>CM060907.1:412932859-422932859 GCA_030737815.1 Allium fistulosum | reverse complement strand
CTTGAGGTTACCTTATAGACTAATTATGGATTGTCTAACTTGATGTAGGAAAATAAAATCTAAAAGGCTTAGTCAAATGGACGAAGAGGCCGTACACAGCACAACTTTAGAAGAAAAAATAACACCAACTTTCAACTTGGATAGGGTTATGCAAGGGCTACCGTCAACCCTAAATCAACAAGACGACAATGCAACCAAAATAAAGCACTTGGAACAACAATTGCTGGAGATACAAGAGCTTCTTAAACCAGCACTGTCTCAATAGTCTTTCAAGACAACAAAGCCAACGGTTGGAGATGAGGTGATCTGTCCACGAAGAAATTTAAAGGCTTATACTAATGAAGACAAAAGCAAAAGTGACTTGATATCTTCAACGAAGAAAGAGGGTCATCAGACTAAACTCTATCATCAAGGAAGGATGTTTGACAAATCTCTCGAGCAGTCTAGAAGCTCGACATCAAAGGAATACAACCCAAACTGGAATAGTTATCATGATATCGAAGCTTATCTAAATGACGTATCAGAAAAGGCAATTGAGCACATGCTAAATGCTAAGGGGAAGTGGACCTTGGATGAAAGAATAAATGATAATGAATGAGTGGCACCTTTCTTAGATGAAATCATGTCAACAGTCATCCCATCCTATGTAAAGATTCCAACTCTAAAGTATCATGGCACTACAGACCCCAATGATCACTTGATGGCTTTCGATAGCCAAATTGATTTGTATAATGCTTCTGGAGCCGTTCGATGCAGACTGTTTCCAGTAAAGCTTCAAGGCGCTGCCTCTAAATGGTATCGATAATATCGAGAGAAGATGATTTATTCATGGAAGCAGTTTTCTTATGAGTTCTCTGCCCAATTCTGTATATGCAAGGACCCAACAATCGATTACACTGTTTTAGCCAACATTAAGTGGAGACAGGGAGAGTCATTGGGAGATTACCTTAAAAGGTTCAACAAAGAAGCATTAAAAGCTAAAGACTTGAATGACCGGGATAAGTTTATTGCACTGCACTTTGGGTTAATAGAGAATACACCATTCTGGAAGTAACTCTTTATTCACGGGTGTAAGGATCTACTACACTTTCATTTCCAGGCTGATGAAACAAATTGGAAATATAATGTTACTGGACAAAAACTGATGAATATTATCTAAAAGCTTACAATCAACCAAAGAAATTTTTTATTTGAGTATTAATTTTTGTTTCGTTTGTTTGAATAGGAGTTACAGTTAGCTACCATGCAACTCTCATTAGATCCTTTATCTTGTTTCATCAGTATTAAATATAGGTTGATTGCGGATCTTGAAAAGAAAACCTATATAAAGATCCTTTGTCTGGTGGACTTAAATGTAATACTCAAGCATTAGAATGGCATAGGAAATTTTTGCTCCAAAAGGCGATTGTTAGAGACCTTAATGATCAAATCATTAGTCTCGAAGCAAATATGAAGAATAAAGGTGAGACGGTTTCTCAATTGAAATGATAAGTTAAATCAAACCGTTCAATCGACTTTGAACATGAGATGTCTAAGATTTTCCAATAGGTAAGTGATTTGGAGATAAAATTAAAAGACAATCAAGCTTAGTGTAAATCCTTGGAATTTATCATGGGGATGATATTCTGAATATCAACTTACCGACTTGTCCAATCACCTCAAATATTATGAAATCGACGGGGTCTTCTTTCTTAGCTATTCAAAAATTCCCTGCTATAAAAAACTCTCCTTCAGGTTTAGATGAGAAAGTGGTGGGCAAATAGTGTAGAAAGGTCAAATTTGAAATGATGGAATACTTTAACAATCAACCAAAAAAAGATACCAACAACATATCAACGAGTATGCGGCAAAAATTAAAAAGCTTGAACATGAAAAAGCTAATTCAAAACATACACTAATTCATGTCAAGGTTAATTCAAAAGTCCTTGCTTGGACATTTTCATGTCAAGCCAAATCATTTGCCAAGGTTAATTCAAAAGTTAGATACCAACAACCTCTACTATCGTAATGCTTGAAATTTTTTATTTGAGTATTAGTTTTTGTTTCGTTTGTTTGAATAGGAGTTACAGTTAGCTACCATGCAACCCTCATTAGATCTTTTAAGAAAGTGTAGTAGATCCTTACACCCATAAATTAACTCAAATGAGGTTATTTTTAGATTATGTATATATTGTATTTCACAACATTATTATTTTGTAACAGCATTATAAATAGTGGTATCAGTTTATGAAGTATACTAACATTTTCTAGACTAGTAGTATGATTTATGAATTGTAGTATTATTTCTGAATTAATACTTTTAAATTCCACTTTCCAATAACATTTTTATTTTATTGCTTGTAAGTTTGTAACACTATGTCCATAAATTAATTTATAATGCTACCACATAGCTTTGTAAAACGATGTCATTTTTATTTATTGTTTTGAATATTTATCATGTTATTTTTCATAAAATATTTTATAATGCTACTATGTACCGGGGCAGAATTTACTTAGGCCAATGATGGTCAAATCGATTCGGAAGCGATCAAACGAGCGATGGAGACTAGGGATTTATGCCAAGCGACAACCCAGTCCTATAGGCTCTTCGATGCAGCGTTTAGGGATTAGGGATCTAATGAGGTTATTTTTAGATTATGTATTATAATCTAGAACTAATAAAAATGTTACTGGAAAGAGGTTTTATACACTGTCAAATTTCGTAGCAATCAGATGCAGCGGTTGGTCGTACGAGATAGAAATGCATTGAAATTAATATTGAAGATTTAATATAATAATTGGTTTCAAAAAGCTATCTTCTACATACGATCGAATTAGGTCACAAAACTAGTTCCATTGATTTAAAAATGGGGGTATAACATTATGAACGACAGGTGGCATGCCTTAATTGGAGTTCGTAATTATAGCTAGATATTTTGAATTTTAAATAATATATTATCTTCGATTTAACTACTCAGCCGTTATTACATCTCCATCAGCCGCACCTACCTGTACCACCCACACCCCTCTATGGTTCTTCACATCGTTCTTCCTATATATGTATACGCTATTGAGAATAGAGGAGAAAAAAAGAAGATGATTCAAAAAAATTATTTCTCAAAAATTACTAGATAAAATAATCTAATTTTTTTTAAAAAATCTTCTTTTGGCGAGGGCTTCTCACTGACATGCTTTTTGAGGGGTGCGACGTTCGTTCCTAGGTTCGACAATGGGGTTTTTAGCAAACACAAACTATGTTTCGATTTTCCATGAATGTGAGGTTGAGTTGATGATTTGGTGCATGGATTTGAGTTCATAGGAGTGCATAGCATTTGTAGGCTCGGTCTGGAGAAGCTCGGTGAGGTATTGGGTGGTCTAAACTATTGTACGACATGGCAGGGTGGGTTGAGTCGCGGTTTGAGAGAGGGTCTCTGGTTCATTGTGGTAGGTATGGGTGCGTAGGGGAGGATTAGGGGAAGCGGGTGGCATTGTTGGCTAAGTAAATCGTTGGCGATGGAGGGAGATAAAGGAGGAAGAAGTGGCGACTATGGTGCTCGTACCTGGAAACGAGCGGGGGCATATTTTTGAGGAGAAGAAGGATTAATTTCATTAATTATGGTAATTACCTTAGTTAATGTTGTGATTGAAGTTTAAACTAAAATAAAAATATCGATTAACTTAAAATTTTCATAACTTTTGCATACAAGGTCCAATCGAGACCAAACTTTTTGCGTTACGATCGTGACGACGAAAGCTTTGCATTGGAGTGGATGAGATACTATGCACCCCGCATAATAGCGGATGATCCTTTTTATTGCGATATCCCACCTCGAAGCGGTGATTATATTTTTATGATTATACATCTGTGGTTGCAGGGAAACAGGTTGGAGGGATCCAACTGGATTCCTCAAAAATATTGATTTTAATTTCATATATAGTAATATATGATGTGCTTTAATAATCTGTGATAGATTATGATATTATTTGATTTATTGGATGCTATAGAATCATTGGCCTTAATTTTGGTATTTTAAATACCATAAATATCATTTTTGAATTTAAAAAGAAATTAAAAGGTGATTTGGAAGTGAAATATTTATATTGAATTTTGGATTAATTAGAAAAGAATTGATTTGGATAAAATAATTGATTTGATTTTAAATTTGTTCTTAACTATTCTGTTAAATATTTTAAATAAAGATTTTGAAATAATGTATATAAAGGATTTTTAAACAATAAATCTTAAGTGACATTTGTTTAAATGTAAAAAAATTTAAGTATTAATATTTCAATAGATTGGGAGAATAAGGGGAATTTATAAAGGAAGACTTGAACCTCCGACCTTGAGGTTACCTTATAGACTAATTATGGATTGTCTAACTTGATGTAGGAAAATAAAATCCAAAAGGCTTAGTCAAATGGACGAAGAGGCCGTACACACCACAACTTTAGAAGAAAAAATAACACCAACTTTCAACTTGGATAGGGTTATGCAAGGGCTACCGTCAACTCTAAATCAACAAGACGACAATGCAACCAAAATAAAGCAGTTGGAACAACAATTGCTGGAGATACAAGAGCTTCTTAAACCAGCACTGTCTCAATAGTCTTTCAAGACAACAAAGCAAACGGTTAGAGATGAGGTGATCTGTCCACGAAGAAATTTAAAGGCTTATACTAATAAATACAAAAGCAAAAGTGACTTGATATCTTCAACGAAGAAAGAGGGTCATCCGACTAAACTCCATCATCAAGGAAGAGTGTTTGACAAATCTCTCGAGCAGTCTAGAAGTTCGACATCAGAGGATTACAACCCAAACTGGAATAGTTATCATGATATCGAAGCTTATCTAAATGACATATCAGAAAAGGCAATTGAGCACATGCTAAATGCTAAGGGGAAGAGGACCTTGGATGAAAGAATAAATGATAATGAACGAGTGGCACCTTTCTTAGATGAAATCATGTCAACAGTCATCCCATCCTATGTAAAGATTCCAACTCTAAAGTATCATGGCACTACAGACCCCAATGATCACTTGATGGCTTTCGATAGCCAAATTGATCTGTATAATGCTTCTTGAGCCGTTCGATGCAGACTGTTTCCTGTAAAGCTTCAAGGCGCTACCGCTAAATGGTATCGATAATATCGAGAAAAGATGATTTATTCATGGAAGTAGTTTTCTTATGAGTTCTCTGCCCAATTTTGTATATGCAAGGACCCAACAATTGATTACACCGTTTTAGCCAACATTAAGCGGAGACAGGGAGAGCCATTGGGAGATTACCTTAAAAGGTTCAACACAGAAGCATTAAAAGCTAAAGACATGAATGACCGGGATAAGCTTATTTCACTGCACTTTGGGTTAATATAGAATACACCATTCTGGAAGTAACTCTTTATTCACGGGTGTAAGGATCTACTACACTTTCATTTCCAGGCTGATGAAACAAATTGGAAATATAATGTTACTGGACAAAAACTGATGAATATTATCTAAAAGCTTACAGTCAACCAAGGAATTTTTTTATTTGAGTATTAATTTTTGTTTCGTTTGTTTGAATAGGAGTTACAATTAGCTACCATGCAACTCTCATTAGATCCTTTACCTTGTTTCATCAGTATTAATTATAGGTTGATTGCGGATCTTGAAAAGAAAACCTATATAAATATCCTTTGTATGGTAGACTTAAAGGTAATACTCAAGCAATAGAATTGCATAGGAAATTTTTGCTCCAAAAGGCGATTGTTAGAGACCTTAATGATCAAATCATTAGTCTCGAAGCAAATATGAAGAATAAAGGTGAGACAGTTTCTCAATTGAAGTGATAAGTTAAATCAAACCCTTCAATCGACTTTGATCATGAGATGTCTAAGCTTTTCCAATAGGTAAGTGATTTGGAGATAAAATTAAAAGACGGTCAAGCTTAGTGTAAATCCTTGGAATTTATCATGGGGATGATATTCTGAATATCAATTTACCGACTTGTCCAATCACCTCATATAATATGAAATCGACGGGGTCTTCTTTCTTAGCTATTCAAAAATTCCCTGCTACAAAAAACCCTCCTTCTGGTTTAGACGAGAAAGTGGGGGGCAAATAGTGCAGAAAGGTCAAATTTGAAATGATGGAATAATTTAACAATCAACCAAAAAAAGATACCAACAACATATCAACGAGTGTGCGGCCAAAATTAAAAGGCTTGAACATGAAAAAGCTAATTCAAAAGCTACACTAATTCATGTCAAGGTTAATTCAAAAGTCCTTGCTTGGACATTTTCATGTCAAGCCAAATCATTTGCCAAGGTTAATTCAAAAGTTAGATACCAACAACGTCTACTATTGTAATGCTTGAAATTTTTTATTTGAGTATTAATTTTTGTTTCGTTTGTTTGAATAGGAGTTACAGTTAGCTACCATGCAACTCTCATTAGATCTTTTAAGACAGTGTAGTAGATCATTACACCCATAAATTAACTCAAATGAGGTTATTTTTAGATTATGTATATATTGTATTTCACAACATTATTATTTTGTAACAGCATTATAAATAGTGGTATCAGTTTATGAAGTATACTAACATTTTCTGGACTAGTAGTATGATTTATTAATTGTAGTATTATTTCTGAATTAATACTTTTAAATTCCACTTTCCAGTAACATTTTTATTTTATTGCTTGTAAGTTTGTAACACTATGTCCATAAATTAATTTATAATGCTACCACATAGCTTTGTAAAACGATGTCATTTTTATTTAATGTTTTGAATATTTATCATGTTATTTTTCATAAAATATTTTATAATGCTACTATGTACCGGGGCAGAATTTACTTAGGCCAATGATGGTCATATCGATTCGGAAGCGATCGAATGAGCAATGGAGACTAGGGATTTATGCCAAGCGACAACCCAGCCCTATAGGCTCTTCGATGCAACGTTTAGGGATTAGGGATCTAATTAGATTATGTATTATAATCTAGAACTAATAAAAATGTTACTGGAAAGAGGTTTTATACACCGTCAAATTTCATAGCAATCAGATGTAGTTTTTGGTCGTACGAGACGCATTGAAATTAATATTGAAGATTTAATATAATAATTGGTTTCAAAAAGCTATCTTCTGCATACGATCGAATTAGGTCACAAAACTAGTTCCATTGATTTAAAAATGGGGGTATAACATTAGGAACGACAGGTGGCATGCCTCAATTGGAGTTCGTAATTATAGCTAGATATTTTGAATTTTAAATAATATATTATCTTCGATTTAACTACTCAGCCGTTATTACATCTCCATCAGCCGCACTTACCTGTACCACCCACGCCCCTCTATGGTTCTTCACATCGTACTTCCTATATATGTATACGCTGTTGAGAATAGAGGAGAAAAAAAGAAGATGATTCAAAAAAATTATTTCTCAAAAATTACTAGATAAAATAATCTAATTTTTTTTTAAAAAATCTTCTTTTGGCGAGGGCTTCTCACTGACATGCTTTTTGAGGGGTGCGACGTTCGTTCCTAGGTTCGACAAAGGGGTTTTTAGCAAACGCAAACTATGTTTCGATTTTCCATGAATGTGAGGTTGAGTTGATGATTTGTTGCATGGATTTGAATTCATAGGAGTGCATAGCATTTGTAGGCTCGGTCTGGAGAAGCTCGGTGAGGTATTGGGAGGTCTGAACTATTGTACGGCATGGCAGGGCGGGTTGAGTTGCGATTTGAGAGAGGGTCTCGGGTTCGTTGTGGTAGGTATGGGTGCATAGGGGAGGATTAGGGGAAGCGGGTGGGATTGTTGGCTAAGTAAATTGTTGGCGATGGAGGGAGATAAAGGAGGAAGAAGTGGTGGCCATGGTGCTCGTACCTGGAAACGAGCGGGGGCATATTTCTGAGGAGAAAAAGGATTAATTTCATTAATTATGGTAATTACCTTAGTTAATGATGTGATTGAAGTTTAAATTAAAATAAAAATATCGATTAACTTAAAATTATCATAACTTTTGCATGCAAGGTCCGATCGAGGCGAAACATTTTGCGTTACGATCATGACGCGAAAGCTTTGCATTGGAGTGGATGAGACACTATGCGCCCGGCATAATAGCGGATGATCCTTTTTATTGCGATATCCCACCTCGAAGCAGTGATTATATTTTTATGATTATACATCTGTGGTTGCAGGGAAACAGGTTAGAGGGATCCAACTGGATTCCTCAAAAATATTGATTTTAATTTCATATATAGTAATATATGATGTGCTTTAATAATCTGTGATAGATTATGATATGATTTGATTTATTGGATGCTATAGAAGCATTGGCCTTAATTTTGGTATTTTAAATACCATAAATATCATTTTTGAATTTAAAAAGAAATTAATAGGTGATTTGGAAGTGAAATATTTATATTGAATTTTGGATTAATTAGAAAGGAATTGATTTGGATAAAATAATTAATTTGATTTTAAATTTGTTCCTATCTATTCTGTGAAATAATTTAAATAAAGATTTTGAAATAATGTATATAAAGGATTTTTAAACAATAAATCTTTAGTGACATTTGTTTAAATGTAAAAAATTTAAGTATCAATATTTCAATAGATTGGGAGAATAAGGGGAATTTATAAAGGACTATATTTATAAATGGGGTTGTTTAATATGAATCTGCTATTAACAGAGAAAAATAGGGAACGAGTTTATGGATTTGTAAACAATGTTTATAAATAAACTGGAATGATTATCATTTTTTAAATCGGGAATATAAATTCACATTGTGAATTTAAAATGAGATATGGAAATTAGTTTAAAAAGAAATAGTGGTTTCTATTTTGGAATTTGGAAATTGTTATGAATTGCTAATGTAAAAGAATTGGAAACTAGTTATCGTTGTCTATTTAAAGGGTTTTGATGTTTTAAATGATTGCTTAAACAGGTTTTGAAAATAAATTATTATTCTTTAAAAATACTTATTATTTTTACATATAGGATTTAAAGATAAGTGTTTGAAATTTATTTATAAATCCTCTCGAGATTTATAAACCAAGTTTATTTTATGGATGAAATTTTGATAAGAGAAAACTTATAAAAGAATTTTGGAAATTTAAGATAATTTCCAAAATGTTTAGATACGGGAACTTCGAAAATGAATCTGAATTAATAAAAAGAAGTTAAAAAATTTTAATTGGATTATATACAGGTATAATCGATTTTGTTGGAAATTGAAAAGGGAATTAATAAAATTCCAAATATTTATGAGATAAGTTATGAAATATTTCCCGTATTGATATTAGAAATGATTTGAAAAATATACCTATGATATTTTCCTAAGTATTGAAATGAATGGTTTTGGAAATATAGTAACAATGAAATGATTATATATAAATATTTTTCTAAGTACTGGTTATAAATTGAATTTGGAAATATTTCTAAGTACTGATATGGTTTGAAAATATTCTGTTATGGATACAAGTATTCAAAAAAATTTCAAATATTGAAATAGATTTGAATATATATCCTTGTAAAGATATTTTGAAATAAATGTTTGAAGAGTTATAATATGGGCCTAGTGACTGCTTATGTGTGTAATTTGATAGTTAAATAACCGAGTATCAAATCTGGCCAAATTCGTTGATCGTTTTAAAGAGACCGAGATTAGATTTAATTATCCGAAAACCACTTCGATCCGATTTGAGGGTTACGAATTGTGAATCTTGAGGGTAATGAAGATAGTGATCTTTGAAGAGATTTGTTTGTTCAGACACTGAACAACTTGTATGGATGAATGATATCACTGTATTGTTGCGTGGAAGGCAGTGTTAGCATTCCAAGTTGGATTGCTATTCAAAAAGGTAAAACGTAGTCTCAAGCCTCATCAACCGGGAATGACTAAAAATCAGCGGAGTTGTAGCAAGGCTTAGTGGGTCGCAACCATTAGGGTATGTTGTCACCCTTCTAGATACATCTACATAATTATGGATTGATTGTGCATGAGATTTGGAATAAGAAGGGTTGAATAGCAACCGGGGTGATGACATATTTGGTACTATCCAGTCTGGGGTAGGTCGGTCTTGTGTTGGCAGGGGATCCAAGCGAGGTCCTCGGTACATTTTCTAGATGGGTACTATGATAGGTGTTACCCCAGTGCTCAGTCATTGTATGGAACCCATTCTCCAATAAGCACCGTACGGTTTTAGTTCTATACCGAATATGCTGAAACGTGAGATGCAAGCATTTCAGCTATTTTATAGTTCATTTTCTGTAGACACTATTATAATATCAGATCGATATAAAAGGTTTTGGTTCTCGTAAGGTAAAAACCCATCGTATTTATGTGTGGTGGGGTCTTACGTGATACCTTTGTTTTCAAAAAGGATTTTTGAAAATAATTAAATTCAAATTGAGTGTGTTTTCTCATATTGGTTTTCCAGACTGACTCGGATGTTATTTTATTATAATGCTCGGGTCAGACCGAGTATTACAGATTCAGTTTAGGATGCTATGGAGCTCAGGAGATGAGTTAGGGGATTTCAGGTGTATTACACTTACTTGGTTATATTCCGTTGTGTGTGTTAAACTGTATATCCAGTACTTGTGAGGACAAGTTATTCTAACTGTCAAGATTTGCTATGTCAACTGTTGTACTCTGATGATTATATGCATATTAAAAGTTACAGTGTCTTTTTGTATAATGTTAACGTAAAAATCGAACGCTAACACCCCGGTGTGAATATTAGTAAAGTGAAAGCACCACCCGTTGGTACGGGAACTAAAACAAGCAGATAATAGCGGAAAAGTAAAGAGACAGCAGGTTTATAGTGGTTCGGCTCAAAATCAAGCCTACGTCCACTTTATCTTCTTTATCACAAGTTCAATTACAAGATTTACAAAATTCCTTCGATTACACAACAATCGATACAAGTATTTAGCACTACTTGTATCGATTGTTGTGTAATCGAAGGAATTTTTGTAAAGCTTGAAATCAAACTTGTGATAAAGAAGATAAAGTGGACGTAGGCATGATTTTGAGCCGAACCACTATAAAACTGTTGTCTCTTTACTTTTCCGCTATTATCTTCTTGTTTTAGTTCTCGTACAAACGGTTGGTGCTTTCACTTTACTAATATTCACACCGGGGTGTCAGCGTTCAATTTTTACGTTAACATTTTTGGTGCTTTCGCTGAGAATTGAACTCAGGAGGGTTCTCACCATTGCTTCACAAAGATTTGTTGAAAGATTCTCCTTAAAAACCAGAAGTCTATCTGAAATCATGGCTCTTGGAAGAAAGAGTAGATCTACTAGATCTGGTGATGCTAATGACAGGGCTGCTTCCTCTCCAGCGCCAAATCAGGCGGCTCCTGCTGTTGGAGTCACAAGGGCCGAACTTGATGATGTTGTGTCTGTCTTATACCAACAAATGGAAGCTCAAAATGCTTTGATGATGGACAGATTAAACGCTCTGCTTGGGATGAACCGACAACCAGAAAATAATGAACCAACCTTTGCTGAAGATACTCATGATACCCAAGAGAAAGATATTCCTCAAAGAGCAGCTGGCACCGCCGAAGGGGCACCTCTCCAAGTTGGAGGATCAAGGCCGCAGCCGCCTCTTCGCGAACGTTTGTTCAGACAAACTTCTAAAAAAGTGGTTGACGTCTACCCGGCAAGGCCTCTGAACGACGAGGAATACCTATTAGGAATTGTTCGTCAAATTATGAAAGAAAGTATGCAAAGGGATGAAGATGAAAATGATTGGGGGTTTGCTCCAAGCAAGACTCCATTTACCGAGAGAATTCAAAAAGCTGAATTTCCAAAGAAGTTTGTTCCTCCTACTATCCCAGCCTATCGAGGGACAAGTGACCCTAATCAATTATTGTACAAATATGACTGGCATATGACAGGTGCCAAGGCAACAGATAAGATTAAATGTAGATATTTTCCTGTCTATTTGGAAGGAGTGGCTCTACTTTTGTTTACAAAGCTACCGGTCTGATCTGTGGATCAATTCTCTAATTTAACTCGTAAATTCAAGGAACAGTTCAGGATGTATGCTTCAAAGGCTAAGGATATAATGCCATTGTCTAGCCTCGAACAAGTTCCCAGAGAATCTATCAAATCTTTCTTGAACCGCTTTAACCTAGCCTTGGCCGAAGTGGATAATGCTGAGCCTCGAATGATTCTAACTTACTTGATGCGAGCCATCGATAAAACAAGTGAGTTCGGAAAATGGTTGAAGATGAAGGAACCGAATTCACTAGAGAAGTTTTATAAGAAGGCTGACGAATTTATGCGTATGGAAAATCTTTCTGCACCAGCAAAGGTGGTTATGGCTGAAATTGAAAACAACCATGTGGCTGAAGCTTCTAATAAGAAAGAATCTGGTGGTCAGAAAAGGGAAAATAATGGTGGCAAAAGGCAGAAAGAGATGAAGAAGCCACGCCGTTTTTCGGGTTTTACTCCTTTGACTGAGACTCCAGAGAACATCTTCTTCGCAACCAAGGATGCTATTGAGTACCCTGAGCCACCTAAGATAAAGCTTGGGAAATATTTTGTACCTAATGGAAGATTCTGTCGGTTTCATAATCAGCCTGGCCATGACACTAACGAGTGTCATCATTTGAAGAATTTAATTGAAGAGCTGTTGCGATAGAATAAACTACAACAGTATGTCAAGAGGAACAGAGGTGATCCTGCCTCATCTACTCAAGGGCAACAACTTCCTGCTCGTCAATCTGGCTCAAGTGAAAAGGCTGTGGTACAGGAATATGAAAGGCCTGTTATTAATGTAATCACAGGGGGTCCTCACCCAACAGGCAGAAGTTGGGGAGAGATGGAGCGGTATGCTGATACTCTGAGACATGCCCCAAAAGAAGAAACTATCTTTTTTTTGGAAGATGCTGTGCCTTCAAAACAACAAAGAACTTGTCACGATGACATCGTTTTCAGAGCTAGAGATTCTATGGGAGTTGAGGCTCCCACCATGGATCCATTGGTGATAACCGCCGGTATCGGACAAGCTATTGTGAGAAGAGTGCTTATCGATTGCGGCATTTCTTGTAATATCCCCTTCAAAAAGACCTTTGATCAAATGAAAATTCCGATGGCTGATGTTCAAGCTTCTTCGCAAAAGATTGTTGGGTTCACTAGGGAACCGAAACAACCCATCGAAACCGTCGACTTATTTGTAGAACTTGGTGAAGGGGAAAGAAAAGTGGTCCGTAAGCAAACTTTTGTTATTGTTGATGAATTTTCTACTTATAACGCCTTCTTAGGACGACCAACTCTTGCTGCATTCAAAGTTATTCTCGCCCCGTGGTGCCTAACTATGAAATTCCCCATCGATAATGGCATTGGTGTTTTAAACGGAGACCAGGATGCTGGGCGGGAGTGTTATCTCACAGAGTTGCGAGAGGTGAAAAAGAGAGAAATGGGAAAGGGCGCGATAGCTCCGCTCCGCATCAAAGAACCCACCTTATAGCAAGTAAGGGGTGGACCCTGCACTGGTGAGCATAGTGGTGCGCGAAAAGAAATTGATCCCAGAAAGACCAGTGCAGGGGAGAATAGAGTGGTGCCGGTAGAAGTAACGGTGCCAATTCCTGTTGACCAAAAACATTCCAAACTATCCAAATAGAAGATCAATTACATTCAAGATGAATTTGAGAATCTCTTTCACATCGTAGTGCTATATACTTGTATCGATTGTTGTGTAATCGAAGGAATTTTTGTAAAGCTTGTAATCGAACTTGTGATAAAGAAGATAAAGTGGACGTAGGCTTGATTTTGAGCCGAACCACTATAAAACTGCTATCTCTTTACTTTTCCGCTATTATCTGCTTGTTTTAGTTCCCGTACCAACGGGTGGTGCTTTCACTTTACTAATATTCACACCAGGGTGTTAGCGTTTGATTTTTACGTTAACATATAAAGATCTGTATTTATCTATCATATATTGTTCCGCTGCGATTTGTGAGATTCTGTGTGTTGTCTCTGTTTCTTCTACCTCTTCTTCTACTTTACCCCTAGCAATCAGTATTTCCGGCACTTGAATATTCGACACGCTATACAGTGAACGTATTGATGTCGATTTCGAGTGTTGAAAATCCCAGATCGCTACAGTTGGTATCAGAGCTTAAGTTGGGTGAATACCTAGGCTTTGGTGGGGATTACTCATTATAGATAGGGTTAGTAGTATCCTAGAATGAGTTGAGTTTATTATAGATATGAGCGCGTATTTGTTAGTGAATATAAAGTGTTTTATATTGTGTTGATTTATCTATTGAGTGGCTTATGAATTCTGATCGAGTAGTGGGACACCATGAAATCGATAGGAATTTTTAAACACTTGAACTGTGATGCCCCACCTCTATACTCACACTACCGAAGAACACTACGGGGTAATGCTGTCGACTAGCACGAAGAATAAGGCTGTTGAGGAGCGACCATCTGTGTAATTTCATTGTGCGAGTACCGATATGTCAGGTAGTATGACATGCATTTCATTTTAAGAGGAAATCTGACATATCAAATACAAACTCAAAGCTACTACACAGTGGCTATGTAGCCTTCAGAAACAAATATAAAATAAGCATAACATAAATTAGTCACGGATATTCATATCACTAAGGTGGAAACAAATATGAATATAACACATAGAAGTGAACATCAAAGTAGTGGTCATACAGGATCCACTATATCACAAACGAATAGGTACAAGTGCTCGACAAAAGAATATGTATACATCAAGGAGTCTATATCTCGAATGTATAAAAAAAATTACTAATCTAAAGTAGTTAGACAAAAGTCAAAAGCTAGTCCCTTCTAAGAAGTCAAGTGGAAGCACCTGAAACACCTCGATCTGACCCGAGTATTATTTAAGAAGAAAAATAATAAACGGATCATTCTAGCTATAAATATCATGTAAGATGAGATAGGATAAGAGATATGACACAAACATATGATAACAATAATACCATGTTGCGACGAGTATATATTTGATAATAAATGAAAATCATACAATATCTTAAATTTTCTCAAAACACCAAAAAGAATTATCATATTCTTTAGCTTATTCACCAAACCTCAAATATTGACAAAACAAATCAATGCAAATCACAAAATTTGGTGAAGCACAAATTCTAGAAATCAATAATTAGAAATCCTGAAAACACAAAAGGGGGAGGCCTATCACAAACGGGAGCATGAAAACTCACCAACACGTGTATCACAAACGGAATGTTATTCCATGGTCGCTAACCATCAAATTTGAGCCGAGGCTCCATAAACGGCCCGAAGACCATGGGTCGCTGCCACACCAATTTGAGCCAAAGCTCCACCGAAACAGGGTTTAGTCTCCCACGCAGACAAAGAGACATCGCATATCGCTAGTTTAAATCACAAAATGATCATTATTGATCAATAAGTGTAAATTATGATAAGCTAGTAAATAAATGAGTTAGGCTTCACATCCCATAACCACTGACTTAACTTAAAATATTTACGAACAAATTGTAGATTTCCACTCGAAAATTGTCACGGGATTTCAGTCGAACAAGTCCAAGAATTAACCGACGAAGTAAAGCAAGTGTTTCATACCACTTGTTTTGCTAAGTCGTTTAATTAGATTCCTCATACGAATGAAGTAAAGGTTTGTATATACTAATAGATTGGAAAACGGTTTTTAAAATGAGCTTTGTATTAAAAGTAATTGTTGAAATCATTTTTGTGAAAGAGTTTGAGTATTTACTAGTAGTATAGAAACCTTTGTATTTTAAAGTGACAAATCATAGAAACGATTGTAAAAAAACAATCTATCACCAAAATCCACATTCGATGTCGTGAATTAAAACCACATAAATCGATATCAAATCCAATCAAATGGAAATTCCCAAAATCCAGAAAAGAAGTCATCAAAGTCGATAATAAATGATAACAACTAACTGGATCAACAAAAATCGATGAAAATTGAAAATCCACTCAAGAATAGGAAAAATAGGCAAAATTCAATAGGACCAGACGTCTGGTTGGTTGGGCCAGACGTTTGACCTTTTTCATTTTAATTCCTGAAGCCTACCAGACTTCTGGTTAGGTTTAACCATACGTCTGGTCCTAGGCTCTGCATTTTTTTTTCTGCATTCGTTATATAATTTTTTCCAGAGGCCCCTACCAGACGTTTGGATTTTTCAACCAAGCGTCTGGTTTCCTGGACCTGGGAAGAATTTACTTAGGCCAATGATGGCCAAATCGATTCGAAAGCGATCGAACGAGCAATGGAGACTAGGGATTTATGCCAAGCGACAACCCAGCCCTATAGGCTCTTCGATACACCCCAAATAACATGTCCAAACATCCATACGATCTTTCAAGATTTTGAATTCAAAATACCAAAATTTGAAAATTCACCAAAACCAATTCAAATCAAAACAAATTGAACATTATATAGATGTTAGGAATTCGTACCTAACAACAATAAAAGCTATAGACATAGATGTGAGTTCAAGAACTCACCTTTAAATTCAAAAACAAGGAATGAGAAGCTCTAAAACAAGGAAAGATCAATTCCTCTTCACTACACCTCTAGAATCTTCAATCCATTATCAAATACAAATTTTTTTCCTATGTTAAGTTATAGGAAAAAACAAGAATTGAAAAGGGATTGAGATGAAGAAGATGAAGAGGATGCTTACCTAAGCTTCTCTTTGATTTTAGAACTAGAACTTGTATTCCTAAGAGAACTAGGGCTTAGGAATTTTAGTTTCCTCTTCCCATCATATTTCCTAGGGCTTGAGTGTTAGGAATTTAGAAAATGGAATGAATGAATGAAGAGGAGTGGAGTGGGAGTTATTAGGTAGAAGAGTTTGGGTCTCTTATTGTACTAATGGGCTATAACCCAACCCAAAGCCCAATTGAAAATACCAAAATCCTAATCAACTTCAAACATATTGATGTTTATACTTAAACAAGTTGTAAACATCGTTTTAAACTCAATGGAAGTAATATCGAGTCCAAATTCGACTGTATACAAAAAGTCACATTTCGGATTTTAAATTCAACTAACGATGCTACATTTAAATAAAACATTTAAATATATAATCGTAAAATATGCGGGTTGTTACAAACTCCCCTCCTTCAGGAAATTGCGTCCTCGCAATACTTAAGAATAATATAAAGAGTAACCACCACTCTAAGGCATAATAACACAAAAGAAAAATTTGAAGTGAGAAGTTCACCTTAAGGAGCACGAGAAAGTAAATCCGGATGTATTCGCTTGATGAATTCTCTAGATTCCCAAGAAAAATCCTTAGGATTTGAGGACCATTGAACTTTCACAAGCGGAACATCATTATTTTGAAGGCGTTTAACCTCCTAGCAATGATACGAATGGGATGTTGCTCATAAGATAAATTAGGTAAAACTTTAATTTCTTCAATAACACCGGGCTCAAGAATAGAATCGGAACCTCTAAGGCATTTCCGTAGTTGAGAGACGTGGAATACGTCATGAATAGAAGAAAATTCAGCCGGTAATAAAAGGCGATAAGCCACGGAACCAATTCCTTCGGTGATAGGAAATGGGCCAATATATCGAGGTGCTAATTTTCCCGATCGACTGAAACGCACATCACCTTTCATAGGTGAAACACGAATGAATACCAAATCTCCCACAGAAAATTCCAAATTTCTTCTTCGGTTATCAGCATAGGATTTATGTCTACTTTGAGCTTCTTTCATCCTATGACGAATAAGGTCAATCATTTCTGTGGCATTACGAATAAAATCTGGACCTAAAACTAGCTTCTCACCGCTTCAAGCCAAGACGAAGGAGATTGGCATGGCCATCCGTAGAGTCCCTCGAATGGTGCCATACCAATACTAGATTGGAAGCTATTATTGTAAGAAAACTCAACAAGAGAAATATGATCTTCCCAACTTCCACCAAAATCAAGAACACATGCACGAAGAAGATCTTCAAGAGTTTCATTCACATGCTCGGTTTGTCCATTAGACTGAGGATGATAAGCGGTTCTAAAATTAAGCTTCGTTCCCAAAGCTTTTTGAAGCCGCTTCCAAAATCCACTGGTAAATAATGGATCACAATCGCTAACAATAGAAGTAGGAAATCCATGCAATTTAACGATTTCTATAACATAGAGTTTGGCCAAAAGAGGTACGGTTCGGTTGGATCGAACGGTAAGAAAATGGGCAGATTTTGTAAGCCTATCTACTATCACCCATAAACTGTCATGACCCGAACGAGAATATGGAAGACCATCAATAAAGTCCATGGAAATTTGATCACACTTCCAAACGGGAATGTCTAAAGGTTGCAATAACCCATCGGGCCTTTGATGTTTGTCCTTTATGAGTTGGCAAGTCATGCAACACTTAATAAAGTTAGCAATGTCAGATTTTATTTCATCCCAATAATAATGTCGTTTCATGTCCGCATGCATTTTTCTACTACCGGGATGAATGGTAAATTTAGAACGATGAGAATCTTCTAAAATGTCCTTACAAAGATCACTAATATTTAGCACAATAATTCTAATAAATTTTCAAATGCCTCCACGAGCATCGGTCTCAAAGTCTTTCAAACCATCAATATTTCTATCCCTACAACTTTGCCTAAGATGAGCCAATTCGGGATCATGCTTTTGAACTTCAAGAATGTGGTCTAAATGAGATGGATGAGTCTCAAGGCTACATAAAAAAGAGATGAACATGAATCAGATTCACGATCTCGAATTTCACAAGTGGACAAAGTCTCGAGGTCATTCCATTCAGATATCATCATGGAAACAACCGCTTGTTGCTTTCGACTAAGTGCATCGACAACACGATTTCCATTTCCAGGAGTATAGAGAATATCAAGATAATAAGATGCAAGGAATTCAAGCCAACGTTGTTGATGCAAATTAAGTTCCTTTTGAGAAAATAAATACTTCAAAGATCTATGATCGGTGTAGAGAACAAATTTCTCTCCCAAAAGATAATGACGCCAAATTCTAAGGGTGAAAACAATGGCTGCGAGCTCTAAATCATGAGTGGCATATATAGTCTCGGCAGGCTTTAATTTCCTAGAAGCATAAGCAATAACATGTTCCCTTTGCATGAGAACGGCTCCCAAACCAACACAACTAGCATCGGTATAAACAATCAAGTCTTGGTTCCCTTCGGGAATCACAAGAATAGGAGCATCAGAAAGGAGTTCTTTTAATTTCTGAAAAGCAGCTTCACATTTGTCTGACCAAATGCACTTAACTCCCTTCTTTGTCAAACTAATAAGAGGTACGGAAATTTTAGAAAAGTCTTTTATGAACCGACGGGAATAGCCCGCCAATCCGAGAAAGCTACGAATTTCCGTCGCACTCTCCGTTCTCTTCCAATTTTGAATCGCCTCAATCTTTGAAGGATCCACGGAAATTCTGGATTCAGAAATAATATGTCCTAAAAATTTCACAAGGGATTACCAAAATTGGCACTTAGTAAATTTTGCTTTCAATCGATTGCTCCTAAGGGTTTCCAACACAATTCGAAGATGTCTTTCGTGCACTTCCACGGTCTTAGAATAAAAAAGAATATCATCAATAAAGATGAGAACAAATCGATCAAGGAAGTCTTTGAAAATTCGGTTCATAAGGTCAACAAAATAAGCTAGAGCATTCGTTAAACCAAATGGCATAACAAGCCATTCATTCATAAGATCCATAACGAGTACGGAACGACGAGTGATAGGTAGAGGTCCAGGGATTAGATAAATTCTGAACTCAATTGCTCGCTTAGGTGGTAATCCTAAAACGGGCTCAAAGATGTCAGGAAATTCACAAACAACGTGAATGAGGGAAATGACATCTTCCTCGTCATCATTAACGTCATCATGCGGGTTAAGAGAATATAAGGATGCTAACGAATTAGAATCTGAATCTTTAAGAACAATAGAAATCTTCTTAACAGATTGAGGATGTCGAAGATGGATAGTCCTCTCGGGACATAGGATGTGGGCTTCATAACGGTAAAGCCAATCCATTCACAAAATCATTTTGAAACCTAGGTAACGCATAACATGCAAATCGGCTCGGAAAGCATAATCACATAAAATAATCTCGAAATCTTTACAAAACAAACTGAGTGTTGCGGTTCCACCAACCGAATTCGCAATTCTCAATGAAGTCATCAAGCCCATAACATTTAAAGACAAAGCATCATCAAGTTCCTTTGATATAAAAGAGTGAGATGCACCCGTATCAAAAAGAACTCGAATAGGATGATCACGGAACATAATAATGACATCAAGGACAGAATGAGAAATACCTTGACCAAGAGAAGTGTTACTAGGGGCTTGCACAACATTCAACTTTCCCCTTTCTTGCTTTGAAGTTTGGGACATGAAGATATATAATGACCCGATCTTTTGCAATAGCGACAAGTAAGGGGCTTTAGACACTTATTTGCATAGTGGTCCTTAGATCAACAATTGTAGCATTCTCCACGATTAGGGGTATGAGTCTTAGCTACCTAAGTTCCTTGCTTCCCTTTATTGTTGGGATTAGGGCCTTTGAACTTACTATCGAGTTGCCTCTTCTTGTTGTTGTTGAAGTTTTTTTTGGCACTCCCAACATCACCATCACTTTCTTTATCGACCTCTTCAAGTCGAAGAGCGATATCGACAAGCTAATCGAAAGGAACCTCTAGTTTCAGAAGTAAAGCCTTTTTGAGATTCTTATTCAACCCATAGATAAACCTTTGATTTTTCTTCAATGGGGTATTAATATACTCACCCCCATATTTAGAAAGGGATTCAAATGAAGCGACATAATCTATCAAAGAAGATTCACCTTGAACAAGGTCAATAAAGCGTTGAGCTAAAGTTACCTTTTCAGCTTCCGGAACAAACTTCAACTCGAACCTTTCCCGGAATTGCTCCCAAGTAAGATCCGCTTCAACAATTTCCAAAATCAAAAGCTCATACCAATCTAATGCTCTCTCCTGGAGCATGTTAGAAGCCACTTGGACTTGATGTAGAACCACAAGATTCATGCGAGAAAAGATGCGGTCTCATGTTCTAAGCCAAGCTTGGACTTCTATAACGCTTTCGGAACCCTTGAATGACCTTCCACCCAAATTGGTATAATCATTGCACAAGCATGCAAACAAGGATTTAGAATGAGTAGGCACTAGAAAGGGTTAGACAGCTTGGGCATTCTTTACAAGATCCAAAAGCTGTTGGGCAGACATGAATACGCCATCCTGAGGAGTAGCACTGGATTTACCGGCACTAGGACGGCCAGGTCTAACCATTTCTCTTCTTTAAGAAAGAAAGAAAGAAAGAACAAGAAAAAGGTTATTCTCAGAATGAATTCAAATAAACTAGATTGATAAAACAAGGCATCATAAAAGAAAATAGGATAGAACGGGTCCTAAGACTCGAATTAAATCCTAAGGCACGATTCCTAAGAGAGACTTAAGACAATGATCCTTGTCATAGTATACTATATTGTTTCGAAGTTTGGCTCTGATACTAAGCTGTGACGCCCCACCTCTATACTCACACTAGCCAAGGACACTACGGGGTAATGCCGTCAACTAGCACGAAGAATAAGGCTGTTGAGGAGCGACCATTTGTGTAATTGCTTTGTGCGAGTACCGATTTGTCAAATAGTATGACATGCATTTCATTTCAAGCGGAAATCTAACATATCAAATACAAACTCAAAGCTACTACACAGTGGCTATGTGCCCTTCGGAAACAAATATAAAATAAGCATAACACGAATCAGTCACAGATATTCATATCACTAAGGGGGAAACAAATATGAATATAACACATAGAAGTGAACATCAAGTAGTGGTCATACAGGATCCACTACATCACAAAAGAATAGGTACAAGTGCTAGACAAAAGAATATGTATACATCAAGGAGTCTCTATCTTGAATGTATAAAAACAAAAACTACTAAGCTAAAGTAGTTAGCCAGAAGTCAGAAGCTAGTCCCTTCTAAGAAGTCAAGTGGAAGCACCTGAAACACCTCGGTCTGACCCGAGTATTATTTAAGAAGAAAAATAATAAACAGATCAATCTAGCTATAAATATCACGTAAGATGAGATAGGATAAGAGATATGACACAAACATATGATAACTATAATACCATGTTGTGACGAGCATATATTTGATAACAAATGAAAATCATACAATATCTCAAATTTTCTCAAAACACCAAAAAGAATTATCATATTCTTTAGCTTATTCACCAAACCTCAAATATTGACAAAACATATCAATGCAAATCACAAAAATTGGTGAAACACAAATTCTAGAAATCAATAATTAGAAATCCAGAAAACACAAAAGCAGAAGGCCTATCAGAAACGGGAGTATGAAAACTCACCAACACGTGTATCACAAACGAACGCTATTCCACGGTCGCTAACCATCAAATTTGAGCTGAGGCTCCACAAACGGCCCGAAGACCATGGGCCGCTACCCCACCAATTTAACTCGAAGCTCCACCAAAATGGGGTTTAGTCTCCCATGCAGACAAAGAGACATCGCATATCGCTAGTATAAATCATAAAATGATCATCATTGATCAATAAGTGTAAATTACACTAAGCTAGTAAATAAATGAGTTAGGCTTCATGTCCCATAACCACTGGCTTAACTTAAATATTTACGAACAGATTGTAGATTTCCACTCGAAAATTGTCACGAGACTTCAATCGAACAAGTCAAAGAGTTAACCGACGAAGTAAACGCAAGTGTTTCATAGCACTTGTTTTGCTAAGTCGTTCAATTATATTCCTCATACAAATGACATATAGGTTTGTATATACTAATAGATTGGAAAACGGTTTTAAAAACGAGCTTTGTATTAAAATTAATTGTTGAAATAATTTTTCTGAAAGAGTTTGAGTATTTACTACTAGTACAGAAACCTTTGTATTTTAAAGTGACAAATCACAGAAACGGTTGTAAAAAACAATCTATCACCAAAATCCACATTCGACGACATGAATTAAAACCACAAAAATCGATATCAAATCCAATCTAATGGATTTTCCCAAAAATCCAAAACAGAAGTCATCAAAGTCGATAATAAATGATAACAACTAACCGGATCAATAAAAATCGAAAAAATTCGAAAATCCACTCAAAACAGGCAAATTAGGCAAAATTCAACAAGACCAGATGTCTGGTTGGTTGGGCCAGACGTCTGACCTAGGGTTCTAGAAATTTATAATTTCTTTCTCCTTTTTCTTTTTAATTCCTGAAGCCCACCCGACATCTAGTTGGGTTTAACCAAACATCTGGTCCTAGGCTCTACCATTTTTTTATGCATTCGTTATATAATATTTTCCATAGGCCCCTACCAGACGTTTGGATTTTTCAACTAGACGTCTGGTTGCCTTGGCCTGGGCTCAATTTGCGTAGGCCAATGATGGACAAATCGATTCGGAAGCGGTCGAACGAGTGATGGAGGTTAGGGAATTATGCCAAACGATAACCCAACCATATAGGCTCTTCGATACACCCAAAATAATATGTCCAAACATCTATAGGATCTTTAAATATTTTGACTTCAAAACACCAAAATTGGAAAATTCACCCAAACCAATTCAAATCAAAAGCAATTGGACATGATATAGATGTTAGGAATTCAAACCTAACAATAATGAAAGCTATAGACATAGATGTGAGTTCAAGAACTCACCTTTAAATTCAAAAACAAGGAATGAGAAGCTCTAAAACAAGGAAAGAACAATTCCTCTTCACTACACCTCTAGAATCTTCAATCTATTGTCAAATGCAAAAATTTTCCTAAGTTAGGTTATTGGAAAAATCAAGAATCGAAGAGGGATTGAGATGGGAGAAGATGAAGAGGATGCTTACCTAAGCTTCTCTTTGATTTTAGAACTAGAACTTGAATTTCTAAGAGAACTAGGGCTTAGGAATTTTAGTTTCCTCTTCCCACCATTTTTCTTAGGGCTTGAGTGTTAGGAATTTAGAAAATAGAATGAATGAATGAAGAGGAATGGAGTGGGAGTTATTAGATAGAAGAGTTTGGGTCTCTTATTGGACTAATGGGCTAGAACCTAACCCAAAGCCCAATTAAAAATACCAAAATCCTAATCAACTCCAAATATATCGATGTTTATACTTAAACAAGTTGTAAATGTTGTTTTAAACTCAATGGAAGTGGTCTCGAGTCCGAATTCGACTGTTTACAAAAAGTCACATTTTGGATTTTAAATTCAACTAACGATGTTATATTTAAATAAAACATTTAAATATATAATTGTAAAATATGCAGATTGTTACATGAACTAGGTAAACTGACATAATATTGTTTTGAAGCGGGTAATGAAATAATTTTACCCAAACTATATTTTGATATTAAAGGAACAATTTTCCGAAATTATTACAGTATATTGGTATGTTTGGTTGTTATTATTATAATCCAAACAAGATTATAAAATTGAAATGGTTATATATAACCAAATAGAGATTGTATAAGAATGGTTTATGCACATGAATTATAAATAAAAATGGATTCAAACCAAAATTCGGAGATTAAAATCCCAAAAAGTTCGGAAAATATTTTCCAAAGTGTTGTGAAAATAAAAATGGTATTATTTTGAAAACATTTTTGGAATAAAAATTGTTTTAAATGGATTTTGGAAGTGATAAAGCACTAAACTCACTTTAGTCGTTGGAAAATAATTATGATGATGATCGCGACATCATCGGTGTTCATTTTCGAATTTCTAAGTGACAGATTGCTACCTTAAAAATTTGATATGAATATTTTTGTTTAGAAATAAGTGTTGTTATGAAAATTCCAAAGGGAATTTTTTTTGGATAAAACCAAGTTGATTTAGACAATTCCAAAGGAATGGTTTGTTAAACCAATAGAGCAATATATATATATATATATGATTTTAAAATGCTTTGAAATAAATACCGGCTGATTGAATTCTGGAATCCTTATTTAAAATTTTTTAAAAAACAAATATCAGGAAATAAGTTTTTAACTTATAAGTTGAGAATGATATTAATAAGGAGAGAAAGTGTGAAAATCGAATTTTGGGATTTAAAATTTAACTTGAGTGAGTTCAAATGGATTGAATGAATTAAGATTTAACTAAAGATAAGTTAAATAAAATTGAGTTGGAATTGAAATAGTATCAAATTGTATTGTATATAAAAATATGAATTGTGAAGTGATTATGTAACTATAAGTTATAATTTTTGAATGAAGAAACCTAAGCATAGAAATTATGAAATGGTAAAATAATAATATATATAACTGGAATAGTGGAATGAAAAAAAATTGAAAATGGTTTGATATTTTGGTAAAGAGATGAAAATCCAAATTTGAATTATAAAATAAGGTTAAACTCAAGTCAAACCAATTGAAGTGATTTTTGAAATAAAAATCAGATTTTCAATTATAAATGGAAGTGAACTATTAAGTAAACATACTAGTTAATTGAATATTCAAATGGAATCGGACTTAGATTTGTGATAAGGTGAATGTGAATTCAAGTATAAAAAGAATTTGACTTAAGCATAAAATGAAAAGAATCATGTTTGAAATATTGGCTAGTAAAAATCAAATTATGGACTTATGTGGTAAATAATAATAATCAGAAGTGTTAGTATGAAATGATTATGCTAAAACTCAAGTAAAGATGAGATGAAACGGTTATATCGGATTGGATTTGAATTTTAATGGAATGAAGGTGACTTGAATCATAAAATGAAAATACAATTTGATTACGAATGTGGACGAATGGAACTCAACTTAAGTTAAGCTAAATAAAGGATTTTTGGAAATGAAACTTAACTTAATTAAGTAAATTGGAAGAAAAACTAATTAGAGAATTAATTAGTGAATTGAATGTTAAAAATGAGAATTGAGTTATTAATGGAATTCGACTTATATGTAAGAGAATTAAATGTATTTTAAAATATTGTCGAATAAAATAGAATGGATTTAAATGTTGATAGCTTAAGTTATAAATGAATTCAATTTAAGTGTAGATAAATTGAATACGATTTGGAATATTGTCGATGAGAATGAAAGTCAACTTAAGTAACTAATTTATGAAAAGATTCATAAATAAATTGGCATGGATTGGATTGTTATTGAATATAAAATTGAGCGAACAAGATTTTGTGAATGAATTGAGTGTGTATCAATAAAGCTTGATAAATTGATTTAGAATCAATTTAAATTGGTTTATAAACTTAAATTAGTTATTTATTGTGACGCCCCACCTCTATACCCACGCTAACCAAGAACACTACGATGTAGTGCTGTCAATTAGCACGGAGGATAAGGCTGTGGAGGAGCGACCATCCATGTAACTTCTTTGTGCGAGCACCGATACGTCAGATAGAATAGAATGCATATCTTTTAAGGAGGAAATCCGACATACCGATACAAACACAAATGCTATCACACGGTGGCTATATATAATCTTCGGAAACAATCATAGAAATAATCATAACATAAGTCAGTCACAGACATCCATATCACAAAGGCGGAAGAAGATATGAATAAATATATAAAACACATGAAAGTGTACATCAGAGTAGTGGTCAGAAAGATCCACGATAATACAAAAGAATAGCATCACGTGCTATACAAAAGAATAAGTACACAACATAGAGTCTATATCTCAAAGATGTATATCCAAAAACTACTAATCTAAGTAGTTAGCCAAAAGTCAGAGTAATCCAGAAGAGAAGTCAAGCAGAAGCACCTGTAACATCTCGGTCTGACCCGAGTATTATTTATAAGAAAATAATAAACGGATCAGTCTAACTATAAATATCAGATGACATGATATAGGATAAGGGGTATGGCATAAACATATAATAACCATGATGGCATACTACTATAAGTATGTAAATGATAATCAACAAGGGATTAATCAATGTCACAAGAATCTTCTCAAAGATTCAAACACATAAAAAGGGTAATGACACACCAATTCACCAATACACAAAAACTGATATCATATCAGTGAAAACCACAAAAGTTGGTGAAGCACTAAATCCAGAAATCAACACACGAAATCCAGAACAAATCCCAGAAATCAACACACGAAATCCAGAAATCACTAAAAGGGGGAAGTCCGAACACACGGACGAGAAGCTATCTCATGGAAGCTATCCATTTGAATTTTCCGAACACACGGATGGCCCGAAGGCAAGTCCGACACACGGACGAAGAGACATCGCACAATCGCTAGTCTAAATCACAAAAATGATCGTCATGATCATAAGGAAGTGTCAATCACACCAAGCTAGTAAATATATGAGTTTAGCTTCATGTCCCATAACCACTTGCTTAACTTAAATATTTACGAACAAGCTGTAAATCTTCACTAGGAAATTGTCACAAAAAGGGTTCAATCGAACAAGTCCAAGAGCTAACCGACGAAGTGAACGCAAGCGTTTCATACCACCTGTTTTACTAAGTCGTTTAAGTCGATTTCTCGTTCGAGTGAAGTAAAGGCTTGTATATACTAGTAGATTGAAAATCGGTTTGAGAAAACGAACTTTTGATATTTAAAATAGTGTTGAAATCGCTTTGATGAAAGAGTTTTGATATTTACTATTAGTATTGAAACCTTCATATATCTTTAAAGTGACAAGTCATAAAACGATTGTAGAAACAAATCAATTCACGTTCGAAGACGTGAGTAAAGTCCAAAGAAGTCAATCCCAAAACCACCAAAGTAGAAATTCTGATAAATGTTTTTCGAGAAGCCAAACCGGTCAAACGACCAAGTACTAACTCGCGACCGACCTAAGGGAAAAACAGGTCAAACGACCAAGTACTAACTCGCGAACGACTTACGACTTAAGGGAGGCAAGCGACTTACGACTTAAGGGATAAGGTCATACGACCTAAGTGGAGAATGCCACGCGACTTAGCAGAAGAACAGGTCGAACGACCTAGGGGAAAAACAGGTCAAACGACCAAGTACTAACTCGCGAACGACTTACGACTTAAGCCCTGAACGACTTAGTGGAACGAACGACTTAACGCTTTAAGCTTCAATTCGAGCTACGAGCTAAGGCTGGAACGACCTAGTGGAGTTAGGTCGGGGACGACCTACGACTTAAGGTCATACGACTTAACAGTTGCGAGCTAGCGGAGTTGGCATGGCCTAGCGACTTAGTAGAAGCAGCGACCTAC
Source organism: Allium fistulosum (assembly GCA_030737815.1). NCBI lineage: Eukaryota > Viridiplantae > Streptophyta > Magnoliopsida > Asparagales > Amaryllidaceae > Allium > Allium fistulosum. Next base: position 422,904,677 of record CM060907.1, on the reverse strand, counting down.
GACTTAACGATTTAAAAGCCAACGACCTAGGACTTAAGAGCCATACGAGCTACGAGTTAAGCTTAAATACGAGCTACGACTTATCACTTAACTCGCGAACGACCTAGCGAAGGCAGAACACCCAGAACGACTCAAGCCTTTAACTCGCGAACGACTCAAGCCAGGCGAACAGAAATACAAAGGCGGTGACTTTTCAACGCGCGCGACTTAAGCCCTTAACTCGCGAACGACTTACGACTTAGGCTTATCTCGTGGACGACTCAGCGAAGGCCAGAAACGACTTAAGGCCAGAAAAATCACCAAAATGCTGAAAATTGAAGTTTTTCGCCAATCCAATCCAAACCAAATGCAAATGTTGATGCAAACGCAATAGGGGATCATTCCCAACAGTCCAAGATAGGTATAGGTATGATGTGAGATCAAAAATCTCACCTTTTCCACGAAATTAATGAAGATGAAGATTGAAAGCAAGGAGAAGCAATCCAAAGCTTGAATCCACAATCTTCTACTTGAATTTGATGTTGAATCTCGGATTTGCAATAGAATTTGAGTTGGGAGTTTTAATTTCTCTTTCCCACCACCATTTTTGACCAAGCTTGAAGTGTTTGAACAAATGAGGAAGACGGTTGGGCTGAACTAAAGGGGTGCAGTCCAAACCAAAGTCAAAGGCGGGAAAAAGTGTCGAAAATTTCACTATCTCCAAACATATCGAAGTTTACACTCAAAAAGATCGCAAACGTCATTTTGAACTCAATGGGAGTGGTCTCGAGTCCTAATTTGACCGTATGCAAAAAGTAGCTTTTTGGACTAACATCCGACTAACGATAAAATATTTAAATATAAAATCGATAGATATGCGGGTTGTTACATTTATTTAAATGAATATCACCAAATAGCATGGATTGAATTTTCATTGGACATAAATAGAAGTAAACAAAATTTTGTGAATCAATGGAAAGTGAACAAATTGAGTAGAATCAATTTGTAAGGGATATGAATGTAATGTGTGTAATGAATGCTAGTAAATTGTTTGTGAATCAGTTGAAATGCTTGGTATATAAATTGATTGAAGTAACTAAATTAATATTGGAAACTTGTAATTGTTTATAAATATATGTGTAACATGTTGGTTTATGCAATCTATGTGTTTGCATTAGTAAAATGAATCTAAAGTTAATTAAATTGTATAAATTATGAGATTTACGTGTTTATTTGAGCAAGTAAAGGTACTTGAGGCTATTTGGCTTGATTTTGGTAGCGCAATTGCAAATAAATTAAGCGCGCTCGCTTAATACTAAAATAAGGTACGCTTATGAATTTAGCACGCGAAAAATAAAAATATTGATATGTATTGTGTTTTCCGATCATGAGAGTCGATGTATATCTTTTTATCATATTTGTAATATTGCAAAAGGCTCTCCGTACAAGGGGGGCTCTTCCAAAAAAATTCAGAAATTTAGGGTGTTAGAAAATTTTAAATTTTTTTTAACTAGAATGTTGATTTTTGAACTGTAATTGAAATAAAGTGTTTTTAATTAGAAATGGAAACTAATTTTTTTGGTTGAAACTAAAAGATTTAGAAAAGTGAAATGTCGAGTTTTAACTAAGTGGGTTTTGAAAGGTGAATGGTTTGGAGCATTTTCCTACCTTGGCAAATTTTGGGGACGAAATTCTTTTAAGGGGGGAGGAATGTAATGACCCGAATTTTCAGTCGATTGATTTTAAACATTTAATTTATTTTAAATGTTGAATTTAAAATGTAAATGGATTTTTAATATGAAGTTTATCGATTGAATAAGTGGAATAAGATTTAAATTTCAAATATAGCGTTTATCGTAATATGAATAGTGCAAATAATTAGAATTTGAGCTGAGTATGAACCAAAATGAATTTTAAAACGAATATAAGTTCTATTTGAATTAGAAATTAGATAATAAGTTTTTAAAACTGGAATTTCAAGTAATTTCGTCGATTTTGAAAATCATTGTTTTTATCGACGTGTTAAATAACGATCCGGGGTACAGTCTCGGAATTCGACGATACCAATGTCATTGGGTCCGTAATAATGATTTATAATACACCGTCAAATTTTGTAGCAATCATATGCACCATTTTGTCGTACGAGACAGAATCGCGTTGAAATTAATATTGAAGATTTAATATAATAATTGGGTTCAAAAAGCTATCTTCTGCATACGGTTGAATTAGGTCTCAAAACTAGTTCCATTGCGTTTGGAATTGGGGTATAACATTAGAGACGATAGGCGGCACGCCTCGATTGGAGTAAGTAATTATAGGTATATATTTTGAATTTTAAAAAATATATTATCTTCGATTTAACTACTCAACCGTTATTACATCTCCATTAGCCGCACCTACCTGCACCACCCACATCCCTCTATGATTCTTCACATCGTTCTTCCTATATATATAGCTGCTGAGAACAGAGGAGAAAAAAAGATGATGATTCGAAAAAAATTATTTCTCAAAATTTACTTGATAAAAAAATCTAAAACAAAATTTTAAATTCTTCTTTTGGTGAGGGTTTCTCACTGACAAGCTTTTTGAGTGGTACGGCGTTCGTTCATGGGTTCGACAGTGGGGGGGTTTGGTAAAAGCAAACTCGGGTTCGATTTTCCATGAATGTGAGGTTGATTTGAATGATTTGGTGAATGGATTTAAGTTCATAGGAGTGCATAGCATTTGTAGGCTCGATCTGGAGAAGCTCGGTGAGGTATTGGGAGGTCTGAACTATTGTACAGTGTGGCAAGGTGGGTTGAGTCACGATTTGGGAGAAGTTCTCGGGTTCATTGTGGTGGGTATGGGTGCGTGGGGAGGATTAGGGGAAGCGGGTGGGGTTTGTCGGCTAAGTAAATCGTCGATGATGGAGGACAATAAAGGAGGAAGAAGTGGCGGCCATGGTGCTCGAACCTGGAAATGAGCGGGAGCGTATTTCTGAGGCGAAGAAGGATTAATTTCATTAATTATGATAATTAGCTTAGTTAATGATAAGTCTAAATTAAAATATAAATATCGATTAACTTTAAAAATTCATAACTTTTGCATGCGAGGTCCGATCGAGACGAAACTTTTTGCGTTACGATCGAGACGACGAAAGCTTTGCAATGGAAGTGGCTTGGACGAATTTGGAGACTATGGAAATTTGGATTCAAAATGGAACGTTTGGCGAATCTAAAGATAAATGTGAGTAAATCTCACTCATTTTTGATAACTGGTTTTATTTTAAAATGTTAAAATTATTTATTGGTTGGTTGGATGAATTGATAAATTATTATTAGTTTGATGTTATATTATATATATTAGTATATATATTAGTATTTGGGTATATTTTCCCGCCGATTGGAGCGGATGAGACACTATGCGCCCCGTATAGTAGCGGATTACCTTTTTTATTGCGATATCCCACCTCGAAGCGGTGATTATATTTTTGTGATTATATAACATCTATGGTTGTAGGGAAACAGGTTGGAGGGATCCAACTAGATTCCTCAAAAATATTGATTTTAATTTCATATATAGTGATATATGATATGTTTGAATAATCTATGATATATTATGATATGATTTGATTTATTGGATGCTATAGAAGCACTGGCTTTAATTTTGGTATTTTACATACCATAAATATCATTTTTGAATTTGAAAAGAAATTAAAAGGCGATTTGGAAGTGAAATATTTATATTGAATTTTAGATTAATTAAAAAGTAATTGATTTGGATAAAATAAATGATTGGATTTTAAATTTGTACTTAACTATTCCTTGAAATATTTTAAATAGGGATTTTGAAATAATGTATATAAAGGATTTTTAAACAATAAATCTTAAGTGACATTTGTTTAAATGTAAAAAGTTTTTAAAAATTGATATTTCAATAGAATGGGAGAATAAAGGGAATTTATAAAGGTCTATATTTATAATGGAGTTGTTTAATATGAATCTGTTATTAACAGAGAAAAACCGGGAACGAGTTTATGGATTTATAAACAATGTTTATAAATAAAGTGAAATGATTATCATTTGATAAATTAGGAATATAAATTCACAGTGTGAATTTAAATTGAGATATGGAAATCGGTTTAGAAACAAATAATGGATTTAATTTTGGAATTTGGAAAAAGTTATGAAATTGGAAATGTAAAAGAACTGGAAATTAGTTATCGTTGTCAATTTAAAAAGGTTATGATGTTTTAGATAAATATTTAAACATGTTTTGAAAATAAATTATTATTCTTTAAAAATACTTATTATTTTTATATATAGGATTTAAAGGTAAGTGTTTGAAATTTATTTATAAATCCTCTTGAGATTGTAAAACCTGGTTTATTTACGGATGAAATTTTGATAAGAGAAATCTTATAAAGGAAATCTGGAAATTTAAGAGAATTTCCAGAATGTTTAGAAATGAGAACTTCGAAAATGAATTCATAAAAAGAAGTTAAAAATTTTTAGTTGGATTATATACATGTATAATCGATTTTGTTGGAAATTCAAAAGAGAATTAATATAATTTCGAGGATTTATGAGATAAGTTATGAAATATTTCCAGTATTGATATTAGAAAATATTTGGAAAATATACTTATAATATTTTCCTAAGTATTGAAATGAATGGTTTTGGAAATATTTTAACTCTGAAATGATTATATAAAAATATTTTTCTAAGTAATGGATTATAAATTGAATTTGGGAATATTTCTAAGTACTGATATGGTTTGAAAATATTCGGTTATGGATATAAATATTCGAAATTGTTTTCAAATATTGAAATAGATTTGAATATATATACCTTTGTAAAGATATTTTGAAATAAATGTTTGAAGATTTATAATATGGGCCCAGTGACTGCTTATGTGTGTAATTTGATTGTTATATAACTGACTATAAAACTGGTCAAATTTGTTGATCATTTCGAAGAGACCGGGAACCGATTTAATTATTCGAAAACTAGTTCGATCTGATTTGAGCGTTATGAATTGTTAAATCTTGAGCGTAATGAAGACGGTGATCTTTGAAGAGATTGATTTGTTCGGCCCATAAAAACTTGTATGTATGAATGATATCATTGCATTATTACTTGGAAGGCAGTGTTAGCAATCTAAGTTGGATTACTATTCAAAAAGGTAAAACGTAGCCTCAAGCCTCATCAACTGGGAATAATTGAAAATCAAGGGAGATGCATCAAGGCTAAGTGGGTCGCACCCATTAGGGTATGTTCTCACCCTTCTACATAGATCTATATAATTAATTATTGGTTGTGCATGAGATCTCGAATAAAAAGGTTTGCAAAGCAACCGGGGTGATGACATATTCGATACTATCTAGTCAAGAGTACGTCGGTCTTGTGTTGGTAGGGGATCTAGGCGAGGTTCTCGGTACATTTTCTAGACGTGTACGGCGATAGGTGGTACACCAATACCTAGTCGCTGTATGGAACCCATTCTCCAGTAAGCGCTGTATGGTTTTAGTTGTATGCCAAATATGCTGAAATGTGAGTTGCAAGCATTTCAGCTATTTTATAGTTTATTTTCTATAGAAACTATTATAATATCAAATGATTTTGATATAAAGAGTTTTGGTTATCGTAAGGTAAAAACTCGTCGTATTTATGTGTAGCGTGGTCTTACGACATACCTTTGTTTTTCAAAAAGAATTTTTGAAAATAATTAAATTCAAATTGAGTGTGTTTTCTCACGTTGGTTTTTCAGACTAACTCGGGTGTTATTTTATTATAATGCTCATGTCAGACCGAGTATTACAGATTGAGGTTAGGATGCTATGGAGCTCAGAAGACGAGCTAAAGGATTTCAGGTGTTTTACACGTACTTGGTTATTTTCCGCTGTGTGTTAAACTGTATATTCAGTACTTGTAGGGACAAGTTATTATAACTATCCAAATTTTCTATGTTGACTGTTGTGCTCTGATGATTGTATGTATATTAATAGTTATAGTTCCTTTTTGTATAAAGATCTGTATTTATCTATCATATATTGTTCTGCTGCGATTTGTGAGATTCTATGTGTTGTCTCTATTTCTTCTATCTCTTCTTCTTCTTTACCCCTAGCAATGGGTATTTCCGGCACTTGAATATTCGGCATCTTATACAGTGAACGTATTGATGTCGATTTCGAGGGTCGTAAATCCCAATTCGTTACAATATATGTTTATAAATCTCCATGATAATTTGTAAAACATCCTTTATAAATATCCAAAATTATTTATAAACTTTCATATAAATATTCTTATTTCAAAAAACTACTTTAATAAACTAATTTCATAAAGTACTTTTGATAAACAAAACAATTATTTAAAACACCTTTACTAAAATCATTACTTAACTTAAAACCATTATTAAAAGTATGATTGACCTTCAAAATCAAAAGAAGCTTTGTGGCGACAATGATTCTCATTTAGTTGAGTTTACTTTTCAAGTTATAACATGGGTATTTACATAACAAGCAGTTATATATAAGGGAATCAGCATATAACAATGAATCATATAAGTAAATGTCCAAGTTACCAAAATAACAGACGGGGATTTGTTCTGCTAAATACATGTCTAAGTTAATATATTGGCAAAATGATTTTTGATTTTGTCTAAAAGAAGTCAACATAATCTACTTGGTGAACTGTGGTAAAATGAAGATTTATTCTACCAAACAGATGTCAAATACAAGTTAATTAGTAGAATGGTGATTTATTCTGCTAAATAGATGTCATTAGGTTACATATTCAATTGGGTTCACTTAAGGACAGTCGATAAAGAAATCCCTTGGATTAAAATCTTCTTTACTCAGAGTTGCTTTTAAAACAAATTGAACTTTAGAAATAAAGTGGTTTAAAACTAAAAAACTTTCATTCAAAAATTAAATAACAATTGAACTCTTTACTTAATAATAATAATAATTAAATCTTTAATTAATAATCAAACCATAATTAATTTTTAAATCAAAATTTAAATAATAATTATTCTTTATATAAATAATTAAATAATATTTAAACCATAATTAATCTTTAAATAATTATAACATAATAATTTAAACCTTCATTAATAATTAAATTAATCTCAATCAAGTCTAAATTAATCTAACTTAATTAGTAATTAATTAAATATTTAAACCCTTTGATAAATAAATAATAATTAATCGTTAATAAATAATTAAATAATAATTAATTCCTAATTATTAGTTAAATAATAATTAACTTAAACTAATTGACTAATTATAATTAATGTAATTGATTAACACTTAAGTATTAATTACCTTTATTAACTAATGATTAAGTACTAATTGTCTTAATTAAATAATCATTAAATAAATAATTGAATAATTAATTTTTAATTACTTACTTAAAGTTTTGAAATTTTTTTGTAAAAAGAATACTTAAGTAGAAACACTTTTAATTTGCAAAAAGAGTTCGTCTTATGAACTGCATTTATAGCGACTATAGCAATATGACCCGTAATTTCAAAACTTGATTTATGTTCTAAATTACTTCCAAAACTTTATCCTTTTATGTTAACTTACTTTTATAACTTAGAAAATAGTTTTGAAAACAAAGGTAAGATTTTGACAACTTTATAAAGCATTTTGAGAAAGTGAAGTTAGGAGACAAGTTTTTAACAATCCAAAAGTTCTTCATGTCGCAAACTAACCACTTCAACATACAAACTTTTTCTTTAAAATACATCAACATATGCATGCAAACAACATACACACACACACACACTACCCATCACAACATACGATTAGCAAAGATCTTAACTTCCATAACTTACTAACTTTTACTCCACTTTCTAAGCTAAGAATCAACATTACGTATGCATATACATATGCCATATACAACATTGTTGATTTCAACCAACATCCAACCAAATAACAACCAAGATAATATTATGATAAAGTTTAGAAATTTATGAAAATATGTGAGCTTTAACTCACCTAAAAGCTTTCCAAATCAAACCGGACTCTTACAAAGTTCACTCAAAATTCACTAAAGTTGAAACAACCTTAGATCTTTGATTTTCTTAAACCAAAATGGAATTTTAAAGACCTTATGGTTCGTCCAAGGGTCGAATATGGTTCGGCTATGGTGAGTAGGGGTGGTGATGGCTTAGTTAAGAAGGAGGAGGTACTTCGGATTATCATTGAATTCATAAAAATTGAACCCAAAAATGGGTCATCTTCCAGCTGATTTTTGGTCAAGTTGCTCATGGAATTTTAAAGAGTATTCAAAGCAAAAGTTCTTGGGAATATTTTTCTCTACCATCTAAAAAAGAATCACTCAATTTAAATCATTTTGAAGGAGATATGGTCAAAAGAAGAAGAGGTATTTTCAAACATGAGAATCTGGGTTCGAAAATACTCTACAAAGAAATGAGAGTTGGACATGGCTAAGCTCAAAATTTGAAGAAGTGGTACACATGGAAGTTGTAGCCACTGGAATTTTCTACGGTTTAAAAGAAAGAAAACCTCCATTTATATAAGATAATAGAAATATATAGTAGAAGGAAGAGGTGCCAAAATTGAACAAAATGAAAGGGGTATTTATAAGCAAGAAACAAAGCAAATTACATTAATTCTCTTGGTTTATTATCCTCCACCTCCTCTTGCCACATCACCATGCCATATCACTTTCATGTACCTCGGCCCAAATGCTTGTCGCCCCTTCCTCTCCCTTAGCTTAGCCAACATGTTTTAAATGCTATATGTACTTGTGTTTCCTTAAGTTACTTAAGGTGTCATATATTTTAAGTATTTAAAAAGACAATTATGGTTATATTTTACATCATGCATATATACTAACTTATGTATATATTTACACATATGCACTCTAATATATAATTATCCTAATTATTATAAATGTATGTGTTTGTTTATACAATAGAGTTTAAAATATTTCCGACAACTTTTAGCCGATGAAAAGTCAAAAATTTGAAAAACAAACTCCGGTGACATTTTCGATTTTTCTTTGAACTAGATATTTTTGTAAACACATTTTGTAAACTATTTCACCATCATTACTTATTATTTGAAAGAGTTTTATTTTAATTATAAAATCTATTATTTGAATATTTAAAATTAGTTAAAAATTTGCAAATCAAGGCGGTGAAATTCCGAATCGTTACACTCTCCTCCCTTAAAAGAATTTCGACCGCAAAATTTTACCACTGCCCTAACCCAGAAATACATAACACTACTCAATAATCTATAAGATATACATAGCTCATTCCTATGCAAAATCTAATTCAATCTCTCAATCAAATATATAGCTTTACTTCCGATCTATTATCGCTCACTCGATTCTCTTGCACAGACTATGATCAGGCTTCTCAATTAGAAACCACTATTCTTATTAAATAGCCATATGTTGTGATAGAAAACTTTGTGACTAGATTAAGAACCCTCATCAAGTGTTCGCTGTCAAAAATCGAGTGATAGATCCTTATTCGGAATTGTGTGAAACAACTTAAGTTGAGTACTCGAATCTTGAATCGAGAACTATATAAAAAAGGAAAAGAATCTAAGTACAACCTACGTACTCATCTAAAGGTTCTTTATTTACATAATGGTTATTAATCCTCCAAAAAATATTCATAAAAACGCTGTACAAAATTCCAATCTAGATCCAACATTTAAAATGATACAACTTATTTGTGAAGCCTTTTCATAAAATCATTTCAGCTTATTACTTGTATAATACTCTCCTACATCCTAAGAGTATATATACAAAATATTGAATTTTTAATTATGTTCAGTTTTTTTACTATTCAGATATAAATCCAAAAAAATTTGGGTCTTCAAATTGAGTCGGCCAATCCAACATCTTTACCCTAGTTGGTTTGGTAAGTAGCTAAGAAGAATAGGATGTTGTTATCCTAACTCCATCCAAGATTCTACTTTTTCTTAAACACTTTAACGTTAAGATGTTTATTAACCGGTCCAAGAACATCAAATAGTCTTTCACACCGTAGATGTTAAAATCAAAAGGCCCATTTTAATGGGACCAAGTTTATTAATCCTCCTTATTAAGTTATTCACTTTTAAAACTTCATTTATTAAACCAATCCTACATCAAAATACTTAGGAGCTAAATACTCGGGTTTTATTCAAAAATCTTTTGAAATGATACTTTTTATTTAATCCTTGGAAAACATACATTTAGCCCGAGTAACTCAAAACAATATTAAGGAACTAGGTACTACCAAATAGTGTTATAAATCCTTTTACCAAGAAGGGTAATACTCAAGAGAAGTATTTACCATTCGAACATTTCCCTTTTCCATTTTTAGTTGTTTTCGAGTAACTCAAACTAGTCAATTATAAGAATACTTCTTCCTAAGAATACTTCTTCCTTTTTAAAACTCTTATTGAAACAATACTATTTTTTTCAGATAAATAGTTTTAACAAAATATTTGTCATCCTCCTACATTGGATTCATTGAGATTCGATCTTTTTTCGATCGTATAATGACAAAGAGAATAATTTACTAACTGCACTATCATCTCCGTCTAAGCAAGAATTTGATTGACATTTAGAAGATTATTCTTATTATCACAAAACAAAATCGAGTCTGATTCCCCGAACTGACCCAACAAGAATCGAGTCTTATTTCTGTTTTAAAGTATTATTACGTAAAAATTATTATTAGTATTCCAGGAATCATTTGAATTTTTTTTATTATTTATTATTTTAATTTTTTTATTATATTTTTTTTCAAAGCCACATGTATTTAAGTTCTTTGGAAATCCATCTTATTTTCAAAATATATTTTATAATCTTGATTTATAAAATCAACTTTTTATAAAATCATCTGAAATATATATGTTTTAATAAACACCTTATATTAAAATCCAATTTTAACTCAACATTATCAACGAATTCTTTATAGTCAAATTATGAAACTTAATTCACAAGCTGTTCATTTCAATGTTTTTCCAAATTTTATATCTACCCAACCTAAGATGGAAAAAGGAAAATCAACAAACAATAGTCAACGCTCAAAACTGGATGGGCATGACTAGTCAAACTGTGACGACCTGGAATTTTTGTATATTTGAAATTGGAATATTTAATTAATTTTAAATATTCAGAGATTAATTATTAACTTAAATTTCAAATATCGCTGTTTTGGGTGATTTAATTATTAAATTAAATTATTTGAAGTTGGATAAAATAGTAAATCTGGTATTCTAAGCTAACTAAAAATATTTTGAAGGCTTATAAAATTCATATTGATAATACTGAAGGTAATAGAATTTGTAAAATTGAAATTTATAGTGGTTTGTTCGGTTTTAAAATTTATACCGTTTAAATTGAATTTAAAAAAAATAGTCTTACGAGGCATAGTCTCGGAATTTGACGAAACCAGTTCCATTGGGTCCGTAATATTGTATTATTACCGGATTTCAAGTTTCGTAGTAATTGGAGTTGGTGTGTGAGAGTACGACATACAAACGCGTTGGAATTAAATCGAAAATTTAATATTAACAATATAAGAAAAACACTGTAGCTAGATTTTTTTTACGCACTTCTGTTGCCTTCTAGAACACACTTCCTCATGCTTTCTTAAATCGAGATGCTTCACTCTCGTTCGTGAAAACAAAATATCAAAATCAAAACAACCGAGCCTCTCAGTTAAAAGAAAATCAAACAATGGCCGATACTGTAACGACCCAGAATTTTGAACGAATTAAATTGAAAATATTTAATTAATTTTTAATATTTGAACGATAATTTAATTTGAATCCCCGATTTAAATTTGAAGCTGACGATTTAAATTATAAAATTTTATCTATTGAAAGTGAATAAAAATTTGAATCTTCAAATTTTGGGCCGATTAAAAATATTTCAAAGGATGGTAAAATTTATATTGATTATACTGAAGATAATTAAAACATCAGAATCGAATCTGAAATCGATTTATTCAGTTTTGAATTTAATTGTTCAAATCGATATTTAAAAATAGTCATTTTTCAAACAGTCTCGGAATTCGACGAAACCAGTTCCATTGGGTCCATAATTTTGAATAATTGTCGGATTTCAATTTTCGTATTTTTCGGAGTCAATACGTGATCGTACGGCGTGTAAACGCATTAAAAATCTTTATCGAATTTAAATTTGAATTTAAATTTAAAATGGTCAACATCACCACACGTTCATCTCCTTCAATCACGCAGAGAATCACGAACAAAAATCGTGTTACCCATACTCTTTCGTTTCAAATACTACTCTCCCTCCCCAGTTCAAACGAACGAAACCCAAATACAAAATCAATTTTAATGGCCGAAGCCCTTCCATCCAAAATAAAACGAACGACTTAATCTCGTTCAAAAATTAAAATCAATGCCCTCGTTATTCAATTTGAATCCCAAATCAAAGTCGAGTTCCCCTCATCCCCTCAGTTCTTAAAGTTGTTCGAATCACCAGGCGGCGTGACGACGCGGCAGCAAGGTCGCGATGGAGGCTCGCGCTCATGACTGGGGGCTGGCACTTGCGGAGGCGCGTAGGCGCAGAAATTCGCGATAATGGGGATGGCTCGGGATCGATTCGCAGAGAAGGGGGCAGCTTGGCGGCTCGCGATCGAAGCAGGAGGTAGACGTCGCGATAGTCTTCGTTCGCGAGTAGGTGGCGGTTGCTGGAGGGTTTCGCGAGCAGTTTCGCGAGCGGTGACGAAGTCGCGATTCGAGCAGTATGGTTCGCCGTGGAACGAAGGCGACGACGAAGGCTTCAATGGGATTGGACGGTGGTAAATGCAGTGTCAGTGGGGTTGTAGATCGAGGCCGTGAATCGCACTGGTCTTCGATCGCACGTGTTCAATTTGAGGAAGCTGAGGTATTTGTTTTCCTTTATTTAATTTTATATAAAAAAAAATGAAGTTGAAAATAACAGTAAAAGAAATTTCTGCCTTGGATTTACAGAAAAATAATTCAAATATGAGTGAATATATACCCAAGGTATACATATGTATTTGGTTTTATAAGTAAAGGTATATACAGTTGCTAAAAAAAAAAAGAAAATTAATTGCAGAAATTATTATATAGCGGGTTTCTAATTTGTTTGGGGAATTTAGAAAAGTTAGATGTTGAATCCATTTTAAATTATGTATATATATATATTTCAAAAAGTAAAATTAATTGATTTATAAAATTTAAAATATTTGGGGTATTGATGAATTTATTTCAATTGTTTAGTTACCAAATGAAAATTTGAATTGTTCGATTTAATTCAAATATTGATAAATTGTATAATTATTTATACAAGGTTAAAAATCAAGATAATCGAGTCAAAATGGAAATGGATGGCAAATTAAAAGCTAAGGTGAGATTTTCTCACTCGAAGGAAAATTTAATTTTATTGATTGATATGATTGCTATTGAATGTGCTATTAGATATAATAGGATATATCTATATATATAGCAATATATACATATTGGCATATGTATATATTGGATTGATAATTTTCCCGCCTCGTATAGCGGATGAGACCCTATTGCGCCGTTAGTAAGCGGATATTTTTATAAAACCCATATACCGCGATATTCCACCTCGAAGTGGAATTGGTATTGTGCTAACGTCTGTGGATGCAGGGAAACAGGTTGGAGGGATCCAACTGGATTCCTCACTCGTAGTTATTTATTTACAGATATTGTGATATATTCTGTTATCATATTGATATATGATGTTTGATGTTGTGATTGACTAATTGGTGTTGTTGCATCATCGGATTCAGTTTTGAAATTTAAAAATAACGACTTTTACTTTAAAAGGATTTTAAAAGTGATTTTTGAAAGTAGACGTTTTATTGAATTTTTGAATTGATTTATTTCAAATAAATAAACGTCTAAAATTTTAAAGCTATAAAAGTTAAGATTTTTGTGAAATAAAATCAAAATGTGATTTTTTTGAAATAAAAGTTAAGAAATTTATGAAATGGTTTAAATTGGGATTTCTAGTATTATAAACGGTTTATTTAAAAGATGTACAAAAATGGATATTTATAAATTTGAAATATTGGGAGTATAAGACAAGTTTCTATAAGGGTTAAAATAAATTATAAATTGGGATTTCATAAGTTAATGAAATCTGAAAGCTTTAAATTTTGTGAAGTTTAAAAGAACGATTTCTTTTAAAATAAATGAATTATAAGTTATATTAACTTATAAATTGAATGGGTCATTAAAGAAGATGTATAAATCGAAGTTGTTATAAAATGGAAATCGAATTTATAAACGTTGTTTTATAAATTCGAAAACCAATCAAATTTGATTGATTTTAAATATAGAGATTATTAAGGGAATTTTATCTGTAACGACCCAGAATTTTGAACGAATTAAATTGAAAATATTTAATTAATTTTTAATATTTGAACGATAATTTAATTTGAATCCCCGATTTAAATTTGAAGCTGACGATTTAAATTATAAAATTTTATCTATTGAAAGTGAATAAAAATTTGAATCTTCAAATTTTGGGCCGATTAAAAATATTTCAAAGGATGGTAAAATTTATATTGATTATACTGAAGATAATTAAAACTTCAGAATCGAATCTGAAATCGATTTATTCAGTTTTGAATTTAATTGTTCAAATCGATATTTAAAAATAGTCATTTTTCAAACAGTCTCGGAATTCGACGAAACCAGTTCCATTGGGTCCGCAATTTTGAATAATTGTCGGATTTCAATTTTCGTATTTTTCGGAGTCAATACGTGATCGTACGGCGTGTAAACGCATTAAAAATCTTTATCGAATTTAAATTTGAATTTAAATTTAAAATGGTCAACATCACCACACGTTCATCTCCTTCAATCACGCAGAGAATCACGAACAAAAATCGTGTTACCCATACTCTTTCGTTTCAAATACTACTCTCCCTCCCCAGTTCAAACGAACGAAACCCAAATACAAAATCAATTTTAATGGCCGAAGCCCTTCCATCCAAAATAAAACGAACGACTTAATCTCGTTCAAAAATTAAAATCAATGCCCTCGTTATTCAATTTGAATCCCAAATCAAAGTCGAGTTCCCCTCATCCCCTCAGTTCTTAAAGTTGTTCGAATCACCAGGCGGCGTGACGACGCGGCAGCAAGGTCACGATGGAGGCTCGCGCTCACGACTGGGGGCTGGCACTCGCGGAGGCGCGTAGGCGCAGAAATTCGCGATAATGGGGATGGCTCGGGATCGATTCGCAGAGAAGGGGGCAGCTTGGCGGCTCGCGATCGAAGCAGGAGGGAGACGTCGCGATAGTCTTCGTTCGCGAGTAGGTGGCGGTTGCTGGAGGGTTTCGCGAGCAGTTTCGCGAGCGGCGACGAAGTCGCGATTCGAGCAGTATGGTTCGCCGTGGAACGAAGGCGACGACGAAGGCTGCAATGGGATTGGACGGTGGTAAATGCAGTGTCAGTGGGGTTGTAGATCGAGGCCGTGAATCGCACTGGTCTTCGATCGCACGTGTTCAATTTGAGGAAGCTGAGGTATTTGTTTTCCTTTATTTAATTTTATATAAAAAAAAATGAAGTTGAAAATAACAGTAAAAGAAATTTCTGCCTTGGATTTACAGAAAAATAATTCAAATATGAGTGAATATATACCCAAGGTATACATATGTATTTGATTTTATAAGTAAAGGTATATACAGTTGCTAAAAAAAAAAGAAAATTAATTGCATAAATTATTATATAGCGGGTTTCTAATTTGTTTGGGGAATTTAGAAAAGTTAGATGTTGAATCCATTTTAAATTATGTATATATATATATTTCAAAAAGTAAAATTAATTGATTTATAAAATTTAAAATATTTGGGGTATTGATGAATTTATTTCAATTGTTTAGTTACCAAATGAAAATTTGAATTGTTCGATTTAATTCAAATATTGATAAATTGTATAATTATTTATACAAGGTTAAAAATCAAGATAATCGAGTCAAAATGGAAATGGATGGCAAATTAAAAGCTAAGGTGAGATTTTCTCACTCGAAGGAAAATTTAATTTTATTGATTGATATGATTGCTATTGAATGTGCTATTAGATATAATAGGATATATCTATATATATAGCAATATATACATATTGGCATATGTATATATTGGATTGATGATTTTCCCGCCTCGTATAGCGGATGAGACCCTATTGCGCCGTTAGTAAGCGGATATTTTTATAAAACCCATATACCGCGATATTCCACCTCGAAGTGGAATTGGTATTGTGCTAACGTCTGTGGATGCAGGGAAACAGGTTGGAGGGATCCAACTGGATTCCTCACTCGTAGTTATTTATTTACAGATATTGTGATATATTCTGTTATCATATTGATATATGATGTTTGATGTTGTGATTGACTAATTGGTGTTGTTGCATCATCGGATTCAGTTTTGAAATTTAAAAATAACGACTTTTACTTTAAAAGGATTTTAAAAGTGATTTTTGAAAGTAGACGTTTTATTGAATTTTTGAATTGATTTATTTCAAATAAATAAACGTCTAAAATTTTAAAGCTATAAAAGTTAAGATTTTTGTGAAATAAAATCAAAATGTGATTTTTTTGAAATAAAAGTTAAGAAATTTATGAAATGGTTTAAATTGGGATTTCTAGTATTATAAACGGTTTATTTAAAAGATGTACAAAAATGGATATTTATAAATTTGAAATATTGGGAGTATAAGACAAGTTTCTATAAGGGTTAAAATAAATTATAAATTGGGATTTCATAAGTTAATGAAATCTGAAAGCTTTAAATTTTATGAAGTTTAAAAGAACGATTTCTTTTAAAATAAATGAATTATAAGTTATATTAACTTATAAATTGAATGGGTCATTAAAGAAGATGTATAAATCGAAGTTGTTATAAAATGGAAATCGAATTTATAAACGTTGTTTTATAAATTCGAAAATCAATCAAATTTGATTGATTTTAAATATAGGGATTATTAAGGGAATTTTATCTGTAACGACCCAGAATTTTGAACGAATTAAATTGAAAATATTTAATTAATTTTTAATATTTGAACGATAATTTAATTTGAATCCCCGATTTAAATTTGAAGCTGACGATTTAAATTATAAAATTTTATCTATTGAAAGTGAATAAAAATTTGAATCTTCAAATTTTGGGCCGATTAAAAATATTTCAAAGGATGGTAAAATTTATATTGATTATACTGAAGATAATTAAAACTTCAGAATCGAATCTGAAATCGATTTATTCAGTTTTGAATTTAATTGTTCAAATCGATATTTAAAAATAGTCATTTTTCAAACAGTCTCGGAATTCGACGAAACTAGTTCCATTGGGTCCGTAATTTTGAATAATTGTCGGATTTCAATTTTCGTATTTTTCGGAGTCAATACGTGATCGTACGGCGTGTAAACGCATTAAAAATCTTTATCGAATTTAAATTTGAATTTAAATTTAAAATGGTCAACATCACCACACGTTCATCTCCTTCAATCACGCAGTGAATCACGAACAAAAATCGTGTTACCCATACTCTTTCGTTTCAAATACTACTCTCCCTCCCCAGTTCAAACGAACGAAACCCAAATACAAAATCAATTTTAATGGCCGAAGCCCTTCCATCCAAAATAAAACGAACGACTTAATCTCGTTCAAAAATTAAAATCAATGCCCTCGTTATTCAATTTGAATCCCAAATCAAAGTCGAGTTCCCCTCATCCCCTCAGTTCTTAAAGTTGTTCGAATCACCAGGCGGCGTGACGACGCGGAAGCAAGGTCGCGATGGAGGCTCGCGCTCACGACTGGGGGCTGGCACTCGCGGAGGCGCGTAGGCGCAGAAATTCGTGATAATGGGGATGGCTCGGGATCGATTCGCAGAGAAGGGGGCAGCTTGGCGGCTCGCGATCGAAGCAGGAGGGAGACGTCGCGATAGTCTTTGTTCGCGAGTAGGTGGCGGTTGCTGGAGGGTTTCGCGAGCAGTTTCGCGAGCGGCGACGAAGTCGCGATTCGAGCAGTATGGTTCGCCGTGGAACGAAGGCGACGACGAAGGCTGCAATGGGATTGGACGGTGGTAAATGCAGTGTCAGTGGGGTTGTAGATCGAGGCCGTGAATCGCACTGGTCTTCGATCGCACGTGTTAAATTTGAGGAAGCTGAGGTATTTGTTTTCCTTTATTTAATTTTATATAAAAAAAAAATGAAGTTGAAAATAACAGTAAAAGAAATTTCTGCCTTGGATTTACAGAAAAATAATTCAAATATGAGTGAATATATACCCAAGGTATACATATGTATTTGATTTTATAAGTAAAGGTATATGCAGTTGTTAAAAAAAAAAGAAAATTAATTGCATAAATTATTATATAGCGGGTTTCTAATTTGTTTGGGGAATTTAGAAAAGTTAGATGTTGAATCCATTTTAAATTATGTATATATATATATTTCAAAAAGTAAAATTAATTGATTTATAAAATTTAAAATATTTGGGGTATTGATGAATTTATTTCAATTGTTTAGTTACCAAATGAAAATTTGAATTGTTCGATTTAATTCAAATATAGATAAATTGTATAATTATTTATACAAGGTTAAAAATCAAGATAATCGAGTCAAAATGGAAATGGATGGCAAATTAAAAGCTAAGGTGAGATTTTCTCACTCGAAGGAAAATTTAATTTTATTGATTGATATGATTGCTATTGAATGTGCTATTAGATATAATAGGATATATCTATATATATAGCAATATATACATATTGGCATATGTATATATTGGATTGATGATTTTCCCGCCTCGTATAGCGGATGAGACCCTATTGCGCCGTTAGTAAGCGGATATTTTTATAAAACCCATATACCGCGATATTCCACCTCGAAGTGGAATTGGTATTGTGCTAACGTCTGTGGATGCAGGGAAACAGGTTGGAGGGATCCAACTGGATTCCTCACTCGTAGTTATTTATTTACAGATATTGTGATATATTCTGTTATCATATTGATATATGATGTTTGATGTTGTGATTGACTAATTGGTGCTGTTGCATCATCGGATTCAGTTTTGAAATTTAAAAATAACGACTTTTACTTTAAAAGGATTTTAAAAGTGATTTTTGAAAGTAGACGTTTTATTGAATTTTTGAATTGATTTATTTCAAATAAATAAACGTCTAAAATTTTAAAGCTATAAAAGTTAAGATTTTTGTGAAATAAAATCAAAATGTGATTTTTTTGAAATAAAAGTTAAGAAATTTATGAAATGGTTTAAATTGGGATTTCGAGTATTATAAACGGTTTATTTAAAAGATGTACAAAAATGGATATTTATAAATTTGAAATATTGGGAGTATAAGACAAGTTTCTATAAGGGTTAAAATAAATTATAAATTGGGATTTCATAAGTTAATGAAATCTGAAAGCTTTAAATTTTGTGAAGTTTAAAAGAACGATTTCTTTTAAAATAAATGAATTATAAGTTATATTAACTTATAAATTGAATGGGTCATTAAAGAAGATGTATAAATCGAAGTTGTTATAAAATGGAAATCGAATTTATAAACGTTGTTTTATAAATTCGAAAATCAATCAAATTTGATTGATTTTAAATATAGAGATTATTAAGGGAATTTTATCCACGATTTTGGACAGTGGATAAATTCTTGGAATAAATGTGTAGAAAAGATTGAAATTTGGTTAGTGAAGTATATTCACGATTTTGGACAGTGAATATATTTTTAAAGTAGAATGGATATGGTTTTGGGAAAGCGATATTAAAAAAATGAAGTAATTGTTTTAAAAGATGTTTTAAAACGTGTTAAGTATCAAAAACATATATTTCAACATTTATTGTTGAAATAGACGTTTCGAGAAATTTAAGGTAATGGTGGACTATAACACTGTTGTTATAGTAAATGATTTCCGAAAGGAAATGTTTTTATATAGTATTGGGATTTATATATCTATCTAAATTTCGAATCCCTATACTAGTGATTTTGAGTCGTCGTAACGATGTTTTACGTAACATTCGTTTTGACTCAAATAAATGTTGTTATAATAGTGTTTTCCTTAAAGAATGAATTTATACTTAAATTTTGATTTAAGTATATCGAATATTTTCGAATGTTGAAAATAAAAGATTTGTGAAACACTTATTATTAAATAAGTATGGAATTGCTTTTCCAATATGAAATGAACGAATTGAGAATTTATCCTTGTAAAGATAAATTGAAAATGAATATTTGAAAACGATTGAAAATCGAATATCAGTAGATATTCGATAAGTATAAATTCACTATGGAATTTATAAAAAGAAATGGGAATTCGTTAAAAAAAAACGTTGATTTATTTTTAGAAGTGTGGAAATTTTAATATCTAGTAAAGATATTTTTGAAGATGAAATAATTTGGAAAATTATTTAGAATCTGATGATGTTGCGCATCTTTATTGATAGTTAAATAACCGACTATCAATAATTACCTTGAGTAGGTATTTGTTGTGAATTGGATGATTTTGAATGCCACACTTATTTTTGAATAAGCGCTCACTATTCGGGTTAGCCGGGAAAGGACCATGGGGTCGTATAACCCATTCCGAATATGTGATACGTCGAAATGAATCGCATTTGAAGACCGGTGTTGAAGACCGGATATTTTTGAAAACGGAAGGATTACCGTCGAGTTACTCTACATCGGCTGATCTCCGGTTTAGAGGTTTTATCACCCTTAGTGACGGGAAGTCCTGACGTGATTGAAAATTTATCCGGATATGCAAGGGCTTCGTGAGAAGTGCCTTCGGTTCTGTTCGATCCTGGGACAGACTTGTATGGATTGTGTGTCTGACGTTACAGTTTGAGATATAAAGCTGATTTCTTTCAAATACATTTCTGTTGGTGGTGGAGAATTTATTCTCTTAGCTTAACACCCTTCTCTGAGACGTACGAGCTCAGAGGTTATGTAGTTGAAATTTATCAGCGATATATCCCAATTTGGTAACGTGGCATACTGAGTGTTGCTGTGAAATGATCAGTGTTTGATCATTTGTGATATGATCATTTGTTTGATCTTATATCTTTGTGATCATAGGTTGATCATTTTGTTTGACCCGAAGCAGGGCTTTTTGAGAAAGCGTAGCTTTGTGGACGAGACTTCGTCGAGCCTCACACCCCGGAAATGGTCGAAATAGGAAGGATGCGGCAAGGTTCTAGGGAGTAGCGCCCCTTAGTGTATGTCATTCCTTCTGGATAAAGGTGGTATCATGGTATGGAGCCCAGATACTTAACCTCTGTGGTTACTGCATTATTATTATCTATGTGTTTTGTTGGAAATCGGGGATCCTCGGGAAGATCGGTGACGATCGGGGGATGGCATACGCGTGTCAGTAGTTACCTATTTTTGCAGAGGTAACCCGGCCTTGTGTTGGCAGAGATCCGGTTAGGTTCTCGGGTCGTCTATTCCAGGGACGTACCCATCGTGGATAGGAAGTTCCTTAGCCTGACCATTTGTTGGAAATCCAAACTCCAATACGTGACTTGTACGGTATTAGTTGTAGAACCTGCCATTTACGTACGGTGGTCACCACTGTTTAGATGGTAGCTATAGTAGGCATATGATACTGGTCGTATGTTGGCTAAGATTAATATTATACTTTCGAAATGTTTTCTACACTATGCACTAATAATAATATCAAAAAGAATTTGATTTTTGCATAGTAAGCATCTTTGACTATCATAAGAAGAAATCTCCTCCAATTCTGCGTTTGCATTGTGTGTGTGGTGGGAGGTCTTATGGTAGTTTCATTTTCCAAAAGCATTTCGAATTGACTTAAAGATTATTTTATTGTTATAAAGAATAACTGTTTTACGATCTCACACCAGTCACCATGACTGACTCGGAGTTTATTGTTTCCCTTCTAAACTCTGGGTGCCCACCAATTTCCACACGGGCAGCCTAGAGTTATATTATCAGGATATTCTGGATATTCTGGAGCTTGGAGATAAGCTGGATGGCGAGACATAGTATTTGTATCTGATAGTATTTATTCCGCTGTGTATTCTGTATGAGGACAAGTTTATATAACTGTCCATTGTTGTATATTGACTCTGATGATTGATGTATGTATAAAATGATATAGTTCTTTGTTTTAAAAGACTAGTGATTATTTATTATATATTGTTCCGCTGCGATGTGTAAGATTCTGATATTGTTTTTTGTTCTGTTGTTCTTCTTCTCTGCTTTCTTTCTTCTTCTTCTCTCTTTCTTTTACTTCTTCTTTCTAAAACCCTCACTATTGGAGTTTCCAGCGTTCGATTTCTCGGCAGTCGATAAAGTGAGTATCGATGTCGAATTTTCGAAAGTCGAAAATTCCCGTACGTGACAGCGTGGTATCAGAGCATATGGTTAAGCGACAACCCTGCTCTGTTGGGTGTTACTCATTAGAGATAGAGTCAGTAGTACTCTGGAATGAGTTGAGTGTAATAATATATACGAGCGCGTATTTGTTAGTGAATATGAAATTGTTTTATATTGTGTTTGCTTATCCGTTGAGATGTTTATGAGTTTTGGTCGGTATGTGGGACGCCATATTATCGATAGAGATTTCTAAGCACTTAAACGAGGCAAGACGACACAGTATTGTTTTAAATAGGGTAAATGAAATAATTTTGCCCAAAACTATTTTTATATAGAAAAGAAATGATTTTTCTATGAATTATCATAGTATATGGATGTTTGGTTGTTAGGAAGGTGATGATATTGAAATGTTATTATTACTATTGAAATTGAATAAGAAATTGAAATCGTAACTCCAAAGTTAAGAAATAAATTCACATACGAATGAAATTTAAGAATATAAATTATAAATGTGATTTGTAATTTAAAACGGACTTCCAGAGAAGTTTTTGGGAATGTTTTGAAAGGAATCTGAAAATTTTGGAGATTTGGAAGTTTAAATCTTTTTGATTTGAAAATGGATTTCGAAGGTTTTGAAAAGTATTTTAGAGAAATGAAAAGCTCTAAACTCTTTTAGGTCGCTGGAAAATAATCCTGATGATGATGGCCACATCATTAGAATTCATTTTCGGGTTTCCAAAAGAGGAATTGCTGCCAAATTGTTTTAAACGGAAGTCGTTTGGAAAATTGGGTTTGGTTTTTGAAATTCAAAGAATGATTGAATTGTTTTCAAAAATGGCTTTGAAAGGTTGAAAGGACTCTGGAATACTATAAAGAATATTTATGGAATATTATTGAATTGATAACTTATACAAATAGAAATCTGATTGGAATGAAATTCAAATTGAAGACGAATGAATTAGTAGATGAAACTAATTTAAAATAGTGCGGTTATGAATGAAAGATAACTGATAAAATTCAATATTCAGAAGTTAAACCGAATCCAAATTAGATTGGGATTGTGGATTGAATTCAAATGGAATTCGAAATGTAAAAATTGAATATGTAACTTCAATAGTAGATTTAAAGATGATATAAGAAGTATGAATTGGAAATTTTTGTAGTGAAATTTGCAAAATGTTTGAATGTGTAACTAGATATAATGGCTAGTAGGATATACAGGTATAAAGGAATTGAATTTGATTTCACAGATAATTCGAATTGCTCGAAAAAGGTATGTATTTAAATTCAAATATGAGATTTGATGATTTCTTCTCTAGCCGCTTGGCTTTTTCTTTTTCTTTTTGAAATCTGAGAGTCCGTAGGGACGTTTTGTAGTCGTGCCGTATTAGCCGCGCAAAGGAGACGCTGGCAAAATTTTTTGAAAATTCCGAGTGTTAGAAAATTTTTGAGAAAATTTGGAAGTTTAAATTTGAATTTAAACTCGAATTTGAATTGAGAAGTAAACAATGTTGTTTGAAACCTGTAATTGAAGTTGAAAAACTAGTTGAAGTAATAACGAATCTTTAGTAGAAGATTTGTTGTGATAGATTGATAAAAACTATTGGATTGTGAAAAATAGTAGACGAGTTAGGGATCATTTTTCTTAACTTGTAATTTCGAGGACGAAATTCTTTTAAGGGGGGAAGTTTGTAACGACCCAGAATTTTGAACGAATTAAATTGAAAATATTTAATTAATTTTTAATATTTGAACGATAATTTAATTTGAATCCCCGATTTAAATTTGAAGCTGACGATTTAAATTATAAAATTTTATCTATTGAAAGTGAATAAAAATTTGAATCTTCAAATTTTGGGCCGATTAAAAATATTTCAAAGGATGGTAAAATTTATATTTATTATACTGAAGATAATTAAAACTTCAGAATCGAATCTGAAATCGATTTATTCAGTTTTGAATTTAATTGTTCAAATCGATATTTAAAAATAGTCATTTTTCAAACAGTCTCGGAATTCGACGAAACCAGTTCCATTGGGTCCGTAATTTTGAATAATTGTCGGATTTCAATTTTCGTATTTTTCGGAGTCAATACGTGATCGTACGGCGTGTAAACGCATTAAAAATCTTTATCAAATTTAAATTTGAATTTAAATTTAAAATGGTCAACATCACCACACGTTCATCTCCTTCAATCACGCAGAGAATCACGAACAAAAATCGTGTTACCCATACTCTTTCGTTTCAAATACTACTCTCCCTCCCAGTTCAAACGAACGAAACCCAAATACAAAATCAATTTTAATGGCCGAAGCCCTTCCATCCAAAATAAAACGAACGACTTAATCTCGTTCAAAAATTAAAATCAATGCCCTCGTTATTCAATTTGAATCCCAAATCAAAGTTGAGTTCCCCTCATCCCCTCAGTTCTTAAAGTTGTTCGAATCACCAGGCGGCGTGACGACGCGGAAGCAAGGTCGCGATGGAGGCTCGCGCTCACGACTGGGGGCTGGCACTCGCGGAGGCGCGTAGGCGCAGAAATTCGCGATAATGGGGATGGCTCGGGATCGATTCGCAGAGAAGGGGGCAGCTTGGCGGCTCGCGATCGAAGCAGGAGGGAGACGTCGCGATAGTCTTTGTTCGCGAGTAGGTGGCGGTTGCTGGAGGGTTTCGCGAGCAGTTTCGCGAGCGGCGACGAAGTCGCGATTCGAGCAGTATGGTTCGCCGTGGAACGAAGGCGACGACGAAGGCTGCAATGGGATTGGACGGTGGTAAATGCAGTGTCAGTGGGGTTGTAGATCGAGGCCGTGAATCGCACTGGTCTTCGATCGCACGTGTTCAATTTGAGGAAGCCGAGGTATTTGTTTTCCTTTATTTAATTTTATATAAAAAAAATGAAGTTGAAAATAACAGTAAAAGAAATTTCTGCCTTGGATTTACAGAAAAATAATTCAAATATGAGTGAATATATACCCAAGGTATACATATGTATTTGATTTTATAAGTAAAGGTATATACAGTTGCTAAAAAAAAAATTAATTGCAGAAATTATTATATAGCGGGTTTCTAATTTGTTTGGGGAATTTAGAAAAGTTAGATGTTGAATCCATTTTAAATTATGTATATATATATATTTCAAAAAGTAAAATTAATTGATTTATAAAATTTAAAATATTTGGGGTATTGATGAATTTATTTCAATTGTTTAGTTACCAAATGAAAATTTGAATTGTTCGATTTAATTCAAATATTGATAAATTGTATAATTATTTATACAAGGTTAAAAATCAAGATAATCGAGTCAAAATGGAAATGGATGGCAAATTAAAAGCTAAGGTGAGATTTTCTCACTCGAAGGAAAATTTAATTTTATTGATTGATATGATTGCTATTGAATGTGCTATTAGATATAATAGGATATATCTATATATATAGCAATATATACATATTGGCATATGTATATATTGGATTGATGATTTTCCCGCCTCGTATAGCGGATGAGACCCTATTGCGCCGTTAGTAAGCGGATATTTTTATAAAACCCATATACCGCGATATTCCACCTCGAAGTGGAATTGGTATTGTGCTAACGTCTGTGGATGCAGGGAAACAGGTTGGAGGGATCCAACTGGATTCCTCACTCGTAGTTATTTATTTACAGATATTGTGATATATTCTGTTATCATATTGATATATGATGTTTGATGTTGTGATTGACTAATTGGTGCTGTTGCATCATCGGATTCAGTTTTGAAATTTAAAAATAACGACTTTTACTTTAAAAGGATTTTAAAAGTGATTTTTGAAAGTAGACGTTTTATTGAATTTTTGAATTGATTTATTTCAAATAAATAAACGTCTAAAATTTTAAAGCTATAAAAGTTAAGATTTTTGTGAAATAAAATCAAAATGTGATTTTTTTGAAATAAAAGTTAAGAAATTTATGAAATGGTTTAAATTGGGATTTCTAGTATTATAAACGGTTTATTTAAAAGATGTACAAAAATGGATATTTATAAATTTGAAATATTGGGAGTATAAGACAAGTTTCTATAAGGGTTAAAATAAATTATAAATTGGGATTTCATAAGTTAATGAAATCTGAAAGCTTTAAATTTTGTGAAGTTTAAAAGAACGATTTCTTTTAAAATAAATGAATTATAAGTTATATTAATTTATAAATTGAATGGGTCATTAAAGAAGATGTATAAATCGAAGTTGTTATAAAATGGAAATCGAATTTATAAACGTTGTTTTATAAATTCGAAAATCAATCAAATTTGATTGATTTTAAATATAGAGATTATTAAGGGAATTTTATCCACGATTTTGGACAGTGGATAAATTCTTGGAATAAATGTGTAGAAAAGATTGAAATTTGGTTAGTGAAGTATATTCACGATTTTGGACAGTGAATATATTTTTAAAGTAGAATGGATATGGTTTTGGGAAAGCGATATTAAAAAAATGAAGTAATTGTTTTAAAAGATGTTTTAAAACGTGTTAAGTATCGAAAACATAGATTTCAACATTTATTGTTGAAATAGACGTTTCGAGAAATTTAAGGAAATGGTGGACTATAACACTGTTGTTATAGTAAATGATTTCCGAAAGGAAATGTTTTTATATAGTATTAGGATTTATATATCTATCTAAATTTCGAATCCCTATACTAGTGATTTTGAGTTGTCATAACGATGTTTTACGTAACATTCGTTTTGACTCAAATAAATGTTGTTATAATAATGTTTTCCTTAAAGAATGAATTTATACTTAAATTTTGATTTAAGTATATCGAATATTTTCGAATGTTGAAAATAAAAGATTTGTGAAACACTTATTTTTAAATAAGTATGGAATTGCTTTTCCAATATGAAATGAACGAATTGAGAATTTATCCTTGTAAAGATAAATTGAAAATGAATATTTGAAAACGATTGAAAATCGAATATCAGTAGATATTCGATAAGTATAAATTCACTATGGAATTTATAAAAAGAAATGGGAATTCGTTAAAAAATAAAAATAAACGTTGATTTATTTTTAGAAGTGTGGAAATTTTAATATCTAGTAAAGATATTTTTGAAGATGAAATAATTTGGAAAATTATTTGGAATCTGATGATGTTGCGCATCTTTATTGATAGTTAAATAACCGACTATCAATAATTACCTTGAGTAGGTATTTGTTGTGAATTGGATGATTTTGAATGCCACACTTATTTTTGAATAAGCGCTCACTATTCGGGTTAGCCGGGAAAGGACCATGGGATCGTATAACCCATTCCGAATATGTGATACGTCGAAATGAATCGCATTTGAAGACCGGTGTTGAAGACCGGATATTTTTGAAAACGGAAGGATTACCGTCGAGTTACTCTACATCGGCTGATCTCCGGTTTAGAGGTTTTATCACCCTTAGTGACGGGAAGTCCTGACGTGATTGAAAATTTATCCGGATATGCAAGGGCTTCGTGAGAAGTGCCTTCGGTTCTGTTCGATCCCGGGATAGACTTGTATGGATTGTGTGTCTGACGTTACAATTTGAGATATAAAGCTGATTTCTTTCAAATACATTTCTGTTGGTGGCGGAGAATTTATTCTCTTAGCTTAACACCCTTCTCTGAGACGTACGAGCTCAGAGGTTATGTAGTTGAAATTTATCAGCGATATATCCCAATTTGGTAACGTGGCATACTGAGTGTTGCTGTGAAATGATCAGTGTTTGATCATTTGTGATATGATCATTTGTTTGATCTTATATCTTTGTGATCATAGGTTGATCATTTTGTTTGACCCGAAGCAGGGCTTTTTGAGAAAGCGTAGCTTTGTGGACGAGACTTCGTCGAGCCTCACACCCCGGAAATGGTCGAAATAGGAAGGATGCGGCAAGGTTCTAGGGAGTAGCGCCCCTTAGTGTATGTCATTCCTTCTGGATAAAGGTGGTATCATGGTATGGAGCCCAGATACTTAACCTCTGTGGTTACTGCATTATTATTATCTATGTGGTTTGTTGGAAATCGGGGATCCTCGGGAAGATCGGTGACGATCGGGGGATGGCATACGCGTGTCAGTAGTTACCTATTTTTGCAGAGGTAACCCGGCCTTGTGTTGGCAGAGATCCGGTTAGGTTCTCGGGTCGTCTATTCCAGGGACGTACCCATCGTGGATAGGAAGTTCCTTAGCCTGACCATTTGTTGGAAATCCAAACTCCAATACGTGACTTGTAC
Organism: Allium fistulosum; assembly: GCA_030737815.1. NCBI lineage: Eukaryota > Viridiplantae > Streptophyta > Magnoliopsida > Asparagales > Amaryllidaceae > Allium > Allium fistulosum. The sequence goes on along the minus strand of CM060907.1, from coordinate 422,876,129 downwards.
GATATTAGTTGTAGAACCTGCCATTTACGTACGGTGGTCACCACTGTTTAGATGGTAGCTATAGTAGGCATACGATACTGGTCGTATGTTGGCTAAGATTAATATTATACTTTCGAAATGTTTTCTACACTATGCACTAATAATAATATCAAAAAGAATTTGATTTTTGCGTAGTAAGTATCTTTGACTATCATAAGAAGAAATCTCCTCCAATTCTGCGTTTGCATTGTGTGTGTGGTGGGAGGTCTTATGGTAGTTTCATTTTCCAAAAGCATTTCGAATTGACTTAAAGATTATTTTATTGTTATAAAGAATAACTGTTTTACGATCTCACACCAGTCACCATGACTGACTCGGAGTTTATTGTTTCCCTTCTAAACTCTGGGTGCCCACCAATTTCCACACGGGCAGCCTAGAGTTATATTATCAGGATATTCTGGATATTCTGGAGCTTGGAGATAAGCTGGATGGCGAGACGTAGTATTTGTATCTGATAGTATTTATTCCGCTGTGTATTCTGTATGAGGACAAGTTTATATAACTGTCCATTGTTGTATATTGACTCTGATGATTGATGTATGTATAAAATGATATAGTTCTTTGTTTTAAAAGACTAGTGATTATTTATTATATATTGTTCCGCTGCGATGTGTAAGATTCTGATATTGTTTTCTGTTCTGTTGTTCTTCTTCTCTGCTTTCTTTCTTCTTCTTCTCTCTTTCTTTTACTTCTTCTTTCTAAAACCCTCACTATTGGAGTTTCCGGCGTTCGATTTCTCGGCAGTCGATAAAGTGAGTATCGATGTCGAATTTTCGAAAGTCGAAAATTCCCGTACGTGATAGATACTCTTATTTATAAAAATAAAAAGGGAACCCAAATCGATATTTAATCGAATTCAATTCAAATCAAACGAGCCTTCCTCCTTCCTTCTTCAGTTCTGTGCAAAGCTACAAATCGAGGGCAAATCACTGTAGCCGAGACGTGTAAGGAAGGGAAGGGAAGGTCGCGACGTGAGCAGGGTTCGGGTGGTCGAGATTTCGCGTGAGTCGCCGCCACTGGAGGCCGCAGTTTCGCGAACATCTGGGTTTCGCCGTCGAGCTTGGGTGTAGGAGTTCAAGTGGGTGAAGAGGAGGAGACGCACAGTGTCGCGTGGGGGCGCGCGGCAGTAAGTTCGAAGTCACGGTGATGTCGTGGGTAGCAGTGCGCGAAGGGGTATAGTGGTAGGGTTAGCTTGGGAAGTCACTGCCGTGATTGGTGACTGCGAGGGTGGGGTGACTCGCGATGGCTCGAGTCGAATAGCAAGTGGTGGCAGCAGCAACCAGGGCTGGGCTACGTTCGTGAGTCTCTGACGAGGTCACAGCTTCGAGCGGTGGCGTTTCGATCGACGTTTTGGGGGTGAGCGCCGCAAGGTATTGCTGTTTGTTTTAATTTAATTTTTATGTATAGGCAGTAAAAAAAATGTTGTAGGGTTTATAAAGATTTGATTTTTAGGTATAAGTAAATTCAAGTAGGAAATAAAAATGAATATTTTTATTCTACTAGTTTAATTTTAAAATAAATGGGTTTGAAGATTTAACTATTTTAGTTACAAAAAGGATTTTAAAGAAAAGTTGGTCTAAATTAAATTATTCAACGAAATAAATTATTGGTTTAAACCCAACTTATTTGTGTAGAATGATTTATTGGTCAATTCAAATTTTAAAATGGAAAATAATTAAGCGGTAATGAATTGTTTGGTAAGTCCAAATAATAATAAATTGTGAATTGTTTATTCAAGGTCAAAATCTGAAGTGAACAAGTCGAGATGGGATCGGATTTCATATTAAAAATCAAAGGTGAGTTAATCTCACTCAGTTAAATTTAAATTTAAATGGTTAAATTTAAATAATTTATTGAATGGTTGATCTGATGGATGTGATATATATAGTAGTATATACCAATATATATATATATTGGCATATGTATATATTGGAATTGTTATTCCCGCATTATATAGTGGATGAGACCCTATGTAATATCCCGGAATTTTTGGACAATATCAATTTAATAATCTATTTAAATAATTAAATTGATTAATAAATTTTTGATAATAAAATTTGAATTGGTCTAATAATCTAATTAAATAAATATTTAACTGGTGAATTTTATCTTTTAAAAATTAATAAAATATTTTTTATTTATAATATATATATATATATATAACTGTATATATTGTAAATAGATGAGCTTTGGTTTGAAATAAATAAATCTTGTTTTCTAATATATATTTTGGTAATTTGGGAATCATGATTAATTTAATATTAAGCTTTTCAAAGTTATTTAACAAATAACTATATGGTTTTAAAATACATAAAATAAATGTTTAATTGTTTAAATAGATTTAAGCTTAAGTTTAAATTTAAGTAAAAGGTTTGTTTTATTTCTTTAAAAGTTATCTATATATATAAATAAGTATTTGTAAATTTATAAATTAAGTAAAAAGCTTTTAATTTTATATAATTGGTTTTATTTACATTTTCTTTAAAGTAATTTATATACATATATACATTTAGGTAAGTATTTATAAATAGTAAACTAGTATAAAAGTTTTATTAACATTTTAAAATAAATAAAAATTATGTATTAAATACTTAAAAGACAAATGTCACCATATTAAAACTTAAATAAAACATGTGTAATGTAAATAGCTAATGTATATGACAAGTGTCATTTAATCTTGTTTTTCTTTTATTTTTATTTTTAGATAATTTCAGCCTTTATATAAACATACATCTCCATTTTCTTTTCTTTTCTAATCTCCTTTCTAAACAAAGAAAATTTAACAAATCTCAGATCAACAAAACCTGAAACAAATAAAGTAAGAAACTCTTCAAAACAAAAATGTAATCAAAGCCTGTAAATCAAATCCTTCAAACTGGAAATTCAAAAACCTGCATTTCTTCAACCTGGAGCATATTCCAGCAACTTAAATTCTGTTTGGAAGCAAGCAACTCAAGTATTTAAATCAAAGAAGCATTCAAGTTTCAAGTTTAAAGTTTTCAATAGCAATGGCAATGCAAATTTCCAGGTTTAAAACAATCCAGTTTTCAAAAGGGTTTTCAAATTAACCTGGAGGCTCTGTCTTCATTCTATATACTGGTGAGTAACTTTAAAAAATTTAAATTATAATTGGTTGCATGCTAGTATGGTTGAATTTAAATGTGTATTGCATGTATATATAAGTGAATGTCTGATATTTGTGTGCATGCTGTTTATAAGTGCTGTTTTCAAAAATCTGGAGGCTCTGTTTCTTTAAAATCTTGTGAGTAACATTATTTTTAAATGCATAAGTATTGATGATCTATCTGCATGTTGATTTATGGAATGAATATGCTCTGCATGTATATGTATTGGTGAATCTTCTGTGTGTATATGAATGCATATATCTGTGTTTGATGTATATCTGTTTCTTGTCTGTTCTTGTTCTTATAATTAAGAATTTAGTAAATAATACATCATCACTTGATTCGATCTTTATTAGGATTTAAGATTAAAACAAAAGTTGTTTAATTCATTCCAAACTTTAGTTTAAAATTTATACTTAAGTAAAAAGAAACATTTAAATGACTCTGGAAATCAAATAACTGATCAAATCTAAAAATAAGTAGAAATTTAAACTTCATAAATTATTGTTTCAGGGTTAGGATCTGAAACATCATGTAAAAATATGAATTTTAAAACTAAAATCATAGTTTTTAGTATTGAATCAGAGGAGCAGTTCTAGTTGATTAGTATGGGGTGTTTTGAGTTGCCCTTGGTGATCTAGTTGCTCGGCGAGGACGGGGTTCTCACTGGTGGAAGAGGAGTGATAGGGAAGTTTGTGGAAATTGTCAGAAAGGCGAATTTATCATCGTGGTAGTTGCGGTGGAGGATTGAAGTCTGTAGCCCTAGTTTGGATAGATTTGGTATGTTTGATCGTCACGACTTCTATGTTGAATCGAGTTGCTTGGGATATTGGGATATGGAAGTGTGATGGTTGTCGAAGTAGTGGCCAGAAGTATGGGCACCACGGTGGTCGGAGGATCGGGGTCGAGTGATGTTTCCAGGTTTGGTGGTGATTTCCGTTTATCTGTTCCAGGTTGTATGGGTTGTTTCATCGAATTTGATTCTCGAGCAAATCGAGATTGATGGATGTTCGCGAGTGTTGCCGTAGTTATAGTCGACTCGTCAGAGGTCAGGATGGAGTTCATCGGCGATCGGAGGAGGTGTGCACGTTGTTGTGCACGTTTTTATGCACCTGGAATTAGTTTGGGAAAGAAGCTTGTACTCGGGTTTGTTTTCGTCATTTTGAGTGGGGGATTCGAAGGAACTCTCGAAGTAATTGAAGATGTACTCGGGTAAAATTTGTTGCTGCCAGGTTTTTGAAACTGTCCGTTTTTAAATTTTAAATGAATTTAAAATTTGAAACAAGATTTTAAACCAAGTTTAAAATCAAATTTTTAAATATGGATTCAAAACTGAATTTGTATTCTAGTTTTAAAAATTAAATTAAGTTTTATAAATTGAATTGTTTTAAAAAACTTTAAATGTTAAAGTATATTTTAAAAGTGATTTGTATTTAAATCGAATTTGGTTTAAAAACTCTTGTAAATTCTCTTTATAAGTTAAGCGTTTCTTAACATGTGATTTAAAAAGGTTTTTAAACTGTTTTAAATTTTGATAAGTAAAATCATTTTAAACCTTAATTTGAAATGGAATTTAAAAATAAATTCAAAGTAAAATATTCAAATGAAATTGTGAATGACAATTAAGTCATTAATAAGAATGTTTTATATTAAAAGTAAATTAAGATTTAATGATTTGGGATAAATAAATTATTAAGGTAATTAAAAGGTAATTAATCAATTTAATTAATTTATGATTTGAGTTAATAAATTTAGTAATTAAGGATTTAAATTGATTAATTAAGGTTTAATTAAATTAATTAAAGGTTAATTAATTTGAAATTAAGGATCATTAATTTGATAGTTAAGATTATAAATTAATGGTTAGGAATAAATGAATCAAGTATTTAAGGATTAATTAAGTTATTGTTAGGTACTTAATTAATTAAGTAATTAGAGATAAATTTATTGGTAATTAGAATTAATTATTTTGTAAATAAAAATGGATAATTAAAGTTTAATTATTTAAGAAAAATAATTAAAGAATAGTTAATAGTTAATGTAAACCATTAACTTGGGTTTAATAAGTAATTAATCAATATGATTAATTTTGATGATTAAATAGATTAATTAATTAAGGTTAATCATTTGTGGAATTGTTTAATTAAGTATAAATACTTAATGAAAGTAATTAAAGGAATAAATTACTTAATGTAATTTAATGACGTATAATTACTTAGGAAAATAATTAATGGATAATTACTGAATGTAATTAAAGAAGTAATTAAGGGTAGTTAATTACTTAATGGAATTAATCAAGGGATTAATTAAGAAATTAATTAAGGAATAATTAATTTATTTAAAGAAGTAATTAAGGGTAGTTAATTACTGAATATGATTAATCAAGAGAGATTAATAATTATGGTTTAATTAAAGATTAATTACTCAATGTAATTAATTTAAATAAAGTAATTAATGATAAAATGTAATTAAGGATCATTAATTTATATAATTAATGATGTAATTAAGAATTGATTAATTAAGTAATAATTATAAATGAAGTGATTAATTAATGTAATTAATTAAGGAGTAATGTAATTAATTTTAGTTAATTAATAAATGAAGTAATTAAAGGTTAATTACTATAAGTGGTTAAGAATAATTAATTTGTATAATTAATTTAATACTAATTACTTGAATGTAATTAAATAATTAATCAAGGATGATTAATTAAATTGAATAATTGGATGATGATTGATTAATTGATTGATAATTAATTAATAATGATTTAAGCAGGATTTATAGATGTAGTAATTAATTTAATTTACTTTAAATTAATTAAAGATACAATAATAATTAATTTAATTCATTTTAAATTAATTGTAGATGGTGATAAATAAATCATTGCTTAAGGATGGATGAATGAGATTGAATGTATTTCATTGTTTGATATCTCTGATGAGATATGATTGATATATGATATGGATGTTTGGTTGAATTATAATGATAATGTGAATTATCTGTTTTGGATGATAATGTAGATTATCTATTGAATTATCTATCTTTGTGTATATAGATAAGAATTGAATTGTTTTAACCTTAAAACAACTTGGCCCTTAAAAGATACGTTTTGGATTTCGATGAGACCGGGATCGGGTTTCCGTATACCGGAATTCCAGGTCTGGAGACCCGAATACCACATCGATCCAAATTAACGATAGGTCGTGAATCTCAAGTGAAGATGAAGATTTAGAGTGCAAGGGTTATTGTCGTTAACTCTGAGGGTGATTCCAAAACGAGTGTAACGAGATAATGCCTTCGGTTTCGTTCGAACCCGGAACGAACTTGTATGGATTGAATGCTTTCAGCACATCGTCAGGCGGACGATGAGCATTCTAAGTGATATGTTCTGATTAAAGGTAATCGTAACCTCAAGCCTCATCAACCGGGAATGGCTAAAACAGGGGAGGTGCAGCAAGGCTTCGTGGGTAGCACCCACTGAGAGCAAGATAGATCCCTGTCTAGAGGTCCCTTTTCTTTTATTCGGCTTAGTGTGTGGTTGGTCACGCCAACTACGGGATTATCTTGTTCGGAATTATCCAGTAAGGGATGGTTCCGGCTTTGTGTTGCAGGGGAGCGAGCGTACTCCTCGGTACGGTGATCTAGGCCACGTACTGTGACGGGCGGTACCCCAGTAGCCCTGCCATTGTATGGAATCCAAACTCCAATAAGTGCCGTACGTATTAGTTGTGCCCAACTATGTTGGAATGTGAGATGTAAGCATTTCAGCTATTTCTGTAATTTACTTGAAAACCCTAGACCCTATTATAATAAAATCAGATTTCCTATCAAATGTTTTGGTTAGCGTAAGGTAAAAACTTACCCATGTTTATTTGTGGGGAGTCTTACATGATACCTTTACTTTCTAAAGGTTTTGAAGTTAAGCAAGTTTAACCTGTTACTCACACCAGACCCATGTCTGACCCAAGTGTTTATTTCTGTTTTATAAACTCTTGGGTACTCAAATTTTTACGAGTGGCCAAGGGATTCAGGTTTAGCTTTGACGAATATTCTGGAGGAGCAATGGAGCAGGAGGCTTCGGCGTTCGTAGATATAGTATTCCGCTGTGTTGATATCTGTGATAGTGTCTTGTCTTGTATTTGAGTTGTAATGTCTAGACAGATGATTATAACTGTCTAGTAAGTGATGTATACGCTGTGTAACTCTGTAAATTGTTGTATACTATGTAATAGTTTATGTTATTAATATAATTTATTCGTTCCACTGTGAGATCGTTGTTGTTGTTTCTTTCTTTCTTCTCTTCTTTTCTATTTTCTACCCCTTTCTTTCTTAATAATGATGCGACTTTCTGGGCATAGGAAGTCGGGTCGTCACACCCTATGCGCCGCATAATAGCGGATGATTTTATAAAACCCATATACCGCGATATTCCACCTCAAAGTGGAAATGAGTATTGTGCTAATGTCTGTGGATGCAGGGAAACAGGTTGGAGGGATCCAACTGGATTCCTCAAAATATTTAATTTTGTTTAAATATTCTGTGATATGATTGTTGATATCGTGATGATTTATATTGGATAATCTGGTTGGATTGAATTTCCCAGTATAATGAGTTATCAAAAGAAATTGAATAGAAATTTTGAAAGAAATAAAAGAGTAAATTTTTAAGTTAAATAATTCTAGTGAATTTGAATAACTTAAATAATGAATTGTAAAAGAAATAAAGCAATTTCTAAATTCGAACAAATATGGTTAAAGGGTATTTTGAATTAACATGAGGATAATGAATTTTAAGCTAAAGTGATATTATTGGAAAGAATAAAGAAATTATTTTTGAATGTAAGGATTAAATTTAATAAAGGGATAAAGAAGGAATTTTGGAAGTTTTAAATTGGTATTTTCAGTTAAAAGGGTTTTAACTCAAAATTAAGAAATAAAATCTGAGAGTAAATGTAATTTGAAATAAATGAAGTAAATAAGAAATTTATTTCGAAGTAAAGTAAATGGGAAAATCAATGGGAAATTGATTTGGTTGTGTAAAATTGGAATTTAAAAGAGAAGTGAGATTTTGGAATTTATAAACTGGGTTTATAAAGTAAAATAAAATATCAGGGGATATTTGAAAATATAAATTCAAGGTGGGAATTTATAAAGGGATATGAATTTGTTTAAAAATAAATGTTGATTTATTTTTTAAGGATGTGAAGAGAAGTGTATTTCCTTGGATTGCCAAGTACGTTTTTCAAAGCAATTTTGAATATAAGTTAAAAGTTCTAATTGTGTTTTTAAAAGCATGTTTTAGAAAATTTGTTTTTTCTAAATGTTAATTTCCAAAGTAAGTATTTTCAAAAATCTATTATTGTAGTAATTATATAAAAGTGATTTGGTATTATGTTTTAAAAAGAGAAGTTAGCTTATATTTATAAAGTGGTCTTACTTTAAATATTCTTAAAATATATATTTTGATAAAGTATTAAAGTAGTTTTAAAATTTCAATGTTATAAAGTATATTTAAATAAAGTGTTTTTAAATTATTTTAAAATTAAAAGTATTTTGTATTTGGTGATTCAGTGGAAATAATTATTTGGGAAATGTATTCCGTAAGCGGAGACTGTTTGAAATTGTTTTCAAATGAGCTTTGAAAATTTGGAAATATATCTTGGAAAGATATTTGGGCAAATAAATAATGTGGGAAATTATTTATTGTGTGATGGTTGCTTGTGGATGTTAATTGATAGTTAAATAACCGACTATCAATATTGGCCAAATGCGCTGATCGTTTCGAAGAGACCAGGATCGGGTTTCCGTATACCGGGATTCTAGGTCTGGAGACTCGAATACCACTTCGATCCGGTTTGTACGTTTCGTGTAACGTGTTCGGAGTCGAAGATGGAGCTGTGAAGTGCAAGGGCTAGTCGCTACTAATCCTGAGGATATTTCCAAAATGGATGTAGTAGGAATAGTGCCTTCGGTTCCGTTCGGACCCGGGACGGACTTGTATGGACGGATGCTTTCGTGACATCGTCAGGTGGACGATGGGCATTCTAAGGGATATGTTCTGAAAAGGTATCGTTTAGCCTCGAACCTCATCAACCGGGAATGACTGAAAATCAGGGGTTATGCAGCAAGGCTTCGTGGGTAGCCCCCACTTGAGAGTAAGGTCATCCCTGTCTAGATGTCCCTTTATTTCGGCTTAGTGGTGCGGTTGCTGATCCCAACCGTGGGGTGATTTTATTTGGAATTATCCAGTAAGGGATGATTCCGGCCTTGTGTTGCAGGGGAGCGGGCGTACTCCTCGGTACTGTGATCTAGGCCACATACTGTGTCAGGTGGTACCCCAGTGCCTAGTCATTCGTTGGAAATCCATTCTCCCTACGTGCCTTGTACGAGTTTTGTTTGTATACCTAGTATGCTGGAATCTAATCATGTAACAATTTCAGCTATTTTAATAAGTATTTGTATCTAGACCCTATTATAATATCAGACGGATTTAGATATAAAATGTTTTAGCTATCGTAAGGTAAAAACCCGACATGTTTATTTGTGGCGTGGTCTTACGAGATGCTTTTATTTTCAAAAGGATTTTTGAAACTTTAATAATCAATTTGAGTGTGATTTTCTCACGCTGGTATTCCAGACTGACTCGGGTATTGTATTATATGATGCTCGGGTCAGACCGAGTATTATAGGTTACAGGATATGATGCTGTGGATCTCAGGAGATGAGCTGGATGGCGAGACGTATCTCCCGTACTTGTTTATATATATATATATATATATATATATATATATATATATATATTCCGCTGTGTTGATTGTTGTACTATGTTATATTGAGGACATGATATGGTTATTGTCCAGTTGTATGTTATGTGTTCTCTGGTGTATACTCTGATGCTATATTATATAAAACTGATATAGTTTTGATTTGTGTAAAGATCTGTTAATATATATTATACTTTATTCCACTGCGATGGTTAGATTCTGATGTTTTCTATTTTTCTTCTTCTACCTCTTCTTCTTAACTAAAATGGTTCGATTTTCCGGGTCTGGAAAGTCGGGTCGTTACAGTGGTATCAGAGCTTAGGCTGGCGATAACCTTGGCTCTGGTGGGAATTTTGAGAGTATTAATAGATATGAGCGCGTATTTGTTAGTGAATATAAAATGGTTTTATATTGTGTTGGTTGATTTATTGAGTGGCATATGAACCTTCGTCGGCACAGTCTGGACAACTGTATCAAAGGGGTTTCTAAACACTTGAATAGAACAGTTCGACACAGTATTGTTTTAAATAAGGTGAATGAAATAATTTCGCCCAAATTATTCTGTATATAAAAGAAAATAATTATTTGAAATTATTATGGTTATATATTTGGATGCTGGATTGTTAGAAAATGACAATAATGAGTTAGTCTCATTATTGAGTAGAAATTGAAAACTTATAACCTAAGTTGAAGAATAAATTTATATAACAAAATGGAATTTGAAATATAGACTATAAATGAAATTTATAAATTGAGATAAACTTTATATACAAATGTGAATTACAATGTGATTTATAATCAAATGAGATAAATTCATAAACAAATGAAATTTGTAAATGTAAATTGTAAATGTGACTTATAACTTGAAATAAAATGTGATAGAATTCCAGAGTAATGTTTGGATATAAAATTGAATGGATTTTGAATTTGAAGTTTTGGGAAAGGTTTAAATTCCTTTGGATTTAAGAATAGTTTAAAGGTTTTGGGGAAATAATGGTGATATTATTTCATGAATATTTTTAAAATTGAATTGAAATCTGGTGGGATTTGGGATTTAAAAAAAAAGGTTTGAAATGTTTAGAGTGATAAAAGCATTAAAATTCTCTTTCGGTCGCTGGAAAATAATTTCGGTGATGACTGCAGCATCATCGATGTCTATTTTCGAGTTTCCAAAGAGAAATTGCTACCAAACTGTTTTAAATTGGAAATGATTGTGAACTGGGTTGGTTTTGAAATTCAAAGGGAAAATTGTTTGGTAAAAGCGGATTATTTTGGAAATTGGGATTTGATGTGATATACCAGATGTGTATGAGTTATTTATGGATTCAAAATGGTTTTGAAATAAAACCGGGCAATTGAATTCTGGGAATTCTGTCTAAAATATAAATGTGGAAATTTAAATGAATCAACAATATAAAGCATAGAATGAAGTTGATTGAAATAAGAAGGGAATGAAAGTTTAATTCTGGGATTATAATTATGAGATGAAAATAACTCAATGAGTAATATAAGTTGGTAGATAAAAGAGTTAGAGAACTTGAAGGTGAATGAATTGTAAAACTTGTATAAAATTGTATCCTAGAATTAAAATTTAATTCGAGTATATGAAGGTGAAAAAAATTTATTTGAATTTAACTTAAGATAAGTTAAATAGAATTGAGAATTGGAATTGAATTAAATGTAAATAAGTTGAAGTCGAATTGAATTGGATATAAAGGTAATGTAAAATGCTTATAATTGTGTAAAGAAATTCATATTCTTAAGTTCTTAAGTGTAATAATTTGAAAATTTGATTGTAAAGATGAAAATGGACTTAAATGAATAGTCCCAGATCTTAAGTAAGTAAGTTAAAACTTATGAATAGAAATGAAATTGTAAGTCATAAATGGGAATCCATTACTTTGAACCATTAAGAGTTATAATTTGAAATTGTAATTATCAAATGGAAATGACTAAGATGAGTAATCTTAATTTTTAAATAAATCCAAACATGAATTATAGAATAAATTGAACTTAAGATAATTTAGTGAAGTGATATTTGGAATTAAAAAGCAAGTATTAAATTTTAACCAGCGAAGGAACTAATTAGATAATAAATTAGTTAATGAAATTGAATTGTGAGTTAATGAAATTGGATTAAAATAGTGATGGTTTGAATTGCGAATGAAATCCAAATAAGTGAAAATAAATTGGAAATGACCTGGTTATTAATAAAATAATTCCAGATGAGTTGAGTAGGGAAAATAAAATTCATAATGATTGAGTGAATGAACCAATTATATTAAATAAATAAATGGATGGAATTTGATTAAATAAGAATCAAATGAAAGATGGAAATAAAACTTTAAAGGGTTGGTTAAATAGAAATAAACTTAAGTTATTGACTTAAGTAAATGTTGAATGGAAACTGAACTCAAACAGAAGAGTGGTTTAAATAAGTCGAGAAATAGTTATTGAATGAATTAACTTGGATTGTTTTCAAGCTAAATAAAATTCAATTTTTGGAAGTTGGAGATGAATTGAATTTAAGGAAAAAAAATTGGGAATGAAGTAGTAAATTGAAGTAAGTTGAGATTCATATGAAATGGGAGTTCAATTTGAATATATACACTTCAGTAGTGAAGTAGTAAATAGATATAAGAAAAAATTATATTGGACTTAAGAATTGAAGGATGAAATTCTTAAGAAAATTGGTATTGGAAATATACTTAGTAATTTTGGAATGGAAAAAAAAATATATATATACTAAGTGAATAGTTGAATGAAGACTAAAACTGAAGTTGTGAAATGGGATAGTTGTGAATAAGGGGATAACAATCAAAAAGGAATGCGAAATAAAAGAGAATTGATATAACTGATAATCAATTGGAATTTATACGTAAGATGTACGTATATTATTTTATTCGCATAGCTATTTGGTCCAGGTGTCGAACACAGAATTTCGAGATAGTTTTATCGATCCGAATTAGGATTTTTCACTCGATTTTCAACGGCGAGCCTGGATATGGATTGTTGATTGATTCTGGATATTCTCTATCATAGTTGGTGGCTATGCAAGGAGAATGACGGTTTCTGATCGAGAAACCAGATCTGAGTCCGCACTAGGAAGTCGGGTGGACAATACTAGTTCGGAAGTGAAATTGTGTGATCGAGTGAGCGATCGAATATGATATTGCGTACGAATGATATATGTGCATCGTACGGGCATAAGTAAAGAAAATATTTAAAATTTGTAAAGGAAAGTATAAAATGACTTTGGAATTGTGATTGAATATTATTACTTAGTAGGATATACAGGTGTATAAAAGCAATGGATAAATCGGGATTTTTGATTTTAGAAGATAAAAATTTAATGGCCCGACAAAAAGGTATGTATTTGAATTTCTATATGAAATTTGATTGGGTTTTTGATCCAGCCACTTGGCTTTTTGTTTCTTTTTGAGATTGGGAGGCCGTATAGCCATTTTGTAGTTTTACCGAGCTAGCCGCGCAAAGGAGACGCTGGCGAAATTTTTCGGAAACTTAGAGAGTTTGAAAAATTTTGGAAAATTTTGATAAATCAAAATTTGAATGGATAAGTAGGTGGTATGGGTTGAACTTATGAATAAGTTTGGGAAGTTAAAAGATGATTAGTGTATCATTAATAAAAGATTGTTTGGGTATTGTTAAAACTGTTTGAATTTGGGAAATAGTTAACGGGGATTGAATCATTCTTCCTAACTAGTAATTTCGGGGACGAAATTCTATTAAGGGGGGAGGAATGTGACGACCCGGAATTTTTGTATATTTGAAATTGGAATATTTAATTAATTTTAAATATTCAGAGATCAATTATTAACTTAAATTTCAAATATCGCTGTTTTGGGTGATTTAATTATTAAATTAAATTATTTGAAGTTGGATAAAATAGTAAATCTGGTATTCTAAGCTAACTAAAAATATTTTGAAGGCTTATAAAATTCATATTGATAATACTGAAGGTAATAGAATTTGTAAAATTGAAATTTATAGTGGTTTGTTCGGTTTTAAAATTTATACCGTTTAAATTGAATTTTAAAAAAATAGTCTTCCGAGGCACAGTCTCGGAATTTGACGAAACCAATTCCATTGGGTCCGTAATATTGTATTATTACCGGATTTCAAGTTTCGTAGTAATTGGAGTTGGTGTGTGAGAGTACGACATACAAACGCGTTGGAATTAAATCGAAAATTTAATATTAACAATATAAGCAAAACACTGTAGCTAGATTTTTTTTACGCACTTTTGTTGCCTTCTAGAACACACTTCCTCATGCTTTCTTAAATCGAGATGCTTCACTCTCGTTCGTGAAAACAAAATATCAAAATCAAAACAACCGAGCCTCTCAGTTAAAAGAAAATCAAACAATGGCCGATACTCATATTTATAAAAATAAAAAGGGAACCCAAATCGATATTTAATCGAATTCAATTCAAATCAAACGAGCCTTCCTCCTTCCTTCTTCAGTTCTGTGCAAAGCTACAAATCTAGGGCAAATCACTGTAGCCGAGACGTGTAAGGAAGGGAAGGTCGCGACGTGAGCAGGGTTCGGGTGGTCGAGATTTCGCGTGAGTCGCCGCCACTGGAGGCCGCAGTTTCGCGAACATCTGGGTTTCGCCATCGAGCTTGGGTGTAGGAGTTCAAGTGGGTGAAGAGGAGGAGACGCGCAGTGTCGCGTGGGGGCGCGCGGCAGTAAGTTCGAAGTCACGGTGATGTCGTGGGTAGCAGTGCGCGAAGGGGTGTAGTGGTAGGGTTAGCTTGGGAAGTCAATGCCGTGATTGGTGACTGCGAGGGTGGGGTGACTCGCGATTGCTCGAGTCGAATAGCAAGTGGTGGCAGCAGCAACGAGGGCTGGGCTACGTTCGTGAGTCTCTGACGAGGTCACAGCTTCGAGCGCTGGCGTTTCGATCGACGTTTTGGGGGTGAGCGCAGCAAGGTATTGCTGTTTGTTTTAATTTAATTTTTATGTATAGGCAGTAAAAAAAATGTTGTAGGGTTTATAAAGATTTGATTTTTAGGTATAAGTAAATTCAAGCGGGAAATAAAAATGAATATTTTTATTCTACTAGTTTAATTTTAAAATAAATGGGTTTGAAGATTTAACTATTTTTGTTACAAAAAGGATTTTAAAGAAAAGTTGGTCTAAATTAAATTATTCAACGAAATAAATTATTGGTTTAAACCCAACTTATTTGTGTAGAATGATTTATTGGTCAATTCAAATTTTAAAATGGAAAATAATTAAGTGGTAATGAATTGTTTGGTAAGTCCAAATAATAATAAATTGTGAATTGTTTATTCAAGGTCAAAATCTGAAGTGAACAAGTCGAGATGGGATCGGATTTCATATTAAAAATCAAAGGTGAGTTAATCTCACTCAGTTAAATTTAAATTTAAATGGTTAAATTTAAATAATTTATTGAATGGTTGATCTGATGGATGTGATATATATAGTAGTATATACCAATATATATATATTGGCATATGTATATATTGGAATTGTTATTCCCGCATTATATAGTGGATGAGACCCTATGCGCCGCATAATAGCGGATGATTTTATAAAACCCATATACCGCGATATTCCACCTCAAAGTGGAAATGAGTATTGTGCTAATGTCTGTGGATGCAGGGTAACAGGTTGGAGGGATCCAACTGGATTCCTCAAAATATTTAATTTTGTTTAAATATTCTGTGATATGATTGTTGATATCGTGATGATTTATATTGGATAATCTGGTTGGATTGAATTTCCCAGTATAATGAGTTATCAAAAGAAATTGAATAGAAATTTTGAAAGAAATAAAAGAGTAAATTTTTAAGTTAAATAATTCTAGTGAATTTGAATAACTTAAATAATGAATTGTAAAAGAAATAAAGCAATTTCTAAATTCAAACAAATATGGTTAAAGGGGATTTTGAATTAACATGAGGATAATGAATTTTAAGCTAAAGTGATATTATTGGAAAGAATAAAGAAATTATTTTTGAATGTAAGGATTAAATTTAATAAAGGGATAAAGAAGGAGTTTTGGAAGTTTTAAATTGGTATTTTCAGTTAAAAGGGTTTTAACTCAAAATTAAGAAATAAAATCTGAGAGTAAATGTAATTTGAAATAAATGAAGTAAATAAGAAATTTATTTCGAAGTAAAGTAAATGGGAAAATCAATGGGAAATTGATTTGGTTGTTTAAAATTGGAATTTAAAAGAGAAGTGAGATTTTGGAATTTATAAACTGGGTTTATAAAGTAAAATAAAATATCAGGGGATATTTGAAAATATAAATTCAAGGTGGGAATTTATAAAGGGATATGAATTTGTTTAAAAATAAATGTTGATTTATTTTTTAAGGATGTGAAGAGAAGTGTATTTCCTTGGATTGCCAAGTACGTTTTTCAAAGCAATTTTGAATATAAGTTGAAAGTTCTAATTGTGTTTTTAAAAGCATGTTTTAGATAATTTGTTTTTTCTAAATGTTAATTTCCAAAGTAAGTATTTTCAAAAATCTATTATTGTAGTAATTATATAAAAGTGATTTGGTATTATGTTTTAAAAAGAGAAGTTAGCTTATATTTATAAAGTGGTCTTACTTTAAATATTCTTAAAATATATATTTTGATAAAGTATTAAAGTAGTTTTAAAATTTCAATGTTATAAAGTATATTTAAATAAAGTGTTTTTAAATTATTTTAAAATTAAAAGTATTTTGTATTTGGTGATTCAGTGGAAATAATTATTTGGGAAATGTATTCCGTAAGCGGAGACTTTTTGAAATTGTTTTCAAATGAGCTTTGAAAATTTGGAAATATATCTTGGAAAGATATTTGGGCATATAAATAATGTGGGAAATTATTTATTGTGTGATGGTTGCTTGTGGATGTTAATTGATAGTTAAATAACCGACTATCAATATTGGCCAAATGCGCTGATTGTTTCGAAGAGACCGGGATCGGGTTTCCGTATACCGGGATTCTAGGTCTGGAGACTTGAATACCACTTCGATCCGGTTTGTACGTTTCGTGTAACGTGGTCGGAGTCGAAGATGGAGCTGTGAAGTGCAAGGGCTAGTCGCTACTAATCCTGAGGATATTTCCAAAATAGATGTAGTAGGAATAGTGCCTTCGGTTCCGTTCAGACCCGGGACGGACTTGTATGGACGGATGCTTTCGTGACATCGTCGGGTGGACGATGGGCATTCTAAGGGATATGTTCTGAAAAGGTATCGTTTAGCCTCGAACCTCATCAACCGGGAATGACTGAAAATCAGGGGTTATGCAGCAAGGCTTCGTGGGTAGCCCCCGCTTGAGAGTAAGGTCATCCCTGTCTAGATGTCCCTTTATTTCGGCTTAGTGGTGCGGTTGCTGATCCCAACCGTGGGGTGATTTTATTTGGAATTATCCAGTAAGGGATGATTCCGGCCTTGTGTTGCAGGGGGGCGGGCGTACTCCTCGGTACTGTGATCTAGGCCACGTACTGTGTTAGGTGGTACCCCAGTGCCTAGTCATTCGTTGGAAATCCATTCTCCCTACGTGCCTTGTACGAGTTTTGTTTGTATACCTAGTATGCTGGAATTTAATCATGTAACAATTTCAGCTATTTTAATAAGTATTTGTATCTAGACCCTATTATAATATCAGACGGATTTTGATATAAAATGTTTTAGCTATCGTAAGGTAAAAACCCGACATGTTTATTTGTGGCGTGGTCTTACGAGATGCTTTTATTTTCAAAAGGATTTTTGAAACTTTAATAATCAATTTGAGTGTGATTTTCTCACGCTGGTATTCCAGACTGACTCGGGTATTGTTTTATATGATGCTCGGGTCAGGCCGAGTATTATAGGTTACAGGATATGATGCTGTGGATCTCAGGAGATGAGCTGGATGGCGAGACGTATCTCCCGTACTTGTTTATATATATATATTCCGCTGTGTTGATTGTTGTACTCTGTTATATTGAGACATGATATGGTTATTGTCCAGTTGTATGTTATGTGTTCTCTGGTGTATACTCTGATGCTATATTATATAAAACTGATATAGTTTTGATTTGTGTAAAGATCTGTTAATATATATTATATTTTATTCCGCTGCGATGGTTAGATTCTGATGTTTTCTATTTTTCTTCTTCTACCTCTTCTTCTTAACTAAAATGGTTCGATTTTCCGGGTCTGGAAAGTCGGGTCGTTACACAAAACCATAATGATAATAATTAAATATTATCAACTCTAAACAACAACACATTAAAGTAACTATACTAAGGAAAATTTCTTATGAACTATTCAACATATTAATGTAATTCTATTAATTTTGGAAATCATTCTTTATATATATATATATACATATAATATATTCCTAGGTAAAATTATTTCATTTAACAATTTTAAAACAGTATTATGTTGGTTTTCCTTGTTAAAGAGATTAGAAACCCCTATCGATATAGTTGTACCTTCTGTACCGACCGGAGTTCATAATCCACTCAATAGATAAATCAACACAATATAAAATATTTTATAGCACTAACAAACACGCGCTCATATACATAATACACTCAGACTCATTCTAGCATCTCACTTGCCCTATCTCAAATGCGTTTACCCCACCAAAGCCAAGATGTTTGCTCAAGGTAAGCTTTGATACCACGTGTAACGATATGGCCTTCGGCCCTAACGATAGTGGGTACAATCACCATGGCATACACTTGTACCTCGCGATTTGCTTTTAGGGCAAGCCTCTCAACTGCACTAACTCGGAGGACATGTAGGAGTAATAGTCTCCTACTTGCCACCGAACATAAAGTGAGAACCCATATCATGTTGCACTACGTGCCGAAGCAAATTCGATCTCGGTCTCTCCGAAACAACGTTTGATAGTTCTGGTAAACTCAACTCCGGTTCTTTTGGAAATAATCAGACAACACATAGGAGCAGGGATCACCCACTAAACATTTAAGTAGACGGATCTCCCTATCATTTATCCTAGGAGAACAAAATGAGATTTATACACACAGTACAACATCATCACAGATGACTGTGCCATATAACTCATGTGTTTCTCCTAGATATTTCTAGAGTTATATTTTGCCCTAGATTTGATAGTTGGTTATTAACTATAAAATAAACAAACAATAACAAATTCAAAAATTTAATTACCCGTAGCAACCACTAAGCCTCAAGCTAAATATTTCATTTATAAAAACTTTTTGCAAAAGTGCTTATTAAAAACATCCATATACTTATCTCATTGACATGTGTATATTCACAAATTATTTGTGAAAGATTTCTCATTTCCAAATCATATAAAAGGATCAAAACAAAATGTTATTTAAATTATAAACAAGGATAACCTCAAAAAATATTCCTTCGATGTTAAGTGTGAAACGAATGTCCATACCATCAAAATTATAAAGGTTAGTTAAAGGAAATCCAATCTCGAATTCTTTTATAAATTTCCTTCTATAAATCCTTATGATAAATCCCTTTTATATATGAATTTCCTTTACTTAAATTCCAAACCAATTTATAAAACTCTTTATAAATCATCAAGTTAAATTTACAAAACTCTTTTATAAATATCAAAACCATCTATATATCTCTTTATAAATCACCAAAATTATTTATAAAACTACCTTTATAAATATCCAAAATCATTTATAAAACTTTCTTATAAATATTCCTTATTTAAACCAAAACTCCTTTACTAAACTCATTTAATAAAGTCCTTTTGACAAATTAAACGATCATTTAAAACACCTTTACTAAAATTATTAATTAACTTAAAACATTATTAAAAGTATGATTGATCTAAAATCATAAAGAAGCTTAGTGACCACAAGGATTCTCATTTAACTAAGTTTACTTTTCAAGTTATAACATGGGTATTTACATAACAAGCAAATATGTATAAGGAAATCAGCACATAACAATCAATCATATATGTAAATGTCCAACTTACCAAAAGAGCAGAAGGGGAATTTTTTTGCCAAACACATGTCTAAGTTAATTAACACTAAAGTATTAATTTCCTTTATTAACTAATGATTAAGTACTAATTTTCTTAATTAATTATCTAATTAATCATTATAATAAATAATTAAATAATTACTATTTAATTACTTAATTAAAGTTTTGTAAACACTTTGCAAAAAGAATACTTTAGTAAAAACACTTTTAAATTGCAAAACGAGTTAATCTTATGAACTGCATTTATAACGACTATCACTATATGACCCGTAATTTCAAAACTTTATTTATGTTCTAAATCACTTCTGAAACTCTATCATTTTATGTCAACTTAATTTTATAACTTAGAATAAAAATTTGAAAATGAAGTTAAGGTTTTGAAGACTTTATAAAGCATTTCCAGAAAGTGAAGTTAGGAGACAAGTTTTTAACAATCCAAAGAATCTTGATGTCGCAAACTAACCACTTCAACATAATAACTTTTTCCTTAAAATATATCAATATATGCATGCATACAACATACACATACACACACACAACCCATCACAACATTCAATAGTAAAGATCTTAACTTCCATACCTTACCAACTTTTACTTCGCTTTCTAAGCTAAGAATCAACATTACCTATACACATACATAAGCCATATACAGCTTTATTTATTTCAACCAACAAACAACCAATTAACAACTAAGATAACATTATGATAAAGTTTAGATATTTTATTAAAACTTGCGAGCTTTAACTTGGTTAATAGCTTTCCAAATCAAACAAAACTCTTACTAACTTCACTCAAACTTCACTAAACTTAAAACATCTTTAGCTCTTTGATTTACTTAAACTGAAATGGAATTTTGAAGGCCTTATGTTCGGCCATGGGTCCAACATGGTTCGACCATGGTGAGATGGGGTGGTGAGGGCTTGGCTAAGAAGAAGGAGGGACTTTGGATAATCATTGAATTCATAAATATCATACCCAAAAATGGGTCATCTTCCAACTGTTTTTTGGACATTTTACTCATGGAATTTGGAAAGTATTCCAAAGGAAATGTTATTGGAAATACTTTTCTCTATAATTTAAATAAAAGAATCACTTAATTTGGATCTTTTTTGTAGGATATATGATCAGAAGAAGAAGAGGTATTTTAGGACTTGAATTTTTTTTTCCGAAAATACTCTACAAAGAAATATGATATGGGCATGGCTAAGCTAAAAAATTTAAGAACTGGTACACATAAATGTGGTAGACATTGGAATTTTCAATGGTTTGAAAAAATAAATCTCCATTTGGATAAGATAAGAGAAAGATATGTTAGAAGGAAGAGGTGCCAAAATTGAAGAAATGAAAGAGGTGTTTATAAGCAAGAAACAAAGCAAATTACCTTAATGCCCTTGATCCTTTACCCTCCATCTCCTCTTGCTATATCACCATGCCACTACACCTTTATGTACCTCAGCCCACAAGCTTGTCCCCGCTTTCGTTTGCTTAGCCAACATGTTTTAAGTGCTATATGTACTTGTTTTTCCTTATGTTACTTTGGGAATCTTAGGTCTTGTTTAGTTTGTTATTTTTAGTTTTATGTTTTCGTCCAAAAAACATGTACAAGACGCCTGTTTTTTTGGAAAACAACCAATTTTGAAAATGAAACTAACATACAAAATAGAAAACAAATTTACAATGTTTTTCGTGTTTGGAGAAATAACAAAAAAATGGAAAACAATCCAACCCCTCTGTCATCCCTTCATCCGCTCCGTCGTCCATCCAATGTCATCGTGATGGCCTAAAATTTTATATTTCTCTTCCGCTGTGATTATATTTTGTTATTAATGTTGAAAATGGAAAATACAAAATACAAAATGAAACCAAACATGCCATTATATTTTAAGGATTTTAAAAAAACAAGTATGGTTATATTTCACATCATGCATGTATACTAACTTAAGTATATATGTATACACTAATACATAAATATCCTACTTATTATAAATGTATGTGTTTGTTTATACAATAGGTTTACAACATTTCCAACAACTTTTAGCCGATGAAAATTCGAAAATTTGGAAAATGAATTCCAATCACATTTTCGATTTTTCTTCGAACTAGATATTTTTGTAAACACCTTTTGAACTATTTCACCATCGTTACTTATTATTTAAAAGAGTTTTATTTTAAATCTATTATTTAAATATTTAAAATTAATTAAATATTTGTAAATCAAAGCGATGAAATTCGGGGTCATTACAATAACTCTAATTTGTTTAACTTTTTGTGTTATATGATGTCTCTACAATAAAAATGGGATATCTTCAAGGATTTAAGGTATATAATTTTCAGTTAACATTAAGGATGACTTTGAAACTTATTATACACGTTAATCACAAACATACAAAATAATTATCAAAAAATATATGTTAATAATTAGTGACATTAGGGGAATAATAATGAAATGCAAAAGATGATATACAAAAACTTACCACTTCAGGTTTATTGACTTCCAATTTTGCCCTTGATCCTATGTCACTAACACCTATAGACCTTATTCTATCGCGAGGAGGAGGCCTGGTTGTTCACAAATCGAAGAGATTAGGCTTTAGACTAATCAATATTGATTTATCGTAAGAAGTAATATAATACTTATTTTTGATGAACTAAGTAAATTACAATCTCTTTCTTTGAGACTAGTCCTGTTTTCCAGTTTTGTAGTAGGCTGTTTCTTAACTTTTTCATTAATTCTTGTAGAGCATAGAAAGACATGAATATATAAAACATATTAAAAAAATTAGCATATGCAGCGACTATATAACAACAGAAACATATATCTACACATCAATAACTAGCATTTTTGTAGGATGAGTTCACTTAGTTCCAATTAGCAATTTTTTCTTTACAGAAAGGCCTCCTGGGTCATGGCAGCAAAGCCAAGGTACAAGCTATAGGAATAAGCCAAAGAAATATATTTTTCTCTCTTAACAGTGTTCATAAGAAATGAGGTACCCCTGTCCCGGGCCCTCTCCTTCGATTACTCTTTTCTATTTCTGTGAAAAACTTCACTTCTCTCTGTAATGTACCGATTTGGTTCTTGTTGATGTTTATGAGCATGGCTATGATCTAAGCAATGAGTACAACCTTTGATCCCATATGTAGAAATTATGGTAGTCGTCTGAAACTTAAAGATCCATCGATAGAAGAACTAAATCCTAGAATTCAGAATGTACGACTAAAAGACGAAATTGGCAAAGTTGGTGCACTATGTTCAAATAGGCCCACTCACTATTAAGCAGACCCAAGTAATACTTCTAAATTTGTTGATCCAAAACTCGATTTATTGGATCTTGATGTGAAGGCAAAGGAAGAGCTTCTCAAAATAGGCGAAATGTTTCCATGCATGAACACAAGTGCAACAGCCATTGACATAATTGCTGGTGGTGTTGCTGGGACTAGAGATGGTGCACTTCAGATGGTAATTAGTTTATTCAAACTATTTTATTTTGCCTTGAATCCCGTAACTAACCTAGTTTTGCTTAAAAATTTAAAGGATATGTGATTGTCTTATCTATTAAATAATAGTAAAGCAGAAGAAATTCAAGCTCTCTTATTAATTGTAGGCTCTTTCTCTATTCTTCTTAATTCTCTCTCAAGGTATTTTAGTTTTAGATTTTTATAATTTATTTATTCTACCAAACTTCTAATGTCAATTTATAGTGAAATACATACTTCTAGAATTTTCTGTAAGTATTCACAAATGTATTCTTAGTTCTCTTCTAATATTTTACATTTAATTTCACACATTTAAACAAATTACATAATTCAAAATTCAAACCATTTGATAAACCCAATTAACTAATATTCGATACGTCATGTAAATCTTAAAATATGACAATTTCAATAGTATATCATGGTAGCATCAACAAATTGGGAAAACCAAAATTTTCATTTGCATACAAAGATATATAAATCACATAGCATAAATTATATACATCAACAATAATAACAAATTTATTTTATAATTCGTTATCTCAATGAAGTTTTCATGCATTGCATTGAAAAGTTATATTTAGCTTTAAACACATATATTTGAACTTTCCATAATTACTTACAAACCAATATTTTTTTACTCATATCCATGTATTTAACCAATTATTTAATCTTTATTTTAAATCATTCAAATAAATTCAATTAACCAATATTTAATAATTCATCTAATAAATCTTAAAATATACCAATTTAAGTATGCATACAGTACTCATAATGAGATGCCTTCATCCTCCGGTTAGATATATGTCCCATAATTTGAACCCGAGTTTTAGTTTTTCTTACTGTTATAGTTTATCTAACTATGTTTTGCTCGTATCAACTATGTTATGATTGTATTTATTGTATTTCTGATTTATTTTGCTATTTTTTGAAATTTTACTTTATAGGTAAGTTGATACCTTTGATGTAGAAAAAGTAGTAACATGCCGCAACAAGTTATGGATTTGAATTAATTTCTGATTCCAAAACTACATTTTGGTTTGTATGCTTATATGTATTACTAGTTTTGATCACTAGCTGCTTCTTATTCTACATTATTTATGAAATATTATGGACGTATTATATATCTTTCGATGTAAGAATATTACGCATGCTGATTATGTAATATTACATGTTTATTATGAGATGTGTGATTAATATAATATGTTGATTATGAAATGTGATTAATATAGCATGTTGGTAATGATTTTAAGTGATTTGGCTTTGGTGCGAGAGGTCACAAGTTCGAAACTTACGTAGCATGATTCGAACGTTTATTGACATGTGATATGATGTCACAGTGATTTGTTGTATATAAAGTACGTTTCAAAAAAATAAAAAAATATTTGGTACATAAATTTTGATGATGTGTATAGGATAGGAACTTGCTGTAGAGACCCTAAGCAAAAAATTTTAAGAAAAACAGTGCAAAATATCAATAGTGTTTCAAAAATGATGTGCAAAATTTCAACAGCGTTTCAAACACGCTATAAAAACGGTTCTTAAAAGCCATTAAAAACACTCAGAGCAACTTGTAAAAGCTGCAAAAAAATATCATGGCAACGTTAAAAATGCTAAAAAGATCTCACATCAATGCTAACAACGCTGCTAGAAGTTGACATTGCAAAAGCATAATGTTGTATATAGTTAACGTAGCAAAGAGCTAAATGCTATAAATGTTATCTTACCGATATACCCGCATTTATTTATATTTGACAGTAGATGTCAAATGTGAAGAAATATGTTTTAGCTCATCGACAAAAATGCTATTAAATGTATTCATGACATTGACAAAATGCTGCATACTTTTTATAGCATTCACTCTATTGATATGCTATTTCCTGAACTACAATGGCATGTTGTTACAAAGAAAGTTAAAAATGTTGTTATATCCTTTTACATCAATTTTTAAACACGGTTAAATCTCCAGTTTGTTGTAGTGGGATACTGTTAATCTTAAAGAAGCTTTGTCTTCTTTAGAATCAGATCTTTGGCAAGGACCTGTAAATGATGAAATGCAATCTATTGAATTTAATAAAATATGACATTAGGTTTATTTACCACAAGGTTGTAATATTGTAGGTTGTAAGTAGGTACTTAAAAAGAAGTTGAAACTTGGTGGTATCATTGATAAATAGAAGCCTCTTCCTGTAGCCAAGGAATTTAGAAAAAGAGAGAATATTGACTTTTCTGATACCGATTTACCTGTTACTAGAATAACCTTTATTAGAGTGTTGATTTATCTTGCTTCAATTTATGATTTACTAGTTTATGAAATTGATGTAAAAACTGCTTTTCTGAATGGTGAATTAGAAAAAGAAATTTACACGGACCAACAAGAAGGCTTTTTTCACACCTGGTTGGAATATAAAGTATGCAAATATGATCAATCTTTATGTAGTCTTAAATAGACACCTAAACAATGGAATGAAAAGTTTGTATAACATTTGAAATCCAATGCCTAATTAGATCTTATCATCTGTAAATGAAGTAATCGTGGTTTCAAGTTAGAATGGAGAGAAGCGGTTGAGTAGGAGCATTTAACAACGTTCCCCCTTCTATACTCGGATGTAGTATCTTCCTCACTCACTTCAAGAACCAAATCAATCTATTATGATTAATCTCCCTTATCTCTTTAATCAATGCATGGTTAATCTTCATATCACATGTACACTAAGTGAATCATTTGCATTATCCAACATACCAATAAGGACTGCTTTTTTAAATAAACAATAATATTGCATAAACAAGTAACACATATTTAAAAATATAAGTACAAATTAACAAATAATCAGTGTCAATACAGACCGATGACAAGTTTGTATGTAAAAGACAAAGAAACGGTCTCATGGGATGACTACATAGACAAAGTGCCCTTAGACCTGCACAAAGTGCTTATGAGGGTCCCTCCAAAGAGCCCACTTCCCACACACTGGTAATGGTTGGAGGACTAGGGAAGAGACGGGAAAGTCAGAGGTGAGATAATGCTTGTTGTCTAGATGGAAACTTAGGAAGATGAAGCATTTCCGAAAGCATGGCATGTAGATGCAGTTTCAATGCAAGGAGAAAGCATATATAATATCAAGTCTAAGGTTTATGTGTGCCCTAATCTTTGGTATCTCAGGGTAAATGTGATCGAGGAACAAAATATTCAGCTTAATGATAAGACATAAGTGACTGAGGCTTTTGTTAAATTTTTGGTTAGTAGTAGTGGTTATGTTGTCGTGCAATAACATACGTTCTTGAGTTGCTTTTGCTATCTCCTTTTCTTATATGACAGAACTTCAACTTGGATAACTAGCTCTATATTGCATAGACCAATAGTTATGTAGATGCATAGTGATTCTCAACGTCACCCAAAGTTATATCCAAATATGACCAAATATGGATTTAAAAATAATATTTTATGATCCTCCAAAATTTGATGTACTTCCTTGTTTTAGATAATTGTTGAAGTACCAACTTTTTGGAACAATTCTAGCTGTGTATTTTAGAATTTATCGTGTAGTTGAATATTTTTTCCTTATTTAAACATCTAGAGTCATATATAATCATTGAAATGTATCAATTTGGGAAGATTATGTAATAGCGACGAATTATATGATGAGTACATGATGATATTGTATGTATGTTCTCTTATATAGTTATCTGAAAAAGAATATTTCATTTTAGCACATACAGTCCCAAGATCGTATATAACTATACATAGCAGCACATAATATGGCAATCTTAGAACAAGTGACAACACGTTTGTAATTAGATGGATTTCTTCACCTTTAAATCGTGCTCAATTTTGAATTTTTTTCATTAATACTCTTGTGAAATCCAGTATATGGTTCATACCCACAAAATTATCAAGTACGTACAAAAATTAAGAACCATCAACACTATCAATATTGTAAATTTATCATCTATAAACCCAATATATATTGGTAAATTTTACCATAACAAATTTGGCCTTTAAAGACACAAAATAATACAGCGAAAGATTAAGCATGCATCGTAAAAGATTTTGGGCGATGTGAAATTTTGTGTAGCATGAACATCGTAAATGGTGAAGACACAAAAAATATATTTCATCACAAATATGCGTCGCAATTAGTAAACGTTTTGTGACATAAAATATGTCTTGAACGGCAGGGAAAAGGTCGTAGATACTTTGTGTCGTGAGTTCTCCATTTTCTTCTACATTATTTACAACATGGTTTAAACGTCGCTAAATAAAGATAACAACGAAATATAGTTTCGTTGCAAAATAATACATTATTAAAGCATATACTTATGTCACAAATAGTAATATTTTTAGCAACACATGTATACGTCCCAGTATTATTAATATTCACGACACTCGGGACTGACGCTAAAGTTGCTTGAAAGTTGTTATTTAGCAAGTCAATAACTACATTTACTGTGTTTCTTTCTGTTTCCAGTGGTTATTAATAGAAATTTAATTGAAGGTAGCAAAAGATTAGTTTCGCTCTTAACATTCACCTTTAAATTTGTTCAGTACTTACAATATTTTGTACAAATCTTTATGTAGCAAATAATTTCAAGATTTTTTATTTTTTCATTACCTAATATCAATCGACCATGTGGTACAAAGAATTGTAAAAGGTTTTTTGGTAAAAAATTTCATTATTAATCTTTTTATAATTGAACATCATAATCACAAGTCATTAGCTATTAAGTTAGATCTTTTAAATCATTGCCTCAAATAATTACTTTTCCACCTAATACGGATCACATTTCTTGATTCCCTTTGTTGTGAAATAATATACTTTGTAAAATGAACAAATAGCAACTTCTGTATAATGGGCAAACGATTTAAGTTTGAACACTCTTTTATTACATCTCTTACATTGCATCTTTTGCTTCTTATGGTAGTGAAACTTCAAATTTGAATTTATTTTTGTGTCTTTTTGAAGAATTTTTTTCTTTCTAAAATCAAGTAAATACTTTGGTCAAGTCCATTCTACAAGATATAAAAAAACATGGGTGCTACCATTTCATATTCAATCACTTTAACATGAAACGTTTGTAGTGTTATGGACTCGTAATGCATTAATCAAAACAGACTACAAACTTATAACAAGAAAAGTTTGTAGTGTTATGGATCAAAGAGTGTTATAGTAACACTCAAAGATAGAGTTGCATCCATTCTACAAGATATAAAAAAATATGGGTGCTAGCATTTCATATTCAATCACTTTAAATAATTCAAACTGATATTGTAACAACCCAGAATTTTAGTCATTTGAATTTTGAATACTTCATTAGTTTTAAATACTGAAAAGTTAATTTTATAAGTTGAATAACTTGAATTTTAAATATAATGGTTATGTGAATATTTGGGATTTGTTTAAATAATTAAATCTTGAATTTTAATATGTATAAAAATGATTTTGAAAGTTTATTTAAATCCTGTTTAAATATGTATGAAGATAGCAAACTTTTAATCTAGATTTAAAAGTGATTAATTTGGTTTTTATAATAATTCGTTTTAATTACCGTGTGGAAATAGCCTTTCGAGGCACTGTCTCGGATTTCGACAAAATCATCTTCATGGGATCCATAATAGTTTATGTTGAATCACTAGTTTTGATTCATGACAAATCAGTTCAGAAGCTAAAGAAGAATATGCACTCATACATGACAAAAAGAAGACATCAGAGGATCAAGACTTCAACTCTATGCTTAAAGTAATTATTATATATATTGAGTCTTAGATATATGTTAAAATCAATCGTCAAAGTTTTAGTGTTCTAAGATCCTTTAAAAACAAAGTTCACTATGCAATATATGCACAGCCAGTCGACTGGCTGTACATGCCCAGTCGACTGACTGTGCATAAAATATTGTACTTTTTTCAATTCAGTCGACTGACCGGAGTCGACCAGTCGACTAACCGAGCTTCAACTATCAAATTCTGAATAGACATCTTCTTCCATGAAGAGTTGCACTTCGGGAAAAGATGCCTCTCTTGGCTGAACCTCTTCACGAAGAGTTGCATCTCTCTGAAAACTATATATAGGAGTTCTCACACACTTCACAATCACTAATTCTGATTCTAATTCTTTCTATTCTCTCTTGTGATTATTCTAGTGCATTCATACTCTTCATTGCTTTGAATCTTTGAATTATATTTCATATACTTTGATTCTTAGCAGTATTCTTCCTTTCAAATCTTCACATACACTCTATATACTTGAGGAATTGATTATAGGAAGTTTTGTAATCTTAAAGACAAATCAGTGTTATCAAGAACACATTGTGTCAACTACTTTTATATTCTGTTAAGTCCTGTTCTGTTGCTCAGGCAAGGGAAAGTCCTCTTCGGCTGCTGAGGCAAAAATCCTATTATGCTGCTCAGGTGTTTGTTCTGCTGCTCAGACCTATTCCTCCGGGTTAAGTGAGGGTATTGTTAGTTAAATCCAATAGTCTGGGACTGGACGTAGAACGGGAGTTCGAACCAGTATAAAAATTCCTGGTGTGCTTACTCTTATTTACTTTACTGATAATTAACTACTTTCGCACTTAGTTTAATATATATTCCATATCTGTCGATCCACCCATACTTTCATTTGGTATTAGAGCAATGACATCCAATAACTATAACACAATTATTTGATATCTTGATAATATGGAAAAACAACACTAACACTAGTTTCAATGAAGGATAGTCTACTGCACGACCACCACTATTTAATGGTTTAAATTACAGTTATTGGTCCACTAGAATGAGAATATTTATGCAGTCAAACAGTTTTTAAATCTGGAATATCACTCAGACTGAACATCATATACCAAATACTGAATATGCACAATGGTCACATACATAGAAACAAGATGCTACAAATAATTCAAAAGCTATGAATATGTTATTTTGTGCTTTAGACCAAAATGAGTTTAATAGAGTTAGCATGTGCACTACAGCCTATGAAATCTGGCGGACACTAAAAATAACTCATGAAGGTACAAAGTTAAGCAAACTAAGATTTCAATGCTTAAAAATCAGTTTCAAAATTTTAGAATGAAACAAATGAGTCTATAAATGATATGTACTCTAGATTTCAAGACATATATCACTCATTGTTAGCACTAGGAGAAAAATATACAGATTTTGATATTGTGTCAAAACTCCTCAATTCACTCATGGATGAATGGGAGAGAAAAGTTTTAGCTATCGAAGAAGTTAATGATATCTCTACCATAAAACCGGAGGATTTGATAGGTAATCTAATGTCTTATGAAGTTAATTTACAGGCTAAAAGAGTACAGGCACAAGACAAAAAAAAGATAGCTTTTCAGGCTGAAGAAGAAGAGAACCAAGATTCAGATGATGGGAATTTAGCATTTATTGCCAAAAATTTCAAGAAGTTCTTAAAATATCGAAAGAAAAACAAATTCAATGATAAAAAGAACTTCTCAAGCAAACCATTTGCGTCAGCTTTAGAATGTTACAACTGTCACAAGAATGGACATATTCAGAAAAATTATCCAAAACTAAAGAAGAGTTATTCCAACAAGGGCAGAAAAGACAAATACAAAAAGAAAGCATTCTCTGTCACATGGGACGACTCGGATTCCTCATCATCAGATAGTGATAGAGATAATGAATGTGACGCCCCACCTCTATACCCACGCTAGCCAAGAACACTAGGGAGTAATGCCGTCGACTAGCGCGGAGAATAAGGCTGTTAAGTAGCGACCATCTGTGTAATTGCCTTTTACGAGCACCGATATGTCAGATGGTATAACATGCATTTCATTTCAAGAGGAAATCCGACATACCGATACCATCTCAAATCTACCACACAGTGGCTATAAGGTCTCCAGAAACAAATATAGAAATAAACATAACACAAATCAGTCACAGACGTTCATGTCACAAAGGCGGAAACAGATATGAATATAACACATAAAAGTGTACATCAGAGTAGTGGTCAAATAAGATCCACAATATCACAAAAGAATAGATACAAGTGCTAGACAAGAATAATTATACATCAAGGGGTCTCTATCTCTAATGTATAATAACAAAAACTAAAAATCTATGTAGTTAGACAAAAGTCAGAGGATGATCCCAAATGAGGAATCAAGCAGAAGCACATGTAACATCTCGGTCTGACCCGAGTATTATTTAATAAGAAAATAATAAACAGATCAGTCAAGCTATAAATATCAGATAAAGGAATGAGATATAAGCATAGATGATATAAGAACGTATGATAAAAATAATTTCATACAAGAACAAATATGATTCAATCAACAACAAAATCATATAATATCTCAAAATCTCAAAGCACCAAAAAGAATATCATATTCTTTATTTTATTCACCAACTACAAATATTGACAAACATATTAATGCCAATCACAAAAGTTGGAGAAACACAAATTCAAGAAATCATCAATCAGAAATCCAAAAATCACAAAAAGGGGGAGGCCTATCATAAACGGGAGCATGAAAACTCACCAACACGTGTATCACAAATGGAACTCTATTCCATGGTTTCTAACCATTAAAAATTTAGCCGAAGCTCCATAAACGGTCCGATGACCATGGGTCGCTACCCCGCCAAATTGAACCGAAGTTCCAAAGAAACGGGGTTTAGTCTCCCTCGCAGACAAATAGACATCGCACATCGCTAGTCTAAATCACAAAATGATCATCATCGATCAATAAAAGTGTCGATTACACTAAGCCAGTAAATATAAGAGTTTAGCTTCATGTCCCATAACCACTAGCTTAACTTAAATATTTACGAACAAATTGTAGATTTCCACTCGAAAATTGTCACAAGAGTTTCAATCGAACAAGTCCAAAAATTAACCGACAAAGTAAATGCAAGCGTTTCATACCACTTGTTTTGCTAAGCCGTTTAATTATATTTTCTCATACGAATGAGGTAAAGGTTTGTATATACTAATAGATTGGAAAATGATTTTGAAAACAAGCTTTATATTTAAAATAGAGTTGAAATCATCTTTGTAAAAGAGTTTGTATATTTACTACTAGTATAGGAAACCTTTATATTTTAAAGTGACAAATCACATAAATGATTGTAGAAACAATCAATCACCAAAATCCACGTTCAAAGACGTGAATAAAATCTAAAGAAATCGATACCAATTCCATTAAAATGGACATTCTCAAAAATTCCGAAAAAGAAGTCATCAATGAGGATAATAAATGATAACGACAAAACGGATAACCTTGAATCGATAAAGTCAGGAATTCAAAACAATATATAAAAGGAATCGGTTGGAATTCTGGAAATACATACTCCAGACGTCTGGGGTAGATGCTCAGACGTCTGTAGTAAGTTTCAGGAAGTTCGCTGAAACAGACCCCAGACGTCTGAGCTTACCT
Organism: Allium fistulosum; assembly: GCA_030737815.1. Lineage (NCBI taxonomy): Eukaryota > Viridiplantae > Streptophyta > Magnoliopsida > Asparagales > Amaryllidaceae > Allium > Allium fistulosum. The sequence continues at coordinate 422,843,336 of CM060907.1, read as the reverse complement.
ACAGACGTCTGGTGACGAGCTGAAATTGTTTTTCAGCCAAATGGGAGAGGAAACTCTCACACTTACACCCGGTCAAGCAATGGACTTTGGGGCTTTTGCCAATCGACAATCCGGCCCTATAGGCTCTCCGATTCACAACCAAAAACATGTTCACAAATCAAAGCAAGGATTTTCAAAGTTTTGACTTCAAAACACCAATAATTGAAATGTTCACCAAATCATTTCAAACCAAAGGCAATTGAACATGAATAAGTGTTAGGAATTCATACCTAACATCAAAGATAGTTATAGACATAGATGTGAGATAAAAATCTCACCTTTAAACCTAAAACAAACTAAGAAGAAGCTATAGAGCAATGGCAAGGACAATCACTCTTCAATTCCAACCCAACAAGCTTGAATCTAAGCTTAAAATAGAAACATCTCCTAAGTTAGGTTTAGGAATTTCTGAAATTGATAAGATAATGTGTTGGAGAAGAAGAAGAGGAGGCTTACCAAAGCTTCTTCTATTGATTTGGAGCTAGAACTTGATTTGCAAATGGAAACTAGGGCTTGGAGTTTTAATTTCCCATTCCTCTCTCCATTGTTGCTAAAGCCTGAGTATTAGGAAATAGAAATGAAGTAATGAAGAGAAGAGGGGTGAAGCTTGGGTGTAATGGGCTGAAACAAAACCAAAGCCCTAAGTGAAAAAGTAGGAAAATTCCACTAACTCCAAACATATCAAAGTTTATACTCAAAAAGATCGCAAACGTCATTTTGAACTCAATGGGGGTGGTCTCGAGTCCTAATTTGATAGTTTGCAAAAAGTAGCTTTTCGGACTATAATCCGACTAACGATGAAATATTTAAATAAATTATTTAAATACTCAATCGTAAAATATGCGGGTTGTTACAGTCTCCCCTCCTTAAAGAAATTGCATCCTCGCAATCATAAGAAATATTTGAACAAAAAGTAACAACCATAAAAGCATATCAACACAAAAGGAGAAATTTTGAAATAAGAAGTTCACCTCAAAGAGCTCAAGAGAGTAAGTCTGGATGTGTTCGCTCGATGAATTCTCTAGATTCCCAAGAGCAATCCTTAGGATTTGAGGACCATTGAACTTTCACAAGCGGGACATCTTTATTTCGAAGGCGTTTAATCTCCGAAGCAATAACACGAATAGGATGTTGCTCAAAGGTTAAATTAGGCGAAACTTTAATTTCTTCAACAACACCATGCTCAAGAATAGAATCGAAATCTCGAAGGCATTTCCGGAGTTGAGAGACGTGGAATACGTTGTGAATAGCAGAAAATTGAGCCGGTAATAAAAGGCGATAAGCTACGGAACCAATGCGTTCGGTGATGGGAAACGGGCCAATATAACGAGGTGCTAATTTTCCCGATCGACTGAAACGCATAACACCCTTCATAGGTGAAACACGGATAAACACAAAATCTCCCACAGAAAATTCTAATTTCCTTCTTCGATTATCGGCATAGGATTTTTGTCTACTTTGAGCTTCTTTCATCCTATGTCGAATAAGATCAATCTTTTCTGTGGCATCCCGAATAAAATTTGGACCTAAAACCAGCTTCTCACCGGCTTCAAGCCAACATGAAGGAGATCGGCATGGCCTTCCGTATAGTTCCTCGAAAGGTGCCATGCTAATCCTAGATTAGAAGCTATTGTTATAGGAAAATTCAACAAAAGAAATATAATCTTCCCAACTTCCACCAAAGTCAAGAACACAAGCACGAATAAGATCTTCAAGAGTTTGATTCACACGCTCAGTTTGTCCATCGGACTGCGGATGATAAGCGGTGCTAAAATTAAGCTTCATTCCCAAAGATTTTTGAAGACTCTTCCAAAATCCACTAGTAAACAATGGATCACGATCACTAACAATAAAAGTAGGAACTCCATGCAATTTAACAATTTCTTTAATAAAGAGTTTGGCCAAAAGAGGAATTGTCCGATTAGACCGAACGGGAATAAAATGGGCGGATTTAGTAAGTCTATCACAATCACCCATAAGCTATCATGACCCAAACGAGAATATGGAAGGCCATCAATAAAATCCATGGAAATTTGATCCCACTTCCACATTGGAATTTCTAAAGGTTGCTATAACCCACCGGGCCTTTGATGCTCGGCCTTAATGAGTTTGCAAGTCATGCAACGCTTAACGAAGTTAGCGATATCAAATTTCATTCCCTTCCAATAATAAAGTCGCTTCATATCCGCGTACATTTTACTACTACCGGGATGAATGGTGAATTTAGAGCGATGGGAATCTTCTAATATGTCTTTGCGAAGATCACTAATATTTGGCACGACAAGTCTACCAAATTTTCGAATACCACCACAAGAATCAATATCAAAGTCTTTCAAACCTTCAATATCAATTTTATCCCTACAACTTTGGCTAAGAAGAACCAATTCGGGATCATACTTTTGAGCTTCAAGAATGCAGTCTAAAAGAGAAGGATGAGCTTCAAGGCTACATAAAACAGGAGATGAACATAAATCGGATACACGATCTCGAATCTCACAAGTAGACAAAGTCTCGAGATCATTCCATTCGAATATCATCATAGAAACAACTGCTTGTTGCTTTCGGCTAAGGCCGTCGGCAACACGATTTCCCTTTCCGGGAGTATAAAGAATATCTAGATCATATGATGCAAGGAACTCAAGCCAACGCTGTTGACGCAAATTAAGTTCCTTTTGAGAAAATAAATACTTCAAAGATTTATGATCAGTGTAAAGAATAAATTTTTCTCCCAAAAGGTAATGACGCCAAATTCAAAGAGCGAAAACAATAGCCGCGAGCTCTAAATCATGAGTGGCATATCTAGTCTCGGCTGGCTTCAATTGCCTAGAAGCATAAGCAATAACACGTTCTCTTTGCATAAGAACGGCACCCAAACCAACGCGACTAGCATCGGTATACACAACAAAATCTTGGTTTCCTTCGGGATCACAAGAATAGGAGCATCAGAAAGGAGTTCTTTTAATTTCTGAAAAGAAGTTTCACATTTGTCCGACAAAATGTATTTAACGCCTTTCTTTGTTAAGCTAGTAAGAGGCACGACAATTTTAGAAAAGTCTTTGATAAAACGACGGTAATAACCAGCCAATCCAAGAAGCTACGAATTTCTGTCACACTCTCCAGTCTCTTCCAATTTTGAATTGCTTCAATCTTTGAAGGATCCACGGAAATTCCGGATTCGGAAATAATATGACCGAGAAACTTCACATGAGATTGCCAAAAGTGGCATTTAGAAAATTTTGCTTTTAATTGATTACTCCTAAGAGTTTCCAACACAATCCGAAGATGGTTTTCATGTTCCTCCTCGGTTTTTGAATACACAAGAATATCATCAATAAAGATGAGAACAAATCGATCGAGGAAATCTTTGAAAACTCGATTCATAAGGTCAACAAAATAAGCTGGAGCATTCGTCAAACCAAATGGCATAACAAGCCATTCAAACGATCCATAACGAGTACGGAATGATGTCAAAGGAATACTATCCTCTGTAATACGAAGCTGATGAAAACCAGTAGCTAAGTCCAATTGTGAAAAGACTCTAGCACCACTAAGTTGATCAAATAGATCATCAATCCGAGGCAATGGATATTTATTCTTGATAGTGAGATCATTAAGCTTGTGGTAGTCAACACAGAGCCTAAGTGTACCATTAGATTTCTTCACAAAAATAGCCGAAGCTCCCCAAGGCGAGGAACTAGAGCGAATAAATTGCTTCTTCTCCAATTTGGATAATTGTTTGCGCATCTCCTCATTTTCCTTATTGGACATGTGATAAGGAGGATGAGTGCTAGGTTGAGCTCCAGGGATAAGATTAATTCTGGACTCAATTGCTCGCTTAGGTGGTAGTCCTAAAACGGGCTCAAATATGTCGGAAAATTCACGAACAACGTGAATAAGAGAAATGACATCCTCCTCATCATCATTGTCGTCATCATGAGGATTTAAAGAATATAAAGATGCCTCCAAAGTGGAATCCGAATCTTTAAGAATAATAGAAATCTGCTTAACAGATAGAGGGTGTCGAAGATAAATAGACTGCTCAGGACATAGGATATGAGCTTCATAATGGTTAAGCCAATCCATTCCCAAAATCATTCCGAAGACTAAGTAACGCATGACATGCAAATTGGCTTGGAAAGAAAAATACATAAAACAATCTCGACATCTTTACAAAGAAAACTGAGGGTTGCGGATCCACCAACCGGATTCGCGATTCTCAAAGAAGTCATTAAAGCAAAAACACTTAAAGAAAAAGTATCAACAAGTTCCTTTGTTATAAAGGAATGGGACGCACCCGTATCAAAAAGAACTCGAATAGGATGATCATGAAATATAATAATGCCATCAAGGATAGAATGAGATATACCTTGACCACGAGATGTATTGCCAGGGGCTTGAGCAACATTTAACTTTCCCTCCTTCTTATTTAGGTGTTTGGGGCATGTAGATAAATAATGATCCGGGCTTTTGCAACAGCGACAAGTGCGGGGCTTTGTACACTTATTCGCATAATGGTCCTTAGAACCACAGTTGTAGCATTGCCCACTACTAGAGGAAGAAGTCTTTGCTATAGGTGTTGCTTGTTTTCCTTTCTTATTAGGATCGGGCCTTTGGACTTTATAGGCCTTTTCTTGTTGTTGCTGAAGTTTGGTTTGGCACTCACCACTTCAACATCACTCTCCCTATCCGCCTCTTCAAGACGAAGAGCGATATCAATGAGTTGATCAAAAGAAACTTCTAATTTTAGAAGTAATGGCTTCTTGAGATTTTTGTTCAAGCCATAGACAAATCTTTTGTTCTTTTTTAATGGGGTGTTTATGTATTCGACCCCGTATTTAGAAAGTGACTCGAAGGATGCGACATAATCTGCCACGGAGGAATCATCATGAATAAGGTCTATGAAACGACGGGCCAAAGTCACCTTCTCAGCTTCTGGCACAAACTTTTATTCGAATCGTTCCCAGAATTGCTCCCAAGTAAGATCTGTTTCATTAATTTCACAAATCAGAAGCTCATACCAATCTAATGCTCTTTCTTGGAGCATACTAGAGGCCACCTGCACTCGGTGAAGATCAATAAGATTCAAGCGAGAAAAGATGCGGTCGCATGTTCTTAGCCAAGCCTGGACTTCAATACTGGTTTCAGAACCTTTGAATGGCTTTCCACCCAAGTTGGTATAATCGTTGCACAAGCGTGCAAATCCAGACTTAGGGTGAGTAGGCTCCGGAATAGAACCGGCTGCTTGAGCATTTCTCACTAGATCAAGAAGTTGCAGAGCAGACATGAATACTCCATCCTGGGGAGTAGCACTAGATTGACCAGCGCAGGGACAGCCAGGTCTAACCATTTCTTTTCTTTAAGAAGGAAAGAAAAGAGAAAATGTTAATCTCAAAATGAATATCAAAAAAACTTGATTGATAAAACAAGGAATCATAAAGAGAAATAGGATAGAACGGTACGAAAACCCGAATTAAATCCTATGGCACGATTCCTAAGAAAGACTTAGGATAATGATCCTTGCTAGATTATTCTACATTGTTCCAAAGTTTGGCTCCGATACCAAGATGTGACGCCCCACCTCTATACCCACGCTAGCCAAGAACACTACGGAGTAATGTCGTCGACTAGCGCGGAGAATAAGGCTGTTGAGGAGCGACAATCTGTGTAATTGCCTTGTACGAGCACCGATATGTCAGATGGTATAATATGCATTTCATTTCAAGAAGAAATCCGACATACCGATACCAACTCAAAGCTTCCACACATTGGCTATAAGGTCTCCGGAAACAAATATAGAAATAAACATAACACAAATTAGTCACAGACATTCATATCACAAAGGCGGAAACAGATATGAATATAACACATAAAAGTGTACATCAGAGTAGTGGTCAAATAAGATCCACAATATCACAAAAGAATAGATACAAGTGCTAGACAAAAGAATAATTATACATCAAGGGGTCTCTATCTCTAATGTATAATAACAAAAACTACAAATCTGTGTAGTTAGACAAAAGTCAGAGGATGATCCCAGATGAGGAATCAAGTAGAAGCACCTGTAACATCTCGGTCTGACCCAAGTATTATTTAATAAGAAAATAATAAACGGATCAGTCAAGCTATAAATATCAGATAAAGGAATGAGATATAAGCATAGATGATATAAGAACGTATGATAACATTAATTTCATATAAGAACAAATATGATTCAATCAACAACAAAATCATATAATATCTCAAAATCTCAAAGCACCAAAAAGAGTATCATATTCTTTATTTTATTCACCAACTACAAATATTGACAAACATATTAATGCCAATCACAAAAGTTGGAGAAACACAAATTCTAGATATCATCAATCAGAAATCCAGAAATCACAAAAAGGGGGAGGCTTATCATAAACGGGAGCATGAAAACTCACCAACACGTGTATCATAAATGGAACGCTATTCCATGGTCGCTAACCATTAAAAATTGAGCCGAAGCTCCATAAATGGTCCGAAGACCACGGGTCGCTACCCCACCAAATTGAACCGAAGTTCCACAGAAACGGGGTTTAGGCTTCTCTTGCAGACAAATAGACATCGCACATCGCTAGTCTAAATCACAAAATGATCATCATCGATCAATAAAAGTGTCGATTACACTAAGCCAGTAAATATAAGAGTTTAGCTTCATGTCCCATAACCACTAGCATAACTTAAATATTTACGAACAAATTGTAGATTTCCACTCGAAAATTGTCACAAGAGTTTCAATCGAACAAGTCCAAAAATTAACCGACGAAGTAAACGCAAGCGTTTCATACCACTTGTTTTGCTAAGCCGTTTAATTATATTTTCTCATACGAATGAGGTAATGGTTTGTATATACTAATAGATTGGAAAATGGTTTTGAAAACAAGCTGTATATTTAAAATAGAGTTGAAATCATCTTTGTAAAAGAGTTTGTATATTTACTACTAGTATAGGAAACCTTTATATTTTAAAGTGACAAATCACAGAAATGATTGTAGAAACAATCAATCACCAAAATCCATGTTCGAAGACGAGAATCAAATCTAAAGAAATCGATACCAATTCCATTAAAATGGACATTCTCAAAAATTTTGAAAATGAAGTCATCAATGAGGATAATAAATGATAACGACAAATCTGATAACCTTGAATCGATAAACGTAGGAAATCAAAACAATATATAAAAGGAATCGGTTGGAATTCTAGAAATACATACTCCAGACGTCTGGGGTAGATGCTCAGACATCTGCAGTAAGTTTCAGGAAGTTCGATGAAACAGACCCCAGACGTCTGAGCTTACCTACAGACGTCTGGTGATGAGCTGAAATTGTTTTTCAGCCAAATGGGAGAGGAAACTATCGCACTTACACCCGGTCGAGCAATGGACTTTGGGGCTTTTGCCAATCGACAATCCGGCCCTATAGGCTCTCCGATTCACAACCAAAAACATGTTCACAAATCAAAGCAAGGATTTTCAAAGTTTTGACTTCAAAACACCAATAATTGAAATGTTCACCAAATCAATTCAAACCAAAGGCAATTGAACATGAATAAGTGTTAGGAAATCATACCTAACATCAAAGATAGTTATAGACATAGATGTGAGATAAAAATCTCACCTTTAAACCCAAAACAAACGAAGAAGAAACTATAGAGCAATGGCAAGGACAATCACTCTTCAATTCCACCCAACAAGCTTGAATCTAAGCTTAAAAGAGAAACATCTCCTAAGTTAGGTTTAGGAATTTCTGAAATTGATAAGAGAATGAGTTGGAGAAGAAGAGGAGGAGGCTTACCAAAGCTTCTTCTATTGATTTGGAGCTAGAACTTGATTTGCAAATGGAAACTAGTGCTTGGAGTTTTAATTTCCCATTCCTCTCTCCATTGTTGCTAAAGCTTGAGTATTAGGGAATAGAAATGAAGTAATGAAGAGAAGAGGGGTGAAGCTTGGGTGTAATGGGCTGAAACAAAACCGAAGCCCTAAGTGAAAAAGTAGCAAAATTCCACTAACTCCAAACATATCAAAGTTTATACTCAAAAAGATCGCAAACGTCATTTTGAACTCAATGGGGGTGGTCTCGAGTCCTAATTTGACAGTTTGCAAAAAGTATCTTTTCGGACTATAATCTGACTAATGATGAAATATTTAAATAAATTATTTAAATAGTCAATCGTAAAATATGCGGGTTGTTACAATGAAAATGAACAAGCAAATGTATGTTTCATGGCCACAGAAAATGAGGTTAGTGATCTTACCTTTGATGATCTAATAGAAATTAATTCAGAACTTTTGAACACACAAAAAAGTTTCAAAAGAAAATATAAAGAAGCTCGCAAAAATCAGAACAAAGCAGAATTCGAAAGAGATATGCTTAAAGATGAGAAGAAAATACTAGAGGAAGAACTTGAAAAACTTCAAGAATCAGTATCGAATAATAATTCTCAACTTACTTTATTGAGTCAAGAAATTGATACTCAAAAAGAAAAGAATGATGTTCATGTCTCTGAAAATCACGAGTTAAAAACAAAAGTAAAATTACTTGAACTAGACAATACTGGGCTAAAAAGTAAGTTAGAAGGTATTACTAAAAATGTTTCTAACTTTAATAAAGGAAGAGAAAATTTGTCTAAAATTATTGAGAATTCTCAATCAGTATCAAGTAAAAAGGGGTTAGGTTATGTTAAGAAGTCAATAGCTCCATCTAGAATAGAAAATAAAAGGAGAATTGATTATAAACCCACAATCACTAAAGAAAATTCAAAAAGGACAAATTTGAAAACTATAAAAATATGGATTCCTAAAACAAACAATAGTTTGATTAGGAAGAAATATATAAACTCCTTTATTGAATCTGCACACAAGAATATAAATTATGTATATAAAGGGAATATCGAACCCTCTTGGGTTTGGTTTCCTAAGATCTAACTCTTAGGACCCTATAAAAAGGTGGGTATCAATATTATTTTTTTATTTTTGCAGGACCCACTTGAAAAGAGAGGAAAATGGATATTAGACAGTGGTTTCTCAAAACATATGACAGGAGACAAAAATATGCTATCAAACATTATCTACTCAAATGGAGGTTCTGTCATTTTTGGAGACAATTCCAAGGGATATATCATCAGCAAAGGCGATGTGAGCAATAACGGTACATCTAATTTACCTCTTATTTCAAATGTTTTACTAGTCAAGAATTTAAAACATAATCTCTTAAGTATTAGCCAACTGTGTGACAAAGGATTCAAAATTATCTTTTCTGAAAATAAGTGTAGTATTTCTGATCAAAATCAAAATTTACTCTTTGAAGGAAATAGAGACAAAAATATTTACATTTTTAATATGAAAATAAATCATAATTCAGATATGTGTCTACTAGCCAAAGAAAATGATCCTTGGTTATGGCACAAAAGATTTTGTCACATTAACTTCAAAACTTTAACTATGCTTTCTAAAAATGAGTTAGTAAAAGGATTACCTAAAATGAACTTTAAGATAGATCATATTTGTGATGCATGTCAATTAGGAAAACTAACTAAGTCTTCTTTTAAATCTAAAAAGATTATTTCAACAACACAACCACTGGAACTATTACATATGGATTTATTTGGACCAACACAAGTGCAATCCATAAATCATAATAGATATGTGTTTGTAATTGTTAATGATTTTTCTAGATATACTTGGACTATTTTTATGAAAAACAAAAGTGATACTTTTGAAAATTTCAAAGTCTTTTCCAAAAGAATTCAAAATTTCAAAAACTTAAAAATAAAGAACATTAGAAGTGATCATGGAGGTGAATTTGAAAACGACGTTTTTGAACATTTTTGTAAAAAGAAAGGAATAAACCATAATTTTTCTTTTCCTCGTACTCCACAACAAAATGGAGTAGTAGAATGGAAAAATAGAACTTTACAAGAATGTGCAAAAATCTTGTTAAATGGAAGCACATTACCCAAACATTTCTGGGCAGAAGCAGTTGCAACTGCCTGTACAACGTCCTCATGTATCTCCAAATTTATGGGAACGTAGAGGACAAAATTCATGGGAACACGGAGGAACGAGTAACTCACCAATTCAAAAAGAATGTTCACCTATAAAACTATTTGCTGAAATACAAAAATTGAACCGGGAGAAGAATCGGAAGACTCACACTCTCATTTCTAATTTTTCTTTATACAAAGTATGATCATTATCTTTGTTTTATAATGTATTAATGAAATAAACTTGTTGTATTCTTGATATATTGCTCAAAAGTCATTCTGTATTTTTTTCCAGTCAGTGGACTGAAATTTAGGCTCAGTCGACTGACTGCAGGGAAACCAAACTCTCGGGAAACAATTCAGTCGACTGACCTATCACGATCTGTCGACTGGCAGTATGAAATTCGTGTTATTTTTAGTGCACCAGTCGACTGACTTCATTCGTCCAGTCGACTGGTTGTAGGCAATTTTTACTGCTTCCCTTTTATAGTTACTTCTTACCCAATTTCACTTTACCATTCTCAGTTTTATTACGCAAAATTCTTCTTGAGAAAAACCCTAAATTCCAAATCCAATCAAATCTTTCATCAAATCCTTCCTTAAATGGTCCTACAAAGCGACATAGGAAAAGCTCCTCCTCCGCCGGACCTACTGATAGCCAAATCGCACAATGGCTATATAACGATGTAGCAATTTCAAGATGGCATAAAATGTAAAATTCATGGATCTTTGAAGGTTCATTCATGGTCTACAATGATTTTGCGGCTTACGGTTTACAAGATCTTATGCGTACATCCAGATTGGAATCTCTTCTCGACATGAATCTCAATTCTCACAAGATCAATCATCTCATGGTAAAGCTCTTCTATGCAAATTTAAATCTTCCTCATCAACGTCCATCGAATAGGGATGATTGTGTTTGGAGTTTAGTTTATGGGCATCAAGTCTTCTTCTCCTTAGATCGAATGGCGCACATACTTCAATCACCTAACCAAGGTATTCCTCTAGACAATATCGATTGTAATATTCAACAAAGAGATCAAGTTAGTCATATGTTCATGGGTGACAATATGATGGAACAAAAATCCATTCTTCTTCGACCAAAAGCAAGAATTCTTCACAAAGCTTTCATGAGAAGTATTCTTCCGAGAACCGGGTCATATGAACTTATCTACCCAGAAAATTTCAAAGCACTATATGCAGCATGGGGAGGAATTCAAGTAAATTGGCTACGGAGAATATTGGATGAATTTCTCTCCTTCAACAATGGAAATATGAGAACCATTTACTTCAGGGAATATATATTGAGATTACTTTTAAATGTGGGTGCCCCTCAACCGGAATCCGAAACTTCTTCCGTTGGAGTTATAAACATTCGCACATTGAGTCTCATGAAACTACCGTTAGCTCCTCCGGCATTTACCTCTTTTGAAGAATGGCGTCACCAACACCAACAACGACAATCGGGCGGTTCAATCATTCGAGAGCAAACACCCCAACCCGAAGAAGAGGAAGAAATTCGTCTTGCAACATCGGCTAGTACTCGAGAGTCCATAGAAATTCTATCTAGAAATCAACAAGTACTAGGAACCCGTTTGAAGAAATTTGATAAAAAAATTAGACAACATCAAAGGGTTCTTCTCTATACTATGGGATGCAATTTCATGCTATTCATCCATGACTGCTTCTTCCATAGCACATGGTATGCGACCAGCACCAAGATTCACATGGTCAACTTCCGAGGAACATACGGAAGCGATACTAGCGGACCAAGTGGTAGTGGGCAAGACACATCAAGACCTGCAAAGGAGCATACCGAAGAATATGACTAGGATCGAGACGAGTAAGCTTTTTGATAAGATTTGATGGAATATTATTCCTTGTTCAAATTTTTATCCTTGCAAAATACTCTAGTTAAAATTATGAGACTTGTGGTAAGTAGTCTCATTATTGTTGGTTATGTTTTTTATCTCATGTACTATGATAATTTATTTATCTATATGTACCGTTCTGTGTCTATTTGTGTGTTATACACTAAATTTTAATTATATATCTCCTTTTTGTCGATGACAAAGGGGGAGAACAAGTGTATGCACTAACATATTTAATGCAGGAAAAAGATGTCATACTTTCAGGGGGAGAAAATTCTCTATCTAATATATATACAGGTTGTCATCAATCAAAAAGAGGGAGAATGTTGAATCACTAGTTTTGATTCATGACAAATCGGTTCAGAAGCTAAAGAAAATATGTACTCATACATGAAAAAAAGAAGACATCTGAGGATCAAGACTTCAACTCTATGCTTAAAGTAATTATTATATATGTTGAGTCTTAGATATATGTTAAAATCAATCCTCAAAGTTTTAGTGTTCTAAGATCTTATAAAAACAAAGTTCACTGTGCAAAATATATGCACAACCAGTTGACGGGGTGTACATGCCCTGTAACGACCCTAAATTTTTGACATTGGAAATGTGAATATTTAATTGAGTTTAAATATTCGAATGATAGTTTACTTTGAAAATTTGAGATATCAGAATGAATTTGGCGATTTAATTATTGAATTTAATCGTTAAATTTGGGTAAAAATTTGAATCTTTAGTTTTAAGCTGATTAAAAATGATTTGATGGCTTAGAAAATTTATATTGATAATTCTGAAGGTAATAGAACTTTCCGAATTGAATTTGAAACTGTTTTGTTCAGTTTTGAGTTTTATCGTTTAAATCGATATTTGAAAATAGCGTTTCGAGGCACAGTCTCGGAATTCGACGAAACCAATTCCATTGGATCCATAATATTGTATTATTATCGGATTTCAATTTTCATAATGTTTGGAGTGATCGTTTGGCCGTACGATAAGCAAACGCGCTGAAATTAAATCGAAAATTTAATATTGTAACTGGTTCAAAAAGCTATCTTCTCCATAAGATCAAATTTGGACTCGAAACCTTTTCCATTGCGTTCGGAATAGGCGTATAACATTACGAACGCCTAGCGGCATGCCTCGATAGGAGGTCACGATTTTAAGTTGCAATTATCGAGACAATAGAATTTAAAATTGATATATTTGTTGACCAATCAAAATAAACAAATATAATAAAATTTGTATCCCATCTATCTCCATTCAGCCGAAATTCTATCCTTTCAGCTTTCCCCATTCAACAAGCAAGCTTTACATCCAATCGACTTGTCATTGTCGATTCATGTTGGGTCCGCGAGTGTTCAGGCGATGTCGTCGCATGACCAGGATCAGTGGAAAGAGATAGCTCTCACAATTGGAAATCTCGAAGGCACTTCGAGGTCGTGGCATCAGGTGATAATGCTCGCACGTGGCGGTGGTGGCGGCGTTGAAGGCCAGCATGGTGATGATGGTTTTAGGGGTATGGCTTCTTTTATTCGAGTTTATATATATAATAAATAAAAAATGCTGATAGATTAACATGTTTACAGTAAGGTGTGAAACTTATTTTAGTTTTAATTATATTTATGCATATCTATATAGATTAGTGAAAAAAGAAACTGCCGTAGGTTATATGTATATAAATATAGTCTATGTATTTTAAATGTTAATAATAATACAAATATATATGGGTAACAGTAAAGCAGAAAATAATATATATATATATATATATGAGATTTAGAAAATGGAGATTTTAAATGGTATTATGGATTATTTTATAGGGGTACATTTATATTAATTTTGGAATCTATATATATGCTATTTTCATATGGGAATGTGATCTCAAAGAAACAAAGATAAGAATAAATATACACATACATACGTTTAATTTACTAGTCATTTTTAAATAATGAATTTAGTGATTAACTTATTTATTAAACTTATCTAATGTATTTTAGTTACTAAAGGATTTTTTAAGAAAGGAAAATATTAGTTTAAATATAAATCATTAGAAGAAAAAAAAATTATTAAAATGGTAGTTAATTATTCGATTATTTCGAATATTAATAAATTTTATAAATTGTTTATACAAGGTCTAATATAATGAATAAATAGTCGGAATGGAAATGGGATTGCAAAATAAAAGCAAAGGTGAGATCTTCTCACTCAAATTAAAATTGAATTGCAGTTATTGATTGATTGCTTGATTGTGATAGTATATATAGTAGTATATAGCAATATATATATATATATATTGGAATATATATATATATATATATATATATATATTGGAGTTGTTGATTTCCCGCATTATATAGCGAATGAGACCCTATGCGCCGCATAATAGCGGATGATATTTTATAAATCCCATATACCAAGATATTCCACCTCGAAGTGGAATTGGTATTATGCTAACATCTGTGGATGCAGGGAAACAGGTTGGAGGGATCCAACTTGATTCCTCAAATTATATGAATTTGTTTCATATGTTGTATGAATTTGTTTCATATGTTGTGTGATAATTTATTTATAATCTGTGAATGATTATATTTGTGATTGAATTTGTTAAATGCTATGATTTAGCCGAATGTATTTTTGGTACCGTTGGATACCAAAAATAAATAGAATTGGATTTTTGAAATTAAAGTTGGAATTTTTATTAAATTCCTTTTGAAAGAACTGGATTAATTTAAAAGAAGTTTGGGAAAGTTAAAGTTTTATTTTTGTAATCTTATCGAATTATTTCCAAAATATGGTGAAAGGATTTTAATAAAAGGGTTTTGAATAATATTATTTAAAGGTTGAAGAATTTATTTAAAATGGAATTTTAAATGGTTGGGAAGAATAAAGGAATTTATTTTAAAAGGTGATAAATTGTTGAAATCCAATTGATAATTGATTTAGTATTTGAAGATAAATATTTGGGAAATCGATGAGAAAATTTATTTGAATGAAAAATTGATTTGTGTTGAAATAAATTGGAAATCGATTTGTAAAATAATTTGAATTTTGGAAATAAACTTAGAAATCGATTTGTAAAATTATTTTTGTGTTGGAATAAATTTAGAAATCAATTTGGAAATTGATTTGGTGTTTGAAAGTGAATCTTTGGAAAACGATTTTGAAAATCGTATATAAGTGGATATTTGGAAATTTAAATTCCCAATGGAATTTATAAAGGAAAGGGGAATTTGTTTTAAAAATAAACATTGATTTATTTTTAAAGTGTGGAAAATATGATTTGAAATTTTTTTTCAAAGTGATGAAGTATGGAAAATATATATCTTGCGAATATATTTGAAATTTAATAATTTGGGAAAATTATTTAAATTGGTTGTTTGTTGTGAATGTTGTTTGATAGTTAAATAACCGACTATCAATATTTGCCTTTGAAATGGCACTTGAATTTGTTTGTAAAACAAACGCTCATTATTCGGTTAAGCTGGGAGAGGACTTTGTGTCATATAACCCATTCGGAATAGTGATACGTCGTGAATGGACATTATTTGAAGACCGGTGTTGAAGACCGGGTATTTTCGAAAATGAAAGGACAACCTATCGAATGTCTCTGCACCGAGTTGCTCCGGTATAGAGATTTATATCACTCTTCTTATGATGGGAAGTCCGGACGTAATTAGTGAATACCCGGATTGCACGGGCTTCTTTGGAAGTGCCTTCGGTTCCGTTCGATCCCGGAACGAACTTGTATGGATGTGTGTCTGGCGTTACACTTTGAGACGTAAAGCTGGTTTCTATCAAATACATTTCTGTTGGTGGCGGAGAATTTATTCTCTTAGCTTAACACCCTTCTCTGAGACGTACGAGCTCAGAGGTTATGTAGTTGATGGTTATTAGTGATACATTCCCAATTTGGTAATTTGGCATACGAAGTGCTGTTGATCATTTGTTGATCAAAGCATGGCTTTGTGAAAAAGCGTAGCTTTGTGGACGAGACTTCGTCGAGCCTCACAACCCGGTAATGGTCGAAACAGGAATGTTGCATCCTAATTTAACTTATGAGCAGCAACCTGTTCGAATTATTGCTTCGGAGATCAAACGACTTCGAAATAAAGATGTTCCGCTTGTAAAAGTTCAATGGTCCTCAAATCCTAAGGATTGCTCTTGGGAAACTAGAGAATTCATCGAGCGTACACATCCGGAATTACTTTCTCATGCTCTTTGAGGTAAACTTCTATTTCCAAATTTCTTTTGTGTTAATATGCTTTTATGGTTATTACTTTTTGTTTCCATCTCATATATATTGCGAGGACGCAATTTCTTTAAGGAGGGGAGTCTATAACAACCCGCATATTTATCGATTTTTATATTTAAATATTTTAATCGTTAGTTGGATTTTAGTCCAAAAAGCTACCTTTTGCATACAGTCAAATTAGGACTCGAGACCCCTCCCATTGAGTTCAAAATGACGTTTGCGATCTTTTTGAGTATAAACTTCGATATGTTTGGAGTTGGTGGAATTTCGCTACTTTTCTCCACTTGAGTCTTTGGTTGGTTTTAGCCTATTAGACCCAACTCTTCACCCTCACTCTTTATAACTTCCTAACTACTTCAAGCTTCTTCATTAATGGTGAGTGGAAAGAGAAATTAAAACTCCAAACTCAAATTCAATTTCAAATCAAACATTCAACTCCAAATTCAAGTAGAAGATAGTGATTCAAGCTTGTGGTTGTATCTCTATTACCTTCACGCTTCATCTTCATCTAAATTGTGAAAAGGTGAGATTTTTATCTCACATTCTTGTCTATAACTATCTTGGATGTTTGGAAATGAATTCCTATCACTATAGCATGTACATTTGCATTTGGTTTGGATTGGATAGGCGAAAAAACCCAAATTTTTAGTGTTTTTGGTGAAAAAACTGCACTTAGGTCGTTCTGCCTTCGCTAAGTCGTTCGCGAGTTAAGCGCTAGGTCGACAGGGGCTTAAGTCGTAGGTCGTTAGGCCTTAGCTCATATGGCCATTATTGCGCGTCTGGAGTTAAGTCGTGCGTGGATTAGGCCTTAAGTCGTAGGTCGTCCCCGACCTAACTTCACTAGGTCGGCCAGCCTTAAGTCGTAGGTCGTCCCCGACCTAACTTCACTAGGTCGGCCAGCCTTAAGTCGTAGGTCGTCCCCGACCTAACTTCACTAAGTCAGCCAGCCTTAAGTCGTAGGTCGTCCCCGACCTAACTTCACTAGGTCGGCCAGCCTTAAGTCGTAGGTCGTCCTCAACCTAACTTCACTAGGTCGGCCAGCCTTAAGTCGTAGGTCGTCCTCGACCTAACTTCACTAGGTCGGCCAGCCTTAAGTCGTAGGTCGTCCCCGACCTAACTTCACTAGGTCGGCCAGCCTTAAGTCGTAGGTCGTCCCCGACCTAACTACACTAGGTCGGCCAGCCTTAAGTCGTAGGTCGTCCCCGACCTAACACCCTACCCCACTTAGGTCGCGTACCTTAACCATTAAGTCGTAGGTCGGGTGTTCCCTAGGTCGCGCACATCTATAAGTCGCTCGGCTGATTTACTCGTTAGGTCGCGAGCACTTTAAGTCGTAGGTCGCTCGCCTCCCTTAAGTCGCTCGTCTCTCTTAGGTCGCTCATCTGGTTGAGTCGCACCACCCCTTAGCTCGACCATGCAACCACTTGACTGTTTGTCTTCATTAGGTCGTACCGTTTTGACGGGGTAGGTCGAACCCCGTACCCCCGCGACCTGACCGGGCAGGTCGAACCCCGTACCCCCTTTCGTAGGGGACCTTATCTGAAAAACATTCAACAGAATTTCTACTATGATGGTTTTGGGATTGATTTCTTTAGACTTTACTCACGTCTCTGAACGTGAATTGATGTGATTCGATTTTTTTCAACAATCGTTTTGTGACTTGTCACTTTAAAGATATGAAGGTTTCAATACTAGTAGTAAATATCAAAGCTCTTTCATCAAAACGATTTCAACTCTATTTTATTACAAAGCTCTTTTTCTCAAACCGTTTTCCAATCTACTAGTATCTACAAGCCTTTACTTCACTCGGATGAGAAATCGACTTAAACGACTTAGTAAAACGAGTGGTATGAAACGCTTGCGTTCACTTCGTCGGTTAGCTCTTGGACTTGTTCGATTGAACCCTTTTTGTGACAATTTCCTAGTGAAGATTTACAGCTTGTTCGTAAATATTTAAGTTAAGCAAGTGGTTATGGGACATGAAGCTAAACTCATATATTTACTAGCTTGGTGTGATTGACACTTCCTTATGATCATGACGATCATTCTTGTGATTTAGACTAGCAATTGTGCGATGTCTCTTTGTTTGCAAGGTTAGACTAGTCCTCATTGGTGTGATTCCGACTCACACATATCTATTTGCCTGCGAGGTTAGTCTAGACACCACTTGTGTGATTCCACTCACACATACCTTTCTGTTTGCGAGGTTAGACTAGACACTACTTGTGTGATTCCACTCACACATACCTTTTTGCTTTTTGGTTAGTCTAGACCTCAATCTGTGTGATTCCGACTCACACATATGGGGTAGCTCGCCATGGTCTTCGGACCATCCTGTGATAGGCCTCTTTCTCTTTTTATGATTTCTGGATTTCTTGCTTTGATTTCTGGATTTTTTTTTATGTCATTGACTTGTTATGAGTACAAGTTTAGGGTATGATGCCCTCTTTGGATCTTTGAGAAGATTCTTGTGATATTGATCATTTCTCATCGGTTGATCTCCTGTTGATCATCATTTGCATACTTATAGTAGTATGTCATTATGGATATTTTACGTTTATGCCATATTTTTTATTTTATATCATGTCATCTGATATTTATAGCTAGACTGATCCATTTATTATTTTCTTAAATAATACTCGGGTCGGACCGAGGTGTTACAGGTGCTTCTGCTTGACTTCCTCCCGGGATTTGCTACTCTGACTTTTGGCTAACTATTTAGTTTAGTAGTTTTTGTTGTATACACTTGAGATATGGACTCATAGTTGTATTCTTTTGGTATAGCACGTGTTGCTATTCTTTTGTATTATTATGGATCTTTTTGACCACTACTCTGATGTACACTTTCATGTGTTAGTTATATATTCATATCTTCTTCCGCCTTTGTGATATGGATGTCTGTGACTGATTTGTGTTATGTTTATTTCTATGTTTGTTTCTGAAGATTATTTTATAGCCACCGTGTGATAAGAAATTACATGGATGGTCGCTCCTCAACAGCCTTATTCTCCATGCTAGTTGACAGCACTACATCGTAGTGTTCTTGGCTAGCGTGGGTATTGAGGTGGGGTGTTACAAGCTGGTTTCTATCAAATACATTTCTGTTGGTGGCGGAGAATATATTCTCTTAGCTTAACACCCTTCTCTGAGACGTACGAGCTCAGAGGTTATGTAGTTGATGGTTACTAGTGATACATTCCCAATTTGGTAATTTGGCATACGAAGTGCTATTGATCATTTGTTGATCAAAGCATGGCTTTGTGAAAAAGCGTAGCTTTGTGGACGAGACTTCGTCGAGCCTCACAACCCGGTAATGGTCGAAACAGGAATGTTGCGGCAAGGTTTTAGGGGTCGCGCCCCTAGGGTATGTCATTTCCTTCTGGATAAAAAGTGATATCATGGTATGGAGCCCAGATATTTTACCTATGTTGATGCTGCAAATTTATTATACTTTGTGGTTGTTGCTTTGTGGTTGAGGATCCTTGGATAAAGGTCGGTTACGACCGGGGGATGGCATAGCTCGTGTGTTAGCTACCAAGTTACAGCTGTACAACGTGAGGTAGCTTCGGCCTTGTGTTTGCAGAGATCCGTTTAGGTTCTCGGGGCGTCTTTCCAAGGGTGTTTCCATTTCGTTGTAAGGAAGTTCCTTTGCCTGACCATTTGTTGGAAATCCAAAGAAAGAATACGAGCCTTGTACGGTTTTAGTTGTATAACATGCTATGGAATTTGGTGGTAACCTGCTATTGAACATAGTAGCTATAGTAGGCATACAATAATGGTTGTATGCTGGCTAAGATTAATATTTTACTTTCGAAATGTTTTTGACACTATGCACTAATGATAATATCCAATGATTTTGCGTAGTAAGCATGTTTGACTATCATAAGAAGAGATCTCCTCCAATTCTGCATTTGCATTGTGTGTGTGGCAGGAGGTCTTATGGTAGTTTCATTTTCCAAAAGCATTGCGAATCTATTTTATTTTCTTTGTGAAAATAATTGTTTTACGATCTCACACTAGTCACCATGACTGACTCGGAGTTTATTGTTCCCTTTCTAAACTCTGGGTGCCCATAATTTTCCACACGTGTAGCCTAGAGTTATGTTATCAGGATATTCTGGAGCTTTGGAGACGAGCTGGATTGCGAGGCGTACTACCATACTTGTTTATTTATTCCGTTGTGTATTCTGTGTGTGGACAAGTTTATATAACTGTCCATTGTTGTATTGAGTTGTATATTGACTCTGATTGATGTATGTATAAACTGATATAGTTCTTTGTTTTAAAGAATAGTCATTCATCTATTGTATATTGTTCCGCTGCGAATGGGAGATTCTGATATTGTTCTGTTGTTGTATCTATTTCTTCTTCTTTATTCTTCTATCTGTTTCTTCTACCTCTTCTTTTTAACCCTAATGGTTCGGTTTCAGGCATTGGATTGCACGACATTTGAAAGAGTGGACGTATTAATGTCGACTTTCGAGCGTCGAAAAATCGTATCGTTATGTGTGGTATCAGAGCTGTTGGTTAAGCGACAACTCTAGCTCTGTTGGGTGTTACTCATTAGAGATAGAGTCAGTAGTACTCTAGAATGAGTGTGAGTGTAATAATAGATATGAGCGCGTATTTGTTAGTGAATATAAAATTGTTTTATATTGTGATGATTGGTTTGTTGAGTGGTATATGGATTCTGGTCGGTATAGTCTGTACAATTCTATCGATATGGATCTCTACACACTTGAACAGAACAATTCAGCACGATATTGTTTTCAAATAGGGTAAATGAAATAATTTTTCCTAAAACTATCTCCGTATATAAAGGAAATAATTTCCATAAATTATTATAGTATATGGTTGCTTGGATGTTGGGAAGTGATAATATTAAATTATTATCATTGAAGTTGAATAAGAAATTGAAATCATAACTTAAAGCTGAGAATATAAATTGTAAATGTGATTTGCAAATGGAAATGGAATTCCAGAGAAATGTTTTGAAAAGAATTTGAAAATTTTGGAGATTTGGAAAGTTTAAATTCTTTTTGGTTTAAAAATGATTTTCAAAGATTTTGGAAAAATGTTTTTGGAGGGATAAAAGCTCTAAACTCTTTTCAGTCGCTGGAAAATAATTCCGATGATGATCGCGACATCATCGGTGTTCATTTTCGGGTTTCTAGGAGAGGAATTGCTGCCAAATTGTTTTAAATGGAAGTTGTTTGGGAAAATTTGGATTTGATTTGTGAAGAATAAAGCGAAGTATTGAAAAAAAAAGTTAGTAAGTGAAACTAATTGAAGAAAAGACCAAATAGATATGGTTTGAAATGAATTCAATATTTATAAATAAAGGGTAAATTAAATTTATGTGTAGTTTGAAATCCAGTTTAATATAAGCAGTTGTAAACTAAAAATGGTGAATTGAAATCGAATTGTGTTTGGAAATGAATAAAAGAATAAAACTGGAATTGAAACTGAAATATTGATAACCAATTTGAATTGTGTGAAATAAAATGAAGTTGTAAAATTGGTTTGAAATGAACTAAAGATAATAAAGATGGAAGAAATAATAAAAATTGGTTTGAGTAAAAATAAATTGGAAATGGCCTTGTTATTAACAAAATGAATTCATAAATGAATTATTGAATGTGAATCCAAAGCTATATTGATTCAATGAACTCAAATTAAATAAAATAGAGTTGAATTGAAATAGCGACAATTTGAGTGGTAAATAAAATTTAAGTGGATAGAAATAAAACTTGAAATAGTTTTATTATAAATAAAGTAAGTTCGAAAGTGGATTAAAATGTGAAATCATAATGGTTTTGAAGGGAACTAGTTAGTTAAATAAAATGAAATGTAAGTGAATGGATTCGAATTTTAAATGCAATGAAAGTGTGTTGTGACCCATTGAAATTGAATGGAAATGATGTGTTGTAGTTGTAAGCAATTAAAATTTGTATTGAAACTTTATAAATTGCTAATGGAATTAGTTTTGAATGTTTTACTTATGAAAACTACTTTTTTGTTATTGAAAACAAGTAAAATGTTAATAACTTCTTATATATGTCGCTTACACATTTAAATTAAGTAAGTACAGGTACCGGGGCTACTGTTTGGCTGGATTTGGTTGCGTTAATAAGCTAATAAATAACTACTTTGCTTAAAAATGATAAAAAGGTACGCCTACGTAATAAAAATAGGAAATATGAACTGTTTTTCTGCTTTTCCGACCGAATGGGTCGATGTAAATATATTTATATCTTTTGTCAAATTGCAAAAGCTCCTTCGTACAAAGAGACTCCGGCAAAATTTTCTGAAAATTTTGGGAGTTAGAAATTTTTTTGAAAATTTGGAAAATTTTGTTAATGGGAAATTGATTTTCAGATTGTAATGGAAACGTAGGAATTGAAAACTATTGTTTTGGTCGAAGTTAAAAGTTTTGGAAAAAGTGAACATCGAGTTTTCACTAAAATGAATTTTTGGTTTTTGAAGATAAAAATGAATTCAAATAAAATTGAAATTGTAAATTGAATTCAAATAGAATTGAAAATACAAAGTTGAATGGAAATGAATATATAAATTTGTTAATGAAGTGAAAATAAATATAAGAGGTATGTAAATACTTGTATTGAACTTAAGAAATAAAGAATGAAA
Organism: Allium fistulosum; assembly: GCA_030737815.1. Taxonomy (NCBI): domain Eukaryota; kingdom Viridiplantae; phylum Streptophyta; class Magnoliopsida; order Asparagales; family Amaryllidaceae; genus Allium; species Allium fistulosum. The sequence goes on along the minus strand of CM060907.1, from coordinate 422,820,527 downwards.
TTCTTTAAGTAAACGGGTATTGCGAATCAATAAGTAAATTTGGCCATTGTTGTTATGTAAAGTATAAAGGGATTTTAAAGGCTAAGGAAAATGGAATTGGATTTAGATTTCGAAGATGAATTTGAATTTCTCAACAAAAGGTATGTATTTGAATTTCTGTATGAAATTTGACTGGGTTTCTGATTTTTCCACTTTGCATTTTGTTTTCTATTGAAATTTAGGAGTCCGTATGGACATTTTGTAGTTGTACCGAGCTAGCCGCGCAAAGGAGACGCTGGCGAAATTTTTTGAAAATTTAGAGAGTTAGAAATTTTTTGAGAAATTTTGGGTAATTTAAAATTTGAATCTAAGTTTAAATTTGAATTGTGAAGTGAAATAAAGTTGTTTGAACTTATGAATAAGTTTGGAAAGTTAGAAAAAGATTAGTGTGTCTTAATAAAAGATTATTCTGGAAAGTTGTTTAAAACTATTTGGATTTGAGAAAATATTTAACGGGGATTGGATCATTCTTCTTAACTTGTAATTTCGGGACGAAATTCTTTTAAGGGGGAAGATTGTAACGACCCTGAATTTTTGACATTGGAAATGTGAATATTTAATTGAGTTTAAATATTCGAATGATAGTTTACTTTGAAAATTCGAGATATCAGAATGAATTTGGCGATTTAATTATTGAATTTAATCGTTAAATCTAGGTAAAAATTTGAATCTTCAGTTTTAAGCTGATTAAAAATGATTTGATGGCTTAGAAAATTTATATTGATAATTCTGAAGGTAATAGAACTTTCAGAATTGAATTTGAAACTGTTTTGTTCAGTTTTGAATTCTATCGTTTAAATCGATATTTGAAAATAGCGTTCCGGGGCACACTCTCGGAATTCGACGAAACCAGTTCCATTGGATCCATAATATTGTATTATTATTGGATTTCAATTTTCGTAATGTTTGGAGTAATTGTTTGGCCGTACGATAAGCAAACGCGCTGAAATTAAATCGAAAATTTAATATTGTAACTGGTTCAAAAAGCTATCTTCTCCATACGATAAAATTTGGACTCGAAACCTTTTCCATTGCGTTCAGAATAGGCGTATAACATTTCGAACGCCTAGCGACATGCCTCGATAGGAGGTCATGATTTTAAGTTGCAATTATCGAGACAATTGAATTTAAAATTGATATATTTGTTGACCAATCAAAATAAACAAATATAATAAAATTTGTATCCCATCTATCTCCTTTCAGCCGAAATTACATCCTTTCAACTTTCCCCATTCAACACGCAAGCTTCACATCCAATGTCTCACGCAACAGAAGTCGATACGAAAAAAAAAGTAGTAAATAAAGGCGTACGAGCCTCACCGTGTACCACAACCACACTTCTTCTTCCTTCAATTCGAGTCGAAAAGAAATAAAATGGCAGAACGGGATAGAACTCTCGATCCAAATTCAAGATGGGGGGGACGATTTCATCTCGTTCAAGGCCGCGTGGAGGAAGGATAGTGTTTGGGACTGCGTACGCGCATTCGAGAGGCTTGCCAAAGCAACGAAGGGTTTCGAGTCGATCGACTTGTCATTGTCGATTCATGTTGGGTTCGCGAGTGTTCAGGCGATGTCGTCGCGTGACCAGGATCAGTGGAAAGAGATAGCTCTCGCGATTGGAAATCTCGAAGGCACTTCGAGGTCGTGGTATCAGGTGATGATGCTCGCACGTGGCGGCGGCATTGAAGGCCGGCGTGGTGATGGTGGTTTTGGGGGTATGGCTTCTTTTATTCGAGTTTATATATATAATATAAAAAAATGCTGATAGATTAACATGTTTACAGTAAGGTGTGAAATTTATTTTAGTTTTAATTATATTTATGCATATCTATATAGATTAGAGAAAAAAGAAACTGCCGTAGGTTATATGTATATAAATATAGTCTATGTATTTTAAATGTTAATAATACTAATATATATGGGTAACAGTAAAGCAGAAAGTAATATATATATATATGAGATTTAGAAAATGGAGATTTTAAATGGTATTATGGATTATTTTATAGGGGTACATTTATATTAATTTTGGAATCTATATATATGCTATTTTCATATGGGAATGCGATCTCAAAGAAATAAAGATAAGAATAAATATACACATACATACTTTTAATTTACTAGTCATTTTTAAATAATGAATTTAGTGATTAACTTATTTATTTAACTTATCTAATGTATTTTAGTTACTAAAGGATTTTTTTAAAAAGGGAAATATTAGTTTAAATTTAAATCATTAGAATTTTTTTTTTTTTAAAACGGTAGTTAATTATTCGATTATTTCGAATATTAATAAATTGTATAAATTGTTTATACAAGGTCTAATATAATGAAGAAATAGTCGGAATGGAAATGGGATTGCAAAATGTTATCCCACCTTTTGGTCAAGGCTGGAATATCAAAAATTGGCAAGGGATGATGGATATCAGGATTGGAGCTCAATTGGAAACAAGGCCGCAATGGATGTCGTCAAAATTTGACCGGGCTCCGATCGGGACGGAATCGATTGGGGAAATTGATCAATGCTAGGGAAGGCTACATTTCAAATTTCAGGTTAATCCGAGTTCGTGTGATCAAGATATGATCGATGCAAATTGAAGGAAGTGGCCTCATCTTCGTATCCATCATCACGCCTCGGTTCGAATCCATGGACTTCGCACCAACGTCATCGTATCCATCGGCAAGAGCTATGTTCGAATCCATCGCCTCCGCATCAATCAGAATGGCAGAGACCTCACACACATCTGGTTCGTATCCATCAAATTGAGTTCCTTCGAATCCATGAAACTACTCCACTTCGTATCCCTCAGGTGGAAGTCCTTCGAATCGAGCTTGTGCCTCGCTTCGAATCCATCAGGACAAGGCCACGGTTCGTATCCATCTAACGCAAGCCTCTGCCTCGAATCGATCAGAACAGATCACACCTCGAATCCATCGAAGCCAGTACTTACTTCGAGTCCATCAAGGAGAGATCCTTCGAATCCATATAGTTGTAGAAGCTTCGACTCCATTTGGAAACTGTCTTCGAATCCACTAAGTCCAGGCAGCGAAAATGATGGAGTCGACCGAGTAAAACCCGGAGGAAAAGCTAGATCAACCCGAGAAGTGCGCGCGCCACATCACCGTTTGCACGCATCAACCATCGAGTCGACCCTATCGATTCGATAGGATCGATTCAAACGAAGGAATTCAACCGGAAATGCAATATTGAATCGATCATAACTCGAGATCTACAAGTCCAAATGCTATGAAATTTTAACAGTAGCTTGAGCACATGTTAAAGAATGTTCACACCAAATTTCAACTCAATCGGACAATTTCTTGATCGATTCGAACGTAGCTTCAAATCGATCCCAAAGTGGGCCCGGATTTCCAGAAAGCGGGCATGTGGGCCCCCTCACGTGCCAGAACTGGTCTCCCTTCAATTTAGGTGAAATATCAGCCTCCTACAGCTATAAATAGAGCCACAGGTCATTCAGGAAAGGGGATCGGAGTTCAGAAGCGCCCAGACTCTACCGGATTCAATTCTACACTTCATCATCGCTGTTAAACTCGGATTTCTTCATTGCAATTACTGTAACCAACTGTAATTCAGCAAGGATAATTAATGAAAGATAAAACTTTGGAGTGGACGTAGGCCGGAGATAGCCGAACCACTATAAATCTCGCGTTTCTGTTCATTATTTCTGGATTGTGATATTCTGCTTGCTTAGATCTGAGGACTGTGTCTGAGTATATTTGTTGATTTGTATTCATACACTGGTGCTTTCACGGTATTTGGGGTTTGTGACCAATTTTGGCGCAAACACTTTGGTGCTTTCACTGAGAACTGACTAGCACCCGCTACATCAGATTTAGAGTTCAGATTTAAAAGTTTGAAGGGATCAGATTTGGGAGACAATGACTCGACAAACAAGATAGAGAGCTGAGAGAAGTCACCAAGGAGGAAGTCAAGAGGCATCCTCCGGAGCTGGAGAAGGACAATCTTCGATTTACATTACCAGAGACGAAATGGAAGCTATGACAAATTCATTGCAAGAGAGATTGTTAAAGAGTCAACAAGAAATGATGCAAACTTTCTTCGAACAGATGAGAGCTGCAGGGATGCAGAACTAAGGACCAACCACAGCGGCTGTTAATGTGGAACAAGGAGCTGGGGTTATGGAACCCAATGGAGGACGGAATACAGAACCGGAAGGCAATCAACCAGGGCTTGGGGGCAGGCCTACGGGATCCAACACAGGAGGACCTTTGGAAGGAATTCAACAGGCTAGGGCTAACATTGCTGCCAACGAGCCACATGAAGAATATGTGCCAGAGTTCCCCCGGGAGCATGGGGGCAACCCCCGACAGACAACGCTGGATTAGCGGAAATCATTAGGAAGACTATGCATTGAGGCTTGACTAATAGAGATTTGGAAGGAGTGAACAGGAGTCCGTTCGCTCGGGAAATTAGGATAGCTCAGAATCCACCTAAGTTCAAGTTACCTAGCGTAGAAGTATATAATGGCAAGGCTGACTCGACTGATCACTTGATGAGATACACTAGACACATGGAAGTGCTGGGGGCATCGGAGGAAGTGATGGCTAGATGTTTCCCGTTGTATTTAACAAACCTAGCTGCAATATGGTTTAGGCAGCTGGGGGAAGGATCTATCAGGACTTGGAGGGAGTTGGTGGACAGGTTTTTGGGACAGTTTCGGGTTCATATCAAAAGACCTAAGAACGTGTTGACGTTAACATCGGTAAAGCAAAGGACGGATGAATCGCTTAGAGCATTTCTAACTAGATTCAATGCGGCAGTTGCTTCGGTGGATCGGCCGGGTCCATCGATGGTTTTAATGGCGGCAGTGTCAGGAGTCAAGGAGGATTCAGATTCAAGGTATCTTTAATATGAGACCCACCACTGGATCTCGGAGAATTTTTTCATGAGGCTGAGAGGTTCCTCCGGCAAGAGGATGCATGTGCAGATTTAAAGCTGAAGGAAGTGAATGTGAATGCAACTGAGGGTGGATGACCATCCAATAGAGGTTCAGATAAAGACAAAGAGAAAAGGAAGTTGGATGATGATTCTGAAAAAGCCAGGAAGCGATGGAAGGATCCAAAGTTTTCCACATACACAGGGTTAAACGAGACACTGGAGCGGATATAAATGGAAACCCGGAATCGCCTTCCTTACCAGAGGCCGGCTAGGAGAGAACCATCCGAACGGGAAAGGGCATCAGGAAGGCACTGTCTCTTCCATGATTTGGATGGACATGATACCAACAGCTGCAGGCACTTAAAGGACATAATTGAGGAACATGTGAGGAATGGACAATTGAGGCAGTATGTTGGGGCTCGGAATGCAGCGGCGGAGCAGGAGCATCCACCGCCTACCTCAAGCCATGATGATGTGAGGCCCAGGAATGATGGTAGATTGATTATCAATTGACCGGGATAATATGAAATAAGTAACAAACCATTTGCAAGCAACCAAGTCATTTACACATGTATGGGGCCGGAGATAGCCCCTAGGCATGCTCTGAGTGATGATAAACCGCTAAGCCATGGTTTGTGAAATCTGTCTTCTGTTTTTGAATTGGACACTCATTTTTCTGTTTTGGTCTTGGAGTTTGGATTGAACTCCTGATTTTGCTTGTTTCCTGGTTTTGATTTTCATTCGGATGATTGTTCTCCGTTTTGGATGATGATTTTGATTTTTATGGATTTCTGGTTTTCCGATTTGATTTGGATTTTGGATTAGGTTTTGATTGAATTTTTTTTGGTTTTTGATAAACGGTCGTCGAGTATGGACTATGCTCGATAAGGGTCTGGAGAGACCAAGATTCGGCCTAGGACTTAGGCCTTGCATTATCAATTATTATTTTTAGGTCGTTGAGTATGGACTATGCTCAACAAGGGTCCGAAGCGACCAGGATTCGGCTTAGGACTTAAGCCAGGGCATTACTTACGTCTAGGGACACTGGACCAAGGTCGTCAAGTATGGATTGCGCTTGGCAAGAACCCGGAGAGGTTAGCTCAACGTCCAGGGACACTGGACCAAGGTCGTCAAGTGTGGATTGCGCTTGGCAAGAACCCGGAGAGGTTAGCTCAACGTCCAGGGACACTGGACCATGGTCGTCAAGTGTGGATTGCGCTTGGCAAGAGCCTAGAGAGGTTACGGATTTGGATATCGACCTGGAGAGGTCTTGGATTCGGTTGTTGGATAAGGATGGACTAATAACTCAGTCTTCGAGTTTGGATGGGCATGGAATTGGCTATGGACTATGGATATTGGATTCGGAAACTATTCAAAACACGCCTTCTTATCACAAGGCATGTTTTGGGGGGCAAATGTTATCCCACCTTTTGGTCAAGGCTGGAATATCAACAAATTGGAAAGTGATGATGGATATCAGGATTGGAGCTCAATTGGAAACAAGGCCGCAATGGATGTCGTCAAAATTTGACCGGGCTCCGATCGAGATGGAATCGATTGGGGATATTGATCAATGCTAGGGAAGGCTACATTTCAAATTTCAGGTTAATCCGAGTTCGTGTGATCAAGATATGATCGATGCAAATTGGAGGAAGTGGCCTCATCTTCGTATCCATCATCATGCCTCGGTTCGAATCCATGGACTTCGCACCAACGTCTTCGTATCCATCGGCAAGAGCTATGTTCGAATCCATCGCCTTCGCATCAATCAGAATGGCAGAGACCACACACACATCTGGTTTGTATCCATCAAATTGAGTTCCTTCGAATCCATGAAACTACTCCACTTTGTATCCCTCAGGTGGAAGTTCTTCGAATCGATCTTGTGCCTCGCTTCGAATCCATCAGGACGAGGCCACGGTTCATATCCATCTAACGCAAGCCTCTGCCTCGAATCGATCAGAACAGATCACACCTCGAATCCATCGAAGCCAGTACTTACTTCGAGTCCATCAAGGAGAGATCCTTCGAATCCATATAGTTGTAGAAGCTTCGACTCCATTTGGAAACTGTCTTCGAATCCACTAAGTCCAGGCAGCGAAAATGATGGAGTCGACCGAGTAAAACCCGGAGGAAAAGCTGGATCAACCCGAGAAGTGCGCGCGCCACATCACCGTTTGCATGCATCAACCATCGAGTCGACCCTATCGATTCGATGGGATCGATTCGAACGAAGGAATTCAACCAGAAATGCAATCTTGAATCGATCATAACTCAAGATCTACAAGTCCAAATGCTATGAAATTTTCACAGTAGCTTGAGCACATGTTAAAGAATGTTCACACCAAATTTCAACTCAATCGGACAATTTCTTGATCGATTCAAACGTAGCTTCGAATCGATCCCAAAGTGGGCCCGGATTTCCAAAAAGCGGGCATGTGGGCCCCCTCACATGCCAGAACTGGTCTCCCTTCAATTTAGGCGAAATATCAGCCTCCTACACCTATAAATAGAGCCCCAGGTCATTCAGGAAAGGGGATCAGAATTCAGAAGCGCCCAGACTCTACGGATTCAATTCTACACTTCATCATCGCTGTTAAACTCGGATTTCTTCATTGCAATTACTGTAACCAACTGTAATTCAGCAAGGATAATTAATGAAAGATAAAACTTTGGAGTGGACGTAGGCCGGAGATAGCCGAACCACTATAAATCTCGCGTTTCTGTTCATTATTTCTGGATTGTGATATTCTGCTTGCTTAGATCTGAGGACTGTGTCTGAGTATATTTGTTGATTTTTATTCATACACTGGTGCTTTCACGGTATTTGCGGTTTGTGACCAATTTTGGCGCAAACACAAAATAAAAGAAAAGGTGAGATCTTCTCACTCAAATTAAAATTGAATTGCAGTTATTGATTGATTGCTTGATTGTGATAGTATATATAGTAGTATATAGCAATATATATATATTGGAGTTGTTGATTTCCCGTATTATATAGCGGATGAGACCCTATGCGCCGCATAATAGCGGATGATATTTTATAAATCCCATATACCGCAATATTCCACCTCGAAGTGGAATTGGTATTGTGCTAACATCTATGGATGCAGGGAAACAGGTTGGAGGGATCCAACTTGATTCCTCAAATTATATGAATTTGTTTCATATGTTGTATGAATTTATTTCATATGCTATGTGATAATTTATTTATAATATGTGAATGATTATATTTGTGATTGAATTTGTTAAAGGCTATAATTTAGCCGAATGTATTTTTGGTATCGTTGGATACCAGAAATAAATAAAATTGGATTTTTGAAATTAAAGTTGGAATTTTTAGTAAATTCCTTTTGAAAGAACTGGATTAATTTAAAAGAAGTTTGAGAAAGATAAATTTTATTTTTGTAATCTTATCGAATTATTTCCAAAATATGGTGAAAGGATTTTAATAAAAGGGTTTTGAATAATATTATTTAAAGGTTGAAGAATTTATTTAAAATGGAATTTTAAATGGTTGGGAAGAATAAAGGAATTTATTTTAAAAGGTGATAAATTTGTTGAAATCCAATTGATAATTGATTTAGTATTTGAAGATAAATCTTTGGGAAATCGATATGAAAATTTATTTGATGTTGAATGAAAAATTGATTTGTGTTGAAATAAATTGGAAATCGATTTGTAAAATAATTTGGAATTTGGAAATAAACTTAGAAATCAATTTGTAAAATGATTTGGTATTGGAATAAATTTAGAAATCAATTTGGAAATTGATTTGGTGTTTGAAAATGAATCTTTGGAAAACGATTTTGAAAATCGTATATAAGTGGATATTTGGAAATTTAAATTCACAATGGAATTTATAAAGGAAAGAGAAATTTGTTTTAAAAATAAACATTGATTTATTTTTAAAGTGTGGAAAATATGATTTGAAATTTGTTTTCAAAGTGATGAAGTGTGGAAAATATATATCTTGTGAAGATATTTGAAATTTAATAATTTGGGAAAATTATTTAAATTGGTTGTTTGTTGTGAATGTTGTTTGATAGTTAAATAACCGACTATCAATATTTGCCTTTGAAATGGCACTTTAATTTGTTTGTAAAACTAACGCTCATTATTCGGTTAAGCCGGGAGAGGACTTTGTGTCATATAACCCATTCCGAATAGTGATACGTCGTGAATGGACATTATTTGAACAACGGTGTTGAAGACCAGGTATTTTCGAAAATGAAAGGACAACCTATCGAATGTCTCTGCACCGAGTTGCTTCGGTATAGAGATTTATATCGCTCTTCTTGTGATGGGAAGTCCGGACGTGATTAGTGAATACCCGGATTGCAAGGGCTTCTTTGGAAGTGCCTTCGGTTCCGTTCGATCCCGGAACGGACTTGTATGGATGTGTGTCTGACGTTACACTTTGAGACGTAAAGCTGGTTTCTATCAAATACATTTCTATTGGTGGTGGAGAATTTATTCTCTTAGCTTAACACCCTTCTCTGAGACGTACGAGCTCAGAGGTTATGTAGTTGATGGTTACTAGTGATACATTCCCAATTTGGTAATGTGGCATACGAAGTGCTATTGATCATTTGTTGATCAAAGCATGGCTTTGTGAAAAAGCGTAGCTTTGTGGACGAGACTTCGTCGAGCCTCACAACCCGGTAATGGTCGAAACAGGAATGTTGCGGCATGGTTTAAGGGTCACGCCCCTTAGGTATGTCATTTCCTTCTGGATAAAAAGTGATATCATGGTATGGAGCCCAGATATTTTACCTATGTTGATGCTGAAAATTTATTATACTTTGTGGTTGTTGCTTTGTGGTTGAGGATCCTCGGATAAAGGTCGGTAACGACCGGGGGATGGCATAGCTCGTGTGTTAGCTACCTAGTTACAGCTGTACAGCGTGAGGTAGCATCGGCCTTGTGTTTGCAGGGATCCGGTTAGGTTCTCGGGGCGTCTTTCCAGAGGCGTTTCCATTTCGGTGTAAGGAAGTTCCTTTGCCTGACCATTTGTTGGAAATCCAAAGAAACAATACGAGCCTTGTACGGTTTTAGTTGTATAACCTGCTATGGAATTTGGTGGTAACCTGCTATTGAACATAGTAACTATAGTAGGCATACAATAATGGTTGTATGCTGGCTAAGATTAATATTATACTTTCGAAATGTTTTCGACACTATGCACTAATGATAATATCCAATGATTTCGCGTAGTAAGCATGTTTGGCTATCATAAGAAGAAATCTCCTCCAATTCTGCGTTTGCATTGTGTGTGTGGCAGGAGGTCTTATGGTAGTTTCATTTTCCAAAAGCATTACGAATCTATTTAATTTTCTTTGTGAAAATAACTGTTTTACGACCTCACACCAGCAACCATGACTGACTCGGAGTTTATTGTTCCCTTTCTAAACTCTGGGTTCCCATAATTTTCCACACGGGAAGCCTAGAGTTATGTTATCAGGATATTCTGGATATTCTAGAGCTTTGGAGACGAGCTGGATGGCGAGGCATACTACCATACTTGTTTATTTATTCCGCTGTGTATTCTGTGTGAGGACAAGTTTATATAACTGTACATTGTTGTATTGAGTTGTATATTGACTCTGATTGATGTATGTATAAATTGATAAAGTTCTTTGTTTTAAAGAATAGTCATTCATCTATTGTATATTGTTCCGCTGTGAATGTGAGATTCTGATATTGTTTTGTTGTTGTATCTGTTTCTTCTTCTTTATTCTTCTATCTTTTTCTTCTACCTCTTCTTTTTAACCCTAATGGTTCGGTTTTCCGGCATTCGATTGCGCGGCATTTGATACAGTGGATGTATTAATGTCGACTTTCGAGCGTCGAAAAATCGTATCGTTACATGCCCAGTCGACTGACTGTGCATAAAATATTTTACTTTTTTCAATTCAGTCGACTGACCGGAGTCGACCAATCGACTGACCGGGCTTCAACTGTCAAATTCTGAATAGAGATCTTCTTCCATGAAGAGTTGCACTTCGGGAAAAGATGCCTCTCTTGGCTGAACCTCTTCACTAAGAGTTGCATCTCTCTAAAAACTATATATAGGAGTTCTCACACACTTCACAATCACTAATTCTGATTCTAATTCTTTCTATTCTCTCTTGTGATTATTCTAGTGCATTCATACTCTTCATTGCTTTGAATCTTTGAATTATATTTCATATACTTTGATTCTTAGCAATATTCTTCCTTTCAAATCTTCACATACACTCTATATACTTGAGGAATTGGTTATAGGAAGTTTTGTAATCTTAAAGACAAATCAGTGTTATCAAGAACACATTGTGTCAACTACTTTTATATTCTGTTAAGTCCCGTTCTGCTGCTCAGGCAAGGGAAAGTCCTCTTCGGCTGCTGATGAAAAAATTCTGTTATGCTGCTCAGACCTATTCCTCTGGGTTAAGTAAGGGTATTGTTAGTTAAAGCCAGAAGCTAGTCTGGGACTTGACGTAAAACAGAAGTTCGAACTAGTATAAAAATTCCTGGTGTGCTTACTCTTATTTATTTTACTGCTAATTAACTGCTTTGGCACTTAGTTTAATATATATTCTATATCTGTCGATCCACCCGTACTTTCAGTTTATTATTTTATGTTAACAAATTTCATGAAGATCGGACATATGTTTGGTCGTGCCAGCTTGAAACGCATTGAAATTAATTAAGAGAATTTATATAATATAATATGTTTTAAAAAACTATCTTCAGTATATGATCGAATTAGGTAACGAGACATGTTCCGTAGTGTTCATATTAAGAGTATTACATATAGAACCCCAGGCGGCATAGCTTGATTGGAGTTCGATATTTTTGGACGTGTAAGGTCGGATATTTTTGAAGAAGAAAATATATATACCCTATTATTTAAGTCCATACCCTATCATTTCAATACCATACTTCCCTTACCCATCTCCATACCTCTACATGCAAACCTTACCATCCTCCATTATAAATTTTAGCATGTAACAAGAAAATGTAGCTTCATAATTCTTTTTAAAATAAAGAACAAAGGAAATAAAAGTTCAAAATTAGCAAAACATTAAATTTTGGACTAATTAAAGCTCGATCTGTATATGGGTGGATTACTAGAAGGTGCGGCTGCCATATAGAGGGTTCGACGGTAATGGGTTGGGGCATTTCAAACTAGGATTAACAAAATTTTCAACTATGATTGATGATAGGTGATATGGAGGGTAGTTCGGGGTTCAGGGGGTCGAGTAGCATCCGCAGTCGCGACTTGGTGATGTCTGGTCGTGGGTTGGTGGAAGCGACGTCGATGTACGACCGTTAGAAGATGGGGCTGTCGCATTTTCTTGAGGGGATCGGGTGTTGGTTTGTGGTGTCGAGGTGGAGGAGTTCGAAATGAGGAAGACGATGGTGACGATCTCGTAGCATTTCGTGGTGGAACGAATGAGGGAGTGGGAAGTGCAGGTTTGGTCATGGCAAAAATTTAGAGCAGGTAGTAATGAGAAAACTTTTGGGAATAAGGATTAGATTTAATGATCACAAACTGAATGTTGGGCAATGTATATATGTTTAGGTGGAGAACGGAGCATATGTACTTTTTTCCAACTCAATCCTCAAGAAGAGAACCCAACTACAAAGATTTTGGAGGAGTAGTATCGGGCTTCTCACTTTAAATACTGATAGAGTAGATGGTCAAGGAAAAGTATTAATGTTCAGTAATGTTAACACTGCTTACATTAAGTGAGACAAAATATCTTTCTTGTTTATATTTTGAACCATATTTTCTACCTTATCTACGATATCTAATTATTAATAGCTCAACCAGCAACAAATAAGAATGTAATGTCAAGACTATAACTATATTATATTATTATTTATACTTATATATTACTTCTTATTTATATCTTACATTCTTATTTATAGTTTCATGTATAGTTATCAAAACCATTCAGAAACAAATAATTAGCTAACAGAAGTAAGAATATAATGTTAATAATAAAGGGTCAAAATAACTAAATAAATCGAAAAGGCCAGACAGTTGAATACTACATCTAAATAGGATATTTACTCTATAATTTAGGTTTTCTCTAGCCAAAAGAACCTTGATATTATCTTTTATTTAAGATCAAGGCTGCTGCAGTAATAGAAATGTATCTTAACTCTTTCTAAGTAACTTTGCATCAGATTATAGATCAAAATTCAATTGTACAAATCAATTGGATACCAAGTATTTTAAAAGAGTATAGAAATACCATTTACTATAGCCTAAACAGTCAAGCAGTCCATTTGGTTCTGCATATAAAACCTAACCAATACTTAATGACATTCTTATATGTACGCATTTAGATTGAATAGGAATTCCGCAGTATACAACAATTCTTGCATCTTGTGCACTATGGTGCATTATTTTCTATTACAATTTAATATGCAAAAACAGTGCATCATAAAATACTGCAAATTATGCATAGGATTCACTATAATCTATAGAAGGCTATATATTGTCAGTATTACCAGTTTAGTACTATAACTAATCAGGTATTTATACCCAACGATTGATTATGAAATTGCAAAATAAAATAGGATGTTTAACTTGAGGAGTAATGCAATATAGTAACCCTGAAAATTTTGATGCAAGTAGCGTGTAGGATGAAGACGCTGGTCGGCGGTAGGAGCGAAGGGAGCTGAGAGGTTTTTGATTACGGCTTTTGAGGGCAGATAGCGGTAGAAGAAGGCGGTGATTTAGGGTTTGATTTAGGGATTGTGGAAGAGGAGATGCTGATCCGAGGTAATCTGGCGGATTTAGTTAACACGGTTGGCGACAAACACGGATTAAAGAGGCACGTAAGATGGGGTGTATCAGGAAACCCTAAAATTGATAACGAAAGGGGGAAAAAATTTGAGGTCGTTGAAGTTGATTTGTACCAATGTATTGTTTTGACAATAAAAGGAAATTACTTGTCTTTTTTGTCTTCTTGGTAAAAAATTAATCAATGATTTTCAATCAAAGGTCTTCATAGTTCATAAACAAAGTTTTAAGAACAATATTTTTCAAAATTTAATTTTAAGAATAATTTACAGAAAAATGAGAAGCGACGTTATCATTTTCATTTATACATGAAAAAATATATATTAATTTATCATTTTCCTAAATAACTTAAAAAGATAAATGGATTTATTGTTTTTTTGTAAATTGTCTTCAAAACTAATTGTACAGAAGTGTTATCTTTAAAACTTATTATCTTGAAATAAGAAATCTTTCAGCCTAATTTCCACTTTAATTTATGTAGATTTAATGGAAAATACTGATTGTTTATATGTTTGTACCATGTACCATAATATATATTAACATAATGTAAAAAAAGACAAATGAGTAAAACTAATTTAAAATAAAATATTTGATGAACATTAAATCAATGTACAGTTTGAATATAAAGTAGGTGAATGAAGTAAAATAATAAATGTATTAATGTACTGATTTCAATGATTGTTAAAGTTCTATAGAAGTTAGTAGTATACATCCAGGAATAAATTTCTGTTTGAACTTTAACAATTAATGTAAAGGTTAAAATAATTAAACAAATGAACTTGTTAAAGGACAATTATTCAATTGGTAAAAATAATAAAGTTTTTTTTAGAGCAGTACAAAAAAATAAGTAGAAAAAAAAATTATAAACATAAATAAACGTCAATGGCAATGCACTATTTACAACATAAATCACTGGTACAACTTTAAAAAAATTACCAACGACACAGGCATACGTCCTTAAAAAATATATGCCCTTTTGCGACAATATTTGAGCGTTGCAAAACCGTAAAATTACTAACTGATTTTTTTTCAAAATTTATGTGATTATCCATGGCACATAATAAAGTCACAATTAATATAATATAACGGTGGGAATCATCTACTACCCATATCACTAGCAACATAATTTAAGGTCACAAATGTTTATTTTTAATGAAATATATATGCTTGAAGTGCAAATAACTATATCACAAAAAAGGAAATTTGTTGTAGTGTTTATACCTTTATCAAACCTAGAAAAGGAACTATTAGAAAAGATAGAAAAAGAATTATCCATCAGTATTGGTGGTCATTTCTGAACTCTCTCTAGTGAATTTATTATCATACAACAAACTTAATCATACGTTATACTCGGAGGAAAATATGGATGATTGATATATATACCTCGAAATGTTTATGGCCAATGATTACTCCATTGAAGCAAAATGATTGTGCTGCTTAAACAACCTATACATATATGATATATCAGCAATAATTGTGAATGTCAATAACTAAATGAGCACTTTAGTTAGAAAGTAAAAACCTAACTTACCTCCCAAGCAAGGGAGAAACTGTCTTGTTGAGCGACATAATGACTTCCAAAGAAGCATAGAAAACATAGTAATGATGCAAGTGACTTGGTTCTTTGATCGACGGTGACATAGAATATTGCATGAGTAAGAGTGTAGAAGAAAGAAAAGTTGAGATCCGAATCACCTTCACGAGCAATTACATACCTATCAAGAGGAAGAAGGATATGTAAAGGTACGAAGTGAAAGGTAAGAAGAGAATTGAAGAATTTAGGGCATACATAATATCAAATTCTAGGGTTGTTGACTGTTTCATTGAATTTGGGGGTAATAGATCTTGGGTTTTGAGAGGGAGAGGTATTCGAAGTAGTTTTATTCCATGTAGATAATAAAAATAGTACATTGCTAATGATACCTCAATTTTCTCTTTCTAATATCATTTCTAAAAAAATACCATAAAATTTTATTCTGTACTCTTTCTAATACCATAATTTTTAAAGGACTACCAAAGACATCATTTTCGACTTTTTTTCCATGACAAACAACTACCGACAAACATTATTTTCTACGGCGATAAACCACCGAATAACAGTAGTTTGTTGGTTGATGACCATGGAAAACGGTACTAGTCGGTGGTTATTCGTCGTGCAAAACAACTTTATGCGGTGGTTGATTTTCGTATGAAATGACTTTGGCATTAGAAAGCAACTAAATTTTATTACGTTTATATTTTTTCTACGGTATTTGGAAGAGGGAATCTAGCTACCCTTACTAACACACTAATAATATCTGGCTAATTACTGAACTTTTATTGTGCAATAGACGAAGGATTAAAATAAAGTGAAGGCAACTTCTCCATTACGTCGCAAAAGCGTAGATAATTCCTATGCCATTGTGACACCGAAAGAATAAAAATAAAAATACAACATGGGTCATTAAATATTACCGGCATCGTAAAATCGTAGATAATTTTCGACACATTTGTGACACAAACCTAAAAATCTAAAAACATTCTCGACGTCACTATGACGTAGCAAATTGTGACGACTTTGTAATGACTTAATGGCATTGGTAAATTCAGCGATGCCGTGCCATAGCCAAGCCATTATGGCATCACTAAATAACGTCAGAAATCAGCCCACCTCCAATAGTAAAGTTTTATACTTTTGGTACGAATTAATAAAACATTTGAATAAGCGTATTTAATGTTTTTACAAACAGTTATAAAGCGTTTTGTAACATTAAATTGTTTAAAAGGTAATAAAAGGGTTAGAGTAAGTGCATTTATTTTTTTAGTCTCACACCATAGGAATTATTGAGAGAAACGTTTCATGCTTTTGGTACAAATTAATAAAACGTTTGAATAAATGCATTTAATGTTTTTTGGCATAAAAATTTTTATGACATTAATTTTTGGTACATATTAACAAAATGTTTTATATTTTTGGTTCAAATTAATAAAACGGTCATTTAAGTCCCATTAATTTTGAGTACGTTTTATAACGTTCATTTTCTGATCCGTTATTCATCTATTTATTTGATGAATAGACGAAATGAAAATATAGAACATGCAACTATCTCTCTTTCATTTCTCTTAGCTGCCATTCCTATTTTCCAACAAAAAAACGAGTACTATTTTAATCGTCCGAGGGTTCAGATTTGATCATCATCCCTGGTGCAGATGTTTGGAAAAACAATATACGGTTCTTTTATCCTGGAGGCGATGATACTTATAGTTTGGCTTGCACAACTTTAGACAGAGCGGCAAAATGACTTAAAAGAAGCGTCAAAGTATGTGACTCAGCCACACAGCCAATTCAGCTCGATGACCCTGGTACAACATCTTCTATGTTTTCTTCTTCATATAATGGCCTTATGTACTTTTACTATTTATCATCTTCATTAATGACATTACTATCACTATTTTTGGATTTAATTGATCATCAACTCCAGCCTCCACTTTTAAATATATTATACAGGTAAAAGCATGTGCAGTTTTGGTTGGATCCATACATAGATTGTTCATTTATCTTTATCTTTTCTTGCTACAATAGTGATTTCTTATAGAATTATTAATGTGCTCAAACCTCAACCAAAAATCTTGCATCATAAATTATTTTGTTTAAATAGTAAACTAAATATAAGTAGTATACAAACTACAAGTACAGTCAATAAAACATAGATAAATTTCAACTATAAATATAGAACAATATTTCAATTATCTATTAGGATAAATAGAGAATATATTTTTTGCATGAGAAAAAGACAAAAAGAAGCAAATCATTTGTTTTATTACAAAACTTAACCATGAAGAATTCATATGAAATGTAGACAATAAACACACAAATTATGAAGCTAACTTTATTGTGGAATAACAACTGTCTATGGGATCGTGATAGGTAAATACAAATATAAGAAAACATGAAAATGCAACAAAAATCGCTGGAAGTTGCATTGAAACATCGATCATCACCTATTATATCCCTCAAAAAATGCAATCGGTAAAAATAAAATCATGAAGTATACGTATGCTATATGGATAAGTAATAAATTGTTAGTTTGTTGATTACCAATCCAATTGTAAATAGTTCGTCCCACATCGGTCATACATGCTTAGACATCCATTGTTACTTTTGATTCTTGTACAGCCGTGGTTTCTTTTGATTGAACATTGATAGTTTCTTTGAAAGCTTTGTCATCCACATTTTCTTCCATTGGAATTTGTGATGAGTCTTCTTTTGCACATTAACCATAGTAATCAGCGAAGTTTTTTATGACTGATTGAATGGCTCTAGTTTTACTAAAAGGAGGTTTGAATGATGCAACGACTCATCGATATATCTCTTCCCTACTCGCTTGAGTCGCTGTTTACATGTGCATATTGAATTATCATTTCTGTTACCTGTGGATTTATCCTAAAGAACGATATATGGAAAGTAAATTTGAAAAGAGAGAAATGCATTATGTAATATAAATAAATTTAATTTTGAATTACCTTAGGCATGATCCAGAACTACTAGACAAAAAATAGGTAATTTTGTTAAGTAAAGCAAAAATATAGCTTAAGATTATGTAAGAATGAAGAAGGATAGAAGAAAAATACAGAGAATTAAACAAAGTAGAAGAAATGGTTGGTAGTTTACATAGGCATTGACAATTATAGGAAGTGGAAGTAGCCTGAATTAATAGATGTGTGGTAACGTTGGAAACTGAAACGGTTAAGAGTTGAAAAGGTCATGTTACCTTATCATCGATGTTTATGAAGTTGCGGACATAACTTAATCACTTGTTAAGATTATGAACACATCAGGTGATATTTCACTTTGTATGAATATGGCATGATTATTTTGTTTAAATATTTTGTTGTACATGAAAGTTTTTGGATGACATTAATTATGGTCTTAATATATCATGTTACTGACAGTGCACCATTATATGCCTAGGTTGCAGAACTTTGTATGAATAAGGCATGATTTCTTTGTTTAAATATAATATACTGATGTACATGGAAGCTTTTGGACCACATGAGTCATCATCTTAATATATCATGTTGTCCAGCTTGTATGCCTAGGTAGCATATTTGCTTTTGGAAAGAATAAATTGCACCGCTCATCACAACAATATATTGAGTGTATATTCACATGGGTTATGCAAGATCAGTATATCCATTGGTTAATAATGGTCCCAAAAACATATATGGAGTTGGTATTACTAAATCTAGGGGACAAAACGTTGAGAGATTGAAATGACACAAATATCCCAACCACAATGAGTCATCGTCTAAAATATTAGAAGGTAACAATGGTAGTTGTAAAAGCTTTAAATGGATGTTTTTTTATTATGTATAGGTATTTTGTATTCAAAGCTAGAAATCATATATACATTTTTTTATATTAAATATATACATGTTAAATAAATTTTATGGTCCGTCTAGTGCCATCCCTTTATTTGTTGTTCACCTCCCATTTAAAATATAAAAATACTAATTCCAATTTTACCCTATAAAAATTACTTACATGTTTTTTCCAACGGGTCTATTCATTTGCCATATTTTCTTAGTGGAAATTGAGAAAGAGATAGTGAAATTATTATGGAGAATGAAAGTAGTGATTCGTCGACAGATTCTACATCGTACAAAAAAGTCAAATAAGTTTTGAGATGCTCTAAAATTTCTAGTGTTTTAGTTTTGGAAAGTAAGAATGTAGTAAAATGTAAAGAAGGAAGAAAACAAACGTAAATAATAAAGAGGTAGTGGAAGTTTTGGAATAAATGGGGAGTGGAAAGCAATAGTTAGGCTGATAATTCAATTTTTAAGTTGGTGGGTTTAGAACACAAATTAGTGGGGTGTAAGACCCTAAGTTTTATTCAAACACATATAAATTATTTCCATAAATTTTACCTTGAATAAAAATAATATTGTAAATCCAAGCAAACAAAAATGGCGACGGTCTCCATTCGTAACCCTAATTTTCTACTCCGCCGCCAAACACTACCGTACCTTCCCAAACTACAATGCCTTGACCAGATCTACTCCTTGAAGACCCTCTCAACCTTAATTAACCACCTATTTCAGCACGGAGCAAAAGAATTATGACTTTGCCTTCAACCGCCATGAAATTCTTCCTTCGAATAAAAATACATCATAATCACATTTATTCTGTCTCTTGGTGATTTGTCGTTCTTCTATTTTAATCAAAGCCCACCCTCGATCCTCTCCATTAAAGTCTACGTTGATGCAGTCAGAAGCAACCCTAATCTTACCTTCATCTCATTGATGAACAAACCTACACCTAAGACTTTCAACCTTTGGATTCGACACTAAAAAATACCCATACTTTGCTTCAGTTGTGGGGATCTGAATCACAGAGAAAAGCAGAGTCAGGAGCCCCTTCCCCACTTTTATTGCGGAGCCTTTGGTCTTAAAAAGAATTCCTATTCCCTGAGAAAACAAAAGAGATCGATTGCTCCTTCTAGTTCTTTTGTTTCAGATCCTTGTTTTTCTTCCTATGAGAATTTTCTTGCCCATAAAACTCTGATTCAGACATGGTTACATCCTTCAGTGTCTCAGACCGCCTCATCCTAATTGGATATGCTGATGTGGCTCAAATATTGTCTTGCGCTTCAGTTTCTCAGTGGTGTGCTTCTAACCCTAAGTCTTAGTCTGGGATGGTTGTGTTTGCTAAAACGGTTCAAAAAGCAGTTACGAATGATGAATCTACGAATTCTGGACCCAAATTTGAGAGGGGAAACATACAATTTCCTGCTAGTTATGAGGATTTATTGATAAAGGAAACGGTGTACAACAAAAATACAGTTGTAATTGACACCGAAATTTTATGGTTGGATACAGCTTATGCTATAACCGTGGACATTGAATTCGAATTTCTCTCCAACCGTGGTCAGATATGTTGTCTTTTCACTAAGATCAGAATGAGGATTCTATTCTTGGGTGGCCATTTGAAGGATTCTAGTTATGAGGAAGCGGAGATCAAAGTCGGTCAGTTCAAGCAAGATGGTTCGGATGATTTTATGATTTGCCAAATCCAGTGTAGATTAGACTCGAACAAATCAGGTGATCTCGTTCCTTCAAGCAGTACATTTACCTTGGATATCCTCAATGTTGTATCACCTAAAGATGCTTTGCACATAGCTAAAAAACCAGCTTTGTATATGGATCAGAACACTTAGATTTTGTATACAATAAATTAAAGAACCGAAAATATTTAACATCAAAACCATATGAAGGTCTTTGGTTGGAATGTTAGAGAACTAGGAATAATAGGCAAAGGCATAAGTGTAAAAAACTTGATCAAAAATTGTTTGGAAAATATAATTTTATTGTAAGAAATAAAAATGAATAGTCGACCCTATCCTCTGTAAAATGATGCGTGGAAACATTTTTATAGGATGGGCATTCATTTTATCGATGGATAGCTCTAGGGGTGTTATGAATAGCTTGCATGAAGGTAATTTTATTATCAGTCTTTTAAAATAGGATCTTTAAGATAGTCAACCATCTAGTTTATGAACTAATTCACAAGGGAACAAAATCTGTTGCATGAAAACAAGTAGAAATAGGGGTCGCTTTAGATGAAATATCATCTTCATGTAAATCTTGCCATATGAGAATCATGTTAAACTTTTAGTTTCTGCATCTTATCTTTCTAAACATTCTTTTATGCATATGTTAAGAAAAAGTTGTATATTGATCATTCTTTTGAGTTACGATGATAAGAATTTGAATCTTTTTTCTCTTTAAATTCTTTACTAATACATTCCAAGTAACCAACTACCATAAACGGACATGGAGAACATAATTTAATACCGCACAAAAGAACAAAATATAACTCTAAAAACATAGTAAAAAATAGCGATTGACGGAAAAAGGACAACAATGTACATATAAGAACTATAAAAACAATCTCTTGCTAATTAACTGTATAATTGTCTACAAACATTCATAGTTTTTTCCTTTCTTCCAATAATGAAATTAATAAAAATTTCACTATATCATAGGCCACATAGATAATAACAATAGATGAATTAAATAATAGATGATAAGTTCAAGCCTGAACTTTAGCTTTACTATGAGAATCAAGTGCCAAACAATAAAATAGCGAACAGACGAAATATTAATATCAATGAATAGTTGCTAGAAATAAACAGAAGAGTTAAACCACATCAACTTTTACTCTAAGCATAACCTCAAAAGCCTCACATCATCATCTCTATATGATTGACATGCATAGCTTGAAAGATGTGGCTTACTGAAAATTTGGTGATGATCGCACTCAAGAACACTGTTTGAACCTACATCAATGACTGGAACATTGTTTGAGCCTACATCAATGATTGAAAAATGAATAACATACTGTTATTTTTTCAATCATCGATGCAGATTCAAACATTGTTCCAAATGGTGGTCATGACCAAATTCTCAATGAGCCATATCTTCTTAGTTGTGCATGACAAAAGTTGATGCAGTTCAACTCTTTTTTTTACTTCTAGCAATCATTCATTAATATAATTTTTTTTCTTGTTCTCTATTTCATTGTTCCCACTTGGTTCTCATAGCAACCTCAAGTTCAGGCTTCAAATTATCATCTATAGTTTATAGCACATACTGTTACTATACATGTTGTTTAAACATAATGGAATTATCATTATTGTTATTAGCTTTTTGGAAGAAAGAAAAATAAATTATGAATGCTGTTTAATTTAAATTTGCATTTTGGAAACGTTCATATAATTACTTATCCAGAACTGGTTTTTATGATTTTGAAATTTATGTATTGCCATGCTTTTTCAGTCACTCGCTACGTTTTAAGAGTTATATTATGTTCTTCCGTGTGGTATCAATTTATACTTCACGTCCCCTTAAGGATAGTTGGAATTATTATGATATACAAATGAGAAATGGAAACCAACATGGTTAATTCAGTAGAATGCAAGATGACTATTAGTGTAACGACCCGGTATTTTCAACCATTCGCATCCATTATAAGTGTATAGGTAGACACTCATGCCGGAGTTGAATTGCTCAAAATACCCCGTTGTAAATAAAATTTGGAAAATCTCAGAATATACAGTAAATAAATATAATCACAGATCACAGACACAGAGTAAAATAATGCAGCGGAAGTAAAAGAAATAGTTCATGAAGCTACTATATAAATATATCAGAGTTACATGAAATATAACAGAAGAAATAGAATACAACAAAAGTCTCAATATAATAACCCAGTACAAGCTGAGTAGAACAACGAAATTGAAATAGGTAGGACATAGACAAGCAGATAATCTCCAGCGATTCAAATCTCCAAGCGAGTGGAAATCCAAATTTGTGAATAACTCAGGCTGACCCGAGCGTAAAGCAAAACACAAAACACTCGAGTCGGGACAATATATACTTATATAATGTAAACCAACTCAAGCGAACTGTAATAAGGGTACAAGTAACTTAGAAGATGCTTGGGACCGCCAATCCTCTAAGGATCCGTTAAAATATCTACTATGTAGTAATATTCGCCATTATAATAGTGTCTAAATAAGTAAAGTATAATCATATAGAAAATAGCGTTAAGGGGATGGAGAACCTTAATGCGGTCGGATCTTAAAATCATAATCGTAGTAAAGCTCGATATGGTAGGTGACACGGCACAACTAGGCAATGCCAGGGTAGGTATACCAATTACGCACACGGATTGATGGATACGCATAGCAGCCACTACCGTTCCACCTCGAACAACACTCCCAAATCGGAGGATGGCCATCTAATCAATCACAAGTAAGAGTATAATATCGAAGAAATGTGTCCGAGAAGAGGTGCTACCTCACTAGTCCGAGATCGCTCCTGTTTTAGCCACCTTATGCCAACTCACGGGAGTTGGGTCCACGTAACATACCTTAAGAACGTCGCCACCATCCTACTTCATTCTGGAATCTCCACCGCGTACACGGTTGTCAAAGTGGTTTTCGGTATCGACAGAGAGTATGTCCATATCCGATCCCGGTCTCTTTGCCAACCAATCGTTATTATAACCCGTGGTTATAACTTTTAAAAACAATACTTTACTTCAAAATAAAATATCATTTCAAACCATATCTTTATCAAAATAAAGATTAAATCAATTCCAAACCATTTCCATATATTTAAATTTTCATATCATTTCAAAACTTCATTTCAAATCATTTAAATATAATAAAATATCATATCCTTACAAAACTTCATTTCAAATCATTTTAATATAATAAAATATCATATCCTTACAAAACTTCATTTCAAATCATTTTAATAAAGTAAAATATCCTATCAGTTCAAATCCAAATATTCAACTTTAAATAACTTTTAAATTCAAAGATATCGTTCATTTACTATCATTTCAAATCACCTTTAAATAGTTTATATTCCAATCAAAATAGTTCATTTAAACCTTTTAAAAGTGTAATTATTATATTTTCAAATCAAGTATTCAATTTCCAAAGTTTCAAACCATTCTGAGTTTGTTTACTAAATCAAAAACCCTAATTATTAAAATTTCAGCATTTCACAGCATTTAAAAACAACTGCTATAAGTTATATTTGAAAACATTTTTAATTCAGCAAAGACAGCACTTAAAACTGCTGTTAAAACTTATTTTTAGTTGAATTATAGTTCAAAACAGAAAAGACAGCATTTCAGAAGTGCTGCGGTAGATCAGATTTCAAAACAAGGGTTAAATTTGATTTCAACATAGACTGCAGACCATTATAGCATTTCCAGAGAATGCTATAATAGGCCTGAGTTCAATATTAGCCTATAAGTTCAACTACAGCAAATACAGCATTCCAGAAATGCTATAAAAGCTCCTTTTTACACAATTTTAGTTCAAAAAAGAATCTATAGCATTTCTGAATGCTATTAAAAGTTAATTTCAGGTGTTAGTGTATTTCCAGCAATTAAATAACTTTAATTTAAAACACATAAACATTTTTAGAATCATATTTTAACATTTAAAATGTTCATTTACATATCATTTAACATATATCTTTTCATAATAAATTTCTTATAATCAAATCCAATTTTCAACAATTTACTTAATAAATTTTAGTGTAAAAGTGTCCAATTCTCCACATTTCAACAAATAAACTTAACACTTCAAATTTAAATTACCATTTCACAATTCAACTAAATTTCCAATTTTATTTAATTAACTTAAACCTTTAATTAAAACCAAATTTCACATTTCCTAGTCAAGTTATATTTTAAAAGATCACTTTTAAACATTCATTTATTTAACCACTTAAATTCATAGAAAAATCAATAATACTTTAATAAATCGCTTAAATTCAAATTTAATCAAATTATCATATTTACCATTTCAAAATCAAATTTAATATCCATTTTATTTATATAACTTAAATATCATTTTTAACCAAAATTCCAAATTTCCAACTTAAGTTATATTTCAAAAATCCAGTTAAACCATTCGTTAATTACATTTTTAACACATAGAAAAAAGCATAATTTCTTTATTTTAAAACATTTCAAAATCTATTTAAATCAAATTTCATAAGTTTATAATTTTTAAAATACTTAAAAATATCCAAAACACTTTATAAAATAACCACGGGCCTGTATATAATTTTCTAACTTAGGTCAAGTGATACGGATATGTATCATTTCAATCCGCAGTTAAAAAAAGAAAAATCTGGGTTCTATCATTTCAAACCCGCAATCCCATGTTAAAATAAATTAAATAAAAATCGTTCAGGTCTATCATTTCAGCCCATAACGATTTTTCCCTATTCTAAAGTCCGTTCGGGTATGTATCATTTCAACCCATAGTGATTCTAGTCTACAGGGAACTTGCAATGGTGATAACTGATATAAATAACAGAATAACATTAAATAACAGTAACATATGATATAACAGGTGTAATAACAGGTGTGAACATCATATGATAATAATATAAGCATATATAACATGATAATATATTTCTACAGATTCGTAGGGTGTCAATTTACTAGTTATATAGGCACATATTGTCTGGTGAGAATAACTCACCTCTTTGTGCTGGAGATTGCTATCAAATGCACAAACTGAGATCTTCGAAGGCACGAAAGCACGAATAAGATTGGATATTGAGAGAGCCAAAGATAAATCTCCTTGAAAACATTCAAACAAAACAAGACAATATACACATAAATATTCAACGCAAAAAAATGTTGAAACAATGCAGATAAGAAGCAACAACGGAATAGATTACTTGACCATGCTTTAACCATTCAAAAGCTCGAACAAGGGGTTCATTTCTCAGCCATGATGATGATGAGTGTGAGAGAGACAAGGTTAACTCCTCGGAATACATAAGACAAAACAATCCAAACAATATAAGTTTTCAACCCAAATTTTAATAGAACAATGTTAGAAATGACTGCACGGAATCAAATAGAAATGCTTGCACTTGCTTTCAACCTTTACTAGGCTCAACCATGAGGGAAACTACAGGTCTAAGGCAATGGTTTTGGGTCTGGTGTGGACCAAGGGATACACGGCTACAAGCTAGAGATGATGGGGAAGTTATAACATAGGTATGTGAAGAGTTTTAGGCACACTAGCATGGTTTTTGGTCAACAAAAGGGCTCGGCCATAGGAGTTTGGGCTTGGCCATTCAAGTTCAGATCTGGACAGAGGTGGGGAGGGGTGTGTTGTGGTCAGGGAGGTGGTGGTGGCTATGGTGGTGGTTTGGGTGGTGGTTGAGGTGGGTGAGCATGTAGAGGTCAATAGACATGGTTTTTAGGCATCTAGGTTGAAATTTGGGGGGTTTTACCATCAAAATGGTTCGGCTATGGTCAGATCTGGTGGAGTGGGGCTGGTGGTGGTCGGGAAGAGATGGAAGGAGGTGGTGGCAGAGGAATAGGGGTAGAGGCCGATCTCAATCAGGGAAGAAGGCAAGCAAAATAGCATAGAAAAAGAAGAAAAGTAGGAAGAAAGAGATGGAGGCCACTACCTAATTTTCTCTAGCCGTGAGAAACAATTGAAGATGGGATATTTTTTTCACGTGAATGCCAAATGAGATGATGGCTACACTAGGGTTTTACATGGCTAGGCAATTAATTTTGAGGAGTTAAAGGAATTAAAGGATTTGGTAAATAAAAGGGCTTTCGTTTCAAAGCGTTACACAACCCTTCACATTTCTTTCCTTATAAATCTTTATATAAACAAAATATTTCAGAAAAATACTATACAAACCGAAACTAAGTAAAGATATAAGAAAATAAATAATAAAATTTAAAGAAATTATAAAAAATAATAAAAGAAATTGCTTGAAATACAAAACAGTGCCCAGAAATTACAAATAAATCACCATTGACTTTGGAAAATTATTATCTTTAATTTAAAAATATTCTAAAACAAAATTTGAAATAAAAATGACTTTTAAAACATTTTCAAAGTGAAATAAATAATTAAATTCAGAGAAAATAGCAAAAGAATTGAAGAAATTGTTTAAAAATAGCAGACAGGACATGAAAATTTCACATAAATTACCATTGACTCTAGAAAAATGTCTACTTCACTTTAAAAATAATAAAAGACAAAAATATACATAAAATAACATATTAATACATATTAAAATAAAATATGACAAAGAAAATAAAATTTATAAAATTTAAAATAGGCAAAAATGCACAATATAAAACAAATTATACTAAAAATTGAAATGTACATAACTTTTACATTTTAACTCCGTTTTCAATGAAACGAAAAGTAGTGTTCAATTTATTAAATCTATTTTCATAATAAAAGATAAAATTTATAATTTCAAACTATTTAAAATTTAAACTTAAAAGTCAAAATTTGACTATTGACCAAAATTCACATTTTTAGGAAATATTAAATTTAGTCATATTTGGAATTCTAATCCACATCAAAGTCAAAGTTTATATTTAAAATAACAAAATTTATTCCTTTTCATAAATAAAGCTTTTGAATCTGGAAAAAAATCAATTTAAGAATATTTGTAAAATACAGGGTTGTTACACTCTCCCCCACTCAAAACTTTTCGTCCCCGAAAAGGAACGAGGTATGGGAAAGCACAGAAAAAGATAGAATGAAATAGAATTAAGACAAGATGATAAGAAGATTGGAATTACACCTAATAACTATTGTTATAGGTAAGTTTAACAAGATGGAGGTGATCAAATCAAGAATATAAGCACGAAAAAAATCCTCTAGAGTCTGAATCTCCCTTTTCACTTGACCGACGGTCTATGAATGGAAAAACAGTGTTCAGATATAGATGAGTAACAAAGATTATCAAAGATTACAGAAAGATTTCTAAACGGAAAGATTATAGAAAGATGCTTATACCAGTCTGTAGCAAGATGAGGGAAAATAAGGACAACCAAAAGATGGTTTGAAAAACAAAATAAGATAATAATTTGAAACCATAATGCTTTGAAATCATAATACTTTGAAATCATAAAAATTTAGAGGGGTTTATCATTTGGAAATCATACTACTAAAATCATAACACATTGGAAATGTTATTCTAAAAAAAACATAATACTTAGAAAATCATAACACCTTTTAAAATAATCTTCATTTAAAATATTTTAATTCAAGGTCAAATAATATTCATTTTAAAGTTGTAACATTTCTATGTTCATTCAATTATAAAATTTCCAAAACACTGTATTTTCAAAATAGCAGCACTTATAAAATGCTACAGTAGATATATTAATATTTCAAATCAGTTCAATTTCAGAAATATTCATTTGGATATCATTTAACTTATGACTTATTAAAACAAACTTTTATGAATGGAATATCCAAATTAAACTATACTTCCTTTATTAAGTCAAAAGCTCACTATTTTACTTAGCTCTAAATTTAACACATGACCTAACACTTTATTTTAAAATACCCATTTCATAAATAGATATTCCTTTAATAAGTTACATTTAAATTTCCATTTGGAAACCAAATTCTCAATTATCAAATTTTTATGATGTTAAAATACATTTTAACTATTTAAATCATAATTATTCATTTTTCAAGACATATCTATTTCATAAATAAAATATTTATCATAGCAAATATAACAATCAAATTTCTTTACACATTTATTCGTTTAGACATCAATTAAACTATGATTTCAAGTTAAATAAACTTTATTACAAAATGTCCAATTCAAATGTATTTTATTTTATCTATTGAAAGATATATTATTTATTATACAACATATTCATTTCAGGAAATAACTTTTATTAAAATTCCTAGGTTAGACTTAAGGTTCCATATTAAATCAAATTTGATTATTAAGTTATTTAAATAAAATCTCTTTAAATCCTTTTTCACTATTTACCTCTGTTAATCTTTTATAACTAAATTTAAGTGTATAACATTTATTATAACCACTCAAATTTTATTTATAAAATCCTTTCTATATTGTATATTATCCAATTTCATATTCACTTTTGTGTAATTTAGGTAAGTTATATTGGAAATGAAATTGTGTGTTATACAAATAAAACTTTCCAATTCAATTATCTCAAGTTTGAATCATTTATTCAAATTTTTTATTTTTCTTTTTATAATTGAAATTATTCTTTAAGAAGAAGAAAATTGTAAGAATTAATTTCCGATTTCCTTTAAAACCAGTTAGAGATAAATAAATATATGTACATAATATGTCAAATCAAATTTAAATCATATATCTATATATATTATAAATCAAGTCATATTTTTAGAAATTCATATTAATTAAATTCCCCAAAACAAAGCTGTAGCAAGACTACAGAACAGTATCTTCACTTCGAAACTCTAAAATGAACGTCGATGATGCTGCATTCATCACCAAAATTATTTTCCAGCGACAAAGAGAAGAGCACTAAATTTTTAAACTTAAAATTCTTTGGAAACAAATTTCTATTCAAAATACTTTAAATAATATGTCCTTTTAAAACTTTAAACATAAGGTTTGAAACCATCAGAAATTAAATTCTTAAATTTCTTGTTTTAAATTCATTTCAGTTCCCAAATAAATTTATAAACAACTATTTATAAATTCATTTATAGAACAATAAATGATAAGTGCCATAAATTTACTTATATCTCAAAATTTATTTCATTAACCAAATTTTAAAATAATATTTTGTCAGTTTGTTCTGTCAAAGTGTTTTAGAAATCCTATCGATAGCGTTGATCAGACGAATCGATCGGAAACCCAATTCAACATCAACAACTCAAACAACACAATATTTAAACATTTTAATTTTAAATATTAGTTTACAAATACACTATACAGGAATTGATTTTCAAAGAAGGATAGAGATTCAAATTTGGTTAACTCAAATCAAATGAAATTCTGATTTGAAAATAAGTTGGAACAAGGATGAGATGATTAAATAACAGAGTAGGAAGATGGATAAGCTTATATAAATCACGGGCAACCTTAACCGAGTCAACCGTGACTTAAAGAATAAGATCGATGTGGATTTCTAGGGTAAATCTACATTCGACCTCAAGAGATAGAGTTTGGGATAGTAAGCGATACTAGCATCTAAACCGAGGATATAAAATCTTTGGTGAATCGATGCTATTGTAAAGGAGTTTCACCCCTTTACAAGAAAATTAGAATATTGGCGAGACCGCCAATTCACTACAAAGATCATTCGAAGTGGAGTTATGAGATACTACAGAATCAAAAGAAGATGAATAGTGAGGAACAATAATGGATTTTCGAACCGCAGGGAACGTTCCAAAATTCAAAGGAAATCGAATCAAAAAGAAGAGATTCAAACTCGAACGAAAGTGATTCTGTAAATAAATTTACCATACATTCTTAGTTTTGCCTCAAAGCCAAAGCTCTAGTACCAACTGTAACGGGACGCGCCAGTGGGGTAACGCCCACTGTAGCATACAACTGTACATGTGTTCTGCCTTTACAGCCAGCCTCTCGACTGCACCAACCCCGCAGGGACATGTAGGAGTAAGAGTCATCCGCTTGCTACCAAACCAAATGCGAGAACCCCCTATCATGCTGCACCCGCCAAGTGCATAGGTAGACACTCATGCCGGAGTTGAATTGCTCAAAATACCGCGTTGTAAATAAAATTTGGCAAATCTCAGAATATACAGTAAATAAATATAATCACAGATCACAGACACAGAGTAAAATAATGCAGCGGAAGTAAAAGAAATAGTAGTTCATGAAGCTACTATATAAATATATCAGAGTTACATGAGATATAACAGAAGAAATAGAATACAACAGAAGTCTCAATATAATAACCCAGTACAAGCTGAGTAGAACAACAGAATTGAAATAGGTAGGACATAGACAAGAAGATAATCTCCAGCGATTCAAATCTCAAAGCGAGTGGAAATCCAAATCTATGAATAACTCAGGCTGACCCGAGCGTAAAGCAAAACACAAAACACTCGAGTCAGGACAATATATACTTATATAATGTAAACCAACTCAAGCGAACTGTAATAAGGGTACAAGTAACTTAGAAGATGCTTGGGACCGCCCATCCTCTAAGGATCCGTTAAAATATCTACTATGTAGTAATATTCGCTATTATAATAGTGTCTAAATAAGTAAAGTATAATCACATAGAAAATAGCGTTAAGGGGATGGAGAACCTTAACGCGGTCGGATCTTAAAATCATAATCGTAGTAAAGCTCGATATGGTAGGTGACACGACACAATTAGACAATGCCAGGGTAGATATACCAATTACGCACACGGACTGATGGATACGCATAGCAGCCACTACCGTTCCACCTCGAACAACACTCCCAAATCGGAGGATGGCCATCTAATCAATCACAAGTAAGAGTATAATATCGAAGAAATGTGTCCGAGAAGAGGTGCTACCTCACTGGTCCGAGATCGCTCCTGTTTTAGCCACCTTATGCCAACTCACGGGAGTTGGGTCCACGTAACATACCTTAAGAACGTCGCCACCATCCTACTTCATTCTGGAATCTCCACCGCGTACACGGTTGTCAAAGTGGTTTTCGGTATCGACAGAGAGTATATCCATATCTGATCCCGGTCTCTTTGCCAACCAATCGTTATTATAACCCGTGGTTATAACTTTTAAAAACAATACTTTAGTTCAAAATAAAATATCATTTCAAACCATATCTTTATCAAAATAAAGATTAAATCAATTCCAAACCATTTCCATATATTTAAATTTTCATATCATTTCAAAACTTCATTTCAAATCATTTAAATATAATAAAATATCATATCCTTACAAAACTTCATTTCAAATCATTTTAATATAATAAAATATCATATCCTTACAAAACTTCATTTCAAATCATTTTAATAAAATAAAATATCCTATCAGTTCAAATCCAAATATTCAACTTTAAATACCTTTTAAATTCAAAGATATCGTTCATTTACTATCATTTCAAATCACCTTTAAATAGTTTATATTCCAATCAAAATAGTTCATTTAAACCTTTTAAAAGTGTAATTATTATATTTTCAAATCAAGTATTCAATTTCCAAAGTTTCAAACCATTCCGAGTTCGTTTACTAAGTCAAAAACCCTAATTATTAAAATTTCAGCATTTCATAGCATTTAAAAACATCTACTATAAGTTATATTTGAAAACATTTTTAATTCAACAAAGACAGCACTTAAAACTGCTGTTAAAACTCATTTTTAGTTGAATTATAGTTCAAAACAGAAAAGACAGCATTTCAGAAGTGCTGCGGTAGTTCAGATTTAAAAACAAGGGTTAAATTTGATTTCAACATAGACTGCAGACAATTATAGCATTTCCAGAGAATGCTATAATAGGCCTGAGTTCAATATTAGCCTATAAGTTCAACTACAACAACTACAGCATTCCAGAAATGCTGTAAAAGCTCCTTTTTACATAACTTTAGTTCAAAACAGAATCTATAGCATTTCTGAATGCTATTAAAAGTTAATTTCAGGTGTTAGTGTATTTCCAGCAATTAAATAACTATAATTTAAAACACATAAACATTTTTAGAATCATATTTTAACATTTAAAATGTTCATTTACATATCATTTAACATATATCTTTTCACAATAAATTTCTTATAATCAAATCCAATTTTCAACAATTTACTTAATAAATTTTAGTGTAAAAGTGTCCAATTCTCCACATTTCAACAAATAAATTAACACTTCAAATTTAAATTACCATTTCACAATTCAACTAAATTTCCAATTTTATTTAATTAACTTAAACCTTTAATTAAAACCAAATTTCACATTTCCTAGTCAAGTTATATTTTAAAAGATCACTTTTAAACATTCATTTATTTAACCACTTAAATTCATAGAAAAATCAATAATACTTTAATAAATCGCTTAAATTCAAATTTAATAAAATTATCATATTTAGCATTTCAAAATAAAATTTAATATCCATTTTATTTATATAACTTAAATATCATTTTTAACCAAAATTCCAAATTTCCAACTTAAGTTATATTTTAAAAATCCAGTTAAACCATTCATTAATTACATTTTTAACACATAGAAAAAAGCATAATTTCTTTATTTTAAAACATTTCAAAATCTATTTAAATCAAATTTCATAAGTTTATAATTTTTAAAATACTTAAAAATATCCAAAACACTTTATAAAATAACCATGGGTCTGTATATAATTTTCTAACTTAGGTCAAGTGATACGGATATGTATCATTTTAATCCGTAGTTAAAAAAAGAAAAATCCGGGTTCTATCATTTCAAACCCGCAATCCCAAGTTAAAATAAATTAAATAAAAATCGTTCAGGCCTATCATTTCAGCCCATAACGATTTTTCCCTATTCTAAAGTCCGTTCGGGTATGTATCATTTCAACCCATAGTGATTCTAGTCTACAGGGAACTTGCAATGGTGATAACTGATATAAATAACAAAATAACATTAAAAAACAGTAACATATGATATAACAGGTGTAATAACAGGTGTGAACATCATATGATAATAATATAAGCATATATAACATGATAATATATTTCTACAGATTCGCAGGGTGTCAATTTACTAGTTATATAGGCACATATTGTCTGGTGAGAATAACTCACCTCTTTGTGCTAGAGATTGCTATCAAATGCACAAACTGAGATCTTCGAAGGCACGAAAGCACGAATAAGATTGGATATTGAGAGAGCCAAAGATAAATCTCCTTGAAAACATTCAAACAAAACAAGACAATATACACATAAATATTCAATGCAAAAAAATGTTGAAACAATGCAGATAAGAAGCAACAACGGAATAGATTACTTGACCATGCTTTAACCATTCAAAAGCTCGAACAAGGGGTTCATTTCTCAGCCATGATGATGATGAGTGTGAGAGAGACAAGGTTAACTCCTCGGAATACATAAGACAAAACAATCCAAACAATATAAGTTTTCAACCCAAATTTTAATAGAACAATGTTAGAAATGACTGCACGGAATCAAATAGAAATGCTTGCACTTGCTTTCAACCTTTACTAGGCTCAACCATGAGGGAAACTACAGGTCTAAGGCAATGGTTTTGGGTCTGGTTTGGACCAAGGGATACACGGCTACAAGCTAGAGATGATGGGGAAGTTATAACATAGGTATGTGAAGAGTTTTAGGCACACTAGCATGGTTTTTGGTCAACAAAAGGGCTCGGTCATAGGAGTTTGGGCTTGGCCATTCAAGTTCAGATCTGGACAGAGGTGGGGAGGGGTGTGTTGTGGTCAGGTCAGGGAGGTGGTGGTGGCTATGGTGGTGGTTTGGGTGGTGGTTGAGGTGGGTGAGCATGTAGAGGTCAATAGACATGGTTTTTAGGCATCTAGGTTGAAATTTGGGGGGATTTACCATCAAAATGGTTCGGCTATGGTCAGATATGGTGGAGTGGGGCTGGTGGTGGTCGGGAAGAGATGGAAGGAGGTGGTGGTAGAGGAATAGGGGTAGAGGCCGATCTCAATCAGGGAAGAAGGCAAGCAAAATAGCATAGAAAAAGAAGAAAAGTAGGAAGAAAGAGATGGAGGCCATTACCTAATTTTCTCTAGCCGTGAGAAACAATTGAAGATGGGATATTTTTTCACGTGAATGCCAAATGAGATGACGGCTACACTAGAGTTTTACATGGCTAAGCAATTAATTTTGAGGAGTTAAAGGAATTAAAGGATTTGGTAAATAAAAGGGCTTCCGTTTCAAAGCGTTACACAACCCTTCACATTTCTTTCCTTATAAATCTTTATATAAACAAAATATTTCAGAAAAATACTATACAAACCGAAACTAAGTAAAGATATAAGAAAATAAATAATAAAATTTAAATAAATTAGAAAAAATAATAAAAGAAATTGCTTAAAATACAAAACAGTGCCCAGAAATTACAAATAAATCACCATTGACTTTGGAAAATTATTAACTTTAATTTAAAAATATTCTAAAACAAAATTTGAAATAAAAATGACTTTTAAAACATTTTCAAAGTGAAATAAATAATTAAATTCAGAGAAAATAGCAAAAGAATTGAAGAAATTGTTTAAAAATAGCAGACATGACATGAAAATTTCACATAAATTACCATTGACTCTAGAAAAATGTCTACTTCACTTTAAAAATAATAAAAGACAAAAATATACATAAAATAACATATTAACACATATTAAAATAAAATATGACAAAGAAAATAAAATTTATAAAATTTAAAATAGGCAAAAATGCACAATAAAACAAATTATACTAAAAATTGAAATGTACATAACTTTTACATTTTAACTCCGTTTTCAACGAAATGAAAAGTAGTGTTCAAGTTATTAAATCTATTTTCATAATAAAAGATAAAATTTATAATTTCAAACTATTTAAAATTTAAACTTAAAAGTCAAAGTTTGACTATTGACCAAAATTCACATTTTTAGGAAATATTAAATTTAGTCCTATTTGGAATTCTAATCCACATCAAAGTCAAAGTTTATATTTAAAATAACAAAATTTATTCCTTTTCATAAATAAAGCTTTTGAATCTGGAAAAAATCAATTTAAGAATATTTGTAAAATACAGGGTTGTTACAATTAGAGACAGAATGCTTTGTTTGAATGTATTAGCAAAAAAGTTAAAATGAAAACGTTTCAAATTCTTATCATCGTAGCTCAAAAGGATGATCGGTATGCTACTTTTTCCAAACATATGCATAAAATAGGTGTTTAAAAAGATAAGATGCAGAAATCATGCTACTTTTTCCAAACATATGCATAAAATAGAGATTTAAGAAGATGAGTGCAGAAATCAGAAGTTCAACATGATTCTCATGTGGCAATAGTATATATGCTATTTCATCAAAAGCAACCCTCATTTCTACTTGTTTTCATTAAATATATTTTGTTCCTTAGTGGATTAGGTCATAAACTAGATGGTTGACTATCAGATCTTATTTTATTCTCCTAGATCTATCACTAATAGCAATTTTATCTCAAATACATTATAAGCATTTGAAACATCTCCTTCATTTCAGCGTGGCTTAATTCTTACTCCTACTATGCATGTGGGCTTTGTTCCCTGTGACCATGTGTCTTTGCACTGTTTTTTTAATCTTCTTCTTGCTGCGCCATGTTTGCTTCAACAACATCTCATCAGTAGTTCGCAATACCCTTTAGATCTTAGTGCATTCTATCTTCTTTGCAACAGTTTTCATTTCAGCTTCAATTATTTCTGCAGCTTCATGCATTCTTTTAGGCCGTCTGCATGACACTATTTTAAACTCTCCATGTATTGCAACTCTTTGCAGACAACTTTGGTCTGTGTTTGGAGCAGCGCAATTTGAAGAAGGTTAGGTTAGTACAATGCTTCAAATTGCAGAACACAATCATTCCTCTTTCGTATATGTAGATAATCCTTCTCGTTGTACTATTTTGTACAGATATGTATTTCCAGCTATAACATGTACTTTTTAATTTGTATATCAATTAATAATATTGAGTGCTTTCCACAATTTGAGGATCGTTCTTTTATAAAAAATTAAATATCAGTATTTATTATTAGTTATAATATAAATAAAATTAAATTCAAATCAAAACTCAGAAATAGAACACTAAATATTATATAATATGAACTGTATTATATAATATTATACAATATGATATACACTATAAATAATATAGTGAATAATGAACTCAAATGATTTTATTTTTGAAATTTTACCTATACGCTATTGTCCTGTGCATGTGCTTATCATTTCCAAAATAAACTAGAAAATATTACATAACGCGATCCTTCTTTTTGTCATGTCATTGCCTACTTTTTGTTATTTTTTGAACCTAACCCGATCTTTCTTTTTTTAAGAAAAAAATTAAATTGTAGCATTGTGAAGGTTGTTTTACATAGCACACAAAATTAAAAAAAAATTAAGACTAAATATTGCATAAGGTCAGGTATATTCAAAGGATTTCTAAAACCTACTAGCACAAAAAGAAATCAATGTGGATTATGATGCTATAACTTCCGCTACATACATGACCATCTTTGATTTGAACTAAACCTTCAACAACACTAGGGCGTTTATGTTTTTAATATTTTTTTAATTTATAAATTATTTATGTTTTACTTCCGATTATTTTGTTTTATTTATAAAATTCGTTTTTGTTAATTGGTACTTTGT
The DNA here is from genome assembly GCA_030737815.1 of Allium fistulosum. Taxonomy (NCBI): domain Eukaryota; kingdom Viridiplantae; phylum Streptophyta; class Magnoliopsida; order Asparagales; family Amaryllidaceae; genus Allium; species Allium fistulosum. The sequence continues at coordinate 422,783,111 of CM060907.1, read as the reverse complement.
TATCCTATTTATTCTCTTTTGAAATTATGATATAGTATCAATACTGCTTGTTTTAACACCATATTTTCTTATTTTTCATTACTCTAGTCTTGATTCTAAATACAATTTGCTTTTTTTAAGGTGTAGTTAGAGGCTTGAACAATTTAAATGGTAGCACTAAAATGAGTTGAAAAGGAATTCTATTGGTATTTTACATTATGTTTTTTATTGTATTTTTTATTTAGTTAATAAAACTTGTTTTAACCAGACACGGTATTACTTACTACATATAACATAGGTCTCATTTGTTTAGAACAATCAATCACTTAATAGACCACTTATTATTCTTAAATAAGCATTGTTTCATTAAGCATTAAAAACTAAAACATTTATTTGATGAATAAGCGATCAACACTTTTAAATTGATTTTTCCAGTAGTGAATGTTTAATAATAATTTTTTTTCCATTATACCCTTAATTACATATATTGAATTATTTTATGTTTAAATATTAAATATTTGGAACTTTATAAATATGAATTATCGAAGCTCGATGTTTCTTGAATATTGCATAAGGTCAAAATTTGACAATTGATTTTCTAAAAATTATAATTAAACCTAATTTTTAAAAGATTATTTTATTTTATTTATTAAAACTTCCTCCATTAGTTATACCATGGAGCTGGAAACTTGCCTACTCCGTTGTGGCGTACGATGCATCGGACGCGTCCTAATGGGAACGGGCCAAAATATAGTTGTAAAAGGCACCTAACTCTCTATAATTTCCAATGACTTCCATAATAGCAAATTCTTAATGCTAACTTATTGTCATGCCATTACCTACTTTTTGTTATTGTTTGAACATGACATGATTTTTCTTTTCTGTAAGAAAAAAATTTCAGCATCATGAAGCATGTTTTGGGATATCACTAAAAATTTCAATAAAAATTCAGATTAAATGTTTCTTAAAGTCAGGTATATTCCAAGGGTTTTTATTATTTTGAACAAAAAGAAATCAATGTGGATCATGATGCCACAACTTCCACTACATGGCCCTCCTTGATTTGAACCAAACCTTCAACTACACTAGGGTGTTTATGTTTTATATATTTTGTTTTTTATTTATAAATTAATTATGTTTTATTTTCTGTTATTTTATTTTATTTGTGAAAGTCATTTTTGTATTTATGGAATATTATGTAACGGACACTAGGATGCACAATGTTTGCTAATCAAACTTTACCATTTTATATTTCTTCCTATTTCACTGTAGATGGAAAAATCTATTATACTCGTGGATAAAAGAACTCATGTTTTTCAAAGCATTAAACACTGATAGGTTAGTTTTATATTTCATGTATATATGACATTAGGATAATTCCCATTTGTTATAACATCTTGTTTTATTCTCCTTTGAAATTAGATATACACTATCAAAGAAGTGATAATTTTCCAACCTGGAATTCCCTTTTCCATCCCTACACCATGTAGGCATGATGTTGGAAAAACGTGAAACCATGAGCAAGGCATAGGCAATTCCCTACACAATTCCTATGACGATATGTTCTTTGATATTTGACTATGGGATAGGGAAAATGTAAGGAATTTCCTGTCCTTTCCATATGTTATTGAAACCGTATTGATTCCTTATGCATCCCATATGTCGATGGGAGGAAAGAGGTTGGAATTTCCCTATGCAAAACAATTATTAACCTTTTCAATTTAACTTGAAATTATATTATATAAGTTGAATTTAAATTTTCATTAAACCATACTAACTTTCAAAAATGAAATAAAATTATATATATACAAATATAAAATTTGAATTATAATAAATGTAACGAACTGAATTTTCGACCCTAAAAATTGACAGTAATAGTCCATTATATCACATGCTGAACATTCAATTGCCGGAAATACCGATCTGTTCGGGTAAAGGAAGAAGGTAGAAGATAAAGAAAACTACAAAAACACAGGATCTCACAATGCAGCAAATAATATATAATACAACCATGATCTTTACAGAAAAAAACATCTTTATTCATATATACGATATCAGAGTACATTTAACTTGTCATAAATTTTTGGACAGTTACAAAAACCTACCCTCACATTGACAAACATATAAACTCTATAATACAGCGAAAGTAATAATACATGAATAAGTCTTGCCCATCCAACTCCTATCCAGCTCCAAAATATCTAGCCAAACCTTGGAGAAACATGCTCGGCCTCACCCGAGCATTACATGGAATAACACCCGGCTTAGTCTGGTAAACCAGCGTGAGTAAAACTCAATAATAAGTAACAACCAAACTGATTTCTACATTTGAAAACCTTTCAAACAAAGGGTACCTAGTAAGACCACACCGCACATAAAAACCGATGGGTTTTTAACTTACGATAACAAAAACACTTTATATCAAAATCCAGTGATATTATCATAGCGTCTAAGTTTAAAGTAAATAGATAAATAGCTGAAATGCTTGCATCTCACATTCCAACATACTAGGCTCTACAATCGAAAATGTATGGCACTTATTGGAGATTTGATTCCAACCAATGACAAGATAAGGGACTACCTTCCGATGATACACCTCTACAAAATGCAATGATGCTAACACAGAGTCGCTTTCTGCTTTAACATGGTAGACCAGATTACCTCATCCCCTTGAAACTGAGGCCTTATACTACCATGGTGTTTGTGTGCAAACTAACTCTAAAAGGGACATCTAGAATGGGGTGACCGCTCCTAATGGTAGCTACCCATATTGCTCTATTGCATTCCCTGCTTTTGCCATTCCTCCCGGTTGAGAGGCTTGAGGCAACGCTTTACCTTTCTGAATAGCAATCCATCTTGGAATGCTAACACTGCTCTCCAGGCGTAAATGCAATGCCAGCATTCATCCATACAAGTTCGTTCTGGGTCTGAACAAAACAGAAGGCATTAACTCTACTACATTCATTTTGGAATAACCCTCAGGAGTAGCAGTAACCTTTGCACATGAAAGACCACCATCTTCAATCATCATCAAGATGTCTTCCACTCAAACGTACATGTTGGTTCGGAGTGATTTTCGGATATATAAATCTGATCCCGGTCTCAACGTACCAACAACCGATAATTTCCGGTTGACTCATTCTCGGTTCTTGTGGAAGTAAGTATTTGAATCCTTGTCGAAAACTCAAATTTTACATTCATACTTCCTAGGTCATATTAGTCCAAATTTGATAGTCAATTATTTAACTATCAAATAACAACAACAAAATCTAGAGATTTAACTACATAAAGAAACCACTAAGCCTGAAAACCATTTTCATTTAAAATCTCCTTTCCCAATTATCAACATTCATATACTTATCTCCTTTACATAAGTATATTCACTAAATATTTATAAGATTTCCCATTTCCAATTCTCTTAAATGGATTAAACTACATTACTTAAATTGGAGAAATGGACAGCTCTAAGCACTATTCTTTCGGTGTTAAATGTGGAAAGGATTTTAAGACCACCATTTTTTTAAAAGGTCAACCTCGAGAAACCTAAATCTCGAACTCCTATTGTAATTATCTTCAATAAACGCTTTTATAAATTTCCCTTACCCATGAAATCCTTTTTGCTCTAACCCAAACCCGTTCATAAAACATTTATCAACCTCCATGCTCTTTTATGAGACTGTTTATAAATATTAAAACCCGGTTATATAAACTTCTTTATAAATTTTCAAACCTTGTATAAAACTTCCCTTTATAGACATCCAAAACCATTTATAATACCTTTTTATAAACATTCAAAACTATATCTAAAACTTCTTTTATGAATACCCCAAAATTATTCATGAATTTCTTTATATAATATTCAAAAATATTGCCAAATCATTATTCAAATATCTTGTTCAAAATAGAATAACTTTGAAGATCATTTTAAAGGAAAATGACATGTTAACTTTCCAAAACCAAACGGAGGCTTAATGAGTACAATGTTTCAATAAATTTGGGTTTACTTATCCACATTATATCATAGGTATTCCCTAACATCTATATATAAGCGATTCACACATAAAATACAATCAGTCATAGGTAGATATCGAAGTGACAAATATGGATACATCCATTATCGGTGAAAAATGTACATATAGAAGTATATTCTATATGTTTGAGTTACAATGACTGTTAACACCTCTCTTATTCACGCCTTAACGACCTATTCAATTCGATGACCTAAGGGAATAAGCGACTTAACTATCCAAGGCATGAGCGACTTAACGACCTACAGCAGGGCATGACATAACGACCTAAAACACAGAGCGGCTCAATATGGCACGACTCAACGACTTAAGGAACTCCAACGACCTAGTGACCTAAAGACTCCTGTGATACAACGACCTAACGAGTTAAGAAAGGAGCGACCTAATGACCAAGCAAGCTTCAGAGTTAAGCCGCATGCGCACAGCCTCTTCCATTAGGTCGCTCACGACCTTAGCAAGTTGAGATAACTCCTGTGCTACACATGCTAAGTCGCTCACAGCATATATCTCATTCAGGATGGTTCCATTAAGTCACTAACGACCTATGCTACCTCGGGATCACTCTTAGGTCGCAACTCCCTAGGTCGCTAATGACCTATGACATAGCCGACCTAAGCCCAACTTCTCCTATAAATACCCCACCTACTCCGCACTAAAGGGGGGATCAGATTTTTTGGAGCACCAAGACTACTGTTTTCTTTACTTCTACACTTGCTACAACACTTCAAAGGAAAGAGACACTTCAAAGAACCTTCGGAAAAGATCAAGTTCATTCAACATGAATTAAAAGAGCTTTTTCGCATCAAAGTTCTAACTACCTATCTTAATCGTGTTGTAATCGAAGAATTGTTGTAGAATTTGTAATCAAATCAGTAGTAGAAGAGATTAAGTGGACGTAGGCTTGACTTTGAGCCGAATCACTATAAAAATTGTTACCTCTTTACTATTTTCTATCATTTTCTGCTTAATTTTAGTTCCCGTACCAACGGGTGGTGCTTTCGCTATATCACAACTCACACCGGGGTGTTAGCATACATTTTTTACGTTAACATTTTTAGTGCTTTCACTGAGAAAAAACTGAACTCAGGAGTGCTCTCATCATTGCTTCACAAAGATTTGTAGAAAGACTCTCCCTAAAAACCAGAAGTCTATCCGAAATTATGGCTCCAGGAAGAAAAAGTAAATCTACTAGATCTGGAAATGCTTATGACAACACTGCCACTTCTCCCGCGCCGAATCAAGCGGCTCCTAGTATTGGAGTCACAAGGGAGGAATTGGATGCTGTAGTGTCTGGGTTGTATCAACAAATGGAAGCCCAGAACACTTTGATGTTGGACAAATTGAATGCTTTGCTTGGAGTTAACCAGCAACCAGAAAATAATGAAGAAACCTTTGCTGAGGATGTTCATGATTCCCAAGGGAAAAGTATTCCTTAAAGGGCAGCTGGCACCGCCGAAGGGGCACCTCCCCAAGCTGGAGGTTCAAGGCCGCAGCTAACTCTTCGTGAACGTTTGTCCAGGCAAACTTCCGGAAAAGTAGCCGACGTCTGTCCCGCGGAGCCTCTAAACGATGAGGAGTACCTCTCGGGAATGATCCAACAAATTATGAAGGAGAGCATGCAAAGGAAGGAAGATGAAAGTGACTGGGGGTTTGCTCCGAGCAAAACTCCTTTTACTGAAAGAATTTTGAAGGCTGAATTTCCAAAGAAGTTTGTTCCCCCTACTATTCCAGCTTATCGGGGGACAAGCGATCCTAACCAGTTCTTATACAAGTATGACTGGCATATGATAGGTGCCAGAGCATCAGATGAGATCAAGTGCATATACTTTCCTATGTACTTGGAGGGAGTGGCCTTGCTTTGGTTCACGAAGCTACCAGTTCGATCCGTTGATCAGTTCTCCGACTTGACTCAGAAATTCAAAGATCAGTTCAGGTTATATGCTTCGAAGGCCAAGGACATAATGTCACTATCCAGCCTAGAACAAAACCCCGGAGAGTCTATCAAATCTTTCTTAAACTGCTTCAATATAGCCTTGGCCGAGGTTGATAATGCAGAGCCTCGGATGATTCTGACTTACTTGGTGCGAGCTATTGACAAATCAAGTGAATTCGGAAAATGGCTAAAGATGAAAGAGCCAAATTCACTTGAGAAGTTCTACAAGAAGGCCGATGAATTCATGCGCTTAGAAAGTCTTCCAATGCCAGCAAAAGTAGATGTGGCTGAAGTTAAGAATTACAATGTTGCTTCTAACAAAAAGGAATCTGGTGGCCAGAAGAGGGAGAATGGCGATGGGAAAAAGCAGAAAGATGTGAAGAAAACTCGCCACTTTAAACATTCAGATTTTACTCCCTTAACTGATACTCCAGAAAATATCTTTTTCACAACCAAGGATGTTGTTGAATACCCCAAACCACCTGAGATGAAGTCTGGGAAAAATGTTGTGCATAATGGGAGATTCTATCGGTTCCACAATCAACCTGGCCACGACACTAATGAATGCCGCCATTTAAAGAATTTGATTGAAGAGCTGTTAAGACAGAATAAACTACAACAATATGTGAAGAGAAACAGAAGTGACCCGACCTCATCTACTCAGGGGCAGCAAGTTCCTGCTCATCAATCCGACTCAGGTGAGAGAACTGCGGTGCAGGAATCTGAGAGGCCTGTCATTAATGTTATCACAGGGGGTCCTCACCCAGCGGGCAGAAGTTGGGTTGAGATGGAGAGATATGCTCACGCTTTGAGATATGCCACGGCAGAAGAAAATGTTTTTGTCTTGGAAGATGCTGCACCTTTAAAACAGCAAAGAACTTTTAACGATGACATCATATTCCGGGCTAGAGATTCTGTTGGTTTTGAGGCTCCCACCGTGGATCCCTTGGTGATATCTGTAGGCATCGGACCGGCCGTTGTAAGGAGGGTAATTGTTGATTGCGGCTCCTCTTGCAATGTCCTCTTCAGAAAGACATTCGATCAGATGAAAATTCCCATGGCTGATGTCCAAGCTTCCTCACAAAAAATTGTTGGGCTCACTGGAGAACCAAAACAGCCTATTGGGATTATTGACTTATTTGTAGAGCTTGGAGAAGGGGAAAAGAAGGTGGTCTGAAAACAAACTTTTGTGATTATTGATGAATTCTCCGCTTACAATGCCTTCTTGGGTCGACCGACTCTTGCTGCATTCAAGGCCATTCTCGCCCCATGGTGCCTAACTATGAAGTTCCCCACTGATAATGGCATCGGTGTTGTAAAGGGGGACCAAAATGCCGGGCGAGAATGCTATCTCATAGAGTTACGGGAAAGAAGAAAAAGAGAAATGGGTAAAGGTGCGGCAGCTCTGCTCCGCATCAAAGAGCCCACCTTGTAGCAATTACGGGGTGGACCCTGCACTAGTGAGCATAGTGATGCACAAAAAGAGATTGATCCCAAAAAAACCAGTGCAGGGGAGAGTAGAGTGGTGCCAGTGGAAGTGACGGTGCCAATACCTGTTGACCTGAATGATCCAAACAAGGTGCTGAATGTGGGTTCATAACTCGGTGTGATGGTTCAGAATATGCTGATATCATTCTTGAAAGCAAACCTGGATGTATTCGCTTGGAGTTATGCCGACATGTGTGGAATATCTCCAGAAATCGCAGTGCATGCTTTGAATATTGATCCAAAATTCGCACCCGTAAAGCAGAAAAGAAGAACCCAGGGTCCTGAAAGGTCGACAGCATTAAAAGAAGAAGTAGATCGGCTCATGCAAAATGGCTTCATTAGAGAATCCACTTATCCAAATTGGGTTTCTAATCCGGTGTTGGTTTAAAAAGCAAATGGGAAGTGGAGAGTATGCATCGATTTTTCAGACTTGAATAAAGCATGCCCCAAAGACTCTCTCCCATTGCCCAGGATTGATCAGTTGGTGGATGGAACAACCGGGCATGAATTATTGTCTTTTATGGATGCTTACTCAGGATATAATCAAATCGTGATGCATGAGCCGGATCAGGAGGACACGAGCTTCGTCATTGATGTTGGTCTTTACTGCTATAAAGTCAAGCCCTTCGGACTAAAGAACGCAGAGGCAACTTATCAGAGACTTGTTAATGCCATGTTCAAACCCCAGATTGGCAAGACTATGGAAGTATACGTTGATGATATTTTGGTGAAATCGAAGAAGGCAGTAGACCACATGGATCATTTGGTAGAAATGTTCGCAGTCCTCCGAAAGTATGGGATGAAGCTAAATCCCCTGAAATGTTCATTCGAGGTAAAGTCCGGAAAATTCTTGTGTTTTATTTGGAGTGCTAGGGGCATCGAAGCTAATCCTGCTTAGATTACTACTTTAAGAGAAGTCAAAGCCCCTAGAACAAAGAAGGAATTGCAATGCCTCAATGGGAAAGTCGCTGCTTTGAGTCGGTTTATTTCCAGGGTCACTGATAAATGCATTCCCTTCTTTGACGCTCTGAAGAAAGGAAAGAATAACTTTGAATGGACTCCTGAATGTTAGAAATCTTTTGATGAATTAATTCGTCACATGGAAACGCCTCCAGTACATTCTCATCCCAGCAATGGTGAAGATCTTTTTATATTCTTAGCGGTTTCATCTCATGCTCTCAATGCAGCATTGGTACGGGAAGATGCAAAAGTTCAGCGCCCGTTTTATTACATCAGCAAAAGATTCACTAGGGCAGAGATGAATTATTCATAGCTGGAAAAGCTCGCCTATTGTCTGTTGATTGCATCCAGAAAGTTGAGGCCATATTTCCAGGCTCATCCTATTAAAGTCCTCACTGATCAACCTCTAAAGCAAGTCCTATTTCGCCCTAAAACTTCGGGTCGTCTTCTGAAGTGGAATATTGAACTCAGCCAATATGATATCACCTACCATCCCCGAAGAGCAATCAATGGACAAGCCTTAGCAGATTTCATTGTAGAATACACAGATAAAGGTGGCAGTGAGGAAGAGGTGACTAATGACATCCCGATCCGATGGAAATTATATGTTGATGGTACAAGAAATGACTATTGTTTCGGAGCTGGGGTTGTGCTTGAAACTCCCGTACGGCGGTCATTATGCTATGCATTGAGATTAGAATTTCCTTCGACAAATAATGAAGTAGAATATGAAGCTCTTATTGCCGGCTTGAAGATTGCTAAAGAACTGAACATCAAAGTATTGCAGATCTTCAGTGATTCCCAGCTTATTGTATGCCAAGTCAAGAAAGAGTTTCAAATTAAAGGAGGAAATCTGCCTGCTTACTTGTCAAAGGCCTGGGAGCTTCTCGATGATTTTGATCATTATACAATAAGCCATATACCACGGGAAGAGAACATGAAGGCAGATTCTCTCGCAGAATATTCAAGCTCTAGCGAAGCTCAATTATTGGGATTGGTCCCTATGGAAGTCTTGTCAGCTCCAAGTACTGATGAGATGGACATTGACTGGATTATGGCTGTATCTCAAGAGCAGGAGTCATGGATGACCCGATCAAGGAATATCTACTCAACGGCTCCTTGCCAGAAAACTCAAAAGAGCGCCCGAAGCTGTTAAGAAAAGCCACGAGATATGTAATTCAAGACGGCCATTTGTACAGACGAGGATTCTCGATGCCATTACTCCGATGTGTAACCAAGGAAGAGGCTAAGACAATTTTAGCTGAGGTGCACGGAGGAGAGTGTGGGGATCATTCAGCTGGCCAAACTCTTACAAAGAAAATTCTCTGCTATGGGTATTTTTGGCCAGATATTAATCGAGATGCTGCTAACTACTCCCGAAAGTGTGACAGGTGCCAGAGATTCACAAAAATCCTAAGAGCACCTTCCACTGAGCTAACACAGATGGTCAGTCAATGGCCATTCGCCATTTGGGGGATAGATCTCATTGGGCCTTTGCTGATTGCCAAGTCCGGAATCAAATATGCTATTGTTGCTATTGATTATTTCACTAAATGGGCTGAAGCTGAACCATTGGCTACTATTACCTCTAAAAAGATGATAAACTTTGTGACTAAAAATATCATTTGCAGGTATGGTCTGCCTTAGAAGATAATCACAGACAATGGTACCCAATTCGAAAGCGAAGGATTCTAGGACTTTTGCAGGCAATTCAAGATCCAAAAAAGCTTCTCAACAGTGGCTCATCCGCAGGCAAACGGGCAAGTGGAAGCAGTGAACAAAATTATCAAATCAACCATCAAAAAACAGCTGGAAAATGCAAAAGGTGGTTGGGTCGATAAGCTACCACTAGAACTTTGGGCATACAGAACTACCCACAAAACTGCGACTGGGCACACTCCATTCTCATTAGCACATGGATCAGAAGCAATGATTCCAGTGGAAATAGAGGTCCCCTAACACAGGAGAATTCATTTCAACCAAGCTGAAAATGAAAAGCTGCAACTTGAAGCACTTGACTTACTTGATGAGAGAAGGAAAGAGGCTGAGCTCAGAGTTGCAGCTCATCAGCAAAGGATAGCCAGGCACTTCAATTCCAAAGTTCACCAACGCAACTTTGAAATTGGGGATCTAGTCTTGAAAAGGGTCATGACAGCAACAGGTGTGTTTGGGCCAAACTGGGAAGGGCCGTATTTCATAGGCAGAAAACTTCTTGATGGCACTTTCAAACTCACAATTGTCGAAGGAGATCCAATTCCAAGAGCCTGGAACGTCAATCACTTGCGTCCATATTTTACTTAGAAGCTATGCTTAAATTTGTAAAATAATTGTGGATGTATCATTGTGAATCAATAATAAGAACTATAAAGTGGATGTAGGCTCAATTCTTGGCCGAACCACTATAAATCTTGTGTTCTCTATTACTATAAAATGCCTGTTTCATTTCGATGTGCAAATATCTTAAATATGTTGCTAAAATGTCGATTTAATATTGCAGGCTATCAAAGCAAAGCTTACCTATTCAACACATCACGAGGCCAAGCGATTCCTACAAATCACTCAACAAGCAAACGTCAAGCCACAGAAATTCCAGATTCAATTCCTACATAAGAAGTGCTTCTCACAAACAGTTGGTGATTCCACCGAAGAGGCATCTTCCTAACATGGAGGTTCCAAGCCCTTGCTAACTAATTGCGATCGTTTGTGCAAACAAACATCCGGTTAAGTAGCTTGCGCCTGCCCCGTGGAGTCACTTAACAATGAAGTACACTTCTTTGGAAAAAATCAAACAACTTGCAAAAGAAAGGAATATGTACTTAGAGGTGATAACGAGGAATCGCTGAGGGACAGATGGTGAAAAGACATGGGCAAGCAGACAAAAATAGCCAGAATGGAATCTTGTCTCTCAACAAAAAAGGTTGGTGGAACCACCGAAGGGGCACCTTCCCAAAGTGAAGGTTCCAGTCCCTTGCTAGCTAATTGTGATCGTTTGTGCAAACAAACATTCAGTTAGGTAGCATAAGTCTGCTCTGTGGATCCACCTAATTGGGAGATGCAACCTTCGTGGCAAACGAAACAAAGAAAGCTCTCTTCGGAGGCAAAAAGCCCTCTTCGGAGGCAAACAAAGCCCTCTTCGTAGGCACAAAAAGCCCTCTTCGGAGGCAAAAACCCTCTTCGGAGGCACAAATCCCTCTTCGGAGGCAAAAAAGCCCTCTTCGGAGTCGCAAAAAGCCCTCTTCGGAGGCGCAAAAAGCCCTCTTCGGAGGCCCAAAGCCCTCTTCGGAGGCAAAAAGCCCTCTTCGGAGGCACAAAGACCTCTTCAGAGGCACAAAAAGCCCTCTTTGGAGGCACACAAAAAAGTCCTCTTCGGAGGCACACTTCTTCTCTAAAGGGAAGATCAATTTCTCCATAATGAGAACATTCTTCCCCAAAAAAAGTTAAAGTGCCAAATAAAGCCCTCTAACGAGGCACACCCAAAAATAAAATGATATCTCTTGAAATAGTCGTTGGTGGAACCACTGAAGGGGCACCTTCTCAAAAAGAAGGTTCTAGGCCGCAGCTAACTGCTCGCGATTGTTTATGCAAATAAATATCCGATAAAGCAGCTGACGCCTGTCCCGTGGGCCCACTTAGCGATGAGATATAACTTTCTGGCAAACAAATCAAAGCCTTCTTCGGGGGCCCGCTTCACCGCGTAGGGTAATCCACTTCTCAAGAATAAAAGTGACCATCTCCGAAAGTTGAAGTGTAAAAACTAAAAAAAAAACTTCTCCGATACAAGGCACACTCTACTGGAGCAGAATAATATTTCCTCAAAATGGAAGAATTATTCTCCAGAGTAAGAGTACAAGTCCTTTCAAAATGGATAAGATTGCAATTAGTCGTGGTATGGGAACAATATAGCTGCATTAATAAAAGCAATGCTCAAGCAACATACCACGAGCTCACTGCAGTATCATACAAAGAAAATAAAGAAACTTGTGCGAAAATAAGGAATAAATGCATTCACAAGTACAGACAAAAGATTGTACAAGTAAAAAGAGTCATTCTATTCCATACTATAAAAGATCTCTGTACACGTGCAGGTTTCAAAAAGCGGGGGCCGGTACCCGCACAATCTCCGGCCAGTACAAGTCTTTACATACAAGCAAAAAGCAAAGAAAGCAGAACAAGAAGGATAAAACCAAACTCATCACTTCTTCTTCCCGCCACCTTTGGAGCCCTCGCCTGGCCTAATGGTTAACTTTTTTAGTCGGCCTGAACGAGTCTGGGAAGAAGGAGAAAGAGGTCCAATTGGGTCCTCTTCCGCTTTCTCATCGCTAGTAGAGGTGCCCTCCTTCTTTTTCTTCAAAATTCCATGCTTTCCCCTCTTCTTTGAAGAAGATTCGCTGCCCGGAGTGATAAGATCAATCAGCTTTGTATCATCGGCAGTGAATTTCTCCAGGGTCCTCTCACCCTCCTCAAGTTCTTCAGCTTTCTGCTCTTGTGAAGCGGCCGGGTCATCTAAGCCTTGAAGAGCTCCTATTTGTTCCTCTTGCGACCCCGGTTGAGAAGTAGAAGAATGAGTAACTTGAAGAGGTGGATGGGCAACAGCTGGAGGAGGCGAAGCCTGTACAATGCTTGTTGTTTTCACTACAGAAGAAGAAAGTTAAACATCAGTATTCCTCGCAAAGAGAGGAGATAGCGGCACATCAAGGCTTAAGTAATAAGCAAGAAGTTCATCGAGCTCATGTGAAGCAAACGAGTAGTCCACTTGAGCTGGATCAGTGTTGAAGTTACCTGGAGAGATTGGCTTTATCACGTCAATTTCAAAATCTTGGGCTTCGGTGCCTTCTTGGGCCTCGTCTTCGGCATGGGCAGTTGTAGTTTCGGTTTCGGCTTTGGCAAGAGGCGGAGAGTAAGAACTGGAGCCAATAATATCGATGTCGACCGAGGCCGAAGGACGAGTTGGGTTGGTCAAAGGTGCCTTCCCCGAATGCTCTCTTTCCGCTGCTTCGGCTCGTTCCTTGGCAAGTTGTTCTTTCCCTCTGGCAAGGGCGACACGGCCCTCATCATCCAAGTAACAAGCCTCAAGATCCCCCTCAGCGTAGCTAGTATCTCTAAACGTTTCAATTATTGCCTCCCACACTTCAGCCAGAGTAACCGCATACTTTGGGCCCAAAAATGAAAGACTACCACGCCCCAAGACGTTGAGAACATAAAACTCGAATAGAGTGGAACTAATGCTGGCCTTAGTCGCCTCATGTGATTGTTCAGATGCTGCTTTTCCAGCGATGGCCTCGTCACGCTCCTTTTCAGCCTTAGCAAGCTGGGCCTTTAACATTGTAATCTCCAAATCTTTGGAGTTAGCCTTTTCCCGCAGCCGAGCAACATCATTGCGGTAGATTTCCATGATTTTCCGCTCCGCCTCAAGTTTAGCTTCAGCATCTCGTTGAGCAGAGTGGGCATCTCTTACTTGCTTTTGAAGAACCTCTTCCTTTTGAGTATAAGAAGTGGAAGAGGTGGCAAGATCAACTTTAAGCTTCTTGATTTCAGCCTCAAGTTCCTCGTTATGGGCTGTGATGTTCTTCATCTCCGTATCATGCTGATCAAGAACTTTCTGCCATTCAGACTTATCGCTTTCTATGGTCAGCATAGCCTCGAGATTTAAACGGTTTACTCTTTAAAGCTCGTCAACTAGTTTTTGCCATCGGGACAATCTTTCGATATCAAGCTTGACAGCATCGAGATTTCTTAGCATGGCATGTTTATCAATTAGAACCAAGTCCGGATCAAAGCACACTCCTTTCAAACACCAATGCGGAAATCGACTTTGGAGCGCAGTCGGAGGCTTCTCATCTTGATAAGGAGTTATATTAATAATTGCTTGAATTTCAGCTCTTTTAAGGGCAGGGGAGCTAGAAGGGATGTCTAGAGAGATAGAAGCAGCAGGCACTGTAGAAATTTCAGATGTAGACTTTTCGCTGAGCTTGGCTCGCTTGCTTGAATCTTCAGCTACATGACTCTTCCCCTTATCGTCATGAGACTTTCTTTTATGGGAGTCATCATCCCTCTAGTAAGAGTCGTGTCGGTTGTCTCTTCTTCCATAACGCTCCTCATAAGCCTGCCTTTCGCGAGCTTTCCTAGCTGCTCTTTCCACATCAGTCTCCCTAGGGGCAGGAAGATAGCGCCTGGGATCATAAGAGTCACGCCTCGCATAACGTTAAAAGTCATCGTAATATGAGCCGCTACGTCCCATGGGAGAACCTGAAAGTGAAGAAGAGACAAAATTTAGAAATCTTCGAAATAAAGAAGCTAAGTGCGCATAATTGCCAAAAATCCTAAGTGTGTGTGTGACGTGTGAACTACGCGCGTCAAGCTATAAACCACTCTTTGGCTTAGGAGTGATGTCAGCTTTTGCAGTAGGAGTCAACTCTTGGGTTGATGGAATTGATCGCAAGGCAGATGTCACTTCAATTGCTGGAGAAGCAAGCTTAGAAGTGGTGGTGTCATCTTTAAAGAGCTCATGGGAAGTCGCCATAAGATCGCTCAGTCCTTCAAAGATTTCATCACCATCATGCCCAACGGAATGGGTCATATCAGCAGTGCCCCTTCAGCACGTTTTACACTCTTCACAACGGAACTTTCTTTCTCAGCTCCCTCATCAGCTTCTTTGGTAGCCTTCCCAGAATGTTGAGGAAATTCCTCTTCTTCAATAACTGGGGGAAGTTTAGATTTGCCAGATAATCCCACACCGTCAACGGAACTAGAGCATTTCACTAATGAAGTCTTAACAGTAGGTTCCTTCGGTGTGAATTCCTCTACGGAGGCTGGGGCATCTGACGCTTCTGCTTGAGAACTAGGGGCATCACACGGGATTGCCAAAAGTAGCACTTAGAAAATTTTGTTTTCAATTGATTGCTCCTAAGGGTTTCCAACACAATTCGAAGATGTTTTTCATGCTCTTCCTCAATTTTAGAATAAATAAGAATATCATCAATAAATATGAGAACAAATCGATCGAGTAAGTCATTGAAAATTCGGTTCATAAGGTCATCGAAATAAGCTGTAGCATTCGTTAAACCAAATGGCATAACAAGTCGTTCATAAGATCCATAACGAGTACGTAACGATGTCAAAGGAATGTTATCCTCTACAATACGAAGCTGATGAAAACCGGTTGCTAAGTCTAACTGTGAAAAGACTCTACCACCGCTAAGTTGATTGAATAGATCATCAATCCGAGGCAAGGGATATTTATTCTTGATGGTGAGATCATTAAGTTTGCGGTAGTCAACGCAAACCATAAGGGTACCATCGGATATTTTCACAAAGATAGCCGATGCTCCCCAAGGAGAGGAACTAGAACAAATAAACTGTTTCGCTTCCAATTCAGATAATTGTTTATGCATCTCCTCATTTTCCTTATTGGACATACGATAAAACGGAGGAGTGATAGGTAGAGCTCCAGGGATTAGATGAATTCTGAACTCAATTGCTCGCTTAGGTGGTAATCCTAAAATGGGCTCAAAGATGTTAGGAAATTCATAAACAACATGAATAAGGGAAATGACATCTTCCTCATCATCATTATCGTCATCATGCAGGTTTAGAGAATATAAGGATGCTACCGAATTGGAATCTGAATCTTCAGGAACAATAGAAATCTGCTTAACAGATTGAGGATGTTGAAGATGGATAGTCCTCTCGGGACATAGGATATGGGCTTCATAACGGTTAAGCCAATCCATTCCCAAAATCATTCTGAAACCTAGGTAACGCATAACATGCAAATCGGCTTGGAAAGCATAATCACATAAAATAATCTTGACATCTTTACAAAACAAACTGAGTGTTGCAGATCCACCAATCGGATTCGCAATTCTCAATGAAGTCATCAAGCCCATAACATTTAAAGACAAAATATCAACAAATTCCTTTGATAAAAAAGAGTGAGATGCACCTGTATCAAAAATAAGTCTAATAGGATGATCACGGAACATAATAATGCCATCAAGGACAGAATGAGAAATACCTTGACCAAGAGAAGTGTTACTTGGGGCTTGCACAACATTCAGCTTTCCCTCTATCTTGCTTTGAAGTTTGGGACATGAAGATATATAATGACCCAAACTTTTGCAATAGCGACAAGTAAGGGGCTTCAAACACTTATTTGTATAGTGGTCCTTAGATCCGCAATTGTAGCATTCTCCACGATTAGTGGTAGGAGTCTTTGCTACCGAAGTTGCTTGCTTCCCTTTCTTGTTGGGATTAGGGCCTTTGAACTTACTGTCTAGTTGCCACTTCTTGTTGTTGTTGAAGTTCTGTTTGGCACCCCCAACATCACCATCACTTTCTTTATCGACCTCTTTAAGTCGAAGAGCGATATCTACAAGCTGATCGAAAGGAACTTCTAGTTTCAGAAATAAAGCCTTTTTGAGATTCTTATTCAACCAATAGATAAACCTCTGATTTCTCTTCAATGGGGTATTAATATACTCAATCCCATATTTAGAGAGGGAATTAAATGAATCGACATAATCTGTCACAGAAGATTCACCTTGAACAAGGTCAATAAAGCATTGAGCTAAAGTTACCTTTTCAGTTTCCAACACAAAGTTCAACTCGAACCTTTCCTACAATTGCTCCTAAGTAAGGTCCGCTTCAACAATTTCCAAAATCAAAAGCTCATACCAATCTAAAGCTCTCTCCTGGAGCATGTTAGAAGCCACTTGGACTCAATGTAGATCCACAAGATTCATGTGAGAAAAAATGTTGTCGCGTGTTCTAAGCCAAGCTTGGATTTCTATAACGCTTTCGAAACCCTTGAATGGCCTTCCACCTAAATTGGTATAATCACTGCACAAGCATGCAAACCCGGATTTAGGATGAGTAGGCTCTGGAATGGGTCTGGTAGCTTGGTCATTCTTTACAAGATCCAAAAGCTGTTGGGCAGACATGAATACGCCATCCTGTGTAGTAGCACTGGATTGATCGACACTAGGACGGCCAAGTCTAACCATTTCTTCTCTTTAAGAAAGAAAGAAAGAAAGAAGAGGAAAAATGTTATTCTCAAAATGAATTCAAATAAACTAGATTGAAAACAAGGCATCATAAAAGAAAATAGGATAGAATGGGTCCTAAGACTCGAATTAAATCCTAAGGCACGATTCCTAAGAGAGACTTAGGACAATGATCCTTGTCATAGTATCATATATTGTTCCGAAGTTTGGCTCTAATACGAAGCTGTGACGCCCTACCACTATACTCACACTAGCCAAGGACACTACAGGGTAATGTTGCCGACTAGCACAAAGAATAATGTTGTTGAGAAGCGACTATCTGTGTAATTGCTTTGTGCGAGTACCGATATGTCAAATAGTATGACATGCATTTCATTTCAAGAGGAAATCTGACATATCAAATACAAACTCAAAGCTACTACACAGTGGCTATGTGCCCTTCGGAAACAAATATAAAATAAGCATAACACAAACCAGTCAAAGATATTCATATTACTAAGGCGAAAAAAGATATGAATATAACACATAGAAGTGAACATCAAAGTAATGGTCATACATGATCCACTACATCACAAAAGAATATGTACATGTGCTAGACAAAAGAATATGTATACATCAAGGAGTCTCTATCTCGAATGTATAAAAACAAAAACTACTAAGCTAAAGTAGTTAGCCAAAATTCAGAAGCTAGTCCCTACTAAGAAGTCAAGTGGAAGTACCTGAAACACCTCGGTTTGACCCGAGTATTATTTAAGAAGAAAATTAATAAATGGATCAGTCTAGCTATAAATATCATGTAAGATGTGATAGAATAAGAGATATGACACAAACATATGATAACAATAATACCATGTTGTGACGAGTATATATTTGATAATAAATGAAAATCATACAATATCTCAAATTTTCTCAAAATACCAAAAAGAATTATCATATTCTTTAGCTTATTCACCAAACCTTAAATATTGACAAAACATATCAATGCAAATCATAAAAATTGGCGAAACACAAATTCTAGAAATCAATAATTAGAAATCCAGAAAACACAAAAGGGGAGGCCTATCACAAACGGGAGCATGAAAACTCACCAATACGTGTATCACAACCGAAACGCTATTCCCTGGTCGCTAACCATCAAATTTGAGCCGAGGCTTCATAAATGGCCCGAAGACCATGGGTTGCTACCCCACCAATTTGAGCCGAAGCTCCACCGAAACGGGGTTTAGTCTGACACGCAAACAAAGAGACATCGCATATCGCTAGTCTAAATCACAAAATGATCATCATTGATCAGTAAGTGTAAATTACACTAAGCTAGTAAATAAATGAGTTAGGCTTCATGTCCCATAACTACTGGCTTAACTCAAATATTAACGAACAGAGTGTAGATTTCCATTCGAAAATTGTCACGGGATTTCAATCGAACAAGTCCAAGAATTAACCGATGAAGTAAATACAAGCGTTTCATACCACTTGTTTTGCTAAGTCATTTAATTAGATTCCTCATACGAATGAAGTAAAGGTTTGTATATACTAATAGATTGGAAAACGGTTTTAAAACGAGCTTTATATTAAAAGTAATTGTTGAAATCATTTTTGTGAAAGAGTTTGAGTATTTACTACTACTATAGAAACCTTTGTATTTTAAAGTGACAAATCACATAAACGGTTGTAAAAAAACAATCTATCACCAAAATCCACATTCGACGACGTGAATTAAAACCACAAAAATCGATATCAAATCCAATCAAATGGATATTCCCAAAAATAAAAAATAAAAAGTCATCAAAGTCGATAATAAATGATAACAACTAACCGGATCAACATAAATCGATAAAAATTGAAAATCCACTCAAAAACAGGCAAAGTAGGCAAAATTCAACAGGACCATACATCTGGTTGGTTGGGCCAAACGTCTGAGCAGGGGTTCTGGAAATTTATAATTTCTTTCTCCTTTTTCTTTTTAATTCCTGAAGCCTACCAGACATCTGGTTGGGTTTAACCAAACGTCTGGTCCTAGGCTCTGCCATTTTTTTTCTGCATTCGTTATATAATTTTTTCCAGAGGCCCCTACCAGACGTTTGGATTTTTCAACCAGACGTCTGGTTGCCTAGGCCTGGGCAGAATTTTCCTAGGCCAATGATGCCCAAATTGATTCGGAAGCGATCGAACGAGCGATGGGGGCTTGGGATTTTTGCCAAACGACAACCCAGCTCAATAGGCTCTTCGATACACCCCAAATAACATGTCCAAACATCCATAGGATATTTAAAGATCTTGACTTTAAAATACCAAAATTGGAAAATTCACCAAAACCAATTCAAATCAAAAGCAATTGAACATGAAATAGATGTTAGGAATTCATAACTAACAACAATGAAAGCTATAGACATAGATGTGAGTTCAAGAACTCACCTTTAAATTCAAAAACAAGGAATGAGAAGCTCTAAAACAAGGAAAGATCAAATCCTCTTCACTACACCTCTAGAATCTACAATCTATTATCAAATGCAAAGTTTTTCCTAAGTTAGGTTATAGGAAAAATCAAGAATTGAAGAGGGATTGAGATGGAGAAGATGAAGAGGATGCATACCTAAGCTTCTCTTTGATTTTAGAACTAGAACTTGAATTCCTAAGAGAACTAGGGCTTAGGAATTTTAGTTTCCTCTTCCCACCATTTTTCCTAGGGCTTGAGTGTTTGGAATTTAGAAAATGGAGTGAATGAATAAAGAGGAGTGGAGTGGGAGTTATTAGGTAGAAGAGTTTGGGTCTCTTATTGGACTAATGGGCTAGAACCCAACCCAAAGCCCAATTGAAAATACCAAAATCCTAATCAACTCCAAACATATCGATGTTTATACTTAAACAAGTTGTAAACGTCGTTTTAAACTCAATGGAAGTGGTCTCGGGTTCGAATTCAACTGTTTACAATAACTCATATTTCGGATTTTAAATTCCACTAACGATGCTATATTTAAATAAAACATTTAAATATATAATCGTAAAATATGCAGATTGTTATATGAACTAGGTAAACCGACATAGTATTGTTTTGAAGCGGGTAAATGAAATAATTTTACCCAAACTATATTTTGATATGAAAGTAACAATTTTCCGAAATTATTATAGCATATTGGTATGTTTGGTTGTTGTTATTATAATCCAAACAAGATTATAAAATTGAAATGGTTATATATAACCGAATAGAGATTGTATAAGAATGGTTTATGCACATGAATTATAAATAAAAATGGATTCAAACCAAAATTCGAAGAATAAAATCCCAGAAAGTTCGGAAAATATTTTTCGAAGTGTTGTGAGAATAAAAATGGTATTATTTTGAAAACATTTTTGGAATCAAAATCGTTTAAATGGATTTTCGAAGTGATAAAGCACTGAACTCACTTCAGTTGCTGGAAATAATTCTACTGATGATTGCGACATCAACGGTGTTCATTTTCAAGTTTCTAAGTGACAGATTGCTACCGTAATAATTTGATATGAATATTTTTGTTTAGAAATAAGTGTTTTTTTGAAAATTCCGAAGGGAATTTGATTTGGAAAAACCAAGTTGATTTTAACAATTCCATAGGAATGGTTTGTTAAACCAAAAGCAAAATATATATATATATATATACGATTTTAAAATGATTTGAAATAAATACCGGGTGTTTGAATTCTGGAATCCTTATTTAAAAAAAATTTAAAAAAAATTATCCGGAAATAAGTTTTTGAACTTGTAACTTGAGAATGATATTAATAAGGAGAGAAAGTGTGGAAATCAAATTTTGGGATTTAAAATTTAACTTGAGTGAGTTTAAATGGATTGAATGAATTGAGATTTAACTAAAGATAAGTTAAATAAAATTGAATTGGAATTGAAATAATATCAAATTGTATTGTGTATAAAAATATGAATTGTGAAGTGATTATGTAACTATAAGTTATAATTTTTGAATGAAGAAACCTAAGTATAGAAATTATGAAATGGTAAAATAATAATATATACAATTGGAATAGTGGAATGAAAAAAATTGAAAATGGTTTGATATTTTGGTGAAAAGATGAAAATCCAAATTTGAATTATAAAATAAGGTTAAACTCAATTCAAACCAATTGAAGTGATTTTTGAAATAAAAATCAGATTTTGAATTATAAATGGAAGTGAACTATTAAATAAACATATTAGTTAATTGAATATTGAAATGGAATCGGACTTTGATTTGTGATAAGGTGAATGTGAATTCAGGTATAAAAATAATTTGACTTAAGCATAAAATGAAAAGAATCGTGTTTGAAATATTGGCTAGTAAAAATCAAAATATGGACTTAAGTGGTAAATAATAATAATCAGAAGTGCTAGTATGAAATGTTTATGCTAAAACTCAAGTAAAGATGAGATGAAATGGTTATATCGGATTAGATTTGAATTTTAATGAAATGAAGGTGACTTGAATCATAAAATGAAAATTCAATTTGATTGCGAATGTGTTGAATTTTAATGGAATGAAGGTGACTTTAATCATAAAATGAAAATTCAATTTGATTGCGAATGTGGACGAATGAAACTCAACTTAAGTTAAGCTAAATAAAGGATTTTAGGAAATGAAACTTAACTTAGTTAAGTAAATTGGAAGAAAAACTAATTAGAGAATTAATTAGTGAACTGAATGTTAAAAATGAGAATTGGTTTATAAATGGAATTCGACTTATATGTAAGCGAATTAAATATATTTTAAAATGTTGTCGAATAAAACAGAATGGAATGAAATGTTGATAGATTAAGTTATAAATGAATTCAATTTAAGTGTAAATAAATTGAATATGATTAGGAATATTGTCGATGAGAATGAAAGTAAACTTAAGTAACTAAGTTATGAAAAGATTTATAAATAAATTGGCATGGATTGGATTGTTGTTGAATTTAAAATTGAGCGAACGAGATTTTTTGAATGAATTAAATGTGAATCAATAAAGCTTGATAAATTGATTTAGAATCAATTTAAATGGGCTTATAAACTTAAAGTGGTTATTTATTTAAATGAATATCACCAAATAGCATGGATTGAATTGTCATTGGACATAAATAGAAGTAAACAAAATTTTGTGACTCAATGGAAAGTGAACAAATTGAGTAGAATCAATTTGTAAGGGATATGAATGTAATGTGTGTAAGTATGAATTGAATGCTAGTAAATTGTTTGTGAATCATTTGAAATGCATGGAATAGTATATAAATTGATTGAAGTAACTAAATTAATATTGAAAAACTGTAATTGTTTATAAATAACATGTTGGTTTATGCAATCTATGTGTTTGCATTAGTAAAATGAATGTGAAGTTAATTAAATTGTATAAATTATAAGACTTACGTGTTTATTTGAGTAAGTATAGGTACATGAGGCTATTTGGCTTGATTTTGGTAGCGCAATTGCATATAAATTAAGCGTGCTCGCTTAATAACGCTAAAATAAGGTACGGTTATGAATTTAGCGCGCGAAATATAAAAATATTGATATGTATTGTGTTTTCCGATCATGAGAGTCGTATATCTTTTTATCATATTTGTAATATTGCAAAAGGCTCTCCGCACAAGGGGGCTTTGCCAAAAAATTTCAAAAATTTAGGGTGTTAGAAAATTTTTAAATTTTTTTCTTTTAACTAGAATGTTGATTTTTGAACTGTAATTGAAATAAAGGGTTTTGAATTAGAAATGGAAACTAATTGTTTTGGTTGAAACTAAAAGATTTAGAAAAATGAAATGTCGAGTTTTAACTAAGTGGGTTTTAAAAGGTGAATGGTTTGGAGCATTTCCCTACCTTGGCAAATTTCGGGGACGAAATTTTTTTAAGGGGGAGGAATGTAATGACCCAGATTTTCAATCGTTTGATTTTAAACATTTAATTTATTTTAATGTTGAATTTGAAATGTAAATGGATTTTTAATATGAAGTTTATCGATCGAATAAGTCGAATAAGATTTAAATTTCAAATATAGCGTTTATCGTAATATGAATACTAAAAATAATTAGAATTTGAGCTGAATATGAATCGAAATGAATTTTAAAATGAATATAAGTTATATTTGATATAGAAATTAGATAGTAAGTTTTTAAAACTGAAATTTCAAGTAATTTTGTCGATTTTGAAAATCGTCGTTTTTATCGACTTGTTAAATAGCGATCCGGGGTACGGTCTCGGAATTCAATGAAACCAATGTCATTGGGTCCGTAATAATGATTTATAATACGCCGTCAAATTCCGTAGCAATCATATGCACCATTTGGTCGTACGAGATAGAATCACGCTGAAATTAATATTGAAGATTTAAATACTCAACCGGTATTAAATCTCCATCAACCGCACCTACCTGCACCACCCATGGCCCTCTATGATTCTTCACATTGTTCTTCCTATATATGTATACGCTGCTGCGAACAGAGGAGAAAAAAAGAAGATGATTCAAAAAAAAATTATTTCTCAAAAATTACTTGATAAAAAAAATCTAAAACCAATTTTTAAATTCTTCTTTTGGTGAGGGCTTCTCACTAACATGCTTTTTGAGTTGTGCGGCATTCGTTCCTGGGTTCAACAGTGGGGGGTTTTGGCAAAAGCAAACTCGGGTTCAATTTTCCATGAATGTGAGGTTGATTTGAATGATTTGGTGAATGGATTTGAGTTCGTAGGAGTGCATAGCATTTGTAGGCTCGATCTAGAGAAGCTCGGTGAGGTATTGGGAGGTCAGAACTGTTGTACGGCGTGGCAAGGTGGGTTGAGTCACGATTTGGGAGAGGGTCTCGGGTTCATTGTGGTGGGTATGGGTGGGTAGAGGAGTATTAGGGGAAGCGGGTGGCGTTGTCGGCTATGTAAATCGTCGATGATGGAGGAAGATAAAGGTGGAAGAAGTGGCGGCCATGGTGCTCAAACCTGGAAACGAGCGGGAGCGTATTTCTAAGGGGAAGAAGGATTAATTTCATTAATTATGATAATTAGCTTAGTTAATGATGTGATTTAAGTCTAAATTAAAATATAAATATCGATTAATTTAAAAAATTCATAACTTTTGCATGCGAGGTCCGATCGAGACGAAACTTTTTGCGTTACAATCGTAATGACAAAAGCTTCGCAATGGAAGTAGCTTGGACGAATTTGGAGACTGGGGATATTTGGATTCAAAATGGAACGTTTGGCAAATCTAAAGATAAATGTGAGTAATTCTCACTCATTTTTTATAACTGGTTTTATTTTAAAATGTTAAAATTATTTATTTGTTGGTTGGATGAATTGATAAATTATTATCAGTTGGATGTTATATTATATATATTAGTATATATATTGGTTTTTGGGTATATTTTCCTACCGATTGGAGCGGATGAGACACTATGCCTCCCCCATAATAACGGATGACCCTTTTTATTGCGATATCCAGCCTCGAAGCAGTGATTATATTTTTGTGATTATATAACATTTGTGGTTGCAAGGAAATAGATTGGAGGGATCCAACTGGATTCCTCAAAAATATTGATTTTAATTTCATATATAGTGATATATGAGTTTGAATAATCTATGATAGACTATGGTATGATTTGATTTATTGGATGCTATAGAAGCACTGCCTTAATTTTGGTATTTTAAATAACATAAATATCATTTTAGAATTTGAGAAGAAATTAAAAGGCGATTTGGAAGTGAAATATTTATATTGAATTTTAGATTAATTAAAAAGGAATTTATTCGGATAAAATAAATGATTTGATTTTAAATTTGTACTTAACTATTCCGAGAAATATTTTAAATAGGGATTTCGAAATAATGTATATAATGGATTTTTAAACAATAAATCTTAAGTGATATTTGTTTAAATGTAAAAAGTTTTAAAAATTGATATTTCAATAGAATGGGAGAATAAGAGGAATTTATAAAGGACTATATTTATAAATGGAGTTGTTTAATATGAATATGTTATTAATAGAGAAAAACTGGGAATGAGTTTATGGATTTGTAAACAATGTTTATAAATAAAGTGGAATGATTATCATTTGATAAATTAGGAATATAAATTCATAGTGTGAATTTAAAATGAGATATGGAAATCGGTTTAAAAAGAAATAATGGATTCAATTTTGGAATTTGGAAATAGTTATGAAATTGGAAATGTAAAAGAATTGGAAATTAGTTATTGTTATCCCGCTTTTTGGCAAGGCCGTGACACCAAAAAATTGACTAGAAATAAATGACAGTCCATCCTGTAGGACGGTTACATCACAAGTTCACCATGGATATCGATGAATTTTGTCCGAGTCCGGATTAGGCTACAATTGATAAGACACGTCAAGGAAAGCCATAGGAGCCAGCATTCCAAATCTCGAGTCAATCCGAGTTCGTACGCCCAAGATATCATCGATGCAAGTGAAGGACATAGCCTTGTGATCGTCTCCATATGGTTCGTATCCATCAAGGTCGACTCCATCAAGATTGACTCCATCCCCTTCGTATCCCTCAGAACAAACCCTTAGCTCGAATCCATCGAACTTCCCTGCATTACTTCGAATCCATGAGAAGTACCATTGCTTCGAATCCATGCATAGGTGCCTCCCCTCGAATCCATCTAACTGCGATTGACTTCGAATCGATTGAAGCATGTCGCTATCGATACGAGCAAAGCGTCATTCGAATCGAGTGGGGAAGATATAGCGTGATCGATTCGAACGAGCATACGTTCGAATCCATGTACTTCGAATCGACTACTTTACATCGACCAAGTCACAAGCAGCTAAGGACGTGGATTCGACCCAGTCAACTCGGCGAGAAAAGTGGATCGATACGAGAGATGCGCGCCACGTCAACATCCTCACATATAAGCATATCGATTCGACCCTATCAAGTCGAAAGGGATCGATTCGAACGAAGCACATCAGCCAGAAATGCAAACTTGAATCGATCATAACTTGAGATCTACAAGTCCAAATGCTACGAAATTTGGACAGGAGCTAACTGGCAACCTAAGGAATGTCCATACCAAATTTCAGCTCAATCGGAGCAAACCTTGATCGATTCGAAGCAAGGGTCGAATCGATCCCAAAGTGGGCCCGGATTTCCAAAGAGCGGGCATGTGGGCCCCCTCACGTGCCAGAACTGGTCTCCCCTCATTTTAGGCGAAATATCAGCCTCCTACACCTATAAATAGAGCCCCTGGTCATTCAGAAAAGGGGTCGGATAATTCTAAGTACTGAAGAGCGCCCAGATTCTGCCAGATTTACTCCAGAACACCACCGCTACCTTAGATTGAGGCTTAGAATATAATTTCAGTTGTACCACATTAGAAGAGATTGTAATCAACGAGTGAACGTCAATAAAATCATCAACTTCAGAGTGGACGTAGGCAAGATCGCCGAACCACTATAAATCCCGTGTTTCTGTTCATTATTTCTGAATTGTGATACTCTATTTACTTAGATTTGAGATTTGTGTGTGAATATTGTTGATTTATATTCATATACTGGTGCTTTCACAACATTCGGGGTTTGTGACCAATTTTGGCGCAAACACTTTGGTGCTTTCATTGAGAGCTGAACTCAGGACCCGCTACACAAAATTTAAAAGTTGGATCAGAAGGCTAAGAGATTTAGATCCGAAGAATCATGACGAGACAAACAAGTAGAAGGCAAAGAGCTGAGAGAAGTCAGCACGAAGGAAGTCAAGAGGCTTCCTCGGGAGCAAACCAAGCATCGATCTTCATCACCAGGGATGAGATGGAGACAATGATGAAGAGGCAGGAGGAGATGATCCAGAATTTGCTTCAACGAATTGGACAACTTGGAGCGCAAAATCAAGGAACAACCAGGGCCCAGAACGAAGCAGGACCATCCAACGCAGCGCCGGAGCTGGGGGGCACACACTTAGGACATGTTGATCCGAACACGGGAAGAGAGACAAGGACATCCGAGCAACCTGACAACGATAGAGGGATGAACGCTCAATCAGGGGGGCAAACACCTAAAAGCTCACACGGACTCGGGGGGCAGGTCGAAGGTAGTGAACGAGGACTATAGCTTGGAGACAATGATAGATTGGCAGAGATGGTCAGGCGAGCAATGAGAGGAGGATTGGTAAACAGAGATCTTGAAGATGTGAACAAGAGTCCCTTTTCTCCTGCGATTAGGTTGGCTAGGAACCCACCAGAATTCAAACTGCCAACAGTAGAAGGGTATGATGGGAGGACGGACCCTGCGGTCCATCTAACGAGGTATATAAGGCACATGGAAGTGCTGGGGGCATCACAGGAAGTCATGGCCCGGTGCTTCCCATTGTATTTGACAGACATAGCAGCTTTATGGTTCAGACAGCTAGAGAGCGGCTCCATCGGGACATGGACCGATTTGATTGAGAAATTTATGAGGCAATTCAGGGTTCACATTTCGAGACCCAAGAATGTGATGAGTTTGGCAACGCTAAAGCAGAAAGCTGGGGAGTCTTTGAGGAATTTCTTGACGCGGTTCAATGCGGCAGCAGCATCGGTGTATCGGCCAGATCCATCCATGGTTATGATGGCAGCTGTGTCCGGAGTAGCTGATGGCACGGAATTCAAAAATTCGTTAACTAAGGATCCACCAATGGATCTAGGAGAATTCTATCACGAGGCAGAAAAGTTTTTACGATTGGAAGACGCTAATGCTGAAAGAGAAGAAAGAGAGGGAATAGAAGTTTATGCACTTAAAGACAAAAAGCCTCTCGAAAATTATTCAGGCAAGGATAAAGGAAAACGAAAGGCTGAGGACAATGGTGACAGGTCAAAGCGACTGCGAAGAGAGCCACGATTCACAACATATTCAGAGCTGAATGAGAGTTTAGAGCGAATCTACCAAGATACACGAGAGCAAGTTCCCTACCGAAGGCCAATACGAAGGGACCCCACTATTAATGAAAGAAAATCAGACAGATTTTGCTTATTCCACGAACTAAATGGTCATAACACTAACGACTGTAGACATCTGAAGGATGAGGTGGAAGGGCACATCAGGAACGGTATGCTACTTCAGTATGTGAGGAGGCGAGCTCCAGCGGTGGAGCCAGAGCGACCACCGTCTACATCAGCCAGGGGTGCCCCCGAGCCAGGACATCGTATTATTATCAATTAGTTGAAATAACGATGGACAAGTTGTAAACCTCTCACCAACACGGGTAAGTCATTTACACATGTGCGAGATCACGAACGGTCCATAGGCATGCTGTGAATGACTACTAACCCTATCGTTGTGGGAGTTTACACTTTGACATCCTTGCTTTGCTTTTGTTTCATCTTGATTTGAATATTTGAACTTGATTTTGTTTAACATTTCTGCTAAAGACTTATTTTCAATGAAAAAATGCTACTTGTGATTTCATAACGGCTAAGCCACTTACACATGTACGGGATCACGAACGGTCCCTAGGCTTGCTCTGAGATGGCGATAAACCATTGCAACAAACAATCCGGGAATTCACCCGAACGTGAGACCTGGTATTGATGATACTAAGTCCCTCCTCGGGCACACTCAATTCGCCTTGAACGGCACCCGACCGCGAACGGTCACAATTCGATCATGAACGATCACACTTCGCCACGAACGGCACCCGACCTCGAACGGTCACCATTAGCCTCGAACGGCACTCGACCACGAATGGTCACAATCCACCTAATACAACATTCGATCGCGAACGATCACATTTTTGCCTCGTACGGCACACGATCGCGAACGATCACATTCTTCTTTCCACGTCACCCGACCTCGAACGGTCACCATTCGCCTCGAACGACACCCGACCTCGAACGGTCATCATTCGCCTCGAACGGCACCCGACCTCGAACGGTCATCATTCGCCTCGTGCGACACTCGACCATGAACGGTCACAACTCGCCTCGAACGGCACTCCTCACCTCAAATGGCTTGATCACGAACGGTCGTCATTTGGGGCCATGTAGAAATGCTAGATCGCGAACGGTCGCATTCCACCTCAAATGGCTAGATCACGAACGGTCGTCATTTAGGGTTATACAGAAAATGTTAGATCGCGAACGGTCGCATACCACCTCAAATGGCTAGATCGCGAACGGTCGTCATTTAAGGTCATATAAAAACTGTCAAACTCTTCGCAGGTTGTACCACAGGTCATCAACAGGATATGAACATCCAACTTATGGAACTACAAAACACACCTCCCTATCGCAAGGCTTGTTTTGGGGGGCAAATGTTATCCCGCCTTTTGGCAAGGCCGTGACACCAAAAAATTGACTAGAAATCAATGACAGTCCATCCTGTAGGACGGTTACATCACAAGTTCACCATGGATATCGATGAATTTTGTCCGAGTCCGGATTAGGCTACAATTGATAAGACACGTCAAGGAAAGCCATAGGAGCCAGCATTCCAAATCTCGAGTCAATCCGAGTTCGTACGCCCAAGATATCATCGATGCAAGTGAAGGACATAGCCTTGTGATCGTCTCCATATGGTTCGTATCCATCAAGGTCGACTCCATCAAGATTGACTCCATCCCCTTCGTATCCCTCAGAACAAACCCTTAGCTCGAATCCATCGAACTTCCCTGCATTACTTCGAATCCATGAGAAGTACCATTGCTTCGAATCCATGCATAGGTGCCTCCCCTCGAATCCATCTAACTGCGATTGACTTCGAATCGATTGAAGCATGTCGCTATCGATACGAGCAAAGCGTCATTCGAATCGAGTGGGGAAGATATAGCGTGATCTATTCGAACGAGCATACGTTCGAATCCATGTACTTAGAATCGACTACTTTACATCGACCAAGTCACAAGCAGCTAAGGACGTGGATTCGACCCAGTCAACTCGGCGAGAAAAGTGGATCGATACGAGAGATGCGCGCCACGTCAACATCCTCACATATAAGCATATCGATTCGACCCTATCAAATCGAAAGGGATCGATTCGAACGAAGCACATCAGCCAGAAATGCAAACTTGAATCGATCATAACTTGAGATCTACAAGTCCAAATGCTACGAAATTTGGACAGGAGCTAACTGGCAACCTAAGGAATGTCCATACCAAATTTCAGCTCAATCGGAGCAAATCTTGATCGATTCGAAGCAAGGGTCGAATCGATCCCAAAGTGGGCCCGGATTTCCAAAGAGCGGGCATGTGGGCCCCCTCACGTGCCAGAACTGGTCTCCCCTCATTTTAGGCGAAATATCAGCCTCCTACACCTATAAATAGAGCCCCTGGTCATTCAGAAAAGGGGTCGGATAATTCTAAGTACTGAAGAGCGCCTAGATTCTGCCAGATTTACTCCAGAACACCACCGCTACCTTAGATTGAGGCTTAGAATATAATTTCAGTTGTACCACATTAGAAGAGATTGTAATCAACGAGTGAACGTCAATAAAATCATCAACTTCAGAGTGGACGTAGGCAAGATCGCCGAACCACTATAAATCCCGTGTTTCTGTTCATTATTTCTGAATTGTGATACTCTATTTACTTAGATTTGAGATTTGTGTGTGAATATTGTTGATTTATATTCATATACTGGTGCTTTCACAACATTCGGGGTTTGTGACCAATTTTGGCGCAAACAGTTATTGTTGTCTATTTAAAAAGGTTATGATGTTTTAAATAATTACTTAAACATGTTTTGAAATAAATTATTATTCTTTAAAAATACTTATTATTTTTATATATAGGATTTAATGGTAAGTGTTTGAAACTTATTTATAAATCCTCTCGAGATTGTAAACCTGGTTTATTTTACGGAGGAAATTTTGATAAGAGAAATCTTAAAAAGGAATTCTAGAAATTAAAGAGAATTTCCAAAATGTTTACATACGATAACTTCGAAAATGAATCTGAATTCATAAAAAGAAGTTAAAAATTTTTAGTTGGATTATATACAGGTATAATCGATTTTGTTGGAAATTGAAAAGCGAATTAATATAATTTCGAGGATTTATGAGATAAGCTATGAAATATTTCCTGTATTGATATTAGAAATGATTTGGAAAATATACTTATAATATTTTCCTAAGTATTGAAATGAATGGTTTTGGAAATATTTTAACTATGAAATGATTATATAGAAATATTTTTCTAAGTAATGGATTATAAATTGAATTTGGGAATATTTCTAAGTACTGATATGGTTTGAAACTATCCGGTTATGGATATAAGTATTCGAAATTGTTTTCAAATATTGAAATAGATTTGAATATATATATATATATCTTTGTAAAGATATTTTGAAATTAGTGTTTGAAGATTTATAATATGAGCCTAGTGACTGCTTATGTGTGTAATTTGATAGTTAAATAACCGACTATCAAATCTGACCAAATTCATTGATCGTTTCGAAGAGACAGGATCAGATTTAATTATTCAAAAACCACTTCGATCCGATTTGAGCGTTACGAATTGTGAAATCTTGAGGGTAATGAAGACGATGATCTTTGAAGAGATTGGTTTGTTCAGACTCATAAAAACTTGTATGTATGAATGATATCATTACATTGTTACCTCGAAGGCAGTGTGTGTTAGCATTCCAAGTTGGATTGCTATTCAAAAAGGTAAAACGTACCCTTAAGCCTCATCAACCGAGAATGATTGAAAATCAGGGGAGATGCAGCAAGGCTAAGTGGGTCGCACCAATTAGGGTATGTTCTCACTCTTGAACATACATCTACATAGGCCTGTCAATGGATACCCGAAAAATCCGAAATCCGTCCGGATCCGTATCCGAAAAAACGAATATTATTCGATATCCGAAAAGCGGACGCGGATATCCGATATCCGAAAAGAAAATCGGATGCGGATACGGATATTGGCATGTCCGTATCCGAAAAACATCCGTCCGATCCAAAATTTAATGTGTGTTGCCATTTTGTCATTATGTATATTGCTATTTTATCATTTGAAGTGATGTAATATCGTGTAAACTTGTTTGATATTATATGTGTTGCCATTTTGTCATTTGAAAAACTGATTAGTATTGTAGTGTGTGTATTGTCATTTAAGAAAGTGATTGTTTTAGTTTAAAAATATTAGTATAATAAAAATCTTATTCAATTTCGGATGCGGATATTTCGGATATTTTCGAATATCCGGAAATATCCGCTTTTTATTTTCGGATGCGGATATTTTCGGATATCCGAAAAATATCCACGGATGCGGATACGGATGTTAATTCTAAGATATCCGCGGATATCCGATGAGGATTCGGATGCAGATTTAAATTTTCGGATGCGGATGCGGATACAGCCATATCTGCATCCATTTGCATCCGTTGACAGCCCTACATCTACATAATTATTTATTGGTTGTGCATGAGATCTCGAATAAAATGGGTTGCAAAGCAACCAGGGTAATTACATATTCGGTACTATCCAGTCAGGGGTAGGTCGGTCTTGTGTTGGCAGGGATCTTGGCGAGGTTCTCGATACGTTTTCTAGACGTGTACTGCGATAGGTGGTACACCAGTGCCTAGTCACTGTATAGAACCCATTCTCCAATAAGCGTTGTACGGTTTTAGTTGTATGCCAAATATGCTGAAACGTGAGATGCAAGCATTTCAGCTATTTTATAGTTTATTTTCTATAGACACTATTATAATATCAAATGATTTTGATATAAAAGGTTTTGGTTATCGTAAGGTAAAAACCCGTCATATTTATGTGTGGCGTGGTCTTACGAGATACCTTTGTTTTCCAAAAAGGATTTTTGAAAATAATTAAATTCAAATTGAGTGTGTTTTCTCACGCTAGTTTTTTAGACTAACTCGGGTGTTATTTTATTATAATGCTCATGTCAGACCGAGTATTACAGATTGAGGTTAGGATGCTATGTAGCTCAAAAGACGAGCTAGAGGACTTCAGGCGTTTTACGCGTACTTGGTTATTTTCCGCTGTGTTAAACTGTATATTCAGTACTTGTGAGGACAAGTTATTATAACTATCCAGATTTGCTATGTTGACTTTTGTGCTCTAATGATTGTATGTATATTAATCGTTATAGTTTCTTTTTGTATAAAGATCTATATTTATCTATCATATATTGTTCTGCTGCGATTTGTGAGATTCTATGTGTTGTCTCTATTTCTTCTATCTCTTCTTCTTCTTTACCTCTAGCAATTAGTATTTCCGGCACTTGAACATTCGGCATGCTATACGGTGAACGTATTGATGTCGATTTCGAGGGTCGTAAATCCCGGTTCGTTACAATATATGTTTATAATCTCCATGATTATTTGTAAAACATCCTTTATAAATACCCAAAATTATTTATAAAACTTTCTTAAAAATATTCCTTATTTTAAAAAAATTCCTTTAATAAACTAATTTCATAAAGTACTTTTGATAAAAAACAATTATTTAAAACACCTTTACTAAAATCATTACTTAACTTAAAACCATTATTAAAAGTATGATTGACCTTCAAAATCAAAAAGAACCTTTGTGGCCACAATGGTTCTCATTTAACTGAGTTTACTTTTCAAGTTATAACATGGGTATTTACATTACAAGCAGATATATATAAGGGAATCAACCCATAACAATGAACCATATAAATAAATGTCCAAGTAACCAAAATAACAAACGGGGATTTGTTCTGCTAAATACATGTCTAAGTTAATTTATTGGCAAAATGAGTTTTGATTTTGTCTAATAGAAGTCAACATAATCTACTTGGTGAACTATGGTAAAATGAAGATTTATTCTACCAAACAGATGTCAAGTACAAGTTAATTATTAGAATGGTGATTTATTCTGCTAAACAGATGTCATTAGGTTACATATTCAATTGGGTTCACTTAAGGACAGTCGACAAAGAAATCCCTTGGATTAAAATCTTCTTTTACAGAGAGTTGCTTTTAAAACAAACTGATCTTTAGAAATAAAGTGGTTTAAAACTTAAAAACTTTCATTCAAAAATTAAATAACAATTGAACTCTTTACTTAATAATAATAATTAAATCTTTAATTAATAATCAAACCATAATTAATTTTTAAATCGATAATTAAATAATAATTATTCTTTATATAATTATTAAATAATATTTAAACCATAATTAATCTTTAATTAATTATTACATAATAATTTGAACCATCATTAATAATTAAATTAATCTCAATCAAGTCTAAATTAATCTAACTTAATTAGTAATTAATTAAATATTTAAACCCTTTGATAAATAAATAATAATTAATCGTTAATAAATAATTAAATAATAATTAATTCCTAATTATTAATTAAATAATAATTAACTTAAACTAATTGACTAATTATAATTAACGTAATTGATTAACACTTAAGTATTAATTACCTTTATTAACTAATGATTAATTACTAATTGTCTTAATTTATTTATTAATTAATGAAATAATCATTAAAATAAATAATTGAATAATTAATTTTTAATTACTTATTTAATGTTTTGAAAACACTTTGTAATAATAATACTTAAGTAGAAACACTTTTAATTTGCAAAAAGAGTTCGTCTTATGAACTGCATTTATAGCGACTATAACAATATGACCCGTAATTTCAAAACTTGATTTATGTTCTAAATTACTTCCAAAACTTTATCCTTTTATGTTAACTTACTTTTATAACTTAGAAAAAAGTTTTGAAAACAAAGATAAGGTTTTGACAACTTTATATAGCATTTCGAGAAAGTGAAGTTAGGAGACAAGTTTTTAACAATCCAAAGGTTCTGGATGTCGCAAACTAACCACTTCAACATACTAACTTTTTCTTTAAAATACATCAACATATGCATGCAAACAACATACACCACACACACACACACACAAAACCCATCACAACATACAATTAGTAAAGATCTTAACTTCCATACCTTACTAACTTTTACTGCACTTTCTAAGCTAAGAATCAACATTATGTATGCATATACATAAGCCATATACAACATTGTTGATTTCAACCAACATCCAACCAATAACAACCAAGATAATATTATGATAAAGTTTAGAAATCTATTAAAATATGTGAGCTTTAACTCACCTAAAAGCTTTCCAAATCAAACCAAACTCTTACTAAGTTCACTCAAAATTCACTAAAGTTGAAACAACCTTAGATATTTGATTTTCTTAATCCAAAATGGAATTTTGAAGACCTTATGGTTCGGCCAAGGGTCTAATATGGTTCGGCTATGGTGAGATGGGGTGGTGATGGCTCGGCTATGGTGAGATGGGGTGGTGATGGCTTGGTTAAGAAGGAGGAGGTACTTCGGATTATCATTGAATTCATAAAAATCGAACCCAAAAATGGGTCATTTCCAGCTGATTCTTGGACAAGTTGCTCATGGAATTTGAAATAGTATTCAAAGCAAAAGTTCTTGAGAATTTTTTTCTCTAAGAATCACTCAATTTGGATCACTTTGAAGGAGATGTGGTCAAAAGAAGAAGAGGTATTTTCAAACATGAGAATCTGGGTCCGAAAATACTCTACAAATAAATGAGAGTTGGACATGGCTAAGCTCAAAATTTGAAGAAGTGGTACACATAGAAGTTGTAGCCACTGGAATTTTCTACGATTTAAAAAAAGAAAACCTCCATTTATATAAGATAAGAGAAATATATAGTAGAAGGAAGAGGTACCAAAATTGAAAAAAAATTAAAGGGGTATTTATAAGCAAGAAACAAAGCAAATTACATTAATTCTCTTGGTTCATTATCCTCCACCTCCTCTTGCCACATCACCATGCCATATCACTTTCACGTACCTCAGCCCAAATGCTTGTCGCCCCTCCCCCCTTCCCTTTCTTAGCCAACATGTTTTAAATGCTATATGTACTTGTGTTGCCTTAAGTTACTTAAGGTGTCATATATTTTAAGTATTTAAAAGACAAATATTGTTATATTTCACATCATGCATATATACTAACTTATGTATATATATACACACGTGCACTCTAATATATAAGTATCTTATTTATTATAAATGTATGTGTTTGTTTATACAATAGACTTTACAACATTTTCGATAACTTTTAGCCAATGAAAAGTCAAAAATTTGAAAAACGAACTCCGGTGACATTTTCAATTTTTCTTTGAACTGGATATTATTGTAAACACATTTTGTAACCTATTTCACCATCATTACTTATTATTTGAAAGAGTTTTATTTTAATTATAAAATCTATTATTTGAATATTTAAAATTAGTTAAATATTTGCAAATCAAAGCGGTGAAATTCCAGATCGTTACAGTCTCCCCCCTTAAAAGAATTTTGACCATAAAATTTTACCACTGCCATAACCTAGAAATACATAACACTACTCAATAATCTATAAGATGTACATAGCTCATTCCTATGCAAAATCTAATACAATCTCTCACTCAAATACAGAGCTTTACTTCCGATCTATTATCGCTCACTCGATTCTCTTGCATAGACTATGATCAGGCTTCTCAATTAGAAACCTCTATTCTTCTTACATAGCCATATGTTGTGATAGGAAACTTTGTGACTAGATTAAGAACCCTTATCAAATGTTCGCTATCAAAAATCGAGTTATAAATACTTATTCGGAATTGTGTGAAACAACTTAAGTCGAGTACTTGAATCTTAAATCGAG
This sequence comes from Allium fistulosum, assembly GCA_030737815.1. Taxonomy (NCBI): domain Eukaryota; kingdom Viridiplantae; phylum Streptophyta; class Magnoliopsida; order Asparagales; family Amaryllidaceae; genus Allium; species Allium fistulosum. The sequence continues at coordinate 422,746,113 of CM060907.1, read as the reverse complement.
AACTATATAAAAAAGGAAAAGGATCTACATACAACCTACGTACTCATCTAAAGGTTCTTTATTTACCCAATGGCTGTTAATCCTCAGAAAAATATTCATAAAAACGCTTTACAAAATTCCAATCTAGATCCAACATTTAAAATGATACAACTTATTTGTGAAGCCTTTTCATAAAATCATTTTAGCTTATTACTTGTATAATACTCTCCTACATCCTAAGAGTACATATACAAAACATCAGATTTTTAATTATGTTCAGTTTTTTTTACTATTCAGATGTAGATCCAAAATAATTTTGGGTCTTAAATTTGAGTCGACCAATCCAACATCTTTACCTTAGTTGGTTTGGTAAGTACCTAAGAAGAATAGGATGTTGTTATCCTAACTCCGTCCAAGATTCTACTTGTTCTTAAACACTTTAACGTAAAGTTGTTTATTAACCGGTCCAAGAACATCAAATAGTCTTTCACAACCAAGATGTTAAAATCAAAAGGCACATTTTAATAGAACCAAGTTTATTAATCCTGCTTATCAAGTTATTCACTTTTAAAACTTCATTTATTAAACCAATCCTAAATCAAAATACTTAGGATGTAAAGGCCCGCAAATCCATACCCCTTGAGCTGACAAAAATCCACTACGCTTAGTGGAACAAATATATGAGTCTTCGGGTTAAAGAAGAAAGAGGTAGAAGAAGAAGAACAAAAACAACATCAGAATCTCACATCGCAGCGGAATAAAATACAATATATAGAATACAGTTTGAAATACAAAGAATCTGTACTGTCATATATACATACATATCAGAGTACATCAATCAATCATACAGAGTAACTCATATCAATCCATACACAGTAGAATAATAGTCAAATACGGAAATACACTCTGTCTTCCAGCTCATCTCCTGAACTCCATAGCTATAACCTGAACCTGTTTATCTCGGTCTGACCCGAGCATCATATAAACAACACCCAAGTTAGTCTGGAATACCAGCGTGAGAAAATCACACTCAAATGGATTATTAAAGTTTCAAAAATCCTTTGAAAACAAAAGCATCTCGTAAGACCACGCCACAAATAAACATGTCGGGTTTTTACCTTACGATAGCTAAAACAATTTTTATATTAAAATCCGCTGATATTATAATAGTGTCTATAGAAAGTAAAATAGAATCTAGCTGAAATGCTTGCATCTCACATTTCAGCAATAGTTGGGCACAATCAAAACCGTACAGGCACTTATTGGAGTTTGGATTCCATACAATGGCAGGGCTACTGGGGTACCGCCCATCACAGTACCTGGCCTAGATCAGAATACCGAGGAATACGCCCGCTCCCCTACAACATACGGCCGGAACCATCCCTTACTGGATAGTTCCAAGTAAGATCACCCCACGGTTGGCGCGACCAACCGCACACTAAGCCGAATAAATAGGGACATTCTAGACAGGGGAAACCTTACTCTCAAGTGGGGGCTACCAACGATGTCTTGCTGCACCTCCCCTGTTTTAGCCATTCCCGGTTGATGAGGCTTGAGGCTAACGATTACCTTAAAAGAACACATTTCTTAGAATGCTCATCGTCCATCCGACGATGTTCTGAAAACATTCAATCCATACAAGTTGCCCTGGGTCTGGACAAACCGAATCACCGTCTTCAACTCTTCACGGCCTTCATTCGTAATCGTTCAAACCGGATCGTAGTGGTTTTCGGATAATTAAATCTGATCCCGGACTTTTCGAAACGATCAGCGCATTGTCAAATATTGATAGTCGGTTATTTAACTATCAATTAATCACTCACAAGCAACCATCAAATAATTTCCTCAAATTATTTATCTCAAATATCATTCAGATATTATTTCCATTTTAACCCATTTGAAACAATTTTCAAAGCCCTTTTATTTCCATGAAATCATTTAAATGATTCTCATACTTTACATACATTTTGATTCACCTTTTGAAAATATTCTTTATTTTCTTATTCCTTTCTCAAAATCAATTTACACCTTTGCTTATAAATTCTCAAACTCAATTACTCCACTTATAAGATTTTCTCCTGAATCTTATCTCATTTAAATGAACTTGCTTACCATCACAAGAGGAATTTAATTGGATTTATAAACATTTTGAAAACATCTAGATTTATAAAATAAGAAGTAATATTAAATATAAATATTAAAATTTATATCTAGTTATTTATAAATTTCAAAGCTGGTTTTAGAAAAAATAGAGTTTATTATAAATATTTGCTATGCCTTCAAAAATAACTAATTCGAAATAATTTAAATTCAATAATAATTATAAAACCTATATAGTACAATAATTTAAAAACATTCCTTTTAAATTGAATTTATAATTTAAATTTTTTCCTTTTTTTTTAGAAAAGCCCAATATTCATCTATAATGCCTCTTGTCCATATTCACCTTCGGAAATATTCTACTATTCCCATCCAACAAATTCCATATCTCAATATAAGTTCACTTTGATTTATCCTTTCCAATATACACTGATATTTTCCTATCTCGTTTAAAAAAACTTCATTTATAAATTTATAAAATCTCCCTGAGTTTCCCTTTTTTTTAGAAAATAGTTTTATTTAAGAATTCCATCTTTATACTTTATTTATTTTATATAAATTTCCATATTGCTCTTTAAATAAATTCCATTCATTACATAATAAAATTTCCCTTTTATTCCATCATAAATTCTCTTTTACTTCTTGTTTGTACTTCTTAATAACATCTTCTTTTATTTCTTAATAAAATTCCACCCATTGATTTCAATAATTCTTCAAGTGTTTAATATATTTAAATCTTCCCAAAAACTTAGCTTTAACTAATCACAGTTTATAAGATACCTTTATTTCTTTTCTTTATCCTCAATTTGAAGTAGATTCATATTTCAATAAATATTTTCTATTGGATTATTATTTAACTTTGTTAAATTAATTTATTTAATTCATAAAGTTCAAGCTTTAACTAAAATGTTATTTTACTCTTAATAATTCAATTCACACACCAATCTATATCAATTCATCCATCAGTCATATCACACACATATAAACAAGAAATAAATACTTTTGAGGAATCCTATTGGATCCCTCCAACCTGTTTCCCTGCATCCACAGACGTTAGCACGATAAAATACCAATTCCACTTCAGGGTGAAATATCGCGGTATATGGGATTTATAAATTATCATCCACTATTATGCGGCGCATAGGGTCTCATCCGCTATAAAATGCGGGAATATCAATCACCCAATATATATATGTACTACTATATATAATATCATCCAACAGATAAATATTATAAATCAACCAAACACATCCAATGGTTTAAATTTAATTATTTAAATTAAACTGTGGAATCCAAATGAGTGAGAAAATCTCACCTTTGCTTTTAAGTTGCAATCCAGTTCAATCCCGATTTGATTTACGATTCTTGACCTTGTATAAACAATTATACAATTTTATTAATATTCGAACAAATTGAACAATTTAATTTCCGTTTGATAGATTTGATTTAAGCTAATAAATTTTAACTCTAGCTAATGATTTAATTTTAAATAATTAAATTTTAAACTAATTTTCCTTTTGGAATTACATATATATATATATATATTTACTTATAAAATTATCTATATAGATTTTACAATCTTTCTTTATAGAAATTCCCAACATTTTTGAAATCTCCTTTTTTTTCAACTCGTATCTATATAAAATAATCTATACAGGTTTTAAAATCTAATTTTTTTATATACTTTTATATTCCAAAATTATATGTAAATATATATTCTACTGCTTACTGTTTATCTACATATGTTTTTAAAGTAAATTAAAATTAGCTTAAACATTTTAAACTGCTTAACAGAAATTCCCAAACCAGACTAATTAATTTAAAATCAGAAATACCTCACTGCGAACATGCATAACAGACCTCGCTTGCGACTATCGCCAGCAAACTCGAGCTCGTCGCCACCAATCCTTCCCCAAATCCATGCGCACGCGGCCACCAACTCCCATCGTCTCGAGCCTAGGTCGTCGCCAGCTCCACTGCAACCATCGTGAGTGCTTCATCCACCTCTCGCTTGCGGCGTCGCGCTTGAGCCCCTCAAGTCGCCTCGCCTTCGTCGCCGCTGCCCCGTCCTCGTACGCATGCGCGACCCACTCGCAACGATGCGACCTCGAGTGCTTCTCACGATTGGGTTTCGATCGCGAAGATCGATTTGGCCAGAGGATGGAAATTGTGATTTTCTTTCGGCTTGATTTCTTTTTTTTTTAATATCTGCGTGATTTGAATTGGTTTCAGAGAATATTTAAGAGAAAGGAACGGCTTCAAGGATAAGATTTATGGGTTGCTTCTCGAGTACGAGTAACCATTTATATTAATATTAAATTACAAAATATCCTGTTTACCTAACTCAAGATTTTGACATCCTATCGAAGCATGCTGCCGGACGTTTATAATGATATACCCCTATTCAGAACGCAATGGAAAAGGTTCTGAGTCCTAATTCGATCGTATGGAGAAGATAACTTTTTGGATCTAGTTATTATTTTAAATTTTCGATATAAATTTAAGAGCGTTTATATTTCGTACGATCACACGATAACTCCAAATGCTATGAAAATTGGAATCCGATAATAATTCAATATTACGAATCCAATGGTATTGGTTTCGTCGAAATCCGAGACTGTGCCTCGGAAGGCTATTTTTAAATGTCAATTTAAACGATATATTTTTAAAATTGAACAAACCACTGTTAAATTCAATTTTAACTCATCTATTATTTCCAGTATTATCAATGTTAATTTTATAAGCCTTTAAAATATTTTTAACAAGCTTATAACTCCAGATTCTATATTTTTACTCAATATCCAATTACTATTTTAATAATTAATTAATTCAATAGATCGATATATTTAAATTCTGAATCAAACTTTTCCTATTAAAATCAAATTATAGTTCAAATTAAATACTTAAATCCATTTAAATTAATCGTTCAAAATCCCGGGTTGTTACATTCCACCCCCCTTAAAAGAATTTCGTCCCCGAAATTACTAACACAGAAGAATGTTCTAACCCACTAACTTATTAAAAGTTACTTAGTTAGACTTGTTATTTATCATTCTAATCTTTCCCTTTTACCCAACAATTGGTTTCAATTCTAACTTCAAAATCCTTTATTCTAATTTCAAATTTCAAATCATTTTGTCGTTCGCAAAATATTTTCCAAAAATTTCAAAAATTTTCTAACTGCCAAAATTTCTGAAATTTTTTGGCAGAGTCTCCTTTGTACGGAGGAGCTTTTGCAATTTGACAATAGATAAAAATATATATACATCGACCCACACGGTCGGAAAAACCAAAAACAGTTCATATTTCCTATTTTTATTGCATAGGCGTACCTTATTTAGCATTTTTAAGCAAGCGATTAAATTATTTAGCAATTGCGCGTCCCAAAATCCCGCTATACAGTCTCCCGGTACCTGTACTTACTCAGTTTAAATATATAAGTAACATATCTATGAATTTATAACATATCATTCATTTAAGCAACTACAATACATCAATAACATAAGTAATGCATTTAAAATAACTTACATAAACAATCCATATGGTTCCAAAACTAGTTCGATTACTTTTAACCGATACATATACTATTTGCATTCAACTTAAGTGATTAACAACTCATTTACTTAGCTCCAATTCATTTTTATGTCCAAACAACTCATTTTCAATTTAATTGATTTCAAAATCAATCTATTCTACTTCTATAAATTTATAGTAACAATAGGACTATTTTTATAAACAATACACACAATACAGTTTCTATAAGCAATTTATAAGGTCTCAACATTAATTTAATTGCTTTACTTGATTTTTATATTATCCTATCCAGTTTGAAATGATTCAACTCATTTTCTTACATTCACTTCATTTATAATCTAAACAACTCATATTCATTATAAATGATTCAAAAATCAATTTTTATTAACTTCCATTATTCCCTAGAATTTTTATTTTACTTCCGTTTTTACGTCGAACGACCAATTTAAGCAATTCGACGGCATTCATTTACCCAAACAATTTCTTTAGTTTTATAATCATTTAAAAATTGATTTCGACTCAATTTATATTTGATTCCATTCCAATTTATTTACAAACTATAGATCTGCATTTTATTTCATATTCACTTTAGTTTTCATTCTAACCATTTTATTTGGCTTGGAAACATCCCATTAAATAACCATTTAACAGTTATTCTTAAGCCAAGCTTCTATTTATTTATTTACTTAAGTAATTTATTTCTTCAAGTTACTTCAACTTTATAACCCAAGTTTATATTTTGTTTCTTGTAAACAATCCCAATTTATATTCTTGATTTGATTTTATTTATCAAATCCATTTCATCCACTAATTAAATTCAATTTGTTTATCCACTTATTCATTTTAATTGTTTAATTCACATTCACAATTCCCTACCAAATCTATTTATTTAATTATAAAGCCATTTCAAATCTTATTTCTACTCTCTTGAATTTTATTTGTAATTCAATCCATTCTTGTTTTAATCCAACACTTTTATTTTGACAATTCTTTAACTTAGTTTACTAACAATATACATTGAATATTATTTATAACTCAAATTCTATTTCACAATCCGTTTATTAACTCACAATTTCAACTTATATTTAATCAATTGAAATCTCATTAACGAATTCAATTTACAAATTTATTTCAAATTAGTTTACTTCCACTTGCAATTCAATATTTGATCTTATCACAAAACACTTCGTTATATTTCTTGAGTTCAATTCTAGTTTGTAATTCAATTTTAGATTTTTATTTCAGTTTCAAAATACAAAACAATTTAATTTTGGCTTATTATTCCACCTTTAAAATTACTATAAGCCACACATTCATTTATTTCCCCCAGTTACATCCATTTACCCTTAATCACAGTCATTTTCACTTTACAACTTAAGATCTTACTTTTATAAAGCAAGGCATACTTTTATTCCAACTTTAAATTCCTTGTATAAGTCATCGAAATTAATTTATTCATTTTTAATTCTTATACAACTTATTCCTATTTGATTACGGATTTTATTTCAAATTCATACTTAATTTCATTTCCAATTTGATTGATATTCATTTTAATCAAATTCCATTTAATTTAATTAGCCTTCTCATAAATCCATTTATATTTTTAATTCCATTTTCAGTTTCTTAAGATTATATCCAAGGCCGTAATTAATTCATTTATACTTGAATTGGAATTTATCTTCAGTTTAATTCAACTTACTTCCATTCACTTAGCTTAAATTAATTTCAATCAATTTAATTTCTATTTTCTCATTTCAATCACATTCAAAATTTACTTATTTATTTCTTCCAAATCATTAATTAAATTTCAAAAATTAAATCTTAATCCAAGTTAAATTCTCATTTTTAACTCCTTGCTTAAAAATTTTAATTCCAAAATTCAAATTCAATGCTTTTCTTGGTTATATAAACTATTTTAAATCTTTATAATCTTATTTGACTATAATACTATCATCCAAACATCCAAGTTATACAATAATTTCAGAAAATATTACTTTTTATCTCAAAATATATTTTGGATGAAATTATTTCATTCATCCACTTTTGAAAACAATATTATGTCGAATTGTTCTATTCAAGCGTTTAGAAACCCCTTCGATACAGTTTTGCAGACTGTGCCGACGAAGGTTCATATGCCACTCAATAAATCAATCAACACAATATAAAACCATTTTTATATTCACTAACAAATACGCGCTCATATCTATTAATACGCTCAAACTCATTCTAGAGTACTACTGACTCTATCTCTAATGAGTAATTCCCACCAGAGCCAAGGTTCTCGCTTAACCTTTCAGCTCTGATACCAAGTGTAAAGGCCCGCAAATCCGTACCCCTTGAGCTGACAAAAATCCACTACGCTTCAGCCCAAAGTGGAACAAATATACGAGTCTTCGGGTTAAAGAAGAAAGAGGTAGAAGAAGAAGAAGAAGAATAAAAACAACATCAGAATCTCACATCGCAGCGGAATAAAATACAATATATAGAATACAGTTTGAAATACAAAGAATCTGTACTGTCATATATACATACATATCAGAGTACATCAATCAATCATACCAAGTAACTCATATCAATCCATACATAGCAGAATAATAGTCAAATACGGAAATACGCTCTATCATCCAGCTCATCTCCTGAACTCCATAGCTATAACCTGAACCCGTTTATCTCGGTCTGACCCGAGCATCATATAAACAAAACCCGAGTCGGTCTGGAATACCAGCGTGAGAAAATCACACTCAAATGGATTATTAAAGTTTCAAAAATCCTTTGAAAACAAAAGCATCTCGTAAGACTACGCCACAAATAAACATGTCGGGTTTTTACCTTACGATAGCTAAAACAATTTTTATATTAAAATCCGCTGATATTATAATAGTGTCTATAGAACGTAAATAGAATCTAGCTGAAATGCTTGGATCTCATGTTTCAGCAATAGTTGGGCACAATCAAAACCGTACAGGCGCTTATTGGAGTTTGGATTCCATACAATGGCAGGGCTACTGGGGTACCGCCCGTCACAGTACCTGGCCTAGATCAGAGTACCGAGGAGTACGCCCGCTCCCCTGCAACACAAGGCCAAAACCATCCCTTACTGGACAGTTCCAAGTAAGATCACCCCATGGTTGGCGCGACCAACCGCACACTAAGCCGAATAAATAGGGACATTCTAGACAGGGGAAACCTTACTCTCAAGTGGGGGCTACCCATGAAGTCTTGCTGCACCTCCCCTGTTTTAGCCATTCCCGGTTGATGAGGCTTGAGGCTAACGATTACCTTAAAAGAACACATTTCTTAGAATGCTCATCGTCCATCCGACGATGTTCTAAAAGCATTCAATCCATACAAGTTGCCCTGGGTCTGGACAAACCGAATCACCGTCTTCAACTCTTCACGGCCTTCATTCGTAATCGTTCAAACCGGATCGAAGTGGTTTTTGGATAATTAAATCCGATCTTGGACTCTTCGAAACGATCAGCGCATTTTCCAATATTGATAGTCGGTTATTTAACTATCAATTAATCACTCACAAGCAACCATCAAATAATTTCCTCAAATTATTTATCTCATATATCATTCAGATATTATTTCCATTTTAACCCATTTGAAACAATTTTCAAAGCCATTTTATTTCCATGAAATCATTTTGTTAACGGTAAAAAGTGAACGCTAACACCCGGTGTGTGTAATAAGATCGTGAAAGCACCACCCGTGTGACGGGAACAGAAATCAAGCAGGAAAATAGCATAAATGCAGTAAAAGACAACAATTTATAGTGGTTCGGCTTGAGATTTAGCCTACATCCACTTTGAATCTCTTTATTATTGAATTTGGTTACAAATCGATAAAAATCTCTTCAGGAAACAATACAATTCGATCACAAGAAACAATCTTGACTACTAGCTCAATCTTTGACGGTGAAACTCGATGAATCCATATCGGATGTAAGGAATTTCTCTCGAAGCTTGTTGTAGTGTCGCGAATGCTTGAAGGATCCTTGATTGCTGAATGAATGGAGAGTTCGACGGAGTAACAGCGCTGTAGAAATGATTTGGCCCTAAAAGTCCCCTCCATGTTGGAAGTGATGTCCTATTTATAGGAGCTGATTTCTGGGCAGGAAATTTGCCTAAGTCTTAGGTCGCGTACGACCTTGGTTGAGTCGTAGGTCGCGAGCGACCTAAGCTAGGTCGCTGTCCCCTTGTGGCTTCAGAAGTTAGCTGGTAAGACTGTACTGGGCTTCATTTGATCAAGTAGTAGGTGCACGCGAGTTAAAGAATGGCTGTGGGAGCTCTAGGTTGTAGGTCGCTGAACATGCTTTAACAGTTAGGTCGCTAACCTCTTTAGGTCGTCAAGTCCCTTAGGTCGCTAACTATCTTAGGTTGTTAAGTCCTTTAGGTCGCTAGCTACCTTAGGTCGTTGAGTTCCATAGGTCGCAATCCTTTCTGTTGCAAGGTCGCAAGATCTTCTGTAGCCTTAGGTCGCAAGCCCTTCTGGATCTTAGGTCGCGAAGCTTTCCTGTAGCCTTAGGTCGCGAACTTCTTATGCTGTTAGGTCGCAATCTTAAGTCCTTAGGTCGCAAACTTCTCCCAAGTCCTTAAGTCGCGAGCTTCTTATGCTGTTAGGTCGCGAGGTCCTCCTGGATCTTAGGTCGCAAGCCTTTCCTTAGGTCGCTGAATTCTCTAGGTCGCAACCTTCTCTTAGGTCGTTAAGTTCTAGGCTGCTGAGATAAAAGGATTAACATTTGCCCCTCGAGGCATATGACTATGCCATAGGTCGTATGCTTCGATCTACCCTTGCTAAGTCGCTAACGACCTAGAGCTTTACGCGCCTGTTCGCCTCCCATTCTTAGCTTCATATAAATTGGTTAGGTCGCACCTTCTTCCTCACCTTATTGTTCTGAGCCTCCGTCGCCATTAACGATTCTTCGAGCTTCCAAAGACAAATTCGACTCATTCGATTGCCGATTCTTTCTCACCAATCATAATCCATAGTCACTGCTTTGACCACAAATCGTTGTTACTTGTCCTAAGCCTAATTTCGTGCATCATGCTTTCTGTATGGTAGTCTCAGTTGACTTTCGTTTGTCATTTGATGTGTCGGGGTGATTTGCGATCATACGAAAGCTTTTACTACGGATCTGTAGGGTTTGCCATTGATTTGCTTAGTTGATCGGTGGTGCGTTGAGGTAGGATGAAGGGGAAGATGAACTCTTTTTGAACTGGCGGTATTGGGTTATTGGATCCAATATGATGTTGCTTGGAGAGGAAGTCAACAACCTATCAGATTTGAACGACCTAGGAGTTAGGTCGCGTGGGAAAGCTTAACGACTTAAGCTTTTGCGATCTGACAACATTTGCGACCTAGAAAGTTCTCAACCTTAAACAATTGTGCGCGACCTAGGACTTAGAGAAAATTGCCCCACCTTAATCCATTCGGCTGCAATGTGCGACCTACAGAAATCCTGACCCATGATAGGTCGTTGAACGACCTAATACTTAGACAATTTTTTACAGCTCTGAACTTTTTAGCCTGAACAACTTAGCATAGGAACGCTGCAACTTGTGTTAGGTCGTAAGCGACCTAGCACTTAGAATTTTTTGAGCAGGACTTGACTGATTTTCTGAATTTGAATTATTTTGGGCTTTGCACTTCTTCTCAGATTGCCTCAACTTTAATGCTAATAACCTGTTTAGAAGCAACATTCACAGAAAAATGGGACGAATATACTGCTATTGATTGCCCACATCAAACAACAGATTAGTTGACAAAGAATATCAAACTTAAATGAACTTCGTGAATGAAATGCTGCGAACTAACAAATCTAAGTGAAGTATTAAAGCAAAATTGAAGTGATCAACTAAAGCTGATTTATTTGCATCAACACAACACTATTCTTGGACTTAAGATATTAAGCCCTGAAACTTTATAATTGACAAGTATCAATTAGTTTAGTTTCATTTACATTTGCTCGTTATTGTATTAGTTTTGCACAACACTTCACTCTTTTTAGGAAACGTGCACCTTAATATTTGATCGTCCAGTTCCTTGTGTAGAATGGAATCTCAACAGGAAGACTTGGAAATAGCCGGAGAAGCTTTTCCAATTGCTACTCCACTAAACGATCCTCCGGAAAGGACTCCTACTACTCTAAGTCATAAAGTCTTCCGACAACTGTGCATCCAATTTGGCATTGCCGAAGCAGATGCTTTACTTCCTGGGTCAAGCGACACTGCTGACAGGCCGCCTCTTGGCTTTGTTGTTGTGAACCGGCAGATGTGTTCGAGTGGAGCCATTCCTCCATTTAACGACTGTCTTCGGGAACTTCTCCTTCGGCTAACTATTTCTCCCTTTCAACTACACCCTAACGGATACTCCATCCTGCTGGGATTGTGCGTGCTTTTCAGGAGAACGTTGAACCGTTTTCCCTCTTTTGATGAAATTCGCTTCTTGTGTACATTTGCAAAGAACAAAGACCATCCCTCTATCATACTTGTGAGGAGCGCCAGGAATCGCAAACTAATTCTGGACTTGCCTGAAAGTGCCCATGGATTCTTGACTCAATTCTTTTATGTTCGCTGTCCTCCGGGATTTTATGCTATTTGGAGAGTCGGAAGTAAGATTACTTTTTACCGATTCATTTTCTAGATTTTTCATAATTCGAACCATCAAATGCTTAATTCCATTCTTTCTTCGTGCAGCACTTCCTTCTCTTCTTCGAGATACCAGCCGTAAGTCGATTTTAGATACTTTGAGTGCTGTTGATGTTGAAGAGAGGAGCGCCAAATTCTTGCTGAAAGATGAATTTCTACACCAGTTTGGCCTTTTACATCCTTCTAGATCGACTCAGATTCATGAAACTTCTAGTTCTGATGCGGAAACGTTAGTTGCTTTGGGTTCTCAAGCTGAGGCTTCGAACGCCCCCTCTTTTGTAGAAGAAATTGCGTCAAAAGCACCCGTTGTAGAGGCTGCTTTGATAAAATGTTCCGCATCCATCGATGTTGTAGGGTCAGCCAGCAAGTCGGCACTTGCCCCAATTATTGAGGAAGAAGAGAATCCTCGAGTTTCTGAGAAATCAATCGATACGGAAGTTGAAAAGGAGAAGTCTGCTGAGTTCCAGGGTGATGACACTTTTGATGGCTTGAGCGATATCATGATAACTTCTCAAGAGCTTTTCGGGGATAATAATCCGAAAGTGACTTCTCCCGCTGTTGAAGCGACTTCCACCCTAAAACAAACCCTGACGCCTACTACGCCAGTCGTCTCTGTTTCCACACTAAAGCATGGTCTGTAGTTTGACGCATGTAGCTTGCACGCCGCACACACTTAGGATTTTTCAGCACTTATAAGCATTTATCCTCTTTTTCTGGAAATTTCTAAGCTTTACTTCTTTTCCGTTTTTCAGATTCTCCGATGGGACGTTCCGGCTCGTACTACGACAACTTTCGGCGCTACGGAGGGCGTGATTCTTACGATTATGGACGTTATCTTCCCTCCCACAAAGAATCTGACGAAGAGCGTGCAGCTAGAAAAGCTCAAGAAAGGCGTGCTTACGAAGAGCAGCAAAGAAGGAGAGACGATGACTCTCATAAAAGAAAATATCACGATGACAAAGGGAAGAAGCATGCCACTGATGACCCAAGTAAACGGGTTAAACTTGATGAGAAGAACGCGTCTGAAATTTCTGAAAAGGCTGACGCTCCTATCCCTTCTGATACTCTGGCCAGCTCTCCTCCTCTAAAGAAGTCTGACATTCAAACAATCATTAACAGGCCACAATATCAAGTTAAAGACGGCCCTCCACTGCTTCAGAGCCGATTTCCAAATTGGTGCCTAAAAGGAGTGCGCTTTGATTTGGATTTGATTCCGATTGATAAGCAAGACATGCTTAAAGGTCTTGACGCAGTCAGGCTTAATATCGAGAGGATGTCGCAATGGCAGAAACTTGTCGACGAACTCCAAAGGGTTAATCACATGAATCTTGAGGCGATGATGACCATGGAGAATGATAAATCAGAATGGGACAAATGGCGCAAGCAGCATGATGCGGAGATGACGAGTATCGCAGACGACAACGCAAAGCTTGCATTTGAAGTCAAGCAACTTAAAGAAGATCTCGCCTCGTCTTCTGCATCGCATTCCCAAAAGGAAGAAGTCTTTCAGAAGCAAGTGCAGGATGCACATGCTGCACAAAGAGACGCCGAAATGAAACTTGCAGCTGAGCAGCACATTACTGAGAAATATCGCACAGAAAATACTGAGCTGCGGGGAACAATTGTGTCCCAAAATGCAGAGATTGAGATGCTGAAAGCTAAGCTTCTTAAAGTTGAGAAGGAGCGTGATGACGCGGTCGCTGGACAAGTTGCGGCCGAAGAGTCTCACGATGCCACTAGAGCTAGCATCGATTCTACTCTATTTGACTTCTATATGCACAGCGTTTTGGGCCGTGGCAGCCTTTCCTTCTTGGGTCCCAAATATGAGATTACACTTGCTGAAGTTTGGGAGACTATACTTGACACATTTTCCAGCTATGCGGAAGCAGACCTTGTAGTGCTTTATCTAGACGATGAAGCACGTGATGCGCTTATTAGAGGCAAAGAGCAACTTGCCGAAGCTAGAGCCGGGGCAGCGGTAGAAGAATATCCAGAAAAGACAACATCACTACCTGCCCCTGTCCATACTTCAACTCTGACTGATGTTGATATCATCGGTTCTAGTTCTCAATCTCCACTTGCTGCAAAAGATGCTGAAGCTAAACTCGATACTTCCGAGATTCCTCTTTCCCAAATTGAAGAGAAGAGCCAGGAAGAAACTGAAGCTGATAAATATGAAATTGAGCTTGCGAAATCAACTCCTCCAGGTAACTTTGGCGAAGTTCCGGGTCTAATGAACCAGTTACTTGATTTATCCGAGTTTGATGACCTTCTTACTTGTTACTTGAATTTTGGTGAACCGATACCTTTTCTATTTTCGGAAGATGCTGATTTTAACTTCTTTTCTTCTACAGCTGCGGCACCAGTTACTACACAAGCTTCCACTCCTTCAGTTGCCATTCCTTCATCTTTACAGGTTACTCCTCCTTCTGCTTCCCAGCCGGGATCACAGGCAGAGAAAATCGAAGCCCTTCAAGGCCTGGATGATCCGGCAGCTTCGCAGGAGTAGAAGGCGGAGGACCTTGAAGACGTCGAGAAGACCCCGGAGCAGTCCCTTGATGATGGCACGAAGCTTTCAACACTGCTTGCTACTCCGGGGAGCGAATCTTCCTCAAAGAGGAAGGGGAAGCGTGGCATAAGGAAGAAGAAAATTAGTGCTTCAACTGGGGAGGAAGCAGAAGTTGATCCAGCCGCGCCTTTTTCTCCTTCTGCCCCGGCCCGTCCACAACGGCTCCAAAAACTAATCATTAGGCCGGGGAAAGGCTCCAAAGGTGGCGAGAAGAGGGGATAACAAGCTGGATTTTTTACTCCTTACTTTTGCTTTGTGTATGTATCGACCGGGGATTGTGCGGGTACCGGTCCCTGCTTTTGCTTTTTGAGATATCTGGACATGTAAAGAATTTTCATAGTACTAAATAAAACAATTATTTTACTTGTACAAACTCTTGTGTATGTGAGAATGATCTGTCTTTTATTTTTAGTGTAGAATAAACGATTCTTCTTACTTGTGCAAACTTTTGTCTGCGTTTGAGAATGCATTTATTCCACACCATCTATTTTTCATGATATTGTGATGAACTCGCGGTATGTTGCTTGTATACTACTTTGTTCATGTAACTGAATTGTATAGTACTGCCCCCATACCGCAAGTGCATTGCAATATTCTTAGCTTTTTTAAGACTGATATTCTTATTCCAAAGAATAACTATTCCACTTTTTAAGGGAAGAATCATTCTGCTTTTAATAAAGTATATTTTGTCTTTCGGAAAGTTTTTACTTTCTCTTTCCTTCTGAAGAACACTTCAACTTTGAGGGATGATCACTTTTATTTGTTAAAAGTGAATTTTCCTACGCAGTGAAATGAGCTTCCGAAGAAGGTCTTGATTTTGTGCCCCAGCAAGGGGATTATTTTTGGTACTTCAAGCAAGGTGAAGTGCGCCTCTGAAGAGGTTCTTGAAGAGAAGCGATTTTGATATTTCAACTCTGGTGAAGTGGGTCTCCGAAGAGAAGCATTTTACACTTCTACACGGATGAAACGTGCCTCTGAAAAGGGCTTTTGCCTCCGAAGATGGCTTGTGCCTCCGAAGAGGGCTTGTGCCTTCGAAAAGGGCTTGCGCCTCCAAAGAGGGCTTGTGCCTCCGAAAAGGGCTTGTGCCGCCGAAGAGGGCTTGTGATTTTGTGCTTCAAGCATAGTGAAGCGTGCCTCCGAAGATGGCTTGTGCCTCCGAAGAGGGCTTGTGCCTCCGAAGAGGGCTTGTGCCTCCGAAGAGGGCTTTGGATTGCCTGGAAGTTACTTTCTCATGGTCGGATGGGTCCACGGGACAGGCGTAAGTTGCTTGATTGGATGTTTGTTTGTACAAACGATCGCAATCAATTAACAAGGTGCCCCTTTGGTGGTCCCACCGATCTTTTTGATTAAGGAAAGCTTTTCCATTTATTGGCGTGCCTCGTTAGAGGGCTTTGGTTGGTTGGTTGGTGTGCCGGGTAGGTTGCGTCTCAGGGGCGAGTGGATCCACGGGACGGACGTAAGCTATCTGATCGGATGCATCACGACCAGTTAGCGAGGGTCCTGTTACTTCCGCTTGGGAAGGCGTCCCTTTAGTGGATCTTCTGGCCTTCCTGTTGAGAGGCATACCTCCCTTTGTCTGCTTCTTTATTTGCTTGACAACTTTCTTTCATCATCTGCCCATTAGCGATCTCTTATTATCATTCCCCAGCACATCTTCTTTTCCTCTTACAAGTAAATTGTTTCATCCGAAGGAGTGGACTTCACTGTTGAATGACTTCATGAGACAAACACAAGTTATCTAGTTGGATGTCTATTCATAACGACAATCTCAACTAGTGAACAAAGGTTTATCACAGTGGAGTTGCCAACTTTTTATGTGAAGTTTTCCTTGCTTGGGATTTGAGTTTGGAAATCTTTTTGTGGCTTGGTTTTTCATGTAATAGCTGATTTATAGAGGTCGCTTAGCTCTGTGACGAGCAAGCATTGTTTTGATGTCCTGCAATTTTGAATCGACATTTTAGCAATACATTTTAAAGTATTTACATATCGAAATAAAACAGGCATTATGAAATAGTAAAGAACACAAGATTTATAGTGGTTCGGCCAAGAATCGGGCCTACATCCACTTTATAGCTTTCATTCATTCACACTGATTTACAATATTTTACAATACAACTGATACATTCATTATTATTTCACAATTTTGAACCAAGCTTTTTCTTTCAAGTAAAATAAGGACGTAAGTGGTTGCTGTTCCAGGCTCTTGGAATTGGATCCCCTTCAACAGTTATGAGTTTGAAAGTGTCATCAAGAAGTTTAGTGCTTATGACATATGGTCCTTCCCAGTTTGGCCCAAACACACCAGTTGCTGTCATGATCCTTTTCAAAACCAAGTCTCCGATCTCAAAGCTGCGTTGGCGAACCTTAGAGTTGAAATGCCTGGCAATTCTCTGCTGATGAGCTGAAAGCATGAGCCTAGCTTCTTCTCTTTTCTCATCAAGAAAATCAAGTGCTTCAAATTGCAGTTTCTCATTTTCAGCTTTGTTGAAATGAACTCTTCTATGTGAAGGAACTTCTACTTCCACTGGAATCATTGCCTCTGATCCGTATGCCAGTGAAAATGGAGTGTGCCCAGTCGCAGTTTTGTGAGTAGTTCTGTACGCCCATAGTGCTAATGGAAGTTTATCAACCCAACCACCTTTTGCTTTTTCGAGCTGCTTTTTGATAGTTGACTTGATGATCTTATTAACTGCTTCCACTTGCCCATTTGCCTGCGGATGAGCCACTGCTGAGAAGCTTTTTCGAATTCTGAACCGTTTGCAAAAATCCTGGAATTCTTCACTTTCAAACTGAGTACCGTTGTCTGTGATTATCTTCTGTGGCACACCATATCTGCAAATGATATTCTTCGTTACAAAATTTATCATCTTCTTAGAAGTGATAGTGGCCAAAGGTTCAGCTTCAGCCCATTTGGTGAAATAATCAACGGCAACAATAGCATATTTAATTCCTGATTTAGCGATCGGTAATGGTCCAATTAGGTCTATTCCCCAAATGGCAAATGGCCATGGGCTGACCATTTGTGTGAGTTCGGTGGAAGGTGCTCTTGGGATTTTTGCAAATCTTTGGCATTTGTCACACTTCCTGGAGTAAGCTGCAGCATCTCGATTAATATCCGGCCAGAAATACCCATATCGGAGAATTTTCTTTGCAAGTGTTTGACCACCTGAATGGTCTCCACATTCTCCTCCGTGCACCTCTGCTAAGATTGTCTTGGCTTCTTCTTTAGTTACACATCGGAGTAGTGGGATTGAAAATCCCCGCCTGTATAATCGGCCATCTTGAATTATATACCTTGACGCTTTTCTCAATAATTTTCGACGTTCCTTAGAACTTTCTGGCAGGGAACCACTGAGTAAGTATTCTTTGATTGGAGTCATCCATGATTCATGCTCTTGAGACGTAGTCATAATCCAATCAATATCCATTTCATCAATGCTTGGAGCTGACAGAACTTCTACAGGAACTAATCCCAGCAATTGAGCTTCTCTGGAACTTGAGTACTTTGCTAAAGAATCCGCCTTCATATTTTCCTCTCGGGGTATGTGGCTTATTGAGTAGTGATTTAAATCATTGAGGAGTTCGGAAGTTTTTGTCAAATATGTAGGCAAATTTCCTCCTTTGGCTTGAAATTCTTTCTTCACCTGGCAAACAATAAGCTGAGAATCGTTGAAAATCTGTATCGCTTTGATGTTTAGTTCCTTGACGATTTTTAAACCGGCAATAAGGGCTTCATATTCTGCTCCATTGTTTGTCGAAGGGAATTCTAGTCTCAATGCATAACATAATGATCGTCCTTCGGGAGTTTCAAGCACAACTCCTGCTCCAGAACAATAATCATTTCTTGAGCCATCAACATACAACTTCCACTGTATCGGAATGCAGTCAGTTGTTTCTTCCTTGATGTCACCTTTGTCAGTGGACTCTGCAATGAAATCTGCTAAAGCTTGTCCGTTAATTGCTCTTCGGGGATGGTAAGTGATGTCATATTGGCTGAGTTCTATGTTCCATTTCAAGAGACGACCCGAAGTTACAGGACGATACAGGACTTCCTTTAAAGGTTGATCAGTCAGGACCTTGATAGGATGAGATCGAAAATAGGGCCTCAACTTCCTGGAAGCGATTAACAAACAAAAAGCAAGCTTTTCTATCTTCGAATAATTCATCTCTGCCCCAGTGAACCGTTTGCTGATGTAGTAGACTGGACGTTGTATTTTCATATCTTCTCGTACAAGTGCTGCACTTAGAGCATGGGATGAAATTGCTAAATAGATGAAGAGGTCTTCGCCATCACTAGGCTTAGAAAGGACCGGAGGAGTTCTCATATGATGGATCAGCTGATCGAAAGCATTCTGACATTCGGGAGTCCATTCAAAAATTTTCTTTCCTTTCCTTAAAGCATCAAAGAAGGGAATGCATTTGTCTGTGGCCTTGGAGATGAAGCGACTAAGAGCGGCAACTTTTCCATTGAGACTTTGCAGTTCTCTCTTTGTTCTAGGGGCTTTAACTTCTCTCAGAGCTGTGATTTGAGCAGGATTGGCCTCAATACCCCTAGCGCTTACGATGTAACCCAGGAATTTCCCAGACTCTACCCCGAATGAACACTTCAATGGGTTGAGCTTCATTCCATATTTTCGAAGAATTGTAAACATCTCCTCCAAGTGTCCCATGTGATCTACAGCTTTCTTTGATTTTACCAACATATCGTCGACATAAACTTCCATGGTTTTACCGATCTGAGGCTTGAACATTGCATTGACGAGTCTTTGGTAGGTTGCCCCAGAATTTTTCAATCCGAAAGGCATAAC
Organism: Allium fistulosum; assembly: GCA_030737815.1. NCBI lineage: Eukaryota > Viridiplantae > Streptophyta > Magnoliopsida > Asparagales > Amaryllidaceae > Allium > Allium fistulosum. Next base: position 422,726,470 of record CM060907.1, on the reverse strand, counting down.
TTTGTAGCAGTAGAGACCCACATCTGTGATAAAGCTTGTGTCTTCCTGATCTGGTTCATTCATCATAATCTGATTGTATCCGGAGTAGGCATCCATGAAAGACAACAACTCATGTCCAGCCGTCCCATCTACCAGTTGATCGATTCTAGGCAACGGGAAGCAGTCTTTGGGGCAGGCTCTGTTTAGATCTGAGAAATAAATGCATACTCTCCACTTTCCGTTTTCCTTCTTAACCAGTACTGGATTTGAAACCCAATTTGGATAAGTGGATTCTTTGATGAAATTATTCTCCATGAGACGATCTACTTCTTCCTTTAAAGCTGCTGACCTCTCTGGACCTTGAGTTCTTCGTTTCTGTTTTACTGGCGTGAATTTCGGATCGACATTCAGAGTGTGAACAGCAATTGTTGGAGAGATTCCACACATATCAGCATGACACCAAGCGAACACGTCCAGATTTGCTTTTAGAAATGATATCAGTGTGTTTAGAACTGTTGCACTCAGTTGTGAACCCACATTAAGTACTTTGTTTGGGTCTTTGGAGTCGACAGGTATTGGTACCGTAACTTCCACGGGCACCACTCTATTCTCCTCTGCACTGGATTTTCTGGGGTCTATTTCTCGCCTTGCACCACTATGCTCACCAGTGCAGGTACCACCCTGTATTTGCTACAAGGTTGGGTTTTTGATGCGGAGGGGAGCTGCCGCATCTTTACCCATTTCTCTCTTTCTGGCTTCTCGAAGCTCTATAAGATAACATTCGCGTCCAGCATTTTGATCTCCCTTGATGACACCAACACCATTTTCTGTAGGGAACTTCATAGTTAGGCACCACGGGGCCAAAATGGCCTTGAATGCAGCTAGAGTTGGCCTGCCTAGGAAAGCATTGTAGGCAGAAAATCCATCGACAATTACAAAGGTTTGCTTGCGAACAACTCTTTTCTGCCCTTCCCCAAGTTCCACGAACAACTCGACAGTTCCAATTGGTTGCTGTGGTTCCCCAGTGAAACCAACAATCTTTTGTGACGAAGCTTGAACGTCAGTCATTGGGATCTTCATCTGGTCAAATGTTTTCTTGAAGAGTATATTGCAGGAAGCACCGCAATCAATGAGCACTCGTCTTACTATTGCCGGTCCGATTCCAGCAGAGATAACCAAGGGATCTATGGTGGGAGCTTCAATACCAATAGAATCCCTAGCTTTGAACATAATATCATCGTCTGAAATCCTTTGCTGCTTCAGGGGTGCAGCATTTTCTACAGCAAAAACATCTTCCTCTGGTGGGATGTATTTTAAAGCATGAGCATATCGTTCCATTTCACCCCAGCTTCTGCCCGCTGGGTGTGGGCCCCCCGTAATCACATTGATAATGGGCCTCTTAGATTCTTGTGCTGCAGTGCCTTTACCTGAGCCTGATGGCTGAGTAGGGAGTTGCTGCCCCTGAGTTGACGAAGATGGGTCACTTCTGTTCTTCTTGACATACTGTTGCAGCTTGTTTTCCCTCAACAATTCCTCAATTAAGCTCTTTAAGTGACGACAGTCATTGGTATCATGACCGGGTTTGTTGTGAAAACGGCAGAACTTTCCATTTCTCATAGCGCCCTTTCCCGTTTTATCTCAGCCGGTTTGGGATAATCCACAGCATCCTTGGTGGCGAAGAAGATATTTTCCAGAGTGTCGGTCAATGGAGTGAAATCTGAGGGTTTGAAGAAGCGAAGTTTCTTTGTATCCTTTTGTTTCTTCCCCTCGTGATTTTCCCTTTTCTGACCTCTGGAATCTTTCTTTTCCGAAGCGGTAGTATTATTTTCCACCTTTGCTGCCACCTTCATTGATGCTGGAAGATTTTCCAAGCGTATGAATTCATCTGCTTTCTTGTAGAATTTCTCAAGAGAATTTGGCTCTTTCATCTTCAGCCATTTTCCAAATTCACTCGATTTGTCGATAGCACGCATCAAATAGGTCAAGATCATTCGTGACTCTGCGTTATCAACTTCTGCCAGGGCTATATTGAAACGGTTCAGGAATGATTTAATAGGTTCTCCCGGATTCTGTTCAAGACTGGACAATGACATTATGTCCTTTTCCTTTGAAGCGTATAGCCTGAATTGCTCTTTGAACTTTCGGGTCAGATCGGAAAACTGATCAACTGATCGGACAGGAAGCTTGGTAAACCAGAGGAGTGCCACTCCTTCCAAATATACTGGGAAATACCGGCACTTAATTTCATCAGTTGCTCTTGCGCCGGTCATGTGCCAGTCGTATTTATACAAGAACTGATTTGGATCACTTGTTCCCCGATAAGCAGGAATGGTGGGGGGAACAAACTTTCTAGGAAATTCAGCCTTTAGAATCTTCTCGGTAAACGGAGTTCTACTTGGTGCGAATCCCCATTCGCTCTCATCTTCATCCCTCTGCATGCTCTCCTTCATTATTTGCTTGATCATACCAGAAAGATATTCTTCATTGTTCAGAGATTTCGCAGAATAGACCTCAGCCGTCTTTTCGGGGGTTTGTCCAGGTATATGCTCATGAAGTACTGGTGGTGGCCTGGATCCTTCGGCCTGGAGGGGTGCCCCTTCGGCAGCACCTGATCCCCCGTGAGGAATATTTCTTCTCTCGGAATTGGGAGCAGTATTAGCAAAGTTTTCCTCATTACTTACTGGTCTTTGATTCGTACCAAGTAGAGCATTCAGCTTTTCCATCATCAGATTATTTTGAGTTTCAATCTGCTGATACAGTCCGGATACGGCAGCATCTAACTCTTGTCGCGTCACACCGACGCTCGGAGCTGTCTGAGTTGGAGAGAGAGAAGTGGCGGTATGATCTTGCACATTTTCAGATCTGGCAGCCTTTCGTTTCCTCCCAGGAGCCATTATGTCTGATAAATTTCTGGTTTTGTAGGAAACTTTTTCAACAAACTTGTGTGAAGCAATGGTGAACGGTAACCTGAGTTGGGTTCTCAGTGAAAGCACCAAAATGTTAACGGTAGAAAGTGAACGCTAACACCCGGTGTGTGTAATAAGATCGTGAAAGCACCACCCGTGTGACGGGAACAGAAATCAAGCAGGAAAATAGCAGAAATGCAGTAAAAGACAACAATTTATAGTGGTTCGGCTTGAGATTTAGCCTACATCCACTTTGAATCTCTTTATTATTGAATTTGGTTACAAATCGATAAAAATCTCTTCAGGAAACAATACAATTCGATCACAAGAAACAATCTTGACTACTAGCTCAATCTTTGACGGTGAAACTCGATGAATCCATGTCGGATGTAAGGAATTTCTCTCGAAGCTTGTTATAGTGTCGCGAATGCTTGAAGGATCCTTGATTGCTGAATGAATGGAGAGTTCGACGGAGTAACAGCGCTGTAGAAATGATTTGGCCCCAAAAGTCCCCTCCATGTTGGAAGTGATGTCCTATTTATAGGAGCTGATTTCTGGGCAGGAAATTTTCCTAAGTCTTAGGTCGCGTACGACCTTGGTTGAGTCGTTGGTCGCGAGCGACCTAAGCTAGGTCGCTGTCCCCTTGTGGCTTCAGAAGTTAGCTGGTAAGACTGTACTGGGCTTCATTTGATCAAGTAGTAGGTCGCACGCGAGTTAAAGAATGGCTGTGGGAGCTCTAGGTCGTAGGTCGCTGAACATGCTTTAACAGTTAGGTCGCTAACCTCTTTAGGTCGTCAAGTCCCTTAGGTCGCTAACTACCTTAGGTTGTTAAGTCCTTTAGGTCGCTAGCTACCTTAGGTCGTTGAGTTCCATAGGTCGCAATCCTTTCTGTTGCAAGGTCGCAAGGTCTTCTGTAGCCTTAGGTCGCAAGCCCTTCTGGATCTTAGGTCGCGAAGCTTTCCTGTAGCCTTAGGTCGCGAACTTCTTATGCTGTTAGGTCGCAATCTTAAGTCCTTAGGTCGCAAACCTCTCCCAAGTCCTTAAGTCGCGAGCTTCTTATGCTGTTAGGTCGCGAGGTCCTCCTGGATCTTAGGTCGCAAGCCTTTCCTTAGGTCGCTGAATTCTCTAGGTCGCAACCTTCTCTTAGGTCGTTAAGTTCTAGGCTGCTGAGATAAAAGGATTAACACATTTAAATGATTCTCATACTTTACTTACATTTTGATTCACCTTTTGAAAATATTCTTTATTTTCTTATTCCTTTCTCAAAATCAACTTACACCTTTGCTTATAAATTCTCAAACTCAATTACTCCACTTATAAGATTTTCTCCTGAATCTTGTCTCATTTAAATGAACTTGCTTACCATCACAAGAGGATTTTAATTGGATTTAAAAACATTTTGAAAACATCCAGATTTATAAAATAAGAAGTAATATTAAATATAAATATTAAAATTTATATCTAGTTATTTATAAATTTCAAAGCTGGTTTTAGAAAAATTAGAGTTTATTATAAATATTTGCTATGCCTTCAAAAATAACTAATTCGAAATAATTTAAATTCAATAATAATTTATAATACCTATATAGTATAGTAATTTAAAAATATTTCTTTTAAATTGAATTTATAATTTAAATTTTTTTATTTTTTTTAGAAAAGCCCAATATTCATCTATAATGCCTCTTGTCCATATTCAACTTCGGAAATATTCTACTATTCCCATCCAACAAATTCCATATCTCAATATAAGTTCACTTTGATTTATCCTTTCCAATATACACTGATATTTTCCTATCTCATTATAAAAACTTCATTTATAAATTTATAAAATCTCCCTGAGTTTCCTTTTTTTTTATAGAAAATAGTTTTATTTAAGAATTCCATCTTTATACTTTATTTATTTTATATAAGTTTCCATATTGCTCTTTAAATAAATTCCATTCATTACTTAATAAAATTTCCCTTTTATTCCATCATAAATTCTCTTTTACTTCTTGTTTGTACTTCTTAATAACATCTTCTTTTATTTCTTAATAAAATTCCACCCATTGAGTTCAAAAATTCTTCAAGTGTTTAATATATTTAAATCTTCTCAAAAACTCAGCTTTAACTAATCACAATTTATAAGATACCTTTATTTCTTTTCTTTATCCTCAATTTGAAGTAGATTCATATTTCAATAAATATTTTCTATTGGATTTTTATTTAACTTTGTTAAATTAATTTATTTAATTCATAAAGTTCAAGTTTTAACTAAAATGTTATTTTACTCTTAATAATTCAATTCACACACCAATCTATATCAATTCATCCATCAGTCATATCACACACATATAAATAAGAAATAAATACTTCTGAGGAATCCTGTTGGATCCCTCCAACCTGTTTCCCTGCATCCACAGACGTTAGCACGATAAAATACCAATTCCACTTCGGGGTGGAATATCGCGGTATATGGGATTTATAAATTATCATCCGCTATTATGCGGCGCATAGGGTCTCATCCGCTATAAAATGCGGGAATATCAATCACCCAATATATATATATATATATATACTGCTATATATAATATCATCCAACTGATAAATATTATAAATCAACCAAACACATCTAATGGTTTAAAATTAATTATTTAAATTAAACTGTGGAATCCAAATGAGTGAGAAAATCTCACCTTTGCTTTTAAGTTGCAATCCACTTCAATCCCGATTTGATTCACGATTCTTGACCTTGTATAAACAATTATACGATTTTATTAATATTCGAACAAATCGAACAATTTAATTTCCGTTTGATAGATTTGATTTAAGCTAATAAATTTTAACTCTAGCTAATCATTTAATTTTAAATAATTAAATTTTAAACTAATTTTCCTTTTGGAATTACATATATATATATATATATATATATATTTACTTATAAAATTATCTATATAGATTTAACAATCTTTCTTTATAGAAATTCCCAACATTTTTTAAATCCCCTTTTTTCAACTCGTATCTATATAAAATAATCTGTATAGGTTTTAAAATCTAATTTTTTTATATACCTTTATATTCCAAAATTATATGTAAATATATATTCTACTACTTATTGTTTATCTACATATGTTTTTAAAGTAAATTAAGATTAGCTTAAACATTTTAAACTGCTTAACAGAAATTCCCAAACCTGACTAATTAATTTAAAATCAGAAATACCTCACTGTGAACATGCATAACAGACCTCGCTTGCGACTATCGCCAGCAAACTCGAGCTCGTCACCGCCAATCCTTCCCCAAATCCATGCGCACGCGTCCACCAACTCCCATCGTCTCGAGCCCACGTCGTCGCCAGCTCCACCGCAACCATCGTGAGTGCTTTGTTAATGCTGAAAATTGAATGCTAACACTCCGGTGTGTGTAAAGAAAAAGTGAAAGCACCACCCGTTGATACGGGAACTAGAAACAAGAAGAAAAATAGCAGAAAAGTAAAGAGACAGCAGTTTTATAGTGGTTCGGCTCGAAATTAAGCCTACGTCCACTTTATCTTCTTTATTACTGATTCAAATACAACTTTTACAACAATCTTTGATTACAACAACACTTTCACAAGTAGCTAGAACTCCGATGTAGAAGAATCTTTCGAATTCATGTTGAATGAGTTAGATTTCCTCTTGAAGTTCATTGAAGTGTCTCTTGTGCTTGAAGTGTCGGATGTGTTGGGAAAACAGCAGAGCATTGGCGCTTCAAAGAATGATCCAAAAGTCCACCTTAAGTTGTAGTTGGTGCTGTATTTATAGTAGAATTCTGGACAAGTGTTAGGTTGTGAACGACCTAAGATAGGTCGTAGGTCGCGAGCGACCTACGATAGGTTGTGGTCCACTTGCGACTTAGGAGACATAGCTTGATAGGGTTGCACTTGATCTTATTTAAACGAGGTGACAAGTGGTAAGTCATGAGCGACCTAGGGAGAAGCGCCATAAGGAGTTGTCTCGGCTTGTTTAAACTGGGTAGTAAGTTTTAGGTCCTGAACGACCTAAGATAGGTTGTAGGTCGCGTTGCCTCTCCGCTGTGGTTTACCGTTGCCCTATGTTGACAGTTAGGTCGCTGAGTGCTTTAGGTAGTTAGGTCGCTGAGTGCTTTAGGTCGTTAAGTCGCTGAGTGCTTTAGGTCGTTAGGTCGCTGAGTGCTTTAGGTCGTTAGGCGCTAATGTTTTAGGTCGCTTCAAAAAGAGGAGCTAACATGCTTCATCCACCTCTCGCTTGCGGCGTCGCGCTCGAGCCCCTCAAGTCGCCTCGCCTTCGTCGCCACTGCCCCGTCCTCGTACGCACGTGCGACCCACTCCCAACGATGCGACCTCGAGTGCTTCTCGTGATTGGGTTTCGATCGCGAAGATCGATTTGGCCAGAGGATGGAAATCGTGATTTTCTTTCGGTTTGATTTCTTTTTTTTTTAAATATCTAAATGATAACGGACTTGATTGTATAACCCACTTTGTTGGCTAGTATGCTGGAATTTAATAATGTAACAATTTCAGCTATTTCATATTTACTTGAAAACCCTAGACCCTATTATAATAAAATCAGATTTCCTATCAAATGTTTTGGTTAGCGTAAGGTAAAAACTTACCCATGTTTATTTGTGGGGAGTCTTACGTGATACCTTTTCTTTCTAAAGGTTTTGAAGTTAAGCAAGTTTAACCTGTTACTCACACCAGACCCCTGTCTGACCCAAGTGTTTATTTCTGTTTTATAAACTCTTGGGTACTCAAATTTTTACGAGCAGCCAAGGGATTCAGGTTTAGCTTTGACGAATATTCTGGAGGAGCAATGGAGCAGGAGGCTTCGGCGTTCGTAGATATAGTATTCCGCTGTGTTGATATCTGTGATAGTGTCTTGTCTTGTATTTGAGTTGTAATGTCTTGACAGATGTTTATAACTGTCTAGTAAGTGATGTATATGTTGTGTAACTCTGTAAATTGTTGTATACTATGTAATAGTTTATGTTATTAATATAATTTATTCGTTCCGCTGTGAGATCGTTGTTGTCGTTTCTTTCTTTCTTCTCTTCTTTTCTATTTTCTACCCCTTTCTTTCTTATTGTCGATGCGTCCTTCTGTAGAGAGAAGGGCGGGTCGTCACATGTTTTTCTTGATTTCATTTAAACTTTACTTAAAAATGAAAACAGAACAGGTTTCTGTTTTAAAATTTAAAACCTGTAAACAAAAGTTACCCGAGCCCATCACAAATTCCCCCGAGCCAAAACCATATGTGCTTCGAGTCACTCGCTCAATAAACTCGAGAAATACCCGAGTACTTCCTCTGTTAAAACCCAAACGAAAACACTGATACACGTGATACTCGTTTACGTGCACAATCGAGATGATTGCCTCCGACCATCGATTCCATCGCCGGCATCTCGTCCACGACCATCTCTTACGATCTCGATCACCAGAAACTCGAACAAACGCCTAAATCGAAATCGAGAAATCTCGATTTTAAACTAAATTTAAATTTCTATTTTACAAATTATTATAGTTAAAATCTATATAGTTAAACAGATTATTAAAGGATATTAATTAATGATTAAGAATTAATTAATAAAGTAATTAAAGATTAATTAAGTTATGGTTAACACTTAATTAATTAAATAATTAAAGGTTAATTAAATTGGTTATTAAGATTTATTAACTTGAAATTAATAATAATTAATCTAAGATAATTACTTAAGAAAAGTAATTTAATAATTGTTAATGAAGGTCATTAACTATGGATTATTAAATAATTTATTTATGTGATTAATTTTAATAATTAATTAGATTAATTAATTTAAGGATAATCATTTATGGAATTGTTTAAAGTGTAATTACTTAATGAAAGTAATTTAGAAATTAATTACTCATTTGTAATTAGTTAAGTTAATGTGATTAGTTAAGTTAATTAATTAAGTTAATTAATTTAGAATAATCAATGGATGATTTGATAAATAATTACTTAATGTAATTAATAAGGTATATTATTTAGGAAAGTAAATAATAGATAATTACTGGAAGTAATTAGTTGAAATGTGATAATTGTGTTGTGGTGTGAATGTTTATAGATGATTCTGTATATACATGAATGTATATAGGTGTGCATGTTGTTTTGTATCAGTGTGTCTCTGTTATCTTGAAATTCCAGGCTCCTGTTTTTGATATAAAATCATTATCCCATGATCTAGAGTTGAATTGGATTTAATATTTAACTGTAACGACCCGACTTTTTCTCCACAGAAAGTCGTATCATTAATAAGAAAGAAAGGGGTAGAAAATAGAAAAGAAGAGAAGAAAGAAAGAAACAACAACAACGATCTCACAGCGGAACGAATAAATTATATTAATAACATATACTATTACATAGTATACAACACTTTACAGAGTTACACAGCATATACATCACTTACTAGACAGTTATAACATCTGTCTAGACATTACAACTTAATACACTACAGAGATACAGACACAGAATTAAGCATGCAAACATAATTATACTTAAGTTATTTTAAGTAAGAATGTTACTCACCAAACATGCAGATGAACAGGGGTTTATATTTTGAAAATCTTGAAACAGTTTTGACTTAAGACTGGAATGCCTCTTTGAATCTTTAAACTTGCATGCCTCACTTGATTTAAAAACTTGAGTTATAGAAGCTTTAAACTTGATTAAACTACATGCATGTTGGCTTCCAGGTTTGAGAAGAATGCAGACTGGCTTGAGTTGTTTCCAGATTGCAAATGAATGCAGGCTTTTGTTTTTGATTTGAAAATTTGGTTAAAGATCTTTGATTTGGTTTGAGGAAAATTTGTTTACTGATTTCAGATTTTAATTTAGAGAATATTTGAGAAAGGTATTGATCTGATTTGTTTCAGATTTGTATTTAGAGAAGAAGATTTTGAGTTCTCTTGGTTTTGAAAAAGAATAGAAAGAAATGAAGTGAAGGAAATGTATATGTTTATATAAGTAAATTTTGATTTTTATAAAAATAAAAGAAAATGAACATAATTAAGACACTTGTCATTACATTTGTTATTTAAATTACACATGTTATAATGAAGCTTTTAGGATATAACACATGTATCTTAAGTAACACTTATTTATTTTAAATGTAAATAAAATGCCTTTTCTTAATTTATTAATTACTTATCTATATATAATTTGTATTTTAAACTTATATAGATATACTCTTAAATCATATTTATTTAGAAATTAATAAGAAAATAAAATAAACCTTATTACTAATCTTATTTAAAACCATATTTGTTATTTGTTTAAATAGCTTTGAAAAGCTAATATTAAATAAATCCAAATCTCCAAACTATCAATATATATATATTAGAAATTTTAAACAAGATTTCATTTATTTATTTAATTTCAAACCAAAGTCAATCTATTTATAAATTTTTAAAGGATAACATTCCCTAATTATTATTAACCAATTCAAATTTTTATTATCAAATATTATCAAATCAATTTAATTATTTAAACAGATTATTAAATTGATATTGCCCCAAATTTCCGGGATATTACATTCCTCCCCCCTTAAAATAATTTCGTCCCCGAAATTTAAAACAAAGGTAATTTAATAATCTTTTTTAAATCACAAGGATGTATTATCATCCATATGCTAACAATCATAGCAACCAATCATCCAAACAAACAATTCTAACTATCCAGCGATAAATTCTGAATAGAATTTCCTCGAGTTTCCCCAAGTATATATATACCGGGATACTCGCTCTACAAAATCCAAACAATCAACAATACTAAGCTATAGAGTTCTTACTCATCTAGATCTATAGAACTAAACAAGATATCAGACTACAGACGAGTCTGACTCAACAACCAAATCTCCCGAACTGCTGGTTCCAAAACCAGAGATAGATCAAACACGTACTCCCTCAGAGATACGTAAAATACATTGAATTCCAGTTATCCAAACTGACAATTCAACCTTGTATATCAAAGTACTTATCCAAATTAGATCACAGAAAAGATCTAAAATAACTCGGAGCTAACTTCCCAGACTTACCCAATCTTATAGCTCCCTTTAACCAGAGAAAAACTTCACAACAACGAAGTCTCCAACTTCGAATTTCAAATTCCTTCGTCTCTTATCCACAAAATTCTTCAGACGATCCCGGCTACCTACAAATCCTTCCTGATCAACTCAACCTTCGCTGATGCTTCTAGAAACAAACAGGACCAAAAATAACTCAACCAATGATCCTCTCAAGATCAACCAAGATCAAGAACAAACTTTGTTCTTATGGATAATCAAGTTATCATTTACAAAGTATTTTAAATCCTTAATTATTAATTTATTTATCCAAATCATTAATTAATTAAATTAATTAAACCATTTTAATTACCTTAAAGATTTAATAATTTTAACTTTAAGATAAAACATTTTCTTATCCATGGTTAAATTCTCATTCACAATATATTTGAAAACATCCATTTTCAAATTTACTTTTAAATTTCATTTTAAATTTAGATTTAAAATGAATACCAATTTGTCTATAACAAAGTTTTAAAAACCAATTTAAATTTTTACATGTTAAAGAATTTCTTACATCTTATAAAAGAATTTCTAAAAGAGTTTAAATCAATCCCTTCTAAATTCAAACATTTAAATATAACAAACATTTAAACTCATTTTAAAACATTTAAATTTATAAACTTATTTATTTCCAATCTAAGATTTAAAACCAAACTTGAAACCATATATTAAAACTTTGATAACTGTAACAACCCGACTTTTTCTCCACAGAAAGTCGTATCGTCAATAAAGAAAGAAAGGGATAGAAGAAGAAAAGATAAGAAAGAAGAAAGAACAACAACATCAGATACTCACAGCGGAACGAATGAAATATAATATATCACATAAAATATTACATAGTATCATATACATCAAAGTTACACAATTATACATCTCATATTAGACAGTTATAAACACCTGTCTATCATACATCTCAAACATCACAGAGATACAGACTCAATACAAACACAGCGGAATTACTATATATCTACTCGCTGAAGCCACCTGCTCCAAATCTCCTCCAGAATTCGTCAAAGCTAACCTGAATCCCTCGACTACTCAATACAATATTGAGTACCCAAATTCAAGAAATTTTAAGCCTGGATCTCTGAATAAAAGTTGAAGTTAACAACATGATTGAAATTCTAAAAATGTTTCCAAGGTTTTAAATTCAATAATTATCTCTGAAATAAAGAAATACTGTGATAAACAGATATTGGTCAAAATTTTATGAAAACAATTTCATAATTTGATTACATGAGTGGATTCAGGTTTAGCTTTGACGAATATTCTGGAGGAGCAATGGAGCAAGAGGCTTCGGCGTTCGTAGATATAGTATTCCGCTGTGTAGATCTCTGTGATAGTGTTTGTATTGTATTTGAGTTGTAATATCTAGACAGATGTTTATAACTGACTAGTATGTGATGTATATGTTGTGTAACTCTGATAAGTGTTGTATACTATGTAATAGTTTATGTTATTAATATAATTTATTCGTTCCGCTGTGAGATCGTTGTTGTTGTTTCTTTCTTTCTTCTCTTCTTTTCTATTTTCTACCCCTTTCTTTCTTCATAATGATGCGTCATTCTGTAGAATGAGTGGCGGGTCATTACAGTGGTATCAGAGCCAGGTTTAATCAATTATCTAAACAGAATTTATTAACTCTAATCAATTTAATTAACCTTTAATTAAATTAATTACTATCCTTTAATTACAATAATTAATGATCCTTTATTAATTAATTAACTATAATTAATTATATTAATCTTCAATTAATTACAATTAATTAATCATACTTAAATTAATTACTTTTATTAATCAAACTTGATTAATTCATTAATTAAATAATCCTTATTAATTTATTAACCTTTTAATTAGATTAAATAATTAACTTGTAATTAATTATCTCATTAATCATAAATAGTAATTAACAATTTGTAATTACTTATCTAAATTAATTAATGATTTGAATTGGTTTCATAGAATATGTAAGAGAAAGGAACGGCTTCGAGGATAAGATTTATAGGTTGCTTCTCGAGTACGAGTAACCATTTATATTAATATTAAATTACAAAATATCATGTTTACCTAACTCAAGATTTTGACATCCTATCGAAGCGTGCCGCCGAACGTTTATAATGATATACCCCTATTCCTAACGCAATGGAAAAGGTTTTGAGTCCTAATTCGATCGTATGGAGAAGATAACATTTTGGATCGAGTTATTATTTTAATTTTTCGATATAAATTTCAACGTGTTTATATTTTGTATGATCACACGATAACTCCAAATGCTACGAAAATTGGAATCCAATAATAATTCAATATTACGAATCCAATGGAACTGGTTTCGTCGAAATACGAGATTGTGCCTCGGAAGGCTATTTTTAAATGTCAATTTAAACGATATATTTTTAAAATTGAACAAACCACTGTTAAATTCAATTTCAACTCATCTATTATTTCCAGTATTATCAGTGTTAATTTTATAAGCCTTTAAAATATTTTTAACAAGCTTATAACTCCAGATTATATATTTTTACTCAATATCCAATTACTATTTTAATAATTAATTAATTCAATAGATCGATATATTTAAATTCTAAATCAAACTTTTCCTATTAAAATCAAATTATAATTCAAATTAAATACTTAAATCCATTTAAATTAACCGTTCAAAATCCCGGGTTGTTACATAGGAGCTAAATACCCGGGTTTTATTCAAAAATCTTTTGAAATGATACTTTATATTTAATCCTTGGAAAACATACATTTAGCCCGAGTAACTCAAAACAATATTAAGGAATTAGGTACTACCAAATAGTGTTATAAATCCTTTTACCAGGAAGGGTAATATTCAAGTGAAGTGTTTACCATCCCGACATTTCCCTTTTCCATTTTTAGTTGTTTTCGAGTAACTCGAACTAGTTAATTATAAGAATACTTCTTCCTAAGAATACTTCTTCCTTTTCAAATCTCTTATTGAAATAATACTATATTTGTTTTCAGATAAATAGTTTTAACAAAATATTTGTCATCCACCTACTTTGGATTCATTGAGATTCGATCTTTTTTCGATTGTATAATGACAAAGAGAATAATTTACTAAGTGCACTATCAATCCGCCTAAGCAAGCAATTGATTGCCATTTAGAAGATTATTCCGATTATCACAAAACAGAATCGAGTCTCATTCCCCAACTGACCCAATAAAAATCCTATTCTCAAATTCGCTTTAAATATATTTCTGCTTTAAAGTATTATTACGTAAAATTATTATTAGTTTTCCAGGAATCATTTGAAATTTTTTTTATTATTTATTATTTTTATATTTTTTATTATATAATTTTTTTATCAAAGCCATAGGTATTTAAGTTCTTTGGAAATCCATCTTATTTTCAAAACATATTTTATAATCTTGATTTATAAAATCAACTTTTTATATCATCTGAAATTTTTTTGTTAAAAAACACCTTATATTAAAATGCAATTTTAACTCAACATTATCAACGAATGCCTTATAGTCAAATTATGAAACTTAATTCACAAGGTGTTCGTTTCAATGTTTTTCCAATTTTTCTATCTACCCAACCTAAGATGGAAAAAGGAAAATCAACAAACAGTAGTCAACGCTCAAAACTGGATGAGCATGACTAGTCAAACCCATAATGATAATAATTAAATATTATCAACTCTAAAAAACAACAAATCAAAGTAACTATAATAAGGAAAATTTCTTATGAACTATTCAACATATTAATGTAATTCTATTAATTTTGGAAATCATTCTTTATATATATATGTATATACATATATATATTCCTAGGTAAAATTATTTCATTTAACAATTTTAAAACAATATTATGCTGGTTTTCCTTTTTAAAGAGATTAGAAACCCTTATCGATATAGTTGTACCTTTTGTATCGACCAGAATTCATAATCAACTCAATAGATAAATCAACACAATATCAAATATTTTATAGCACTAACAAACACGCGCTCATATACATAATACACTCAGACTCATTCTAGCCTCACTTGCCCTATCTCAAATGAGTTTACCCCACAAAGCCAAGATGTTTGCTCAACCTAAGCTCTGATACCACGTGTAATGATATGGCCATCGGCCCTAACAGTTGTGGGTACAATCACCGTGGCATACACTGGTACCTCGCGATTTGCTTTTAAGGCAAGCCTCTCGACCGCACTAACTCAGAGGACATGTAGGAGTAATAGTCTCCTACTCGCCACCGAACACAAAGTGAGAACCCATATCATGTTGCACTACGTGCCGAAGCAAATCCGATCCCGGTCTCTCCGAAACAACGTTTGATAGTTCTGGTAAACTCAACCCCGGTTCTTTTGGAAATAATCAGATAACACATAGGAGCAGGGATCACCCCCTAACCATTTTAGTAGATAGATCTCCCTATCATTTACCCTAGGAGAACAAAATGAAATTTATACACACAGTACAACTTCATCGTAGGTGACTGTGCCATAAACTCATGTGTTTCTCCTAGATATTTCCGGAGTTATATTTTGGCCCAGATTTGATAGTCGGTTATTTAACTATCAAATAAACAAACAATAACAAATTCAAAATTTTAATTACTTGTAGCAACCACTAAGCCTCTCAAACTAAATCTTTCATTTATAAAAACTTTTTGCAAAAGTGTTTATTAAAAACATCCATATACTCATCTCATTGACATTTGTATATTCACAAAATATTTGTGAATGATTTCTCATTTCAAAATCATATCAAAGGATCAAAACAAAATGTTATTTAAATTATAGATAAAGATAACCTCAAACAATATTCCTTCGATGTTAAGTGTGAAACAAATGTCCATACCATCAGAATTATGAAGGTTAGTTAATGGAATCCAATCTCAAATTCTATTATAAATTTCCTTTTATAAATCCCCATGATAAATCCCTTTTATATATGAATTTCCTTTACTTAAATTCCAAACCAATTTATAAAACTCTTTATAAATCATCAAGTTAAATTTATAAAACTCTTTTATAAATATCAAAACCATTTATATATCTCTTAATAAATCTCCAAAATTATTTATAAAACTTCCTTTATAAATATCCAAAATCATTTATAAAACTTTCTTATAAATATTCCTTATTTAAACCAAAGCTCCTTTACTAAACTCATTTAATAAAGTCCTTTTGCTAAACAA
Source organism: Allium fistulosum (assembly GCA_030737815.1). Taxonomy (NCBI): domain Eukaryota; kingdom Viridiplantae; phylum Streptophyta; class Magnoliopsida; order Asparagales; family Amaryllidaceae; genus Allium; species Allium fistulosum. The sequence goes on along the minus strand of CM060907.1, from coordinate 422,710,329 downwards.
AACGATTATTTAAAACAACTTTAGTAAAATTATTGCTTAACTTAAAACATTATTAAAAATATGATTGACCTAAAATCATAAAGAAGCTTAGTGACCACAATGATTCTCAATTAACTGAGTTTACTTTTCAAGTTATAACATGGGTATTTACATAACAAGCAAATATGTATAAGGGAATCAGCACATAACAATCAATCATATATGTAAATGTCCAACTTACCAAAAGAGCAAATGGGGATTTGTTTTGCTAAACACATGTCTAAGTTAATTAACACTAAAGTATTAATTACCTTTATTAACTAATGATTAAGTACTAATTATCTTAATTAATTAACTAATTAATCATTATAATAAATAATTAAATTATTACTATTTAATTACTTAATTAAAGTTTTGTAAACACTTTGCAAAAAGAATACTTAAGTAAAACCACTTTTAATTTGCAAAACGAGTTCGTCTTATGAACTGCATTTATAGCGACTATCACTATATGACCCGTAATTTCAAAACTTTATTTATGTTCTAAATCACTTCCGAAACTCTTTCTTGTTATGTCAACTTAAATTTATAACTTAGAATAATGTTTTGAAAATGAATTTAAGGTTTTGAAGACTTTATAAAGTATTTCGAGAAAGTGAAGTTAGGAGACAAGTTTTTAACAGTCCAAAGGATCTTGATGTCGCAAACTAACCAGTTCAACATATTAACTTTTTCTTTAAAATATATTAATATATGCATGGATACAACACACACACACACGCACACCCCATCACAACATTCAATTAGTAAAGATCTTAACTTCCATACCTTACCAACTTTTACTTCACTTTCTAAGCTAAGAATAAACATTACCTATACACATACGTAAGCCATATACAACTTTATTTATTTCAACCAACATCCAACCAATTAACAACCAAGATAATATTACGATAAAGTTTAGATGTTTTATTAAAAGTTGCAAGCTTTAACTCAGCTAATAGCTTTCCAAATCAAATTGAACTCTTACTAACTTCACTCGAACTTCACTAAACTTAAAACAACTTTAGCTCTTTGATTTACTTAAACCAAAATGAAATTTGAAGGCCTTATGTTTGGCCATGAGTCCAACATGGTTCGACCATGGTGAGATGGGGTGGTAAGGGCTTGGTTAAGAAGGAGGAGGGACTTCGGATTATCATTGAATTCGTAAATATCATACCTGAAAATGGGTCATCTTCCAACTGATTTTTGGACATTTTACTAATGGAATTTGGAAAGGATTCCAAGGAAAGGTTATTGGAAATACTTTTCTCTATAATTTAAATAAAAGAATCACTTAATTTGGATTTTTTTGTAGGATATATGATCAGAAGAAGAAGAGGTATTTTAGGACCTGAAAATTTTGTTCCGAAAACACTCTACAAAGAAATATGATATGGGCATGGCTAAGCTAAAAAATTTAAGAAGTGGTACACATAAAAGTTGTAGACATTGGAATTTTTAATGGTTTGAAAAAAAAACCTCCATTTGGATAAGATAAGAGAAAGATATGGTAGAAGGAAGAGGTGCCAAAATTGAAGAAATGAATGGGGTATTTTTAAGCAAGAAACAAAGCAAATTACCTTAATGCCCTTGGTCCTTTACCCTCCACCTCCTCTTGCTATATCACCATGCCACCACACCTTCATGTACCTCAGCCCACAACCTTGTCCCCACTTCCCTTTGCTTAGCCAACATGTTTTAAGTGCTATATGTACTTGTGTTTCCTAATGTTACTTTATGAATCTTAGGTCTTGTTTGGTTTGTTATTTTTAGTTTTATGTTTTCGTCCAAAAACCGTGTACTAGACGCCTGTATTTTTATAAAACAACCAATTTTGAAAATAAAACTAACATATAAAATAGAAAACAAATTTTTATAATGTTTTTCGTGTTTGGAGAAATAACAAAAGAATGGAAAATAAACCATCCACTCCGCCGTCCCTCCATCCGCTCCGTCGTCCATCCAATGTCATCGTGATGGCCTAAAATTTTATATTTCTCTTCCGCTGTGATTATATTTTGTTATTAATGTTGAAAACATAAAATACAAAGTACAAAATGAAACCAAACAGGCCATTATATTTTAAGGATTTTTAAAAAACAAGTATGGTTATATTTCACATCATGCATGTATACTAACTTAAGTATATATGTGTTAACGCTCTCTTATTCATGACTTGGCGACCTATTCGACTCAACGACCTAAGGGAATAAGCGACTTAACTGTCAAAGGCATAAGCGACTTAACGACCTATAGCAGAGCATGACCTAACGACCTAAAGCACAAAGAGGCTCAATATGACACAACTCAACGACTTAAGGAGCTCCAGTGACCTAGCGACCTAGAGACTCCTGCGACCCAACGGGTTAACGACCTAGCAACTCAATGAAGGCAACGACCTAACGACTTAAGGAGAGAGCGACCTAACTAACAAGCTTCAGAGTTAAGCTACATGCACACCGCTTCTTCCATTAGGTCGCCAACGACCTAAGCAAGCCGAGATAACTCCTCTGCTACACATGCTAAGTCCCTCACAGCTTGTATCTCGTCCAGGATGGTTCCATTAAGTCGCTGACGACTTATGTTAGCTCGAGATCACTCTTAGGTCGCAACTCCCTAGGTCGCTCACGAGCTATGAATATGGCCGACCTAAGCCCAACTTCTCTTATAAATACCCCGCCTACTCCGCACTAAAGGGGGATCGAAATTTTTGGAGCGCCAAGACTCTGCTATTTTCACGACTTCTACACTCACCCTAACACTTCAAAGGCAAAAGACATTCCAAAGAACCTTCGGAAAAGATCAAGTTCATTCAACATGAATTCGAAGAGCTTTTCTGCATCAAAGTTCTAACTTCCTGTCTTGATTGTGTTGTAATTGAAGAATTATTGTAAAACTTGTAATCAAATCAGTGATAGAAGAGATTAAGTGGACGTAGGCTTGACTTTGAGCCGAACCACTATAAAAATTATTGTCTCTTTACTATTTTCTGCTTACTTTTAGTTCCCGTACCAACGGGTGGTGCTTTCGCTGTATCACAACTCACACCGGGGTGTTAGCGTACATTTTTAGCGTTAACAATATGTATACACTAATACATAAATATTCTACTTATTATAAATGTATATGTTTGTTTATACAATAGGTTTACAACATTTCGACAACTTTTAGCTGACGAAAAGTCGAAAAATTGGAAAATGAGTTCCAATCACATTTTCGATTTTTCTTTGAACTAGATATTTTTGTAAACACATTTTGAACTATTTCACCATCATTACTTATTATTTAAAAGAGTTTTATTTTAAATCTATTATTTAAATATTTAAAATTAATTAAATATTTGTAAATCAAAGCGATGAAATTCGGGGTCATTACAATAACTCTAATTTGTTTAACTTTTTGTGTTATATGATGTCTCTACAATAAAAATAGGAAATCTTCAAGGATTTAAGGTATATAATTTTCAATTAACATTGTGGATGAGTTTGAAACTTATTATACACGTTAATCACAAACATACAAAATAATTATCAAAAAATATATGTTAATAATTAGTGACATTAGGGGAATAATAATGAAATGCAAAAGATGATATACAAAAACTTTCCACTTCAGGTTTATTGACTTCCAATTTTGCCTTTGATCCAATGTCACTAACACCTATGGACCTTATTCTGTCGTGAGGAGGAGGCCTGGTTGTTCACTAATCGAAGAGATTAGCCTTTAGACTATTCAATATTGATTTATCGTAAGAAGTATCTGATGTATATAATACTTATTTTTGATGAACTAAGTAAATTACTGTCTCTTTCTTTGAGACTAGTCCTGTTTTCCACTTTTGTAGTAGGTTGTTTCTTAACTTTTTCATTAATTCTTGTAGAGTATAGAAAGACATGAATATATAAAACATATTTAAAAATTAGCATATGCAGCAACTATATAACAGCGGGAACATATATCTACACATCAATAGCTAGCATTTTTGTAGGATGAGTTCACTTAGTTCCAATTAGCAATTTTTTCTTTACAGAAAGGCCTCCTGGGTCATGGCAGCAAAGCCAAAGTACAAGCTATAGGAATAAGCCAAAGAATATATTTTTTCTCTCTTAACAATCTTCATAAGAAATGAGGTACCCCTGTCCTGGTCCCTCTCCTTCGATTACTCTTTTCTATTTCTATGAAAAACTTCACTTCTCTTTGTAATGTACCGATTTGGTTTTTGTTGATGTTTAGGAGCATGGCTATGATCTAAGCAATGAGTACAACGTTTGATCCTATCTGTAGAAATTATGGTAGTCGTCTGAAACTTAATGATCCATCGATAAAAGAACTAAATCCTAGAATTCAGAATGTACGACTAAAAGATGAAGTTGGCAAAGTTGGTGCACTATGTTCAAATTTTATAGACCCACTCACTATTAAGCAGACCCAAGTAATACTTCTGAATTTGTTGATCCAAAACCCGATTTATTGGATCTTGATGTGAAGGCAAAGGAAGAGCTTCTCAAAATGGGCAAAATGTTTCCATGCATGAACACAAGTGCAACATCCATTGACATAATCGTTGTTGGTGCTGTTGGGAATAGAGATGGTGCACTTCAGTCGATGATTAGTTTATTCAAACTATTTTATTTTGCCTTGAAGCCTGTAATTAACCTAGTTTTGCTTGAAAATTTTAAGGATATATGATTGTCTTATCTATTAAATAATAGTAAAGCAGAAGAAATTCAAGCTCTCTTATTAATTGTAGGCTCTTTCTTTATTCTTCTTAATTCTCTCTCTAGATATTTTAGTTTCAAATTTTTATAATTTATTTATTCTACCAAACTTCTAATGTCAATTTATAATCAAATACATACTTCGAGAATTTTCTATAAGTATTCACAAATGTATTCTTAGTTCTCTTCTAATATTTTACATTTAAGTTCATACATTTAAACTAATTACGTAATTCAAAATTCAAACCATTTGATAAACTCAATTAACTAATATTCGATACGTCATGTAAATCCAAAAATATGACAATTTCAATAGTATATCATGGTAGCATCAACAAACCGGTAAAACAAAATTTTCATTTGCATACAAAGATATGTAAATCACATAGCATAAATTATATACATCAACAATAATAACAAATTTATTTTATAATTCGTTATCTCAATGAAGTTATCATGCATTGCATTGAAAAGTTATATTTAGCTTTAAACACATATATTTGAACTTTCCATAATTACTTACAAACCAATATTATTTTTTACTCATAGCCATGTATTTAACCAATTATTTAATCTTTATTTTAAATCATTCAAATAAATTCAATTAACAATATTTATTAATTCATCTCATAAATCTTAAAATATACCAATTTAAGTATGCATACAGTACTCATATATATAAGCAAAGATGATAAAATTATTAATTTTATTCATATATAAAGATATGTGAATCGCATAACATAAAATGTAAACATAAATAATAATATATTTATAATTTATAATTTATAATTCATTCATCTCAAAAAATATCATACATTGTAGTACAAAATTTCATTTTTTACAACTTTTAATGGATAAATTTATATTTTACAACATTGAGATGTGGAAACACGGATTACTCTAATACAAGTTAGGTTATGTCGACATTCTCATTTTCGACATGATATTAAAACTTACCTAACTCATATCTTAAATTAACGCCACAATTATTATTATTATTGTTGTTGTTGTTGTTGTTGTTATTATTATTATGCAAATATTGAAGTTGTAAACATGACACTCCTACAACAACGTGAAATTTATGATTACCTGCTATGTTAATAAAGGTTTGCTAATTGAAATCTAAGATAATGAATAAAAGTTCATTTCCCAATAAGTTGAGCGTAAGATGTTCTTGTGACATCCCGGATTTTTGGTAGTATTGTTTTAATAAATATTTAATTGAATTAATTAAAATACAGCTTTCCATTTTAAAACAAATATATATATATATATATATGTATGTATGTATTGGGAGAAGCTATGGTTTGGAATTAAAATAAAGAGTTTCTAAATATTTTAAATGTGAAATCTATCTGATTTAACTTTATTAATATGTGATTTAAAATATATATATATATATGATATAATCGAGATAACAATGGTTCAAGTAAAATAAATCTTATCAATATTAAATTTAAGTATAAACAAGTATAAAAGTGATTTACAATGTGTATGAAACAAAAGTAAAACATATGAGATTAACAATGGTAAAATATACATGAATATTTGTATGTACATAGGGATGAATATGTGTAAACAAAAGGGGAGACAACATTTAAATCCCAGCACACAAAACATATAAACAATGTCAGCAGAAGCAAAACATAAGATCGGGTCAAAACAAAATCTAATCAAGTCATATATTTTCAAAAGAAAGAGAAAAAAAAGGAGAAAAACAAACAACAAATATCAGTTTTGGCTTTCCCTGCAAGCCTTATCCCTGTCTTCATTTATCAGGTTCAAACAAGCTAAGTATAACAACAGATAAACATTTCTTTCTTCTTCCAACTTAAAACAAACTGCCATTACAAAAAAAAAAGCCTGTAAACATTTTCAAAACCAGAAAAAAATAATATCAAAGCTTGGATCATCTTAGCTAGCAAAATAATTTCATCTCAGATTTAAGCAGGATCAACTCAACTAAGTATAGATCAGGAACCAAGAATCAAGTCGAGTTCCAAAGTTTCAAAAATCTGCTCTGTTCAAACAAAATTGTGAGTAACTCTGAAACTTTTGGTATATCTTGAAGTTGTATGTGATGATCTTTGAAAAATGATGTGAACTATGATGTGCATGTTGTTTTATAACGATTATAAGTATATATATGTGTGTTAATAATTATATACTTGATGGGAACATGGAAAGTAAATCTCTGTTCAATCTGAAATAGTGAATAAACTTGAATTCAAACTTGGTTCAGAAAGTAAATTATTTAAGTAAAATTTGATGAATGTTAACATAAATGTATGCCTGATAATTTTAAAATGAATGCATGTAAATATACATTTAAGTACTTGTGTAAATGTCTGCATAACAGTATATATATGTTCTGTTCCTCTTATACAAGCTTCTAAGATGTTCCAAGTCGAATTTTTTTCCCTGATTTCTTTTAGACTTAGATATATGAATCGATTATGTTTATAACAGCAAGGATTAAGTTTTAAAAATAATTGTAAAAAGAGAAATTGAATACAGTTTTCACTAGAACAAAATTATTATAGTGAAATACATATATATGTTAAAAATCAACAATCTCAATTTCAGATTTGGATTGTATGGATGTATTCGTGGTTGAAAATCACGATTTTTAATATGGGTATCATGATTTTTAGTTTGATAGTCGATGGGAATTTTCAAACTGAACGGTTTGGACATTTCGGTTGATTGTCGTTGATCGGAGGTGAGGTGAGCGTTGGGGTTTGGTCAGAAGGTAGGTGGTAGCAAGGTGGTCTCTGGAAAAATGGTGAGGGGATTTATAATTGGCCATGGTGGCCAGGGGACAGCGTGATAGGGTTTGGAGTGCTGTTTGGTTGTGTTGGGTACTCGTGATGATTCTGGCGTCGATGGATCATCGGAGGCACTCGCGTTGGGGGAAACAATGCTGGGGTTCGAGACAAAGCTCGGATGTGGTTGGCAGGGGTTCTCGAGGTCAGGTTCGTCGGCGATTGGGAATTTTCCGTCGATGCTTTGGTTTCTGGTATGCTCGAATTTGTTCGATTTCGTTACACAGCGAGTTCGACGAAGCTGGGTGGTCGGGACGTTGGCAAGGGTCGTTGGCGACTTGTAGGTATCATCGGAGGTGATCGAAACGGAGGCAGTTGCGTGTGCATGTGCACGGGAGCAATGGTGTCTGGGTGTTGTTTTGAGTTTGGGGAAGAACTGTTTTCCTCGGGAACGAACTTGAAGTAGGCAAGGTTTGGCTCCAAGGAATATGGTAGCGGGTTTGCTCGTGTTTGAACTCGAGAAATTTGAGTTTGTCTCGGGTATTATTGATTTTAGCTCGGGAACGTTTTGTTTCTAGATTTTAATCCTGTTCAGATTTTTAAACAGTAAATGTTTCCAAATTTAAAGCAAAGCTAAATTTTAAACAAAGTTTTTAACCAGTTTTAAAGATGTATGAAATGTTGAATTTAGAGAATGATGTTAAACAAGTTTAAGTTTTAAAAGAATATATTTTCAAAGTTTTAAATTTTGTTTAAAAAAATAGTTTTGGTTTATATAAATATTACATTAAACAAATTTTTGTAATTTGTCCTTGAATGTTTTCAAGTAAAATGTAATCGATGAAATTGAAATGTTTTTAAATTGAAAGGTATTTAACTTTAATAAATTAAAAAGATGATGATTTTGTATAAACCAAATTTAAGCTTTTAAATTTAACTTTAATTTAAATGGTAGGTAAGAGTTTAATGTAGTAAATGGGTTATGTTAATTTAATCAAGTTTATTAATTAAAGTAATTAAGGTATAATTACTCAATTAACTAAGATGATTAATTTAGGATATTAAATTAAGATAAATTAATTTGTGAAATTAATTAAAGGTAGTTGATTACATAATTTAGGATTGATTAATCTAAGTAATCAAAGGATTAAGGAATAATTAAGTAATGGATGTAATTAGAGGTAAATTTACTTAATATTAGAAGGAGTATTAAGAGTAATTACTTAATGAAGTAATTAAATTAATTAATTACTCAATGTAATTAATTAAATTAATATGGTTAATTAAAGTTAATTAATTAGTTAATTAATTAAAGAGAATTACTTGATGAAAGCAATTAAAGGTAAATGACTTAAGGGAAGTAATTAAGGATGAATTACTTTGAGTAATTAATTAAGGTTAATAAATCATTGTTAATCACTTTATAAGAGTAATTAAGGGATTATTTAATGTGATGGGTGAAGGTTAATTAATTTTTATAAGAGTAAATTACTTATTTTAATTAAAGGATAATTAGTCAAGGATGATTAATTGAGATGGATAATTAAAGGATGATTAATTAATTGGGTTGTAATTAATTAATGTTAAGTAAAGGTAATCTAAGTGATTAAAGTTAGTAATTAATTAAATTAGAGAAAAATTAAATTGATTTTTAAAAAGTGATAAATCTCGTTTATGAATGATTGAATGATGTTAAATGCCTTGAATTGGTTGATATCTCTGATATGAAATGTTTTATGAGATGATATGTTTGGGTGGACAGTGATAATGTGGTTATATATCAATGATAAATTGCTGTGTAAAAAGTGACATCCTGTATTTAAAGTTGAATTGTAATTAATTGAATAACTTGGGTTAAGATGACATGAGATTCGAAGAGACCGGAGTCGGGTATCAGTAAATACCCGGAACCACTTCGATTTGTAATCTACAAAAATTTTATAAACCGTATATGTGGTATTAAACAGGCTGGAATGGAATGAATTGTGTAATATGGATATTTAACCTAAAACTATTGTGTGATAATGATTGACTATGAGAACTCGTAAGAGGGTATGAGTTACCTTGATATTCACATATGTTATAGCTTGGTATTTCATGTTATATGGATTTACTCACGCTGGTTTCCAGCCTGACCCGGGTGTTACTTTGATGTAATGCTCGGGTCAGACCGAGTATTACCGATTTTCAGGTAAGGACGTTCTGGAGTTCAGGAGGTGAGCTGGATGACAAGAACGTATAGAGTATTTCCGCTGTATTGTATTGTTGTATATCTGAGATATGATAACTGGGTATATTCAGTGTCTATATATATGTGTAACTCTGATGTATTAAATGCAATCGACAGATATAGTATTCTTTGTAAACTGTTATATTTGTTACTATATTTTATCCGCTGCGAATGTGAGGTGCTGATGTTTCTGATCTTTTCTTCTATCTCCTTCTTCTTTTTCATAACTATCTGGCATTTTCGGGATCGAAAATCCCGGGTTGTCACATTTAGTATTAGAGCTGAAAGGTTAAGCGAGAACCTTGGCTCTGGTGGGGGATACTCTTTAAGGATAGGGTCAATAGTACCCTAGAATGAGTTCAGTGTGTATATATATATATATATATGAGAGCGTACTTGTTATTTTCTTATATAAAGGTTTTAAATGATTTTATATAGGATTATATATTTTGATATATAAAGCAATATTTCCTTTAATAAATATTAAGGTAGTTGGTTGCTGAATAAAGATAAGTTTGAAATGGATCCAAACTGAAATTAAAATCCTGAATTTGTGGAAATGTTTCCAGAATAAAGATAATAATAAATTGGTTTCCAGATATGATAATCATGGTTGATATCATTAACGATTAATAAGATGTGTATTAATGAGTAAACAAAAATAAAATGTTTGGGAGGTAAAATAAGATGTGTATTAAGTCGATGCCGAATTTTAGGACCATCAAATCATCAATGCAGAAAACAATGTGATCCATAATAGCGCATCCATTGAAAAACAAATTCAACCACCTGGAATTATTGGTGGCAAAGTTGAATACAATTGGCATACATTGTACAGTTTCATAACGGGATCGACAGCATACAGTGTACCACATTGCCGGGTAGGTCCCACGCACGAATCTGGTAACTTCAGCCTTTGTTTTGACTGTCGGCTGCATTGATGGGGGCGACGAGTGGGACCCACATTGTCATGTGAGTGCCGGCTCAAGTGAAAAGAGAGTTAATGATATTGAGCATGTGATGTAGTGTAAAGGATCTGTTCCTTTTGTTGCAAGTGACAAAAGTTTTACTCTTCTTTTATGTTTTTATATCAAGGTACACATTTTTTTCCTCTCAAAAATCATAAATCTATTATTGTATCTATCTAAATTCATCAAAATAGCAGTTGGATTTGTAGTTCACTTCATATTTAAATAAAGTCGCTTGCGTCTGTGATGACAAGGGATTTGGTAATGAGAATGAACTATTGCATCTCTTTAGCCTTATAATTAATTAACTGCTTAAACGGAAACTATTCTTGCTAACAATTCTTCGTGTTTACATCTCTTGTGAGGAAGACATAACTCTGATTTCTTTACTTTTTGCTTCTATGTTAGACAGTAAAAATCAATGAAAATGGAACAGTCATGTTATTTCTAATCATCTTAATTAAATTATTTGTTTATTGGCAATTTACCCAATTTGTGCATATATTGATCTCTAAGGAACGTGTTTCTTTCTTAAAAAACCAATAATTCTGTTTGTTGATGTTAAAATTCACTTTAATATACAAATATTTGTTGTACCAGGTTCCGTAAAACCTGTATCGCACATGTATGTGAAATATAATTTTTAAAACTTTTTTAGTACATAATCAACTATAAGAGTTTGATAGGTTTTCTTTTCTAGTTAATACAAACCACAATATGTTAAATCTTCCCATGGACTGTAAATGTTTTTTCATGTCAACAAGTATCCAATAGGGCATTCATACAAATTGTTGTTCACTTAAATTCGGTAGATTTTTTGTTTGGAATATGGATATCCTTCCTGTAACCATATGACATTACAAGTTAAGCTCAATACATGCTGCACTATGAGTTTATGTCGATCATACTTAACAATAGCTGCACCTTTGTTTTTTTTCCTTATTCTGCACTAGAAGTATTAAATTTTATTTTTTGAGTCCATCCATGTAATTTTTTTTATTGTTTTGAATCATTCGATGGAGTTTAATGCATTAACATAACATTAGGCACATAAAAATGAAAGAACAATTTATATTACAAGTTGTATCATTTGTTTCAAAGCAACTTGAGCGTTTTTTCAATGAAAGTGCTTCCCCTTCCTACGAAGATGCTACCCTTGGTTCCTCATGTGTTCATCATTCACTAGTTCCTAATCTCTTTCATCTGCTTTTATATCTACTGTAGGAAAATTTATTAATTTTTAATTTTTCTGCTATATTAATTTAGGTGTGTATGACGTGAAGAAAATGCTTCTAATCCATGTTGGATATTAAGACGGCTTGCAACTAATCCTTAAATGTTGGTATACCAAAGTTAGCTAATTTGTTTAATTCAATTTTATGTGAATATTACTAGAATATGGTCCGCTACACTCAAGAATTCGAGTTGATGAGTGGCTTATATGACAATTTTTAAAATCTAGAGGTGCATTAGGCATTCCTACAAAAGGTAGATGTATATAGAGACATTGGTTTCTTCACATAAATCTCAGGTGTAGAAATCAATTTTATGTACAATGTTGTATGCTACATGCACAATGTGTATAAAGATACAAAGAACCGAGACAAACTCAGTATTCAATTTTAAAATTGTTATTATTTTAAACTTCCAAGTTTAGTACGAGGAATATAATTGATCATTGATCTCAAACTTCTGTTAGGATTAACCTAATAAAGCATCATAGAATTCAATTTTAAAATTGTTATTTATTCCTTTTTTTGTTAAATATGTCAGATAGGGTATGTCATACTAAAATAATATAATGAGTTAATTGATTAAACTACTTGTTTTGTACAAATGATCTATTCATAAAATTACATCAAAGACTATAGGATATATTTAAGAAAGAAACACGTATGATGATTGGGCAACATAATCTTTTTGAAAATAAGCTATACGATTAAGGACAAAGAAAAGTTTTTCATTAGTAACAAAATGACAAATATATGTGAGGTGTTTATATGTTATTTTAGCCTTATACAAAAATACTTAAACAGATGTGCTCCTTTATGATCATTAACTACACTAAAAGGATCATCTAAGAAATACGCATCAGAATCACTGTAAATTGCTCTTGCTGATTAAATCCTTTGTTTATATCCTCCATTAAAATAGACTAGGTTTTATAAAAATAGCAAATTTTGACTTCTTTATATGTATCATATTGCAGCAGTAAAACAACTAGATAGAAAATGGACTTGATGGAAACATCGAGTTTTTAGTAAAGGTATTGATGCTTAGCATCCTTCATCATCCGAACCTTGTAAAACTTGTAGGATATTGCACTGATGGAGATAGCGCTTATTGGTGCACGAATTCATGACTAATGGTTCCTTACAAAACCATTTGTTCGTTAATATATAGCATTTTCTTATGTTTTCCTTTTCTTCTTATTCCAGATAAACCATACATTATTCATAAATTTGCAGATCTTCAACCGAATCAAAGTCCATTAAATTGGTCAATGGGAATGAAAATAGCATACGGCGCTGCACAAGTACTCGAGTATCTACACGACAAGGCAAACCCACTAGTTATATATGGTGATCTAAAATCATCAACTATTTTATTAGATGAACAATTAATGCCAAAACAATCGGAATTCGGACTGGTAAAACTTGGCTCGGTTGGAGATTTTCTAGTTGCTTCCTCAAGAGTTATGGGCACTTTTAGCTACTATGCTCCCAAGGATGCAAGAACCAGAAATATCGGTTTGAAGTCTAATGTCTATAGCTTTGGTGTTGTCCTTTTAAATCTTATTGCCGGAAGAAGAGCAATTGATACTACCAAACCAACGAACGATCAAAATTCGGTTACTTGGATATGTAGTGCTACTGATTCTTTCTTTTTTATGTTGATATATGTATAAACTGAAGATTTTACTATTTTATATAGATGCAACCCATGTTTAAAGATTAGCAGAGATATAAAAAGCTGGTTGATCCAGTACTGGAAAACAACTACCCGTTAAAAGTGTTGAACCAAGCTGTTGCAATTGTGGCAATGTGTGTTCAAGAAGAACAACCAGTGCGCCAATCCATGCCAATTGTTGTTGTGACATTGAGTTTTTCAGCTGAAGCTTTTCCTTCATCTAAAGAGATGCCTTCATCCTCCGGTCAGATAACTGTCCCATAATTCGAACCAGAGTTTCAGTTTGTCTTACTGTTATAGTTTATCTAACTATGTTTTGCTCGCATCAACTATGTTTTGTTACACATTTTATTTCAACTATATTACAATTGTATTTATTGTATTTCTGATTTATTTAGCTATTTTTTGAAATTTTACTTTATAGGTAAGTAGATACCTTTGATGCAGAAAAAGTAGTAACATGCTGCAACAAGTTATGGATTTGAATTAATTTCTGATGCCAAAACTACATTTTGGTTTGTATGCTTATATGTATTACTAGTTCTGATCACTAGCTGCTTCTTATTCTACATTATTTATGAAATATTATGGACATATTATATATGTTTCGATGTAAGAATATTACGCATGTAGATTATGTAATATTACATGTTTATTATGAGATGTGTGATTAATATAATATGTTGATTATGAAATGTGATTAATATAGCATGTTGATAATGATTTTAACTGTGCTTTATGACAAGCTCCATTGTCCCAGTGGTTAAGTGATTTGGCTTTGGTGCGAGAGGTCACAAGTTGAAAACTTGCGTAGCGTGATTCGAACATTTATTGACATATGATATGTTGTCACAGGGATTTGTTGTATATAAAGTACCGATTAAAAAAATAAAAAAAATATTTGGTACATAAATTGTGACGATGTGTATAGGATAGGAACTTGCTGTAGAGACCCTAAGCAACAACTTTTCAGAAACACTGTGCAAAATATCAACAGTGTTTCAAAAATGCTGTGCAAAATTTCAACAGCGTTTCAAACACGCTATAAAAAGGGTTCTTAAAAGCCATTAAAAACCACTCAGAGCAGCTTGTAAACGCTGCAAAAAAATATCATGGCAACGTCAAAAATGCTAAAAAGATCCCACAGCAATGCTAACAACGCCGTTAGAAGTTGACATTGCAAAAGCATAATGCTGTATATAGTTAACGTAGCAAAGAGCTAAATGCTATAAAAAGTTATCTTAGCGATATACCCACATTTAAATATATTTGACAGCAGATGTCAAATGCGAAGAAATGTGTTTTAGCTCATCAACAAACACTACAAGAAAACGTTCTATTAATAGCAATTAGGGATAGCATGTAATCATTACTTGCTATGGTTAGGTAGTTAGTGGCCATGCAGATTAAAACATAGCCCATGTTCATGCTATTATTAAGAAAAAGGAAATAATTGGCGGTATGATTTAGTTTCCCCCCATAGTATTTCCGTGCCCCCAACAATCTCTCTTTTCACCTTCACTTCCAAAATCCAAATCTCAAAACCTGCTACCTTATGAACTTCACTGCCATGAATCCCCTTCACTCTCTAATTCCTCCTCACTCACGAATCCCTCCTCACTTAAGCTAAAGCTCGACTCCTCAACCCATTGAAGCTCGATTCCTCAACTCGTTGAAGCTCTATTCCTCCACTTAAGCGCAGTTCGTCAACGAAATCGACTTTTCGCCTTATGCGCGATTCCTAAAGCACAAGTCGTCAACTTCGCTTAAGCGAGATTCTGCGCAATGAAGGTCGATTCCTCCACTTTGCTTAAGTGATTCCTCAATGAAGCTAATGCTTGATTCCTCAACGAAGCTGAAGCACGATTCATCAACTTCGAGAACTTGACACTTTAGGTATATTTTTCAATTTCTGTTTTTCTAATAGTGCGTTGAGTGGTTCCTTTTAGTGCGTTAGTTATTACTAGACAAAAGTTCTTGAAACTGAGCTCGTGGATTATGAAGAAATTTGATAGTGTTTAACTTGTGAAGTGGATCATAGGCAGAGTCTGAATTATTTTAGTAGGAAAGTTGTTTTCCAGCAATATTTTCCTAACTAACAAAATATTTTTCAGTTACTGATAATTGTGGATTTAGTAAAATTAGTGCACTCTAAACTATAAAGTTTTGCACTACTTGTAGATTTTAATTTTCTTTATTTTTTATAATAAAATTGTGAAATTAGTGAAATTAGTGAAATTAGTATCAAATATTGTTCCTATATACATAAAAAAAGAGTAATAACTGCATTTGCAGTTTGTTGAAACCGATCTTGGTAATAAGGTGAACCGAGGGCATGTTGAAATGCTTGGCGGCTTTTTGACAATGGAATCAGCGATGAAAGGTGCATTCTCTAACCTTCTTCTCTTTCCTTTTCCTTTCAGCGATTAAATATTTGATTCATTTTTATATCAATTGTATTGTGTATATCAAAATGTTGCAACACAGGCACAAGCTGCATTTTAGGTGTATATGAGCTTATTAAAGACGAGAGCAAAGCTGGTGCATGTTTATGGATTACTAATCGAAGAGGCATGGAGTATTGGCCTACACCTAGTGAGGTGAAAAAATATACTGTCAAAACATTAAAGTCAAGAAAAGGTCCAGAATACACTGCATCTAGATTTGAACTACCTCAAACTTACAATAAAGTGTGTGCCATTTATTTATTGTATTAATTATTTTTGTTGAGACATATCCATTATCAACTGATTATCATTCAGTCTTGATATATATATATATACATATATATATATATATATATATATATTCTCATAAAAATGACATTTTCATGTTATTTTCATGCAGTATTTACTTATAATCCATTGCTACCACTAGTGCTGTAACCAGCTTATGGCTCGGGTGGGCAACTGCCCGACCCAAAAAAACCAAAAAAAATATGCCTGAGCCAAAAACCAAATCAACCCCAGAAAATAAAACCCGAACTCATTCAGTTCAATTCCAATTTACAATCATGCCACTTGAACCGAAGTGAAAACGAGTTTTGCAATTGATTCGGCGATTCTTTTTGGCCAAAATCTAGTAGATTTTTACGCTTTCTTTGAACAAAAATTCAGATTGCTTCTTGTGATTCTTCAAAGGTACAAGACCTTTTGGATTATTTTTTTTGCAATCCATTAGTTTAATTCAATTTGCTGCGATATGATTTTTTTAACCACTTATTAAATAATTTGTTGTTGTATTATTTTAGTGTAATAAACTAATACTTGCTTTTTGTTTACTGTTTGGATTTGCTATTAGTGCTATATTTTCCAATAAAAAATCTAATCTCTATCTATATATATTTGTTTAGTATTTTAATTTGCCGATAGTGAACTAATATCTTAGCCCCCAAACTTTATCTTTATCCTTTATGCTACTTGTTGGTTGAAATATAGATTTGTTGTTGCTGGTTTAATAATGAGATAATCAGACTATTTATTATTGTTCAGCTAAAATTACGTGTTAACTTTCTACACTATTAAAATTTTACTTTTTTCCATAAAATATTTGATCACACATATTTTCGCCCGTGGAAAACAAAAATCCTGGTTTCGTCACTGGCTATTACTGAATACTGATTTTGAGTTTTTTCATGCAGAGTTGTGCATACTCATAGTCACAAATTTCGTAGTGCTACAAGAATTATTCAAACACGGTTGAGCCTGCCTATTAAACCACAACATGCACTTGTCAAAGTTATTTATGCTGGTGTTAATGCTAGTGATGTATGTTATCTTCTTTTTAGTCTTCTTGTTATTGCTGTTTGTTGTATGTACTTATTTGAATTCATGTTTCATTACCCAATATGATGTTGAGGTTTGTAGGTAAACTTTAGCTCTGGGCGTTACTTCAGCAATGATAAAAATGCAAATGCTACTCGTCGTCCTTTTGATGCGGGCTTTGAGGTGTGAACAAGTTTCTGTGTTGTTTTATGTAGCTTTAGTGCATATTTTTTTTGTTAGTAAATTCGTTGCTTATTTTGTACTTTCAAAGAAATAAAATGGACATTACATTTCATGCATTTAGTTAAATTTAAACGATATATTTTATAACATTTGAGGTTAAGATTTTATTAAAGTTTAGAATGAAGTTCTGAAGGGGGTTATCCCTTCCTCCACTAAGCTTGTAAATAATGAGGTTATGAACAAAAATGATGAAATACAAGCTTAGTATTGTTCTGTTTTTCCAATACAATAAGTAATGGATAACATCAACACAATTTTGGTGTAGGCGGTTGGGTTAATTGCTGCTGTTGGTGATTCCGTGCATTTGAAAGTTGGCAGTCTTGTAGCTCTTGACATTTGGAAGTTACGTAGAATTCACATTGGTTGGCCTGTCAACGGATACTTTATGATGCGGATAATACCATATCCGCGTCCGCATCCGGAATCATTTTTGGATATCGGATATCC
The DNA here is from genome assembly GCA_030737815.1 of Allium fistulosum. Lineage (NCBI taxonomy): Eukaryota > Viridiplantae > Streptophyta > Magnoliopsida > Asparagales > Amaryllidaceae > Allium > Allium fistulosum. The sequence continues at coordinate 422,692,260 of CM060907.1, read as the reverse complement.
GCATCCGCGGATACGAACGGATATCGGATAATTATCCTATTCGCTAACAACCGATAAATCAAGAAATATAAATGGAAAATTTTAGTTTAAGATAAACTTTTTTCAATCTCATTAATTATAAAAGTATTACAAATAAACAAATATAACGATAATAAATAGTTTTGAGCAGTTAATATGCATTTAGAGTATATAATATAAACTTCTAACTTAATAAAACCACAAATAAATATCTTTCTCTGCACTAAAATGCACATAATTTAAACTATAAACTTGAAAAATACCAGACGGATAATTTTCGGATGCGGATGTCTTCGTATCCGCATCCGCATCCGTTTTTCCGGATATTGGATATTTATCCGTTTTTCAGATGCGAATGCGGACGGATTTCGGATTTTTCGGGTATCCATTGAAAGCCCTAGACATTGGTACATTTTTTTCCACCGCATGCACAAGCTTTTTTTTTGCCCCAAATTATTTCTTACTAGTTTGTGATTGTATATCTGGTAGGTTCCAGCTAAGCATCTCCTTCCTGTACCTAGGCCAGATCTTGTGGTCGTAGCAATGCTTACATCTGAATTAACTGCTTCAATATCCTTAGAAAAGGTATTGTAAGTTAACGGTATACTTTTACTCCCAAATTTATTGCATGATTTTGCATTGCTAAATAATATCCACCTTCACTTCCCACGCTCTTACGTGCAACATTTATAGCTCAATTTTCTCAAAAGTGGAAATTTTTCCCATATTGGCATTATTGTCAAAAATCTTTAAATCTTATGATTTAAATTCCGATTCAGACTCTCTCTTTATGATCTGAATTACATTCTGATTCAAACTTTGTCAAAACCGCAATTAAAAAAAAGTCAACTTTTACCTGTGCATTTAAATACTTTGTTTAGATTCACGGTTCCAAATATAATGTCCTCAAAACAAAATAAAATTGTAATTATGTAATAAGAGAGAAAATTAAGTTTTAAGTTTAGTGGTAGAAGTTTAAACTTTAAACATCAAAATCAATTTCCAATTGTATACAAATCTTAGAATATGGATCATTTGAAGCCAGGATTTACGATTTCAATCCCGTTTCAGTTTAAAGTTTAAACTTTAGGATTTACGATTTAAATTTGTTTTGAAAGCCTTCCACATCGCTATTTTTTCAAAAATTATTTTCCATGTGCCAATCGTTTTGCTGTTAATTTTCAGATCCCTATCTTCTTACGGTAAACTTTTGCAGTACTAGTATTATACGAGTATTTGTTAACCATTCAATATCCACTGTAACCAATATTTCTGAAACTACCTTTTATGTTATTTTTGGTTTTAAACTAGAAAAGAGCTAATATTTATAGTTCAAATATTTTGCACTGCAAATATTTTTAGTGGAAGCATTTATTTATTTATTTATTTTTGAAATAAAGGTAGCAATTTTAAGTACATCAGATTCAACATACGATATTCAATTCAACATACGATATTCATAAAATATAAGATTTGATAAGGGTTGCAAAAATATTTTTATGATATCAATTTTAATACCATTTTCAACAATGATTTTACACATAAAAATAGGGATGTGGGTCTTTTTGTTTAGGCGTGTTCTGTATTTATGCATTCGATGGGGGCATGTTGGCTTGAATTCAATTTAAATAGCTTGAAAAAGTTGCATATGATAGCATTTTAATAAGTATCTAGAAAAGTTTTAACTTGAAATTTTAACTCGCACATTTTAAATATTTTAATTTGTAAAGGTGACCCATAGCTCAAAATTCTATAACGAATAATGTGCACATTATTGTAGGCAGGTCAGATGAGTTACTTGAAAAGGTGCATGCACTTTCTTTTTCTTTAGATTTATTATCGCTAAACTCATTTCAGTAATATTTTTTGTATTATGTAATAACTATTAATATTTAGTACAGTCCAGAGTTGTCCAATGCGCGGCTGGTGAACGGTCATATCATATATTTTACCAGCTTTGTGTTGGTGCTCCTAAATCTCTCAGAGGTATTTTCTCTTCTTTCCTCCATATAAATTTTCATGGATTCTTTTCCTAAGATTTGGTTAATATTTGTAGTTAAGCCATTTTTTCAGTAGTATACAGTTTCTCTCACTGCATGTACATACAGTGTATGCTCAAAATGCATTATATTTTACCGAAATTTGTTCACCATGGACCATTCATCTTCAATTTTCATTCTGCTGGGGAGTTTACTCTAAGATACCCAACTTTCAGTTAATCCGAAGTTATGTTTCTTAGATTATGGCAGTTCTAGTCAAAAACTTTATTTCAGCTGTAGCCCTCTTTTTGTATCCATTTTTCAGACATCTTAGATTGAATGATGATTTGAACAGTCTTGCACTTAAAATTGTATTATTTTTACCTAACATTCCTATATCATTATGAAACAGAGAAGCTCAACTTAAGAAGTGCGGATGAATACAAATACCTGAAGCATAGTAGTTGTTTTAATATTGCTGAGGTTAATGATGCTGAGAGGTTTCATTTACTTGTGGTAAAATGTTCAACATTATAATGGAATAAATAACTTCTTTACTCCAAATATCGTTTTTAAGATCTTTTCTTCTTTTTCTTTCCCATCTAACGTATACATCTATTTTATTTTAGAAAGCTATGAATGTTGTTCATATTAGCAAAGAGGACCATGATAGTATGTTTGCAATGCTTGCTACAGTATTATGGTTAGGAAACATCTCTTTTACCGTAGTTGATAATGAGAACCATGTCGAAGTTGTGAATGTTGAAGGTTCTAATGTTATAGAAATAAAAGTCATATGAAGAATACATAATTTGAGTAACTATCGGATGTCAATTCAATAAAGAGAAAAAAGATTGCTCTGTACTTGGTATACATGGGAGTGTACCTGACTTTCTTTATTTCATTAACACGTGTAGAGAAACTGGGTCAATCTGTTCACACTGCCCACTGTATTATTTTTTCTTTTTTTTCATATGGCATAAAGTGAAGAAAATTAAAGCAATGTTACAAATTTCTGTTTCAGGAATCCATGATATTCAAAGTAAACAAGGCCATAGTTTAACCATGGCATATAACTCTTTGGAAACTGGTTGCATAATTCATTTTAGTGTTTCATATTCTTGTTATGCAGGGAAAGTTGTTTCAACTGATGCAAAGGCTTGAAAATACAACACCTCATTTTATAAGATGTATAAAACCAAACAAGTCACAGCTACCTGCAACATTGAGCAAAGTTTGGTGCTTCAACAACTAAGGTGTTGTGGAGTTTTGGAAGTAGTTCGAATATCAAGGAATGGTTTTACAACAAAAATGTCTCACCAAAAATTTGCTAGAAGGTATGAACTAACCAAGCATACCAACAATCCGCTACAAAATAGAAAGCTGCATTCTAATTTAAGTTTTTTCAGATATGAGTTTTTACTTCTCGACCATGTTGCATCACAAGATCCTTTGAGTGTATCAGTGGCAATACTTCAACAGATTAATATTCTTCCAGACATGTATCAAGTTGGTTATACTAAGCTGTTCTTTAGAATTGGACAGGTTAGTCCATATATATTAGATAATTTATGTATGTTAACGTTAAAATGTGAACGCCAACACCCGGTGTGTGTAGTAAGATCGTGAAAGCACCACCCGTGTAACGGGAACAGAAATCAAGCAGGAAAATAGCAGAAATGCAGTAAAAGACAGCAATTTATAGTGGTTCGGCTTGAGATTTAGCCTACATCCACTTTGAATCTCTTTATTATTGAATCTGGTTACAAATTTATACAAATCTCCTATGAAAACAGTACAAATCGATCACAAGAAACAATCTTGACTACTAGCTCAATCTTCGGCGATGAAACTCGATGAATCCATGTCGGATGTTAGGAATTTCTCTCGAAGTTTGTTGTAGTGTCTTGAATGCTTGAAGGATCCTTGTTTGCTGAATGATTGGAGAGTTCGACAGAGTAACGGCGCTTTAGAAATGAATTGCCAAAAGTCCCTTTCATGTTGGGGGTGATGGGGTATTTATAGGAGTCAGGCTTGAATCTGGAAAATCCCTCTAAGTCATAACTCGCGGCCGACTTATAGAAAGTCATAGGTCTTAAGTCGGCGACGAGATAGGAGCTGCCTTTAATCATTCCTGAATACAAGCTGTCCAGCCAAGTGATAGGTCGGCGGCGACTTATCATAAGTCGTAAGTCGGTTCCTTCCTGTTAATTTTATCAAGTCGATAGCATACTTAAGTCGGACCTGTAGCTTAGGTCATATGCTACTTTAAGTCGTTAAGTCGGCACACTCCAGGTTGTAGGTCGGTGCAGAGTTAACCCCTTACCCCTTGAATCGGTATCTTCTTAAGTCGGCAAGCATCTTAACTCGGCTGGAATCTTAAGTCGGCAAGCATCTTAACTCGGCCGGAATCTTAAGTCGGCAAGCATCTTAACTCGGCTGGAATCTTGAGTCGGCAAGCATCTTAACTCGGCTGGAATCTTAAGTCGGCAAGCATCTCTTAAATCAGTAACCTGTTAAGTCGGCACACTTGATAAGTCGTATGCTTCTTAACCCGGTAGGTCATAAGTCCCCATAGGTCGTAGCCATCCTTAACTCGCGAACTGTTAAGTCGTAGCTCTCTTAGGTCAGTAACCTACTTTAACTCGGAGCCCGTTAAGTCGTGACCATTAAGTCGCAAGCAAAAGAGGATTAACATTTGCCCCTCGAAGTGTGTGCCTAAGTCGTAGGTCATATGCTTCGATTCTTCTTAACTCCTTTTGGTTAGGTCGGAGGCGACTTAACGTAAGTCTTAAGTCATACATCATGTGTCGATTCGTCTTTCACTGCCCCAGTGAATAAATAGCTTAAGCCGTCCCTTCTCTTCCTTCACCTGTTCCAACTTCCTGTGCCGCCATTAACAGAGTTCTTCAATTTCGAATACAAATTCAAGTCCACCACCCAGCGATTCACCCTTGCTATCTAATTGCGTAAGCGTTTTCGATCCTTTTTCACTTCACGTTCGCCATTGAACCATGAATTCTAACCTCCGAGCCCCGAATCGGAATCATACGTCGCGCTTCACTTTGAATCGTGCTGTGATCAATTTTTAATCGTCACTAATTGTTGATGTGATTTACGAACGCATGACAGTAGGTCAGGTTTATGACAGATCGGAGATGTGTTGAATTGTTGTTCCAGCGACTTGGTGATATGAAGGGAACGGTGAATCTCACGAAGAGGATAATGGATTCTACGATGTTGGTGTTAACGGGTTATTGGGTTGGTGAATTTCGAGTTGATTGGTGGAAGGAGGTGAAATTTATGGTGGAGGAGAAGTAGCTTGAGACGACTCAAAACATTCATGCGACCTAACTATCTCAACAGTCCAGTTTTTCTTGCGACTTAACTATTCGCCGACATAAGCCTTAGGTCGTGGCCGAGTTAGGACTTAGAAATTCATGCCGTTCTGACTTGAGACCTTTCGCACGCAGCCCGACTTAACTTATCACATAGCTTCTTGTATTAGGTCGTGACCGACCTAGAACTTGGAATAATTTCAACGACTTATTCTTCACAACAAGGCTTTAGGTCGCAGCCGAGTTAGTACTTAAGCTTTCGGCCACTCAACAGATGATTTTTGAACTGTGCCTGGACTTCGAACTGTTGAACTATGAACTGTGTTGCATGCATTTTACATATTGCTTCAATTTTGCAAACTAACAATCCTGCTTAATACAACATTCACAGAATACTGGGACGAATATACTATCACCGACTGCCCACATCGAATGACAGATTAGTTGGTAACGAGAAAGTTAAATTAAATGAATATGAACGAGACGCTGTACAATAACCAACTCAAGTGAAGTATTAAGACAAAATCATATTAGTCAAATGAAACTGACTTGTCTGTATTAATACTGCACTTGATCATTGACAAGTACTGAAATTCTGTAATCGACTGATTGTTAACTAATTTAATTCCAGTTATGCTTGTCTTTTATTTTCATTAGTTTTTGCACAACACTCCACACTTTTAGGGAACGTGCACCTTCACATTTGAACATTCAGCTGATTGTGTAGAATGTCTTCTCCACAAGAAGGAACAGAGCAAGCTGAAGATGTATTTCCAGTTGCTATCCCGCTAAACGATCCTCCAGAGAGGACTCCTACTACTTTGAGCCATAAAGCCTTTCGTCAACTATGCATCCAGTTTGGCATTGCTGAAGCTGACGCTTTGCTTCCCGAAATAAATGATACTGCTGACAGGCCGCCCCGTGGCTTCGTCGCAGTTAATCGCCAAATGTGCTCGAGCGGAGCTATCCCCCCATTCAATGACTGCATTCGAGAACTTCTTCTCCAACTATCTATTTCCCCTTTTCAGTTACATCCCAATGGCTATGCCATCTTGCTGGGACTATGCGTGCTTTTTAGGAGAACGCTGGGCCGCTTTCCTACCTTCGGGGAAATTCGCTATCTTTGTACTTTTGCCAAAAATAAAGATCATCCCTCCATCATAGTTGTAAGGAGTGTGAGAAATCGTAAGTTGATCTCCGGTCTCCCTGAAAGTGTTCATAGCTTCCTGAGCCCGTTCTTCTATGTTCGCTGCCCTCCTGGGTTTTATGCTATTTGGAGAATAGGGAGTAAGATCACTTGCATTTGTTTCTTATGTTCTTTCAAACTTACCGAAGTTCGGGTTATCAAGTGCTAACTTTGCTCTTTTTTCCTTTTCAGCACTTCCTCCTCCTTCTAAAAATCTCAGCCACAAAGTGACTTTCGAGAGGCTGATGGCGGTGCCTGTAGAGGAGAGGAGTATCCAGTTTCTATTAGATGATGAGCTTTTGCACCAATTCGGGCTTCTACACCCTTCCAGGTCGACTCGAATTCATGAAATTCCTAGTTCCAATGCAGAAACGTCAGCTGCTTCGGGCTCTCAAGCAGAGGCGTCGAATGCCCCAGTTTCTGCGGAAGAAGCTGCATCAGAAACACCTGTCATGGATGCTGCTTTGATAAAGTGTTCTGGATCCACTGAAGTTGTAGGGTTAGCTGGCAAGTCGGCACTTCCCCCAATTATTGAGGAAGAAGAGAATCCTCGAGTTTCTGAAAAGCCAATTGATGTGGAAGTTGAGAAGGAGAAATCTGCTGAACACTTGGGCGATGACACCTTTGATGGCTTGAGTGATATCATGATAACTTCTCAGGAGCTTTTCGGGGATAGCAATCAAAAAGCGACTTCTCCCGTTGTCGAGGCGACTTCTACCCTTAAACAAACCCAGATGCCTACTACGCCAATCGTCTCTGTTTCCACACTAAAGCGTGGTCTGTAATTTGATGCATGTAGTTTGCACGCCACACACACTTAGGATTTTTCGGCACTTATAAGCATTTATCCTCTTCTTCTTGGAAATTTCTAAACTCTACCCCTCTTCTGCTTTCAGGTTCTCCAATGGGACGTACAGGTTCATATTATGACTCATTCAAGTACCGTGGAGGCCGCGGCACCTATGACTTTAGGAAGTACCTTGATACCCCAAAAGAAACAGATGAAGAGAGGGCTCGAAGGAAAGCCCAGGAGAAGCGGGATTACGATCAGTGGCAAAGAAGGAAAGATGTCGAGCGATATGACTCTTCGCATAGGAGTGACTACTCTCATAAGCGGAAGTCTTACGATGATAAGGGAAAAACTCAGATTGCCGATGAATCAAGCAAACGATCTAAACCGATTGACGCGTCTGAAATTTCTGAAAAGACTGACGCTCCCGTTCCTTCTGATATTCTGGCTAGCTCTCCTCCTCTGAAGAAATCTGACATTCAGACTATTATTAACAGACCGCAATATCAAGTCAAGGACGGCCCCCCAACACTTCAGAGCCGTTTTCCGAATTGGTGCCTAAAAGGGGTGCGCTTTGACTTGGACATAGTTCCGATTGATAAATCAGACATGCTTAGCAGTCTTGACGCAGTCAGGCTTAATATCGAGAGGATGTCGCAGTGGCAGAAGCTTGTCGATGAACTCCAAAGGGTTAATCGTGCAAACCTTGAGGCAATGCTGACTATGGAAAACGACAAGGCGGAGTGGGACAAAATTTGCAAACAGCATACTCTTGAGATGACAAATATTGCTGATGGTTATGCAAAACTTGAGTCCGAGGTTAAAAAACTTAAGGAAGATCTTGCCTCTTCTTCTGCGTCTTATATTCAAAAAGAAGAAGTCTTTCAAAAACAAGTGCGGGATGCCCATGCTGCACAGAGAGATGTTGAAATGAAGCTTGCCGCTGAACAGCATATAACTGAGAAATACCGCACAGAAAACACCGATTTGCGGGAAAAGGTCACCTCTCAGAACGTAGAGATTGAGTTACTAAAGTCTCGACTTGCTAAAGTTGAGGCAGAGCGTGATGAGGCTACCGCTGGCCGGGTTGCTGCCGTTGCCGAAAAGGAAGCGGCTGAGCAATCACATGAGGCGACGAAAGCAGACATCAGCTCTACCTTATTCGACTTTTATTTACACAGCGTTCTGGGTCGTGGGAGCCTCTCTTTTCTTGGTCCCGATTATGAAATTACATTGGCTGAAGTGTGGGAAGTCGCGATGGAAATGCTTGGCGGGGCCGGCTATAATGAGCTGGAACTTGAGGAGCGCTATCTCAATGATGAGGATCGTGCCGCTCTTGTTAAGGGGAAGGAGCTACTTGCCAAAGTACGAGCTGAAACAACGGGAGAAGAGCCTCCAAAAGAAGAAGCTCCTTTAACTGCCCCCGTTCAGCCTTCCACTTCAGCCGACGTTAATATTATAGATTCCAGCTCTCATTCTTTACATCTAGCTAAAGTTGCCCAGGAGACTGCAACTACTCCTACTGAAGATGAGGCACTGGATGATATTGAAGCCGAGAAGTTTGAGGTGGATCTTGCAAAGCCAACTCCTCCAGGTACTCTTGGTGCCATCTCGGGTCTAATGAACCAGTCATTTGACTTAGCCGAATTCGATGACCTTCTTACTTGTTACTTAAACTTTGATGAACCGATGCCTTCTTTATTTTCAGGGGATGCTGATTTTAACTTCTTTTCTTCTACAGCGGAGGCACCAAGCACTACACAAGCTTTCACTCCTTCGATTGCCGTTCCTTCGTCTTCTCAAATTACTCCTCCCTCTGCTTCCCAACCGGGATCACAGGCAGAGAAAATCGAAGCTCTTCAAGGCTTGGATGATCCGGCTGCTTCTCAGGAACAGAAGGCGGAGGATTTTGAAGACATCGAGAAGACCCCGGAGCGGTCTCTTGACGACGATACGAAGCTTTCAACATTGCTTGCTACTCCGGGGAGCGAGTCTTCTTCAAAGAGGAAGGGGAAACGTGCTGTAAGGAAAAAGAAGAAGACTTCCACTGAAGAGGAAGCAGTAGTTGATCCGGCTGTACCGCTTTCTCCTTCTGCCCCTGCCCGTTCACAACGGCTTCAAAAGCTAATCATTAGGCCGGGAAAGAGCTCCAAGGGTGGTGAGAAGAAGGAATAATCAAGCTGGATTTTCTACTTATTATTTTTGCTCTTTGCATGTATTGACCGGGGATTGTGCGGGTACCGGTCCCCGCTTTTGCTTTTTGAGATATCTGCACATGTAAAGAATTTTCATAGTACTAAATAAAACAATTATTTTACTTGTACAAACTCTTGTGTATGTGAGAATGATCTATCTTTTATTTTAAGTGTAGAACAAACGATTCTTCTTACTTGTGCAAACTTTTTGTCTGCGTTTGAGAATGCATTTATTCCACATCTGTTCCGCGTGATATTGTTATGTGCTTGTGGTATGTTGCTTGAATACTGCTTTTTATTGCTGTAGCCGTATCATATGATATTGCCCCTATACCACAAGTGCATAACAATATCTTTCGCTTTTAGCGAGACCTGTACTCTTATTTTTCATAGAATAACTATTCCGTCTTTGAGGGAATGATTATTCTACTTAAACGGAGCGTGTCTCATTTTCGGATAAGCTTTTACGCTTCAACCTTCGGAAATGTTTATTTCATGCTTTTGAGAAGTAAATTCTCCTACGCGGTGAAGCGAAAGAATCGAAGTGTGCCTCTAAGGAGGGCTTTATTTCGGTATTTTTTGAGGAGTAGCATGTGGACTCCGAAGAGTAGCATTATGCTTTGTGGATTATTGTTGTGCCTCTGGAGAGGTCTTGTGCTTCCAAAGAAGTCTTGATTTTGGTCTCCGAAGAGAAGCAATGTTGGTCTCCGAAGAGAAGCAATTTTTGTATTTCTACTCGGGTGAAGTGGGTCTCCGAAGAGAAGCATTTTGCACTTTTACCCTGGTGAAATGTGCCTCCGAAAAGGGCTTTTACCTCCGAATATGGCTTGTGCCTCCGAAGAGGGCTTGTGCCTCCGAAGAGGGCTTGTGCCTCCGAAAAGGGCTTTTGCCTCCGAAGATGGCTTGTGCCTCCGAAGAGGGCTTGTGCCTCCGAAAAGGGCTTGTGATTGCCTGGAAGTTACTTTCTCATGGTCAGAGGTCTACGGGGCGAACGCAAGTTGTTTGATTGGATGTTTGCTTGCACAAACGATCGCAATTAACTAACAAGGTGCCCCTTTGGTAGTCCCACCGATCTTTTTGATTGAGTAAAGCACTCCCATTTATTGGCGTGCCTCGTTAGAGGGCTTTGGTTGGTTGGTGTGCCAGGTAGGTTGCGTCTCAGGGGCGAGTGGATCCACGGGGCGGACATACGCTATCTGGTCGGATGCATCACGACCAGTTAGCGAAGGTCTTGTTCCTTCCGGTTGGGAAGGCGTCCCTTTAGTGAATCTCTCGGCCTTCCTGTTGAGAGGCATACCTCCCTTTGTCTGCTTCTTTGTTTGCCCGCTCATGTTGTATCATCATCCGCCAATCTGCGATCCTTTATCATCGTTTCCAAGCGCGTGTTCCTTTCTTTTGCAAGTAAATTGCTTTATCTGAAGAAGTAAACTTCACTGTTGAATGACTTCACGAGACAAACGCGAGTTATCTAGTTGGATGCCCGTTCATAACGACAATCTCAACTAGTGAACAAAGGTTTGTCCTAGTGAAGTTGCCAACTCTTTATGTGAAGTTTTCCTTGCGTAGGATTTGAGTTTGGAATTTTTGTTGTTTGGTTTTTGTGCAATAGCTGATTTATAAAGGTCGCTTAGCTTTGTGATGAGCAAGCCTTGTTATAATGTCCTGCAATTTTGAATCGATATTTTAGTGGTACATTTAAAGTATTTATATATCGAAATAAAACAGGCATTATGAAATAGTAAAGAACACAAGATTTATAGTGGTTCGGCCAAGAATCGGGCCTACGTCCACTTTATAGCTTTTCATTCATTTACACTGATTTACAATGTTTCACAATACAACTGATACATTCATCATCATTTTACAATTTTGAGCAGAGCTCTTTTTCAAGTAAAGTAAGGACGCAAATGGTTGCTGTTCCAGGCCCTTGGAATTGGATCTCCTTCAACAGTTATGAGTTTGAAAGTGCCATCAAGAAGTTTAGTGCCTATGACATATGGTCCTTCCCAGTTTGGCCCAAACACACCAGTTGCTGTCATGATCCTTTTCAAAACCAAGTCTCCGATTTCAAAGCTGCGTTGGCGAACTTTGGAATTGAAATGCCTGGCTATTCTCTGCTGATGAGCTGAAACTCTGAGCCTAGCTTCCTCTCTTTTCTCATCAAGAAGATCAAGCGCTTCAAGTTGCAATTTTTCATTCTCGATCTCATTGAAATGAACTCTTCTATGTGAAGGAACCTCTACTTCTACTGGAATCATTGCCTCAGATCCGTATGCCAGTGAAAATGGAGTGTGCCCAGTCGCAGTTTTGTGAGTAGTTCTGTACGCCCATAGTGTTAATGGAAGCTTATCAACCCAACCACCTTTTGCTTTTTCAAGTTGCTTTTTGATAGTTGACTTGATGATCTTGTTAACTGCCTCCACTTGCCCATTTGCCTGCGGATGAGCCACTGTTGAGAAGCTTTTTCGAATTCTGAACCGTTTGCAAAAATCCTGGAATTCTTCACTTTCAAATTGAGTGCCATTATCGGTGATTATCTTCTGTGGCACACCATATCTGCAAATGATATTCTTCGTTACAAAATTTATCATCTTTTTAGAAGTGATGGTGGCCAAAGGTTCAGCCTCGGCCCATTTGGTGAAATAGTCAACGGCGACAATAGCATATTTAATTCCTGATTTAGCGATCGGTAATGGTCCAATTAGGTCTATTCCCCAAATGGCGAATGGCCATGGGCTGACCATTTGTGTGAGTTCGGTGGAAGGTGCTCTTGGGATTTTTGCAAATTTTTGGCATTTGTCACACTTCCTGGAGTAAGCTGCAGCATCTCGATTAATATCCGGCCAGAAATACCCATATCGGAGAATTTTCTTTGCAAGTGTTTGACCACCTGAATGGTCTCCACATTCTCCTCCGTGCACCTCTGCTAAGATTGTCTTGGCTTCTTCTTTAGTTACACATCGGAGTAGTGGGATTGAAAATCCTTGCCTGTATAATCGGCCATCTTGAATTACATATCTTGACGCTTTTCTCAATAATTTTCGCCGTTCCTTAGAATCTTCTGGCAGAGAACCACTGAGTAAGTATTCTTTGATTGGACTCATCCACGATTCATGCTCTTGAGACGTAGTCATAATCCAATCAATATCCATTTCATCAATGCTTGGAGCTGACAGAACTTCTACAGGAACTAATCCCAGTAATTGAGCTTCTCCGGAACTTGAGTACTTTGCTAAAGAATCCGCCTTCATATTTTCCTCTCGGGGTATGTGGCTTATTGAGTAGTGATCTAAATCATTGAGGAGTTCGGAAGTTTTTGTCAAATATGCAGGCAAATTCCCTCCTTTGGCTTGGAATTCCTTCTTCACCTGGCAGACAATAAGCTGAGAATCACTGAAAATCTGTATCACTTTGATATTCAATTCCTTGGCGATTTTTAATCCGGCAATAAGGGCTTCATATTCTGCTTCATTGTTTGTCGAAGGAAATTCCAGTCTCAATGCATAACATAGTGATCGTCCTTCGGGAGTTTCGAGCACAACTCCTGCCCCAGAACAATAGTCATTTCTCGAGCCATCAACATACAACTTCCACTGTATCGAAATGCAGTCAGTTGTTTCTTCCTTACTGTCACCTTTGTCAGTGGATTCTGCAATGAAATCTGCTAAAGCTTGTCCGTTAATTGCTCTTCGGGGATGGTAAGTGATGTCATATTGGCTGAGCTCTATGTTCCACTTCAAGAGACGACCCGAAGTTTCAGGACGATATAGGACTTGCTTCAAAGGTTGATCAGTCAGGACCTTGATAGGATGAGATTGAAAATAAGGTCTCAACTTCCTGGAAGCGATTAGCAGACAATAAGCAAGTTTTTCTATCTTTGAATAATTCATTTCAGCTCCAGCGAACCGTTTGCTGATGTAGTAAACTGGACGTTGTATTTTCGTATCTTCTCGTACAAGTGCTGCACTTAAAGCATGGGATGAAATTGCTAAATAGATGAAGAGGTCTTCACCATCACTAGGCTTGGAGAGGACCGGAGGAGTTCTCATATGATGAATCAGTTGATCGAAAGCATTCTGACATTCAGGAGTCCATTCGAAATTTTTCTTTCCTTTCTTTAGAGCATCAAAGAAGGGAATGCATTAGTCTGTGGCCTTGGAAATGAAGCGACTAAGAGCGGCAACCTTCCCATTGAGACTTTGCAGTTCTTTCTTTGTTCTAGGGGCTTTAACCTCTCTTAGAGCTGTGATTTGAGCAGGATTGGCCTCGATGCCCCTAGCGCTCACAATGAAACCCAGGAATTTCCCAGACTCTACTCCGAATGAACATTTCAATGGATTGAGCTTCATTCCGTACTTCCGAAGAATTGAGAACATCTCTGCCAAGTGATCCATGTGGTCTACTGCTTTCTTTGATTTTACTAACATATCATCAACATAGACTTCCATTGTTTTGCCGATCTGTGGCTTGAACATAGCGTTGACAAGTCTCTGGTATGTTGCCCCTGCATTCTTCAACCCGAATGGCATGACTTTGTAACAGTAGAGTCCCACATCTGTAATAAAGCTTATGTCTTCCTGATCTGGTTCATTCATCATAATCTGATTGTATCCGGAATAGGCATCCATAAAAGATAACAACTCATGTCCAGCCGTCCCATCTACTAGTTGATCGATTCTAGGCAACGGGAAGCAGTCTTTGGGGCAAGCTTTGTTCAGATCTGAGAAATCAATGCATACTCTCCACTTTCCATTTGCCTTCTTAACCAGTACTGGATTCGAAACCCAATTTGGATAAGTGGATTCTTTGATGAAATTATTCTCTAAGAGGCGATCTACTTCTTCCTTTAAAGCTGCTGATCTTTCTGGACCTTGAGTTCTTCTTTTCTGTTTTACCGGTGCGAATTTCGGATCAACATTCAGAGTATGAACAGCAATTGTTGGAGAGATTCCGCACATATCAGCATGACACCAAGCGAACACGTCCAGATTTGCTTTTAGAAATGATATCAGTGTATTTTGAACTGTTGTACTTAGTTGCGAACCCACATTAAGCACTTTATTTGGGTCTTTGGAGTCGACAGGTATTGGTACCGTAACTTCCACAGGCACCACTCTATTTTCCTCTGCACTGGATTTTCTGGGGTCCATTTCCCGCCTTGCACCACTATGCTCTCCAGTGCAGGGGCCACCCTGTATTTGCTATAAGGTTGGGTTTTTGATGCGGAGGGGAGCTGCCGCATCTTTACCCATCTCTCTCTTTCTGGCTTCTCGAAGCTCTATAAGATAACATTCACGTCCAGCATTTTGATCTCCCTTGATGACACCAACACCATTTTCTGTAGGAAACTTCATAGTTAAGCACCACGGGGCCAAAATGGCCTTGAATGCAGCTAGAGCTGGCCTGCCTAGGAAAGCATTGTAGGCAGAAAATCCATCGACAATCACAAAGGTTTGTCTTCGAGCTACCCTTTTCTGCCCTTCACCAAGTTCCACGAACAAATCGACAGTTCCAATTGGTTGCTGTGGTTCCCCAGTGAAACCAACGATCTTTTGTGATGAAGCCTGAACGTCGGTCATTGGGATCTTCATCTGGTCAAATGTTTTCTTGAAAAGTATATTGCAGGAAGCACCGCAATCAATGAGTACTCGTCTTACTATTGCTGGCCCAATTCCTGCAGAAATAACTAAGGGGTCTATGGTCGGAGCTTCAATACCAATAGAATCCCTAGCCTTGAACAAAATATCATTATCTGAAATCTTTTGCTGTTTTAGGGGTATTGTGTTTTCTACAGCAAAAACATCTTCTTCTGCCGGGATATACTTCAAAGCGTGAGCGTATCGTTCCATCTCACCCCAGCTTTTGCCTGCTGGGTGTGGGCCCCCTGAAATGACGTTGATAACGGGCCTCTCAGATTCTTGTGCCGCAGCACCTTTACTTGAGTCTGACGGCTGATTAGAGGGTTGTTGTCTCTGAGTAGAGGAAGATGGATCACTTCTGTTTTTCTTGACATATTGTTGCAGCTTGTTTTCTCTCAATAATTCTTCAATTAAGCTCTTTAAGTGACGACAGTCATTGGTATCATGACCGGGTTGGTTGTGAAAACGACAGAACTTTCCATTTCTCATAGCGCCCTTTCCTGGTTTTATCTCAGCCGGTTTGGGATAATCCACAGCATCTTTGGTGGCGAAGAAGATATTTTCCAGAGTGTCGGTCAATGGAGTGAAATCTGAGGGTTTGAAGAAGCGAGGTTTCTTTATATCCTTTTGTTTCTTCCCCTCGTGATTTTCCCTTTTCTGACCTCCGGAATCTTTCTTTTCCGAAGCGGCAGTATTATTTTCCACCTTTGTTGTCACCACCTTCATTGATGCTGGAAGATTTTCCAAGCGTATGAATTGATCGGCTTTCTTGTAGAATTTCTCGAGAGAATTTGGCTCTTTCATCTTCAGCCATTTTCCAAATTCGCTCGATTTGTCGATAGCACGCATCAAATAGGTCAAGATCATCCGTGGCTCTGCGTTATCAACTTCCGCCAGAGCTATATTGAAACGGTTCAGGAATGATTTAATAGGTTCTCCCGGATTCTGTTCAAGACTGGATAATGACATTATGTCCTTTGCCTTTGAAGCATATAGCCTGAATTGCTCTTTAAACTTTCTAGTCAGATCGGAAAACTGATCTACTGATCGGACAGGAAGTTTGGTGAACCAGAGAAGCGCCACTCCTTCCAAATATACTGGGAAATACCGGCACTTGATTTCATCAGTTGCTCTCGCTCCGGTCATGTGCCAATCATACTTATACAAGAATTGGTTTGGATCACTTGTTCCCCGATAAGCAGGAATGGTGGGGGGAACAAATTTTCTAGGAAATTCAGCCTTTAGAATCTTCTCGGTAAATGGAGTCTTGCTTGGCGCGAATCCCCATTCACTCTCATCTTCACCTCTCTGCATGCTCTCTTTCATTATTTGCTTGATCATGCCAGAAAGATATTCCTCATTGTTCAAAGATTTTGCGGAGTAGACTTCTGCCATTTTCTCAGATGTTTGCCCGGGCATATTTTCGTGGAAAATTGGCGATGGTCTAGATCCTTCAGCTCGGAGGGGTGCCCCTTCAGCAGCACCTGATCCCCCCTGAGGAATATTCCTCCCTTCGGAGTTGCGAAGAGCATCAGCGGTGTTTTCTTCATTACCCACTGGTCTTTGGTTGGCACCAAGCAGAGCGTTCAGTTTTTCCATCATCAGATTGTTTTGAGTCTCAATCTGCTGGTATAGTCCGGATACAGCAGCGTCTAGCTCCTCTCGCGTCACCCCGACGCTTGGAGCTGCTTGACTTGGTGAAGCAGAGGTGGCGGTATCATCATGAACATTTTCAGATCTGACAACCTTTCGTTTCCTTCCAGGAGCCATTATGTCTGATAGACTTCTAGTTCTGTAGGAAATCTTTTCAACAAACTTGTGTGAAGCAATGATGGATGGTAGCCTGAGTTGGGCTCTCAGTGAAAGCACCAAAATGTTAACGTTAAAATGTGAACGCCAACACCCGGTGTGTGTAGTAAGATCGTGAAAGCACCACCCGTGTAACGGGAACAGAAATCAAGCAGGAAAATAGCAGAAATGCAGTAAAAGACAGCAATTTATAGTGGTTCGGCTTGAGATTTAGCCTACATCCACTTTGAATCTCTTTATTATTGAATCTGGTTACAAATTGATACAAATCTCCTATGAAAACAGTACAAATCGATCACAAGAAACAATCTTGACTACTAGCTCAATCTTCGGCGATGAAACTCGATGAATCCATGTCGGATGTTAGGAATTTCTCTCGAAGTTTGTTGTAGTGTCTTGAATGCTTGAAGGATCCTTGTTTTCTGAATGATTGGAGAGTTCGACAGAGTAACGGCGCTTTAGAAATGAATTGCCAAAAGTCCCTTTCATGTTGGGGGTGATGGGGTATTTATAGGAGTCAGGCTTGAATCTGGAAAATCCCTCTAAGTCATAACTCGCGGCCGACTTATAGAAAGTCATAGGTCTTAAGTCGGCGACGAGATAGGAGCTGCCTTTAATCATTCCTGAATACAAGCTGTCCAGCCAAGTGATAGGTCGGCGGCGACTTATCATAAGTCGTAAGTCGGTTCCTTCCTGTTAATTTTATCAAGTCGATAGCATACTTAAGTCGGACCTGTAGCTTAGGTCATATGCTACTTTAAGTCGTTAAGTTGGCACACTCCAGGTTGTAGGTCGGTGCAGAGTTAACCCCTTACCCCTTGAATCGGTATCTTCTTAAGTCGGCAAGCATCTTAACTCGGCTGGAATCTTAAGTCGGCAAGCATCTTAACTCGGCCGGAATCTTAAGTCGGCAAGCATCTTAACTCGGCTGGAATCTTGAGTCGGCAAGCATCTTAACTCGGCTGGAATCTTAAGTCGGCAAGCATCTCTTAAATCAGTAACCTGTTAAGTCGGCACACTTGATAAGTCGTATGCTTCTTAACCCGGTAGGTCATAAGTCCCCATAGGTCGTAGCCATCCTTAACTCGCGAACTGTTAAGTCGTAGCTCTCTTAGGTCAGTAACCTACTTTAACTCGGAGCCCGTTAAGTCGTGACCATTAAGTCGCAAGCAAAAGAGGATTAACAACGTATACAATTAATAGGAGGTATTATAGCATTAGCTTCAACACGTTATTTCTAAATAATGTTGTGCAAATTATTATGCTATATGTTTAATTATTTTGAAGCTAGTTTAATTATATGCAATACTGTTAGGTTCCTTGGCTCTACACTTATTATTTCTATGCATCTTCTTTGTATCTTGCAAAGTTGGCAGGAAATGAAGTGGTCGCAACATGTGGAGGTGAGCAAAAAGCCAAGTTGTTGAGGTCTCTTGGAGTCCATCAGGTCATAGATTATAAGAAAGAAGATATAAAACAAGTATGTGTCAATAGTAATCTATAATGGTACACATGCACACACAATGCACATTTACCATATTTTTTGTGCAATTTCTTTTTCCTTCTATGATATTCATGCACACACCTTCATCGTACTTACAGGTATTGAAGAAGGAATATCCCAAAGGAGTTGATATTATCTATGAATCTGTCGGTGGAGAAATGTTTCATCTATGCTTAAATGCACTAGCACCTTTTGGATGTCTCATTGTCATTGGAATGATCTCTCAGGTGATCATATTCTTCTTCTTCTTATTGAAGTGTTACCTAATACTTGAATAGTTTTCAATGATGACTGCTTTCAGACCCATAGCGGAGCTGTGGAGAGTCTTGAGCACTGAGCTAAACTTTGTCAAAATGTTAAATTTTACCTTTTAAAATTTATTGCAAGGAATGATTGTGTTCAAAGAAGCACTGAAGTGTGTTTTGTAATTTTTTTTTCTCTTTTTGAAAACAAGGTATATTAACATGTAAAAATTTCTTAATCCTCATTTGCTTTTTCTTGTACAGTATCAAGGAGAGCATGGATGGAAGCCATTAAATTATATTGGCTTATGCGAGAAGATTCTAGCAAAAAGCCAAACTGTGGTAAGTTGATTTTCATTCATGTATGTTTGATATGTTGATATAAGTATTCCATGGGCTTAAATATCTGGGTTGTGATATTACAAGTCGGTTTTTTCCTAGTTCAATACAGTCACTTATGGCAAGAACACCTTGATAAACTGTTTGATCTCTTCTCCTCAGGAAAGCTTAAAGTATGTTTTCTTTTTTCCATGTTTTATTATCTTATGTTGTACAATTATAAACATATCTTTCATTTGTTCATGGCTTGCATAGTATAAGTTTATGGTACTTACATGCAATATCATTATGGTACTTACATGCAATTTTGAATAATATTGCAATATTTTATAGATAGTGCAAGACATTATTGAATAATGCAATATTCTGATCGCCAATACAATATATAGATAGTGCAAGACATTGACAGGTGGAGTGTAAATGATTGACTGATTTAGTTCATTTTTATGTACCATATTAGGGTATAGATGTAGATGTATATATATAAACATTATTTGGTTATTGTTGTGTTCTGAAGTAGTGGATAAAACTTAGATTTCAGATTGTATTGATTACAACTTTACCCAGAATCCTAGCAAGCTAGTGCCACTGTCCTTAGTGTGCTTCATTAAAGCATGATTGATCACAATAACAGGGTCAATAGGGGTTATGCTAGTTTTAGTAACTTAGTCTTTGGCGATGCATCTTTTGTACTTATACATACTTGTATATATTGACTAACATATGTATGTTTGTGTTTCTTCTTCACAGGTGTTGTATGATGCTTTTGAGGTTGATACATGATGTCGCACTCTTTCACTTTTAAATCGGTCATGCTTATCGACGGTCATTAAAATATTTTTAGTATGTATCGTTTTGGTATGCTACACTCAATTTGTGTACTTATGTTTAATTTTTATCACAAATATTTATGTTTAATTCTTCATGTATGAAATATTATGGATATATATATATATATATATATATATATTGTGATTTGGCTTATGACTCAATTTGTGTACTTATGTTAATGTGATGAATGTGGTTTTTTGAGTTATAATATATAAGTAGAATTGAAAATTGTAAGCTTTGAATGTTATGGCAGCAAAAAATGTGCAATAGAATTTTTTTATAGCGTTCTAACTATGCAATAAAAAGAAAAATTGTTCAACTTTGTTATACTATAGCATCATGTTAGTGCTATACAAAATATTTTGCAAAGAGTAAATAGTTTTCATAGCAATAAGACGGTGCTATAATAGATAGTAATGAATTTTCTATAGCATTTCAATGTGTCATAAAAGGTTGACACGATGATTCCATAGCGCGTTCAGATGCTATAATAATATAGCATGTCGACATATTTATAGCAACTAAAATGCGTCATAAAAAGTTCTATAGCACGTTTCATAATGCTATAGAAAAGCAGTTGCACCAATATGGCCTATTTTAGATGGCAAGAAAAATACGTTTTCCATTGCAAGTATGACACGCTATAGTATCTACCAGACTTTTTACAACATGTTGATCTATGGCGATTATAGAATCTCTATAGAAAGTTTTTATAGCGGTTTTTACACGCTATAAAAAGTCCTTTTTGTTGTAGTGAAAAATGCTATTAAATGTATTCATGACATTGACAAAATGCTATTAAAAGCTTACTTTTTATAGTTCACTCTATTGATATGCTATGTACCTGAACTATAATGGCATGTTGTTGCATAGAAAGTTAAAAATGCAGTTATATCCTTTTACAGTAATTTTTAAACACGGTTAAATCTCCAGTTTGTTGTAGTGGGATCTTGTTAATCTTAAAGAAGCTTTGTCTTCTTTAGAATCGGACCTTTGGCAAGGACCTGTAAATGATGAAATGCAATCTATTGAATCTAATAAAATATGACATTAGGTTTATTTACCACAAGGTTGTAATATTGTAGGTTGTAAGTATGTACTTAAAAAAAAGTTGAAACTTGGTGGTATCATTGATAAATAGAAGCCTCTTCCTGTAGCCAAGGAATTTAGAAAAAGAGAGAATATTGACTTTTCTGATACCGATTTACCTGTTACTAGAATAACATTTATTCGAGTGTTGATTTATCTTGCTTCAATTTATGATTTACTAGTTTATGAAATTGATGTCAAAACTGCTTTTCTGAATGGTGAATTAGAAAAAGAAATTTACACGGACCAACATGAAGGCTTTTTTCACACCTGGTTAGGAGTATAAGTATGCAAATAAGATCAATCTTTATGTAGTCTTAATTAGACACCTAAACAATAGACTGAAAAGTTTGTATAACATTTGAAATCCAATGCCTAATTAGATCTTATCATATGTAAATGAAGTAATTGTGGTTTCAAGTCAGAATGGAGAGAAGCGGTTGAGTAGGAGCATTTAACAACGTTCCCACTTCTATACTCGGATGTAGTATCTTCCTCACTCACTTCAACAACCAAATCAATCTATTATGATTAATCTCCCTTAATTATCTCTTCAATCAATGCATGGTTAATCTTCATATCACATGTACACTAAGTGGATCATTTGCATTATCCAACATACCAATTAGGACTGCTTTTTTAAAATAAACAATAATATTGCATAAAAAAGTAACATACATTTAAAAATATAAGTACAAATTAACAAATAATCGGTGTCAATACAGACCGATGACACATTTGTATGTAAAAGACAAAGAAATGGTCTCAAGGGATGACTACATAGACAAAGTGCCCTTAGACCTGCACAAAGTGCCTACGAGGGTCCCTCCAAAGAGCCCACTTCCCCCACACTGGTAATGGTTGGAGGACTGGGGCAGAGACGGGAAAGTCAGAGGTGAGATAATGCTTGTTGTCTAGATGGAAACTTAGGACAATGAAGCATTTCCGAAAGCATGGCATGTAGATGCAGCTTCAATGCAAGGAGAAAGCATATATAAATCAGGTCTAAGGTCTATGTGTGCCCTAAGCTTTGGTATCTCAGGGTAAATGTGATCGAGGAACAAAATATTCAGCTTAATGATAAGACATGAGTGACTAAGGCTTTTGTTAAATTTTCGGTTAGTAGTAGTGGTTATGTTGTCGTGCAATAACATACATTCTTGAGTTGCTTTTGCTACCTCATGACAGAACTTCAACTTGGATAACTAGCTCTATATTGCATAGACCAATAGTTATGTAGACGCATAGTGATTCTCAACATCAACCAAAGTTATATCCAAATATGACCAAATATGGATTTAAAAATAATATTTTATGATCCTCCAAAATTTAATGTATTTCCTTGTTTTAGATAATGGTTGAAGTACTAACTTTTTGGAACAATTCTAGCTGTGTATTTCAGAATTTATCATGTAGTTGAATATTTTTTGCTTATTTAAACATCTAGAGTCATACATAATCATTAAAATGTATCAATTTGGGAAGATTACGTAATAGCGACGAATTATATGATGAATACATGATGATACTGTTTGTATGTTCTCTTATATGGTTATCAGAAAATGAATGTTTCATTTTAGCACATACAGTCTGAAGATCGTATACAACTATACAAAACAGCACATAATACGGTAGTCTTAGAACAAGTGACAACACGTTTGTAATTAGATGGATTTCTTCACCTTTAAATCCTGCTCAATTTTGATTTTTTTCATTAATACTCTTGTGAAATCCAGGATATGGTTCATAACCACAAAATTATCAAGTACGTACAAAAATTAAGAACCATCAACACTATCAATATTGTAAATTTATCATCTATGAACCCAATATATATTGGTAAATTTTACTACAACTAATTTGGCCTTTAAAGACACAAAATAATATAGCGAAAGATTAAGCATGCATCGTAAAAGATTTTTGGCGACGTGAAATTTTTTGTCGCATGAATGTCGTAAATGGTGAAGACGCAAAAAATATATTTCGTCACAAATATGCGTCGCAATTAGCAAACCTTTTGTGACATAAAATATGTCTCGAATGGCAGGGAAAAGGTCGCAGATACTTTGCGTCGCGAGTTCTCCATTTTCTTCTACATTTTTTACAACATGGTTTAAATGTCGCTAAATAAAGATAACAATGAAATATAGTTTCTTTGCAAAATAATACGTTATTAAAGCCTATACTTATGTCACAAATAGTAATATTTTAAGCAACATATGTATACGTCCCAGTATTATTAATATTCACGACACTCGAGGCTGACGCTAAAGTTGCTCGAAAGTTGTTATTTAGCAAGTCAATAACCACATTGACAGTGTTTCTGTTTCTAATGGTTATTAATAGAAATTTAATTAAAGGTAGCAAAAGATTAGTTTCGCTCTTAACATTCACCTTTAAATTTGTTCAGTACTTAGAATATTTTGTACACATCTTTATGTAGCAAATAATTTCAAGATTTTTTTATTATCTCGTTACCTAATATCAATCGACTATATGGTACAAAGAATTGTAAAAGGTTTTTTGGTAAAAAAATTCATTATTAATCTTTTTATAATTGAACATCATAATCACAAGTCATTAGGTATTAAGTTAGATCTTTTAAATCATTGCCTCAAATAATTACTTTTCCACCTAATACGAATCACATTTCTTGATTCCCATTGTTGTGAAATAATATACTTTGTAAAATGAACAAATAGCAACTTATGTATAATGGGCAAACAATTTAAGTCTGAATACTCTCTTATTACATCTCTTGCATTACATCTTTTGCTTCTTATGGCAGTGAAACTTCGAATTTGAATTTATTTTTGTGGCTTTTTGAAGAATTTTTTTCTTTCTCAAATCAAGTAAATACTTTGCTCGGACTCGTAATGCATTAATCAAAACATACTACAAACTTATAACAAGAAATGCTTGTAGTTTTATGGATCAAAGAGTGTTATAGTAATACTCAAAGATAGAGTTTTATCCATTCTACAAGATATAAAAAACATAGGTGCTAGCATTTCATATTCAAACACTTTAAATAATTCAAACTGATAATGTAACAACCTAGAATTTTAGTCATTTGAATTTGGAATGCTTAATCAATTTTAAATACTAAAAAGTTAATTTTATAAGTTGAATAACTTGAATTTTTAATATAATGGTTATGTGAATATTTGGGATTTGTTTAAATAATTAAATCTTGAATTTTAATATGTATAAAAATGATTTTGAAAGTTGAATTAAATCCTATTTAATAATATATATGAAGATAGCAAACTTTTAACCTAGATTTGAAAGTGATTAATTTGATTTTTATAATAATTCATTTTAATTACCGTGTGGAAATAGCCTTTCGAGGCACTGTCTCGGATATAGACGAAATCATTTTTATGGGATCCATAATAGTTTATTATTGTATGTTAACGAATTTCATGAAGACCGGACATATCGTTTGGTCGTGCAAGCTTGAAACGCATAGAAATTAATTAAGGGAATTTATATAATATAATTTGTTTTAAAAAACTATCTTCAGTATATGATCGAATTAGGTAACGAGACATGTTCCGTAGTTTTCAGAATAAGAGTATTACATATAGAACCTCAGGCGGCATGCCTTGATTGGAGTTCGATATTTTTGGATGTGAAAGGTCGGATATTTTTGAAAAAGAAAATATATATACCCTATTATTTAAGTCCATACCCTATCATTTCAAGCAAACCTTACCATCCTCCATTATAAATTTTAGCCTGTAACAAGAAAATGGAGCTTCATAATTCTTTTTAAAATAAAGAACAAAGGAAATAAAAGTTCAAAATTAGCAAAACATTAAATTTTGGACTAATTAAAGCTCGATCTGTATATGGGTGGATTACTAGAAGGTGCGGCTGCCATATAGAGGGTTCGACGGTAATGGGTTTGGGCATTTCAAACTAGGATTAACAAAATTTCAACTATGATTGGTGATAGGTGATATGGAGGGTAGTTCGGGGTTCAGGGGGTCGAGTAGCATCCGCAGTCGCGACTTGGTGAGGTCCGGTCGTGGGTTGGTGGAAGCGACGTCGATGTACGACAGTTAGAAAATGGGGCTGTCGCATTTTTCTTGAGGGGATCGGGTGTTGGTTTGTGGTGTCGAGGTGGAGGTGTTCGAGATGAGGACGACGATGGTGGCGATCTTGTAGCATTTCGTGGTGGAACGATTGAGGAAGTGGGAAGTGCAGGTTTGGTCATGGCAAAAACTTAGAGCAGGTAGTAATGAGAAGAGCTTTTGGGAATAAGGATTAGATTTAATGATCACAAACTGAATGTTGGGCAATGTATATATGTTTAGGTGGAGAACGGAGCATATGTACTTTGTTCCAACTCAATCCGCAAGAAGAAAACCTAACTACAAAGATTTTGGAGGAGCGGTATTGGGCTTCTCACTTGAAATACTAATAGAGTATATGGTCAAGGAAAAGTATTAATGTTCAGTAATGTTAACATTGCTTACATTAAGTGAGACAAAATATCTTTCCTGTTTATATTTTGCACCATATTTTCTACCTTATATTTATGATATCTAATTATTAATAGCTCAACCTGCAACAAATAAGAATGTAATGTCAAGACTGTAACTATATTATATTATTATTTATACTTATATATTACTTCTTATTTATATCTTACATTCTTTTTATAATTTCATGTATGGTTATCAGTACAATTCAGAATCAAATAATTAGCTAACAGAAGTAAGAATGTAATGATATGAATAAAAGGTCAAAATAACTAAATAAATTGAAAAGGCCAGACAACTGAATGCTACATCTAAATAGGATATTTATTCTATAATTTAGGTTTTCTCTAGCCAAAAGAACATTGATATTTTCTTTTATTTAAGACCAAGGCTGCAGCAGTAATAGAAATTTATCTTCGCTCTTTCTAAGTAACTTTGCATCAGATAATAGATCAAAATTCAATTGTACAAATCCAATGGATACCAAGTATTTTAAAAGAGTATAGAAATATCTTTTACTATAGCCTAAACAGTCAAGAAGTTCATTTGGTTCTGCATATAAAACCCGACCAATACTTAATGACATTCATATATGTACGCATGTAGACTGAATATGAATTCCGCAGTATACAACAGTTCTTGCATCTTGTGAACTATGGTGCATTGTTTTCTATTACAATTTAACATGCAAAAACAGTGCATCATAAAATACTGCAAATTATGCATAGGATTCACTATTATCTACAAAAGGCTATATATTGTCAGCATTACCAGTTTAGTACCATAACTAATCACGTATTTATACCCAACATTTGATTATGATATTTCAAAATTAAACAGAATGTTTAACCTATGGAGTAATGCAATATAGTCAATTTTACTTGTGTTGATTCTTGCAACTAGATCTAATAGTCAGCTAACATGTAACCCTGAAAATTTTGATGCAAGTAACGCGTATGATGGGATACTAAAACTAGTGACCGGAGTAATGCAATATAGAAGCTTATGTTCCTGATGTTTATTGATTCGAGTCTTATAGCCTGCGGTAGGATGAGAGACACTGGTCGGTGGTAGGAGCGAAGGGAGCTGAGACGGTTTTTGATGGCGGCTTTTGAGGGCAGATGGCGGTAGGAGAAGGCGGTGATTTAGGGTTTGATTTAGGGATTGTGGAGGAGGAGATGCTGATCCGAGGTAATTTGGCGGATTTAGTCAACATGGTTGGCGACAAGCTCGGATTAAAGAGGCACGCAAGAGGGACTGTATCAAGAAACCCTAGAATTGATAACGAAAGGGTGAAAAAATTTGAGGTCGCTGTTTTGACAATAAAAGGAAATTACTTGTCCTTTTTATCATAATGGTAAAAAATTAATCAATGATTTTCAATCAAAGGCCTTCATAGTTCAGATAAAATGTTTTAAGAATAATATTTCTCAAAATTTAATTTTAAGAACAATTTATAGAAAAATGAGAAACTGCATTATCATTTTCATTTATATGAAAAAACGATATATTAATTTATCATTTTCCTATATAATTTAAAAAGATAAATGGATTTATCTTTTTCTATAAACCGTCTTCAAAACTAATTGTACAGCAGTGTTATCCTTAAAACTTATTATCTTGAAATAATAAATCTTTCAGCCTAATTTCGTCTTTAATTTATGTAGATTAAATGGAAAATACTGATTGTTTATATGTTTGTACCATGTACCATAATATATATTAACATAATGTAAAAAAAGACAAATGAGTAAAACTAATTTGAAATAAAATATTCGATGAACATTAAATCAATGTACGATTTGAATATAAAGTAGATGAATGAAGTAAAATAATAAATGTATTAATGTACTGATTTCAATGATTGTTAAAGTTCTACAGAAGTTAGTAGTATACGTCCAGGAATAAATTTCTGTTTGAACTTTAACAATTGATGTAAAGGTTAAAATAATTAAACAAATGAACTTGGTTAAAGGACAATTATTCAATCGGTAAAAATAACAAAGTTTTTTTTAGAGCAGTATAAAAAAATAAGTAGAAAAAAAATTATAAACATAAATAAACGTCAATGGAAATGCACTATTTACAACATAAATCAGCGCTACAACTTTAAAAAAATTACCAACGACACAGTCATACGTCCTTAAAAAATATATGCCCTTTTGCGACAATATTTGAGCGTTGCAAAACCGTAAAATTACTACCAGATTTTGTTTCAAAATTTATGTGATTATCCATGGCACATAATAAAGTCACAATTAATATAAGTATAACGGTGGGAATCATCTACTACCCATATCACTAGCAACATAATTTAAGGTCACAAATGTTTATTTTTAAAGACATATATGCTTGCATTGCAAATAACTATAACACAAAAAAGGAAATTTGTTGTAGTGTTTATACCTTTATCAAACCTAAAAAGGAGCCATTAGAAAAGATAGAAAAAGAATTATCCATCAGTATTGGTGCTCGTTTCTGAACTCTCTCTAGTGAATTTATTATCATACAACAAACTTAATCATACGTTATACTCGTAGGAAAATATGGATGATTGATATATATACCTCGAAATGTTTATGCCCAATGATTACTACATTGAAGCAAAATGATTGTGCTGCTTAAACAACCTATACATATATGATATATCATCAATAAGTGTGAATGCCAATAACTAAATGAGCACTTTAGTTAGAAAGTTAAAACCTAACTTACCTCCCAAGCAAGGGAGAAACTGTCTTGTTGAGCGACATAATGACTTCCAAAGAAGCATAGAAAACATAGTAATGAAGCAAGTGACCCGGTTCTTTCATCGACGGTGACATAGAATATTGCATGAATAAGAGTGTAGAAGAAAGAAAAGTTGAGATCTGAACCACCTTCACGACCAATTACATACCTGTCAAGAGGAAGAAGGATATGTAAAGGTACGAAGTGAAAGGTAAGAAGAGAATTGAAGAATTTAGGGGATACATAATATCAAATTCTAGGGTTCTTGATTGTTTCATTGAATTTGGGGGTAATAGATCTAGTGTTTTGAAAGGGAGAGGTATTCGAAGTAGTTTTATTCCATGTAGATAACAAAAATAGTACATTGCTAATGATACCTCAATTTTCTCTTTCTAATATCATTTCTAAAAAATACCATAAAATTTTATTTTATACTCTTTCTAATACCAGACTTTTTAAAGGACTACCAAAAACATTATTTTCGACTTTTTTTCATGACAAACAACTACCGGCAAACAGCATTTTCTACGGCGAGAAACCACCGAACAACAGTAGTTTGTTGGTTGATGGTCGTGGAAAACGTGACTGGTCGGCGGTTATTCGTCGTGCAAAATGAATTTACGCGGTGGACTTTGGCATTAGAAAGCAAACAAATTTTATTGCGTTTATATTTTTCTATGTGTGACGCCCCACCTCTATGCTCACAATAACAAAGAGTATTAAAAGAAATATTGTCTGTTATTACGAAGAATAAGGCTGGATAGGAGCGGCCATTCGTAGTTGGCCTTACACTAGTATTGCTTACTTCGATAGGAGTGGTATATATTTTTCATTTTTCATCTCTTATTTATTTACACCCATCGACATACCCAATTCCAGTATAAAACGAACTACGATGGTTCATAATAGTTTAGGACAATATATATATAATAATAACACAGATAATAAAATGCGGAACACGGATAACAAAAGTCTCATATATATATATATATATATATATATATAACTGATGTCAGTTACAATACATTTGACACAATACATATGATACAACTACAACTGTCGACTCTGGAAGTTATATATACAAGTACATTATCGACTAATATACATGAATACATATCAACCTATACTATGACATGACTACTCCAAAAGATAAGAAAAGTCTTCATAGCTCAAACAACAACCCAAAGCAGAATATCTACAACCTGAAATAACTCGGGTCTGACCCGAGTATTACATTCAAAAGAAAATAATACACGGGTTAGTCTAATTCAAAATCAGTTATTAATGCACAACATCAATAATAATTAAATAGCAATTAGACGACAGTCAAAATAAATCTCGTCTATCCAATCCTTTAATAAGGAAATCGGATAACGGTAAATATAACACGTAACAATGTTAAACAACAAATCAGCAGATTCAAATCATCAACAAAGATAAGTGAAAAGAATATCAATGAAGATAATTTGGAAAAACATCAGAATTGCCTAAACGACAATTAACAACAAAATCCAATTATTAAATAAATAATTAGAAACTCAAAATCTAATTATCAAATAGATAATTAGACAACAACAAAATGATCAAATTAAACCAAATCAAAATACACTTCAAAATATATTGAATTGGCAACACGAAACAAATCCAGCAATTGAAATATCAATTTAAATTATCAAATCTGATAGGGCTGCTGTACACGCTCGCGTGCACTGCCTTGCCACATTAAAACGTTAATTCTGTGTGGCTGCAGTACACGCACGCGTGTACTGCCTCGCCACTACAGTATAAGATGTCATCATAACTCCAACTATTGACAGCAAATCAATACTACAGAGGTCAAGTCACAACTATCATAACTCAACACAACTGCAAACCAAATGAAACTGCAAGAATAATTCACTACACCAAATACTGAGATTTGCAACTAACCATCCGCACATTTGGCAACGGTTAATAACCGTTGCCATTTAGCAACGGTTAATAACCGTCTTGGTTCAGTTCGCAACGGGTTTTTCTTGTTGCTAATTGGGAACGGTTATTAACCGTAGCTTCTTTGGAGACAAATGATGGCGGTGAATTTCATCCTTTCGCGCCATAATTTTTGGCGCGCTTCGTTCCAATTAGCAACGGTTTTAAACCGTGGCTAATTAGCAACGGTTATTAACCGTCCCAATCTTTTAGCCGGCCCAGTGGCAAGCCCACCAAGCCCCTGCCAACTAAGCCGAGCAACACCCAAAATCTGTTTTACTTCACAGTTACAGCTCAATAGCAATCTCCATGTTGGCGATCTGCTCGAACCCAAAAATACTAGGGTTTCAAAAATCATCGCTGCATACTCGGCTATTCCATCAGCCATCGTCGGCTCAAGCTTGCCTCCTACGCGATATTTTCTACTGCTGATTTGAAGTCCTGCTACAGTCTCTATACTGCCACTGCTAATTAAGTATGCGAATTTCTTGTTTTGAGTTGTCTAATTTTCTAAAATTGAGTCGCCCTTATCTGTTTTACTTCACAGTTACAGCTCAATATCAATCTGGCGATCTACTCGAACCCAAAGAAACTAGGGTTTCAAAAATCAACGCTTTCTAAATAATCATCGCTGCATACTCGGCTATTCCATCAGCCATCGTCGGCTCAAGCTTGCCTCCTACGCGATATTTTCTACTGCTGATTTGAAGTCCTGCTACAGTCTCTATACTGCCACTGCTAATTAAGTATGCGAATTTCTTGTTTTGAGTTGTCTAATTTTCTAAAATCGAGTCGCCCTTTTACTGCTTTAGATTTCATTAACCTTGAAAACGCCTGAAGCTAATAACTTATTAGTATTTAGTTATAAACAAGTAGTTTTCTGTAAATAATCGTTTAGGAATTGAAATTTGAAAGCTGAAGCTAAAAAACTAATAATTATTTAGGAACTGATACTTACATGCTAGTTAGACATAGTTGCTTATAGTGACTGCTAGGGTATAAGTTGATGCAATGAATTTTGTTTTACTAAATATGAGAAGTGGATAAAATTGTTGTTAATGGCGCAAACCAAGTATCAGGAGAGGGGTAATGCATAGACATTACTCTGGTGCTACAAAATGGCGCTGTTGTAATGGCAAATTTTTTGGAAACAGTTTGATGCTAATGTTAAATTTCAAGTGAAATCAAAAGAATATTCATCTGTTTAGTTAATATCAGAGTTGAACTTGGTGGAAAGCCATAAGATATTGTTACCCATGATTTTTTATTAGCTCTTGTTATTTTCTTTCAGTATGTCTTTTAGTATAGACAAACAATGGATGAATCAATCTAATCGAAGAAATACAGAATATGTGGAAGGTGTGAGAAATTTCGTTAAATTTGTTGCTGAAAACGGTGGCAATAAGGAAAAGTATTCGTGCCCTTGCACGCGGTGCAAAAATGAAGATACATTCAAATTAAATGACATTCATTTTCATTTGCTTAGATATGGTATTGTTCAATCATATACCGTGTGGTGTTTTCACGGAGAAAGAATACCGGAGAAGCCAAAACAACAACCGGTTAGTCATGCCACAAATACTGATGAGTCCGAACATATTAGGATGGAGGATTTGATCAATGATGCAGATAGATTCCATCATTTTCAACCTACAAGTCAGTTTCATGATAATGCTAATATTGGTGAGCAGTTTACAGATAAATCATTTTTTGATAGTGCAACTGCAACAGAGCCATTGTATCCTTCTTGTCCAAAAGAGATTACAAAGTTGTATGCCATTGTGAAACTGAATAGCTTGAAGACCCAATACGGCTTTTCAGACAATGGTGTGACTGCAATACTCGAATTCATAAAGGAGTTACTCCCCAAAGGTAACACGCTACCTTCAAAGTACCCCGACGTAAAGAAGATCATTAAGCAAGTTGGGATGAATTACATAACTTATGATGCATGCATTAATGACTGCATCTTGTACTGGAAAGATAATGCGAACAAAGTTTCATGTACAAATTGCAACGCACCAAGATACAAGACATCATTCGACGAAGAGAGAAAAGCTACCATAGTACCTCAAAAGACCTTAAGACATTTTCCTTTAATTTCTAGATTGAGAAGACTGTATACTGTACCATGGATAGCAGAAGCGATGACCTGGCATGGTCGTGCCAAGTCCGGTACAACCGTAATGCGTCATCCGCGTGATACTTCTCAATGGAAAACTACAGATTCTTTTGATTCTTCGTTTGCTGCTGAACCACGAAATATCACGCTTGGAATAGCAACAGATGGTTTCTGTCCGAATGCTTCTTTAACTAACCCTTACAGCTGTTGGCCAGTAATTGTAGTACCATATAACCTTCCTCCGTCTTTGTGCATGAAAAGAGAGTTCTCAATGTTAACACTGTTGATTTCTGGGCCAAAACAACCGGGGAAGGATATTGATGTTTATTTAGAACCTTTGATAGACGAGTTAAAGCAGTTATGGGAAGGAGTCGTTACATTTGATTCATTTATGAAATCTGAGTTCACAATGAGAGCTAGAGTGTTGTGGGCAATCCATGATCATCCTGCTCTTGGGACTTTATCGGGATGTACAACTCACGGCTACTTTGCATGTCCTCTTTGTGGAGAAGAAACTACATCTGTTTATCTCCCTGAAAGTAAGAAGATTTGTTACATGGGACATCGTAGATTTCTTCCGTCCGGACACAAGTTTCGATACGATAAGACAAATTTCAACAACGAGCAAGAACTTAAGCGTCTTCCAAAACCACTGACTGGTTATCAAGTTGAAAAAAAGGTAGCGAATATAAAAATGAAAGTTGGTAAAAACATACCGGAAATTGGTCGAAAACGGAAAAAGACAATCGATGAAGAAGTTCCTGCATGGTATAGGAGGTCGAAGTTCTTTGATTTGCCATATTGGAAAACAAATTTGACCCGACATAATATTGATGTTATGCATACGGAGATGAATGTCACGAAACATTTGATCAACACAATTATGAACCATAAAGACATGTCAAAAGATGGGATCAATGCACGGAAGGATTTGAAAATCATGGGTATAAAACAAAAGTTGTGGGTGATAGAAGATCCTGAAACAAGTAAAGTAACCATACCAAATGCGACTTTCACTTTGAGCAAAGAAGAAAAGATACGGTTTTGCACCGTTTTGAAAAATTTGAAAGTGCCGAGCAAATTCTCTTCGAACTTCCATAACAATGTGAGCATCAACCCTCCTGAACTAAAAAATATGAAGTCACATGATTACCACGTCATAATGCAACATTTACTTCCGGTATTGCTTCAGCATTGTTTTCCGCAACATAAGGATCTACGGAATGCTATTCACCGCATTAGTCTCTTTTATAACATTTTGTGCTCAAAGGTGATCAACAGGGAACATCTTCTAAAAGCAAAGGCTAGTTTGGTAGAAGCAATGTGTGTTATTGAAAAACATTTTCCGCCTGCATTTTTTGATATCAGCATTCACCTTATGGTTCATTTAGCCGATGAAGCATTGATTTCTGGTCCTGTTAGATATAGGTGGATGTACCCATTTGAACGGTAAATTACTAATTTTAGTTATGTACATAATTATTCGATTTAAATAGCTATTGATGTCTACATTTTACAATTATTCATCTTCATAGGTTGATGAAAACATATAAAGGATATGTGCGCAACAAAAGATATATTGAAGGGTGTATTGCAGAAGGATATATTGTACAAGAAGCTAGTCTTTACTGCATGGAGTATATGCCAAAAGGAGGTGCTGGCACTCATAAACATACCCGTGAAGCGTTTTTAGACGAGGATGATGAGTTTGCTGATGAAATAGCACTAGATAATGGTAAAGATATAACGTTAACTCAAGTGCAATTTCAACAAGTGCGTAAATGGGTCCTTGATAAATACGACGGATTGGATGAATGGAAGAAGTAAATTCATGAATTTGTTCTGAATTCTTATTATTGTAAATCAATTCATATATATAGTATTTATTGTGTGTTTTTCGTAGGAGGTATAACTCCTATGTTCAAAGCACCAAATCTCAAACTCGAGGCGGGGGTACATCTGGGGAAGCTATTAAAAATTTCACTTTTTGGTTACGTGAGGAGGTATATGTATTAAATATTTAACGTATTTTCGAGTTGACCATACACCTCCTTGACAATGTTTTTTTACTTATTGTGTTTGTTGTAGTTGTTGAAGACCGTCGATCTTGACTCAACTCTTTGGCGGTTAGTTAACGGGCCGAAGTTTGATGCCCGTAGTTATATGAAGTACCAAGTGAATGGGTTTTTATTTTCTCCGAAGAGTTATGAAGAGCGAAAGCTAACACAGGATAGTGGTGTATGCATGAGAGCAATTACACAATTTAGAGCGAGTGGGAAGGATAAAAATTTTAAGGAAGCAGAAACAACTTATTACGGAGTCATTCAACAGATAATTGAGTTGGATTACATTGACTTCAAACAAACAGTTTTTTATTGTGATTGGGTAAAGGTCGAAGATAAGATCAATGGTTGTAAAATAGATTCTGTTTCAAGCTTGATCACAGTTAACTTGGGAAAATTGAAGAATAAAGATAGCGTGAATGATGAGCCATTTATTCTTGCATCGGAAGCGAGTCAAGTGTTCTACTCAAAAGATTTAAAAAATAACGGATGGTTTGTGATTTTGCATACACCAAAACGGTTGACCATAAATGTGGATGACACTGAGTTTCCCACCGTTTATCAATCAGCTTTTGAAGACAATGAAAAATTAGAAGATCTTATCAAATGCATATGTTAACTTTGTATTACAGAGTAGTTATTGTACCTTAACAAAATATTTATTTAAAATGGTGTAAAATGTAAAATATAGCGTGAATGATAGTAATAGATGCATTATATTTTTTATTAGTGTCATTATAATATTCTGATGGATCCATAAGGATGGATATATTGCAAGAGTTCATTTTGTGTTTGTAGTTGTAGGTACTTACATATGATCACATACATACACACATGTACACATACATACATATGATCAGCTTGACTATTCTTTCTTTCTTTCTTTGTGTTTGTAGGTAGACAGGCAGTTCAAGATATTGTATTTGCACCCTTTAGTTCAGCAGTGCTAAGGTAATATATTTTTGTATTTGCATCCTTTATTTCAGTCAGTATTTTAGATATTGTTTTGAATCCGCTTAAGTTTAAAATTCTGGTGATGCAGGAAGACTTTATCACTGCCGCATTAAAGTGAATGTTCCCCTTCCCGTCCATCCCTATGATCCCCGATTGATGTTAGCCACATTATTGCATGGACTTCCTTCCATAACAAGGTCAAACGCATTATATGACTTAATAAAATTGCTCCAAGCGATTACTGGTAAGCTGCTGTACAGCTGATATAGTAAACAACGTGCCCTTCTGATTTGTCTGATCCCATCAGTTTCTCATCACATTACGATTATTGTCAGTCGGACTGATAAAAATCGTAATGTGGTGAGAAGTTGGTGGGATCAGACAAATCAATAAGGGGACGTTGGTTCATATATCAGATGTACAGCAGCTTAACTGTGATCGCTTGGAGCAAATTTTATTAAGACATATAAGGCGTTTGATCTTGTTATGGAAGGGACTCCATGCAATAAGGTGGCCAACATAAATCGGGCATCACAGGGATGGGCTGGAAGAGGAAGAACTGTACGTCATAATGTTGTTCGGATTATTTTAGGATTTGAGACTTTGCAGGACATAATGTCACAAGATGCCACACCACCGTCAACTGATACAACTTCCCAATCATCCACTTTAAAACGGGAGAAAATTGATATAGACAACTATGGTTCTCCAGTCGGAAAAAATGGTTCAAAGGTCGCTACGAAGATTGGTAAACTAGTAAGGAATCATGTGCCAATCTCATATCCAAGTTGGAAAAAAGTTCCGCCAAATTACAAGGAAGACGTGTGGAATCAATTGGAGGTAATAATGAGCTCCGTTCATTTATAATGCTTTCAATACAGAAATTAAAAATGGTTTACATGCATTTTTTGTTATGCAGAAATATTATGAGCTCGATCCTTTATCAAAGGACCTTATTATGAAAAAAATGTCCGAGGCTTTTAGGAGACACAAGAATGATTTGCGCAAGAATCATTATGACCTTTTCATCACTGACGAAGAAAGAATGAGAAATTGTCCACCGAAAATTGCTCAAGATGATTGGGATGAGTTCATAAGAAACGAATCAAAACCCGAGGCAAAAGAAAAAAGGAAGCGAGGCAAACAAAATAGATCAATGCTCGAATATGGTCATCATTCGGGACGTAAGAGTCACGCTATGATTACTCAAGAAATGGTATGTGTCATTGAATTGGTGCATCACATTGCATATACCGTTAGTTCCAAATATAATTTTTGGTCATTATATGCAGGTCGATTCAAGTAGTCCGGGAACAGAAGTATCATGTCTTCAAGTATGGGAGAAAACGCATAAGAAAAAAGATGGCAGCACGTCAGATGCGACATCTTCCTACTTTGTAAGTTAAACAAATAACAACGCCTCTAAATTAAATTTTCATTATTAATATATATGTATTTACTTTTTAGGACAAAATTGAAAAAGAAAAGGAAACGACGAGTGGTGGTGATGAAGCCGTCTTTATATCAGTGTTTGGTAAAGATGTAAAGGGCAGGAGTCGAAGTATTGGGACCAATATAGCTCCTAGCTAAGTTAAGAGTGCTGCCATTCCATGCAAACGGCTCAAACAGGCCCAAGGAATATATGAGCAACGACTGCAAAATGTGGAGCAAAAATTGATGAAGCTGGACAATATGGATGATAAACTGGAGCGTCTTCTCAGCATAGCCCAAGATAATCGTCAAGTAGGCAGTGAAATCGCATCTTCTCAGTTTGCCACTCCGAACAATCAGTTAATCGACCAAAGATGTGAAATCCTGAACTTCGAGGACGAAGTAATTGCAACAGGTACTATTTTATTAAAATTTGAAGAAAATAATATGTTGCAAAGTCAGTGAATGCTTAACTTCGTGAACGGGAGAGTGTATCAGGAAACATACAGGTCAATTTCACGTCAGGGTTTAGCGATCGAGAAAAAAAAAACGCACATCTTTTCTTTTGTAAAAAGTTCACAGTGAACGTAAGAACCAATGCACCCATCATCTCTGATTCTGCCTGTACATGTTCTCTGACTCACCAAAACCACATCACATATTCATCTCCAATACAATCTGTTACTGCTACCTTCCCTGTCATACTGCACATACAATATTCATCACTTCACCAACTGTCAAGATAACCACCAACTTCTATCCATAACCTCCAAACTGCTATATACATCACTGCCATACTTCTCATTAATCGCTTACAAACTGCCAATACTTCACAATCATATTCCTGCCACTTCAACCAAACTACTACAACACTTCGAGCAACTTCAATAATACATCACAACTGCTATTTCATATCATTGCTGTTTCATATCACTCAACAAACAATACTTCTACCAATACATTCAACTTACAACTGTCAACATCTGCCACTACCCTGAACACACTTCACTACATAACATCCATAGCAACCCCCTGCTGTCATCAACTGTTCAGCGCCACCACACTTCAACCACAGCATCTTGGTTGCCTGAATCTAGTTATGTATTTGATTCCTTGTAATCAGCGATTAGCGTTGAGCCTTTGTGATGATAAGCAGTGACTACTGTTTCTACCATTTATATTCTACGACAGCAATTTTTATGCCACGAACAGTTACTTTGCTTAATACAAGTTTCCAGTAGTGATAATACCCCCTGTAACAGTTTCCAGTAGAATGACTTATGCTTCGATTTGCACGCATTTAATATATATGTTGCTTGGTTGCCAAAAAAATTCTCTGTAATTCACTTCTGGCATTAAACCCAAGTCATTATTAGGCAAATTTGGGTCTAGTTCATATGCTATGAAACTTGGGCCATCGCTGCATGTTTGTGAAATGGTTTTGGGTAGCATGAGTTTTGTTTTTTGTTAGTTCTGTAAATGAAAATCCATATATTCACTCCAAAAATGCTTATATAACAGGTACTATATGTCGAGATTCCACAGCATTAGTAATTCATGGAAAAGCAGTACCACCCACATATGAAAAAGTGCTGTTGGATAAAATTTTATTACCGAATGAGCTAACCGCCAAAATATGTCGACAATTTACCGAGACCTTTGGGGATGTTGGAGTCGGAGGTTATGTGAGCCATCAGAAGGGTTTGATACGATATCTTTAGTCGGAGGTATTGATATTTCTGACTTGTTCTTTGCATATATTGCTGATTTTCTTTTGTTTTCCTGTACACAATAGTACACACAGTCATGCATACATAAATACAAGCATGCAAGCACCTTTCACAATTTACATTCAAGACTTATCACATGCAAAATAGATATATCAAGTTTTAAGAATTTATAAGGGTGGTTTGCTCACCTGGATAGTTTGACAGAGAGGAAAGAGAACCTGAAAAAGATTTCAAAATCTGGAAATTGAGGCTTGATCAAATTTTCTTTATCCTAACCGTTGTTTGCTTTGAATTGCTTTGTACTAGTAGTCTTGGCTTTAGTTAGATGTATATATATATATATATATGCCTTGTACTTGTAGTCTTGGCTCTAGTTAGATGTGCAGTTTGCTTTATTACTGCCTGGTCTGTCGTAGATGTACACTTGTAGTTTCTTTTACTGGTCTGCCTTTGATCTTGTTTACAGTCTGGCATAGTATCCATACGCATTTGGTCCAACCAGTTTGTTCTTGTATATCATGTGATGGTTAGTTTGCATCAGTTATTTATGCATTTCAGTACAGTTGCATTCTTGTGCTTTGTCTCTGCATTCACTTCAGATATACTGACTTTTGTTTTCATCCCCTGGTTGCTTGGTACATTTCTGTAGCTCCACTGATGGTCTATATTGTGTTGAGCTTCAAGTCTGCACTGCAAATCATTTTGCCTCGAGTTTGTAGCTGCACTGCAAATCATTTCTGTAGCTCCACTGATGGTCTATACTGTGTTGAGCTTCAAGTCTGCACTGCAAACATTGAAGTCTGAAAACTGGAATGCTTTGCCCTGTAATTAATGAAATCTTTGTACTGTAGTGTAATAAACAATGCAGTGTAATAAGTATGATATTCCGGCACGGTAGTATTCTGTTTGCAAAACAATGAGTGTAATTATAAGTTTGATAATACTATTATATCTATGGAATATGTGCGATATGTTTATAGTGCTTGTGTACCAATATTTTGATATATATTGATATTCTGGTATATATACTGAGATATATGCAGTAGTGAGTTACAGATGTGATTTTGTAGGGGCAGGAGCAAACACTATGTGCAACGGTTGTTAACCGTTGCTTTATGTGTGCCTTGGGCAGAAAGCAACGGTTTTAAACCATTTTTTACTGGACATAAAGCAACGGTTTATACCCGTTGCTTATTGTCCATAAAGCAACGTTTTATACCCGTTGCATATTTCCCAATTTGCAACGGTTAATACCCGTTGCCTTTGATCCAATTTGCAACGGTTTATACCCGTTGCCTTTGACACAATTTGCAACGGTTTATACCCGTTGCCTTTTGGACATAAAACAACGGTTTTTTCCCGTCGCTAAATTCAACCACTCCTGTAATGAAGACGGTTTTTACCCGTTGCTTTTAGACTTAACAACGGTTTACACCCGTTGTTAATATCTTATAATGGTGTAGTGATTCCAAGAAACGCAAAGCACATAAAGGCACCAAGGAGTATGCAACCTGATCATCAAAGTGCAGACAAGATGAAGTTAGTGCCAACAGTAACGGCAGCACTCCATCAAGTCATGGTTCAAACCCAAAAATGCAAAATGTCCCATATATGTTAAGCAATACATGAACAAAGTAGTTCAGACCTGAGGCTATCAAGTAAACAAAATACAAACTCAAATGGGTGGGTGCACCAAAGACATGGCAACCCAGCAACAAAGGCCAGGCAGCAAGCATTCATGAAACAAAAGTGCTAACTGACTCAAATATCACAAAACTCTGCAACAAAGATCAAGGCAACAAGTAAGCAACCCAGTGCCAACATAAGCACTGACAAAAAACCAAGTCCAGAACATGAATCTAGACCAGAATGAAGAATAAATGAATCAGAATACAAATCCATATGAAACTTCCAGATCAAAGATGCAGACCAAATAGCCAACATGATTAAAGGAGCATAACTCAGACTCAACAAGGTGCATAAATGCACAATGTCAAATGCAAAACTCGATAGTGAACTGGTCGAGAACTGATACCAGGAACAATGCTCTACATCAAGCAAGTGCAAATGCAAACCAGACCAGATCGTAGTGCAACATGGTCAGAACCAAGACAAATAGGCAACATTTCAAATATCAATGCCACTGCCTCAACAATCAGAGTATCATCGACAAAGTGAAACTACAAGTATACATGAGCTAATGCAAACTTCAGCTACAAATGATCAAGTATGTCTGCATATTAATTATGCAAACACAGGTTGCAATGAAGACTACACAATGCTTAATGCACTCAAAGTCTGTGATACCTAACCAAAATGTGTACAGGTATACAACAGATAAAAGACAAAGTAAACAAAGTCAAGCAGCAAACTGCATATGCATCCGTAAACAAAACTGGATGGTGCAATCTCCATAGAAATGTATATGACATGAAGCAGTACTAACGTACATGAATATGAAGGCAACTAAACTCAAATGCAAAGCACAGAGGCTCGCATGACCCAGTGCACCAAAGATCAAACTACAACATGGTAAAATGTAACTGATCTGAGGTGACAACTTAGGCATCACACCAAATGATGTACAAGGGCAGTTGTACCAAAACAAATGCAACAGCCAAAAGAAACAAACTCAGAAATGCTCAAAGTCGTAAGTTCATTAAAATCAAACGAGTGCAGGTTGACACAAATGGTCGAAAATGAACAAGTGCCTGAAATAATTTCAAGTTGAACAAATTAAAGTGAAGTCAGTGGCTCAATATCAAAGAATATGTTGAACAGGTCAAGGACGTGGTGGTAAAGAAACGAACAGTCCAGATTCAAAGCCATGGGGAGCAAGTATCAAAATGAACGAACTGAATAAGTCAGTAAAATCATCACCGTCCAGAAATTCATCAAAATACACGAAATCGATAAAACCAGGGATTGAAGTAGATGTACATTTGTACAAAAAGAAATTATACACAAAATCTTAAATGAATTTCTGAAAACCAAGCGTTGATAACACGCATAGGATTTTATTCACAAAGAACCTAAATAGCAAAGAGTTGAACGAGAACTTAGGTTTTACAATCCTAGAAATTTCGAGTAACGCCATCGGTAAAATTCACAGGTTCGAGCACAAGCAAGACAGCATAAAAACAAATTCCCAAATCGATCCTCATTTCGAATCAAATACTCGAACACAAAAGTACGGCAAAGGATATAGCAGCGGCAACCCTCACTAAAACCCAAATTGAGTTCGCAAAGCAAAAGGAGGCCGAAGCCAAAATACTTCCACAAAAATCAAAGTGACCAAAGTTTAACTTCAATTCAAAGCCGAGGGAAAACACGGAATCACACTTTCAAAAATCACGAAAACTTCAAACTATATGTGAGTGAAAATTAAATCACTCACCTTTTTCTTTGACGAGGGCTCACGCCAAACAAAACTGAAGTCAACTCGATCGAATTGATGTAGCCACAAGCAGATAGGAAGCGTCGATCGCCAAGGCTAGGCCGAGATCATCGATGGAACGAGCTACCGGAGTCGAAGCCTTCGATTTGAACGAGCCCTAGTTCTCGAGCGAACGAAAGAAGATCGAGCCGCCATTTTTTTTTCGTTTTAGCTTTAGGGTTTTCGAATGAAAATAAAGTAAAGGGGGAACGGTAACCTTTAGACAACACGGCACCAAACAAAAATATAGGCCAAGAAAATTTTAAAGCCCACGACCATTTCAACAAATTTTTAGAGGAATTTAAACCGAGTTTTAAAAACTTCAAACAACAATTAGCTAGCAAATTAATTGTTTAATGACGAAGATAAATTAAAAGCAAAACCCCGAGTTATTACACTATGGTTTTAGGAAGAGGGAATCTAGGTGCCCTCAGCAACACACTAATAATATCCAACTAATTACTAAACTTTTATTGCGCAATAGACGGAGGATTAAAATAAAGTGAAGGCAGCTTCTCCATTACGTCGCAAAAGCGTAGATAATTCCTATGCCATTGTGACACCAAAAATATAAAAATAAAAATACAACATGGGTTGTTAAATATTATTGGCATCGTAAAATCGTAGATAATTTTTGACGCATTTGTGACACAAATCTTAAAATGTAAAAACATTCTCGACGTCACTATGACGTAGCTAATTAGTGACAACTTTGTAATGACTTAATGACATTGGTAAATTCGGCGATGTCGTGCCATCGCCAAGTGGTTATGGCATCGCTAAATAACGTCAGAAATCAGCCCACCTCCAATAGGAATGTTTTATACTTTCGTTATGAATTAATAAAACATTTGAATAAGCGGATTTAATGTTTTTACAAACAGTTATAAAGCGTATTGTAACATTGAATTGATTAAAAAGTAAAAAGGGTTTGAATAAGTGCATTTATTTTTTTAGTCTCACACCATAGGGATTATTGAGAGAAACGTTTTATGCTTTTGGTACAAATTAATAAAACGTTTGAATAAATGCATATAATGTTTTCTGGCATAAAACATTTTATAACATTAATTTTTGGTAAATATTAACAACATGTTTTATATTTTTGGTTCAAATTAATAAAACAATCATTTAAGTTCCATTAATTTTGAGTACGTTTTATCACATTCATTTTATGATCCGTTTTTC
This sequence comes from Allium fistulosum, assembly GCA_030737815.1. Taxonomy (NCBI): domain Eukaryota; kingdom Viridiplantae; phylum Streptophyta; class Magnoliopsida; order Asparagales; family Amaryllidaceae; genus Allium; species Allium fistulosum. Next base: position 422,649,189 of record CM060907.1, on the reverse strand, counting down.
ATCTATTTATTTGATTAATAGACAAAACGAAAATATAGAACATACAACTATCTCTCTTTCATTTCTCTTAGCTGCCATTCCTATTTTTGAAAAAAAACTAGTAGTACTTTAATCGTCCGAGGGTGCAGATTTGATCATCATCCTTGGTGCGGATGTTTGGAAAAACAATATAAGGTTCTTTTATCCGGGAGGCGATGATACTTATAGTTTTCCTTGCACAACTTTGGGCAGAGTGGCAAAACGTCTTAAAAAACGACAAAGTAAGTGACTCAGCCACGCAGACACTTCAGTTCGATGACCTTGGTACAACATCTTCCCTGTTGGCTTCTTCATATCATGACCTTGTGTACTTTTACTATTTATCGTCCCCATTAATGACATTACTATCACTATTTTTGGATTTAATTGATCGTCAACTCCTGTCTCCACTTTTAAATATATTATACAGGTAAAAGCATGTGCAGTTTTGGAGGGATCCATACATAGATTGTTCATTTATCTTTATCATTACTCGCTACAATAGAGATTTCTTGTAGAATTATCAACGTGCTCTAACCTCAACCAAAAATCTTGCATCATAAATTATTTTGTTTAAATAGTAAACTAACAATATGTAGTATACAAACTACAAGTACAATCAATAAAACATCGATAAATTTCAACTATAAATATAGAACAACATTTCAGTTATCTATTAGGATTAAATAGAGAATATATTTTTTGCATGAGAAAAAGACAAAAAGAGGCAAATCATTTGTTTTATTACAAAGCTTAACCATGAAGAATTCATATGAAATGCAGACAATAAACACAGAAATTACAAAGCTAACTTTATTGTGGAATAACAATTGTCTATGGATTATGATAGGTAAAGAAAAATATAAGAAAACATGAACATGCAGCAAAAATCTATGGAAGTTGCGTTGAAATATCGATCATCACCTATCATATCTCTCAAAAAATGCAATCGGTAAAAAATAAAACCATGAAGTATGTGTATGCTATATGGATAAGTAAATAAATTGTTACTTTGTTGTTTACCAATTCAGTTGTAAATAGTTCGTCCCACTCATCGATCATGCATTTTGACATCCATTGTTACTTTGATTCTTGGACAGTCGTGGTTCCTTTTGATTGAACATTAATAGTTTCTTTGAAAGCTTTGTCATCCACATTTTCTTCTATTGGAATTTATGATGAGTCTACTTTTACACATTAACCACAGTAATTAAGGAAGTTTTTTATGATTGATTGAATAGCTCTAGTTTTACTAAAAGGAGGTCTGAATGATGCAGCAAGTCATCGATATGTCTCTTCCCAGTCGCTTGAGTCGTTGTTTTCATGTGGATATTGAATTATCATTTCTCTTACCTGTAGATTTATCCTAAAGAACAATATATAGAATGTAAATTTGAAAAGAGAGAAATGCATTATGTAATATAAATACATTTAATTTTGAATTACCTTGGACATGATCAAGACCTACTATACAAAAAATAGTTAATTTTTGTAAAGTGAAGCAAAAATATAGCTTAAGATTATGTAAGAACGAACGAGGATAGAAGAAAATACAGAGAATTAAACATAGTAGAAGAAATGGTGGGTAGTTATATCCATTGACAATTATAGGAAGTGGAAGTAGCCTGAATTAATAGATGTGTGGTAACGTTGGAAACTGAAACAGTTAAGAGTTGAAAAGGTCATGTTACCTTGTCATCGATGTTTATGAAGTTGCAGACATAACCCTAATTTTCTACTTCGTCGCCATACACTATTACCTCCCTCCCCAAACTTTAACGCCTTGAGCAGATCGAAGACCCTCCCAACCTTTATTAATCCTTTATTTCAGCACCGAGCAAAAAACAAATCTGATTTTGCCTTCACCGCCATGAACAGAATTCTTCCATCAACAGAATTCTTTTTCCCTAAGAAAACAAAAGAGATCGACTGCTTCTTCCATTTCTTTTGTTTCGGATCCTTGTTTTTCTTGCTATGAGATTTTTCTTACCCTTAAAACTCTTATTCAGACATGGTTACATCAACAGCGTCCCAGACTGCCTCATCCTAATTTGTAACTGATGTGGCTCAAATATTGTCTTGCACTTCAGTTTCTCAGTGGTGCGCTTCTAACCCTAAGTCTTAGTCTGGGATGGTTGTGTTTATTGAAACGGTTCAAAAAGCAGTTTCGAATGATGAATCTGCGAATTCTGGACCCAAACTTGAGATGGGAAACATACAATTGCCTGCTAGTTATGAGGATTTAATGATTAAGGAAATGGTGTACAACAAAAATACAGTTGTATTTGACACTGAAATTTTATGGTTGGATACTGCTTATGCTATAACAGTGGACATTGAATTCGAAGTTCTCTCCAACCGTTGTCAGATGTTGAGTTTTCACTAAGATCATAAAGAGGGTTCTATTGTTGGGTCGACATATGAAGGTTTCTAGTTATGTGGAAGTGAAGATCAAAGTCGGTTAGTTCAAGCAAGATAGTTCGGATGAGTATGATTTGCCAAATCCTGTGTAAATTATCAGGATCCTAACAAAGTTTCAGACTGGAACAAATTAGGTGATCCCGTAACTTCAAGCAGTACGTTTACCTTGGATATCCTCAATACTATATCAACTAAAGATGCTTTGCACATAACTAAAAAACCAGCTTCTTATATGAATCAGAACACTTAAATTTTGTATACATTAAAATTAAAGAACCAGAAAGAGTTAACGTCAAGATCATATGAAGTTCTTTGGTTGGAATGATAGAGAACTAAGAATAATAGGCAAAGGCATAAGAGTAAAAAATTTAATCAGAAATTGTTTGGCAAATATAATTTTAATTGCAAGAAACAAAATTGAATTGCCTGACCCTATCCTCTGTAAAATGATACGATTTCCATTTTTATAGGATGGGCATTCGTTTAATCTATGGATAGCTCTAGCGGTGTTATGACTAGTTGGCATGAAGATAATTTTATTATCGGCCTTTTAAAATAGGATTTTTTAAGATAGTCAACCAGCTAGTCTATGAACATATTTATGAGGGAACAAAATCTGTTGCATGAAAACAAGTAGAAATGAGGTTGCTTTAGCTGAAATTTCGTCTTCATGTAATACTTGCCATATGAAAATCATGTTGAACTTTCGATTTCTGCATCTTATCTTCATAAACATTTATTTTTTGCATATGTTTGGAAAAAGTAGCATATTTATCGTTCTTTTGAGTTGGATGATAAGAATTTGAATCTTTTTCTCCTTAAATTCTTTACTAATACGTTCTAAGTAATCATTTTCATCGATTTCTCATTTGTATATAATAATAATTCCAACTATCTTAAGCAGACTTGGAGAACATAATTTAATACCATACAGAAGTACATAATATTAGTCTAAAAACATAGTGATCGATGGAAAAAGAAGGACAACAACGTACATATTAGAACTATAAAAACTATTTCTTGCTAATTAACTGTAGAAGCGTCTACAAAATAAAAGTAAATACAACAGCATTCATAGTATTTTCTTTAATTCCAATAAGGAAACTAATGACAATTTCACTATATCTTAGGCAACATGAATAACAACAATGGGTGCAATAAATAGTAGAAGATAAGTTTAAGCCTGAACTTGAGCTTGCTATGAGAACCAAGAGCCAAACAATAAAATAGCGAACAAGCAAATAACTAATATCAATGAATAGTTGCTATAAATCAACAGAAGAGTTGAACCGCATCAACTTTTACATTGAGCAGATCCTCAAAAGCCACTCCTCATCGTTTATACATGTTTAACATGCACAACTCAGAATATGTGGCTCAAGAATTTGGTCATGAACGCACTCAGGAACACTATTTGAACATGCATCGGTGATTGAAAAAAGAACAACATATTTTTCTTTCGTCAATCACTGATGCAGGTTCAAACAGTGTTCCAAAGGGTAGTCATGACCAAATTCACGATTAGCCATATCTTCTTAGTTGTGCATGTCAAATATGTAGATACGATAAGGACATGCTTATGAGGTTACACTGAGAGTAAAAGTTGCTGCGATTCAACTCTTTTTTGACTTCAAGCAATCATTCTTTAATATTAATTTTTTGCATTTCGCTATTTCATTGTTCACTATTTTATTGTTCCCACTAGGTTCTCATATCATGCTCAAATTCAGGCTTGAAATTATCATCTACTGTTTATTTAACATATTATTATTATTTATAATTAGTGGAATTACCATTAGGGTTATTTGCTATTTGGAAGAAAGAAAAAAAGAATTATGAATGTTGTTTAATTTAAACTTATATTTTGTAAATGTTCATATACTTACTTAGCCATAATTGGTTTTTATGATTTTGAAATGTGTGTATCTACCATGCTTTTTAAGTCACTCACTATGTTTTTAGAGTTTTATTCTGTTCTTCTGCATGGTATCAAATTATACTTCAAGTCCTCTAAGGATAGTTTAAATTATTATTATATACAGATGAGAAATGGAAACAAATATGGTTAATTCACTAGAATGTAAGCTGACTAATAAAGAGAGAATAATTTCTTGGAATGTGGTATTAAAGAAGTTAAAGCGAATAAATTCAAATTTTTATCATCATAACTCAAAAGGATGACCAATATGCTACTTTTTCCAAACTTATGCATAAAATAAATGTTCATGAAGATAAGATGCAGAAATCAGAAGTTCAACATGATTCTCATATGGCAATAGTATATATGAAATTTCATCAATATCGATCCACATTTCTATATTTTTTTCATTGAATATATTTTATTCCTCCACTACGCCATAAATGGCCTACTGCAACACAAAAAAAATGTTGGCTCAGGCCCGAAAAATGTTGCCATAGGTCTATGGCAACACTTTTAGGGTGATGCAATTTTTGCCGTTGCCTTAGACCTCAAAGGCAACATTTTGACTATCTAAGGCAACATAAGTAATATTGTTGCAATAGAACCCTATTTGGGTCTATGGCAACACCCATAGGTATCTATAGCAACATTCCAAAATGTTGCTATAGATATGAACTTTTTGAATTTGTGGGGCCCACAATGTAGAGCATATTTGATTTTTTAATAAAAATAAATATTTTATTTAATAAAATGCTATTGCACAGAATTTGATATTTAAACAGTAATTTATTTAAATAAATATTTTATTTCAACATTTGAAATAGTACAAATCCAGACTCCACTATTTTACAATTCAATGATATATAACACTGATATTCACATATACAGATATTCCTCACTACATCACTCAGTTCACTCATTACATATGCAGTTTCAATTTATACAGACACCGACACTGACAAATATATGCCGAGCCGAAGGCGAGCCGAGTGCCGAGCCGAAGGCGAGCCGAGAAGCGGGTCCGGGCGCAGCGCCGGCGGGGGTCCGGGGCACCGCAGTCCCGGCGGGGATCGACCAAGTGGGCACCGCCCGATTCATCCGATTTCGGAAGATCGAGCCTTCTTTGAAACCTGTCTTCAAGCTCATGTACATTTGATTTGACTCTGTCTTCAAGCTTATATCCAGCTGTCCAGTCTTCAATACCTGTCACATATAATTCAAAAGCAGTAATCTGGAAAATAATATTTAACTCGAACAGAAAATGAAAATGTTTTTGTTATATTATTTGCCTCAGGTATTTGGGTTGTTTCTTTTCATAAGTGCATAAGCCAAACATGAATGCAACACATGGATACAAGGCAGTATGGAAGACAGCAAGCAACAGTTCAGGCAAAAATGCACAAAGGAGAAGCCAAGTGCACAAAGTAGTACTCAACACAGCAAGCAACATAACATGACCAAGAAATGCATGTACATGGATGAACATACATGCATCATAAGGCTTGGTACAAGAAACTACTCAAGTGCAACTACTCAAGTGCAAGTTCATACTCAAGTGCAGCCAGATATGTAGACAAGCCAAAAAAACGGACACGGCACAAGGTCAAACCCGAGTCATCGACTGGATTCAACTCAGGGCCAAGCAACCAACAAAACAAACAAGAACTAGGTTCAGCAAAATATAGACAAGCCATTGCAAGAAACACAGCAGTACACATAGGCAGCCCATCAAGAAAAAACAGTGAATGCATCAGGAATGTACAAGAGAAACCTAGGTAGTAACATGATATACAGAGGACTTGGAGCATCAGTTCATGTTAAAGAACAAGGTTAGCATGGTACCAGTTCAGTCCAGACCAAGCAAAACCAACAAAGCTCAACACACATATGTTTGTATTCATCATTGCAATCCAACATACCAGATTTCTCAAAGTCCAACAGAAAGATTAAACTCGAGATTATAGGAAATAAAGCCTATAAATAAATCCCAATTCATCATCGGCAAAAGCGTGCGAGTGTAACCAATATCAAGAATATTCAAGTAAACCTGAAGGCAGAAAACATACCAAATAATATCACATCGCACCCGACGACGAAGTCAAAGCAATTCGAGCAATCAATTAAGGAGAACGAAGGAGCAAGCTACCAGGAACGTTTCTCACACTAGATTCGATCAATCAGAGCATCAAAGCAATTAGAATCGCGTGCCCTAGTTTTCACCGAAACCAATTCGACTACCCCCTGCCACTCTGACATCAGGCCCCAACCACGAAATTGCGACCAAATCAGCAACTCCCTGAACCATCGCAATCCCACAACCTTACCTCGAATCACCAGAATCGCCAAAAACCTGAACAAAATCGCAAATCCGGAAGTAGTGAGGAAAACTGACGCGAGGCGAAAGAAAATAACGGAAATTGATATGGCCGACAAGGGATAAAAGCAAAGCCAGTTATTCTCCAGATCAAAGAAACAAGGAGGAGCGGAATAAAAATTAGGGATTGGAAAATTGGGGGTGAGAAACGAAAGCGGATGAGTGAAAAGTAAAGCGGGAAATGGAAATTGGTAAGGTGTGGATCGATGGTGTGAATCGACGGTTGAGATTTTGTTTTAAATGGTGGTGTGGATCGCTGAGGTGTAATTTTTTTTTTAATTTTTTAATCTGAAAACATCTATGGCAACACTATATAAAAATGTTGCATCGTGTTACACTTGTTTAGCTAGAGCAACACATTTCTATGGCTAAGGTAACACCAAAAATACAACGTTGCAGTAGGACCAAAATTCTATAGCTATCGCAACATTTTAGCTGGCAACACCTTGCAAAAATGTTGCAGAAGGTCATTTATGGCGTAGTGCTCGATGGATTAGGTTACAAATCAGATGGTTGACTATTTTAAAGATCTTATTTTATTCTCCGAGAGCTATCACCGATAACTATTTTATCTCAACTACATTATAAGCATTTGAAACATCTCCATTTCAACGTGGCTTAATTCTTACTCCTACTGTGATAATCTACCTTTTTGATCTTCGAAGATCGAAAGTAATAAATCCTTGGTATTCATGTGCAACAAATTCAAATGCCAGAGAGGCAGATGATCAGGGATAAAAGAAAATAAAGATAAAAGATAAACAAAATAGATTCTCACTTCATATTAAACAACTTACAATTATATAGATAGTACATACAATCACTCTCAAAATGAGAAATCAGAGTCATAGAAAGTAACCCAGTCAGGGACTGTTATAACTGCCTATCCACGCAGGTACTGGTAGATATTTATACATAATACAGAGGAAATAGAAATAGATAACCATCTACAAAGGACCCTCCAACTTCATGCTCCAAGCTCCTCCTAAAATGCTTCAAGCTGCCTAACTATTGGGCTGGCTGGAAAAATAGGATACACGGTGTTTAAGAGAAAATAAAATAAACTTCTGGTCAGTAATGAGACTGGTGTGAGAAAACTCAAAAGAACAGATACTGTTAAAATCAAATGGTATCTCATAAGACCACGCTGCACATAAACACGAACGGGTTTTTACATTATGATAACCAAAACATTTGCTAAGTAAAATCAAGGATAATATTTTTAACAACATTCGTTGAAAACCCTTTCGAATAATATATTAATGAGAGCTGAAATTATTACATTATTTAAATTTCAGTGCACTTGGTTCTATAATCAAAACCGTAGAGGCATATATTGGAGAATGGATTCCATACAATGATAAGGTAAGGTAAGGGACTACCTTCCGACAATACATCTCTAGAGGGATGTACATAAGGCGCCACCTTCTACCAACATAGAAGCGGCCTACCTCTACCGTAGATAGTATCAAATATCCTATCACGTCGGTCGTTCCTGACCTATCAGTGGCATCTCAAAGCATACACGACATATCCGAAATATAGAGAGTGATCTAGAAAGGTGATGACCATATCCTAATGGGTGTGACCCGCTTAGCCCTCCTGTATCTACCCTATTTTTGCCATTACCGATATGTGAGGCTTGAGGTAATGCTTTACCTTTCACATGACAAATCTCCCTTTAAATGCCACATTGCCATTTCTAACAACACACTATTGATTTCCACAAAAGTACAACCTTTGAGCTCGTATATCTTAGAAAAGGGTGTTAAGTGTAACAGGAGTTACCTCCTACACCATTAAACATATGTATGTTTGTAAAAATCAATGTATGTGGTCTTAAAAGGGCAATGTCAGACTCTTCCATACAAGTTTTCCAGTCACACGACAAATCGAAGGCACTACTCGTACTACATCCTATTTGTAAATCACCCCTAGGATTATTAGCGAGTAGTCTTTACATTGAAGATTACAAATTGAAGGAACCATTGCCACTATATGTATGATTAGGGAATTAGCCCAGAGGTTAGTGACAAGCAGCCCCATATTATGAAGATCTCTTTCTTTAGAATCATTGTCTTCATCATATTTTCACCTCCGAATGTATGTTGGTTCGAAGTTGTTTTTGGATAGGAATCGCCCAAATCCGACCTTGGTTTCTCCGAACCAATTATCGATAAGAGATTTCAAGTGTATGTGTGGTTATTATTCGATTAATCAATATCTTTTATCTAAGTAAAATATCTCTTTAGTGATATACAACATTAAATCGTATTCTGTTTCAGCATATACCGAATCATTAAACCACTTTTTAACTTTGAAAACACCAAACCATTTCTCATTAATTACATAGGAAATGTTTCCATAATTTAATTTAATTTTAATAAAGGTTTCATATTTTCAAAACATATCATTTATATGAGTCAAAACCATTTTATCTAAGATGGTAAATTCAAAATCCGTTAGTATTGAGTAAATAGGATCCATATGAATTATATTAATTATACTCAATACTAATTTCCATATTAAACCTGTACTATTCGTGGAACAATGGTTAAACCATTTTTTATATTCGTACGGATAGTGCATGATTCCTCCTTGGAATTTAATATAGAGTTTAACCAATATGTTTCATATATTACTAAAATCTTATTATTTAAAATCTTGTTTAACTTTTGGAAATCCCCAAATCTCTTTTTATCTTAGGAAAATGTGGTTTGAGTAAATCAAATTTACTATCCTCTATGTCAGGCCAGTCCGTATAGCTAGAGCGGAGCCCAAACATTGGTTGTCCAATCTCGGGTCTAGAGACTACCTCTCTATCACCCATAAGGCGGTCAAGTTATTTGATCAACTCTAAACTCTTTAAAATACTTGATTTATTATTTTGAAAAACATTTGTAAAATATTTGGGAAGAAAATTTAAGTTTAAATTTTAATTTCAAAAGTTACGAAAAAGTGCTGCAAAAAGTGCTATGAATAGTGTTTTTAAAAGCTTCTTTGATCCAAATATTAACTTCATTCCACATATGTCCATTTTATAACTCAAATTCCTTTTAAAACAATATAATATATTTATGGAATTTATTTCATATTTTTAAAGATTAAAAAATATCCATTTTAATGATTTTGCCATTTTGGTTTTCGAACTGCCAAAGCATGACGTTTTTGAAAACTTGGTTTGGACACATCTAAAATTTTACTTAGTGAAATCTTGATTTTTCTTACTTATTTGAAAATCATAGTTATAAGAGTTTATAAAATTCTTATTTTGAATCATTCCAAGCTATATTCCACTATACACATTGATTTAACTTTTAAGGTGAGAAATTGCGAACTACCGTTATGCGAAGCATCAATTTTTGACTCAAATTTCATACCTTGTCAAAACTTTTTCGAATTGTATTTTAATGTTTAAAAACATTTATATAAAATTCTTATTTTGAATCATTCCAAGCCATATTCCACTGTACACATTGATTTAACTTTTAAGTTGAGAAATTGCGAACTACCGTTATGCGAAGCATCTATTTTTGACTCAAATTTCATATCTTGTCAAAGCTTTTTCGAATTGTATTTTAATGTTTAAAAACATTTATAAACCATTTTAAATAGGTTTAACCATTCCGTACACTTTTATAATTCATATAGGAAAGTGATTTCCTTTGTGTAAATTCGACGTGTATTTAACTTGAAGTATTTGCTCAACCAAACAAACATATTATCACATTCGAACATGATGATCGACCACAAAAAACAATCATATCATATAATTTATAATAAAAATAAGTAGGATTTCTCACTTGATATCCTTTTGATCTAACTTCAATGGATTATAGCTCCGCTATTCCGGAACCGGAGCTTACAAATCTTGCACTAAGACAACGAAGGGTTCGGCCTTGGGCTTGCTAGGGTAGTGGGATATTTAGATGGGTATGACCTTGGTAAGAGAAGATGGAGAAGATCACTAACTCAATCTCGAACTCGAAGTGGTATATCACTCTATATTTTATGACTTATTTTAACAGAACTTCAACATTATTTTTGAATATTCCTAAGAGGCTATGAATACCATTAATTAAAGGAGGAAGAAGATGAAGCTGCTTAAGAAATGAAGAGAAGAATGTGTGAATGAAAGTGAGGATGGATGACTTGTATTTATAGGAAAAAATGTAAGAAAATACCAAGATATTTCTTTTGCCATACATCACCATTGCATCGTCCTACTACCTCATCTACATGGCCCAAACATACCACCCATGTGCCATACCCATGTGTCTACAAGTGATGGAGAGTTTTGTTTGTTTTGGTTTAGGAAATATCTTGATGACTGTAAGTAAATAACATGATATTAATATTATTTTACCATTAGCAAATATGAAATGTAAATGGTAATTGTTAAATGTTTTCATATGTTCATGGATGTGTATATATGTATATGTATGTCACATATAACCTATAAGGTTGCACAATGTTACCGCCTTCTGGCGAAGTCGTGATACCGTCAATTCGGCCACAAACGAATAACGGTAGCTTGAAGAGCCAGATATATATTGTACTATAGACGATAGTCGAGCAGATTCGAACTGAAGCCAAGTCGAAGTATGGAAAACATGAAGTCACAAGCCTGGCCCCATGAAGCTATGCCTCAAGTTTGGAATTAACTGAGGTCCGTGTGCACAAGCTACGGGTAAGAAATTTACTAAATATACTGTCCCAAGTCATAATGTATGATTAATATCAACACACATAATTTTTTTCAGTCACTATTTATCTTTTCAATAATAAATAGGGAGTCAGATTACTTAACATATGCATTTAAAAATCACATTTCTAAAATGCCTAACTTGAGACGCAGTCGACAAAAGCTATTCTCTGGAAGGGGTTTTGCAAAAATGTATGCCAATTGAAAATCAGTTCAAATGAAATTTATGCAGATATTTCCTTTAGAAATGAGATGAAACTAACGAATGTCCCAACATAAAACATGTTCCACTAGTACTTTTTCTATCAACTAGACTACCAGCACAATCTGCATCTGAATACCCCTTTAACTCAAACTTATCATACCATAGACCAAACCGTAAGGTGTGCAACATAAACAAACAAACCGTGCACATATGTTCCTTTTTATAGCTTTTAAATGAGATTCCTTTGGATTTGACTGAAAACCGTGCACATAAACAAACAGAGAACATAATGTTTGGTCTAGAAGCAATAAGATAAAGAAGTATACCCATATGTATCTAGAGTAATCATCAACCAATACAAGATAATATATCTTATCACCTAAGATTGCAATATCATTAGGTCCAAATAGATCCATATGAACAGGTTTAAGGACTCTGAAGTACTTACAGTGTTGTTGGCATGAAAAGATGATTTTTTAAAATTTTCCCAGTTGATCACTAGTTGATTATGGTGCAGATTTTGAACAAATAATATATTGTTGTTGCCCATTGTGAATCTACCACCTTTGTACTTCACTAGGCTAAGTAACTTTGATTTGTTGCCCGTGATGTACTTCGAACAACCATAATCCAAGTACCACTTTTGTTGTTCCTTAGCTGCCAACACACCTACATGAGAAAAGATTTTTGTTACCTATTTATTTTTATAGGTCCATGATTGTTAGTAACAAAAGATTTTGAATAACAAGTTTGTGTAGAACCAAGACATTCTATGTTTATTCCTTTTGGCACCCAGACTTGTTTGACTTTAAGAGATTTTACATTCATGCCTTTAGGAACTCAAATTGGTATGGTTTTCGTGTGTTTGGGTCTATACCAGCAATTGTTTTGATTGTGTCCATTTTTTCTACAAATCGTGCACTTGGAGTTTACATGATTAGTTTCACCGTTTGTCTGTTTTTTAAAGTGATTTCTGAAATTTTGAAAAGATGTGCTTGAAAAAAAAGGAAAATGATTTTAGATTTAATATAAAGATTTTATTTTAAAACATATATGTAAAATTTAGATTTTAAAACTAAATGATTTAAGAATTCTAAATTTATAAGTAAGTTTTAAAATGTAAATTTTAAGGTTTTACTTATAACTTTATTTACTTTTTTCTTTCATAATATAAGATTTAGTTTAATAAAATTTAATATAAATAAAATATATTATGTTTGAAAAATTTAAATTAATATACTTATTTTAATATATAAACTATTTCTAATATATAAACTATTTCAATCTATAACTTATTTTAATATACAAACTATTCCTAATATATAAACTATTTCAATCTATAACCTTTTTTTAAATATACACTATTTTTAATGTATAGCTATTCCAATATATAAACTACTTCCAATATTCAAAATATTTAAAGTTAGAACTGTTATGATTTAGATTTAATTGATTTAAAATGCGAATATTTTGATATGATGGTTTAACCTATTTTGTGGTTATGATTTTGAAAAGGAATATGATTTCGGAAGTGAATATGATTTTGGAAGTGGATATGATTTCGAAAGTGATATGATTTTGAAGTGAATATGATATTTTGATATAAATTATGAATCAGTTTTGGAAATGTAAAAGAACCAACTGGTGTGAAATAAGCATTTGGTTTTTAAAGAGACAGGGATCAGATATTGTCATACTCTCTGCCAATACCGAAAACCACTTTAACAACTGTGCACATGGTGGAGATTCTACAATGAAGTAGGATTGTTTGGCAAACGATTCTGTATGAGGTATTAACGTAGCCCTGACTCCTACGAGTCAGCTTGATGTGGCTAAAACAGGAGCCATACCGGGCCAAGTGAGGTCGCACCAACGATCGAGCATGCTTCTTCGATACCATTCTATTACTTCTAATTTGATTGTGTAACAACTCGCATATTTTACGATTGTATATTTAAATATTTTATTTAAATATAGCATCATTAGTCGGATTATAGTCCGAAAATCTACTTTTTGCAAACTGTCGAATTAGGACTCGAGACCACTTCCATTGAGTTCAAAATGGTGTTTGCGACTTTTTTGAGTATAAGCATCGATATGTTTGGAGTAAGTTGAATTTTGCTATTTTCTGTTGGGCTTTGGGTTTGGGTTTTAGCCCACTAACCCTTCTTCACACTCTAGTTCAGTCCACCTCTCCTCTTCACTTCATTCTTATTTTCCTAACATTCAAGCTTCAATAAAAATTGGGAGAGGAATGGGAAATTAAAATTCAAAACCCTAGTTTCCTTTGGAAATTCAAGTTCTTGCTCCAACATCAAAGAGAAGCTTTGGTAAGCTCCCTCTTCATCTTGTCCAACTCATTCTCTCTTTAATTTTAGAAATTTCCTAAACCTAACTTAGGAAATGTTCTTCTTTTGAGCTTAGATTCAAGCTTCTAGAGTTGATGTTGAAGAGTAGTTGATCTTCCTTTGCTTCCAAGCGTCTCCTTCATCGTTTTTGGGTTTAAAGGTGAGATTTTTATCTCACATCTATGTTCATAACTATCTTTGATTGTTAGGTATGAATTCCTAACATCTTTACATGTTCATTTGATTTTGATTTGGATTAATTTGGTGAACATTTCAATTTTTGGTGTTTTGAAGTCTAAAACTCTAAAAATCTTAGCTTTGATGTTTGATCATGCTTTTGGTGGTGTATCAAAGAGTCTATAGGGCTGGGTTGTCGATTTGCAAAAACCCCTAATACCCATTGCTCATCCGGTTGCAAATGGTGATAGTTTACTCTCCATTTGATAGGCTGGAAAAAAGTTTAAGCTCCGACCAGTCGACTGGCCCCTACAGTGAGTCGACTGACTGCAGGGTCTGAAAACTCTCAGGTTCTGGTTCAGTCGACTGACTGTAGAAGGCCAGTCGACTGACCTGCTTGTTTTTGCCTATTTTGCCTATTTTGCTTTAGGTTCCAATTTTTATCAATTCGTGATTATTCGATTTATTGTTATCATTTATTATTGACTTTGATGACGTCTTTTTCAGGATTTTTGAGAATATCCATTTTGATGGATTCAGTATCGATTTCTTTGGAGTTGATTCACGTCTTCGAATGTGGATTTTGGTGATTGATTGTTTCTACAATCATTTCTGTGATTTGTCACTTTAAAATATAAAGGTTTTCTATACTAGTAGTTAATATTCAAACTCTTTTACAAAGATGATTTCAACTCTATTTTTAATACAAAGCTCGTTTATAAAACCGTTTTCTATTCTATTAGTATACACAAACCTTTACCTCATTCGTATGAGAAAATATAATTAAAGGGCTTAGCAAAACAAGTGGTATGAAACGCTTGCTTTACTTCGTCGTTTAATTTTTGGACTTGTTCGATTGAACTCTTGTGACAATTTTCAAGTGGGAATCTACAATTTGTTCGTAAATATTTAAGTTAAGCTAGTGGTTATGGGACACGAAGCTAAACTCATATATTTATTAGCTTAATGTAATTGACACTTTTATTGATCGATGATGATCATTTTGTGATTTAGACTAGCGATGTCTGATGTCTATTTGTTTGTGTGGGATTACAATCCCCGTTTGTGGAACTTCGGTTCAATTTGGCAGGGTAGCGACCCGTGGTCTTCGGGCCGTTTGTGGTGCTTCGGCTCAAAATTTATGGTTAGTGACCATGGAATAGCGTTCCGTTTGTGATACACGTGTTGGTGAGTTTTCATGCTATAGTTTGTGATAGGCCTCCCCCTTTGTGATTTCTGGATTTCTAATTGATGATTTCTAGAATTTGTGTTCCACCTCTTTATGTGATTGGCAATGATATGTTTGTCAATATTTGTGGTTTGGTGAATAAAATAAAGAATATGACATTCTTTATGGTGCTTTGAGATTTCTTGAGATATTGTATGATTTGTTGCTGTTTAAAGCATACTTGTCACAGTATGGCATTATTGTTATCATACGTTTTAGTTATATCTCTACTCTTATCTCATTTTATAAATGATAATTATAGCTAGACTGATCCATTTATTATTTTCTTATTAAATAATACTCGGGTCAGAATATTACAGGTGCTTCTGCTTGACTCCTTATTTGGGATCATCTTCTAACTTTTGCCTAACTACATTAGATTGGTAGTTTTTATTGTTATACATTTGAGATAGAGACTCCATGATGTATACATATTCTTTTGTCTAGCACTTGTATCTATTCTTTTGTGATATTATGGATCTTGTTTGACCACTACTCTGATGTACACTTTTATGTGTTATATTCATATCTTTTTCCGCCTTTGAGATATGAACATCTGTGACTGATTTATGATTATGCTTACTTCTATATTTGTTTCCGAGGTCCACTTAGCCACTGTGTGGTAGCTTTGAGTTTGTATTTGATATGTCAGATTTCCTCTTGAAATGAAATGCATGTTATACTATCTGATATATCGGTACTCGCACAAGGCAATTACATGGATGGTCGCTCCTCAACAGCCTTATTCTTCACGCTAGTCGACGGCATTACTCCGTAGTGTCCTTGGCTAGCGTGAGTATAGAGGTGAGGCGTCACAGTTTGGTATCATTGCCAAACTTCGGAACAATGTAGAATAATCTAGCAAGGATCATTATCCTAGGTCTCTCTTAGGAATCGTGCCATAGGATTTAATTCGAGTCATCGTACCGTTCTATCCTATATTCTTTATGATGCCTTGTTTTATCAATCAAAATTTGTTTGATATTCATTTTGAGAATAACCTTTTTCCTCTTTTCTTTCTTTCTTAAAGAAGATAGATGGTTAAACTTGGCCGTTCCAGCGCCGGTCAATCTAGTGCTACTCCTCAGGATGGAGTATTTATGTCAGCTCAACAACTTTTAGATCTTGTGAACAATGCCCAAGCTGCCGGACTTGTTCCAGCGCCTACTCACCCTAAATCCTGGTTTGCACGTTTGTGCAGAGATTATACCGCCTTGGGTGGGAGGCCATTCAAGGGCTCCGAAAGTGTTATAGAAATCCAAGCCTGGCATAGATCATGCGATATCATCTTTTCCCGCATGGATCTTATTGATTCACTTCGTGTCCAAGTGGCATCTAGCATGCTCCAAGAAAGAGCATTAGATTGGTATGAGCTTTTGGTTTCTGAGATTATCGAAGCAGATCTTACTTGGGAGAAATTCCGGGAAAGATTCGAATTGAAGTTTGTGCCGAAGGCTGAAAACGTAACTTTGGCCCGACACTTTATTGACCTTGTTCAAGGTGAATCTTCTATGACCGACTACGTCGCATCTTTTGAATCTCTCTCTAAATATGGGGTCGAGTATATTAATACCCCATTGAAGATAAATCAGAGATTTGTCTATGGATTGAATAAGAACCTTAAAAAGCCTTTGCTTTTGAAACTAGAAGTTTCTTTTGATCAGCTTATTGATATCGCTCTTCCACTTGAAGAGGCCGATAATGAAAGTAATGTTGAAGTTGTGGGTGCCAAACAGAACTTCAATAATAACATGAAGAGGCCTATTAAGTTCAAAGGCCCCAATCCCGACAAGAAAGGGAAGCAAGAAACTTCTGTAACAAAGAATTCTACCACTAGTCGGGGGCGATGCTACAATTGTGATTCTATGGACCACTATGAAAATGAGTGTCTGCAACCCCTCTATTGTCGCTATTGCAAAAGTTTGAGTCATCATATATCTGCGTGTCCAATACTTCAAGGAAGAAGGAGGGAGAGCTAAAGGTTGTGCAAGCCTCTACTAGCACTTCTATTGGTCAAGGTATTTTCTATCCTTGACGATATTTGTTTTGTGATTATCTTATTCGAGTTCTTTTTGATTTGGGTTCATCTCATTGTTTTATATCAAAAGAACATGATGATTCTTTCTCTTTTAATTTTTATGGGCATGATGACTTCATTGAGAATTGCGAATTCGATTAATGGATCCGCAACACTTAGTGTACTTTATGAAAATGTCGAGATTATTTTATGTGAATATCTTTTCGAGCCAATTTTCCTGTTATGCGTTACTTAGGCTTCGAAATTGATTTTTTGGTAAAGGATTGGCTTTATTATTATGAAGTCCACATACTACGTCCTGAGCAGACTATATATCTTTGACATTCTCAATCTGTTAAGCAGAATTCTTTTGTTCTTAATGATTTTGATTTCCAGATTTGGTGATATCATTTTATTCTTTAAACCTATATAATGTGGAGAATGTTGTTTCTCTCATTCATGTAGTTTGTGAATTTTCTGGTAATTTTGAGTTTTGTCTTAGGATTACCACCTAAGTAATCTATTGAGTGGTGCTAAGGTCTTTTCAGCTCACCTTGCCACCGGTTTTCATCAGCTACGAGTGCGGAGGGTAGCATTCCCCTCACCGCATTCCGCACTCATTGTGATTCTTATGAGTGGTTTGTTATGTCATTCGATTTGACGAACCTTCCACCTTATTTCATCCATTTTGTGATTAGAGTATTCTATGGATATCTCAATTGGTTTCTCCTTATATTAATTGATTATGGATGAAGATAACAAATTTAAAATTTGCAAATCTTTTTAATAAGGTATTTGTAAAAATGATTGGGTTTTTTTCTTAAAACGAGCAAAGAATATTTGTAAATTTTATAAGAGACATGGTTATCATATAGAAAATGATTTTTGTGTTGTTTTGCCCATTGAGTGCTTTAAGAATTCTGGTCGATGCGCTTGATCAACGTTATCGATAGGAATCTCCTAAACGCTATGATGAGACAGACAGACACAGTAAATTGACTTGTAATAAGTAAATTTTTCTAAAAAGATGATTACATAAAGTTAATTATAATTTTGAATGTCTTAGCTTTTCGGGAAAGAGGATCGATTAAAGGAACTCTTTTCCGATGCTTTTATTCTTGCAGTTCCCGAAGGGAACCAAGCCTTTATTGTTTGTACCAATACTAGTCGTATCGGTTTTGGTGTCATTCTCTTGCAAAGGGGAATGTGTTATCGCATTTGCTTCTTGACAATTAAAGCTTGTCGAGACTAGATATGTCGTTCATGATCTAGAGCTCGCAGCTATTGATGTCGCTCTTAGAATTCTGTTTATTGTCATTTGGGAGAGAAATTTGTTCTCTATACCGATCATAAATCTTTGAGATATTTTGTTTACTCAAAAAGGAACTCAATTTGCATCAACAGCATTGGCTGGAGTTCCTTGCATCTTATGATCTTGTTATTCTTTGTACTCCGGAAAAGGGTAATCGATTTGTCGATGCCCTTAAGCCGAGAGCAACAAGCATATGTTTCTTTGTTGATATCCGAATGGAGTGATCTCAAGACTTTATCCACTTGTGAGATTCGAGATCGTGAATCCAATTCATGTTCATCTCTTGTTTTGTGTAGCCTTGAGGCTAGTTCTTCTCTTTTGGACCATACCTCTTTTGGTTAAACTCTATGTCAAACTAAAATTGCATGGAGTTCCTACTTCTATTGTTAGCGATCGTGATCCATTGTTTACTAGTGGGTTCTGGAAAGGTCTTCAAAAAGCTTTGGGAACAAAGCTTAATTTTTGCACCGCTTATCATCCTTAGTCCGACGGACAAACCGAGCGTGTGAATCAAACTCTTGAAGATCTATTTCATGCATGTGTTCTTGATTTTTGTGGAAGTTGAGAAGATCATACTCTTATTGAGTTTTCTTCCAATAATAGCTTCCAATCTTGTATTGGTATGGCACCTTTCGAGCCACTCTTCGGAAGGCTATGCCGATTTCCTTCGTGTTGGCTTAAAGCCGGTGAGAACTGGTTTTAGGTCCAGATTTTATTGGTGTTCATTTATGTTCAACTATGATGGGTGTTGTGCGTCTCAGTCGATCGGGAAAGTTAGCACCTCGATATACGGGTTCATTTCCCATCACCAAACGCATTGGTTCCATGGCTTATCGTCTTTTATTACCGGCTCAATTTTTCTGCTATTCATGACGTTTTCCACGTCACTCATCTATGGAAATGCCTTAGGGATTCTGATTTTTATTCTTGAGCCTGGTGTAATTGAAGAAATTGAAGTCTCACCAAATTTGACTTATGAGCAATATTCTATTCGTATCTTTACTTCGAAGGTTGAGCGCCTTCGAAATAAAGATTTCCCATTTTGTGAAAGTTCAATGGTTCTCAAATCCCAAGGATTTCTCTTGGGAATCCAGAGAATCCATTGAGCAAACACATCCGGACTTACTCTTTCATGCTCTTTATGGTGAACTTCTTATTTCATATTTTCTTTTGTGTTGATATGCTTTTATGGTTGTTACTTTTTATATTCCTCTTAATTATTGCGAGGACACAATTTCTTTAAGGTGGGGAGTCTGTAACAACCCGCATATTTTATGATTGTATATTTAAATATTTTATTTAAATATAGCATCATTAGTCAGATTATAGTCCGAAAATCTACTTTTTGCAAACAGTCGAATTAGGACTGAAGACCACTTTCATTGAGTTCAAAATGGCGTTTGCGACTTTTTTGAGTATAAGCATCGATATGTTTGGAGTAAGTTGAATTTTGCTATTTTCTGTTGGGCTTTGGGTTTCAGCCCACTAACCCATCTTAACACTCTAGTTCAGTCCACCTCTCCTCTTCACTTCATTCTTATTTTCCTAACATTCAAGCTTCAATAAAAATGGGGAGAGGAATGGGAAATTAAAATTCAGAACCCTAGTTTCCTTTGCAAATTCAAGTTCTTGCTCCAACATCAAAGAGAAACATTGGTAAGCTCCCTCTTCATCTTCTCCAACTCATTATCTCTTTAATTTCAGAAATTTCATAAACCTAACTTAGGAAATGTTCTTCTTTTGAGCTTATATTCAAGCTTCTATAGTTGATGTTGAAGAGTAGTTGATCTTCCTTTGCTTCCAAGCTTCTCCTTCATCGTTTTTGGGTTTAAAGGTGAGATTTTTATCTCACATCTATGTCTATAACTATCTTTGATTGTTAGGTATGAATTCCTAACATCTTTACATGTTCATTTGATTTTGATTTGGATTAATTTGGTAAACATTTCAATTTTTTGTGTTTTGAAGTCTAAAACTCTTAATTTTTTAGCTTTGATGTTTGATCATGCTTTTGGTGGTGTATCGAAGAGCCTATCGTGCTGGGTTGTCGATTGGCAAAAACCTATAAAGCCCATTGCTCGTCCGGTGGCAAATGGTGAGAATTTACACTCCATTTGATAGGCTGGAAAACAGTTTTAGCTCTAGCCAGTCGATTGGCACCCTACAGTCAGTCGAGTGACTGCAGGATCTGAAAACTCTTGGGTTCTGGTTCAGTCGACTGACTGCAGAAGACCAGTTGACTGACCTGGTTGTTTTTGCCTATTTTTCCTATTTTGCTTGAGGTTCCAATTTTGATCGATCCGTGATTATCCGATTTATTGTTATCATTTATTATTGACTTTAATGACTTCTTTTTCAGGATTTTTGAGAATATCCATTTTGATGGATTCAGTGTCGATTTCTTTAGAGTTGATTCACGACTTCGAATGTGAATTTTGGTGATTGATTGTTTCTACAATCATTTCTATGATTTGTCACTTTAAAATATAAAGGTTTTCTATACTAGTAGTAAATATTCAAACTCTTTTACAAAGATGATTTCAACTCTATTTTTAATACAAAGCTCGTTTATAAAACCGTTTTCTAATCTATTAGTATACACAAACCTTTACCTCATTCGTATGAGAAAATATAATTAAAGGGCTTAGCATAACAAGTGGTATGAAACGCTTGCTTTACTTCGTCGGTTAAATTTTGGACTTGTTCGATTGAACTCTTGTGACAATTTTCGAGTGGGAATCTACAATTTGTTCGTAAATATTTAAGTTAAGCTAGTGGTTATGGAACATGAAGCTAAACTCATATATTTAATAGCTTAGTGTAATCGACACTTTTATTGATCAATGATGATCATTTTGTGATTTAGACTAGCGATGTCCGATGTCTATTTGTTTGTGTGGGATTTCAATCCCCGTTTGTGGAACTTCGGTTCAATTTAGCGGGGTAGCGACCCGTGATCTTCGGGCCGTTTGTGGAGCTTCGGCTCAAAATTTATGGTTAGCGACCATGGAATAGCGTTCCGTTTGTGATACACGTGTTGGTGAGTTTTCATGCTCCCATTTGTGATAGGCCTCCCCCCCTTTGTGATTTCTGGATTTCTAATTGATGATTTTCAGAATTTGTGTTCCACCTCTTTATGTGATTGGCAATGATATGTTTGTCAATATTTGTGGTTTGGTGAATAAAATAAAGAATATGAAATTCTTTTTGGTGCTTTGAGATTTCTTGAGATATTGTATGATTTGTTGTTGTTTAAAGCATACTTGTCACAGTATGGCATTATTGTTATCATATGTTTTAGTTATATCTCTACTCTTATCTCATTTTATAAATGATAATTATAGCTAGACCGATCCGTTTATTATTTTCTTATTAAATAATACTCGGGTCAGACCGAGATGTTACAGGTGCTTCTGCTTGACTCCTTATTTGGGATCATCTTCTGGCTTTTGCCTAACTACATTAGATTGGTAGTTGTTGTTGTTATACATTGAGATAGAGACTCCATGATGTATACATATTATTTTGTCTAGCACTTGTATCTATTCTTTGGTGATATTGTGGATCTTGTTTGACCACTACTCTGATGTACACATTTATGTGTTATATTCATATCTGTTTCCGCCTTTGAGATATGAACATCTGTGACTGATTTATGATTATGCTTACTTCTATATTTGTTTCCGAGGTTCACTTAGGCACTGTGTGGTAGCTTTGAGTTTGTATTTGATATGTCAGATTTCCTCTTGAAATGAAATGCATGTTATACTATCTGACATATCGGTACTCGCACAAAGCAATTACATGGATGGTCGCTCCTCAACAGCCTTATTCTTCGCGCTAGTCGACGGCATTACTCTATAGTGTCCTTGGCTAGCGTGAGTATAGAGGTGGGGCATCACAGATTGGGTGTACCTTTGATTTGAGAGTGTGCCTTAAGGTTGGCTGTAGTAGCTGCTATGCGTTACCACCAATCCGGGAGTGCAAACGGTAGAATCCTACCCTGGCATTGCCTCCTCTGCCTTGTCACATGGCTTATCGTGCCCCTACGAGTTTGTTTTGTACCGTACCTATGGAGTGCTCTCTGGGTAAACCACCAGTTTTGGTTGAGCTTACGGTATTATATAGGCTACAAGAATATATAAAATGTTTTAAGGGGATATGGGTAACGCCTTAACGCTACTTTAATATTTTACTTTACTATAGACATTATTTATGTAGCAAATTGTATTATGTATGTAGATAGTTCCATGGATCTTTAGAGGATGGAAATCCCAAACATTCTTGAAGTTATTGCATTTCATTTGGACATTTCACTTGAGTTGATTTACTTGCATAAGATTGTTAATCCCGACTCGAGTGTTTTGTGTTTTGCTTTATGCTCGGGTGAGCCTGACTATTACAGCATTTGAGACTCACCTTTTGAGGTTTGGAGCTTGGCTTGGAGATCCATCTTATCTATTCAGCTTTCCAGTTATTCTATTATTTCAGTCATTTAGTTATTCCTGTTCAGACTTGTTATTTGGATATGTATTAGGGACTTCTATGTATTTGGACTTCTGTTGTCTTTAGTCTTGGACTCTCCTGTTTCTGTAGTAGCTTCATGAACTACTATTTATCTATTCCACTGCCTATTGTTGTATTACTCTATGTCTGTGATTTTGTGATTGATTTATTTACTGAATATGCTAAGTTTTTCAAAATATAAATAACAATCTGTTGTTTTGAACAATTCAAGTCTGACATGTGTGTTTTATTGTTGATTTGAATGGTTCAAAATAGCGGGTCGTTACAGTTAGTAGCAGAGTTATGGTTTAGGCAAAACTTAGCTTATGAAGTAAAAACTCATTAGAAATAGGGTAGCAAAGCTCTAGAATGAGTATAATTAATTGCGGAATCATCCTTCCTTTCGAGCCTATCTTCCTAGTTAGGATTCTCTTTGATTAGGGTTCTGTAACGCCCCACTCCAAGACCCTCATTAGCAAAGAGAATCACGGAGGTGATTCCGTCTGCTAATGCGGAGAATAGAGTATAATAGGAGCGACCAAATGTAATTATGCTATAACTATCTACCGAATACGTCGAAAGGTGGAATCTATTTAATTTTTTCTCAATCAGGTGGTTCGACATATTCGATAAATACTTATAACGAAATTACAAATGGCTAAAGATCTATCAGAACAAAGCATAATAACATAATGAAATAGCATCACAGAACAGTATCACATAACAACACATAGTCTCAGAACAATACATCGTCAATACAGATCCAAATATATCATAAGGTGGGTACAAAGCCACCACTCACACAAGTGTGTCAAAAATATGTACATAAGAGACTGAATAATCAGAGTATCAAAATAGTGGAGAAATATAAAGAGCTATCTATCAGCATAGCAGATAATGTCCAAGCGGAAGCACAGAAAGCTAAGTCCAGAGGCCTAACCTGAAACGACTCGGTCTGACCCGAGTGAAAAAAACACTCGGGTCAGGCTAGCTAAACAATTAGTTAATAAACTGTGATAAACATGATAGATAATGAGGCAATATATAACATAGTACTATAGACCACAAACTCTCACATAGAGAAGAAATAAACATCTAAGTAGAGATGTATATCAAACCTTGTCTCATTGGCATAACATAGTCACAAATGTCAAAACAAAACATCTAAGTAGAGATGTATAATAAGCCTCATATCATCGGCATAACGTAAGCACAAATGCCAAAACAAAAACATCTAAGTAGAGATGTATAATAAGCCTCATATCATCGGCATAACATAAGCACAAATGTTAAAACAAAAACATCGAAGTAGAGATGTCAAAAACGATACATCTAAGTAGAGATGTATAACATGCCATCTAAGTAGAGATGCCAAAAACGATACATCTATGTAGAGATGTATAACGGCCATCTAAGTAGAGATGCCAAAAACGATACATCTATGTAGAGATGTATAACGGCCATCTAAGTAGAGATGCCAAAACGATACCTCTATGGGAGACAGTCCGAAGACACTATCCCAAAGGTAATAAAAGGATGTGTCACAAACTATTAGCAAGGAACCCGTAAAGTGTTAACGTGAGTCCCATACCCCACGTTCGCACTAAATGGTTTGCTAACCAATCGTAAGCTTCCACACTGAAAGCAGTACAAAGTTCACCTCATGTCATCGGTAAATTAGGCCGAAAGGCCAAAACGATCAATCGAATAGGTCGGTGATTAACCGGAAAGGAAATACACACGGTTTCATAGGTCGGAGTTTTTCCCAACCGTTTAAGCACCTTTCCACTTCGCACGAAGTGCTAAAGTGTGAGTGTGGGATTTTATTATAGAAAATAATTACGGAAAACAGATTTATAATTGGTTTGAAATCACTTTAAAACGGCCTTTGAAAACTTCCCTATTATGGAGTAATTAATTTATTAATTAAAAATAATATTTAATAATAATTTCGAAAGCCATTTCGGAGTGAAAAATCCTTTTAAAACCTTTTTATAAGGTCCGTGTACGAAATCCAGCGACCAATCTCAAAGAAATCGATAAAACCAGAAAATCACTGAAAATATTCAAGTGTTGGAAAATAGTCCAAAACTGACGCGAACCCAAGTTCGAAAAATTATTCGGACCAGCAAACTGAATCCGAATGGCATGAAAATTGGTAGGATCGTAGTCCGACATTCCTACTTCAGAAGGCAAAAAGAATTACTCAATTCCGACTTGAAACGAAGTCGCAGCGACGCTCCAAAGTCGGACCCGGAAACAGTGAATACACTGTTTGAGGCTGAGATCCGGGTCCCTCTTCGACAGCAATTTCGAAAAGTCAAATGAACTTGGATACTAATCAAACTTTCTAGGATGGAGTTCGGAACTCCAGTTTTCCAACGAGTCCAAAAACGTTGCATTCCGACCACAGATGTGACCGTGGCAGTGTCACAAAGTTTTAGTTTCAAAACTAGAAACAGGGAGTAAGAAATCGATAAAACCAGAAAATCACTGAAAATATTCAGTGTTGGAAAATAGTCCAAAACTGACGCAAACCCAAGTTCGGAAAATTATTCGGACCAGCAAACTGAATCCGAATGGCATGAAAATTGGTAGGATCGTAGTCCGACATTCCTACTTCAGAACGCAAAAAGAATTACTCGATTCCGACTTGAAACGAAGTCGCAGCGACGCTCCAAAGTCGGACCCGAAAACAGTGAATACACTGTTTCAGGCTGAGATCCGGGTCCCTCTTCGACAGCAATTTCGAAGAGTCAAATGAACTTGGATACTAATCAAACTTTCTAGAGATGGAGTTCGGAACTATAGTTTTCCAACGAGTCCAAAAACGTTGCATTCCGACCACGGATGTGACCGTGGCAGTGTCACAAAGTTTTAGTTTCAAAACTGGAAACAGGGAGTAAGAAATCGATAAAACCAGAAAATCACTGAAAATATTCAGTGTTGGAAAATAGTCCAAAACTGACGCGAACCCCAGTTCGGAAAATTATTTGGACCAGCAGGCTGAATCCGAATGGCATGAAAATTGGTAGGAACGTAGTCCGACATTCCTACTTCAAAACGCAAAAAGAATTACTCGATTCCGACTTGAAACGAAGTCGCAGCGACGCTCAAAAGTCGGACCCAGAAACAGTGAATACACTGTTTCAGGTTGAGATCTTTGTCCCTCTTCGACAGCAATTTCGAAGAGTCAAATGAACTCGGATACTATTCAAACTTTCTAGAGATGTAGTTCGGAACTCCAGCTTTCCAACGAGACCGAAATCGATGAAATCTGACAAAGGACGAGCCCGGGATGGCGTCGCAAAGTCGGGGTTCTGTACTGAAAACAACGGGAGAAAAGAGACTAAGGCCTATAGTTATGCACTAACAGACCAGAGATGAAAAACCACAATTTTGGCATAGTAAACTTCCAATTTCAGCTAGCATATATTACCTCTTTCCCAAGCAAGAAAAATATGCACAAACACTAGATGTGCACTCCAAAAGCTAGAGAGAGAAGATCAAGAGGCTTCATAACAAAAATAAACCAAAAACCATGTATTAAAAATTAATTTCAGAAATTAGAATGAAGATTAGAGAGTGATTAGAGAAGGATTGCTTTACCTTTTAACTTGTATTAACCTAGATTAGCTATGTGGAGAGGAAAATGGATCTTCTACCAAATGGAGGCCATTAATTAGGTTTTGCTCTAGGGTTTAAGGGTTGATGGAATGAGATGTTGGCTGAAACAAATGTGTAGAAGATGGTTTATAGGCTAATGGAAGTGGGTTAGTGGGCCTAATACCCATTAGGACTTGGAATATGTTCTGTATCTCAAGTTAGCTAATTTCTCTAAATACAAACTACACATTATTTACCCATAAAATTTTAAAATATGTTACCAAAATAATTTAGCTATAGTTATAAAATTTTACATCACAATATTTGCCAACTTACAATTTAACCCCTAATTAATCCAAAACATCTTTTAGTCAAAATTGCCCAAAAATCAACGTTTTGCAATTAAATTGTAAATTAAATTCCCAATTCAAATATTGCACTATTTTACACATATAAAATTTTGCAATATTATAAATTTCCATTTACCCTAATTAATTTCCATTAAATTCTCCATTTTACACTTAAGCCCAAAATATTAATTTATTCAAAATAACTAACTTTTGAACAAATTAGCCACATTAAAAATTCATTAATAGCTCCAATTAAATTAAAATCAAAATTTTAATTTATTATTTGGTAATTGCAATCACGGGTTGTTACAGGTTCCTCTAAATTTGAATCTCTATCTTTGTTCTAAAATCCATTCTTGAATCATCCTATGAGAGAGCATATTTGTTAGTGTTATAAAAATTGTTTTATATTGTATTGTTATTTTGTTAAGTATGATTATATTTTATATATAAAAGTATAATTTTCTGAAATTAGATAGTTAAATGAATTGGTTGTTAGAAATGATAATACTATATTATCATTTATTGTTTTGTTATCATTTCTTAATCTGTAACTATTGTTGTATGTTATAAGGAGATGAAATTTTATAAACATGGTTTATAAATCCGATTTGCAAATGAAATAAAATTAAATTGTGGATTTGAGAATTTAATTTTCGGTGCTTTTCAAAATTTGGTTTTCAAAGTTTGGAAAAAATAAAATAAAAATAATATTAATATTATTTAAAGGTATTTTAAAGAAAAAATTGTTTCCAAAAGAATTTTAAAAGAAGCAAGTCAGTACGCTCCTCTTTTGTCGCTGGAAAATAATTTCGGTGATGACTACAACATCATCGACATTCATTTTCGAGTCTAAGAGTGGGGGAGACCACTTAGTAACTTTGTTACACTTTTGTTTTGGAAATTGGATGTTTATTTGAATTTCTAAAGTATGATTTGATATACAAAAATATATATGCATATATTTATTTCAAAATGTTTTGAAGTGAAACCGGAAATTAAATTCTTAAGTCTATTTTAAGTAATGGTTTTCAATTATTGAAATGAAGTAAAATTTCTGAAAAATTAGAGTGTCTAAAATGAGAAATGAAATTGAAACAACTTGAAATAGTTGAACTAGGATAAAATTAATTTGTATAATACTCAATTGCATTCTAAAACATATATAACTTACCTGAAATATTTAAAGAGTTGAAATGTTAACATGAATATGTAATTGAAGGGTATACAAGAGGAAACATAAGTAATAAAATGTCCAAACTAAAATTTTCCTTAATAAAAATACTGTAAATAAAAGGTAAATTGTATAATGCTCAATTACATTCTGAAACATTAATAAAAACTTACCAGGAAAATGTTTGAATGTCAATGAGAACATGTAACTGAATAGTATACAATATAAAATGTAAGTGATAAGATGCCCAAAATGAAATTTGTTAAGGAAAGTTATAAATAAAAAATTGAGTTGTTATAATGAATGTTTATACACTTAATCTATGTTATAAGAAATGTTAAGTGAAATAAATTGAATAATAGGAAGAGAATGCTATTTAATTAAATGAATATGAACTTAAGAAACTAAACAAGTAATAAATAAATTTATATTTTGTAAACTGTTTGTGATACAGAGGTAAATTACAAAGAATGGTTTTAATAGAATTATGAAGTGGAATTAACTTAAGTAAAGTCAAATGGATTAAATAAATGAAATGAGTTAAATAAAATAGGATTTGTTTTGAAAATAAATAAATAAATAAATGAACTTAAGTTTTAAAGAAAAGGTGAATGTAAATAAATTATGAATGAAAGTTAATTAAGTAGAGATGTAAGAAACTTGGAATATATATAAGCTATATAACTTGAAACTTGAGAAAATAGGAAGTAAAAACCAAAATAAGAATGTGGTTAAACATTTTGGATAGGCAAAAGAAAATATGGAATGTTGATATTAAACTTAAGTAAATTTGTAGAATGGTTAATTAAGTGATATTGACATTAAAGGAAATATACTATGTAAATGAAATAAAATAAATAATCAGAAATAAATTTGAATGTGAAAGAGAATAACACATATGATAGTAAACAAATGTAAATATATAGGGTGAACATAATGAACGTTAATAATTGAATGCAATTTAATTGGACACAATAGACCAGAAATTAATGGAATGAGAATTCATAGAATATGAATAAGTAAGCGTGGAAAAAGAAAATTTGTAACGAATGTTAATAAATTGAAAGTAAATCAATTGAATGTAAACCAATTAAATGTGCTTGAAACAAGTGTAAATAATTGAAAAATCAATTGAATGCAAATACATTAAATTAGAATCAATCAAATGCGAATGCAATGAATATTGATTGATTGAATAAAAATGGATGAAAACCAAATTAATTAAATGTAAATCAATTAAAATTAAATGAATTGAATATAAATCCATTGAATGAATAACGGGATGAATAATAATAAGTGAATGTTAATCAATTAAGAAGTAAATAAGGTGAATGCAAATAAATTAGATATGAATATAAATTAATTGAAAGTGAGTTAATTAGAATGATAATAATTAATTGATGTCAATAAGTAATATAAATGTATAAAGTTAATATTCGAAATTAATTTTATATGGTTTTGAATTAATTGTTTGTATCTAGTACTATTCATTTCGAATCTATCTTAACTTTATATTTGCTTATATTCTACTATCTTGTTCCTTTCTAGGGACGAAAAGTTTTGAGTGGGGGAGAGTGTAACGACATGTTAATTCAAACAAATTTTAAAAATATTAATTATAAATATTGACTAGAATATGGTTAAAAATAAAGAATTTTCAATTATTACTGTAAAATAATAATAATAATAAATTTGTTAGAATATAAAACATGATCTTAGATAAAATTCTAAAACAACTAATCTTTAATGAAATGGAAGGTGGTAACGCGTATTAGAATATAATTTAATTGAATGTAATTGACAACTGTATTAATGTAATTTCAATCAACTGTAACAATAAATGTTACTAAAGAATGAGATGAACAATATTCTAAATATGTTAGCATATAATGAGAAATCGATTATTTGGTAACTAGATTTATACTCCTTGCATAAACAAAAAATTAATAGATATAAATACTAAGTTGTAACAATTGATTTATTCCTAATCCCATTGATTAATCCGCTTTAGAATTTATTTTTCAATCAATGGAATGAAACGTAATTGAAATCTTTCAAATAAAAGGAAAGGGAACATTAATTGTAATTAATGGACGTAATAATAGAAGCGTATGTTTGAATTAAAATAAAAGAGGAATTTGAGGAAATAAAAGGGAAACATATGTTTTAATTGAAAGAGAAATTTGATGTACTATAAAAACATGTAAATCGAAATAAAAGGATAAACATTCGTTTGAATTATTTAATGAAAATAAAACGATTAGTGTGTAACCAACATTCAATTGGACATTTAATTTTTAATTAATTGGAATTAAATCTTTTAATTAAGGTAAAGAGAAACAAATGGTAATTGATTCAACCAAGAATAAGCAACATATGTTGAATTGAATAAAATGAACATTTGAATGAAGACAAACCAATGTTAATAAAATGGAGGTTCAATTCAGTCAGTCTTAAAATATATTATTATTTGAATTTTAATAAAATTTAAAGGTTAAAATTAAAGAACAAATATTGGAACATTGAGTAATATATTTAAATTATATTCCTTTTATATGATACTAGAGTGAATTCTGATATTTTCTCCACTTTTCGTTTTGTCAAAATCAAATTTCTATTGCTCTAAATATTTTAATTTCTATGAAAAACAGATATAAGTTTGTGTTGTTTAGTTGTGAAATTTGGCTGACTCCTAATGGGTTTGGTTTAGTCCTAATGGGCCTTGGTTAACCAAGAGACTCTAACAATACCAAGAGACTTGTGTCTATTTCTATGCCTACGACCATTTGTTTCCTTCTGACTAACTTGTACATACATAATTTTCTCTTCAGAAAACTTTTTCAACACACTTTCTTCTTCCTCTCAAAATTTACGAAAAGTTCTAGATCTCAAATCCCCAAAATCTCACAAATCAAAACTCTTTCCTCCTCTCCTTCAATCCTTTCTTCCTCCTCCTTGTACCGCACTCTCTTCCACCATCCAAGCCCTCATCTACTCCTCCTTATTTCGGCCACCAATCACCACCCAAAGCCAAAACTCTATCCCTCTTCTCCTAGCCATAGTCGAGCCCTCTTTGTCTCTTTTCTCTTCTATTTCCAAAAAAAGCTAAGTTACATATTTTATTTTGGAGATCCATTATTCTAGCTTGCTTAGCTTTGGAATTAAGATTCAAATTCATAGCTTTGTTTGTCAAAAATTTCCTAGCCTCAAAAGGTGAGCTAGTCACTCACGATTTATAATCTTATGCTAAGTGGATGAATATCAATTGATATGTTAATGGAATGTTGCAATTGTTTAGAACTTTTGCGTAGTTTGGTTATGATTTGATATGACATATGTTCACCTATGTTCATTTATTATTTTTGACATGAAATTGTTATTAATATTATGTTGTTTATTTATAAAAAAATAGATGTGATGATATGGTTATTAATATGCTTCGTGATGTTAATATTAAATTGCTATGTCGAAAAGAAAAAAAAGGAAAATGTTATATTGATTTAAAGGTTGACACTTTTATGATGGAAATTGTCCTTAGTATGTAATGCTAAATTTATGTGTGACAAAAACAAAAAGAAAAAAAGAACAAAAAATAAGAAAAAAGAAAAAGAAAATAAAATTTATACACACACACACACACACCTGCGTGTTATGTTGGAAATCACCTAAATTGCTATGTTAAAAATGGTTGCATATTGTGTTATGTTATGGTAAAGAATCTTATGTTACCTTCCATGTTAAATATGCATATATGCTATATTATGTTGTTTGTTTGTAATTATTTGTTATTATATGTAATTGGTTACGTAAGTAATATGTTATGTTGTGCGATTCATTATGTAAGTTATGTGCCATCTTATGTAAATTATTATGTATGATTCTGTGTTATGTTATGTATATTATGTAAATCATGCTGCAAGTTCCCTTAGTTTTAGGATTTCACTGTGGGTTGAAAATGATACATAGCCGAATGATCTTTTAGAATAGGGAAAAATCGTTATGGGTTGAAATGATAAACCCAAGCGATTTTTAATGTTTTTGGAAATTTGGGATTACTGGTTGAAATGATATATACCCGTAAATTTTAAATTATTGCGGATTGAAATTATAAATATCCATATCACTTGACTCTAGGATAAAAAACTATATATGGACACCGTTGGTCTGTTTTTTAAAGTGATTTCCGAAATTTTGAAAAGATGTGTTTGAAAAAAAAGGAAAATGATTTTAACTCTAATATAAAGATTTTATTTTAAAACGTATATGTAAAACATAGATTTTAAATTATATTTTTAATAATTCAAAATTTATAAGTAACTTTTAAAATGTAAATTTTAAGGTTTTACTTATAACTTTATTTACTTTTTTCTTTCTTTCATAATATAAGATTTAATTTAATAAAATAAAATATATTGTGTTTAAAATATTTATTTTAATATGTAACCTATTTTAATATATAAACTATTTCTAATATATAAACTATTCCAATCTATAATCTATTAATATATAAACTATTCCTAATATATAAACTATTTCAATCTATAACCTATTTTTACATATAAACTATTTTTAATGTAAAATTATTCTATGACGACTCGTATTTTCCGACGTTCGTAATTGGGTGATTAATTGATTTAAAATATTAGAATATTAACTTTGATTGGTCGAACAAATAAATTTCTGAATATCTGAATATATATATATATATATTGATTTGAAAACTGTAATAAATATTGAATTATAAAATCTCTAGGTATGAAAAATCCTATAGGAGAGAAAATAAATTATACACACACACACACACTCCACCATTTAGATTCAAGACAAAATATCCATAAATGTATATACGTAAATATATACGAGCTTTATGATGTTTAAATATAAATATATATAATTCTAGATATACATGGTTATGAAAATATAATATAGGGAAATAAGCATATGTAAAAATATGTATAAAAGCAAAGATGATAAAATAAATATGATAGTGTATACGTATGCAAATATAATTATAGGAAAAAGATATAGTGTACATGAACTTACATATGAAATAAAATATAGGAAAGTTTGTGTAAATAGGAATATATATGTATGATGACAAATACAAACAAATGGATATATATTAAATAGTGAAAATGTGTATATATATATATGTGAGTGATGACAAGATATACACGAGTGTATTTAAAAGAGTATGTGAATATATACGATAACATAAGTAGGTGTATAGGTACATAGGTTAAATAAATTAGTAAATAAGTATATATGTATATATGTCAATATAAAATTGTGAATAGGTAAGTAAGTGCAAATCTACCACCATATATATATATAAATGAAGTATGTATATGCATATATATATAAACACATAAGGGAACGACATAATGGAAAACCTCTTTTCAAGTCACATACAAATCTAATCCACATAATATATCAAGTCAACTTTTAATCAAATCACTGGAATGTAGGAAATCAAATCAGCTCTATATTTTCAAATCAATATACAAACAAGAAAAAAATATAAAAGTGAGGGGAACTTGCTGTATACAAGAAGCTACATCTACCTCTTTTTCTATATATATATATATAGTCACTGACTGGATTCACCTCTTTCTTGCTTTCGAACAAGATGACAAGGGGAAATAAAAGTATTCAAGCTACTATTATAAACTTAAGAAGGATCAAACAACTAAACAGAGAGGATCATCAACAAGCTAGCCGCACTTTCTTCTCAAAAACCATGCTTTGTTCAAAGGAAAAAGGTAAGTAGAACTAACATTATATATATCGAGATCGTTGTTATGTGCCTGGGTATGGAAGTAGAATTATTGTTGATAAGTATGCTTGCATAAGGATTTGTATATATAGATGAATGTATAAAGAGTATAAACAGTAAAACATAGGGCTGCCCACCATTTGTTCTGCTGTAAGTTAAAACTAGTACACTTAACTTCTAAAATCCCTATCTTTTAATTTAATCTGTTTTAGGTTAGGATGTAAAAAGAAAGGTTATTTGTTTTTGAATGTGCTTTGTTCTAAAATTGGGTTGGTTGTATATCATTAAACATGGAGGTTGAAAACAATATTTTACATTAAGTAACCAAATAGTGTAAAAAGTTCGAATATCACAATTTGTGCTTTTACTTATATGAATGGATTCGTCACCGAAAATCTAGTTTTTTGTTGTTTTTTACAAATTTTTAAGTGTGTTTGGAGTGAGGAAAGCCGAGATGAACAGAAAATGGATTTTAGGAAGATTCTGATGGCAAAGTCGATTTAACGGCGTCGAATTCAGGGTGGAGGTGGCTGAGGTGGTGGCACACCCGAGAAAAATGGCACAACATTTTTCCAGAGTCTGTGGTGGCTAGGAGAATTGGCGTTAGGGTTTAGGTGGGTCGTTCAGGGGACTCGTCATTGAGGAAATGGTGGAGGCATGGGGCAGGTGTAAGGATGCGGTATGGGAGAAAATGGTAAGGATGGACGTGGCGCTTGTTTCGGTAGAGTTTGGTGGGGATCGGCAGCACGTGGTGGTGGAACCAGGTGTCTAGGTGAAGAGATATGGCTCCAGATTTGGAACGAGGGGGTAAAATTTGAAACCAGGAATGTGACCGAGGTTTTAAGGGGTCGATCGAGTGAGAAGGGTAAGTGCGACATGTGGGGAGGATCGGCGGCGAGGGTAGTTGGTCGGAGGAGGCGTGTATGTGCACAGGTACATGCACGTTTGGGTCAGAGGAGAAACTAGGAGCGAGGAAGAAAAGAAGGGAAAGAATGTTGGGCCGGTTCTGGGCCAAGGAAGAGAAAGAATAAAGGAAAAAGAAAAATAAAAAAATAAGTAAAAAAAAAGAAAAGTAAAAGAAGAAGGAAAAATAAAAGAGGAAATAAAAGGGAAGAAAAAGTGAAGGGAAAAGAAAATAAGGAAAGAAAAAGGAGAAAAATGAAGTGAAAGAAAAGAAAAGTAAAAAGAAAGTAAAAGAAAAGAGAAGAAAGAAAATGAAAGGAAAACTTATAAAGAAAAGAAGAAAGTAATGGAATGAATATTATATACATATACTTTTATTTTATAACTTATATTTCCTTCCTTTAACAAAAGTCCAATTAACAGAAAAGAAAAGTAAAAAGAAAGTAAAAGAAAAGAGAAGAAAGAAAATGAAAGGAAAAATAATAAAGAAAAGAAGAAAGTAATGGAATGAATATTATATACATATACTTTTATCTTATAACTTATATTTCCTTCCTTTAACAGAAGTCCAATTTCATCTAAATCCGTAATTTAAAGTTCGGTGATATTTTACAAATTTAATGGTTATTTATATTATTATTATTCAACTCAAACTTATGAATAATTAATGGTATTGTACAAATTATTATTAATTATTTTAGTTGAAATTAATTTGGGTTCAAGGGTAAACGGATGGTTAATCAAGGATTAAATAAAGTCTAATGTGTGAATTTTTCTAACGTCTGTTATAAACCATTAAATTGGTTAAACGATCTATATCATGGTTTAATTCTATGGGAGATCAAAATGTAATTATTCTTGTCTGTGACTTCAAGTGACAATCGAGTTAAATGATTGGATTAAAATGATGACACGTTTTAGTTGAAATAAACTATTTTAATAAAATGTCATATTTGAATGTTGTCACCATAAATAATAAGTTTGTTTACTTTGAACAATTTATCCCTTTTTAATTTATTATTGGGATTCGAAGAGGCCGAGATCGGATATCCTGATATCCAGAACCACTTTGATTTAAGAAGCATTACAAATATTTATGGATTTGATTATAGGGTCTAATAGGCTGGAATTGAATAAAGTTTAGTAAATCTGACCATTTAAAATAAATAACGGTACTTAGATATTATTTTAAATATCAATGGATTTGTGTAATATGTAGTTGGCTATAACAAGATAAAAACTCATCAGTCCGTATGAGTTACCTTGGTTTTCAAAGAAGATTTATAACTTAAGTATTTCATATTAGTTGGTTTTACTCACGCTGGTTTCCAGCCTGACTCGGGTATTACTTTATTGTAATGCTCGGGTTAGACCAAGTATTACAGATTTTTCAAGATAGGGCGCTTTGGAGCTCAGGAGACGAGCTGGATGGCAGAGACGTATTGAGTATATTCCGCTGTGTATTATAGGCTATTTTATTCAGTAGTTAAGGACAAGTTATTATAACTGTCCAGATTTGTTGTACTCTGATAATCTTGTTTATATATTGACAGTTACAACTTTTGTTTGTACAAAATGCTGCTGTTGTATATTATTTTTGTTCCGCTGCGATTGTGAGATTATATGCTGTTGTTTTCTGTTCTTATTCTACCTCTTTTTCTTCTTAACCCTAACAGTCACGGATTTCCGGCACTCGATTGTTCGGCACTCTATACAGTGGACGTACTAGTGTCGATTTTCGGGGTCGAAAATCTTCGGGCCGTTACAGTTGGTATCACAGCTGAAAGGTTAAGCGAGAACCTTGGCTCTAGTGGGGATTACCCATTAGAGATAGGGTCAGTGGTACCCTAGAATGAGTTGAGTGTATTTGTAACAACCCCAATTTTGAATTAATTTTAAATTTATAGTTAATATAAATTTTGAACAAATTTTGGAATAAAATTTGAATTCGACTTTGGAATTTGACTATGGATATTGAATTGTATTCGAATTTTAAAATTAAATTGTGTATTTATTTGAATTGGATTTATAAATCATACTTTGGAAAGAAATAATATATATGTACAAAGTAAATAAAATAAACAAACAAATATCTACAAACTAAGTACACATAAGAAAGTGGCTGTAAACAGAAAATTTTCAACAAAACAAATACATAAGTATGCAAAGAAACAAATAGATAAGAAAAACAATATATAACCTTGTAAACAAGCCAAAGCAAACAAAATCAAGTGTACACAGTATAATGAGAAAAAGATAAAAGGATAAGTGTAGAAACATAAGGGACATGCATTAAATGCAAGGCATGAAACAAAGTCAATTCGAGTTTGCTTAGGATCATTTCAGCCTGCATAAGGTTGTAAGCCATTAATGCAGAGATATCCTTAGTATAAACAATATATTAACAATAGGAATTATTCATATGACAAGTAATAAAACAAAAGATAAAAAAATATATCAAAGAAGACATAAAGGACCATGGTAATAAATGGAACATACTTCTAGCATTTAAAGCAAGCATTTTCAGCCTTACTCTGGTTGTACAGACAACAATATATCACCCTATAAAATTCTATACCCTGTACACTATTCCTATATATCAACCTCCTCTCTATTCGTTCATTCCAAGCTATGAGAATCTGAAGTAATGTTATCTCAAACTAAAACAAACTTTAGTTTAAAAAAAACATCAAAACTACATTCAATTTGTAAACCTGAAGCTAGCAAGAGTCTTCAAACCTGAGGAGCAACTTAATAGTAAGCAAATTAAAAGCAACTAAAACAAAACATTTCAAGCCTGAGAACAAAAGCTTCAATCAGTTCAACAAGCTTCTCTGTAACCTCTGCTCTTCATACAAGTGAGTAAATTTATATTAAGAAATTTAGGTAAATAAATTTGTGCAGGTGAAATTCTATGATGTTGGATGTCATGCATGTATATATTTAGGTGTAATCTTTATGTGTGTTAGTATTAAACTGGGTATGTTTGTAAGCTGTCTGAATCCTCTCTGTTTTCAAATTTCAGAGTAGAAACTAAAACAAAAAAAAATCAAGATTTCCATAACAAATAACTATTAGACTTGAGTTACAAACAAAATATGTTTATTTAATCACAAATTAAAGTTTAAACCTTTCTTCAAATAAAATTGGTTTGAATGTCTTCTGAATCAGGATGATACAGTGAAATTTTTTTTATAACATGATAAAATCAAGTATTGAAATTTGTTGATTTAATTTACATCTTGAATCAACTTTGTAAAACATGATTTTAAGGTAAAAATCAGGATTTTTAAATTGGATTTGAGGAAGTACGTTGATGATGACCTGATGACTATTTTTGGGCAAGTACTGGTGATTGGGTGGATTCCGAAGGTCGTTGCTTGGATTGGAGCATGTGTAGTGATCGGTGAACCCAAGAAAAATAGGGGAGGAGGTAATCGATCATCGAGGACTTGGAATTTGGGGGTAGTAGGGTTTACCATAGTGTTTTGGGACGCGTTAGAAATTGCGTGATTGGAAATTCTGTAGTGGATAAAGTTGCGAATGATTTTGGGAGTAGTTGCGTGGAGGCCTCGCAGTGATGTGGTCGAGGTTGCGTAGAGAACGATGGTCGAGGTCGTCGGCACGGTGTTGATTCAGGCAACTCGTTTGGGTTCCAGTTTGAGCTCGATAGCACTTTTTCGTTTCATGATGCATGTGGCGATACTGGGTAGTCCATTGGGTTGGGGTTGTCGATGATGACTTGAGGGTGGTAGCGGAATCGATCAGAGGGAGGCCGATCATTGGTGCACGAGCACTTGTGCACGTCATGTCTGGAAATCATGGAGTTGGCGGAAGAAGAAGGCGGGACTCGGAGTCGATCTCGGCGAGTTCGCATACTGGCTCGAGTCTTGTATCGAGTAGTTCCAGTGGGGTTTTCAAACAACAGTTTTCAATTTTTTTTAAAAGGGTAGTTTTCGCGGGTCTAGGCTCGAGTTTGGTTCGAGGAAGACTGAGGTCGAGACGAAATGTTAACCAAGTTTCAAATTTTGAATTAAAGGTTGTAAAATTTATTTTAACTTTAATAAATTAAGTAATATTAAGAAGATAATTTCAAAAGATGAAGTGTTTTAAATCATTAATTTAACTTAAGGGTTTAAGTTAAGAAGTTAATAATAATTAATTACAAAGATTTTTAAATAAGGTTTTAATGATAATTAGAGTAGTTAATTAAGATAAGATGTTTTATCTTTGAATTAATTGAGATCTTAATATAATTAAGAGAGAATTACTTTCTGTAATTGCATTTAAGGTTAATTAATTAAGGATAATTAATCAAATGATAATTAATTAAGGATTAACTAATCAATGTGATTAATTAAGATTAATTAGATAATCAAAGGTTAATTAATTAAATAATTAAAGAATAATTATTTAATAATAAAAGGTTAATTAATTTATTATAAATGGTTAATTAATAAATTATTATAGAATAATTAATCAAAATAATTTGTAATTTATCGATGTTAATTAACCAGGATTAGTAATTTATTCATAAGAAATTAATCTGATTTAAATTTATCATATATTAATTGATTCTACTTATGAATGTTTGGATTCTGTTGAATGATTGAATTGTTGATATCCCTAATTTGTGATGCTTTGTGATACATCCTGATTTATGTTGTGATCTTTAATTTACTTATCTGTGATATATATCTGTGATCTGTCAATGAACGATAAGCGTGATAGTTAATACCGCTTATCAACTATATTTCTATATTTTAATCTGTGATGATTGAATGATGTTGCATTGCTGTGTAAAACCCCTGGACCACACTCTTACACACACAAATATGGATTTCACGAGGAAATCGGTTAAGTCACAGATAATTTAAATTTGATGTTTTTGAAATTAAAATTTTAATTTCAATTGATTTTGAAATTGGAAATTTAGGTTTATAGTGAAAAACTTTTGAAATAGAATTTCAAAGATAAAAGTTATTTTGAATAACTTAATCGAGTTTTGAAAATTTAAATAATTGGATTTAAATTTGAATTCAAGTTTGAAATTGAATCCTATGATTTGAAACTAGGGATTAAGGATGTTATACCAGTTATATATGGGTTAAACTGTTTTAAAAGTATTGATTTTGGAATTTGAATTTAATTCAATGGTTTTAACTCGAGAAAATATAACTGGATTTTTCTGAAACGAAAACTACTTGTTTTCAAATAATAAAAGCTTTCATTTTTAGAAAGGATTTCTAAAAAGTGTTGAAAGGTTTCAAGTTTGAAATAAAATTGAAATGTTTTGAAAACTATGAAATGAGTCTTTGATTCAAAGACCGAATGAGTTAATCCAACTTGAAATAAAATTGTTTTGAAAGGCTATGAATGAATCTCTGGAAACGAGTTTTGAAAGCTATAAATTAAATCTTGAGTTAAAGATTTAACGAGTTAATTCAATTGAAATAGAAATTGTTTTGAAATCCTTAAATGGATCTTTGTGAATGGGGTTAACTTTGTGCCTTGAATCTCTTTGTTTAAAAGATTTGAAAATGGTAATTCGTTTAAACTATTTGAAAGAAAGTTTTAAATTATTAAGTTGTGACTTAATTGAAATCTCATATCCATATGTTTTAAATATTTCGCTCACTATTCGGGTTAGCCGGGAAAGGACCTTTGGGTTGTATAACCCATTCGGAATATGTGATACGTCGTAATGGATGGCATTTGATGACCGGTGTTGAAGACTGGATATTTTTGAAAACGAAAGGGTTTCTTGTCGATTGTCTCTGCACTAGCTGATCCCCGGTATAGAGATCTCCATTTGTGATGGGAAATCCGATCGGGATTGTGAATACCCGGATTTGCAAGGGCTTCGTAAGAAGTTCCTTCGGTTCTGTTCGAACCCGGAACAGACTTGTATGATTACATGTCTGACATTACACTTTGAGATATAAATCCGATTTCTTTCAAATACCTTTCTGTTTGGTGGCGGAGAATTTATTCTCTTAGCTTAACAACCTTCTCTGAGACGTACGAGCTCAGAGCTTATGTAGTTGAAGGTTATCAGCGATATATTCCCAATTTGGTAATGCGACATGCTAAGTGTTGCTGTGTGATGATCATTGTTTGATCATTTGTGATATGATCATTTGTTTGATCATTTATCTTTGTGATCATTACTTTGATCATCTGTTGACCCAAAGCATGGCTTTGTGACAAAGCGTAGCTTTGTGGACGAGACTTCGTCGACCCTCACACCCCGGAATGGTCAAAACAGGAAAGATGCGGTAAGGTTATTGGGGGTAGCGCTCCTTAGGGTATGTTCATTTCCTTCTGGATAGAAGTGGTATCATGGTATGGAGCCCAAATACTTAACTTATGTGGATATCGCAAACATATTTATATCTTACTTTGTGATTTGTTGCCGGGGCCCCGGATAAAGGTTGGTTACAACCGAGGGATGGTATACTTGTGTCAGTAGTTACCCAGTTAGGGGTAACCCGGCCTTGTGGTGGCAGAGATCCGGTTAGGTTCTCGGGTCGTCTTTCCAGAGGCATACCTATGTGGCAATGGGAAGTTCCTTGGCCTGACCATTTGTTGGAAATCCAATCAAACAATACGAGCCCTATACGGTTTTAGTTGTATTACTTGCCATGGAATGTGGCGGTAACCTGCTATTGAACATGGTAGCTATAGTAGGCATACGATAATGGTCGTATGTAGGCTAAGATTGATATTCTATTTTCGAAATACTTTTTGTAATGCCCCGGATTTTCGCGTTCGAAAATCGACATCCATACTTTACATCGTACTCGAATGCCGTAGATTCGATCGTTCAAATCCGAGTCGCCGGAGCTTATAACAACATTAAGTAAACAACACAGCGGAAAAGAAAAAGAATATAGATATACAACATCTGATACAATATCCAGATATAATGATGATACAATGAATATCTATATACATCAGAGATATGATACAAGAAATAGCAGCGGAAAAGAAAAGATAACGCCAGCAACGGATAGAATGTCTCCAATAGAATGCTCCAAGATAAGCAATGTCAATCCATGAACTCTAAGAACTGAACTAGCTTCCGATAATCTACTCAACCTGAATATCTGAAAAACCCAACTCTAGACTGCCCGTGTGGAAAATGGTGGGCACCCGGAGTTTAGGAAGGGAACAATAAACTCTAGGTCAGTCATGGGACTGGTGTGAGCAACAAAAATAGTTTATCTTTAAAACAAGCAACAAAGGCTTTTAAACATTGAAATCCACAATGCTTTTCGAAAATGAAACTACCATAAGGCCTCCCGCCACACACACAATGCAATCACAGAATTGGAGGAGATTTCTCCTTATGATAGTCAAACATGCTTACTATGCAAAAGAAAACTCTTTTGATATTATTACTAGTGCGTAGTGTAGAAAACATTTCGAAAATATAATATTAATCTTAGCCAGCATACAACATTTCATCGTATGCCTACTATAGCTACCATGTTCAATAGCAGGTTACCGCCACATTCCATAGCAGGTAATACAACTAAAACCGTACAGGGTTCGTATTGTTTCTTTGGATTTCCAACAAATGATCAGGCTAAGGAACTTCCTTTCCAAAATGGAAACGCCTCTGGAAAGACGCCCCGGATCCTAACCGGATCTCTGTAAACAAAAAGCCGACGCTACCTCACGCTGTACAGCTGTAACTAGGTAACTAACACACTGACGCTACCTCACGCTGTACAGCTGTAACTAGGTAACTAACACACGAGTCATGTCATCCCCCGGTCGTCACCGACCTTTATCCGAGGATCCTCAATCATAAAGCAACAGCCACAAAATATAATCAACATAGGTAAGATATCTGGGCTCCATACCATGATATCACCTTTTATCCAGAAGGAAATGACATACCCTAGGGGCGCTACCCCTACAAACCTTTGTCGCAACATTCCTGTTTCGACCATTACCGGGTTGTGAGGCTCGACGAAGTCTCGTCCACAAAGCTACGCTTTTTCACAAAGCACGCTTTGATCAACAAATGATCATCAGCACTTCGTATGCCACATTACCAAATTGGGAATGTATGACTAGTAACCATCAACTACATAACCTCTGAGCTCGTACGTCTCAGAGAAGGGTGTTAAGCTAAGATAATAAATTCTCCACCACCAACAGGAATGTATTTGATAGAAACCAGCTTTACATCTTAAAGTGTAATGTCAGACACACATCCATACAAGTCTGTTCCGGGTTCGAACAAAACCGAAGGCACTTCCGAAGAAGCCCTTGCAATCCGGGTATTCACAATCCTTATCGGACTTCCCATCACTTAGGAAATCTCTATACCGGCGCGACTCAATGCAGAGACAATCGATAGGTCATCCTATCGCTCTCGCAAATACCCGGTCTTCACCACCGGTCTTCAAATGCTATCCATATCGTCGTATCACTATTCGGAATGAGATATATGACACAAAGGTCCTTTCCCGGCTAAACCGAATAAAGAGCGCAAATAAAAATCATATGGATACTGGGGTCTCAGTTAAATCACAGCTTAAAGCCCAAAACTTTCCATTCGAATGGTTAAAACAAATTACCATTTCCAATCTTTTAAACAAAAAGATTCATTTCAAAAAGTTAACCCCATTCACAAAGATCCATTCATAGATTTTCAAATCGATTTCCATTTCAATTGGATTAACTCGTTAAATCTTTAAATCAAGATTTAACTTATAGCTTTCAAAACTCGTTTTCAAAGATTCATTCATAGTCTTCCAAAACAATTCCATTTCAAGTTAGATTAACTCATCCGGTCTTTGAAATCAAAGACTCATTTCATAGTTTTCAAAACATTTCAATTCCATTTCAAACTTGAAACCGTTCAACATAATTTATAAATCCTTTCTTAAAATGAAAGCTATTATTATTTGAAAACAAGTAGTTTTCGT
This sequence comes from Allium fistulosum, assembly GCA_030737815.1. NCBI lineage: Eukaryota > Viridiplantae > Streptophyta > Magnoliopsida > Asparagales > Amaryllidaceae > Allium > Allium fistulosum. The sequence goes on along the minus strand of CM060907.1, from coordinate 422,605,203 downwards.
TTCGGAAAAAATCCAGTTATATTTACACGAGTTAAAACCCTTGAATAAAAATTCAAATTTCCAAATCAATGCCTTTTAAAATGGTTTAACCCATATATAACTTGTTCGGCATCTTTAATCCCTAGTTTCAAATCACAGAATTCAATTTAAAACTTGAATTCAAATTTAAATCAAATTATTCAAATTTCAAAACTCGATTAAGTTATTCGAAATAACTTTTATCTTTGAAATCCCATCTCAAAAGCTTTTCACTTTAAACCTAAATTTCCAATTTCAAAATCAATTGAAATTTAAAATTTCAATTTCAAAAACATCAATTTACATCATCTGTGATTTAACCGATTTGCACGTGAAATCCATATTTGTGTGTGTATGGTGTAGTCCAGGGGTTTTACACACAATAGTGCACAACATCAATCATCACATATATATCAATATCGATAAGCGGTATAATCCACAACGCTTATCTTTATTCACAGATTCAAAGATAAAGTAAATTTATCAGTCACAAAGATTCACAATTACAATTCGATGTGGGTTTCGGATAACCAACTGAAAATCCGACTCCTTGTCGCATCGAAATTCAAGTGTCGTTTTACGGGTCAAGGGTTTCATATTCACAGTAATATATCACAGAAACAGAAATCACAGCTCAGCACAAAGAAATTTATATCACAAAGTATCATATCACATATCGGGTATCAATTAGTTCAAGACAATCAATAATAATCAGTCATCAATAAGTAATATGAATTAACAGGGTGATTATAATTAATTAATCACATAATTATTTTCATTAATCATCCTTAATTAATGATTGATTATTCTTAATTATAAATTTATTAGTCCTTAATTATTTATTAATTAATCTTAATCACTTTTATTAATTAATTGCTTCTTAATTAATTATCTTAATTAATTAATTAACTAACCTTTTATTTATAATTAATTAACCCTTATAAATCCAATTTTAAGCCAAAACAATTATCTTAAAACATGGGTTTAAAATGTTCAAAATTTTCACAAAAGACTCAAATCTTCACTGTTTTTAAGCCTGACCCGAGACTGCTTCTAGTCACGCGCGAGAAAATATCGCGTTTGCTTCGAGTTTTTCAGGAATTCAACCCGAGCGCTATATTTTTTTGAAATTTTGTTTAAGTTTTAAAACCCTCCCGATATCATACTCAAACGACCCGAGCTCGCCTTCGAGTTTCCACCTCAATTTCCCGAGTAGTGCTTCGAGTCGCACTGCCCCTTCCCCAAAACACCACCACTGACACAATTAACCCCCTGTACACATGCACAACCCATCGCCAACCTTCTGGCGAACTTCGCTAGCTCCGGCAAGTCATGGTCGATAGCCCCATCGACCTCAAGTCAACGAACAACTCGATCAGTCCCTCATTCAAAATCGAGCATAGCTCGAGAGACTCGAACCCAGACAACCCCCACGAATTCGTCTCGCCAACGCAACGCCGACCACCAGAAGCTTCGAGCTTCCAGCCACATCATTGTCAACCACCAAGCAGCAACCCATCAGAGTTTCGAACAACTCGATCACCCAGAGATGATGATCTCGTCATGTTACAGACACGTTCAAAGGCTTGATGGAAAACCCTAGAACGATCTCGAACCCAAAACTCGCGCAATGAATTTTTTTTTTACATTTTTCCTTAAATCACGAAAGATTAAACTTGCTTCAACTTAAGTTTCAAAGATTAAATTTTATCCAGTCATCCTAAATTGGTAAAAATATAGTTTTTTTCCAATTACGAACTGCACACAAAATACCCATTTAAAAATCTTCATTTTAAGTTGAAAAATCATGATTTTCAGTGAGGATTCAAACTATGAAGTAGAATTAACCCTTTATGACGATTGAATTCATCAAAGAATTGCTTGATTGCCTGTAACTAAGTTCCAGTGGCATATTTCACTAACCTGTTTTAAAACAGCTCTGAAAACAATCCTGTTTAAAGTTTGAACATCTTGTTCGATTTAAAACTGAAAATTTTAAAATGATTCGATGAGAAAATTTGAACTTTGAACAAGAGAGGTGCAACCTGTAACTATTTACAGAGAATTACAGAGCAATCATAGAAATATTTATACCAGATTAAAGCATATACCACCATATCATAAACAATCTCCTAAACTGTCATTCTTATTTAAACTTGAAACTTTTCAAAATTCTTGTTTACTCACAGGTAAAAGATATAAAGAAGGCTAGTTTAAAAGTTTGCTCACCTGATCTAAAGAGGAAGAACAGAGCACTTGGGAATTGACACAGCTTTGAACTTTAAAACTGAGAGTTTGTTTGCTTTGATTTCCTTCCAATCTGTTTGTCTTTATTATTGTATAATGCTTCAGTTTTAAAGATGGAAATGTTGCTTTATTATTCTCAGGTTTGTTATGTGTTGAACGAATGAAAATAGGTAGACATAAGAAGATGTCTATATAAAATACTAAGTTTGTACAGGGGTAAGATCTGAGTTTGTATACAAGCACAATTATTCCCCCCCTTTTTTTTATCAGAGATCTTTTATAAAAGGAGGCTGAAATGATACTTCAACATTTCGAATGACCTATTTGCTGCTAAGAGATGAAAGCATTTATTATTTGAGTACTTCATGTCTCCTACTAACCTTATTTTATATAGATATTTTCCCTTTACTTGCCTTTACAGGCCACATATCTTATTTCTACTTGCCTAGCATATCTATTTACAGGCTACATCATTTTGCTTTGTAATTGCATGCTTCCGGATTTGATTGTTGTTTTAGGTTTTAAGATAATATTTACTTCATATTTTTTTTCTTAGTTTTAAATGAACGAATTGATGAGAAGAAGAGGTTGATGTATATAAAAGAGGAGTTGTACAGGGTATATATTATTTCAAATTTACTCACATATACTCAATACACATATATTCACATATATACAATAACTTAAATTTTTAAACGATTTATACAAATATACTTGGATATCGGGGAAACTCGCATCACCTTATCGATTTTGCAAATTTTTTTATTCAAAAATTTATTTAATTATTAAATTAAAATTCGGGGTCGTTACAGACTTCCCCCCTTAAAAGAATATCGTCCTCGAATTTGGCAAGGAGACACAAAGATAGATGAAGCACGTTTTATCAGATCAAGTGAACATCTATTCTGCATTTGGCTTACCAAATCAGAATATTGATAATAGATACAAGAACGAATCTGTTTAACATTTCACAAAATACTCGGGTTATCCAGATCTACGAAATATACAGTGGCATCAGTTAGTTCGAAAGGATAACTAACCATTCGTAGAACATATCGGGACCCAAAGAAATAGATAGATATATGGATACAATTTCAAAACTTTTGTTTAAAAACCAAAGTATACCTATCAACCATAGCAACCAAGGCAAACAATTCATCCATACAAATAATTTTGGCATATTTGGAGTTTATATCCCATATTAATATATCGAATTTCTTCCTGGATCTACCAGAAATTATCGAAGAATTGAGAAAAGATGACGAACAAAATAGATTGATAGAGAAAAGATTGTTTCCTCGTTGTTACAGGGTACTGACCATTTATAGTCGTACTCCCCTGTCCCCTATCTCATCCTCTTCTCGCACTCATACTCACTATCGGTGGATAGCAAGAGAATTTACTGAGACGTACGGACGGATATCTGAGAATTACTCATTCTAGGGTATACTTCACCCTATCTCTAATGAGCTACTTAATGTGTTATACTCCTGAGCTAAAGTTCAACCTTAGCTCTGATACCAAATGTAACGCCCCGGATTTTCGCGTTCGAAAATCGACATCCATACTTTACATCGTACTCGAATGCCGTAGATTCGACCGTTCAAATCCGAGTCGCCGGAGCTTATAACAACATTAAGTAAACAACACAGCGAAAAAGAAAAAGAATATAGATATACAACATCTGATACAACATCCAGATACAATGGTGATACAATGAATATCTATATACATCAGAGATATGATACAAGAAATAGCAGCGGAAAAGAAAAGATAACGCCAGCAACGGATAGAATGTCTCTAATAGAATGCTCCAAGATAAGCAACGTCAATCCATGAACTCCAAGAACTAAACTAGCTTCCGATAATCTACTCAACCTGAATATCTGAAAAACCCAACTCTAGACTGCCCGTGTGGAAAATGGTGGGCACCCAGAGTTTAGGAAGGGAACAATAAACTCCAGGTCAGTCATGGGACTGGTGTGAGCAACAAAAACAGTTTATCTTTAAAACAAGCAACAAAGGCTTTTAAACATTGAAATCCGCAATGCTTTTCGAAAATGAAACTACCATAAGGCCTCCCGCCACACACACAATGCAATCGCAGAATTGGAGGAGATTTCTCCTTATGATAGTCAAACATGCTTACTACAACCTGATCGGACTTCCCATCATACAACATTTCATCGTATGCCTACTATAGCTACCATGTTCAATAGCAGGTTACCGCCACAATCCATAGCAGGTAATACAACTAAAACCGTACAGGGTTCGTATTGTTTCTTTGGATTTCCAACAAATGATCAGGCTAAGGAACTTCCTTTCCGAAATGGAAACGCCTCTGGAAAGACGCCCCGGATCCTAACCGGATCTCTGCAAACAAAAAGCCGACGCTACCTCGCGCTGTACAGCTGTAACTAGGTAACTAACACACTGACGCTACCTCACGCTGTACAGCTGTAACTAGGTAACTAACACACGAGTCATGTCATCCCCCGGTCGTCACCGACCTTTATCCGAGGATCCTCAATCATAAAGCAACAGCCACAAAATATAATCAACATAGGTAAGATATCTGGGATCCATACCATGATATCACCTTTTATCCAGAAGGAAATGACATACCCTAGGGGCGCTACCCCTACAAACCTTTGTCGCAACATTCCTATTTCGACCATTACCGGGTTGTGAGGCTCGACGAAGTCTCGTCCACAAAGCTATGCTTTTTCACAAAGCACGCTTTGATCAACAAATGATCATCAGCACTTCGTATGCCACATTACCAAATTGGGAATGTATCACTAGTAACCATCAACTACATAACCTCTGAGCTCGTACGTCTCATAGAAGGGTGTTAAGCTAAGAGAATAAATTCTCCGCCACCAACAGAAATGTATTTGATAGAAACCAGCTTTACATCTCAAAGTGTAATGTCAGACACACATCCATACAAGTCTGTTCCGGGTTCGAACAGAACCGAAGGCACTTCCGAAGAAGCCCTTGCAATCCGGGTATTCACAATCCTGATCGGACTTCCCATCACTTAGGAAATCTCTATACCGGCGCGACTCAGTGCAGAGACAATCGATAGGTCATCCTATCGCTCTCGCAAATACCCGGTCTTCACTACCGGTCTTCAAATGCTATCCATATCGTCGTATCACTATTCGGAATGGGATATATGACACAAAGGTCCTTTCCCGGCTAAACCGAATAACGAGCGCAAATAAAAATCATATGGATACTGGGGTCTCAGTTAAATCACAGCTTAAAGCCCAAAACTTTCCATTCGAATGGTTAAAACAAATTACCATTTCCAATCTTTTAAACAAAAAGATTCATTTCAAAAAGTTAACCCCATTCACAAAGATCCATTCATAGATTTTCAAATCGATTTCCATTTCAATTGGATTAACTCGTTAAATCTTTAAATCAAGATTTAACTTATAGCTTTCAAAACTCGTTTTCAAAGATTCATTCATAGTCTTCCAAAACAATTCCATTTCAAGTTAGATTAACTCATTCGGTCTTTGAAATCAAAGACTCATTTCATAGTTTTCAAAACATTTCAATTCCATTTCAAACTTGAAACCGTTCAACATAATTTGGAAATCCTTTCTTAAAATGAAAGCTATTATTATTTGAAAACAAGTAGTTTTCGTTTCGGAAAAAATCCAGTTATATTTACACGAGTTAAAACCCTTGAATAAAAATTCAAATTTCCAAATCAATGCCTTTTAAAATGGTTTAACCCATATATAACTTGTTCAGCATCTTTAATCCCTAGTTTCAAATCACAGAATTCAATTTAAAACTTGAATTCAAATTTAAATCAAATTATTCAAATTTCAAAACTCGATTAAGTTATTCGAAATAACTTTTATCTTTGAAATCCCATCTCAAAAGCTTTTCACTTTAAACCCAAATTTCCAATTTCAAAATCGATTAAAATTTAAAATTTCAATTTCAAAAACATCAATTTACATCATCTGTGATTTAACCGATTTGCACGTGAAATCCATATTTGTGTGTGTATGGTGTAGTCCAGGGGTTTTACACACAATAGTGCACCACATCAATCATCACATATATATCAATATCGATAACCGGTATAATCCACAACGCTTATCTTTATTCACAGATTCATAGATAAAGTAAATTTATCAGTCACAAAGATTCACAATTACAATTCGATGTGGGTTTCGGATAACCAACTGAAAATCCGACTCCTTGTCGCATCGAAATTCAAGTGTCGTTTTACGGGTCAAGGGTTTCATATTCACAGTAATATATCACAGAAACAGAAATCACAGCTCAGCACAAAGCAATTTATATCACAAAGTATCATATCACATATCGGGTATCAATTAGTTCAAGACATTTAATAATAATCAGTCATCAATAAGTAATATGAATTAACAGGGTGATTATAATTAATTAATCGCATAATTATTTTCATTAATCATCCTTAATTAATGATCGATTATTCTTAATTATAAATTTATTAGTCCTTAATTATTTATTAATTAATCTTAATCACTTTTATTAATTAATTGCTTCTTAATTAATTATCTTAATTAATTAATTAACTAACCTTTTATTTATAATTAATTAACCCTTATAAATCCAATTTTAAGCCAAAACAATTATCTTAAAACATGGGTTAAAAATGTTCAAAATTTTCACAAAAGACTCAAATCTTCACTGTTTTTAAGCCTGACCCGAGACTGCTTCTAGTCACGCGCGAGAAAATATCGCGTTTGCTTCGAGTTTTTCAGGAATTCAACCCGAGCGCTATATTTTTTCGAAATTTTGTTTAAGTTTTAAAACCTTCCCGATATCATACTCAAACGACCCGAGCTTGCCTTCGAGTTTCCACCTCAATTTCCCGAGTAGTGCTTCGAGTCGCACTGCCCCTTCCCCAAAACACCACCACTGACACAATTAACCCCCTGTACACATGCACAACCCATCACCAACCTTCTGGCGAACTTCGCTAGCTCCGGCAAGTCATGGTCGATAGCCCCATCGACCTCAAGTCAACGAACAACTCGATCAGTCCCTCATTCAAAATCGAGCATAGCTCGAGAGACTCGAACCCAGACAACCCCCACGAATTCGTCTCGCCAACGCAACGCCGACCACCAGAAGCTTCGAGCTTCCAGCCACATCATTGTCAACCACCAAGCAGCAACCCATCAGAGTTTCGAACAACTCGATCACCCAGAGATGATGATCTCGTCATGTTACAGACACGTTCAAAGGCTTGATGGAAAACCCTAGAACGATCTCGAACCCAAAACTCGCGCAATGAATTTTTTTTTACATTTTTCCTTAAATCACGAAAGATTAAACTTGCTTCAACTTAAGTTTCAAAGATTAAATTTTATCCAGTCATCCTAAATTGGTAAAAATATAGTTTTTTCCAATTACGAACTGCACACAAAATACCCATTTAAAAATCTTCATTTTAAGTTGAAAAATCATGATTTTCAGTGAGGATTCAAACTATGAAGTAGAATTAACCCTTTATGACGATTGAATTCATCAAAGAATTGCTTGATTGCCTGTAACTAAGTTCCAGTGGCATATTTCACTAACCTGTTTTAAAACAGCTCTGAAAACAATCCTGTTAAAAGTTTGAACATCTTGTTCGATTTAAAACTGAAAATTTTAAAATGATTCGACGAGAAAATTTGAACTTTGAACAAGAGAGGTGCGACCTGTAACTATTTACAGAGAATTACAGAGCAATCATAGAAATATTTATACCAGATTAAAGCATATACCACAATATCATAAACAATCTCCTAAACTGTCATTCTTATTTAAACTTGAAACTTTTCAAAATTCTTGTTTACTCACAGGTAAAAGATATAAAGAAGGCTAGTTTAAAAGTTTGCTCACTTGATCTAAAGAGGAAGAACAGAGCACTTGGGAATTGACACAGCTTTGAACTTTAAAACTGAGAGTTTGTTTGCTTTGATTTCCTTCCAATCTGTTTGTCTTTATTATTGTATAATGCTTCAGTTTTAAAGATGGAAATGTTGCTTTATTATTCTCAGGTTTGTTATGTGTTGAACGAATGAAAATAGGTAGACATAAGAAGATGTCTATATGAAATGCTAAGTTTGTACAGGGGTAAGATCTGAGTTTGTATACAAGCACAATTATTCCCCCCCCCCCTTTTTTTTATCAGAGATCTTTTATAAAAGGAGGCTGAAATGATACTTCAACATTTCGAATGACCTATTTGCTGCTAAGAGATGAAAGCATTTATTATTTGAGTACTTCATGTCTCCTACTAACCTTATTTTATATAGATATTTTCCCTTTACTTGCCTTTACAAGCCACATATCTTATTTCTACTTGCCTAGCATATCTATTTACAGGCTACATCATTTTGCTTTGTAATTGCATGCTTCCGGATTTGATTGTTGGTTTAGGTTTTAAGATAATATTTACTTCATATTTTTTTTCTTAGTTTTAAATGAACGAATTGATGAGAAGAAGAGGTTGATGTATAAAAAAAGAGGAGTTGTACAGGGTATATATTATTTCAAATTTACTCACATATACTCAATACACATATATTCACATATATACAATAACTTAAATTTTTAAACGATTTATACAAATATACTTGGATATCGGGGAAACTCGCATCACCTTATCGATTTTGCAAATTTTTTTATTCAAAAATTTATTTAATTATTAAATTAAAATTCGGGGTCGTTACACTTTTCATCACTATGCACTAATAGTAATATCAAATCAAATGATTTGTTTTACGTAGTAAGCATCTTTGACTATCATAAGGAGAAATCTCCTCCGATTCTGTGTTTGCATTGTGTGTGTGTGCGGGAGACCTTATGGTAGTTTCATTTTCTAAAAGCATTGCGAATTGACTTTAAAATTCTCTGCTAATTGTTTTTAAAGATAAACTGTTTTTGTTGCTCACACCAGTCCCATGATTGATCTGGAGTTTATTGTTTCTTTCCTAAACTCTGGGTGTTCAAAATTTTTCTACACGAGCAGTCTAGAGTTGGGTTTTTCAGATAGTCAGGTTTAGTAGATTATCTGGAGCTAGTTACGTCTTTGGATATGGACTGCACTTGCTTATCTTTGTGCCACGTTATTGGGAGTTCGAGCTATTTATGGATTGGTGCTTTGAAGATGGAGATTATACGCTGCTGATGTTATCATTTTCTTTTCCACTGCTATTTCTTGTATCATATCTCTGATGTGTATTGATATTCATTGTATCATTCTATTGTAACAAATATTGTGTTAACGCTAAAAAGTGAACGCTAACACCCGGTGTGTGTGGTTGAGTTGTGAAAGCACCACCCGCGTGACGGGAACAAAATTTAAGCAGTAAAACAGCAGAAAAAGCAGTAAAAGACAGCAGTTTATAGTGGTTCGGCTTGAGATTAAGCCTACATCCACTTTGAATCTCTTTATTACTGAATCCGGTTACAAATCGATACAAATCTCTTATGAAAACAGTACAATTTGATCATAAGAAACAATCTTGACTACTAGCTCAATCTTCGACAATGAAACTCGATGAATCCGTGTTGGATGTAAGGAATTCCTATCGAAGCTTGTTGTAGCGTCTCGAATGTTTGAAGATCTTTGATTGCTGAATGAATGGAGATTTCGACAGGGTAACGGCGCTTGAAGAAATGAATGGACCCCTAAGTCCCCCATTTGTTGGAGATGGTGGGGTATTTATAGGAGCAACTCTGAATTCTGGGCAGAAAAATTGCTAAGTCTTAGGTCGCGTTCGACCTAAGCTAGGTCGTAGGTCTTCTTGTGACTTCGGAGGGCTGATGAAGCTGCATTTGGCTTCATTTCAACAAGTGGTATGTCGTGAACGACTTATGGTAGGTCCTCTCCCTTCCTTTCCTTTAGCTCGTCAAGCTGCTTAGGTAGTAATACTGCTAGGTCGCAATATCCCCTAAGTCGTTAGGTCGGCGACGACTTAAGAAATCGTACGCGACTTAGTATAAGTCGTAGGTCTTAAGTTAGCAACAATTGCCTAAGTCACTCCCTTATCTCGTAGACTCTTAACTCGTAGCATTTCTTAACTCGGAGCATTTCATAACTCGGAGTATTGTTAGGTCGGTAAGCTTTTAGGTTGTAACATTGCTGGGTCGCAACATCGCTAGGTCGCAATGTTTCTTGTAGTTAGGTCGCAAACTTCTCTTAGGTCGTAGCTCCCTAACCCGGTAGGTCGTAAGTCCTCTGAATAGTTAAGTCGTAGGTCGCTTCAGAAGTTAAGTCGTTAAGACCACTTAGGTCGTAAGTCGTTAACTGTTTAACTCATTAAGTCGTAGCTTCCTGTAGGTCGTTGCATATCCTAAGTCGTTCACTTTGATAACTCGTAGGTCGTTGCTAAAGAGGCGTTAACATTTGCCCCTCAAAGTACACGCCTAGGTCGTGGGTCGTGTGCTTCGACCTTCTCTTGTGCTTTGATTAGTTGTTATATCGTGAACGACTTAGCGAGGACATAGGTCGTGCGGTGCAGGTTCACATTTCATTGCCCTGGGTATAAATATTTTAGGTCGTTACTCCCTCATCTCATCTGACTTTGCATTCTGCCATTAACAAGATTTCAAGCTCTCAAAGGCGAATCCAACTACTCGTCCATCAAACATCTTCAATTTCGTATTGCGTAAGTGATCCCATTCTCTACTCAATCCTCGGCTATCACCGAACTATGAATTTTGCTTACCTTATGCCTTGCTTCACGATTTTTGTTTCAATTGATCGCCGAGGAAATCGAAATGGTTCGATTTGGCTTTCGGTGATTTGCGAGAAGAAGGGGAAGAGTTTCTGTGCATTAGGTTGGCTGATTTGTGATCTTAGAGGGGATGAAGAGGCCATTATCGGGTTGGAGAATTATGAGGAATGGGATTCTTAGTAGAGGAAAGAATTTGAAGAGAGGAACTGATGCTTTGGTTTGAGTTGGAGATAGCTCAAGATCCCCTGAGAACGACCTAACACTTTTTCAGCTTAGATCGCGCACGACTTAACTCTTCTGGTTGCTTACTGCAGCATTGGGTTTAGGTCGTTGCCGAGCTAGGACAATGTTATCTTGACTTTTCTTTTGTGCGGCTTACGGCCTAAAAAGTTAACGACCCATCTTGTTGCAATTTCTCATGGACCGTTGACGAGTTAGCACTTAAATCCTTAACTTGCGAGCACATCTGAATGACTAGGTCGTGGATGAGATAGCCCTTAACTCGTAACTCGCGAACTCATCTGAATGACTTAATAACTTAAAAACTCCATTGCTTCGAATTCTTGGACTTGAACGATCTGACTTAAGAGAACATGCCTTGGACATTTGCAAAAGCCTTGATGGAATTTGACTAAACCTTAGTTTCAAACTACCAGAATGAATTGCTTGAACTTCTAACTGCTTGAACTTAAACTTTTTGTTGTACTTTTTGCAGATTACTTTAATTTTTTAGCTGTCAACCTGTTAAACATAACACTTGCAGAAAAGTGGGACAAATATACTGTCATCGACCGCCCACATCGAACGACAGATTAGCCAATAAGAAATAAGCAACTCAAATGAACTTATGTGTATGAAATGTTGTGAATTGATAAGTTCAGGTGAAGCATTAAAGTAAAGCCTAAACAATCAATTAAAGCTGACTTGTATGCATCAACACTGTACTTGTACTTATAATAACAAGTCCCGGAATTCTTTATTTGACAAAAATCAACCAATTTGATTCCAGTTATGTTTACCTGTTATTTCACTAGTTTTACACAACACTTCACACTTTTAGGAAACGTGCACCTTAATATTTGATTATCCAGTTGATTGTGTAGAATGGTGTCTCAACAAGAAGACTTGGAACTAGCTGGAGAAGCTTTTCCAATTGCTACTCCATTGAATGATCCTCCAGAAAGGACTTCTACCACTCTGAGCCATAAAGTTTTTCGTCAGTTATGCATCCAGTTTGGCATTGCTGAAGCTGATGCTTTGTTCCCTGGAATAAATGATACTGCTGATAGGCCGCCCCAAGGCTTTGTCGCAGTTACCCGCCAAATGTGTTTGAGTGGAGCTATCCCCCCGTTTAACGACTGTCTTCGAGAACTTCTCCTCCGACTATCTATTCCCCTTTTCAACTACATCCTAATGGCTATGCCATCCTGCTAGGGCTGTGTGTGCTTTTTAGGAGAACGTTGGACCGATTTCCCAGTTTTGGAGAAATTCGCTTCCTGTGTTCATTTGCAAAGAACAAAGACCATCCCTCTATCACACTTGTAAGGAGTGCCAGGAACCGTAGACTGATTACTGGTCTTCCCGAAAGCGTTCCCGGGTTCCTGAGCCAGTTTTTCTTTGTTTGCTATTCCTCGGGATTTTAAGCCATTTGGAGAGCGGGAAGTACGACCTTTTGTCTTTGCTCTTTGTTTTTTCTGAATTCTTCGAAGTCCGAATTGTCAAGCATTAACTTCTTTTTCTACTATTTCAGCGCTCCCTCCTCCTTCTAGGAACCCTAGTCACAAAACAACCTTCGAGAGGCTTATGGCCGTGCCAGTTGAAGAGAGGAGTGTTCAATTTCTATTGAAAGATGAGTTTCTCCATCAATTCGAACTCTTACATCCTTCTCGCTCTACTCAACTGCATGAAGTCCCTGATTCTCCAGCTATAGAGTCAGATGCCCCTGCTCCTGCTAAAGAACTTTCACTGAAAGAACTTACCATTGAGACTCCATTGGTAAAGTGTTCTACTCCTACTGACATTGCAGGGTCGTCCAGTAAATTAGTGCTTGCCCCGGTTATTGAAGAAGAGGAAAATCTTCACGTTTCTGAAAAGACGGCTGAGGCGGAAGTCGAAAAAGATAATTCTCCCGTGCATCATGGCGACGATACTTTTGACAGTCTGAGCGATATCATGATAACCTCTCAGGAGCTCTTTAAAGATGATGTTTCTAAAGTGATCTCTCCTGTTATCGAAGCAACTTCTTCCTTGCAACAAACCACAACGCCTTCTACACAAGTTATTGCCATTTCCACACCCAAAAGTGGTTTGTAGTCTGACGCGCGTAGTTTGCACATCACACTCACTTAGGATTTTGGCACTTATATGCACTTAGCTCCTTTAATTTGAAAATTTCTAAGACTTGCCTTTATTTTTCAATTTCAGGTTCTACAATGGGGCGAAGTGGCTCTTACTTTGACAAATTCCAGCGTCACGGAAGCCGCGATTCTTATGACTTTAGGAGTTATATCGGTGCCCCGAAGGAAACTGATGAGGAAAGGGCTGCCAGAAAGGCTCACGAAAGGCGAGCTCATGAAGAACGTCGTCGGAGAGAAGATGAAGAGCACTATGGGAGTAGGGACGAGCGACTTGACTCTTCCCGCAGAAGCGACGATCCTTACAAGAGGAAATCTTACGACGACAAGGGGAAGAGTCATACTTCCGATGATTCCAGCAAACGGATCAGACTTGGCGAGAAAGATACGTCTAATATCTCGGAAAAGACTACCGCTTCTATTCCTCCTAATACATCGTCCGGTTCTCCTGCCCTTAAGAAGTCTGACATCCAAGAAATTATTAATAGGCCTCAGTATCAAGCCGGGGACGGGCCTCCCACACTTCAGAGCCGATTTCCAAATTGGTGTCTAAGAGGAGTCCGTTTTGACTTAGATTTGGTTCCCATTGATAAGCAGGCGATGCTGAGAAATGTCGATGCTGTCAAGCTTGACATTGAAAGAATGTCTGGATGGCAGAAGCTGGTTGATGAACTTCAAAGGGTCAACCATATGAACCTTGAGGCCATGATGACCATGGAAAACGATAAATCTGAATGGGATAAAGTCTGCAAGCAGCACGATGCTGAAATGAAAAGCATTAGTGATGGTTATGGGAAGCTCGAAGCTGAAGTTGAAAGAGTCTAAAATGAGCTTGCTATTTCTTCCACTTCTTATTCTCAGAAAGAAGAAATGCTCCAAAAACAAGTTCGAGACGCCCATGCTGCTCAGCGAGATACTGAAGTGAAACTTGAAGCAGAACAGCATGTTACTAGAAAATATCGTGATGACGCTGCTCAACTTCAGGAGAAAATCAGCTCTCAAGACTTAGAAATTGCGAGGCTACAGTCTCAGTTATTGAAGGATGAAAGAGAGCGTGATGAAGCTCTCTCTGGTAAGGCTGCAGCTGAAGAATCCCATAAGGCAACCAAAGCCACCATTGACGCGACTTTATTCGACTTTTATATGCATTGCGTCCTGGGGCGTGGGAGCCTTTCATTTTTGGGACCAGAATATGAAGTCACCTTAGCGGAAGTATGGGAGGCAATCATTGACATGTTTGGCGATGCCGGTTATGCTGAAGCAGATCTTCAAGCTACCTACTTAGATGAGAGCGCCCGCGCTGCCCTTGCCAAAGTAAAAGAGCAGCTTACCCGAGTGCGGGCCGATGCGACGGGAGAGAAGCTTCCTGAGAGAGAAATACCTCCTATTGCTCCTGCTCATACTTCGGCTTCAGCTCACGCGGATATTACTGGCTCTAGTTCTCACTCCACGCCTCCCGCTAAGGTTGACAAAGAAACTGTGACCACTCCTACAGAGGAAGAGGCAATGGAGGACTTTCAGGCTCGGGAATTTGAGATTGATCTCGCCAAACCGACTTCTCTAGGTAACTTTGACGAGACGAATTCAGTGAATCGCTTATTCGACTTAACCGAGTTCGACGAACTTCTTACTTATTACTTAGGCTTTGACGATCCACTGTCTTCTTTTTTCTCGAAGAATACTGATTTTGATTTCTTTTATTATGCAGCGGACGCGCCGGAAACTGCACCAATTTCTCCTTCTTCAGCTGTCGTTCCTCCTCCTTCTCAAGTTACTCCTCTTCCAGCTTCTCAACCAGGTTCACAGGAAGAACAGATAGCAGCCCTTCAAGGCTTGGACGAACCACCTGCTTCCGAGGAGCAGAAAGCAGAAGATCTGGAAGATAGTGAGAAGACCCCGGAGCAGTCTTTTGACTACGACACAAAGCTTTCTACATTTCTTACTCCGAAGAGTGAGTCTTCTTCCAAGAAGAAGGGGAAACGTGTGGTTTCGAAGAAAGGAAAGAAAAGTTCTTCTGCTGCTGGAGATGAAGCAGAAGTCGATCCGGCTGAGTCTCTTTCTCCTTCTTCTCCGATACGGCCTCCGAAACTAATTACCAGGCCGGGTAAAGGCTCCAAGGGTGGGAAGAAGGAGAAATGAGTTTGATTTTGTCTTTTCTGCTTTTTGCATGTATTGACCGGAAGTTGTGCGGATACCGATCTCCGCTTCTTTTTGTGATCTGCATAATGTAAATTTTTTTTATAGTATTGAATAAAATAGCTATTTTACTTGTGTACAAATTCTTGTGTATGTGAGAACGCATTTGTTTCTCATTTTTAGTGTAGAATAAACGATCTATTTTTCGTGATATTGCAATGAACTTGTGGTATGTTGCTTGCATGTTACTTTTATTAAAATAATTGAATTGTATAGTATTGCCCCCATACCGTAAGTGCATTGCAATATTTCTAGCTTTTTCAAGACTGATACTCTTATTTCAGAGTATAATTACTCCACTTTTAAGGGAAGAATCATTCTGCTTTTAATAGAGTATATCTCGTCTTTAGAGAAGTTTTTACTTTATCTTTCTTTCTGAAGAACACTTCAACTTTTGGGGATGATCATTTTTATTTGTTAAAAAGTAAATTTTCCTATGCAGTGAAGTGAACTTTCTGAAGAATTTTTTGGTTTGTTTAGCGCTTTCGAAGAAGGCTTTGTTTTTGTGCCTCTGAAGAGGGCTTATGTCTGGTACTTCAAGCGTGGTGAAGTGTGCCTCCAAAGAGGTCTTTTGGTCTCCGAAGAGAAGCGATTTTGGTCTCCGAAGAGAGGCAATTTTTGGTCTCCGAAGAGAAGCAATTTGGCATTTCATCTCTGGTGAAGTGGGCCTCTGAAGAGGAGCATTTTGCACTTCTACACTGGTGAAATGTG
Source organism: Allium fistulosum (assembly GCA_030737815.1). Lineage (NCBI taxonomy): Eukaryota > Viridiplantae > Streptophyta > Magnoliopsida > Asparagales > Amaryllidaceae > Allium > Allium fistulosum. The sequence continues at coordinate 422,588,927 of CM060907.1, read as the reverse complement.
CCTCCGAAGAGGGCTTGTTAGAATTTCATCTCTGGTGAAGTGGGCTTTCGAAGAACAGCATTTTGCACTTCTACACGGGTGAAATGTGCCTCCGAAGAGGGCTTTTGCCTTCGAAGAGGTCTTGTAATTGCCTGGAAGTTACTTTCTCATGGTTGAGTGGATCCACGGGGCGGACGCAAGTTGCTTGATTGGATGTTCGTTTGCACAAATGACCGCAATCAATTAACAAGGGCCCTGTTCCTTCAGCTTGGGAAGGTGCCCCTCCGGTGGTTCCACCAATCTTTTTATTGAGAGAAGCATTTCCATTTGTTGGCGTGCCTCGTTAGAGGGCTTTGTTGACCTTTGGGAAGGAGCATCGGTTGGTTGGTGTGCCAGGAAGGTTGCTTCTCAGGGGTGAGTAGATTCACGGGACGGTTGCAAGCTGCCTGATCGGATGCATCACGATCAGTTAACAAGGGCCCTGTTCCTTCTGCTTGGGAAGGTGTCCCTTCGGTGGTTCTACCAGACCTTTTATTGAGTGGCATACCTCATTTTGGCTGTTTTTGTGTTGGCCTGGCCATCTTCTCCCATCATCTGCTCATTAGCGATCTTTTATTATCATTTCCAAGCGTATCTTCTTTCCTTTTGCTAGTAAATTGCCTTATCCGAAGAAGTGGACTTCACTGTTGAACAACTTCACGGGACAAACGCGAGTTACCTAGTTGGATGTCTGTTCATATTGACAATCACAACCGGTTAACCAAGGCTTGCCCCAGTGGAGTTGCCAACTTTTTATGTGAAGTTCTTCTTGTATAGGATTTGAATATGGAATTTTTGCTGCTTAAATAAATGATTTGTAGGGCTCGCTTGGCTTTGCGATGGGTGAGCTTCGTTTTAATGACCTGCAATATTAGATCGACATTTTAACAATACATTTAGAGTATTTATATATCGAAATATAACAGGCATTTTGTAATAGAAAACACAGAATTCATAGTTTTTCATTATTCAGTCACACTGATTTCTCAGCGGTTTACAATGCAGAAGTTACACATCCATTATCATTTTTACAAATTAAGCAATGGTGTTAAGTAAAAAATGGATGCTAGTGATTGTTGTTTCAGAATCTCCGGACTGATTTTCCATTTGCACTAGACTCGCAGCTTCAGATATATATGCCAAAGAAAGTGAAAGATGCCACAGTTGCAGTTTTGTGGACAATTAGCAGTCGTCCCAACTTTTGCCTGCTGGGTGTGGACCTCCTGTGACAACATTAATGACAAGCTTTTCTGAATCTTGCACTGCAATGTTGTCGCGAGAATCGGATTGATGGGTAGGACGTTCTTGATCCCGAGTGGATGAGGTTGGATTGACTACGCCTCTCTTAACGTATTGTTGGAGTTTACCCTGCTTCAGTAATTCTTCAATCACATTCTTTAATTGGCGACATTGGTCAGTGTCATGGCCAGGTTGATTGTGAAATTGGCAGAATTTTCCATTACGCACTGCACCTCTCTTCATCCCAGGTGGCTTAGGATACCTGACAACGTCCTTTGTTGCAAAAAAGATGTTTCTTGGTGTATCAGTTAAAGGAGTAAAATCTGAAAGATCGAAGCGGCGGAGTTTCCTCTCATTTCCCTGATTCTTTCCTCCATCGTTTTCCCTTTTCTGATTCTCAGAATTTCTTTTGTTTGAAGCAAGATCATTATTGTTGTCCTTGGAAACTAATACTTTTGCTGAGGCGGAAAGGTTTTCCAAGCGCATGAATTCATCGGCCTTCTTATAAAACTTCTCAAGGGAATTTGGTTCCTTCATTTTTAGCCATTTCCCAAATTCACTCGATTTATTAATGGCTCGCACCAAGTAGGTCAGGATCATACGCGGTTCTACATTATCCACTTCGGCTACAGCTATATTGAAACGGCTTAAGAAAGATTTGATTGATTCTCCGAGAGCTTGTTCAAGACTAGACAGTGACATTATATCCTTGGCTTTTGAAGCATACAATCTGAACTGTTCTTTAAACTTTTGCGTCAAGTCGGAGAATTGATCTATTGACCGAATTGGAAGCTTTGTGAACCAAAGTAAGGCCACACCTTCCAAGTAAACTGGAAAGTATCTACACTTAATTTCGTCTGACGCTCTTGCACCGGTCATATGCCAATCGTACTTGTATAGGAAATGATTAGGGTCACTCGTTCCCCTATAGGCTTGGATAGTAGGAGGCGCAAATTTCCTTGGAAATTCCGCTTTCAGAATCTTTTCCGTAAACGGAGTTCTGCTCGGTGCAAATCCCCAGTCGTTCTCATTCTCTTCCCTTTGCATGCTCTCTTTCATGATGCGGCTAACCATTTTGGACAGGTACTCTTTATTGTTCAAAGACATCTCCGGGCAGGCATCAGTCCTTCCCTCGGAAGCTTGCCTGGGCACATGTTCACGATCAGTTGGCTGCGGCATAGAACCCTCAGTTTGGAAAGGTGGCATTTGACGAAAGGCTGTTTAATGGTTTTCTGGTTGACGATTTGCCCCGAGCAGAGCAGTTAATCTATCCATCATCAAAGCGTTTTGGTTTTCAATCTGTCGGTACAATCCAGAAACTGCATCATCCAATTCAGCCATGGTGACTCCAATGGTAGGAGTTGCTTGGTCTGCGGTTGGGGAGGCGGAAGTTCCTTCATGAGCATTTCTGGATCTGACCGGTCTACCTCTTCTTCCAGGAGACATCATTTCAAATCAACTTCTGGTTCTTAAGAGAAGTTCTTTTTATGAGTTTTTTTTTGCGAACCAACGATGAAAATCTTCTTGAGTTCAATTCTCAGTGAAAGCACCAAAATGTTAACGCTAAAAAGTGAACGCTAACACCCGGTGTGTGTGGTTGAGTTGTGAAAGCACCACCCGCGTGACGGGAACAGAATTTAAGCAGTAAAACAACAGAAAAAGTAGTAAAAGAGAGCAGTTTATAGTGGTTCGGCTTGAGATTAAGCCTACATCCACTTTGAATCTCTTTATTACTGAATCCGGTTACAAATCGATACAAATCTCTTATGAAACCAGTACAATTTGATCACAAGAAACAATCTTGACTACTAGCTCAATCTTCGACGATGAAACTCGATGAATCCGTGTTGGATGTAAGGAATTCCTATCGAAGCTTGTTGTAGCGTCTCGAATGTTTGAAGATCTTTGATTGCTGAATGAATGGAGATTTCGACAGGGTAACGGCGCTTGAAGAAATGAATGGCCCCCTAAGTCCCCCATTTGTTGGAGATGGTGGGGTATTTATAGGAGCAGCTCTGAATTCTGGGAAGAAAAATTGCTAAGTCTTAGGTCGCGTTCGACCTAAGCTAGGTCGTAGGTCTTCTTGTGACTTCGGAGGGCTGATGAAGTTGCATTTGGCTTCATTTCAACAAGTGGTATGTTGTGAACGACTTACGAAAGGTCGTCTCCCTTCCTTTCCTTTAGCTCGTCAAGCTGCTTAGGTAGTAATACTGCTACGTCACAATATCCCCTAAGTCGTTAGGTCGGCGACGACTTAAGAAATCGTACGCGACTTAGTATAAGTCGTAGGTCTTAAGTTAGCAACAATTGCCTAAGTCACTCGCTTATCTCGTAGACTCTTAAGTCGTAGCATTTCTTAACTCGGAACATTTCATAACTCGGAGTATTGTTAGGTCGGTAAGCTTTTAGGTTGTAACATTGCTGGGTCGCAACATCGCTAGATCGCAATGTTTCTTGTAGTTAGGTCGCAAACTTCTCTTAGGTCGTAGCTCCCTAACCCGGTAGGTCGTAAGTCCTCTGAATAGTTAAGTCGTAGGTCGCTTCAGCAGTTAAGTCGTTAAGACCACTTAGGTCGTAAGTCGTTAACTGTTTAACTCATTAAGTCGTAGCTTCCTGTAGGTCGTTGCATATCCTAAGTCGTTCACTTTGATAACTCGTAGGTCGTTGCTAAAGAGGCGTTAACATATTGTATATCAATGTATTATTCTTTTTCTTCCGTTGTGCTGTTTACTTAATGTTGTTATAAGCTCTGGTGACTCGGATTTGAACGGTCGAATCTATGGCATTCGAGTACGATGTAAAGTATGGATGTCGATTTTCGAGCGGGCAAAATCCAGATCGTTACAGTATTATATGAGGGCGTACTTGTTATTTTCATATATAATGATCTTAAAAATGATTTTTAAATAATTTTGATATATAAAGAAATAATTTTTTTTCTGAATTATTACAGTAAAGTTAGGAAATTGATTGTTGTTATTGAAATTAAATATGATCATAAGTTTTAAGTGGTTAAATATGTATATAACCAAATAGAAATTTGATAAGAGTGGATTTAACAAATAAGTTAAGTTAAAAGTGGATTCTAACCAGAATTTAAATTTTGAAAATTGCAGGAGTGTTTTACAAAGTGCTTTGTAATGAATTAAATTTACCCTGATTATATTTCAAAGAAATAATCTCCCTGGAAATTATTGTGAAAAATTGGTGTGTTTGGTTTCTAGATACGATAATACTGATTTTTGCCATTAATTGGTTATTGTGTCTTAATAGAAGGATGTTTATCAAAGAATAAATAATGATAAAACATTATGAAATGTTTAAGGAAGTGAAATTATCTAAGTTGAATTTATAAATGTGACTTATAAATTGAAATGGATTTAAGTTGTGAAGTTTTAAATCTAAGCCAAAGAAATAGGAAATTGTTTCAAAGTGTTTAAGGAAATAGTAAGTAATATTGTTTGGAATATTTTTGAATATAGAAATCCTTGTTTTAAGACAAGAGTTGTGGAAAGATAAATTTGTTTTGGATAAAAACCCAGGATGGCTTAAAAAATTTTTAAAGTGTGATTTGATATTTGAATGGGATAAATATATATATATATATATAAATATATATATATATGTATATATATATATATGTATATATGTGTATATATATGTGTATATATATATGTATATATATATGTGTATATATATATGTATATATGTATGTATGTATATATATATGTATGTATGTATGTAGATACATATATGATTTCAAAGTTGATTTGAAACAAATACTAAGTGTTGAATTGTGGAATATGGGATATATATATATATATATATATATATGTATTGTTAACGCTAAAAAGTGAACGCTAACACCCGGTGTGTGTAGTTGAATTGTGAAAGCACCACCCGTGTGACGGGAACAAGAAGTAAGCAGTAAAATAGCGAAAAAGTGGTAAAAGAAAGCAGTTTATAGTGGTTCGGCTTGAGATCGAGCCTACATCCACTTTGAATCTCTTTATTACTGAATCCGGTTACAAATCGATACAATTCACTTATGAAAACAATACAATTTGATCACAAAGACAATCTCGACTACTAGCTCAAACTTCGATGATGAAACTCGATGAATCCATGTTGGATGTAGGGAATTCCTCTTGAAGCTTGTTGTAGTGTCTCGAATGTTTGAAGATCTTCAATTGTTGAATGAGTTGAGAGTTCGGCAGAGTAACGACGCTTGAAGAAATGATCGGCCAAAAGTCCCCTCCTTGTTGGAGTTTGGGGGGTATTTATAGGAGCTGAATTCTGGACAGAAGTTTTCCCTAAGTCTTAAGTCGCGTACGACCTAAGTTAGGTCGTAGGTCGCGAACGACCTAAGCTAGGTCGCAGTCTTCTCTTGAGTTAGGTAACAAGCTTGAGGAAGCTTTATGCGGTTTCATCTGAAGAAGTGGTAGGTTGTGAACGACTTAAAGTAAGTCGTGCTCCTCTTTTTGCCTTTAGCTCATGAAGTTTTTAGGTCGTTGGCTTTTAGGTCGCTGGGTTTGCTTCAGGAGTTAGGTCATAAACATCTCTAGGTCGTTAGCTCGCGAAGCCTTTAGCAGTTAGGTCGCGAAGTCCCTTAGGTCGCAACATTCTTTAGGTCGCAAGCTCTCTTAGGTCGCAACATTCTTTAGGTCGCAACATTCTTTAGGTCGCAAGCTTCCTTAGGTCGCAACATTCTTTAGGTCGTTAAGTCCCTTAGGTCGCTAACTACCTTAGGTCGTTAAGTCCCTTAGGTCGCTAACTACCTTAGGTCGTTAAGTCCCTTAGGTCGCTACCTTCCTTAGGTCGTTAAGTCTCTTAGGTCGCAGAGTTTTAGGTCGCTGAAAAATATGAGTTAACATTTGCCCCTCGAAGTGCAGGCCTATGCCATAGGTCGCGTGCTTCGACTTAACTTCACTAGGTCATGAACGACCTAGAACTCATGCTAACTCGCATGCCTATTCGCCTTCCCCTCTTAGCTCCATATAAATTAGTTAGGTCGTGAGCTTCTTCCTCACTTAATTACTTTGACTTCCTGCTTCTGCCATTGACGAATTTTTCGAGTTTTTCAAAGGCGAATTCAACCTATTACAGTCATCGATTCTTCCTTACCACTACATCTCGTAAGTGAATTTGATATCCATCCTACCATAATCATCGTCTAATCTTGAATCCCTGCTTTTTCGACCATAGCCCCATTCTATGAGTTGTGCATCGTCTTGAGCGGCTGTCGTAGTCGACTTCTGATCGTTGCTTTGGCTGATTCATGAAGGCATAGTAATGTGTTGAATCTGTGATGGATTGGGGATGTGTTGAATTGCTTTTGGCGTCTTTCGATGAATTCAAGGGATGAGGAAGACGATGGGTTTATAAGTGTAATTGATAACGGGTTATCGGGTTTGGTGATTTGTGGCGTGGAGAAGAAGTTAGCAGCATATGGGTTTCAAGCGACTTAAATCAATTCGCGACCTAAGGAATAGTTCGACCTAAGGAAAGCTACAACCTGTGCTAGATCGCTGAATCGACCTAATAGTTGCTTGAACCAAAAACTGCACGACCTAACTTTCCCGCGACATAGGCTTTAAATCGCGGCCGAGCTAGGACTTGATCAAATCTGCATTGCTTTGAACCCTCCAGTTGCATTATGCGACCTAAAGATGCCTCGACCTAGGATAGGTCACCGAACGACCTAGAACTTGAAACAACTCTGCACAGCCCTGAATGCTTTAATTGGCACTGTACGACTTAAAAATGCTTCGACCTATGCTAGGTCGTGAGCGACCTAACACTTGGAAATTTGAGCAGAACTTGACTGAATTTCTGGACTTGAACTGTGTTGCATTTCTTTTCAGATTGTCTTGACTTTAATGCTAATAACCTGTTTAAATACAACATTTGCAGAGAAAATGGGACAAATATACTGCCATTGACTGCCCACATCACATGACAGATTAGTTGACAAAGAACAATTAACTTACATGAATTTTGTGAATGAAATGTTGTGAAACGATAAATTCAAATGAAGTATTAAAGCAAAGCTGAAATAATCAACATACGCTGATTTGTTCGCATCAACACAACACTGTATTTGAACTTAAAATGACAAGTCATGAAACTTTGTAATCGATAAATGCCAACTATTTCAATTTCTGTTACACTTGCTTGTCATCGTTTTAGTTTTGCACAACACTTCACACTTTTTAGGAAACGTGCACCTTCATATTTAAATATCCAGTTGATTGTGTAGAATGACATCTCAACAAGAAGATTCAGGACCGATCGGAGAACCTTTTCCGATAGCCAACCCACTGATTGATCCTTCGGAGAGAACTCCAACTACTCTGAGCCGCAAAGTTTTTAGACAACTATGTATCCAATTCGGTATTGCCGAGTCAGATGCTATATTCCCTGGAGCAAGCGACACAGCTGACAGGCCACCCCTCGGTTTTGTCGCAGTGAACCGCCAGATGTGTTTAAGCGGGGCTATTCCGCCTTTCAATGAATTTCTTCGTGAACTCTTTCTTCGATTAGCTATCTCGCCTTTCCAACTACACCCCAACGGTTACGCTGTTTTGATGGGGTTATGCGTTCTGTTTAGGAGGACGCTTGACCGTCTCCCGAGCTTTGCCGAAATTTTCTACTTATGCACTTTTGCAAAGAACAAAGACCATCCTTCAATCGTACTCGTAAGAGGTGCCAGAAACCGGAAATTGATTTTCGATTTGCCCGAAAGCGCTCACGGATTTCTGAGTCAATTTTTCTTTGTCCGATGTCCTCCAGGATTCTATGCTGTTTGGAGAACCGGAAGTAAGATTGTCTTTTTCCGTTCATCTCATCAGCTTTTCAAAACTCGAATTATCAAATGCTTAACTTCATTCTTTTTCTTTTTCTAGCACTTCCTCCCCCGCTTAGAAATCCCAGCCTCAAGTCAATCCTTGGGACCTTAAATGCTGTGGTGGCGGAAGAAAGAAGCGCCAAATTTCTATTGAAAGATGAATTTTTGCATCAGTATGGACTTTTACACTCTTCCCGATCTACTCAACCTTATGAAGTCCCTAATTCTCCAGTTAAAACATCGGATGCCCCAGTCCATGCTGAAGAATTTTCAACGAAAGGACTTACCATTGAGACTTCATTGGTAAAGTGTTCTACTTCTACCGACATTGTGGGGTCATCCAAAAAATTAGCACTTTCTCCCGTTATTGAAGAAGAAGAAACTTCTCAACATTTCGAGAAAGTTGATGATAACGGAGTCGAGAAAGAAAGCCCCACAAAACACGTTGGTGACGATACCTTTGATGGCTTGAGTGATCTAATGATCACTTCACAGGAACTTTTCAAAGACGATATAACTAAAGCTACATCTCCTGTGACTGAAGCGACATCTACTTTGCAGAAAACTTCGTCAGCTCAAAAATCAACTCCAGCTTCTCAATCTGTTATCACTCCCCAACCAAAGAGTGGTTTGTAGTTTGACGCGTGTAGTTCGCACATCACACACACCTTGGATGCTTAGCACTTAAACGCACTTTGCTTTTTCAATTTGGAGATTTCTAAGACTTGTCTCTTTTCTTCAATTTCAGGTTCTACAATGGGGCGAAGTGGCTCATATTTCGACAACTTTCGGCGCTACGGAGGGCGCGATTCTTATGATTACGGACGCTATCTCCCCACTCGCAAAGAAACTGACGAAGAGCGAGCAATTAGAAAAGCTCAAGGAAGGCGAGCTTATGAGGAGCAATAGAGAAGAAGGGAAGATGACTTCCATAAGAGGAAATATCATGATGATAAAGGGAAAAGCCATGCTGCCGGAGACCCGAGTAAACAGGTTAGACTTGATGAAACGGATGCGTCTGCAATTTCTGAAAAAACTGAAGCTCCTATCTCTTCTAATATCCCGGCCAGCTCTCCTCCTTTAAAGAAATCCGACATCCAAGCAATCATCAACAGGCCCCAGAATCAAGTTAAAGACGGCCCTCCAACACTTCAAAGCCGATTTCCGAATTGGTGCTTAAGAGGAGTGCGCTTTGATTTAGATCTAGTTCTGATTGATAAACAAGCCATGCTCAGAAATCATGACGCAGTTAGGCTTGACATTGTGAGGATATCGCAATGGCAAAAGCTTGTTGATGAACTCCGAAGAGTCAACCATATGAATCTCGAAAACATGCTGACTCTGGAGAACGATAAGGCTGAATGGGATAAATGGTGCAAGCAGCATGACGCGGAGATGACGAGCATCGCGGATGACAACGCGAGGCTTGAATCTGAAGTCAAGCGACTTATAGAAGATCTCGCCTCTTCTTCTGCATTGCAAACTCAAAAAGAAGAAGTCTTTCAGAAGCAAGTGCGAGATGCACATGCTGCGCAAAGGGATGCCGAGATGAAGCTTGCAGCCGAGCAGCACATTACTGAGAAATACCGCAAAGAAAATGCTGAGCTGCGGGGTACAGTTATTTCCCAAAACACGGAGATTGAAATGTCAAAAGCTCGACTTTTTAAAGTTGAGAAAGAGCGCGACGATGCAGTTGCTGGACAAGTTGCAGCTGAAGAATCTCATAAAGCAACTAAAACAATTATTGACTCTACTTTATTCGACTTTTACATCCACAGTGTTTTAGGGCGTGGTAGTCTCTCATTCTTGGGACCAAAATATGAGACTACCTTAGCCGAAGTGTGGGAAGCAATAATGGACATGTTCGGAGGTGCTGGATATGCTGAGGCAGATCTTGAAGCGACTTATCTGGATGATAAGGCACGCACCGCCCTTGCTAGGGGAAAAGAGCAGCTTGCTAGGGAGCGAGCCGATGCAGCGGGAGGAGAATGTTTAGAGAAAAAAAACTGTAACTGACTCTGCTTGTCCTCCGGCTTCGGTCGATCCCGAAAACATTGGCTCTAGTTCCCATTCTTCACTTCCTGCTAATGCCAAAGCTAAAATCGCAGCTCCTGAGCCTTCCACTGCTCAAGATGAAGAGGAGACTCAAGACGACGTTGAAGCAGAACAATTTGAAATCAATGTGATTAAACCAACTTCTCTAGGTAACTTTAATGTTGATCCAAGTCTAGCAGACTACTTATTTGCTTCAACCGAGTTTGATGAATTTCTCAATTGTTACTGAAGTGTCACTGAACCAACATCTTTACTTTTTCCGAAGAATACTGATTTTAACTTCTTTTCACTATAGCGGAAGCACCGAATACTGCACAAACTTCAACTCCTCTAGTTGCCGTTCCTCCACCTTCCCAAGTTACTCCTCCTTCTGCTTCTCAGCCGGGATCACAGGCAGAGAAAATTGAAGCTCATCAAGGTCTGGATGATCCGGCCGCTTCACAAGAGCAGAAGGCGGAGGATCTTGATGACACTGAGAAGACCCCAGAGCAGTCTCTTGATGATGACACAAAGCTCTCTACACTGCTTGCTACTCCGGGGAGCGAATCTTCTTCAAAGCGGAAGGGGAAGCGTGTCATGAAGAAGGAGAAGAAAAGTATTTCCGCTGGAGAAGATGAAGCGGAAGAAGATCAGACTGCCCTTCCTCCTCCTGCCTCTCCGACCCGACCACGCCGGATTTCAAAACTAATTATCAAACCAGGCCATGGTACTAAGGGTAGCAAGAAGAAGGAGTGACAAGCTAGGCTCTTCTTTTCTTATTTTGCCTTCTACATGTATTGACCGGAGATTGTGCAGGTACCGGTCCCTGCTTTTGCCTTTTTGAGATATCTGCACATGTAAAGAACTTTCATAGTATTGAATAAAATAGTTCCTTCACTTGTACAAATGCTTATGTATATGTGAGTAGATTTATTTCACATTTTTAGTGTAGAATAAACGATTCTTTTTACTTGTACAAACTTTTTTGTCTGTGTTTGAGAATGCATTTATTCCACATCTATTTTTCGTGATATTGCAATGAATTCGTGGTATGTTGCTTGCGTGTTACTTTTATTAATATAACTGAATTGTATAGTATTGCCCCCATACCACAAGTTCATTGCAACATTTCTGGCTTTTATAAGACTGATATTCCTATTTCAAAGAATAACTATTCTGCTTTTAAGGGAAGAATCACTCTGCTTTTAATAGATTATATCTCATTTTTTAGAGAAATTTTTGCTTCCTCTTTCTTCCTTGAAGAACACTTCAACTTTCAGAGATGATCACTTTTTTTTGTTAAAAAGTGGATTTCTCTATGCAGTGAAATGAGCATCTGAAGAAGGTTTTGATTTTGTGCCCCAGTAAAGGGCTTATTTTTGTTTTAGTATTCTATTTTGGGACATGCCTCCGGAGAGGGCTCCTCTTAAAGAGTTGTGCCTCCGAAGAGGGCTTGTGCCTCCGAGGAGGGCTTGTGCCTCCGAAGAGGGCTTGTGCCTCCGAAGAGGGCTTGTGGGGCCTCGGGAGAGGGCTTTCGCCACCGAAGAGGGCGTGTGCCTCCGAAGAGGGCTTGTGGTGCCTCAGGAGAGGGCTTTCGCCTCCGTAGAGGGCGTGTGCCTCCGAAGAGGGCTTGTGGTGCCTCGGGAGAGGGCTTTCGCCTCCGTAGAGGGCGTGTGCCTCCGAAGAGGGCTTGTGCCTCCGAAGAGGGCTTGTGCCTCCGAAAAGGGCTTTTTGATTGCTTGGAATTTACTTTCTCATGGTTGGATGGATCCACGGGGCGGACGCAAGTTGTTTGATTGGATGTTCGTTTGCACAAACGATCGCAATCAATTAACAAGGGCCATGTTCCTTCAGCTTGGGAAGGTGCCCCTCCGGTGGTTCCACCAATCTTTTTTGATTGAGAGTAGCACTTTCATTTTTTGGCGTGCCTCGTTAGAGGGCTTTGTTGACCTTTGGGAAGGAGCATCGGTTGGTCGGTGTGCCAGGAAGGTTGCGTCTCAGGGGCGAGTAGATCCACGGGACGGACGCAAGCTTCTTGATCGAATGCATCACGATCAGTTAGCAAGGGCCCTGTTCCTTCTGCTCAGGAAGGTGTCCCTTCGGTGGTTCTACTGGCCCTTTTATTGAGAGACATACCTCCTTTTGGATGCTTCCGTGTTTGCTTGGCCATGTTCTTTCATCATCTGCTCATTAGCGATCTTTTATTATCATTTCCAAGCGCATCTCCTTTCCTTTTGCAAGTAAATTGCCTTATCCGAAGAAGTGGACTTCACTGTTGAACGACTTCACGGGGCAAAAACGAGTTACCTAGTTGGATGTCTGTTCATATCGACAATCACAACCAGTTAACGAAGGCTTGCCACAGTGGAGTCGCCAACTTTTTATGCGAAGTTCTTCTTGTATAGGATTTGAATCTGGAATTTTTTGTCGCTTGGCATTTGCTTAATAGGTGATTTAGAGAGGTCGCTTGGCTTTGTGACGAGCAAGCCTTGTTTTAATGTCCTGCAATTTTGAATCGACTTTTTAGCAATACATTTAAAGTATTTACATATCAAAATGAAACAGGCATTATGAAATAGTAAAGAACACAAGATTTATAGTGGTTCGGCCAAGATTCGGGCCTACATCCACTTTATAGCTTTTATTAACTTGCACTGATTTACAATGTCTTTCAATACAACTGATACATTCATTAATATTTTACAATTTTGAGCAAAGCTTTTTTTTCCAAGTAAAATAAGGACGTAAGTGGTTGCTGTTCCAGGCCCTTGGAATTGGATCTCCTTCAACAGTTATGAGTTTGAAAGTGCCATCAAGAAGTTTACTGCCTATAACATATGGCCCTTCCCAGTTTGGCCCAAACACCCCGGTTGCTGTCATGATCCTTTTCAAGACTAAATCTCCGATCTCAAAGCTGCGTTGGCGAACTTTAGAGTTGAAGTGCCTGGCTATCTTTTGCTGATAAGCTGAAACTCTGAGCCTAGCTTCTTCTCTTTTTTCATCAAGAAAATCAAGTGCTTCAAGTTGCAGCTTTCCGTTTTCAGTCTCGTTGAAATGAATTCTCCTGTGTAAAGGAACTTCTACTTCCACTGGAATCATTGCTTCCGATCCGTATGCCAGTGAAAATGGAGTGTGCCCAGTCGTAGTTTTGTGAGTAGTTCTATATGCCCATAGTGCTAATGGAAGCTTATCAACCCAACCACCTTTTGCTTTTTCGAGTTTCTTTTTGATGGTTGACTTGATGATTTTGTTTACTGCTTCCACTTGCCCGTTTGCCTGCGGATGAGCCACTGCTGAGAAGCTTTTTCGAATTCTGAACCGTTTGCAAAAGTCTTGGAATTCTTCACTTTCAAATTGAGTGCCGTTGTCTGTGATTATTTTCTGCGGCACACCATACCTGCAAATGATATTTTTAGTTACGAAATTTATCATCTTTTTAGAGGTAATAGTGGCTAAGGGTTCAGCTTCAGCCCATTTTGTGAAATAATCAACAGCAACAATAGCATATTTGATTCCGGATTTAGCGATCGGTAAAGGTCCAATCAAGTCTATTCCCCAAATGGCGAACGGCCATGGGCTGACCATTTGTGTGAGTGCGGTGGAAGGCGCTTTTGGGATCTTTGCAAATCTTTGGCACTTGTCGCATTTTTTGGAGTAAATGGCAGCATCTCGATTAATGTCAGGCCAGAAATATCCATATCAGAGAACTTTCTTAGCTAGAGTTTGACCGGCTGAATGATCTCCACATTCTCCTCCGTGTATCTCAGCTAGAATTGTCTTGGCTTCTTCCTTAGTTACACATCGGAGCAGTGGCATTGAAAATCCCCGTCTGTATAATCGGCCATCTTGAATTATATATCTTGATGCTTTCCTCAATAGTTTTCGGCGTCCTTTAGAACTTTCTGGCAGTGAATTATTGAGGAGGTATTCTTTGATTGGAGTCATCCATGATTCATGCTCTTGAGACGCAGCCATAATCCAATCAAGATCCATTTCATCAATGCTTGGAGCTGACAGAACTTCCACAGGAACTAATCCCAGTAACTGAGCTTCTCCAGAACTTGAGTACTTTGCTAGAGAATCCGCTTTCATGTTTTCTACCCGAGGAATATGACTTATCGTATAATGATCGAAATCTTCGAGAAGTTCACACGCCTTTTACAAGTATGCGGGCAGATTTCCACCTTTAGCTTGAAACTCTTTCTTCACCTGGCAAACAATAAGTTGAGAGTCGCTGAAGATCTGCAACACTTTGATATTTAGTTCCTTGGCAATTTTCAAGCCAGCAATAAGAGCTTCATACTTTGCTTCATTGTTTGTCGAAGGGAATTCCAGTCTCAATGTATAACACAACGATCGTCCTTCGGGGGTTTCGAGCACAACCCCTGCCCCAGAACAGTAATCATTTCTTAATCCGTCAACATACAACTTCCACTTGATTGGAATGCCATCAGTTGTTTCATTCTCACTATCACCTTTGTCAGTAGATTCTGCGATGAAATCTGCTAAAGCTTGTCCGTTGATTGCTTTCCGGGGATGGTAAGTGATGTCATACTGGCTGAGTTCAATGTTCCATTTCAAAAGACGGCCCGAAGTTTAAGGACGAAACAGGACTTGCTTTAGAGGTTGGTCAGTAAGAACCTTGATAGGATGAGCTTGAAAGTATGGTCTCAATTTCCTGGAAGCAATTAGTAAAAAATAGGCGAGCTTTTCTATCTTCGAATAATTCATCTCTGCCCCAGTGAACCGTTTGCTGATGTAATAGACTGGACGCTGTACTTTCATATCTTCCCGTACAAGTGCTGCGCTGAGAGCATGAGATGAAATTGCTAAATAGATGAAAAGATCTTCACCATCACTAGGCTTGGAAAGAACCGGAGGCGTTTCCATATCACGAATTAGTTCATCGAAAGCATTCTGGCATTCGGGAGTCCATTCAAAAATTTTCTTTCATTTCTTTAGAGCGTCAAAGAAGGGAATGCATTTGTCTGTGGCCTTGGAAATGAAACGACTCAAAGCAGCGACTTTTCCATTGAGACTTTGCATTTCTTTCTTTGTTTTAGGGGCTTTGACCTCCCTTAGAGCTGTGATTTGAGTAGGATTGGCTTCAATGCCCCTGGCGCTCACAATGAAACCCAAGAATTTCCCAGATTCTACTCCGAATGAACATTTCAATGGATTGAGTTTCATCCCGTACTTTCGAAGAACTGCAAAAATTTCCTCCAAGTGACCCATGTGGTCTACAGCTTTCTTCGATTTTACCAACATATCGTCAACATAAACTTCCATGGTTCTGCCAATCTGAGGTTTGAACATCGCATTGACGAGCCTTTGGTAGGTTGCCCCAGCATTCTTCAATCCGAAAGGCATAAATTTGTAGCAGTAGAGACCCACATCTGTGATAAAGCTTGTGTCTTCCTGATCCGGCTCATGCATAATAATCTGATTGTATCCGGAGTAAGCATCCATAAATGATAACAACTCATGCCCGGCTGTTCCATCCACCAATTGATCGATTCTGGGCAGTGGGAAGCAATCTTTGGGGCAAGCTTTGTTTAGGTCCGAAAAATCGATGCAAACTCTCCACTTTCCATTTGCCTTTTTAACCAGTACTGGATTTGAAACCCAATTTGGATAAGTGGAGTTTCTGATGAAGCCGTTTTCCATGAGCCGGTCGACTTCTTCCTTCAGCGCTGTCGACCTTTCTGGGCCTTGAGTTCTTCTTTTCTGTTTCACCGGCGTGAATTTTGGATCAATGTTCAAAGTATGTAGAGCAATTTCCGGGGAGATCCCACACATATCAGCATGACACCAGGCGAACACATCCAGATTGGCCTTTAAGAATGATATCAGCGTGTTTTGAACTGCTATGCTTAGCTGTGAACCCACATTGAGTACTTTGTTTGGGTCTTTTGAGTCAACAGATATTGGTACCGTTACCTCCACGGGTACCACTCTATTCTCCCCTATACTGGCTTTCCTGGGATCCATTTCTTTCCTTGCATTGCTGTGTTCGCCAGTACAGGGGCCACTCCGTAGTTGCTACAAGGTTGGTTCCTTGATGCGGAGCGGAGCTGCCGCATCTTTCCCCATTTCTCTTTTTCTGGCCTCTCGGAGCTCTACAAGATAACATTCTCGCCCCGCATTCTGATCTCCCTTAATGAAAGCAACCCCATTGTCAGTGGGAAATTTCATTGTTAAACACCACGGAGCGAGGACGGCCCTGAAAGCAGCAATAGTAGGCCGACCCAAGAAAGCATTATAGGCGGAGAATCCATCAACAATTACAAAAGTTTGCTTCCGAACCAACTACTTATGTCCTTCGCCCATTTCAACAAACAAGTCCACCGTTCCAATTGGCTGTTTCAGCTCTCCTGTAAATCCGGCAATCTTGTGTGAAGAAGCTTGTACGTCTGTCATTGGAATTTTCATTTGGTCAAATATCTTTTTAAAGAGTATGTTACATGAGGCACCACTATCAACCAGCACTCTTCTGACAATAGCCGGCCCAATACCAACAGAGACAACTAAATGGTCCTCAGTAGGAGCTTCCACATCAATAGAATCCCTGGTTCTGAACATAATATCATCATGAAAAGTCTTCTGCTGCTTTAGAGGTGTAGCATCTTCCAAGATTAAGACACTTTCTTCAGTTGGGGCATACTTCAAAGCTATATCATACCTTTCCATCTCACCCCAACTCCTGCCAGCCGGATGAGGTCCTCCTGTGATCACATTGATAACAGGTCTTTCCTTTTCAGTAGGCCTTTCTCCCGAACCAAATGAATGAGTTGGGGGTAGTTGCCCCTGGTTAGACGAAGATGGGTCTTTTTTATTTCTTTTCACATACTGCTGCAACTTATTCTCTCTCAACAATTCTTCAATCAGGCTTTTCAAGTGGCGGCACTCGTTGGTATCATGGCCTGGTTGATTATGAAATTTGCAAAATCTTCCGCTTTGAACAACATTTTTCCCACATTTTACTGCCGATGGTTTTGGAAATTCAACAGCATCCTTAGTGGCGATGAAAATATTCTCTGGTGTATCAGTCAGAGGGGTAAAATACGAAGGTTTGAGGAAGCGGGGCTTTTTGAGATCTTTCTGCTTCTTTCCACCACTAATCTCCCTTTTTTGATTTGTAGATTCTTTCTTGTTTTGAACTGTAGCATTATTTTCCACCACTGTTGTCACAACTTTAGCTGACGTGGAGAGATTCTCTAGGCGCATGAACTCATCAGCCTTTTTGTAGAATTTTTCGAGCGAATTCGGTTCCTTCATTTTTAACCATTTTCCAAACTTGCTTGACTTATCAATAGCCCGCATTAAGTAGGTCAAGATCATTCGCGGTTCCGCGTTATCAACTTCTGCTAGGGCTAAGTTAAAGCGATTCAGGAAGGATTTGATGGGCTCTCCAGGATTCTGTTCAAGACTTGAGAGAGACATTATATCCTTTGCTCTTGAAATGTACAATCAGAATTGTTCCTTGAATTTTTGAGTCAGATCAGAAAATTGATCAACAGATCGCACCGGAAGTTTAGTAAACCTAAGTAACGCCACTCCTTTCAAGTATACCGGGAAATACCGGCATTTAATCTCATCAGTTGCTCTGGCGCCAGTCATGTGCCAATCATATTTGTAAAGGAACTGATTCGGATCACTCGTTCCTCAATAAGAAGGAATGGTAGGTGGAATGAATTTTCTGGGAAATTCAGCTTTTAGGATCCTTTCAGTAAATGGAGTTTTACTCGGAGCGAATCCCCAATCATTCTCATCTTCGTTCCTCTACATGCTTTCCTTCATTATTTGCCGAACCATGCTAGAGAGATACTCCTCATTGTTTAGAGATTTCGCGGAATAGACTTTGGCCATTTTCTCTGAGGTTTGCCCAGGTAAATGCTCACGGAGAACCGGTGACGGCTTGGATCCTTCAGCCTGGAGGGGTGCCCGTTCAGCAGCACCTGATCCCCCTTGAGGAATATTTCTCCCTTCGGAATTGGGAGCAGCATTAGCAAATTTTTCTTCATTACTTAGTGGTCTTTGATTAGCCCCGAGCAGAGCATTCAACTTTTCCATCATCATATTATTCTATGTTTCAATCTGCTGGTACAGTCCGGACACAGCAGCATCCAACTCTTCTCGCGTCACCCCGACGCTTGGAGTTGCCTGACATGGAGAAAGAGAAGTGGCAGTATTGTCACGGTCATCATCAGATCGGACGGACTTGCGTTTTCTTCCAGGAGCCATTATATCCGATAGGCTTCTAGTTTTGAAGGAAATTCTTTCAACAAACTTCCGTGAAGCAATGGTGAATGATCGCCTGAGTTGGGTTCTCAGTGAAAGCACCAAAATGTTAACGCTAAAAAGTGAACGCTAACACCCGGTGTGTGTAGTTGAATTGTGAAAGCACCAACCGTGTGACGGGAACAAGAAGTAAGCAGTAAAATAGCGAAAAAGTGGTAAAAGACAGTAGTTTATAGTGGTTCGGCTTGAGATCGAGCCTATATCCACTTTGAATCTCATTATTACCGAATCCGGTTACAAATCGATACAATTCACTTATGAAAACAATACAATTTGATCACAAAGACAATCTCGACTACTAGCTCAAACTTCGATGATGAAACTCGATGAATCCGTGTTGGATGTAGGGAATTCCTCTCGAAGCTTGTTGTAGTGTCTCGAATGTTTGAAGATCTTCAATTGTTGAATGAGTTCAGAGTTCGGTAGAGTAATGACGCTTGAAGAAATGATCGGCCAAAAGTCCCCTCCTTGTTGGAGTTTGGGGGGTATTTATAGGAGCTGAATTCTGGACAGAAGTTTTCCCTAAGTCTTAGGTCGCGTACGACCTAAGTTAGGTCGTAGGTCGCGAACGACCTAAGCTAGGTCGCAGTCTTCTCTTGACTTAGGTAACAAGCCTGAGGCAGCTTTATGCGGTTTCATCTGAAGAAGTGGTAGGTTGTGAACGACTTAAAGTAAGTCGTGCTCCTCTCTTTGCCTTTAGCTCGTGAAGTTTTTAGGTCGTTGGCTTTTAGGTCGCTGGGTTTGCTTCAGGAGTTAGGTCATAAACATCTATAGGTCGTTAGCTCGCGAAGCCTTTAGCAGTTAGGTCGCGAAGTCTCTTAGGTCGCAACATTCTTTAGGTCGCAAGCTCCCTTAGGTTGCAACATTCTTTAGGTCGCAAGCTCCCTTAGGTCGCAGGCTCCCTTAGGTCGCAACATTCTTTAGGTCGCAAGCTCCCTTAGGTCGCAAAATTCTTTAGGTCGCAACATTCTTTAGGTCGCAAGCTCTCTTAGGTCGCAACATTCTTTAGGTCGCAAGCTTCCTTAGGTCGCAACATTCTTTAGGTCGCAAGATTCCTTAGGTCGCAACATTCTTTAAGTCGTTAAGTCCCTTAGGTCGCTAACTACCTTAGGTCGTTAAGTCCCTTAGGTCGCTAACTACCTTAGGTCGTTAAGTCCCTTAGGTCGCTACCTTCCTTAGGTCGTTAAGTCTCTTAGGTCGCAGAGTTTTAGGTCGCTGAAAAATATGAGTTAACATGTATGTATGTATATATATATATATGTATATATATATGTATATATATATATATATGTATATATATATATATATATATGTATATATGTATATATATATATGTATATATATATATATGTATATATATATATGTATGTAGATACATATATGATTTCAAAGTTGATTTGAAATAAATACTAAGTGTTGAATTGTGGAATCCTCCTGAGAATATGAAGTATAACCCTAAGAAAAATAAGTTCTTGAACATATAAGTGGGAAGGGATATTGATAAAAATTTAAATTTGGAGTGAAAATTTTTAATTGAGTAAGGTTAAATACAACCTGAATTGGAAACTTCAATGTGAAATTGAAAATTTTAACTTAGGGAAGTTAAATGGATAAAATTGGAAAGGGAAGTATGGATTTGATAAAAGGCTATCTATGGATAATTTCAAATAGCTTTTGAAATATAAACGGGTTTTGAATTCTGGAAATAGGTAATGAATGCTATTGATTGGTGCTTTAGATAATTTGGATGTTTATTTACTATCATATCCTGCTATTATCCTATTTGTTATTTACAGTATATAAAACTGTAGATTGGATTATTCCGAATAAATTTAGAAGTGGACTGAAATGATATATATATCCAACCCTAAAATTGAATAGAAATAAAATTTGGTTTTATGGAAATGGAATCATTTTGAACTTAAGTTTGAAATGTTCAAAAGGAATTTGTCAACTGGAATTGTTTAAAGGATTGGATTTAAAAGTTTGAAGTGGGAAATCAATTAAAATTATGAAAATTGATTTGTTCTTAAAGGATTTGAACTCTTACTCGAACCTTGGAATAAGTTTAAGTAAGAGTAATTTAAATAAATATTTGAAATTTGGGCTCAGAATTGAATTATTTTAAAGACTTGGATTGTTAAAGGAAATATTGGGGGTTAATTTGATTTAAGTGATTAAATCAATATTTTGAAACCCGAACCCGAATTCATATAAATCGAGATGGTTGAAGGTTGAGAATGGAATTGAAATTAATTCAAACTGAAATTGAATTAAATTAATTGGAATTGTAATCGAAGGTGAATAAGTTTAAATTCAAATGGGAAATTAATTTAGATTGGAATAGGAATCGAAGTTAATTCGAATTGGAATCTAGATTGAATAAATTTAAATGGAAGTGGAAATTGGAAATTGAACCAGTTTGACTCTGAAACTATGTTCAAACAAACTATTTTAATATAAACTGTCTTAAATCTATTTTCATAAATATTCAAATTATTTTGGATTTTCCAAGCTATTTACTATACAAACTTTTTTTATTAAAAAAAACTCAAACTATCTTATATTAACTATTTAACTATTTTAAAACTATTCAAACTATTTTTTAAAATTCAAACTGGTCAGAATGGAAATTATTTACATTTAAAATCATGAATTTAAATATTAATTAGGATGAGTTGGATTATTAACCCAAAGGGAAAATTGAAGCTGTTTTGTAGTAAAAGGAAAATCGAATATTGAGGCAAAGGTGATTTTGAGGTGAAAGAGTATATTTTAAGAAATATATGGTGATAAAAATATAGAGTAAATAGTCACTATAACTGGGAACTTACTTTGCAAGAATTAAGTAAAGTGACAAATGATTTTGAAAAGGAAATCGAACTTGAAAATTTGATTTGGCATTAATGAGGTTATATATATTGGTTATATATTAAAAACTTCTCTTATTGAAAGTATAACCGGAGGAAATAATCTTTAAAAGGGTATTTGAGATATAAAGTGGAATTTATATAAGTATGAAGTGATCCGAAAATTATTCACGTTGAAAGAATAATCTTATATATATATATATAAATGATTTTATATATGAGAATAAAACTGGAAAGTTTTGGAACCAATTGATTTTGGAAAGGATTTTTATTTGGCAAATAGCAGATTTTGGGAATTTGGAAAGCCAAGTTTGAGAATTATCGATTTTAAAGATATCAATTTCGTGTAAATGGGATTTATATGTGATATATATAAAGAGTATGATTTGAAAGGTACTATATGTGTATAGTATGAAATGTTTTGAGAATGCTATAGGGAAAAAGGTGCCCCCATTTAGAGTTGAAACTTATAGAAGGAGATCCACTGGTTGGTTCTGCCTTGAGCCCTAAGGGGGGTTCTAAATTTGGATCCCAAAGGACGTCTGGACAAAACTTTAGTTCCTGAGGATTGTGTTTGGGGTAGCATAATTTGTAGGGCGTTGATGCCTATAGTTATATTGGATTTTGTCGTGATGGCAACGTAAACTTTATTGTAACTGCGATCTATCGTCATTCCATAGCATAAGTCGAGTGGCAGTAATTGCCTACAATCTACGTTTGATTTCGCTGGGATGGCAATGTAACATCAGTAGGCTGCGATCTATGTGATTTAGTTCCATAGCGAAATTCGTGTGGCAGTGATTGCCTATACTTGTTCCACTGGAACAGCGACATCACTTTGTGTAATCTGCAATCGATGTGGTAAAGTTTCGTTTGGTAGCGTAATTCGAGGGGTGCTGATGCCTACAGTTACATAGGTTTTGTTGTGATAGCAACGCAACCCTGAGTGTAGCTGCTGTTAACTCCTCTTTTTGAGCGACCTAAAACTCTGCGACCTAAAAGCTTAGCGACCTAACGACCTAAGAGCTTAGCGACCTAGCGACCTAACTACAAAGACGACCCAACGACCTAAAAAACCTAGCGACTTATGGAATGTCACGACCTAACTACCTATGGAATGTCACGACCTAACGACCTATGGAATGTCACGACCTAACTACCTATGGAATGTCGCGACCTAACGACTTAAGGAGTTAGCGACCTAACAACTTAAGGAGTTAGCAACCTAATAACTTAAGGAGTTCACGACCTAGCAATGTAACTGCCATACGACCTAAGAACGAAGTGGTCTCAGCGACCTACGACCTATATTAGGTCGCGCGCGACCTATTGTCTCGCTCAGAAGAGACTAAGCGCAAGCAAGATAGATCAGAACCCATCCCCTAGGTCATTGCCGACCTACGACTTAGTTTAGGTCGTACACGACCTAGGACTTGGGCGATTGAATTCTGCCCAAAATCTTCCCTATAAATACAAGAGCTACTCCAACTTCAAGGTGACTTTTGGCTGATCTTCTGAAGTGCCGTTACTCTGCTGAATTCAGACCTCACCCAACACATTAAGCCTTCCAAACATTCAAGACACTACAACAAGCTCTGAAAGAGATCTCGCACATCCAACGTGGATTCAAAGAGCCTTATCACATCGAAGTTTGAGCTATTAGTCTGAAATGTTTAGGAATTGAAGTGTATTGTATTCTGAAGTGCATTGTATCAATTTGTAACCAAAATCAGCAATAAAGGGATTCAAAGTGGATGTAGGCTTGATCTTAAGCCGAACCACTATAAAATCGTTGTCTTTTACCATTTTCTGCTACTTTTCTGTTTGTTTCTTATTCCCGTATCACGGGTGGTGCTCGTTAACATTTTGGTGCTTTCACTGAGAGCCCAACTTAGGAAGATTGTCATCATTGCTTCACGAGATTTTGTGGAAAAAGTTTCTTTGAAAAACAGAAGCTTGTCGGAAATAATGGCTCCCGAAAGAAAGCGCAAGTCTACCAGATCCGTCAATACTCATGACAACACTGCTACTTCTCCTTCGTCAAATCAAGCAGCTCCGAGCAATGGAGTAACACGAGCGGAGTTAGATGCTGCGGTGTTTGGGTTATATCAGCAAATTGAAACCCAAAACACCTTGATGCTAGAAAGGTTGAATGCTATGTTTGGAGCTAATCGTCAACCAGTGAATAATGAGGAAAATTTTGCTGATGCTGTTCACAACTCTGAAGGAAGGAACATTCCTCAAAGGGCAGCCGGCACTACCGAAGGGGCACCTCCCCAAGCCGGAGTGACAAGGCCGCAACCAACTCTCCATGAACATTTGTTTAAGCAAACTTCCAAGAAAACGACTGACAATTGCCCCGCAGAGCCTCTGAACAACGGGGAATACCTCTTGGAAATGTTACGACAAATCATGAAAGAGAGCTTGCAAAGAAATGAAGATGAGAACGACTGGGGGTTCCCTCCAAGTAAGACTCTGTTCATTGAGAAAATTCTAAAAGCTGAATTTCCAAGAAAGTTTGTTCCTCCTACCATTCCAGCTTACCGAGGAACAAGCGATCCCAATCAATTTCTGTACAAATACGACTGGCACATGACGGGTGCTAGGGCAACGGATGAAATTAAATGCCGGTACTTTCCGGTGTACTTGGAAGGAGTGGCACTACTCTGGTTTACAAAGCTGCCTGCCCGATCTGTAGACCAGTTCTCCGATTTAACTCGAAAGTTTAAAGAGCAATTCAGACTGTACGCTTCAAAGGCAAAAGACATAATGTCATTGTCTAGCCTTGAATAGAATCCGGGAGAATCTATTAAGTCATTCTTGAATCGCTTCAATATAGCTCTGGCTGAAGTCGACAATGCAGAACCACGGATGATTTCGACTTATCTGATGCGGGCTATCGATAAGTCAAGTGAATTTGGGAAATGGCTGAAAATGAAGGAGCCAAATTCACTCGAGAAATTTTATAAGAAAGCTGATGAGTTCATACGCTTGGATAATCTACCGGCACCATTGAAAGTGGTGGCGACAAGAGTGGAGAATAACATTGCTCCTTCAGCTAAGAAAGATTATGGAGGTTAGAAGAGAGAGAATAATGATGGGAAGAAACAAAAGGATATAAAGAAACCTCGCTTCTTTAAACCCTCAGATTTTACCCCCTTAACTGACACTCCGGAAAATATCTTCTTCGCCACCAAAGATGCCGTGGAGTATCCTAAACCAGCTGAAATAAAGCCCGGAAAGAGTGCTATGCGAAATTGAAAATTCTGTCGATTCCATAACCAACCCGGCCATGATACCAACGAATGTCGTCATTTGAAGAGCTTGATTGAAGAATTGCTAAGACAAAACAAGCTGCAACAGTATGTTAAGAAGAACAGGAATGACCCAACTTCGTCTACTCAGGGGCAGCAACTCCCTACTCATCCATCTGGCTCGGGAGAGGGCACTACCTCACATGAATCTGAAAGGCCTGTTATCAATGTGATTACAAGAGGCCCACATCCAGCGGGCAGAAGCTTGGGTGAGATGGAAAGATATGCTCGTGCTTTGAAATATACCCCAGCGGAGGAAGATGTGTTTGTTTTAGAAGACGTTGCACCCCTGAAACAGCAGAGAACTTCTAATGATGACATTGTGTTTAAAGCTAGGGATTCTATGGGTATTGAAGCTCCAACCATTGATCCCTTGGTCATTTCTGCAGGAATTGGGCCAGCTATTGTGAGACGGGTGCTTATTGATTGCGGCGCCTCTTGCAATATACTCTTCAGGAAGACGTTTGATCAAATGAAGATTTCAATGACGGACGTTCAGGCCTCATCGCAGAAGATTGTTGGGTTTACTGGGGAACCGCAGCAGCCAATTGGAACAGTTGACTTGTTTGTGGAACTTGGAGATGGGTAGAGAAAGGTGGTTCGGAAATAGACTTTCGTAATTGTTGACGGATTCTCTGCCTACAATTCCTTCTTGGGCCGGCCAACTCTAGCTGCGTTCAAAGCCATTCTCGCCCCGTGGTGCCTAACTATGAAATTTCCCACAGATAATGGTGTTGGTGTCATTAAAGGGGATCAAAACGCTGGGCGGTAGTGTTATCTTATAGAGCTTCGGGAAGCAAGAAAGAGAGAGATGGGAAAAGATGCGGCAGCCCCGCTCCGCATCAAAAAACCAACCTTGTAGCAAGTACAGGGTGGTCCCTGCACTGGCGAGCATAGTGGTGCAAGGAGAGAAATGGACCCCAGGAAGACCAGTGTAGGGGAAAATAGAGTGGTGTCGATGGAGGTAACGGTACCAGTACCTGTTGATCTTAAAGACCCAAACAAAGTGCTAAATGTGGGTTTGCAACTCAATGTGGCAGTCCAAAATATGCTGATATCATTTTTGAAAGCAAATCTGGACGTATTCGCTTGGAGTCACGCCGATATGTGTGGAATATCTCCAGAAATTGTTGTACATGCTCTGAATATTGATCCGAAATTTACACCTGTGAAACAGGAAAAGGAGAACCCAGGGTCCAGAAAGGTCAACGACACTAAAAGAAGAAGTAGATCGGCTCATGGAAAATCATTTCATCAGAGAATCCACCTATCCAAATTGAGTTTCAAATCCGGTACTGGTTAAAAAAGCGAATGGAAAGTGGAGAGTATGCATCGATTTCTCAGATTTAAACAAAGCGTGCCCCAAAGACTGCTTCCCATTGCCAAGGATTGATCAACTGGTAGATG
The DNA here is from genome assembly GCA_030737815.1 of Allium fistulosum. NCBI lineage: Eukaryota > Viridiplantae > Streptophyta > Magnoliopsida > Asparagales > Amaryllidaceae > Allium > Allium fistulosum. The sequence goes on along the minus strand of CM060907.1, from coordinate 422,562,897 downwards.
GAACAGCCGGACACGAATTGTTGTCTTTTATGGATGCCTACTCCGGGTATAACCATATTATGATGCATGAGCCGGATTAGGAAGCACGAGCTTCATCACCGATGTTGGTCTTTACTGATACAAAGTCATGCCCTTTGGACTGAAGAATGCAGGGGCAACATACCAAAGGCTTGTTAATGCAATTTTCAAATCACAGCTTGGGAAAACTATGGAAGTCTATGTTGATGATATGTTGGTGAAATCAAAGAAAGCAGTTGACCATATGGATCTCTTAGTAGAAATGTTCACAATTCTTCGAAAGTATGGAATGAAGCTCAATCCTTTGAAATGTTCATTCGGAGTTGAGTCCGGAAAATTCTTGGGATTTATCGTAAGCGCTAGGGGCATTGAAGCTAATCCTTCTCAAATTACTGCTCTAAGAGAAGTCAAAGCCCCTAGGACAAAGAAGGAACTGCAGAGCCTAAATGGGAAAGTTGCTGCCTTGAGTCGGTTTATCTCCAAAGCCATTGATAAATGCATCTCCTTCTTTGACGCTTTAAAGAAAGGAAAGAAAAACTTCGAATGGACTCCTGAATGCCAGAAAGCTTTCGATGAGCTAATCTGTCACATGGAAACGCCTCCAATACTTTCCAAGCCCAACAATGGCGAAGATCTTTTCATTTACTTGGCAGTTTCATCTCACGCCCTGAGTGCAGCATTAGTGCGGGAGTATGCAAAAGTTCAGCGCCCGGTCTACTATATCAGCAAGAGGTTCGCTGGGGCAGAGATGAATTATTCAAAGCTAGAAAAGCTCGCCTATTGTCTACTGATTGCTTCCAGAAAGTTGAGGCCATATTTCCAAGCTCACCCTGTCAAAGTTCTCACCGATCAGCCCCTAAAGCAAGTCCTCTTTCGACCTGAAACTTCGGGCCGACTTCTAAAGTGGAATATTGAACTTAGCCAATATGATATCACTTATCATCCCCGAAAAGCAATCAATGGACAAGCTTTAGGTGATTTCATTGTAGAATACACAGACAAGGGCGACATCGAGGAAGAGGTTATAGTTGACATCCCATCCAAATGGAAGTTAAATGTTGATGGCTCAAAAAATGATTATTGTTCCGGAGCTGGGGTTGTGCTTGAAACCCCCGAAGGGCGATCGTTATGTTACGCATTAAGATTGGAATTTCCTTCTACAAATAATGAAGTAGAATATGAAGCTCTAATTGCCGGATTAAAGATTGCAAAAGAACTAAACATCAAAGCATTGCAGATCTTCAGTGATTCTCAGCTCATTGTATGTCAAGTCAAGAAGGAGTTTCAAGATAAAGGAGGAAATCTGCCTGCTTACTTATCAAAGGCTTGTGAGCTTCTCGATGATTTTGATCACTATTCGATAAGCCACATACCTCGAGAGGAAAATATGAAGGCGAATTCTCTAGCAAAGTATTCAAGTTTCGAAGAAGCTCAGTTATTGGGATTGGTTCCTGTGGAGGTCTTGTCAGCTCCAAGCACTGATGAAATGAATATCGACTGGATCATGGCTGTATCTCAAGAACAAGAGACATGGATGACCCCAATCAAAGAATATCTGCTTAACGGTTCCCTGACGGAAAATTCTAAAGAACGCCGAAAGCTGTTAAGAAAAGCATCAAGATATGTAATTCAAGACAGTCAGTTATACAGGAGGGGATTCTCAATGCCATTACTCCGATGTGTAACCGAGGAAGAAGCTAAGACAATTTTAGCAGAGGTACATGGAGGAGAATGTGGGGACCATTCAGGTGGCCAAACTCTTGCCAAGAAAGTTCTCTGGTATGGGTATTTTTGGCCAGATATTAATCGAGATGCTTCTATCTACTCTCGAAAATGCGACAAGTGCCAGAGATTTGCAAAAATCCCAAGAGCACCTTCCACCGAACTAACACAGATGGTCAGTCCATGGCCGTTCACCATTTGGGGGATAGATCTAATCGGACCTTTACCAGTTGCTAAGTCAGGAATCAAATATGATATTGTTGCTGTTGATTATTTCACTAAATGGGCTGAAGCAGAACTTTTGGCTACTATTACCTCTAAAAAGATGATAAACTTTGTGACTAAAAATATCATTTGCCGGTATGGTGTGCCGCAGAAGATAATCACAGACAACGGTACTCCATTCGAAAGTGAAGAGTTCCAGGACTTATGCAAGCGATTCAAAATCCAAAAAAGTTTCTCAGTAGTGGCTCATCCGCAGGAAAACGGGCAAGTGGAGGCAGTAAACAAAATTATCAAGTCAACCATCAAAAAGCAGCTTGAAAAAGCAAAAGGTGGATGGGTTGATAAGCTACCACTAGCACTATGGGCATACAGAACGACCCATAAAACTGCGACTGGGCACACTCCATTCTCATTGGCATACGGATCAGAAGCAATGGTTCCAGTAGAACTAGAAGTCCCTTCACATAAGATAATTCATTTCAACCAGGCTGAAAATGAAAAATTGCAACTCGAGGCACTTGAATTTCTTGACGAAAGAAGGGAAAAAGCTAAGTCCAGAGTTGCGGCCCATCAGCAAAGGATAGCAAGGCACTTCAATTCTAAAGTCCTTCAACGAAGCTTTGAAATCGAGGACTTAGTCCTGAAGAGGATCACGATAGCAACTGGAGTGTTTGGAACAAATTGGGAAGGACCATATGTCATAGGCAATAAACTTCTTAATGGCACCTTCAAACTCACAACTGTCGAAGGAGATCCGATCCCAAGAGCATGGAACAACAATCATTTGCGTCCATATTTTACTTGAAAAGCTTTGCTTGAAATTGTAAAATGATTATGGATGTATCAATTGTATTGTAAACCATTGTAAAATCAGTGATAATCAATAAAAGAGCTATAAAGTGGATGTAGGCCCAATTCTTGGCTGAAACACTATAAATTCTATGTTCTTTATTATTATAAAATGCATGTTTCATTTCGATGTGTAAATACTTTAAAATGTATTGCTAAGATGTCGATTTAATACTGCAGGACATTAAAACAAAGCTTACCCATCACAAGGCTGAGTGAGCCCCGTAAATCACTCGATAAACGAATTTCAAGCCACAAAAGGTTCCAGACTTAAATCCAACATAAGATGAACTTCATGCAAAAAAGGTTGGTGATTTTGTTAAAGGGGCACTTTTCCAAAGACAAGGAACCAAACGCTTGTTAACTAATTACGATCGTCTGTAGAAACGGACATCTGATTAGATAGCTCATGCCTGCCCCGTAGAATCACTTAACAGTGAAGTACACTTCTTCGGATGGAGCAAACTACTCGCAAAAGAAAGGAACATGGGCTCGGAAACGATAACAGGATACCGCTAATGAGCAAACGATGGAGAGACGTGGGCAAGCCAGTCAACAAAAGCCTTCTTCGGAAGCACAAGACATCTTCGGAGGCGCAACTCTTCAGAGGATAAAGACCTCTACGGAGGCACAAGCCCTCTTTGGAGGCACGCCAAAAAATGGAAGTTCTCTTCTCAACAACGAGGTTGGTGGAACTAGAAGGCGCAGGACCTTTCCTAACTAGTTGTGATTGTTTGTGAAAACAAACATCCAATTAAGTAACTTGCATCCGCCCCATGGATCCATTCAACTATGAGAAAGTAACTTCCAGGCAAACAAATAAAGACCTCTTCGGAGGCACAGGACCTCTTCGGGGGCACAAGACCTCTCCGGAGGCATAAGACTTCTCCCGAGGCACCACAAGCCCTCTTCAGAGGCACCAGCCTCCACCATAGGCACAAGCTGCCCTCTACAGAGGCAGAAGACCTTCCCCAAGGCACACAAGACCTCTCCGAAGGCACAAGACCTCTCCGGAGGCACAAGACTTCTCCGAAAGCACAAAAATAAGACTTCTCCGGAAGCACAAGACCTCTCCGGAGGCACAAGACTTCTTCGGAAGCATAAGACTTCTCCGGAAGCACAAGACTTCTCCGGAAGCACAAGACTTCTCTGGAAGCACAAAAACAAGACTTCTCCGGAAGCACAAGACATCTCCGGAGGCACAAGACTTCTCCGGAAGCACAAGACTTCTCCGGAAGCACAAGACCTCTCCGGTGGCACAATGCTACTCCTCAGAAATGCCAAAAAGACCTCTTCGGAGGCACATTTCACCAAAGTTGAAGTGTAAAAATCTCTCTTCAGAGACCCACTTCACCAGAGTTGGAATGTCAAAACATTCTTTAGAAGCTCGCTTCATTGCGTAGGAGAATCCACTTTTCAAACAAATAAAAGTGATCATCCTCAAAAGATGAAGTGTTCTAAAAGAAAGAAAGAAAAAGATGAGAAGAGAAAAATTCTCCGATACAAGGCGTACTCTATTGAAAGCAAAATAACATTTCCTCAAAAACGGAAAAATTATTCTCTAAAATAAGAGTACGAGTCTACTCAGAATATTGCAATGAGCCGTGGTATGGGGGTACATAGCTATATTAATAAAAATAATAAAAATAATGCTCAAACATCATACCACAAGCTTACTGCAGTATTGTATAAAGTAAATAAAGAAGCTTGTGCAAAAACGAGGAATGAATGCATTCACACATATACTGACGAGAAATTGTACAAGTAAAAAGAACCGTTTTATTCCATACTATAAAGTTTTTGTACATATGCAGATTTCAAGCAGAGGCCGGTATCCGCACAATCTCCGGTCAGAACATACAAAAAAGCAAAATAAGAAAAGTACAGTCCAGCTTATCAATCCTTCATCCTGCCACCTTTAGTACCCTTGCCCGGTTTGATGACTAGTTTCGGAATCCGGTGTGGACGGGTCGGAGAAGAAGGAGAAGAAGGTGTAGCTAGATCTTCTTCTGCTTTATCTTCTCTAGCTGAAATGGTTTTCTTCTTCTTCCTCATGGTGCGCTTCCCTTTCCTCTTCGAAGAAGACTCACTTCCCGGAGTAAACAGCGCAGAAAGTTTCGTGTTATCATCAAGAGACTGCTCCGGAGTCTTCTCACTGTCCTCAAGATCTTCCGCCTTCTGCTCTTGTGAAGCAGGTGGATCCTCCAAGCCTTGAAGGGCTTCTATTTGCTCTTCCTGCGAACCCGGCTGAGAAGCAGGAGTGACTTGAAGGGTTGGAGGAGGAACAGCTGGAAGAGGAGAAGTGTGTACAGCACTCGGTGCCTCCACTACAGAAGAAAAGAAGTTAAAATCAGTATTCTCCGAAAAAAGGGAAGATATTGGTTCATCGAGACTTAAGTAACAATCGAGAAATTCATCAAACTCGGTTGAAGCAAACGAGTAGTCAACTTGGGCTAGATCAGGCTTGGAGTTACCTGGAGAAGTTGGTTTAATCACATTGATCTCAAATTGTTCATCTTCAGCGTCATCCTGGGACGTCTCCTCAACTTGAATAGCGGGAGGCTCAGTAGTCGCGATTTTGACTTCGGTTTCTGCAGGAGGTGAAGAATAGGAACTAGAGCCAATGTTATCAGGGTCGACCGAAGCTGGAGGACGAGCGGGGTCAGTTACAGTCGCTTTCTCTAAGCACTCTCCTCTTGATGCTTCGGCTCGCTCGTTAGCAAGCTGCTCTTTCCCCTTGGCAAGGGTGGTACGCGCTTCATCATCCAGATAGGTCGCGTCGAGATCCGCTTCTGCATAGCCAGCGCCTCCGAACATGTCAATGATCACTTCCCACACTTCAGCCAAAGTAGTTTCATATGTCGGTCCCAGAAATGAGAGGCTTCCACGCCCCAAAACGCTATGGATATAAAAGTCAAATAAAGTAGAGCTAACTTTGGCCTTCGTCGCCTCGTGCGACTGCTCAGCCACTTCTTTTTCAGCCATGGCTGCATCTTGGCCGGCAATTGCCTCATCCCGCTCTTTTTCAACTTTGAGAAGTCGAGCTTCTAATGCTGCAATCTCCAAATCTTGCAAGCTAACTCTTTCCCGCAGTTGAGCGGTATCTTTGCGGTATTTTTCAGTAACATGCTGCTCTGCCTCAAGTTTCATCTCAGCATCTCTTTGAGTAGCATGAGCATCTCTTACTGGTTTTTGGAAGACTTCTTCTTTTTGAGAGTGCGAGTCGGAAGAGGTGGCGAGATCTTCCTTGAGTTTCTCGACTTCGGACTCAAGTCTTGCATTGTCGTCAGCAATGCTTGCCATCTCTACATCATGCTGCTTACAAATTTTATCCCATTCTGTCTTGTCATTCTCCATAGTCAACATGGCTTCCAGATTCATATGATTAACTCTTTGAAGCTCGTCAACAAGTTTCTGCCATCCAGATATCCTCTCGATATCAAGCTTAACAGCATCAAGATTCCTAAGCATAGCTTGCTTAGCGATCGGTACCAAGTCCAAGTCGAAACGCACCCCTTTTAAGCACCAATTTGGGAATCGGCTTTGAAGTGTAGGAGGACCGTCCCCGACTTGATACTGAGGCCTGTTGATAATTGTCTGAATGTCAGACTTCTTGAGAGCTGGAGAACCAGATGGAATTTCTACAGAGGTAGGAGCATCAGATTTTTCAGAAATAGCAGGCGTGTCACCAAGCTTGACCCGCTTGCTTCGATCTCCAGTAATGTGACTCTTCCCCTTATCATCATGGGATTTCCTCTTATGAGAATCATCGCTTCTGTGAGAAGAGTCATGTCGATCATCCCTTCTTCTTTGCTGCTCCTCATAAGTTCGCCTTTCATGAGCTTTTCTAGCAGCTATTTCTTCATCTGTTTCCCTTGGGGCAGTGAGATAGCGCCTAAAATCATAAGTTTCGCGGCTTCCATGGCGCTGGAATTTGTCGTAGTACGAGCCACTTCGCCCCATCGGAGAATCTGAAAGTGAAAAAAGACAAAATCATAAAAATCTTCGAAGTGAAGAAGCTAAGTGCGTATAAGTGCCGAAAAATTCTAAGTGTGTATGGCGTGCAAACTATGCGCGTCGAGTTACAAACCACTCTTCGACTTGGGGGTAACGTCAACTTTTGCAACTGGCATTAGTTCTTGGGTCGATGGAGTTTGCTGTAAGGCGAATGTCACCTCAATTGCTGAAGAAATAACTTTGGTAGTAATAAGGTCATCCTTAAAGAGTTCTTGTGAAGTTATCATTAAGTCGCTTAGATCATCAAAAGTATCTCCACCGTCATGCTCAGCGGAGTCTTCTATTTCAACTCCTTCTTCGATCACCAGGGAAAGCGAGAATTTACCAGATGAACCCGCAACATCGGCATGGGTGGAGCACTTCACAAGTGCAGCATCTACAGTAGGTTCCTTCGGAGCAATCCCTTCTGCAGAAACTGGGGCATCTGATATCTCTGCTTGAGAATCAGAAACTTCATGAATCTGAGTAGAACGGGAAGAGTGAAGAAGTCCGAACTGTTGCAAAAACTCATCTTTCAACAAAAATTTGGTGCTTCTTTCTCCAACAGCCACATCGTTTAGAGTTTCAAAGATTAACTTGAGGCTGGGATTTCTAAGTGGGGGAGGAAGTGCTGCAAAAGGTAGAAAATGAAGTTAAGCATTTGACAATCTGAATTTCGAAAGGCTCATGAGATGAACAGAGAAAGGCAATCTTACTTCTGACTCTCAAGATGACATAGAATCCTGGAGGACAGCGAACGAAGAAAAATTGACTTAACAACCCGTGTGCACTGTCGGGCAAGTCTAGAATCAATTTGCGGTTTCTCGCACCCCTTACAAGTACAATTGAAGGGTGGTCTTTGTTCTTTGCAAAGGTGCATAAATAGCAAGTCTCATCAAAGCTTGTAAGACGGTTGAGCGTCCTCCTAAACAGAACACACAACCCCATCAAGACGGCATAACCATTGGGGTGTAGCTGGAAGGGAGAGACAGCTAATCGAAGGAAAAGCTCTTGAAGAAAATCGTTGAAGGGCGGGAAAGCTCCACTCAAGCACATCTGACGATTAACTGCGACAAAACCAAGAGGTGGCCTGTCAGCAGTATCGTTTGCTCTAGGAAATAAAGCATCTGCTTCGGCAATCCCGAACTGGATGCACAGTTGTCTGAAAACTTTGTGGCTCATAGTGGTCGGAGTTCTTTCTGGAGGGTCGATCAATGGGTTAGCAATCGGGAAAGCTTCTCCAACTGGTCATGTATCTTCTTGTTGAGATGTCATTCTACACAATCAACTGGATATTCAAATATGAAGGTGCACGTTTCCTAAAAGTGTGAAGTGTTGTACAAAACTAATGCAATAACAAGCAAATATAACTGAAATCAAGTTAGTTGACATTTGTCGATTATAAAGTTTCGAGGCTTGTTATCTTAAGTCCAAGTATAGTGCTGTGTTGATGCAAACAAATCAGCTTTAGTTGATTATTTCAGCTTTGCTTTAATACTTCACTTGAATTTGTTGTTTCACAGCGTTTCATTAACAAAGTTCATTTAAGTTGATTATTCTTTATCGACTAATCAGTCATTCGATGTGGGCAGTCAATGACAGTATATTCGCCCTAGTTTTCTGCAAATATTATGCTTAAACAGGTTGTTAGATTAAAGATTAGTAAAATCTGTATCAAAGTTCAACCCAATTCCAAGTTCAGACAGTTCAAAGTTCAAGCAAGTTAACTCAGAATTTGTTCAAAGTCTTAGGTCGTTCAGCGACCTAGCATAGGTCGGAGCCTCCTTAGGTCGCACTCTGCAAGTCAAAAGGTTCAAGGCAGTGCAAGTTTGTCCAAGTGTTAGCTCGGCCGCGACCTAAAAGCCTATGCCGCAAGGAAGTTAAGTCATGAATTTCTTAGGTCGTTCTGCTGTCATTCAAGCAAATTTAAGTCGCAAGTCACGACCTAAAAGGAGTCACAGGAAGTTGTTCGGCTTTACTTAGGTCGCAATAATTCTTAGGTCGTTCAAGTTCCTTAGGACGTAAGTCTTAAGTCGTGAGAATTTCAGCACGACCTTATTTTTAGGTCGCTCAGATCTGTTAAGTCGCTGACTTCCTCTCCATGCAATCCATCTCGACCCAATACCCGTTATCAATTACACATTGAAGTCCATCGTCCTCTTCGTGAAGTTCTCCATCCCTTCATACCACCGAATCACCCCAAAAACAATTCAAAACATCCCCAATCCATCACAGATTCAATGCATTACCATGCCCTCATAAATCAGTCAAGCAGCGATCAAAAGTCGATCGCGACAATCACTCGAAATGGAGCATGACACATGGAATTAGACCGAGATTGGAAAATAGGGATTCATAATTCAACAATGATTATGGCGGGACGAAGATTGAATTCACTTACGAGTATAGTGGTGGAGATGAATCGGTGACTAAAATGGGTTGAATTCGCCTTTGGGAAGCTTGAAGATTCGTCAATGGCAGAGCGGAAAATCGAGGTAATTAAGTGAAGAAGAAGCAGCGACCTAGCAAATTAAAATGGGGCTGGTAAGAAGGCGAATAGGCACGTGAGTTAGCATAGTTTTTAGGTCACCCACGACCTAGTAGAGTTAGGTCGAAGCACACGACCTATGGCATAGGCCTGTACTTCGAGGGGCAAATGTTAACTCCTCCTTTTGAGCGACCTAAAACTCCGCGACCTAAAAGCTTAGCGACCTAACGACCTAAGAGCTTAGCGACCTAGCGACCTAAAAGCTTAGCGACCTAACTACAGAGACGACCCAACGACCTAAAAAACCTAGCGACCAATGGAATGTCACGACTTAACTACCTATGGAATGTCACGACCTAACGACCTATGGAATGTCATGACCTAACTACCTATGGAATGTCGCGACCTAACGACTTAAGGAGTTAGCGACCTAACAACTTAAGGAGTTAGCAACCTAATGACTTAAGGAGTTAGCGACCTAATAAATTAAGGAGTTCACGACCTGGCAATGTAACTGCCCAACGACCTAAGAACGAAGTGGTCTCAGCGACCTACGACCTATATTAGGTCGCGCGCGACCTATTGACTCTCTCAGAAGAGACTAAGCGCAAGCAAGATAGATCAGAACCCATCCCCTAGGTCGTTGCCGACCTACGACTTACTTTAGGTCGTACACGACCTAGGACTTGGGCGATTGAATTCTGCCCAAAATCTTCCCTATAAATACAAGAGCTACTCCAACTTCAAGGTGACTTTTGGCTGATCTTCTGAAGTGCCGTTACTCTGCTGAATTCAGACCTCACCCAACACATTAAGCCTTCCAAACATTCAAGATACCACAACAAGCTTTGAAAGAGATCTTGCACATCCAACGTGGATTCAAAGAGCCTTATCACATCGAAGTTTGTGCTATTAGTCTGAAATGATTAGGAATCGAAGTGTATTGTATTCTGAAGTGCATCGTATCAATTTGTAACCAAAATCGGCAATAAAGGGATTCAAAGTGGACGTAGGCTTGATCTTAAGCCGAACCACTATAAAATCGTTGTCTTTTACCATTTTCTGCTACTTTTCTGTTTGTTTCTTATTCCCGTATCACGAGTGGTGCTTTCACATTATTACTACACACACCGGGTGTTAGCATTCAACTTTTAGCGTTAACAACTGCGATCTGTGCAGTTTCCATGGCGAACGTCGAGAGGTGCGGATGCCTACAGTTTTCTTATGGTTTTCGCCGAGATGGCGATACAATCATCGTGCTAACTACGACCCATAGAGGGTGTGATGATTTCCATAGCATTCATACAAAAAGTTTTTCAAGTATTTTCACTGGGTGTTGAAAACGGGTCTACTAAGTACTTATAGATTTTCAGTCCTGCGCCTGATCAACGTATTGTTGAATTTCTATGAGAACAAGGATGGACTTGTTAAAACATCGAGTTATAAAAAGTATTTTTATATGAAGCTAGTTTGGTAATATTATGAAGTTTTAAAAGTGTTTGAAATTTTATACAATAAAAGAGTAAAGAGTTCAAATGTTTAAAGAATGATTTAAAAAAATATACACATCAAAAAATTAAAATTCGTTTCGTTCTTTTCAAGGAAGAAAAGTTCTAAAGGGGGAATGGTTGTGACGACCCGGATTTTCTGTCGTTCGTAATTGGGTGATTAATTGACTTAAAATATTGGAATATTAACTTTAATTGGTCGAACAAATAAATTTCTGAATATCTGAATATATATATATATATATATATATTGATTTGGAAACTTGATTAAATATTGAATTATAAAATCTCTAGGTATGAAAAATCCAATAGGAAAGAAAATAAATTATATATATACTCCAACATTTAGATTATATAATTACAACACAATTTTCACTTTACAAGTTTCACCTCACTTCATATTCACTCATCACTCGTATTTAATCTTCAACTTTATTCCAGCCTGTGTCCAGCATCTGAACTATCTAAAAAATAATCATTGACGCAGTAAACTGAAAAAAGAAACAAATTTAAATTGCAAAAATAAAATTGAATTTAAAATTTATTTTTGCCTTAGTTATTTGGGTTGTTTCTTTTCTAATTTTCTGATAGGGACCAAATATATGTGAACGAACAACTTGTAATATTCACAGTGTATCACTATGAATATCACAAGGTCGTTTCTCATTCTATCTCACAGACTAGTGCAAATGCACACATGTACAAATTGAATATAAATGGATACGGCATATGTATTACACAATTACACATATATACATGCATATGTATGCATGTATACACATGAATATGTGCATGATATTTCAAAATCAATGAGCAAATGCAGGTTCAGAGGCATCCTAAACCACACTTCAAAAATAGGCCAACGTGAATGCAATCAAAATGCAAACAAACTTCAGATCAGGTGAACAATGTAACTCAACAAGGTAAACAATGTAACTCAACAAGCCAGTGAATCATGTCACATATCAGACTCCGAAATAAAAAAAAAAATTCAGTCCAGAAAGCAACAAAGTTTCAGGCATGGTAAGGTGCAAAGGAAACAACATATAACATGTAACAACCGTGATTTTTGATTACCGTCGAAAAAAAAACTAAATTTTTTGCGAAGCAAATCCATTTCTAAGTCAGTGTATACTGGCAAGTGGTGCACGTTGAGATGTCATTGCTAATATTGCCTTTCCGTGCGTGTGAAAAGAGTAGGCTATTTAGAGCAAAGTATAAACACTTTGCCTTTGCTGTCATCAATTTTATTAAAGCAAGTTGGTACACTTCACTGCCATTAGCTTTAATGCAGTTGTATCCTTATTTCTTCATTAAAGCACGTTTTCATTTAATGCAATTGTACCAAAACTATGGACAACACACATTTTATTTGACTTATACACAATTTGGAAAAGAAGAGTAGCCCGCATCTTTCATTTTGTTTCATTTTTCAATAGTTATACAAACACATTAATGGCAGTTCAATTTTGCTCCAAGTGGTTTCTAGTTGCTATCAAATTTTGAAGCAAATTTTTGGTGAGTGCAACTCACATTTCTAATTTAAACCTTTGCTGCCTGAAACACTGCGTGCTTCATTTGCGTACAAGTTTTAGCCTATCATTTTTTATATAGACACATATATGAAAACCTGGGTAACTCCAAGATATATCTAAGCCTTTCAATTGTGTTACATGTGTATAAGTTGAATTTAACAAAATGGGTCAGAGTAATTTTATTTGTATTATGTGCGCAAGTGTAAACTGCACGAAAAATGTTTGAAACATTTCATTTTGAGTCTGCAAATTATATTGCCAGCCATCTTTGGTAACTGCGTATTTGCGTGCAAGTTGAAACACACGAAGCTAAAGTCAGGTTATATTTTTGTCTTTTTTTATGCAGAATGAGTTCCAAGTTATTTATTTTGCTTACTTCATATCTACGTGCCAAGTTAAAGTGCACGAAAAAAATTCCCAGAACATTGTATACTTGCGTGCATCAAAGGTGTGTGTCAAATAAATTTGTCCAGGGCCAATTACTATTTTTTTTACATGACCGCATGAAAAATGTTGCCTAGGCCATCAATTAATTTTTTTTCTTCTTGTAACACACGAATTAGGGCCACCATTTTTCGTGTATGCATGTAAACGTGTCCAGACCTTTGTTTCAGTGTGTGCACGTGTATATTGCAAGACAGTGCAATATATTTGGTGAATGTTGTAGTGCAATCTAGTTATTAATTTACTTTGAACCGATGCTTGGTTTTGAAACGAATTTTGTTGCCGTTATTTTTATAACAGATTTTTACTCCGGTGTTATATTTTTGATGCGTGTTGTTTTGATGGGATTTTGACGAATAAAAATTACGGATGTTTTGACTTTAGTAACCGTCAATGTAAAGTGAATTTTAAGCGGCTATCTTGTAACCAAGAAACCCGCAACGCTGATTTGATATCCGTTTTTACGGTGTTTTGTGAAGTGCAATTTCCTTGTCGAAATTGCTATAAATGTTGCTGTTTTAATCACGTGTTTTTAAAATTGTTTCCAAATTTTACAGTTTACGCTTTCAAAAGAATGAGGAATCGATTTAAACGTTTCAGAAAAATTAAGGACTATGAACCTTTACTTTTACCGATTCGATTAATTCCGGACTTGTCCATTTGAGAACGTAAAATGTTATTTATTTAAAATACACAATTTTTGCACTTTCTAGGAAACAATGAAGAGATTTAAACGATTTAGCAAAAGTGCGGATTATGGAACCTCGGTTAATTCCGGACTCCTTAATTGAAATATTTGCCGTGGAATTGCTGTTTGAAGATTTTGATGTTTTGTTGGGCTTTCGAGCAACTCTGCTGGACCTTCGGATCATTTGTTGGACCTTCGGGTCAATTACCAGTACTAGACCATCGGGTCATATGTTGGACCTTCGGGTCATTTGTTGGGCGCCAAATATTATGATGACATTACTTGGTAGGCTTCGGCCATATGTGATGCACGTGTGGCGTAGCTTAGACTCGCCACATGCTAGGATCGATCCACTTTTATGTTGACTTTTATATTGATTTTCTAGTTATCTTATTTTGATTTGTAGATTTTTGTGTATTGCTATTTCGAATTCAATTATGAATTTGGAAGTTGATTTTAATGGTGTTTAATGAGATTTATTCATTTAAACATGTTGATTATTTATGTTGAATAGTCTCATTCAAGATTACGATTATCTTGCTTTGATGTTGTTTATGTTGCAACTCATTTCTAAGTTTAAATTAGACTGATCCGTTTATTATTTTCTTTTAAATAATACTCGGGTCAGACCGAGTTATTTCAGGATAATCGCTATATCTGATTCTGTAGCTGCTTCAACTTTTGGGATTTCACCTCATCTTTTGTTTAGGCTTTGAGGTGTTACTTTTGATGTATTGACTCTCGTCTCATGTACGATATGATGTCTTTGTATATGTACATTGGTTCATGTGAACTGTCGAGTGTTGTAGCTTGTATCCAGACTTGTCTTCCGCTATATTTGATATTTCTATTCTGATGTGATTATACTTATCTGTGTTGTTGTTGTTATGATGTTAACGGTAAAAAGTGAACGCTAACACCCGGTGTGTGTAATAGAATTGTGAAAGCACCACCCGTTGGTACGGGAACAGAATATAAGCTGAAAATAGCAGAAAAGCAGTAAATGAACAACAGATTTATAGTGGTTCGGCCCGTAATTGAGCCTACGTCCACTTTATAATCTTTTATTGCTGATTCGGTTACAATTTGATACAATATCCTTCAAAATACAATACAACTTGATCATGAAAACATTCTTGACTACTAGCTCGATCTTTGATGATGAAACTCGACGAATCCATGTTGGATGTAAGGAGCTCTTCTCGAAGATTGTTGTAGTGTCTCGAATGCTTGAAGATCTTTGATTGCTGAATGAGAGGAGGCTTCGACAGCGTAACGGCGCTCGGAGAAATGGATGGCCAAAAGTCCTTTTCATGTTGGAAGTGGTGGCCTATTTATAGGAGCAGATTTCTGAGCTCTCGGTTTGGCCAAGTCATGAGTCGTGACCGACTCATGGTAAGTCGTAACTCGTATTCGACTTAAGATGTCTCGTGGGCGCCATATTTGGTCCATCTTGTGGCTCAGTTGGAAGACAAGTGCTAAGTCGTAGTCGACTCATCAGATCAAAGTAGCACAGGCAAGGGCTTTGGATTCCAGCTTGATAGCCTTTAAGTCGTAAGCCTGATGAGTCGTAAGACCTCATGAATCGTAAATCTCCATGAGTCGTAAATCTGATGAGTCGTAAGACTGATGAATCGTAAGACCTCATGAGTCGTAAGTTTTCATAAGCCATAAGCCTGATGAGTCGTACAGACCTTGTGAGTCGTAAGACCTCATGAGTCGTAAGTTTTCTTGACTCGTTGAACCGTCTGGACCATGAGTCGTAGATGGCTTAACCCATTGAGTCGTGTAACTATCTTGAGTCGCGCAACCCTTAAGTCGTAGCAGACTCAACTTAAGTTGTTCACTTCTTATCTCGTAAGACCATGGTCGTAAGAAGCTTGTCTCGTTGAGTCATGTAGCTCTTAATTCGTAGGCCACTTATAGCAAATCATGAGTCGTAGACGACTTATAGCAAACCATGAGTCGTAGACGACTTATAGCAAACCATGAGTCGTAGACGACTTATAGCAAACCATGAGTCGTAGACGACTTAAGGCCTTCCAGATAGTTAGGTCGCTAGGCAAGTTAAGTCGCTGAGTCTCTTAAGTCGTAGAAGAGTTAACTTGATGAGTTGTAAAGCTCTTAAGTCGTACATCCACTGAGTCGTAAACTTGTTAACTCGTAAACTGTTAAGTCCCACCATGTCTCAGGTCGCTAACCTTTTAACTCGTAGGTCGCTGAGTAGGACCATTCCTTAGATCGGAGTCTACTGAGTCGTAGGTCATCTAAGTCAACTTGTTAAGTCTCGCAATCCTTAACTCGTTAAGTCTTGAGACGTATACTTCTTAGGTCGTGGATAATTCAGGGTTAACATTTGCCCCTCGAAATACACGCCTAAGTCGTAGGTCGTGTGTTTCGATTCATTTTAGCTCGTGTGAGTCGATTCCAATTCCTTCGACCTGAGGTATAAAACGCTTAGGTCGTACCTCTTATTTTCTTCTTCCTATCACTCGTGCTTTAAGTCGTATCTGCCATTAACAAGATCTCAAGCTTCCAAAGGCGATTTCGACTCGATTTACCTCCAACCACTTCTAGTTACATCGCGTAAGCGTCTTCTCCCTTTTCCCAATCGCTGACCATTGCTATCGACCTTTCTCCATGAATTCTTCCCTCTGTCCTTGCGAATACTGCTATGTAGGATATTCATGGAATTAAGGTGGCTTGATATGGCTTGTAATGATTTGTGATCTGTGGTGGTTTAGAAATAGGGTTGACGAAGAAGCTAACCGGTGAATGGGTTAACGGGTTGGATAGTTAAGGGTTAGGAGTTGGATGGATATATGGTTAACGAGTTAGGGATCAAACGAGTCAGGAGTTAGATGGACTAAATTCTGGATCGACTTATCACTTACAGCAACCTAAGCTTTGAGTCGTAGCCGAGTTACGACTTACGACTTAGAGAATTGAAGTCCCCTTTTAAACCCCACGACTTACGACTTAGAGAATAATTGTCCCTAGCTCGCAGGAACCATTTGAGTCGTTTTGCGACTTAACACTTCAGACTTTGCTTGAATGTGGTACGATTGGAGAGTTACGACTCAACTTGATTCATAGCATATCTTTTAGTCCGTGACCGAGCTAGAACTTGAGGAAAATCTGACCCATGCTAAGTCGAGAATGAATTAGAACTTGAGCAAATTTTGCACTGCCTCGAATGTTGAGACTTGAGTTATTTGAACCTTGTTGCACTCTTTTGTAGATTGTCAATAATTCTAACTGCCTGTTATAACATTTACAAAAAACTGGGACGAATATACTGCCATCGACTGCCCACATCGAATGATAGATTAGTTGATAAAGATTAAATTAAATTAAATGAACTGTATGAGTGAAATGCTACACAATAACCAACTCAAGTGAAGTATTAAAGCAAAATCGTAATGGTTAACTAAAACTGATTTGTCTGCATTAACACTGCACTTGAGCATTAACAAGTTATGAAATCTCGTAATCGACTGATTGTCAGTTAGTTTAATTCCAGTTATACTTGCTTTTTCTTATTTTCATTAGTTTTGCACAGCACTTCACACTTTTAGGAAACGTGCACCTTCACTTTTGAACATTCGGCTGATTGTGTAGAATGGCATCTCATCAAGAAGACTTGGAATCAGCTGGAGAAGCTTTTCCAATTGCTACCCCGCTGAATGATCCCCCGGAAAGGACTCCTACCACTCTGAGTCATAAAGTCTTCCGTCAACTATGCACCCAGTTTGGCATCGCTGAATCTGACGCTTTGCTCCCTGGAGTAAATGATACTGCTGATAGGCCGCCCCACGGCTTTATCGCAGTGAACCGCCAAATGTGCTTGAGTGGAGCGATTCCCCCGTTTAATGACTGTCTTCGAGAACTTCTCCTTCGATTATCTATCTCCCCTTTTCAACTTCATCCTAATGGCTATGCCATCCTGCTGGGACTGTGTGTGCTTTTTAGGAGAATGCTGGACCGTTTTCCCAGTTTTGGAGAAATTTGCTTTCTATGCTCATTTACAAAGAACAAAGACCATCCCTCTATCACAGTTGTAAGGAGTGCCAGGAATCGTAAACTGATTATTGGTCTTCCCGAAAGCGTTCCTGGGTTTCTGAGCCAGTTTTTCTTTGTTCGTTGTCCCCCGAGATTTTACGCCATTTGGAGAGTGGGAAGTACGATTATCTATCTTTTCCCTGTGTTTTCTAAAATCTTTGAAGTCCAAATTGTCAAGTGTTAACTTCTTTTTCTACTATTTCAGCGCTTCCTCCCCCCTCTAGGGAACCTCGTCACAAGACTACCTTTGAGAGGCTTATGGCCGTGCCGGTTGAGGAGAGGAGTGTTCAATTTCTATTGAGAGATGAGTTCCTCCACGAATTTGGACTCTTACATCCTTCCCGTTCCACTCAGCCACATGAAGTCCCTGATTCTCCTGCTGAGGAGTCAGATGCCCCTGTTCCTGCTAAAGAACTTTTACCGCAAGATCTTACCGCTGAGACTTCATTGGTAAAGTGTTCTACTCCTACCGACATTGCTGGATGTCCAGTAAGTTAGCACTTGCCCCGGTTGTTGAAGAGGAGGAAAATCTTCACACTCTTGAAAAGACGGCTGAGGTGGAAGTTGAAAAAGATAATTCTCCCATGCACCATGGTGATGATACTTTTGACAGTCTGAGCGACATTATGATAACCTCTCAGGAGCTCTTTAAAGATGATGTTTCTAAAGTGGTCCCTCCTGTTATCGAAGCAACTTCTTCTTTGCAACAAACCACAACGCCTTCCACACAACTTATTGCCATTTCTACACCCAAAAGTGGTTTGTAGTCTGACGCACGTAGTTTGCACATCACACACACTTAGAATTTTGGCACTTATATGCACTTAGCTTCTTCAATTTGAGGATTTCTAAAACTGGTCTTTTTCTTCAATTTCAGGTTCTCTGATGGGGCGAAGCGGCTCTTACTTCAACAAATTCCAGCGTTACGGAAGCCATGAGGCTTATGACTTTAGGAGTTATATCGGTGCTGTGAAGGAAACTGATGAGGAGAGGGCTGCCAGAAAGGCTCATGAGAGGCGAGCTCATGAAGAGCGTCGCCGGAGAGAAGATGAGGAATACTATGGGAGTAGGGACGAGCGACGTGACTCTTCCCGCAGAAGCGACGATCCTTACAAGAGGAAATCTTACGATGACAAGGGGAAGAGTCATACTTCCGATGATTCCAGCAAACGGATCAGACTTGGCGAGAAAGATACATCTAATATCTCGGAAAAGACTACCGCTTCTATTCCTCCTAATACATCTTCCGGTTCTCCTGCCCTTAAGGAGTCTGACATCCAGACAATCATTAATAGGCCACAGTACCAAGCTGGAGATGGTCCTCCCACACTCCAGAGCCGATTTCCGAATTGGTGTCTGAAAGGAGTGCGTTTTGATTTGGATTTGGTCCCCATTGATAAGCAGGCGATGCTGAAAAATGTCGATGCTGTAAAACACTTCAAAGGGTCAACCATATGAACCTTGAGGCGATGATGACCATGGAGAATGATAAATCTGAGTAGGACAAATGGCGTAAGCAGCATGACGCGGAGATGAAAAGCATTAGCGATGGTTATGGGAAGCTCGAAGCTGAAGTTGAAAGACTTAAAAAAGAGCTTGCTACTTCTTCCACTTCTTATTCTCAGAAAGAAGAAATGCTTCAAAAACAAGTTCGAGACGCCCATGCTGCTCAGAGAGATATTGAGGTGAAACTCGAAGCAGAACAGCAGGTTACGAGAAAATACCGCGATGATGCTGTTCAGCTTCGAGAGAAAGTTAGCTCTCAAGATTTAGAAATTATAAGACTGCAATCTCAGCTACTGAAGGCTGAAAGAGAACGTGATGAAGTTCTCTCTGGTAAAGCTGCAGCCGAAGAATCCCATAAGGCGACCATAGCCACCATTGACGCGACTCTGTTCGACTTTTATATGCATTGTGTCCTGGGGCGTGGGAGCCTTTCATTTTTGGGACCAGAATATGAAGTCACCTTAGCGGAAGTATGGGAGGCAATCATTGACTTATTTGGTGGTGCCGGATATTCTGAAACAGATCTTCAAGCTACCTACTTAGGTGAGAGCGATCGCGCTGCCCTTGCCAAAGGAAAAGAGCAGCTTATCCGAGTGCGGGTCGAGGCGATGGGAGAGAAGCTTCCTGAGAAAGAAACACCTCCTATTGCTCCTGCTTATACTTCGGCTTTAGCTTACGCGGATATTACTGGCTCTAGTTCTCATTCCACGCCTCCCGCTAAGGTTGACAAAGAAACTGTAACCACCCCTACAGAGGAAGAGGCAATGAAGGACTTCCAAGCTCGGGAATTTGAGATTGATCTCGCTAAACCGGCTTCTCCAGGTAACTTTGACGATTCACGGTCTTCTTTTTTTCTTGGAGAATACAGATTGATTTCTTTTATTATGCAGCAGTCGTGCCGGAAACTGCACCAATTCTTCCTTCTTCAGCTGTCGTTCCTCCTCCTTCTCAAGTTATACCTCTTCCAGCTTCTCAACCAGGTTCACAGGAAGAACCAATAGTAGCCCTTCAAGGTTTAGACGAACCACCTGCTTCTGAAGAACAGAAGGCAGAAGGTCTGGAAGATAGCGAGAAGACCCCGGAGCGGTCTTTTGACTACGACACAAAGCTTTCTACATTTCTTGCTCCGGGGAGCGAGTCTTCTTCCAAGAAGAAGGGAAAGCGTGCGGTTTCGAAGAAAGGAAAGAAGAGTTCTTCTGCTGCTGGGGATGAAGCAGAGATTGATCCGGCTGAGTCTCTTTCTCCTTCTTCTCCGATACGGCCTACGAAGCTAATTACCAGGCCGGGTAAAAGCTCCAAGGGTGGGAAGAAGGGGAAATGAGTTTGATTTTGTCTTTTCTGCTTTTTGTATTGACCGGGGATTGTGCGGATACCGGTCTCCGCTTCTTTTTGTAACCTGTACAATGTAAAAAATTTCTCATAGTGTTGAAATAAATAGATATTTTTCTTGTACAAATCCTTGTGTATGTAGGAATACATCTGTTTTTCATTTGAAGTGTAGAGTAAACGATTCTTTCTATTTGTACAAACTTTTTGTCTGTGTTTCAAGAACGCATTTACTCCACATCTTTATTACGTGATATTGCAATGAACTTGTGGTATGTCGCTTGTATATTACTTTTATTACTGTAACTGAATTGTATAATGTTCCCCCCATACCACAAGTGCATTGCAATATTACTCGCTCTTACAAGACTGATACTCTTATATTTGAGAATAACTATTCCACTTTTTGAGGAAGGAATCATTCCGCTTTTAATTGAGTATGTCTCGTTTTTAGAGAAGTTTTTACTTTCTCTTTCTTCCTGAAGAACACTTCAACTTTTGGGAATAATCACTTTTATTTGTTTAAAGGTGAATTTTCCTGCACAGTGAAATGAGCTTCTGTAGAAGGTTTTGATTTCGTGCCCCAGTAAAGGGTTTATTTTTGGTACTTCAAGCAATGTGAAGTACGCCTCTGCAGAGGTTTTTTGGTCTCCGAAGAGAAGCAATTTTGGTCTCCGAAGAGAAGCATGTTTTGGTCTCCGAAGAGAAGCATGTTTTGGTCTCCGAAGAGAAGCATTTTTGGCATTTCAGCTCTGGTGAAGTGGGTCTCCGAAGAGAAGCATTTTGCACTTCTACACGGGTGAAATGTGCCTCCGAAAAGGGATTTTTCCTCCGAAGATGGCTTGTGCCTCCGAAGAGGGCTTGTGCCTCCGAAGAGGGCTTGTGCCTCCGAAGAGGGCTTGTGCCTCCGAAAAGGGCTTTTGCCTCCGAAGATGGCTTGTGCCTCCGAAGAGGGCTTGTGCCTCCGAAGAGGGCTTGTGCCTCCGAAGAGGGCTTGTGCCTCCGAAAAGGGCTTTTGCCTCCGAAGAGGGCTTGTGCCTCCGAAGAGGGCTTGTGCCTCCGAAGAGGGCTTTTGCCTCCGAAGATGGCTTGTGCCTCCGAAGAGGGCTTGTGCCTCCGAAGAGGGCTTGTGCCTCCGAAGAGGGCTTTTGATTGCCTGGAAGTTACTTTCTCATGGTCGGAGGGGTCCATGGGACAGGCGTAAGTTGCTTGATTGGATGTTTGTTTGTACAAACGATCGCAATCAATTAACAAGGTGCCCCTTCGGTGGTCCTACCAATCTTTTTGATTGAGTAAAGCACTCTCATTTATTGGCGTGCCTCGTTAGAGGGCTTTGGTTGGTGTGCCAGGAAGGTTGCGTCTTAGGGGCAAGTAGATCCATGGGATGGACATAGGCTGCCTGATCGGATGCATCACAATCAGTTAGCGAGGGTCTTATTCCTTCTGCTTGGGAAGGTATCCCTTTAGTGGATCTACCGGCTTTCCTGTTGAGAGGCATACCTACCTTTGGCTACTTCCATGTTTGTCCGCTCATATTGTATCATCATCCGCCAATCTACAATCCTTTATCATCGTTTCCAAGCGCGTCTTCCTTTCTTTTGCAAGTAAATTTCTTTATCCGAAGAAGTAGACTTCACTGTTGAATGACTCCACAGAGTAAACGCAAGTTATTTGGTTGGATGCCTTTTTATATCAACGATCGCAACCAGTTAACTAGGGCTTGACACAGTGGAGCCGTCAACTTTTTATGTGAAGTTCCTCTTGTATGGGATTTGAGTTTGGAATTTTTGTTGTTTGAAATTTGCTTTAATAAATGATTTGTAAGGCTCGCTTAGCTTTGCGATGGGTGAGCTTTGCTTTAATGACCTGCAGTATTAGATCGACATTTTAGCAATACATTTAGAGTATTTACACATCGAAATATAACAGGCATTTTATAATAGAAAACACAGAATGCATAGTTTTTCATTATTGAGTCACGCTGATTTCTCAGCGGTTTACAATGCAGAAGTTACACATCCATCATTATCTTTACAAATTCAAGCAATGATGTTAAGTAAAAATGAATGCTAGTTATTGTTGTTTCAGAAACTCCAAGCTGGATTTCCATTTGTGCTTGATTCATAGCTTTTGGATTTTTATGCCAGAGAAAGTGAGAGATGCCCCAGCCGCAGTTTTGTGGGTAATTAGTAGTCATCCCAACTTCTGCTTGCTGGGTATGGTCCCCCTGTGATAGCATTAATGACAAGCTTTTCTGAATCTTGCACTGCAGTGTTGTTGTGAGAATCGGATTGATGGGTAGGGTGTTGTTGATCCCGAGTGGATGAGGTTGGATCGACTCCGCTTCTCTTAACGTATTGTTGGAGTTTACCTTGTTCCAGCAATTCTTCAATCACTTTCTTTAACTGGCGACATTGGTCAGTGTCATGGCCAGGTTGATTGTGAAATTGGCAGAATTTTCCATTACTCTTTGCACCTTTCGTCATCTCAGGTGGCTTAGGATACCGGACAACGTCTTTTGTTACAAAAAAGATATTTCTTGGTGTATCAGTTAAAGGAGTATAATCCGAAGAATTAAAGCGGCGAGGTTTCTTTTCATTTCCCTGGTTCTTTCCTCCTTCATTCTCCCTTTTCTGACTTTCAGATTCTCTTTTCTTAGATGGGACACTGTTATTATTAGTTTGGGCAGCAACCACCTTCGACGTCGTAGAAAGGCTTTCAAGGCGAATGAACTCGTCGGCCTTTTTATAAAATTTATCAAGTGAGTTCGGTTCCTTCATCTTTAGCCATATTCCAAATTTACTCGATTTATCAATGGCTCGCATCAAATAAGTCAGGATCATGCGTGGTTCCGCATTTTCTACTTCGGCTAAAGCTATATTGAAACGGCTCAAGAAAGATTTGATCGATTCTCCGGGCGCTTGTTCCAGGTTAGACAGTGACATTATATCCTTAGCTTTTGAAGCATACAATCTGAACTGTTCTTTGAACTTTTGCGTTAAGTCGGAGAACTTATCCACAGACCGTACTAGAAGCTTTGTGAACCAAAGTAAAGCCACACCTTCCATGTATACTGGAAAGTATCGACACTTGATCTCGTCTGATGCTCTTGCACCGGTCATATGCCGATCGTACTTGTAGAGGAAATGATTAGGGTCACTGGTTCCCCTATAGGTTTGGATAGTAGGAGGTGCAAATTTCCTTGGAAATTCCGCTCTCAGGATCCTTTCAGTAAACGGAGTCCTGCTTGGCGCAAATCCCCAGTCAGCCTCATCCTCTTCCCTTTGCATGCTCTCTTTCATGATGCGGCCAACCATTTCAGACAGGTACTCTTTATTGTTCAAAGACACCTCTTGGCAAGCACCAGTTCTTCCCTCGGAAGTTTGCCCGGGCATATGTTCATGACAAGTTGGTTGCGGCATAGAACCATCAGCTTGGAAAGGTGGCATTTCAAGAAGGGTGGTTTGATGGTTTTCTGGTTGACGATTTGCCCCGAGCAGGGCAGTTATTCTATCCATCATCAAAGCATTTTGAGTTTCAATTTGTTGGTATAATCCAGAAACTGCGTCATCCAATTCAGCCCTGGTGACTCCAACGGTTGGAGTTGCTTGGTCTGTTGTTGGGGAAGTGGAAGTCCCTTCGTGAGCATTTCCGGATCTAATAGGTCTACCTCTTCTTCCAGGAGCCATTATTTCGGATCTGGTTTTTAAGAGAGGTTCTTTTTATGAATCTTTGCGAAGCAATGGTGGATGATCGACTGAGTTGGGTTCTCAGTGAAAGCACCAAAATGTTAACGGTAAAAAGTGAACGCTAACACCCGGTGTGTGTAATAGAATTGTGAAAGCACCACCCGTTGGTACGGGAACAGAATATAAGCTGAAAATAGCAGAAAAGCAGTAAATGAACAACAGATTTATAGTGGTTCGTCCCGTAATTGAGCCTACGTCCACTTTATAATCTTTTATTGCTGATTCGGTTACAATTTGATACAATATCCTTCAAAATACAATACAACTTGATCATGAAAACATTCTTGACTACTAGCTCCATCTTTGATGATGAAACTCGACGAATCCGTGTTGGATGTAAGGAGCTCTTCTCGAAGATTGTTGTAGTGTCTCGAATGCTTGAAGATCTTTGATTGCTGAATGAGAGGAGGCTTTGACAGCGTAACGGCGCTCGGAGAAATGAATGGCCAAAAGTCCTTTTCATGTTGGAAGTGGTGGCCTATTTATAGGAGCAGATTTCTGAGCTCTCGGTTTGGCCAAGTCATGAGTCGTGACCGACTTATGGTAAGTCGTAACTCGTATTCGACTTAAGATGTCTCGTGGGCGCCATATTTGGTCCATCTTGTGGCTCAGTTGGAAGACAAGTGCTAAGTCGAGGTCGACTCATCAGATCAAAGTAGCACAGGCAAGGGCTTTGGATTCCAGCTTGATAGCCTTTAAGTCGTAAGCCTGATGAGTCGTAAGACCTCATGAATCGTAAATCTCCATGAGTCGTAAATCTGATGAGTCGTAAGACTGATGAATCGTAAGACCTCATGAGTCGTAAGTTTTCATAAGCCATAAGCCTGATGAGTCGTACAGACCTTGTGAGTCGTAAGACCTCATGAGTCGTAAGTTTTCTTGACTCGTTGAACCGTCTGGACCATGAGTCGTAGATGGCTTAACCCATTGAGTCGTGTAACTATCTTGAGTCGCGCAACCCTTAAGTCGTAGCAGACTCAACTTAAGTTGTTCACTTCTTATCTCGTAAGACCATGAGTCGTAAGAAGCTTGTCTCGTTGAGTCATGTAGCTCTTAAGTCGTAGGCCACTTATAGCAAATCATGAGTCGTAGACGACTTATAGCAAACCATGAGTCGTAGACGACTTATAGCAAACCATGAGTCGTAGACGACTTATAGCAAACCATGAGTCGTAGACGACTTAAGGCCTTCCAGATAGTTAGGTTGCTAGGCAAGTTAAGTCGCTAAGTCTCTTAAGTCGTAGAAGAATTAACTTGATGAGTTGTAAAGCTCTTAAGTCGTACATCCACTGAGTCGTAAACTTGTTAACTCGTAAACTGTTAAGTCCCACCATGTCTCAGGTCGCTAACCTTTTAACTCGTAGGTCGCTGAGTAGGACCATTCCTTAGATCGGAGTCTACTGAGTCGTAGATCATCTAAGTCAACTTGTTAAGTCTCGCAATCCTTAACTTGTTGGCCAAGTTTTCAGACACTTAATCAACCAAACGCTCGAACCAGAATCTCTCCATCTCAATATCAAACCAACTCCTTCTAGCTCCTGCCAAACCAAGTACGTACCGAACCACCTTCTTTCCCCATGCTGCCGAATCAACTGCCTCTTCCAGCACCTCGCCGAACCAACACATTCGGCATCACCCCCACCAGACCAGATCCACCAAGTCTCACCATCGAATGAAGCTCCACCGAATCAACCCACTCCCTATCTACCACCGGACCAGATCCACCAAGTCTCACCACCGAATGAAGCTCCACCGAATCAACCCACTCCCTATCTACCACCGGACCAGATCCACCAAGTCTCACCACCGAATGAAGTTCCACCGAATCAACCTCTACCAAAGCTCCCCAAGAACGACCGAACTAGAGGACACCGAACCAGATGTGACAGGCCAGATCACATCAGCCCAGGCCCATCAGCAACTATACATATCCTGGACCCCTACCCCCGGCCTCACTCTATAAATAGAGGGGCAGGGGTACAGCAATGGGGACAAGTTTTGGAGAGCTCAAGCACGGAAGGAACTCTTCAAACAACTTTCTTTTACTTACACCAAAGCTTTGTACTTGTAATCATAACAAAAGAAGAGAAATAACATATAAAGTGGACGTAGGCACATTCTGGCTGAACCACTATAAATCTGCGTGTCTTTTTTACATTTTAGCCCCTGTTTTTTACGTATTTGCATAAGTCGCTCAAACTACTAAGAATAACATAAGATCTACTAAATCATACAACTTTGAGGTGTTTGTCCATTTTTTGTGCAAACATTTTTGGTGCTTTCACTGAGAGTTAAGGCTCGAAGCTTCAGCTTCATCCGCTTAACAAGTTTTCCTAACAGCATCGTTCGCCACTTGGAAAACATGCCTCCCAAACAGAGAAAAGATATTAACAAAGGAAAAAACATCGCATCCAGCAGTCTTCCAGATCCAGCTGCCACGAATCAAGCAAATCGTCCTCCTCCAGCAACGGTAACAAATGAAGGACAGGCTAACCCAACCACTCCTGCCACAGAACAGCCTGCAGCAATTACTAGGGCAGATTTGGACAGAGTTGTTGTTGAAGTAACTAACCGCTTCACGTCCCAACAGGAAGCCTTGGTGGACCATCTCATGTCACGCTTGAGGGACGCTGAAGAATCCAACCGCAACACTGAATCATGGGGCGAGTCCCAGTCTGGAGGATCTCAGAGACAGCAAAGGTCTTCCTTCTTCGAAGAAGCTAACGGCAGAAGTAGCCGTGGTAGGAGCCGAGACCGAGCACAGCCCGAAGTTAGGCATGAGGAAACGTTTGGTACCGAACCCAACGGGGAAGGTACCGGGCGAAGGTCAACTGTAGCTGAGCCTGTCATGCTGCCTAACCATAGAAACACCAGTGAACGGGGCCGAGCTAGAGTTCAGCCCGGAGTTGGACCCGAGGAAGTGCTTAGATCAGAACCCAACAGGGGAAGATCAAGGCAAGGGCCGACTGTGGCTGACCCAAGCATGCTCCCAGAAGATCAAAGGCAGCCATTGGAAAATATGAGGAATGATAGACGATACCATCCCTACAGGTCGTCTGGACGAAATCAATCCCACAGAACAGAACCAAACTCATTTCTATCTGCTCCAAGTTCTGATGAAAGGATGGCACGCTTATTCAGAGAGTGTGTCCAACGGGAGCAAAGAGATCGAGGGATAGGCGCTAGGGTAACCAGCCTTTTTGCACGCAATATCGAAATTGCTATCACCCCCCGAGAATGGAAGATGCCAACAATGGAACCCTACAAAGGAACCTCCGATCCCGTTGTACACTTACAGAGGTACACGCAGCATATGCTCATGAGTGGAGCAACAGAGGGAGTACTGTGCAAATGCTTTCCGCTCTTCTTAGCAGATCTTGCTACCTCCTGGTTCTGTCATCTACCCCAAGGATCCATCAGCTCATGGGAAATGTTGAAAGAAAAATTTATCAGTCAGTTCCGCATTCATGTGGAGCAACCTAAGGACGCTTATTCCTTATCCAGCGTCAAACAGAAACCCGGAGAAAAGCTGCAGCAATACCTAACCAGATTCAACGCCGCAGCAGCCGCAGTTCAAGATGCCGATGAGAAGCTTATCCTAATGGCCCTCTGCAGTGGGGTGCATCCGGACACTAAATTTGCTAGAAGATTGACAAAAGAAAAACCAGCTACTTTACCCGATTTCTTCCATGAAGCCGGAAAATACATGAGGCTTGAGGATGCTGCCATTGAGGGGCAGTCAGGACAGCAAAGTAAGACGACCCATGGCAACGCCCCTGCCGTGGCGAGGGACGTTCGAAGAAATGATTCCAGAGACAATGCTGGGGGCAAGAAGGTAGAAAAGCGCCTATATCGGCCAGGACCAAGATTCGACACTTACACCCCTTTGAACGAGACCGTCGAAAATATCTTCCTTGCCACCCAAGGCGAAGTTAGATACAAACGCCCACCATACAAGAAGGAATCAGATAACGCACAGAAGTCTGGAAAATTCTGCCGCTTCCACGAATCTCACGGACATGATACCAACGAATGCCATCATCTCCGAGATCTGATTGAGGAACACATCAAAAGGAAGAAACTGGAGCGTTATGTAAAAAGTCAAGACAGGACTCCAGCTCCTGCCAATGAAAACCCAAGGCTACCCTCACCAGGGACCGACAGAGGAAACCGCAACGCTAGCAGCTCTAGTCAAGAGAAGATAGTGGTCCATACCATCTCAGGAGGTCCGCACATCGCAGACAGAAGTTGGAGAGAGATGGAAAGATATGGGAAGTCGCTTAGAGACAATAGAGACTGTGTCAATACGGTTATAGAAGAGCGCCACCCAAAGCGGAAAGAAAATGATGACATCACATTCAGTAAACGCGACCTAGAAGGAAGACAGTACCCTCACATGGATCCCATGGTTATCTCTGCCCGACTCGGTCCCGCCGAAGTTTACCGAATCCTGGTAGACACTGGAAGCTCTGTAAATATCCTGTTCAAACACGCATTCGATAAAATGAAGCTATCAATGAAGGATGTATCTCCCTGCGATAAACCACTACACGGTTTCACTGGAGATGCGAAGATGCCCCTCGGGCAGCTGGACCTCTTTGTTGAGATTGGAAGCCATCCCCGCTACGTTGTAAGGAAACAGACGTTTGTGCTGATAGAAAACCATTCGGCCTACAACGCCTTCTTAGGAAGACCAGCCTTATCTGACTTCCAGATTGTCCTAGCCCCATGGTGCCTGAAAATGAAATTTCCAACAGACAATGGGGTAGGGGAAGTGGAAGGAGACCAGGATATTGCACGAGACTGCTATGTAACCGAACTTCGCAACAACCACAGGAAAGATAAAGGGAAAAGTGTAGAGATTGCCCTCTGCACAAAAAGCCTTGAAGCATAGCAACTAAAGAAAGCCCCTCCTCTTCGATACACCAGCGACCCTTTCAATGAGTTAGACCCTAGGGACAAAGAGGAGGAGGCCACCGCCGAGCCTGCAGAAGCTATGGAGTTTATATCTGTAGACAGGCACGACTCAAGTAGGCTACTGAAAATTGGGTCCCAGCCGAAAGCTGAATTGAAGGAACAACTCATTGATTTTCTCCGCCACAACTTGGATGTGTTCGCTTGGTCACACGCTGACATGACCGGAATCTCCCCCGACATAGCATGCCACGTATTAAACATTGATCCTACCAAGGCTCCTGTAAAACAAAAAAGGAGAAGTATGGGGGCAGAGCGATCAGCAGCCCTCGACGAAGAAGTAAAGAATCTACTCGCCAATGACTTCCTACGAGAGACCGTTTACCCAGAATGGATCGCCAACCCGGTACTAGTAAAAAAGGCTAATGGGAAGTGGCGGACCTGCATTGACTTCTCCAACCTAAATGACGCCTACCCAAAGGATTGCTTCCCGCTTCCCAGAATCGACCAACTTGTAGACAGCACAGCCGGGCACGAACTCCTATCTTTTATGGATGCATACTCAGGATATAACCAAATTCCTATGCATGCTCCCGACCAAACCACACTAGTTTCATCACCGACCGAGGTTTATACTGCTACAAAGTGATGCCTTTCGGACTTAAAAATGCAGGAGCCACCTACCAGCGCCTCGTCAACAAGATGTTTGCAGGGCTAATAGGACAAACTATGGAAGTATATGTGGACGACATGCTGGTGAAATCGCGAAAAGCCAAAGATCACGTAAGCCACCTAGGCGAGATGTTTCAAGTACTTCGGCAATATGGAATGAAGTTGAATCCACTAAAATGCTCCTTCGGTGTGTCGTCAGGGAAATTCTTAGGATTCATCGTTCATGCCAGAGGGATAGAAGCAAACCCTGAACAAGTCCGAGCATTAAGGGACATCAAGATACCTTCCACCCGAAAGGAGATGCAAAGCCTAAATGGAAAAGTGGCCGCCCTAAGCCGATTCATCTCCAAAGCAACGGACAAGTGCGTCCCCTTTTTCGAAGCTCTAAAGAAAGATAAAGGAAAGTTCGAATGGACGGACGAATGCCTAACCGCTTTCCTTAACCTAATCGAACACCTCCAGAAACCACCGGTACTCTCGACCCCAAGCGAAGGCGAAGAATTATACCTATACCTTGCTGTGTCATCTCACGCTTTAAGCACTGCCTTGGTAAGGGAAGACAACCACACGCAACGACCAGTTTACTTCGTCAGTAAAAGGCTTACTGGGGCAGAAGTCAGATATCCTAAACTTGAAAAGTTAGCATACTGTCTACTAATCACTTCACGAAAACTACGTCACTACTTCCAATCCCATTCCATCAAAGTTCTGACCGATCAACCACTAAGGCAGGTGCTCCATCATCCCGACACCTCCGGGCGACTACTTAAATGGTGTATTGAGCTGAGTCAATATGATATCACCTATCACCCTCGCACCGCCATCAAGGGACAAGCCATGGCTGATTTCATTGCAGAATTCACTACCAACGAGGATAAGGAGCAACTGGAAATAACGGATATCAAGTGGAATCTCTTTGTGGACGGTGCATCTAACGAACAAGGCTCGGGGGCAGGTGTGGTAATAATCACTCCCAGGGGAAATAAACTGCACTATGCTATAAGGTTGGAGTTCGCTGCCACCAACAACGATGCAGAATATGAAGCAGTGATAGCTGGACTAGAAATTGCCATAGAAATCGGAGCCAATTCTTTGTGTCTTCACAGCGACTCTCAACTTATTGTTAATCAAATACTAGGAGAATTCCAAGCTCGAGAAGAACGACTCATAGCATATCTAAAGAAAACCAAGTTGCTTCTCGGCCGATTGGATCAGTACTTAGTCAAACGCATCCCTCGGGAAGAGAACCAAGAGGCCGACGAATTGGCAAAGCAAGCGAGTATGGGAGACATCGCCATCTTCGGGGCAATAACCATCTCAAAGCAAACGGTCCCAAGTTTTGAGCAAGTGAATCTGATAGCCGCAGCCGAAGAGGCAACTTGGATGACACCCATCCGAGACTACCTACAAAGTGGCACACTACCCAACGGGCGTAATGAAGTCAAGAAAATCTTGAGGAAAGCGTCCCGCTATACAATACAAGAAGACATCCTCTATCGGCGCGGTTTCTCTAACCCATTATTAAGGTGTGTCGCCGGAAGGGAAGCCAAGGAAATCTTATCCAGCATCCATCAGGGGAGCTGTGGAGATCACACCGGGGGGCAAACATTAGCAAAAAAGATACTCCGATACGGATATTTCTGGCCCACCTTAAGCAAGGACGCCTTAGATTTCGTCAAGAAGTGTGACAGATGCCAAAAATTTGCTAAGATCCCTCGGCTACCAACAACCGAGATTACTCAGATGACCAGCCCTTGGCCCTTCGCGATATGGGGAATTGACTTAATCGACGAGCTACCAATGGGCCGAGGCGGGGCCAAATATGCTATAGTGGCAGTTGATTATTTCACCAAATGGGTGGAAGCGCAACCTCTAAATAAAGTATCTTCAGCAAAAGTTATTAACTTCTTGATCAAAAATGTTCTATGCAGGTACGGAGTCCCACTCAAAATCATATCAGACAATGGACTTCAATTTGACAGCGAGGAATTCGCCAACTGGTGCCAAGAACACAGAATTCATAAAAGCTTCTCATCCGTAGCATATCCCCAGGCAAACGGACAAGTCAAAGCAGTCAACAAAATTCTGAAAACTCTAATAAAAAAGAAGCTCGAAAAGTCAAAGGGCGCTTGGGTGGATGAACTTCCTACGGCACTATGGGCCTATCGCACATCTTTCAGAACATCGACAGGGCACACTCCTTTCTCTTTGGCATACGGATCGGAGGCTATGCTCCCAGTTGAAACTATTGTGCCTTCCCATCGTCGGATCCACTATAACCCAGAAGAGAACGAAGAACTCCTTCACATGTCTTTGGATCTAATCGAGGAGAGAAGAAACGATGCAATCCTCAAAACAGCAGCCCACAAGCAAAAAGTGGCAATACAATACAACTCCAAAGTCAAGCATCGTACCTTGCAAGAAGGGGATCTTGTCCTCAAGAGAATCTTCCCTCGCCTCGGAGCACTAGACCCAATCAGGGATGGACCATATGTAATTCATAAAGATCTCCACAACGGAGCCTATATTTTGTCAACAGTGGACGGAGAGGTGTTCCAGAGGGCATGGAACATCCAACACCTCCGTCGATACTTTTCTTAACTTGTATTGCCCATATGAAGTGAATTAACAAAGAGAATCAGTGGACGTAGGCATTTTCGTGCCGAACCACTTTAAAAAGCCTTGTCTCTTTTTTTTGTTCCTTTGTATCTTGGCTGCTTGTTAACTTTATCCTTTTCTGTTGAACAAAATCCTGAGTATACAGCATTTCTATTCAAAGCACTCCACAACACAACTTCACCTGGACAAGACCTAACAGGTACTATGCGAATCTATGCCCTCGCCAATGAGACACTTTTGCTCCAGCATCCCTCTGCTACGGGTTAACTCATTGCTCGCGACGGCCCTTGAAGCCAACTGTAATGAGCCGATTATAAGCCACCGAGAAGGCCGACTATAGCCGAGGCAGCTCATTACGGCGTTAGGCTCGCCGGCAACTGTGAACCGACTATAAGCCCCAACATAAGGTGTGGCCAGCCAGGGGCAGTTCACAGTTGACGATCGGCACCCACGCTAGCCGGCCACAGTAAATCGAATAATACCCACGATTACGGGCCATAATGGCCCGGGTAGTTACTGTGCGCGATCTCGGCTCCGATGTGTCTTAAGTGCGGCTGTGGTAAAAAAGAATTAACTCCCCGCGGAGGCGTAAGATGGGTGACAAATGTCTCCAAGACCCACAGCTAGGGAAAGTGACTACAAAACCCGTTTGCCACGAACTTAAGCACATCGAAGGCCTTCCGTGATTGGAAGTTTTACTATTTCACGTATTTCAATTTTACTTAAAAAGCTTTTTTTTCCTATCCCCTATAACAATCCCTAAAGTACATGATATAGAGTAGGAGATACTCGCCAATGGATGTAGGGACTCACAGTGGCAGGACATTCGACTACATTCCATGCTCGGTCCTACAAGATATTCAAGACTGCCATCTACGATTAAAACATGAAAGGCGGTATTTTCTTCTTTTATGTACAAATACATGACTATAATTTGTTCACACCACACGCTAATATTGCAAGTCGTAAAATTATGGTGTAGAACCAGAGTCTAACATCAAACACAATTTAATTACAAGAATATACATAGCTACATTTCTCATACGATATGTCGAAATAGCAACAAATATTCAAGAAACGACAAAATCAGCTTAAGTTAAAAAATTACACGTCAAGAATAATGTTGATTATCACAAGTAGCAAGAATTACAACTTAGAAGTTACTCTACTGTCTTAAGACTAACAGATACAACAATGCCAAGCCTACAAAAAGAATTTTCCAGGTCTAATCAGGGAGCCGGTTGCGTCGAAGTCTTGTCCTTACTCTGTTGCCCGCCTGTCCGGTCATAAAAAGGATTCATTAGTGATAAGTAACCAAGTTAACGGAAAGACTAGAAAGGAAGACTTACCAGCACCTGCTTCTTGACCTTCCTGGTCGTCATCCTCTACCTGCACACCCGCCTCCTCAGCAGCAAGCAGCCGCATACCCTCCTTTACCGCCACTTTCTCCTCCTTGGTGAACTGGGCAGTGACCACATCCATACTGAAGACCGTTCCACCCTCTTTATCTACATCAGCCTTCGCCTCCTCCAAAGCCCGAAGATAGATCTTAGCCATGACCCTGGGATAATCATCCATCCAAGAGAGATTGCCCTGCTTCCAAGTTCGGAAATACATGTCCTGGAGCATGTCATCCATCATTCCCTCATTCTCCTCAAACTCCCTCATCCGGGCATCGGAAGCCGACAACCTTTCGACGGCAGCATCTCTCTCCAATCTATATCTCGAGCAATCAGCCTGAAGGGACCTCTGCATCACCTCCATCTCTTCCCTCAACTTAGCTTGAGCAAGCTCTGCAGCCTCAAGTTTCTCGGACAATTCCTCCACCTGCTCGAGATCCGCTCTCCGAACCTCATCCACCGTGGCAATAGCCATGTCAATCCGCTCTTTGCAAATAGCTTCCATTTTCCGCAATTCGGCCCGACTGGCCTCCTCCATGGTTTTCCTTAGTCGCCCAGTAGCAGCCTCATGCTGAGAAATCTGAATAGCCTGATCCGCAAGCTGTTTGGCCTGATCCGAAACCACCAATCGAAGTCGGATATTGGCGCTCCCAATCTCCTCTCCGGCCTTAACCAGCCGAGCATGATGCCCCATCAGCTTCTTGGTCTCCTCTGCCACCCGATCAATATTAGCCTTGGCCTCGCCTCCCATAGTGACTATACGAGTAGTGAGTAGATCGAGATCTAAGGACTTGGCTTCATCAAGTACTCGTACCATGGGGTTACGGGGGAGAAGGTGTTCACCAGTGACTTCGTCAAAAGAAATATCATGAGAACTTGGATCCAGATCAGGATGACCCGCAAATGGATTACGGGCCAAGTCGGGACGGTCGATATGAATAACAGAAGGGTTTCCGGACGGGTGCGGAGAAGGTGCAAACTCGCTACCCTCCTCAGTAATATTATGAATAGGCTGAGCCGGAGGCTGAGGACCGGGCGAAGTCTTGGATAAAGGATGACTCCTCTTCCTCTGCTGAATACCCTCTTCGATGACCCCAAGAAGAGGACGGTAGCCGACTACATCCCCGGAGCGTTGGGTTGAGGGCTTCGGCTTAGCAGAAATTTTGGAAAGTTTATATTGCTCAAGCCTGTGCCGAAGGTCTGAAGCTTTGGACGTCTTGCCTGCTCCTGATATAAAGAACAAGTGTCACAAACTTACATTACTATACGATTCGACAAACGCGGTAAATTACAAGTTAAAAAAGGAAAAGAAACACAGCTGTGGTTGTACAAACCCTGGGGAGGAGTGGTATACTGCAATAAGTCCTGGATTTCATTCCAGGACGGGAGCGGGTCATAAAATATTCCTAAGTCCCTATCATTAATGAAGCATGCAGGAGTCAAGAGTTCACCTTGAGTCGTCGGAGCCACCTTGGCTGGAATGGTCGGAGAAGACTCACTTGCACCAGTCCCGGCTTTGTCCGCCTTCCCGGTCTTCTCTACCAAAGCCGGATCCTCATCCAACCCCTCAAAAGCCTGGTGGAACGCATCATCCGTCCACTCCTGAATCTCGCCCGCTTGCCCAGGAAGTAGGGCCCCGATGCCATCGCCACCTTTGTCACCATCCCGACCATCTCCACCCTCGCCTCTTTCCTCCTCTATGTCTTCCTCCTCCCGGGTAAGTGGACAATTGCTGGGGGAGGGACCGTCCGATTTCTTGAGTTTCTTACCTCCGACAGCTGGAGGTTTTGTGAAAGGTTTCCTCTTGCTACTCTCTGCCGTAACACCTTCCTTGGTCTGAGCAGCCGCCCTCTCCTCCGCCGTTTCCCTCAGCTTAACTACAGACTGCTGCGGAAGGATTAAGTTATATTCCAGAAGAATCGCATTTCTAATCAAGAAGGCAGATGATCTATATTTCCCAAGAATGGCTTCTATCTCAGCCGCCGTCTGAACCAGGCGGTCAGTCTCCACAACCGGAAAGCCACCTGTCGCTAGCAAAAATGGGAAAGTATGAGAAGAAGCATCGCAATCGGAATAGAAATTATAAGTAAAAGCATCAACTTACATCCAGAGGTAAAGCGCCGGATTGAGACGGAGTCGTCCCTAACAAAGAACCACTCTTTCTTGAACATGCTGAATTTAGAGTACAGGTCCAAGACCGGCTTGAAGGTCACAACTGACTCCAAGCTAATATATGGGGACCCCTTCTTATAGCCCCTTAAATTATACAAGTACCGGATCTCCCGGTTGGAGGGAGCACGACCATACTTCCTCCGAAAAATAACGAAAAGGCTCACCAGTATGGCATAAGAGTTGGGCTGAAGCTGGAATGGGGCCACCTTTAGATACGTGAGGAAGCTGACTACCCAAGCATTGAGAGGCGGGATAGCACCACAGATACAATGGTACCTACTATAAGCAAAGTATCCTTTGGGAGGATTGTATGGCATGACTCCTGGGCCAGGCAGCAGCATGAGGGCTCTATCGATCCCAAAGGAACGAGATATAACATCGAGCTGCTCCTCTTTGAGAGAGCTAGGAAAGCAGTCAGGCGGGGAATCCAGCAGCTCCTGGGGACAATATCCATCCACTAATGACCTTGGGGCGGGCCCATGACGCTCCGATCCTAATTGAGCTGGGGGCACGACCGAGGGCTCTCCTTCACCCCCGGATCTCTTCTTGTCTGATCGAGTTTCTACTTTGCGAGACATTATCTACAACACCGGAAAAGCATAGTGTTAGAACAAAGGATGCAAACAAGTAAGCATATAGTATGGAATTTCACTTAAAAAGTTCGAAGTATGAAACACATGTTCACTCAGTACAACAATTCATTCGGCAAACAGATGCAGCACTTCAAATCTCATTCGGTATTAAACGTTCATGTGTCATTCGGTATCGAAGGACTAAGTCCATTCGGCATACAAACGTACAAACACATGTTCATTCGGCATTCAGTGATACAATACGTAAACTCATTCGGCCAAAAGAATTAGACTTGGTCCGGCTAAAGACCTCACCTGATTCGGTTAAGGGTTTGGTTCGGCTAACACTGAGGTTCGTGGGAATGGTTCGGCAGGTGAAAGGATAGAAGCCCTAGTCCCCCATTTTATAAGCGAAGGCAGTGTACCGAACCACTTGGTTCGGCAACATGAAACACACGCAGACGTCGAGATTAGATGGACGAAAAACAAAGCACGATATATGGTGAACATATACCCTACTTTGGGGGGCAAATGTTGGCCAAGTTTTCAAACACTTAATCAACCAAACGCTCGAACCAGAATCTCTCCATCTCAATATCAAACCAACTCCTTCTAGCTCCTGCCAAACCAAGTACGTACCGAACCACCTTCTTTCCCCATGCTGCCGAATCAACTGCCTCTTCCAGCACCTCGCTGAACCAACACATTCGGCATCACCCCCACCGGACCAGATCCACCAAGTCTCACCACCGAATGAAGCTCCACCGAATCAACCCACTCCCTATCTACCACCGGACCAGATCCACCAAGTCTCACCACCGAATGAAGCTCCACCGAATCAACCCACTCCCTATCTACCACCGGACCAGATCCACCAAGTCTCACCACCGAATGAAGCTCCACCGAATCAACCTCTACCAAAGCTCCCCAAGAACGACCGAACCAGAGGACACCGAACCAGATGTGACAGGCCAGATCACATCAGCCCAGGCCCATCAGCAACTATACATATCCTGGACCCCTACCCCCGGCCTCACTCTATAAATAGAGGGGCAGGGGTACAGCAATGGGGACAAGTTTTGGAGAGCTCAAGCACGGAAGGAACTCTTCAAACAACTTTCTTTTACTTACACCAAAGCTTTGTACTTGTAATCATAACAAAAGAAGAGAAATAACATATAAAGTGGACGTAGGCACATTCTGGCTGAACCACTATAAATCTGCGTGTCTTTTTTACATTTTAGCCCCTGTTTTTTACGTATTTGCATAAGTCGCTCAAACTACTAAGAATAACATAAGATCTACTAAATCATACAACTTTGAGGTGTTTGTCCATTTTTGTGCAAACATAACTCGTTAAGTCTTGAGACGTATACTTCTTAGGTCGTGGATAATTCAGGGTTAACATATGAGTTGTTCTGAATTTTTCTTAAGCCACCATAGTTTCGTTTTAGATTTGGATTGAATGTATGTTGTTGGGAGTAATTTACACAACTCCTACTGATGTAATCAATACTCATCTAAGGCATAACTTACGGATGGTCGCTTCTAACAAGCCTTATTCTTATCAATAGCAGACGTTATTCCTTACAGTAACCTTTGTTATTGTGAGCATAGAGGTGGGGCATCACATAACATTGACACGAATGCTCACAACAACATCTCAAGCAATATGGAATAACTGGGAGGCAAATTAACTCGAAGCAAAACAATGCGACATGACTCCAACCAGAACAAAGTCATAAGTCTGTACATGCTTATATGTACATGAATGCAAAGAAATCACATACATATATACATGGTCGGTCAAGGCAAAAAAGAGCACACGACAGCATGAAAACTTCAAGTGAAATCGAACCATAATTCAAAAACAAATTAAGGTAACAAGGCAGAAGCTCAAATGCACAAACAAAGACCAGACTTCAAGAGGAACAAAACCAGACCAGTAAAGACTTCAAGTGCACTAGACATAGCAAATGCAATGTACACATGAAGCCAGCAACAATAGTTCAGAGAATACAAATGCTCTAGGACAAGTGAGCACATGAATACATGAATGAACACAGCAGTTCAACATGGATGAATAACTGGAAATGGAACTCCAAGCAACTAGCACAGTGGACAGAGAAAACGACAATGCATATATACATGCACCAATCACACACATATATACATACATATATGTATGTATATACATCGAGCAAACAGATTAAACTAGAGCAACTAAGGTCCAAGACTCGAGGTCAAAATCAAGGCATGTATAAGTAGCAGTTTTGAACAAGGTCGAAGAGTAGTTTCAAAAAGCAATGACTAAACAAAAAACATGATGAACCAGCCATATTTATCTCAAGTCAAAAACTACCAGCAAAGAATGGAACAAAGGGTAATGGGATGAACAAGTCATAGGAGTAAACTATGGAACAATTCAAATATGTTTAAGCAATTACAAATATATCGAAATCATATTCAACCGAGGATCAAATAAACGTGTCAAAAATCATCTTAATCGTT
Source organism: Allium fistulosum (assembly GCA_030737815.1). Classification (NCBI taxonomy): domain Eukaryota; kingdom Viridiplantae; phylum Streptophyta; class Magnoliopsida; order Asparagales; family Amaryllidaceae; genus Allium; species Allium fistulosum. The sequence continues at coordinate 422,523,921 of CM060907.1, read as the reverse complement.
AAATCCAAAATCAAATGGCCGATAAAATCATTAAAGATTCAAAATCAAATATACAAAACGAAAATATAGGGTTTTCATCCCTATAAATAAACCTATCTCATCATCGGCACAAAGCATGAGTTCGAATTCAAGCAAAACAATAGAGCAAATAAAGTACAAAATCACATACCGATTTTATATAATAAAGAAAAGAAATGTAAAAATAAAGTAAAAGAAAAGAGAAGAGAGAAAATGAAAGGAAAAATAATAAAGAAAAGAAGAAAGTTGCGAGGTTCCTGAAACTCGGCCTTCGAAAATCGGCACCCGTACTTCACTTGTACTCAAATGTCGTAGATTCAAACGCCGAATCTGGCTCCACGGAGCTTATAACACAGTAAGTATAACAACACAGAGGAAATAAAAAAATAGATGATATCATATACAACTCCAATGAATACAATATCCAAAATGATATACAACAATGATATCAATATGATACAACAATATCAGAGATAAATAATGATACAGCGGAAAACAGAAGTGATAACTCCAAATGATCCTCAAAAGAGTATGAGTCCAACAACTCCACCATCAGCTCGAACCACCATCACGTTGCACCAAGATAAGCAAAGTCAGTCATGCGTGAACTCCAAAAACTGTACTAGCTCCAGATAATCTACTAAACCTGACTATCTAAAAAACCCAACTCTAGACTGCCTGTGTGGAAAATTGTGGGCACCCAGAGTTTAGGAACTTCCTACTGTCAATGGGTACGCCTCTGGAGGGACGTCCCGAGATCTAACTAGCTCTCTGCTAACACAAGGCCGGGTTACCTCTTACACTAGGTAACTACTACACGAATATGCCACCCCCGGTCCTTTGGGACCTTTATCCGAGGTACCTCGATCATAAAGCAACAATCACATAGAGTAAATGAGATTGGAGCAACCACATAGGTAAATATCTAGGCTCCATACCATGATATCACCTTTTTCCAGTAGGAAATGACATACCCTAAAGGGAGCGACCCTCATAACCTTGCTGCATCTTTCCTGTTTCGACCATTTTCGGTCTGTGAGGTTCGATGAGGTCTCGTCCACAAAGCTACGCTTTTTCACAAAGCCATGCTTTGATCAACAAATGATCAACAATTGACCATCAACGCACAGCAACACTCAACATGCCACACTACCAAATTGGGAGTATATCACTAATAACCTTCAACTACATAACCTCTGAGCTCATACGTCACTGAGAAGGGTGTTAAGCTAAGAGAACAAATCTCCGCCACCAAAAAAAATGTATTTCAAAGAAATCAGCTCTATATCTCAAAGTGTAATGTCAGACATACAACCATACAAGTCTGTTCCGGGTTCGAACAGAACAGAAGGCACTTCCGAAGAAGCCCTTGCAATCCGGGTATTCACAATCCCGATCGGATTTCCCATCACTTAGGAAATCTCTATACCGGCGCGACTCAGTGCAGAGACAATCGATAAGTCATCCTATCGTTCTCACAAATACCCGGTCTTCACCACCGGTCTTCAAATGCAATCCATATACGACGTATCATTATTCGGGATGGGTTATATGACACAAAGTCCTCTCTCGGCTAAACCGAATAATGAGCGCGATATTTCAAAACATATGGATATTGGGATTTCAATTAAGTCACAACTTATTACCCAAAACTTTTCTTCAAATGGTTTAAACACATTACCATTTTAATCTTTTTAAACAAAAAGATTCATTTCACAAAGTTCACTCAGTTTCACAAAAATCCATTCACAGATTTTCCAAATCAATTTCCATTTCAACTGAATTAACTCATTAAATCTTTAAATCAAAGATTTAACTTATAGCTTTCAAAACAATTCCATTTCGAATGGTTTAAACAAATCACCATTTTATATCTGTTAAAAATAAACATATTCAATTCACAAAGTTCACCCAGTTTCACAAAGATCTATTCATAGCTTGGGAAACCATTTTCAATTCAAACTTGAAATTCCTTTAATTTAAATTGGAATTTCATTTCTTATATGAAAGCTTTTATCATTTGAAACAATTAGTTTCCATTCTGGAAAACTAATTACAATTTACATAAGTTAAAACCATTCAAGTATAAACTTGGATTAAATTTCCTTAAATTTCTGAAACCATACTCTTAAAGGGTAAAAAAATCCATATAAAACACATTTATAACTGGTATGGTCTTTTTAGACCATAATTTCCAAATCATTGAATTCAATTCCAAATATTGAATTCAAATTTAAATCAAATCATTTAGATTTCCATCTAAATCATTTAAATCAAATATTGAATTCAATTCCAAATATTTAATTCAAATTTCCATCTAAGTTATGTTTTATAATTGTCCTAAACCCCAGGCTCTGATACCAAGCTATGACGCCCCACCTCTATGCCCACGCTAGCCAAGAACACTACGGTGTAATGTTGTCAACTAGCACGGTGAATAAGGCTGTTTAGGAGCGACCATCCGTGTAATTGCTTTGTGCGAGCACCGATATGTCAGATAGTATAACATGCATTATTATTTCAGGAGGAAATCTGACATACCGATACAAACTCAAAGCTACTACACAGTGGCTATAATAGTTTAGGACAATAAATATAAAAATAACACAGATAATATATGTGCGGAACACAGATAGAACAAAAAGTCTCATATATATAATAACTGATGTCAGTTACAATACATTTGACACAATACAAATGATACAACTATAACTGTCGACTTTGGTAGTTATATATATACAAGTACATTATCGACTAATATACATGAATACATATCAACCTAAATCAATACACTGATTACTACAAAAAGACGAAGACCCCTTCAAAAGATATGAAAAGTCTTCATAGCTCAACAGCAACTCAAAGCAGGAAATCAACAACCTGAAATAACTCGGGTCTGACCCGAGTATTAAATTCAAAAGAAAATAATACACGGGTCAGTCTGATTCAAACTCAGTCATTAATGCACGGAAGCAATAATAATCAATATCAAAAAGACGACAGTCACAGAAATCTCGTATATCCGACTCCTCGGTAAGAGAATCGGATAACGACAGATATAACACTAAACGGTGTTAAACAATAAATCAGCTAATCCAAATCACCAACAAAGATAGATAAAAGATTACCAATGCAAATAATTCAGAAAATAACAGAATTATCTAAACGACAATTAATAACAAAATCTAATTATTAAATAAATATTTAGAAACTCATAATCTAATTATCTAGAAGATAATTAGACAACACAAAATAATCAATTTAAAGCATCAATTCTGGTAGGGCTATAGTATACGCATGCGTATACTGCCTCGCCACTACTACCCGAAATACACAAAAGATCAACGAACCAAAATCAAATGGAGATTCAAATCTCAATGCGACGGCCTCAAATGTCAAAGCAGGCATGATCACAAGGTCAAATCCAAACCAGATTCAACTCAAGTGGTTGATTGGAAAAATCAAGTGGCCAAGACAGTCTACAAAAATAGCAAAGTGCACCAAACCAAGACCACTGACTCAAGTAAGTCAAGACAAAGAAATGGTAACACAAAAATTCTCAATTCAACATGATGGCAGCTGAAACATCAAGACAGAATGCAATAGAGAATTGCACAAGTGAAAGGGAACAAGCCCAGACCAAATACATGAATGCACAAAGAACTGCAAATCAAATACATCAATGACTAATGCACAAATACTCAAGTCAATGCAAAATAAGAAGTGCACCAGCATAGTTAAATATGCTGTGAAGTCAAAGATGTGCAACTAGACAACAAGCAAAGAAATACAAACATGTATCAATGGATCTACATACATGAACATCAAATGCTCAAGTGGATGAACTATCAATGCACATGAATGCACAGCTACTAGTTAATGCACAGACTACATGAAAATATCACAGGAGAAGACTACAAGGTCAAGGAAGCAAAACTCAAACCAGAATAACAAGTTTAGTTAAAACTGCAACTGGAAGTGACAAGGCAAAGCAGCTTAACAACAAGTAATCTAGCCGAGCTAAATTGATGTCACATAGTTCAAGCAATATCACAGAAGATACCAGAATGAATGTAATTCAAGTGAACAGTGTAGCATCAAGTCGAGCCAAAAATGGCAATGGTGAAGTCGTGGACACAAGAGATGAACAAGAAGTTCATCATCAAAGTCACAAGCTACAATTCAATACAAAACAGAAAACATATGAAAAAGTCTGGATCGTCAAGCTATAGTAAATTCAACATATTCAGGTTCAATGAACATGTACAAGTGAAACAGTGGAAGCATGAACAAGAACAACAAAGTAAACAACATCAGGGTACATGAGCAACAGTTCATGTATGTAAGCAACAGGAAGCCAGAATATCATCACCGAATAGATGATCAAAGTCAGGGATAAACACTGTAATGACCAAGTGATCGAAGTAGAAGTCATAAGTCGAACATGTCGAGTATGCTACAGACCAGACAACTAAAAATGTCGAAGTCAACATTAAACAGGTCAAAGTTGAAGACGTAGTCAAGAAATCAAAGTCGTATATTTTTTCACATTAACAAATTGAAAAAGTCAGAGTTAAAATAAGGAAAGTTTCTGGTATAAAAATCAAAGAATGAATCGAACGTTTAAAAAAATCAAAACCGTGGGTATGAAGTAATTACCTAAAATAACATAGCATAAAAACAGAAAGATTCAACAACGTGGGGATCAAAGAAATTAAAGTGACCGAAGTCAATCAAGAAATCAGCAATTTCAAAGTCGTGAAAATTAGTTAATCAAGCAACAAAAATCACTAACATGAACAAGCTAGAAATCACTAAAAACTTGCATTAGATGTGAGTGAAGGATTCACTCACCTTCGCCACGAATTGGAGCAGTCGAAGTCCTAATTCAGAGCAACAAATCATCGAGAGGCCGAAGCCATAAACAACAGGGCAAAGCCCTAGTTTAACAGAGAATCGCTAGAGAGAGCCGAAGCCCTAATCCCAAAATCACAACAGAGAAAAGCCCTAATTCCAGAATCAAGCGAAGAGGAGCTGAAGTCTCAATTCGCCATAGCAACAGAAGGAGCCGAAGCTCATAATTCCAGAGTCGCCAGAGAGAAGTCAAAGCCCTAATTTCATCGAGCCACCATTTATTTTCCTTTTTCATTTTGACTTAGGGTTGACAAAAATGAAAAAAGGGGGAAACAATCGCTGCGATTATCTCAATGGAAAGAAGGCAGACCCAATCCAATAAAAAGGGAATGGGCTAATACAAATTTTAAAGCCCATATACTCTTTTAATCAAAATTGTAAAAGAATTTCTACCGATTAAAAACTCCCATCAGTAAATAACATCCAGGTTTAATCGTCTAGAAACGATAATTAATTGGTACGAAATCTCGGGTTGTTACAAACTTCCTACTGTCAATGGGCACGCCTCTGCAGGGACGTCCCGAGAACTAACTAGCTCTCTGCCAACACAAGGCCGGGTTACCTCTTACACTAGGTAACTAGTACACGAATATGCCACCCCCTATCCTTTGGGACCTTTATCCGAGCTACCTCGATCACAAAGCAACAATCACACAGAGTAAATGAGATTGGAGCAACCACAGAGGTAAATATCTGGGCTCCATAGCATGATATCACCTTTTTCCAGAAGGAAATGACATACCCTAAAGGGAGCGACCCTCATAACCTTGCCGCATCTTTCCTGTTTTGACCATTTCCGGTCTGTGAGGTTCGATGAGGTCTCGTCCACAAAGCTACGCTTTTTCACAAAGCCATGCTTTGATCAACAAATGATCAACAATTGACCATCAACACACAGCAACACTCAGCATGCCACACTACCAAATTAGGAGTATATCACTGATAACCTTCAACTACATAACCTCTGAGCTCATACGTCTCAAAGAAGGGTGTTAAGCTGAGAAAATAAATCTCCACCACCAAACAGAAATGTATTTGAAAGAAATCAGCTCTATATCTCAAAGTGTAATGTCAGACATACAACCATACAAGTCTGTTCCGAGTTCGAACAGAACCAAAGGCACTTCCGAAGAAGCCCTTACAATTCGGGTATTCACAATCCCGATCGGATTTCCCATCACTTAGGAAATCTCTATACCGGCGTGACTCAGTATAGAGACAATTGATAAGTCATCCTATCGTTCTCAAAAATACCCGGTCTTCACCACCGGTTTTCAAATGCAATCCATATACGACATATCATTATTCGGGATGGGTTATATGACACAAAGTCCTCTCCCGGCTAAACCAAATAATGAGCGCGATATTTCAAAACATATGGATATTGCGATTTTAATTAAGTCACAACTTATTACCCAAAACTTTTCTTCAAATGGTTTAAACACATTACCATTTTAATATTTAAAAAAGAAGATTCATTTCAAAAAGTTCACTCAGTTTCACAAAGATCCATTCACGGATTTTCCAAATCAATTTCCATTTCAACTAAATTAACTCATTAACTCTTTAAATCAAAGATTTAACTTTTAGCTTTCAAAACAATTCCATTTAGAATGGTTTAAACCAATCACCATTTTATATCTGTTAAAAATAAACAGATTCAATTCACAAAGTTCACCCAGTTTCACAAAGATCTATTCATAGCTTGGGAAACCATTTTCAATTCAAACTTGAAATTCCTTTAATTTAAATTGGAATTTCATTTCTTATATGAAAGCTTTTATCATTTGAAACAATTAGTTTCCATTCTGGAAAACTAATTACAATTTACATAAGTTAAAACCATTCAAGTATAAACTTGGATGAAATTTCCTTAAATTTCTGAAACCATACTCTTAGAGGGTAAAAAAAATCCATATAAAACACATTTATAAATGGTATGGTCTTTTTAGGCCATAATTTCCAAATCATTGAATTCAATTCCAAATATTGAATTCAAATTTAAATCAAATCATTTAGATTTCAAATTTTATTTAAATCATTTGAACCCATTTTCAAAAGCTTTCAATTTAAATTCCAAAACTATTTTGGATTCAAGAATTCAATCTTTACAATTGTCAAAAATCTGCGACTTAACTGATTTCCACGTGAAATCCATATTTGTGTGTGTATGGTGTTGTAACGACCCTAAATTTTGAACAGTTTAAATTGAAAATATTTAATTAATTTTAAATATTTGAATGATGATTTGACTTGAATTTCAAATTATCAGAATGAATTTGGCGATTAAATTTTAGAATTTAATCTATTGAAAATTGAATAATAATTTAAATCGAATTCAATTTAAAATTTCTGTAACAACTCGGGGTTTTGCCAAATTTATAATCATCAATAAACGATTAATGTTGACAGCTAATTGCTGTCTGTTGTTGGAATTTTTGGTGACAATAAAATTTTCGTCAATTGACGATTTAATTTGGTTGTTAATTATTATTGGAGTGTCAATCGATTAAAATTCTTTTATAAATTTTGTTAAGTGTTAAGAGTAAAACGGGCTTTAAATTTCAATGTTGGCCCACGTTTGATATTGGTGCCGTGATTAAGTATACCCGTTTCCCCTTTACCCCATTCATTCAAAACCCTAGAAATAAATCAGAGGAAAAAAATTGAACGACGAAAATTAATGGCGGCCTAAAATCGTTCGTCCCCTGCTTCATTCCTCTTCTCAAACTAGAGCTCGTTCAATTCAGAGGCACCGGCTTCGATCGATTTGATTCCTTCGCCTCGCTCGCGACCGATTCAAGCTAAGGTGAGTGGTTTTCCCCTACTCACATCTAGTTCAAGCGTAGATTTGTAGGGTTTAATTTCTGTGATTTTTATTCGTATAAAAAGTTGATGATTCTTCTGACTTGGATTTTACTCGAATTCGTATACTTGCTAAGCTGGATTTTTGCGAAAATAAACTGAGTTTAATTTTGATTATGGTTTGATTTGTTCGACTTGTTGTATGACATAGCTTCGGCTTCGAGCATTTTTTCTGTTGTCTTGAAAAAAAAGGGGGATTTACTTTGATTTTTGTGACATATCCCTGTGAGCTTCGGCTCTGGCCATCTTTGTATTCATTCCTAAAGCACTGATTTGGATTTTGTGATAACCACGGCTTTGATTATGTGACGTCGATCATTTCTTTGATCGATACAGCTGATATTTTCTTAAAAATCTAATTTTGACTGTTTCAATATTTTCTTAACTAAATTTATACGGCCTCGACATTGTTTAACGTTGATCATGTCTGTGACTTGTTCACTGTTTCTGGTCGTCTTCTCTGCCATTTGTTTTCTGCCTTCTTGTTCCTCACTGTTCCGACTTGAATTTTGAGGACATTTACTCTGTATATGTTTGTGTTCTTCCCTGAGTTTGACTATTGTTTGGTGATGAATTTTTTGTGACTTGTTTTCATGATTTATCTTGACCACACCTGACTTTAATCTTCACTGACATTGTTAGATATGCATGAGTTCACTGTTGCACTGTAGTTTCATGCCTTATGTTTGCATACATCTTGCAGGCTGTTTGATCACTGCATAGCTTTTAAGTTAAGTTGCATTTCTTATATCTGTAAAACTGACTGTTGTACTGATATCATTTCTTGGCACACCGCTTTGTAGTCCTCATTACACTGCATAGTCCTCATGGCAATTATTCATTTGTCTGCATTGACTTCATGTAGCTTTTTAAGGTGGCTGTACACTAGGTATTAGATAGCTTTGGGTCTGTGGATTCACTGGCCTTTGTATTTAATCTGGACATTTTAGTTTATATTCATTTGACTGGAGAAATTTCCTCTGGTTTCACTGTCCAGTTTCATGTTGTTTTTCTGGTGTACATTTGTCTCACAGATCCACTCGAGTTTGTGGCATTACTTGCACTATCCAATATCATAGATGCATACTGTATATCGCCATTCCGGCTGTTTCAGTTTCATTTAGCTCAATTGGTTTGAGTTACAATTTCATTTGTCGTATTTGAATATAGTCTGCACTTGGAGTTTCATTTACCCTTGTAGCTTGTTGTATTGGGTCTATGTATTTGTGTAGTCTGGTCTACATTATGTGTTTACTTGAGTGTTGTCGAGTCCATCATAGTTTGCATTCTGATGCTATTTGAGTTGCAGTGCTTCATCACTTGAACTACTCTCTGATTTTTGTCTGGGTTCATATATATACTCCATTGTTCATGTATGTTCGCATAGCTATGGCCTGGTCCACTGGTCGAGTTTTTTTGCTTGATGTACTTGAGTCTGCATCCACATTGTTACTGTTTGGTTCACTTGTCTTTCGAATTGATGATGCTCTTTGTAGTTGTTTTTGAGTCATACATAGTTTGTGACAATTTGTCCCCCTAATGCTCTGTGTTCATTAATATTGTGTGTTGTGGTGCCATATTTTGGTGCTCTCACCTTCATTCAGCTGTTTTCATGTAGTTTGTAATCCTGCCTCTGCGCACTGGGTCATTCGAGACTTCGTGCTATGTGTACTTGTGGTGGTTGCAGTTTTGTTGCAGTTTGCCCTTATATTCGTTGGTGACTACAGTTTCTTTATATATACAGTTTTGCCCTTGTTGGGTTGCGTCACATTGATGCAATTGGATTGTTTTCGAAATCATTTGAGTTGAATCCAGTTTGTTGCTCAGATTTGACCTTGTGTCGTTTGTGAACTTTCATTGAGCTTTTGTGAAATTTCTTCACAGTAGTGGCGAGGCAGTACACGCGTGCATGTACTGCAGCCAATCAGAACTGATGTTTTAAGTGATATTTCAATGGTTTGAATTTACTTTGGTGATCTGATGATTTTGTTGTTTTCTGAATTTTCTTCACTAATAATCTGTTTATTTATTTCGGTTGATGATTTAAATCTACTGATTTGTTGTTAACACTGTTAAGTGTTATATTTACTATTATCCGATTTCTTTGTTTAAAGAGTCGGATAGACGGGAATTATTGTGACTGTCGTCTATTTGATTATTATTACATCTATGCATTAATAACTGAGTTTGAATTAGACTGACCTGTGTATTATTTTCTTTTGAATGTAATACTCGGGTCAGACCGAGTTATTTATAGCTTGAAGATTTTCAGACAGCGAAGTTAGAGAGAGGGGGTAAAACGCTCACTTCTGTTTTCAGGAAATTTTGTATTTTAAGATATTCCGTTGTATAAATGTAATACATTGTATAAACTCTGATGTATGTAAATGATTCATAGTAGTGATATATTATTATTCTGTGTTTCTGTGGCTGATTCTGTTTAAACTCTATAAACTAAATAACAATCCGTCATTTTGAACGTTTCAAGTTGGTTTAATTACTGACTAGGGGCGGTCAGAAGGGCAGGATGTTACAGGTGTAGTCCAGGGGTTTTACACAGTAGTGCAACATCATTCAATCATCACAGATCAGAATACAGAAATATAATTGATAAGCGGTATAAACTATAACGTTTATCGTTCATTCACAGATCACAGATATGTACATACACAGATAATCAATTACATTCATCCCAGATAAATAAATTATAGATCACAACACAAATTATGATATATCACAAAGCATCAGATATCCAGGATATCAAACAATTCACCCATTCAATAAAATCCAAACATTCACAAGTAAAATTTATTAATCAATGGATTAATTTAAATCGGCTGTATTACTTATGAAAAATCATTAATCCGGATTAATTATCATGAGTTAATTACAAATTATCTGGAATAAATTTCCCTTTCATCATTTATTAGTTAACCTTTAGTTATTAACTAATCATCCTTAATTAATGAATCAATTAACTTTTAATTATTTAATAAATCTTAATTAATCACATTCATTAATTAATCCTTTGATTACTAACAAATAATTATACTCAAGTTACTAATCATCATTCCATTGATTACATTTAGTAATCATTTATTTATTACTTCTCTAAGTAATTATACTATCCAAATCGTCAAGTGATTATTCTAGATTAATTAACTCAAGTAATTAACTTAAACTAATCCGATTAACTCACTTATTTACACTGAACAATTCATTCCTCAATTACTTATATTAAGTAATTATACTTAACAATTTCACAATGATTGTTATTAAATTAACTATTCTAATTTTATTGTTAAATTAATGTAACGACCCGATATTTTGGACCATTCAGATCCATTATAAGTGTATAGGTAGACACTCATGCCGGAATTGAATTGCTCAAAATACCACGTTGTTAATTTAAATTTGGCAAAACTGAACATATACAGTAAATAAATAATCACAGATCACAGACACAGAGTAATAAGTGCAGCGGAAATAAAAGAGATAGTAGTTCATGAAGCTACTATATGACTATATAAAATACATCATAGTTTACAACAGAAGAGTAATATGATACATCAGATACGAATCAGAATACATCACTGGAATCATCGAATACTGAAAGCAGAATAGATGGCTGGATCTTCAAGCAAAGCTCCAACTCCAAAGGTGAGTCTCGAATACTGGTACACTCAGTCTGACCCGAGCGTAAAGCAAAAACACAAGACACTCGAGTCAGGATTAACATTCTTATATTAATAAATCCAACTCAAGTGAAATAGCAATTGAAATACAAGTAACTCAAAGGATGTTTGGAATAACCATCCTTTAAGGATCCGTTAAACTATCTACTAGGTAGTAATATACGCTAAGTAGATAATGTCTATGAGTAATATAAAAAGATATCAAAATAGCGTTAAGTCATGGCCCATTCCACCCTTAACACATTTTTATTCCCAAAAGCATATACAAGACCGTAGTTTCCCCAAAACCGGAAGTCACCAGAGGGCAATCCATATACTAAAGGTACAAATCAAAATCGTAGTGGTCACGCATAAATGGAATACAAGTATGACAAGGCACATGAGGCAATACCCAAGGTAGTGATACTACCGTTCGCCTGATCCGGACTGGTGAGAACGCAACGCCGCAGCGCCCGCAACACCGTGAAACAACACTCCCATAATCAAGGGTGCACCAATCGACAACAAGTATAAGTAGTTCGAAGAAGTGTGTCCACTTGAGATATCAATCCTCCACTGGCCCGGCACAGCTCCTGTTTTAGTCATTTCCAATTTGACACAAGTGTCAAGGCTATCCATCATCGTTCTCTTTCTTCAGTCAACACGTACATCATTCCAACCACTTCATTCTGGATCATCACTCCGCGTATAGTTATTAAAGTGGTTTTCGGTTTAGATAGAGAGTATACCCATAACCGAATTCCGGTCTCTTTAATAACTTTCGTAATTATTACACCAATTGGTCGTTTATATATTTCAAAAACCAAATCAATTACAATTTCAATTTCAATTCGTAAATCAATATTTCATTTGTCTTTCTAAACCAATTTCCGAAATTTTACGTTTCAAAACTTCCAAATCATCATTTCAAAATCTTATAATTCAAATTCAAATTTCTATTTAAAACAATCCAAATATTGATTCAAGTTCGAATACAAGTTTCATTTCGAAAACATTTAAATTAAATCTTATTTAACATTCAAATCAATTTAAAATCATCTATCGATTTCATTCAATATTCGTTAAGTTACTATGCCATTCAAAACAATTTCCATTAAATTTCCAATTCATTAAATCCATTGTTTAAATTCAACTTCATTATATCAACACTTACAAATTTAATTAAATTAAATTCATCAAATCAAATTCTTTACATTTCAAGTCTTACATTAATTCCAAAATATCACATTTTCATTTCTTGTTAAAGAAAATTCATTTTCAATTATTTATTTACTTACTTTAAATAATTTCCAAAACTTAATTAATAAAGAAATCTCAATTTCAATTATTACGAAGTACAATTCACTTATTCAAAAATTCAATTTAATTTAATCATTAAATAATTCAATCTTGTTTAATTATTAAATAATTCAAACTTCATTATTACATAATTTCAAAGTTTAATAATTTCAACTTAATTATAATTTTCAACTTAATTATTCAATCATTTCCAAGTTTAATAATTTCAAACTTAATTATAATTTCAAACCTAATTCGATCATTTCTCAAATTAAACAACATTTTTTTTCAATTACATTGTTAATATTTTGTTTCGGGTTATTACATATTAACATTTTCCTTTCATAAAAATCCAAATTTCAACTTCATTTCAAAACCATATTCTTTATTCAAATAAAATCTTCGTTTTATTTTTAAATCAAATTATTGACCAATCGGGTTTTATTTAATTTTCTTTCCTAGGTCAAAGTTTAATTTGGGTATTTATCATTTCAACCCGATTCCAATTTAATTCAAAACAAAGCATAGTAAAGGGAACTTGCAGTGTGATAACTGGGATGGTGTCAAAGTAAATAAACAAGCAATAACAACAATCAATATCAATCCAATAATCAATTCAAATAATCCCGAAATAATCGTATTAATTCGCATTGTTATTTGTACGAATTAATATAATTATTTCTAGAATCTACACTATCATTTCATGTAGATTAAAGATTATTATTTTACGATTCCTCACTTATCATCTATTTACAATTTGATACATCATCAATTTAACAACATACATTCAGTGGTTCAAAATGTAATTAAACAAATCCTACATGTCAATAAGTTTAACAGTTAAAGGGATCATATTATACAAATGTCAGTTAATCAAATTTAAAAATTAATTATCCTATATCAACTTCAATTTCACACTATTTAACATTTTAACATTAACAATTTAACGTCCAATATAAACATCAACAATCAATCAATTATCAGCCAAATTGTATTATTATTGCATAAACAATTAACAGGTAATGGTGTCAGATGTCACAGGTGAACTGATACAGGCAATAACATATATAACAGTGTAATTAACTAACAGCAGCATATTTCACTTACCGTTTCAATTGAAATCAAATTTAATAAATAAAAGAACGTTAATCGTGAGTGAGTTCTCACCTTTCGAGGCTAGAGAGAATATACAATAGAATGAGTTATGGATCCAAGCGCGAATTTTGAAGCAGAGCACAGTGGACTCGAGTTCAACGAATAGAGCTGATAGATAGGAATTGACGAAATCAAATCAGAACTAAATCGATGATGATGAATGGTATAAGTGGACTTATATATATAAATATAATCATATATAACTATTTATGAGATCATATTCCCAATTCAACACATTTTAAATTTAAATATAGATACATTAACATATATTAACAAACATATAATTTGAAGTAACCACTATATATATATTGAGTAAACAAATAGGTGTATATATACGGACTTAATTAAAATAAAGTAATATATATATATATATATAGATAAAATAACACATAACAGACTATATACATTAAACATTATACATATCTACATATTACTTTTAACTTAAAAATCAAAACCTATACTTTACTGTAAAATAACAGAATCTGAACATATTATATATATAAATACTTTAACATAGATATATATACATAAACTTTCCCTTAATAATACAAAACACAGAGAAAAACAAGATAAATGTATGCATAGGCCAATAGACCTTATATAACTTACTATCATATATAATATAAGATAATTCATATAAACAGATAATAGGCAAGTTCAGTTACATGTTCATACCCTTCAACGTATAATAAAATATCCCAAACAGATTATATCTACTAGTATAAGCAAATAAACAATATGTATTATTATTATATACACTATACTTTGAATTAACATACTTTGTATTGGTATACTAACATATATATTACTGACTTAAACTTATTATATAACTAAAACTGTTATAAAATATGTATAGTGCACTTTAACATAGTACCTAACAGGACAGAACCCATCTCATATATGACCTTTCATATATATATATTGGTTAACCAAATCATATTCAACCTGTATATACACCTTTCGAAATTTAAACGTAGATTCAGAACATACTTTATTATAATATATATACATAAACTCAACAGAAACTTATGTAACTTTATACTATAATATGTATAATACTTATTTATAATTTAAACTTACATATAACATACATCTATATACACACCAAAATATACATACAACCTGATAGGGAGGCTGCGACTGGGTCAGGAAAGGCACGGAGGTCGTGGGGAGACAGCCATGTTTCGGTGAAGGGATGATTAGTGGGCTCGGGCTTGTTCAGGGGTAGCTGTAGGCGGTGGGTTGTGTGGATCGACTGTGGGTTCGCGGAGGCAAGGGGAAAGGCTACTTGGCGTTGGTGGTTTCGGCAAAAAGATGGAGTGGAAGAAGAAAGGCTCGAACGAAATTTTTCTTGAGCAGGATTATACATATATTTAAGCTTGAAAGAAGGAGCAAGTAGTCAGGCAGAAGAAGAAGAAGAATACGGTGGAAGATATATGAAACGTGATGGCCTAAGTGGGTGACAGCAAATAAACGAAACTTATATTAAATATATATCACTTATGAATAGAAATAATGAGCAGGAAGGCCAAGTGGCAAGAGGTTGAAAATGGAAAGTGAACAGGCTAAAAGAAAATGAACAGTTTAAAGTGAAAATAAAATTTCTCAAAAGTACACGATACCGATAGGAATAGCAATGATCGTACTAGTTGGATTCAGGAATACAAAGCAGTAAGTGGTCATTCAGTTGTATACCATGGATAATAAATGGATAAAGAATTCAAAAGGGTCAAAACGGTACTGATACGATAAATAGGTTCACCGATTTCGTCGTGTCCCAAACTTCGAAACACGAGGAAGAATATACTGTGGAGATCAGTATGACGAAACGATCAAAACGGTATAAAAATATCAGTGGTACGATCGAATTACAGAAATTCGAATTTTCTAATAGCGGAAAATGCAAGAAAAACGCTGAAAAATAAGATCGACGGAGCCAAAGATGTCCGAAATTGGAAAAACGACAAACTGACATCTTGCTCAGAAGATGGTTTAGAATTTTTCTATGTAAAAATATTTTGGTTTTGAAAACGTTTTATTTTCAACGCTTTTTAACTGATTAAATTGAAGTGAATTTACGCGCGAAATAAACTTCCATATTTTCAGACGAAAATTTACTAGTTGCTATGTTTAACTAGACGTATTCCAAATATCTAATTTTTATTTCAAAATTTTATCGTTTAAAATTTCACAAAATTTTAACTAATAACGTTATTAAAACAGTTGAAATTTACGGGTCGTTACACTCTCCCCCACTCAAAACTTTTCGTCCCCGAAAAGGAACGAGGTAGGAGAATAGAAATAACCAGAGAAAACAGATTTGAAATACAAAATAACAATTAATTTAAACCATGTAAATTCAAATTTAAATTAATTGATATTCAATAATTGATTTAATCCATTTGTTTTTACTAAAATCAATCCCAACTATTTCTAAATTCATTATCTTATTATCCAATTATCCTCAATTTACAATTTATAAAACCATAAATTTGAATAGTCTTTTATTATAATCATATTTTATTCAACAAATTTTAAATTCTTCTTTATTCCAAATTACTGTTAAATTTATCCTACTTAATATATCTACTCACATATATTTAACCCATATAAATTAATTTAAACCATAAAAGTTTCGATTTAAATTAATTTATATTTACTAATTGCTTTTAAATTCAAGGTATTTTCATAAGTTGATCAAATTTCAATTTATTAATTCTTTCAAAACAAATTTATTAATTATTAACTGAGTTTACTTATTACCTTATCTAATTCTATTAATATCTTTATAATCAAAATTCAGTGTATAACATTTATTATAAACACTCAAATTTTATTTATAAATCATTTTATATTGTATATTATCCAATTACATATTCAACTTCTGAATGATTTAGGTAAGTTGTATTAGAATGTAGTTGAACAATATACAAATAAAATTTCCCAATTCAATTATTCAAGTTTAAATATTTATTCCAAATTTTGGTTTTATTTATAATTAAAATCATCTTTTAACAAAATTTAAGAATTAGATTTCCGATTAACTTTAAACAATTTAGAGTTATATATCATATATTTATATCAATCAAATTAAATTTTAAAAATAAGATACTTATATATATATAAATCAAATTATACTGAAGAATTTCAAATCAAAATATTTTTCAAAACAAACCGTAGCAAAGCTACAGAATAGTATCTCCACTTCGAAACTCGAAAATGAATGTCGATGATGCGGCCGCCATCACCAAAATTATTTTCCAGCGACAAAGAGAAGAGCACTGATTTCAATATTTTAAAATTCTTTGAAAACGATTTCTATTTGAAAATACTTCCAATAATATATACTTAAAAATTATAAAATCAAAGTTCGAAATCACCGGAAACTAAATTCTCAAATTTCTGAATTAAATTCATTTCAAATTCCAATCAATTTATAACCAAGTTTATAAATTCATTTATTTATTATTATGCAATAGTTAATGGTTAACAAAACGATAATGAAAATCAAATATTATTATTTCAGACAGCAAATCCATCAACAATTTAATTTCAGAAAACTTATATTTATATATAATATAATCATTCAAAACTATTATTTTATTTATCAAATTTGAAAACGATATTGTGTCAGTTTGCTCTGCTCAAGTGTTTTGGAAATCCTATCGATAGCGTTGATCAGACGAATCGATCGGAAACCTAAATCAACATCAACAACTCAAACAACACAATATATTTAAAACATTTTAAAATTAATCTACAAATACACATCCTCGCTCCACGATACATGGATGGATTTCAAAATAAATGTAGAGATTCAAATTTGATGGACTCAAATCAAAGAGAATTTTGATTCGAAGATAGGTTTGGAACAAAGACGAGATAATTAAATAACAAAATAAGGCGATGGATAAGTTTATATAAATCGCGGGTAACCTTAACCGGGTCGACCGTGACTACAAAATAAGATCGATGTAGAATTCCGAGGTAAATCGACATTCGATTTCAAGAAATAGAATTCAGGTATAGCAGGAGATAGATAGCATCGAAAACCGAGGATACAGAAATCTCCGGTAAATCGATGCCTATTATAAAGGAGTTTTGCTCCTTTACGAATCATTCGAAGATTGGCGAGACCGCCGATCTACTATAAGGGTCATTCGGAGTGGAGTTAGGTGATGCTCCAGAATTTGAAAGAAGATGAATAGTGAAGGACACGAATGAATTTCGAAACTGAGGGAACGTTCCAAAATTCGAAAGAATCGAGTCAAAAAGGAAGAGATTGAAACTCGAATGAGAGTGATTCTGTAAATACATTTACCTTATATGTTAAGTTTTGCCTAGAGCTACCAAAGCTCTGATACCAACTGTAACGACCCGATATTTTGGACCATTCGCATCCATTATAAGTGTATAGGTAGACACTCATGCCGGAATTGAATTGCTCAAAATACCGCGTTGTTAATTTAAATTTGGCAAAACTGAACATATACAGTAAATAAATAATCACAGATCACAGACACAGAGTAATAAGTGCAGCGGAAATAAAAGAGATAGTAGTTCATGAAGCTACTATATGACTATATAAAATACATCAGAGTTTACAACAGAAGAGTAATATGATACATCAGATACGAATCAGAATACATCACTGGAATCATCGAATACTGAAAGCAGAATAGATGGCTGGATCTTCAAGCAAAGCTCCAACTCCAAAGGTGAGTCTCGAATACTGGTACACTCAGTCTGACCCGAGCGTAAAGCAAAAACACAAGACACTCGAGTCAGGATTAACATTCTTATATTAATAAATCCAACTCAAGTGAAATAGCAATTGAAATACAAGTAACTCAAAGGATGTTTGGAATAACCATCCTTTAAGGATCCGTTAAACTATCTACTAGGTAGTAATATACGCTAAGTAGATAATGTCTATCAGTAATATAAAAAGATATCAAAATAGCGTTAAGTCATGGCCCATTCCACCCTTAACACATTTTTATTCCCAAAAGCATATACAAGACCGTAGTTTCCCCAAAACCGGAAGTCACCAGAGGGCAATCCATATACTAAAGGTACAAATCAAAATCGTAGTGGTCGCGCATAAATGGAATACAAGTATGACAAGGCACATGAGGCAATACCCAAGGTAGTGATACTACCGTTCGCCTGATCCGGACTGGTGAGAACGCAACGCCGCAGCGCCCGCAACACCGTGAAACAACACTCCCATAATCAAGGGTGCACCAATCGACAACAAGTATAAGTAGTTCGAAGAAGTGTGTCCACTTGAGATATCAATCCTCCACTGGCCCGGCACAGCTCCTGTTTTAGTCATTTCCAATTTGACACAAGTGTCAAGGCTATCCATCATCGTTCTCTTTCTTCAGTCAACACGTACATCATTCCAACCACTTCATTCTGGATCATCACTCCGCGTATAGTTATTAAAGTGGTTTTCGGTTTAGATAGAGAGTATACCCATAACCGAATTCCGGTCTCTTTAATAACTTTCATAATTATTACACCAATTGGTCGTTTATATATTTCAAAAACCAAATCAATTACAATTTCAATTTCAATTCGTAAATCAATATTTCATTTGTCTTTCTAAACCAATTTCCGAAATTTTACGTTTCAAAACTTCCAAATCATCATTTCAAAATATTATAATTCAAATTCAAATTTCTATTTAAAACAATCCAAATATTGATTCAAGTTCGAATACAAGTTTCATTTCGAAAACATTTAAATTAAATCTTATTTAACATTCAAATCAATTTAAAATCATCTATCGATTTCATTCAATATTCGTTAAGTTACTATGCCATTCAAAACAATTTCCATTAAATTTCCAATTCATTAAATCCATTGTTTAAATTCAACTTCATTATATCAACACTTACAAATTTAATTAAATTAAATTCATCAAATCAAATTCTTTACATTTCAAGTCTTACATTAATTCCAAAATATCACATTTTCATTTCTTGTTAAAGAAAATTCATTTTCAATTATTTATTTACTTACTTTAAATAATTTCCAAAACTTAATTAATAAAGAAATCTCAATTTCAATTATTACGAAGTACAATTCACTTATTCAAAAATTCAATTTAATTTAATCATTAAATAATTCAATCTTGTTTAATTATTAAATAATTCAAACTTCATTATTACATAATTTCAAAGTTTAATAATTTCAACTTAATTATAATTTTCAACTTAATTATTCAATCATTTCCAAGTTTAATAATTTCAAACTTAATTATAATTTCAAACCTAATTCGATCATTTCTCAAATTAAACAACATTTTTTTTCAATTACATTGTTAATATTTTGTTTCGGGTTATTACATATTAACATTTTCCTTTCATAAAAATCCAAATTTCAACTTCATTTCAAAACCATATTCTTTATTCAAATAAAATCTTCGTTTTATTTTTAAATCAAATTATTGACCAATCGGGTTTTATTTAATTTTCTTTCCTAGGTCAAAGTTTAATTTGGGTATTTATCATTTCAACCCGATTCCAATTTAATTCAAAACAAAGCATAGTAAAGGGAACTTGCAGTGTGATAACTGGGATGGTGTCAAAGTAAATAAACAAGCAATAACAACAATCAATATCAATCCAATAATCAATTCAAATAATCCCGAAATAATCGTATTAATTCGCATTGTTATTTGTACGAATTAATATAATTATTTCTAGAATCTACACTATCATTTCATGTAGATTAAAGATTATTATTTTACGATTCCTCACTTATCATCTATTTACAATTTGATACATCATCAATTTAACAACATACATTCAGTGGTTCAAAATGTAATTAAACAAATCCTACATGTCAATAAGTTTAACAGTTAAAGGGATCATATTATACAAATGTCAGTTAATCAAATTTAAAAATTAATTATCCTATATCAACTTCAATTTCACACTATTTAACATTTTAACATTAACAATTTAACGTCCAATATAAACATCAACAATCAATCAATTATCAGCCAAATTGTATTATTATTGCATAAACAATTAACAGGTAATGGTGTCAGATGTCACAGGTGAACTGATACAGGCAATAACATATATAACAGTGTAATTAACTAACAGCAGCATATTTCACTTACCGTTTCAATTGAAATCAAATTTAATAAATAAAAGAACGTTAATCGTGAGTGAGTTCTCACCTTTCGAGGCTAGAGAGAATATACAATAGAATGAGTTATGGATCCAAGCGCGAATTTTGAAGCAGAGCACAGTGGACTCGAGTTCAACGAATAGAGCTGATAGATAGGAATTGACGAAATCAAATCAGAACTAAATCGATGATGATGAATGGTATAAGTGGACTTATATATATAAATATAATCATATATAACTATTTATGAGATCATATTCCCAATTCAACACATTTTAAATTTAAATATAGATACATTAACATATATTAACAAACATATAATTTGAAGTAACCACTATATATATATTGAGTAAACAAATAGGTGTATATATACGGACTTAATTAAAATAAAGTAATATATATATATATATAGATAAAATAACACATAACAGACTATATACATTAAACATTATACATATCTACATATTACTTTTAACTTAAAAATCAAAACCTATACTTTACTGTAAAATAACAGAATCTGAACATATTATATATATAAATACTTTAACATAGATATATATACATAAACTTTCCCTTAATAATACAAAACAGAGAGAAAAACAAGATAAATGTATGCATAGGCCAATAGACCTTATATAACTTACTATCATATATAATATAAGATAATTCATATAAACAGATAATAGGCAAGTTCAGTTACATGTTCATACCCTTCAACGTATAATAAAATATCCCAAACAGATTATATCTACTAGTATAAGCAAATAAACAATATGTATTATTATTATATACACTATACTTTGAATTAACATACTTTGTATTGGTATACTAACATATATATTACTGACTTAAACTTATTATATAACTAAAACTGTTATAAAATATGTATAGTGCACTTTAACATAGTACCTAACAGGACAGAACCCATCTCATATATGACCTTTCATATATATATATTGGTTAACCAAATCATATTCAACCTGTATATACACCTTTCGAAATTTAAACGTAGATTCAGAACATACTTTATTATAATATATATACATAAACTCAACAGAAACTTATGTAACTTTATACTATAATATGTATAATACTTATTTATAATTTAAACTTACGTATAACATACATCTATATACACACCAAAATATACATACAACCTGATAGGGAGGCTGCGACTGGGTCAGGAAAGGCACGGAGGTCGTGGGGAGACAGCCATGTTTCGGTGAAGGGATGATTAGTGGGCTCGGGCTTGTTCAGGGGTAGCTGTAGGCGGTGGGTTGTGTGGATCGACTGTGGGTTCGCGGAGGCAAGGGGAAAGGCTACTTGGCGTTGGTGGTTTCGGCAAAAAGATGGAGTGGAAGAAGAAAGGCTCGAACGAAATTTTTCTTGAGCAGGATTATACATATATTTAAGCTTGAAAGAAGGAGCAAGTAGTCAGGCAGAAGAAGAAGAAGAATACGGTGGAAGATATATGAAACGTGATGGCCTAAGTGGGTGACAGCAAATAAACGAAACTTATATTAAATATATATCACTTATG
Source organism: Allium fistulosum (assembly GCA_030737815.1). Taxonomy (NCBI): domain Eukaryota; kingdom Viridiplantae; phylum Streptophyta; class Magnoliopsida; order Asparagales; family Amaryllidaceae; genus Allium; species Allium fistulosum. The sequence goes on along the minus strand of CM060907.1, from coordinate 422,501,307 downwards.
AATAGAAATAATGAGCAGGAAGGCCAAGTGGCAAGAGGTTGAAAATGGAAAGTGAACAGGCTAAAAGAAAATGAACAGTTTAAAGTGAAAATAAAATTTCTCAAAAGTACACGATACCGATAGGAATAGCAATGATCGTACTAGTTGGATTCAGGAATACAAAGCAGTAAGTGGTCATTCAGTTGTATACCATGGATAATAAATGGATAAAGAATTCAAAAGGGTCAAAACGGTACTGATACGATAAATAGGTTCACCGATTTCGTCGTGTCCCAAACTTCGAAACACGAGGAAGAATATACTGTGGAGATCAGTATGACGAAACGATCAAAACGGTATAAAAATATCAGTGGTACGATCGAATTACAGAAATTCGAATTTTCTAATAGCGGAAAATGCAAGAAAAACGCTGAAAAATAAGATCGACGGAGCCAAAGATGTCCGAAATTGGAAAAACGACAAACTGACATCTTGCTCAGAAGATGGTTTAGAATTTTTCTATGTAAAAATATTTTGGTTTTGAAAACGTTTTATTTTCAACGCTTTTTAACTGATTAAATTGAAGTGAATTTACGCGCGAAATAAACTTCCATATTTTCAGACGAAAATTTACTAGTTGCTATGTTTAACTAGACGTATTCCAAATATCTAATTTTTATTTCAAAATTTTATCGTTTAAAATTTCACAAAATTTTAACTAATAACGTTATTAAAACAGTTGAAATTTACGGGTCGTTACACTCTCCCCCACTCAAAACTTTTCGTCCCCGAAAAGGAACGAGGTAGGAGAATAGAAATAACCAGAGAAAACAGATTTGAAATACAAAATAACAATTAATTTAAACCATGTAAATTCAAATTTAAATTAATTGATATTCAATAATTGATTTAATCCATTTGTTTTTACTAAAATCAATCCCAACTATTTCTAAATTCATTATCTTATTATCCAATTATCCTCAATTTACAATTTATAAAACCATAAATTTGAATAGTCTTTTATTATAATCATATTTTATTCAACAAATTTTAAATTCTTCTTTATTCCAAATTACTGTTAAATTTATCCTACTTAATATATCTACTCACATATATTTAACCCATATAAATTAATTTAAACCATAAAAGTTTCGATTTAAATTAATTTATATTTACTAATTGCTTTTAAATTCAAGGTATTTTCATAAGTTGATCAAATTTCAATTTATTAATTCTTTCAAAACAAATTTATTAATTATTAACTGAGTTTACTTATTACCTTATCTAATTCTATTAATATCTTTATAATCAAAATTCAGTGTATAACATTTATTATAAACACTCAAATTTTATTTATAAATCATTTTATATTGTATATTATCCAATTACATATTCAACTTCTGAATGATTTAGGTAAGTTGTATTAGAATGTAGTTGAACAATATACAAATAAAATTTCCCAATTCAATTATTCAAGTTTAAATATTTATTCCAAATTTTGGTTTTATTTATAATTAAAATCATCTTTTAACAAAATTTAAGAATTAGATTTCCGATTAACTTTAAACAATTTAGAGTTATATATCATATATTTATATCAATCAAATTAAATTTTAAAAATAAGATACTTATATATATATAAATCAAATTATACTGAAGAATTTCAAATCAAAATATTTTTCAAAACAAACCGTAGCAAAGCTACAGAATAGTATCTCCACTTCGAAACTCGAAAATGAATGTCGATGATGCGGCCGCCATCACCAAAATTATTTTCCAGCGACAAAGAGAAGAGCACTGATTTCAATATTTTAAAATTCTTTGAAAACGATTTCTATTTGAAAATACTTCCAATAATATATACTTAAAAATTATAAAATCAAAGTTCGAAATCACCGGAAACTAAATTCTCAAATTTCTGAATTAAATTCATTTCAAATTCCAATCAATTTATAACCAAGTTTATAAATTCATTTATTTATTATTATGCAATAGTTAATGGTTAACAAAACGATAATGAAAATCAAATATTATTATTTCAGACAGCAAATCCATCAACAATTTAATTTCAGAAAACTTATATTTATATATAATATAATCATTCAAAACTATTATTTTATTTATCAAATTTGAAAACGATATTGTGTCAGTTTGCTCTGCTCAAGTGTTTTGGAAATCCTATCGATAGCGTTGATCAGACGAATCGATCGGAAACCTAAATCAACATCAACAACTCAAACAACACAATATATTTAAAACATTTTAAAATTAATCTACAAATACACATCCTCGCTCCACGATACATGGATGGATTTCAAAATAAATGTAGAGATTCAAATTTGATGGACTCAAATCAAAGAGAATTTTGATTCGAAGATAGGTTTGGAACAAAGACGAGATAATTAAATAACAAAATAAGGCGATGGATAAGTTTATATAAATCGCGGGTAACCTTAACCGGGTCGACCGTGACTACAAAATAAGATCGATGTAGAATTCCGAGGTAAATCGACATTCGATTTCAAGAAATAGAATTCAGGTATAGCAGGAGATAGATAGCATCGAAAACCGAGGATACAGAAATCTCCGGTAAATCGATGCCTATTATAAAGGAGTTTTGCTCCTTTACGAATCATTCGAAGATTGGCGAGACCGCCGATCTACTATAAGGGTCATTCGGAGTGGAGTTAGGTGATGCTCCAGAATTTGAAAGAAGATGAATAGTGAAGGACACGAATGAATTTCGAAACCGAGGGAACGTTCCAAAATTCGAAAGAATCGAGTCAAAAAGGAAGAGATTGAAACTCGAATGAGAGTGATTCTGTAAATACATTTACCTTATATGTTAAGTTTTGCCTAGAGCTACCAAAGCTCTGATACCAACTGTAACGACCCGATATTTTGGACCATTCGCATCCATTATAAGTGTATAGGTAGACACTCATGCCGGAATTGAATTGCTCAAAATACCGCGTTGTTAATTTAAATTTGGCAAAACTGAACATATACAGTAAATAAATAATCACAGATCACAGACACAGAGTAATAAGTGCAGCGGAAATAAAAGAGATAGTAGTTCATGAAGCTACTATATGACTATATAAAATACATCAGAGTTTACAACAGAAGAGTAATATGATACATCAGATACGAATCAGAATACATCACTGGAATCATCGAATACTGAAAGCAGAATAGATGGCTGGATCTTCAAGCAAAGCTCCAACTCCAAAGGTGAGTCTCGAATACTGGTACACTCAGTCTGACCCGAGCGTAAAGCAAAAACACAAGACACTCGAGTCAGGATTAACATTCTTATATTAATAAATCCAACTCAAGTGAAATAGCAATTGAAATACAAGTAACTCAAAGGATGTTTGGAATAACCATCCTTTAAGGATCCGTTAAACTATCTACTAGGTAGTAATATACGCTAAGCAGATAATGTCTATCAGTAATATAAAAAGATATCAAAATAGCGTTAAGTCATGGCCCATTCCACCCTTAACACATTTTTATTCCCAAAAGCATATACAAGACCGTAGTTTCCCCAAAACCGGAAGTCACCAGAGGGCAATCCATATACTAAAGGTACAAATCAAAATCGTAGTGGTCGCGCATAAATGGAATACAAGTATGACAAGGCACATGAGGCAATACCCAAGGTAGTGATACTACCGTTCGCCTGATCCGGACTGGTGAGAACGCAACGCCGCAGCGCCCGCAACACCGTGAAACAACACTCCCATAATCAAGGGTGCACCAATCGACAACAAGTATAAGTAGTTCGAAGAAGTGTGTCCACTTGAGATATCAATCCTCCACTGGCCCGGCACAGCTCCTGTTTTAGTCATTTCCAATTTGACACAAGTGTCAAGGCTATCCATCATCGTTCTCTTTCTTCAGTCAACACGTACATCATTCCAACCACTTCATTCTGGATCATCACTCCGCGTATAGTTATTAAAGTGGTTTTCGGTTTAGATAGAGAGTATACCCATAACCGAATTCCGGTCTCTTTAATAACTTTCATAATTATTACACCAATTGGTCGTTTATATATTTCAAAAACCAAATCAATTACAATTTCAATTTCAATTCGTAAATCAATATTTCATTTGTCTTTCTAAACCAATTTCCGAAATTTTACGTTTCAAAACTTCCAAATCATCATTTCAAAATCTTATAATTCAAATTCAAATTTCTATTTAAAACAATCCAAATATTGATTCAAGTTCGAATACAAGTTTCATTTCGAAAACATTTAAATTAAATCTTATTTAACATTCAAATCAATTTAAAATCATCTATCGATTTCATTCAATATTCGTTAAGTTACTATGCCATTCAAAATAATTTCCATTAAATTTCCAATTCATTAAATCCATTATTTAAATTCAACTTCATTATATCAACACTTACAAATTTAATTAAATTAAATTCATCAAATCAAATTCTTTACATTTCAAGTCTTACATTAATTCCAAAATATCACATTTTCATTTCTTGTTAAAGAAAATTCATTTTCAATTATTTATTTACTTACTTTAAATAATTTCCAAAACTTAATTAATAAAGAAATCTCAATTTCAATTATTACGAAGTACAATTCACTTATTCAAAAATTCAATTTAATTTAATCATTAAATAATTCAATCTTATTTAATTATTAAATAATTCAAACTTCATTATTACATAATTTCAAAGTTTAATAATTTCAACTTAATTATAATTTTCAACTTAATTATTCAATCATTTCCAAGTTTAATAATTTCAAACTTAATTATAATTTCAAACCTAATTCGATCATTTCTCAAATTAAACAACATTTTTTTTCAATTACATTGTTAATATTTTGTTTCGGGTTATTACATATTAACATTTTCCTTTCATAAAAATCCAAATTTCAACTTCATTTCAAAACCATATACTTTATTCAAATAAAATCTTCGTTTTATTTTTAAATCAAATTATTGACCAATCGGGTTTTATTTAATTTTCTTTCCTAGGTCAAAGTTTAATTTGGGTATTTATCATTTCAACCCGATTCCAATTTAATTCAAAACAAAGCATAGTAAAGGGAACTTGCAGTGTGATAACTGGGATGGTGTCAAAGTAAATAAACAAGCAATAACAACAATCAATATCAATCCAATAATCAATTCAAATAATCTCGAAATAATCGTATTAATTCGCATTGTTATTTGTACGAATTAATATAATTATTTCTAGAATCTACACTATCATTTCATGTAGATTAAAGATTATTATTTTACGATTCCTCACTTATCATCTATTTACAATTTCATACATCATCAATTTAACAACATACATTCAGTGGTTCAAAATGTAATTAAACAAATCCTACATGTCAATAAGTTTAATAGTTAAAGGGATCATATTATACAAATGTCAGTTAATCAAATTTAAAAATTAATTATCCTATATCAACTTCAATTTCACACTATTTAACATTTTAACATTAACAATTTAACGTCCAATATAAACATCAACAATCAATCAATTATCAGCCAAATTGTATTATTATTGCATAAACAATTAACAGGTAATGGTGTCAGATGTCACAGGTGAACTGATACAGGCAATAACATATATAACAGTGTAATTAACTAACAGCAGCATATTTCACTTATCGTTTCAATTGAAATCAAATTTAATAAATAAAAGAACGTTAATCGTGAGTGAGTGCTCACCTTTCGAGGCTAGAGAGAATATACAATAGAATGAGTTATGGATCCAAGCGCGAATTTTGAAGCAGAGCACAATGGACTCGAGTTCAACGAATAGAGCTGATAGATAGGAATTGACGAAATCAAATCAGAACTAAATCGATGATGATGAATGGTATAAGTGGACTTATATATATAAATATAATCATATATAACTATTTATGAGATCATATTCCCAATTCAACACATTTTAAATTTAAATATAGATACATTAACATATATTAACAAACATATAATTTGAAGTAACCACTATATATATATTGAGTAAACAAATAGGTGTATATATACGGACTTAATTAAAATAAAGTAATATATATATATATAGATAAAATAACACATAACAGACTATATACATTAAACATTATACATATCTACATATTACTTTTAACTTAAAAATCAAAACCTATACTTTACTGTAAAATAACAGAATCTGAACATATTATATATATAAATACTTTAACATAGATATATATACATAAACTTTCCCTTAATAATACAAAACAGAGAGAAAAACAAGATAAATGTATGCGTAGGCCAATAGACCTTATATAACTTACTATCATATATAATATAAGATAATTCATATAAACAGATAATAGGCAAGTTCAGTTACATGTTCATACCCTTCAACGTATAATAAAATATCCCAAACAGATTATATCTACTAGTATAAGCAAATAAACAATATGTATTATTATTATATACACTATACTTTGAATTAACATACTTTGTATTGGTATACTAACATATATATTACTGACTTAAACTTATTATATAACTAAAACTGTTATAAAATATGTATAGTGCACTTTAACATAGTACCTAACAGGACAGAACCCATCTCATATATGACCTTTCATATATATATATTGGTTACCCAAATCATATTCAACCTGTATATACACCTTTCGAAATTTAAATGTAGATTCAGAACATACTTTATTATAATATATATACATAAACTCAACAGAAACTTATGTAACTTTATACTATAATATGTATAATACTTATTTATAATTTAAACTTACATATAACATACATCTATATACACACCAAAATATACATACAACCTGATAGGGAGGCTGCGACTGGGTCAGGAAAGGCACGGAGGTCGTGGGGAGACAGCCATGTTTCGGTGAAGGGATGATTAGTGGGCTCGGGCTTGTTCAGGGGTAGCTGTAGGCGGTGGGTTGTGTGGATCGACTGTGGGTTCGCGGAGGCAAGGGGAAAGGCTACTTGGCGTTGGTGGTTTCGGCAAAAAGATGGAGTGGAAGAAGAAAGGCTCGAACGAAATTTTTCTTGAGCAGGATTATACATATATTTAAGCTTGAAAGAAGGAGCAAGTAGTCAGGCAGAAGAAGAAGAAGAAGAATACGGTGGAAGATATATGAAACGTGATGGCCTAAGTGGGTGACAGCAAATAAACGAAACTTATATTAAATATATATCACTTATGAATAGAAATAATGAGCAGGAAGGCCAAGTGGCAAGAGGTTGAAAATGGAAAGTGAACAGGCTAAAAGAAAATGAACAGTTTAAAGTGAAAATAAAATTTCTCAAAAGTACACGATACCGATAGGAATAGCAATGATCGTACTAGTTGGATTCAGGAATACAAAGCAGTAAGTGGTCATTCAGTTGTATACCATGGATAATAAATGGATAAAGAATTCAAAAGGGTCAAAACGGTACTGATACGATAAATAGGTTCACCGATTTCGTCGTGTCCCAAACTTCGAAACACGAGGAAGAATATACTGTGGAGATCAGTATGACGAAACGATCAAAACGGTATAAAAATATCAGTGGTACGATCGAATTATAGAAATTCGAATTTTCTAATAGCGGAAAATGCAAGAAAAACGCTGAAAAATAAGATCGACGGAGCCAAAGATGTCCGAAATTGGAAAAACGACAAACTGACATCTTGCTCAGAAGATGGTTTAGAATTTTTCTATGTAAAAATATTTTGGTTTTGAAAACGTTTTATTTTCAACGCTTTTTAACTGATTAAATTGAAGTGAATTTACGCGCGAAATAAACTTCCATATTTTCGGACGAAAATTTACTAGTTGCTATGTTTAACTAGACGTATTCCAAATATCTAATTTTTATTTCAAAATTTTATCGTTTAAAATTTCACAAAATTTTAACTAATAACGTTATTAAAACAGTTGAAAATTACGGGTCGTTACAATTAATCACATTGATTATTTATTTAAATAATGTAACATCCCATATTTTAGCTGTTTGATTTGTGAACATTTAATTCATTTTAAATGTTTAATCTGGATCCTTAATTGATTTTGAAATGGATGGATTCGGGTTCAATCAATAAAATAAGTTATAAATTCAAATTTGAATTTGGATAATAATAATTAATTATTTGGACTGGGATTAAATTGGAAATCTGGATGTAAATAGTGATAAAAATGGTTTTGAAAATTTATTTTAGTCCATTTGGATTTAAATAGTGTTGTCGGATTTTTAGATGAATTTTAAAGATAATAAGTTATTATCTGGAATTTTATACTAATTTAATAATAGAGTTTAATAATAAAATATTGCAATTTAATCAGATTTTGGTCTAGAATGAGCCAGAATGATTTTTAATGTGTTTATAAATTTTATATGATTTATTGTTAAGTTATTAACATTTCAAAAGTGAACTTTTAAGCGTTTTTGACAAATTCGAAAATCGCACGATTTAATAGATGAGTTAAAATAGCCTTCCGTGGCACAGTCTCGGAATTCGACGAAACCAGTTCCATTGGATCCGTAATAGTTAGTTATTATCGGATTTCAATTTTCGTAGCAATCGGAGTTGTCGTTTGGCCGTGGCAGCTCGAAACGCATCGAAATCGATCTAACCAATTTAATTTTAAATTGATCGTTTAATTCTGTAACTCGCGCATACGATCAAATTAGCTTATGAAACCTATTCCATTGTGTCCGGAACATGGAAAAACCCCAGGATTGCCTGTCGGAACGTGAGAATTGGAGGCCGTTTGCGTAAACGGTTGATTTGAGAATTTATATGAATTAAATAATATTGAAATTTATTATATATATTTAAAATCTCAAACCCTAGCTTCAGAAATGAACCGGCCGCCACTAATATCAATTAATGGCCGAAAATCAATATCAATCCTCCTTATAAATCTCTCAATCCAGGCGACGATTTCGAAAACGTTCAACTAGAGAAACGTTAAGCTCATCAAGATGCTCAGATCCAACGGTGGATCGCTGCTATGGTCGTCGATCGGAGCAGAATTTGGGGCCGTTCGTGGCCGGTTCGTGCTCGGGTTTCGAGCAGCATGGTGGACCGTGCAGTTGCGCGCGCGTGATGGGTGTAGAGGGGGCGATGGACGTCGCAACACCGAGTTCTGATCGTCGTGAAGGCGAACATTTGGAGTGCGAATTCGAACCCTAGCTCACGTCTATGGGTCTGGGTTGTCTGCGTGGTTGAGCGAACGGGGAAGAAGGATGAACAGGCGGCCGTGATTCATTCTCTTGATTGTACGGTTAAGATGGTAAAACAAAGATAATAATAAATATATATTTGTTTAAATTTATATACAAGCTTAAAATTAAATAACTCGTTCATACGATATCAGAATTCGATGATTTTGGTGGCGTTGGAATCGCAGAAAAGAATACTACGTGATGGTGCAGATCCGGAGTCATTCTGGGCAAGTAAGAATTTGGGTTAAATTGGACACCGTCCGGTTGAATTTAAATTTCGAAAGCTCGCCGAAATTCAAAGTGAGTTTTTCTCACGCACATTTGGATGCTAGACAGTTTAAATAGATAATATTTAAATATCGGTGTGATTGGTTGGATATATCTGCTGTTATCAGTCTGGATTAATGTTTATATTGTGATGTGCTAATATTTGTGATTCAGGGAAAAACAGGTTTGAGGGATCCAACTGGATTCCTCACAATGTAGCAATTATTTTATATTTGATAATGATGCTTGTTTATATGTTGTGATTGATAAATCTGGAATTAAATCATATTGTTTAATTGTTGTATAAAATATAAATCCAGAATTTAATTATAAATGGATAAAATTGGGTTTTTACGAAATAAATGAATTGTTAAAAATAAGAATTTCAAAGAATAAATTTGAAATCTGGTTTGGATGGGAAATGTAAATTGGTAAAATTGGGATTTTAATACAGTGGGAAAATTTATCAAACGATAAATGTGAAGTATAGATTTCTGGAGATGAATTCTATAGAAATTATGAATTTGTTTTAAATAACAATGGGGTTATTTGATGATGTTCCTGGAAAATTTAAAATATATTTTTAATAAGGCTTTCCAAAAATAAAACTTACAGTTTTAAGTGTAAATAAAATATTTTGAAATGCGTTTTCTCCATCTGGATTTTATTTAAATAATACGTAAGTATGGTTTTCATTTAATAAATTGCCCAAAGGTTTATTTGAAACTATTAAAACCTATACTTTAAAATGAATTTCCAGGAATGGGAAGATGTGTTTGAACTTTGAAAGAAGTTATGTTTAAGCATGGGACTGGTAATTTATGTTATAAACATAAATTGAATTGTGATAAATCGGCTGGATTTATAAGGAGGATTCTTTGGAAAATTTGAATGGAAGTGGGTTTTCCCAGGGTAACCAAGTTTGAGTTTGAAACGGATTTTACTAAAATAAAGGTTACAGTTTAAATTTGGTTAAAGAGTATTTTGAAATTTAATTTATTAAAGAAATTGATTAGTGAATTAGCAATAGAAATTTTTAAGAATATATTAGTAATTATAATCAGAAGAAAATGAAACGATACTTTATCACAGCATCAACAACAATTATGGATCGTAAGATCGTCTTTTGATCTAAAGGCCAGCATCACTTCGTTTCTCTGTTCAGGATTGCCAACCTGTATTGGGCCTCAGCCCATTTAGTTTACTCTTTTATAAATACAGCTTTGTACAAGAATTTGTATTATACAATTTACATCTTCTGTTTGTATTCTCTTAGTATCAAAGTATATCAATACAATATCTTCTTTATGGTATCAGAGCAACTTCTGTCTAACGACAAATCATCAGAATTTGCTATATAATCATCATCGATCCATCCAGAAAGACAGATCTTTAATCTATCTCTCGGTTGCTCTCAGTTCTATAGAGCATTTCATCATTTGATTCTATTATCTCTCTTTCTTTCTTAGTTTCTGTTTTTCATTTCCCTCTCTTTTCAAGAAACACTTTCTTGGATCGAATCACCTTCTTGAACCAAGACCTGACTGCAAAATAATCTGCCTCGCCAGTCTTCTGTTCATCTCATCATGACTGAAGAAAGTGCAACAGTTGCTACATCAGAATTCAAAGCCAACAATGCAAGCATACTGTCTGGAATAATCAAATTAAAAGGTCAGACAGCAACACAGCTAGATGAAAACAACTATATCATGTGGAAATATCAAATAGAAACAGCCATAAAAGGTCATGGATTAGAGGAGTACATTAATGGTACTCTAACCATTCCACCCAAAATGATAACTGATACTCAAGATAAAGTTATCCCTAATCAAGAATTCATATTCTACCAGAGGCAAGATAATCTTCTTACAACATGGCTAATGTCTTCAATTATCACGAATATATTGTCCCATATTGTTGGATGTAAAACCTCACAAGAAATATGGGAGGCAATTGAACAATTCTTCAATTCTCAATCTTCTGCAAGAATTATTCATTACAAAAGACAACTGCAGAATTTAAGGAAAAATGATATGTCTATGAGAGAATATTTAACAAAGGCCAAGAACTACTGTGATCTTCTCAGCACAGCTGGATACAAAGTATCTGAAACTGAACAGATCCTTACAATTCTAAGTGGATTAGATGAAGATTATGAATCCATAGTAGCAGTTATCTCAGCAAAAAAGAACTTGCCAAACATTCAATATGTACATGCAACACTCCTTGCTCACGAAGGAAGAATTGAAGAAAAGAAGACACAAAACTCTGACTATTCTGTCAATTACACTTCTGTAAATAAAAGAAAAAATCAAGACACCCCTCAAAATTCCAACAAGAATCAAACTGGAGGGCATAGAGGAGGAAATCAGAATGGCAGAGGAAGAGGAAGAGGCAGATGGAACAATTTTAACAAACCAAAGTGTCAGATTTGTGAAAGAATAGGACATACAGCATCAAAGTGCTATTTCAGATTTGATCAGAACTACTCTCTCAACAACAACAACAACAACAATAGTCAGAGATCAACCAACCCAAATGTCAACATGGCACAAACAGGAGTGGATACCACCAATCAAAACACTGCACAACACTCAAAGAATGAGGATGCAGCATATGAAGAATGGTATCCAGACTCAGGAGCTACAAATCACATTACCAACAATCTGGAAAATCTAAATCTAGGCAACAAGGAATACAAAGGTACACAAAGTATTCTCTTAGGTAATGGTAGATCTATAGGAATTTCACACACTGGAAATGCCAAAATCTTTGGTAAAAGAGAACTACACTTAAACAATTTACTCAGAGTTCCTCAAATAAAGAAAAATCTTATAAGTGTTTCTCAATTTGCTAAAGATAATCAAGTATATTTTGAATTTTATCCTAAACTTTGTCTAGTTAGAGATGCATCAACTAGAGAAATTTTACTGCAGGGTAATGTGCAAAATGGTCTATACTCTTTCAATCTGAGGCAGCACAATAGGGTAGCCAATTCAGAAAAATGGTGCAACAATGTTGAAAATAATATCAAAGATAACAAAATCTTTGATCTCTGGCATTGTAAATTGGGTCATCCCAGTATTAACACTGTAAAATCTGTATTGAAGAATAATAAAATCAATTTTAATGATATATCTCTACCCTATGTATGCTCTGCATGTCAAATAGGAAAGAATCACAAATTACCTTTTTCTGATTCATCAACTAAATATACAAAACCTTTAGGGATGGTAGCTACAGATTTGTGGGGACCAGCCCCAATAAATTCTGATTTTGGATTCAAATATTACATATCTTTTGTTGATTCCTTTTCAAGATATACTTGGATATATTTTTTAAAAAATAAAGCTGAAACTCATAGGGCAGTTATTCAATTCATTACTCAAGTCGAAAGACAACTAAATCATCAATTAAAGATAATTCAAACTGATGGAGGAGCAGAATTCAAACCTTTAAAGAATTACTTCTTAGATAAAGGAATAATACATAGAACTACCTGCCCTTATACTTCTGAGCAAAATGGGTTAGTTGAGAGGAAGCATAGGCATATTGTTGACACTGGCATCACTCTCTTAGCACATGCTTCAATGCCACTCAAGTTCTGGCCTGATGCATTCTATTCAGCTGTTCATCTCATCAACAGAATGCCAACAAAGGTACTGCATAATAAAACTCCTTTAGAACTTCTATTTAATACTATTCCAGATTACAATAATCTCAAAACATATGGTTGTCTATGTTTTCCTTATATAAGGCCATATAATTCTCATAAGCTAAGTAATAGATCTACATCCTGTACCTTTATTGGTTACACTTCTAATCAGAAAGGTTACAAATGTTTGACTAGTAATGGCAAAATTATTGTATCTCGACATGTAGGATTTAATGAGTCTATATTTCCATTTGGTAGTACAGAAATCAAAACTTCTGAGAAAGTATATAACACAAAAAAAATTATACCTGATATACCCATCCTCTCTCACAATAAAGTAGTTGAAGCTACACATCAGAATCAACTTGAACCTAAACTCACTGTGTCGAATGAAGGACCAGGTCAAGATTCAAGCAACAATGACAATGAGTCTCATGTAGAAACTACGACTGATCAAGAAAATCAAAAAAATTCGACTCCTCATCAGTATAATACTAATGAGGAGGAAACAGGTCATCACATGATAACCAGATCAAAGCATGGTATATTCAAACCAAAAGCATATCATGTCATCAGCAACTCATCTGAACCTGTTAGCTTCAATGAAGCCTTACAGGACAAGAAATGGAAAGCAGCTATGGATGATGAGTACAATGCTCTCATCAAAAATGAAACCTGGACCCTTGTACCTGCACCAAAGAATAAAAATATCATTGGATGTAGATGGACATATAAAGTCAAAAGGGACTCTGATGGCAACATTGACAAATATAAAGCCAGACTTGTGGCAAAGGGCTACTCTCAACAATATGGGATAGATTTTAGTGAAACTTTTTCACCAGTGGTAAAACCTACAACTATAAGAATTATTCTCACTATTGCTCTTCACAATAAGTGGGAAATAAAACAACTAGATGTCAACAATGCCTTTCTAAATGGTGAACTTCATGAGGAAGTTTATATGCAACAACCATCAGGATATGTTTAGATTTCCAAAAAGGACTGGGTATGCAAGCTTCACAAAGCCATCTATAGGCTTAAACAAGCTCCACGTGTTTGGTATGAAAAGCTTAAATCTACTCTTGTTAATCTCAATTATCATCCCACTAAGTCTGATAACTCTCTATATGTCAAAATTCACAACAATATTACTGTGTTCATACTGGTTTATGTAGATGACATTATAATCACAGGAAATTGCATGAAGGAAATCAGGTATGTCACCAACTACTTGAACAACAAATTTTCTTTAAAAGACTTAGGAGATTTAAAATACTTTCTAGGCATTGAAGTCATAAGAAAATCTGAACATGAAATTGTTCTTTGTCAAAGAAAATACATATCTGAAGTTCTTAATAGAGCTAAAATGAGTGCAGCAAAGCCCATGCCTACTCCAATGTCAAATAACTTACGCTTATCTAAAGACAAAGGAGAAATCTTTGAAAATGAAAAACTTTACAGAAGTATTGTAGGGGCTTTGCAGTATATCAAAATTACTAGACCTGACTTATCATATTCTGTGAATAAAGTTTGCCAATTTATGCAGAAACCTCGTGATCTTCACTGGAAAGCAGTTAAACACATTCTAAGATACTTAAAAGGATCTATCAATGAAGGTCTAAAGCTAAAAGCAGGTAAAGACTTATCTATCAAAGGATTCGCTGACGCTGATTGGGCTTCAGACCATGATGACAGAAGATCTACGACCGGTTACTGCATCTATTTAGGAAGTAATCCAGTATCGTGGTGTTCAAAGAAGCAACCCACCGTGTCTCGCTCCAGCACCGAAGCGGAATATCGTAGTGTGGCAAGCACGACAGTTGAAATCCTTTGGCTCAGATCTCTTCTCAAAGAAAGCAGAGCTACTTCCTCAAATCAACCTGTGATATGGTGTGACAACTCTGGAGCCGTCTCCATCTCGGCAAACCCCGTACTTCATTCTCGAACGAAACACATCGAGATCGATTTGTATTTCGTTCGAGAACAAGTCATTAAAAAGGAACTTGCAGTTAGTCATATTCCAGCCAGCCATCAGACTGCTGATATCATTACAAAGGCACTCTCGAAACATAATTTCAAAAGATTTAAAGCCAATTTGATGATTGAAGATGTCGAGAGTAGATCTAGGTTAAAGGAGGAAGAGGCAGATAAAACCCTAGATCAAACTGAGGGTGGGAATCAGAAGAAAAATGAAACGATACTTTATCACAGCATCAACAACAATTATGGATCGTAAGATCGTCTTTTGATCTAAAGGCCAGCATCACTTCGTTTCTCTGTTCAGGATTGCCAACCTGTATTGGGCCTCAGCCCATTTAGTTTACTCTTTTATAAATACAGCTTTGTACAAGAATTTGTATTATACAATTTACATCTTCTGTTTGTATTCTCTTAGTATCAAAGTATATCAATACAATATCTTCTTTAATTATATTTACAAATTATTTATCTAAAGGCTAGTTTTGATTTACGTTATTTGACATTTATTATTGATTCTTTGTAAAAAAAAACTATACTTTTAGATTTAGTTAACTAAACCATTATGTAAATCAAGTTTAAATCCTATTAAATAATATTATTAAAATATTTTAAAATTATATTTTTGAGTAAATGACTGGAAGTAAATTTACATATTTTTAAGTATATTTCAGAATAATATATTTTAACTATTTTAAATCTAAAGGTTTTTGAACTTGGTTATTTCCATGGAAATAAAGGGTAAAGAATTTATCTTGTAAAGGAAGAATTTGGGAATTGTTTTCAAACGAGTTTTGAAAATTTGGAAATATATCTTTTAAAGATATTAAAGGGAAATAAATAATGTGGAAAATTATTTATTGTGTGATGAATGATTGTGAATATGAATTGATAGTTAAATCACCGACTATCAATATTGGACAAATGCGTTCATCGTTTCGAAGAGACCGGGATCGAGATTTATTTCTCGAATACCACTTCGATCCAGTTTGTACGTTTCGTGAAACGTGTTCGGAGTCGAAGATGGAGCAGTGAAGTGCAAGGGCTAGTCGCTACTAATCCTGAGGATATTTCCAAAATGGGTGTAGTAGGAATAGTGCCTTCGGTTCCGTTCGGACCCGGGACGGACTTGTATGGACGAATGCTTTCGTGATATCGTCATGTGGACATATTTGGAATCAGGGGTTATGTAGCAAGGCTTCGTGGGTAGCGCCCACTGGAGAGTATGGTTATCCCTGTCTAGAGGTCCCTTTTTATTTCGGCTTAGTGGTGCGGTTGTTGATCCCAACCATGGGGTGATCATATTTGGAATTGCCCATAGGTGATTCCGGCCTTGTGTTGCAGGGGGTCAGGTGCGATCCTCGGTACTGTGATCTAGGCCACGTACTGTGACAGGTAGTACCCCAATGCCTAGTCATTCGTTGGAAATCCATTCTCCCTACGAGCCTGTACGGTTTTTATTGTGCCCAACTATTGTTGAAATGTGAGATGCAAGCATTTCAGCTATATTCTATTTTACTTTCTATAGACACTATTATAATATCAGAGGATTTTAATAAAAATGTTTTAGCTATCGTAAGGTAAAAACCCGACATGTTTATTTGTGGCGTGGTCTTACGAGATGCCTTTGTTTTCAAAGGATTTTTAAAACTTTAATAATCAGTTTGGGTGTATTTCTTTTACGCTGGTATTCCAGACCGACTCGGGTGTTATTTTATTATAATGCTCGGGTCAGACCGAGTATATTCACAGGATAGGTTGCTATGGAGCAGGAGAGGAGTTGGAGTCGAGATGTACTATTCGTACTTGCTTATATTCCGCTGCTATGATTGTTGTTAGGCATGTATCTGATTTTGTAAGTGATGGACTCTGATGATGTATTGTATATGAACAGTTATAGTTTTCATTTTGAGTAAAGATCTGTTATTGACTATTATATTTTATTCCGGTGCGACTGTGAGATCCTGATATTGTTTAATTCTTCTTTCTTCTATCTCCTTTCTTTTTCTTCAACATCTGACTTTTACGGCGTTCGATTGTCGGCATATTATACTGTAGGGTATTTTGTGTCAATTTTTGAGGGTCGAGAAGGGCGGGTCATCACACTTGGTATCAGAGCTTAGGTTGACGACAACCTAGGCTTTGGTGGGGAAATTTTCTCATTTTAAACAGAGTCAATAGTACTCTGTAACGAGTCGAGTGTATTAATAGCTATGAGAGCATACTTGTTAATGGATATAAAATTGTTTTGTACTGTGTTGACTTATCGGTTGAGTGTTTATGAATTCTGGTCGGTACGGGAAGTACAACCATATCGATAGGGGTTTCTAAACTCTTAAACAAGATAAACCGACATAGTATTGTTTTTAAAGAGGGTAAATGAAATAATTTTACCCAAAACTATATTTTGATATAAAGAAATAATTTTCTAAATTATATGTATTGGATGTTTGTTTGGTTGTTTCTTCTATAATCAAATAAGAAATTAAAATATGATCTGAAATTTGAAAGGATTTCTAAGCAAATAAGAATTTAAAATATTTAGATGGTTTAAAAACGAATGGAATTAATTAAATATGGTTTAAGTAAGAAGAAGTATAATTTAAAATTTGATTTAAACCAGAATTTTTACCCCGGAAATTTTGAGAAGTGTTTTTAAATGAATTTAAACAAAGGATTTGGGAATTTAAAACCTTGGAAATATTTTAAAGGGAAATTGTTTTTGAGTGAAATTTGTGGAAGTGGGAGGCACTGAACTCACTTCAGTCGCTGGAAAATAATCATGATGATGATGGCCACATCATTAGAATTCCTTTTCGAGTTTCTAAAGTGATGGATTGCTACCAAAATAGTTGGTTATGATATTGTTTGGACTTGTTTGGGAAACAAGTGGGTTTAAAATTTTCAAAAAGGGAAATTGTTTTGGTAAAAGCAGATTGTTTTGGAATTTGGTATTTGATTGAATATCAAATGGGAATATGTTGATTTTTATTTCAAATTTGTTTTGAAATAAATCCGGGTAAATTGAATTCTGGGAATTCTGTTTAAATAAAAATGTAAAAATTGAAATAAATCAACTATAATGTTGAAAGTAAAGTTGATTTAAGTGAGAAAGGAAGAATGGAAATTTTAATCCTGAAATTAAAACTTAATCTGTGTAAATGGAGGTAAATGAAGTTATTACAGTGAATAGATATTAGAATTTAACTTGGGATAAGTTAAATAAAATTTGGAATTGGAATTAAATTGGTTTGGGTTAAATTGAAATGCAAAATGACTTTGTAATTATGGGTCGTTGTGTAACAAATGGTACCCATAAGATATTAAGTGTTATATTTATAATCTGGAATTGTGATTATAAGATGTCAATGGATTAAAAGGAGTAATATAAATTTTTAAATAAATAAGTTGAGGAACTTAGGAATAGGAAATAGTTGAATGGTATAGTGAATTCAAATTTAATCTGAAATGGAATGCAAAGTAAGATAAGGTAAAGTGAGATAAAAGATGTGAATGAACTTCAAATAGAAAATAAGTTTTGAACTTATTTATGAAGGGAAAAATTGGATTGAAGTGAAATTCAAAATTCAGATGCATTATAAACAATATTGAATGAAATTCAATTCTTATTTAAGTGGTAAAAGAAGTGGGTTAAATGAAATTTGGCTAAATGAAATTTAGTTAAACTTGGAATAAATTTGGATAAGAATCAAATTGAAATGAAATTTAATTTAATTGAGATGATGTTGACTGAAGTAAATGCTTACTCAATTAAATCCAAAATGATTGTTTGGAAATACATTTTGTATAAGCTAAATTTAATGGAAAGTGTATGCACTGTATGGTAACGAATAAAATTTTGATAGTTTAGTCGAAATTTAGAAAGTAAATAAAAAAATCCTGATTTGGATTGGGAATTTATTTTGATAACAAATATTGGAAGTGTGGATGAATAATGGAATTAGCTATAATAATGATGGTTTTGAATTGTAAATAAAATTCAAATGAGAAAAATAATTTAAATGGACTCTTTCTTAATAAAATAAATTTGTACATAGATTTAGTAAATAAACAAAGAGCATTAAAGTTGTAAATGAATTGAAATTTGATTGGATGAGAATCAAATGGAAATCAAATAAAATTGTTATAAGAGGATAAGGAAATTATTGAGAAAGAACTTAAGCAACTTGAAAGAAGAACAAAATGATTGTGAAAGAGCTTTATTAAGTAATCTTGAATGTAATTTGTTAGAGAATAAAACTGAAAGACAAGTGAAATGAGTTTAATTTAATTAATGTGATAAAGAAAGTATGTTTGGACTGTAAATAATATAAATTGGATGTTATTAATTTAAAATTAAATGATGGTCTTGAAGTGTGCATAAGAAATTGAATTAAAAATAGCAATGGAGTGAGAATACTTGGACTGTGCACCATGCAAATGGAATAAAATTAATATAAATCTAAGTTGAAATTAATTTTAATGGTTATAATCTTAAGTGGCGATTATTTTTGTTTGAATGACATGAAATTGCTTGTATTTGGGATTGAGTTGTTTAACAAGCAATTGAAATTGGTTTTTTTTGAATAAGTTGATATGGATTGGAATCCAATTCAAAGAGTTTGAAATGAATACAAGTGAATTGATTTAAAATAGCAAATGGAATGGATTTTGAATCAATAGGAATGAATTGACCTTTTATTGAGTAATGTTTGCATATGAATGAAAATGAATCATAAAAGAATTGCAAATGCTTCAAATTTAACTAAAATCTAATTGTGAATCAAATTGGGAATTTAAAATTGAAATGAAGAGATGTAAGAAAGGCATATGTAATCATATTGAAGTGGAAATGAATTGGTTGAAATAAATATGAATTGTATTTGGTGAAGTAAATAAGCTTTTAACTAAGCAAATTGGGTAAGTAAATGAGTTGGGAAGTATATTTCTACCTTAGCAAATTTCGGGGACGAAATTTTTATAAGGGGGGAGGAATGTAACATCCCAGATTTTAGCTGTTTGATTTGTGAACATTTAATTCATTTTAAATGTTTAATGTGGATCCTTAATTGATTTTGAAATGGATGGATTTGGGTTCAATCAATAAAATAAGTTATAAATTCAAATTCAAATTTGGATAATAATAATTAATTATTTGGACTGGGATTAAATTGGAAATCTGGATGTAAATAGTGATAAAAATGGTTTTGAAAATTTATTTTAGTCCATTTGGATTTAAATAGTGTTGTTGGATTTTTAGATGAATTTTAAAGATAATAAGTTATTATCTGGAATTTTATACTAATTTAATAATAGAATTTAAAAATAAAATATTGCAATTTAATCAGATTTTGGTCTAGAATGAGCCAGAATGATTTTTAATGTGTTTATAAATGTTATATGATTTATTGTTAAGTTATTAACATTTTAAAAGTGAAATTTTAAGCGTTTTCGACAAATTCGAAAATCGCACGATTTAATAGACGAGTTAAAATAGCCTTCCGGGGCACAGTCTCGAAATTCGACGAAACTAGTTCCATTGGATCCGTAATAGTTAGTTATTATCGGATTTCAATTTTTGTAGCAATCGGAGTTGTCGTTTGGCCGTGGCAGCTCGAAACGCATCGAAATCGATCTAACCAATTTAATTTTAAATTGATCGTTTAATTCTATAACTCGCGCATACGATCAAACTAGCTTACGAAACCTGTTCCATTGTGTCCGGAACATGGAAAAACCACACGATTGACTGTCGAAACGTGAGAATTGGAGGCCGTTTGCGTAAACGGTTGATTTGAGAATTTATATGAATTAAATAATATTGAAATTTATTATATATATTTAAAATCTCAAACCCTAGCTTCAGAAATGAACCGGCCGCCACTAATATCAATTAATGGCCGAAAATCAATATCAATCCTCCTCATAAATCTCTCGATCCAGGCGACGATTTTGAAAACGTTGAACTAGAGAAACTTTAAGCTCATCAAGATGCTCAGATCCAACGGTGGATCGCTGTTATGGTCGTCGATCTGAGGAGAATTTTGGTGTCGTTCGTGGCCGGTTCGTGCTCGGGTTTCGAGCAGCATGGGGGACCGGGCTCTTGCACGCACGTGATGGGGGTAGAGGGGGTGATGGACGTCGCAACGCCGAGTTCTGATCGTCGTGAAGGCGAACGTTTGGAGTGCGAATTCGAACCCTAGCTCACGTCTATGGGTCTGGGTTGTCTGCGTGGTTGAGCGAACGGGGAAGAAGGATGACAGGCGGTCGTGATTCATTCTCTTGATTGTACGGTTAAGATGGTAAAACAAAGATAATAGTAAATATATATTTGTTTAAATTTATATACAAGCTTAAAATTAAATAACTCGTTCATACGATATCAAAATTCGATGATTTTGGTGGCGTTGGAATCGCAGAAAAGAATACTACGTGATGGTGCAGATCCGGAGTCATTCCGGGCAAGTAAGAATTTGGGTTAAATCGGACACCGTCCGGTTTAATTTAAATTTCGAAAGCTCGCCGAAATTCAAAGTGAG
This sequence comes from Allium fistulosum, assembly GCA_030737815.1. Taxonomy (NCBI): domain Eukaryota; kingdom Viridiplantae; phylum Streptophyta; class Magnoliopsida; order Asparagales; family Amaryllidaceae; genus Allium; species Allium fistulosum. Next base: position 422,479,675 of record CM060907.1, on the reverse strand, counting down.
TTTTTCTCACTCACATCTGGATGCTAGACAGTTTAAATAGATAATATTTAAATATCGGTGTGATTGGTTGGATATATCTGCTGTTATCAGTCTGGATTGATGTTTATATTGTGATGTGCTAATATTTGTGATGCAGGGAAAAACAAGTTGGAGGGATCCAACTGGATTCCTCACAATGTAGCAATTATTTTATAATTGATAATGATGTTTGTTTATATGTTGTGATTGATAAATCTAGAATTAAATCATATTGTGTAATTGTTGTATAAAATATAAATCCAGAATTTAATTATACATGGATAAAATTAGGTTTTTACGAAATAAATGAATTGTTAAAAATAAGAATTTCAAAGAATAAATTTGAAATCTGGTTTGGATGGGAAATGTAAATTGGTAAAATTGGGATTTTAATACAGTGGGAAAATTTATCAAACGATAAATGTGAAGTATATATTTCTGGAGATGAATTCTATAGAAATTATGAATTTATTTTAAATGACAATGGGGTTATTTGATGATGTTCCTGGAAAATTTAAAATATATTTTTAATAAGGCTTTCCAAATATAAAATTTACAGTTTTAAGTGTAAATAAAATATTTTGAAATGCGTTTTCTCCATCTGGATTTTATTTAAATAATACGTAAGTATGGTTTTCATTTAATAAATTCCCCAAAGGTTTATTTGAAACTATTAAAACCTATACTTTAAAATGAATTTCCAGGAATGGGAAGATGTGTTTGAACTTCGAAAGAAGTTATGTTTAAGCATGGGACTGGGAATTTATGTTATAAACATAAATTGAATTGTGATAAATCGGCTGGATTTATAAGGAGGATTCTTTGGAAAATTTGAATGGAAGTGGGTTTTCCCAGGGTAACCAAGTTTGAGTTTGAAACGGATTTTACTAAAATAAAGGTTAAAGTTTAAATTTGGTTAAAGAGTATTTTGAAATTTATTTTATTAAAGAAATTGATTAGTGAATTAGCAATAGAAATTTTTATGAATATATTAGTAATTATATTTACAAATGATTTATCTAAAGGCTAGTTTTGATTTACGTTATTTGACATTTATTATTGATTCTTTGTAAAAAAACTATACTTTTAGATTTAGTTAACTAAACCCTTATGTAAATCAAGTTTATATCCTATTAAATAATATTATTAAAATATTTTAAAATTATATTTTTGAGTAAATGACTGGAAGTAAATTTACATATTTTTAAGTATATTTCAGAATAATATATTTTAACTATTTTAAATCTAAAGGTTTTTGAACTTGGTTATTTCCATGGAAATAAAGGGTAAAGAATTTACCTTGTAAAGGAAGAATTTGGGAATTGTTTTCAAACGAGTTTTGAAAATTTGGAAATATATCTTTTAAAGATATTAAAGGGAAATAAATAATGTGGAAAATTATTTATTGTGTGATGAATGATTGTGAATATGAATTGATAGTAAAATCACCGACTATAAATATTGGACAAATGCGTTGATCGTTTCGAAGAGACCGGGATCGAGATTTATTTCTCGAATACCACTTCGATCCGGTTTGTACGTCTCGTGAAACATGTTCGGAGTCGAAGATGGAGCAGTGAAGTGCAAGGGCTAGTCGCTACTAATCCTGAGGATATTTCCAAAATGGGTGTAGTAGGAATAGTGCCTTCGGTTCTGTTCGGACCCGGGATGGACTTGTATGGACGAATGCTTTCGTGACATCATCAGATGGACGATGGGCATTCTAAGGGATATGTGCTATAAAGGTATCGTTTAGCCTCGAGCCTCATCAACCGGGAATGACTGAAAATCAGGGGTTATGCAGCAAGGCTTCGTGGGTAGCGCCCACTGGAGAGTATGGTCATCCCTTTCTAGAGGTCCCTTTTTATTTTGGCTTTGTGGTGCGGTTGCTGATCCCAACCGTGGGGTGATCATATTTGGAATTGCCCATAGGTGATTCCGGCCTTGTGTTGCAGGGGGTCAGGTGCGATCCTCGGTACTGTGATCTAGGCCACGTATTGTGACAGGTGGTACCCAGTTCCTAGTCATTCATTGGAAATCCATTCTCCCTACGAGCCTGTACGGTTTTGATTGTGCCCAACTATTGTTGAAATGTGAGATGCAAGCATTTCAGCTAGATTCTATTTTACTTTCTATAAACACTATTATAATATCAGAGGATTTTAATAAAAATGTTTTAGCTATCGTAAGGTAAAAACCCGACATGTTTATTTGTGGCGTGGTCTTACGAGATGCCTTTGTTTTCAAAGGATTTTTAAAACTTTAATAATCAGTTTGGGTGTATTTCTTTTACGCTGGTATTCCAGACCGACTCAGGTGTTATTTTATTATAATGCTCGGGTCAGACCAAGTATATTCACAGGATAGGTTGCTATGGAGCAGGAGAGGAGCTGGAGTCAAGACCTACTATTCGTACTTGCTTATATTCCGCTACATGATTGTTGTTAGGCATGTATCTGATTTTGTAAGTGATGGACTCTGATGATGTATTGTATATGAACAGATATAGTTTTCATTTCGAGTAAAGATCTGTTATTGACTATTATATTTTATTCCGCTGCGACTGTGAGATCCTGATATTGTTTAATTCTTCTTTCTTCTATCTCCTTTCTTTTTCTTCAACATCTGACTTTTACGGCGTTCGATTGTCGGCATATTATACTGTAGGGTATTTTGTGTCGATTTTTGAGGGTCGAGAAGGGCGGGTCGTCACAAATAATCTTAGTTAATGATCTTTATTGACTATTCTTTAATTACTTCTCTAAATTAATTAACTTAGATTAATTATTATTAATTACAAATTGATTTATCTTTAATAACCAATTTATTAATCTCTAATTATTTAATTAATCAATTTTAATCATTTATTTAATTAGTTTAAAAATGTCTTACTAAATCCTTAATTAATTCAAACTTTAAATCAAGATCATCATTTGAAAATATGGATTAAAAATGCTAAAAAGTTTGAATTTCAGTTTTAAAGTCAAAACTGTTTTCTTTCAGCAACCCGAGACTTACTCGAGTGTTTCTCGAGTCAATGTGCCCCTTGCTTCGAGTTTTGTCAAAAATCAACCCGTATGCCATTTTTTTCCAAACTTAAAATTTTTTTAAGTGTTAACCCGGTACATCCCAAAACTACACGAGCTCGAACTCGAGCCTGCACCCAATTTCCACGAAGAACACTTCGAGTCACCCTACAGCGTAACCCACGATATTCCCACTGACACAAACAAATCCCCGTGCACATGCACCAGCGATCATCGCCGCCGGGACCTTCTCCAACCCCTCCCACACGTCGGCGATTCCCCCTACAACCGACTCCGACCATCCATTCGCCACCACAAACCCAAATTCGAAAATGAGCAATTTGACCAAGCCTGGAACCAAACTTCGGTCACAAAAATCGATTCGCCTCGCCGATCAAGACAACTTGAAGCCTCGTCATCACGATCAGTTCTTTGTCGACAACCCACACTTTGTTTCCACCTGCCTTGGCCTTGTCCGATTCGCCATTGGCGACGGAATCGCCTTTGAAACTTCGTCGAGTACAACTGGGTTTTAAACCCTAAATCAACTCTGTTCTCCCTCCATGATGAATTAAAAAATCATCGAACATTTTTCCAATGATCCACAAACTTCCAGCCAGCTATGACTTCAACCCCGAGATCTAAAAATTCCTCGATCACCAGAATTTCCCCAAAAACCAGTTTCTAGTCAACACTGAAATGCTCATCCATCTAACTACTAAAAATCTTGATTTTTATTTTAAAAATCCTATTTTTCGTTGAAGATTTAGGTTATGAACTTGAATGGGTATTTTATAACAATCAAATTTATCACAATATTTCTTGTTTGACTGTAAACAAGATTTCCAAAGACATTAATAAGTTGTTTCTACTTAAATAAATTTTATAAATTTAGTTCATAATCTAACAAACAACTTTTGTTTATATTCTAAAGTTTAACAAGAATCAGAGGAGAAGGATTTGGATTTTCAAACAGGTTTTGAAAACCTGTTATGTTTAAAACAGAGAACCATGTCCGTTTTCTGACATGCATAGACAACTTACACTTATATCTATACATACTTGCATGTATACAATACTTCATCACTTTTTACTTCAACATGATTATCAAATAACAAGCTAAAATCTAGATACAAAAGTTTACTCACAGTGTTTCCAGAAATGACCGAGTTCTTCAATTTGAAATAGGATCTTGAATTTTGCTAGCTGAAATCTTTTAATTTCTGGTTTGAGTTGAGCTAAATTGTTGTTTAAGTTTGTAAATATAGTGATGTTCATTTATTTCTGGAATGCTAAGTTTGATGATTGAACTAGAACAAAGAGTTGATGTATGTATATATAGAAGACAGTGTTTGTATAGGTGTTTACAGGGAAAAGAATTTGTAGAGGGTAATAATTTTTGTTTGTACAATGTCAAAGATATTTTCTTCATTTTGGAGGCTGATAACATTTCGAGTTGACCTTGTTTATGCTAGCATTAAATGCTTAAGTCCTTTATGTCTTCATATGTTTGAATACTTGAACATATTTATCCTTTTAATTTGTTTGTATGTTAATATATTTGCACTGTCTTATGGCTTCATAGATATATTAATGTTTGTATTTTCTTTGATAAGCTAATACTTTGAAATATGAAGGAAGTTGTATAGTTAAGTTGGTGTTAGTTTTAATCTATGTGTTTTACCTTACTTTGTAATACTTATTTTTATTTCTAAACAACAAATTTGTTTTATACTTGAGTGTATTTTTGTTTATACGTGTCTTTCTTATGTTTACTTTCTATTTTACAACTAAAAAAAATTTATCTTATGTATCTATTTTAATTTCTATTTCTAACTTAAATTTTTATTGTTTTATATGTCTTCACACATATATATTTTATTTGTTTGTACATATTTTGAAGGTATTTTCTTTTGTTATTTTTGTTTGTTTCATTCTATTTGAATTATTTTGTATTATGATATTAAGATATATAAATATGTATATATATATATTATTTTATTTGGTAATATAGATGAATTTCTAGATTCTGATTTGCTGTTAGATTTTATCAAATGTTTACTTTATATTTTATAATTTATCTATATTCAGACTAATTTGTATTTTTTTATAATATAGACAATTTCTATTTTAAATATGTTATTAAAATTTTATTTAAGTGTATTACTTGATATTTTTATAATTTACCTTATACACATCTATCTCTATTTTTATTTAATCTTATTATTGTAAAATATGGATAATTTCTATTTTAAATATTTATTTCTAGCTTAAATTATTAATTGTACTTTAATATTTATTATCTTGTATTTCTCAATATATATTTATTTTATAAATTCAAATTATTATTAACCATCAATTCTAAATTTAAATCATTTGTTTATTTCCTTGTGTCTAAAGTCTATATTTTTTATATTTATTTCTAACCCATTTATTTAAGATTTAAATTCAAATCACATATATGCAATATTTTAGATTTGTTAACCCTGAATTATCCACGACCTAAGAAGTATACAACTCAAGACTTAACGAGTTAAGGATTGCGAGACTTAACAAGTTGACTTAGATGATCTACGACTCAGTAGGCTCCGATCTAAGGAATGGTCCTACTCAGCGACCTACGAGTTAAAAGGTTAGCGACCTGAGACATGGTGGGACTTAACAGTTTACGAGTTAACAAGTTTACGACTCAGTGGATGTACGACTTGAGGGCTTGACGACTCAGCGAGTTAAGCGACCTACGACTTAAGAAGTTAAGGAGTCTCCGACTTAACTACTCAACGAGTTAAAGTCTATACGACTTAAGAAGGTTTCGACTTAACATGCTACGACTCATCAGGCTTACGACTCAAGAGGATCTTACGACTCACAAGGTCTGTACGACTCATCAAGTTAACTCTTCTACGACTTAAGAGACTCAGCGACTTAACTTGCCCAGCGACCTAACAGCAGGAAAAGGTTGCGACCTACAACCTAAGAACATAGCGACCTAAAGAAGCTCGCGACCTTAACACTAAAGGAGCTTGCGACCTAACTACTTAAGATGTGTGCCGACCTAGAAACCAACCGACTTAACAAATTGCGAGTTAGCAAGGGCTTCCGACTTAACAAATTGCGAGTTAGCAAGGGCTTCCGAGTTAACAAATTGCCGACTTAAGATTGTGAGTTAACTCAGCTCCGACCTAACAACACCGAGTTATGAAATGCTCCGAGTTAAGAAGAACTACGACTTAAGGGTCTACGGGATAAGGATCTTAAGTCGTCACCGACCTACGACTTATACTAAGTCGTGTACAATCTCAGAACACCTTATACGCCTTTACCTTGTCACCGACTTAAGGGAACGAAAAGTATTGCATCTTTTAGGTCGTTACCGACTTATAACTGAGACTAAGTCGCTCACGACTTACTAACTCGTTCTGGAAGTACTAACTGGTACAAGTGCTTTATCTCGTTGCCGACCTACGACCTAAGACTTCTATAAGTCGGCCACGACTTAAAGACTTAGAGGAATTTCCTGAGTCCAAATCAGCTCCTATAAATACCCCACCACTTCCAACATAAAGGGGACTTTTGGCCATTCATTTCTTCAAGGGCCGTTATGCTGCTGAACTCTCAACTCACTCCAAACTCAAGAAGCTCCACACATCAAAGAGGCGACAACAAGTTCGACCGAGATCCTATACATCCGACACGGATTCGTCAGATCTCACCGTCAAAGTTTGAGTCATTGATTCGGAGCGTTTGAGTGATCAAAGTGAATTGTATCGAGAGTGTATTGTATCAGATTGTAATCATATCAGCAATAAAAGACTATAAAGTGGATGTAGGCTCAATTACGAGCCGAACCACTATAAACCTGTTGTTCATTTACTGCTTTACTGCTGTTTTCTGCTCATATTCTGTTCCCGTATCAACGGGTGGTGCTTTCACAATTCAACCTCACACACCGGGTGTTAGCGTTCATTTTTTATCGTTAACATTTTGGTGCTTTCACTGAGAACCAAACTCAGGAGATCATCCACCATTGCTTCGCAAAGATTCATAAAAAGAACCTCTCTTAAAAACCAGATCCGAAATAATGGCTCCTGGAAGAAGAGGTAGACCTATCAGATCCGGAAATGCTCACGAAGGAACTTCCGCTTCCCCAATAACAGACCAAGCGACTCCAACCGTTGGAGTCACCAGGGCTGAATTGGATGACGCAGTTTCTGGATTATACCAACAAATTGAAACTCAAAATGCTTTGATGATGGATAGAATAACTGCCCTGCTCGGGGAAAATCGTCAACCAGAAAACCATCAAACCACCCTTCCTGAAATGCCACCTTTCCAAGCTGATGGTTCTATGCCGCAACCAACTTGTCATGAACATATGCCCGGGCAAACTTCCGAGGGAAGAACTGGTGCTTGCCCGGAGGTGTCTTTGAACAATAAAGAGTACCTGTCTGAAATGGTTGGCCGCATCATGAAAGAGAGCATGCAAAGGGAAGAGGATGAGGCTGACTGGGGATTTGCGCCAAGCAGAACTCCGTTTACTGAAAGGATCCTGAGAGCGGAATTTCCAAGGAAATTTGCACCTCCTACTATCCAAACCTATAGGGGAACCAGTGACCCTAATCATTTCCTCTACAAGTACGATTGGCATATGACTGGTGCAAGAGCATCAGACGAGATCAAGTGTCGGTACTTTCCAGTATACCTGGAAGGTGTGGCTTTACTTTGGTTCATAAAGCTTCCAGTTCGATCTGTGGATAAATTCTCCGACTTAACGCAAAAGTTTAAAGAACAGTTCAGATTGTATGCTTCAAAAGCTAAGGATATAATGTCACTGTCTAACCTTGAACAAGCGCCCGGAGAATCAATCAAATCTTTCTTAAGCCGTTTCAATATAGCTTTAGCCGAAGTAGAAAATGCGGAACCACGCATGATCCTGACTTATTTGATGCGAGCCATTGATAAATCGAGTAAATTTGGAGTATGGCTAAAGATGAAGGAACCGAACTCACTTGATAAGTTTTATAAAAAGGCCGACGAGTTCATTCGCCTTGAAAGCCTTTCTACGACATCGAAAGTGGTTGCTGCCCAAACTAATAATAACAATGTCCCATCTAATAAAAGAGAATCTGAAAGTCAGAAAAGAAAGAATGAAGGAGGAAAGAGCTAGGGAAATGAAAAGAAACCTCGTCGCTTTAATCCTTCGGATTATACTCCTTTAACTGATACACCAAGAAATATCTTTTTTGCAACAAAGGACGTTGTCAGGTATCCTAAGCCACCTGAGATGACGAGAGGTGCAAAGCGCAATGGAAAATTCTGCCAATTTCACAATCAACCTGGCCATGACACTGACCAGTGTCGCCAATTAAAGAACGTGATTGAAGAATTGCTGGAGCAGGGTAAACTCCAACAATACGTTAAAAGAAGCGGAGTCGATCCAACCTCATCCACTCTGGATCAACAACGTCCTACCCGTCAATCCGATTCTCTCGACAACACTGCAGTGCAAGATTCAGGAAAGCTTGTCATTAATGCTGTTATAGGAGGACCATACCCAGCAAGCAGAAGTTGGGACGACTACTAATTACCCACAAAACTGCGGCTGGGGCATCTCTCACTTTCTCTGGCATAAAGATCCAAAAGCTATGAATCAAGCACAAATGGAAATCCAGCTTGGAGAGTCTGAAACAACAATAACTAGCATCCATTTTTTTTTTACTTAGCAGCATTGCTTGAATTTGTAAAAATGATAATGGATGTATAACTTCTGCATTGTACACCGCTGAGAAATCAGCATGACTGAATAATGAAAAACCATGCATTCTATGTTTTCTATTATAAAATGCCTGTTACATTTCGATGTTTAAATACTCTAAATGTATTGCTAAAATGTCGATCTAATATTGCAGGTCATTAAAGCAAAGCTCACCCATCACAAAGCTAAGCGAGCCTTACAAATCATTCATTAAAGCAAATACCAAGCAACAAAAAATTCCATATTCAAATCCGATACAAGAAGAACCTCACATAAAAAGTTGGCAACTTCACTAGGGCAAGCCTTCGTTAACCGGTTGTGATTGTCAATATGAACAGACATCCAGCTAGGTAACTCGCGTTTGTCCCATGAAGTTATTCAACAGTGAAGTCCACTTCTTCGGATGAGCCAATTTACTTACAAAAGGAACGAAGATACGCTTGGAAATGATAATAAAAGGTCGCTAATGGGCAAATGATGGGAGAACATGGCCAAGCAAGCACGGAGGCAACCAAAAGGAATATTGCTCCTCAATAAAAGGGCCGGTAGAACCACCAAATGGCACTTGCCAACCGATCGTGATGCATCCGATCAGGCAGCTTGCGTTTGTCCCGTGGATCTACTCGCCCCTGAGGAGCAACCTTCCTGGCACACCAACCAACTGATGCTCCTTCTCAAAGGTTAACAAAGCCCTCTAACGAGGCACGCCAATAAATGGAGAGCTTTCCTCAATCAAAAAGATCGGTGGGACTACCAAAGGGGCACCTTGTTAATTGATTGTGATCGTTTGTACAAACAAACATCCAATCAAGCAACTTACGCCTGTCCCGTGGACCCCTCCGACCATGAGAAAGTAACTTCCAGGCAATCACAAGCCCTCTTCGGAGGCACAAGCCATCTTCGGAGGTAAAAGCCCTCTTCGGAGGCAAAAGCCCTTTTCGGAGGCACATTTCACCCGTGTAGAAGTGCAAAATGCTTCTCTTCGGAGACCCACTTCACCAGTGATGAAATGCTAAAAAGCCCTTTTCGGAGGCACATTTCACCCGTGTAGAAGTGCAAAATGCTTCTCTTCGGAGACCCACTTCACCAGTGATGAAATGCTAAAAAGCCCTTTTCGGAGGCACATTTCACCCGTGTAGAAGTGCAAAATGCTTCTCTTCGGAGACCCACTTCACCAGAGATGAAATGCCAAAAATGCTTCTCTTCGGAGACCAAAACTGCTTCTCTTCGGAGACCAAAATTGCTTCTCTTCGGAGACCAAAATTGCTTCTCCTCGGAGACTAAAACTGCTTCTCTTCGGAGACCAAAATTGCTTCTCTTCGGAGACCAAAATTGCTTCTCTTCAGAGACCAAAAGACCTCTTCAGAGGCGTACTTCACCTTGCTTGAAGTACCAAAAATAAACCCTTTACTGGGGCATAAAATCAAAACCTTCTTCAGAAGCTCATTTCATTGTGCAGGAAAATTCATTTTTAAACAAATAAAAGTGATCATTCCCAAAAGTCGAAGTGTTCTTCTGATAGAAAGAGAAAGTAAAAATTTCTCCAGAAACGAGATATACTCTATTAAAAGCAGAATGATTCCTTCCTCAAAAATGGAATAGTTATTCTCTAATATAAGAGTATCAGTCTTGTAAAAGCGAGAAATATTGCTATGCACTTGTGGTGTGGGGGCAACATTAAGCAATTCAGTTACATTAATAAAAGTAATATACAAGCGACACACCACAAATTCATTACAATATCACATAAAGAAGATGTGGAATAAATGCGTTCTTAAAACACAGACAAGAGTTTGTACAAGTAAAAAGAATCGTTTACTCTACACTTCGAATGAAAAACAGATATATTCCTACATACACAAGGATTTGTACAAGTAAAATAGCTATTTTATTCAATGTTATGGAAGCTTTTTACACTGTGCAGATTACAAAAAGGAGCGGAGACCGGTATCCGCACAATCTCCGGTCAATACAAAAAGCAGAAAAGACAAAATCAAACTCATTTCTCCTTCTTCCCACCCTTGGAGCTTTTACCCGGCCTGGTAATTAGTTTCGAAGGCCGTATCGGAGAAGAAGGAGAAAGAGACTCAGCCGGATCAATCTCTGCTTCATCCCCAGCAGCAGAAGAACTCTTCTTTCCTTTCTTCGAAACCGCACGTTTTCCCTTCTTCTTGGAAGAAGACTCACTCTCCGGAGCAAGAAATGTAGAAAGCTTTGTGTCGTAGTCAAAAGACCGCTCCGGGGTCTTCTCGCTATCTTCCAGACCTTCTGCCTTCTGTTCTTCGGAAGCATGTGGTTCGTCCAAACCTTGAAGGGCTGCTATTGGTTCTTCCTGTGAACCTGGTTGAGAAGCTGGAAGAGGAATAACTTGAGAAGGAGGAGGAACGGCAGCTGAAGAAGGAAGAATTGGTGCAGTTTCCGGCACGTCTGCTGCATAATAAAAGAAATCAAAATCAGTATTCTCCGAGAAAAAAGAAGACCGTGAATCGTCAAAATTACCTGGAGAAGCCGGTTTAGCGAGATCAATCTCAAATTCCCGAGCTTGGAAGTCCTTCATTGCCTCTTCCTCTGTAGTGGTGGTTACGGTTTCTTTGTCAACCTTAGCGGGAGGCGTGGAATGAGAAATAGAGCCAGTAATATCCGCGTAAGCTAAAGCCGAAGTATAAGCAGGAGCAATAGGAGGTATTTCTTTCTTAGGAAGCTTCTCTCCAGTCGCCTTGGCCCGCACTCGGATAAGCTGCTCTTTTCCTTTGGCAAGGGCAGCGCGATCGCTCTCACCTAAGTAGGTAGCTTGAAGATCTGTTTCAGAATATCCGGCACCGCCAAATAAGTCAATGATTGCCTCCCATACTTCCGCTAAGGTGACTTCATATTCTGGTCCCAAAAATGAAAGGCTCCCACGCCCCAGGACACAATGCATATAAAAGTCGAACAGAGTCGCGTCAATGGTGGCTATGGTCGCCTTATGGGATTCTTCGGCTGCAGCTTTACCAGAGAGAACTTCATCACGTTCTCTTTCAGCCTTCAATAGCTGAGATTGCAGTCTTATAATTTCTAAATCTTGAGAGCTGACTTTTTCTCGAAGCTGAACAGCATCATCGCGGTATTTTCTCGTAACCTGCTGTTCTGCTTCGAGTTTCACCTCAATATCTCTCTGAGCAGCATGGGCGTCTCGAACTTGTTTTTGAAGCATTTCTTCTTTCTGAGAATAAGAAGTGGAAGAAGTAGCAAGCTCATTTTTAAGTCTTTCAACTTCAGCTTCGAGCTTCCCATAACCATCGCTAATGCTTTTCATCTCCGCGTCATGCTGCTTACACCATTTGTCCCACTCAGATTTATCATTCTCCATGGTCATCATCGCCTCAAGGTTCATATGGTTGACCCTTTGAAGTTCATCAACCAGCTTCTGCCATCCAGACATTCTTTCGATGTCAAGCTTTACAGCATCGACATTTTTCAGCATCGCCTGCTTATCAATGGGGACCAAATCCAAATCAAAACGCACTCCTTTCAAACACCAATTCGCAAATCGGCTCTGGAGTGTGGGAGGACCATCTCCAGCTTGGTACTGTGGCCTATTAATGATTGTCTGGATGTCAGACTCCTTAAGGGCAGGAGAACCGGAAGATGTATTAGGAGGAATAGAAGCGGTAGTCTTTTCCGAGATATTAGACGTATCTTTCTCGCCAAGTCTGATCCGTTTGCTGGAATCATCGGAAGTATGACTCTTCCCCTTGTCATCATAAGATTTCCTCTTGTAAGGATCGTCGCTTCTGCGGGAAGAGTCACGTCGCTCGTCCCTACTCCCATAGTATTCCTCATCTTCTCTCCGACGACGCTCTTCATAAGCTCGCCTCTCATAAGCCTTTCTGGCAGCCCTCTCCTCATCAGTTTCCTTCACGGCACCGATATAAATCCTAAAGTCATAAGCCTCACGGCTTCCAAAACGCTGGAATTTGTTGAAGTAAGAGCCGCTTCGCCCCATCAGAGAACCTGAAATTGAAGAAAAATACCAGTTTTAGAAATCCTCAAATTGAAAAAGCTAAGTGCATATAAGTGCCAAAATCCTAAGTGTGTGTGATGTGCAAGCTACGCGCGTCAAACTACAAACCACTTTTGGGTGTGGAAATGGAAATAAGTTGTGTGGAAGGCGTTGTGGTTTGTTGCAAAGAAGAAGTTGCTTCAATAACAGGAGGGACCACTTTAGAAACATCATCTTTAAAGAGCTCCTGAGAGGTTATCATAATGTCGCTCAGACTGTCAAAAGTATCATCACCATGGTGCATGGGAGAATTATCTTTTTCAACTTCCACCTCAGCTGTCTTTTCAAGAGTGTGAAGATTTTCCTCCTCTTCAATAACCGGGGCAAGTGCTAACTTACTGGACGACCCCGCAATGTCGGTAAGAGTAGAACACTTTACCAATGAAGTCTCAATGGTAAGTTCTTTCGGTGAAGGTTCTTCCGCAGGAACGGGGGCATCTGATTGCTCAGCAGGAGAATCAGGGACTTCATGTGGCTGAGTGGAACGGGAAGGATGTAAGAGTCCGAATTCGTGGAGGAACTCATCTCTCAATAGAAATTGAACACTCCTCTCCTCAACCGGCACGGCCATAAGCCTCTCGAAGGTAGTCTTGTGACGAGGTTCCCTAGAGGGGGGAGGGAGCGCTGAAACAGTAGAAAAAGAAGTTAACACTTGACAATTTGGACTTCGAAGAATTTAGAAAACACAGGGAAAAAATAGATAATCGTACTTCCCACTCTCCAAATGGCGTAAAATCCCGGGGGACAACGAACAAAGAAAAACTGGCTCAGAAACCCAGGAACGCTTTCGGGAAGACCAATAATCAGTTTACGATTCCTGGCACTCCTTACAACTGTGATAGAGGGATGGTCTTTGTTTTTTGCGAATGAGCACAGGAAGCAAATTTCTCCAAAACTGGGAAAACGGTCCAGCGTTCTCCTAAAAAGCACACACAATCCCAACAAGATGGCATAGCCATTAGGGTGTAGTTGAAAAGGGGAGATAGACAATCGAAGGAGAAGTTCTCGAAGACAGTCATTAAACGGAGGAATCGCTCCACTCAAGCACATTTGGCGGTTCACTGCGACAAAGCCGAGGGGCGGCCTATCAGCAGTGTCATTTACTCCAGGGAGCAAAGCGTCAGATTCAGCAATGCCGAACTGGGTGCATAGTTGACGGAAGACCTTATGACTCAGAGTGGTAGGAGTCCTTTCCAGGGGATCATTCAACAGGGTAGCAATTGGAAAAGCTTCTCCGGTTGGTTCCAAGTCTTCTTGATGAGATGCCATTCTACACAATCAGCTGAATGTTCAAAAGTGAAGGTGCACGTTTCCTAAAAGTGTGAAGTGCTGTGCGAAACTAATGAAAACAAGAAAATGCAAGTATAACTGGAATTAAACTAACTGACAATCAGTCGATTACGAGATTAGAGAACTTGTTAATACTCAAGTGTAGTGTTAATGCAGACAAACCAGTTTTAGTTTACCATTACGATTTTGCTTTAATACTTCACTTGAATTGGTTATTGTATAGCATCTTACTCATACAGTTTATTTAATTTAATTTAATCTTTATCAACTAATCTGTCATTCGATGTGGGCAGTCGTTGGCAGTATATTCGTCCCAGTTTTTTGTAAATGTTATAACAGGTAATTAGAATTATTGACAATCTATAAAAGAGTGCAACAAAATTCAAGAGTCCAAAGTTCAAACAACTCAAGTCTTAACATTCAAGGCAGTGGGAAATTTGCTCAAAAGTTCTAACTCGATCACAACTTAGCATGGGGCAGATTTTCCTAAGTCCTAGCTCATTCACGGTCTAAAAGATATGCCATGAATCAAGTTGAGTCGTAACTCTCCAATCGTACTACACATTCAAGCAAAGTGAACAAGTGCTAAGTCGCGAACGACTCAAATGGTTCCTGCGAGCTAGGGTCAACTATTCTCTAAGTCGTGAGTCATGAGGTTTAAAAGGAGGCTTCAATTCTCTAGGTCGTAAGTCGTAACTCGGCTATGACCCGAAGCTTAGGTCGTAGTAAGTAAAGACGATCCAAAGTCGAAATCACCAGTCCATCTAACTCCTGATCCATTTGATCCTTAACTCGTTAGCCATCTATCCACCCAATTCCTAACCCGTTTACCTCCTAACTCTTGAGCCTTGCCACTCCTAACCCTTAACTATCCAACCCGTTAACCCATTAACCAGTTAGCTTCTTCATCAACCCTATTTCTAAACCCCCACAAATCACAAATCATTACAAGCCATATCAAGCCACCTTAATTCCATGAATATCCTATATAGCAGTATTCGCAAGGACCGAGGGAAGAATTCATGGAGAAAGGTCGATAGCAATGGTCAGCGATTGGGAAAAGGGAGAAGACGCTTACGCGATGTAACTAGAAGTGGTTGGAGGTAAATCGAGTCGAAATCGCCTTTGGAAGCTTGAGATCTTGTTAATGGCAGATACGACTTAAAGCACGAGTGATAGGAAGAAGAAGATAAGAGGTACGACCTAAGCGTTTTATACCTCAGGTCGAAGGAATTGGAATCGACTCACACGAGCTAAAATGAATCGAAACACACGACCTACGACTTAGGCGTGTATTTCGAGGGGCAAATGTTAACCCTGAATTATCCACGACCTAAGAAGTATACAACTCAAGACTTAACGAGTTAAGGATTGCGAGACTTAACAAGTTGACTTAGATGATCTACGACTCAGTAGGCTCCGATCTAATGAATGGTCCTACTCAGCGACCTACGAGTTAAAAGGTTAGCGACCTGAGAAATGGTGGGACTTAACAGTTTACGAGTTAACAAGTTTACGACTCAGTGGATGTACGACTTGAGGGCTTGACGACTCAGCGAGTTAAGCGACCTACGACTTAAGAAGTTAAGGAGTCTCCGACTTAACTACTCAACGAGTTAAAGTCTATACGACTTAAGAAGGTTTCGACTTAACATGCTACGACTCATCAGGCTTACGACTCAAGAGGATCTTACGACTCACAAGGTCTGTACGACTCATCAAGTTAACTCTTCTACGACTTAAGAGACTCAGCGACTTAACTTGCCCAGCGACCTAACAGCAGGAAAAGGTTGCGACCTACAACCTAAGAACATAGCGACCTAAAGAAGCTCGCGACCTTAACACTAAAGGAGCTTGCGACCTAACTACTTAAGATGTGTGCCGACCTAGAAACCAACCGACTTAACAAATTGCGAGTTAGCAAGGGATTCCGACTTAACAAATTGCGAGTTAGCAAGGGCTTCCGAGTTAACAAATTGCCGACTTAAGATTGTGAGTTAACTCAGCTCCGACCTAACAACACCGAGTTATGAAATGCTCCGAGTTAAGAAGAACTACGACTTAAGGGTCTACGGGATAAGGATCTTAAGTCGTCACCGACTTACGACTTATACTAAGTCGTGTACAATCTCAGAACACCTTATACGCCTTTACCTTGTCACCGACTTAAGGGAACGAAAAGTATTGCATCTTTTAGGTCGTTACCGACTTATAACTGAGACTAAGTCGCTCACGACTTACTAACTCATTCTGGAAGTACTAACTGGTACAAGTGCTTTATCTCGTTGCCGACCTACGACCTAAGACTTCTATAAGTCGGCCACGACTTAAAGACTTAGAGGAATTTCCTGAGTCCAAATCAGCTCCTATAAATACCCCACCACTTCCAACATAAAGGGGACTTTTGGCCATTCATTTCTTCAAGGGCCGTTATGCTGCTGAACTCTCAACTCACTCCAAACTCAAGAAGCTCCACACATCAAAGAGGCGACAACAAGTTCGACCGAGATCCTACACATCCGACACGGATTCGTCAGATCTCACCGTCAAAGTTTGAGTCATTGATTCGGAGCGTTTGAGTGATCAAAGTGAATTGTATCGAGAGTGTATTGTATCAGATTGTAATCATATCAGCAATAAAAGACTATAAAGTGGATGTAGCCTCAATTACGAGCCGAACCACTATAAACCTGTTGTTCATTTACTGCTTTACTGCTTTACTACTGTTTTCTGCTCATATTCTGTTCCCGTATCAACGGGTGGTGCTTTCACAATTCAACCTCACACACCGGGTGTTAGCGTTCACTTTTTATCGTTAACAAGATTTAAATGATTTATACATAGAATTTATTTGAACGCGGGGAAACTCGCATCAATCTACAATTAATTTTACAATTTTAATTCAAAAATTCAATTAATTATCAATTTAAATTTAATTAAAATCCGAGGTCGTTACAAAAGTAATGGAATGAATATTATATACATATACTTTTATCTTATATGGAATAAGTTGACAAAATGAATTATAAGATGATGTTAACTTGAGAGAAGTTGAATGAAGTGATTTTGATAAAGAGAAAAATTATTAATTTGAATTGAGATATAAAATAAAATTTACTTTAGTAAATTAATAATATGAATTTGAATAGATGAAGTGAATCGATGAATTAATAATAACTTAAGATATGAAGTAATAATAATAAACGTGAATTGTTATGTATAAAATATTTATAATAAACTTAAATGGTTTATAAATGATGTTAGTATATAAAAAAGAAAAGAGGATATACTAAGTGGAAATAAAACAAATTTAACTTAAGCAAGGTTAAGTGGAATAATTTTATAAATGGTTCACAAATGAATTTATATGAAATGGGTTAAACAAAAGTGAAACAATTGGAATTTCACAAATTGAATTCAATAAAATTGAATATAATGAATTTGTAACGAATGTTAATTATTGAAAGTAAATCGATTGAAGGTAAATACATTAAATTGTGATTAATCAAATGTGAATGCAATGAATATTGGTTGATTGAATAAAAATGGATTGAAACCAAATTAGTTGAATGTAAAATTAAAAGCGAATGAATTGAATATAAATCCATTGAATGATTAAGAAAATGAATGTTAATCAATTGAACATGAATAAATCTAAGGTGAACCAATTAAATTCGAAAGAAATCCATGTGAATAAGTTAAAAGCAAACAAATTGTATATAAATGAAATAAATTTCAATGAATTTAAAAGTAAATCAATTTAATATTGATTGGAAATGAAAGTATAATAAACTGAATATTGACCTTAGGATGTGTGAATTGGTATTGTTGTGAATAAGATTGGATGGATATTGTTTGTTGGATGTTTGTTTTGTTGCATTTGCTATATTCGTTTATGGTTATTGCATAATCCATGTTATATATCGATTTTACCTTGTATATATATGTTCTCATTTGGTTATTGAGTGTTTAGTAGGTATGGATGGTGTATGCTAGCTTTTAGAGCTTAATTACGCATTATGTTTTTTTTGCTTGCTTAATACGAGCGAACTCGCTCGTATTATTATAATAAGGTACGTATCTCGGATAACATACCACGATTTTATTTTTTTTTCCCTTCAGGATGCCTCATCATTGAGATGAGATGTATATTTGATCTATATTGGGTATATTTATGATATATATTATATTGTAAAAAATTTCCGATCGAGCCGCGCATATGAGACTCTGCCGAAATATTCCGTAAATCTAGGAGTTAGAAATTTTTTGAAGTGGCACAGTAGAATTTGAGTGGCACAGTAGAAACGTAGTAATAGTTTTGCAATAAGATGTTTATTATTATAAGTTGATTATTTTGAATAAAACATGTCGTATGTTAAATTCCGTAATTAACGCCTATTCGAGGACGAAAAGTTTTGAGTGGGGGAGTATGTAAAGACCCGTATTTCTAACTATTTTAAATTATAGAGTTTGATATAAGTTTTGAATAAAAATGGTTAGAAATAAAATTTAATAATTTATTGGTGTAATTTATTTGAATATGAACTTGAATAAAAACTTTGAAATAACTAATTTCAAAGATTTTGGCGATAACAAGTAACGAAATAAATTCTATTTATCGACTGTGTTTATAATCAATAACTGAAGTTGAATAATAAATTGAATTATTTTGGATAGGAATAAAACAATGTTGATAACTAAAATTTATTTGAAATTTAATGATTAGTTAATTTTGATTAATTGGATAATTTAATTTGTTTAAATTTAATATTGGAGATTATTTGAATAATTGAATTATGGATTTAATATGATTAAAAATGGTATAGGAAATTTATTCAAATTTTATTTGAATATGAATGAAGATGGTTAACATTTAAAATTTGATTTAAATGTGAATAATTAAAAATCGGAAATTTTATATTTTAATTAATGAATAAAAATAGCCATTTTGGCAACTATCTCGGATTTCGACAAATCCAGTTTCATCGGATCCGTAATATTGAGTTATTGTACGATTTCTAGTTTCATAGCGATCGGACCTGCCATTTGGCCGTGCGAGTTTGAAACGCGTAGAAATCAATTTAAGGAATTCGACAAAATAAATTGACTTTGAAAAGCTATCTTCCACATACGATGTAACAACCCGGTATTTCGTACCGATTAACTATCGTCTTTAGACGATTGCTTTTCCTAGCAAATTGCTGTTTGGAATTTTGTTTAACCAGTTGAAACTCTTTTGAAAAATCTGTTAAATGTTGACGGGCTTTAAAATAAATTCCCGGCCCACGTTTTCAAAATGTTTGATGCCGTGAAAAATTTGCAAAGCAAATGTACCCGTCCCCTTTATCTCGATGCCGTCCCATTCTTAAAGAAATTCGACCCGTTCCTTTATCATTTTCCTTTTTTTTTGTTCGTAAACCTAAATAAACAAATCGAAAAGGAGAAATAATGGTGGCTTCAAATTCCTTCGTTCGATCGTTCGTCTCCAAAATTAGGGCATAGAAATCGAAGGCAATGGCTGCATGGGTTCGAACTCCACTCGATTCAATCTTCAGCAGCTAGGGCTTAACTTCGTTCATGTTCGTCCTTTCTTCGACTGCTTCAAATTGACAATAAGGTGAGTAATGACTTACTCACGTCTAACTTGAATTCTGCAATTTTCGTTGTGCTAAATTGTTGAAATTCGCGATTTTTGTTGCTTGATTAAATTGATTCTCACGGCTTTCAAAGTATTGACTCCCTGTTGACTTCGGTCCCCTTGATTTGTTAAATTGGCTTGTTGTGATTTTTTTTGGTTAATTAATTGATGCTCACGGTTTTGATTTTTGGAAGTTTGATTTTCGTGGATTTATGTTGATCTCGGCTTCATCTCTGATCGTTTTCTGTTGACTTTGATTTTGTTCTGGCGATTTCCTTTATGTCGACTTCGGCATTGTTCTGACTTTGGCCCTGGTGACTTGAGATGATCGAGTCGCTGTCATTATTGTTGGCACTGACTTCATCATGTTGGTATTCTTTTACCTTGTGGTGGTTGACCCTATGTACTTCGGCCTCTGGTCATTTGACTTTAGTTGCTTTTGCCTTGAGCATTTCACTGTGGTTTTGGCTCTTGATACTTCATATATATATATATATATATCTACTTTTAAGTATGTATATATGTGACTGTTTCATGGTTCTCTGTCTATTTGACAGTTTTGTATACTTGCATGATCTCTGACTTTACCACAGATGTTTACTGGTCATTCATATGTGCATTTGTATGTTGTTACTGTAGTCTTGTACACATTGAGTTGGTTTGTAATTTGATATCACTAATCCTCGTATGCTCGGCCATGCTTGAGTTTTGCATTGCTTCATCACTGATGCTTAGATGCTTTTGATTTCATTTATGCATTTTTAGTCACTTGGGCTTACTCTGTAGCTTGCTTTGACATTTGTATTTAGTTGTCATGCAGTTTCTTCTTGGCTTTGACATTTCTGAGTCTTTGCCTTTGAAGTTATTTAGTGGTCTTTACTTTAGTTCATTGTCATCTGAACTGTTGCCACTGTCTTCCATGTAGTTGCACTCCACTCCACGTTTGAATTCCTTACTGTCCATTTATGTTTTTGCATACCTTGTAGTTGTTGAACTGGTCTGCATATGTACTTGAGTTCTGCATGTTCATTTGTCCTCAGTGGAATGTCTGATACATATCATAGTTTCATTCATGTAGCTTCCTGCATATACTTGCTTGTTGGTTGAATTGTAGCTTGCATGTTTCTGGTGCATTCACTGTTTTACTATGGTCATATGTATGTGTTCACATGATCATGTATTTGTTGCCAGTTTCTTTCGAACTAACTTATGTAGATAGTGATCCCTATGTACATTTAACTGTTATCACTTGAGTTTGTTCATGTTGTCATTCTTTGGTCTCTGCCTTCACCTGTGTTCATTTCAGTTGAACTGCATTTGGTTCTGTTTCATGATGTACTCGAATTTGTCTTTATTGTTGTACATGCTTGAACTGTTGATGACTTCTTAGCTCATCTAGACATTTTGGTCCCTGTCTGCATTGCATACATGCAATTGCATTTGTTGTAGATATTGATGTTGTTTGAAACTGTTACATGTCTACTTGTTTGTAGCTGCTGCACTGCTGTTCAATTGTCTGGTTAGTTCCACATTCCAGTAGTCATTTGAAGTTGCATTCATCCTAGTGTACATTGATGCTTGTTTTTGAACTTGAGTATTTTTGTTGCAGTTGGTACTTTACGCACTGTCGTATGCTTTGTTTTGGTCCTGAGCATTACCTCTATTTTCACTGCATATGTTTTGAGTCCAGAGCTTGTAAGTCCCACTGCACTGTATCATTCACTGATACACGGGTATATGCATTTCTTGATCTGTTAACCTTTGGGTTGTAAATTCTGATCCATTTTAGTTGCAGTAGTGTTGGGTCACGAATGTCGTGACTTGGCCTCTGTAGGATCGTTTTGATGATTTTATATTCTGTTGTGGCGAGGCAGTACACGCGAGAGTGTCCTGCAGCCCAATCAGATTTGACAATTTAAATTGTTATTTCAATTGTTTGAATTAATTTGGTTTAATTTGATGATTCTGTTGTTAATTGCCATTTTTGGCAATTCGGATGTTTTTCTAAATTATCACTATAGATAATCATTTCATCTATCTTTGTTGGTATTTCGAATCTATTGATTTGTTGTTTAACACTGATATCTGTTATATTTATCGATATCCAATTCTCTTATTGATGAGTTGGATATACGAGACTTCTGTGACTGTCGTCTATTTGATATTTGATTATTATTGCTTCTGTGCATTAATAACTGAGTTTGAATTAGACTGACCCGGGTATTATTTTCTTTTGAATTTAATACTCGGGTCAGACCGAGTATTTACAGGTTGTAGATTTTTAGCTTTGGGTTGCTGCTAGAGCTATGAAGACTTTTCATATCATTTGAAGCATTTTGCGTCTTTTGTTGAAGTCAGTGTACTGATTAGGATGATGTGTATTCACGTACATTAGTTGATAATGTATTTGTATATATAACTTCCAGAGTCGACAGTTGTAGTTGTATCATATGTACCATGTCAGATGTATTGTAACTGACATCAGTTATTATATATATATATGAGACTTTTTGTTCCATCTGTATTCCGCATTTATGTTATCTGTGTTATTTTTATATCTATTGTCCTAAACTATTATAGCCACTGTGTAGTAGCTTTGAGTTTGTATCGGTATGTCGGATTTCCTCTAAAAATGAAATGCATGTTTTACTATCTGACATATCGGTGCTCGCACAAAGCAATTACATGGATGGTCGCTCCTCAACAGCCTTATTCTCCGTGCTAGTTGACAACATTACAACGTAGTGTTCTTGGCTAGCGCGGGTATAGAGGTGGGGCGTCACAGCTTGGTATCAGAGCCTGGGGTTTAGGACAATTATAAAACATAACTTAGATGGAACATGTGTTACAACTATTTGTCGATGGTTTTATCTCTCATCTTTACATATGATTATCTTTGATTGTTAGGTATGAATTCCTAACGCTTATTCATGTGCGTTTGATTTTGATTTCGTGAAAGTATTTTGGCTTCTGCCTCTGTTTTCTTTGCGAACTCAAGTTGGTTTTTTGAAGATGAGGATTTTGTTCTTGTGTTTTCGTCTTTGAATTGATTTAGCCGATGTTGATTTTGTTCGAATCTCAGCGATTTTGAACTTGACATTTGGTGTTTTCCGCGGCTTGATTTCCATTCGACCTCAGTCACTTTGTTCTTGTGAAATTGCTAATTTCTTGATTTCCAAGACTCTGATTTTGTTTGCCGTTGGATTCTTTGATGATAATGATTGATTCATTTTGTACTCGACTGTGACCATTAATTGTTGACCTCGACAGTGACTTGATTCTTATTTTCGTTGAAGTCATTTATACATTTATGCATTTATGCATTTATGCTCGATTTGCTTTGTTTTTCCAATTGGTAATCGATTCTTCTTTTCCAATTAGTTGTTATCGCCTTTGTTGACTTTGATAACTTCTACTTTCGGAATTTTTGGGTATTTCTACTTTGATGAAATGGGGATCGAATTCTTTGGATTTTATTCACGTCTTCGAATGTGAGTTTTAGTGAATTGATTGGGTTTCCAAATTTAATCGGTTCTTGATTATTTCCCCGATTTGTTGCTATCATTTATTAGCAACTTTGATGACATTTTCTTCAAGATTTTTGTGAACATACTTTTTGATGGATTCAGTATCGATTTCCTTGGATTCTATTCACATCTTTGTATGTGAATTCTTGTGATTGATTGTTTCTACAATCATTCTTGTGATTTGTCACTTTAAAAATATAAAGGTTTTATATACTAGTAGTAAATATTAAAACCCTTTTTCTCCAAACGATTTCAAAACTATTTTACTACAAAGCTCTTTTTGTTAAACCGTTTTCCAATCTATTAGTATATACAAACCTTTATTTCACTCGTATGAGAAATTGAATTAAACGGCTTAGTAAAACAAGTGGTATGAAATGCTTGCGTTCACTTCGTTGGTTAACTCTTGGACTTGTTCGATTGAAACCTTTTTGTGACAACTTTCTAGTGAAGACCTACAACTTGTTCGTAAATACTTAAGTTAAGCTAGTGGTTATGGGACATGAAGCTAAACTCATATATTTACTAGCTTGGTGTGATTGACACTTCTTGATGATCATGACGATCATTTTTGTGATTTGATTTAGGCTAGCAATTGTGCGTTGCCTCTTTGTCTGCAAGGGAGACTATACCCCGTTTATGTGATGTTTCGCCATCACATATGTAGGGTAGCACCCTACGGTCTGCGGGCCATTCCTGTGTGAAAATTTAATGGATAGCTTCCATGAGATAGCTTCTCGTCATGTGTTATACGCGTAGGTGAGTTTTCATGCTCCCATTCATGTGTTAGGCCTCCCCCCCTATTTATGTGTTTTCTGGATTTCTTATGTGATTTCTGGAATTTGTGCTTCACCAATTTTCATGATTTTCATTGATATGATATCAGTTTTTGTGCATTGGTGAATTCATGTGTTATTAACTTGTTATGAATACAAGTTTAGGGTATGCTACTCTATTTTATCTTTGAAAAGATTCATGTGATATCGATCGGTGAGTTTTCATGCTCCCATTTTGTGATAGGCTTTCCCTCTTTTTTATGATTTAGACTAGCGATTGTGCGATGTCTCTTTGTCTGCGAGGGAGACTATACCCCGTTTATGTGATGTTTCGCCATCACATATGTAGGGTAGCACCCTACGGTCTTCGGGCCATTCTTGTGTGAAAATTTAATGGATAGCTTCCATGAGATAGCTTCTCGTCATGTGTTATACGTGTAGGTGAGTTTTCATACTCCCATTCATGTGTTAAGCCTCCCCCACTTTGTGATTTCTGGTTTTCGTATGTCGATTTCTAGAATTAGGGTTTTCTGGATTTCTTGTGATGATTTCTGGAATTTTGTGCTTCACCAATTTTCATGATTTTCAGTGATATGATATCAGTTTTTGTGCATTGGTGAATTCATGTGTTATTGACTTGTTATGAATACAAGTTTAAGGTATGATATCCCTTTCTATCTTTGAGAAGATTCTTGTGACATTTTTATGAATGAAAATTCATTGGTATTATATTTTGATGCCAGTTATTTTGACGAGATTTTGACGTGTTAACTTCAGTAACCATCAATTTTGAAATGGATTTACAAGCGGTTCTCCCGCAACACTGATATTGCTAATTTAATCACGTATTTTCAAAATTCGTTATTTTTAAAAGTTGTTTCATAAATATAAATTAAAATTGTTTTCAAAATTTTTACAGTTTACATTTTCAAAAGAACGAGGAAGCGATTTAAACATTTCAGAAAAATCGAAGACTATGACTCCTTTCTTTTACTGATTCGTTTAATTCCGGACTTGTCCGTTTGAGAATGTGAATTGCTATTTTTAAAACACACAATTTTGCACTTTCAAGGAAACGATAAAGAGATTTAAACGATTTAGCAAAAGTACGGAGTATGGAACCATACTTTTACTACTTCGGTTAATTCCGGACTCGTTAATTGAATAATTGTGATTTCTGATTATCGTTTTTGATAATCGGATATTTCTGATTTCTGATTATCGTTTTTGATAATCAGATATTTGTGAGATTTGATTATCATTTGTGATAAATAAATATTTGTGTTTCTGATTATCGTTTTTGATGATCGGATATTTTTGATTTCTGATTATCGTTTTTGATAATCAGATATTTGTGAGATTTGATTATCATTTGTGATAATTAAATATTTGTGATTTCTGATTTATCGTTTTTGATAATCAGATATTTATGATTTCTGACTATCGCTGTGATAATTCGATATTTGAATTCTAATTGTCTAATTGATAATTGAATATTGCTGATAATTGTGTTCATTCCGTTTTGTTGTTTTCGGATTATCTATTTGATAGATAGATTTTGTTGAAAATTTATGAATTTCTTTTATGAAATTAAAAGATGACTTTGTGATTGTATTGCCCATTGAGTGCTTTAAGAAATCTGGTCGATGCGCTTGATCAACATTATCGATAGGAATCTCCTAAACGCTTGGATGAGACAATCAGACACACTAAATTGAATTGTAAAATACAAATTTTTCTGAAAAGATAATTACATAAAGTAAATTGTAAATCTTGAAAATTTTAGTTTTTTTCGGGAAAGAATATTATTTGAAACAACTCTTTTTTCGATATTTCTATCCTTGCGATTCCCGAGGGGAACCAGGTCATTATCTTTTTGTACCAATGCTAATCGTATTGGTTTGGATGTCGTTCTCTTGTAAAAGAGAACGTGCTATCTCTTGTGCTTCTAAATCATTAATGACTATTGCGACTAGATATGCCACTCATGATCTAGTGCTCGTGGCTATTGATTTGGCATTATTACTTCTGGGTGAGAAATTGTTCTCTACCCTGATCATAAATTTTGGGAATATTTATTTCTCATAAGGAACTTAATGTTAGTCAAAAACGTTCAAGCTTACTCTTTCATGCCCTATATGGTGAACTTCCTATCTCAAATTTCTTCATTTTGTGATGTTAGGTTCTTATGGTTGTTACGTTTTTCCCACTTATCCCTTAGGATTGCGAGGATGCAATTTCTTTAAGGAGGGGAGTCTGTAACAACCCGGTATTACGTACCGATTAACTATCGTCTTTAGACGATTGCTTTTCCTAGCAAATTGCTGTTTGGAATTTTTTTTAACCAGTTGAAACTCTTTTGAAAAATCTGTTAAATGTTGACGGGCTTTAAAATAAATTCCCGGCCCACGTTTTCAAAATGTTTGATGCCGTGAAAAATTTGCAAAGCAAATGTACCCGTCCCCTTTATCTCGATGCCGTCCCATTCTTAAAGAAATTCGACCCGTTCCTTTATCATTTTCCTTTTTTTTTGTTCGTAAACCTAAATAAACAAATCGAAAAGGAGAAATAATGGCGGCTTCAAATTCCTTCGTTTGATCGTTCGTCTCCAAAATTAGGGCATAGAAATCGAAGGCAATGGCTGCATGGGTTCGAACTCCGCTCGATTCAATCTTCAGCAGCTAGGGCTTAACTTCGTTCGTGTTCCTCCTTTCTTCGACTGCTTCGAATTGGCAACAAGGTGAGTAATGAATTACTCACATCTAATTTGAATTCTGCAATTTCGTTGTGCTAAATTGTTGAAATTCGCGATTTTTCTTGCTTGATAAATTTATTCTCACGGCTTTGAAAGTATTGACTCCTTGTTGACTTCAGTTCCCTTGATTTGTTAAATTGGTTTGTTGTGATTTTTTTGGTTTATTAATTGATACTCACGGTTTTGATTTCTAGAAGTTTGATTTTAGTGGATTTATGTTGATCTCGGCTTCATCTCTGATCGTTTTCTGTTGACTTTGATTTTGTTCTGGCGATTTCCTTTATGTCGACTTCGGCATTGTTCTGACTTTGGCCCTGGTGACTTGAGATGATCGAGTCGTTGTCATTATTGTTGGCACTGACTTCATCATGTTGGTATTCATTTATCTGGTGGTGGTTGACCCTATGTACTTCGGCCTCTGGTCATTTGACTTTAGTTGCTTTTGCCTTGAGCATTTCACTGTGGTTTTGGCTCTTGATGCTTCATATATATATATCTACTTTTAAGTATGTATATATGTGACTGTTTCATGGTTCTCTGTCTATTTGACAGTTTTGTATACTTGCATGATCTCTGACTTTACCACTGATGTTTACTGGTCATTCATATGTGCATTTGTATGTTGTCACTGTAGTCTTGTACACATTGATTTGGTTTGTAATTTTATATCACTAATCCTCGTATGCTCGGCCAGGCTTGAGTTTTGCATTGCTTCATCACTGATGCTCAGATGCTTTTGATTTCATTTGTGCATTTTTTAGTCACTTGGGCTTGCTCTGTAGCTTGCTTTGACATTTGTATTTAGTTGTCATGCAGTTTCTTCTTGGCTTTGACATTTCTGAGTCTTTGCCTTTGAAGTTATTTAGTGGTCTTTACTTTAGTTCATTGTCATCTGAACTGTTGCCACTGTCTTCCATGTAGTTGCACTCCACTCCATGTTTGAATTCCTTACTGTCCATTTATGTTTTTGCATACCTTGTAGTTGTTGAACTGGTCTGCATATGTACTTGAGTTCTACATGTTCATTTGTCCTCAGTGGAAAGTCTGATACATATCATAGTTTCATTCATGTAGCTTCCTGCATATACTTGCTTCTTGGTTGCATTGTAGCTAGCATGTTTCTGGTGCATTCACTGTTTTACTATGGTCATATGTATGTGTTCACATGATCAAGTATTTGTTGCCAGTTTCTTTCGAACTAACTTATGTAGATAGTGATCCCTGTGTACATTTAACCGTTATCACTTGAGTTTGTTCATGTTGTCATTCTTTGGTCTCTGCCTTCACCTGTGTTCATTTCAGTTGAACTGCATTTGGTTCTGTTTAATGATGTACTCGAATTTGTCTTTATTGTTGTACATGCTTGAACTGTTGATGACTTCTTAGCTCATCTGGACATTTTGGTCCCTGTCTGCATTGCATACATGCAATTGCATTTGTTGTAGATATTGATGTTGTTTGAAACTGTTACATGTCTACTTGTTTGTAGCTGCTGCACTGCTGTTCAATTGTCTGGTTAGTTCCACATTCCAGTAGTCATTTGAAGTTGCATTCATCCCAGTGTACATTGATGCTTGTTTTTGAACTTGAGTAGTTTTATTGCAGTTGGTACTTTACGCACTGTCGTATGCTTTGTTTTGGTCCGGAGCATTACCTCTAGTTTCACTGCATATGTTTTGAGTCCAGAGCTTATAAGTCCCACTGCACTGTATCATTCACTGATACACGGGTATATGCATTTCTTGATCTGTTAACCTTTGGGTTGTAAATTCTGATCCATTTTAGTTGCAGTAGTGTTGAGTCACGAATGTCATGACTTGGCCTTTGTAGTTTCGTTTTGATGATTTTATATTCTGTTGTGGCGAGGCAGTACACGCGAGAGTGTCCTGCAGCCCAATCAGATTTGACAAAAATTGTTATTTCAATTGTTTGAATTAATTTGGTTTAATTTGATGATTCTGTTGTTAATTGCTGTTTTTGGCAATTCGGATGTTTTTCTAAATTATCTCTATAGATAATCATTTCATCTATCTTTGTTGGTATTTCGAATCTGCTGATTTGCTGTTTAACATTGATATCTGTTATATTTATCGATATCCGATTCTCTTATTGAAGAGTTGGATATACGAGACTTCTATGACTGTCGTCTATTTGATATTTGATTATTATTGCTTCTGTGCATTAATAACTGAGTTTGAATTAGACTGACCCGGGTATTATTTTCTTTTGAATTTAATACTCGGGTCAGACCGAGTATTTACAGGTTGTAGATTTTTAGCTTTGGGTTGCTGCTAGAGCTATGAAGACTTTTCATATCATTTGAAGCATTTTGCGTCTTTTGTTGAAGTCAGTGTACTGATTAGGATGATGTGTATTCATGTACATTAGTTGATAATGTATTTGTATATATAACTTCCAGAGTCGACAGTTGTAGTTGTATCATATGTACCATGTCAGATGTATTGTAACTGACATCAGTTATTATATATATATGAGACTTTTTGTTCCATCTGTATTCCGCATTTATGTTATCTGTGTTATTTTTATATCTATTGTCCTAAACTATTATAGCCACTGTGTAGTAGCTTTCAGTTTGTATCAGTATGTCGGATTTCCTCTAAAAATGAAATGCATGTTTTACTATCTGACATATCGGTGCTCGAACAAAGCAATTACATGGATGGTCGCTCCTCAACAGCCTTATTCTCTGTGCTAGTTGACAACATTACACCGTAGTGTTCTTGGCTAGCGCGGGTATAGAGGTGGGGCGTCACATACGATCAAATTAGACATCGAAACTAGTTCCATTATGTTCAGAATGAGGGTAGAACATTAAGAATGCCAAGCGGCACGCTTCGTTCGAAGCTCGAGAATTTCAGACGTTTAAGGGTGAGATATTTTCTAATTAATAATATAATATTCTTTCCATCCAAATATTTCATACAAGCCGCCCATTCTTTGTTCCCCCTATTTTTCCCCCTTTCTTTCGATTCGTTCATTTTAAAACTAACGAAGCTCCATACTTTAAATAAAAAAAGGGAACTCTCGATCTAGGAAAAAATAATAAAGCAGCGATTGCTCGCGATTGAAACCAGAAAGCGCGAAGTAGCGTCGAGCTCGGTATTCGATTTTAGGGTTTATTGGTTCATCGAGGGAGCTCACAAGTGCGCGCGATGGAGGCGCAGGCAGGTGGTGGCGACGTGGTTATAGGCCAGGCAGGCTGCGAGGGCTATCGGCAATAAAAATAAATTCTATTTATTGACTGTGTTTATAATCAATAACTGAAGTTGAATAATAAATTGAATTATTTTAGATAGGAATAAAACAATGTTGATAACTAAAATTTATTTGAAATTTAATGATTAGTTAATTTTGATTAATTGGATAATTTAATTTGTTTAAATTTAATATTGGAGATTATTTGAATAATTGAATTATGGATTTAATATGATTAAAAATGGTATAGGAAATTGATTCAAATTTTATTTGAATATGAATGAAGATGGTTAACATTTAAAATTTGATTTAAATGTGAATAATTAAAAATCGGAAATTTTATATTTTAATTAATGAATAAAAATAGCCATTTTGGCAACTGCCTCGGATTTCGACGAATCCAGTTTCATCGGATTCGTAATATTGAGTTATTGTACGATTTCAAGTTTCATAGCGATCGAACCTGTCATTTGGCCATGCGAGTTTGAAACGCGTAGAAATCAATTTAAGGAATTCGACAAAATAAATTGACTTTGAAAAGCTATCTTCCACATACGATCAAATTAGACATCGAAACTAGTTCCATTATGTTCAGAATGAGGGTAGAACATTAAGAATGCCAGGCGGCATGCTTCGTTTGAAGCTCGAGAATTTCAGACGTTTAAGGGTGAGATATTTTCTAGTTAATAATATAATATTCTTTCCATCCAAATATTTCGTACAAGCCGCCCATTCTTTGTTCCCCCTATTTTTCCCCTTTTCTTTCGATTCGTTCATTTTAAAACTAACGAAGCTCCATACTTTAAATAAAAAAAGGGGAACTCCCGATCTAGAAAAAAAAATAAAGTAGCGATTGCTCGCGATTGAAACCAGAAAGCGCGAAGTAGCGTCGAGCTCGGCATTCGATTTTAGGGTTTATTGGTTCATCGAGGGAGCTCACAAGTGCGCGCGATGGAGGCGCATGCAGGTGGTGGCGACGTGGTTATAGGCCAGCAGGCTGCGAGGGCTATCGGCAATAAAAAAGAAAGAAAGTATAGTCAAAGTCGTTGTGTTCGTCTAGGAGGAAGAAGCTGTGTGCGTGCAATGATGGGAGGATGAGTTAGGTTTGTTTTGATTATTATTAATTTAGTTATATTTGATTTGTTTAAAAACATTGATATCTAAATAAATACGTAATTCGTTCATACGAGGTTAGATTCGAGTGCGGTAAATTGCATTAGATTCATATCAATGTCGTCTGCACTATGGAATAGGATTCGTCATCTTTTGGTTAGTTTGGATTTTCAGCTTCATAAAAAGGTGAGTGTTTATACACTCACAATTGGCTAAAATAATTTTGACGTTAGTTAAATTACACTGTGAAGTGATTTAAATTTTACTGATGATTGTTTGATAAATTTAATTGACATTTAAATGGACATCTAAAATTAATCAATTGGATTTGATTGACTGTTAAATTAGATTAGGATTAAACTGCTAGTAAAATTCCCGATTATTGATAGTTGGTTAATTGTTATGAATTATTGATTGTTTGGATGATTGTTTGTGATGGATGAAAATTGGATTGATATTTGGATGATTTGGATGTTTATTTATTTTGATATATCATGTTATCATCTAGTATATTATTTATAGTATATACAATTGTAAACTAAATTATTTCGAATAAAGTAAGAAATAGGTTGAAATGATATATACATATGACATTTATTTTGGGTAGAAATGATATATACCTATGATATTTATTTAGGTTTGAAATGATATATATTCATCCATAAATTAAATTGGAATAACTGATTCACTTGGCCATAGGATTGAAAATTATATACGGACACCGGATTGGTTAAATTAAATTATTTTGAAATTTTTTGATTTGAAATTATTTATAATTATTTGATTTAAGAAATAAAAATCAAATTTATGGAAATTAATTATCTTCGAATTGGAACTCGATATGTAGAAATTTAAATTTTAAACAGGAATTGTTTAATTAATTGAAGTTGATATTTTTAAGTTATAATCGAAATATGATGTGAATTTCAGAAAATTGATTTCTTTTGAAGGATTGGACATTTATTCGAACTTTGAATATTGCTAAGAAAAAGTGATATAAAACGATAATTCGAAATTGAGCTTGGAATTTAATAATATTTGAAGGTTTAGATTTTTAAGTTGGATATTGAAGGAAAAATTGATTTAAGTGTTTTGAATCGATATTTTGGAAATCGAACTCGAAATTGATATAAATCGAAATGGTTTAAATTTTGAATTGTAATCGAAATTAATTTGGAATTGGAATTGAAATTTATTTGGAATTGGAATTGAAATTAATTTGGAATTGAAATTGAATTCGAATTGAAATCAGAATTGAATCGATTAAATCGAAATGGAGATTGGAATTAATTTGAATTGGGAAATTGGAAATTGAAATCAGTTTGACTTCGAAACTATTTTTCAAACAAATTATTTTAATATAAACTGTTTAAAATCTATCTTCTTTAAATATTCAAATTATTTTGATTTTTCAAACTATTTTACTATATAAACCATTTTTAATACTCAAATTATTTTCTATTAAACTATTTTTACTATTTTAAAACTACTTAACTATTTTACTAAAAAATGTTTCTGGTTAAAAGGGTGAATGTTTATATTTAAATCTTGGATTTAAATATGAATTGGGTTAAAGTGAAGTTATAACCAAAATTGTAATTCGAAGCAAATTTTAAAGTGAAATCGATATATCGAAATGAATTGAACTTTTGAAGTAAAATATGATTTCTAAAGAAAATATGATGATTTCGAAATTGATTTGGATTTTGAAGTAAATATGATGATTTAGAAATGGATTTGATTTTGAAGCAAATGTGATATTTTGATATCAAGTATGAACTATTTTCGAAATGTAAAAGTACCAACCGGTGTGTAAAAGGACATTTGGTTGTTAAAGAGACCGGGGCCTCTTATTGGCATACTCTCTATCAATATTGGAACCACTTTAACAACTGTGTACACGGTGGATGATATCCAGAATGTAATGGTTGAATTTGCGATGTTTACTGGAATAAAGTAAGAGAACGATGATGGATTGGTTTAACACTCGTGTCATAATAGAAATGACTAAACCAGGATCCTATTTTTAGCCAATGAGGTTAGCTACCTCTAGCGACGTTGATCCCTCGTATTACTATTGTGATTTCGTATTCGATGGGTGCACCTTTTATGTTTGGATTGATTGTCGTAGTTGGCCATGGATGGGTTACGACCAGCCAGAAAGGGTAAACTGGTAGAATCTTACCTTGGACATTGCCTCATGTACCTTGTCATATTTATCCTTATACAAGCCCATTATGACTTTGGTTTAGTACTGTACCTATAGGGGACTCACTGGCTACCAAAGTTACTGGTTGTGTGACAGGACCTGCATAGACTACATGCTATAAAAATGTGTTAAGGGGGTTAATGTAAAACCTTAACGCTATTTTGATATTTATTTCACTGATAGACATTATCTATTATAGCGTACACTATTACATATAGATAGTTTGACGGATCCTTAGAAGAGGGAAAATCCCATAACTTCTCTTAAGTTATGGCACTCATATTTCGTGATATTGATTTGACTTACATAAGAGTATTTTACTCCTGACTCGAGTGTTTTGTCTTTTCATTACACTCGGGTCAGTCCTGAGTATTTTTCCCAATGCATTGAAGATCTATTTCTGGAGGACGAAGAAGAAGTTGGTATATTGTTACTATTATTATTCTCCGCATCATGCTATTTTGCTGAATTGTTTATTTATTCCTGATGTATATATATAACTCTGATAAATGTTGTATAGATTATAATCAAATGTATGATATAAACAGCTTCATGAATTGATTATTTGATTATTATATTTTACCATTCCGCTGTGAGACTGTGTTTGTTTTCTTCTTCTTTTCTTATTTTTCTTATTTAACCCCATTAATTACCTAAGTTCTAGATTATTTAAGTTAGATATGTCTGGATTATTGTCGATTTAATCCTTATAAAATGGGGGTCATCACATAGTGGTTATGTTATCATGCGGTAACATACATTCATGAGTTGCTTTTGCTATCTCCTTTTGCTTATATATGACAGAACTCCAACTTGGATAACTTTCTCTATATTAAATCAACTGTTAGGTAGATGTATAGTGATTCTCAACATTGCCCAAAGTTGTATCCAAATATGATCAAATATGGATTTAAAAATAATATTCTATGATCCTTCAAAATTTGATGTACTTACTTGTTTTAGGTTAATGTTAAAGTACCTCCTTTCTCGAACAATTCTAGCCGTGTATTTTAGTTTTTATCATGTAGTTGACTGTTTTTCGCCTATTTATACTTTTTGAGTCATAAATAACCTTTAAAATGTATCAATTTGGAAAGATTATATAATAGCGATGAATTATATATGATGAATACATGATATTGTCTGTATATTCTCGTATATAGTTATCAGATAGTGAATATTTCATTTTAGCACATCCAGTCTCAGTATCGTACACAACTATACTTAGCAGCACATAATATGGTGGTCTTAGAACAAGTGACAACATATTTATAATTAGATGGATTTTTTCGCCTTTAAATCCTGCTCAATTTTGATTTTTTGATTAACATTCTTATGAAATCTAGGATATGGTTCATGCCTAAAAAATTATCAAGTACCTACCAAAATTAAGAACCATCAACACTATCAATATTGTAAATTTATCATCTATAAACCCAACGTATATTGGTAAATTTAAACCTTTATCAAACCCGAAAAATGGAGCCATTAGAAAAGATAGAAAAAGAATTATCCATCAGTGCTGGTGCTCGTTTCTACATGACCATAATTATTAGTAACTCTCTCTAATGAATTTATTATCCTACAACAAACTTAGTCATACGTTATACTCATAGGAAAATACAAATGATTGATATATATATATATACCTCAAAATGTTTATGCCCATTGATTTGTCCACTTCAGCAAAATGACTGTGCTGCTAAAATAACCAACACATATATGATATATCAACAATAAGTGTGAATGTTAATAAATAAATAAGCACTTTAGTTAGAAAGTTAACACCTAACTTACCTTCAAAGCAAGGGAGAAAATGTCTTGTTCAGTGACAAAACAACTACCAAAGAAGCATAGAAAACATAGCAGTGCAGGAAGTGACCTATTTCTTTTTATCGATGGTGACATAGAATATTGCAAGAATAAGAGTGTAGAGGAAAGAAAAGTTGAGATCCAAACCACCTTCATGACGAATTACATACCTATCAAGAGTAAGATGGATATGTAAAGGTACGAAGTGAAAGATAAGAAGAGAGTAGAAGAATTTAGGGAATACATTATCAAATTTTAGTGTTCTTGATTGTTTCGTTGAATTTGGGGGTAATAGATCTAGGGCTTTGAGAGGGAGAGGCATTTGAAGTAGTTTTATATTGTGTGGACAATAAAAATAGTTAGTCTACACCTCAATTTTCTCTTTCTAATTTATTCCTAAAAAATACCATAAAATTTTATACTATACACTTCCTAATACAAGACTTTTTAATAGCCTACCAAATGCATCATTTTTGTCTTTTTTTGCATGATGAATAACTACCAACGAACATTATTTTCTACAGTGATATACCACTGAACAACAGCAATTTGGTTGTTGATGGCCGTTGAAAACGGTATTGGTCGGCGGTTGTTCGTCATGTGAAAACTTTACGTGTTGGTTGATTTCTGTATGAAATGAGTTTGGCATTAGAAAGCAAACAAATTTTATTGCACTTATATTTTTTCTATGGTATTAGGAAGAGGGAAATTAGGTGCCCTTAGCAACACACTAAAAATATTCAGCTAGCTATTGAACTTTTATTATGCAACAAATGGTCGATTAAAATAAAGTGAAGGTAGCTTTTCCATTACATCACAAAAGCATAGATAATTCCTATGCCATTGTGATACTAAAGAATAAAAATAAAAATGTAACAAGGTATTGTTAAATATTATTAGCACTGTAAAATCGTAGATAATTTTCGATGCATTTGTGATACAAACCTTAAACATAAAAACATTCTCGACATCAATATGGCGTAGCTAATTAGTGACATCTTTGTGATGACTTAACGACATTGTTAAATTCAATATCTAATTAGTGACACCTTTGAGTTTACTTAACGACATTGGTAAATTCAACGATGTCGCACCATTGCTAAGTCCCTATAGCATCGCTAAATAACTTCAGAAATCAGCCCACCACCAATAGGAATGTTTTATACTTTCTGTACGAATTAATAAAATATTTGAATAAGCGTATTTAATGCTTTTACAAATAGTTATAATTCGTTCTGTAACATTGACTTGTTTAAAAGTTAATAAAAAGGTTGGAATAAGTCCATTTATTTTTTCAGTCCCGCACCACAGGGATTATTGAGAGAAACGTTTTATTTTGGTATAAATTAATAAAATGTTTGAATAAATGCATTTAATTTTGTTAGCATAAAACATTTTATAACATTAATTTTTGGTATGTATTAACAATGCATTTTATGTTTTTGGTTTAAATGAATAAAACAGTCATTTAAGACCCATTAATTTTGAAAACATTTTATAACGTTCATTTTCAGATCTGTTTTTCAACTATTTATTTGATGAATGGACGAAACGAAAATATATAACTATCTCTCTTTCATTTCTCTTAGTTGTTATTCCTATTTTCCAAAAAAACGAGTACTATTTTAATTGTCCAAGTGTAACAACCCGTAGATTTTCGATAATTAAATTAGTTAATCTAATAAAATTTCATGGTCTAATGTTGGAAGAATTAAAAATTTGTAATGTATTTATTTATCATGATAATAACTAGAATGAATTGCAACAATAGTTATCTGAGTTAATTATTAATGAGTTGAATGAAATTCCAATCAATTGAAATGACTTAAATATTATAACTTGGTTATAAGGGAATATAAGAAAAACAAATGTAAATATTAGGTTAACTAATGAAATAAGATGTAGTCAATGGTAATGGAATCTAATTGGTATTGTATAGGAAATTGTGACACTTGTAGTAAATAATAAACTTAAGTGTGATTAAAAGTAAATGGTGATAATTATTATAAGTTACTTGTTTATTGGTCAGTCGAATTGAATTTAGAAACCAATTGTAAATGAAATGAAATTTTATATAGTAACTAGGTTTATAATCAATAACTGAAGTCGAATAATAAATGTTGGATGCTTTGGATGTGAATAAGGTAATTGAGTGGTAACTAAAATTCAATTAAAATGTAATATTGGGATTTGTTGAATATTGAACAATTTAAATTATTTAAATTCAATATTTGAAATTTACTAGAATAATTGAATGACGGGAATTGAATAACTGTTTAATGGAAATGGTTGTTCTATAATTTGTATTTGTTTCAAAAGTAAAATTTTGAATGTAATATGATTTATTTGTTATTGAAATTTAATATATGAAAATAGAGTAAATAACTGAAATTTGATTTAATATGATTCAAATTGGTTTCCAAAGTGAATATAAGTTATATTTGGATTATAATAGAGTTAATAAGACTTTAAAATTTGAATTTTAAGAAATTCTGTAAATTTTGAAAAGTCGT
Source organism: Allium fistulosum (assembly GCA_030737815.1). NCBI lineage: Eukaryota > Viridiplantae > Streptophyta > Magnoliopsida > Asparagales > Amaryllidaceae > Allium > Allium fistulosum. Next base: position 422,441,985 of record CM060907.1, on the reverse strand, counting down.
CGATTTAATCGACGAGTAAAAATAGCCTTCCGAGGTACAGTCTCGGAATTCGATGAAACCAGTTCCTTTGGATCCGTAATAGTGTATTATTATCGGATTTCAAATTTCGTAGCGTTTGGAGTTATCGTTTGGTCGTACGGGTTAGAAACGCGTCGTAATTTATATCGAAAATTTAATATTTTAATTCGATTCAAAAAGCTATCTTCCACATACGATCAAATTAGCCTCCGAAACACATTCCATTGTGTTCGGAATGCGGGCAAAACCTTAGGAACGCCTGTCGGCGTGCGTCATTTGGAAATCGTTTGAAAATGTTGTTTAAAAATGAATTTGATATTAAAATATTATTATATATGCTTGTATATATGTGAACAAAGTCGAAACCCTATCCATCTTCTTCGTGGCCGCCACTTATCAGTTTTAATGGCCGAGAACTTGTGACCTTCTTCCCTCTTTTTCTCTCCATCTACTCGTTAATTTCCAAAACTTTCTGAAGGGAAATCGAAGAGCTCGAGGGGCTCTACAAAGTCAACGGTTATGATCGGAGATAGAGCTGTGGATTGTCGGAAAATCACGATGGAACGACGATAGTTCGAGTGCAAAATGTGAGGCCAAGGCACGACCGAGCTCCGCCTGGGCGTGGGCGTGGGTCAGGGTGAGAGTGGCGCACGCCGGGGCTATAGTCGATCAACCTCCGGTTACCGGAGGGAGGCGTGGCGATCGATCTAGTGACGCGTGCGTTTGGGTTCTTTGATCCTGGAGCACGAGTGAACGAACGGAAGAAGAAGGAACGATCTTGTGGCCAGATTTCTTCATTCTTTTTGTGCGGCCCAGATCTGATGGTTGGAATAATAAAATGAAAAATTGTTTTAAATTATACTAATATATATTCAATCTTTGAAAACTTGTATCTCTCTCATACTTTATCAGAATCAGACGGAACTTTTTGCGATGGAATCGTGTTGTCGAGCTCTACGTCATGGAATTGATTTGGGGACATTTGGAGCTAACTAAAATTTCAGGTTAAATCGAACGTCGTTCGATTTGATTTGAAATTGAAAAATCAAGGTGAGTGTTTTATAACGCTCACAACGTACTAGAATATTCTGATGCTAGTTAAATTTAATATTGTGAAGTGATATGATTTTTATTAGTCGTTGTTGATAAAATTTAACTGTCATCTAGATTGTCATTGAATTTAATGCTAGAAATTGAAATTGACAGTCAAATTAGAATTGGAATTTAATCGCAATTAAAATTCCCGAATATTTATAACTATGAAATTCCGTGAATTATATTGTATGTTTGGATGATTGGTTGCAATGGATGCTATTGTTGATATTTGAAATGTTTGGATGTTTAATTGTTTGTACATATAAATTCATCACCCTGTGTATAATTTACAGTGTAAATTAAATCATTTTGAATAAATTGAGAAATAGGTTGAAATGATATATACCTATGACACTATTATTTGAATTGAAATGATATATATCTATTCCTGAAATTTAATTGAAATAACTGATCACTTGGCCATAGGATAGAAAATTATATATGGGCATCGGATTGGTTAAATAAAATAATTTGTAAAATCTTTGATTTGGAATTATTTTAAATGGTCTGATTTAAAGGAATTTAAAAATCAAATTTTATAGAAATTGAATTCATCGCAAATTTGATGTTGAGATGTTGAAGTAAATTTTTGTTAAACAAATTGGTTAATAATTGAGGTTAAGACTTTGAAATTTAAATTGTGATATGATTGAATTTCATAAATTGATTTGATTTTAAAGGATTCAACGTTTATTCGGACTTTGAATATTATTAAGTAAAAGTGTGATAAAGACAATATTTTGAATTTGAGGAAATTGGATTTGGATGGAATTGAATTAATTTGAAAATCGAAATTGATTTGAATTGAAATTGAGATTTGAATCGACTGAATGGAAAATTTGAATTTGATTCAGATTGGTAAGTTGGAATTTAAAATGGTTGACTTTGAAGTTATTTCATTTTGGTTTTCCCAAATTATCCTGCTATATAAACCATTTTAAATATTCAAACTATTTTATACTACACTATTTTAACCTATATTAACTATATTAAATTATTTTAATTTGTTTTAAACATGTTAACTTATTTTAATCTATTTTAAATATACTTAACTCAATTTAATTTATTTTAAACTAATTAACTATTTCAATTTATTTTAATTTTATTTTTATCTATTTTAAAGTTATTTAACCTATTTAATTATATTTAATCTATTTAAATCTAGTTAACCATACTAAATCAATTTAAACTATTTTGAAATCTATCTTTAATATTTTAGAGTATTTTAACTATTTTTAATTATTTAAGCTGTTTTTAAACTATTCAAACTATTTTCCAAAATTTCCAACTGGTCACTAAGGTGAAATGTTTATATTTAAATCTTGGATTTAAATACGAATTTGGTTAAATTGAAATTATATCCTAAATTGAGATTCGAAACGATTTTGAAATTGGAATGAGATATTGAGGTGAAAAATGATTTTTGAAATGGAATCGTATATTTTGAGTAGATACGATGATTTTGAAATGGATTTGATTTTGAAGCGAACTTGATATTTTGATATCAATTATGAATTAATTTTGAAAATGTAAAAGAACCATCCGGTGTGTAATAAGCGTTTGGTTGTTAAAGTGACCGGGATCAGATATGGGCATACTCTCTGTCGATACCGAAAACCACTTTAACAACTATGTACGTGGTGGAGATTCCAGAAATGAAGTAGGATGGTTTGGCGACGATTCTATATGGTATGACGTGACCCTGTCTCCCGTGAGTCAGCTTAGATGTGACTAAAATCAGGAGCCACGCCGGGCCAATGTGAGGTCATTCCTCTTATCGGACATATTTCTTCAATACCATTCTATTGCTTTTGTGATTGTTTTGGTGGCCACCCCTCGATTGTTGGGAGTGTGTCCAAGGTGGGCGGTAGTAGCTGCTATGCGTCACCACCAGTCCGGATCCGCAAACGGTATATCTACCCTGGCATTTCCTCGTGTGCCGTGTTCACATGCCCTAGAGCGCCTTCTACGAGTTTGTTTTATACCATACCTATGGAGTGCCCTCTGATAGCCCTCCAGTTTACGGAGGAATTACGGTACTGTATAGACTATGGGAATATTTATAAAAATGTGTTAAGGGGGATATGGGTAACGCCTTAACGCTATTTTAATAGTTTATTTTACTATAGACATATTATAATAGCGTATTATACTACATAGTAGATAGTTTAACGGATCCTTAAGAGATGGAAAATCCCGTAACATCTCTTGAGTTATTGCACGCACGTCGACACTGGATAGGAGATGTCAAACCCCATAAACATCTTTGACGCTGTTACACTCATCTTTACTTACGATTGATTTAACTTACATAAGGATATTTTAGTCCTGACTCGAGTGTTTTGTCTTTTCATTACGCTCGGGTCAGTCCTGAGTTTTTCAGCTTATTGAAGATCTATCATGGAGGACGAAGACGAAGATTTGGTATACTATTACTATTATTATCCTTACATCATGCTGTCTGCTGCATTATTTTATTTGTTCTGTTATATATGTATAACTCTGATAAATGATGTATAAATGATAATCAAAAGTATATTAAACAACTTCATGAACTGTTTATTTGATTATTATATTTTATCTTTCCGCTGCGAGATTCTGTGGTTGTTTCTTGTTCCTTTCTCTTCTTTTCTTATTTACCCCATTAACAATCCTCCCTTTTGAATGGTTTGAGTTGACATATGTATTTGATTGTCGATTTAAACTGTCCAAAAAAGTTGGGTCGTTACAGTTGGTATCAGAGCTTTGGTTTAGCGATAACCTTAGCTTTGTGGGGTCAGACTCTTTATAGATAGGGTAGTAATACCCTATGATGAGTCGCTGAGTGTATATGTATGAGAGAGCGTATTTTTTAGTGATATAAAATTGTTTTATATTGTGTTGGTTGATTTGTTGAGTGGCATATGGATTCTGGTCAATACGAGTAATTAACGTCATTGATAGGGATCTCTAAACACTTGAACAGAACAATTCGACATAGTATTGTTTTGAAATTGGGGAAATGAAAATATTTTTCCCTAAATATATTTTACATATAAAAGAAATAATTTTCAGAAATTATTATGATTCATCCAATTTGTTTGGTTGTTAGAAATGATAATATGGATGATTATCACAAATTGATATTGTGTTTTAATAAATAAGGTTATTACAAAATAAACAATGATAAAACAACTTATGGAATGTTTTAAGAAGGTAAAATTTTGTAAGAATAATTTATAAATGTGACTTATAAATTAAATTGAATCTAAATTGAGAAATATTGAATTTAGGACCCGGGGATTTTGAAAATGGTTTTCAAAACTTTGAAGAAAATATGTAGTGATATGAGTTGAAAAATATTTATGGGAAACATCTTGAAAGGATTTTTAAGAAGGAATGAATTCAGTACTCCTCTCTTATGTCGCTGGAAAATAATTTCGGTGATGACTGCACAGCATCATCGACGTTCATTTTCGAGTCTCAAAGTGGAGGAAATTTCTGCGAAGCTTTGCTTTGCTTCGAAACTGTTTTGAAAAAAAAATGCATTTTTGGTTTAAACTCCAAAAGTATGATTTGATATATATAAGATATAAATGATTTTATTTTTATCTCAAATTGATTTGAAATGAACCGGGCATTTAAATTTTTAAGTTATGTTAATTAATATTTTTCAAATTATCTGAGTGAAATGTGAATAATCAGAACTTATAATAATAAGAGAAATAAAAAACTCTAAGCCAAATGTTTTGAGAAACTTTAGAATTGAAGTATAACTCTTAAAATTGAAAGGTATTTAAAAAAGGTAAAGAAAATTTAAACAAGTAAAAAAATTGTAAACATTCTAATTTAGTAAAATGAGTCCTATAAAATTTGTATTGTATCAAATTGCATTCTAATAACATATAATATGACTTACCAAATGTTAAAAGTAAAAGGATGATTTGGATATGTAATGAGATATTATACAAGTAAACTAAACCTAAAGGTAACTGAAATATATAAGTAAGAAAAAACTTAAAAGTAATTAAAGGGTATATAAATGGAAATTTGGTGGTGATAAAAATGTTATATATTTAAATATAATATGAAATGATGAATGGCTAAATGGAATAAGTAAGTAGAACTTAAGAAAACCGGCCAGTGAACCAAATAATATCTTTGTAAATTTGTTATAGAATTGAATATAAATTTGCAAAGAAATTGTGAAATTGAAATTTGTAGCTTTCGAGATAATTATAAACTCAGATAAAGTCCAACTTCTTATATATGACTTTTATAGAATAATTATAAACTAAGTGATGATTAATAAAATGTTCCACAAATAAATTTGTTATTAACTGAAATTTTGAAAATGAAGTAAATGTAAACAAAAGAATTTGGGATGGCTAAGAATCATTTGGAAAATGAAATTGAATTTAATAAAATTGTATAGAAAGTTTAAAATGAACTTGAGCAAATAAATTCTATAGGATGATGTTTAAGAAATGAAAGTATTAAAGAGTATGCTATGTAAAGAAATGGATATGCTAAGTAATTAAGGAATGAATAATGCATTGTGTATAATTAATTGTAAATGAAATGATGGTAAGTAAATAAATTGAATATAGACAAATTGTATAGGAATCTATTGGAAGGTAATACGTAAGTTGTACGTATATTATTTTATTCGCATAACAATTTGACCCGAATTCGAGCACAGAATTTCGAGATAATTTATATCGATCCAAGTTAGGATTTTTCACTCGATTCCCGACGGCGAACCCTGGATATGGATTTTTGATTTGATTCTGGAATTCTCTATCATAGTATATGGCTATGCAAGGAGAATAACAGTTTCCGATCAAGGAACCAAATCTGAGTCCGCACTAGAGAGTCGTGTGAACGATACTAGTTTGGAAGTGAAATTTTGTGATCAAATGAGCGATCAGATTTGATATTGCGTACGGATGATATATGTACTTCGTACAGGTTTAGGTAAAGCTAATATTGAAAATTGATAATGCAAATTATAAATTGATTTTAAATTATATGATTGGATATAAATTGATAAATAAGATGCAGGTAATTAAAATCAAGGAATTTGGATTGCCCGACAAAAAGGTACATGTTTATTTGTTATTGGATTTGGTGATTTTTGGATTGATCCACTTGGCTTTTGGTTTTCTTTTGTTGGTTTGAGGCCGTAGAGGCGTTTTGTAGCTGTACCGATCGAGCCGCGCAAAGGAGACGCTGTCGAAATTTTCCGTAAATCCGGGTGTTAGAAAATTTTTGGGTTTTTAAAATTTTAAAACTCGTTTGGATAACCAACTTAAAAATTTCGTAAGCTTATCGGAGTAGTGTAGTGGGAGTGTAGAAACGACTTTATAAATGAAATTTCTTTGTTTTGTAAATTGATAATTCTGAATAGGAATTATCAAATGTTGAACTCTTTACTTTACTTAGTTCCTTTTCCCTTCTTTTTCCTTTTCGAGGACGAAAAGTTTTAAGTGGGGGAGAGTGTAACAACCCGTAGATTTTCGATAATTAAATTAGTTAATCTAATAAAATTTCATGGTCTAATGTTGGAAGAACTAAAAATTTGTAATGTATTTATTTATCATGATAATAACTAGAATGAATTGCAACAATAGTTATCTGAGTTAATTATTAATGAGTTGAATGAAATTCCAATCAATTGAAATGACTTAAATATTATAACTTGGTTATAAGGGAATATAAGAAAAACAAATGTAAATATTAGGTTAACTAATGAAATAAGATGTAGTCAATGGTAATGGAATCTAATTGGTATTGTATAGGAAATTGTGACACTTGTAGTAAATAATAAACTTAAGTGTGATTAAAAGTAAATGGTGATAATTATTATAAGTTACTTGTTTATTGGTCAGTCGAATTGAATTTAGAAACCAATTGTAAATGAAATGAAATTTTATATAGTAACTAGGTTTATAATCAATAACTGAAGTCGAATAATAAATGTTGGATGCTTTGGATGTGAATAAGGTAATTGAGTGGTAACTAAAATTCAATTAAAATGTAATGTTGGGATTTGTTGAATATTGAACAATTTAAATTATTTAAATTCAATATTTGAAATTTACTGAATAATTGAATGACGGGAATTGAATAACTGTTTAATGGAAATGGTTGTTCTATAATTTGTATTTGTTTCAAAAGTAAAATTTTGAATGTAATATGATTTATTTGTTATTGAAATTTAATATATGAAAATAGAGTAAATAACTGAAATTTGATTTAATATGATTCAAATTGGTTTCCAAAGTGAATATAAGTTATATTTGGATTATAATAGAGTTAATAAGACTTTAAAATTTGAATTTTAAGAAATTCTGTAAATTTTGAAAAGTCGTCGATTTAATCGACGAGTAAAAATAGCCTTCCGAGGTACAGTCTCGGAATTCGATGAAACCAGTTCCTTTGGATCCGTAATAGTGTATTATTATCGGATTTCAAATTTCGTAGCGTTTGGAGTTATCGTTTGGTCGTACGGGTTAGAAACGCGTCGTAATTTATATCGAAAATTTAATATTTTAATTGGATTCAAAAAGCTATCTTCCGCATACGATCAAATTATCCTCCGAAACACATTCCATTGTGTTCGGAATGCGGGCAAAACCTTAGGAACCCCTGTCGGCGTGCATCGTTTGGAAATCGTTTGAAAATGTTGTTTAAAAATGAATTTGATATTAAAATATTATTATATATGCTTGTATATACGTGAACAAAGTCGAAACCCTATCCATCTTCTTCGTGGCCGCCACTTATCAGTTTTAATGGCCGAAAACTTGTGACCTTCTTCCCTCTTTTTCTCTCCATCTACTCGTTAATTTCCAAAACTTTCTGAAGGGAAATCGAAGAGCTCGAGGGGCTCTACAAAGTCAACGGTTATGATCGGAGATAGAGCTGTGGATTGTCGGAAAATCACGATGGAACGGCGACAGTTCGAGTGCAAAATGTGAGGCCAAGGCACGACCGAGCTCCGCCTGGGCGTGGGCGTGGGTCAGGGTGAGAGTGGCGCACGTCGGGGCTATAGTCGATCAACCTCCGGTTACCGGAGGGAGGCGTGGCGATCGATCTAGTGATGCGTGCGTTTGGGTTCTTTGATCCTAGAGCACGAGTGAACGAACGGAAGAAGAAGGAACGATCTTGTGGCCAGATTTCTTCATTCTTTTTGTGCGGCCCAGATCTGATGGTTGGAATAATAAAATGAAAAATTGTTTTAAATTATACTAATATATATTCAATCTTTGAAAACTTGTATCTCTCTCATACTTTATCAGAATCAGACGGAACTTTTTGCGTTGGAATCGTGTTGTCGAGCTCTACGTCATGGAATTGATTTGGGGACATTTGGAGCTAACTAAAATTTCAGGTTAAATCGAACGTCGTTCGATTTGATTTGAAATTGAAAAATCAAGGTGAGTGTTTTATAACGCTCACAACGTACTAGAATATTCTGATGCTAGTTAAATTTAATATTGTGAAGTGATATGATTTTTATTAGTCGTTGTTGATAAAATTTAACCGTCATCTAGATTTTCATTGAATTTAATGCTAGAAATTGAAATTGACAGTCAAATTAGAATTGGAATTTAATCGCAATTAAAATTCCCGAATATTTATAACTATGAAATTCCGTGAATTATATTGTATGTTTGGATGATTGGTTGCAATGGATGCTATTGTTGATATTTGAAATGTTTGGATGTTTAATTGTTTGTACATATAAATTCATCACCCTGTGTATAATTTACGGTGTAAATTAAATCATTTTGAATAAATTGAGAAATAGGTTGAAATGATATATACCTATGACACTATTATTTGAATTGAAATGATATATATCTATTCCTGAAATTTAATTGAAATAACTGATCACTTGGCCATAGGATAGAAAATTATATATGGGCACCGGATTGGTTAAATAAAATAATTTGTAAAATCTTTGATTTGGAATTATTTTAAATGGTCTGATTTAAAGGAATTTAAAAATCAAATTTTATAGAAATTGAATTCATCGCAAATTTGATGTTGAGATGTTGAAGTAAATTTTTGTTAAACAAATTGGTTAATAATTGAGGTTAAGACTTTGAAATTTAAATTGTGATATGATTGAATTTCATAAATTGATTTGATTTTAAAGGATTCAACGTATATTCGGACTTTGAATATTATTAAGTAAAGTGTGATAAAGACAATATTTTGAATTTGGGGAAATTGGATTTGGATGGAATTGAATTAATTTGAAAATCGAAATTGATTTGAATTGAAATTGAGATTTGAATCGACTGAATGGAAAATTTGAATTTGATTCAGATTGGTAAGTTGGAATTTAAAATGGTTGACTTTGAAGTTATTTCATTTTGGTTTTCCCAAATTATCCTGCTATATAAACCATTTTAAATATTCAAACTATTTTATACTACACTATTTTAACCTATATTAACTATATTAAATTATTTTAATTTGTTTTAAACATGTTAACTTATTTTAATCTATTTTAAATATACTTAACTCAATTTAATTTATTTTAAACTAATTAACTGTTTCAATTTATTTTAATTTTATTTTTATCTATTTTAAAGCTATTTAACATATTTAATTATATTTAATCTATTTTAAATCTAATTAACTATATTAAATCAATTTAAACTATTTTGAAATCTATCTTTAATATTTTAGAGTATTTTAACTATTTTTAATTATTTAAGCTGTTTTTAAACTATTCAAACTATTTTCGAAAATTTCCAACTGGTCACTAAGGTGAAATGTTTATATTTAAATCTTGGATTTAAATACGAATTTGGTTAAATTGCAATTATATCCTAAATTGAGATTCGAAACGATTTTGAAATTGGAATGAGATATTGAGGTGAAAAATGATTTTTGAAATGGAATCGTATATTTTGAGTAGATACGATGATTTTGAAATGGATTTGATTTTGAAGCGAACTTGATATTTTGATATCAATTATGAATTGATTTTGAAAATGTAAAAGAACCATCCGGTGTGTAATAAGCGTTTGGTTGTTAAAGAGACCGGGATCGGATATGGGCATACTCTCTGTCGATACCGAAAACCACTTTAACAACTATGTACGTGGTGGAGATTCCAGAAATGAAGTAGGATGGTTTGGCGACGATTCTATATGGTATGACGTGACCCTGACTCCCGTGAGTCAGCTTAGATGTGACTAAAATCAGGAGCCACGCCGAGCCAATGTGTGGTCATTCCTCTTATCGGACATATTTCTTCAATACCATTCTATTGCTTTTGTGATTGTTTTGGTGGCCACCCCTCGATTGTTGGGAGTGTGTCCGAGGTGGGCGGTAGTAGCTGCTATGCGTCACCACCAGTCCGGATCCTCAAACGGTATATCTACCCTGGCATTTCCTCGTGTGCCGTGTTCACATGCCCTAGAGCGCCTTCTACGAGTTTGTTTTATACCATACCTATGGAGTGCCCTCTGATAGCCCTCCAGTTTACGGAGGAATTACGGTACTGTATAGACTATGGGAATATTTATAAAAATGTGTTAAGGGGGATATGGGTAACGCCTTAACTCTATTTTAATAGTTTATTTTACTATAGACATATTATAATAGCGTATTGTACTACATAGTAGATAGTTTAACGGATCCTTAAGAGATGGAAAATCCCATAACATCTCTTGAGTTATTGCACGCACGTCGACACTGGATAGGAGATGTCAAACCCCGTAAACATCTCTGACGCCGTTACACTCATCTTTATTTACGATTGATTTAACTTACATAAGGATATTTTAGTCCTGACTCGAGTGTTTTGTCTTTTCATTACGCTCGGGTCAGTCCTGAGTTTTTTAGCTTATTGAAGATCTATCATGGAGGACGAAGACGAAGATTTGGTATACTATTACTATTATTATCCTTGCATCATGATGTCTGCTGCATTATTTTATTTGTTCTGTTATATATATATAACTCTGATAAATGATGTATAAATGATAATCAAAAGTATATTAAACAGCTTCATGAACTGTTTATTTGATTATTATATTTTATCTTTCCGCTGCGAGATTCTGTGGTTGTTTCTTGTTCCTTTCTCTTCTTTTCTTATTTACCCCATTAACAATCCTCCCTTTTGAATGGTTTGAGTTGACATATGTATTTGATTGTCGATTTAAACTGTCCAAAAAAGTTGGGTCGTTACACCAAGGGTGTAGATTCCGATCATTATCCTTGGTGCAGATGTTTAGAAAACCTATACACGGGTGTTCTATCCTAGAGGTGATGATAATTATAGTTTGCCTTGCATAACTTTGGGCAGTGCAACAAAATGTCTTAAAGAAAGCGACAAAGTACGTGACTCAGCCACGTATACAATTATGTTCAACGATCCAAGTACAACATCTTCTCTGTTTACTTCTTCATATCATGATCTTGTGTAATTTTACTATTTATCATCTTCATTAATGACATTACTATCACTATTTTTTGATTTAATTGATCATCAACTCCTGCCTACACTTTTAAATACCTTATACTAGTAAAAGGATGTGCAGTTTTGGAGGTATACATACATAGATTGTTCATGTATCTTTATCATTTCTCGCTACAATAGAGATTTTATGTAGAATTATGAACATGCTCTAATATCAACCGAAAATCTTGCATCATAAATTATTTTGTTTAAATAGTATACTAACTATAAGTAGTACACAAACTACAAGTACAATCAATAAAACATAAATAAATTTCAACTATAAATATAGAACAACATTTCAGTTATCTATTAGGATAACATAAATATATTTTTTGCATGAGAAAAAGAAAAAAAGAGGCAAATCATTTGATTTATTACAAATCTTAGCCATGAAGAGTTCATATAAAATGCAAACAAGAAATAAATTACAAAGCTAACTTTATTGTGGTATAATAAATGTCTATGGGATTGTGATAGATAAATAAAAATATAATGAAACATGAACATGCAGCAAAAATCTTTGGAAGTTGCATTGGAATATCGATTATCGCCTATCATATCTCTCAAAAAATGCAATCTGTAAAAGATAAAATCATGAAGTATATGTAAGCTATATGGATAAGTAAATAAATTGTTAGTTTGTTGTTTGTCAATTCAGTTGTAAATAGTTCATCCCACTCTCGATCATGGATGCTTAGACATCCATTGTTACTTTAGATTCTTGGATAGTCGCGGTTCCTTTTGATTGGACATTAATAGTTTCTTTGAAAGCTTTGTCATCCACATTTTCTTCCATTGGATTTTGTGATGAGTCTTCTTTTATAAACTTTGACCATAGTAATCATGGAAGTTTCTTATGACGGATTGAATTGCTCTAGTTTTACTAAAAGGAGGTTTGAATGTTGCAGCGACTCATTAATATGTATCTTCCCTACTCACTTGAGTCATCGTTTTCGAGAGGATATTGAATTATCATTTCTGTTGCTTGTAGATTTATCCTAAAGAACTTATATAACTAGTATTCTCTACGACATACAAAGAGACGAACAATATAAGTATAAATGAGATGTAAAAAAGGTAAGTTCAAGTCTAAAAAATTGACTATTCAAGTTTTACCTTTACTAAGAATAAGAAAATAAAGGAGACCTACTTGGTTTTGTCGGTCTTTTTTCTATGTTATTTTGTAAGTATACTCTTTGTTCTGTTGGATTGGAGTTAGAACGTATACATCAAAAATTCAATATAAAATTGGAATAAAAATGAAATAAATATATGGAAAGTAAATTGAGAAGAGAGAAATGCATTATGTAATATAATTCAATGTAATTTTGAATTACCTTAGGCATGATCATGATCTACTAGACAAAATAGATAATTTTTGTAAAGAGAAGCAAAAATATAGCTTAATATTATGTAAGAATGAAGGAGGATAGAAGAAAATTTATAGAATTAAACATAATAGAAGAAATGGTGGGTATTTTACATAGGCATTGAAAATTATAGGAAGTGGAAGCAGCCTAAATTAATAGAAGTGTGGTAACATTGGAAACTGAAATGGTCAAGAGTTAAGGTCACGTTACCATGTCATTAATGTTTATGAAGTTGCGCACAGAACTTAATCATTTGTTAAGATTATGAACACATACGATGATATTTCACTTGGTAAGAATATAACATGCTTGTTTTGTTTAAATGTTTTACTGTACATGAAATTTTTTGGACAAAATTAATTATGACCTTAATATATCATGTAACTGACAGTGCCCCATTATATGCCTATGTAGCAGAACTTTGTAAGAATAAGGCATGATTGCTTTGTTTAAATATATTATGCTGATGTACATGGAAGCTTTTGGACCACATGATTCATGATCTTAAAATTTCATGTTACTGATGTCCAGCTTGTATGCTTAGGTAGCAGATTTGCTTTTGGAAAGAATAAATTGCACCATTCATCACAGTAATATATCGAGTGTATATTCACATGGTTTATGAATGATCAGTCTATCCGTTGGTTAATAATGATCCCAAAACATATATGGAGTTGGTATAACTAAATCTAGGAGACAAAACGTTGAGAGATTGAAATGACACAAATATCCCAGCCACAACGAGTCGTCGTCTAAAATATTAGAAGGTCGCATTGGCAGTTGTAAAAGCTTCAAATGGATGTTTTTTGATTATGTATAGGTATTTAGTATTTAAAGCTAGAAATCATATATACATTTTTTATTAAATATACATGTTATATAAGTTTTATGGTCCGTTTAGTGTCATCACTTTATTTGTTGTTCACCTCCCTTTTTAAATATTAAAATACTAATTTCAATTTTACCCTATAATAATTACTTAGATGTTTTTTCCAATATGTCTATTCATTTGCCACATTTTCTTAGTTGAATTTGTAAAAGAAATAGTGAAATAATAATGGAGAATGAAAGTGGTGATTTGTCGGTAGATTCCAAATCGTACAAAAAAGTCAGATAAGTTTTGATATGCTTTGAAATTTCTAGGTTTTTTTTGGAAAGTAAGAATGATTTAAAATGTAAAGAAGGAAGAAAATAATCATATATAATAAGGGGTAATGGCCATTTTGAAATAAATGGGGTATGGAAAGTAAAAGTTAGGGTTATAATTTTTTTTTAGTTGGTGGGTTGGGAACACAAATTAGTGAGCTGCATGACCTAAGTTTTATTCAAACACATATAAATTATTTCCATAAATGTTACCTTGAATAAACAATAATATTGTAAATCCAAGCAAACGAAAATGGCGATGGTCTCCATCCATAACCCTAATTTTCCACTACGCCGCTATACACAACTACCTCCCTCCCCAAACTATAAAACCTTGACCAGATTGAAGTTGGGCTGTCAATAGATACCCGAAAAATCCAAAATCCGTCTACATCAGAAAGCGGATAAATATTTGATATCCTGAAAAACAGATGCGGATGCGGATACGAAGACATCCGCATCCCAAAATTATACGTTCGGTTCTTGTCAAAATTATAGTTCAAATTATGTTTATGTTAATGCAGCGAAAGACATTAATTTATTATTTTATTAAATTAGTAGTTTGTATTATATGCTTTTAATGCTTATTAATTGCTCAAAACTATTTATTATCATCATATTTGTTAATTTTTAACACTTTTTTAATCAATGGAATTGAAAAATATTTGTGCTGAACTAAAATTTTCCTTTTACAATTCTTGATTTATTGGTCGTTAGCGGATAAGATAATAATTCGATATCCATCCGTATCCACGGATGTGAATATCCGATATCCGAAATGATTTCGAATGTAGATGAAGATATGGCACTATCCGCATCCGAAAGCAATCATTGACATGTCTAGATTGAAGACCCTCCCAACCTTTATTAACCATTTATTTTAGCAGCGAACAAAAAAAAAATCTTATTTTGCCATCTACCACCATGAAATTCTCTCTCCGAATAAAAATACATAATAATCACACTTATCCTCTCTTTTGGTGATTTTTCGTTCTTCTCTTTTAATCAAAGCCAACCCTCAATCCTCTCCAATAAAGTCTACGTTGACGCAGTCAGGAGCAACCCTAATCTTTCCTTCATCCCATTGACAAACAAACCTACGCCTTAGACTTTCAACTTTTGGATTCGACGGTAAAAATTACCCATACTTTGCTTTAGATGTAGGGATCGAATCGCAGAGCCACGAGCCCCTTTGCTGCCCTTATTGTGGAGCCTTTGGCCATAAAAATAATTTCTATTCCCTGAGAAAACAAAAGAGATCGACCGCGCCTTCCAGTTCTTCTGTTTTGGATACTTGTTTTTCTTCTTGTGAGATTTTTCTTACCCTTAAAACTCCTATTCAGACATGGTTACATCCACCTCATCCAAATTTGATAAGCCGATGTTGTTCAAATATTGTCTTGCACTTTAGTTTCTCAGTCGTGCACTTCTAATTCGAAGTCTATGTCTGGGATGGTTGTGTTTGCTGAAACAGATAAAAAAGCAATTTCAAATGATGAATCTACGAATTTTGAACCCAAACTTGAGGTGGGAAACATACAATTACCTACTAGTAACGAGGATTTAATGATTAAGGAAATGGTGTACAAAAAAACACAGTTGCATTTGACACTGAAATTTTATGGTTGGATACTGCTTATGCTATAACCGTGAACATTGAATTCGAATTTCTCTCCAACCGTGGTCAGATATGTTGTTTTTTCACTAAGATCAGAACGAGGATTCTCTATTGTTGGGTGGCAGATTTTTGTATGAATAAGGAATGATTGCTTTGTTTAAATATATTATGCATGTGTATGTGGAAGCTTTTGGACCACATGAATCATGACCTTAATATATCATGTTCTTGATGTATTGCTTGTATGCCTAGGTAGCATATTTGTTTTGGAAAGAACAAATTGCACTGCTCATCACGATAGTATATTGAGTGTATATTCACATGGTTTATGCAAGATTAGTATCCATTGCTTAATAATGATCCTGAAGCATATATGGAGTTGGTATTATATATCAGCATGACACCCGGCGAACATATCCAGATTGGCCTTGAAGAATGATATCAGCGTGTTTTCAACTGCTATGCTTAGCTGCAAACCCACATTGAGTACTTTGTTTGGTTCTTTTGAGTCAACAGATATTGGTACTGTTACCTCCACGGGTACCACTCTATTCTCCCCTGTACTGGCTTTCCTGGGATCCATTTCTTTCCTTGCATTGCTGTGTTCGCCAGTACAGGGGCCACTCCGTAGTTGCTACAGGGTTGGTTCCTTGATGCGGAGCGGAGCTGCCGCATCTTTCCCCATTTCTCTTTTTCTGGCCTCTCGGAGCTCTACAAGATAACATTCTCGCCCCGCGTTCTAATCTCCCTTAATGACAGCAACCCCATTGTCAGTGGGAAATTTCATTGTTAAACACCACGGAGCGAGGACGGCCCTGAAAGCAGCAAGAGTAGGCCGACCCAAGAAAGCATTATAGGCGGAGAATCCATCAACAATTACAAAAGTTTGCTTTCGAACCAACTTCTTATGTCCTTCGCCCATTTCAACAAACAAGTCCACCGTTCCAAATGGCTGTTTCAGCTCTCCTGTAAATCCGGCAATCTTGTGTGAAGAAGCTTGTACGTCTGTCATTGGAATTTTCATTTGGTCAAATGTCTTTTTAAAGAGTATGTTACATGAGGCACCACTATCAACCAGCACTCTTCTGACAATAGCCGGCCCAATACCAACAGAGACAACTAAAGGGTCCTCAGTAGGAGCTTCCACATCAATAGAATCCCTGGTTCTGAACATAATATCATCATGAAAAGTCTTCTGCTGCTTTAGAGGTGTAGCATCTTCCAAGATTAAGACACTTTCTTCAGTTGGGGCATACTTCAAAGCTATAGCATACCTTTCCATCTCACCCCAAATCCTGCCAGCCGGATGAGGTCCTCCTGTGATCACATTGATAATAGGTCTTTCCTTTTCAGTAGGCCTTTCTCCCGAACCAGATGAATGAGTTGGGGGTAGTTGCCCCTAGTTAGACGAAGACGGGTCTTTTCTATTTCTTTTCACATACTGCTGCAACTTATTCTCTCTCAACAATTCTTCAATCAGGCTTTTCAAGTGGCGACACTCGTTGGTATCATGGCCTGGTTGATTATGAAATTTGCAAAATCTTCCGCTTTGAACAGCATTTTTCCCAACTTTTACTGCCGATGGTTTTGGAAATGCAACAGCATCCTTAGTGGCGATGAAAATATTCTCTGGTGTATCAGTCAAAGGGTTAAAATCCGAAGGTTTGAGGAAGCGGGGCTTTTTGAGATCTTTCTGCTTCTTTCCACCACTAATCTCCCTTTTTTGATTTGTAGATTCTTTCTTGTTCTGAACTGTAGCATTATTTTCCACCACTGTTGTCACAACTTTAGCTGACGCGGAGAGATTCTCTAGGCGCATGAACTCATCAGCCTTTTTGTAGAATTTTTCGAGCGAATTCGGTTCCTTCATTTTTAACCATTTTCCAAACTTGCTTGACTTATCAATAGCCCGCATTAAGTAGGTCAAGATCATTCGCGGTTCCGCGTTATCAACTTCTGCTAGGGCTAAGTTAAAGCGATTCAGGAAGGATTTGATGGCCTCTCCAGGATTCTGTTCAAGACTTGAGAGAGACATTATATCCTTTGCTCTTGAAATGTACAATCTGAATTGTTCCTTGAATTTTCGAGTCAGATCAGAAAATTGATCAACAGATCGCACCGGAAGTTTAGTAAACCAAAGTAACGCCACTCCTTTCAAGTATACCGGGAAATACCGGCATTTAATCTCGTCAGTTGCTCTGGCGCCAGTCATGTGACAATCATATTTGTAAAGGAACTGATTCGGATCACTCGTTCCTCGATAAGAAGGAATGGTAGGTGGAACGGATTTTCTGGGAAATTCAGCTTTTAGGATCCTTTCAGTAAATGGAGTTTTACTCGGAGCGAATCCCCAATCATTCTCATCTTCGTTCCTCTACATGCTTTCCTTCATTATTTGCCGAACCATGCTAGAGAGATACTCCTCATTGTTTAGAGATTTCGCGGAATAGACTTCGGCCATTTTCTCTGAGGTTTGCCCAGGTAAATGCTCACGGAGAACTGGTGACGGCCTGGATCCTTCAGCCTGGAGGGGTGCCCCTTCAGCAGCACCTGATCCCCCTTGAGGAATATTTCTCCCTTCGGAATTGGGAGCAGCATTAGCAAAGTTTTCTTCATTACTTACTGGTCTTTGATTAGCCCAGAGCAGAGCATTCAACTTTTCCATCATCAGATTATTCTGAGTTTCAATCTGCTGGTACCGTCCAGACACAGCAGCATCCAACTCTTCTCGCGTCACCCCGATGCTTGGAGCTGCCTGACTTGGAGAAAGAGAAGTGGCAGTATTGTCACGGTCATCATCAGATCGGACGGACTTGCGTTTTCTTCCAGGAGCCATTATATCTGATAGGCTTCTGGTTTTGAAGGAAATTCTTTCAACAAACTTCCGTGAAGCAATGGTGAATGATCGCCTGAGTTGGGTTCTCAGTGAAAGCACCAAAATGTTAACGCTAAAAAGTGAACGCTAACACCCGGTGTGTGTAGTTGAATTGTGAAAGCACCACCTGTGTGACGGGAACAAGAAGTAAGCAGTAAAATAGCGAAAAAGTGGTAAAAGACAGCAGTTTATAGTGGTTCGGCTTGAGATCGAGCCTACATCCACTTTGAATCTCATTATTACTGAATCCGGTTACAAATCGATACAATTCACTTATGAAAACAATACAATTTGATCACAAAGACAATCTCGACTACTAGCTCAAACTTCGATGATGAAACTCGATGAATCCGTGTTGGATGTAGGGAATTACTCTCGAAGCTTGTTGTAGTGTCTCGAATGTTTGAAGATCTTCAATTGTTGAATGAGTTGAGAGTTCGGCAGAGTAACGACGCTTGAAGAAATGATCGGCCAAAAGTCCCCTCCTTGTTGAAGTTTGGAGGGTATTTATAGGAGCTGAATTCTGGACAGAAGTTTTCCCTAAGTCTTAGGTCGCGTACGACCTAAGTTAGGTCGTAGGTCGCGAACGACCTAAGCTAGGTCGCAGTCTTCTCTTGACTTAGGTAACAAGCCTGAGGCAGCTTTATGCGGTTTCATCTGAAGAAGTGGTAGGTTGTGAACGACTTAAAGTAAGTCGTGCTCCTCTCTTTGCCTTTAGCTCGTGAAGTTTTTAGGTCGTTGGCTTTTAGGTCGCTTGGTTTGCTTCAGGAGTTAGGTCATAAACATCTCTAGGTCGTTAGATCGCGAAGCCTTTAGCAGTTAGGTCGCGAAGTCTCTTAGGTCGCAACATTCTTTAGGTCGCAAGCTCCCTTAGGTCGCAACATTCTTTAGGTCGCAACATTCTTTAGGTCGCAACATTCTTTACGTCGCAACGCCGAGTTCTGATCTTCGTGAAGGCGAACGTTTGGAGTGCGAATTCGAACCCTAGCTCACGTCTATGGGTCTGGGTTGTCTGCGTGGTTGAGCGAACGGGGAAGAAGGATGACAGGCGGTCGTGATTCATTCTCTTGATTGTACGGTTAAGATGGTAAAACAAAGATAATAGTAAATATATATTTGTTTAAATTTATATACAAGCTTAAAATTAAATAACTCGTTCATACGATATCAAAATTCGATGATTTTGGTGGCGTTGGAATCGCAGAAAAGAATACTACGTGATGGTGCAGATCCGGAGTCATTCCGGGCAAGTAAGAATTTGGGTTAAATCGGACACCGTCCGGTTTAATTTAAATTTCGAAAGCTCGCCGAAATTCAAAGTGAGTTTTTCTCACTCACATCTGGATGCTAGACAGTTTAAATAGATAATATTTAAATATCGGTGTGATTGGTTGGATATATCTGCTGTTATCAGTCTGGATTGATGTTTATATTGTGATGTGCTAATATTTGTGATGCAGGGAAAAACAAGTTGGAGGGATCCAACTGGACTCCTCACAATGTAGCAATTATTTTATAATTGATAATGATGTTTGTTTATATGTTGTGATTGATAAATCTAGAATTAAATCATATTGTGTAATTGTTGTATAAAATATAAATCCAGAATTTAATTATACATGGATAAAATTAGGTTTTTACGAAATAAATGAATTGTTAAAAATAAGAATTTCAAAGAATAAATTTGAAATCTGGTTTGGATGGGAAATGTAAATTGGTAAAATTGGGATTTTAATACAGTGGGAAAATTTATCAAACGATAAATGTGAAGTATAGATTTCTGGAGATGAATTCTATAGAAATTATGAATTTGTTTTAAATAACAATGGGGTTATTTGATGATGTTCCTGGAAAATTTAAAATATATTTTTAATAAGGCTTTCCAAATATAAAATTTACAGTTTTAAGTGTAAATAAAATATTTTGAAATACGTTTTCTCCATCTGGATTTTATTTAAATAATACGTAAGTATGGTTTTCATTTAATAAATTCCCCAAAGGTTTATTTGAAACTATTAAAACCTATACTTTAAAATGAATTTCCAGGAATGGGAAGATGTGTTTGAACTTCGAAAGAAGTTATGTTTAAGCATGGGACTGGGAATTTATGTTATAAACATAATTTGAATTGTGATAAATCGGCTGGATTTATAAGGAGGATTCTTTGGAAAATTTGAATGGAAGTTGGTTTTCCCAGGGTAACCAAGTTTGAGTTTGAAACGGATTTTACTAAAATAAAGGTTAAAGTTTAAATTTGTTTAAAGAGTATTTTGAAATTTATTTTATTAAAGAAATTGATTAGTGAATTAGCAATAGATATTTTTTTGAATATATTAGTAATTATATTTACAAATGATTTATCTAAAGGCTAGTTTTGATTTACGTTATTTGACATTTATTATTGATTCTTTGTAAAAAAAAAACTATACTTTTAGATTTAGTTAACTAAACCCTTATGTAAATCAAGTTTATATCCTATTAAATAATATTATTAAAATATTTTAAAATTATATTTTTGAGTAAATGACTGGAAGTAAATTTACATATTTTTAAGTATATTTCAGAATAATATATTTTAACTATTTTAAATCTAAAGGTTTTTGAACTTGGTTATTTCCATGGAAATAAAGGGTAAAGAATTTACCTTGTAAAGGAAGAATTTGGGAATTGTTTTCAAACGAGTTTTGAAAATTTGGAAATATATCTTTTAAAGATATTAAAGGGAAATAAATAATGTGGAAAATTATTTATTGTGTGATGAATGATGGTGAATATGAATTGATAGTTAAATCACCGACTATCAATATTGGACAAATGCGTTGATCGTTTCGAAGAGACCGGGATCGAGATTTATTTCTCGAATACCACTTCGATCCGGTTTGTACGTCTCGTGAAACATGTTCGGAGTCGAAGATGGAGCAGTGAAGTGTAAGGGCTAGTCGCTACTAATCCTGAGGATATTTCCAAAATGGGTGTAGTAGGAATAGTGCCTTCGGTTCCGTTCGGACCCGGGACGGACTTGTATGGACGAATGCTTTCGTGACATCATCAGATGGACGATGGGCATTCTAAGGGATATGTGCTATAAAGGTATCGTTTAGCTTCGAGCCTCATCAACCGGGAATGACTGAAAATCAGGGGTTATGCAGCAAGGCTTCGTGGGTAGCGCCCACTGGAGAGTATGGTCATCCCTTTCTAGAGGTCCCTTTTTATTTCGGCTTAGTGGTGCGGTTGCTGATCCCAACCGTGGGGTGATCATATTTGGAATTGCCCATAGGTGATTCCGGCCTTGTGTTGCAGGGGGTCAGGTGCGATCCTCGGTACTGTGATCTAGGCCACGTATTGTGACAGGTGGTACTCCAGTGCCTAGTCATTCATTGGAAATCCATTCTCCCTACGAGCCTGTACGGTTTTGATTGTGCCCAACTATTGTTGAAATGTGAGATGCAAGCATTTCAGCTAGATTCTATTTTACTTTCTATAAACACTATTATAATATCAGAGGATTTTAATAAAAATGTTTTAGCTATCGTAAGGTAAAAACCCGACATGTTTATTTGTGGCGTGGTCTTACGAGATGCCTTTGTTTTCAAAAGATTTTTAAAACTTTAATAATCAGTTTGGGTGTATTTCTATTACGCTGGTATTCCAGACCGACTCAGGTGTTATTTTATTATAATGCTCGGGTCAGACCGAGTATATTCACAGGATAGGTTGCTATGGAGCAGGAGAGGAGCTGGAGTCGAGACGTACTATTCGTACTTGCTTATATTCTGCTACTATGATTGTTGTTAGGCATGTATCTGATTTTGTAAGTGATGGACTCTGATGATGTATTGTATATGAACAGATATAGTTTTCATTTTGAGTAAAGATCTGTTATTGACTATTATATTTTATTCCGCTGCGACTGTGAGATCCTGATATTGTTTAATTCTTCTTTCTTCTATCTCCTTTCTTTTTCTTCAACATCTGACTTTTACGGCGTTCGATTGTCGGCATATTATACTGTAGGGTATTTTGTGTCGATTTTTGAGGGTCGAGAAGGGCGGGTCGTCACAAATAATCTTAGTTAATGATCTTTATTAACTATTCTTTAATTACTTCTCTAAATTAATTAACTTAGATTAATTATTATTAATTACAAATTGATTTATCTTTAATAACCAATTTATTAATCTCTAATTATTTAATTAATCAATTTTAATCATTTATTTAATTACTTTAAAAATGTCTTACTAAATCCTTAATTAATTCAAACTTTAAATCAAGATCATCATTTGAAAATATGGATTAAAAATGCTAAAAAGTTTGAATTTCAGTTTTAAAGTCAAAACTGTTTTCTTTCAGCAACCCGAGACTTACTCGAGTGTTTCCCGAGTCAATGTGCCCCTTGCTTCGAGTTTTGTCAAAAATCAACCCGTATGCCATTTTTTTCCAAACTTAAAATTTGTTTAAGTGTTAACCCGGTACATCCCAAAACTACACGAGCTCGAACTCGAGCCTGCACCCAATTTCCAAGAAGAACACTTCGAGTCACCCCACAGCGAAACCCACTATATTCCCACCGACACAAACAAATCCCCGTGCACATGCACCAGCGATCATCGCCGCAGGGACCTTCTCCAACCCCTCCCACACGTCGGCGATTCCCCCTGCAACCGACTCCGACCATCCATTCGCCACCACAAACCCAAATTCGAAAATGAGCAATTTGACCAAGCCTGGAACCAAACTTCGGTCACAAAAATCGATTCGCCTCGCCGATCAAGACAACTTGAAGCCTCGTCATCACGATCAGTTCTTTGTCGACAACCCACACTTTGTTTCCACCTGCCTTGGCCTTGTCCGATTCGCCATTGGCGACAGAATCGCCTTTGAAACTTCGTCGAGTACAACTTGGTTTTAAACCCTAAATCAACTCTGTTCTCCCTCCATGATGAATTAAAAAATTGTCGAACGTTTTTCCAATGATCCACAAACTTCCAACCAGCTATGACTTCAACCCCGAGATCTAAAAATTCCTCGATCACCAGAATTTCCCCCAAAACCAGTTTCCAGTCAACACTGAAATGCTCATCCATCTAACTACTAAAAATCTTGATTTTTGTTTTAAAAATCCTATTTTTCATTGAAGATTTAGGTTATGAACTTGAATGAGTATTTTATAACAATCAAATTTATCACAATATTTCTTGTTTGACTGTAAACAAGATTTCCAAAGACATTAATAAGTTGTTTCTACTCAAATAAATTTTATAAATTTAGTTCATAATCTAACAAACAACTTTTGTTTATATTCTAAAGTTTAACAAGAATCAGAGGAGAAGGATTTGGATTTTCAAACAGGTTTTGAAAACCTGTTATGTTTAAAACAGAGAACCATGTCCGTTTTCTGACATGCATAGACAACTTACACTTATATCTATACATACTTGCATGTATACAATACTTCATCACTTTTTACTTCAACATGATTATCAAATAACAAGCTAAAATCAAGATACAAAAGTTTACTCACAGTGTTTCCAGAAATGACCGAGTTCTTCAATTTAAAATAGGATCTTGAATTTTGCTTGCTGAAATCTTTTAATTTCTGGTTTGAGTTGAGCTAAATTGTTGTTCAAGTTTGTAAATATAGTGATGTTCATTTTTTTCTAGAATGCTAAGTTTGATGATCGAACTGGAACAAAGAGTAGATGTATATATATATATAGAACACCGTGTTTGTATAGGTGTTTACAGGGAAAAGAATTTGTAGAGGGTAATAATTTTTGTTTGTACAATGTCAAAGATATTTTCTTCATTTTGGAGGCTGATAACATTTCGAGTTGACCTTGTTTATGCTAGCATTAAATGCTTAAGTCCTTTATGTCTTCATATGTTTGAATACTTGAACATATTTATCCTTTTAATTTGTTTGTATGTGAATATATTTGCACTGTCTTGTGGCTTCATAGATATATTAGTGTTTGTATTTTCTTTGATAAGCTAATACTTTGAAATATGAAGGAAGTTGTATAGTTAAGTTGGTGTTAGTTTTTATCTATGTGTTTTACCTTACTTTGTAATACTTATTTTTATTTCTAAACAACAAATTTGTTTTATACTTGAGTGTATTTTTGTTTATACTTGTCTTTCTTATGTTTACTTTCTATTTTACAACTAAAAAAAATTTATCTTATGTATCTATTTTAATTTCTATTTCTAACTTAAATTTTTATTGTTTTATATGTCTTCACACATATATATTTTATTTGTTTGTACATATTTTGAAGGTATTTTCTTTTGTTATTTTTGTTTGTTTCATTCTATTTGAATTATTTTGTATTATGATATTAAGATATATATATATATATATATATATATGTATATTATTTTATTTGGTAATATAGATGAATTTCTAGATTCTGATTTGCTGTTAGATTTTATCAAATGTTTACTTTATATTTTATAATTTATCTATATTCTAACTAATTTGTATTTTTTTATAATATAGATAATTTCTATTTTAAATATGTTATTAAAATTTTATTTAAGTGTATTACTTGATATTTTTATAATTTACCTTATACACATCTATCTCTATTTTTATTTAATCTTATTATTGTATAATATGGATAATATCTATTTTAAATATTTATTTCTAGCTTAAATTATTAATTGTACTTTAATATTTATTATCTTGTATTTCTCCATATATATTTATTTTATAAATTCAAATTATTATTAACCATCAATTCTAAATTTAAATCATTTGTTTATTTCCTTGTGTCTAAAGTCTATATTTTTTATATTTATTTCTAACCCATTTATTTAAGATTTAAATTCAAATCACATATATGCAATATTTTAGATTTAAATGATTTATACATAGAATTTATTTGAACGTGGGGAAACTCGCATCAATCTACAATTAATTTTATAATTTTAATTCAAAAATTCAATTAATTATCAATTTAAATTTAATTAAAATCCGAGGTCGTTACAAAAGTAATGGAATGAATATTATATACATATACTTTTATCTTATATGGAATAAGTTGACAAAATGAATTATAAGATGATGTTAACTTGAGAGAAGTTGAATGAAGTGATTTTGATAAAGAGAAAAATTATTAATTTGAATTGAGATATAAAATAAAATTTACTTTAGTAAATTAATAATATGAATTTGAATAGATGAAGTGAATCAATGAATTAATAATAACTTAAGATATGAAGTAATAATAATAAACGTGAATTGTTTTGTATAAAATATTTATAATAAACTTAAATGGTTTATAAATGATGTTAGTATATAAAAAAGAAAAGAGGATATACTAAGTGGAAATAAAACAAATTTAACTTAAGCAAGGTTAAGTGGAATAATTTTATAAATGGTTCACAAATGAATTTATATGAAATGGGTTAAACTAAAGTGAAACAATTGGAATTTCACAAATTGAATTCAATAAAATTGAATATAATGAATTTGTAACGAATGTTAATTATTGAAAGTAAATCGATTGAAGGTAAATACATTAAATTGTGATTAATCAAATGTGAATGCAATGAATATTGGTTGATTGAATAAAAATGGATTGAAACCAAATTAGTTGAATGTAAAATTAAAAGCGAATGAATTGAATATAAATCCATTGAATGATTAAGAAAATGAATGTTAATCAATTGAACATGAATAAATCTAAGGTGAACCAATTAAATTCGAAAGAAATCCATGTGAATAAGTGAAAAGCAAACAAATTGTATATAAATGAAATAAATGTCAATGAATTTAAAAGTAAATCAATTTAATATTGATAGGAAATGAAAGTATAATAAACTGAATATTGACCTTAGGATGTGTGAATTGGTATTGTTGTGAATAAGATTGGATGGATATTGTTTGTTGGATGTTTGTTTTGTTGCATTTGCTATATTCGTTTATGGTTATTGCATAATCCATGTTATATATCGATTTTACCTTGTATATATATAAGTTCTCATTTGGTTATTGAGTGTTTAGTCGGTATGGATGGTGTATGCTAGCTTTTAGAGCTTAATTACGCATTATGTTTTTTTGCTTGCTTAATACGAGCGAACTCGCTCGTATTATTATAATAAGGTACGTATCTCGGATAACATACCACGATTTTATATTTTTTTTCCTTCAGGATGCCTCATCATTGAGATGAGATGTATATTTGATCTATATTGGGTATATTTATGATATATATTATATTGTAAAAATTTTCCGATCGAGCCGCGCATATGAGACTCTGCCGAAATATTCCGTAAATCTAGGAGTTAGAAATTTTTTGAAGTTTTTTTAAAATTTTTTTAACTTGTTTTGTATATAAGTTGTAAATTTCGTAAGCTGATTTGAGTGGCACAGTAGAAACATAGTAATAGTTTTGCAATAAGATGTTTATGTTTATAAGTTGATTATTTTGAATAAAACATGTCGTATGTTAAATTCCGTAATTAACGCCTATTCGAGGACGAAAAGTTTTGAGTGGGGGAGTATGTAAAGACCTGTATTTCTAACTATTTTAAATTATAGAGTTTGATATAAGCTTTGAATAAAAATGGTTAGAAATAAAATTTAATAATTTATTGGTGTAATTTATTTGAATATGAACTTGAATAAAACTTTGAAATAACTAATTTCAAAGATTTTGGCGATAACAAGTACTGAAATAAATTCTATTTATTGACTGTGTTTATAATCAATAACTGAAGTTGAATAATAAATTGAATTATTTTGGATAGGAATAAAACAATGTTGATAACTAAAATTTATTTGAAATTTAATGATTAGTTAATTTTGATTAATTGGATAATTTAATTTGTTTAAATTTAATATTGGAGATTATTTGAATAATTGAATTATGGATTTAATATGATTAAAAATGGTATAGGAAATTTATTCAAATTTTATTTGAATATGAATGAAGATGGTTAACATTTAAAATTTGATTTAAATGTGAATAATTAAAAATCGGAAATTTTATATTTTAATTAATGAATAAAAATAGCCATTTTGGCAACTATCTCGGATTTCGATAAATCCAGTTTCATCGGATCCGTAATATTGAGTTATTGTACGATTTCAAGTTTCATAGCGATCGGACCTGCCATTTGGCCGTGCGAGTTTGAAACGCGTAGAAATCAATTTAAGGAATTCGACAAAATAAATTGACTTTGAAAAGCTATCTTCCACATACGATGTAACAACCCGGTATTTCGTACCGATTAACTATCGTCTTTAGACGATTGCTTTTCCTAGAAAATTGCTATTTGGAATTTTGTTTAACCAGTTGAAACTCTTTTGAAAAATCTGTTAAATGTTGACGGGCTTTAAAATAAATTCCCGGCCCACGTTTTCAAAATGTTTGATGCCGTGAAAAATTTGCAAAGAAAATGTACCCGTCCCCTTTATCTCGATGCCGTCCCATTCTTAAAGAAATTCGACCCGTTCCTTTATCATTTTCCTTTTTTTTGTTCGTAAACCTAAATAAACAAATCGAAAAGGAGAAATAATGGCGGCTTCAAATTCCTTCGTTCGATCGTTCGTCTCCAAAATTAGGGCATAGAAATCGAAGGCAATGGCTGCATGGGTTCGAACTCCGCTCGATTCAATCTTCAGCAGCTAGGGCTTAACTTTGTTCATGTTCCTCCTTTCTTCGACTGCTTCGAATTGGCAACAAGGTGAGTAATGACTTACTCACATCTAATTTGAATTCTGCAATTTTCATTGTGCTAAATTGTTGAAATTCGCGATTTTTGTTGCTTGATAAATTGATTCTCACAGCTTTGAAAGTATTGACTCCCTATTGACTTTGGTCCCCTTGATTTGTTAAATTGGTTTGTTGTGATTTTTTTTGTTTTATTAATTGATGCTCACGGTTTTGATTTCTGGAAGTTTGATTTCCGTGGATTTATGTTGATCTCGGCTTCATCTCCGATCGTTTTCTGTTGACTTTGATTTTGTTCTGGCGATATCCTTTATGTCGACTTCGGCATTGTTCTGACTTTAGCCCTGGTGACTTGAGATGATCGAGTCGCTGTCATTATTGTTGGCACTGACTTCATCATGTTGGTATTCTTTTATCTTGTGGTGGTTGACCCTATGTACTTCGGCCTCTGGTCATTTGACTTTAGTTGCTTTTGCCTTGAGCATTTCACTGTGGTTTTGGCTCTTGATACTTCATATATATATATATCTACTTTTAAGTATGTACATATGTGACTGTTTCATGGTTCTCTGTCTATTTGACAGTTTTGTATACTTGCATGATCTCTGACTTTACCACAGATGTTTACTGGTCATTCATATGTGCATTTGTATGTTGTCACTGTAGTCTTGTACACATTGAGTTGGTTTGTAATTTGATATCACTAATCCTCGTATGCTCGGCCATGCTTGAGTTTTGCATTGCTTCATCACTGATGCTTAGATGCTTTTGATTTCATTTCTGCATTTTTTAGTCACTTGGGCTTGCTCTGTAGCTTGCTTTGACATTTGTATTTAGTTGTCATGCAGTTTTTTCTTGGCTTTGACATTTCTGAGTCTTTGCCTTTGAAGTTATTTAGTGGTCTTTACTTTAGTTCATTGTCATCTGAATTGTTGCCACTGTCTTCCATGTAGTTGCACTCCACTCCACGTTTGAATTCCTTACTGTCCATTTATGTTTTTGCATACCTTGTAGTTGTTGAACTGGTCTGCATATGTACTTGAGTTCTGCATGTTCATTTGTCCTCAGTGGAAAGTCTGATACATATCATAGTTTCATTCATGTAGCTTCCTGCATATACTTTCTTCTTGGTTGCATTGTAGCTTGCATGTTTCTGGTGCATTCACTGTTTTACTATGGTCATATGTATGTGTTCACATGATCATGTATTTGTTGCCAGTTTCTTTCGAACTAACTTATGTAGATAGTGATCCCTGTGTACATTTAACTGTTATCACTTGAGTTTGTTCATGTTGTCATTCTTTGGTCTCTGCCTTCACCTGTGTTCATTTCAGTTGAACTGCATTTGGTTCTGTTTCATGATGTACTCGAATTTGTCTTTATTGTTGTACATGCTTGAACTGTTGATGACTTCTTAGCTCATCTGGACATTTTGGTCCCTGTCTGCATTGCATACATGCAATTGCATATGTTGTAGATATTGATGTTATTTGAAACTGTTACATGTCTACTTGTTTGTAGCTGCTGCACTGCTGTTCAATTGTCTGGTTAGTTCCACATTCCAGTAGTCATTTGAAGTTGCATTCATCCTAGTGTACATTGATGCTTGTTTTTGAACTTGAGTAGTTTTGTTGCAGTTGGTACTTTACGCACTGTCGTATGCTTTGTTTTGGTCTTGAGCATTACCTCTATTTTCACTGCATATGTTTTGAGTCCAGAGCTTGTAAGTTCCACTGCACTGTATCATTCACTGATACACGGGTATATGCATTTCTTGATCTGTTAACCTTTGGGTTGTAAATTCTGATCCATTTTAGTTGCAGTAGTGTTGGGTCACGAATGTCGTGACTTGGCCTCTGTAGTTTCGTTTTGATGATTTTATATTCTGTTGTGGCGAGGCAGTACACGCGAGAGTGTCCTGCAGTCCAATCAGATTTGACAATTTAAATTGTTATTTCAATTATTTGAATTAATTTGGTTTGATTTGATGATTCTGTTGTTAATTGCCATTTTTGGCAATTCGGATGTTTTTCTTAATTATCTCTATAGATAATCATTTCATCTATCTTTGTTGGTATTTCGAATCTACTGATTTGTTGTTTAACACTGATATCTGTTATATTTATCGATATCCAATTCTCTTATTGAAGAGTTGGATATACGAGACTTCTGTGACTGTCGTCTATTTGATATTTGATTATTATTGCTTCTGTGCATTAATAACTGAGTTTGAATTAGACTGACCCGGGTATTATTTTCTTTTGAATTTAATACTCGGGTCAGACCGAGTATTTACATGTTGTAGATTTTTAGCTTTGGGTTGCTGCTAGAGCTATGAAGACTTTTCATATCATTTGAAGCATTTTGCGTCTTTTGTTGAAATCAGTGTACTGATTAGGATGATGTGTATTCATGTACATTAGTTGATAATGTATTTGTATATATAACTTCCAGAGTCGACAGTTGTAGTTGTATCATATGTACCATGTCAGATGTATTGTAACTGACATCGGTTATTATATATATATGAGACTTTTTGTTCCATCTGTATTCCGCATTTATGTTATCTGTGTTATTTTTATATCTATTGTCCTAAACTATTATAGCCACTGTGTAGTGGCTTTGAGTTTGTATCGGTATGTCGGATTTCCTCTAAAAATGAAATGCATGTTTTACTATCTGACATATCGGTGCTCGCACAAAGCAATTACATGGATGGTCGCTCCTCAACAGCCTTATTCTCCGTGCTAGTTGACAACATTACACCGTAGTGTTCTTGGCTAGCGCGGGTATAGAGGTGGGGCGTCACAGCTTGGTATCAGAGCCTGGGGTTTAGGACAATTATAAAACATAACTTAGATGGAACATGTGTTACAACTATTTGTCGATGGTTTTATCTCTCATCTTTACATATGATTATCTTTGATTGTTAGGTATGAATTCCTAACGCTTATTCATGTGCGTTTGATTTTGATTTCGTGAAAGTATTTTGGCTTCTTCCTCTGTTTGCTTTGTGAACTCAAGTTGGTTTTTTGAAGATGAGGATTTTGTTCTTGTGTTTTCGGCTTTGAATTGATTTAGCCAATGTTGATTTTGTTCGAATCTCAGCGATTTTGAACTTGACATTTGGTGTTTTCCGCGGCTTGATTTCCATTCGACTTCAGTCACTTTGTTCTTTTGAAATTGCTAATTTCATGATTTCCAAGACTCTGATTTTGTTTGCCGTTGGATTCTTTGATGATAATGATTGATTCATTTTGTACTCGACTGTGACCATTAATTGTTGACCTCGACAGTGACTTGATTCTTATTTTCCTTGAAGTCATTTATACATTTATGCATTTATGCATTTATGCTCGATTTGCTTTGATTTTCCAATTGGTAATCGATTCTTCTTTTCCAATTAGTTGTTATCGCCTTTGTTGACTTTGATAACTTCTACTTTTGGAATTTTTGGGTATTTCTACTTTGATGAAATGGGGATCGAATTCTTTGGATTTTATTCACGTCTTCGAATGTGAGTTTTAGTGAATTGATTGGGTTTCCAAATTTAATCGGTTCTTGATTATTTCCCTGATTTGTTGCTATCATTTATTAGCAACTTTGATGACATTTTCTTCGAGATTTTTGTGAACATACTTTTTGATGGATTCAGTATCGATTTCCTTGGATTCTATTCACATCTTTGTATGTGAATTCTTGTGATTGATTATTTCTACAATCATTCTTGTGATTTATCACTTTAAAAATATAAAGGTTTTCTATACTAGTAGTAAATATTAAAACCCTTTTTCTCCAAACGATTTCAAAACTATTTTACTACAAAGCTCTTTTTCTTAAACCGTTTTCCAATCTATTAGTATATACAAACCTTTATTTCACTCGTATGAGAAATTGAATTAAACGGCTTAGTAAAACAAGTGGTATGAAACGATTGCGTTCACTTCGTCGGTTAACTCTTGGACTTGTTCGATTGAAACCTTTTTGTGACAATTTTCTAGTGAAGACCTACAACTTGTTCGTAAATACTTAAGTTAAGCTAGTGGTTATGGGACATGAAGCTAAACTCATATATTTACTAGCTTGGTGTGATTGACACTTCTTGATGATCATGATGATCATTTTTGTGATTTGATTTAGGCTAGCAATTGTGCGATGCCTATTTGTCTGCGAGGGAGACTATACCCCGTTTATGTAATGTTTCACCATCACATATGTTGGGTAGCACCCTACGGTCTTCGGGCCATTCCTGTGTGAAAATTTAATGGATAACTTCCATGAGATAGCTTCTCGTCATGTGTTATACGCGTAGGTGAGTTTTCATGCTCCCATTCATGTGTTAGGCCTCCCCCCTATTTATGTGTTTTTTGGATTTCTTATGTGATTTCTGGAATTTGTGCTTCACCAATTTTCATGATTTTCATTGATATGATATCAGTTTTTGTGCATTGGTGAATTCATGTGTTATTAACTTGTTATGAATACAAGTTTAGGGTATGCTACTCTATTTTATCTTTGAAAAGATTCATGTGATACCGATCGGTGAGTTTTCATGCTCCCATTTTGTGATAGGCTTTCCCTCTTTTTTATGATTTAGACTAGCGATTGTGCGATGTCTCTTTGTCTGCGAGGGAGACTATACCCCGTTTATGTGATGTTTCGCCATCACATATGTAGGGTAGCACCCTACGGTCTTCGGGCCATTCCTGTGTGAAAATTTAATGGATAGCTTCCATGAGATAGCTTCTCGTCATGTGTTATACGCGTAGGTGAGTTTTCATACTCCCATTCATGTGTTAGGCCTCCCCCTCTTTGTGATTTCTGGTTTTCGTATGTCGATTTCTAGAATTAGGGTTTTATGGATTTCTTGTGATGATTTCTGGAATTTTGTGCTTCACCAATTTTCATGATTTTCAGTGATATGATATCAGTTTTTGTGCATTGGTGAATTCATGTGTTATTGACTTGTTATGAATACAAGTTTAAGGTATGATATCCCTTTCTATCTTTGAGAAGATTCTTGTGACATTTTTATGAATGAAAATTCATTGGTATTATATTTTGATGCCAGTTATTTTAATGAGATTTTGACGTGTTAACTTCAGTAACCGTCAATTTTGAAATGGATTTACAAGCAGTTCTCCCGCAACACTGATATTGCTAATTTAATCACGTATTTTCAAAATTCGTTATTTTTAAAAGTTGTTTCAAAAATATAAATTAAAATTGTTTTCAAAATTTTTACAGTTTACATTTTCAAAAGAACGAGGAAGCGATTTAAATGTTTCAGAAAAATCGAAGACTATGACCCCTTTCTTTTACTGATTCGTTTAATTCCGGACTTGTCCGTTTGAGAATGTGAAATGTTATTTTTTAAAAACACAATTTTGCACTTTCAAGGAAATGATAAAGAGATTTAAACGATTTAGCAAAAGTACGGAGTATGGAACCATACTTTTACTACTTCGGTTAATTCCGGACTCGTTAATTGAATAATTGTGATTTTTGATTATCGTTTTTGATAATCGGATATTTCTGATTTCTGATTATCGTTTTTGATAATCAGATATTTGTGAGATTTGATTATCATTTGTGATAATTAAATATTTGTGTTTCTGATTATCATTTTTGATGATCGGATATTTATAATTTCCGATTATCGTTTTTGATAATCAGGTATTTGTGAGATTTGATTATCATTTGTGATAATTAAATATTTGTGATTTCTGATTTATCGTTTTTGATAATCAGATATTTGTGATTTCTGACTATCGCTGTGATAATTCGATATTTGAATTCTAATTGTCTAATTGATAATTGAATATTGCTGATAATTGTGTTCATTCCGTTTTGTTGTTTTCGGATTATCTATTTGATAGTTAGATTTTTGTTGAAAATTTATGAATTTCTTTTATGAAATTAAAAGATGACTTTGTGATTGTATTGCCCATTGAGTGCTTTAAGAAATCTGGTCGATGCGCTTGATCAACGTTATCGATAGGAATCTCCTAAACGCTTTGATGAGACAATCAGACACACTAAATTGAATTGTAAAATACAAATTTTTCTGAAAAGATAATTACATAAAGTAAATTGTAAATCTTGAAAATTTTAGTTCTTTTTTGGGAAAGAATATTATTTGAAACAACTCTTTTTTCGATATTTCTATCCTTGCGATTCCCGAGGGGAACCAGGTCATTATCTTTTTGTACCAATGCTAATCATATTGGTTTGGATGTCGTTCTCTTGTAAAAGAGAACGTGCTATCTCTTGTTCTTCTAAATCATTAATGACTATTGCGAATAGATATGCCACTCATGATCTAGTGCTCGTGGCTATTGATTTGGCATTATTACTTCTGGGTGAGAAATTGTTCTCTACCCTGATCATAAATTTTTAGAATATTTATTTCTCATAAGGAACTTAATGTTCGTCAAAAACGTTCAAGCTTACTCTTTCATGCCCTATATGGTGAACTTCCTATATCAAATTTCTTCATTTTGT
Organism: Allium fistulosum; assembly: GCA_030737815.1. Lineage (NCBI taxonomy): Eukaryota > Viridiplantae > Streptophyta > Magnoliopsida > Asparagales > Amaryllidaceae > Allium > Allium fistulosum. The sequence goes on along the minus strand of CM060907.1, from coordinate 422,407,211 downwards.
GACGTTAGGTTCTTATGGTTGTTATCTTTTTCCCACTTATCCCTTAGGATTGCGAGGACGCAATTTTTTAAGGAGGGGAGTCTGTAACAACCCAGTAATTCGTACGGATTAACTATCGTCTTTAGACGATTGCTTTTCCTAGCAAATTGCTATTTGGAATTTTGTTTAACCAGTTGAAACTCTTTTGAAAAATCTGTTAAATGTTGACGGGCTTTAAAATAAATTCCCAGCCCACGTTTTCAAAATGTTTGATGCTGTGAAAAATTTGCAAAGCAAATGTACCCGTCCCCTTTATCTCGATGCCGTCCCGTTCTTAAAGAAATTCGACCCGTTCCTTTATCATTTTCCTTTTTTTTTGTTCGTAAACCTAAATAAACAAATCGAAAAGGAGAAATAATGGCGGCTTCAAATTCCTTCGATCGTTCGTCTCCAAAATTAGGGCATAGAAATCGAAGGCAATGGCAACATGGGTTCGAACTCCGCTCGATTCAATCTTCAGCAGCTAGGGCTTAACTTCGTTCGTGTTCCTCCTTTCTTCGACTGCTTTGAATTGGCAACAAGGTGAGTAATGACTTACTCACATCTAATTTGAATTCTGCAATTTTCGTTGTGCTAAATTGTTGAAATTCGCGATTTTTGTTGCTTGATAAATTGATTCTCACGGCTTTGAAAGTATTGACTCCTTGTTGACTTTAGTACCCTTGATTTGTTAAATTTGTTTGTTGTGATTTTTTTTGGTTTATTAATTGATGCTCACGATTTTGATTTCTGGAAGTTTGATTTTCGTGGATTTATGTTGATCTCGGCTTCATCTCTGATCGTTTTCTGTTGACTTTGATTTTGTTCTGGCGATTTCCTTTATGTCGACTTCGGCATTGTTCTGACTTTGGCCCTGGTGACTTGAGATGATCGAGTCGCTGTCATTATTATTGGCACTGACTTCATCATGTTAGTATTCTTTTATCTGGTGGTGGTTGACCCTATGTACTTCGGCCTCTGGTCATTTGACTTTAGTTGCTTTTGCCTTGAGCATTTCACTGTGGTTTTGGCTCTTGATACTTCATATATATATCTACTTTTAAGTATGTATATATGTGACTGTTTCATGGTTCTCTGTCTATTTGACAGTTTTGTATACTTGCATGATCTTTGACTTTACCACTGATGTTTACTGGTCATTCATATGTGCATTTGTATGTTGTCACTGTAGTCTTGTACACATTGAGTTGGTTTGTAATTTGATATCACTAATCCTCGTATGCTCGGCCAGGCTTGAGTTTTGCATTGCTTCATCACTGATGCTTAGATGCTTTTGATTTCATTTGTGCATTTTTTAGTCACTTGGGCTTGCTCTGTAGCTTGCTTTGACATTTGTATTTAGTTGTCATGCAGTTTCTTCTTGGCTTTGACATTTCTGAGTCTTTGCCTTTAAAGTTATTTAGTGGTCTTTACTTTAGTTCATTGTCATCTGAACTGTTGCCACTGTCTTCCATGTAGTTGCACTCCACTCCATGTTTGAATTCCAGACTGTCCATTTATATTTTTGCATACCTTGCAGTTGTTGAACTGGTCTGCATATGTACTTGAGTTCTGCATGTTCATTTGTCCTCAGTGGAAAGTCTGATACATATCATAGTTTCATTCATGTAGCTTCCTGCATATACTTGCTTCTTGGTTGCATTGTAGCTTGCATGTTTCTAGTGCATTCACTGTTTTACTATGGACATATATATGTGTTCACATGATCAAGTATTTGTTGCCAGTTTCTTTCTAACTAACTTATGTAGATAGTGATCCCTGTGTACATTTAACTGTTATCACTTGAGTTTGTTCATGTTGTCATTCTTTGGTCTCTGCCTTCACCTGTGTTCATTTCAGTTGAACTGCATTTGGTTCTGTTTCATGATGTACTCGAATTTGTCTTTATTGTTGTACATGCTTAAACTGTTGATGACTTCTTAGCTCATCTGGACATTTTGGTCCTTGTCTGCATTGCATACATGCAATTGCATTTGTTGTAGATATTGATGTTGTTTGAAACTGTTACATGTCTACTTGTTTGTAGCTGCTGCACTGCTGTTCAATTGTCTGGTTAGTTCCACATTCCAGTAGTCATTTGAAGTTGCATTCATCCCAGTGTACATTGCTTGTTTTTGAACTTGAGTAGTTTTGTTGCAGTTGGTACTTTACGCACTGTCGTATGCTTTGTTTTGGTCCGGAGCATTACCTCTAGTTTCACTGCATATGTTTTGAGTCCAGAGCTTGTAAGTCCCACTGCACTGTATCATTCACTGATACACGGGTATATGCATTTCTTGATTTGTTAACCTTTGGGTTGTAAATTCTGATCCATTTTAGTTGCAGTAGTGTTGAGTCACGAATGTCGTGACTTGGCCTCTGTAGTTTCGTTTTGATGATTTTATATTCTGTTGTGGCGAGGCAGTACACGCGAGAGTGTCCTGCAGCCCAATCAGATTTGACAATTTAAATTGTTATTTCAATTGTTTGAATTAATTTGGTTTAATTTGATGATTCTGTTGTTAATTGCTGTTTTTGGCAATTCAGATGTTTTTCTAAATTATCTCTATAGATAATCATTTCATCTATCTTTGTTGGTATTTCGAATCTACTGATTTGCTGTTTAACACTGATATCTGTTATATTTATCGATATCCAATTCTCTTATTGAAGAGTTGGATATACGAGACTTCTGTGACTGTCGTCTATTTGATATTTGATTATTATTGCTTTTGTGCATTAATAACTGAGTTTGAATTAGACTAACCCGGGTATTATTTTCTTTTGAATTTAATACTCGGGTCAGATCGAGTATTTACAGGTTGTAGATTTTTAGCTTTGGGTTGCTGCTAGAGCTATGAAGACTTTTCATATCATTTGAAGCATTTTGCGTCTTTTGTTGAAGTCAGTGTACTGATTAGGATGATGTGTATTCATGTACATTAGTTGATAATGTATTTGTATATATAACTTCCAGAGTCGACAGTTGTAATTGTATCATATGTACCATGTCAGATGTATTGTAACTGACATCAGTTATTATATATATATGAGACTTTTTGTTCCATCTGTATTCCTCATTTATGTTATCTGTGTTATTTTTATATCTATTGTCCTAAACTATTATAGCCACTGTGTAGTAGCTTTGAGTTTGTATCGGTATGTAGGATTTCCTCTAAAAATGAAATGCATGTTTTACTATCTGACATATCAGTGCTCGCACAAAGCAATTACATGGATGGTCGCTCCTCAACAGCCTTATTCTCCGTGCTAGTTGACAACATTACACCGTATAGTGTTCTTGGCTAGCGCAGGTATAGAGGTGGGGCGTCACATACGATCAAATTAGACATCGAAACTACTTCCATTATGTTCAGAATGAGGGTAGAACATTAAGAATGCCAAGCGGCACGCTTCGTTCGAAGCTCGAGAATTTCAGACGTTTAAGGGTGAGATATTTTCTAATTAATAATATAATATTCTTTCCATCCAAATATTTCATACAAGCCGCCCATTCTTTGTTCCCTCTATTTTTTCCCCCTTTCTTTCGATTCGTTCATTTTAAAACTAACGAAGCTCCATACTTTAAATAAAAAAAGGGAACTCTCGATCTAGAAAAAAAAATAAAGCAGCGATTGCTCGCGATTGAAACCAGAAAGCGCGAAGTAGCGTCGAGCTCGGCATTCGATTTTAGGGTTTATTGGTTAATCAAGGGAGCTCACAAGTGCATGCGATGGAGGCGCAGGCAGGTGGTGGCGACGTGGTTATAGGCCAGGCGGGCTGCGAGGGCTATCGGCAATAAAAATAAATTCTATTTATTGACTGTGTTTATAATCAATAACTGAAGTTGAATAATAAATTGAATTATTTTGGATAGGAATAAAACAGTGTTGATAACTAAAATTTATTTGAATTTTAATGATTAGTTAATTTTGATTAATTGGATAATTTAATTTGTTTAAATTTAATATTGGAGATTATTTGAATAATTGAATTATGGATTTAATATGATTAAAAATGGTATAGGAAATTGATTCAAATTTTATTTGAATATGAATGAAGATGGTTAACATTTAAAATTTGATTTAAATGTGAATAATTAAAAATCGGAAATTTTATATTTTAATTAATGAATAAAAATAGCCATTTTGGCAACTCCTCGGATTTCGACGAATCTAGTTTCATCGGATCCGTAATATTGAGTTATTGTACGATTTCAAGTTTCATAGCGATCGAACCTGTCATTTGGCCGTGCGAGTTTGAAACGCGTAGAAATCAATTTAAGGAATTCGACAAAATAAATTGACTTTGAAAAGCTATCTTCCAAATACGATCAAATTAGACATCGAAACTAGTTCCATTATGTTCAGAATGAGGGTAGAACATTAAGAATGCCAGGCGGCACGCTTCGTTTGAAGCTCGAGAATTTCAGACGTTTAAGTGTGAGATATTTTCTAATTAATAATATAATATTCTTTCCATCCAAATATTTCGTACAAGCCGCCCATTCTTTGTTCCCCCTATTTTTCCCCTTTTCTTTCAATTCGTTCATTTTAAAACTAACGAAGCTCCATACTTTAAATAAAAAAAGGGGAACTCCCGATCTAGAAAAAAAATAAAGTAGCGATTGCTCGCGACTGAAACCAGAAAGCGCGAAGTAGCGTCGAGCTCGGCATTCAATTTTAGGGTTTATTGGTTCATCGAGGGAGCTCACAAGTGCGCGCGATGGAGGCGCATGCAGGTGGTGGCGACATGGTTATAGGCCAGGCAGGCTGCGAGGGCTATCGGCAATAAAAAAGAAAGAAAGTATAGTCAAAGTCGCTGTGTTCGTCTGGGAGGAAGAAGCTGTGCGCGTGCAATGATGGGAGGATGAGTTAGGTTTGTTTTGATTATTATTAATTTAGTTATATTTGATTTGTTTAAAAACATTGATATCTAAATAAATACGTAATTCGGTCATACGAGGTTAGATTCGAGTGCGGTAAATTGCATTGGATTCATATCAATGTCGTCTGCACTATGGAATAGGATTTGTCATCTTTTGGTTAGTTTGGATTTTCAGCTTCGTAAAAAGGTGAGTGTTTTTACGCTCACAATTGGCTAAAATAATTTTGACGTTAGTTAAATTACACTGTGAAGTGATTTAAATTTTACTGATGATTGTTTGATAAATTTAATTGACATTTAAATGGACATCTAAAACTAATCAATTGGATTTGATTGACTGTTAAATTAGATTAGGATTAAACTGCCAGTAAAATTCCCGATTATTGATAGTTGGTTAATTGTTATGAATTATTGATTGTTTGGATGATTGTTTGTGATGGATGAAAATTGGATTGATATTTGGATGATTTGGATGTTTATTTATTTTGATATATCATGTTATCATCTAGTATATTATTTATAGTATATACAATTGTAAACTAAATTATTTCGAATAAATTAAGAAATAGGTTGAAATGATATATAAATATGACATTTATTTTGGGTAGAAATGATATATACCTATGACATTTATTTTGGTTTGAAATGATATATATCCATCCCTAAATTAAATTGGAATAACTGATTCACTTGGCCATAGGATTGAAAATTATATACGGACACCGGATTGGTTAAATTAAATTATTTTGAAATTTTTTGATTTGAAATTATTTATAATGATTTATTTAAGAAATAAAAATAAATTTATGGAAATTAATTATCTTCGAATTGGAACTCGATATGTTGAAATTTAAATTTTAAACAGGAATTGTTTAATTAATTGAAGTTGATATTTTTAAGTTATAATCGAAATATGATGTGAATTTCAGAAAATTGATTTCTTTTGAAGGATTGGACATTTATTCGAACTTTGAATATTGCTAAGTAAAAGTGATATAAAACGATAATTCGAAATTGAGCTTGGAATTTAATAATATTTGAAGGTTTAGATTTTTAAGTTGGATATTGAAGGAAAAATTGATTTAAGTGTTTTGAATCGATATTTTGGAAATCGAACTCGAAATTTATATAAATCGAAATGGTTTAAATTTTGAATTGTAATCGAAATTAATTTGGAATTGGAATTGAAATTTATTTGGAATTGGAATTGAAATTAATTTGGAATTGAAATTGAATTCGAATTGAAATCAGAATTGAATCGATTAAATCGAAATGGAGATTGGAATTGATTTGAATTGGGAAATTGGAAATTGAATTCAGTTTGACTTCGAAACTATTTTTCAAACAAATTATTTTAATATAAACTATTTAAAATCTATCTTCTTTAAATATTCAAATTATTTTGATTTTTCAAACTATTTTACTATATAAACCATTTTTAATACTCAAATTATTTTCTATTAAACTATTTTTACTATTTTAAAACTACTTAACTATTTTACTAAAAAATGTTTCTGGTTAAAAGGGTGAATGTTTATATTTAAATCTTGGATTTAAATATGAATTGGGTTAAAGTGAAGTTATAACCAAAATTGTAATTCGAAGCAAATTTTAAAGTGAAATCGATATATCGAAATGAATTGAACTTTTGAAGTAAAATATGATTTCTGAAGAAAATATGATGATTTCGAAATGGATTTGGATTTTGAAGTGAATATGATGATTTAGAAATGGATTTGATTTTGAAGCAAATGTGATATTTTGATATCAAGTATGAACTATTTCCGAAATGTAAAAGTACCAACCGGTGTGTAAAAGGACGTTTGGTTGTTAAAGAGACCGGGGCCTCTTATTGGCATACTCTCTGTCAATATTGGAACCACTTTAACAACTGTGTACACGGTGGATGATATCCAGAATGTAATGGTTGAATTTGCGACGTTTACTGGAATGAAGTAAGAGAACGATGATGGATTGGTTTAACACTCGTGTCATAATAGAAATGACTAAACCAGGATCCTATTTTTAGCCAATGAGGTTAGCTACCTCTAGCGACGTTGATCCCTCGTATTACTATTGTGATTTCGTATTCGATGGGTGCACCTTTTATGTTTGGATTGATTGTCGTAGTTGGCCATGGATGGGTTACGACCAGCCAGAAAGGGTAAACTGGTAGAATCTTACCTTGGACATTGCCTCATGTACCTTGTCATATTTATCCTTATACAAGCCCATTATGACTTTGGTTTAGTACTGTACCTATAGGGGACTCACTGGCTACCAAAGTTACTGGTTGTGTGACAGGACCTGCATAGACTACATGCTATAAAAATGTGTTAAGGGGGTTAATGTAAAACCTTAACGCTATTTTGATATTTATTTCACTGATAGACATTATCTATTATAGCATACACTATTACATATAGATAGTTTGACGGATCCTTAGAAGAGGGAAAATCCCGTAACTTCTCTTAAGTTATGGCACTCATATTTCGTGATATTGATTTGACTTACATAAGAGTATTTTACTCCTGACTCGAGTGTTTTGTCTTTTCATTACACTCGGGTCAGTCCTGAGTATTTTTCCCAATGCATTGAAGATCTATTTCTGGAGGACGAAGAAGAAGTTGGTATATTGTTACTATTATTATTCTCTGCATCATGCTATTCTGCTGAATTGTTTATTTATTCCTGATGTATATATATAACTCTGATAAATGTTGTATAGATTATAATCAAATGTATGATATAAACAGCTTCATGAATTGATTATTTGATTATTATATTTTACCATTCCGTTGTGAGACTGTGTTTGTTTTCTTCTTCTTTTCTTATTTTTCTTATTTAACCCCATTAATTACCTAAGTTCTAGATTATTTAAGTTAGATATGTGTGGATTATTGTCAATTTAATCCTTATAAAATGTGGGTCATCACATAGTGGTTATGTTATCATGTGGTAACATACATTCATGAGTTGCTTTTGCTATCTCCTTTTGCTTATATATGACAGAACTCCAACTTGGATAACTTTCTCTATATTAAATCAACTATTAGGTAGATGTATAGTGATTCTCAACATTGCCCAAAGTTGTATCCAAATATGATCAAATATGGATTTAAAAATAATATTCTATGATCCTTCAAAATTTGATGTACTTACTTGTTTTAGGTTAATGTTAAAGTACCTCCTTTCTCGAACAATTCTAGCTGTGTATTTTAGTTTTTATCATGTAGTTGACTGTTTTTCGCCTATTTATACTTTTAGAGTCATAAATAACCTTTAAAATGTATCAATTTGGGAAGATTATATAATAGCGATGAATTATATATGATGAATACATGATATTGTCTGTATATTCTCGTATATAGTTATCAGATAGGGAATATTTCATTTTAGCACAAATAGTCTCAGTATCGTACACAACTATACTTAGCAGCACATAATATGGTGGTCTTAGAACAAGTGACAACATATTTATAATTAGATGGATTTCTTCGCCTTTAAATCCTACTTAATTTTGATTTTTTGATTAACATTCTTGTGAAATCTAGGATATGGTTCATGCCTAAAAAATTTTCAAGTACCTACCAAAATTAAGAACCATCAACACTATCAATATTGTTAATTTATCATCTATAAACCCAACGTATATTGATAAATTTAAACCTTTATCAAACCCGAAAAATGGAGCCATTAGAAAAGATAGAAAAAGAATTATCCATCAGTGCTGGTGCTCGTTTCTACATGACCATAATTATTAGTAACTCTCTCTAATGAATTTATTATCCTACAACAAACTTAGTCATACGTTATACTCATAGGAAAATACAAATGATTGATATATATATATATATATATACCTCAAAATGTTTATGCCCATTGATTTGTCCACTTCAGCAAAATGACTGTGCTGCTAAAATAACCTACACATATATGATATATCAACAATAAGCGTGAATGTTAATAAATAAATAAGCACTTTAGTTAGAAAGTTAACACCTAACTTACCTTCAAAGCAAGGGAGAAAATGTCTTGTTCAGTGACAAAACGACTTCCAAAGAAGCATAGAAAACATAGCAGTGCAGCATGTGATAACCCGGATTTTAGGATGTTTGTTAATCGGGAAATTAACAAGTTTTATTGACGAAAAAGAAATTTTTGCTAGGTCGAACGAATAAAATTTTAATAATTCAAATATCTGGATATATTAATTGATTTGAAAACTATAATAAATATTGAATTATAGAATCCCTGGACACAAGAAAAAAAAATCTCATAGAAAATAAATAAATAATAAATTCCATCGTTTAAATTAAGATAAGATAACCATATATATATATATAAATACAAACTTATCATTTAAAAAAAAAAGTAAAGTCTTCCACATATATATTTTTGGGAGAACTTTGATCCGGGAATTCAAAATAGAGAGTTTCAAAATATTTAAAATAAAATTTAGCATGTTCGCATTGAATTAATATAAGGCTCTACTATTTAACTTTTGATCTATATATATTTAATGTAATTTTGGCAATAATGTTTTAAAGGAAAGAAACTATGGTCTTACCAATATTTAAACATAAGTGTAAAATAAAAATATGGTTATAAGTATAAATATAAATATATAACACAAGGAAACTATGAGATAACATAAGCATAGAAGTAATAAAATGAGCAATTGAGTGTTTGATAGTTTAACTTTTGAAAGACATAAAAATAAGGATTTGTATTAGCAATCAATAATATCTCAAATACATCTATGGTTAAGTAAATATATAAATGGACATAAGCTCATTCTAGAGCAATACATATATACTATTAAGATACATGAAGTTGTAAAGAAGGCTAGAACAAATAAAAAAAATACATAAGGTAATTCTATAAATATACATACTATAGCAATATGTAGATATGCAAGGCAAGAAAACACACAAGTACATACGAATTGGAAAAGGGGATAAGTATGACAATGTTTAATAAATGCTTTCTTATCAGCCTCCATATATATAAAAAATCTCTGACCCAAAATAAGAAAATCTTGTACTAACCAAATTATCAACCAGTAACTTTGTTCTACATATATACAATCCTCTTACTCTATTTTCGTGAATCCAAATTTAGCTTCCCAGGGAAGAAAATAAATAAACACTAAGACCTTACAACTGAAGATTATTAACAACTCAAATTTATCAATCCAACTTAAACAAAGCAGAAGATTTAAAAGAGGATCAGGCATATACTTTCTTTCCAAAACCTGGCAATCTGCTCTCTGTTCAACAATTTGTTTACAGGTGAGTAAACTAACTTCAATCTGCTTAAAACTTAATGTATGTAGTAAATACAAGTGTAGTGATGAAATGTGTTGTATGTATATAAATATGTATATATGGCTGTGCATGTGAGTGTGTATGTATATATCTTCCTCTATGTGTTCAACGGACTCAAGAACAAGCAGAGAAAAGATCATATCTTCCTATCTAAACATGTTCAAGCTATGATTTTTAAAAAGGAAACGATTGTAACATAATAATATCATTTTAAAAAAAAAAATAGATTCAGATGGATTTATCGAATAAGTATTTCAAAAACAGGGATTTACAGTGAAGATCTGATATAAGTTAAAAATCGATTATCTTAATTTCAAATTTTGAGTATAAAACCAGATTCGAATTAGAAAATGATGATTTTAGGTAATCATTGCAAGATTTTTAAGTTTGGAAATCATGAGAAATTCTGAGTTGGACGACAAATCGTTTTCTGTCGATATCGCGACAATCGGCGATGGAGGGAAGTCGAGCTTGGGCCTGGAGGTGACTCGTGAATCGGGGTTTAAGGGAAAAATGGTTGATGGATTTTTAGGTGGCCATGGAGGCGGCACGGCGACGATTTAGGGTTAATGTTTTGTTTTGGTCGACATTTTTCTCGAAACAACCTCGGCGTCGTGGGTGAACTGGAAGCAACCGGTATGGGGGGAAACGAAGCGTTGACGTGTGGCACAACTCTGGACGTGGTGGCGTGGGTTCAGATGGTCGGAGGCGGTGTGTTGAGGCAATTATTGGATAATCAGTTCGTTCCAGAGGGTAGTCATGTTGCTCGTTTTTCGATTCAGGGTTGTTTCGATGCTCCAGTGGTCGGAATCTAGTGAGAAGGTAGAGGTTGACATGCCGGTGATGGTATCGAAGGTCAGGGCGGCCGGAATCGCCTGTGCACATGCACGAGTGTCAGGTGTACGTTGGGTTTGGGTTATTGGTGGAAGAAGATGTTGTCTCGAGTAGAAAACGGGAAAATAAGGAGTTCATTCGGGTTTGTTTTCAAGTGTACGCGAGTGGTTAGCTGTGTACCAGTTTTAAAATTTAAAACTAAACAATGTTTAAAGGAAAAGGAAAAAGAAGGTCCTGGCTCGGGTTTTGTTCTGGAGTATGATCGCGAGTGTTTCCAGAGAAACGAATGTTAAAGTCTAAAGCAAAGTAAAGTTTAAAAAAAGAAAAAGAGAAAAAAATGATAATGATTTTCTCGGGTTGGACTCGGGTGAGAACCGGGTAGAACTCGAAGTAAAATTTATAACAGTTTTAAAATTTAAATATATAGTAAGATAATGGTTTATCTTAAACTAATGAAGGTCCTGATTAATTGATGGATAATTAATCAAATTAATTAATTAGTGGTTAATAAATTAATTAATATAAGTAATTAAGGGTTAGTAAATTAACTTAAGTGATTATAGAATAAACTTTGAATTTGATTAGGGTTAATAAATTAATGAATATGATTAATTAATGAATGGGATTAATTAATTAATAAAGGAGGTTAAATAATTACTTAATTGGAAATAATTAGTGGTTAATTAATGGAAGTAATTAAGAGTAATTACTTAGTGAAGTTAATTAATTAATTATAGGGTTGATTAATTAAGGATAATTGATCAATATATGTGATTATAGGATAATTTATTTATATAATTAATTAAGGATTTATGTAATTAATTATAGTTAACAAATTAATGGGAGTAATTAAAGTTAATTACTGTAAATGGTTAAGGATAATTAATTTATGTAATTAATTGAAGATTAATTATTTAAGGTAATTAAATAATAATTAACCAAGGATGATTAATTAAGATGGATAGTTAAGGGATGATGAATGAATGGGTTTGTAACTAATTAATTAATGTGAAGTTTGCAGGATTTAAAAGTAATTTAAAGTAATTAATTTAATCCATGGGTGGTAAAATTAAATTAATTGGAGATGGTGTGGTTGATAACTTTGCTTATGGATGATTGAATGCCTTGAATTATGTGAGACCTCTGATATGAGATATGTGCAGCTTATGATTTGAGATGAATTGTTGTGTATAAATTGTATTGTTTAAACTTAAACTTTTGGTTCAATAAATGACATGGGATTCGAAGAGACCGGAGTTCGGGTATTAGTTAATACCCGAAACCACTTCGATTCTTTGTAGAATTATACGTGAAGTCAATAGGGTGTATGGAATGATTCAAGTGAATGGGACCATTTAATCTAAGTTTGGTACTTGGAAATTAATATGTGAAATAAGTGATGTCTATAACAAATTGTGAATATGTAAATTGATACGAGTTACCCGGGTTTTCTTTTAAATTTGGACTTAGATTTCAAATTATATGGATTTACTCACGCTGGTTTCCAGCCTGACCCGGGTGTTACTTTGATGTAATGCTCGGGTCAGACCGAGTATTACAGATTTTCAGGTAAGGACGTTCTGGAGCTCAGGAGGCGAGCTGGATGGCAGGACGTATGGAGTGTTCCGCTGTGACTATTATTTTTGTTTGTCTGAGACATATTGATCTGTATATGTCCATTATTGGTGTAAATAATTATAACTCTGATGTAAGTAAATGTAAATTGACAGATTCAGTATTCTTTTATAAACTGTTATTATTTGATATTATATTTTGATCCGCTGCGAATGTGAGAATCTGTGTTGTGATTTCTTTTTCTTTCTTCTATCTCTTTCTTCTTTACTAACTATCTGGAATTTTCAGGATCGAAATTTCCGGGTCGTTACACAGCAAGTGACCTATTTCTTTTTATCGATGGTGACATAGAATATTGCATGAATAAGAGTGTAGAGGAAAGCAAAGTTGAGATCCAAACCACCTTCATGACGAATTACATACCTATCAAGAGGAAGATGGATATGTAAAGGTACGAAGTGAAAGATAAGAAGAGAGTAGAAGAATTTAGGGAATACATTATCAAATTTTAGGGTTCTTGATTGTTTCGTTGAATTTGGGGGTAATAGATCTAGGGCTTTGAGAGGGAGAGGCATTTGAAGTAGTTTTATATTGTGTGGACAATAAAAATAGTTTGTCTACACCTCAATTTTCTCTTTCTAATTTATTCCTAAAAAATACCATAAAATTTTATACTATACACTTCCTAATACAAGACTTTTTAATAGCCTACCAAATGCATCATTTTTGTCTTTTTTGCATGATGAATAACTACCAACGAACATTATTTTCTACGGTGATATACCACTGAACAACAGCAATTTGGTTGTTGATGGCCGTTGAAAACGGTATTGGTCGGTGGTTGTTCGTCATGCGAAAACTTTACGTGTTGGTTGATTTCTGTATAAAATGAGTTTGGCATTAGAAAGTAAACAAATTTTATTGCATTTATATTTTTTCTATGGTATTAGGAAGAGGGAAATTAGGTGCCCTTAGCAACACACTAAAAATATTCAGCTAGCTATTGAACTTTTATTATGCAACAAATGGTCGATTAAAATAAAGTGAAGGTAGCTTTTCCATTACATCACAAAAGCATAGATAATTCCTATGCCATTGTGACACTAAAGAATAAAAATAAAAATGTAACAAGGTATTGTTAAATATTATTAGCACTGTAAAATCGTAGATAATTTTCGATGCATTTGTGATACAAACCTTAAACATAAAAACATTCTCGACATCAATATGGCGTAGCTAATTAGTGACATCTTTGTGATGACTTAACGACATTGTTAAATTCAATATCTAATTAGTGACACCTTTGTGTTTACTTAACGACATTGGTAAATTCAACGATGTCGCACCATTGCTAAGTCCCTATAGCATCGCTAAATAACTTCAGAAATCAGCCCACCACCAATAGGAATGTTTTATACTTTCTGTACGAATTAATAAAATATTTGAATAAGCGTATTTAATGCTTTTACAAATAGTTATAATTCGTTCTGTAACATTGACTTGTTTAAAAGTTAATAAAAAGGTTGGAATAAGTCCATTTATTTTTTCAGTCCCGCACCACAGGGATTATTGAGAGAAACGTTTTATTTTGGTATAAATTAATAAAATGTTTGAATAAATGCATTTAATTTTGTTAGCATAGAACATTTTATAACATTAATTTTTGGTATGTATTAACAATGCATTTTATGTTTTTGGTTTAAATGAATAAAACGGTCATTTAAGACCCATTAATTTTGAAAACATTTTATAACGTTCATTTTCAGATCTGTTTTTCAACTATTTATTTGATGAATGGACGAAACAAAAATATAGAACTATCTCTCTTTCATTTCTCTTAGTTGTTATTCCTATTTTCCAAAAAAACGAGTACTATTTTAATTGTCCAAGGGTGTAGATTTCGATCATTATCCTTGGTGCAGATGTTTAGAAAAACTATACACTGGTGTTCTATCCTAGAGGTGATGATAATTATAGTTTGCCTTGCATAACTTTGGGCAGTGCGACAAAATGTCTTAAAGAAAGCGACAAAGTACGTGACTCAGCCACGTATACAATTATGTTCAACGATCCAGGTACAACATCTTCTATGTTTACTTCTTTATATCATGATCTTGTGTAATTTTACTATTTATCATCTTCATTAATGACATTACTATCACTATTTTTTGATTTAATTGATCATCAACTCCTGCCTACACTTTTAAATACCTTATACTAGTAAAAGGATGTGCAGTTTTGGAGGTATACATACATAGATTGTTCATGTATCTTTATCATTTCTCGCTACAATAGAGATTTTATGTAGAATTATGAACATGCTCTAATCTCAACCGAAAATCTTGCATCATAAATTATTTTGTTTAAATAGTATACTAACTATAAGTAGTACACAAACTACAAGTACAATCAATAAAACATAAATAAATTTCAACTATAAATATAGAACAACATTTCAGTTATCTATTAGGATAACATAAATATATTTTTTGCATGAGAAAAAGAAAAAAAGAGGCAAATCATTTGATTTATTACAAATCTTAGCCATGAAGAGTTCATATGAAATGCAAACAAGAAATAAATTACAAAGCTAACTTTATTGTGGTATAATAAATGTCTATGGGATTGTGATAGATAAATAAAAATATAATGAAACATGAACATGCAGCAAAAATCTTTGGAAGTTGCATTGGAATATCGATTATCGCCTATCATATCTCTCAAAAAATGCAATCTGTAAAAGATAAAATCATGAAGTATATGTAAGCTATATGGATAAGTAAATAAATTGTTAGTTTGTTGTTTGTCAATTCAGTTGTAAATAGTTCATCCCACTCTCGATCATGGATGCTTAGACATCCATTGTTACTTTAGATTCTTGGATAGTCGCGGTTCCTTTTGATTGGACATTAATAGTTTCTTTGAAAGCTTTGTCATCCACATTTTCTTCCATTGGATTTTGTGATGAGTCTTCTTTTATAAACTTTGACCATAGTAATCATGGAAGTTTCTTATGACGGATTGAATTGCTATGGTTTTACTAAAAGGAGGTTTGAATGTTGCAGCGACTCATCAATATGTCTCTTCCCTACTCACTTGAGTCATTGTTTTCGAGAGGATATTAAATTATCATTTCTGTTACTTGTAGATTTATCCTAAAGAACTTATATAACTAGTATTCTCTACGACATACAAAGAGACGAACAATATAAGTATAAATGAGATGTAAAAAAGGTAAGTTCAAGTCTAAAAAATTGACTATTCAAGTTTTACCTTTACTAAGAATAAGAAAATAAAGGAGCCCTACTTGGTTTTGTCGGTCTTTTTTCTATGTTATTTTGTAAGTATACTCTTTGTTCTGTTGGATTGGAGTTAGAACGTATACATCAAAAATTCAATATAAAATTGGAATAAGAATGAAATAAATATATGGTAAGTAAATTTGAGAGGAGAGAAATGCATTATGTAATATAATTCAATGTAATTTTGAATTACCTTAGGCATGATCATGATCTACTAGACAAAATAGATAATTTTTGTAAAGAGAAGCAAAAATATAGCTTAATATTATGTAAGAATGAAGGAGGATAGAAGAAAATTTAGAGAATTAAACATAATAGAAGAAATGGTGGGTATTTTACATAGGCATTGAAAATTATAGGAAGTGGAAGCAGCCTAAATTAATAGAAGTGTGGTAACATTGGAAACTGAAATGGTCAAGAGTTATGGTCACGTTACCCTGTCATTAATGTTTATGAAGTTGCGCACATAACTTAATCATTTGTTAAGATTATGAACACATCCGGTGATATTTCACTTGGTAAGAATATAACATGCTTGTTTTTTTTAAATGTTTTACTGTACATGAAAATTTTTGGACAAAATTAATTATGACCTTAATATATCATGTAACTGACAGTGCCCCATTATATGCCTATGTAGCAGAACTTTGTAAGAATAAGGCATGACTGCTTTGTTTAAATATAATATGCTGATGTACATGGAAGCTTTTGGACCACATGATTCATGATCTTAAAATTTCATGTTACTGATGTCCAGCTTGTATGCTTAGGTAGCAGATTTGCTTTTGGAAAGAATAAATTGCACCGTTCATCACAGTAATATATCGAGTGTATATTCACATGGTTTATGAATGATCAGTCTATCCATTGGTTAATAATGATCCCAAAACATATATGGAGTTGGTAAAACTAAATCTAGGAGACAAAACATTGAGAGATTGAAATGACACAAATATCCCAGCCACAACGAGTCGTCGTCTAAAATATTAGAAGGTCGCATTGGCAGTTGTAAAAGCTTCAAATGGATGTTTTTTGATTATGTATAGGTATTTAGTATTTAAAGCTAGAAATCATATATACATTTTTTTATTAAAAATACATGTTATATAAGTTTTATGGTCCGTTTAGTGTCATCACTTTATTCGTTGTTCACCTCCCTTTTTAAATATTAAAATACTAATTTCAATTTTACCCTATAATAATTACTTATATGTTTTTTCCAATATGTCTATTCATTTGCCACATTTTCTTAGTTGAATTTGTAAAAGAAATAGTGAAATAATAATGGAGAATGAAAGTGGTGATTTGTCGGCAGATTCCAAATCGTACAAAAAAGTCAGATAAGTTTTGATATGCTTTGAAATTTCTAGGTTTTTTTTGGAAAGTAAGAATGTTTTAAAATATAAAGAAGGAAGAAAATAATCATATATAATAAGGGGTAATGGCCGTTTTGAAATAAATGGGGTATGGAAAGTAAAAGTTAGGGTTATAATTTTTTTTAGTTGGTGGGTTGGGAACACAAATTAGTGAGGTGCATGACCTAAGTTTTATTCAAACACATATAAATTATTTCCATAAATGTTACCTTGAATAAACAATAATATTGTAAATCCAAGCAAACGAAAATGGCGATGGTCTCCATCCATAACCCTAATTTTCCACTACGCCGCTATACACAACTACCTCCCTTCCCAAACTATAAAACCTTGACCAGATTGAAGTTGGGCTGTCAATGGATACCCGAAAAATCCAAAATCTGTCTGCATCAGAAAGCGGATAAATATTTGATATCCTGAAAAACAGATGCGGATGTGGATACGAAGACATCCGCATCCGAAAATTATACGTTCGGTTCTTGTCAAAATTATAGTTCAAATTATGTTTATGTTAATGCAGCGAAATACATTAATTTATTATTTTATTAAATTAGTAGTTTGTATTATATGCTTTTAATGCTTATTAACTGCTCGAAACTATTTATTATCATCATATTTGTTAATTTTTAACACTTTTTTAATCAATGGAATTGAAAAATATTTATGCTGAACTAAAATTTTCCTTTTACAATTCTTGATTTATTGGTCGTTAGCGGATAAGATAATAATTCGATATCCATCCGTATCCACGGATGTGAATATCCGATATCCGAAATGATTTCAAATGCAGATGAAGATATGGCACAATCCACATCCGAAAGCAATCATTGACAGGTCTAGATTGAAGACCCTCCCAACCTTTATTAACCATTTATTTTAGCAGCGAACAAAAAAAAATCTGATTTTGCCATCTATCACCATGAAATTCTCTCTCCGAATAAAAATACATAATAATCACACTTATCCTCTCTTTTGGTGATTTTTCGTTCTTCTCTTTTAATCAAAGCCAACCCTTAATCCTCTCCACTAAAGTCTATGTTGACGCAGTCAGGAGCAACCCCAATCTTTCCTTCATCCCATTGACAAACAAACCTACGCCTTAGACTTTCAACTTTTGGATTCGACGGTAAAAATTACCCATACTTTGCTTCAGATGAAGGGATCGAATCGCAGAGCCACGAGCCCCTTTGCTGCCCTTATTATGGAGCCTTTGGCCATAAAAATAATTTCTATGTTGGAATTCCTAAAACAAACAAAGTGAATGATAAAAATACATAAGTCCTACATCGCCTAACATAGTGAGAAAGCCAAGTATATTAATAGCTTTCTCAAGTGGAGGTTGGGGGCCTGGGGCTCCCAAATGTATGCTTCGTTGTGAGGAGGGAGATCATGCATCTCCACCACACATGCGCGCGCGCCGCCGCCGCCGTCCGTCCGACCGAACCGGGCCGGGCTTGGGTTTGGGTTTGGGTCTAATATGATCCTAATTTTACTGCAAAACTGGGCCGGGTTTTTTAACAGTTGCAGGCTAACGAACAGACACGACTGTTCGGAAGCGGACGCGGGCTGAATAGGCGTAAACAGTAGCGGGTGTGACCCGTTAGGGGCGAACAGATGCGCGCAAGCGGGTGCGACCCGACTGAAGAGGCGCGGGCGAAACAATGCCGTTGGATGCAGGCGGGTGCGACCAAAAGGTAACATGTGCGACCTGTCAAGCAGACGTGATTGTATGGAGGGATGCGGACGAAATTATAAATAGGTGAGAATACTGATCACATTCTTACCCGATAACAATCTAATTTCTTCTGCTTCTTTCTTCTCTACTGCTCTAAATAAAATATCACAGAGTTGACATACTCTTTACAATCTCGTGCAGATTACGTCTGTTGTATCTTGGGAGAGTTTTGAAATAAAATTCTTAAGGAAATCGTTACGACGAGCCTCAGAAATATTTCGGTTAGAATTCTACATTCTATCCTTTATTTTGGTTATACTATTTATTCAAAATAGTATAACGCTGTTGTTGTAATTTATTTACAACATTCATATTGTTATTATAATTAATACAGAATTCCAGTGTAGTGGAAATCTGAATTATAAACTTGTGCGGCGAGTTTATATTTGATTATTCTCTGTTTTGGTATACTAGACGTATAACATCTTAAGAATTTTTCTGTTTTCTTACTAAAACAGAGATGGCAACAGTAGAATTTTCAAAGACTACTACTCACAACGGACCTGAACCGTTCAAGGGAGATGGTGACGATTTTTTAACATGGCAGAATCAGATGTTATTTTACCTCACCACACTCGGTCTGCAACGGTATCTCGAGGAGGAGGAACCGATTTCTTCACCAGGCAAGGAAGCAGATGTTGCTACATGGAAACATTCCGATTTCCTATGCAGAAACTATATTCTGAATTGTCTCAACAAGATGCTATACAAAGTATATCAACCTTTAAAGACAGCAAAAGCACTCTGGAATGCACTTGCTACGAGGTATAAGACGCAGAATATCAGTCTTAAGAAATTCTTGTAGACAAATTCATGGACTACAAGATGATCGACACCAAACCGGTGACTGCTCAACTGCATGAACTACAAATCATTATTCATGAACTCGAGGCGGAAGGTCATAAGGTTGGAGAATCGTTTTTGGTTGAAGCCATCACGGGAAAACTGCCACCGTCGTGGAGAGATTACCGCAATTATCTGAAGCATAAAAAGAAGGAAATCTCTTTACAGGATCTCATAGTCCGATTGAAAATTGAGACAGATAACCCTGGAATTACAAAACAAAGCGAGGAGGCATTTGTGACTGAAGATTCAAAGACCAAAAACAAAAAGAAAAATTTCCAAAAGAAAAGGAAAGCTCCAGACAACAAACCAAAAGACAACAAACGAACCAAAAAGTTTAATGGTGAATGTTGGGTTTGTGGAAAGGTTGGACATGCCGCTAGAGATTGTAGACTCAAGAAGGACCGCAACAAAGAGGCAAATTTAGTAGACAACATGGAAGTGGATGAGTCCAACTTCTCGGCAGTTGTATCTGAATGCAATATGGTTCAGAATCCTAACCAATGGTGGGTGGACACAGGCGCTACTCGTCATGTCTGCTCTGACAAATCCATGTTCTCTACATACAAGAAATTCGATCATGAAGAGAAACTCTATATGGGTAATTCTGCAGTATCTATGATCG
Organism: Allium fistulosum; assembly: GCA_030737815.1. Lineage (NCBI taxonomy): Eukaryota > Viridiplantae > Streptophyta > Magnoliopsida > Asparagales > Amaryllidaceae > Allium > Allium fistulosum. Next base: position 422,386,686 of record CM060907.1, on the reverse strand, counting down.
AAGGCCGTGGCACAGTAATCCTCAAGTTTACTTCAGGAAAAACTGTCAAGTTGAATGACGTGCTCCACGTTCTAGACATACGCAAGAATCTCATCTCTGGTGCAGTATTATCAAAGAAAGGATTCAGAATGGTGTTCGAGTCAAACAAGATGGTTCTGTCCAAAGCTGGAATGTATATCGGAAGGGGATATTTATGTGATGGCCTATTTAAGGAAAATGTAGCCGTTATCGGCAATAAAACTATGTATTCTGATTGTGCTATTAATAAAATTGAAGTTCCTTACTTTCTTGAGCACGAAATTTTACTATGGCATGATAGATTAGGACACATAAATTTCCGAAAAATGAAAATATTATCAAACTTGGGATTAATTCCAAAATTCCAAGTAGATAAGAACTACAAATGTGAGACATGTGTAGAAGCAAAAATGGTTAAAAAACCATTTCAATCTGTTGATAGAAGCACCGAACCACTAGGTTTGGTTCATACAGATTTATGTGATTTTAAATCATTACCTACAAGAGGTGGGAAAAAGTACTTTATCACGTTTATTGATGATTATACGCGATATTGCTATGTATATCTTTTGAATAGTAAAGATGAAGCAATTACATCATTTATAAAGTACAAAGCTAAGGTAGAAAATCAGTTAAATAAAAAGATCAAGATATTGAGATCTGATCGAGGTGGAGAATATGAATCACCATTTGAACAGTTCTGTGCCGAAAATGGTATAATTCATCAAACAACATCTCCATATTCACCACAACAAAATGGTGTAGCCGAGAGGAAGAACAGAACGTTAAAAGACATGATTACCGCCATGCTTTTAACTTCTGGTCTACCGACGAACTTGTGGGGGGAAGCCTTAAATATGTCTAATCACATATTAAACAAAGTCCCTCATAATAAAACAGGAACAATTACATATGAGATATGGAAAGGACACAAACCAAGTTTTAAATACCTCAAAGTGTGGGGGTGCTTGGCTGAATAGGCGTAAACAGTAGCGGGTGCGACCCGTTAGAGGCGAACAGATGCGCGCAAGCGGGTGTGACCCGACTGAAGAGGCGCGGGCGAAACAATGCCGTTGGATGTAGGCGGGTGCGACCAAAAGGTAACAGGTGCGACCTGTCAAGCGGACGCGACTGTTTGAAGGGATGCGGACGAAATTATAAATAGGAGAGAATACTGATCACATTCTTATCCGATAACAATCTAATTTCTTCTGCTTCTTTCTTCTCTACTGCTCTAATTAAAATATCACAGAGTTGACATACTCTTTACAATCTCGTACTGATTACGTCTGTTGTATCTTGGGAGAGTTTTGAAATAAAATTCTTAAGGAAATCGTTACGACGAGCCTCAGACATATTTCGGTTAGAATTCTACATTCTATCCTTTATTTTGGTTATACTATTTATTCAAAATAGTATAACGCTGTTGTTGTAATTTATTTACAACATTCATATTGTTATTATAATTAATACATAATTCCAGTGTAGTGGAAATCTGAGTTCTAAACTTGTGCGACGAGTTTATATTTGATTATTCTATGTTTTGGTATACTAGACATATAACATTCTATTCCCTGAGAAAACAAAAGAGATCGACCGCGCCTTCCAGTTCTTCTGTTTTGGATACTTGTTTTTCTTCCTGTGAGATTTTTCTTACCCTTAAAACTCCTATTCAGACATGGTTACATCCACCTCATCCAAATTTGATAAGCCGATGTTGTTCAAATATTGTCTTGCACTTTAGTTTCTCAGTCGTGCACTTCTAACTCGAAGTCTATGTCTGGGATGGTTGTGTTTGCTGAAACAGATAAAAAAGCAATTTCAAATGATGAATCTACGAATTCTGGACCCAAACTTGAGGTGGGAAACATACAATTACCTACTTGTAACGAGGATTTAATGATTAAGGAAATAGTGTACAAAAAAATACATTTCTATTTGACACCAAAATTTTATGGTTGGATACTGCTTATGCTATAACCGTGCACATTGAATTCAAAGTTCTCTCCAACCATGATCAGATGTTGAGTTTTCACTAAGATCATAACGAGGGTTCTATTGTTGGGTGGACATATGAAGAATTCTAGTTATGAGGAAGTGAAGATCAAAGTCGGTTAGTTCAAGCAAGATAGTTCGAATGAGTATGATTTGCCAAATCCTGTGTAAATTATCAGGATCCTAACAAAGTTTCAGACTGGAACAAATTAGGTGATCCCGTAACTTCAGGCAGTACGTTTACCTTGGATATCCTCAATACTATATTAACTAAAGATGCTTTGCACATAACTAAAAAACCAGCTTCTTATATGAATCAGAACACTTAGATTTTGTATACATTAAAATTAAAGAACCAGAAAGAGTTAACGTTAAGATCATATGAAGGTCATTGGTTGGAATGTTAGAGAACTAAGAATAATAGGCAAAGGCATAAGAGTAAAAAATTTAATCAAAAATTGTTTGGTAAATATAATTTTAATTGCAAGAAACAAAATTAAATTGCATGACCCTATCCTCTGTAAAAACGATACGATTTCCATTTTTATAGGATGGGCATTCGTTCTATCCATGGGTAGCTCTAGGGGTGTTATGACTAGTTGGCCTGAAGATAAATTTATTATCAGCCTTTTAAAATAGGATTTTTAAGATAGTCAACCTTCTAGTCTATGAACATATTCATGAGGGAACGAAATCTGTTGCATGAAACCAAGTAGAAATGAGGTCACTTTAGATGAAATATCGTCTTCATGTAATACTTGTCATATGAAAATCATGTTGAACTTTCGATTTCTGCATCTTCTCTTCATAAACATTTATTTTTTGCATATTTTTGGAAAAAGTAGCATATTTATCGTTCTTTTGAGTTGTAATGATAAGAATTTGAATCTTTTTTGTCCTTAAATTATTTACTAATACATTCCAAGTAATCATTTTCATCTATTTCTCATTTGTATATAATAGTAATTCCAACTATCTTAAGCAGACTTGGAGAACATAATTTAATACCATACAGAAGAACATAATATTAGTCTAAAAACAGAGTGATTGACGGAAAAAGAAGGACAACAATGTACATATTAGAACTATAAAAACTATTTCTTGCTAGTTAACTGTAGAAGCGTCTGCAAAATAAAAGTTTAAATACAACAACATTCATAGTTTTTTCTTTAATTCCGATAAGGACACTAATGATGATTTCACTATATCTTAGGCAACATGAATAACAACAATGGGTGCAATAAATAGTAGACGATAAATTTAAGCCCGAACTTGAGCTTGCTATGAGAACTAAGTGCCAAACAATAAAATAGTAGACAAGCGAATAACTAATATCAATGAATAGTTGGTATAAATCAATAGAAGAGTTGAACTGCATCAACTTTTACTTTGAGCAGAACCTCAAAAGCCACTTCTCATCATCTATATATGTTTGACACACACAACTCAAAAATGTGGCACATCGAGAATTTGGTCATGAATCCACACAGGAACAATGTTTGAACATGCATCAGTGATTGAAAAAAGAATAACATATTGTTCTTTCATCAATCACTGATGCAGGTTCAAATAGTGTTCCAGAGGGTAGTCAAGACGAAATTCTCGATTAGCCATATCTTCTTAGTTGTGCATGTCAAATATGTAGAGATGATAAGGAAATGCTTATGAGGTTACATTGAGAGTAATAGTTGTTGCGGTTCAACTCTTTTTTGACTTCAAGCAATCATTCGTTAATATTAATTTTTTCCATTTCACTATTTCATTGTTCCCACTTGTTTCTCATAGCAAGCTCAAATTCAGGCTTGAAATTATCATCTACTATTTATTTAACATACTGTTATTATCTATAAGTGGAATTACCATTATGGTTATTTCCTATTTGGAAGAAAGAAAAAAAACAATTATGAACGTTGTTTAATTTAAACTTATATTTTGTAAACGTTCATATAGTTACTTAGCCAGAATTGGTTTTTATGATTTTGGAATGTGTGTATCTGCCATGCTTTTTTGGTCACTCACTGTGTTTTTAGAGTTCTAATGTAACGACCCCAGATGTAACGATCTGGATTTTTCGATGCTCGAAAGTCGACATTAATACGTCCACTGTATCAAATGCCGAAAAACCGAACCATTAGGGTTAAAAGAAGAGGTAGAAGAAGACAGAAGAAAAAGAAAGAAACAGAAACACAGAATCAGAGACAATATCAGAATCTCACATTTCGCAGCGGAACAATATATAATAGATAAATCAATAGTCTTTTAAACAAAGAACTATATCATTTTATACAATACATCAATCAGAGTCAATATGCAACTCGATACAACAATGGACAGTTATATAAACCTGTCCTCATACATAATACAAAGCGGAATAAATAAACAAGTACAGGAGTACGTCTCGCCATCCAGCTTGTTTCCAAAGCTCCAGAATATCCAGAATATCCTGATAACATAACTCTAGGCTGCCCGTGTGGAAAATTATGGGTACCCAGAGTTTAGAAGGGAACAATAAACTCCGAGTCAGTCATGGTGACTGGTGTGAGATCGTAAAACAGTTATTTTCACAAATAAAATAAGATAGATTCGAAATGCTTTTGGAAAATGAAACTACCATAAGACCTCCCGCCACACACACAATGCAAACACAGAATTGGAGGAGATTTCTTCTTATGATAGTCAAAGAGCTTACTACGCTAATCATTGGATATTATTATTAATGTCTAGTGAAGAAAATATTTCGAAAGTATAGTATTAATCTTAGCCAGCATAGACATTCCGAACTATGCCTACTATAGCTACCATCTAAACAGTGGGGCGCCACCATAAGTAAATGGCAGGTTCTACAACTAAAACCGTACAATTTCGTATTGGGAAATGGATTTCCAACAAATGGTCAGGCTAAGGAACTTTCTTTCCTCTTGCCGAATGGGATCGCCTCTGGCTGGACGTCCCGAGAGACAAACTGCTCTCTGCCAAACAAGGCCGGGTTACCCCTGTAACTAGGTAACTCACGAATATGTCATCACCCGGTCCTTTGGGACCTTTATCTGAGCACTCGGTAGCCAACATCACACATAATAAATAAAGTGTGTCCACATGAGTAAGTATCTGGGCTCCATACCATGATACCACCCCTTTCCAGTAGGAAATGACATACCCTAAAGGGCGCGACCCTCATAACCTTGCCGCAACATTCCTGTTTCGACCATTTCCGGGTTGTTAAGGCCTTGACGAAGTCTCGTCCACAAAGCTACGCTTTTTCACAAAGCCGTGCTTTGATCACAAATGATCAAATAAATGATCATCGTCACAGCAACACTTAGCATGCCACATTACCGAATTGGGAATATATCGCTGATAAATTTCAACTACATAACCTCTGAGCTCGTACGTCTCAGAGAAGGTTGTTAAGCTAAGAGAATAAATTCTCCGCCACCAACAGAAATGTATTTGAAAGAAATCAGCTTTACATCTCAAAATGTAATGTCACACATGTAACCATACAAGTCTGTTCCGGGTTCGAATAGAACCGAAGGCACTTCCGAAGAAGTCCTTGCAAATCCGGATATTCACAATCCCGATAAAACTTCCCATCGCAAAGGAAATCTCTATACCGTAGCTAACGGTGCAGAGACAATCGATAGGTCATCCTATCGTTTTCACAAATACCTGGTCTTCACCACCGGTCTTCAATATGATCCATATCGTCGTATCATTATTCGGAATGGGTTATCTGAGACAAAGGTCCTTTCCCGGCTAAACCGAATAATAAGCGTTTGTTTTAAAAACAAATTCAAATGCCATTTCAAAGGAAATATTGATAGTCAGTGATTTAACTATCAACAATATTCACAATAATCATCCAATTTAAACAATTTTCCCAAATTATTAAATTTCAAATACCTTCCCGATATATGGTTTATACTTCAACCATTTGAAAACAATTTCCAAATCATATTCATTTAAGCCCTTTAAATAAATCCTTATCGATTTATTTCAAATTTACATTCCAAAACTGTAAATTTATTTCCACACTTCATCACTTTGAAAACCGATTCCAAATCATATTTCTCACACTTTAAAATTAAATCGACGTTTATTTTTAAAACAAATTTCCCTTTCCTTTATAAATTCTATTCGGAATTTACATTCTCAAATATTCACTTTCAACACCAAATCGACTTTCAAATTTATTTCTCAATTTTATGTCAAACTCCAAATCATTTTACAAATCGATTTTCAATTTATTCTCAACACAAAAATCAATTTTCCTTCAAACACCAAATAAATTTCCAAATCGATTTCTCAAAGATTTATTTCCAAATACCAAATCAATTATCAATTTGATTTCTTAAAGCTTATCACTTTTAAATAAATTCCTTTATTCTTTCCAATTATTCAAAATTTCCTTTTTAATGAATTCTTCAACTTTTTAACAATATTCAAAACTCATTCATTAATATCTTTTCCCATATTTGGAATTTATTCGGTAAGATTTCGAAAATCAATTTTAATACATTAAAATTCCTTCTTTCAAATAAATTCAATCCTTAATAATAAATTTACTTAAAGTTTTCCGCTTTAATTTCAAAATCCAATTTATATTCATTTCTGGTATCCAACGATACCAAAAATACATTCGGCTAAATTTTAGCCTTCAACAGTTTCAATTATCAATAAATCATTCACAGAGTATCAATAAATCATATCATTCACATATGAAATAATATTCAAACAATTTGAGGAATCCAGTTGGATCCCTCCAACCTGTTTCCCTACATCCACAGATGTTAGCACAATACCAATTCCACTTCGAGGTGGAATATCGCGATATATGGGATTTTATAAAATATCATCCGCTTACTAACGGCGCAATAGGGTCTCATCCGCTATATAGTGCGGGAAATCAATCAATCCTATATTTACATATGCCAATATGTATATATTGCTATATATATAGATATATCCTACTATATCTAATATCACAACCAAACAACAATCAATAACTGCAATTCAAATTTAAATCTGAGTGAGAAGATCTCACCTTAGCTTTTCAATTTGCAATCAATTTCCAATCCAGTTTGTTTTCTTTCAAATATTGACCTTGTATAAACAATTATATGATTTTATTAATATTCGAACAAATCGAATAATTATTTATCGTTTAAATAAATTTATTTTAATTTCCTCCTTTGTAATTTCTTATCCCAAAATGACTCATATTTATTTTAAAAATCTAATCTTGATATTGTTTCAAAGTCCCATGTACATAAAACTTCTGTCTTGCCTAAATACATAAATATATTCTTATTCTAAAGAAATAAATTCATCTTCTTAACATATAATTTAAATTTCAAAACAGAAAAGATATTAACTTTACTGTATTAATTCTCTACATCTGTTTGAACTAAAGTATCATTTACATATATATTTCAATATATTTTGCTGATATACATTTTCTGTTTAAAAATATATATTACTGTATATAATTTATACGACAAATTTAGATTCAAATTGCAAGGCATAAGTGGAATATACCTGACTGCAACTCAAAGAACCAAGGCCTTCACCACACTCGACTCGAGATCTGCAGTCCATTCTTCGATCGCGAACGAACTCACGACCACCATCTCTGCTTGATGTCGCCGTCACGTTTTCCACCGTTCAATCGATCGAAGCCATCGCCCTATCCACGCACTGCCTCGATTCGCTTGACCAACATCTCCAGCCTCGCGAGCCTGCCTCCCAGGTCGCGACGAACCCCACCAATCGAAACCCTATTTGGTCGCCATTCCTCGCGAATCCCAGATCTTCCGCAAGAATCACCTTCAACATCCTCATTCTCGAGAACCCCCATCACCAAACCACGGCGTCTAACTTCGGCCATCGCGTGCGCGAGCGTGCGCTACCGCCTCTGTAACGACCCGTAAATTTTAACTGGTTTTAATAACGTTATTAATTGAAATTTTGCGAAATTTTAAATGATAAAATTTTGAAATATAAATTTGATATTTGGAATGCGTCTAGTTAAACATAGCAACTGGTAAATTTTCATCTGAAAATATGAAAGTTTATTTCGCGCGTAAATTTACTTCAATTTATATCAGTTAAAATTGATGATAATAAAATGTTTTCCAAACCTAAATATTTTTACATAGAAAAATTCTAATTAATGTTCTGACTAAGACGTCATTTTTCGTTTTTCCAAATTCGGACTTCTTTAGCTCCATCGATCTTATTTTTCTACGTTTTTGCTGCATTTTCTGCTAGTAGAAAATTCAAATTTTTATAATTCAATCATACCACTGACATCTGTATACCGTTTTGATCGTCTCATTGTGCTGATCTCTGCGGTATAGTCAATTCTGTGTTTTAAAGTTCGGTACGCAGCGGATTCCGCGAAAAATGGTTTCGTATCGGTACCGGTTTTAAAATCTTTTTGTTTCCATCTATCTACCTGTCCAAAGTTGAACGGCCATCATCTTTTATTTTTCACGAAAATTCATACTGACTTTTGTAATTCCTAGTGGTTACATTTATGTCTATTCGTTTTTCAATGGGTTCTTTCCTCTTTAGTCTTCAAAAGAAACAAAAATTTTATAGCAAAATTTTGTTATATTTATTTTTCTGCTGCCATTTTCCCAGAGGCCATCGTGAGACCATTATTCTTCCTCCTCCCCTCCAATTCAAGCGAAACCCCATTGCCCACAAACAAAACCCACTGCCCATGCCTCGTCCAACCCCTCACCCTTCCACTTACCAACGCACCCTCACCTTCCTTCCATTCACCCGCCACACAACTCGCCTAATGGCCTACCAAACAGCAGCCACCACCGGCTGCACCACCTTGCTACCCATGTAACGTTCCCCTCACCTTCGACCTTCCTCTCATCTCGACGACCCCACCGTTTCCAACTAGCCCAAACACCCGAGCACCCCGCATCTGCTCTCCTTCCCACTACCCAGGCCGATCACCATCCCCTTGCAAACACCTCTGGCCGAGCCCAGATCATGGTGGCCGAACTCAAATTGTTAAATGGCTGCTTACGTATGTGTCAAAAGTAAGTTTAAAATGCACATTTGTTTTACACCTTTTCAGTTTTATAAGAAAGTATATATGTATATTTATTTATTGGTCTGTATATTTTTTCTTTGTTTTGCTGGTCTATAGCCTGCATGTATACAAAACTTATAGTCTATATATGAAAATATTATGAAAGTTAATTGTTGTTGGTTTGTTTATTTAACTTTAAATTATCATCTCATATATATTTTCTTACTGTGGTGTTTGGATAACTATAATATATCATATGTTATGTAAAATTTTCGTTGATCTGTTGGGTTGAGTTATATTAGTGTTATATATATATTTATACAGTAATATAATTATGTAAGCTTTGTATATATTAACTTATAATAGTTACAGTATTATATATATAAATTTTCTTCGGTCTACAGAGTATATGCATGATTTTATAAGTGGTTCTATATAAACTTATGTGTAATAGGTTTGGATTTGAATATATATGGTTGTCACTTTATATTAGATGATTTTTTTGTTATCTTCTTTGACATGTATTACATATAAGTCATATGAGTTATTTAATTTGGTTATAGAGCTATATATATAATTGTAGTTTTATAAGGCTGTATATTTGACTTTTTCTTTTGTGTTTAAATTGATATTGATTTGAAAATAATAATATATATTGTTTTATATAGCAAGTACGGTTACTGTGATATATATGGGTATGTGATCTTTACCATTTTTTTTAAAAGTAGGTGTTTATAAAAGGTTCGCAGTGACAAGTATATATATATATATATGTTATCAGATATATATAGTATGTTAACTTGTTTACTTAAACCATGCTGTATTGAAAACAGTTTTAATAATAGTATATAGATGCTACAGTAAAAAAAAATATGTCACATAGGTTTACAGTTCATAAGTTGTATACTTAGCTTTTATAGGAGTTGTATGATGTATAAGTTTACATTAACATATATATTAGGTTGTATTACTTTCTGTTTTCGTGTTTACAGTAAAATATATATACGATCAGTTTTACGTAGGTAAGTGTTGCTCTTTTGTTATAGAGAGCTTGCTGTATTACATTTGGGTTATCTACTTGATCTGGGTTTATATATATACAAGTTATATAGTATGTTAAGCATAGATTTTCAATTCCTCGATTACCATTTAAGTTATATATATAAATATATTATAACAAATTGTTTATATTGATTTATATTAAACATTGACAATTGGATTCTTTTTTTTTTCTCTTTAGAAATATTTATATTATTTTAAAATGAGTTTAAATTTTTATATTTAGAGGAAATCATATGGATATAATATTTAGTTTGTTTCGGTTTATGTTAAACAAATTTTGATTTGTTTCCATCGATTCTTGTTATCAGATCTGTTCATCGAATTCGTGCCAATGTAGCTTTGCTTTGGAAGTCGTGCTTGCATTTCGTAACTCAATTCCTTTGTCTATCCTCTAGCCTCGAAAGGTGAGCAATCACTCACGATTAACGTTCTTTTATTTATTAAATTTGATTTCAATTGAAACGACAATTGAAATATGCTGCTGTTAGTTAATTACACTGTTATATATGCTATTGCCTGTATCAGTTCACCTGTGACATCTGACACCATTATTTGTTATTTATAAAATGATAATCCAGTTTTGGTTGATAAAGGATTAATTGTTTGATTTTTGACATTGGATGTTAAATTGTTAATGTAGAAAATGATAATAATTTGAAATTGAATTTGAAGTAGGATAGTAGATTTGAGATATGTTAAATTTGTATAATATGACACCTTGAATGTTTAATTATTTGACACGTAGTAAAATAGTTAATTACCCTTGAACCATTTGAATTTATGTTGTATTAACTAATGAAGTATGAAATTGAAAAATTGATGACAAGTGTAGAATTGCATAGAATAATTTGTATAATAATCTTTAATCTACATGAAATGATAGTGTAGATTCTAGAAATAATTATATTAATTCGCACAAATAACAATGTGAATTAATACGATTATTTCGGGATTATTTGAATTGATTATTGGATTGATATTGATTGTTGTTCTTGCTTGTTTATTTACTTTGACACCATCCCAGTTATCACACTGCAAGTTCCCTTTGCTATGTTTTGATTTTGAATTGAATTGGAATCGGGTTGAAATGATAAATACCCAAATGAACTTGACTTAGGATAGAAAATTAAATAAAAACCGATTGGTCAATAATTTGATTTAAAAATAAAATGAAGATTTTATTTGAATAAATAATATGGTTTTGAAACGAAGTTGGAAATTGAATTTTGATGAAATTTAAATGTGAATATTTAATAATCTGAAACAAAATATTAATAAAGAAATTGATGAAAGAATGTTGTTTAATTTAAGAAATGATTGAATTAAGTTTTGAAATTATTTAATAATTTAATGATATTGAATTATTTAATAATTAAATAAAATTGAATCCTTTGATAATTAAAATTTAACTTTTAATAAGTGAAATTATGTTTCTTTATTAGTTGAGTTTTGAAATCGTAACTAAGTAAATGAATAAGTGAAATTGAATTTCTTTAACAAGAAATAAAATGTGATTTATTGAATTATTGTTAGACTTGTAATTTAAATAATTGATTTGACAAATTTAATTTAATTTAATTTGATGTTTTGATATAATGAAATTGAACTTAAGTAATTGATTTAATGAATTGGAAATTTAATAGAAATTGTTTTGAATGACAAGTTTACTTAATGAATATTGAATGAAATCGATCAATGGATTTGAATGTTAGATTAATTTAATTTCGGAATGAAACTTATATACGAACTTGAATCAATATTTGAATGGTTTAAATAAAAATTGAAATTGAATTATAAGATTTTGAAATGGTAATTTGGAAGTTTTGAAACGTAAATTTTGGAAATTGATATTGGAAGACAAATGAATTGTTGATTTATAAATTCTAACTGAAATTGATTTGGTTTTCGAAATATATAAATGACCAATCGGTGTAATAATTTCGAAAGTTATTAAAGAGACCGGAATCAGTTAGGGACATACTCACTGTCTAATCCGAAAACCACTTTAATAACTATACACGGAGTGTGATCCAGAATGAAGTGGTTGGAATGATGTGCGTGATGACTGAAGAAAGAGAACGATAATGGATAGCCTTGACACTTGTGTCAAATTGGAAATGACTAAAACAGGAGCCGTGCCGGGCCAAATGGGGGTTAGCTGCCTCGAGCGAACACACTTCTTCAAAAACTACTCATTACTTGTTGTCGATTGGTGCACCCTTGATTTGGGAGTGTTATTTCGCGGTGTTGCGATCGCTGCGGCGATGCGTTCTCACCAGTCCGGATCAGGCAAACGGTAGTTTCACTACCTTGGGTATTGCCTCATGTGCCTTGTCATACTTGGATCCCTTTATACGCGACCACTACGATTTTTTTTGTGTTATACCTATGGAGTACTCCCTGATATCCCACTAGTTTACGGTGGAGTTTACAGTGCTGTATAGCCTATGACGCTTATATAAAAATGTGTCAAGGGGAATAATGGTAACGCCTTAACACTATTTTGATACTTTATATTACTGATAGACATTATCTACTTATCGTACACTACTACATAGTAGATAGTTTAACGGATCCTTAAAGGATGGTTATTCCAAACATCCTTTGAGTTACTTGTATTTCAGTTGCTACTTCACTTGATTTGGATTTATTGATATAAGAATGTTAATCCTGACTCGAGTGTTTTGTGTTTTGCTTTACGCTCGGGTCAGACTGAGTGTACCAGTATTCGAGACTCACCTTTGGAGTTGGAGCTTCGCTTGGAGATCCAGCTATCTATCCAACTTTCAGATATCCAGTTGATTCCAGTGATGTATTCTGATATTGTATTTGACTATTGTATTCGAGACATCTGTTGTTGTACCTTATTTAACTCTGATATGTATATAGTAGCTTCATGAACTACTATCTTTTGCTTCCTCTGCATTTATTACTCTGTGTCTGTGATCTGTGATTATTTATTTACTGTATATGCTCAGCTTTGCCAAATATAATTAACAATTCAGTATTTTGAATCAATCAAGTTCGACATGTGCGGATGCGAATGGTCCAAAATAGCGGGTCGTTACAGCCTCGAACCCTAGGTCACGCCACTACCATTTGCAGTCGTCGCGATTTCTAAATCCACGGCGAACTGCTCCTCCCATCCAGAGTCTACGACTCATGACCTTGCTTCCACTTGCAAATTCGATTTTTTGAATTTGATTTAAGTCAAACGAATGATTCGTTTTAATCTTAGTTCGGCCATTAAAGGAAGGCAGTCTCGAGATTTTTTATGAGATTGTTTATCTCTTTTTTTCGTTTGAGTTCGGCCTGTTGATTAATTTAGAGCAAACGCGTGTTATTTGGAAGGACACGTGCTAATGAGGTGATTAAGAGACAGTTTATGTGAGAAGAAATTTGACCAGTCAAACGGTATATATTATATTTAAATTTCAAATAAAATCCGTCTCGAATTTTGCAACTCAAAATCCTGACATCCTATCAAGGCATTCCGCTAGGCGTTCGTAATGTTATACGCCTATTCTGAACGCAATGAAAAAGTTTTCGAGTCCAAATTCGATCGTATGGAGAAGATAGCTTTTTGGACCAGTTAAAATATTAAATTTTCGATTTAATTTCAGCGCGTCTGCTTATCGTACGGCCAAACGATCACTCCAAATATTACGAAAATTGAAATCCGATAATAATACAATATTACGGATCCAATGAAACTGGTTTCGTCGAATTCCGAGACTATGCCTCGGAACGCTATTTTTAAATATCGATTTAAACGATAAAATTTCAAAACTGAACAAAACAGTATCAAATCCAATTCTGAAAGTTCCAGTACCTTCAGAATTATCAATATAGATTTTCCAAGCCTTCAGATTATTTTTAATCAGCTTAAAACTGAAGATTCAAATTTTTACCCAGTTTCAATAATTAAATTCAATAATTTAATCGCTAAATTCATTCTGATATTTGAATTTCAAATTAAACTATCATTCGAATATTTAAACTCAATTAAATATTCACATTTCAAATGTCAAAAATTCAGGGTCGTTACAATCTTCCCTCCTTAAAAGAATTTCGTCCCGAAATTACAAGTAAAGAAGAATGCCCTTATCTCGTTTGTTATTTTCCCAATTCAAATAGTTTTGTCAACTCATCAACCCAAATCTTTTTATTAAAGATCATTATCATTCCAACTATCTTTCTAAAATCTTCCATAGTTTCCAAACAACTTTATTTTACTTCAAAATTCAAATTTAAATTTAAATTCAAATTGTAAACTTTCAAAATCTCTTAAAAAATTTTAACTCTCGAAATTTTTGAAAAATTTCGCCAGTGTCTCCTTTGCGCGGCTACCTCGGTACGACTACAAAACATCCCTACGGACTCTCAAATCCCAATAGAAAACAAAATGCCAAGTGGCAAAACCAGAATCTCATCAAATTTCATATTGAAATTCAAATACATACCTTTGTCGAGCAAATTCAAATTTATCTTCGAAATCAAAATCCAATTTTCCTTAGCTTCATAATACCTGTATATCCAATTTAACTATATCCAACTACAGATTCCAAAAATCATTTCACACATTTTCTTACAGAAGTTTTCATATCTACTTCTATTCAAATAGTTTTCCCATTACCATATGCATTCAATTCATTTACAACTCTGAATATTGAATTTTATCTGCCATTCATTTCTTAAGTTCAAGATTTAAAAATTCAAATTCATTTTAGAACTTTATGATTCAAAAGTTTGATTTGAATCTATACTTTACTTTGAATTTAAACCACTGTTTACCATATGACAGTTTTCAGATTTTTAAACCTGAAAGCCAAACATTTAAATTATTTAAACTTTATTTTATTTCATATTAGAATCCAAAAGTGAATTTGAATCCACATTTCAAACTGGATTTAAACTTTACTAAATCTGGCTTACTGATTTAAATTTCCTTTAAATTTGCTTTTAAATTTTCAAATTACAGTCAGGTTTTCAAAAACCTGAAACCAGACAACTAACTCGAGGCAATACAAATATGCTTTGAGTCACAACCTTTTCTACTTCGAGTCATGTACTCGAATAACTCGAGTCTACCCCGATACCCCTAGGTCACTACGTCGCCGGAAATTGGTCAGAAAGCCAATTTCGATCATTTCCAGCCTACTCTTAGAATACTTAGTGAAAAATCACAATTCTTGTTAGAAAAATCTTGTTTTTGAATGTTAATCCATGTTATATACTTGAATCTATGATTCTTCATATTCAAATTTATCATGTGTTTGAAGTTTGTTCTGTAAAACTATATTTTAGAGGAAATCCAACTCCATTTAGCTTAACCAAGTTTTCAGATTATAATCTATGCTAAAACACTCTTGTTAGTTGTTAATTCCTGTATCTCAGCGACCTAAAACTCTGCGACCTAAGAGAAGTTCGCGACCTAACAAACTCTGCGACCTAAGAGAAGTTCGCGACCTAAGGAATTCTGCGACTTAAGGAGCCTTGCGACCTAAGGACTTAAGGAACCTTGCGACCTAAGGACTTAAGAGAAGCTTGCGACCTAAGGGCTTAAGGAACCTCACGACCTAAGGACTTAAAGAACCTTGTGACCTAACTACAGGAAGAGCTTGCGACCTAAGGGACTCAACGACCTAAGGTAGCTTGCGACCTAAGGGACTCAACGACCTAAGGTAGCTTGCGACCTAAGGGACTCAACGACCTAAGGTAGCTTGCGACCTAAGGGACTGAACGACCTAAGGTAGCTTGCGACCTAAGGAACTTGATGACCTAAGGTAGTCAGCGACCTAACTATTAAAGCAGCTCAGCGACCTACGACCTAAGAGGCAAACGAGCTAGGACTTCAAAGACCTAGAGCTCCCACAGCTACCCCTTAATTCGCCTGCGACCTACCACTTGTTCATATGAAGCCAAGTGCAACTTCACCAGCTAATTTCTTAAGTCGCAAGGAGACTGCGACCTAGCTTAGGTCGCTCGCGACCTACGACCTAACTAAGGTCGTACGCGACCTAAGACTTAGGCGAATTTTCTGCTTAGAAATCAGCTCCTATAAATAGGGCTCGAACTACAACGAGGAGAGCACTTTTGGCCATTCATTTCTTCAAGCGCTGTTACTCTGTCGAAGTCTCCACTCATTCAGCAATCAAAGATCTTCAAACATTCAAGACGCTACAACAAGCTTCAAGAGAAATTCCTTACATCCAGCATGGATTCATCGAGTTTCATCGACGAAGATTGAGCTAGTAGTCAAGATTGTTTCTTGTGATCAAATTGTACTGTTTTGATAAGAGATTTGTATCGATTTGTAACCGGATTCAGTAATAAAGAGATTCAAAGTGGTTGTAGGCTGAATCTCAAGCCGAACCACTATAAATTGCTGTCTTTTACTGCTTTTCTGCCATTTCACTGCTTAAATTTTGTTCCTGTCACACGGGTGGTGCTTTCACGATTCTATTTCACACACCGGGTGTTAGCGTTCATTTTTTAACGTTAACATTAGTTTTAAATTCTATCCCTGATAATAATTAGACAAAAAGAATTCGAATTTATTTATGATCTGCTACTCTGTAACCCAAAAAGGCAGAGAAGAAAGAATGTATCAGTACAGACATATTTGTATACATATATATACAGAGTTAAAAATGGAAAGAAATTCCTCAACACAATATTATTCATAATTTCATACACCCAGAGTTAATTATACTTAAGTTAAAAAAAATATGTTTACTCATATTTCAAAACTAACTTTGGAATTAATTATATTCTTTAATTCGCATTGCAAATATTACTTTAACACTTTTATTTCATTTTATTTCACTTTATCACTTTGGTTTATAACCACTTATATTTAAACTGGATTTCAAATTTCATATAATTCAATTTATCTTTCATATATAATTATTGAATTCAATTCATTTCTAAGTGAATCTAACTCATATCTATTTCAATTGATACAAAAAACAATTTCTATTTGCTTTTATTAACTCATAGAATTTATATAGTCTCGTTTTTGTCAAACGATAATTCTTTCTATTCAGATTTGTTAATATTCATGCAACTAAATGATTACTTGAGCTAACAATCATTTAAATTGATTCCATTCAATTTAACTTACATTCCATATTCTCATTCATTTCATTCGAAACCATTTCACAAAATTTTTCTTAAGTCGAGCATTTATTCAATATTTACTTAAGCTATTTCACTACAAAACTAGAGTTCATTTCCTTGTAAATAATTTCCAATTTCAATCTTTGATGTGATTTTCATTTATCAAATTCATTCCATTCACTAATTTAATTCAATTAGTATATTCACTTATTCTTTTTAAATTTCACATTTCCATATTCAATTCATCATGAATTCATTTTATCAATAACAAGGAAATTTCAATTTATTTCTACTACCCACTTGAATTTATATACAAATTCACACCATTTTAAGTTTAGCTTACAACTCAACTTTAGTTTAACCAATTCAATCTCCAATTCATTATTTAGTGAATTAATAAATTATTAAATCAGTTTACTTAAACTCAATCCATTTCATTATTCAATTCCGATTCATTCATTTACAAATGTGGCTTCATTGGTTCACCCACAAATTCATTTCTTTTTAATTTGAATTTCATGTCAATCAAACTTCAAATATTTTATAAGTTATCAACTTATTTTACATTCCATTTGTGAATTTTATTTTCAAATATTTTCTTGGAATTCTATTTCAATTATAAATCTCATTTACAATTTACATTCACAAATCCCATTCGTATATGAATTTATTTTCTCATCTTTTAATTCATATTTATAAATTTCATTTGTTAAATGAATTTATCTTCAAATCTTTGGTTATATCATTTTATTTCTTATTCAATTTCAATATAATAATGATAATATTTCAATGTTATTACCTCCTAACAACCAAGCAACCATATACTATAATAATTCATAGAAAAACATTTATTTTCTATACAAAAATAGTTTTGGGCAAAATTATTTCATTTACCCCATTTTAAAACAATACTGTGTCAGTTTATCTTGTTTAAGAGTTTAGAAACCCCTATCGATCACAGTTAGCTAGACTGCACCGACCAAAATCTATAAACAATCAACCGATAAGTCAACACAATACAAAACAAATTTTATATTCACTAACAAATACGTGCTCATATCTGTTATTACTCTCAACTCATTCTAGAGTACTACTGACTCTATCTCTAATGAGTAAACACCCAACAGAGCAGGGTTGTCGCTTAACCGGATGCTCTGATACCACATGTAACGATTTGGATTTTTCGACGCTCGAAAGTCGACATTCATACGTCCACTGTATCAAATGCCACGCAATCAAATGCCGAAAAACCGAACCATTAGGGTTAAAAGAAGAGGTAGAAGAAGATAGAAGAAAAAGAAAGAAACAGAAACACAGAATCAGAGACAATATCAAAATCTCACATTTCACAGCGGAACAATATATAATAGATAAATCAATAGTCTTTTAAACAAAGAACTATATCAGTTTATACAATACATCAATCAGAGTCAATATGCAACTCGATAAAACAATGGATAGTTATATAAACCTGTCCTCATACATAATACACAGCGGAATAAATAAACAAGTATGGGAGTACGTCTCGCCATCCAGCTTGTTTCCAAAGCTCTAGAATATCCAGAATATCCTGATAACATAACTCTAGGCTGCCCGTGTGGAAAATTATGGGCACCCAGAGTTTAGAAGGGAACAATAAACTCCGAGTCAGTCATGGTGACTGGTGTGAGATCGTAAAACAGTTATTTTCACAAAGAAAATAAGATAGATTCGCAATGCTTTTGGAAAATGAAACTACCATAAGACCTCCCGCCACACACACAATGCAAACACAGAATTGGAGGAGATTTCTTCTTATGATAGTCAAAGATAATTACTACGCCAATCATTGGATATTATTATTAATGTCTAGTGAAGAAAACATTTCAAAAGTATAATATTAATCTTAGCCAGCATAGACATTCCGAACTATGCCTACTATAGCTACCATCTAAACACTGGGGCGCCACCATAAGTAAATGGCAGGTTCTACAACTAAAACCGTACAATTTCATATTGGGAAATGGATTTCCAACTAATGGTCAGGCTAAGGAACTTCCTTTCCTACTGCCGAATGGGATCGCCTCTGGCTGGACGTCCCGAGAGACAAACTGCTCTCTGCCAAACAAGGCCGGGTTACCCCTGTAACTAGGTAACTCACGAATATGTCATCACCCGGTCCTTTGGGACCTTTATCTGAGCGCTCGGTAACCAACATCACACAAAATAAATAAAGTGTGTCCACTTGAGTAAGTATCTGGGCTCCATACCATGATACCACCCATTTCCAGAAGGAAATGACATACCCTAAAGGGCGCAACCCTCATAACCTTGCCGCAACATTCCTGTTTCGACCATTTCCGGGTTGTTGAGGCCTTGACGAAGTCTCGTCCACAAAGCTACGCTTTTTCACAAAGTCGTGCTTTGATCACAAATGATCAAATAAATGATCATCGTCACAGCAACACTCAGCATGCCACATTACCGAATTGGGAATATATCACTGATAAATTTCAACTACATAACCTCTGAGCTCGTACGTCTCAAAGAAGGGTGTTGTTAACGCTGAATATCGAACGGTAACACCCGGTGTGTGTAATAACAATGTGAAAGCACCACCCATTGGTACGGGAATGGAATATAAGCTGAAAATAGCAAAAAACAGTAAAGGAACAACAGATTTATAGTGGTTCGGCCCGTAATTGAGCCTACGTCCACTTCATAGTCTTTTATTGCTGATATGGTTACAATTTGATATAATACACTCTCAATACAATTCACTTCGATCACTCAAACGCTTCGGATTAGTAACTCAAACTTTGACGGTGAGATTTGTCGAATCCATGTCGGATGTGTAGAATCTCAATCAAAGCTTGTTGTAGTATCTTTATTGTTTGGAGTTCTTTGAATCTTGGATGAGTTGAGAGTTCGGCAGAGTAACAACGCTTCCGAGAATGATTGGCCAAAAGTCCCCTTTTAGTTGGAGTTGGGGCTCTATTTATCGGATTGGTTCTTGGCGAAATTTAGCCCCTAATTCTTAGGTCGCGTACAACCTTAGTTAGGTCGTAGGTCACGAGAGACCTAAGTTAGGTCGTGGCCCACTCGCGACTTAAGGAGTTAGCCTGTTGAAGTTGCTCTCAGTCTCCTCTCAAGTGGTAAGTCGTAAGCGAGTTAAGGAGGGTACTAGGTCGTTGGCGACCTAGTGGGATGGTAGGTCGCAAGCGACCTATAGGAAAGCAGCATAGAGAATTAGGTTGGTTTGTATAAACTGGGCAGCGGAGTTAGGTCATGAGCGACCTAAGGTAGGTCGTTAGGTCGCTAACTTCCTTAGGTCGCTAGGCATGTTAAGTCGTGAGGTTTCATAGGTCGCAGAGTCTCTTAGGTCGTGTAGTCCCTTAGGTCGCAGAGTCTCTTAGGTCGCAGAGTCTCTTAGGTCGCAGTGTCTCTTAGGTCGTAGAGTCTCTTAGGTCGTGGAGTTTTAGGTCGCTCGAGAATAGGAGTTAACATTTGCCCCTCGAAGTACAGGCCTGTCGTAGGTCGTGTGCTTCGACCTAACTTTACTAGATCGTGAGCGACCTAAAAACACATGTTAAGTCGTGCGCCCATTCATCTCCTTCTTGCCCTATATGAACCGTTAGGTCGCTCCTTCTTCCCTACCTTACTGCTTCGATCTCCTTCTTGCCCTATATGAACCGTTAGGTCGCTCCTTCTTCCCCACCTTACTGCTTCGATCTCCCCTGCCATTGAAGAATCTCTGCTCTTCTAAAGGCGAATTCAATCCATTTAGTTGTCGATTTTTCCCTACCAACATAATACGTAAGTGAATTCGATCTCTGTTCCACCATAAACGCTGCTCAACTATGAATCCATATTTTTTGACCCAAGTCCAACTTCATGTGTCGTGCTTTATTTTGAATGATCATTTCAATCGATTCATGGTCGCCGTTTGAAATGACGTTATGATTCATGAAGGCGCGGTAACACTTTCAATGGATTGGAGGGATTTGGAATCAATTTGTTGGGTGGTTTGATGGTTTATGGAGATGAATGAAATTCACGAGGAGGGCGGCAGATTTCTTTGTAGTGGCATTGATGGGTTATCGGATCTTGTAGGTGATTGCGTGGAGAAGAAGCTAGCGACCTATCAGATCTAAGCGACCTAAAAATTAGGTCGTGTTGTGATTCTTGCGACCTAAGTTAGGCTGACCAATCTTCTGCGACTTAACCCTTAGGTCGCGGTAACACTTAAGCAGGACATCTCTGACCTACGCTAGGTCGTAAGCGACCTAGGACTTAAGCCGTTTGGACCTGATTGAGCTTTGAACAGAACAATACGCTAGGTCGTAAGCGACCTTGGACTTAAGCCGTTTGGACCTGATTGAGCTTTGAACAGAACAATTTTAGCAATTGACCGACCTAACTTCTGCGGCATAAGCTCTAGGTCGCAACCGAGTTTTTTGATGTGTACAGTTTGACCCAAGGAGGTTTCGACTTATACTAGGTCGTTGATCGACCCAACACTTGTAAAATCTGAGCAGAATTTGATTGAATTACTTAAGCCATGTTGCACTTATTTACAGACTACTTCAACTCTAATGTTAATAACCTGTTAAACACAACATTTGCAGAAAAACGGGACAAATATACTGCCATTGACTGCCCACATCGAATGACAGATTAATCGATAAAGAATAATCAGCTTAAATGAATTGTGTGAACGAAATGCTGCAAACTAATCAATTCAAGTGAAGTATTAAAGCAAAACTAAAATAGTCAACTAAAGCTGATTCGTTTGCATTTAACACTGCACTTGAGCTTTAAGTTTGACAAGCCCTGAAATTTTGTAATCGACCAATTGTCAACCAATTTAATTCCAGTCATGTTTATTTTCTATTTTTGTTAGTTACGCACAACACCTCACACTTTTTAGGAAACGTGCACCTTGATATTTGAACATCCAGTTGATTGTGTAGAATGACATCTCAACAAGAAGACACAGGACCGGCTGGAGAAGCTTTCCCGATTGCCAACCCATTGATCGACCCTCCAGAAAGAACTCCGACCAGCTTGAACCACAAAGTCTTCAGACAACTGTGCATCCAGTTCAGTATTGCCGAAACAGATGCTTTATTTCCTGGAGTAAATGATACTGCGGACAGGCCACCTCTTGGTTTTGTCGCAGTCAATCGTCAGATGTGCCTGAGCGGAGCCATTCCGCCTTTTATTGATTTCCTTCGACAGCTTCTTCTTCAATTAGCTATCTCCCCCTTTCAGCTGCACCCTAATGGCTATGCCATCTTAATGGGATTGTGTGTATTGTTCAGGAGGACGCTCAACCATTTTCCGAGCTTCGAAGAGATTTATTACTTGTTCACTTTTGCTAGAAACAAAGATCACCCTTCTATCACACTTGTGAAAAGTGCTCGGAACCGTAAATTGATTCTGGACTTTCCCGAAAGTGCCCATGGATTCTTAAGTCAATTCTTCTTTGTCCGCTGTCCTACGGGATTTTATGCCGTCCGGAGAGTCGGAAGTAAGATTGCCTTTCTCCGGTCTTTTCATTTTCTGAACTTTTCTGAATTCGAATTGTCAAATGCTTAACCTCGTTCTTTACTTTTTTGCAGCACTTCCTCCTCCACTTCGAGATCCCAGCCTTAAGTCGATCTTAGATACTTTGAGTGCTGTTGATGCTGAAGAGAGGAGTGCAAAATTTTTGCTGAAAGATGAGTTTCTGCACCAGTTCGGACTTTTACATTCCTCTAGATCGACTCAGATTCGTGAAATCTCTAGTTCTGATACAGAATCATTAGCTGCCTTGGGCTCCCGAGTAGAGACATCAAATGCCCCAGCTTCTGTAGAAGAAGTTGCATTGGATAAACCTATTGTAGAGGCTGCATTAGTGAAGTGTTCTACTTCTATCGATATTGCCGGATCATCTAGGAAATTCACACTTTTTCTAGTAATCGAAGAAGAAGAGATTCCTAAATCCTCCGAGAATGATGATGATAAAGAAGTTGAGGAGAAGAGTCCTGCCAAACACGATGGCGATGACACTTTTGATGACTTGAGCGATATAATGATTACTTCACAAGAGCTCTTTAAAGATGATATAACTAAAGTTGCTTCCTCAGCAGTTGAAGTAACATCCTCCTTGCAACAAATTTCATAAGCTCAAAAGCTGACTCTTGCTTCAAAATCCGCCATCACTCCCCAACCAAAGAGTGGTCTGTAGCATGTTGCGCATAGTTTACACGCCACACACACTTAGAATTATTTTTGGCAGTTACACGCATCTATCCTCCTTTTCTAAATATTTCTGAACTTCATTTGTTTTCTATTTTCAGATTCTCCGATGGGGCGCTTTGGCTCATATTTTGACAGATTTCAGCGTCACGGAGGCCGCGGAACTTATGATTTTGGGCGATACCTCAATGCCCCGAAGGAAACAGATGCAGAAAGAGCTATTAGGAAAGCTCAAGAGAGGCGGGACTATGAGCAGAGGCAGAGAAGAAAGGATGAAGAACGATATGATTCTTCTCGCAGAAGTGATGATTCTTACAAAAGAAAATCCCATGATGACAGAGGGAAGAGTCACATTACTGGTGATCCAAGTAAGCGGGTCAAGCTCAGTGACGCGCCTGATATTTCTGAAAAATCTGATGCTCCCACCTCTGCAGAAATTCAATCTGGTTCTCCAGCCCTCAAGAAGTCTGATATTCAAACAATTATCAACAGGCCTCAATATCAAGTCGGGGACGGCCCTCCTACGCTTCAAAGTAGATTCCCAAACTGGTGCTTGAAAGGGGTGCATTTCGATTTGGACATGGTACCAATCGATAAGCAAGCTATGCTTAGAAATCTTGATTCTGTTAAGCTTGATATTGAGAGGATATCCGGATGGCAGAAATTGGTTGACGAGCTTCAAAGAGTTAACCATATGAATCTTGAGGCTATGTTAACTATGGAGAACGACCATTCAAAGTGGAAGAAGATTCTCAAACAACACGATGCGGAGATGACGAGCATCGTTGACGACAACTCAAGACTAGAGTCTGAAGTTAAGAAACTTAAAGATGAGCTTGCTACTTCTTCTTCCTCTTATACTCAAAAGGAAGAAATTCTTCAAAAACAAGTTTGCGATGCTCATGTTGCCCAACGGAATGCTGAAGCTCAACTTGAATCTGAAAAGAGGATGACAGAAATCTATCGCACCGACATTGCCCAGCTGCGAGAGAAAGTGAGTTCCCAGGACTCGGAAATTATGCGGTTGCGAGCTCAACTGTCAAAAGCTGAGAAAGAGCGCGATGAGGCCATCGCCGGAAAAGAAATGGCTGAGTAGTTGCATGAGGCGACGAAGGCAAAAGTCAGCTCAACTCTATTTGACTTTTATATCCACGGCGTCTTGGGGCGCGGAAGTCTCTCATTTTTAGGGGAGGACTATGAAGTCACCCTGGCTGAAGTGTGGGAGGCGATAATTGACTTGTTTGGAGGTGATGGCTACGCAGAGGCGGACCTTGAAGCGACTTATCTAGATGATGAAGCCCGCGCCGCCCTTGCCGGGGGAAAGAGCAACTTGCTGGGCAGCAAACTGAAGCAGCGGGAGGAGAGTGTTTGAAGAAAGTGACTGTAATTGACCCCGTTCGTCCTCAAGCTTCGGTCGATGCTGATAATACTAGCTCTAGCTCCTACGCTTCACCTTCCACAAAAGCCAAAGTTAAAACTGCGACAACCGAGCCTCCCACTACTCAAGTTGATGAAAAGACCCAGGACGATGTTGAAGCTGAAAAATTTGAAATCGTCGTGATTAAGCCGACTTCTTCAGGTAACCTTGATTCAGATCTTGCTCAAGTGGGTTGTTCATTTGGTTCAATTGAACTCGATGAATTTCTTACTTATTACTTAAGTCCTGATGATCTGACATTTTCTCTCTTCTCGGAGAATACTGATTTTAACTTCTTTTCTTCTATAGTGGAGGCACCGAAAGCTGCGCTAACTTCTCCTTCTCCGGCTGTTGTTCCTCCTCCTTCTCAATTCACTCCTCTTTCTGCTTCTCAACCAGGATCGCAAGAAGAGAAAATAGAAGCCCTCAAAGACTTGGACGATCCGGTTGTTTCTCAAGAGCAAAAGACTGGGGAACTTGAAGAAGGCGAAAAGACCCCGGAGCGAACTTTTGATGACGATACAAAGCTCTCTGAGTTTTTTACTCCAGGAAGTGAGTCTTCTTCTAAGAGGAAGGGGAAACGCGCAATGAAAAAGAAGAAGAAGAGCGCTTTTGCTGATGAAGAAAATGTCGAAGAAGATCCAGTTGTTCCTCTTTCTCCTTCCTCCCCGACCCCTTCACAGCGGCCTCAGAAACTAATCATTAGGCCGGGCAAAAGCTCCAAAGGTGGGAAGAAGGAGAAATGAGCTTGATTTTATTTTCTCCGTTTTGTTTTTTGCTTGTATCGACCAGAGATTGTGCGGGTACCGGTCCCTGCTTTTTTGACATCTGCATATGTAAAGAATTTTCATAGTATTGAATAAAATAATTCTTTTACTTGCACGAATTCTTGTATATGTAAGAATGCATCTATTTCTCATTTGGTGTAGAATAAGCAATTCTTTTTATTTGTACAACCTTTTGGTTGTGCTTGAGAATGCATTTATTCTACATCTTTTCCGCGTGATATTGCAATGTGCTTGTGGTATGTTGCTTGAATACTACTTTTATTGTTGTAGTTGTATTGTATGATATTGCCCCTATACCACAAGTGCATTGCAATATCTTTTTGCTTTGGCGAGACTTGTAGTTTTATTTTTGGAGAATAACTATTCCGTTTTTGAGGAAACAATTATTCTACTTAAATGGAGCGTGTCTCATTTTTGGAGAAGTTTTCACGCTTCAACCTTCGGAGATAATCACTTCATGTTTTTGAGAAGTGAATTCTCCTATGCGGTAAAGCGGGCCTCTAAAGAGGATTTTACTTAGCACTTCAATTTCTGTGAAATGTGCCCCAGAAGAGGTCTTTTTTGCCATTCTTGAGGAGGAGCGTTGTGAAATCTGTGGAGTATCATGGACTCCGAAGATTAGCATTTTGGAATCTGTGGAGTAGCATGGACTTCAAAGATTAGCATTTTGGAATCTGTGGAGTAGCATGGACTTCGAAGATTAGCATTTTGGAATCTGTGGAGTAGCGTGGACTCCGAAGATTAGCATTTTGGAATCTGTGGAGTAGCGTGGACTCCGAAGATTAGCATTTTGGAATCTGTGGAGTAGCGTGGACTCCGAAGATTAGCATTTTGGAATCTGTGGAGTAGCATGGACTCCGAAGATTAGCATTTTGGAATCTGTGGAGTAGCGTGGACTCCGAAGATTAGCATTTTGGAATCTGTGGAGTAGCGTGGACTCCGAAGATTAGCATTTCTGAATCTGTGGAGTAGCATGGACTCCGAAGATTAGCATTTTGGAATCTGTGGAGTAGCATGGACTTCGAAGATTAGCATTTTGGAATCTATGGAGTAGCATGGACTCCGAAGATTAGCATTTTGGAATCTGTGGAGTAGCATGGACTCCGAAGATTAGCATTTTGGAATCTGTGGAGTAGCATGGACTCCGAAGATTAGCATTTTAGAATCTGTGGAGTAGCATGGACTCCGAAGATTAGAATTTTGGAATCTGTGGAGTAGCATGGACTCCGAAGATTAGCATTTTAGAATCTGTGGAGTAGCATGGACTCCGAAGATTAGAATTTTAGAATCTGTGGAGTAGCATGGACTCCGAAGATTAGCATTTTGGAATCTGTGGAGTAGCATGGACTTCGAAGATTAGCATTTTAGAATCTGTGGAGTAGCATGGACTCCGAAGATTAGCATTTTGGAATCTGTGGAGTAGCATGGACTCCGAAGATTAGCATTCTAGAATCTATGGAGTAGCATGGACTCCGAAGATTAGCATTGTGCCTCCGGAGAGGTTTTGTGCTTCCGGAGAAGTCTTTATTTGATTGCCTGGAAGTTACTTTCTCACAGTTAAATGGATCCATGGGGCGGACATAAGTTACTTAATTGGACGTTCGTTTGCACAAAAGGTCGCAACTAGTTAACAAAGATCCTGCGCCTTCTGGTTCCACCAACCTCTTTGTTGAGAAGAGAAATTCCATTTTTCGGCGTGCCTCCGAAGAGGTCTTTCTGTTTGAACTCCGAAGAGTAGCAATTGTTGCTTGTGTTCTTTCATCATCCGCTCCTTAATGATTCCTTGATATCACTTCAAGTACATGCCCCATTCTTTTGCAAATTGCTTGCTTTTTGCCAGAGAAATGTACTTTGTTGTTGAGTGATTTATGGGAATCGCCGAGTCCTGTGATGTGTTGAATAAGTAAGCTTTGCTTCGATAGCCTGAAGTATTAAATCGACATTTTAGCAATATATTTAAGATATTTGCATATCGAAATGAAACAGGCAATATATAGCATTAGAACACAAGATTTAATATTCTTTATTATTAATCCACCCTGATTTCTCAGTGGTTCACAATACAAGAGTTATACATCCATTATTTTACAAATTTAAGCAATGCTATTAAGCAAAAATTGGATGCAAGTGATTGTTGATCCAGAGTCTCCAGATTGAATTTCCATTTCCACCGGATTCGTAGTTTTTGATTCATATGCCAGAGATATTGGAAGATGCCCCAGCTGCAGTTTTGTGAGTAGTTAATAGTCGTCCCAACTCGTGGCTGATGCGTGGGGACCTCCTGTGATAATGTTAATGACAAGCTTTTCAGATTCTTGCATCGCAGTGTTGTTGCCAGAGTCAGATTGATGGGTAGGGTGCTCTTGCCCCTGAGTGGATGAGGTTGGGTCTGCTCTGTTTTTCTTCACGTATTGTTGCAATTTACCCTGTTCCAGCAACTCTTCAATCACATTCTTTAGCTGGCGACATTGGTCAGTGTCATGGCCAGGTTGGTTGTGGAATCGGTAGAATTTCCCATTACGTATTGCACCTCTCCCCATCTTAGGTGGTTTAGGATACTTGATAACATCCTTTGTTGCGAAGAAGATATTTTCCGGTGTGTCAGTTAGAGGGGTAAAATCTGAAAGATTAAAGCGGCGAGGTTTCTTCTCATTCTTCTGCTTCTTTCCTCCATCACTTTCCCTTTTTTGGTCTCTGGAACACTGTTATTCTTTACTTCGGCAACAACCACTTTTGTCGGCACGGAGAGGTTTTCCAGACGCATAAATTCGTCGGCCTTTTTATAGAATTTCTCGAGTGAGTTTGGCTCCTTCATTTTTAACCATGTCCCGAACTCACTTGATTTGCTGATGGCCCTCATCAGGTAAGTCAGGATCATACAAGGTTTTGCGTTATCCACTACGGTTAGGGCTATATTAAAACGGTTCAAGAAAGATCTGATAGATTCTCCGGGCCCTTGTTCAAGGCTGGACAGTGACATTATATCCTTAGCTTTTGAAGCATACAATTTGAACTGATCCTTGAACTTTTGAGTTAAATCAAAGAATTGATCTACGGACCGAATTGGTAGCTTTGTGAACCATAGCAGAGCCACTCCCTCCAAGTATACTGGAAAGTATCGGCATTTAATCTCATCTGATGCCCTCGTGCCGGTCATATGCCAATCGTACTTGTACAGGAAATGATTAGGGTCACTCGTCCCTCTATAAGCCGGAATAGTAGGAGGTACAAATTTTCTTGGAAACTCTACTTTCAGGATCCTTTCAGTAAACGGAGTTCTGCTTGGTGCAAATCCCCAATCACCCTCGTTTTCTTCCCTCTGCATGCTCTCTTTCATGATTTGGCGAATCATCCCTGATAGGTATTCCTCATTGTTCAGAGGCATTGCCGGGTAGAAGTCACCTCTCCTTTCGGAATTTTGTCTGGGCAAATGCTCGCGAAAAGTTGGCTACGGCCTTGGACCTTCAGCTTGGAAAGGTGGCATTTCGGCGGTGTCAGCTGCTCTTTGTGGAATATCTTTCTCTTGGGAATTACGAGCATCTTCAGTGAAGACTGTTTCATTGTTTTCTGGCCGTTGATTTGCCCCAAGTAGAGCTTTTAATCTGTCCATCATTAAAGCGTTTTGAGCTTCAATTTGCTGATATAATCCCGACACTGCGTCGTCTAATTCAGCCCTTGTGACTCCGACGGTAGGAGTTGCTTGATTTGCCATTGGGGAAGCGGAGGTTCCCTCATGAGCATTTCCAGATCTGGTAGGTCTACCCTTTCTTCCGGGAGCCATGATTTCAGATAAACTTTTAATCTTTAGAGAGATTCTTTCAACAAACTCTTGCGGAGCAATGGTGGGAATATTCCTTAGTTCATTTCTCAGTGAAAGCACCAAAATGTTAACACTGAATATCGAACGCTAACACCCGGTGTGTGTAATAACAATGTGAAAGCACCACCCGTTGGTACGGGAACGGAATATAAGCTGAAAATAGCAAAAAACAGTAAAGGAACAACAGATTTATAGTGGTTCGGCCCATAATTGAGCCTATGTCCACTTTATAGTCTTTTATTGCTGATATGGTTACAATTTGATATAATACACTCTCAATACAATTCACTTCGATCACTCAAACACTTCGGATTAGTAACTCAAACTTTGACGGTGAGATTTGTTGAATCCATGTCGGATGTGTAGAATCTCGATCAAAGCTTGTTGTAGTATCTTTGATGATTGGAGTTCTTTGAATCTTGGATGAGTTGAGAGTTTGGCAGAGTAACGACGCTTCCGAGAATGATTGGCCAAAAGTCCCCTTTTAGTTGGAGTTGGGGCTCTATTTATAGGATTGGTTCTGGGTGAAATTTAGCCCCTAAGTCTTAGGTCGCGTACAACCTTAGTTAGGTCATAGGTCGCGAGCGACCTAAGTTAGGTCGTGGCCCACTCGCGACTTAAGGAGTTAGCCTGTTGAAGTTGCTCTCGGTCTCCTCTCAAGTGGTAAGTCGTAAGCGAGTAAAGGAGGGTACTAGCTCGTTGGTGACCTAGTGGGCTGGTAGGTAGCAAGCGACCTATAGGAAAGCAGCATAGGGAATTAGGTTGGTTTGTATAAACTGGGCAGCGGAGTTAGGTCGTGAGCGACCTAAGGTAGGTCGTTAGGTCGCTAACTTCCTTAGGTCGCTAGGCATGTTAAGTCGTGAGGTTTCTTAGGTCGCAGAGTCTCTTAGGTCGTGTAGTCCCTTAGGTCGCAGAGTCTCTTAGGTCACAGAGTCTCTTAGGTCGCAGAGTCTCTTAGGTCGCAGAGTCTCTTAGGTCGTGGAGTTTTAGGTCGCTCGAGAATAGGAGTGAACAGGTGTTAAGCTAAGAGAATAAATTCTCCGCCACCAACAGAAATGTATTTGAAAGAAATCGGCTTTAAATCTCAAAATGTAATGTCAGACATGTAACCATACAAGTCTGTTCCGGGTTCGAACAGAACCGAAGGCACTTCCGAAGAAGTCCTTGCAAATCCGGATATTCACAATCCTGATAAAACTTCCCATCACAAAGGAAATCTCTATACCATAGCTAATGGTGCAGAGACAATCGATAGGTCATCCTATCGTTTTCACAAATACCCGGTCTTCACCACCGGTCTTCAATACGATCCATATCGTCGTATCATTATTCGGAATGGGTTATCTGACACAAAGATCCTTTCCCGGCTAAACCGAATAATAAGCGTTTGTTTTAAAAACAAATTCAAATGCCATTTCAACGGCAATATTGATAGTCGGTGATTTAACTATCAACAATATTCACAACAATCATCCAATTTAAATAATTTTCCCAAATTATTAAATTTCAAATACCTTCCCGATATATGGTTTATACTTCAACCATTTGAAAACAATTTCCAAATCATATTCATTTAAGCCCTTTCAATAAATCCTTATCGATTTATTTCAAATTTACATTCCAAAACTATAAATTTATTTCCACACTTCATCACTTTGAAAACCGATTCCAAATCATATTTCTCACACTTTAAAAATAAATCAACGTTTATTTTTAAAACAAGTTTCCCTTTCCTTTATAAATTCTATTCGGAATTTACATTCTCAAATATTCACTTTCAACACCAAATCGACTTTCAAATTTATTTCTCAATTTTATTTCAAACTCCAAATCAATTTACAAATCGATTTTCAATTTATTCTCAACACAAAAATCAATTTTCCTTCAAACACCTAATAAATTTCCAAATCGATTTATCAAAGATTTATTTCCAAATACCAAATCAATTATCAATTTGATTTCTTAAAGCTTATCACTTTTAAATAAATTCCTTTATTCTTTCCAATTATTCAAAATTTCCTTTTTTAATGAATTCTTCAACTTTTTAACAATATTCAAAACTCATTCATTAATATCTTTTCCCATATTTGGAATTTATTCGGTAAGATTTCGAAAATCAATTTTAATACATTAAAATTCCTTCTTTCAAATAAATTCAATCCTTAAAAATAAATTTACTTAACGTTTTCCGCTTTAATTTCAAAATCCAATTTATATTCATTTTTGGTATCCAACGATACCAAAAATACATTCGGCTAAATTTTAGCCTTCAACAGTTTCAATTATCAATAAACCATTCACAGATTATCAATAAATCATATCATTCACATATGAAATAATATTCAAACAATTTGAGGAATCCAGTTGGATCCCTCCAACCTGTTTCCCTGCATCCACAGATGTTAGCACAATACCAATTCCACTTCGAGGTGGAATATCGCGGTATATGGGATTTTATAAAATATCATCCACTTACTAATGGCGCAATAGGGTCTCATCCGCTATATAGTGTGGGAAATCAATCAATCCAATATATACATATGCCAATATGTATATATTCCTATATATATATATCCTACTATATCTAATATCACAACCAAACAACAATCAATAACTGCAATTCAAATTTAAATCTGAGTGAGAAGATCTCACCTTAGCTTTTCAATTTGCAATCCATTTCCAATCCAGTTTGTTTTCTTTCAGATATTGACCTTGTATAAACAATTATATGATTTTATTAATATTCGAACAAATCGAATAATTATTTATCATTTAAATAAATTTATTTTAATTTCCTCCTTTGTAATTTCTTATCCCAAAATGACTCATATTTATTTTAAAAATCTAATCTTGATATTGTTTCAAAGTCCCATATACATAAAACTTCTGTCTTGCCTAAATACATATATATATTCTTATTCTAAAGAAATAAATTCATCTTCTTAACATATAATTTAAATTTCAAAACAGAAAAGATATTAACTTTACTATATTAATTCTCTACATCTGTTTGAACTAAAGTATCATTTACATATATATTTCAATATATTTTGCTGATATACATTTTCTGTTTAAAAATATATATTACTGTATATACTTTATACGACAAATTTAGATTCAAATTGCAAGGCATAAGTGGAATATACCTGACTGCAACTCAAAGAACTAAGGCCTTCACCACGCTCGACTCGAGATCTGCAGTCCATTCTTCGATCGCGAACGAACTCACGACCACCATCTCCGCTTGACGTCTCCGTCACGTTTTCCACCATTCAATCGATCGAAGTCATCGCCCTATCCACGCACTGCCTCGATTCGCTTGACCAACATCTCCAGCCTCGCGAGCCTGCCTCCCAGGTCGCGACGAACCCCACCAATCGAAACCCTATTTGGTCACCGTTCCTCGCGAATCCCCAAATCTGCCGCCAGAATCGCCTTCAACATCCTCATGCTCGAGAACCCCCATCACCAAACCACGTCGACTAACTTCGGCCAATGCGTGCGCGAGCGTGCGCTACCGCCTCGAACCCTAGGTCACGCCACTACCATTTGCAGTCGTCGCGATTTCTAAATCCACGGCGAACTGCTCCTCCCATCCAGAGTCTACGACTCGTGGCCTTGCTTCCACTCGCGAATTCGATTTTTTGAATTTGATTTAGGTCAAACGAATGATTCGTTTTAATCTTAGTTCGGCCATTAAAGGAAGGCAGGCTCGAGATTTTTTCTGAGATTGTTTATCTCTTTTTTTTCGTTTGAGTTCGGCCTGTTGATTAATTTAGAGCAGACATGTGTTATTTGGAAGGACACGTGCTAATGCGGTGATTAAGAGACAGTTTATGTGAGAAGAAATTTTACCAGTCAAACGGTATATATTATATTTAAATTTCAAATTTAATCCATCTCGAATTTTGCAACTCAAAATCCCGACATCCTATCAAGGCGTGCCGCTAGGCGTTCGTAATGTTATACGCCCATTCTGAACGTAATGGAAAAGTTTTCGAGTCCAAATTCGATCGTATGGAGAAGATAGCTTTTTGGACCAGTTAAAATATTAAATTTTCGATTTAATTTCAGCGCGTCTGCTTATCGTACGACCAAACGATCACTCCAAATATTATGAAAATTGAAATCCGATAATAATACAATATTACGGATCCAATGAAACTGGTTTCGTCGAATTCCAAGACTGTGCCCCGGAACGCTACTTTGAAATATCGATTTAAACGATAAAATTTCAAAACTGAACAAAACAGTATCAAATCCAATTCTGAAAGTTCCAGTAACTTCAGAATTATCAATATAGATTTTCCAAGCCTTCAAATTATTTTTAATCAACTTAAAACTGAAGATTCAAATTTTTACCCAGTTTCAATAATTAAATTCAATAATTTAATCGCTAAATTCATTCTGATATTTGAATTTCAAATAAAACTATCATTCGAATATTTAAACTCAATTAAATATTCACATTTCAAATGTCAAAAATTCAGGGTCGTTACAATCTTCCCTCCTTAAAAGAATTTCGTCCCGAAATTACAAGTAAAGAAGAATGCCCTTATCTCGTCTGTTATTTTCCCAATTCAAACAGTTTTATCAACTCATCAACCCGAATCTTTTTATTAAAGATCATTATCATTCCAACTATCTTTCTAAAATCTTCCATAGTTTCCAAACAACTTTATTTTACTTCAAAATTCAAATTCAAATTTAAATTCAAATTGTAAACTTTCAAAATCTCTTAAAAAATTTCTAACTCTCGAAATTTTCAAAAAATTTCGCCAGCGTCTCCTTTGCGCGGCTAGCTTGGTACGACTACAAAACATCCCTACGAACTCTCAAATCTCAATAGAAAACAAAATGCCAACTGGCAAAACCAGAATCTCATCAAATTTCATATTGAAATTCAAATACATACTGTTAACCCTCTTTCAGTTCATAACCTAATGAGTTAAAAGCGCCACCGACTCAAGACAAAGACCGACCTAACAAATCTGATTTAAAGCAACATTCGACCTAAGCTACAGGACCGACTTAACAGTAGCCGACTCAAGGAAGACGCCGACTTAAGACATGTGCCGACTCAACAGGTCACGACTTAAGATAATTTGTGAATCAAGAGCTGAGACCGAGTTAAGAAGGATTCCGAGTTAAGTAATGCTCCGACATAACAGTGTACGAGTTAAGGAGTAGTTTGGCTTAACCGGTTAGCAAGTTACGAAGGCTTCCGACTTAGCAGTTCGCGGAATAAGGAGGGGCTCCGACCTAAAGAAATCTTCGACTTAAAGACCTACGACCTATCTCTTAAGTCGTCGCCGACCTACGACTTATACTGAGTCGTATGTAATCTCAGAACACCTTACATCTTTACCCCGTCACCGACTTACCTTAGATCTTCGACGACTTAGGACTTGAGCGTAAAACCGGAAAAGGAGACGAACTACTATGGAAGTGTTGATGAGCCGGCTGCGACCTACCATAAGTCGACCGCGACTTATACTAAGTCGGCGGTGACTTAGGACTTAGGGAAATTTCCAGAGTCCAAATCAGCTCCTATAAATACCCCACCACTTTCAACATGGGGGGACTTTTTTGGCAAATCATTTCTACAGCGCTGTTACTCCGTCGAAATCTTCATTCATTCAGCAATCAAGGATCCTTCAAGCATTCGCGACACTACAATAAGCTTCGAGAGAAATTCCTTACATCCGACATGGATTCATCGAGTTTCACCGTCGAAGATTGAGCTAGTAGTCAAGATTGTTTCTTGTGATCGAATTGTACTGTTTCCTGAAGAGATTTGTATCAAATTGTAACCGAATCAGCAATAAGAGACTATAAAGTGGACGTAGGCTCAATTACGGGCCGAACCACTATAAATATGTTGTTCATTTACTGCATTTCTGCTATTTTCCTGCTTGATTTCTGTTCCCGTCACACGGGTGGTGCTTTCACGATCTTATTACACACACCGGGTGTCATCGTTCATATTTTAACGTTAACATTTTGGTGCTTTCACTGAGAACCCAACTCAGGCTACCACTCACCATTGCTTCTCAGAAGTTTGCTGAAAGAATTTCCCACAAAATCAGAAGTATATCAGACATAATGGCTCCTGGAAGGAAACGAAAGTCTGTCAGAACTGATGACGACCGTGATAATACTGCCACTTCTCTCTCTCCAAATCAGGCAGCTCCAAGCGTCGGTGTTACGCGACAGGAGTTAGATGCTGCTGTATCCGGACTGTACCAGCAGATTGAAACTCAGAATAACCTGATGATGGAAAGGCTGAATGCTCTATTTGGTACGAGTCAAAGACCAGTAAATAATGAGGGAAACTTTGCTAATGCTGCTCCCAATTCCGAGGGAAGAAATATTCCTCACGGGGGGTCAGGTGCTGCCGAAGGGGCACCCCTCCAGGCCGAAGGATCCAGGCCATCACCAGTTCTTCATGAGCATTTACCTGGACAAACCCCCGAAAAGATGGCTGAGGTCTATTCTGCGAAATCTCTGAACAATGAGGAATATCTTTCTGGTATGATCAAGCAAATAATGAAAGAGAGCATGCAAAGAGATGAAGACGAAAGCGAATGGGGATTCGCACCAAGTAGAACTCCATTTACCGAGAAGATTCTGAAGGCTGAATTCCCTAGAAAATTTGTTCCCCCCACCATTCCTGCTTATCGGGGAACAAGTGATCCAAATCAGTTCTTGTATAAATACGACTGGCATATGACCGGTGCGAGAGCAACCGACGAAATAAAGTGCCGATATTTCCCAGTTTATTTAGAAGGAGTGGCACTTCTCTGGTTTACCAAGCTTCCTGTCCGATCTGTAGATCAGTTTTCTGATCTGACCCGAAAATTCAAAGAGCAATTTAGGCTATACGCTTCAAAGGAAAAAGATATAATGTCACTGTCCAGTCTTGAACAGAATCCGGGAGAGCCTATTAAATCATTCTTGAACCGCTTCAACTTAGCTCTGGCAGAAGTCGATAACGCAGAGCCACGAATGATCTTGACCTATTTGATGCATGCTATCGACAAATCGAGCGAATTTGGAAAATGGCTGAAGATGAAGGAGCCAAATTCGCTCGAGAAATTCTATAAAAAGGATGACGAATTTATACGCTTAGAGAATCTTTCCGCACTAGCTAAAGTTGTGACACCGGTGGTGGAAAATAATGCTACTGTTCAAAGCAAGAAAGAACCGGCAGATCAGAAAAGGGAAAGTAATGGTGGAAAAAGGCAGAAAGACTTCAAAAAGCCCCGCTTCCTTAAACCTTCAGACTTTACTCCTCTGACCGATACTCCGGAGAATATTTTCATCGCCACTAAGGATGCTGTCGAATTTCCAAAACCACCGGCCGTGAAAGTTGGGAAGAATGCTGTTCAAACGGAAGATTTTGCAAGTTTCACAACCAACCAGGGCATGATACCAATGAGTGCCGCCATTTGAAAAGCCTGATTGAAGAATTGCTAAGAGAGAATAAGTTGCAGCAATACGTCAAGAGGAATAGAAAGGACCCATCTTCATCCAGCCAAGGGCAGTTACCTCCAACTAATTCATCTGATTCGGGAGAGAGGCCTGCTGGAAAGGAAAGACCTGTTATCAATGTGATCACAGGGGGACCTCACCCGGCTGGCAGGAGTTGGGGTGAAATGGAAAGGTATGCAAATGCTTTGAAGTATGCACCAACCGAAGAAAGTGTCTTAATCTTGGAAGATGCTTCACCTCTAAAGCAGCAGAAGACTTTTTATGATGATATTATGTTCAGAGCCAGGGATTCTATTAATGTGGAAGCTCCTACTGAAGACCCTTTGGTTGTCTCTGTCGGTATTGGACCAGCTATTGTCAGAAGAGTGTTGGTAGATAGTGGTGCCTCATGCAACATTCTCTTTAAAAAGACATTTGACCAAATGAAAATTCCGATGACTGATGTACAAGCTTCTTCACACAAGATTGCCGGGTTTACAGGGGAGCTGAAACAGCCGATTGGAATGGTGGACTTGTTTGTTGAAATGGGCGAAGGACACAAGAAATTGGTTCGGAAGCAAACTTTTGTAATTGTTGATGGATTCTCCGCCTATAACGCCTTCTTAGGTCGGCCTACTCTTGCTGCTTTCAGGGCCGTCCTCGCTCCTTGGTGCTTAACAATGGAATTTCCTACTGATAATGGGGTTGCTGTTATTAAAGGAGATCAGAACGCGGGACGAGAATGTTATCTGGTAGAACTCCGAGAGGCCAGGAGAAGATAAATGGGGAAAGATGCGGCAGCTCCGCTCCGCATCAAGGAACCGACCCTGTAGCAACTACGGAACGGCCCCTGTACTGGTGAACACAGCAATGCAAGAAAAGAAATGGATCCCAGGAAAGCCAGTACAGGGGAGAATAGAGTGGTACCCGTGGAGGTAACGGTACCAGTATCTGTAGACTCGAAAGACCCGAACAAAGTACTCAATGTGGGTTCACAGCTAAGTATAACAGTTCAAAACACACTGATATCATTCTTAAAAGCCAATCTAGATGTGTTCGCTTGGTGTCACGCTGATATGTGTGGGATCTCCCCGGAAGTCGCTGTGCATACTCTGAACATAGATCCGAAATTCACACCAGTGAAGCAGAAGAGGAGAACTCAAGGCCCAGAAAGATCGACAGCACTAAAGGAAGAAGTCGATCGGCTCGTGGAGAACGGCTTTATCAGAAACTCCACTTATCCAAATTGGGTTTCAAATCCAGTACTGGTCAAGAAGGCAAATGGAAAGTGGAGAGTATGCATAGATTTCTCAGATTTAAACAAAGCGTGCCCCAAAGATTGCTTCCCGCTGCCCAGAATTGATCAATTGGTGGATGGGACAGCTGGGCATGAGTTGCTGTCGTTTATGGACGCTTACTCCGGATACAATCAGATTATGATGCATGAGCCAGATCAGGAAGACACAAGCTTTATTACAGATGTGGGTCTCTACTGCTACAAAGTAATGCCTTTCGGATTGAAAAATGCTGGGGCAACCTACCAAAGACTCGTCAATGCAATGTTCAAGCCTCAGATTGGTAGAACCATGGAAGTTTATGTCGACGATATTTTGGTAAAATCAAAGAAAGCTGTAGATCACATGGGACACTTGGAGGAAATGTTCGCAATTCTTCGAAAGTACGGAATGAAGCTCAATCCATTGAAATGTTCGTTCGGAGTAGAATCTGTGAAATTTTTGGGTTTCATTGTGAGCGCCAGGGGCATTGAAGCCAATCCTACTCAAATCACAGCTCTAAGGGAAGTCAAAGCCCCTAAAACAAAGAAAGAAATGCAAAGTCTCAATGGAAAAGTCGCTGCTCTGAGTCGTTTCATTTCCAAGGCCACAGACAAATGTATTCCCTTCTTTGACGCTTTAAAGAAAGGAAAGAAAATTTTTGAGTGGACTCCAGAATGCCAGAATGCTTTCGATGAACTGATTCATCACATGGAAACACCTCCGGTTCTTTCCAAGCCCACTGACGGTGAAGATCTTTTCATCTATTTAGCAATTTCATCTCACGCCCTCAGCGCAGCACATGTACGGGAAGATATGAAAATACAGCGTCCCGTCTATTACATCAGTAAACGGTTCACTGGGGCAGAGATGAATTATTCGAAGATAGAAAAGCTCGCCTATTGTTTGCTAATTGCTTCCAGGAAATTGAGGCCATATTTTCAAGCTCATCCTATCAAAGTTCTTACTGATCAACCGCTAAAGCAAGTCCTGTTTCGTCCTGAAACTTCGGGTCGTCTTTTGAAATGGAACATTGAACTTAGCCAGTATGACATCACTTATCACCCCCGAAGAGCAATCAACGGACAAGCTTTAGCAGATTTCATCGCAGAATCTACCGACAAAGGCGATAGTGAAAACGAAACAACTAACGGCATTCCAATCCAGTGGAAGTTGTATGTTGACGGATCAAGAAATGATTACTGTTCTGGGGCAGGGGTTGTGCTTGAAACCCCCGAAGGACGATCATTGTGTTATGCATTGAGACTGGAATTTCCTTCAACAAACAATGAAGCAGAATATGAAGCACTTATCGCCGGATTAAAAATTGCCAAGGAACTAAACATCAAAATGTTGCAAATTTTCAGCGATTCTCAACTCATCGTTTGCCAGGTAAAGAAAGAGTTTCAGGCTAAAGGTGGAAATCTGCCCGCATATTTGTCAAAGGCATGTGAATTACTCGAAGATTTCAATCACTACACGATAAGTCATATTCCTCGAGTAGAGAACATGAAAGCAGACTCTCTAGCAAAGAACTCAAGTTCTGGAGAAGCTCAATTACTGGGATTAGTTCCTGTAGAAGTTCTGTCAGCTCCAAGCATTGATGAAATGGATGTTGATTGGATTATGACTACGTCTCAAGAGCATGAATCATGGATGACTCCAATCAAAGAATACTTACTCAGTGGTTCCCTGCCAGAAAGTTCTAAGGAACGTCGAAAATTATTGAGAAAAGCGTCGAGATATATAATTCAAGATGGCCGATTATACAGACGGGGATTTTCAATGCCTCTGCTCCGATGTGTAACTAAGAAAGAAGCCAAGACAATTCTAGCCGAGGTACACGGAGGAGAATGTGGAGATCATTCAGCTGGTCAAACTTTAGCCAAGAAAGTTCTCCGATATGGGTATTTCTGGCCTGACATTAACCGAGATGCTGCTATCTACTCTAGAAAGTGCGACAAGTGCCAGAGATTTACAAAAATCCCAAGAGCACCTTCCACCGAACTCACACAGATGGTCAGCCCATGGCCATTCGCCATTTGGGGTATAGATCTAATCGGACCATTACCAATTGCCAAATCAGGGATCAAATATGCTATCGTAGCCGTTGACTATTTCACCAAGTGGGCTGAGGCCGAACCTTTGGCTACCATTACTTCTAAAAAGATGATAAATTTTGTAACGAAGAATATCATTTGCAGATATGGTGTGCCACAGAAAATAATCACAGATAACGGTACTCAGTTTGAAAGTGAAGAGTTCCAGGATTTCTGCAAACGATTCAGAATTCGGAAAAGCTTCTCAGCAGTGGCTCATCCGCAGGCAAACGGGCAAGTGGAAGCGGTGAATAAAATCATCAAGTCAACCATAAAAAAGCAACTCGAAAGAGCAAAAGGTGGTTGGGTTGAAAAGCTTCCATTGGCACTATGGGCATACAGGACTACTCACAAAACTGCGACTGGGCA
Source organism: Allium fistulosum (assembly GCA_030737815.1). Lineage (NCBI taxonomy): Eukaryota > Viridiplantae > Streptophyta > Magnoliopsida > Asparagales > Amaryllidaceae > Allium > Allium fistulosum. The sequence continues at coordinate 422,345,973 of CM060907.1, read as the reverse complement.
CACTCCATTTTCACTGGCATACGGATCAGAAGCAATGATTCCAGTGGAAGTAGAAGTTCCTTCACATAGAAGAGTTCATTTCAACGAAGCTGAAAATGAAAAGTTGCAACTTGAAGCACTTGATTTTCTTGATGAGAAAAGAGAAGAAGCTAGACTCAGAGTTTCAGCTTATCAGCAAAGGATAGCCAGGCACTTCAACTCTAAAGTTCGCCAACGCAGCTTTGAGGTCGGGGACTTAGTTTTGAAAAGGATCATGACGGCAACTGGTGTGTTTGGACCAAACTGGGAGGGACCATATGCCATTGGCAGTAAACTTCTTGATGGCACTTTCAAACTCATAACTGTCGAAGGAGATCCAATTCCAAGAGCCTGGAACAGCAACCACTTACGTCCTTATTTTACTTGAAAGAAAAAAGCTTTGTTCAAAATTGTGAAATATTGATGAATGTGTCAATTCTATTGTAAAATATTGTAAATCAGTGTGAATGAATGAAAGCTATAAAGTGGATGTAGGCCCGACTCTTGGCCGAACCACTATAAATCTTGTGTTCTTTACTATTTCATAATGCCTGTTTTATTTCGATATGTAAATACTTTAAATATATTGCTAAAATGTCAATTCAAAATTGCAGGACATCAAAACAATGCTTACTCGTCACAAAATTAAGCGACCTCTATAATTCACCTGTTATGCAAATACCAAGCGACAAGAAATTCCGAATACAAATCCTATACAAAGTGAACTTCACATAAAAAGTTGGCGACTCCACTGTGACAAACCTTTGTTAATTGGTTGAGATTGTCGATATAAACAAACATCCAACTAAATAACTTGCGTTTGTCCCATGAGATCGTTCAACAGTGAAGTCCATTTCTTCAAACATAGCAATGTAAGGAAAGAAAATGCGCTTGGAAACAATAACAAAAGATTGCTAATGAGCAGATGATGAGAGAACATTGCCAAGCAAACAAAGGAGCAGCCAAAAGGAGGGATGCTTCTCAATAAAAAGGCCAGTAAGAACCACCGAAGGGACACCTTCCCAAGCAGAAGGAACAGGGCCCTTGCTGACAGATCGTGATGCATCCGATCAGGAAGCTTGCGCCCGTCCCGTGGATCTACTCGCCCCTGAGACGCAACCTTCCTTGCGCACCAACCTCCCAACGCTCCTCCCCAAAGTTCAACAAAGCCCTCTTCGGAGGCATATGACCTCTTCGGAGGCAAAAGCCCTTTCCCAAGGCACCACAAGCCCTCTTCGGAGGCACATGACCTCTTCGGAGGCAAAAGCCCTTTCCCAAGGCACCACAAGCCCTCTTCGGAGGCACATGACCTCTTCGGAGGCACAAGCCCTTTCCCAAGGCACCGCAAGCCCTCTTTGGAGGCACAAGCCCTCTTTGGAGGCACAAGCCCTCTTCGGAGGCACAAGCCCTTTTCAAAGGCACAAGACCTCTTCGGAGGCACAACTCTTTAAGAGGAGCCCTCTCCGGAGGCATGTCCCAAAATAAAATGCTCGAACAAAAAGCATCGTCCAGAAGCACAGTTCAACTCTCAAAGGAAGGACTAACTTGTTCATCTCGAAAAGTTCCTCCTAAAAAAGTTGAAATGCTACAAAATTCTTTCAGAAAAGTTCATTTCACTTCATAGGGAAATTCACTTCTTAATAAATAAAAGTGATTATCCCCGAAAGTTGAAGCGTTCTTCAGAAAGAGAAAATAAAAATTCTTCTAAAGACTGGATATACTCTATTAAAAGCGGAATAATTGTCCTCTTAAATAAGAGTATTAGTCTTGAAAAAGCTAGGAATATTGCAATGCACTTACGGCATGGGGGCAATACTATACAATTCAATTATATTAATAAAAGCAACATGCCACAAGTTCGTTGCAATATCACGGAAAATAGATGTGGAATAAATGCATTCTCAAACGCAAAAAAAAAAAGGTTTGCACAAGTAAGAAGAATCGTTTGTTCTACACTAAAAATAAAAGATAGATCATTCTCACATACACAAGAGTTTGTACAAGTAAAATAATTGTTTTATTTAGTACTATGAAAATTCTTTACATGTGCAGATATCTCAAAAAGCAAAAGCAGGGACCGGTGCCCGCACAATCCCCGGTCGATACATGCACAAAGCAAAAGTAAGGAGTAAAAAATCCAGCTTGTTATCCCTCCTTCTCGCCACCTTTGGAGCCTTTCCCCGGCCTAATGATTAGTTTTTGGAGCCGTTGTGGACGGGCCGAGGCAGAAGGAGAAAAAGGCGCGGTTGGATCAACTTCTGCTTCCTCCCCAGTTGAAGCACTAATCTTCTTCTTCCTTATGCCACGCTTCCCCTTCCTCTTTGAGGAAGATTCGCTCCCCGGAGTAGCAAGCAGTGTTGAAAGCTTCGTGTCATCATCAAGGGACTGCTCCGGGGTCTTCTCGACGTCTTCAAGGTCCTCCGCCTTCTGCTCCTGCGAAGCTGCCGGATCATCCAGGCCTTGAAGGGCTTCGATTTTCTCTGCCTGTGATCCCGGCTGGGAAGCAGAAGGAGGAGTAACCTGTAAAGATGAAGGAATGGCAACTGAAGGAGTGGAAGCTTGTGCAGTGACTGGTGCCGCAGCTGTAGAAGAAAAGAAGTTAAAATCAACATCTTCCGAAAATAGAGAAGGTATCGGTTCACCAAAATTCAAGTAACAAGTAAGAAGGTCATCAAACTCGGTTAAATCAAGTAACTGGTTCATTAGACCCGGAACTTCGCCAAAGTTACCTGGAGGAGTTGATTTCGCAAGCTCAATTTCATATTTATCAGCTTCAGTTTCTTCCTGGCTCTTCTCTTCAATTTGGGAAAGAGAAATCTTGGAAGTATCGAGTTTAGCTTCAGCATCTTTTGCAGCAAGTGGAGATTGAGAGCTAGAACCGATGATATCAACATCAGTCAGAGTTGAAGTATGGACAGGGGCAGGTAGTGATGTTGTCTTTTCTGGATATTCTTCTACCGCTGCCCCGGCTCTAGCTTCGGCAAGTTGCTCTTTGCCTCTGATAAGCGCATCACGTGCTTCATCGTCTAGATAAAGCGCTACAAGGTCTGCTTCCGCATAGCTGGAAAATGTGTCAAGTATAGTCTCCCAAACTTCAGCAAGTGTAATCTCATATTTGGGACCCAAGAAGGACAGGCTGCCGCGGCCCAAAACGCTGTGCATATAGAAGTCAAACAAAGTAGAATCGATGCTAGCTCTAGTGGCGTCATGAGACTCTTCGGCCGCAACTTGTCCGGCGACCGCGTCATCACGCTCCTTCTCAACTTTAAGAAGCTTAGCTTTCAGCAGCTCAATCTCTGCATTTTGGGACACAATTGTTCCCCGCAGCTCGGTATTTTCTCTGCGATATTTCTCAGTAATGTGCTGCTCAGCTGCAAGCTTCATTTCGGCATCTCTTTGTGCAGCATGTGCATCCCGCACTTGCTTCTGAAAGACATCTTCCTTTTGGGTATGCGATGCAGAAGACGAGGCAAGATCTTCCTTAAGTTGCTTAACTTCAGATGCAAGCTTTGCGTTGTCATCTGCGATACTCGTCATCTCCGCATCATGCTGCTTGTGCCATTTGTCCCATTCTGATTTATCATTCTCCATGGTCATCATTGCCTCAAGATTCAAGTGATTAACCCTTTGGAGTTCGTCGACAAGTTTCTGCCATTGCGACATCCTCTCGATATTGAGCCTGACTGCGTCAAGACCTTTAAGCATGTCTTGCTTGTCAATCGGAACCAAATCCAAATCGAAGCGCACTCCTTTTAGGCACCAATTTGGAAAGCGGCTCTGAAGCATTGGAGGGCCATCTTTAACTTGATATTGTGGCCTGTTAATGATTGTTTGAATGTCAGACTTCTTTAGAGGAGGAGAGCCGGCCAAAGTATCAGAAGGGATAGGAGCGTCAGCCTTTTCAGAAATTTCAGACGCGTTCTTCTCATCAAGTTTAACTCGTTTACTTGGGTCATCAGTAGCATGCTTCTTCCCTTTGTCATCATAATATTTTCTTTTATGAGAGTCGTCGTCTCTCCTTTTTTGCTGCTCTTCATAAGCACGCCTTTCTTGAGCTTTTCTAGCTGCACGCTCTTCGTCAGATTCTTTGCGGGAGGGAAGATAACGTCCATAATCGTAAGAATCACGCCCTCCATAGCGCCGAAAGTTGTCATAATATGAGCCGGAACGTCCCATCGAAGAATCTGAAAAACGAAAAAGAGGCAAAGTTTAGAAATTTCCAGGAAAAAAAAGGATAAATGCTTATAAGTGCTGAAAAATCCTAAGTGTGTGCGGCGTGCAAACTACATGCGTCAAACTACAGACCACGCTTTAGTGTGGAAACAGAGATGGCTGGCGTATAGTAGGCGTCAGGGTTTGTTTTAGGGTGGAAGTCGCTTCAACAGCGGGAGAAGTCACTTTTGGATTATTATCCCCGAAAAGCTCTTGAGAAGTTATCATGATATCGCTCAAGCCATCAAAAGTGTCATCACCCTGGACTTCAGCAGGCTTCTCTTTTTCAACTTCCATATCAATGGATTTCTCAGAAACTCGAGGATTCTCTTCCTCCTCAGTAATTGGGGCAAGCGCCGACTTGCTGACTGACCCTACAACATCGATGGATGCGGAACATTTTACCAAAGCAGCTTCTACAACGGGTGCTTTTGATGCGATTTCATCTACAGAAGTTGGGGCATTCGAGGCCTCTGCTTGAGAACCCGAAGCAACTAACGTTTCCGCATCGGAACTAGAAATTTCATGAATTCGAGTCGATTTGGAAGGATGTAAAAGCCCAAATTGGTGCAAAAGCTCATCATTTAATAAAAACTGGATACTCCTCTCCTCTATCGGCACCGCCATAAGCCTTTCAAAAATCACTTTGTGACCAGGATCTTTAGAGGGAAGAGGAAGGGCTGAAAAGGAAAAAAAGAAGGCAAAGTTAGCACTTGATAACTCGAACTTCAGTAGGTTTGAAAGAACATAAGAAACAGAGGCAAGTGATCTTACTTCCTACCCTCCAAATAGCATAAAACCCCGGGGGACAGCGAATATAGAAAAACGGGCTCAGGAAACTATGAACACTTTCAGGGAGACCAGTGATCAACTTGCGATTTCTAGCACTCCTCACGACTATGATAGAGGGGTGATCTTTATTTTTGGCAAAAGTACACAAATAGTGAATTTCTCCGAAACTAGGAAAGCGGTCCAGAGTTCTCCTAAAAAGCACGCATAGTCCTAGCAGGATGGCGTAGCCATTAGGGTGTAACTGGAAAGGGGAAATAGTTAGTCGGAGAAGAAGTTCTCGAAGGCAGTCGTTGAATGGGGGGATAGCTCCGCTCGAGAGCATTTGGCGGTTAACTGCGACAAAGCCATGAGGCGGCCTATCAGCAGTATCATTTATTTCGGGAAGCAAAGCGTCAGCTTCGGCAATGCCAAACTGAATGCATAATTGACGAAAGGCTTTATGGCTTAGGGTGGTAGGAGTCCTTTCTGGAGGATCATTTAGCGGGACAGCAACTGGAAATGCATCTTCAACTTGCTCCGTTCCTTCTTGTGGAGAAGACATTCTACACAATCAGCTGAATGTTCAAATGTGAAGGTGCACGTTTCCTAAAAAATGTGAAGTGTTGTGCAAAACTAATGAAAATTGAAGACAAGCATAACTGGAATTGAATTAGTCGACAATCGATCGATTACAAAATTTCAGAACTTGTTAATGTTCAAGTATAGTGTTAATGCAGACAAATCAGTTTCATTTGACTATTACGATTTTGTTTTAATCTCCACTTGAATTGATTATTGTACAGCATCTCATTCGTATTCATTTAATTTAACTTTCTCTTTACCAACTAATCTGTCATTCGATGTGGGCAGTCAGTGACAGTATATTCGTCCCAGTACTCTGTGAATGTTGTGTTAAACAGGATTGTTAATTTGCAAATTGAAGCAATCTATAAAAAGAAATACATGCAACACAATTCGTAGTTCAACAGTTCAAAGTCTGGGCAAAGTTCAAAAGTCATCTGCTTAGTCGCCGAAAACCCAAGTACTAACTCGGTGACGACTTAAGGGAAACTTCCTGTGGGTCAAAGCGAGTAGTTCCCGAGTCTTGGCCGGGTTAAGAAGCAAAACTGGTTCGAAGCAACATGAAATCCTCTATGTCCTAACTCGGAAGCGACTCAAAACCTAGGGAACGTGAAATTGCTAAGTCGGTTCCGACTCAAATCAGTGAAATCACTAAGTCGTGACTGAGTCAATACATCAACCCACCTCCTTCCCTAACTCTTAACTCGCTAGCCCAATAACTTCACAGCCAATGGCGATCCTAATTCCATCACACCATTGGATCGCCCAAGAAAACCAATTCAAATCGCCTCGGGTTTGTTGCAAATCTGATGTATTATTGCCCTATCACAACTATAACATGATCGATGGCAGTGGCAGAACAGTCGAAGGGTTATTCGTAACGAACCACGGCAGATTAATGGAAGTCGAAAACTGGGGAGTCATCGATTCGACAGTGGGCATGGGTAAACTCGGATCAGATTAACTTACGATGTATGACAGGAGGTTGATCGACGATTGGATGAATGGAATTTGTCTCTGAGGGCTCTAAACTGCGTCAATGGCGGAATCAGGAAGAAGAATAAGTGAGGAAGAAGAAGGATGACTCAACTATTTATTCGCAGGAAGGTGAGGCGACTTACACGCTGCCGACCTAACACCTCTGTTAACTCGCTTCCGACCTAATCAAAGAGCAGGTTAAGAAAGTCGAAGCACACGACCTACGACTTAGGCGTATGCTTCGAGGGGCAAATGTTAACCCTCTTTCAGTTCATAACCTAATGAGTTAAAAGCGCCACCGACTCAAGACAAAGACCGACCTAACAAATCTGATTTAAAGCAACATTCGACCTAAGCTACAGGACCGACTTAACAGTAGCCGACTCAAGGAAGACGCCGACTTAAGACATGTGCCGACTCAACAGGTCACGACTTAAGATAATTTGTGACTCAAGAGCTGAGACCGAGTTAAGAAGGATTCCGAGTTAAGTAATGCTCCGACATAACAATGTACGAGTTAAGTAGTAGTTTGACTTAACCGGTTAGCAAGTTACGAAGGCTTCCGACTTAGCAGTTCGCGGGATAAGGAGGGGCTCCGACCTAAAGAAATCTTCGACTTAAAGACCTAAGACCTATCTCTTAAGTCGTCGCCGACCTACGACTTATAATGAGTCGTATGTAATCTCAGAACACCTTACATCTTTACCCCGTCACCGACTTACCTTAGATCTTCGACGACTTAGGACTTGAGCGTAAAACTGGAAAAGGAGACGAACTACTATGGAAGTGTTGATGAGCCGGCTGCGACCTACCATAAGTCGACCGCGACTTATACTAAGTCGGCGGTGACTTAGGACTTAGGGAAATTTCCAGAGTCCAAATCAGCTCCTATAAATACCCCACCACTTTCAACATGGGGGGGACTTTTTTGGAAAATCATTTCTACAGCGCTGTTACTCCGTCGAAATCTTCATTCATTCTGCAATCAAGGATCCTTCAAGCATTCGCGACACTACAACAAGCTTCGAGAGAAATTCCTTACATCCGACATGGATTCATCGAGTTTCACCGTCGAAGATTGAGCTAGTAGTCAAGATTGTTTCTTGTGATCGAATTGTACTGTTTCCTGAAGAGATTTGTATCAAATTGTAACCGAATCAGCAATAAGAGACTATAAAGTGGACGTAGGCTCAATTACGGGCCGAACCACTATAAATCTGTTGTTCATTTACTGCATTTCTGCTATTTTCCTGCTTGATTTCTGTTCCCGTCACACGGGTGGTTCTTTCACGATCTTATTACACACACCGGGTGTTATCGTTCATATTTTAACGTTAACACATACCTTTGTCGAGCAAATTCAAATTTATCTTCGAAATCAAAATCCAATTTTCCTTAGCCTCATAATACCTGTATATCCAATTTAACTATATCCAACTACAGATTCCAAAAATCATTTCACACATTTTCTTACAGAAGTTTTCATATCTACTTCTATTCAAATAGTTTTACCGTTACCATATGCATTCAATTCATTTACAACTCTAAATATTGAATTTTATCTGCCATTCATTTCTTAAGTTCAAGATTTAAAAATTCAAATTCATTTTAGAACTTTATGATTCAAAAGTTTGATTTGAATCTATACTTTACTTTGAATTAAAACCACTGTTTACCATATGACAGTTTTCAGATTTTTAAACCTGAAAGCCAAACATTTAAATTATTTAAACTTTATTTTATTTCATATTAGAATCCAAAAGTGAATTTGAATCCACATTTCAAACTGGATTTAAACTTTACTAAATCTGGCTTACTGATTTAAATTTCCTTTAAATTTTCTTTTAAATTTTAAAATTACAGTCAGGTTTTCAAAAACCTGAAACCAGACAACTAACTCGAGGCAATACAAATATGCTTCGAGTCACAACCTTTTCTACTACGAGTCAAGTACTCTAATAACTCGAGTCTACCCCGATACCCCTAGGTCACTGCGTCGCCGGAAATTGGTCAGAAAGCCAATTTTGATCATTTCCAGTCTACTCTTAGAATACTTAGTGAAAAATCACAATTCTTGTTAGAAAAATCTTGTTTTCAAATGTTAATCCATGTTATATACTTGAATCTATGATTCTTCATATTCAAATTTATCATGTGTTTGAAGTTTGTTCTGTAAAACTATATTTCAGAGGCAATCCAACTCCATTTAGCTTAACCAAGTTTTCAGATTATAATCTATGCTAAAACACTCTTGTTAGTTTTAAATTCTATCCCTGATAATAATTAGACAAAAAGAATTCGAATTTATTTATGATCTGCTACTCTGTAACCCAAAAAGGCAGAGAAGAAAGAATGTATCAGTACAGACATATTTGTATACATATATATACAGAGTTAAAAATGGAAAGAAATTCCTCAACACAATATTATTCACAATTTCATACACCCAGAGTTAATTATACTTAAGTTAAAAAAATATGTTTACTCATATTTCAAAACTAACTTTGGAATTAATTATATTCTTTAATTCGCATTGCAAATATTACTTTAACACTTTTATTTCATTTTATTTCACTTTATCACTTTGGTTTATAACCACTTATATTTAAACTGGATTTCAAATTTCATATAATTCAATTTATCTTTCGTATATAATTATTAAATTCAATTCATTTCTAAGTGAATCTAACTCATATCTATTTCAATTGATACAAAAAAATTTTCTATTTGCTTTTATTAACTCATAGAATTTATATAGTCTCGTTTTTGTCAAACGATAATTCTTTCTATTCAGATTTGTTAATATTCATGCAACTAAATGATTACTTGAGCTAACAATCATTTAAACTGATTCCATTCAATTTAACTTACATTCCATATTCTCATTCATTTCATTCGAAACCATTTCACAAAAATTTTCTTAAGTCGAGCATTTATTCAATATTTACTTAAGCTATTTCACTTCAAAACTAGAGTTCATTTCCTTGTAAATAATTTCCAATTTCAATCTTTGATGTGATTTTCATTTATCAAATTCATTCCATTCACTAATTTAATTCAATTAGTATATTCACTTATTCTTTTTAAATTTCACATTTCCATATTCAATTCATCATGAATTCATTTTATCAATAACAAGGAAATTTCAATTTATTTCTACTACCCACTTGAATTTATATACAAATTCACACCATTTTAAGTTTAGCTTACAACTCAACTTTAGTTTAACCAATTCAATCTCCAATTCATTATTTAGTGAATTAATAAATTATCAAATTAGTTTACTTAAACTCAATCCATTTCATTATTCAATTCCGATTCATTCATTTACAAATGTCGCTTCATTGGTTCACCGACAAATTCATTTCTTTTCAATTTGAATTTCATGTCAATCAAACTTCAAATATTTTATAAGTTATCAACTTATTTTACATTCCATTTGTGAATTTTATTTTCAAATATTTTCTTGGAATTCTATTTCAATTATAAATCTCATTTACAATTTACATTCACAAATCCCATTCGTATATGAATTTATTTTCTCATCTTTCAATTCATATTTATAAATTTCATTTGTTAAATGAATTTATCTTCAAATCTTTGGTTATATCATTTTATTTCTTATTCAATTTCAATATAATAATGATAATATTTCAATGTTATTACCTCCTAACAACCAAGCAACCATATACTATAATAATTCATAGAAAATCATTTCTTTTCTATACAAAAATATTTTTGGGCAAAATTATTTCATTTACCCCATTTTAAAACAATAATGTGTCAGTTTATCTTGTTTAAGAGTTTAGAAACCCCTATTGATCACAGTTAGCTAGACTGCACCGACCAGAATCTATAAACAATCAACCGATAAGTCAACACAATACAAAACGAATTTTATATTCACTAACAAATACGCGCTCATATCTGTTATTACTCTCAACTCATTCTAGAGTACTACTGACTCTATCTCTAATGAGTAACACCCAACAGAGCAGGGTTGTCGCTTAACCGGATGCTCTGATACCACATGTAACGATCTGGATTTTTCGACACTCGAAAGTCGACATTAATACGTCCACTGTATCAAATGCCGTGCAATCAAATGCCGAAAAACCAAACCATTAGGGTTAAAAGAAGAGGTAGAAGAAGATAGAAGAAAAAGAAAGAAACAGAAACACAGAATCAGAGATAATATCAGAATCTCACATTTCGCAGCGGAACAATATATAATAGATAAATCAATAGTCTTTTAAACAAAGAACTATATCAGTTTATACAATACATCAATCAGAGTCAATATGCAACTCGATACAACAATGGACAGTTATATAAACCTGTCAATATGCAACTCGATTTTTTGAATTTGATTTAAGTCAAACGAATGATTTGTTTTAATCTTAGTTCGTCCATTAAAGGAAGGCAGGCTCGAGATTTTTTCTGAGATTGTTTATCTCTTTTTTATCGTTTGAGTTCGGCCTGTTGATTAATTTAGAGCAGACGCGTGTTATTTGGAAGCACACGTGCCAACGAGGTGATTAAGAGACAGTTTATGTGAGAAGAAATTTGACCAGTCAAACGGTATATATTATATTTAAATTTCAAATTTAACCCGCCTCAAATTTTGCAACTCAAAATCCCGACATCCTATCAAGGTGTGCCGCTAGGAGTTCGTAATGTTATACGCCTATTCTGAATGCAATGGAAAAGTTTTCGAGTCCAAATTCGATCGTATGGAGAAGATAGTTTTTTGGACCAGTTAAAATAGTAAATTTTCGATTTAATTTCAACGCGTCTGCTTATAGTACGGCCAAAAGATCACTCCAACTATTACGAAAATTGAAATCCGATAATAATACAATATTACGGATCTAATGAAACTAGTTTCGTCGAATTCCGAGACTGTGCCCCGGAACGCTATTTTTAAATATCGATTTAAACGATAAAATTTCAAAACTGAACAAAACAGTATCAAATCCAATTCTGAAAGCTCCAGTACCTTCAGAATTATCAATATAGATTTTCCAAGACTTCAGATTATTTTTAATCAGCTTAAAACTGAAGATTCAAATTTTTACCCAGTTTTAATAATTAAATTCAATAATTTAATCGCTAAATTCATTCTGATATTTGAATTTCAAATTAAACTATCATTCGAATATTTAAACTCAATTAAATATTCACATTTCAAATGTCAAAAATTCAGGGTCGTTACACCAGATTTTTATTTAATTTAAATTAATAATTTGTTGAATTTTTGAATCAAAATTGTATAATCTATTTTAAATGGAAGCGAGTTTCCCCAATCCAAATAAATTCTATGTTAAATCATTTGAAATTTAAATATTTTAAATTTGTATATATGTGAATATATATGTGTATATTGAATTTGAAATAAAATCTAAAATAAATGGTTTTAAAAATAAATATAGAGTTAAATAATAATAGAATGTCTTTACAAATGAATTCTTATTTTTAAATAGAAATTATCATTTCAAATTACTTATAAATATATATACAAATATGTGTGTTTTGAAAGAAGCTATGGTTTGAAATAGTAATAAGTAAATTTAATATTTTATAATTAAGTTTAAAATAAAAGAGGAATTAAAATGTGCAATTGTATTAGAAATAGAATTAAAATACTTAAATTTAAAAAATGTATAAGAATAACCATAATAGCTTTGTTTATGTACACTTAAACGATACCAAGGCAAATAAAATTATTTGATAATATAAAAACAAAATGGAATATGCTTGTAAACTAATATGCAGGCAAGAACAAGTAAAAGAAAGAAAAGATAAGTATGAAACAAAATAAAGAACATATGTACAAGAATATAAAAACAAACCGGGTTAAAGAATAAATAAGTATGTACATAAAGTAAATGTAATATCTATGAAAGTACTAGGCAATTAATGCCATTACCTTCAGCCACCATAACTGATGCAGCAGCGGAATAACAAATTGATGATTCTGTGAAAGTAACGATCGATGGAATGGAAGATACCGAAATGCCCAAATTCGTTGATCCGAAGATACCGAATTCTAGCTATCCCAAACACGTTGATAGCGCACTATACCGTGTTTAAAGATCTATGATTCTTCGCACGTTGATCTAGCGCACTAGATTCCGTGAATCGGCTTCAGTTGTCGTTGAATCGAGCGCACTCGATTATCCGAGAGTGGAGATTACACTCAACTACCAATTTAATTGAAAGCACAAAGCTAACAAACAAGAATTTTTATTCAAAATTAACCAACCTTTTCAAATGTACAACTCACGCCTATTTATAGCATTTTACAATCGAGACCCTTAAGTCATTCATGACTTACGACCCAACTTAGGTCGGCAACGACTCAACAATTCATGACTCAAGCACTTGTATTACAACCCACACAACAACACAAATTTACAACACTTAGGTCGTATACGACCTAACAAACAAACGACCCACAACCTACGACTTAAGTACAAACGACTCAACACATATATACATCAAAGTCCAGCAAAACACCCACGACATACGACTCAAACCTAACGACTTATCAACGTTCACGAGTTAACAGGTGCCGTGACTCAACAACGACGACTTATCATTGCCACGACCTAAAATTCAGCGACTCAAGAGAAAAACTGCTGCATCACGTCACACGACCTAACTAGGTCGTAGGTCGTACACGACTTATATTAGGTCGTGAACTTCCTTCTTCAGCATACTCGTTAGGTCGTAGACGACCTAAAATACTTTCCTTAGGTCATAGCCCGCTTGAGTTAAGTCGTGAACGACCTAAGACTTGTGAATTCGTAGCTTCCTTTCAACTTGTTATGTCGTAACCCTTTATCTCTTGCCTTGTTAGGTCGTGGACGACCTAAAGCTATCCTTTCCTTAGACCGTGGACGACCTAGGCCTTGTGAATTCGTTGATTGTACTGCTTCGACTCTGGCCTGAGCTGCATCTTCCTCCCCAGGTTGAGAAAAATTCGTCCTCGAATTTGTAAATTCTTCCACATCGGACCGTTCATCCCCATAATATGGTACGAGATGCTTAAATTTGAACACGTCAGAAGTGTACACATCCTCCGGCAGCTTCAACTTATAAGCATTTTCATTAATCCGTTTCACGACTTCTACAGGACCAATTTTCTTGGCTTTCAACTTGTTATAAGCGCCCACTGGAAAACGATCCTTCGTTAACACCGCATACACTAAGTCTCCTTCATTAAACTCAACATTTCTTCGTTTCAAATCTGCGGATCTTTTATACTTCTCATTCGCCTTCTCCAAACGTTCCTGAACGATTTTATGACATTCAGTCAACCCATCAACAAAATCAACAGCTCGTTTAACCGTCCCCTTTGGTTGTGGTACTACCGTTAAGTCTAACGGTCCCCTTGGCAAACTTGAATATACAATCTGGAATGGACTGAAACCCGTACTACGATTCACTGCATGATTATGTGCAAACTCCGCTTAGCATAACTTCATGTCCCAACTCTTCAGATTGTCCTTCACAAGACATCGCAACAAATTCCCCAATGATCTATTCACAACCTCGGTCTGACCGTCTGTCTGCGGATGATAAGCGCTACTAAAGTTCAACTTTGTTCCCACCATCTTCCACAAACTTAGCCAAAAATGACTTAAAAATTTAGTATCCCGATCTGAAACAATAGATTCAGGTAAACCATGTAAACGATACACCTCTTTGAAGAATAACTCAGCAACACAGACGGCATCAGCTGTCTTCTTACATGCTATAAAATGTGCCATCTTGGAAAATCTATCCACCACAACGAATATAGAATCATTTCCCCTTTGAGTTCTCGGTAACCCCAAAACAAAATCCATACTGATATCAACCCATGGTTTAACAGGCACGGGTAACGACATATATAATCCCGCATTTGTCGTTGTCCCTTTGGATACTTGGCAAATATGACATCTCTCCACAAACTTTCCAACATCCCGCTTCAACGAAGGCCAATAATAAGATTGAGAAATCAATTGCAAAGTACGATCTCGTCCCACATGACCTTCCTCATGCAACTCCTTTACAATCTTCATACGTAAGCTGCACTCCGGTATACATAATCGATTTCCCTTAAAAAGAAAACAATCCACCATTACAAACTCATCCGTCTTTCCCTCCTTGACTTCATCAACAAATTTTGCAAAGTAAGGATCGTCGACAAATAATTCTGGCAACACATCAAACCCTGTTACTTCAATCTTCATTGTGGTCAACACATGATTCCTTCTACTCAACGCATCCGCCACTCGGTTCGTAACCCCAGATTTGTGTTTCACAACAAAGTTAAACTGTTGTAAGTACGTAATCCACGAAGCATGCCTTGCCAAAATTTTCTCCTGTCCTTGCAGATGCTTCAAAGCCTCATGATCAGTGTATAGCACAAACTCCTTGTGAAATAAGTAATGTCTCCAATGTTTAATGGCTTGTACAACAGCATATAATTCCACATCATACGTACTATATCTCATCTTTGCTCCTGATAACTTCTCACTGAAATATGCAATAGGACGCCCCCTCTGACTCAACACCCCTCTAATTCCAACCTTCGATGCGTCAGTATGTAATTCAAACAACAATTGAAAATCAGGTAATGCTAGAATTGGTGCTGTCGTCAACAGTTCCTTGATTTGTTCAAAAGCAACCCCTGCTTCCTTTGACCATGCAAATTGTTTGCCCTTCATACAATCAGTCACAGGTGCCATCACAATACTAAAGTGTGGAATAAACCTTCAATAAAATGAAGCCAACCCGTGAAAACTATGAACCTCTGTTATCGTCTTGGGTTGGGGCCAATCTCTAATTGCTTCGCCTTTACTCTGGTCAACCTGTATTCCTCCTTCCAATACAACATACCCCAGAAATAAAACACTCCTCTCCATGAAAACACACTTCTTTGTAGCAGCATAGAATTGTTCTCCACGAAGAATAATTAACACTCTTCTCAAATGTTGAACATGCTCCTCGGTACTAGCACTGTAAATCAAAATATCATCAAAGTATACCACCACAAATTTCCCAATGTATGGCCTAAAAATTTGATTCATCACCCTCATGAATGTACTTGGTGCATTCGATAGACCAAACGGCATGACCAACCATTCATACAATCCTTCCCTCATCTTGAATGTCATTTTCCACTCGTCTCCTGGTCTAATTCGAATTTGATGATAACCACTTTTAAGATCAATCTTCGAAAAGATCACAGACCCACTGATTTGATCTAACAGATCATCAAGCCTCGGCATCGGAAATCTGTATCAGACAGTTATCTTATTCAGTGCCCTGCTATCCGTACACATTCTCCATGAACCATCCTTCTTTGGTACGAGTAATGCTGGTACAGCACATGGAGTCAAACTCTCCTGTATTCGTCCATGTTCAAGCAATTCCTCTACCTGCCTACGCAACTCTTCATGTTCTTTCGGACTCATTCTATAGTGTGGTTTATGTGGCAGCACAGCACCTGGAACAAGATCTATCTGGTGTTGTATATCCCTCAACGGTGGCAATTCCGTTGGCAGCTCTTCAGGAAATACATCGGAAAATTCTTCCAGTACTGGTTTTACTTCTTCAGGTATCTCAACCACTTCACTGCTCTCTCGCCCAATCAACAAAAACACTTCTGGCTCCTCTTCAACTTCTTTAACAAACTCCTTCAAGGATAATAAAGTTTTCAGCTCTTCAATCTCCTCCAGTTTGTTTTCTTCTTGTTGTCGCTTCTTTAGAACTAGAGTAATCTTTGTGCCTTCAAACATAAAGCTATAACGGTTGGTACGACCGTCATGTTGCACCGCCCTATCATACTGCCACGGCCTCCCCAGCAACAGATGACATACGTCCATGTCCACAACATCGCACCAGATTTCATCTTTATATTTCTTCCCAATTGAAAAATTCACACAAGCCCTTCATCCAACCTTCACCTCCCCGCCTTTTCTCAGCCAAGCCAACTTGTACGGTTTCAGATGTTTCTCAGTCTTCAATGCCAACTTCCTCACAGCTTCTGATGAAATTATATTATCACAGCTTCCAGCATCAATAACAAATTTGCAAACTTTCCCCAGAATAGTACATGTCGACTGAAAAATATTGCTCCTCAACCAACTACAATCCTCCTCTTGCTTTGGTGTCAAACAAGACCTCCTCATCATCAGATTACAGCCTTCATCTCCCGACACTTCTTCTTCCCCCTCATCAGGTGGTGAATTGGAACATTCAGCTTCTTCATCCTCATCCTCAACCTCTGCTATCATAGCTCGTTTCTTTGGCTTTGGACATTCATTACTTTTGTGGCCCACTTCTTGACAATTATAACACTTGAAACCATTATTGACTTTCATCTTCCCAACTGGTTTTGCAACTGCTTTTGAAACATTAGAACTTCCACTAACACCCTTCACTGGATTGTTGGAATTTGTAAACACACCACCTCCTCGTCTTCCCTGTTTCTCCCAAGCTAACGCTTTTTGGTGTGCTTCTGCTACAGATCTGGGATCAAACATGTTAACCATATCTTGAATCTGCATTCGCAACCCCCCAACAAATCTAGCTGTCAATTGTTCCTCTGTCTCCATAATATCATTCCTTGCAATCAGTTGATAAAATTCGTCAACATAGTCATTCACAGACTTCGTCCCTTGTCTCAAGTTTTGCAACCTCTGATACATAAGCGACTGATAGTTATAAGGTAAGAATGTAGCTCTCATCAGTTTCTTCATCTTATCCCAAGATTCAATATTTGACTTCCCCATCCGTTCACGAGTAAGTTTAGTTTGCTGCCACCATGCTAAAGCTCTACCCCTCAACCTTGTAGTGACCAACTTCACTCTACGATGTTCTGGAACCTCCTTGAAGTCAAAAATCTCCTCCACATTAGACAACCAATCCAAAAACTCCTCAGCTTGCATACCACCCTTAAATTCCGGTATTTCAGTCTTCATCCCCGATTCCCATCGACGATCATCCTCAAAATCTCGATCTCGATTTCTTCCTTGGCCATGATTTCGATAATGATAACTTCCTATATCCCCATCTTCATCAATAACAGATGTACTTCGATAACGATCCCGTCCATCCACATCTCTATGATCACGCATATCCCTTCTACTTTGTCTTTCATCATCTCGATAGGGTTCATCTTCGAATTCTCTATGACTTCTTCTTCCTTGATGAGATTGTGGCGACATTCTTCGTCCTCCCGAAACCGACAACGAAACCCTGTTTCCACCTTGGTTTGAAATTGGCGATGTTCTTCTTCGGGGTTGATTCATATCCATCATAAGCTTCTCTAACCTCCCAATGCCTTCATCCAGCTTCTCATTGAATTTGTTACTTATGCGTTGTTCCATTTGTTCAGCGTCTTCTCGCTTATACAAATCTTCAACATTTTGATGGCGGTTAGCTCTTCTCGGCGGCATACTTGAAAATGATACCAAATGATGGATCTACTCTTCAAACCCTCGGCTCTACTTCAAATTTCGAAATTCTTCAAAGAATTGGCTCCAAGACTCGATTTAGCTATGATTGGCTAAATCCAGCTCTGATATCAAATGATGCAGCAGCGGAATAACAAATTGATGATTCTGTGAAAGTAACGATCGATGGAATGGAAGATACCGAAATGCCCAAATTCGTTGATCCGAAGATACCAAATTCTAGCTATCCCAAACACGTTGATAGCGCACTATACCGTGTTTAAAGATCTATGATTCTTCGCACGTTGATCTAGCGCACTAGATTCCGTGAATCGGCGCACTCGATTATCCGAGAGTGGAGATAGGAGATTACACTCAACTACCAATTTAATTGAAAGAACAAAGCTAACAAACAAGAATTTTTATTCAAAATTAACCAACCTTTTCAAATGTACAACTCACGCCTATTTATAGCATTTTACAATCCAGACCCTTAAGTCGTTCACGACTTACGACCCAACTTAGGTCGGCAACGAGTCAACAATCCACGACTCAAGCACTTGTATTACAACCCACACAACAACACAAATTTACAACACTTAGGTCGTATACGACCTAACAGACACACGACTCACGACCTACGACTTATGTACAAACGACTCAACACATATATACAACAAAGTCTAGCAAAACACCCATGACATACGACTTAAACCTAACGACTTATCAATGTTCACGAGTTAACAGGTGTCGCGACTCAACAACAACGACTTATCATTGCCATGACCTAAAATTCAGCGACTCAAGGGAAAAACTGCTGCATCACGTCATGCGACCTAACTAAATCGTAGGTCGTACGCGACTTATATTAGGTCGTGAACTTCCTTCTTCAGCATACTCGTTAGGTCGTAGATGACCTAAAATACTTTCCTTAGGTCGTAGCCCGCTTGAGTTAAGTCGTGAACGACCTAAGACTTGTGAATTCGTAGCTTCCTTTCAACTTGTTATGTTGTAACCCTTTATCTCTTGCCTTGTTAGGTCGTGGACGACCTAAAGCTATCCCTTCCTTAGACCGTGTATGACCTAGGCCTTGTGAATTCGTAGCTTGTACTGCTTCGACTCTAGCCTGAGCTGCATCAATAACATATCATCTCAGCCGAAAGCAAAGAAGAAAAAAATGAATTTGTACAAACTCATAAATGCAAGCTATCTTCAGCCATACCCTATTGTATAAACAAAACCATATAATTAACCTGTACAACTCAATTTAATTTATCTATCCCTCCTCATTTTAGTTCAAGCATCATCACTGAGTAGAATCTGAATGGAACACAATTTCAAACTTAAATAAAACTCAACAATGCCAATCAGTTCAAATAAGGAGATCAAAAAGAAGTTCTAGATTTTTCAACAACCTTTCCCAGGCTTTGTGTCCTCTGTCTTCCTCCCACAGGTGAGTAACATTTTGTTTTAAAACTTTAAAAATATGATTTTGTGAGCAAACTACCTTTTTAATATTGAAATCTATTTATATTTTTGATGTTGTGATGAATACTTAAAGTTATTGTGAAAATTGCATTGAAATGTATTGTTCTGTGAGTAAACAAATTAAATCTACTTAATATAGATACAAGTTGTAATTTCTTCAAAGTTAAGAATGATAAGCATTAGAATGTTGTTTAGAATGGATTGTTTATATATGTTCATATCTATATGAATGATCATATCTATATCCCAAAAATAGATACTCTGTTAAATTTACAGGCTTCCAAAATTTGAACTATGTTAACCCTTAATTTTCTTCGACTCAAGAAGAATACGACTCATAGCCCAGACGACTTAACAAGTTAACACTATCAACGACTTATGAGATAAGAAGTGAACGACTTAAGTTGAGTCACGACTTAGTGACTTAAAAGAGCTAACGACCTAATTGCTGAAGTCTTCTACGAGTTAAGCTTGTTACGACTTAAGGGCTTTACGACTTAACGAGTTAAGTCTTCTACGACTTAAGGGCTTTACGACTCAACGAGTTAAGTCTTCAACGACTTAAGGGCTTTACGACTCAACGAGTTAATTCTTCTACGACTTATGGGCTGCGCGACTCAAGGAGTTGAGCTTTCTACGAGTTAAGGACTTACGACTCAGGAGGATGCTACGATTTAAGGGTCTTACGACTTAAAGGTCTTGCGACTTAAGAGTCTTACGACTTAAAGGTTTCACGACTTAAAGGTCTTACGACTTAAAGGCTATCAGGGTAAAATCCAAAGCCCGTGCCTGTGCTACTTTTATCTGGTAAGTCGGCTACGACTTAGCACTTGTCTTCAACTGAGCCACAATATGAACCCAATATGGCGCCCATGAGATATCTTAAGTCAAATACGAGTTACGACTTACCATAAGTCGGTCACGACTCATGACTTGGCCAAAACGAAAGTTCAGAATTCAACTCCTATAAATAGGCCACCACTTCCAACATGAGGAGGACTTTTGGCCATTCATTTCTTCAAGCGCCGTTACTCTGTCGAAGTCTCCATTCATCCAGCAATCAAAGATCCTCAAACATTCAAGACGCTACAACAATCTTCAAGAGATAATTCCTTACATCCAACATGGATTCATCGAATTTCATCGACGAAGATTGAGCTAGTAGTCAAGATTGTTTCTTTTGATCAAGTTGTACTGTTTTGATAAGAGATTTCTATCGATTTGTAACCAAATTCAGTAATAAAGAGATTCAAAGTGGACGTAGGCTTAATCTCAAGCCGAACCACTATAAATTGCTGTCTTTTACTGCTTTTCTGCCAGTTTACTGCTTAAATTCTGTTCCCGTCACACGGGTGGTGCTTTCACGATTCTATTACACACACCGGGTGTTAGCATTCACTTTTTAGCGTTAACATTTTGGTGCTTTCACCGAGAACCCAACTCAGGCTACTACTCACCATTGCTTCACAGAAGTTTGCTGAAAGAATTTCCTACAAAACCAGAAGTTTATCAGACATAATGGCTCCTGGAAGGAAACGAAAGTCTGTCAGAACTGATGATGACCGTGATAATACTACCACTTCTCTCTCTCCAAATCAGGCAGCTCCAAGCGTCGGTGTGACGCGACAAGAGTTAGATGCTGCTGTATCCGGACTGTACCAGCAGATTGAAACTCAGAATAATCTGATGATGGAAAAGCTGAATGCTCTATTTGGTACGAATCAAAGACCAGTAAGTAATGAGGGAAACTTTGCTAATGCTGCTCCCAATTCCGAGGGAAGAAATATTCCTCACGGAGGATTAGGTGCTGCCGAAGGGGCACCCCTCCAGGCCGAAGGATCCAGGCCATCACCAGTTCTTCATGAGCATTTACCTGGACAAACCCCCGAGAAGATGGACGAGGTCTATTCTACGAAATCTCTGAACAATGAGGAATATCTTTCTGGTATGATCAAGCAAATAATGAAAGAGAGCATGCAAAGAGATGAAGATGAGAGCGAATGGGGATTCGCACCAAGTAGAACTCCGTTTACCGAGAAGATTCTAAAGGCTGAATTTCCTAGAAAATTTGTTCCCCCCACCATTCCTGCTTATCGGGGAACAAGTGATCCAAATCAGTTCTTGTATAAATACGACTGGCACATGACCGGCGCAAGAGCAACTGACGAAATAAAGTGCCGGTATTTTCCAGTTTATTTAGAAGGAGTGGCACTTCTCTGGTTTACCAAGCTTCCTGTCCGATCTGTAGATCAGTTTTCCGATCTGACCCGAAAGTTCAAAGAGCAATTCAGGCTATATGCTTCAAAGGCAAAAGACATAATGTCATTGTCCAGTCTTGAACAGAATCCGGGAGAACCTATTAAGTCATTCTTGAACCGCTTCAACTTAGCTCTGGCAGAGGTCGATAACGCAGAGCCACGAATGATCTTGACCTATTTGATGCGTGCTATCGACAAATCGAGCGAATTTGGAAAATGGCTGAAGATGAAGGAGCCAAATTCGCTCGAGAAATTCTACAAAAAGGCTGACGAATTTATACGCCTAGAGAATCTTTCCGCACCAGCTAAAGTTGCGACAACGGTGGTGGAAAATAATGCTACCATTCAAAGCAAGAAAGAACCTGCAGATCAGAAAAGGGAAAGTAATGGTGGGAAAAGGCAGAAAGACTTCAAAAAGCCCCGCTTCCTCAAACCTTCAGACTTTACTCCTCTGACCGATACCTCGTAGAATATTTACATCGCCACTAAGGATGCTGTTGAATTTCCAAAACCACCGGCCGTGAAAGTTGGGAAGAATGCTGTTCAAAGCGGAAGATTTTGCAAGTTTCACAACCAACCAGGGCACGATACCAATGAGTGCCGCCATTTGAAAAGCCTGATTGAGGAATTGTTAAGAGAGAATAAGTTGCAGCAATACGTCAAGAGGAATAGAAAAGACCCATCTTCATCTAACCCGGGGCAACTACCCCCAGCTCATTCATCTGGTTCAGGAGAAAGGCCTACTGAAAAAGAAAGACCTGTTATCAATGTGATCACAGGAGGACCTCATCCAGCTGGTAGGAGTTGGGGCGAAATGGAAAGGTATGCTAGAGCTTTGAAGTATGCTCCGACTGAAGAAAGTGTCTTGATCTTGGAAGATGCTGCACCTCTAAAGCAGCAGAAGACTTTTCACGATGATATTATGTTCAGAACTAGGGATTCTATTGATGTGGAAGCTCCTACTAAGGACCCTTTAGTTGTTTCTGTCGGTATTGGGCCGGCTATTGTCAGAAGAGTTCTGGTTGATAGTGGTGCTTCGTGCAACATACTCTTTAAAAGGACATTCGACCAAATGAAAATCCCGATGACAGATGTACAAGCCTCTTCACACAAAATTGCCGGATTCACAGGAGAGCTGAAACAGCCAATTGGAACGGTGGATTTGTTTGTTGAAATGGGCGAAGGGCAGAAAAAGTTGGTTAGGAAGCAGACTTTTGTAATTGTTGATGGATTCTCCGCCTATAACGCTTTCTTGGGTCGGCCTACTCTTGCTGCTTTCAGGGCCGTCCTCGCTCCTTGGTGCTTAACAATGAAATTTCCTACTGATAATGGGATTGCTGTTATTAAAGGAGATCAGAATGCAGGACGAGAATGTTATCTTGTAGAACTCCGAGAGGTCAGGAAAAGAGAAATGGGGAAAGATGCGGCAGCTCCGCTCCGCATCAAGGAACCGACCCTGTAGCAACTACGGAGCGGCCCCTGTACTGGCGAACACAGCGATGCAAGAAAAGAAATGGATCCCAGAAAAGCCAGTACAGGGGAGAATAGAGTGGTACCCCTGGAGGTGACGGTACCATTATCTGTAGACTCGAAAGACCCAAACAAAGTACTCAATGTGGGTTCGCAACTAAGTATAACAGTTCAAAACACACTGATATCATTCTTAAAAGCCAATCTAGATGTGTTCGCTTGGTGTCATGCTGATATGTGTGGGATCTCCCCGGAAGTTGCTGTACATACTCTGAACATAGATCCGAAATTCACACCAGTGAAACAGAAGAGAAGAACTCAAGGCCCAGAAAGATCGACAGCACTAAAGGAAGAAGTCGATCGGCTCATGGAGAATGGCTTTATCAGAAACTCCACTTATCCAAATTGGGTTTCAAATCCAGTACTGGTCAAGAAGGCAAATGGAAAGTGGAGAGTATGCATAGATTTCTCAGATTTAAACAAAGCGTGCCCCAAAGATTGCTTCCCGCTGCCCAGAATTGATCAATTGGTGGATGGGACAGCTGGGCATGAGTTGCTGTCGTTTATGGACGCTTACTCCGGATACAATCAGATTATGATGCATGAGCCAGATCAGGAAGACACAAGCTTTATTACAGATGTGGGTCTCTACTGCTACAAAGTAATGCCTTTCGGATTGAAAAATGCTGGGGCAACCTACCAAAGACTCGTCAATGCAATGTTCAAGCCTCAGAATTGTAGAACCATGGAAGTTTATGTCGACGATATGTTGGTAAAATCAAAGAAAGTTGTAGATCACATGGGACACTTGGAGGAAATGTTCGCAATTCTTCGAAAGTACGGAATGAAGCTCAATCCATTGAAATGTTCATTCGGAGTAGAATCTAGGAAATTTTTGGGTTTCATTGTGAGCGCCAGGGGCATTGAAGCCAATCCTACTCAAATCACAGCTCTAAGGGAAGTCAAAGCCCCTAAAACAAAGAAAGAAATGCAAAGTCTCAATGGAAAAGTCGCTGCTCTGAGTCGCTTCATTTCCAAGGCCACAGACAAATGTATTCCCTTCTTTGATGCTCTAAAGAAAGGAAAGAAAATTTTTGAGTGGACTCCAGAATGCCAGAATGATTTCGATGAACTAATTCATCACATGAAAACACCTCCGGTTCTTTCCAAGCCTACTGATGGTGAAGATCTTTTCATCTATTTAGCAATTTCATCTCACGCCCTCAGCGCAGCACTTGTACGGGAAGATATGAAAATACAGCGTCCAGTCTATTACATCAGTAAACGGTTCACTGGGGCAGAGATGAATTATTCGAAGATAGAAAAGCTCGCTTACTGTTTGCTAATTGCTTCCAGGAAATTGAGACCATATTTTCAAGCTCACCCTATCAAAGTTCTTACTGATCAACCTCTAAAGCAAGTCCTGTATCGTCCTGAAACTTCGGGTCGTCTTTTGAAATGGAACATTGAACTTAGCCAGTATGACATCACTTATCACCCCCGAAGAGCAATCAACGGACAAGCTTTAGCAGATTTCATCGCAGAATCTACTGACAAAGGCGATAGTGAGAATGAAACAACTGACGGCATTCCAGTCCAGTGGAAGTTGTATGTTGACAGATCAAGAAATGATTATTGTTCTGGGGCAGGGGTTGTGCTCGAAACCCCCAAAGGACGATCATTGTGTTATGCATTGAGACTGGAATTTCCTTCAACAAACAATGAGGCAGAGTATGAAGCACTTATTGCCGGTCTAAAAATCGCCAAGGAACTAAACATCAAAGTGTTACAGATTTTCAGCGATTCTCAGCTTATTGTTTGCCAGGTGAAGAAAGAATTTCAAGCCAAAGGAGGAAATTTGCCTGCATATTTGACAAAAACTTCCGAACTCCTCAATGATTTCGATCACTACTCAATAAGCCACATACCCCGAGAGGAAAATATGAAGGCAGATTCTTTAGCAAAGTACTCAAGTTCCGGAGAAGCTCAATAGCTGGGATTAGTTCCTGTAGAAGTTTTGACAGCTCCAAGCATTGATGAAATGGATATTGATTGGATTATGGCTACGTCTCAAGAGCATGAATCATGGATGAGTCCAATCAAAGAATACTTACTCAGCGGTTCCCTGCCAGAAAGTTCTAAGGAACGTCGAAAATTATTGAGAAAAGCGTCGAGATATATACTTCAAGATGGCCGATTATACAGACGGGGATTTTCAATGCCTCTGCTCCGATGTGTAACTAAGGAAGAAGCCAAGACAATTCTAGCCGAGGTACACGGAGGAGAATGTGGAGATCATTCAGCTGGTCAAACCTTAGCCAAGAAAGTTCTCCGATATGGGTATTTCTGGCCTGACATTAACCGAGATGCTGCTATCTACTCTAGAAAGTGCGACAAGTGCCAGAGATTCGCAAAAATCCCAAGAGCACCTTCCACCGAACTCTCACAGATGGTCAGCCCATGGCCATTCGCCATTTGGGGTATAGATCTAATCGGACCATTACCAGTTGCCAAATCAGGAATCAAATATGCTATCGTAGCCGTTGATTATTTCACCAAGTGGGCTGAGGCTGAACCTTTGGCCACCATTACTTCTAAAAAGATGATAAATTTTGTAACGAAAAACATCATTTGCAGATATGGTGTGCCACAGAAAATAATCACAGACAACGGTACTCAGTTTGAAAGTGAAGAGTTCCAGGATTTCTGCAAACGATTCAGAATTCGGAAAAGCTTCTCAGCAGTGGCTCATCCGCAGGCAAACGGGCAAGTGGAAGCAGTGAATAAAATCATCAAGTCAACCATCAAAAAGCAACTCGAAAGAGCAAAAGGTGGTTGGGTTGATAAGCTTCCATTAGCACTATGGGCATACAGGACTACTCACAAAACTGCAACTGGGCACACTCCATTTTCACTGGCATACGGATCAGAGGCAATGATTCCAGTGGAAGTAGAAGTTCCTTCACATAGAAGAGTTCATTTCAACGAAGCTGAAAATGAAAAGCTGCAATTTGAAGCACTTGATTTTCTTGATGAGAAAAGAGAAGAAGCTAGGTTCAGAGTTTCAGCTTATCAGCAAAGGATAGCCAGGCACTTCAACTCTAAAGTTCGCCAACGCAGCTTTGAGGTCGGGGACTTAGTTTTGAAAAGGATCATGACGGCAACTGGTGTGTTTGGACCAAACTGGGAAGGACCATATGCCATTGGCAGTAAACTTCTTGATGGCACTTTCAAACTCATAACTGTCGAAGGAGATCCAATTCTAAGAACCTGGAACAGCAACCACTTACGTCCTTATTTTACTTGAAAGAAAAAGCTTTGTTCAAAATTGTGAAATAATGATGAATGTATCAGTTGTATTGTAAAATATTGTAAATCAGTGTGAATGAATGAAAGCTATAAAGTGGATGTAGGCCCGATTCTTGGCCGAACCACTATAAATCTTGTGTTCTTTACTATTTCATAATGCCTGTTTTATTTCGATATGTAAATACTTTAAATGTATTGCTAAAATGTCGATTCAAAATTGCAGGACATCAAAACAATGCTTACTCGTCACAAAACCAAGCGACCTCTATAAATCACCTGTTATGCAAATACCAAGCGACAAGAAATTCCAAATACAAATCCTATACAAAGTGAACTTCACATAAAAAGTTGGCGACTCCACTGTGACAAACCTTTGTTAATTGGTTGAGATTGTCGATATAAACAAACATCCAACTAGATAACTTGCGTTTGTCCCGTGAAGTCGTTCAACAGTGAAGTCCATTTCTTCAAACATAGCAATGTAAGGAAAGAAGATGCGCTTGGAAACAATAACAAAAGATCGCTAATGAGCAGATGATGAGAGAACATTGCCAAGCAAACAAAGGAGCAGCCAAAAGGAGATATGCTTCTCAATAAAAGGGCCAGTAAGAACCACCGAAGGGACACCTTCCCAAGCAGAAGGAATAGGGCCCTTGCTGACGGATCGTGATGCATCCGATCAGGCAGCTTGCGTCCGTCCCGTGGATCTACTTGCCCCTGAGATGCAACCTTCCTGGCACACCAACCACCCAACGCTCCTTCTCAAAGTTCAACAAAGCCCTCTGACGAGGCACGCCAAAAAATGAAAGTACTTCTCTCAATCAAAAAAGATTGGTGGAACCACCAGAGGGGCACCTTCCCAAGCTGAAGGAATAGGGCCCTTGTTACTTAATTGCGATCGTTTGTGCAAACAAGCATCCAATCAAGCAACTTGCGTCCGCCCCGTGGATCCACTCAATCATGAGAAAGTAACTTCCAGGCAATCAAAAAGCCCTTTTCGGAGGCACAAGCCCTCTTCGGAGGCACATGACCTCTTCGGAGGCAAAAGCCCTTTTCCAAGGCACCACAAGCCCTCTTCGGAGGTACATGACCTCTTCGGAGGCAGAAGCCCTTTCCCAAGGCACCGCAAGCCCTCTTTGGAAGCACAAGCCCTCTTCGGAGGCACAAGCCCTTTTCGGAGGCACAAGACCTCTTCGGAGGCACAACTCTTTAAGAGGAGCCCTCTCCGGAGGCATGTCCCAAAATAAAATACTCGAACGAAAAGCATTCTCTGGAAGCACAGTTCAACTCTCAAAGGAAGGATTAACTTGTTCATCTCAAAAAGTTCCTCATAAAAAAGTTGAAATACTACAAAATTCTTTCAGAAAAGTTCATTTCACTTCATAGGGAAATTCACTTCTTAATAAATAAAAGTGATTATCCCCGAAAGTTGAAGCGTTCTTCAGAAAGAGAAAATAAAAATTCCTCTAAAGACTAGATATACTCTATTAAAAGCAGAATAATTCTCCCCTTAATAGCGGGGTAATTATTCTTTGAAATAAGAGTATTAGTGTTGAAAAAGCTAGGAATGTTGCAATATACTTACGGCATGGGGGCAATACTGTACAATTCGATTATATTAACAAACACAACATGCCATAAGTTCATTGCAATACCACGAAAAATAGACGTGGAATAAATGTATTCCCAGACACAGACAAAAAGTTTGTACAAGTAAAAGGAATCATTTATTCTACACTAGAAAGAGAAACAGATGCATTCTCACATACACAAGAGTTTGTACAAGTAAAATAATTGTTTTATTTAGTACTATGAAAATTCTTTACATGTGCAGATATCTCAAAAAGCAAAAGCAGGGACCGGTACCCGCACAATCCCCGGTCGATACATGCAAAAAGCAAAAGTAAGGAGTAGAAAATCTAGCTTGTTATTCCTTCTTCTCGCCACCTTTGGAGCCTTTCCCCGGCCTAATGATTAGTTTTTGGAGCCGCTGTGAACGGGTCGGGGCAGAAGGAGAAAAAGGCGCGGCTGGATCAACTTTTGCTTCCTCCCTAGTTGAAGCACTTCCCTTCTTCTTCCTTATGCCACGCTTCCCCTTCCTCTTTGAAGAAGATTCGCTCCCCGGAGTAGCAAGCAGTGTTGAAAGCTTTGTGTCATCATCAAGGGACTGCTCCGGGGTCTTCTCGACGTCTTCAAGGTCCTCCACCTTCTGTTCCTGCGAAGCTGCCGGGTCATCCAGGCCTAGAAGGGCTTCGATTTTCTCTGCCTGTGATCCCGGCTGGGAAGCAGAAGGAGGAGTAACCTGTAAAGATGGAGGGACGGCAACTGAAGGAGTGGAAACTTGTGCAGTGTTTGGTGCCTCCGCTGTAGAAGAAAAGAAGTTAAAATCAACATCTTCCGAAAATAGAGAAGGTATCGGTTCACCAAAGTTCAAGTAACAAGTAAGAAGGTCATCAAACTCGATTAAATCAAATAACTGGTTCATTAGACCCGGAACTTCGCCAAAGTTACCTGGAGGAGTTGGCTTCGCAAGTTCAATTTCATATTTATCAGCCTCAGTTTCTTCCTGGCTCTTCTCTTCAATTTGGGAAAGAGGAGTCTCGGAAGTATCGAGTTTAGCTTCAGCATCTTTTGCAGCAAGTGGAGATTGAGAGCTAGAACCGATGATATCAACATCAGTCAAAGTTGAAGTATGGACAGGGGCAGGTAGTGATGTTGTCTTTTCTGGATGCTCCTCTACCATTGTCCCGGCTCTAGCTTCGGCAAGTTGCTCTTTGCCTCTAATAAGCGCATCACGTGCTTCATCGTCTAGATAAAGCGCTACAAGGTCTGCTTCCGCATAACCGGCAAATGTATCAAGTATGGTCTCCCAAACTTCAGCAAGTGTAATCTCATATTTGGGACACAAGAATGAAAGGCTGCCGCGGCCCAAAACGCTGTGCATGTAGAAGTCAAATAGAGTAGAATCGATGCTAGCTTTAGTGGCGTCGTGAGACTCTTCGGCCGCAACTTGTCCAGCGACCGCGTCATCACGCTCCTTCTCAACTTTAAGAAGCTTAGCTTTCAGCATCTCAATCTCTGCATTTTGGGACACAATTGTTCCCCGCAGCTCAGTATTTTCTGTGCGATATTTCTCAGTAATGTGCTGCTCAGCTGCAAGCTTCATTTCGGCGTCCCTTTGCGCAGCATGTGCATCCCGCACTTGCTTCTAAAAGACTTCTTCCTTTTGAGTGTGCGATGCAGAAGATGAGGCCAGATCTTCCTTTAGTTGCTTGACTTCAGATGCAAGCTTTGCGTTGTCGTCTGCAATGCTTGTCATCTCCGCATCATGTTGCTTACACCATTTGTCCCATTCTGATTTATCATTCTCCATGGTCATCATCGCCTCAAGATTTATGCGGTTGAACCTCTGAAGTTCGTCGACAAGTTTCTGCCATTGCGACATCCTCTCGATATTAAGCCTGACTGCATCAAGACTTTTAAGCATGTATTGCTTATCAATTGGAACCAAATCCAAGTCAAAGCGCACTCCTTTTAGGCACCAATTTGGAAATCGGCTCTGAAGCGTTGGAGGGCCGTCTTTAACTTGATATTGTGGCCTGTTAATGATTATTTGAATATCAGACTTCTTTAGAGGAGGAGAGCCGGCCGGAGTATCAGAAGGGATAGGAGCGTCAGTTTTTTCAGAAATTTCAGACGCGTCCTTCTCATCAAGTTTAACCCGTTTACTTGGGTCATCGGTAGCATGCTTCTTCCCTTTGTCATCATGATATTTTCTTTTATGAGAGTCATCGTCTCTCCTTCTTTGCTGCTCTTCGTAAGCACGCCTTTCTTGAGCTTTTCTAGCTGCACGCTCTTCGTCAGATTCTTTGCGGGAGGGAAGATAACGTCCATAATCGTAAGAATCACGCCCTCCGTAGCGCCGAAAGTTGTCGTAGTATGAGCCGGTACGTCCCATCGGAATATCTGAAAAACGAAAAAAAAAGTAAAGTTTAGAAATTTCCAGGAAAAAGAGGATAAATGCTTATAAGTGCTGAGAAATCCTAAGTGTGTGCGGCGTGCAAACTACATGCGTCAAACTACAGACCACGCTTTAGTGTGGAAACAGAGATGACTGGCGTAGTAGGCATCAGGGTTTGTTTAAAGGTGGAAGTCGCTTCAACAACGGGAGAAGTCGCTTTTAGATTGTTATCCCCGAAAAGCTCTTGAGAAGTTATCATGATATCGCTCAAACCATCAAAGGTGTCATCACCCTGGTGTTCAGCAGACTTCTCCTTTTCAACTTCCGTATCAATTGATTTTTCAAAGACTCGAGGATTCTCTTCCTCCTCAATAATTGGGGCAAGTGCCGACTTGCTGACTGACCCTACAACATCGATGGATGCGGAACATTTTATCAAAGCAGCCTCTACGACGGATGCTTTTGATGCGATTTCTTCTACAGAAGCTGGGGTATTCGAGGCCTCTGCTCGAGCGCCCGAAGCAGCTAACGTTTCCGCATCAGAACTAGAGATTTCATGAATCTGAGTCGATCTAGAAGGATGTAAAAGTCCAAACTAGTGAAGAAACTCATCTTTCAACAGAAATTTCGCATCCTGTTCTTCAACTAGAACAGCCATGAGCCTCTCCAGAGTTTGCTTGTGACTAGGGTCCCTAGAGGGAGAGAGGAGCGCTGAAATGAGAAAGCAAAGTTAACACTTAGTGATTCGGACTGCAAAATACTCAGAGAATAAGGAGAAGAAAGGATAGGCATTCTTACTTCCTTCCCTCCACACGGCGTAAAACCCAGGGGGACAGCGAACGTAAAAATACTGAGTCAAAAACCCATGAGCAGTATCAGGGAGGCCGACAACCAATTTGCGATTCCTGGCACTTCTTATAACAATGATCGAAGGATGATCTTTGACTCTGATAAAAGAGCATAGATAACAGATTTCGTCAACACTGGGAAGACGGTCAAGCGTTCTGCCGAATAGTACGCACAGCCCCATTAGAACAGCATAGCCGTTGGGGTGTAATTGGAAGGGAGCGATTGCCAGTTGGCGAAGAAGATGTTGAAGAAAATTGTTGAAAGGAGGAATGGCCCCGCTCGAGCACATTTGTCGGTTGACCGCCACAAATTCAGGAGGTGCTACAGCAGCAGTGTTATTCTTCTCAGGAAGGATAGCGTCAGCTTCAGCAATACCAAATTGAATGCACAATTGCCGAAAAGTTTTGTACAATAGAGTAGAAGAGGCTCTCTCTGGGGGATTGACTAAAGGAGCTGGAATGAGAATGGACTCTCCGGTCTGAACTGTTACATCTCCTTGTTGAGAAGTCATTCTACACAAGCAACTGGATGTTCAAATATGAAGGTGCACGTTTCCTAAATAGTGTGAAGTGTTGTGCAAAACTAGTCAAAATAACAAATAAATACAAACTGGAATTAAGATAGTCGGTAATTGATCGATCGTCAAATTTTAGGACTTGATTAATTTAAAGTTCAGGTACAGTATTAAGTATAAACCGGTCATTTTCAACTGACTGTTTTAATGCTGCCTTAATACTTTGCTTGAATTTGTCGACTTAAAGCACTTCATTCACACGATCTATTTATGTTAATTGTCTGTTATTAACTAATCTGTCACTTGATGTGGGCAGTCGGTGACAGTATATTCGTCCCAGTTTTCTATGAATATTGTATTAAGCAGGTTATTAGTTTGCAAGTTAGAGTGATCTGTGGAAAAGTTCAGCAGTTCAAAATTCAGCAGTTCAAAGTTCAACAGTTCAAAGTTCATGCAAAGCCCAAGTCATGAGTCGCCAACGACTTATGTGTTAACTCGTCCACGACTTAAGGGTTACAAGGAAAGTCAGGACAGGTCGCTTCGGTTTTAGGTCATTAATGCTTTAAATCGGCAGTACTTCGAGTTTTAAGTCGTGTGAAAATAAAAAAGGCTTCAGTCCAAAGCGGTGTAAAATCCCAAGTCCTAAGTCGTCCACGACTCATGGCTTATGTCGTAAGAGGCTAAGTCGTCCACGACCCAAGAACTATGTCGTAAGAGGCTTAAGTCGTGGGTCGTACAAAGCTGCTAAACCGTGGCCATTCTAGCATCTCACTCGTTTGAACCCATTGACTTTTCTCCTAACCTAATAACCTCTCAATCAAACTACGATCCTTATCCTCATTCCATCACACCATGGAGTCATCCAAAAAGCCAAGTTCAGATCACCAAAGCCTCGCCAACCTAATCAATTAAACCTGAAATACAGTAACCCTCCATCTCCATCGCCCCATTCATCTAAAGATGAAATCAAGCAAAATCAGGTTCACGAACTACCGGTACGATGAAATTCGCAACAAAACATTGCACGAGGGGATGGATTAAGTATAAGGAGGAGAATTCATGAATCAATGATGATTAAAGGTCGAGGAGCGAGTAGGAACACTTACGCAATGAAGAATCGAGAATCGAATTAGTTGATTGTTAGAAAAGGAAGAAATTTCCTTGAGAAAGCTCGGAGGAGTATTAATGGCGGATACGACTCAGGAGATAAGCAATGGATAGAAGGAACGACTCAGGCTTTTTATACCTCTAGACAGTGGAACACGAAAAGGCATATGCGAGTTAAGGTAAGTCGAAGCACAGGACCTACGACTTAGGCATGTACTTCGAGGGGCAAATGTTAACCCTTAATTTTCTTCGACTTAAGAAGAATACGACTCATAGCCCAGACGACTTAACAAGTTAACACTATCAACGACTTATGAGATAAGAAGTGAACAACTTAAGTTGAGTCACGACTTAGTGACTTAAAAGAGCTAACGACCTAATTGCTGAAGTCTTCTACGAGTTAAGCTTGTTACGACTTAAGGGCTTTACGACTCAACGAGTTAAGTCTTCTACGACTTAAGGGCTTTACGACTCAATGAGTTAAGTCTTCTACGACTCAACGAGTTAATTCTTCTACGACTTAAGGGCTGCACGACTCAAGGAGTTGAGCTTTCTACGAGTTAAGGACTTACGACTCAGGAGGACGCTATGACTTAAGGGTCTTACGACTTAAAGGTCTTGCGACTTAAGAGTCTTACGACTTAAAGGTTTCACGACTTAAAGGTCTTACGACTTAAAGGCTATCAGGGTAAAATCCAAAGCCCGTGCTTGTGCTACTTTTATCTGGTAAGTCAGCTACGACTTAGCACTTGTCTTCAACTGAACCACAATATGAACCCAGTATGGCGCCCACGAGATATCTTAAGTAAAATACGAGTTATGACTTACCATAAGTCGGTCACGACTCATGACTTGGCCAAAACGAAAGTTCAGAATTCAACTCCTATAAATAGGCCACCACTTCCAACATAAGGAGGACTTTTGGCCATTCATTTCTTCAAGCGCCGTTACTCTGTCGAAGTCTCCATTCATCCAGCAATCAAAGATCCTCAAACATTCAAGACGCTACAACAATCTTCAAGAGATAATTCCTTACATCCAACATGGATTCATCGAATTTCATCGACGAAGATTGAGCTAGTAGTCAAGATTGTTTCTTTTGATCAAGTTGTACTGTTTTGATAAGAGATTTGTATCGATTTGTAACCAAATTCAGTAATAAAGAGATTCAAAGTGGACGTAGGCTTAATCTCAAGCCGAACCACTATAAATTGCTGTCTTTTACTGCTTTTCTGCCAGTTTACTGCTTAAATTCTGTTCCCGTCACACGGGTGGTGCTTTCACGATTCTATTACACACACCGGGTGTTAGCGTTCACTTTTTAGCGTTAACAAACTAAAATCAATATCTCCTTGCTTGATGTATTTTAGACATAGGTATAAAAATAAATTTGTTAGTAATGATCAAATATTCGATCTGGAAAAATTTCTAGATAGTATTAAAGAGTAGCTTCATCCTAAAGGAGGTAGAACAGTTAAATCTCAACTAAACTCAAAAATTTCGATGAAAATAATTTAAGATTTCAAGGTTATAATCTGATTTGTCACTGGGAAATAGGATTTTTAAAAGAGAAATCATGATTTTTAAGGAAGTATGTTGTAAGAAATTGAGTATTGATCAAATTATGAGTTTTTGGGTCCTTCTGATGATCAAGTTGATCGGCGACCCCGTGAGTTTGGCCAGAGGAAGTCCATGGGCCGAAGGTCATGAGAAAAATGGGTTCATAATTTTCTGGCCATCGTGGTGGATGGTACGATTTAATCTAGGGTTTAAAACCCAAATGTAGTTGAGGTTGGAATTATGGTCGCCGCGATGCCTATGGGTGATCGAGCTTCACCTGGCCTTAGGAAATGGTAGTGTGGAGGCTGGCGATGCTGTGGACGGAGTTTGGGAAACTCCGGTGGACGGCGTTGGTGGTACGAATGAGGCTTTTCTGGTGATGTCAGGTTTCCAGTGTCGAGCTGAAAGCTCGTTTTCGTTTTGGGTTGTATGTTTTCGATTTGAAGGCTTGAATCGATTCCTGAATCGATTTGCGACTTGTCAGAGTCAATGAGATTTGCCGGAGTGATGGCGAACGGCGGTGCACATGCACGAGGATCTCTGAGTATCAGAGCTTGCATTCTAGGGAGAAGAAGATGGAGACTCGGGGGATTGCTCGGGAAAGTGTTGTCCTGACCCGGGTTTAGTTTCGTGTAGCTCGCGAGTGGGCTATCATGTTAACAGTTTTAAATTTTAAACTAAACTAAGTTTTTAAAGGAAATTTATAAACGTGAAGAATCGGGGAAAATCAGATTTGGCTCGGGTAAATCATGGTGGGCTCGGATTTTTTTTGTTATATCCAGATTTTAAATGAAAAGAGAAAGAAAAAAATATATATATAAGTAGGGTTTCAAAGTGAAATGTTAAACAAGTTTTAAACAAATTTCCACGTTTAAAATTTTAAAGTTAAATGTTTTTTTTAAAGGGGAAATTGTTTTGATATTGAAAATCTTCACATTAGTTAATTTATTAATTATCAAGTGTTTTTGAAAATATAACGATGTGGTATTAAACTTTAAATAGCTTAATTAAGAAGTTAGTTTAAAAGATAAAGATGTTTATAGTTGTAATTAAATTAAAGGTAACTATTTAATGAAAGTAACTAAAGATAATTACTTAATAAATTAATGATTAGGGTTGATTAATCGACTGATTAAAACTGATTTTTGATTTAATTAATATAAGTGATTAGGGGTAATCACTCATGGTAATTAGTTAAGAATGGTAATTAATTAAGGTAATTAAGTTGAGGATAATTAATAAATGATTAAAGGTTAATTAATTGAAATGGTTTATAATTAATTAATTAATGATTAATTTACCAAGATTTGTAGTTTATTCATAAGTAATTAATCTGTTATAAATTAATTATAATCAGATATTAATTGATTCTACTTATGGATGTTTGGATTCTATTGGATGATTTAATTGTTTGATATCCCTGATTTGTGATGCTTTGTGATACATCCTGTTTTATGTTGTGATCTGTAATTTACTTATCTGTGATATATATCTGTGATTTGTGAATGGAGATTAGCGTTATATTTTATATCGCTTACCAACTATATTTTTGTATTCTGATCTGCGATGATTTATGAAGTTGCACTATTGTGTGTTAAACCCTGGACCACACTTTTACACACACAAATATGGATTTCACGTGGAAATCGGTTAAGTCACAGATAATTTAAAATTGATGTTTTTAAAATTGAAATTTTAATTTCAATTGATTTTGAAATTAGAAATTTGGGTTTAAAGTGAAAAGCTTTTGAATTGGAATTTCAAAGATAAAAGTTATTTTGAATAAATTAATCGAGTTTTGAAAATTTAACATAATTTGATTTAAATTTGAATTCAAGTTTGAAATTGAATCCTATGATATGAAACTAGGGATTAAAGATGATATAAATGAGTTTGTATGAATTTAAACCATTTTAAAAGTATAATTCTGAGAATTTGAATTTAACCCAAGAACCTTAACTCGTATAAATGAATCAGATTTCCAAAATGAAAACTGTTTGTTTTCAAACGATAAAAGCTTTCAGATAATAAATGAAATTCCAATTTAATTAAAGGAATTTCAAGTCTGAATTGAAAATTGTTTTCCCAAGTTATGAATGAATTCTTTTTGAAAGCTATGAATTGAATCTTTTTGTTTAAAAGATTTAAAAATGGTGATTTGTTTTAAACCATTCGAAATGAAATTGTTTTGAAAGCTATAAGTTAAATCTTGATTTAAAGATTTAACGAGTTAATTCAATTGAAATGGAAATTGTTTTGAAATCCACGAATGGATTATTGTGAATGGGGTTAACTTTGTGAATTGAATCTTTTTGTTTAAAAGATTTGAAAATGGTAATTGGTTTAAACTATTTGAAAGAAAGTTTTAAATTATTAAGTTGTGACTTAATTGAAATCCCATATCCATATGATTTTTGAATATTTCGCTCACTATTCGGGTTAGCCGGGAAAGGACCTTTGGGTCGTATAACCCATTCCGAATATGTGATACGTCGTAATGGATGGCATTTGATGACCGGTGTTGAAGACCGGATATTTTCGAAAACGAAAGGGTTTCTTGTCGATTGTCTCTGCACTGGTTGATCCTCGGTATAGAGATCTCCATTTGTGATAGGAAATCCGATCGGGATTGTGAATACCCGGAATTGCAAGGGCTTCGTAAGAAGTGCCTTCAGTTCTATTCGAACCCGGAACAGACTTGTATGGATTGTATGTCTGACATTACAATTTGAGATATAAAGCAGATTTCTTTCAAATACATTTCTGTTTGGTGGCGGAGAATTTATTCTCTTAGCTTAACACCCTTCTCTGAGACATACGAGCTCAGAGGTTATGTAATTGAAGGTTATCAGCGATATACTCCCAAATTGGTAACGTGGCATGCTGAGTGTTGATGTGTGATGATCATTATTTTATCATTTGTGATATGATCATTTGTTTGATCATTTATCTAGGTGATCATTTCTTTGATCATCTGTTGACCCAAAGCATGGCTTTGTGCCAAAGCATAGCTTTGTGGACGAGACTTCGTCGAACCTCACAAACTGGTAATGGTCGAAACAGGAATTGTGCGGCAAGGTTTTAGGGGTAGCTTCCCTAGGGTATGACCATTCCTTCTAGAAAAGGGTAGTATCATGGTATGGAGCCCAGATATTTACTCATGTGGACACACTTTATTTATTATGTGTGATGTTGGTTAGAGGCGCCTCGTTTAAAGGTCCCAAAGGACCGGGGGTGGCATATCTGAGGTTTTGTATATTCCCCGGGAAGGGGGGTAGCCGGCCTTGATTGGTAGAGAGCAGTTTGTCTCTCGGAGCATCCAGCCAGAGGCATTCTTTCGTGGCATAGGAAGTTCCTTGGCCTGACCATTTGTTGGAAAATCCATTCATCTGATACGAGCCTTGTACGGTTTTAGTTGTAGAACCTGCCATCTACTTATGGTGGCTCCCCACTGTTTGGATGGTAGCTATAGTAGGCATTGTTCGAAATGTCTATGTTGGCTAAGATTGATATTCTACTTTCGAAAATGTTTTCTACACCATGCACTAATAATAATATCAAACCAAATGAGTTGTTATTGCGTATCAAGCATCTTTGACTATCATAAGGAGAAATCTCCTCCAATTCTGCATTTGCATTGTGTGTGTGGCGGGAGGCGTTATGGTAGTTTCATTTTCCAAAAGCATTGCGAATTGACTTTAAAATTCTCTGCTATTTGTTTTTAAAGTTAAACTATTTTTGTTGCTCACACCAGTCCCATGACTGATCTAGAGTTTATTGTTTCTTTCCTAAACTCTGGATGCTCAAAATTTTCTACATGGGCAGTCTAGAGTTGGGTTTTTCAGATATTTAGATTTAGTAGATTTTCTGGAGCTAGTTCAGTCTTTGGATATAGACTGCACTTGCTTATCTTTGTACCTCGTTATTGGGAGTTCGAGCTATTTCTGGATTGGTGAATGGAGATGGAGATTATCCATTGCTGATGTTATCTATTTTCTTTTCCGCTGCTATTTCTTGTATCATATCTCTGATGTATATTGATATTTATTGTATCACTCTGTTGTATCGGATATTGTATATCAAAATATTATTCTTTTTCTTCCGTTGTGTTATTTACTTAACTATGTTATAAGCTCCGGCGACTCGGATTTGAACGGTCGAATCTACGACATTCGAGTACTATGTAAAGTATGGATGTCGATTTTCGAACGTGAAAATTCTACTCGTTACATTTGGTATCAGAGCTAAGGTTGAACTTTAGCTCAGGAGTATAACACATTAAGTAGCTCATTAGAGATAGGGTGAATTATCCCTATAATGAGTAATCTCTAAGATATCCGTCTGAACGTCTCAGTAAATTCTCTTACTATCCACTGATAGAGAGTATGAGTGCAAGAAGAGGACGAGATAAGGGACAAGGGAGTACGACTATAAATGGTCAATGCACAGCAACAGTGGAAACAACTTTCTTATCAATATTCTTTGATTCATTTCCAAATTCTTTTGATTTCTTCGTACCAGCTACAAGAAGAAGTTTCGGTGTAATGGTGGCTCTACGAACCGTGGTAGGAAAATTTTACT
The DNA here is from genome assembly GCA_030737815.1 of Allium fistulosum. NCBI lineage: Eukaryota > Viridiplantae > Streptophyta > Magnoliopsida > Asparagales > Amaryllidaceae > Allium > Allium fistulosum. Next base: position 422,306,865 of record CM060907.1, on the reverse strand, counting down.
TCGTATCTTCATCGGTTTCTTATCAGCCTTTTGATTTAAACCTTAATGAATATGAAATTTGGAAATTGAAAATTTTAAATAAATTGGAAATTTTAATTTGAGGTAAATTGATTAATAGAACATGAGGATAAAATTGAATTAAACCAATAAAACGATTTCGTTTGAAACCCAATTTTGAAATTCTATTATAATTTCTTGTGAATGCCAAAGTCCGAAGAGGGATAAATTGGTATGTTATCTGAGATATTCCGACTTGAGTTTGGAATTCATATCTTAAGTTTAAGGAGTTATAGGAGATCTAAATATATATGTGTATATTGAATTTGAAATAAAATCTAAAATAAATGGTTTTAAAAATAAATATAGAGTTAAATAATAATAGAATATCTTTATAAATGAATTCTTATTTTTAAATAGAAATTGTCATTTCAAATTACTTATAAATATATATACAAATGTGTGTGTTTTGAAAGAAGCTATGGTTTGAAATAGTAATAAGTAAATTTATTATTTAATAATTAAGTTTAAAATAAAAGAGGAATTAAAATGTGCAAATGTATTAGAAATATAATTAAAATACTTAAATTTAAAAATGTATAAGAATAACCATAATAACTTTGTTTATGTACACTTAAACGATACCAAGGCAAATAAAAATATTTGATAATATAAAAACAAAATGGAATATGCTTGTAAACTAATATGCAGGCAAGAATAAGTAAAAGAAAGCAAAGATAAGTATGAAACAAAATAAAGAACATATGTACAAGAATATAAAAACAAACCGGGTTAAAGAATAAATAAGTATGTACATAAAGTAAATGTAATATCTATGAAAGTACTAAGCAATTAATGCCATTACCTTCAGCCACCATAACATATCATCTCAGCCGAAAGCAAAGAGGAAAAAAATGAATTTGTACAAACTCATAAATGCAAGCTATCTTCAGCCATACCCTATTGTATATACAAAACCATATAATCAACCTGTACAACTCAATTTCATTTATCTATCCCTTCTCATTTTAGTTCGAGCATCATCACTCAGTAGAATCTGAATGGAACACCATTTCAAACTTAAATAAAACTCAACAATGCCAATCAGTTCAAATAAGGAAATCAAAAAGAAGTTCCAGATTTTTCAACAACCTTTCCCAAGCTTTGTGTCCTCTGTCTTCCTCCCACAGGTGAGTAACATTTTGTTTTAAAACTTTAAAAATATGATTTTGTGAGCAAACTACCTTTTCAATATTAAAATATGTTTATATTTTTGATGTTGTGATGAATACTTCAAGTTATTGTGAAAATTGCATTGAACTGTATTGTTCTGTGAGTAAACAAATTAAATCTACTTAATATAGATACAAGCTGTAAATTCTTCAAAGTTAAGAATGTTAAGCATTAGAATGTTGTTTAGAATGGATTGTTTATATATGTTCATATCTGTATGGATGATCATATCTATATCCCAAAAACAGATACTCTGTTAAATTTACAGGCTTCCAAAATTTGAACTAAAATCAATATCTCCTTGCTTGATGTATTTTAGACATAGGTATAAAAATAAATCTGTTAGTAATGATCAAATATTCGATCTGGAAACATTTCTAGATAGTATTAAAGAGTAGCTTCATCCTAAAGGAGGTAGAACGGTTAAATCTCAACTAAACTCAAAAATTTCGATGGGAATAATTTAAGATTTCAAGGTTATAATCTGATTTGTCACTGGGAAATAGGATTTGTAAAAGAGAAATCATGATTTTTAAGGAAGTATGTTGTAAGAAATTGAGTATTGATTAGATTATGAGTTTTTGGGTCCTTCTGATGATCAATTTGATCGGCGACCCCGTGAGTTTGGCCAGAGGAAGTCCATGGGCCGAAGGTCATGAGAACAATGGGTTCATAATTTTCTGGTCATCGTGGTGGATGGTACGATTTAATCTAGGGTTTAAAACCCAAATGTAGTTGAGGTTGGAATTATGGTCGCCGCGGTGCCTAGAGGTGATTGAGCTTTACCTGGCCTTAGGAGATGGTAGTGTAGAGGCTAGCGATGCTGTGGACGGAGTTTGGAAAACTTCAGTGGACGACGTTGGTGGTACGAATGAGGCTTTTCTGGTGATGTCAGGTTTCCAGTGTTGAGCTGAAAGCTCGTTTCCGTTTTGGGTTGTATGTTTTCGATTTGAAGGCTTGAATCGATTCTTGAATCGATTTGCGACTCGTCAGATTCAGTGAGATTCGCTAGAGTGATGGCGAACTGCGGTGCACATGCACGAGGATCTCTGAGTATCAGAGCTTGCATTCTGGGGAGAAGTAGATGGAGACTCGGGGGATTGCTCGGGAAAGTGTTGTCCTGACCCGGGTTTGGTTTCGTGTAGCTCGCGAGTGGGCTATCATGTTAACAGTTTTAAATTTTAAACTAAACTAAGTTTTTAAAGGAAATTTATAAACGTGAAGGCTCGGGGAAAATCAGATTTGGCTCGGGTAAATCATGGTGGGCTCGGGTTTTTTTTGTTATATCCAGATTTTAAATGAAAAGAGAAAGAAAAAAAAATATATAACTAGGGTTTCAAAGTGAAATGTTAAACAAGTTTTAAACAAATTTCCATGTTTAAAATTTTAAAGTTAAATGTTTTTTTAAAGGGGAAATTGTTTTGATATTGAAAATCTTCACGTTAGTTAATTTATTAATTAACAAGTGTTTTTGAAAATATAACGATGTGGTATTAAACTTTAAATAGCTTAATTAAGAAGTTAGTTTAAAAGATAAAGTTGTTTATAGTTGTAATTAAATTAAAGGTAACTACTTAATGAAAGTAACTAAAGATAATTACTTAATAAATTAATGATTAGGGTTGATTAATCGACTGATTAAAACTGATTTGTGATTTAATTAATATAAGTGATTAGGGGTAATCACTCGTGGTAATTAGTTAAGAATGGTAATTAACTAAGGTAATTAAGTTGAGGATAATTAATAAATGATTAAAGGTTAATTAATTGAAATGGTTTATAAGTAATTAATTAATGATTAATTTACCAAGATTTGTAGTTTATTCATAAGTAATTAATCTGGTATAAATTAATTATAATCAGATATTAATTGATTCTACTTATGGATGTTTGGATTCTATTGGATGATTTAATTGTTTGATATCCCTGATTTGTGATGCTTTGTGATACATCCTGATTTATGTTGTGATCTGTAATTTACTTATCTATGATATATATCTGTGACCTGTGAATGGAGATGAGCGTTATATTTTATATCGCTTATCAACTATATTTCTGTATTCTGATCTACAATGATTTATGAAGCTGCACTATTGTGTGTTAAACCCTGGACCACACTTTTACACACACAAATATGGATTTCACATGGAAATCGGTTAAGTCACAGATAATTTAAATTTGATGTTTTTGAAATTGAAATTTTAATTTCAATTGATTTTGAAATTAGAAATTTGGGTTTAAAGTGAAAAGCTTTTGAAATGGAATTTCAAAGATAAAAGTTATTTTGAATAACTTAATCGAGTTTTGAAAATTTAAATAATTTGATTTAAATTTGAATTCAAGTTTGAAATTGAATCCTATGATTTGAAACTAGGGATTAAAGATGATATAAATGTGTTTGTATGAATTTAAACCATTTTAAAAGTATAATTCTGAAAATTTGAATTTAACCCAAGAACCTTAACTCGTATAAATGAATCAGATTTCCAAAATGAAAACTGTTTACATTCAAACGTTAAAAGCTTTCAGATAAGAAATGAAATTCCAGTTTAATTAAAGGAATTTCAAGTTTGAATTGAAAATTGTTTTCCCAAGTTATGAATGAATTCTTTTTGAAAGCTATGAATTGAATCTTTTTGTTTAAAAGATTTGAAAATGGTGATTTGTTTTAAACCATTCGAAATGAAATTGTTTTGAAAGCTATAAGTTAAATCTTGATTTAAAGATTTAACGAGTTAATTCAATTGAAATGGAAATTGTTTTGAAATCCATGAATGGATCTTTGTGAATGGGGTTAACTCTGTGAATTGAATCTTTTTGTTTAAAAGATTTGAAAATGGTAATTGTTTTAAACTATTTGAAAGAAAGTTTTAAATTATTAAGTTGTGACTTAATTGAAATCCCATACCCATATGATTTTTGAATATTTCGCTCACTGTTCGGGTTAGCCGGGAAAGGACCTTTGGGTCGTATAACCCATTCCGAATATGTGATACGTCGTAATGGATGGCATTTGATGACCGGTGTTGAAGACCGAATATTTTCGAAAACGAATGTGTTTCTTGTCGATTGTCTCTGCACTGGCTGATCCTCGGTATAGAGATCTCCATTTGTGATGGGAAATCTGACCGGGATTGTGAATACCCGGAATTGCAAGGGCTTCGTAAGAAGTGCCTTCGATTCTGCTCGAACCCGGAACAGACTTGTATGGATTGTATGTCTGACGTTACAATTTGAGATATAAAGCAGATTTCTTTCAAATACATTTTTGTTTGGTGGCGGAGAATTTATTCTCTTATCTTAACACCCTTCTCTGAGACGTACGTGCTCAGAGGTTATGTAATTGAAGGTTATCAGCGATATACTCCCAAATTGGTAACGTGGCATGTTGAGTATTGCTGTGTGATGATCATTGTTTGATCATATGTGATATGATCATTTGTTTGATCATTTATCTAGGTGGTCATTTCTTTGATCATCTGTTGACCCAAAGCATGGTTTTGTGCCAAAGCGTAGCTTTGTGGACGAGACTTCGTCGAACCTCACAAACCGGTAATGGTCGAAACAGGAATTGTGCGGCAAGGTTTCAGGGGTAGCTTCCCTAGGGTATGACCATTCCTTCTGGAAAAGGGTAGTATCATGGTATGGAGCCCAGATACTTACTCATGTGGACACACTTTATTTATTATGTGTGATGTTGGTTAGAGGCGCCTCGTTTAAAGGTCCTAAAGGACCGGGGGTGGCATATATGAGGTTTTGTATATTCCCCGGGAAGGGGGGTAGCTGGCCTTGTTTGGCAGAGAGCAGTTTGTCTTTCAGAGCATCCAGCCAGAGGCGTTCTTTCGTGGCATAGGAAGTTCCTTGGCCTGACCCTTTGTTGGAAAATCCATTCATCCGATACGAGCCTTGTATGGTTTTAGTTGTAGAACCTGCCATCTACTTATGGTGGCGCCCCACTGTTTGGATGGTAGCTATAGTAGGCATAGTTCGAAATGTCTATGTTGGCTAAGATTGATATTCTACTTTCAAAAATGTTTTCTACACTATGCACTAATAATAATATCAAACCAAATGAGTTGTTATTGCGTATCAAGCATCTTTGACTATCATAAGGAGAAATCTCCTCCAATTCTGCGTTTGCATTGTGTGTGTGGCGGGAGGCCTTATGGTAGTTTCATTTTCCAAAAGCATTGCGAATTGACTTTAAAATTCTCTGCTATTTGTTTTTAAAGATAAATTATTTTTCTTGCTCACACCAGTCCCATGACTGATCCAGAGTTTATTGTTTCTTTCCTAAACTCTGGATGCTCAAAATTTCCTACACGGGTAGTCTAGAGTTAGGTTTTTCAGATATTCAGATTTAGTAGATTTTCTGGAGCTGGTTCAGTCTTTGGATATGGACTGCACTTGCTTATCTTTGTAGCTCGTATTAGGAGTTCGAGCTATTTCTGGATTGGTGAATGGAGATGGAGATTATCCGCTGCTGATGTTATCTATTTTCTTTTCCGCTACTATTTCTTGTATCATATCTCTGATGTATATTGATATTTATTGTATCACTCTGTTGTATCGGATATTGTATATCAATGTATTATTCTTTTTCTTCCGCTGTGTTATTTACTTAACCGTGTTATAAGCTCCGGCGACTCGGATTTGAACGGTCGAATCTACGGCATTCGAGTACGATGTAAAGTATGGATGTCGATTTTCGAACGCGAAAATTCTACTCGTTACATCTAATCTATTCTTCTGTATGGTATCAAATTATACTTCAAGTCCCCTAAGGATACTTGAAATTATTATTATATATAGATGAGAAATGAAAACCAATATGGTTAATTCACTAGAACGTAAGCTGACTAATAAGAGAGAATGATTTCTTGGAATGTGGTAATAAAAAAGTTAAAACGAAAAAATTCTAAATTTTTATCATCAAAACTCAAAAGGATGACCAATATGCTACTTTTTCCAAACTTATGCATAAAATAGATGTTTACGAAGATAAGATGCAGAAATAAGAAGATCAACATGATTCTCATATGGCAATAGTATGTATAAAATTTCATCAACAACGATTCACATTTCTATTTGTTTTCATTGAATATAATTTATTCCCTGATGGATTAGGTTATAAACCAGATGGTTGACTATCTTAAAGATCTTATTTTATTCTCCGAGAGCTACACTGATAGCTATTTTATCTCAACTACATTATAAGCATTTAAAACATCTCCATTTCGACGTGGCTTAATTCTCGCTCCTACCTAGACGACCCGCCTTTTCGAACCTTGAAGATCGACAGTAATACATCCATGTTATCCACGTGCAGCAAATTCAAATGCCGGAGAGGCGGATGATCAGGGATAAAAGAAAATAAAGATAAAAGATAGAATAAAATAGATTCTCACTTCATATTAAACAACTTATAATTATATATATAGTACATACAATCACTCTCAAAATGAGACATCATAGTCATAGCAAGTACTAACCCAGCCAGGGACAGTTATAACTACCTATCCATACATGTGCTGGTAGATATTTATACATAATACAGCGGAAATACAAATAGATAACCATCTACAGAGGACCCTCCAGCTTCATGCTCCATGCTCCTCCTAAAATGCTTCAAGCAGCCTAACTACTGGGCTAGTTGGAAAAATAGGATACACAATGTTTATGGAAAATAAAATAAACTTCGGGTCTGTAATGAGACAGGTGTGAGAAAACTCAAAAGAACGGATACTTTTAAAATCAAATGGTATCTCAAAAGACCACGTTGCACATAAACACGAACGGGTTTTTACCTTATGATAAGCAAAACATTTGCTTCGTAAAATCAACGATATTATTTTTAACAACATTCTTTGAAAAACCTTTCAAATAATATTTTAATGAGAGCTGAAATTATTACATTATTAAAATTCCAGCATACTAGGTTCTATAATCAAAACCGTAGAGGCATATACTGGAGAATGGATTCCATACAATGATAATGTAACGACCCGTAAATTTTAACTATTTTAATAACGTAATTAACTGAAATTTTGTGAAATTTTAAATAATTGGATTTGGAAGTAAAAATTTAATATTTGAAATACGTCTACTTAAACATAGCAATTGGTAAATTTTCATCAGAAAATATGAAGTTTATTTTGTTTTGTAATTTTATTTAAATTTAAATCTGTTATTATTTGATGATAATAAAATGTTTTTCGAATCTGAATATTTTTATATAATAAATTTGTAAATCATCTTCTGAGTGAGACGTTATATTTCGTTTTATCAAATTTGGAGTGTTATTGCTCCGTTTATCTTAATTCCGGCCTATTAGCAGCAATTTCGGTACTGATTATTGACTTTTGATAGGATGGTCGTACCACAGACATCTGTTTGCCGTTTTGATCGTCTTGTTGTGCTGATCTCCGTAGTATATTTTTTTGTGAGTTTCGGAGTCCAGTTGACGGCGATGGAACGGTTGGCCATATCGGTACTCAAAAATTTGCCTTTTGTTTCCTTTTGACCATTCAACTATCCACCATGTAATCAAACGTCATTAATAATTATTATTTTCATCTTTCAACCTTTTGTTATTCCAACTTTTCATATGTTTTTCAGTTACGACTATTCACCTTTATTGTTTCTCTGCCCCACTTTTGCTCTGTCCTTCCATTTGAAAAAAAGAAGGAAATAAAATATATTTTTATCTGCTGAAGCCATCATCATCTATACCACCGAAGCATGCTTTTGGTCACCTTCTCATTCATTTCCACTATCTGCTTTCGGCTTAAATCCTCCCTCCACGTCCTTCTTTATGATGTGCTCCACATCACCATGCGTACTCAACTTCCACCTTTCCTCCTTCCGCCTCATGTTTTCACCACGCACCCACAGGTTTGGCCATCAACACCCAACAAACACGCATCACCCATGCATACAAGCAGCAGCACCATCGAAGCCCTCCCATCTTCACTCTCGGCCTTCACCTCCCTCCACTTCTTCCCCCATCAGCTATCTCTGCCTTCTCATTTCCCCGGCCATGATCCAACACCAACCTCCTCCTCGCCTGAATGTCATCTCCGCAGCCCCAAGCCGTCAACCCTGTAGCATTCTCTAGGTATATATATATATTATTATTTATGTGTCTCTGCATTGTTTTCTTTAAAATTGTATACATTTCTATATGTATTTCAATATAAATGTGTATAGTATTTATATATATTATGTTTATTTATAATGTACGTAAGCTATTTTGTTTACATATTATATGTTAAATTATATATATAATTTGTATATATTGGATGTGCAAATTTCTGTTTATTTATATATACACTAGTAGTAATATGTAGTTGTGTACATATGTTTTCAAAGATTTGAAATGCTGGCGTGCTATATGTATGTATTTGCAGGTGTTATATATATAAGCAATAGATATTGTTGATATATATGGGTTTTAAGTTGTTTGAGTATGTTAGTCTATACATATATATATATATATATATATACACATATTTATACAGTTAGTATAGGTAAGCTTTGTAGTTGTATATATTTTCCTATCTAAAAGCTACTTTATCCTTTGTCTTATATTTTTCAGTATAAATATATATATAAGAAGAAAACTTATATGCTACAGTATATATATTTACAGTTACAAAGTATAAAGGTTGTTCACATTTCAATATATATATGTTTAATGGGTATATTTGTGTGTGCTGTTTGTTATATATATCTAGATATATATATATATATATATGTTTGGAAAGTATTATATAACTATACTTTGTATTATGAAGTTTCGGCCTCTTACTTCTCTCGTATGCTTAAAGAAAGAATACTATATATATATTATATTTTTAACCTTCGAATCTGTTGGTTATTTATATCAATTTATATAAGTTATACTAGTTTATATATATATTTCGTTTCAGTCTATATCAAGTAGATTTTGATTTATTTTCATCGATTCCTTGTTATCATCTTTGATCGTCGAATTCGTGCCAATTTAGCTTTGCTTTGGAATTCGTGCTGGGATTCGTAACTCATTTCATCGTCAAATATTTTTATCCTCGAAAGGTGAGCAATCACTCACGATTAACGTTATTATAATTATTAAATTTGATTTCAATTGAAACGACAATTTAAATATGTTGTTGTTAGTTATTTAAACTGCTATATATATGCTATTATATGTATCTGTTCACCTGTGACATCTGACACCATGATCTGTTATTTATTTTATCACTGATGATATATGCATGTTGCTGATTATTATATTATTGTCATATTGCTGTCACTCTGCAAGTTCCTTATTAGTATAGAATTCCCTATGGGTTGAAATGATACATACCTGAACGATCTTATAGAATAGGAGAAAATCGTTATGGGTTGAACTGATAAACCCTAGCGATTTTCATTGACATTGAATTTGGATTGCGGGTTGAGAAGATATATACCCGTAGATAATTAAATTGCGGATTGAAATGATAAATATCTGTATCACTTGACCATTGGATAGAAAATTATATACAGACACCGTTGGTCTATATATATTTTGAAATGATTCCCAAGGTTAAAAAAAGAACTATATACGGTTTTATATAAATATTGATTTTAAATATTATATATATAAATGTTATTTATATATTGTTAACGCTAAAAAGTGAACGCTAACACCCGGTGTGTGTAATAGAATCGTGAAAGCACCACCCGCGTGACGGGAACATAATTTAAGCAGTAAAATGGCAGAAAAGCAGTAAAAGACAGCAATTTATAGTGGTTCAGCTTGAGATTATGCCTACGTCCACTTTGAATCTCTTTATTACTGAATTCGGTTACAAATCGATACAAATCTCTTATCAAAACAATACAATTTTATCAAAAGAAACAATCTTGACTACTAGCTCAATCTTCGTCGATGAAATTCGATGAATCCGTGTTGGATGTAAGGAATTTCTCTTGAAGCTTGTTGTAGCGTCTTGAATGTTTGAAGATCTTTGATTGCTGGATGAATGGAGACTTCGATAGAGTAACGGCGCTTGAAGAAATGAATTGCCAAAAGTCCTCCTCATGTTGGAAGTGGTGGCCTATTTATTGGAGTTGAAGTCTGGCGCAAAACTTTGCTCCAAGTCTTAGGTCGCGTACGACCTAAGTTAGGTCGTAGGTCGCGAGCGACCAAAGATAGGTCGCAGTCCATATGCGACTTAGGGAAGGCAGCCTGGTTGAGTCGCTTCTGTTTCCATCTGAGCAAGTAGTAGGTCGTGAACGACCTATAATAGGTCGCATTCTTTTCTCTGCTTTTAGCTCGTTAGGTTGTTAAGTCGCTAGATCACTTCAGGCTTTGGGTCGCAAGCATCTTCAGTAGTTAGGTCGCAGGCTTCCTTAGGTCGCAAGCTCCTTTAGGTCGCAACATCCTTAGGTCGCAAGCTTCTTTAGGTCGCAACATCTTTAGGTCGCAAGCTCCTTTAGGTCGCAACATCTTTTAGGTCGCAACAGCTTTGGGTCGCAAGCATCTTCAGTAGTTAGGTAGCAGGCTTCCTTAGGTCGCAAGCTCCTTTAGGTCGCAACATCCTTAGGTCGCAAGCTTCTTTAGGTCGCAACATCTTTAGGTCGCAAGCTCCTTTAGGTCGCAACTTCCTTAGGTCGCAAGCTTCTTTAGGTCGCAACATCTTTAGGTCGCAAGCTCCTTTAGGTCGCAACATCTTTTAGGTCGCAAGCTTCTTTAGGTCGCAACATCTTTAGGTCGCAACATCTTTTAGGTCGCAACATCTTTGGGTCGCAAGCATCTTCAGTAGTTAGGTCGCAGGCTTCCTTAGGTCGCAAGCTCCTTTAGGTCGCAACATCCTTAGGTTGTAGCTTTCTTAGGTCGCAGAGTTTTAGGTCGTAGCTTTCTTAGGTCGCAGAGTTTTAGGTCGCTGAAATAAAGGAGTTAACATTTGCCCCTCGAAGTATATGACTATTCCTTAGGTCGTATGCTTTGACTCAACTTTGCTAGGTCGCGAACGACTTAAAACCTGCACGCTTGTTCACCTCCCTCTCTCAGTCCCAGATAAATTAGTTAGGTCGCTCCTTCCTCCTCACTTTACTGTTCTGAGCCTTCATCGCCATTGACGATCCTTCGAGCTCCCAAAGACAAAAAGAACCTGTTCAGTTGTCGATTCTTCCTCACTAGCATAACTCGTAAGTGGATCAATCATTATTCATCCATAACCACTGCTCGATCACGAATCCTTGTTACCTGACCTAAGCTTAATCTCATGTGCTGTGCTTCATTTTCTGAATGGCGGTTTCGATTGACTCTTGTTTTCCATTTAACGTGTTATGATGATTTGTGATTGTATGGGAACTTTCACTAAGGATCTAGAGGGTTTGTAGTCGATTGGCTAGCTAATTTGGTGGTATGTTGAGATAGAATGAAGGGGAAGATGAATTTCTCTAAAATGGCGGTATTGGGCTATTAAATCCAGTTAGGTGTTGCTTGTGGAGGAAGTCAGTTACCTTCCAGATCTGGACGACCTAGCAATTAGGTCATGATGGGATACTGGGCGACTTAGGCTTCACGATCCAAAAATATCCGCGACCTAAATTATTCTGAACCACCTTTTTCCTCGACCTATAGAATTTACGACCTATGCCAAACCGTGAGCGACTTAAGACTCTGAGAGAATTGCACTGTCCTAATCCATTCAGTTGCATTGTGCGACCTAAGGACAGCTTGACCTATAATAGGTCGCTGAACGACCTATCACTTGAATGATTTTTCAGTCCAGAGCACCTTTAATTTGAACAACGACTTAAGTATGCTGCGACTTATGTTAGGTCGTGAGCGACCTAACACTTAGAACCTTTAGCAGAATTTGACTGAATCCTTAAATTTAACTTGTGTTGTATTTTGCTGTCCTTAATTGTACTTTCTCACAGATTATACCATCCTTTAAAGTTGTCAACCTGTTAAATACAACATTTGCAGAAAAAATGGGATGAATATACTGCCATTGACTGCCCACATCGAATGACAGATTAGATGATTAAGAACATTTAATTTGCACGAATTTTATGAGCGCAATGTTGTGAAACGACAAAACTGTAAATGAAGTATTAAAGCAAAGCTGCAATGATCAACTTGAGCTGATTTGTTTGCATTAACACAACATTGTATCTGAACTTAAAATGACAAGCCCCGAAACTTTATAATTGACAAATGCCAACTATCTCAATTTCAGTCATACTTGCTTATTATTAGTTTAGTTTTGCACAACACCTCACACTTTTTAGGAAACGTGCACCTTCACATTTAAATATACAGTTGATTGTGTAGAATGACGTCCCAACAAGAAGATTCAGGACCAACTGAAGAAGCTTTCCCGATTGCCAATCCACTGATTGATCCTCCGGAGAGAACTCCGACCACTTTGAGTCACAGAATTTTTAGTGTAACAGCCCAAAATTTTAACTAAATTTTATTTAAAATAAACATTTTTAAATATTGATTTGAATTAAAAGTGTAATAACTAGTGTAAAACGGGAAATTTAAACTTTACATTTTACGTATAATTTACATCCACTCTTAACTTATATTAAACAATCAAATTATATTAGTAATAGCTATTTAATTTTGGTTTAAAATGATGCGTTATTTTATTTAAAGAAACCGTTAGCAATTTTCAATTTTATTTAATAAAAGATACAAACAAAAAAATTGTATGTTACTTTGGGTTAACATTGCAAATTCAGCCGTTCAAAAATCTTGCTTAAATCTAGCCTTAAATTGTGTGCGGGAGAATCATTCCATTCCCTTTTTACCTTCCTTACGTTTCGTTCAACTTAATAAATTTATTTTTCTACCGTTCAACTTTTATTTACTGCTTAAAAATCTTACCGTTCCCAAACTTTTCGTATTGCCTTCTCTATTCAAATCAGTGGACAGCTGTCCATTTTATCTCCATTCCACAAAAAGGTTTATTTTACTTCCATCATTTGCGTGACCTTCTTCCATCAGGTATGGCCGCATTTACTTCCTCCTCTAATTCCTTCTTTCTTTTGCTTTATATTTTTATCTCCTGCTCGTGCTCATTTTCCTCTGTGCCTTCTCCATGCTGTCCCCATCACCTACCCCATTCACCATAGCCTCACGTGAGAACCCCTACCTATTCGAGAACCACCCCCAACCCCTTCGCCAGATCCACCACAGCCATTCGCCACAGCCTAACCCCAGCCCACCGCCACGTCACCAACCTAACCCACGTCACTTCCTTCTCCCCATCCGAGAACCCACCGCTCCTCCATGCTCCGCCCTACGCCCTGCCCATTCGCCTCCAGGCCGAGACCATCCACCACCTCACGCCAAACATCACCAATCCCCACGTCTCCAATGCCAGCCGAGAACCCACGGCCCTCCAACCCATGCCAACCACCACGTCAGCCCCTTTCACATACGAGACCCAACGCAGTCCGAGTCCAACCTGCCACCACCGAACCCTCCAGCCTACCCACTTCCAGTAATCCACTATCGACTCCAGACCGACCCTACGCCTGCCATCACCCAACCCCCTTCGCCAGACCTACCATTCGCCGCCACCACAGTCACGGACGAGAACCCCATACCAGATCCCCTACGACCCTATGCCAGACTACCCACGTCACCCATACGCCTGCTAGACCCGTGCCACCCACCACCGCCTCCAACCCAACTCCGTGCCGAGACCAACCCATCCAACCGAGACCAGATCCCACGAAGTCCCTCTGCCAGACCGAAACCCCCTGCCCATTCGTAACCACCACCACGTCACCAGACCCAGGCCGAGAACCCCACGTCATGCCTGTCACCACCGAACCCCACCACGTCTCCAACCCATGCCGAGACAAACTCCTCCAGACTTGAACCCGAGAACAGCGACCGAGCCTTGTTTTTTTGAAGTGTAAATGTGTGCCACTGACCTTTCTTTTGAGAAAAATGAACAAAAGTATATGCTTTGTCACCTCTGAAATTTTAGATTGAAGTTTGCCTGTACGAGTTTTGTCAGAAAAGGAAATGGGAAAAGTTGCTTTTGTCTTGTGTTCTGGTATCCTACTTTTAGTTTGTTCCACTGACCTTGTTTTGAAAGAAAAAAAAACTGTTTTGTTCCTTTAAATTCGGTAACTTGGTTTATATTTTGCAACCTGGCTTTTGTTTAGTTGAAAATAATAGAAGTGAACAAACTTGTTTTGTCACTTTTTGTATTTTGGTATTGAATAATAGGTATTCGGTTGAGCTTCTGTTGAGAAAATGTGTTTGTCACTTTGCAAATTTAAAGTTATATATATTTTTTCCAAACCTCTGTTAACAAAATGAAATAAACACTTTGTTTGGTCGAGCATTTGTTTCGAAGTTATAATCTATAATTTAAAAATGGTCGGGATATTGCTATCGATTTTCAACGTATTTCTTTTTCGTTGTCGCTTCATTTGAAAGTTCGTTATTCGTGCAATTTTAGATTTGATTATTTATTGTGCTTTTGGTTTGAATCTAGTTGGCGCATCCGCTAACAACTGATCGTGCTATCCGCGTGCTTTCGATAGACATCGTCTTTCCTTTCTGAATCGAATCTCCAGCTCCGTAGAGGTGAGTAAATCTCACACGAATATTCATACTTATATGATTGTGAAACGACCGCAACTGAATGTGTAGAAACAAATAAATAAATAAATAAATAAATGATGTTATAATTACCTGTGATTTATTTATAGTTGATGTTAATTGTTAAAACTGCATATCATATCATCTGTTATATTCTGTTCTTATTTTACTGTTATTCTATTCTGTTAAATCACACTGCAAGTTCCCTGTAGAATAGAATCACTATGGGTTGAAATGATACATACCCGAACGGACTTTAGAATAAGGGAAGGTCGTTATGGGCTGAAATGATAGGCCTGAACGATTTTCAATAAAATTTTATTTACTTGGGATTGCTGGTTTGAAATGATAAAACCCGGATTTTTCTTTGTAAATTACGGATTGAAATGATATAGTATCTGTATCACTTGACTTAGGCTAGAAAATATTATACAGACCCGTGGTTATTTCTCTGTATTTTCTGGATACTTTTAAATAATTTAAATATTGTAATAATATTAAATTGATTTAAATCGAAATTTTAAGTGATTTATTTAAAAATAGAAATGATTTTTCTATGTGATAAATATAAATAAATGGAGGAATATTGATTTTAAAACGAAACTTAAATTGGAAATTTTGACTAAAAGAAAAGATGGAAACTTAAGTTAATTAAAATGAAATGAAAATTTAGTTTTAAAATGGTGGAGAGGAGTTTGAGTTAAAATGTTGAAATGAATTGTTTAAATGAAGGTGGAATTCACACACTTGAATTTTATAAGCGAACTTGTAAGTTTTGGTTTTAATGTGAAAATTTTCTCTTTAAAATAAATTAGTTAAAGGATTTAAATGAACATTTTTAATGTACGATTTTATAAGTTCTAAACTAGGTAGAATCTGTAGCACTTGTTAAGTGCTGTGGTTATATAAGTGAACCAAAAGACTAAAATGAACTAAGGCTGTGATAGTACTTGGTAAGTGCTGTTGTAGCAGAAACTAAAATTGAATCTGAACTAATAAAAGGGCTACTGTAGCACTTGTTAAGGACTGCAGTAGGCGGAAATATAATTTTGTTTAAAACTGAACTATTATAGCAGTTTAAATGTTGTTTTGCTGAATTAAAATTGTTTCAAATATAACTTATAGCAGTTGTTTTTTTTTATGCTGTGAAATGCTAAAATTTTAATAATTAGGGTTTTTGACTTAGTAAACGAACTCAGAATGGTTTGAAACTTTGGAAATTGAATACTTGATTTGAAAATATAATAATTACACTTTAAAAAGGTTTAAATGAATTATTTTGATTTGGAATATAAACTATTTAAAGGTGATTTGAAATGATAGTAAATGAACGATATCTTTGAATTTAAAAGGTATTTAAAGTTGAATATTTGGAGTTGAACTGATAGGATATTTTATTTTATTAAAATGATTTGAAATGAAGTTTTGTAAGGATATGAAAATAAAAAAAATATGGAAATGGTTTGGAATTGATTTAATCTTTATTTTGATAAAGATTTGGATTTGAAATGATATTCTATTTTGAAGTATAAACTGTTTTAAATCTATAACCACGGGTTATAATAACGATTGGTTGTTAAAGAGACCGGGATCGGATATGGACATACTCTCTGTCTTACCGAAAACCACTTTGGCAACTGTGTACGCGGTGGAGATTCCAGAATGAAGTAGGATGGTGGCGACGTCCTTAAGGTATCTTACGTGGACCCAACTCCCATGAGTTGGCATAAGGTGGCTAAAACAGGAGCGATCTCGGACCAGTGAGGTAGCACCTCTTCTCGGACACATTTCTTCGATATTATACTCTTACTTGTGATTTGACTAGATGGCCATCCTCCAATTTGGGAATGTTGTTCGAGGTGGAACGGTAGTGGCTGCTATGCGTATCCATCAGTCCGTGTGCGTAATTGGTATATCTACCCTGGCATTGCCTAGTTGTGCCGTGTCACCTACCATATCGAGCTTTACTACGATTATGATTTTAAGATCCGACCGCGTTAAGGTTCTCCATCCCCTTAACGCTATTTTCCGATATGATTATACTTTACTTATTTAGACACTATTATAATAGCGAATATTACTACATAGTAGATAGTTTAACGGATCCTTAGAGGATGGGCGGTCCCAAGCATCTTCTAAGTTACTTGTACCTTTACTACAGTTCATTTGAGTTGGTTTACATTGTATAAGTATGTATATCCTGACTCGAGTGTCTATGTTTTATTTTACGCTCGGGTCAGCCTGAGTATCAGTTGGACTTCATCTTCACGGAGCTAGGACTACTGGAGATCATCCTTATCCAGATGCTATCTGGTTTTATCTGTTCAGTCTGTTGTTCTATTTCAGCTCTTGTATTAGTAGACTTCTATGTCTTGAGACTTCTGTTGTACTTTATTTCTTCTGTTGTATTTTATTTAACTCTGATATATCTTATATATATATAGTAGCTTCATGAACTACTATCTCTTTTACTTCCGCTGCATTATTTCACTCTGTGTCTGTGATCTGTGATTATATTTATTTACTGTATATTCTGAGATTTGCCAAATTTTAATTACAACGCGATATTTTGAGCAATTCAACTCCGGCATGAGTGTCTACCTATACACTTATAATGGATGCGAATGGTTGAAAATATCGGGTCGTTACAGTTGGTATCAGAGCTTTGGCTTTGAGGCAAAACTTAGAACGTATGCTAAATTTATTTACAGAATCACTTTCGTTCGGGTTTGAATCTCTTCCTTTTGATCCGATTTCCTTTGAATTTTGGAACGTTTCCTGTGGTTCCAAAATTCATTCTTGTCCCTCACTATTCATCTTCTTTTGATTTTGGAGTATCACATAACTCCACTTCGAATGGTCTTTATAGTGAATTGGCGGTCTCGCCAATATTCTAATTTTCTTGTAAAAGGGTGAAAATCCTTTACAATCAGCATCGATTCACCAGAGATTTATATTTATCCTTGGTTTAGATGCTAATATCTTTTGTTATTCCAAACTCTATCCCTTGAGATCGAATGTAGATTTACCCCGGAAAAATCCACATTTGATCTTATCCTTTAAGTCACGGTTGACCCGGTTAAGGTTGCCGTGATTTATTTAAGCTTATCCATCTCCCTACTCTGTTTAACCACCTTATCTTTTGTTTCCAAACTCTCCAAACATTTTGAACTATGTTTGTAAATCTATGTTTTGTTTTATATATTGTGTTGTTTGAGTTGTTGATGTTGATTTGGGTTTCCGATCGATTCGTCTGATCAACGCTATCGATAGGATTTCTAAAACACTTTGACAGAACAAACTGACACAATATTATTTTAAAAATTGTTAATGAAATAAATTTTGATGTATATAAGTAAATTTATGGAACTTAATAAATTGATTTAAATTGATAATTTGAAATGATAATACTTGATTTATCATTTACTGTTCTACAAATGAATTTATAAATAGTTGTTTATAAATTTATTTGGGAACTGAAATGAATTTAAAACAATAAATTTAAGAATTTAATTTCCAATGGATTCAAACCTTGTGTTTAAAGTTTTAAAAGGATATATTATTTAAAGTATTTTGAATGAAAATTTGTCTCTAAAGGATTTCAAAGTTTAAAAATTTAGTGTTCTTCTCTTTGTCGCTGGAAAATAATTTCGGCGATGACTGCAGCATCATCGACGTTCATTTTCGAGTTTCGAAGTGAAGAGACTATTCTGTAGTCTTGCTACAGCTTTATTTTGGGGAATTTAATTGATTTGAATTTCTAAAAGATGATTTGATTTATAAAATATATAGATATATTATTTAAATTGATTTGACATATTATGTACATATATTTATTTATCTCTAACTGGTTTGAAGGAAACCGGAAATTTAATTCTTAGATTTCATCTTGAAGAATAATTTCAATTATAAAATGAAAATCAAAAATTTGGATAAATGATTCAAACTTGAGATAATTGAATTGGAAAGTTTTATTTGTATAACATACAATTTCATTCCAATACAACTTACCAAAATTACACAGAAGTTGAGTATGAAATTGGATAATTACAATATAGAAAGGATTTTATAAATAAAATTTGAGTGGTTATAATAAATGTTATACACTTAAATTTTAGTTATAAAAGATTAACAGAGGTAAATAGTGAAAAGGGATTTAAAGAGATTTTATTTAAATAACTTAATAATCAAATTTGATTTAATATGGAACCTTAAGTCTAACCTAGGAATTTTAATAATGGTTATTTCCTGAAATGAATAAGTTGTATAATAAATAATGTATCTTTGAAAAGATAAAATAAAATACATTTGAATTGGACTTTTGGTAATAAAGTTTATTTAACTTGAATTCATAGTTTAATTAATGTCTAAATGAATAAATGTGTAAAGAAATTTGATTGTTATATTTGCTATATAAATATTTTATTTATGAAATAGATATGTCTTGAAAAATGAATGATTATGATTTAAATAGTTAAAATGTATTTTAACATCACTAAAAATTGATAATTGAGAATTTGGTTTCAAATGAAATTTTAAGTGTAACTTATTAAAGGAATATCTATTTGTGAAATGGGTATTTCAAATAAAGGGTTAGGTTATGTGTTAAATTAAGAGCTAACTAAAATAGTGAACTTTTGAATTAATAAATGAAGTATAGTTTAATTTGGATATTCCATTCATAAAAGTTTGTTTTAATAAGTCATAAGTTAAATGATATCCAAATGAATATTTCTAGAACAAAACTGATTTGAAATACTAATATATCTACTGTAGCATTTTTTTAAGTGCTGCCGTTTGAAAATACAATGTTTTGGAAATTTTATAATTGAATGAACTTAGAAATGCTACAACTTTAAAATGAATATTATTTGACCTTGAATTTAAAATGGTTTAAAGGAAGATTATTCTAAAAAGGTGTTATGATTTTCTAAGTATTATGTACTTTTTAAGAATAACATTTCCAAAGTGTTATGATTTTTAGTAGTATGATTTCCAAATGATAAACATCCCTAAATTGTTATGATTTCAAAGCATTATTGTTTCAAATTTATTATCTTATTTGGTTTTTCAAACTATCTTTTGGTTTTCCTTAAGGTCTCTCCCTTAAGGAATGTTATTCGTTTCGGTCGTAGAGGAAAGCTTTCTCCTAGATTTGTAGGTCCTTTCCGCATTTTGGAAAGAATTGGCTCTCTTGCTTATCGTCTGGATTTACCCGAGAAATTTTCTGGAATACACAATGTCTTTCATGTATCTCATCTTCGTCGCTAGCTGCATGATCCATCTCTTATTGTTCAACCTTCTGCTCTTGATAGTTTGGATATCGAGCCAAATCTGACTGTTGAGAGGAAGCCACTTCGTATCGTCGATCGAGGTACGAAGCAGCTAAGAAGAAAATCTATCAACCTGGTCAAAGTGCAGTGGAGCACTGATGAACGGGATTGCACCTGGGAGACGGAGGAGAGCATTCGTGCTTCGAATCCGGAATTGTTTATTTCAGGTACTCTTGCTATTCTGTCTTATCTTTCTTTATTTTCCTTCTTCGTTCCTTTTCGAGGACGAAAAGTTTTGAGTGGGGGAGAGTGTAACAGCCCAAAATTTTAACTAAATTTTATTTAAAATAAACATTTTGAAATATTGATTTGAATTAAAAGTGTAATAACTAGTGTAAAACGGGAAATTAAACTTTACATTTTACGTATAATTTACATCCACTCTTAACTTATACTAAACAATCAAATTATATTAGTAATAGCTATTTAATTTTGGTTTAAAATGATGCGTTATTTTATTTAAAGAAACCGTTAGCAATTTTCAATTTTATTTAATAAAAGATACAAACAAAAAAATTGTATGTTACTTTGGGTTAACATTGCAAATTCAGCCGTTCAAAAATCTTGCTTAAATCTAGCCTTAAATTGTGTGCGGGAGAATAATTCCATTCCCTTTTTACCTTCCTTACGTTTCGTTCAACTTAATAAATTTATTTTTCTACCGTTCAACTTTTATTTACTGCTTTAAAATCTTACCGTTCCCAAACTTTTCGTATTGCCTTCTCTATTCAAATCAGTGGACAGCTGTCCATTTTATCTCCATTCCACAAAAACGTTTATTTTACTTCCATCATTTGCGTGACCTTCTTCCATCAGGTATGGCCGCATTTACTTCCTCCTCTAATTCCTTCTTTCTTTTGCTTTATATTTTTATCTCCTGCTCGTGCTCATTTTCCTCTGTGCCTTCTCCATGCTGTCCCCATCACCTACCCCATTCACCATAGCCTCACGTGAGAACCCCTACCTATTCGAGAACCACCCCCAACCCCTTCGCCAGATCCACCACAGCCATTCGCCACAGCCTAACCCCAGCCCACCGCCACGTCACCAACCTAACCCACGTCACTTCCTTCTCCCCATCCGAGAACCCACCGCTCCTCCATGCTCCGCCCTACGCCCTGCCCATTCGCCTCCAGGCCGAGACCATCCACCACCTCACGCCAAACATCACCAATCCCCACGTCTCCAATGCCAGCCGAGAACCCACGGCCCTCCAACCCATGCCAACCACCACCACCACGTCAGCCCCTTTCCCATACGAGACCCAACCCAGTCCGAGTCCAACCCGCCACCACCGAACCCATCCAGCCTACCCACTTCCAGTAATCCACTATCGACTCCAGACCGACCCTACGCCTGCCATCACCCAACCCCCTTCGCCAGACCTACCATTCGCCGCCACCACAGTCACGGACGAGAACCCCATACCAGATCCCCTACGACCCCGTGCCAGACTACCCACGTCACCCATACGCCTGCTAGACCCGTGCCACCCACCACCGCCTCCAACCCAACTCCGTGCCGAGACCAACCCATCCAACCGAGACCAGATCCCACGAAGTCCCTCTGCCAGACCGAAACCCCCTGCCCATTCGTAACCACCACCACGTCACCAGACCCAGGCTGAGAACCCCACGTCATGCCTGTCACCACCGAACCCCACCACGTCTCCAACCCATGCCGAGACAAACTCCTCCAGACTTGAACCCGAGAACAGCGACCGAGCCTTGTTTTTTTTGAAGTGTAAATGTGTGCCACTGACCTTTCTTTTGAGAAAAATGAACAAGAGTATATGCTTTGTCACCTCTGAAATTTTAGATTGAAGTTTGCCTGTACGAGTTTTGTTAGAAAAGGAAATGGGAAAAGTTGGTTTTGTCTTGTGTTCTGGTATCCTACTTTTAGTTTGTTCCACTGACCATGTTTTGAAAGAAAAAAAAACTGTTTTGTTCCTTTAAATTCGGTAACTTGGTTTATATTTTGCAACCTGGCTTTTGTTTAGTTGAAAATAATAGAAGTGAACAAACTTGTTTTGTCACTTTTTGTATTTTGGTATTGAATAATAGGTATTCGGCTGAGCTTCTGTTGAGAAAATGTGTTTGTCACTTTGCAAATTTAAAGTTATATATTTTTTTTCCAAACCTCTGTTAACAAAATGAAATAAACACTTTGTTTGGTCGAGCATTTGTTTCGAAGTTATAATCTATAATTTAAAAATGGTCGGGCTATTGCTGTCGATTTTCAACGTATTTCTTTTTCGCTGTCGCTTCATTTGAAAGTTCGTTATTCGTGCAATTTTAGATTTTATTATTTATTGTGCTTTTGTTTTGAATCTAGTTGGCGCATCCGCTAACAACTGATCGTGCTATCCGCGTGCTTTCGATAGACATCGTCTTCCCTTTCTGAATCGAATCTCCAGCTCCGTAGAGGTGAGTAAATCTCACACGAATATTCATACTTATATGATTGTGAAACGACCGCAACTGAATGTGTAGAAACAAATAAATAAATAAATAAATGATGTTATAATTACCTGTGATTTATTTATATTTGATGTTAATTGTTAAAACTGCATATCGTATCATCTGTTATATTCTGTTCTTATTTTACTGTTATTCTATTCTGTTAAATCACACTGCAAGTTCCCTGTAGAATAGAATCACTATGGGTTGAAATGATACATACCCGAACGGACTTTAGAATAAGGGAAGGTCGTTATGGGCTGAAATGATAGGCCTGAACGATTTTCAATAAAATTTTATTTACTTGGGATTGCGGGTTTGAAATGATAAAACCCGGATTTTTCTTTGTAAATTACGGATTGAAATGATATAGTATCCGTATCACTTGACTTAGGCTAGAAAATATTATACAGACCCGTGGTTATTTCTCTATATTTTCTGGATACTTTTAAATAATTTAAATATTGTAATAATATTAAATTGATTTAAATCGAAATTTTAAGTGATTTATTTAAAAATAGAAATGATTTTTCTATGTGATAAATATAAATAAATGGAGGAATATTGATTTTAAAACGAAACTTAAATTGGAAATTTTGACTAAAAGAAAAGATGGAAACTTAAGTTAATTAAAATGAAATGAAAATTTAGTTTTAAAATGGTGGAGAGGAGTTTGAGTTAAAATGTTGAAATGAATTGTTTAAATGAAGGTGGAATTCACACACTTGAATTTTATAAGCGAACTTGTAAGTTTTGGTTTTAATGTGAAAAATTTCTCTTTAAAATAAATTAGTTAAAGGATTTAAATGAACATTTTTAATGTACGATTTTATAAGTTCTAAACTAGGTAGAATCTGTAGCACTTGTTAAGTGCTGTGGTTATATAAGTGAACCAAAAGACTAAAATGAACTAAGGCTGTGATAGTACTTGGTAAGTGCTGTTGTAGCAGAAACTAAAATTGAATCTGAACTAATAAAAGGGCTACTGTAGCACTTGTTAAGGACTGCAGTAGGCGGAAATATAATTTTGTTTAAAAATGAACTATTATAGCAGTTTAAATGTTGTTTTGCTGAATTAAAATTGTTTCAAATATAACTTATAGCAGTTGTTTTTTTTTATGCTGTGAAATGCTAAAATTTTAATAATTAGGGTTTTTGACTTAGTAAACGAACTCAGAATGGTTTGAAACTTTGGAAATTGAATACTTGATTTGAAAATATAATAATTACACTTTAAAAAGGTTTAAATGAATTATTTTGATTTGGAATATAAACTATTTAAAGGTGATTTGAAATGATAGTAAATGAACGATATCTTTGAATTTAAAAGGTATTTAAAGTTGAATATTTGGAGTTGAACTGATAGGATATTTTATTTTATTAAAATGATTTGAAATGAAGTTTTGTAAGGATATGAAAATAAAAAAAAAATATGGAAATGGTTTGGAATTGATTTAATCTTTATTTTGATAAAGATTTGGATTTGAAATGATATTCTATTTTGAAGTATAAACTGTTTTAAATCTATAACCACGGGTTATAATAACGATTGGTTGTTAAAGAGACCGGGATCGGATATGGACATACTCTCTGTCTTACCGAAAACCACTTTGGCAACTGTGTACGCGGTGGAGATTCCAGAATGAAGTAGGATGGTGGCGACGTTCTTAAGGTATCTTACGTGGACCCAACTCCCGTGAGTTGGCATAAGGTGGCTAAAACAGGAGCTATCTCGGACCAGTGAGGTAGCACCTCTTCTCGGACACATTTCTTCGATATTATACTCTTACTTGTGATTTGACTAGATGGCCATCCTCCGATTTGGGAATGTTGTTCGAGGTGGAACGGTAGTGGCTGCTATGCGTATCCATCAGTCCGTGTGCGTAATTGGTATATCTACCCTGGCATTGCCTAGTTGTGCCGTGTCACCTACCATATCGAGCTTTACTACGATTATGATTTTAAGATCCGACCGCGTTAAGGTTCTCCATCCCCTTAACGCTATTTTCCGATATGATTATACTTTACTTATTTAGACACTATTATAATAGCGAATATTACTACATAGTAGATAGTTTAACGGATCCTTAGAGGATGGGCGGTCCCAAGCATCTTCTAAGTTACTTGTACCTTTACTACAGTTCATTTCAGTTGGTTTACATTGTATAAGTATGTATATCCTGACTCGAGTGTCTATGTTTTATTTTACGCTCGGGTCAACCTGAGTATCAGTTGGACTTCATCTTCACGGAGCTAGGACTACTGGAGATCATCCTTATCCAGATGCTATCTGGTTTTATCTGTTCAGTCTGTTGTTCTATTTCAGCTCTTGTATTAGTAGACTTCTATGTCTTGAGACTTCTGTTGTACTTTATTTCTTCTGTTGTATTTTATTTAACTCTGATATATCTTATATATATATAGTAGCTTCATGAACTACTATCTCTTTTACTTCCGCTGCATTATTTCACTCTGTGTCTGTGATCTGTGATTATATTTATTTACTGTATATTCTGAGATTTGCTAAATTTTAATTACAACGCGATATTTTGAGCAATTCAACTTCGGCATGAGTGTCTACCTATACACTTATAATGGATGCAAATGGTTGAAAATATCAGGTCGTTACATTTAGACAATTGTGTATCCAATTTGGTATTGCCGATTCGAACGCTATATTCCCTGGAGCGAGCGATACAGCTGACAGGCCCCCCCCTTGGTTTTGTCGCGGTGAATCGCCATATGTGCTTAAACGGAGCTATTCCGCCCTTCAATGAATTTCTCCGGGAACTTTTCCTTCGACTAGCTATCTCGCCTTTTCAGCTACACCCCAACGGTTACGCCGTTCTGATGGGTTTATGTGTTCTGTTTAGGAGGACGCTTGACCGTCTTCCGAGCTTTGACGAAATTTGCTATCTATGTACCTTCTCTAAGAATAAAGATCATCCTTCGATTGTACTCGTAAGGGGTGCCAGGAATCGGAAATTGATCTTAGATTTGCCTGAAAGTGCTCATGGTTTTTTAAACCAGTTCTTCTTTGTTCGATGTCCTCCGAGATTCTACGCAGTTTGGAGAATTGGGAGTAAGACTTGCCTTTCTCTGTTCATCCTATAAACTTTTCGAAATCCGAATCATCAAATGCTTATCTTCATTCTTTTTCTTTTTCCAGCACTTCCTCCTCCGCTCAGAAATCCAAGCCTCAAATCGATCCTTGAAACTTTAAATGCTGTGGCGGCGGAAGATAGAAGTGCCAAATTTTTGCTGAAAGATGAATTCTTGCACAAGTATGGGCTTTTACACTCTTCTCGCTCTTCACAGCCTCATGAAGTTCCCGACTCTCCTTCGAAGACAGCAGATGCTCCACTTTCTGTTGAAGACCCCACACCGAAAGAAACTGCTACTGAAACTTTACTGGTAAAATGTCCCACACTTACCGATGTTGCGGGCCCGTCCAGCAAACTGGCACTTGCCCCAATTATCGAAGAAGAAGAAAATCCTCAAATCACTGAAAAGTCAGCCGATGTGGAAGCTGAAAAAGAAAACTCTGCTGGGCATCATGATGATGACACCTTCGATGGCTTAAGTGATATAATGATAACTTCCCGAGAGCTCTTTAAAGATGACATAACTAAAGTCACTTCTCCTGTAACAGAAGCAACATCTACCTTGCAGCAAACTTTACCAGCTCAAGAATCAACTCCCGTTTCCCAATCTGCTATTATCCCTCAACCAAAGAGTGGTTTGTAGTTTGACGCGCGTAGTTTGCACATCACACACACTTAGGATGCTCAGCACTTATATGAATTTAGCCCCCTTTAATTTGAAGATTTCTAAGACTTGTCTTTTCTTCAATTTCAGGCTCTACAATGGGACGAACTGGCTCGTATTATGACAACTTTCGGCGCTACGGAGGGCGTGATTCTTACGATTATGGACGTTATCTTCCCTCCCGCAAAGAATCTGACGAAGAGCGTGCAGCTAGAAAAGCTCAAGAAAGGCGTGCTTACGAAGAGCAGCAAAGAAGGAGAGACGATGACTCTCATAAAAGAAAATATCATGATGACAAAGGGAAGAAGCATGCTACCGATGACCCAAGTAAACGGGTTAAACTTGATGAGAAGGACGCGTCTGAAATTTCTGAGAAAACTGACGCTCCTATCCCTTCTGATACTCCGACCGGCTCTCCTCCTCTAAAGAAATCTGATATTCAAACAATCATTAACAGGCCACAATATCAAGTTAAAGACGACCCTCCAACGCTTCAGAGCCGATTTCCGAATTGGTGCCTAAAAGGAGTACGCTTTGACTTGGATTTGGTTCCGATTGATAAGCAAGACATGCTTAAAAGTCTTGACACGGTCAGGCTTAATATCGAGAGGATGTCGCAATGGCAGAAACTTGTCGACGAACTTCAAAGGGTCAACCACATGAATCTTGAGGCGATGATGACCATGGAGAACGATAAATCAGAATGGGACAAATGGCGTAAGCAGCATGATGAGGAGATGACGAGCATTGCAGACGACAACGTAAAGCTTGCATCTGAAGTCAAGCGACTTAAGGAAGATCTCGCCTTGTCTTCTGCATCGCATACTCAAAAGGAAGAAGTTTTTCAGAAGCAAGTGCGGGACGCACATGCTGCACAAAGAGACGCCGAAGTGAAGCTTGCAGCCGAGCATCACATTGCCAGGGAATATCGCACAGAAAATGCTGAGCTGCGGGAAACAATTGTGTCCCAAAATGCGGAGATTGAAATACTGAAGGCTAAGCTTCTTAAAGTTGAGAAGGAGCGAGATGACGCGGTTGCTGGACAAGTTGCGGCCGAAGAGTCTCACGAAGCCACCAAAGCTAGCATCGATTTGTGACGCCCCACCTCTATACCCACGCTAGCCAAGAACACTACGATGTAGTGCTGTCAACTAGCGCGGAGAATAAGGCTGTTGAGGAGCGACCATCCATGTAACTTCTTTGTGCGAGCTCCGATATGTCAGATAGAATAGAATGCATATCTTTTAAGGAGGAAATCCGACATACCGATACAAACACAAAGCTATCACACGGTGGCTATATATAACCTTCGAAAACAAATATAGAAATAAACATAACACAAATCAGTCACAGACAATTCATATCACAAAGGCGGAATAAGATATGAATATTACACATAAAAGTGTATCTCAGAGTAGTGGTCAAACAAGATCCACAATAACAAAAAGAAATGATACAAGTACTAGGCAACAGAATAATTATACATCAACGAGTCCATATCTCAAATGTATAATATCAAAAACTACTAATCTAAAGTAGTTAGCCAAAAGAGTCAGAAGATGGCTCCAGATAGGAAGTCATGAGGAAGCACCTGTAAAATCTCAGTCTGACCCGAGTATTATTTAAGAAGAAAATAATAAACGGATCAGTCTAGCTATAAATACCAGATAAAGTGATATAGAATAAGAGATATGGCAAAAACGTATCATAACCATAATACCGTACTGTGATAAGTACGTAATTGAAAATCAACAAGAGACTAATCAATACCACAAGAATCTTCTCAAAGATAAAATAGGGTATCATACCCAAAACTTGTATTCATAACAAGTCAATAACACATAAATTCACCAATGCACAAAAACTGATATCATATCAATGAAAATCATGAAAATTGGTGAAGTACAAAATTCCAGAAATCATCACCAGAAATCCAGAAAACACAAAAAGGGGGGAAAAAGGCCTATGAGCCGAATGCTCCACGAATGGTCCGAAGACCTATGAGCCGAATGCTCCACGAATGGTCCGAAGACCTATGAGCCGAATGCTCCACGAATGGTCCGAAGACCGATGAGCCGAATGCTCCACGAATGGTCCGAAGACCGATGAGCCGAATGCTCCACGAATGGTCCGAAGACCAATGGGGTTTCCACACAGAAATGGCCCGAAGGCCATGGGAGACATCGCTCAATCGCTAGTCTAAATCACAAGAATGATCGTCATGATCATAAGGAAGTGTCGATTACACTAAGCTAGTAAATATAAGAGTTTAGCTTCATGTCCCATAACCACTTGCTTAACTCAAATATTTACGAACAAATTGTAGATCTGCACTTGAAAATTGTCACAAGAGTTTCAATCGAACAAGTCCATAAATTAACCGACGAAGTAAACGCAAGCGTTTCATACCACTTGTTTTGCTAAGCCGTTTAATTAGATTTTCTCATACGAATGAGGTAAAGGTTTGTATATACTAATAGATTGGAAAACGGTTTTAAGAAACGAGCTTTGATATTGAAAATAGAGTTGAAATCGTTTTAATGAAAGAGTTTTGATATTTACTACTAGTATTAAAACCTTTATATTTTAAAGTGACAAATCATAGAAGTGATTGTAGAAACAATCAATCATAAAAGTTCACATTCGAAGACGTGAATGAAATCCAAAGAAATCAATTCTCAAAACCATCAAAGTAAGAAGTTCGGTTAAATGGCTTTCGGATAAGCTTGCTTACGCAGAGTTGTACGGGGTTCGACCTAAGGGAGGTAGGGTCGAGCGACCTAACGAGGTACCATCCCGAAAGAGGAGTCATCAAAGTCTTAGGAAATGATAACAACAAATAGGAGACAACACGAATCGATTAAAGTTGGAAATTCAAACCAATAGGCAATATAGGAAAAACTGGCAAATAGGAGCAGGTCGGTCAACCGGACTCCCTGAGTCGGCTGACCGGACCAGAGACAGAAGTGCTCGGGTAGCAGGTCGGTCGACCGGACTCTGAGGTCGGTCGGTCGAAGCCTGTAACCTGCACTTCCAAACAGAGGCAGGGAGATGCTAGAGTAGCAGGTCGGTCGACCGGACTCTGAGGTCGGTCGACCGGAGCCTGTTTCCAGCACTCCCATGCCAATCAAATGAATGCCAAACACTTCCGAAATGCAATCGGTCGAGCAACGGCGCTAAGGGTTTACGCCTATCGACTACCCGGCCTTATAAGCTCTTCAATGCATCACAAAAATCATGATCAAAGATCAAAGTTTGGATTTTTAAAGAATTGAACTCAAAACAATAAAAATTGGAATATTCACCAAATCAATCCAAACCAAAAGCAATTGCACAAGAATAAGTGTTAGGAATTCATACCTAACAATCGAAGATAGTTATAGACTAAGATGTGAGATAAAAATCTCACCTTTGAACCCAAATCAATGAAGAAGAAGCTTTGAAGCAATGGCAAGAGCAATCACTCTTCAATTCCAACTTAACAAGCTTGAATCTAAGCTAAAAGAGAAACATTTCCCGAATTTAGGTTTAGGAAATTTCTGAGATTGAAAGGATAAAGAGTTGGAGAGGGAGAAGAGGATGCTTACCAATGGCTTCAACTTGGATTTGGAGCTAGAATTTGATTTGCAAGAGAGAACTAGGGCTTGGAGTTTTAATTCTTTTTCTTCTCCTCCATTAATCTTCTTAGAACTGAAAAGTGGAGGAAGAGGGAGTGAATGAAGAGGGATGGTTCAGTTTGGGGTTTAAGTTGGCAAAGAGGCTGAACCCAAAACCAAACCCAAAGTGCAAATGGTCAAATTTTTGACTAGCTCCAAACATATCGAAGCTTACACTCAAAAAGATCGCAAACGGCATTTTGGACTCAATGGAAGTGGTCTCGAGTCCTAATTCGACTGTTTGCAAAAAGTAGCTTTTCGGACTTCAATCCGACGAACGATGAAATATTTAAATAAAATATTTAAATATAAAATCGACAAATATGCGGGTTGTTACACGATTCTACTCTATTTGACTTCTACATGCACAGCATTCTGGGCCGCGGCAGCCTCTCATTCTTGGGTCCCAAATATGAGATTACACTTGCTGAAGTTTGGGAGACCATACTTGATACGTTTGCTGGCTATGCGGAGGCAGACCTTGTAGCGCTTTATCTGGATGATGAAGCACGTGATGCGCTTATTAGAGGCAAAGAGCAACTTGCCGAAGCTAGAGCCGGGACAGTGGCAGAGGAGCATTCAGAAAAAGCAATACCTTTCACTGCCCCTGTCCATACTTCGACTTTGACCGATGTTGACATCATCGGTTCTAGCTCTCAATCTCCACTTGCTGCAAAAGATGCTGAAGCTAAACTTGATACTTCCGAGACTCCTCTTTCCCAAATTGAAGAGAAGAGCCAGGAAGAAACTGAGGCTGATAAATATGAAATTGAACTTGCGAAGACAACTCCTCCAGGTAATTTTGGAGAAGTTCCGGGTCTAATGAACCAGTTATTTGATTTAACCGAGTTTGATGACCTTCTTACTTGTTACTTGAACTTTGGTGAACCGATACCTTCTCTATTTTCGGGAGATGTTGATTTTAACTTCTTTTCTTCTACAGCTGAGGCACCAAACACTGCACACATTTCCACTCCTTCAGTTGCCGTCCCTCCATCTTTACAGATTACTCCTCCTTCTGCTTCCCAACCGGGATCACAGGTAGAGAAAATCGAAGCTCTTCAATGCCTGGATGATCCGGCTATTTCGCAGGAGCAGAAGGAGGAGGATTTTGAAAATATCGAGAAGACCCCGGAGCGGTCCCTAGATGATGACACGAAGCTTTCAACATTGCTTGCTACCCCGGGGAGCGAATCTTCTTCGAAGAGGAAGGGGAAGCGTGCCATAAGGAAGAAGAAGAGAGGTGCTTCGACTGGGGAAGACAATACAGAAGAAGACCCAACCACTCCTCCTTCTCCATCCCGCCCACATCGGATTCCGAAATTAACTATCAGGCCAAGCAAAGGCTCCAAGGGTGGCGGAAAGAAGGAGTGACAAGCTGAACTTTCTACTTCTTATTTTGCCTTTTACATGTATAGACCGGAGATTGTGCGGGTACCGGTCCCTGCTTTTTTGAGATATCTGCACATGTAAAGAATTTTCATAGTACTAAATAAAACAGTAATTTTACTTGTACAAATTCTTGTTTATGTGAGAACGCATCCGTTTCTCTTTTTTGGTGTAGAATAAACGATTCCTTTTACTTGTACAAACTTTTTGTCTGTGTTTGGGAATACATTTATTCCACATCTATTTTTTGTGATATTGCAATGAACTTGTGGCATGTTGCTTTTATTAATACAATTAAATTATATAGTGTTGCCCCCATACCGCAAGTGCATTGCAACATTTCTAGCTTCTTCAAGACTGATATTCTTACTTCAGAGAATAACTACTTCACTTTTAAGGGAAGAA
The DNA here is from genome assembly GCA_030737815.1 of Allium fistulosum. Taxonomy (NCBI): domain Eukaryota; kingdom Viridiplantae; phylum Streptophyta; class Magnoliopsida; order Asparagales; family Amaryllidaceae; genus Allium; species Allium fistulosum. The sequence continues at coordinate 422,275,010 of CM060907.1, read as the reverse complement.
TCATTCTGCTTTTAATATAGTATATCTCGTCTTCAGAGAAGTTTTTACTTTCTCTTTCTTCCTGAAGAACATTTCGACTTTTGGGAATGATCACTTTTATTTGTTTAAAAGTGAATTTTCCTGCACAGTGAAATGAGCTTCTGAAGAAGGTTTTGATTTTGTGCCCCAGTAAAGGGTTTAATTTTGGTACTTCAAGCAAGGTGAAGTACGCCTCTGAAGAGGTCTTTTGGTCTCTGAAGAGAAGCGATTTTGGTCTCCGAAGAGAAGCAATTTTAGTCTCCAAAGAGAAGCAATTTTGGTCTCCGAAGAGAAGCAATTTTGGTCTCCGAAGAGAAGCAATTTTGGTCTCCGAAGAGAAGCAATTTTGGTCTTCGAAGAGAAGCAATTTTGGTCTCCGAAGAGAAGCAATTTTGGCATTTCAGCTCTGGTGAAGTGGGTCTCCGAAGAGAAGCATTTTGCACTTCTACACGGGTGAAATGTGCCTCCGAAAAGGGCTTTTTAGCATTTCATCACTGGTGAAGTGAGCCTCCGAAGAGGAGCATTTTGCACTTCTACACGGGTGAAATATGCCTCCGAAAAAGGCTTTTTAGCATTTCATCACTGGTGAAGTGGGCCTCCGAAGAGGAGCATTTTTCACTTCTACACGGGTGAAATGTGCCTCCGAAGAGGGCTTTCGCCTCCGAAGAGGTCTTGAAATTGCCTAGAAGTTACTTTCTCATGGTTGAGTGGATCCACGGGGCGGACGCAAGTTGCTTGATTGGATGTTCGTTTGCACAAACGATCACAATCAATTAACAAGGGCCCTGTTCCTTCAGCTTGGGAAGGTGCCCCTCCGGTGGTTCCACCAATCTTGTTATTGAGAGAAGCACTTTCATTTATTGGCGTGCCTCGTTAGAGGTCTTTGTTGACCTTTGGGAAGGAGCATCGGTTGGTTGGTGTGCCAGGAAGGTTGCTTCTCAGGGGCGAGTAGATCCATGGGACGGGCGCAAGCTGCCTGATCGGATGCATCACGATCAGTTAGCAAGGGCCCTGTTCCTTCTGCTTGGGAAGGTGTCCCTTCGGTGGTTCTACCGACCCTTTTATTGAGGAGCAAAATTCCTTTTGGTTGCTTCCGTGCTTGCTTGGCTATGTTCTCCCATCATCTGCCCATTAGCGATCTTTTATTATCATTTCCAACTGTATCTTCGTTCCTTTTGTAAGTAAATTGCCTTATCCGAAGAAGTGGACTTCACTGTTGAATAACTTCATGGGGCAAACGCAAGTTACCTAGCCGGATGTCTGTTCATACTGACAATCACAACTGGTTAACGAAGGCTTGCCCCAGTGAAGTTGCCAACTTTTTATGTGAGGTTCTTCTTGTATAGGATTTGAATATGGAATTTTTTGTTGCTTGGTATTTTCTTTAATAAATGATTTGTAAGGCTCGCTTAGCTTTGCGATGGGTGAGCTTTGCTTTAATGACCTGCAATATTAGATCGACATTTTAGCAATACATTTAGAGTATTTACACATCGAAATATAACATACATTATGAAATAGTAAAGAACACAAGATTTATAGTGGTTCGGCCAAGAATCGGGCCTACATCCACTTTATAGCTTTCATTCATTCACATTGATTTACAATGTTTTTACAATACAACTGATACATTCATCATCATTTTACAATTTTGAACAAAGCTTTTTCTTTCAAGTAAAATAAGGGCGTAAGTGGTTGCTGTTCCAGGCTCTTGGAATTGGATCTCCTTCAACAGTTATGAGTTTGAAAGTGCCATTAAGAAGTTTACTGCCAATGGCATACGGTCCTTCCCAGTTTGGTCCAAACACACCAGTTGACGTCATGATCCTTTTCAAAACTAAGTCCTCGACCTCAAAGCTGCGTTGGCAAACTTTAGAGTTGAAGTGCCTGGCTATCCTTTGTTGATAAGCTGAAACTCTGAGCCTAGCTTCTTCTCTTTTCTCATCAAGAAAATCAAGTGCTTCACGTTGCAGCTTTTCATTTTCAGCTTCGCTGAAATGAACTCTTCTATGTGAAGGAACTTCTACTTCCACTTGAATCATTGCTTCTGATCCGTATGCCAGTGAAAATGGAGTGTGCCCAGTTGCAGTTTTGTGAGTAGTCCTGTATGCCCATAGTGCTAATGTAAGCTTATCAACCCAACCACCTTTTGCTCTTTCAAGTTGCTTTTTGATGGTTGACTTGATGATTTTATTTACGGCTTCCACTTGCCCGTTTGCCTGCGGATGAGCCACTGCTGAGAAGCTTTTCCGAATTCTGAATCGTTTGCAAAAATTCTGGAACTCTTCACTTTCAAACTGAGTACCGTTGTCTGTAATTATTTTCTATGGCACACCATACCTGCAAATGATATTTTTCGTCACAAAATTTATCATCTTTTTAGAAGTAATGGTGGCCAAAGGTTCAGCTTCAGCCCATTTGGTGAAATAGTCAACTGCTACTATAGCATATTTGATTCCTGATTTGGCAACTGGTAATGGTCCGATTAGATCTATCCCCCAAATGGCGAATGGCCATGGGCTGACCATCTGTGTGAGTTCGGTGGAAGGTGCTTTTGGGATTTTTGCAAATCTTTGACATTTGTCACACTTTCTAGAATAAATAGCAGCATCCCGGTTAATGTCAGGCCAGAAATACCCATATCGAAGAACTTTCTTGGCTAAAGTTTGACCAGCTGAATGATCTCCGCATTCTCCTCCGTGTATTTCGGCTAGAATTGTCTTGGCTTCTTCCTTAGTTACACATCGGAGCAGAGGCATTGAAAATCCTTGTCTGTATAGTCGGCCATCTTGAATTATATACCTTGACGCTTTCCTCAATAGTTTTCGACGTTCCTTAGAGCTTTCTGGCAGGGAACCATTGAGTAGGTATTCTTTGATTGGAGTCATCCATGATTCATGCTCTTGAGACGTAGCCATAACCCAATCAACATCCATTTCATCAATGCTTGGAGCTGACAGAACTTCTACGGGAACTAATCCCAGTAATTGAGCTTCTCCAGAACTTGAGTACTTTGCTAGAGAATCTGCTTTCATGTTCTCTACCCGAGGAATATGACTTATCGTGTAGTGATTGAAATCTTTGAGTAGTTCACATGCCTTTGACAAATATGCGGGCAGATTTCCACCTTTAGCCTGAAACTCTTTCTTTACCTGGCAAATAATGAGTTGAGAATCGCTGAAGATTTGCAATACTTTGATGTTTAGTTCCTTGGAAATTTTTAAGCCAGCAATAAGAGCCTCATACTCCGCTTCATTGTTTGTTGAAGGAAATTCCAGTCTCAATGCATAACACAATGATCGTCCTTCGGGGGTTTCAAGCACAACCCCTGCCCCAGAACAGTAATCATTTCTTGATCCGTCAACATACAACTTCCACTGGATTGGAATGCCGTCAGTTGTTTCATTTCCACTATCGCCTTTGTCAGTAGATTCTACGATGAAATCTGCTAAAGCTTGTCCGTTGATTGCTCTTCGGGGGTGATAAGTGATGTCATACTGGCTAAGTTCAATGTTCCATTACAAACGACGACCCGAAGTTTCAGGACGAAACAGGACTTGCTTTAGAGGTTGATCAGTAAGAACTTTGATAGGATGAGCTTGAAAATATGGTCTCAATTTCCTGGAAGCAATTAGCAAACAATAGGCGAGCTTTTCTATCTTCGAATAATTCATCTCTGCCCCAGTGAACCGTTTACTGATGTAATAGACTGGACGCTGTATTTTCATATCTTCCCGTACAAGTGCTGCGCTGAGGGCGTGAGATGAAATTGCTAAATAGATGAAAAGATCTTCACCTTCAGTGGGCTTGGAAAGAACCGGAGGTGTTTCCATATGATGAATTAGTTCATCGAAAGAATTCTGGCATTCGGGAGTCCATTCAAAATTCTTCTTTCCTTTCTTTAGGGCGTCAAAGAAGGGAATGCATTTGTCTGTGGCTTTTGAAATGAAGCGACTCAAAGCAACGACATTTCCATTGAGACTTTGCATCTCTTTCTTTGTTTTAGGGGCTTTGACCTCCCTTAGAGCTGTGATTTGAGTAGGATTGGCTTCAATGCCCCTGGCGCTCACAATGAAACCCAAAAATTTCCCGGATTCTACTCCGAACGAACATTTCAATAGGCTGAGCTTCATTCCGTACTTTCGAAGAATTGCGAACATTTCCTCCAAGTGTCCCATGTGATCTACAGCTTTCTTTGATTTTACCAACATATCGTCGACATAAACTTCCATGGTTCTACCAATCTAAGGCTTGAACATTGCATTGACGAGCCTTTGGTAGGTCGCCCAAGCATTTTTCAATCCGAAAGGCATAACTTTGTAGCAGTAGAGACCCACATCTGTAATAAATCTTGTGTCTTCCTGATCCGGCTCATGCATCATAATCTGATTGTATCCGGAGTAAGCATCCATAAACGATAACAACTCATGCCCAGCTATTCCATCCACCAATTGATCAATTCTGGGTAGCGGGAAGCAATCTTTGGGGCATGCTTTGTTTAGATCTGAGAAATCCATGCATACTCTCCACTTTCCATTTGCCTTCTTGACCAATACTGGATTTGAAACCCAATTTGGATAAGTGGAGTTTCTGATAAAGCCGTTCTCCATGAGCCGATCGACTTCTTCCTTTAGTGTTGTCGATCTTTCTAGGCCTTGAGTTCTTCTTCTCTGTTTCACTGGCGTGAATTTTGGATCTATGTTCAGAGTATGTACAGCAATTTCCGGGGAGATCCCACACATATCAGCGTGACACCAAGCGAACACATCTAGATTGGCTTTTAAGAATGATATCAACGTGTTTTGAACTGTTATGCTTAGCTGTGAACCCACATTAAGTACTTTGTTCGGGTCTTTCGAGTCAACAGATATTGGTACCGTTACCTTCACGGGTACCACTCTATTCTCCCCTGTACTGGCTTTCCTGGGATCCATTTCTTTTCTTGTATTGCTGTGTTCGCCAGTACAGGGGCCGCTCCGTAGTTGCTACAGGGTTGGTTCCTTGATGCGTAGCGGAGCTACCGCATCTTTCCCCATTTCTCTTTTCCTGGCCTCTCGGAGTTCTACAAGATAACATTCTCGTCCTGCGTTCTGATCTCCTTTAATAACAGCAATCCCATTATCAGTAGGAAATTTCATTGTTAAGCACCATGGAGCGAGGACGGCCCTGTAAGCAGCAAGAGTAGGCCGACCAAAGAAAGCGTTATAGGCGGAGAATCCATCAACAATTACAAAAGTTTGCTTCCGAACCAACTTCTTCTGCCCTTCGCCTATTTCAACAAACAAGTCCACCGTTCGAATTGTCTGTTTCAGTTCTCCTGTGAATCCGGCGATTTTGTGTGAAGAGGCTTGTACATCCGTCATAGGGATTTTCATTTGGTCAAATGTCCTTTTAAAGAGAATGTTGCACGAGGCACCACTATCAACCAACACTCTTCTGAAAATAGCCGGCCCAATACCGACAGAGACAACCAATGGGTCCTCAGTAGGAGCTTCCACATTAATAAAATCCCTAGCTCTGAACATAATATCATCGTGAAAAGTCTTCTGCTGCTTTAGAGGTGCAGCATCTTCCAAGATCAAGACACTTTCTTCAGTCGGAGCATACTTTAAAGCCCTAGCATACCTTTCCATTTCACCCCAGCTCCTGCCAGCTGGATGAGGTCCTCCTGTGATCGCATTGATAACAGGTCTTTCTTTTTCAGCAGGCCTCTCTCCAGAACCAGATGAATGAGCTGGGGGCAGTTGCCCCTGGTTAGATGAAGACGGGTCTTTTCTGTTCCTCTTGACGTACTGCTGCAACTTATTCTCTCTTAACAATTCCTCAATCAGGCTTTTCAAATGGCGGCACTCATTGGTATCATGCCCTGGTTGGTTGTGAAACTTGCAAAATCTTCCGCTTTGAACAGCATTCTTCCCAACTTTCACGGCCGGTGGTTTTGGAAATTCAACAGCATCCTTAGTGGCGATGAAAATATTCTCCGGGGTATCAGTCAGAGGAGTAAAGTCTGAAGGTTTAAGGAAGCGGGGCTTTTTGAGATCTTTTTGCCTCTTCCCACCATTACTTTCCCTTTTCTGATTGGCAGGTTCTTTCTTGCTTTGAACTGTAGCATTATTTTCCACCACTGTTGTCACAACTTTAGCTGATGCGGAAAGATTCTCTAGGCGTATAAATTCGTCAGCCTTTTTGTAGAATTTCTCAAGCGAATTTGGCTCCTTCATCTTCAGCCATTTTCCAAATTCGCTCGATTTGTCGATAGCACGCATTAAATAGGTCAAGATCATTCGTGGATCTGCGTTATCAACTTCTGCCAGAGCTAAATTGAAGCGGTTCAAGAATGACTTAATAGGCTCTCCCGGATTCTGTTTAAGACTAGACAATGACATTATGTCTTTTGCCTTTGAAGCGTATAGCCTGAATTGCTCTTTGAATTTTCGGGTCAGATCGGAAAACTGATCTACAGATCGGACAGGAAGCTTGGTAAACCAGAGAAGTGCTACTCCTTCCAAATAAACTGGGAAATATCGGCACTTTATTTCGTCAGTTGCTCTTGCGCCGGTCATGTGCCAGTCGTATTTATACAAGAACTGATTTGGATCACTTGTTCCCCGATAAGCAGGAATGGTGGGGGGAACAAATTTTCTAGGAAATTCAGCCTTTAGAATCTTTTCGGTAAATGGAGTTCTACTTGGTGTGAATCCCCATTCGCTCTCATCTTCATCTCTTTGCATGCTCTCTTTCATTATTTGCTTGATCATACCAGAAAGATATTCCTCATTGTTCAGAGATTTCGCAGAATAGACCTCGGCCATCTTTTCGGGGGTTTGTCCAAGTAAATGCTCACGAAGAACTGGCGTCGGCCTGGATCCTTCGGCCTGGAGGGGTGCCCCTTCGGCAGCACCTGATCCCCCGTGAGGAATATTTCTCCCCTCGGAATTGGGAGCAGCATTAGCAAAGTTTCCCTCATTACTTACTGGTCTTTGATTCGTACCAAATAGAGCATTCAGCTTTTCCATCATCAGATTATTCTGAGTTTCAATCTGCTGGTACAGTCCGAATACAGCAGCATCTAACTCTTGTCGCGTCACACCGACGCTTGGAGCTGCCTGATTTGGAGAGAGAGAAGTGGTAGTATTATCACGGTCATCGTCAGTTCTGACAGACTTTCGTTTCCTTCCAGGAGCCATTATGTCTGATAAACTTCTGGTTTTGTAGGAAATTCTTTCAGCAAACTTCTGTGAAGCAATGATGAGTAGTAGCCTGAGTTGGGTTCTCAGTGAAAGCACCAAAATGTTAACGCTAAAAAGTGAACGCTAACATCCGGTGTGTGTAATATAATCGTGAAAGCACCACCCGCGTGACGGGAACAGAATTTAAGCAGTAAAATGGCAGAAAAGCAGTAAAAGACAGCAATTTATAGTGGTTCGGCTTGAGATTATGCCTACGTCCACTTTGAATCTCTTTATTACTGAATTCAGTTACAAATCGATACAAATCTCTTATCAAAACAGTACAATTTGATCAAAAGAAACAATCTTGACTACTAGCTCAATCTTCGTCGATGAAATTCGATGAATCCGTGTTGGATGTAAGGAATTTCTCTTGAAGCTTGTTGTAGCGTCTTGAATGTTTGAAGATCTTTGATTGCTGGATGAATGGAGACTTCGACAGAGTAACGGCGCTTGAAGAAATGAATTGCCAAAAGTCCTCCTCATGTTGGAAGTGGTGGCCTATTTATAGGAGTTGAAGTCTGGCGCAAAACTTTGCTCCAAGTCTTAGGTCGCGAGCGACCTAAGATAGGTCGCAGTCCATTTGCGACTTAGGGAAGGCAGCCTGGTTGAGTCGCTTCTGTTTCCATCTGAGCAAGTAGTAGGTCGTGAACGACCTATAATAGGTCGCATTCTTTTCTCTGCTTTTAGCTCGTTAGGTTGTTAAGTCGCTAGATCACTTCAGGCTTTGGGTCGCAAGCATCTTCAGTAGTTAGGTCGCAGGCTTCCTTAGTTCGCAAGCTCCTTTAGGTCGCAACATCCTTAGGTTGCAAGCTTCTTTAGGTCGCAACATCTTTAGGTCGCAAGCTCCTTTAGGTCGCAACATCTTTTAGGTCGCAACATCTTTGGGTCGCAAGCATCTTCAGTAGTTAGGTCGCAAGCTCCTTTAGGTCGCAACATCCTTAGGTTGCAAGCTTCTTTAGGTCGCAACATCTTTAGGTCGCAAGCTCCTTTAGGTCCAACATCCTTAGGTCGCAAGCTTCTTTAGGTCGCAACATCTTTAGGTCGCAAGCTCCTTTAGGTCGCAACATCTTTTAGGTCGCAAGCTTCTTTAGGTCGCAACATCTTTAGGTCGCAACATCTTTTAGGTCGCAACATCTTTGGGTCGCAAGCATCTTCAGTAGTTAGGTCGCAGGCTTCCTTAGGTCGCAAGCTCCTTTAGGTCGCAACATCCTTAGGTCGTACCTTTCTTAGGTCGCAGAGTTTTAGGTCGTAGCTTTCTTAGGTCGCAGAGTTTTAGGTCGCTGAAATAAAGGAGTTAACATATATGTTAAAATATTATATTTAAAAAAAAATATTTCAGAATAATTTTAATAAATTAAGGTTGGAAGGATGAATTTAAATTGATGTGAAATGGTATTCTTTTAAGAATTATATTTATTTAAAGTCGATTTGAAACTTATTGATTTTGAGATTTGAAAGATATGATTTTTGATTTAAAGTGATTAAATGAACATTTCAAGTAAATAAATTCAAATGGGATTTTAGTTTATTTAAATTGTAATTTAAGGTTTTATTTAAATAATATTGAATTGACAGTGAATAATTCAATATTAAGTAATGGTAAAGATGAATTTGAAATATAAATGAATTTATCAAAATTTAGTTATTGCAAATGTTTGAATATTTAAAGCTTTGAAATCTATTGAAGATGAAATGGTTAATGTGAAGTTCCTGAACTCGGCCTTCGAAACTTCACTTGTACTCAAAATGTCGCAGATTCAAACGCCGAATCTGGCTCTCCAGAGCTTATAATACCATTAAGTATAACAACACAACGGAAGAAAGAAATAGATGATATCATATACAACTCCAATGAATACAATATCCAGAATGATATACAACAATGATATCACCATGATACAACAATATCAGAGATATGATACAATGCTACAGCGGAAATAACGACAATAGAAGAGATCACTCCAAATGATCTGAAAAGAGAATGAGTCCAACGACTCCAACATCTAGCTCGAACCAACATCACCATCCACCAAGATAAGAAAGTGCAGTCACGAGTGAACTCCAAACACTGAACTAGTCTAGATACTCTACTGAACCTGACTATCTGAAAAACCAAACTCTAGACTGCCCGTGTGGAAAATTATGGGCACCCAGAGTTTAGGAAGGGAACAATAAACTCCGGGTCAGTCATAGGACTGGTATGAGTAAACAAAAACAGTTGTTTATCTTTAAAACAAACACAAAAAAATTTTGAACGTTGAAATCCGCAATGCTTTTGGAAAATGAAACTACCATAAGGCCTCCCGCCACACACACAATGCAAACGCAGAATTGGAGGAGATTTCTCCTTATGATAGTCAAATATGCTTCCTACGCAAGAAAACTCTTTTGATATTATTACTAGTGCATAGTGTGAAAACATTTCGAAAGTATAATATTAATCTTAGCCGGCATAGACATTCCGAACTATGCCTACTATAGCTACTATGTTCCATAGCGGGTTACCGCCACATACCATAGCAGGTTATACAACTAAAATCATACAAGGCTCGTATTGTTTCTTTGGATTTTCCAACAAATGGTCAGGCTAAGGAACTTCCTATGCAACTTGGGAACGCCTCTGGAGGGACGCCCCGAGAACCACCTGGCTCTCTGCCAACACAAGGCCGGTTACCCCCTTCCCGGGTAGTAAACCTGAGATATGCCACCCCCGGTCGTTTGCGACCTTTATCCGAGGCGCCTCGATCACACAACAACAATCACACAGTAAATGAGATTGGAGCAACCACACAGGTAAATATCTGGGCTCCATATCATGATACCACCTTTTTCCAGAAGGAATGGACATACCCTAGGGGAGCTACCCCTAAACCCTTGCCGCATCTTTCCTGTTTCGACCATTTCCGGTTTGTGAGGCTCGATGAGGTCTCGTCCACAAAGCTATGCTTTACACAAAAGCCATGCTTTGATCAACAATGATCAGCAACACTCAGCATGCCCACTACCAAATTGGGAGTATATCACTGATAACCTTCAACTACTTAACCTCTAAGCTCGTACGTCTCAGAGAAGAGTGTTAAGCTAAGAGAATAAATCTCCGCCACCAAACAGAAATGTATTTGAAAGAAATCAGCTATATATCTCAAAGTGTAGGGTCAGATATACAACCATACAAGTCTGTTCCAGTTTCGAACAGAACCGAAGTCAGTTCCAATGAAGCCCTTGCAATCCGGGTATTCACAATCTCGATCGAACTTCCCATCACTTATTAAATCTCTATACCGGGCGCTACTCGGTGCAGAGACAATGAATAGGTTATCCTATCGTTCTCACAAATACACGGTCTTCACCACCGGTCTTCAAGTGCTATCCATATACGTCGTATCACTTATTCAAAATGGGTTGTATGACAAAAAGGTCCTTTCCCGGCTAAACCGAATAGTGAGCGTAATATTTAAAAATATATGGATATTGGGATTTCAAATAAGTCACAACTTATTATCCAAAACTTCTCTTTCAAATGGTTTAAACACATTACCATTTTAATCTTTTTAAACAAAAAGATTCAACTCACAAAGTTCACCCAGTTTAACAAAGATCTACTCATAGATTTTCCAAATCGATTTCCATTTCAATTGGATTAACTTGTTAAATCTTTAAACAAAGATTTAACTTATAGCTTTCAAAACAATTCCATTTCGACCTTTTATACAAAAGGTACACCTTTCCAATCTCATAACAAAGTTCAACAATCTTTCACAAAGGTTTATTCATAATTCAGAAAACCATTTTCCTTTCAAACTTGAAATTCTTTTAATTTAAATTGGAATTTCATTTCTTATATGAAAGCTTATATCATTTAAAAACAAATAGTTTTCATTTCGGAAAATCTGATTCATTTACACGAGTTAAGATCTTTGGGTTAAATTCAAATTCTCAAAACCATACTTTTAAAATGGTTTAAATCCATATAATCACATTTATAAGATCTTTAACCATAATTTCCAAACATGGAATTCAATCCAAATTAAATTATTTAAATAAAAAAAACTTTACCAAGTTATTCAAAATAACTTTTATGTTGAAAACTTCTTTTCAAAGCTTTAACATTTAACCAAAATCCATTTCCAAAAGCAATTGAAATAAAAATTTCAATTTCAAAAAATATTAAATTTAAATCATCTGTGACTTAACCGATTTCCTCGTGAAAACCATATTTGTGTGTGTATGGTGTAGTCCAGGGTTTAACACAATAATGCAACATTATAAATCATCACAGATCAAAACACAGAAATATAGTTGATAAGCGGTATAAACTATAACGCTTATCTTTTATCCACAGATAACAAACCACAGATATATAAGTTACAAATAATAATTTACATTCATCCCAAATAAATGAACTACAGTACAGATTACACACAAATCAGAATATATCACTTACCATCACAGATCAGGGAATATCAACAATTCAATCATTTAATCAAGTCCAAACATTTACCAGTAAATTTTATTAATCAACTGATTAATTTTTATCAAATGTGTCAATTATTAATCCAGGTTAATTATCATAAGTTAATTACAAATTATTTGAAATAAATCCTCCTTTCATCATTTATTAGTTAACCTTTAATTATTAACTAATCATTCTTAATTAATGAATCAATTAATCTTTAATTATTAAATTAATCTTACTAATCACCATTATTAATTAATCCTTTAATTATACATAAATAATTATACTCAAATTTCAAATTATCATTCAATTTATTACATTCAGTAATTATCTATTAATTACTTACTTCTCTAAGTAATTATATTTCCCAATCTGTCAAATGATTATTCTAGATTAAACTCAAGAAATTTAACTTGGACTAATCAAATTAACTCAATTAATTTCACTAATAATCAATTCCTTAATTACTTATATTAAGTCACTATACTTAATAATTTCACAAATGATTATTATTGAATTAATTAATCTAAATTTATTGTTGAAATTTATCACATTAATTAAATTAACCTCTAAACCAATTACATGTTTAATTAACCCCTTAATTAATTAATTTAAGAAATTAAACCTTTAATTAATTACCATAAAGTAATTATCTTATAACAATTATTCATTAATTACTAATTAATCTTTATAGTAAATTAGTTTACTTTAATTAATCTTTAATTAATCTTAATTAATCTCATTTATTAATTAATCCTTAATTAATCTCCATTTGATTAATTATCCTTAATTAATCATAATAAGTAATTATCCTTAATTACTTAATTAATCAATTATTAATTCTTAATTAAATTACTTGATTAGTTAACCACTAATCATACATTAATTAACTTTAAGTAGTTAATTAAAATTCTTAATTACAACATTATTAAACATTTAATCATTAATTTACCAATCTTTAATTGCAGTTATAAATTAATCATTCTTAATTACTTTCCAAAATAATCAATTAATAATAAGTATTCATCTTAATTAACATTTAAAAATCATCCTTAACTTTGAAAATCAATTTATTACTACATTGAAAACTTTAATGTTAATTAAATTTAACACTTAACTATTTAATTAAAGTATTTATTGGATTTTAAAAACGTTCCAAAGTATTAACTTAAATAATACAATCTTATAATAAATTCTTAACTTAGATTGTTAAACATTCATTAAGTCGACAATACTTAAAAATTTGTTGAAAAATAATTTGTTTAACTTTACTTTACATTATATAGCAAGTTTGAAAACTAACCCGAGTACTGTCCAGGTTTTACTCGAGTAACAACTCGAGTTTCCCACTATCTTCCCTCGCGTCTTCTTTCTTCTCCATCACATACTTTCTTCTCCCCTTCTTTTTTTTCCATTTAAAATTTAAGTTTGAAACTTAAGTTTAAATTGTAATAACAAATAAGTATGCTCATGTGCCCGAGTGCCCAACCGAAGCAACCCACCATTCTCTCGAGCCTTAACTTGAGTCACTCGCCACCACAGGCTACTGACATCAAACGATCTCGTGCACATGCACGACGCTTCGCCGGCGCTTCGGTGAACCACGCATACTCCGGCAAGTCAAACGACATCACTACCCACGATAACGCTCATCTATTCAACGCCAACGACCCTAGATCGAAATCGAACCGCTCGTTCGAAAACTGGAAGACGTCATTGCAAAAGATCGCCTCGCACCCACACCTCCAACCACCAGAGGTGCGCCAACTCCGGCTACGTCCTCGTCAACCTCCGCACTATCATCTTCCAAAGCCTTGTGCAACTCGATCGACCAAAAAAGGATCGCAGACCCATGAATTCAGCTCGACAAAATTAGGTTTAAAATCCTAATTCGCTCTGTCGCCGTCTCCATGATGAACTGGAGCGTCTGCGCCTATTTTTCCTAGACTCGCAATACTCCTTTCCACCTCCACGCGAAACACCGAGCTCCAACAATCCTCCGATCACCTGAATTTGCCCCAAACCCATTTCCAGTTCATGTATGAACTGCTCCTTTATCTTTGCTCTAAAAATCATGATCTTTACTTTAAAAATCATGTTACAGTGTATGAATTCAATCTATATACCTGAATTTAGGAATTAAGAAATTTGACTAATTTGAAGTTGGGTTCAGATTTCTTGATTTTCCAAAGATAATACCATGTTGTTTTCAACTTAAATAAATTTTAAAACTTAGTTCATAATCAGACAAACAACCTTTGTTGATATTTTAAGTTCTAATAGTTATTAAATCAAAGGATATGATTTTAGTTTGTAAATCTAGGACAGGGAAAAACAAGAACACGGACATTCAAATGATACAGGCATGCACAGATTTACAACTTCACATATATACACAAACAAATTACAACATACACACTTCCAGATATAAACTTGTAAATAACTCAGATACTTAAGTTTTAAAAAAAAGTGAATGTTACTCACAGTGATTCCAAAATGAACAGAGATTCATTTATGTTGAAACAGGCTTGAAATTGCAAGCTGAAAACTTCTACTTTAATCCTCTATTTGATTTGATTTGGGTTGTTGTTTAAAGTTGAGGTTTTAAGCATGAAATGGTGTTTACTCAGATTCACTCAGCTTTGAAGGAAACGAACTGAGGTGAAGAGTTGATGGATATATGGAAATGAGTTTACAGGAGATAGGATATTTTGTACAGGGTGTCATTATTTTGTTTGTACAACATCAGAGATTTTTCTCTTTGCTTATGGAGGCTGAAGACATTTTCGAATTGACTTTGGTTTGCTGTATTAAATGCTTATGTCCTTTATGTTTCTTCATTTTTGCTTTGTTTTATTACTTTACTTGTTTCATACTTACTTTTCCTTTGTTTGAATACTTGAATATAATTTGTTGTCTTCTTTTTGCAAGCTACATAGATCTTTTATTTTTCATGTTCTTGTCTTGCATTTCTATCCTACAGGCAACATACATTACTTGCCTGACAGCCTTTATACTTTATGTACAAATATAAACTTTAATTTCTTTTGTTTTGTTTTATGGATATAAATGTATTTGCATTGGCTTGTTTTACAAGCTTCATATATCTACATATTTTCTTTCTTTTCCTTTGCTTGTACATGGATATTTATATGTATGTTTGAATATTTAGTTGAATGTACTTGAATGTATTTTTTTTTCTTTAGCTTTGCCTCATTATTTTACAATACAAATAAATTTCTATTTTAATATATTATTAGATTCTTAGCTAATGTTTGCTTTACATTTTATAGTTTATCTTATATATAATTATTTCTATTTCTAGCTTAATATTTATTTTATTTTTTTATTATTTTCATAGTATATTTTGTTTGTTTTAATACATATTATTTAAGAGGATATTTTGAAATTAAATACATACTAAATAAATTACATAGATATATTTTATAAATTCAAATTATTTTTAAACCATTTACTTAAACTTTAAAATTCAAATCCAACATATATATATATATATATTCAAATCTACTCATATATGCACATATATATAGATATATATATATATATATTCACATATATATACAATTTCTAAATTCAAAATGATTAAATATATTTTTATTTGGATTCGGGGAAACTCGCTTTAAATTTACCATTAATTTTACAATTTTAATTAAAAAATTCAATTAATTATCAATTTAAATTTAATTAAAATCTGTGGTCGTTACAACCTTCCCCTCTTAAAAAAATTTCGTCCTAGAAATTTGCCAGGGAGACACAAAGATAGATGAATAATATTTCATCAAATTAACTAAACATCCATTCTGCATTTGGCTTACCAAATCAGAATATCAATAATAGATACAAGAACGAATCTTTTAATTTTTTCCACAAGATACTCGGGTTATCCAGATCTATGAAATGTGCAGTGGCATTGGTTAGTTCGAAGGGATAACTAACCGTTCATAGAACATATTGGGACCCAAAGAATAGATAGATATATGGATACAATTTTAAAACTTTCAGTTTAGAACTCAAGTATACCTATCACCCATAACAAACAAAGCAACCAATTCATCCAAACACCCAACTCCACCTATTTGGAGTTTATGTCCCATATTAATAAATCGAATCTCCTTCCTGGAACTATCAGGAACTATCAAAGAATTGAGAAGAATGACGAACAAAAGAGATTGATAGAGAAAAGATTGTTTCCTTGTTGTTACAGGGTATTGACCATTTATAGTCGTATTTCCCTATCCCCTATCTCATCCTCTTCTTACACTCATACTTACTATCAGTAGATAGCAAGAGAATTTACTGAGGCATACAGACAGATATCTTAGGGATTACTCATTCTAGGGTATACTTTACCGTATCTCTAATGAGCTACTTAATGTGTTATACACCTGAGCTAAAGTTCAACCTTAGCTCTAATACCAAATGTGAAGATCCTAAACTCGGCCTTCGAAAATCGGCACCCGTACTTCACTTGTACTCAAAATGCCGCAGATTCAAATGCCGAATCTGGCTCTTCGGAGCTTATAACACCATTAAGTATAACAACACAGCAGAAGAAATAAATAGATGATATCATATACAAATCCAATGAATACAATATCCAGAATGATATACAACAATGATATCACCATGATACAACAATATCAGAGATATGATACAATGCTATAGCAGAAATAACAACAATAGAAGAGATCACTCCAAATGATCTGAAAAGAGAATAAGTCCAACGACTCCAACATCTAGCTCGAACCACCATCACCATCCACCAAGATAAGCAAGTGCAGTCACGAGTGAACTCCAAACACTGAGCTAGTCCAGATACTCTACTGAACCCGACTATCTGAAAAACCCAACTCTAGACTACCCGTGTGGAAAATTGTGGGCACCCACAGTTTAGGAAGGGAACAATAAACTCTGGGTCAGTCATGGGACTGGTATGAGTAAACAAAAACAGTTGTTTATCTTTAAAAAAACACAAAATAATTTTGAACATTGAAATCTGCAATGCTTTTGGAAAATGAAACTACCATAAGGCCTCCCGCCACACACACAATGCAAACGCAGAATTGGAGGAAATTTCTCCTTATGATAGTCCAATATGCTTCCTACGCAAGAAAACTCTTTTGATATTATTACTAGTGCATAGTGTGAAAACATTTCGAAAGTATAATATTAATCTTAGCCGGCATAGACATTCCAAACTATGCCTACTATAGCTACTATGTTCAATAGCAGGTTACCGCCACATTCCATAGCAGGTTATACAACTAAAACCGTACAAGGCTCGTATTGTTTCTTTGGATTTTCTAACAAATGGTTAGGCTAAGGAACTTCCTATGCCACATGGGAACGCCTCTGGAGGGACGTCCCGAGAACCACCTGGCTCTTTGCCAACACAAGGCCGATTACCCCCTTCCCGGGTAGTAAACCTGAGATATGCCACCCCCGGTCGTTTGCGACCTTTATCCGAGGCACCTCGATCACACAGCAATAATCATACAGTAAATGAGATTGGAGCAACCACACAGGTAAATATCTGGGCTGCATACCATGATACCACCTTTTTTCCAGAAGGAATGGACATACCCTAGGGGAGCTACCCCTGAAACCTTGCCGCATCTTTCCTGCTTCGACCATTTCTGGTTTGGGAGGCTCGATGAGGTCTCATCCACAAAGCTACGCTTTACGCGAAAGCCATGCTTTGATCAACAATGATCAGCAACAATCAGCATGCCACACTACCAAATTGGGAGTATATCACTGATAACCTTCAACTACATAACCTCTGAGCTCGTACGTCTCAGTGAAGGGTGTTAAGCTAAGAGAATAAATCTCCGCCACCAAACAGAAATGTATTTGAAAGAAATCAGCTTTATATCTCAAAGTGTAGTGTTAGACATACAACCATACAAGTCTGTTCCGGTTTCGAATAGAACCGAAGGCACTTCCAAAGAAGCCCTTGCAATCCGGGTATTCACAATCACGATCGAACTTCCCATCACTTAGTGAATCTCTATACCTGGCGCTACTCGGTGTAGAGACAATCCATAGGTTATCCTATCGTTCTCACAAATACCCGGTCTTCACCACCGGTCTTCAATTGCTATCCATATATGTCGTATCACTTATTCGGAATGGGTTGTATGACACAAAGGTCCTCTCCCAACTAAACCGAATAGTGAGCGTAATATTTAAAAATATATGGATATGGGGATTTCAGTTAAGTCACAACTTATTATCCAAAACTACTCTTTCAAATGGTTTAAACACATTACCATTTTAATCTTTTTAAACAAAAAGATTCAATTCACAAAGTTTACCCAGTTTCACAAAGATCTACTCATAGATTTTCCAAATCGATTTCCATTTCAATTGGATTAACTCGTTAAATATTTAAACAAAGATTTAACTTATAGCTTTCAAAACAATTCCATTTCGACCTTTTATACAAAAGGTACACCTTTCCAATCTCAAAACAAAGTTCAACAATCTTTCACAAAGGTTTATTCATAATTCGGAAAACCATTTTCCTTTCAAACTTGAAATTCTTTTAATTTAAATTGGAATTTCATTTCTTATATGAAAGCTTATATCATTTGAAAACAAATAGTTTTCATTTTGGAAAATCTGATTCATTTACACAAGTTAAGATCTTTGGGTTAAATTCAAATTCTCAAAACCATACTTTTAAAATGGTTTAAATCCATATAATCACATTTATAATATTTTTAACCATAATTTCCAAACATGGAATTCAATCCAAATTAAATTATTTAAATAAAAAAACTTTACCAAGTTATTCAAAATAACTTTTATGTTGAAAACTTCTTTTCAAAGCTTTAACATTTAACCCAAATCCATTTCCAAAAGCAATTGAAATAAAAATTTCAATTTCAAAAAATATTAAATTTAAATCATCTATGACTTAACCGATTTCCTCGTGAAATCCATATTTGTGTGTGTATGGTGTAGTCCAGGGTTTAACACAATAATGCAACATTATAAATCATCACAGATCAAAACACAGAAATATAGCTGATAAGCGGTATAAACTATAACGCTTATCTTTTATCCACAGATCACAAACCACAGATATATAAGTTACAGATAATAATTTACATTCATCCTAGATAAATGAACCACTGTACAGATTACACACAAATCAGAATATATCACACAACATCACAGATCAGGGAATATCAACAATTCAATCATTCAATCAGTCCAAACATTTTCCAGTAAATTTTATTAATCAACTGATTAATTTTTATCAGATGTGTTAATTATTAATCTGCGTTAACTATCATAAGTTAATTACAAATTATTTTAAATAAATCCTCCTTTCATCATTTATTAGTTAACCTTTAATTATTAACTAATCATCCTTAATTTATGAATCAATTAATCTTTAATTATTAAATTAATCTTACTAATCACCATTATTAATTAATCCTTTAATTATACAGAAATAATTATACTCAAATTTCAAATTATCATTCAATTTATTACATCCAGTAATTATCTATTAATTACTTACTTCTCTAAGTAATTATATTTCCCAATCTGTCAAATGATTATTCTAGATTAAACTCAAGAAATTTAACTTGGACTAATCAAATTAACTCAATTAATTTCACTAATAATCAATTCCTTAATTACTTATATTAAGTCATTATACTTAATAATTTCACAAATGATTATTATTGAATTAATTAATCTAAATTTATTGTTGAAATTTATCACATTAATTAAATTAACCTCTAAACCAATTACATAATTAATTAACCCCTTAATTAATTAATTTAAGAAATTAAACCTTTAATTACATACCATAAAGTAATCATCTTATAAAAATTATTCATTAATTACTAATTAATCTTTATAGTAAATTAGTTTACTTTAATTCATCTTTAATTAATCTTAATTAATCTCATTTATTAATTAATCCTTAATTAATCTCCATTTGATTAATTATCCTTAATTAATCATAATAAGTAATTATCCCCAATTACTTAATTAATCAATTATTAATTCTTAATTAAATTACTTGATTAGTTAACCACTAATCATAAATTATTAACTTTAAGTAGTTGTTAACGCTGAAAATCGAACGCTAACACCCGGTGTGTGTAGTAAAGTTGTGAAAGCACCACCCGTGAAACGGGAACAAGAAATAAGCAGTAAAATAGCAGAAAACGATAAAAGACAACGGTTTATAGTGGTTCGGCTTAAGATCAAGCCTACATCCACTTTGAATTCCTTTATTGCTGATTCTGATTACAAGATGATACAATGCACTTCAAAATACGATACACTTTGATCACAACAACACTCTCGACTAATAGCTCAAACTTCGAAGATGAAACTTATTGAATCCGTGTTGGATGTGCGAAATTCCTCCCGAAGATTGTTGTATTGTCTTGAATGTTTGAAGTTCTTCAAGTGTTGGTTGAGTTTAGAATTCTGTAGAGTAACGACGCTTCAGAGAATGATTGGCCCAAAGTCTTTTTGTCGTTGGAGTTAGGGGGGTATTTATAGAGTAGAATCTGAACAGGGAATTTTTTCTCGAGTCCTAAGTCGTGGCCGACTTACAGTAAGTCGTAGGTCCTAAGTTGGCGATGAGATAGGAGCACTTGTATTAGTTACCCCTGAATATCTTCAAGACGAGTTGTTTGGTCCAAAGTCACAAGTCGGCAGCGACTTATTATAAGTCGTAGGTCGGCAACGACTTGCTTTGACTTGCTAAGTCATTCGTTCACTCAAGTCGTTAACTCCTTAGGTCGGTAAGTCGTGAGACCATTTAAGTCAGTAAGTGTCTTAAATCGGCTCTGTAGCTAAGTCGGAGCTTTTTAGGTCGTAGACTTCCTTAAGTCGTAACCGGTCCAATCGGACTTTCTTAAGTCGGTCAACTACTGAGTCGGTCCATACCTTATGCCGCAGACTTCCTTAAGCCGTAACCCATTAAGTCGGTCCTGTAGCTTAAGTCGTA
Organism: Allium fistulosum; assembly: GCA_030737815.1. Classification (NCBI taxonomy): domain Eukaryota; kingdom Viridiplantae; phylum Streptophyta; class Magnoliopsida; order Asparagales; family Amaryllidaceae; genus Allium; species Allium fistulosum. The sequence continues at coordinate 422,254,297 of CM060907.1, read as the reverse complement.
TACTGCCTTAGGTCGGAACCTTCCTTAACTCGTGAACCGTTAAGTCAGACCATTCCTTAGGTCGGAGCATGTTGAGTCGTAGGCCTCTTTAAGTCGGTCCTTGTCTTAAGTCGTTTATTTTCCAACTCGTTAGGTCGCGAATCGAAAGAGGGTTAACATTTGCCCCTCGAAGTATGCGCCTAAGTCGTAGGTCGTGTGCTTCGATCTCCTTAACTCACCCTCTGATGAGCTTCTTAGGCCGTGAACGACCTAAGATAAGTCGTTCCTTCTTTTCCTTCACCGGCTCTTATCATTTCATTCCACCATTAGCAAGCATTCAAATTCTTCGAAGATGAAATCAATTACTCGATCACCAGTTATCCTTATCGTTATATCGCGTAAGTGAATTCGTTTTTATCATTCAATCCTCGACTGTCATTGAATTATGAATCCCACTTTTCTTATGCCGTGCTCCACTGCAACTCTCGTTTCAGTCGACTGTTGATAGATTCGAGATGATTTGTCCTGACTTTGGATAATTGGTAAGAACGAAACGATGGACTACGGCACTCCAGCTTGACTGATTCGTGGTTATTTCGGGGTGATTCAATGGCATGGGAAGATGAAGATTTTTGTTGATGAAGAGGATAACGGGTTAATGGGTTAACGGGTTAGGAGTTGGGCAATTCTGATGTATTGAAAAGGATGAACGACTTAAAGCCTTAGAAATCACGACTTAACTTTCGACGACCTATGTGTTGAATTGTGTACGGCCTAAAGTAGGTCGTAAGTCGGCAACGACCAAGGACTTTGCGACTTTTCTTCATTCTGACTTGAGACCTTTCTTTGCAGTGCGACTCAAGGAACTGATGACTTAACTTAAATCGTAGCCTGCCCCTTAGGTCGTGGGCGAGTTAATACTTAGTGAACTGCTTAAACTTGAATTTTTAACTTGGAGCATACTTTTGACATGAATTTCCTGACTCGAATTGTCGGAATAAAACTGCCTAACTTTTTGAACTGTTTGAACTTTTCCACAGATCACATTAATTTACAAGCTAGCAACCTGTTAGACATAACATTTGCAGAAAACTGGGACGAATATACTGCCATTGACTGCCCCACATCGAATGACAGATTAGTTGATAAAAAAGAAATTAACTTGGATGAATTGTGTGAACAAAATGCTGTGGGATATCAAATTCAAGTAGAGTATTAAAGCAAAGTTAAACTAATCAACTAGAGCTGATTTATTTGCAGTAACACTACACTTGAGTTTTAAACTAACGAGTCCTGGAATTTCATAATCGACCGATTCTCGACTAGTTTAATTTTAGTTGTACTTACTCGTTATTTTTATTAGTTTCGCACAACACTTCACACTTTTTAGGAAACGTGCACCTTCACATTTGAACATCCAGTTGATTGTGTAGAATGTCTTCTCAACAAGAAGAAATAGAGCAAGTTGAAGAGATTTTTCCAGTTGCCGTTCCGTTGAATGATCCTCCAGAAAGGGTTTCGACCACTTTGAACTACAGAGCCTTTAACCAGTTGTGTATTCAATTCGGAATTGCTGAAGCAGACGCACAACTACCTGGGAAGCCTGATAATGCTGATAGACCTCCTCGTGGTTTTGTTGCGGTAAATCGACAAATGTGCCAGAATAGAGCTATCCCTCCTTTTAATGACTTCTTGCGAACACTTCTTCTACGATTAACCATCTCCCCTTTCCAGCTGCATCCCAATGGATATGCTATCTTAACGGGATTATGTGTGCTCTTTAGGAGGACACTCGATCGTCTTCCAAGCTTCGACGAAATTTGTTATCTGTGCACTTTCGCTAAATACAAAGACCATCCTTCCATCACAGTTGTGAGAAGTGCCAGAAACCGCAAACTTATCATTGGTCTCCCTGAGAGCGTTCACGGGTTTCTAAGTCAATTTTTCTATGTTCGCTGTCCTCCGGGATTTTACACTATCTGGAGAGTAGGAAGTAAGATCACTTGTCTCTGTTTCTTATGTTTTTCGAACTTTCTGAAGTCCGAGTTGTCAAGTGTTAACTTTGCCCTTTTCCTTTTCAGCACTTCCTCCTCCTTCTAGAGATCCTGGTCACAAACCGACCTTTGAGAGTCTTATGGCGGTGCCAGTTGAGGAGAGGGGTATCCAATTTCTGTTGACAGACGAATTTTTACATCAATTCGGGTTTTTACACTCTTCCCGCTTTACTCAGCCTCGTGAAGTTTCTAATTTTCCAGCACAGACATCAGATGCCCCAGCTTCAACAGAAGGGATGGCTCTAAAAGAGCCAACTGCAGACACTACATTAGTAAAGTGTTCTACTTCTATCGATGTTGCGGGGTCGTCCAACAAGTTAACGCTTTCTCCAGTTATTGAAGAGGAGGAAAATCCTCACATTTCTGAGAAGACGGCTGACGCGGAAGTCGAAAAAGAGAGTTTGGCTGGGCATCACGGCGATGAATTTTTTGATAATTTGAGCGATATAATGATACCTTCTCAGGAGCTTTTTAAAGATAATATCTCAAAAGCGATCTCTCCCGTTGTTGAAGCAACTTCCTCTTTGAAACAAGCTTTGACACCTTCTACACCAGTCGTCTCCGTTTCCACATTAAATCGTGGTTTGTAGTTTGACGCACGTAGTCTGCACGCCGCACACACTTAGGATTTTTCAGCACTTATACGCACTTACCCTCTTTTTCTGGAAATTTCTAAACTTCATTTCTTTTCCATTTTCAGATTCTCCGATGGGGCGTACTGGCTCATATTACGAAAAATTTCAGCGCCATGGAGGTCGCGGGGCTTATGACTTTAGGCAATACCTCGATACCCCGAGGGAAACGGACGAAGAAAGAGCTACTAGGAAAGCTCGAGAGAGGCGGGACTATGATCGTCAACATGGGAGGAGGGATGAGTGGTACGACTCTTCTTACAGAGGCGACGATTCTCACAAGCGAATGTCTTATGACGATAAGGGGAAGGCTCATATTGCTGACGAATCAAGCAAGCGGTCCAAGCCTAGTGATGCGTCTGCAATTTCTGAGAAGCCCCCTACTTCAATTCCTCCTATTATCCCCTCTCATTCTCCTACTCTCGAACAGTCTGATATCCAAAAGATCCTCAACAGACCCCAATATCAAGTTGGGCAGGGTCCGCCAACTCTTCAAAGTCGGTTTCCGCAATGGTGTTTAAAGGGGGTACGCTTCGACCTTGACTTGGTCCCGATCAATAAACCGACCATGCTGCGTAACGTTGATGCCGTAAAACTTGATATCGAAAGGATGTCTAGATGGCAAAAGCTTGTTGACGAGCTGCAAAGGGTCAATCGTGTGAATCTCGAGGCTATGCTGACCATGGAGAACGATAAATCAGAATGGGCTAAAATCTGCAAACAGCATGATGCCGAGATGACGAGCATTGCTGATGATAATGCGAGACTTGAGTCCGAGGTTAAAAAACTCAAGGAAGATCTCGCCGCTTCTTCTGCTTCACAATCTCAAAAAGAAGAAGTGTTTCAAAAACAAGTGCGGGATGCGCACGCTGCTCAGAGGGATGCTGAAATGAAATTTGCGGCTGAGCAGTTCGTTGTTGAAGAATATCGCAAAAATAACACTCAGTTGCGGGAAACAGTTAACTCCCAAAACGTGGAGATTGAATTGCTAAAGTCTCGACTTGCTAAACCTGAGAAAGAGTGTGATGAGGCTATTGCTGGTCAATTTGCAGCCGTTGCCGAAAAGGAAGCGACCGAGCAATCGCACGAGGCAACAAAAGCTAACGTCAGCTCTACCTTATTTGACTTTTATTTGCACAGCGTTCTGGGTCGTGGGAGCCTCGCTTTTCTGGGTCCTGAATATGAGATTACTCTGGCTGAGGTGTGGGAAGCCGCAATTGATATGTTAGGCGGTGCCGGCTACGATGAGGCAGAGCTTAAGGCACGTTATCTTGACGACAAAACCCGTGCTGCTCTTGCTAAAGGGAAGGAGCAACTTGCTAAAGCGCGAGCTGAATTGATGGGAGAAGAACATCCAAAGGAGGAAACTCCTCTAACTGCCCCCGTTCATGCTTCAACTTCGGCTGATGTTAACATTATGGACTCCAGTTCCCATTCTTCGCCTCCAGCTAAAGTTGCCAAAGAAACTGCGACCACTCCCACTGAGGATGAGGCACCGGATGATATTGAGGCCGAGAACTTTGAGATTGAGCTTGCAAAGCCAACTCCTCCAGGTAACTTTGGCGTCGACCCGGATCCAATGAATCACTTATTCGATCTAACTGAGTTTGATGACCTTCTTACTTATTACTTAAGCTTTGATGAACCGATACCTTCTCTTTTCTCGGAGAATACCGATTTTAACTTCTTTTCTTCTGCAGCGGAAGCACCGAGCGTTATACACTCTTCTCCTCTTCCAGCTGTTCCTCCTCCAACTCTTCAAGTAAATCCTGCTTCTCAACTGGGTTCGCAGGAAGAGTAGATAGAAGCCCTTCGAGGCTTGGAGGATCCACCCGCTTCACAAGAACAGAAGGCGGAGGATCTTGAGGATAGCGAGAAGACTCCGGAGCAGTCACTTGACGACAACACTAAGCTTTCTGCGCTGCTTACTACTCCGAGAAGTGAGTCTTCCTCAAAGAGGAAAGGGAAGCGCGTCGTGAAGAAGATGAAGAAAAATGTCTCCGCTGGAGAAGATGAGGCAGAAGAAGATCCAGTTGTCCATTCTTCTCCTTCTTCCCCGTCCCGTGCTCGCCGGATTCAGAAACTAATCATCAGACCGGGCAAGGGTGGTAGGAAGAAGGAGTGATAATATGGATTCTCCTTTTCTTATTTTGCTTTTTGCTTGTATCGACCGGAGATTGTGCGGGTACCGGTCCCTGCTTTTTTTTTTTGGAGATCTGCACATGTAACGAATTTTCACAATGTTGAATAAAATAATTCTTTTTGCACAAATTCTTGTATATGTAAGATCTATTTCTCATTTAAGTTGTAGAATAAGCGATTCTTTTTACTTGTACAGATTTTTTGTCTGTGTTTGAGAATGCATTAATTCCACATCTTTTTCGCGTGATATTGTAATGTGCTTGTGGTATGTTGCTTGAATACTACTTTTTATTGTTGTAGTTGTATCATATGTTATTGCCCCTATACCACAAGTGCATTACAATATCTTTTTGCTTTGGTGAGACTTGTACTCTTATTTTTTCAGAGAATAACTATTTCGTCTTTGAGGAAACAATTATTCTACTTAAATGGAGCGTGTCTCATTTTTGGAGAAGTTTTCACACTTCAACCTTCGGAGATGATCACTTCATGTTCTTAGAAGTGAATTCTCCTATGCGGTAAAGCGGGCCTCTATAGAGGATTTCACTTAGCACTTCAATTTCCGGGGAAGAGTTTTTCAAGATGAATAAGTAGGTCTTCCTTAAGAACTGAAGTGTGCCTCTAAGGAGGGCTTTTTGATATTTCTGAGGAGTATCATTTGGACTCCGAAGAGTAGTATTATGCTTTGTGAAGTAGCGTTGTGCCCCCGGAGAGGTCTTGTGCTTCCAAAGAAGTCTTGTGCTTCCGAAGAAGTCTTGTGCCTCCGAAGAGGTCTTGTTTTTGTGCTTTCGAAGAAGTCTTGTGCTTCCGAAGAAGTCTCGTGCCTCCGAAAAGGTCTTGTGCCTCCGGAGAGGTCTTGCGTGCCTTGGGGAAGGTCTTCTGCCTCCAAAGAGGGCAGTGTGTGCCTTTGGGGAAGGCTTGTGCCTCGTAAGAGGGATTGTGGTGCCTCGGGAGAGGTCTTATGCCTCCGAAGAGGTCTTGTGCTTCCGAAGAAGTCTTGTGCCTCCGAAGAGGTCTTTGTTTTTGGTTTCCTGGAAGTTACTTTCTCACAGTTAAATGGCTTCACTAGGCAGACGCAAGTTATTTAATTGGATGTTCGCTTGCACAAACGATCGCAATTAGTTAACAAAGGCCTTGCCTTAGTGGTTCCACCAACCTCTTTGTTGAGAGAAGCATTTCCATTTATTGGCGTGCCCCCGAAGAGGTCTTTATCCTTCGAAGAGTAGTGCCTCCGAAGAGGTCTTGTGCCTCCGAAGAGGGCTGGTGCCTCCGAAGAGGGCTTGTGTTGATCAGCTCGCCCATGTCTCTTTGTTGTATGCTCATTGATGATCCCCTGCCATTATCTCTGAGCCTACGTTCCTTTCCTTTGCAAGCAGTTTGCTCTATCCAATGGAATGTACTTTACTATTGATTGATTTCACGGGACAGGCGCAAGTTATTTAATTAGATGTTTGTTTATACAAACGATCGTAATTAGTTAACAAGCGTCTAGTTTCTTCTCTTTGGAAAAGTATCCCTTTGGTGAAATCATCAACTTTTGATGTAAAATTCATCTTATGTTGGATTTGAATTCGGAATTTTGTATGGCTTGAAATTTGTTTATTGAGTGATTTATGGGGTTCACTTGGCATTGCGATGGGTAAGCTTTGTTTTAATGACCTGCAATAGTAAATCGATATTTTAGCAATACGTTTAGAGTATTTTTACATAGAAATAAAACATGCATTTTAAAATATTAAAGAACACAAGATTTATAGTGGTTCGGCCAAGAACTGGGCCTACATCCACTTTATAGCTCTTTCATTAATCATCACTGATTTTACAATGGTTTACAATACAGTTGATACATCCATAATCATTTTACAATTTCAAGCAAAGCTTTTTCAAGTAAAATATGGGCGCAAATGATTGCTGTTCCAAGCTCTTGGGATTGGATCTCCTTCGACAGTCGTGAGTTTGAATGTGCCATCAAGAAGTTTATTGCCTATGACATATGGCCCTTCCCAATTTGGTCCAAACACTCCGACTGCTGTCATGATCCTTTTCAAGACTAAGTCCCCGACTTCAAAGCTTCGTTGATGGACTTTAGAGTTGAAGTGCCTTGCAATTCTTTGCTGATGAGCCGCAACTCTGAGTCTGGCTTCTTCCCTTCTTTCATCAAGAAAGTCAAGTGCTTCGAGTTGCAATTTTTTATTTTCGGCTTGGTTGAAATGAACTCTCCTGTGAGAGGGGACTTCCAATTCTACCGGAATCATTGCTTCTGATCCGTACGCCAATGAGAATGGAGTGTGCCCAGTCGCAGTTTTATGAGTTGTTCTGTATGCCCATAGTGCTAGTGGTAGCTTATCAACCCATCCACCTTTTGCTTTTTCAAGCTGCTTTTTGATGGTTGACTTGATAATTTTGTTTACTGCTTCCACTTGCCCGTTTGCCTGCAGATGAGCCACTGCTGAGAAACTTTTTCGGATTTTGAATTGCTTGCAGAAGTCCTGGAACTCTTCGCTTTCAAATTGAGTACTGTTGTCTGTGATTATCTTCTGTGGCACACCATATCTGCAAATGATATTTTTCGTTACAAAATTTATCATCTTTTTAGAAGTAATAGTGGCCAAAGGTTCAGCTTCAGCCCATTTGGTAAAATAATCAACAGCAACAATAACATATTAGATTCCCGACTTGGCAATTGGTAAAGGTTCGATTAAATCTATCCCCCAAATGGCGAACGGCCATGGGCTGACCATCTGTGTTAGTTCAGTTGAAGGTGCTCTTGGGATTTTTGCAAATCTCTGGCATTTGTCACATTTCCTGGAATAGACAGCAGCATCTCGATTAATATCGGGCCAGAAATACCCATACCGAAGAACTTTCTTGGCAAGTGTTTGACCGCCTGAATGATCCCCACATTCTCCTCTGTGCACCTCTGCTAAGATTGTCCTAGCTTCTTCCGTGGTTACACATCGGAGTAATGGCACTGTGAATCCCCGCCTATACAACCGGCCATCTTGAATTACATATCTTGATGCTTTTCTTAACATCTTTTGGCGTTCTTTAGAATTTTCTGGCAGGGAGCTGTTGAGCAGATATTCTTTAATTGGGGTCATCCATGACTCTTGTTCTTGAGATACAGCCATGATCCAGTCGATATCCATTTCATCAGTGCTTGGAGCTGACAAAACCTCCATAGGAACTAATCCCAATAACTGAGCCTCTCCGGAGCTTGAATACTTTGCTAGAGAATCTGCTTTCATATTTTCCTCTCGAGGTATGTGACTTATCGAATAATGATCGAAATCATTGAGAAGTTCAGAAGCCTTTGACAAATAAGCGGGCAGATTTCCTCCTTTAGCTTGAAATTCCTTCTTGACTTGACACACAATAAGCTGAAAATCACTGAAGATTTGCAATGCTTTGATGTTCAATTCCATTGCAATCTTTAATCCAGCAATTAGAGCTTCATATTCTGCTTCATTGTTTGTAGAAGGGAATTCCAATCTTAACGCGTAACACAATGATCGTCCTTCGGGGGTTTCAAGGACAACCCCAGCTCCGGAACAGTAATCATTTCTTGAGCCATCAACATATAACTTCCATTTGGTTGGGATGTCAACTGCAATCTCTTCCTCTTTGTCACCCTTATCTGTATACTCTACGATGAAATCCACTAAGGCTTGCCCATTGATCGCTCTTCGGGGATGATAAGTGATATCATACTGGCTAAGTTCAATATTCCACTTTAGAAGACGGCCTGAAGTTTCAGGGCGAAATAGGACTTGCTTTAGGGGCTGGTCAGTGAGAAATTTGATAGGGTGAGCTTGAAAATACGGTCTCAGCTTTTTGGAAGCAATCAGTAAACAATAGGCGAGCTTTTCTAACTTTGAATAATTCATTTCTGCCCTAGTGAGTCTTTTGCTGATATAGTAGACCGGACGTTGAACTTTGGCATCCTCTCGTACCAGTGCTGCACTTAGGGCATGAGATGAAACTGCCAAGTATATGAAAAGGTCTTCGCCGTTGCTAGGCTTGGAAAGTATTGGAGGCTCTTCCATATGACGGATTAACTCATTGAAAGCTATCTGGCATTCGGGTGTCCATTCGAAGTTTTTCTTTTCTTTCTTTAAAGCGTCAAAGAAGGGGATGCATTTATCAGTAGCTTTGGAAATGAATCGACTTAAAGCAGTGACTTTTCCATTTAGACTCTGCAGTTCCTTCTTTGTTCTAGGGGCTTTGACTTCTCGTAGAGCAGTAATTTGAGCAGGATTGGCTTCAATGCCCCTAGCGCTTACAATAAAGCCCAAGAATTTCCAGGACTCTACTCCGAATGAACATTTCAAAGGGTTGAGCTTCATTCCGTATTTTCGGAGGATTTCGAACATCTCTACTAAGTGGTCCATATGGTCAACTGCTTTCTTCGACTTTACTAACATATCATCGACATAGACCTCCATTGTCTTCCCAAGTTGCGATTTGAACATTGCGTTAACAAGCCTTTGATATGTTGCCCCTGCATTCTTCAATCCAAAGGGCATTACTTTGTAGCAGTAAAGACCAACATCTGTGACGAAGCTCGTATCCTCCTGGTCTAACTCATGCATCATAATCTGGTTATATACGGAGTAGGCATACATAAAAGATAACAATTCGTGTCCGGTTGTTCCATCTACCAGCTGATCAATCCTTGGTAACGGGAAGCAGTCTTTGGGACATGCCTTGTTTAAATCTGAGAAATCAATGCACACTCTCCATTTTCCATTTGCCTTTTTAACCAGCACAGGATTTGAAACCCAGTTTGGATATGTGGACTCTCTGATGAAATGATTTTCCATGAGTCGGTCTACCTCTTCCTTTAGCGCTGCTGATCTTTCTGGACCTTGGGTTCTTCTCTTCTGTTTCACAGGCGTGAACTTCGGATCAATATTCAGGGTATGTACAGCAATCTCTGGAGATATTCTGCACATATCAGCGTGACTCCAAGCGAATACGTCCAGATTTACTTTCAAAAATGATACTAGCATATTTTGGACTGCCATACTATGTTGTGAACCCACATTTAGCACTTTGTTCGGGTCCTTAAGATCAACAGGAATTGGTACCGTTACTTCCATCAGCACCACTCGATTTTCCTCTGCACTAGCTTTTCTGGGGTCCATTTGTCTCCTCGCACCACTATGCTCGCCAATGCAGGGACCGCCCTGTATTTGCTACAAGGTTGGGCTATTGATGCGGAGGGGAGTTGCCGCATCTTTTCCCATTTCTCTCTTCCTGGCCTCTCGAAGTTCTATCAGGTAGCATTCCCGCCCAGCATTCCGATCTCCCTTAATGACACCAACCCCATTATCTGTAGGGAATTTCATAGTCAAGCACCACGGGGCCAGAATGGCTTTGAATGCTGCTAAGGTTGGACGGCCTAGGAAAGCATTATAGGCAGAAAATCCATCCACAATCACAAAAGTTTGTTTCCGAACTACCCTTTTCTGCCCCTCTCCAAGCTCAACAAACAAGTCAACAATTCTGATTGGTTGCTGAGGTTCCCCAGTGAACCCAACAATCTTCTGTGATGAAGCCTGAACGTCATTCATCGGAATCTTCATTTGGTCAAATGTTTTCTTGAAGAGTATGTTGCAGGAAGCACCGCAATCAATGAGCACTCGTCTAACAATGGCTGGCCCAATTCCCGCAGAAATGACCAGGGGATCTATGGTTGGAGCTTCAATACCCATAGAATCCCTAGCTTTGAACATAATATCATCATTAGAAGTCTTCTGCTGCTTCAGGGGTGCAGCGTCTTCTATAGTAAAAACATCTTCTTCTACTGGAGTGTATTTCAAAGCACGGGCATACCGTTCCATTTCACCCCAGCTTCTGCCCGCTGGGTGTGGGCCTCCTGTAATTACATTGATAACTGGCCTTTCGGACTCATGTGCGGCAGTGCCCTTACCAGAGCCAGATGGATGAGTGGGAAGCTGCTGCCCCTGAGTAGACGAATTTGGGTCATTTCTGCTCTTCTTCACATACTATTGCAGCTTGTTTTCCCTTAATAACTCTTCAATTAAGCTTTTCAAGTGACGGCATTCGTTGGTATCATGACTGGGTTGGTTGTGAAAGCGGCAAAATTTTCCATTTTGCATAGCACCCTTTCCCGGTTTTATCTCAGCAGGTTTGGGATAATTGACAGCATCCTTGGTGGCAAAGATGATGTTTTCAGGAGTGTCAGTTAATGGAGTGAAATCTGAGGGCTTGAAGAAGCGAGATCTTTTTAGATCTTTTTATTTCTTCCCATCATTATTTTCCCTTTTCTGACCTCCAGAATCTTTCTTCGCTGAAGTGGCAATGTTATTATCTACCCTTGTTGCCACCACCTTCATTGGTGCCGGAAGATTCTCCAAGCCTATGAATTCGTCAGCTTTTTTATAGAATTTCTCGAGCGAATTCGGTTCTTTCATTTTCAGCCACTTCCCAAATTCGCTTGACTTATCGATTGCTCACATTAGATAAGTCAAAACCATTCGTGGTTCTGCATTGTCAACTTCAGCAAGAGCTATATTAAAGCGATTCAGGAATGACTTAATAGGCTCTCCAGGATTCTGCTCAATACTAGACAATGACATAATGTCCTTCGCCGTTGAGGCGTACAGCCTGAACTGCTCTTTGAATTTTCGGGTCAGATCGGAAAACTGATCTACAGATCGAACAGGAAGCTTGGTAAACCAAAGGAGTGCTACTCCTTCCAAATATACCGGGAAATACCGACACTTAATCTCATCAGTTGCCGTTGCGCCGGTCATGTGTCAGTCATATTTATACAAGAATTGATTTGGGTCGCTTGTTCCCCTATAAGCAGGAATGGTGGGGGGAACAAATTTTCTGGGAAACTCAGCTTTTAGAATCCTCTCAGTAAATGGAGTTTTACTCGGTGCGAATCCCCATTCGCTCTCATCTTCGTCTCTCTGCATGCTTTCTTTCATTATTTGCCGAATCATGCCGGAAAGATATTCCTCATTATTCAATGAATTTTCAGAGTAGACTTCGGCCATTTTCTCGGAAGTTTGTCTGGGCAGATGTTCACGGAAAATTGGCGATGGCCTGGATCCTTCAGCTTGGAGGGGTACCCCTTCAGCGGCACCTGATCCCCCTTGAGGAATATTTCTTCTTTCCGAGTTCTGAAGAGCATCAGCAATGTTTTCTTCATTGTTAACTGGTCTTTGACTTGCCCCGAGCAAAGCACTTAGCTTCTCCATCATTAGAGTATTCTGAGTTTCAATCTGCTGATACAGCCCAGAAACAGCAGCATCTAACTCTTCTCGCATAACTCCAGTGCCTGGGACTACCTGACTTGGAGAAGGAGAAGTGGCAGTATTATCGCGAGCATCTTCAGGTCTGACAGACTTACGTTTCCTTCCAGGAGCCATTATATCCAACAGACTTCTGGTTTTGAAAGAGACTTTTTCAACGAACTGTTTTGGAGCAATGATGACAATCTTCCTGAGTTGGGTTCTCAGTGAAAGCACCAAAATGTTAACGCTGAAAATCGAAGGCTAACACCCGGTGTGTGTAGTAAAGTTGTGAAAGCACCACCCGTGAAACGGGAACAAGAAATAAGCAGTAAAATAGCAGAAAACGATAAAAGACAGCGGTTTATAGTGGTTTGGCTTAAGATCAAGCCTACGTCCACTTTGAATTCCTTTATTGCTGATTCTGATTACAAGATGATACAATGCACTTCAAAATACGATACACTTTGATCACAACAACACTCTCGACTAATAGCTCAAACTTCGAAGATGAAACTTGTTGAATCCGTGTTGGATGTGCGAAATTCCTCCCGAAGATTGTTGTATTGTCTTGAATGTTTGAAGTTCTTCAAGTGTTGGATGAGTTTAGAATTCTGCAGAGTAACGACGCTTCAGAGAATGATTGGCCCAAAGTCTTTTTGTCGTTGGAGTTAGGGGGGTATTTATAGAGTAGAATCTGAACAGGGAATTTTTGCTCGAGTCCTAAGTCGTGGCCGACTTACAGTAAGTCGTAGGTCTTAAGTCGGCGATGAGATAGGAGCACTTGTATTAGTGACCCCTGAATATCTTCAGGACGAGTTGTTTGGTCCAAAGTCACAAGTCGGCAGCGACTTATTATAAGTCGTAGGTCGGCAACGACTTGCTTTGACTTGCTAAGTCATTCGTTCACTCAAGTCGTTAACTCCTTAGGTCGGTAAGTCGTGAGACCATTTAAGTCGGTAAGTGTCTTAAATCGGCTCTGTAGCTAAGTCGGAGCTTTTTAGGTCGTAGACTTCCTTAAGTCATAACCGGTCCTATCGGACTTTCTTAAGTCGGTCAACTACTGAGTCGGTCCATACCTTATGCCGCAGACTTCCTTAAGTCGTAACCCATTAATTCGGTCATGTAGCTTAAGTCGTATACTGCCTTAGGTCGGAACCTTCCTTAACTCGTGAACCGTTAAGTCGGACCATTCCTTAGGTCGGAGCCTGTTGAGTCGTAGGCCTCTTTAAGTCGGTCCTTCTCTTAAGTCGTTTATTTTCCAACTCGTTAGGTCGCGAATCGAAAGAGGGTTAACAGTAGTTAATTAAAATTCTTAATTACAACATTATTAAACATTTAATCATTAATTTACCAATCTTTAATTACAGTTATAAATTAATCATTCTTAATTATTTCCAAAATAATCAATTAATAATAAGTATTCATCTTAATTAACATTTAAAAATCATCCTTAACTTTGAAAATCAATTTATTACTACATTGAAAACTTTAATGTTAATTAACTTTAACACTTAACTTTAAGTTAACTATTTAATTAAAGTATTTATTGGATTTTAAAAACGTTCCAAAGTATTAACTTAAATAATACAATCTTATAATAAATTCTTAACTTAGATTGTTAAACATTCATTAAGTCGACAATACTTAAAAATTTGTTGAAAAATAATTTGTTTAACTTTACTTTACATTATATAGCAAGTTTGAAAACTAACCCGAGTACTGTCCAGGTTTTACTCGAGTAACAACTCGAGTTTCCCACTATCTTCCCTCGCGTCTTCTTTCTTCTCCATCACATACTTTCTTCTCCCCCTTCTTTTTTTCTAGTTAAAATTTAAGTTTGAAACTTAAGGTTAAATTGTAATAACAGATAAGTATGCTCATGTGCCCGAGTTCCCAACCGAAGCAACCCACCATTCTCTCGAGCCTCAACTAGAGTCACTCACCCCCACAGGCTACTGACATCAAACGATCTCGTGCACATGCACGGCGCTTCGCCGGCGCTTTGGTGAACCACGCATACTCCGGCAAGTCAAACGACATCACTACCCACGATAACGCTCATCTATTCAACGCCAACGACCCTAGATCGAAATCAAACCTCTCGTTCGAACACTGGAAGACGTCATTGCAAAAGATCGCCTCGCACCCACACCTCTAACGACCAGAGGTGCGCCAACTCCGGCTACGTCTTCGTCAACCTCCGCAATATCATCTTCCAAAGCCATGTGCAACTCGATCGGCCAAAGAAGGATCGCAGACCCATGAATCCAGCTCAACAAAATTAGGTTTAAAATCCTAATTCGCTCCGCCGCCGTCTCCACGATGAACTGGATCATCTCCGCCTATTTTTCCCAGACTCCCCATACTCCTTTCCACCTCCACGCGAAACCCCGAGCTCCAACAATCCTCCGATCACCTGAATTTGCCCCAAACCCATTTCCAGTTCATTTATGATCTGCTCCTTTATCTCTGCTCTAAAAATCATGATCTTTACTTTAAAAATCATGTTACAGTGTATGAATTCAATCTACATACCTGAATTTAGGAATTAACAAAATTGAAATTTGACTAATTTGAAGTTGGGTTCAGATTTCTTGATTTTCCAGAGATAATACCATGTTGTTTTCAACTTAAATAAATTTTAAAACTTAGTTCATAATCAAACAAACAACCTTTGTTTATATTTTAAGTTCTAATAGTTATTAAATCAAAGGATATGATTTTAGTTTGCAAATCTGGGATAGGGAAAAACAAGAACAGGGACATTCAAATGATACAGGCATGCATAGATTTACAACTACACATATATACACAAACAAATTACAACATACACACTTCCAGATATAAACTTGTAAATAACTCAAATACTTAAGTTTTAAAAAAAAGTGAATGTTACGCATAGTGATTCCAAAATGAACAGAGCTTCATTTATGTTGAAAAAGGCTTGAAATTGCAAGCTGAAAATTTCTTCTTTAATCCTCTGTTTGATTTGATTTGGGTTGTTGTTTAAAGTTGAGGTTTTAAGTATGAAATGGTGTATACTCAGATTCACTCGGCTTTGAAGGAAACAAACTGAGGTGAAGAGTTGATGGATATATGGAAATGAGTTTACAGGAGATAGGATATTTTGTACAGGGTGTCATTATTTTGTTTGTACAACATCATAGATTTTTCTCTTTGCTTATGGAGGCTGAAGACATTTTCGAATTGACTTTGGTTTGCTGTATTAAATGCTTATGTCCTTTATGTTTCTTCATTTTTGATTTGTTTTATTACTTTACTTGTTTCATACTTACCTTTCCTTTGTTTGAATACTTGAATATAATTTGTTGTCTTCTTTTTGCAAGCTACATAGATCTTTTATTTTTCATGTTCTTGTCTTGCATTTCTATCCTACATGCAACATACATTACATGCCTGGCAGCCTTTATACTTTATGTACAAATACAAACTTTAATTTCTTTTGATTTGTTTTATGGATAAAAATGTATTTGCACTGGCTTGTTTTGCAAGCTTCATATATCTACATATTTTCTTTCTTTTCCTTTGCTTGTACATAGATATTTATATGTATGTTTGAATACTTAGTTGAATGTACTTGAATGTAATTTTTTTTTTCTTTAGCTTTGCCTCATTATTTTACAATACAAATAAATTTCTATTTTAATATATTATTAGATTCTTAGCTAATGTATTGCTTTACATTTTATAGTTTATCTTATATATAATTGTTTCTATTTATAGTTTAATATTTATTTTATTTTTTTATTATTTTCATAGTATATTTTGTTTGTATTAATACATATTATTTAAGAGGATATTTTGAAATGAAATACATACTGAATAAATTACATCGATATATTTTATAAATTCAAATTATTTTTAAACCATTTACTTAAACTTTAAAATTCTAATCCAATACACACACACACACACACACACACACATATATATATATATATATATATTCAAATCTACTTATATATGCACATATATATATATATATATATATATATATATATTCACATATATATACAATTTCTAAGTTCAAAATGATTAAATATATTTTTATTTGGATTCGGGGAAACTCGCTTTAAATTTACCATTAATTTTACAATTTTTATTCAAAATTTTAATTAATTATCAATTTAAATTTAATTAAAATCCGGGGTCATTACAGTTAAATTATAGTTTATATCTATATTTGAAAGCGATATAAAAAAATGGTTTATTGAGATTTGAATTGAAATGGAAGAACTAAGATTTAATTAAACTGAATTTTTAAATTCAAGTTGATTCGAATCGATTTGTGAACTTTGAGGAAACTATTTTTATAACATAAAGTATTTTAAAATATATAAATATTTTACTTTATAAATTATTTTAATATAAACTATTTTAATATAAACTATTTTTAATATAAAACTATTTTAATAGAAAACTATTTTTAATATAAAACTATTTTTATATATACTAATTATTTTAAAATAAACTATTTAATTTACAATTATTTTATATACAAATTATTTTATTTTATTAACTATTTTATTTATAACTATTTTAATATATATATATACTATTATTAATATCTAATCTGTTTAAGAGGAAAGTGTTATGGATTTTAAGGTATTATGAGCTCAAAAGTTATATTTTAAAAGTGTTATGAATTTCAAAGTATTATATTTTCAAAGTGTTATAATTTCAAAGTGTTAAAATTTCGAAAGGGTTATAATTTTGGAAAGTGTTATGATTTTTGGAAATGAATATTATTTTAAGTGAGAAATGATATCGTATTGATATGGTTTCGAAATGGAAATGATATTTTGGTTTTGAAGTATAAACTACTTTGAAATGACTGCGGTGTTATAATAACGATTGGTTGTTAAAGATACCTGGATCGGTTATTGTCATACTCTCTGCCAATACCGAAAACCACTTTAACAACTGTGTACGCGGTGGAGATTTCAGAATGAAGTAGGGTGGTGGTGATGGTTCTATTTGAGGTATATACGTGGACCTGAGTCTCGTGTGTTAGCTTAAGGTGGCTAAGACAGGAGCAATTGACATGCCAAGTAAGGTAGCTCCTCTGATCGGACACACTTCTTCGATACCATTCTATTACTTTGTGATTTGATTGGGTGCACCTTTGATTTTGGGAGTGTGGATCGAGGTGGGCGGTAGCTGCGGCTATGCGTTACCACTAGCCCGGAAGTGTAATTGGTGTATCTACCCTGGCATTGCCTAGTTGCGCTGTGTCACTTACCATATCGAGCCCACTACGAGTTTGTTTTGTACCATACCTATGGAGTGCCCTTTGACGACGCCCAGTACGGGGGAGATTACGGTACTGTATAGACTATGGGAATATATAAAATGTGTTAAGGGGGATATGGGTAACGCTTTAATGTTGTTTTAATAGTTTACTTTACTGTAGACATATTGTAATAGCATATTGTACTACATAGTAGATAGTTCCACGGATCCTTAGAGGATGGGTAACATCCTTTAAGTTACTTGTATTTCAGTTGATATTTCACTTGAGTTGGATTTATTGATATAAGAATGTTAATCCTGACACGAGTGTTTTTTGTTTTTTCTTTACACTCAGGTCAGACTGAGTGTCACAACATTCGAGACTCGCCTTTGGGGTTTGGAGCTTCGCTTGGAGATCCAACTATTTATTCAGCTTTCAGTTATTCAGTTGACTCCAGTGATATATTCATATTTTTTTATTTGACTAATGTATTGAGACTTTTGTTGTATCTTGTTTTAACTCTGATATACATATATAGTAGCTTCATGAACTACTATTCTTTTGTTTCCGCTGTTTATTGTTATATTACTCTGTGTCTGTGATTCTGTGATTTATTTTTACTGTATATGCTGAGTTTTGCCAAATATACATGTACAAACTGATATTTTGAGCAATTCAAGTTTGACATGTGTGCATGCGAATGGTTGAAAATATCGAGATGTTACAGATAAGGCAAGAGACTACCTTCCGAAAGTACATCTCTAGAGAGATGTACACAGGGCTCCACTCTCTACCAACAAGAACCGGCCTACCTCTACCATAGATAGTATCGAATATCCTATCACTTCGGTCGTTCCTGACCTATTAGTGGCATCCCAAAGCATATACAACATACCCGAAATATAGATGGTGATCTAGAAAGGTGATGACCATATCCTAATGGGTACGACCCACTTAGCCCTGATGTATCTACCATATTTATGCCATTACCGATGTGTGAGGCTTGAGGTAATGTTTTACCTTTCACATGACAAATCTCCCTTTGAATGCCACATTGACATTTCTAACAACTCACTATTGATTTCCATAAAAGTACAAGCTCTAAGCTCGTACATCTCAGAGAAAGGTGTTAAGTGTAACAGGAGTTACCTCCTACACCATCAAACATATGTATGTTTGTAAAAATCAATGTACGTGGTCTTAAAAGGGCAATGTCAGACTCGTCCATACAAGTTGTCTAGTCACATGACAAACCGAAGGCACTTCTCACTACAAGAAATTATGCATTTAGTTGCACTTATTAGTAGCGTTTATAGCTAAGTGCCTCTATTAATATATAAGTGGCCGCTACCAAAATTTTCGGCCTTCCGCCTTGTTTCATTTCTAACTTTTCACATTTCCCCCCATTTTTTCATTTTTCCTCTTTCTTCCGAAAAATTTCACTAGTCCTAAATTATCGTCCTCTTCATCGTCACTTCTTTTTCCCTCCATCATCATCATAGCGCTACTCCTCACATAGTCGATCGACTCCTCCTTTTATCTAGTACCATTTGATTGAGATTTTACACATATCTTAAATTGGTATGGATTTTATTCTTAATTTTGCGATTATATATTGTTTTATACGGTTTAGTATTGATTTTATAAATCGAATTGCAAAAGCCCTAATTTGATTGAGAATCTCGATTTTGTCATCTATCCCTCCTGTTGTTAAAACACTGTTGTTCCATGGCTGTACACCTACGTGGGACCGGTGTTCTCCTTTCAGCGTTCGCAGCAGGCGACTGTTGGCAGCGTCCCATAGCTAAACGTTCAAATTGTTTAAACCAAGCTCATATCTTAGCGAATCATTTACTTTTAAAATAATTTGATTATGCAGGCGTTAATGCAAACTATTTTAAGGTAATTGCTACTTTGTTTACCCAAAATTAGAACTTCATTTAGATCCAAATGTTATATATCAATCTTTATGTTTTAATTTTGATTTTAAATTATATAGTCCACTGATGAAATTTTTTATCATAATTTATTTTTACTGGTGCAATAGAGTTACAAATGAAATGAATCATAAGTTGGTATATATTTTGATGGATAAATTAATGAATTTATATGTTTTATATAAGTGATTTATTTTCTCTCTTCAGGAATGTGTTAGCTACACTAACTATAATGCATTTAAGATGTTTGATAAATGGCAGATAAGTTTGAAATATTTAACTACTAAATAAGTTTCTCAGCTTAGGATTCATGAACAAATTAAATCATTTGTGAGATGTTTATATCATCGTTTTAGTACGTGAATCAGTAAGTAAATGACAATAATCGGTTAAATTCAAATTATGAGTTTTTCAAAAAAAATTATTGGAACTTGGAACCTTCCATTTTCATTCGAACATCATGAACTTTATGATTAATGATTCATCTCATTTCACAAACTTTTTTTTTCTTTTGACAGAATTTTCAAAAGATCAAACATAATAAAAGCAGAGGGAAGATGAAGATCATCATGAAAAATTTAATGTGACTGCAGAATCAGTTACATGAATTTCATCAACCTTTATTGCGCGTTTCTTTCACCATTTTAGGACAAATTAAGCATATACGTAGGTTCCTAAGTATTACTTACAATTAGTTTGTACATCTAACTATGTGATCCTCCATATTTTATGATAATCTATAATCTTGTATTCACAATTAAGAAGCCTGAATTTTTTTTATGTTGTTTTCACTCTTTTTTTTCTTTTAGAAATATTGATTCCCATGTCCGCAGTAGATTCAAATTTTAAATCACTAACAACAGTTCAAGATAAGCATTTACCACTAAATTAAAGGTGTTTGATGACTAGTTCTTGTTTATATCATGAATTTTGATAGATGAAAATAATGTAATATAAAATTTAAATTATTTGATGCAAGGTTGGAATCATAACTTGATAAAAAATACCCTTTAACATACCCAGATATACATTAGTAGTAAATATATGGATTGAGGATTAATTTATTGGCTCATTCAACTTTTAAATTTGTGATTATTTTGATTTCTATGTACATTTCTAAAAAAATTTAAAATACCCAAACATCTTAAGACTTGGCATATAGAGTTTTCTCAAACATAAAAATAAGAATAAATTACTCAGTTTGAATAAGAAAAATTATGAGCTTTTCAGAGATACTGTCAAGAATAGTATTAGTCAATTTTTGTTATTAATTGTGAAAGCAACATAATAATAACAATCAATACATAATATAAATGAACAGTTTTATCTTTATACACTACAACAAATGATTAGCGATGCCCAAAATTAAACCAACTATAAATGAAAAAAAGCCTAATCCAAATTAGCTAAACCTCTTCTAAAAGAAGCATCTGCAGAAGCTTCCGATGAAGGAGTTAAACCTCACTTTCCAGTGGCATAGTGGACAGAAATGCTAACATATTCGTAATTCATACCGATCTACCCACTCTTAAACTAAAGGATTTCATCCTTTTATCAGATGAAAATATACACGAAAACATGGGAAGAATTAGATAAGCCCTACACCAGTATGAACACGACGAACTTCGTTGCAAAATAACCACCTCCTAAAGAAAGAAGCTTTCAGCAGACATCATATTTTTATTTTTATTTATTCAAAAGCAGTGTTATATATGTCATTTGTTC
This sequence comes from Allium fistulosum, assembly GCA_030737815.1. Taxonomy (NCBI): domain Eukaryota; kingdom Viridiplantae; phylum Streptophyta; class Magnoliopsida; order Asparagales; family Amaryllidaceae; genus Allium; species Allium fistulosum. Next base: position 422,233,303 of record CM060907.1, on the reverse strand, counting down.
TAGTTGCCTATATATGTTAAGTTTTGATATAATTAAATATACTTTGAAACAATTGGTTTATTAGGTATTGCAACATCCCATAATTACATATGGTAACTAACTATACTTCTTCATTTTGAATTTTGAGTATGTAATGGCATGCTTTTCACTATTAATAAGTGGTTCTGATTATAATCCGCATAATTTTACATGGTGAGTTAATTTTGTTTAGCCTTTTGGAGTGTACATGACAGAGCAAGTGGTTCCCATATAGAACGCCTACATGTTTTATATTTTGTGAACTTTCATAAATGTATTCTTAATATTTAAAACTTATCTTTTTTTAATGTAGGTCCGAAATCTGGATGTGATATTTGTATTAGTAGGTGTTAGCAGTGAAGGGAGAGATGTTGCCTAGACATGGTTAAAAGCATGTTATATTTATATTGTGCATCAGGCATGATATATTTGAAAGTTATCGCCATACAGGCTGGGCTTCTTAGTTACTATTTTCATTGTATTCATTCTCTTAATTCAGAGAACTTTGTATGCTTTTCTCTACACAAGTCACAAACCTTCTACTTTTACTTTTTCATTTTATTTTAGGTTTTACATTTCTGTAGTTTGCACAAGCTCTCATATTAGCGCACCCACCCACCTGCACACATGGTTTTCTTCCTTTTGATATCTATTTTCTTTCACAACTAGTTTAAATGGAAGGTGAGGTTTGAAATTTGAGTTTCTGCATGCTTTAAAATCCAATTTGTAGTTTAGTCACCTTTAAATGGATGCTCCACATTTAAAACCTTAGGTAGTGACTGGGTTAAAAGAGAGTTTTTTTTTTGCTTTTCCAATACGTATTCAAATGGCATGAGAGAGGAGTTGGAAAATTCTAATCAACAAGAAAAAGTTATATTCAATTTTATATGTTAAAACCATTTTGAAAATTGGTCGTTTTCCACCTTCTTCTTCTCTTCCGTGCATTTTAAAGTACATATTGTAAAACACAAAACTGGTTCTTAAAGTAAATGCTACCTTAGTATCTGAGAAGGAGAGTATTTGATGAAATGGATACCCTTCCTACAACTCAAGACCACTGCATGCCATTTATGAGCAAATTTATAGTATATTTATGTTGTTTTAGGTTAGTTGATATGCAATATAATTTTTAGACACCAAAAAGAATATTGTTCAATTTTATTATCAATGATAATGTTTCCTTGATTTATTGGCCTGTAGGATAGTTGGGACTACATTAACAAAACATGGGACTCTGGATTTTTACTTGCTCGATTTATTAGCTCTATAGTATCACCGGTAAAGGTTTTATCTCTGGTCTTTTAATGTATTAGCTTATATAGGAGAGAATATCAACCTTTTAGGGATCCCTTCTTGTTAGAAAACATCGGTGTTTACATTTTTCCCATGTTATTAAAAGAACTATAAGAGAATCCTTTATTATTTCCTACACATGTACTTCAATTCATGATATTTCCCCCCTCTTATACAATGTGGTAATCCATCCTTTGTTTTATTTAAAATAAAATCATGATCATCACTCTATAATATGGTAAAATCCATTGATTATGTGTTAGTAGGAGAATACTTAGGCATTGCTAGCTTCTATGTCAATATATGACAAAATCCTAGCTACAAACAATAATAATAATAATAATAATAATAATAGACTTTTAGATGTATTAGTGTTCAAATAAAATGAATTTTTTACATGTCTTTAGGATTGATTACACGTGTGGTATTGTGTGTGTATATATTTATATAGTTTCAACTTTAACACTTTTATCTGTCCCTTTTTACTTTTTTTTAATAAACACTAACTGTTTTCACGTCTTGGACACTTATCTAAAGAGTAATAGGACGGCTTTAAATCTCGAACATGGTATTTTTCATTTTTAAATTAGGTATTTTTTGTTTGTTATATTTTTTTTTTTGACTATGCAATGTTATAATTTTATAAAACTTTGAAAAGTCAAGCGAAAAATAATTTTACTCGAAAACCGCAGCCCAGATCTGTACAAATCCTCATGTACTTGTCGAGAGGTATGGACTAATGTACCACTGGTAGTGCTCATATGATATTTTCTCGTTCTTACTTTATATATTTCATTTTTGCTAGTAATCCCTAACAAAACCCAAGAATCAAACTCTCATCATGCATCGTATGTAATAGAAGTTCCATCTGTAGAAGAACCCAATCTGAAGAAATCCCATAATCAAACTATGGAAAGAGTAGCATCACACAGAACTGCATGTTATTATTACTAATTAATTCGGTTTGTCAAAAAGTATGTGGTTTGTTTCTGTTTGAAGGTTGGTTTCAATTGGCAATACATTGTTTCGAAAGATTTGCAATACATGTTTCAAAAGATTTGTTTCTGTATGCAAACATTTGCAATAGATTGCATCAAAAGATTTGTTTCTATGTGCAAATATTTGCAACACATGTTTCAAAAGATATATAATATATATATAATGGTCTTGAAAAACTTATAGTTAGCTTGTTATGTATTGTAAGCAAGGTCATTACTGCTGTTAACGCTAAAAAGTGAACGCTAACACCCGGTGTGTGTAGTAGAATTGTGAAAGCACCACCCGTGTGACGAGAACAAGAAGTAAGCAGTAAAATAGCGAAAAAATCAGTAAAAGACAGCAGTTTATAGTGGTTCGGCTTGTGATCGAGCCTACGTCCACTTTGAATCTCTTTATTACTGAATCTGGTTACAAAATGATACAATACACTTGTGAAATACAATATCTTTCAATTCCTAAACACTTTCGACTATTAGCTCAAGCTTCGATGATGAAACTCGATGAATCCGTGTTGGATGTAGGAAATTCCTCCCGAAGCTTGTTGTAGTGTCTCGAATGTTTGAAGATCTTCAATTGTCGAATGAGTTGAGAGTTCGGCAGAGTAACGATGCTTTGAGAAATGATCGACCAAAAGTCCCTTACTTGTTGGAGTTTGGGGGGTATTTATAGAGAGGATTTCTGAGCAGAATTTTATCAAGTGATAAGTCGGCCACGACCTAGGGTAGGTCGTAGATCGTAAGTCGGTGATGGTATAGGGGATCACTTCGGCTACACTTGATTCTTCTAAACGAGTTGATAAGTCGCGCGCGACTTAGTATAAGTCGTAAGTCGACAGCGACCTAAAAGATGCGGCATGGAACATGTCTTCACTTTGCTTTAGCTCGTTAAGTCGTTCATCCACTTAGGTCGTTAGGTCGTAAGTCCTTTTAAGTCGTTAGGTCGTAAGTCCTTTTAAGTCGTTAGCTCCTTAAGTTGGTCCACATCTTAAATCGGTATGCTCCTTTCAGTAGTTACGTCGGTTAATTGTTAAGTCGGCACGCTTCTTAAGTCGACATGCTTTTTAGGTCGGCATGGTTTAGATCGTTAAGTCGCAGCTTTTTAAGTCGGCAGCTGTTAGGTCGGCATGCCTTTTAGGTCGTAAGTCGCAGCCTGTTAAGTCGCGAGCAAAAGAGGATTAACATTTGCCCCTCAAAGTGTATGCCTAGGTCCTAGGTCATATGCTTCGATTCTTCTTAACTCGCTCTTTTGTTAGATCATGAACGACATAAGATAAGTCGTAAGTCGTGGATCGTGGGTCGATTCACATTTCAATACCCTAGTGTATAAATAGCTTAGGTCGTTTCCTCTTTCACCTCACCTGTCTTACTGTTCTGTTCAGCCATTAGCAAGTACTTGAGCTCTCAGAGACGAATCTCATTACTCAATTATCAGTCATCCTCAGCATTACATTACGTAAGTGAATTCAACTGATATCCAAACGTGATCATCATTGAATCGAGGGTTCGATTCTTGACATTATGATTTATCAGGAGTTGTGTCGCGTCCGATTCCTGACTTTCTTTTAGTCGCGATGCCATTGTGATCCTCGAATATATTATCGCATATCGGTTTCAGGATGGATTTGGGATGATTTGATGATGTTGTGAGATGCGATTAGGAGGCGTAACTTAGGGTTTTCGATAGGGGATAGTTCGAAGTTACTGGGTTTATGAATCTCAAGTTGGCTGACGAGTTACTGAACTTCTCAATGGAGAGGAAGGTAATCGGCAGAAGGAGGTGAGGTTTTGGTTCGAGCAAGAGACAGCTTGAATTTCCATCGGAGACGACCCAAAAAATTCACGACCTAAAATATTCACGATTTAACACTTTGTTCGGTTCAAGAACCCCTGCGACCTAATTAGTTTGAGGCATAGACCTTAAGTCGCGGCCGAGCTTGGACTTAGGAAAAATAGTGTTGTTCAGACTCGAAGCCTTCATATGTATTACGATTTAGAGTAAACGACTTAACCTAACTCGTAGCATTTCCTTTTGGTCGTGGACGAGCTACTACTTGCATATTGTAACTTGAGGGATTTCCGACCCATACTAAGTCGTGAACGAGTTAGAACTTAGCATATTTTTCACTGCCTTGAACTTTAAGACTTGAATTGCCTGAACTTCTTTGCAGATTATTCCTAACGCTATCAACCTGTTAAACACAATATTCGCAGAAAACTGGGACGAATATACAGTCATTGACTGCCCACATCGAATGACAGATTAGTCGATAAAGAGAAAATCAACTTAAATGAACTGTATGAATGAAATGCTGTACAATAACCAATTCAAGTGAAGTATTAAAGCAAAATTGTAATAGTCAACTGAAACTGATTTATTTGCACTAACACTGCACTTGAATATTAACAAGTTCTGAAATCTTGTAATCGATTGATCATTAATGAGTTTAATTCCAGTTATGTTTGCTTTTTATTTTCATTAGTTTTGCACAACACTCCACACTTTTTAGGAAACGTGTACCTTCACATTTGAACATCCAGTTGATTGTGTAGAATGTCTTCTCCGCAAGAAGAAATAGAGCAAGTTGAAGAGATTTTTCCAGTTGCTATTCCGTTGAATAATCCTCCAGAAAGGGTCTCGACCACTTTGAACTACAGAACCTTTAACCAGTTGTGTATTCAATTCGGAATTGCTGAAGCAGACGCACAACTACCCAGGAAGCCTGATAATGCTGATAGACCTCCTCGTGGTTTTGTTGCGGTAAATCGACAAATGTGCCAGAATGGAGCTATCCCTCCTTTTAATGACTTCTTGCGAACACTTCTTCTACGATTAACCATCTCCCATTTCCAGCTGCATCCCAATGGATATGCTATCTTAACGGGGTTATGTGTGCTCTTTAGGAGGACACTCGATCGTCTTCCAAGCTTCGACGAAATTTGTTATTTGTGCACTTTCGCTAAAAACAAAGACCATCCTTCCATCACAGTTGTGAGAAGTGCCAGAAACCGCAAACTTATCATTGGTCTCCCTGAAAGCGTTCACGGATTTCTAAGTCAATTTTTCTATGTTCGCTGTCCTCTGGGATTTTACACTATATGGAGAGTAGGAAGTAAGATCACTTGTCTCTGTTTCTTATGTTTTTTCGAACTTGCCGAAGTCCGAGTTGTCAAGTGTTAACTTTGCCCTTTTCTTTTAAGCACTTCCTCCTCCTTCTAGAGATCCCGGTCATAAATCGACTTTTGAGAGGCTTATGGCGGTGCCAGTTGAGGAGAGGAGTATCCAATTTCTATTGACAGACGAATTTTTACATCAATTCGGGCTTTTACACTCATCCCGCTTTACTCAGCCTCGTGAAGTTTCTAATTTTCCAGCACAGACATCAGATGCCCCAGCTTCAACGGAAGAGATGGCTCTAAAGGAGCCAACTACAGACACTGCATTAGTAAAGTGTTCTACTCCTATCGATGTTGCGGGGTCGTCCAACAAGTCAACGCTTTCCCCAGTTATCGAAGAGGAGGAAAATCCTCACATTTCTGAGAAGACGGCCGACATGGAAGTCGAAAAAGAGAGTTCTACTGGGCATCACGGCGATGATATTTTTGATAATTTGAGTGATATAATGATAACTTCTCAGGAGCTTTTTAAAGATAATATCTCAAAAGCGATCTCTCCCGTTGTTGAAGCGACTTCCTCTTTGAAACAAGCTTTGACACCTTCTACACCAGTCGTCTCCGTTTCCACATTAAAGCGTGGTTTGTAGTTTGACGCATGTAGTTTGCACGCCGCATACACTTAGGATTTTTCAGCACTTATACGCACTTATCCTCTTTTTCTGTAAATTTCTAAACTTCGTTCTTTTTCCATTTTCAGATTCTCCGATGGGGCGCACTGGCTCATATTACGAAAAATTTCAACGCTATGGAGGCCGCGAAGCTTATGGTTTTAGGCAATACCTCGATGCCCCAAGGGAAACGGACGAAGAAAGAGCTATTAGGAAAGCTCGAGAGAGGCGGGACTATGAAGAGCGCCGCAAAAGAGAAGATGAACAGCACTATGGGAGTAGGGATGAGCAATACGACTCTTCCCGCAGAAGTGACGATTCTCAAAAAAGGAAATCTTACGACGACAAGGGGAAGAGTCACATTGCTGATGGTTCTAGCAAGCGGACCAAACTTAGCGAAAAAGACACATCTGCAATTTTGGAAAAGATCGATGCTCCTATCTCTCCTAATATTCCATCCGGTTCTCCTACTTTAAAGAAATCTGACATCCAGGCGATCAACAGCAGACCTCAGTATCAGGTCAAAGATGCGCCTCCTATTCTTCAAAGCCGATTTCCGAATTGGTGCTTAAAAGGGGTGCGTTTTGACCTTGATTTGGTTCCGATCGATAAATCGGATATGCTGCGTAGCCTTGCTGCCGTCAAACTTAACATTGAAAGGGTGTCCGGATAGCAAAAGCTTGTCGATGAGCTGCAAAGAGTGAACCGTGCAAATCTTGAAGCCATGCTAACAATGGAGAATGATAAATCCGAGTGGGATAAAATTTGCAAACAGCATGATGCCGAGATGACGAGCATTGCTGATGATAATGCGAGACTTGAGTCCGAGGTTAAAAAACTCAAGGAAGATCTCGCCGCTTCTTCTGCTTCGCAATCTAAAAAAGAAGAAGTGTTTCAAAAACAAGTGCGGGATGCGCACGCTGCTCAGAGAGATGCTGAGATGAAATTTGCGGCTGAGCAGTTCGTTGTTGAAGAATACCGCAAAAATAACACTCAGTTGCGGGAAACAGTTAACTCCCAGAACGTGGAGATCGAATTGCTAAAGTCTCGACTTGCTAAAGCTGAGAAAGAGCGTGATGAGGCTGTTGCTGGTCGAGTTGCAGCCGTTGCCGAAAAGGAAGCGGCCGAGCAATCGCATGAGGCAACAAAAGCTAACGTCAGCTCTACCTTATTCGACTTTTATTCACACAGCGTTCTGGGTCATGGAAGTCTCTCTTTTCTGGGCCCTGAATATGAGATTACTCTAGCTGAAGTGTGGGAAGCCGTAGTTGATATGCTTGGCGGTGCCGGCTATGATGAAGCAAGACTTGAGGCGCGTTACCTTGACGATGAAGCTCGTGCCACTCTTGCTAGAGGAAAAGAGCAACTTGCAGAGCGCGAGCTGAGTCTACAGAAGATGAACACCCGAAAGAGGAAGCTCCTTTAACTGCCCCTGTTCATACTTCAACTTCGGCTGATGTCAATATTATAGATTCCAATGCCCATTCTTCGCTTCCTGCTAAAGTTGACATTGAAGTTGTGACTACTCCTACTGAGGACGAAGCCCTGGAAGATATTGAGGCTGAGAAATTCGAGATTAATTTTACAAAACCGACTTCTTCAGGTAACTTTGGCATCGACCCGGATCCAGTGAATCACTTATTCGATTTAACCGAGTTTGATGAACTAATAACTTCTCTTTTCTCGGAGAATACCGATTTTAACTTCTTTTCTTCTGCAACGAAAGTTCCGAAAGCTATACCAACTTCTCCTTCTCCAGCTGCTGTTCCTCCTCCTTCTCAAGTTACTCCTCTTTCTGTTTCTCAACCAGGATCACAAGAAGAGAAAATAAAAGCCCTCAAAGACTTGGATGATCCGGTTGTTTCGCAAGAGCAAAAGATTGGAGGACTTGAAGAAGGCGAAAAGACCCCGAAGCAAACTCATGATGACGATACAAAACTTTCTGAGTTTCTTAGTCCGGGAAGCGAGTCTTCTTCCAAGAGGAAAGGGAAGCGCGCGATGAAGAAGAAGAAGAAGAGCGCTTCGGCTGATGAGAAGAATATTGAAGAAGATTCGGTTGCCCCTCCTTCTCCTCCTTCCCCAACTCATCCACAACGGCTTTCAAAACTGATTATCAGGCCGGGAAAGAGTTCCAAGGGTGGTCGGAAGAAGGAATGATAAGCTAGACCTTATGCTTCTTGTTTTGCTTTTTTGGATGTATTGACCGGAGATTTTGCGGGTACCGGTCCCTGCTTTTGCTTTTTTGAGATATCTGCACATGTAAAGAATTTTCATAGTATTGAATAAAATAGTTCCTTCACTTGTAAAAATTCTTATGTATGTGTGAGTATATTTATTTCTCATTTTTAGTGTACAATAAACGATTCTTTTTACTTGTACAAACTTTTTTTTGTCTGTGTTTGAGAATGCATTTATTCCACATCTATTTTTCGTGATATTGCAATGAACTTGTGGTATGTTTCTTGCGTGTTACTTTTATTAATATAACTGAATTGTATAGTGTTGCCCCCATACCACAAGTGCATTGCAACATTTCTAGCTTTTACGAGACCGATACTCTTATTTCAGAGAATAACTATTCCACTTTTAAGGGAAGAATCATTCTGCTTTTAATAGATTATATCTCGTTTTTGGAGAAAATTTTACTTTCTCTTTCTTCCTTGAAGAACACTTCAACTTTCAGAGATGATCACTTTTATTTGTTAAAAAGTGGATTTTCCTACGTAGTGAAATGAGCTTTTGAACAAGGTTTGGATTTTGTGCCCCAGTAAAGGGCTTATTTTTGGTACTTTGAGCACGGTGAAGTGTGCCTCTGAAGAGGTCTTTTTGTAGCATTTCAACTTTTTAGGAAGAACTTTTTGAGGTGAATAAGTTAACCTTCCTTTGAGAGTTGAAATGTGCTTCCGGAGAAGGCTTTTTTGTTTGAGTATTCTATTTTGGGACATGCCTCCGGAGAGGGCTCCTCTTAAAGAGTTGTGCCTCCGAAGAGGGCTTGTGCCTCTTAAGAGGGCTTGTGGTGCCTCGGGAGAGGGCTTTCGCCTCCGTAGAGGGCATGTGCCTCCGAAGAGGGCTTGTGGTGCCTCGGGAGAGGGCTTTTGCCTCCGTAGAGGGCGTGTGCCTCCGAAGACGGCTTGTGGTGCCTCGGGAGAGGGCTTTCGCCTCCGTAGAGGGCATGTGCCTCCGAAGAGGGCTTGTGCCTCCGAAGAGGGCTTTTTGATTGCCTGGAAGTTACTTTCTCATGGTTGGATGGATCCACGGGGCGGACGCAAGTTGTTTGATTGGATGTTCATTTGCTCAAACGATCGCAATCAATTAACAAGGGCCCTGCTCCTTCAGCTTGGGAAGGTGCCCCTCCGGTGGTTCCACCAATCTTTTTTGATTGAGAGAAGCACTTTCATTTTTTGGCGTGCCTCGTTAGAGGGCTTTGTTGACCTTTGGGAAGGAGCATTGGTTGGTTGGTGAACCAGGAAGGTTGCGTCTCAGGGGCGAGTAGATCTACGGGACGGACGCAAGCTGCCTGATCGGATGCATCACGATCAGTTAGCAAGGGCCCTGTTCCTTCTGCTTGGGAAGGTGTCCCTTCGGCGGTTCTACCGGCCCTTTTATTGAGAGGCGTACTTCCTTTTGGCTGCTTCTGTGTTTGCTTGGCCATGTTCTCTCATCATCTGCTCATTAGCGATCTTTTATTATCATTTCCAAGCGCATCTTCTTTCCTTTTGCAAGTAAATTGCCTTATCCGAAGAAGTGGACTTCACTGTTGAATAACTTCACGGGACAAACGCGAGTTACCTAGTTGGATGTCTGTTCATATCGACAATCACAACCAGTTAACGAAGGCATGCCACAATGGAGTCGCCAACTTTTTATGTGAAGTTCTTCTTGTATAGGATTTGAATTTGGAATTTTTGTCGCTTGGTATTTGCTTAGTAGGTGATTTATAGAGGTCGCTTGGCTTTGTAACGAGCAAGCCTTGTTTTAATGTCCTGCAATTTTGAATCGACATTTTAGCAATACATTTAAAGTATTTACATATCGAAATGAAACAGGCATTATGAAATAGTAAAGAACACAAGATTTATAGTGGTTTGGCCAAGAATCGGGCCTACATCCACTTTATAGCTTTTATTAACTTGCACTGATTTACAATGTCTTTCAATACCACTGATACATTCATCACTATTTTACAATTTTGAGCAAAGCTTTTTTTCAAGTAAAATAAGGACGTAAGTGGTTGCTATTCCAGGCTCTTGGAATTGGATCTCCTTCAACAGTTATGAGTTTGAAAGTGCCATCAAGAAGTTTACTGCTTATGGCATATGGTCCTTCCCAGTTTGGCCCAAACACACCATTTGCTGTCATGATCCTTTTCAAAACTAAGTCTCCGACCTCAAAGCTGCGTTGGCGAACTTTAGAGTTGAAGTGCCTGGCTATCCTTTGCTGATAAGCTGAGACTCTGAGCCTGCATTCTTCTCTTCTTTCATCAAGAAAATCAAGTGATTCAAGTTGCAGCTTTTCATTTTCAGCTTCATTGAAATGAATTCTCCTGTGTGAAGGAACTTCTACTTCCACTGGAATCATTGCTTCTGATCCATATGCCAGTGAAAATGGAGTGTGCCCAGTCGCAGTTTTGTGAGTAGTTTTGTATGCCCATAGTGTTAATGGAAGCCTATCGACCCAACCACCTTTTGCTTTTTCGAGCTGCTTTTTGATGGTTGACTTGATAATTTTGTTCACCGCTTCCACTTGCCCATTTGCCTACGGATGAGCCACTGCTGAGAAGCTTTTTCGAATTCTGAACCGTTTGCAAAATTCTTGGAATTCTTCACTTTCAAACTGAGTGCCGTTGTCTGTGATTATTTTCTGTGGCACACCATACCTGCAAATGATATTTTTAGTTACGAAATTTATCATCTTTTTAGAGGTAATAATGGCTAAGGGTTCAGCTTCAGCCCATTTTGTGAAATAATCAACAGCAACAATAGCATATTTGATTCCAGATTTAGCGATCGGTAAAGGTCCAATTAAGTCTATTCCCCAAATGGCGAATAGCCATGGGCTGACCATTTGTGCGAGTGAGGTGGAAGGCGCTTTTTGGATTTTTGCGAATCTTTGGCACTTGTCGCACTTTCTGGAGTAAATAGCAGCATCTCGATTAATATCCAGCCAGAAATACCCATATCGAAGAACTTTCTTGGCTAGAGTTTGACCGGCTGAATGATCTCCACATTCTCCTCCATGTATCTTAGCTAGAATTGTCTTGGCTTCTTCCTTAGTTACACATCGGAGCAGTGGCATTGAAAATCCCCGTCTGTATAATCGACCATCTTGAATTATATATCTTGACGCTTTCCTTAACAGCTTTCGACGTTCCTTAGAACTTTCTGGTAGTGAATTATTGAGTAGGTATTCTTTGATTGGAGTCATCCATGATTCATGCTCTTGACACGCAGCCATGATCCAATCAATATCCATCTCATCAATGCTCGGAGCCGACAGAACTTCCACAGGGATTAATCCCAATAATTGAGCCTCTCCAGAACTTGAGTACTTTGCTAGAGAACCCGCCTTCATGTTTTCTATTCGAGGGATGTGACTTATCGTGTAATGATCAAAATCTTCGAGAAGCTCACATGCCTTTGACAAATATGCGGGCAGATTTCCACCTTTAGCTTGAAACTCTTTCTTTACCTGGCAAACAATAAGTTGGGAATCGCTGAAAATCTGTAACATGCTTAGTTCCTTGGCAATTTTTAAACCAGCAATTAGAGCCTCATACTCTGCTTCATTGTTTGTTGAAGGAAATTCCAGTCTCAATGCATAACACAACGATCGTCCTTCGGGGGTTTCGAGCACAACCCCTGCCCCAGAACAGTAATCATTTCTCGATCCGTCAACATACAACTTCCATTGGATTGGAATGCCATCAGTTGTTTCACTCTCACTATCACCTTTGTCAGTAGATTCTGTGATGAAATCTGCTAAAGATTGTCCGTTGATTGCTCTCCGGGGATGGTAAGTGATATCATATTGGCTGAGTTCAATGTTCCATTTCAAAAGACGGCCCGAAGTTTCAGGACGAAACCGGACTTGCTTTAGAGGTTGATTGGTAAGGACCTTGATAGGATGAGCTTGAAAGTATGGCCTCAACTTCCTAGAAGCAATTAGCAAACAATAGGCGAGCTTTTCTATCTTCGAATAATTCATCTCTGCCCCAGTGAACCGTTTGCTGATGTAATAGACTGGACGTTGTATTTTCATATCTTCCCGTACAAGCGCTGCACTGAGGGCGTGAGATGAAATTGCTAAATAGATGAAAAGGTCTTCACCATCAGTAGGCTTGGACAGAACTGGAGGCGTTTCGATATGACGAATTAGTTCATCGAAAGCATTCCGGCATTCGGGAGTCCATTCAAAAAATTTCTTTCCTTTCTTTAGAGCATCAAAGAAGGGAATGCATTTGTCTGTGGCCTTGGAAATGAAACGACTCAGAGCAGCAACTTTTCCATTGAGGCTTTGCATTTCTTTCTTTGTTTTAGGGGTTTTGACCTCTCTTAGAGCTGTGATTTGAGTAGGATTGGCTTCAATGCCCCTAGCGCTCACAATGAAACCCAAGAATTTCCCGAACTCTACTCCGAATGAACATTTCATTGGATTGAGCTTCATTCCGTACTTTCGAAGAATTGCAAACATTTCCTCTAAGTGACCCATGTGGTCTACAGCTTTCTTTGACTTTACCAACATATCATCAACTTAAACTTCCATGGTTCTGCCAATCTGAGGTTTGAACATCGTATTGACAAGCCTTTGGTAGGTTGCCCCAGCATTCTTCAATCCGAAAGGCATAACTTTGTAGCAGTAGAGACCCACATCTGTGATAAAGCTTGTGTCTTCCTGATCCGGCTCATGCATCATATCTGATTATACCCGGAGTAAGCGTCCATAAATGATAACAATTCATGCCCAGCTGTTCCATCCACCAATTGATCGATTCTGGGCAGCGGGAAGCAATCTTTTGGGCAAGCTTTGTTTAGGTCCGAAAAATCGATGCATACTCTCCACTTTCCATTTGCCTTCTTAACCAGTACTGGATTTGAAACCCAATTTGGATAAGTGGAGTTTCTGATGAAGCCGTTTTCCATGAGCCGATCGACTTCTTCCTTTAGTGCTGTCGACCTTTCTGGGCCTTGGGTTCTTCTTTTCTGTTTCACTAGTGTGAATTTTGGGTCAATATTCAGAGTATGCACAGCAATTTCTGGGAAGATCCCACACATATCAGCATGACACCAAGCGAACACATCCAGATTGGCTTTTAAGAATGATATCAGCGTGTTTTGAACTGCTATGCTCAGTTGTGAACCCACATTGAGTACTTTGTTTTGGTCTTTTGAGTCAACAGATATTGGTACCGTTACTTCCACGGGTACCACTCTATTTTCCCCTGTACTGGCTTTCCTGGGGTCCATTTCTTTCCTTGCATTGCTGTGTTCGCTAGTACAGGGGCCACCCCGTAGCTGCTACAAGGTTGGTTCTTTGATGCGGAGCGGAGCTACCGCATCTTTTCCTATTTCTCTTTTCCTGGCCTCTCGGAGCTCTACAAGATAACATTCTCGCCTCGCGTTCTGATCTCCCTTAATGATAGCAACCCCATTATCAGTGGGAAATTTCATTGTTAAACACCATGGAGCGAGGACGGCCCTGAAAGCAGCCAGAGTAGGCCGACCCAAGAAAGCATTATAGGCGGAGAATCCATCAACAATTACAAAAGTTTGCTTCCGAACCAACTTCTTATGTCCTTCGCCCATTTCAACAAACAAGTCCATCGTTCCAATTAGCTGTTTCAGCTCTCCTGTAAATCCGGCAATCTTGTGCGAAGAAGCTTGTACGTCTGTCATTGGAATTTTCATTTGGTCAAATGTCTTTTTAAAGAGTATGTTGCACGAGGCACCACTATCAACCAGCACTCTTCTGACAATAGCCGGCCCAATACCGACAGAGACGACTAAAGGGTCCTCAATAGGAGCTTCCACATCAATAGAATCCCTGGTTCTGAACATAATATCATCATGAAAAGTCTTCTGCTGCTTTAGAGGTGCAGCATCTTCCAAGATTAAGACACTTTCTTCAGCTAAGGCATACTTCAAAGCTCTAGCATACCTTTCCATTTCACCCCAACTCTTGCCAACCGGATGAGGTCCTCCTATGATCACATTGATAACAGGTCTTTCCTTTTCAACAGGCCTCTCTCCTGAACCAGATGGATGAGTTGGGGGTAGTTGCCCTTGGTTAGATGAAGACGGGTCTTTTCTATTCCTTTTAACGTACTGCTGCAACTTATTCTCTCTTAACAATTCTTCAATCAGGCTTTTCAAGTGGCGGCACTCGTTGGTATCATGGCCTGGTTGGTTATGAAACTTGCAAAATCTTCCGCTTTGAGCAGCATTTTTCCCAACTTTTACTGCCGGTGGTTTTGGAAACTCAACAGCATCCTTAGTGGCGATGAAAATATTCTCTGGTATATCAGTCAGAGGGGTAAAATCCGAAGGTTTCAGGAAGCGGGGCTTTTTGAGATCTTTCTGCTTCTTTCCACCATTACTCTCCCTTTTCTGATTTGCAGATTCTTTCTTGTTCTGAACTATAGCATTATTTTCCACCACTGTTGTCACAACTTTAGCTGACGCGGAGAGATTCTCTAGGCGCATGAACTCATCAGCCTTTTTGTAGAACTTTTCGAGCGAATTTAGTTCCTTCATTTTAAACCATTTTCCAAACTCGCTTGACTTGTCAATAGCCCGCATTAAGTAGGTTAAGATCATTCGCGGTTCCGCGTTATCAACTTCTGCTAAGGCTAAATTAAAGCGATTCAGGAAGGATTTGATGGGCTCTCCAGGATTCTGTTCAAGACTCGAGAGAGACATTATATCCTTTGCTCTTGAAATGTACAATCTGAATTGTTCCTTGAATTTTCGGGTCAGATCGGAAAATTGGTCAACAGATCGCACAGGAAGCTTGGTAAACCAAAGTAATGCCACTCCTTCCAAGTATACCGGGAAATATCGGCATTTAATCTCATCAGTTGCTCTGGCGCCAGTCATGTGCCAATCATATTTGTACAGGAATTGATTTGGGTCGCTTGTTCCCCTATAAGCAGGAATGGTGGGGGGAACAAATTTTTTGGGAAACTCAGCTTTCAGAATCCTCTCAGTAAATGGAGTTTTACTCGGTGCGAATCCCCATTCGCTCTCATCCTCATCTCTCTGCATGCTTTCTTTCATTATTTGCCGAATCATGCCGAAAAGATATTCCTCATTATTTAGTGAATTTGCAGAGTAGACATCAGCCATTTTCTCAGAAGTTTGTCCGGGTAGATGTTCACGGAAAACTGGCGATGGCCTAGATCCTTCAGCCTGGAGAGGTACCCCTTCAGTGGCACCTGATCCCCCTTGAGGAATATGTCTTCCTTCGGAGTTGCGAAGAGTATCAGCAATGTTTTCTTCATTATTTACTGGTCTTTGATTAGCCCCGAGCAGAGCATTCAACTTTTCCATCATCAGATTATTTTGAATTTCAATCTGCTGGTACAGTCCGGACACAGCAGCATCTAATTCTTCTCGCGTCACCCAGACGCTTGGAGCTGCCTAACTTGGAGAAAGAGAAGTGGCAGTATTGTCACGGTCATCATCAGATCTGACAGACTTACGTTTTCTTCCAGGAGCCATTATGTCTGATAGACTTCTGGTCTTGTAGGAAATTCTTTCAACAAACTTCCGTGAAGCTATGGTGAATGATCGCCTGAGTTGAGATTCTCAGTGAAAGCACCAAAATGTTAACGCTAAAAAGTGAACGCTAACACCCGGTGTGTGTAGTAGAATTGTGAAAGCACCACCCGTGTGACGGGAATAAGAAGTAAGCAGTAAAATAGCGAAAAAAGCAGTAAAAGACAGCAGTTTATAGTGGTTCGGCTTGAGATCGAGCCTACGTCCACTTTGAATCTCTTTATTACTGAATCTGGTTACAAAATGATACAATACACTTGTGAAATACAATATCTTTCGATTCCTAAACACTTTCTACTATTAGCTCAAGCTTCGATGATGAAACTCGATGAATCCGTGTTGGATGTAGGAAATTCCTCCCGAAGCTTGTTGTAGTGTCTCGAATGTTTGAAGATCTTCAATTGTCGAATGAGTTGAGAGTTCGGCAGAGTAACGATGCTTTGAGAAATGATCGGCCAAAAGTCCCTTACTTGTTGGAGTTTGGGGGGTATTTATAGAGAGGATTTCTGAGCAGAATTTTATCAAGTGATAAGTCGACCACGACCTAGGGTAGGTCGTAGATCGAAAGTCAGTGACAGTATAGGGGATCACTTCGGCTGCACTTGATTCTTTTGAACGAGTTGATAAGTCGCGCGCGACTTAGTAGAAGTCGTAAGTCGACAGCGACCTAAAAGATGCGACATGGAACATGTCTTCACTTTGCTTTAGCTCGTTAAGTCGTTCATCCACTTAGGTCGTTAGGTCGTAAGTCCTTTTAAGTCATTAGGTCGTAAGCCCTTTTAAGTCGTTAGCTCCTTAAGTCGGTCCACACCTTAAGTCGGTATGCTCCTTTCAGTAGTTAGGTCGGTTAATTGTTAAGTCGGCACGCTTCTTAAGTCGACATGCTTTTTAGGTCGGCATGGTTTAGATCGTTAAGTCGCAGCTTGTTAAGTCGGCAGCTGTTAGGTCGGCATGCCTTTTAGGTCGTAAGTCGCAGCCTGTTAAGTCGCGGGCAAAAGAGGATTAACAACTGCAAAAAGCTATAGAGGATGAAGATTATGATGAGCTCATTAACAGAAGGTTAGTAATAACTTATATCAGATTATGCTAAGAAATAACTTGATTATCAACAGTTCTAAGATATAACATTCATGCTGCTTCAAATCGTAGTTCTGAGCAGGTTTGATATTTTTTCCCCTTAAATACATGTTCAGCAGTTTCTAGTTCATTGAAATTGGGAACACTTTTAATCAGAATAGTATAATGTGAATGCAGCCTGGATTTGGTTAACAACAACAGCTAGTTTCAGGAGTGAGACGTGGTGGTGCTCCAACACAAAATCTGGTGGTGCTCCAATGCAAAATTATTATGTCCCAATGCTCCAACAAGGTCAGCATCCCCAGTACCCAGCTGGAAGACGTGCTTGAAATGGCCAAATTCAACAGCACTAACACCCTGTAACTATGAATCAATAAGTTAGTAACGTCACTTGCCTTTTCCTATTGAAATATTTGCTTCAGAAGCAGCAGTATAACATATTTGTAATTTGTACAGATATGTAGGTGTGGTCGTGGCTTTCTTCCTGGAAGAAACGTGGGGAATGGTTCGTATTCCTCGTCAAGTTGGCAGTGTACCTATTAATGATGCTGCTTCCACTCCTCACCCATTCTCGTTATTGCTTTGAATTTTTCTCCTACCAATGCTACACCAGAGGAGCAAGGGACTATATGTTCTCTTCCTTCATTTCTTGTTTTTGTTCTAATTTAGTTGCTTGGCTAGACTCATATGTCAGGTTAGGGCTATAGAGGGAGGTGTATAAAGACTTTCAGTTTTATGCATTCACTTGTTAATCTGATCTAAGATGAACAAGAGGCTATTATTGTTTGGTGGTAGCTCATTCGTATATCTCAACAAAATTATTTGTCTTTTGAAAGTTGTACTATTAGTTATGACAAACTGGATAAAGCTTTTTTTTCACCCTTCGTTAATTAAGTTTTATAAAAATTAAAAAAGTATAAAAATTAACCAAGTTGACAATAATAATAATAATTTAACCAATGTTTATGAAAATTGACCAAGTTTATAACATAATAATAATAATACTAATAATGACAACAATAATCATAATAACGGTAAATAGACTAAGTTTATAAAAATCAACTAAGTTTCATAACAATTAACCAATTTTGGAATAATACTAATAATAATAATTATAAATGATAGAATATTAACCAAGTTAACCAATATATAATAAAGTTAATACTACTACTAATAATAATAATAACAACAACAACAACAACTTATACAATATTAATCAAGTTAACTTAATTTTATAAATATTAAATAAATTTATATGATAATAATATTAATAAACAAGATGAATTAAGTAAGATTATAAAAACTAACTTCGTTAATTGATTTTTATAAAAATTTAAAAAGTATAAACATTAACTAAGTTGACAATAACAATAATAATTTAACCAACGCTTATGAAAATTAACCAAGTTTATAATAATAATAATAATAATACTAATACTAATAATGACAACAATAATCATAATAACAATATAATCATAATAACAATAGATAAACTAAGTTTATAAAAATCAACTAAGTTTCATAACAATTAACCAAGTTTGGAATAATACTAATACTAATAATAATAATACTTATAAATTATATAATATTAACCAAGTTGACTAAGTTATAATAAAGTTAATACTAATAATATTAATATTAATAATTATACAATATTAATCAAGTTAGCTAAATTTTATAAATATTAAATAAATATATATAATAATAATATTAACAATCAAAATAAATTAACCAAGATTATAAAAACTAACTTCGTTAATTAAGTTTTATGAAAATTAAAAAATATAAACATTAACTAAGTTGACAATAACAATAATGATCAAGAACATGATAGCATGAATTTTAGTTCTAGTACTAATAATAATACGTATAAATTATAAAATATTAACCAAGTTAACTAAGTTATAATAAAGTTAATGATAATAATAATGACACTAATGATGATGATAAATTATAAAGTATTAACCAAGTTAACTAAGTTTATGAAAAATTTATATGTTTGAGATAATTTATAAAAATTAACTAAGTTAATAAAATTTAAGTTTGAGATAATATATAAGTTTAGGTTAATTAAAATATAAGTTATGGCATTTAAATTTTAGCAATTAAGATAATTTATAAGTTCGAGTTAATATAAATAAAGTTATAAATAAATTAACCGAGCTTTATAAAATTTTGACTACTTTTATAAAAATTAACCAAAATTTTAAAATTTAACTAAGTTTTATATAATTCAACCATGTTTTATAAAAATTAAATAAATTTATTCAAATTATTTAACTTTTATTAGAATTTAACAATCGGTTCTTAATTAACTTGAACATTGCATGGACTACATCAGTTTAACAAGTACCAATACCCCTACAAGTAAAGAAACATCAGTTTAACATAACTTATTATTCTATCCTTTTTAATTTCTAGTAAGTTAGATGGAAAACCGAGTACTAATGTTTTGCATTTGTAGTAAGGTTGGCAATTCTGAGGTCTTATAATTAGAATTATTTATGCTTTAAGATTAGAATCATGGTGGTTTACAACCAGAATTCTAGCTTAGGTGATGAATCATGTAGGCCTAGTTATGGATTCGTAGTTGCATTTCCTGATGATCCCTTGCTATTTCATAGTGCACTAGGTGTAATTATGATCTACTTGGTAGGGTATACAGGCTTTTAAAAAATTCATCCATGATGTTAGAGGTAATTTATAGCTATAATACATTCCAGTTGGCATATTCTACTGGCTTATTATGTTTAGGAAATTCTGTTCAACAAATTCTATTAGGAAAATTATGTTTAACACCTTTATTTTAGAAAACTATGCTCCGCATGTAATAAAATTACATGTTCATTTCAAATAGAATCAGGCCTGCTATATGTTTATCGCGAATCTGTAACCAGAAAACATGAGAAATGGTTTCGGGTGATTGAATTTATGGTCGCCGTTGAGTGTATGGGTTTGCATTTATTACTGTGGCAGTGGGTTTTGTGTGAAGGAGGAGATCGCGGTTGTTGATTTGGTTGCACGGGTACGTCCTGGTTGAAATTGAAGGTGGAGATGATCTCAAGTTTAAGGGTCGAGAATTAGGTTAATGGATTTATGAAGTTGCTGAGGCAGTTGTTTTTACTGTGAGGATTGGTGGTGTAATTTAGGATGCTCAGGTCGAGCAGGAGAGACGGAGGAATTGGGTGATAATAGCAGGCAGAAGTAGGCGATGGTGAGGTGTTAGAGTAGATGGTTATGGGAAATTGATTAATGCACGGTTGTTGTTTGTTTGATGCACTGGTGTTGTAGTGGGATTTTGATAATGGCCCGTTGAATAAAATAGGAGATGGTTGTTTGTAGGTTTGGTTTTTTTGAGATGGTCATGGATTGGTTTTGTGATTGGCAGGGAGGTGGTGCGTTCAGGTGTTGCTAAAGGTGTTGAAGTGGTGAAGGTTGTAAATGGGGGAAGGGGTGCTGGAATTAGATGTTGCTGATGAGGTGTAGTTTGGTTAGCTTGGTGCTGGGAGATTGTTGTAGTGCATTGATGTAGTGTAGTGTTTGTTGTGAAGGTGAGGATACGTTCTAGACCAATTGGTAATCAATAAGATGTAATAACCTTTTCTAAAATTTTACTCCCTCCAATATTTAGTCCTCATAAAATATTTCTTTCACTAAATAGTTTACCTGGATATATACAACAGAAGAGGAGAATGAATGATGTAGGGATACATAATATACACATAGCATATAGAGTTGGTATGCATTTCTGCATGTATACACTGCCCCACAAAGCACTAAAGGGTAAAAGCAAAGAAAAAATGAAAACTTTAAATTAGTATGTTCTCCTTTCGTAAAAATTGGCATATTATAAAGCATTACCGACAAAATGTCTGTGCACTCTCTCTTTTATTTCGCACGATGAACATAATTTAATGATTTTAATATTTATTTAAGGGTATTTAAGGACAGTTCTTTTATCCTCCAATGTATATAAATTCTAAATTAATACCAAAGTCAATGCTTATAAATTATATAATAAATGACCCACAACGTATAAAATCTAAACCCAGTTCAACGCTTATAAATTATGTAATAATTATTTATGAGTTGGCGTGATTTAAATATTCTGTGCTAAAGTAGAGGGTGTTTATATTTTGAAAATTTTACATTCATTTATAGCCATAAAGCACACTGTAATAGTTTACTTGGAAATCAAATATTACAGCATTCCTGTAGACTACAGATGTCAGTAAACATACCCAAGTTCACAACTTCACATACAGAACCAAAAGAACTAAAATACAGTTTAAATAAATTATGTTCCAGCACCCATTGATTGATAAGTGTGCTTTAGTCTTTGAATCAGTAACTTAGCATTCAGTTTTGGTTTGTAATTCTTATTGTTGATTGTTAAACTCGTTTGCAGGTAATTAGCTATTTCGAAGTGAAGACTGCCAGCAACAAAAAATTATTGGTAACCAAGCAATGAACATGACTTTAATTGTTATATTTGTTGTCATATTTTGTTAGTAATATTTGTGTAAACTTGTTTGTGAATGCTTGTAGTATGTGACTTATTTTGTTGAAAAACTACTATCGAATTGATTATGGATACTATATTTGATTATGAGGTTAGCGTGTTTTTTCAATCATTTGAATATGATGATCATATTATTGATTGATAGTTTGTTTGTATATGCTAATTATGTGATTTAATTGTCGTTTGAATATGAAAATTATGTGATTGATCACTTGTTTTAATATGAATATTATATAAGCGGTTACTGGAAATGGTACAAGGCATCAACAGTAAATAACAGCATTTAAAATATGCTGCCAAACAACCAATTGTTTTTTGTAGCGTTTTAAAAATGCTACAAAAACAAATGTAAACTAATATAAAAAATTATATAGTTGCATTTTAAAAACGCTACAGAAAATCAAAAAAAGTGTACAAACAAAAACGCAACAAAAAAAAGTTCATTTTGGTAGCGTTTTGTAAACACTATAGAAAAACCCAAAAATGCAACAATATGGTGATTTTTTGTAGGATTTACTACAACACAACAAAAAGTTTCAGACTTTTAGTTGCATGTCGTTTCACAACGTTCTCTAAAACGCTACTACAAGTTATGGTAGCGTTTTTTCAACGCTACCAAAAGTCTTTTCTGGTGTAGTGTCTCGTACTACATCCTGTTTGGGAATTGTTAACGAATGAAAATTGAACGCTAACACCCTGGTGTGTGTAAAGAAAAAGTGAAAGCACCACCCGCTTTTACGGGAATAGAATACAGGCAGAGAAATAATAGAAAAACAGTAAAAGACAACAATTTTATAGTGGTTCGGCTTAATATTCAGCCTACGTCCACTTTAATCTTCTTTATTGCAGATTCAATTACAACTTTTACAACAATCTTCGATTACAACACCACTTTAACAAGTAGCTAGAACTCCAGTGTAGAAGAATCTTTCGAATTCATGTTGAATGTGTTCGATCTCCTCTTGAAGTTCGTTGAAGCATCTTTGGTGTTTGAAGTGCTTGAAGTGTTGAATGAGTCGAGAAAACGGCAGAGTATTGGCATTCCAGATCTCCTCCCAAAGTCCCCCTCTCGTTGGAGTAAATGCTGTATTTATAGAGAATTTCTGGACTGAGTCGTAGGTCGCGCACGACCTAGGATAGGTCGTAGGTTGCTAGCGACCTAGGGAGCACGGGTTAAAGCTTAGCAGGCTTGCACTATGTCAACAGAGCAAGCTGGTAGGTCGTAGCGACCTAGGGAGTAGCGGCATAAGAATTTGCTTTGATATGTTTAGGTCGTGGGCGACCTACTGAAGGGGACAGGAGGCATGTAGTCTTCCTCTGCTTTTAACATGCTAGGTCGCTAGATTGCTAGATCGCACCCTTCTTACCTCGTTAGGTCGTTAGGGCCCCTTAAGCCGTTGAGTCGCGATATGTTATGCCGTTTTATGATTTAGGTCGCTAAGTCGCCAGACCCTTTAGGTAATTAGGTCATTGCTTCTTTAGGTTGCAAGACCCCCCGACTTTCTAGGTCGCTGAATCCTTTAACCTATTAAGTCGCTAAGTCGTAGGATACCTTAGGTCGCTAGGTCGTGTTGTAGAGCTTCATCCCTGCTGTCTTGTTCTTGCTTGTATCCTTTGGGTCGCCTATTTCCTTAAGTCGCTGAGTCGTGAAACAACGGAGTTAACATTTGCCCCTCAAAGTACATGCCTATGCCTTAGGTCTTGTGCTTTGATCTGATTCTACTAGGTCGTGAGCGACCCAACGGATTTGTTAGCTCGCGTGTCCATTCGCCTCCTTGCTTGTGCCCCATATAAACCGTTAGGTCGTTTATTCCTCTTTACCGAATTGCTTTAACAACTTGCTCTGCCATTAAAAATCTTTCAAGCTCCTCAAAGGCGAATTCGAACTATTACGCCGTCGATTCCTTCTCACCATCACATTGCGTAAGTGAACTCGATCTTTTATCCAACTCTCGATCACCGTTGAACTACGAATTCCCACCTTCTGTTCCCAGTCGTGCTTCGTACGTTGCGTTCCACCTTTGAGCCATGTTGCGATCGATTTTTCGGTTGCCATCAGCTATATTTCTATTGTGATTTACGAGGGCCCAACAATGTGTTGAATTTTTGATGGATTTGAGGTGGTACGAATCAGCGTTGGGTAATTTTGGTGGTATAGACGGATAACAGATTACTGGATCTTAAGTTGATGGGTTCACGAGCTACCGAATGGAGAGGAAGTTAGTTGGTTCTGGGAAGCAAGGCATTGCGGCTTGGGCAGGAGATAGCCCTAGATTACTGAATTCCATTAGATGCGACCTGACGAATCTGAGCGATTCAGGAGTCTTCGCGACCTAACACACTTGACCGACCTAAGAGCTTGCGACTTAAATCGCGTACAACTCAACTTCTTAGGTCGTGATTGTACTCAGGCGACCTATGACTTAACCGAATGCACATTGCCTTGATTTGAAGCTCTAAGCCATGAACTTCTTGGCTTGGACTACGACTTAACTTGCTAGAATGGCTTATGAATTAAAGACGAGCAACTTAAATAATAAACTACCTAGGTTAACTCGCAATATAGATTTTAGGTCACGGACGAGCTAACACTTAGATAACAAATGCTTTGCCTGTCTTGAAGCATAACTTCAATTTGAATTATCAACTTGTACTGCCGGAATGAACTGCCTGAACTTTGAACTGATTGAACTTTGAACCGTTTGAACTTATTTACAAATTATACTATCTTTTAATCTAACAACCTGTTAATCACTACATTTGCAGAAAACTAGGGCGAATATACTGCCATTGATCGCCCACATCGAATGACAGATTAGTCGATAAAGAATAACCAACTTAAATGAACTATGTGAATGAAATGCTGTGAATCAACAAATTCAAGTGAAGTATTAAAGCAATGCTAAAATAATCAACTAAAGCTGATTTGTTTGTATCAACACTGTACTTGGACTAAAAATAACAAGCCTTGAAATTCTATAATCAACACATGTCAACTAATTTAATTCCCGTTATATTTTCTTGTCATTTTATTAGTTTTGCACAACACTTCACACTTTTAGGAAACGTGCACCTTCATATTTGAATATCCAGTTCCTTATGTAGAATGACTTCTCAACAAGAAGAGACAATCGGACAAGCTGAAGAAGTCTTTCCCATAGCTAATTTCTTGGATAGTCCTCCAGAAAGAACTCCAACTACTCTAACTCAGCGGGCGTTCCGCCAACTATGTATTCAGTTTGGTATTGCTGAAACGGACGCTTTGCTTCTCGGAGTAAACGATACTGCTGACAGGCCACCTCTTGGTTTTGTTGTAGTTAATTGTCAGAAGTGTTTGAGCGGAGCTATTCCACCTTTTAATGATTTTCTCCGACGGCTTCTTCTTCGATTGACTATCTCTCCCTTCCAGCTACACCCCAATGGTTATGCCATCTTGATGGGGTTGTGTGTGCTGTTCAGGAGGACGCTTGATCGTCTTCCGAGTTTTGAAGAGATCTGCTTCTTGTGCACATTCGCAAAGAATAAAGACCATCCTTCTATTATACTTGTGAGGGGCGCGCGGAATCGGAGACTGATTCTAGACTTGCCGGAGAGTGCACACGGGTTTTTAAACCAATTCTTCTTCGTCCGCTGTCCTCCGGGATTCTATGCCATTTGGAGAGTAGGAAGTAAGAATGCTTATCTTCATTCTTTTCATTTCTGAGCTTTTCAAAGTCCAAGTTGTCAAATGCTTAACTTCATTCTTTACTTTTGTAGCACTTCCTCCTCCTTCTAGAGATTCTAGCCACAAGCCAACCTTCGAAACATTAAGTGTTGTGGTTGCTGAAGAGAGAAGCGCTAATTTTTTGCTGAAAGATGAGTTTTTGCACCAGTTCGGACTTTTACACCTCTCTCGATCTACTCAGATTCATGAAGTTTCTGATTCTCATGCAGAGATATCGGATGCCCCTGCAGAAGAGATTGCATCGAAGGAACCTGGTGTAGATGCTGCATTGGTGAAATGTTCCACCTCTGCCGATGTCGCGGGGTCGTCTGGCAAACTTACACTATCCGGTTATCGAAGAGGAGGATCCTCCTCAACACCCAGAGAAGGCAGCCGATGAAGAAGCTAAAAAAGAAAGTTCTGCTCGGCACGACGTTGAAGACATTTTTGGTGAGCTAAGTGACCTAATGGTGACTTCACGCGAGCTTTTTAAAGATGATATCGTCAACACTAAAGTTGCCTCTCCAGCGATCGAAGCGACATCTGCTTTACGACCGCTTTCGTTGACCCAAGAGTTGAATCCTGCTGCAAAATCTGATATCATTCCTAAGCCGAAGAGTGGTTTGTAGTTTGATGTGCATAGTTTGCACATCACACACACTTAGGATTTCTGGCACTTATACACACTTAGCTTCTTTACTTTGAAGATTTTGAAGTTTCGTATCTTTTTCATTTTCAGATTCTCCAATGGGGCGAAGCGGTTCATATTATGATGACTTTCGGCGCTATGGAGGGCTTGACACTTATGACCACAGACGCTATCTCCCTGTCCATAGGGAAACTGGTGAAGAACGAGCCGCTAGGAAGGCTCAAGAAAGAAGAGCTCATGAGCAACAATACGGGAGAAGGGATGAACGATACGACTCTGCTCACAGAAGCGATGATTTTCATAAAAGGAAATCCCATGATGATAAGGGGAAGAGTCACATTGTTGAAGATCTAAGCAAGCGGGTCAAGCTTAGCGACGCTTCTGCAATTTCTGAAAAGACCGCTGCTTCTATCTCTCTTGACATCCCCTCTGATTCTCCCACTCTTCCGAAAACTGACATTCAGACGATTATTAACAGGCCTCAGTACCAAGTCAGGGATGCTCCGCCTACACGCCAAAGCCGATTCCCAAATTGGTGCTTAAAAGGAGTGCGCTTCGACTTGGATTTTGTTCCTATTGATAAGCAGGCTATGCTAAGGAATCTTGATGCTGTTAAGCTTGACATCGTGAGAATGTCTGGATGGCAAAAGCTGGTTGACGAGCTTCAAAGGGTTAATCGTATGAATCTCGAAGCCATGTTAACTATGGAAAACGATCATTCTGAATGGAAGAAAGTTCTTAACCAGCATGATACAGAGATGAGAAAAATCGTCGATCATAATGAGGAGCTCGAGGCTAAAATCAAGAAACTTGAAGACGATCTTGCCGCCTCTTCCACCTCTTTTACAAAAAAGGAAGAGATGCTCCAGAAGCAAGTTCGAGATGCTCATGCTGCTCAGCGAGATGCTAAGGCCAAACTTGAAGCGAAGCAGCGTGTTACTGAAGAGTACTGCAATGACACCGTCCAGCTGCGGGACAAAGTCAGCTCCCAAGATTTGGAAATCACAAGGCTGCAAGCTCAGTTATTAAAGGCCGAAAAATAGCGCGATGAGGCCATCGCTGGAAAGGAAGCAGCTGAGCACTCGCACAAAGCGACGAAGGCTAATATCAGCTCAACTTTATTTGATTTTTATCTTCATAGTGTTTTGGGGCGCGGAAGCCTCTCATTCCTGGGCCCGAACTATGAGATCACTTTGGCTGAAGTGTAGGAGGCCGCAATTGATATGCTCGGAGGTATTGGCTATGATGAAGCAGACCTTGAGGCATATTATTTTGATGATGAAACTCGTGCCGCTCTCGCCAGGGGAAAAGAGCAACTTGCTAAATCGCGAGCTGAAATGGCGGAGCATCCGGGACAAAAAGTACCTCCAACTGCCCTTATCCATACTTCAATCTCGGTCGATGTTGATATCATAGGCTCCAGTCCCCATTCTTCGTCTCCGGCCAAAGCCACTATCGAGATTACAGCTGCGCAAGGCGGAGACAAAGGCGAAGAAAGCGCCGAAGCACAAGCTTATGAGATTGACGTTACAAAGCCAACTTCTCCAGGTAACTTCAACGTTGAACTAAGTCAAGCGGATTACTCGTTTGCTTCACCTGAACTTGACGAATTTCTCGCTTATTACTTGAGTCTCGATGACCCACTGTCTCCTCTCTTTACGAGAAATACTAATTTTAACTTTTCTTCTTTTGTAGTGGAAATACCGAGTGCTGCACAAACTTCTCCTTCTCCAGCTGTCGTTCCTCCTTCTTCTCAAGTTACTCCTCCTTCTGCTTCTCAACTGGGATCTCAAGAAGAAAAAATAGAAGCTCTTAAAGACTTGGACGATCCGGCTGCTTCGCAAGAACAGCAGGGGGAAGAACTTGAGGAGGGTGAGAAGACCCCGGAGCAATCTTATGATGATGACACAAAGCTTTCTGCTTTGATTACTCCGGGAAGTGAGTCTTCTTCGAAGAAGAAAGGGAAACGCACAGCTTCGAAGAAGAAGAAGAAGAGTTCTTCTACTGGTGAAGAAAAAGTGGAAGCAGATCCAGCTACACCTCCTTCTCCTTCTTCCCCGACCCGTCCACGCCGGCTTCCGAAATTAACCATCAAGCTGGGTAAAGGCTCTAAAGGTGGCGGCAAGAAGGAGTAATGAGCTGAACTTTAGGCTTATTGTTTTGCTTTTTTGCTTTTTGCATGTATTGACCGGAGATTGTGCGGGTACCGGCCCCCGCTTGAAACCTGCACATGTATAAAAATTTATAGTATGTAATGAAATGATTCTTTTTGTTTGTACAAACTTCTGTCTGTATTTGAGAACACATTTATTCCTTGTTTCTGCACAAGTTTCTTTGTATGATATTATAGTGAGCTCGTGGTATGATGTTTGAGCGTTGTTTTTATTAATTTAGCAATATTGCCCCCATACCACGGCTCGTTGCAATATTATGAAAAGACTTGTACTCTTATTTTAGAGAATAATTCTTCCGTTTTGAGGAAATATTACTCTGCTTTTAATAGAGTATGCCTTGTTTCGGAGAAATTTTTCTTTCTCTCCTATTTTTTTTAGAACACTTCAACTTTCGGGGATGATCATTTTATTTTTTGAAAAGTTGATTCCCCTACGTAGTGAAGCGAGCTTCTGAAGAATGTTCTTGACATGTTTGTCAGAAAGTTGTATTCCATCATTGAATGGGCCCACGGGACAGACGTCAGCTGTTTGATCGGATATTTGTTTGTACAAATAATCTTAAGTGTTTAGCTGCGGCCTAGAACCTTCTTTTTGAGAAGGTGCCCCTTTAGTGGTTCCATCAACGAAGTTTATGGATGTGCCTCACGAGAGAGCTTGTTTGATATGCCTTTGGGAAGGGCTTTTTTTGTTGTGCCTCGGGAGAGGGCTCCTTCGAAGAGTTGTGCCTCCGAAGAGGGCTTGTGCCTCGTTAGAGGGCTTTTGTTTGGCACTTCAACTTGGTGAAGTGTGCCTCCGAAGAGGGCTTTTTTGGCATTTCAACTCTGGTGAAGTGGGCATCTGAAGAGAGATTTTTGCACTTCAACTCTGGTAAAATGTGCCTCCGAAGAGGTCTTTTTTGGCATTTCAGCTCTGGTAAGTGGGCCTCCGAAGAGATCTTTTTTGGCATTTCAACTCTGGAGAAGTGGGCGTCCGAAGAGAGATTTTTGCACTTCAACTCCGGTGAAATGTGCCTCCGAAGAGGTCTTTTTTGGCATTTCAGCTCTGGTGAAGTGGGCCTCCGAAGAGAGATTTTTGCACTTCAACTTCGGTGAAATGTGCCTCCGAAGAGGTCTTTTTTGGCATTTCAACCCTGGTGAAGTGGGCCTCCAAAGAGAGATTTTTGCACTTCAACTCCGGTGAAATGTGCCTCCGAAGAGGTCTTTTTTGGCATTTCAGATCTGGTGGAGTGGGCCTGCGAAGAGAGATTTTTTTGCACTTCAACTCCGGTGAAATGTGCCTACGAAGAGGTCTTGTGCCTCGTTAGAGGGCTTGTGGACTCTGGGGAGTAGCATCTGGACTCCAGAGAGTAGCATGTGGACTCTAAGGAGTAGCATTTGGACTCCGAGGAGTAGTATTCTTGCTTGTGTCCTTCCACCATCTGCTTCTTAGCGATTACTCGTTATCACTTCCACTACATGTCCCATTCTTTTGCAAGTTATTTTCTTTTTTGCCAGAGAAGTGTACTTTATCGTTGAGTGAATCCACGGGGCAGACGCAAGCTACTTTACCGGATGTTACTTTGCACAAACGATCGCGATTGGTTAGCAAGGGTCTGGAACCTTCTCGAAAGAAAGGTGCCCGCTTTGGTGGAACCCTTAATTGTTTGTGAATAGCACTTCTTTTGTAGGAGTTGAATTTGGAATTTTATGACTTGGCATTTGTTTGTTGAGTGATTTGTAGGAATCGCTTGGCTTTGTGATGTGTTGAATGGGTAAGCTTTGCTTTGATAGCCTGCAATATTAAATCGACATTTTAGCAATATTTCAAAGATACTTGCATATCGAAATGAGACAGGCACTTTATAGTATTAAAGAACACAAGACTTATAGTTCTTTATTATTGATTTGCACTGATTTCTTAGCGGTTTACAATACAAGAGTTACACATCCATCATCATTTTACAAATTTAAGCAATGCTTTTTAAGTGAAATATGAACGCAGTCATTGCTATTCCAGAATCTCGGAATTGAATTTCCATTTCCACTGGATTTATAGTTTTGGATCCTTATGCCAGACAGAATGAAAGGTGCCCGGTTGCAGTTTTGTGGGTAGTTAGCGGCACTTTTATCAACTTCATCTCAAAGCGTAAGCATATTTCTCCAACTCGTCCCAACTTCTGCCTGCTGGGTAAGGACCCCCTGTGACAACATTAATGACAAGCCTCTCAGATTCCTGCGCTGCAGTCTTGTCATCTGAGCCGTATTGATGTGCGGGACCTAGTTGCCCCTGAGTGGATGAGGATGGGTCATTCCTATTTTTCTTGACATATTGTTGAAGTTTATTCTCTTTCAACAGCTCCTCAATCAGATCCTTCAAGTGGCAACACTCATTAGTGTCATGACCAGGCTGATTGTGGAACTTACAGAATCTTCCACTCTGCGTGGCATTTTTCCCAAGTCTCAACTTATGTGGTTTAGGATATTCAACGGTATCCTTAGATGCAAAGAAAATATTCTCTGGAGTATCAGTCAAGGGAGTGAAATTCGAAGGTCCAAAGTGGCGATTTTTCTTCGCATTTCCCTGCCTTTTCCCATCATCATTTTCCCTCTTCCGTCCTCCAGATTCTCTTTTATTAGAAGCAACATTGTTATTCTGAATCTTGGCCACTTCTGCTTTTACCGGTACCGGAAGGTTTTCTAAGCGCATAAACTCATCGGCCTTCTTATAGAATTTCTCAAGTGAGTTTGGCTCCTTCATTTTAAGCCATTTTCCAAATTCACTCGATTTGTTGATAGCCCACATCAAGTAAGCCAAAATCATCCGCGGCGCTGGGTTGTCAACTTCGTCTAAGGCTACGTTGAAGCGGTTCAAGAAAGATTTCACAGATTCTCCGGGAGCTTGTTCGATGCTGGACAACGACATTATATCCTTAGCCTTTGAAGCATACAACCTGAACTGTTCCTTGAATTTTCGAGTTAAGTCGGAGAATTGATCTACAGACCGAACTGGTAGCTTTGTGAACCAAAGTAGCGCCACTCCTTCGAAGTACACTGGAAAGTATCGGCATTTAATCTCATCTGATGCTCTTGCACCGGTCATTTGCCAGTCATACTTATATAGGAAATGATTAGGGTCACTTGTCCCCCTATAGACCGGGATAGTAGGAGGTACAAATTTCCTTGGAAATTCTGCTTTCAGGATCCTTTCAGTAAACTGAGTTTTGCTTGGAGCAAATCCCCAGTCGTTCTCATTATCTTTCCTCTGCATGCTCTCTTTCATGATTCGGCGAACCATCCCTGATAGGTACTCCTTATTGTTCAGAGGCATCGCTGGGTAGACGTCAGCTAAACTTTCGGAAGTTTGCCTAGGCAAATGTTCGCGAAAAGTTGGCTGCGGCCTTGAAACTTCAGCTTGGAAAGGTGGCACTTCGGCGGTGCCAGTTGCTCTTTGAGGAATATCTTTCTCTTGGGAATAATGGGCATCTTCGGCAAAGGTTGTTTCATTGTCTTCTGGTTGTCGATTTGCCCCAAGCAGAGCGTTTAATCTGTCCATCATCAAAGCGTTTTGAGCTTCAATTTGTTGGTATAATCCCGACACCGCATCGTCTAATTCAGCCCTTGTGACGGTGGGAGTTGCCTGGTTTGCTGCTGGGGAAGCGGAGGTCCCCTCATGAGCATTTCCCGATCTGGTAGATCTACTCTTTTTTCCAGGAGCCATTATTTCCGACAAACTTTTGGTTTTCAAAGAAAATTTTCCACAAACTCTTGTGAAGCAATGATGACAATATTCCTGAGTTGGGTTCTCAGTGAAAGCACCAAAATGTTAATGCTAAAAATTAAACGCTAACACCCTAGTGTGTGTAAAGAAAAAGTGAAAGCACCACCCGCTTTTACGGGTATAGAATACAAGCAGAGAAATAACAGAAAAATAGTAAAAGACAACAATTTTATAGTGGTTTAGCTTAATATTCAGCCTACGTCCACTTTAATCTTCTTTATTGCTGATTCAATTACAACTTTTACAACAATCTTCGATTACAACACCACTTTAACAAGTAGCTAGAACTCCAATGTAGAAGAATCTTTCGAATTCATATTGAATGTGTTCGATCTCCTCTTAAAGTTCGTTGAAGCGTCTTTGGTGTTTGAAGTGCTTG
Source organism: Allium fistulosum (assembly GCA_030737815.1). Classification (NCBI taxonomy): domain Eukaryota; kingdom Viridiplantae; phylum Streptophyta; class Magnoliopsida; order Asparagales; family Amaryllidaceae; genus Allium; species Allium fistulosum. The sequence continues at coordinate 422,201,179 of CM060907.1, read as the reverse complement.
AAGTGTTGAATGAGTCAAGAAAACGGCAAAGTATTGGCGTTCCAGAACTCCTTCCAAAGTCCCCCTCTCGTTGGAGTAAATGTTGTATTTATAGAGAATTTCTGGACTGAGTCGTAGGTCACGCACGACCTAGGATAGGTCGTAGGTCGCTAGCGACCTAGGGAGCACGGGTTAAAGCTTAGCAGGCTTGCACTATGTCAACAGAGCAAGCTGGTAGGTCGTAGCGACCTAAGGAGTAGCGGCATAAGAATTTGCTTTGATCTGTTTAGGTCGTGGGCGACCTACTGAAGGGGACATGAGGCATGTAGTCTTCCTCTGCTTTTAACACGCTAGGTCGCTAGATTACTAGATCGCACCCTTCTTACCTCATTAGGTCGTTAGGGCCCCTTAAGCCGTTGAGTCGCGATATGTTACGCCATTTTATGATTTAGCTCGCTAAGTCGCCAAACCCGTTAGGTAATTAGGTCATTGCTTCTTTAGGTCGGAAGACCCCCCGACTTTCGCGGTCGCTGAATCCTTTAACCCATTAAGTCGCTAAGTCGTAGGATACCTTAGGTCGCTATGTCGTGTTGTAGAGCTTCATCCCTGCTGTCTTGTTCTTGCTTGTATCCTTTGGGTCGCCTATTTCCTTAAGTCGCTGAGTCGTGAAACAACGGAGTTAACATGAATCACCCCTAGGAATAGTAGCGAGTAGTCTTTCCATTGAAGATTTCAAATTGAAGGAACCACTACCACCATATGTATGGTAAGGGAATTTCCCCAGAGGTTAGTGTCAAGCAGCACTACATTATGAAGATCTCTGTCTTAAAAATCATTGTCTACAATATGTTTTCACCTCCGAACGTATGTTGGTTCGAAGTGGTTTTTGGATAGGAATCGCCCAAATCCGACCTTGGTTTCTCCGAACCAATTATCGATAAGAGATGTCAAGTGTATGTGTGATTATTATTCGATTAATCAATATCTTTTATCTAAGTAAAATATCTCTTTAGAGATATACAACTTCAAATCATATTCTGTTTCAGCATATACCGAATCATTAAACCACTTTTTAACTTTGAAAACACCAAACTCGTTAATTACATTGGAAATGTTTCCATAATTTAATTTAATTTTAATAGAGGTTTCATATTTTCAAAACATATCATTTAAATGAGTCAAAACCATGTTATCTAAGATGGTAAATTCAAAACCCGTTAGTATTGAGTAAATAGGATCCATATGAATTATATTAATTATATTCAATACTAATTTCCATATTCAACAATTACTATTCATCATATAATGGTGAAATCGCCTTTTATATTCGCACGGATAGTGTGAGTTTCCTCCTTTGAATTTAATATAGAGTTTAACCAATATGTTTCATATATTACCAAAATCTTATTATTTAAAATCTTGTTTCACATTTGGAAATCCCAAAATCTCTTTTATCTTAGGAAAATGTGGTTCGAGTAAATCAAATTTACTATCCTCTCTTTCAGGCCAGTACGTATAGCTAGAGCAGAGCACGGACATTGGTTGTTCAATCTCGGGTCTAGAGACTACCTCTCTATCACCCATAAGGCGGCCAAGTTATTTGATCAACTCTAAACTCCTTAAAATACTTGATTTATTATTTTCAAAAACATTTGTAAAGATTTGAGAAGAAAATTTCAAGTTTAAATTTTAATTTCAAAAGTTACGAAAAAGTGCTGCAAAAAGTGCTACGAATAGTATTTTTAAAAGCTTCTTTGATCCAAACATTAAGTTCATTCCATATATGTCCATTTTATAACTCAAATCCCTTTTAAAACATTATAAGATATTTTTGGAATTTATTTCATAATTTTGAAGATTTAAAAAGATCCATTTTAAAGATTTTGCCATTTTGGTTTTCAAACTGCCAAAGCGCGACGTTTTTGAAACTTGGTTTGGACACATATAAAATTTTACTTAGTGAAATATTTCCTTTTCTTATTTATTTGAAAATCATAGTTATGAGTTCGTAAAATTCTTATTTTGAATCATTCTGAGCTATATTCCACTTTACGCATTGATTTAACTTTTATGGTGAGAAATTGCGAACTGTCATTACGCGACGCATCTATTTTTGACTCAAATTTCATATCTTATCAAAACTTCTTCGAATTGTATTTTAATGTTTAAAAACATTTATAAACCATTTTAAATAGGTTTAACCATTCCGTACGCTTTTATAATTCATATAGGAAAGTTATTTCCATTGTGTAAATTCGACCTATATTTAACGTGAATTATTTGCACAACCAAACAAACATATTATCACATCCGAACATGATGATCAACCATAGAGAACAATCATAGCAAACATATCATATCATATAATTTATAAAAAAAATAAGTAGAATTTCTCCCTTGATATCCTTTTGATCTAACTTTCAATGGACTATAGCTCCGCTACTCCAGAACCGGAGCTTACAAATCTTGCACTAAGACACTGAGGGGTTCGGCCTTGAGCTTGCGAGGGTAGTAGGATATTTAGATGGGTATGACCTTGGTAAGAGAAGATGGAGAAGATCACTAACTCGATCTCGAACTCGAAGTGGTATATCACTCTATATTTTACGACTTATTTTAACAGAACTTCGACATTATTTTTGAATATTCCTAAGAGGCTATGAAAACAATTAATTAGAGGAGGAAGAAGATGAAGATGGTTAAGAAATGAAGAGAAGAAAGTGTGAATGAAAGTGAGTATGAATGATTTGTATTTATAGGCAAAAATGTAAGAAAATATCATGATATTTCTTTTTCCATACATCACCATTGCATCACCCTACTACCTCATCCACAAGGCCCAAACATACCACCCATGTGACATACCCATATGTCTACAAGTGATGGAGAGTTTTATTTGTTTTGGTATAGGAAATATCTTGATAATTGTAAATAAATATCATGATATTTATATTATTTTACCATTAGTAAATATGAAATGTAAATAGTAACTGTTAAGTGTTTTCATATGTTCATGGATGTGTATATATGTATATGTATGTCACATATAACCTATAAAGTTGCACAATGTTATCCCGCCTTCTGGAGAAGTTGTAAATATCGTCCATTCGGCCAAGAACGAATAACCGATAGCTTGAAGAGCCAGATATATATTGTACTATAGATGATAGTCGAATAGATTCGAACCGAAGCCAAGTCAAAGTATGGCAAATAAGAAGCCACAAGCCTGGCCCCATGAAGTTATGCCTCAAGTTTGGAATTAACAGAAGTCCATGTGCACAAGCTACGGGTAAGACAACGACTTGTTTGGATCGACTAGAGAATGATCGAGGAAAGTGGCTCAAATCATTGGAGAATAGCTAATATCTTGACGACCATGAGGCCAATCCATGTAAGACTTCAATGGCATCAACAAAATAGCAAGTGGAGTTTATGTCTAAAAATGAAGATGATGGGTAGGCCGATCGTTGCTGATAGGTACGACCTAACGTTCGACATGTTTTGGTGTATATTCTACCTTCGAGTTAAAGCAGCTGATAGTTGGCAATCTGCAACCCAGTACGATCCCATATTCTAAGAGAAATGTCAGAAAGCCTATGAGATCCTTCAGTAACGATCGTAAGGGGTAAAGGGCAAGTAAATATAATGGGTCATGCATATGCCGATCATTATAGATCATGGAATGAACATGGCCGATCGATTTAGTGGGCTCTACTAGACCTAAGGGATTTCATTGTAAAGTTTCAACACGATCCGTGCGCGTCTCCAGCTATAAATACTACAGTCATGGCATCGGAAAAGGGGACTTGATCTTCTTCTTCCTGCTCCGGAGGCTCTACGATTTCTATTTCTTGAAACTTATATCAATGGATCCAAGGTTATATGAATGCTCTTGTAATTGTAATCCTATGAAAGGTTAATAAAAGTATTAAGTGGATGTAGGTCAAAATTGCCGAACCACTAGAAAATCTGTGTGTTCATTTACTTTTATGCTCTATTCTTATGATTTCATTCTTTGTTTGATAACCATAAGATTATACGAGTGTTGATGCCCATTTTTGGCGTCAATATTTTGGTGCTTTCACTGAGAATTGAATTCTCAGTTTTATTGGATCTCATTTTCTATTGTTGAATTCCCATGTTCGCGACATAGATAGAGCTTTTGATTGATAAGTTTTCTATTCTACTCAGATTTGGAAAAAGTCTAGATGGAAGTTGCTATACAAGGTCGTGAAATCATGTCATTATCTTGCCCAAAGGAGAAAATGATGAGATCAATAACCAACTAGCCATGTGGTTCATAAGTATCCTAGTATTCTCAAGTTTTAATGCAAGGGGACGATCGGCAATTGGCTATATCCCCCGACCGATTGATTACATATAGTCATTCCTCATATGATTGTACTTGATTATCCTTCCAACTGATTGTTCCATCCCCATCCTTATAATTTCTTTATTAATTCTTATGCACCATCACCATATCCGATCATTTTTTACAATGGGTGGCATCAATCACTCCATCCACGTGAATGTGGCCACTCGCATTCTTACACGATCATTTATCTTCGGTCATTCCTCTGCAAGCATTAATTGAATGATCATCCCAGCTTCATCTTTGGGAAACAATCATTTTGGCCCGAGCATGACCGACCCTAACACATTAATACTTCTGCTTACTGAAGATAATACATCGTCTTTATGCGGTCATTTTTATACGATCGTTCCAAATAAACCCCTAGCAACTAATTATGTGTGGAGGTTTCAATACGATCGTTATAAGAACGATCGTTCCACTCTCTTCTTTGTGGTCGATCGTTCCCTATCAGCCTCTCTACCAACCTGCAATGGAACTTTGGTTTGTCCTATACGATCGATTCTAGTACGATCATTTCAAGGTCATCGGGTTTGGCCCATCGTTTTTATCAGGTTTGGCCCATCGTTTTTATCTCCATGCCCCTCTAGTTCGAATGTGGCCTTATGCCCGGAAGGCCGACCTAGCAATATTGGGAACTTCCTTCACCTCTCCAAGCTAGTAGACTTAGCACCTAGTTAGACAAGATACTTTGGGTTATTAACTGCTAGACATGATATGTTCAATCCTTGTGGGAGGCAGGCATAAAGGAGTGGCATGTGAATTTTGACAAGTATAAGGAAGATTTTATCACATGGGTTGTGAACTGAAGTAGGGCTCGAGTAGGATGTTGTTTTTCTTGAAGCAACTCCAAAGAGACCATAGGTGCCTACTGTCAAGCCTTTGAGATCTCTGCTTCAAGTGATTCAGTCTCTGGCCCCAAGCGACCAAAAGTGAGACTCTAAGCAACTATCAGATTTCCCCATGACTGACCCCAAGTGATGGAGCACTACCCATCAATCCCGTACCACTTAGCCTTGCGCATGTCTTGGACATAAAGATGTTCTTGGCGAGCAAAAAGAGTAGCAGTGGCCGAAAAACATCCCGACTTGATGATGACAAAAACATCATAGCCCCTCCATAAAGAACCCTGATTATCAACTAGACCGACGATGGTCGATACCCTGCTAAAGGAAGCCAGGGGCAGAGTGGAATAGCGAGCGCACAATGGTGCTTCGTTTATTGGTGAAACCTATTTTGATATGTTTTTAATTAATTTATAATTATAACTTTCATTTCAATTATGGCACAGATCATGACGGAACCTATGGAAGCTTTTATACAGATGGGCATAATTCGACCGTTCATCAGTTAGCACATGCGCCTGACTTGGGAAATTGAAGTATGGAATTGAAAAGACTCAATAAGGTCATAATCCAACGAAATGTGGACATGACTAAACATTCACCAACGACCTTCACATTAGACATGATGTGGCTACTGTGGACTGCCTACTTGTTAGCCCCCAATTCAACAAATGGGCACAATCACAAATTGAATCCGATGCAACTTAATTTGTCTGCTCAATAACTCATTTTCTTCATTGTTTAGAACAAATACGAAGCAAGTTAGGCAAGATCTGGTCATCCAACCACAGCGTGGATATAATCCAATCATCCATCACCTACCCCTTCTTCTACTTAAATAGGGTCAGCCACAACTACCAGGTGGACGAGAGCCGATCGTTTGATTGCCAATTTTCGCCCTGAATGCTGGGGGTAGAATCCCAATCCATGAACAAACGTGGTACGACCGTTCATTCGACAACTTCCGCCTCGACACGGTAAATGAAGTATAAATCAAAAGGGTGAAATAACGACTGCTCTTCACAAAAATCTCTAAGCCCCCGGAGTTCGGGCTAAAGTACTCTAAGTCCCCGGAGCGTGGACTAGACTATAAACGATTCACAAAAATCTCTAAGTCCGCAGAGCATAGACTAGAGTACTCTTAGTCCACAAAGCGTGGACTAGAGTATAAACGAATCTGAAAATCTAGTCCTCGGAGCGTGGACTAGAGTATAATCGATTCATAAAAATCTCTAAGTCCCCGAAGCGAGGACTAGAGTACTCTAAGTCCCAAGAGCGTGGACTAGAGTATAAACGATTCATAAAAATCTGTAAGTCCCCAGAGCGACGACTAGAGTACTCTAAGTCCCCGGAGCGTGGACCAGAGTGTAAACGATTTACAAAAACATGTAAGTCCCAGGACTGTGGACTAGAGTACTTTAAGTCCCCAAAGCATGGACGAGAGTATAAATGATGCACAAAAATCTCCAAGTCCCTGGAAAACGGACTAGAGTACTCTAAGTCCCCGGAGCGTGGACCATAGTATAAACGATTCACAAAAATCTCTAAGTCCACGTAGCGCGTACTAGAGTACTCTAAGTTCCCAGATCATGGACTAGGGTATAAAGGGTTCACAAAATCTCTATGTCCCGGGAACACGAACTAGAGTACTCTAAGTCCTCGGAGTGTGGACTAGGGTATAAACGATTCACAAAAATGTCTAAGTCCCCGTAGTGTGGACTAGCATACTCTAAGTCCCCGGAGCATGGACTAGATTATAAACGATTCAAAAAAATCTCTAAGTCCTCGGAGCGCGAGCTAGAGTACTCTATGTCCCCGAAGCATGGACAATTGTATATATGATTGACAAAAATCTCTAGGTCCCCGGAGCGCTGACTTAGAGTACTCTAAGTCCCCGGAGCATGGACTAAAGTATAAAAGGTTCACAAAAAGCTCTAAGTCCCCGGAGCGTGGACTATAGTACTCTAAGTCTCCATAGCGTGTACTGAATTATAAACGATTCACAAAAATCTCTAAGTCCCGAGAGCGCGGACTAGAGTACTCTATGTCCCCGGAGCGTGGACTAGAGTATAAATGATTCACAAAAATGTCTAAGTCCCTGGGGCACAAACTGAAGTGTGGACGCAAATCAAGCACGAGTCAACCGCTAACAGAATGACTCTAAGTTCCCAGAATGTGGACTACAATGCGAATTCCTTAAACCGATGAATGGGTCTCAACCATTCCTTATTTCAGTAATTCCAACCTAAAATCGACAGAAAAGGTCCAAATCTTTAAAGACCAGAATGCGCACGACTTGTCTTACTATCCATTAATTCGGTTCCATGATTCGACGAGACAAAACGTAAAGCTAAAGTAAGTGCTACCTGCCCTCTTGCTCATTTATGTGTACCTCAGACTTGGGGGCATGAGGAAAATATGATGAATATGAATTGACCATTCGTCAACTGGTATTAAGTCTATTTAGAAGCTATGGGAGAACATTAACACCACTGGGACAAGACTCAACCGTTTACACAGCGCATTTACCAACCCGAGCACCGAAATGCGATTACCGAAGAATGATTATCAAAGCTTAACACTACGGCTCATATCCAGTGTTCACAACGCCTCGAGGCCATGCTCCTGGAAAGGCCTTATGGTGGAATGATCGAATTAGTATTCAATTGGACAACCAACAAGTTGTAAGTACATGAAGTAAAAAATGATGCAGTTCATACACGTAAATAGGTAAATACAGAGATCATACACAAGTGCAGAAGAAATTTTATTCACATGAAATCTGGTTGTACATAACACAAAACTAAATTGAAGGGCCATGCACAAACAAAGATAACCACCAAAAAGAAAGCAACAATCTAGATTACTTGCATGTCTTAAGATCACTCTTTAGATTTCTTTTCCCTTTTTTGCTTCTTCGAGGTAGCTCCCTCTGAGCTACTGCTAACCCCCCTCTTCGATCCCTTGCCACCTCGGCCTTTCTTAGAAGGAGTTTCATCATTTGTATGGATCGAGGTAATGTCGTCTCCGGAAGTTAGAGGGATGGGGGCATCTTCGGCAACATAAGTGTGAGGAAAGTTTTTCGGAGGAGTCGCACCTTCGGGAGGAATCATCTGAAGATGGGAAGGCATTGGCACACCCAAGACCTGTTCGACTGGCTCTCCTTTCAACTTCCTTTTCTCGAGCTCCTCTCGCTTAATCCTTTTTTTCATATTGGGCACACCAGCGGGATTAGAGGATCCCGTGATTACCATTTCTGCATCGAACGGGATTTCATGATGTGGGTCTCCTCCCTTCTTGAGCAATGCCTCCACGAGTTGATCATTAAAAAATAAGGCCTCTTCGTGAACACTCTGAGTGGTGGTCGAAGTTGTAACTGTAGCAGATTCAGTCGCAGTTGTTTGAAGCTCCAGCTAAGGTCCTCCAGGAGGGAGAGAAAAAATATTCGACGAGTCTAAGCCTGAAAAAGAGAAAGGCAAAGAAAGATTGATTAATAATATCCCAATTTTACAAGATAAAGGAAAAATCGACGGGATACCTTCTTTGGTGTGGATTTCGAGCTGGGCTAGAGCATCCTCAGACCCACGCCCAAGAATCAAAGATAGCCGTGGTTTATTAGGATACCCAGGGATAGTCGAGGAGCTGGTCACAGGACCAGTTATGATATGAGACACCGGGGGCTGTTCCGTTGAAATATTAGAATATGTCAACCCAGATCCTTCGCGCACTTCATTTAAAGGAGCAGTCATAAACTCTTTCTGGAGAGAAAACTTAACGTCATGTAGTATTTTGGGTTCATCGCCCATCAGCACTTCGCTCTTAAGTTTGGTTACATCAACATTTTCTATGCCGTGAAGTCTTTCCTCCTTCTAGGCAAGGAATTCCCAGGCATGATGAAGCTGATAGGGGTAGTCTTCGCCAAGCCATGCTAAATTCTATGTTTAAGTACATTGGCGTTGTAGAGAATGAGAAGGAGGTCCATCTCATTCATCACATCTTCTTTTACCTTGTTCGTGAGCATTTCCGTCTCACGTAGAATGAGCATGTCGACGTTTTTGGCTTTTTCAATGGCCTCGTCTCTCTCAAGCTTAACACGAACGATCTCTTCGCAAGAATCTTAAGCATTCTTTTGACAATTATCCCTATCTTTTATCGCGTCTTCAAGTTTGGCCTTGATTTCATCTATTTCCTTCAAGGCCGCAGATTCTTTATTTCGAGCCCCATCTCACTCAAGCGTTATCTTTTGATTGCGATGATGCAGTACTTGGACCATATCGAGATGGCTGGCTTTTATCTCCTCCAAAGATTTTAAAGCAGCATCGGCTTTTTCTGTAGCTGCGGTTAAGGCAGTTCTAGAGGCTCTTGTTCGTTTGTCAGAGCCTTAATAATACTTTTATCTTGGGCCTCTTGTTGCTTAAGTTTCTCGATTTTTACCGCGCACTCGAAGGAAACCTTTGATATATTTTCTGTGGCTTTAATCCATTCTCGGTATGGCATGTGGATGTCAGTGACACAATTAATAGTCGTTCATTGAACGTCGTCCGTAACCTTCTTCAGATTGGGGGGAAAATAGAACTCATCAAAGTAAAAGTTCAGAAATTCCTTTCGAAGCTCTGCCTTGCGAACATTTGGGTCAGCTGCGGGATCCTCAGAAATAATTTCGACCCCCGCACCTTCCATGTCAGGCCTGTGCACTGTAGAATGTTCGCCATGACGGCGGCGATCGATCGGCCGCTGAGACTGAGATAGGATAAAGGACTTTGGAGGCATGGGAACTGTAGGAGGCCATAAGGAGGATCAGTTGGCAAGTCCCTGTGCTCTAATAATCTTTCGGGGCCTTTTTTAGGAGGAGACGTCGATCTCGATCTATGAATGTATTGGGCAGGCCTATCTTTGTCCTCCCTTTCTTGATAACTGTAATCACGACCGAGCAATGGCTAATGTCATAATAGTCACGACTACCGCGATAAGAACTAGATCATGGCCCAGACGATTGATGTTGTACGTCCCGTAGGGAATCAAATATACTCCTTTTCCACACCATTGTTCCTACAAAGAGAAATGGATAATGATTAGCTTTGAGTATAAGGAAGTACAAACTAAGCACAGTGCAGTGTTGACTGTGTGTGAGTGTCCTAGTGCATCCCCCAATAGACTAGGTGCAGGAGCCTTGCTCATCGGTGTAACTTCTGCTCCAGAAGTGGGGATCTCTGAACTGGTTTTGAAGGGAGACTCTAATCCCCCAATGCTCACGTTAGTGAATTGATAAGCGTCAAGATCAGATGATATCAGTAGATCAGACAAAGGATCTAGTGGTAGGCTCATCGACGGATTAGTTGGATCGAAACGATGACTTCTTGGAGGCTTTTGAGCAATTGCTTTCCCCTTTCTTTTAGTCATGGTCGGGAGTTGAGGAAATTTTGGAGGTTCGATGCCAACCCCAGGATCAGGTCTATCATCATGATGACCTGGTGCATCTTTACTATTTCGTCCGACATTGATATCGGCAGACTATCGGTGCTCCTGACTGGGGCACCACAGGGCCGAATTGGACATCTCTTTGACCAGTTGCTGCCTTTAGTCTGGTCCTAGCTGGCCGGGTGGTTTTGGTTAGTCCCACGCTGAGGCCCTCTTCCATCAAGCCAAAATTTATAAGCCATTCATCACTGAGCAAAAGTTCAATATTTCTATCTTCGGTTGGAGCATTCTTCAAAATAGAGACTGCCACTTCGTAAATATTGCCACTGGGCCGAGTAACGACACCTAAAAATGGATAACATTGTTAGAATGTAGCCTGGATATGTTTTCCTTACATATTTATGGAGCCAGTGAGGAGCACTTAAGTATCTCTAGCCATAATCGAGCGATGTCGGGTGGACAACGAACAAAGAACCATTCGCTGTGGATAGCACTTAATTTGTACCAAGTATTGGTTAGAATCGGGCATTTCTTCGCGATTTCAAGAAAAGTGAATGATAGACTCCCCCCCCCGTCCACCATTTAAAAGTGAAAAGAAATTGGATGTCTTCGATGGTGGACGGTCGGTGAAGAAACTCCATGAATACCATGTATGTTCAGTTGAGAAGCGCGTAGCCATTTGATGGAGTTGTGCGGGAGCAATTCATAGACAATGTAAAATCTCTCGGATATACGAATTGAACCACAGGATGCATCCCGCCCAACACATGAATTTATTGAATGATGTGTACCCTTCGGGGGGTTTGTAAGCCATGTCGCCTAGTGACGGATATAATACATCATCAAAAGGAATCCCTTGCCTTGCGTAGATCTTCTAGAGAGCGTCCTCTTTAATCTTTAAAGCTACTGAATCAGGAGGGTTTTCCAGGATGAGTGCATCTACCAAATGTCAGGCCACAGTTCGATAACTTCCAAGGGAAAAATAGGAGCAATCTCGGAAAGATCAAGCTGAAATCCCAAGCCTTCGGGCTGCCTTGGACCATGACTATGTGGTGGGCTGTCAGATTCGGTTGCTGAACCGGATTCTACGTCCGAGTTAGTCCTATGAGAGGAAGATCCGGCTGGCATGATTGCGAAGTATTTGGAACACCTAGATTCCCTTGCTATCAAGCTTAGTAAAAATCATAATTAGAGAAACTGACTTGTACCCCAGTGCATTATGAATGTATGTGCTATGTAATAACGTGCTAATCGATTTGATAATGAATTAAATGATGACAAGGAAAGACGACAAGACGAAGAAATTTGTTCAGAAAACAATCATTAGCCGAGGGAAATCAAACTGTTGTTTGAGCTACGGGTAAGTTTTAACATAGTAGTTAAATCATTTATGGCACTTGTTCTGAGGTGGCATGTTAATAGTTATGGAGGTCATGTCATACGATGGCCATGTTTATGTCAAAATGTGTACTGGGAACCAAAACTAGTTATTTGGTTCGAGATTATGATCAAGCTATAGGTTATATTCTTATGCACAGGTGAAAATGTTAAGTCCAAGTATATATGGATCGTTATGATGCATGATTTTGATTGTTCCAATACTTTAAGGGCCGAACGTTCTTGAAGCAAATATATGCCGAACGATCCATGTGACGGCACTAGTCAACCGTCCTACCTACCGATCGACTTCATCCAGGTTAACATGACCAATCGTTCATAGGACATTCTTAAACTCCCTCATCTTCGAACTAGAGCCCCACCGGTAGTCCATAAACGATTGTACGAATCGTTCATAACCATCACTCCAAACCCTTCGTCTTCTCATCTTAATATCCTTCCAAGAACGACTGGCTCGATAGTAGTTGGTTGCTAGCTTCTTCTAGGAGAGTCACCTCGCCTCCATTGAGCACGATTGCAAAAACCAAAAGGAAAAAGTAAACTAAACCCATGCCAACTGTTCTAGGTTCAAAATCGATTTGAGAATTATGCAGCAAATCCGAGTAGTGCTTTAGCTATGTTCGCAATCTAGAAAAATGAAGGAGTCGAGGTCAATTTGAAATATGGAAATGGAGGAGAAGATGGGATGTCTTGAAGTTCGGAAAAGGAAAGGGTAGAGTGCTCATTTTCTTTTCTTAGATTAAGGGTAGAAGAGGTAAAAGAAAAGTGAAGGAAAACAGCTTAGTGTCAAACTTTATACAGGGGCAAGATCAACCGATCATTTTCATCCTAAGAGGTTGGGACGATCGTATGATACCCAGTGACTATGCCGATCCATCCCTAAATAATATGTCTACTGATCCATTCAAAATCTGATCTGCCATGACGCAGCGGATATTACAAAAACAATGTAGATCGATGAATGTAGTAATCGATGGATTGGAAGATACTGAAATGCCCAAATTCGTTGATCCGAAGATGCCGAATTCTAGCTATCTCTGACACGTTGATCGCGCACGATACCGTGAGGAGAGATCTTCAATTCTTCGAGCGTTGATCAAGCGCACTTGATTCCGCGAATCGGCTTCTGCAATCGTTGAATCGAGCGCACTCGATTATCCGAAAGAGGAGATAGGAGATTACACTCAACTACCAATTTGAATGAAAGCACAAAGCTAACAAAAGAGAATTTTATTCAAAAATCAACAACCATTACAAATGACCCAACTTGCCTATTTATAGGCTACAACTCACGCAGTACAAAATATGCACAACTCCTAAGTCGGAACCGACTTATCACGTACGACTCAAGAAATACAGACGACATACGACTTAAAAATTACAACACAATACAAGCCCTGCCGACTTACGACTCACAAAAGACGACCTAAGACTTACAAAAGTACGACCTAAAAAACATACGACTCAAGACATATGTACAGAACGACTTACGAATTGTCGACTTAAGCACATGCCGACTTACGACTTACTATAAGTCGGTAACGACTTCTCAACAGCTCTAGCTTCCATCAGCGGTAAAGATTAACTCGGCAGAAGAATCAACGGCAACAAGCTTCAGCGACATAAAAACATGCGGCATCCCAGATCAACGACTTAAGGAAACCAATGGCAGAGATTAACTCGGCAGAAGAATCAACGGTTTCCATCTTTGCGCGACTTACGACTTAAGGACTTCACGAGTTAAACTTCGGCGACCTATGGTAGGTCTTCTTTAGGTCGTAACTCGTCTCCGATTTATCACTTGGCTCGTTAAGTCGTTTACGACCTATCTCGTCATCAGTTTGCTTTGCCTTCTCACTGAGTAACCCGGTAGGTCTTCCTGGCGACTTAAGATCTTTGATAATCAGCACCTCTCCACGAGTTAGGTCTTCCACTCTCTTAAATCGGTCACGACTTAAGTCTCCCATCATGTTAAGTCGGTCACGACATACGCTTATGTCTTCTGCTTCCTTGAGTCGGTCACGACTCATGGCTCCTTCCATAAGTCGCGTACGACCTATGCGACTTAAGTCTCCCATCATGTTAAGTCAGTCACGACTTACGCTTATGTCTTCTGTTTCCTTGAGTCGGTCACGACTCATAGCTCCTTCCATAAGTCGCGTACGACCTATGCCTTCATCCCTGGCCTGAGCTACACCATCCTCCCCAGGTTGAGAGAAATTCGACCTCGAATTTGTAAATTCTTCCACATCAGTTCGTTCATCCCCATGATATGGTACAAAATGTTTAACATTGAATACATCCGACGTGTACACACCCTCTGGCAGCTTCAATTTATAAGCGTTTTCATTAATTCGTTTCACGACTTCCACCGGACCAATTTTCCTGGCTTTCAACTTGTTATAAGAGCCTATTGGAAAACGATCTTTTGTTAACACTGCATAAACTAAATCACCTTCATTAAAGTTAACACTTCTTCGTTTCAAATCTGCAGATTGTTTATACTTCTCATTTGCTTTCTCCAATCGTTCCTGAACGATTTTGTGACATTTTGCCAATCCTTCAACAAAATCAGCAGCTTTCTTAACTGTCTTCTTTGATTGTGGCACTACCGTTAAATCCAACGGACCCTTCGGTAAGCTTGAATATACTATCTGAAATGGAATGAACCCTGTGCTACGATTTACCGCATGATTATGAGTAAATTCTGCCTGGCATAACTTCACATCCCAACTCTTCAGATTATCTTGTACAAGACACCTCAGCAAATTTCCCAATGATCTGTTCACAACCTCGGTCTGTCCATCCATTTGCGGATGATAAGCACTACTAAACTTCTTTTTCGTTCCCACCATTTTCCACAAACTCAACCAAAAGTGACTCAGAAATCGAGTATCTCTATCCGACACAATAGATTCTGGCAATCCATGAAGTCGATAGATCTCCTTGAAAAACAATTGAGCAACATGAACAGCATCCGTCGTCTTCTTACAAGCAATAAAATGTGCCATTTTCGAAAATCTATCAACCACCACATAAATGGAATCATTACCACGCTGCGTTCTCGGCAACCCCAACACAAAGTCCATACTCACATCAACCCACGGTTTAGTTGGTACAGGTAACGGCATATATAAACCAGCATTAGTTGCAGTTCCTTTCGAAACCTGACAAATATGACAACGCTCCACAAACCTCTCTACTTCTTTCCTCATCGATGGCCAAAAGTAAGACTGTGAAATCAACTGTAATGTACGGTCTCTCCCAACATGTCCTTCTTCATGTAGCTCTTTTACAATCTTCATTCTCAAACTACAATCAGGTATGCACAATCGATTTCCCTTGAACAAAAAACAGTCCACCATCATAAAATCATCCGACTTTCCCTCCTTGATTTTATCCACAAGCTTCGCAAAGTAAGGATCTTCGACAAATAGTTCCGGTAATACATCAAACCCTGTCACCTCAACTTTCAGTGTAATCAATAAATGACTCCTCCTACTCAAAGCATCAGCCACTCGATTCGTCACCCCTGACTTGTGTTTAACAACAAAAGTAAACTGTTGCAGATATGCAATCCATGATGCATGTCTCGCTGAAATCTTGTCTTGCCCTTGTAAATGCTTCAATGCCTCATGATCAGTGTAAAGAACAAACTCTTTCTGAAATAGATAGTGTCTCCAGTGTTTAATAGATTGCACAACAGCATAAAATTCCACATCATATGTACTGTATCTCATCTTTGCTCCTGATAACTTCTCGCTAAAGTATGCAATTGGACGTCCCCTCTGACTCAATACTCCTCCAATCCTAACCTTGGATGCATCAGTGTGTAGCTCAAACAACAACTGAAAATCTGGTAATGCAAGAATTGGTGCAGAAGTCAGCAACTCCTTGATCTTCCCAAAAGCATCCCCTGCTTCCTCCGACCATGAAAACTGTTTACCCTTCATACAATCTGTAACCGGCGCCATCACACTACTAAAGTGTGGAATAAACCTCCGATAAAATGAAGCCAACCCGTGAAAACTACGAACTTCCGTTATCGTCTTGGGTTGCGGCCAATCTCTGATAGCTTCGACTTTACTTTGGTCAACCTGTATTCCTTCTTCCGACACAACATACCCCAGAAACAAAACATTATGCGTCATGAACACGCATTTCTTCGTTGCAGCATAAAATTGTTCTTGTCGCAGTACCATTAACACTTTTCTCAGATGATTCAAATGTTCCTCTGGACTCCCACTGTAAATCAGAATATCATCGAAATACACCACCACAAACTTCCCAATGAATGGTCTAAAAATCTGATTCATCACCCTCATGAAAGTACTTGGTGCATTTGATAAGCCAAATGGCATAACCAACCATTCGTATAGACCCTCCCTGGTTTTAAAAGTAGTCTTCCACTCATCTCCTGGTCTGATACGAATTTGATGATATCCGCTCTTCAAATCAATCTTCGAAAAGATAGTAGCTCCGCTTATTTGATCTAACAAGTCATCCAACCTTGGCATTGGAAATCTATATCTCACAGTAATCTTATTCAATGCTCGACTGTCAATGCACATCCTCCACGTTCCATCCTTTTTGGGTACCAATAAAGCTGGTACAGCACAAGGACTTAAACTCTCCTGCACATGCCCCTGTTCAAGCAATTCCTCTACCTGCCTCCGCAACTCTTCATGTTCCTTCGGACTCATTCGATAATGCGGTCTGTGTGGCAACACAGCACCTGGAACAAGATCTATCTGATGTTGTATATCCCTCAATGGTGGCAACTCCATTGGTAACTCTTTTGGAAATACATCGTCAAATTCTTTCAAAACTGGTTTTACTTCTTCTGGTATTTCAACCTCTTCACTGCTTTCTCGCCCAATCAACAAAAACACTTCAGGCTCCTCCTCTACTTCCTTCACAAACTCCTTCAAAGATAACAAAGTTTTAAGCTCTTCAATCTCCTCCAACTTGTTTTCCTCCTGTTGTCGCTTCTTTGGAACTAGAGTAATCTTTGTGCCTTCAAACATGAAACTGTAACTGTTGGTATGCCCATCATGTTGCACCGCCCTATCATATTGCCACGGTCTCCCCAGCAACAAATGACAGACATCCATATCTACCACATCGCACCAGATTTCGTCCTTATATTTCTTCCCAATTGAAAACTTCACACGCACCCTTCGTCCAACCTTCACCTCCCCGCCTTTCCTCAACCAAGCTAGCTTGTATGGTTTCGGATGTTTCTCAGTCTTCAACGCCAACTTTCTCACAGCTTCTGAAGAAATTATATTATCACAGCTTCCAGCATCAATAACAAATTTGCAAACCTTCCCCAGAATGGTACATGTTGACTGAAAAATATTGCCCCTTAACCAACTACAATCCTCCTCTTGCTTTGGTGTTAAACAGGACCTCTTCATCATTAGATTGTAACCTTCGTCTCCCGTCACTTCTTCTTCCTCCTCATCAGGTGGTGAATTGGAACATTCAGCTTCTTCATCCTCATCCTCAACCTCTGCTATCATAGCTCTCTTCTTCGGCTTTGGACATTCGCTACTTTTGTGGCCCATTTCTTGGCAATTATAACACTTGAAACCATTATTGACTTTTGTCTTCTCAGCCTCCTTCACTACTGGTCTACTGATAGGTTTAGAAATATTAGAACTCCCACCAACACCCTTCACTTGATTGTTGGAATTAGTAAACACACCACTTCCTCGTCTACCCTGTTTTTCCCAAGCCAAAGCCTTCTGATGTGCTTCCGCTACAGATCTGGGATCAAACATGTTAACCATATCCTGAATCTGCATTCGCAATCCCCCAATGAATCTAGATGTCAGCTGTTCTTCTGTCTCCATAATATCATTCCTTGCTATCAGTTGATAAAATTCGTCAGCATAGTCATTCACAGATTCCGTTCCTTGTCTCAAGTTTTGCAATCTCTGATACATAAGCGACTGATAGTTATAAGGTAAGAATGTGGCTTTCATCATTTTCTTCATCTTCTCCCAAGACTCAACTTTTCACTTCCCCATTCGTTCACGTGTAAGTTTGGTTTGTTGCCACCATGCCAAAGCTCTACCCCTCAACCTTGTAGCAACCAACTTTACTCTACGATGTTCTGGAACTTCTTTGAAGTGAAAAATCTCCTCAACATTAGCCACCCAATCTAGAAACTCCTCTGCTTGCATACCTCCTTTGAATTCAGGAAATTCAGTCTTCATCCTCGACTCTCACTTGTGATCATACTCAGAGTAATTTCTTCCTTGCCCTCGAACACTACCACCATCGTACTCCTCTTCAAAATCAGATGTATATCGTTGTCTATCTCGTCCACCCACATCTCTACTACCATCACGCCTACCACCAGCATCCCTTCTATCTACATTCCTCTGTTCACGATTATCCACGTTCCTCCTACGCCTTTGATCATCGTCAACACTTCTGTCTCGATTGGAATGTGGCGAGACTCTACTTCCCCCATGGTTAGATTCAAGTGAAACCCTTCTCCGATTTTGATTCATTTCTAACATCATCTTCTCTAATCGTCCAATTCCTTTGTTAAGCTTTTCACTAAAGTTTTCATTGATTCTTTGCTCCATCTCATCAGCTTCTTCTCTTCGATACAAAGCTTCAACGTTTTGGTGACGATTAGCTCTTCTCGGCGGCATACTTGAAACTCCACAAATTCAACAAATTCAAACTTCAAAAAATTTCTTCAAACTTCCACACTCTTGTCTCGAACCATAGTCGCACGACTTATGTCTTAGGTCGGCTCGACTTCAACAAGAACAACTCAAGTTGATCGGTTAACTTCAAACTCTTCTTGGCGTGCAAAATAGCACCCCGCGCGAATTCAAACACAATTTGAACTTTGATCCAAGATTAAATGGATCGAAACTTCCACTTTTGTTGCAAATCGAGATGAACACAATGAACAAATTCTCAGCCTCCACCACAAATCCAAACTTCAAACTTCAATACAACTGCAAACAACTTCAACTACTTCGGCCTTGACTTGATTGCTTCAAAATTCTAAAATGATTAGGCTCCAAGTCTCGATCTAGCTATGATTGGCTAGAACAGGCTCCGATACCAAATGACGCAGCGGATATTACAAAAACAATGTAGATCGATGAATGTAGTAATCGGTGGATTGGAAGATACTGAAATGCCCAAATTCGTTGATCCAAAGATGCCGAATTCTAGCTATCTCTGACACGTTGATCGCGCACGATACCGTGAGGAGAGATCTTCAATTCTTCGAGCGTTGATCAAGCGCACTTGATTCCGCCAATCGGCTTCTGCAATCGTTGAATCGAGCGCACTCGATTATCCGAAAGAGGAGATAGGAGATTACACTCAACTACCAATTTGAATGAAAGCACAAAGCTAACAAAAGAGAATTTTATTCAAAAATCAACAACCATTACAAATGACCCAACTTGCCTATTTATAGGCTACAACTCACGCAGTACAAAATATGCACAACTCCTAAGTCGGAACTGACTTATCACGTACGACTCAAGAAATACAAACGACATACGACTTAAAAATTACAACACAATACAAGCCCTGCCGACTTACGACTCACAAAAGACGACCTAAGACTTACAAAAGTACGACCTAAAAAACATACGACTCAAGACATATGTACAGAACGACTTACGAATTGTCGACTTAAGCACATGCCGACTTACGACTTACTATAAGTCGGTAACGACTTCTCAACAGTTCTACCTTCCATCAGCGGCAGAGATTAACTATGCAGAAGAATCAACGGCAACAAGCTTCAGTGACATAAAAACATGCGGCATCCCAGATCAACGACTTAAGGAAACCAATGGCAGAGATTAACTCGGCAGAAGAATCAACGGTTTCCATCTTTGCGCGACTTACGACTTAAGGACTTCACGGGTTAAACTTCGACGACCTATGGTAGGTCTTCTTTAGGTCGTAACTCGTCTCCGATTTATCACTTGGCTCGTTAAGTCGTTTACGACCTATCTCGTCATCAGTTTGCTTTGCCTTCTCACTGAGTAACCCGGTAGGTCTTCCTGGCGACTTAAGATCTTTGATAATCAGCACCTCTCCACGAGTTAGGTCTTCCACTCTCTTAAATCGGTCACGACTTAAGTCTCCCATCATGTTAAGTCGGTCACGACTTACGCTTATGTCTTCTGCTTCCTTGAGTCGGTCACGACTCATAGCTCCTTCCATAAGTCGCGTACGACCTATGCGACTTAAGTCTCCTATCATGTTAAGTAGGTCACGACTTACGCTTATGTCTTCTGCTTCCTTGAGTCGGTCACGACTCATAGCTCCTTCCATAAGTCGCGTACGACCTATGCCTTCATCCCTGGCCTGAGCTACACCACCGACCCATCCCAACGCCGATCAATTTTGTCTCTCATTTATTTAAGCCTTCGGATGACCATTTCATTTCCAAACCTACAACATTCAGTTTCCTGATCAAAGAAAATTTTAAAAAAAAGAAAAAAAAAGAGGTGTAGTAATGAATCGAAATACGATGAAGTAAGTGAAAATTGTGGTGATTGAGAAGGATGACAAATGACCGTAAAAATTTGACTGCGTATGTGAACAGTTATAATGTCGTAAAAGTTGGCAACGACCTTTGGTTATGGGCATGACCTAAAACTAACAACATGAGCAAGTGTGTGAGGGTGCATGAAAATGGGTTTAAATGTTCAGTTTTCCATAGTTAATAAAAGATTTCAAACAAACTTGGAGCTATCAGGTTTGAGGCAAGATTAGATGAATGAGGGCTTGTTGATTCCCCATAACCAAATTTGTATATGCTAACAGGATATGACACTGGATTTATGCTATCCATAGGCAATAGAGGACTAGTAATCAATCAGGAAGCTAAATGGATTCCATCACGGCCATTCAGATTTGTTACAGTTCAAAGCACATCATGTTATTCCCAAGATGTACTTTGGGAGGAAAATGTTATCCCACCTTTTGGCGAAGTCGTGATGCCATCGATTCGACCAGGAACGAATAGTCGATAGCTTGAAGAGCCAGATATATATTGTACTATAGACGATAGTCAAACAGATTCGAACTAAAGCCAAGTCGAAGTAAGGCAAATAATAAGTCACAAGCCTGGCCCCATAAAGATATGCCTTACGTTTGGAATTAATTGAAGTCCGTGTGCACAAGCTACGGGTAAGAAACGACTTGTTTGGATCGACCATAGAATGATCAAGGAATGTGGCCCAAATAATTGGAGAACAGCTAATATCCTGGCAACCATGAGGCCAATCCATGTAAGACTTCAATGACATCAACAAAGTAGCAAGTGGGGTAAATCGTTACGATCGCGTGCCCCAAAATGAGGATGAGGGGTAGGCCGATCGATATAGGCCGATCGTTGCTGCTAGGTACAACCTAACTATCAGCATGTTTTTGTGTATATTCTACCTTCAAGTTAAAGCAACTAATAGCTTGCAATTTGCAACCTAGTACGATCCCATATTCTAAGAGCAATGTCAGAAAGCCTATGAGATCCTCCAATAACTATCGTAAGTGGTGAAGAGCAAGTAAAAACAATCGGTCATGCATATGGTGATCGTTATAGATTATGGAATGAACACGGTCGATCGATATAGTGGGCTCTACTGGACCTAAGGGATTTCATTGTAAAGTTTGAGTCTGATCCATGCTCGTCTCCAACTATAAATACTACAGTCATGGCTTCAAAAAAGGGGGACTTGATCTTCTTCTTCCTGCTCCGGAGGCTCTGCCGTTTTTATTTCTTGAAACTTACATCAATGCATCCAAGCTGATCCAAATGCTCTTGTAATTGTAATCCTATGAAAGATTAATAAAAGTATAAAGTGGATTTAGGCCAAAATTGCCGAACCACTATAAATCTTTGTGTTCATTTACTTTTATTCTCTTTTCTTTTGATTTCATTCTTTGTTTGGTATCCATAAGATTCTACGGGTGTTGATGCCCATTTTTGGCATCAACACACAACTTCTATATGTCAAATCGTCACGAATTCTGGTTCCAATTTCGGTCATATTTTCACTTCTTAGTTAAACTATATATATTGGTAAGAAAAGTTTTAAAAATAATATTTCTATTATTATTTAATAATCTAGAGGGTCTCATTTTATTTTAAATAATTATTAAATCATTTAAACTATATCTAAATTAAAAAATTGACTATTTTCGAATAATGATATCATTGATGACCTCATAAAAAAAATTATTTTCAAAAAGAAAATAAATAATTTTATTACATATTGCTTTTAAATACAGAAATAAGTGTATGTAAAAAAAATCTAGCACGACTTCTAACGGTTAAAAAGCCGTTTATCGATAAAACAATTACAGGTCATTTTATCGATATTTTTCCAAAGAGTATATTTTTTTAATTATTTATTCAAATAAGATTACCATTTCCAAACAATATAATTTATGTTGTAAAACCTTATATTTGAATATTTTTAAATTAATTATTATTATCCAAAGTGTTAAATTGACAGGTCATTACAGACTTCCCCCTCAAAAGAATTTCTTCCTCGAAATTTATGATAAGAAGAAATAACTCAAAAAAGTATGTGTTAGATATCATTGAATACAAAGATATGATAAGTGACTACACCACAGTGGTGAGTACACTACATTGATACAATATGCAAACTATGCATCAATCCTAAACTCACAATATGCTTTTCTCATTCTATCCTCAGTTTCCTAAGTGTAGTCTCCCGCATCACCACTACATTGAATTTTGACTAATCTTACAACATTTCTCCTTAATCACTTCTCTTCACGATCCATGATTCGATTTTGTTGTCTAATAGAAGTTAAATTTGGTTCCACATCTAAATCTTCTTGGGCGGCATTCTCTATGATTAGTTCCGGGTCATACACATACTTTCGAAAATGAGATAAGTGAAAAAAATTGTTTACATCCGATAACCTTTTTGGTAATTCCACACGATAGGCTAGTGGGCTAATCCACTCAAGAATGAGAAAATGTCCAATATATCGATGTGCTAACTACCCAGCCCTTCCACATCTTACTACTCCTCTCATCGGAGAGATTTTTAAACATACGAAATCTCCAACTGAGAATTTTAAATTCCTACGCCTTTGATCGGCGTAACTCTTCTTCCTACTTTGAGCTTCCTTCCGCTTTTTTCTGATTATATCTACCTTCTTTGAGGCTTCTCGAATCATATCAGAACTAAGTACTAACCGATCTTCGGTTTCAATCCAACATGCTGGTGATCTACATAGACGACCATATAAAACTTCATAAGGTGCCATATAATGCTTGCCTGGTAGCTGTTGTTGTAGGAGAATTCCACAAGATGAAGATAATTTTCCCATGAACCTCCAAAATCTATGATAAAAGCTCTCAGAAGATCTTCTAATACTCGGTTTACCCTTTCAGTTTGCCCATCAGTTTGGGTATGGTATGCGGTGCTTAAATCCAGCTTCGTTTCCAAAGATGTCTATAATGCCTCACAGAACTGACTGTTAAAGATTGGATCCTAATCACTCACAATGCTGCTAGGAAGTTCATGTAATCGATTAATCTCTCTCATGTATATTTCAGTTAAGCTCGAGACTGTCCCTGTTGCCTTTACTATAATAAAGTATACGCTTTTGGTCAATCGATCTATGATAATCCAAATGCCTTCATTTTCCTTCCTCATTTGAGATAAGCTATTAGTGAAATCCATTGATATTTGCTCCCACTTCCAAGTTGGATTCTCAAGGGGTTTAATTAGTCCAGCAGTCTTCTGCTAATTGCTTTTGATTTGCTAACAATTTGCACGTCTACTAACATGAATGGAAAAGTCCCTCTTCGTATCCTTCCACCAAAATGTTCGTTTCACGTCTTTGTACATCTTGTTAACCCTAGGGTGAATATTATGTTTGGATTAATGGCATTCAGTTAATACTTCCTGCCTTAAGCCGTCAACATTGGAGACACAAATTCTCCTATTTAACCGTAATATCCACTGGTTATCTATTTTCAAGCACGAATCCTACCCTTCTCTTATATCCTCCGTTATCTTCTTTAGATGCCTATCCTCTTTTTACTTGCTGGCAATTCTTTGCAGAAGAGTCGGAATCACTACTGGATAAGCTATAATGGCATGTCTTCTGCTTAGCGCATCTGCTATTACATTGTCATTCCAGGCGTATATAAAATGTTAAGAGAATATGAAGCGACAAATTCTAACAATCATTGTTGTCTCATATTTAAGTCCTTTAGGTGAAAAGATACTCCAAAGAATTGTGATATGTGAAGAGATCGAACTTTTCACCTATTTAAAGAAAGAATATTATTCACTAAGGTCAATTAAAGTTTATTAAAATAAACCATAAGGAATTCTTACACAGTAAATAATACCTCCACATTTTTAATGGTAACATAACAGCAAATAATTCTAAGTCATGTGTTGTATAATTCCTTTCATGACCAGTTTTCTACTCATATAAGCGATAACTTTTCTATGTTGCATCAGAACTACATCTACTCCTTTTCCACAAGCATTAGTATACACATTTAAACCATCGGTTTCATCAGTAATAGCTAGGACTAAAACACTAGTTAACCTTTTCTTAAACTCATTAAATGCTTCCTCACATTTCGTTGTCCAGTTGAACTTAACATTCTTCATAGTAAACTTTGTTATATGAAAGGAAATCTTTGAGAAATCTTGAATAAACCTTCTATAATATCCTGCCAATCTTAAGAAGCAGCGGACATCCGTCGTAGTCTGTGGTTGCTTCTAATCTTGCATGGTTGAAATATTACATGGATCTACCAAAATTTGGTCTCCTAACACAATATTTCCAAGGAATCTTACTTCTTTCTTTTAGAAGTGACATTTTGAGAATTTGGCATTAAGCACATGTCTCCTTAATATTCTTAATACAATCTCCGGATGTCTTTCATGTTCCTCCTCAGTATTTTAATAGATAAGAATATTATGAATAAAAACCAACACGAATTTTGTTGAGCACATCTCTGAATACTCTATTCATGAGATCCACAAAATAGGCGGACGCATTGGTCAGCTTAAAAGGCATTACCAACCACTCATAAAAATAATCCGGAGCTCTGAATGCAGTTAATGGAATGCAATCTTCAACTATACTTAGCTGATGGAATCCTGTGGCTACATCCATTTGCGAGAATACTCAAGCGCCGTGAAGTTGATCAAACAAGTCATCAATCCAGGGTAGAGAATACTTGTTCTTAATCGTCTTCTTGTTCAGATCTTGATAATCTACACAAAGTTTTAGGGAGACAACGGATTTGCAGCGAAAACTACCGCTGCGCCGCAACTTGAGCGACTAGGTCTAATAAGCTCTTTCATTTATAACTCATCGGTTTGATTCCTAATCTCATCATTCTCCTTCAGAGCCATCCTTTAAATGTGGTGTATAACTGGCCTTGCACCAGGAATCAAGTCAATACGAAAATCAATTTCCCAATCTGGGGGCAAACATTTTACCTCTTCAAAAACATTCTGAAACTCCTTAATAATCTATATGGTCTCTAAACCTTTTTGGGATGAACCTAGCGCATGCATGAAACTATCCCTTACCGGACTAGGTTCTTTACACAAGATTTAAATAATCTTCCTTGGCTTTTTTTTTCACTAGTACCATCCTCTTAACACAATCAAGAACGACTTTAATCTTTGACAACCAATCCAAATCGAGTAACACTTTGAATTAATAAAGTTAAGGATAAATAGGTCGCATGAAAAATTATGTGAAAGGTAGGTAACTTGGACGTTTTCAAAAATATTACAAGATTAGTTGTACCGCCTGTGGGATAAGACACATAAATAGGGGTATCTACTATTTTTGTGACCAGTTTTAATCTATCAACCTATCCTTAAGCAATAAAACTATATGAAGCCCTAGTATCAAATAATACTTTAATTAAATTCTCATTAACATAGACATTACCTTATAGAATTCCCTTGCCCTTTACATCAGTAGAGATTGAAGTCTCGTCCTTAATAGCATAAACCTTAAGCCAATCTCCTTTCATCATTAGTGGGAATTTTTTTTTTCAGCGACCGGTTTGATGGCAATTGTGGCAGAGACTATTCTGAACCATAGGAGAGACGATTGCTTACTGTTGCCTATAAACCTTGGGACTCCTACAGTACTTTGAATAATGGCCTTTCTTTCCACAACTAAAATGTTTAACATCTTTAAAATGGTTTTCCTGGGATCCTCATCTGGGCTTGCCTTGCCATGGCTTATTTCCATTATTATTGAACTTCCTATTGTTGTTATTTTGCATTGCGACCGGATTCTTCTTGCCCAAAGCTTCTTAACGGAAACCTATATCTATTAAATCCATAAAGGTTTCTTTTATATGAGCGGTCATCCTATCCTGATTTTGATCCTTTATCCTATAAATGAGCATCTCGTTTTTCTTCAGAGGCGTGTCTATCAATCCAGACCCAAAGCAAGACAATAAATCGAATTTGTTGATATATTCTTCCATAAACATCTCTTCTTGTTTCAGATCTATGAAACTTCTATAGAGGCGGGATATCCCAGCGGCGGACATGTATCGTTCTTCAAAAACTTCTTTAAAACTTGCCCAAGTGAAATTATCTTCTGATCTTTTAAGAGTAATGGACTCCCACAAAACTAAAGCTCCATCCTTCAATTGCCAAGAGGCCTAGAACCTCTTTCGATCATCATCAATGTCTAATCCTTTAAAGATTTTCTCACAGGATCAGAGCCAAGCTTGAATTCTATAATAGACTCTATGCTCTTGAATGGCTTTCCTCCTAAGCTAGTATAATCTTTTTATAGTGTGGCAAAGTTAACTTGAGGTTGCACAGGAACTACTACTTCTTCAATTACCGCAACATTTAGAGTTTGACCATTTGTGCTTGTTGTACTGCTACCTCACTTTCTACGTCCTCTTCGGTTACTTATTTCTAACTATCTGGATACAGTAAAGAGACAATTTAGAATATAGACGAGACTATCTTAGGGAATGGGCATAAAACTCGAATATACTTATTTGGATAAAACTTGCAAATACGTGCTCTCGTTGACTAAACTCATTCTAGGGCATTACTAACCCTATCTCTAATGAGTCAACCCCATCAAGGCTTAGGTGTTCGCTCAACAGAAGCTCTGATATAAACTGTGATGACCTGCTTTTTCGATCCTCAAAGATCGACACTAATACATCCTTGGTATTCACATGCCATAAATTCAAGTACCATAGAGGCAGATAATCAAGGGTAAAAGAAAATAAAGATAGAAGATAGAACAAAATAGATTCGCACATCACATTAAAAAACTTATCATTATATAGATGGTACATACAATCACTCTTAAAATGAGATATCAGAGTCATAACAAGTACTAATCCAGTAGGGACAGTTATAACTATATATTCCTACATGTGATGGTAGATACTTATACTTAATACAACGAAAATAAAAATAGATAACTATCTACAGAGGACCTTCTAGCTTCATGCTCCATGCTCCTCCCAAAATGCTCTAATCTGCCTAATTACTTCGTTACTCAGAAAAATAGGGCCCCCAAAGTTTAAGGGAAAGGAAAATAAACTCCGGGTCTGTCATGAAACTGGTGTGAGAAAACTCAAAAGAACTTATACTTTTAAAATCAAAGGGTATATCATAAGCCCACGCCGCACATAAACATAGACAAGTTTTTACCGTATGATAGCCAAAACATTTGCTACGTAAAATCAGGATATTAATTCTAATGACATTCTTTGAAAACTCTTTCAGATAACATATTAATCATAGCCGAAATTGTTACATTTATTAAATTTTAGCTTGCTAGGTTCTACAATAAAAAATGTAGAGGTACGTATTAGAGAATGAATTCCATACAATGACAAGGTAAGGGACTACCTTGCGACAGTTCATCTCTAGAGGGATGCGCATGAGGCTCCGACCTCTACCAACACAGAACGGGCGTACCTCTACAATAGATAGTAACAAATATCTCATAACTCCAGTCGTTTCTGACCTATCTGTGGATCCCAAAGCATACACAACATACCCAAAATATAGAGGGTAGTCTAGAAACGCAATGACCATATCCTAATGGGTGCGACCTACTTACCCATGATGCATTTACCCTGCTTTTTGCCATTATCAATATGTGAGGCTTGAGGTAACTTTTTACTTTTCACATGACAAATCCCTCTTTGAATGCAACATTGCCATTTCTAACAACACAATATTAATTTCCACAAAACTACAATCTTAGAGCTCATACGTATTAAAGAAGGGTCTTAAGTGTAAGAGGAGTTACCTCCCGCACTACCAAATAGATGTACATTTGTAAAAATCAATGTACGTGGTCTTAGAAATGCAATGTCAGACACTCGTCCATGCATGTTGTCCAAGCACAGGACAAACTGAATGCACCTTTCCTACTACATCCTGTTTGGGAATCACTCCTAGGATTAGTAGCGAGTAGTCCTTGCATTAAAGATTTCAAATTGAAGGAAAAGTTGCCACCATATATATGATAAGGAAATTACCCTAGAGGTTAGTAGTAAGCAGCCCTCCATTATGAAGATCTCCATCTTCAAAATTATTGTCTTCAACATGTTTTAAGTTTCAAACGTATATTGGTTGAAGTGGCTTTCGGATAGGAGTCACTCAAATCCGGCCTCGGTTTCTCCGAACTAATTATTGATAAAAGTTTTAAAATATATAGGTGATTATTATTCAATGAATCAATATATTTTATCTAAGTAAAATATCTCTTTAGAGATATACATCTTTAAATCATATTTTGTTTTAGCATATACAGAATCATTAAACTTCTTTTTAACATTGGAAACACCAAACCATGTCTCATTAATTACATAGGAAAAATGTTCCCATAATTTAATATAATTTTAATAGAGGTTTTATACTTTCAAAACATATCTTTTAATTGGGTCAAAACCATGTTATCTAAGATGGTAAATTCAGAATCCATTATTATTAAGTAAGTAGGATCCATAGGAATTATATTAATTATACTCAGTACTAATTTCCGTATTCAACTTGTACTATTCATTGAATAACGGTGAAATCACCTTTTAAATTCATACGGATAGTATGAGTTCGCTCCTCGAAATTTATTATAGAGTTTAACCAATGTGTTTCATATATTACCAAAATCTTATTATTTAAAATCTTGTTTAACTTTGGGAAATCTCCAAATCTCTTTTTATCTTAGGAAAATGTAGTCTAAGTAAATCAAATTTATCATCCCCTCCGTCGAGCCAGTCCAAATAGCTAGAACGAAACCTAAACATTAGTTATCCAAGCTCGGGTCTAGAGACTTTCTGTGTTACCCATAAGGCGGTCAAGTTATTCGATCAAATTTAAAATCTTTAAAATACTTGATTTATAATTTTTAAAATATTTGCAAAAAATTTGGGAAGAAAATCCCAAGTTTAAATCTTGATTTCAAAAGTTACCAAAAACTACTGAAAAAAGTGCTGCGAATAGTGTTTTTAAAAGCTTTTTTGATCAAAACATTAACTTCATTCCACATATGTCAATTTTTACAACTCAAATCCTTTTTAAAAACATTTTAACATATTTATGGAATTTATTCATACTTTTAAAGATTTAAAAATATTCTTTTAAAGATTTTGTCATTTTAGTTTTCAAACCGCCAAACCGTGATGTTTTGAAAAATTGGTTTGGACTCATCTAAATTTTATTTAATGAAATCCTGATTTTTCTTCTTTATTTGAAAACCATAGTTATAAGTGTTCAAAAAATTCTTAATTCGAATCATTTCGAGCTATATTCCACTTTACACATTGTTTTAACTTTTATGATGTGAAATCGCAAACTGCCGTTACGCGACGTGCCTATTTTTGACTCCAATTTCTTATCTTGTCAAAACTTATCTAAATTGAATTTTAATGTTTATAAAACATTTATATACTATTTTAATCATTTTAAAGAGGTTTAACAATTCTGTCCACTTTTATAATTTATATAGAAAAGTGATTTCGTTAATGCATATTCGACGTGTATTTAAGGTGAATTATTTCCCCAACCAAATAAACATATTATCACATTTAAATATGATGATCAAGCATAGAAACAGTCATAACACACATATCATATCATCCTATAATTTTTATTAAAAATATGTAGAATTTCTCACTTGATATCCTTTGATCTAACTTTCAATCGACTATAGCTCTGCTATTCCGAAACCGGAGCTTACGAATCTTGGACAAAGACTCCTTGGGGTTCGGTCTTGGGCTTGCAAGGGTGGTGGGATTTTTAGATGGGTACAGCCTTAGTAGGAGAAGAAGGAGAAGATCACTAACTCGATCTCAAACTCTAAGTGATATATCTCTTTATAATTTACGACTTATTTTGACAGAACTTGATGCTATATTCGAATTTTCCTAAGAGGCTATGGAAGCCATTAACTTAGAGGAGGAAGAAGTTGAAGAAGACTAAGAAATGGAGAGAAGAGAGTGTGAATGAAAGTGAGGATAGATATGCGGCGACCCAACTTTTTGGAAAATTCAAGTCGACAATAAACCACACATGTCCCATCTAACTGTTCAAAAGACGGATTATCAATGGGTTTTTATTCTAAAGAAATAAGTTCTAGAGGAATAGAAATACATAATCTAGCAGTGGAATGATAAAAATGTAATAAATACATAAACAGTTCATGAAGTTGTTTTACTATACAAAGTTGATTTACATTTTACAATACATTAGAGTTATAAATATTAGGCATCACAAAACAATGCACCGGAAATATACTAGTAAATACGTTATTCGGAATCCATTTTTATCTTCAAGAAGCAAATTCCTTCGAAATAGTGAAATCTAAGATTGACCCGAGCGTAAAGGAAAACAATACACTTAAGTCAGAACTAAAAATTCTTATGCAAGTTAAATCAACATCAGGGGAAATATGGTTGCGAAGAACTTCATTTTGCTTCAAGAATTCACAGAAAAAGTTTCAAAGTTGTTAAAACCTTTTAGAATCATTCAATAAAGTTTCATACATTTCTAATCGATTTAATAATTTTCACAAATTTCAAGCGACTAACTTCAAGGTTTAAATTTTTAAAATTTTTAAATCACTAAAATAAATACTGGTTCCTTTATTAATTATTCTTCAAATAACTTACTGGAGTTTCAGAAAAGGTTTCAAGTTAAATTTAACACTTCTCTAAATTTCTAAAATTCCAATAACCCCATTTAAAGAATAAGATACCCAAATATTATACGGTCATAGTTAATACATATTTCTTTACAAAACACTTACTTTTACTATAATAAAGTTACAGAAAATTTTCAAACCATTTAAATAAACTTTTCAGAAATATACTTATTACTAAATTTGAATTTAGAATTTATAAACGAATTTCAATATGATTTTTTGAAAATTCGATTTAACAAAAATTTCCAATTTTGAATTCATTATAACGTAGAAATTTCCAATTTTAAATTCTTTACAATATAGAAATTTTCCAAGTTTCAGGATTCAATTTATGAAAACCTTCCAAATTAGCCCAACAATAGTTAAATTTTCAACAATCACTTTCTAGCAAAAATAGTAAAACTATACATCCTAATAATTTCACATGTCAATATAGAATGTCCAAGGGTCTATATTATAATCTCATGTCTAAACAATCAATATGACAATTTATATAACGACGATGATAAATAGGGTGAAAACATGGATATATCAAATCAATGAACAAATATAATCAAACTATCACCCATCACAACATCATCTATAAGCATCCATGCAATCAACATTCAAATCAACCAATTCAACAATATATCACAGAGTCAATAATTATCAAATGTCGGGTGTTTAACTAATAGTGATATTCAATTTTAATGTCAATTAAAATGTCAATTTAAATTCACCAACAGAGATCAATAATTTATCACTTCATGACTCGATTTAACTTGCAACGGAAATTTTTAGTATTGTGTGAGTGGGTTTAAAAACTCAACTTTTTAAACAAATCTTGAAGTTGCACTCAAGCGAACAACCACTAATTCAACCCCATGTTGTAGGCAGCTTCGATATGAGTCCAAGGCAAACGACCGCACCCAAATCCGACCTCGTACGAGGAGATACAAATTAGTGAATATTTTGAATTTAATAATTTACTTAACACTTAATTAATCATTAATTACCTTCGTTAATTACCATTAGCCTTAATTATCGTTCATTCCCAAACGCAGCCGCGAAATAGATCGCAACGTCGTCACGCTTCTAATGATCAGACTCCGCCTTCCGTAGACATGCCTAACCTAGGCGAACTTGACGCAACTCGATTCGCCGCCCCTCAGTCTCCATAGCTCATGATCGAGCTTGATTTCCTAGTCGCCATTCAATTTTAGACTGCTGCCACCACTGACCATCGATGTCCACCAAACTCCAAGCGATTGAAGCCCACGACCTCCTCTATAATATTGATTCAGGGGCTGCAACCTAACAATCGCCGTTGATGCCAGAAATTGTAATACTAATCACAACCGTCGTAGCCAATTTCGTATCGCCATGAGCCACTGCGTGAAGATCCAACCGGTCATCTCCTACATCTTGCCAAAATGAACAATTTCATGTTGGGACCTTCGTCAGAAAATGCCTCTAGTGGCATCGATCGATGGTGGTTGTTAGATGGAGGAATTGGTTTATCTTTGTATACGAGAATGTGACGGAGATGGTCGATTAAATAGATTGTAACTATTTACTGTTCATATAAAAATCATGGACCCTAAATGAGACGTGCTCATCGGCATTCCTAGCCAAATACTTTTATTCCGGACTCAACGAAAGTGGTTACGAGTCCTTAAAGGTTTGTTTGCGAAATTCGAGTTTCTAGCTTATCAATAAAATCAATCAATTTAATTTTTATATAATTTCCTCTTTTAAAATTTATAGAAAATATTATATTTCTATTTTAAAATACATCGTAAAAACTACGTCAAGTAATGAAAAATTGATCTCTTATTATTATTACATTTGACTCGAATTTGAATATTTGCATTTCAAAGAATAATATCTTTCATTTAAAATATTTACCGGTTTTCTAATTAAATTTGAGCCGAATAGATTTTATACATTCTATAACTAATTGATTTCTTTTCAAATTAACTCATTAAAAACACGTTTAAATCGTATAGCT
Source organism: Allium fistulosum (assembly GCA_030737815.1). NCBI lineage: Eukaryota > Viridiplantae > Streptophyta > Magnoliopsida > Asparagales > Amaryllidaceae > Allium > Allium fistulosum. The sequence continues at coordinate 422,167,944 of CM060907.1, read as the reverse complement.
TAAATTCATTTTAAATCTTAAGTTTAGTGTTACAATCATTTTCGTATCACCTATTGCTGCTATTTAACGGTTGTAAACATTTTCTTCAAAATTAAATTTCTCCTTTTTATAGAATTATACTTATATTCAAAAATGATAGCATTCATTTTATTTTCTCAAAACATCGTTTAATTTCATCAAATGCTCATTCTATTTTAACACAAAACATATGTTTCTTATACCAACTTATAAACTGCAATTCACTTGTCATTATTTTTAATTAAAAGATTTCAATTAATTTAATTTCAATTAATTTCAACGTTAAATTTTAGACGAACTCTAATTAATGGAAATGGAAACAATAATTTTCTTTTTATAATAATTCAACATATTTATACAATTTATTGTGTAGAACAAAAGTTATAAATTACTACTAATTAAATGTTTTACAACTTAACTGAAACTAAACTTATCTAAATACATTTAAATAACAAACCTATGCTTTTCCTTATAAAAACATTCATTCGATTCTTGATTTAAAATCAACATTTTTTATTTCAGTCTTTGTTATAAATTTCATCCAAACCAATATCATAAAACTTAAATTTTAATATAAGTTACGACTTCTATCTTATTGCAATTCATTGCCATTTAGGAATTCAGTTGAAGATCATGACTTACATTAAATATAATTTTCATAAATAAAATCATAGAATTATCATTTCGAACCATTTTTATTCAATAATTACATTAAATTTTATATTTTTAAATGGTTAAAAATACGGGTCGTTACAGAATGGCTTGTATTTATAGGCAAAATGTAAGATATATCATGATTTTTCTTTTATCATATATCGCCATTTGCATCACCCTACTACCTCATCCACATATCCCAAACCTACACCCCCATGTGCCATAACTATGTGCTACCCATGTGTGTATAAGTGATGGAGAGTTTTGTTTGTTTTGGTTTAGGAAATATCATGATATTTGTAAATAAATATCATGATATTTATATTATTTTACCATTAGTAAATATGAAATGTAAATGGTAATTCTTATCTGTTTCCATATGTTCATGGATGCGTATATGTGTATATGTGTATCTCATATAACCTATAACGTTACACAACTTCTCTACATCAAATCATCACGAATTCCGATTCCGATTTTCGATCGTATTTTCACTTCTTAGGTAAACTATATATAATGGTGAACAAAGTTTTAAAAATAATATTTCTATTACTATTTAATAATCCAAAGTGCCTCATTTGATTTTAAAATAATTATTAAATCTTTTAAAGTCAATTTAAAATCAAAAATGGATTATTTGCAGATGATGATATCATTGATTCAACAACAACAAAGCCATTATTCTCAAACAATTAGGGTTTGCTAGAGATGAAACCCAAAACTAAATGACAAAGTCAATTAAAAAGTCATAATAATGATAACAACAACAATAATAATAAAAACCATGATAATAGTAATAAAATAAAGTCGAATAAGTAAACTAATAATAATAATAATAACTAAGTAAAATAAAAATAAAGATAATATATATATATATATAAGAAAAAAAATAAAAAAGTAAAAAATAAATAATAGTAATGGTAATAGTAATAACAGTATTAATAGTAGTTGAAGACCAAACGCTACATCTTAGGCTCATGTTCCCTAGTCCTATAATCCGAAACTTATAACACTACCCCTAAACCACCCCTAAGCAAAAAAAGCTCATAGCTCATGGTTTTGGTACGTGGATGTTAAATTCAACGTGCTCCTATCCCACACCAGCTCTTCGGATATATTTCAATCCTTCAAGTCCCTTTTTACTACTTTTTATCATGTCAACTTTGGTCGATCTCTACCTTTTTTTGAGCATTTGACGTGGCCTATAATTCTAATGTGCACATGTGCCTCGGGAGGCCTCCAATGGATATTTCCAATCCATCTTAAGCGATTTTGGATTAGCATCACCTCAATTGGTGCTACTCCATGTTTCACATATATCATCATTTCTAATTCGGTCTCTTCTTGTATGACCGCAGCTCCATCGTAGCATATGCATTTATGCTACACTCATCATCTTGATGTGTTGACTTTTAGTTAGCCAACATTCTGCACCATACAACATCGTAGGCCCGATTATAGTTTTGTAGAACTTTCCTTTAAGCTTCCGTGGGACTTTCCTATCATGGAGAATGCAAGATGCTTGTCGCCATTTCACCCATCCCGCTTGAATTCTAAAACCAACATCTTCCTCGATCCCACCATCATACTGCAACATTGATCCTAAATATCAAAAGTATTCCTCCTTGGGCATTGCTTGTCTGGCCAGACTGACATCTCCATCCTCTGACTTTGCATTGCTGAACTCGCACTTCATATACTCCGTTTTAGTTCTGCTAAGCCTAAAACCCTTTGGTTCTATGGTCTGTCTCCACAGCTTCAGTTGACAATCAATATAATCATACTTTCATTAATTAGCACAATATCATTAGCAAAGAGCATACAACAAGAAATCTCACCTTGTATACCCTTCGTAACCTCATCCATCACTAGGGAAAAAAATGTAGGGACTCAAAGCCGACCCTTGATGTAATCCTATGTTAATAGGAAAGTTACTGGTTTCACCACCACATGCTCTGACACTAGACACAACAACATCGTACATATCCTTGATAAGGGTAACGTATGTTAACCATAAACTCCACATAAGAACAAAGGCATGAAAGAAGATAAGGCTCCATTGAAATTACAGATATGGGTTTTGACCAAGGTCATGAAAGAACGTTTCGAAGGCATTTAGAAAGCTTTTGAAGGAGTCGAGGCACCAGCCGTCCTTACAAGTGATAAACAGCATGAAACCTTTCGAGATAGAGAAAAAGGAAAAGCAGGACTACCCTTATGCCACTTTCAACCTTTCAATGCAGATGGATTCGCATGTATAGAAAAATCAAGAATGGCCTCGGAAACCCTTCCGAAGGAAGTGAACATTACATATGCATGCCAAACCTTTCAAAACCAAAGGTTTCACCTTCATGTAAATTGCTCCCAACAACCCTTTCGAAAGCATAGCTAAGCCTTTCGAACCGGTCGAAGCCAATAACATCAAGAGAAGGTTCTACATCAATCCATAGGCATGCATTTGGAAGCTACCTAATACATTGAAACCATTGATACTTCAACGACTTCAAAGCCCTTATGGACAACCTATCGACATAGTCAAAGGCTCGTATCTTTACTAGGTATGACAACAAGGAAACACGAAGAGAAAAGCGCATTTGAGGCCCTTTCAACGAAGTCGAAAGCAGTTTTGGAGAAAGTAGGAAAAAGAAATACTAAAGACTTAACAAAGATGAAAAGTTGGTAAAAAAACCCTTTCGACTAGGTTGAAAGGTCTGGAATAAGAAGAAGGAAAGCGCAAGGATAAGTTAAAGGACTCGAAAATGAAACCCTTCGACTGTATCGAAAATAGGTGAGGCCTTTCGACTATGTCAAAAGGAGTGAGGCGGAATATAAAAGGGCCTTTCGACTAGGTCAAAAGCATAGGTGCGGAAGGGTGCCGACCTGCATCTTATAAATATGACTCAAGGGGTTCGATTTTGTGGGACTAGAATTTGGGAATCCTAAGCTCATTTCTTTACTTCTACTTCTTTGCAACTACAAAAATCTTTGTAAACCTATATCTATTTGGGTAAAAGCTCTCATAATTGTAATTCATTTTGGATTAATAATAATGGAGAGAAGCGTGGATTCAACAAGGATTTCAATAATGAGGACACTGCAATAAAACATACTATTAGATGCATTAAATAGTAGCATTTCAAGTTAAGTGCATCTATATAGATGATTTGGTAAAACAAAAATAAATAAAGAAACGCTGCTACTAATTCCCGCCAATAATTCACGAAAAACTTGGAAATTTTTTTCTTCGGCCCCTAATATATCGTTTTCTTCCACTAATCATTTTGAACAATTTTTCTTCTTTTTCTTGAAAACTTGAAAAAAAATTCCATTTGGATCTGAAGCTAAAATCACCAAAGATGTCTCATTCAAGCCCTAGCTCTCGAAAATACAGTCCACAGCAAATCGCGTCTTGACCTCAGCCTACCGCCGCCTTATCATCGTTCCTAAGCCAATCGTCATGTCTTATCCTATTATCGTACCTCCACTGATGACCTCTGTTGGTGAGTACGAATTCTAATTAGTTAAACTAGTTTTTTTCTCTGAATTGTTTCTCATACACTACGCAGTACTTAGTTGATTTGCTAACCATATTTTGGTCTTTGACAACTACTTTGCGATTTTGTTTTCTATTGGATAGTTGGATCGATTTTCTGAGCTATTTCTATTTTTGTTTCATTTAGTAGTCGGATTTGAATTCAAATTTCTAATTGATGCTTATTATGTTCGATTTATTTTTACTTGCAAGATGATTTTGTTCAACATTGGTCGCTATGAGGTTAGAATTCCAATTGAGTTCAATTACCTGGTTTGAGATTAATTAGGACTGATCTGTAATAATGAATTAAGACATTTTGATGTAAAATTATAACTGAAATTAATGATACTGTAGATGTTAATCTTGTGGTATTTTAAATCTTATAAATATTAAATTATTTGAATACGTATTTTAAGTGTATTAATTAGTAAGCAATTTGCAATTCATGTAGTTTAAACTTTATGTATACTTGATAGTGAAAAGAAAATTATAGTTTACTACAGTCAAGATGCTAAATTAGACATAACAAAGTTGCATTATTTCTTAAAAATGGTAGAATTTATTACTTTAAAAATCAAGCTAAGTGAATTCATCCATAATAATCCAACACCTAAGTGGATTCATCCATAACACCTAAGAAAATTTGTTGGTTGTTTTTTACCTTATCTTCAATCATTTTCAATCTCTTAACTTTAGGTTATCAAAATGAACAAGTAGAATATTGAGATTGTAAACTGTCTATGCTCTTTATTTTGTTACAGGTTATATTTATATATTGATCAATACACTTATGCATGTATGATTATTTTTTTAAATATCTAGGTTTAATGGATGCTAGTGTAATTTAGATTGCAGATATGAAAGTTACCTTGGACACCATGGAGAATGAAAGAGACTTCTATTTTGCAAAGTTGCGACACATTGAGATCCTGTGCCAGAGACCAGAGTTAGAGCACCTTTCAGTATAGTTATTGTACTCTATGTGTTTATGTTTGCTAACTTTATCCATAATGTTGTCCATATTCACTACAAAAATGCCTATGCATGAGACGTCCTATTCCCAGCCTCTTTACATTGAGAAACTTGGACAAGTCGACTCTGTTAAATTGAGGCAAGTTATAACCATGGATCGATATCCTAAGTACCATGTAAGAGAATTTTGGAGGATTTTCGCTGTAAAATTCCGAGCTTGTTCGATTGTAGCAAAACGGCACATTGACCAGAGCACAACTATACTGGATGTTTCTGGAGTGGTACGTTCTGTATTTTAAATATTATTCTCAAACATTATAACAAAAACTCTTAAATTATGAACAAAAAACAAGGTTACAATGGTACATATGTGGTGAGCATATAAAGTTTCTTAAAGTTGAAAATGATTTGTGTCTATCAAAATTTCGCTTTAAAGTTCTCATTCTCATTATTGCAAAGAACTATATTTTTCATGCGCCATGCATGTACATGTGAAGTTGTGAATGAACTATGATTGATTACGGTACATAAAGTGGGACAACTATATCAATTCTTGATTATACCAGATTTTTTAATCTATTGACGATCGGGACTATTTTTTTTGTATCTAATTTGAGTTAAGTTGTAGAGGTTCAACTAAGTAATGCACTACCGTACGATCATTTATTTATTTATACAAAGTATGGTATCTAGTGTTTTCATTCTAGTATGTTTTGTTTCTTATTGATTGACATTGCGATGCAAGCCAGGGATACAAAAGCTTTAACAAGGCAGCTAGAGATCTTATTAGGCGTCTTCAGACAATTGATGGTAACTACTATCCTGAGGTATTTATCAATTCCATATTACACAAAATCTATTCATTGAACTACACTATGTACCCATGCTAACTATAAATTTTATTGTGCAAACTACACATTGCGCCGCATGTGTATCATTAATGCTGGTCAAGGATTCAGGTTACTCTAGAACATTGTGAAATGTTTTCTACATCCCAAAAGTACTGCAAAAATCACCGTAAGCTTTTCTGTTTGTCTTTTCATGATTTCAGCTATACGTTACTAATATTCAATGCTTTGTTTCAAGTTCTTGGGAAAAAGTACAAAAGAAAATTGCTTGAATTCATTGATGCAAAGTACAATATTTAATTAGAGAATCTCCCACAACACCTATCCTTAATATTATAAATTTGTGATATTATGATTTTTAGTGGTCGTAGGAGTTTTTTTTGGATTTTGGCAAATGAAATCACTTGTCTTAAATTTTGTATACGACATGTTCCTATGCAGTCACCAGCAATCATTTTGTTTGATTAAATCAGTTAATTTGTAATAAATGGTTGGGGTCATGAGGATAGAGGGCACATGTAACTAGTGTATAGAGGATCTGGTCTTGAATTTTTCTACTTTGTAGATTGGATTCAGTTCATTCCCGTTAACTCTGGGAAAATGCATGATAATTGAAACTCTTGATGAAAATTGAAAGTGTTGGTAAGTCTATTATAACTATTAATAATGTATTGTTTGAAATTCTTAATGTACGTGCGTATGAAAATATCCTTAAAAATGAGCTTTAACCACAAAATAAACATTAAGATAAAAGAAAAAACATAAGAAATTTTATTTAGGATTGAATAAAAATTCTTGACCTCTTCTACATACAAAACTTCAAAATGAAATAAATACTAACTTCTGTTTTGAATGAAACGCAAACCTGTGACCTTATAAAAGGTTTGAGGACATTATGAGAGGTTTTCGTTCCTGTCAAAAATAATAATAATAATAAAATAATAATAAACTAAGTCTGATAAAAAAGTAACTAAGTTTATAATAATAATAATAAATTATAGTTTGATATAAATTAACTAAGATTATGATGATGATAATAATAATAATAATAAATTAACCAAGTCAAGTAAGTTTTATAATTAATAATAAGAACAACAACAATAACAATAATAATAACTAAATTAAGTTTATAAAAATTAACTAAGTTAGCTAAGTTTTATAAATAATTAAATAAGTTTATAAAAATTAATTAAGTTTATAATAATAATATTAATAATTAAGTTTACAATAATAATAATAAATTAACTAAGTTTATGAAAATTAAAAAGTTTGAAATAATTTATAAAAATTAACTAAGTTATTAAAGTAAGTTTGAAATAATTTATAAAAAGTAACTAAGTTATTAAAGTTTAAGTACAAATAAATCACACTTGTCTTTGGAACAATAGTAGATGTGTAGGTTTGTTATTGCTTGTGTGAAGAATTTCTAAAACTCCAGGTTATAAGTTTGCTATTAAATATAAAAAGGAATAATTTTTCAATGGTCCAAATTATGCATCTCCCTTTTCTGTATACCTAATTTTGGTTATAGGTTTTACATGCCTCTTGTACTTTTTATGAGGTTTCCCTATAGCATTTTACAGCATTTCTTTAGAACAAATGTTTGAATCGAGTGAAATGGTCATAAAATCTACATATATCATGCAATTAAGAGGTTCTAAATTTACAATATGAAATAAACTATTTAACAATTCTGAACAATTGCAAGATTATTATTTTGCATTCCATCCAAGTCATCTATTATTTTTGCAACAAAAAGAAGGTACTCATATTTTCCTTGCTCACGTGCATCGCAGGTACCATTCGTACTAAGGATGTTTGATATACTTTAAATATGAAACAGTATCATAATCATTTGTTAATTGTTAAAATTGTCTACATGTAATTAGCTTTTTAAGAGTAAAGGCCAGCTGCAACAAAGAATTGTAGGTAATCAAGTAATTAACATATCTTTAATTATTATATATACTATAACATTTTGTTAGTAATTGTTGTGTAAACTTATTTATGAATGGATATTGATTTTATGTGAATTTACTCGGTTTTTTGGAAAACTATTATCGAAATGGTTATGGATATTATATTTGATTATGTGATTAACATGTTTTTTTGATTGGTTGAATACAACGATTATGTGATTGATTGACTGATTGTTTGGATACGACGATTATGTGATTGATTGCAGATTGAAATAAGACCATTATGTGAGTGATGGCTAGAAATGATATAAGCCATTAACATGAATTAGTAGTGTGTACAGTATGCTCTAAAAACAGTTAATAACTTTTAGTAGCGTTTTAAAAACGCTAGTAAAATAAATGTAAATAGACGCGATACGACTTTTGAAGCGTTGAAAAAACGCTACCAAAACTTTTAGTGCCGTTTTAGTAAACACTACGATATGACATGCTACTAAAAGTCTGAACTTTTTGTAGCGTTTCTAAAACCTTACAATAGGTCAAGTTTTGGTAGCGTTTTCTACAACGCTGTAAAAAGTTTCAGACTTTTAGTTGCATGTCGTATCACAGTGTTTATCAAAATGCTACTAAAAGTTTTGGTAGCCTTTTTTCAGCACTACAAAAGGCCTTTTCTGGTGTAGTGGGAAGATTATTATGATCATTGGTTAGACAAAGTATCCATTGCGTATGATTCTATCTTATTCTCTTAACTTCCTTTTGTCTATGTAATTCATTAAGATCGACTTGGATTTGGACATGCAAAACACAACACCGTCATAACAAATATTAAACAATGGAAAATAATGATTGTGATGATGTTTCGACATTGTTAATTTCGTAGGACTTAGAAATATCTTGGCTGATCTTATATAGAGTAAACCGAATAAAGCCTAGGCAACTACAAACTGGATCTTTTTCGAATAGATGGAACTCCTTTTAACCTGGTCGAAAGGGGTGTTTCGAAGGGCATCTGGTTTGTAACTGGCAAGCGAACATGTATAAAGGAATTCGTTCGAATAGGGTCTACCCTCCACTACATTTGCAACCCTTTCGAAGGGGTTCCTAAATAAAAAGGGATGTAACCAATAAGGTCCAAAGCAGCTATTTCACTTTAATAAAATAAGCATACCTTTTGACATAGTCGAAAAGGCAAGAATGAACCTTTCGACAAGATCGAAAGGAATGAGAGGTCAAAATGAATAGCTGTTTTTTACTCATTCAAAAGAAGGGTTACAAGTTGAATGCTTCTTCCTTTGCTTGCATTTCTAATTTAACCACAAAAACTATTTCAACTTGGTCAATCAGGTCGAAAGGTACGTTTCGAAAGAAGCAATTTCTTTGAAATCCTTATTTTATGTGACCTCATTTGCCATTCACATAGCTTTGAGGTTGTTGACAATTTTTCTTGTTAACATTTTTGGCGCTAGAGGGAGGGGCCCAAACCTCCGACCTTGTTGTTATCTTATAGACTAATTATGGATCATTTTACTTGATGTAGAAAATGAAGTCTAAACGACTCAGTAAAATGGATGAAGAGGTTATCCACACAACAACTCTTGAGGAGAACATATCACCAACCTTTAATTTGGATGGGGTCGTTCAGGGGCAGCCTTCGTCGTCAGCCCAGCAGGTTGAAAATACTGCTAAGATCAAACACTTAGAGAAGCAGCTACAAGAAATGCAAGAGCTCCTCCAAATGGTGTTATCTCAAACGTCTTCAAAAATAGAAAAGCTAACATAGGGAGATTAGGTATTCTCCCCAATAAGGAACATGAAAGCTCACTCCAATGAAAACGAAAACAAGATACATCTAACATCCTCGAAGAAGAATGAGCACCCTCAATCTAAAGCTAATCGTCAAGGGAGAGTACCCAATAAATCACTTGAAAAATTCGGTAGCTCTACGTCAAAAGAATACATTCCGGACCAATAAAACTATCGTGATGTTTAAGCTTATCTGAAGGATGCCGCTGAGAAAGCAATTGAGGATGCAATGAATACAAAAGGGAAGAGGAATGAAAATGCTAGTGATAACGAGGAAGTGCTACCCTTTATAGATGAGATTATGGCAATAACCATTCCACCTTATGTGAAGATTCCGACAATGAAATACCATGGAGTCACAGATCCGGATGATCATTTAATGGCTTTCGATAGCTAGATAGATTTATACAATGCATCAGGAGCTGTCAGATGCAGATTATTTCCTGTCACTCTACAAGGAGCTACAGCCAAATGGCACAGACAATATCGAGGGAAAACCATCTAATCATGGAAGCAATTCTCCTACGAATTCTCCATCTAGTTCTGCATATGTAAAGGTCCCACTATTGATTATACATTCCTGGCCAACTTAAAGCAAAGCAAAGGGAATATTTGAGAGACTATCTCAAGAGATTCAACGCCGAAGCATTGAAAGCAAAGGGCAAGAATTACTGTGACAAGCTTATCGTGGTACATTCTGGCTTAATAGAGAAAACCCCATTCTCGAAGCAACTCTTTGTCAATAGGTGTAAAGGTTTACAAGACTTCCACTTTCAGGCTGACAAGTTCATTCGAATGGATGAGCTTTACTACGCTAAGAGGAAAGCAGTCCCCAAGAAGGAAGGAGGAAGATTCGATCTAGATTGGGGACATAAAATAATAAAATGGAAAGAGACAATTGCTAATGAAGTCGCTTTGAACAAGCCACTACCTTACGTTTATGTTGTGACCATGGAAAGAGTCAACTTCCCGACCTCATTTGTGGCTAAGAACAACCCAAAGCAAAGAAAAGGAGGCGACTACTGTGCGTATCACAAGGCAAACGATCACAAGACAGATGAATGCAGAGTTTTAGCCGGAATTATCCAAAAATTGATCCGCGAGGGTCATTTGGAAGAGTTTGTTTAGGATAAGCAGAAGATTCAGCAAGCTGGAGATGGCCCACAAAAGCTTTTTGGCAATGCTATTAATGTGTTGCAGGATGAAGACCCGTAGAGCTTAAGCCCGCCGACAAACAAGATCGACGTAATTCATGGTCGGCCGCATCCTGCAGGAAATAGAAAAGGCGGACGAAACAGTTATATAGGGGAGGCTAAAGAAGTGGTTTTCTTTATCCAAGAAGAACCTCATATGAAGAATCCATGACCCAAAATTCGAATGCTCAAGAATTGAGGAAAGGAAATTACCATCACAGAATGATCCATTGATGATCACAGCTCAAATCGGGTTGTCCATCTGTTAACGCTGAAAAGTGAACGCTAACACCCGGTGTGTGTAGTAATATTGTGAAAGCATCACCCGTTGGTACGGGAACAGAATATAAGCTGAAAATAGCAGAAAACGGTAAAAGGACAACAGATTTATAGTGGTTCGGCCCGTAATTAAGCCTACGTCCACTTTATATTCTTTTATTGCTGATTTTGATTACAAAATGATACAACGCTCTTCAAAATACAACATATTTCGATTCTTAAACACTTTAGACTATTAGCTCAAGCTTCGATGTCGAAGATCTCATCGAATTCATGTTGAATGCAGTAGATTTCTCTCAAAGCTTGTTGTAACGTCTTGAGTGATTAGAGTTCTTCAAATGTTGGATGAGTTGAGAATTCGGCAGAGTAACAGCGCTTCAGAAAATGATCGGCCCAAAGTCCTCTTGCCGTTGGAGTTAGGGGGGTATTTATAGGAGTGATTCTGGACGGAATTTGCCCCAAGTCTTAGGTCGTGTACGACCTAAGTTAGGTCGTAGGTCACGTGTGACCTAAGATAGGTCGTGGTCCACTCACGACTTAGGAAGTTGGTCTGATGGAGTTGCACTTGGTTTCATCTGAAGCGGTAAGTCGTAAGCGACCTAAGATAGCTTGTGAGCGACCTAAGATAGGTCGTGCACCCTTTCTTTTCTTTTAGCTCGTTAAGCTGCTTTGTGAAGTTAGGTCGTCTCTGTAGTTAGGTCGTTCTCTTCTTTCTGGAGTTAGGTCGTGAAGAACTTTAGGTCGTTAGGTTGCTAACTTCCTTAGGTCGTTAGGTCGCTAACTTCCTTAGGTCGTTAGGTCGCAAACTTCCTTAGGTCGTTAGGTCGCTAATTTCCTTAGGTCGTTAGGTCGCTAACTTCCTTTGGTCATTAAGCATGTTAGGTCGCAAAGTCCTTAGGTCGTTAAGCATGTTAGGTCGCGAAGCCTGTTAAGCAGTTAGGTCGTGAAGTCCCTTTAGTAGTTAGGTCGTGAAGTCCTTAGGTAGTTAAGCATGTTAGGTTGCGAAGCCTGTTAAGCAAATAGGTCGTGAAGTCCCTTTAGTAGTTAGGTTGTTGGGAACTTTAGGTCGTAGAGTTTTAGGTCGGCATAAAAATGGGAGTTAACATTTGCCCCTCGAAGTACACGCCTATGCCATAGGTCGTGTGCTTCGACTTAACTTTCGCTAGGTCGTGAACGACCTAAAACTCGTGCTAACTCGCGTGCCCATTCGCCTTCCTCTCTCGTCCCCATATAAATTTGATAGGTCGCTGCTTCCTTCTCACTCACCTGCTTCGATTTTCCGCTCTGCCATTAATAGAATTCAGTGATCTCAAGGACAAATTCAAGTAAATCATCCAACGATTCATCCTCGCTATCAGATTACGTAAGTATCTTCGATTTCTATCCATTCCATGATCACCATCGAACCATGAACTCTAATCTCCGGGCCAATTTTGTACGCCACGCTTCACTTTGAGTTGCGTTGTGATCAATTTCTGATCATCATTGGTTATTGTTGTTGTTGTGATTCACGAGCGTACAGTAGGGGACTGGATCTATGATAGATCGGAGATATGTTGAATCGGTTTTTTCGAACGATTTGGTGGAATGAAAAGATGATGAATTTTTTGAAGAGGATGATGGATTTCGTTGTACTTGCGATAACGGGTTGTCGGGTCTGGTAAGGGATTGCGTGGAGAGGAAGTCATCGAGCTATCAGATCTGAGCGACCTAAAAATTAGGTCACGTTGATATTTTCGCGACTTAAGTCTTACGACCTAAGAATTCCTACGACTTAAATAAAACTGAACAGCCTTCTGTGACTTTAGGAATTTCCAACCTATGCTAGGTTGCTGAACGACCTAAGATTTGCACGAACTAAGGATTGCACGACCTGAGAACTGCAAGACTTGACTTCTTGCGACATAGACTTTAGGTCGCGGCCGAGCTAGGACTTGAACAAATCTGCATTGCCTTGAACCTCTTAACTTGCACAGTGCGACCTAAGGAGTCTCCGACCTACGCTAGGTCGCCAGACGACCTAATACTTGTAAAATTTGGGCAGAACTTGTTTGAACTTTGAATTAATTTGAACTGAGTTGCATTCCTTTTCAGATTGTCTTAACTTTAATGCTTATAACCTGTTTAAAAAAACAACATTTGCAGAGGAATGTGACAAATATACTGCAATTGACTGCCCACATCCCATGACAGATTAGTCGACAAAGAACAATTAACTTAAATGAATTCCATGAATGAAATGCTGTGAAACGACAAATTCAAATGAAGTATTAAAGCAAAGCTGAAATAATCAACCTAAGCTGATTTGTTTGCATCAACACAACATTGTATTTGAACTTAAAATGACAAGCCTCGAAACTTTATAATCGACAAATATCAATTAACTTAGTTTCAATTATATTTGCTTGTTATTGTATTAGTTTTGCACAACAGTTCACTCTTTTTAGGAAACGTGCACCTTCATATTTGAATATCCAGTTCCTTCTGTAGAATTGCGTCTCAACAAGAAGATATAGGACCAGCCGGAGAAGCTTTTCCGATTGCTACCCCACTAGTTGATCCTCCGGAAAGGACTTCTACTACATTGAGCCATAAAGTTTTCAGGCAGTTGTGCACCCAATTCGGGATTGCCGAAACAGATGCTTTATATCCTGGGGCAAACGATACTGCTGACAGGCCGCCCCTTGGTTTTGTCGCAGTCAATCGCCAGATGTGCTTGAGTGGAGCTATTCCACTTTTCAACGAATTTCTCCGAGAACTCTTTCTTCGATTAGCCATCTCGCCCTTCCAGCTACACCCCAACGGTTATGCCGTTCTGATGGGGTTGTGTGTTCTGTTTAGGAGGACGCTCGACCATCTTCCGGCTTCGATGACATTTGCTATTTATGCACTTTTTCAAAGAACAAAGATCACCCTTCAATCGTGCTTGTAAGAGGCGCCAGAAACCGGAAACTGATTTTGGATTTGCCCGATAGTGCTCACGGGTTTCTAAGTCAATACTTCTTTGTCCGATATCCTCCGGGATTCTACGCTTTCTGGAGAGTCGGGAGTAAGATTGCCTTTCTTTGTTCATCTCATAAGCTTTTCGAAAACCGAATTATCAAATGCTTATCTTCATTCTTTCCTTTTTTCAGCATTTCCTCCTCCGCTTAGAAATCCCAGTCTCAAGTCAATTTTTGAAACTTTAAATGCTGTGGCTATGGAAGAGAGAAGCGCCAAATTCTTGTTGAAAGATGAAATTTTGCACCAGTACGAACTTCTACATTCTTCTCGTTCCATCCAGCCTCATGAAGTTCCTGATTCTCCAGCAAAGACGTCAGATGCCCCAACCCTTGCCGAAGAACTTTCACTGAAAGAACCCACCACTGAGACTTCACTGGTGAAATGTTCCACTTCTATTGATGTTGTGGGGCCGTCCAACAAGTTAACACTTTCTCCAGTTATTGAAGAGGAGGAAAATCCTCGTATTTCTGAAAAGACGGCTGACGTGGAAGTTGAAAAAGAGAGTTCTGTTGGGCATCGCGGCGATGATACTTTTGATAATTTGAGCGATATAATGATAACTTCTCAGGAGCTTTTTAAAGATGATATTTCAAAAGCGATCTTTCCTGTTGTTGAAGCAACTTCTTCTTTACAACAAATTTCGACACCTTCTACACCAGTCGTCGCCGTTCCCACATTAAAGCGTGGTTTGTAGTTTGACGCGCATAGTTTGCACGATGCACACACTTAGTATTTTTCGGCACTTATACGCACTTATCCTCTTTTTCTGGAGATTTCTAAACCTCATTTCTTTTCCATTTTCAGATTCTCCGATTGGACGCTCTAGCTCATATTATGACAAATTTCAGTGCTATGGAGGCCGCGGAACTTATGACTTTCGGCGATACCTCAATGCCCCGAGAGAAACAGACGAAGAAAGAGCTATTAGGAAAGCTCAAGAGAGGCGGGACTATAAGCAGTGGCAGAGAAGAAAGGATGATGAACGATATGATTCTTCTCGTAGAAGTGACGATTCTCACAAAAGAAAATCCCATGATGACAAAGGGAAGAGCCACATTACTTAAGATCCGAGTAAGCGGGTCAAGCCCAGTGATGCGTCTCCAATTTCTGAGAAGACCCTGCTTCAATTCCTCTTGATATCCCTTCGGATTCCCCTGCTCTTCAGAAATCTGATATCCAAACAATCATCAACAGACCCCAATATCAAGTTGGACAGGGTCCACCAACTCTTCAAAGTCGGTTCCCGCAATGGTGCTTAAAGGGGGTACGCTTTGACCTTGACTTGGTCCCGATTGATAAACCGGCTATGCTGCGTAGTGTTGATGCCGTCAAACTTGATATCGAAAGGATGTCTAGATGGCAAAAGCTTGTTGACGGGCTACAGAGGGTCAATCGTGCGAATCTCGAAGCCATGATGACCATGGAGAACGATAAGTCAGAGTGGGATAAGGTTTGCAAGCAACACGATTCTGAAATGAAGAGCATCTCTGATAATTATGGAAAGCTTGAAGCTGAAGTTGAAAGACTAAAGAGCGAGCTTGCCACTTCTTCCACTTCTTATTCGCAAAAGGAAGAAATGCTTCAAAAACAAGTTCGAGACACCCATGCTGCTCAGTGAGATGCTGAAGCAAAACTTGAAGCAGAGCAGCATGTTTGTGGGAAATATCGTGATGATGCCATTCAGCTTCGGGAGAAAATTAGCTCCAAAGACTTGGAAATCATCAGGCTGCAGTCTCAGTTGTTAAAGGCTGAAAGAGAGCGTGATGAAGCTGTCGCTGGGAAAGTTGCAGCCGAAGAATCTCATGTGGCTACTAAAGCCAATATCAGCTCCACTTTGTTTGACTTTTATATCCACAGCGTCTTAGGGCACGGAAGTCTCTCATTTTTGGGGCCGGACTATGAAGTCACTTTAGCTGAAGTATGGGAGGCGATAATCGATATGTTTGGCGGTGCCGGCTATGATGAGGCAGAGCTTGAGGCACGTTATCTTGACGATGAAACCCGTGCCGCTCTTGCTAAAGGAAAGGAGAAACTTGCTAAAGCGCGAGCCGAATCGACGGGAGAGGAACACCCAAAGGAGGAAGCTCCTTTAACTGCCCCCGTCCATACTTCAATTTCGGCCGATGTTAACATTATAGGCTCCAGTTCCCATTCTTCGCCACCTGCTAAAGTTGACACAGAAATTGTGACCACTCCCACTGAGGATGAGCCCCTGGAAGACAATGAGGCTGAGAAATTCGAGATTGATCTTACAAAGCCGACCCCTCCAGGTAATTTTAACGTCGACCCGGATCCAGTGAATCACTTATTCGATTTAACCGAGTTTGATGAGCTTCTTACTTATTACTTAAGCTTTGATGAACCAATATCTTCCCTTTTCTAGGAGAATACCGATTTTAACTTCTTTTCTTCTACAACGGAAGTTCCGAAAGCTGCGCTAACTTCTCCTTCTCCGGCTGTTGTTCCTCCTCCTTATCAAGTCACTCCTCTTTCTGCTTCTCAACCAGGATCACAAGAAGAGAAAATAGAAGCCCTCAAAGACTTGGATGATTCGGTTGTTTCGCAAGAGCAAAAGACTGGGGAACTTGAAGAAGGCGAAAAGACCCCGGAGCACATTTATGATGACGACACAAAACTTTCTGAGTTTTTCACTCTGGGAAGTGAGTCTTCTTCCAAGAGGAAAGGGAAGCGTGCGATGAAGAAGAAGAAGAAGAGCGTTTCGGTTGATGAGAAAAATGTTGAAGAAGATCCAGCTGCTCCTCTTTCTCCTCCCTCCCCGACCCATCCACAACGGCTTCCAAAACTGGTTATCAAGCCTGGAAAGAGTTCTAAGGGTGGTCGGAAGAAGGAGTGATAAGCTGGACTCTAGGCTTCTTGTTTTGCTTTTTTGGATGTACTGACCGGAGATTGTGCGGGTACCGGTCCCTGCTTTTTTGAGATCTGCACATGTAAAGAATTTTCACAGTATTGAATAAAATAATTCTATTACTTGTATGAATTCTTGTGTATGTAAGAATGCATCTATTTCCCATTTTAGTGTAGAATAAGCGATTCTTTTTACTTGTACAAACTTTTTGTCTGTGTTTGAGAATGCATTTATTCCACATCTTTTCTGCGTGATATTGTAATGTGTTTGTGGTATGTCGCTTGAATACTACTTTTATTGTTGTAGTTGTATTGTATGACATTGCCCCTATACCACAAGTGCATTGCAATATCTTTTTGCTTTGGCGAGACTTGTACTCTTATTTTTGGAGAATAATTATTCCGTCTTTGAGGAAACAATTATTCTACTTAAATGGAGCGTGTCTCATTTTGGAGAAGTTTTTACGCTTCAACCTTCGGAGATGGTTACTTCATATTTTTTAGAAGTAAATTCTCCTACACGGTAGAGCGGGCCTCTAAAGAGGATTTTACTTAGCACTTCAATTTCTGGGGAAGAATTTTTCAAGATGAACAAGTAGATCTTCCTTGAGAGTTGAAGTGTGCCTCTGAGGAGGGCTTTTTGGTATTTCTGAGGAGTAGCATTTGGACTCCGAAGAGTAGCATTATGCTTTGTGAAGTAGCGTTGTGCCCTCGGAGAGGTCTTGTGCTTCCGGAGAAGTCTTTTGTTTGTGCTTCCGGAGAGGTCTTGTGCTTCCGAAGAAGTCTTTTGTTTGTGCTTCCGGAGAAGTTTTGTGCTTCCGGAGAAGTCTTGTGCTTCCGAAGAAGTCTTGTGCCTCCGAAGAGGTCTTGTGCCTCCGAAGAGGTCTTGTGCCTCCGAAGAGGTCTTGTGTGCCTTACGGAAGGTCTTCTGCCTCCGAAGAGGGCAGTATGTGCCTTTGGGGAAGGCTTGTGCCTCATAAGAGGGCTTGTGGTGCCTCGGGAGAGGTCTTATGCCTCCGAAGAGGTTTTGTGCCTCCGAAGAGGTCTTGTGCCTCCGGGGAGGTCTTTTGTTTGATTGCCTGGAAATTACTTTCTCACAGTTAAATGGATCCGCAGGGCGGATGCAAGTTATTTAATTGGATGTTCGTTTGCACAAACGATCGCAATTAGTTAACGAAGGCCTTGCCTCAGTGGTTTCACCAACCTTTTTGTTGAGAAGAGCGTTTCCATTTATTGGCATGCCTCCGAAGAGGGCTTGTGCCTCCGTAGAGGTCTTTATCCTCCGAAGAGTTGCGCCTCTGAAGAGGTCTTGTGCCTCCAAAGAGGGCTTTTATTGATCAGCTCGCCCATGTCTCTTTGTTGTTTGCTCATCAATGATCCCCTGTTATTGTCTCCGAGCCTATGTTCCTTTCCTTTGTAAGCAGTTTGCTCTATCCAATGGAGTGTACTTCACTGTTGACTGATTCCATGGGACAGGCGCAAGTTATTCAATCAAATGTCTGTTTATACAAACGATCGTCATTAGTTAACAAGCGTCTAGTTCCTTTTCTTTGGAAAAGTGTCTCTTCGATGGAATCATCAACTTTTGGTGTAAAGTTCATCTTATGTTGGATTTGAGTTTGGAACTTTCTGTGGCTTGAAATTTGTTTATTGAGTGCTTTACAGGGCTCACTTGGCATTGCGATGGGTAAGCTTTGTTTTAATGACCTGCAATATTAAATCGATATTTTAGGAATACATTTAGAGTATTTACACATCGAAATGAAACATGCATTTTATAGCATCAGAACACAAGATTTAAAATTCTTTATTATTAATCCGCACTTATTTCTCAGTGGTTTACAATACAAGAGTTATACATCCATCATCATTTTTGCAAAATTAAGCAATGCTGTTGAATAAAAATGGATGCAAGTGATTGTTGTTCCAGAGTCTCCAGATTGAATTTCCATTTCCACTGGATTCGTAGTTTTTGACTCATATGCCAGAGATATTGGAAGATGCCCCAGCTGCAGTTTTATGGGTAGTTAATAGTCGTCCCAAATCCTGGCTGCTGTGTGGGGACCTCCTGTGACAACATTAATGATATGCTTTTCAGATTCTTGCACTGTAGTGTTGTTGCCAGAGTCAGATTGATGGACAGGATGTTACTGCCCCTGAGTGGATGAGGTTGGGTCGACTCTGTTTTGCTTCACATATTGTTGCAGTTTACCATGTTTCAGCAACTCTTCAATCACATTCTTTAACTGGCGACATTGGTTAGTGTCATGGCCAGGTTGATTGTGAAATTGATAGAATTTCCCATTATTCACTGCACTTCCCCTCATCTCAGGTGGTTTGGGATACTTGACAACATCTTTTGTCGCGAAAAAGATATTTTCCGGTGTGTCAGTTAAGGGAGTAAAATCTGAAGGATTAAAGCGGCGAGGTTTTTTCTCATTCCCCTGCTTCTTTTCTCTGTCATTTTCCCTTTTCCGGTTTCCGGATCCTCTTTTTTTAGAAGTAGCACCGTTATTCTTGACTTCGGCAATAATCACTCTTGCTGGCGCGGAGAGGTTCTCCAGACGAATAAATTCGTCGGCCTTTTTATAAAACTTCTCAAGTGAATTTGGTTCCTTCATTTTTAACCATCTTCCGAATTCACTTGATTTGTTGATGGCTCGCATCAGGTAAGTCAGGATCATATGGGGTTCTGCATTATCCACTTCGGCTAGGGCCATATTGAAATGGTTCAAGAAAGATTTAATAGATTCTCCGGGAACCTGTTCAAGATTAGACAGTGACATCATATCCTTAGCTCTTGAAGCATACAGCCTGAACTGATCCTGGAATTTTCGAGTTAAATCGGAGAATTGATCTATGGACCGAACCAGTAGCTTCGTGAACCAAAGTAGGGCTACTCCTTCCAAGTACACTGGAAAGTATCAGCATTTAATCTCATCTGACGCCCTTGCACCGGTCATATGCCAATCATACTTGTATAGGAAATGATTAGGGTCACTTGTCCCTCTATAAGCCGAGATAGTAGGAGGTACAAATTTTCTTGGAAACTCTGCTTTCAGGATCCTTTCAGTAAACGGAGTTTTGCTTGGAGCAAATCCCCAGTTATTCTCATTTTCTCCCCTCTGCATGCTCTCTTTCATGATGCGGTCAATCATCTCTGATAAGTACTCTTTATTGTTCAGAGGCATCGCCGGGCAGGCATCAGTCCTTCTCTCGGAAGTTTGCCTGGGCTCATGTTCGTGAAAAGTTGGCTGTGGCATAGAACCTTCGGCTTGGAAAGGTGGCATTTCGGCAAAGGTTGTTTCATGGTTTTCTGGCTGACGATTTTCCCCAAGCAGAGCGTTTAATCTATTCATCATTGAAGCGTTTTGAGCTTCCATTTGCTGGTATAATCCAGAAACTATGTCATCTAATTCAGCCCGTGTGACTCCAACGGTAGGAGTTGACCGGTTATCTGTTGGAGAAGCGGAGGTCCCTTCATGAGCATTTCCGGAACTGGTAGGTCTACCTCTTCTACCAGGAGCCATTGTTTCATATAGACTTCTGGTCTTGAAAGAAACTTTTTCCACGAACCTCTGTGAAGCAATGATGACAATATTCCTGAGTTGGATTCTCAGTGATAGCACCAAAATGTTAACGCTGAAAAGTGAACGCTAACACCCGGTGTGTGTAGTAATATTGTGAAAGCACCACCCGTTGGTACGGGAACAGAATATAAGCTGAAAATAGCAGAAAACGGTAAAAGGACAACAGATTTATAGTGGTTCGGCCCGTAATTAAGCCTACATCCACTTTATATTCTTTTATTGCTGATTTTGATTACAAAATGATACAACGCTCTTCAAAATACAACATATTTCGATTCTTAAACACTTTAGACTATTAGCTCAAGCTTCGATGTCGAAGATCTCCTCGAATTCATGTTGAATGCAGTAGATTTCTCTCAAAGCTTGTTGTAACGTCTTGAGTGATTAGAGTTCTTCAAATGTTGGATGAGTTGAGAATTCGATAGAGTAACAGTGCTTCAGAAAATGATCGGCCCAAAGTCCTCTTGCCGTTGGAGTTAGGGGGTATTTATAGGAGTGATTCTGGACGGAATTTGCCCCAAGTCTTAGGTCGTGTATGACCTAAGTTAGGTCGTAGGTCGCATGCGACCTAAGATAGGTCGTGGTCCACTCACGACTTAGGAAGTTGGTCTGATGGAGTTGCACTTGGTTTCATCTAAAGTGGTAAGTCGTAAGCGACCTAAGATAGCTCGTGAGCGACCTAAGATAGGTCGTGCACCCTTTCTTTTCTTTTAGCTCGTTAAGCTGCTTTGTGAAGTTAGGTCATCTCTGTAGTTAGGTCGTTCTCTTCTTTCTGGAGTTAGGTCGTGAAGAACTTTAGGTCGTTAGGTCGCTAACTTCCTTAGGTCGTTAGGTCGCTAACTTCCTTAGGTCGTTAGGTCGCTAACTTCCTTAGGTCGTTAAGCATGTTAGGTCGCGAAGTCCTTAGGTCGTTAAGCATGTTAGGTCGCGAAGCCTATTAAGCAGTTAGGTCGTGAAGTCCCTTTAGTAGTTAGGTCGTGAAGTCCTTAGGTAGTTAAGCATGTTAGGTCGCGAAGCCTGTTAAGCAGTTAGGTCGTGAAGTCCCTTTAGTAGTTAGGTCATTGGGAACTTTAGGTCGCAGAGTTTTAGGTCGGCATAAAATGGGAGTTAACACCATCGTAACCAAGATTCTTGGAGATATAGGCATTGGAGTCAATGTTATCTTCAAGCATGCCTTTGACTAAATGAACATCCCCAAAGATAAGCTGGAACCTAGCACGAAACCAATTTTTGGATTTAATAACAAGGGATCAACACCGGTGGGACAAGTGAAACTACTGGTGCAAATGGGGGTGCCACGTCTCTGCATTACTTTTGAAACTCTCTTTGTAATCATCGACCAACCCTCATATTACAACGCCTTCTTTGGCAGGACTGCAGTGGATGAAATAAATGCATTTGTCTCCCCAAAGTAAATAATGGTGAAGTTCTTAACAAAAAGGGGATGGGGCACTGTCCAAGGAAAGCAATTCAACTCTCGAGAGATGTGTTTTGCCACAATCGATCAATATAAAAGTGAGTATTTATCTTACTTTTATTCTTCCACCATTTTCAGCCTTTGGATGATGGATTGTTACATCTAACATTCAAAGCAAAAATTAAAATTAATAAGCCTAACTAGCACATGTATGAAAGGTACATTCCTCCAAGAGGCAATAGGAAGAGAGTTAATGCTAATTCTTCTAAGGAAAGCCTAATCGTCACTGAATTTGATTGCCGAGGGGAAACAGAAAGGATAAAACCAATAGTGGACCTTAAGGAGGCGTGCGTGCATAGATTAAGATGATACTACTAAGGTGGTCAAAGTGGGAAGGAATTGGATAGTGATTTGAAGAAAGATTTGATCCAATTTCATAAGGTCAATAAGGACATATTTGCATGGTCAAATTCAGATATGGTAGGAATTGATCCGACGGTCATGTGTTATGCACTTAACATCAATTCAGAAGCAACCCCCATAAGATAGAAGAAGAGACAATTAGATAGAGTACGGTCAGATGCATTGAAGTAAGAAGTTGAGAGACTCCTCGAAAATGGGTTTATTTGAGAAATATACTACCCAAAGTGGCTAGCAAACCCAGTCTTATTGAAGAAATCAAATGAAAAATGGAGGACTTGCATTGATTATAAAGACTTGACCAAGGAATTTTCAAAAGACTGTTTCCCACTACCATGAATTGATCAATTAGTATATTCAACTAGTGGGCATAAATTATTGTCTCTCATGGATGCATATTCATGATACAATCAAATACCCATGTTCAAGCCGGATGAAGAATACACTAGCTTTATAATTGAATGGGGAATCTACTGCTACAAAGTGATGCCCTTTAGGCTAAGGAATGCATGGGCTACTTACCAAAGGCTGGTCAAATGAATGTTCAAAAAGAAAATTGACCAAAATCTGGAAGTTTATGTGGATGAGATGGTAGTGAAATCTAGCAAGGCAAAGAATCATCTTGAGGATTTGGACGAGATGTTCAAAATATTACCGAAATATCAAATGAAATTGAACCCGCAGAGGTGCTCTTTTGGAGTCCATTCGGGAGAAATTTTAGGCTACCTTGTAAGTGCCCAAGGAGTCGAAGCTAGTCCCGACCAAATTCAAGCCATTAAGGACATGGCCAAACAAAAACCAGCTAATAGTTAATGAGTTTGAATGAAAGGATAGTCGCCCTAAGCAAGTTCATTTTCAAAGCTACCGATAAATGTATTGCCTTCTTTGATGTAATCAAGAAAAAGAAGAACTTTGAATGGGGAGAAGATTGCAAAAAACCTTTCCAGGAATTAAAAAGCCATTTGGAAAAACCACCGATACTTTCTAGTCCTGAGAATGGAAAGATTTTATACTTATACATTGCAGTTTCAGATCATGCAGTCAGCTCAGTATTGATTAGAAAGGAAGTGGAGTTCTAATTCCTATATATTATGTAAGCAAACGATTAAAGGATGCAGAAATTTCGATATCCAGTGATAGAAAAGCTGGCTTACTGCTTGAGTCTCATGGTACGAAAACTTAGAGCATATTTCCAAGCACATCCGATTAGGGTATTGAACAATTCCCACCTTAAGCAAATTTTTAGTAAGGCGGAAACTTTAGGAAGGTTAGTAAAATGGGGAATTGAGCTCAGCCAATATGATATAGAATTTCAACCATGAGCCGCAATTAAAGGGCAAGCATTGGAAGATTTCATTAATGAATGCACTAACTTCATAAAAGAGAAACCAAAGAAGGAAAGGGATGAGAAGCCTATGTGGTAGTTGTTCGTCGATGGTGCGTTAAATGGACAAGGGGCCGGTGCAGGATATGTGAGAATAACACCGAATGGACACCGTTTACATTATGCCATGAAATTAGGATTCCCCGCGACAAACAATGTGGTTGAATATGAATCAATGGTAGCGGGGTTAACTTTAGCATTAGGGCTCAAAATCCCATGGAATCAGATCTTTAGTGACTCACAACTAATGGTGAATCAAGTGAAGTAGATATATCTAACAAAGGACTCCAAGCTATCTTTATATGTGAAGAAGATATTGAAAATGCTTGCTTTGTTTGAGGACTTTTCCATACATCAAGTTCAAAGAGCGGAAAATTCACAAGCAGATTCACTAGCCAAACTAGCCAGCTCAAGGGAAGCCCCGAAAACATGGATTTTTCTAGTAGGATATCAAGAAATTTTGAGTACTGAAGAGGAAACATCCGAATAAGGAAAGGAATTATTAGGTCTGACAAGGTCCCGAACCATGCAAAAAGAGAAAATGGGAAGAGAAATTGATAGAGAAATATCAGATGAGAGGGTTGGCCAATCGAGAACAAGTGACCCATACGATAACACTTGGATGTCATCCATCATTGAATATCATACTAAAGGAATACTCCCCTCCGAAGAGGGTAAAGCAAGGAAAATCGGGCGGCAAGCTCCGACTTTTACAATAATGGATGAAATCCTTTATAAGAAAGGGTACGCGCTTCCCTATTTAAGATGCGTAAGTCTGGATGATGGAGTAAAATTGATGGCAGAAGCACATGAGGGATTCTGCGGGGACCACTCAAATGGAACAAAATTTCCAAAAAAGATAACGAGATAAGGTTGTTATTTGCCTTGTATGGTAAGCCAAGCCATCGAGTATGTGAGAAGATGCGAGAAATGCCAAAAATTCCCAAATTATCCCCGATTCAGTTAACTCCAATTGCAAGTAAGTGGCCCTTTGACATATGGGGAATAGATTAATCGGCC
Organism: Allium fistulosum; assembly: GCA_030737815.1. Taxonomy (NCBI): domain Eukaryota; kingdom Viridiplantae; phylum Streptophyta; class Magnoliopsida; order Asparagales; family Amaryllidaceae; genus Allium; species Allium fistulosum. Next base: position 422,143,024 of record CM060907.1, on the reverse strand, counting down.
CATTGCCAATTTCAAAAGGGGAGCAAAGCACGCCGTAGTTGCCATAGATTACTTCACTAAATGAGTAGAGGTGGAACCACATCCTAAGATTACATATGGGAAAGTACTAAGATTCATCATTAAATATAACATAACCAGATTCGGAATTCCCTAGAAGATAATTTCTAACAATGGGACACAATTTGAGAGTGAAGAGTTCTCTCTCTTTTGTCACAAAAATGGAATCATTAAGAGCTTTTCCTATATCGCGCATCCAAAGGAAAATGGCGTAATTGAGGCTGCAACTAAAACAATAAAGACAATTCTAAAAAAGTGACTAAACAAAACTAAAGGAAATTGGGTAGAAGAACCGCCACTTGTGTTATGGGCTTATCCAACATCTACTAAAATAGCGACAGGATATACTCCATACTCTTTGACATATGGATGTGAGGCAATGTTACCAATCGAAATTGAAATACCCTCATATCGAAGAATCTCCCACACATTCAATTTAAACTGAGAACTAAAAAGAGAATCCCTGGATTTAATACATGAGCTAAGAGAAGAAGTGGCAATCAAAATAGTAGTTTATCAAAGAAGAATTTCAAAGTATTACAACTCAAAAGTAAGATCATGATCTTTTAAAGATGGATATTTGATACTCCGAAGAGTAATGGCAAATACAAGAAATCTTGCTGATGGACAGTAGGGACAAAATTAGGAAGGACCCTTAATCATTTGCGAAGTAATTTACCTAGAAGCTTATAAGTTATGCCGACCAGACGGCAATATGGTTCCTAGAACATGGAACGCAGAACATTTGAGACCATATTTTCCAAAGATAAATGAATAAAGTATCTCTTTCTTCCAAAGAAAAATCTACACGGTTGGGATTGAAATACTCCTTGCATTTGGACATTACCTTAAATGGTCAAAAGCCTCTGTCCACGCCGTGTTGACCAGGGTAGGGCACCTTCTAGAGGAAAGTCAGAGTAAGCCTTTAACCGCGCCGTGCTATGGCTAGGTTAAAGCATCAGACAAGCCCTTAGTCACGCCTCTGGTCAGGTCAAGGCGCCTCCTAGATGGAGGACGGAGTAAGCCTTTGTTCGCGCCATGCTATGGCTAGGATAAAGCACCGAACAAGCCCCTATCCATGCCATGCTATGGCCAGAGAAGGGCGCCTCCCGGAGGGATGTCGGAGTAAGCCTTTATCCGCCCTACGCTATAGACAGGTTAAAGCTTCAAACAAGCCCTTGGTCACGCCTCTGATCAGGTTAAGGCGCATCCTAGTGGGAGTTTAGGTAAGTCCTTGGTTGTAGCCTCTAAGAATGAGCTAACCAGGAGCATCAAACAACAATGGACTAAGATGTCCAAGCCCAAGAAGAGGCTCATCAAACAATGTACTGGGATGTCCAAGCTTAAGAAGAGGCTCATCAAACAATGGACTAAGATGTCCAAGGCTGAGAAACGACATATCTTCAAAGGACTAAGATGTCCAACGCCAAGAAATGGCACATCAAACAACAGACTAAGACATCCAAGCCTAGGAAGCGAAATATCTCCAATGGAATAAGATGTCCAGTCCTAGGAAGTGGCACATCAGATTATGGATTAAGATGTCTAAGCTTGAGAAGCAGCCAATCAGATTACCACTATATATACGGGCTAATGGGTTTATGCATGTCAAAAAAATAGAATCTAAAGAATAAAGCGGAACTCCGTCTATTAATACCCAAATCTGGGTTTTGGGTCTCTCATTTCTGAATTTCATCTATTAATACACGAATCTGGGTTTCGGGTCTTTATCAATCACTTACGTCTTCATTATACCCGAATCTGGGTTTTGAAATTATTACGTAATTTTACTTTAATGCTCTAATCTGGGCTTGAGATTTCTATTTTAAAAATAATTACTATGGATTTCTGGTTATCCAACATGTTCCCTAATCTGGGCCAAGGATTCCTATTATGAAGATAATTACTATGGATTTCTGATTATCCAACATGTTCCCAAATTTAGGCTAGAGTTTCCTATTACAAGGATAATTATTGATAATTTCAGATTATCCAACATACGTCCTGATCTATGCGTGGGATTTTTGACATGAAGATAATTATTATGAATTTTTTATTATTCACCATAAATAACCGAATCTGGGTTTTAGAATTCTATTCATAGGACTATTTCTAAATCTTGTTATTTAAAACCCGAATCTAGGTTCTGGACATTTCACTATTAACTTTTAAACTTCACTAGTTAATGCCCTAATTGGGGTTAGGTTTCATAACCTCCTAATGCCTACCGAATTCCAAACCTTGGGTTTAAAGTAGTAGAGTTGAAGTTATAACAGATGTCAAAATCATCAACCAGAAACTTCGAGCTGGTCTACTTAATACCCAAATCAGGGTTATTGGTTTACAACTCTAAACGATGCTCACCAATATCTAGATGTAAGCTCCGGGGTCATTTTAATCACCATGGAAAATTTCTAATAACATATTAAGATTGTTAGGTTACAAAGGCTTATTTTCAGATAATAGCTTATAGCTCATATTTACAGCCATTGGCTATTTCCCACAAAATGTTAGTTGACTACAATTATTATGTGCATGAAAAACTACCAATTACCGGCCTTGTATCCTTTATTAAATCAGGATTATGATCAACTAACCATTTAAATTTAGAAACACTGCTATGTTAACCTATCATGAAGCATATATATATATATATATATATATATGAGATAATGAGTTAGCAATAGAAAAATGTCACTTGCTTTGAATTTCATGGGAAAAACAAAATTATTAAGTGCAAGGAAGTTCCAAAATTTTTTTTCCTAAAGAACAGAAGCTTCTTTCATACTAGTGGGTAAAATGTTAACCATAAACTCCACATAGCAACAAAGGCATGAAAGAAGATAAGTGTAACGACCCAGATTTTTCGTCGTTCAATTTCGAATATTTAAATGGTTTAAATATTGGATTTGGAATTTTAATTTAGTTAATGATTTTTAAAATTGAAAATTTCGAGTGATTTCGACAGTTTTTGAAATCGTCGATTTAATCGACGCGTTGAAATAGCAATTCGGGGCACAGTCTTGGAATTCGACGAAACTAGTTTCATTGGATCCGTAATAGTCTATTTTTAACGGATTACAAATTTCATAGCATTTGGAGTTATCGTTTGATCGTATGGGATAGAAACGTGTTGAAATTATATTGAAACTTCAATTTAATAATTGGGTCCAAAAAGCTATTTTCTCCATACGATTGAATTAGGATTCGAAACATTTTCCATTGCATTTGGAATAGTGTTATAACATTATAAACGCCTAGCAGCACGCCTCAATAAGGTATTGGAATTTTAAGTCACATTAAAACGAGATATTTTCAATTTTTAAATTTTTAAATCAAATCAAAGTAAAATTGTAGACGCCTCCTTTCTTTCTATATCATGTTCCTTTCTCTTCAAATTAGTTCAAATCAAAATCAATTCAAATTTAATTGCAAGCCATATCTTCTGGAACACGCCATTTCTTTCCATTTTATAACCACATATTCTTCCGATCAAAACAAAATTCGCGTTACTACTCTACCTTTTCCACGGAGTTCGAAACGTACAAAATAAAAATTCATATTCAAGATAAAAATTCATATTCGAAATCAAATGAACGATCTGAATTGATGCGACTTCGACTTCCGTAGGGAATAGAGGTGGCATCGAAACTCTCTCTCCCATCCGGTTCATTCGCGAAATCGAAATTAAAAAAAAAGAGCGCATAATATAATTGATTGCGAGCAAGGGAAACGTTGCGGCAGTGCACGTGGTCAAGACTCATCATGATTGGAGGGAGAATGAAGTCGCGAGTCGTGCTAGACTGAGTGGGCTGCGTTGGTGGCTGGGTCGCCCGAAGGTGGATGGTTTCGTGGGAAATGGATGAGTTCGATCGGAGCTAGGGGAAAAGCTGGGTAGCATCGCCGCGACTTTAGGTTAGGGTTCAGGCGATGCTGGGAGGCGAATGCCTGGCGTGGTGAAGGTTAAGCATGTAGAACGTGGTGGAGGTTTAGGTGAAACTAGTTCTTGTCATTTGAATGCAGCAGTTGGGAGAGAGAGGTCGCGTGTGGAAACGTGGTCGATGGTGTTTAGGCTATCGTGGGCAAGCTTTCAGGCTGTCGTGTGCGCAGGCAGAGCTTGGGAAGAAGAGGTTTTTTTTAACTTTTAATTAATTAGTTAAGTTATTCTATTTACCGCCAATATTTTTAAATTTCATACTATATTCACATGAGGTTCAAAATGAATAAAACAAGACGATTATGGATTCATAGATGAGGAATATACAAGCTAGGATTAATTTGGAATGGTTAACAAACTTAAAAATCAAGGTGAGTAAAATCTCACGCATTTGGATTGCAAGATAATTTAAAATTGTTGAATTTAAATTATTGGTTGTTGGTTGATTTTATAAATTATTATCTGTTGAATGTTAAATACATATATGGTAATATATTAGTATTTGGAATGATATTTCCGCACATTATAGCGGATGAGACATTATGTGCCCCGCACAATAGTGGATGACCCATTATACTGCGATATCCCCCTCGAAGTCGGATTGGTATATTTTTTATGTTGTAATAACATCTGTGGATGCAGGGAAACAAGTTGGAGTGATCCAACTGGATTCCTCAAAAATATTGATTAATTTTAATATATAGTGATATATGATTAGTGTGAATAATCTGTTATAGATTATTGCTACGATATTGAATTATTAGATGCTATAATAGTATGGACCTTAAATTTGGTATTTTAAATACCATAAATAGTTATTTTGGAATTTGAAGGAATTGAAAGGGAGATTTTGAATAAAAAAATATTTATAGGCAAATTTGGATTATTTTAAAGGAAATTAAGTGGAATGAAAAAATATATAATTTGATTTGAGTTATACTTAACTATTTATAAATTGGTTTCAATAAAGATTTTTAAATAAAATTTTATAAAGGGATTTGAAAATGATATTTTGAAAGTAAGTTGAAACGATATTAAAAATAGATTTGAAATAAAAATGGATTTATTAAGGAATGGACTTATAAAATGAAATTTTATAAATAAAATTAGTTTTATAAATTGGTGAAACTCAAAGGAGTTTATAAATTTATAAACGATGTTTATAAATAAGGAAAATGATTAGTTGATAAGTTGGAATATAAGTTTATAGTGTGAATTTACATCGAGTTATGGGAATCATTTTGGAAAGAAATAGTGGAATCTATTTTTGAATGTGAGAATAGTGGTAAAATTGAGATATAATCGATGTGATACGAATCGAGAAGGATTTATAAACTGGATTTGGCAATATTGGATTTCTAAAATAGATTTTTTCGAGAAATTAACAATTGTTTAAATGAGATTTTTAATTACTATGCTATATAACTTAAAATATAATTTAGATCTAGAATATTCTAAAAAGGTTAGTTATTATAATATTTAATATTTATTGAAATAAATTCTAATTTTATTAATCATCTTGTAAATTAATTAGTTATTAAAATGATTCGGATATGATTTATCGATGTTATTCGGAATGTTTTGGTTTACTTAAACATATTTTAAAAATTAACTACTATTCTTTAAAAATACTTATTTTATATATATAGTTTTAAAAGATTGAATTTATTTATAAATCCTCTCGAGATTGGAAGCGAAGTTTATTAAACGAGTATGATTTTAGAAGAGAAATCTTATAGTGGGATTTTAGGAGCTTAAATAAATTTTCAAAGTGTTAAAAATACGAGAAATTCAAAAAATGAATTAGAACTCATAAAAGAAGTTAGAAATGGGTATTTGGAGATATAGACAAGTGCATTCGACTTTGGGAATATTAAGGGATTTACAAATAAAATTTGTAAAGAATTTTGAGAAATAGGAAATAAATGGCCTACTTCTTGAATATTGGAAATAAAAGATCTTAGGGAATATGCTTATAAATATTCCTAAGTATTAGACAAGAAGAATTTTAAAATATTTAACTTCGAGATTTTAATTATAGAAATATTTTCAAAGGGATGGATTATAATTGGTAGCGAGAAAAAATTCTAAGTATTGAAATGACTTGAAAATATCCTGTTAAGGATATAAGAATTTGAGTTTGATTTCCACTATTAAAATATTAGAAGGGTTTGAATATATGTCTTATAAAGATAATTTGAAAATAAATTCTTGGAAAAATTTATAATAAGGTCGATGATTGCTTATGGATGTTATATTAATAGTTAAATAACCCACTATCAATATTGGCCAATTCATTAGTCGTTTCAGAGGGACCGGGATTGGATTTAATTATCCGAAAGCCACTTCAATCTGGTTTGAATGTAATGAATGAATACCATGGAGATGATGAAGACGGCGATTCGGTTTGTCCTCACCCAGGACAACTTTTATGATGAATGCTACTAGAACATAGTCATTGGAGGACGATGAGAATTCTAGGTAGAATTGTTTCTTGAAATGGTAAAGCTTAGCCTCAAGCCTCATCAACCGGGAATGACTTAAACAAGGGAGATGCAGCAAGGCTAAGTGGGTCGCACCCAATTAGGGTATGTTATCACTTTTCTAGATATCCTTGGAAACCTATATATATTATAGATACGGTTGTGCATGGAAGGAGCGCTCGATTTGTAAGGGTGGGAACACCCGAGGTGATAACATATTCGGCCTATCCAGGTTAGGGGTAGGTCTGTCTTGTGTAGTAGGGGATCTCGACGATGGTCCTCGGTACATTGTTCTTAAGGTGTACTGTAATGGGCGGTACCACAGTGGCCCAGTCATTCGTATGGAATCCATTCTCCAATAAGTGTTGTACGGTTTTGATTGCGCCCAACTATGCTGAAACATGAGATGCATGCATTTCAGCTATTTTCTACTTACTTTCTATAGACGCTATTATAATATCAGATGATTTTGACAAAAATTGTTTTGGTTATCGTAAGGTAAAAACCCTCGTGTTTATGTGTGACGTGTTCTTACGAGATAACTTTCTTTTTCAAAGGATTTCGAGAAAAGTAAATAATTCAATTTGAGTGTGTTTTTTCACGCTAGTTTTCCAGACTGTCTTGGGTGTTATTTTATTATAATGCTCGGGTTAGACCGAGTATTATAGATTCAGGTTAGGATGCTATAGAGCTCAGGAGACGTGTTGGATGACAAAGATGTATCTCTGTACTTGGTTATAGTTCCGCTGTGTGAGGACAAGTTATTATAACTGTCCATTTTGATGTATTGAATTGTTGTACTCTAATGATTGTGTGTATATTAACAGATACAGTTTCCCTTGTATAAAAATATGTTATCATATACTATATTTTGTTCCGCTGCGATTGTGAGATTTTATGTTGTTGTTTCTGTTTTATTTTCTTCTACCTTTTTCTTCTTCACCCATAAAGATTTGTATTCCCATTCAATTGGAGTTGAACTGATGTTAATTATGGTCGACTCAAAGGGTAGGGATTTGCGACTTGTTCGATTATTTAAGTGGGGCTAAGGTATTATCTCAGTTAGATTTGGCGACAGGATTTCATCAACTTAGAGTAGCAGAGGATAGTATTCCTTTAACAACGTTCATAACAAGATATGGGTCATACGAATGGTTAATTATGTCGTTTAGACTCACTAATGCCCCGGCATTCTTTATAGATTTGACAAACCAGATTTTCCTAGAGCACACAGACATGTTAATGTTAGTCTTCATAGATGATATTTTGACATACTCTAAGGATAAAAAGGAGCATGAAGTTCATCTCGGAGTTGTGCTTGAGACGCTGAGGCAACAACGGCTAAAAGCAAAGTTTTTGAAGTGCCATTTTTGGAAGAAGGAAGTAAAGTATCTTGGTCATGTGGTTTCGGAGAAAGGATTGTCAGTATATCAAGAAAAGATCGAATCTGTTAATAATTGGAAAAGACCAGAAACGATAATCTAGATAAGATGTTTCCTTGAATTAGAGGGATATTATCGGAGGTTTATAAATGATTTCTCGCGAATATCAGTGTTGATGACTAAGTTAACACGAAAGGACGTAAAGTTTGTATGGAATGATAAATGTGAGGAAGCATTGCAGAGGTTGAAGCACTTGTTGACCCATGCACCAGTGTTAGCGGTTTTGGAGGGGAATCAAGATTTAGTTGTTTACTGATGCATGTGGTACTGGGTTGGGAGTTATACTAATGCAAATGGGTAAAGTGGTTGCCTACGTTTCTAGACAGCTCAGACTGCATGAGGTTAGGTATCCGTCTCATGATTTGGATTTGACTGCATTAATATTTTCCTTGAAGTTGTGGAGGCCTTACCTTTTGGGAGAATGGTTTGAGCTTTATATGGATCATAAGTCATTGAAGTACTTGTTCTCTCAGAAGGAGCTGATTATGAGGCAAAAGAGATGGTTGGAGCTTTTAGCCGCTTATGATTTTGGAATAGAGTACACACCCAGAAAAGGAAATAAGGTTGTAGATGCGCTTAGTAGGAGGTATCAGAATGCCGTATTAGCTATGATTGCCGAATGGAAATACTTATAAGCATTGTCTGCTTGTAGAGTACTATGCAGATGCGAGGCTGAATATAGTGGAGAAGGTGTTGTGTTTTCTTGTTTAGAAGTTCGACCGGTAATGATTGAGAAGATAGCTTCTAAACAGGAGGAGGATCCAATTTTGGCTGAACGAATCATAAAATCAAGGGAAGGAACGGAGAGAAATGACTTGAAGGATTTCAGTCTTGACCAAAATGGGTGGTTGATAAAGAATGGCAAATTATATGTTTCAAATATGGGAGACATAAGGTACTGAGTCCTGGAAGAATGCCATCGTTCAAAATTCACTATTCATCTTGGAGGAATGCAAATGTATCAAGATATGAAGAGAAGTTTCTTCTAGGAAGGCATGACGATGGATGCTGACTTATGCGTAAAATAGTGTTTGAACCGTCAACAAGTGAAAGCCGATCATCAGAAGCCGAGTGGATTTCTTCAGCCATTGGACAATCTAGTATGGAAGTGGAAATCCATTTTTATGGATTTCATTGATAGGTTGCTGATATCTAATAGAGGGGATGAAAGTATATGGGTCATAGTGGACAGGTTGACCAAAAGTGCCCATTTCATTCCAGTTAAGGCAAATAGGAAGGCACCTATATTGGCTAAGTTATTTATGAAGAATGTGGTTAGACTACACAGAATTCCTAGCAGTATTGTCAATAAGAGAGATTCTTTGTTTACAAGCGAATTCCGGTAGAGTCTACAAGAAGCTTTGGGAAACAAGCCCAAGATGAGTACCACTTACTATCAACAAATAGATGGGAAAACGGAAAGGGTTAACAAGATCTTGGAGGACTTATTGCGAGCTTGTGTATTGGAATTTGGGGGATCATGGGAAGACGACCTACATCTAGTCGAGTGTAACGACCCGAAATTTCCGAACCCGAAAATTCTAGATAGTTAAGAAAAGAAGAAGAGATAGAAGAAGAAGAAACAGAAACAAAACACAGAACCTCACAATCACAGCGGATCAAAATATAATATCAAATAATAACAGTTTACAAAAGAATACTGTATCGGTTGATTACATTTAAATATATCAGAGTTACAATAAATACACAAACACTGGACAGATACAATCAACATGTCCCAGACAAACTACAATAAAACACAGCGGAATACACTCCATACGCTCCTGCCATCCAGCTCGTCTCCTGAGCTCCAGAACGTCCTTACCTGAAACCTGTAATACTCGGTCTGACCCGAGCATTACACCAAAGTAACACCCGGGTCAGGCTGGAAACCAGCGTGAGTAAACCCAACTAACATGGAGTACCAAACATACAACTTATATAAACCCGGGCAACTTATATTAATTTAACAAATTCATAATTTGCTATGGACAACACTTATTTCACACGTCAATTTCTAAGTACCAAACTTAGATAAAATAATCCAATTTACTTAAATCATTTCATTCCAGCCTATTGATTTCACAAATCAATTTATTAAAAATTCGAAGTGGTTTCGGGTATTTCCCAACACCCGACCCCGGTCTCTTCGAGTCTCATGTCATAAATAATCCAAGTTACCCAATTGAAACACACAACATTTCATATCAGAGATGTCCATCCATTCAAAGCATCCAATACATTTAATCATCCATAAGCAAAGCTTAATCTCATACAAATCAATTCAATTTCTTCTAATTGAAATTTCAACCCTCAATACTTAGATTCCTTCATTTGACATTGATTAATTCCAAATCAATTAATCCATCAACCATTTCCTATCCATTCATCTTAATTAATCGCCCCGGATTAATTATCTCTCAATTCCATTCAAATAATTATCTTTAATTAATCCCACGCTATTAATTATTCTTAACCCAAATCAATAAGAAATCTTAATTACCTCATAAATCAATTTAAACTATCATCCATTACATTAATTCTTGATTTCTTATATTAATTAATTTTTCCATGAGTCACTTATTATTGACTAATTAATCAATCGTTACTTACATCATTAATTATATAAATTAAGGATTTCCAAAAATTTTCAAAATTTAATTACATTAATTAATAACACAGTATTAATCATTCCAATTAATCCCAATCTGAAATTAACTAACTCTGGATTTACTTCATTAAATAAATCAATTGCTCCTTAATTAACCATCTTAAGTAATCTCTTGATTAATCTCACAAAGTGATTATATTTTATTAATTACATTAAGTAGTTATTTAGCACACCATCAAATGGTTATTCTGAGTTACTTATACTTATTTAATTACTTACAACTTAATTCATTATTTATTCATACCTTCAATTACTGAATTAAATACCCCAAATCATTAATTAATTGAATTAATTAATTTTCCATTTTAATTACCCTACTAGATTTAATGTATCACAAATCATTAAGCCTTTAGTAACTTTTTAAAATGGGAAACATTTCCTTATTTATGTTTTAAGTTTTAACAACTTAAAATTCCTAATACTTCGAGTTAGGCAACAATCAACTCGAAAACCATCCAAAACCAAAGTCACCAGATCATCAATTCACAGTGCATACCAAATCAGTTTAATCATTCAACCAAATATTTAAATTCAACCATTTAAATTTAAATAGAAATCCAACAGAGTGAGATTTACTCACCTTTGATTTTGGATTTGCAATCCCTTCCATCACGATTAGTTTCTCCACAATTAGACCTTATTGCTTAATCCAAAACCCAAGATGCCCAAATCCTGGCAGCAGCTCCTTCCCTCGATTTCCGCACAGCAAATCAAGGCCTCGTCGTAGCCTACGCACATCGCGAGTCAACTTCCTGTCGATCGAACGCGAACTCGAACAACATCCCTCCCCCTCACCGCAACCTGCTGCTCACCCACCACGACCCAAAGACACGCGACACCACCATCCAAAACTTCGCACGAGCTTCGAGAACGTCAGGGCTCGAGCCTCGATTCGATCACGAAACACCAAAGGAAAACTCGATTCTCCACCCCATGAATACGTCGCGGCCTCACACGAGCTCGAGCTTGCATCCGCTCTTCGATTTGGTTAGAGGATTAGGAAGGAATAATCGATGCTGAACGTCTTCGCGATCTGAACGATGGAGAGGAAATTCGATTTTGTGGACATTAAATTGAGGATGGAAGAGAAATTAATTGACGAGAAGACTTCAGTCGTTATATTTCCTTCGATTTTGAAATCGAAATGAAAGGCTCGGTCCTTACATTGAAAGCCACTGTATTAATTTTTGAACGAAAAAGCTTTTGTTCTTTTGAACGAGGTTGGTTTCGATATAAGGACTTGAGGGAGACGAAGATGTATATTACTTCGGAATGGCTTCTTGCGTATGCTGGTTTACTTATAAAAATATCTCTGACTAATGTACTTCAAATATTATTATATTATAAATTTTATAAGTCGTCAAATTATTTTTAACAGGCTCAAAACTTCATATTCAACATTTTACCCAATTTCAAATTATATATCTCCATAATTTAATTATCAAGTAAATATTAATATTCAGAATTCAAATTTTAAAATTAACTTTTAAATACTTAAAACCAATTTATTATTCCAATTTAAATTGTTAGAAATTCTGGGTCGTCACATACCTCCCCCCTTAAAAGAATTTCGTCCCCGAAATTACTAGTCAGGAAGAATAGACCAATACTCGTTTACCTTTCCCCCAAAACCAACAGTTCAACATCTTACCAACTATCCTTTATAAAAGACCCCTTATCATTCTTATTAACTTCCAAAACTCTCCCACAGTTCCCAAACAATACCCTTTTCTCAATCATTCAAATTTAAATTTAAATCAAATTTTGAATTATCAAATTTTCTCAAAAATTTTCTAACTCTCTAAATTTTCGAAAATTTTTGCCAGCGTCTCCTTTGCGCGGCTAGCTCGATACAACTACAAAAGGCCTCTACAGGCTCCCAAATTCTCAAAAAGAAAACAAAAAGCCAAGTGGCTAGCTCAAAAACCCAATCCAATTTCATACAGAAATTAAATACTAACCTTTTAGTCGGGCAATTCAAATTTATCCTTTGGAATCAAATCCAATTTCTTTTCCCTTTAATACCTGCATATCCCACTTAGCAACAATATCCAATTGTAACTTCACAAATCATTTTATACCTTTCCTTACAAGAGTTTTCGTATCTACTTCTAATCAATTTGTTTCTCCCGTTTCCATATGATTTCAATTTGTCCTCAATTCTAAATATTGAATTTTATCCTCCATTGACATCTAATTCATATTAGTTTCATTTAATAATCTATTTAATTCTAATCTGTCATTAACATAATTTTTCCCAAAAATTTCAAACTCCCAAAATTTTCAGAAAATTTTGGCAGAGTCTCCTTTGTACGGAGGAGCTTCTGCGATATCGCAGGATGCACAAATATATATACATCGGCCTTAGGCCGGAAATCACAATATGTATCAATATATGCAGTTCATATCTCCTATTTTGAATTCTTTTGTGTAGGCGTACCTTTATTTAGCATTTTTAAAGCAACCGGCTTATTATTTAGCAATTATCGCATCCAAATCCAGCCAAACGGCCTTCCAGTACCTGTACTATCTCAATTTAAACATATAAGCACCCTATACATATAAAGTTTATAACATAACCCTTACTTAAACAACTATAACACTTTAATACTAAAAGAAATGCATTCAAATTAATTCACACGAGCAATTTATATGTTTTCAAACCTAACTCAATTGCTTACCACCAATCTATATATCATTTTTCCCGGTTTAATTGTTTTACAACTCCATTTCTTATATTCCATTGATTTTTAATCCAAACAAGCTCACATTCACTTCAAACGATTCAAAAATTAATCATATTTGCGTCCGCTAATTCATAGAATTTAATTAAATCTCGTTTATAACAAATGACGCTCATTTTTACCCAAATTTATGATATCCATGTGAATAAATAAATAATTACTTAAGTGTTATAACCCATTTTAAATTGATTCCGACTTAATTTATTTAATTCCATTCCATTTTAATTTATTCACAACCATTTTATTTAGCTCACCACATTCCATTCTTGAATACTACTAGTCATTCCCAAATTAATTCAATCCAAGCTTTTATTTAATGGCTTTTACCCTTATTCGAAGCCAAGCTATCATAAATTGTAAACTTAAGTTAATTTACTTTAATTTATTCCAACATCAATCTTAAGTTTACTTCTACTTGATTCTCATTTAATCAAATCTCATTAAATTTAATCAGCCCATCCGCTTAAATTTTGTTTTAATTCACTTCTCAATTCATTCGCGAATTCATTTTATTTATACAAAGCCATTCTCAATTTATTTCTATTTATTTGGCTTTGTTTGCAATTCAAACCATTTATATTATAATTTATTATCAAATCTAAGTCGAATTTTATTTACCATTCGAAGTTATTTTCAAACTCCATTATTAACTCAACATACTCTTCCCATTGATTATTTAGTTAATTAGCTTACTTCCAATTTTCATTACAAAGGAAATTACTTCATTAAATTTCCCGGAGTTCAAATTTGTTTTTATAATTCAAATTTGAAGTTTCTTTCATTTCCCAAAAATCTAACACTTTTATTTTAAAATTTAGAAATGCTTTTGAATTCAAATAATATTATTAAAATAGCTTTTTATAAAAAAAATACTTTTTATAACTCGATGTCTCAACCAGTCCATCCTTGTTCTCACAGAAATTCAGCCATACGTTGATCAGGCGTAGGACTGAAAATCTATAAGTACTTAGCAGACTCATTTTCGACATCTAGTGAAATAACTTCGAAAGTAATTTTACTTGAAAATATCGAAAATAGTTTTTGAAAACAGTTTACTGAAAATATCTTTGGTGAGAATGCTCTGGAAATCATCACACCCATCTATGGGCACAGTTACATCCAGGGTTACGTGGCCGTCGCAGCAAAAGTCCATGTAACTGATTACACCATAGAACCCTCGACAGATCGCAGTTACATCCAGGGTTACGTTGCCGTCGCAGCAAAAGTCCATGTAACTGCAGGCTCTCAGCGGCCTCACGATTACGCTGTCGAAATGAAACTTCTCCACTCCTACATAGGTCGCAGTCTACCGATGTAAAATCAAACATAGACTGTTGGCTCTCAGCGGCACACACGACTTTCGCTATGTTACCATAGTGTCACAGTCTACCGATATAAAATCAAACGCAGACTGCTGGCTCTCAGCGGCACACATGACTTTCGCTATGGTACACTACTCATAATCCTCAGGAACTAGTTTTGCCCGGACTCCTCACAGGATCAACTTTAGAACCTCCCCCTTAGAGGCTCAAGGCAGTACCACCCAATTGCACTCCTGAGAAGCTCATTTCAAGGGAGCGCCTTTTTCCCCAGAGCCAATCTCAAAACACTTTATACTATACACATATTGTATTTTCAAATCATACACCTAGTATGAATTTCACATAGGTACCTTTACACAAAATCGATTCCCAAAATCGATAATTCACAAATCAGGCTTTTCCAAATTCCAATATTGATTTTACCCAAAAATCAAAAGCCTTTCAAATTCACAGGTTCCCAAAACCTTTTCCAAAATTCTCATAAGATCCTTTATATATATATACAGATATATATAATTTTTAAAACTTTGGATCATTTTCAAGCTTGTATAAAACTCCTTTTATACTTCAAACA
The DNA here is from genome assembly GCA_030737815.1 of Allium fistulosum. Classification (NCBI taxonomy): domain Eukaryota; kingdom Viridiplantae; phylum Streptophyta; class Magnoliopsida; order Asparagales; family Amaryllidaceae; genus Allium; species Allium fistulosum. Next base: position 422,127,794 of record CM060907.1, on the reverse strand, counting down.
CTTTCAAAAATCCTTTTCTATTTACATTCACTTGAATTTCCATTCACATACTCACAATTGCTTTAATTTCATGGGATTATCACTTCAATCCTTATCTCAATTGAGTATTTAACCAATAACAGTTTGAACTCCGACCGGTTTATATTTAGAAAATAGCTTGAAATTTTCAAAACAGATAAGTAGTTGAAAATAATTATTAGTTTGTAAAATAGCCATAAAATAATTAACTAGTTGCAAAATAATTAGAAAATAGTTAAATAGTTATAGAAATTTTAGATAATTGCAAAATAGTCGTAAAATAGTAATTAATTTATAAACCAGTTGAAAAATAGTAATTAGTTTAGAAACAGTTGAAAAATGGTTAAATAGCTCCAAAAATAATTGTAAAACAAGTATAAAATAATTTGTCTTAAGGAAGGAAGGTTGTATATATTTAATAGCTTGGAAAAATGAATTTATATTAAACAATTTATACTGAAGATAGTCCAGAGTCAAAACTGTCCACTTTCCCATCAATTCAATTTAAATTTCCACTTCCATTTAAATTGACCCAATTCCAATTTAAATACTCCAATTTCCATTGGACTTGATTCATTCCCAATTCAACTTTAATTAATTCTCAAATTTCTTTCAAATTTCAAATCAAATTCCATTTGATTTTTACTTACTCGACTTTATTTATAACTTCAATTTTACAACTTCTATTTATAATCAATTTCATTCACATTTTACTTTTAACTCGGAATTATACATTTTAATTAGCCAATATATTTTTATTATTCCATAAACATTTTAATCAAGATTCCAGAGTTTAAACAAATTTCCAAAATTTCAGTATCACCTTAAAATTCAACTATATCCAAAATTCTTTGGAAAATTCAATTATCTCTTAGAATTTCAAAACCAAACCCAGTTCACGAGCAATTCCAATTTAAATCAATTTGTTAGCAATTTCTCTTCTAGAAACTCGAAAATGAACATCGACGATGCTGCAGTCATCACCGACGTTATTTTCCAATGACCAAAAGAGTTCAATGCTTTTATCTCACTAAAAGCATTTCCAAATATTTTTAATTTCAAATCTTCCGGATTGCAAATTCAACACAAAAATATTTTTGAAATAATACTATTATTTCTCCAAACCTTTGGAAACCACCTTCAATCCAAGGAATTTTAAATTTTTCCAAAAATTTTCAAATCCCCAATCCATCCAATTCATATTTAAACATTACTCCGGAATTTTCATCTTACTTTATTTTCAAATATTCTCTGGAATTCTATTTCAAATTATAATCCCATTTATTTCAATTTATAAATTACATTTACTATCTATATTTCAAATTCCAATCAATTTGGACTGATACCACCCACTTCAGTTCCAATCACTTCAATTTAATCCAATTCAAATTGTCCATTTGAATTTTTAAACTTATCCATCTTCAATCACAAATCCAATTAATTCCAACCGGATTCAATTTAAATGAATTCAATTCCAACTTCAAATTTTAACCATCTCGAATTATATAAATTCGAGTTAAATTCTCAAAGATTGGTTTAACTTTTTAAACCAAATTAACCTTGTTCATTCAAAGTTTTTAAACAATTTAATTTTTGAGTTCTAATTCTAGAATTCCAATTTAATCAATTTAAATCTTAATTTGGTTGTATTTTCTGTTACTACTTAATTTAATTTCAATTTCAAGTTTTCAATTAGGTTGTATTTTATATTACTTTTTAATTTAATTTCAATTTAACAATCAATCACCTAAGTATTTATTGGAAGGAAATATTGCTTTATATATCAAAATATATTTTTATATAAAATCATTCAAAACCTTTATATAAGAAAATAACAAGTACGCTCTCATATAAATATATTCAACTCATTCTAGAGTACTACAGACTCTATTAAATGAGTAATTCCCACCAGAGCCAAGGTTCTCGCTTAACCTTTCAGCTCTGATACCAAATGTAACGACCCGAAATTTCCGAACCCGAAAATTCCAGATAGTTAAGAAAAGAAGAAGAGATAGAAGAAGAAGAAACAGAAACAAAACACAGAACCTCACAATCGCAGCAGATCAAAATATAATATCAAATAATAACAGTTTACAAAAGAATACTGTATCGGTTGATTACATTTAAATATATCAGAGTTACAACAAATACACAAACACTGGACAGATACAATCAACATGTCCCAGACAAACTACAATAAAACACAGCGGAATACACTCCATACGCTCCTGCCATCCAGCTCGTCTCCTGAGCTCCAGAACGTCCTTACCTGAAACCTGTAATACTCGATCTGACCCGAGCATTACACCAAAGTAACACCCGGGTCAGGCTGGAAACCAGCGTGAGTAAACCCAACTAACATGGAGTACCAAACATACAACTTATATAAACCCGGGCAACTTATATTAATTTAACAAATTCATAATTTGCTATAGACAACACTTATTTCACACGTCAATTTCTAAGTACCAAACTTAGATAAAATAATCCAATTTACTTAAATCATTTCATTCCAGCCTATTGATTTCACAAATCAATTTATTAAAAATTCGAAGTGGTTTCGGGTATTTCCCAACACCCGACCCCGGTCTCTTCGAGTCTCATGTCATAAATAATCCAAGTTACCCAATTGAAACACACAACATTTCATATCAGAGATATCCATCCATTCAAAGCATCCAATACATTTAATCATCCATAAGCAAAGCTTAATCTCATACAAATCAATTCAATTTCTTCTAATTGAAATTTCAACCCTCAATACTTAGATTCCTTCATTTGACATTGATTAATTCCAAATCAATTAATCCATCAACCATTTCCTATCCATTCATCTTAATTAATCGCCCCGGATTAATTATCTCTCAATTCCATTCAAATAATTATCTTTAATTAATCCCACGCTATTAATTATTCTTAACCCAAATCAATAAGAAATCTTAATTACCTCATAAATCAATTTAAACTATCATCCATTACATTAATTCTTGATTTCTTATATTAATTAATTTTTCCATGAGTCACTTATTATTGACTAATTAATCAATCGTTACTTACATCATTAATTATATAAATTAAGGATTTCCAAATTTTTTCAAAATTTAATTACATTAATTAATAACACAGTATTAATCATTCCAATTAATCCCAATCTGAAATTAACTAACTCTGGATTTACTTCATTAAATAAATCAATTGCTCCTTAATTAGCCATCTTAAGTAATCTCTTGATTAATCTCACAAAGTGATTATATTTTATTAATTACATTAAGTAGTTATTTAGCACACCATCAAATGGTTATTTTGAGTTACTTATACTTATTTAATTACTTACAACTTAATTCATTATTTATTCATACCTTCAATTACTGAATTAAATACCCCAAATCATTAATTAATTGAATTAATTAATTTTCCATTTTATTTACCCTACTAGATTTAATGTATCACAAATCATTAAGCCTTTAGTAACTTTTTAAAACGGGAAACATTTCCTTATTTATGTTTTAAGTTTTAACAACTTAAAATTCCTAATACTTCGAGTTAGGCAACAATCAACTCGAAAACCATCCAAAACCAAAGTCACCAGATCATCAATTCACAGTGCATACCAAATCAGTTTAATCATTCAACCAAATATTTAAATTCAACCATTTAAACTTAAATAGAAATCCAACAGAGTGAGATTTACTCACCTTTGATTTTGGATTTGCAATCCCTTCCATCACGATTAGTTTCTCCACAATTAGACCTTATTGCTTAATCCAAAACCCAAGATGCCCAAATCCTGGCAGCAGCTCCTTCCCTCGATTTCCGCACAGAAAATCAAGGCCTCGTCGTAGCCTACGCACATCGCGAGTCAACTTCCTGTCGATCGAATGCGAACTCGAACAACATCCCTCCCCCTCACCGCAACCTGCTGCTCACCCACCACGACCCAAAGACACGCGACACCACCATCCAAAACTTCGCACGAGCTTCGAGAACGTTAGGGCTCGAGCCTCGATTCGATCACGAAACCCCAAAGGAAAACTCGATTCTCCACCCCATGAATACGTCGCGGCCTCACACGAGCTCGAGCTTGCATCCGCTCTTCGATTCGGTTAGAGGATTAGGAAAGGATAATCGATGCTGAACGTCTTCGCGATCTGAACGATGGAGAGTAAATTCGATTTTGTGGACATTAAATTGAGGATGGAAGAGAAATTAATTGACGAGAAGACTTCAGTCGTTATATTTCCTTCGATTTTGAAATCGAAATGAAAGGCTCGGTCCTTACATTGAAAGCCACTGTATTAATTTTTGAACGAAAAAGCTTTTGTTCTTTTGAACGAGGTTGATTTCGATATAAGGACTTGAGGGAGACGAAGATGTATATAACTTCGGAATGGCTTCTTGCGTACGCTGGTTTACTTATAAAAATATCTCTGACTAATGTACTTCAAATATTATTATATTATAAATTTTATAAGTCGTCAAATTATTTTTAACAGGCTCAAAACTTCATATTCAACATTTTACCCAATTTCAAATTATATATCTCCATAATTTAATTATCAAGTAAATATTAATATTCGGAATTCAAATTTTAAAATTAACTTTTAAATACTTAAAACCAATTTATTATTCCAATTTAAATTGTTAGAAATTCTGGGTCATCACATCGAGTTTTCGTATAACAATAGTTATCAGACTAGTATAGGAATTGCGCCATTTGAGGGTTTATATGGAAGACCATGTAAATCCCCCGCATATTGGTTAGAGATCGGGGATAGATTGGTTCTTGGTCCTGATTTGGTAAAAGAAGCAACAGAAAAGATTGAGCTGATAAGGGCAAGAATGAAGGTAGCTCAGTCTAGGCAAAAAAGCTATGTAGATAAAAGAAGAAAAGAATTAGAGTTCTCTGTTGGAGATCATGTTTACGTTAAAGTGTCGTCAATGAAAGGTGTTATCAGGTTCGGGTAGATGGGGAAGTTAGCACCGAGGTTCGTTGGACCATTTCCTATTTTTGAAAGGATCGGAAAACTCGCATATAGAGTAGAGTTACTGAGTAGTTTAACAGGAGTCGACGATGTTTTCCATGTATCTCATCTGAGGAAATGTGTTAGGGATCCAGACATTAATACAACACCGACTATGTTAGAGGATTTAGTAGTGGAACCAGATATGACTATATTTAGGAAGCCTAACCAGATAGTCGAGAGAGATGAGAAGAAGTTAAGGAACAAGGAAGTTAGCTTAGTGAAAGTCCAGTGGAGTAACGATGCTAGAGACTGTACTTGGGAGACTGAGAGTAGAATTAGAGATGCTTATGCTGATTTGTTTGATGGTATGTTTAACCTTTGATTGTTTTGTTGTGTGCCTTATCTTAATTTCGAGGACGAAATTCATTAAGGAGGGGATATTGTAACACCCCATATTTTTATTAACATTATTTAGGATATTTAATTAGCTAAATAAATCAAAATAATGTAAGATGATTAATAGATTGAAATTTGATTTAACTAAGGGTAGCCGTGCCTACATGTAGAATGAACTAAAGAAATAAGATGGAAATAAGTGTTAGGAAAAAAGGGATGGCAAAATGGGAAATAGATAAACTTATACCATAAACCCTTAGGAAACCAAACACACGTTCCTTTTATCTTTCTCAGGTAAAAATATCCTAAGGCCGTCCACCATTTTCAGTCACAAGAGAAGATAAAGCTAGGATCTTCAAGCGGAAAAAGTAAATCATTCAACATCAAAGCTCACATCTTTAATCACAAAGCTAAGGTGAATGATTACTACATACAATTTTTCTTGTAGTTTTTGGTTTTAAGGTTATTCCAAAACGATTTTGCATGATAATGCCTGTGACGCCCCCACCTCTATACTCACACTAACCAAGGACACTACTGGGTAATGCTGTCGATTAGCGCAAAGAATAAGGCTGTTGAGAAGCGGCCAACTGTATATAATTGCTTTGAGCAAGTACCGATATGTCAGATAGTATGTCACACATTCCATTTCAAGAAGAAATCCGACCTATCCAATATAGACCCAAAGCTACTACACAGTGGCTAAATGTCCTTCGAAAACAAATATAAAATAGTCATAACACAAAATCTGTCCCAGATATTCAAATCACTAAGGTTGAAACATATATGAATATAACACATAGAAGTGTACATCATAGTAGTGGTCATACAAGATCCACTACATCACAAAAGAATAGGTAAATGTACTACACAAAAGAATATGTATACATCAAAGAGTCTCTATCTTGTATACATGAAAGACAAAACTACTAAGCTAAAGTAGTTAGCCAAAAGTCAAAAGCTGGTCCTTGCTAAGAAGTTAAGTGGGAGCACCTAAAACACCTCGGTCTGACCCGAGTATTATTTAAGAAGAAAAATAATAAACGGATCAGTCTAGCTATAATTATCATGTAAGATGAGATAGGATAAGAGATATAACAAAATATAAATGATAACAATAACAATCATACAATATCTCAAGTTTTCTCAAATATTCAAAAAGAATATCATATTCTTTAATTTTATTCACCAAATCACAAATATTGATAAAGCTTATCAAAGCAAATCACAAAAATTGGTGAAACACAAATTCCAGATATTAATATTTAGAAATCCAGAAAGCACAAAGGGGGAGGCCTATCACAAACCGGAGCATGAAAACTCACCAACACGTGTATCACAAACGGAACGCTATCTCATGGATTGCTAACCCATGAAAATGAGCCGAATCTCCACAGAATTGGGTATAGTCCCCTCTTGCAGACAAATGAGACGAAGCTCCACAAACGGTCAAAAGACCATGGGTCGATACCCACCAAATTGAGCCGAAGCTCCACAGAACGGGGTATAGTACACCATGCGGACAAAGAGACATTGCACATCGCAAGTCTAAATCACAAAATGATGATCATTGATGATTAAGTGTAAATTACACTAAGCTAGTAAATAAATGAGTTTAGCTTCATGTCCCATAACCATTGGCTTAACTTAAATATTTACGAACAAATTGTAGATTCCCACTCGAAAATTGTCACTAAATTTCAATCGAACAAGTCTAAGAACTAACCAACAAAGTAAACGCAAGCGTTTCATACCACTTGTTTTGCTAAGTTATTTAATTGGATTTCTCATACGAATGAGGTAACGGTTTGTACATAGTAGTAGATTGGAAAACAGTTTTAAAATCAGGCTTTGTATTAAAAGTAGAGTTGGAATCATTTTGGTGAAAAAGTTTTAGTATTTACTACTAGTATAAAACATTTGTATTTAAAGGTGACAAATCACACAAACGATTACAAAAAAAATCTATCACAAAAATCCACATTTCAATGATGTGAATTAAAACCATGGAAATCGATATCAAACCGTCGAATGGAAACACCAAAAATCCAGAAAAGAGAGCATCAAAGTTGATATTGAATTACAATAACTTTTTGGATAATCAAAAATCGATATATCGGAAATCCACATAAAAATAAGTCCAATTTAAGAATTTAACAGCCACAAACATCTATGGGAAATCCACAGACGTTTGGCCCCTATTTTGGGAAATTGTAACTCTGAGGTCACATACGTCCGTGGATAATCCATAGACGTTTGTCGCCTGTAGCAGGACAGAATTTGCAAAGCCCTTTAATGGGTAAACCTACACAACCTCTCGGATTCGGAAGCGATTGAATGAGCAACTATGACTAGGGATTTATGTCAAGCGACAACCCAGTCCTAAAGGCTCTTCAATTCACCCAAAACTACATGTCTAAATAACCATACTAGAGTTTTCATAAATTTTGACTTCAAAATACCAAAATTAGGAAAATTAACCAAACTAATTCAATTCAAAAGCAATTGAAAAAGAAATAGATGTTAGGAATTCATACCTAACAACAATCAAAGCTATAAACATAGATGCGAGTTCAAGAACTCACCTTTAAACTCAAAAATAGAAAAGATAAGCTCCAAAACAAGCTAAGATCAATTCCTCCTCAACTACACCTCTAGACTCTCCAATCTAGTATCACATGCAAAGATTTCCTAGATTAGGTTATAAGAATTTCTGAAAATTAGAGAGAGATTGAGATGGAGTAGATGAAGAGGTTGCTTGCCTAGGCTTCTCTTTGATTTATAACTTGAATTTGAATTCCAAATAAAAGCTAGTCTTATGAATTTTAATTTCCCATCTTTTCCACCATTTTTCCTTTAGCTTGAGAGTGTTAGGAAATTGTGAATGGAATGAAGGAAGAGGAGAGGAGTTAGGGTATTTGGTAGAAGGGTTTGGGTTATCTTGTTGGGTTAATTGGCTAGAACATAACCCAAAGCCCAAATGAAAATATCAAAATCCTAATCAACTCCAAACACAACAATGTTTATACTTAAACAAGTTGTAAACGTCGATTTGAACTCAATGAAAGTGGCCTAGAGTCTGGATTCGATTGTTTACAAAATGTCACATTTCGGACTTTAATTCAACTATCGATGCTATATTTAAATAAAACATTTAATATAAAATTTTAAAATATGCGGGTTGTTACAGACTCTCCTACTTAAAGAAATTGCATCCTCGCAATACTTAAGAAGGAAATAAGGAGTAACAACCATTCTCTAACATAACACACAAAAAGGAAGATTAACATGAGAAGTTCACCTTAAGGAGCACAAGAGAATAAATCAAGATATGCTCGCTAAATGAATTCTCTGGATTCCCAAGAACAATCCTTAGGATTTGCGGACCATTGAACTTTCACAAGCGAAATGTCTTTGTTACGAAGGCGTTTAACCTCCGTAGCAATGATGCGAATAGGATGTTGCTCATAAGTCATACTAGGTGTGTAACGACCCAGAATTTTGGACCATTCGCATCCATTATAAGTGTATAGGTAGACACTCATGCCGGAGTTGAATTGCTCAAAATACCGCGTTGTTAATTTAAATTGGCAAAACTGGACATATACAGTAAATAAAATAATCACAGGTCACAGACACAGAGTAATAATTGCAGTGGAAATAAAAGAGATAGTAGTTCATGAAGCTACTATATGAATATATAAAATACATCAGAGTTACAACAGAAGAGTAATACGATACATCAGAGTTAAACCAGATACAACGGAAGAGTAACCCGATACATCAGATACAAATCAGAATACATCACTGGAATCATCGAATACCGAAAGCAGAATAGATGGCTGGATCTTCAAGCAAAGCTCCAACTCCAAAGGTGAGTCTCGAATACTGAACTACTCAGTCTGACCCGAGCGTAAAGCAAAAACACAAGACACTCGAGTCAGGATTAACATTCTTATATTAATAAATCCAACTCAAGTGAAATAGCAATTGAAATGCAAGTAACTCAAAGGATGTTTGGAATAACCATCCTTTAAGGATCCGTTAAACTATCTACTAGGTAGTAATATACGCTAAGTAGATAATGTCTATCAGTAATATAAAGATATTAAAATAGCGTTAAGTCATGGCCCATTCCACCCTTAACACATTTTTATTCCCAAAAGCATATACAAGACCGTAGTTTCCCCAAAACCGGAAGTCACCAGAGGGCAATCCATATACTAAAGGTACAAATCAAAATCATAGTGGTCGCGCATAAATGGAATACAAGTATGACAAGGCACATGAGGCAATACCCAAGGTAGTGATACTTCCGTTCGCCTGATCCGGACTGGTGAGAACGCAACGCCGCAGCGCCCGCAACACCGTGAAACAACACTCCCAAAATCAAGGGTGCACCAATCGACAACAAGTATAAGTAGTTCGAAGAAGTGTGTCCACTTGAGGTAGCTAATCCTCCATTGACCCGGCACAGCTCCTGTTTTAGTCATTTCCAATTTGACACAAGTGTCAAGGCTATCCATCATCGTTCTCTTTCTTCAGTCAACACGAACACCATTCCAACCACTTCATTCTGGATCATCACTCCGCGTATAGTTATTAAAGTGGTTTTCGGTTTAGATAGAGAGTATATCCATAACCGAATTCCGGTCTCTTTAATAACTTCCGTAATTTTTACACCGATTGGTCATTTAATATATTTCAAAAACCAAATCAAATTCAATTTCAATTTCAATTCATAAACCAACATTTCATTTGTCTTTCTAAATCAATTTCCAATATTTACGTTTCAAAAACTTCCAAATTATCATTTCAAAATCTCATAATTCAAATTCAATTTCTATTTAAAACAATCCAAATATTGATTCAAGTTCGTATATAAGTTTCATTCCAAAATCATTTAAATTAATTTAACATTCAAATCAATTTAAATCCATTTATCAATTTCATTCAATGTTCGTTAAGTAAATTTTCATTTAAAACAATTTCTGTTTAATTTCCAATTCATTAAATCCATTATTTAAATTCAACTTCGTTATATCAAAACTTACAATTTGAATTAAATTAAATTCATCAAATCAAATCCTTAAATTTTCAAGTCTTACATTAATTTTAATAAATCACATTTTATTTCTTGCTAAAGAAATTCAATTTCACTAATTTACTTTCTTAAATAATTTTCCAAAACTTAATTAATAAAGAAAACTCAATTTCAATTATTTACGAAGTAAATTCACTTATTCAAAAGTTCAATTTTCTTAATTAAAAATACAATCCAATTTAATCATTAAATAATTCAATCTTATTTAATTATTAAATAATTCAAAACTTAATTATTAAATAATTTCAAGGTTTAATAATTTCAAACTTAATTATAATTTCAAACTTAATTATTAAATCATTTCAAACTTAATTCAATCATTTCTCAAATTAAACAACATTCTTTCATCAATTTCTATATAAATATTTCATTTCAGATTATTAAATATTAACATTTTCCTTTCATTAAAATTCAAATTTCAACTTCATTTCAAAACCATATTATTTATTCAAATATAATCTTCGTTTTATTTTCTAAATCAAATTATTTGACCAATCGGGTTTTATTTAATTTTCTATCCTAGGTCAAATTCAATTTGGGTATTTATCATTTCAACCTGATTCCAATTCAATTCAAAATCAAAACATAGCAAAGGGAACTTGCAGTGTGATAACTGGGATGGTGTCAAAGTAAATAAACAAGCAATAATAACAAACAATAACAATCCAATAATCAATTTAAATAATCCCGAAATAACCGTATTAATTCGCATTGTTATTTGTACGAATTAATATAATTATTTCTAGAATCTACACTATCATTTCATGTAGATTAAAGATTATTACATTACGGTTTTCACTTGTCATCTATTTACAATTTCATACATCATCAATTTAACAACATACATCCAGTGGTTCAAGTTGTAATTAAACAAATCCTACGTGTCAATAAATTCAACTGTTAAAGGGGTCATATTATACAAATGTCATTTAATCAAATTTAACACATATATCAAATCTAACTGTCCTACGTCAATTTCCATTTCAAATTATTTATCACTTACATCATTAACAATTTAACGTCCAATATAAACATCAAACCATCAATCATTTAACAACCAACTGGATTATCATTGCATATATAACAGATAATGGTGTCAGATGTCATAGGTGAACTGATACAGGTAATAACAATGTAAATATCAAACAGCAGCATATTTCAATTGTCGTTTCAATTGAAATCAAATTTAATAAATAAAAGAACGTTAATCGTGAGTGAGTGCTCACCTTTCGAGGCTAGAGATATGAACTAGAATGGAGTCAATTTACGAATTCCAAAACAAAGCTAGTTGGGCACGAATTTGACAGGTATAGCTGAAAAAAAGAAATCGAGGAGAACCAATCAAAATTAATTAGATAGAGATAGAGTATATCTATTTAAATTTCAAAGCAATATTACTTTAAACACATATTAACTAATTATATATAAATAAAAATCGTGGCTTTAAATAAAACACATATAATACAACAAACATATCTATATGATATAAATTTAAATAAATATATGTATACTTTTCAGACTGTTAGTATAAATGTAAGTATAACATATTATATGAATATAAAATTTTCAAAACACTTCTACAACAGATATGAAACAACACTTGAAAACATATATATGTACTCTACTATATAAAGAGATATTTATTTTTAAATGGCATATTACATATATTACGCAATATAGGAAACAACTTGTAACATATACAAATCAACAAATACATTCGAAAGTAAATGCAGACAACCCCTATATGAAAATATATGTACGCATCTAGAAGGTATGCAGACCAGGTAGATATATCAATATATCTATATATATTTATTATTAAAACGGTTACAAAGCAGCATATTTCTTATATAAATAGTATAGTATATATACAGTATTCATATATGGTCAAACTATAACCTGTAAACAAATAGTAAGACACATATAAAATTTGCGTATGCTAGTAACCATTTTTCTTAGAACTTCAAATAGAAGAACGACGAGTATTTCTTAAATTTTCAAAATACACGTATAAATACACTAACTGATTTAAATATATATATTTATAACTAATATGGAAACTAAACAAATAAGTGCAAGCTATAATATATATACTTACATTTTTAAAAACCCATACTACTCAAAATTTATAAAACAGTACATATAACAAAATATACCTAGAAATAACTATACGTATAGTAACAACCTATGCAGACCGTACATATTACAATATATAAAACTTTCTATAACTAAACAACTATAATGTATCAAACAAACATACTTAGTTGCTACAACTCTTAGTATAAAAATATAATTTTTCATATAACAAACCCATATATATACAGTACTATATATTTATACATATACATACATACCAGAACATGCACGTATCAGAGCAACCGTTATTTGAAAAACACGGTCAGAGAAAAGGGCTGAAAGGGGAGGTAGGTCGTATGGTGGTCGAGCACTCACACTGCAGGCAACATCATTAACAATTGCTCCTAGTGTTTCAACTTCATGCTTCTTCTTTGAGTTCATGCCTTGAGAAAGATCAGTACCAAGTGATGCAATATGAACATCATGCAGCCATATCATGTTTCAAATTCTGGTTCCTTGGCAAGTGCCAGAGGTGTACTCGGCTGCACTATGGTTCAAGGGAGGCGGAAGACGGAGGCTCAGATGAGTTGCGGGGTGGTGCGACTTCGGCAAGGTGTTCCCGCGTGCAAAGATGAGGGAGTGAGGCGCGCTCAGGTCGGGGTGGTTAGTGATGCTCAACGCGAGCGAGTGGGAGGCACTGGAAGGTGGAGGAGAAATGATGGCGGTGGTTCGGATTTCAGGGCTGGCGGGGAGGAGATCGTCGATGGTGCGGCTGTTCGCTAGGTGGGTGGCAGAGATAGATGCTGTGGCGGATGTGGTGATGAGGTGGATTGGGTTATGGGGCACGTTGGTGGAGAGGAGCAAGCTTGGCGGATCGACATGGAGGAGGGAGGATCGGGGTGGTTCGGCCTCGAGTGGGGCTGGGATGGTGGTTGATGGCGGCAGCAATTGAGAGAAATTTTTCTTCAGAGAAGAGTGAACGGAGGGAAGAGAAGAGAAGGCTTTGAGATGGGTTAAAGGTTATGCTATACGAACAGGTGACTGACAGCTCTTATTAACTAGGTATATTTACTATACATATTTACTTAACCAATGTACAAATTTACAATGGGAATAGCATACGTCAAAAGCTGAATTTTGGGAAAAGAGGAATAATAAATGCAAACGGCTAGTGGGATTTTGAATAGGCACGGGAAATTCCAAAGCTCAACTACGGAACCGATACGGATAACCGCTTAACGGATTTCGCTGCGTAGCGGTCTTCAAAATACAGAATGAGATATACCGTAGAGACCAGGGCAACGAGACGATCAAAACGGCATACTGATATCCGTGGTATGATTTAATTATAAAAATTCGAATTTTTCTACTACGGAAAATGCAAGAAAACACTGAAAAATAAGATCGACGGAGCCAAAGATGTCCGAATTTGGAAAAACGATAAACTGACATCTTGCTCAGAAGATGGTTTAGAATTTTTCTATGTAAAATATTTTGGTTTCGAAAACATTTTAATTTCAACGCTTTTTAACTGATTAAATTGAAGTGAATTTACGCGCGAAATAAACTTCCATATTTTCGGACGAAAATTTACCAGTCGCTATGTTTAACTAGACGTATTCCAAATATTAAATTTTATTTCAAAATTTTATCGTTTAAAATTTCACGAAATTTCAACTAATTCCGTTATTAAAACAGTTGAAATTTACGGGTCGTTACACTCTCCCCCACTCAAAACTTTTCGTCCCCGAAAAGGAACGAGGTAGGAGAATAGAAACAACCAGAAAGAAAAACAGATTTGAAATACAAAATAACAATTAATTTAAACCATATAAATTCAAATTTAAATTAATTGATATTTAATAATTGATTTAATCCATTTGATTTCACTAAAATAAACCTCAACTATTTCTAAATTCATTATCTTATTATCCAATTATCTTCAATTTACAATTTCTAAAACCATAAATTTGAATAGTCTTTTATTATAATCATATATTTTTTTCAGCAATTTAAATTCTTCTTTATTCTAAATTATTGTTAGATTCATTCTACTTAATATATCTACTCACATATATTTAACCCATATAAATTAATTTAAAACATAAAAGTTTCGATCTAAACTAATTTACATCTATTTATTTCTTTTAAATTCAAAGTATTTTCTTATGTTGATCAAATTTCAATTTATTAATTCTTTCAAAACAAATTTATTAATTCTTTCAAAACAAATTTATTAATTCTTTCAAAACAAATTTATTAATTCTTTCAAAATAAATTTATTTCATTATTAACTGAGTTTACATATTATCCTATCTAACTCTATTAACATCTTTATAATCAAAATTTAGTGTATAACATTTATTATAAACACTCAAATTTTATTTATAAATTCAATTTATCTTATATATTATCCAATTACATATTCAACTTCTGAATGATTTAGGTAAGTAGTATTAGAATGCAGTTGAACAATATACAAATAAAATTTTCCCAATTCAATTATTCAAGTTCAAATATTAATTCCAAATTTTAGTTTTATTTATAATTAAAATCATCGTTTAACAAAATTTAAGAATTAGATTTCCGATTAACTTTAAACAATTTAGAGATATATATAATATATTTATATCAAATCAAATTAAATTTTAAAATAAGATACCTATATATATGTAAATCAAAATATACTGATAAATTCAAATCAAAATATATATATATTTTTTTAAAACAAAACCGTAGCAAAGCTACAGAATAGTATCTCCACTTCGAAACTCGAAAATAAATGTCGATGATGCGGCCGCCATCACCGAAATTATTTTCCAGCGACAAAGAGAAGAGCACTGATTTCAACATTTTAAAAATTCTTTGAAAACGATTTCTATTCGAAAATACATTCAATAATATATACTGTAAAATTTTAAAACCAAAGTTCGAAATCATCGGAAACCAATACATTCTCAAATTTCTGAATTAAATTCATTTCAAATTCCAATCAATTTATAACCAAGTTTATAAATTCATTTGTTTATATTATGCAATAGTCAATGGTTTACAAAACGATAAATGAAAATCAATATTATTATTTCAGACAACAAATTCATTAACAATTTAATTTCAGAAAACTTATTTTATATATAATATAATCATTCAAAACTATTTTGTTTATCAAATTTGAAAGCAGCATTTTTAATATAAATTTAGAAATACATTTCTTTGCTTGACGATACAGGAATGAATTTTCAAAATAAGGATAGGAATTCAAATTTTTGTTGACTCAAATCAAAGAGAATTTCGATTCGAAAATAAGTTTGAAACAGAAGATAAGATAATTCAATTACCATAATCGGGAGATGGATGAGTTTATTTAATTCACGGGCAACCTTAACCGGGTCGCCCGTAACTTCAAGAATAAGATCGATGCTGAATTCGGAGGTAAATCAACACTCGATATCAAGAGATGAAATTTGGGTATAGCAGGAGATTAGATAGCATCATAAACCGAGGATACAGAAATCTCCGGTAAATCGATGCCTATTATAAAGGAGTTTCACCCCTTTACAAATCATTCGAAGTTTGGCGAGACCGCCGATTCATTATAAGGGTCATTCGAAATGGAGTTATGTGATGCTCCAGAATTGGAAGAAGACGAATAGTGAAGGTCACGAATGAACTTCGGAACCGAGGGGAACGTTCCAAAATTCAAAGGAATTGAGTCGAAGGAAGAGATTGAAACTCGAATGAGAGTGATTCTGTAAATACATTTACCCTATATGTTAAGTTTTGCCTAGAGCTACCAAAGCTCTGATACCAACTGTAACGACCCAGAATTTTGGACCATTCGCATCCATTATAAGTGTATAGGTAGACACTCATGCCGGAGTTGAATTGCTCAAAATACCGCGTTGTTAATTAAAATTGGCAAAACTGGACATATACAGTAAATAAAATAATCACAGGTCACAGACACAGAGTAATAATTGCAGCGGAAATAAAAGAGATAGTATTTCATGAAGCTACTATATGAATATATAAAATACATCATAGTTACAACAGAAGAGTAATACGATACATCAGAGTTAAACCAGATACAACGGAAGAGTAACCCGATACATCAGATACAAATCAGAATACATCACTGGAATCATCGAATACCGAAAGCAGAATAGATGGCTGGATCTTCAAGCAAAGCTCCAACTCCAAAGGTGAGTCTCGAATACTGAACTACTCAGTCTGACCCGAGCGTAAAGCAAAAACACAAGACACTCGAGTCAGGATTAACATTCTTATATTAATAAATCCAACTCAAGTGAAATAGCAATTGAAATGCAAGTAACTCAAAGGATGTTTGGAATAACCATCCTTTAAGGATCCGTTAAACTATCTACTAGGTAGTAATATACGCTAAGTAGATAATGTCTATCAGTAATATAAAGATATTAAAATAGCGTTAAGTCATGGCCCATTCCACCCTTAACACATTTTTATTCCCAAAAGCATATACAAGACCGTAGTTTCCCCAAAACCGGAAGTCACCAGAGGGCAATCCATATACTAAAGGTACAAATCAAAATCGTAGTGGTCGCGCATAAATGGAATACAAGTATGACAAGGCACATGAGGCAATACCCAAGGTAGTGATACTACCGTTCGCCTGATCCGGACTGGTGAGAACGCAACGCCGCAGCGCCCGCAACACCGTGAAACAACACTCCCAAAATCAAGGGTGCACCAATCGACAACAAGTATAAGTAGTTCGAAGAAGTGTGTCCACTTGAGGTAGCTAATCCTCCATTGACCCGGCACAGCTCCTGTTTTAGTCATTTCCAATTTGACACAAGTGTCAAGGCTATCCATCATCGTTCTCTTTCTTCAGTCAACACGAACACCATTCCAACCACTTCATTTTGGATCATCACTCCGCGTATAGTTATTAAAGTGGTTTTCGGTTTAGATAGAGAGTATATCCATAACCGAATTCCAGTCTCTTTAATAATTTCCGTAATTTTTACACCGATTGGTCATTTAATATATTTCAAAAACCAAATCAAATTCAATTTCAATTTCAATTCATAAACCAACATTTCATTTGTCTTTCTAAATCAATTTCCAATATTTACGTTTCAAAAACTTCCAAATTATCATTTCAAAATCTCATAATTCAAATTCAATTTCTATTTAAAACAATCCAAATATTGATTCAAGTTCGTATATAAGTTTCATTCCAAAATCATTTAAATTAATTTAACATTCAAATCAATTTAAATCCATTTATCAATTTCATTCAATGTTCGTTAAGTAAATTTTCATTTAAAACAATTTCTGTTTAATTTCCAATTCATTAAATCCATTATTTAAATTCAACTTCGTTATATCAAAACTTACAATTTGAATTAAATTAAATTCATCAAATCAAATCCTTAAATTTTCAAGTCTTAAATTAATTTTAATAAATCACATTTTATTTCTTGCTAAAGAAATTCAATTTCACTAATTTACTTTCTTAAATAATTTTCCAAAACTTAATTAATAAAGAAAACTCAATTTCAATTATTTACGAAGTAAATTCACTTATTCAAAAGTTCAATTTTCTTAATTAAAAATACAATCCAATTTAATCATTAAATAATTCAATCTTATTTAATTATTAAATAATTCAAAACTTAATTATTAAATAATTTCAAGGTTTAATAATTTCAAACTTAATTATAATTTCAAACTTAATTATTAAATCATTTCAAACTTAATTCAATCATTTCTCAAATTAAACAACATTCTTTCATCAATTTCTATATAAATATTTCATTTCAGATTATTAAATATTAACATTTTCCTTTCATTAAAATTCAAATTTCAACTTCATTTCAAAACCATATTATTTATTCAAATATAATCTTCGTTTTATTTTCTAAATCAAATTATTTGACCAATCGGGTTTTATTTAATTTTCTATCCTAGGTCAAATTCAATTTGGGTATTTATCATTTCAACCTGATTCCAATTCAATTCAAAATCAAAACATAGCAAAGGGAACTTGCAGTGTGATAACTGGGATGGTGTCAAAGTAAATAAACAAGCAATAATAACAAACAATAACAATCCAATAATCAATTTAAATAATCCCGAAATAACCGTATTAATTCGCATTGTTATTTGTACGAATTAATATAATTATTTCTAGAATCTACACTATCATTTCATGTAGATTAAAGATTATTACATTACGGTTTTCACTTGTCATCTATTTACAATTTCATACATCATCAATTTAACAACATACATCCAGTGGTTCAAGTTGTAATTAAACAAATCCTACGTGTCAATAAATTCAACTGTTAAAGGGGTCATATTATACAAATGTCATTTAATCAAATTTAACACATATATCAAATCTAACTGTCCTACGTCAATTTCCATTTCAAATTATTTATCACTTACATCATTAACAATTTAACGTCCAATATAAACATCAAACCATCAATCATTTAACAACCAACTGGATTATCATTGCATATATAACAGATAATGGTGTCAGATGTCATAGGTGAACTGATACAGGTAATAACAATGTAAATATCAAACAGCAGCATATTTCAATTGTCGTTTCAATTGAAATCAAATTTAATAAATAAAAGAACGTTAATCGTGAGTGAGTGCTCACCTTTCGAGGCTAGAGATATGAACTAGAATGGAGTCAAGTTACGAATTCCAAAACAAAGCTAGTTGAGCACGAATTTGACGGGTATAGCTGAAAAAAAGAAATCGAGGAGAACCAATCAAAATTAATTAGATAGAGATAGAGTATATCTATTTAAATTTCAAAGCAATATTACTTTAAACACATATTAACTAATTATATATACATAAAAATCATGGCTTTAAATAAAACACATATAATACAACAAACATATCTATATGATATAAATTTAAATAAATATATGTATACTTTTCAGACTGTTAGTATAAATGTAAGTATAACATATTATATGAATATAAAATTTTCAAAACACTTCTACAATAGATATGCAACAACACTTGAAAACATATATATGTACTCTACTATATAAAGAGATATTTATTTTTAAATGGCATATTACATATATTACGCAATATAGGAAACAGCTTGTAACATATACAAATCAACAAATACATTCGAAAGTAAATGCAGACAACCCCTATATGAAAATATATGTACGCATCTAGAAGGTATGCAGACCAGGTAGATATATCAATATATCTATATATATTTATTATTAAAACGGTTACAAAGCAGCATTTTTCTTATATAAATAGTATAGTATATATACAGTATTCATATATGGTCAAACTATAACCTGTAAACAAATAGTAAGACACATATAAAATTTGCGTATGCTAGTAACCATTTTTCTTAGAACTTCAAATAGAAGAACGACGAGTATTTCTTAAATTTTCAAAATACACGTATAAATACACTAACTGATTTAAATATATATATTTATAACTAATATGGAAACTAAACAAATAAGTGCAAGCTATAATATATATACTTACATTTTTAAAAACCCATACTACTCAAAATTTATAAAACAGTACATATAACAAAATATACCTAGAAATAACTATACGTATAGTAACAACCTATGCAGACCGTACATATTACAATATATAAAACTTTCTATAACTAAACAACTATAATGTATCAAACAAACATACTTAGTTGCTACAACTCTTAGTATAAAAATATAATTTTTCATATAACAAACCCATATATATACAGTACTATATATTTATACATATACATACATACCAGAACATGCACGTATCAGAGCAACCGTTATTTGAAAAACACGGTCAGAGAAAAGGGCTGAAAGGGGAGGTAGGTCGTATGGTGGTCGAGCACTCACACTGCAGGCAACATCATTAACAATTGCTCCTAGTGTTTCAACTTCATGCTTCTTCTTTGAGTTCATGCCTTGAGAAAGATCAGTACCAAGTGATGCAATATGAACATCATGCAGCCATATCATGTTTCAAATTCCGGTTCCTTGGCAAGTGCCAGAGGTGTGCTCGGCTGCACTATGGTTCAAGGGAGGCGGAAGACGGAGGCTCAGATGAGTTGCGGGGTGGTGCGACTTCGGCAAGGTGTTCCCGCGTGCAAAGATGAGGGAGTGAGGCGCGCTCAGGTCGGGGTGGTTAGTGATGCTCAACGCGAGCGAGTGGGAGGCACTGGAAGGTGGAGGAGAAATGATGGCGGTGGTTCGAATTTCAGGGCTGGCGGGGAGGAGATCGTCGATGGTGCGGCTGTTCGCTAGGTGGGTGGCAGAGATAGATGCTGTGGCGGATGTGGTGATGAGGTGGATTGGGTTATGGGGCACGTTGGTGGAGAGGAGCAAGCTTGGCGGATCGACATGGAGGAGGGAGGATCGGGGTGGTTCGGCCTCGAGTGGGGCTGGGATGGTGGTTGATGGCGACAGCAATTGAGAGAAATTTTTCTTCAGAGAAGAGTGAACGGAGGGAAGAGAAGAGAAGGCTTTGAGATGGGTTAAAGGTTATGCTATACGAACAGGTGACTGACAGCTCTTATTAACTAGGTATATTTACTATACATATTTACTTAACCAATGTACAAATTTACAATGGGAATAGCATACGTCAAAAGCTGAATTTTGGGAAAAGAGGAATAATAAATGCAAACGGCTAGTGGGATTTTGAATAGGCACGGGAAATTCCAAAGCTCAACTACGGAACCGATACGGATAACCGCTTAACGGATTTCGCTGCGTAGCGGTCTTCAAAATACAGAATGAGATATACCGTAGAGAACAGGGCAACGAGACGATCAAAACGACATACTGATATCCGTGGTATGATTTAATTATAAAAATTCGAATTTTTCTACTACGGAAAATGCAAGAAAACACTGAAAAATAAGATCGACGGAGCCAAAGATGTCCGAATTTGGAAAAACGATAAACTGACATCTTGCTCAGAAGATGGTTTAGAATTTTTCTATGTAAAATATTTTGGTTTCGAAAACATTTTAATTTCAACGCTTTTTAACTGATTAAATTGAAGTGAATTTACGCGCGAAATAAACTTCCATATTTTCGGACGAAAATTTACCAGTCGCTATGTTTAACTAGACGTATTCCAAATATTAAATTTTATTTCAAAATTTTATCGTTTAAAATTTCACGAAATTTCAACTAATTCCATTATTAAAACAATTGAAATTTACGGGTCGTTACAAGGTGAAACCTCAATTTCTTCAATAACACTAGGCTCAAGAATAGAATCAGAATCTCTAAGGCATTTCCGTAGCCGAGAAACGTGAAATACGTCATGAATAGCTGAAAATTGAGCTGGTAATGTAAGGCGATAAGCCACGGAACCAATGCGTTCGGTGATGGGAAACGGGCCAATATATCGAGGTGCTAATTTTCCCAATCGACTGAAATGCACTACACCCTTCATAGGTGAAACACGAATGAATACCTTCCACATAAAATTCCGAATTCCTTCTTCGGTTATCGGCATAGGATTTTTGTCTACTCTTAGTTTCTTTCATCCTATAACGAATAAGGTCAATCTTTTATGTGGCATCACAAATAAAATTTGGACCTAAAACCAACTTATCACCGGTTCCAAGCCAATACGAAGGAGATTAGCATGGCCTTCCATAGAGTGCCTCGAAAGGTGCCATACCAATACTAGATTGGGAGCTGTTATTGTAAGAAAACTCAACAAGAGAAATATGATCTTCCCAACTTCCACTAAAATCAAGAACACATGCGCGATGGAGATCTTCAAGAGTTTGATTCACACGCTCTGTTTTTCCATCGGACTAAGGATGATAAGCGGTGCTAAAATTAAGCTTTGTTCCTAATGCTTTTGAAGACCTTTCCAAAATCAACTAGTAAATAAGGGATCACTATCGCTAACAATAGAAGTAGGAACTCCATGCAATTTAACAATTTCTTTAACATAGATGTAAAAACCCGCATATTTTACGATTTGTATATTTAAATATTTTATTTAAATATAGAATCGTTAACCAGATTAAAGTCCGAAAAGCTACTTTTTGTAAACAGTCGAATTGAGACTCGAGACCACCTCCATTGAGTCCAAAACGGCGTTTGCGACTTTTTTGAGTATAAACATTGATATGTTTGGAGTAACTTGAATTTTGACATTTTCTATTGGGCTTTGGGTTTGGGTTTCAACCCAACTCGCTCTATAACCTAGTTCAGCCCTCTCCTCTCCTCTTCACTTCATTTCTATTTTCTTAAACACTCAAGCAAATCTGAAAATGGGGAGAGGAATGAGAAATTAGAAACTCCAAGCCCTAGTTTTCATTTGCAAAACCAAATTCTTGCTCCAAATTCAAAGAGAAGCTAAGGTAAGCCTCCTTTTCATCTTCACCAACTCATTCTCTCTTTAATTTCTGAAATTTCCTAAACCTAACTTAGGAAATGTTCTTCTTTTGAGCTTAGATTCAAGTTTCTAGAGTTGAGGTTGAAGAGAAGTTGATCTTCCTTTGCTTTCAAGCTTCTCCTTCCTCCTTTTTGGGTTTAAAGGTGAGTTCTTTAACTCACATCTATATCTATAGCTATCTTTGTTGTTAGGTATGAATTCCTAACACTTGTGCATACTCATTTGACTTTGATTTGGATTGATTTGGTGAACATTTCAATTTTTGGTGTTTTGAAGTCAAAACTTTGAAAATCCTAGCTTTGATTTGGGAACATGTTTTTGGTGGTGAATCGGAGAGCCTATAGGGCCGGGATGTCGATTGGCAAAAGCCCCTAAAGTCCATTGCTCGACCGGTTGCGAATGGTTTGAGTTTTCTCCTCCATTTGATTGGATGAACAACAGTTTCAGCTAAAGCCAGTCGACCGACCTCCTGCAGCCAGTCGACTGACTGCAGACCCAGAAAACTCTCGGGTTCTGGTTCAGTCGACTAACTGTAGAAGGCCAGTCGACTGACCTGCTTGATTTTGCTTATTTTGCCTAATTTTCTTGAGATTCCAATTCTTATCGATCCGTGATTATCCGATTTATTGTTATCATTTATTATTGACGTTGATGACTTCTTTTTCGGGATTTTTGAGAATATCCATTAAGATGGATTCGGTATCGATTTCTTTGGATTTGATTCACGTCTTCGAATGTGGATTTTGGTGATTGATTGTTTCTACAATCATTTCTGTGATTTGTCACTTTAAAATATAATGGTTTTCTATACTAGTAGTAAATATTCAAACTCCTTTTTCAAAGATGATTTCAACTTTATTTTTAAATAAAAAGCTTGTTTTCAAAACCGTTTTCCAATCTATTAGTATATACAAACCATTACCTCATTCGTATGAGAAAATATAATTAAACGGCTTAGCAAAACAAGTGGTATGAAATGCTTGCGTTTACTTCGTCGGTTACTTTTTGGACTTGTTCGATTGAAATTCTTGTGACAATTTTCGAGTGGGAATCTACAAGTTGTTCGTAAATATTTAAGTTAAGCTAGTGGTTATGGGACATGAAGCTAAACTCATATATTTACTAGCTTAGTGTAATCGACACTTTTATTGATCAATGATGATCATTTTGTGATTTAGACTAGCGATGTGCGATGTCTATTTGTCTACGAGGGAGACTAAACCCCGTTTCTGTGGAACTTCGGTTCAATTTGGTGGGGTAGCGAGCCGTGGTCTTCGGGCCGTTTGTGGAGCTTCGGCTCAAAATTTATGGTTAACGACCATGGAATGGTGTTCCGTTTGTGATACACGTGTTGGTGAGTTTTCATGCTCCCGTTTGTGATAGGCCTCCCCCTTTGTGATTTCTGGATTTCTAATTGATGATTTCTAGAATTTGTATATCACCTCTTTATGTGAATGGCAACGATATGTTTGTCAATATTTGTGGTTTGGTGAATAAAATAAAGAATATGACATTCTTTTTGGTGATTTGAGATTCTTGAGATATTGTATGGTTTTGTTGTTGTTTAAAGCATATTTGTCACAGTTTGACAATTACTGTTATCATACGTTTTAGTTATATCTCTACTCTTATCTCATTTTATATATGATAATTATAGCTAGACTGATCCGTTTATTATTTTTTTCTTAAATAATACTCGGGTCAGACCGAGATGTTACAGGTGCTTCTGCTTGACTCCTTATCTGGGATAATCTTTAGACTTTTGTCTAACTACACAGTTTTGTAGTTTTTGTTATTATACATTAGAGATATAGAATCCTTGATGTATAATTATTCTTTTGTCTGGCACTTGTATCTATTCTTTTGTGATATTGTGGATCTTGTTTGACCACTACTCTGATGTACAATTTTATGTGTTATATTCATATCTGTTTCCTCCTTTGAGATATGAACATCTGTGACTGATTTATGTTATGTTTATTTCTATATTTGTTTCCGAGATCCACTTAGCCACTGTGTGGTAGCTTTGAGTTTGTATTTGATATGTCGGGTTTCCTCTTAAAATGATATGCATTTTATGCTATCGACATATTGGTACTCGCACAAAGCAATTACACGGATGGTCGCTCCTCAACAGCCTTATTCTTCGTGCTAGTTGAAGGCATTACTTAGTAGTGTCCTTGGCTAGCGTGAGTATAGAGGTGGGGCGTCAAAGCTTGGTATCAGAGCCAAACTTCAGAACAATGTAGAATAATCTAGCAAGGATCATTGTCCTTAGTCTTTCTTAGGAATCGTGCCATAGGATTTAGTTCGAGTCTTCGAACCGTTCTATCCTATATTCTTTATGATGCCTTGTTTTGTCAATCAAATTTGTTTGATATTCATTTTGTGAATAAACTTTTTCCTCTTTTCTTTCTTTCTTAAAGAAGAGAAATGGTTAGACCTGGCCGTCCCAGCGCCGGTCAATCTGGAGTATTTATGTCTGCTCAGCAACTTTTAGATCTTGTAAGAAATGCTCAAGCTGCCGGACCTATTCCTAAGCCCACACATCTTAAATATGGATTTGCACGCTTGTGCAGTGTTAACTCCTCTTTTAAAGCGACCTAGCGACCTAACTTCACAAGCGACCTAATGGACTCAGCGACCTAATGGACTCAACGACCTAATCACTTAACGAGCTAAAAGGTTCTGGAGATCATAACGGGTTAACGACCTAAAGCTCCAGCGACCTAATGACCTAAAAGTATAAGCGACCTAACGAACTAAACATGTGGCGACTTAGCAACTAGCACAAGCCAGAACGAGCTAGCGACCTAAAGGATGGAACGACCTAGCGACCTAACTATCAGCATGGGGCAATAGTATACCACAGCAGACAGATGCAGCGACCTAGCGACCTAATGTCATAATTGACCTAGCGACCTAAGGTTATCACGACCTACTACTACCCTCGCAACTTACCTAGGTCGCTCCACTAGTTATCTCAACATGGTTAGGTCGCCAACTACTCCCTAGGTCGCTCACGACCTACAACTTACCAACCCGTTCAGGCAAGATCAAATGCAATAAGCCGTAGCTCGCATCCCCTAGGTCACTAGCGACCTACGACCTACTCTTAGGTCGTTTGCGACCTACGACCTATCACCTGCCCATATTTTTCTCTATAAATACTGCACCTGCTCCAACTGAAGAGGGACTTTTCGGATCATTTCTGGAACGCCGAGATTCTGCTGTTTTCTCGACTCATCCAACACTTCAAGCACTCCAAACAGCAAAGACGCTTCAACAAACTTTTGGAAGAGATCTAACACATTCAACATGGATTTGAAGTGCTCTTCTTCATTCAAGTTCTAGCTATTCGTCTAAAGTGTGTTGTAATGAAAGTGCATCGTAAAGAATTGTAATCAAATCATCAATAAAGGAGATTAAAGTGGATGTAGGCTAGATCTTAAGCCGAACCACTATAAAACTATTGTCTTTTTACTGCTTTTCTATGATTTCTCTGCTTATATTCTGTTCCTGTACCAACGGGCGGTGCTTTCACGCTTTCATTACATACATCGGGGTGTTAGCGTTCAATTTTTAGCGTTAACATTTCTGGTGCTTTCACTGAGAACCCAATTCAGGAATATTTTCACCATTGCTTCACAAAAGTTTGTTGAAAAAGTTTCTTTGAAAAACAGAAGTTTGTCGGAAATAATGGCTCCCGGAAGAAAGCGCAAGTCTACCGGATCCGTCAATACTCATGATAACACTGCTACTTCTCCCTCATCAAGTCAAGCAGCTCCAAGTATTGGAGTGACACGAGCGGAGTTAGATGCTGCTGTGTCTGGGTTGTATCAGCAAATTGAAACCCGGAACACCTTAATGCTAGACAAGTTGAATGCTATGCTCGGAGCTAACCATCAACCAGCGAATAATAAGGAAAATTTGTTGATGCTGTTCACAACTCTGAATGGAGGAACATTCCTCAAAGGGCAGCTGACACTGCCGAAGGGGCACCTCCCCAAGCCGGAGTAACAAGGCCGCAGCCAACTCTCCACGAACGTTTGTTTAGGCAAACTTCCGAGAAAATAGCTGACATCTGCCCCGCAGAGCCTCTGAACAACGAGGAATACCTCTCGGGAATGATATGACAGATCATGAAAGAGAGCATGCAAAGAAATGAAGATGAGAACGATTGGGGGTTTACTCCAAGCAAGACTCCGTTCATTGAAAAAATTCTAAAAGCTGAATTTCCAAAAAAGTTTGTTCCTCCTACCATTCCAACTTATCGAGGGCAAGCAACCCTAACCAATTTTTGTACAAGTACGACTGGCACATGATGGGTGCCAGGGCAACGGATGAAATTAAATGCCGGTACTTTCCGGTGTACTTGGAAGAGGTGGCACAACTCTGGTTTACAAAGTTGCCGGCCCGATCTGTAGACCAGTTCTCCGATTTAACTCGGAAGTTTAAAGAGCAATTCAGACTGTATGCTTCAAAGGAAAAGGACATAATGTCATTGTCCAGCCTTGAGCAAAATCCAGGAGAGCCTATCAAATCCTTCTTGAATCGCTTCAATATAGCTTTGACTGAAGTCGACAACGCGGAGCCACGGATTGTTTTGACTTATTTGATGTGGGCTATCGATAAGTCAAGTGAATTTGGGAAATAGCTGAAAATGAAGGAGCCAAATTCACCCGAGAAATTTTATAAGAAAGCTGACGAGTTCATGCGCTTGGAAAATCTTCCTACGCCAGCAAAAGTGGTGTTGACATGGGTGGAGAATAACATTGCTGCTTCAACTAAGAAAGAATCCGGAGGTCAGAAGAGGGAGAATAATGGTGGGAAGAAATAGAAGGACATGAAGAAACCTCACTTCTTTAATGTTAACGCTGAAAAGTGAACGCTAACACCCGGTGTGTGTAATATAATCGTAAAAGCACCACCCGTGTGACGGGAACAGAGATTAAGCAGTAAAATAGCAGAAAAGCAGTAAAAGACAGCAGTTTATAGTGGTTCGGCTTGAGATCGAGCCTACGTCCACTTTGAATCTCTTTATTACTGAATCTGGTTACAAATCGATACAATTCGCTTATGAAAACAATACAGTTTGATCACAAAGACAATCTCGACTACTAGCTCAAACTTTGATGATGAAACTCGATGAATCCGTGTTAGATGCAGAGAATTCCTCTCGAAGCTTGTTGTAGTGTTTCGAATGTTTGAAGATCTTCAGTTGTTGAATGAGTGGAGTGTTCAGCAGAGTATCGACGCTTTGAGAAATGATCGGCCCAAAGTCTACTCCTTGTTGGAGTTTGGGGGGTATTTATAGGAGCTGAATTCTGGACAGAAGTTTTCCCTAAGTCTTAGGTCGCGTGCGACCTAAGTTAGGTCGTAGGTCGCGAACGACCTAAGCTAGGTCGCAGTCTTCTCTTGACTTAGGTAACAAGCCTGAGGCAGCTTTATGCGGTTTCATCTGAAGAAGTGGTAGGTCGCGAACGACTTAAAGTAGGTCATGCTCCTCTCTTCGCCTTTAGCTCGTGAAGTTTTTAGGTCGTTGGCTTTTAGGTAGCTGGGTTTGCTTCAGGAGTTAGGTCGGAGCATCCTTTAGGTCGCAGCATCCTTTAGGTCGCAAGCTCTCTTAGGTCGTAGCTTCCTTTAGCAGTTAGGTCGCTATGTCTTTAGGTCGCAACATTCTTTAGGTCGCAAGCTCCCTTAGGTCGCAGCATCCTTTAGGTCACAACATTCTTTAGGTCGCAAGCTCCCTTAAGGTCGCAGCATCCTTTAGGTCGCAAGCTCTCTTAGGTCGCAGCTTCCTTTAGCAGTTAGGTTGCTATGTCTTTAGGTCGTAGAGCCTCTTAGGTCGCAGGCTTCCCCTAACAGTTAGGTCGTAGACTCCCTTAGGTCGCAGAGCCTCTTAGGTCGCAGGCTTCCTTAAGTTGCGACTTCTCTTAGGTCGTTTGCTTTTTAGGTCGTACAGTTTTAGGTCGTACAGTTTTAGGTCGCTTAAAGATAGGAGTTCACATTTAAACCCTCAGATTTCACCCCCTTAACCGACACTCCGGAGAATGTCTTCTTCGCCACCAAAGATGCCGTGGAATATCCTAAACCAGCTGAGATAAAGCCTAGAAAGAATGCTATGAGAAATGGAAAATTCTATCGATTTCATAAGCAACCCGGCCATGATACCAATGAATGTCGTCATTTGAAGAGCTTGATTGAAGAATTACTAAGACAAAACAAGCTGCAATAGTATGTTAAGAGGAACAGGAATGACCCAACTTCGTCTGCTCAGGGGCAGCAACTCCCTGCTTACCAATCTGGCTCAGGTGAGGGAACTACTGCACATGAATCTGAAAGGCCTGTTATCAATGTGATTATAGGAGGCCCACACCTAGCGGGCAGAAGCTGGGATGAGATGGAAAGATACTCTCGTTCTCTGAAATATACCCCAGCAGAAGAGGATGTTTTTGTTTTGGAAGACGCTGCACCCCTGAAACAGCAGAGAACTTCTAATGATGGCATTGTGTTCAGAGCTAGGGATTCTATGGGTGTTGAAGCTCCAACCATGGATCCCTTGGTCATTTCTACAGGAATTGGGCCAGCTATTGTAAGACGGGTGCTTGTTGATTGCGGCGCCTCTTGCAATATACTCTTCAAGAAGACATTCGATCAAATGAAGATCCCAATGGCTGATGTTCAGGCTTCATTGTAGAAGGTTGTTGGGTTTACTGGGGAACCAAAGCAACCAATTGGAACTCCCGACCTGTTTTTGGAACTTGGAGAGGGACAGAAAAAGGTGGTTCGGAAATAGACTTTTGTAATTGTTGACGGATTTTCTGCCTACAATGCCTTCCTGGGCCGGCCAACTCTAGCTGCATTCAAGGCTATTCTCGCCCCGTGGTGCCTAACTATGAAATTTCCCACAGATAATGGTGTTGGTGTTATTAAAGGGGATCAAAATGCCGGGCGGGAATGTTGTCTTACAGAGCTTCGGGAGGCAAGGAAGAGAGAGATGGGAAAAGATGCGGTAGCCCCGCTCTGCATCAAAGAGCCAACCTTGTAGCAAGTACAGGGTGGCCACTGCACTGGCGAGCATAGTGGTGCAAGGAAAGAAATGGACCCCAAAAAGGCCAGTGCAGGGGAGAATAGAGTGGTGCCAATGGAAGTAACGGTACTAGTACCTGTTGACCTTAAAGACCGAAACAAAGTGTTGAATGTGGGTTCGCAACTCAGTGTGGTAGTTCAAAATATGCTGATATCATTTTTGAAAGCAAATCTGGATGTATTCGCCTGGAGTCACGCCTATATGTGTGGAATATCTCCGGAGATTGCTGTACATACTTTGAATATTGATCCGAAATTCACACCCGTGAAGCAGAAAAGAAGAACCCAGGGTCTAGAAAGGTCAGCAGCGCTAAAAGAAGAAGTAGATCGGCTTATGGAGAATGGTTTCATCAGAGAGTCCACTTATCCAAATTGGGTTTAAAATCCAGTACTGGTTAAAAAAGAAAATGGAAAGTGGAGAGTATGCATCGACTTTTCAGATCTAAACAAAGCCTGCCCCAAAGACTGCTTCCCGTTACCCAGGATTGATCAGTTGGTAGATGGAACAGCCGAGCATGAACTGTTGTCTTTTATGGATGCTTACTCCGGGTATAACCAGATTCTGATGCATGAGCCAGATCAGGAAGATACGAGCTTCATCACTAATGTTGGTCTTTACTGCTACAAAGTCATGCCTTTCGGACTGAAGAATGCGGGGGCAATTTACCAAAGACTTGTTAATGCTATGTTTAAACCGCAAATTGACAAGACTATGGAAGTCTATGTTGATGATATGTTGGTAAAGCCAAAGAAGGCAGTAGACCACATGGACCACTTGGCAGAAATGTTCGCAGTTCTTCGAAAGTATGGGATGAAGCTTAATCCGTTGAAATGTTCGTTCGGAGTAGAGTCCGGGAAATTCTTGGGTTTCATTGTGAGCGCTAGGGGTGTTGAAGCAAATCATGCTCAAATTACCGCTCTGAGAGAAGTCAAAGCCCCTAGAACGAAGAAGGAATTGCAAAGCCTTAATGTGAAAGTCGCTGCTTTGAGTCGGTTTATTTCCAAGGCCACGGATAAATGCATCCCTTTCTTTGACGCTCTAAAGAAAGGAAAGAAGAACTTCGAGTGGACTCCCGAATGTCAAACAACTTTTGAAGAACTGATTCGTCATATGGAAGCGCCTCCAATACTTTCAAAGCCTAGCGATGGTGAAGGTCTTTTCATATACTTAGCCATTTCGTCTCATGCTCTCAGTGCAGCGCTAGTACGGGAAGATGCCAAAGTTCAGCGCCTGGTTTACTACATCAGCAAGAAATTTACTAGGGCAGAGATGAATTATTCAAGGATAGAAAAGCTCGCCTATTGTCTGCTAATTGCTTCCAGGAAATTGAGGCCATATTTTAAGCTCATCCTATCAAAGTCCTTACTGATCAGCCTCTACAGCAAGTCTTGTTTCGCCCTAAAACTTCGGGTCGTCTTCTGAAATGGAATATTGAGCTCAGTAAATATGATATCGCTTACCACCCCCGAAGAGCCATCAACGAACAAGCTTTAGCAGACTTCATTGCGGAATACACTGATTAAGGTGACAGTGAGGAAGAGGTGACTGATGATACTCCCATCCGATGGAAACTATATGTTGATGGCACCAGAAATGACTATTGTTCTGGAGCTGAGGTTGTACTTGAAACCCCCGAAGGGCGCTCGCTGTGCTACGCATTAAGATTGGAATTTCCTTCGACAAACAATGAAGCGAAATACGAAGCCCTTATTGTCGGCTTGAAGATTGCTAAAGAACTGAACATCAAAGTGTTGCAGATCTTCAGTGATTCCCAGCTTATAATTTGCCAAGTCAAGAAAGAGTTTCAAGCTAAAGGAGGAAATCTGCCTGCTTACTTGTCAAAGGCCTGTGAGCTTCTCGACGATTTTGAAGCAACCCTCCCTAGTCTACAAATTGTTTGAGTAACTCAATTTAGTTTATGCTAAATTCAGGGTTACTTACTTCCAAAACCAATTATTTTTTTTAATTTTATTTATTTCCCAAGATCCAACTTGATCAATATAGAAATATTGATATACTTCTTGTAAAAACTATTTGTATGTACATATAAACATACAAATCATTTTAATTCTAATATCAGAGTTTTTTTTTGAATAAAGAATAACTCAGTTTATTCTAAACAAAATAACTATGTTTTAGCCATAGTAAAAAGGATTGGGAAAGACCCTCTCCTATTTAAATCTTTGTGCAATTATTTTCAAACTAATTCTTGTTTGTTTATTTGTGTTTATCTCCGTATATTTAATGAAACATGTGAGTTGAGTCATAACACTTAGACTTTTGCAATATGGCTTTTCAGATAGCAAAGCAGAAGGTTGTGCATGCTTCTGTGCACCTGTGTGCACATAAACATGTACAACTGCTATTTACTACACCTTAGTTTGCAGATTGATCAACATGATTAGGTTGGATCCCTATACTGTCTTGTTATGATTACTATCTTTGCTTATTCATTTAAAACCTCAAACTCATACAAAAATCTTAGTTCATGCTTCTTATGTTTTTTTTTCTTTTCTACCTATGGGTTTATCCTTACTTCATAATGTTACAGTTAGTTTGTAAATAGGTTCTAACCTCTAAACAATCTAACACATATGTATACATTACTGGTTCACATATGCTTCAGATTTACTACTGAATTCACTGCTTGACTCATGAAAATTTGCATACTTACAGGTTATGATATAAAGCTAAACACATTTATCTTTTCTACTGAAAGCAGTTTCATCCCATAATAACCTTTTAGACCATTCATTACATCACCATCAAAATCCAGCACAAATACAATATTATTACAGAAAGTCTTCTAACTAAAAATAAAACATGAAGGACATTCTTCAGCAAACATTCATAGTTCACTGAATCACCAAATTTCTTCTTAGCATCACACATCTGCATCTTATCACTTAGCCTTCTCTTTTCCTGTAGACATCTCATGATCTGCTCCATAATACATATGAAGCACCCATTTGATGCAAGCAACAAACAGGTCAGACTTATGGCTGGTGTGAGTAGAATCACTTGTTAATGCATAAAGACTAATGAAGTATGTTCCATTATTATAGTTTCTGTTCTCAGAGGCTAAATATTTTATTCAAGAAAACAAGTCTCCTTCTCATGTTCAAATTTACAAAGTGTTTATCCAGTGGTGTATGTGTAATGACAAGTGTGTATTCTTAGACTAACTTGTCATCAAAAACATTGGTCCAGAAATCCTATCAACCATCATACATACACACAAGTTGGTGCTAACACCCAAAACATGCACAATCATACATAAACATGCACAGACCATATTCATGGTATTGGGCCAAAGTATCAAACCTATGTCTACATGTTAGGACTCCCATATACTTCTAGCCTATTTACCCTTGTATGTATAATTATTTCATGTTATTCTAAAGTCCAGTATTACATTCATGGTTGCACGGGTGCACACTGCCTAGAACCACTACCTGGTTTCCAGTGCACTATAAGCTATTTGGGCATAAACATGCCATGTGCAAACTCACACCCCAGCCTTGATGCAAGCCAACCACTATGTCATACCCACTTCCCTCATACCCAACCTGATAGAGGTGACCTACATCCTTAGTTTAATCACTAAGTTCTTTCATATGACCCAATATTACATATGCAGTGTAATGCCCAAAACTGTGGTATGTTAACTAATATGTGCTAGCAGTTTTCATACATCCATCAATCATTCACCCATTCAACCATTCAACAATTTAATCAGTCACACTTGTAGATATTTCAAGTCAGTTTCATTCAGAGATATATCTTTAGCTAAGCATAGGTCTGAGCATTTTAAAAAGTGAAATGCCTCTGTGGTTTCCCCAGTAATAAGGTTCTCACAATCAATCCACATATTAAAGTGTGTTTGCTTGTTACTCAACCCTATTTCCAAAGAATACTTACTGATGGATTAGGACTCAACACATGGAAATTCCATTGCACCCCAACCATCTTTTCAGTTGCAAGACATAAGCCAGAGAACCCTTTCCTCTTACTGCCTTGCATCCTACTTTCCTTATTAATTCGTGCTTTAACTAAAAATATTTCTCAAATTCATAAACATATAAATAAATCAGTTGTTATTCCTTCAATAAGTTGTCATATATAAACAAGCATAGGTTGAGTACAACAAAGCAATGAAAGTCACAAAATCTCAGGAACAACAGAAAATTTCTAAACTAAGAAAATGCAAGCAAAGCATCAAACATAAATTAAAATAACTAAAGGTTAATGGCTGCCTTTCATAGGTCTTAATGCCTTGCCAAGTGAGGATTTACTCACCATAGTTCTTCTTCCCAAGTCTTGATTCAGGCCTGCCATTGATTTTCTAAACTGCTGCCTATTTTTTCCTAATTTTTGTTTCCTGGTTCTAACATGTAACCGTAGGAAATAATGATGTATATAAGGGAGTTACTAGGGTTTTAAGATTAGTTAAGTAATTTATTTTTATCAGAATTCCCATCATCATTTCTGGTTTCACCCATAGTTCACCCTCTCCACTTTCCTTTCCCAGCATTTCTTTAATTTTCCTTGTCTTGGCTACTTTTGGCAAATTTCTCCACATATTATTTGCATGACTGTGGCTCAGACATTATTTGTCTTTTCTAGTTTTAATCATGTATATAAACCTATTTGTATAACCAGCTATATGTGTGTATAAATCAAATATTTTGCACATCATATATATTCATGCATTTCCTACCTACACAAGCAACTATGCTCCTATTTAATCTATGGAAATTAAGACTAAAGTCTGCCTAAGTTATTTATGTATTGTAACTAGGCTAATGTGTACACACTAACAAGTCATGTACTCATTTGTTATTACTACTATTTTGTATTTATTTATAAGGCCTTTACTCACAAAAGTGCCTTGTTCATGTAGCTGACTAAAACAGTGTGCACATGCACAAGAGCATGCACACTCACACACACACAAGTATTTTCAGAGAAAATGTTTTATTTTAACTAATTGTCTTTCTTTTATAAAATATTCAAAATACATATATACATATATTATATATTTTTTTTGTATATACTTGCCTAACTATGGGCTGTCACATACACCCCTTCTTTAAGAAATTGTGTCCCCCAATTTAACATCTTATTCCTGTGTTAGTCACATATCAACACCATCATAAACACATACTCTTAATTCAACCAAAGCACACATCAAGTAAGCACATTCAACACTGAATACTATGTTTAACTAACTGAATACAAGCATAAATGATAAATTACCTCTAATCTAATTATCAGTTGCAAATAGTTGAGGGTAATGGACTTTTATCCTATCCTTAACCTCCCATGTACAATCATTAGGGTCTAGACTCCACTGCACCTTTACCAGTTTAATAGTTTTGTTCCTTAATTTCTTATCTTCTTTAGCTACAATGCCAACTGGCTTCTTCTCATACACCAAGTCTGGTCTGACTTCCACTTTGTTTTGTGACTGAATCACTAATTCTTCATCATGTACGCATTTTCTCAATTGTGATACATGAAATACATTGTGTATTCCATTCATTTCTTCTAGCAACTTCAACTTGTAAGCCTTCTTTCCTATTCTTGCAATGATTTCATATGGTCATATATATCTTGGGGTTAGCTTCCTTGCCTTGCCAAATCTCAACACCTTCCTCATAGGTGAGACCTTCAAATACACAAAATCTCCTACTTCAAATTCAAGTGGTTTCCTTCTTCTATCTACATATGATTTCATTCTGTCTTGTGCTGCCTTCATTCTCTGTTTGATCAGTGTGATCTTATCATTTGTTTCTTTCACATGATCTGGTCCTAACATCACCTTATCACCTACCTCTAACCAACAAGCGGGTGATAAACAAGGCCTCCCATATAGAGCTTCATAGGGAGCCATCCCTATACTACTCTGGTAGCTGTTGTTGTAGGCAAATTCTGCTAAATGAAGGTAGTCTTCCCAATTACCACCATGATCATGTACACAGGCTCTAAGTAGATCCTCCAAGAATTTATTAACTACTTCTGTCTGGCCATCAGTTTGGGGATGGTAGGCTGTGCTCAAGCACAACTCAACCCTCATTGCCTGTTGAAAGCTACTCCAGAACTTTGATGTGAATATGGTGTCTCTGTCACTAATGATAGTGGTGGGAACTCCATGTAGTTTCACTATTTCTTTCATGAAAACTTGTGCCAATTTTGGTGCATTTCTATCACTCTTTACTGGTATGAAGTGTGATGATTTAGTCAATCTATCTACCACCACCCAAATACTGTCATTACCTCTCTTTGATCTTGGCAAGCCATCAATGAAATCCATTGATATGCTTTCCCATTTCCACCTTGGAACTTCCAGAGGTTGCAACAGTCCACTGGGTCTTTGGTACTCAGCCTTGACTTGTTGGCAAGTCATGCATTTTGCCACATATTCACCCACACTCCTCTTCATTCCTTTCCACCAATAGCTCCTCTTTAGATCATGATACATTTTAGTACCACCTGGATGTATGGTGTACTTAGACTTGTGATGAACATCCATTATTTTTCTTTGTAGTGCTTCTGTGCCAAGCACACACAGTCTTCCCTTGTATCTTAGAAATCCTCTTTCATCCAATTCAAACTTATCAAGCTTTGAACCATTCCTTAACAATTCCTTCTTCTCTCTTAGGAATGCATCCATGTCTTGAGACTGGTTCACTTCTTCCACTAAGTCTGATTTTATTGTGATGAGGCTGAGCTTGCCATAGTGCTCCATGTCCTCAGCTACCACCATAGTTTGCTCTCCTACGCTTTCCACTTCTACATCAGTTAGTGCTAATAGCATTTTAAACTCCTCTACCATCAGTGTAGCCAACTTGGCATGTTGCCTACTCAATGCATTTGCCACTCTATTTGCTTTCCTTGGTGTGTACATAATGTCCAAATCATAGGCAGCAAGAAATTCCACCAACCTATGTTGTCTCATGTTCAAATCTTTTTGAGAAAATAAGTATTTTAAAGCTTTGTGGTCAGTATAAAGCTCAAACTTTGCCCTTAATAGGTAGTGTCTCCAAAGCTTTAATGCATACACCACAGCTACCAATTCCAAGTCATGTGTTGCATACTTGGTCTCACTTGGTTTCAGTTGCCTTGATGCATAGGCTATTACTCTACCATCTTGCATAAGAACAGCTCCTATACCTGACCCACATGCATCAGTGTACACTACCAGATTATCATTGCCTTCTGGAATTTTCAGCACTGGAGCCTCCATCAATGCCTTCTTCAATTGGTTGTATGCCTCTTCACACTTCTCAGTCCATAGGAAAGGCTGGTCTTTCCTTGTTAGCTTAGTTAATGGGGTTGCTATTTTGGCAAAGTCTTTTATAAATCTTATGTAGTATCCAGCCATGCCCATGAATGATCTTATCTCAGTAACATTGCTTGGTCTCTTCCATACTTGCACTGCCATGACCTTACTAGGGTCTACTGAAATTCCTTCTTGAGAAATTATATGGCCTAAGAATTTTATTTCATTCTTCCAGAAAGAACACTTTGCAAACTTGGCTTTAAGGCCTTGTTGCCTTAGTCTACTTAGTACCATGTGCAGATGTTTCTCATGTTCCTCAGCTGATTTAGAGTATACCAATATATCATCGATGAAAATCAGTACAAATTTATCTAAATAATATCTAAAAATCCTATTCATTAAATCCACAAAATAGGATGGTGCATTGGTCAAACCAAATGGCATTACTAAGTATTCATACAAGCCATACCTGGTATTGAAAGCTGTATACTTGATACTTTCTTCTTCCACTTTCATTTGATGGAAACCAGATGCTAAGTCAAGCCTGGAAAATACCTTAGCACCATTTAATTGATCAAAAAGATCATCAATTCTAGGTAGAGGGTATTTGTTTTTGATGGTGATTGAGTTTAGTTCCTTATAGTCTATGCACATTCTCAAGGAACCATCATGCTTCTTAACAAATACTATTGGTGATCCCCAATTTGAGCTACTGGGCCTAATGAAGCCTTTTTGTTCTAATTCTTCTAATTGTTTCTTCAACTCAATCAGTTCCTTAGGACCCGTTCTGTTTGGTTTTTTAATGACAGGGCTTGTTCCTGGCTTAAGTCTTATTTGAAATTCTACTAGTCTATTATGAGGAATGCCATTCACTTCACCAAACACATCAGTGTATTGGTTAACTATGGGTATCTTCTCTAGGCTTGATTCAACTTTACCACTGTTCAAGTTGAACATCCTGCCCATACCCCTATCTTTGGCTGCCTCATACATGACCAAAACTCTTTTGCCATCAAGAAGTTGTAATGAGATTGTGGAATTTTCCAAGTTAATGATAGCACAAAAACCTTTTAACCAATCCACACTACTACAAAACAGGCCATTTGCATCGGTTGTTTACCCCCCCCTTTTGCATCAGTTCAACAACCGATGCATATGCAACCGATGCAACAGGCTTAACACTTTTGCATCAGTTCTGAAACCGATGCAAAAAGGTCCTTTTTGCATCGGTTGTTACTAACAACTGATGCAAAATATCCTGGTTGGTTGCTTGAACACAGCCCCCATGTTGCATCGGTTGTAATGAAAACCGATGCAACAAAAGAACTCGTTGCATCGGTTGTTGTTGAAAACCGATGCAAACTAATCCCTCTATTGCATCGGTTTTTTATAACAACCGATGCAAACTAATCCCTCAGAAACCATTATTACAGTACTCAAATAGACTATATATATATATTATTGATAATCTTTATATATATATATATATATTAAAGAAAAAACATACACAAGTAATTCCTGGCAGATTAGTAATTACTGCTAATGTAAATATGTATATTTACTTAGATCAATCATAACTTGAGTAATACACATACATAGTTTCCAATATACAAACGCTTTCTTTTGATTACACCCTCCCAATACACATACATAGTAATACACATAAATAGTTACTTACTTGAAAGAGCTAGAGCTTGTAGGTAATAATTTCAAGAGTCAGATACCGTAGTCCATTTTTTCCCTTCCTATCAGTCTTCATCAACTCCACCTTGAAGATAATCTTCTTTTTGGCCCAATTCCTGCAAATATATCAAACATTTTTGTGATATCCCGGGATTTCGGGGAATTTAAAATGTGATAATCTTTTAAATTAATTAATGAATATTGGTAAAGTAGTTATTTTCAAACAATAATAATAATGAGTTGTTTTTAAATATAGTTATAAATAGATTTTAATTAAACATATTATTTCAAAGTAATAGTGTGTTTGTTTAAATGTATATATATATGTATATTTAAATTGATTTTAAATAGGATAATTATTGACAATTAATAATGTGATTATTTAAATCTAATATATATATATATATTTATTTGAATTGATTTTTAATTTGGATTTTTAATTGACTTTGAATTGAATTTAAAAATTGAATTTAAAGATGTATATATATCTTAAAATGAAATAATATAGTTTGGATTTAAAAATATATGAATAAAGTTTTTATTTAAAAATAAGATTTCTTTTATATCATTTTCCTTAAAGGAATTTATTTATATGAATTTATAAAGTATTTAGTTGATAGTAGATAAATATAAAAAGTTTTATATTAGCATTTAAAATGGATTAAATATACTATATATGATTTAGTTAAAATCTAATTGGTTTTTATTTTATTTTCTTTTAAAAGTTTTATTTTTTAAAATTAAGAAAAAGCATTTATAAATTATGATATGTTTATTAATTAGAAAAATTAAATATAAAAGCTTTAAAAATAATGTAAACTTTAAAAATGACATGTGTTAGCATATAAATGTAGTTGATAACATGTGTTAAGTTATTAAATGTGTTTAGTGACAAGTGTCAAAATTTTATTTTTATTTCTTTAATTTTAATAAATCAAAAAAACTAAATCTATATAACATTACTTCTTACTCTCCTTTCATTTTTCCATCACATTTCTTTAAAATCAAAACTGCAGCCACGTTCTAAAACAAAGAAAATTTTACCAAACCTGTTAAAACCTTTTCTCAAACCAGAAGTTCAAAACCCTATAACAAATGCTCAGTTCAAAACCTGAATTCACTCCTCAAAAACAAATACAAAACCAGAAATAAATCCAAATCAAAACCCTGTAATCATTCCTCAAAACAAACTCTCAAACTCAAATGCAAAAGCTTGTAGTCTGAAACCCAAAGCCAAAACCTGTAAACCAAGATCAAAAGCCTGTAGCAAAGATTTCATCTTCAAATTACAACCTGGAATCAAGTCTCGAATCATCTCAGTCAATTAAGCTTTTCAAGTTTCAAGTTCTCAGGATTTCAAATCTCAGTTTTAAAAGCTCTCTGCATTTTGGTTAAAAGGTGAGTAAACACTTTAATTAAAAGTTAAGTAGATAATTATCTGATTGCATGTGAAATCTGTGATGATAAGTGTTCTATATGTACGTATATAATTAAGCCTCTGTATATATATGATGTATGCTTATCTGTTGATTTAAATGTCTCTATTCTAGTTTTCCAGTGAGTAAACTCACTTGAATCTACCTATATATTTTGATGTTGTGGTTGACACTTGATGTATGTTATAAAAAAAATTTCTTGATTAGTTGTTAAATATGCCTGCATGCTTGTATATATATGTAAATATGTGTGTGCATGCCTGTATAGAGAAAATCACTCCTCTGTTCTAAAGTTTACAGGCTAAAACAAAATTCAAAAAAATTCAAATTCTCCTTCTTCAATCTATTTTAGGATATGATCCCTAAATGAAAAATGATAGAATTAACCAGATTTAATTTTTAGAAATAGTTTCAAGTGAATATACTGAGTATTTATTTCAAAAACAAAATATAACAGTAATGATCATTTATAAGTAAGAAAATCGAATGTCTAAATTTCTCGCTTTGATTATGTAAACTGATTCATACTTGAAAATGGTGATTTTTGATAATAGATTCAAGATTTTTAAGTTCATGGTTGTCGAGATATCGTGAGTTGAACGGAAATCGCTTTTTCGTCGATTTTTGGCAATCGTGGAATAGATGATCATCGTGATCATTGCTGGAGGAGGCTGGCATGATGGGGATCCTAGGAAAAATGTTCGGTGGATTTATTGACCATCGTGGCGGCGGCACGGTGTCGATTTAGGGTTTAAACCCAAGTTTTGGTCGATGGCAGATTTTGGGTTACTGCGCCATCGTCAATGCATCGGAGTTGACCGGTGGTGGGGGAATAGGAGCGTGGTTGGTCGGTGAAGCTATGGTTGGGATCGCGAAGGCTCTGGTGGTCGTGGGTGTCGGGTCGAGGTGGTTCTTGGACGATCGATTTTGTTCCAGTGGGTTTGTGTGTGCTCGATTTCGAGTTCGAGAGTCATACGGTGTTCTGGGTGGTCGTAATCCTAGGCAAGGTGATCGGTGACTTGTTGGAGGTGGTGGCGATGAACGAAGCTACGGCGCTCGTCTGTGCACGTGCACAGGTGTCAGGGGATTTGGGTAT
Source organism: Allium fistulosum (assembly GCA_030737815.1). Taxonomy (NCBI): domain Eukaryota; kingdom Viridiplantae; phylum Streptophyta; class Magnoliopsida; order Asparagales; family Amaryllidaceae; genus Allium; species Allium fistulosum. The sequence continues at coordinate 422,086,230 of CM060907.1, read as the reverse complement.
TGATGTGTTAGGAAGGAAGAAGAGGAGTGTCTCGAAGTCATACTCGGGGAGATAGCTGGTTTGCCTCGCGAGTGTTTTGAGCTGTATAACAGTTTTAAAATTAAAAAAAAAAAGTTTATAAAGAAAAAGGGAAGTGGCTCGGGTATGAACTCGGAAATTTGGCATGTTGGCTCGAGTAATTGTTCGGGGAGTTTTGCTATGGGCTCGGGTTTCTTTTGTTTTAATCAAGTTTTATAAAATAAAGCAAAAGAAAGAAATATGTTTCAAAGAAAATATTGACCAAGTTTCAAAGCAAGATATTGATCAAATTTCCTAGCACGTTTCAAAGGTTAAAATGTTAAAACTAATTAAGCTAAAGTATTTTATTATGTGACCATTATTTAAATAAGTTTAAATAATGTAATCAAATAGTTAAAGAAGGTGAAATGATTTTTATTATTAAGAAACTTAAAGAGTCTTAAGTAAATTCTTATGTTAATGATAATTAATGATTTAATTAAGGAAGTTAGTTATAAAGATAAAAATGTTTCTTATGATAATTAAGGATTAATTAACTGATAATTAAGGATTAATTAATTTGTTATTAAGTTTTATTAATTGATAATTAAGGTTTATTAATTAATAATTAAAGGAATAATTAATCTGTAATTAAAGATTAATTAATTGGTTTAAAGAGTAATTAAGGAATGAATTACTCAATTGTAAATAGTAAATGGATGTGATTAATTTAAGTTAATTAATTTGTAAATTAATTAAAGATAATCTTGATGCTGATTAAGTATAAATACTTAATGAAATTAATAAGTGTAATTACTGTAAGTAATTAATGTATAATTACAAGATGTAATTAATTAAAGGATAATTACTTAGGAGAAGTAATTAAGGATTAATTATTTGGTGTAATTAATTAAAGGATTAATATAATTAATTAAGAAGTTAATTAATTAAGGTAAGTAATTACAGGATGATAATTACTGTTTATAATTTATTAAGGTTAATTAATGGAGGTAATTAATTAAAGCTTAATTAATTAAGGATTAATGTAATTAATTAATAAGAGTAATTAAAGTTTAATTACTGTTAACGGTTAAGAATAATTAATTTGTGAAATTGATTAAAGGATAATTACTTTATGTAATTAATAAATAATTAATCAAGGGTGATTAATATTTAATAAGTAATTAATTAATTAAAGGTTTGTAATTAATTAATGGTTGATTAAGCAAGATTAGATAATTAATTCTTAAGTAATTAATTTAATTTAAGTTAATTAAATTAATTATAACATAGGGTTAATAAATTGTTGCTTATGGATGATTGGTTGTGTAGAATATCTGAATTGGATATCTATTGGATGATATGTTATGATATTCTGTGGTATGATATTGGATATATCCGTGATAAATGTGTGATATTTATCTATGGTTAATGCTATGTGAATTCAAGTATTAAATTGAATTGAATTGTTTAAACCTTTAAACAACTTGGCCTTAAAAGATACGTTTTGGATTTCGATGAGACCGGGATCGGGTTTCCGTATACCGGATTTCCAGGTCTGGAGACCCGAATACCACATCGATCCAAATTAACGATAGGTCGTGAATCTCAAGTGAAGATGAAGATTCAGAGTGCAAGGGTTATTGTCGTTAACTCTGAGGGTGATTCCAAAATGAGTGTAACGAGATAATGCCTTCGGTTCCGTTCGAACCCGGGACGGACTGGTATGGACGAATGCTTGCGAAACATCGTCAGCGGACGATGGGCATTCTAAGGGATATGTTCTCTAAAAGGTATCGTTTAGCCTCGAACCTCATCAACCGGGAATGACTGAAAATCAGGGGTTATGCAGCAAGGCTTCGTGGGTAGCTCCCACTGGAGGGTAAGGTCATCCCTGTCTAGATGTCCCTTTTTATTTCGGCTTAGTGGTGCGGTTGCTGATCCCAACCGTGGGGTGATTTTATTCGGGATCATCCAGTAAGGGATGGTTCCGGCCTTGTGTTACAGGGGAGCGGGCGTACTCCTCGGTACTGTGATCTAGGCCACGTACTGTGACAGGTGGTACCCTAGTGCCTAGTCATTCGTTGGAAATCCATTCTTCCTACGTGCCTTGTACGGTTTTGATTGTGCCCAACTATTGTTGAAATGTGAGATGCAAGCATTTCAGCTAGATTATATTTTACTTTCTGTAGACACTATTATAATATCAGAGGATTTTGATATAAGTTGTTTTAGCTATCGTAAGGTAAAAACCCGACATGTTTATTTGTGGCGTGGTCTTACGAGATGCTTTTGTTTTCAAAGGATTTTGAAACTTTAATAATCAATTTGAGTGTGATTTTCTCACGCTGGTTTTCCAGACTGACTCGGGTATTGTTTTATATGATGCTCGGGTCAGACCGAGTATTTTAGGTTACATGATATGATGATGTGGAGCCCAGGAGACGAGCTGGATGACGATACGTACTCTCGTACTTGCTATTATTTTTCCGCTGTGTATTCAGTTGTATGATATTGATGTGATGTACTCTGATGATGTATTTGGATGTATATATATATACAGATACAGTTTGATTTGTGTAAAGATCTGTTGATATATATTATATTTTATTCCACTGCGTATGTGAGATTCTGCTGTTGTTTTCTATTTTTCTTCTTCTACCTCTTCTTCTTAACTAAAATGGTCCGGTTTTTCGTGTTAGAAAAACTCGGGTTGTGACAATTTTAAACCTTACAAATCTAAATTTATCAAATAATTATTTCTTTAAAACTAAAATATAAAACTAAATTAACTAGCATGCAAGTAACAAAACACTTAACAATATCAATCTTTCTGACATCACAGTTCATCTCTGCCTATTCATTCCAGTTCACCTGAACTTGATACTACCCCATAACAACATACCTCTTCACATCCATCTGTGCACAGCTTATTTGCATCTGTGCACCACTCCCCCAAATAACACTCCAACCATCAACTCCACTGTTTTATCCCTCTGCACACCAACCTGGTTCGACTCCTCCACCGCCTCTAATATTTACTGCATCTTCATATAAAGCAAAAATAGTGCATCACCAGTCCCAAACCCCTTACCGACCACTACAAAAACAACCTACACACTGCCAAATAACTGTGCAACTACCATCCAAACCACACCCAAACCCCTTACCGACCACTACAAAAACAACCTGCATCCACTTCTATCTCCACAAACATACAATTGCTTCATTACCTCCACCATTCATACATACAATTTCACCTTCACTACAAACATCACCCAGTGCCATAATTGCCTGCAAGTTCACTACCACCTCCTCAAATCATCTCCGACCATCAACTTCCACTGCCTAAAATAGTACATCACCACTATCACTCATCATCTACCTCCTGTAATCAAACTGTCCTACAAACAACAGTCACCATAAGTCCCCTGCAACATCCATTCAACAGCCACAACAACCTTCACCATCCCAGACTTTATACGACACTCCCCCCAAACTTCTAAACAATTCTTTCGGAAGCTGTTTCAAGGAATTTGAATACGTTTCTTGCATATGCATGGGTTCTCAATTCTTTCGAAAGCTATTTCAAGGCCTCAACTAACTCATACTGTAGCCAAGTTCCCTGGAGTTAGAAAAAAAAGGAACTTTCAAGCACTGTTGTAGGACTGATAGCTAGTGTAATGTGCATGCAGAAATGAGTAGATGAAACAAAACTAAACCAAGCAAATTAATAAAAAAATATAAGGAAAACAAGAAGTTATACCTTGCTTATTTCAATAGCAGTTTGAAAAACGTAGTTTCCATATGTATCAGTAGCAAGTCTTTCAAATTTGCTCAAATCAAATTTCCTCACTAGACTTTCAATTAGCAATTATCCTCCAAATGATTGCATGCACTTTTGAATCACGTAACTTCCATATTGATCTACGGCTAATTCCAACAAGCGCCTTTCCAAGCAACGACCCTTGAAGTTCTCGTGTCTTTGGGGACTCCAGCTACCAAAGCATAGTGCATCATAGTGTCATCGGCTCCCTTTGCTTTTTTCACAACATAAATGAATACACACCATCTACAGCTTAAAGAATTTTAAATGTAGGCTCCAATCCACAATATCAATCTTTTACTACATTGTTAAACAACATGGAAATTAAATTACAGCATTATTAACTTATGAAGAGAGGCATACCTTGTTCTAGTTACAAATGCCATGATTAAGTAAATAAAAAACTTTAAAACAAAGATTATGAATTGTTACGGTAAACAATTTGTGGTTTTTTCTTCTTTTACAAGATGTGCAAGTTGTTGAATTTAGTACAATACCTAGAAAAGGGGGAAATTAACCCAAATGAAGTTGTTTTAGTATTCCAAAGAAGAAGAAAAAATCAGATATTTTACATCGCGAGCATGTTCAACACTGGTTACAAGTAGTGGAAACAGCTTATAAATTATTTATTTGTTGAATGTTTGTAACAGTTTATAAGGAGAAACAAGTTGCTTAGAAATTGATAAGGCGTAACTCATAACTGTATGTTTGGCAGCTGCTTGTAGGTACACAAGTAAATTTTAAATTACTTGTTTGGAATTGAACGTTTGGAAACAGTTTATAAGAAGGTGAAATAAGATACCCAGTTGATTATAGACTTATTTCATTTGTTATAACTAAGCTTTATCAAAATTGTAAATTATCTAACCAACTACCTCTACCTTTAACTCTTACTTCAAGTCAAAAAACTCATTTTCCAGGTAGGAAGCAGCATTTTCATACAAAAGTCACTATAATCCAGTTTGTAATTCAAATTTAGATCATTATTATTAGTATAAGAGTGCTTCGTAACACTTATTTTAAATCTTCTTAAAAGGAGATCTAAATAGCAATTTTTAAGTAGATCTGATTAAATGGTTATAAGTAAAAGGATTTCGACGTAAGTTCACTTTTAAGTTCAAATAAGTTTTTTTTTTGTGTTTGACTAATGACTGCTATGATTTATAAGTTATAAGTAACGAATATATACCAGGTTACATAATTTAGACATGTCCATGTAAACGGATGGTGAATGTTACGTTGTGTCATTTTGCTTGTAAATTGTATGAAACAACAAGGTTATTTTAGTGCATTGAGATGTAATGTCAACCTAATGTCTATATATCAAAAGATGTGTCATAATGTAAACTCGATGTGGTTTAGGAAAAAACAGCCAAAAAAACAGTGCAGTAAACAAGCAATCAAGCAGTAACATAAGATTAGAGTGGAAGCAGTGTAGTAAAACATCAAAATTGAAGTTCATAGTAAACGGTCTGCTTCTGGTTGGTGGCATTGCTTGTTTGTCTTAAGGCAGAGCTGCTATTGGTACACTAAGTTGAAAATACAACATGATATATCCTATCCTATTTGAATAAAGAAAACATGAGCGTTAATGTACCAATGCAAATCAATGATATGAGAACATCAATTTTAGATATAAAATTCATCGAACAGTACCATCATTTTGCATTTTCATGTATATTACAATTTTGTTTAAAAAAAATAATTATTCAAGCACAAAACAAGTTCAATAGTACAATACGGCGTATTCTATTTGAAAGGAAAAACATGAGTATTAATAGTATTGGTGCAAATTGTTTATATGAGACCATCAATTTTGATATAAATTCATCAAATATTACTACCATTCTATTAGAGCAACTAACGGGTGGAAAAAGAAGAGTTACTGCCTAGAAATAATACATTAAACAATTAGAATGCACCTTATCTTATTTGTATAAAAATATCAAAAACTATAACTTAAACTAAAAGACATAAAACAGAAAACCTTGTGATAAAATAAGTCTGAAAGTAGTAAAAAATTGTTTCACAAACATATGCTAACAATCATAAATAATCAGGACCGACCCTAAATTTAGAGGTCTTGGGCGGTGATCACCAAAACTTTCTAACTGAGGGAAAAAACAAAGACAAAAACAAACAAACTTGTATGAGCTGATGTAGGTCAATGTTGTACCATGCTATGAATGACAAAGAAAAAAAAACAGTAATAAAATCTTCAAGAAATACACCTCACAGCAAAAACCCATCTCTTACGATTCATACTTCTTTCCAATAATAGTAAAGGAATGAGTGAACGACTAACAAGTGAAATAAAAATATTGATTGATTCTTTTAAAACTAATAGAACTGCCCTTATAAAAGTGAAAAATATGCCTAATTGTATATATACATATTCATTTCAATATAATAGGAACATTTAACTAATGATGCAAAACAGTGGTTTCAATTTGTTGATTTATTCAAAACCTTTCCTTAAGAAATAACTCATTAACTTGAAAACGCATGACAATTGATGTAGAACCTGAAACAGTGCATTATAATTGAAGCAGAAACTGAAACTTAAGCTTCAAATTATACAGTCCTTAAAAATTACAAATGCATTTACCATGCATTTGTAACTAAAAGTAAATAAATTTTGTACAGGGTAATTAATAAAATGTTTCTAAATAGTACTCTTACATTTTCATCTACAAAATAAGTTCAATCGTAAAAATCAATAGTATATGATTAAAAAATGGTTACAGCTTGTTGCCATGCCTACATCTAATAAAAATGATGAACATGATAGCACAGTTTTATACTATGCCTACATCTAGTTTTATAACAAACATATACTACTATATCAGCTATACTCTGCAAATGATTGTTGTAAAATTAAAATATAGTTTCATGAAAAGAAATAGTAGTTTAGATGGGTTTTATTTTGTAAATGCTATACGGTTTCCAATGGCAAAACCAAAATGCATCATAAAATAGTCAATTTTGAAATATCAACAAGGGCTTAAACCACTACTAGTCCCATGTGCATCGACAACTGACACAAATATGAAATATTTTCATAAAATATAAATTTACCGCAAAGATTGAAGCCTATCCACTAAATTTGAAACTTCTTCGTATATATCATCCAACATGTGTAAAAACACTACTGCTTTTGACTCCCCTGACAGCAACCCCAATCACCACCTGAAACGCAATCGAACTCGCATCAACCTTCTAGAATCGCACTTCAAGCCCAAACTCATTGCCACATATCACTAATTTGCCACCACGAAACCACTACCGAACTCCGTTCCTCCAGCATTCGAACTACAATCGTGAATCCCTAATCGAACTCGACATCAACCCGTCTTCAATTGAGACTCTCGACCATCGCAACGAAAACCCACGAATACCACTTATCTGTAGCGACAATCCCCTCTTCTTTGCCTTGAACAGAGAAAAGTAAATCTTTTAAAAAAATAGAGGAAAAGCGAATTTTATTTAACAGGCGAATTATTTGGGGAAAAGAACGGGAGCGGGAAAAAAAATTAGAAAGGCGGGATGGAATAGGTGAGCAACAAATACCCTAGATAAGTTGAAATTGCATCGCCTCCGTAGGAAGCAGATGCAAAAATTATTATTTTGGACGTAGTTGCATCGGTTAATTTTAAAACTGATGCGACTAAAACTATTTGCATCGACGTATTTGCATCGGTTGTTGGTGACAACGGATGCAAATTTGGTTTTTTTATTACCTATTGCTTTCCACGTATCAATTGCATCGGTTATTAAGACAGAACTGATGCAAATAGTTCTATTTGCATCAGTTTTTACTTCAACCGATTCAAATGAGGCGATGCAAATGGCCTGTTTTGTAGTAGTGTCATTCCCAGTATAATATCCAACTTAAGGTAATTCAACACATATAATTCTGAAATAAAGGTGTGACCACCCATACATAATTCTACTTGCATGCATTTCATATTTGTAATGCAGGAATTATCTATAGGACTATTAACATGCAATGGCTTATCAACAAAAACACATGTTAACCCTAGTTTCTGAACTATGTCACATGAAATAAAAGAGTGTGTAGCTCCTGTGTCATAAATAACTGATATGGGTATGCCTTTAATGAATAATATACCTTCCACTTGGCTAGGTGCTTCCATGGTCTTGCCCTTCCCTTCAAGTACAGCCACCCTTGCCATTTCTGGACACTGCCTTTTCATGTGCCCCTCTTTACCACAGTTGTAGCACCTAAGAACAGTTGACTTGGGTGCTTGGCATTTGGTCTTTATATGGCCTTCCTTCCCACAGTTGTAACAGATCACTTTAGGTTTCTTATTGTCAGAGCTTGCCACCTTACTTCCTTCTTTGTTCATTGCTTCTCCCTTCTTCTTCTCATATGGGTGTGCTCTATTCTTCCCTTTCTTGTTATTCCTGAAATTCTTAAACTTTTCCCTGGCATTGTCATGCTGCTCAAATGACAATGTCAAGTCCATAACTTGATCAAAGGTTTTGTCTTTGTATGGTAACATGGCTCTACTCAATCCAGCATTTAATCCCTGAATGTACCTTGCATTCCTTGAAACTTCATCTGGGATTAGTACTGCCCCATACTTGGACAACCCTTCAAATTTCTGAGTGTATTCAGTGACACTCATAGATCCTTGCCTCAACTTGATAAACTCCTCAAGTAATGTAGCTTTTGCTGAGGCTGGGACAAATTTGGCTTCTAACATTTCTTTGAACTGATTCCATGTGATCTCTTGCTCTTGCCTGCCTGCAATGATCACTTCCCACCAATCCAAAGCAAGGCCTTTTAGTTGTCTTGAAGCTATTTGCCTTCTTCTCTGGTCATTAACCTGCATATCTGCAAAGATCCTCTCCACTGTTCTTAGCCATGTCTGGACACCCATGACATTTTCTGTGCCATCAAAGCTATTGCCTCTTAAGTGTGTATATGTTTTAAGCAATTTGGACAGCTCCTCATGTGGATTATCTACCCTGGGTGCCATCCCATCCCTCGGTACTCTAACAAAATCTTGCATGTTAATCATTGGGGGACCAGTGGCCATTCCAATTGCCTGTTCAGCATTATCAGAAGATTGATCGTTCTCCCTTTCTCCGGCAGCCTGGGGATTGATCCTAACAGCTCTGGGCCTCTATTGACATTTCTAGTATGGTTAGTTCTAATTCCTATTCACTACTTCACTTTTAAACTAGCAGTGAACTCATTCATACATAATAAGTAAAACAACCAATGCAAATAGTACAAACAATGCACACAGATTCAACCAAGTATTTGTATTGGCTATGTATTTAATAACATAGCTCTGATACCAACTGAAGCAACCCTCCATAGTCTACAAATTGTTTGAGTGACTCAATTTAGTTTATGCTAAATTCAGGGTTTCTTACTTCCAAAACCAACTTTTTTTTATTTTATTTATTTCCCAAGATCCAACTTGATCAATATAGAAATATTGATATACTTCTTGTAAAAACTATTTGTATGTACATATAAACATACAAATCATTTTAATTCTAATATCAAAGTTTTTTTTTAATAAAGAATAACTCAGTTTATTCTAAACAAAATAACTATGTTTTAGCCATAGTAAAAAGGATTGGGAAAGACCCTCTCCCATTTAAATCTTTGTGCAATTATTTTCAAACAAATTCTTGTTTGTTTATTTGTGTTTACCTCTGTATATTTAATGAAACATGTGAGTTGTGTCATAACACTTAGACTTTTGCAATATGGCTTTTCAGATAGCAAAGCAGAAGGTTGTGCATGCTTCTGTGCACCTGTGTGCACATAAACATGTACAACTGCTATTTACTACACCTTAGTTTGCAGATTGATCAACTTGATTAGGTTGGATCCCTATACTGTCTTGTTATGATTACTATCTTTGCTTATTCATTTAAAACCTCAAACTCATACAAAAATCTGAGTTCATGCTTCTTATGTTTTTTTTTCTTTTCTACCTATGGGTTTATCCTTACTTCATAATGTTACAGTTAGTTTGTAAATAGGTTCTAACCTCTAAACAATCTAACACATATGTATACATTACTGGTTCACATATGCTTCAGATTTACTACTGAATTCATTGCTTGACTCATGAAAATTTGCATACTTACAGGTTATGATATAAAGCTAAACACATTTATCTTTTCTACTGAAAGCAGTTTCATCCCATAATAACCTTTTAGACCATTCATTACATCACCATCAAAATCCAGCACAAATACAATATTATTACAGAAAGACTTCTAACTAAAAATAAAACATGAAGGACATTCTTCAGCAAACATTCATAGTTCACTGAATCACCAAATTTTTTCTTAGCATCACACATCTGCATCTTATCACTTAGCCTTCTCTTTTCCTGTAGACATCTCATGATCTGCTCCATAATACATATGAAGCACCCATTTGATGCATGCAACAAACAGGCCAGACTTATGTCTGGTGTGAGTAGAATCACTTGTTAATGCATAAAGACTAATGAAGTATGTTCCATTATTATAGTTTCTGTTCTCAGAGGCTAAATATTTTATTCAAGATAACAAGTCTCCTTCTCATGTTCAAATTTACAAAGTGTTTATCCAGTGGTGTATGTGTAATGACAAGTGTGTATTCTTAGAATAACTTGTCATCAAAAACATTGGTCCAGAAATCCTATCAACCATCATACATACACACAAGTTGGTGCTAACACCCAAAACATGCACAATCATACATAAACATGCACAGACCATATTCATGGTATTGGGCTAAAGTATCAAACCTGAGTCTATGTGTTAGGACTCCCATATACTTCTAGCCTATTTACCCTTGCATGTATAATTATTTCATGTTATTCTAAAGTCCAGTATTACATTCATGGTTGCACTGGTGCACACTGCCTAGAACCACTACCTGGTTTCCAGTGCACTATAAGCTATTTGGGCATAAACATGCCATGTGCAAACTCACACCCCAGCCTTGATGCAAGCCAACCACTATGTCATACCCACTTCCCTCATACCCAACCTGATAGAGGTGACCCACATCCTTAGTTTAATCACTAAGTTCTTTCATATGACCCAATATTACATATGCAGTGTAATGCCCAAAAATGTGGTATGTTAACTAATATGTGCTAGCAGTTTTCATACATCCATCAATCATTCACCCATTCATCCATTCAACAATTTAATCAGTCACACTTGTAGATATTTCAAGTCAGTTTCATTCAGAGATATATCTTTAGCTAAGCATAGGTCTGAGCATTTTAAAAAGTGAAATGCCTCTGTGGTTTCCCCAGTAATAAGGTTCTCACAATCAATCCACATATTAAAGTGTGTTTGCTTGTTACTCAACCCTATTTCCAAAGAATACTTACTGATGGATTAGGACTCAACACATGGAAATTCCATTGCACCCCAACCATCTTTTCAGTTGCAAGACATAAGCCAGAGAACCCCTTCCTCTTACTGACTTGCATCCTACTTTCCTTATTAATTCATGCTTTAACTAAAAATATTTCTCAAATTCATAAACATATAAATAAATCAGTTGTTATTCCTTTAATAAGTTGTCATATATAAACAAGCATAGGTTGAGTGACAACAAAGCAATGAAAGTCACAAAATCTCAGGAACAACAGAAAATTTCTAAACTAAAAATTGCAAGCAAAGCAACAAACATAAATTAAAATAACTAAAGGTTAATGGCTGCCTTTCATAGGTCTTAATGCCTTGCCAAGTGAGGATTTACTCACCATAGTTCTCCTTCCCAAGTCTTGGTTCAGGCCTGCCATTGATTTTCTAAACTGCTGCCTATTTTTTCCTAATTTTTGTTTCCTGGTTCTAACATGTAACCATAGGAAATAATGATGTATATAAGGGAGTTACTAGGGTTTTAAGGTTAGTTAAGTAATTTATTTTTATCAGAATTCACATCACCATTTCTGGTTTCACCCATAGTTCACCCTCTCCACTTTCCTTTCCCACCATTTCTTTTTTTTCCTTGTCTTGGCTACTTTTGGCAAATTTCTCCACATATTATTTGCATGACTGTGGCTCAGACATTATTTGTCTTTTCTAGTTTTAATCATGTATATAAACCTATTTGTATAACCAGCTATATGTGTGTATAAATCAAATATTTTTCACATCATATGTATTCATGCATTTCCTACCTACACAAGCAACTATGCTCCTATTTAATCTATGGAAATTAAGACTAAAGTCTACCTAAGTTATTTATGTATTGTAACTAGGCTAATGTGTACACACTAACAAGTCATGTACTCATTTGTTATTACTGCTATTTTGTATTTATTTATAAGGCCTTTACTCACAAAAGTGCCTTGTTCATGTAGCTGACTAAAACAGTGTGCACATGCACAAGAGCATGCGCACTCACACACACACACAAGTATTTTCAGAGAAAAAGTTTTATTTTAACTAACTGTCTTTCTTTTATAAAATATTCAAAATACATATATACATATATTATATATATTTTTTTATATATACTTGCATAACTATGGGCTGTCACAAATTTCGATCACTATTCGATAAGCCACATACCTCGAGAAGAAAACATGAAGGCAGATTCTCTCGCAAAGTATTCAAGTTCTGGAGAAGCTCAATTATTGGGATTGGTTCCTGTGGAAGTCTTGTCAGCCCCAAGCACTGATGAGATGGATATCGACTGGATCATGGTTGTATCTCAAGAACAGGAGTCGTGGATGACCCCGATAAAAGAATATCTACTCAACGGCTTCCTGCCGGAAAATTCTAAAGAACGCCGAAAGCTGTTAAGAAAAGCATCGAGATATGTAATTCAAGACGGCCGGTTATACAGGCGGGGATTCTCAATGCCATTACTCCGATGTGTAACCAAGGAAGAAGCCAAGACAATTTTAGTGGAGGTGCACGGAGGAGAATGTGGGGATCATTCAGGTGGCCAAACTCTTGCCAAGAAAGTTCTCCGGTATGGGTATTTCTGGCCAGATATTAATCGAGATGCTGCTATCTACTCCCAAAAGTGTGACAAGTGCCAGAGATTTGCAAAACTCCCAAGAGCAGCTTCCACCAAACTAACACAGATGATCAGTCCATGGCCATTCGCCATTTGGGGGATAGATCTAATCTGACCTTTACCAATTGCCAAGTCGGGAATCAAATATGCTATTGTTGCTGTTGATTATTTCACTAAATGGGCTGAAGCTGAACCTTTGGCTACTATTACCCCTAAAAAGATGATAATTTTTGTGACTAAAAATATCATTTGCAAGTATGGTGTGCCGTAGAAGATAATCACAGACAACGGTACTCAATTCGAAAGCGAAGAGTTCCAGGACTTTTGCAAGCGATTCAAAATCCAAAAAAGCTTCTCAGTAGTGGCTCATCCGCAGGAAAAAGGGCAAGTAGAAGCTGTGGACAAAATTATCAAGTCAACCATCAAAAACAAGCTTGAAAAAGCAAAAGGTGGTTGGGTTGATAAGCTGCCACTAGCACTATGGGCATACAAAACTACCCATAATACTACGACTGGGCACACTCCGTTCTCATTGGCGTACGGATCGGAAGCGATGATTCCAGTAGAAATAGAAGTCCCTTCACATAGGAGAATTCATTTCAACCAGGCCGAGAACGATAAACTGCAACTTGAAGCACTTGACTTTCTTGATGAAATAAGGGAAGAAGCTAGGCTCAGAGTTGCGGCCCATCAGCAAAGGATAGCCAGGCACTTCAACTCTAAAGTTCGCCAACGCAGCTTTGATATCGGAGACTTAGTCTTGAAAAGGATCATGACAGCAACTGAAGTGTTTGGACCAAATTGGGAAGGACCATATGTCATAGGCAATAAACTTCTTGATGGCACCTTCAAACTCACAACTGTCGAAGGAGATCCAATCCCGAGAGCCTGGAACAGCAACCATTTGCATCCATATTTTACTTAAAAAGCTCTGCTTAAAATTGTAAAATGATTATGGATGTATCAGTTGTATTGTGAACCATTGTACAATCAGTGCAAATCAATAAAAGAGCTATAAAGTGGATGTAGTCCCAATTCTTGGCCGAACCACTATAAATTCTGTGTTCTTTACTATTATAAAATGCCTATTTCATTTCGATGTGTAAATACCCTAAACGTATTGCTAAAATGTCGATTTAATATTGCAGGCCATTAAAACAAAGCTTACCCATCACAAGGCCAAGTGAGCCCTGTAAATCACTCAATAAACAAATTTCAAGCCACAAAAATTCCAGATTCAAATCCTACATAAGATGAGCTTCACGCAAAAAGTTGATGATTCCGCCAAAGGGACACCTTCCCAAAGCAAAGGAAACGGACCCTTGTTAACTAATTACGATCGTCTGTACAAACGGACATCTGATTAGATAGCTTGCGTCTGCCCCATGGAATCACTTAACAGTGAAGTACACTTCTTTGGATGAAGCAAACCACTTGCAAAAGAAAGGAACACGTGCTTGGAAACGATAACAGGGAACCGCTGATGAGAAGATGACGAAAAGACATGGGCGAGCGGACACAAAAGCAGCCAAAAAGGAGTCTTCTCCAAAAAGGTTGGTGGAACCACCGGAGGGGCACCTTCTCCAGAATGAAGGCACCAGGCCCTTGCTAACTGATTGCGATCGTTTGTGTAAACGAACATCCAGTTGGATAGCTTGCGTCTGCCCCATGGATCCACTAAACAAAAAGACGCAACCTCCCTGGCAAGCCAATCAACAAAAGCCCTCTTCAGAGGCACAAGACCTCTTCGGGGGCACAAGACCTCTTCGGGGGCACAAGACCTCTTCGGAGGCACAAGACCTCTTTGGAGTCACAAGACCTCTCCCGAGGCACCACAAGACCTCTTCGGAGGCACAAGACCTCTCCGGAGGCACAAGGCCTCTTCGGAGGCACAAGACCTCTACCGAGGCACAAGACCTCTTCGGAGGCACAAGACCTCTTCGGAGGCATAAGACCTCTCCCGAGGCACCACAAGACCTCTTCGGAGGCACAAGCCTTCTCTAAAGGCACATACTGCCCTCTTCGGAGGCAGTAGACCTTCCCCAAAGCACACAAGACCTCTCCGAAGGCACAAGACCTCTTCGGAGGCACGTCCCAAAATGAAATGCTCTTCTCAAACAACAAAGTTGACGTAACCACCGGAGGGGCACCTTCACAACATGAAGGCATGGGGCCCTTGTTAATTGGCTGCGATAGCTTGTGCAAACGAACATCCAATCAAGTAACTTGCGCCCACCCCATGGATCCGTTCAACTGTGAGGAAGTAATTTCAAGCGAACGGAACAAAAAAGCCCTCCAACGAGGCACAACAAATATAAAAAAGAAGAAAACCTTCTTCGGAGGCACACTTCAACTCTCAAGGGAAGATAAACTTGTTCATCTTGAAAAAAAAATTCCAAAAAATTGAAGTGCTAAATAAAGCCCTCCTCAGAGGACCGCTTTACCGCGTAGGGGAATCCACTTTTCTAAAATAATAGTATTCATCTCCGAAGGTTGAAGCGTGAAAAACTTCTTCAAAACGAGGCATACTCTACTAAAGCAGAATAATGTTTCCTCAAAAAAGGGAATAGTTATTCTCCAAAATAAGAGTGCAAGTCTCCTCAAAATGGAAAATATTACAATGAGCTTGTGGTATGGAGGCAATATGATATAATATAGCTACATTAATAAAAGCAGTGCTCAAGCAACATACCACAAGCTCACTGCAATATCACACAAAGTAAATAAAGAAACTTGTATGAAGATAAGGAATAAATGCATCCTCAAATACAGACAGAAGTTTGTTCAAGCAAAAAGAATCATTTTATTCCATACTATAAAAATGTTTATACATGTGCAGATTTCAAGAAGCGGGGGCCGGTACCCGCACAATCTCCGGTCAATACAAGTCTGAGAATACAAACAAAAAGCAAAACAAAAAGCGTAAAGTCAAGCTCATTACTCCTTCTTCCCACCAACTTTAGAGCTCTTGCCCGGCTTGATGATTAATTTCTGAAGCCGGCGTGGACGGGTCGGAGAAGAAGGAGAAGGAGGTGTAGCTGGATCTGCTTCCACTTTTCCTCACCAGCAGAAGCGCTTTTCTTCTTCTTCTTCGAAACTGCGCGTTTCCCTTTCTTCTTTGAAGAAGACTCACTTCCCGGAGTAATCAATGCAGAAAGCTTTGTGTCATCGTCATAAGGCTGCTCCGGGGTCCTCTCACCCCCCTCAAGTTCTTCCGCCTGCTGTTCTTGCGAAGCAGCTGGATCATCCAAGTCTTGAAGAGCTTCTATTTTTTCTTCCTGCAACCCCGGTTGAGAAGCAGAAGGAGGAGTAACTTGAGAAGAAGGGGGAACAACAGCTGGAGGAAGAGAAGTATGTACAGCACTTGGCGATCTCACTACAGAAGAAGAAAAGTCAAAATCAGTATTCCTCGTAAAGAGAGGAGATAGTCGCTCATCGAGACTTAAATAATAAGCGAGAAATTCATCAAGCTTAGTTGAAGCAAACGAGTAATCCGCTTGACCTAGTTCAACGTTGAAGTTACCTGGAGAAGTTGGCTTTATAATGTCAATTTCATAGGCTTGTGCTTCGGCGCTTTCTTCACCTTTATCTCCACCCTGTGCAGTAGTAATCTCGGTTTTGGCTTTAGCAGGAAGTGGAGAACGGGGACTGGAGCCTATGATATCAACATCGGTCGAAATTGAAGTATGGACAGGGGCAGTTAAAGGTGCTTCATTCCTTGGATGCTCCTCTTCCGTCGATCCGGCTCGCACTTTTGTGAGTTGCTCCTTTCCTCTGGCAAGAGCGGCACGAGTTTCATCATCAAAATAATGTGCCTCATGGTCTGCTTCATCATAGCCAGCACCTCCGAGCATATCAATTGCGGCTTCCCATACTTCAGCCAAGGTTATCTCATACTTCGGGCCCAGGAATGAGAGGCTTCCGCGCCCCAAAACACTTTGAAGATAAAAATCAAATAAAGTAGATCTAATGTTGGCCTTTGTCGCCTCGTGCGATTGCTCAGCTGCTTCTTTTCCAGCGATGGCCTCATCGTGCTCCTTTTCAGTCTTTAATAATTGAGCCTGTAACCTTATAATTTCCAGGTCTTGGGAGCTAGCCTTCTCCCGTATCTGGGCAATGTCGGTGCGATAGATTTCTGTCATCTTCTGTTCAGCTTCAAGTTGAGCCTCGGCATACCGTTGAGCAGCATGAGCATCCCGTACTTGTTTTTAAACACTTCCTCCTTTTGAGTATAGGAAGTGGATGAGGCAGCAAGTTCATTCTTGAGTCTTTCAACTTCAGCCTCAAGTCTCTCATTATCATCGACGATGCTCTTCATTTCTGCATCATGCTAGTCGAGAACTTTCTGCCACTCGGATTTATCATTTTCCATAGTCAGCATCGCCTCAAGATTGGCACGGTTTACTCTCTGAAGCTCGTCGACAAGTTTTTGCCATCCGGACATTCTCTCAATGTCAAGCTTGACGGCATCAAGATTCGTCAACATGGCTTGCTTGTCGATATGGACCAAATCGAGATCAAAACGCACTCCCTTTAAGCACTAGTGTGGAAACCCGCTTTGGGGAGTTGTCGGGCCCTTCTCAACTTGATATCGAGGCCTGCTAATGATCGTCTGAATATTAGCTTTTTCGAGGGCGGGAGAACCAGAAGGGATGTCTATAGAAATAGAAGCAGCAGGCTTTTCAGAAATTGCAAGCGCGTCACTAAGCTTGGCCCGCTTGCTTGGATCTTCAACGATGTGACTCTTCCCTTTATCATCATGGGATTTTCTTTTATGGGAATCATCGCCTCTGTAAGAAGAGTCGTATCGTTCATCCCTTCTCCCGTATCACTCCTCATGGGCTCTTCTTTCTTGAGCCTTCCTAGCAGCTCTTTCTTCGTCAGTTTCCCTAGGGGCAGGGAGATAGCGCCTCTGATCATAAGTGTCATGCCTTCAATAGCGCTGGAAATCATCATAGTACGAACTACTGCGCCCCATTGGAGAATCTGAAAATGAAAAAGATACGAAACTTCAAAATCTTCGAAGTAAAGAAGCTAAGTGTGTATAAGTGCCAAAAATCCTAAGTGTGTGTGATGTGCCAACTACGCGCGTCAAACTACAAACCACTCTTTGGCTTAGGAGCGATGACGACTTTTGCAACCGGTGTCAACTCTTGTGCTGATAGAGCTTGTTGCAGGGCGGATGTCGCCTCAACTACTGGAGAAATAACTTTAGTAGTAACAGGGTCATCCTTAAAAAGATCTTGTGAAGTAATCATCAGGTCACTCAGTTCACCGTAAATATCGTCACCGTCATGCCTAGCGGAGCTTTCTTTTTCAACTCCTTCAATCACCGGGGAAAGTGTAAGCTTGCCGGATGACCCCGCGACATCGGCAGGGGTGGAACATTTCACTAACGAAGCTCCTGCAGTAGTTTCCTTCGATGCGACTTCTTCGGTAGAAACCGGGGCAGCTGATATTTCAGTCTCGGAACTAGAAACTTCATGAATCTGAGTAGATCGAGAAGGATGTAAAAGCCAAAGTTGGTGTAGAAACTCGTCTTTCAGCAAAAACTTGATGCTTCTCTCCTCAGCCGCCACGGCACTTAATGTTTCGAAGGTTGGCTTGTGGCTGGGATCTCTAAACGGAGGAGGGAGTGCTACAAAAAGTAAAGATTTAAGTTAAGTACTTGGCAATTCGAGTTCCAAGAAATTCAGAAAAGGTGAAGTGAGCAGAAATTGGCAATCTTACTTCCAATTCTCCAGATGGCATAGAACCCCTGGGGGCAGCGAACATAGAAGAATTGACTTAAAAACCTGTGTGCACTCTCGGGCAAGTCTAAAATCAGTTTACGGTTTCTCGCGCCTCTCACGCGAATAATTGAAGGGTGATCTTTGTTCTTTGCGAAAGTGCACAAATAGCAGATTTCTTCAAAGCTTGGAAGACGGTCAAGTGTCCTCCTGAATAGCACACACAACCCCATCAAGATGGCATAGCCATTGGGGTGTAGTTGGAAAGGAGAGATGGTTAATCGGAGAAGGAGCGTTCGAAGAAAGTCATTGAAAGGAGGAGTAGCTCCATTCAAGCACATCTGTTGGTTAACTGCAATGAAGCCATGAGGTGGCCTATCAGCAGTATCATTTATCCCAGGAAGCTGAGCGTCTGCTTTAGCAATGCCGAACTGAATGCACAACTGACTAAAAACTTTGTGGTTCAAAGTGGTCTAAGCTCTTTCCAGAGGATCATTCAACGGGTTAGCAGTTGGAAAAACCACTTCAACTTGCCCTATTTCTTCTTGTTGAGAAGACATTCTACACAATGAACTGGATATTCAAATATGAAGTTGCACGTTTCCTAAAAGTGTGAAGTGTTGTGCAAAACTAGTAAAATGACAAGTAAATATAACTGGAATCAAATTAGTTGACATTAGTCGATTATAGAGTTTCAGGGCTTGTTATTTTAAGTTCAAGTACAGTGTTGATGCAAGCAGATCAGCTTTAGTTGATTATTTTAGCTTTCCTCTAATACTTCACATGAATTTGTGGATTCACAACATTTCATTCACAAAGTTCATTTAAGTTGATTATCCTTTATCGACTAATCTGTCATTCGATGTGGGTAGTCAATGGCAGTATATTCGCCCTAGTTTTCTGCAAATGTTGTGTTTAACAGGTTGTTAGCATAAAAGTTAGTATAATCTGTAAGGAAGCGCAACAAAGTTCAAATAGTTCAAGTTCAAACAGTTCAATCAAGTGCTTTCAAAATTTTACAAGTGTTCCAGTTTTGTTCGTCTCCTAGGTCGTCCAGATTGTGTTCAAGCGACCTAGCTTAGGTCGGGTTTCTATTAAGTCGTTCTGCTTGGAATTCATATGCTATTCTGGCAAGTTCACAACAGGGTCGTAAGCTACATAAGTCGAACTCTTTTTGAGTCGCATTGTTCAAGACAAAGCAGTTCAAATCTGACTAAGTCCTAGGTCGCCTGAATACAAGCGCGACCTAAGAAGTTAAGTCGTAAGTGGTTTAAGTCGTAGGTTGATAAGTCGGCCTGGTTTCTTAAGTCGCGAAGGGTTCTAAGTCGCTCAGAATCACTAAATCGCTAACTTCTTCTCCACGAAACAGCTCGCTATCTCGTTAACTGGTAACCCGATAACCCGTTATCACCTAAACAACGAAATCCACCATCTTCTCAGCAAGACCATTTGTCTATCCACACCATCAAACCGCCCAACGCGGATTCAAACCATCTCTTATCCATCATTGATCCAGCGTGCTACTATGCTTTCGTGAATCGCAATGGCAACATAGCTAATGGCGATCGAAACCGACCGCAACATGACTCAAAAGTGAAGCATGACGTACGAAGTTGGTCTGGGGTTTGAAGATTGGAATTCGTGGTTCGACGGTGATCGTGGGATGGATAAAGATCAAGTTTACTTATGCAATATGATAGCAAGGATGAATCGTCGACTGATTAGCTCGAATTCGCCTTTGAAATCACGAAGTTTTGTTAATGGCAGAGCGGGAGATCGAAGCAGTTAAGTAAGGAAGAAGCAGCGAGCTAGCAGTTTATAAGGGGCAAAGAGAAGAAGGCGAATGGGCACGCGAGTTAGCACATGTTTTAGGTCGCTCTCGACCTAGCAAAATTAAATCGAAGCACACGACCTATGACATAGGCATGTACTTCGAGGGGCAAATGTTAACTCCTCTTTTAAAGCGACCTAGCGACCTAACTTCACAAGCGACCTAATGGTCTCAACGACCTAATGGACTCAGCGACCTAATCACTTAACGAGCTAAAAGGTTCTGGAGATCATAGCAGGTTAACGACCTAAAGCTCCAGCAACCTAATGACCTAAAAGTATAAGCGACCTAACGAACTAAACAGGTGGCTACTTAGCAACTAGCACAAGCCAGAACGAGCTAGCGACCTAAAGGATGGAATGACCTAGCGACCTAACTATCAGCATGGGGCAATAGTATACCACAGCAGACAGATGCAGCGACCTAGCGACCTAACGTCACAAGCGACCTAGGGACCTAAGGTTATCACGACCTACTGCTACCCTTGCAACTTACCTAGGTCGCTCCACTAGTTATCTCAACATGGTTAGGTCGCCAACTACTCCCCTAGGTCGCTCACGACCTACAACTTACCAACCCATTCAGGCAAGATCAAATGCAATAAGCCGTAGCTCGCATCCCCTAGGTTGCTGGCGACCTACGACCTACTCTTAGGTTGTTTGCGACCTACGACCTATCACCTGCCCAGATTTTTCTATATAAATACTGCACCTGCTCCAACTGAAGAGGGACTTTTCGGATCATTTCCGGAACGCCGATACTCTGCTGTTTTCTCGACTCATCCAACAGTTCAAGCACTCCAAACACCGAAGACGCTTCAACAAACTTTTGGAAGAGATCTAACACATTCAACATGGATTTGAAGTGCTCTTCTTCATTCAAGTTCTAGCTATTCGTCTAAAGTGTGTTGTAATCAAAGTGCATCGTAAAGAATTGTAATCAAATCATCAATAAAGGAGATTAAAGTGGACGTAGAATAGATCTTAAGCCAAACCACTATAAAACCGTTGTCTTTTTACTGCTTTTCTGTGATTTCTCTGCTTATATTATGTTCCCGTACCAACGGGTGGTGCTTTCACGCTTTCATTTCATACATCGGGGTGTTAGCGTTCAATTTTTAGCGTTAACATGCAGTGATTACACCAATTTGGGTGGAAAGCCATTCCAAGGTTTCGAGAGCGTTATCGAAGTCCAGGCTTGGCTTCGAACATGCGACCGCATCTTTCCACGCATGAACCTTATTGATCTCCATCGAGTCCAAGTGGCTTCTAGTATACTCCAAGAAAGAGCATTTGATTGGTATGAGCTTTTGATCACCGAAATTAATGAAGCGGACCTTACTTGGGAGCAATTCCGAGAAAGGTTCGAATTAAAATTTGTGCCGGAAGTTGAAAAAGTACCTCTAGGTCGACGCTTTATTGACCCTGTTCAAGGTGAATCTTCTGTGACGGACTACTTCGCTTCTTTCGAATCTCTTTCTAAATATGGAGTCGAGTATATTAATACCCCATTGAAGAAAAATCAGAGATTTGTGTATGGCTTGAACAAGAACCTCAAAAAGCCATTACTTCTTAAATTAGAAGTTTCTTTTGATCAACTTGTTGATATCGCTCTTCGACTCGAAGAGGCCGATAAAGAAAGTGATGTTGAGGTCAAACCAAACTTCAACAAGAAGAGACCTTTTAAATTCAAGTCTAATCCCAACAAAAAGGCGAAGCAAACAACTTCGGTAGCAAATACTCCCAACTCTCGTCGAGGAGAATGTTACAATTGTGGTTCTAAGGACCACTATGTAAATAAGTGTCCGAAGTCTATTTCTTGCCGCTATTGCAAGAGTTCGGGTCATACTATATCTTTGTGTCCCAAACTTCAAGGCAAGAGAGAGGGCAAGCTAAATGTTGTACAAGCCCCTACCGACACTTCTCGTGGACAAGGTATTTCTCATTCTATCCTTGATGGCATTATTATATTTCGTGAATTTCCTATTCGAGTTCTTTTTGATACGGGTGCATCTCACACTTTTATATCAAAAGAACTTGTTGATGCCTTGTCTTTGAATGTTGTTGGCTTGATGACTTCTTTGAGGATTGCGAATCCTGTTGGTGGGTCCGTAACACTCAGTTTATTGTGTAAAGATGTCGAAATTACTTTATGTGATTACTCTTTCTGCGCTGATTTGCATGTTATGCGTTACCTTGGTTTCGGAATGATTTTGGGAATGGATTGGCTTAACCGTTATGAATCCCATATCCTATGTCCTGAACGGACTATATATCTTCGGCATCCTCAATCTGTTATGCAGATTTCTCTTATTCTGAAAGATTCAGATTTCAATTCGAAAGCTTCCTTATATTCCCTAAATCCTCATGATTATGATAACGATGATGAGGAAGATGTCATTTCTCTCATTCACATTGTTCATGAATTTCCTGACATATTTGAGCCCGTTCTAGGATTACCACCTAAGCGAGCAATTGAATTCCGAATTAATCTAATCCCTGGAGCTCTACCTATTACTCGTCCTCCTTATTGTATGTCCAATAAAGAAAATGAGGATATGCGTAAACAATTATCCGAATTTGAAGCAAAGCAATTTATTCAATCTAGTTCCTCTCCATGGGGAGCTTCAGCTATTTTTGTGAAGAAATCTGATGGTACACTTAGGCTTTGCGTTGACTACCGCAAGCTTAACGATCTCACCATCAAGAGTAAATATCCCTTACTGCGGATTGATGATTTATTCGATCAGCTTATTGGTGCTAAAGTCTTTTCAAAGTTAGACTTAGCAACTGGTTTTCATCAGCTCCGTATTGCAGAGGATAGCATTCCTTTGACATCATTTCGTACTCGTTATGGATCTTACAAATGGCTTGTTGTGCCATTTAGTTTAACGAATGCTCCAGCTTATTTCGTGGACCTTATGAATCGAGTTTTCAAAGACTTCCTCGATCGATTTGTTCTCATCTTTATATATGATATTCTTATTTATTCTAAAACTGAGGAAGAGCATGAAAATCATCTTCGGATTGTGTTGGAAACTCTTAGGAGAAATCAATTGAAAGCAAAATTTTCTAACTGCCAATTTTGGCGATCTCGTGTGAAATTTTTGGGGCATATTATTTCTGAATCAGGAATATCCGTGGATCCTTCAAAGATTGAAGCGATTCAAAATTGGAAGAGACCGGAGAGTGTGACGGAAATTCGTAGCTTTCTCGGATTGGCGGGCTATTACCGTCGGTTCATAAAAGACTTTTCTAAGATTTCCGTACCTCTTACTAATTTGACAAAGAAGGGAGTTAAATACATTTGGTCAGACAAATGTGAAGCTTCATTTCAAAAATTAAAAGAACTCCTTTCCGATGCTCCTATTCTAGTGATTCCCGATGGGAACCAAGATTTTATTGTTTATACCGATGCTAGTCGTGTTGGTTTGGGAGCCGTTCTCATGCAAAAGGAACGTGTTATTGCTTATGGTTTTAGGCAATTAAACCCAGCCGAGACTAGATATTCCACTCATGATTTAGAGCTCGCGGCTATTGTATTCGCCCTTAGAATTTGGCGTCATTATCTTTTGGGAGAGAAATTTGTTCTCTACACCGATCATAAATCTTTGAAGTATTTATTTTCTCAAAAGGAACTTAACTTGCGTCAACAACATTGGCTCGAGTTTCTTGCATCTTATGATCTGGATATTCATTATACCCCCGGAAAGGGGAATCGTGTTGTCTATGCCCTTAGTCGTAAGCAACAAGCGGTCGTTTCCATGATGGTATCCGAGTGGAATGATCTCGAGACTTTGTCCACTTGTGAGATTCGGGATCGTGAATCCGATTTATGTCCATCTCTTATTTTATGTAGCATTGAGGCTCATCCTTCTCTTTTAGACCGCATTCTTGAAGCTCAAAAGTATGATCCCGAATAGTTTTTCTTAGCCAAAGTTGTAGGGATAAAATTGATATTGAAGGTTTGAAAGACTTTGATATTGATGCTCGTGAAGGTATTCGAAAATTTGGTAGAATTCTGGTGCCAAATATTATTGATCTTCGTAAAGATATATTAGAAGATTCTCATCGTTCTAAATTTACCATTCATCCCGGTTGTAGTAAAATGTACGCGGATATGAAGCGGCTTTATTATTAGGATGGAATGAAATTTGATATTGCTAAATTTGTTAAGCGTTGCATGACTTGCCAACTTGTAAAGGCCGAGCATCAAAGGCCCGGTGAGTTATTGCAACCATTGGAAATTCCAACATGGAAGTGGGATCAAATTTCCATGGACTTTATTGACGGTCTTCCCCGTTCTCGTTCGGGACATGATAGCCTATGGGTGATAGTAGATAGACTTACAAAATCCACCAATTTTATTCCCGCTCGGTCCAATCGGACCGTACCTATTTTGGCTAAACTCTTTATCAAGGAAATTATTAAATTGCACGGAGTTCCTACTTCTATTGTTAGTGATCATGATCCATTGTTTAGTAGTGGATTTTGGAAGAGTCTTCAAAAAGCTTTGGGAACAAAGCTTAATTTTAGCACCGCTTATCATCCTCAGTCCGATGGACAAACCGAGCGTGTGAATCAAACTCTTGAAGATCTTCTTCGTGCTTGTGTTCTTAATTTTTGTGGAAGCTGGCAAGATCATATTTCTCTTGTTGAATTTCCCTATAATGATAGCTTCCAATCTAGTATTGGTATGTCGCCTTTCGAGGCACTATACGGAAGGCCATGTTGATCTCCTTCGTGTTGGCTTGAAGCCGGTGAGAAGCTGGTTTTAGGTTCATATTTTATCCATGATGTCATAGAAAAGATTGACCTTATTCGTCATAGGACAAAAAAAGCTCAAAGTAGACAAAAATCCTATGCTGATAATCGAAGAAGGAAATTAGAATTTTCTGTGGGAGATTTTGTGTTTATTCGTGTTTCACCTATGAAGGGTGTTGTGCGTTTCAGTCGATCGGGAAAGTTAGCACCTCGATATATTGGTCCATTTCCCATCACTAAACGCATTGGTTCCATGGCTTATCGCCTTTTATTACCGGATCAATTTTCTGCCATTCATGAGGTATTCCACATCTCTCAACTTCGAAAATGCCTTCGAGATTCCGATTCTATTCTTGAGCCAAGTGTTGTGGAAGAAATTGAAGTTTCGCCTAATTTGACTTATGAGCTACATCTTATTCGTATTATTGCTTCGGAGGTTAAACGCCTTCGAAATAAAGATGTTCCACTTGTGAAAGTTCAGTGGTCCTCAAATCCTAAGGATTGCTCTTGGGAATCCAGAGAATTCATTGAGCGAACACATCCGGACTTGCTCTCTCGTGCTCCTTAAGGTGAACTTTTTATTCCAAATTTCTTCTTTTTGTGTTGATATGCTTTTATTGTTGTTACTTCTTATTTATTTCTTAAAGATTGCGATGACGCAATTTCTTTAAAGAGGGGAGTCTGTAACAACCCGCATATTTTATGATTTGTATATTTAAATATTTTATTTAAATATAGTAGCGTTAATCGGATTAAAGTCCAAAAAGCTACATTTTTTAAACAGTCGAATTGAGACTCGAGACCACCTCCATTGAGTCCAAAATGGTGTTTGCAACTTTTTTGAGTATAAACATTGATATGTTTTGGAGTAAGTTGAATTTTGACATTTTCTATTGGGCTTTGGGTTTGGGTTTCACCCCAACTCACTCTATAACCTAGTTCAGCCCTCTCCTCTTCACTTCATTTCTATTTTCTTAAACACTCAAGAAAAACTGAAAATGGGGAGAGGAATGAGAAATTAGAAACTCCAAGCCCTAGTTTTCATTTGCAAAACCAAATTATTGCTCCAAATTCAAAGAGAAGCTAAGGTAAGCCTCCTCTTCATCTTCTCCAACTCATTCTCTCTTTAATTTCAGAAATTTCCTAAACCTAACTTAGGAAATGTACTTCTTTTGAGCTTAGATTCAAGTTTCTAGAGTTGAGGTTGAAGAGAAGTTGATCTTCCTTTGCTTTCAAACTTCTCCTTCCTCGTTTTTGGGTTTAAAGGTGAGTTCTTTAACTCACATCTATATCCATAGCTATCTTTGTTGTAGGTATGAATTCCTAACACTTGTGCATATTCATTTGACTTTGATTTGGATTGATTTGATGAACATTTCCATTTTTGGTGTTTTGAAGTCAAAACTTTGAAAATCCTAGCTTTGATTTGTGAACATGTTTTTGGTGGTGAATCGGAGAGCCTATAGGGCTGGGATGTCGATTGGCAAAATCCCCTAAAGTCCATTGCTCGACCGGTTGCAAATGGTGTGAGTTTGCTCCTCCATTTGATTGGCTGAAAAACAATTTCAGCAACATCCAGTCGACGGACCTCCTGCAGCCAGTCGACTGATTTAGACCTAGAAAACTCTCGGGTTCTGGTTCAATCGACTGACTGCAGAAGGCCAGTCGACTAACCTGCTTGATTTTGCCTATTTTTCTTATTTTGCTTGAGATTCCAATTCTTATCGATCTGTGATTATCCGATTTATTGTTATCATTTATTATTAACTTTGATGACTTCTTTTTCGGGATTTTTGAGAATATCCATTAAGATGGATTCGGTATCGATTTCTTTGGATTTGATTCACGTCTTCGAATGTGGATTTTGGTGACTGATTGTTTCTACAATCATTTCTGTGATTTGTCACTTTAAAATATAAAGGTTTTCTATACTAGTAGTAAATATTCAAACTCCTTTTTCAAAGATGATTTCAACTCTATTTTTAAATATAAAGCCTGTTTTCAAAACCGTTTTCTAATCTATTAGTACACACAAACCTTTACCTCATTCGTATGAGAAAATATAATTAAACAGCTTAGCAAAACAAGTGGTATGAAACGCTTGGGTTTACTTCGTCGATTAATTTTTGGACTTGTTCGATTGAAATTCTTGTGACAATTTTCGAGCGGGAATCTACAATTTGTTCGTAAATATTTAAGTTAAGCTAGTGGTTATGGGACATGAAGCTAAACTCATATATTTACTAGCTTAGTGTAATCGACACTTTTATTGATCAATGATGATCATTTTGTGATTTAGACTAGCGATGTGCGATGTCTATTTTTCTGCGAGGGAGACTAAACCCCGTTTCTGTGGAAGTTCGGTTCAATTTGGCGGGGTAGCAACCCGTGGTCTTCGAGCCATCTGTGGAGCTTCGGCTCAAAATTTATGGTTAGCGACCATGGAATAGCGTTCCATTTGTGATACACTTGTTGGTGAGTTTTCATGCTCCCGTTTGTGATAGGCCACCCCCTTTGTGATTTCTAGATTTCTAATTGATGATTTCTATAATTTGCGTTTCACCTCTTTATGTGAATGGCAACGATATGTTTGTAAATATTTGTGGTTTGGTGAATAAAATAAAGAATATGACATTCTTTTTGGTGCTTTGAGATTCTTGAGATATTGTATGGTTTTGTTGTTGTTTAAAGCATATTTGTCACAGTTTGACAATTACTGTTATCATACGTTTTAGTTATATCTCTACTCTTATCTCATTTTATATATGATAATTATAGCTAGACTGATCCATTTATTATTTTCTTCTTAAATAATACTCGGGTCAGACCGAGATGTTACAGGTGCTTCTGCTTGACTCCTTATCTGGGATCATCTTCTGACTTTTGTCTAACTACACAGTTTTGTAGTTTTTGTTATTATACATTAGAGATAGTGACTCCTTGATGTATAATTATTCTTTTGTCTGGCACTTGTATCTATTCTTTTGTGATATTTTGGATCTTGTTTGACCACTACTCTGATGTACACTTTTATGTGTTATATTCATATCTGTTTCCGCCTTTGAGATATGAACATCTGTGACTGATTTATGTTATGTTTATTTCTATATTTGTTTCCGATGTCCACTTAGCCACTGTGTGGTAGCTTTGAGTTTGTATCTGATATGTTGGATTTCCTCTTAAAATGAAATGCATGTTATGCTATCTGACATATCAGTACTCGCACAAAGCAATTACAGGGATGGTCGCTCCTCAACAGCCTTATTCTTCATGCTAGTCGACGGCATTACTTAGTAGTGTCCTTGGCTAGCGTGAGTATGGAGGTGGGGCGTCACAATAGAGTTTAGCCAAAAGACGTATGGTTCGGCTTGACGGAACGGAAAGAAAATGGGCAAATTTTGTAAGTCTATCTACAATCACCCATAAACTGTCATGACCTAAACGAGAACGGGAAAGACCGTTGATAAGGTCCATGGAAACTTGATCCCACTTCCAAACAGGAATGTCTAAAGGTTGCAATAACCCACCGGGCCTTTGATACTCGGCCTTTACGAGTTGGCAAGTCAAGCAACGCTTAATAAAGTTAGCAATGTCAGATTTCATTCCATCCCAATAATAAAGTCGCTTCATGTCCGCGTACATTTTACTACTACCGGGATGGATTGTAAATTTAGAACGATGATAATCTTCTAAATATTTTTACGGAGATCACTAATGTTTGGTACAATAACTCTACCAAATTTTCGAATGCCTCCACAAGCATCAATTTCAAAGTCTTTCAAACCATCAATATTATTGTTATATCCACAACTTTGGCTAAGATGAGCTGATTCAGAGTCGTGCTTTTGAGTTTCAAGGATGCGGTCTAAAAGAGAAGCATGAGCCTCAAGGCTACATAAAACAAGAGATAAACATGAATCGGATTCACGATCTCGAATCTCACAAGTGGATAAAGTCTCGAGATCATTCCATTCATATATCATCATGGAAACAACATCTTATTGCTTACGACTAAGGGCATCGGCAACACGATTTCCCTATCCGAGAGTATAAAGAATATCAAGGTCATAAGATGCAAGGAATTCGAGCCTACGTTGTTGACGCAAATTAAGTTCCTTTTAAGAGAATAAATACTTTAAAGATTTATGATCGGTGTAGTGGACGAATTTTTCTCCCAAAAGATAATGACGCCAAATTCTAAGAACGAAAACAATAGCCGCGAGCTCTAAATCATGAGTGGCATATCTAATCTCGGCAGGCTTTAACTGCCTAGAAGCATAAGCGATAACATGTTCCCTTTGCATGAGAACGGCTCCCAAACCAATATGACTAGCATCGGTATAAACAATCAAGTCATGATTCCCTTCGGGAATCGCAAGAATAGGACCATAGGAAAGGAGTTCTTTTAATTTCTAAAAACCAGCTTCTCATTTGTCTGACCAAATGTACTTGACTCCCTTCTTTGTCAAACTAGTAAGAGGTAAGGAAATTTTAGAAAAGTCTTTTATGAATCGACGGTAATAGCCCACCAATCCAAGAAAACTACGAATTTCCGTTACACTCTTCGATCTCTTCCAGTTTTGAATCACCTAAATCTTTGAAGGCTCCACGAAAATTCCGGATTCAGAAATAATATGTCCTCAAAATTTCACAAGAGATTGCCAAAAATGGCACTTAGAAAATTTTGCTTTCAGTTGATTGCTCCTAAGTGTTTCCTACACAATTCGAAGATGTTTTTCATGCTCTTCCTCGGTTTTAGAATAAACTAGAATATCATCGATAAAGATAAGAATAAATCAATCGAGGAAGTCTTTGAAAACTCGATTCATAAGGTCAATAAAATAAGCTGGTGCATTCGCTAAACCAAATGGCATAACATAAGATCCATAACGAGTACGAAATGATGTCAAAGGAATACTATCCTCTGCAATTGGAAGCTGATGGAAACCGGTTGCTACGTCTAACTATGAAAACACTCTAGCACACAAATTTGATCGAATAGATCACCAATCCAAGGTAAGAGATATTTATTCTTAATGGTAAGATCATTAAGCTTGCGGTAGTCAACATAAAGTCTGAATGTACCATCGGATTTATTCACAAAGATAGCTGAAGCTCCCCAAGGAGAGGAACTAGATTGAATAAACTATTTTGCTTTCAATTCGGATAATTGTTTATGCATCTCCATATTTTCCTTATTGGACATACGATAAGGAGGAAGAGTGGAAGGTAGAGCTTCAGGGATTAGATTAATTCTGAACTCAATTGCTCGCTTAGGTGGTAATCCTAAAACGAGCTCAAGGATATCGGAAAATTCACGAACAACGTGAATGAGGGAAATGACATCTTCCTCATCATCATTTTCGTCATCATGTGGGTTTAGTGAATATAAGGATGCCACCGAATTGGAATTGGAATCATTAAGAACGATAGAAATCTGCTTAATCAATTGGTGATGTAGAAGATGGATAGTCCTCTCGGAACATAGGATGTGGGTTTCATGACGAGTAAGCCAATCCATTCCCAATATCATTCCGAAACCTAAATAAAGCATAACATGAAAATCCGCACGGAAAGCATAATCACATAAAATAATCTCAACATCCTTAAAAAATAAACTGAGTGTTGCGGATCCACCAACCGGACTCGCAATATTCAGTTAAGTCATCAAGCCCATAACATTAAAGACAAAGTATTCACAAGTTCTTTTGATATAAAAGAGTGAGATGCACTCGTATCAAAAAGAATTCGAATAGGATGATCACGAAACATAATAATGCCATCAAGGACAGAATGAGAAATACCTTAACCAGGAGAAGGGTTACTAGGAGCTTTCACAACATTTAGCTTTCCCTCTTTCTTGTTT
Source organism: Allium fistulosum (assembly GCA_030737815.1). Classification (NCBI taxonomy): domain Eukaryota; kingdom Viridiplantae; phylum Streptophyta; class Magnoliopsida; order Asparagales; family Amaryllidaceae; genus Allium; species Allium fistulosum. Next base: position 422,055,187 of record CM060907.1, on the reverse strand, counting down.
TGAAATTTGGGACATGAAGATATAGGATTACCTGAACTTTTGGAATAGCGACAAGTAAGGGACCTTGGACACTTATTGATATAGTGTTCCTTAGAACCACAATTGTAGCATTCTCCACGACCAGGGGTAGGAGTCTTTGCTACCGAAGTTGCTTGCTTCCCTTTTTTGTTGGGATTAGGGCTCTTGAACTTATTATCGGGATGCCTCTTCTTGTTGTTGTTGAAGTTCTTCTTAGCACCCCCATCATCAACCTCACTTTCCTTATCGGCCTCTTTAATTCAAAGAGCAATATCTACAAGCTAATCGAAAGGCACTTCTAGTTTCAGAAGTAAAGCCTTTTTGAGATTTTTATTCAGACCATAGATAAATCTTTGATTCTTCTTCAATGGGGTATTAATATACTCGACCCCATATTTAGAGAGGGATTCAAAAGATGCGACATAATCCATCACAGAAGATTCACTCTAAATAAGATCAATGAAGCGTCGAGCTAAAGTTACCTTTTCTGCTTCAGGTACAAACTTTAACTCGAACCTTTCTCGAATTGCTCCCAAGTAAGATCCACTTCGAAAATTTCTGAAATTAAAAGTGCATACCAATCTAATGCTCTCTCCTAGAGCATGCTAGAAGCCACTTGGACTCGATGTAAATCTAAAAGATTAATGCGAGAAAAGATGTGATCACATGTTCTAAGCCAAGCTTGGACTTCTATAATGCTTTCAGAACCATTGAATGGCTTTCCACCCAAATTGGTGTAATCACTGCACATGCATGCAAATCCAGATTTAGGATGAGTAGGCTCAAGAATGGTACCGGAAGCTTTGGCATTCTTTACAAGATCCAAAAGCTATTCAGCATACATGAATACGCCATCATAAGGAGGACCATTGGATTGACCAGTGCTAGGACGGCCTGCTCTAACCATTTCCCTTCTTAAACAAAAAGAAAGAAGAGGAAAAAGGTTATTCTCGGAATGAATTCAAATAAGCTTGATTGATAAAACAAGGCATCATAAAATAAGATATGAAATGATGAATCCTAAGACTCGAATTAAATCCTAAGGCATGATTCCTAAGAGAGACTTAGGACAAAGACCCTCGTCATAATATCCTATATTATTCCGAAGTTTGGCTCTGATACCATGTTGTGACGCCCCACCTCTATACTCACACTAACCAAGGACACTACTGGGTAATGCCGTCGATTAGCGCGAAGAATAAGGCTATTGAGGAGCGGCCAATTGTATAATTACTTTGAGCGTGTACCGATATTTCAGATAGTATGTCACACATTCCATTTCAAAAGGAAATTTGACCTATCCAATACAGACCCAAAGCTACTACACATTGGCTAAATGTCCTTCGGAAACAAATATAAAATAGTCATAACACAAAATCAGTCATAGATATTCATATCACTAAGGCGGAAATAAATATGAATATAACACATAGAAGTGAACATCATAGTAGTGGTCATACAAGATCCACAACATCACAAAAGAATAGGTTCATGTACTACACAAAAGAATACATATACATCAAAGAGTCTCTATCTCGTATACATGAAAGATAAAACTACTAAGCTAAAGTAGTTAGCCAAAAGTCAGAAGCTAGTCCTTGCTATGAAGTCAAGTGGGAGCACCAGAAACACCTCGGTCTGACCCAAGTATTATTTAAGAAGAAAAATAACAAAAGGATCAGTCTAGCTATAATTATCATTGATGTGCACGTAAATGTGCATATTTTTACCACCATATTGAATCTATTTAAATTAAATAAATGATCATATCGGGTATTTTAACTTGTTTAAACCAAAATTCATATTATTTTCAAATCGTCACATATTCATCTTCATCCAAGGGCAAAATGGTCATTTTTTGTGCATATATTAATTAGAGAAAATTTAATTACAAATTTCTATATTATTTTATAGGAATCTGGCTTCATATACAAGTGGTTTCATGAAGATGTATGCATGCACAAAGTATATACAAAGGAATGGAGATGGAAATAATTCAAAGGCATGATAATGGAGGACCCTACTTACCCACCTACCTTAATGTACACTTAGGAGCTAATGCACATGCTAAAAGGCCATCAAATCTTCATGCACACTTAATGGATGAATTGGGGATGCTAATGATTAATTGGCCACCACAATACCTCAAGGGCAATTTGGGCATTCCCCAAAAATATGAGTTAGGGTTTCAAACATGTATAAAGACCCCTTATGTTTCATGTAACCCTCTTCTTCTTAGTCTTTCTTAGTTAGTTTTTAGCTTTAAAATAAAAGAAAGCTCTCTTTCTCTTTTCATGGATACTTAGCCATTTTTATTTCTTGTAATTTTTCTTTTCTTTCTTATGCAATTCAATATATGCTCTTTACATTTAGATGCTCTCTTTCTTATGTTGTAGTGTAGATTTCTTTTCTTTTATGCAAGTAGAATAGTTTTCCTTACATTTTGCACTCTTTTCCCTCTTCTTAGTTTCATGTTGCTTTCTACATTTGTTCATATGATAACAAATATGAGAGGCTAATCCCTACAATTTAGGGGTAATGAAGCTCTCTAGTATGTAGATGCAACGTTTTGATGTGTATGCTCTTTTTTCTGCTTAATGAATCATTTGAAGTGGTTTAACTTGTTGTTTTTGATGTGAATTTGATAGCCTATATTGTTGACACCAAATAGGCTATGCTTAAACAATAAAAAAAATGATTACCTCTTCATCTACATATGATGATGGTAATAAAGTGATTGCTGAAATTAAAATTTGATGGCCTATATTTCTAAACAATAGTTAATAGGCCATGCTTAAAATAGATTTTGCTTTTAACTTTGTTGTCATATTTCATGAGAGATAAATATGTATTAGTGGTTGTTTTATACAGTTTGATGGTTTATATTGTGCTAATTAATAGCACAAATTTACCATACTTATGATAAGCACATCAACTAATTACACTAATGACAAGAAAAGAGAGATCATAACTTCATTTTGTTGATTTATGTGATCTAGAGAGTGGAAATTGCCTCTAAATTGCTTTCACACTCTCATATTTTTATCAATTCTCTTTTGCTAGTTTTCTACATTTTTAGCTAATCACATTTTCAACTTTGGTTAATTTGATTGAATAGAACTTTAAAATCATCAATTCCCTACGGATCGACCCGTACTCGCCATGTACTTCAATAGTACGTCATGCGCTTACGGTTATATTTTATTTCAAAATTTTTCGGTGATTTTCTAAACCGATAGAAATTCCGTCAGTTAACATGTTTTTGGCGCCGTTACCGGGAAATTGTTTTGATTTTGATTTTCTATTCTTCGAATTATTTCGTTTGTTTGTTTTGTGTGTTTGTACATTTAAAAAAATGTGTTTTTGTGTGCATTTTGATTTTTGTTGTTTGTAGTTTGCTAGTTTCTTTTTCATCACCACTTGCATTTTCTATACAAAAAAATACCATACACAATTCAAAAAGAAAAAAATTCACTTCATTTCAATTTGCATTTACATATCATTTGCACTTTTTTCTTTTGTTTACATTTCTTTCAAAATAAAAAAACTGCACAGTGCATTTTCTGTTCACTGCGTAGTGAAACACTTCCACTGTCTCATACATAACAGTTAACGAAACTTCTCTGGTCACTTATGTCTCCTCCCACTCCATCTACTCATCATTACATAGCAGTGCAACCCTTCTCCATTCATTGCTGCTTCAATCCTGACCACAATCCCAAACTGACCACAAGCACATCTCAATTATGTGCAACAATAGTGCAAGGTTTTTGTGCACTTCCAGACTGCAAAAGCACCCACCACCACAAACATTAAAAAAATTCCAAACCACAACTACATCTTGCTCTGTCACCATACTTCCTTGCTTCACTTCTCCATTCAAACACATACTTACAATTCCTCCATTGCCATCATCCTTAGTGCAAACCTTCAACCAAAGCAGTGCTTCACATCCATAGAACTACCTCTACAACGAGAGACAACTACAGTTACCATCCTATTGAACTTCTACGACAACGACTCCCTAACCATCTCTAGTTCAAAAACTCCAAACTGCACATACTACTTCCCACAATACACAGTGCCTTGCTGCCTTCACCCACCAGACAAATTCATCATCCTGTTCTCCTCTTCTTCCTTTCTTGTCAAACACACAAGTCCTCATATACAAACATCACTGTCACCCACTTCTATATGTACTTCACTGCCTTCATTCTCCCCAACCTACCTCACCACTTCATTAAACAACAAAACCAAAACATCAACAGCCACTCATCAATCACAATCACAATACCATCTTCCACCCGTCTACCACCTCCATCACACAATCACTTCATATAACTGCTACGCCATATCACTCCATCAAACCATTGCATATCCTCATATCCTTGCAACTACATTTACATCATCCCCCAGATTTCAAACCCCCATAGATACATTTCATCACATTGTCAAAAAAAGAGAGAAAAACTCACAGCTCAAGACTTCAAAAATGCCAATCACCTGCATCGCAAACCAAAATTGGCATACCTTGCATCGATATCACTTGCAGACCACTATAACCAAACTGCTCTATCCAACCACCGATTCATCACAACCTACAAACACATACCAGTCCCCTCAATCACAGTTTTCCACAGCACTACCTCTACCTGCAAGTCCTTCACTACTAACTACACCACCTGGCCACTGCCGGAAGCCATAGCAGAAGTGCACACTGAAAGCTTTTATACGACTACCATTACTTCAACTCAATAGCTGCTATAAAACGCAAGCCATCCAATCACCGAACCACGAATCGAACACCCAGTCGAACCACCTCCTCTGCCCAAACTCGAATCAATCAATAGTCGCACCCAAATTGAACATCCTCCTCAAATCGCGAACATTGCCGACAACCTTCCCCATCGCTTGAAACTACAACCCCGGCACATAAAAAAATCGCCGACCTCTACCAATTCTTTAGTTTTTGTTTCTCTGTTGATTGATTTGGGAAGTCTTTGATTTACGAATTTGAAAATAAACTTCTGTCAAACGAATTTGGGAAATTGAATTTATGTTTAACGAAGTTGAGTGTGGTTCGATTGAACAAATTTCTTTTATCTGAAAGAAGAGGTCGCTCATGGTCTTGGGCCTTGCTTGATGGGCTGTGGTGATAAAATTGCTCTGATTTATGTTAATCCTTTGGTTTTCCCTTAGTTAATATATCTTCTTAATTAAAAAAAAACATACAAGTTTGTAGTTTCATTTATCTTGTTTAGTTTTCACTGGTTTTTTTTTTTGTTTCATTTGTTTTGTTTTCCATTTGTTTTAGTCCTAAAAAAATTGTTCTATTTTAATTTGTTTCATTTTTTTTATTTCCATCCTTATATATTAAAAAAATGAATATATCTATTTTTATTTTTAGGTTGCCAAAGCAGATTGGAGGAGAAGCTTGCTTCGTCTTGCTTGCCAAAAAAAAAATAACTGCTTGCTTATTTAGAATTTTCTTTTTATTTGCCTTGCACTGTATATATCTATTGTTTTTTTGTATTCTTACATAAAAAAATTTCAAAAACAAAAAAAAAATTCATTCGTAGTTGCATTGTTAATACACGTTTAATTTGTATTTTGCATTTCATCCTAGAATTTGATTAATAATAACGATTAGACATCGATAACTTTTAATTGTATATTGACAAGTTGTCTTCTTTGAACAATTTAATTTTTTGGTGTCTAGGCTACGGCAGAGCAATAATCAGTTATAAATATTATGGTGATTCATAAATATTATACTGAATTTTTTCTCTGAAGGTACTTAAACCTTCTGCTGCATTGCTATGGTGATTCGTGGTGCACCGATAACTCCTACCCGTTACATGGCTGAGAACTATCTTATTGATTTAAGACAATGTGTGATTATACAATTTTGGGTTAACTTAGGATTAATCATTTGTAATTAACCCTTGCATTCATTTAGTTGCATTAGTTCATTCATATTTAAAAAAAACAAAAAAAAAATTCAAAATCCAAAACTAAAAAAAACTGTAAATATTTCTTAACTTAGTTTCTTTTTTCCTTTTCCTTTGAAAATTCCAAAAAAAATTACTTAGTTTTTTTTAGAAAATCAAAAATCCAATAAAAAAATTATAAAACCTTTTCAAAAACACAAAAATCAATTTCTCTTTTGAAAAATAAATTTTATTTGTAAATATTTTCCCTTAAAAAAACAAAAACATTCTTGAAAATGTCCGAGTTTCCCCACTTATGTGAATTTTACAATAGTTGTGAAGATCAATATAATCCATATGATTTCACTCCAAATTCGTATGGGTATTTTAACAAAAACTATTGTGTAAATAATTCGAATTTCGAACAACAAAGTTTTCAAAACAATGATCAACCCTCAACTCTTGAAAATAACATTTCATCTTTACTTGAAATCTCTACACCACAAAATCAAATGATAGATGATTTGTGTAATTCATATTTAGGCAATGATTTAAATCAAAGTTTTCAAAATAATCAAAATTTGAATTCACTTCAAAATTCAAACGATTTCGAGTATAACCCATGCCAATTCAATTTTAAACTCCAAAATGTACTTCAAAATCAAAACGAAAATGTGATCCACTTTTCAAATAATTTTGGCAATGGGAATCATCTCGACTATGATGCAAGTTAATAATTTTGTTCTCAACAAATCCAAATCAAAAATCCTCAAGCTAATAATTATAAATTGGATTTTGTTGAATAAATGAACGAAATTTACGATGATCACACGGATTCGTTGTTTGAAACTTATATGAAACAACGTGAACAACAAAATCAAATTCCAACGTGTGACGAGTCAAACAATAATCCATCTTTTACCCAAATCGACGATTTTCAAATAAAAACTTTTGAAACTGAAAATGAAAATCTTAACGAAGTTGTTGAAAACACGGTAATGGAGTTGGATTTCAATTCTCTTGAGGGTGAGAAACTCGATTTAAATTTCGATCTTCCTTTTTCTGAAAATTTCAATACAACAACTTTGAATTTTGGACCTGATTTATGCAATAAAGTTGTTGAAAATCCAACAAAGGAAGTCGAATTGAACAAACACGAGTGTTAATGCTAAAAAGTGAACGCTAACACCCGGTATGTGTAATAGAATTGTGAAAGCACCACCCGTTGGTACGGGAACAGAATATAAGCTGAAAATAGCAGAAAAGCAGTAAATGAACAACAGATTTATAGTGGTTCGGCCCGTAATTGAGCCTACGTCCACTTTATAGTCTTTTATTGCTGATTCGATTACAATTTGATACAATATCCTTCAAAATACAATACAACTTGATCACGAAAGCACTCTTGACTACTAGCTCAATCTTTGATGATGAAACTCGACGAATCCGTGTTGGATGTAAGGAGTTCTTCTCGAAGCTTGTTGTAGCGTCTCGAATGCTTGAAGATCTTTGATTGCTGAATGAGAGGAGACTTCGACAGAGTAACGACGCTTGAAGAAATGAATGGCCAAAAGTCCCCCTCATGTTGGAAGTGGTGGGGTATTTATAGGAGCAGCTCTGAATTATGAGCAGAAAAAATGCTAAGTCTTAGGTCGCGTACGACCTAAGCTAGGTCGTAGGTCGCGAGCGACCTAAGATAGGTCGTACTCCACACACGACTTAAGAAGTGCAGTGATGAAGTTGTCTGTGGTTTTCTCTAAGTGGTAAGTCGTGGACGACTTTAGGTAAGTCGTGCCCCTTTCTTTACCTTTAACTCGTGAAGTCTTTAGGTCGTCTGGTTTGCTTCAGGAATTAGGTCACAGAGTCTCCTAGGTCGCTAAGCAAGTTAGGTCGCAAGCTACCTTTAGTAGTTAGGTTGTAGACATCTTAGGTCGTGGACAAGTTAGGTTGCACTTTTAGGTCGCGACGTTCTTAGGTCGCAGACTTTCTTTAATAGTTAGGCTGTTGAGATCACTTAAGTCGTAGGTCGTCAACCTTTTAACTCGTAGGTCATTGAATCCCCATAGGTCGTGGACTTTCCTTAACTCGCAAACTGTTAAGTCGGAGCTTTCTTAACTCGGAACCCTTCTTAAGTCGGAGCTCTTCTTAAGTCGTAGTCTTTAGGTCGCAACATTGCTAGGTCGCAATGTTCCCTGTAGCTTTAGGTCGCAACATTGCTAGGTCGCAATGTTCCTTAGGTTGGCTCTGTAGTTAAGCCGGAGACTTCTTTATGTCGCCGCTTGTTAAGTCGCTTAGGTAAACATACTGCTAGGTCGCAATATCCCCTAAGTCGTAGGTCGCTGGGCTGCTTCAAGAGTTAGGTTGTGACATTCTTAGGTCAGGCCTTTCTTAGGTCGTGACATTCCTGTAGCTTAGGTTGTAGCTTCACTAAGTCGCAGAATTCCCTAGGTCGTCACTTCGTTAGGTCGCAAAACTTCTCTTAGGTCACAAAGTTTTAGGTCGCTGAAATAAAGGAATTAACAACGAGTTTTACAGAATTTTTGAAAATGAGTCGTTAAACTCTGACGGGGAAGAGTTAAATCAACCATTTGATTTTGAAATCAATAATTCTGAAAATGTTTTCAATGATAAATTTGAATTTCAATCAATTATTCTATCAACCCCGAAAATCATCGAAAATAAAACAACTCGTACGGTTTTTAATAAAACGATATTCGTTTTTTCAAATCAACATTCAACTTTGAAATATTTTACAATTTGGTTTTTCGAGCTTAAGCTGTACCTCGTATACTTGACGAGGCAAATGAATCAGTTTTTGGAAGACCGTTTCATTTACGCTTTGACGATATACTTTCTGATCTCTTGTAAATACCATTCACCTTCATGTAAATATAGGTCATTTTTTTTATTTTTTTTATTTTTCTCCTTTCACTTGGGTTGACTGTGGGGACACAGTCAAAATCTAGTGTGGGGGGGACTCATCTTCATTTTAAATTTTTCATGGTTTATTTTTGCCTTTTCTTTTAAAAAAAACTCAAGAAAAAAAATCCCAAAAACAAATTTTCTTTTGATTTATTTTAAAAAAAACACTATATGATAAATATATGGTTTTGGTTTATTAAATTGAAATTTTTGAAAATTTATTTGTCTTAACAAAAATAAAATGAAGTTTGACTACAAATAATAATGGTTTAACTAGTATATAGGAAGATTCATAAGTGTTAATTATGAAATACAACCTAATTGAAAATCTTTGTTCTAAAAATTGGTGAATTCAAATAAAAGGATATAACATTTTTTTGTCTTCTAAGTTAAATGGTGCTAAGATGATTTTGCAAAACTCTCTCTTTCTAAAAAAACATTTGTATATATGTATATATTTTTAACACCTAGAGTTATATGTTCACACTTTTGTGTTCACACTTGTGTGTTCACTCGCCATGTTGTATACCCTTCTCACGTAAACCCAAAAGGTAGTGCACGATCGGTATATCTGGCCTCAGTTTACCTGAGTTAGGAGTATGTATATAAAAAATCTTTTATTAATAACGTCTACAGTCGATAAGTGTTCACACTTGTGTGTTCACTCACCACGCTCTGTATTCCCCTCACATCAGTCCGCAAGGCAATGCATGGGTAATATATCTGGCCTTAGTTTATCTGAGTTAGGCATATGTAAATATTGTTAATATCAGTATAATTTTCAAAATAAAAAATGAAGAGAGTAAGCAAATGAAATCCAAGCACTATTTTTACTTAATTGATTTGACTTGTTATGGAAAAGAAATGAAAATACCACTTTGATGAACTTTGATAATCGATAAGTATCCATTTCAAAGTTACACTACGTAATCAACAGAAACAACGAGTTAAACTATAGTCTATTTGCTTTGATAACTTGATTTTTGTTGGAAATTTTGACGAGTAAACTACTTAAATTTTAAAGATAATAACCAAAACCTATATCTTTACTACTAATAAGTAGAATTCATTAAATAGATTTACTCGGTGTCTTTTTGAAATTCCAAATATACCCTTTTACACCTCATAGACAAATAGTATTCAAATATGGGAATATAGCATGTTATTTTCTAAGTACAACTGTCAGTCACCATGGAGAACTACAGTGTACGTTCATAAGATGAAGTATCCGAGTGTACCATATTGTCCGTAATTTAGGTGGGAGTTCATTGGTCGAAGTTTTGTCGGATTCCAAGTTAGTATGAAGAAGTTATTACAGTCTGAACAAAAAAAATAGCAGCTACTACACTAGGCGCTGTTCAAATATTGGGATGTGATAGCCTGTTATTTTCTAAGTACAACTGTTAGTCCGCAAAGAGAACTACAGTGTACGTTCACAAGATGAAGTGTCTGGGTGTTTCATATTGTCCGTAATTTAGGTTGGAGTTAATCGGTCGAAGTCTCGTCGGATTTCAAGTTAGTATGAAGAAAATATTGCAGTATGAACAAAAAAATAGCGGCTTCTACACTAGGCGGAGTTCAAATATGGGGATGTGGTATCTTGTTATTTTCTAAGTACAACTGTTAGTGCCTATGGAGAACTACAGTGTGCATTCAAAAGATGAAAGTATCCGAGTGTTCCATATTGTCCGTAACTTACGTAGGAGTTAATCTGTCGAAGTCTCGCCGGAATCCGAGTTAGTATGAAGAAAATATAGCAGTCTAAACAAAAAAATAGCGGCTTCTGCACTAGGCAGAGTTCAAATATAGGGATGTGGTAGCCTCTTATTTTCTAAGTACAACTGTCAGTCCCCATGGAGAACTACAGTGTGCTTTCACAAGATGAAGTATACGAGTGTTCCATATCGTCCATAATTTAGGTGGGAGTTAATCGGTAGAAGTCTCGCCGGGTTCTGAATTAGTATGAAGAAGTTATTGCAGACTGAACAAAAAAAATAGCGGCTTCTGCACTAGGTGGAGTTCAAATATGGGGATGTGGTAACATGTTATTTTCTAAGTAAACTGTCAGTCCCCATGAAGAACTACAGTGTGCGTTCACAAGATGAAGTATCCGAGCGTACTATATTGTTCGTAATTTTGGTGGGAGTTCATCGGTCGAAGTTTTGTTTGATTCCGAGTTAGTATGAAGAAGTTATTGCAGTCTGAACAAAAAAATAGAGGCTTTTTCCTAGGCAAAGTTCAAATATGAGGATGTAGTCTGTTATTTTCTAAGTACAACTATTAGTCACCATGGAGAATTACAGTGAGCGTTGAAGTGGGGATATAGCATGTTATTTTCTAAGTACAACTGTCAGTCACCATGGAAAACTACAGTGTGCGTTCACAAGATGAAGTATCCGAGTGTACCATATTGTCTGTAATTTAGGTGAAAGTTCATTGGTCGAAGTTTTGTCAGATTCCAAGTTAGTATGAAGAAGTTATTATTGTCTGAACAAAAAAAATAGCGGCTTCTGCACTAGGCAGTGTTCAATTATTGGGATGTGATAGCCTGTTATTTTCTAAGTACAACTGTTAGTCCCCATGGAGAACTACAGTGTACGTTCACAAGATGAAGTATCCGAGTATTTCATATTGTCAGTAATTTAGGTGGGAGTTAATCGGTCGAAATCTCGCCAGATTCCGAGTTAGTATGAAGAAAATATTGCAATCTGAACAAAAAAATAGCGGCTTCTACACTAGGCGGAGTTCAAATATGGGGATGTGGTATCCTGTTATCATCCAAGTACAACTATCAGTGCCCAAGGAGAATTATAGTGTGTGTTCACAAGATGAAGTATCCGAGTGTTCCATATTGTCCGTAATTTTGGTGGGAGTTAATTGGTCGATGTCTCACCTGATTCTGAATTAGCATGAAAAAGTTATTGTAGTTTGAACAAAAAAATAGCGGCTTCTCCACTAGGCGGATTTCAAATACGGGGATGTGGTAGCCTGTTATTTTCTAAGTACAACTGTTAGTTCTCATGGAGAACTACAGTGTGTGTTCAGAAGATGAACTATCCGAGTGTTCCATATTGTCCGTAATTTAGGTGGGAGTTAATCTGTTGAAGTCTCGCCGGATTCTGAGTTAGTATGAAGAAAATATAGCAGTCTGAACAAAAAAATAGTGGCTTCTGCACTAGGCGGAGTTCAAATATGGGGATGTGGTATCTTGTTATTTTCTAAGTACAACTATCAGTGCCCATGGAGAACTACAGTGTGCGTTCATAAGATGAAGTATCTGAATGTTCCATATTGTCTGTAATTTAGGTGGGAGACAATTGATCGAAGTCTCACTGAATTCTGAATTAGTACGAAGAAGTTATTGCAGTTTGAACAAAAAAAATAGCGGCTTCTACACTAGGCGGGGTTCAAATATGGGGATGTGGTAGCCTGTTATTTTCTAAGTACAACTGTCAGTTCTCATGGAGAACTACAGTGTGCGTTCAAAAGATGAAGTATCCTAGTGTTCCATATTGTCTGTAATTTTGGTGGGAGTTAATCTGTCGAAGTCTCGCCGGATTTCGAGTTAGTATGAAGAAAATATAGCAGTCTGGAAAAAAAATAGCGGCTTCTGCACTAGACGGAGTTCAAATACGGGAATGTGGTAGCATGTTATTTTCTAAGTACAACTGTCAGTCCCCATGGAGAACTACAATGTGCGTTCACAGGATGAAGTATCCTAGTGTTCCATATTGTCCGTAATTTAGGTGGGAGTTAATCGATCGAAGTCTCGCCGAATTCCAAATTAGTATGAAAAAGTTATTGCAGTCTGAACAAAAAAAATAGTGGCATCTACACTATGTAGAGTTCAAATATGGTGATGTGGTAGCCTCTTATTTTCTAAGTACAACTGTCAGTCCCCATGGAGAACTACAGTGTGCGCTCATAAGATGAAGTATACGAGTGTTCCATATTGTCCGTAATTTAGGTGGGAGTTAATCGGTCGAAGTCTCGCCGGGTTCCGAATTAGTATGAAGAAGTTATTGCAGACTGAACAAAAAAAATAGTGGCTTCTGCACTAGGCGAAGTTCAAATATGGGGATGTGGTAGCATGTTATTTTATAAGTAAACTGTCAGTCCCCATGAAGAACTACAGTGTGCATTCACAGGATGAAGTATCCAGGCGTACAGTATTGTTCTTAATTTAGGTGGAAGTTCATCGGTCGATGTTTTGTCTGATTCCGAGTTAGTTTGAAGAAGTTATTGCAGTCTGAACAAATAAATAGCCGCTTTTTCCTAGGCAAAGTTCAAATATGAGGATGTAGTATGTTTTTTTCTAAGTATAACTATTAGTCACCATAGAGAACTACAGTTAGCATTGAAGTAGGGATATAACATGTTATTTTCTAAGTACAACTGTCAGTCACCATGGAGAACTATAGTGTGCGTTCACAAGATGAAGTATCCGAGTGTACCATATTGTCCGTAATTTAGGTGGGAGCTCATTGGTCGAAGCTTTGTCAGATTCCAAGTTAGTATGAAGAAGTTATTATAGTCTGAGCAAAAAAATTAGCGGCTTCTGCATTAGGCGGTGTTCAAATATTGGGATTTGATGGCCTGTTATTTTCAAAGTACAACTGTCAGTCCCCATGGAGAACTACAGTGTACGTTCACAAGATGAAGTATCCGAGTGTACTATATTGTTCGTAATTAAGGTGGGAGTTCATCGGTTGAAGTTTTGTCTGATTCTGAGTTAGTATGAAGAAGTTATTGCAGTCTGAATAAAAAAATAGCGGCTTTTTCCTACGCAAAGTTCCAATATGAGGATGTAGTCTATTATTTTCTAAGTACAACTATCAGTCACCATGGAGAACTACAGTGAGCGTTGAAGTGGGGATATAACATGCTATTTTCTAAGTACAACTGTCAGTCACCATGGAGAACTATAGTGTGCGTTCACAAGATGAAGTATCCGAGTGTACCATATTGTCCGTAATTTAGGTGGGAGCTCATTGGTCGAAGCTTTGTCAGATTCCAAGTTAGTATGAAGAAGTTATTATAGTCTGAGCAAAAAAATTAGCGGCTTCTGCATTAGGCGGTGTTCAAATATTGGGATTTGATGGCCTGTTATTTTCAAAGTACAACTGTCAGTCCCCATGGAGAACTACAGTGTACGTTCACAAGATGAAGTATCTGAGTGTTTCATATTGTCCGTAATTTAGGTGGGAGTTAATCGGTCGAAGTCTCGCCGGATTCTGAGTTATTATGAAGAAAATATTGCAGAACAAAAAAAATAGCGGCTTCTGCACTAGGCGGAGTTCAAATATGGGGATGTGGTATCTTGTTATTTTCTAAGTACAACTATCAGTGCCCATGGAGAACTACAGTGTGCGTTCATAAGATGAAGTATCTGAATGTTCCATATTGTCCGTAATTTAGGTGGGAGACAATTGATCGAAGTCTCACTGAATTCTGAATTAGTACGAAGAAGTTATTGCAGTTTGAACAAAAAAAATAGCGGCTTCTACACTAGGCGGGGTTCAAATATGGGGATGTGGTAGCCTGTTATTTTCTAAGTACAACTGTCAGTTCTCATGGAGAACTACAGTGTGCGTTCAGAAGATGAAGTATCCTAGTGTTCCATATTGTCCGTAATTTTGGTGGGAGTTAATCTGTCGAAGTCTCGCTGGATTCCGAGTTAGTATGAAGAAAATATAGCAGTCTGGAAAAAAAATAGCGGCTTCTGCACTAGACGGAGTTCAAATACGGGAATGTGGTAGCATGTTATTTTCTAAGTACAACTGTCAGTCCCCATGGAGAACTACAATGTGCGTTCACAGGATGAAGTATCCTAGTGTTCCATATTGTCCGTAATTTAGGTGGGAGTTAATCGGTCGAAGTCTCACCGAATTCCAAATTAGTATGAAAAAGTTATTGCAGTCTGAACAAAAAAAATAGCGGCTTCTACACTATGTAGAGTTCAAATATGGTGATGTGGTAGCCTCTTATTTTCTAAGTACAACTGTCAGTCCCCATGGAGAACTACAGTGTGCGCTCATAAGATGAAGTATACGAGTGTTCCATATTGTCCGTAATTTAAGTGGGAGTTAATCGGTCGAAGTCTCGTCGGGTTCCGAATTAGTATGAAGAAGTTATTGCAGACTTAACAAAAAAAATAGTGTCTTCTGCACTAGGCGGAGTTCAAATATGGGGATGTGGTAGCATGTTATTTTATAAGTAAACTGTCAGTCCCCATGAAGAACTACAGTGTGCATTCACAGGATGAAGTATCCGGGTGTACAGTATTGTTCTTAGTTTAGGTGGAAGTTCATCGGTCGATGTTTTGTCTGATTCCAAGTTAGTTTGAAGAAGTTATTGCAGTCTGAACAAATAAATAGCCTCTTTTTCCTAGGCAAAGTTCAAATATGAGGATGTAGTATGTTTTTTTCTAAGTATAACTATTAGTCACCATAGAGAACTACAGTTAGCGTTGAAGTAGGGATATAACATGTTATTTTCTAAGTACAACTGTCAGTCACCATGGAGAACTATAGTGTGCGTTCACAAGATGAAGTATCCGAGTGTACCATATTGTCCGTAATTTAGGTGGGAGCTCATTGGTCGAAGCTTTGTCAGATTCCAAGTTAGTATGAAGAAGTTATTATAGTCTGAGCAAAAAAATTAGCGGCTTCTGCATTAGGCGGTGTTCAAATATTGGGATTTGATGGCCTGTTATTTTCAAAGTACAACTGTCAGTCCCCATGGAGAACTACAGTGTACGTTCACAAGATGAAGTATCCGAGTGTACTATATTGTTCGTAATTAAGGTGGGAGTTCATCGGTCGAAGTTTTGTCAGATTCCAAGTTAGTATGAAGAAGATATTACAATCTGAACAAAAAAAATAGCGGCTTCTGCACTAGGCGGTGTTTAAATATTGGGATGTGATAGCCTGTTATTTTCTAAGTACAACTGTCAGTCCCAATGGAGAACTACAATATACGTTCACAAGATGAAGTATCCGAGTGTTTCATATTGTCCATAATTTTGGTGGGAGTTAATCGGTCGAAGTCTCGCCGGATTCCGAGTTAGTATGAAGAAAATATTGCGGTCTGAACAAAAAAAATAGCGGCTTCTGCACTGGGCGGAGTTCAAATATGGGGATGTGGTATCCTGTTATTTTCTAATTACAACTGTCAGTGCCCATAGACAACTACAGTACGCGTTCACAAGATGAAGTATCTGAGTGTTTCATATTGTCCGTAATTTAGGTCGGAGTTAATTGGTCGAAGTCTCACCGGATTCTGAATTAGTATGAAGAAGTTATTGCAGTTTGAACAAAAAAAATAGCGGCTTCTACACTAGGCAAAATATGGGGATGTGTTAGCCTGTTATTTTCTAAGTACAACTGTCAGTTCTCAAGGAGAACTACAGTGTGCGTTGAGAAGATGAAGTATCTGAGTGTTCCATATTGTCCGTAATTTAGGTTGGAGTTAATCTGTCGAAGTTTTGCCAGATTCCAAGTTAGTATAAAGAAAATATAGCAGTCTGAACAAAACAAATAGCGGCTTCTAAACTAGGCGGAGTTCAAATACGGGGATGTGGTAGCATATTATTTTCTAAGTACAACTGTCAGTCCCCATGGAGAACTGCAATGTGCGTTCACAGGATGAAGTATCCGAGTGTTCCATATTGTCCGTAATTTAGGTGGGAGTTAATCGGTCGAAGTCTCGCCGGATTCCAAATTATTATGAAGAAGTTATTGAAGTCTAAACAAAAAAATAGCGGCTTCTACACTAGGCAGAGTTCAAATATGGGGATGTGGTAGCCTTTTATTTTCTAAGTACAACTGTCAGTACCCATGGAGAACTACAGTGTGCGTTCACAAGATGAAGTATACGAGTGTTCCATATTGTCCGTAATTTAGGTGGGAGTTAATCAGTCAAAGTCTCGCCGGGTTCCGAATTTGGAAGAAGAAGTTATTGCAGACTGAACAAAAAAATTAGCGGCTTCTGCGCTAGGTGGATTTCAAATATGGGGATGTGGTAGAATGTTACTTTCTAAGTAAACTGTCAGTCCACATGAAGAACTACAGTGTGCATTCACAAGATGAAGTATCCGAGCGTACTATATTGTTCGTAATTTTGGTGGGAGTTCATCGGTCGAAGTTTTGTCTGATTCCGAGTTAGTATGAAGAAGTTATTGCAGTATGAACAAAAAAATAGAGGCTTTTTCCTAGGCAAAGTTCAAATATGAGGATGTAGTCTGTTATTTTCTAAGTACAACTATTAGTCACCATGGAGAATTACAGCGAGCGTTGAAGTGGGGATATAGCATGTTATTTTCTAAGTACAACTATCAGTCACCATGGAGAACTACAGTGTGCGTTCACAAGATGAAGTATTCAAGTGTACCATATTGTCTGTAATTTAGATGAGAGTTCATTGGTCGAAGTTTTGTCAGATTCCAAGTTAGTATGAAGAAGTTATTACTGTCTGAACAAAAAAAATAGCGGCTTCTGCAATAGGCAGTGTTCAAATATTAGGATGTGATAGCCTGTTATTTTCTAAGTACAACTGTCAGTCCCCATGGAGAACTACAGTGTACGTTCACAAGATGAAGTATCCGAGTATTTCATATTGTCCGTAATTTAGGTGGGAGTTAATCGGTCGAAATCTCGCCGAATTCCGAGTTAGTATGAAGAAAATACTGCAATCTGAACAAAAAAATAGCGGCTTCTACACTAGGCGGAGTTCAAATATGGGGATGTGGTATCCTGTTATTTTCCAAGTACAACTGTCACTGCCCAAGGAGAACTACAGTGTGCGTTCACAAGATGAAGTATCCGAGTGTTCCATATTGTCCGTAATTTTGGTGGGAGTTAATTGGTCGATGTCTCACCCGATTCTGAATTAGCATGAAAACGTTATTGCAGTTTGAACAGAAAAAATAGCGTCTTCTGCACTATGCGGAGTTCAAATATGGGGATGTGGTAGCCTGTTATTTTCTAAGTACAACTGTCAGTTCTCATGGAGAACTACAGTGTGCGTTCAGAAGATGAACTATCCGAGTGTTCCATATTGTCCGTAATTTAGGTGGGAGATAATCTGTTGAAGTCTCGCCGGATTCTGAGTTAGTATGAAGAAAATATAGCAGTCTGAACAAAAAAATAGTGGCTTCTGCACTAGGCGGAGTTCAAATACGGGAATGTGGTAGCCTATTATTTTCTAAGTACAACTGCCAGTCCCCATGAAGAACTACAATGTGCGTTCACTGGATGAAGTATCTGAGTGTTCCATATTGTCCGTAATTTAGATGTGAGTTAATCGGTCGCCGGATTCCAAATTAGTACAAAGAAGTTTTTGTAGTCTGAACAAAAAAATAGCGGCTTCTGCACTAGGTAGAGTTCAAATATGGGGATGTGGTAGCCTCTTATTTTCTAAGTACAACTGTCAGTCCCCATGGAGAACAATAGTGTGCGTTTACAAGATGAAGTATACGAGCATTCCATATTGTCCGTAATTTAGGTGGGAGTTAATCCGTCGAAGTCTCACCGGGTTCCGAATTAGCATGAAGAAGTTATTGCAGACTGAACAAAAAAATAGCGGCTTCTGCACTAGGCGGAGTTCAAATATGGGGATGTGGTAGCATGTTATTTTCGAAGTAAACTGCCAGTCCCCATGAAGAACTACAATGTGCGTTCATAAGATGAAGTATCCGAGTGTACTATATTGTTTGTAATTCAGGTGGGAGTTCATCGGTCGAAGTTTTGTCTGATTCCGAGTTAGTATGAAGAAGTTATTGCAGTCTGAACAAAAAAATAGCGGCTTTTTCCTAGGCAAAGTTCCAATATGAGGATGTAGTCTGTTATTTTCTAAGTACAATTATCAGTCACCATGGAGAACTACAGTGAGCGTTGAAGTGGGGATATAACATGTTATTTTCTAAGTACAACTGTCAGTCACCATGGAGAACTACAGTGTGCGTTCACAAGATGAAGTATCCGAGTGTTCCGTATTGTCCGTAATTTAGGTGGGAGCTCATTGGTCGAAGCTTTGTCAGATTCCAAGTTAGTATGAAGAAGTTATTATAGTCTGAGCAAAAAAATTAGTGGCTTCTGCATTAGGCGGTGTTCAAATATTGGGATTTGATGGCCTGTTATTTTCAAAGTACAACTGTCAGTCCCCATGAAGAACTACAGTGTACGTTCACAAGATGAAGTATCTGAGTGTTTCATATTGTCCGTAATTTAGGTGGGAGTTAATCGGTCGAAGTCTCGCCGGATTCCGAGTTATTATGAAGAAAATATTACAGAACAAAAAAAATAGCGGCTTCTGCACTAGGCGGAGTTCAAATATGGGGATGTGGTATTCTGTTATTTTCTAAGTACAACTGTCAGTGCCCATGGAAAACTACAGTGTGCGTTCATAAGATGAAGTATCTGAATGTTCCATATTGTCCGTAATTTAGGTGGGAGTTAATTGATCGAAGTCTCATTGAATTCTGTATTAGTACGAAGAAGTTATTGCAGTTTGAAAAAAAAATTAGCGGCTTCTTCACTAGGCGGAGTTCAAATATGGGGATGTGGTAGCCTGTTATTTTCTAAGTACAACTGTCAGTTATCATGGAGAACTACAGTGTGCGTTCAGAAGATGAAGTATCCTAGTGTTCCATATTGATGCAGCCCTGAGAGATGACGATTTAGGTCGAACACGACCTAACATGTTGGTAAGTCGGGTACGACCTAAGGAGGAGGCTAATGGACTAGATTCTGGTGAAGAGTCATGGGAAGTTGTAGTTTTAGGTCGTATGCGACCTACCGGGTTCGAAGATCACAAGCTCCGACCTAACAAGTGGGTTAAGTCGTTGGAACGACTTAGTGAAGATCGGCAACGACTTAGTGGATGTTCGCGAGCTAACCAGCTATAGGGGAAGGCGCTCGAACGAGCTAAATATGCCGAGTCACGACCTAAGGAAAGGATTTTGGGACGTCAACGACTTATCGAAAATAAAGACTTAAATCGTCTACGACCTATCAAAGGCGATGAGATAAGTCATCAACGACTTAACAAGGATGATATGGGAGGAACAGTTGAGAATGCCCAAGGGATGAGTCGGATACGACTTAAGGAAAACTGAAGCCATCTTTTGTCGGCACCGAGTTACGACTCAGTTAAGTCGTACCATCTTAAGTTGCAAAAGCCTGGAGCCGTTAATCCTTATGCCGAGTTAATCTGGACCGCTGTTTCTTAAGTCGCTACTAAGTTGAGTCGTGTAGAGTTGTTAAGTCGGCGACGACTTAAGTGGTGTTGTCTATTTGTATTTTTCTGTCTTTAAGTCGTATGTCGCCATGTACTAAGTCGTATGTTGCTAATTTGTGTTGTATTTCTTTAGGTCGTACCAGGTTAGGTCGACCATGTTGATAAGTCGCTGTCTATTGTAATTAGGTCATTGCCGACCTAAGTTTGAGTTGTAAGTCGGAGAGCAGGCTAAGTCGTAAGTCGGAGGGTATTGTAATAAGTCGGAATCGACTTATGAGTTTGTACGTTTCTGTTTTGCGTGAGTTGTAGCCTATAAATAGGTAAGTTGTTTCATTTGTAAAAGGTTGTTGATTGTTGAATAAAATTCTCTTTTGTTAGCTTTGTGCTTTCAATTACAATTGGTAGTCGAGTGTATCTCCTATCTCCACCTTCGACATTCGAGTGCGCTCGAATCTTCGATTGTTGAAGCTGATTCGCGGAATTAAGTGCGCTTGATCAACGCATGAAGAATCGCAGATCTTTGAACCCGGTATCGTGCGCGATCAACGAGTTCGGGATAGCTAGAATTCGGTATCTTCGGATCAATGAATTCGGGCACTTCAGTATTCATCAAACCATCGATTGCTACTTTCATCGATCTACATCATTTTGATTAATCCGCTGCGTCAGTTTGGTATCAGAGCTTGTTTTAGCCAATCATAGCTAAATCGAGTCCTTGGAGCCAATTCTTTTGAAGAAGTTGAAGTATTAGCCGAGCTTGAAGTGTGAAGCCGAGCTAAGAAGAGTGAAGACCGTGTACATCATTGTGAAAGTCAAATCCAAGAATTGAAGAATTTGTAGAGTTTCAAATCATGCCGCCAAGAAGAGCTAACCGTCATCAAAACGTAGAAGATTTGTATAAGCGGGAAGATGCCGAGCAAATGGAGCAACGTATAAGTGACAAATTCAATGAGAAGTTGGATGAAGGCATCGGGAGATTAGAGAAACTTATGACGGAGATGAATCAAAACCGGAGAAGGGTTTCACCAGAATCTAACCACGAGAGAAGCAGAGTTTCACCACATTCGAATCAAGGGAGGAATAATGATAACGATCATAGAAGTGTGAGCCAAGACAGTGGTAGACATGTTGATGACCGAGATCGTGTTCGGAGGAATGTAGATAGAAGGGATGGTGGTAGACGTGAAGGTAGTGGAGATGTGGGTGGACGAGATAGACAACGATATACATCTGATTTTGAAGAGGAGTATGATGGTGGTAGTATTCAAGGGCGAGGTCAAGGAAGAAATTACTCTGAGTATGATCACAAGTGGGAGTCAGGGATGAAGACGGAAATTCCTGAATTCAAAGGTGGTATGCAAGCGGAGGAGTTTCTAGATTGGGTAGCTAATGTTGAAGAAATTTTTGATTTCAAAGAAGTTCCAGAATATCGTAGAGTGAAGTTGGTTGCTACAAGGTTGAGGGGTAGAGCTTTGGCATGGTGGCAGCAAACCAAACTTACACGTGAACGAATGGGAAAGTCAAAAGTTGAATCTTGGGAGAAGATGAAGAAATTGATGAAAGCAACGTTCTTACCTTACAATTATCAGTCATTGATGTATTAACGTTTGCAGAATTTGAGGCAGGGCACAAAGACTGTTAATGATTACGCAGATGAGTTTTATCAGCTTATTGCAAGGAATGATATTATGGAAACAGAAGAGCAGTTGACATCTAGATTCATTGGGGGATTGAGAATACAGATCCAGGATATGGTTAATATGTTCGATCCAAGATCTGTGGCAGAAGCACATCAAAAGGCGTTGGCTTGGGAGAAGCAGGGTAGACGAGGAGGTGGTGTGTTTACTAGTTCCAACAATCAAGTGAAGGGTGTTAGTGTGAGTTCTAATATTTCTAAACCTACCAGTAAACCGGTGATGAAGGAGGCTGAGAAGGCGAAAGTTAACAATGGTTTCAAATGTTACAATTGTCAGGAATTGGGTCATAAAAGCAACGAGTGTCCGAAGCCAAAGAAGAGAATCATGATTGTAGAAGTTGAGGATGAGGATGTTGATGGAGGTTATTCAAGTCCAGTTGAGGAGGATGAGCAGGATATTGCGTCAGGAGATGAAGGTTGTAATATAATGGTGAGAAGATCATGTTTAACACCGAAGTAGGAGGAAGTTAGTTGGTTGAGGAGTAATATCTTTCAGTTGACCTGCACTATACTGGGGAAGGTGTGTAAATTTGTGATTGACGCCGGAATCTGTGACAATATCATTTAAACCGAGGCTGTGACAAAATTGAAGTTGAAGACAGAAAAACATCCAAATCCATACAAGTTGGCATGGTTGAGAAAAGGAGGAGAAGTGAAAGTGGATAGACGAGTTCGAGTTCCATTCTCTATTGGGAAGAAATACAAAGACGAGATCGGGTGTAATGTAGTAGAGATGGATGTTTGCCACTTATTATTGGGAAGACCATGGCTGTATGATCGAGCAGTACAACATGACGGTCGGACCAATAGCTACAGTTTTATGTTTAAAGGCACGAAGATTATCTTAGTTCCCAAAAAGAGACAACAAGGAGAAAGTGAGTCGGAAGAGATTGAAGAGCTGAAAACCTTGTTATCTTTGAAGGAGTTTGTTAAGGAGGTTGAGGAAGAGCCGGAAGTGTTCTTGTTGATTGGGCGAGAGAGTGGTGAAGAGGTTGAAATTCCAGAAGAAGCAAAACCAATTTTGAGAGAATTTGAAGATGTCTTTCCAGAAGAATTACCGAAGGAGTTACCGCCTTTGAGAGACATTCAACATCAAATTGATCTAGTTCCGGGAGCAATGTTGCCACACAGACCACATTATCGAATGAGTCCGAAGGAACATGAAGAGTTGCCGAGGCAAGTGGAAGAATTGCTTGAACATGGGCGTGTGCAGGAGAGTCTGAGTCCTTGTGCTGTACCAGCTTTATTGGTACCCAAGAAGGATGGGACGTGGAGGATGTGCACTGACAGCCGAGCATTGAATAAGATTACTGTGAGATATAGATTTCCAATGCCGAGGTTGGATGACTTGCTAGATCAATTAAACGGAGCTACTATCTTTTCGAAGATTGATTTGAAGAGCGGATATCATCAAATTCGTATCAGACCAGGTGATGAGTGGAAGACTGCTTTTAAAACCAAGGAGGGTCTATACGAATGGTTGGTCATGCCATTTGGCTTATCAAATGCACCAAGTACTTTCATGAGGGTGATGAACCAGATTTTTAGACCATTCATTGGGAAGTCTGTGGTGGTGTACTTCGATGATATTCTGATATATAGCAGGAGTATGGAAGAGCATGTTCAACACTTGAGGGAAGTGTTGATTATTCTACGTGAAGAACAATTTTATGCTGCTACAAAGAAATGCGTGTTCATGACGCATAGTGTGTTATTTTTGGGGTATGTTGTTTCAGAGAAAGGTATACAGGTTGACCGGAGTAAAGTCGAAGCTATCAGAGACTGGCCGCAGCCCAAGACGATAACGGAAGTTCGTAGTTTTCACGGGTTGGCTTCATTTTATCGGAGGTTTATTCCACACTTTAGTAGTGTGATGGCGCCTGTTACAGATTGCATGAAGGGTAAACAGTTTGCATGGACAGAGGAAGCAGGGAGTGCTTTTGAGAAGATCAAGGAGTTGTTGACATCTGCACCTATTCTAGTGTTACCAGATTTTCAGTTATTGTTTGAATTACATACTGATGCATCAAAGGTTGGGATTGGAGGAGTGCTGAGTCAGAAGGGACGTCCAATTGCATACTTTAGCGAGAAGTTGTCAGGAGCAAAGATGAGATACAGTACGTATGACATAGAATTCTATGCTGTTGTGCAATCTATTAAACACTGGAGACATTATCTATTTCAGAAAGAGTTTGTTCTTTACACTGATCATGAAGCATTGAAGCATCTACAAGGGCAAGACAAGATTTCAACAAGACATGCATCGTGGATTGCATATCTGCAACAGTTTACATTTGTTGTGAAACACAAGTCGGGGGTGACGAATCGTGTGGCGGATGCATTGAGTAGAAGAAATCATTTGTTAACTACATTAAAGGTTGAAGTGACGGGGTTTGAAGAACTACCAGAATTATTTGCCGATGATCCTTACTTTGCAAAGTTTGTTGATAAAGTTAAGGAGGGAAAGACGGAGGAATTTATGATGGTAGATGGTTTTCTTTTCAAGGGCAATCGTTTATGTATACCGGATTGTAGTTTGAGAATGAAGATTGTAAAAGAGCTACATGAAGAAGGACATGTTGGGAGAGACCGTACCTTATAGTTGATTTCACAATCCTACTTTTGGCCATCGATGAGGAAAGAAGTGGAGAGATTTGTTGAGCGATGTCATATCTGTCAAGTTTCGAAAGGAACTGCGACTAATGCTGGTTTATATATGCCGTTACCGGTACCAACTAAACCATGGGTTGATGTGAGTATGGACTTTGTGTTGGGGTTGCCGAGAACGCAGCGTGGTAATGATTCCATTTATGTGGTGGTTGATCGGTTTTCGAAAATGGCACATTTTATTGCTTGTAAGAAGACGGCGGATGCTGTTCATGTTGCTCAATTATTTTTCAAGGAGATATATCGACTTCATGGATTGCCGGAATCGATTGTGTCGGACAGGAATAGTCGTTTTCTAAGTCATTTTTGGCTAAGTTTGTGGAAGATGGTGGGAACGAAGTTGAATTTTAGCAACGCTTATCATCCGCAAACGGATGGACAGACCGAGGTTGTAAACAGATCATTTGGAAATTTGTTGAGGTGTCTTGTGCAAGATAATCTGAAGAGTTGGGACATGAAGTTGTGCCAAGCGGAATTTGCTCATAATCATGTAGTAAATCGTAGTACAGGGTTCAGTCCATTTCAGATTGTATATTCTAGTTTGCCAAAGGGGCCGTTGGAGTTAACAGTCCTACCACAACCAAAGAAGACAGTCAAGCGAGCGGTTGATTTTGTTGAAGGATTGATAGAGTGTCATAGGATCGTTCAAGAACGATTGGAAAAGGCAAATGAGAAATACAAACGATTTGCAGACTTGAAGCGAAGAAATGTTGAATTTAATGAAGGTGATTGGGTTTATGCAGTGTTAACGAAAGATCATTTTCCAGTGGGCGCTTACAACAAGTTGAAAGCCAGAAAAATTGGTCCTGTAGAAATAGTCAAACGGATTAACGAGAATGCTTATAAATTGAAGCTGCCAGAGGATGTGTACACGTCGGATGTATTCAATGTTAAACATCTTGTACCATATCATGGGAGTGAGTTTGGTATGGAAGAAGAGAGTACAAATTCGAGGACGAATTTCTTTCAACCAGGGGAGGATGATGCAGCCCTGAGAGATGAAGATTTAGGTCGAACACGACCTAACATGTTGGTAAGTCAGGTACGACCTAAGGAGGAGGCTAATGGACTAGATTCTGGTGAAGAGTCATGGGAAGTTGTAGTTTTAGGTCGTATGCGACCTACCGGGTTCGAAGATCACAAGCTCCGACCTAACAAGTGCGTTAAGTCGTTGGAACGACTTAGTGAAGATCGGCAACGACTTAGTGGATGTTCGCGAGCTAACCAGCTACAGGGGAAGGCACTCGAACGAGCTAAATATGCCGAGTCACGACCTAAGGAAAGGATTTTGGGACGTCAACGACTTATCAAAAATAAAGACTTAAATCGTCTACGACCTATCAAAGGCGAGGAGATAAGTCATCAACGACTTAACAAGGATGATATGGGAGGAACAGTTGAGAATGCCCAAGGGATGAGTCGGATACGACTTAAGGAAAACTGAAGCCATCTTTTGTCGGCACCGAGTTACGACTCAGTTAAGTCGTACCATCTTAAGTTGCAGAAGCCTGGAGCCGTTAATCCTTATGCCGAGTTAATCTGGACCGCTGTTTCTTAAGTCGCTACTAAGTTGAGTCGTGTAGAGTTGTTAAGTCGGCGATGACTTAAGTGGTGTTGTCTGTTTGTATTTTTCTGTCTTTAAGTCGTATGTCGCCATGTACTAAGTCGTATGTTGCTAATTTGTGTTGTATTTCTTTAGGTCGTACCAGGTTAGGTCGCCATGTTGATAAGTCGATGTCTGTTGTAATTAGGTCATTGCCGACCTAAGTTTGAGTTGTAAGTCGGAGAGCAGGCTAAGTCGTAAGTCGGAGGGTATTGTAATAAGTCGGAACCGACTTATGAGTTTGTACGTTTCTGTTTTGCGTGAGTTGTAGCCTATAAATAGGTAAGTTGTTTCATTTGTAAAAGGTTGTTGATTGTTGAATAAAATTCTCTTTTGTTAGCTTTGTGCTTTCAATTACAATTGGTAGTCGAGTGTATCTCCTATCTCCACCTTCGATATTCGAGTGCGCTCGAATCTTCGATTGATGAAACCGATTTGCGGAATCAAGTGCGCTTGATCAACGCGTGAAGAATCGCAGATCTTTGAACCCGGTATCGTGCGTGATCAACGAGTTCGGGATAGCTTGAATTCGGTATCTTCGGATCAACGAATTCGGGCACTTCAGTATTCATCAAACCATCGATTGCTACTTTCATCGATCTACATCATTTTGATTAATCCGCTGCGTCACATATTGTCCGTAATTTTGGTGGGAGTTAATCTGTCGAAGTCTCGCCGGATTCAGAGTTAGTATGAAGAAAATATAGCAATCTGAACAAAAAAATTAGCGACTTCTGCACTAGACGGAGTTCAAATACGGGGATGTGGTAGCCTGTTATTTTCTAAGTACAACAGACTGTCCCCATGGAGAACTACAATGTGCGTTCACAGGATGAAGTATCCGAGTGTTCCATATTGTCCGTAATTTAGGTGGGAGTTAATAGGTCGAAGTCTCGCCGAATTCCAAATTAGTATGAAAAAGTTATTGCAGTCTGAACAAAAAAATTAGCGGCTTCTACACTATGCAGAGTTCAAATATGGTGATGTGGTAGCCTCTTATTTTCTAAGTACAACTATCAGTCCCCATGGAGAACTACAGTGTGCTCTCATAAGATGAAGTATATGAGTGTTCCATATTGTCCGTAATTTAGGTGGGAGTTAATCGGTCGAAGTCTCGCCGGGTTCCGAATTAGTATGAAGAAGTTGTTGCAGACTGAACAAAAAAAATAGTGGCTTCTGCACTAGGCGGAGTTCAAATATGGGGATGTGGTAGCATGTTATTTTATAAGTAAACTGTCAGTCCCCATGAAGAACTACAGTGTGCATTCACAGGATGAAGTATCCGGGTGTACTGTATTGTTCTTAGTTTAGGTGGAAGTTCATTGGTCGATGTTTTGTCTGATTCCGAGTTAGTATGAAGAAGTTATTGCAGTCTGAACAAACAAATAGTGGCTTTTTCCTAAGCAAAGTTCAAATATGAGGATGTAGTTTGTTATTTTCTAAGTACAACTATTAGTCACTATGGAGAACTACAGTGAGCGTTGAAGTGGGGATATAACATGTTATTTTCTAAGTACAACTGTCAGTCAGCATGGAGAACTACAGTGTGCGTTCACAAGATGAAGTATCCAACTATACCATATTGTCCGTAATTTAGGTGGGAGTTTATCGGTCGACGTATCACCTAATTCCGAGTTAGTACGAAGAAGTTATTGAAGTCTGAACAACAAAAATAGCGGCTTCTGCACTAAGCGGTGTTGAAATATGGGGATGTGTTAGTCTGTTCTTTTCTAAGTACAACTGTCAGTCTCCATGGAGAACTATAGTGTGCGTTCATAAGATGAAGTATCCGAGTGTTCCATATTGTCCATAATTTAGGTGGGAGTTAATTTGTCGAAGTCTCGCCGGATTCCGAGTTAGTATGAAGAAAATATAGCAGTCTGAATAAAAAAATAGCGGCTTCTGCACTAGGCAGAATTCAAATATGAGGATGTTGTGCCATGTTATTTTCTCGGTAAACTGTCAGTCCCCTTAGAGAACTACAGTGTGCGTTCACAAGATGAAGTATCCGAGTGTACCATATTGTATGTAATTTAGGTAGGAGTTCATAGGTCGAAGTTTTGCCTGATTCCAAGTTAGTATGAAGAAGTTATTGCAGTCAGAACAAAAAAATAGCAGTTTCTGCCTAGGCGGCGTTCAAATGTGGGGATGCTACTATCAAATCTACTTCCACAGGTACAAATAAAAATGCATGCACATTGTTGTTAAATGCAGGCCCACCTGGGCGTGCATATGTACTCGTTTAACTTATGTGTGTTAATTTAAAAGTAAATCCTTTTGTTGTAAATATTTTCAAAAATTCGCATTCATCTCTTGTAAAAAAATCTTGCATTTTGTAAATATTTTCATCCTGCATTTGGATTTTGTGGGTAGTATCCGCTGAAAACCCTCACGAGACAACACTCGTCTTACTGGAGACACCAAGAGGTTTAACGGCTTAATGCATACGCTCAATGCAATCGTGCTCCCTACGAAAACGGGTTTGTCTTAGTTTTCCTTTATTCGAGGACGAATAAAAAAATAAGCGTGGGGGTATTTGATGTTCACGTAAATGTGCATATTTTTACCACCATATTGAATCTATTTAAATTAAATAAATGATCATATCGGATATTTTAACTTGTTTAAACCAAAATTCATATTATTTTCAAATCGTCACATATTCATCTTCATCCAAGGGCAAAATGATCATTTTTGTGCATATATTAATTTGAGAAAATTTAATTACAAATTTCTATATTACTTTATAGGAATTTGGCTTCATATATAAGTGGTTTCATGAAGATGTATGCATGCACAAAGAAAATACAAAGGAATGGAGATGGAAATAATTCAAAGGCATGATAATGGAGGACTTCACTTACCCACCTACCTTAATGTACACTTAGGAGCTAATGCATATGCTAAAAGGCCATCAAATCTTCATGCACACTTAATGGATGATTAGAGGATGCTAATGATTACTTGGCCACCGCACTACCTCAACGGCATTTTGGGCATTCCCCAAAAAATATGAGTTAGGGTTTTATACATGTATAAAGACTCCTTATGTTTCATGTAACCCTCTTCTTCTTAGTCTTTCTTAGTTAGTTTTTAGCTTAAAAATAAAAGAAAACTCTCTTTCTCTTTTCATGGCTACTTAGCCATTTTTATTTCTTGTAATTTTTCTTTTCTTTCTTATGCAATTCAATATATGCTCTTTACATTTACATGCTCTCTTTCTTATGTTGTAGTGTAGATTTCTTTTCTTTTATGCAAGTAGAATAGTTTTCCTTACATTTTTCTCTCTTTTTCCTCTTGTTAGTTTCATGTTGCTTTCTACATTTGTTCATATGATAACAAATATGAGAGGCTAATCCCTACAATTTAGGGGTAATGAAGCTCTCTAATATGTAGATGCAACATTTTGATGTTTATAATCTCTTTTTGTGCTTAATGAATCATTTGAAGTGGTTTAACTTGTTTTTTTGATGTGAATTTGATAGCCTATATTGTTGACACCAAATAGGCTATGCTTAAACAATCACAAACAATGATTACCTCTTCATCTACATATGATGATGGTAATAAAGTGATTGTTGAAATTAAAATTTGATGGCTTATATTTCTAAACATTAGTTAATAGGCTATGCTTAAAATAGATTTTGCTTTCAACTTTGTTGTAATATTTCATGAGAGATAAATGTGTATTGCTGGTTGTGTTATAGTTTGATGGTTTATATTGTGCTAATTAATAGCACAAATATACCATACTTATGATAAGCACATCAACTAATTACACTAATGACAAGAAAAGAGAAATCATAACTTCATTTTGTTTATTTACGTGATCTAGAGAGTGGAAGTTGCCTCTAAATTGCCTTCACACTCTCATATTTTTATCAGTTCTCTTTTGCTAGTTTTCTACATTTTTAGCTAATCACATTTTTGACTTTGGTTAATTTGATTGACTAGAACTTTAAAATCACCAATTCCCTACGTATCGACCCGTACTCGCCACGTACTTCAATAGTACGCCGTGCGCTTGCGGTTATATTTTACTTCGAAATTTTTCGACGATTTTCTAAAACCGATAGAAATTCCGTCGATTAACAATCATGTAAGATGAGAAAGGATAAGAGATATGACAAAATATATATGATAACAATAAAAATCATACAATATCTCAAGTTTTCTCAAATACCCAAAAAAAATCATATTCTTTAATTTTATTCACCTAATCACAAATATTGATAAAGCTTATCAATGCAAATCTCAAAAATCGATGAAACACGATTTCCAGAAATCCAAAAAGCACAAAGGGGGAGGCCTATCACAAATGGGAGTATGAAAACTCACCAACACGTGTATCATAAACGAGACGTTATCCCATGAGTCGCCAACCTATAAAAATGAGCCGAAGCTCCATAGAATAGGGTATAGTCCACCATTATGGACAAATGAGCCGAAGCTCCACAAACGGTCAGAAGACCATGGGTCGCTACCCCACCAAATTGAGCCGAAGCTCTACAGAACGGGGTATAGTCCCCTACGCGGACAAAGATACATTGCACATCGCAAGTCTAAATCACAAAATGATCATCATTGATCAATAAGTGTAAATTACTAAGCTAGTAAATAAATGAGTTTAGCTTCATGTCCCATAACCACTGGCTTAACTTAAATTATTACGAACAAATTGTAGATTCCCACTAGAAAATGATCACAAGATTTCAATCGAACAAGTCGAAGAATTAACCAACAAAGTAAACACAAGCGTTTCATACCACTTGTTTTGCTAAGTCGTTTAATTGGATTTCTCATATGAAAGAGGTAAAGGTTGGTATATACTAGTAGATTAGAAAATAGTTTCAAAATCAAGCTTTGTATTAAAAGTAGAGTTGGAGTCATTTTGGTGAAAGAGTTTTAGTATTTACTACTAGTATAAAAAATTTGTATTTAAAAGTGACAAATCACAGAAACCATTATAAAAACAATCTATCAGAAAAATCCACATTTCAATGACGTGAATTAAAACCATGGAAATCGATATCAAATCCATCGAATGGAAACACCAAAAATCCAGAAAAGAGACCATCAAAGTTGATATTGAATGACAATAACTATTTGGATAATCAAAAATCGATATATCGAAAATCTACATAAAAATAAGCACAATTTCAGAATTTAACAGCCATAAACGTTTGTGGGAAATCCACAGACGTCTGTCCCCTGTTTTTGGAAACTATAACCCTGTGGTCACAGACTTCTATGGAAAATCCACAGACGTCTGTCACCTATAGCGGGACAGAATTTAGAAAGCACTTAAATGGGCAAACCTACACAACTTCTCGAATTCAAAAGCGATTGAATGAGCAACTGTGACTAAGGATTTATGTCAAGCGACAACCTAGTCCTAAATGCTCTTCAATTCACCCAAAACAACATGTTTAAACACCAATACTAGGGTTTTCATAAATTTTGACTTCAAAATACCAAAATTAGGAAAATTTACCAAACCAATTCAATTCAAAAGCAATTGAATAAGAAATAGATGTTATGAATTCATACCTAACAGCAATCAAAGCTAAAGACATAGATGTGAGTTCAAGAACTCACCTTTAAACTAAAGAATAGAAAAGATAAGCTCCAAAACAAGCTAAGATCAATTCCTCCTCAACTACACCTCTAGAATCTCCAATCTAGTATCACATGCAAAGATTTCCTAGATTAGGTTATGGGAATTTCTGAAAAATGGAGAGAGATTAAGATGGAGAAGATGAAGAGGATGCTTACCTAAACTTCTCTTTGATTTATAACTTGAATTTGAATTCCTAAGAAAAGCTAGGCTTAGGAATTTTAATTTCCCTTCTTTTCCCTCATTTTTCCTTTAGCTTGAGAGTGTTAGGAAACTGTGAATGGAATTAAGGAAGAGGAGAGGAGTTATGGTATTTGGTAGAAGGGTTTGGGTTATCTTGTTGGGTTAATGGGCTAGAACAAAACCCAAAGCTCAAACGAAAATACCAAAATCCTAATCATCTCCAAACATAATGTTTATACTTAAACTAGTTTTAAACGTCGATTTGAACTTAATGAAAGTGGTCCCGAGTCCGGATTCGACTATATATAAAAAATCACATTTCAAACTTTAATTCAATTATCGATGCTATATTTAAATAAAACATTTAAATATATAATTGTAAAATAAGCGGTTTGTTACAATGTCATGTTTTGGATGATTGAAAGTTTATATATGCTTGTTGATGATTTATACATGTTCATATTAGTTTTTATGATATGTTTGATATGAAACCCTATTCAGTGACATCCAAATATAGATCAGAAATAATATTCGAGAGATGGGTTTCAATTTTCATAATTTTTTGAATTAATGTGGATTTTATATTAATTTTCTAGTGAAGAAAATGATTTATTGGGTTATAATTTATTTACGGCATAATAATCAATTATTTTGGTTTAAAATTTATATATATTAGAAACATATTAAATAGGATTTTCTGGAATTTTTATAGAATTTTCCTAAGTGTTTTGATGAATATATAAAATTATTTTAGGTATGGGACATAAATGTTTTATATATTTAATTAAGGAGAAGGGGTGTTTTGCAAATAATTTAAATTATTTAATTCTGAAATTGTGGTAGTACTTTTAGAAAAGAAAAAAACTAGCAACCAATAAGTGTTTGACAAACCAGGTAGGTTAGTTTTAAAGTTTACTTAAAAAGAGTTTAAATCAGAAATTCATGCTAAAAGCATGTTTCACCTATTTCGGTTTCGTCCAGGTAGCTTTCGACTAAGACCCTATGCCTCCTTCCAACTAATGCACACAGTTACAACATGTTGGTACACAGTGAATTGGACTAAGGGCGGAAGTTAAGTGTCGAAACCGTGGGGTTCCGAAAGGGTCGAAGTGCCTTTTGTTTTAAAATTAAAGTAGCGCTTGCTTTGCTTTCGCTAGGATAACTTTCAATTTGGTTGGCTTTTGACAGAGTCAAGTGTTTTAAAGAAAAGGTTTTGAAGGGGTTGCACTCTTTTATTTTAAACGATGCTTTCGAAAGGGTCGAAACCCCTAGCTGCCGCATCTCTACCTTTCGAAGTCAATGGTTTCGAAAGGTATGCTTTGTCTTTAAATTAACCACTTCCCCAATGCTTACAAAGGGTTGGTTTCGACGCCGTCACTTCTTTACTTAGGAATAGGCTTCGAAAGGAAAGCTTTCGACTTAGATGTTTTAAATGACCCTTTTGTTCTGATTGAAATATAACCCAAAAGGTTTCAAAAGTGTTGGTTTAAATGGTTTCGAAAGGTGTTTTTCTACATGTTTTAAATTAAACCCAAGAGCTTTCAAAAGGTTTGAGTTTCTAAAGGTTTGATTCTTTTGAAAGGTGTTTAAAATGGTTTTGAAGGGGTGGATCCCCAAAGGGTTTCGAGGGAGTCGAACGGTATTATTTTCTGATGGTTTCGAGAGGGTTGAAATGGAAGGTTTTTCCAAGGTTTCCAAAGGCAATGTTTTAAAGTATTTTAAGATATGATGTCTAAAGTTTTAAAGCTTTAGAAAGGAAGGTTTTCAAAAGGTTTCAAAAGGGTTTAAGTATGATTCCAAAAGGCAAGCTTTGGCCTTTCGACCTAGATAAATTAAGGGTATTTACTTGGTTTCAAAAAAGATACTTTCAATGGTTTAGAAAAGGGTACTTTCAATTGAATCGAAAGGTGTACTTTCAAGTATTTAAATGTTTCCATCAACTAATGTTTGAGTAAAGTGTGTTTATATATATATATAGCATGGCAAGGTGATTTTGAGTAAAGCAAAGAATATAAATGTTTTCCTTGTTTAAGTTTGATTTAAAATGTTTTAAATCAATTTCAGATGAAAAGGTTTTCAAGGAAAATTATGGGAGGGTATCCCTAAGAAAAATGACTCGAATATTATAATACTAGATGAGACTGGTATAGGGTCACGCCCTATACATTAGATATTGGTCCCAGCTAATTTGGTCCAAAATTCTAGTGTGTAGGGCTTTGTCACAGGTAAGACTAAAATTATTGTTACACACAGAAGGGAATATATGTTTGTATACAGATAGGTTATTAGTGTGCCCGCAAAATTATTAGAATGAGGTGACCTTGGAAGATGTTAAGTTAAGGACAGACCCGTAAAGAAGAGAAGTATTTAACAGATAGTTAAGGATAGATCATCCAAAAGAGTTGTGTCTAACAGATGTTAGATGATTTTATTATAATCCCTGGTAGGCCCGAGTCAGCCAAAGGTTAATAGTTAGCCAAACAAAACTAAAGTGTTGGAACATATGGTTCTTTTATTACCTGATATGTATGTCTACATAATGATGCTTTTCAGTTTTTAACCAGTTTTGGTGGCAAGAAAAGATTTGCAAATGATGTGTTTTAAAAGAATGTTAGTGAGTGGAAAACTATTCCGCTAAGTGGCGTGGTCTCACTTAACATTAATAACCGGGATGTATAGTATTATTCACATCAAGTTTTATATCTGACTTGAAGTTTATGTTTTTCCCTTAAACTCTCAGGTGCTCAAAATTGATTTGAGTAGGCTGAGGGTAGAGGTTCTTTCATGATTTTAGTAGGATGACGAATAAACCTATGAGAGGCAAGCAGGAGGCTATAAGATAACTATTTAGTAGTTATAGTTCTTTGTTTTATGTTATTTCCGCTGTGTATGTATTAAGTCAATCATGACTATATGACTCCAATCATCCATGGGGGCATCTTCATTTGTTGCTCTTGGCGTATTTTGTAATAAGTACATTTTATCATTGCCTGGGAAACGCTTTGGGATTATGTAATACGTATATGGAACATGTGTTTTGAAATGCAATGGAAAATGTTATTTTGAAATATGTGATTTGTTTCATATTCAAGTGCTTCTGATATTATAGATATCAGTAATATAGCCGTATTTAGTCGCCAGAAGTTAATACTATAGATGACCGCAACATCTGTTGCGCTTAGTTTTGAGCCTCTATACATTGGTGTTACAATAGAGTAAACCGAATAAAGTTAGGTAACTACAAACTGGATCTGTTTCGAAAAGATGGAACTCCTTTTGATTTAGTCAAAAGGGGTGTTACGAAGGGTATCCAATTTGTAATTAGCAAGCAAACATTTAAAAAGGAATTCGCTCGAAAGGGGTTTACTCTCCACTACATCTGCAACCCTTTCGAAGGGGTTCCTCAATAAAAAAGGACAAAACCAATGAGGTCAAAAGTAGCCATTTCACTTTAATGAGACAAGCATACCTTCCGTCTAGTTGAAAGGGCAAGAATGAACCTTTTGACATGATCAAAAGGAATAAGAGGTCAAAACGAATAGTTGTTTTCTACTCATTCAAAAGAAGGGTTATGAGTTGAATGCTACTTCTTTTGCCTGCATTACTAATTTAACCACAGAAACTATTTCGACCTGGTCAATTAAGTCGAAAGGTAGGTTTCGAAAGAAGCAGCCTCTTTGACATCCTTATCTTTTGTGACCTCATTTTCCATTCACATAGCTTTGAGGATGTTGACAAGCTTTCTTGTTAACAATGTACTTTGTTGGGACTCTCTTCTTTTCCAACAGAGCCCACCATATAACCTTTCTCAGTACTTTGTCATAAACTTTCTTCATATTGATAAATACCATGTATAGATCCTTCTTTTGCTCTCTAAATCTCTTTATAAGTTGTCTTATCAAGAAAATCGCCTATGTGGTAAACCTTCAAGACATGAAACCAAATTGGTTTTTTGAAACGCTTGTCATTCTTCTTAATCGATGAAGACATTGATGATGTCATAAAAATATTTTATTTTCAAAAATCAAATAATTAATTTTATTACATATTCTTTTTTAAATAGAGAAATAAGTGTGTAAAAAAATCGTGCGTGACTTCTGACGGTTAAAAAGCCGTTTATTGATAAAACGTTTTTCGCTCACTTTATCGATTTTTTCCAAACAGTATATTTGTGTAATTACTTATTCAAAATAAGATTACCATTTCAAAACAATATAATTTGTGTTGTAACCTCATATTTGAATATTTTTAAATTAAATATTATTTTCAAAAGTGATAAATTCATAGGTCCGTACACTACCTGTCAGAACCCATTTTTCCGTACCGATTTAAACCGACTTTAAACCACACTTGTCAGTTAAATAGTATGGGAAGGCGGATAGTGAAAGAAAGAAAGAAGGTAGAAATAG
The DNA here is from genome assembly GCA_030737815.1 of Allium fistulosum. Taxonomy (NCBI): domain Eukaryota; kingdom Viridiplantae; phylum Streptophyta; class Magnoliopsida; order Asparagales; family Amaryllidaceae; genus Allium; species Allium fistulosum. The sequence continues at coordinate 422,018,904 of CM060907.1, read as the reverse complement.
AAAGAAGATAGAAGGAAAGAGAACAAATCAGAATCTCATAGCGGAACGGATAAATTATAATATAAACAAATCTTTCAATGAAACCAAAACTATTACTTTATTTAATATATACAGACTTTATATCAGAGTTAGAACCACACAACTCAGACAGTTATATCAATCTTGTCCTTACAACAATAACCACACAACCCAAAAAAAGACTGAATATAAACATCTACGAGGATACGTCTCCTGATCCAGCTCCTTCTCCTGAAGCTTCCACTCTTATAGCTAAACCTGGAAATATGCTCGGTCTGACCCGAGCATATAGGAAAAACACCAAGCCCGGGTTAGTCTGGTAAACCAGCGTGAGAAACAAATTCAACTTGATTATTAAAGTTTGAAAACCCTTTGAAAACAAAAGCATCCCGTAAGACCACGCCACAAATAAACATGTCGAGTTTTTACCTTACGATAGCTAAAACATTTTTATATCAAAATCCTCTGATATTATAATAGGGTATATATACAAATACTTATTTCAAATATCTGAAATTGTTACATGATGAAATTCCAGCATTATTGCCACAAAGTGGGTTCTACAATCAAAACCGTAAAGGCTCGTAGGGAGAATGGATTTCCAACTAATGACTAGGCACTGGGGTACCACCTGTCACAATACCTGGTCTAGATCAGCGTACCGAGGAACACGCCCGATCCCCTGCAACACAAGACCGGAACTACCCCTTACTAGATAATTCCGAGTAAGATCACCCCACAGTTGGGATCAGCAACCGCACCACTAAGCCGAATAAAAAGGGACATCTAGACAGGGATGACCTCACCCTAATGGGTGCGACCCACATAGCCTTACTGCATAACCCCTGATTTTCAATCATTCCCGGTTGATGAGGCTCGAGGCTAAGCGTTACCTTTATAGAACATATCCCTTAGAATGCTCACCGTCCACCTGACGATGTTCTGAAAGCATTCATCCATAGAATTCCGTTTCGGTTTCGAACGAAACCGAAGGCACTACTCCTACTACATCCATTTTGTAATCACCCTCAGGATTAGTAGCGATTAGCCCTTGCACTTCACTGCTCCATCTTCGACTCCAAGCTCTTTTCTTCATCACGAAAACATACTCATTGGATCAAAGTGGTTTTCGGATTACAAATCCAATCCCGGTCTCTTCGAAACAACGTTCGCTATTTCCCGGTAAACTCAACCCCGGTTCTTTAGGAAATACAGAGACGAAATACAAGATCGGAGTTCACCTCCTAACCTTTAGTGGACGGGTCTCCTTATAATTCATCCTAGAGAACAAACGAGTTTATACGTACGGTATAGCACCTCGAACGGTAACCGTACCATATAACTCTCGAATCTTCTCTAGATATTTCCAAAGTTAGGTTTTGACCAGATTTTATAGTCGGTTATTTAACTATCATACAATTAATCAATCAATTCAACCAAGTTATTTCTTGTTACAACCTTTAAGCCTTCTTCACCTTTAAAAATACAAATGGATTTCACTTTACTCAGAAAGCTTATTTCATTTGAAATATATATATATATATATATATATATATATCCAAATCATTACTTTCTAAATCATACATATAAATTTTCAAATATTATTTCAAGTTTAAATAAATAAAATACTCTTTATGAAAGTTATTATAAAATATTTTTCAAACAAACATTTATATTAAAAAGATTTATATTAATGAAAATATACTTAAACATAAACTAAATAAAAATAAATCTTTAAAGTGTAACGTCCACGAATTTTTCGCGCTCGAAAATCGACATCCATACTTTACATCGTACTCGAATGCCGTAGATTCGACCGTTCAAATCCGAGTCGCCGGAGCTTATAACACAGTTAAGTAAATAACACAGCGGAAGAAAAAGAATAATACATTGATATACAATATCTGATACAACAGAATGATACAATGAATATCAATATACATCAGAGATATGATACAAGAAATAGCAGCGGAAAGAAAATGATAACACCAACAGCGGATAATCTCCATCTTCAAAACACCAATCCAGAAATAGCTCGAACTCCCAATAACGAGGCACAAAGATAAGCAAGTGCAGTCCATATCCAAAGACTGAACTAACTCCAGATAATCTACTAAATCTGAATATCTGGAAAAAAACCCAACTATAGACTGCTCGTGTAGAAAAATTTTGAGAATCCAGAGTTTAGGAAAGAAACAATAAACTCCGGATTAGTCATGGGACTGGTGTGAGCAACAAAAACAATTTATTTTTAAAAACGAATAGCAGAGAATTTTGAAGTCAATTCACAATGCTTTTGGAAAATGAAACTACCATAAGGCCTCCCGCACACACACACAATGCAAATGTAACGACTAACGACCCAGAATTTCTGTCAATTAAAATTTGAATATTTAATTGATTTTAAATATGAACAAGCGAAATTAATAAGTCGAATAATTTAAAATTCGAATAACTTTGATTTAATTGAGTAATTAAATCGATAATCTAATAGTGAAATTTCAGAAATAATTCAAATCTGGATTAACTGTGATTAAAAATGATTTATAAAGTTATATTAAATCATATTGAGTTATAGTGATGTTATAGAACTTTTAAAATCAAATTTAAAGTTAATTTGTGAAAGTTGAATATTTTAATATTTAATCGACTAGAGAAAATAGCCAATTTTCGAACAGTCTCATAATTGGACGAAACTAGTTCCATTCGATCTGTAATAGTTTGTTATTATCGGATTTCAATTTTTGTAGCAATCGGAGTTGTCGTTTGACCGTGGCAGCTCGAAACGCATCGAAATTGTTTTAATTTTAATTTGGCGAGTTAAAATAGTCATTTTTCAAACGGTCTCGGATTTCGACAAAACCAGTTTCATCGGATCGGTAATATGATATTAATGTAAGGTTTCAAATTTCGTGTCAATTGAATTTACCGTTTGTCCGGGGCAAAACCAAAACGTCTAGAAATTTGTTTAATCGGTTTGATTTAAAATTGATCGTTTAATTCCATAACTCGCACAGATGATCGAATTAGCTTTCGAAACCTGTTCCATTGTGTCCGAAACGCGGGATAAACCCAAGAAATGCCAGTTACCGCACGTAAATCGGAGTTCAGAAAACCAGAATGAATAGTGTTCGATATTTTCTATAAATAGCCCCCCTTTTTTTCACAAAATAAAAAAATAAAATAAAAGCTAGGGTTTCAATTCAGAGCCGCCACCCTATATTCGAACGGCCAGAAAACGTTCGTCTTCTTCCCTCAAAATCTCCAAATCCGCTCATTAATTCGAGAAGTTGTCAACTAGGAAAACGTAGAGGGTAGTGTGTTCTATCAGATCAACGGTTAAGATCGTATATTGTGCGACGGATCAACGACAATCATCGCTCAAAGGTGCTGCGTTCGATCACGTTTTTCGAGCAAACGAGGAGGCCGAGCTCCACCGCATTCCAGTCGAAGGTAGCAAGGCCATCGGGCTTCGAAACGCCATCGTTCGATCAACTCTTAGGTGCTCGTTTTGGGGGCGCGTGTACTAGGGTTAGAGGGTGGCTCTGTGTTCTTTTCGTTCGAACGCGATAAACTGGAGGGTGAGGAAGAAAAGGGGATATAAATAGAATTTGCGAATAAAAAATGATTTTTATAAGTTGAAATTGTTATAAAATATAAATGTGATTTATAAACGTTGTTTATAAATCCGAAATCACTTAGTTTGATAAGTGAATTTTAGAAGTTAATTAAAGGAATTATATCCACGATTTTAGACGATGGATAATCTTTTAATAAATGTGTAGAAACATTGAATTGGGTAAATAAAGTATATTCACGATTTTGGACAGTGAATATATTATTAAATAAAATGGATATGTTTTGCAGAAGTGATATTACGAAATGAAGTAATTGTTTTAAAAGATGTTTTAAAACGTGTTAAGTATCGAAACATAGATTTCAACATTTATTGTTGAAATAGACGTTTCGAGGAATAAGGAAATGGTGGACTATAACACTGTTGTTATAGTAAATGATTTCCGAAAGGAAATGTTTTATATAGTATTGGGATTTACATATCTATCTAAATTTCGAATCCCTATACTAGTGATTTTTGAGTTGTCGTAACGATGTTTTACGCAACATTCGTTTTGACTCAAATAGATGTGTTTAAGAAAATGATTTCCTTAAAGAATGAAATATATACTTAATTTTGATTTAAGTATTGTTAACGCTGAAAATCGAACGCTAACACCCGGTGTGTGTAATAACAATGTGAAAGCACCACCCGTTGGTACGGGAACAAAATAGGTATGGAAGTATTTTTCCAATATGAAGTGGAATGTTTTGAAAATTTATCTTCAAAGATAAATTGAAATGTGGAAATTGATTTGAAATTTTTTTCAAATAGTTGAAGTGTGGAAATTATATATCTTGTAAAGATATTTTTTGGAAGGTAATAATTTGGAAAATTATTTGGAATCTGATGATGTTGTGCATCTTTATTGATAGTTAAATAACCGACTATTAATAGTTACCTTGAATGGGTATTTGTTGTGATTTGCTCGAATTTTAATGCCACACTTATTTTTGAATAAGCGCTCACTATTCGGGTTAGCCGAGAAAGGACCTTTGTGTCGTATAACCCATTCCGAATTTGTGATACGATGATATGGATCGTATTGAAGACTGGTGGTGAAGACCGGGTATTTGTGAAAACGATAGGATGACCTATCGATTGTCTCTGCACCGTTAGCTACGGTATAGATATTTCCTTTGTGATGGGAAGTTTTATCGGGATTGTGAATATCCGGATTGCAAGGGCTTCTTTGTAAGTGCCTTCAGTTCTGTTCGAACCCGGAACAGACTTGTATGGTTACGTGTCTGACATAACGTTTTGAGATGTAAAGCTGATTTCTTTCAAATACATTTCTGTTTGTGGCGGAGAATTTATTCTCTTAGCTTAACACCCTTCTCTAAGACGTACGAGCTCAGAGGTTATGTAGTTGAAATTTATCAGCGATATATTCCCAATTTGGTAATGTGACATGCGGAGTGTTGCTGTGAAATGATCATTGTTTGATCATTTGTGATATGATCATTTGTTTGATCATTTATCTTTGTGATCATTACTTTGATCATTTGTTTGACCCAAAGCATAGCTTTTGTATAAAGCGTAGCTTTGTGGACGAGACTTCGTCAGGGCCTCAACAACCCGGAAATGGTCGAAACAGGAATGTTGCGGCAAGGTTATGAGGGTCGCGCCCTTTAGGGTATGTCATTTCCTTCTGGAAAGGGGTGGTATCATGGTATGGAGCCCAGATGCTTACTCATGTGGACACACTTTATTATTATGTGTGATGATGTTACCGAGCGCTCGGATAAAGGTCCCAAAGGACCGGGTGATGACATATTCGTGAGTTACCTAGTTACAGGGGTAACCCGGCCTTGTTTGGCAGAGAGCAGTTTGTCTCTCGGAGCGTCCAGCCAGAGGCGTTTCCTATGTGGTATAGGAAGTTCCTTAGCCTGACCATTTGTTGGAAAATCCAAAGAAACAATATGAACCCTTTACGATTGAAATTGTATAACCTGTCTCCTCAGGAGGCAGCTATAGCAGGCATAATATAATGGTACCTATGCTGGCTTAGATTAATATTGTATTTTCGAAAGAATTTTACACTATGCACTAGTAATAATATCAAAAAATGATTTCTTTTGCGTAGTAAGCATTTTTGACTATCATAAGAAGAAATCTCCTCCAAGTCCACGATTGCATTGTGTGTGTGGTGGGAGGTCTTATGGTAGTTTCATTTTCCAAAAGCATTGCGGGTTTCAATGTTAAAATTCTATTGTTGTTTGTTTCTAAAGATAAACTGTTTTAGTTCTCAAACCAGTCACCATGACTGCCATCAGCGACCTAAAAGAAGCGGCTTCAGAAAATCTTCGCGACCTAAGTCTTCACGACCTAAGGCCTCACGACTTATAGTGAGCGACCTATCTCTCCACATCTCCCCGCAGCCTAACTTAGGTCGTTCCTTTTCTCTGCGACCTAACATAGATCTTAACTCATTAGGTCGTAGCACCTTGTTCTTCAACTCGTTAAGTCGTAGCAACCTGTTAGGTCGTTCCAGCGACCCATTTCCCAGTTGTAGCTCGCTAGGTCGTTCCAGCGACCTATCCCTTAGCTCGTTAGGTCGTACACGACCTAAAAACAAGTTAGGTCGCTTGCGACCTAAGACTTAGTCATTTTGGGCTGCATCATCCTCCCCTGGTTGAGGAAAATTCGTCCTCGAATTTTCGCCCTCCTTTTCCACAACAAGTTCATCCTCATGATATGGTATAAGATGTTTAACATTAAACACGTCAGAGGTATAAACATCCTCCGGCGGCTTCAATTTATAAGCGTTTTCATTGATCCGTTTCACAATTGTCACAGGACCAATTTTCCGAGCTTTAAGATTATTGTATGCTCCTACTGGAAAACGATCTTTCGTTAATACGGCATATACTAAATCTCCTTCATTAAATTCAACGCTTCTTCGCATCAAATCCGCAGATCGCTTATACTTTTCATTTGCTTTCTCCAATCGTTCTTGAACGATTTTATGACATTCTGTCAACCCATCAACAAAATCAACAGCTCGTTTAACGGTTCCCTTGGATTGTGGTACTATCGTCAAATCCAACGGTCCCTTTGGTAAACTTGAATACACTATCTGAAATGGACTGAATCCTGTACTGCGGTTTATAGCATGGTTATGAGTAAACTCCGCCTGACATAATTTCATATCCCAACTCTTCAGATTATCTTTCACAAGACATCTTAACAAATTCCCCAACGATCTGTTCACGACCTCGGTTAGTCCATCCGTCTGCGGATGATAAGCGCTACTAAATTTCAATTTTGTTCCCACCATCTTCCACAAACTTAGCCAAAAATGACTTAAAAATCTAGTATCCCGATCAGAAACAATGGATTCTGGCAAACCATGTAAACGATACACTTCTTTAAAGAATAACTTAGCGACACGGACGGCATCAGCTGTCTTCTTACAAGCGATGAAATGTGCCATCTTTGAAAACCTGTCTACTACAACATATATCGAATCATTTCCCCTTTGAGTTCTCGGTAATCCCAAAACAAAATCCATACTGATATCAACCCATGGTTTAACAGGTACAGGTAACGGCATATACAATCCTGCATTCGTCGCTGTTCCCTTGGAAACTTGGCAAATATGACATCTCTCCACAAACCTTCCAACTTCCCGCTTCATCGACGGCCAAAAATAAGATTGAGAAATCAGCTGTAGTGTACGGTCTCTACCCACGTGGCCTTCTTCATTTAGCTCCCTTACAATCTTCATTCTCAAACTACAATCAGGTATGCACAATCGATTTCCTTTGAATAGAAAACCATCCACCATCACGAACTCATATGTCTCCCCATTCTTGACTTTATCTACAAACTTCATAAAGTAAGGATCTTCAACAAATAATTCTGGTAGCACATCAAACCCTGTCACTTCGACCTTCATTGTAGTCAACAAATGATTCCTTCTGCTCAACGCATCTGCAACACGATTCGTCACTCCCGATTTGTGTTTCACAACAAACGTAAACTATTGCAGATATGCAATCCATGATGCATGTCTCGCTGAAATCTTGTCTTGCCCTTGTAAATGCTTTAACGCCTCATGATCAGTATAAAGAACAAACTCTTTCTGAAATAAATAGTGTCTCCAGTGTTTAATAGCTTGCACAACAGCATAAAATTCCACATCATATGTACTATATCTCATCTTCGCTACTGATAACTTCTCACTGAAATATGCAATAGGACGCCCCCTCTGACTCAACACCCCTCCAATTCCAACCTTCGATGCGTCAGTATGTAATTCAAACAATAACTGAAAATCAGGTAATGATAGAATTGGTGCTGTCGTCAACAGTTCCTTGATTTGTTCAAAAGCATCCCCTGCTTCCGTTGTCCATGCAAACTGTTTACCCTTCATACAATCTGTAACAGGTGCCATCACACTACTAAAGTGTGGAATAAACCTTCGATAAAATGAAGCCAACCCGTGAAAACTTCGCACTTCTGTTATCGTCTTGGGCTGTGGCCAATCTCTAATTGCTTCGACTTTACTCTGGTCAACCTGTATTCCTCCCTCTGATACAACATACCCCAGAAATAAAACACTCCTCGCCATAAAAACACATTTCTTTGTAGCAGCATAGAATTGTTCTTCACGAAGAATAATTAACACTTTCTTCAAATGTTGAACATGCTCCTCGGTACTAGCACTGTAAATCAAAATATCATCAAAGTATACCACCACGAACTTCCCAATGTACGGTCTGAAAATTTGATTCATCACCCTCATGAATGTACTTGGTGCATTCGATAGACCAAACGGCATGACCAGCCATTCATACAATCCTTCCCTCGTCTTGAATGCTGTCTTCCACTCGTCTCCTGGTCTAATTCGAATTTGATGATAACCACTTTTAAGATCAATCTTCGAAAAGATCACAGACCCACTGATTTGATCTAACAGATCATCAAGCCTCGGCATTGGAAATCTGTATCTGACAGTTATCTTATTCAGTGCCCTGCTATCCGTACACATTCTCCATGAGCCATCCTTCTTTGGTACGAGTAATGCTGGTACAGCACATGGACTCAAACTCTCTTGTATTCGTCCCTGTTCAAGCAATTCCTCTACCTGCCTACGCAACTCTTCATGTTCTTTCGGACTCATTCTATAATGTGGTTTATGTGGCAACATAGCACCCAGAACAAGATCTATCTGGTGTTGTATATCCCTCAACGGTGGAAATTCCGTTGGTAGCTCTTCAGGAAACACATCGGCAAATTCTTCCAGTACTGGTTTTACTTCTTCAGGTATCTCCACCACTTCACTGCTCTCTTGCCCAATCAACAAAAACACTTCTGGCTCCTCTTCAACTTCTTTAACAAACTCCTTCAAGGATAATAAAGTTTTCAGCTCTTCAATCTCCTCCAGTTTGTTTTCTTCTTGTTGACGCTTCTTTGGAACTAGAGTAATCTTTGTGCCTTCAAACATAAAACTGTAACTGTTGGTACGCCCATCATGTTGCACCGCCCGATCATACTGCCACGGTCTTCCCAGCAACAGATGACATACGTCCATGTCTACAACATCGCACCAGATTTCGTCTTTATATTTCTTTCCAATTGAAAAATTCACACAAGCCCTTCGTCCAACCTTCACCTCCCCGCCTTTTCTCAACCAAGCCAGCTTGTATGGTTTCGGATGTTTCTCAGTATTCAATGCCAGCTTCCTCACAGCTTCTGAAGAAATTATATTATCACAGCTTCCAGCATCAATAACAAATTTGGAAACTTTCCCCAGAATAGTACATGTCGACTGAAAAATATTGCTCCTTAACCAACTACAATCCTCCTCTTGCTTTGGTGTCAAACAAGACCTCCTCATCATCAGATTACAACCTTCGTCTCCCGACACTTCTTCTTCCCCCTCATCAGGTGGTGAATTGGAACATTCAGCCTCTTCATCCTCATCCTCAACCTCCGCTATCATAGCTCGTTTCTTCGGCTTTGGACATTCATTACTTTTGTGGCCCACTTCTTGACAATTATAACACTTGAAACCATTATTGATTTCATCTTCCCAACCTCATTCACAACTGGTTTTGCAACAGCTTTTGAAACATTAGAACTTCCACTAACACCCTTCACTGGATTGTTGGAATTTGTAAACACACCACCTCCTCGTCTTCCCTGCTTCTCCCAAGCCAACGCCTTTTGGTGTGCTTCCGCTACAGATCTGGGATCAAACATGTTAACCATATCTTGAATCTGCATTCGTAACCCCCCAACAAATCTAGCTGTCAATTGTTCCTCTGTCTCCATAATGTCATTCCTTGCAATCAGTTGATAAAATTCGTTAGCATAGTCATTCACAGATTTCGTCCCCTGTCTCAAGTTTTGTAACCTCTGATACATAAGCGACTGATAGTTATAAGGTAAGAAGGTAGCTCTCATCAGTTTCTTCATCTTATCCCAAGATTCAATCTTTGACTTCCCCATTCGTTCACGAGTAAGTTTAGTTTGCTGCCACCATGCTAAAGCTCTACCCCTCAACCTTGTAGCAACCAACTTCACTCTACGATGTTCTGAAACCTCCTTGAAGTCAAAAATCTCTTCAACATTGGACAACCACTCCAGAAACTCCTCAGCTTGCATACCACCCTTGAACTCCGGTATTTCAGTCTTCATCCCAGACTCCCACTTGTGATCATACTCCGATTGATTTCTTCCTTGGCCACGTCCATGAATACAACCACCATCAAACTCCTCTTCAAAATCAGATGTATATCGACGTCGATCCTGACCACCAACATCTCTACTACCATCATTCCTTCCTCCGACATCCCTTCTACCAGCATTCCTCCGATCACGATCTCGATCATCAACATTTCTATAACTGTCTCGGCTCACACTTCTATGATCATTATCTTTACTTCTCTCTCGATTGGAATGTGGCAAAACTCTACTTCTCCCATGGTTAGATTCAGGTGAAACCCTTCTCTGATTTTGATTCATCTCCAACATCATCTTCTCTAATCGACCAATCCCTTCATTAAGTTTCTCACTAAAATTTTCGTTAATTCTTTGCTCCATCTCATTAGCTTCTTCTCTTCGATACAATGCTTCAACGTTTTGATGTCGATTAGCTCTCCTTGGTGGCATGATTGAATACTTCACAAACTCTACAATTCTCGGTTTGGACAAATCAAAAGATACCAAATGATGTACACGACTTAACCCGGCCTCGCGACTCAACTTGGCTCGGCTCAATTCAAATTCTCTTGGCGTGCAAAACAACACCCCGCGCAAATCCAAACACCTTTCAACTTTTGATCCAAAAAGGAATGGTTCGAAAACTCCCACTTTGTTGCAATTTGCGATGAACATGATGAACTACAACTCCTCAAAATAATGCAAACTTCGATCTCCAACACTTCGATTTCAATTCGGCTTTGCTTGATGTAGCTCGGCCTCTCTAACTCTTCAAACTTCTTCAAATAAATCGGCTCCCAGACTCGATTTAGCGATGATTGGCTAAAACAAGCTCCGATACCAAAATGACGCAACAGCGGAATTACAAATTGATGATTCGATGAAAGTAAGGATCGATGGAATGGAAGATACCGAAATGCCCAAATTCGTTGATTCGAAGATGCCGAATTCTAGCTATCCCAAACACGTTGATAGCGCACTATTCCGTGTTCAAAGATCTACGATTCTTCGCACGTTGATCTAGCGCACTAGATTCTGTGAATCGGCTTCAGTAGTCGTTGAATCGAGCGCACTCGATTAACCGAAAGTGGAGATAGGAGATTACACTCAACTACCAATTTGGTGAAAGCACAAAGCTAACAAAACAAAGTTTTTATTTCAAATCAACTAAACTATTACAAATGACCACACATGCCTATTTATAGGCTACAACTCAACACGTTAAAACAGAACACAACACTTAGGTCCGCCACGACCTAACAAACATCACGACCTAAAAACATCACGACCTAAAACATCACGACCTAAAACATCAGACGATTTACGACTTACTTTAAGTCGTTCACAACTTAACAGATTACAACACAACACGTTACAAACCATCACGACTTAGTATAGGTCGTTGACGACTTATTATACGAGTTACAACAAATAACGACCTAAAAATGAACGACATCTGGAGCGAGCGACTTAAGAATGAACGGCATCCCCATCAGCAACCTAAAAGAAGCGGCTTCAGAAAATCTTCGCGACCTAAGTCTTCACGACCTAAGGCCTCACGACTTATAGTGAGCGACCTATCTCTCCACATCTCCTTGCAACCTAACTTAGGTCGTTCCTTTTCTCTATGACCTAACATAGATCTTAACTTGTTAGGTCGTAGCACCTTGTTCTTCAACTCGTTAAGTCGTAGCAACCTGTTAGGTCGTTCCAGCGACCCATTTCCCAGTTGTAGCTCGCTAGGTCGTTCCAACGACCTATCCCTTAGCTCGTTAGGTCGTACACGACCTAAAAACAAGTTAGGTCACTTGCGACCTAAGACTTGGTCATTTTGGGCTGCATCAATGACTGACCTGGAGTTTATTGTTTCCTTCCTAAACTCTGGGTGCCCATCATTATCCACAAGGGCAGTCTAGAGTCAGGTTATTGGGTCATTTTGGATTCAGGAGATGCTTTGGAGCTTAGTAGTGAGCTGGATGGCGAGACGTACCACTTGTATATGATAATATTTATTTCGCTGTGTATTCTGTATGAGGACAAGTTGTATAACTGTCCAGTTGTGTTGTATTGTTGTTGTAAACTCTGATGATGATGTAATGTATAAAATGATATAGTTCTTTGATTTAAAGATTATTCATTTATCTATTATATGTTGTTCCGCTGCGAATGTGAGATTCTGATATTATCTCTGTTTCTGTTGCTTTTTCTTTCTTTTCCTTCTGTCTTCTTCTACCTCTTCTTTTTCTCCATAACAATTAGGTTTTTTGGCATTCGATTACTCGGCAGTTGATACAGTGGTCATATTAATGTCGAATTTCGAGCGACAAAAAATCGCAATCGTTACATTTGGTATCAGAGCATATGGTTAAGCGACAACCATGGCTCTGTTGGGTGTTACTCATTAGAGATAGAGTCAGTAGTACTCTAGAATGAGTTGAGTGTAATAATAGATATGAGCGCGTATTTATTAGTGAATATAAAATTGTTTTATATTGTGATGATTGGTTTGTTAAGTGGTATATGGATTCAAGTCGGTATAGTCTGTACAACTCTATCGATAGAGATCTCTAAACACTTGTTCAGAACAATTCGGCACGATATTGTTTTAAATTGGGTAAATGAAATAATTTTACCTCGATTATATTTTGTATATAAAGAAATAATTTTTTGAAATTATTAAAGTGTATATGATTGATTGTTTGGTTGTTAAAAATGTAAAAATATATATGAATTAATAAAAGTTGTTTGAATAAGTTAAATGAAAACAACAATTGTAAAAGAATAAAGTGTATAAGCAAATGAATTATAATGTTTGGAATTATAATTAAAATGATTTGCAATGGTAAAATAATCTTATATATAAGAAGTGAAATTTTATAAGTAAAAGATTTGTAAATGTGATTTATAATCTAAAATAAAATTCCAAAGAAATGTTTTTAAAAGAAATTGATATTTTGGAAAATTGCTTTGGAGAGATGAAAGCTCTAAACTCTTTTCGGTCGTTGGAAAATAATTCCGATGATGATCGCGACATCATTGGTGTTCATTTTCGGGTTTCCAAAAGAGGAATTGCTGCCTGATTATTTTAAATGAAAGTTGTTTGGAAAAATTGGATTTGGTTTTGGAAATTCAAAAGATAATTTGAATTGATTTCAAAAAAAAATTTGAAAGGCTGAAAAGACTCTGGAATCCTATTTAAAATATTTTATGGGAATGATAAATGAGTTGATAACTTATACCATTTGAATTTTGATATAATAAATTTAACTTAAAGGATGGAGTTAAATTAAAGTAAGTATAAGTGAATCAATAAAAATCCAAGCTGTAATTGTTGAATATAAGTAATCAAGTTTTGAACTTATAATATGAGATAATAAATTTGACTTTGGTAAAAGTTAAATAGAATTGGAATCTGAATTGGATTTATAAGTGGAAACTTAAGTTAATTTGAACAAATGCTGTTTGAAATGGAAAATAACTTAAGTAATGTTGAATGAGTTTGATTTTGGTATCAAAGTAAATTAATAAAGTGAATTTATAAAATAAATGTGAACTTTAGTTATATAAATAAAATTCCACTTTAATTGTAAAATGAATTAGCAATTGAATTAATAAATTAATTGAATGTTAATCAATCGAATGTGAATAAATTGATATGGAACAATGGATGTAAGTGTTAATTCATTAAAAGCTAAAAGTTATTGGAGGTTGAATAATTGAATGTAAGTCAATTTAATATCAACCAATTGGAATTAAAAGTGTTGAACCAAATCGAATGTAAAATTAATAATTTGGTTGTGTTGAATATACATTGGTTGTTATTTGATTGTTAGTTGATTGTGTATAATTCATTAAGTATTAATGAAATTGAATTAGCAAATATGGAAGCTAAAGGGATTGAATTCAATTTGATGATATGTGAATTTGAATAGAATTGAATTTGATTGAATTGAAAGTGAACTAACATGAATGTAAATTAGTAAATGTAAACTAATTGGAAACAAATGAATGAATGTTAGTTAAATCCAATATTAATGAATCAAATGTGATTAAATTGAAAACCAATTCAATGAATATTAATGATAAGTGAATCAATATTGATTTGGTATGAATTGTTGGATGTTTATTGGATGATGGTTGCATTCGTTGTTTGTTGCATTTGCTCTATTGACACATATGTAGTTGTTATGTTGCTATATGATGTATATCGATATTATTTTCTATATACATGTTCTCATTTGATTGATTGAGTGTTTAGTAGGTGCGGATGGCGTTTGCTTCGCATTTGGAGCTTGCTTTCGCGCTATATTAGCCGTATACGCTCGCTAATTATAAATAAGGTACATATCTCGGATTAAATATCGTACTTTTACACTTTTTTCCATACGGGATGCCTCATCACTTGATGAGATGTATATTTGTGATATATATACACTATCATTTTTTTCGGATCGAGCCGCGCAAAGGAGGCTATGGCGAAATTTTCCGAAAATTTAAGGCGTTGGAATATTTTTGAGAAAATTGGAAAATTTGAAAATTTTGAAAACTTAGTAAAGTTGTTGAAAGAAGTTTAACTATTGAATTTTGGAAAAGTTAAACACTTAAGAGATTTGTTAATCTAATTTGAACGGTTTGTTTTGAAAAGTTAATAGATTTTGTATCTTTTTCTTACTTGGTAATTTCGAGGACGAAATTCTTTTAAGGGGGGAAGTTTGTAACGACCCAGAATTTCTATCAATTAAAATTTGAATATTTAATAGATTTTAAATATGAACAAGCGAAATTAATAAGTCGAATAATTTAAAATTCGAATAACTTTGATTTAATTGAGTAATTAAATCGATAATCTAATAGTGAAATTTCAGAAATAATTGAAATCTGGATTAAATGTGATTAAAAATGATTTATAAAGTTATATTAAATCATATTGAGTTATAGTGATGTTATAGAACTTTTAAAATCAAATTTAAAGTTAATTTGTGAAAGTTGAATATTTTAATATTTAATCGACTAGAGAAAATAGCCAATTTTCGAATAGTCTTAGAATTGGACGAAACAAGTTCCATTGGGTCCGTAATAGTTTGTTATTATCGGATTTCAATTTTCGTAGCAATCGGAGTTGTTGTTTGACCGTGGCAGCTCGAAACGCATCGAAATTGTTTTAATTTTAATTTGGCGAGTTAAAATAGTCATTTTTCAAACGGTCTTGGATTTCGACAAAACCAGTTTCATCGGATCCGTAATATGATATTATTGTAAGGTTTCAAATTTCGTGTCAATTGAATTTACCGTTCGTCCGGGGCAAAACCAAAACGTCTAGAAATTTGTTTAATCGGTTTGATTTAAAATTGATCGTTTAATTCCATAACTCGCACAGATGATCGAATTAGCTTCCGAAACCTATTCCATTGTGTCCGAAACGCGGGATAAACCCTAGAAATAGCAGTTATCGCGCGTAAATCGGAGTTCAGAAAACCGGAATGAATAGTGTTCGATATTTTCTATAAATAACCCCCCTTTTTCACAAAATAAAAAAATAAAATAAAAGCTAGTGTTTCAATTCAGAGCCGCCGCCATATATTCGAACGGCCAGAAAACGTTCGTCTTCTTCCCTCAAAATTTCCAAATCCGCTCATCAATTCGAGAAGTTGTCAACTAGGAAAACGTAGAGGGCAGTGTGTTCTATCGGATCAACGGTTAAGATCGTATATTGTGCGACGGATCAACGGCAATCATCGCTCAAAGGTGCTGCGTTCGATCACGTTTTTCGAGCAAACGAGGAGGCCAAGCTCCACCGCATTCCAATCGAAGGTAGCAAGGCCATGGGGCTTCGAAACGCCATCGTTCGATCAACTCCTAGGTGCTCGTTTTGGGGCACGTGTACCAGGGTTAGAGGGCGGCTCCGTGTTCTTTTCGTTCGAATGCTATAAACTGGAGGGTGAGGAAGAAAAGGGGATATAAATAGAATTTGCGAATAAAAAATGATTTTTATAAGTTGAAATTGTTATAAAATATAAATGTGATTTATAAACGTTGTTTATAAATCCGAAATCACTTATTTTGATAAGTGAATTTTAGAAGTTAATTAAAGGAATTATATCCACGATTTTAGACGATGGATAATCTTTTAATAAATGTGTAGAAACATTGAATTGGGTAAATAAATTATATTCACGATTTTGAACAGTGAATATATTATTAAATAAAATGGATATATTTTGGAGAAGTGATATTACGAAATGAAGTAATTGTTTTAAAAGATGTTTTAAAACGTGTTAAGTATCGAAACATAGATTTCAACATTTATTGTTGAAATAGACGTTTCGAGGAATAAGGAAATGGTGGACTATAACACTGTTGTTATAGTAAATGGTTTCCGAAAGGAAATGTTTTATATAGTATTGGGATTTACATATCTATCTAAATTTCGAATCCCTATACTAGTGATTTTTGAGTTGTCGTAACGATGTTTTACGCAACATTCGTTTTGACTCAAATAGATGTGTTTAAGAAAATGATTTCCTTAAAGAATGAAATATATACTTAATTTTGATTTAAGTATTGTTAACGTTGAAAATCGAACGCTAACACCCGGTGTGTGTAATAACAATGTGAAAGCACCACCCGTTGGTACGGGAACAGAATTTAAGCTGAAAATAGCAGAAAACGGTAAAGGAACAACAGATTTATAGTGGTTCGGCCCGTAATTGAGCCTACGTCCACTTTATAGTCTTTTTTTGCTGATCTGGTTACAATTTGATATAATGCACTTTGATTACAATTCACTTTGATCACTCAAACACTTCAGATTAGTAACTCAAACTTTGACGATGAGATTTGTCGAATCCATGTCGGATGTGTAGAATCTCGTTCTAAGCTTGTTGTAGTATCTTCGATGTTTGGAGTTCTTCGAGTCTTGGATGAGTTGAGAATTCGGCAGAGTAATCACGCTTCAGAAAATGATTGGCCAAAAGTCCTTCTCACGTTCGGGGTAGGTTGGTATTTATAGAGGATTTGACCCTTTAGGTCGTAAGTCGTGGATGAGCTAAGGTAGGTCGTGGCCGACTTAAGGGTATGTCGTAGGTCGTGGGCGACCTAAGAGGCATAGGCTACGACTTAACAGCTTGCTCTGGATGCTTCGATCACATCGACAAGGCATAGGTCGTGGGCGACCTAGTAGGAATAGTGCGCGACCTAGGGAAAAGCGACATAGGGAGCTATCTCGGCTTTGTCAAACTAGGTAGTAAGTCTTAGGTCATGGGCGACCTAAGATAGGTCGTAAGTCGCGTTGCCTTTGCTCTAATAGTTAGGTCGCGAAGCTCTTAGGTCGTGAATGTTTTAGGTCGTTAGCTTCTGGGTTGTTAACTTCTTAGGTCGTGAAGTCCTTTAGATCGTGAAGTCCTTTAGGTCGTGAAGACCTTTAGATCGTGAAGTCCTTTAGGTCGTGAAGTCCTTTAGGTCGTGAAGTCCTTTAGATCGTGAAGTCCTTTAGGTCGTTAGCTTCTTAGGTCGTGAAGTTATCTCTGTAGTTAGGTCGCTAAGCTTTTAGGTCGCGGAGTTTTAGGTCACTCAAAAAGAGGAGTTAACATTTTCCCCTCGAAGTATAGGCCTATTCCATAGGTCATGTGCTTCAACTTAACTCTGCTAGGTCGTGGGCGACCTAAAAGATGCGCTAACTCACGTGCCTATTCGCCTTATTTCCATCCCCATATAAATTTGCTAGGTTGCTGCCTCCTCCTTACTCACCTGCTTCGATTTCCCGCTCTGCTATTAACAGAATTCCGTGATTTTAAAGGAAAATTCAAGTTAATCATTCAGCTATTCATCCTCGCTATTAAATTACGTAAGTATCTTCGATCTTTATCCATCCCACGATCACCATCGAACCACGAATTCTAATCTCCAGACCTCAGACCGATTTTGTACGCCGTGCTTCACTTTGAATCATGTTGTGGTCGGTTTTTGATAATCATTGGTTATCGTTGTTGTTGTGATTCACGAGCGCACAGCAGTGAGTTAGATCTATGATAGATCGGAGATGTGTTGAATCGGTTTTCGAATGATTTGATGGTATGAAAAGATGATGATCTTCACGAATAGGATGATGGATTTAGTTGTATTGGCTTTAACGGGTTATCGGGTCTGGTGAGTTATTACGCGGGGAGGAAGTTTGCGACTTAACGAATCCGAGCGACTTAAGAAACTTTGCGACATAAGGAAAACTTCAACCTAGGCTAGGTCGCTGAACGACCTAAGACTTGCTCGACCTAAGGCTTGCACAACCTAAAACTTGTACACCTACCTTTCTTGCGACATAGGCTTTTAGGTCACTGCCGAGCTAACACTTTGCCTTAACCCTTTTTGACTTGCACAGTACGACCTAAGGAGGCTCCAACTTATACTAGGTCACTGAACGACCTAGGACTTGAACGAATTCTGAGTTAACTTGCTTGAACTTTGAACTGTGTCGACTTAATAATTGACCGACCTAACTTCTGCGGCATAAGCTCTAGGTCGCAACCGAGTTAGGATAATTTGCATTGCCTTGAACTTTCTGACTCGCACAGTACGTTCTAAGAAAATCTCCGACCTATGCTAGGTCGCTGGACGACCTATGACTTGTAAAGTTCTGGGAGAATTTGACTGAACTCGACTTTGAACTGTGTTGCACTTTTGCAGATTGTTTTAACTTTAATGCTAATAACCTGTTTAAACACAATATTTGCAGAAAACTGGGACGAATATACTGCCATTGACTGCCCATATCAAATGACAGATTAGTCGATAAAGAATAATCAACTTAAATGAACTTCGTGAATGAAATGCTGTGAAACAATAAATTCAAGTGAAGTATTAAAGCAAAGCTGAAATAACCAACTAAAGCTGATTTGTTTGCATCAACACAGCACTGTATTTGGACTTAAGATAACAAGCCTTGAAATTTTATAATCGACAAATGTCAACTAACTTGATCTCAGTTATATTTGCTTGTTATTGTATTAGTTTTGCACAACACTTCACACTTTTAGGAAACGTGCACCTTCATATTTGAATATCCAATTTCTTGTGTAGAATGGCATCTCAACAAGAAGATACAGGACCAGCTGGAGAAGCTTTTCCGATTGCTAACCCATTGATTGATCCTCCGGAAAGGACTTCTACCACCTTGAGCCATAAAGTTTTCAGACAATTGTGTATCCAGTTCGGCATCGCCGAATCAGATGCTTTATTTCCTGGAGCAAATGACACTGCTGACAGGCCACCTCTTGGTTTTGTTGCAGTTAATCGTCAAATGTGCTTAAGCGGAGCTATTCCTCCCTTTAATGACTTTCTCCGAGAACTTTTTCTTCGATTAGCTATCTCTCCCTTCCAACTACACCCTAACGGCTATGCCATAATAATGGGGTTGTCTGTGCTGTTTAGAAGAACGCTTAAGCGTCTTCCCAGTTTCGAGGAGAATTGCTATTTGTGCACCTTTGCGAAGAATTAAGATCACCCTTCGATTATGCTTGTGAGAGGCGCAAGAAACCGCAGATTGATTCTAGACTTGCCCGATAGTGCACATGGGTTTTTGAGTCAATTCTTCTTTGTCCGCTATCCTCCGGGATTTTATGTCGTCTGGAGAGTTGGAAGTAAGATTGCCTTTCTCCGCTCTCTTCATTTTCTGAACTTCTCGGAACTCAAATTGTCAAATGCTTAACTTCATCCTTTACTTTTTGCAGCACTTCCTCCTCCGCTTAGGGATCCCAGCCACAAGCCGACCCTTGAAACTCTGAGTGTTGTGGTCGCCGAAGAGAGAAGCGCTAAATTTTTGCTGAAAGACGAATTTCTGCATTAGTTCGGACTTTTACATTCCTCCAGATCGACTCAGATTCGTGAAATCTCTAGTTCTGATACAGAAACATTAGCTGCCCCAAGTTCTCGAGCAGAGACATCAAATGCCCCAGCTTCTGCAGAAGAAGTTGCATCGGAAGGACCTATTGTAGAAGCTACATTAGTGAAGTGTTCTACTTCTATCGATATTGCGGGATCATCTGGGAGGCTCACACTCTCCCCAGTAATCGAAGAAGAAGAAATTCCTAAATACTCCGACAATGTTTATGATAAAGAAGTTGAGGAGAAGAGTCCTGCCAAACACGATGGTGATGACACTTTTGATGACTTGATTGATCTAATGATTACTTCACAAGAGCTCTTTAAAGATGATATAACTAAAGTTTCTTCCTCAGCAGCTGAAGTAACATCCGCCTTGCAGCAAATTTCATCAACTCAAAAGCTGACTCCTGCTTCACAATCCGCTATCACTCCCTAACCAAAGAGTGGTCTGTAGCATGAGACGCATAGTTTACACGCCACACACACTTAGAATTTTTTGGCAGTTATACGCATTTATCCTCTTTTTCTAAAGATTTCTAAACTTCATTTATTTTCCATTTTCAGATTCTCCGATGGGGCGCTCTGGCTCATACTTTGACAAATTTCAACGCCATGGAGGCCGCGGAACTTATGATTTTAGGCGATACCTCAATGCCCCGAGTGAAACAGATGCAGAAAAAGCTATTAGGAAAGCTCAAGAGAGGTGGGACTATGAAGAGTGGTAGAGAAGAAAGGATGATGAACGATATGATTCTTCTCGCAGAAGTGACGATTCTCATAAAAGAAAATCCCATGATGACAAAGGGAAGAGTCACATTGCTGGAGATCCGAGTAAGCGGGTCAAGTTTGGTGACGCGCCTGATATTTCTGAAAAGTCTGATGCTCCTACCTCTGCAGAAATTCCATCTGGTTCTCCAGCCCTCAAGAAGTCTGATATTCAAACAATTATCAACAGGCCTCAGTATCAAGTCGGGGATGGCCCTCCTACGCTTCAAAGTCGATTCCCAAATTGGTGCTTGAAAGGGGTGCGTTTCGATTTGGACTTGGTACCAATCGATAAGCAAGATATGCTTAGGAATCTTGATGCTGTTAAGCTTGATATTGAGAGGATATCCGGATGGCAGAAACTGGTTGACGAGCTTCAAAGAGTTAACCATATGAATATTGAGGCTATGTTAACTATGGAGAACGACCATTCAGAGTGGAAGAAGATTCTCAGGCAACACGATGCGGAGATGACGAGCATTGTTGACGACCATTCAAAGATGAGCTTGCTACTTCTTCTTCCTCCTACACTCATAAGGAAGAAGTTCTTCAAAAACAAGTTCGTGATGCTCATGCTGCCCAACGGAATGCTGAGGCTCAACTTGAATCTGAAAAGAGGATGACAGAAATCTATCGCACCGACATTGCCCAGCTGCGAGAGAAGGCGAGTTCCCATGATTTGGAAGTTATGCGGTTGCGAGCTCAACTGTCAAAAGCTGAGAAAGAGTGCGATGAGGCCGTCGCCGGAAAAGAAATGGTTGAGCAGTCGCATGAGGCGACGAAGGCAAAAGTCAGCTCTACTCTATTTGACTTTTATATCCATAGCGTCTTAGGGCACGGAAGTCTCTCATTTTTGGGGCCGGACTATGAAGTCACCCTGGCTGAAGTGTGGGCGGCGATAATTGACTTGTTTGGAGGTGCTGGTTACGCAGAGACAGACCTTGAAGCGACTTATCTGGATGATGAAGCACGCGCCGCCCTTGCCAGGGGAAAAGAGCAGCTTGCTAGGGAGCGAGCCAAAGCAGCAGGAGGAGAGTGTTTAGAGAAAGTGACTGTAATTGACCCCGCTCGTCCTCTGGCTTCGGTCGATCCTGATAACACTGGCTCTAGCTCATATGCTTCACCTTCCGCAAAAGCCGAAGTTAAAACTGCGACAACCGAGCCTCCCACTACTCAAGTTGATGAAAAGACCCAGGACGATGTTGAAGCTGAAAAGTTTGAAATCGTCGTGATTAAGCCGACTTCTTCAGGTAACCTTGATTCAGATCTTGCTCAAGTGGGCTATTCATTTGGTTCAATTGAACTCGATGAATTTCTTGCTTATTACTTAAGTCCTGATGATCCGACTTTTTCTCTTTTCTAAAAGAATACTGATTTTAACTTCTTTTCTTCTGTAGCGGAAGTACCGAAAGCTGCGCTAACTTCTCCTTCTCCGGCTGCTGTTCCTCCTCCTTCTCAAGTCACTCCTCTTTCTACTTCTCAACCAGGATTGCAAGAAGAGAAAATAGAAGCCCTCAAAGACTTGGACGATCCGTTTGTTTCGCAAGAGCAAAAGACTGGGGAACTTGAAGAAGGCGAAAAGACCCCGGAGCAAACTTATGATGACGACACAAAGCTTTCTGAGTTATTTACTCCGGGAAGTGAGTCTTCTTCCAGGAGGAAAGGGAAACGTGCAATGAAGAAGAAGAAGAAGAGCACTTTGGCTGATGAAGAAAATATTGAAGAAGATCCAGCTGCTCCTCTTTCTCCTTCCTCCACGACCCGTTCACAGCGCCCTCAGAAACTAATCATTAAGCCAGGTAAAAGCTCCAAAGGTGGGAAGAAGGAGAAATGAGCTTGATTTTATTTTCTGCGTTTGCTTTTTGCTTTCTCATGTATCGACCGGAGATTGTGCGAGTACCGGTCCTTGCTTTTTTGAGATCTGCACATGTAAAGAATTTTCACAGTATTGAATAAAATAATTCTTTTACTTGTACGAATTCTTGTGTATGTAAGAATGCATCTATTTCTCATTTTATTGTAGAATAAGCGATTCTTTTTACTTGCACAAACTTTTTGTCTGTGTTTGAGAATGCATTTATTCTACATCTTTTCCGTGTGACATTGTAATGTGCTTGTGGTATGTCGCTTGAATACTACTTTTATTGTTATAGTTGTATTGTATGATATTGCCCCTATACCACAAGTGTATTGCAATATCCTTTTGCTTTGGTGAGACTTGTACTCTTATTTTTGGAGAATAACTATTCCGTCTTTGAGGAAACAATTATTCTACTTAAATGGAGCGTGTCTCGTTTTTGGAGAAGTTTTTACGCTTCAACCTTCGGAGATGGTCACTTCATGTTTTTGAGAAGTGAATTCTCCTACGTGGTAAAGCGGGCCTCTAAAGAGGACAGCTTTCTTTCTCTTTCTTTTTAAAGAACACTCCTACTTTCAGGGAAGATCACTTTTATTTGTCGAAAAGTGGATTCCCCTATGCAGTGAAGCGAGCTTCTAAAGAATGTTTTGATCCGTTGGACGTGCCTCGTTAGAGGGCTTCGTTTGATATGCCTTTGGAAATGGCTTTTTTGTTGTGCCTCGGGAGAGGACTCCTCCGAAGAGTTATGCCTCTAAAGAGGGCTTTTTGTTTGGTATTTCAATCTTGGTGAAGTGGGCCTCCGAAGAGAGATTTTTGCACTTCAGCTTCGGTGAAATGTGCCCCCGAAGAGGTCTTTTTTGGCATTTCAGCTCTGGTGAAGTGGGCCTCCGAAGAGAGATTTTTGCACTTCAACTCCGGTGAAATGTGCCCCCGAAGTGGTCTTTTTTGGCATTTCAGCTCTAGTGAAGTGGGCCTCCGAAGAGAGATTTTTGCACTTCAACTCCGGTGAAATGTGCCCCCGAAGAGGTCTTTTTTGGCATTTCAGCTCTGGTGAAGTGGGCCTCCGAAGAGAGATTTTTGCACTTCAACTCCGGTGAAATGTGCCCCCGAAGAGGTCTTTTTTGGCATTTCTGCTCTGGTGAAGTGGGCCTCTGAAGAGAGATTTTTGCACTTCAATTCCGGTGAAATGTGCCCCCGAAGAGGTCTTTTTTGGCATTTCAGCTCTGGTGAAGTGGGCCTCCAAAGAGAGATTTTTGCACTTCAACTCCGATGAAATGTGCCCCCGAAGAGGACTTTTTTGGCATTTCAGCTCTGGTGAAGTGGGCATCCGAAGAGAGATTTTTGCACTTCAACTCCGGTGACATGTGCCCCTAAAGAGGTCTTTTTTGACATTTCAGCTCTGGTGAAGTGGGCCTCCGAAGAGAGATTTTTGCACTTCAACTCTGGTGAAATGTGCCCCCGAAGAGTTCTTTTTGGACTCCGAAGAGTAGCAATTGTTGCTTGTGCTCTTTCATCATCTGCTCCTTAGCGATTCCTTGTTATTACTTCAAGTACATGCCCCATTATTTTGCAAGTTGCTTGCTTTCTGCCAGGGAAATATACTTTATTGTTGAGTGATTTATGGGAATCACTGAGTCTTGTGACGTGCTGAATAAATAAGCTTTGCTTTGATAGCCTGCAATATTAAATCGACATTTTAGCAATCTATTTAAGATATTTGCATATCGAAATGAAACAGGCATTATATAACAGTAGAAAACAAGACTTAAAATTCTTTATTATTAATCCGCACTGATTTCTCAGAGGTTTACAATACAAGAGTTATACATCCATCATCATTTTACAAATTTAAGCAATGCTGTTAAGTAAAAAATTGGATGCAAGTGATTGTTGTTCCGGAATCTCGAGATTGAATCTCCATCTCTGCTGGAATCATTGTTTCTGATCCATATGCCAATCAGAATGGAGTGTGGTCAGATGCTGTATGGGGACCCTCTGTGACAACATTAATGACAAGCCTCATTGATTCCTGCTCTACGATTTCGTTGACTGAGCCGTATTGATGATTGGGAAGTTGTTGCTCCTGAGTGGATGAGGATGGGTCATTCCTATTTTTCTTGACATACTGTTGAAGTCTGTTCTCTTTCAACAGCTTTTCAATCAGATCCTTCAAGTGGCGGCACTCGTTAGTGTCATGGCCAGGCTGGTTGTGGAACTTACAGAATCTTCCACTCTGAGTGGCATTTTTCCCAAGTCTCAACTTATGAGGTTTAGGATATTCGACAGTGTCCTTAGTTGCAAAGAAAATATTCTCTAGAGTATCGGTCAAGGGAGTGAGATTCAGAGATTCAAAGTGGTGAGTTTTCTTCGCATTTCCCTGCTTTTTCTCGTCATCATTTTCCCTCTTCTGTCCTCCAAATTCTCTTCTATTAGAAGCAACACTGTTATTCTGGATTTCGGCCACAACTACTTTCGTTGGTGCAGAAAGGCTTTCTAGGCGCATGAATTCGTCGGCCTTTTTATAGAATTTTTCAAGTGAGTTTGGCTCCTTCATTTTTAACCATCTTCCGAATTCACTTGATTTATTGATGGCTCGCATCAGGTAAGTCAGGATCATACGGGGTTCTGCATTATCCACTTCGGATAGGGCTAAATTGAAACGGTTCAAGAAAGACCTGATAGATTCTCCGGGCCCTTGTTCAAGGTTGGACAGTGATTTATATCTTTAGCTCTTGAAGCATACAACCTGAACTGGTCCTTGAACTTTCGAGTTAAATCAGAGAATTGATCCACGGACCGAACTGGTAACTTTGTGAACCAAAGTAGAGCCACTCCTTCCAAGTACACCGAAAAGTATCGGCATTTAATTTCATCTGATGCCCTTGCACCGATCATATGCCAATCATATTTGTATAGAAACTGGTTTGGATCACTCGTGCCCCTATAGACCGGGATAGTAGGAGGTACAAATTTCCTTGGAAATTCTGCTTTCAGGATCCTATCAGAAAATGGAGTCTTGCTTGGAGCAAATCCCCAGTCGTTCTCATTTTCTTCCCTCTGCATACTCTCTTTCATGATTTGGCGAATCACCCCTGATAGGTACTCCTTATTGTTCAGAGGCATTGCCGAGTAGACGTCAGCTCTCCTTTCGGAATTTTGCCTAGGCAAATGTTCATGAAGAGTTGGCTGCGGCCTCGAACCTTCAGTTTGGAAAGGTGGCGCTTCGGTGGCGCCAGCTGCTCTTTGAGGAATATCTTTCTCCTGGGAATTATGAGCATCTTCAGTGAAGACTGTTTCATTGTTTTCTGGCCATTGATTTGCCCCAAGTAGTGCGTTCAATCTGTCCATCATTAAAGAGTTTTGAGCTTCAATTTGCTGAAATAATCCCGACACCGCGTCGTCTAATTCAGCCCTTGTGACTCCGACGGTAGGAGTTGCTTGATTTGCTGTTGGGGAAGCGGAGGTTCCCTCATGAGCATTTCCGGATCTGGTAGATCTACCCTTTCTTCCAGGAGCCATGATTTCAGATAAACTTCTGGTCTTTAGAGAGATCCTTTCAACAAACTCTTGCGGAGCAATGGTGAGAATATTCCTGAGTTGGGTTCTCAGTGAAAGCACCAAAATGTTAACGTTGAAAATCGAACGCTAACACCCGGTGTGTGTAATAACAATGTGAAAGCACCACCCGTTGGTACAGGAACAGAATTTAAGCTGAAAATAGCAGAAAACGGTAAAGGAACAACAGATTTATAGTGGTTCGGCCCGTAATTGAGCCTACGTCCACTTTATAGTCTTTTATTGC
Organism: Allium fistulosum; assembly: GCA_030737815.1. NCBI lineage: Eukaryota > Viridiplantae > Streptophyta > Magnoliopsida > Asparagales > Amaryllidaceae > Allium > Allium fistulosum. The sequence goes on along the minus strand of CM060907.1, from coordinate 421,992,297 downwards.
TGATTTGGTTACAATTTGATACAATGCACTTTGATTACAATTCACTTCGATCACTCAAACACTTCAGATTAGTAACTCAAACTTTGACGATGAGATTTTTCAAATCCATGTCGGATGTGTAGAATCTCGTTCTAAGCTTGTTGTAGTATCTTCGATGTTTGGAGTTCTTCGAGTCTTGGATGAGTTGAGAATTCGGCAGAGTAATCACGCTTCAGAAAATGATTGGCCAAAAGTCCTTCTCACGTTCGGGGTAGGTTGGTATTTATAAAGGATTTGACCCCTTAGGTCGTAAGTCGTGGACGAGTTAAGGTAGGTCGTGGCCGACTTAAGGGTATGTCGTAGGTCGCGGGCAACCTAAGAGGCATAGGCTACGACTTAACAGCTTGCTCTGGATGCTTCGATCACATCGAAAAGGCATAGGTCATGGGCGACCTAGTAGGAATAGTGCGCGACCTAGGGAAAAGCGGCATAGGGAGCTATCTCGGCTTGTACAAACTAGGTAGTAAGTCTTAGGTCGTGGGCGACCTAAGATAGGTCGTAAGTCGCGTTGCCTTTGCGCTGATAGTTTGGTCGCGAAGCTCTTAGTTTGTTAACTTCTTAGGTCGTGAATGTTTTAGGTCGTTAGCTTTTGGGTTGTTAACTTCTTAGGTCGTGAAGTCCTTTAGGTCGTGAAGTCCTTTAGGTCGTGAAGTCCTTTAGGTCGTGAAGTCCTTTAGGTCGTGAAGTCCTTTAGATCGTTAGCTTCTTAGGTCGTGAAGTTATCTCTGTAGTAAGGTCGCTAAGCTTTTAGGTCGCGGAGTTTTAGGTCACTCAAAAAGAGGAGTTAACAAGTATATTGAATATTTTCAAATGTTGAAAATAAATGGATTTGTGAATTACCTATTATTAAATAGGTATGGAAGTGTTTTTCTAATATGAAGTGAAATGTTTTGAAAATTTATCTTCAAAGATAAATTGAAATGTGGAAATTGATTTGAAATTGTTTTCAAATAGTTGAAGTGTGGAAATTATATATCTTGTAAAGATATTTTTGGAAGGTAATAATTTGGAAAATTATTTGGAATTTGATGATGTTGCGCATCTTTATTGATAGTTAAATAACCGACTATTAATAGTTACCTTGAATGGGTATTTGTTGTGATTTTCTTGAATTTGAATGCCACACTTATTTTTGAATAAGCGCTCACTATTCGGGTTAGCCGGGAAAGGACCTTTGTGTCGTATAACCCATTCCGAATTTGTGATACGACGATATGGATCGTATTGAAGACCGGTGGTGAAGGCCGGGTATTTGTGAAAACGATAGGATGACCTATCGATTGTCTCTGCACCGTTAGCTACGGTATAGAGATTTCCTTTGTGATGGGAAGTTTTATCGGGATTGTGAATATCCGGATTGCAAGGGCTTCTTTGGAAGTGCCTTCGGTTCTGTTCAAACCCGGAACAGACTTGTATGGTTACGTGTCTGACATTACATTTTGAGATGTAAAGCTGATTTCTTACAAATACATTTCTGTTGGTGGCGGAGAATTTATTCTCTTAGCTTAACACCCTTCTCTGAGACGTACGAGCTCAGAGGTTATGTAGTTGAAATTTATCAGTGATATATTCCCAATTTGGTAATGTGACATGTTGAGGGTTGCTGTGAAATGATCATTGTTTGATCATTTGTGATATGATCATTTGTTTGATCATTTATCTTTGTGATCATTACTTTGATCATTTGTTTGACCCAAAGCATAGCTTTTGTATAAAGCGTAGCTTTGTGGAAAAGACTTCGTCAGGGCCTCAACAACCCGGAAATGGTCGAAACAGGAATGTTGCGGCAAGGTTATGAGGGTCGCGCCCTTTAAGGTATGTCATTTCCTTCTGGAAAGGGGTGGTATTATGGTATGGAGCCCAGATGCTTACTCATGTGGACACACTTTATTATTATGTGTGATGATGTTACCGAGCGCTCGGATAAAGGTCCCAAAGGACCGGGTGATGACATATTCATGAGTTACCTAGTTACAGGGGTAACCCGGCCTTGTTTAGCAGTGAGCAGTTTGTCTCTCGGAGCGTCCAGCCAGAGGCGTTTCCTACGTGGTATAGGAAGTTCCTTAGCCTGATCATTTGTTGGAAAATCCAAAGAAACAATACGAACCCTTTACGATTGAAATTGTATAACCTGTCTCCTCAGGAGGCAGCTATAGCAGGCATAATATAATGGTACCTATGCTGGCTAAGATTAATATTGTATTTTCGAAAGAATTTTACACTATGCACTAGTAAAAATATCAAAAAATGATTTCTTTTGCGTAGTAAGCATTTTTGACTATCATAAGAAGAAATCTCCTCCAAGTCTGCATTGCATTTTGTGTGTGGTGGGAGGTCTTATGGTAGTTTCATTTTCCAAAAGCATTGCGGGTTTCAATGTTAAAATTCTATTGTTATTTGTTTCTAAAGTTAAACTATTTTAGTTCTCACACCAGTCACCATGACTGACCTGGAGTTTATTGTTTCCTTCCTAAACTTTGGGTGCCCATCATTTTCCACAAGGGCAGTCTAGAGTCAGGTTATTAGGTCATTCTGGATTCAGGAGATGCTTTGGAGCTTAGTAGTGAGCTGGATGGCGAGACGTACCACTTGTATATGATAATATTTATTCCGCTGTGTATTCTGTATGAGGACAAGTTGTATAACTGTCCAGTTGTGTTGTATTGTTGTTGTAAACTCTGATGATGATGTAATGTATAAAATGATATAGTTCTTTGATTTAAAGATTATTCATTTATCTATTATATGTTGTTCCGCTGCGAATGTGAGATTCTGATATTGTCTCTGTTTCTATTGCTTTTTCTTTCTTTTCCTTCTGTCTTCTTCTACCTCTTCTTTTTCTCCATAACAATTCGGTTTTCCGGCATTCGATTACTCGGCAGTTGATACAGTGGTCATATTAATGTCGAATTTCGAGCGACGAAAAATCGCAATCGTTACAGCAAACGCAGAATCGGAGGAGATTTCTCCTTATGATAGTCAAAGATGCTTACTACGCAAAAATCAAATCTTTGGATATTATTATTAGTGAATAGTGTTGAAAACATTTTCGAAAGTAGAATATCAATCTTAGCCAGCATAGACATTTCGAACTATGCCTACTATAGCTACCATCCAAACAATGGGGCGCCACCATAAGTAGATGGCAGGTTCTACAACTAATACCGTACAAAGCTCGTATCGGATGAATGGATTTTTCAACAAATGGTCAGGCCAAGGAACTTCCCATTGCCACATGGAAACGCCTCTGGAAGGACGTCCCGAGAACCAAACTATTCTCTTCCAAACAAGGTCGGCTACCCCCCTTCCCGGGGAATATACAAAACCTCAGATATGCCACGCCCGGTCCTTTCGGACCTTTAAGCGAGGATCCTCTATACCAACAACCACAAAGAAATATATTTACAGTAACCACATAGGTTAAATATCAGGGCTCCGTACCTGACACAACCTTTTTCCAGAAGGAATGGCCATACCCTAGGGGAGCTACCCCTGAAACCTTGCCGCACAATTCCTGTTTCGACCATTACCGGTCTGTGAGGTTCGACGAAGTCTCGTCCACAAAGCTACGCTTTGTCACAAAGCCATGCTTTGGGTCAACAGATGATCAAAGCAATGATCACAAAGATAAATGATCAAACAAATGATCATATCACAAATGATCAAACAATGATCATCACACAGCAACACTCAGCATGCCACATTACCAAATTGGGAATATATCGCTGATAAATTTCAACTACATAACCTCTGAGCTCGTACGTCTCAGAGAAGAGTGCTAAGCTAAGAGAATAAATTATCTGCCACCAACAGATATGTATTTGAAAGAAATCAGCTTTATATCTCAATTTGTAATGTTAGACATGTAACCATACAAGTCTGTTCCGGGTTCGAACAGAACCGAAGGCACTTCTCACGAAGCCCTTGCAAATCCGGATAATTTTCTAATCTCGTCCGGACTTCCCATCACAAAGGATGATCAAATCTCTATACCGGGGACCAGTCGATGCAAAGACATTCGATGAGTTGTCCTTTCGTTTTTGAAAATATCCGGTCTTCACCACCGGTCTTCAAATGCTATCCATATACGACGTATCACTATTCGGAATGGGTTATATGGCACAAATGTCTTTTCCCGGCTAACCCGAATAGTGAGCAAAATATTTAATACATATGGATATGGGAATTCAATTAAGTCACAACTTAATAATTCAACTTCTTTTTTTTTTAAATGGTTTAACAAATTACCATTTTAATATTTTTAAACAAAAATATTCAATTCACAAAGTTCACTTAATTTCACAAAGATTCTTTCACAGATTTTCCAAATCGATTTCCATTTCAATTTGATTAATTCGTTAAATCTTTAAATCAAAGATTTAACTTATAGCTTTCAAAACAATTCATTCATAACTTGGAAAACCATTTTTCAATTCAATCTTGAAATTCCTTTAATTAAACTGGAATTTCATTTCTTATCTGAAAGCTTTTATTCTTTTAAAACAAACATTTTTCGTTTTGGAAATCTGATTCATTCATACGAGTTAAGGTTCTTTGGTTAAATTCAAATTCTCAAATTTATACTTTTAAAATGGTTTAAATAAATATAAACACATTTATAACATCTTTAACCATAATTTCCAAACAGGAAATTATATTCCGAACTTGAATTCAAACTTAAATCAAATTATTTAAATTTTCAAAACTCGATTAAGTTATTCAAAATAACTTTTATCTTTGAAATTCCATTTCAAAAGCTTTTTACTTTAAAACCAAATTTCCAATTTCAAAATCAATTGAAATTAAAATTTCAATTTCAAAAACATCAAATTTAAATTATCTGTGACTTAACCGATTTCCACGTGAAATCCATATTGTGTGTGTAAAGGTGTGGTCCAGGGGTTTCACACACAATAGTGCAACATCATTCAATCATCACATATCATAATACAGAAATATAGTTGATAAGCGATATGAACTATAACGCTTATCATTCGTTCACAGATCACAAATATATAAAGGTCACAGATAATAAATTACAGATCATAACATAAATCAGGATGTATCACAAAGCATCATATATCAGGGATATCAAACAATTCAATCATCCAATAGAATCCAAACATCCATAAGTAAGGTTAATTCAATCATCTGATTAATTGAAACCAGATTAATCACTAATCCAGGTTAATTAACATTAATCAATTACAAAATATTTTAATTAATTAACCTTTAATAATAAACTAATTAACTTTAAATTATTAATTAATCAACCTTAATGAGTAAATCTTTAATCATTAAATAATTAATCCTTAATTATTTAATTATTCTTTAATTAATTACCCTTAATTAATTACATTAATTAATTAACCCTCAATTAATTATCATTCCTTAATCACCTTTATAAATTAATCAATCTTTAATTAATTACCCTTAATTATGAAATTAATTAACCTTAATCCATCCCTTAATCATTAATTAATAAATCTTAACTACTAAGTAACCAATCCTTTAATTTACAAGTTAATAAATGAATCACCTTGATTATTTAAGTAATTAACTATTACTTATATAAATTAAACTTTTATTAATCACATTATACAAATTAATGATACTTAATAAATCAAGACCTTAATTAAGTAAAGATAAACCCTTTTCCTTTGATTAAGTACTTAATTACATCTTCATTAAATTACATATGAAACATCTAAAAATTGATTACAAAATTATCTATTATAAATTTTCCAAATCAAAACAAATTAAATTTCAAATCATGTGACTTTATAGTTTATATTGAAAACTTGTTTTTTTTTATTTATAAACCAAAACCATCGCCTGAAGCCTAAACTAAAATAAATACAAACCCGAGCCTCTCCTGTTTACTCCGAGTAAATCAACATCCTCCCCGAGATCGACTTCGAGATAAATTCAAATTTTCCCCGAGCCAATCTTCTTCTCCAACTCCTTTCAACTGACACAAGCCAAAGTCATGTGCACATGCACCGCCGTTCTGGCCTCCTCCGATCCAAGCTGCGATCGTCAACACATCAGCCATGATCTCTATGAGCCTCACAAACACTCAAATACTCAAAACAACAGCGAATTCAAAATCGAACAAATTGACCCAGACCTGAAACAAACGTCGTCACGTAACCGCTTCGTTCTTCCTCCTTTGATCATCTGAGATCGCGCAGCTCCGTCCAAACCTCCGCCAGACTCGCATGCTTCCAATGGCCCAAGTCCGATGATCTCCGATGGCCCAAAGACAACGCAGTGGCCACGTTTCTGACCTCTACCCATTTTTTAACCTTAAACCCTAAATCGATCGAAATCAACATCCACGTTGATTTAGAATTTTATCAAGCATTTTTTCCAAGCTCCATGACCTACCAGGAAGCTCCAACTTCGATCACGAGTATAACAATGTTGCCGATCGCCAGAATTTGACTATAACCCCAATTTCAAACATTCTCGAATTTATAAATGAATTCCTGCTTAAATATTATGATTCCACTTTGAAAAATCTTGGTTTTCGAAAGCAATTCAGATGATATTCTTGAAACTAAAATTTATCATGTTTTAATTTTACATGTTCTTGAGTATTTCACTGTTTTTTCTAAATTTCCAGATAAAATTTAAACATATTATACTTGATTTTATATTTAGAACTTAAATCTTCATAATCCAAGCATACTTTGTCTAAATAATATAAACTGTAGAAGGTTTAAGGAAGAGAAGGTAATATTTTTAAATTTGTTGTTGAAACTGTAAAACAAAATAGAGGGTACTTATTTATATATATAAACATGCCTATTTAACAAATTTATATTTATAAACATACAAGCATTATTTACATTCAAGCAAGCAACTATCACAACAATAATTCATATATCAATCATATGCAACAATAATAAACAAGCTAAAGCTTTTATATAGATTGTTTACTTACCTGTTTCAGAGCAGAGAGCATTTTACAGTCATGCCATACTTATGTTCACACATTAAAATCAAGCAAGCATTATGAACTATATTTCTACATATGCAACAGATTTCATCACAGGTTTGTAAACTGTTTTTAAATAAAAGGTTTACTCACAGAACAATACAGTTCAATGCATTCTTCACAATATCAAAAATATAAACAGATTTCAATATTAAAAAGGTAGTTTGCTCACAAAATCATATTTTTAAAGTTTTAAAACAAAAGGTTACTCACCTGGACAAGAAGAAAGAAACAGAGCACTTCATGTTGGAATAGGCTTTCGAAATTGAAAGCCAAAAACTTCTTTGATCTCTGGTTTGTAGAGTTGATTGTATTGTTGTTTAAGTTTGAATTTTTGTTTTTGTTTTAAGTTTATAAAATGATGATACTTATTTTTTTTTGAAAACGAAATGAACTGAGGTGAATGGATTGAGATATAAGATGATACACCTTAGTTTTTCACAGGTTGAAGTGGAACGAAAAATGAAATAAAGAAGAGTTTGATATAAGAAATTGAGTTTACTGGGTGAATATATCTTGTACAGGTGATCATGTTTTGTTGCACAAAGTTGATATATTTTTTTCCTCTGGTACAATTATACGCAGAGATTTTCTTGCATTGGTGGCTGATATGCTTTTGTGTAGTGTACTAAGAGATGCAAACATTCAATGCTAATGTCCTTTATGTTTTCATTTTGCAATACCAGTTGACTTCGGTTGATATAATTTGTTGTGATGGCTGAAGATAGCTTGCATTCATTTCCTTTGTACAAACTTACATATTTCGGCTCATGGGTATAAGGTAGTGTACTAGAGAAGATGTTAATAAATGTATGTCTTCTAATTTGTTTACAAGCTCTTGTTATTTTATTATGTATGTACTTACAGGTTTGTATGCATACATTTTGTTCTATTGCTTTGTATTTCTTTTGTCTTGTTTTATTATTTTAAAATATGAGTAAACTTCTATATTTATTTTATTGTTAAGGTTTAGCAAATGGTTTACTTTGGTTTTGTATATATACTTGAGTATATTTTATTTGTTTTGGCCCTATTACTTTGAAATCTAATGAAGTTCTATATTTATGATGTTGTCAAAATTTCTCTAATGTATTCACTTTATAGTTTTACAAAGTTTATTAACATGTTATTTGAATTTATCTATGTATTCATTTTATTTTATTTTATTTATCGTCTTATATTTTTAATTTATAAATCCAAATTATTATTAACCATCAATTCTAATCTTTGTTATTATTATATTATTATCAAACCATTATTTACAATTTAAATTCAAGTAAAATATATATCTATATATTAATTATTTTCAAATTCACTCGTATATGTCCGAATACTTATATACACATATACATACAATATTTTTAAATTTAAATGATTTTATATATTTTCTATTTGGATCGGGGAAACTCGCTCCCATTTATAATAATTGTACAATTTTAATTCAAAAATTCATTTAATTATTAATTTAAATTAAATAAAAATTTAGGGTCATTACAAACTTCCCCCCTTAAAAGAATTTCGTCCTCGAAATTCGCAGGCACGAAACAAAGACAGAGATAGACAGATTCGATCTCCTATAATTCCTCAAACACAAGATACGGATTCCGAATTCAAGTTGGAATATCTTAGAATACATACCAATTTGTCCGTCTTCGGACTTTAATCTACACAAGAAATTACTATAGAATTTCAAATTTTGGTTTCAAACGAAATCGTTTTAACGATTCAATTCAATTTAGCCTTCATATTTTATTAATCAATTTAACTCAATTCAAAATTTCCAATTTCAAATTTTCCAATTCATATTCATTAAGGTTTAAATAAAAAACTGATAAGAAACCGATGAAGATACGAAGTAAATATTTCCTACAACGGTTCGTAGGGCCATCATCTTACCGAAACTTCTTATTGTAGCTGATACGAAGAAATGAAAAGAATTTTGGAAACGAATCAAAGGAAATTGATAGAGAAAAATTGCTTTCACTGTTGCAGGGTATTGACCATTTATATTCATACTCCTCTGTCCCCTATCTCGTCTTCTTCTTGCACTTATACTCATTATCAGTGGATAGTAAGAGAATTTACTGAGACGTTTAAACGGATATCTTAGGGATAAACTCATTCTAGGGATACTTCACCCTATCTCTAATGAGTCACTTAATGTGTTATACTCCTGATCTAAAGTTCAACCTTAGCTCTGATACCAAATGTAACGTCCACGAATTTTTCGCCCTCGAAAATCGACATCCATACTTTACATCGTACTCGAATGCCGTAGATTCGACCGTTCAAATCCGAGTCGCCGGAGCTTATAACACAGTTAAGTAAATAACACAGCGGAAGAAAAAGAATAATACATTGATATACAATATCTGATACAACAGAATGATACAATGAATATCAATATACATCAGAGATATGATACAAGAAATAGCAACGGAAAGAAAATGATAACACCAACAGCGGATAATCTACATCTTCAAAACACCAATCCAGAAATAGTTCGACCTCCCAATAACGAGGCACAAAGATAAGCAAGTGCAGTCCATATCCAAAGACTGAACTAACTCTAGATAATCTACTAAATCTGAATATCTGAAGAAAAAAACCCAACTCTAGACTGCTCGTGTAGAAAATTTTTGACCATCCAGAGTTTAGGAAAGAAACAATAAACTCCGGATCAGTCATGGGACTGGTGTGAGCAACAAAAACAGTTTATTTTTAAAAACGAATAGCAGAGAATTTTGAAGTCAATTCGCAATGCTTTTGGAAAATGAAACTACCATAAGGCCTCCCGCACACACACACAATGCAAACGCAGAATCAGAGGAGATTTCTCCTTATGATAGTCAAAGATGCTTGCTACGCAAAAATCAAATCATTGGATATTATTATTAGTGCATAGTGTTGAAAACATTTTCGAAAGTAGAATATCAATTTTAGCCAGCATAGACATTTCGAACTATGCCTACTATAGCTACCATCCAAACAGTGGGGCGCCACCATAAGTAGATGGCAGGTTCTACAACTAATATCGTACAAAGCTCGTATCGGATGAATGGATTTTCCAACAAATGGTCAGGAAAAGGAACTTCCCATTGCCACATGGAAACGCCTCTGGAAGGACATCCCAAGAACCAAACTGTTCTCTGCCAAACAAGGCCGGCTACCCCCCTTCCCGGGGAATATACAAAACCTCAGATATGCCACCCCCGGTCCTTTGGGACCTTTAAGCGAGGATCCTCTATACCAACAACCACAAAGAAATATATTTGCAGTAACCACATAGGTTAAATATCAGGGCTCCATACCTGACACAACCTTTTTCCAGAAGGAATGGCCATACCTTAGGGGAGCTACCCCTGAAACTTTGCCGCACAATTCCTGTTTCGACCATTACCGGTCTGTGAGGTTCGACGAAGTCTCGTCCATAAAGCTACGCTATGTCACAAAGCCATGCTTTGGGTCAACAGATGATCAAAGCAATGATCACAAAGATAAATGATCAAACAAATGATCATATCACAAATGATCAAACAATGATCATCACACAACAACACTCAGCATGCCACATTACCAAATTGGGAATATATCGATGATAAATTTCAACTACATAAACTCTGAGCTCGTACGTCTCAGAGAAGGGTGTTAAGCTAAAAGAATAAATTCACCGCCACCAACAAATATGTATTTGAAAGAAATCAGCTTTATATCTCAATTTGTAATGTCAGACATGTAACCATACAAGTCTGTTCCGGGTTCGAACAGAACCGAAGGCCCTTCTTACGAAGCCCTTGCAAATCCGGATAATTTTCTAATCTCGTCGGGACTTCCCATCACAAAGGATGATCAAATCTCTATACCGCGGACCAGTCGATGCAGAGACATTCGATGAGTTGTCCTTTCGTTTTCGAAAATATCCGGTCTTCACCACCGGTCTTCAAATGCTATCCATATACGACGTATCACTATTCGAAATGGGTTATATGGCACAAATGTCTTTTCCCGGCTAACCCGAATAGTGAGCGAAATATTTAATACATATGGATATGGGATTTCAATTAAGTCACAACTTAATAATTCAACTTCTTTTTTTAAATGGTTTAACAAATTACCATTTTAATCATTTTAAACAAAAAGATTCAATTCACAAAGTTCACTTAATTTCACAAAGATTCTTTCACAGATTTTCCAAATCGATTTCCATTTCAATTTGATTAATTCGTTAAATCTTTAAATCAAAGATTTAACTTATAGCTTTCAAAACAATTCATTCATAACTTGGAAAACCATTTTTCAATTCAATCTTGAAATTCCTTTAATTAAACTGGAATTTCATTTCTTATCTGAAAGCTTTTATTCTTTTAAAACAAACAGTTTTTGTTTTGGAAATCTGATTCATTCATACGAGTTAAGGTTCTTTGGTTAAATTCAAATTCTCAAATTTATACTTTTAAAATGGTTTAAATAAATATAAACACATTTATAACATCTTTAACCATAATTTCCAAATAGGAAATTTAATTCCAAACTTGAATTCAAATTTAAATCAAATTATTTAAATTTTCAAAACTCGATTAAGTTATTCAAAATAACTTTTATCTTTGAAATTCCATTTCAAAAGCTTTTTCACTTTAAACCCAAATTTCCAATTTCAAAATCAATTGAAATTAAAATTTCAATTTCAAAAACATCAAATTTAAATTATCTGTGACTTAACCGATTTCCACGTGAAATCCATATTGTGTGTGTAAAGGTGTGGTCCAGGGGTTTCACACACAATAGTGCAACATCATTCGATCGTCACATATCATAATACAGAAATATAGTTGATAAGCGATATGAACTATAACGCTTATCGTTCGTTCACAGATCACAGATATATAAAGGTCACAGATAATAAATTACAGATCATAACATAAATCAGGATGTATCACAAAGCATCATATATCAGGGATATCAAACAATTCAATCATCCAATAGAATCCAAACATCCATAAGTAAGGTTAATTCAATCATGTGATTAATTGAAACCAGATTAATCACTAATCCAAGTTAATTAATATTAATCAGTTACAAATTATTTTAACTAATTAACCTTTAATAATAAATTAATTAACTTTAAATTATTAATTAATCAACCTTAATGAGTAAATCTTTAATCATTAAATAATTAATCATTAATTATTTAATTATTCTTTAATTAATTACCCTTAATTAATTACATTAATTAATTAACCCTCAATTAATTATCATTCCTTAATCACCTTTATAAATTAATCAATCTTTAATTAATTACCCTTAATTATGAAATTAATTAACCTTAATCCATCCCTTAATCATTAATTAATAAATCTTAACTACTAAGTAACCAATCCTTTAATTTACAAGTTAATAAATGAATCACCTTGATTATTTAAGTAATTAACTATTACTTATATAAATTAAACTTTTATTAATCACATTATGCAAATTAATGATACTTAATAAATCAAGACCTTAATTAAGTAAAGATAAACCCTTTTCCTTTTATTAAGTACTTAATTACATCTTCATTAAATTACATATGAAACATCTAACAATTGATTACAAAATTATCTAATATAAATTTTCCAAATCAAAACAAATTAAATTTCAAATCATGTGACTTTATAGTTTATATTGAAAACTTGTTTTTTTTTATATACCAAAACCATCGCCTGAAGCCCAAACTAAAATAAATACAAACCCGAGCCTCTCCTGTTTACTCCGAGTAAATCAACATCCTCCCCGAGATCGACTTTGAGATCAATTCAAATTTTCCCCGAGCCAATCTTCTTCTCCAACTCCTTTCAACTGACACAACCCAAAGTCATGTGCACATGCACCGCCGTTCTGGCCTCCTCCGATCCAAGCTGCGATCGTCAACACATCAGCCATGATCTCTATGAGCCTCACAAACACTTAGATACTCAAAACAACAGCGAATTCAAAATCGAACAAATTGACCCAGACCTGAAACAAACGTCGTCACGTAACCGCTTCGTTCTTCCTCCTCTGATCATCAGAGATCGCACAGCTCCGTCCAAACCTCCGCCATCCTCGCATGCTTCCAATGGCCCAAGTCCGATGATCTTCGATGGCCCAAAGACAACGCAGTGGCCACGTTTCTGACCTCTACCCATTTTTTAACCTTAAACCCTAAATCGATCGAAATCAACATCCACGTTGATTTAGAATTTTATCAAGCATTTTCCCAAGCTCCATGACCTACCAGGAAGCTCCAACTTCGATCACGAGGATAACAATGTTGCTGATCGCCAGAATTTGACTATAACCCCAATTTCAAACATTCTCGAATTTATAAATGAATTCCTGCTTAAAAATTATGTTTCCACTTTGAAAAATCTTGGTTTTCGAAAGCAATTCAGACGATATTCTTGAAACTAAAATTTATCATGTTTTAATTTTACATGTTCTTGAGTATTTCACTGTTTTTTCTAAATTTCTAGATAAAATTTAAACATATTATACTTGATTTTATATTTAGAACTTAAATCTTCATAATCCAAGCATACTTTGTCTAAATAATATAAACTGTAGAACGTTTAAGGAAGAGAAGGTAATATTTTTAAATTTGTTTTTGAAACTTTAAAACCAAACAGAGGGTACTTATTTATATATATAAACATGCCTACTTAAAAGATTTATATTTATAAACATACAAGCATTATTTACATTCAAGCAAGCAACTATCACAACAATAATTCATATATCAATCATATGCAACAAGAATAAACAAGCTAAAGCTTTTATATAGATTGTTTACTTACCTGTTTCAGAGCAGAGAGCATTTTACAGTCATGCCATACTTATGTTCACACATTAAAATCAAGCAAGCATTATGAACTATATTTCTACATATGCAACAGATTTCATCACAGGTTTGTAAACTGTTTTTAAATAAAAGGTTTACTCATAGAACAATACAGTTCAATGCATTCTTCACAATATCAAAAATATAAACAGATTTCAATATTAAAAAGGTAGTTTGCTCACAAAATCATATTTTTAAAGTTTTAAAACAAAAGGTTACTCACCTGGACAAGAAGAAAGAAACAGAGCACTTCATGTTGGAACAGGCTTTTGAAATTGAAAGCCAAAAACTTCTTTGATCTCTGGTTTGTAGAGTTGATTGTATTGTTGTTTAAGTTTGAATTTTTGTTTTTGTTTTAAGTTTATAAAATGATGATACTTATTTTTTTTGAAAACGAAATGAACCGAGGTGAATGGATTGAGATATAAGATGATACACCTTAGTTTTTCACAGCTTGAAGTGGAACGAAAAATGAAATGAAGAAGAGTTTGATATAAGAAATTGAGTTTACTGGGTGAATATATCTTATACAGGTGATCATGTTTTGTTGCACAAAGTTGATATATTTTTTTCCTCTGGTACAATTATACGCAGAGATTTTTTTGCATTGGTGGCTGATATGCTTTTGTGTAGTGCACTAAGAGATGCAAACATTCAATGCTAATGTCCTTTATGTTTTCATTTTGCAATACCAGTTGACTTCGGCTGATATAATTTGTTGTGATGGCTGAAGATAGCTTGCATTCATTTCCTTTGTACAAACTTACTTATTTCGTCTGATGGGTATAAGGTAGTGTACTAGAGAAGATGTTAATAAATGTATGTCTTCTATTTTGTTTACAAGCTCTTGTTATTTTATTATGTATGTACTTACAGGTTTGTATGCATACATTTTGTTCTATTGCTTTGTATTTATTTTGTCTTGTTTTATTATTTTAAAATATGAGTAAACTTCTATTTTTATTTTATTGTTAAGGTTTAGCAAATGGTTTACTTTGGTTTTGTTTATATACTTGAGTATATTTTATTTGTTTTGGCCCTATTACTTTGAAATCTAATGAAGTTCTATATTTATGATGTTGTCAAAATTTCTCTAATGTATTCACTTTATATTTTTACAAAGTTTATTAACATGTTATTTGAATTTATCTATGTATTCATTTTATTTTATTTTATTTATCATCTTATATTTTTAATTTATAAATCCAAATTATTATTGACCATCAATCCTAATCTTTATTATTATTATCAAACAATTATTTACAATTTAAATTCAAGTAAAATATATATCTATATATTAATTATTTTCAAATTCACTCGTATATGTCCGAATACTTATATACACATATACATACAATATTTTTAAATTTAAATGATTTTATATATTTTCTATTTGGATCGGGGAAACTCGCTCCCATTTATAATAAATTGTACAATTTTAATTGAAAAATTCATTTAATTATTAATTTAAATTAAATAAAAATCTAGGGTCGTTACATAAAGGATCATTACAAAATATTTTAATACTTGGAATAGTTTTAATATTACATACTTATAAAAATTACACCTTTAAAAAGATTTAAAAAAAATACATAAACTACTTTTGATAAATTCCAAAATATATATCAATTCTTTTAAAACATTTCCAAAAATAATATTTATTTAAAAAAAACTAGTTCCAAAACCAATCCAAACAGAATAAGGCTTATCAGTCTCAACGGTACTTATCAATTCACCATTCACAATTCACAGTCACATAGATATTCAAATCAATCAGCTTCCATAGATCGATTACATTATATTCTCAAATAGAATTGACATGCAATTTACAGATATATGCATGAATAACAGATCAGGGATTATCATTTCTAGAAATCAATTACACAGTAATATCAAATTGATAGCTTAAACTACCCATAAAAGTTAAATTAACTATTTAGCGGAATGGTGTCTGTTTCCGCTGACCAGATGTTAAACAATTGAATAATTTACAATAACCACATTTATATTGTGTGCGGATATCTTATCAATTAGGCCGCAAATTATACGACTGCATTTATTCTTCACGATAATTTAATTTAGTCTCAAACAAGCTTGTAAAATTTACTTATTTAATTTCACAATGGATCGTACGACGGCGTAGCTTCCGTCCATACGAACCATCCACTCAATAACACTTTATTTTATATGAAATTAAATAATTAATATAAAATCACTTAAGAACTTGGATTAATTCAAAAGCCTAAATATTATAATCTCCTTAGTTATCATTATTTCACTTGAATTATTCAAATTAAACTTAAGTAAAAATTGTATTTTAAAAGCTTAACTAATTTATGATAAATAATTTACTTAAATAACCTTAATTAAATAGTCTTAATGTAAAACAAATGTATTATATTATTATTTTTTCTACTTTCAAAATCCTTTGTATATATTAAATCTTATCAAAGGTAATTGTGTTTTTAAAAAATTTACTTTAAATCATCATGCTTGTTATAACTTTGGAAAGACAATTGGATCATATATATATATATATATATTTATAGATTCCTTTTAAATAATAAATCTTGCTTAAAATAAACAAAGCCCATCGGCCCAAAGTTCACAACCCAAATTAAAACAACTCGAAGCTATTAATTTCACAACCTAACGCATACGGGCCGAAGCCAACCCGATACTACCCATTCCTCCCAAAATCCTCCCTTCTTCTTTCTCCACCAGAATCTGATTTCATCATCAGGAACTCGACCAACACGATTGACTCAAGAAATCTTTTCCAAGCTTCGATTGAAATCGAGTATAACCCGAGACCATGTCGTCCCTACGTCGCACGCATCACCACCCTACGATCATCAGAGCCTGCCTGGCCCATTCGTGCACGGTGACACACGTGGACGTACACACCTCCGATACCGATCATCTTGCCACCACGCTATCGCCGACGAGTTTCCCTTTGTCCCTAGACTCGGTTCGCCCTGTCGCCGACGCCGACATCACCTCCAATCAAAAATCGATCTTTAGCTGCACCTAATTCCAAAACCAGAAAATCAACAACCACCGGAAATCGAGCTTCTGCACCCACGTCTGGCCACTACCCCATACACCACTAACCTCGATCGATAGCCCACTCCAGCAGCTACCTCCATGCCAAAATTCATGAACTCCAGTTGCGCCACAAGCTTCCAATCGATCGCGATTATCACTATAGCCGAAACCCACCTTAAACCCTAAAATCGATCGACTACCTCAACCCAAGCCTTAATTCAAAATTTGGCCATGGTCGATCACTTCATCTTGTCCAAACGCACCTCCCAGTGGCGCCGACCAGACGTCTCTACCATCCAGAGTGGCGAAATTAATTTTAAAAATGAAATTTGTAAATTTAAAATCTCTTATATTATAAACAGTTAAAAATCACGATTTAACTTCTAAAAATCCTATTTCTACTCAAGAATCCAGATTACATGCTCAAATTCTTGTTTTAAGCATGTTGAATTTTCACTAAAATATGTTTTTTTACTGTAAAACCTGCCATTGATGAACTTCATAGCATAATATACTAACAAACCATTTTTAACTAAAACTATACTAGAAAATAGACAGTTTCTTAGTTTACATCATCATGCAATATGAACTAGGTGAAGTGATTTAGATTTTTGAATACTGGGATGAACAAAAGTATACACTGTCAACAGAGAACAGAACAATTCACTTCCAAGTTTAAAATTTAAGTTTCTCACCTTAAACATTTGATTCCAAAAGCTTTAAAATTTGAAGTTGAAGTCTTTGATTTGAAAAGTTGAAATCTTTTAAACTTAATCTTGAACTTGCTTTTGAATCTCCTAGTGATTTGGATTAAACAGAGATGCTCCCTGTTGGTTAATTTCTAGACTTGGTTTTACAGAGTGTTTACTTCTTCTTTTTTTTCTGATGCTTCCCATTTAACAAAGATATTTCTCCTCGGTTATTTACCTAAACTTATACATATATAAACTTACAGTATACGTTTTTAGGCAGAAATGATAATTTAGGGGCTGTGTAGATATTGTCTGAGCTGAGAGATATTTGAAAAGAAATTTTTGAGGCTGAAGTTGATATTTTCTCAACTATGTGACATTTGAAAAAGAAGGATAATTATTACAATATCCTATCAGTTGTTTTACTACCAAATGTATGTTTGTTTACTGATAAAATTTTATCATTTAATTTCCCATTGTTTTACTTAATTAAAAACTGTTTTCCTTCTTGTTTTTGTTAACCTATTTTGTTAACAGTAAATGATTTTGCTATCTTTTCTTCACTTTAGTTATATATATAAACCTTTAAATACTTTAAAGTATGTGTAAGTACTATTATAAAATAAATTAGCACATAGTAAATATTGACCAAGAAGAAATGTAATTGTCACTATTACATTTTAAACAAAAATAAGAAACTAGATTAAAATAATACTTAAGGTATGTACTCTTATACATTTTAAAATAAAGGTGAGAAACAAATGACTTAAAATAACACTACCCATATACATAAACAAAATGAAATCATTTTAATGATGTTGGATAACCCAAAGTTGATTATTGCCTTATAAAATAAATGTTTGCATTTTGTACAATTTTAGAAATGAGACTTGCCATTTTAGATAATAGAAAATAATACTTCATTAAACATTCTCTAGTTAACATGATTTCTTATACATATGTTACAAACAAGAATTACAAAGTGATATTAAACTGTTTTTAAGCCTTTGTGTATATATGTAACCATATATACAATTTTTAATTTATAATATAGATATATATTATTTCCAAATATACCAAGTCATTTACTATCTATGTGTATATAATTTCTCCCATTATTTATGTGATTCATATACACATCTATTTATATTATAATCTTTTATCAATTTAAATATTATAAATTCCCTTTTTAACTTATCATTACATATATACCACTTTTCTAACTCAATGTACACATACCATTATTTTATAAACTTAAAACTCCTTTTTATTTAATATAAACAATCTTGTTTATATACCCAAAATCTAAAATATCTCTTTTTACTTCATTATGAATTTCTATTCAAATTTTATATACATCCAAATTTAATTTAATGCCATGAATTCATGTTCTCATTATGTATAAATTTTACTGTTTCCAATATATAATACTATAAGCATTTGATTTTAATAAATTTAAATTCTCTAATATAGTTTATCTTTAGAATAAAATATACACATTAAATCTTTAAACAAAATGCATATATATCTCCAAAACAATCTACACATGATTTATCCAAAACAAAATATGTATATTCTATTTTTAAGCCACAATATATATGTCAGAAATCCCATTTAAATCAATCTATAATTTATTATAGATTAGAAAACTCAAGTTATATTAATTTGGAAAATTGTATGCAATTATTAATCATTGATTAATGGGAATATTGTGTATTAAAATACAATATTATTGAATATTATAAATTAATATCCACAACTCGGGATGTCCAAAATCCCGGGTCGTTACATTCCTCCCCACTTAAATGAATTTCGTCCCCGAAATTCCATAGCTAATTTAGTAAAATTATCTACACATATTAGAACAGATCAATAACAACACAAACCAGTAAACACATAGATTCAAACTGGTAAATCAAAATATTCCTTACATTAAGTACTATCCAGAACATTCCTACAGATGTTAGCATCACCCATTCAACCATATATATATATATATGTATATATATATACACTGATACATACATCACCCTACCAAACATTTAACATCCATGACGTCCCTGGGTCAAAACACATACAAAAAACACACACTACCCAAAAGAAAACAACCTAACCAACTATGGGCTATCACTACCAAAGTCCTCATTCTCTGGTCCCGATAACTCCCTGGCTTCCCCATCACTATCTGGAATCCAAACATCCTCGGGATTAGGTACAATACGAATGAAACCAGTAGCTGGACCCTTAACAACTTCTCCAATCTCCCAAATGATAGCATCGTCGTTCTCTGATTCGGGATCAACCTCCACTTCGAATTCTTCTTCGTCGTCGAACTCCTCTTCTTCATCCTCAATTTCATTTCCGAAATCCTCTACAGGATCTTCTTTTGGAGGCTGAGGCTACTCATCAGGCTCTATTTGTTCTTCTGGCTCTTCTTCATATAAGGACGGTTTGCTAAGTTCTGCCAAGATTCTTCTGACCTTATCAAAATCACCATCTCTTCTTGCCTTAGCCAGGGCTCCACGGTAGACGCTACAGGTTCTCTAAAATCAATACCAAAATCCAAAGGGGAGATCTAAGGTTTAGACTCCTATAGACTAAGAGTATATCAAGATCTATACTTCAAAATTTATTCCCTTTTTAAATTCCTATTACCCAAGATTTTTATAAAATCATCCTTTCAAAATAATTTAAGGATATATACTTGAAAAGTGATTATCGGATGGAGAAAATACACACATATATATATAGTAAGTTTTATAAACAACTTATTTCTTCAATTTATAAATCCATATATATATATAACAAATAAATTGTTATAAGGTTTTTAAATTTCAAACATCCCTTTTTAGAGACCCATTATTCTAAAATTATCTTTAAAGTATGGAAAATTTCCCAAAAATTTACTAGTTTAAAAGTTTCCAAATTTCTCTAGTAAATAAACTCAGTAAAATCTACTTTCCGAAGATTCAAATTCTAAAGGGTTCGGTTTCTAAAGGTATACTCAAGTTAAAGGCCACCAATGAATATACTCAAGGTTGACGGCTAAGACCACTCAGAACCAAGATGATGAATTACTATCATCTCAACCAATCATTTTAAATACCACTTATTTAAAGATCATACTTTTTAGGTGGAAAATATATTTGGCTAAAATTATTTCATCTACCCCTTTAAAACAATATTGTGTCCGTTGACCTGGTTCAAGTATTTAAAGATTCCTATCAATAACGTTAGCTACTCATATTGACCAGAATCCATATGCCACTCAACCGATCAATTAACACAATATAAAACCATTTTATATAACTAACAAATACGCACTCTCGTATATATATATACACTCAGACTTAAACAGGTTGCTATAGACTCTATTCCTAATGAGCAACCCTTCTGAACCTAGGTATCCACTCGACCTAGGCTCTGATACCACAATGTCAGAACCCATTTTTCTGTACCAATTTAAATCGACTTTAAACCACACTTGTTAGTTAAATAGTACGGGAAGACGGATAGTGAAAGAAAGAAGGTAGAAATAGAAAGAAGATAGAAGGAAAGAGAACAAATCAGAATCTCACAGCGGAACAGATAAATTATAATATAAACAAATCTTTACATGAATCCAAAACTGTTACTTTATTTAACATATACAGACTTTATATCAGAGTTACAACCACACAACTCGGACAGTTATATCAATCCTGTCCTTACAACAATAACCACACAACGCAAAAGCAGATTGAATATAAAAACCTACGAGGATACGTCTCCTGATCCAGCTCCTTCCCCTGAAGCTTCCACTCTTCCAGCTAAACATGGAAATATGCTCGGTCTGACCCAAGCATATAGGAAAAACAAAAAGCTCGGGTCAGTCTGGTAAACCAGCGTGAGAAACACATTCAACTTGATTATTAAAGTTTGAAAACCCTTTGAAAACAAAAGCATCCCGTAAGATCACGCCACAAATAAACATGTCGGGTTTTTACCTTACGATAGCTAAAACATTTTTATATCAAAATCCTCTGATATTATAATAGGGTTTATATACAAATACTTATTTAAAATAGCTGAAATTGTTACATGATTAAATTCCGGCATACTAGCCACAAAGTGGGTTCTACAATCAAAACCGTAAAGGCTCGTAGGGAGAATGGATTTCCAACTAATGACTAGGCACTGGGGTACCACCTATCATAGTACCTGGTCTAGATTAGCGTACCGAGGACCACGCCCGATCCACTACAACACAAGACCAGAACTACCCCTTACTGGATAATTCCGAGTAAGATCACCCCACGGTTGGGATCAGCAACTGCACCACTAAGCCGAATAAAAAGGGACATCTAGACAAGGATGACCTCACCCTAATGGGTGCGACCCACATAGCCTTGCTGCATGACCCATGATTTTCAGTCATTCTCGGTTGATGAGGCTTGAAGCTAAGCGTTTCCTTTATAGAACATATCCCTTAGAATGCTCACCGTCCACCTGACGATGTTCTAAAAGCATTCATCCATACAAGTCCGTTTCGGGTTTGAACGGAACCGAAGGCACAACTCCTACTACTTCCATTTTGGAATCAACCTCAGGATTAGTAGCGATTAGCCCTTGCACTTCACTTCTCCATCTTCGACTCCAAGCTCTTGTCTTCATCACGAAAACATACTTGTTGGATCGAAGTGGTTTTCGGATTACAAAACCGATCCCAGTCTCTTCGAAACAACGTTCGCTATTTCCCGGTAAACTCAACCCCGGTTCTTTAGGAAATGCATAGATGAAATACAAGATTGGAGTTCACCTCCAATAGTTAGTGGACGGGTCTCCTTATAATTCGTCCTAGAGAACAAACGAGTTTATACGTACGTTATAGCACCTCTAACGATAACCGTACCATATAATTCTCGAGACTTCTCTAGATATTTCCAAAGTTAGGTTTTGTCCAGATTTGATAGTCGGTTATTTAACTATCAAACAATTAATCAATCAATTCAACCAAGTTATTTCCCGTTACAACCTTTAAGCCTTGTTCACCTTTAAAAATACAAACGGATTTCACTTTACTCAGAAAGCTTATTTCATTTGAATATATATATATATATCCAAAGAATTTCTTTCTAAATCATACATATAAATTTTCAAATATTATTTCAAGTTTAAATAAATAAAATAATCTTTATGAAAGTTATTATAAAATATTATTCAAACAACATTTATATTAAATAGATTTATATTAATGAAATATACTTAAACATAAATGTTGGGCAAATTATCAACACCTAACCGAATAGCATCCATGACCGCTCCATCCCAATACCGAATCACCTTCTTTCCAACATCTCGCCGAACAAGCCCATTCGGCGTCACCTCAATACCAAACCCATTCGGCGTCACCTCAATACCGAACCACTACCTTGATACCGAACAAGCCCATTCGGCGTCACCTCAATACCAAACTCATTCGGCGTCACCTCAATACCGAACCACTACCTTGATACCGAACAAACCCATTCGGCGTCACCTCAATACCGAACCAGCCTACCACCTTGATACCGAACCAACCTACCACCTTGATACCGAACCAACCCTCTCTCCAGCAACCACCGATCCAACATCTACCAAAGTTCCCCAAAAGCGATGCCGAACCAAGTCATACCAGGCCAGATCACATCAGCCCAGGCCCATCAGCGACTATACATATCCTGGACCCCTACCCCTAGCCTCACTCTATAAATAGAGGGGCAGAGGTACAACAATGGGGACAAGTTTGAGAGCTCAAGCACGGAAGGAACTTTCAAACAACTTTCTTTTACTTATATTAAAGCTTTGTACTTGTAATCAAAAGAAGAGAAGAGAAATAACATATAAAGTGGACGTAGGCACATTCTGGCTGAACCACTATAAATCTGCGTGTCTTTTTTACAGTTTAGCCCCTGCTTTTCATATATTTGCATAAGTCTCCAAAAATCACTAAGAACAACCTAAGATCTACTAAATCATACAACTTTGAGGTGTTTGTCCATTTTTTGTGCAAACATTTTTTGGTGCTTTCACTGAGAGCTAGAAGCTCGAAGCTTCAGCTTCATTCACTTAACAAGTTTTCCTAACAGCATCGTCCGCCACTTGGAAAACATGCCTCCCAAACAGAGAAAAGATGTTAACAAAGGAAAAAACATCGCATCCAGCAGTCTTCCAGATCCAGCTGTCACGAATCAAGTAAATCGTCCTCCTCCAGTAGTACCAAATGAAGGACAGGTTAATCCGGCCACTCCTGCCACAGAACAGCCTGCAGCAATTGCTAGGGCAGATTTGGACAGAGTTGTGGTTGAAGTAACTAACCGCTTCACGTCCCAGCAGGAAGCCTTGGTGG
Source organism: Allium fistulosum (assembly GCA_030737815.1). Lineage (NCBI taxonomy): Eukaryota > Viridiplantae > Streptophyta > Magnoliopsida > Asparagales > Amaryllidaceae > Allium > Allium fistulosum. The sequence continues at coordinate 421,968,292 of CM060907.1, read as the reverse complement.
ACCATCTCATGTCACGCTTGAGGGACGCTGAAGAATCCAACCGCAACACTGAATCATGGGGCGAGTCCCAGTCTGGAGGATCTCAGAGACAGCAAAGATCTTCCTTCTTCGAAGGAGCTAACGGCAGAAGTAGCCGTGGTAGGAGCCGAGACCGAGCCCAGCCCGAAGTTAGGCCTGAGGAAACGTTTGGTACCGAACCCAACGGGGAAGGTACCGGGCGAAGGTCAACTGCAGCTGAGCCTGTCATGCTGCCTAACCACAGAAACACCGGTGAACGGGGCCGAGCTAGAGTTCAGCCCGAAGTTGGACCCGAGGAAGTGCTTAGATCAGAACCCAACAGGGGAAGATCAAGGCAAGGGCCAACTGTAGCTGACCCAAGCATGCTCCCAGAAGATCAAAGGCAGCCACTGGAAAATATGAGGAATGATAGACGATACCATCCCTACAGGTTGTCTGGACGGAATCAACCCCACAGAACAGAACCAAACTCATTTCTGTCTGCTCCAAATTCTGATGAAAGGATGGCGCGCTTATTCAGAGAGTGTGTCCAACGGGAGCAAAGAGATCGAGGGATAGGCGCTAGGGTAACTAGCCCTTTCGCCCGCAATATCGAAGTTGCTATCACCCCCCGAGAATGGAAGATGCCAACAATGGAACCCTACAAAGGGACCTCCGATCCCGTTGTACACTTGCAGAGATACACACAGCATATGCTCATGAGTGGAGCAACAGAGGGAGTACTGTGCAAATGCTTTCCGCTCTTCTTAGCAGATCTTGCTACCTCCTGGTTCTGTCATCTACCCCAAGGATCCATCAGCTCATGGGAAATGTTGAAAGAAAAATTTATCAGTCAGTTCCGCATTCATGTGGAGCAACCTAAGGACGCTTATTCCTTATCCAGCGTCAAACAGAAACCTGGAGAAAAGCTGCAGCAATACCTAACCAGATTCAACGCCGCAGCAGCCGCAGTTCAAGACGCCGATGAGAAGCTTATCCTGATGGCCCTCTGCAGTGGGGTGCATCCGGACACTAAGTTTGCTAGAAGATTGACAAAAGAAAAACCAGCTACTTTACCCGATTTCTTCCATGAAGCCGGGAAATACATGAGGCTTGAGGATGCTGCCATTGAGGGGCAGTCAGGACAGCAAAGTAAGACGACCCATGGCAACGCCCCTGCTGTGGCGAGGGACACTCGAAGAAACGATTCCAGAGACAATGCTGGGGGCAAGAAAGTAGAAAAACGCCTATATCGGCCAGGACCAAGATTCGACTCTTACACCCCTTTGAACGAGACCGTCGAAAATATCTTCCTTGCCACCCAAGGCGAAGTTAGATACAAACGCCCACCATACAAGAAGGAATCAGATAGCGCACAGAAATCTGGAAAATTCTGCCGCTTCCACGAATCCCACGGACATGATACCAACGAATGCCATCATCTCCGAGATCTGATTGAGGAGCACATCAGAAGAAAGAAACTGGAACGCTATGTAAAAAGTCAAGACAGGACTCCAGCTCCTGCCAATGAAAACCCAAGGCTACCCTCACCAGGGACCGGCAGAGGCGACCGCAACGCTAGCAGCTCTAGTCAAGAGAAGATAGTGGTCCATACCATCTCAGGAGGTCCGCACATCGCAGACAGAAGTTGGAAAGAGATGGAAAGATATGGGAAGTCGCTTAGAGACAATAGAGACTGTGTCAACACGGTTATAGAAGAGCGCCACCCAAAGCGGAAAGAAAGTGATGACATCACATTCAGTAAACGCGACCTAGAAGGAAGACAGTACCCTCACATGGATCCCATGGTTATCTCTGCCCGACTCGGTCCCGCCGAAGTTTACCGAATCCTGGTAGACACTGGAAGCTCTGTGAATATCCTGTTCAAACACGCATTCGACAAAATGAGGCTATCAATGAAGGATGTATCTCCCTGCGATAAACCGCTACACGGTTTCACTGGAGATGCGAAAATGCCCATCGGGCAGCTGGACCTCTTCGTTGAAATTGGAAGCCATCCCCGCTCCGTTGTAAGGAAACAGACGTTTGTGCTGATAGAAAACCATTCGGCCTACAACGCCTTCCTAGGAAGACCAGCCCTATCTGACTTCCAGATTGTCCTAGCCCCGTGGTGCCTAAAAATGAAATTTCCAACAGACAATGGGGTAGGGGAAGTGGAAGGAGACCAAGATATTGCACGAGACTGCTATGTAACCGAACTTCGCAACAACCACAGGAGAGATAAAGGGAAAGGTGTAGAGATTGCCCTCTGCACAAAAAGCCTTGAAGCATAGCAACTAAAGAAAGCCCCTCCTCTTCGATACACCAGCGACCCTTTCAATGAATTAGACCCTAGGGACAAAGAGGAGGAGGCCACCGCCGAGCCTGCAGAGGCTATGGAGTTTATATCTGTAGACAAGCACGACTCAAGTAGGCTACTGAAAATTGGGTCGCAGCTAAAAGCTGAATTGAAGGAACAACTCATTGATTTTCTCCGCCACAACTTGGATGTGTTCTCTTGGTCACACGCTGACATGACCGGAATCCCCCTCAACATAGCATGCCACGTATTAAAAATTGATCCTACCAAGGCGCCTGTAAAACAAAAAAAGAGAAGTATGGGGGCAGAGCGATCAGCAGCCCTCGATGAAGAAGTAAAGAATCTACTCGCCAATGACTTCATACGAGAAGCTATTTACCCAGAATGGATCGCCAACCCGGTACTAGTAAAGAAGGCTAATGGGAAGTGGCGGACCTGCATTGACTTCTCCAACCTAAACGACGCCTGCCCAAAGGATTGCTTCCCGCTTCCCAGAATCGATCAACTTGTAGACAGCACAGCCGGGCACGAACTCCTGTCTTTTATGGATGCATACTCAGGATATAACCAAATTCCTATGCATGCTCCCGACCAAGACCACACTAGTTTCATCACCGACCGGGGTTTATACTGCTACAAAGTGATGCCCTTCGGGCTTAAAAATGCAGGAGCCACCTACCAACGCCTCGTCAACAAGATGTTTGCAGGGCTAATAGGACGAACAATGGAAGTATATGTAGACGACATGCTGGTAAAGTCACGGGAAGCCAAAGATCACGTAAGCCACCTAGGCGAAATGTTCCAGGTACTTCGACAGTATGGAATGAAGTTGAATCCACTAAAGTGCTCCTTCGGAGTGTCATCGGGAAAATTCTTAGGATTCATCGTCCATGCCCGAGGGATAGAAGCAAACCCTGAACAAGTCCGAGCATTAAGGGACATCAAGATACCTTCCACCCGAAAGGAAATGCAAAGCCTTAATGGAAAAGTGGCTGCCCTAAGCCGATTCATCTCCAAAGCAACGGACAAGTGCGTCCCCTTTTTCGAAGCTCTAAAGAAAGATAAAGGAAAGTTCGAATGGACGGACGAATGCTTAACCGCTTTCCTTAACCTAATCGAACACCTCCAGAAACCACCAGTACTCTCGACCCCAAGCGAAGGCGAAGAATTATACCTATACCTTGCTGTGTCATCTCACGCTCTAAGCGCTGCCTTGGTAAGGGAAGACAACCGCACGCAACGACCAGTTTACTTCGTCAGTAAAAGGTTTACTGGGGCAGAAGTCAGATATCCTAAGCTTGAAAAGTTAGCATACTGTTTACTAATCACTTCACGAAAGCTACGTCACTACTTCCAATCCCATTCCATCAAAGTTCTGACCGATCAACCACTGAGGCAGGTACTCCATCGTCCCGACACTTCCGGGCGACTACTTAAATGGTGTATTGAGCTGAGTCAATATGATATCACCTATCACCCTCGCACCGCCATCAAGGGACAAGCCATGGCTGATTTCATTGCAGAATTCACTACCAACGAGGATAAGGAGCAACTGGAAATAACAGAAGATATCAAGTGGAATCTCTTTGTGGACGGTGCATCTAACGAACAAGGCTCGGGGGCAGGCGTGGTAATAATCACTCCCAGGGGAAATAAACTGCACTATGCTATAAGGTTGGAGTTCGCTGCCACCAACAACGATGCAGAATATGAAGCCGTAATAGCCGGATTAGAAATTGCTATCGAGATCGGAGCCGATTCTTTGTGTCTTCACAGCGATTCTCAGCTTATTGTTAATCAAATTCTAGGGGAATTCCAAGCTCGAGAAGAGCGACTCATAGCATATCTAAAGAAGACCAAGTCACTTCTCAGCCGATTGGACCAATACTTAGTCAAACACATCCCTCGGGAAGAGAACCAAGAGGCCGACGAATTGGCAAAGCAAGCAAGTATAAGAGACGTCCCCATCTTCGGGGCAGTAACTGTCTCAAGGAAAACGATCCCAAGTTTTGAGCAAGTGAATCTGATAGCTGCAACCGAAGAAGCAACTTGGATGACTCCCATCCGAGACTACCTACAAAATGGCACACTACCCGACGGGCGTAACGAAGTCAAGAAAATCTTGAGGAAAGCGTCCCGCTACACAGTGCAAGGAGACATCCTCTATCGACGCGGGTTCTCTAACCCATTGTTAAGGTGTGTCGCCGGAAGGGAAGCCAAGGAAATCTTATCCAACATTCATCAAGGAAGCTGCGGAGATCACACCGGAGGGCAAACGTTAGCAAAAAAGATACTCCGATACGGATATTTCTGGCCCACCTTAAGCAAGGACGCCTTAGATTTCGTCAAGAAGTGTGACAGATGCCAAAAATTTGCTAAGATCCCTCGGCTACCAACAACCGAGATTACTCAGATGACCAGCCCTTGGCCCTTTGCAGTATGGGGAATTGACTTAATCGGTGAACTGCCAATGGGTCGAGGCGGCGCCAAATATGCTATAGTAGCAGTCGACTATTTCACCAAATGGGTGGAAGCAGAACCTCTAAATAAAGTATCTTCAGCGAAAGTTATCAACTTCTTAATCAAAAATGTTCTGTGCAGGTACGGAGTCCCACTAAAAATCATATCAGACAATGGACTTCAGTTTGACAGCGAGGAATTCGCCAACTGGTGCCAAGAACACAGAATTCACAAAAGCTTCTCATCCGTAGCATATCCCCAAGCAAACGGACAAGTCGAAGCAGTCAACAAAATTCTGAAAACTCTGATCAAAAAGAAGCTCGAAAAGTCAAAGGGCGCTTGGGTGGATGAACTCCCTACGGCACTATGGGCCTACCGCACATCTTTCAGAACATCAACAGGGCACACTCCTTTCTCTTTGGCATACGGGTCGGAGGCTATGCTCCCAGTTGAAACCATTGTGCCTTCCCACCGTAGGATCCACTATAACCCAGAAGAGAACGAAGAGCTCCTCAACATGTCTTTGGATCTAGTCGAGGAGAGAAGGAATGATGCAGTCCTAAAAACAGCAGCCCACAAGCAAAAGGTGGCAGCACAATACAACTCCAAAGTCAAGCATCGTACCTTACGAGAAGGGGATCTTGTCCTCAAGCGAATCTTCCCTCGCCCCGGAGCACTAGACCCAATCTGGGATGGACCATATGTAATTCATAAAGATCTCCACAACGGAGCCTATATTTTGTCAACAGTAGACGGAGAGGTGTTCCAGAGGGCATGGAACATCCAACACCTCCGTCGATACTTTTCTTAACTTGTATTGCCCATATGAAGTGAATTAACAAAGAGAATCAGTGGACGTAGGCATTTTTTCGTGCCGAACCACTTTAAAAAAAGCCTTGTCTCTTTTTTAGCTTGTTCCTTTGTATCTTGGCTGCTTGTTAACTTTATCCTTTTCTGTTGAACAAAATCCTGAGCATATAGCATTTCTATTCAAAGCACTCCACGATGCAACTTCACATGGACCAGACCCAACAGGTACTATGCGAATCTATGCCCTCGCCAATGAGACACTTTTGCTCCAGCATCCCTCTGCTGCGGGTTAACTCATTGCTCGCGACGGCCCTTAAAGCCAACTGTAATGAGCCGATTATAAGCCACCGAAAAGGCCGACTATAGCCGAGGCAGCTCATTACGGCGTTAGGCTCGCCGACAACTGTGAACCGATTATAAGCCCCAACATAAGGTGTGGCCAGCCAGGGGCAGTTCACAGTTGACGATCGGCACCCACGCTAGCCGGCCACAGTAAGTCGAATAATACCCATGAGTACGGGCCATAATGGCCCGGGTAGTTACTGTGCGCGATCTCGGCCACGGTGTGTCTTAAGTGCGGCTGTGGTAAAAAAGAATTAACTCCCCGCGGAGGCGTAAGATGGGTGACAAATGTCTCCAAGACCCACAGCTAGGGAAAGTGACTACCAAACCCGTTTGCCACGAACTTAAGCACATCGAAGGCCTTCCGTGACTGGAAGTTTTACTATTTCACATATTTCAATTTTACTTAAAAAACTTTCCTCCTATCCTCTATAACAAACCATAAAGTACAGGATACATGGTAAGAGATACCCGCCAATGGATGCAGAGATTCACAATCAGATGGCAGGGCATTCAACCGCTTTCCATGCTTGGTCATACAAGATGTTCGAAACTGCCATCTACAAACAGAACATGGAAGGCGGTATTTTCTTCCTTTATGTACAAATGCATGACTATAATTTAAATTTTTTCACACCACACGCTAACATTGCAAGTCATGAGATTATGATTTAAAACCAGAATCTGACATCAAACACAATTTAATTACAAGAATATACATAGCTACATTTCTCGTACGATATGTCGAAATAGCAACAAATATTCAAGAAACGACAAAATCAGCTTAAGCTAAAAAATTACACGTCAAGAATAATGTTATTACAAGTAGCAAGAATTACAACTTAGAAGTTACTCTACTGTCTTAAGACTAACAGATACAACAATGCCAAGCCTACAAAAAGAATTTTCCAGGTCCAATCAGGGAGCCGGTTGCATCGAAGTCTTGTCCTTGCTCTTTTGCCCGCCTGTCCGGTCATAAGAAGGATTCATTAGTGATGAGTAACCAAGTTAACGGAAAGACTAGAAAGGAAGACTTACCAGTACCCGCTTCTTGACCGTCCTGGTCGTCATCCTCAACCTGCACACCTGCCTCTTCAGCAGCAAGCAGCCGCATACCCTCCTTTACCGCCACTTTCTCCTCCTTGGTGAACTGGGCAGTGACCACATCCATACTGAAGACCGTTCCACCCTCTTTATCTGCATTAGCCTTAGCCTCCTCCAAAGCCCGAAGATAGGTCTTGGCCATGACCCTGGGATAATCATCCATCCAAGAGAGATTGCCCTGCTTCCAAGTCCGGAAATACATGTCCTGGAGCATGTCATCCATCATTCCCTCGTTCTCCTCAAACTCCCTCATCCGGGCATCGGAGGCCGACAACCTTTCGACGGCAGCATCTCTCTCCAGTCTGTATCTCGAGCAATCAGCCTGAAGGGACCTCAGCATCACCTCCATCTCTTCCCTCAACTTAGCTTGGGCAAGCTCTGCAGCCCCAAGTTTCTCGGACAATTCCTCCACCTGCTCGAGATCCGCTCTCCGAACCTCATCCACCGTGGCAATAGCCATGTCAATCCGCTCTTTGCAAGCAGCTTCCATTTTCCGCAATTCGGCCCGACTGGCCTCTTCCATGGTTTTTCTTAATCGCCCAGTAGCAGCCTCATGCTGAGAAATCTGGATAGACTGATCCGCAAGCTGCTTGGCCTGATCCGAAACCACCAATCGAAGTCGGATATTGGCGCTCCCAATCTCCTCTCCGGCCTTAACCAGCCGAGCATGATGCCCCATCAGCTTCTTGGTCTCCTCTGCCACCCGATCAATATTAGCTTTGGCCTCGTCTCCCATAGTGACTATACGAGTGGTGAGTAGATCGAGATCTAAGGACTTTGCTTCATCAAGTACTCGTACCATGGGGTTACGTGGGAGAAGGTGTTCACCAGTGACTTCGTCAAAAGTAATATCATGAGAACCTGGATCCAGATCAGGATGACCCGCGAATGGATTACGGGCCAAATCGGGACGGTCGATATGAATAACAGAAGGGTTTCCGGACGGGTGTGGAGAAGGTACAAACTCGCTACCCTCCTCAGTAATATCATGAATAGGCTGAGCCGGAGGCTGAGGATCGAGCGAAGTTTCGGATAAGGGATGACTCCTCTTCCTCTGCTGAATACCCTCTTCGATGACCCCAAGAAGAGGACGGTATCCAACTACATCCCCGGAGCGTTGAGTTGAGGGCTTCGGCTTAGCAGAAATTTTGGAAAGTTTATATTGCTCGAGCCTGTGTTGAAGGTCTGAAGCTTTGGGCGTCTTGCCTGCTCCTGATATAAAGAACAAGTGTCACAATCTTACATTACTATACGATTCAAGAAACGCGGTAAATTACAAGTTAGAAAAGGAAAAGAAACACAGCTGTGATTGTACAAACCCTGGGGAGGAGTGGGATACTGCAATAAGTCCTGGATTTCATTCCAGGACGGGAGCGGGTCATAAAATATTCCTAAGTCCCTATCATTAGTGAAGCATGCAGGGGTCAAGAGTTCACCTTGAGTCGTCAGAGCCACCTTGGCCGGAATAGTCGGAAAAGACTCACTTGCACCAGTCCCGGCTTTGTCCGCCTTCCCGGTCTTCTCTGCCAAAGCCGGATCATCATCCAACCCCTCAAAAGCTTGGCGGAAAGCATCATCCGTCCACTCTTGCATTTCGCCTACTTGCCCAGAAGACAGAACCCTGGAACCATCACCACCCTGTCCATCGCCACCATCATCACCAAGACGCTCAACGTCACTTCCGCCCTCAACCTCACCTCTTTCTTCCTCCGCATCTATCTCCCCCTGAGTAAGTGGACAATTGCTGGGAGAAGGACCGTCCGACCTCTTAAGTTTCTTACCTCCGACGGCTGGAGGTTTCGTGAATGGTTTTCTCTTTCCACCCTCTGCCGCAACGCTTCCCTTAGCCTGAGCAGCCGCCCTCTCTTCCGCCGTTTCTCTCAGCTTAACTACAGACTGCTACGGAAGGATCAAGTTATATTCCAGAAGAATCGCATTTCTGATCAAGAAGGCAGATGATCTGTATTTCCCAAGAATGGCTTCAATCTCAGCCGCCGTCTGGACCAGGCGGTCAGTCTCCACAACCGGAAAGCCACCTGTTGCTAGCAAAAATGAGAAAGTATGAGAAGAAGCATCGCGATCGGAATAAAAGTTATAAGTAAAAGCATCAACTTACATCCAGAGGTAAAGCGCCGGATGGAGACGGAGTCGTCCCTAACAAAGAACCACTCTTTCTTGAACATGCTGAATTTAGAGTACAGGTCCAGGACCGGCTTGAAGGTCACAGCGGACTCCAAGCTAACATATGGGGACCCCTTCTTGTAGCCCCTTAAATTATACAAGTACCGGATCTCCCGGTTGGAGGGGGCGCGACCATACTTCCTCCGAAAAATAACGAAAAGGCTCACCAGTATGGCATAAGAGTTGGGCTGAAGCTGGAATGGGGCCACCTTCAGGTACGTGAGGAAGCTGACTATCCAAGCATTGAGAGGCGGGATAGCACCACACATGCAATGGTACCTACTATAAGCAAAGTATCCTTCGGGAGGACTGTATGGCATGACTCCTGGGCCCGGCAGCAGCATGAGGGCTCTATCGATCCCAAAGGAACGAGATATAACATCGAGTTGCTCCTCTTTGAGAGAGCTAGGAAAGCAGTCAGGCGGGGAATCCAGCAGCTCCTGGGGACCATATCCATCCACTAATGACCTCGGGGCGAGCCCATGACGTTCCGATCCTGATTGAGCTGGGGGCACGGCCGAGGGCTCTCCTTCGCCCCCAAACTTCTTCTTATCTGACCGGGTTTCAACTCTTCGGGACATTGTCTGCGCGCACGAAAGCGAAAGATATGATTGTTAGAACAAGAAATACAGAAATATAACCGAGCAAGTATATATAAGCATAGGATGTCGTTCAAGATTCAGAGTCCATTCGGCATTAAAAGTTTAAATTTCATTCGGTGTTGAAAGCTTCCGAGGTCATTCGGTGGTACACCATGTATCTCATTCGGCCCATCTCATTCGGCAATCAACACCCAACCTCGTCGCCTTCGTTCGGCGAAGGAAAACGTACCTGGTTCGGTGCTTGTTTGGTTCGGTCCTTGTCTGGTTCGGTGCTAAGTTGACTCGGTCTCAATCTGATTCGGCGCTCAAACTGATTTGGCTCTCTCTGATTCGGTAGGGGACAACGAGGCGGGTATAGCCTCTATTTATAGAAGTGCACAATATAGCCGGACCGACAGATTCAGCACCCGAAGCCGAATGGAACTATACCCAATCAAAGAAAAACAAAGTGCGGCACATGCAACACACGTGCCCCACTTTGGGGGGGCAAGTGTTGGGCAAATTATCAACACCTAACCGAATAGCATCCATGACCGCTCCATCCCAATACCGAATCACCTTCTTTCCAACATCTCGCCGAACAAGCCCATTCGGCGTCACCTCAATACCAAACCCATTCGGCGTCACCTCAATACCGAACCACTACCTTGATACCGAACAAGCCCATTCGGCGTCACCTCAATACCAAACTCATTCGGCGTCACCTCAATACCGAACCACTACCTTGATACCGAACAAACCCATTCGGCGTCACCTCAATACCGAACCAGCCTACCACCTTGATACCGAACCAACCTACCACCTTGATACCGAACCAACCCTCTCTCCAGCAACCACCGATCCAACATCTACCAAAGTTCCCCAAAAGCGATGCCGAACCAAGTCATACCAGGCCAGATCACATCAGCCCAGGCCCATCAGCGACTATACATATCCTTGACCCCTACCCCTAACCTCACTCTATAAATAGAGGGGCAGGGGTACAGCAATGGGGACAAGTTTGAGAGCTCAAGCACGGAAGGAACTTTCAAACAACTTTCTTTTACTTATATTAAAGCTTTGTACTTGTAATCAAAAGAAGAGAAGAGAAATAACATATAAAGTGGACGTAGGCACATTCTGGCTGAACCACTATAAATCTGCGTGTCTTTTTTACAGTTTAGCCCCTGCTTTTCATATATTTGCATAAGTCTCCAAAAATCACTAAGAACAACCTAAGATCTACTAAATCATACAACTTTGAGGTGTTTGTCCATTTTTTGTGCAAACAATAAATTAAATAAAAATAAATCTTTAAAGGATCATTACAAAATAGTTTAATACTTGGAATAGTTTAAATATTACATACTTATAAAAACTACACCTTTAAAAAGATTTCCAAAAAAAATACATAAACTACTTTTGATAAATTCCAAAATATATATCAATTCTTTTAAAACATTTCCAAAAATAATATTTATTTTTAAACAAAACTAGTTTCAAAACCAATCCAAACAGAATAAGGCTTATCAGTCTCAACGGTACTTATCAATTCACGATTCACAGTCACACAAATATTCAAATCAATCAGCTTCCATAGATCGATTACATTATATTCTCAAATATAATTGACAGGCAATTTACATATATATGCATGAATAACAGATCAGGGATTATCATTTCTTGAAATCAATTACACAGTAATATCAAATTGATAGCTTAAACTACCCACAGAAGTTAAATTAACTATTTAGCAGAATGGTGTCTGTTTCCGCTGACCAGATGTTAAACAGTTGAATAATCTACAATAACCACATTTATATGGTATGGGGACATCTTATCAATTAGGCCACAAATTATACGACTGCATTTATTCTCCACGATAATTTAATTCAGTCTCAAACAAGCTTGTAAATTTTACTTATTTAATTTCACAATGGATCGTACGACGGCGTAGCATCCATCGATACGAACCATCCACTCAATAACACTTTATTTTATATGAAATTAAATAATTATTATAAATTCACTTAAGAACTTGGATTAATTCAAAAGCCTAAATATTATAATCTCCTTAATTATCATTATTTCACTCGAATTATTCAAATTAAACTTAAGTAAAAATTGTATTTTAAAAGCTTAACTAATTTATGATAAATAATTTACTTAAATAACCTAAATTAAATAGTCTTAATTGTAATTTATTATTTTTTTTCCTACTTTCAAAATCCTTTGTATATATTAAATCTTATCAAAGAAAATTGTTTTTTTTAAAAAATTACTTTAAATCATTATGCTTGCTATAACTTTGGAAAGAAAATTGGATCATAGAGATATATATATATATTTTACAAATTCCTTTTTAATAATAAATCCTGCTTAAAATAAACAAAGCCCATCAGCCCAAAGTTCACAACCCAAATTAAAACAACTCAAAGCTATTAATTTCACAACCCAACGCATACGGGCCGAAGCCAACCCGATACTACCCATTCCTCCCAAAATCTTCCCTTCTTCTTTCTCTACCAGAATCTGATTTCAACATCAGGAACTCTACCAACACGATCGACTCAAAAAATCTTTACCAAGCTTCGATTGAAATCGAGTATAACCCGAGACCATGCCGTCCCTACGTCGCACGCATCACCACCCTACGATCATCAGAGCCTACCTAGCCCATTCGTGCACGGTGACACACGTGCACGTACACACCTCCGATACCGATCTTCTTGCCACCACGCTATTGCCGACGAGTTTCCCTTTGTCCCTAGACTCGGTTCGCCGTGTCGCCGACGCCGACATCACCTCCGATCGAAAATCGAGCTTTAGCTCCACCTAATTCCAAAACCAGAAAATCAACAACTACCGGAAATCGAGCTTCTACACCCACGTCTAGCCACTACCCCACACACCACTAACCTCGATCGATAGCCCACTCCAACAGCTACCTCCATGCTAAAATTCACAAACTCCGGTTGCACCACAAGCTTCCAATCGGTCGCGATTACCACTGTAGCCGAAACCCACCTTAAACCCAAAAATCGATCGACTACCTCAACCCAAGCCTTAATTCAAAATTTGGCCATGGTCGATCACTTCACCTTGTCCAAACGCACCTCCCAGTGGCGCCGACCAGACGTCTCTACCATCCAGAGTGGCGAAATTAATTTTAAAAACGAAATTTGTAAATTTAAAATCTCTTATATTATAAACTGTTAAAAATCATGATTTAACTTATAAAAATCCTATTTCTACTCAAGAATCCAGATTACATGCTCGAATTCTTGTTTTAAGCATGTTGAATTTTCACTAAAATATGTTTTCTTACTGTAAAACCTGCCATTGATGAACTTCATGGCATAATATACTCACAAACCATTTTTAACTAAAACTATACTAGAAAGTAGACATTTTCTTAGTTTACATCATCATGCAATATGAACTAGGTGAAGTGATTTAGATTTTTGAATACTGGGATGAACAAAAGTATACACTGTCAGCAGAGAACAGAACAATTCACTTCGAAGTTTAAAATTTAAGTTTCTCACCTTAAACATTTGATTCTAGAAGCTTTAAAATTTGAAGTTGAAGTCATTGATTTGAAAAGTTGAAATCTTTAAAACTTCATCTTGAACTTGCTTTTGAATCTCCTAGTGATTTGGATTAAACAGAGATGCTCCCTGTTGGTTAATTTCTAGACTTGGTTTTACAGGGTGTTTACTTTTTTTTCTTCTGATGCTTCCCATTTAACAAAGATATTTCTCCTCAGTTATTTACCTAAACTTATACATATATAAACTTACAGTATACGTTTTTAGGCAGAAATGATACTTTAGGGGCTGTGTAGATATTGTCTGAGCTGAGCGATATTTGAAAAGAAATTTTTGAGACTAAAGTTGATATTTTCTCAACTATATGACATTTGAAAAAGAATGATAATTATTACAATATCCTATCAGTTGTTTTACTGCCAAATGTATGTTTGTTTACTGATAAAATTTTATCATTTAATTTCCCATTTTTTTACTTAATTAAAAACTGTTTTCCTTCTTGTTATTGTTAACCTGTTTTGTTAACAGTAAATGTTTTTGCTATCTTTTCTTCACTTTAGTTATATACATAAACCTTTAAATACTTTAAAGTATGTGTAAGTACTATTATAAAATAAATTAGCACATAGTAAATATTGACCAAGAAGAAATGTAATTGTCACTATTACATTTTAAACAAAAATAAGAAACTAGATTAAAATAATACTTAAGGTATGTACTCTTATACATTTTAAAATAAAGGTGAGAAACAAATGAATTAAAATAACACTACCCATATACATAAACAAAATGAAATCATTTTAATGATGTTGGATAACCCAAAGTTGATTATTGCCTTATAAAAAAAATGTTTGCATTTTGTACAATTTTAGAAATGAGACTTGTCATTTTAGATAATAGAAAATAATACTTCATAAAACATTCTCTAGTTTACATGATTTCTTATAAATATGTTACAAACAAGAATTACATAGTGATATTAAACTATTTTTAAGCCTTTGCGTATATATGTAACCATATATACAATTTTTAATTTATAATATAGATATATATTATTTCCAAATATACCAAGTCATTTACTATCTATGTGTATATAATTTCTCCCAATTATTTATGTGATTCATATACACATCTATTTATATTATAATCTTTTATCAATTTAAATATTATAAATTCCCTTTTAACTTATCATTACATATATACCACTTTTCTAACTCAATGTACACATACCATTATTTTATAAACTTAAAACTCCTTTTTATTTAATATAAACAATCTTGTTTATAAACCCAAAATAAAAAATATCTCTTTTTACTTCATTATGAATTTCTATTCAAATTTTATATACATCCATATTTAATTTAATGCCATGAATTCCTGTTCTCAGTATGTGTATATTTTATTTTACTGTTTCCAATATATAAGACTATGAGCATTTGATTTTAATAAATTTAAATTCTCTAATATAGTTTATCTTTAGAATAAAATATACACATTAAATCTTTAAACAAAATGCATATATATCTCCAAAACAATCTACACATATTTTATCCAAAACAAAATATGTATATTCTATTTTTAAGCTACGATGTATATGTAAGAAATCCCATTTAAATCAATCTATAATTTAATATAGATTAGCAAACTCAAGTTATATTGATTTGGAAAATTGTATACAATTATTAATCATTGATTAATGGGAATATTGTGTATTAAAATACAATATTATTGAATATTATAAATTAATATCCACAACTCGGGATGTCCAAAATCCCGGGTCGTTACACTACCATGCCTAAGCAAAATGACTCGGATATTAGAATACTAGATGAGACTGGTATAGGGTCGCGCCCTATACATTAGCTATTGGTCCCAGCTAATTTGGTCAAAAATTCCAGTGTGTAGGGCATTGTCATAGGTAAGACTAAAATTATTGTTACACACAAAAGGGAATATATGTTCTTATATAGATATGTTATTAGTGTGCCCACAAAATTATTAGGATGAGGTGACCTTGGAAGATGTTAAGTTAAGGACAGACCGTAAAGAAGAGAAGTATTTAACAGATAGTTAAGGACAGATCATCCAAAAGAGTTGTGTCTAACAGATGTTAGATGATTTTATTATAATCCCTAGTAGGCTCGAGTCAGCCAAAGGTTAATAGTTAGTCAAACAAAACTAAAGTGTTTGAACAGATGGTTCTTTTATTACCTGATATGTATGTCTACATAATGATGCATTTCAGTTTTTAACCAGTTTTGGTTGCAAGAAAAGATTTGCAAATGATGTGTTTTAAAAGAATGTTAGTGAGTGGAAACCTGTTCCGCTAAGCGGCGTGGTCTCACTTAACATTAATAACTGGGATGTATAGTATTATTCACATCAGGCTTTATATCTGACTTGAAGTTTATGTTTTTCCCTTAAACTCTCAGGTGCTCAAAATTGATTTGAGTAGGCTGAGGGTTGAGGTTCTTTCAGGATTTTAGTAGGATGACGAATAAAACTACGAGAGGTGAGCAAGAGGCTATCAGATAGCTATTTAGTAGTTATAGTTCTTTGTTTTATGTTTATTTCTGCTGTGTATGTATTAAGTCAATCATGACTATATGACTCCAATCATCCATGGGGGCATCTTCATTTGTCGCTCTTGGCGTATTTTGTAATAAGTACATTTTATCATTGCTTGGGAAACGCTTTGGGATTATGTAATATGAATATTGAACATGTGTTTTGAAATGCAATGGAAAATGTTATTTTGAAATATGTGATTTATTTCATATTCAAGTGCTTCTGATATTATAGATACCATTAATATAGCAGTATTTAGTCGCCAGAAGTTAATACTATAGATGACCGCAGCATCTGTTGCGCTTAGTTTTGAGCCTCTAGACATGGGTGTTACAATAGAGTAAACCGAATAAAGTTAGGTAACTACAAACTGGATCTGTTTCGAAAAGATGGAACTCCTTTTGACTTAGTCGAAAGGGTTGTTATGAAGGGAATCCAATTTGTAATTAGCAAGCGAACGTTTAAAAAAGAATTCGTTCAAAAGGGGTTTACTCTCCACTACATCTGCAACCCTTTAGAAGAGTTTCCTCAATAAAAAAGGACAAAACCAATGAGGTCGAAAGTAGCCATTTCACTTTAATGAGACAAGCATACCTTTCGTCTAGTTGAAAGGGAAAGAATGAACCTTTCGACATGATCAAAACGAATAAGAGGTCAAAACGAATAATTGTTTTCTACTCATTCAAAAGAAGGGTTACGAGTTGAATGCTTCTTCCTTTGCCTGCATTTCTAATTTAACCACAGAAACTGTTTCGACTTGGTCAATTAAGTCGAAGGGTAGGTTTCGAAAGAAGCAGCCTCTTTGACATCCTTATCTTATGTGACCTCATTTTCCACTCACATAGCTTTGAGGATGTTGACAAGCTTTCTTGTTAACAATGTACTTTGTTGGAACTCTCTTCTTTTCCAGCAGAGCCCACCATATAACCTTTCACGGTACTTTGTCATAAAATTTCTTCAAATCGATAAATACCATGTATAGTTCCTTCTTTTTTTCTCTAAACCTCTTCATAAGTTGTCTTATCAAGAAAATCGCCTATGTGGTCAACCTTCCAAACATGAAACCAAATTGGTTTTTTGAAAGCCTTGTCATTCTTCTTAATCGATGAAGACATTGATGATGTCATAAAAATATTTTATTTTCAAAAATTAAATAAATAATTTTATTACATATTCTTGTTTAAATAGAGAAATAAGTGTGTGTAAAAAAATCGTGCGCGACATCTGACGGTTAAAAAGTCGTTTATTGATAAAACGATTTTCGCTCACGTTAACGATTTTTTTCAAAGAGTATATTTGTGTAATTACTTATTCAAATTAAGATTACCATTTCAAAACAATATAATTTGTGTTGTAAAACCTTATATTTGATTATTTTTAAATTAAATATTATTTTCAAAAGTGATAAATTCATAGGTCCTTACACTACCATGCCTATGGGCTTTTCAGTGTGACCTTGCCTCTTCGCACTGCTTTTTGATCATCTTCTTGCTGCACCATGTTTGCTTCAACAGCATCTCATCAGCAGTTCGCAGTACACTTTGGATCTCAGTGCATCTTATCTTCTTAGCTACAGCTTTCATTAGCAGCTTCAATTATTTTGCAGCAGCATGCATTGTTTTTGCATTCTTTCAGGCAATGTGCACAACACTGTTTTAAACTTGCCTTCTGTTGCAATTACTTATAGTTAAGTTTGGTCTGTGTTTGGAGCAACGCAACTTGAAGGAGGCTAATTCAGTACAACGCTTCAAATTGCAGAAGACAACTGTTCCCCTTTATATATGTAGATGATCCTTCTCATTTCTTTACATTTTTTGCAGCATTGTAATATTTGCATCTGGTGCTAGCTTTAGCTTCTCGTTACATTTATGTGGCGATCATTGATGTAGTGATCCACTTATTGGATTCTATTTTGCGCTATTTTGTATAGATATATGTATTTCCAGCTATAGCCTGTAGCTTTTTAATTTGTACAGTAATTATTAATACTAGTGTGTTACCCGTGCGTTGCACACGGTATGTTATAGAATAATAATATTTTAACTATTTTTTAAGAATATAATTTATTATGCAATATCTCATAATTTTTTTAAGATAAATGAAATTACTATATTATAAGTGTGTATTTTTTATGAGATTCGTAAATTTTATATTTGAATAAAAATTATATTATCATTTTTGTTGATAAAAATGAGTTATATATTAATTTATTATTTTTTAGGATTCATTATTCATTAATCAAATAAAGGAAAATAAGTATTCTTAATAAATTTTGAAATTAAATTTTTATAAATAAATATCCATGTACGTATATTCTGAAATTGACATTTAGCTTTTGATACATTTAACTAAAAACTAAATAATGTATGCATTAAATATCATATATTATTGGAGAGAATGACGATAATTACCTAAAAATAGAAGTGTAATACCAAAGACTCAATAGATTTGTATGCATTTAAAGTTCTTCCAGCACATATTTATAAAAATATTCATTTAACTACTAAAAAATATTAAGTGAAATAAAGACCTGAAACGTTACAAATCACATTGTTTCATGCCTTGCTATTTTTATTTTATAGTAAAATTTTTCAAAAAATATTAACATTTATGTAAAAAAAGATAATAAAATATGAAAGAAAAATATTTCTAATCAAAATATGGTATAGTTTTTGTCCATTGGTTAACTCGTATTACAAATATAAGTAATTTTTTGTGCAAAAACAGACTATTTGAAAATATTTATTTTTTTCCCAATAATACAAAATACAATCATTCATCAATTATAATTAATTGTAATGTTATTCTTCATAAAATATAATTTAATAAGGATAAAGTGTACATTTGATGTATCGATTTTAGGAAGGAAAAACGTTATATATGGTTGTAACGATACACCAATTTGGAAAGAATTTTTTTGTGTATATTTGTTTATAATGAAATAACAACTTTGAAAAGAAAATTTATGTATATATTTCTTTGCATTAAATAACTAATTTTAGAAAGAAATTTTTTTCATATATTTCTTTGTATTAAATAACTAATTTTAGAAAGAAATTGTTTTCATATATTTCTTTGTATTAAATAACTAATTTTAGAAAGAAAAAAATTTTATGAACTTAAATGTAGAAAAATGTAAAAGTATCAAAGATAATTTTGTATATAATTATGAAAATATTAGATTATACATACTTGAATGAAAAAATAGTTTTACCATTTATATCAGTACAAATGCGGTATACACATTGAATTACATTTATTATGATTTATTAGATCAATTTATAAACATTTGTTAGCTAGATTTAGTTTAAAAGTTTAAATTCAAGATCAATTAATAAATTCAAATATATGGACTTGAATGTAAAATAATCTAGGAGAATTTAGAAGAAATCCGTAAATAATTGTAAAAATTATTGAATGTTGGCATTTAGATGCAAAATGATATGAGAGAATATTAGTAGAATATTGTATAATTTATATATAATTGTGGAAAATTAAAACTATGTGGACTTGAATAAAAAATTAGTTTTACCATTTTTGTCGATATGAATGTAGTACGCATGTTGAATTGCTATTTTTCAAAATTTATTGGATCAATTAATGGATATACGTTAATTGTATTTATTTAAAAAGCTTAAATTTAATATTATCAAACTAAATTTAATATATATGGACTTAAATGTAAAAATAACAGAAAAAATTTGGAAGAAATATGTAAGTAATTGTAAAAATTAGTATTAAATTTTAATGGTAGAAGAGAGAACCAATAAAAACATTATAATAATTATAATAACAATAAATTGTGAAGATGCAAAAATAAAATATCTAGAGAGAATTAAGGAGAGAGGAGGAAATTCCTAGAATTAATAAGAGAGCTTTAAATTCTTCCGCTTTACTATTATTTAATAGATTGAGTGCTTTCCTCAATTTGAGGATCACCCTTTCATAAAAAAAATTCAGTATTTATTATTAGTTATAATATAACTAAAAGTAAATTCAATTCAAAACTCAAAAATACAAACATTGAATAATATATAATATAAACCTTTTTTCATGATATTGTACTATAACTGACATGATCCTTTGTTTGTCTTGCCATTACTTACTTTTGTTACAGTTTGAAGATGATGACGCTTCTTTTTCTGAGAGAAAAAAGTCAAATTTGTTGCCCATAAAATTTCAATAAAAATTCAGACTAAATTTTGCCTAAGGTTAGGTATATTCAAAGAGTTTGCAAAACTTGCTAGCACAAGAAGAAATCAACGTATGATGCCATAACTTCCACTACATGACCATCCTTGATTTGACCAAAACTTTCAACAACTCTAGGGTGTTTATGTTTTTTATAATTCTTTTATTTATAAATTAATTATGATTTATTTCATATTATTTTATTTTATTTATAAAATTTACTTTTATTAATTATAAATTTGATTTCCTTTTATTTATGGAATACTAAGACATGACACATGCTACGTACATGGATAGATGTGAAGGTTTGAATTTTATGTTTTTGTTTATGCTAATTGTTCTATTTCGTTTTGTATTGGTAGTTTGTTAATATTTTTTGCCTTAACTTTTTTAGTGTTGAGTGCGAAAAACTATTAGTGTTCAAAGTTGTTGCAGCGTGTACTGGATCATCCACTACGAAATTATGATGTAAACCAACTTTACTGGGTACATTTGTTTGGAATTTAATTTATTTCTGTTGGTACTGTTATGAGATAACATTTTTATCATTATTTATTTCCCAATGTACTGAAATTTAAAGGTAACAGATATGTTGTTGAAGTGTGCGATAATAAATTTAGAACCCGGCTGTATCATATTTATAGATGACTGATAGTTCATTTCAAGCAATGTCTAAAATACAAACAATGATTGCTGAATATGTGTCAATTATGCTTTAACTACATTTAACTACATTTATTTATCCGTATTTTGGTGTACTTAGAGCACACTGTACAGTTGGCTTCAGTCATAGCTCACCACATGTAATAGTTTTCAAAACAGTGTTAATGTACACACCTTCGAATAAAGCGTGAGTAAAAAAATAAAGCAAAATACCTATCATTTAAACCTATTATAGACTATAAATTTGACTAACGTTAGTTGTTTGGCTTATTCATTTTCTTATGTACTTTCTACAATTATTATGTCTTCATTTGTGGAGTCTTAATTTTTCATATCTGACTATGTTTATGATGCAGCGCATACCTCATCGCCAGAAAGTCGCGGCGAAGGCGAGCTTCTAGATCGCGGAGATGAAGCAGTTCCCTGATCCCCTAGGTCGCGAACGCGAGCTTCCAGCTTCTTCCCTAAGTCGCGAGTCGCCTTCCTCCCTATGTCGCGAACGACAGCGCGAGCTAAAATCACTTCTCTGAATCACGAAGGAAACCCTAAGTCACGAGTCTTCCCTCTCCTTAGGTCGAAATGACCTATTCCAGCTCCAACCTTAAGTCACGATCGAACAACTTCCATTAGGTCGTGGACGACCTTCTTTAGATCGCAAGCTTCTGATTCCTTTAGGTCGCCGATGTTTGTTAAGTCACGAATGAAGTTAGGTCGCTGATAATTTTAAGTTGTTGAAATCCTTAAGTCGCGAAGATTGCTTAAGTCGCTCTGGGATGCTGAAGATTTCTTAGGTCGCGAAAGTTGTTAAGTCGTTGTTAAGTTGTATGAGTCGCGTGATGTTGTAAGTCGTTTGTTAATGTTTTCTTAAGCCGGTTGTTGTATTTTCTTAGGTCGTTTCTTTTAGCTCGTCCGGCTTGTTAAGTCGTTTGTTTGTGATGTAATTTTTCTTAATTGTGTATTGTGTTGTAACCCTATAAATAGGGATGTTGGTCATTTGTAAAAAGGTTGTTGAATTGGAAATAAAATTTGGTTTGTGCTTCTTGCCTCCATTAAAATTGGTAGTTGAGTGTTATCTTCTATCTTCACCTACGACATTCGAGTGCACTCGAATCAACGATTGTTGAAGCCAATTCACGGAATCAAGTGCGCTTGATCAACGTTCGAGGAATTGTAGATCTTCTCTCACGGCATCGTGCGCGATCAACGTGTCGAAGATTGCTAGAATCCGGTATCTTCGTGATCAACGGATTTGGGCATTTGGTATCATTAATTCATCAATTCATATTGCTTCATCTAATCATTTCATCGATTAGTTTGACACGAAAACTTCATTTCGTGGTCATCTGTTATTTCCGCTGCGTCATTTGGTATCAGAGCCAAGTTGCAAGGAGTTTGCGTAGATTTTTGGAGTTTGTGCGAGATTTGCATCATTTAGAGAATTGGGTTCTCGAGATTTTGAAGAGATTTTTTCATTTGGTGATTTTTGAAGATTTCAACAAGTGGGTAGTTTTGATTTGAAGATTTTTAGATCGAAGTGAAGTTTTTTTTGTTGGAATTTGTTGAAGAGTGATCATGCCTCCGAGAAGAGCCAGCCGTTATCGCAATATTGATGCTTTGTATGGGAGAGAAGAGGCCGATGAGATGGAGCAAAGAATTAATGAAAACTTTAATGAGAAGCTTAATGAAGGGATTGGTCGATTGGAGAGAATGACGTTGGAGATGAATCAAAATCAGAGAAGGGTTCCACCTGAATCTAACCATGGGGGAAGTAGAGTTTCACCACATTCAAACCGAGAGAGAAGTGTTGATAGTGATCATAGAAGTGTGGATCGAGATTGTGATAGAAATGTTGATGATCGAAATCGTGATAGAAATGTGAATGATTGTGATCGGAGGAATGTAGATCGAAGTGATGTTGATGGAAGAAATGGTGGTAGTAGAGATGTTGGTGGTCAGGATCGACATCGATATGCATCAGATATTGAAGAGGAGTTTGATGGTGGTAGTGTTCATGGACGAGGATGAGGTCAAGGAAGAAATCATTCAGAGTATGATCACAAATGGGAGTCCGGGATGAAAACTGAAATACCGGAATTCAAGGGATGTATGCAGGCCGAGGAATTTCTTGATTGGTTAGCTTATGTTGAGGAAATTTTTGACTTCAAGGAGGTTCCGGAAGATCGTAAAGTAAAGTTGGTTGCTACTAGGTTGAGGGGGAGAGCTATGGCGTGGTGGCAACAAACCAAACTTACTAGAGAGCGGATGGGGAAGTCGAAGATTGTTGCTTGGGAGAAGATGAAGAAGTTGATGAAGGCTACTTTCTTACCCTACAATTACCAATCATTGATGTATCAGAGATTACAGAATCTGAGGCAAGGGACGAAGACTGTTACTGATTATGCTGATGAGTTCTACCAGTTGATTGTTCGAAATGACATTATGGAAACAGAAGAACAATTGACCGCTAGGTTTGTTGGGGGACTTAGAACACAGATCCAGGATATGGTGAACATGTTCGACCATAGATCTGTGGCAGAAGCACATCAAAAGGCGTTGGCTTGGGAGAAACAAGGTAGACATGGGGGAGGTGTGTTTCCAAGTTTTACGGGGTAGAACAAAGGAGCGGGTAGTAGTTCTAATGTTCCTAAAGCATCGATTAAGCCGGTTGTTCATGAAGTGGCTAAACCAAAAGTCAACACCAATTTCAAATGCTATAATTGCCAGGAAGTAGGTCACAAGAGCAACGAATGTTCGAAACCGAAGAAGAGAACTATGATTGCTGAAGTGGAAGATGAGGATGTAGAAGAAGATCTCAATTCACACCGTGATGAGGAGGAAGAAGAGGTGTCGGGAGACGAGGGATGTGATCTGATGCTACGAAGATCTTGTTTAACCCCGAAGCAGGAAGAGGAGTCGAGTTGGTTAAGGAGTAACATTTTTCAGTCAACGTGCACTATTTTGGGGAAGGTCTGTAAATTTGTCATTGACGCTGGAAGTTGTGATAATATCATTTCAATGGAAGCTGTGAGGAAGTTGAAGTTGAAAACGGAGAAACATCCTAGTCCTTATAAACTTGCTTGGTTGAGGAAAGGAGGAGAAGTGAAGGTAGAGAGGCGAGCTCATGTTCCATTTTCTATAGGGAAGAAATACAAAGATGAGATTTGGTGTGACATGGTTAACATGGATGTTTGCCATTTGCTGTTGGGAAGGTCGTGGCAGTACGATCGGGAGGTACAACATAATGGTCGAACAAATAGCTACAGTTTCTCGTTCGAGGGCACGAAAATCACTTTAGTTCCGAAGAAGCGACAGCAGAATGAGCACAAGCCAGAGGAGATTGAGGAATTGAAGACTTTGTTGTCCTTGAAGGAGTTCGTGGAAGAGGTAGATGAGAGCCCTGAAGTTTTTATGTTAATTGGGCATGAAAGCAGTGAAGTTATTGAAGTTCCAGAGGAAGTGAAGCCAGTTTTGGAGGAATTCAAAGATGTGTTTCCAGAGGAGTTGCTGAAGGAGTTACCACCGCTTAGAGACATACAGCATCAGATTGACTTGGTGCCAGGTGCTGCATTGCCTCATAGACCGCACTATCGGATGAGTCCAAAAGAACACGAGGAGTTGAGAAGACAGGTGGAGGAATAACTAGAACAAGGGCGTGTTCAGGAGAGTTTGAGTCCTTGTGCAGTGCCAGCTTTGTTGGTACCGAAGAAGGATGGAACGTGGAGAATGTGCACAGATAGTAGAGCATTGAATAAGATTACGGTGAGATATCGATTTCCTATGCCGAGACTGGATGATCTGTTGGATCAGTTGAGCGGTGCTGTTGTGTTTTCGAAGATTGACTTGAAAAGTGGATACCATCAGATTCGTATTAGACCGGGTGATGAGTGGAAGACTGCTTTTAAAACTCGGGAGGGTTTGTACGAATGGTTGGTGATGCCGTTTGGCTTGTCAAATGCTCCAAGTACATTCATGAGAGTCATGAACCAGATTTTTCGACCATTTATCAAGAAGGTCATAGTGGTATATTTTGATGACATCTTGATCTACAATGGAAGCACTGAAGAACACCTACAGCATTTGTGGGAAGTGTTGTTGGTTTTACGACGTGAGGAATTTTATGCTGCAACGAAGAAGTGTACCTTCATGACTACAAGTATTCTATTCTTGGGCTATATTGTGTCGAAGGATGGTATTCAAGTTGATCAGAGTAAAGTTGAAGCTATTCGAAATTGGCTACAGCCTAAGACAATAACAGAAGTGAGGAGTTTTCATGGTTTAGCATCATTCTACCGAAGATTCATTCCACACTTCAGTAGCATGATGGCACCAGTTACGGAATGTATGAAAGGGAAGAAGTTTGTTTGGACTGAAGAGGCTGATTCTGCTTTTCAGAGAATCAAGACACTCTTGACCACAACACCCATTCTTAAATACCCGGACTTTCAGTTACTCTTTGAGCTAAATACAGATGCATCCAAGGTTGGAATTGGGGGAACGTTGAGTCAAAGGGGTCATCCTATTGCCTACTTTAGTGAGAAACTGACGGGAGCTAAAACGAGATATAGTACTTATGACTTGGAATTCTATGCTATAGTCCAAGCCATAAAGCATTGGAGACACTATCTATTTCATAAAGAATTTGTGCTATACACTGACCATGAAGCATTGAAACATTTGCAGGGGCAAGATAAAATTTCAGCAAGGCATGCTTCATGGGTTGCTTATTTACAACAGTTTACTTTCGTTGTGAAGCACAAATCAGGAGCTACTAACCGAGTTGCCGATGCATTGAGCCGTAGAAATCATTTGCTGACAACTATGCGAGTGGAAGTAGTGGGATTTGATTTGTTGCCAGAGTTGCTTATTTCAGATTCTTATTTTGCGAAAGTGCTGGATCAGGTGCAGGAAGGGAGTTCTAATGATTTTGTGGTGAAAGATGGATTCTTGTTCAGAGGAAATCGATTGTGTATTCCGGATTGTAGCTTGAGGTTGAAGATTGTCAAAGAACTGTATGAAGAGGGTCACGTGGGCAGAGATCGTACCTTGCAGTTGGTGTCACAATCTTATTTCTGGCCGTCGATGAGAAAAGAAGTTGACAGATTTGTGGAGAGATGTCATATTTGTCAAGTTTCCAAAGGGACAGCGACGAATGCGGGATTGTATATGCCATTACCTGTGCCTACTAGACCATGGGTTGATATCAGCATGGATTTTGTTTTGGGATTGCCAAGAACTCAGCGAGGGAATGATTCAATATATGTTGTAGTGGACAGGTTTTCGAAAATGGCACATTTTATAGCCTGTAAAAAGACCGCTGATGTAGTCTGTGTTGCTCAATTGTTCTTTAAAGAAGTGTATCGACTACATGGGCTACCTGAATCCATTGTTTCTGACCGAGATACGCGATTTCTAAGTCATTTTTGCTTGAGTCTGTGGAAGATGGTTGGAACGAAATTGAATTTTAGTAGCGCCTATCATCCTCAAACAGATGGGCAAACGGAAGTGGTGAATAGATCGTTGGGAAACTTATTGCGATGTCTTGTGCAGGATAATTTGAAAAGTTGAGATATGAAGTTGTGTCAGGCAGAGTTTGCTCATAACCATGCTGTTAACCGAAGCACTAGTTACAGTCCATTTCAAGTTGTATATTCAAGCTTGCCAAAGGGGCCGTTGGATTTAACGATAGTGCCACAACCGAAGGGAACAGTTAAGTGGGTTGCTGATTTTGTTGATGAGTTGACAGAATGCCATAGAATCGTTTAGGAATGATTGGAGAAGACGAATGAGAAGTATAAACGATCTGCGGATAAGAAGCGAAGGAGTGTGAACTTTACAGAAGGAGATTTAGTATATGCTGTACGAACGAAGGATCGTTTTCCAGTGGGAGCATACAATAAACTTAAAGCTCGAAAGATTGGTCCTGTAAAGATTGTGAAACGGATCAATGAAAATGCATATAGGTTGAAGCTGCCGGAGGATGTGTATACTTCTGACGTGTTTAATGTTAAACATCTTATACCTTATTATGGAGATGAACAACCTAATGGGGAAGAACTTTTAAATTCAAGGACGAATTTTCTTCAACCAGGAGAGGATGATGCAGCGCATACCTCATCGCCAGTAAGTCGCGGTGAAGGCGAGCTTCTAGATCGCGGAGACGAAGCAGTTCCCCGATCCCGTAGGTCGCGAACGCGAGCTTCCAGCTTCTTCCCTAAGTCGCGAGTCGCCTTCCTCCCTATGTCGCGAACGACAGCGCGAGCTAAAATCACTTCTCTGAATCACGAAGGAAACCCTAAGTCGCGAGTCTTTCCTCTCCTTAGGTCGCAAACGACCTATTCCAGCTCCAACCTTAAGTCACGATCGAACAACTTCCATTAGGTCGTGGACGACCTTCTTTAGATTGCAAGCTTCTGATTCCTTTAGGTCGCCGATGTTTGTTAAGTCGCGAATGAAGTTAGGTCGCTGATGATTTGTTAAGTCGCGAATGAAGTTAGGTCGCTGATAATTTTAAGTCGCTGAAATCCTTAAGTCGCGAAGATTGCTTAAGTCGCTCTGGGATGCTGAAGATTTCTTAGGTCGCGAAAGTTGTTAAGTCGTTGTTGTTAAGTTGTATGAGTCGCGTGATGTTGTAAATCGTTTGTTAATATTTTATTAAGTCGATTGTTGTATTTTCTTAGGTCGTTTCTTTTAGGTTGTCCGGCTTGTTAAGTCGTTTGTTTGTGATGTAATTTTTCTTAAGTGTGTGTTGTGTTGTAACCATATAAATAGGGATGTTGGTCGTTTGTAAAAAGGTTGTTGAATTGGAAATAAAATTTGGTTTGTGCTTCTTGCCTCCATTATAATTGGTAGTTGAGTGTTATCTCATATCTCCACCTTCGACATTCGAGTGCGCTCGAATCAATGATTGTTGAAGCCAATTCACGGAATCAAGTGCGCTTGATCAACGTTGAAGAATTGTATATCTTCTCTCACGGCATCGTGCGCGATCAACGTGTCGAAGATTGCTAGAATCCGGTATCTTCGTGATTAACGGATTTGGGCGTTTGGTATCATTAATTCATCGATTCATATTGCTTCATCTAATCATTTCATTGATTAGTTTGACACGAAAACTTCATTTCATGGTCATCTGTTATTTCCGCTGCGTCAGTTTATTTATTTGTTAATATGTCACATTTATATGCAACCGAATCATTTTTAAAGTTGGAACTTTTATATACATTATATATCTTATATTGACTCCTTAAGTTGTCATGTATATCATGCTAATTTATTGTTTTAGTTATGTTCAATTTGTTTGATTGTGCAAGAATCATTTCCTTATATATTGGTTGAAGGTTATAATTAGACATTTAATATCACAAGTAATTTATTAATATATCAATTTCAATACTTAATCGTTAATTGAAAAAAGTTCTTTCTATATATTTATTTTTTAATATTTGTATTTCTATTGCTACTTATAATTCAAAAGATCTTTTTCGAACATGTTATCATTGATGGTGTAGTTAATTTAAAAGTGCAACAAATACTAATATGTTTTTAAATGATATATTCAAATGTTGTGTTGATCACGCTAGCATGCATAATATGCTTCTTCTTTCTGTAAACAAATATGGTTGAAGATAACTGTTATTGCTATGATTATAAGATTACAATTCAAGCAATATATTTGTAGTATACATGGTAGGCAGTACTTCTAATATCGAATGACATATTTGATATGGTGCTTTGAATTTCAGTTTTCTCCTCCTTTTATCCAATGTAAGTTGATGCTCGGTCGTTGTATTTGTGCTTCTTCCCGTGTCAAGGCATTTGTTTTTAGTTGAAAATTTCACTGAAGTTGGAAATACATACTATAATTCGCACATGCAAGAAAATAAGAAATAAAACTGGAAATCAAATTAGGTACGTCTGAAATCATAGGTGAAGTCTCCTAAAACAGGTAATTATATATGGTAGATATTATAAATTTGTTGAAACATTGTTGTTTGTTTTTGGAATTTTTTTTGAAAAATGAATTATTAAAAATATGAAGAAGAGTGTTTGAATGTCTCTCTTAGTGAATAGTCCCACATTGTGGGAAACTGTAGAGAAATCCTATTTAAATATAGAATTCTAAAATGAAAGAATTTACTTTTTGAGCATTCAACTTTTTTCTCTTGTGTTCAAGAGGGAGTCCATATTAACTACCACACATATGCACCGATCGACCAACTCGACCCAACCCAAACTTTATTGCTGTGGTTAATTTATAACTCTTTGTTTTTGACAGTATACTGTTTTCCATTCCAGATTTTTCCTACATAAACCAAGCTATCTTCTTAGAAAAATCATCAGTCGTATTCGAGCAATATTTTTGGGTGTTGTTGATTCAGCAGTCTTTGTACAAGAGACTATTGATATTCTTACATAAAGCTGTTTTATCCAGGAGACGGCACTGCATTACTGAGTGTCTTACTGCAATTTCCGATCGAGGTAATTACCTCTAAGTAATTTTACTACCAACGATATGAATATAAGGCAGGATGGTCTATTATCCTATTTAGCTCTGATCATTATATCTGATAGGTTTTTCTTAGCCACCCACAACTTATGGGATAAAAAATTTCCACTATTTCAATGGGTTACAGATATTGATCAGATTTAAATAAGTGGGAATAAGAAGCATATATAGATATGAATTGTTCAACCTTTTGTTGCTAATTATCATTTCCCTTTTGTTGTTTGGCATCCGTCCTCGTTGTGATTTGCTAGACATCTGGTTCTTATATCCTCTCAATGTTCTAGCAATATCTGAATAATTACGGAAATAATGGTTAGGAACAAATTCATTTTCTTCATAGTGGGTTACATTTGTAGAAAGTAAAATAAGTAGCAAGTAAAAACTATAAACGGTGCCTACCTGTTAGTTGAGTCATTTTATCGACACGTTGAGCGAGAGTGTCATTGTCAACAAATCCAGAGTTATAATTTGTAGTCACAGTTGTAAAAATCATTCTACACTCCGGTCTAAACCTCATCCAGACATTAGGCTAGCCTTACCATCTAAGTTTTTGCGTAACCCGCCTGGTGAGATTTACTGCATTATTTAAGCATACAAACAGGTTTATACAAGGCACCATCTATACAACAATTTAGGTTTAATAACTCTTAAAAGCATCAAAATATTTGTTTCACTTGATTTTGTCTTCATGGTTGCTGTCAAACTCATCCAAATTCATGATATTCCATTGTAGGTCAATTAATACTAAACAAAATGCTACAATTTCATCAAAAATGTATGAGTTTATCAAAAACGCTCAACTCCGATTAGTTCTTAATTAATCTCTATCTAAACGATTAATCTTCAGTCCATGCTTACCACCTAACATACGTCAATAGATTTTTACAACCTTGTTTGTAATATCATGCACAGTAGGTGGTAGCCTGTTAACCTCGTTGTCCCAATACAAAATGATCGTTACCTCTTCATCGATGGCACAGTAGTTTGGTTGTAAAGGGTGGACATTATACGCTTCAATTTAGTATAAGCCTTGTTCTTCAAACTTTTGCACATATTTTGTGCACCGAACTTTTTGTTGCTATAACATTTTTTGGTTGCCCTATGCATTTCAAACTACTATCGGTGAACAGTACAAAATTAATGGGCAAATGGGGTTTGCGAGTTTATAAGTTGTTTCAAATAACCACTTAGATAACTTACTTTAACATCAAAGAGAGGAAGATGGTTGAGTACATCTCTTTTGTGTTTCTTGTAGTTGAATTCCAAATTATTGATGCTCTTGCATGAATTTGTGTCTAGTCTGGACCAACGAATAAATGAGAAAGCAACTGAGATTGGCTGGCCATTTCTGTTTCTGTCAAAAAATGTAATATTTGTAAAAATGATAAAGGAAGGTATGTACAGTAAAGTAGGAATTGTTTTGTATACCAATAAAAAGGTAATAAATCTTCGCTCTCCATACCATCACACCCCACGCCGCTGCACTCCCCAAACCATCCTATACTCGCGCTCCACCACTGTTAATTGTCATCGCATTACGTAGCTGCCCACTTCATAATCGTCGCCTCCTCAAAACCTAAATCAAAAAAACAAAATCAAACCTCGACTTGTCATCTACATCTTCCAGCTCATAACAACATCGATGCTCACCTCATTTTTTTCACCAGTCATCAATTAATGCAAAAATAGCAAAAGTTATAAAAATGATACCGTACAATATTATAATATGATAAAATGGTGTAAAATGTAACACAGAAACTACAAAGTGTCACTAAGTCATATTATTTAACCAAAAAATTATAATACAAGGTAAGATCTACTATTACCTAATAAAATTGAAATGTAACTGTCTTTTTATTTTTTTAGTTTCGATAAATACAAAATTGATCCTGCACAATAGCATTATAAAATAATTTATGAAAAATAGCACGATAAATATTCAAAACACTAAATAAAAATGACATCATCTTTACAAAGCTACGTAGTAGCATTGTAAACTAATTTATGAAAATAGTATTACAAACTTCAAAAAATAAAATAAAAATATTGTTGGAAAGTGGAATTTAAAAATATTAATTCAGAAATAATACTACAATTCATAAATCATACTACAAATCAAGAAAATGTTAGTATACTTCATAAACTGATACCACAATTTATAATGCTATTATAAAATAATGTTATGAGATATAATATATACACCATCTAAACATAAAAATACAATTGTTTTAAAAACCATTAGTGTAATTTTTTTAAAATTACTATGATTAAGAAATTGATACTGAAGTTCACAGAACGCTTCTATAAAGTAGCATTATAAACAGAAATATATATAATTATATTTATTTAAAAAAGCAAAAAATGATACTACGCCGTATAATTATTACACACATTTAAAAAGAAGCAATAATTGTTTATAAACTGCTATTATAATTTTAAAAAAAACTACCACAATTTAGAAAGTCCTACTACAGTTCATAAAATGTTACTATAAAATATAATTATGAACAAAAATCTACATAACTATATTTATTTAAGGAAATAAAAAATGATACTACATAGTATATATGGATAGTTTGTTACTTTGAATTGATCAAGAAAAATAAAGACATTCATTTCAGAAAAGGATTGAGAAAAAAATCTATATAAAATGAATACTTTGTTTGTTCAAATCAGAATTTTCATTAGTTTGGGACCTTCTATTAATTTGAAATAGTTTGCTCTCTTGTATGCCCTCATCCCGTTGGCTTTTGGATGGTCTTTGTTTTTGTATTTCATCCATATGACAAAGAAGATTAAAGGAACTTAGTTATAAACAAAACAATATGAGGTAGTTCAGTAAAGAAGTTGTTCAATTAGCTAAGAAAATAATTGTATTGCATTTGAATGAAGGTATGGAATAAAAACATTTACTTATAGGAAGATAATATGTGAGTAATAGTATTGATGAGAAACTGTAGGAGAAAATAATGGATCACATAGGAAGTATACTTCATTAAGTGTACATAAAACATTTCAATTCAAGGGCTCGATAACTATAATAGTCTTGTAGGTTATAAATGTTTTTTGAAGTTGATTTTTGAGTATGTGTTGCTTTAATTTAACTTAGTGGCTAAGGTTATGATGCATAGCTTATAAGTCAGAACCCACACCAACATGCTGGCATGCATAAAAGCCTAAATAGGATTTTCTTTACATGTTAAAGTATAGATATTGAATTGTGCATAAGCATCACACATGCTTATATGTATAGGCAATCATATGACTTTGCATAGCACAATACATGGGAATATAAGATCATAAGCTTAGTTATAACCCACACCCACATGCTGGCATGCATAAAAGCATAGATAGATTTTCTTTACATATTAAAGTATAGATATTGAATTGTGCATAAGCATCACACATGCATATATCGTGTATCCGTTTGCATATAACAATACATGGGAATATTGGATAACTAGATCTAAGCGTAGAATATCAAAACTATCATTATATGCTTACCAAGGAAATGAGCCAAGGAATAAATGATTAGCTTCAATTCCCTACAAATGAATGAAAATACTGCTCTAATGTCCTTATGCAAAAGTGTATGAGATGATTTCAAGTCCTTATTTATGAATGAAATTTTCGGCATCCAAGCTAAGCAGATACTCCACGCCTCTATCCACATCCAAAGCTATAATGAGTCGTTGTTTATGGTTGAGCATAGTACTTTCTAGATTGATCCGTGTTCATGGATTTGTTGCTCTAAAGATCCTTCTACTGCATATTCATTCAACAATATACGTCCATTCTCGTCTCTACGATATCCCTGAAAGGTCATGAGATTTCTTTGGCTAGTGCTTGAAGAAATTAAACACCTACTTTAAAAATACATAGTGATTGATGTTGATTTTCAAAAAATGAAATAATGTGATTGGACATGTTTATAATTGGTTCATAAATGAATTTGTAAATTGGAACTTAGTTTCTATAGACGACGAGAGACTTGCTAGCTTCTTCAATTATTTATTTAGTATAGCTGTTATGAAGACTATATTTTTTGTTGTTGAAATTGCTTGAATAGTTTAAAAGTTAAAAAAAGGGTTTTGATAAGTATATTTATTGTTTGAGTCACACACCATAGGGATTGCCGAGAGAAATTTTTTATAATTTTGGTGCAGATTAATAAAACGTTTGAATAAATGCATTTATATATTTTTAAACGTTCATAAAAAGCTTTATAACATTAATTTTTGGTACAAATTATCAATATGTTTTACACTTTTGGTTCAAATTTATAAAACGATCATTTATGACCCATTAATTTTGAGAACGCTTATTATGTTCATTTTCAAATCCACTTTTTCATTAATAAAACATTTTAAATTCTCCTACATTTTCTTCTTCTAAAAGATGCTTTTTCGGTTTTTGTCTATTTAATTGATGAATAAACGAAACAAAAGAGTAGAATATACAACCATCTTTCTATCATTGGTCCTATCTGCCATTCCTCTACTTGTAAAATGAATAATATTTTAATGGTCTGAGAGTGCAAATTCTGATCATCAACCTTGGTGCATATTTTTGTGAAAATTATATATGGTTGTTTTAACCCTAATACGACACTGCTTATAATCTACCATGCATAACTTTAGCCCGAGCGGCGAAACATCTTAAAGAAAGCAACAAAATACGCGACTCAATCATACAGATAATTCAGTTCAGTGATCTAGGTACAACAATGTTAAGATTTTCTAAATCATGACTTCAATGACCGACGACTCTGTTGGCAATGCCGCAAACAAATCATCCAGATTTGAGGGACTTCATTTCAAAAGATGGAAGCAAAAAATTAAGCATGAAATCATCTCTGAAGGTATAGCTTTATATGAACAATTTCAATTAGCCGTTTTGATCGATAAATTACTTCCTAGTTCGATAGAATTTAAAAACACTCTCAAGCAAAAGACTATAAGATTTCCATAGAAATATTTATTACCCGCCTTTGTATTGAGGAGAAGGCCAAAAAATAGGACCAGAAAGATGAGGTGCTTGTTGTTTCTTACAACAACACTGAGAAATCCACAAATGCAGTTTTGAAATCCACTACGAAATTTTTCAAAAATCCAAAATGCAAACAGAATCATAACTGCAACAATCAGTCTCATAACAAAAGACAAACTGTCCCTTAAAGAATAACACTAGATGTTTGTTCTTATGTTACAGCTGTGGCGAATTAGGCCATATGGCACGTAACTGTTGAAAAAGGCAAATCCTGCATCGGAGGATAACCTGATTATAGAGGCCCTAGTGGCTATGATTCTAAGATCAACCTAGTCTTTGGAATCAAAAGGGTAGTGGATAGACACTACTTCTCTCTATATCTGCTATGATCGTGATATGTTCAAAAGATATGGTGCCACAAATGATATGAAAATGTTGTTGGGAGACTCTCATACCACCACTATTGCTAGAACTAAGAATGTGGAGTTGAAATTTACCTTTGGAAATACATTATTATTGAAAGATGTGATGCATACTCCGGGGATGAGAAAGATGGGTTCTTGTTAAATAAAGCTGGCTTTACCCAAATTATATGGTCTGATTTATACATCTCCTCACTAAGAATGGTGTTTTTGTTTATAAAGTTTATGTTGTAGATGGAATGTTTAAATTGAATGTTGAATGTTAAAGTTGGTACTTCTGCTTATATGTTATGTGATTTTATTATTTGGCTTGCTGGACTGCAATTTTAATAAACGAATTATTCATAACATGAGTAATTTAGGATTAATTCCTAAAGTATAAATAAATGATTCAAAAAAATTGTGGTTTTTGTGGCCAAGCTAAAATAATTAATACCCCACAAAAATCTGTGTTTTGAGAGATAGAATCTTTAGATTTAATACATTATGATATATGTAAACTTGATGGTAGACTAACTATGAGGGTAAATGTTATTTTACTACATTTTTTAATTATTGTTCTCGTTTTCCTCATGTTTTACTCATGAAAAATAAAAGCGACGCATTATATTGGTTTAAGTTATTTGTCAGTGAAATCGAAAACCAACTGAATAAGAAAATAAAGTGAAGTTGTGACAGAGGAATAGACTATGAATCTAGAATATTCATTGAATTTTACAACTTACATGGTATAATTTATGAGGGAATTGTGCCATGGTTAACCTGAAATAAACGATAAAGCAAAAAGAAAAAAAGACCTTTACCAAATTAGTTGTAGCTATCTTCAAATTTAAGTGTAGCATTACATTGGTGGGGGAATTTTTATCGACTATTTGATATGTATTAAATAGAATTCTTAAATCTAAAAGAATTTTTTTTGCCTTTTATGATTTTGGAAAATCATAAATCTAATTTATCTTATTTTAGAACTCGGGGATTTTTAGCATGTGTATGTGATCCTAATCCTAAAAGAATTAAATTAGCAAGTAAAGCATATGAATGTGTTTTTATTAGATATGTAACTAATAGCAAAGCATATAGATTTTTTGATTTGAATGCTCGTGTTATGGTTGAGTCAAATTATGTTGATTTCTTTGAACATAAATTTCCATTTAAACTAATGAATAGTAGGGGCACATCTAGTGTTAATATTCCAATAATTAGAAATATTGAACATACTTAGGAAATTGACCAAACCTAGAAGAAGTAAAAGAGCTTGAATGACTAAAGATTTTGGTCCAGAATATTATGCATATAACTATAAGAGGATCCTGTTAACCTTAAAAAAGCTTTGTCCTCTTTTGATCCAGACCTTTGGTAAAAGATATAAATGATGAAATAGAATCTCTTGAATCTAATAAAACATGGCATTTAGTCGATTTATTGCTAGGTTGTAATACTGTAAGTTGTAAGTGGTTACTTAAAAAGAAGTTGAAACCCTATGGTACCATTGGTAAATATATGACTCTTCTTGTAGTCAAGGGATTTAGACAAAGAAAATATTGATTTTTTGATACCATTTTACCGGTTACTAGAATAATATTTATTCGAGTGTTAATTTCTCTTACTTCAATTTATGATTTTCTAATTCATGAAATGGATGTAAAAACAGCTTTTCTAAATGGTAAATTTGAAGAAGAAATTTACATGGACCAATGTGAAGGCATTTTTATCCGTGTTCAGGAATATAAAGTCTTCAAATTAGATAAATCTTTATGTAGTCTTAAATAGGCACCTAAACAATGGCATGAAAAGTTATGTAATCTAGTTATATCACGTGGTTTTAAAGTAAATAACAGTGACAAATGTATTTATTATAAATCTGAGCATAACATTTGCACTATCATATGTTTATATGTGGATGATATACTTATATTTAGTTCAAATATTAATGTTTTGAAATCCGTTAAATTCATATTGTGTGCCAATTTTGATATGAAAGATCTTGAAGAAGTGAGTGTAATCTTTGGTATTAAGATAACCAAGTCTAAAATGGGAATTTCTTTGGATCAATTTCACTATATTGAGATTATGTTAAAAAAATACAATAATTTTGACGGTAAACCTATCAGTATACTGTATGATCCTAGTCTAAAACCATTTCGGTGTTAAATTTTGGTGATACAAAATCACAAATAGAGGGTAAAAGTATGGTGGAAAATCTATTTGCTAATTCTCTCTTCTCCATCTTTGTTCTTCTTCTCCAACAATTTTAGCCATATAGATATTTGCTCCCTTTCTCAATTTGGTTATTGATTTAATGGTATTTTGTCTATTTTATCTTTGTTCTATTAATTGTAAACAAAATTTTGGTGAATCAATAAAGTGGGTGGTTGGGTGGAATATCTTGTGTTCTTGCGTTTTGATTTTGATTCCATCTTGTTTTCAATCCAAGTTATCTCTTTGTGATTTGGGTGATAATGATCCATTGATAAAAGCTTCCGCAAAGCACTACTATTTTCATAATAGTTTGGTATCAAAGCACAAATCATCGCAAAGTTAGAGTAATTTTGGTTTGAAAAATTACTGATGTCGGATATGATTTTGTTTTCAAAGATGGCTATTTTGGATGGGAAAAATTGGGGTATTTGGAAGCCTAAGATTGAGGATGTTCTATAACTCAATAATCTTCATGATATGATTGATGGAGTTGGAAAGAAGAACTCTAATGTAGATGAGGAAAAATGGAAGAAGATGGATAAGAAGTCGATTGCTTTGATTCATCGGTAACTTGATGATTCAGTTTTCCATCATGTGGCTAATTGTGAATCCGCAAAGGCTTTGTGGGACAAGTTATTATCTTTGTATGAGTCAAAGAGTGCTACTAGTAAGGCTTTTCTGGTTTGAAAGTTGGTACAATTGAGATTAGATGAAGAGAAGTCTGTTGTAGAACATTTGAATGAATTTCAAGATGTAATAATTCAATTGGCAAATATGAAGGTCAATTTTGATGATGAGTTACAGGCTCTTTTATGAATGAGTTCGCTTTCAGAAATTTAGGGAACTTTGGTTGTTTCATTGAGTAATTCCAATGCTAATGGAACTATCTCTCTGGAAAATGTTCGAAGCAGTCTTTTGAATGAAGAGCTTAGACGAAAAGGGTCAGGTACGAAATCAATTCAAAGTGAAGCTATAGTGGCAAGGGACTCAAAGAAACAATTTGGAAGAAGAAGGACGCTAATGGTATAGGTGTTATCAATTTTCATTATTGTAATAAGAAAGGTCACATATGCAGCAAGTGTTATGCTTATAAAAGAGATCAGAAAAATGTTGCGCATGGTGATACTAGTAGTGATGCACATGCAGGTTTTGCTGAAGGTACCGATAGTGATGCTTCTTGTGATGTCCTCTTTAGTGAAAATAAGCCTTAGAAGATGGATTCGGGAGCTAGTTTTCACATTTGTAGTGTCGGCATGATTAGGACAGCTAATGGAGAAGTGCTACCGATTTGTGGTATTGGATCTATCCGATTTCGTATGCATGATGGTGTGGTTAGAGAAGTCTCTAGAGTGAGACATGTACCCACTTGTTCGCATAATCTTATTTCTCTCGGTCATTTGGATCGCCGTGGTTGCACTTATGAGACTCAAGGTAGAGTTTTGAGAGTAAAGAAAGGTGGTCATGTAAGGATGAGAGGAGTATTGGAAGAAGGAAACCTTTATAGCTTGGTTGGTTCTGTAGTCGACAATGGACAGCGAGTGACGGTTGAAGGACCTAGTCCACAACAAGGTGGAGAGGTTAATATGGTCACTGCTTATGGTTCTATCATTAAGGATCATATTTTAGACAGGGGTCTTCATGTTGATGATGCTCGAGGGATCGATAGTGATCAGGTAATGAGCTCAGATCGAGTGATAGACGGGTGTCGAATTTCAAAATCCACAAAGACAAGACGGAGATCTTTGTGGTATTACAAACATTTTTGAGACCGGATTTGTGTGGTGCACCTCATGTGGGAGATGCATCACTTGTAGACGGTGATTGAGGTTTGTAATTTAGTGTGGTTGAGATATGGGGATTTGTGATAGATCTAGATATGGCATGCTTGGTATGTTGGAGATATGTGATTTTGCATCATGGTGGAGTGTTAAATTTTGTTGATACAAAATCACAAATAGAGGGAAATAAATATGCAAAAGAAAGAAAGAGAAGATTTTGTTTCCTCTAATTAATAGGCATATTTGAGTATGTTTATTTCTCTCTCTAATTGGCTAATAAAATTATTTTTTGCCATCTAATGTTAACTTGGGCATTAAGTAATTGATTATATAAATAGAGACTAGAAGAGAGGGTAAAAGTATGGTGGAAAATCTATTTGCTAATTCTCTCTTCTCCATCTTTGTTCTTCTTCTTCAACAATTTTGGCCATATTGATATTTGCTCCCATTCTCAATTTGGTTATTGATTCAATGGTATTTTGTTTATTTTAGCTTTGTTCTATTAATTGTAATCAAAATTTTGGTGAATTAATAAAGTGGTTGGTTGGGTGGAATATCTTGTGTTCTTGCGTTTTGATTTCAATTCCATCTTGTTTTCAATCCAAGTTATCTCTTTGTGATTTGGGTGACAAAGCTTTGTTAATAAAAGCTTCCGCAAAGCGCTACTATTTTCATAACATTAGGAACATTGGTGAATGTGTAAGATAGTCCGACTATGCAAGCATCATCAGCAGCCTTTGGCATGCCTTTGATTATACTAGACCTAACATAGCCTATGTCGTTGGAATATTGTGCAGGTTTACAACTAGACCTGGTGATGCAGCGCGAGATAAAGGTAGACGATTCACCTTAATTCGAAACCATCCCACCTTAAGTCGCGAACGACAATCGAACGCTCCAATGTCGATCCGCGAAGCAACGACCTACCATACGTCGCTACGCGACCTAACACCATCACTGACCAATTGCCTCTCTCCAGCTCCAAGCCGCGACCTAGTGAGCAACGACTTACCAGTCTCCGACCTAAGCAATCTCCGACCTAAGCCATCTCCGACCTAAGCAATCTCCGACCTAAGTAAGCTCCGACCTAAGCAAGCTCCGACCTACAGAGATACGACCTAATTAAGTCGCGATGCCTGAAGATGAACAATTTTAGGTTGCGTGAGCTATTTTTTAGGTCGCGTGAATGTATTTTAGGTCGTAAGATTTTAGCTCGTAAGTCGTTAATACTCATAAGTCGTAGGTCGTATGATATTCTCTGTAATGAAAAATGTTGTATTGGGTTAGGTCGTGGACGACCTAAGTGTTGTACAGTTTTGAGTCGCGTGTGTTGTAAAGTTCTATAAATAGCGGAGTTATGTCATTTGTAAAAGGTTGTTGAATTTGAATAAAATTTCTTTTGTGTGCTTTTGTGCCACCATTAAAATTGGTAGTTGAGTGTTATCTCCTATCTCCACCTTCGGCATTCGAGTGAGCTCGAATCAACGATTGTTGAAGCCAATTCACGGAATCAAGTGCGATTGATCAACGTCGAAGAATTGTAGATCTTCTCTCACGGCATCGTGCGCGATCAATGTGTCGAAGATTGCTAAAGTCCGGTATCTTCGTGATAAATGGATTTGGGCATTTGGTATCATTAATTCATCGATTCATATTGTTTCATCTAATCGTTTCATCGATTAGTTTGACACGAATTCTTCAATTCATCGTCAAGTGATATTCCCGCTGCATCATTTGGTATCAGAGCTAGAACGCAAGGAGTTTGCGTAGATTTTTGGAGTTTGTGCGAGATTTACATCATTTGGAGAAGTGGGTTATCGAGATTTTGAAGAGGTTTGTTCGTTGGGTGATTTTTTTGAAGATTTCAACAAGTGGGTAGTTTTGATTTGAAGATTTTTTAGATCGAAGTGAAGTTTTTGTTGGAATTTGTTGAAGAGTGATCATGCCTCCGAGAAGAGCTAACCATTATCGCAACATTGATGCTTTGTATGGGAGAGAAGAGGCCGATGAGATGGAACAAAGAATTAACGAAAACTTTAATGAGAAGCTTAATGAAGGGATTGGTCGATTAGAGAGGATGATATTGGAGATGAGTCAAAATCAGAGAAGGGTTTCACCTGAATCTAACCATGGGGGAAGTAGAGTTTCACCACATTCAAATCGAGAGAGAAGTGTTGATAGTGATCATAGAAGTTTGGATCGAGATTGTGATAGAAATATGAATGATTGTGATCGGAGGAATGTAGATCGAAGGGATGTTGGTCGAAGAAATGGTGGTAGTAGAGATGTTGGTGGTCAGGATCGACATCGATATAAATCAGATTTTGAAGAGGAGTTTGATGGTGGTAGTGTTCATGGACGAGGACGAGGTCAAGGAAGAAATCATTCGGAATATGATCACAAATGGGAGTCCGGGATGAAAACTGAAATACCGGAATTCAAGGGAGGTATGCAAGCTGAGGAATTTCTTGATTGGCTAGCTTATGTTGAAGAAATTTTTGACTTCAAGGAGGTTCCAGAAAATCATAAAGTGAAGTTGGTTGCTACTAGGTTGAGGGGGAGAGCTATGGCGTGGTGGCAGCAAACCAAACTAACTAGAGAGCGGATGGAGAAGTCAAAGATTGTTGTTTGGGAGAAGATGAAGAAATTGATGAAGGCTACTTTCTTACCATACAATTACCAATCACTAATGTATCAGAGATTACAGAACCTGAGGCAAGGGACGAAGACTGTTGCTGATTATGCTGATGAGTTCTACCAGTTGATTGCTCGAAATGACATTATGGAGACAGAAGAACAATTGACCGCTAGATTTGTTAGGGGACTTAGAACACAGATCCAGGATATGGTGAACATGTTCGACCCTAGATCTGTAGAAGAAGCACATCAAAAAGCGTTGGCTTGGGAGAAACAAGGTAGACGTGGGGGAGGTGTGTTTCCAAGTTTTACGGGGCAGAACAAAGGAGCGGGTAGTAGTTCTAATGTTCCTAAAGCATCACTACACCACAAAAGGCTTTTAACAGCGTTTGATAAACGCTGTAATACGATACAACAGCGTTAGTTCAAACGCTGTATAACGACATGATGTCGTATATATAGAACTTACAACAGCTTTTCGATAAACGCTGTTGAAACATCACTTTGACAGCGTTTATTACAAGCTGTCAATAACGTTTTTACAGCGTTTTAAAACATGTTGTATTATGTTTCTACAGCGTTAATAATTTAGTTGTCGAAGATGTTTTAATTCTACTTTAACTGTTTACAACAACTTTTTATAAACGCTGTTATTGAATCATCAACTATTTCGACAGCATGTACTAAACGCTGTTATTGACTATTTTAAGATAATTACAGCACGAATTGAACGCTGTTGTTTCTTCATTGACAGCATTAATCAGACGCTGTCTTATATTTATATGACAGCTTTAATATTCCACTCTATTTTTGAATATTCCAGAACTATATTTTGAGTATATTCAAGCAACTAGTATATATAACAGGTTTTAATAACTATTAATTAGTTACATAAACTAGTTAAGACAATATTAATAAACAAAAGACATCCATAAACCAAGTTTCAATAATATCCATAAACAAAAATAACAATAATATTCCACTAAAGCATTTACTACACACAAATCTTCCTCTAACACTTCTTTACTCACCAGCCCCCAACACCCCACTGCATTGCATTTGAATTCATCACTTCCTCACTTCAACAACCTTCATCACAACACATATAACATACAAACTTCCCTGCTTTTAACTAACTACCGTTCTACATTCATCAGCAACATAACAGCACGCAAATAACCACCAAACTACCTACATAACTT
This sequence comes from Allium fistulosum, assembly GCA_030737815.1. Lineage (NCBI taxonomy): Eukaryota > Viridiplantae > Streptophyta > Magnoliopsida > Asparagales > Amaryllidaceae > Allium > Allium fistulosum. The sequence goes on along the minus strand of CM060907.1, from coordinate 421,925,791 downwards.
CCATGCACCAGTGCACATATACCACTGCTCTGCAAAACTTCCTACCAACCCATCACAAGCATCCATTATGGAAAATTTCAGTTAACATATCACTCATTTACATACCAGTGCACATATTACCACATTTACAAGCATCACATAATTCATCACTTCATGTTAACATTACATCAACTCTCACTGACATCAGCAGCCAAACCACCCATATATTGTAACTGCACATCTGTCAACATATACCACCCAAATATTGTCACTAGCTTCAATACTTCATCACTCACAATCACAAACTTCCCCAAAGTTCATCACTGCTCATTTGCCTTACAACTATTCAACCTTCACTTGACTGTGCAATCCTTCATATCACTTCTATCATCTACAATTACTTCATCCACTGCATAAGCCTCTCCATACCACAGATACATTCACCACTCACACTTCATATCACATACATCCTCATTTAATATACAAATCCATATCTGGCAACTTCTTCCACTCGGTCACCTTCCACAGTCCACAACAACTCCCCAAACAAAACTGTCTACCTCCACCTCCACTGCCCCATCAACTGTTACACTGAAACTCCTCCACAACCCACCACTATAATCAATACAAACCACCCTGCCACTTCTAACATCCTCTGCCCCTTCATCTTACCATCACTCATCACTGCCACCAACTTGCCTGCCTGCACTGACCCAACGAGCTTGTCACCATACCTCATTGCATTGCACTTCATCCCTTGCCCATCTGATCAATCAACCTCCATCACCATAACCTGCCTTCAATATAACGATTGCTGCACCTCATTGCCTGCACCACAAATCTTCCACTATCATACAAATCCGCCAACAAGCTTCACTTCATCACTGCAACATCTCTTCAGACTACACATTCATCACCACACTTCATTTCATCAACTACCAGCGCCACAAATTCCAGACTTCTCCACACATTCACAAACCACATGTGCACATCAATCGTCGGGCATACATATCTCCCAAAACTATAACACTCCCCTTTTCTTACAACAGTCCCTTCACCGCCACACTTCATCTGTCCACCATCCAACCTCTCATGTCAACACACTCTTCATTTTCCACCCTCTGCGCCTCAAAACACTGCTGCAATTTCATCCCCATATCACGGCTCCATTCACCTCCCCCTACGACCACTGTCCATACTCACAAAACTGCTGCTATCACTGTGACAACTTCCACTGTAAACTTACAACTGCAGTTCATCAATCGTGCCAGACAACTTCATTAAACCATTCTCAGTAGTAGGTGGAAGCAGTTGAACATTTAAAAACAATTGTGTATTGCTGTGATTTCGGTAGGAAAACTGATCAATCATCAATTTATTTAGTTAAAAAGCTCCACTTTCAAGTTTCAACAGCTGAAATGACAGCTTCTTTTTCACTAGTAAATTACATTTACTGCTTAGTTTTCCCTTTCTAAATGTTATGAGCTACCGCAGTCTCCCATAAGATATCATCATTGCAAACTCTTTTTCATATATCATGGATGTATACTATTTTTTTTGATAGGGACTGTAATCAGCATATTAGTTTTGATACGCTATTGTAATAAAAACGTCTATATGTCAAAGATGGCACCAAAGATGTAGACGGTTAGACCAAAGACTTAATGATCAATTGATGCATTTTTGTTGATCTAATATTACTAAATAACATGCATTGGTTGCTCCTAGCCATTCGATCTGTAGGTGAACTCCTACTTGGGTTTTCAAACATAACAGGCGATTGATTCTTTTACTATTTAATTGGTTGTAGACATTCACCGTTGATGCTACAATTTAAGTTAAATTACATATAATATTGGAAGGAAAAAAAATAGTTGCAGATGAGATGGTAGTGCAAAACTTGCAAGCCATGTAAATCATAAAAACTTTACATTGTTTAATATTTAAGCCATTTGAAAATTTTGAGTTTCTTTATTGGACTGTAAAAAGGGAATCCTGAAAATTTTGAGTCTCTTTGTCAGGCAATGTCAAAAGGAAATACAATTTTAAATAATGAATTATACCATAAAAATTGCCTCCTCCATCCCTTCCATAAAAATTTCTGCAACCTCTTTCACTATTTCTAAGACCACCTACCGACAGATCATCTCCCATCAAAAAGACTATGTCAACCGAAGAGACTACCAACAGAGCTACTAGGTGGAACCATCAACTTCTCTTTCTGTCTTTCTTCTTCTTGTTTCTGTAAAATAGACTATCAAAAGATATTTATGTTTCAGTTATAGTAGCCAAAAAAAGACTGTAAAACTGGATGTACAATGGTGAGTGAACGACGGTAGTTAAATAAATTTTATTTCGTCATTATCTCACTCATTTACCACTTCTACACTGATGTAGGCTAATGTACACATATAAAAACAAATTAGCGTCCGCGTCACATTGATAACACCATTGATACTTATAGCAGCAACTGCACAGTGATTTTTAGGATGAGGAGGAAGCATAAAAAAAGTCAATTCCTCTCAGTTCTAAAAAAGGGTTCATCAAACCTTGATTTTACATTTATTTTACTTCATTTGTTTTTAACTGTTCAGAAATCAATTTACAAAGAAGAATTGATGATCACAATAATAAATAGGTTAGATAGGGCATGATAATATTTACTTCATCAGGTTGCTGGATACACTACAAGACAGACACTCATATAAGTGTTATATATTTACAACTAAGCAATTTGATAGATAGGTTTAAAACTGTAACATTCTATTTATGTCATGATCTGATAGATAATAAATTTGACTTTTAACAAAACTAAGCAATTTGATAAGTCGTAAATCTTTTTGTACATGTCCAAGCAATTTCAAAACAAATCAACTTATTAAGTGACAGTTAGTTTATATTTAAGCTCTAATTTATTCACTTTTGAAAAATGTGAGTTAAACACTGATTAGGGAAAAAGGGTAAATCATATTTTCCTTCCCGAAACATGAGTTCATGCTCTCTAATTCACCACTAATTTTGTCTCAAAGCTTCTCATTCATTATTAAATGCACGCTTATTCATTACAACTAAGAATTTCAAAATTAAACTATCTCAGATCGAAAATTGAACACAACTGCAGTTTTTTTCCAAAAGGTTCATTTGGTTGTTGAAGATAAATGGCATTAATACAGTATCATGTTAAATCGATACTAAACTATAACAACCACAGAAGAAAGGGAAAAACTCACCATGTGAATTAGGTGTATTACATTGCACCTTGATACTTTGTTGTTGCGTCTGTTGTTTTGGTTGTTGCTGTACAAAATCCATCATCTTACAAGCTCCAACAGTCTCTCCCATGCCTAAAGGGATTTATTTGATTCTCGATTTGATTGAGCTCATTAGTGTTGGGTTGGCCGAGGTCCTCACCAAGTAAATTTCTGATATTACAAATTCAGTTAGAAAAAAACATCGTATTATTAACTTTAAGGTTCATTGCTGATGCCAACTCTGAGAATGCTGCATAAGCTCAACTCTAGTTTTTAACTTTGGACAGTCCAGGTAACTGCTCCGCACTGTAAAACAAGATGGAGACTAGTTTAAGGTATTAATTTTCCTTAGCAGTGCAATATTTAACTCCTTGCTGCTGATAATTCGCGTAGACTGTAAAATAGGCATTTGTTCACTTTGATACAATCGTGCAATAAATGAAACATGATTTTATTAAATGGATACAAAAAAATATGTGAAAACTATGCCATCATGAAAATAACCATTACAAAGATATAGTTTGATACCATGTTGTTTTGCCCACGCCCACATACAACCAACCATTTCTTTGGTTTGATTCGGAAACCATCATGCAATAACTCAAACATGATTTTATAGAGTTTTTTAGATGAAGCGTGGAAAAAATAATGTCTGTATATATCTTAGCATGTGAACTTATGGGGCATGCATTCAATTTTGTTATAACTTGCATATACATGTGCATCATACAAAAAATGACAAACTTTGAAAAAAAAATCAAGGCATTGACGACTAGTAAAACATTGGTTAAAAAACTTTGAGATGCAAAAGAGCATAAGCTATAACAATGTTTGGGCCAGACAATAAATTATATAACTAGTATTTGAACTTATGACTTTAGCCAGAGATGTAGCCTAGAGCCTGTCTGTGCTATATCTATTCTAGTTGCTATATCCATTTTAACCTGATGGACATGGTAATATAATGTACTGGGTCCATTAGTGTACTGAATTAATTTCTGTTTTCACTTTGCAAAACATGGGTCCATCAGAGTATATTGAATTGATTTCTATTTCCACTTAGCAATCCTCTATTTTTTGGAAGATAGAGCTGCAAGCTTTTGTCTATCCTTAAGAAATGAACAATTTGATGCAATACGATTCAAATAAAAAATACGAAAAAAAATCCAATAAAAATGTATGTTAAATATATCTTTCCATTTTTGTTTATTGTGCTTAAAGTTTTATAACAGTGTGTTATCTCGCAGGCACATGTTTAACTAGAAAGATTTTCTATGTTTGATTTTTTTAATTCAACCATACATGTAATTAAGTTTATATAAAGGTTTACCGTGACATTTGAAGAAGATTTAGTCTCCAATCTAAAAAATATTAACCCGAAACAAACATTGCATTAAATATTGATGTAGGACATAAGGCTGCACCTGAAAATTAATTAGCAATGAATTTAGCTATACGGTCAAATACTTAAAATGAAATTTATCAATAAAATACCTTGCATAAAGTGTAAGGCAGAAGTATGAACTGAACAACAAAAAGCTTCCATGCAGAGAGATGATACTAACACTGTTAACGAAATAGTTACTTCAATATAAAAGTTTACAAAGTAACCGTGTTAAGTTACCATAACAAATACTCCCAATCAGAACCATGAAAATGTTTTAAGAATCCATTATCAAGAATGATATGCATATTATAATGCAAGTTTTGTATATGAACATCATGCATCATCATTTATACCAAATAATTATTTGGAATATTAGGCACTGGAAACACACATTCATAGGATATGAGTAAAAATCTAAAAAAGAAAAGGAGAAAAAAGGAATGTATTCTGCACTTGCGTAAATAACTGAATGTAGCTCGATACACTTTGGTTTTTGAATCTAGCAGTAACCAATACGCTAAATACACATCTTCATAGATAATATCTTTTGTAAGTTAGACATGAGATGTGATAAATTGTAAAAATTAAAGGAACGAAAAAATCAAATGTGTCTCATTTATTATTTGCGCAAATGCATTTTTTTCAACATAATCATGTCAAAGAGAATAGATAACAAAACTGTATATAAACCAATATGTCATATTAAACTACAAAATACCTTGAGCCTTAAGAATACACAGAATCTTGCTTTTGGTGATGCTCTTAACCTGAGGGATACCAAAAGAATCATGAAGAATGCAACAATTTGAGATGGAGTCGGTCCTTGGCAAATTTGCAAATTTTCTCTTAAACCTAAACATTGTATTTAGAATTATATTAAGTCGAGATTCCATGAAAAGAATTACTGGTGTATGATAACAAAAGGGAAACTGTTTCCAGGCCCTATAAGTTATAATGACTTGTTTTAAAGACTATGTTGCCGTAAAACAAACATGCCTAGTAAAACAGTGCCTTATACAGTTTGTTTATTTATTCAATGAACAATGCTACTTTTGTATCATGGAATTAAACTTCAATCTACTCGTGGATATTTTCTAAATGCCCTAATGCCTCTTCAAACTATGTCTGATTTATACATGGTCATATTTATCATATTATTTTGTCCCTTGTGCACTACTTTGAAGAATTATATGCAATTTGTATAAAAAATGAATCGATGCATCTTACATTAAATTGATATAATTTCTCCCAGCCTAGACCGTAATACAATTAGATATTTATGTGAAGCGGTGTTAACTGATATTACATCGTTGACTAATATATGAACTTCCATCTTTTATGATTCCTATTTATATAAAACTATAGTGTTTAGTTCACGCATCCATTAGCTTTGTAATTAATCAATACAAGAAAAAGAAAAAACAGTTGAATGTATCTCAAAAGCTCAAATAGACATGCTTGATTAATAGCCACATTAGGCATTTTATTTGATATCTTATGAGTGAAACAATTAGTAAACAAGGGTGATATAAGAATTTTGTAAATGCACTAGCATATGGTTTATAAGGGACTCGAAGGAAATTCGGTATTAAAAACAAATTCATGTCATTTATTTATTCATCAATGTCATATGAGTTATGAGGGGGGACGCCAATTATAACAAATAAATACCCATTTATTTATTCAGCAATGTCGTGCATTTGTATTTATCATAATTCAATGCTAATATATTATCTATTCAAATATCATAAATATATTCTATATTACTCTAATAATTTCACCTAATAAGTTTTACTTTTATAACTTATCACTATGAAATCCCAATTTAAATTATAGTTATTCATTCTTTATGAATATCGAAAGTCTGCATACTGAAGTGTGACATTGGAGTAGATTGCCAGGTGTTTTATCTCCAAAATCTACATACCGAAAACCTCCATAACAAAGATAAAAAAAGTAGTAATAAAAATATATATCATTGACGTTCTCTTCGTTGTTTTGTTTTCTACTGGTGGTGATTTCAGTGTATCCTTCGTTTGAGAAAAAAAAAGTTTATAGAAATTTATTACATATTCATCTCTCCAGGTGGAAAAATAAGCAACTTCTGCTATTTTTTACCTAGACTTTTGGTAAAATATGTGGGTATGGATCATGAAAATGCGATGTCACTAGGCCTGAAGATAAAACAATGTTAAAGATTTGTGTATACTTAGCAAAACCACAACAAATTAAAACAAAAAAAATCAGATATATGACATGAACCCATATACCCTAGTAACTAGATTAGAACCAAAGTTTACAATGTGTTGTACTGGTAAGATATTATGATTTAATTCAAGAGCATGAAATAAGGATTTGCCAACGTAAAACTAAATATAGAAGGGAAATAATCAAGCAGGTGGAAAGTGTAAACAAAGCTTAGAAGGGAAATAATCAAGAGCATGATTATATTACTCATATTTTCCAGTATAATACTTGACCAAGCACGGCTAATCACAGTAACTAGATCACATATAAAAGTACATTTTAAACCTAAATAACAAAATCGAAATTGATGTATGAATAAAGAAACACATACTGAAAAAACAAAATCGAAATAGACGTTGATTAAACTAATCGAAGAACCCATTTTAAACCTAAATAAAATCGACAAATCGCTGGAAATAGGTACCTGCAGAGGGAGCAACTAGCGGTGATGATTCAGATTCGAAAACGAAAGAATGGTGAAGGGAGATGTCTGAACGACAGAGCGGGGGTGATGAAGGCAAATTTTGGTGATTGGAAGAGAGATTTAATTTGGTTTTTGGTGGTGAAGGTGTAACGAGATGAAAGGCTAAGAAAAGTAATTTGGAGAAGTGAAAAAATGAGGCGGCAAAGTTATATTATTTACGTTTTTCTCAGCGTTCGGACGTAAAAGTTTCCCTCTAGTATTATTGTCCACCACATTCAAGGCACAAACGCTGAGAATATCTGCTGTAAATGACGTTTTTTTTTGTAGTGCATCGAGTAAGCCGGTTGCTCAAGAAGTGGCTAAACCAAAGGTCAACACTAATTTCAAATGCTATAATTGCCAGGAAGTGGGTCACAAGAGCAACGAATGTCCGAAACCAAAGAAGAGAACTATGATTTTTGAAGTGGAAGATGAGGATGTAGAAGAAGATCTCAATTCACACCGTGATGAGGAGGAAGAAGAGGTGTCGGGAGACGAGGGATGTAATCTGATGCTACGGAGATCTTGTTTAACCCCGAAACAGGAAGAGGAGTCGAATTGGTTAAGGAGTAACATTTTTCAGTCAACGTGTACTATTTTGGGGAAAGTCTGTAAATTTGTCATTGACGCTGGAAGTTGTGATAATATCATTTCAACGGAAGCTGTGAGGAAGTTGAAGTTGAAAACGGAGAAACATCCTAGTCCTTATAAACTTGCTTGGTTGAGGAAAGGAGGAGAAGTGAAGGTAGAGAGGTGAGCTCATGTTCCGTTTTCTATTGGGAAAAAATACAAAGATGAGATTTGGTGTGACGTGGTTGACATGGATGTTTGCTATTTGCTGTTGGGAAGGCCGTGGTAGTACGATCGGGAGGTACAGCATAATGGTCGAACAAATAGCTACAGTTTCTTGTTTGAGGGCACGAAAATCACTTTAGTTCCGAAGAAGCGACAGCAGAATGAGAACAAGCTAGAGGAGATTGAGGAATTGAAGACTTTGTTTTCCTTTAAGGAGTTCGTGGAAGAGGTAGATGAGAGCCCTTAAATTTTTATGTTGATTGGGCATGAAAGCAGTGAAGTTATTGAAGTTCCACAGGAAGTGAAGCCAGTTTTGGAGGAATTCAAAGATGTGTTTCCAGAGGAGTTACCACCGCTTAGAGACATACAGCATCAGATTGACTTGGTACCAGGTGCTGCATTGCCTCATAGACCGCACTATCGGATAAGTCCAAAAGAACACGAGGAGTTGAGAAGACAAGTGGAGGAATTACTGGAACAAGGGCGTGTTTAGGAGAGTTTGAGTCCTTATGCAGTGCCAGCTTTGTTGGTACCGAAGAAGGATGGAACGTGGAGAATGTGCACAGATAGTAGAGCATTGAATATGATTACGGTAAGATATCGATTTCCTATGCCGAGACTGGATGATCTGTTGGATCAGTTGAGCGGTGCTGTTGTGTTTTCGAAGATTGACTTGAAAAGTGGATACCGTCAGATTCGCATTAGACCGGGTGATGAGTGGAAGACTGCTTTTAAAACTCGGGAGGGTCTGTACGAATGGTTGGTGATGCCGTTTGGTTTGTCAAATGCTCCGAGTACATTCATGAGAGTCATGAACTAGATTTTTCGACCATTTATCGGGAAGTTCGTAGTGGTATATTTTGATGACATCTTGATCTACAGTGGAAGCACTGAAGAACACCTACAGCATTTGCGAGAAGTGTTGTTGGTTTTACGACGTGAGGAATTTTATGCTGCAATGAAGAAGTGTACCTTCATGACTACAAGTATTCTATTCTTGGGCTATATTGTGTCGAAGGATGGTATTCAAGTTGATCAGGGTAAAGTTGAAGCTATTCGAAATTGGCCACAGCCTAAGACGATAATAGAAGTGAGGAGTTTTCATGGTTTAGCCTCATTCTACCGAAGATTCATTCCACTCTTCAGTAGCGTGATGGCACCAGTTACGGAATGTATGAAAGGGAAGAAGTTTGTTTGGACTGAAGAGGCTGATTCTGCTTTTCAGAGAATCAAGACACTCTTGACCACAACGCCCATTCTTAAATACCCGGACTTTCAGTTACTCTTTGAGCTAAATACTGATGCATCCGAGGTTGGAATTGGGGGAACGTTGAGTCAAAGGGGTCATCCTATTGCTTACTTTAGTGAGAAACTGACGGGAGCTAAAACGAGATACAGTACTTATGACTTGGAATTCTATGCTATAGTCCAAGCCATAAAGCATTGGAGACACTATCTATTTCATAAAGAATTTGTGCTATACACTGACCATGAAGCTTTGAAACATTTGCAGGGGCAAGATAAAATTTCAGCAAGGCATGCTTCGTGGGTTGCTTATTTACAACAGTTTACTTTCATGGTGAAGCACAAATCAGGAGTTACTAACCGAGTTGCCGATGCATTGAGCCGTAGAAATCATTTGCTGACAACTATGCGAGTGGAAGTAATGGGATTTGATTTGTTGCCAGAGTTGCTTATTTCATATTCTTATTTTGCGAAAGTGCTGGATCAGGTGCAGGAAGGGAGTTCTGATGATTTTGTGATGAAAGATGGATTCTTGTTCAGAGGAAACCGATTGTGTATTCCAGATTGTAGCTTGAGGTTGAAGATTATCAAAGAATTGCATGAAGAGGGTCACGTAGGCAGAGATCGTACATTACAGTTGATTTTGCAATCATATTTTTGGCCTTCTATGAGGAAAGAAGTTGAAAGATTTGTGGAGAGATGTCATATTTGTCAAGTTTCAAAAGGGACAACGACGAATGCGGGATTGTATATGCCATTATCCGTGCCTACTAAACCATGGGTTGATATCAGCATGGATTTTGTTTTGGGTTTACCTAGAACTCAGCGGGGAAATGATTCTATATATGTTGTGGTAGACCGTTTCTCGAAGATGGCACATTTCATTGCTTGTAAGAAAACAAAAGACGCAGTTCATGTGGCACAGTTATTCTTTAAAGAAATCTATCGTTTACATGGGTTACCTGAATCTATTGTTTCTGACCGAGATACGCGGTTTTTGAGTCACTTTTGGTTGAGTTTGTGGAAGATGGTGGGAACGAAGCTGAATTTTAGTAGTGCATATCATCCTCAAACAGATGGGCAAACAGAAGTGGTGAATATATCGTTGGGAAACTTGTTGCGATGTCTTGTGCAGGACAATTTGAAGAGTTGGGACTTAAAGTTGTGTCAGGCAGAGTTTGCTCATAATCATGCTGTTAATCAAAGCACTGGTTACAGTCCATTTCAAGTTGTATATTCAAGCATGCCAAAGGGGCCGTTGGATTTAACGATAGTACCACAACCGAAGGGGACAGTTAAACGGGCTGCTGATTTTGTCGATGGGTTGATAGAATGCCATAGAATCGTTCAGGAACGTTTGGAGAAGACAAATGAGAAGTATAAACGAGCTGCAGATAAGAAGAGAAGAAGTGTGGAGTTCAACGAGGGTGATTGGGTGTATGCTATGTTAACAAAGGATCGTTTTCCAGTGGGTGCTTATAACAAGTTGAAAGCCCGAAAGATTGGTCCAGTAGAAATTATAAAACGGATCAATGAAAATGCTTACAAGTTGAAGCTGCCATAGGATGTGTACACTTCTGACATGTTTAATGTTAAACATCTTATACCTTATTACGGAGATAAACAACCCAATGGGGAATAACTTTTAAATTCGAGGACGAATTTTTTTCAACAAAGGGAGGATGATGCAGCACGAGATAAAGGTAGACGATTCACCTTAATTCAAAACCATCCCACCTTAAGTCGCGAACGACAATCGAACGCTCCAATGTCGATCCGCGAAGCAACGACCTACCATACGTCGCTACGCAACCTAACACCATCACTGACCAATTGCCTCTCTCCAGCTCCAACCTACGACCTAGCGAGCAATGACTTACCAGTCGCCGACCTAAGCAATCTCCGACCTAAGCCATCTCCGACCTAAGCAATCTCTGACCTAAGTAAGCTCCAACCTAAGCAAGCTCCGACCTACAGAGATACGACCTAATTAAGTCACAATGCCTGAAGATGAACGATTTTAGGTCGCGTGAGCTATTTTTTAGGTCGCGTGAAAGTATTTTAGGTCGTAAGATTTTAGCTCGTAAGTCGTTAATACTCATAAGTCGTAGGTCGTATGATATTCTCTGTAATGAAAAATGTTGTATTGGGTTAGGTTGTGGACGACCTAAGTGTTGTACAGTTTTGAGTCGCGTGTGTTGTAAAGTTCTATAAATAGCGGAGTTATGTCATTTGTAAAAGGTTGTTGAATTTGAATAAAATTTCTTTTGTGTGCTTTTGTGCCACCATTAAAATTGGTAGTTGAGTGTTATCTCCTATCTCCACCTTCGGCATTCGAGTGCGCTCGAATCAACGATTGTTGAAGCCAATTCACGGAATCAAGTGCGCTTGATCAACGTCGAAGAATTGTAGATCTTCTCTCACGGCATCGTGCGCGATCAACGTGTCGAAGATAGCTAAAGTCCGGTATCTTCGTGATCAATGGATTTGGGCGTTTGGTATCATTAATTCATCGATTCATATTGTTTTATCTAATCGTTTCATCGATTAGTTTGACACGAATTCTTCAATTCGTCGTCAAGTGTTATATCCGCTGCGTCACCTGGTATAGAGCATTCATATGTTATTGAAAATGTCACGAGATACCTTAAAAATCTATGAACCTTGAATTAACCCATTAGTAGTTTCCAACTGTCCTCGAAGGATATAGCGATGCAGGTTTGAACACTTTATCAGATGACTCGAAAGCAACTAGTGGGTATATTTTCAGTTTAGTAAGTACAACCATTTCTTGAAAATCTAAGAAACATACTATTTTGGCTCAATCCACTATGGAATCTAAGATGATAGCACTAGCTACAGTGAAGAAGTAGATTACTTAAAAAATCTGTTAATTGAGATCCATTTATGAGAAAAACTGATATCACCTCTGTTGATCCATTATGAAAGGATTGCGGTTATTGAAAAATTTGAGAACTATTATTATAGTGGTAAGACATGACAAATTCATCGTAAGAACAATATAGTAACATAGTATATACTCTTAAAGGTCAGTTAAAGTGGATCATTTATGCGCAGATGAGAATCTAGTAGATCTTTTGACGAAATAATTAGCAAGAGAGAAAGTCCTTACAGCGTCTAAAAGAATGAGACTCCTGCCCTTAGAATGAGGCGTCATTGATAGTGGTAACCTAACCTAATGACTAAAGATCCCAAGAACTGGAATCAGTGGGTAATAATAAGTTGTGAAGTGATATGAGTTGCGCATGTTATGGCAGCATATATTCCAAAAGTATTAAATCAATGAAACAACTCTTTATGGGTCTTCACTCCATTATGGAGTGGATTACCTAGCTATAGGAGTACTCTTGATAGATTCACCTACGTGAATGCAAAAATGAGGTAATTTCCTCTGGAGTTTTAGGGTAGAAATTCCTAGAGCACTTGATATACAAGGATAAACACGCATGACCATAAATGCATAGGCTTTTAGGTTGTGTCCCAAAAAGATTTTATGTGGTTTGATGTTAGAGATAAAGCTAAAGACTATAAGTTACTCTAGTATAATCTGAATCTTACTCACTACGCAAAGGTTTAAATCAAAAGATACGTTTATTTATGTTCAATCTTTTTTTGGATATTGCTTGAAAAATATTTTAAAAAAGATCAAGTAGGTGATTGTTAGAATTGTTTAAAAACTTAATAAAAAGGTTTGAATAAGTGCCTTAATTATTTGAGTCCTTTATCATAGGGATTATTGAGAGTAATATTTGATACTTTTGGTACAAATTAATAAAATGTTTGAATATGCATATTTAACGTTTTTACAAACGGTCATAAAATGTTATAGAACATTGAATTGTTTAATAATTAATAAAAGGGTTTGAATAAGTGTATTTATTTTTTGAGTTCCATATCATAGGGATTATTGAGAGAAACGTCTTATGCTTTTGGTACAAATTAATAAAATGTTTGAACAAGTGCATTCATTGTTTTTTGGCATAAAACATGTTAAAACATTAATTTTTGGTATGAATTAACAATGTGTTTTATATTTTTGGTTCAAATTAATAAAACGGTTGTTTAAGACCATTAATTTTGAGAATGTTTTATAACATTCATTTTCAAATCCATTTTTCATCTATTTATTCAATGAATAGACTAAACAAAATGTAGAACATACAATTATTTCTCTTTTATCTCTCTTATCCGACATTCGTCTTTTCAAAAATAACAAGTAATATTTTAATCGTTCGAGGGTGCAAATCTAATCATCAACCTTGGTACAAAGGTTTGGAAAAACTATATATAGCTGTTTTATCCTAGAGGCAACATTGCATATAGTTGTGCAAGAAGAATGGCGAAACGTCTTAAAAAAGCGACAAAGTACGTACTCAGCCATGTAGATAACTCAGTTCTATAATCCAGGTACAACATCTTATTTGTTTTCTTCTTCATATGCATAATCTTGTGTACTTTTACTATTTATCATCTTCATTAGTGACATTACTATCACTATTTTTTGGATTTAATTGATCGTCAACTCCAACCTCCACTTTTAAATAGATTATATTGGTAAAAGCATGTGCGGTTTTGGAGGTATCCATACATAGATTGTTCATTTATCTTTATTATTTTTAACTACAATAAAGATTTCTTGTAGAATTATAAACATGCACTATCCTCAACCAAAAGTCTTGCATCATAGATTTCTTTTAAATTGTATACAAACTATAAGTACTACACAAACTACAAGTACAGTCAATAAAAAATCATTAAATTTCAACTATAAATGTAGAACATCATTTTAGTTATCCAGGATAAACTGAGAATGTACTTTTTGCATGAGAAAAAGGAAAAAAATAGGCAAATCATTTGTTTTATTACAAAGCATAACCATGAAGAATTCATATGAAATGCAAATAAAAAACTAACAAATTACAAAGCTAAATTTATTGTGGAATAATAATTGCCTAATGGATTGTGATATATAAATAAAAATCTAAGAAAACATGAACATGCAGAAAAAATCTTTGGAAGTTGCATTGAAATATCGATCATCACCTGTCATATCTCTCACAAAATGCAATCTTTGAAAGATAAAACCATGAAGTAAATGTATGCTATATGGACAAGTAAAAATTGTTAGTTTGTTGTTTACCAATTCAGGTGTAAATATTTATCCCACTCATCGATCATGGATGCTTGGACATCCATTATTACTTTCAATCTTGGACATCCATGGTTCCTTTTGATTCTTGGACATCAATAGTTTCTTTGCAAGCTTTGTCATCCACATTTTCTTCCATTGAATTTTGTGATGGATCTTCTTTTACACTTTGACCATAGCAACCAAGGAAGTTTTATATGACTGATTTAATGGTGTTCTAGTTTAACTAAAAGGAGGTTTGAATGATGTAGCGACTCATAGATGTGTTTATTCCCTTCCCGCTTGAGTCATTGCTTTCGAGTGGATATTGAATTATCATTTATGTTGCCTATAGATTTATCGTAAGGTACAATATACGAAAGTAAATTTAAAAAGAGAGAAATGCATTGTATAATAATATAAATAAATGTAGTTTTGAATTATCTTGGGTACGATCAAGTTCTAGTAGACAAAAAAGATAATTTACTTAAAGGGTAATAAAAAATATTGCTTGAGATTATGTAAGAATGAAGGAGGATGGAAGAAAAATATAGAGAATTTAGCATAGTAGAAGAAATAGTGGGTAGTTTTATATAAGCATTGATAATTATAGGAAGTACAAGTAGCTTAATATAAACATGGGTATTAAAGTAGGCTGAATTAATAGATTTACAGTAACGGTTGGAAACTGGAATGGTCAAGAGTTGAAAATATCATGTTACAATGTCATCGAAGTTTATGAAGTTGCGCACATAACTTAATGATTTGTTAAAATTGCGAACACATCTAGAGATGTTTCACTTTGTATGAATATGACATGATTGCTTTGTTTAATTATTAAAGGGCATGAAAGTCTTTAGATCACATTAATAATGATCTTAATATATCATGTTACCGACGATGCCCGTTGTTAACCCGCTTTCGAGCCAAAGTAGATTTCAATTGGACTTAGAAGGTTCAAACGAGTACGAAACGACTTGAAAATTGCTAGACATGCTTAGATGAAGGAAAGAAGCTACTCGGAGAAAATTCACTCAAAAATAAACTAACAAAACATGTCGGTGTTGACAGGTTCAAGTTGGTGGCAACATGTTTTGCCACCATATTTTTCCCTCCAACTTCATGTGAGTTATTCTCAACCTCTTCCATGTATGATCAGGTGATTTCTAAGGGTTTTGGATGACCTATTTCAATAGTTGAAGAGTTAAACAACAAAACAAATCAAGTGATGATGGAACCACCACCAAGGTCAACCAATAACTGATGGAAATGACATAGGGCACAACTAGAAAATGTAAGAGGAAGAATGCAAGAGAAAGTGGAGAAATTGGAGAAAAAGACATATGCGGTACCGACATGTTTAGGTTGGTGCCGACATATTTAGATAACTTGATGGAATCTGGAACTTTGCACACTACTTCGGGCCAACATTTAGACTCTGCTCCAACTTGACTTCTAGCCAATACAACTGTTTCCCTTATAAATACAAGCTATAGAGCGACCAAAACAGGATATGGATTCTCTGACTTTGAAGACTCCACTACTTCTTCTCCTCCAATCTCTCCTCCATAAAATCACACTGGGATCGTTGAGTTTGCTGAAAGTGATCAAAAAGTAGTTTCGAACGATGAATCTGCTAATTCTTGACCCAAACTTAAGGTGGTAAAAATACAATTACCTGCTAGTTCTACTAGTTTTGAGGAAATAATGTACAACAAAAATATAGTTGTACTTGGCACCAAATTGTATGGCTGGATACTGCTTATGCTGAAAATACTAGCATTGAATCTGAAGTACTCTCCAGCCGTGGTCAGATATGTTGTTTTTCTCGAAGATCAGAATAAGGATTCTATTGTTGGGTAGCCCGATGAGAATACGGTAAGCAGTAGAAAGCGAAGATCAAAGTCGGTCAGTTCACGCAAGATGGATTGAACAACTGTATATTTGCCAAATCAGTTGTAGATTATCAGGATTCTGACGAAGTCTCAGACTCGAACAAATCAGGTGATCCCATTCTTTTCGGTAGTACATTACCTTGGATAACCTCAATACTATATCAACTATAGATGCTTTACACGGCTAAAAAATCGGCTTCGTGCCTGAATCAGAACACTTAGATTTTGAACACATTAAAAATAAAGAAATGGAAAACGTTAACATCAAAATCATATGAAGATCTTTAGTTGGAATGTTAGAGAACTAGGAATAATAGGCAAAGGCATAAGAGTATAAAACTTAACCAAAAAATGTTTGCTAGATATTATTTTATTGCAAGAAACAAAAATTGAATAGCCTGACCCTATCCTGTATAAAATGATACCTGAAAACAATTTTACAGGATGGGCATTAGTTCTGTCCACTGATAAGTTTAGGGGTGTTATGAAAATTGGGCATGAAGTTAATTTTATTGTTAGCATTTTAAAATAGGATCCTTAAGACAGTCAACCATGTAGCCTGTGACACAATCCATGGGGGAACAAAATTTGTAGCATGAAAACAAGTAGAAATAGATGTCGCTTTAGATGAAATATCATATTTTTGTAATACTGCCTTATGAAAATCATGTTGAACTTTCGATTTCTGCATCTTATCTTCTTAAACATCTATTTTATGTATATGCTTGGAAAATCATCCTTTTGAGTTGCGATGACAAAAAATTTAATCTTTTTTCTATTTAAATTCTTTACTAATACATTCCAAGGAAGCATTCTCATCTTTAATAGTTAGAGCTTGCATTCTAGTGAATCAACATTATTGATTTTAACAGTCAAAGCATGAAAACTACGCACAATTCAGAATAAAGGATAGTTCTGCTAATTAACCGTACAAGCATCTAGAATGTTCATAGTTTTTTCTTCTTTCTTCAAAAAAGCAAATAAAAATAATGATAATTTCACTGTCTTGTAGGAAACATAGATATTAACAATTAGTGCAATAAACAATAAATGATAAGTTCAAGCCTGAACTCGAACTTGCTATGAGAATCAATTGCTAACAACGAAATAGCGAACAAGCGAAAAAATGATATCAATGAATGGTTGCTAGAAATCAACAAAAGCGTTGAACCGCAACAACTTTTACTCTAAGTAGAACCTTATAAGCTCCTCCTCATCATCTCTACATGTTTGACATGCACAACTAAGAAGATGTGGCTTATCGACGTTTGACCATGATCGTCATCGGGAAAGCTGTTTGAACCTGCAACAATGATCAGAAAAAGAACAGCTAGTCTCATTGTTGTAGGTTAAAACAGTGTTCCTGAGGGCGATCATGACCAAATTCTCGATGATCCGTATTTTCTTAGTTTGCGTGTCAAACGTGTAGAGATGACAAGGAGGAGCTTGTGAGGTTCTGCACGGAGTAAAATTTGCCGCTATTCAAATCTTTTGTTTACTTCTAGCAATGAATATTAGTTTTTTTGCTTGTTTGCTATTTCATTGTTGGCACTTGGTTCTCATAGCAACCTCAAGTTTAGGCTTGAACTTATAATCTATTGTTTGTTGCAACTGCTGTTATTATCTATGTTTCCTAAGACACAGTGGAATTATCATTACTGTTGTTTGCCTTTTGGAAGTAAAATAAAATAAAATTGGAATGTCGTTTTATTTAAACTAAAGTGACCCCAATTTCTACTTGTTTTCGTGAAACATATTTTGTTATGTGATTGATTAGGTCATAGACTAGATGGTTTACTATGTTAAAGATCCTATTTTATTCCCCTAGAGCTATCCCTGATAGTTATTATATCCCAACTACATTATTAGTATTATTAGCATTTGAAAATCTCCTTCATTTCAACTGGCCTATTTCTCACTCCTATTATGCCAGTAAGCTTTGTTCCTTGACCTTGTCGCTTTGCTCTGCTTTTGCCTTCTTCTCGCTGCACTAGACCTGTCAAACGGGATGAGTTTGGGTCAAAATGGGTTGGGTAAAATTTGACCCAACCCATTTATGACCTAACCCATTTAATAAGCGGGTTACCCATTTAACGCATTTAAAGATTTAAATTTAATTTAACTAATAAAAAACAAATAGGTATAAGATAATTCTAATGCTAATCTTTACGGTTTGAATTTCAATAAAAATACAAATTCAAATTTTAATATTTTAGTTCTAATTTTCATCAAAATTCAAATATGGAGATGCAACCTGTTATTTGCGAAGCGCACCCGTTAGTCCACATGGAGAACTACAGCATGCGTTCACAAGTTAAAGTATTTGAGTGTTCCATATTGTCCGTAATTTAGGTGCGAGTTTATCGGTCAAAAGTCTCGTTTGATTCCTAGTTAGTATTAAGAAGCTATTGCAATCTGAACAATAAAATAGCGGCTTCTACCCAAGCAGATTTCAAATATGAGGATATAGCATCCTATTATTTTTTTTAAGTACAGCTGTTAGTCACAACGAATAACTACAGTGTGCCTTCACAAGATGAAGTATTTGAGTGTTCCATATTGTCCGTAATATAGGTGGGAGTTCATCAATCGAATTTTCGTCTGATTCCTAGTTAGTATGAAGAAGTTATCGCAGTCTTAAAAAAATAAATAATGGCTTCTACCTAAGCGGAGTTTAAATATGGAGATGTAGCAGCATGTTATTTTCTAAGTACAACTGTTAGTCACCATGGAAACTACAGTGCGCGTTCACAAGATGAAGTATCTGAGTGTTCCATATTGTCCTTAATTTAGGTGAGAGTTCATCAGTCAAAGTTTCATCTGATTTCGAGTTAGTATGAAGAAGCTACTGCAGTCCGAACAAAAAAATAGCGCCTTCTGTCTAGGCAGAGTTCAAATATGGAATGCAGCCTATTATTTCTAAGTAAAACTATTAGTCATCATATAAAACAACAGTGTGCATTCACTCCTACTATGCCTGCGAGCTTTGTTCCTTGACCTCATCCCTTTGCACTGCTTTTGTCATTTCTCGCTACGGCTGCACCATGTTTGTTTCAACAGCATCTCATCAACAGTTTGCAATACACTTTGGATCTCAGTGCGCCCTATATTCATTTCTACAACTTTTATTAGTAGCTTCAGTTATTTTTGCTACAGCATGCATTGTTTTTGCATTCTTTTAGGCCATCTACATGGCAATATTTTAAACTTTTCGTATATTACAACTCTTTGCAGATAACTTTTGTCCGTGTTTGGAGCAGTGCAACTTGAAGAAGGCTAGCTAATTCAGTACTGCGCTACAAATTGTAGAACACAACTATCCCCTTTTTATATATGTTGTTAATCCTTCTCATTTATCGTAGCATTGTAATATTTGCACCTTTTGCTAGCTTTAGGTTTTCTACACATTTTTGTGGCAATCGTTGATCTAATGATCCACTTATAGGATTCTATTTTGGGGTTATTGGTATAGATATGTATTTCCAGCTATCTGGCTTGTCCGTAGCTTTATATAATAATTAATGATATTGAGTGCTCTCCTCAATTTGAGGATCACTCTTTCACAGGAAAATCAATATCAATATTATTACTAATCTAACATAACTAAAAGTAAATTCAAATCAAAACTCAAATAACAAACACTAAATCTCTAATAATAATAATTCATTGAACTACAATCAACCGTTTCTTTTGGAACTTCCTAAAATACTCTTTTCTTCTACTCTAGTATGTTACACGTTTAGTTTCGTTTTGCTTCTTTTAATACGAGCCTAAAACCCCTAATCACTCCAAATTAAACGATTCACGCCAATCATCCACCATCATGACCGATAACTAAAGTGATACAGGACATTATACTCACTCCATCAGGTTTCAGTTTGCAATCGAATGATTTTGTAGACTAGTGTTAGCTCACTATGTTGCAGAGATTCCTTACCTTCGTCCATCACCCAGATTTGTAGACTAGGGACTAACCGATATCAAACTTATATTTTTTTTAAGTATTCCCATATTTGTTGATGTCTTCTGCATTTTTTAGGTACCTTTTTTGAGTTTAATTTAGGTTTTTTTATTATTAAAAACAATGTCCTCCAAGCAAAAGAAATAAGTCTATAGATAGCGAGTGGCTCATGCTAGGCATATGGATTATTGCAAAGATAATAGGTGCAGGTATCTTGCTAGGCGATTTTATTATACAATTTGTTCACGTTATTTCTTTCTGTTGAGTCATTGACTGCGTATAAAAAGCATTACCGCAGCTTCTATATTTATATGGCAATGGCTATTGTGACACAGAAAAACATGAATGGTTATACTATTCATGTCATAGTTTAATTTGATTTACACAAGCAGTTTTTGTAAAGGTAACAAGTGTGGGTGTGTGCAATGTTTGTAGTTTTAGGAGTGGTTACATCGGCTGTATATGTCATCAGGTCCGACGAGTAGTGTTTTTGTTATTATGTCAGACTGTAATGTATATTGATTATTGATAGGGCATTGAGAGAAACTTGGCTGCAGGTTTTGAATTAACTAAGTATGCAGTACAACTGAACTAACTGAAATTTAAATGATAAGACTGTTGTCCTCATTGTGTGTACATCGCAGTTAGTCCCAGTCATGTCATGAATGTAGTGACCATTTAGGTTTCAATTACCTTTAGCTACAAAATAATATAGTTCAATAAAGATATATAATGTTGAAATTTCCTATTTGTGCTTAAAATGTATTTTTTTGCCTACTAGAGGCAACATGAAGAAGAATCAAGCAACTTATATCACTGTTGTAGGTAATATCAAATTTTCATATATAATTATAGGATGTGGTTATATTGTGACTTATGATAAACCACACCATATTTTAATTTTTTTCTATTCATTTATTAGGCTAAATTTGATATTCTTCCTATACTTAAATATTAGTATTGTGGATATCACTTAGCAGGTCTATTATCATTATCCTTCTCCAAAGAATATTTTTATATGCTGAAAATGGTAAACATAAAAGATTTAGAATATATATAAACTGTAGCTCCATTATGTCAAATCAATTTAGCCGGATATCATCTACCTTTCAATCTCAATAAAGAAGGCAATTTAGGTGGTTGTAATTGATGAGTACTGATTGATTGAGCTATTCATTTACAGTCTTTGGAAAAGTAATACATGCAAAGTTTAAATGTGTAGATTTCATCTAATTACTTAAATGGCATAGCTCACATTCTTCCCATAATAAAGCTCTTCCATGCTTTTATACCTAGGCAATCCTAGATATAAATAATTCATGAAATCATTAGTGTTCAGTCTATTATATAAGTTACCACCAATAACAATTTCCTTTCGTTAAATGACACGTCTCCACCTTCACTGTAACCATGACGTAACATTTTCTGTTTTCTAAGCTTAAACATTGATATGAATTGTCTTGACTAAAGTTATGACCTAAAAATCCTGTACTACACATTTGGTGTTCAAAATATGCTTATGCAAATTCTGTTCTTCATGCTTATGTAAAACTAAATTTATTTACAATTATTGTTCATTTACCATGTGTTTCTCATGCTTAATTTGATTTAGTAGGATTGGGAGTTTGGATTTTTGTTCCTTTTTTTATTATACTAATTCGATGTACTTTATTCAGTAGTTTAGAATTTGGAATTTGATTCATAAATCGTTGTTGATAAATTAATTCTGAATTGTCTGAGGCATTTCTAGGCATTGGTCTAATACATTAATTATAAATTATTTATTATAGTGAAGTTAGCCATTGATACATTAAGTACAAATTCTCTTATTCAGGTATTCATAAACATGTAGGAAATGCATCTGTATCATTATAGCATTTGTATCATTTAGTCGGGGAAGCTGAAATGAAATATATTTTAAAAATGCAGTTTTTGTGTTATATACAATGGATTTTATGTAAATGCAGTACAATGTGTATTTTCTTAAAGTATTTTTCAATGTGCATTTCCTTTATATATGCTATTTTTCATGAATTCTTTTTTAAAAGTGCAATTCACTATGCATTTCTTTATACATGTTTAACTTCAATTTATTTACTAACCGTACAATAAAGGGTGCAATATTGTATGACTACACAGTGTGCATATTTTGGGCAACTATGCCCATTTTTTGAATAATATAATGTGCATATTTTGTAAATGTTTTTTAATTTTAATTTATTTCTAAAAACATCATACAGTACGCATCTTTTGTATTGTACATGATAACATAATATGTATTTTCTGAAATTGCAATATAACGAGCATTTTCCATTTATATGTTGCTTTACTTAAATTTATACTGTAATATGTTTATCTAAAAGTGCATAGAGTGTGCATTTTCTTTTTATATGTTGTTTTACTTGAATATATTTCTGTAAGTGCAACATAAGGTGCATTGATGTGCATTTCTAAGTGATACAGGGTGGATTTTTTAAAAACTAAAATGTAATACCATAAAAAGGTTTGATAGCATAAAATGTAGATGATTATTTAAGATAGTGTGGTTACCATGATGGTGGACCTATTTTCCTTTTATATTGTGATCAAGATCAAAGATCACCAACTGTATCTTTTTGTTATAGATTTTATACATTTTATGACAGGAACATGTGATTACTGACTTAAATCGAATTCTAATTATACTTAAACAATATAGAAGGAAGATCTTAAAACTAACTTGAAAGATATCGAACGGACTAAAACATGTGAAATATTTTTTACTGTACATATCTTAAAGTTAAAGTATTTCATTGATTAATGCATCAATGCTTTATGTGAAGATTTAAGAATATCGGTAATGGAGGATGGTTAGAATCTTAACCAATGGTAGTCAAATAAAAAGGAAGTATTTTACTCACTTTTATCTTTGTTTTGAAAGAGGATGCCGCTTTTACAACTTTAAATTGTAGCGGAAGTTTACGATGTTGAAGTAATTAATAAAATTTTAAATTCAATAAACGTAAATTGAAAAGCGATGACAAATTTTCGATACTATTTATTACTTTCTCTTGGTTTTTTCCTTTTCACTATAAATGCATCATATTATAAATAAATTATTCTTTCAAACATGAAAAGCAATATAATTGGATGCCACAATCTCTTCCTTTGCATATATTTATTCTTAACTTTTATTAGTGTGGTAATATATTTCAAAGTGGTGACTATATTTGGAAGTATAAGGAATTTGACATTGAAATGTGATTTGGAGATTGTGTGATGAGGGTAAGAACTAAATTATACTAATGACACTGTGGATAAAATAATGAACACTATCCGAGTTCTTGATAACACATTAAAGTACGGGGTTGAGTTTAAAAAAACTCAAGTAAGTTCAAATGGCTATATTTTACGAATAACTAGATCTTTCCTCTATAAATAAGCACCTCACATCCTCATTTCTTTGTACATCCTCATTCTTTGAAAATTTCTAAATCGTACAAATATTCTCCACTTTATAATGATGAAACTCTAATAAAGCTCGCCAGCTCTTGTTTATAGAGTTATGAATTGGTGAACCCACGTTTGATAGAAATGATATGGAACGAAAGATCCATTTACTAGTCAAAATTTTGATTGAACCAAACGACTTTTATCCATGGTTAATCTACCGATAGAAGAAGCATATGTTAAGGAAAAGTATTTTAGATATATTCCATTTTGTACAATTTAGATAGAGATGGTAACTAGAACCAGAAACTGTACGCCGAAACCAAACCGAGCCGGAATGACCCAAACATGGACTAAACCCAATAGGTCTCGGGTCGGGTCTGGATGATGAAAATACCATAAAGACCCGGTCAAACCCTACCTGATCCGAAAGACGCGACCAGAAAATATATGCATTTATAGCGTTATTATGCAACTGAACCTAAATAGACCCGAAACGAACCAAACCTCGGATCCGGTCTAAGTTTAAAAATGTATAATTTGGACCCAACAAAACCCAACCTGCCTACAACGAGACCCGTCGGGTCGGGTCTGGGTCTATCAGATCGTGTCTAATCGTCACCCTTAAGTTTACAAAAAACATATTTGAAATGTAATTTTATTTATTAGGCCCATGATGTCACATGCTATAGAACTTTATCTAACATGTTTCATAAATACACTAAAATAACATCAAACTGTCCATAACTTGCTGGAACTTTGATTGGTGTGGGTAATTTCCATAAATTTTTTCACATTCGTTAGTTGTCAAATGTTTATTAGAAGTTGATCCTAACCATAGGAGAATATTGGTGGACAATAACATGAACAATTCATTCCAATTTTGATGGGATTGGTTTGACTCCCAGTGAATTTTACATATTCACTAGGACCAATGTTGGTTGTGAGTATCCGTTGCCTTATTCCATATAGTGGCATTTGGACACCGAGGTAATTTCATGGCCTACAACATAGATTCAACCTGCACCCCTCTTGATATCACCCATCTTGTTATGCAATCAAGTATGTCGTCCATATCCAAAGTGAGACCATAGTTGTAAAGTAAGTAATAAGAATAACTAATGTCTAACTAAAGTCAACAATTATTGGTTTCACCTAAGACAAAACCACTAAGATGGAATTTGGTGCAACTAAGCATCATTTTACAACAATGCCCTACCAATTAGAGACTCATCTTCAATCATTCCAACACTTGCCTTCTTCCGGTGCCTCGTCTAAGCCCTAATACAAAAAGATAATATCACATATACTTTGGAAGATCCTTATACGACTTTGTAAAAATCGACTTTAGGTACCTGAACATCAACCAATATTCCATCCACCCTTGTAATACCTTAAACATCTCCATGTGGAGTTTTTTGCATTGTTCTCTCATGTGTAAGTTGAAAAAAATTTGAATGTCAATGGTTACTCTTTTAATAGTCGAGTCTCTATTGTCACACTTCAGCTTCGCCGCTTCTCGTTGACACTCAGTTAAAGTAACAGAATGAACGAGATAGGTTATCTCATATATTGTTTTGTAATAAGCTAATAAGTGGTTGCGGGTATAAAAGCCTAAAGCCCATTTTCTTTTATTAGTAATGAAAATATAAATACAGTCCATATGTAATTTATTAGAAACAATTCAATACAATAACATTTGCTTCATTTTCAATCTCTTTATTTCTTCAATACAAATTATCATCAAATCATAATAAGTTATTAGAACCATTCAAGGCTTAAAAGCATCAAAATTCTTTTTAATGATAAAAGAAAACAAAAAAGGAAACTGATTATCATCATATTGATCATCATCATCTGATAATCAGAACCCATCAGATATACATCTCATCATTTGGGTTTTTATCAAGAATTTATCATAGTTTTGTGCCACGCCTGAAACACAAGGTTCGGCTCCAACCAAACTCTGACAAATTCAGAGATTCAAAGAATTAAAATCAAAGAAAAATGAAGAACTCAATCAAATTATCAAGAAAAGCAAGTGTCGTGCTAGAAGCTTATCAGAGAAGATTCATCATCTAAGCTTGCCTGCATCCAACCTAGTTCTTGACTGTCGAAGAAGTTCTTGCGTCTGTTCATTTCCTAATCCTCTCTTTTCAGACTGATTCTTGCCGAAGTTCATTATGACTGGAGATTACAGTAACACGTCAACATCAAAAAGTTCTGCCAATACACAGTAGTTAGAAACTACAACTGAGAGCCTTATCAAAACAGTTATCAGTCCTCAAAGCCAATTGATAATTGTTCATCGTGAAGATGACAATTATCTACTGTGGAAGCTCCAAATTGAAACTGCACTTCAAGGTTTTGGTCTTGAGGGGTTAATTCTTGGCACCATCTTTGTCCCTCCAATGTTTATAACTAATCAAGAAAACAAACTGATTAGCAATGAGGAATACACAAAGTATCATAGATAGGACATACTTATAAGTTCATGGTTATTATCATCTATTAGTACTAACTTGTTATCTCAGGTTCTTGGTTGCAAAACATCTAATGAAATATGGGGTACTGCTAGAGAATTTTCAATACACAGTCAGCTGCAAAGGTAATGCACTACAAAAGAATGTTGCAAAACGTTAAGAAAGACAACTTACCCATGAAAGATTATCTATCAAAGATCAAAGTGACATGTGACATGTTAGAACCAGCAGGCCACAAAGTATCAAACACAGAACAAGTTTTAACCGTTCTAAATGGTCTTGGTGAAGAGTATGAATCAGTAGTGGCAGTGATCACATCAAAGAAAACAATGCCATCTCTAGAGTACATTCACTCTACACTTCTTGCCCATGAAGGAAGAATTGACCATAAAAAGCCACTAGATTCAGATATGTCTATCAACTATGCAGCTAATTACAAGGGTAAAGGTCAAGGCAATAGTAAAACAGATCAAACATATCAAAGAGTTGGTTACAGCTACATAGCAAGAGGCAGTGGCAGATGGAACAATAGTAATTGGCCAAAATGTCATATATGTGAAAAGATTGGTCACACTGCAGTCAAGTGCTATTTTAGATTCAATGCAAATTATACAGCAAATCAAAATCAAAACAATCAAAGAAGAGCTAATCCAAATGTTTACATGGCACAAGTTGACTCAAACAATCAATCAGAAGCATCAAGAAACTGCCAACAAAACATAGTTATAAAGATAGATGATGCAATAGATGAAAGCTGGTATCCTGACTCTGGGGCTACCAATCACATTACAAATAATCTAGAAAATCTGAACTTGGGGCAAAAGGAGTACAACGGTAAAAAGTCCATACACATGGGCAATGGTAAGAGTATTGAAATCACACACACTGGACTCAGTTGCATAAAAGGTCAAAGACTGTTATATCTCAACAACTTGTTAAGAGTACCACAAATAAAGAAAAATCTCATAAGTGTATCACAATTTGCAAGTGATAACCATGTTTATTTTGAATTTTACCCTAATTATTACTTAATCAAAGATATACTCACTAAGGATATTCTCTTGCAGGGTAATCTTGACAAAGGATTATACAATTTTAATCTTGCTAACTCAGGAAAATCCAGAAGTTATGAAAAATCCTATAATTTGTCTACTGTTACTGATGAGAAGAATAGCGTGTTAGACTCTTGGCATAGCAAGTTAGGGCATCCCAATATCAGTGTTGTAAAGTAGGTTTTAATGGATAATAAAATTTCTTTTGAAAATATTACTCTACCATATGTACGCACTTATTGTTAGATGGGCAAAAGCCACAAGTTATCATTCACTGATTCACAAACTAAGTATGGAAAACCACTTGAATTGGTTGCTGTTGATCTTTGGGGTCCAGCACCGATAAATTCAGATTATGGTTTTAATTATTACATATCATTTATTGATGCACACACCAGATACACATGGATATATTTTCGTAAAACCAAATCAGAAACTTATAAGGCAGTAGTGCACTTTATAACACAAGCATAGAAACAAACTGATCACAAGTTAGAAATTTTGCAAACTGATAGTGGTACAAATTTCAAACCACTTAATCATTTATTTCAGAAAAGAGGAATCATTCATAGAGTAACATGTCCATATACTTCAGAACAAAATGGTCTAGTTGAAAGGAAACATAAACATATTGTAGAGT
Organism: Allium fistulosum; assembly: GCA_030737815.1. NCBI lineage: Eukaryota > Viridiplantae > Streptophyta > Magnoliopsida > Asparagales > Amaryllidaceae > Allium > Allium fistulosum. The sequence continues at coordinate 421,897,815 of CM060907.1, read as the reverse complement.
GTGGTCTTACTTTATTAGCTCAATGGTCTTTACCTATGAAGTTTTGGCCAGATGCTTTTAGCACTGCAGTCTATCTAATAAATAGGCTACCAACAAAAGTGTTGAAAAATAAGTGTCCTTTAGAAGTTTTGTTCAACACAAAACAAGATTATCATCGATTAAGAATTTTTGGATGTCCGTGTTTCCCTTATCTAAGACCTTATAATGCTCATAAACTAAATTTTAGATCTACTGCTTGTACCTTTTTGGGATATGCAAGCAATCAAAAAGGTTACAAATGCCTGGATAGTAATGGTAAAGTGTTTATAAGTAGACATGTTATCTTTAATGAAAGTGTTTTTCCATTCTCTAGCACAGGTGTAACAACAACACAGAAAGTATAATATCCAAAGGTACCAGATATACCTTTGTATCAGAATGAAGGAAGGAAGGAATGGATTGAAGAAGACTCAAATCACTCTGATCCACAACACACTGTGCTCGATGAACCAGGTCATGAACAAGCAGAGCAATACGATCAACCCAATCACACTCCTACAAATAGTCAGTCGTACAGAGCTAGTCAAGAAGGATCATATGAGCACCAAGACAATCTACGACAAGACAACACAAGTGAACAAGCGTGTACATCTCAACCAACAGAGAGCAGACATCCCATGATCACCAGATCAAAAAGTGGGATTTACAAACCAAAAATATACAATGTAACAATCATATCAGAATAACCAAGCAACTTTAATGAAGTAGCGAGCAACAACAACTGGAAAAAGGCAATGGTTGAAGAGTATGATGCTCTTATGAAAAACAAAACATGGACACTAGTTCATTTACCAGAAAACAAAAATGTTGTGGGATGCAAATGGAACTTCAAACTAAAGAAAAATCCTGATGGAACCATTGCTAGATACAAGGCAAGACTTGCGGCCAAGGGATATACACAACAACATGGATTTGATTTTGATTAGACCTTTACACCAGTTGTTAACCCAACTACCATCAAAGTTGTACTTACTATAGCATTGAACAACAAACGGAAAACCAGACAACTTGATGTAAACAATGCTTTCTTGAATGGTAACTTAAAAGAGGAGGTTTACATAGAGCAACCTCAAGGATATAGAGAAAATAAAGATCTAGTTTGCAAACTAAATAAGGCCATTTATGGTCTTAAACAAGCTTCAAGAGTCTGGTTTAACAAGTTGAAATCTACACTAACAAGTTTAGAATTTCAACCTGCTAAGTCAGACAACTCACTTTTCATAAAAATCAACAATACTTCTATTATATATGTACTAATATATGTTGATGATCTAATTATTACAGGAAGTAATGAGGTAGAAATCAACAACATTATTCAGTTCTTAGATCAACAATTTTCAATAAAAGATCTTGGAGAACTAAGTTACTTTATGGGCATAGAGGTTACAAGAATATCAGAATCAGAAATATTCTCATGTCAAAAAAAATACATCATGGAAATCTTAACCAAAGCAAAAATAGAAGAAGCAAATTCATTGCCAACGCCAATGGTGACAAACCATCAACTATCAAAACACAGAGGAGAACCCATATTTAACACTAAACAATATAGAAGTATTGTTGGTGCTTTACAATATGCAACTATTACATGCCTAGAAATATCATACAGTGTTAACAAACTGTGTCAATTTATGCAGTATCCAAAAGATGAACACTGGAAAGCGGTAAAGAGGATTCTCAAATGTCTAAAAGGAACAATCGATTATGGATTACAGTTTAAAACATGCAAACATCTAAACATAATTAGTTATGAAGATGCAGATTGGGCCACGGGTCCAGATGATAGAAGGTCTACAATAGATCATTGTATATATATATATAGGAAGAATCCAGTCTCATGGTGTTTGAGAAAACAACAAACTGTGTCTAGATCAAGCACTGAAGTAGAATATAGAAGCATAACATGACCAACAACAGAAGTTCTATGAATATAATCATTGTGAAGTGAACTGAAAGTAAATACTAACACTATACCAGTGATATGGAATGATAATCAAAGTGCAATCTCACTGTCTGCAAATCTAGTTTTACATTGCAGGACAAAACATATGGAAATAGACTTGTATTTTGTTCGAAAGCAAGTAATGAAGGAAAAACTGCATGTAAACCACGTACCTTCAACTTACCAAATTGCAGACATATTCAAAAAAGCGTTGTCTACAAAGAATTTTACCAGACTTAGAACTGAGCTCAAAGTGAATGGAAAGCAAGGATCTTCGAACCAGATCAAGCATAGATCTGCCACAAAAGTGACATATCTACACTGATAAGGTCATCTGCATGCTCACGTCTCCTCTGGTTGGTGCTCAAAAGGTCCTCTTCACAAAGACGAAAACAAATCTGGCCAAATTCATGACAAATTTGCCCAATTCTCACCAGATCTGACTGTATATGAAGGAGATCTAACTGTATATGAAGCAAAGTCAGAAGCTTTTCATGATATTTCTCAATTTCGCTCGATTCTCAGTGACTGTGAAGAAATAGTGGGGTATATTCAACAAGCTGCACTCATTTTTTGAAGGAAAAATTGAAGATCGAAGAAGTAAAAGCGGAGCCGCCATGGTAAGGCAAACTCTAGACATATTTGAGGGGGAGAGTTAAAGTAAAGAATGAACGAGATAGGTTATCACATATATTGTTTTGTAATAAGCTAATAAGCGGTTGCGGGTATAAAAGCCCAAAGCCAATTTTCCTTTATTAGTAATGACAGTATAAATACAGTCCGTATGTAATTCAGTAGAAACAATTCAATACAATAACATTTGCTTCATTTTCAATCTCTTTATTTTTTCAATACAAATTATCATCAAATCATAATACGCTCTTTGGTTTGTATCCCATCCACTCCTTGTTGTTTTTGATCATGGAAGGTTATGAACAATCATGAAAAGTGAACTTAGGATAGCGTGGTTGATGCATATACTACATATAATAAATAACAAAATACAATATTCCCACTCACCGTTTCATTCACCATTGAGTTTCTACTAATCAAGTAATCTCAACACTTGCGTTTAATTAATGTCCACTTGAGTGCGTCTAAGGAAACTTTACTTTTAGTTGGTCCTCTAACTTTGATCTCTTTAACATATGCTCGGATAAGGAATGTGAAAACCCATTGTTTTCGACACCTGAAATCAATGCTAAAACGGAATATCTAACTTCTATGTATAAAAAATAGAACCTCAAAGCAAGGAATAACATATAGTGTAAAATAATTAAGCGTGCACATAACATATATATACATATATATATACACATATATATACATATATATACACACACACACACACACACATATATATATATATATATATATATATATATATATATATATATATATGTATATAAAAGCTTTGTTCATCATTGATTTCAAAAATAAATAAAAAATAGCAAAATAAACTAAGTCCTACTCACCACGCTAATTTTCGGTCTTCTCAATCTTTTCCTTTGAACTACACCTTATTGAAATTTTTCGTTAATTTATATCTCAACAAACTCATAAGTTCCAGTATCAGCAATTTGGTGACAAAACCATGCATATCATTCATAGGATAAGAATTTTTGTTTCTACTTAATTATGCTTCTAAACAAGCCTAAACCGCATAGTTGATCTAGTTAACATGCTTCTTCAATCCCTTGAGATGGTTACTGTAAATGTTTGTCTTCACGTGTATGAAAATTCAACATGTGTTTCTTCATTGTTCCTTTGGCTCGCCATCTCCATGTTGGTCCTGATCGTGGCCGTCAATAGATCCATACCCACATCTTCATTTTTCCATCAACCTTGATATAAACCACCATCTACTCAAAATTTTAGGTTATATTTAGGAAATTATTCTATCCAGTAATCCCTGTTGCACCACAATCGAATATGATAAAGGGTACTTTTGGCATAGGTCCTTATTAAAATAAGGTTCAAAATACATGAAAAGTCCTTCACTGAATTTCAGTGTAAATTAGGTCCCTGTATTTTATTCACGATTATTGCAGAGCATGATGCAACTTTTCATAAAAGTTACTGACATTTCAGTAACTTTTCTGTACACTGTGAACATAGTGTGTGAAAGTTGCTGAAATATCAGCACTTATTTATAAAATTTGCTGACATTTTAGCAACATTTATGTACACTGTGAACACAGTATATGAAAGTTGCTGAAATATCAGCACTTATTTATAAAAGTTGCTGACATTTCAGCAATAATTTTTCTTTATTTCTGCAAAATAAGGATCAGATTTACAATGAAACTTTGACAGGAAAAGTTGTTACAATATCAGCACTTATTTATAAAAGTTGCTGACATTTCTGCAATAATTTTTCTTTGTTTCTAGAAAATAGGGACCGGATTTACAATGAAACTTTGACAGGGGCCCGCTTTACAATATGAAAGTATTATAGGAATTCCTTTCTAATTTCCACTATGGTAAATGGCGTTAGTTCCATATTTGGGACCAACAACAACTTAAGAGAAATTCTTAAGGTTTACTCGAAGATCCAGAAACCACAGTCTTTTGGCCAAATCTATAGATTTATCGACTCCTTGAATATGTGTCAAAATTTGCCAATATTTAAGGTTTTGCTTAGATGACGAGTAGACTTTTATGGGAAGATGAAAAAGAATATAAAATTGATTTACTTTCCTGACAATTTAGCGGGTCATCAACAGTACCATATTCTTCAGAAAAAAGTCCACAAGTATAGCTCAGCTGGTTGAGGACTACCTTGCAACCATGGAACAAAGTTCCTGGAGGTTGCAGGTTCGAGTCCCACAGCCGAGATATAGGAGAGAGAATATTTTTGAACTTGAAAATAGTTCCAAATTTATGTACTCTCTTTGAGTTCCACCATTGTGAAGAGAACTACCAACTTGTGAAGAGTGTTCCTCAACATGATAAATATAATATGAAACATTGTATGAAGCGTCAAACTGATGGTAATTGGTCAACAATTATTGCATATGGATCTGTACAAGTGAAAGTGCCTTATGGAATCTTAAATATATTACATAGTCTCATAATAGATTTCTAAACAGTAATAAACAAATAGCTGATAATAGTATCTGAATAGTACTTTTTTTAGTCTTAAACATTTAACGCTCAACCTACTTCTGGAAGTACGAAAGAGATGAGAAAATAGAGATGTTACATCGATTTTTCGAACAAATATCTTAATATCTTATGGAGGTTCGTGCATACAAAGTTAACATGCAGTGTAGCGCAGTAAATGATATGACAAGCCAAGTGCTACATTAATAGGGAAATGCATAAGTTTCAAAATATAGCATATAGACCCAAAAAAGTCTTTCGTTAAAAACTGCATAATCGAAGGGCTTTACACAAAGGTCAGTGCAACTCATATTCTAGGATGCGCCCATATTACTAGCTTTTTTTTAATAAAGGCACAATGCTTTTGGGCCATATCTACTAGAAGTGGGCGCGGTCGGTTTGGTGTTGTTTGAAGTTCAAACCGCTTCTGCACCGCATCAAACGGTTAATCAAAAATACAAATCATTATACTAATATTTCAAATGGTTCGGTTTCGGTCTAGTTTGAATGTAATACGGTTCGGTTTCGGTCCGATCCGGTTTGAACCCATATTAAATATGTAATAAGAGAATTACTTTCATCAACAATCAATTTACGAAGGGAACTGTGTGAAACTTTAACGCTTAAAGATTAAAACATACAATGTTATACTGAATGAAAGATTAGTTCTTAATTGTATGAATATTTCAACTTGACATTTACCTACAAGTGAGATTTTTTTGCTAGATTAACCAGACATCAACATTAATCAATGCATAATCATTAAGGAAAATGACTAGAATAAGATTATAATTAGCATTTATCCAAAAAAATGAGATGAAAAATATTATACCAAAACTATACATTCTTCATTTATGACAGCGATTATTATTAATATAACAACAACATACGTTAAAAATAGAATTTACATCGTTAGAATCTAAAATAAGATAGGAGTTGCTTATATTTTTAACATAAGATTACTAGTGTAAATTTTCGGTTCAGTCTGGTTTAACATGGTTGGTTCAACCGTCCAAACCGTAACCGAACCGTATCGATGCGGATTGGTCCGGTTTGAGGTATCTGCTTTGGTTAGAAGATTCGGAGCGAGTTTTCACACCATTTTTGCGGTTCGATGCGGGCGGTTTCCGTATAGCGGTGCGGTTTATGCCCACCTCTAATATCTACTCAAGGATTGCACAAATAGCTCAATAAAGCATCAAATATCCGAAGAATAAACTTAAGCATCCTATCAGCTAATTTAATATCCTTTAAATTAGCTAATTCATAATCACGTAAGCACGTAATCTCAAAATTTAGAATGGTGACGTTGGCCACTTAAATGAGAGGGCAAAGCTCAAAAACAAAATCCAAGCCTACCCCAACATCAAGTCCAAACATCCAAATGTAAACCCTCGTCTACTTTGTAAGTGCAGTAAGCAGGCAGCGCGAGAGAATGATGAGGCTAGCTCAACTTAGATTGTGGCTGATGAAAAATTTATTCTAAAGATAAAGAAATAAGGGCATTGAAGGAACATGTAGAATAGTCATCACATCTTTGCCAACAAAGCAACAAAGTAGGGAGAGGAGAGCCCCCTTCCGTTCTTCGACGGCGTAGTGGATTCAGATTTTCTTTACAACTTTAGCCATGTTATAGAATAGTATGATGGCACCCTAAGCCTGGATACCACCTTTGCACTTTTGAATACCAAATGGATATTCCGAAAGTGGTAGAAATTGCAAGAGACAAGTTATTTCGAGTCTACTTGGTTGGAGCAGCTTCAAGGTGGTTTAAAGGATCTTAATCTGATGAAGTTTATTCTTGGGCTCGGTTATTTTCTAATTTCCACCAACAATTTATTGCTAGAAGGGAAGTCTCCTTCGATCTAAGGCACGTTGTGCTGCATCAAGTAATATAATACAACGGAAACAAAATACAACGATAGGTGAACCTCCAACCCTTTTTCCAATAACTCCATACCACCAAAGCCAACTTGAGAAAAACCCACCCGACTATTATAATAAAATAACACTCGGGTCAGTTTGGAAAACCAGCATGAAAAAACTAAATTAGACCATGCCGTAAACGTGGAATAGGTTTTAACATCACAAGAATAACTACCATAAAAAAAGAAATGGAAAACAAATCAGTTAAGCAATCCAATTAAGAAAGAATGGAAATAAACAACAGAAACAGTACAAATATGGTAGGTCCTAGTAAAAGCAAATCCCATACTGAATGAATGGGCATAAATAATATCAAATTCTAGTTGGAAAGAATGGTCATAAGTAATTGAACATAGAGAATAACACAAGATAGTTCTTTATGCAATTAAGGAAACAATTCAAATTTTGAATTAACAATAAAGGAAAAAGAGAAAATTTTCCAACAATGACTAAGTGAGTGCGCACCCCTTACCAGAAGTATAACTATAGAAATATACTTGTGAGTGTCATTTACTCTATGACATCTCTCGGATAAGTTCAATCTGGACCCCGCCAACCTTATTAAGAATCCGAGCATTTCACAACTGAATGTGCAAACTGAATCCAATCTAGAGTTGATGTGAAAATACCCTAATAGGAGCAACCCTACATAGCTTGGCTTCTACTTGCGCTTTTGGTTTAGTCATTTTCGACAAAGAATAAAAAAGCTCAAAAGAGCAACAAATCTTCTTTGAGTGTCGAAATACAAAGAAGATAGCAGAATCGAAGTCGATAGTCGATAAATCAACTTCAGGAATGATAAAATGGTTATTCACAATTGCAATTGATTTTCGCATAACAATACTTTTTAAAATCGAAAATTATATTTTCTTAATGTATTAAAACTAAGTTCAAAACAAATGTCAAAACACTATTTATTATAAACCCAAAAAATTTACACTTAGCTTTATTTGAAATAAATATTTTTAAAAGAACTTCTTGTTTATGAAATATTATTTATAAATTTTAACACAATATTTATTATCCCAATAGATAATAAATAAATTATATTATTTTTAAAATTTTAAATCAAAGGTTAATCATCGTGAAGAATAATTTATATAACCTTTTTATATCTTTTAAAACCACACATATTTTCTCAAAATAGATGTAACGTCCCCTATCTAGAGGCCCAAAACTAAGCGCTATAGATGTTGTAGTCATCTATAGTATTAGCTTCTGGCGACAAAATACGGCTATGTTGATAGTATCTATAATATCAAAAGCACTTGAATATGAAACAAAACAAAGATTTCAAAACAACTTTTCTTTATTACATTCAAAACAGATGTTCCATATTCATTTCACATAATCCCAAATTTGTTCCCAAGCATATATAAAATATACTTATTACAAAATACGCCAAGAGCGGTATATGAAGACACCCTTTTGGATGATCAAAGTTATATAGTCATAATTGATTTAATACGAACACAGCGGAGATACAACAAAACATAAAACTGCAGCTCCTCAATAGCTATCCGTTTGCCTCCTACATGCCTCTGGTAGCCTTATTCGTCATCCTACTAAACCTGAAAAAGAACTTAACACCTCAGCCTACTGAAATTAATTTTGAGCACCGGGGAGTTTAAGGGGAAAACACAAACTTCGAGTCAGACATAAAGTCTGGTGTGAATAATATTATACATCCCAATTTAATATGTTAAGTGAGACTACACTGCTTAGCGGAACCGGTTTCCCCTCACTAACTAAATCAAAAGGAAGCTTAGGCAAGCCTTCTTTTCACCTTCTACATCTCTCTCTCTCTCCAATTTCAGAAATTTCCTAAACCCTCATTTAGGAAATACTTGTTTTGATCTAAGATTGGAGCTTGTAGAGTAGAAGTGAAGAGTGGTTGATCTTTTCCTTGCATTTGAGCTTCTCTACTTTGTTCTTGAGTAAAATGGTGAGTTTTTAACTCACATCTACTTCTCTTGATATCATTGATGTTAGGTATGAATTCCTAACACTTATTTATGTTCATTTCCTTTTCATTTGAATTGATTTGGTGAACATTTCAATTTTTGGTGTTTTGAAGTCAAAAACTCTAAAAATAATAGCTCTGATGTTTGAATATGCTTTTGGTGTTGTATTGAAGAGCCAATGGGGATGGGTTATCGATTGGCATAAACCCCTAGCACCATTTCTCATCGGTTGCAATTTGAGAGAGTTTGCTCTTCATTTGGATAGGCTGAAAAACAGTCCCAGTGCCAGTCAGTCGACTAGCTGTAGAAACCGAGAGTTTCTGGGAATGTTTGCAGAAACTGAAAGGCTATGTTTTCTACAGTCAGTCGACTGGCCTCTGTAGTTAGTTGACTGACTGCAGAAAACGAAAATTTCAGGTTTCTGGACCAGTCGACTGGCCTCTGCAGTCGGTCGATTAACCTGCTTGTTTCAGCCCAAATTTGCCTATTTTGCTTGGTTTTTGATTTTAATCGATTCATGTTGATTCCAATTAGTTGTTATCGCATTTTTGACTTTGATGATTCCTTTTTGATTTCAAACACGGGTTTTTATAAAATGATCTTTTCAAATTTTATTAAAAGCTCGTTTCTCCAATTTATAATTTCTATTTAAAACACACACAATTTTGCACTTCGAGCGAAGAGGGAGGAGAATTAAATGATTAAATAAAATGCGTGCTATGAACACGTGGGTTTATCTTTTCAGTTAATTCCTAATCTATTCGTTTGTCCGTTTTGACCTTTGGGTCTGGTTTACCGATGAGATGAGGTGAACTTTGTATTGCTTTGAGTGTGAAATTGACTAACGGGTAGTAAACCGTTTAGTGCGAACATGGGGTATGGGACTCACGTTAACATTTTCTGGGTTCCTTACTGAGAGTGTTGACACATTCCACCGGGTAGTGGTGTCCAGTACCGCCACTACGGTTTGTTGCCTTCGGGGTTTGTTTCCTTTGGGCGTATGGCTTTGTCTATGTGGACAATTGCTCCTATGTGGGAGTAGAGTATTCGTGCGTATCGCCTCTGGGCATGTGGCTTTGTCTATGTGGACAATTGCTCCTATGTGGGAGTAGAGTCTTCATGCGTGTTGCCTTCGGGCGTGTGGATCCTTGTTATATAGTACTGAGCTCGAGCATCTTTTGTTTATTTTGACAATTATATTTCCCTAGTGTATCACCTTTCGGTGTAGGTTCTTTGAACCACATGATATATAGCGATTACCTTGTTGAAACTTGTGTTACCTTGTTGGTATTTGTCATTTGCCTTCTTGGCTTGTTTTGGGATATGATATCCTTGGGTTAAGTGAGTTGCCGATGATATAAGGCTTGTTTTGATTCATCTTTTGTTAGATAATTTGGTTATCTCTTTTGGAGATATTTGTGGTACTTTATGATCTAGTGTGTTCATTATCATTTAGTTTATCTAACCGATTTGTTTAGCTAGACTGACCCATGTATTTTATACCCGGGTCAGACCGAGATGTTTCAGGTTAGGTACATTGGACTTTGCCTATTTTGCTTCCGCATGGACTATTCCGCTAGTTCCTTTTTGTTATAGCTTTTTTTGTAGTCCTTTTTGGCGGTAACTCTGATATGTATTCTATTGACTCGCCTGTATATTGTGGTTTGCTTACCACTTGACATGTATCGTTTTGTATACTCTATAATGTATCTGTATATGTGTAAATGTATGTGATGACCTACTGTTCTGTGATGTGTATTACATTTGAGTTGTTATATTTTATTCTGATAGATCATACAGCCACCTATGGCTTTGTATTAACTATTTGTTGGAGATGTCGATCCACTTAAGTAAGAAGTGGCAATTGTCGGCGCATTCAATAGATAATTAAGACAAGGTTATAGATGGTCACTCCTATCCAGCTCTATTCTCTTCATTAGCATACGGTGTTACTTAGTAATACTCTATGCTAATGTGGGTCTCGGAGTGGGGCGTTACAACTTAGTATCATAGCTGAGTTCAGAACAAAATATGATAAACATAGAACAGAGGCACATATTACGGTACATCAAAGTGTAGTATGAATGTTACGAATCTTTGAATCATCGTGCCATAGGAATTAATTCGAGTCTTCGTACCGTTCTATCCTATTTTCTTTTTATGGTGCCTTGTTTTATCAATCATGTTTGTTTGATATTCATTCTGAGAATAACCTTTTTCCTCTTCTGTCTTTTTGTTTCTTTCTTAAAGAAGAAGAGATGGTTAGATCTAGCAGTCCCAATGCCGGTCAATCCAGTAGTCCTTCTCTGGATGGCGTATTTATGACTGCCCAACAACTTTTGGAACTTGTAAAGAATCAAAGGTTTATCTGTGCTTTAAGTAAGAACCCCGAAAAGGTTTTACCTCTGAAATTAGAAGTGCCTTTAGATTAGTTTGAAGATATTGCTCTTCGACTTGAAGAGGTCGATAAAGAAAATGATATTGAAGTTGTGGATGCCAAACAAAACTTCAACATCAACGAGAAGAGGCATATTAAGTTCAAAAGTCCTAATCCCAACAAAAATGGAAAGCAGGCAATTTCGGTAGCAAAGACTTCTACCACTAGTCGTGGACGATGCTACAATTGTGATTCTAAGGACCACCTTGTAAATAAGTGTCCAAAACCCTCTTCTTGTCGCTATTGCAAAGGTTTGGTCACCGAATATCTTCATGTCCCAAACTTCATAGTAGGAGGGAGGGAAAGTCGAATGTTGCGCAAGCATCTAGTAACCCTTCTCTTGGTCAAGGTAATTCTCCTTCTATCCTTGATGGCATTAATTGTTTTGTGACTATCCTATTCGAGTTCTTTTGATATGGGTTCATCTTATTATTTTATATCAAAAGAACTTGTTGATTCTTTTTCTTTGAATAATTTGGGCTTGATGGCTTCTTTGAGAATTGCGAATCCGATTGGTGGATCCATAACACTCAGTCGTTTCTTTGAAAAATGTCGAGATTATTTTTATGATTATTCTTTTCGAGCCGATTTGCATGTATGCGTTATTTAGGCTTCGAAATTGATTTTTGGGAAAGGATTGGCTTAATTATTATGAAGCCCATATCCTATGTCCAATGTGGACTATTCATCTTCGACATCTTCAATCTATTAAGTCGATTTCTTTTGTTCTTAATGATTTTGATTTCCCAATTCGGTGGCATCATTTTAATTCTTTAAACTCACTTGATGAGGAAAATGTTATTTCTCTCATTCAAGTAGTTTGTGAATTTTCCGGTATATTTGAGCTTGTCTTAGGATTATCACCTAAGAAATCTATTAAATGGTGCTAAGGTCTTTTCAGCTCGACCTTGCCACCGGTTTTAATCAGCTACGAGTTGTAGAAGGTAACATCCTCTTACCGCATTATGCACTCGTTATGATTCTTGTGAGCGGTTCGTTATGTCATTCGATTTGATGAACCTTCTACCTTATTTCATCCATTTTGTCAATCGAGTATTTTACGAATATCTCAATTAGTTTATCCTTATATTTATTGATTATGGATGAAAATAACAAATTTAAAATTTGCAAACCTTTTTAATAAGGTATATATAAGTATGATTGGGTTTTGTTCTTAAAACGAGCAAAGAATATTTGTAAATTTTATGATAGACATGGTTATCATATAGAAAATGATTTTTGTGTTGTTTTGCCCATTGAGTGCTTTAAGAATTCTGGTCGAGGCGCTTGATCAATGTTATCGATAGGAGTCTCCTAAACGCTTTGATGAGACAGTCAAACACAGTAAATTCTTGTAAAAAGTTAATTTTTCCAAAAAGATGTATATATATAAAGTTAATTATAACTTTGAAAGTCTTAGCTTTTCGGGAAAGAGAATCGATTAAAGGAACTCTTTTTCGATGCTTTTATTCTTGCGGTTCCCAAAGGGAACCAAGACTTTATTGTTTGTACCAATACTAGTCGTATTGGTTTGGGTGCCGTTCTCTTGCAAAGGGAACGTTCTATCACTTATGCTTCTGTACAATTAAAGCCTATCGAGACCAGGTATGCCACTTATGATCTAGTGCTCACGGCTATTGTTTTCGGTTTTAGAATTGGCATCATTTTTTTTTGGGAGAGCAATTTATTCTCTACACCGATCATAAATCTTTGAAGCATTTATTTTTGTCAAAAGGAACATAATTTGCATCAACAACGTTAGCTCGAGTTCCTTGCATCTTATGATCTTGATCTTCTTTGTACTTCGAAGAAGGGGTAATCGTGTTGCCGAGGCCCTTAGCCGAGAGCAATAGCGGATGTTTCTTTGTTGATATCCGAATGGAATGATCTCGAGACCTTATCCACTTATAAGATTTGAGATCGTGAATCCAATTTATGTTCATCTCTTGTTTTGTGAGCCTTGAGGCTCATCCTTCTCTTTTGAACCTCATCCTTGAAGCTCAATATTAAGATCCCGAATTGGCTTTTCTTAGCCAAAGTTGTAGGGATCCGAATAAGGTTGATGGTTTTAAAGATTTTAAAATCGATGCTCGTGGTGGCATTCGAAAATTTGGTAGACTTATTGTGCCAAATATTTGTGATTTCATAAAGACATTTTAAAAGATTCACATCGTTCTAATTTACCGTTTAACCCGGTAATAGTAGCGACTTTATTATTGGGATGGAATGAAATCTGATATTGCTAACTTCATTAAGCATTGCATGACTTACCAACTCATTAAGGCCTAGTATCAAAGGCCCGGTGGGTTATTGCAACCTTTGGACATTCTTATTTGGAAGTGGAATCAAATTTCCATGGACTTCATTTACGGTCTTCCCCGATTCTTGTTCGGGTCATGACAGTTAAAATCCATCCATTTTATTCCCATTCGATCTAATCGGACCGTACCTCTTTTGGCTGAACTCTATATCCTGTTATATTGCATGGAGTTCCTACTTATATTGTTAGCAATCATGATCCATTAATTTTTTAGTGGATTTTAGTAAGGTCTTCAAAAGCTTTGGGAACAAAGCTTAATTTTAGCACCGCTTATCGTCCTCAATCCGATGGACAAATAGTGCGTGTGAATCAAACTCTAGAAGATCTCTTTCGTGCATGTGTTCTTGATTTTGGTTGAAGTTGGGAAGATTATATGTCTCTTGTTGAGTTTTCTTCCTATAGTAAGCTTCCAATCTTGTATTGGTATGGAACCTTTCGAGGTACTCTACGGAAGGCCGTGCCGATTTCCTTCATGTTGGCTTGAAGCCGGTGAGAAGCTCGTTTTAGGTCCAGATTTTATTTGTGTTCATTTGTGTTTCACCTATGAGGTGTGTTGTGTGTTTCAGTCGATCGGGAAAGTTAGCACCTTGATATGTTGGTCCATTTCCCATCACCGAATGTATTTGTTCCGTGGCTTATCGCCTTTTTATTACCGGCTCAATTCTTTTGCTATTCTTGATGCTTTCCACGTCTCTCAACTACGGAAATGCCTTAGGGATTCCGATTCTAATCTTGAGCCGAGTGTTATTGAGGAAATTGAAGTTTCACCAAATTTGACTTATGAGCAACATTCTATCGTATCATTACTTCGGAGGTTAAACCCCTTCGAAATAAAGATGTTCTTCTTGTGGAAGTTCAATGGTCCTCAAATCCTAAGAATTGCTTTTGGGAATCCAGAGAATCCATTGAGCGAACACATCTGGACTTACTCCTTCATGCTCTTTTATGGTGAACTTCATACTTCAAAATTTTCTTTTGTGTTTGTTAACTCATATTTTTCTTACGACCTAAAACCCTACGACCTAAAAGCTTCGCGACCTAAAAACCTCACAACCTAATTTCTCCAACGACCTGAAGACTCTGCGACCTAACAGGGGTTGCGACCTAAAGGCTCTGCGACCTAACAGGGGTTGCGACCTAGCAACCTAAATGGTTCCGAAGGCAGTACAACTTACGACCTACTTTAGGTCGCTCACGACCTAACTCCATTGCCCAGTTTATACAAACCAACGTAATTCCCTATGCCGCTTTCCTATAAGTCACTTGCGACCTACCAGCCCACTAGGTCGCCAATGACCTAGTACCATCCTTAACTCGCCTGCAACTTACCACTTCAGCCTGCTTCTTAAGTCGTTAGTGGACTGCGACTTAGCTTAGGTCGCTCGTGACCTACGACCTAACTTAGGTCGTACGCGACCTAAGACTTGGCAAAAGCTGCTGTCCAGAAATTCAATTCCTATAAATACCCCACTATCTTCAACATAGAGGGGACTTTTGGCCGATCATTTCTTCAAGCGTCGTTACTCTACCGAGCTCTCAACTCATTCAACAATTGAAGATCTTCAGATATTCGAGACACTACAACAAGCTTCGAGAGGAATTTCCCACATCCAACACGGATTCATCAAGTTTCATCATCGAAGTTTGAGCTAGTAGTCGAGATTGTCTTCGTGATCAAACTATATTGTTTTCATAAGAGTATTGTATCGTCTTGTAACCAGATTCAGTAATACAAAGATTCAAAGTGGACGTAGGCTCGATCTCAAGCCGAACCACTATAAACTGCTGTCGTTTACTGCTTTTTCACTATTTTGACTGCTTGCTTCTTGTTCCCGTCACACGGGTGGTGCTTTCACAATTCTACTACACACACCGAGTGTTAGCGTTCACTTTTCAGCGTTAACATTTTGGTGCTTTCATTGAGAATTGAACTCAGGCGATCATTCACCATTGCTTCACGGAAATTTGTTGAAAGAATTTCCTTCAAAACCAGAAGCCTATCAGACATAATGGCTCCTGGAAGAAAACGCAAGTCCATCTGATCTGATGATGACCGTGACAATACTGCCACTTCTCTTTCTCCAAGTCAGGCAGCTCCAAGCGTCGAGGTGACGCGAGAAGAGTTGAATGCTGCTGTGTCCGGACTGTACCAGTAGATTGAAACTCAGAATAATCTGATGATGGAAAAGTTGAATGCTCTGCTCGGAGCTAATCAAAGACCAGTAAATAATGAAGAAAACTTTGCTGATGTTGCTCCCAACTCCGAAGGGAGAAATATCCCTCAGGATAGATCTGGTGCCGCTGAAAGGGTACCTCCCTAAGCGGAAGGATCCAGGCCATCGCCAGCTCTCCCCAAACGTTTGCCCGGACAAACTTCTAAGAAAATGGCCGAAGCCTATTCTGCAAGGTCACTAAACAATGAGGAGTATATCTCTGGCATGATCCGGCAGATAATGAAAGAAAGCATGCAGAGAAACGAAGATGAAAATGATTGGGGATGCGCTCCAAGTAAGACCCCATTTACAGAAAGGATCTTAAAGGCTGAGTTTCCTAGAAAATTCGTTCCTCCTACCATCCATCCTTATCGAGGAACAAGTGATCCGAATCAATTCCTCTACAAATATGATTGGCACATGACTGGCGCCAGAGCAATTGATGAGATCAAATGCTGATATTTCCCGGTATACTTGGAAGGAGTGGCGTTACTTTGGTTTACCAAGCTTCCTGTGCGATCTGTTGACCAGTTTTCTGATCTGACCCGAAAGTTCAAGGAACAATTCAGATTGTACATTTCAAGAGCAAAGGATATAATGTCTCTCTCAAGCCTTGAACAGAATCCTGGAGAGCCCATCAAATCCTTTCTGAATCGCTTTAATTTAGCCCTAGCAGAAGTTGATAACGCGGAACCTCGAATGATCTTGACCTACTTAATGCGGGCTATTGACAAGTCAAGCGAGTTTCGAAAATGGTTAAAAATGAAGGAACCAAATTCGATCGAAAAATTCTACAAAAAGGATGATGAGTTCATGCGCCTAGAGAATCTCTCTGCGTCAGCTAAAGTTGTGACAACAATGGTGGAAAATAATGCTACAGTTCAGAACAAGAAAGAACCCACAAATCAGAAAAGGGAAAGTAATGGTGGAAAGAAGCAGAAAGATCTCAAAAAGCCCCGCTTCCTCAAACCTTCGGATTTTACCCCCCTGACTGATACACCGGAGAATATTTTCATCGCCACTAAGGATGCTGTTGAATTTCCAAAACCACTGGCAGTAAAAGTTGGGAAAAAGGCTGCTCAAAGCGTAAGATTTTGCAAGTTTCATAACCAACCAGGCCATGATACCAATGAGTGCCGCCACTTGAAAAACCTGATTGAAGAATTGTTAAGAGAGAATAAGTTGCAGCAGTACATTAAAAGGAATAGAAAAGACCCTTCTTCATCTAACCAAGGGCAACTACCCCCAGCTCATTCATCTGGCTCAGGAGAGAGGCCTGCTGAAAAGAAAAGACCTGTTATCAATGTGATAACAGGAGGACCTCATCCGGCTGGCAGGAGTTGGGGCGAGATGGAAAGGTATACTAGAGCTTTGAAGTATGCCCCAACTGAAGAAAGTGTCTTAATCTTGGAAGATGCTGCACCTCTGAAGCAGCAAAAGACTTTTCACGATGATATTATGTTCATAACTAGGGATTCTATTGATGTGGAAGCTCCTACTGAGGACCCTTTAGTTGTCTCTGTCGGTATTGGGCCGGCTATTGTCAGAAGAGTGCTGGTTGATAGTAGCGCATCGTGCAACATACTCTTTAAAAAGACATTTGACCAAATGAGAATTCCAATGGCAGACGTACAAGCTTCCTCACACAAGATTGCTGGATTTACAGAAGAGCTGAAACAGCCAATTGGAACAATGGACTTGTTTGTTGAAATGGGCGAAGGCCGTAAAAAGGTGGTTCGGAAGCAAACCTTTGTAATTGTTGATGGATTCTCCGCCTATAATGCTTTCTTGGGTCGACCAACCCTTGCTGCTTTCAGGGCAGTCCTTGCTCCGTGGTGTTTAACAATGAAATTTCCCACTGATAATGGGATTGCTATCATTAAGGGAGATCAGAACGCGGGGCGAGAATGTTATCTTGTAGAACTCCGAGAGGCCAGAAAAAGGGAAATGGGAAAAGATGCGGCAGCTCCGCTCCGCATCAAAGAGCCAACCTTGTAGCAGCTACGGGGTGGCCCCTGTACTGGCGAACACAGCAATGCAAGAAAAGAAATGGACCCCAGGAAAGCCAGTACAGGGGAGAATAGAGTGGTACCTATGGAAGTAACGGTACCAATATCTGTTGACTCAAAAGACCCGAACTAAGTACTCAATGTGGGTTCACAGCTGAGCATAGCAGTTCAAAACACGCTGATATCATTCTTAAAAGCCAATCTAGATGTGTTCGCTTGGTGTCATGCTGATATGTGTGGGATCTCCCCAGAAAATGCTGTACATACTTTAAACATTGATCCAAAATTCACGCCAGTGAAACAGAAAAGAAGAACTCAAGGCCTAGAAAGGTCGACAACACTAAAGGAAGAGGTCGATCGGCTCATGGAAAACGGCTTCATCAGAAACTCCACTTATCCAAATTGGGTTTCAAATCCAGTACTGGTTAAGAAGGAAAATGGGAAGTGGAGAGTTTGCATCGATTTTTCGGACCTAAACAAAGCTTGCCCCAAAGATTGCTTCCCACTGCCCAGAATCGATCAATTAGTGGATGGAACAGCTGGGCATGAGTTATTATCATTCATGGACGCTTATTTCGGATACAATCAGATTATGATGCATGAGCCGGATCAGGAAGACACAAGTTTTATCACAGATGTGGGTCTCTACTGCTACAAAGTTATTCCTTTCGGATTGAAGAATGCTGGGGCAACCTACCAAAGGCTCGTCAATGAAATGTTCAAACCTCAGATTGGTAGAACCATGGAAGTTTATGTTGACGATATGTTGGTAAAGTCGAAGAAAGCTGTAGACCACATGGGTCACTTGGAGGAAATGTTTGCAGTTCTTCGAAAGTACGGGATGAAGCTCAATCCATTGAAATGTTCGTTCGGAGTAGAATCTGGGAAATTCTTGGGTTTCATTGTGAGCGCCAGGGGCATTGAAGCCAATCCTACTCAAATCACAGCTCTAAGAGAGGTCAAAGCCCCTAAAACAAAGAAAGAAATGCAAAGTCTCAATGGAAAAGTCGCTGCTCTGAGTCGTTTCATTTCCAAGGCCACAAACAAATGCATTCCCTTCTTTGACGCTCTAAAGAAAGGAAAGAAATTTTTTGAATTAACTCCCGAATGCCAGAATGCTTTCGATGAACTAATTCGTCATATGGAAACGCCTCTGGTTCTTTCCAAGCCTAGTGATGGTGAAGATCTTTTCATCTATTTAGCAATTTCATCTCATGCTCTCAGCGCAACACTTGTACGGGAAGATATGAAAGTACAACGTCCAGTCTATTACATCAGTAAACGGTTCATTGGGGCAGAGATGAATTATTCAAAGATAGAAAAGCTCGCCTATTGTTTGCTGATTGCTTCCAGGAAATTGAGACCATACTTTCAAGCTCATCCTATCATGGTTCTTACTGATTAACCTCTAAAGCAAGTCCTGTTTCGTCCTGAAACTTCGGGTCGTCTTTTGAACTGGAACATTGAACTCAGCCAATATGACATCACTTACCATCCCCGGAGAGCAATCAACGGACAGGCTTTAGCAGATTTCATCGCAGAATCTACTGACAAAGGTGATAGTGAGAATGAAATAACTGATGACATTCCAATCCAGTGGAAGTTGTATGTTGACGGATCGAGAAATGATTACTGTTCTGGGGCAGGGGTTGTGCTCGAAACCCCCAAAGGACGGTCGTTGTGTTATGCATTGAGACTGGAATTTCCTTCAACGAACAATGAAGCAGAGTATGAGGCTCTAATTGCTGGTTTAAAAATTGCCAAGGAACTAAACATCAAAGTGTTACAGATCTTCAGCGATTCTCAACTTATTGTTTGCCAGGTAAAGAAAGAGTTTCAAGCTAAAGGTGGAAATCTGCCCGCATACTTGTCAGAGGCATGTGAACTTCTCGAAGATTTTGATCATTATACGATAAGTCATATTCCTCGGGTAGAAAACATGAAAGCGGATTCTGTAGCAAAGTACTCAAGTTCTGGAGAAGCTCAGTTACTGGGATTAGTTCCTGTGGAAGTTCTGTCAGCTCCAAGCATTGATGAAATGGATGTTGATTCGATTATGGCTGCGTCTCAAGAGCATGAATCATGGATGACTCCAATCAAAGAATACCTACTCAATGGTTCCCTGCCAGAAAGTTCTAAAGAACGCCGAAAACTATTGAGGAAAGCATCAAGATATATAATTCAAGATGACCGATTATATAGACGGGGATTCTCAATGCCATTACTTCGATGTGTAACCAAGGAAGAAGCCAAGACAATTCTAGCTGAGGTACACGGAGGAGAATGTGGAGATCATTCAGGTGGTCAAACCCTAGCCAAGAATGTTCTCCGATATGGATATTTCTGGCCGGATATTAATCGAGATGCCGCTACTTACTCCAGAAAATGCGACAAGTGCCAAAGATTTGCAAAGATCCCAAAAGCGCCTTCCACCGCACTCACACAAATTGTCAGCCCATGGCCGTTCGCCATTTGGGGAATAGACTTGATTGGACCTTTACCGATCACTAAATCTGGAATCAAATATGCTATTGTTGCTGTTGACTATTTCACAAAATGGGCTAAAGCTGAATCCTTAGCCACTATTACCTTTAAAAAGATGATAAATTTCGTAACTAAAAATATCATTTGCAGGTATGGTGTGCCGCAGAAAATAATCACAGACAACGACACTCAGTTTGAAAGTGAAGAATTCCAAGACTTTTGCAAACGGTTCAGAATTCGAAAAAGCTTCTCAGTAGTGGCTCATCCACAGGCAAACGGGCAAGTGGAAGCAATAAACAAAGTCATCAAGTCAACCATCAAAAAGCAACTCGAAAAAGCAAAAGGTGGTTGGGTTGATAAGCTTCCATTAGCACTATGGGCATACAGAACTACTCACAAAACTGCGACTGGGCACACTCCATTTTCACTGGCATACGGATCAGAAGCAATGATTCCAGTGGAAGTAGAAGTTCCTTCACACAGGAAAATTCATTTCAATGAAGATGAAAACGAAAAGCTGCAACTTGAAGCACTTGATTTTCTTTATGAAAAAAGAGAAGAAGCTAGGCTAAGAGTTTCAGCTTATCAGCAAAGGATAGCCAGGCACTTCAACTCTAAAGTTCGCTAACGCAGCTTTGAGGTCGAAGACTTAGTTTTGAAAAGGATCATGACAGCAACTGGTGTGTTTGGGCCAAACTGGGAAGGGCCATATGTCATAGGCAATAAACTTCTTGATGGCACTTTCAAACTCGTAACTGTCGAAGGAGATCCAATTCCAAGAGCCTGGAACAGCAACCACTTACGTCCTTATTTTACTTGAAAAAAAGCTTTGCTCAAAATTGTAAAATAGTGATGAATGTATCAGTTGTATTGAAAGACATTGTAAATCAGTGTAAATGAATGAAAGCTATAAAGTGGATGTAGGCCCGATTCTTGGCCGAACCACTATAAATCTTGTGTTCTTTACTATTTCATAATGCCTGTTTCATTTCGATATGTAAATACTTTAAATGTATTGCTAAAATGTCGATTCAAAATTGCAGGACATTAAAACACGGCTTGCTCGTCACAAAGCCAAGTGACCTCTATAAATCACTTATTTAGCAAATACCAAGCGACAAAAATTCCAAATTTAAATCCTATACAAGAAGAACTTCGCATAAAAAGTTGGCGACTCCACTGTGGCAAGCCTTCGTTAACTGGTTGTGATTGTCAATATGAACAGACATCCAACTAGGTAACTCGCGTTTGTCCCGTGAAGTCATTCAACAGTGAAGTCCACTTCTTCGGATAAGGCAATTTACTTGCAAAAGGAAAGAAGATGCGCTTGGAAATGATAATAAAAGATCGCTAATGAGCAGATGATAAGAGAACATGGCCAAGCAAACAAAGAAGCAGCCAAAAGGAGGTATGCCTCTCAATAAAAGGGCCGGTAGAACCACCAAAGGGACACCTTCCTAAGCAGAAGGAACAGGGCCCTTGCTAACTGATCGTGATGCATCCGATCAGGCAGCTTGCGTTCGTCCCATGGATCTACTCGCCCCTGAGACGCAACTTTCCTGGCACACCAACCAACCGATGCTCCTTCCCAAAGGTCAACAAAGCCCTCTAATGAGGCACGCCAAAAAATGAAAGTGCTTCTCCCAATCAAAAAAGATTGGTGGAACCACCGGAGGGGCACCTTCCCAAGCTGAAGGAACATGGCCCTTGTTAATTGATTGCGATCGTTTGTGCAAACGAACATCCAGTCAAACAACTTACGTCCGCCCCGTGGATCCATCCAACCATGAGAAAGTAACTTCCAGGCAATCAAAAAGCCCTCTTCGGAGGCACAAGCCCTCTACGGAGGCATAAGCCCTCTTTGGAGGCACCCGCCCTCTACGAAGGCGAAAGCTCTCTCCCGAGGCACCACAAGCCCTCTTCGGAGGCACACGCCCTCTTCGGAGGCGAAAGCCCTCTCCCGAGGCACCACAAGCCCTCTTCGGAGGCACAAGCCCTCTTCGGAGGCACAACTCTTTAAGAGGAGCCCTCTTTGGAGGCATGTCCCAAAATAGAATACTCAAACAAAAAAGCCTTCTCCGGAAGCACATTTCAACTCTCAAAGGAAGGTTAACTTATTCATCTCAAAAAGTTCTTCCTAAAAAGTTTAAATGCTACAAAAAGACCTCTTCGGAGACATACTTCACCGTGCTGAAAGTACAAAAAATAAGCCCTTTACTGGGGCACAAAATCAAAACCTTCTTCAGAAGCTCATTTCACTGTGTAGGAAAATCCACTTTTCAACAAATGAAAATGATTATTTCTGAAAGTAAAGTATTCTTCAAGAAAGGAAGATAAAGTAAAAATTTCTCCAAAAACGAGATATACTCTATTAAAAGCAGAATGATTCTTCCCTTAAAAGTGGAATAGTTACTCTCTAAAATAAGAGTATCAGTCTTGTAAAAGCTAGAAATGTTGCAATGCACTTGTGATATGAGGGCAACACTATACAATTCGGTTACATTAATAAAAGTAACACGCAAGCAACATACCACAAATTCATTGCAATACCACAAAAAATAGATGTGGAATAAATGTATTCTCAAACACAGACAAAAAGTTTGTACAAGTAAAAAGAATCGTTTATTCTACACTAAAAATAAGAAATAGATGCATTCTCACACACAGAAGAATTTGTACAAGTAAAATAACTATTTTATTCAGTACTGTGAAAATTCTTTACATGTGCAGATATCTCAAAAGGCAAAAGCAGGGACCGGTACCTGCACAATCTCCGGTCAATACATGCAGAAGGCAAAATAAGAAAAGAAGAGCCTAGCTTGTCACTCCTTCTTCTTGCTGCCCTTAGTACCATGGCCTGGTTTGATAATTAGTTTTGAAATCCGGCGTGGATGGGTCGGAGAGGGAGGAGGAGGAAGGGCAGTCTGATCTTCCTCTGCTTTATCTTCTCCAGCGGAAATACTTTTCTTCTCCTTCTTCATGACACGCTTCCCCTTCCGCTTTGAAGAAGATTCGCTCCCCGGAGTAGCAAGAAGTGTAGAGAGCTTTGTGTCATCATCAAGAGACTGCTCTGGGGTCTTCTCAGTGTCATCAAAATCCTCCGCCTTCTGCTCTTGTGAAGCGGCCGGATCATCCAGACCTTGAAGAGCTTCAATTTTCTCTGCCTGTGATCCCAGCTGAGAAGCAGAAGGAGGAGTAACTTGGGAAGGTGGAGGAACGGCAACTAAAGGAGTGGAAGTTTGTGCAGTATTCGGTGCTTCCGCTATAGAGAAAAGAAGTTAAAATCAGTATTCTCCGGAAAAAGTAAAGATGTTTGTTCAGTGACACTTAAGTAACAATTGAGAAATTCATCAAACTCGGTTGAAGCAAATAAGTAGTCTGCTAGACTTGGATAAACATCGAAGTTACCTAGAGAAGTTGGTTTAATCACATTGATTTCAAATTGTTCTGCTTCAACGTCGTCTTGAGTTTCCTCTTCATCTTGAGTAGTGGAAGGCTCAGGAGCTATAATTTTAGCTTCGACATTTGCAGGAAGTGAAGAATGGGAACTAGAGCCAATGTTTTCGGGATCGACCGAAGCCAGAGGACAAGCAGAGTCGGTTACAGTTTCTTTTTCTAAACATTCTCCTCCCGCTGCATCGGCTCGCTCCCTAGCAAGCTGCTCTTTTCCCCTAGCAAGGGCGGCGCGCGCCTCATCATCCAGATAAGTCGCTTCAAGATCTGCCTCAGCATATCCAGCACCTCCGAACATGTCCATTATTGCTTCCCACACTTCGGCTAAGGTAGTCTCATATTTTGGTCCCAAGAATGAGAGACTACCACGCCCTAAAACGCTGTGGATGTAAAAGTCAAATAGAGTAGAATCAATAATGGCTTTAGTTGCTTTATGAGATTCTTCAGCTACAACTTGTCCAGCAACTGCTTCGTCGCGCTCTTTCTCAAATTTAAGAAGTCGAGCTTTTAACATCTCAATCTCCGCGTTTTGGGAAATAGTTGTACCTTGCAGCTCGGCATTTTCTTTGCGGTATTTCTCATTAATGTGCTGCTCAGCTGCAAGCTTCATCTCGACATCCCTTTGCGCAGCATGTGCATCCCGCACTTGCTTCTGAAAGACTTCTTCTTTTTGAGTATGCGATGCAGAAGAAGAGGCGAGATCTTCTTTAAGTCGCTTGACTTCAGATTCAAGCCTCGCGTTGTCATCTGCGATGCTCGTCATCTCCGCGTCGTGCTGCTTGCACCATTTATCCCATTCAGCCTTATCGTTCTCCAGAGTCAGCATGTTTTCGAGATTCATATGGTTGACTCTTTGGAGTTCATCAACAAGCTTTTGCCATTGCGATATCCTCACAATGTCAAGCCTAACTGCGTCATGATTTCTGAGCATGGCTTGTTTATCAATCGGAACTAGATTTAAGTCAAAGCGCACTCCTCTTAAGCAACAATTCGGAAATCGGCTTTGAAGCGTTGGAGGGCCATCTTTAACCTGATACTGGGGTCTGTTGATGATCGCTTGGATGTCGGATTTCTTTAAAGGAGGAGAGCTAGCCGGGATATTAGAAGAGATAGGAGCGTCAGTTTTTCCAGAAATTGCAGACGCATCCGTTTCATCAAGTCTAACCCGTGTACTCGGGTCTCCAGCAGCATGGCCTTTCCCTTTATCATCATGATATTTCCTTTTATGGAAGTCATCGTCCCTTCTTCTCTGTTGCTCCTCATAAGCTCGCCTTTCTTGAGCTTTTCTAATTGCTCGCTCTTCGTCAGATTCTTTGCGAGTGGGGAGATAGCGTCCGTAATCATAAGAATCGCGCCCTCCGTAGCGCCGAAAGTTGTCGAAATATGAGCCACTTCGCCCCATTGTAGAACCTGAAATTGAAGAAAAGAGACAAGTCTTAGAAATCTCCAAATTGAAGAAGCAAAGTGCGTTTAAGTGCTAAGCATCCTAGGTGTGTGTGATGTGCGGACTACACGCGTCAAACTACAAACCACTCTTTGGTTGGGGAGTGATAACAGATTGAGAAGCGGGAGTTGATTTTTGAGCTGACGAAGTTTTCTGCAAAGTAGATGTCGCTTCAGTCACAAGAGATGTAGCTTTAGTTATATCATCCTTGAAAAGTTCCTGTGAAGTGATCATCAGATCACTCAACCCATCAAAGGTATCGTCACCATCAAGTTTTGTGGGATTTTCTTTCTCGGCCCCTTTATCATCAACTTTCTCGAAATGTTGAGAAGTTTCTTCTTATTCAATAATGGGAGAGAGTGCTAATTTGTTGGATGACCCCACAATGTCGGTAGGAGTAGAACACTTTACCAATGAAGTCTCAATGGTAAGTCCTTTCGGTGAAAGTTCTCCAGCATGGACTGGGACATCCGGTGTTTTTTCTGGAGAATTAGGGACTTCATAAGGCTGGGTAGATCGGGAAGAGTGTAAAAGTCCATACTGATGCAAAAATTCGTCTTTCAACAGAAATTTGGCGCTTCTTTCTTCCGCCGCCACAACATTTAAGGTTTCAAGGATTGACTTGAGACTGGGATTTCTGAGCGGGGGAGGAAGTGCTGGAAAAAGAAAAAGAATGAAGTTAAGCATTTGGTAATTCGGGTTTCGAAAAACTCATGAGATGAACGACAAAAGAAAATCTTACTTCCGATTCTCCAGACAGCGTAGAATCCTAGAGGACATCGCACAAAGAAAAATTGACTCAGAAATCCGTGAGCACTTTCGGGCAAATCCAAAATCAATTTCCGGTTTCTGGCACCTCTCACGAGCACGATTGAAGGATGGTCTTTGTTCTTTGAAAAAGTGCATAAGTAGCAAATTTCGTCAAAGCTCGGGAGACGGTCAAGCGTCCTCCTAAACAGAACGCATAACCCTATCAAAACAGCGTAACCGTTGGGGTGTAGTTGGAAAGGCGAGATAGCTAATCGAAGAAAGAGTTCACGAAAAAATTCATTGAAAGGCGGAATAGCCCCGCTTAAACACATCTGGAGGTTCACTACGACAAAACCGAGGGGTGGCCTGTCAGCTGTGTCGCTTGCTCCAGGGAATATAGCATCTGACTCGGTAGTACCGAATTGGATACATAGTTGTCAAAAAACTTTGCAGCTCAGAGTAGTTGGAGTTCTCTCCGGAGGATCAATCAGTGGGTTGGCTATCGGAAAAGCTTCTCCGACCGGTCCTGAATCTTCTTGTTGAGATGTCATTCTACACAATCAACTGGATATTTAAATATGAAGGTGCACGTTTCCTAAAAAGTGTGAAGTGTTGTGCAAAACTAAAACGATGACAAGCAAGTATAACAGAAATTAAAATAGTTGGCATTTGTCGATTACAAAGTTTCAAGACTTGTCATTTTAAGTTCAAATACAATGTTGTGTTGATGCGAACAAATCAGCGTATGTTGATTATTTCAGCTTTGCTTTAATACTTCATTTGAATTTATCGTTTCACAACATTTCATTCACAAAATTCATGTAGGTTAATTGTTCTTTGTCAACTAATCTGTCATGCGATGTGGGCAGTCAATGGCAGTATATTTGTCCCATTTTCTCTGCAAATGTTGTATTTAAACAGGTTATTAGCATTAAAGTCAAGACAATCTGAAAAGAAATGCAACACAGTTCAAATCCAGAAATTCAGTCAAGTTCTGCTCAAATTTCCAAGTGTTAGGTCGCTCACGACCTAGCATAGGTCTAAGCATTTTTAAGTCGTGCAGTGCAAATTAAAGCATTCAGGGCTGTGCAGAGTAGTTTCAAGTTCTAGGTCCTTCGGCGACCTATCCTAGGTCGAGGCGTCTTTAGGTCGCACAATGCAACTGAAGGGTTCAAAGCAATGCAGATTTGATCAAGTCCTAGCTCGGCCGCGATTTAAAGCCTATGTCGCGGGAAAGTTAGGTCGTGCAGTTTTTGGTTCAAGCAACTATTAGGTCGTTCAGCGACCTAGCACAGGTTGTAGCTTTCCTTAGGTCGAACTATTCCTTAGGTCGCGAATTGACTAAAGTCGCTTGAAACCCCTATGCTGCTAACTTCTTCTCCACGCCACAAACCACCAAACCCGATAACCCATTATCAATTACACATATAAACCCATCGTCTTCCTCATCCCTTCAATTCATCTAAAGATGCCAAAAGCAATTCAACACATCCCCAATCCATCACAGATTCAACACATTACTATGCCTTCATGAATCAGCCAAAGCAACGATCAAAAGTCGACTACGATAGCCACTCGAGACGATGCACAACTCATAGAATGGGGCTAAGGTCGAAAAAGCAAGGATTCAAGATTAGACGATGATTATGGTAGGATGGATATCAAATTCACTTATGAGATGTAGTGGTAAGGAAGAATCGATGACTGGAATAGGTTGAATTCGCCTTTGAAAAACTCGAAAAATTCGTCAATGGCAGAAGAAGGAAGTCAAAGTAATTAAGTGAGGAAGAAGCTCACGACCTAACTAATTTATATGGAACTAAGAAGGGAAGGTGAATAGGCGCGAAAGTTAGCAAGTGTTTTAGGTCGCTCACGACCTAACAAAGTTGAGTCGAAGCGCACGACCTATGACATAAGCCAGCACTTCGAGGGGCAAATGTTAACTCATATTTTTCTTACGACCTAAAACCCTACGACCTAAAAGCTTCGCGACCTAAAAACCTCACAACCTAATTTTCTCCAACGACCTGAAGACTCTGCGACCTAACAGGGGTTTCGACCTAACAGGGGTTGCGATCTAGCAACCTAAATGGTTCCGAAGGCAGTACAACTTACGACCTACTTTACGTCGCTCACGACCTAACTCCGTTGCCCAGTTTATACAAACCAACCTAATTCCCTATGCCGCTTTCCTATAAGTCGCTTGCGACCTACCAGCCCACTAGGTCGCCAACGACCTAGTACCTTCCTTAACTCGCCTTCAACTTACCACTTCAGCCTGCTTCTTAAGTCGTTAGTGGAATGCGACTTAGCTTAGGTCGCTCGCGACCTACGACCTAACTTAGGTCGTACGCGACCTAAGACTTGGAAAAAGCTGCTGTCTAGAAATTCAATTCCTATAAATACCCCACTATCTTCAACATACAGGGGACTTTTGGCCGATCATTTCTTCAAGCGTCGTTACTCTGCCGAGCTCTCAACTCATTCAACAATTGAAGATCTTCAGATATTCGAGACACTACAACAAGCTTCGAGAGGAATTTCCCACACCCAACACGGATTCATCAAGTTTCGTCATCGAAGTTTGAGCTAGTAGTCGAGATTGTCTTTGTGATCAAACTGTATTGTTTTCATAAGAGTATTGTATCGTCTTGTAACCAGATTCAGTAATACAAAGATTCAAAGTGGACGTAGGCTCGATCTCAAGCCGAACCACTATAAACTGCTGTCGTTTACTGCTTTTTCACTATTTTGACTGTTTGCTTCTTGTTCCCGTCACACGGGTGGTGCTTTCACAATTCTACTACACATACCGGGTGTTAGCGTTCACTTTTCAGCGTTAACAGTGTTGATATTCTTTTATGGTTGTTACTCTTTATTTTCTTCTTAAGTATTGCGAGGACGTAATTTATTTAAGGAGGGGAGTCTGTAACAACCCACATATTTTGCGATTTTATATTTAAATATAGCATCGTTAGTCGGATTAAAGTCCGAAATGTCACTTTTTGCAAATAGTCGAATTGGGAATCGAGACCACTTCCATTGAGTCCAAAATGGCGTTTGCGACTTTTTTGAGTATAAGCATCGATATGTTTGGAGTAAGTTGAATTTTGCTATTTTCTAAGTGTCCTTTTGGGTTTGGGTTTCACCCAACTCATCCTATACCCTAACTCATCCCCTTCTCCTCTGCACTGACACATTTCATTTCTTTTTCTCAAGCTCAACTGAAAATGGGGAAGAGAATGAGAAATAGAAAGTCCAAGCCCTAGTTTCCACTTGCAAACTCAAATTCTTGCTCCAAAATCAAAGTGAAGCTTAGGTAAGCCTTCTTTTCACCTTCTCCATCTCTCTCTCTCTCTCCAATTTCAGAAATTTCCTAAACCCTAATTTAGGAAATACTTGTTTTGATCTTAGATTGGAGCTTGTAGAGTAGAAGTGAAGAGTGGTTGATCTTTTCCTTGCATTTGAGCTTCTCATCTTTGTTCTTGAGTAAAAAGGTGAGTTTTGAACTCACATCTACTTCTCTTGATATTATTGATGTTAGGAATGAATTCCTAACATTTATTTGTGTTCATTTTCTTTTGATTTGAATTGATTTGGTGAACATTTCAATTTTTTTTGTTTTGAAGTCAAAAACTCTAAAAATCATAGCTTTGATGTTTGAACATGCTTTTGGTGTTGTATTGAAGAGCCAATAGGGCTGGGTTGTCGATTGGCATAAACCCCTAGCGCCATTGCTCGTCCGGTTGCAATTTGAGAGAGTTTGCTCTTCATTTGGATAGGCTGAAAAATAGTCCCAGTGTTAGTCAGTCGATTGGTCTCTGCAGTCAGTCGAATGGATGTAGAAACCGAGAGTTTCTGGGACTGTCTGCAGAAACTGAAAGTCTCTGTTTTCTGCAGTTAGTCGACTGACCTCTATAGTCAGTCGACTGACTGCAGGAAACGAAAATTTCAGGTTTTTAAACCAGTCGACTGGCCTCTGGATTCAGTCGACTGACCTGCTTGTTTCAGCCCAGATTTGCCTATTTTGCTTGGTTTCTAATTTTAATCGATTCATGTTGATTCCAATTAGTTGTTATTGCATTTTTGACTTTGATGATTCCTTTTTGATTTCATACATGGGTTTTTATAAAATGATCTTTTCAAATTGTATTAAAACCTCGTTTCTCCAATTTATAATTTCTATTTAAAACACACACAATTTTGCACTTCGAGCGAAGAGGGAGGAAAATTAAATGATTAAATAAAACGCGTGCTATGAACATGTGGGTTTATCTTTTCAGTTAATTCCTAATCTATTCGTTTGACCGTTTTGACCTTTGGGTCTGGTTTACCGATGAGATGGGGTGAACTTTGTACTGCTTTGAGTGTGAAATTGACCAACTGGTAGTAAACCGTTTAGTGCGAAAGTGGGGTATGGGACTCACG
This sequence comes from Allium fistulosum, assembly GCA_030737815.1. Classification (NCBI taxonomy): domain Eukaryota; kingdom Viridiplantae; phylum Streptophyta; class Magnoliopsida; order Asparagales; family Amaryllidaceae; genus Allium; species Allium fistulosum. The sequence continues at coordinate 421,867,301 of CM060907.1, read as the reverse complement.
TTAACATTTTCCGGGTTCCTTACTGAGAGTTGTGACACATTCAGCCGGACAGTGATGTCTAGTACCGCCACTACGGTTTGTTGCCTTATGGGTTTGTTGCCATTGGGCGTATGGCTTTGTCTATGTGGACAATTGCTCCTATGTGGGAGTAGAGTCTTCGTGCGTATCGCCTCTAGGGGTGTGGCTTTGTCTATGTGGACAATTGCTCCTATATGGGAGTAGAGTCTTCGTGCGTGTTGCCTTCGGGCATGTGGATCCTTGTTATACAGTACTGAGCTTGAGCATCTTTTGTTTCTTTGACAATTATATTTGCCTAGTTTATCGCCTTTCGGTGTATGTTCTTTGAACCACACGATATATAGCGATTACCTTGTGGAAACTTGTGTTACCTTGTTGGTATTTGTCATTTGCCTTCTTGGCTTGTTTTGGGATATGATATCCTTGGGTTAAGTGAGTTGCCGATGATATGAGGCTTGTTTTGATTCATCTTTTGTTAGATGATTTTGTTATCTCTTTTGGAGATATTTGTGGTACTTTATGATCTTGTATGTTCATTGTCATTTAGTTTATCTAACTGATTTGTTTAGCTAGACTGACTCGTGTATTTTATACTCGGGTCAGACCGAGATGTTTCAGGTTAGGTACATTGGACTTAGCCTATTTTGCTTCCGCATGGACTATTCCGCTAGTTCCTTTTTGTTCTAGCTTTTTGTTCTAGCTTTTTGTGTAGTCCTTTTTGGCGGTAACTCTGATATGTATTCTATTGACTCGCCTGTATATTGTGGTTTGCTTACCACTTGACATGTATCATTTTGTATACTCTGTAATGTATTTGTATATGTGTAAATGTATGTGATGACCTACTGTTCTGTGATGTGTATTACATTTGAGTTGTTATATTTTATTCTGATAGATCCTACAACCACCTATGGCTTTGTATTAACTATTTGTTGGAGATGTCGATCCACTTGAGTAAGAAGTGGCAATTGTCGGCGCATTCAATAGATAATTAAGACAAGGTTATAGATGGTCGCTCCTATCCAGCACTATTCTCCGCATTAGCAGACGGTGTTACTTAGTAATACTCTTTGCTACTGTGGGACTCGGAGTGGGGCGTTACATAATGTATAGGGCGCGACCCTATACTTGTCTCATCTGGTATTCTAATATCTGAGTCATTTTCACTTAAGGATCATCTTCCATAATTTTCCTTGAAAACATTTTCAAAATGATTAAAATCCTTTAAATCAAACTCAATAAGGAAAATATATAATCTTTATGCTTTACTCAAAATCACATTGCCATGTTATATATATCTTCTTTACCCAAACCATAGTTGATGAAAACATTTAAACATTTGAAAGTACCTTTTCTAAACTTTTGAAAACATCTCTGTCAAAACCGAGTGAAACCCTTTAATTTTCTAAGCCAAAAGGCCAAACCTTACCTTTCGAAACCAATCAAAACCTTTCGAAGCTATTGAAATCATTCTTTTCGAAAGCAATAAAACTTTAGACATCCTACTTTAAAAGCAACTTAAAACATTGCATTAGAAAACCTTTGGAAAACCTTCCATTTAAACCTTCTGAAACCATTCAAAGCTAACCTTTCGAAATCATTGAACTCAAACCTTTCGAAACCATTGAACTCAACCTTTCGAAATCATTGAACTAAAAACTTTCGAAACCACTGAACTCAAACTTTTCGAAACCATTGAACTAAAACCTCACGGAACCATTGAACTCAAACCTTTCGAAACAATTGAGCTAAAACCTTTCAACACCATTGAACTCAAACCTTTCGAAACCATTGAACTCATCCTTTCGAAATCATTGAACTAAAAACTTTTACTGAACTCAAACTTTTCGAAACCATTGAACTAAAACTTCTTGAAACCATTGAAGTCAAACCTTTCGAAACCATTGAGCTAAAATCTTTCAAAACCATTGAACTCGAACCTTTCGAAACCATTGAACGAAAATATTTCAAAATTATTGAACTAAAACCTTTCGAAATCATTGAACTAAAACCTTTCGAAATCATTCAACCTTTTAAAACATAAGCCATTCGAAGGCTTATTGGGTTCAATTTAAAACATGTGAAAAACCTTCTTTAAAAACCTTTCGACTACAATGGAAGTAACGTATCGACTTTGTCGTAAGATCTGCATCGAAAGCTTTGGTTTAAACTTCAATTATAAAACAACGGTAAAACATCTAAGTCGAAAGCTTTCTTTTGAAAGCATGGAGAAGCGGCTGGTTTTTAACACATGTAAACCTTTCGACTTTGTTGGAAGGTTCAAAATAAGTGAATTCGGAAGATGGTTAAAAATGAAGGAACCCAATTCACTTCAGAAGTTTTATAAAAAAGCCGACGAATTCATGCGTCTAGAAAGCCTTTCTGCGCTAGCGAAAGTAGTTGTGGCTGAAGTCAAGAATAATGAGGTTGCTTCTAACAAAAGAGAATCTGGAAACCAGAAAAGGGAAAATGATGGAGGAAAGAAGCAGAGGAATGAGAAGAAACCTCGCCACTTTAATCCTTCAGATTTTACTCCCTTAACTGATACACCGGAAAACATCTTCTTCTCAACGAAGGATGTTGTTGAGTTTCCCAAACCACCTGAAATGAGGAGAGGTGCAGTGCATAATGGGAAATTCTGTCGATTTCACAATCAACCTGGCGATGACACTAACCAATGTCGCCAGTTATAGAATGTGATTGAATAGTTGTTGAAACAGAATAAACTGCAACAATATGTGAAGAAAAACAGAGTCGACCCAACCTCATCCATTCAGGAGCAACAACTTCCTACCCATCAATCCAGCTCAGGCAACAAAACTGCAGTGTAGGAATCCGAGGAGCTTGTCATTGATGTTGTCACAAGGGGTCCTCACCCAGCAGGCAGAAGTTGGGACGAGTTGGAGAGATATACTTACACTTTGAAATGAAGTTAATCAAAGTGCTGCTAACTACCCACAAAACTTCAACTGGGCACCTTTCATTCTCTCTGGCATATGGTTCCAAAACTATGAATCCAGCAGAAATAGGAGTCAATCCCGAGATTCTGGAACAACAATCACCTACGTCCATATTTTACTTAAAAAGCATTGCTTAAATTTGTAAAATAATGATGGATGTATAACTCTTGTATTGTAAACCACTGAGAAATCAGTGCGAATAAATAATAAAGAACTATAAATCTTGTGTTCTTTAATACTATAAGATGCCTGTCTCATTTCGATATGCAAATATATTAAAAATATTGCTAAAATGTCAATTTAATATTGCAGGCTATCAAAGCAAAGCTTGCCTATTCAACACATCACAAAGCCAAGCGATCCCTACAAATCACTCGATAAATGCATGAAAAGCCACAAAAGTTCCAAAATTCAACTCCTACAAAAGAAGTGCTATTCACAAACAGTTGATGGTTCCACCAAAGCGGGCACCTTCCTGACGAGAAGGTTCCAGACCTTTGCTAACCAATCGCGATCGTTTGTGCAAACGAACATCCGGTAAAGTAGCTTGCGTCTGCCCCGTGGATTCACTCAACGATAAAGTACACTTCTCTGGCAAAAGGAAAACAACTTGCAAAAGAAGGGGACATGTACTCGAAGTGATAACGAGGAATCGCTAAGAAGTAGATGGTGGAAGGACACGAGCAGCAAATGCTTCTCTTCGGAGACCAAATGCTTCTCTTCGGAGACCAAATGCTTCTCTTCGGAGACCAAATGCTCCTCTTCGGAGGCCTAATGCTCCTCTTCCGAGGCCAAATGCTCCTCTTTGGAGGCCAACAAAGACCTCTTCGGAGGCACAAGACCTCTGCGGAGGCACAAGACCTCTTCGGAGGCACGCTGCCCTCTTCGGAGGCAGAAGACCTCTCCCGAGGCACCACAAGCGCTCTTACGAGGCACAAGCCTTCACCAAAGGCACACACTGCCCTCTTCGAAGGCAGAAGACCTTCCCCAAGGCACACATGACCTCTCCGGAGGCACAAGACCTCTCCGGAGGCACAAGACCTCTTCGGAGGCCAAATGCCACTCTTCGGAGTCCAAATGCTACTCTTCGGAGTCCAAATGCTACTCTTCGGGGTCCAAATGCTCCTCTTCGGAGGCCAACAAAGCCCTCTAACGAGGCACAAGCCCTCTTCAGAGGCATAACTCTTCGGAGGAGACCTCCTCGGAGGCAAAAGCCCTCTTCCCTGGCACTACAAGCCCTCTAATGAGGCATATCTAAGAAATCAAAGCCTTCTTCGGAAGTTTGCTTCACCGCGTAGGAGAAACCCACTTCTCAAAGATTAAAGTGGTCATCTCCGAAAGTTGAAGTGTATTAGACTTTTCTAAAAAGAAAAAAAAGAACTACTCCAATACAAAACATAACTCTACTAAAGCAGAATATAACTTCCTCAAAATGGAAGAATTATTCTCTAGAGTAAGAGTACAAGTCTTGTCAAAATAGAAAAGATCGTAGTGAGCCGTGGTATGGGGGCAATATAGCTACATTAATAAAAGCAATGGTTAAACAACATACCACTAGCTCATGCAATATCATACAAAGAAACTTGTGCAGAAACAAGGAATAAATGCATTCTCAAATACAGGCAGAAGTTTGTACAAGAAAAAAGAATCATTTTATTCCATACTATGAAAGTTTTTATACATGTGTAGGTTTCAAAAGACGGGGGCCGGTACCCGCACAATCTCCGGTCAATACAAGTCTGAGAATACAAACAAAAAGTAAAACGAGAAGCGCAAAACCAAACTCATCATTTTTTCTTCCTGCCACCTTTGGAGCCCTCGCCTGGCCTAATAACTAGCTTCGGGAGCCGGCCTGGACGGGTCGGAGAGGAAGGAGAAAGAGGTGCAGCTGGGTCTACTTCCGCTCTCTCTACACTGGCAGAAGAACTTTGCTTCTTCTTTGAAGTCGTGCACTTCCACTTCTTCCTTGAAGAAGACTCACTTCCCAGAGTAATCAATGCAGAAAGCTTTGTGTCATCGTCATAAGGTTGCTCCGTGGTCTTCTCACCCTCCTCAAGTTCTTCCGCCTTCTGTTCTTACAAAGCAGCCGGATCGTCCAAGTCTTGAAGAGCTTCTATTTTTCTTCCTGCGACCCCGGTTGAGAATCAGAACGAGGAGTAACTTGAGAAGATGGAGGAACAATAGCTGGAGGAGGAGAATTATGTACAGCACTTGGTGATCTCACTACAGAAGAAAAAAAGTTAAAAAAGTATTCCTCGTAAAGAGAGGAGACAATGGCTCATCGAGACTTAAGTAATAAGCAAGAAATTCATCAAGCTCAGTTGAAGCAAACGAGTAATCCGCTTGACCTAGTTCAACATTGAAGTTACATGGAGAAGTTGGCTTTATAATGTCAATTTCATAGGCTTGTGCTTCAGCGCTTTCTTTGCCTTTGTCTTCACCCTGTGCAGTTGTAATCTCGGTTTTGGCTTTAGCAGGAGGCGGAGAATGGGAAATGGAGCCTATGATATCAACGTCGGCCGAAGTCAAAGTATGGACATGGGCAGTTAAAGGTGCTTCCTTCCCTGGATGCTCCTCTTCCGTCGATCCGGCTCACACTTTAGCGAGTTGCTCCTTTCCTCTGGCAAGAGCGGCACGAGTTTCATCATCAAAATAATGTGCCTCAAGGTCTGCTTCATCATAACCAGCACCTCCGAGCATATCAATTGCGGCCTCCCACACTTCAGCTAAGGTGATCTCATACTTCGGGCCCAAGAATGAGATGCTTCCACACCCCAAAAAACTATGAAGATAAAAATCAAATAAAGTAGAGCTAATGTTGGCCTTCGTCGCCTCGTGCGATTGCTCAGCTGCTTCTTTTCCAGCGACGGCCTCATCGCGCTCTTTTTCAGTCTTTAATAACTGAGCCCGCAACCTTATAATTTCCAAGTCCTGGGAACTTGCCTTCTCCCGTAGCTGGGTAATGTCATTACGGTAGGATTCTACCATCTTCTGTTCGGCATCAAGCTAAGCCTCAGCGTATCGTTGAGCAGCGTGGGCATCCCGTACTTGTTTTTGGAGCACTTCCTCCTTTTGAGTGTAGGAAGTGGATGAGGCAGCAAGTTCATTTTTGTGTCTTTCAACTTCGGCCTCAAGTCTCTCATTATCATCGGCGATGCTCTTCATTTCTGCATCGTGCTGGTCGAGAACTTTCTGCCACTCGGATTTATCGTTTTCCAGAGTCATCATCGCCTCAAGATTGGCGCGATTTACTCTTTGAAGTTCGTCAACAAGCTTTTGCCATCCCGACATTCTCTCGATATCAAGTTTAACAGCGTTAAGATTTTGTAACATGGCCTATTTATCGATGGGGACCAACTCAAGATCAAAACGCACTCCCTTTAAGAACCAGTGCGGAAACCGGCTTTGGAGAGTTGCCGGGCCTTGTTCAACTTGATATCGAGGCCTGCTAATGATCGTCTGAATATTAGCTTTTTCAAGGGCGGGAGAACCAGAAGGGATGTCTATAGAAATAGAAGCAGCAGGCTTTTCAGAAATTTCAGACGCGTCGCTAAGCTTGGCCCGCTTGCTTGGATCTTCAATAATGTGACTCTTCCCTTTATCATCATGGGATTTTCTTTTATGAGAATCGTTGCTTCTGTGAGAAGAGTCGTATCGTTCATCCCTCCTCCCGTATTGATGCTCATGAGCTCTTCTTTCTTGAGCCTTTCTAGCAGCTCTTTCTTCATCGGTTTCCCTAGAGGTAGGGAGATAGCGCCTGTGATCATAAGTGCCCTGCCTTCCATAGCGCTGCAAATTGTCATAGTACGAGCTACTGCGCCCCATCAGAGAATCTGAAAATGAAAAAGATATGAAACTTCAAAATCTTCAAAGTAAAGAAGCTAAGTGCGTATAAGTGCCAAAAATCCTAAGTGTGTGATGTGCAAACTACGCGCGTCAAACTACAAACCACTCTTTGGCTTAGGAGAGGTAAAGACTTTTGCAACCGGTGTCAACTCTTGAGCTGACGGAGCTTGTTGCAGGGCGGATGTTGCCTCAACTACTAGAGAAATAACTTTAGTAGTAATAGGGTCATCCTTAAAAAGCTCCTGTGAAGTTATCATCAGGTCACTCAGTTCACTGTAAATATCGTCACCGTCATGCCCAGCGGAGCTTTCTTTTTCAACTCCTTTCTCAATCACCGGAGAAAGTGTAGGCTTGCCAGATGATCCCACGACATCGACAGGGACGGAACATTTCACTAATGAAGCTCCTACAGCAGTTTCCTTTGATGCGAATTCTTCGGTAGAAACCGGGGCAGCTGATGTTTCAGTCTCGGAACTAGAAACTTCATGAATCTGAGTAGATCGAGAGGGATGTAAAAGCCCAAATTGGTGTAAAAACTCGTCTTTCAGCAAAAACTTGATGCTTCTCTCCTCAGCCGCCACGGCACTTAATGTTTCGAAGGTTGGCTTGTGGCTTGGATCTCTAAGCGGAGGAGGAAGTGCTACAAAAAGTAAATATTGAAGTTAAGTACTTGGCAATTCGAGTTCCAAGAAATTTAGAAAATTGAAGTGAGCAGAAATCGGCAATCTTACTTCCTATTCTCCAGATGGCATAGAACCCCTGGGGGCAACGAACATAGAAGAATTGACTTAAAAACCCGTGTGCACTCTCGGGCAAGTCTAGAATCAGTTTCCGGTTCCGTGCGCCCCTCACGAGTATAATAGAGGGATGATCTTTATTCTTTGCAAAAGTGCACAAATAGCAGATTTCTTCGAAGCTCAGAAGACGGTCAAGTGTCCTCCCTAATAGCACACACAACCCCATCAAAATGGCATAGCCATTGGGGTGTAGTTGGAAAGGAGAGATGGTTAATCTGACAAGGAGCGTTCGAAGAAAGTCATTGAAAGGAGGAATAGCTCCATTCAAGCACATTTGTCGGTTAACTGCAATGAAGCCATGAGGTGGCCTATCAGCAGTATCACTTATCCCGGGAAGCTGAGCGTCTGCTTCAGCAATGCCGAACTGAATGCGCAACTGACTAAAAACTCTATTATTCAAGGAGGTCCGAGTTCTTTCCGGAGGATCATTCAACAGGTTGGCAATTGGAAAAACCTCTTCAGCTTGCCTTATTTCTTCTTGTTGAGAAGTCATTCTACACAAGGAACTGGATATTCAAATATGAAGGTGCATGTTTCCTAAAAAGTGTGAAGTGTTGTGCAAAACTAGTAAAATAACAAGCAAATATAACTAGAATCAAATTAGTTGACATTAGTCGATTATAGAGTTTCAGGGCTTGTTATTTTAAATTCAAGTACAGTGTTGATGCAAGCAGATCAGCTTTAGTTGATTATTTTAGCTTTGCTTTAATACTTCACTTGAATTTGTTGATTCACAGCATTTCATTCACAAAGTTCATTTAAGTTGATTATTCTTTATCGACTAATCTATCATTCGATGTGGGCAGTCAATGGTAGTATATTCGCCCTAGTTTTCTGCAAATGTTGTGTTTAACAGGTTGTTAGCATTAAAGTTAATATAATCTGTAAAGAAATGCAACGAGTTCAGGCAAGTTATCTCGGCAGTTCAGGTTGAGGATTCAAGTTAAAGTTATGATGCATATTAAGGAATAAGGTTTCAGGTCAAGATAATGCAAATTTGCCCAAGTACTAGCTCGGCCGCGACCTAAAACCTATGCCACAAGAAGTTAGGTCGTTAATTTGTTAAGTCGCTCTGCTTTAAGCTTTATGATATTCCAGCAAGTTAAGTCGCAAGCATGGTAGGTCGCAAGTAAGTTAGGTCGTGTGATTCACATTCAAACTAATAAGCCTAAGGTCGCCCGAAGCTCCTAAACCGATCATTTCCTAACTCTCTTTAACCCGTTCGCTCCCCTCCACTTAGCAAATCGCCTAACTCCCAAACCCGATAACCCATTATCACCTCTATCGTGAAATCCACCGTCTCACCATACTACCAAATCACTTGGAATCTATTCGAATCACCTCAGATCCATTATGGATCCAATATGCTACTGTGTTGGCGAGAATAACAATGGCATCACGACCAAAGGCCGTCAAGGATCAACTGTAACACGATTCGAGGTGAAACGCTGTATACAAAATTGGATTAGGGACGGAAAGTGGGGGAAATCGCGATTTGATGGTGATCATGGATGGGATAATGAGCGAATCCACTTACGTGATGTGATGATGAAGATGATCAATGACCGATTAATTCAAGTTCGTCTTTGAAAGCTCAGAAGATTCTTCAATGGCGGTTTGAGAATTGGAGCAAGTAAATAGAAGAAGAAGTGGTGTGCGACCTATATACAGGGGCAGAGGGATCTGATTCGGCGCACACGACCTCACTCCCTCATTAGGTCGCTCACGACTCAACAACTTGGCAAGGCACGAGTTAAGAAATATCGAAGCACGCGACCTATGACATAGGCGTATACTTCGAGGGGAAAGTGTTAACCCTATTGTTTCACAACTTAGCGACCTAATGGATTAAAGTACCCAGCGACCTAAAAAGAGTTCAGAGGTCTTGCGATCTAACGAGCTAAGAAGCTCAGCGACCTAAAAAGTTAAGAGGTCTTGCGACCTAATGAACTAACGACCTATGCTACTCAACGAGTTAACGACTTATTAACTCAATGAAGCAACGACCTAACAACCTAAAGAGGGCAGCGACCTAGCGACCTAAAAGATCCAGCGACCTAGCGAGTTATCACAAAATAAAGCCGCTTGCTTATAGGTCGCTCCCAACTTTAAGTCGTTAACCATTTTCCCTAGGTCGCTCACGACCTAAACAAACCAAAACAACTTCTTATGCCACTTCTCCCCTAGGTCGTTCACGACCTATGACCTACCAATGTGTTCAAGTGATCAAGTGCACCCATGTTAAGCTGTAAAACGTGCCCACTAGGTCACCCACGACCTACGACCTACCCCTAGGTCGCTCACGACCTACGACCTAACTCCAGATTCTCCCTATAAATACCCCACCTACTCCAACTGAAAGGGGGACTTTTGGATCAGTTCTGGAATGCCAATACTCTGCCGTTTTCTCGACTCATCCGACATTTCAAGCACTCCAAACACCAAAGACGCCTCAACGAACTTTTGGAAGAGATCTAACACATTCAACATGAAATTAAAGAGCTCTTCTCCATTCAAGTTTTGGCTACTCATCTAAAGTGTGTTGTAATCAAAGTGCATTGTAAAGAATTGTTATCAAATCATCAATAAATAAGATTAAAGTGGATGTAGGCTAGATCTTAAGCCGAACCACTATAAAACTGTTGTCTTTTTACTGCTTTTCTGTTATTTCTCTGCTTATATTCTGTTCCCGTACCAACGGGTGGTGCTTTCACTTTTTCATTACATACACCAGGGTGTTAGCGTTCAATTTTTAGCATTAACAAGCATATTCACTCATCCATTTTAAATTTCAAATTTCCATTTTTAATTCATATCGAATTTATTTTATCAATAACAAGGAAATTTTCAATTTATTTCTACTTACTTGAATTTATATGCAAATTCGAAGAATTTTTATTCAACTCACAATTCAATTTTTAATTTAACCAATTCAACTTCCAATTCATTTATTTCATGAATTAATAAATCATCAAGTTTGCTTACTTGAATCCAATCCATTTTATTTTAATTTTTTCCAAGTTTGGATTTTATTCAACTTGATTCAAACCAAATCTCATTCCATTTTTCATTCACAGATTCTTTCCTTTTCAATTTGAACTTTGTTCCAATCAAATTTCAAATATTTTATAAGTTATCAAACTTATTTACATCCCATAACGTTTTAGAGAAATTCCAGAATCTTTTAAACAATCACTCACATTTCAAAATTATTTCTGGGAATCAATTTTATCCTTTTAAATTTTAATCCAAATCCTTTAATACTTATTTCAAAAATTACTCTGGCATCTCATTTCAATTTATAAAACTCATTTATACATTCACATTACCAATTTCATTCCATTAATGAATTTTATTTTCAAATATTTGCCTGGAATTCTATTTCAAATTATAGATCACATTTACAATTTACGTTTACAAAACTCATTCGTATATGAATTCATTTCCTTATCTTTTCAATTCATATTCTTAAATTTCATTTGTTAAATGAATTTATCTCCAATCTTTGGTTATACCATTATTTCTTATTCCGTTTCCATATAACAATGATAATATTTCAATATTATCACTTCCTAAAAACCAAGCATCCATATACTATAATAATTTATAGACAATGATTTCTTTTCTATACAAAAATAGTTTTGGGTAAAACTATTTCATTTACCCTATTTTAAAACAATACTGTGTCAGTTTATCTTGTTTAAGAGTTTAGAAACCCCTATCGATTACAGTTGGCCAGACTGCACCGACCAGAATCTATAAACAATCAACCCATAAGTCAACGCAATACAAAACAAATTTTGTATTCACTAACAAATACGCGCTCATATCTATTATTACACTCGCACTCATTCTAGAGTACTACCGACTCTATCTCTAATGAATAACACCCAACAGAGCCAAGGTTGTCACTTAACCAATTGCTCTGATACCACATGTGATGATATTATCTTTCGACGCTCGAGAGTCGACATCAATATGCTCACTGTATCAAATGCCGCACAATCGAATGCCGGAAAACCGAATCATTAGGGTTAAAAAGAAGAGGTAGAAGAAGACAGAAGAAAGAGAGAGCAGAAAAATAGAAACAGAAACAATATCAGAATCTCACATTCGCAGCGGAACAATATATAATAGATAATCACTGGTCTTTTAAATAAAGAACTATATCAGTTTATACAATACAACAATGAGAGTCAATATACAACTCAATAAAACAATGGACAGTTATATAAAGTTGTCCCCATACAGAATACACAGCCGAAAAAATAAATAAGTAAGAGTGTACATCTCGCCATCCAGCTTGCCTCCGAAGCTCCAGAATATCCAGAATATCCTGATAACATAACTCTAGGCTGCCCGTGTGGAAAATTATGGGCACCCTGAGTTTAGAAAGGGAACAATAAACTCCGGGTCAGTCATGGTGACTGGTGTGAGATCATAAAACAGTTATTTTCACGAAGAAAATAAAAAGAAATTCGGAATGCTTTTGGAAAATGAAACTACCATAAGGCCTCCCGCCACACACACAATGCAAACGCAGAATTGGAGGAGATTTCTCCTTATGATAGTCAAAGAAGCTTACTGCGAAAGATCAGTTGATATTATTATTAATGTCTAGTGTGGAAAACATTTCGAAAGTATAATATTAATCTTAGCCAGCATACAACCATTATTGTATGCCTACTATAGCTACTATGTTCAATAGCGGGTTACTGCCACATTCCATAGCAGGTTATACAACTAAAACCGTAGAAGGTTCGTATTGTTTCTTTGGATTTTGCAACAAATGGTCAGGCTAAGGAACTTCCTACTACCACATGGGTACGCCTCTGGCGGGACGTCCCGAGAACCTACCCGGGTCTCTACCAACACAAGGCTAGGTTACCTCTGTAACTAGGTAACTACTACTCGAATATGCCAACCCCCGGTCCTTTGGGTCCTTTATCCGAGGCGCCTCGATCACAAAGTAACAATCACACAGTAAATGAGATTGGAGCAACCACACAGGTAAATATCTGGGCTCCATACCATAATATCACCTTTTTTCTGAAGGAAATGACATACCCTAAAGGGAGCGACCCTCATAACCTTGCCGCATTTTCCTGTTTTGACCATTTCCGTGGTATGAGGTCCGACGAGGTCTCGTCCACAAAGCTACGCTTTACACGAAAGTCATGCTTTATTCATAAATGATCAAAGAATGATCATCAACACACAGCAACACTCAGCATGCCAAACTACCAAATTGCGGGTATATCACTGATAACCTTCAATTACATAACCTCTGAGCTCGTACATCTCAGAGAAGGGTATTAAGCTAAGAGAATAAATTCTCCGCCACCAAATAGAAATGTATTTGAAAGAAATCAGCTTTATATCTCAAAGTGTAGTGTCAGGCATACAACCATACAAGTATGTTCCGGGTTCGAACAGAACCGAAGGCACTTCCAAAGAAGCCTTTGCAAATCTGGATAATTTCTAATCACGTCCGGACTTCCCATCACAAAGGGTGATAAAATCTCTATACCGGGAATCAGCCGATGTAGAGACACTCGATGGTAATCATTTCTTTTTCGAAAGTATCCGGTCTTCACCACCGGTCTTCAAATGCTATCCATACACGTCGTATCATTAATTCATTATTCGGTATGGGTTATATGACACAAAGGTCCTTTCTCGGCTAAACCGAATAATGGGCGTTTGTTTTAAAAAACAAATTCAAGTGCCATTTCAAAGGCAAACATTGATAGTCGGTGATTTAACTATCAACAACATTCACAAAAATCATCAGATTTAAATAATTTTCTCAAATTATTTAATTTCAAAATATCTTCACAAGATATATATTTTTCCACACATCAACATTTTGAAAACAAATTTCAAATCAATTTCCCTACACGGGATATATTTCAAAATATTTATTCATTCCCACTGGAAATCTGCAGAGTTCAAATACTTTATCTCCAAAATATTCCTTAAAATCCAATTTCAGAATTTCTTTGTTTATAATTTAAAACTACTTTGGAAAATATACTCGGTTTTTCAAGGAAAATACACTTCCATTTCAAAATTGTCCATTTAAACCAATTAAATAAATCCTTATCGATTTATTTCAAATTTACATCCCACTTTCGTAAATTTATTTCCACACTTTAAAAATAAATCAGTGTTTATTTAAAAAAATTCCCTTTCCTGTATAAATTCTATTTTGAATTTACATTCCCAAATATTCACTTTTAATATGATTTTCAAATCAATTTCTCAAATATTCACTTTCAACTCCAAATTAGCTTTCAAATGGATTTTCAGATTTATTTCAAATCCCAAATTGATTTTCCAAACATTTATTTCAAACACTTAATCGATTTTGGAATGGATTTTCCCAGGATTTATTTTTAAACACCAAATCAATTTCCAAATTGATTCCTAGAAATTTATCACCTTTTAAATAAATTCCTTTATTCGTTCCAAATTATTAAAAATTCCATCTTAAATAAATTCTTCAACATTTAAACAATATTATTCAAAATTCATTTATTAAAAAAAATCACTTCCTCTATTTTGGAAATAATTCAATCAGATTACAAAAATCTACCTTTTATTATTAGTTTCTTTCTTTCAAGTTTATTCCATTTTTAAAATTCAATTTACTTAAAGTTTTCCACTTTAATTTTCAAAATTCAATTTCATTTATTTCTGGTATCCAACGATACCAAAAATATATTCGGCTAAATTATAGCCTTCAACAATTTCAATCACAAATATATGAAACAAATTCACATAATTTGAGGAATCCAGTTGGATCCCTCCAACCTGTTTCCCTGCATCCATAGACGTTAGCACAATAGCAATTCCACTTCGACGTGGAATACCACGGTATATGGGATTTATAAATTATCATCCGCTATTATGCGGCGCATAGGGTCTCATCCGCTATATAATGCGGGAAATCACAACTCCAATATATATATATTCCAATATATATATATATATATATATATATATATGTCTATATACTACTATATATATACTATCATCCAAACAGTCAATCAATCAATGACTGAAATTCCAATTTTAATTTTGAGTGAGAAGATCTCACCATTGTTTTTATTTGCAATCCCATTTCCATTCCAGTTTGTTTTCTCGATTTATAGACCTTGTACAAATAATTTAAAATTTTATTAATATTCGAACAATTCGAATAACTCAATTTCTAATTTGATAAGTATCAATTATACAATGATTTTAATTTCAAAATTGAAATTTGACTTTTAAACTAATTTCTTTCTAACAAAATATTTTCTTTGAAATAGATTAAATTAACTAATGATTTACTTTTTTTTAAACTAATAGTCTTAAATTTTAAACTAATACTCTCAATTTTAAACAAATTCCATTAAAAAAACCTTTTAGTAACTAAAAGAATTTAATTGCGTTAATTGAACGAGTTAATCACCATAACTCCTGATTTTTAAAATAACTCGAAAGTGAACATACATATGCATAATTTTACATAGATATGTTTACATTTATACTTCCTTTCCCTACTGTATACATATTTTTTTTTGTAGGTAAAATAATTTCTAGTATTCAACATTCAAAATTTCAAAACAAAAGGAATAAAATAAATATCAATACCTTAATGTAATGATCAATACCCTGCCTTACGATCGTCGAACAGATAAACTCGCGTCCACAAACCCTTCACATGCGTGCGACCGCTCTCGAATCACCATCCTACAGTTGCCTCGAGTTCGAGCCTCAGACTCGAGCTTTTATTGAAGTCGACGCACAAGATGTCGCCGCCGCACTTGAGTTTGTCCATCGCGACCCAATCCCCTCCACTCGTTCGTGTATGCCAGCTCTTCTGCGCTTTCTTCGAGCTTCGCCTACGACACTTCCTTCTGCTCGCGTGCGCGAGCGCGCGCCTCCTTCCACGATTCCCAAGTCGCCATTCCTCAAATCAATATGAAGCCATTTTTTTTCTTTTTCTGAGGAACAAAATGGATTTGGTTAGGGGGAGAGGAGGGAAAACATTCGATCTGGGTGAATCAATTTTAATTTGAAATGGAAGAGGGGCTTTGGATTTGCTTGGCCATGATTTCTTTTTTGAACGAGAACGAAAGATAGTTTTTCTTTTTTTTCGTTATTTTTCTATTCTTTGAATGAAAAGAGGCTACCATTATCAAGAAGTATCGACCATTGAAAAACAATGCCGGCGGCTAGAGAATAAACTAGGGTTTCAGCCCTAAAACGTGAATATATATATATATATACACTGATATATTAATTTAATAATATTTTCACAAATTATAAAAGTTTTTAAACAAATTCCAATTGGAACGTGCCAACAGGCGTTTATAAGGTCTTACACGTGTTCCGAACACAATGGAAAATGTTTCGAGTCCAAAGTCAATCGTATGGAGAAGATAGCTTTTTGAACCAGTTATAATATTGAATTTCGATTTAATTTCAGCGCGTTTGCTTCTCGTACGGCCAAACGATCACTCCAAACATTTCGAAAATTGAAATCTGATAATAATACAATATTACGGAGCCAATGGAACTGGTTTCGTCGAATTCCGACACTGTGCCCCGAAAAGCTTTTTTTTATATTCAATTTAAACAATAAAATTTCAAAACTGAACAAATCATTTCTAAATTCAATTTTGAAGCTTCTATTATTTTCAGCATAATGAATATGAATTTTCTAAGCATTCAGATTATTTTTAATCAGCTTAAAACTGAAGATTCAAATTTTTACCCAGATTCAACGATTATATTCAATAATTAAATTGCCAAATTCACTTTGATATTCGAATTTCAAATCAAACCAACTTCCAGATATTTAAAACCAATTAAATATCCTGATTTCCAATGTCAAAAATTCAGGGTCGTTACAATCTTCAACCTTAAAAGAATTTCGTCCCGAAATTACAAGTTAAGAAGAATGCTCCAATACCCGTTTATCATTTTCCCAAAACCAACAATTTTTTCAACTTTTCAAACCAATCTTCTTATTAAAGACACTATCATTTCTCTTATTAACTTTCCAAACATTTTCATAGTTTCAAACAACTTTATTTTACTTCACAATTCAATTTTAAATTTAAATTCAAATTTTAAATTATCCAAAATTTCTCAAAAATTTTCTAACTCTTTAAATTTTCGAAAAATTTTGCCAGCATCTCCTTTGCGCGGCTAGCTCGGTACGACTACAAAATGTCCCTATGGACTCTCAAATTCCAATAGAAAACAAAATGCCAAGTGGCAAAATCAGAATCCCATCAAATTTCATACAGAAATTTTTAAATACATACCTTATTGTCGAGCAATTTCAAATTATCTTCAAAATCAAAATTCCCAATTTTTCTTTTCCTTTATAACCCTTGTATATTTTACTTGACAATATTGTTCAATTACAACATTCAAAAATCCTTGTGCATGTTTATATTTTGTTTTCTGTCCACTTATTAACAATCACCATTTTACAACTTCTTTTGTTTATTTTTACCTCACTAACAAAGTTATATCTTCATTTCCATTCAACTTTGCATTTTCAATTCCATTTGAATTCAATTTTCAATTTCAATTCTATTTGAATTCATTTTATCTTCAAAAATTCACTTAGTGAAAACTCGATGTTCACTTTTTTTCAAAGCTTTCAACTTCGACCAAAACAATGGTTTTCATTTTCTAGTTCAATTCCTACGTTTCCATTACAATTTGGTAATCAATTTTCCGTTAACAAAAATTTTCCAAAATTTTTCTAACTCCCAAAATTTTCAGAAAATTTTGGCGGAGTCTCCCTTGTACAGAGGAGCTTTTGCAATTTGACAAAAGATATAAATATGTATACATCGACCCACACGGTTGGAAAAACAAAACAGTCCATATTTTGTATTGCGTAGGCGTACCTTTATTAGCATTTTAAGCAAAGCGGCTTATTTATTAGCATTTGCGTGACCAAATGCAGCCAAACGGCTTCCAAAAACTTGTACTTACTCAATTTAAACACGTAAGTGACATATATAGGAAATTTATTAACATTTCACTTATTTCTAATAGTAAATACATAGATTTCATAAGCAATACCTCAAAATCATACCAATAAGCAATTTATATGGTTTTAATACAAGTTTAGTCGCTAGTGACCAATTCACATATCATTTTCATTCAATTCAATGGTTTACAACACACTTCCTTATATTCAATCCATTTTTAAATGAATCTAACTCATATCCCTTTCAATTGATTCCAAAGTAAATTTTATTTGTTTTCATTAACTCATATAATTTTATACAATCATTTCTATTCAATTTCAATTTGCATTTCATTAATCAAACAAATTTCATTGAAAACCATTCAATAAAAGTCGACAACGACCATTTCACAATTTTTTTACTCAAATCGAGCCTTTATCCAAATATTGCTTAAGTCATTTCAACTCAAAACTCAAGTTATATTTTCCTTTTAAACAATTTTCAATTTAAATCTTTGATCTGATTTTTTCTTTCATCAAATCTATTTCATTTACTAAATTAATTTAATTAGCATATTCACTCATCCATTTTAAATTTCAAATTTCCATTTTAATTCATGTCGAATTTATTTTATCAATAACGAGGAAATTTTCAATTTATTTCTACTTACTTGAATTTATATGCAAATTCGAAGCATTTTTATTCAACTCACAATTCAATTTTTAATTTTACCAATTCAACTTCCAATTCATTTATTTCATGAATTAATAAATCATCAAGTTTGCTTACTTGAATCCAATCCATTTTATTTTAATTTTTTTCCAAGTTTGGATTTTATTCAACTTGATTCAAACCAAATCTCATTCCATTTTTCATTCACAGATTCGTTCATTTTCAATTTGAAATTTGTTCCAATCAAATTTCAAATATTTTTATAAGTTATCAAACTTATTTACATCCCATAACGTTTTAAAGAAATTCCAGAATCTTTTAAACAATCACTCACATTTCAAAATTATTTCTTGGAATCAATTATATCCTTTGAAATTTTAATCTGAATCCTTTAATACTTATTTAAAAAATTTCTCTGGCATCTCATTTCAATTTATAAAACTCATTTATACATTCGCATTACCAATTTCATTCCATTAATGAATTTTATTTTCAAATATTTGCTTGGAATTCTATTTCAAATTATAAATCACATTTACAATTTACATTTACAAAACCCATTCGTATATGAATTCATTTCCTTATCTTTTCAATTCACATTCTTAAATTTCATTTGTCAAGTGAATTTATCTCCAATCTTTGGTTATACCATTATTTCTTATTCCGTTTCCATATAACAATGATAATATTTCAATATTATCACTTCCTAACAACCAAGCATCCATATACTATAATAATTTATAGAAAATGATTTCTTTTCTATACAAAAATAGTTTTGGGTAAAACTATTTCATTGACCCTATTTTAAAACAATACCGTGTCAGTTTATCTTGTTTAAGAGTTTAGAAACCCCTATCGATTACAGTTGGCCGGACTGCACCGACCAGAATCTATAAACAATCAACCGATAAGTCAACACAATACAAAACAAATTTTGTATTCACTAACAAATACGCGCTCATATCTATTATTACACTCACACTCATTCTAGAGTACTACCGACTCTATCTCTAATGAATAACACCCAACAAAGCCAAGGTTGTCACTTAACCAATTGCTCTGATACCACTTGTGACGATACTATCTTTCGACGCTCGAGAGTCGACATCAATACGCTCACTGTATCAAATGCCGCACAATCGAATGCCGGAAAACCGAATCATTAGGGTTAAAAAGAAGAGGTAGAAGAAGACAGAAGAAAGAGAGAGCAGAAAAAAAGAACAGAAACAATATCAGAATCTCACATTCGTAGCGGAACAATATATAATAGATAATCACTGGTCTTTTAAACAAAGAACTATATCAGTTTATACAATACAAAAATGAGAGTCAATATACAACTCAATACAACAATGGACAGTTATATAAACTTGTCCCCATACAGAATACACAGCCGAATAAATAAATAAGTAAGAGTGTACGTCTTGCCATCCAGCTTGCCTCCAAAGCTCCAGAATATCCTGCTAACATAACTCTAGGCTGCCCATGTGGAAAATTATGGGCACCCAGAGTTTAGAAAGGGAACAATAAACTTCGAGTCAGTCATGGTGACTGGTGTGAGATCATAAAACAGTTATTTTCACGAAGAAAATAAAAAGAAATTCGCAATGCTTTTGGAAAATGAAACTACCATAAGGCCTCCCACCACACACACAATGCAAACGCAGAATTGGAGGAGATTTCTCCTTATGATAGTCAAAGAAGCTTACTGCGAAAGATCAGTTGATATTATTATTAATGTCTAGTGTGAAAAACATTTCGAAAGTATAATATTAATCTTAGCCAGCATACAACCATTAGTGTATGCCTAATATAGCTACTATGTTCAATAGTAGGTTACCGCCACATTCCATAGCAGGTTATACAACTAAAACCGTAGAAGGTTCGTATTGTTTCTTTGGATTTTCCAACAAATGGTCAGGCTAAGGAACATCCTACTGCCACATGGGTATGCCTCTAGCGGGACGTCCCGAGAACCTACCCATATCTCTGTCAACACAAGGCTGGGCTACCTCTGTAACTAGGTAACTACTACTTGAATATGCCAACCCCCGGTCCTTTGGGACCTTTATTCGAGGCGCCTCGATCACAAAGTAACAACCACACAGTAAATGAGATTGGAGCAACCACATAGGTAAATATCTGGGCTCCATACCATAATATCACCTTTTTCCAGAAGGAAATGACATACCCTAAAGGGAGCGACCCTCATAACCTTGTCGCATTTTCCTGTTTTGACCATTTTCGGGGTATGAGGTCCGACTAGGTCTCATCCACAAAGCTACGCTTTACACGAAAGTCATGCTTTATTCACAAATAATCAACGAATGATCGTCATCACACAGCAACACTCAGCATGCCACACTACCAAATTGGGAGTATATCACTGATAACCTTCAACTACATAACCTCTGAGCTTGTACGTCTCAGAGAAGGGTTTTAAGCTAAGAGAATAAATTCTCCGCCACCAAACAGAAATGTATTTGAAAGAAATCAGCTTTATATCTCAAAGTGTAGTGTCAGGCATACAACCATACAAGTTTGTTCCGGGTTCGAACAGAACCGAAGGCACTTCCAAAGAAGCCCTTGCAAATCCGGATAATTTCTAATCACGTCCGGACTTCTCATCACAAAGGGTAATAAAATCTCTATACCAAGAATCAGCTGATGCAAAGACACTCGATGGTAATCCTTTCATTTTTGAAAGTATCCGGTCTTCACCACCGGCCTTCAAATGCTATCCATACACGTCGTATCATTATTCGGAATGTGTTATATGACACAAAGGTCCTTTCCCGGCTAAACCGAATAACGAGCATTTGTTTTAAAAAACAAATTCAAGTGCCATTTCAAAGGCAAACATTGATAGTCGGTGATTTAACTATCAACAACATTCACAACAATCATCAGATTTAAATAATTTTCCCCAATTATTTAATTTCAAAATATCTTCACAAGATATATATTTTTCCACACTTCAACATTTTGAAAACAAATTTCAAATCAATTTTCCTACACGGGATATATTTCCAAATATTTATTCATTCCCACTGGAAATCTGCCGAGTTCAAATACTTTATCTCCAAAATATTCCTTAAAATCCAATTTCAGAATTTCTTTGTTTATAATTTAAAACTACTTTGGAAAATATACTCGGCTTTTCAAGGAAAATACACTTCCATTTCAAAATGGTCCATTTAAACCAATTAAATAAATCCTTATCGATTTATTTCAAATTTACATCCCAAATCCGTAAATTTATTTCCACACTTTAAAAATAAATCAGTGTTTATTTTAAAACAAATTTTTTAAAACAAATTTCCCTTTCCTTTATAAATTCTATTTTGAATTTACATTCCCAAATATTCACTTTCAATATGATTTTCAAATCAATTTCTCAAATATTCACTTTCAACTCCAAATCAACTTTCAAATGGATTTTTAGATTTATTTCAAATCCCAAATTGATTTTCCAAACATTTATTTCAAACACTTAATCGATTTTGGAATGGATTTTCCCAGGATTTATTTTTAAACACCAAATCATTTTCCAAATTGATTCCTAGAAATTTATCACCTTTTAAATAAATTCCTTTATCCGTTCCAAATTATTTAAAATTCCTTCTTAAATAAATTCTTCAACATTTAAACAGTATTATTCAAAATCCATTTATTAAAAAAAATCACTTCCCCTATTTTGGAAATAATTCAATCAGATTACAAAAATCAACCTTTTATTATTAGTTTCTTTCTTTCAAGTTTATTCCATTTTTAAAATTCAATTTACTTAAAGTTTTCCACTTTAATTTACAAAATCCAATTTCATTTATTTCTGGTATCCAACGATACCAAAAACATATTCGGATAAATTATAGCCTTCAATAATTTCAATCAAAAATATAATCTCTCATAGATTATAAACAATCACATCACAATATATGAAACAAATTCACATAATTTAAGGAATCCAGTTGGATCCCTCCAACCTGTTTCCCTGCATTCACAGACGTTTGCACAATACTAATTCCACTTCGAGTGGAATATCGTGGTATATGGGATTTATAAAATATCATCCCCTATTATGTGGCGCATAGGGTCTCATCCGCTATTTAATGCGGGAAATCAGAACTCCAATATATATATATATATTCCAATATATATATATGGCTATATACTACTATATATATACTATCATCCAAACAGTCAATCAATCAATAACTGAAATTCCAATTTTAATTTTAAGTGAGAAGATCTCACCTTTTCTTTTATTTGCAATCCCATTTCCATTCCAGTTTGTTTTCTCGATTTATAGACCTTGTATAAACAATTTAAAATTTTATTAATATTCGAACAAATCAAATAACTCAATTTCTAATTTGATAAGTTTCAATTATAAAATGATTTTAATTTCAAAATTGAAATTTGACTTTTAAACTAATTTCTTTCTAACAAAATATTTTCTTTGAAATAGATTAAATTAACCAATTATTTACTTTTTTTTAAACTAATAGTTTTAAATTTTAAACTAATAGTCTCAATTTTAAACAAATTCCATTAAAAAACCTTATAGTAACTAAAAGAATTTAATTGCATTAATTGAACGAGTGAATCACCATAACTCCTGGTTTTTAAAATAACTCGAAAGTGAACATACGTATGCATAATTTTGCATAGATATGTTTACATTTATACTTCCTTTCCCTACTGTATACATACATATTTTTTTGTAGGTAAAATAATTTCCAGTATTCAACATTCAAAATTTCAAAACAAAAGGAAAAAAATAAATATCAATACCTTACTGTAATGATCAATACCCTGCCTTACGATCGACGAACTCGCGTCCACAAACCCTTCACAAGCGTGCGCCCGCTCTCGAATCACCATCCTACAGCCGCCTCGAGTTCGAGCCTCAGACTCGAGCTTTTATTGAAGTCGCCGCACAAGATGTCACCGCCGCACTTGAGTCTGGCCATCGTGACCCAATCCCCTCCACACGTACGCGTATGCCAGCTCTTCCACCCCGTCTTAGTGTTTCACCTACGATACTTCTTTCTGCTCGCGTGCGCGAGCGCGCGCCTCCTTCCATGATTCCCAAGTCGCCATTCCTCCAATCAATACGAAGCCCTTTTTTTCTTTTTCTGAGGAACGAAATGTATTCGGTTGGGAGGAGAGGAGGGAAAACATTCGATCTGGGTAAATCGATTTTAATTTGAAATGAAAGAGGGGCTTTGGATTTGCTCGGCCATGATTTCTTTTTTGAACGAGAACGAAAGATAGTTTTCTTTTTTTTTCATTATTTTCTTTTCTTTGAACGAAAAGAGGCTGCCATTATCAAGAAGTATCGACCGTTGAAAAACAATACCGGCGGCTAGAGAATAAACTAGGGCTTCAGCCCTAAAACGTTAATGTATATATATATACATACACTGATATATTAATTTAATAATATTTTCACAAATTATTAAACTTTTTAAACAAATTCCAATTGGAACGTGCCAACAGGCGTTTATAAGGTCTTACCTGCGTTCCGAACACAATGGAAAATGTTTCGAGTCTAAATTCGATCGTATGGAGAAGATAGCTTTTTGAACTAGTTATAATATTGAATTTCGATTTAATTTCAGCACGTTTGCTTATCGTACGGCCAAACGATTGTTAACCCTTAATTTTCTTCGACTCAAGAAGTATACGACTCATGGCCCAAACGACTTAACGAGTTAACACTATCAACGGCCTACGAGATAAGAAGTGAACGACTTAAGTTATGTCACGACCTAACGAGTTTAAGAGCTAACGACCTAATTGCTAAAGGGACCTACGAGTTAGCAGGCCTACGACTTAAGGGGGGTCTCTGACTTAACACTCAACGAGTTAAGCTATCTACGACTCAACGAGTTAAGCTGTCTACGACTCAACGAGTTAAGGTCTGTACGACTTTAGAGGATCTTACGACTTAAGGGTCTTACGACTTAAGGGTCTGTACGACTCAAGAGGATCTTGCGACTTAAGGATCTTACGACTTAAGGGTCTTATGACTTAAGGGTCTTACGACTTAAGGGTCTTACGACTTAAGGGTCTTACGACTTAAACGTCTTACGACTTAAAGGTTATCAGGTTAAAATCCAGAGTCCATGCCTATCTACCTTCATCTGGTAAGTCGGCCACGACTTAGCACTTGTCTTCGACTGAGCCACAAGATGACCCAGTAAGGCGCCCACGAGTTACGACTCATCGTAAGTCAACTACGAGTTACGACTTATCTTAAGTCGGTCACGACTCATGACTTGGCAAAAAACGAGAGTTCAGAATTCGACTCCTATAAATAGACCACCACTTCCAACATGGAGAGGACTTTTTGGCCATTCATTTCTTCAAGCACCGTTACTCTATCGAGGTCTCCATTCATCCAGCAATCAAAGATCTTCAAACATTCAAGACGCTACAACAAGCTTCAAGAGAAATTCCTTACATCCAACACGGATTCATCGAATTTCATCGACAAAGATTGAGCTAGTAGTCAAGATTGTTTCTTTTGATCAAATTGTACTGTTTTGATAAGAGATTTGTATCGATTTGTAACCGAACTCAGTAATAAAGAGATTCAAAGTGGACGTAGGCTTAATCTCAAGCCGAACCACTATAAATTGCTGTCTTTTACTGCTTTTCTGCCATTTTACTGCTTAAATTCTGTTCCCGTCACGCGGGTGGTGCTTTCACGATTCTATTACACACACCGGGTGTTAGCGTTCACTTTTTAGCGTTAACATTTTGGTGCTTTCACTGAGAACCCAACTCAGGCTACTACTCACCATTGCTTCACAGAAGTTTGTTGAAAGAATTTCCTACAAAACCAGAAGTTTATCAGACATAATGGCTCCTGGAAGGAAACGAAAGTCTGATAGAACGGACGATGACCGTGACAATACTACCACTTCTCTCTCTCCAAATCAGGCAGCTCCAAGCGTCGGTGTGACGCGACAAGAGTTAGATGCTGCTGTATCCGGATTATACCAGCAGATTGAAACTCAGAATAATCTGATGATGGAAAAGCTGAATGCTCTATTTGGTACGAATCAAAGACCAGTAAGTAATGAGGGAAACTTTGCTAATGCTGCTCCCAATTCCGAGGGGAGAAATATTCCTCACAGGGGATCAGGTGCTGCCGAAGGGGCACCCCTCCAGGCCGAAGGATCCAGGCTGTCACCAGTTCTTCGTGAGCATTTACCTAGACAAACCCCCGAAAAGATGGCCGAGGTCTATTCTGCGAAATCTATGAACAATGAGGAATATCCTTCTGGTATGATCAAGCAAATAATGAAGGAGAGCATGCAAAGAGATGAAGATGAGAGCGAATGGGGATTCGCACCAAGTAGAACTCCGTTTACCGAGAAGATTCTAAAGGCTGAATTTCCTAGAAAATTTGTCCCCCCCACCATTCCTGCTTATCGGGGAACAAGTGATCCAAATCAGTTCTTGTATAAATACGACTGGCACATGACCGGCGCAAGAGCAACTGACGAAATAAAGTGCCGATATTTCCCAGTTTATTTGGAAGGAGTAGAACTTCTCTGGTTTACCAAGCTTCCTATCCGATCTGTAGATCAGTTTTCCGATCTGACCCGAAAATTCAAAGAGAAATTCAGGCTATACGCTTCAAAGGCAAAAGACATAATGCCATTGTCCAGTCTTGAACAGAATCCGGGAGAGCCTATTAAGTCATTCCTGAACCGCTTCAATTTAGCTCTGGCAGAAGTCGATAACGCAAAGCCACGAATGATCTTGATCTATTTGATGCGTGCTATTGACAAATCGAGCGAATTTGGAAAATGGCTGAAGATGAAGGAGCCAAATTCGCTTGAGAAATTCTATAAAAAGGCTGACGAATTTATACGCCTAGAGAATCTTTCCGCATCAGCCAAAATTGTGACAACAGTGGTGGAAAATAATGCTACAGTTCAAAGCAAGAAAGAACCTGCCAATCAGAAAAGGGAAAGTAATGGTGGGAAGAGGCAAAAAGATCTCAAAAAGCCCCGCTTCCTTAAACCTTCAGACTTTACTCCTCTGACCGATACCCCGGAGAATATTTTCATCGCCACTAAGGATGCTGTTGAATTTCCAAAACCACCAGCCATGAAAGTTGGGAAGAATGCTGTTCAAAGCGGAAGATTTTGCAAGTTTCACAACCAACCAGGGCATGATACCAATGAGTGCCGCCATTTGGAAAGCCTGATTGAAGAATTGTTAAGAGAGAATAAGTTGCAGCAATACGTCAAGAGGAATAGAAAAGACCCGTCTTCATCTAACCAGGGGCAACTACCCCTAGCTCATTCATCTGGTTTAGGAGAGAGGCCTGCTGAAAAGGAAAGACCTGTTATCAATGTGATCATAGGAGGACCTCACCCAGCTGGCAGGAGTTGGGGTGAGATGGAAAGGTATGCTAGAGCTTTGAAGTATGCTCCGACTGAAGAAAGTGTCTTGATCTTGGAAGATGCTGCACCTCTAAAGCAGCAGAAGACTTTTCACGATGATATTATGTTCAGAACCAGGGATTCTATTGATGTGGAAGCTCCTACTGAGGACCCTTTAGTTGTTTCTGTCGGTATTGGGCCGGCTATTGTCAGAAGAGTTCTGGTTGATAGTGGCGCTTCGTGCAACATACTCTTTAAAAAGACATTTGACCAAATGAAAATTCCAATGACAGATGTACAAGCCTCTTCACACAAAATTGCCGGATTTACAGGAGAGCTGAAACAGCCAATTGGAACGGTGGACTTGTTTGTTGAAATGGGCGAAGGGCAGAAGAAGTTGGTTCGAAAGCAAACTTTTGTAATTGTTGATGGATTCTCCGCCTATAACGCTTTCTTGGGTCAGCCTACTCTTGCTGCTTTCAGGGCCGTCCTCGCTCCTTGGTGCTTAACAATGAAATTTCCTACAGATAATGGGATTGCTGTTATTAAAGGAGATCAGAACGCAGGACGAGAATGTTATCTTGTAGAACTCCGAGAGGCCAGGAAAAGAGAAATGGGGAAAGATGCGGCAGCTCCGCATCAAGGAACCAACCCTGTAGCAACTACGGAGCGGCCCCTGTACTGGCGAACACATCAATGCAAGAAAAGAAATGGATCCCAGGATAGCCAGTATAGGGGAGAATAGAGTGGTACCCGTGGAGGTAACGGTATCAATATCTGTTGACTCGAAAGACCCGAACAAAGTACTCAATGTGGGTTCACAGCTAAGCATAACAGTTCAAAACACGCTGATATCATTCTTAAAAGCCAATCTAGATGTGTTTGCTTGGTGTCATGCTGATATGTGTGGGATCTCCCCGGAAATTGCTGTACATACTCTGAACATAGATCCAGAATTCACGCCAGTGAAACAGAAAAGAAGAACTCCAGGCCCAGAAAGATCGACAGCACTAAAGGAAGAAGTCGATCGGCTCATGGAGAACGGCTTTATCAGAAACTCCACTTATCCAAATTGGGTTTCAAATCCAGTATTAGTCAAGAAGGCAAATGGAAAGTGGAGAGTATGCATAGATTTCTCAGATCTAAACAAAGCATGCCCCAAAGATTGCTTCCCGCTGCCCAGAATTGATCAATTGGTGGATGGAACAGCTGGGCATGAGTTGTTAACGTTTATGGATGCTTACTCCGGATACAATCAGATTATGATGCATGAGCCGAATCAGGAAGACACAAGCTTTATTACAGATGTGGGTCTCTACTGCTACAAAGTTATGCCTTTCGGATTGAAAAATGCTGGGGCAACCTACCAAAGGCTTGTCAATGCAATGTTCAAGCCTCAGATTGGTAAAACCATGGAAGTTTATGTCGACGATATGTTGGTAAAATCAAAGAAAGCTGTAGATCACATGGGACATTTGGAGGAAATGTTCGCTATTCTTCGAAAGTACGGAATGAAGCTCAATCCATTGAAATGTTCATTCGGAGTAGAATCTAGGAAATTTTTGGGTTTCATTGTGAGCGCCAGGGGCATTGAAGCCAATCCTACTCAAATCACAGCTCTAAGGGAAGTCAAAGCCCCTAAAACAAAGAAAGAAATGCAAAGTCTCAATGGAAAAGTCGCTGCTCTAAGTCGCTTCATTTCCAAAGCCACAGACAAATGCATTCCCTTCTTTGACGCTCTAAAGAAAGGAAAGAAAATTTTTGAGTGGACTCCAGAATGCCAGAATGCTTTCGATGAACTAATTCATCACATGGAAACACCTCCGGTTCTTTCCAAGCCTACTGACGGTGAAGACCTTTTCATCTATTTAGCAATTTCATCTCACGCCCTCAGTGCAGCACTTGTACGGGAAGATATGAAGGTACATCGTCCAGTCTATTACATCAGTAAATGGTTCATTGGGGCAGAGATGAATTATTCGAAGATAGAAAAGCTCGCATATTGTTTTGCTAATTGCTTCTAGGAAATTGAGACCATATTTTCAAGCTCATCCTATCAAAGTTCTTACTGATCAACCTCTAAAGCAAGTCTTGTTTCGTCCTGAAACTTCGGGTCGTCTTTTGAAATGGAACATTGAACTTAACCAGTATGACATCACTTATCACCCCCGAAGAGCAATCAACAGACAAGCTTTAGCAGATTTCATCGCAGAATCTACTGACAAAGGCGATAGTGAAAATGGAACAACTGACGACATTCCAATCCAGTGGAAGTTGTATGTTGACGGATCAAGAAATGATTACTGTTCTGGGGCAGGGGTTGTGCTTGAAACCCCCGAAGGACGATCATTGTGTTATGCATTGAGACTGGAATTTCCTTCAACAAACAATGAAGTAGAATATGAAGCACTTATTGCCGGTTTAAAAATCGCCAAGGAACTAAACATCAAAGTGTTACAGATTTTCAGCGATTCTCAGCTTATTGTTTGCCAGGTGAAGAAATAATTTCAAGCCAAAGGAGGAAATTTGCCTGCATATTTGACAAAAACTTCCGAACTCCTCAATGATTTCGATCACTATTCCATAAGCCACATACCCCGAGAGGAAAATATGAAGGCAGATTCTTTAGCAAAGTACTCAAGTTCCGGAGAAGCTCAATTACTAGGATTAGTTCCTGTAGAAGTTCTGTCAGCTCCAAGCATTGATGAAATGGATGTTGATTGGATTATGACTACGTCTCAGGAGCATGAATCATGGATGACTCCAATCAAAGAATACTTACTCAGTGGTTCCCTGCCAGAAAGTTCTAAGGAACGTCGAAAATTATTGAGAAAAGCGTCAAGGTATATAATTCAAGATGGCCGATTATACAGACGGGGATTTTCAATGCCTCTGCTCCGATGTGTAACTGTTAACCCTTAATTTTCTTCGACTCAAGAAGTATACGACTCATAGCCCAGACGACTTAACGAGTTAACACTATCAACGACTTATGAGATAAGAAGTGAACGACTTAAGTTATGTCACGACTTAATGACTTAAAAGAGCTAACGACCTAATTGCTGAAGTCTTCTACGAGTTAAGCTTGTTACGACTTAAGGGCTTTACGACTCAACGAGTAAAGTCTTCTACGACTTAAGGGCTTTACGACTCAACGAGTTAAGTCTTCTACGACTTAAGGGCTTTACGACTCAAGGAGTTGATGCTTCCACGACTTAAGGGCTGCGCGACTCAAGGAGTTGAGCTTTCTACGAGTTAAGGACTTATGACTCAGGAGGATGCTACGACTTAAGGGTCTTACGACTTAAAGGTCTTGCGACTTAAGGGTCTTACGACTTAAAGGTTTCACGACTTAAAGGTCTTACGACTTAAAAGCTATCAGGGTAAAATCCAAAGCCCGTGCCTGTGCTACTTTTATCTGGTAAGTCGGCTACGACTTAGCACTTGTCTTCAAATGAGCCACAAGATGAACCCAGTATGGCGCCCACGAGATACCTTAAGTCAAATACGAGTTACGACTTACCATAAGTCGGTCACGACTCATGACTTGGCCAAAAAGAGAGTTCAGAATTCAACTCCTATAAATAGGCTACCACTTCCAACATGAAGAGGACTTTTGGCCATTCATTTGTTCAAGCGCCGTTACTCTGTCGAAGTCTCCATTCATTCAGCTATCGAAGATCCTCAAACATTCAAGACGCTACAACAATCTTCAAGAGATAATTCCTTACATCCAACATGGATTCATTGAATTTCATCGACGAAGATTGAGCTAGTAGTCAAGATTGTTTCTTTTGATCAAGTTGTACTATTTTGATAAGAGATTTGTATCGATTTGTAACCGAATTTAGTAATAAAGAGATTCAAAGTGGACGTAGGCTTAATCTCAAGCCGAACCACTATAAATTGCTGTCTTTTACTGCTTTTCTGCCAGTTTACTGCTTAAATTCTGTTCCCGTCACACGGGTGGTGCTTTCACGATTCTATTACACACACCGGGTGTTAGCGTTCACTTTTTAGCGTTAACTGTAACTAAGGAAGAAGCCAAGACAATTCTAGCCGAGATACACGGAGGATAATGTGGAGATCATTCAGCTGGTCAAACTTTAGCCAAGAAAGTTCTCCGATACGGGTATTTCTGGCCTGACATTAACCGAGACGCTGCTATTTACTCTAGAAAGTGCGAAAAATGTCAAAGATTTGCAAAAATCCCAAAAGCACCTTCCACCGAACTCACACAGATGGTCAGCCCATGGACATTCGCCATTTGGGGGATAGATCTAATCGGACCATTACCAGTTGCCAAATCAGGAATCAAATATGCTATTGTAGCCGTTGATTATTTCACCAAATGGGCTGAAGCTGAACCTTTGGCCACCATTACTTCTAAAAAGATGATAAATTTTGTAACGAAAAATATCATTTGCAGATATGGTGTGCCACAGAAGATAATCACAGACAACGGTACTCAGTTTGAAAGTGAAGAGTTCCAGAATTTTTACAGATGATTCAGAATTCGGAAAAGCTTCTCAGCAGTGGCTCATCCGCAGGCAAACGGGCAAGTGGAAGTAGTGAATAAAATCATCAAGTCAACCATCAAAAAGCAACTCGAAAGAGCAAAAGGTGGTTGGGTTGATAAGCTTCCATTAGCACTATGGGCATACAGGACTACTCACAAAACTGCAACTGGGCACACTCCATTTTCACTGGCATACGGATCAGAGGCAATGATTCCAGTGGAAGTAGAAGTTCCTTCACATAGAAGAGTTCATTTCAACGAAGCTGAAAATGAAAAGCTGCAACTTGAAGCACTTGATTTTCTTGATGAGAAAAGAGAAGAAGCTAGGCTTAGAGTTTCAGCTTATCAGCAAAGGATAGCTAGGCACTTCAACTCTAAAGTTCGTCAATGCAGCTTTGAGGTCGGGGACTTAGTTTTGAAAAGGATCATGACGGCAACTGGTGTGTTTGGACCAAACTGGGAAGCTTCCTGTTCGATCAGTAGATCAGTTTTCCGATCTGACCCGAAAGTTCAAAGAGCAATTCAGGCTATATGCTTCAAAGGCAAAAGACATAATGTCATTGTCCAGTCTTGAACAGAGTCCGGGAGAACCTATTAAATCATTCCTGAACCGTTTCAATATAGCTCTGGCAGAAGTTGATAACGTAGAGCCACGAATGATCTTGACCTATTTGATGCGTGCTATCGACAAATCGAGCGAATTTGGAAAATGGCTGAAGATGAAAGAGCCAAATTCTCTCGAGAAATTCTACAAGAAAGCTGATGAATTCATACGCTTGGAAAATCTTCCAGCATCGATGAAGGTGGTGGCAGCAAAGGTGGAAAATAATACTGCCGCTTCGGAAAAGAAAGATTCCGGAGGTCAGAAAAGGGAAAATCACGAGGGGAAGAAACAAAAGGATACAAAGAAACCTCGCTTCTTCAAACCCTCAGATTTCACTCCATTGACCGACACTCTGGAAAATATCTTCTTCGCTACCAAAGATGCTGTGGATTATCCCAAACCGGCTGAGATAAAACCGGGAAAGGGTGCTATGAGAAATGGAAAGTTCTGCCGTTTTCACAACCAACCCGGTCATGATACCAATGACTGTCGTCACTTAAAGAGCTTAATTGAAGAATTGTTGAGGGAAAACAAGCTGCAACAGTATGTCAAGAAAAACAAAAGTGACCCATCTTCGTCAACTCAGAGGCAACAACTCCCTACTCAGCCATCAGGTTCAGGTAAAGGTACTGCGGCACAAGAATCTGAGAGGCCCGTTATCAATGTGATTACGGGGGGCCCACACCCAGCGGGCAGAAGCTGGGGTGAAAAGGAACGATATGCTCATGCTTTGAAACACATCCCAGCAGAGGAAGATGTTTTTGCTGTAGAAAATGCTGCACCCCTGAAACAGCAAATGATTTCAGATGATGATATTATGTTCAAAGCTAGGGATTCTATTGGTATTGAAGCTCCCACCATAGATCCCTTGGTTATCTCTGCAGGAATTGGACCGGCAATAGTAAGACGAGTGCTCATTGATTGCGGTGCTTCCTGCAATATACTCTTCAAGAAAACATTTGACCAGATGAAGATCCCAATGACCGACGTTCAAGCTTCGTCACAAAAGATCGTTGGTTTCACTGGGGAACCACAGCAACCAATCGGAACTGTAGAGTTGTTCGTGGAACTTGGGGAAGGGCAGAAAAGGGTAGTTCGCAAGCAAACTTTTGTAATTGTTGATGGATTTTCTGCCTACAATGCTTTCCTAGGCAGGCCAACTCTAGCTGCATTCAAGGCCATTTTGGCCCCGTGGTGCCTAACTATGAAGTTTCCTACAGAAAATGGTGTTGGTGTCATCAAGGGAGATCAAAATGCTGGACGCGAATGTTATCTTATAGAGCTTCGAGAAGCCAGAAAGAGAGAAATGGGTAAAAATGCGGCAGCTCCCCTCCGCATCAAAAACCCAACCTTATAGCAAATACAGGGTGGTCCCTGCACTGGTGAGCATAGTGGTGCAAGGCGAGAAATGGACCCCAGAAAATCCAGTGCAGAGGAGAATAGAGTGGTGCCCGTGGAAGTTACGGTACCAATACCTGTCGACTCCAAAGACCCAAACAAAGTACTTAATGTGGGTTCGCAACTAAGTACAACAGTTCAAAACACACTGATATCATTTCTAAAAGCAAATCTGGACGTGTTCGCTTGGTGTCATGCTGATATGTGTGGAATCTCTCCAACAATTGTTGTTCACACTCTGAATGTCGATCCGAAATTCACACCAGTAAAACAGAAACGAAGAACTCAAGGTCCAGAAAGGTCAGCAGCTTTAAAGGAAGAAGTAGATCGTCTCATGGAGAATAATTTCATCAAAGAATCCACTTATCCAAATTGGGTTTCAAATCCGGTACTGGTTAAGAAGGCAAATGGAAAGTGGAGAGTATGCATTGATTTCTCAGATCTAAACAATGCTTGCCCCAAAGACTGCTTCCCGTTGCCTAGAATCGATCAACTGGTAGATGGGACGGCTGGACATGAGTTGTTGTCTTTTATGGATGCCTACTCCGGATACAATCAGATTATGATGAATGAACCAGATCAGGAAGACACAAGCTTTATCACAGATGTGGGACTCTACTGTTACAAAGTCATGCCATTCGGATTGAAGAATGCAGGGGCAACCTACCAAAGACTTGTTAACGCTATGTTCAAACCTCAGATTGGCAAAACTATGGAAGTCTATGTTGACGATATGTTAGTAAAGTCAAAGAAAGCAGTAGACCACATGGATCATTTGGCGGAGATGTTTACAATTCTTCGGAAGTATGGAATGAAGCTCAACCCATTGAAATGTTCATTCGGGGTAGAGTCTGGGAAATTCCTGGGTTACATCGTAAGCGCTAGGGGTATTGAGGCCAATCCTGCTCAAATCACAGCTCTGAGAGAAGTTAAAGCCCCTAGAACAAAGAGAGAACTGCAAAGTCTCAATGGAAAAGTTGCCGCTCTTAGTCGCTTCATCTCCAAGGCCACAGACAAATGCATTCCCTTCTTTGATGCTTTAAAGAAAGGAAAGAAAATTTTTGAATGGACTCCCGAATGTCAGAATGCTTTCGATCAACTGATTCATCATATGAGAACTCCTCCAGTCCTTTCCAAGCCTAGTGACGGCGAAGACCTCTTCATCTATTTAGCAATTTCATCCCATGCTCTAAGTGCAGCACTCGTACGAGAAGATATGAGAATACAACGTCCAGTCTACTACATCAGCAAACGGTTCACTGGGACAGAGATGAATTATTCAAAGATAGAAAAGCTTGCTTATTGTTTGTTAATCGCTTCCAGGAAGTTGAGGCCCTATTTTCAATCTCATCCTATCAAGGTCCTAACTGATCAACCTCTAAAGCAAGTCCTGTATCGCCCTGAAACTTCGGGTCGTCTCTTGAAGTGGAACATAGATATCAGCCAATATGACATCACTTACCATCCCCGAAGAGCAATTAACGGACAAGCTTTAGCAGATTTCATTGCAGAGTCCACTGACAAAGGTGACCTCAAGGAAGAAACAACTGACTGCATTCCGATACAGTGGAAGTTGTATGTTTATGGCTCGAGAAATGATTATTGTTCTGGGGCAGGAGTTGTGCTTGAAACTCCCGAAGGACGATCACTATGTTATGCATTGAGACTAGAATTCCCTTCGACAAACAATGAAGCAGAATATGAAGCCCTTATTGCCGATTTAAAAATCGCCAAGGAACTAAACATCAAAGTGATACAGATTTTCAGCGACTCTCAGCTTATTGTTTGCCAGGTGAAGAAAGAATTTCAAGCCAAAGGAGGGAATTTGCCTGCATATTTGTCAAAAACATCCGAACTTCTCAATGATTTGGATCACTATTCAATAAGCCACATACCCCGAGAGGAAAATATGAAAGCAGATTCTTTAGCAAAGTACTCAAGTTCCGGAGAAGCTCAATTACTGGGATTAGTTCCTATAGAAGTTCTGTCAGCTCCAAGCATTGATGAAATGGATATTGACTGGATTATGGCTACGTCTCAAGAGCATGAATCATGGATGACTCCAATCAAAGAATACTTACTCAGTGGTTCCCTGCCAGAAAGTTCTAAGGAACGTCGAAAATTATTGAGAAAAGCATCGAGATATATAATTCAAGATGGCCGATTATACAGACGGGGATTTTCAGTGCCTCTGCTCCGATGTGTAACTAAGGAAGAAGCCAAGACAATTCTAGCCGAGGTACACAGAGGAGAATGTGGAGATCATTCAGCTGGTCAAACTTTAACCAAGAAAGTTCTCCGATATGGGTATTTCTGGCCTGACATTAACCGAGATGCTGCTATCTACTCTAGAAAGTGCGACAAGTGCCAGAGATTTGCAAAAATCCCAAGAGCACCTTCCACCGAACTCTCACAGATGGTTAGCCCATGGCCATTCGCCATTTGGGGGATAGATCTAATCGGACCATTACCAGTTGCCAAATCAGGAATCAAATATGCTATCGTAGCCGTTGATTATTTCACCAAGTGGGCTGAGGCCGAACCTTTGGCCACCATTACTTCTAAAAAGATGATAAATTTTGTAACGAAAAATATCATTTGCA
Organism: Allium fistulosum; assembly: GCA_030737815.1. Lineage (NCBI taxonomy): Eukaryota > Viridiplantae > Streptophyta > Magnoliopsida > Asparagales > Amaryllidaceae > Allium > Allium fistulosum. Next base: position 421,831,487 of record CM060907.1, on the reverse strand, counting down.
GATATGGTGTGCCACAGAAAATAATCACAGACAACGGTACTCAGTTTGAAAGTGAAGAGTTCCAGGATTTCTGCAAACGATTCAGAATTCGGAAAAGCTTCTCAGCAGTGGCTCATCCGCAGGTAAACGGGCAAGTGGAAGCAGTGAATAAAATCATCAAGTCAACCATCAAAAAGCAACTCGAAAGAGAAAAAGGTGGTTGGGTTGACAGGCTTCCATTAGCACTATGGGCATACATGACTACTCACAAAACTACAACTGGGCACACTCCATTTTCACTGGCATATGGATCGGAAGCAATGATTCCAGTGGAAGTAGAAGTTCCTTCACATAGAAGAGTTCATTTCAACGAAGCTGAAAATGAAAAGCTGCAACTTGAAGCACTTGATTTTCTTGATGAGAAAAGAGAAGAAGCCAGGCTCAGAGTTTCGGCTTATCAGCAAAGGATAGCCAGGCACTTCAACTCTAAAGTTCGCCAACGCAGCTTTGAGGTCGGGGACTTAGTTTTGAAAAGGATCATGACGGCAACTGGTGTGTTTGGACCAAACTGGGAAGGACCATATGCCATTGGCAGTAAACTTCTTGATGGCACTTTCAAACTCATAACTGTCGAAGGAGATCCAATTCCAAGAGCCTGGAACAGCAACCACTTACGTCCTTATTTTACTTGAAAGAAAAAGCTTTGTTCAAAATTGTAAAATAATGATGAATGTATCAGTTGTATTGTGAAACATTGTAAATCAGTGAAAATGAATGAAAGTTATAAAGTGGATGTAGGCCCGATTCTTGGCCGAACCACTATAAATCTTGTGTTCTTTACTATTTCATAATGCCTGTTTTATTTCGATATATAAATGCCTTAAAAGTATTGCTAAAATGTCGATTCAAAATTGTAGGACATTATAACAAGGCTTGCTCATCACAAAGCTAAGCGACCTCTATAAATCAGCTATTACACGAAAACCAAGCGACGAAAAATTCCAAACTCAAATCCTATGCAAGGAAAACTTCACATAAAAAGTTGGCGACTCCACTGTGACAAACCTTTGTTCACTGGTTGAGATTGTCGTTATGAATAGACATCCAACTAGATAACTCACGTTTGTCTCATGAAGTCATTCAACAGTGAAGTCCACTCCTCCGGATGAAGCAATTTACTTGTAAAAGGAAAGAAGATGTGCTTGGGAACGATAATAAGAGATCGCTAATGGGCAGATGATGAGAGAAAGTTGCCAAGCAAACAAAGAAGCAGACAAAGGGAGGTATGCCTCTCAACAGGAAGGCCGGAAGATCCACTAAAGGGACACCTTCCCAAGCGAAAGGAACATGACCCTCGCTAACTGGTCGTGATGCATCCGATCAGATAGCATACGTCCGTCCCGTGGATCCACTCGCCCCTGAGACGCAACCTACCTGGCACACCAACCAACCAAAGCCCTCTAATGAGGCACGCCAATAAATGGGAGAACTTTCCTCAATCAAAAAGATCGGTGGGACTACCAAAAGGGCACTTTGTTAGTTAATTGCGATCGTTTGTGCAAGCAAACATCCAATCAAGCAACTTGCGTTCGCCCCGTGGACCCCTCCGACCATGAGAAAGTAACTTCCAGGCAATCAAAAGCCCTTTTCGAAGGCACAAGCCCTCTTCGGAGGCACAAGCCATCTTCGGAGGCACGCTTCACCATGCTTGAAGCACAAAATCAAAAGCCCTTTTCGGAGGCACAAGCCCTCTTCGGAGGCGCAAGCCCTCTTCGGAGGCACAAGCCATCTTCGGAGGCACGCTTCACCATGCTTGAAGCATCAAATAAAAAGCCCTCTTCGGAGGCACATTTCACCAGGGTAGAAGTGCAAAATGCTTCTCTTCGGAGACCCACTTCACCAAAGTTGAAATATCAAAATTGCTTCTCTTCGAAGACCAAAATTGCTTCTCTTCGGAGACCAAAATTGCTTCTCTTCGGAGACCAAAATCGCTTCTCTTCAAAAACCTCTTCAGAGGCGCACTTCACCTTGCTTGAAGTACCAAAAATGAGCCCCTTACTGGGGCACAAAATCAAAACCTTCTTCGGAAGCTCATTTCACTGCGTAGGAAAATTCGCTTTTAACAAATAAAAGTGATCATCCCCAAAAGTTGAAGTGTTCTTCAGAAGGAAAAAGAAAGTAAAAAACTTCTCAAAAGACGAGATATACTTTATTAAAAGCAGAATGATTCTTCCCTTAAAAGCGGAATAGTTATTCTCTGGAATAAGAATATCAATCTTGAAAAAGCTAGGAATATTGCAATACACTTGCGGTATGGGGGCAATACTATACGATTCAGTTACATGAACAAAGTAATATACAAGCAACATACCGCGAGTTCATCACAATATCATGAAAAATAGATGATGTGGAATAAATGCATTCTCAAACGCAGACAAAAAGTTTGCACAAGTAAAAAGAATCATTTGTTCCACACCAAAAATAAAAAACAGATGCATTCTCACATACACAAGAGTTTGTACAAGTAAAATAATTGTTTTATTTATTACTATGAAAATTCTTTACATGTGCAGATATCTCAAAAAGTAAAAGCCGGGACCGGTACCCGCACAATCCCCGGTCGATACATGCAAAAAGCGAAAGTAAGGAGTAGAAAATCTAGCTTGTTATTCTTTCTTCTCGCCACCTTTGGAGCCTTTCCCCGGCCTAATGATTAGTTTTTGGAGCCGTTGTGAACGGGTCGGGGCAGAAGGAGGAAAAGGCGCAGCAGGATCAAGTTCTGCTTCGTCCCTAGTTGAAGCACTTCTCTTCTTCTTCCTTATGCCACGCTTCCCCTTCCTCTTTGAAGAAGATTCGCTCCCTGGAGTAGCAAGCAGTGTTGAAAGCTTCGTGTCATCATCAAGGGACTGCTACGGGGTCTTCTCGACGTCTTCAAGGTCCTCCGCCTTCTGTTCCTGCGAAGCTGCCGGGTCATCCAGGCCTTGAAGGGCTTCGATTTTCTCTGCCTGTGATCCCGGCTGGGAAGCAGAAGGAGGAGTAACCTGTAAAGATGGAGGGATGGCAACTGAAGGAGTGGAAACTTGTGCAGTGTTTGGTGCCTCCGCTGTAGAAGAAAAGAAGTTAAAATCAACATCTTCCGAAAATAGAGAAGGTATCGGTTCACCAAAGTTCAAGTAACAAGTAAGAAGGTCATCAAACTCGGTTAAATCAAATAACTGATTCATTAGACCCGGAACTTCGCCAAAGTTACCTGGAGGAGTTGGCTTCGCAAGTTCAATTTCATATTTATCAGCCTCAGTTTCTTCCTGGCTCTTCTCTTCAATTTGGGAAAGAGGAGTCTCGGAAGTATCGAGTTTAGCTTCAGCATCTTTTGCAGCAAGTGGAGATTGAGAGGTAGAACCGATGATATCAACATCAGTAAAAGTTGAAGTATGGACAGGGGCAGGTAGTGATGTTGTCTTTTCTGGATGTTCCTCTACCATTGTCCCGGCTCTAGCTTCGGCAAGTTGCTCTTTGCCTCTAATAAGCGCATCACGTGCTTCATCGTCTAGATAAAGCGCTACAAGGTCTGCTTCCGCATAACCGGCAAATGTATCAAGTATGGTCTCCCAAACTTCAGCAAGTGTAATCTCATATTTGGGACCCAAGAATGAAAGGCTGCCGCGGCCCAAAACGCTGTGCATGTAGAAGTCAAATAGAGTAGAATCGATGCTAGCTTTAGTGGCGTCGTGAGACTCTTCGGCCGCAACTTGTCCAGCGACCGCATCATCACGCTCCTTCTCAACTTTAAGAAGCTTAGCTTTCAGCATCTCAATCTCTGCATTTTAGGACACAATTGTTCCCCGCAGCTCAGTATTTTCTGTGCGATATTTCTCAGTAATGTGCTGCTCAGCTGCAAGCTTCATTTCGGCGTCCCTTTGCGCAGCATGTGCATCCCGCACTTGCTTCTGAAAGACTTCTTCTTTTTGAGTATGTGATGCAGAAGAAGAGGCAAGATTTTCCTTAAGCTGCTTAACTTCAGATGCAAGCTTTGCGTTGTCGTCTGCAATGCTTGTCATCTCCGCATCATGCTGCTTACGCCATTTGTCCCATTCTGATTTATCGTTCTCCATGGTCATCATCGCCTCAAGGTTAAAATGGTTGACCCTTTGAAGTTCGTCGACAAGTTTCTGCCATTGCGACATCCTCTCGACATTAAGCCTGACCGCGTCAAGACTTTTAACATGTCTTGCTTATCAATCGGAACTAAATCCAAGTCAAAGCGCACTCCTTTTAGGCACCAATTTGGAAATCGGCTCTGAAGCGTTGGAGGGCCGTCTTTAACTTGATATTGTGGCCTATTAATGATTGTTTGAATATCAGACTTCTTTAGAGGAGGAGAACCGGCCGGAGTATCAGAAGGGATAGGAGCGTCAGTTTTTTCAGAAATTTCAAACGCGTCCTTCTCATCAAGTTTAACCCGTTTACTTGGGTCATCGGTAGCATGCTTCTTCCCTTTGTCATCATGATATTTTCTTTTATGAGAGTCATCATCTCTCCTTCTTTGCTGCTCTTCGTAAGCACGCCTTTCTTGGGCTTTTCTAGCTGCACGTTCTTCGTCAGATTCTTTGCGGGAGGGAAGATAACATCCATAATCGTAAGAATCACGCCCTCCGTAGCGCCGAAAGTTGTCGTAGTATGAGCCGGTACGTCCCATCGGAGAATCTGGAAAACGAAAAGAAGTAAAGTTTAGAAATTTCCAGAAAAAGAGGATAAATGCTTATAAGTGCTAGAAAATCCTAAGTGTGTGCGGCGTGCAAGCTACATGCGTCAAACTACAGACCACGCTTTAGTGTGGAAACAGAGACGATTGGCGTAGTAGGCGTCAGGGTTTGTTTTAGGGTGGAAGTCGCTTCAACAACGGGAGAAGTCTTTGGATTATTATCCCCGAAAAGCTCTTGAGAAGTTATCATGATATCGCTCAAGCCATCAAAAGTGTCATCACCCTGGAGTTCAGCAGACTTCTCCTTTTCAACTTCCATATCAATTGATTTCTCAGAAACTCGAGGATTCTCTTCCTCCTCAATAATTGGGGCAAGTGCCGACTTGCTGACTGACCCTACAACATCGATGGATGCGGAACATTTTATCAAAGCAGCCTCTACGACGGGTGCTTTTGATGCGATTTCTTCTACAGAAGCTGGGGTATTCGAGGCCTCTTCTCGAGCGCCCGAAGCAGCTAACGTTTCCGCATCAGAACTAGAGATTCCATGAATCTGAGTCGATCTAGAAGGATGAAAAAGTCCAAACTGGTGAAGAAACTCATCTTTCAACAGAAATTTCGCATCCCGTTCTTTAACTGGAACGGCCATGAGCCTCTCCAGAGTTTGCTTGTGACTAGGGTCCCTAGAGGGAGAGAGGAGCGCTGAAATGAGAAAGCAAAGTTAACACTTAGTGATTCGGACTGCAAAATACTCAGAGAATAAGGAGAAGAAAGGATAGGCATTCTTACTTCCTTCCCTCCACACGGCGTAAAACCCAGGGGGACAGCGAACGTAAAAATACTGAGTCAAAAACCCATGAGCAGTATCAGGGAGGCCGACAACCAATTTGTGATTCCTGGCACTTCTTATAACAATGATCGAAGGATGATCTTTGACTCTGATAAAAGAGCATAGATAACAGATTTCGTCAACACTGGGAAGACGGTTAAGCGTTCTGCCGAATAGTACGCACAACCCCATTAGAACAGCATATCCGTTGGGGTGTAATTGGAATGGAGCGATTGCCAGTTGGCGAAGAAGATGTTGAAGAAAATTGTTGAAAGGAGGAACGGCTCCGCTCGAGCATATTTGTCGGTTGACCGCCACAAAGCCAGGAGGTGCTACATCAGCAGTGTTATTCTTCTCGGGAAGGATAGCGTCATCCTCAGCAATGCCAAATTGAGTGCACAATTGCCGAAAAGTTTTGTACAATAGAGTAGAAGAGGCTCTCTCTGGAGGATTGACTAAAGGAGCTGGAATGAGAATGGACTCTCCAGTCTGAACTGTTACATCTCCTTGTTGAGAAGTCATTCTACACAAGCAACTGGATGTTCAAATGTGAAGGTGCACGTTTCCTAAATAGTGTGAAGTGTTGTGCAAAACTAGTCAAAATAACAAATAAATACAAACTGGAATTAAGATAGTCGGTAATTGATCGATCAGCAAATTTCAGGACTTGATTAATTTAAAGTTCAGGTACAGTATTAAGTATAAACCGGTCATTTTCAACTGACTGTTTTAATGCTGCCTTAATACTTTGCTTGAATTTGTCGACTTAAAGCACTTCATTCACACGATCTATTTATGTTGATTGTCTGTTATTAACTAATCTGTCACTTGATGTGGGCAGTCGGTGATAGTATATTCGTCCCAATTTTCTGTGAATATTGTATTAAGCAGGTTATTAGTTTGCAAGTTAGAATGATCTGTGGAAAAGTTCAGCAGTTCAAAGTTCAACAGTTCAAAGTCCATGCAGAGCCTAAGTCATGAGTCGCCAACGGCTTACGTATTAACTCGTCTACGACTTAAGGGTTACAAGGCAAGTCAAGGCAGGTCGCTTCGGTTTTAGGTCATTAATGCTTTAAATCGGCAGTACTTCGAGTATTAAGTCGTGTGAAAATAAAAAAGGCTTCAGTCCAAAGCGGTGTTAAATCCCAAGTCCTAAGTCGTCCACGACTCATGGCTTATGTCGTAAGAGGCTAAGTCGTCCACGACCCAAGAACTATGTCGTAAGAGGCTAAGTCGTCCACGACCCAAGAACTATGTCGTAAGAGGCTAAGTCGTCCACGACCCAAGAACTATGTCGTAAGAGGCTTAAGTCGTGGGTCGTACAAAGCTGCTAAACCATGGTCATTCTAGCATCTCACTCGTTTGAACCCATTGACTTTTCTCCTAACCCGATAACCTCTCAATCAAACTCCGATCCTTATCCTCATTCCACCACACCATGGAGTCATCCAAAAAGCCAAGTTCAGATCAACAAAGCCTCGCCAACCTAATCAATTAAACCTGAAATACAGTAACCCTCCATCTCCATCGCGCCATTCATCTAAAGATGAAATCAAGCAAAATCAGGTTCACGAACTACCGGTACGATGAAATTCGCAACAAAACATTGTACGAGGGGATGGATTAAGTATAAGGAGGAGAATTCACGAATCAATGATGATTAAAGGTCGAGGAGGGAGCAGGAACACTTACGCAATGAAGAATCGAGAATCGAATTGGTTGATTGTTAGAAAAGGAAGAAAATTGCCTTGAGAAAGCTCGGAGGAATAATAATGGCGGATACGACTCAGGAGATAAGCAATGGATAGAAGGAATGACTCAGGCTTTTTATACCTCTGGACAGTGGAACACGAAAAGGCATATGCGAGTTAAGATAAGTCGAAGCACACGACCTACGACTTAGGCGTGTACTTCGAGGGGCAAATGTTAACCCTTAATTTTCTTCGACTCAAGAAGTATACGACTCATAGCCCAGACGACTTAACGAGTTAACACTATCAACGACTTATGAGATAAGAAGTGAACGACTTAAGTTATGTCACGACTTAATGACTTAAAAGAGCTAACGACCTAATTGCTGAAGTCTTCTACGAGTTAAGCTTGTTACGACTTAAGGGCTTTACGACTCAATGAGTTAAGTCTTCTACGACTTAAGGGCTTTACGACTCAACGAGTTAAGTCTTCTACGACTTAAGGGCTTTACGACTCAAGGAGTTGATGCTTCCACGACTTAAGGGCTGCGCGACTCAAGGAGTTGAGCTTTCTACGAGTTAAGGACTTACGACTCAGGAGGATGCTACGACTTAAGGGTCTTACGACTTAAAGGTCTTGTGACTTAAGGGTCTTACGACTTAAAGGTTTCACGACTTAAAGGTCTTACGACTTAAAAGCTATCAGGGTAAAATCCAAAGCCCGTGCCTGTGCTACTTTTATCTGGTAAGTCGGCTACGACTTAGCACTTGTCTTCAACTGAGCCACAAGATGAACCCAGTATGGCGCCCACGAGATACCTTAAGTCAAATACGAGTTACGACTTACCATAAGTCGGTCACGACTCATGACTTGGCCAAAAAGAGAGTTCAGAATTCAACTCCTATAAATAGGCTACCACTTCCAACATGAAGAGGACTTTTGGCCATTCATTTCTTCAAGCGCCGTTACTCTGTCGAAGTCTCCATTCATCCAGCTATCGAAGATCCTCAAACATTCAAGACGCTACAACAATCTTCAAGAGATAATTCCTTACATCCAACATGGATTCATCGAATTTCATCGACGAAGATTGAGCTAGTAGTCAAGATTGTTTCTTTTGATCAAGTTGTACTGTTTTGATAAGAGATTTGTATCGATTTGTAACCGAATTCAGTAATAAAGAGATTCAAAGTGGACGTAGGCTTAATCTCAAGCCGAACCACTATAAATTGCTGTCTTTTACTGCTTTTCTGCCAGTTTACTGCTTAAATTCTGTTCCCGTCACACGGGTGGTGCTTTCACGATTCCATTACACACACCGGGTGTTAGCGTTCACTTTTTAGCGTTAACAGTAACTAAGGAAGAAGCCAAGACAATTCTAGCCGAGATACACGGAGGAGAATGTGGAGATCATTCAGCTGGTCAAACTTTAGCCAAGAAAGTTCTCCGATATGGGTATTTCTGGCCTGACATTAACCGAGACGCTGCTATTTACTCTAGAAAGTGCGAAAAATGTCAAAGATTTGCAAAAATCCCAAAAGCACCTTCCACCGAACTTACACAGATGGTCAGCCCATGGCCATTCGCCATTTGGGGGATAGATCTAATCGGACCATTACCAGTTGCCAAATCAGGAATCAAATATGCTATTGTAGCTGTTGATTATTTCACCAAATGGGCTGAAGCTGAACCTTTGGCCACCATTACTTCTAAAAAGATGATAAATTTTGTAACGAAAAATATCATTTGCAGATATGGTGTGCCACAGAAGATAATCACAGACAACGGTACTCAGTTTGAAAGTGAAGAGTTCTAGAATTTTTGCAGACGATTCAGAATTCGGAAAAGCTTCTCAGCAGTGGCTCATCCGTAGGCAAACGGGCAAGTGGAAGCAGTGAATAAAATCATCAAGTCAACCATCAAAAAGCAACTCGAAAGAGCAAAAGGTGGTTGGGTTGATAAGCTTCCATTAGCACTATGGGCATACAGGACTACTCACAAAACTACAACTGGGCACACTCCATTTTCACTGGCATACAGATCAGAGGCAATGATTCCAGTGGAAGTAGAAGTTCCTTCACATAGAAGAGTTCATTTCAACGAAGCTGAAAATGAAAAGCTGCAACTTGAAGCACTTGATTTTCTTGATGAGAAAAGAGAAGAAGCTAGGCTCAGAGTTTCAGCTTATCAGCAAAGGATAGCCAGGCACTTCAACTCTAAAGTTCGTCAACGCAGCTTTGAGGTCGGGGACTTAGTTTTGAAAAGGATCATGACGGCAACTGGTGTGTTTGGACCAAACTGGGAAGGACCATATGCCATTGGCAGTAAACTTCTTGATGGCACTTTCAAACTCATAACTGTTGAAGGAGATCCAATTCCAAGAGCCTGGAACAGCAACCACTTACGTCCTTATTTTACTTGAAAGAAAAAACTTTGCTCAAAATTGTAAAATAGTGATGAATGTTCAGTTGTATTGTAAAAATTGTAAATCAGTATGAATGAATGGAAGCTATAAAGTGGATGTAGGCCCGATTCTTGGCCGAACCACTATAAATCTTGTGTTCTTTACTATTTCATAATGCCTGTTTTATTTCGATATGTAAATACTTTAAATGTATTGCTAAATTGTCGATTCAAAATTGCAGGACATTAAAACAAGGCTTGCTCGTCATAAAACCAAGCGACAAAAAATTACAAATTCAAATCCTATACAAGGAGAACTTCACATAAAAAGTTGGCGACTCCACTAAGGCAAACCTCTGTTAACTAGTTGAGAATGTCGATATGAACAGACATCCAACTAGATAACTTGCGTTTGTCCCGTGAAGTCGTTCAACAGTGAAGTCCACTTCTTCGGATGAGGCAATTAACTTGTAAAAGGAAAGAAGATGCGCTTGGAAACAATAATAAAAGATCACTAATGAGCAGATGATGGGAGAACATTGCCAAGCAAACAAGGAAGCAGCCAAAAGGAAGTATGCTTCTCAATAAAAGGGCCAGTAAGAACCACCGAAGGGATACCTTCCCAAGCGGAAGGAACAGGGCCCTTGCTAACTGATCGTGATGCATCCGATCAGGCAGCTTGCGTCCGTCCCGAGGATCTACTTGCCCCTGAGACGCAACCTTCCTGGCACACCAACCAACCAACGCTCCTTCTCAAAGGTCAACAAAGCCCTCTAACGAGGCACGCCAAAAAATGAAAGTGCTTTCCTCAATCAAAAAAGATTGGTGGAACCACCGGAGGGGCACCTTCCCATGCTGAAGGAACAGGGCCCTTGTTGATTAATTGCGGTCGTTTGTGCAAACAAACATCCAATTAAGCAACTTGCGTCCGCCCCATGAATCCACTCAACCATGAGAAAGTAACTTCCAAGCAATAAAAAAGCCCTCTTCGGAGGCACAAGCCCTCTTCGGAGGCACATGACCTCTTCGAAGGCAAAAGCCCTTTCCCAAGGCACCACAAGCCCTCTTCGGAGGCACATGACCTCTTCGGAGGCAAAAGCCCTTTCCCAAGGCACCGCAAGCCCTCTTCGGAGGCACAAGCCCTTTTCGGAGGCACAAGACCTCTTCGGAGGCACAACTCTTTAAGAGGAGCCCTCTCCGGAGGCATGTCCCAAAATAGAATACTCGAACGAAAAGCATTCTCCGGAAGCACAGTTCAACTCTCAAAGGAAGGATTAACTTGTTCATCTCAAAAAGTTCCTCCTAAAAAAGTTGAAATACTACAAAATTCTGTCAGAAAAGTTCATTTCACTTCATAGGGAAATTCACTTCTTAATAAATAAAAGTGATTATCCCCGAAAGTTCAAGCGTTCTTCAGAAAGAGAAAATAAAAATTCCTCTAAAGATTAGATATACTCTATTAAAAGCAGAATGATTCTCCCCTTAAAAGCGGAGTAATTATTCTCTGAAATAAGAGTATTAGTCTTGAAAAAGCTAGGAATATTGCAATGCACTTACGGCATGGGGGCAATACTATACAATTCAATTATATTAACAAAAGCAACATGCCACAAGTTCGTTGCAATATCACGAAAAATAGATGTGGAATAAATGCATTCCCAAACATAGACAAAAAGTTTGTACAAGTAAAAGGAATCGTTTATCCTACACTAAAAAAGAGAAACAGATGCGTTCTCACATACACAAGAGTTTGTACGAGTAAAATAATTGTTTTATTTAGTACTATGAAATTTCTTTACATGTGCAGATATCTCAAAAAGCAAAAGCAGGGACCGGTACCCGCACAATCTCCGGTCTATACATGTAAAAAGCAAAATAAGAAGTAGAAAGTTCAGCTTGTCACTCCTTCGTTCCGCCACCCTTGGAGCCTTTGCTTGGCCTAATAGTTAATTTCGGAATCCGATGTGGGCGGGACGGAGAAGGAGGAGTGGTTGGGTCTTCTTCTGTCTTGTCTTCCCCAGTCGAAGCACCTCTCTTCTTCTTCCTTACGGCGCGCTTCCCCTTCCTCTTAGAGGAAGATTCGCTCCCCGGAGTAGCAAGCAATGTTGATAGCTTCGTGTCATCATCTAGAGACCGCTCCGGGGTCTTCTCGACGTCTTCAAAATCCTCCGCTTTCTGCTCCTGCGAAATAGCCGGATCGTCCAGGCCTTGAAGAGCTTCGATTTTTTCTGCCTGCGATCCCGGTTGGGAAGCAGAAGGAGGAGTAATCTGTAAAGATGGAGGTACAGCAACTGAAGGAGTGGAAACTTGTGCAGTGTTAGGTTCCTCCGCTATAGAAGAAAAGAAGTTAAAATCAATATCTCCCGGAAATAGAGAAGGTATCGGTTCACCAAAATTTAAGTAACAAGTAAGAAGGTCATCAAACTCGGTTAAATCAAATAACTGGTTCATTGGGCCCGGGACGACGCAAAAATTACCTGGAGGAGTTGGCTTCGCAAGGTCAATCTCAAATTTCTCGGCTTCAGTATCGTCCAGTGCCTCATCCTCAGTGGGAGTGGTCGTAGTCTCTTGGGCAATCTTAGCTGAGGGTGAAGAATCGGAGCCGGAATCCATAATGTTTACATCGGCCGAAGTGGAAGTATGAACAGGGGCAGTTAAAGGAGCTTCCTCTTTTGCAAGCTCTTCTCCCGTTGATTCAGCTCGTACTTTAGCAAGCTGCTCCTTCCCCTTAACAAGAGCTGCACGAGCCTCATCATCAAGATAGCGCTCCTCAAGTTCCGACTCATCATAGCCGGCCCCGCCAAGCATGTCAATTGCGGCTTCCCACACTTCAGCCAATGTAATTTCATAATCAGGACCCAGAAAAGCGAGGCTCCCACGACCCAGAACACTGTGTAAATAAAAGTCGAATAAGGTAGAGCTGATGTTTGCTTTCGTCACCTCATGTGATTGCTCAGCCGCTTCCTTTTCGGCAACGGCAGCAACCCGACCAGCAATAGCCGCATCACGCTCTGTCTCAGCTTTAGCGAGTCGATACTTTGGTAACTCAATCTCTACGTTCTGGGAGGTGACTTTTTCCCGCAGTTCGGCGTTTTCTGTGCGATATTTCTCAGTAATGTGCTGTTCAGCGGCAAGCTTCATTTCGACATCTCTTTGTGCAGCATGTGCATCCCGCACTTGCTTCTGAAAGACTTCTTCTTTTTGAGTATATGATGCAGAAGAAGAAGCGAGAATTTCCTTAAGCTGCTTAACTTCGGATCCAAGCTTTGCATTATCGTCTGCAATGCTCGTCATCTCCGCATCATGCTGCTTGCGCCATTTGTCCCATTCTGATTTATCATTCTCCATGGTCATCATCGCCTCAAGATTCAGGTGGTTGACCCTTTGAAGTTCGTCGACAAGTTTCTGCCATTGCGACATCCTCTCAATATTAAGCCTGACCGCGTCAAGACTTTTAAGCATGTCTTGCTTATCAATCGGAACCAAATCCAAGTCAAAGCGCACTCCTTTTAGGCACCAATCCGGAAATCGGCTCTGAAGCGTTGGAGGGCCGTCTTTAACTTGATATTGTGGCCTGTTAATGATTGTTTGAATATCAGATTCCTTTAGAGGAGGAGAGCCGGCCGGAATATCAGAAGGAATGGGAGCGTTAGTCTTCTCAGAAATAGCAGACGCGTCACTTGGCCTAGACCGTTTGCTCGATTCATCAGTAATATGAGTCTTCCCTTTGTCATCATAAGGCTTTCGCTTATGAGAATCGTAACTTCTATGGGAAGAATCATATCGATCAGCGTTTCTTCTTCTCTGCCGCTGTTCATAATCCCATTTTTCTTGAGCCTTCCTTTGGGCCCGTTCCTCATCTGTCTCCCTCTGATCGCCAAGATATTTCCTAAAGTCATAGGATCCACGACCTCCATGGCGCTGAAATGAGTCGTAGTATGAGCCGGTACGTCCCATCGGAGAATCTAAAAAACAGAAAATAAGTAAAACTTAGAAATTTCCAGAAAGAAAGAGTAAATGCTTATAAGTGCAGAAGAATCCTAAGTGTGTGCGGCGTGCGAACTACGTGCGTCAAGCTACAAACCACACTTTAGTGCGGGAACGGAGACGGCAGGTGTAGAAGGCGTCGAAGTTTGTTTCAAAGAGGAAGTCGCTTCAATGATGGGAGAATTCGCTTGTGGAAGATTATCCTTGAAGAGCTCTTGAGAAGTTATCATTATGTCACTCAGGCCATCAAAGGTGTCATCACCCTGGTGTTCAGCAGACTTCTCCTCTTCAACTTCCGTATCAATTGATTTTTCAGAAACTCGAGGATTTTCTTCCTCCTCAATAATTGGGGCAAGTGCCGACTTGCTGACTGACCCTACAACATCGGTAAATGCGGAACATTTTACCAAAGCAGCCTCTATGACGGGTACTTCTGATGCAATTTCTTCTACAGAAGCTGGGGCATTCGAGGTCTCTGCTCGAGAGCCCGAAGAAGCTAACGTTTCCGCATCAAAACTAGAGATTTCATGAATCTGAGTCGATCTAGAAGGATGTAAAAGTCCAAACTGGTGAAGAAACTCATCTTTCAACAAAAATTTCACATCCCGTTCTTCAACTGGAACAGCCATGAGTTTCTTCAGAGTTTGCTTGTGACTAGAGTCCCTAGAGGGAGAAAGGAGCGCTGAAATGAGAAAGCAAAGTTAACACTTAGTGATTTGGACCGCAAAATACTCAGAGAATAAGAAGAAGAAAAGATAGGCATTCTTACTTCCTTCTCTCCACACAGCGTAAAACCCAGGGGGACGGCGAACGTAAAAATACTGAGTCAAAAACCCATGAGCAGTATCAGGGAGACCGACAACTAATTTGTGATTCCTGGCACTTATTATAACAATGATCGAAGGATGATCTTTGATTCTGATAAAAGAGCATAGATAACAGATTTCGTCAACGCTGGGGAGACGGTCGAGCGTTCTGCCGAATAGTACGCACAGCCCCATTAGAACAGCATATCTGTTGGGGTGTAATTGGAATCGAGCGATTGCCAGTTGGCGAAGAAGATGTGTAATGCCCCAGAAATTCATGGAATCTTGTTTTAGTTGAATTTTGAAAATATTTGAAATTATTTGTATAGGAATATATGGAGTTAATTGTGTGCAAGTATTTGTGCATGTGTGCACATGCACACTGATATGGCACAAGGAAGAACTCCAGATTTCTTGAATTTAAAACAAGAATTAAAAAGAAATACAAACATGATTTTGCAACATGGATATTTGATTTCTGGAATTATATGGATCATCCCAGAAAATAAGAAAAGTAAGTTTTATTTTAAATCAGTAAACAGTTTTTATTTAAAATCCAGAGAAAAAAAAACATACACATATATGTTATAAGGATTTGAAAACCTGTATACATATAGGTGCATATGTTTCTGAAATTAAGAGGAATTAAATAAGCCTAAATAAGATATGTATACAAATATACATTTTCAAGCATTGTAAGGTATACATAAGCAAGTGAAACTATAACACTAAAATGGCAAAAGACGAATTGCAAGCAAAATAATTGCTTTAGGCAGAAAATAGAAAGGAGGATTATAGAAAATAAACAAGTGAACAATGTCACACAATTATCATGACTTGGTAAGAATATAATATATATATATTCTGGAAAAGAAAAAGGGGAGGCATGTCTCACATATGGTCGGGATATTAAAGGTGAAAAATAAACAAATTTGAAATGCAAAATGCATGAGTTTTGGCCAGGGTAGAAATGAGATTTTACAATGATAAAACCCTAGAAAAACCTCTCTTATAAACCCAAGTATAAACTAGAAAAAAAAATCATTTGCTACCCAAAAACATTTAAGAAAACAAAGGAGAAAATACTTACAAGCAGAAAAACAAGTTTTGAAAAGGATTCTTTTCTGAGTTAGCAAGAGAAGCATTTTTCTGTGAGTAATCTCACTAAACCCATGGCATTAAGTCCTGTTATGAGGCAGCCAGATTTATGTTATTTTTCTACATGTTTTTGATTCCATTACTATGGTTTTAATGGATGCTTCAATGGATGTTTAATGGGTGTTTCTAGATGTTTTGATTGATTTGATGGTTGAATGTTTTGCTCTGTTTGGTTACACCCAGAAAGGTAAAGTATAAAATCATGAAAGTAAATAGAGAATACTTGTAACTGGTTTAGATATGGCATGGAAAACATAGAAACCAAAATGTATATGAGTTGCATTACACTTGTGTAAGTGCTGAGGCTCAAATGAAAGATTCAAGGTTGCAATGGAAATATCCAAAAGTGCTGAACCCTTGATCAAATAGAAAATCCATGAGCCATAGATCTTGTTTAAGCTAGATCTTGAATTTAGTTCAAACATGGTTGCTTATGAAACAATAATAACCCACATGCCTAGTCTTTATTCCCAGTTGTAATTATTCTCGTATTTCCTTTAAGCCAAAACACTTGAAAATATGATTTTCCCTGGACATGAATGTTAGATTGTTCTTGAGTTATGCTTGTAAACTCTATGTAATGTTTCATGTATACTGGGATTTAGTCACCTAGCTATCTCACGATAGGATTAAACATGAACACTTAGTAAATAAACTAAGGATTTTGAGCCAAGAAGACTGCTGGAATGCTTGTCATATTTGAAGTATGCAAGTTGGCACATGGTTTGTTTAAGCCCTGAGATCTTTGTGCGATATTGTGAATTATTTTATTGCAATGTGTCCCCGTGATTCCTTTATGGCAGATGAGGCTAGGAATTAATTTGGTAAATGCAACCTTAAATTGATGAAGTAGGAACTTGAGTTATTCCTAAGATGGTTGGACTGGAACTATGATAGTTCCTAAGTATTTCTGTTTGAAACCTATGTTTGCATGGTTAAATATGTGTATATAATTAGTCATAAACAAGTCAGGCAAATTGATCGAAGATGATATGCCCACTTGAACAAAATATTTATGTCTCACTCATTTACCTAATATCATGGAATTTTTGATTTTACTCATACCAGATCTTGTATCTGACCCTTGTTTGCTTATGGCATCTGGGGTGTCTCATCTAAAATGGGGCAGCCTCTAATGTTCTTTCAGGGAATGCTGGATCTAAATAGGAAGCTGCTGTGGCTAATGAGAGTGATTATATAAGCATGCTAAATTAGAATTAAATAAGAACTTAGAATGAAATATTTGCATGTAATCTGGGATGTTTTTATAGTTCTGTTTTGGTTGGTATGTAATGATCTTAAAGGTTTGGATTTATTAGTTGTTCTAAATGAATCTAGTGATGTATTAAATTTGGGATTAATCTAAAGACTTGGTTGAATTTTTGCAAGAAAATATATATATTTGGGTATTGTGATGAAAATCTGTAAATGGTATATGCCTGTATTTGAGAAATAGAAATGTGTATGTACATACATTGTATTAGATAATTTCAAGTTACTTAAAACCTTAAGTTTGAAGGTTAAAAATCTGAGTCTAGCTATAAAAACCTGGAATTATTCTTGTGGATATTTTTAAGTTCATATAAATTAGATATGCATAGGATTTACTGACTTGTTACAAATATTCAAAAGAATATAGTAATTAACCTTAGTCAGAATTGCTAGAATCCAAATCAAGCAGGATACACTTGTTTAACAAAAATATATATACTCTGAATTTAAACAAGATAAACACTTACATCCTCATATGTATGTGTATATTACTAAGGATGCACTGATATATTTATATTGGTAATAAGTTTTGAATCCTGGTTGAATTGTTTGAAAAGAAAATGACTCTGATAGTTCAAAATGTTTTCTACTCTCTGTTTAAAATTTAGACACTCTGAGACGTCTGTCATAATAATTTAGACGTCCGAGATCTAATTTAGACGTCTGTCAATAAAAATTTAGATGTCTGAATTTAGTTCAAAATGTTTTCTACTCTCTGTTTAAAATTTAGACACTTTGAGACGTCTGTCATAAAAAGTTAGTCGTCTGAGATCGAATCTAGACGTCTGTCATAGAAATTTAGACGTCTGAACTGCTGATTTTGCCTAATTTGCCTATTTTCGAGTAAATTCCCAAGGTTTATCAATTTTTGTCAATTCAACTTATTGTTATTAATTAATATCAACTTTGATAACTATCATAAGATCAAGTAAATACTATTTTAGAGTTAAATAGAATTATCTAGGCAAGATAAATATATATATATGTGTTAGTATTTGTCAAAGTGCACCTATGGCAGTAGAACAAGACTTAGAAAAGAAATAAGTGGCTATGTCAATAGCTTGTATGGCATTTTGATTTATATTTGATTTAAATTCCCTTTGATGAGAAAAAAAAATCCTTATGAAATTAAGGTAGAAACTGGAGGGTCATTTCAGTTGGTATCAGAGCACTTGGTTGCATTGATTGCTAAGTATTATAGAAATGTATTTTGTCTGTTTGTTTTGGATGAAATAATTTAGATAAGACAATAGTAATTATTGAAGTACTCATAATATACTAATACCATTTGCCCAAAACTTAGTTAGCAGACCAAGGTAGGAAGAGGATCTCATCACCATGCAGGATCAAGTGCACCACAAATGCTTGATATGCAAGACTTTATGAGGACTTTAAGGGATGGAATTGGGCATAGGCCTGAGAACCCACATGAAGAACTTTCAAAACTACTGAAGACTTATTCCAATTTGGGAGGTAGGAGTTTTGAAGGAACTGAGAATGTGATGGAAATTCAACCATGGTTGAGAACACTGGACAGAGTTTTCAATGACATGCAATTGGATGATCAAAGGAAGAGGCAAGTAGCTTCAAGACAACTGAAAGGGGTAGCTTTAAGCTGGTGGGAGGTGATCATAGCTGGAAGAAATGAAAATGAGATCACTTGGAATCAATTCAAGGAGATGTTGGAAGCTAGATTTGTTCCAGCATCAGCCAAAACCCTATTGCTTGAAGAATTCATCAGGCTTAGGCAGGGAACTTTTAATGTGACTGAATATACTCAGAGGTTTGAGAGCTTGTCTAAGTATGGAGCTATGCTTGTAGCTGATGAGGCATCAAAGAATGATAGGTATATTAAGGGTTTAAACCCAGGGCTTAGTAGGGCTATGTTGCCATATGCAGATAAAACTTTTGATCAAATCATTGATCTGGCCTTAAAATTTGAGCAACATGACAAGGAGAGGGAGAAGTATAAGAATTTTAAGAATAATAACAACAAGAAAAATAAGGGAAGGTATCATCCCTATGACAAAAAGAAGGAGGAGACAGAAGGCAAGAAAACCAATGATACTAAGACCACTGAAACAAAGAGAAAAATAACATGTCATCATTGTGGAAAAGAGGGACATATCAAACCAAGGTGCCCAGAATTGAAGGGAGGAGCTTTCAAAAACTACCTATGTGGTAAGGAGGGACATATCAAGAGAAACTTCCCTGAGTATAAACAGCAAGGGAAGCTAGCAAGTTTGGAAAGCAGAAGCAAATCCACAATAGAGGCTAATGCAGAAAACCATGGCCAAGTGGAAGGTACTTTATTTATTTGTACCTACCCATATCAGTAGTGTATGATACAGGGGCAACACATTCTCTGATTTCCCATGAGTTAGTTGCATTGCTTAAATTAAATTGCATACTGGTTGAAACCCCCTTGTTAGTGCAAAGCCCATTGGGAAGTTCTAGTGTTTTAAACATGATGTGTGTGGATGTGGAATTAAACATAGGAGGAAATGTTTTTATTTCCAATTTATATGTTTTAAATTACCCAAATATAGGTGTTATATTGGGTGTAGACTGGTTAAGACAATACAAAGCCATAATTAATTTAGACTCATCCACCATATCATTACAAAATTCTAGAGGTCAAAGAATCACAATTTTGTGTGAAATAACCAAGGAAAGAAAATTATATCACCTGATTGACTTAAGTAAGGATTCCAGTGAGCCTTCTATTGAAAAAATCCCCATAATTAACAAATACTTAGATGTGTTTGGAGAAGTTGAGGGTGTTCCACACCACAGACCAGTGGAATTTCAGATTAATCTGATACCGGGAGCAAGTCCAATTATTAAGAAACCCACTAGGATGGGGCCAAGTGAGTTGAAGGAATTGAAGAAACAGTTAGAAGAGTTGGAAAGCAAAGGATTTATAAGACCAAGTAATTCATGCTGGGGTGCTCCAGTAGTATTTGTAAGGAAACATGATGGTACTTTAAGAATGTGCATAGATTACAGGAAGCTAAACAAAGTCACTATCAAAAACAAGTACCCCTTACCTAGAATTGATGATCTTTTTGATCAACTTAGTGGGGCAAAAATATTTTCTAGGTTAGACTTGGCATCTGGATTCCATCAGATGAAGGTTGAGGACTCAAGTGTTAAGTACACAGCCTTTAACACTAGGTATGGTTTATATGAGTTTCTTGTCATGCCATTTGGGTTGACAAATGCTCCATCATACTTTGTAGACTTGATGAATAGGATATTCAGGGATTATTTAGACAAGTTTGTTTTGATTTTTATTGATGATATTTTGATCTATTCTAAAACAGTAGAGGAACATGAAAATCACTTACACCTTGTTTTGTCTAGATTAAGAGAAAAAGATTTAAAAGCAAAATTTTCTAAGTGTGCATTTTGGAAAGAAGAAGTGCATTTCCTTGGGCATGTTATATCTGCCAAAGGCATTTCTGTAAATCCCAATAAAATTGTGGCAATCCAATCATGGAAAAGGCCAAGCACAGTGGGAGAAGTTAGGTCATTTATGGGAATGGCAGGGTATTATAGGAGGTTTATAAAAGATTTTTCTAAGATGTCATCACCTCTTACCAACCTAACTAGAAAGAACCAACCCTTTATATGGACTGAGAAATGTGAACAAGCCTTTAGTAGAATCAAGGAGGCCTTAGTCAATGCACCAGTATTGAAAGTACCAGAAGGAAATGAGGATTTGATTGTGTATACTGATGCAAGTGGTTTTGGGCTAGGAGCTGTATTGATGCAGCAAGATCAAGTTATAGCCTATGCATTAAGACAATTGAAGCCACATGAATCAAAGTATGCAACCCATGATCTTGAGTTGGCAGCAGTGGTATATGCACTAAAGCTCTGGAGACATTATCTTCTAGGTGCTAAGTTTATTTTGTACACAGACCATAAGGCATTGAAATATCTCTTTTCACAAAAAGATTTGAATATGAGGCAACATAGATGGGTTGAGTTTCTAGCAGCATATGATTTAGACATACTTTATACTCCAGGAAAAGCTAATAAGGTTGTAGATGCTTTGAGCAGGCAGCATGCAAAAGTAGCCATGCTAATGATAGAAGAGTTTAGAAATTTATCTCTACTTACTGATTTGGAAATTGAGGAAAACAGTGAGGTAAACATGGAGATGATTGAAGAAGGGAGTAAAGGAAAATTAAGTTTGGTAACTTTGCAATCAGATTTAATTTTGAAAGTGGGAAAAATGCAAGGGGGAGATCCAGATTTATTAGAAAAGAAGACTTTAATAGAAAAAGGAGAAGAAGTAGCAAACTACCACATTGATAAGAATGGTTACTTAAGGAATAAAGGTAGAATATGTGTTCCAAAGGATATAGAATTGAAGGAAGAGATACTTAATGAATATCATAGGAGCAAATATTCTATACACCCAGGCAGCACCAAGATGTACCAAAATTTGAAGAGGAATTATTGGTGGAGAGGGATGAAAACTGATGTGGCCAAACATGTTGCAAAGTGTATGACTTGCCAACAAGTCAAAGCAGAAACCCAAAGACCCTCAGGTCTATTACAACCCCTAAGTATACCACAGTGGAAGTGGGAAGATATATCTATGGATTTCATAGATGGTCTGCCTAGGTCAAAAAGAGGAAACACAGGCATTTGGGTAGTAGTTGATAGATTGACTAAAGTGGCACACTTTATACCAGTGAAGGCAGAAAGAAATGCACCTATACTAGCTCAAATATTCATGAGAGAAATAGTAAGGTTGCATGGATTCCCTAAGACTATAGTGAGTGATAGGGACACAATCTTTACATCCAGATTTTGGAAGAGCTTTCAAGAAGCCATGGGAAGTGAGTTATGCTTGAGTACTGCATACCACCCCCAATCAGATGGTCAAACTGAAGTGATAAATAAAGTTTTGGAGGATTTGTTGAGGGCATGTGCATTGGACTTTGGAGGTAATTGGGAAGATCACCTCCATTTGGCTGAATTTACATATAACAATAGTTATCAAAGCACCATAGGTATGGCACCATTTAAAGCCTTGTATGTCAAACCATGTTTGTCACCAATATGTTGGGTTGAAGCAGGAGAAAAGGCTGTCTTAGGGCCTGAGTATGTTAAAGAGACTACAGAGAAAATTGAATTGGTGAGGAGAAGAATGGCAGCAGCTCAAGATAGGCAAAAGAAGTTTGCAGACATGAGGAGGAAGCAGGTAGAATATGAAGTTGGTGATTATGTTTTCATCAAAGTTTCACCTATGAAGAAGGTGTTGAGGTTTGGCAAGCAGGGAAAACTTACCCCAAGATATGTTGGACCTTACAAGATTTTTGAAAAAATAGGTTCATTAGCATATAAGTTGGAGCTACCTGAAGAGATGAGTGCAATGCACAATGTATTTCATGTATCACAACTTAGGAGATGGGTGCATGATAAAGAGGCAATTCTAGAAAAACCAACTCAAGTTCAAATAAATCCTGACTTGGTCTATGAGAAAGAACCAGTGGGGATTTTAGCTAAAGAGGAAAAGAAGTTGAGGAGCAAAACTTTGAAATTGGTAAAGGTTCAATGGAGCCTAGACCCTAATGATTGTACATGGGAGTTAGAGGATAAGATAAAGATGGATTACCCTAAGCTTTTTGCAGTAGAAGGTAAAAATCTAAATCCCTAAAAAGTTTAATATGTATGATTGTTTTGACTGAATTGTTTGCTTATGCTATGTTTGATAGATTTTATAAAATCTGGACATGTTTAAAGTCAAATGAGAAAAATTATGAGGACACAATTCCTAAAAAGGTGGGGTGATTGTAATGCCCCAGAAATTCATGGATCTTGTTTTAGTTGAATTTTGAAAATATTTGAAATTATTTGTATAGGAATATATGGAGTTAATTGTGTGCAAGTATGTGTGCATGTGTGCACGTGCACACTGATATGGCACAAGAAAGAACTCCAGATTTCTTGAATTTAAAACAAGAATTAAAAAGCAATACAAACATGATTTTGCAACATGGATATTTGATTTCTGGAATTATACGAATCATCCCAGAAAATAAGAAAAGTAAGTTTTATTTTAAATCAGTAAACAGATTTTATTTAAAATCCAGAGAAAAAAAAACATACACATATATGTTATAAGGATTTGAAAACCTGTATACATATAGGTGCATATGTTTCTGAAATTAAGAGAAATTAAATAAGCCTAAATAAGATATGTATACAAATATACATTTTCAAGCACTGTAAGGTATACATAAGCAAGTGAAACTATAACACTAAAATGGCAAAAGACGAATTGCAAGCAAAATAATTGCTTTAGGCAGAAAATATAAAGGAGGATTTTAGAAAATAAACAAGTGAACAATGTCACACAATTATCATGACTTGGTAAGAATATAATATATATATATTCTGGAAAAGAAAAAGGGGAGGCATGTCTCACATATGGCCGGGATATTAAAGGTGAAAAATAAACAAATTTGAAATGCAAAATGCATGAGTTTTGGCCAGGGTAGAAATGAGATTTTACAATGATAAAACCCTAGAAAAACCTCTCTTATAAACCCAAGTATAAACCAGAAAAAAAAATCATTTGCTACCCAAAAACATTTAAGAAAACAAAGGAGAAAATACTTACAAGCAGAAAAACAAGTTTTGAAAAGGATTCTTTTCTGAGTTAGCAAGAGAAGCATTTTTCTGTGAGTAATCTCACTAAACCCATGGCATTAAGTCCTGTTATGAGGCAGCCAGATTTATGTTATTTTTCTACATGTTTTTGATTCCATTACTATGGTTTTAATGGATGCTTCAATGGATGTTTAATGGGTGTTTCTGGATGTTTTGATTGATTTGATGATTGAATGTTTTGCTCTGTTTGGTTACACCCAGAAAGGTAAAGTATAAAATCATGAAAGTAAATAGAGAATACTTGTAACTGGTTTAGATATGGCATGGAAAACATAGAAACCAAAATGTATATGAGTTGCATTACACTTGTGTAAGTGCTGAGGCTCAAATGAAAGATTCAAGGTTGCAATGGAAATATCCAAAAGTGCTGAACCCTTGATCAAATAGAAAATCCATGAGCCAGAGATCTTGTTTAAGCTAGATCTTGAATTTAGTTCAAACATGGTTGCTTATGAAACAATAATAACCCACATGCTAGTCTTTATTCCCAGTTGTAATTATTCTCGTATTTCCTTTAAGCCAAAACACTTGAAAATATGATTTTCCCTGGACATGAATGTTAGATTGTTCTTGAGTTATGCTTGTAAACTCTATGTAATGTTTCATGTATACTGGGATTTAGTCACCTAGCTATCTCACGATAGGATTAAACATGAACACTTAGTAAATAAACTAAGGATTTTGAGCCAAGAAGACTGCTGGAATGCTTGTCATATTTGAAGTATGCAAGTTGGCACATGGTTTGTTTAAGCCCTGAGATCTTTGTGCGATATTGTGAATTATTTTATTGCAATGTGTCCCCGTGATTCCTTTATGGCAGATGAGGCTAGGAATTAATTTGGTAAATGCAACCTTAAATTGATGAAGTAGAAACTTGAGTTATTCCTAAGATGGTTGGACTGGAACTATGATAGTTCCTGAGTATTTCTGTTTGAAACCTATGTTTGCATGGTTAAATATGTGTATATAATTAGTCATAAACAAGTCAGGCAAATTGATCGAAGATGATATGCCCACTTGAACAAAATATTTATGTCTCACTCATTTACCTAATATCATGGAATTTTTGATTTTACTCATACCAGATCTTGTATCTGACCCTTGTTTGCTTATGGCATCTGGGGTGTCTCATCTAAAATTGGGCAGCCTCTAATGTTCTTTCAGGGAATGCTGGATCTAAATAGGAAGCTGCTGTGGCTAATGAGAGTGATTATATAAGCATGCTAAATTAGAATTAAATAAGAACTTAGAATGAAATATTTGCATGTAATCTGGGAAGTTTTTATAGTTCTGTTTTGGTTGGTATGTAATGATCTTAAAGGTTTGGATTTATTAGTTGTTCTAAATGAATCTAGTGATGTATTAAATTTGGGATTAATCTAAAGACTTGGTTGAATTTTTGCAAGAAAATATATTTATTTGGGTATTGTGATGAAAATCTGTAAATGGTATATGCCTGTATTTGAGAAATAGAAATGTGTATGTACATACATTGTATTAGATAATTTCAAGTTACTTAAAACCTTAAGTTTGAAGGTTAAAAATCTGAGTCTAGCTATAAAAACCTGGAATTATTCTTGTGGATATTTTTAAGTTCATATAAATTAGATATGCATAGGATTTACTGACTTGTTACAAATATTCAAAAGAATATAGTAATTAACCTTAGTCAGAATTGCTAGAATCCAAATCAAGCAGGATACACTTGTTTAACAAAAATATATATACTCTGAATTTAAACAAGATAAACACTTACATCCTCATATGTATGTGTATATTACTAAGGATGCACTGATATATTTATATTGGTAATAAGTTTTGAATCCTGGTTGAATTGTTTGAAAAGAAAATGGCTCTGATAGTTCAAAATGTTTTCTACTCTCTGTTTAAAATTTAGACACTCTGAGACGTCTGTCATAATAATTTAGACGTCCGAGATCTAATTTAGACGTCTGTCAATAAAAATTTAGATGTCTGAATTTAGTTCAAAATGTTTTCTACTCTCTGTTTAAAATTTAGACACTCTGAGACGTCTGTCATAAAAATTTAGTCGTCTGAGATCGAATCTAAACGTCTGACATAGAAATTTAGACGTCTGAACTGCTGATTTTGCCTAATTTGCCTATTTTCGAGTAAATTCCCAAGGTTTATCAATTTTTGTCAATTCAACTTATTGTTATTAATTAATATCAACTTTGATAACTATCATAAGATCAAGTAAATACTATTTTAGAGTTAAATAGAATTATCTAGGCAAGATAAATATATATATATATATATATATATATGTGTTAGTATTTGTCAAAGTGCACCTATGGCAGTAGAACAAGACTTAGAAAAGAAATAAGTGGCTATGTCAATAGCTTGTATGGCATTTTGATTTATATTTGATTTAAATTCCCTTTGATGAGAAAAAAAAAATCCTTATGAAATTAAGGTAGAAACAGGAGGGTCCTTTCAAGATGTTGAAGAAAGTTGTTAAAAGGAGGAATGGCCCCGCTCAAACACATTTGTCGGTTGACCGCTACAAAGCCAGGAGGTGCTACATCAGCAGTGTTATTCTTCTCAAGAAGGATAGCGTCAGCTTCAGCAATGCCAAATTGAGTGCACAATTGCCGAAAAGTCTTGTACAATAGAGTAGTAGAGGCTCTCTCCGGGGGATTGACTAAAGGGGCTAGAATGAGAATGGACTCTCCGGTCTGAACTGTTACATCTCCTTGTTGAGAAGTCATTCTACACAAGCAACTGGATATTCAAATGTGAAGGTGCACGTTTCCTAAATAGTGTGAAGTGTTGTGCAAAACTAGTAAAGATAACAAGTAAATACAACTGGAATTAAGATAGTCGGTAATTGATCGATTATCGAATATCAGGACTTGTTAATTTAGAGTTCAGGTACAGTATTAAGTGTAAACCGGTCATTTTTAATTGACTATTTTAATGCTGCTTTAATACTTTGCTTGAATCTGTTGATTTAAAGCACTTCATTCACACGATCTATTTATGTTGATTATCTGTTATTAGCTAATCTGTCATTTGATGTGGGCGGTCAGTGACAGTATATTCGTCCAAATTTTCTGTAAATGTGGTATTAAACAGGTTGATTAATTCGCAAGTTAGAACGATCTGAAGAAAAATTCAGCAGTTCAAAGTTCAGCAGTTCAAAGTTCAGCAGTTCAAAGTTCAGCAGTTCAAAGTCCATGCAAAACCTAAGTCTTAAGTCGCCAACGACTTATATGTTAACTCGTCCACGGCTTAAGGACCTTAAGACAAGACAGATCAGGTCATTTCGATTCTAGGTTGTTGTTGCCTTCAGTCGACAACACCTCAAGTCATTAAGTCGTGTAAAGGAAGAAAGGGGCTTCAGGTTAAAGCGAGGCAATTTCCCTAAGTCCTAAGTCTTCCACGACTTAAAGCTTATGTCGTGACAGGCTTAAGTCGTATAAAGCTTATGTCGTGACAGGCTTAAATCGTACAAGTGTTATATTGAATGAGGCTTATGTCGTAAGTCGCAAGACGATGCTAAACCGTGACCGTGCTAACATCCCACTCCACTGGACCTATTGACTTTTCTCCTAACCCGCTATACTCCAAACCCGATAGCCTCTCAATCAACTATGATCCCCATCCTCGTGCCACCAGACCATTGGATCACCCAAGAGCCAATTCGCCGAAGCTTCGCCCACCTAATCAATTAAACCTGAAAATCCCTCCTCTCCATCACCTCATTCGCCTAAAGATGAAATCGATCGAACATCAGGCACACAAACTGCCAATACGATGGAATTCGCAGCAGAGTAATACACAAGAGGGCGAGTTAAGGGCAAAAAGGGGGATTCACGAGTTACTGATGATCGAGATTCAAGGAGGAGGCAGGAGCACTTACGCTGTAGAGGATTAAGTATCGGTGATCGATTGATTAACAAGAGAGGATGAAATCGCCTTGAGAAAGCTTTGAGAGATATTAATGGCAGATATGACTCAGGAGATAGGCAATGGATAGAAGGAACGACTCAAGCTTTTTATACCTCTGGATAGTGGAACACGAAAAGGCACACACGAGTTAAGATAAGTCGAAGCGCACGACCTACGACTTAGGCGCGTACTTCGAGGGGCAAATGTTAACCCTTAATTTTCTTCGACTGAAGAAGTATACGACTCATGGCCCAGACGACTTAACGAGTTAACACTATCAACGGCCTACGAGATAAGAAGTGAACGACCTAAGTTATGTCACGACCTAACGAGTTTAAGAGCTAACGACCTAATTGCTAAAGGGACCTACGAGTTAGCAGGCCTACGACTTAAGGGGGGTCTCCGACTTAACACTCAACGAGTTAAGCTATCTACGACTCAACGGGTTAAGCTGTCTACGACTCAACGAGTTAAGGTCTGTACGACTCAAGAGGATCTTACGACTTAAGGGTCTTACGACTTAAGTGTCTGTACGACTCAAGAGGATCTTGCGACTTAAGGATCTTACGACTTAAGGGTCTTACGACTTAAGGGTCTTACGACTTAAGGGTCTTACGACTTAAGGGTCTTACGACTTAAACGTCTTACGACTTAAAGGCTATCAGGTTAAAATCCAGAGTCCAGGCCTATCTACCTTCATCTGGTAAGTCGGCCACGACTTAGCACTTGTCTTCGACTGAGCCACAAGATGACCCAGTAAGGCGCCCACGAGTTACGACTCATCGTAAGTCAACTTTGAGTTACGACTTATCTTAAGTCGGTCATGACTCATGACTTGGCAAAAAACGTGAGTTCAGAATTCGACTCCTATAAATAGACCACCACTTCCAACATGGAGAGGACTTTTTGGCCATTCATTTCTTCAAGCATCGTTACTCTGTCGAGGTCTCCATTCATCCAGCAATCAAAGATCTTCAAACATTCAAGACGCTACAACAAGCTTCAAGAGAAATTCCTTACATCCAACACGGATTCATCGAATTTCATCGACAAAGATTGAGCTAGTAGTCAAGATTGTTTCTTTTGATCAAATTGTACTGTTTTGATAAGAGATTTGTATGGATTTGTAACCGAATTCAGTAATAAAGAGATTCAAAGTGGACGTAGGCTTAATCTCAAGCCGAACCACTATAAATTGCTGTCTTTTACTGCTTTTCTGCCATTTTACTGCTTAAATTCTGTTCCCGTCATGCGGGTGGTGCTTTCACGATTCTATTACACACACCGGGTGTTAGCGTTCACTTTTTAGCGCTAACAACGATCACTCCAAACATTTCGAAAATTTAAATCCGATAATAATACAATATTATGGACCCGATGGAACTGGTTTCGTCGAATTCCGAGACTGTGCCCCGAAAAGCTTTTTTTAAATTCAATTTAAACGATAAAATTTCAAAACTGAACAAATCATTTCCAAATTCAATTCTGAAGCTTCTATTATTTTCAGGATAATCGATATGAATTTTTTAAGCCTTCAGATTATTTTTAATCAGCTTAAAACTGAAGATTCAAATTTTTACCCAGATTTAACGATTAAATTCAATAATTAAATTGCCAAATTCACTTTGATATTCGAATTTCAAATCAAACCAACTTCCAAATATTTAAAATCAATTAAATATCATGATTTCCAATGTCAAAAATTCAGGGTCGTTACATTTAATGAATTCTGACGCAGCGGATTAAAACAAAAAACAAGATAGATCGATGAAAGTAGCAATCGATGGAATGAAGAATACCGAAATGCCCAAATTCGTTGATCCGAAGATACCGAATTCTAGCTATCTTCATCACGTTGATCGCGCACGATACCGTGAAGGAAGATCTACAATTCTTCGAGCGTTGATCAAGCGCACTTGATTCCGCGAATTGGCTTCAACAATCGTTGAATCGAGCGCACTCGATTAACCGAAAGTGGAGATAGGAGATTACACTCAACTACCAATTTTTATGAAAGCACAAAGCTAACAAACAAATTTTATTTCAAAATCAACAACCTTTTACAAATTACCCAACCCGCCTATTTATAGGCTTACAACTCAACATGCCAAAACATACAACATATAGGTCGGTCATGACCTTAAGTAACACGACCTAACACACCAGCCGACTTAACTCGTGAACGACTCAACAGAACACCCTACGAATTAAGAACGAATTACAAGCACATTACAACATAGTTTCAACGACATACGACTTATAAAAGAACGACCTAAAAACATACGACTTATCAATATGTACAATGACTTAAAAACAGCAGCGACATAAAGAACATAGCGACTCAATAACAACCCAACACATAGGTCGGTAGCGACCTAACTCATAAGTCGGCAGCGACCTAACACTTCAGCGACTTATCGATTAACTTTCGAGCGACTTAACAAAGTTCACGACCTAAGGATTTCACGTGACCTAACTAGGTCGTAGGTCGTAGAACGACTTAACTTAGGTCGTGAGCGACCTAACTCCTTTTGAACAACTCTGCGTGCATCCTTCGTTAGACCGTACGCGACCTATCAGAGGTCGTTGGTTTCCTTCTTCTGCATAACTCGCTTCACCGCTTTGCTCCAGTACTTCGTTAGGTCATCGCCGACCTAAAACTTCTCCCTTAGGTCGTGGCTGACCTAAAACTTCTCCCTTAGGTCGTGGCTGACCTAAAACTTCTTCCTTAGGTCGTGGCCGAACTAACACTTGTGAAATTGTAGATCGTGCCGCATCATCCTCCCCCGGTTGAGAAAAATTCGACCTCGAATTTGAAAGCTCTTTCCCATCAGATTGGTCATCCCCATAATAAGGTACGAGATGCTTAACATTGAACATGTCAGACGTGTACACATCTTCCAGTAGCTTCAATCTATAAGCATTTTCATTGATTCGTTTCACGATTTTTACAGGACCGATTTTTTTGGCTTTCAACTTGTTATAAGCACCCACTGGAAAACGATCCTTTGTTAACACAGCATACACCAAATTTCCTTCATTAAATTTGACACTCCTTCGCTTCAGATCTGCAGATCGTTTGTACTTCTCATTCGCCTTTCCCAATCGTTCTTGAACGATTCTATGACACTCTGTCAATCCTTCAACAAAATCAGCAGCTCGCTTGATTGTCCCCTTTGGTTGTGGTATTATCGTTAAACCCAATGGTTCCTTTGGCAAACTAGAATATACAATCTGAAATGGGCTGAATCCAGTACTCCGGTTCACTGCATGATTGTGTGCAAACTCTGCTTGACATAACTTCATATCCAGACTCTTCAGATTATCTTGCACAAGACATCTCAACAAATTCCCCAATGATCTATTCACAACCTCGGTCTGTCCATCTGTCTGCGGATGATAAGTGCTACTAAAGTTCAACTTCGTTCCCACCATCTTCCACAAACTTAGCCAAAAATGGCTCAAAAATCTGGTATCCCTGTCTGAAACTATAGACTCTGGTAATCCATGAAGACGATACACCTCTCTGAAGTATAACTGCGCCACATGAACTGCATCTGCCGTTCTCTTACAAGCAATAAATTGTACCATCTTTGAAAAACGATCCACCACAACATAAATAGAATCATTTCCTCGTTGTGTCCTCGGCAAACCCAACACGAAATCCATGCTCACATCTACCCATGGTTTTGTCAAAACAGGTAAAGGCATATATAATCCTGCGTTTGTAGCTGTTCCTTTTGAAACCTGACAAACATGACATCTTCGAACAAACCTTTCAACTTCTCGCCTCATCGATGGCCAATAATAAGATTGAGAAATTAACTGCACAGTACGATCTCTACCCACGTGGCCTTCTTCATGTAGCTCCTTTACAATCTTCATTCTCAAACTACAATCAGGTATGCACAATCGATTTCCTTTGAACAGAAAACCATCTACCATCATAAACTCATCCGTCTCTCCCTTCTTCACTTCATCTACAAGCTTCATAAAGTATGAATCTTCAACATATAATTCTAGAAGTATTTCAAACCCCGTCACTTCAATCTTCATTGTAGTTAACAAATGGTTTCTTCTGCTCAATGCATCCCCTATACGGTTTGTAACTCCAGATTTATGTTTCACAACAAACGTAAACTGTTGCAGGTACGCAATCCACGATGCATGCCTTGCTGAAATCTTCTCTTGCCCTTGTAGATGTTTCAAAGCCTCATGATCAGTGTATAGCACAAACTCCTTGTGAAATAAGTAATGTCTCCAATGTTTAATGGCTTGTACAACAGCATAAAATTCCACATCGTATGTACTATATCTCATCTTTGCTCCTGATAACTTCTCACTGAAATATGCAATAGGACATCCCCTCTGACTCAACACTCCTCCAATCCCAACCTTGGATGCATCAGTATGTAGTTCAAATACTAACTGAAAATCTGGTAATACTAGAATTGGTGCTGACGTCAAGAGTTCTTTAATTCGCTCAAAAGCAACCCCTGCTTCCTCCGTCCATGCAAACTGTTTACCCTTCATACAATCCATAACAGGTGCCATCACACTACTAAAGTGTGGAATAAACCTTCGATAAAATGAAGCCAACCCATGAAAACTACGAACTTCCGTTATCGTCTTGGGCTGTGGCCAATCTCTGATCGCTTCAATTTTACTTTGGTCTACATGTATTCCTGCTTTCGAAACAACATACCCCAGAAATAAAACACTCCTCGCCATAAAAACACACTTCTTTGTAGCTGCATAGAATTGCTCTTCACGAAGAATAATTAACACTTTTCTTAAATGCTGAACATGCTCCTCTGTACTAGCACTATAAATCAAAATGTCATCAAAGTAAACCACCACGAACTTCCCAATGTACGGCCTGAAAATTTGGTTCATCACCCTCATGAATGTACTCGGTGCATTCGATAGACCAAACGGCATGACCAGCCATTCATACAATCCTTCCCTCGTCTTGAACGCTGTCTTCCACTCATCTCCCGGCCTAATTCGAATCTGATGATAACCACTTTTAAGATCAATCTTCGAAAAGATCACAGACCCACTGATTTGATCTAACAGATCATCAAGCCTCGGCATCGGAAATCTGTATCTGACAGTTATCTTATTCAGTGCCCTGCTATCCATACACATTCTCCATGAACCATCCTTCTTCGGTACGAGTAATGCTGGTACAACACACGGACTTAAACTCTCCTGTATTCGTCCTTGTTCAAGCAATTCGTCTACCTGCCTACGCAACTCTTCATGTTCTTTCGGACTCATTCTATAGTGTGGTTTATGTGGCAACACAGCACATGGAACAAGATCTATCTGGTGTTGTTTATCCCTCAACGGTGGTAACTCCGCTGGTAGCTCTTTAGGAAATACATCGTCAAATTCTTCCAGTACTGGTTTTACTTCTTCAGGTATCTCAACCACTTCACTGCTCTCACGCCCAATTAACAAAAACACTTCAGGCTCCTCTTCAACCTCCTTAACAAACTCCTTCAAGGATAATAAAGTTTTTAGCTCTTCAATCTCCTCCACTTTGTTTTCTTCTTGTTGTCGCTTCTTTGGAACTAGAGTAATCTTCGTGCCTTCAAACATGAAACTGTAACTGTTGGTACGCCCATCTGTTGCACTGCCCCATCATACTGCCACGGTCTTCCCAGCAACAAATGACAGACATCCATATCTACCACATCTGTAATGACCCATAATTTCTAACATTTGAAATTTAATATTTAATTGATTTTAAATATTAATAAGTAGAATTAATAAGTCGAATAATTTATTTTTCAAATGTTGGATTTAATTTGGTTAATTAAATCGATAATTTAATAGTTGAAATTCCAGAAATAATTGAAATCTGGTTTTAATGTGATATAAAATGATTTATAAAGTTATATTAAATCATATTGACGTTATAGTGATATTATAGAACTTTTAAAATTGAATTAAAAGTTGAATTGTAAAAATTGAATATTTTAATATTTAATCGACTAGTGAAATTAGCCATTTTTGGGACAGTCTCAGAATTGGATGAAACTAGTTCCATTGGATCAGTAATAGTTTGTTATTATCGGATTTCAATTTTCGTAGCAATCGGAGTTGTCGTTTGACCGTGGCAGCTCGAAACGCATCGAAATTGTTTTTAATATTAATTTGGCGAGTTAAAATAGTCATTTTTTAAAAGACTCGGATTTCGACGAAACTAGTTTCATCGGATCCGTAATGTGAAATTATTGTATGGTTTCAAATTTCGTGTCAATTGGATTTACCGTTTGTCCGGGGCAAGCCAAAACGCCTCGAAATCGATTTAAATCGGTTTAATTTAAATTGATCGTTTAATTTCCATAGCTTGCACAGATGAACAAATTGACTCTCATAACCTGTTCCATTGTGTCTGGATTAGGGGTTTAACCTAGGAAACAACTTTTGTTTCATCAAATTCGGAATCCGTTTGAGTTAAAAAATAAAACGTGAATAATAATTTTATCGCCTATAAATAGAAGCCCATACCCATTTGTTTTCACAAGCCCTAACCCTAAGTGATAGCCGGCCGCCATTCTCTATTATCAAAGGCCAGAATTTGATTTCGTTCTCCCTCAATTCTCTTGCAATCCATCGATCGATTGATGAAGTGTCAACTAATAAGTCGTAGATCGTGATGAGAACTATCAGATGAACGGCTATGATCAAGAAATAAGCGTCGGATTGGCGGCAATTCGTGTTGGAACGCGCGCTGTTCGTAGGCAATTTCAGGGCGGAGGAAGCAACCGCACTTCCTGGGGTTGAGGCCAAAGATGAAGCTTGTGATGGCGGTCAAAATGGAGGTAGTTGATCAATGTGATGATGCTCGTATGGGTTGCATGAATTAGGGTTTCAAGGGCGGCAAGTTGGTTCAAACGTACGTGAACCTGGACGAGGAAGATGAAGTAAATACGTGG
Organism: Allium fistulosum; assembly: GCA_030737815.1. Lineage (NCBI taxonomy): Eukaryota > Viridiplantae > Streptophyta > Magnoliopsida > Asparagales > Amaryllidaceae > Allium > Allium fistulosum. The sequence goes on along the minus strand of CM060907.1, from coordinate 421,797,101 downwards.
CCCAGATTTTCTTGTTCAAAACAAACGGTCCAGATGTGAATGGGTATAGAAATATAAAAAGAATTGTAAATTAATTATATAAAAATTAGTTAAAGTTTAAAATGATGTATCTTTGTCATACGATATCAGATTTCGACGAAACTTTTTGCGTTGAACCGTATTGATGAGCACTACACGATGGAGCTGGATTGGTATTTTTTTGAGCTAGTGAAAATTTTGGTTGAAATTAAACGCCTGTTTAATTTCAATCGGAATAAATCGCTATTGCGACGAATAAAAGCAAAGGTGAGAACTCCTCACTCAATCGAATGTTTTGTTTCGATTTAAATTTTAAATAGTTAGATTTAAAATTGTTGATAGTGTTGATTGTGATGAATTGAATGATGATTGCTTTTTATTGTGTTAAATAGACATTATACGCCGTTAGTAAGCAGATGTTATTTATTAAAAACATATACCGCGATAATTTCAAATTGAAGTGAAATTGGTATTATATATGTATATAGCAATATATATATATATTGGCATATGTATATATTGCAGTTGTGATTTCCCGCATTGTATAGCGGATGAGACCCTATTGCGCCGCATAATAGCGGATAATATTTATTAAACCCATATACTGCAATAATTCCGTACTGGAGCAGAATTGGTATTGTGCTAACATCTGTGGATGCAGGGAAACAGGTTGGAGGGATCCAACTGGATTCCTCACCGTATTGATTTGTTTACAGATATTGTGATATTTGTTGATTATCATATGATGTTATATGATGTTTGATTGTCGTGATTGATGATTGGTGCTGTTGCATCATCGGATCCATTTTTGGAGTTTAAAAATTACGATTTTGATTTTAAATGGATTTTTAAGTGAATTTTGGAAAATATACATTTTATTAAATTTTGGAATGATTCATTTTAAATAAATAAATGTTAAATTTTTTATGTTATAATAAATTAAGAATTTTGTGATATGAAATCAAAATTTGATTTTTATAAATCTAAGTGATGAAATTATAAAGGAGTTTTAAAGACGTTTTAAAACGATAATATAAATGGATTTATAAATAGAAATGGGATTTATAAACATTGTTTGTAAATTCGAAATCAATTGAATTTGATAAATCAAACATAAAAGTTATTAAAGGAGCTATATTCGTGATTTTGGATAGCGAATTATCCTGTAAGTTAAATGTTGTAATAATAAGAGTTTGGTTGGAATTTTATCCACGATTTTGGATAGTGGATAATCCTTTAAATAAAATGTGTAGAAACGTTAAATGTGTTAACAAAGTATATTCACGATTTTGGACAGTGAATATATTATTAGATAAATTGGATATGTTTTGGAGAAGTGATATTACGAAATGATGTAATTGTTTTAAAAGATGTTTTAAAACGTGTTAAGTATCGAAAACATAGATTTCAACATTTATTGTTGAAATAGACGTTTCGAGGAATAAGGAAATGGTGGACTATAACACTATTGTTATAGTAAATGGTTTTCGAAAGGAAATGTTTTATATAGTATTGGGATTTATATATCTATCTAAATTTCGAATCCCTATACTAGTGATTTTTGGTCGTCGTAACGATGTTTTATGTAACATTCGTTTTGACTCAAATAGATGTGTTTAAGAAAATGATTTCCTTAAAGAATGAAATATATACTTAATTTTGATTTAAGTATATTGAATATTTTGAAATGTTGAAAATAAATGGATTTGTGAATTACCCATTATTAAATAGGTATGGAAATGTTTTGTTTTTCAATATAAAGTGAAATGTTTGAGATTTTATCTTCAAAGATAAATTGAAATCTGGAAATTGATTTGAAATTGTTTTCAAATAATTGAAGTGTGGAAATTATATATCTTGTAAAGATATGTTTGAAAGAAAAATAATTTGGAAAATAATTTGGAATCTGATGATGTTGCGCATCTTTATTGATAGTTAAATAACCGACTATCAATAATTACCTTGAATGGGTATTTGTTGTGATTTGCTTGAATTTGAATGCCACACTTATTTTTGAATAAGCGCTCACTATTCGGGTTAGCCGGGAAAGGACCATTGTGTCGTATAACCCATTCCGAATTTGTGATACGACGATATGGATCATATTGAAGACTGGTGGTGAAGACCGAATGTTTATGAAAACGATAGGATGACCTATCGATTGTCTCTACACTGTTAGCTACGGTATTGAGATTTCCTTTGTGATGGGAAGTTTTATCGGGATTGTGAATATCCAGATTTGCAAGGGCTTCTTTGGAAGTGCCTTCGGTTCTGTTCGAACCCGGAACAGACTTGTATGGTTACGTGTCTGACATTACGTTTTTAGATGTAAAGCTGATTTCTTTCAAATACATTTCTGTTGGTGGCGGAGAATTTATTCTCTTAGATTAACACCCTTCTTTGAGACATACGAGCTCAGAGGATATGTAGTTTAAATTTATCAAAGATATATCCCAATTTGGTAATGTGACATGTTGAGTGTTGCTATGAAATGATCATTGTTTGATCATTTGTGATATGATCATTTGTTTGATCATTTATCTTTGTGATCATTACTTTGATCATTTGTTTGACCCAAAGCATAGCTTTTGTATAAAGCGTAGCTTTGTGGACGAGACTTCGTCAGGGCCTCAACAACCCGGAAATGGTTGAAACAGGAATGTTGCGGCAAGGTTATGAGGGTCGCGCCCTTTAGGGTATGTCATTTCCTTCCGAAAAGGGGTGGTATCATGGTATGGAGCCCAGATACTTACTCATGTGGACACACCTTATTTATTATGTGTGATGTTGGTTACCGAGTGCTCGGATAAAGGTTCCAAAGGACCGGGTGATGACATATTCGTGAGTTACCTAGTTACAGGGGTAACCCAGCCTTGTTTGGCAGAGAGTAGTTTGTCTCTCGGGACGTCCAGCCAGAGGCGATCCCATTCGGCAGTAGGAAAGGAAGTTCCTTAGCCTGACCATTTGTTGGAAAATCCAAAGAAACAATACGAACCTTGTACGGTTTTAGTTGTATTACCTGCTATGGAATGTGGCGGTAACCTGCTATTGAACATAATAGCTATAGTAGGCATAAGTGCGGAATGCCTATGCTGGCTAAGATTAATATTATACTTTCGAAATGTTTTCTTCACTATGCAATAATAAAAATAAAATCGAATGATTTTGCGTAGTAAGCATATTTGATTATCATAAGAAGAAATCTCCTCCAATTCTGCGTTTGCATTGTGTGTGTGGTGGGAGGTCTTATGGTAGTTTCATTTTCCAAAAGCATTGCGGATATTTCTACTTGCTTTGTTGTTGTTTAAAGACAAACTGTTATAGTTCACACACAGGTCACCATGACTGACCTGGAGTTTATTGTTTCCTTCCTAAACTCTAGGTGCCCATCATTTTCCACACGGGCAGTCTAGAGTCAGGTTATCAGGTCATTCTGGATTCAGGAGATGCTGTGGAGCTCAGTGGCGAGCTGGATGGTGAGACGTAGCATTTATATATATGATATTATTTATTCCGCTGTATATATAGTATATGGACAAGTTCATATAACTGTCCAGTTGTGTTGTATATTGTTGTTGTAAACTCTGATGATGATGTAATGTATAAAATGATATAGTTCTTTGATTTAAAGATTATTCATTTATCTATTATATGTTGTTCCGCTGCGAATGTGAGATTCTGATATTGTCCCTGTTTCTGTTGTTTCTTCTTTCTTTTTCCTTCTGTCTTCTTCTACCTCATCTTTTTCTCCATAACAATTCGGTTTTTCGGCATTCGATTGTTCGGCAGTTGATATAGTGGACGTATTAATGTCGATTTTCGAGCGACGAAAAGTCAAAACCTTACATTTGGTATCAGAGCATATGGTTAAGCGGCAACCCTGCTCTGTTGGGTGTTACTCATTAGAGATAGAGTCAGTAGTGCTCTAGAATGAGTTGAGTGTAATAATAGATATGAGCGCGTATTTGTTAGTGAATATAAAATTGTTTTATATTGTGATGATTGGTTTGTTGAGTGGTATATGGATTCTGGTCGGTATAGTCCGTACAACTCTATCGATAGGGATGTCTAAACACTTGTTCAGAACAATTCGGCACGATATTGTTTTAAATTGGGTAAATGAAATAATTTTACCTCGATTATAATTTGTATATAAAGAAATATTTTTTCTGAAATTATTAAAGTGTATATGATTGATATTTGGTTGTTAAAAATGTGAATATATATATAAGTTAATTAAAAGTTGTTTGAATAAGTTAAATAAAACAACAATTGGAAAAGAATAAAGTGTATAAGAAAATGAATTATAATGTATGGAATTATAATTAATATGATATACAATTGTAAAATAATCTTATATATATAAAAAGTGGAATTTTATAAATAAAAGATTTGTAAATGTGATTTATAATCTGAAATAAAATTCCAGGGAAGTGTTTGAAAGGATTTGATATTTTGGAAAATTGTTTTCGAGAGATGAAAGCTCTAAACTCTTTTCAGGTCGCTGGAAAATAATTCCGATGATGATCGCGACATCATTGGTGTTCATTTTCGGGTTTCCAAAAGAGGAATTGCTGCCAGATTATTTTTAATGAAAGTTGTTTGGAAAATTTGGATTTGGTTTTGGAAATTCAAAAGATAAATTGAATTGATTTCAAAATGGTTTTGAGAGGTTGAAAAGACTTTGGAATCCTATTTAAAATATTTATGGAAATTATAATGAGTTGATAACTTATACCATTTGAGTTTTGATAGGATAAATTTAACTTAAAGGATGGAGTTAAATTAAAGTAAGTATAAGTGAATCAATTAAATCCAAGTTGTAATTGTTGAATATAAGTAATCAAGTTTTGAACTTATAATATGAGATAATAAATTTGACTTTGGTAAAATTTAAATAGATTTGGAATCTGAATTTGATTAATAAGTGGAAACTTAAGTTAAGTCAAGCAAATGATGTTTGAAATGGAAAATAACTTAAGTAAGTTTGAATGAATTTGATTTTGATATCAAAGTAAATTAATAAAGTGAATTTATTAAATTAATGTAAACTTGAGTTATATGAATGAAATTCAACTTTATTTGTTAAATGGATTAGCAATTGAATTGAATGAATGGATTGTCAATCAAATGTGATTAAATTAAAAAACCAATTCATTGAATATTAATGAAAAGTGAATGTATATTGATTTGTGCTAACGCTAAAAAGTGAACGCTAACACCCGGTGTGTGTAGTTGAATTGTGAAAGCACCACCCATGTGACGGGAACATGAATTAAGTAGTAAAATAGCGAAAAAGCAGTAAAAGACAGCAGTTTATAGTGGTTCGGCTTGAGATCGAGCCTACGTCCACTTTGAATATCTTTATTACTGAATCTGGTTACAAAATGACACAATCCACTTGTGAAATACAATATCTTTCGATTCCTAAACACTTTCGACTTTTAGCTCAAGCTTCGATGTTGAAGATCTTCTCGAATTCGTGTTGAATGCGTTAGATCTCTCCCAAAGCTTGTTGTAATGTCTTGAGTGATTGGTGTTCTTCAAATGTGGAATGAGTTGAGAGTTCGGCAGAGTAACGATGCTTCAAGAAATGATCGGCCAAAAAGTCCCCTCCTTGTTGGAGTTTGGGGGTATTTATAGAGAGGATTTCTGAGCAGAATTTTATCAAGTGATAAGTCGGCCACGACCTAGGGTAGGTCGTAGATCGTAAGTCGGTGACGGTATAGGGGATCACTTCGGCTGCACTTGATTCTTCTGAACGAGTTGATAAGTCGTGCGCGACTTAGTATAAGTCGTAAGTCGGCAGCGACCTAAAAGATGCAGCATGGAACATGTCTTCACTTTGCTTTAGATCGTTAAGTCGTTCATCCACTTAGGTCGGTAGGTCGTAAGTCCTTTTAAGTCGTTAGCTCCTTATGTCGGTCCACATCTTAAGTCGGTATGCTCCTTTCAGTAGTTAGGTCGGTTAATTGTTAAGTCGGAGATCTTTTAGGTCATAGACTTCCTTAAGTCGTAACCGGTTAAATCGTACTTTCTTAAGTCGGTCAACTACTGAGTCGGTCCATACCTTATGTCGCAGACTTCCTTAAGTCCTGACCCATTGAGTCGGTCCTGTAGCTTAAGTCGTACACTGCCTTAGGTCGGAACCTTCCTTAACTCGTAAACTGTTAAGTCGGACCATTCCTTAGGTCGGAGCCTGTTGAGTCGTAGGCCTCTTTAAGTCGTAAGTCGCAGCTTGTTAAGTCGCGAACAAAAGAGGATTAACATTTGCCCCTCGAAGTGTATGCCTAGGTCGTAGGTCATATGCTTCGATTCTTCTTAACTCGCTCTTTTGTTAGATCGTGAACGACATAAGATAATCGTAAGTCGTGGATCGTGGGTCGATTCACATTTCAATACCCCAGTGTATAAATAGCTTAGGTCGTTTCCTCTTTCGCTTCACCTATCTTATTATTCTGTTCAGCCATTAGCAAATACTCGAGCTCTCGAAGACAAATCTCATTACTCGATCATCAGTTATCCTCAGCATTACATTGCGTAAGTGAATTCAACTACTATCCAAACGTGATCATCATTGAATCGAGGATCCCGTGTTCGTCGCCCTTTATCCGAGTTTGTACATTATGCTTTATCACGAGTTATGTCGCATCCGATTCTTGACTTTCTTTTAGTCGCGATGCCAATGTGATCCTCGAATATATTACCGCATACTGGTTTCATGATGGATTTGGGATGATTTGATGATGTTGTGAGATGCGATTAGGAGGCGTAACTTAGGGTTTTTGATAGGGGATAGTTCGAAGTTACTGGGTTTATAAATCTCAAGTTGGCTGACGAGTTACTGAACTTCTCAATGGAGAGGAAGGTAATCGGCAGAAGGAGATGAGGTTTTGGTTCGAGCAAGAGACAGCTTGAATTTCCATCGGAGACGACCCAAAAAATTCACAACCTAAAATATTCACGATTTAACACTTTGTTCGGTTCAAGAACCCCTGCGACCTAATTAGTTTGAGGCATAGAGCTTAAGTCGCGGCCGAGCTTGGACTTAGGAAAAATAGTGCTGTTCAGACTCGAAGCCTTCATATGTATTACGACTTAGAGTCAACGACTTAACCTAACTCGTAGCATTTCCTTTTGGCCGTGGACGAGCTACTACTTGCATATTGTAACTTGAGGGATTTCCGACCCATACTAAGTCGTGAACAAGTTAGAACTTAGCATATTTTTCTCTACCTTGATTTTTAAGACTTGAATTGCCTGAACTTCTTTGCAGATTATTCCTAATGCTATCAACCTGTTAAACACAATATTTAAAGAAAACTAGGACGAATATACTGTCATTGACTGCCCACATCGAATGACAGATTAGTCGATAAAGAGAAAATCAACTTAAATGAACTGTATAAACGAAATGCTGTACAATTACCAATTCAAGTGAAGTATTAAAGCAAAATTGTAATAGTCAACTGAAACTGATTTATTTGCACTAACACTGCACTTGAATATTAATAAGTTCTGAAATCTTGTAATCGATTGATCATCAATGAGTTTAATTCCAGTTATGTTTGCTTTTTATTTTCATTAGTTTTGCACAACACTCCACACTTTTTAGGAAACGTGTACCTTCACATTTGAACATCCAGTTGATTGTGTAGAATGTCTTCTCCACAAGAAGGAATAGAGCAAGTTGAAGAGATTTTTCCAGTTGCTATTCCGTTGAATGATCCTCCAGAAAGGGTCTCGACCACCTTGAACTACAGAACATTTAACCAGTTGTGTATTCAATTCGGAATTGCTGAAGCAGACGCACAACTACCCGGGAAGCCTGATAATGCTGATAGACCTCCTCGTGGTTTTGTTGCGGTAAATCGACAAATGTGCCAGAATGGAGCTATCCCTTCTTTTAATGACTTCTTGCGAACACTTCTTCTACCATCAACCATCTCCCCTTTCCAGCTGCATCACAATGGATATGTTATCTTAACGGGGCTATGTGTGCTCTTTAGGAGGACACTCGATCGTCTTCCAAGCTTCGACGAAATTTGTTATTTGTGCACTTTCGCTAAAAACAAAGATCATCCTTCCATCATAGTTGTGAGAAGTGCCAGAAACCGTAAACTTATCATTGGTCTCCCTGAGAGCGTTCACGGGTTTCTAAGTCAATTTTTCTATGTTCGCTGTCCTCTGGGATTTTACACTATCTGGAGAGTAGGAAGTAAGATCACTTGTCTCTGTTTCTTATGTTTTTTTCGAACTTGCCGAAGTCCGAGTTGTCAAGTGGTAACTTTGCCTTTTTCTTTTCAGCACTTCCTCCTCCTTCTAGAGATCCCGGTCACAAAGCGACTTTTGAGAGGCTTATGGCGGTGCCAGTTGAGGAGAGGAGTATCCAATTTCTGTTGACAGACGAATTTTTACATCAATTCGGGCTTTTACACTCTTCCCGCTTTACTCAGCCTCGTGAAGTTTCTAATTTTCCAGCACAGACATCAGATGCCCCAGCTTCAACGAAAGAGATGGCTCTAAAGGAGCCAACTGCAGACACTGCATTAGTAAAGTGTTCTACTCCTATCGATGTTGCAGGGTCGTCCAACAAGTTAACACTCTCTCCAGTTATTGAAGAGGAGGAAAATCCTCACATTTCTGAGAAGACGGCCGACGTGGAAGTCGAAAAAGAGAGTTCTGTTGGGCATCACGGCGATGATATTTTTGATAATTTGAGTGATATAATGATAACTTCTCAAGAGCTTTTTAAAGATAATATCTTAAAAGCGATCTCTCCCGTTGTTGAAGCGACTTCCTCTTTGAAACAAGCTTCGACACCTTCTACACCAGTCGTCTCCATTTCCACATTAAAGCGTGGTTTGTAGTTTGACGCACGTAGTTTGCACGCCGCACACACTTAGGATTTTTCAGCGCTTATACGCACTTATCCTCTTTTTCTGGAAATTTCTAAACTTCGTTCCTTTTCCATTTTCAGATTCTCCGATGGGGCGCACTGGCTCATATTACGACAAATTTCAGCACTATGGAGGCCGCGGAGCTTATGATTTTAGGCAATACCTCGATGCCCCAAGGGAAACGGATGAAGAAAGAGCTATTAGGAAAGCTCGAGAGAGGCGGGACTATGAACGCCAGCATGGGAGGAGGGATGAGCGGTACGACTCTTCTTACAGAGGCGACGACTCTCACAAGCGAAAGTCTTATGACGACAAGGGGAAGACTCATATTGTTGACCAATCAAGCAAGCGGTCCAAGCCTAGTGACGCATTTGCAATTTCTGAGAAGACCGATGCTCCCATCTCTCCTAATATTCCATCCGGCTCTCCTGCTCTAAAGAAATCTGACATCCAGGCGATCATCAGCAGACCTCAGTATCAGGTCAAAGATGCCCCTCCTATTCTTCAAAGCCGATTTCCGAATTGGTGCTTAAAAGGGGTGCGTTTTGACCTTGATTTGGTTCCGATCGATAAATCAGATATGCTGCGTAGCCTTGATGCCGTCAAACTTAATATTGAAAGGGTGTCCGGATGGCAAAAGCTTGTCGATGAGCTGCAAAGAGTTAATCGTGCGAACCTTGAAGCCATGCTGACCATGGAAAACGACAAGACGGAATGGGACAAAATTTGCAAACAGCATGATGCCGAGATGACGAGCATTGCTGATGATAATGCGAGACTTGAGTCCGAGGTTAAAAAACTCAAGGAAGATCTCGCCACTTCTTCCGCTTCGCAATCTCAGAAAGAAGAAGTATTTCAAAAACAAGTGCGGGATGCGCACGCTGCTCAGAGGGATGCTGAGATGAAATTTGCGGCTGAGCAGTTCGTTGTTGAAGAGTACCGCAAAAATAACACTCAGTTGCGGGAAACAGTTAACTCCCAAAACGTGGAGATCGAATTGCTAAAGTCTCGACTTGCTAAAGCTGAGAAAGAGCATGATGAGGCTGTTGCTGGTCGAGTTACAGCCGTTGCTGAAAAAGAAGCGGCTGAGCAATCGCATGAGGCAACGAAAGCTAATGTCAGCTCTACCTTATTCGACTTTTATTTACACAGCGTTCTGGGTCATGGAAGTCTCTCTTTTCTGGGCCCTGAATATGAGATTACCCTAGCTGAAGTGTGGGAAGCCACAGTTCATATGCTTGGCGGTGCCGGCTATGATGTGGCAGAGATTGAGGCATGTTATCTTGACGATGAAGCTCGTGCCGCTCTTGCTAGAGGAAAAGAGCAACTTGCCAGAGCATGAGCTGAGTCTTCAGGAGATGAACACCCGAAAGAGGAAGCTCCTTCAACTGCCCCTATTCATACTTCAACTTCAGCTGACGTCAATATTATAGATTCCAGTACCCATTCTTCACTTCCTACTAAAGTTGACACTGAAATTGTGACTACTCCTATTGAGGACGAAGCCCTGGAACATATTGAGGCTGAGAAATTCGAGATTAATTTTACAAAACCGACTTCTTCAGGTAACTTTGGCATTGACTCGGATCTAGTGAATCACTTATTCGATTTAACCGAGTTTGATGAACTAATAACTTCTCTTTTCTCGGAGAATACCGATTTTAACTTCTTTTCTTCCGCAGCGGAAGTTCCGAAAGCTATACCAACTTCTCCTTCTCCAGCTGTTGTTCCTCCTCCTTCCCAAGTTACTCCTCTTTCTGTTTCTCAACCAGGATCTCAAGAAGAGAAAATAGAAGCCCTCAAAGACCTGGATGATCCGGTTTTTTCGCAAGAACAAAAGATTGGAGGACTTGAAGAAGGCGAAAAGACCCCGGAGCAAACTCATGATGACGATACAAAACTTTCTGAGTTTCTTAGTCTGGTAAGCGAGTCTTCTTCCAAGAGGAAAGGGAAGCGCGCGATGAAGAAGAAGAAGAAGAGCGCTTCGGCTGATGAGAAGAATATTGAAGAAGATCCGGCTACCCCTTCTTCTCCTCCTTCCCCAACTCATCCACAACGGCTTTCAAAACTAATTATCAGGCCGGGAAAGAGTTCCAAGGGTGGTCGGAAGAAGGAATGATAAGCTAGACCTTATGCTTCTTGTTTTGCTTTTTTGGAGATGTATTGACCGGAGATTGTGCGGGTACCGGTCCCTGCTTTTGCTTTTTTGAGATATCTGCACATGTAAAGAATTTTCATAGTATTGAATAAAATAGTTCCTTCACTTGTACAAATTCATGTGTATGTGAGAATGCATCTGTTTCTCATTTTTAGTATAGAATAAACAATTCTTTTTACTTGTACAAACTTTTTTGTCTGTGTTTGAGAATGCGTTTATTCCACATCTACTTTTTATGACATTGCAATGAACTTGCGGTATGTTGCTTGCATATTCCTTTTATTAATGTAACTGAATTGTATAGTGATGCCCCCATACCACAAGTGCATTGCAACATTTCTAGCTTTTACAAGACTGATACTCTTATTTCAGAGAATAACTATTCCACTTTTAAGGGAAGAATCATTCTGCTTTTAACAGATCATATCTCGTTTTTTTTTGGGAGAAATTTTTACTTTCTCTTTCTTCCGTGAAGAACACTTCAACTTTCAGGGATGATCACCTTTATTTTTTAAAAAGTGGATTTTCCTACGCAGTGAAATGAGCTACGGAAGAAGGTTTTGGTTTTGTGCCCTAGTAAAGGGCTTATTTTTGGTACTTCGAGCATGGTGAAGCGTGCCTCCGAAGAGGTCTTTTTGTAGCATTTCAACTTTTTAGGAAGAACTTTTTGAGATGAATAAGTTAACCTTCCTTTGAGAGTTGAAATGTGCTTCCGGAGAAGGCTTTTTTGTTTCAGTATTCTGTTTTGGGACATGCCTCTGGAGAGGGATCCTCTTAAAGAGTTGTGCCTCCGAAGAGGGCTTGTGCCTCCGAAGAGGGCTTGTGCCTCCGGAGAGGGCTTGCGGTGCCTCGGGAGAGGGCTTTCGCCTTCGTAGAGGGCGTGTACCTCCGAAGAGGGCTTGTGGTGCCTCGGGAGAGGGCTTTCGCCTCCGTAAAGGGCGTGTGCCTCCGAAGAGGGCTTGTGGTGCCTCGGGAGAGGGCTTTCGCCTCCGTAGAGGGCGTGTGCCTCCGAAGAGGGCTTGTGCCTCCGAAGAGGGCTCTTTGATTGCCTGGAAGTTACTTTCTCATGGTTGTATGGATCCACGGGGCGGACGCAAGTTTTTTGATTGGATGTTCGTTTGCACAAACGATCGCAATCAATTAACAAGGGCCCTGTTCCTTCAGCTTGGGAAGGTGCCCCTTCGGTGGTTCCACCAATCTTTTTTGATTGAGAGAAGCACTTTCATTTTTTGGCATGCCTCGTTAGAGGGCTTTGTTGACCTTTGGGAAGGAGCATTGGTTGGTTGGTGTGCCAGGAAGGTTGCGTCTCAGGGGCGAGTAAATCCACGGGACGGACGCAAGCTGCCTGATCGGATGCATCACGATTAGTTAGCAAGGGCCCTGTTCCTTCTGCTTGGGAAGGTGTCCCTTTGGTGGTTCTACCGGCCCTTTTATTGAGAGGCATACCTCCTTTTGGCTGCTTCTGTGTTTGCTTGGCCATGTTCTCTCATCATCTACTCATTAGCGATCTTTTATTATCGCTTCCAAGCGCATCTTCTTTTCTTTTGCAAGTAAATTGCCTTATCCGAAGAAGTGGACATCACTGTTGAATAACTTCACGGGACAAATGCGAGTTACCTAGTTGGATGTCTGTTCATATCGACAATCACAACCAGTTAACAAAGGCTTGCCACAGTGGAGTCGCCAACTTTTTATGTGAAGTTCTTCCTGTATAGGATTTGAATCTGGAATTTTTTGTCGCTTGGTATTTGCTTAGTAGGTGATTTATAGAGGTCGCTTGGCTTTGTGACGAGCAAGCCTTGTTTTAATGTCCTGCAACTTTGAATCGACATTTTAGCAATACATTTAAAGTATTTACATATCAAAATGAAACAGGCATTATGAAATAGTAAAGAACACAATATTTATAGTGGTTCGGCCAAGAATCGGGCCTACATCCACTTTATAGCTTTTATTAACTTGCACTGATTTACAATGTCTTTTAATACAACTGATACATTCATCACTATTTTACAATTTTGAGCAAAGCTTTTTTCAAGTAAAATAAGGACGTAAGTGGTTGCTGTTCCAGGCTCTTGGAATTGGATCTCCTTCAACAGTTATGAGTTTGAAAGTGCCATCAAGAAGTTTACTGCCTATGGCATATGGTCCTTCCCAGTTTGGCCCAAACACACCAGTTGCTGTCATGATCCTTTTCAAAACTAAGTCTCCGACCTCAAAGCTGCTTTGGCGAACTTTAGAGTTGAAGTGCCTGGCTATCCTTTGCTGATAAGCTAAAACTCTAAGCCTAGCTTCTTCTCTTTTTTCATCAAGAAAATCAAGTGCTTCAAGTTGCAGCTTTTCGTTTTCAGCTTCATTGAAGTGAATTCTCCTGTGTGAAGGAATTTCTACTTCCACTGGAATCATTGCTTCTGATCTGTACGCCAGTGAAAATGGAGTGTGCCCAGTCGCAGTTTTGTGAGTAGTTCTGTATGCCCATAGTGCTAATGGAAGCTTATCGACCCAACCACCTTTTTCTTTTTTGAGTTGCTTTTTGATGGTTGACTTGATAATTTTGTTCACTGCTTCCACTTGCCCGTTTGCCTGCGGATGAGCCACTGCTGAGAATTTTTTTCGAATTCTGAACCGTTTGCAAAAATCCTGGAATTCTTCACTTTCAAACTGAGTGCCGTTGTTTGTGATTATCTTCTGCAGCACACCATACCTAAAAATGATATTTTTAGATACGAAATTTATCATCTTTTTAGAGGTAATGGTGGCCAAAGGTTCTGCTTCAGCCCACTTAGTGAAATAATCAACGGCAACAATAGCATATTTGATTCCTGATTTAGCGATCGGTAGTGGTCCAATCAAGTCTATTCCCCAAACGACGAACGGCCATGGGCTGACCATTTGTGTGATCTCGGTGGAAGGCGCTTTTGGGATTTTTGCGAATCTTTGACATTTGTCGCACTTCCTGGAGTAGATAGAAGCATCTCGATTAATATCCGGCCAGAAATATCCATATCGGAGAACTTTCTTGGCTATGGTTTGACCACCTGAATGATCCCCGCATTCTCCTCCGTGCACTCAGCTAGAATTGTCTTGGCTTCTTTCTTAGTTACACATCGAAGTAATGGCATTGAGAATCCCCGTCTATATAATCGGGCATCTTGAATTATATATCTTGATGCTTTCCTCAATAGTTTTCGGCGTTCTTTAGAACTTTCTGGCAGGGAACCATTGAGTAGGTATTCTTTGATTGGAGTCATCCATGATTCATGCTCTTGAGACACAGCCATAATCCAATCAACATCCATTTCATCAATGCTTGGAGCTGACAGAACTTCTATAGGAACTAATCCTAGTAATTGAGCTTCTCCAGAACTTGCGTACTTTGCTAGAGAATCCGCTTTCATGTTTTCTACCCGAGGAATATGACTTATCGTATAATGATCGAAATCTTCGAGAAGTTCACATGCCTTTGACAAGTATGCGGGCAGATTTCCACCTTTAGCTTGAAACTCTTTCTTTACCTGGCAAACAATAAGTTGAGAATCGCTGAAAATCTGTAACACTTTGATGTTCAGTTCCTTGGCAATTTTCAAACCGGCAATAAGCGCTTCATATTCTGCTTCATTGTTTGTTGAAGGAAATTCCAGTCTCAATGCATAACACAACGATCGTCCTTCGGGATTTTCAAGCACAACCCCTGCCCCAGAACAGTAATCATTTCTCGATCCGTCAACATACAACTTCCATTGGATTGGAATGCCATCAGTTATTTCATTCTCACTATAACCTTTGTCGGTAGATTCTGCGATGAAATCTGCTAAAGCTTGTCCGTTGATTGCTCTCCGGGGATGGTAAGTGATGTCATATTGGCTGAGTTCAATGTTCCATTTCAAAAGACGACCCAAAATTTCAGGATGAAACAGGACTTGCTTTAGAGGTTGATCAGTAAGAACTTTGATAGGATGAGCTTGAAAGTATGGTCTCCATTTCCTGGAAGCAATTAGCAAACAATAGGCGAGCTTTTCTATCTTCGAATAATTCATCTCTGCCCCAGTGAACCGTTTACTGATGTAATAGACTAGACGATGTACTTTCATATCTTCCCGTACAAGTGCTGCGCTGAGAGCATGAGATGAAATTGCTAAATAGATGAAAAGGTCTTCACCATCGGTAGGCTTGGACAGAAGTAGAGGCGTTTCCATATGACGAATTAGTTCATCAAAAGCATTCTGGCATTCAGGAGTCCATCTGAAATTTTTCTTTCCTTTCTTTAGAGCATCAAAGAAGGGAATGCATTTGTCTGTGGCCTTGGAAATGAAACGACTCAGAGCAGCAACTTTTCCATTGAGGCTTTGCATTTCTTTCTTTGTTTTAGGGGCTTTGACCTCTCTTAGAGCTGTGATTTGAGTAGGATTGGCTTCGATGCCCCTGGCGCTCACAATGAAACCCAAGTATTTCCCGGACTCTACTCCGAACGAACATTTCAATGGATTGAGCTTCATTCCGTACTTTCGAAGAATTGCAAACATTTCCTCCAAGTGACCCATGTGGTCTACAGCTTTCTTTGACTTTACCAACATATCGTCAACATAAACTTACATGGTTCTGCCAATCTGAGGTTTGAACATCGCATTGACGAGCCTTTGGTAGGTTGCCCCAGCATTCTTCAATTCGAAAGGCATAACTTTGTAGCAGTAGAGACCCACATCTGTGATAAAGCTTGTGTCTTCCTGGTCAGGCTCATGCATCATAATCTGATTGTACCCGGAATAAGCGTCCATAAATGACGACAACTCATGCCCAACTGTTCCATCCACCAATTGATCGATTCTGGGCAGCGGGAAGCAATCTTTGGGGCATGCTTTGTTTAGGTCCGAAAAATCGATGCATACTCTCCACTTTCCATTTGCTTTCTTAACCAGTACTGGATTAGAAACCCAATTTGGATAAGTGGAGTTTCTGATGAAGCCGTTCTCCATGAGCCGACCGACTTCTTCCTTTAGTGCCGTCGATCTTTCTGGGCCTTGAGTTCTTCTTTTCTGTTTCACTGGCGTGAATTTTGGATCAATGTTCAGAGTATGTACAACAATTTCCGGAGAGATCCCATACATATCAGCATGACACCAAGCGAACACATCCAGATTGGCTTTTAAGAATGATATTAGCGTGTTTTGGACTGCTATGCTCAGCTGTGAACCCACATTGAGTACTTTGTTCGGGTCTTTCGAGTCAACAGATATTGGTACCGTTACTTCCACGGGTACCACTCTATTCTCCCCTGTACTGGCTTTCCTGGGGTCAATTTCTTTCCTTGCATTGCTGTGTTCGCCAGTACAGGGGCCACCCCGTAGCTTCTACAAGGTTGGTTCTTTGATGCGGAGCGGAGCTACCGCATCTTTTCCCATTTCTCTTTTCCTGGCCTCTCCGAGCTCTACAAGATAACATTCTCTCCCCGCGTTCTGATCTCCCTTAATGACAGCAACCCCATTATCAGTGGGAAATTTCATTGTTAAACACCACGGAGCGAGGACAGCCCTGAAAGCAGCAAGAGTAGGCCGACCCAAGAAAGCATTATAGGTAGAGAATCCATCGACAATTACAAAAGTTTGCTTCCGAACCAACTAATTATGTCCTTCTCCCATTTCAACAAACAAGTCCACCGTTCCAATTTGCTGTTTCAGCTCTCCTGTAAATCCGGCAATCTTGTGTGAAGAAGCTCGTACGTCTGTCATTGGAATTTTCATTTGGTCAAATGTCTTTTTAAAGAGTATGTTGCATGAGGCACCACTATCAACCAACACTCTTCTGACAATAGCCGGCCCAATACCGACAGAGACAACTAAAGGGTCCTCAGTAGGAGCTTCCACATCAATAGAATCCCTGGTTCTGAACATAATATCATCATGAAAAGTCTTCTGCTGCTTTAGAGGTGCAGCGTCTTCCAAGATTAAGACACTTTCTTCAGCTAGGGCATACTTCAAAGCTCTAGCATACCTTTCCATCTCACCCCAACTCCTGCCAGCCGGATGAGGTCCTTCTGTGATCACATTGATAACAGGTATTTCCTTTTCAGCAGTTATCTCTCCTGAACCAGATGAATGAGCTGGGGGTAGTTGCCCTTGGTTAGATGAAGACGGGTCTTTTCTATTCCTTTTAACGTACTGCTACAACTTATTCTCTCTTAACAATTCTCCAATCAGGCTTTTCAAGTGGCGGCACTCGTTGGTATCATGGCCTAGTTGGTTATGAAACTTGCAAAATCTTCCGCTTTGAGCAGCATTTTTCCCAACTTTTACTGCCGGTGGTTTAGGAAATTCAACAGCATCCTTAGTGGCGATGAAAATATTCTCCGGTGTATTAGTCAGAGGGGTAAAATCCGAAGGTTTGAGGAAGCAGGGCTTCTTGAGATATTTCTGCTTTTTTCCACCATTACTCTCCCTCTTCTGATTTGCAGATTCTTTCTTGTTCTGAACTGTAGCATTATTTTCTACCACTGTTGTCACAACTTTAGCTGACGCGGAGAGATTCTCTAGGCGCATGAACTCATCTGCCTTTTTGTAAAACTTTTCGAGCGAATTTGGTTCCTTCATTTTTAACCATTTTCCAAACTCGCTTGACTTGTCAATAGCCCGCATTAAGTAGGTTAAGATCATTCGCGGCTCCGCGTTATCAACTTCTGCTAGGGCTAAATTAAAGAGATTCAGGAAGGATTTGATGGGCTCTCCAGGATTCTGTTCAAAACTCGAGAGAGACATTATATCCTTTGCTCTTGAAATGTACAATCTGAATTGTTCCTTGAATTTTCGTGTCAGATCGGAAAATTGATCAACAGATCGCACAGGAAGCTTGGTAAACCAAAGTAACGCCACTCCTTCCAAATATACCGGGAAATACCGACACTTAATCTCATCAGTCGCCCTTGCGTCGGTCATGTGCCAGTCATATTTATACAAGAATTGATTTGCGTCGCTTGCTCCCCTATAAGCAAGAATGGTGGGGGGAACAAATTTTCTGGGAAACTCAGCTTTCAGAATCCTCTCAGTAATTGGAGTTTTACTCGGTGCAAATCCCCATTCGCTCTCGTCCTCATCTCTCTGCATGCTTTCTTTCATTATTTGCCGAATCATGCCGGAAAGATATTCCTCATTATTTAGTGACTTTGCAGAGTAGACTTCGACCATTTTCTCGGGAGTTTGTCCGGGTAGATGTTCATGGAAAACTGGCGATGGCCTAGATCCTTCAGCCTGGAGAGGTACCCCTTCAGCAGAACCTGATCCCCCTTGAGGAATATGTCTTCCTTCGGAGTTGCGAAGAGTATCAGCAATGTTTTCTTCATTATTTACTGGTCTTTGATTAGCCCCGAGCAGAGCATTCAACTTTTCCATCATCAGATTATTTTGAGTTTCAATCTGCTGGTACAGTCCAGATACAACAACATCTAATTCTTCTCGCGTCACCCCGACGCTTGGAGCTGCCTGACTTGGAGAAAGAGAAGTGGCAGTATTGTCGCGGTCATCATCAGATCTGACAGACTTACGTTTTCTTCCAGGAGCCATTATGTCTGATAGACTTCTGGTTTTGAAGGAAATTCTTTCAACAAACTTCCGTGAAGCAATGGTGAATGATCACCTGAGTTGGGTTCTCAGTGAGAGCACCAAAATGTTAACGCTAAAAAGTGAACGCTAACACCCGGTGTGTGTAGTTGAATTGTGAAAGCACCACCCGTGTGACGGGAACAGGAATTAAGTAGTAAAATAGCGAAAAAGCAGTAAAAGACAGCAGTTTATAGTGGTTCGGCTTGAGATCGAGCCTACGTCCACTTTGAATCTCTTTATTACTGAATCTGGTTACAAAATGACACAATACACTTGTGAAATATAATATCTTTCGATTCCTAAACACTTTCGACTATTAGCTCAAGCTTCGATGTTGAAGATCTTCTCGAATTCGTGTTGAATGTGGTAGATCTCTCCCAAAGCTTGTTGTAATGTCTTGAGTGATTGGTGTTCTTCAAATGTGGAATGAGTTGAGAGTTTGGCAGAGTAACGATGCTTCAAGAAATGATCGGCCAAAAAGTCCCCTACTTGTTGGAGTTTGGGGGGTATTTATAGAGAGGATTTCTGAGCAGAATTTGATCAAGTGATAAGTCAGCCACGACCTAGGGTAGGTCGTAGATCGTAAGTTGGTGACGATATAGGGGATCACTTCGGCTGCACTTGATTCTTCTGAACGAGTTGATAAGTCGCGCACGACTTAGTATAAGTCGTAAGTCGGCAGCGACCTAAAAGATGCGGCATGGAACATGTCTTCACTTTGCTTTAGCTCGTTAAGTCGTTCATCCACTTAGGTCGGTAGGTCGTAAGTCCTTTTAAGTCGTTAGCTCCTTAAGTCGGTCCACATCTTAAGTCGGTATGCTCCTTTCAGTAGTTAGGTCGGTTAATTGTTAAGTCGGAGATCTTTTAGGTCGTAGACTTCCTTAAGTCGTAACCGGTTAAATCGGACTTTCTTAAGTCGGTCAACTACTAAGTCGGTCCATACCTTATGTCGCAGACTTCGTTAAGTCCTGACCCATTGAGTCGGTCCTGTAGCTTAAGTCGTACACTGCCTTAGGTCGGAACCTTCCTTAACTCGTAAACTATTAAGTCGGACCATTCCTTAGGTCAGAGCCTGTTGAGTCGTAGGCCTCTTTAAGTCATAAGTCGCAGCTTGTTAAGTCGCGAACAAAAGAGGATTAACAATTTGGTTATGAAGTTGTTAAATGTTTATTGGATGATGGTTGCATTTGTTGTTTGTTGCATTTGCTATATTGACACATATGTAGTTATTATGTTGCTATATGATGTATATCGATATTATTTTCTATATACATGTTCTCATTTTTTTGATTGAGTATTTAGTAGGTGCGAATGGCGTTTGCTTCGCATTTGAAGCTCGCTTTCGCTCTATATTAGCTGTATACGCTCGCTAATAATAAATAAGGTACATATCTCGGATTAAATATCGTACTTTTACACTTTTTCCCTACGGGATGCCTCATCACTTGATGAGATGTATATTTGTGATATATATACACTGTCATTTTTTTTTCGGATCGAGTCGCGCAAAGGAGGCTATGGCGAAATTTTTCGAAAATTTATGGCGTTAGAATATTTTTGAGAAAATTGGAAAATTTGAAAATTTTGGAAACTTAGTAAAGTTTTTGTAAGAAGTTTAACTATTGGATTTTTGGAAAAGTTAAACACTTAAGAGATTTGTAAATCTAATTTGAATGGTTTGTTTTGAAAGTTAATAGATTCTGTATCTTCTTCTTACTTGGTAATTTCGAGGACGAAATTCTTTTAAGGCGGGAAGTTTGTAACGACCCATAATTTCTGACATTTGAAATTTAATATTTAATTGATTTTAAATATTAATAAGTAGAATTAATAAGTCGAATAATTTATTTTCCGAATATTGGATTTAATTTGGTTAATTAAATCGATAATTTAATAGTTGAAATTCCAGAAATAATTGAAATCTGGTTTTAATGTGATTGAAAATGATTTATAAAGTTATATTAAATCATATTGAAGTTATAGTGATATTATAGAACTTTTAAAATTGAATTAAAAGTTGAATTGTGAAAATTGAATATTTTAATATTTAATCGACTAGTGAAATTAGCCATTTTTGGGACAGTCTCAGAATTGGACGAAACTAGTTCCATTGGATCCGTAATAGTTTGTTATTATCGGATTTCAATTTTCGTAGCAATCGGAGTTGTCGTTTGACCGTGGCAGCTCGAAACGCATCGAAATTGTTTTTAATATTAATTTGGCGAGTTAAAATAGTCATTTTTCAAAAAGACTCGGATTTCGACGAAACCCATTTCATCGGATCCGTAATGTGAAATTATTGTATGGTTTTAAATTTCGTGTCAATTGGATTTACCGTTTGTCCGGGGCAAGCCAAAACGCCTCGAAATCGATTTAAATTGGTTTAATTTAAATTGATCGTTTAATTTCCATAGCTTGCACAGATGAACAAATTGACTCTCGAAACCTGTTCCATTGTGTCCGGATTAGGGGTTTAACCTAGGAAACGACTTTTGTTTCATCAAATTCGGAATCCGTTTGAGTTAAAAAATAAAACGTGAATAATAATCTTATCGCCTATAAATAGAAGCCCATACCCATTTGTTTTCACAAGCCCTAACCCTAAGTGATAGCCGGCCACCATTCTCTATTATCAAAGGCCAGAATTTGATTTCGTTCTCCCTCAATTCTCTTGCAATCCATCGATCGATTGATGAAAGTTTCAACTAATAAGTCGTAGATCGTGATGAGAACTATCAGATGAACGGCTATGATCAAGAAATAAGCGTCGAATTGGCGGCAATTCGTGTTGGAACGCGCGCTGTTCGTAGGCGATTTAAGGGCGGAGGAGGCGACCGCACTTCCTGGGGTTGAGGCCGAAGATGAAGCTTGTGATGGCGGTCAAAATGGAGGTAGTTGATCAATGTGATGATGCTCGTATAGGTTGCATGAATTAGGGTTTCAAGGGCGGCAAGTGGGTTCAAACGTACGTGAACCTGGACGAGGAAGATGAAGTAAATACATGGTCCAGATTTTCTTGTTCAAAACAAATGGTCCAGATGTGAATGGGTATAGAAATATAAAAAGAATTGTAAATTAATTATATAAAAATTAGTTAAAGTTTAAAATGATGTATCTTTGTCATACGATATCAGATTTCGACGAAACTTTTTGCGTTGGAACCGTATTGACGAGCACTACACGATGGAGATGGATTGGTATTTTTTGGAGCTAGTGAAAATTTTGGTTAAAATTAAACGCCTGTTTAATTTCAATCGGAATAAATCGCTATTGCGACGAATAAAAGCAAAGGTGAGAACTCCTCACTCAATCGAATGTTTTGTTTCGATTTAAATTTTAAATAGTTAGATTTAAAATTGTTGATAGTGTTGATTGTGATGAATTGAATGATGATTGCTATTTATTGTGTTAAATAGACATTATACGCCGTTAGTAAGCAGATGTTATTTATTATAAACATATACCGCGATAATTTCAAATTGAAGTGAAATTGGTATTATATATGTATATAGCAATATATATATATATATATATATATATATATATTGGCATATGTATATATTGCAGTTGTGATTTCCCGCATTGTATAGCGGATGAGACCCTATTGCGTCGCATAATAGGGGATAATATTTATTAAACCCATATACCGCGATAATTCCGTACTGGAGCGGAATTGGTATTGTGCTAACATCTGTGGATGCAAGGAAACAGGTTGGAGGGATCCAACTGGATTCCTCACCGTATTGATTTATTTACAAATATTGTGATATTTGTTGATTATCATATGATGTTATATGATGTTTGATTGTCGTGATTGATGATTGGTGCTGTTGCATCATCGGATCCATTTTTGGAGTTTAAAAATAACGATTTTGATTTTAAATGGATTTTTAAGTGATTTTTGTAAAATATATATTTTATTAAATTTTGGAATGATTCATTTTAAATAAATAAATGTTAAATTTTTTATGTTATAATAAATTAAGAATTTTTTGATATGAAACCAAAATTTGATTTTTATAAATCTAAGTGATGAAATTATAAAGGAGTTTTAAAGACGTTTTAAAACGATAATATAAATGGATTTATAAATAGAAATGGGATTTATAAACATTGTTTGTAAATTCGAAATCAATTGAATTTGATAAATCAAACATAAAAGTTATTAAAGGAGCTATATTCGTGATTTTGGACAGCGAATTATCCTTTAAGTTAAATGTTGTAATAATAAGAGTTTGGTTGGAATCTTATCCACGATTATGGATAGTGGATAATCCTTTAAATAAAATGTGTAGAAACGTTAAATGTGTTAACAAAGTATATTCATGATTTTGGACAGTGAATATATTATTAGATAAATTGGATATGTTTTGGAGAAGTGATATTACGAAATGAAGTAATTGTTTTAAAAGATGTTTTAAAACGTGTTAAGTATCGAAAACATAGATTTCAACATTTATTGTTGAAATAGACGTTTCGAGGAATAAGGAAATGGTGAACTATAACACTATTGTTATAGTAAATGGTTTCCGAAAGGAAATATTTTATATAGTATTGGGATTTATATATCTATCTAAATTTCGAATCCCTATACTAGTGATTTTTGGTCGTCGTAGCGATGTTTTACGTAACATTCGTTTTGACTCAAATAGATGTGTTTAAGAAAATGATTTCCTTAAAGAATGAAATATATACATAATTTTGATTTAAGTATATTGAATATTTTCAAATGTTGAAAATAAATGGATTTGTGAATTACCTATTATTAAATAGGTATGGAAATGTTTTGTTTTTCAATATAAAGGGAAATGTTTGAGATTTTATCTTCAAAGATAAATTGAAATGTGGAAACTGATTTGAAATTGTTTTTAAATAATTGAAGTGTGGAAATTATATATCTTGTAAAGATATTTTTGAAAGATAAATAATTTGGAAAATTATTTGGAATCTGATGATGTTGCGCATCTTTATTGATAGTTAAATAACAGACTATCAATAATTACCTTGAATGGGTATTTGTTGTGATTTGCTTGAATTTGAATGCCACACTTATTTTTGAATAAGCGCTCACTATTCGGGTTAGCCGGGAAAGGACCTTTGTGGCGTATAACCCATTTCGAATTTGTGATACGACGATATGGATCGTATTGAAGACCGGTGGTGAAGACCGAATGTTTATGAAAACGATAGGATGACCTATCGATTGTCTCTGCACCGTTAGCTATGGTATTGAGATTTCCTTTGTGATGGGAAGTTTTATCGGGATTGTGAATATCCGGATTTGAAAGGGCTTCTTTGGAAGTGCCTTCGGTTCTGTTCGAACCCGGAACAGACTTGTATGGTTACGTATCTGACATTACGTTTTGAGATGTAAAGCTGATTTCTTTCAAATACATTTCTGTTGGTGGCGGAGAATTTATTCTCTTAGCTTAACACCCTTCTCTGAGACATACGAGCTCAGAGGTTATGTAGTTGAAATTTATCAGTGATATATCCCAATTTGGTAATGTGACATGCTGAGTGTTGCTGTGAAATGATCATTGTTTGATCATTTGTGATATGATCATTTGTTTGATCATTTATCTTTGTGATCATTACTTTGATCATTTGTTTGACCCAAAGCATTGCTTTTGTATAAAGCGTAGCTTTGTGGACGAGACTTCGTCAGGGCCTCAACAACCCGTAAATGGTCGAAACAGGAATGTTGCGGCAAGGTTATGAGGGTCGCGCCCTTTAGGGTATGTCATTTCCTTCTGGAAAGCGGTGGTATCATGGTATGGAGCCCAGATACTTACTCATGTGGACACACCTTATTTATTATGTGTGATGTTGGTTACCGAGTGCTCGGATAAAGGTCCCAAAGGACCGGGTGATGACATATTCGTGAGTTACCTTGTTACAGGGGTAACCCGGCCTTGTTTGGCAGAGAGCAGTTTGTCTCTCGGGACGTCCAGCCAGAGGCGATCCCATTCGGCAGTAGGAAAGGAAGTTCCTTAGCCTGACCATTTGTTGGAAAATCCAAAGAAACAATACGAACCTTGTACGGTTTTTGTTGTATTACCTGCTATGGAATGTGGCGGTAACCTGCTATTGGACATAATAGCTATAGTAGGCATAAGTGCGGAATGCCTATGCTAGCTAAGATTAATATTATACTTTCAAAATGTTTTCTTCACTATGCCCTAATAAAAATAAAATCAAATGATTTTGCGTAGTAAGCATATTTGATTATCATAAGAAGAAATCTCCTCCAATTCTGCGTTTGCATTGTGTGTGTGGTGGGAGGTCTTATGGTAGTTTCATTTTCCAAAAGCATTGCGGATATTTCTACTGCTTTGTTGTTGTTTAAAGATAAACTGTTATAGTTCTCACACCAGTCACCATGACTGACCTGGAGTTTATTGTTTCCTTCCTAAACTCTGGGTGCCCATCATTTTCCACACGGGCAGTCTAGAGTCAGGTTATTAGGTCATTCTGGATTCAGGAGATGCTGTGGAGCTCAGTGGCGAGCTGGATGGCGAGACGTAGCATTTATATATATGATATTATTTATTCCGCTGTGTATTCTGTATATGGACAAGTTCATATAACTGTCCAGTTGTGTTGTATATTGTTGCTGTAAACTCTGATGATGATGTAATGTATAAAATGATATAGTTCTTTGATTTAAAGATTATTCATTTATCTATTATATGTTGTTCCGTTGCGAATGTGAGATTCTGATATTGTCCCTGTTTCTGTTGTTTCTTCTATCTTTTTCCTTCTGTCTTCTTCTACCTCTTCTTTTTCTCCATAACAATTCGATTTTTCGGCATTCGATTGTTCGGCAGTTGATATAGGGGACGTATTAATGTCGATTTTCGAGCGACGAAAAGTCAAAACGTTACAACATCGCACCAAATTTCATCTTTATATTTCTTTCCAATTGAAAAATTAACACAAGCTCGACGTCCAACTTTCACCTCTCCTCCTTTCCTCAACCAAGCCAACTTGTACGGTTTCGGATGTTTCTCAGTCTTCAATGCCAACTTCCTCACAGCTTCTGAAGAAATTATATTATCATAGCTTCCAGCATCAATAACAAATTTGCAAACTTTCCCTAAAATAGTACATGTCGACTGAAAAATATTGCCCTCAACCAACTACAATCCTCCTCTTGCTTTGGTGTCAAACAAGACCTCCTCATCATCAAATTACAACCTTCGTCTCCCGACACTTCTTCTTCCTCCTCATCAGGTGGTGAATTGGAACATTCAGCTTCTTCATCCTCATCTTCCACCTCAACAAACATAGTTCTCTTTTTCGGTTTCAGACATTAGGTGCTCTTATGACCCATTTCCTGGCAATTATAGCATTTGAAATTGGTGTTGACCTTTGGCTTAGCCACTTCATGAACAACCGGCTTACTTGATGCTTTAGGAACATTAGAACTACTACCTGCTCCTTTGTTCTGTCCCATAGAACTTGGAAACATACCTCCCCTGCACCTACCTTGTTTCTCCCAAGCCAACGCCTTCTGATGTGCTTCGGCTACAGATCTAGGGTCGAACATGTTCACCATATCCTGGATATGTGTTCTTAGTCCCCCAACAAATCTAGCTGTCAATTGTTCTTCTGTCTCCATAATGTCATTTCGAGCAATTAACTGATAGAACTCATCAGCATAATCAGCAACAGTCTTCATCCCTTGCCTCAAGTTCTGTAATCTCTGATACATTAGTGATTGGTAATTGTAAGGCAAGAAAGTAGCCTTCATCAATTTCTTCATCTTTTCCCAAGCAACAATCTTTGACTTCCACATCTGCTCTCTAGTAAGTTTGGTTTGCTGCCACCATGCCATAGCTCTCCCCCTCAACCTAGTAGCAACTAACTTCACTTTACGATTTTCCGGAACCTCCTTGAAGTCAAAAATTTCCTCAATATAAGTGTTAACTCATATTTTAGTGCCGACCTAAAAATCTGCGACCTATGATCTCGCGACTTAACAAGATATGACCAAACGACCTAAGGAATGTCACGACCTGAGGAATGTTACGACCTAAGGAATGTCATGACCTAAGGAATGTTACAACTTAAGGAATGTCACGACCTAAGGATTATCACGACCTAAGGACTTCATGAGCCAAAGACCTAAGGAATGTCACGACCTAAGGACTTCATGAGCCAACGACCTAAGAAACTCGCGACCTAACACCTTAGAGAAGTTAGCGACCTAAAAGCTTCACGACTTAGCAGACTCTACGACCTAACGACCTAAATAGGTTCACGATCTAACTCCTGAAGCGGTTCAGCGACTTACGACTTAAGAGGCTAACGACTCAAGGATTTAACAACCTACCGAGCTAAAAGCAAAGAAAAGACGCACGACCTACCTTAAGTCATTCACGACCTATCTTAGGTCGCTTACGACCTATCCCTTGTTCTTAACTAGCTTAGGTCGCTCGCGACCTACGACCTAACTTAGGTCGTACACGACCTAAGACTTGGCAAAATTTCCGTCCAGAATCAACTCCTATAAATACCCCCTAACTCCAACGGCAAAAGGACTGTTGGCCAACCATTTTCTGAAGCACTGTTACTCTGCCGAATTCTCAACTCATCCAACATTTGAAGAACTCTAATCACTCAAGACATTACAACAAGCTTTGAGGGAAATCTACCGCATTCAATATGAATTCGAAGAGATCTTCAACATCGAAGCTTGAGCTAATAGTCTAAAGTGTTTAGGAATTGAAATATATTGTATTTTGAAGAGCATTGTATCATTTTGTAACCAGAATCAGCAATAAAAGAGTATAAAGTGGACGTAGGCTCAATTACGGGCCGAACCACTATAAATCTGTTGTCTTTTACCGCTTTCAGCTATCTTACTTCTTATATCTTGTTCCTGTATCACGGGTGGTGCTTTCACAACTTCACAACACACACCGGGTTTTAACGTTCAATTTTCAGCGTTAACATTTTGGTGCTTTCACTGAGAATTGAACTTAGGAATATTCTCACCATTGCTCCACAAGAGCTTGTTGAAAGAATCTCTCTAAAGACCAGAAGTTTATCTGAAATCATGGCTCCTGGAAGAAAAGGTAGATCTATCAGATTCGGAAATGCTCATGAGGGAACCTCCGCTTCCCCAACAGCAAATCAAGCAACCCCTACCGTTGGAGTCACAAGGGCTGAATTAGACGATGTTGTATCTGGACTATACCAACAAATTGAAACTCAAAACGCTTTGATGATGGACAGATTAAACACTCTACTTGGGGCAAATCAATGGCCAGAAAACAAAGAAACAGTCTTCGCTGAAGATGCTCGTAATTCCCAAGAAAAAAATATTCCTCAAAGAGCAGCTGGCACCGCCGAAGCGCCACCTTTCCAAGCTGAAGGTTCAAGGCCGCAGCCAACTTTTCGCGAATATTTTCCCAGGCAAACTTCTGAAAGGAGAGCTGACGTCTGTCCGGCAACGCCTCTGAGCAATGAGGAGTACCTATCAGGGATGGTTCACCAAATCATGAAAGAGAGTATGCAGAGGGAAGAAAATGAGAACGACTGGGGATTTGCACCAAGCAGAACTCCGTTTACCGAAAGGATCCTGAAAGCAGAGTTTCCAAGAAAATTTGTACCTCCTACTATTCCGGCCTATAGAGGGACAAGTGACCCTAATCATTTCCTGTACAAGTACGATTGGCATATGACCGGCGCGAGGGCATCAAATGAGATAAAATGCCGATATTTCCCTGTATATTTGGAAGGAGTGGCTCTACTTTGGTTCACAAGGCTACCAATTCGGTCTATAGATCAACTCTCTGATTTAACTAGAAAGTTCAAGGATTAGTTCAGGTTATATGCTTCTAAAGCTAAGGATATAATGTCACTGTCCAGCCTTGAACAAGGGCCTGGAGAATCTATCAGATCTTTCTTGAACCGTTTCAATATAGCCCTAGCCGAAATATACAATGCAGAACCCCGTATGATCCTGACTTACCTGGTGCGGGCCATCAACAAATCAAGTGAATTTGGAAGATGGTTAAAAATGAAGGAACCAAACTCACTTAAGAAATTCTATAAAAAGGCAGACGAATTTATGCGTCTGGAAAACCTCTCCGCTCCGGCAAAAGTGGTTGTTGCCGAAGTCAAGAATAACAGTGTTACTTCTAACAAAAGAGAATCCGGGAACCAGAAAAGGGAAAGTGATGGAGGAAAGAAGCAGAAGAATGAGAAGAAACCTCGCAGCTTTAATCTTTCAGATTTTACCCCTCTAACCGATACACCGGAAAATAACTTCTTCGCAACAAAAGATGTTATCAAGTATCCTAAACCACCTGAGATGGGGAGAGGTGCAATATGAAATGGGAAATTCTGCTGATTCCACAATCAACCTGGCCACGACACTGACCAATGTCGCCAGTTGAAGAATGTGATTGAAGAGTTGTTGGAACAGGGTAAATTGCAACAATACGTGAAGAAAAACAAAGCAGACCCAACCTCGTCCACTCAGGGGCAAGAACACCCTGCCCATCAATTTGACTCTGGCAACAACACTGCGGTGCAAGAATCTGAAAAGCTTGTCATTAACGTTGTCACAAGGGGTAACCACGCAGCAGCCAGGAGTTGGGACGACTATTAACTACCCACAAAACTGCACCTGGGGCATCTTCTAATATCTCTAGCATATGAATCAAAAACTACGAATCCAGTGGAAATGGAAATTCAATCTGGAGACTCTGGAATAACACTCACTTGCATCCAATTTTTACTTAACAACATTGCTTAAATTTGTAAAAATGATGTCAAATGTATAACTCTTGTATTGTAAACCACTGAGAAATCAGGGTGGATTAATAATAAAGAATATTAAATCTTGTGTTCTAATGCTATATAATGCCTGTTTCATGTCGATATGCAAAGATCTTAAATATATTGCTAAAATGTCGTTTTAATGTTGCAGGCTATCAAAGCAAAGCTTACTTATTCAACATATCACAAGACTCGGCGATTCCCATAAATCACTCAACAATAAAGTACATTTCTTTGGAAGAAACCAAGCAATTTGCAATAGAATGGGGCATGTACTTGAAGTGATAGCAAGGAATCGCTAAGGAGCATATGGTGAAAGAACACAAGCAACAATTGCTACTCTTCGGAGTTCAAACAAAAAGACCTCTACAGAGGCACAAGCCCTCTTCGGAGGCACGTAAAAAAAAATTTGAAGTTCTCTTCTCAACAAAGAGGTTGGTGGAACCAGAGGGCACGAGATCTTTGTTAACTAGTTGCGACCGTTTGTGCAAACGAACGTCCAATTAAGTAACTTACGTCCGCCCCATGGATCCATTTAACTGTAAGAAAGTAACTTCCCGGCGATCAAATAAAGATTTCTCCGGAAGCACAAAACCTCTTCGGAGGCACAATGGTAATCTTCGGAGTCCATGCTACTCCACAGATCCCAAAATGGTAATCTTCGAAGTCCACGCTACTCCACAGATTCCAAAACGCTAATCTTCGGAGTCCATGCTACTCCACAGATCCCAAAATGGTAATCTTCGGAGTCCACGCTACTCCACAGATTCCAAAACGCTAATCTTCGATGTCCATGCTACT
This sequence comes from Allium fistulosum, assembly GCA_030737815.1. NCBI lineage: Eukaryota > Viridiplantae > Streptophyta > Magnoliopsida > Asparagales > Amaryllidaceae > Allium > Allium fistulosum. Next base: position 421,766,841 of record CM060907.1, on the reverse strand, counting down.
CCACAGATCCCAAAATGGTAATCTTCGGAGTCAATGCCACTCCACAGATTCCAAAACGCTAATCTTCGGAGTCCATGCTACTCCACAGATCCCAAAATGGTAATCTTCGGAGACCACGCTACTCCACAGATTCCAAAACGCTAATCTTCGGAGTCCATGCTACTCCACAGATCCCAAAATGGTAATCTTCGGAGTCCACGCTACTCCACAGATTCCAAAACGCTAATCTTCGGAGTCCACGCTACTCCACAGATTCCAAAACGCTAATCTTCGGAGTCCATGCTACTCCACAGATCCCAAAATGGTAATCTTCGGAGTCCACGCTACTCCACAGATTCCAAAACGCTAATCTTCGGAGTCCATGCTACTCCACAAATCCGAAAATGGTAATCTTCAGAGTCCACGCTACTCCACAGATTCCAAAACGCTAATCTTCGGAGTCCATGCTACTCCACAGATCCCAAAATGGTAATCTTCGAAGTCCACGCTACTCCATAGATTCCAAAACGCTAATCTTCGGAGTCCACGCTACTCCACAGATCCCAAAATGGTAATCTTCGGAGTCCACGCTACTCCACAGATTCCAAAACGCTAATCTTCGGAGTCCACGCTACTCCACAGATTCCAAAATGCTAATCTTCGGAGTCCATGCTACTCCACGGATTCCAAAATGCTAATCTTCGGAGTCCATGCTACTCCACGGATTCCAAAACGCTAATCTTCGGAGTCCATGCTACTCCACGGATTCCAAAATGCTAATCTTCGGAGTCCATGCTACTCCACGGATTCCAAAATGCTAATCTTCGGAGTCCATGCTACCCCATGGATTCCAAAATGCTAATCTTCGGAGTCCATGCTACTCCACGGATTCCAAAATGCTAATCTTCGGAGTCCATGCTACCCCACGGATTCCAAAATGCTAATCTTCGGAGTCCATGCTACTCCACAGATTCCAAAATGCTAATCTTCGTAGTCCATGCTACTCCACAGATTCCAAAATGCTAATCTTCGGAGTCCATGCTACTCCACAAATTCCATAATGCTACTCCTCAGAAATGTCACAAAGAAAGCCCTCCTCAGAGGCACACTTCAACTCTCAAGGAAGATTTACTTGTTTATCTTGAAAAACTCTTCCCAGATATTGAAGTGTTAAGTAAAATCTTTTAGGACTTCTCCAAAACGAGACATACTCCATTAAAGTAGAATAATTGTTTCCTCAAAGATGGAATAGTTATTCTCCAAAAATAAGAGTGCAAGTCTCATCAAAATAAAAAAAAGATATTGCAATACACTTATGGTATAGGGGCAATATCATACAATACAACTACATCAATAAAAGTAGTATTCAAGCAACATACCACAAGCACATTACAATATCATGCAGAAAAGATGTGAAATAAAAGCATTCTCAAACACAGACAGAAAGTTTGTACAAATAAAAAGAATCGCTTATTCTACATTAAAATGAGAAATAGATGCATTTTTACATACACAAGAGTTTGTACAAGTAAGAGAATTATTTTATTCAATACTATGAAAATTGTTACATGTGCAGATCTAAAAAAGAAGCGGGGACCGGTACCCGCACAATCTCCGGTCAATACATCCAAAAAAGCAAAACAAGAAGCATAGAGTCTAGCTTATCATTCCTTCTTCTGACCACCCTTGGAACTCTTTCCCGGCCTAATAACTAGTTTTGAAAGCCGTTGTGGATGAGTTGGGGAAGGAGGAGAAGGAGGAGCAACTGGATCTTCTTCAATATTCTTCTCATCAGCCGAAGCGCTATTCTTCTTCTTCATCGCGCGCTTCCCTTTTCTCTTGGAAGAAGACTCACTTCCCGGAGTAAAAAACTCAGAAATTTTTGTGTCGTCATCGTAAGTTTGCTCCGGGGTCTTTTCGCCTTCTTCAAGTTCCCCAGTCTTTTCGCCTTCTTCAACAACCGGATCATCCAAGTCTTTGAGGGCTTCTATTTTCTCTTCTTGTGATCCTGGTTGAGAAGCATACAGAAGAGTGACTTGGGAAGGAGGAGGAACAGCAGCCGGAGAAGGAGAAGTTGGCGCAAGTTTCGGAACTTCTGCTGCAGAAGAAAAGAAGTTAAAACCGGTATTCCCCGAGAAAAGAGAAGATATTGGTTCATCAAAGCTTAAGTAATAAGTAAGAAGTTTGTCAAGCTCGGTTAAATCGAATAAGTGATTCACTGAATCCGGGTTGACGTTAAAGTTACCTGGAGAAGTCGGCTTTGCAATATCGATCTCGAATTTCTCAGCCTCAATATCTTCCAGAGCTTCTTCCTTAGTAGGAGTAGTCACAATTTCACTGTCAACTTTAGCAGGAAGCGAAAAATGGGAACTGGAGTCTATAATGATAACATCAGCCGAAGTTGAAGTATGGACGGGGGCAGTTAAAGGAGCTTCCTCTTTTGGGTGTTCTTCTCCCGTCAGTTCAGCTCGCGTTTTTGCAAGTTGCTCCTTTCCCCTAGAAAGAGCGGCACGAGCTTCATCGTCAAGATAGCATGCCTCAAGCTCTGCCTCATCATAGCCGGCACCGCCGAGCATATCAACTGCGGCTTCCCACACTTCTGGCAGAGTAATCTCGTATTCATGACCCAGAAAGGAGAGGCTCCCATGACCCAGAACGCTGTGCAAATAAAAGTCAAAAAGAGTAGAGCTGATGTTGTCTTTATTAGCCACATGTGATTCTTCGGCTGCAACTTTCCCAGCGATAGCTTCATCATGATCTTTTTCAGTTTTCAGTAACTGAGCTTGCAGTCTTACAATTTCCAAATCTCGAGAGCTAATTTTCTCCTGAAGCTGAACGGCATCATCACGATATTTCCCAATAAGATGCTGCTCTGCTTCAAGTTTGGCTTCAGCATCTCGCTGAGCAGCGTGAGCATCTCGGACTTGCTTTTGGAGCATCTCCTCCCTTTGCGAATAAGAAGTGGAGGAAGTGGCAAGCTCGTTCTTTAGTTTTTCAACTTCAGCTTCAAGCCTCTCATAACCATCAGAGATGCTCTTCATTTCCGCTTTGTGCTGCTTACAAATTTTGTCCCACTCCGATTTATCGTTCTCCATGGTCAGCATGGCTTCGAGATTCGCACGGTCGACCCTTTGCAGCTCATCAACAAGCTTTTGCCATCCGGACACCCTTTCAATATTAAGTTTGACGGCATCAAGGCTACGCAGCATATCCGATTTATCGATCGAGGCCAAATCAAGGTCGAAGCGTACCCCCTTTAAGCACCATTGCGGGAACCGACTTTGAAGAATTGGCGGACCCTATCCAACTTGATACTAGGGTCTGTTGATGATTGTTTGGATATCAGACTTCTCAAGAGCAGGAGAGTCAGCGGGGATATCAAGAGGAATTGAAGCGGGGGTCTTCTCAGAAATTGCAGATGCGTCACTGGGCTTGACCCGCTTGTTTGGATCGTCAACAATATGAGTCTTCCCTTTATCGTCATAAGACTTTCGCTTATGAGAACTATCGCCTCTGTGGGAAGAGTTGTATCGCTCATCTCTCCTCCCGTATTGATGCTCATAGTCCCGCTTCTCTTGCTCATAGTCCCGCCTCTCTTGAGCTTTCCTAATAGCTCTTTCTTCATCAGTCTCCCTCGGGGCATTGAGGTATCGCCTAAAGTCATAAGTTCCGCGGCCTCCATAGCCCTGAAATTTGTCATAATATGAGCCAGAGCGCCCCATCGGAGAATCTGAAAATGGAAAAGAAATAAAGTTTAGAAATCTCCAGAAAAAGAGGATAAGTGCGTATAAGAGCCGAAAAATCCTAAGTGTGTGCAGCGTGCAAACTACGCGCGTCAAACTACAAACCACGCTTTAATGTGGGAACGGCGACGACTGGTGTAGAAGGTGTCAAAACTTGTTGTAAAGAAGAAGTCGCTTCAACAACAGGAGAGATCGCTTTTGAAATATCATCTTCAAAAAGCTCCTGAGAAGTTATCATTATATCGCTTAAATTATCAAAAGTATCATCGCCGTGATGCCCAGCAGAACACTCCTTTTTGACTTCCACGTCAGCCGTCTTCTCAGAAATGTGAGGATTTTCCTCCTCTTCAATAACTGGAGAAAGTGTTGACTTGCTAGATGACCCCGCAACATTAATAGGAGCGGAACACTTCACCAGTGAAGTCTCACTGGTGGGTTCTTTCAATGAAGGCTCTTCGGCAAGGGCTGGGGCATCTGACGTCTTTGCCGGAGAATCAGGAACTTCATGAGGCTGGATGGAACAAGAAGAATGTAGAAGTTCAAACTGGTGCAAAAGTTCATCTTTCAACAAGAATTTGGCGCTCTTCTCTTCCATAGCCACAGCATTTAAAGTTTCAAAAATCGACTTGAGGCTGGGATTTCTAAGCGGGGGAGGAAGTGCTGAAAAAAGAAAAGGATGAGGTTAAGTATTTGATAAATTCGGGTTTCGAAAAGCTCATGAGATGAATAGAGAAAGGCAATCTTACTCCCGACTCTCCAGACAGAGTAGAATCCCAGAGGACATCGGACAAAGAAGAATTGACTTAGGAACCCGTGAGCACTATCAGGTAAATCCAAAATCAACTTTCGGTTTCTGGCGCCTCTTACAAGCACGATTGAAGGGTGATCTTTATTCTTAGCGAAGGTGCATAAATAGCAAATTTCATCGAAGCTTGGAAGACGGTTGAGCGTCCTCCTAAACAAAACACACAACCCCATCAAGACGGCATAACCGTTGGGATGCAGCTGGAAAGGCGAGATAGCTAATCGAAGAAATAGTTCTCGGAGAAATTCATTGAAAGGGGAATAGCCCCACTTAAGCACATCTGACGATTCACTGCGACAAAACCGAGAGGTGGCCTGTCAGCGGTGTCGTTTGCTCCAGGAAATACAGCATCTGATTCGGCAATACCAAACTGAATACACAGTTGTCTGAAAACTTTGTGGCTTAGTGTGGTCGGAGTTCTTTCTGGAGGATCGATCAATGGGTTAGCAATCAGAAAAACTTCTCCAGCTGGTATTATATCTTCATGTTGAGATGCCATTCTACACAAGGAGTTGGATATTCAAATATGAAGGTACACGTTTCCTAAAAAGTGTGAAGTGTTGTGCAGAACTAATAAGAGTAGAAAGCAAACATAACTGAAATTGAACTAGTTGACAGTTGACAAATTAGTCGATTACAAAATTTCAGGACTTGTTAATTTAAAACTCAAGTGCAGTGTTAAGGCAAACAAATTAGCTTTAATCGATTATTTTGGTTTTTCTTTGATACTTCACTTGAATTGTTTGGTTCGCAACATTTCATTCACAAAATTCGTGTAAGTTAATTGTTCTTTGTCAACTAATCTATCATGCGATGTGGGCAGTCAATGGCAGTATATTTGTCCCATTTTTCTGCAAGTGTTGTTTTTAAACAGGTTATTAGCGTTAAAGTCAAGACAATCTGAAAAGAAATGCAACACAGTTCAAATTCAAAGCTCAGTCAACTTCTAGCCAAATTTCATGTCCTAGGTCGTCCAATGACCTATCATAGGTCGAGGCATTTTTAGGTCGTATTGTGCAAATTAAAACGTCCAGTGCAGTGCAGAGTTTGTTCAAGTCTTAGGTCGTTCAACGACCTATCATAGGTCAAGGCTACTTTAGGTCGCACTATGCAAGGCAAATAATTCGAGGTGATACAAATTTCTCTAAGTCCTGGGTCGCACACGACTTGGCATAGGTCGGAAACTATTTAGGTCGCAAGAAGGTTGTTCGGTTTCGTTTAGGTCGCAGGAATTCTTAGGTCGTAAGGCTTAGGTCGCCAAGAATCCCAGCACGACCTAACTTTTAGGTCGAGCAGATCTGATAGGTCGCTGACTTCCTCTCCACGCAACAACTTACTAGACCCGATAACCCAATACCGCCATTACAAAAGAATCTGTCATCCCTTTCGTTTCATCTCCACATACCACCAAATCACCTAGCAAATCGATTAAAAACCCCTCCGATCCATTATGAAAACTACCATGCGTTCATGAATTACCACAACGTATCAAACGATGATCAAAAGTCGATCGAAATGACCATTCAAAAATGAAGCGTGGCACATGAAATTAGACTTGGGTCAGAAAACGTGAATTCATGATCGAGCGGCGATTATGGAGGAGTAGAGATTAGATCCACTTACATAGTATGCAGGTAGAAATGGATCGATGATTAACTGGATCGAATTCGCCTTCGAAAGATTGAAAATTCGTCAATGGCAGTGGAAGTTCGGAACAGTAAGGTAGGGAGGAAGGAGCAACCTAACTAATTTATATGAGGCTGAGAAAGGAAGGCGAACAGGCGTACGAGTTAGCACAAGTTTTAGATCGATCACGACCTAGCAAGGTTAAGTCGAAGCACATGACCTATGACATAGGCCCGCACTTCGAGGGCAAATGTTAACTCATATTTTAGTGCCGACCTAAAAATCTGCGACCTATGATCTCGCGACTTAACAAGATATGACCTAACGACCTAAGGAATGTCACGACCTAAGGAATTTTACGACCTAAGGAATGTCACGACCTAAGGAATGTTACGACCTAAGGAATGTCACGACCTAAGGAATGTCATGACCTAAGGACTTCATGAGCCAACGACCTAAGGAATGTCACGACCTAAGGACTTCATGAGCCAACGACCTAAGAACCTCGCGACCTAACACCTTAGAGAAGTTAGCGACCTAAAAGCTTCACGACTTAGCAGACTCTACGACCTAACGACCTAAATAGGTTCACGATCTAACTCCTGAAGCAGCTCGGCGACTTACGACTTAAGAGGCTAACGACTCAAGGATTTAACAACCTACCGAGCTAAAACCAAAGAAAAGACGCACGACCTACCTTAGGTCATTCACGACCTATCTTAGGTCGCTTACGACCTATCTCTTGTTCAGACAAGACCGAGTACAACTTCATCAGCCTAACTTCTTAAGTCACGAAGTGGACTACGACCTAGCTTAGGTCGCTCGCGACCTACGACTTAACTTAGGTCGTACACGACCTAAGACTTGGCAAAATTTCCGTCCAGAATCAACTCCTATAAATACCCCCCTAACTCCAACGGCAAAAGGACTTTTGGCCAACCATTTTCTGAAGCACTGTTACTCTGACGAATTCTCAACTCATCCAACATTTGAAGAACTCTAATCACTCAAGACATTACAACAAGCTTTGAGGGAAATCTACCGCATTCAACATGAATTCGAAGAGATCTTCAACATCGAAGCTTGAGCTAATAGTCTAAAGTGTTTAGGAATTGAAATATATTGTATTTTGAAGAGCATTGTATCATTTTTAACCAGAATCAACAATAAAAGAGTATAAAGTGGACGTAGGCTCAATTACGGGCCGAACCACTATAAATCTATTGTCTTTTACCGCTTTCAGCTATCTTACTGCTTATATCTTGTTCCCGTATCACGGGTGGTGCTTTCACAACTTCACAACACACACCGGGTGTTAACGTTCAATTTTCAGCGTTAACAATAAGCTAACCAATCAAGAAATTCCTCGGCTTGTATACCTCCCTTGAATTCCGGTATTTCAGTCTTCATCCCAGACTCCCACTTGTGATCATACTCCGATTGATTTCTTCCTTGTCCTCGTCCATGAACACTTCCACCGTCAAACTCCTCTTCAAAATCAGATGTATATCGATGTCGATCCTGACCACCAACATCTCTACTTCCATCATTTCTTCGACCAACATCTCTTCTACCAGCATTCCTCCGATCACGATCATTCATATTCCTATCACGATCTCGATCATCAACATTTCTATAACTGTCTCGGCTCACACTTCTACGATCATTATCAATGCTTCTTTCTCGATTTGAACGTGGTGAAACTCTACTTCTCCCATGATTAGATTCAGGTGAAACCCTTCTCTGATTTTGATTCATCTCTAACATCATCTTCTCTAAGCGACCAATTCCTTCATTAATCTTTTCACTAAATTTTTCGTTTATTCTTTGCTCCATCTCATCAGCTTCTTCTCTTCTATACAATGCTTCAATATTTTGATGTCGGTTGGCTCTTCTCGGTGGCATTGTTAAAAAAAAAAACTTCACAATCTCAATCACACAAATCACACTTCAAATTTCAAACTTCAAAAATTCACAACACTTAGCTTGGTTAGGCCTTGAACGACTTAACTCGTCTCGGTGCTACTCTTAACTCGGTTCCGACTCAATTTGCTCAAACTCTTCACTAGATCGGTAACTCGTACACGACTTATTCCGGCTCGGTTCAATTCAAATGATGGCGCACACAACAATTCCCGCGCAAATCCAAACAACTTTCGAACTTTGATCCAAAATGAAATGGATCAAAATCTTCCAACTCGTTGCAATTTCGCGATGAACACGATGAACACCAAACTCCTCAAAACACAAATCTGATCTCTATACTTCAACACAAATTGCGAACAACTTCAACTCTTGCTCTCGGCCGTGATCAAAATTCACACAAGTCTACACTTCGATTCAAACTCCTTGGCTCCAAGACTCGATTTAGCAATGATTGGCTAAAACAAGCTCTGATACCAAAACTGACGCAGCGGATTAAAACAAAAAACAAGATAGATCGATGAAAGTAGCAATCGATGGAATGAAGAATACCGAAATGCCCAAATTCGTTGATCCGAAGATACTGAATTCTAGCTATCTTCGTCACGTTGATCGCGCACGATACCGTGAAGGAAGATCTACAATTCTTCGAGCGTTGATCAAGCGTACTTGATTCCGCGAATTGGCTTCAACAATCGTTGAATCGAGCGCACTCGATTAATCGAAAGTGGAGATAGGAGATTACACTCAACTACCAATTTTTATGAAAGCATAAAGATAACAAACAAATTTTATTTCAAAATCAACAACCTTTTACAAATGACCCAACCCCCCTATTTATAGGCTTACAACTCAACATGCCAAAACAGACAACACATAGGTCGATCGCGACCTTAAGTAACACGACCTAACACAACAGCTGACTTAACTTGTGAACGACTCAACATAACACCCTACGACTTAAGAACGAATTACAAGTACATTACAACATAGTTTCAACGACATACGACTTATAAAAGAACGACCTTAAAACATACGACTTATCAATATGTACAACGAGTTAAAAACAGACGCGACATAAAGAACATAGCGACTCAATAACAACCCAACACATAGGTCGGTAGCGACCTAACTCATAAGTCGGCAGCTACCTAACACTTCAACGACTTATCGATTAACTATCGAGCGACTTAACAAAGTTCACGACCTAAGGATTTCACGCGACCTAACTAGGTCGTAGGTCGTAGAATGACTTAACTTAGGTCGTGAGCAACCTAACTCCTTTTGAACAACTCTGCGTGCATCCTTTGTTAGACCGTACGCGACCTATCATAGGTCATTGGTTTCCTTCTTCTGCATAACTCGCTTCACCGCTTTGCTCCAGTACTTCGTTAGGTCGTGGCCGACCTAAAACTTCTCCCTTAGGTCATGGCCGACCTAAAACTTCTTCCTTAGGTCGTGGCCGACCTAACACTTGTGAAATTGTAGACCGTGAATTTATTCTACCAAATATCTACAGATATATTACTTCACTTTTATAAACCTAGTTTATAAATTTCATAGTCTCATTCTTCTTTTGGAATTCCAATTTCAAACGCTTAAATCAATTTTCAAATTGATTTCCAAATTACTCCATTTTAAAATAAATTTCTTTACTTACTCAATTGATTCAAACCTAGTAACTTCGATTTTATTTCTTTATTATGATTTAAAACCTTTTTATCTAAAAATACCAATTTCATACTCTTTTTTTTTCTTTTTTTCCAAATTCTTTCTTTATCCTTTTTAAATAAATTCAAACCTTGAAATTAAAAATATATTCTTTATTCCTTGATATAATATCACTTAAGTTTAAAATTCAATATTTCTCTGTTTATTTAAAATTTCCTTTCCCTTACTCGGAATTTACTTATCAGAGGTTTAAAATTACTTTTATTATTTTCCAACCCATTCTTAGATTTATTCAAATTCTCATAATTATTTTACTTAAAAATTCACTCCTTTATTTTCTTTTCAAAAATCCAATTCTATATATTTTGATAGCATAGAGTATCGAAATATATTCAAGCAAACCATAGCATTCAATCTCAATTGTCCATATAATCCATCAAAGAAAATCAAATATTCATAACACGGAATATTAAACAATCTAAATAATTTTGAGGAATCCAGTTGGATCCCTCCAACCTATTTTCCCTGCATCCACGGTTGTTAGCACAATACCAATTCCACTTCGAGGTGGAATATCGTGGTATATTGGTTTAAATAATATCATCCGCTATTATGCGGTGCATAGGGTCTCATCCGCTATATAATGCGGGAAAACAAACACTCCAATATATATATACTACTATATAATATATATCACACCCAATCAATTCAATCATTCAACCAATTATTTTAATTTTAACCATTTAAATTTAAATAGCAATCCAAAAGAGTGAGATTAACTCACCTTTGCTTTTTATTTACAACCCATTTCTATCTCGACTATTTTCTTCATGATTTTAGACCTTGTACGAATATTATACGTTTTATTAACATTTGAACCAATCGAATGATCAATTACCATTAAATAATTTAAATAACTAACAATTTAATCTAAATTGATAATTTCCCTTTTCAAAACCCTTTTTGTAACTGTAATAAATTAAATAAGTTTATTAATCAAATTAATCACTATAATACATTATTAGTAGATTTAAAAATGTATATATGTATTTTAATTTATTTTCCATTTCCAAACTGCATATAAAAATAATCCATATAGGCTTAAAAATCTGACGTTTATATAAACTTTTATATCCCAAAATCTTATGTTTATATACTCATTTTCTTCAACCTTTATATATTTATTTATTAAATTAAATTTAACAAATCTTCAAATACCTTGCTGTTAATGTAAAAGTCAACAATCCCTTCATAAGTTTTAAACTTTATATGTTTATAAAATTTTCAATCTGTATTAAAAATTCTACTCTGTACATATACATATATATACAGTTTAAAATCGAAAAGGAATACCTTACTGCACCAAAACGAGAACCCAACCCTCGCCTATCCCATGACTTCACTGCATCGCGCCCCTACGCCATCGCCCTCCCATGGTCGAGTGTCTACCTCAAGCGAACTCCACACGTTGGCGCTCTACCACCGAGCTCGAACCCAAACCTCCCATCGTGTCCTTGACCTAAAACCCAACCTTACGACACGATCCCCAAACGCGAGCCTCCCCAGACCTCGATTCCTTGACTTCACGCGAGCGCACGCCCCTACATGCGATACCCTCACCTCGCGAATCCCAGCCTTGCGATGATGTTTCCTATTTCGAATCGAACGAGTTTGAATCGATTTGCTATGCTTGATTTGGTTTTGGCCATGATTTGGGTTCCTTCCTTATGAAAGAATTTATGAATTAAATTGGAAAGGGGGCGGCCGTTATTATTTTGAATTGATGAGTTCATTTTTGCTTGTCAATTTTTTTCTTTTGTAATTTTAAACGAGACAGTTCTTCATTTATTCTTATTTTTTTTAATCATGTTGAACGAGAAGAGGGATTGTATAATTGAGAATGAAGATGCGTGTTGGAGAAGGAACGAGAAAGTTCCGATGTGAAGATTAATTGACCAGTCAAAATGTACAATATATATAATATTATTTAAATTTAAATTGTCTAGAAAATGTAGCCTAAAATCTTGTCATCATATTGAGGCGTGCCGCTAGGCGTTCATAATGTTATACCCCTATTCCGAATGAAATGGAAAAGGTTTCGAATCCTAATTCGATCGTATGGAGAAGATAGCTTTTTGGACCCAATTATTATATTGAATTCAATATAAATTTCAGTGCGTTTATATGTCGTATGCTCACAAAACAACTCCAATCACTACGAAACTTGATATCCGATAATAATACACTATTACGGATCCAATGGAACTAGTTTCGTCGAATTCCAAGACTGTGCCCCGGAAGGCTATTTTTAAATATCAATTTTAACGATATATTTTCAAAACTGAACAAAAAACTTTTAAAATCAAAATTTAGAACTTTTGTTGCCTTCAATATTATCAATAAAATTTTTACAAGACTTCAGATTATTTTTAACAGGTTTAGAACTCCAGATTCAATACTTTACCCAATTTTCAAATTATTTAATTTAATAATTTAAATTACCCAATAAATAGTGATATTTGAAATTCAAATTAAAAGTTTACTTTTGAATATTTAAAATCAAATAAATATTCTAATTTCAAATGTCTAAAATTTCGGGTCGTCACACGAGCGATTTTATTGATTTGCAAATTATGGATTTGGGATAGTGGTTGAAATGATATATACCCGGGAAATTTAACTATTTTGGGTTGAAATGATAAATACCCAATTACTTGACCATAGGATAGAAAATTATATACGAACATCGTTGGTCCATTTTAAATTATTTTCTAAATGTTAAAGTATGTTAGAATTAAAATTTTTGATTTTTAAATTAATGATTTTATTTATATAAAATTATATCTGGAAAATAATTTACTTTATATGTTGTGAAGTTTCAAATTATAAGTTTAGTTTAAAAAGTAAATGTAAGATTTTTACTTATAATTTTATTTAGTTTTAAAAATATATTTTAAATGGCTTAAATTTTAATTTAATAAAATATTTAATATAGTTTTATGAGGTTTGTTTAAATTCAATTTAATGTAATAAATATAGATTTTATAATGACTTTAATAAATAAAAATGTAGGAGGTTTTGTAAGGAATTTATAAAAGTTTTTTAGAAGATTTTATTATGGATTTTGTAAAGGGATTTTATAAAAGATTTTAAAAAGGAATTTTATAATGGTTTTATAAAGGAGTTTATAAAGGTTCTAAAAAGATTTTATAAAGGGTTTTATAAAAGAACTTGTATAAAGGGATTTAGAAGCAATTAAAGGAATTTTCGTAGAGGTTTATTAAAAGGGGAAGAATTGTAAACTATTTTGGAATTTATAAATAGCTTTATAAATGGTTCTAAAACATATAAATACTTTATAAATGGTTTAAGAGAGAGATTTATAAATTATTTTCGAAATTGATTGAAAGAAATCTTCCTCGGTATTTATGAATTTATTTATACATTTGGAATAAGTATATGGATATCTTTTTTTTGGCAAGGGAGTATATGGATATCTTGATATGAAGGTATAAACTATTTTCTAGATTTATTATTAAAATTGTTTTATAAAATGACCATGGTGTGAAATAAACGGTTGGTTGTTAAAGAGACCGGTGTTGGATATTTTCATACTCTTTGCCTATTTTGAAACCACTTTAACAACTGTGCACGTGGTGAAGAATCCAAAACGAACTAGGATGGATTAGCGAACACTACTTTTATGAGGTAAGAACGCAGCCCTAACCTTTGGGTCAGCTAGATATGACTAAAACAGTAGCTATACCGGGCCAAGTGAGATTGCTCCTCCGATTGAACACAAATCTTCGATGTCATATCTGTTACTTTATGATTGATTGGTGGCCACCCTTGATTTGATTATGAGAGTGTGTCTCGAGGTAGGTGGTAGTAGCTGCCATGCATTACCACCAGTCCGAGAGTGCAAAACGGTAGAATTCTACCTTGGCCATTGCCTCGCGTACCATGTCATATGCCTTATCGAGCCCACTACGATTTTGGTTTGTGTCATACCTATGGAGTGCTCCCTGATAGCCCACCTGTTTACGGTGGAGTTTAAAATACTGTATAAACTATGGCACTTATATAAAATGTATTAAAGAGGATATGGGAAACGCCTTAACGATATTTTAATACTTTAATTTACTGATAAGCATTACATATATAGCGTATTCTACTACATATAGATAGTTTAACGGATCCTTAGGAGATGGAAAATCTCGAAATATCTCTTAAGTTATTGCATGCATGTTATACACTGGATAGAAGATGTGAAATCCCGTAAACATCTTTGAAGGTATTACACTCGTATTTATTTGTTGTTGATTTTACATACATAAGATCTTTTAGTTCTGACTCAAGTGTTTTATCTTTTCATAATGCTCGGATCAGCCCGAGCATTTCAGTGTTGAAGACTTTATTTCTGGTGGACGAAGATGGAGTTTGATATGTTATATTTTTAGAAAATTTCCACTGCATCATTATTGGTATGTAAAAAATTTTACTCCGATTGTTGTAAAAATTATGTAATCAAATGTATATTACAAAAGAGCTTCATGAACTGTTTATTTGAGTATTATATTTTGTCGTTCCACTGTGAGATTCCTCGTTTTATTTTTTCTTCTTTTCTCTTATTTTCTTATTTACCCCATTGAAAATCCTTCCTTTTGAATGATTTGAATTGACATGTGTGGTTTATTGTCAATTTAAACCATCCAAAAAGGTGGATCATTATAGTTGGTATCAGAGCTTTGGTTTATGGATACCTTAGCCTATTCGGGCTGTTAACTCATATTTTAGTGCCGACCTAAAACTCTGCTACTTATGACTCCGCGACTTAACAGGTTACGACCTGCCGACCTAAAGATTTTGCGACCTAAGGAAGTTAACGACCTAGTGGCTAAAGACTTAACGACCTAAAGATTTAGCGACCTAAGGAAGCTAACGACCTAAGGGAACTAACGACCTAAGGGAGCTAACAACCTAAGGGACTTAGCGACTTAAGAGGCAGAACGATCTAACGACCTAGCAGACTTCACGACCTAACTCCAGAAAGAAGAGAACGACCTAACTACAGAGACGACCTAACTTCACAAAGCAGCTTAACGAGCTAAAAGAAAAGAAAGGGTGCACGACCTATCTTAGGTCGCTCACGACCTATCTTAGGTCGCTTACGACTTACCGCTTCAGATGAAACCAAGTGCAACTCCATCAGACCAACTTCCTAAGTCGCGAGTGGACCATGACCTATCTTAGGTCGCTCGCGACCTACGACCTAACTTAGTTCGTACACGACCTAAGACTTGGGGAAAATTCCGTCCAGAATCATTCCTTTAAATATCCCCTAACTCCAACGGCAAAAGGACTTTTGGCCAATCATTTTCTGAAGCGTCATTACTCTGCCGAATTCTCAACTCATTCAAGACTTGAAGAACTCCAAACATTGAAGATGCTACAACAAGCTTTGAACGAGATTCTACACATCCGACATGGATTCAGCAAATCTCATCGTCAAAGTTTGAGTTATAAATCTGAAGTGTTTGAGTGATCGAAGTGAATTGTATTCGAAGTGCATTGTATCAAATTGTAATCAGATCAACAATAAAAGAATATAAAGTGGACGTAGGCTCAATTACGGGCCGAACCACTATAAATCTGTTGTCCTTTTACCGTTTTCTGCGATTGTTAGTTTATATTCTGTTCCCGTACCAACGGGTGGTGCTTTCACATTGTTATTACACACACCGAGTGTTAGCGTTCAATTTTTAGCGTTAACATTTTGGTGCTTTCAATGAGAATTGAACTCAAGAAGATTGTCATCATTGCTTCACGAAAGTTTGTAGAAAAAGTTTCTTTCAAGACCAGAAGTTTGTTGGATATAATGGCTCCTGGAAGAAAATGCAAGTCTATCAGATCTGAAGATGCTCACGATAACACTACTACATCTCTTTCTCCAAGTCAAGCAGCTCCCAGCATTGGAGTGATGCGAGAAGAGTTAGATGTTGCAGTGACCGGGTTATATCAGCAAATTGAAACTCAGAATACTCTAATGATGGAGAAGTTAAGTGCTTTGCTCGGGGCTAGTCAAAGACCAGTGAATAATGTAGAAAACATTGCTGATGCTCTCCATAACTCCGAAGGAAGAAATATTCCTCAAGGGGGATCAGGTGCTGCTGAAGGGGCACCTCTCCAAGCTGAAGGATCTAGGCCATCGCCAGTTTTCCGTGAACATTTGCCCGGACAAACTTCCGAGAAAATAGCCGAAGTCTACTCCGCAAAGTCATTAAACAATGAGGAATATCTCTCCAGCATGATTCGGCAGCTAATGAAAGAAAGCATGCAGAGAAATGAAGATGAGAGCGAATGGGGATTTGCTCCGAGTAAAACTCCGTTTACTGAGAGGATTCTAAAGGCTGAGTTTCCCAGAAAGTTTGTTCCCCCTACCATTCCTGCTTATCGGGGGTCGAGTGACCCGAATCAATTCTTGTACAAATATGACTGGCACATGACAGGCGCCAGAGCAACTAATGAGATTAAATGCCGGTATTTCCCGGTATACTTGGAAGGAGTGGCACTTCTTTGGTTTACTAAGCTTCCCGTTCGATCTGTAGATCAGTTTTTCGATCTAATGCGAAAGTTTAAAGAGCAATTCAGGCTTTATGCTTCGAAGGCGAAGACATAATGTCATTGTCTAGTCTTGAACAAAATCCGGGAGAGCCTATTAAGTCATTCCTGAATCGCTTCAACATAGCTCTGGCTGAAGTCGACAACGCGGAACCGCGAATGATCTTGACTTATCTAATGCGGGCTATCGACAAGTCGAGCGAATTTGGAAAATGGCTGAAAATGAAGGAGCCAAATTCACTCGAGAAATTCTATAAGAAAGCTGATGAGTTCATACGCTTGGAAAATCTTCCAGCACCAACGAAAGTGGTGGCGACAAGAGTAGAAAATAACATTGCTGCTTCAGCTAAGAAAGATTCTGGAGGTCAGAAAAGGGAAAATCATGATGGGAAGAAACAAAAGGATATAAAGAAACCTCGCTTCTTTAAACCCTCAGATTTCACTCCTTTAACCGACACTCCGGAGAATATCTTCTTTGCCACCAAAGATGCTATCGAGTATCCTAAACCAGCTGAGATAAAACCTGGAAAGGGTGCTATTCGAAATGGAAAATTCTGTCGGTTTCATAACCAACCCGGTCATGATACCAACGAATGCCGTCATTTGAAGAGCTTAATTGAAGAATTGTTGAGGGAAAACAAGCTGCAACAGTATGTTAAGAAGAACAGGAATGACCCAACTTCATCAACTCAGGGGCAGTAACCCCCTATTCATCCATTGGCTCGGGTAAATGCACTACCGCTCATGAGTCCGAAAGGCCTGTTATCAATGTGATTACGGGAGGCCCACACCCAGCGGGTAGAAGCTGGGGTGAAATGGAACGATATGCTCGTGCTTTGAAATACACTCCAGCAGAAGAAGATGTTTTTGTTTTAGAAGACGCTGCACCCCTGAAACAGTAGAAAACTTCTGATGATGATATTATGTTCAAAGCCAGGGATTCTATGGGTATCGAAGCTCCAACCATAGATCCCTTGGTCATTTCCGCAGGAATTGGGCCAGCTATTGTAAGACGAGTTCTTGTTGATTGCGGTGCTTCCTGCAATATACTCTTCAAGAAAACATTTGATCAAATGAAGATCCCAATGGCTGATGTTCAGGCTTCATCGCAGAAGATTGTTGGGTTCACTGGGGAACCGCAACAACCAATCGGAACTGTCGACTTGTTTGTGGAACTTGGAGAGGGGCAGAAAAGGGTAGTTCGTAAACAAACTTTTGTAATTGTCGATGGGTTTTCTGCCTACAATGCCTTCCTAGGCCGTCCAACTTTAGCTGCATTCAGAGCCATTCTGGCCCCGTGGTGCCTAACTATGAAATTTCCTACAGATAATGGTGTGGGTGTCTTTAAAGGTGATCAAAATGCTGGGCGGGAATGTTATCTTATAGAGCTTCGATAGGCCAAGAAGAGAGAGATGGGTAAAGATGCGGCAGCCCTCCTCCGCATCAAAAACCCAACTTTGTAGCAAATACAGGGTGGTCCCTGCACTGGCGAGCATAGTGGTGTAATGAGAGAAATGGACCCCAGAAAAGCCAGTGTAGAGGAAAATAGAGTGGTACCGATGGAGGTAACGGTACCAGTACCTGTTGATCTTAAAGACCCCAAAAAAGTGCTAAATGTGGGTTCGCAACTCAGTATGGCAGCCCAGAATATGCTAATATCATTTTTGAAAGCAAATCTGGAGGTATTCGCTTGGAGTCACGCCGATATGTGTGGAATATCTTCGGAGATTGCTGTACATACTCTGAATATTGATCCGAAATTCATGCCTGTGAAACAGAAGAGAAGAACCCAAGGTCCAGAAAGGTCAGCAGTGCTAAAGGAAGAGGTAGACCGACTAATGGAAAATCATTTCATCAGAGAGTCCACATATCCAAATTGGGTTTCAAATCCGGTGCTAGTTAAAAAAGCAAATGGAAAATGGAGAGTGTGCATTGATTTCTCAGATTTAAACAAAGCCTGTCCCAAAGACTGCTTCCCGTTACCAAGGATTGATCAGCTGGTAGATGTAACAGCCGGACACGAATTGTTATCTTTTATGGATGCTTACTCCGGGTATAACCAGATTATGATGCATGAGTCGGACCAGGAGGATACGAGCTTCGTCACAGATGTTGGTCTTTACTGCTATAAAGTCATGCCTTTCGGATTGAAAAATGCAGGGGCAACATATCAAAGGCTTGTTAATGCAATGTTCAAATCACAGCTTGGGAAGTCTATGGAAGTTTATGTCGATGATATGATAGTGAAATCAAAGAAAGCAGTTGACCATATGGACCACTTAGCAGAAATGTTCGAAATCCTCCGAAAATATGGAATGAAGCTCAACCCTCTGAAATGTTCATTCGGAGTAGATTCCGGGAAATTCTTGGGATTTATCGTAAGCGCTAGGGGTATTGAAGCCAATCCTGCTCAAATTACTACTCTAAGAGAAGTCAAAGCCCCTAGGACAAAGAAGGAGTTGCAGAGCCTAAATGGTTAACGCTAAAAATTGAACGCTAACACCCTTTGTGTGTAATAACAATGTGAAAGCACCACCCGTTGGTACGGGAACAGAATATAAACTGACAATCGCAGAAAACGGTAAAAGGACACCAGATTTATAGTGGTTCGGCCCGTAATTGAGCCTACGTCCACTTTATATTCTTTTATTGCTGATCTAATTACAATTAGATACAATGCACTTCAAATACAATTCACTTCGATCGCTCAAACACTTCAGATTTATAACTCAAACTTTGACGATGAGATTTGCTGAATCCATGTCGGATGTGTAGAATCTCGTTCAAAGCTTGTTGTAGCATCTTCAATGTTTGGAGTTCTTCAAGTCTTGAATGAGTTGAGAATTCGGCAGAGTAATGACGCTTCAAAAAATGATTGGCCAAAAGTGCTTTTGCCGTTGGAGTTAGGGGGGTATTTATAGGAGTGATTCTGGACGGAATTTGCCCCAAGTCTTAGGTCGTGTACGACCTAAGTTAGGTCGTAGGTCACGAGCGACCTAAGATAGGTCGTGGTCCACTCGTGACTTAGGAAGTTGGTCTGATGGAGTTGCACTTGGTTTCATCTGAAGCGGTAAGTCGTAAGAGACCTAAGATAGGTTGTGAGCGACCTAAGATAGGTCGTGCACCCTTTCTTTTCTTTTAGCTCGTTAAGATGCTTTGTGAAGTTAGGTCGTCTCTGTAGTTAGGTTGTTCTCTTCTTTCTGGAGTTAGGTCGTGAAGTCTGCTAGGTCGTTAGATCGTTCTGCCTCTTAAGTCGCTAAGTCCCTTAGGTTGTTAGATCCCTTAGGTCATTAGTTCCCTTAGGTCGTTAGCTTCTTTAGGTCACAAAATCTTTAGGTCGTTAAGTCTGGAGCCACTAGGTCGTTAACATCCTTTGGTCGCAAAATCTTTAGGTCGGTAGGTCGTAACCTGCTAAGTCGCGGAGTCATAAGTCGTAGAGTTTTAGGTCGGCACTAAAATATGAGTTAACATTTTCCCCTCGAAGTGCAGGCCTATGTCATTGGTCGTGTGCTTCGACTTAACTTTGCTAGGTCGTGAACGACCTAAAACTCATGCTACTTATGACTCCGCGACTTAACAGGTTACGACCTGCCGACCTAAAGATTTTGCGACCTAAGGAAGTTAACGACCTAGTGGCTAAAGACTTAACGACCTAAAGATTTAGCGACCTAAGGAAGCTAACGACCTAAGGGAACTAATGACCTAAGGGAGCTAACAACCTAAGGGACTTAGCGACTTAAGAGGCAGAACGATCTAACGACCTAGCAGACTTCACGACCTAACTCCAGAAAGAAGAGAACGACCTAACTACAGAGACGACCTAACTTCACAAAGCAGCTTAACGAGCTAAAAGAAAAGAAAGGGTGCACGACCTATCTTAGGTCGCTCACGACCTATCTTAGGTCGCTTACGACTTACCGCTTCAGATGAAACCAAGTGCTACTCCATCAGACCAACTTCCTAAGTCGCGAGTGGACCACGACCTATCTTAGGTCGCTCGCGACCTACGACCTAACTTAGGTCGTACATGACCTAAGACTTGGGGCAAATTCCATCCAGAATCACTCCTATAAATACCCCCCTAACTCCAACGGCAAAAGGACTTTTGGCCAATCATATTCTTAAGCGTCATTACTCTGCCGAATTCTCAACTCATTCAAGACTTGAAGAACTCCAAACATTGAAGATGCTACAACAAGCTTTGAACGAGATTGTACACATCCGACATGGATTCAGCAAATCTCATTGTCAAAGTTTGAGTGATAAATCTGAAGTGTTTGAGCGATCGAAGTGAATTGTATTCGAAGTGCATTGTATCAAATTGTAATTAGATCAGCAATAAAAGAATATAAAGTGGACGTAGGCTCAATTACGGGCCGAACCACTATAAATCTGTTGTCCTTTTACCATTTTCTGCGATTGTCAGTTTATATTCTGTTCCCGTACCAACGGGTGGTGCTTTCACATTGTTATTACACACACCGGGTGTTAGCGTTCAATTTTTAGCGTTAACATTTTGGTGCTTTCACTGAGAATTGAACTCAAGAAGATTGTCATCATTGCTTCATGAAAGTTTGTAGAAAAAGTTTCTTTCAAGACCAGAAGTTTGTTGGATATAATGGCTCCTGGAAGAAAACGCAAGTCTATCAGATCTGAAGATGCTCACGATAACACTGCTACTTCTCTTTCTCCAAGTCAAGCAGCTCCCAGCATTGGAGTGACGCGAGAAGAGTTAGATGCTGCAGTGATCGGGTTATATCAGCAAATTGAAACTCAGAATAGTCTAATGATGGAGAAGTTAAGTGCTTTGCTCGGGGCTAGTCAAAGACCAGTGAATAATGAAGAAAACATTGCTGATGCTCTCCATAACTCCAAAGGAAGAAATATTCCTCAAGGGGGATCAGGTGCTGCCGAAGGGGAACCTCTCCAAGCTGAAGGATCTAGGCCATCGCCAGTTTTCCGTGAACATTTGCCCAGACAAACTTCCGAGAAAATGGCCGAAGTCTACTCCGCAAAGTCATTAAACAATTAGAAATATCTCTGCAGCATGATTCGGCAGATAATGAAAGAAAGCATGCAGAGAAATGAAGATGAGAGCGAATGGGGATTTGCTCCGAGTAAAACTCCGTTTACTGAGAGGATTCTAAAGGCTGAGTTTCCTAGAAAGTTTGTTCCCCCTACCATTCCTGCTTATCGGGGGACGAGTGACCCGAATCAATTCTTGTACAAATATGACTGGCACATGACATGCGCCAGAGCGACTGATGAGATTAAATACCGGTATTTCCCGGTATACTTGGAAGGAGTGGCACTTCTTTGGTTTACTAAGCTTCCCGTTCGATCTGTAGATCAGTTTTCCGATCTAACGCAAAGTTTAAAAAGCAATTCAGGCTTTATGCTTCGAAGGCGAAAGACATAATGTCATTGTCTAGTCTTGAACAAAATCCAGGAGAGCCTATTAAGTCATTCCTGAATCGCTTCAACATAACTCTCGCTGAAGTCGACAACGCGGAACCGCAAATGATCTTGACTTATCTAATGCGGGCTATCGACAAGTCGAGCGAATTTGGAAAATGGGTGAAAATGAAGGAGCCTAATTCACTCGAGAAATTCTATAAGAAAGCTGATGAGTTCATACGCTTGGAAAATCTTCCAGCACCAACGAAAGTGGTGGCGACAAGAGTAGAAAATAACATTGCTGCTTCAGCTAAGAAAGATTCTAGAGGTCAGAAAAGGGAAAATCATGATGGGAAGAAACAAAAGGATATAAAGAAACCTCGCTTCTTTAAACCCTCAGATTTCACTCCTTTAACCGACACTCCGGAGAATATCTTCTTTGCCACCAAAGATGCTGTGGAGTATCCTAAACTAGCTGAGATAAAAACTGGAAAGGGTGCTATGCGAAATGGAAAATTCTGTTAGTTTCATAACCAACCCGGTCATGATACCAACGAATGTCATCATTTGAAGAGCTTAATTGAAGAATTGTTGAGGGAAAACAAGCTGCAACAGTATGTTAAGAAGAACAGGAATGACCCAACTTCATCAACTCAGGGGCAGCAACCCCCTACTCATCCATTTGGCTCGGGTAAAGGCACTACCGCTCAAGAGTCCGAAAGGCCTGTTATCAATGTGATTACAGGAGGCCCACACCCAGCGGGTAGAAGCTGGGGTGAAATGGAACGATATGCTCGTGCTTTGAAATACACTCCAGCAGAAGAAGATGTTTTTGTTTTAGAAGACGCTGCACCCCTGAAACAGCAGAAAACTTCTGATGATGATATTATTTTCAAAGCCAGGGATTCTATGGGTATTGAAGCTCCAACCATAGATCCCTTGGTCATTTCCACAGGAATTGGGCCAGCTATTGTAAGACGAGTTCTTGTTGATTGCGGTGCTTCCTTCAATATACTCATCAAGAAAACATTTGATCAAATGAAGATCCCAATGGCTGACGTTCAGGCTTCATCGCAGAAGATTGTTGGGTTCACTGGGGAACCGCAGTAACCAATCGGAACTGTCGACTTGTTTGTGGAACTTGGAGAGGGGCAGAAAAGGGTAGTTCGTAAACAAACTTTTGTAATTGTCGATGGGTTTTCTCCCTACAATGCCTTCCTAGGCCGTCCAACTTTAGCTGCATCAAGAGCCATTCTGGCCCCGTGGTGCCTAACTATGAAATTTCCTACAGATAATGGTGTGGGTGTCATTAAAGGTGATCAAAATGCTGGGCGGGAATGTTATCTTATAGAGCTTCGAGAGGCCAAGAAGAGAGAGATGGGTAAAGATGCGGCAACTCCCCTCCGTATCAAAAACCCAACCTTGTAGAAAATACAGGGTGGTCCCTGCACTGGCGAGCATAGTGGTGTAAGGAGAGAAATGGACCCCAGAAAAGCCAGTGCAGAGGAAAATAGAGTGGTACCGATAGAGGTAACGGTACCAGTACCTGTTGATCTTAAAGACCCAAACAAAGTGCTAAATGTGGGTTCGCAACTCAGTATGGCAGCCCAGAATATGCTAATATCATTTTTGAAAGCAAATCTGGACGTATTCGCTTGGAGTCACGCCGATATGTGTGGAATATCTCCGGAGATTGCTGTACATACTTTGAATATTGATCCGAAATTCATGCCTGTGAAACAGAAGAGAAGAACCCAAGGTCCAAAAAGGTCAGCAGTGCTAAAGGAAGAGGTAGATCAACTCATAGAAAATTATTTCATCAGAGAGTCCACATATCCAAATTGTGTTTCAAATCCGGTGCTAGTTAAAAAAGCAAATGGAAAATGGAGAGTGTGCATTGATTTCTCAGATTTAAACAAAGCCTGTCCCAAAGACTGCTTCCCGTTACCAAGGATTGATCAGTTGGTAGATGGAACAGCCGGACACGAATAGTTATCTTTTATGGATGCTTACTCCGGGTATAACCAGATTATGATGCATGAGTCGGACCAGGAGGATACGAGCTTCGTCGCAGATGTTGGTCTTTACTGCTATAAAGTCATGCCTTTCGGATTGAAAAATGCAGGGGGAACATATCAAAGGCTTGTTAATGCAATGTTCAAATCACAGCTTGGGAAGACTATGGAAGTCTATGTCGATGATATGTTAGTGAAATCAAAGAAAGAAGTTGACCATATGGACCACTTAGCAGAAATGTTCGAAATCCTCCGAAAATATGGAATGAAGCTCAACCCTCTGAAATGTTCATTCGGAGTAGAGTCTGGGAAATTCTTGGGATTTATCGTAAGCGCTAGGGGTATTGAAGCCAATCCTGCTCAAATTACTGCTCTAAGAGAAGTCAGAGCCCCTAGGACAAAGAAGGAGCTGCAGAGCCTAAATGGGAAAGTTGCTGCCTTAAGTCGATTCATTTCCAAAGCTACTGATAAATGCATCCCCTTCTTTGACGCTTTAAAGAAAGGAAAGAAAAACTTCGAATGGACACCTGAATGCCAGAAAGCTTTCGATGAACTAATCCGTCACATGGAAGTGCCTCCAATACTTTCCAAGCACAACAATGGCGAAGACCTTTTCATATATTTAGCAGTTTCGTCTCATGCCCTGAGTGCAGCACTAGTACGAGAGGATGCGAAAGTTCAGCGTCCAGTCTACTATATCAGCAAAAGACTCACTGGGGCAGAAATGAACTATTTAAAGCTAGAAAAGCTCGCCTACTGTTTACTGATTGCTTCTAGAAAGTTGAGGCCGTATTTTCAAGCTCACCCTGTCAAAGTTCTCACCGACCAGCCCCTAAAGCAAATCCTATTTCGCCCTGAAACTTCTAGCCGTCTTCTGAAATGGAATATTGAGCTTAACCAATATGATATCACTTATCATCCCCGAAGAGCGATCAATGGACAAGCCTTAGCGGATTTCATCGCAGAGTATACAGATAAGGGTGATAAAGAGGAAGAGATTGCAGTAGACATCCCGACCAAATGGAAGTTATATGTTGATGGCTCAAGAAATGATTACTGTTTCGGAGCTGGGGTTATGCTTGAAACCCACGAAGGGCGATCATTATGTTACGCATTGAGATTGGAATTCCCTTCTACAAACAATGAAGCAGAATATGAAGCTCTAATTGCTGGATTAAAGATTGCAAAGGAATTGAACATCAAAGCATTGCAGATCTTCAGTGATTCTCAGCTTATTGTGTGTCAGGTCAAGAAGGAATTTCAAACTAAAGGAGGAAATCTACCCGCTTATTTGTCAAAGGCTTCTGAGCTTCTCGATGATTTCGATCAGTTTTCGATAAACCACATACCTCGAGAGGAAAATATGAAAGCGGATTCTCTCGCAAAGTATTCAAGTTCCGGAGAAGCTCAGTTATTGGGATTGGTTCCTGTGGAGGTTTTGTCAGCTCCAAGCACTGATGAAATGGATATCGACTGGATCATGGCTGTATCTCAAGAACAAGAGTCATGGATGACCCCAATCAAAGAATATCTACTAAACGGCTCCCTACCAGAAAATTCTAAAGAACGCCGCAAGCTGTTAATGAAAGCATCAAGATATGTAATTCAAGACGGCCAATTATACAAGCGGGGATTCTTAGTACCATTACTCCGATGTGTAACCAAGGAAGAGGCTAAGACAATCTTAGGAGAGGTACACGGAGGAGAATGTGGGGATCATTCAGGCGGCCAAACACTTGCCAAGAAAGTTCTTCGGTATGGGTATTTCTGCCCCGATATTAATCGAGATGCCACTATCTACTCCAAAATATGTGACAAATGTCAGAGATTTGCAAAAATCCCAAGAGCACCTTCAACTGAACTAACACAGATGGTCAACCCATGGTCGTTCGCCATTTGGGGGATAGATCTAATCGGACCATTACCAATTGCCAAGTCGGGAATCAAATATGGTATTGTTGTTGTTGATTATTTCACTAAATGGGCTGAAGCTGAACCTTTGGCCACTATTACTTCTAAAAAATGATAAATTTTGTAACAAAAAATATCATTTGCAGATATGGTGTGCCACAGAAAATAATCACAGACAACGGTACTCAATTTGAAAGCGAAGAGTTCCAGGACTTCTGCAAGCAATTCAAAATCCGAAAAAGTTTCTCAACGGTGGCTCATCCGCAGGCAAACGGGCAAGTGGAAGCAGTAAACAAAATTATCAAGTCAACCATCAAAAAACAGGTTGAAAAAGCAAAATGTGGATCGGTTGATAAGCTACCACTAGCACTATGGGCATACAGAACAACCCATAAAACTGCGACTGGACACACTCCATTCTCATTGGCATACGGATCGGAAGCAATGATTCCAGTTGAGTTAGAAGTCCCTTCACACAGGAGAATTCATTTCAACCAGGCCGAAATTGAAGAATTGCAACTCGAAGCACTTGAATTTCTTGATGAAAGAAGGGAAGAAGCTAGACTGAGAGTTGTGGCCCATCAGCAAAGAATTGCAAGGCACTTCAATTCTAAAGTCCGTCAACGAAGCTTTGAAGTCGGGGACTTAGTCTTGAAAAGGATCATGACAGCAGTCGGAGTATTTGGACCAAATTGGGAAGGGCCATATGTCGTAGGCAATAAACTTCTTGATGGCACATTCAAACTCACAACTGTCGAAGGAGATCCAATCCCAAGAGCTTGGAACAACAATCATTTGCGCTCGTATTTTACTTAAAAAGCTTTGCTTGAAATTGTAAAATGATTATGGATGTATCGATTGTATTGTAAACCATTGTAAAATCGGTGATGATGAATAAAAGAGCTATAAAGTGGACGTAGGCCCAGTTCTTGGCCGAAGCACTATAAATTTTTGTGTTCTTTATTATTATAAAATGCCTGTTAGTCAGTAAGCTCTCTTCCGGGATCAGGCCATTTCGATGTGTAAATGCTCTAAATGTATTGCTAAAAATATCGATTTAATATTGCAGGTCATTAAAACAAAGCTTGCCCATCGCAATGCCAAGTGAACCCCATAAATCACTCAATAAACAAATTTCAAGCCACAGAAAGTTCCAAATTCAAATCCAACATAAGATGAACTTTACGCCAAAAGTTGGTGATTCCACCGAAAAGACACTTTTCCAAAGAAAAGGAACCAGACGCTTGTTAACTAATTACGATCGTTTGTATAAACAGACGTCTGATTGAATAACTTGCGCCTGTCCCATGGAATCAATCAACAGGGAAGTACACTCCATTGGATAAAGCAAACTGCTTACAAAGGAAAGGAACATAGGCTCGGAGACAATAACAGGGGACCATTAATGAGCAAATAACAAGGAGACATGGGCGAGCAGATCAACAAAAGCCCTCTTCGGAGGCACAAGACCTCTTCGGAGGCTCAACTTTTCGGAGGATAAAGACCTCTACGGAGGCACAAGCCCTCTTTGGAGGCACTCCAATAAATGGAAACGCTCTTCTTAACAAAAAGGTTGGTGGAACCACTGAGGCAAGGCCTTCGTTAACTAATTGCGATCGTTTGTGAAAACGAACGTCCAATTAAATAACTTGCATCCGCTCTACGATTCCATTTAACTGTGAGAAAGTAATTTCCAAGCAATCAAATAAAGACCTCCCTGGAAGCACAAGACCTCTTCGGAGGCACAAGACCTCTTCGGAGGCACAAGACCTCTCCCGAGGCACCACAAGCCCTCTTATGAGGCACAAGCCTTCCCCAAAGGTACACACTGCCCTCTTCGAAGGCAGAAGACCTTCCCAAAGGCACACAGGACCTCTTCGGAGGCACAAGACCTCTTCGGAGGCACAAGACCTCTTCGAAGGCACAAGACTTCTCCGTAAGCACAAACAAAAGACTTCTCCGGAAGCACAAGACCTCTCCGGAGGCACAACGCTACGTCACAAAGCATAATGCTACTCTTCGGAGTCCAAATGCTACTCCTCAAAAAAAATGCCAAAAAGCCCTCCTCAGAGGCACACTTCAACTCTCAAGGAAGATCTACTTGTTCATCTTGAAAAATTCTTCCCTAGAGATTGAAGTGCTAAGTAAAATCCTCTTTAGAGGCCTGCTTTACCGTGTAGGAGACTTCACTTCTAAAAAACGTGAAGTGACCATCTCCAAAGGTTGAAGCGTAAAAACTTCTCCAAAAACAAGGCACGCTCCATTTAAGTAGAATAATTGTTTCCTCAAAGACGGAATAGTTATTCTCCAAAAATAAGAGTACAAGTCTCGCCAAAGCAAAAAGATATTGCAATGCACTTGTGGTATAGGGGCAATATCATACGATACAACTACAACAATAAAAGTAGTATTCAAGCGACATACCACAAGCACATTACAACATCACGCGGAAAAGATGTGGAATAAACGCATTCTCAAACACAGACAAAAAGTTTGTACGAATAAAAAGAATCGCTTATTTTACACTAAAATGAGAAATAGATGCATTCTTACATACACAAGAATTCATACAAGTAACAGAATTATTTTATTCAATACTGTGAAAATTCTTTACATGTGTAGATCTCAAAAGAGCGGGGACCGGTACCCGCACAATCTCCGGCCGATACAAGCAAAAATCAAAACAAGAAAGGTAAAGTCCAGAGTATCACTCCTTCTTCCTGCCACCCTTAGTAACCTTGCCCGGTTTGATGACTAGTTTCGAAATCCGGCGGGGACGGGTCGGAGAAGAAGGAGAAGAGGGCGCAGCTGGAACTTCTTCTACTTCATCTTCTCCAGCGGAAATGTTTTTCTTCGTCTTCTTCATGACGCTCTTCCCTTTCCTCTTCGAGGAAGACTCACTTCTCAGAGTAGTAAGTAGCGCAGAAAGCTTAGTGTTATCATCAAGAGACTGCTCCGGAGTCTTCTCGCTGTCCTCAAGATCTTCCGCCTTTTGTTCTTGTGAAGCGGGTAGATCCTCCAAGCCTCGAAGGGCTTCTATTTGCTCTTCCTATGAACCTGGTTGAGAAGCAGGAGTAACTTGAAGGGTTGGAGGAGGAACAGCTGGAAGAGGAGAAGAGTGTATAGCGCTCGGTGCTTCCGCTGCAGAAGAAAAGAAGTTAAAATCGGTATTCTTCGAGAAAAGAGAAGATATTAGTTCATCAAAGCTTAAGTAATAAGTAAGAAGTTCATCAAACTCGGTTAAATCGAATAAGTGATTCACTGGATCCGAGTCGACGTTAATGTTACCTGGAAAGGTCAGCTTTGTAAGATCAATTTCGAATTTCTCAGCCTTAATATCTTCCAGAGCCTCGTCATCAATAGGAGTGGTCACAATTTCTTTGCCAACTTTAGCAGGAGGCGAAGAATGAGAACTGGAATCTATAATGTTAACATCAGCCGAAATTGAAGTATGGACGGGGGTAGTTAAAGGAGCTTCCTCCTTTGGGTGTTCTTCTCCCGTCGATTTAGCTCGTGCTTTAGCAAGTTGTTCCTTTCCTCTAGCAAGAGCGGCACGAGTTTCATCGTCAAGATAACGTGCCTCAAGCTCTGCCTCATCATAGCCGGCATCGCCAAGCATATCGATTATCGCCTCCCATACTTCAGCTAAAGTGACTTCATAGTCCGGACCCAAGAACGAGAGACTTCTATGCCCCAAGACGCTGTGGATATAAAAGTCCAACAAAGTGGAGCTGATATTGGCTTTAGTAGCCACATGAGACTCTTCGGCTGCAACTTTCCCGACGACAGCTTCATCGCGCTCTCTTTCAGCCCTTAACAACCGAGACTGCAGCCTGGTGATTTCCAAGTCTTCGGAGCTAATTTTCTCCCGAAAATGAACGGCATCATCATGATATTTCCCACTAACATGCTGCTCTGCTTCGAGTTTTGCTTCAGCTTCTCGCTGAGCAACATGGGCGTCTCGAACTTGTTTTTGGAGCATTTGCTGCTCTACTTCAAGTTTTGCTTCAGCTTCTCGCTGAGCAGCATGGGCGTCTCGAACTTGTTTTTGGAGCACTTCTTCCTTTTGCGAATAAGAAGTGGAAGGGGTGGCAAGCTCGCTTTTTAGTCTTTCAACTTCAGCTTCGAGCCTCCCATAATCGTCAGAGATGCTCTTCATTTCAGCGTCGTGCCGCTTGCAAATTTTATCCCACTCCGACTTATCGTTCTCCATGGTCAGCATGGCTTCGAGATTCGCACGATTGACCCTTTGCAGCTCATCAACAAGTTTTTGCCATCTAGACATCCTGTCGATATCAAGTTTGACGGCATCAACGTTACGCAGCATAGCCGGTTTATCGATCGAGACCAAGTCCAGGTCGAAGCGTACCCCTTTAAGCACCATTGCGGGAACCGACTTTGAAGAGTTGGCGGACCCTGTCTAACTTGATATTGGGGTCTGTTGATGATTGTTTGGATATCAGACTTTTCAAGAGCAGGAGAATCAGAGGGGATATCAAGAGGAGTTGAAGCAGGGGTCTTTTCAGAAATTGCAGACGCGTCACTAGGCTTGACCCGCTTACTTGGATCTCCAGTAATGTGACTCTTCCCTTTGTCATCATGGGATTTTCTTTTGTGAGAATCGTCACTTCTGCGAGAAGAATCATATCGTTCATCATCCTTTCTTCTCTACCACTGCTCATAGTCCCGCCTCTCTTGAGCTTTCCTAATAGCTCTTTCTTCGTCTGTTTCTCTCGGGGCATTGAGGTATCGCCGAAAGTCATAAGTTCTGCAGCCTCCATGGCGCTGAAATTTGTCATAATATGAGCCAGAGCGCCCCATCGGATAATCTGAAAATGGAAATGAAATGAAAATTAGAAATCTCCAGAAAAAGAGGACAAGTGCGTATAATAGCCGAAAAATCCTAAGTGTGTGCGGCATGCAAACTACGCGCGTCAAACAACAAACCACGCTTTAATGTGGGAACGGCGACGACTGGTGTAGAAGGTGTCGAAACTTGTTGTAAAGAAGAAGTCGCTTCAACAACAGGAGAGATCGCTTTTGAAATATCATCTTTAAAAAGCTCCTGAGAAGTTATCATTATATCGCTCAAATTATCAAAAGTATCATCACCGCGATGCCCAGCAGAACTCTCTTTTTCAACTTCCACATCAGCCGTCTTTTTAGAAATGCGAGGATTTTCCTCCTCTTCAATAATTGGAGAAAGTGTTAACTTGTTGGACGGCCCCACAACATCAATAGAAGTGGAACATTTCACCAGTGAAGTCTCAGTGGTGGGTTCTTTCAGTGAAAGTTCTTCGGCAGGGGCCGGGGCATCCGACGTCTGTGCTGGAGAATCAGGAACTTCATGAGGTTGGATGGAACGAGAAGAATGTAGAAGTTCGAAATGGTGCAAAAGTTCATCTTTCAACAAGAATTTGGCGCTTCTCTCTTCCATAGCCACAACATTTAAAGTTTCAAAAATTGACTTGAGACTAGGATTTCTAAGCGGGGGAGGAAGTGCTGAAAAAAGGAAAAAGAATGAAGATAAGCATTTGATAATTCGGGTTTCGAAAAGCTCATGAGATGAACAGAGAAAGGCAATCTTACTCCCGACTCTCCAGACAGAGTAGAATCTCGGAGGACATCGGACAAAGAAGAATTGATTTAGGAACCAGTGAGAACTATCGGGTAAATCCAAAATCAACTTCCGGTTTCTGGCACCTCTTACAAGCATGATTGAAGGGTGATCTTTATTCTTAGCAAAGGTACACAAATAGCAAATTTCATCGAAGCTTGGAAGATGGTTGAGCGTCCTCCTAAACAGAACACATAACCCCATCAAGACGGCATAACCGTTGGGATGTAGCTGGAAAGCCGAGATAGCTAATCGAAGAAAAAGTTCTCGGAGAAATTCGTTGAAAGGGAGAACAGCTTCACTTAAGCACATCTGATGATTCACTGCAACAAAACCAAGAGGTGGCCTGTCAGCAGTGTCGTTTGCTCTAGGAAATATAGCATCTGATTCGGCAATACCGAACTGGGTGCACAATTGTCTGAAAACTTTGTGGCTCAGGGTGGTCGGAGTTCTTTCTAGAGGGTCGATCAATGGGTTGGCAATCGGAAAAGCTTCTCCGGCTGGTCCTATATCTTCTTGTTGAGACGCCATTCTACACAAGGAACTGGATATTCAAATATGAAGGTGCATGTTTCCTAAAAAGAGTGAAGTGTTGTGCAAAACTAATACAATAACAAGCAAATATAATTGAAACTTAGTTAATTGATATTTGTCGATTATAAAGTTTCGAGGCTTGTCATTTTAAGTTCAAATACAATGTTGTGTTAATGCAAACAAATCAGCTTAGGTTGATTATTTCAGCTTTGCTTTAATACTTCATTTGAATTTGTCATTCCACAGCATTTCATTCATGGAATTCATTTAAGTTAATTGTTCTTTGTCGACTAATCTGTCATGAGATGTGGGCAGTCAATGGCAGTATATTTGTCCCATTCTTCTGCAAATGTTGTTTTTAAACAGGTTATAAGCATTAAAGTTAAGACAATCTGAAAAGGAATGCAACTCAGTTCAAATTCAAAATTCAGTCAACTTCTGGCCAAACTTCACAAGTCCTAGGTCGTTCAGCGACCTATCATAGGTCGAGGCATCTTTAGGTCGCACAGTGCAAGTAAAAGATTTAAGGCAAGTTTCTCAAAGTCCTAGGTCGTTCACGACCTAGCATAGGTCGGAAACTACTTAGGTCGTAGGAATCCTTAGATCGGTCAGGTTTCTCACAACCTAACTTCTAGATCGTCCAGATTTGATAGATCGCTGACTTCCTCCCCACGCACACTTACTAAACCCGATAACCCGACAACGCCATTGAAAATAAAATCTATCATCCTCTTCGCGAATTTCATTCATCTCCACATACCATCAAATCGCCTAAAAAATCGACTCCAAACCCCTCCGATCCCTTATAAAAATTTCCGTGCTTTCATGAATTAACCCAACGAATCAAACGACGATCAAAAGTCGATCGAAATAACTATTCAAAATGAAGCCTGACACGTGAAATTTGACTTGGGTCGGAAAACATGGATACACGATCGAACGGCGATTATGGTGGAGTAGAGATTGGATCCACTTACGTAGTATGCTGGTAGAAATGGATCGACGATTGATTGAATTGAGTTCGCCTTCGGAAGTTTGAAAATTCGTAAATTGCAGTGGAAGTTCGGAGCAGTAAGGTAGGGAGGAATGAGCGACCTAACTAATTTATATGAGGCTGAGAGATTAAGGCAAGTAGGCGTTCGAGTTAGCATGAGTTTTAGGTCGTTCACGACCTAGCAAAGTTAAGTCGAAGCACACGACCTATGACATAGGCCTGCACTTCGAGGGGCAAATGTTAACTCATATTTTAGTTCCGACCTAAAACTCTGCGACTTAAGACCCACGACTTAACAGGTTACGACCTACCGACCTAATGATTTTGCGACCTAAGGAAGTTAACGACCTAGTGGCTCCAGACTTAACGACCTAAAGATTTTGCGACCTAAGGAAGCTAACGACCTAAGGGAACTAACGACCTAAGGGAACTAACAACCTAAGGGACTTAGCGACTTAAGAGGCAGAACGATCTAACGACCTAGCAGACTTCACGACCTAACTCCAGAAAGAAGAGAACGACCTAACTACAGAGACTACCTAACTTCACAAAGCAGCTTAACGAGCTAAAAGAAATGAAAGGGTGCACGACCTATCTTAGGTCGCTCACGACCTATCTTAGGTCGTTTACGACTTACCGCTTCAGATGAAACCAAGTGCAACTCCATCAGACCAACTTCCTAAGTCGCGAGTGGACCACGACCTATCTTAGGTCGCTCGCGACCTACGACCTAACTTAGGTCGTACATGACCTAAGACTTGGGGAAAATTCCGTCGAGAATCACTCCTATAAATACCTCCCTAACTCCAACGGCAAAAGGACTTTTAGCCAATCATTTTCTGAAGCGTCATTACTCTACCGAATTCTTAACTCATTCAAGACTTGAAGAACTCCAAACATTGAAGATGCTACAACAAGCTTTGAACGAGATTCTACACATCCGACATGGATTCAGCAAATCTCATCGTCAAAGTTGGAGTTATAAATTTGAAGTGTTTGAGCGATCGAAGTGAATTGTATTCGAAGTGGATTGTATCAAATTGTAATCAGATCAGCAATAAAAGAATATAAAGTGGACGTAGGCTCAATTACGGGCCGAACCACTATAAATCTGTTGTCCTTTTACCGTTTTCTGCGATTGTCAGTTTATATTCTGTTCCCGTACCAACGGGTGGTGCTTTCACATTGTTATTACACACACCGGGTGTTAGCGTTCAATTTTTAGCGTTAACACGGGTTAACTCATTAGAAATAGGGTTATTAATACCCTGGAATGAGAGGAGTGTATATATATGAGAGAGCGTATTTGTTAGTGATATAAAAATATTTTGTATTGTGTTAATTTGTTCTGTTGAGCATTTATGAATTCTGGTCGGTACATAGGACATTATGGCATCAATAGGGATTTCTAAACACTTAATAGGGCAAACCGACATAATATTGTTTTTGAAATATAGGTAAATGAAATAATTTTACCTAGTATTATTTTTTATATATAAAAGAATAATTTTTATAAATGGATTTAGTTGTATGTGATATGTTTGTTTGTCAAGAAGTGAAATTTTATAAATATTAGTTGTAGAATAGGATTTACAAATAAAGTAAATATGAATTGGAAATTCGAGAACTTATGTTCTGGGTTTTTGGAATTAGTTTTCAAAAGATTTTGGAATATAATATTAGTATTATTTGGAAGTATTTTTGGATATAAATATTTTCAATGTGACTTAAAAGAAATGTTTTAAAAGAAATTTTAAAAAGGAAAATAATTTTGAACTCCCCTCTTCTGTCGCTGGAAAATAATTTCGGTGATGATCGCGACATCGTCGACGTTCATTTTCGAGTTTCAAAATGGGAAGACCACTGTACTAGCTTTGCTACACATTTGTCTTGATAAAAAAAATTTATTTTATTTGCTTAAGTATGATTTGATATATATAAAAGATATGAATATATATATTATTTCAAAATGATTTGAAATGAACCCGGTATTTAGTTCTTAAGTTCCTATTAAATTAATGATTTTCAGTTGTAGAAATAAAGTGAAATCTTAATAGTTGGAAACTTCTAAAACGAAAAATAAGAAATTAGAAGCTAAGTGTTTAATGAGACTGTAAAGAAATTGGAGATTTGTCACTTGTAACTTAATAGGTAATGAAATTTAAAAGATGTAAATTATTGAATATTTTTTCTAACTAAAATGAATAAGATAAATTTGTATAACATTCAATTACATTCTAAAAGCATACATAAAACTTACCAGAAATGTTTAAAAAGTTATAATGTTAAATATGAATATGTAATAGAATATTATACAAGTAAAAGCTTACTGTTAAAAAAATGCTTCAAAAATGAACATGTGTTTATAAAAAAAATTAAGATGTATAAGAATATTATAAAATTAAGTTAATGTTTTAAAGTGATTTATAATTAAACTGAATAGTACAAAGTGAATGCTATTTCAGTAAATGATTATAAACTTGAGGAATGTTGAAATGATTCATAAATAGGTTTAATATTAAAATAAATACTATGGTAAAAATAAACGTGAATTAAAAAGTAGAAAAACTTAAGTATTAATTGATTCACTAATGAATATTAATCTTAATTGGAAATCAAGTTATATAAGTAAATGAATATGAATTAAATTGCAAGGAAACTTATATAATATTTTAAGAATTGATTTATTGAAGTTCTAAATAATTAAATAGGAAATAAATTATGTAAGTAATGAATGTAAATTAACAAAAGATGACATTGTATGAATGAATTAAAATAAATGAATAGTAAATGATGGAAAAAGAAACCAATCGAATAAACTTAAATAATATTTAAAATTCTATGTGTTTGGTTTATAAGATGTTTGGGGAATGATATGTTAAATTGTTTAAGGTTGTAGGAATAATCTATTAAGAATTACCTAAAGGCAGTGTAGCGTAAGGCACACTTGGTAGTTTATTTATCATCCTTTCATGATGAGAAGTTTCTGAAACTAAACAAACCGTTTGTTTTGGTTGATATGGATGTGTGATGGATTCTTTGGTTGCCTATAATAGTCGTGCTGCTTTTGTTCGCATATGATTATTACATATTGTATGTTGCTTATGCTATTGATTTGAAACAACTAAAATATTATTCTAGCATATCATTTTAACTCTTTGGATTATATAAGTGAAATACAAGTTTATGGAAGCAATAGCTACTGCTTTTGGTTTCATAAATAAAGTTTGTTTGCCCAACAAATAGGTATGTTTTCAGATTATGGCTTTGCAACGATATTTTGTTGTTTTTCCCTTGGTTTGGGATGTTTATTATTGAAATATGACACACACGCACACAGACACACACACACACACACACACATATATATCGAAATTATTATTTTTCCAGACTTAACTGTTCAAAGGAGACTCTGTCGAAATTTTTTGTGAATTTAAGACTTAGAAAATTTTGTGCAAACGAGGTTATTTTCAAAGTTATATTAAACATAATGATGTAAATTTAAAATGTTTATAAATTGAATAATTTGAATTAAATTATATCAATTTTCTTAATTCCTTCTTGTTCCTTTTCGAGGACGAAAAGATTTGAGTGGGGGAGAGTGTAACGACCCGTATTTCGATAATTAAAACTATTAAATTAAATAAGATTTTGAAATTTAATATTGTGAGAAATTAAAATTTATGATTTATTAATGAGAAAAACAATTAAAATATGATTTAATAATGTTGATTGAATGTTATTGACAACTATTTTAATGTAATTTCAATCAATTGAAATAATTGTAAAGTTCATTTGGTTATAATTGTAAATAAGCAATAAATTAAATGTTGGATTTAATGTTTAAATTATATGCTATAAATTGGAATAGCTTTATTATTGAATATGAAATCAGTTAATTTGTATGTAAATTTATTAGCTTCTGTTTATAAACAATAAAAATTTTGAAATGTGTTTGAATTGTTAATATATGACAATTTTTTTTATTTATCACCTTATTATTTAACCCGTAGAAATAATTTGGAAATCAATGTGATTTTAATGTAATTAAATGTTATAGTTAATATGAATTAAGATGATAACTGTAGAATAAGAATGCAATAAAATGTAAACTAATGTTAATTATATTTATAAGGTAATAGTTGATTCAATAATAAGATTGTAAATCGAAATAAAAGAATTTGATTGAAATTAAAATATAATTAACTGAGGTTTTATTACATTTGTAATTGAATGCTAAAATTAGTGCAATATTTAAATATTGGATTTAACGTGGAAAAATTATTTTAAAGATTATAAATTTCTATGTAATTAAGGATGGTAAAATGGTTAACTTTCAAATTTGAATTTATAGATGATTACATAAATTTAATAATAATTTATTTAATTAACGTGAAAATTTGTCATTTTGGCCACTATCTTGGATTTCGACGAAACCAGTTTCATCAGATCCGTAATAGTGAATTATTATAGGATTTTAAGTTTCGTAGCGATCAAACTTACCGTTTGATTGTGTGAGCTCGAAACGCTTAGAAATCGATTAAAGAAATTTAAATGAATATAATTTGATCTTAAAGGCTAACTTCAATATACGATGGAATTAGGGTTTGAAACTAGTTCCATTGATTTAAAAATATTGAAAACCAATATTTCGATATCTAGGATGATCTATTTCTTTTTTCAGGAACGAAACGGGCTTTTCGGTTTGTTGTTATCGTGTCGACCCAATTCGATCTGTCCATTCGTTCTTATCCCTCTTTGTCTATATAAATAGATATTTTCTGAAACCCTAGTAGCTTTTATTTATGATTTCTGTACATCCTTTATTCTCATCGGTTCCTTCTCTAATGGTTGTCTTTCCAAAACTCTAATTTCAATTTCAAATCAATCTCCAAAATTCAAACTCCTCAAACCATAGCAAAGTATATATCTTAGAAAGCTCTCGATGAGCGTAATCTACAACTTTAGTTCATTTTTGCAATTGAGTTTCGATTTGGCCAGATTTTGGCGATCTTTCTCTGTCGTCCGTTGCTAGGGTTTGGATTTAACAGCGGATCGTCCACCAATCGATGATCAAGGAGTTGCGTATAGAAGAGTAGGATGAGGAGGTCTCGGATCTGGTCTTCGTTCATCGTATGGAGACATGGATTCGCCAGAATCGACAACCAAAGGAGGCGGCGATGTAGGCTTCTCCAGCCGGCCGGAGGTGCAGGCATTTGGCCGAAGTTAGAGGAGGTGGGCGTCTCAATGATGCGGTTGGATTGGATGATGGCGGCCTCCAAGCGTGTGCTGCAATGGTCTAACATGAGCGGGTGTAGTTGAGCATGGGTTCTGATCGATCTTGTTAGGGCTTGGGTTAGTAAGGTTATTTACTAAGTTGCCCTTTTTATTTTATTTAATTTAACTAATTTCAACCTTCTAACTTGAATAACTTTTTCATACGAGCTCGATTTTCGACGTGGTTTCCTCCGTTGTGGTCGTATCGAAATTTCAAACAACATAGAATAGGTTTGTTGAATTTGGAGACTTTTGGAATTTTGGCTTTTAATGGATTTTAAATGGATGATAAATCAATGCTGAGTCATTCAAGCCACTCACGAAATACTAAACCTTCTTATGTTAGTTGAATTAAGTTTATGATGTAATAAGAAATTTATTGATTGCTGTTTGGTAATTTAAATTGACATTTAAAATTTAATTTGAATTTATATTGAATTAATTTTCCATTTAAATTAATATTAAATTTAAATTGTTAGTTAAATACTTGATAATGATAACCAATTAATTATTCTGATTTATTGGCTGATTTGGATGTTGATTGTGATGGATGTTTATTTGTTGACATTTTGGATGATTGGATGTTTATATCCTTGTTATCACTATTGAAACGATACATACCCGAATGATCGTATGGGTTAGGGAAAATCATTATGGGTTGAAATGATACATACCCGAGCGATTTTATTGATTTAGAAATTATTGATTCGGGATACGGGTTGAAATGATAAATGCCCTGGAAACTTAACTATTTTGGGTTGAAATGATACATACCCAATCACACGACCATAGGGTAGAAAATTTTATACGGACATTGTTGGTTGGTTTTCAATTATTTTATAAATGGTAAAGTATGTTTGACTTATAAATTTGATTTTTAAATTTAATTTAATGATTTTATTTTAAAAAAATTATATTTTAAACATAATATATTTAATATGTTTTAATGTTTCAAATTATAAGTTAATATAAGGTTTAGAAAGTAAATTTAAGATTTTTATTTATAATTTTATTTAGTTTTAAAAATATATTTTAAATGGCTTAAATTTTAATTTAATATAGTTTCAAGAGATTTATATAAAATTTAATTTAATAAAATATTTAATATAGTTTAAGATGTTTACTTAAATTCAATTTAATATAATAAATATAGATTTTATAATAACTTTAATAAATAAAAATGTAAGAGGTTTTGTAAGGAATTTATAAAAGTTTTGTAAGAGATTTTATAGTGGATTTTGTGAAAGGATTTATAAAAGATTTTATAAAGGACTTTTATAATGGTTTTATAAAGTAGTTTATAAAGGTTTTAAAAGGATTTTATAAAGGGTTTTATAAAAGAACTTGTATAAAGGGATTTGGAAGCGTTTAAAGGAATTTGTTTAGAGGTTTATGAAAAGGGGAAGAGTTATAAACTATTTTGGAATTTATAAATAGCTTTATAAATGGTTCTAAAGCATATAAATAGTTTATAGATGGTTTAAGAGAGAGATTTATAAATAATTTTCAAAATTGATTGAAAGAAATCTTCCTTGGTATTTGTCAATTAATTTATACTTTTGGAAAAGTATACGGATATCTTGATACAAAGATATAAACCGTTTCCTGGATTTATTATTAATAATGTTTTATAAAATGACCATGGTATGAAATAAGCGGTGGTCGGATATTGTCATACTCTCTGCCAATTCTGAAACCACTTTAACAACTGTGCATGTGGTAGAGAATCCAAAACGAAGTAGGATGGTTTGGCAAACGTTACTATTATGAGGTAAGAATGCAGCCCAAACCTTCGGGTCAGCTTGATATCACTAAAACAGGAGCTATACCGGGCAAAGTGAGGTCTCTTCTCCGATTAAACACACTTCTTCGAAACCATATCTATTACTTTGTGATTGATTGGTGGCCACCCTCGATTTGGTTATGGGAATGTACCTCGAGGTGGGCGATAGTAGCTGCTATGCGTTACCACCAGTCCGGGAATGCAAAACAGTAGAATTCTACCCTCGGCATTGCCTCGTGTGCCTTGTCATATGCCTTATCGAGCCTACTATGATTTTGGTTTGTGTCGTGCCTATGTAGTGCTCCCTGATAGCCCACCGGTTTACGGTGGAGTTTATAATACTGTATAGACTACGACACTTATATAAAATGTGTTAAGGGGGATATGGGAAACACCTTAACGCTACTTTAATACTTTAATTTACTGATAGGCATTACATATATAGCGTATTCTACTACAAATAGATAATTTAACGGATCCTTAGGAGATGGAAAATCCCAAAACATCTTTTAAGTTTTTGCATGCACATTATACACTAGGTAGAAGATATGAAATCCCGTAAACATCTCTGATGCTATTACACTCATATTTATTTGCTGTTGATTTAACTTGCATAAGATTTTTTAGTTCTAACTTGAGTGTTTTGTCTTTTCATTATGCTCGGGTCAGCCTGAGCATTTCAATGTTGAACACTTTATTTCGGGAGGATGAAGATGGAGTTTGATATATTATATTATTAGAAATTTTCTGCTGCATCATTATTCGTATGTCATTGTTTGTACGCCGATTGTTGGAAAAATTATGTAATCAAATGTATATTATAAAACATCTTCATGAACCATTTATTTGAGTATTATATTTTGTCATTCCGCTTTGAGATTCTGTGTTTTGTTTTTCCTTCTTTTCTATTATTTTCTTATTTACCCCATTCACAATCCTCCCTTTTGAATGGTTTCAGTTGACATATATGGTTTATTGTATATTTAAAAAGTCCAAAAAGGCTGTTCGTTACAAGAACATGCATAATTCATCAACAAACAAATATATAACTTTAATCATCAAAACATGGCATATACTTGCAAAAATATTTCGGATCTAATTTTAAAACAGAAAACCATAAGAAAATGGGATGTAGTAATTATTCATCTTAGCTTTGGGACCAAAAGATGTTAGTTGAATTAGTTGATTATCTTCCTTCTCTTGTGTAACAACCCGCATATTTTACGATCAAATATTTATATGTTTTTTAAAATACAACTTCATCAGTTGGATTAAATTCCAAAATGTGACTTTTTTGTAATTAGTCGAATCTG
Source organism: Allium fistulosum (assembly GCA_030737815.1). Lineage (NCBI taxonomy): Eukaryota > Viridiplantae > Streptophyta > Magnoliopsida > Asparagales > Amaryllidaceae > Allium > Allium fistulosum. Next base: position 421,725,632 of record CM060907.1, on the reverse strand, counting down.
GACTCGAGACCACTTCCATTCAGTTTAAAACGACGTTTACAACTTGTTTAAATATAAACATCTATATATTTGGTGTTGATTAGGATTTTGGTATTTTCAATTGGGCTTTGGGTTGGGTTCTATCCCATTAACCCAATAAGAGACCCAAACTCTTCTACCTAATAGCTCCCACTCCACTCCTCTTCATTCATTCATTCCATTTTCTAAATTCCTAACACTCAAGTCCTAGGAAGAATGGTGGGAAGAGGAAACTAAAATTCCTAAGCCCTAGTGTTCTTAGGAAGTTCAAATTCAAGTTCCAAAATAAAGGAGAAGCTTAGGTACCTCTTCAATTCTTGAATTTTCGTATAACCTAACTTAGGAAATTCATTGCGTGTGATCATAGATTGAAGGTTCTTGTAGTGAAGTTGAAGAGAGATTGATCTTGCTTTGTTTTAGAGCTTCTCATTCCTTGTTTTTGAGTTTAAAGGTGAGTTCTTAAACTCACATCTATGTTTATAGCTTTCATTGTTGTTAGGTATGAATTCCTAACATCTATGTTTATATCTTGAATGTTTGGACATGTTGTTTGGGGTGTATTGAAGAGCCCATAGGGCTGGGTTGTTGCTTGGCATAAATCCCTAGCTTCCATCACTCGTCTGATTGCCTCCGAATTGATTTGGCCATCATTGGCCTAGGCAAATTCTGCCCAGGCCCTGGCAACCAGAAGTCTGGTTGATATTTCTAGATGTCTTGTTAAGGTCTTTGAGAAAACAAATAACGAACACAGAAAAAAATGGTAGTGCCTAGGGTCAGATGTCTGGTCAAACCAACCAGACGTCCGGTCTTGTTAAATTTTGCCAGTTTGCCTACTTTTGAGTGGATTTCCAATTTTTATCGATCTTTGACGATCCAAATTGCTATTTTCAATCAATACCAACTTTTATGACTTCTTTTCTAGATTTTTGGTGTTTCTATTTGATGGATTTGATATCGATTTCCTTGGTTTTGATTCACGTTATTAAAATGTGGAGTTTTGGTGATGGATTGTTTTTACAATCGTTTCTATGATTTGTCACTTTAAAATACAAAGGTTTCTATACTAGTAGTAAATACTCAAACTCTTTCACAAAAATGATTTGAACATTACTTTTAATACAAAGCTCGTTTTTAAAACCGTTTTCCAATCTATTAGTATATACAAACCTTTACCTCATTCGTATAAGAAATCCAATTAAACGACTTAGCAAAACAAGTGGTATGAAACACTTGTGTTTACTTCGTCGGTCAAATCTTGGACTTGTTCGATTGAAATCTCGTGACAATTTTCAAGTGGAAATCTACAATCTGTTCGTAAATATTTAAGTTAAGCTAGTGGTTATGGGACATGAAGCTAAACTCATTTATTTACTGGCTTAGTGTAATTTACACTTATTGATCTATGATGATCATTTTGTGGTTCAGACTAGCGATATGCGATATCTATTTGTCCGCGTGGGGGACTATACCCCGTTCTGTGGAGCTTCGGCTCAATTTGGTGGGGGTAGCGACCCTTGGTCTTTTGACCGTTCATGGAGCAATCGGCTCAATGAGTCTGTGCATGGGCTTATCTTTTTAGGTGCATCGATGTTCGGCTCAATGAGTCTGTGCATGGGGCATATCTTTTTATGTGCGTCGATATTCAGCCTAATGAGTCCGTGCATGGGGCATATCTTTTAGGTGCATCGATGTTCGGCTCATTCGTCACCAAGGTGGGACTGTACCCTGTATTTTTATGGGTTAGCGACCCATGGGATAGCTTCTCGTTTATGATACACATGTTGGTCAGTCTTCGTGCTCCCGTGGTGATAGGCCTCCTCCTCTTATGTTTTCTGGATTTTTAATTATGGATTTATGGAATTTATGTTTCACCAATTTTTGTGATTTGCATTTATAAGTTTTATCTATATTTGAGGTTTGCTGAATAAGCTAAAGAATACGATATTCTTTTTGGGTATTTAAGGAGACTTGAGATATTGTATGATTTTCATTGTTACCAAATTTATACTTGTCACCACATGGTATTATTATTATCATATATTTTTATCATATCTCTTATCCTATCTCATCTTACATGATAATTATAGCTAGATTGATCCATTTATTATTTTTGTTCTTAAAAAATACTCGGGTCAGGCCGAGGTGTTTCAGGTGCTTCCACTTGACTTCTTAGCAGGGAACATCTTTTGACTTTTAGCTAACTACTTTAGCTTAGTAGTTTTTGTCTTTCATGTATGCGGGATAGAGACTCTTTGATGTATACTTATTCTTTTGTGTAGTACATGTACATATTCTTTTGGCTTGTACTAGATCTTGTATGACCACTACTATGATGTTCATTTCTATGTTTTATATTCATATCTGTTTCCACCTTAGTGATATGAATATCTGTGACTGATTTTGTGTTGTGCTTATTTTGTATTGATTCCGAAGGCCAGATAGCCACTGTGTAGTAGATTTGAGTTTGGATTGGATATGTCGGATTTCCTCTTGAAATTAAATGCATGACATACTATCTGACATATCAGTTCTAGCTCAAATCAATTATATAGTTGGTCGCTCCTCAATAGCCTTATTCTTCGTACTAATTGGCGGTATTACCCAGTAGTGTCCTTAGTGTGAGTTTAAAGGTGGGGCATCACAACTTGGTATCAGAGCCAAACTTTGGAACAATAGAGAATATTATGACAAGAATCATTGTCCTAAGTCTCTCTTAGGAATCGTGCTTAAGATTTAATCTGAGTCTTAGGACCCATACTATCCTATTTTCTTTTATGATGCTTTGTTTTACCAATTAAGCTTACTTGAATTCATTCTGAGAATAACCTTTTTCCTCTTTGTTCTTACTTTATTTCTTAAAGAAGGAGAGGTGGTTAGACCTAGCAGTCTTGGCGCTAGTCAATCCAGTGGTCCTCCTCTGGTTGGCGTATTCATGTTTGCCCAATAACTTTTAGATCATGTAAAGAATCAAAGGTTTATCTGTGCTTTGAATAAGAACCCTAAAAAGGTTTTACCTCTGAAATAAGAAGTGCCTTTCGACTAGCTTGTAGATCTCACTCTTCGACTTGAAGAGGCCGATAAAGGAAGGGATAGTGATGTGGGAGGTGCCAAGAAGAGCCTAAATAACAACAAGAAAAGGCATATTACGTTCAAAAGCCCTAATCCCGATGAGAAAAGGAGGAAAGCAGCTTCGGTAGCAAAGACTCCTGCCCCTGATCGTGTAGTATGCTACAATTGTAGTTCTAAGGACCACTATGCAAATATTTGTCCAAGGCCCATTTCCTACCATTATTGCAAAAGTTCGGGTCATCATATATCTACATGTCCCAAACTTCAAAGCAAGAAAGAGGGAAAGCTGAATGTTGTGCAAGCCCCTTGCAACACTTCTCTTGGTCAAGGCATTTCTCATTCTGTCCTTGATGGCATTATTATGTTTCGTGATCATCCTATTCGAATTCTTTTTGATACGGGTGCATCTCACACTTTTATATCAAAAGAACCTGTTGATACTTTGTCTTTAAATGTTATGGGCTTGATGACTTCATTAAGAATTGCGAATCTGGTTGGTGGATCCGCAACACTCAGTTTATTTTGTATGGATGTTGAAATTATTTTATGTGATTATGCTTTCTGAGACGATTTGCATGTTATGCGCTACTTAGGTTTCAGAATGATTTTGGGAATGGATTGGCTTAATCGTTATGAAGCCCACATCCTATGTCCTGAGAGGACTATCCATCTTCGACATCACCGATCTGTTAAGCAGATTTCTATTGCTCTTAAAGATTCAAATTCCAATTCGGTGGCATCCTTATATTCTCTAAATCCACATGAGGACGATAATGATGATGAGGAAGATGACATTTCCCTCATTCACGTTGTTCATGAATTTCCCGATATATTTGGGCCCGTTTTAGGATTACCACCAAAGTGAGCAATTAAGTTCAGAATTAATCTAATCCCTAGAGCTCAACCTATCACTCATCCTTCTTATCTTATGTCCAATAGGGAAAATGAGGAGATGCGTAAACAATTATCCAAATTAGAACGAACAGTTTATTCGATCTAGTTCCTCTCCTTGGGGAGCTTCGGCTATCTTTATGAAGAAATCCGATGGTACACTTATGCTTTGCGTTTACTATTGTAAACTTAATGATCTCACCATCAAGAATAAATCCCTTACCTCGGATTGATGATCTATTCGATCAACTTAGTGGTGTTAGAGTATTTTCGCAGTTAGACTTAGCAACTGATTTCCATCTACTTCGAATTGCAGAGGATTATATTTTCTTGACATCATTCCGTACTCGTCATGGATCTTATGAATGGCTTGTTATGCCATTTGTTTTAACATATGCTCCAGCCTATTTTGTTGACCTTATGAATTGAGTTTTCAAAGACTTCCTCGATCGATTTGTTCTCATCTTTATAGATGATATTCTTGTTTATTCTAAAGCTAAGGAAGAGCATGAAAAACATCTTCGAATTGTGCTGGAAATCCTTAGAAGCAATCAATTAAAAGCGTAATTTTCTAAGTGGCACTTTTGGCAATCCTATGTGAAATTTTTAGGACACATTATTTCTGAATCTGGAATTTCCATGGATCCTTCAAAGATTGAGGCGATTCAAAATTGGAAGTGACAGAGAGTGCGAGGGAAATTCATAGCTTTCTTGGATTGGCGGGCTATTACTATCGGTTCATAAAAGACTTTTCTAAAATTTTCGTACCTCTTACTAATTTGACAAAGAAGGGAGTTAATTACATTTGGCCAGACAAATGTGAAGCCGCTTTTCAAATTTTAAAGAACTCCTTTCAGATGCTCCTATTTCTGCGATTCCCGAAGGGAACCAACACTTGATTGTTTATACCGATGCTAGTCGTGTTGGTTTGGGAGCCGTTCTCATGCAAAGGGAACATGTTATCGCTTATGCTTCTAGGCAATTAAAGCCTGCCGAGACTAGATATGCCACCCATGATTTTGAGCTTGTGGCCATTATTTTCGCCCTTAGATTTTGGCATCATTATCTTTTGGGAGAGAAATTTGTTCCCTACACCGATCATAAATCTTTGTAGTATTTGTTCTCTCAAAAGGAACTTAATTTGCATCAACAATGTTGGCTCGAATTCCTTGCATCTTATGATCCTGATATTCTTTATACTCCCAGAAAGGGAAATCGTGTTGGCGATGCCCTTAGTCGTAAGCAACAAGCAGTTGTTTCAATGACGATATCCGAATGGAATGATTTCGAGACTTTGTCCACTTGTGAGATTCGAGATCGTGAATCCGATTCATGATCATCTCTGGTTTTATGTAGCCTTGAGGCTCATCCTTCTCTTTTAGACCGCATCGTTGAAACTCAAAAGCACGATCACGAATTGGCTCAACTTAGCCAAAGTTGTACGGATATGAATAGTGTTGATGGTTTGAAAGACTTTGAAATCGATGTTCGTGGAGGTATTCGAAAATTTGGTAGACTTATTGTGCCAAATATTAGTGATCTTCGTAAAGACATTTTAGAAGATTCTCATCATTCTAAATTTACCATTCATCCCGGTAGTAGTAAAATATACGCGGACATGAAGCAACTTTATTATTGGGATGGAATGAAATATGATATTGCTAACTTCATTAAGCGTTACATGACTTGCCAACTCGTTAAGGCCGAGCATCAAAGGCCCGGTGTGTTATTGCAACCTTTAGACATTCCCGTTTGAAAGTTGGATCAAATTCCCATGAACTTTGTTGACGGTCTTCCCCGTTCTCGTTCAGATCATGATAGTCAATGGGTGATAGTAGATAGACTTACAAAATCCACCCATTTTCTTCCCGTTCGGTCCAACCGGACCATACCTCTTTTTACTAAACTCTATGTTAAAGAAATTGTTAAATTGCATGGAGTTCCAACTTTTATTATTAGCAATCGTGATCCATTATTTACCAGTAGATTTTGGAAGGGTCTTCAAAAAGCTTTGGAAATGAAGCTTAATTTTAGCACTGCTTATCATCCTCGGTCTGATAGACAAACCGAGTGTGCGAATCAAACTCTTGAAGATCTCCGTAATGCATGTGTTCTTGATTTTGGTGGAAGTTGGGAAGATCATATTTCTCTTGTTGAGTTTTCTTACAATAATGGTTTGCAATCTAGTATTGGTATGGCACCTTTCAAGGCACTCTACAGAAGGCCATGTCGATCTCCTTCGTGTTGGCTTGGAACTGGTGAGAAGCTGGTTTTAGGTCCAGACTTTATTCGTGATGCCAAAGAAAAGATTGACCTTATTCGTCATAGGATGAGAGAAGGTCAAAGCAAATAAAAATCCTATGCCGAAAACTGAAGAAGGAATTTGGAATTTTATGTGGGAGATTTAGTATTCATTCGTGTTTCACCTATGAAGGGTGTTGTGCTTTTCGGTCGATCAGGAAAGTTAGCACCTCGATATATTAGCCCATTTCCCATCACCGAACACATTGGTTCCGTGGCTTATTGTCTTTTCTAACCGGCTCAATTTTCCGCTATTCATGATGTATTTCACGTCTCCCAACTACTGAAATGCCTTAGAGATTCCAACTCTATTCTTGAGCCAAGTGCTATTGAAGAATTTGAGGTTTCACCTAATTTGACCTATGAGCAACATCCTATTTGTATCATTGCTATGGAGGTTAAATGTCTTCGAAATAAAGATGTTCTGCTTGTGATATTTCAATGGTCCTCGAATCCTAAGGATTGTTCTTGGGAATCCAGAGAATTCATTGAGCGAACACATCCGGATTTTCTCTCTCGTTCTCCTTAAGGTGAACATCTCATTTCAATTTTCTTTCTTTTGTGTTATTATACCTTAGATTGGTTGTTACTCTTTATTTTCTTCTTAAATATTGCGAGGATGCAATTTCTTTAAGGAGGGGAGTCTGTAACAACCTGCATATTTTACGATTAAATATTTAAATGTTTTATTTAAATATAACGTCGTTAGTTGGATTAAATTCCAAAATGTGAATTTTAGTAAATAGTCGAATCTAAACTCGAGACCACTTCCATTGAGTTTAAAACGATGTTTACAACTTGTTTAAGTATAAACATCGATGTGTTTGGAGTTGATTAGGATTTTGGTATTTTCCATTGGGCTTTTTGTTAGGTTCTAGCCCATTAACCCAATAAGAGACACAAACTCTTCTACCTAATAGCTCCCACTCCACTCCTCTTCATTCATTCATTCCATTTTCTAAATTCCTAACACTCAAGCCCTAGGAAGAATGGTGGGAAAATGAAACTAAAATTCCTAAGCCCTAGTTCTCTTAGGAAATTCAAATTCAAGTTCAAAAATCAAGGAGAAGCTTAGGTAAGCATGCTCTTCATCTTCTCCATCTCAATTTCTCTTCAATTCTTGATTTTTCCTATAACCTAACTTAGGAAATTCATTACGTGTGATCATAGATTGAAGGTTCTTTAAGTGAAGTTGAAAAGAGATTTACCTTGCTTTGTTTTAGAGCTTCTCATTCCTTGTTTTTGAGTTTAAATTTGAGTTCTTGAACTCACATCTATGTCTATAGCTTTCATTGTTGTTAGGTATGAATTCCTAACATCTATTTCATGTTCAATTTCTTTTGATTTGAATTGGTTTGGCGAATTTCCAAATTTTGGTATTTTGAAGTCTAAATCTTTAAAGATTCTGTCTTGAATGTTTGGACATGTTGTTTGGGGTGTATCGAAGAGCCTATAGGGTTAGGTTGTCGCTTGGCATAAATACCTAGCCTTCATCGCTCGTCCGGTCGCCTCCGAATTGATTTGGCCATCATTGGCCTAGGAAAATTCTACCTAGGCTTAGGCAACCAGACGTATGGTTGAAATTTTCAAACGTCTGGTTGAGGTCACTAAGAAAAAAAAATTTAACAAACATATAAAAAATGGTAGAGCCTCGGTTCAGACATTTGGTCAAACCAACCAGACGTATGGTCCTATTAAATTTTGCCTATTTGCCTATTTTTGAGTGGATTTCCAATTTTTATCGATCTTTGACGATCCGATTAGCTATTGTCAATCAATACCGACTTTGATGACTTCTTTTCTGGATTATTGGTGATTCGATTAGATGGATTTGATATCGATTTCCATGGTTTTGATTCACATTATTGAAATGTGGATTTTTGGTGAAAGATTGTTTTTACAATAGTTTCTATTATTTGTCACTTTAAAATACAAAGGTTTCTATACTAGTAGTAAATACTCAAACTCTTTCACAAAGATGATTTCAACGTTACTTTTAATACAAAGGTCATTTTTAAAACCGTTTTTCAATCTATTAGTATACACATACCTTTACCTTATTTGTATGAGAAATCCAATTAAACGACTTAGTAGAACAAGTGGTATGAAACGCTTGCGTTTACTTCGTCGGTTATTTCTTAGACTTGTTCGATAAAAATCTCGTAACAATTTTCAAGTGGAAATCTACAATCTCTTCGTAAATATTTAAGTTAAGCTAGTGGTTATGGGACATGAAGCTAAACTCATTTATTTACTAGCTTAGTGTAATTTACACTTATTGATCTATGATGATCATTTTGTGGTTTAGACTAGCGATATGCGATATCTCTTTGTCCGCGTGGGGGACTTGCCCCATTCTGTGGAGCTTCGGCTCAATTTGGTGGGGTAGCGACCCATGGTCTTTTGACAATTCATGGAGCAATTGGCTCAATGAGTCTGTGCATGGGGCGTATCTTTTTAGGTTCATCGATGTTCGGCTCAATGAGTTTGTGCGTGGGGCGTATCTTTTTAGGTGCGTCGATGTTTGGCTCATTCATCCCCAGGGGGGACTGTACCCCATATTTTTATAGGTTAGCGACCCAAGGGATAGCGTCTCGTTTATGATACACGTGTTGGTGAGTTTTCGTGCTCCCGTGGTGATAGGCCTCCCCCTTTTATGTTTTCTGGATTTTTAATTATGGATTTCTGGAATTTATGTTTCACCAATTTTTGCGATTTGCATTGATATATTTTGTCAATATTTGAGGTTTGGTGAATAAGCTAAAGAATATGATATTCTTTTTGGGTATTTAAGGAGACTTGAGATATTGTATGATTTTCATTATTATCAAATATATACTTGTCACAACATGGTATTATTGTTATCATATAATTTTGCCATATCTCTTATCCTATCTCATCTTACATGATAATTATCGCTAGACTGACCCGTTTATTAATTTTCTTCTTAAATAATACTCGGGTCAGACCGAGGTGTTTCAAGTGCTTCCACTTGACTTCTTAGCAGGGACTATCTTCTAACTTTTGGCTAACTACTTAGCTTAGTAGTTTTTATCTTTCATGTATGCGAGATGGAGACTCTTTGATGTATAATTATTCTTTTGTGTTGTACATGTACCTATTATTTTGGCTTGTAGTGGATCTTGTATGACCACTACTATGACGTTCATTTCTATGTGTTATATTCATATATGTTTCCGCCTTGGTGATATGAATATTTGTGACTGATTTTGTGTTGTGCTTATTTTATATTCATTCCGAAGGCCACTTAGCCAATGTGTAGTAGGTTTGAGTTTGGATTGGATATGTCGGATTTCCTCTTGAAATGAAGTGCATGACATACTATTTGACATATCGGTTCTCGCTCAAATCAGTTATACAGTTGGTCGCTCCTCAACAGCCTTATTCTTCATACTAATTGACGGCATTACCTAGTAGTGTCCTTGGTTAGTGTGAGTATAGAGGTGGGGCGTCACATCTTGAATCCTAGCTTTATATCCTTCTTGAGAACAATAATGGTGGCCGACATTAGATATTTTTAGTTTGCTAAAATGAAATGAATGTGAGTTTCTTTTCCTAAAGGTTTAGGGTATAAGCCTCTCCTATTTCCCATATTGCCCGTCCTTATTTCCTAACACATTTGTTTATGTTATCTCATTTTAATTTGCACATTAACATGGCATGGCTACCCTTAGTTTAATCAAATCTCAACCCATCAATCTTCACATTATTTTATTTAATTTAGCTAATTAAATGTTCTAAATAATTTTATAAAGTATATGGGGTTTTAAAACTCCCTACATTAAAGAATTTCATCCTCGAATTTACTATAAGGCATGCACAAAACAATCAAAGGTAAAACGTACAATCAAACAAATCAGGGTAAGCCTCTCTAACCCTGCTATCAGTTTCTCAAGTACCATCTCTTCCATCGTCGCTCCACTGGACTTTCACAAATCTGACTGTCTTGTTCCTCAACTGCTTTTTATCTCTCTCGCCTATCCGGACAGGCTTTCTAACAATGTCAAATCCGGCTGTACTACTAAATCTTCTAACACTGTAGGTGATATAGTGGTCTCCGGGTCCGTAACACAATTTCTAAGATGACAAATATGGAAAACATCTTGGACTCCTGCCAAACTATTTAGTAACTCCACTTTATAAGCGAGTTTCCCGATCCTCTCAACAATACAGATGGGTCCAATGAATCTAGGTGCTAACTTTCCTGACTTTCCAAATCTAATCACACCTTTCATCGATGAAACCTTAAACACATAGTCTCCAACAGAGAATTCCATCCTTCTTCTGTCTGCATAATTTTTCTACATAGACTGAGCTTCCTTCATCCAAGCTCGGATCAACTCAATCTTCTATACGGCTTCCTTCACCAAATTCGGACCAAGAACCAATCTATCCCAGGTCTCTAACCAACATACGGGAGATTTGCATGGTCTACCATACAAAGCTTCAAACATTGTCATCCCAATGCTAGTTTGATAACTATTGTTATACACAAACTTAACTAGATGAAGATGGTCTTCTCATGATCCCCTAAATCCAATGCACAAGCCTTAATAAATCCTCCAAGACTTTGTTAACTCTTTTCGTTTGCCCATTAGTCTGCGGATGGTAAGCGGTACTAATGTTGAGCTTGGTTCCTAAAGCTTCCTATAGACTCTTCCAGAACTCACTAGTAAACAAAGAATCTCTATTGCTAACAATACTACTAGGAATTACGTGCAGTCTAACCACATTCTTCATAAACAACTTCGCCAGACCAGGTGCCATCCTATTTGACGTGACTGTAATGAAATGGGCACTCTTGGTTAATCTATCCACTATGACCCATATACTTTCATTCCCTCTTTTAGATCATGGCAACCCATCAATAAAATCCATAGAGGTAGAATCCTACTTCCACATCGGAACATCCAACGGCTGAAGCAATCGGCTCGGTTTCTGGAGTTCAGCCTTTGCCTGTTGGCAATTCAAGCACTACTTAACACATAAACCAATGTCCCGTTTCATACCTTCCCAAAAGAAAATTCTCTTCATATCTTGATGCATCTTCATTCCTCCTGGATGGATAGTGAACTATGAACGATGGCATTCATCCAAAACTTCATTCCTCATTTCCCCTACATTCGAAACACACAACCTTCCTTCCTTTCTCAACCACACTTTCTGGTCAAGACTGAAATCCTTTAAGTCATCGCTTTCTGTTCCTTCCCTTAACTTTTTGATCCGCTCAACCAAAACTGGATCCTCCTCATGTTTAGAAGCTATCTTCTCAATCGTTATTGGTCGAACTTTTAACCAAGACAATATAACACTTTCTGCACTAGAACCTGCCTCGGATCTAAACTGCACTCTATAAACTGACAATTCTTCCAAGTCTTTCCACTCAGCAATCATAGCCAATACTATATTCTAATGTTTCTTGTTGAGTGCATCCGCTACCTTGTTTCCTTTTTCGGGTATGTACTCAATTCCAAAATCATATGGTGCAATAAACTCCAACCACCTCTGTTGTCTCATGTTCAGCGCCTTCTGAGAGAACAAGTACTTTAACAACTTATGATCTGCATAAAGCAGAAATCGGTCTCCCAAAAGATAATGCCTCCACACCTTTAAAGAAAATATAATGCTAGCTAACTCCAAATCATGCATAGTGTATCAAACTTCGTGTGGTCTGAGTTGTTTGGAAGCATAAGCAATCACTTTACCTCTTTGCATCAACACAGCTCCCAATCAAGTTCCACACACATCAGTAAAATTAAGTAAATCTGGATTCCCCTCCGAAACCACCAACACCGGTGCATGGGTCAATAAGTGTTTCAAGGTCTAGAATGCTTCCTCACACTTATCAGTCCATACAAATTTCACATCTTTTCGCGTAAGCTTAGTCATTGGTGCAACTATCCGCCAAAAATCCTTTATAAACTTTTGATAATATCCTGCTAATCCATTCAGCTCTTTATCTCGGTCACCATCTTGGGTCTTTTCCAATTATTCACTGCCTCAATCTTTGTCGGATCTACATACAACCCTTTCTCTGAGACTAGATGACCAAGGAATTTCACTTCCTTCTTCCAAAAATGGCACTTTAAAAACTTAGCCTTCAACTGATGCTCCCTTAATGTCTCAAGCACGACTGTAAGATGAACTTCATGCTCCTTCTCATCTTTAGAGTATATCAGAATATCTTCTATGAAGACCAACACAAATCTAACCAAGTGCTCTCTGAAGATCTATTTCATCAGATCTACAAAGAATGTCGGTGCATTAGTTAGTCCGAATGGCATAACTAACCATTTGTACGATCCATAGCGGGTCCTAAACGCCGTCAACGGTATACTATCTTCTGCAACTCTAAGCTGATGAAACCTGGTAGCCAAATCCAATTGAGAAAATATCTTCGCTCCACTGAGTTGGTCGAACAAATCGTCAATTCTTAGCGATGGATATCGATTCTTTATCGTCTCTTCATTCAACTTACGATAATCGATACATAGCCTCAACAATCCGTCCGGCTTCTTAACAAACACTATGGTAGCTCCCCAAGGTGAACTACTTAGTCGAATAAAACTCTTGCCTTCAAAATACAGTAATTGCACTTTCAACTCTCTCATCTTATTGGGTGTCATCCTGCTTGGTGGCCTACTCACCAGATCTCTTCCCAGTACCAAATCAATCCAAAACTCAATGGCTCGTTTCGGTGGCAATCCAGTTACCGACTCAAACACATCAGCAAAATCTCTAACTACAAAGACTCGATGAAACTCATCCTCCAACTCCATAATACCCAATAAAGCATTCACTTCACAACTGGGGTTCTCTATGGTATAAAGTATCCGATTACTATAATCCGGGTGACTAAGTGATATTTTTTAACCATGGCAAAATATCCTAGCATCATATTTACTTAACCAATCTATCCCAAGGATAATCCCTATTCCCACAAAATCAAACGCATGCAAACAGCAATCAAAAGTATGACCTAGCAAGTCAAACTCTAAATGGTCACACCTCATCCCAAGTGTCGCATACCCTCCTATCGGATTTGCAACCCTTAAGGAAATAACTAAATATGAGGGTTCTAGGTTAAGCTTATCTACCAAACATCGAGAAATAAAGAATATGATGCACTAGTATCAAACAGAATGCTAGCAGACATACTATGAATATGTAGCGAGCCTCCAAGAACAACCTTTCCTTTCTCCTGCACATTTGTCCTTTTCCATCTCTAGTAGGCTCTTTGCATTGGTTCTTATAATGGCTGATCTGATCACAATTAAAGCATCAAATGTTCTTCTTCCCAATCACCTTCTTTCCTTTCCTTTTTCCTTTTCCATTATGACACTCATTGGCATAATGTCCTTTCTTATCACATTTATAACAAACCACCTCAGCTTTTCTCTTCATCTGTGCTCCTCCTTTCTGAGCATTCTTCTTTTGGAAATACTTTCTTTACTAGCATTTTCCCACCTGGGCCTCCGTCATTTTCTTCCTCGAACTAGCTAATGGCTCTACCCGCCTCAGCGACAATTCACCACTACATCACTTGGATCTCTTGTGCAATAAGGTAGCACTTATCAACTCCGACCTCAAGCCTCTTATAAAATTCTCATTTCTCTTGATCACCGTATCAACTATGGCATACCCATACCGGGTCAACTCTTCAAATCTTCTTGCATACTCTATAACAGACATCTCCCCTTGTTCTAGTTCAGCAAACTTCCTAACCAATGTCGACTGCTCCATCACCGACATAAACCTTTCTTGAAACCTTCTCCTAAACTCCACCCAAGTCATGGTTTCCTCATCAACACCAGCTACAACAGTATTCCACCAAAATAGAGCGGCTCCTTGAAGTTGTCTCGAAGCTAATCTCCTCTTCTGCTCATCATTGAATCCTAGGTCAGCAAAGATTCTCTCACAATGTAATAGCCAATTTTCCACTTCAATCTCATCTTCAGTTCCAATGAACGGCTTCCCTCCAAGCCTGGTATTGTATCTGCTCAAGTTATCATAGTGGTTGACCATTAGAGCTTCCTGAACTCCTCCTCCAACAACATTCCCTTCGACAACTCCAGTTGCAATTCCAGCTTGCATCATGTTTACGAAGAACTGATACATGGCTCCTATATCCACTTGGGGAACACCAGCACCAACAATTTCAGCTTAAGCCTGACCTGGACCTCTTCTAGCATTTGGTTGGGCATTTCCATTAGTGGTGGTGTTATCTCCTCCAAGATTAATACTACCTATTCTTCCTTTCATATCTATATTCAAGCTTCATGAGATATAGATGAATTGCCTAACTAAGGTAGGAGTCTGGAGATATAGCGTATACTTACATATAACAAATACAAGTATTTTACTATAGCGTTATCCCATACCCTGATCTTAACTCTAATTACTAAGGATTATGTTTTTAGAAACCATTTTTAGTTAAAGTATTTCATAAACCATGCTCTATTACCAAGCTATAATATCCCCTTTCTAGAGGCCCAAAACTAAGCGCTAAAGATGCTGCAATCATCTGTAGTATTAGCTTCCGGCGACTAAATATGGCTATGTTAATGATATCTATAATATCAGAAGCACTTGAATATGAAATAAAACAAAGATTTCAAAACAAATTTTCTTCATTACATTCAAAACAGATGTTCCATATTCATTTCACATAATCCCAAATTCGCCCAAGCACAGATCAAATATACTTATTACAAAATACGCCAAGAGTGGTATGTGAAGATCCCCCTTAGTTGATCAGAGTTATATAGTCATAATTGACTTAATACAAACACAGCGGAAATACAACAAAACATAAAACTGCAACTCCTAAATAGCTATCTGTTTGCCTCCTACATGCCTTCGATAGCGTTATTCGTCATCCTTCTAAACCTGAAAAAAACTTTAACCCCTTAGCCTACTCAAATTAATTTTGAGCACCCAAGAGTTTAAGGGGAAAACATAAACTTCGAGTCAGACATAAAGGCTGGTGTGAATAATATTATACATCCTGGTTTAATATGTTAAGTGAGACCACGCCGCTTAGCGGAATGAGTTTCCCCTCACTAACATCCTTTTAAAACATATCTTTGCAAAACTTTTTTCCTGCAATCAAAACTAGTTAAATACTATAAATGAATTTATTATGTAAACATACATAAATATTAGGTAATAATGAACTATTTGTTCAAACACATAAGTTTTGTTTGGATAACTTTTAACCTTTGGCTGACTCGGGCATACCAGACAATATAATCAAAATTAATCTAACACCTGTAGCTATTCTTCTTCTGGACTATCTATTAAATACTTCATTTCTGGACGGTCTGTCCTTAACTATCTGTTAAATACTCCGCTTCTGGATGGTCTATCCCTAACCTAATCATCTCCCAGGTCTTCTTGATCCTAATGGTTTTTCGGGTTCACCAATAACCTATATGTATACAAACATATATTCCTTTCGGTGTTTTATCATAATTTTAGTCTACTTGTGACCAAGCCCTATACATTGGAATTTTTTAAAACAATTAGTTGGGGGCTAATAATAACGTATAGGGCGCGACCCTGTACTAGTGCCATCTGGTATTCGATTTAACCAAGCCCATATTTTACTTGAAAAAGCTTTGCTTGAAATTGTAAAACGATTATGGATGTATCGGTTGTATTGTAAACCATTGTAAAATCAGTGATGATGAATAAAAGAGCTATAAAGTGGATGTAGGCCCAATTCTTGGCTGAACCACTATAAATTTTGTGTTCTTTATTATTATAATATGCCTGTTTTATTTCGATATATGTAAATACCCTAAATGTATTGCTAAAATATCGATTTAACATTGCAGGTCATTGAGACAAAGCTTACCCATCGCAATGCCAAGTGAACCCCGTAAATCACTCAATAAATAAATTTCAAGCCACAGAAAGTTCCAAATTCAAATCAACATAAGATGAACTTTACACCAAAAGTTGATGATTCCACCAAAAAGACACTTTTCCAAAGAAAAAGAGCTAGACGCTTGTTAACTAATTACGATCGTTTGTATAAACAGACATCTGATTGAATAACTTGCGCCTATCCCATGGAATCAATCAACAGTGAAGTACACTCCATCGGATAAAGCAAACTGCTTACAAAGGAAAGGAACATAGGCTCGGAGACAGTAACAGGGGACCATTGATGAGCAAACAACAAAGAGACATGGGCGAGCTGATCAACAAAAGCCCTCTTCGGAGGCACAAGACCTCTTCGGAGGCGCAACTCTTCGGAGGATAAAAGACCTCTACGGAGGCACAAGCCCTCTTCGGAGGCACGCCAATAAATGGAAATGCTCTTCTCAACAAAAAGGTTGGTGGAACCACTAAGGCAAGGCCTTCGTTAACTAATTGCGATTGTTTGTGCAAACGAACATATGATTAAATAACTTGCGCCCGCCCTGTGGATCCAATTAACTGTGAGAGAGTAACTTCCAGGCAATCAAATCAAGACCTCTTCAGAGGCACAAGACCTCTTCGGAGGCATAAGACCTCTCCCGAGGCACCGCAAGCCCTCTTACGAGGCACAAGCCTTCCCCAAAGGTACATACTGCCCTCTTCGGAGGCAGAAGACCTTCCCCAAGGCACACAAGACCTCTCCGGAGGCACAAGACCTCTTCGGAGGCACAAGACTTCTCCGGAAGCACAAACAAAAGACCTCTTCGGAGGCAGAAGACCTCTTCGGAGGCACAAGACTTCTCCGGAAGCACAAACAAAAGACTTCTTCGGAAGCATAAGACCTCTCTGGGGGCACAAAGCTACGTCACAGAGCATAATGCTACTCTTCGGAGTCCAAATGCTACTCCTAAAAAATGCCAAAAATGCCCTCCTCAGAGGCACACTTCAACTCTCAAGGAAAATTTACTTGTTCATCTTGAAAAAATTCTTCTCTAGAGATTGAAGTGCTAAGTAAAATCCTCCTTAGAGGCCCACTTTACCGTGTAGGAGAATTCACTTCTAAAAAACGTGAAGTAACCATCTCCGAAGGTTGAAGCATAAAAACTTCTCCAAAAACGAGATACGCTCCATTTAAGTAGAATAATTGTTTCCTCAAAGACGGAATAGTTATTCTCCAAAGGTTAAGAGTATAAGTCTCACCAAAGCAAAAAGATATTGCAATGCGCTTGTGGTATAGGGGCAATATCATATGATACAACTACAACAATAAAAGTAGTATTCAAGCGACATACCACAAGCACATTACAATATCATGCGGAAAAAATGTGGAATAAATGCATTCTCAAACACAGACAAAAAGTTTGTACAGATAAAAAGAATCGCTTATTCTACACTAAAAATGAGAAATAAAGGCATTCTCACATATACAAGAATTCGTACAAGTAAAAGAACTATTTTATTCAATATTGTGAAAATTCTTTACATGTGCAGATCTCAAAAAAGCGGGGACCGGTACTCGCACAATCTCCGGTCAATACATCCAAAAAAGCAAAACAAGAAGCATAGAGTCTAGCTTATCATTCCTTCTTCCGACCACCCTTGGAACTCTTTCCCGGCCTGATAACCAGTTTTGAAAGCCGTTGAGGATGAGTCGGGGACGGAGGAGAAGGAGGAGCAGCTGGATCTTCTTCAACATTCTTCTCATCAGCCGAAGCGCTCTTTTTCTTCTTCTTCATCGCACGCTTCCCTTTTCTCTTGGAAGAAGACTCACTTCCCGGAGTAAAAAACTCAGAAAGTTTTGTGTCGTCATCATAAGTTTGCTCCGAGGTCTTTTCGCCTTCTTCAAGTCCCCCAGTCTTTTGCTCTTGTGAAACAACCGGATCATCCAAGTCTTTGAGGGCTTCTATTTTCTCTTCTTGTGATCCTGGTTGAGAAGCAGACAGAGGAGTGACTTGGGGAGGAGGAGGAACAGCAGCCAGAGAAGGAGAAGTTGGCGCAACTTTCGGAATTCCGCTGCAGAAGAAAAGAAGTTAAAACCGGTATTCTCCGAGAAAAGAGAAGATATTGGTTCATCAAAGCTTAAGTAATAAGTAAGAAGTTCGTCAAGCTCCGTTAAATCGAATAGGTGATTCACTGAGTCCGGGTCGACGTTAAAGTTACCTGGAGGAGTCGGCTTTGCAATATCGATCTCGAATTTCTCAGCCTCAATGTCTTCCATAGCTTCTTCCTCAGTTGGAGTAGTCACAATTTCAGTGTCAACTTTAGCAGTAAGCGAAGAATGGGAACTGGAGTCTATAATGTTGACATCAGCCGAAGTTGAAGTATGAACGGGGGCAGTTGAAGGAGCTTCTTCTTTCGGGTATTCATCTCCCGTCGACTCAGCTCGCGCTTTGGCAAGTTGCTCTTTTCCTCTAGCAAGAGTGACACGAGCTTCATCGTCAAGATAACATGCCTCAAGCCCTGCCTCATCATAGCCGGCACCACCGAGCATATCAACTGCGGCTTCCCATACTTCAGCCAGAGTAATCTCATATTCAGGGCCCAGAAAGGAGAGGCTCCCATGACCCAGAATGTTGTGCAAATAAAAGTCGAAAAGAGTAGAGCTGATGTTGGCTTTAGTAGCCACATGTGATTCTTCTGCTGCAACTTTCCCAGCGATAGATTCATCACGCTCTTTTTCAGTTTTCAGTAACTGAGCTTGCAGTCTTACAATTTCCAAATCCCGAGAGCTAATTTTCTCCCGAAGCTGAACGACATCATCACGATATTTCCCAGTAAGATGTTGCTCTGCTTCAAGTTTGGCTTCAGCATCTCGCTGAGCAGCGTGAGCATCTCGGACTTGCTTCTGGAGCATCTCCTCCCTTTGCGAATAAGAAGTGGAGGAAGTGGCAAGCTCGTTCTTTAGTTTTTCAATTTCAGCTTCAAGCCACTCATAACCATCAGAGATGCTCTTCATTTCAGCGTTTTACTGCTTACAAATTTTGTCCCACTCCGATTTATCATTCTCCATGGTCAGCATGGCTTCGAGATTCGCACGGTTGACCCTTTGCAGCTCATCAACAAGCTTTTGCCATTCGGACACCCTTTCGATGTTGAGTTTGACAGCATCAAGGCTACGCAACATATCCAATTTATCGATCAGGACCAAGTCAAGGTCGAAGCATACCCCCTTTAAGCACCATTGCGGGAACCGACTTTGAAGAATTGGCGGACCCTGTCCAACTTGATACTGGGGTCTATTGATGATTGTCTGGATATCAGACTTCTCAAGAGCAGGAGAGTCAGCGAGGATATCAAGAGGAATTGAAGCAGGGGTCTTGTCAGAAATTGCAGACGCGTCACTAGGCTTGACCCGCTTGTTTGGATCATCAACAATATGAGTCTTCCCTTTATCGTCATAAGACTTTTGCTTATGAGAACTATCGCCTCTATGGGAAGAGTATTATCGCTCATCTCTCCGACTGTATTGATGCTCATAGTCCAGCTTCTCTTGCTCATAGTCCCGCCTCTCTTGAGCTTTCTTAATAGCTCTTTCTTCATCCGTCTCCCTCGGGGCATTGAGGTATCGCCGAAAGTCATAAGTTCCGCGGCCTCCATAGCGCTGAAATTTGTCATAATATGAGCCAGAACGCCCCATCGGAGAATCTGAAAATGGAAAAGAAATGAAGTTTAGAAATCTCCAGAAGAAGAGGATAAGTGCGTATAAGTGCCGAAAAATCCTAAGTGTGTGCAGCGTGCAAACTATGCGCGTCAAACTACAAACCACGCTGTAATGTGGGAACGGCGACGACATGTGTAGAAGGTGTCGTAGTTTGTTGCAAAAAGGAAGTTGCTTCAACAACAGGAGAAATCGCTTTTGAAATATCGTCTTTAAAAAGCTCTTGAGAGGTTATCATTATAACGCTCAAGTTATCAAAAGTGTCATCACCATGACGCCCATCAGAACTCTCTTTCTCAACTTCCACAACGGCCGCCTTTTCAGAAATTCGAGGATTTTCTTCCTCTGCAATAACTGGAGCAAGTGCCGGTTTGCTAGACAGTCCCGCAACATCAGTAGAAGTAGAACACTTCACCAGTGATGTCGCAGTGGTGGGTTCCTTCAGTGAAAGTTCTTTAGCAGGAACTAAGGCATCTGACGTCTTGGCCGGAGAGTCAGGAATTTCATGAGGCTGGATGGAACGAGAAGAATGTAGAAGTTCGAACTGGTGCAAAAGTTCATCTTTCAACAATTTTGGCGCTCCTCTCTTCCATAGCCACAGCATTTAAAGTTTCAAAAATCGACTTGAGTCTGGGATTTCTAAGCGGGGGAGGAAGTGCTGAAAAAAGAAAAGGATGAGGTTAAGTATTTGATAAATTCGGGTTTCGAAAAAGCTCATGAGATGAATAGATAAAGGCAATCTTACTCCCGACTCTCCAGACAGAGTAGAATCCCGGAGGACATCGGACAAAGAAGAATTGACTTAGGAACCCGTGAGCACTATCGGGTAAATCCAAAATCAACTTCCGGTTTCTGGCACCTCTTACAAGCACGATTGAAGGGTGATCTTTATTCTTAGCGAAGGTGCATAAATAGCAAATTTCATCGAAGCTTGGAAAACGGTTGAGCGTCCTCCTGAACAGAACACACAACACCATCACGACGGCATAACCGTTGGGGTGTAGCTGGAAAGGCGAGATAGCTAATCGAAGGAAAAGTTCTCGGAGAAATTCGTTGAAAGGTGGAATAGCTCTGCTTAAACACATTTGGCGATTCACTGCGACAAAACCGAGAGGTGGCCTATCAGCTGTGTCACTTGCTCCAAGGAATATAGCATCTGATTCGGCAATACCGATTTGGGTACACAGTTGTCTAAAAACTTTGTGGCTCAGAGTGGTCGGAGATCTCTCCTGAGGATCGATCAGTGGGTTAGCAATCGGGAATCAACTAGATATTCAAATATGAAGGTGCACGTTTCCTAAAAAGTGTGAGGTGTTGTGCAGAACTAATAAAAAGTAGAAAGCAAACATAACTGAAATTGAACTAGTTGAAAGTTGACAAATTAGTCGATTACAAAATTTCAGGACTTGTTAATTTAAAACTCAAGTGCAGTGTTAAGGCGAACAAATTGACTTTAATCGATTATTCTGGTTTTGCTTTGATACTTCACTTGAATAAGTTGGTTCGCAACATTTCATTCACACAATTCATTAAAGTTGATTATTCTTTATCGGCTAATCTGTCATGCGATGTGGGCAGTCAATGGCAGTATATTTGTCCCGTTTTTCTGCAAATGTTGTTTTTAAACAGGTTATTAGCGTTAAAGTCAAGACAAGCTGAAAAGAAATGCAACATAGTTTAAGTTCAAAGGTCAATCAAGTTCTGTCCAAATTTCACAAGTGTTAGGTCGTCCAGCGACCTAGCATAGGTCGGAACCTTCATAGGTCGCACAGTGCAAGTTAAAAGGTTCAAAGCAATGCAGATTTGTTCAAGTCCTTGCTCGGCCGCGACTTAAAGCCTATGTCATAGGAAAGTTAGGTCGTGCAGTTTTAAGGTCGTGCGATTCGTAGGTCGTGCAGTTTTTAGTTCAAGCAACTCTTGGGTCGTTTAGCGACCTAGCACAGGTTGTAGCTATCATTAGGTCGCAAATTGTCTTAAGTCTCTTAAGACCCTTATGATGCTAACTTCCTCTCCATGCCACAACCCACCAGATCCGATAACCCGTTATCAACTACACATATAAATCCATCGTCTTCTTCATTCCTCCATATCACCGAATCACCCCAAAAGCAATTCAAAACATCCCCAATCCATCGCAGATTCAACACATTACTATGCCTTCATGAATCGGTTAAAGCAGCGATCAAAAATCGATTACGACAATCACTCGAGACGCTGCACAACTCATAGAATGGGGCTAAGGTCGAAAAATACGGATTCAAGATTCGGCGATGATTACGGTGGGATGGAGATCAAATTCACTTACGAGATGTAGTGGTGAGGATGAATCAGTGAGTAGAATGGGTTGAATTCACCTTTGAAAACTCGGAAATTCTTCAATGGCAGAGCGGTAAGTCAAAGTAATTAAGTGAGGAAGAAGCTCACGACCTAACTAATTTATATGAGTCTGAGAGAGGGAGGCGAACATGCATACGAGTTAGCACGAGTTTTAGGTTGTTTATGACCTAGCAAAGTTAAATCGAAGCACACGACCTACGACATAGGCCTGCACTTCGAGGGGCAAATGTTAACTCGTATTTTAGTCGCGACCTAAAACTCAGGGACCTACGACTCCGCGACTTAACAAACTACGACCTAGCGACCTAAGGGAGCCTGCGACCTAACTAAGTTAGCGACCTAAGGAAGCTAACGACCTAACTAAGTTAGCGACCTAAGGAAGCTAACGACCTAGCAGACTTCACGACCTAAGAAGTGTCACGACCTAAGAAGTGTCACGACCTAAGAAGTGTCACGACCTAAAGAATGACACGACCTAAAGGATGACACGACCTAAAGAATGACACGACCTACAGAATGCCACAACCTAAGGACTTCGCGACCTAACTTCGTAAAGGACTTCACGACCTAAAGCATTCACGACCTAACTATCAACGCAAAGGCAACGCGACTTATGACCTATCTTAGGTCGCCTACGACCTAAGACTTGCTGCCTAGTATGTACAAACCGGAATAGCTCCTTATGCCGCAGAAATTAGGTCGCTCACTATTCCTGCTAAGTCGTCCACGACCTAAGCCTTGTCAATATGACCGAAGGATCCAGGGCAAGCTGTTAAGTCGTAGCCTATGCCTCTTAGGTCGCCCGCGACCTACCTTAACTCGTCCACGACTTGCGACCTAAGGGTCAGCTTCCCTATAAATACCAGTCTACCCCGAATGTGAAAGGGACTTTTGGCCAATCATTTTCTGAAGCGTCGTTATTCTGCCGAATTCTCAACTCATCCAACATTTGAAGATCTCTAATCACTCAAGACATTACAACAAGCTTTGAGAGAAATCTACTGCATTCAACATGAATTCGAAGAGATCTTCAACATCGAAGCTTGAGCTAATAGTCTAAAGTGTTTAGGAATCGAAATATATTGTACTTTGAAGAGCATTGTATCATTTTGTAACCAGAATCAGCAATAAAAGAGTATAAAGTGGACGTAGGCTCAATTACGGGCTGAACCACTATAAATCTGTTGTCTTTTACTGCTTTCAGCTATCTTACTGCTTATATCTTGTTCCCGTATCACGGGTGGTGCTTTCACAACTTCGCAAAACACACCGGGTGTTAACGTTCAATTTTCAGCGTTAACATCAAACCTTTCGAAACCATTGAATTAAACCTTTCAAAACCATTGTACTAAAACTTTTCGAAGCCACTAAATTCAAACCTTTTGAAGCCATTGAAATCAAACCTTTTGAAAACATTGAACTTAAACCTTCCGAAACCATTGAACTAAAACCTTCCAAAACCATTGAACTAAAACCTTTCGAAACCATTGAAATAAAAAACCTTTCGAAATTATTGAAATTAAACCTTTCAAAACCATTGAACTAAAACATTTCAAAATCATTCAACCTTTTAAAACATAAACCTTTCGAAGGCATAATGGGTTCAATTTAAAACATGTTGAAAACCTTCTTTAAAAACCTTTCGACTACATTGAAAACAACCTTTCGACTTGGTCAAAAGATCTGCTTCGAAAGCTTTGGGTTAAAATTTAATTATAAAACACAAGGGTAAAACATCTAAGTCGAAAGCTTTCTTTCGAAAGCATGGAGAAGGGCTGGCTTTTAAAACAGCTAAACCTTTCGACTTTGTCGAAAGCTTTAAAACCTTCATTACAAATAAATGACCTGGTCGAAAGCAACCAAGTCAAAAGTTCTTATTCGAAAACAAAGCAGGCGACTCTTTTCGTTTATAAAACAAACATACTCCAACCTATTTGGCAACCAACCTTTCGACTAAGTACCCTTCAACCTTTTCCAATTCATCACGTACCAAGTAAGTTGATGCCATATGCATTGGTTTGACCTTGTGGAGAGCTATAATCTTTCGACTTTTCCAAAAGGTCTAGGTCGGAAGGTTTGATGCCTAAAATGGCTGAAACATGCTAAAAGCATGGTTTTCTTGTTTTTAACTTAAAAAGATAACTTTTCAACTAACCTGACTTTGTTTATCAAATTCTCATTGGTTAATAAATACTTTTTAGAAAAGTGTGCCACTAATTTCAAAATCAAATAATTATTTTATTTTTTAAACTGCTCCTTCTCCATAATTAAATATATAAAACATTTAAGTCCCATACCTTAAATAATTTTATATACTCATCAAATCACTTAGGAAAAATATAGAAAAATCCCAAAAAACCTATTTTAATATGTTTTCCAACATATAAAAAATTTCAAACCCAAATAATAATTATTTTAGCCGTTAATAATTTATAACCCAATAAACTATTTTCTTCACTAGAAAATTAATATAAAATCCACATAAATTCAGAAAATTATGAAAATTGGAACCAATCTCTAAAATAACATTTTTGACCTATATTTAAAATGTTAAGGCTTTTGGATGTCATTTAATAGGGTTTTCATATCAAACATTTCATAAATACTAATTTGAACATGCATAATTCATCAACAAACAAATATATAACTTTAATCATCAAAACATGGCATATACTTGCAAAAATATTTCAGATCTAATCTTAAAACCAAAAACCATAAGAAAATGGGATGTAGTAATTATTCACCTTAGCTTTGAGATTAAAAGACGTGATATTTGATGTTGAATTACTTGATTATCTTCCTTCTCTTGAATCCTAGCTTTATCTTCCTCTTGAGAACAGTAATGGTGGATGGCTTTAGATGTTTTTAGTTTGCTAAAATGAAATGAACGTGATTTTCTTTTTCAAAGGGTTTAGGGTATAAGCCTCTCCTATTTCCCATATTGATTTCCAAACACATTTGTTTATGTTATCACATTTTAATTTGCAAATTAACATGGCACGACTACCCTTAGTTTAATTAAATCTCAACCTATTAATCATTACATTATTTTATTTTATTTAGCTAATTAAATATCCTAAATAATGTTTTAAAATATGAGGTGTTTCAATAGAATAAAGCAAATTAAAAATCCCTTTAATAAATTTAGACCATAATTAGTTATCCCGAAAGATAATAAATCGCATTTATAATCTTTCATTTTCTAGAAACAATGTGAATTGTCTTGAAAGATATTTTATCAAATTTATAATATTTTTAAATAACCAAACAAATATCTTTATTAAAAAGTTATTTATCTCAAAAACACCTTTTTTTAATCAGTAAATTAACTTTTAAACCTTATTAAATCATATCATTAATTTTAATATACTAAATCAGTTAATTAACTTTAACACACTTTTATTAAATCAATTAATTTACTTTAAACTCTTTTATTAAATTAATTAATTAACTTTTGAAACACCATTATTTAATTTTTTTAACTAAATCCAAATATCATTAATTAAAATGATAAATTAGATTCAAACATCGTTAATTAAAATGATTTAACTAAATTTAGAACATCATTAATTAAAATAATTAATTAACCTCAAACATTATTATTTAAAATGGTTGATTAGTTTTAAACATTATTAATTAATATGATTTGTTAAACTCAAATATCATTAATTAAAATTATTAATTCATTTAAATATCGTCAATCAAAACGATTAATTAAATTTAAACATCTTTAGTTAAAATGATTTATTAACTTAAAACATCATTACTTAAAATGATTACTTAACATTAACTAGATGAATTAATTTAAATTCAAACATTATTAGTTATGATGATATGATAAATTTTAAACTTGATTAACTAAAATGGTTAATTAATTCAAGTATCATAAATCAAAATGATTAGTGAATTAAAATATATACTTTATGAAAATACAAGCTCAAGACAACACATACGAAGGGTTTAGGAGATAATATTCAATAACTTACATTACAATGAAAATTGCTATAATGACATTTAAAAAATTTAAATAAAATATCATGATTAATTACAACTAAACATCAATATAAGCAGTATAAGGAAATAAATAACAATTATTAACAAGAAACCCCTCAGGGTCTCCCTACAAATGTTCCCTGCAAAACAATGGTCATGGATAATATATAATTATATGGGTTCACGGTAATAAAGTTAATAATATGTCATCCATTTTCCAAAACATAATTTCAACTAAACAATTAATCAGACAATAATTTAACTAACATCCAACCAATCGACAATATTCTATAGCATCATAGATATTATATAATAAATTTGAAGGTATGTAAACTCATTGAAATTCCAAATATCCTCAATCATTTTGGTTTGAACTAAAATCAAATGGACATTCGATTTTAGCTTGAAATTCTACAAGCACCAATCACCTTCAATCCAATTCATTAATATGGACGTAGCCATTACGAACCTAACAAGACTAACTGCATTCAATTTGAACCTATCATTCATAAGTTATTTGGTTTTGTAAGATTCGGAAATTAAATAATATAATTAATATTAATTACATCATTAACTTGCTAATTAACTGAACCTAATCTCGTTCATTCAAAATCAAGGCAGCCTAATACAAAACTCCTTGACTCCGTTCATTTTTGATTCGCTGCCACCGCCGATCACCTTACGCCATCTTGACCTCACTACATGTAGTCCCGACCAAGATGACCCTATTGACACTAGTCTCGAACCATAACTCGACGTTGTTCGCCAGAAAAACCCTACAGAAATGAATGCCGTTGAACTCGATTTTCCACCGCCTTGCTCCATCTTAACCCTATCCAACTGGCCAAAGACTTCCTCTCACCTAACTGAGTGTTTTACTAATTGGAGCGATCACTTAAATATGTCTCCTGTGCCATGAATCGACCGTGGTCGTTGGATGGTAGTTGTTTAAAAATGGCAGCTAGGTTAAGATTTAAGGTTTAGAGCAAAATGAATGGTTATGGAGCCCTTATATAGATTTTCTAACCAGTATTATTCATGCCTTAAAATTGATGAACTCCAATCGAAGCCTACTCACTGGCGTTTCTAGCCAAATAGCCCTATTCCAAACTCAATGGAACTATTTTTCGAGAGCTAATTCTATCAAATTCAAAAGTTAGCTTTTTGAATCAAATTATAATATTTTAAATTTCAATAATTAATCGCAACGCGTTACGAGATCACTCGATCACACCATACATCCGATCATCACGAAACTCGTCGACATACAATAATTTTTTATTCTTGTTCCAATGGAAATAATTTCGTTAAAATCAAAGACAGTGCCCTGGAATGCTATTTACACACATTTAAATATCGTTTTATATTTTCGATCCAAAATCAAAATTTATCTGATCTATTTACTTTTGTAATTAAATTTATAAATTCAAATCACCAATATTATCTATTAGTTAAAAAGAGTAAAATACAATTATTAAATCCATTTAGTTATTATTTAATTCACAAACTAAAATATTCAAGGAATCCCTACATATGAATATAAGTTATTAAATTTCAAAAATCCAATTATTTAAATATTTGAAATTAATTAAATATTTAATATTCAATGATCAAAATTCTAGTTCGATACATTCTCCCCCCTTAAAAAATTTTCGTCCCTCAAATTTCCAAGGAAGGAAATGTCTCCAATCCCTTATGTTTAAAAATTATTAATTAAAATGAGTTATTAACTTATTACTCAATTAATTTCCAAATATTAAGGAAAATTTCGACAGCACCTCCTTTGCACAGCTCAATCAGAAAAACTACAAATTTCCTCTACGAGTCCAAAAACAACAAAATAAAACAAAAGCCAAGTAGCCTACCTTATCTGGGGCAGAAAATTATCAACCAAACAAAATACCAAAATAGTAAAACTACCACCTACCTTTTTGCGTTGAATTTATATTTTACCAAGCAGTTTGTTATCTCGATGCAAATATAGGTGCGTAAGAAGTTAAGTGGAAATCTCTTGCTTCCCTGTACTTACATAATCCAAAGAGTGATACTGATAAAAGAGAAATGTACTAGCTATCTCTATCATAAATTCAAATAGCGTAAGCAATATAACATTCATATGCAACAAAGCAAGATGATGCGACAAATAGTTATGATGCAATTGATAATAATGAGGCAACCCTACTTGCTAAAACTAGCATGATACAAATCTACATACAACTCTAGTATTAAACAAAGCTATATTAAATCAAAAGCAACATATCAACCATATGCAATAAAATACAAAAATGTTATCTAACACATGCTATGCATCCAATACTTTCAAATTATAAATTTAGAACCAAATGCTCAGGTTTTATATTAAAAAATACAATTTAAAACACCCTCAAAAAGAAATATATCAAAACTAGATCCAACATGACTAGGAGGGTGCGCTCCTCTTCCGAAATGTTACAACTCTAAACAAAAACAATGGAGCCTCTAGTGGTACTTTGGTACCTCCTAAAAACAATAGAGTAAATACACCCGGGGAGTCCCAAAATGGGAAAAACACCCAATCACGCTTTGATTTTTGTCATTCATTGCAGTAAATAAAAATATTTGTGAAACACTTTAGAAATATCTACTGGAACAAATTCCAATTTTTATCGAGATAATAATATTTCTCAAATACTTCAAATCATAGTATTATTATTTCTTTTCACAATCATTCCAAAAATTCTTTTTAAAACGATTTCAAAACCACCGGGATTTAAGTCCTAATAAACAACAATTCAAAACATCTGTTTATAAATTCAAGCTTTATAAACTATGGTATAAAAATCACGCAACCAGTCAAATCAAATTCGATATAGGAATAAACTACCATTATCAATCAATCAAATTTCATAAGGGAAAAAACTTAACATTATTTAAAATATCAAAGGACTAATAACCACATTTAGAATTTTGCTTAAGTTCACAACTTTTCTTAAGTCACACGCTAAGTATACAATTATACTTAAGTCTATATGATATATATATAAATCACCCATATGCTATATTTGATTGATCACTCGCTCAAATACATAGACCTCTACTATCAAACTAGGATCGCTCACTCGGCCTCCCTTAGAGTGAACTCCAATCAGGTTCCTCGATCAGAAACTTCCATTCTCCTTGCATAGTGATAAACTATGGTAGATAACTTCAGTATCATATCAAGAATCCGAATCAAGAATTCGCTAACAAGAATCAAGTGAGAGATCCTTTTTTGGACTAGTATGAATCACCCTAAAGCTATGTATTCAAATCCTAGATCAAGAACCGTGCGAATACAATGATCTACGTATAACTTACACACTTAGTTCGATTGGTTTCTTAATTATACCAATCTCTTTCTAAATCACTAATATTTTCCACTTAGTATTTTATTCAACGCTAAAATTATTTTATGAATTACTTTATAAATTTTCCCCTAAGTTTATAAATATTTTACAAGGACAATTCTTTATAAAACAACAAATAAAAGCTTACTCTATTTTATTTACTTATATAATACTATTCTAGGTACCAGTAGTATACATAAAACATGAATTTTATTTTATTTATTTGTTATTTATTTATTTTAATTCATATTTTGTTTTCCAAATTTGAATTAGAGGCCCAACAAAATATGGCTCTTTAAAACCAAGTCAATCCTTTGTCCTCTTTAACTTAGAGTGCTCTAAGGAAAAATGTTCATGGGTTCGCTCAATATTACTATATAATTTACGCAATTTATATAATTAGAAAAACTATAGTTATAATTAAATAAATTACTAAAACCATTCTATCTAATTTAACCCATTTAAAACTTGAGTTAATTTGTTTTGTGTCCATCCAAGAGTTTTAAAATTTTCAATTATCACATTATTATTCAAAATAACTTTTATTTTAAACCGATTTCCTTTAAGGGAACTTAAAAATTAAATACACAGTTTTTAATTCAAAATTCGAGCTTTGAAAACATAATACTTATATTTCTTTATGAAATAACTTTGAACAATTGATTTACTAAAACTCACTTTAGGTTCATCTGGATTCAAACTCATTTTGATCGCATAATGATGAAGAGAATAATTTACTAAGTACCCTACATTATTCGCTTAAGCAAACACCGATCGTCACTTAGAAGATTATTCAAATTGCCATAAAATTAATCGAGATGGTTTCCTCTAGATTAACCTAAAGAAATTGCATTGCTTTTTAAATTTTATCTTCCAAAATATTTCTTTTAGAAATCTTTTAAGTAGTACTACTATATATGATTTTTCAAAAATCATTTGAAATTATTTCAAACAACTTTTGGATTTAAATTCAAACATCCTTTTTAAAACATATTTTATAAATCAACTTTATATAAAATTACCTTTATATAAAAATCATTTCACATTATAATAATTCTCCTTTATTATAATAAATTTTTCTCAAGTATTTATTCTCTAAATGTCTTATCCTACCATTTAGGTAATATTAAAGAACTTTTATTATAAGATTACTTTTATCTTAACGTTTGATTACTTTTAACTTCAAATTTTCTTTGAATACCTTATGGTAAAATCATCAAATTAATTCACAAGGAATTCGTTTATATATTCAAACAACAATTGCTTATAAATAAGCTAAATACAATTAATTAGCAATCAACAAATGACAATCAATGCTCCTAAATTAACCAAGCATGACTGAACAAACAATAGTGATAATAAATAAATATTATCACTTTTAAACAAACAAGCACACTCTATAACTATACAAAGTTTGAAAATTATTCCTTTATAAAAATAGAAGTAAAATATTTCATTTACCAAATTTTCAAAAATTCAATATCATGTATGTTTGCCTTGTACAAGTGTTTAGAAATCCCTATCGATATCATGACATCCCACGTCTCGACCAAAATTCATAATAGGCTCACTAGACCAATTAACACTACATTTTTATACTAATAACAAATACGCTCTCGTATATATATAATACTCTCAAACTCATTCTAGAGGGTCACTTATCCTATCTTAAATGAGTTACTTACTCTAGGTTATTACTAATCCTATCTCTAGTGAGACATATCTTACCAAAACCATGGTTCTCGCTTAACCTTCAGCTTAATACCAAATTTTAACGACCAACCTTTTTGACCATCGAAAGTCAACACCAAGTACATCCACGATATTCAAATGCCAAACATCCAATCATTGGAAAGGCAGATTATTAGGGTAAAATAAAAAGAAAAGAAAAGAGAATAGAGAAATCAGAATCTCATAACGGAATCGACTACATATAATATAACAATGACCATAATAACTACTTCTCCAAAATACAAAGTACATCAG
Organism: Allium fistulosum; assembly: GCA_030737815.1. Lineage (NCBI taxonomy): Eukaryota > Viridiplantae > Streptophyta > Magnoliopsida > Asparagales > Amaryllidaceae > Allium > Allium fistulosum. The sequence goes on along the minus strand of CM060907.1, from coordinate 421,694,066 downwards.
ATTAAAAATAAACCTAATTAGCTGGGAAATTATAAAATCCTAACTTTACAAATTTCTAATAGGTAAACAATATAATACAGCAGAAATAAAATACTACGATGGGTGAACCTCCAGCCCTTCTCCAATAACTTCATATCACCTAAGGTAACTTGTAAAATACCCGGTCTGACCCAAGTATTATAATAAACTAACACCTGGGTCATTCTGGAAAACTAGCATGAGAAAGCTCATGTAATATGACGAACATATAAAAATTCTATGGGACCACGCTGCTAGCGCAGAACGGGTTTTTACATCACAAGAATAACATCCATAAATGAAGAAATGGAAAAACAAATTAGAACAACAATCCAATCAAGAAAGAATGGAAATAAACAATATAAACTATGCAAATAAAAGAGGTGAGTACTAGAAATAGCAAATCCCATGTTGAATGAATGGGCAACAATAATATCAAATTTCAGACTTGAGAGAATTGTCAAAAATAATTGAACATAGAGAATAGCACAAGGTAATTCTTATTGCAATTAAGGAAACAATTCAAAGATTTGAATTAACAATGTGGGAAAAAGATAAAATATTCCAACAATGACTAGGAGGGTGCGCACCCTATAACATCCCGCCTTTCTGACCGCCCCTAGTCGGTAATTAAACCAACTTGAAACGTTCAAAATGACGGATTGTTATTTAGTTTATGTAATTTAAACAGAATCAGCCATAGAAACACAGAATAATAATATTTCATTACTATGAATTTCTTTTACATACATCAGAGTTTTATACAATGAATTAAATTTGATACAGCGGAATATCTCTTTAAATACAAAATTTCCTGAACTAAAGTGAACGCTTTACCCTCTCTCTCTAACTTCGCTGCCCGAAAAATCTTCAAGCTGTAAAATACTCGGTCTGACCCGAGTATTACATTCAAAAGAAAATAATACACAGGCCAGTCTAATTCAAACTCAGTTATTAGTGCATAGAGGCAGTAATAATCAAATAGATGACAGTCACAATAATTCCCGTCTATCCGACTCTTTAAACAAAGAAATCGGATAACGGTAAATATAACACTTAACAGTGTTAACTATAAATCAGTAGAATTAAATCATCAGCCGAAATAAATAAACAGATTATCAGTGAAGAAAATACAAAAAATAACAAAATCATCAGATCACCAAAATAGATGGTAAAATAAATTTAAACCATTGAGATATCACTTAAAACATCAATTCTAATTTGCTGCCGTACACGCTAACGTGTACGGTCTCGCCAATACTACATACGAAATACGCAAAAGATCAATGAATCAACAATCAAATGAAGATTTAAAATTTGTCAATTCTGTGTGGCTGCAGTACACGCACGCGTGTACTGCCTCGCCACAACAGTGAAGAAATTTCACAAAAGCTCAATGAAAGTTCACAAACGACACAAGGTCAAATCCGAGCAACAAACTGGATTCAACTCAAGTGATTTCGAAAACAATCCAATTGTATCAATGTGACGCAACCCAACAAGGGCAAGACTGCAACCAAAAAATACAGTCACCACATGCACGCAATAGTTCAAGTTCCAAAATGTCAAGTGAAGGTGACATCAGTGGTACAGAGGACCACCCTGAAACCAAACCAAAAAATATATACACAACTGCAGCTAGGAAGTAGTCATAGGAATGCAAAAGTAAGTCAGCATCAAAGACACGGCCTTAACAATGAAAAGTCTATAAACAGGAAGACGACACAAATGTACATAAGCAACAATGCACTGTACATCAAGTGATACAAAACCAGAGCATCACATTTTTCATAAACAATGGCACAGCAACTAAATGCCGCAGGTTCAACCACCAATAAGAACAATGCACATAAATACATGAATAACGAGTATGCAAGTGAAGACAACAATGGTGCCAGCAGTTGCAAACAGATTTAGAGACATCAGAGTGACCAAAGTCACAGCCGTGTTTTATCAATAAGGCAACACAGCCACAAATCATAACAATTACAAGAAAGGCACAACAAGGCCAAATACGAGTTCAATATAAATAAGACCATAGACAAAATGAAATGCACATGTCAAACCCAAATACAGGATTTCAGAATGCAGTGGCCATACATATATATACATACAAGAATGTATGTATATAAATGATCAGCCATCAAAGTGCAGTGCAACTACAATGAAGACAGTGGCAACAGTTCAGATGACAAAGAACTAAAGTAAAGACCACAAAATAACATCAAAGGTAAAGACTCAGCAATGTCAAAGCCAAGAAGAAACTACATGACAACCTTAATACAAATGTCAAAGCAAGCTACAGGGCAACCCAATGCACCAATGAATCATCAAAGGCTATAGCAAATAAAATCACTGCAAAAATTCCAACCAGTGTAACAATACATATATGAAACATAAACCAGATATGATCAAAGAGCCCAGGTTTTCAATGAAACCAGATATGAAACAATTTCAAAAATGCAAAGGACCAGGGTCAGGATATCATAATGCAGACAACTAATTCAAACTCACAGACCAACTACAATGAAAAGACCATTGCAAGTATACTGGATTATGAAAGACACAACAAGGAGAACTTCAAGTTCAACAAAGTTCATCAGACTCAAGACAGTCTGCAAGCAATTCAAAGTGGAGGAACCACTAAAGACTCAACAGTAAACACATGCTCAACAAAGATCAGGCTACAAAAGCATATGATGGTGCAGACAACAGATGAGTGAAAACAAGATAAATCTACAAATGCAACCTGATCAAGTGCAAGTGCAACAGTGAAAATCAACTGAGCAAGTGAACCAGACCTCAGCAATATGTACACAAACTTCAAATGACTCAGGTTGAAGTCATATACAGCAAGTACAAGTAGCAAATACAAGTCACGTGTTAACCCTTAATTTTTTACGACTTAAGTACTGGTCGACTCAAGAACTGGACGACTCAAGCAGAATACTTCACGACCTACGACTCAGGGTCTAGACGACTTAACGGGTTAAGGCCTGAACAACTTAACGAGCTAAGGTGAGAACGACTCAACGAGTTAAGGTCTAAACGACGCAAGATTTGAAACAGTCCAGAAAGTCTTCGACCCAAAGAAGTTGGCGACCCAGGGGAGTTAACGATTTAAAGCAGTCAATGACTTAAAGAACTAGACGACTTAACGACTTAAGGGATGTTACGACTTAAGGGAAGCTCCAACCTAAGGAATTAAAAGGACTTATGACTTAAGGTTATTTGCGACTCACGACTTAGCTTAGTCGACCACAACCTAAAAGCTACTGAGTTAAAATCCAATGCCTGTACCTATGCCACTTTAATCTGCTAAGTCGGCCATGACTTATGACTTATTATAAGTCGGCCACGACTTAGGACTTGTCTTCTACCAAATCACGAGCTGGACTCAGCAAGTCGTCCACGAGCTACCTTAAGCCAACCACCAGTCACGACTTATCTTAAGTCGGCTACGACTCAGGACTTGGCATAATTTCCTGTCCAGATTTCCCTATAAATACATCACTACCTTCAACATGGAGAGGACTTTTGGTCGATCATTTCTCGAAGCGTTATTACTCTGTCGAATTCTCAACTCATCCAACATTTGAAGAACTCCAATCACTCAAGGCATTACAACAAGCTTTGAGAGAAATCTACCGCATTCAACACGAATTTGAGGAGATCTTCGACATCGAAGCTTGAGCTAATAGTCGAAAGTGTTTAGGAATTGAAATATATCGTATTTCACATGTGTATTGTATCATTTTGTAACCAGATTCAGTAATAAAGAGATTCAAAGTGGACGTAGGCTCGATCTCAAGCCGAACCACTATAAACTGCTGTCTTTTACTGCTTTTTCGCTATTTTACTGCTTAATTCCTGTTCCCGTCACACGGGTGGTGCTTTCACAACTCTATTACACACACCGGGTGTTAGCGTTCAATTTTTAGCGTTAACATTTTGGTGCTTTCACTTAGAATTGAACTCAGGCGATCATTCACCATTGCTTCACGGAAGTTTGTTGAAAAAGTTTCCTTCAAAACCAGAAGTCTATCAGACATAATGGCTCCTGGAAGAAAACGTAAGACTGTTAGATCTAATGATGATCGCGACAATACTGCCACTTCTCTTTCTCCAAGTCCGGCAGCTCCAAGCGTCGAGGTGACGCGAGAAGAGTTATATGCTGCTGTGTCTGGACTGTACCAGCAGATTGAAACTCAGAATAATCTGATGATGGAAAAGTTGAATGCTCTGCTCGGGGCAAATCAAAGACCAGTAAATAATGAAGAAAACTTTGTTGATGCTGTTCCCAACTCCGAAGGGAGAAATATTCCTCAGGACAGATCTGGTGCCGCTGAAGGGGCACCTCCCCAAGCTGAAGGATCCAGGCCATCGCTAGTTCTCCCCGAACGTTTGCCCGGACAAACTTCTAAGAAAATGGCCGAAGCCTATTCTGCAAAGTCACTAAACAATGAGGAGTATCTCTCCGGCATGATTCGGCAGATAATGAAAGAAAGCATGCAGAGAAATGAAGATGAGAATGATTGGGGATTTGCTCCGAGTAAAACTCCATTTACTGAAAGTATTCTAAAGGCTGAGTTTCCCAGAAAATTCGTTCCTCCTACCATTCCTTCTTATCGAGGAACAAGTGATCCGAATCAATTCCTGTACAAATATGATTGGCACATGACTGGCGCCAGAGCAACTGATGAGATTAAATGCCGGTATTTCCCGGTATACTTGGAAGGAGTGGCGTTACTTTGGTTTACCAAGCTTCATGTGCGATCTGTTGATCAATTTTCCGATCTGACTCGAAAATTCAAGGAACAATTCAGATTGTACACTTCAAGAGCAAAGGATATAATGTCTCTTTCGAGTCTCGAACAGAACCGTGGAGAGCCCATCAAATCCTTTTTGAATCGTTTTAACATAGCCTTAGCTGAAGTTGATAACGCAGAACCGCGAATGATTTTAACCTACCTAATGCGGGCTATTGACAAGTCAAGCGAATTTGGAAAATGGTTGAAAATGAAGGAACCAAACTCGCTCGAAAAGTTCTACAAAAAGGCTGATGAGTTCATGCGCCTGGAAAATCTCTCCGCATCAGCTAAAGTGGTGACAATAGTGGTGGAGAATAATGCTGCGGCTCAGAACAAAAAAGAATCTGTAAATCAGAAAAAGGAGAGTAATGATGGAAAGAAGCACAAGGATCTCAAAAAGCCCCGCTTTCTCAAGCCTTCAGATTTTACCCCTCTGACTGATACACCGGAGAATATTTTCATCGCCACTAAGGATGCTGTTGAATTTCCAAAACCACCAGCAGTAAAAGTTGGGAAAAATGCTGTTCAAAGCGGAAGATTTTGCAAATTTCATAACCAACCAGGCCATGATACCAACGAATGCCGCCACTTGAAAAGCCTGATTGAAGAATTGTTTAGAGAGAATAAGCTGCAGCAGTACGTTAAAAGAAATAGAAAAGACCCGTCTTCATCCAACCAGCGGCAGCAACCCCCAGCTCATTCATCTGGTTCAGGAGAGAGGCCTGCTGCACAAAAAACGGAAAGACCTGTTATCAATCTGATCACAGGAGGACCCCATCCGGCTGGCAAGAGTTGGGGTGAGATGGAAAGGTACGCTAGAGCTTTGAAATATGCCCCAGCTGAAGAAAGTGTCTGGGTCTTGGAAGATGTTGCGCCTCTGAAGCAGCAAAAGACTTTTCATGATGATATCGTATTCAGGACCAGGGATTCTGTTGGTGTGGAGGCTCCCACTGAGGACCCTTTAGTTGTTTATGTCGGCATTGGGCCGGCTATTGTAAGGAGGGTGCTGGTTGATAGCGGCGCCTCATGCAACATACTCTTTAAGAAGACATTTGACCAAATGAAAATCCCAATGGCAGACGTACAGGCTTCATCTCAAAAGATCGCCGGTTTTACAGGAGAGCCAACTCAGCCGATTGGGACGGTGGACTTGTTTGTTTAATTGGGAGAAGGACATAAGAAAGTGGTTCGGAAACAAACTTTCATAATTGTTGATGGATTCTACGCCTATAATGCCTTCTTAGGTCAGCCTACTCTTGCTGCTTTCAAGGCCGTCCTCGCCCCGTGGTGCCTAACAATGAAATTTCCTACTGATAATGGGGTTGCTGTCATTAAAGGAGATCAGAACACAGGACGAGAATGTTATCATGTTGAACTCCGAGAGGCCAGAAAAAGAGAAATGGGAAAAGATGCGGCAGCTCCGCTCCGCATCAAAGAACCGACCTTGTAGCAACTACGGGGTGGCCCCTGTACTGGCGAACACAGCAGTGCAAGGAAAGAAATAGATCCCAGAAAAGCCAGTACAGGGGAAAATAGAGTGGTACCCGTGGAAGTAACGGTACCAATACCCGTCGACTCAAAAGACACAAACAAAGTTCTCAATGTGGGTTCACAACTAAGCATAACAGTTCAAAACACGCTGATATCATTTTTAAAAGCAAATCTAGATGTGTTCGCTTGGTGTCACGTTGATATGTGTGGGATCTCTCCGGAAATTGCTGTGCATACTCTGAATATCGATCCAAAATTCACACTGGTAAAACAGAAAAGGAGAACTCAAGGTCCAGAAAGGTCAGCAGCGTTAAAGGAAGAAGTTGATCGGCTTATGGAGAAATATTTCATCAGAGAATCCACTTATCCAAATTGGGTTTCAAATCCAGTACTGGTTAAAAAGGAAAATGGAAAGTGGAGAGTATGCATTGATTTCTCAGATCTAAACAAAGCTTGCCCCAAAGACTGCTTCCCGCTGCCCAGAATCGACCAGTTGGTGGATGGGACAGCTGGACATGAGTTGTTATCTTTTATGGATGCTTACTCCGGATACAATCAGATAATCATGCATGAGTCGGATCAGGAAGACACAAGCTTTATCATGGATGTGGGTCTCTACTTCTACAAAGTTATGCCTTTCGGACTGAAGAATGCTGGGGCAACCTACCAAAGGCTCGTCAATGCGATGTTCACACCTTAGATTGGCAGAACCATGGAAGTTTATGTTGATGATATGTTGGTAAAGTCAAAGAAAGCAGTAGACCACATGGGTCACTTGGAGGAAATGTTTGCAATTCTTCGAAAGTACGGGATGAAGCTCAATCCATTAAAATGTTCGTTCGGAGTAGAGTCCGGGAAATTCTTGGGTTTCATTGTGAGCGCTAGGGGCATCGAAGCCAATCCCACTCAAATCACAGCTCTAAGGGAGGTCAAAGCCCCTAAAACAAAGAAAGAAATGCAAAGCCTCAATGGAAAAGTCGCTGCTCTGAGTCGTTTCATTTCCAAGGCCACAGACAAATGCATTCCCTTCTTTGACGCTCTAAAGAAAGGAAAGAAAATTTTTGAATGGACTCCCGAATGCCAGAACGCTTTCGATGAACTAATTCGTCATATGGAAACGCCTCCAGTTCTGTCCAAGCCTAGTGATGGTGAAGACCTTTTCATCTATTTAGAAATTTCATCTCATGCTCTCAGTGCAGCACTTGTACGAGAAGATACAAAAATACAACGTCCAGTTTATTACATAAGCAAACGGTTCACTGGGGCAGAGATGAATTATTCGAAGATAGAAAAGCTCGCCTATTGTTTGCTAATTGCTTCTAGGAAATTGAGGCCATACTTTCAAGCTCATCCTATCAAGGTCCTTACCGATCAACCTCTAAAGCAAGTCCTGTTTCGTCCTGAAACTTCGGGTCGACTTTTGAAATGGAACATTGAACTCAGCCAATATGATATCACTTACCATCCCCGGAGGGCAATCAACGGACAATCTTTAGAAGATTTCATTGTAGAATCTACTGACAAAGGTGATAGTAAGAATGAAATAATTGATGGCATTCCAATCCAGTGGAAGTTGTATGTTGACGGTTCGAGAAATGATTACTGTTCTGGGGTAGGGGTTGTGCTCGAAACCCCCGAAGGACGGTCGTTGTGTTATGCATTGAGACTGGAATTTCCTTCAACAAACAATGAAGCGGAGTATGAAGCTCTTATTGCTTGTTTGAAAATTGCTAAGGAACTAAACATCAAAGTGTTACAGATTTTCAGCGATTCCCAACTTATTGTTTGCCAGGTAAAGAAAGAGTTCCAAGCTAAAGGTGGGAATCTACCCACATACTTGTCAAAGGCATGTGAACTTCTCGAAGATCTTGATCATTACACGATAAGTCACATTCCTCGAATAGAAAACATGAAGGCGGATTCTCTAGCAAAGTACTCAAGTTCTGGAGAGGCTCAATTACTGGGATTAATCCCTATGGAAGTTCTGTCAGCCCCAAGCATTGATGAGATGGATGTTGATTGGATTATGGCTGCATCTCAAGAGCATGAATCATGGATGATTCCAATCAAAGAATATCTACTCAATGGTTCCTTGCCGGAAAGTTCTAAAGAACGTCGAAAACTGTTGAGGAAAGCATCAAGATATATAATTCAAGTTGGCCGATTATATAGACGAGGATTCTCAATGCCATTACTCCGATGTGTAACCAAGGAAGAAGCCAAGACGATTCTAGCTGACGTACACGTAGGAGAGTGTGGGGATCATACAGGTGGTCAAATTCTAGCCAAGAAAGTTCTCCGATATGGGTATTTCTGGCCAGATATTAATCGAGATGCTGCTATTTACTCCCGAAAGTGCGACAACTGCCAGAGATTTGCAAAAATCCCAAAAGCGCCTTCCACCGAACTCACACAAATGGTCAGCCCATGGTCGTTCGCCACTTGGGGAATAGACTTGATTGGACCTTTACCGATCGCTAAATCTGGAATCAAATATGTTATTGTTGCTGTTGATTACTTCACTAAATGGGCTGAAGCAGAACCCTTAGCCACTATTACCTCTAAAAAGATGATAAATTTTGTAACTAAAAATATCATTTGTAGGTATGGTGTGCCGCAGAAGATAATCACAGACAACGGTACTCAGTTCGAAAGTGAAGAATTCCAAGACTTTTGCAAACGATTTAGAATTCGAAAAAGCTTCTCTACAGTGGCTCATCCGCAGGCAAACGGGCAAGTGGAAGCAGTGAACAAAATTATCAAGTCAACCATCAAAAAGCAACTCGAAAAAGCAAAAGGTGGTTGGGTCGATAAGCTGCCACTAGCACTATGAGCATACAGAACTACTCACAAAACTGCGACTGGGCACACTCCATTTTCAATGGCATATGGATTAGAAGCAATGATTCCAGTGGAAATAGAAGTGCCTTCACACAAAAGAATTCATTTCAACGAAGCTGAAAACAAAAAGCTGCAACTTGAAGCACTTGATTTTCTTGATGAAAAAAGAGAAGAAGCTAGGCTCAGAGTTTCAGCTTATCAGCAAAGGATAGCCAGGCACTTCAACTCTAAAGTTCGCCAACGTAGCTTTGAGGTCGGTGACTTAGTCTTGAAAAGGATCATGACAGCAACTGGTGTATTTGGGCCAAACTGGGAAGGACCATATGTCATAGGCAATAAACTTCTTGATAGCACTTTCAAACTCATAACCGTTGAAGGAGATCCAATTCCAAGAGCCTGGAACAGCAATCACCTGCGTCCTTATTTTACTAAAAAAAGGCTTTTCTCAAAATTGTAAAATAGCGATTGATGTATCAGTTGTATTGTAAGACATTGTAAATCAGTGCAAACGAATAAAAACTATAAAGTGGATGTAGGCCCGATTCTTGGCCGAACCACTATAAATCTTGTGTTCTTTACTATTTTATAATGCCTGTTTCATTTCGATATGTAAATACTTTAAATGTATTGCTAAAATGTCGATTCAAAATTGCAGGACATTAAAAACAAGGATAACTCATCACAAAGCCAAGCGACCCCTATAAATCACCTATTAAGCAAATACCAAGCGACAAAAATTCCAGATTCACGTCCTATACAAGAAGAACTTCACATAAAAAGTTGGTGACTCCACTATGTAAAGCACTCGTTAACTGGTTGCGATCGTCGATATAAAAAGACATTCAACCAGGTAACTTGCGTTTGCTCCGTGAAGTCACTCAACAGTGAAGTCTATTTCTTCGGATAAAGCAATTTACTTGCAAAAGAAAGGAAGATGCACTTGGAAACGATAATAAAGGATCGCTGGTGAACAGATGATGAGAAAGACATGGGCAGGCAAACAGAAACGCAACCTCCTTGGAACACCAACCAAAGCCCTCTAATGAGGCACGCCAAAAAATGAAAGTGCTTTCCTCAATCAAAAAAGATTGGTGGAACCACCGGAGGGGCACCTTCCCAAGTTGAAGGAATAGGGCCCTTGTTAATTGATTGCGATCGTTTGTACAAACGAACATCCAATCAAGCAACTTGCGTCCGCCCCGTGGGTCCATTCAACCATGAGAAAGTAACTTCCAGGCAATCAAAAAGCCCTCTTCGGAGGCACAAGCCCTCTTCGGAGGCACATGCCCTCTTCGGAGGCAAAAGCCCTCTCCCGAGACACCACAAGTCCTCTTCGGAGGCACATGCCCTCTTCGGAGGCAAAAGCCCTCTCCCGAGGCACCGCAAGCCCTCTCCCGAGGCACCGCAAGCCCTCTCCGGAGGCACAAGCCCTCTTCAGAGGCACAAGCCCTCTTCGGAGGCACAACTCTTTAAGAGGAGCCCTCTCCGGAGGCATGCCCCAAAATAGAATGCTCGAACAAAAAAGCCTTCTCCGGAAGCACATTTCAACTCTCAAAGGAAGGTTAACTTATTCATCTCAAAAATTTCTTCCTAAAATGTTGAGATGCTACATAAAGACCTCTTCAGAGGCATACTTTACTGCATAAAAGACTACACTTCTCAGAAATATGGAGTGGCTATCTCCAAAGGTTGAAGCATGAAACCTCTTCCAAAAAACGAGATACGCTCTATTAAAAGCAGAATGATTCTTCCCTTAAAAAGAGAATAGTTATTCTCCGAAATAAGAGTATCAGTCTTGTCAAATCAAGAGATATTGCAATGCACTTGTGGTATGGGGGAAATATTATACAATATAGCTACATTAACAAAAGTAATATACAAGCAACATACCACATGTCCATCACAATATCACGCAAAGAAATTATGGAATAAATGCATTCTCAAAACACAGACGAAAAGTTTGTACAAGTAAAAAGAATCGTTTATTCTACACTAAAAATGAGAAATAAATATATTCACACATACAAAAGAATTTGTACAAGTGAAGGAATTATTTTATTCAATACTATGAAAATTCTTTACATGTGTAGATCTCAAAAAAGTAGGGACCGGTACCCGCACAATCTCCGGTCAATACATCAAAAAAAAGCAAAACAAGAAGCATAGAGTCTAGCTTATCATTCCTTCTTCTGACCACCCTTGGAACTCTTTCCCGGCCTGATAACCAGTTTTGGAAGCCGTTGTGGATGAGTCGGGGATGAAGAAGAAGGAGGAGCAGCTGGATCTTCTTTAACATTCTTCTCATCAGCCGAAGCGCTCTTTTTCTTCTTCTTCATCGCGCGCTTCCCTTTTCTCTTGGAAGAAGACTCACTTCCCGGAGTAAAAAACTCAGAAAGTTTTATGTCGTCATCATAAGTTTGCTCCGGGGTCTTTTCGCCTTCTTCAAGTTCCCCAGTCTTTTGCTCTTGCGAAACAACCGGATCATCCAAGTCTTTGAGGGCTTCTATTTTCTCTTCTTGTGATCCTGGTTGAGAACCAGACAGAGGAGTGACTTGGGAAGGAGGAGGAACAGCAGCCGAAGAAGGAGAAGTTGGCGCAACTTTTGGAACTTCCGCTGCAGAAGAAAAGAAGTTAAAACCGGTATTCTTCGAGAAAAGAGAAGACATTGGTTCATCAAAGCTTAAGTAATAAGTAAGAAGTTCGTCCAATTCGGTTAAATCGAATAAGCAATTCACTGAATCTGGGTCGACGACAAAGTTACCTGGAGAAGTTGGTTTTGAAAGATTAATCTCGAATTTCTCAGCCTCAATATCTTCCAGAGCTTCTTCCTCAGTAGGAGTAGTCACAATTTCAGTGTCAACTTTAGCAGGAAGTGAAGAATGGGAACTGGAGTTTATAATGTTAACATCAGCCGAAGTTGAAGTATGGACGGGGGCAGTTAAAGGAGCTTCCTCTTTTGGGTGTTCTTCTCCCGTCAGTTCAGCTCGTGTTTTTGCAAGTTGCTCCTTTCCCCTAGCAAGAGCGGCAAGAGTTTCATCGTCAAGATAGCGTGCCTCAAGCTCTGCCTCATCATAGCCGGCACCGCCAAGCATATCAACTACGGCTTCCCACACTTCAGCCAGAGTAATCTCGTATTCAAGGCCCAGAAAGGAGAGGCTCCCATGACCCAGAACGCTGTGCAAATAAAAGTCGAACAGAGTAGAGCTTATATTGGCTTTAGTAGCCACATGAGATTCTTCGGCTGCAACTTTCCCAGCGATAGCTTCATTACGCTCTTTTTCAGTTTTCAGTAACTGAGCTTGCAGTCTTACAATTTCCAAATCTCGAGAGCTAATTTTTTCCTGAAACTGAACGGCGTCATCACGGTATTTCCTAGTAACATGTTGCTCAGCTTCAAGTTTTGCTTCAGCATCTCGCTGAGCAGCGTGAGCATCTCGGACTTGCTTTTGGACCATCTCCTCCTTTTGCGAATAAGAAGTGGAGGAAGTGGCAAGCTTGTTCTTTAGATTTTAAACTTCAGCTTCAAGCCTCTCATAACCATCAGAGATGATCTTCATTTCAGCGTTGTGCTGCTTACAAATTTTGTCCCACTCCGATTTATCATTCTCCATGGTCGGCATGGCTTCGAGATTCGCACGGTTGACCCTTTACAGCTCATCAACAAGCTTTTGCCATCCGGACACCCTTTCAATAATAAGTTTGACGGCATCAAGGCTACGCAGCATATCCGATTTATCGATCGGGACCAAATCAAGGTCGAAGCGTACCCCCTTTAAGCACCATTGCGGGAACCGACTTTGAAGAATTGGCGGACCCTGTCCAACTTGATACTGGGGTCTGTTGATGATTGTTTGGATATCAGACTTCTCAAGAGCAGGAGAGGCAATGGGGATATCAAGAGGAATTGAAGCAGGGGTCTTCTCAGAAATTGCAGACGCGTCACTAGGCTTGACCCGCTTGCTTGGATCGTCAACAATATGAGTCTTCCCTTTATCGTCATAAGACTTTCGCTTATGAGAACTATCGCCTCTGTGGGAAGAATCGTATCGCTCATCTCTCCTCCCGTATTGATGCCCATAGTCCCGTTTCTCTTGCTCATAGTCTCGCCTCTCTTGAGCTTTCCTAATAGCTCTTTCTTCGTCCGTTTCCCTCGGGGCATTGAGGTATCGCCTAAAGTCATAAGTTCTACGGCCTCCATAGCGTTGAAATTTGTCATAATATGAGCCAGAGCGCCCCATCGAAGAACCTGAAATTGAAGAAAAACAAGTCTTAGAAATCTTCAAATTGAAGAAGCTAAGTGCGTATAAGTGATAAGAATCCAAAGTGTGTGTGGTGTGTAAACTATGTGCATCAGGCTACAAACCACTCTATGGTGTTAGAATGGAGACAGCAGGCATAGGGGGTGTTGTAGTTTGTTGCAAAGTAGAAGTCCCTTCAACAACAGGAGAAGTCGCTTTTTGAATGTCGTCTTTAAAGAGCTCTCGAGAAGTTATCATTATATCACTCAAGTCATCGAAGGTGTCATCACCATGGCGCCCAGCAGAACTCTCCTTTTCAACTTCCACATCGGCTGACTTTTCAGAAATTCGAGGATTTTCTTCCTCTTCAATAATTGGAGCAAGTGCCAGTTTGCTGGACGGTCCCGCGACATCGGTAAGTGTGGGGCATTTTACTAGTGGAGTTTCAGTAGCAGACTCCTTCAGTATGGGTTCCTCAACAGAAAGTGGGACATCTGGTGCCTCCGTAGGAGAGTTGGGAACTTCGCGAGGCTGAGTGGAGCGAGAGGGATGAAGAAGTCCAAACTGGTGAAGAAATTCATCTTTCAACAAAAATTTCGCGTCCCGCTCTTCAACTGGTACAGCCATGAGCCTCTCCAGAGTTTGCTTGTGACTGGGATCCCTAGAAGGAGGTGGGAGCGCTGAAATGAGAAAGCAAAGTTAACACTTGGTGATTCGGACTTCAAAAAACTCAGAGAATAGAAGAAGAAAAGATAGACAATCTTACTTCCTTCCCTCCATACAGCATAAAACCCTGGGGGACAGCGAATATAAAAGAATTGAGTTAAAAACCCATGAACACTGTCGGGAAGACCAACAATCAATTTACGGTTTCTGGCGCTTCTCACGACAGTGATAGAAGGATGATCTTTGGTTTTGGTAAAGGAGCACAAGTAGCAAATCTCATCAAAACTCGGAAGTCGCTCAAGAGTTCTTCCAAATAGCACACACAACCCCATTAGAATGGCATAGTCATTGGGATGTAGCTGAAATGGGGAAATGGTTAGTTGTCGAAGAAGATGCTGGAGAAAGTTGTTGAAAGGTGGAATGGCTCCACTCAGGCACATTTGTCGATTCACCGCTACAAAGCCAGGAGGCGCTACTTCAGCAGTGGTATTTTTCTCAGAAAGAATGGCACCAGCTTCAGCAATGCCAAACTGGGTGCACAATTGCCGAAAAACTCTGTACGATAGAGTGGTAGAGGCTCTTTCTGGAGGATTGACTAAAGGAGCTGGAATAAGAGTGGACTCTCCAGTCTGGATTGTTACATCTCCTTGCTGAGAATTCATTCTACACAAGCAACTGGATATTCAAATATGAAGGTGCACGTTTCCTAAATAGTGTGAAGTGTTGTGCAAAACTAGTAAAGATAACAAGTAAATACAACTGGAATTAAGCTAGTCGGTAATTGACCGATTATCAAATTTCAGGACTTGTTAATTTAAAGTTCAAGTACAGTATTAGTGCAAACCGGTCATTTTCAGTTGACTATTTCAATGTTGCTTTAATACATTGCTTGGATTTGTTGATTTAAAGCGCTTCGTTCACACAATCTATTTGAGTTGATTATCTGTTATTAACTAATCTGTCATTTGATGTGGGTAGTCAGTTACAGTATATTCGTCCCAATTTTCTGTAAATGTTGTATTAAACAGATTGATAGTTTGCAAGTTAGAGTGATCTGTGGAAGAATGCAACAATTCAAAGTTCAACAGTTCAAAGTTCATGCAAAGCTTAATGCTAAGTCGCCAACGACTTAAGTGTTAACTCGTCCACGACTTAAGGATTTTAAGGCAAGTCAGGACAGGTCGTCTCAATTCTAAGTCATTAATGCTTTAAGTCGGTAGTACTTCAAGTTGTAAGTTGTGTAAAAGAAGAAAGAGGCTTCAGTTCAAAGTGAGGTAAAATTTCCCAAGTCCTAAGTCGTCCATGACTCAAAGCTTATGTCGTAAGTGGATAAATCGGTAAAGACTTAAGTCGAGAGGGTTCATAGGTCGTACAAGGCTGCTAAATCGTGACCAAGCTAACATCCCACTTCATTTGACCCATTGACTTTTCTCCTTAACTCCTAACCCATTATCCTCCTAACCCGTTATCCTCCTAACCCGTTATCCTCCTAATCCGTTATCCTCCTAACCCGTTAACCCGTTAACCCATCCGTGAACATAAGCTTTTATTTTTCACACTGATTAAATCATCCAAAAAACCAATTTGAGATCACCAAAGCCTCGCCAATCTAATCAGTTAAGCCTAAAACACAGTAACCCATCATCTTCATCGCCCTAATCATCTAAAGCTAAATCGAGCAGAATCGAGTTCACGAACTGTCGATACAGTGGAATTCGCGACGAGGCATTGCACAAGGGGATGGATTAAGTACAAGAAGGAGAATTCACGAATTAACGATGATCAAGGATCGAGGAGGAAGCAGGAACACTTACGCAATAAAGGATCAGGGATCAGTGATCGATTGATTGTTAAAGAAAGGGAAAAATCGCCTTGTGGAAGCTCGAAGAAATGTTAATGGCAGATACGATTCAGGACATAGGCAATGAGAAGAAGGAAGTAGGAGGAACGACTCAAGCCTTTTATATCTCAGGGCAGTGGAACACGAAAAGGCACACACGAGTTAAGATAAGTCGAAGCACACGACCTATGACTTAGGCGTGTACTTCGAGGGACAAATGTTAACCCTTAATTTTTTACGACTTAAGTACTGGTGGACTCAAGAACTGGACGACTCAAGCAGAATACTTCACGACCTACGACTCAGGGTCTAGACGACTTAACGGGTTAAGGCATGAACAACTTAACGAGCTAAGGTGAGAACGACTCAACGAGTTAAGGTCTAAACGACCCAAGAATTGAAACAGTCTAGAAAGTCTTCGACCCAAAGAAGTTGGCGACCCAGAGGAGTTAACGATTTAAAGCAGTCAACGACTTAAAGAACTAGACGACTTAACGACTTAAGGGATGTTACGACTTAAGGGATGTTACAACTTAAGGGAAGCTCCAACCTAAGGAATTAAAAGGACTTACGACTTAAGGTTATTTGCGACTCACGACTTAGCTTAAGTCGACCACGACCTAAAAGCTACTGAGTTAAAATCCAATGCCTGTACCTATGCCGCTTTAATCTGCTAAGTCGGCCACGACTTACGACTTATTATAAGTCGGCCACGACTTAGGACTTGTCTTCTACCAAATCATGAGCTGGACTCAGCAAGTCGTCCACGAGCTACCTTAAGCCAACCACGAGTCACGACTTATCTTAAGTCGGCTATGACTTAGGACTTGGCAGAATTTCCTGTTCAGATTTCCCTATAAATACATCACTACCTTCAACATGGAGAGGACTTTTGGTCGATCATTTCTCGAAGCGTCATTACTTTGCCGAATTCTCAACTCATCCAACATTTGAAGAACTCCAATCACTCAAGACATTACAACAAGCTTTGAGAGAAATCTACCGCATTCAACACGAATTCGAGGAGATCTTCGACATCGAAGCTTGAGCTAATAGTCGAAAGTGTTTAGGAATTGAAATATATCGTATTTCACAAGTGTGTTGTATCATTTTGTAACCAGATTCAGTAATAAAGAGATTCAAAGTGGTCGTAGGCTCGATCTCAAGCCGAACCACTATAAACTCTGTCTTTTACGGCTTTTTCGCTATTTTACTGCTTAATTCATGTTCCCGTCACACGGGTGGTGCTTTCACAACTCTATTACACACACCGGGTGTTAGCGTTCAATTTTTAGCTTTAACATCACGTCAATATGATTGAGTGCGACAGGCGAACACACTCAAGCAATCAGGTTATACTAACAGACCAGAGAGCATCTACAACATCAATGAAGAACAAGCAATTCAGACCATATAGTAGTGAAGAATACGAAGGCAGTGCACCAGAATCAATTTTTTTTTATATTTTATTTTAAAACAACTGAAGTATAATCGGAGCCCAAGCCGATATACATGAGAGATACCACTGTAAGAAACAAAATCAAAAATCGACCAGTTCAAAATTGGAGCCGATACACATGAACGAGAACGAAATCAACATCAAAATCCAAACAACTAAGTAAATCACAAAAGCACAATTTTTGAAAAGAGGTCACAAAATCACCAAATAAAAATCGAATTTGCAGAAATACCAATTTAGAGATGAATTAAATGTGAGTAATCGAGATTACTCACCTTAGAACGAAGAGCCAAATCGAAGCAGCCGCGATCACTGAATCATCTTGAAATCCAACTTTTTTTCGAAAAGCCAAAGCACTAGCCAAACTCACAGAAGCGAACGCGAGGAAAAAACCCTAATTTGGACAGAGGGACGAACTCGAACGAATGAAAATGAAAGAGGGACAAGGTCGTGGTTTTGCAGAGGAAAATCGTGATTTTAGGCGTGGGTTAAGGCGTGATTTTAGGCGTAGCTGAAAATGGAGTAAAACGAAGTCGCCATTATCTTTCTTCGTTCGATTTTAGGTTTAGGGTTTGAAAGAATGAGGAATTAAAATGGGGAACGGGTATACTTAATCACGGCACCAATATCAAACGTGGGCCAACATTGAAATTTAAAGCCCGTTTAACTCTTAACACTTAACAAAATTTATAAAAGAATTTTAATCGATTGACAAACTCCAATAATAATTAACAACCAAATTAAATCTTCAATTGACGAAAATTTTATTGTTACCAAAAATTCCAACAACAAACAGCAATTAGCTGTCACATTAATCGTTTATTGATGATTATAAATTGGGCAAAACCCCGGGTTGTTACAGAAATTTTAAATTGAATTCGATCTAAATTATTATTCAATTTTCAATAGATTAAATTCTAAAATTTAATCGCCAATTCATTCTGATAATTTGAAATTCAAGACAAACCATCATTCAAATATTTAAAATTAATTAAATATTTTTAATTTAAATTGTTCAAAATTCAGGGTCGTTACAATCTTCCCCCCTTAAAAGAATTTCGTCCCGAAATTATAAGTTAGGAAAAAATGATTGTTAAATTTTCACCGATATTTATACTCTACACAATTTTACCAAGCTCAATACTTATTAAAAATAAAAAAATATAGAGTTCATTCCATTTGTTTAATCTCACTAGCTTTGTTCATTGATTTCTACAATCAAAACGCAAAGGTCTTTTACCAAATTTCGACTTACAAAACTCAGATTCAAACTTGAAATTCTTTATGTTAGAGATTTTCATAATATATCTCTTCCAAAGCTGTGGACTTTCAAAACATTTCAAAGATCTTCTTCCTTAGTTCATTAAGTTGGAATCATGTAGTTTTAATTTCAGACTATTGATTTGCTATTTAAAGTTTGAAAATACTTACTAACTCGAAGTCTAACAAGTCTATTGTCGTTCTCACAGACATTAGGCATACGCTGGCCAGGCGCAGGACTAAAAGTCTCCAGGTACTAAATATACTTGTTTCAACTCCTAGTGAAAATACTTAAAAATTCTTTTAAAAATGGATATGGAAAGCACGTTCCCCCATGGACCACAGTTACCCGACGGTTACGCTACTATCCCAGTAGAATCGCTTGTAATCTGTAGATTTCTCATCTCTTAAAATTCGCCATGGTTGTCGCCATAGATCGCAGTTTACCCGGCGGTTACGCTACTATCCCAGTAGAATCGCTTGTGACTGTAGGCATCACGCCCCTCAAATTTCGCTTGGCATCTAGATTACAGTTTACCCGGCGGTTACGCCACTATCCCAGTATAATCGCTTGTAACTGTGGGCATCGCGCCCCTCAAATTACGCTAATTAATCAATATGATCCCATCGACATGATCCATCCCGAGGGATTCCAATTCAAATAGTCACTTCGACTAATGGAAATTCTACGTAGCTACGAATTTCAAATGGACACTCATCGAGAGTTCCAAAACCTTCACAAATAATAAATGGAAGGTACTTTTCCATATCCTCAGTTTAGAAAACATAATATCATATATATGTAGTACTTCATTTCACATTTCGTACATATCACATCCATGTAAGCTTACATAAGATTTCCATAACAATTACTTTCCAAACTGACGGTTTCAAATTTTACCGCATTTATATATATATATAAGTTCTGAAAACCTACATATCCTATATCCATAACAAATAGAGGATTTCAAAAGTTTTCCTCTAAGTCGATTTGGAAATTGAAGGTTATCTCAAACCCAATTCATATTCATAATTCCATTTATTATCGACTTCACATTCGATTTGGATTTCACGTTACATCGTCAATTCTCAACACAGAATTGATGTCTATCGATATATAACCTCTGAGCTCATACGTCTCAAAGAAGGGTGTTAAGCTAAGAGAATAAATTCTCCTCCACCAACAGATATATATTTAATAGAGATCAATTGCTATGTCATCAATTCATAATGTTAGACATACAATCCAAACCATCATCTGAAATTCAAAACTCAACTTGTATTGTCTTTGGTGTCGAAGTTAAACTCAATTTAACTCAACAATTCAATCTTTTTTGAAAAAATTTCAAATTGAACTAATTGTTCAAATTTCCCATTTAACTTTTCAACTTCGACTTTGAAAATGAATTTCAAATCTTTTATCACTCACGGGATATATTCACAACATTTCATTTCATATTTGGAAAAACATTTCCGTACTTATTTAAAAATAAGTAATTCACAAATCCATTTATTTTCAACATTTGAAAATATTCGATATACTTAAATCAAAGTTAAGTATATATTTCATCTTTTAAGGAAATCATTCTCTTTCACTCATTTATTTGAGTTAAAACGAATGTTATGTAAAACATCGTTACGACAACTCAAAATCACCAGTGTAGGGATTCGAAATTTAGATAGATGTATAAATCCCAATACTAAACAAAACATTTCCTTTCGGAAATCATTTACTATAACAATAGTGTTATAGTCCACTATTTCCTTTTATTCGAAAACGTCTATTTCAACAATGAATGTTGAAATCTATGGTTTCGATATTCAATGCCTTTTAAAACATCTTTAAAACAATTAACTTCGTTTTAAAATATCACTTTCCCAAAACATGTACATTTTATTCAATAATATATTCATTGTCCAAAATCGTGAATATACTTCACTAACCAAATTTCAATATTTCCTGCACATTTTATTTCAAAGATTATCCACTGTCCAAAATTGTGGATATACTGTTAACGATAAAAAGTGAACGCTAACACCCGGTGTGTGTAATAGAATTGTGAAAGCACCACCCGTTGGTACGGGAACAGAATATAAGCTGAAAATAGCAGAAAAGCAGTAAATGAACAACATATTTATAGTGGTTCGGCCCGTAATTGAGCCTACGTCCACTTTATAGTCTTTTATTGCTGAATCGGTTACAATTTGATACAATATCCTTCAAAATACAATACAACTTGATCATGAAAGCACTCTTGACTGCTAGCTCAATCTTTGAGATGAAACTCGACGAATCCGTGTTGGATGTAAGGAGTTCTTCTCGACGCTTGTTGTAGTGTCTTGAATGCTTGAAGATCTTTGATTACTGAATGAGAGGAGACTTCGACAGCGTAACGGCGCTTGAAGAAATGAATGGCCAAAAGTCCTCTTCATGTTCGAAGTGGTGGAGTATTTATAGGAGCTGATTTGGACTAAGGAAATTTCTCTAAGTCTTTAAGTCGTGGCCGACTTATAGAAGTCTTAGGTCGTAAGTCGGCGACGAGATAAAGCACTTGTACCAGTTGGTACTTCCAGAATGAGTTAGTAAGTCGTGAGCGACTTAGGGTAAGTCGGTGACGAGTTAAGGGATTGGGTTGTTCTGGGCTTATCTTGTGGCTTTGTCTTCGAAGTGTTAAGTCGTGGTCGACTTATCAGAGGTAGTATAGGCATGGGCTCTGGACTTTAACCTCGTAGCTTTTAGGTCGTGGACGACTTAAGCCAATGTCATGAGTTCCTTAAGTCGTAGGTCCTTTAAGTCGTAACATCTTCTTAATTCGTGTAGGCCTTAACTCGCTGAGTCGTTAAGGACCATGAGTCGTAGGCTGTGAAGCTCTTAAGTCATACACCCACTAAGTCGTAAACGGTTAAGTCGTGGCCTGTTGAGTCGTAGACTGTTAAGTCGTATACTTCTTAAGTCGGAGCATTTCATAAGCAGTTAGGTCGCAAGCTCCTTTAGGTCGCAACACTGCTAGGTCGCGAAGTTCTTGAGATAGTTAGGTCGTAGACTCCCTTAGGTCACAGAGCCTCCTTCAATAGTTAGGTCGCGACGTTCTTTAGGTCGCTATGTTGCTAAGTCACAAAGTCACCTTCAGCAGTTAGGTCGTAGACTCTCTTAGGTCGTAGCTCCCTAACCCGGTAGGTCGTAAGTCGTTCAAGTCCTCTTAGGTCTTAGGCTTTTTAACTCGCGGGCTTCTTATAAGTCGTGGCACTTGACTTGTTCATTTCTTAACTCGTAGGTCGTTGCTAAAAGGGAGTTAACATTTGCCCCTCGAAGTACACGCCTTAAGTCGTAAGTCGTGTGCTTCGATTTCCTTGGCTTGCTTCTTGATGAGTGCGCTAGATCGTGACCGACTTAAGATGAGTCGTAGGTCGCGAACGACTTAGTATAAGTCGTAAGTCAGATGCGTCGATTCACCTTTCATTGTCCCAGTGAATAAATTGCTTAGGTCGTTCCTCCCCAACTTTACCTGTTCCTCTATTTGAATCCGCCATTAATGACTTTTCAAGCTTTCCAAAGACGACTCAGAACTACCGGTTGCCAGTCATCCTTATTTCCTTCTCACGTAAGTGGATTCGATTGCTATTCATTCCTCGATTATCACCCAATTACGAATCCCATTTTCACCATCGACCCCCCTTTTCTCATGCCGTAATCCTCTGCAATTCTTGTTTCAATTGATTACTGATGGGTTTGAGACGGCTTGTCCTGGCTTTGGACAGTCGGTCAGAACAAGACGATGGACAGCAGCATTTCAGTTTGATTGATTCGTGGTTTGTGATGGAATGACATTAGACCGGGTTTATGGTGATTTCGGGATGATTAAATGCGTTGAGGGAACGAGAGTTTTGGTTGGAGGAGAAGCTAATGGGTTAACGGGTTAAGGATTTAGCGAATTGATGTATTGGGGAGAAGACGAACGACCTAAGGCTTTCGCGTTCTGAATAGAAATCTTGAGACCTAAGTCCGAAATCATATACGACCTAAAGTAGGTCGTAGGTCGGTAACGACCTAAGACTTGACAATTTTTCATTGCCTTGAGACCTTCTTATGCAGCACTCCTTAATAGACTAATGGCTTAACTTAACTCGTAGCTTGCCCCTTAGGTCGTGGACGAGTTAGCAGATGCATTGTTTCAAACCGAAGCTTCATATCTCTATAAGTGTTATGGCTGATGACTCAAAGAATTAGATAACCAACGACTTAACTCATAGGAACTTTCTTAGGTCGTCGCCGAGTTAGCACTTAAGGATTTAACTTGCGAGCACATCTGAATGACTAGGTCGTAAATGAGATAGCCCTTAACTCGTAACTCGCGAACCCATCCGAACGACTTAATAACTTGAACTCCATGACTTCGAATTCTTGGACTTGAATGATCTGACTTAAGAGAACATGCCTTGAACATCTTGACTCGCACAATACGACCTAAAAGCCCCGACTTACGATAGGTCGTTTAACGACTTAAGACTTAGATGAACTTGCACAGAAGTTGGCTGTATTCTTGAATTTGAACTGTGTTGTGTTTTCTCCCATACTGTCTTGACTTCAATGCTAATAACCTGCTTAACACAACATTCACAGAATACTGGGACGAATATACTGCCACTGACCGCCCACATCGAATGACAGATTAGTTGATAAAGAAAAAATTAAATTAAATGAACTGTATGAGTGAAATGCTATACAATAACCAATTCAAGTGAAGTATTAAAGCAAGATCGTAATGGTAAACTAAAACTGATTTGTCTGTATTAATACTGCACTTGAGTATTAACAAGTTCTGAAATCTCGTAATCGACTGATTGTTAGTTAGTTTAATTTCAGTTATACTTGCTTTTCCTTGTTTTCATTAGTTTTGCACAGCACTTCACACTTTTAGGAAACGTGCACCTTCACTTTTGATCATTCAGCTGATTGTGTAGAATGACATCTCATCAAGAAGACTTGGAACCAACTGGAGAAACTTTTCCAATTGCTACCCCGCTGAATGATCCCCCGGAAAGGACTCCTACCACTCTGAGTCATAAAGTCTTCCGTCAACTATGCACCCAGTTTGGCATTGCTGAATCTGACGCTTTGCTCCCTGGAGTAAATGACACCGCTGATAGGCCGCCCCACGGCTTTGTCGCAGTGAACCGCCAAATGTGCTTGAGTGGAGCGATTCCCCCGTTTAATGACTGTCTTCGAGAACTTCTCCTTCGATTATCTATCTCCCCTTTTCAACTACACCCTAATGGCTATGCCATCCTGCTGGGATTGTGTGTGCTTTTAAGGAGAACACAGGACCGTTTTCCCAGTTTTGGAGAAATTTGCTTCCTGTGCTCATTTGCAAAGAACAAAGACCATCCCTCTATCACAGTTGTAAGGAGTGCCAGGAACCGTAAACTGGTTATTGGTCTTCCCGAAAGCGTTCCTGGGTTTCTGAGCCAGTTTTTCTTTGTTCGTTGTCCCCCGGGATTTTACGCCATTTGGAGAGTGGGAAGTACGATTATCTATCTTTTCTCTGTGTTTTCTAAATTCTTCGAAGTCCAAATTGTCAAGTGTTAACTTCTTTTTCTACTGTTTCAGTGCTCCCTCCCCCCTCTAGGGAACCTCGTCACAAGACTACCTTTGAGAGGCTTATGGCCGTGCCGGTTGAGGAGAGTAGTGTTCAATTTCTATTGAAAGATGAGTTCCTTCATGAATTTGGACTCTTACATCCTTCCCGCTCCACTCAGTCACATGAAGTTCCTGATTCTTCGGCTGAGGAGTCAGATGCCCCGTTTCTGCTAAAGAACCTTCACCGAAAGAACTTACCATTGAGACTTCATTGGTAAAGTGTTCTACTCTTACTGACATTGCGGGGTCGTCCAGTAAGTTAGCACTTGCCCCGTTATTGAAGAGGAGGAAAATCTTCACATTCTTGAAAAGACGGCTGGGGTGGAAGTTGAAAAAGATAATTCTCCCATGCATCATGGCGACGATACTTTTGATAGTCTGAGCGACATCATGATAACCTCTCAGGAGCTCTTTAAAGATGATGCCTCTAAAGTGATCTCTTCTGTCATCGAAGCAACCTCTTCTTTGCAACAAACCACAACGCCTTCTATACAAGCCGTCACCATTCCCACACAAACAAGTGGTTTGTAGTTCGACGCGCATAGCCCACACGCCACACACACTTAGGATTTTTGCACTTATATGCACTTAGCTCCTTAAATTTGAAAATTTCTAAGACTTGCCTTCCTTCTTCAATTTTAGGTTCTTCAATGGGACGCTCCGGCTCATATTATGACTCATTTCAGCGCCATTGAGGTCGTGGATCCTATAACTTTAGGAAATATCTTGGTAACCAGAGAGAGACAGATGAGGAACGGGCCCAAAGGAAGGCTCAAGAAAAATGGGATTATGAGCAGCGGCAGAGAAGAAGAGATGCCGATCGATATGATTCTTCTTACAGAACTTACGATTCTCATAAGCGAAAGTCTTATGATGACAAAGGGAAGACTCATATTACTGATGAATCGAGCAAACGGTCTAAGCCAAGTGACGCGTCTGCTATTCTGAGAAGACTAACGCTCCCATTTCTTCTGACATTCCGGCCGGTTCTCCTCCTCTAAAGGAATCTGATATTCAAACCATCATTAACAGGCCACAATATCAAGTTAAAGACGGCCCTCCAACGCTTCAGAGCCGATTTCCGAATTGGTGTCTAAGAGGAGTCCGTTTTGACTTAGATTTGGTTCCCATTGATAAGCAGGCAATGCTGAGAAATGTCGATGCTGTCAAGCTTGATATTGAAAGAATGTCTAGATGGCAGAAGTTGGTTGATGAACTTCAAAGGGTCAACCATATTAACCTTGAGGCGATGGTGACCATGGAGAACGATAAATCAGAATGGGACAAATGGCGTAAGCAGCATGATGCGGAGATGACGAGCATTGCAGATGACAACGCAAAGCTTGCGTCTGAAGTTAAGCAGCTTAAGGAAAATCTCGCTTCTTCTTCTGCATCATATACTCAAAAAGAAGAAGTCTTTCAGAAGCAAGTGCGGGATGCGCATGCTGCACAAAGAGATGTCGAAATGAAGCATACTGCCGAACAGCACATTATTGAAAAATATCGAGTAGAAAACACCGAACTGCGGGAAAAGGTCACCTCCCAGAACGTGGAGATTGAGTTACTAAAGTCTCGACTCGCTAAAGCTGAGATGGCGCGTGATGAGGCTATTACTGGTAGGGTTGCTGCCATTGCCGAAAAAGAAGCGGTTGAGCAATCACATGAGGCAACGAAAGCAAACATCAGTTCTACCTTATTCGACTTTTATTTACACTGCGTTCTGGGTCGTGGGAGCCTTGCTTTTCTGGGTCCAGATTATGAAATCACTCTGGCTGAAGTGTGGGAAGCCGCACTTGATATGTTTAAAGGTGCCGGCTATGATGAAGCAAAATTTGAGGAAGCAAAATTTGAGGCTCGCTATCTTGATGATGAGGCTCGCGCCGCTCTTGTTAGAGGGAAGGAGCAGCTTGCTAAAGCGCGGGCTGAATCACTGGGAGAAGAGCTTTCAAAAGAGGAAGCTCCTTTACCTGCCCCTGTTCATACTTCCACTTCGGCTGATGCAAACATTATGGATTCCAGCTCTCATCCTTCACATCCAGTTGTGACCACTCCTATAGAAGAAGAGGCAATGAAGGACTTTCAGGCTCGGGAATTTGAGATTGATCTCGCTAAACCGGCTTCTCCAGGTAACTTTGACGAGACGAATTCAGCGAATTGCTCATTCGATTCAACCGAGTTCGACGAACTTCTTACTTATTACGTAAGCTTTGACGATCCACTGTCTTCTTTTTCCTCGGAGAATACTGATTTTGATTTCTTTTATTATGCAGCGGACATGCCCGAAACTGCACCACTTTCTCCTTCTTCAGCTGCCGTTCCTCCTCCTTCTCAAGTTACTCCTTTTCCAGCTTCTCAACCAGGTCCACAGGAAGAACAGATAGCAGCCCTTCAAGGCTTGGACGAACCACCTACTTCCGAGGAGCAGAAAGCAGAAGATCTGGAAGATAGCGAGAAGACCCCGGAGCAGTCTTTTGACCATGACACAAAACTTTCTACATTTCTTACTCCGGGGAGTGAGTCTTCTTCCAAGAAGAAGGGGAAACGTGTGGTTTCGAAGAAAGGAAAGAAGAGTTCTTCTGTTGCTGGAGATGAAGCAGAAGTCGATCCGGCTGAGTCTCCTTCTCCTTCTTCTCCGATACGGCCTTCGAAACTAATTACCAGGCCGGGTAAAGGCTCGATAGGTGGGAAGAAGGAGAAATGAGTTTGATTTTGTCTTTTCTGCTTTTTGTATTGGCCGGAGATTGTGTGGATACCGGTCTCCGCTTGTTTTTGTAATCTGCACAATGTAAAAAGCTTCCATAATATTGAATAAAATAGCTATTTTATTTTTACAAATTCTTGTGTATGTGAGAATGCATCTGTTTCCCTTTTTTAGTGTAGAACAAATGATTCTTTATCTGTTTTTTGAGAATGCATTTATTCCACATCTATTTTTCACGATATTGTAATGAACTCGCGGTATGTTGCTTGCATATTACTTTATTCATGTAACTGAATCGTATAGTGTTGCCCCCATACCGCAAGTGCATTGCAACATTTCTTGCTTCTTCAAGATTGATACTCTTATTTCAGAGAATAACTACTCCACTTTTAAGGGAAGAATCATTCTGCTTCTAATAGAGTATATCTCGTCTTTAGAGAAGTTTTTACTTTCTCTTTCTTCCTGAAGAACACTTCAACTTTTGGGAATGATCACTTTTATCTGTTTAAAAGTGAATTTTCCTACACAGTGAAATGAGCTTCTGAAGAAGGTTTTGATTTTGTGCCCCAGTAAAGGGTTTATTTTTGGTACTTCAAGCAAGGTGAAGTAAGCCTCTGAAGAGGTCTTTTGGTCTCAGAAGAGAAGCGTTTTTGGTCTCCGAAGAGAAGCAATTTTGGTCTCCGAAGAGAAGCTATTTTGGTCTCCGACGAGAAGCAATTTTGGTCTCCGACGAGAAGCAATTTTGGTCTCCGAAGAGAAGCAATTTTGGTCTCCGAAGAGAAGCAATTTTGGTCTTCGAAGAGAAGCAATTTTGGTCTCCGAGGAGAAGCAATTTTGGTCTCCGAAGAGAAGCAATTTTGGTCTCCGAAGAGAAGCAATTTTGGTCTCCGAGGAGAAGCAATTTTGGTCTCCGAGGAGAAGCAATTTTGGTCTCCGAGGAGAAGCAATTTTGGTCTCCGAAGAGAAGCAATTTTGGTCTCCGAGGAGAAGCAATTTTGGTCTCCGAGGAGAAGCAATTTTGGTCTCCGAGGAGAAGCAATTTTGGTCTCCGAAGAGAAGCAATTTTGGTATCCGAAGAGAAGCAATTTTGGTCTTCGAGGAGAAGCAATTTTGGTCTCCGAAGAGAAGCAATTTTGGTCTCCGACGAGAAGCAATTTTGGTCTCCGAAGAGAAGCAATTTTGGTCTCCGAGGAGAAGCAATTTTGGTCTCCGAAGAGAAGCAATTTTGGTCTCCGAGGAGAAGCAATTTTGGTCTCCGAAGAGAAGCAATTTTGGTCTCCGAGGAGAAGCAATTTTGGCATTTCAGCTCTGGTGAAGTGGGTCTCCGAAGAGAAGCATTTTGCACTTCTACACGGGTGAAATGTGCCTCCGAAAAGGGCTTTTTAGCATTTCATCACTGGTGAAGTGGGTCTCCGAAGAGAAGCATTTTGCACTTCTACACGGGTGAAATGTGCCTCCGAAAAGGGCTTTTGCCTCCGAAAAGGTCTTGAAATTACCTGGAAGTTACTTTCTCATGGTTGAGTGGATCCACGGGGCGGACGCAAGTTGCTTGATTGGATGTTCGTTTGCACAAACGATCGCAATCAATTAACAAGGGCCATGTTCCTTCAGCTTGGGAAGGCGCCCCTCCGGTGATTCCACCAATCTTTTTATTGAGAGAAGCACTTTCATTTATTGGCGTGCCTCGTTAGAGGGCTCTGTTGATCTTTGGGAAGGAGCATCGGTTGGTTGGTGTGCCAGGAAGGTTGCTTCTTAGGGGCGATTAGATCCACGGGACGGACGCAAGCTGCCTGATCGGATGCATCACGATCAGTTAGCGAGAGCCCTGTTCCTTCTGCTTGGGAAGGTGTCCCTTCGGTGGTTCTACCGGCCCTTTTATTGAGGAGCAAAATTCCTTTTGGTTGCTTCCGTGCTTGCTTGGCCATGTTCTCCCATCATCTGCCCATTAGCGATCTTTTATTATCATTTCCAAGCGTATCTTTGTTCCTTTTGTAGGTAAATTGCCTTATCCGAAGAAGTGGACTTCACTGTTGAATAACTTCATGGGACAGACGCGAGTTACCTAGCTGGATGCCTGTTCATATTGACAATCACAACTGGTTAACGAAGGCTTGCCCCAGTGAAGTTGCCAACTTTTTTGTGAGGTTCTTCTTGTATAGGATTTGAATATGGAATTTTTGGTTGCTTGGTATTTGCTTTAATAAGTGATTTGTAAGGCTTGCTTAGCTTTGCGATGGGTGAGCTTTGCTTTAATGACCTGCAATATTAGATCGACATTTTAGCAATACGTTTAGAGTATTTACACATCGAAATATAACAGGCATTTTATAATAGAAAACACAGAATGCATAGTTTTTCATTATTCAGTCACGCTGATTTCTCAGCGGTTTACAATGCAGAAGTCACACATCCATTATCATTTTTACAAATTCAATCAATGCTGCTAAGTAAAAAATGGATGCTAGTTATTGTTGTTTCAAAATCTCTAAGCTGGATTTCCATTTGTGCTAGATTTGCAGCTTCAGATTTATATGCCAGAGAAAGTGAAAGGTGCCCCAGTTGCAGTTTTGTGGACCATTAGCAGTCGTCCCAATTTCTGCCTGCTGGGTGTGGACCTCCTGTGACAACATTAATGACAAGCTTTTCTAAATCTTGCACTGCAGTGTTGCTGAGAGAATCGGATTGATGGGTAGGATGTTGTTGATCCCGAGTGGATGAGGTTGGAGCGACTCCGCTTCTCTTAACGTATTGTTGGAGTTTACCCTGCTCCAGCAATTCTTCAATCACATTCTTTAATTGGTGACATTGGTCAGTGTCATGGCCAGGTTGATTGTGAAATTGGCAGAATTTTCCATTACGCTTTGCACCTCTCGTCATCTCAGGTGGCTTAGGATACCTGACAACGTCTTTTGTTGCAAAAAAGATATTTCTTGGTGTATCAGTTAAAGGAGTATAATCCGAAGGATTAAAGCGGCGAGGTTTCTTTTCATTTCCCTGGCTCTTTCCTCCTTCATTCTCCCTTTTCTGACTTTCAGATTCTTTTTTATTAGATGGGACATTGTTATTATTAGTTTGGGCAGCAACCCATTTTGATGTCGTAGAAAGGCTTTCAAGGCGAATGAACTCGTCGGCCTTTTTATAAAATTTATCAAGTGAGTTCGGTTCCTTCATCTTTAGCCATATTCCAAATTTACTCGATTTATCAATGGCTCGCACCAAATATGTCAGGATCATACGTGGTACCGCATTTTCCACTTCGGCTAAAGCTATATTGAAACGGCTCAAGAAAGATTTGATTGATTCTCCGGGCGCTTGTTCAAGGTTAGACAGTGACATTATATCCTTAGCTTTTGAAGCATACAATCTGAACTGTTCTTTAAACTTTTGCGTTAAGTCGGAGAACTTATCTGCAGACCGAACTGGAAGCTTTGTAAACCAAAGTAAAGCCACACCTTTTAGGTATACTGGAAAGTATCGACACTTGATCTCGTCTGATGCTCTTGCACCTGTCATATGCCAATCGTATTTGTATAGGAAATGGTTAGGGTCACTGGTTCCCCTATAGGCTTGGATAGTAGGAGGTGCAAATTTCCTTGGAAATTCCGCTCTCAGGATCCTTTCAGTAAACGGAGTTCTGCTTGGTGCAAATCCCCAGTCGTTCTCATCCTCTTCCCTTTGCATGCTCTCTTTCATGATGCGGCTAACCATTTCGGACAGGTATTCTTTATTGTTCAAAGACACCTCCGAACAAGCATCAGTTCTTCCCTCGGAAGTTTGCCCGGGCATATGTTCATGACAAGTTGGTTGCGGCATAGAACCATCATCCTGGAAAGGTGGCATTTCAGGAAGAGTAGTTTGATGGTTTTCTGGTTGACGATTTGCCCCGAGCAGAGCAGTTAACCTATCCATCAGCAAAGCGTTTTGAGTTTCAATTTGTTGGTATAATCCAGAAACTGCATCATCCAATTCAGCCCTGGTGACTCCAACGGTTGGAGTTGCTTGGTCTGTTATTGGGGAAGCGGAAGTCCCTTCGTGAGCATTTCCGGATCTAATAGGTCTACCTCTTCTCCCAGGAACCATTATTTCGGATCTGGTTTTTAAAAGAGGTTCTTTTTATGAATCTTTGCGAAGCAACGGTGGATGATCGCCTGAGTTCAACTCTCAGCGAAAGCACCAAAATGTTAACGATAAAAAGTGAACGCTAACACCCGGTGTGTGTAATAGAATTGTGAAAGCACCACCCATTGGTACGGGAACAGAATATAAGCTGAAAATAGCAGAAAAGCAGTAAATGAACAACAGATTTATAGTGGTTCGGCCCGTAATTGAGCCTACGTCCACTTTATAGTCTTTTATTGCTGAATCGGTTACAATTTGATACAATATCCTTCAAAATACAATACAACTTGATCATGAAAGCACTCTTGACTACTAGCTCAATCTTTGAGATGAAACTCGACGAATCCGTGTTGGATGTAAGGAGTTCTTCTCGACGCTTGTTGTAGTGTCTTGAATGCTTGAAGATCTTTGATTGCTGAATGAGAGGAGACTTCGACAGCGTAACGGCGCTTGAAGAAATGAATGGCCAAAAGTCCTCTTCATGTTCGAAGTGGTGGAGTATTTATAGGAGCTGATTTGGACTCAGGAAATTTCTCTAAGTCTTTAAGTCGTGGCCGACTTATAGAAGTCTTAGGTCGTAAGTCGGCGATGAGATAAAGCACTTGTACCAGTTGGTACTTCTAGAATGAGTTAGTAAGTCGTGAGCGACTTAGGGTAAGTCGGTGACGAGTTAAGGGATTGGGTTGTTCTGGGCTTATCTTGTGGCTTTGTCTTCGAAGTGTTAAGTCGTGGTCGACTTATCAGAGGTAGTATAGGCATGGGCTCTGGACTTTAACCTCGTAGCTTTTAGGTCGTGGACGACTTAAGCCAATGTCATGAGTTCCTTAAGTCGTAGGTCCTTTAAGTCGTAACATCTTCTTAAGTCGTGTAGGCCTTAACTCGCTGAGTCGTTAAGGACCATGAGTCGTAGGCTGTGAAGCTCTTAAGTCGTACACCCACTAAGTCGTAAACGGTTAAGTCGTGGCCTGTTTAGTCGTAGACTGTTAAGTCGTATACTTCTTAAGTCGGAGCATTTCATAAGCAGTTAGGTCGCAAGCTCCTTTAGGTCGCAACACTGCTAGGTCGCGAAGTTCTTGAGATAGTTAGGTCGTAGACTCCCTTAGGTCGCAGAGCCTCCTTCAACAGTTAGGTCGCGACGTTCTTTAGGTCGCTATGTTGCTAAGTCGCAAAGTCACCTTCAGCAGTTAGGTCGTAGACTCTCTTAGGTCGTAGCTCCCTAACCCGGTAGGTCGTAAGTCGTTCAAGTCCTCTTAGGTCTTAGGCTTTTTAACTCGCGGGCTTCTTATAAGTCGTGGCACCTGACTTGTTCATTTCTTAACTCGTAGGTCGTTGCTAAAAGGGAGTTAACATATACTTCCTTTAACAAGCTATAAAGATTTACTTATCAAAATAAGTCATTTTCGGATTTATAAACAACGTTTTATAAATTCCATTCCTATTTATAAAGACTTCAATTTATAGTTTGAATTCCGCATACTTTTCACAATATTGGTTTTAAACCAACTTCAAATTTTCCAATACTAAGTTTTCCACTTAACTTAATTCTCTGCAAGTTCAAATTTAAATTCATCACTGAACCTATTAAATTTATTATGGATTGTCATGTTGACAACTTCAAAATTTTCAAATCTAATTCCCATTTGAACTTTGCATCCACTTCCTATTTCCAAAATAATCAACTAGTTCTTTAGTAAATCATTCATCGACTTGGTTTTCAATTTAATCACATTTGATTCATTCACATTGGATGTTACTAACATTCATTCATATTCAACTAGTTTACTTTCACTAATTTATATTCAAGTTAGTTTGCTTTCAATTCAAATCAAATTTGATTCTATTTAGATTTACTTATCTTTCAATTTGAATTCACTTACTTAGCTTTCAATTTCCATTAATTCAGTTTCATTAACACTTAATGAATTTCTATACAATCAACTAGCAAACATCTAACAACCAGTGCACATTCAACATAACCAAATTTATTTACTTTGCTTACATTCAATTTGGTTTAACACATTTAATTTCAATTGGTTTATATTCTAATTTAGATTGAATTCTTATATTCACTATATTCACAACTTCTTAACTTATGTTTTTTTTTAACTCTTAACAACATTTCTAATCCATGTTTATTCACTAATTCACTTTTACAAAATAAAGTTGAATTTTCTTTATATAACTCAAATTCATATTCATTACTTCACTTTATTACTTCATTTTGATATCAAATTCAACCTCATTCAACATTACTTAAGTTATGTTCCATTTTATCTTCACTTGCATTTATTTTCACTATACAACTTAAGTTCGCCTCTAATTTATTTGAAATTCTATTTTATTTAACTTTTACTAAAGTCAAATTCATATCACTATCCAAAATTCAGATTTTGTTTTACTTAACAAAACTGTTTAACCATTTTAACAATTGGTTTTACTTAAATTTTCTCATTTAATAAGTTATACCACTTATTAATTTAAACTTCCCAATTCATATTATATAATCACTTATCTTTTAAGTTTAAATTTCTATTTCAATAATTTATCTAATCCAGTTCAATTTATTTAACTTTCCTTTAGTTAAATTTCAAATCGTATATTTATTATTGCTAACTCAATTCAATTTAACTTTTCTTAAGTTAAAAATCTTTATTTCATATTCAATTTTATTTATCAAAACAAAACTTCAAATCACTATTCACTTTACTTATATAAGATCTATTCCAAATTCATTTATCTTATATTTTACTTTTCATAAATCTCAGCTGTTAACTCATATTTTTCAGCCAACCTAAAACTCTGCGACCTAACGAAGCTAGCGATCTAAGGAACTCTACGACCTAACAAAGCTAGCGATCTAAGGAAGTCTGCGACCTAAGGAAGCTAGCGAGCTAACGAAGTGAGCAACGCGACCTAGCAAAGTTAGCTATCTAGCAGAAAACACGACCTAACTCCTAAAGTGACTCAGCGACCTACAACTCAAGAGGCAAACGAGCTAAGGAAGTAACGACCTAAAGCTTGTCGATCTATGAACTCCACGACTTAGCAGACTCTACGACCTAACTGCAGAAGGAACTCAGCGACCTAACGCTTTAAGTAAGATAGCGACCTAGTGGCTCCAGACTTCACGAACTAAGAACCTTGCAACCTAAGAGTCCTAGCGACCTATGGAGTATCACGACTTAGGTTCATAAAGCATTCCAGCGATCCAAAGGCTTCAGGAACTATTCCTTAGGTCTCTCATGACCTACGACCTACCTTAAGTCGCTCGCGATCTAAAACTTGCCCAGTTTAAACAAGTTCACACAACTCCTTATGGGCCTATTCCTTAGGTCGTTCACGACATACTACATGCCACCTTGTTCAGATAAGACCGAGAGCAACCCCATCAGGCTAACTGCTTAAGTCGAGAAGTGGGCCACGACCTAACTTAGGTCACTCGCGACCTACGATCTAACTAAGGTCGTACGCGACCTAAGACTTGGGGGCAGAAAATTCGCCCAGATCCAATCCTATAAATAGAGCCCCAACCCCAACAAGTAGAGGACTTTGGGCCGATCATTTCTCAAAGCATCGTTACTCTGCCGAACTCTCAACTCATTCAACAACTGAAGATCTTCAAACATTCGAGACACTACAACAAGCTTCGAGAGGAATTTCATACATCCAACACGGATTTATCAAGTTTCATCATCGAAGTTTGAGCTAGTAGTCGAGATTGTCTATTTGATCAAATTGTACTGTTGTCATAAGTGTATTGTATCATCTTGTAACCGAATTCAGTAATAAAGAGATTCAAAGTGGACGTAGGCTCGATCTCAAGCCGAACCACTATAAACTACTGTTTGCTACTGCTTTTTCGCTATTTTACTGCTTAATTTTCTGTTCCCGTCACACGGGTGGTGCTTTCACAATTCTATTACACACACCGGGTGTTAGCGTTCACTTTTTAGCGTTAACATTTTGGTGCTTTCACTGAGAACCCAACTTAGGCGATCATTCACCATTGCTTCATGGAAGTTTGTTGAAAGAATTTCCTTCAAAACCAGAAGCCTATCAGACATAATCGCTCCTGGAAGAAAACGCAAGTCCGTCCGATCTGATGATGACCGTGACAATACTACCACTTCTCTTTCTCCAAATCAGGCAGCTCCAAGCGTCGGGGTGACACGAGAAGAATTAGATGCTGTTGTGTTCGGACTGTACCAACAGTGTTAACGCTAAAAAGTGAACGCTAACACTCGATGTGTGTAATATAGTCGTGAAAGCACCACCCGTGTGACGGGAATAGAAATTAAGCAGTAAAATAGCAGAAAAGCAGTAAAAGACAGCAGTTTATAGTGGTTCGGCTTGAGATCGAGCCTACGTCCACTTTGAATCTCTTTATTACTGAATCTGATTACAAATCGATACAATTCACTTATGAAAATAGTACAGTTTGATCACAAAGACAATCTCGACTACTAGCTCAAACTTCGATGATGAAACTCGATGAATCTGTGTTGGATGTAGAGAATTCCTCTCGAAGCTTGTTGTAGTGTCTCGAATGTTTGAAGATCTTCAGTTGTTGAATGAGTGGAGAGTTCAGCAGAGTATCGACGCTTTGAGAAATGATCGGTAAAAAAAGTCCCCTTGTCGTTGGAATTAGGGGGGTATTTATAGGGTAGAATCTGAATAAGAAATCTCCTTCAAGTTCTAGGTCGTAGCCGACTTATAGTAAGTCGTAGGTCCTAAATCGGCGACGAGATAGGAGCTCTTGCACTTAGTTACTCCTGAATACGAGCTGTTAAGTTGCAAGTCGTAGGTCGGCAGCGACCTAACATAAGTCGTAGGTCGGTGGCATTTGGTTCGAGCGAGTTAGCATAAGTCGTCTATGACTTTGTATAAGTTGTAGGTCGTTAGCTTCTTAAACTGGTAGATCGGGGATCCCTTAAGTCGTTAAGTCGGTAACAGCCTTAAGTCGTAGACTTTTTGAATCGGACCACTTCATAAGTCGTATGTGTTTAAGTCAGCTCTGTGGCTAAGTCGGTTATGTAGTTAAGTCGGAGACTTCCTTAACTCGTACACTCTTAAGTCGGATACTTCTTTAACTCACATACTGTTAAGTCGGAGACCTTTCCTTAGGTCAGAGCCTGTTAAGTCGGACTTGCAGCTTAAGTTATAGATTTCTTAAGTTGGACCATATCTTAAGTTGGTAGCCTACTTAAGTCAGTCTTTCCTCTTAAGTCGTAGACTTCCTTAAGTCGTCTCCTGTTAGGTCGGCATGCCTTTTAGGTCGTAAGTCACAGCTTGTTAAGTTGCGAACAAAAGAGGATTAACATTTGCCCCTCGAAGTGTATGCCTACGTCGTAGGTCATATGCTTCGATTTTCTTAACTCGTTTTTTGGTTAGGTCGGAAACGACTTAATATAAGTCTTAGGTTGTACATCGTGTAAGTCGACCCACCTTCCAGCGTATAAAAAGTTGAACCATTCTTCCTCTTCCTCATCTGTCCTTCTATTCGAATCAGCCATTGATGCAATTCTGAGCTTTGAAAGACAAATTCCAACCATCCATTCGCCGATCATCTTCCCGTTATACTTCGTAAGTCGATCTTATCTTCGTTCACCCATGTCCATTGTCGAATTGATAACTCCCCATTTTTTTGACTTCCACTTGTTTTTTTTGATGCCGCGATTCATTATGAGTAACTCCTCGATTGACCTGCAATTGCCATCGACCATGTTGTAGTTGTGATATAGCAGTAACATACCGGATTCACAACTAATCTGAGGCGATTCGAATTGGTTTTTGGGTGACCCGAGGATCGTTGTTGATTGTGAGGCTATTGGGTTAACGGGTTAGGTGTTAGGGAAGAAAGCTGGTTGAGATTCTGGCTTGGTCATGACTTAGTAATTTCGTGCGACCCAGTGACTTCCATGACTTAAGTCGGAACCGACTTAGCAGTTTCATGCGACCTAAGTTTTGAGTCGTTTCCGAGCTAGGACTTGGAGGATTTCTTGTTGCCTCGAATTAGAGCTTTTGCTTCTTTATCCGACCCACGACTCAGGGACTGCTGACCTGAAATGCCAACGACTTGTAGTATAAACGACCTACTCTAGCTTGCCTCATAACCTTTAAGTCGTGGATGAGTTAGCACATGTGTTGTCTTGAACTGAAGCTTTATATCTTTATAAGTGTTATGGCTGATGACCCAAAGAATCAGAGAACCAACGACTTAAGTTAACCCATAGGAGATCTTTCTTAAGTCGTCGCCGAGTTAGCACTTGAGACTTTTAAACTTTGCCTGGACTTTGAACTGTTGAATTATGAACTGTTGAAAGCTAACTTCCTGCTAAATACAACATTCACAGAATACTGGGATGAATATATTGCCACTGACTGCCCACATCGAATGACAGATTAGTTGATAAAGAAAAAATCAAATTAAATGAATATGAATGAAATGCTGTACAATAACCAATCCAAGTGAAGTATTAAAACAAAATCGTAATAGTCAACTGAAACTGATTTGTTTGTGTTAACACTGCACTTGAACATTAACAAGTTCTGAAATCTTGTAATCGACCGATTGTCAGCTAGTTTAATTCCAGTTATGCTTGCTTTTTATTTTCATTAGTTTTGCACAACACTTCACACATTTTAGGAAACGTGCACCTTCACATTTGAACATCCAGTTGATTGTGTAGAATGTCTTCTCAACAAGAAGAAATAGGGCAAGTTGAAGAGACTTTTCCAGTTGCCATTCCGTTGAACGATCCTCCAGAAAGGGTCTCGACCACTTTGAACTACAGAACCTTTACCCAATTGTGTACTCAATTCGGAATTGCTGAAGCAGACGCACAACTACCCGGGAAGCCTGATATTGCTGATAGACCTCCTCGTGGTTTTGTTGCAGTAAATCGACAAATGTGCTAGAATGGAGCCATCCCTCCTTTTAATGACTTCTTGCGAACACTCCTTCTACGATTAACCATCTCCCCTTTCCAGCTGCATCCCAATGGATATGCTATCCTGATGGGACTTTGTGTGCTCTTTAGGAGGACACTCGATCGTCTTCCAAGCTTCGACGAAATTTGTTATCTGTGCTCTTTTGCTAAAAACAAAGACCACCCTTCCATCACAGTTGTGAGAAGTGCCAGAAATCGCAAGCTTATCATTGGTCTCCCTGAGAGTGTTCACAGTTTTCTAAGCCAGTTCATCTATGTTCGCTGCCCTCTGGGATTTTACACTATCTGGAGAGTAGGAAGTAAGATCACTTATCTCTGTTTCTTATGCTCTTTCGACTTTGCCGAAGTCCGAGTTGTCAAGTGTTAACTTTGCCTTTTTCTTTTCAGCACTTCCTCCTCCTTCTAGAGATTCCGGTCACAAAGCGACTTTTGAGACGCTTATGGCGATGCCAGTTGAGGAGAGGAGTATTCAATTTCTATTGACAGATGAATTTTTACATCAATTCGGGCTTTTACACTCTTCTCATTTTACTCAGGATCGTGAAGTTTCCACATTTTCAGCACAATCATCAGGTGCCCCAGCTTCAACGGAAGAGATGGCTCCAAAAGAGCCAACTGTAGACACTACACTAGTAAAGTGTTCTACTCCTATCGATGTTGCGGGACCGTCCAGCAAACCGGCACTTGCTTCAATTATTGAAGAGGAAGAGAATCCTCGAATTTTTGAAAAGTCAGCCGACGTGGAAGTTGAAAAGGAGAATTCTGCTGGGCACCATGGTGATGACACCTTTGATGACTTGAGTGATATAATGATAACTTCTCAAGAGCTTTTCAAGGATAATATTTCCAAAGCGACCTCTCCTGTCGTTGAAGCGACTATCTCTTTGAAACAAGCTTTGACGCCTTCCACGCCTGTCGTCTCCGTTTCCACATTAAAGCGTGGTCTGTAGTTTGACGCACGTAGTTTGCACGCCGCACACACTTAGGATTTTTTCAGCACTTATAAGCACTTATCCTCTTTTTCTTGAAATTTCTAAATTTTACTTCTTTTCCGTTTTCAGATTCTCCGATGGAGGCCGTGGATCTTATGACTTTAGGAAATATCTTGATGACCAGAGAGAAACAGATGAGGAAAGGTCTCGAAGGAAGGCTCAAGAAAGGCGGGATTACGAGCAGTGGCAGAGAAGAAAAGACGCTGAGCGATATGATTCTTCTCACAGAAGTGACGATTCCCATAAGCGAAAGTCTTATGATGACAAGGGGAAGACTCATATTGCTGACGAATTGAGCAAGCGATCCAAGCCAAGTGAGGCGTCTGCAATTTTTGAGAAGGCTGATGCTCCCATTTTTCCTAATATCCCGTCTGGCTCTCCTCCTTTAAAGAAGTCCGATATCCAAGCGATCATCAACAGACCCCAGTATCAGGTTAAAGATGGCCCTCCAACGCTTCAAAGCCGATTTCCGAATTGGTGTTTAAAAGGAGTGCGCTTTGACCTAGATTTGGTCCCGATCAACAAGCAAGACTTGCTTAAAATTCTTGATGCAGTTAGGCTTAATATTGAGAGGATGTCGCAATGGCAGAAACTCGTTGATGAACTCCAAAGAATCAACCATATGAATCTTGAAAACATGCTGACCATGGAGAATGATAAGACTGAATGGGCTAAAATCTACAAGCAGCATGACGCAGAAATGACGAGCATTGCTGATGATAATGCGAGACTTGAGTCCGAGGTTAAAAAACTCAAGGAAGA
This sequence comes from Allium fistulosum, assembly GCA_030737815.1. NCBI lineage: Eukaryota > Viridiplantae > Streptophyta > Magnoliopsida > Asparagales > Amaryllidaceae > Allium > Allium fistulosum. The sequence goes on along the minus strand of CM060907.1, from coordinate 421,654,280 downwards.
TCTCGCCGCTTCTTCCGCTTTGCAATCTCAGAAGGAAGAAGTATTTCAAAAACAAGTGCGGGATGCGCACGCTGCTCAGAGGGATGTTGAAATGAAATTTGTGGCTGAGCAGTTCGTTGTTGAAGAATATCGCAAAAATAACGCTCAGTTGCGGGAAAAAGTCACCTCCCAGAACGTGGAGATCGAATTGCTAAAGTCTCGACTTGCTAAAGCTGAGACAGAGCGTGATGAGGCTGTTTCTGGTCGAGTTGCAGCCGTTGCCGAAAAAGAAGAGGCTGAGCAATCACATGAGGCGACGAAAGCAAATGTCAGCTCTACCTTATTCGACTTTTATTTACATAGCGTTCTGGGTCATGGGAGCCTATCCTTTTTGGGTCCTGATTACGAGATTACACTGGCCGAGGTATGGGAAGCAGCAGTTGACATGCTTGGCGGGGCCGGCTATGATGAGAAGGAACTTGAGGCACGCTATCTTGACGAAGAGGTTCGTGCTGCTCTTGCCAAGGGAAAAGAGCAACTTGCTGAAGCCAGAGCTGGAATAGTGGCAGAAGAACATCTAGAGAAGAAAATATCTTTAACTGCCCCTGTCCACACTTCGACTTCGACCGACGTCGATATCGTTGGTTCCAGCTCTCACTTTTCTTCTCCTGCAAAAACCGTCGAGGCTAAGCCCATCACAACCGAGTCTCCCCTTACTCATATCGAGGAGCAGAGCCAAGAAGACACTGAGGCTGATAAATTTGAAATTGACTTGTCAAAACCGACTTCTCCAGGTAATTTTGGCATCGACCCAGGTTCAATGAATCAGTTATTTGATTTAACCGAGTTTGATGACCTTCTTACTTGTTACTTAAACTTTGGTGAACCGATTCCTTCTCTATTTTCGGAGAACGCCGATTTTAACTTCTTTTCTTCTACAGCGGAGGTACCGAATACTGCACAAACTTCCACTCCTTTAATTGCCGTTCCTCCATCTTCGCAAATTACTCCTCCTTCTGCTTCCCAACCGGGATCACAGGCATAGAAAATTGAAGCTCTTCAAGGCCTGGATGATTCGGCCGCTTCGCAGGAGCAGAAGGCGGAGGATCTTGATGACATCGAGAAGACCCCGGAGCGGTCTCTAGATGATGACACGAAGCTTTCGACATTGCTTGCTACTCCGGGGAGTGAATCTTCTTCGAAGAGGAAGGGGAAGCGTGACATAAGGAAGAAGAAGAATATTTCTGCTGGAGAGGAAGCAGAAGTTGATCCAGCCGTGCCTCTTTCTCCTTCTGCCCCGACCCATTCACAACGGCTTCAAAAACTAATCATTAGGCCGAGTAAAGGCTCCAAAGGTGGCGGGAAGAAGGAATAGCAAGCTGGATCTTCTACTTCTTATTTTTGCTTTTTGCATGTATCGACCGGAGATTGTGCGGTTACCGGTCCCCGCTTCTTTTTTGTGATATGTATAATGTAAAAGGTTTTCATAGTATTGAATAAAATAGCTATTTTACTTGTACAAATTCTTGTGTATGTGAGAATGCATTTGTTTCTCATTTTAGTATAGAATAAACAATTCTTCTTACTTGTACAAACTTTCTGGTCTGTGCTTGAGAATGCATTTATTCCACATCTATTTTTCATGATATTGCAATGAACTTGCGGTATGTTGCTTGCATATTCCTTTTATTAATATAATTGAATTGTATAGTGTTGCCCCCATACCACAAGTGCATTGCAACATTTCTAACTTTTACAAGACTGATATTCTAATTTCAGAGAATAACTATTCCATTTTTAAGGGAAGAATTATTCAGCTTTTAATAGATCATATCTCGTTTTTTTTTGGAGAAATTTTACTTTCTCTTTCTTTCTGAAGAACACTTCAACTTTAGGGGATGATCACTTTCATTTGTCAAAAAAGAAAGTAGATTTCCCTATGCAGTGAAATGAACTTTCTGGAAAAAAATTTGTAGCATTTCAACTTTTTTAGGAGGAACTTTTTGAGATGAACAAGTTAAACTTCCTTTGAGAGTTGAACTGTGCTTCCGGAGAAGGCTTTTTGTTCGAGTATTCTATTTTGGGACATGCCTCTGGAGAGGGCTCCTCTTAAAGAGTTGTGCCTCCGAAGAGGTCTTGTGCCTCTTGTGCCTCCGAAGAGGGCTTGTGGTGCCTCGGGAGAGGGCTTTTGCCTCCGAAGAGGGCATGTGCCTCCGAAGAGGGCCTGCGGTGCCTCGGGAGAGGGATTTTGCCTCCGAAGAGGGCTTGTGCCTCCGAAGAGGGCTTTTTGATTGCTTGGAAGTTACTTTCTCATGGTTGAATGGACCCACGGGGTGGACGCAAGTTGCTTGATTGGATGTTCGTTTGTACAAACGATCGCAACCAATTAACAAGGGCCCTGTTCCTTCAGCTTGGGAAGGTGCCCCTCCGGTGGTTCCACCAATCTTTTTTGATTGAGGAAAGCACTTTCCTTTTTTGGCATGCCTCATTAGAGGGCTTTGTTGACCTTTGGGAAGGAGCATCGGTTGGTTGGTGTGCCAGGAAGGTTGCGTCTCAGGGGCGTGTAGATCCACGGGACAGACGCAAGCTACCTGATCGGATGCATCACGATCAGTTAGCAAGGGCCTTGTTCCTTCTGCTTGGGAAGGTGTCCCTTTAGTGGTTCTACCGGCGCTTTTATTGAGAGGCATACCTCCTTTGGCTACTTCTTTGTTTGCTTGGCCATGTTCTCTCATCATCTGCTCATTAGCGATCTTTTATTATCGTTTCCAAGCGCATCTTCATTCCTTTTACAAGTAAATTGCCTCATCCGAAGAAGTGGACTTCACTATTGAACGACATCACGGGACAAACGCGAGTTATCTAGTTGGATGTCTGTTCATATCGACAATAACAACCAGTTAACGAAGGTTTGCCACAGTGGAGTCGCCAACTTTTTATGTGAAGTTCTCTTTGTATAGGATTTGAATTTGGAATTTTTTGTCGCTTGGTATTTGCGTAATGGGTGATTTATAGAAGTCGCTTGGCTTTGTGATGAGTGAGCCTTGTTTTAATGTCCTGCATTTTGAATCGACATTTTAGCAATACATTTGAAGTATTTACCTATCGAAATGAAACAGGCATTATGAAATATTAAAGAACACAAGATTTATAGTGGTTCGGCCAAGAATCGGGCCTACATCCACTTTATAGCTTTCATTCATTTACACTGATTTACAATGTTTTATAATACAACTAATACATTCATCACTATTTTACAACTTTGAGCAAAGCTTTTATTTCAAGTAAAATAAGGACGTAAGTGGTTGCTGTTCCAGGCTCTTGGAATTGGATCTCCTTCAACAGTTATGAGTTTGAAAGTGCCATCAAGAAGTTTACTGCCAATGGCATATGGTCCCTCCCAGTTTGGCCCAAACACACCAGTTGCTGTCATGATCCTTTTCAAAACTAAGTCTCCGACCTCAAAGCTGCGTTGGCAAAATTTAGAGTTAAAGTGCCTGGCTATCCTTTGCTGATAAGCTGAAACTCTGAGCCTAGCTTCTTCTCTTTTTTTATCAAGAAAATCAAGTGCTTCAAGTTGCAGCTTTTCATTTTCGGCTTCATTGAAATAAATTCTCCTGTGTGAAGAAACTTCTACTTCTACTGGAATCATTGCTTCTGATCTGTATGCCAGTGAAAATGGAGTGTGCCCAGTCGCAGTTTTGTGAGTAGTTCTGTATGCCCATAGTGCTAATGGAAGCTTATCAACCCAACCACCTTTTGCTTTTTCGAGTTGCTTTTTGATGGTTGATTTGATAATTTTGTTCACCGCTTCCACTTGCCTATTTGCATGTGGATGAGCCACTACTGAGAAGCTTTTTCGAATTCTGAATCGTTTGCAAAAATCCTGGAATTCTTCACTTTCAAACTGGGTACCGTTGTCTGTGATTATCTTCTGTGGCACACCATATCTGCAAATGATATTTTTAGTTACAAAATTTATCATCTTTTTAGAGGTAATGGTGGCTAAGGGTTCAGCTTCAGCCCATTTTGTGAAATAATCAACGGCAACAATAGCATATTTGATTCCAGATTTAGCGATCGGTAAGGGTCCAATCAAGTCAATTCCCCAAATAGCGAATGGCCATGGGCTGACCATTTGTGTGAGTTCGGTGGAAGGTGCTTTTGGGATTCTTGCAAATCTCTAACATTTGTCGCACTTTCGGGAGTAAATGGCAGCATCTCGATTAATGTCAGGCCAGAAATACCCATATCGAAGAACTTTCTTGGCTAGAGTCTGGCCACCTGAATGATCCCCACATTCTCCTCCGTGTACCTCGGCTAGAATTGTCTTGGCTTCTTCCTTGGTTACACATCGAAGTAATGGCATTGAGAATCCCTGTCTATATAATTGGCCATCTTGAATTATGTATCTTGATGCTTTCCTCAATAGTTTTCGGCGTTCTTTAGAACTTTCTGGCAGGGAACCATTGAGTAGGTATTCTTTGATTGGAGTCATCCATGATTCATGCTCTTGAGACGCAGCCATAATCCAATCAACATCCATTTCATCAATGCTTGGAGCTGACAGAACTTCTACAGGAACTAATCCCAGTAATTGAGCTTCTCCAGAACTTGAGTACTTTGCAAGAGAATCCGCTTTCATGTTTTCTACCCGAGGAATATGACTTATCGTATAATGATCGAAATCTTCAAGAAGTTCACATGCCTTTGATAAGTATGCGGGTAGATTTCCACCTTTAGCCTGAAACTCTTTCTTTACCTGGCAAACAATAAGTTGAGAATCGCTGAAGATCTGTAACACTTTGACGTTTAGCTCCTTGGCAATTTTCAAACCGGCGATAAGGGCTTCATACTCTGCTTCATTGTTTGTTGAAGGAAATTCCAGTCTCAATGCATAACACAACGATCATCCTTCGGGAGTTTCGAGCACAACCCCTGCCCCAGAACAGTAATCATTTCTCGATCCGTCAACATACAACTTCCACTGTGTTGGAATGCCATCAGTTATTTCATTCTCACTATCACCTTTGTCAGTAGACTCTGCGATGAAATCTGCTAAAGCTTGTCCGTTGATTGCTCTCCGGGGATGGTAAGTGATGTCATACTGACTGAGTTCAATGTTCCATTTCAAAAGACGGCCCAAAGTTTCAGGACGAAACAGGACTTGCTTTAGAGGTTGATCAGTAAGAACCTTGATAGGATGAGCTTGAAAGTATGGTCTCAATTTCCTGGAAGCAATCAGCAAACAATAGGCGAGCTTTTCTATATTTGAATAATTCATCTCTGCCCCAGTGAATCGTTTACTGATGTAATAGACTGGACGCTGTACTTTCGTATCTTCCCGTACAAGTGCTGCACTGAGAGCATGAGATGAAATTGCTAAATAGATGAAAAGATCTTCACCATCACTAGGCTTGGAAAGAACTGGAGGCGTTTCCATATGATGAATTAGTTCATCGAAAGCATTCTGGCATTCGGGAGTCCATTCGAAATTTTTCTTTCCTTTCTTTAGAGCGTCAAAGAAGGGAATGCATTTGTCTGTGGCCTTGGAAATGAAGCGACTCAGAGCAGCGACTTTTCCATTGAGACTTTGCATTTCTTTCTTTGTAGGGGCTTTGACTTCCCTTAGAGCTGTGATTTGAGTAGGATTGGCTTCGATGCCCCTAGCGCTCACAATGAAACCCAAGAATTTCCCAGATTCTATTCCGAATGAACACTTCAATGGATTGAGTTTCATCCCGTACTTTCGAAGAACTGCAAACATTTCCTCCAAATGACCCATGTGGTCTACAACTTTCTTCGACTTTACCAACATATCGTCAACATAAACTTCCATGGTTCTGCCAATCTGAGGTTTGAACATTGCATTGACGAGCCTTTGGTAGGTTGCCCCAGCATTCTTCAATACGAAAGGCATAACTTTGTAGCAGTAGAGACCCACATCTGTGATAAAACTTGTGTCTTCCTGATCCGGCTCATGCATCATAATCTGATTGTATCTGGAGTAAGCATCCATAAATGATAACAACTCATGCCCAGCTGTTCCATCTACCAATTGATCGATTCTGGGCAGTGGGAAGCAATCTTTGGGATAGGCTTTATTCAGATCTGAGAAATCTATGCATACTCTCCACTTTCCATTTTCCTTCTTGACCATACTGGATTTGAAATCCAATTTGGATAAGTGGAGTTTCTGATGAAGCCATTTTCCATAAGCCGATCGACTTCTTCCTTTAGTGCTGTCGACCTTTCTGGGCCTTGGGTTCTTCTTTTTTGTTTCACTGGTGTGAATTTTGGGTCAATATTCAGAGTATGCACAGCAATTTCCGGGGAGATCCCATACATATCAGCATGACACCAAGCGAATATGTCCAGAGTGGATTTTAAGAATGATATCAGCGTATTTTGAACTGCTATGCTCAGTTGTGAACCCACGTTGAGTACTTTGTTCGGGTCTTTCGAGTCAACAGATATTGGTACCGTTACTTCCACGGGTACCACTCTATTCTCCCCTGTACTGGCTTTCCTGGGATCCATTTCTTTCCTTGCATTGGTGTGTTCGCCAGTACAGGGGCCACTCCGTAGTTGCTACAGGGTTGGTTCCTTAATGCAGAGCGGAGCTACCGCATCTTTCCCCATTTCTCTTTTCCTGGCCTCTCGGAGTTCTACAAGATAACATTCTCGCCCTGCGTTCTGATCTCCCTTAATGACAGCAATCCCATTATCAGTAGGAAATTTCATTGTTAAGCACCATGGAGTGAGGACGGCCCTGAAAGCAGCAAGAGTAGGCCGACCCAAGAAAGCATTATAGGCGGAGAATCCATCAACAATTACAAAAGTTTGCTTCCGAACCAACTTCTTCTGTCCTTCGCCCATTTCAACAAACAAGTCCACTTTTCCAATTGGCTGTTTCAGTTCTCCTTTAAATCCGGCAATCTTGTGTGATGAAGCTTGTACATCTGTCATCGGAATTTTCATTTGGTCAAATGTCTTTTTAAAGAGTATGTTGCACGAGGCGCCACTATCAACCAGCACTCTTCTGACAATTGCCGGCCCAATACTGACAGAAACAACTAAAGGGTCCTCAGTAGGAGCTTCCACATCAATAGAATCCCTGGTTCTGAACATAATATCATCATTAAAAGTCTTCTGCTGCTTCAGAGGTGCAGCAACTTCCAAGACTAAGACACTTTCATCAGCCGGGGCATACTTCAAAGCTCTAGCATACCTTTCCATTTCGCCCCAACTCCTGCCAGCCGGATGAGGTCCTCCTGTTATCACATTGATGACAGGTCTTTCCTTTTCAGCAGGCCTCTCTCCTGAGCCAGATGAATGAGCTGGGGGTAGTTGCCCTTGGTTAGATGAAGACGGGTCTTTTCTATTCCTTTTAACGTACTGCTGCAACTTATTCTCTCTTAGCAACTCTTCAATCAGGCTTTTCAAGTGGCGGCACTCGTTGGTATCGTGGCCTGGTTGGTTATGAAACTTGCAAAATCTTCCGCTTTGAACAGCATTTTTACCAACTTTTACTGCCGATGGTTTTGGAAATTCAACAGCATCCTTAGTAGCGATGAAAATATTCTCTGGCGTATCAGTCAGAGGGGTAAAATCCGAAGGATTGAGGAAGCGAGGCTTTTTGAGATCCTTCTGCTTCTTTCCACCATTACTCTCCCTTTTCTGATTTACAGACTCCCCTTTGTTCTGAACTGTAGCATTATTTTCCACTACTGTTGTCACAACTTTAGCTGTCGCGGAGAGATTCTCTAGGCGTATGAACTCATCAGCCTTTTTGTAGAACTTTTCGAGCAAATTTGGTTCTTTCATTTTTAACCATTTTCCAAACTTGCTTGACTTGTCAATAGCCCGCATTAAGTAGGTTAAGATCATTCGCGGTTCTGCGTTTTCAACTTCTGCTAGGGCCAAATTAAAGCGATTCAGAAAGGATTTGATGGGCTCCCCAGGATTCTGTTCAAGACTTGAGAGAGACATTATATCCTTTGCTCTTGAAATGTACAATCTGAATTGTTCCTTGAATTTTCGGGTCAGATCGGAAAATTGGTCGATAGATCGCACAGGAAGCTTGGTAAACCAGAGTAATGCCACTCCCTCTAGGTACACTGGAAAATATCGGCACTTAATCTCGTCAGTTGCTCTAGCGCCAGTCATGTGCCAATCATATTTGTATAAGAATTGATTTGGGTCGCTTGTCCCCTTATAAGCAGGAATGGTGGGGGGAACAAACTTTCTAGGAAACTCAGCTTTTAAGATCCTTTCGGTAAATGGAGTGTTACTCGGTGCGAGCCCCCATTCGCTCTCATCTTCATCTCTCTACATGCTTTCTCTCATTATCTGCCGAATCATGCCGGAAAGATATTCTTCATTATTCAATGACTTTGCAGAGTAGACTTCGGCCACTTTGTCAGAAGTTTGTCCGGGTAGATGTTCACGGAAAACTGGCCCCATCAGCAGCACCTGATCCCCCTTGAGGAATATTCCTTCCTCTGGAGTTGCGAAGAGTATCAGCAATGTTTTCTTCATTAACAACTGGTCTTTGACTTGCTCCGAGCAAAGCGTTTAGTTTCTCCATCATCAGAGTATTCTGTGGTGACCCTCACTCTAAAACACATAGATTTTTTTTTAACTTTCAAGAGGAATTCACCACTAAACCCCAATTCTTTTATATTTGAATATTTATATAATTTCCAAATATTTTTCCCGAGACCCTAGGTTTACCAATATATTCATATCAGTTCATAAAACACTTTAAGACAATTATATATTTGATGATATACAATTGTTTTTTTTTATCAGAAAGAATTTAAATCAAACAGAAATCAAAATACCATACAAGTTATTGACATAGCCACTTATTTCTTTTCTAAATCTTGTTCTACTGCCAGAGGTACATTTTGGCAATTTATAACACTTATATATATATTTGACTTGCAGAGCACTGTAATTTTTTTATGCTATCTAGGCTTTCTGCCTAACTAATCCTATTAACACAAAAATTGTATTTAATTGTTCTTGTGACAGTTATTAAGCTCATGCATGAAATCTTTTTAAGATCCTACTTGCAGTTATGAACATTAAGAGTAGATTTCCTAATCACCATTTCAAATTAAACAATTGAAGTTAGATTGCATTTTTTTAAGTTTAACATGGTGCAGACTTAAATGCTTGGTGTTTTACTGGAATTGCTTGGTGTTATCTAAGGACTGCTTGGTGTTTTCTTCGTTTTGTCCCAGAAGCACTTACACTTCATTGATTGAAATGAAGTGGTTCCAGGCTCCAAGGGTTTGACCCATGGCCATCTTGGCCGGCCATAGTCCCTTATTTACCACTTTCAAACCCATGTTTCTCAAATAAACTTCTTCAAAAGCTTCTCCTAACACCAGCATATTTCTTCCCTATGTATGTTCCTGGGAATTCATCCATCTATGCTAACGACCAAAAACACAAAATGCTTCCAGGTTTGTTTCTTTTATAATCTTTTTTTTCTTGAAATCAGGTACATTAATGCAAGGTTATAGACTCATCAGAATATATGCACAAGTCAGTATCAATTATCTGCCATGCATACATATATTCCACTTGAATATTTCTTATCCAAATCTTGTCAACTCCATTATTTTTTTAAAGAAAATTATATAATAAGCTCAGGCAATAAAACCAGAGATCATCACATACACATTTTATATTTATGTGTTATGTCCATCCCCTTGTTTTCTCCAAATCAGATAATCATAAAATCATTGGGTAATCAAACTCCATCAAACATCATTTAAAATAAGTTTTACTTAAGTACAAGTTTTAATCCAAATACTCAAAAAAACTCCTTACAATTAACTCCAACCACCACATGTGATCCGACTAATAACATCATTACAAGCAACCGCAAATTCAAAACAAGTCTCTTTTATTTATACTAGCAGCTAATGCCTTCTTCACTCATCAAGCCAACTTCAATTTCCTGCAAGCAATTCATTTAGCTGCCCCAAAGAATTTTTGAGACACCCAGATGATTGCAAGGGCAACCAAAAGGGTCAGTTTATACTGGTGTGAACATTAATCAAAATTTTATACACATATTCATACTTCCATTTCTAGATAAATAAACTCAGATCTTAATCTCCCAATCTCACCCAGTAATTAATCAGAATATCACATTAATCCTGATTAATTTAACTCCCTGTCTAGATATTCATAACCCAAGTTTATAAATCCCATTCCTTATTTATTTTATGGTCTACATCTCCTTGTCAAATGAACACTATGTATGCATTGTGAAGGAAACTCCCAGGTTTTTAAATTATTCCAACACACAAAGGCCTCAGGGTGCAGTTGCACCATGCATATACTTGCTCCCACCTGAAGCAAGCAGATCATTGACTAACTCCCAAGTGACCAATTTAATTAGTTTTTCTTTCATTCATTCATATTTCAGAAAGATATAACTGCTTGTATACTTTCTGTTTGAATCCCCATATTATTTGTTTATTAGCCTTATTACAGGAAATACAACATTTCTTTGGTCTTCCTAAAAGTAATTTGAGCATCATGATCCTGCTATATTATTGTGAATAAATGGATAAGGGTTTTATTAAGGAAGCCCCTCAAAACCCAGAAATTCTCTTCTGACTTGTAATATGAATGTTGAGCTTCATGCTTCATTATCTAAGAAATAGACATAAGCTAGATCACTGTCGTGCTGCCTATTCCCTAAATAATGTAGATCCATACTCCATAATAATAAAGCAGAACAAAAGTGCCTAAACCATTTTGTTTTTGAAAAACACACATATAGATTAAAAACCCCCAAACAATAAAGCACAACCAAACAAGAATACACAACCAAACATCCATCTCACCCATAATAAATCATTTCAAGGATTTTGTTTTTCTTTTAAATAAATCATAACATTATAGGCTGCCTACCAGAGGACTTAGTGCCATAGCATAAAAAAGGATTAATTCTCACCTAATGTTTTCTTTTACTGTCTTGCTCCTCTGAACAGCAGATCCTTTTAGTGTTTTAAGCTATTGCTTCTCCTATTTTTTTTTGTTTTGATCCCGAGAGAATGATGAATATAGTTATTTGCAGGTTCTTTATAAAATCATTCTAGGGTTTAAGAAAATGGGTAATTCCCCTGATACCCTTAGATGTTCATGTACATATCACATTTGTGTGTGGTCTTAAATTGGAAATGCACACATTAGGTTACTTTAATTGGTTATTTCGGGAATCAAACTTTTTAAACACTGCATGCTATTTTCATGTCTCCATTTTATTCATGCCATATGCATGTGATCCTTTGTTCAATTTTTTTTAAGTTTAAAGAATCTGAAAATCTCCTTTGTATTTTCTACCTATCTATTATCTTCATTCAATCATGCATACTATTATATCTAATCATGTAATGTAAAATCATTCTCCCATTTTATTTGCTTGAAATAAATATAAGATATGGAAATTTTTTATTTGATCCTGTATGTATATATCTTTATATATATCTCTGCCTCCTTTTTATAACAGTAACTCCTCCTATATCTAAATAAGAATCACATATATTATGCTAATTATTTCTAGCATAATTATAAGACATATAAATCTTTTTATTAAACTTCATTTTATTCTATCTTTAAATAGAACAGAAAACACCCCAAATATTAAATGTATGTATTTATATAATTCTTTGGACATAGAGCTATATTTATTTTGAGTTTCAATTTTTCTTTTAATCACCTTATTTTCTTGCATTTTTATCAAACAGAAGCTCCCATGCAATTTTATTTATTACTAAAATTTTTTTTTTCTTCTTTTCTGTTTTAATGCATCATATATATATATATTTTATAATTTCAGAATTTCTTAATATAAATATAACTTTCATTTTTAGGGTCATTACATACCCTCCCCCTTAAAGGAATTATGTCCCCATAATTTCACCTAATGCCTCCAATTAAAAGCACTAATCTATAGCCTGTTTTAACTCCATAACCCCATACTCACATTTTATGAAAGCAAACAATATTTAAGAATATTTAGAAAAATCATTATAAGCTGCTTAAACATACCTCTCCATCAGTAAACAAATCGGGGTATTTAGCCCTCATTTTATCTTCAACCTCCCATGTACAATCATTAGTGTCCAAGCTCCATTGAATTTTTACCAGTTTGATCACCTTGTTCCTCAACTTTTTCTCTTCCTTGGCAACTATCCCTACTGGTTCATTTGTATAAACCAAATTCTTTTGGACTTGCATTTGAGTAGGTGACTCCAGAATTGCCCCTTCATCATGCACCCACTTTCTCAATTGAGAAACATGAAACACGGGATGCACACCACTCAACTCCTCAGGTAACTTAAGTCTGTAGGCCATAGCACCAATTCTCTGCATAATTTCATATGGTCCTACAAATCTTGGTGATAGCTTACCAAATTTCCCAAACCTAAACACCTTCTTCATTGGTGATACCTTCAGAAAAACATGCTCTCCTACTTCAAACTCCATTGGCTTTCTCTTTCTATCTGCATAAGACTTTTGTCTTGATTGTGCTGCCTTCATTCTATGCCTAACTAATTCAATCATGTTGGAAGTTTCTTTAACATGATCTGGCCCTAATATTACACCCTCTCCTGCTTCCAACCAACAGGCAGGAGACATGCAGGGTCTCCCATACAAGGCTTCAAAGGGAGCCATTCCTATTGTTGATTGATAGCTATTGTTGTAAGTGAATTCTGCCAAGTGGATATGATCCTCCCAATTACCCCCAAAATCAAGCACACATGCTCTAAGTAAATCTTCCAATATTTTGTTTACTATCTCCGTCTGCCCATCACTTTGAGGATGGTAGGCAGTGCTCAAACATAGTTGAGTTCCCATTGCTTCCTGGAAGCTTTCCCAAAATCTTGAGGTGAACAAAGTGTCTCTATCACTTACTATAGTCTTGGGTATACCATGTAGCCTCACCACTTCCTTAATAAATAATTGTGCAAGCCTAGATGCATTTCTATCTGACCTGACAGGGACAAAGTGAGCTGATTTGGTTAGTCTATCAACAATTACCCATATACTATCATTGCCTTTCTTAGTTCTAGGCAAACCATCCACAAAATCCATGGATATACTCTCCCATTTCCACTGAGGTACCTCCAAAGGTTGCAACATGCCAGAGGGCTTTTGGTAGTCTGCTTTAATTTGTTGACATGTGAAACACTTTGCCACATATCTTGCCACTGCTTGCTTCATTCCTGGCCACCAGTAGCTTCTTTTTAAATCATGATACATTTTAGTACCACCAGGGTGTATGGTGTACTTGGTCTTGTGATGCTCATTCATGATTTCTTCCTTCAACTCTGCAATGTTTGGTACACAAAGCTTATCATTTTTCCTCAAATAACCCTTGGAATCTATTTTAAAATTCTCTGACTCAATGTTATTTAATAACATTTCTTTCTTCTCCTTTAGACTTTGATCTTGATCTTGCATGCTACCAATTTTCTCCACCAGATTAGACTTCACTGTGATTATTCCCAGTGTACCATACTCCACCATATCACCATGTTCTTTAAAATTCACTTCATCCTTGCTGTATATATCTACCTCCCCAAGCACTGCAAGGTTTTTAAATTCATCAATCATCAAACTGGCTAATCTAATATGATTTCTGCTCAAAGCATCTGCCACTCTATTAGCTTTTCCAGGAGTGTACAAAATATCTAAATCATATGCAGCTAGAAACTCCAACCACCTTGCTTGCCTCATATTTAAATCTTTTTGAGAAAATAAATATTTCAATGCTTGATGATCTATGAATAATTCAAATTTTGCCCCAAGCAAATAATGCCTCTATAGTTTTAATGCAAACACTATTGCAGCTAATTCTAGATCATGAGTTGCATATTCGGTTTCATTTGGTTTAAGCTGTCTTGATGCATATGCCACTACCTTGCCATGTTGCATAAGCACTGAACCTAACCCAGACCCACTAGCATCAGTATATACAACCATTCCTTCATTTGCTTCTGGGATTTGTAGGACAGGAGCTTCCACCAGTGCTTGTTTAAACTTCTCAAAAGCTTGTTCACACTGCTCAGTCCACACATATGGTTGATTCTTCTTTGTTAGCTTGGTCATTGGTGTGGCTATTCTTGAAAAATCCTTGATGAACCTCCTATAGTACCCTGCCAAACCTAAGAATGACCTCACCTCAGTCACTGTTTTGGGTCTACTCCAGGATTGAACTGCAATGACCTTGCTTGGATCCACACTCACCCCTTGCTGTGACACTATGTGTCCTAAGAATTTTACTTCATGTTGCCAAAATGTACACTTTGAATACTTGGCTTTTAATTCATGTTCTCTAAGTCTGGATAATACTAAATGTAGGTGCATAGCATGATCATTTTCTGTCTTTGAATATATTAATATGTCATCTACAAATACCAAGACAAACTTATCCAAAAAGTCTCTAAAAATTCTATTCATCAAGTCTACAAAATAGGAGGGAGCATTGGTCAAGCCAAATGGCATTACTAGAAATTCATAAAGGCCATATCTTGTGTTAAAGGCTGTGTACTCAATGCTTTCTTCTGCAACATTCATTTGGTGAAATCCAGAGGCTAAATCTAACCTTGAAAATATTTTAGCTCCATGCAATTGATCAAATAGGTCATCTATTCTAGGCAGTGGGTACTTATTTTTAATAGTTACCTTGTTTAAATCCCTATAGTCTACACACAACCTCATTGTTCCATCATGTTTCTTGACAAATAGCACCGGGGAACCCCAACTGGAACTACTTGATCTTATGAATCCTTTCTCTTCTAATTCTTCTAGTTGATGTTTTAATTCTACTAACTCTTTTGGACCCATTCTATAAAGCTTCTTAATGATTGGGCTAGTTCCTGGCATTAATTTTATTTTAAATTCAACTGGTCTGTTTTGAGGAATTCCCTTCACTTCTCCAAATACATCTATATATCCATTGACTACTGGGATATCCTCTATTTTTAATTCCTTTTGAACTTCATTAATACTCCATATTTTATTAAAACATGTATTCTTTGCTATTTCACTTAAGATGGTAATTCTTTTACCTTCATTTGTCTCCAAAGAAATAGTAAGGTTTTCTAAATTTAAAATTGCTTTATTCTTCATTAACCAATCTACCCCCAAAATAATCCCAATACCAGGATAATTTAAGGTATATAGATCTGAATTAAATTCATAACCCCCTATAATTAATTTTAGACCCATACACTTCATCCCTAACATTCAATGACTCCCTATCGGACTGTGTACAATTAAGGGCCGATCAATAGAAACACAAGCGAGTGTTAACTTCTTTACAATTTCCAAAGATATTAGTGAATGTGAGGCACCAGTGTCATATACTACTGATATTGGTTGGGTATTAATTAGAATTATACCTTCAAGTTGCCCAACATTCCCAGTGTTGCTTGCTGCCAAAGCTCCTACCCTTGCTGTCCCCTATTGGTCTCTGGGCAATCCTTCTTGAGATGACCCATCTTTCCACAATTATATCAGCCTCCTCTAGGTATCTTAGGGTCAGGGCATTGGTTACTATAATGTCCAGCTTTTCCACAATTAAAACAATGAGTGAATTTCTTGCTTTCAGATGCTATTGCTCCTTCCCCTTTCTTAACTCCTTTACTTGCATTTCTCTTGTCATAAGGTTGCACTTTGTTCTGACCACCCTTCTTCTTATTGAGCTTCATATTCCTGAATTTCTCCCTTGCAGTGTCATGTTGCTCAAATGAGAGAGTAAGATCAATTACTTGATCAAAGGTTTTGTCCTTGTATGGCAACATTGCCCTTGACAGACTAGGGTTCAAGCCTTGAATGTACCTTGCATTCTTTGCTTCTGCATTCCCTATTAACACCATTCCATACTTGGATAATGCTTCAAACTTCTGAGTGTATTCATTCACAATCATGTTTCCTTGCCTTAACCTAATAAAGTCTTCAAGCAGTGTGGCCTTGGCAGATGCTGGGACAAATCTGGCCTCAAGCATGTCCTTGAAATTATTCCAAGTGATGGTATCCTCTTGTCTTCCTGCTGTCACAACCTCCCACCAATCCAGTGCAACCCCTTTCAATTTCCTTGAAGCTATCTGTCTCTTCCTTTGGTCATTGATTTGCATATCTGTGAAGACCCTCTCCATAGTTCTTATCCAAGTTTGGACACCTATAGCTCCTTCAGTGCCTTCAAAATCCTTTCCTCCCAAAGTGGTACATGTCTTAAGCAGTTTGGAGAGTTCCTCATGAGGATTGTCTTGCCTTGGTGCCATTCCATCCCTTAAAGCTCTCACAAAATCCTCCATGCTCATCACAGGTGGCTCACGTGACGATCCTGCACCTGTGTGATGCCTAGGTCCTACCATAATGCTATAAATATGATTTTTTATGTTAGTTTATTTACCCCTATCATTTTTTGTTGTCTTTACTTTGTTCATTTTTATTTCTGTGCACACTGTGCATGTATCACATGCACACACACACACACACACACACACACACACATATATATATATATATATATATATATATATATATATTAGACATAAAACAAAAGCATTCAACACCAATGATTCAAACAATGCATTCAAACATCCATATGCATACAACAATATTTACTATGTTATTCAAAACATAGCTCTGATACCAACTGTGGTGACCCTCACTCTAAAACACATAGAATTTTTTTTTAACTTTCAAGAGGAATTCACCACTAAACCCCAATTCTTTTATATTTGAATATTTATATAATTCCCAAATATTTTTCCCAAGACCCTGGGTTTACCAATATATTCATATCAGTTCATAAAACACTTTAAGACAATTATATATTTGATGATATACAATTGTTTTTTTTATCAGAGGGAATTTAAATCAAACAGAAATCAAAATACCATACAAGTTATTGACATAGCCACTTATTTCTTTTCTAAATCTTGTTCTACTACCAGAGGTACATTTTGGCAATAAATAACACTTATATATATATTTGACTTGCAGAGCACTGTACATTTTTTTATGCTATCTAGGCTTTCTGCCTAACTAATCCTATTAACACAAAAATAGTATTTAATTGTTCTTGTGACAGTTATTAAGCTCATGCATGAAATCATTTTAAGATCCTACTTGCAGTTATGAACATTAAGAGTAGATTTCCTAATCATCATTTCAAATTAAACAATTGAAGTTAGATTGCATTTTTTTAAGTTTAACATGGTGCAGACTTAAATGCTTGGTGTTTTACTGGAATTGCTTGGTGTTATCTAAGGACTGCTTGGTGTTTTCTTCGTTTTGTCTCAGAAGCACTTACACTTCATTGATTGAAATGAAGTGGTTCCAGGCTCCAAGGGTTTGACCCACGGCCATCTTGGCCGGCCATAGTCCCTTATTTACCACTTTCAAACCCATGTTTCTCAAATAAACTTCTTCAAAAACTTCTCCTAACACCAGCATATTTCTTCCCTATGTATGTTCCTGGGAATTCATCCATCTATGCTAACAACCAAAAACACAAAATGCTTCCAGGTTTGTTTCTTATATAATCTTTTTTTTCTTGAAATCAGGTACATTAATGCAAGGTTATAGACTCATCAGAATATATGCACAAGTCAGTATCAATTATCTGCCATGCATACATATATTCCACTTGAATATTTCTTATCCAAATCTTGTCAACTCCATTATTTTTTTAAAGAAAATTATATAATAAGCTCAGGCAATAAAACCAGAGATCATCACATACACATTTTATATTTATGTGTTATGTCCATCCCCTTGTTTTCTCCAAATCAGATAATCATAAAATCATTGGGTAATCAAACTCCATCAAACATCATTTAAAATAAGTTTTACTTAAGTACAAGTTTTAATCCAAATACTCAAAAAAACTCCTTACAATTAACTCCAACCACCACATGTGATCTGACTAATAACATCATTACAAGCAACCGCAAATTCAAAACAAGTCTCTTTTATTTATACAAGCAGCTAATGCCTTCTTCACTCATCAAGCCAACTTTAATTTCCTGCAAGCAATTCATTTAGCTGCCCCAAAGAATTTTTGAGACACCCAGATGATTGCAAGGGCAACCAAAAGGGTCAGTTTATACTGGTGTGAACATTAATCAAAATTTTATACACATATTCATACTTCCATTTCTAGATAAATAAACTCAGATCTTAATCTCCCAATCTCACCCAGTAATTAATCAGAATATCACATTAATCCTGATTAATTTAACTCCCTGTCTAGATATTCATAACCCAAGTTTATAAATCCCATTCCTTATTTATTTTATGGTCTACATCTCCTTGTCAAATGAACACTATGTATGCATTGTGAAGGAAACTCCCAGGTTTTTAAATTATTCCAACACACAAAGGCCTCAGGGTGCAGTTGCACCATGCATATACTTGCTCCCACCTGAAGCAAGCAGATCATTGACTAACTCCCAAGTGACCAATTTAATTAGTTTTTCTTTCATTCATTCATATTTCAGAAAGATATAACTGCTTGTATACTTTCTGTTTCAATCCCCATGATATTTGTTTATTAGCCTTATTACAGGAAATACAACATTTCTTTGGTCTTCCTAAAAGTAATTTGAGCATCATGATCCTGCTATATTATTGTGAATAAATGGATAAGGGTTTTATTAAGGAAGCCCCTCAAAACCCAGAAATTCTCTTCTGACTTGTAATATGAATGTTGAGCTTCATGCTTCATTATCTAAGAAATAGACATAAGCTAGATCACTGTCGTGCTGCCTATTCCCTAAATAATGTAGATCCATACTCCATAATAATAAAGCAGAACAAAAGTGCCTAAACCATTTTGTTTTTGAAAAACACACATATAGATTAAAAACCCCCAAACAATAAAGCACAACCAAACAAGAATACACAACCAAACATCCATCTCACCCATAATAAATCATTTCAAGGATTTTGTTTTTCTTTTAAATAAATCATAACATTATAGGCTGCCTACCAGAGGACTTAGTGCCATAGCATAAAAAAGGATTAATTCTCACCTAATGTTTTCTTTTACTGTCTTGCTCCTCTGAACAGCAGATCCTTTCAGTGTTTTAAGCTATTGCTTCTCCTATTTTTTTTTTGTTTTGATCCCGAGAGAATGATGAATATAGTTATTTGCAGGTTCTTTATAAAATCATTCTAGGGTTTAAGAAAATGGGTAATTCCCCTGATACCCTTAGATGTTCATGTACATATCACATTTGTGTGTGGCCTTAAATTGGAAATGCACACATTAGGTTACTTTAATTGGTTATTTCGGGAATCAAACTTTTTAAACACTACATGCTATTTTCATGTCTCCATTTTATTCATGCCATATGCATGTGATCCTTTGTTCATTTTTTTTTAAGTTTAAAGAATCTGAAAATCTCCTTTGTATTTTCTACCTATCTATTATCTCCATTCAATCATGCATACTATTATATCTAATCATGTAATGTAAAATCATTCTCCCATTTTATTTGCTTGAAATAAATATAAGATATGGAAATTTTTTATTTGATCCTGTATGTATATATCTTTATATATATCTCTGCCTCCTTGTCAAAACAGTAACTCCTCCTATATCTAAATAAGAATCACATATATTATGCTAATTATTTCTAGCATAATTATAAGACATATAAATCTTTTTATTAAACTTCATTTTATTCTATCTTTAAATAGAACAGAAAACACCCCATATATTAAATGTATGTATTTATATAATTCTTTGGACATAGAGCTATATTTATTTTGAGTTTCAATTTTTCTTTTAATCACCTTATTTTCTTGCATTTTTATCAAACAGAAGCTCCCATGCAATTTTATTTATTGCTAAAATTTTTTTTTTCTTCTTTTCTGTTTTAATGCATCATATATATATATATATTTTATAATTTCAGAATTTCTTAATATAAATATAACTTTCATTTTTAGGGTCATTACATATTCTGAGTTTCAATCTGCTGATACAATCCAGAAACAGCAACATCTAATTCCTCTCTCGTAACTCCAACGTTTGGAGCTGCCTGACTTGGAGAAGGAGAAGTGGCAGTATTCTCATGGACATTTTCAGATCCGACAGTCTTACGCTTCCTTCCAGGAGCCATTATATCCAACAGACTTTTGGTTCTGAAAGAGACTTTCTCAACGAACTACTTTGAAGCAATGATGACAAACTTCCTGAGTTCAAATCTCAATGAAAGCACCAAAATGTTAACGCTAAAAAGTGAACGCTAACACCCGGTGTGTGTAATATAGTCATGAAAGCACCACCCGTGTGACGGGAACAGAAATTAAGCAGTAAAATACCAGAAAAGCAGTAAAAGACAGTAGTTTATAGTGGTTCGGCTTGAGATCGAGCCTACGTCCACTTTGAATCTCTTTATTACTGAATCTGGTTACAAATCGATACAATTCACTTATGAAAACAGTACAGTTTGATCACAAAGACAATCTCGACTACTAGCTCAAACTTCGATGGTGAAACTCGATGAATCCGTGTTGGATGTAGAGAATTCCTCTCGAAGCTTGTTGTAGTGTCTCGAATGTTTGAAGATCTTCAGTTGTTGAATGAGTGGAGAGTTCAGCAGAGTATCGACGCTTTGAGAAATGATCGGCAAAAAAAGTCCCCTTGTCGTTGGAATTAGGGGGGTATTTATAGGGTAGAATCTGAATAAGAAATCTCCTTCAAGTTCTAGGTCGTAGCCGACTAATAGTAAGTCGTAGGTCCTAAGTCGGCGACGAGATAGGAGCTCTTGCATTTAGTTACTCCTGAATACGAGCTGTTAAGTTGCAAGTCGTAGGTCGGCAGTGACTTAACATAAGTCATAGGTCGGTGGCATTTTGTTCGAGCGAGTTAGCATAAGTCGTCTATGACTTTGTATAAGTTGTAGGTCGTTAGCTTCTTAAACTGGTAGACCGGAGATCCCTTAAGTCGTTAAGTCGGTAACAGCCTTAAGTCGTAGACTTTTTGAGTCGGACCACTTCATAAGTCGTATGTGTTTAAGTCAGCTCTATGGCTAAGTCGGTTATGTAGTTAAGTCGGAGACTTCGTTAACTCGTACACTCTTAAGTCGGAGACTTCTTTAACTCACATACTGTTAAGTCGGAGACCTTTCCTTAGGTCGGAGCCTGTTAAGTCGGACTTGCAGCTTAAGTTATAGATTTCTTAAGTTGGACCATATCTTAAGTCGGTAGCCTACTTAAGTCGGTCTTTCCTCTTAAGTCGTAGACTTCCTTAAGTCGTCTCCTGTTAGGTCGGCATGCCTTTTAGGTCGTAAGTCACAGCTTGTTAAGTTGCGAACAAAAGAGGATTAATAAGCAGATTGAAACTCAGAATAATCCGATGATGGAAAAGTTGAATGCTCTGCTCGGAGCTAATCAAAGACCAGTAAATAATGAAGAAAACTTTGCTAATGCTGCTCACAACTTCGAAGGGAGAAATATTCCTTAAGGGGGATCAGGTGCTGGCGAAGGGGCACCCCTCCAGGCTGAAGGATCCAGGCCGTCACCAGTTCTCCGTGAGCATTTACCTGGGCAAACCTCCGAGAAAATGGCCGAAGTCTATTCTGCGAAGTCTCTGAACAATGAGGAATATCTCTCTAGCATGGTTCGGCAAATAATGAAGGAAAGCATGCAGAGAAACGAAGATGAGAATGATTGGGGATTCGCTCCGAGTAAGACTTCATTTACTGAAAGAATCCTAAAAGCAGAGTTTCGGAGAAAATTCGTTCCTCCTACCATTCCTTCTTATCGAGGAACAAGTGATCCAAATCAGTTCCTATACAAATATGATTGGCACATGACTGGCGCTAGAGCAACCGATGAGATTAAGTGCCGAAATTTCCCGGTATACTTGGAAGGAGTGGCGTTACTTTGGTTTACCAAACTTCCTGTGCGATCTGTTGACCAGTTTTCTAATCTGACCCGAAAGTTCAAGGAACAATTCAGATTGTACATTTCAAGAGCAAAGGATATAATGTCTCTCTCAAGCCTTGAATAGAATCCTGGAGAGCCCATCAAATCCTTTCTGAATCGCTTTAATTTAGCCCTAGCAGAAGTTGATAACGCGGAACCTCGAATGATCTTGACCTACTTAATGCGGGCTATTGACAAGTCATGCGAGTTTGGAAAATAGTTAAAAATGAAGGAACCAAATTCTCTCGAAAATTTCTACAAAAAGGCTGATGAGTTCATGCGCCTAGAGAATCTCTCCGCGTCAGCTAAAGTTGAGACAACAGTGATGGAAAATAATGCTACAGTTCAGAACAAGAAAGAACCCGCAAATCAGAAAAGGGAAAGTAATGGTGGAAAGAAGCAGAAAGATCTCAAAAAGCCCCGCTTCCTCAAACCTTCGGATTTTACCCCCCTGACTAATACACCGGAGAATATTTTCATCACCACTAAGGATGCTGTTGAATTTCCAAAACCACCGGCAGTAAAAGTTGGGAAAAACGTTGCTCAAAGAGGAAGATTTTGCAAGTTTCATAACCAACCAGGCCATGATACCAACGAGTGCCGCCACTTGAAAAGCCTGATTGAAGAATTGTTAAGAGAGAATAAGTTGCAGCAGTACATTAAAAGGAATAGAAAAGACCCTTCTTCATCTAACCAAGGGCAACTACCCCCAGCTCATTCATTTGGCTCAGGAGAGAGGCCTGCTGAAAAGGAAAGACATGTTATCAATGTGATAACAGGAGGACCTCATCCGGCTGGCAGGAGTTGGGGCAAGATGGAAAGGTATGCTAGAGCTTTGAAGTATGCCCCAACTAAAGAAAGTGTCTTAATCTTGGAATATGCTGCACCTCTGAAGCAGCAAAAGACTTTTCACGATGATATTATGTTCAGAACTAGGGATTCTATTGATGTGGAAGCTCCTACTGAGGACCCTTTAGTTGTCTCTGTCGGTATTGGGCCGGCTATTGTCAGAAGAGTGTTGGTGGATAGTGGTGCCTCGTGCAACATACTCTTTAAAAAGACATTTGACCAAATGAGAATTCCAATGGCAGACGTACAAGCTTCTTCACACAAGATTGCCGGATTTATAGGAGAGTTGAAACAGCCAATTGGAACGGTGGACTTGTTTGTTGAAATCGGCGAAGGACATAAGAAGGTGGTTCGGAAGCAAACCTTTGTAATTGTTGATGGATTCTCCGCCTATAATGCTTTCTTGGGTCGACCAACCCTTGCTGCTTTCAGGGCCGTCCTTGCTCCGTGGTGTTTAACAATGAAATTTCCCACTGATAATGGGATTGCTGTCATTAAGGGAGATCAGAACGCGGGGTGAGAATGTTATCTTGTAGAACTCCGAGAGGCCAGAAAAAGAGAAATGGGAAAAGATGCAGCAGCTCCGCTCCGCATCAAAGAGCCAACCTTGTAGCAGCTACGGGGTGGCCCCTGTACTGGCGAACACAGCAATGCAAGAAAAGAAATGGACCCCAGGAAAGCCAGTACAGGGGAGAATAGAGTGGTACCTGTGGAAGTAACGGTACCAATATCTGTTGACTCAAAAGACCCGAACAAAGTACTCAATGTGGGTTCACAGCTGAGCATAGCAGTTCAAAACACGCTGATATCATTCTTAAAAGCCAATCTAGATGTGTTCGCTTGGTGTCATGCTGATATGTGTGGGATCTCCTCGGAAATTGCTGTACATACTTTAAACATTGATCTAAAATTCACGCCAGTGAAACAGAAAAGAAGAACTCAAGGCGTAGAAAGGTCGACAGCACTAAAGGAAGAGGTCGATCGGCTCATGGAAAACGGCTTCATCAGAAACTCCACTTATCCAAATTGGGTTTCAAATCCAGTACTGGTTAAGAAGGCAAATGAGAAGTGGAGAGTTTGCATCGATTTTTTGGACCTAAACAAAGCTTGCCCCAAAGATTGCTTCCCACTGCCCAGAATCGATCAATTGGTGGATGGAACCGCTGGGCATGAGTTATTATCATTCATGGACGCTTATTCCAGATACAATCAGATTATGATGCATGAGCCGGATCAGGAAGACACAAGTTTTATCACAGATGTGGGTCTCTACTGCTACAAAGCTAAGCCTTTCGGATTGAAGAATGCTGGGGCAACCTACCAAAGGCTCGTCAATGCAATGTTCAAACCTCAGATTGGTAGAACCATGGAAGTTTATGTTGACGATATGTTGGTAAAGTCGAAGAAAGCTGTAGACCACATGGGTCACTTGGAGGAAATGTTTGCAGTTCTTCGAAAGTATGGGATGAAGCTCAATCCATTGAAATGTTCGTTCGGAGTAGAATCTGGGAAATTCTTGGGTTTCATTGTGAGCGCCAGGGGCATTGAAGCCAATCCTACTCAAATCACAGCTCTAAGGGAGGTCCAAGCCCCTAAAACAAAGAAAGAAATGCAAAGTCTCAATGGAAAAGTCGCTGCTCTGAGTCGTTTCATTTCCAAGGCCACAGACAAATGCATTCCCTTCTTTGACGCTCTAAAGAGAGGAAAGAAAATTTTTGAATGGTCTCCCGAATGCCAGAATGCTTTCGATGAACTAATTCGTCATATGGAAACGCCTCCGGTTCTTTCCAAGCCTAGTGATGGTGAAGATCTTTTCATCTATTTAGCAAATTCATCTCATGCTCTCAGCGCATCACTTGTCCGGGAAGATATGAAAGTACAGCGTCCAGTCTATTACATCAGTAAACGGTTCACTGGGGCAGAGATGAATTATTCAAAGATAGAAAAGCTCGCCTATTGTTTGCTGATTGCTTCCAGGAAATTGAGACCATACTTTCAAGCTCATCCTATCAAGGTTCTTACTGATCAACCTCTAAAGCAAGTCCTGTTTCGTCCTGAAACTTCGGGTTGTCTTTTGAAATGGAACATTGAACTCAGCCAATATGACATCACTTACCATCCCCGGAGAGCAATCAACGGACAGGCTTTAGCAGATTTCATTGCAGAATCTACTGACAAAGGTGATAGTGAGAATGAAATAACTGATGACATTCCAATCCAGTGGAAGTTGTATGTTGACGGATCGAGAAATGATTACTGTTCTGGGGCAGGGGTTGTGCTCGAAACCCCCGAAGGACGGTCGTTTTGTTATGCATTGAGACTGGAATTTCCTTCAACGAACAATGAAGCAGAGTATCAGGCTCTAATTGCTGGTTTAAAAATTGCCAAGGAACTAAACATCAAAGTGTTACAGATCTTCAGCGATTCTCAACTTATTGTTTGCCAGGTAAAGAAAGAGTTTCAAGCTAAAGGTGGAAATCTGCCCGCATACTTGTCAAAGGCATGTGAACTTCTCGAAGATTTCGATCATTATACGATAAGTCATATTCCTCGGGTAGAAAACATGAAAGCGGATTCTCTAGCAAAGTACTCAAGTTCTGGAGAAGCTCAGTTACTGGGATTAGTTCATGTGGAAGTTCTATCAGCTCCAAGAATTGATGAAATGGATGTTGATTGGATTATGGCTGCGTCTCAAGAGCATGAATCATGGATGACTCCAATCAAAGAATACCTACTCAATGGTTCCCTGCCAGAAAGTTCTAAAGAACGCCGAAAACTATTGAGGAAAGCATCAAGATATATAATTCAAGATGACCGATTATATAGACGGGGATTCTCAATGCCATTACTTCGATGTGTAACCAAGGAAGAAGCCAAGACAATTCTAGCTGAGGTACACGGAGGAGAATGTGGAGATCATTCAGGTGGTCAAACCCTAGCCAAGAAAGTTCTCCAATATGAATATTTCTGGCCGGATATTAATCGAGATGCCGCTACTTACTCCAGAAAATGCGACAAGTGCCAAAGATTTGCAAAGATCCCAAAAGCGCCTTCCACCGCACTCACACAAATGGTCAGCCCATGGCCGTTCGCCATTTGGGGAATAGACTTGATTGGACCTTTACCGATCGCTAAATCTGGAATCAAATATGCTATTGTTGCTGTTGATTATTTCACAAAATGGGCTGAAGCTGAACCCTTAGCCACTATTACCTCTAAAAAGATGATAAATTTCGTAACTAAAAATATCATTTGCAGGTATGGTGTGCCGTAGAAAATAATCACAGACAACGACACTTAGTTTGAAAGTGAAGAATACCAAGACTTTTGCAAACGGTTCAGAATTCGAAAAAGCTTCTCAGCAGTGGCTCATCTGCAGGCAAATGGGCAAGTGGAAGCAGTAAACAAAATCATCAAGTCAACCATCAAAAAGCAACTCGAAAAAGCAAAAGGTGGTTGGGTTGATAAGCTTCCATTAGCACTATGGGCATACAGAACTACTCACAAAACTGCGACTGGGCACACTCCATTTTCACTGGCATACGGATCAGAAGCAATGATTCCAGTGGAAGTAGAAGTTCCTTCACACAGGAAAATTCATTTCAATGAAGCTGAAAACGAAAAGCTGCAACTTGAAGCACTTGATTTTCTTGATGAAAAAAGAGAAGAAGCTAGGCTCAGAGTTTCATCTTATCAGCAAAGGATAGCCAGGCACTTCAACTCTAAAGTTCGCCAATGCAGCTTTGAGGTCGGAGACTTAGTTTTGAAAAGAATCATGACAGCAACTGGTGTGATTAGGCCAAACTGGGAAGGGCCATATGTCATAGGCAATAAACTTCTTGATGGAACTTTCAAACTCGTAACTGTCGAAGGAGATCCAATTCCAAGCGCCTGGAACAGCAACCACTTACGTCCTTATTTTACTTGAAAAAAGCTTGGCTCAAAATTGTAAAATAGTGATGAATGTATCAGTTGTATTGAAAGACATTGTAAATTAGTGTAAATGAATGAAAGCTATAAAGTGGATGTAGGCCCGATTCTGTGCCGAACCACTATAAATCTTGTGTTCTTTAATATTTCATAATGCATGTTTCATTTCGATATGTAAATACTTTAAATGTATTGCTAAAATGTCGATTCAAAATTAAAGGACATTAAAACAAGGCTTGCTCGTCACAAAGCCAAGCAACCTCTATAAATCACCTATTTAGCAAATACCAAGCGACAAAAATTCCAAATTCAAATCCTATACAAGAAGAACTTCGCATAAAAAGTTGGCGACTGCACTGTGGCAAGCCTTCGTTAACTGGTTGTGATTGTCAATATGAACAGACATCCAACTAGGTAACTCATGTTTGTCCCGTGAAGTCATTCAACAGTGAAGACCACTTTTTCGGATAAGGCAATTTACTTGCAAAAGGAAAGAAGATGCGCTTGGAAACGATAATAAAAGATCGCTAATGAGCAGATGATAAGAGAACATGGCCAAGCAAACAAAGAAGCAGCCAAAAGGAGGTATGCCTCTCAATAAAAGGGCCGGTAGAACCACCAAAGGGACACCTTCCTAAGCAGAAGGAACAAGGCCCTTGCTAACTGATCGTGATGCATCCGATCAGGCAGCTTGCGTCCGTCCCGTGGATCTACTCGCCCCTGAGACGCAACTTTCCTGGCACACCAACCAGCAGATGCTCCTTCCCAAAGGTCAACAAAGCCCTCTAACGAGGCACGCCAAAAAATGAAAGTGCTTCTGTCAATCAAAAAAGATTGGTGGAACCACCGGAGGGGCACCTTCCCAAGCTGAAGGAACAGGGCCCTTGTTAATTGATTGCGATCGTTTGTGCAAACGAACATCTAGTCAAACAACTTGCGTCCGCCCCGTGGATCCATCCAACCATGATAAAGTAACTTCCAGGCAATCAAAAAGCCCTCTTCGGAGGCACAAGTCCTCTTCGGAGGCACAAGCCCTCTTCGGAGGCACCCGCCCTCTACGGAGGCGAAAGCCCTCTCCCGAGGCACCACAAGCCCTCTTCGGAGGCACACGCCCTCTTTGGAGGCGAAAGCCCTCTCCCGAGGCACCACAAGCCCTCTTCAGAGGCACAAGTCCTCTTCGGAGGCACAACTCTTTAAGAGGAGCCCTCTCCGGAGGCATGTCCCAAAATAGAATACTCAAACAAAAAAGCCTTCTCCGGAAGCACATTTCGACTCTCAAAGGAAGGTTAACTTATTCATCTCAAAAAGTTCTTCCTAAAAAGTTGAAATGCTACAAAAAGACCTCTTCGGAGACATACTTCACCGTGCTGAAAGTACCAAAAATAAGCCCTTTACTGGGGCACAAAATCAAAACCTTCTTCAGAAGCTCATTTCACTGTGTAGGAAAATCCACTTTCCAACAAATGAAAATGATTATTTCTGAAAGTAAAGTGTTCTTCAAGAAAGGAAGAGAAAGTAAAAATTTCTCCAAAAACGGGATATACTCTATTAAAAGTAGAATGATTCTTCCCTTAAAAGTGGAATAGTTACTCTCTGAAATAAGAGTATCAGTCTTGTAAAAGCTAGAAATGTTGCAATGCACTTGTGGTATAGGGGCAACACTATACAATTCGGTTACATTAATAAAAGTAACACGCAAGCAACATACCACAAATTCATTGCAATACCACAAAAAATAGATGTGGAATAAATGTATTCTCAAACACAGACAAAAAGTTTGTACAAGTAAAAAGAATCGTTTATTCTACACTAAAAATAAGAAACATATGCATTCTCACACACACAAGAATTTGTACAAGTAAAATAACTATTTTATTCAGTACTGTGAAAATTCTTTACATGTGCAGATATCTCAAAAAGGCAAAAGCAGGGACCGGTACCTGCACAATCTCCGGTCAATACATGTAGAAGGCAAAATAAGAAAAGAAGAGCCTAGCTTGTCACTCCTTCTTCTTGCTGCCCTTAGTACCATGGCCTGGTTTGATAATTAGTTTTGAAATCCGGCATGGACGGGTCGGAGAGGGAGGAGGAGGAAGGGCAGTCTGATCTTCCTCTGCTTTATCTTCTCCAGCGGAAATACTTTTCTTCTCCTTCTTCATGACACGCTTCCCCTTCCGCTTTGAAGAAGATTCGCTCCCCGGAGTAGCAAGCAGTGTAGAGAGCTTTGTATCATCATCAAGAGACTGCTCTGGGGTCTTCTCAGTGTCATCAAGATCCTCCACCTTCTGCTCTTGTGAAGCGGCCGGATCATCCAGACCTTGAAGAGCTTCAATTTTCTCTGCCTGTGATCCCGGCTGAGAAGCAGAAGGAGGAGTAACTTGGGAAGGTGGAGGAACGGCAACTAGAGGAGTGGAAGTTTGTGCAGTATTCGGTGCTTCCGCTATAGAGAAAAGAAGTTAAAATCAGTATTCTCCGGAAAAAGTAAAGATGTTGGTTCAGTGACACTTAAGTAACAATTGAGAAATTCATCAAACTCGGTTGAAGCAAATAAGTAGTCTGCAGGACTTGGATCAACATCGAAGTTACCTAGAGAAGTTGGTTTAATCACATTGATTTCAAATTGTTCTGCTTCAACGTCGTCTTGATTCTCCTCTTCATCTTGAGCAGTGGAAGGCTCAGGAGCTGTGATTTTAGCTTCGACATTTGCAGGAAGTGAAGAATGGGAACTAGAGCCAATGTTTTCGGGATCGACCGAAGCCGGAGGACAAGCAGAGTCGGTTACAGTTTCTTTTTCTAAACATTCTCCTCGCGCTGCATCGGCTCGCTCCCTAGCAAGCTGCTCTTTTCCCCTAGCAAGGACGGCGCGCGCCTCATCATCCAGATAAGTCGCTTCAAGATCTGCCTCAGCATATCCAGCACCTCCGAACATGTCCATTATTGCTTCCCACACTTCGGCTAAGGTAGTCTCATATTTTGGTCCCAAGAATGAGAGACTACCACGCCCTAAAACGCTGTGGATGTAAAAGTCAAATAGAGTAGAATCAATAATGGCTTTAGTTGCTTTATGAGATTCTTCAGCTGCAACTTGTCCAGCAACTGCTTCGTCGCGCTCTTTCTCAAATTTAAGAAGTCGAGCTTTTAACATCTCAATCTCCGCGTTTTGGGAAATAGTTGTACCCCGCAGCTCAGCATTTTCTTTGTGGTATTTCTCATTAATGTGCTGCTCAGCTGCAAGCTTCATCTCGACATCCCTTTGCGTAGCATGTGCATCCTGCACTTGCTTCTGAAAGACTTCTTCTTTTTGAGTATGCGATGCAGAAGAAGAGGCGAGATCTTCTTTAAGTCGCTTGACTTCAGATTCAAGCCTCGCATTGTCATCCGCGATGCTCGTCATCTCCGCGTCGTGCTGCTTGCACCATTTATCCCATTCAGCCTTATCGTTCTCCAGAGTCAGCATGTTTTCGAGATTCATATGGTTGACTCTTTGGAGTTCATCAACAAGCTTTTGCCATTGCGATATCCTCTCAATGTCAAGCCTAACTGCGTCATGATTTCTGAGCATGGCTTGTTTATCGATCGGAACTAGATCTAAGTCAAAGCGCACTCCTCTTAAGCACCAATTCGGAAATCGGCTTTGAAGCGTTGGAGGGCCATCTTTAACCTGATACTGGGGTCTGTTGATGATCACTTGGATGTTGGATTTCTTTAAAGGAGGAGAGCTAGCCGGGATATTAGAAGAGATAGGAGCGTCAGTTTTTCCAGAAATTGCAGACGCGTCCGTTTCATCAAGTCTAACCCGTTTACTCGGATCTCCAGCAGCATGGCCTTTCCCTTTATCATCATGATATTTCCTTTTATGGAAGTCATCTTCCCTTCTTCTCTGTTGCTCCTCATAAGCTCGCCTTTCTTGAGCTTTTCTAATTGCTCGCTCTTCGTCAGATTCTTTGCGAGTGGGGAGATAGCGTCTGTAATCATAAGAATCGCGCCCTCCGTTGCGCCAAAAGTTGTCGAAATATGAGCCAATTCGCCCCATTGTAGAACCAGAAATTGAAGAAAAGAGACAAGTCTTAGAAATCTCCAAATTGAAGAAGCAAATTGCGTTTAAGTGCTAAGCATCCTAAGTGTGTGTGATGTGCGAACTACGCGCGTCAAACTACAAACCACTTTTTAGTTGGGGAGTGGTAGCAGATTGAGAAACGGGAGTTGATTTTGGAGCCGACGGAGTTTTCTGCAAAGTAGATGTCGCTTCAGTCATAGGAGATATTGCTTTAGTTATATCATCCTTGAAAAGTTCATGTGAAGTGATCATCAGATCACTCAACCCATCAAAGGTATCGTCACCATCAAGTTTTGTGGGATTTTCTTTCTCGGCCCCTTTATCATCAACTTTCTCGAAATGTTGAAAAGTTTCTTCTTCTTCAATAACGGGAGAGAGTGCTAATTTGTTGGATGACCCCACAATGTCGGTAGGAGTAGAACACTTTACCAATGAAGTCTCAATGGTATGTCCTTTCGGTGAAAGTTCTCCAGCATGGACTGGGACATCCGGTGTTTTTTCTGGAGAATTAGGGACTTCATAAGGCTGGGTAGATCGGGAAGAGTGTAAAAGTCCATACTGATGCAAAAATTCGTCTTTCAACAGAAATTTGGCGCTTCTTTCTTCCGCCGCCACAACATTTAAGGTTTCAAGGATTGACTTGAGACTGGGATTTCTAAGCGGGGGAGGAAGTGCTGGAAAAAGAAAAAGAATGAAGTTAAGCATTTGGTAATTCGGGTTTTGAAAAACTCATGAGATGAACGACAAAAGACAATCTTACTTCCGATTCTCCAGACAGCGTAGAATCCTGGAGGACATCGCACAAAGAAAAATTGACTCAGAAATCCGTGAGCACTTTCGGGCAATTCCAAAATCAATTTCCGGTTTCTGGCACCTCTCACGAGCACGATTGAAGGATGGTCTTTGTTCTTTGAAAAAGTGCATAAGTAGCAAATTTCGTCAAAGCTCGGGAGATGGTCAAGCGTCCTCCTAAACAGAACGCATAACCCCATCAAAACAGCATAACCGTTGGGGTGTAGTTGGAAAGGCGAGATAGCTAATCGAAGAAAGAGTTCACGAAGAAATTCATTGAAAGGCGGAATAGCCCCGCTTAAACACATCTGGCGGTTCACTGCGACAAAACCGAGGGGTGGCCTATCAGCTGTGTCGCTTGCTCCAGGGAATATAGCATCTGACTCGGCAATACCGAATTGGATACATAGTTTTCTAAAAACTTTGCGGCTCAGAGTAGTTGGAGTTCTCTCCGGAGGATCAATCAGTGGGTTGGCTATCGGAAAAGCTTCTCCGACCGGTCCTGAATCTTCTTGTTGAGATGTCATTCTACACAATCAACTGGATATTTAAATATGAAGGTGCACGTTTCCTAAAAAGTGTGAAGTGTTGTGCAAAACTAAAACGATGACAAACAAGTATAACAGAAATTGAAATAGTTGGCATTTGTCGATTACAAAGTTTCAAGACTTGTCATTTTAAGTTCAAATACAATGTTGTGTTGATGCGAACAAATCAGTGTATGTTGATTATTTCAGCTTTGCTTTAATACTTCATTTGAATTTATCGTTTCATAACATTTCATTCACAAAATTCATGTAAGTTAATTGTTCTTTGTCAACTAATCTGTCATGCAATGTGGGCAGTCAATGGCAGTATATTTGTCCCATTTTCTCTGCAAATGTTGTATTTAAACAGGTTATTAGCATTAAGGTCAAGACAATCTGAAAAGAAATGCAACACAGTTCAAATCCAGAAATTCAGTCAAGTTCTGCTCAAATTTCCAAGTGTTAGGTCGCTCACGACCTAGCATAGGTCGAAGCATTTTTAAGTCGTGCATTGCAAATTAAAGCGTTCAGGGCTGTGCAGAGTTGATTCAAGTTCTAGGTCGTTCGGCGACCTATCCTAGGTCGAGGCATCTTTAGGTCGCATAATGCAACTGAAGGGTTCAAAGCAATGCAGATTTGATCAAGTCCTAGCTCGGCCGGGATTTAAAGCCTATGTCGTGGGAAAGTTAGGTCGTGCAGTTTTTGGTTCAAGCAACTATTAGGTCGTTCAGCGACCTAGCACAGGTGGTAGCTTTCCTTAGGTCGAACTATTCCTTAGGTTGCGAATTGACTTAAGTCGCTTGAAACCCCTATGCTGCTAACTTCTTCTCCACGCCACAAACCACCAAACCCGATAACCCATTATCAATTACACATATAAACCCATCGTCTTCCTCATCCCTTCAATTCATCGAAAGACGCCAAAAGCAATTCAACACATCCCCAATCCATCGCAGATTCAACACATTACTATGCCTTCATGAATCAGCCAAAGCAACGATCAAAAGTCGACTACGACAGCCACTCGAGACGATGCACAACTCATAGAATGGGGCTAAAGTCGAAAAAGCAGGGATTCAAGATTAGACGATGATTATGGTAGGATGGATATCAAATTCACTTACGAGATGTAGTGGTAAGGAAGAATCGATGACTGGAATAGGTTGAATTCGCCTTTGAAAAACTCGAAAAATTCGTCAATGGCAGAAGCAGGAAGTCAAAGTAATTAAGTGAGGAAGAAGCTCACGACCTAACTAATTTATATGGGGCTGAGAGAGGAAGGCGAATAGGCGTGCGAGTTAGCATAAGTTTTAGGTCGTTCATGACCTAGCGAATTTAAGTCGAATCACGCGACTTATGGCATAGGCCTGCACTTCGAGGGGCAAATGTTAACTCATATTTTTCAGCCAACCTAAAACTCTACGACCTAACGAAGCTAGCGATCTAAGGAACTCTACGACCTAACGAAGCTAGCGATTTAAGGAAGTCTGCGACCTAAGGAAGCTAGCGACCTAACGAAGTGAGCGACGCGACCTAGCGAAGTTAGCTATCTAGCAGAATACACGACCTAACTCCTGAAGTTACTCAGCGACCTACAACTCAAGAGGCAAATGAGCTAAGGAAGTAACGACCTAAAGCTTGCCAATCTAAGAACTCCACGACTTCGCAGACTCTACGACCTAACTGCTGAAGGAACTCAGCGACCTAACGCTTTAAGTAATATAGCGACCTAGTGGCTCCAGACTTCACGACCTAAGAACCTTGCGACCTAAGAGTCCTAACGACCTATGGAGTATCACGACTTAGGTTCATAAAGCGTTCCAGCAATCCAAAGGCTTCAGCAACTATTCCTTAGGTCGCTCATGACCTATGACCTACCTTAGGTCGCTCGCGATCTAAAACTTGCCCAGTTTAAACAAGTTCACACAACTCCTTATGGGCCTATTCCTTAGGTCGTTCACGACATACTACATGCCACCTTGTTCAGATAAGACCGAGAGCAACCTCATCAGGCTAACTGCTTAAGTCGAGAAGTGGGCCACGACCTAACTTAGGTCGCTCGCGACCTACGACCTAACTAAGGTCGTACGCGACCTAAGACTTGGGGGCAGAAAATTCGCCCAGAACCAATCCTATAAATAGAGCCCCAACCCCAACAAGTAGAGGACTTTGGGCCGATCATTTCTCAAAGCATCGTTACTCTGTCGAACTCTCACCTCATTCAACAACTGAAGATCTTCAAACATTCGAGACACTACAACAAGCTTCGAGGGGAATTTCATACATCCAACACGGATTCATCAAGTTTCATCATCGAAGTTTGAGCTAGTAGTCGAGATTGTCTATTTGATCAAATTGTACTGTTGTCATAAGTGTATTGTATCATCTTGTAACCGAATTCAGAAATAAAGAGATTCAAAGTGGACGTAGGCTCGATCTCAAGCCGAACCACTATAAACTGCTGTCTGCTACTGCTTTTTCGCTATTTTACTGCTTAATTTTCTGTTCCCGTCACATGGGTGGTGCTTTCACAATTCTATTACACACACCGGGTGTTAGCGTTCACTTTTTAGCGTTAACATCGGCAATTCGATAATGGGTTTTCGAATGATAGGGACTCAAATCTAAGAAGACCTTACTGAAGAAAAACTATCGCAAACCTACATTTAGAGAGGGAAATTTCCAAAAAGAATTTGAATTCTCTAAATACTTCTTATTTTCAAAAACAATTTTATACTTCCTTAGATTTAAAAAACGCTTTCTTTAAAGTGATTCTAGTAACTATTCATATTAAATGCCATAAACTAAGCTTTGTGTAAACCAAAGCTCTAATACCACTTTGTAACATCCCGCCCTTCTGACCGCCCCTAGTCGGTAATTAAACCAACTTGAAACGTTCAAAATGACGGATTGTTATTTAGTTTATGTAATTTAAACAGAATCAGCCACAGAAACACAGAATAATAATATTTCATTACTATGAATTTCTTTTACATACATCAGAGTTTTATACAATGAATTAAATTTGATACAGCGGAATATCTCTTTAAATACAAAATTTCCTGAACTAAAGTGAACGCTTTACCCTCTCTCTCAAACTTCACTGCCTGAAAAATCTTCAAGCTGTAAAATACTCGGTCTGACCCGAGTATTACATTCAAAAGAAAATAATACACAGGTCAGTCTAATTCAAACTCAGTTATTAGTGCATAGAGGCAGTAATAATCAAATAGACGACAGTCACAATAATTCCCGTCTATCCGACTCTTTAAACAAAGAAATTGGATAACGGTAAATATAACACTTAACAGTGTTAACTATAAATCAGTAGATTTAAATCATCAACCAAAATAAATAAACAGATTATCAGTGAAGAAAATTCAAAAAACAACAAAATCATCAGATCACCAAAATAAATGGTAAAATAAATTCAAACCATTAAGATATCACTTAAAACATCAATTCTGATTTGCTGCCGTACACGCTAACGTGTACGGTCTCGCCAATACTACATACGAAATAAGCAAAAGATCAATGAATCAACAATCAAATGAAGATTTAAAATTTGTCAATTCTGTGTGGCTGCAGTACACGCACGCGTGTACTGCCTCGCCACAATAGTGAAGAAATTTCACAAAAGCTCAATGAAAGTTCACAAACGACACAAGGTCAAATCCGAGCAACAAACTGGATTCAACTCAAGTGATTTTGAAAACAATCCAATTGCATCAACGTGACGCAACCCAACAAGGGCAAGACTGCAACCAAAAAAAACCACATGCACGCAACAGTTCAAGTTCCAAAATGTCAAGTGAAGGTGACATCAGTGGTACAGAGGACCACCCTGAAACCAAACCAAAATATATATACACAACTGCAGCTAGGCAGTACTCATAGGAATGCAAAAGTAAGTCAGCATCAAAGACACGGCCTTAACAATGAAAAGGCTATAAACAAGAATACAACACAAATGTACATAAGCAACAATGCACTGTACATCAAGTGATACAAAACCAGAGCATCACATCTTTCATAAACAATGGCACAACAACTAAATGCCCCAGGTTCAACCACCAATAAGAACAATTCACATAAATACATGAATAACGAGTATGCAAGTGAAGACAACAATGGTGCCAGCAGTTGCTACCAGGTTTAGAGACATCAGAGTGACCAAAGTCACAGCCATGTTTTATCAATAAGGCAACACAGCCACAAATCATAACAAATACAAGAAAGGCACAGCAAGGCCAAATACGAGTTCAATATAAATAAGACCAGAGACAAAATGAAATGCACATGTCAAACCCAAATACAGGATTTCAGAATGCAGTGGCCATACACATATGTACATACAAGAATGTATGTATACAAATGATCAGCCATCAAAGTGCAGTGCAACTACAAAGAAGACAGTGACAACAGTTCAGATGACAAAGAACTAAAGTAAAGACCACAAAATAACATCAAAGGTAAAGACTCAACAATGTCAAAGCCAAGAAGAAACTACATGACAACCTTAATACAAATGTCAAAGCAAGCTACAGAGCAACCCAATGCACCAATGAATCATCAAAGGCTATAGCAAATAAAATCACTACAAAAATTCCAACCACTGTAACAATACATATATGAAACATAAACCAGATATGATCAAAGAGCCCAGGTTTTCAATGAAGCCAGATATGAAACAATTTCACAAATGCAAAGGACCAGGGTCAGGATATCATAATGCAGACAACTAATTCAAACTCACAGACCAACTACAATGAAAAGACCATTGCAAGTATACTGGATTATGAAAGACACAACAGGGAGAACTTCAAGTTCAACAAAGTTCATCAGACTCAAGACAGTCTGCAAGCAATTCAAAGTGGAGGAACCACCAAAGACTCAACGGTAAACACATGCTCAACAATGATCAGGCTACAAAAGCATATGATGGTGCAGACAACAGATGAGTGCAGACAAGATAAATCTACAAATGCAACCTCATCAAGTGCAAGTGCAACAGTGAAAATCAACTGAGCAAGTGAACCAGACCTCAGCAATATGCACACAAACTTCAAATGACTCAGGTTGAAGTCATATACAGCAAGTACAAGTAGCAAATACAAGTCACGTCAATATGATTGAGTGTGACAGGCGAACACACTCAAGCAATCAGGTTATACTAACAGACACGAGAACATCTACAACATCAATGAAGAACAAGCAATGCAGACCATACAGTAGTGAAGAATACGAAGGCAGTGCACCAGAATCAAATATTTCTTTTTATTTTAAAACAACTGAAGTATAATCAGAGCCTAAGCCGATATACATGAGAGATACCACTGTAAGAAACAAAATCAAAAATCGACCAGTTCAAAATTGGAGCCAATACACATGAACGAGAACGAAATCAACATCAAAATCCAAACAACTAAGTAAATCACAAAAGCACAATTTTTGAAAAGAGGTCACAAAATCACCAAATAAAATCGAATTTGCAGAAATACCAATTTAGAGATGAATTAAATGTGAGTAATCGAGATTACACACCTTAGAACGAAGAGCCCAATCGAAGCAGCCGCGATCACTGAATCATCTTGAAATCCAACTTTTTTTCGAAAAGCCAAAGCACTAGCCAAACTCACAAAAGCGAACACGAGGACAAAACCCTAATTTGGACAGAGGGACGAACTCGAACGAATGAAAATGAAAGAGGGACAAGGTCGTGGTTTTGCAGAGGAAAATCCTGATTTTAGGCGTGGGTTAAGGCGTGATTTTAGGCGTAGCTGAAAATGGAGTAAAACGAAGCTGCCATTATTTTTCTTCGTTCGATTTTAGGTTTAGGGTTTGAACGAATGAGGAATTAAAATGGGGAACGGGTATACTTAATCACGGTACCAATATCAAACGTGGGCCAACATTGAAATTTAAAGCCCGTTTAACTCTTAACACTTAACAAAATTTATAAAAGAATTTTAATCGATTGACAAACTCCAATAATAATTAACAACCAAATTAAATCGTCAATTGACGAAAATTTTATTGTTACAAAAAATTCCAACAACAAACAGCAATTAGCTGTTACATTAATCGTTTATTGATGATTATAAATTGGGCAAAACCCCGGGTTGTTACAGAAATTTTAAATTGAATTCGATTTAAATTATTATTCAATTTTCAATGGATTAAATTCTAAAATTTAATCGCCAATTCATTCTGATAATTTGAAATTCAAGACAAACCATCATTCAAATATTTAAAATTAATTAAATATTTCCAATTTAAATTGTTCAAAATTCAAGGTCGTTACACACCCCTTACTGGAAGTACACCTTTAGAAATATAATTGAGAGGGTCATTTACTCCGTGAAACCTTCTGGACACATCCAAGCTAGACCTCGCTAACCTTATCGAGAATTCGAGCATTTCACGTCTTAATGCGCAAACCGAATCCAATTTAGAGTTGATGTGAAAATACCCTAATGGGAGCAACCCCACATAGCTTGGTTTCTACTCACTCTTTGGATTTAGTCATTGCCGACAAATGATAACACAGCTAAAATGAGCAGAAAATTGTCCTTGAGTGACGAAACACAAAGAAGATAGCTAAATCAAAATCAATAGTCGATAAATAATCTATCAGGAATGATAAAATGGTTATTTACACTTGCGCTTGATTTTCACATCACAATACTTTTTAAAATGGAAAATTATATTTTCTAAGTGTATTAAAACGATGTTCAAAACAAATGTCAAAACATTATTTATTGTAAACCCAAAAATTTACACTTAGCTTTATTTGAAACTGTTATTTTTAAAAGATCTACTTGTTTGTGAAATATTATTTATAAATTTTAACACAATATTTATTATCCCAAAAGATAATAAATCAATTAATTTTTTTAGTTTTAAATCAAAGGTTAATCACCAAAAGAACAATTTATATAACCTTTTTATAACTTATGAAACCACGTTAATTTTCCCAAAACAGAATAAAGCAAATTAAAAATCCCTTTAATATATTTAAACCAACATTAATTATCCCGAAAGATAATTAATTGCATTCGTAATCTTTCATATTTTGGGAAACTATATGAATTATCCCGAAAGATATTTTATCCAATTTATAATCTCTTTTAATAAACCAATCAAATATCTTTATTAAACAGTTAATTATCTCAAATAAAACCTTTATTTAATTAGTAAATTTAATTTTAAGCCTTATTAAATCAGCTCATTAATTTTAATATACTAAATTAGTTAATTAACTTTAAAACGCTTTTGTTAAATCAATTAATTTACTTTAAACTCTTTTATTAAATCAATTAATTAACTTTTGAAACACCATTAATAAAAATATTAACTAAATCCAAATATCATTAATTAAAATAATAAATTTGATTCCAACTTCGTTAATTAAAACGATTTAACTAAATTTAGAACTTTATTAATTAATATAATTAACTAAACTCAAACATAATTATTTAAAATGGTTAATTATTTTTAAACATCACTAATTAAAATGGTTTTTTAAAATATGTCTTTAATTAAAATGATTAATTCATCAAAATATCATTAATCAAAACTATTAATTAAATTTAAACATCTGTAGTTAAAATGATTTATTAACTTAAAACATCATCACTTAAACTGATTACTTAAATTCAAATATCATTAAATAGATAGATTAATTTGAATTCAAAAATCAATAATTAAAATGATTTGATAAATTTTAAAAGTCATTACCTAAAATGATTAATTAATTTAAATATCATAAATTAAAATGGTTAACGAATTTAAATATTTATTTATGAAAATACAAGCTCAAGACAACACATATGAAGGGCTTAGGAGATGATATTTAATAATTTAAGTTACAACGAAAATTGCTATAACAACACTTAAACAATTTAAATAGAATATCATGATTAATTACAACTAAACATAAATATAAGCAACATAAGGAAATAAAAAAACAATTATTGGCAAGAAACCCCTTAGGGTCTTTCTGCAAATGTTCCCAACAAAACAATGGATATGGGCAATATATATAATCATATGGGTTCATGGCAATCAAGTAAATAATATTTCATCCGTTTTCTAAAATGGAATTTCAACCAAACAATCAATCAGACAACAATTTAATTAACATCCAAGCAATCAACAATAGTTTATAGCACCACATATATTATATAGTAAATTTGAAGGGGAGTAAACTCATCGAAAATCCAAATATCATTGAATCATTCCGGTTTGAACTTAAATCGAATGACCATTCAATTTTAGCTTGAAATTCTATAGGCTCAGATCTCCTTCAATCCATTGCCATAACGTAAATATCGTCATTATGAACCTAACGCGACTGACTACATTCAATTTGGACCTAGTATGGACAAGTTGGGTTTATAAGATCTAAAATTAATATTAATTACATCATTAAATTGTCAATTAACTTAACCTAATCTCGTTCGTTTAAAATCAAGACTGGGCTAATATGAAACTCCTCAACTCCGTTTATCTTCGATTCGCTACCACATCCGACCATTATACGCCACTGTGAGCTCGTCACGTGTTGCCCTAACTAATACGACCTTGCTTACACTGGTCTCGAACCTTAACTAGCCGCCGCTCGCTAGAAAAACCCTATAGAAGCGAACACCGTCGAACTCGATTTGTCGTCGCCCTGCTTTGCCTCAACCCATACAACCGGTCAAAGACTTCCTCTCACCTAACTGAGCATTTTACTAATTGGATCCATCACCTAAAAAAGTCTCAAGGGCCGTGGATCGACCGTGGTCATTGGATGATGGTTATTTAAAAATGGCAGCTAGGTTAAGATCTATGTTTTAGAGCAAAATGAATAGGTATGGGGTCCTTATATAAATTTTCTAACCAACACTATTCATGCCTTAAGATTGACGAACTCCAATCGAGCCTGCTCATTGGCGTTCTTAGCCAATTACCCCTGTTCCGAACTCAGCGGAACTATCTTTAGAGAGCTAATTCTATCGTATTCAGAAGTTAGCTTTTTGAATCAAATTATAATATTTTAATTTTCTAAAATTAATTAATATGCGTGTCGAGATCGCTCGATCACACCATATGTCTAATCGTCACAAAGCTCGTCGACGTGCAAAAATTTATTATTCTAGTTCTAGTGGCACTAGTTTTGTTAAAATCTAAGAAAGTGCCTTAGAATGCTATTTACAAACATTTGAAAATTGTTTATATTTCCAATCCAAAATTAATATTTATCCGATCTATTTATTTTGTAATTAAATTTACAAATTCAATTCACCGATATTATTATTAATTAAAAGGAGTTAAATAGAATTATTAAATCCATTTAATTAATATTTAATTTACAAATTCAAATATTCAAGTAATCCCTACATATGAATATAAGTTATTAAAAATCCAATTATTTAAATATTAAAAATTCAATGGCCAAAATTCTGGGTCGTTACACAGTAATTATGAGGACATGTTTTTATAAATATCCCAGCTGATGATAGATAGATTCTTTGATTGATGTATGTATATTACAGTTTTTCTTTTGTAAAGATATGTTATATATTATATATTACTCATCATGATGTGAGATTATGTTCTATCTTTTCCATCTTTTTCCCCCAACAATCTATCTTTCCGGCACTTGGATGCTGGCACCTAAATGCCATGGATGTAATCAAAAAGCCAGTCGTTATAGTGGTAACAGAGCTTAGGTTGAGCGAACACATAGGCTTTATTGGGTAGACTCATTGGAGTTTGGATTACTGATACCCTTTAATGAGTTTGAGAGAGAGTGTGTGTGTGTGTGTGTGTATGAGCATGTATTTGTTTGTGATATAAAAATGTTTTATGTTGTGTAGATTTATCATTTGAGTGGCTTATGAATTCTAGTCGATATAGAAGGAACAACTATATCGATAGGGGTTTCTAAACTATTGAATAAGGCAAACTGATACAGTATTGTTTTAGAAAGTGGTTAAATGAAATAATTTTAGGTAGATTATATTTTATATACAAAAGAATAATTATCAGAAATTAACATAGTTATTTATGATGTGTTTGTTTTTTAGGAAATCATAATATTCAGTTATTATCATTTATTGTTTGAGTAGTTATGCTTGTTCATTTTACGAGCATTGACTATTGTTTGTGGATTGCTTTGATAGTTTATGAGCATATATTGTTTTGGGTGAACTAAATATTGATACCCTGTGAATTAAGTTTCACAGTTTGACCATAAGGCGTTCGATGGTAATGTAGAGTTAAAATTTTAATTTTAATAAAAGTTGTTTATTATAATATTAACAAAGATAAACATTTGTGAAAACTTTTTATTTAAGAAAGTGATTTTTAAAAGTATGGTTTATAATCAGAATGGATTTAAACTGAGAGTTTGAAGACTAAAACCACAGTGTTTTGAAAATAATTTTCAATATCTTTAAGAAAATAATAATAGTATTATTTGATAGTATATATGGATAGAAATATTATAAAAAGAGGTTTTAAAGGAAATATAAAGCATTGAAGTTACTTTTATCGCTGAAAAATAATTTTGGTGATTACTATAGCATCGTCGGTATTCATTTTCGAGTTTCTAAATAAGGGATTGCTAGCATAGTAATTTCGCATAGAGTTATTTGGTCAACACAGTTTGTTTTAAATTCCCAAAGGTATGATTTTATATAAAAAAGGATATGTGTATATTATTATTATTTAAAAATGATTTAAAATAAAACCTAGGTATTTAGTTATGAAATTATTAGTTAAGTTGTTATATAGATTCATGTATCCTATGCATTTGGGTAGTTTGGTTTGTGCGTCTCATTACGATTAGTGTTTGGTAATTTTCATTTGTTGAAATGAAATGGAATTTTCGATGATTTTGGACAGTGGGAAACTTCTGAGTAATTAGGTACTTGAAGTAAAGTATTTTTGTGAAAAAATAAGAAAATAAGTTTTGGTAACTTATAATTTTGAGATAAGAATAAGTTAAACAAGTTTTAGTTTATTAAACATACTTGGTTAAGTAAAACGAATTGATATTGTATAGATACTCTCAGGATGTAGATGAGTGTTATATGGATATGATCTTAAGTTTTAAAGTGATTAATAAACATAAATTATGTTTCAAATTTTTTTTACAAACTTAAGTGATGACTTTTGAAATGGTTCATAAATGATTTTTAGAGACTATGAGTGTAATAAATTGTAATTTAAACTGAACGTGAATTAAAAGTAATTGGTATAATTAAGTAATAAATGGAATAACTACGTAAGTTGTATGTAGATCATTTTATTTGCATAGATGTTTGATCCAGATTTAAGTACCTAATTCCGAAGTGATTACACCGGTTCGAGTTAGGATTTTTCACTCGATTGTTGACGGCTAACACTTGATATGAATTTTTGATTTGATTCTGATGTTTTCTATCATAGTATATAGCTATGCAAGGAGAATGTAGGTTTCTAATTAATGAACCTGATCGGAGTCTGCACTAGAGTAGTCAAATGACTGATACAAGTTTTGGAAGTGAAATTTGTATGATTGAGCAAGTGATCAGATTGGATATTACGTACAGATGATATATGTATATCATATGGGCTTTAATATAATTATTCACTTTTGATATTAGGTATGCAAGTCATATGGTTGAATATCATTTATAATTGAGATATAGATTTACAAGGGTTAGTTTGATGCTTTTGGTTTCATAAGTAGAGTTGGTTTGCTCGACTAATAGGTATGCATTTGTATCGTAGTTTTGGTTGCATGATTTTATGTCCCAGATATGGGAGGTAACTTGGCTTTTGTTTTCTTTTGTTGGTTTAGGCCTGCTGTGGCGAGTTCTAGTTTTTTCGATGGAGCCGTGCAAAGGAGATACTATCGAAATTTTTCATAAATTTATGACACTTTAAAAAGTTAGTAACTCATTTAAGTATGAGAGTTTTATAAGATTAAGGGTTGGAAAACCATTTTCTTTCTTTTGAAATTTCAAGGACAAAATTCTTTTAAAGGGGAGAATGCAACAACCCGGAATTTTATCGTTTGATTTTGAATATTGAATTGATTTTAAAGTACGGAAATAATGGGTTTTTAAAAGTTCAAAAATCCCGAATTCAAAATATAGGGATTATATAAAGTATTTGAATTATGAATTTAATGTTTGAACAATAATTTAATATATGGATTTTGAATTAAGTATTAATTTAATCGGTTTAATGGTCTTATTTAACTCCTTTTAATTAATAAATTAGAATGATAAATTCAATTTTTAATTTTTTTGCAATAATAAAAGGTGCTGATAAATAATAAGTAAATCAATTATT
The DNA here is from genome assembly GCA_030737815.1 of Allium fistulosum. Taxonomy (NCBI): domain Eukaryota; kingdom Viridiplantae; phylum Streptophyta; class Magnoliopsida; order Asparagales; family Amaryllidaceae; genus Allium; species Allium fistulosum. The sequence continues at coordinate 421,609,826 of CM060907.1, read as the reverse complement.
AGTATAACAACTCGATTTTTGCTGATGTGTTTTTCATTTAATTTACTTGATTTTTCCATAATTTTTACTTTGGAAATTATTTAAATTATCGTTCAACGATTTTCCAGCAAATGATGGTATTTTGTGACTTTACAGAATCAGTTAGCCAATGTATTTTACTATTGTTTTGTGGTCGCATCACTGTTTTAAGTGCGATTGTATTTTTGTTTTGTCATTCGTGGTTTGTATGCCAACAAAAAGATGTGAGCAAGAAGCCGAAATTTGGGATATAGACTAAAAACAATCGCTTAACTTCTTCATTTCATTTTCACTTTAACTATTCTATCAAATGTCTCATGAAACAAGAAAATAAAGTGTCCTCCTACTTAAAAAAATTCAAAACAAAATAAATACAACCAAAATTAGCAAAACAAAAACGTTTGGTTCTATTTTGGGTAGTTCTATGATTCTATGGTCGTTTGGAGATGTCCAATGTGGTCTTGAGATGCTTGAATGTGAAGATGCAGGAAATTGGAAACTAGGTTTTGTATTGATCTTGATACATAGATTTTGAGGGCGAGGCGACTTCGGTTTGGAGTTCATTGTGCAAGGAGCATCGATGGGCCATTTTTTGTAGGGTGTGATCGAGCCTAAGTGCTTGCGACCTATACGGTTATCGGTTAATTGGCTTGAGTCGCGATTTATATGGGGAGCCTGGTAGGATGTTGTAATGTCGGGTAAGTAAGGAGGGAGTTGAGGAGTTCGGCGAAGGTGTCAGATTTTTGATTTATGGTGGGATGGCCAAGATAAGGGGAATTGAAGTGATCGTCCATGGTGCTCAAGGTTGTAGCATGCTCATGTTTTTGGGAGGGGAGTGCTTAAATGTTGGCAATTTAGTAATTAAATGTAATTCATGAAAATAATTACATTCAATTCAATTACAAACTTATCAATTCAATAAATCTCTCATACGAGGTCCAATTGAGATGCTGTTTTTTTTATTGCACTCGTAATTGCGATAGCTACGTAATAGAATTAGATTGGCTAAATTTGAAGAAAGTGAAAATTTAGGGTACAATAGTTTAAACTGGAATGCCTAAGCATCTACTGGAATTTCAATGAGTTAAACTCACCTTTAGATTATCAATATGAAATATAGTAGATAAATTTTACTATTTGTGTTTGGATATATTGTTGGTTAGTATGGTTAAATATCCACTTCAAAAAATGAATGGCATTAAAAGTGAAATACAAGGAAATTTTGTAGAGAAATTCGGATTTTTCGATATTGTGGTTTTAAATTTCAATTTATATTCTTGTTGATTTTATATCAGTTATATACATATTATATAGATTTGTAAAGGCTAAAATTTGATAATTTGACCTTATTAGATAAGACGCCGAGATATGTTAAAAGTTGAACCTTTTTAGAGAGTAATATTCGCACCAGTTGAGTGCTGTAATAACCGTTGGCCTTGGTATAGTATTTTGGAAATATTATTAAGTGTTGTTGTGTAACGATTACTGATTTTCGACTTCCAAAAATTGACATTAATACGTCCACTGTATCAACTGCCGAGCAATCGAATGTCGAAAAACTGAATTGTTATGGTTAAAAAGAAGAGGTAGAAGAAGACAGAAGAAAAAGAGAGTAGGAAAGCACAGAAACAATATCAGAATCTCACATTCGCAGCGGAACAACATATAATAGATAAATGAATAATCTTAAATCAAGAACTATATCATTTTATACATTACATCACCATCAGAGTGTACAACAAAAATATACAGCACAATACATCAATGGACAGTTATACAAACTTGTCCTCATACAAAATACACAGCGGAATAAATAATATCATATACAAATGCTACACCTCATCATCCATCTCGCCATTTTATCTCCAAAGCCTCCTGAAATCCAGAATGACCTGATAACCTAACTCTAGACTGCCCGTATGGAAATTGGTGGGTACCCAGAATTTAGGAAGGAAACAATAAACTCCAGGTCAGTCATGGTGACTGGTGTGAGAACTAAAACAGTTATTATCTTTAAAACAACACAACAAAGGAAGTGTAAAATATCTGCAATGCTTTTGGAAAATGAAACTACCATAAGGCCTCCCGCCACACACACAATGCAAACGCAGAATTAGAGGAGATTTCTCCTTATGATAGTCAAACATGCTTACTACGCAAAACAAATAAATTTTTGATATTATTATTAGTGCATAGTGGAAAACATTTCGAAAATACAATATTAATCTTAGCCAGCATAGGTACCATTTTATTATGCCTACTATAGCTGCTATGTTAAATAGCAGGTTCTACAACTAAAACCGTACACGGTTCGTATTGGAAGATGGATTGCCAACAAATGGTCAGGCTAAGGAACTTCCTACTGCCACATGGGATCGCCTCTAGATGGACGTCCCGAGAACTAACTAGCTCTCTACCAACACAAGGTCGGGTTACCTCTGTCACTAGGTAACTACTACACGAATATGCCACCCCGGTCCTTTGGGACCTTTATCCGAGGCACCTCGATCAAACAACAATCACAAAGTAAATGAGATTGGAGTATCCACATAGGTTAAATACCAGGGCTCCATACCTGATACCACCCTTTTCTAGAAGGAAATGACATACCCTAAAAGGGAGAGACCCTCATAACCTTGCCGCATCATTCCTGTTTCGACCATTTCCGGGTTGTGAGGTCCGAAGAGGTCTCGTCCAAAAAGCTACGCTTTTTCACAAAGCCACGCTTTGATCAACAAATGATCAATAAATAATCATCACACAGCAACACTCAGCATGCCACACTACCAAATTGAGAGTATATCACTGATAAATTTCAACTATGTAACCTTTGAGCTCGTACGTCTCAGAGAAGGGTGTTAAGCTAAGAGAATAAATTCTCCGCCACCAAACAGAAATGTATTTGAAAGAAATCAGCTTTATATCTCAAAATGTAATGTCAGACATGTAACCATACAAGTCTGTTCCGGGTTCGAACAGAACCGAAGGCACTTCCAAAGAAGCCCTTGTAATCCGGGTATTCACAATCCCGATCGAACTTCCCATCACAAAGAAAATCTATATACCGTAGCTGTTTGCACAAAAAATGGACAAACACCTCAAAGTTGTATGATTTAGTAGATCTTATGTTGTTCTTAGCGATTTGAGTGATTTACGCAAATATATGAAAAGCAAGGGCTAAACTATAAAAAGACACGCAAATTTATAGTGGTTCAGCCAGAATGTGCCTACGTCCACTTTATATGTTATTTCTCTTCTCTTCTTTTGATTACAAGTACAAAGCTTTGATACAAGTAAAAGAAAGTTGTTTGAAAGTTCCTTCCGTGCTTGAGCTCTCAAACTTGTCCCCATTGTTGTACCCCTGCCTCTCTATTTATAGAGTGAGGTTGGGGGCAGGGGTCTTGGATATATACAGCTGCTGGTGGGCCTGGGCTGAAGTGATCTGGCCTGGCAGTCTGGTTCGGCATCCTCTTGGTTCGGTCATGAGGTGGTTCGGTGATAGGTGGAGGGGATTTGGTCCGGTTGTATTTGGTTCGGTGGTAGTTTGGATCGGTGGTGGCTTGGATCGGTGGAGAGGAGTTGATTCGGTTGTATTTGGTTCGGTGGTAGTTTGGATCGGTGGAGAGGAGTTGATTCGGTTGGTGACGAATGGAGATGGCTTTGGATCGGTCTTGGTTTGGTCCGGTGAAGTATGGAGTTGGCTCGGCCTGGATCCGGATGTGGCTGGTTCGGTCGAAATCATATACAACACTTGCCCCTCAAAGTAGGGCGTGTGCGTGCGCATGTCCTGCTTTGTTTTTCGACAATCCCATTTTACCATCTTCATCCGGTTCCCTACTACCGAATCAACTGATCTGGTATTCTGCTTTCGCTTATAAGTAGGGGACTAGGACCTCCGTTTTTTCTATCTGCCGAATCGTTCCGAAAGTATTAGCCGAATCGAGCCTCTAGCCGAATCAAGTGAGAGATTAGCCGAACCAAGTCCTTAGCCGAATCACCCAAGGTTTTTAGCCGGATCGAGTTTTTAGCCGAATCAGGTTTTTAGCCGAATCAGGTACTATTCCTTTTGCCGAATGCGTTTCCGTATCGTACTTCCGAATGGACTGATGTGTTTATATGCCGAATGAACCTGTTACTTGTTGATGATGATTGAATGCCGAATGAACGTGCATTCGTATTTTGAATTTACATGTAAAATCCCATACTGCAATGTTTGTGTGTTCTAACGATGTACCTTTCCCATGTTTGCAGATAAATGTCTCGAAAAGTTGAAACCAGGTCAGATAAGAAGAAGTCTGGGGGCGAAGGAGAGTCCTCGGCCGTGCCCCTAGCTCAACCAGGATTGGAGCGTCATGGGCCCGCCCCAAGGTCATTAGTGGATGGACATGGTCCCCAGGAGCTGCTGGATTCCCCGCCTGACTGCTTTCCTAGCTCTCTCAAAGAGGAGTAGCTCGATGTTATATCTCGTTCCTTTGGGATCGATAGAGCCCTCATGCTGTTGCCGGGCCTAGGAGTCATGCCATACAATCCTCCCGAAGGGTACTTTGCTTTTAGTAGATACCATTGTATGTGTGGTGCTATCCCGCCTCTCAATGCTTGGGTAGTCAGCTTCCTTACGTATCTAAAGGTGGCCCCATTCCAGCTTCAGCCCAACTCTTATGCCATACTGGCGAGCCTTTTCGTCATCTTTCAGAGGAAGTACGGGCGCCCTCCTTCCAACCGGGAGATCCGGTACTTATATAATTTGAGGGGCTACAAGAAGGGATCCCCATACATTAGCTTGGAGTCAGCCGTGACCTTCAAACCGGTCTTGGATCTGTACTCTAAATTCAGCATGTTCAAGAAAGAGTGGTTCTTTGTTAGGGACGAATCCGTTTCTATCCGGCGCTTTACCTCCGGATGTAAGTTGATGCTTTTACTTATAATTTCTATTCCGATTGCGATGCTTCTTCTCATACTTTCTCATTTTTGCTAGCGACAGGTGGCTTTCCGGTTGTGGAGACCGACCGCCTGGTTCAGACGGCGGCTGAGATAGAAGCCATTCTTGGGAAATATAGATCATCTGCCTTCTTGATTAGAGATGCGATTCTTCTGGAATATAACCTAATCCTTCCGCAGCAGTCTGTAGTTAAGTTGAGGGAAACGGCGGAGGAGAGGGCGGCTGCTCAGACCAAGGAGGGTGTTACGGCAGAGGGTAGCAAGAGGAAACCCTTCACAAAACCTCCAGCTGTCGGAGGTAAGAAACTCAAGAAATCGGACGGTCCTTCCCCCAGCAATTGTCCACTTACCCGGGAGGAGGAAGACATAGAGGAGGAACGAGGCGAGGGTGGAGATGGTCGGGATGGTGACAAAGGTGGCGATGGCGTCGGGGCCCTACTTCCTGGGCAAGCGGGCGAGATTCAGGAGTGGACGGATGATGCGTTCCACCAGGCTTTTGAGGGGTTGGATGAGGATCCGGCTTTGGCAGAGAAGACCGGGAAGGCGGACAAAGCCGGGACTGGTGCAAGTGAGTCTTCTCCGACCATTCCAGCCAAGGTGGCTCCGACGACTCAAGGTGAACTCTTGACTCCTGCATGCTTCATTAATGATAGGGACTTAGGAATATTTTATGGCCCGCTCCCGTCCTGGAATGAAATCCAGGACTTATTGCAGTATCCCACTCCTCCCCAGGGTTTGTACAACCACAGCTGTGTTTCTTTTCCTTTTTTAACTTGTAATTTACCGCGTTTCTCGAATCGTATAGTAATGTAAGATTGTGACACTTGTTCTTTATATCAGGAGCAGGCAAGACGCCCAAAGCTTCAGACCTTCGACACAGGCTTGAGCAATATAAACTTTCCAAAATTTCTGCTAAGCCGAAGCCCTCAACCCAACGCTCCGAGGATGTAGTCGGATACCGTCCTCTTCTTGGGGTCATCGAAGAGGGTATTCAGCAGAGGAAGAGGAGTCATCCTTTATCCGAAACTTCGCCCGGTCCTCAGCCTCCGGCTCAGCCTATTCATGATATTACTGAGGAGGGTAGCGAGTTTGTACCTTCTCCGCACCCGTCCGGAAACCCTTCTGTTATTCATATCGACCGTCCCGACTTGGCCTGTAATCCATTTGCGGGTCATCCTGATCTGGATCCAGGTTCTCATGATATTACTTTTGACGAAGTCACTGGCGAACACCTTCTCCCCCGTAACCCCATGGTACGAGTACTTGATGAAGCCAAGTCCTTGGATCTCGATCTACTCACTACTCGTATAGTCACTATGGGAGACGAGGCCAAAGCTAATATTGATCGGGTGGCAGAGGAGACCAAGAAGCTGATGGGGCATCATGCTCGGCTGGTTAAGGCCGGAGAGGAGATTGGGAGCGCCAATATCCGACTTCGATTGGTGGTTTCGGATCAGGCCAAACAGCTTGCGGATCAGGCTATCCAGATTTCTCAGCATGAGGCTGCTACTGGGCGACTAAGGAAAACCATGGAAGAGGCCAGTCGGGCCGAATTGCGGAAAATGGAAGCTGCTTGCAAAGAGCGGATTGACATGGCTATTGCCACGGTGGATGAGGTTCGGAGAGCGGATCTCGAGCAGGTGGAGGAATTGTCCGAGAAACTTGAGGCTGCAGAGCTTGCTCAAGCTAAGTTGAGGGAAGAGATGGAGGTGATGCGGAGGTCCCTTCAGGCTGATTGCTCGAGATACAGATTGGAGAGAGATGCTGCCGTCGAAAGGTTGTCGGCTTCCAATGCCCGGATGAGGGAGTTTGAGGAGAATGAGGGAATGATGGATGACATGCTCCAGGACATGTACTTCCGAACTTGGAAGCAGGGCAATCTCTCTTGGATGGATGATTATCCCAGGGTCATGGCCAAGATCTATCTTCGGGCTTTGGAGGAGGCTAAGGCTGATGCAGATAAAGAGGGTGGAACGGTCTTCAGTATGGATGTGGTCACTGCCCAGTTCACCGAGGAGAAAGTGGCGGTAAAGGAGGGTATGCGGCTGCTTGCTGCTGAAGAGGCAGGTGTGCAGGTAGAGGATGACGACCAGGACGATCAAGAAGCAGGTGCTGGTAAGTCTTCCTTTCTAGTCTTTCCGTTAACTTGGTTACTCATCACTAATGAATCCTTTTTATGGCCGGACAGGTGGGCAAAAGAGCAAGGACAAGACTTCGACGCAACCGGCTCCCTGATTGGACCTGGAAAATTCTTTTTGTAGGCTTGGCATTGTTGTATCTGTTAGTCTTAAGACAGTAGAGTAACTTCTAAGTTGTAATTCTTGCTACTTGTAACAATCAACATTATTTTTGACGTGTAATTTTTTAACTTAAGCTGATTTTGTCGTTTCTTGAATATTTGTTGCTATTTCGACATATCGTATGAGAAATGTGGCTATGTATATTTTTGTAATTAAATTGTGTTTGATGTTAGACTCTGGTTCTACACCATGATTTTATGACTTGCAATATTAGCGTGTGGTGTGAACAAATTATAGTCATGTATTTGTACATAAAAGAAGAAAATACCGCCTTTCATGTTTTAATCGTAGATGGCAGTCTTGAATATCTCGTAGGACCGAGCATAGAACGTAGTCGAATGTCCTGCCACTGTGAGTCCCTATACCCATTGGCGAGTATCTCCTACTCTGTATCATGTACTTTAGGGATTGTTATAGGGGATAGGAAAAAAAAAGCTTTTTAAGTAAAATTGAAATACGTGAAATAGTAAAACTTCCAATCACGGAAGGCCTTCGAGGTGGTTAAGTTCGTGGCAAACGGGTTTTGTAGTCACTTTCCCTAGCTGTGGGTCTTGGAGACATTTGTCACCCATCTTACGCCTCCGCGGGGAGTTAATTCTTTTTTACCACAGCCGCACTTAAGACACATCGGAGCCGAGATCGCGCACAGTAACTACCCAGGCCATTATGGCCCGTAATCGTGGGTATTATTCGATTTACTGTGGCCGGCTAGCGTGGGTGCCGATCGTCAACTGTGAACTGCCCCTGGCTGGCCACACCTTATGTTGGGGCTTATAGTCGGTTCACAGTTGCCGGCGAGCCTAACGCCGTAATGAGCTGCCTCGGCTATAGTCGGCCTTCTCGGTGGCTTATAATCGGCTCATTACAGTTGGCTTTAAGGGCCGTCGCGAGCAATGAGTTAACCCGCAGCAGAGGGATGCTGGAGCAAAAGTGTCTCATTGGCGAGGGCATAGATTCGCATAGTACCTGTTAGGTCTTGTCCAGGTGAAGTTGTGTTGTGGAGCGCTTTGAATAGAAGTGCTATATACTCAGGATTTTGTTCAACAGAAAAGGATAAAGTTAACAAGCAGCCAAGATACAAAGGAACAAAAAAGAGACAAGGTTTTTTAAAGTGGTTCGGCACGAAAAGGCCTACGTCCACTGATTCTCTTTGTTAATTCACTTCATATGGGCAATACAAGTTAAGAAAAGTATCGACGGAGGTGTTGGATGTTCCATGCCCTCTGGAACACCTCTCCGTCCACTGTTGACAAAATATAGGCTCCGTTGTGGAGATCTTTATGAATTACATATGGTCCATCCCAGATTGGGTCTAGTGCTCCAGGGCGAGGGAAGATTCGCTTGAGGACAAGATCCCCTTCTTGTAAGGTACGATGCTTGACTTTGGAGTTGTATTGTGCTGCCACTTTTTGCTTGTGGGCCGCTGTTTTGAGGATTGCATCGTTTCTTCTCTCCTCGATTAGATCCAAAGACATGTGAAGGAGTTCTTCGTTCTCTTCTGGGTTATAGTGGATCCGACGATGGGAAGGCACAATAGTTTCAACTGGGAGCATAGCCTCCGATCCGTATGCCAAAGAGAAAGGAGTGTGCCCTGTCGATGTTCTGAAAGATGTGCGATAGGCCCATAGTGCCGTAGGAAGTTCATCCACCCAAGCGCCCTTTGACTTTTCGAGCTTCTTTTTGATTAGAGTTTTCAGAATTTTGTTGACCGCTTCGACATGTCCGTTTGCCTGGGGATATGCTACGGATGAGAAGCTTTTATGAATTCTGTGTTCTTGGCACCAGTTGGCGAATTCCTCGCTGTCAAATTGAAGTCCATTGTCTGATATGATTTTGAGTGGGACTCCGTACCTGCACAGAACATTTTTGATCAAGAAGTTAATAACTTTTGCTGAAGATACTTTATTTAGAGGTTCTGCTTCCACCCATTTGGTGAAATAATCAACTGCCACTATAGCATATTTGGCCCCGCCTCGGCCCATTGGTAGCTCGCCGATTAAGTCAATTCCCCATATCGCGAAGGGCCAAGGGCTGGTCATCTGAGTAATCTCGGTTGTTGGTAGCCGAGGGATCTTAGCAAATTTTTGGCATCTGTCACACTTCTTGACGAAATCTAAGGCGTCCTTGCTTAAGGTGGGCCAGAAATATCCGTATCAGAGTATCTTTTTTGCTAATGTTTGCCCCCCGGTGTGATCTCCACAGCTCCCCTGATGGATGTTGGATAAGATTTCCTTGGCTTCCCTTCCGGCGACACACCTTAATAATGGGTTGGAGAAACCGCGCCGATAGAGGATGTCTTCTTGTATCGTATAGCGGGACGCTTTCCTCAAGATTTTCTTGACTTCATTGCGCCCGTTTGGTAGTGTGCCACCTTATAGGTAGTCTCGGATGGGAGTCATCCAAGTTGCTTCTTCGGCTGCGGCTATCAGATTCACTTGTTCAAAACTTGGGACCGTTTGCTTTGAGATGGTTACTGCCCCGAAGATGGCGATGTCTCTCATACTCGCTTGCTTCGCCAATTCGTCGGCCTCTTGGTTCTCTTCCCGAGGGATGTGTTTGACTAAGTACTGATCCAATCGGCTGAGAAGCAACTTGGTCTTCTTTAGATATGCGATGAGTCGTTCCTCTCGAGCTTGGAATTCCCCTAGTATTTGATTAACAATAAGTTGAGAATCGCTGTGAAGACACAAAGAATTGGCTCCGATTTCTATGGCAATTTCTAGTCCAGCTATCACTGCTTCATATTCTGCATCGTTGTTGGTGGCAGCGAACTCCAACCTTATAGCATAGTGCAGTTTATTTCCCTTGGGAGTGATTATTACCACACCTGCCCCCGAGCCTTGTTCGTTAGATGCGCCGTCCACAAAGAGATTCCACTTGATATCTTCCGTTATTTCCAGTTGCTCCTTATCCTCGTTGGTAGTGAATTCTGCAATGAAATCAGCCATGGCTTGTCCCTTGATGGTGGTGCGAGGGTGATAGGTGATATCATATTGACTCAGCTCAATACACCATTTAAGTAGTCGCCCGGAAGTGTCGGGACGATGGAGTACCTGCCTCAGTGGTTGATCGGTCAGAACTTTGATGGAATGGGATTGGAAGTAGTGACGTAGTTTTCGTGAAGTGATTAGTAAACAGTATGCTAACTTTTCAAGCTTAGGATATCTGACTTCTGCCCCAGTAAACCTTTTACTGACGAAGTAAACTGGTCGTTGCGTGCGGTTGTCTTCCCTTACCAAGGCAGCGCTTAGAGCGTGATATGACACAGCAAGGTATAGGTATAATTCTTCGCCTTCGCTTGGGGTCGAGAGTACCGGTGGTTTCTGGAGGTGTTCGATTAGGTTAAGGAAAGCGGTTAAGCATTCGTCCGTCCATTCGAACTTTCCTTTATCTTTCTTTAGAGCTTCGAAAAAGGGGACGCACTTGTCCGTTGCTTTGGAGATGAATCGGCTTAGGGCAGCCACTTTTCCATTTAGGCTTTGCATTTCCTTTCTGGTGGAAGGTATTTTGATGTCCCTTAATGCTCAGACTTGTTCAGGGTTTGCTTCTATCCCTCGGGCATGGACGATGAATCCTAAGAATTTTCCCGATGACACTCCGAAGGAGCACTTTAGTGGATTCAACTTCATTCCATACTGTCGAAGTACCTGGAACATTTCGCCTAAGTGGCTTACGTGATCTTTGGCTTTCCGTAATTTTACCAGCATGTCGTCTACATATACTTCCATTGTTCGTCCTATTAGCCCTGCGAACATCTTGTTGACGAGGCGCTGGTAGGTGGCTCCTGCATTTTTAAGTCCGAAGGGCATCACTTTGTAGCAGTATAAACCCAGGTCGGTGATGAAACTAGTGTGGTCTTGGTCGGGAGCATGCATAGGAATTTGGTTATATCCTGAGTATGCATCCATAAAAGACAGGAGTTCGTGCCCGGCTGTGCTGTCTACAAGTTGGTCGATTCTGGGAAGCGGGAAGCAATCCTTTGGGCAGGCGTTGTTTAGGTTGGAGAAGTCAATGCAGGTCCGCCACTTCCCATTAGCCTTCTTTACTAGTACCGGGTTGGCGATCCATTCTGGGTAAATAGCTTCTCGTATGAAGTCATTGGCGAGTAGATTCTTTACTTCTTCATCGAGGGCTGCTGATCGCTCTGCCCCCATACTTCTCTTTTTTTGTTTTACAGGCGCCTTGGTAGGATCAATGTTTAATACGTGGCATGCTATGTCGGGGGAGATTCCGGTCATGTCAACGTGTGACCAAGCGAATACATCCGAGTTGTGGCGGAGAAAATCAATGAGTTGTTCCTTCAATTCAGCTTTCAGCTGGGACCCAATTTTCAGTAGCCTACTTGAGTCGTGCTTGTCTACAGATATAAACTCCATAGCCTCTGCAGGCTCGGCGGTGGCCACCTCCTCTTTGTCCCTAGGGTCTAATTCGTTGAAAGGGTCGCTGGTGTATCGAAGAGGAGGGGCTTTCTTTAGTTGCTATGCTTCAAGGTTTTTTGTGCAGAGGGCAATCTCTACACCTTTCCCCTTATCTTTCTTGTGGTTGTTACGAAGTTCGGTTACATAGCAGTCTCGTGCAATATCCTGGTCTCCTTCCACTTCCCCTACCCCATTGTCTGTTGGAAATTTCATTTTCAGGCACCATGGGGCTAGGACAATCTGGAAGTCAGACAAGGCTGGTCTTCCTAAGAAGGCGTTGTAGGCCGAATGATTTTCTACCAGCACAAACGTTTGTTTCCTTACAACGGAGCGGGGATGGCTTCCAATCTCAACAAAGAGGTCCAGCTGCCCGAGGGGCATCTTCGCATCCCCAGTGAAACCGTGTAGTGGTTTATCGCAGGGAGATACATCCTTCATTGATAGCTTCATTTTGTCGAATGCGTGTTTGAACAGGATATTTACAGAGCTTCCAGTGTCTACCAGGATTCGGTAAACTTCGGCGGGACCGAGTCGGGCAGAGATAACCATGGGATCCATGTGAGGGTACTGTCTTCCTTCTAGGTCGCGTTTACTGAATGTGATGTCATCACTTTCTTTCCGCTTTGGGTGGCGCTCTTCTATAACCGTATTGACACAGTCTCTATTGTCTCTAAGCGACTTCCCATATCTTTCCATCTCTCTCCAACTTCTGTCTGCGATGTGCGGACCTCCTGAGATGGTATGGACCACTATCTTCTCTTGACTAGAGCTGCTAGCGTTGCGGTTTCCTCTGTCGGTCCCTAGTGAGGGTAGCCTTGGGTTTTCATTGGCAGGAGCTGGAATTCTGTCTTGACTTTTTACATAACGCTCCAGTTTCTTCCTTCTGATGTGTTCCTCAATCAGATCTCGGAGATGATGGCATTCGTTGGTATCATGTCCGTGAGATTCGTGGAAGCGGCAGAATTTTCCAGACTTCTGTGCGTTATCTGATTCCTTCTTGTATGGTGGGCGTTTATATCTAACTTCGCCTTGGGTGGCAAGGAAGATATTTTCGACGGTCTCGTTCAAAGGGGTGTAAGTGTCGAATCTTGGTCCTGGCCGATATAGGCGCTTTTCTACCTTCTTGCCCCCAGCATTGTCTCTGGAGTCATTTCTTCGAACGTCCCTCGCCACAGCAGGGGCGTTGCCATGGGTCGTCTTACTTTGCTGTCCTGACTGCCCCTCAATGGCAGCATCCTCAAGCCTCATGTATTTCCCGGCTTCATGGAAGAAATCAGGTAAAGTAGCTGGTTTTTCTTTTGTCAACCTTCTAGCAAATTTAGTGTCCGGATGCACCCCACTGCAGAGGGCCATTAGGATAAGCTTCTCATTGGCATCTTGAACTGCGGCTGCTGCGGCGTTGAATCTGGTTAGGTATTGCTGCAGCTTTTCTCCGGGTTTCTGTTTGACGCTGGATAAGGAATAAGCGTCCTTAGGTTGCTCCACATGAATGCGGAACTGACTGATAAATTTTTCTTTCAACATTTCCCATGAGCTGATGGATCCTTGGGGTAGATGACAGAACCAGGAGGTAGCAAGATCTGCTAAGAAGAGCGGAAAGCATTTGCACAGTACTCCCTCTGTTGCTCCACTCATGAGCATATGCTGCGTGTACCTCTGTAAGTGTACAACGGGATCGGAGGTTCCTTTGTAGGGTTCCATTGTTGGCATCTTCCATTCTCGGGGGGTGATAGCAATTTCGATATTGCGGGCAAAAGGGCTGGTTACCCTAGCGCCTATCCCTCGATCTCTTTGCTCCCGCTGGACACACTCTCTGAATAAGCGTGCCATCCTTTCATCAGAACTTGGAGCGGATAGAAATGAGTTTGGTTCTGTTCTGTGGGATTGATTCCGTCCAGACGACCTGTAGGGATGGTATCGTCTATCATTCCTCATATTTTCCCGTGGCTGCCTTTGGTCTTCTGGGAGCATGCTTGGGTCAGCTACAGTTGGCCCTTGCCTTGATCTCCCCCTGTTGGGTTCTGATCTAAGCGCTTCCTCGGGTCCAACTTCGGGCTGAACTCTAGCTCGGCCCCGTTCACCGGTGTTTCTGTTGTTAGGCAACATGACAGGCTCAGCTACAGTTGACCTTCGCCCGGTACCTTCCCCGTTGGGTTCGGTACCAAACGTTTCTTCAGGCCTAACTTCGGGCTGTGCTCGGTCTCGGCTCCTACCACGGCTACTTCTGCCGTTAGCTCCTTCGACGAAGGAAGATCTTTGCTGTCTCTGAGATCCTCCAGACTGGGACTCGCCCCATGATTCAGTGTTGCGGTTGGATTCTTCAGCGTCCCTTAAGCGTGACATGAAATGGTCCACCAAGGCTTCCTGCTGGGACGTGAAGCGGTTAGTTACTTCAACCACAACTCTGTCCAGATCTGCTCTAGTAATTGCCGCAGGCTGCTCTGCGGCGGGAGCAGTTGGGTTAGCCTGTTCCCCATTTGTTACCATTGCTGGAGGAGGACGATTTACTTGATTCGTGACAGCTGGATCTGGAAGACTGCTGGATGCGATGTTTTTTCCTTTGTTAACATCTTTTCTCTGTTTGGGAGGCATGTTTTCCAAGTGGCGGACGATGTTGTTAGGAAAACTTGTTAAAGTAGATGAAGCTGAAGCTTCGAGCTTCTAGTCTCTCAATGAAAGCACCAAAAATGTTTGCACAAAAAATGGACAAACACCTCAAAGTTGTATGATTTAGTAGATCTTATGTTGTTCTTAGCGATTTGAGTGATTTACGCAAATATATGAAAAGCAAGGGCTAAACTATAAAAAGACACGCAAATTTATAGTGGTTCAGCCAGAATGTGCCTACGTCCACTTTATATGTTATTTCTCTTCTCTTCTTTTGATTACAAGTACAAAGCTTTGATACAAGTAAAAGAAAGTTGTTTGAAAGTTCCTTCCGTGCTTGAGCTCTCAAACTTGTCCCCATTGTTGTACCCCTGCCTCTCTATTTATAGAGTGAGGTTGGGGGCAGGGGTCTTGGATATATACAGCTGCTGGTGGGCCTGGGCTGAAGTGATCTGGCCTGGCAGTCTGGTTCGGCATCCTCTTGGTTCGGTCATGAGGTGGTTCGGTGATAGGTGGAGGGGATTTGGTCCAGTTGTATTTGGTTCGGTGGTAGTTTGGATCGGTGGTGGCTTGGATCGGTGGAGAGGAGTTGATTCGGTTGTATTTGGTTCGGTGGTAGTTTGGATCGGTGGAGAGGAGTTGATTCGATTGGTGACGAATGGAGATGGCTTTGGATCGGTCTTGGTTTGGTCCGGTGAAGTATGGAGTTGGCTCGGCCTGGATCCGGATCTGGCTGGTTCGGTCGAAATCATATACAACAGTAGCTAACTGTGCTAAGACAATCGATAGGTCATCCTATCGTTTTCACAAATACTCGGTCTTCACCACCGGTCTTCAATACGATCCATATCGTCGTATCACTAATTCGGAATGGGTTATATGACACAAAGGTCTTTTCCCGGCTAACCCGAATAGTGAGCACAATATTTAAAACATATGGATATAGGGATTTCAATTAAGTCATAACTTATTACCCAAATCCTTTACTTTAAATGGTTTAAACAAATTACCATTTTAAATCTTTAAACAAAAAGATTTACTTCACAAAGTTTACCTAGTTTCACAAAGATTCATTTACAGATTTCCAAATCCATTTCCATTTCAATTGGATTACCCCATTAAATCTTTAAATTAAGATTTAATTTATAGCTTTCAAAAATTTTCACAATTCAAGTCTTTTATAATATAGAAGATACACCTTTTAAAATCTTCTTTGATTTCAAAATAAAACTTAATCATCTTCACAAAGGTTAATTCATAGTTTTTCCAAACTATTTACAATTTCATTTCAACTTGAATTGTTTTGATACAAATTGGAAATCTTTTCACTTTAAGAAAGCTATTATTATTTGAAAACGGACAGTTTTCGTTTTGGGAAAAACTGGTTACAATTACAGAAGTTAAAACCATCCAAGTATAAACTTGAAATTAAATTTAAATTTTCCAGAACCATATTTTAAATGGTTAAAACCCATATAAACATCTTTTATAACTTGTAAAATCTTTTAGACCATAATTCCCAATTCATTGAATTCAATTTCAAAATATTGAATTCAAATTTTAAATCAAATTATTTAAATTCCAATTTTTATTAATTTATTTAAAATAACTTTTATTTTTGAAACTTACTTTCAAAAACTTTCAATTCCAATTCCAAAACTATTTGGGATTCCAAAATTCAATTTTTTAAAATTGATAAAAATATGTGACTTAACCGATTTCCATGTTGTTAACGTCAAAATTTGATCGCTAACACCCCGGTGTAAGTAGATATAAAGTGAAAGCACCACCTGTTGGTACGGGAACTAGAAATAAGCAGAAAATGATGTAAAAGCAGTAAAAGGACAATTGTTTTTATAGTGGTTCGGCTTAGATTCATGCCTCCGTCCACTTTAAGCTTCTTTATTGCTGATTTGATTACAACTTTTTACAATGAACTTTGATTACAACACACTTAAGATGAGTAGCTAGAACTTGAATGGAGAAGAGCACTTCAAATCCATGTTGAATGTGTTCGATCTCTTCCAAAAGTTCGTTGAAGCGTCTTTGGTGTTTGGAGTGCTTGAAGTGTTAGATGAGTCGAGAAAACCGCAGAGTATCGGCATTTTTGAAATGATTCCAAAGTCCCCTCTTCAGCTGGAGCAGGTGCCGTATTTATAGGGAAAATCTAGGCTAAGTCGTAGGTCGCGAACGACCTATGGGTAGGTCGTAGGTCGCGAGCGACCAAGTGGACACGAGCTATGACTCATCATGGTTGTACTTGGTTGGTCTGTGTGGGTTAGTAGTCGTGAGCGACCTAGGGGAGAATAGTTGGCGGCTTAATTATGTCGAGGTACCCAATGGAGCGACCTAGGCTGGTTGTATAAGTAGCAGCGATCTGGTGCTGGTTCGACCTATAACCAAGTGACATAACGATATGAAGCTTATAACTCGCTAGGTCGTTAACTCGCTAGGTCGTTAACCCGCTACGTCACTTAGGTTCCTCTGTTGCGATATACTGCTGCCTTGTATTGATTGCTAGGTCGCTAGGTCGTCACATGTTTTGGTCGCTAGGTCGCTTAGTTCATTAGCTCGCGGTAGAACTCCAGCCCGCTCACACTTTAACTCGTTAGGTCGTTACATGTTAGGTCGCTTTAGATCTTCGGCCTTGTTTGCTTGCTAAGTGGTTAGGTCGTTAGGTCGTTTACGCCTTTAGGTAGTTATGTCGCAAATAACAAAGGGGTTAACACTTGCCCCTCGAAGTACACGCCTTGGGACTAGGTCGTGTGCTTCGATACTTCTTAACCCGTGAAGTCGGAACTACTAGGTCGTGAGCGGCTTATGAGATAGTTAGGCCGTTTTTGCCGATTCAATTTCCATTGCCCCTGTAAATATAAGCCGCTTATTGCTCCTTCTTCATTTCATTTGCTTTGACATTCTAATCTGCTATTAATCAATCTTTGAGCTCTCAGAGGCGAATTCAAGATAACTAGTCGTCGATTCATCTTTACCATCGTATTACGTAAGTGAATTCGATATCTATTCAACCATGATCACCGCCGAATTGTGAATTCCTCATTCTCTGACCCTAATCCAATTCCATGTACCATATTTCACTTCGAGTCAGGTTGTGATTGATTTTTGATCGTCATTGGTCATGCCGTTACTGTAATTCACTAGAACACAGCGGTGCGTTGGATTTATGATGGATCTGAGGTGATTTGAATTAGTTTCCGATGATTTGGTGGTATGAAGAGATAATAGGTTTCACTAAGAAGATGATTGATTACATTGTGCAAGTGATAATGGGTTATCGGATCATTAGTTAACGAGGTAGTGAGTTATTGAGTGAAGAGGAGTTAGTGGGTTTTAGGTTTGGTCACGATGCTCCGAGCAGTGCGATGGTTGGTGGACGCATGGCAAAGTGTAATTGGGAAGTAGGGCATAGTGTTTTTGGCAAGAGATAGTTTGAGTTTGCTGCGTTACTGCAGAAACGACCTAGTGAACCTGAGTGACCTAAAGACCTTCGCGACCTAACTTCTCGTGACTACCTTTTGCGACTTAATGTTTATGTCATGTGAGCGACCTAGTACTTAGCCGAATTTGCACTGTCTTGACTTGAAGTCTTATGCCTTGAATTCTTTGACTTGAACAATACGAATTAAGAAATTCGACTTATGTTAAGTCATTGGATTTGATCTGGACGACCTAAATAGTCCCCGAACTAGCTTGAGTGGTTCCTGCGACTAAAGGACTTGAACACTTTCAAAAATTTTGACAGAACTTGATTGAATTTCCAACTTGAATTGCTAAGATAACATGTCTGAACTTGTTGCACTTCTTACAGATTAAATCAACTTTAATGCTAATAACCTGTTAAACGCAACATTTGCAGAAAGATGGGACGAATATACTCATCATCGACCGCCCACATAGAGTGATGGATTAAATTAAAGAACTGATATTTTACTTAAGCAAAATAGTATGAATTTGGTTAAAGATGAAGTATTGCGATTCGACTGATTAAATGAAGTGTCAATGCGAAATTAATACACTTACAACTACATATTGCTAAATATCATCTGCATTGATACTACACTTAACTTTGATTTAATAACAAGCCTCGAAACTTCCTGAATTGATGTGCATCAATCAGTACTATTTCAAGTTTAATTTTATTTACTTGTCATCTCAGTAGTTTTGCACAATACTTCACACACTTTTAGGAAACATGCACCTCCATATTTGAATGTCCAGTTCCTTGTGTAGAATGGTTTCTCAACAAGAAGAGACAGTTGGACAAGCTGAAGAAGTCTTCCCTATAACTAATCTCTTGGATAGTCCTCTTGAAATAATTTCAACCACTCTGAATCAACGGGCGTTCAACCAATTATGTATTCAGTTTGGCATTGCCGAAACGGACGCTTTGCTTCCTTGAGTAAACGATACTGCTGACAGGCCACCTCTTGGTTTTGTCGCAGTTAATCGTCAGATGTGCTTGAGTGGAGCTATTCCTCCCTTTAATGATTTTCTTCGATAGCTTCTTCTTCGATTAACTATCTCTTTCTTCCAACTACATCCCAATGGCTACGCCATCTTGATGGGACTGTGCGTATTATTCAGGAGGACACTTGACAGCCTTCCGAGCTTCGAAGAGATTTGCTACTTGTGCACTTTTGCGAAAAACAAAGACGACCCTTCTATCACACTTGTGAGGAGCGTTCGGAACCGTAGACTGATCATCGATCTTCCCGAAAGTGCCCATGGATTCTTGAACCAATTCTTCTTCGTTCGCTGTCCCCCGGGATTCTATGCCATATGGAGAGTAGGTAGTAAGATTGCTTATCTTCATTCTTTCCATTTCTGAGTTTTTTTTCGAAATCCAAGTTGTCAAGTGCTAACTTCATTCTTTACTTTTACAGCGCTTCCTCCTCCTTCTAGAGATTCTAGCCACAAGCCAAATTTTGAGAGATTAAGTGATGTGGCGGTTGAGGAGAGAAGCATTAAGTTCTTGCTGAAGGATGAATTTTTGCATCAATTCGCACTTTTACACCTTTCTCGATCCACTCAGCTTCATGATGCCCCCGGTTCCCAAGCAGGGACTTAAGATGCCCCGGTTTCCGCAAAGGAACTCGCACCGAATGAACCTATTGCAGAGGCTTCATTGGTGAAATGTTCTACTCCTTTTGATGTTGCGGGGTCATCTGACAAACCTACACTTTCCCCGGTTATCGAAGAGGAGGAATTTCCTCAACACATTGGGAAGACTGCTGATAAAGGAGTTGAAAAAGATGACATTTTCGGTGGACTGAGCGATCTTGTGGTGACTTCACAGGAGCTCTTTAAAGATGACATTTCCACTGCTAAAGTTATTTCTCCAGCAATTGAGGCGACATCCTCCTTGCAACAAATTCCGTCAACCCAAGGGTTGACGCTGGCTGCAAAAGCTGATATTACCCCCAAGCCGAAGAGTGGTTTGTACCTTGACGCGCGTAGTTTGCACATCACACGCACTTAAGATTTTTTGCGATTATATGCACTTGGCTTCTTTACTCTGAAGATTTTTAAGACTTGTCTCTTTTTTTTACTTTCAGATTCTCCGATGGGGCAAAGTAGCTCATATTACGAAGATTTCCAGCGCTATGGAAGGCGTGACACTTATGATCACAGGTGATATCTCCCTGCCCCTAGGGAAACCGACGAAGAAAGAGCTGCTAGGAAGGCTCAAGAAAGAAGAGCTCATGAGGAGCGATACGGGAGAAGGGATGAACGATATGACTCTTCTCAAAGAGGTGATGATTACCATAAATGAAAATCTCATGGTGATAAAGGGAAGAGTCATGTCGTTGAAGATCCAAGTAAGCAGGCCAAGCTTAGCGACGCGTCTGTAATTTCTGAAAAGCCTGCTACTTCTATTTCTATAGACATCCCATCTTGTTTTCCCGCCCTCGAAAAAGCTAATATTCAAACGATCATTAGCAGGCCTCGATATCAAGTTGAAAAGGGCCCGGCAACTCTCCAAAGCCGGTTTCCGCAATGGTGCTTAAAGGGAGTGCGTTTTGATCTCGACTTGGTCCCTATCGACAAACAAGCCATGTTGAGGAATCTTGATGCCATCAAGCTTGACATTGGGAGAATGTTTGGATGGAAAAACCTTGTCGACGAGCTTCAGAGAGTAAACCATGCCAATCTTGAGGCCATGCTGACTATGGAAAATGATAAATCCGTGTGGCAGAAAGTTCTCGACCAGCATGACACTGAGATGAAAAATATCAACGCTTACAATGAAAGTCTTGAAGTGGAAGTTGGAAAACTCAAAAATGAGCTTGCTGCCTCATCCACTTCCTATACTCAAAAGGAGGAAGTACTTCAAAAACAGGTACGAGATGCCCACGCCGCTTAACGATATGCTGAGGCTCAACTTAATGCCGAACAGAAGATGGTAGAAACCTACCGTACTAACATCGCCCAGCTACGGGAGAAGGCTAGCTCCCATGACTTGGAAATTATAAGGTTGTAGGCTCAATTATTAAAGACTAAAAAAGAGCGCGATGAGGCCATCGCTGGAAAAGAAGCAGCTGAGCAATCGCACGAGGCGACGAAGACCAATATTAGCTCCACTTTATTTGATTTTTACCTCCATGGTGTTTTGGGGCGCGGAAGCCTCTCATTCTTGGGTCCGAAGTATGAGATCACCTTGGCTGAAGTGTTGGAGGCTGCAATTGATATGCTCGGAGGTGCTGGCTATGATGAAGCAGACCTTGAGGCGCATTATTTTGGTGATGAAACTCGTGCCTCTCTTGCCAGAGGGAAGGAGCAACTCGCTAAAGTGCAAGGCAGATCGATGGAAGAGGAGCATCCAAGGAAGGAAGCACCTTTAACTGCCCCTGTCCGTACTTCGATTTCGGCCGGTGTTGATATCATAGGCTCCAGTCCCCATTCTTCGCCTCCTGCTAAAGTCAATACCGAGATTACAACTGCACAGGGTGGAGACGAAGGCGAAGAAAGCGCCGAAGCACAAGCCTATGAGGTTGACATTATAAAGCCAACTTCTACAGGTAACTTCAACGTTGAACCAGGTCAAGCGGACTACTTGTTTGCTTCAACTGAGCTCGATGAATTTATCGCTTATTACTTAAGTCTCGATGAGCCACTGTCTCCTCTCTTTACGAGGAATACTAATTTAAACTTTTCTTCTTCTATAGTGAGATCACCAAGTGTTGTACATACTTCTCCTCCTCCAACTGTTGTTCCTCCATCTTCTCAAGTTACTCCTCCTTCTGCTTCTCAACCGGGGTCGCAGGAAGAAAAAATAGAAGCTCTTCAAGACTTGGACGATCCGGTTGCTTCGCAAGAATAGAAGGTGGAAGAACTTGAGGAGGGCGAGAAGACCCCAGAGCAATCTTATGCCGATGAGACAAAGCTATTTGAACTGATTACTCCGAGCAGTGAATCTTCTTCAAGGAATAAGGGGAAGCGCACGACTTCAAAGAGGAAGAAGCAAAGTTCTTCTACCAGTGAAGAGATAGCGGAAGTAGACCCAGCTACACCTCTTTCTCCTTCCTCTCCGACCCGTCCAGGCCGGCTCCCGAAGCTAGTTATTAGGCTAGGCGAGGGCTCCAAAGGTGGCAGGAAGAAAAAATGATGAGTTTGGTTGTGCGCTTCTCGTTTTGCTTTTTGATTGTACATAAAGGCTTGTACCGACCGGAAACTGTGCGGGTAACAGCTCTCGCTTTTTGAAACCTGCACATGTATAAAAAAATTTATAGTATGGAATAAAATGATTCTTTTTGCTTGTACAAACTTCTTTCTGTATTTGAGAATGCATTTATTCCTTCTTTCTGCACAAGTTTCTTTGTATGATATTGCAGTGAGCTAGTGGTATGTTGTTTGAGCGTTGCTTTTATTAATGTGGCTATATTGCCCCCATACCATGGCTCACAACGATCTTCTCTATTTTGAGAAGACTTGTACTCTTACTCTGGAGAATAATTCTTCCATTTTGAGGAAGTTATATTCTGCTTTAATAGAGTTATGTTTTGTATTGGAGAAGTTCTCATTCTTTTCCTTTGAGAAAAAGCTAATACACTTCAACTTTTGGAGATGACCACTTTAATCTTTGAGAAGTGGGTTTCTCCTACGTGGTGAAGCGAGCTACCGAAGAAGGCTTTGATTTCTTAGACATGCCTCGTTAGAGGGCTTTTGCCTCCGAAGAGGGCTCCTCCAAAGAGTTGTGCCTCCGAAGAGGTCTTGTGCCTCCGAAGAGGTCTTGTGCCTCGTTACAGGTCTTTTGCCTCCGAAGAGTTGTGCCTCCGAAGAGGTCTTGTGCCTCCGAAGAGGTCTTGTGCCTCGTTAGAGGTCTTGTGGAGCCTCGGGAGAGGTCTTCTGCCTCCGAAGAGGGTAGTGTGTGCCTTTGGTGATGCCTCTAAAGAGGGCTTGTGGTGCCTCAGGAGAGGTCTTATGCCTCCGAAGAGGTCTTGTGCCTCCGGAGAGGTCTTGTGCCTCCGAAGAGGTCTTTATTTGATTGCCTGGAAGTTACTTTCTCACAGTTAAATGGATCCACGGGGCGGACACAAGTTTTTTAATTGGATGTTCGTTCGCACAAACGACCCCAATTAGTTAACAAGGGCCCTGTGCCTTCCAATTGGGACGGTGCCCCTCCGGTGGTTCCACCAACCTTTTTGTTGAGAAGAGCACTTTCATTTTTCGGCGTGCCTCCGAAGAGGGATTGTGCCTCCGAAGAGGTCTTTATCCTCCGAAGAGTTGTGCCTTCGAAGAGGTCTTATGCCTCCGAAGAGGGCTTTTGTTGATTGGCTTGCCAGGAAGGTTGCATCTCACGGTCATGTGGATCCACGGGGCAGACGCAAGCTATCCAACCGGATGTTCATTTACACAAACGATCGCAATCACTTTAGCAAGGGCCTGGTGCCTTCGTTTTAGGAAGATGCCCCTTCGATGGTTCCACCAACCTTTTTGTTGAGAGGCACAACTCCTTTTCGGCTGCTTTTGTGTCTGCTCGCCCATGTCTTTTTGTTATCTGCTTCATCAGTAGCTCCCTGTTATCATTTCCAAGCACACGTTCCTTTCTTTTGCAAAGAAGTGCATTTCACTGTTAATTGATCCCACGGGGCAAACACAAGCTCTCCGACTGGATATCCGTTTGTACAGACGATCACAATCAGGTAAGCAAGGGCCTGGAGCCTCCTCTTTAGGGAGGTGCCCCTCCGGTGGAATCACCAACTGTTTGCGTGAAGCACTCCTTATGTAGGATTTGAATCTGGAATCTTTGTGGCTTGACATTTGTTTATTGAGTGATTTATAGGGGTAAGCTTTGTTTTAATGGCCTGCAATATTAAATCGACATTTTAGCAATATATTTATGATATTTGCATATCAAAATAAAACAGCCATTGCATAATAGTAAAGAACACAAGATTTATAGTGGTTCGACCAAGAATTGGGCCTACAGCCACTTTATAGTTCTTATTATCGACTTGCACTGATTTTACAATGGCTTACAATACAAGAATGATACATCCATAATAATTTTACAAATTTAAGCATGGCTTTTAAGTAAAATATGGACGCAAGTGATTACTATTCCAGGCTCTTGGAATTGGATCTCCTTCAACAGTTGTGAGTTTGAAAGTGCCATCAAGAAGCTTTTTGCCTATGACATATGGCCCTTCCCAGTTTGACCCAAACACTCATGTTGCTGTCATGACCCTTTTCAAGACTAGATCTCCAATTTCGAAGCTGCTTTGGCGAACTTTAGAATTGAAGTGCCTGGCTATCCTTTGCTGATGGGCCGTAACTCTGAGCTTAGATTCTTCCCTTCTTTCATCAAGAAAGTCAAGTGCTTCGAGTTGTAGTTTTTCATTCTCAGCTTGGTTGAAATGAATTCTTCTGTTTGAAGGGACCTCTATTTCCACTAGAATCATTGCTTCCGATCCATATGCTAATGAAAATGGAGTGTGCCCAGTCGCAGTTTTGTGGGTGGTTCTGTACGCCTACAGTGCAAGTGGCAGTTTGTCGACCCAACCACCTTTCGATTTTTCCAGCTGTTTTTTGATGGTTGATTTGATAACTTTGTTCCCTGCTTCCACTTGCCCGTTTGCCAGTGGGTGAGCCACTTCTGAGAAGCTTTTTCGGATCTTGAATCGCTTGCAAATGTCATGGAATTCTTCGCTTTCGGATTGAGTACCATTGTTTGTGATTATCTTCTGCGGCACACCATACCTGCAAATGATATTTTTAGTCACGAAATTTATCATCTTTTTAGAGGTAATAGTAGCCAAAGGTTCAGCTTCAGCCCATTTAGTGAAATAATCAACAGCAACAATAGCATATTTGATTCCAGATTTGGCGACCGGTAGAGGCCCGATTAGATCTATCCCCCAAATGGCGAATGGCCATGGACTGACCATCTGTGTTAGCTCAGTAGAAGGCGCTCTTGGGATTTTTGCAAATCTCTGGCACTTGTCACACTTTTGGGAGTAGATAGCGGCATCTCGATTAATATCCGGCCAGAAATACCCATATTGGAGAACTTTCTTTGCTAGAGTTTGGCCGCCTGAATGATCCCCGCAATCTCCTCCGTGCACCTCAGCTAAAATTGTCTTAGCTTCTTCCTTGGTTACACACCAGAGTAATGGCATTGAGAATCCCAGTCTGTATAACCGGCCGTCCTGAATGACATATCTCGATGCTTTTCTTAACAGTTTCCGGCGCTCTTTTGAATTTTCTTGCAGGGAACTGTTGAGCAGATATTCCTTGATCGGGGTCATCCACGTCTCCTGCTCTTGGGATACAGTCATGATCTAGTCGATATCCATTTCATCAGTGCTTGGAGCTGACAATACTTCCACATGGACCAATCCTAATAATTGAGCTTCACCAGAACTTGAATACTTTGCAAGAGAATCCTCCTTCATATTTTCTTCTCGAGGTATGTGGCTTATCGAATATTGATCAAATTCATCAAGAAGCTCATAGGCCTTTGACAAGTAAGCAGGCAAATTTCCTCCTTTAGCTTGCAACTCTTTCTTGACTTGGCATACGATAAGCTGGGAGTCACTGAAGACCTGCAACACTTTGATGTTCAGTTCTTTGGCTATCTTCAAGCCGGCAATAAGAGCTTCATATTCTGCTTCATTATTTGTCGAAGGAAATTCCAATCTCAATGCATAACACAACGATCGCCCTTCGGGGTTTTCAAGCACAACCCCAGCTCTGGAACAATATCCATTTCTTGCGCCATCAACATATAACTTCCATCTGATTGGGATGTCAACTTTAACCTCTTCCTCACTGTCATCCTTATCTGTGTACTCTGCAATGAAATCTGCTAAATCTTGTCCATTGATTGCTCTTCGGGTATGGTAAGTGATATCATATTGGCTAAGTTCAATATTCCACTTCAGAAGACGACCCGAAGTTTCAGGGCAAAATAGGACTTGCTTTAGAGGCTGATCAGTGAGGACTTTGATAGGATGAGATTGAAAATATAGCCTCAACTTTCTGGAAGCAATCAGCAGACAATAGGCGAGCTTTTCTAGCTTTGAATAATTCATTTCTGCCCCAGTGAACCTTTTGCTGATATAATAGACCGATCGCTGAATTTTTGCATCTTCCCGTACTAATGCTGCACTAAGGGCATGAGATGAGACTGCTAAGTATATGAAAAGATCTTCACCATTGTTGGGCTTGGAAAGTATTGGAGGTGCTGCCATGTGACGGATCAGTTCATCGAAAGCTTTCTAGGATTCAAGGGTCCATTCAAAGTTTTTCTTTCCTTTCTTTAGAGCGTCAAAGAAGGGAATGCATTTATCAGTGGCCTTGGAAATAAACCGACTCAAAGCAGCGACTTTCCCATTGAGGCTTTGCAAATCCTTCTTCGTCCTAGGGGCTTTGACTTCTCTTAGAGCAGTAATTTGAGCAGGATTAGCTTCAATGCCCCTAGCGCTCGCAATGAATCCAAAGAATTTCTCAGACTCTACTCCGAATGGACATTTCAAAGGATTAAGCTTCATTCCATACTTTCGGAGGATTGTGAACATTTCTGCTAAGTGATCCATATGGTCAACTGCTTTCCTTGACTTCACCAACATATCATCAACATAAACTTCCATAGTTTTGCCAATCTATAGTTTAAACATTGCATTAACAAGTCTTTGGTAAGTTGCCCCTGCATTCTTCAGTCCGAATGGCATGACTTTGTAGCAGTAAAGACCAACATCGATGACGAAGCTCGTGTCCTCCTGATATGGCTCATGCATCATAATCTGGTTATATCCAGAGTAAGCATCCATAAAAGGCAATAATTCATGGCCTGCTGTTCCATCCACCAATTGATCAATCATGGGCAACGGGAAGCAGTCTTTGGGGCAGGCTCTGTTTAAGTCTGAAAAGCCAATGCATACTCTCCACTTTCCATTTGCTTTTTTAACTAGCATCGGATTTGAAACCCAATTTGGATAAGTGGACTCTCTGATGAAGCCGTTCTCCATGAGCCGATCTCATTCTTCTTTCAATGCTGCAGACCTCTCAGGACCCTGGGTTCTTCTTTTTTGTTTCACAGGCGTGAATTTCGGATCAATGTTCAAAGTATGTACTGCAATTTCCGGAGATATTCCACATATATCGGCATGACTCCAAGCGAATACATCCAGATTTGCTTTCAAGAATGATATTAACATATTTTGAACTGCTACACTGAGTTGTGAACCCACATTCAGCACCTTGTTTGGGTCTTTTAGTTCAACAGGTACTGGCACCGTTACTTCCACCGGCGCCACTCTATTCTCCCCTACACTGGCTTTTCTGGGATCCATTTCTTTTCGTGCACCGCTATGCTCGCCAGTGCAGGGTCCAACTTGTAATTGCTACAAGGTTGGTTCTTTGATGCGGAGCAAAGCTGCCGCATCTTTTCCTATCTCTCTCTTCCTTGCCTCCCGAAGCTCTATAAGATAACATTCCCGCCCAGCATTTTGATCCCCTTTAATAACACCAACACCATTATCCGTGGGAAATTTCATAGTTAGGCACCACGGGGCGAGAATGGCCTTGAATGCAGCTAGAGTTGGCCGGCCCAGGAAGGCATTGTAGGCAGAGAAACCGTCAACAATCACAAAAGTCTGCTTTCGAACCACCTTTTTCTACCCCTCTCCAAGTTCCACAAACAAATCAACAATTCCAATTGGCTACTTTGGTTCCCCAGTAAACCAAACAATCTTTTGCGATGAAGCTTGAACATCAGTCATTGGAATCTTCATTTGATCGAATGTCTTCTTGAAGAGTATATTGCAAGAGGCACCGCAATGAACAAGCACCCGTCTCACAATAGCTGGTCCAATACCTGCTGAAATGACTAAGGGATCCATGGTGGGAGCTTCGACACCCATAGAGTCCCTAGCCCTGAACACAATGTCATCATTAAAGGTCCTTTGCTGTTTCAAGGGTGTAGCATCTTCCAAAACAAAAACATGCTCTTCTGTTGGGGCATATTTCAGAGCACGAGCATATCTTTCCATCTCACCCCAGCTTCTGCTCGCTGGGTGTGGGCCTTTTGTGATCACATTAATAACAGACCTCTCTGACTCATGTGCGGTAGTCTTCTCACCTGAGCCGGATTGGTGAGCAGGAAGTTGCTGCCCCTGAGTAGACGAAGTCGGGTCACTCCTATTTCTCTTAACATATTGTTGCAGCTTGTTTTGCTTCAGCAGTTCTTCAATCAAACTCTTCAAATGGCGACACTCATTAGTATCATGGCCGGGTTGATTATGAAACCGACAAAACCTCCCACTTTGAGTAGTTTTTTTCCCAAGCTTTATCACAGGTGGTTTAGGATATTCAATGTCATCTTTGGTGGCGAAGAAGATATTCTCAGTTGTATTGGTTAAAGGGGTAAAATCTGAAGGCTTAGAGAAGCGAGGTTTCTTCACATCCTTCTGCTTCTTCTTATCATTATTCTCCCTCTTTTGACCTCCGGATTCCTTCTCAGTAGAAGCAGCAGTGTTATTCTGCACTCCTGTCAACACCACTTTCGCTGGCGTAGGAAGATTGTCCAAGCGCATGAACTCATCAGCTTTCCTGTAAAATTTCTCAAGTGAATTCGGCTCCTTCATCTTCAGCCATTTTCCAAATTCACTCGATTTGTCGATAGCCCTCATCAGGTAAGTCAAAACCATATGTGGCTCTGCATTGTCGACTTCGGCCAAGGCTATGTTCCAGGCTAGACAGAGATATTATGTCCTTGGCTTTTGAAGCATACAACCTGAATTTCTCTTTAAATTTCCGAGTTAAATCAGAGAATTGGTCTACAGAATGGGCTGGCAGCTTTGTAAACCAGAGTAGGGCCACTCCTTCCAAGTATACCGGAAAGTACCGGCATTTAATCTCATCAGTCGCCCTAGCACCCATCATGTGCCAGTCATACTTGTACAAGAATTGATTGGGGTCTCTTGTCCCCCGATAAGCTGGAATGGTAGGGGGAACAAACTTCTTTGGAAATTCCGCCTTCAAGATCCTTTCGGTGAACGAAGTCTTGCTTGGAGCAAACCCCCAGTCGTTTTCGTCCTCATCCCTTTGCATGCTCTCTTTCATGATTTGTCGAATCATGCCTGAGAGGTATTCCTCATTGTTTAGAGGCTCCGCGGAGCAGACGTCGGCCATTTTATCGGAAGTTTGCTTGGACAAACGTTCGCGGAGAATTTGTTATGGCCCTGATCCTCCAGCTTGGGAAGGTGCCCCTTCGGCGGCGCCAGCTACCTTTTGAGGAATATCCCTGCCTTCAGAATTATGAACAGCATCGGCAAGATTTTCCTTATTATTCCCTGGTTGACGATTAGCTCCAAACAAAGCATTTAACCTATCCAGCATCAAAGTGTTCTGGGCCTCCATCTACTGATATAACCCAGACACTGCAGCATCTAACTCTGCCCTTGTGATCCCGGCACTAGGGACTGCCTGACTTGATGAGAGAGAAGTGGCGGTATTACCATTAGCATCACCGGATCTAACAGATCTGCGTTTTCTCCCAGGAGAAATAATCTCAGATAGACTTCTGGTTTTGAGAGAATTTTTTTCAACAAATTTTTGTGAAGCAATGATGAAAGTAATCCCAAGTTGGGCTCTCAGTGAAAGCACCAAAAATGTTGACGTCAAAATTTGATCGCTAACACCCCAGTGTAAGTAGATATAAAGTGAAAGCACCACCCGTTGGTACGGGAACTAGAAATAAGCAGAAAATGATGTAAAAGCGGTAAAAAGACAACAATTTTTATAGTGGTTCGGCTTAGAGTCAAGCCTACATCCACTTTAAGCTTCTTCATTGCTGATTCGATTACAACTCTTTACAATGAACTTTGATTACAACACACTTAAGACGAGTAGCTAGAACTTGAATGGAGAAGAGCACTTCAAATCCATGTTGAATGTGTTCGATCTCTTCCAAAAGTTCGTTGAAACGTCTTTGGTGTTTGGAGTGCTTGAAGTGTTTGATGAGTCGAGAAAACAGCAGAGTATCGGAGTTTTTGAAATGATTCCAAAGTCCCTTCTTCAGCTGGATCAGGTGCGGTATTTATAGGGACAATCTGGGCTAAGTCGTAGGTTGCGAACGACCTAAGGGTAGGTCGTAGGTCGCGAGCGACCTAGTGGACACGAGCTATGACTCATCGTGGTTGTACTCGGTTGGTCTGTGTGGGTTAGTAGGTCATGAGCGACCTATGGGAGAATAGTTGGCGACTTAATTATGTCGAGGTACCCAATGGAGCGACCTCGGCTGGTTGTATAAGTAGCAGCGATCTGGTGCTGGTTCGACCTATAACCAAGCGACATAACGATATGAAGCTTATAACTCGCTAGGTCATTAACTTGCTAGGTCGTTAACCCGCTAGGTCACTTAGGTTCCTCTGTTGCGATATACTGCTGCCTTGTATTGATTGCTAGGTCGCTAGGTCGTCACATGTTTTGGTCGCTAGGTCACTTAATTCATTAGCTCGCGGTAGAACTCCAGCCCGCTCACACTTTAACTCGTTAGGTCATTACATGTTAGGTCGTTTTAGATCTTCGGCCTTGTTAGCTCGCTAAGTGGTTAGGTCGTTAGGTCGTTTACGCCTTTAGGTAGTTGTGCCGCAAATAACAAAGGGGTTAACACACGTGAAATCCATATTTGTGTGTGTATTGTGTAGTCCACGGGTTTAACACAATAGTGCAACACATTCAACCATCACAGATCAAATATAACAATATAATTGATAAGCGGTATATACTGTAACGCTTATCTATCCATTCATAGATCACAGATATTCATATCATAGATAAACAATTTATGGATCGCAACACAAATCAGGATATATCACAAAATATCACACATCAAAGATGTCAAACAATTCAACATCCAATATAATCCAAACATCCATAAGTAGGATTAGTTTTAATTATCTGATTAATTTAAATCAGATAAATTTTGATAAATCAATTTTACTAGTTATAGTAAATTAATAATCAATTAATTGCACAACACCAAATCAAATTTCTAAACATTTTCAAATGATTTATTTTCAATCACCAAAAATCAATTACAAAATGGATTTCTAAATTATTTCCTTTTTAAAATAATTTTTTTAGAAGATAAATTCCTTTATTTACCGAACTATTCAAAAATCCAATTTTAAATGAATTCTCAACTTATAAATAATATTTTCGAAATCCATTTATTAAACCCTTTTTCCATATTTTGAAATTTAATTCAATATGGTTCAAAAATAAACTTTTATCTTTTAAAACTCCTTTTAAATTTATCCAATTATCAAAAATAAATTTTTCGATAAACTTTCAACTTAAATTTCGAAAATCCAATTTTATTTATTTCTGGTATCCAACGATACCAAAAATATATTCGGCTAAATTTTTAGCCTTCAAAAATTTCAATCCACAAATATAATCAAACAGCGATTATAAATAAATCAACACACAACATTGAAACAAATTCAATTATTTGAGGAATCCAGTTTGATCCCTCCAACCTGTTTCCCTGCATCCACAAATGTTAGCACAATTCCAATTCCACTTCACGGTGGAATATCACGGTATATGGGATTTATAAAATACAATCCGCTATTATGCGGTGCAATAGGGTCTCATCTGCTATATAATGCAGGAAATCAACTCCAAATACATATATCATACCAATTCCACTTCAATGTGTAATTATCGCAGTATATGTTTTTAATAAATGACCTCCGCTTAATATACGGCGTATAGGGTCTCTTCAACACAATAGATAACAATTTATGATCCAATCATCACAATCAACACTATCAACAAATTTTAAATCTAACTATTTAAAATTTAAATCGAAACAAATATTCGATTGAGTCAGAAGTTCTCACCTTGCTTTCAATAACGGTTGCAGTATTTTATTTCGAATAAAATTAAACACGCGTTTAATTTTACCCAAAATTTTCACTATCTCCAATCAACTCCAAACCTATTCCATTGCGTAGAACTCGTCGATAAAGTTCCAATGCAATTTATTTCTTTGAAAACGGACCTCGTATGAAGAAGTTATGCATTTTTAAAGTTTATACGAATTATTATATATAAATTTACAATTTTATTTTCATTTTCAAACCCTGGAATCAATCGTGACCGTTCATTTTCTTCCACTATAGATATGGCCGCACCCCCTTCCTTCTTCCCAAACGTGAAAATCACATATACCTCAACCCTTAGCCGTCGTTCCTTCCATCGAATTATACTTACCCCTCGACGACATCTACAACGATCAACCACCATCGTTGCCTTCGTCTACACGTGCTCCACCTTCACCAGGGAACCGGCCCCACTCGGCTCCAACATCACCTTAGAAAACGTGCCCAAACGCGTGGCCTTTGAGCTCGATTTGCCGTTGATTCGTTGCTTCGTTTTCGATCATCACCGTATGGAATTGTATATCTCACTTAGCTCTACACTTCTCGTGTTGGAAGTTTCTTGAATTGATTCATGGATTGGAAGAGATTAAAGGAGGAAAGAAATGAATTTCTGGCCATTGAAAACAAAAATGGTGGCTAACCCTAATGCTCTAGGGTTTGTGTGCAAATGAAGAAAATCAAGTCCTTTTATAGAAAATTGCTAAAACACTATTCATCGCAATATTTTCCGAACTCCAAACGAAGCATGCCGGCTGGCGTTTCTAAGGTTTTACCCGCGTTCCGAACACAATGGAACGTGTTTCAGGAGCTAATTCGGTCATATGTGCAAGTTATGGAAATAAACGACCAAATTTAAATCAAATCGATTTAAAACGATTTCGATGCGTTTTGGCTCGCCCCGGACAAACCATAAATCCGATTGACACGGAATTTGAAACCATACAATAATTTCACATTATGGATCCGATGAAATAGGTTTCGTCGAAATCCGAGACTGTTTGAAAAATGACTATTTTCACTCGTCAATTAAATATTAAAATATTCAATTTTCACAAATTAACTATTAAACCAATTTTAAAAGTTCAATAACATCATTCTAACTCCAATATGATTTAATATAACTTTATAAATCATTTTTAAATCACAATAAACCTAATTATCAATTATTTCTGGAATTTCAAATATTAAATTAACGATTTAATTAAACAATTAAATCACTATATTCAAAATTAAATTATTCGACTTACAAATCTCACTCGTTAATATTAAAATTAATTAAATATCTTAATTTCAAATGAAAAAAAGTCTGGGTCTTACGACTTAAGGGAGGCAAGAGGCTTACGACTTAAGGGAGGCAAGGGGCTTACGACTTAAGGGAGGCAAGCGACTCACGACTTAAGGGAGGCAAGCGACTTACGACTTAAGCCTTGAACGACTTAACGACCTAAGCCTTGAACGACTTAGTGGAACGGACGACTTAACGACTTAAGCTCAAATACGAGCTACGAGCTAAAGTTGGAACGACCTAGAGAAGTTAGGTCGAGGACGACCTACGACTTAAGGCCTGGAACGACCTAGCGAAATTAGGTCGGGGACGACCTACGACTTAAGGCCTGGAACGACCTAGCGAAATTAGGTCGGGGACGACCTACGACTTAAGCCAGGGCGAGCGAGCTAACTGCAAAACGACCTACGACTTAAGGCCTTTAACTCCTGAACGACTTATGCCTTTAGCTCCTGAACGACTTATGCCTTTAGCTCCTGAACGACTTATGCCTTTAGCTCCTGAACGACTTATGCCTTTAGCTCCTGAACGACTTAACATTTTGCCTGGAGATTATAGGTCGGCAACGACCTACGACTTAAGGGCGAATACGACCTACGACTTAAGGACGCGCGACCTAACTCCGAACGAGCTAAAAATGGCCAGAACGACCTAGTAGCAGTTTTTCACCAAAATCACTAAATTTTGGAGTTTTTCGCCAATCCAATCCAAACCAAATGCAAATGTTGATGCTAGAGTGATAGGGAATCATTCCCAACAGTCCAAGATAGATATAGGCAAGATGTGAGATCAAAAATCTCACCTTTTCACGGAATTTGATGAAGATGGAGATTTGAGAGCAAAGCAAGAACACCAACAAGCTTGAATCAATGGTCTTCACGTGAATTTGATGTTGAATCTCGGATTTGCAATAGAATTTGTGTTTGGAGTTTTAATTTCCACTTCCCACCACCATTTTTGACAAAGCTTGAAGTGTTTTGATAGAGTGAGGAAGATGGTTGGGCTGAACTAAAGGGGTGCAGTCCAAACCAAAGTCAAAGGCGGGAAAAAGTGTTGAAAATTTCACTATCTCCAAACATATCGAAGTTTACACTCAAAAAGATCGCAAACGTCATTTTGAACTCAATGGAAGTGGTCTCGAGTCCTAATTTGACCGTATGCAAAAAGTAGCTTTTCGGACTAACATCCGACTAACGATAAAATATTTAAATAAAATATTTAAATATAAAAAAATCGATAGATATGCGGGTTGTTACAACCGTACACGGTTCGTATTGGAAGATGGATTGCCAACAAATGGTCAGGCTAAGAAACTTCCTACTGCCACATGGGATCGCCTCTGGATGGACGTCCCGAGAACTAACTAGCTCTCTGCCAACACAAGACCGGGTTACCACTGTCACTAGGTAACTACTACATGAATATGCCGCCCCCCGGTCCTTTGGGACCTTTATCCGGGGCGCCTCGATCAAACAACAATCACACAGTAAATGAGAATGGAGTATCCACATAGGTTAAATACCAGGGCTCCATACCTGATACTACCGTTTTTCAGAAGGAAATGACATACCCTAAAAGGGAGCGACCCTCATAACCTTGCCGCATCATTCATGTTTCGACCATTTCCGGGTTGTGAGGTCCGAAGAGGTCTCGTCCACAAAGCTACGCTTTTTCACAAAGCCACGCTTTGATCAACAAATGATCAATAAATAATCATCACACAACAACACTCGGCATGCCACACTACCAAATTGAGAGTATATCACTGATAAATTTCAACTACATAACCTCTGAGCTCGTACGTCTCAGAGAAGGGTGTTAAGCTAAGAGAATAAATTATCCACCACCAAACAGAAATGTATTTGAAAGAAATCAGCTTTATATCTCAAAATGTAATGTCGGACATGTAACCATACAAGTCTGTTCAGGGTTCGAACAGAACCGAAGGCACTTCCAAAGAAGCCCTTGCAATCCGGGTATTCACAATCCCGATCGAACTTCCCATCACAAAGGAAATCTCTATACTGTAGCTAACGGTGCAGAGACAATCGATAGGTCATCCCATCGTTTTCACAAATACCCGGCCTTCACCACCGGTCTTCAATACGATCCATATCGTCGTATCATTAATTCGGAATGGGTTATATGACACAAAGGTCTTTTCCCGGCTAACCTGAATAGTGAGCACAATATTTAAAACATATGGATATAGGGATTTCAATTAAGTCACGACTTATTACACAAATCCTTTCCTTTAAATGGTTTAAACAAATTACCATTTTAAATCTTTAAACAAAAAGATTTACTTCACAAAGTTTACCTAGTTTCACAAAGATTCATTTATAGATTTCCAAATCAATTTCCATTTCAATTGGATTAACCCATTAAATCTTTAAATTAAGATTTAATTTATAGCTTTCAAAACTATTCACAATTCAAGTCTTTTATAATATAAAAGATACACCTTTTAAAATCTTCTTTGATTTCAAAATAAAACTTAATCATCTTCACAAAGGTTAATTCATAGTTTTTCCAAACTATTTACAATTTCATTTCAACTTGAAATGTTTCGATACAAATTGGAAATCTTTTCACTTTATGAAAGCTATTATTATTTGAAAACAGACAGTTTTGTTTTTGGGAAAACTGGTTACAATTACACAAGTTAAAACCATCCAAGTATAAACTTGAAATTAAATTTAAATTTTCCAAAACCATATTTTAAATGGTTAAAACCCATATAAACATCTTTTATAACTTGTAAAATCTTTTAGACCATAATTCCAAATTCATTGAATTCAATTTCAAAATATTGAATTCAAATTTTAAATCAAATTATTTAAATTCCAATTTTTATTATTTTATTTAAAATAACTTTTATTTTTGAAACTCACATTCAAAAACTTTCAATTCCAATTCCAAAACTATTTTGGATTCAAAAATTCAATTTTTTAAAATTGATAAAAATATGTGACTTAACCGATTTCCACGTGAAATCCACATTTTTGTGTGTATTGTGTAGTCCACGGGTTTAACCCAATAGTGCAACACATTCAACCATCACAGATCAAATATAACAATATAATTGATAAACGGTATAAACTGTAACGCTTATCTATCCATTCACAGATCACAGATATTCATATCACCGATAAACAATTTATGGATCACAACACAAATCAGGATATATCACAAAACATCACACATCAAAGATGTCAAACAATTCAACATCCAATATAATCCAAACATCCATAAGTAGGATTAATTTTAATTATCTGATTAATTTAAATCAGATAAATTTTAATAAATCAATTTTACTAATTATAGTAAATTAATAATCAATTAATTTCAAAACACCAAATCAAATTTCTAAACATTTTCAAGAGATTTATTTTCAATCACCAAAAAGCAATTACCAAATGGATTTCTAAATTATGTCCTTTTTAAAATAATTTTTTTTAGAAGATAAATTCCTTTATTTTCCAAACTATTCAAAAATCCAATTTTAAATAAATTCTCAACTTATAAATAATATTTTCGAAATCTATTTATTAAACCCTTTTTCCATATTTCGAAATTTAATTCAATATGGTTCAAAAATAAACTTTTATCTTTTAAAACTCCTTTTAAATTTATCCAATTATCAAAAATAAATTTTTCGATAAACTTTCAACTTAAATTTCGAAAATCCAATTTTATTTATTTCTAGTATCCAACGATACCAAAAATATATTCGGCTAAATTTTTAGCCTTCAAAAATTTCAATCCACAAATATAATCACACGTCGATTATAAATAAATCAACACACAACATTGAAACAAATTCAATTATTTGAGGAATCCAGTTGGATCCCTCCAACATGTTTCCCTGCATCCACAGATGTTAGCACAATACCATTCCACTTCAAGGTGGAATATCACAGTATATGGGATTTATAAAATACTATCCGCTATTATTCGGCGCAAAAGGGTCTCATCCGCTATATAATGCGGGAAATCAACTCCAAATACATATATAATACCAATTTCACTTCAATGTGGAATTATCGCGGTATATGTTTTTAATAAATAACCTCCGCTTAATATACGGCGTATATGGTCTCTTCAACACAATAGATAACAATTTATCATCCAATCATCACAATCAACACTATCAACAAATTTTAAATCTAACTATTTAAAATTTAAATCGAAACAAATATTCGATTGAGTGAGAAGTTCTAACCTTGCTTTCAATAACGGTTGCAGTATTTTATTTCGAATAAAATTAAACACGCGTTTAATTTTACCCAAAATTTTCACTGTCTCCAATAAATTCCAAACCAGTTCCAATGCGTAAAGATCGTCGATATTGTTCCAATGCAATTTGGTTTGTCGAAAACGGACCTCATATGAAGAAGTTATGCATTTTTAAAGTTTATACGAATTAATATATATAAATTTACAATTTTATTTTCATTTTCAAACCTTGGAATCAACCGTGGTCGTTCGTTTTCTTCCACTACAGATCTGGCCATACCCCTTTCATTCTTCCGAAATGTGAAAATCACGTATACCTCAACCCATAGCCGCCGTTCCTTCCATCGTATTATACTTCCCCCTCGACGACATCTACAACGATCAACCACATCATTGCCTTCGCCTACACGTGCGCCACCTTCACCAGGGAACCGGCCCCACTCAGCACCAACATCACCTCAAAAAACGTGCCCAAATGTGTGGTCTTTGAGCTCGATTTGCCGTTGATTCGTTGCTTCGTTTTCGATCATCACCGTATGGAATTGTAGATCTCACTTAGCTCTACATTTCTCGTGTTGGAAGTTTCTTGAATTGATTCACGGATTGGAAGAGATTAAAGGAGGAAAGAAACAAATTTCTGGCCATTGAAAACAAAAGTGGCGGCTAACCCTAATGCTCTAGGGTTTGTGTGCAAATGAAGAAAATCAAGTCCTTTTATATAAAATTGCCAAAACACTATTCACCGAAAAATTTTCGAACTCCAAACGAAGCATGCCGGCTAGCGTTTCTAAGGTTTTACCCACGTTCCGAACATAATGGAATATGTTTCGGGAGCTAATTCGGTCATATGTGGAAGTTACGGAAATAAACGATCAAATTTAAATCAAATCGATTTAAAACAATTTCGATGCGTTTTGGCTCGCCCCGGACAAACCGTAAATCCGATTGACACGGAATTTGAAACCATACAATAATTTCACATTATGGATCCGATGAAACTAGTTTCGTCGAAATCCGAGAATGTTTGAAAAATGACTATTTTCACTCGTCAATTAAATATTAAAATATTCAATTTTCACAAATTAACTGTTAAATCAATTTTAAAAGTTCAATAACATCATTCTAACTCCAATATGATTTAATATAACTTTATAAATTATTTTTAAATCACGTTAAACCCAATTATCAATTATTTATGGAATTTCAAATATTAAATTGTCGATTTAGTTAAACAATCAAATCACTATATTCAAAATTAAATTATTCGACTTACAAATCTCACTCGTTAATATTTAAAATTAATTAAATATCTGAATTTCAAATGACAAAAATTCTGGGTCGTTTCAGGTTGATTTAGAAATGGCTTTCGAATTGAAAAGTGACTTTTAATTTGCCCTTTTGATTTTTTGTGATATTTATTTGAAAAAAATATATAGTTTTTGTACTTCTCTATTTTACTTCAATTTCTTTTGTTATTCTTTTCTAATATGTGTATATGTTTTAAGGTTATATTGTGAAGGTATTTATTTCTAATAGAAAAATAATTGTAATAATGAATGTTTATTTTAATGAAAATAAAATGGGGTTCGTCTTTCATTTTAAAAGTGATTTTGCTTTTAAAAGAAGATTGAAATATTTTGGAATGAATATTTATGAAACATTTTATATAAAAATGTTATAAGAAAAGAACAATTTTATAAAGGGTATTTTTTAAAGGAAGAGAGATTTATAAGCGATATTTTACAAATAAAAAGATATGTTTATAAATGGTATTTTATAAGACCGAGCATTATAGGTTACAGGATATGATGCTGTGGAGCTCAGGAGATGAGCTGGATGGCGAGACGTATCTCCCGTACTTGTTTATATATATATTCCGCTGTGTTGATTGTTGTACTCTGTTGTATTGAGGACATGATATGGTTATTGTCCAGTTGTATGTTATGTGTTCTCTGGTGTATACTCTGATGCTATATTATATAAAACTGATATAGTTTTGATTTGTGTAAAGATCTGTTAATATATTATATTTTATTCCGCTGCGATGGTTAGATTCTGATGTTGTTTTCTATTTTTCTTCTTCTACCTCTTCTTCTTAACATAAATGGTAGCTCTGATACCACTGTAACGACCCGAGTTTCCAGACCCGGAAAATCGAACCATTTTAGTTAAAGAAGAAGAGGTAGAAGAAGAAGAAACAGAAAATCAACAACAGAATCTCACATCGCAGCGGAATAAAATATAATATATACAAAACAGATCTTTACTCAAACAGAAAAATATATCTGTTTATACAATATATTTACAGAATACATCATCAGAGTTCATCACATCAATGACATACATCCAAATACACAGCGGAACAATAAACAAATACGGAAGTACGTATCGCCATCCAGCTCGTCTCCTGAGCTCCACAGCTACAATCTGAACCTGTTTATCTCGGTCTGACCCGAGCATCATATAAAACAACACCCGAGTCAGTCTGGAAAACCAGCGTGAGAAAATCACACTCAAATTTATTATTAAAGTTTCAAAATCCTTTGAAAACAAAAGCATCTCGTAAGACCGCGCCACAAATAAACATGTCGGGTTTTTACCTTACGACAGCTAAAACACTTTATATCAAAATCCTCTGATATTATAATAGTGTCTACAGAAAGTAAAATAGAATCTAGCTGAAATGCTTGCATCTCACATTTCAACAATAGTTGGGCACAATCAAAACCGTACAGGCACGTAGGGAGAATGGATTTCCAACGAATGACTAGGCACTGGGGTACCACCTGTCACAGTACGTGCCCTAGATCACAGCACCGAGGAGTACGCCCGCTCCCCTGCAACACAAGGCCGGAATCATCCCTTACTGGATAATTCCAAATAAAATCACCCCACGGTTGGGATCAGCAACCGCACCACTAAGCCGAAATAAAAAGGGACATCTAGACAGGGATGACCTTACTCTCAAGTGGGTGCTACCCACGAAGCCTTGCTGCATAACCCCTGATTTTCAGTCATTCCCGGTTGATGAGGCTCGAGGCTAAACGATACCTTTTCAGAACATATCCCTTAGAATGCCCATCGTCCACCTGACGATGTCACGAAAGCATTCGTCCATACAAGTCCGTCCCGGGTTCGAACGGAACCGAAGGCACTATTCCTACTACATCCATTATGGAAATATCCTCAGGATTAGTAGCGACTAGCCCTTGCACTTCACAGCTCCATCTTCGATTCTGAACACGTTACACGAAACGTACAAACCGGATCGAAGTGGTATTCGAGTCTCCAGACCTAGAATCCTGGTATACGGAAACTCGATCCCGGTCTCTTCGAAACGATCAACGCATTTGGCCAATATTGATAGTCGGTTATTTAACTATCAATTAACATCCACAAGCAACCATCACATCTGTGACGACCCGAAATTCCACGCCCGGAAAAATCGCATCATCGATAAGAAAAGAAAGAGGTGAGAAAGTAGAAAAGATAGAGAAGAAGAAGAAACAACCACAGAATCTCAACAGCGGAACGAATAAAATATAATATATCACATAATAGATTACATAATATCATATACATTAGAGTTACACAGATAATACAACACATACTAGACAGTTATAAACACCTGTCTAGTTAATACAACTCGATACATCTCAAAACAACACAGAAATATAACACAGCGGAAATACAGATAAACACTAACACAGCGGAACCAATATATATCTACACGCTGAAGCCTCCTGCTCCATTGCTACTCCACAATTCGTCAAAGCTAACCTGCTACCCTTGGCTACTCGTAAAAATTTGAGTACCCGAGAGTTTAGGAAAAACAGAAATAAACTCCGGGTCAGACATGGGTCTGGTATGAGTAAACGATTAAAGCTGCTTAACTTTTAAAAACCTTTGAAACAAAGGTATCACGTAAGACTCCCCACACATAAACATGGGTAAGTTTTTACCTTACGCTAACCAAACATTTGATAGGAAATCCAGTTATATTATAATAGTGTCTAGGGTTTTCAAGTAAAATACAGAAATAGCTGGAATGCTTACATCTCACATTCCAACATAGTTGGGCACAACTAATACGTACGTCACTTATTGGAGATTGGTTTCCATACAATGGCAGGGCTACTGGGGTACCGCCCGTCACAGTACGTGGCCTAGATCACCGTACCGAGAACCCATCCTAAGTTCCCTGCAACACAAGGCCGGAACATCCCTTACTGGATAATTCCCGGATAAGAAACCCCGCGGTTGTAGCTAGCAACCGCCACACAGCCGAATAAAAAGGGACTCTAGACAGGGGAAATCTTACCCTACTTGGGTGCTACCCACTAACCTTGCTGCACCTCCCCTGTTTTAGCCATTTCCCGGTTGATGAGGCTTGAGGCTACGATTACCTTTAGAGAACACATCTCTTAGAATGCTCATCGCCCACCTGACGATGTTCTGAAGCATTCGATCCATATAAGTTCGTTCCGGGTTCGAACGAAACCGAAGGCATTATCTCGTTACACTCATTTTGGAATCACCCTCAGAGTTAACGACAATAACCCTTGCAATTTGAACCACCATCTCGAATCTATAAGTACTATCTCCGTCAAACTCATTACGGAATCACCCACAGAGTTATACTGACGAATAGTTCTTATACCTCGAGTCTTCACTTGCTCCATTTGGATTTCACGACCTAACGTTATTTTGGATCGATGTGGTATTCGGGTCTCCAGACCTAGAATCCCGGTATACGGAAACCCGATCCCGGTCTCATCGAAATCCAAACCGTATTTTTTAAGGTCAAGTTGTTTTAAAGTTAAAACAATTTAATTCAATTATCTATATACACAGAGATAGATAAATCACAATATAACAATGGATAATAACATCATCATCATAAACAGATAATCCATATTATCTACTCAAGCAGATAATCAATATCATCATACTTAACCAAGCATCCATAACACAATAGATCTATATCTGAGATCACAATCAATCATGGAAATCAATATCATTCATCATATATAAACAAAGATTAATAATCACCTCATTTATAATTAATTTAAAATGAATTAAATTAATTACAAATCTCTAATTAATTTAAAGTAAATTAAATTAATTACTTTATCAATATTAATCTAGCTTACATAACCATTAATTAATTCCAAGTCAATTAATTAATCATTCTCTACTTTTCCATCTTAATTAACCTTCCTAGATTAATTATCTTTAATTACATTGTGTAATTATCCTTTATTTATTTTCACAAATTTATTACCTTATACCAATTATAGAAAGTAAACTTTTAATTTACTAAAATCAATTACATTACTTCTTAAATTAATTTCATAAGTGAATTCCTTCATTTATTAATTATTTCCAAATAAATCCATTTCAACTTACATCATTAATTACAATAATAAATGATCTCTAATTGCATTTATTTTAGTAATATATCTTCAATTAACCAAATTGTTAATCACCTAGATTAACCCCATTCAGTAATTAACTACCCTTAATTACTTCAATAAATAAATTAATTACTCCATAATTAATTATTCTCTAATTAATCCCTTGATTAATTTATACAAAGTAATTATACCCAAATTACTCTCATTTTTAAATCATCCACAATTAATTACTTCCTTAAGTAATTATACTTATCACATCATTAAAGGTTATTTAAATTAATTAAACTAAATTAATTAACTTAAACAATTCATATTAGACTTCATTAATTACAATGTGAAATAAATTTCCTAATTACTTCCGTAAGTAATTTATACTTAAATAATTCACAACTGATTATCTTAAATTAATAAACTTAATTAATTATCAAGATTAATCATATTCATTCATTATTTAATCATCCTAGTTAATAACATTCATTCATTTTTAACACTCCTTTAAATTACTTTTCTAAAGTAATTAAATTAAGATTTATTATTAACTACAATTAAATTTCATCTTTACTATTCATAAATAAATCCTTAATTATTTTATTAATTAAGTATTCAATGTAACTTAATTAATTCTTACTTACTTTATTAATTAATAATCATAGATTAACAATCAACTCTTATTTAATTAATGATTCTTAATTATCCATTTTTTTACCAATTAGTTATCTTAAGCCTTAATTGACAAATTTAACCTTTAATTACTAAGTTAATTGATTCATCATTAATAAATCAAATTAGTTGATTATTTATTTACTTAATAATTACAATCTTTAAATCTTCATTTATTTAAAAGATAAAGCATTTTCTTATTAATGGTCAAATTCACATTTATAAATGCCTTGAAATACTTTACTTTTGAATCTACTTTTCCATTTCATTTTAAGTTTTAGATTCAAGATAATTACAACTTAACTTAGCTAAATTAAAACATTTTAAATATACTTTAAACATTATAAAGTTTCTTAAAACATTTTATTTTTATAAAACTTATATTTATTAAAAACTAGGAGACAAAGTGAATTTGAATCCTATCTTTAACATTTTGATTTTACTTTGTTTTTAAAACCCAGCTTTTAAATTTTGAAAACTTGAAATTGCCAGGCTAAATTAAACTGGCAACACTAACAAAATGACCCGAGCTTCCCCTGTTTTACTTCGAGTCGAACAGAGAAAAACTTCGGCCATCCCCTTCATTTACTCGAGAAACTCGAGTGCCATCATTCCTGCTACCCCAAAATTCTCAGCGTTCACCAGTGCATCGCCGTGCACGTGCACAGCTAATACGATCGCCTCCGATCAAGCACGACGACGTGTACACGTCGACGTTCATCCCCAAACATCATCACTACCACCAGATCCCTCCATTTAAATTCGAATTCGAAATTCGATTCCAACCCAAGCCTGGAAACTCGCGACCGCTTCAACACCCAAACCTGTCAACGCCGCTTCCTCTGAGCTCCGACCACCTGAAGCGATGAAACTTCGTCCATAACTCGACCATGGTCTCCCCTACCATCTCCCAAAATCGCGAATAGCTCGATCCAACCATGGCGACGCAATCAACACTTAACAGCCCTTCGAAACTTTCGATCCCAAAACCCTATATTTCCTTCATCTCAACAATTCTTGCATTGAAAAAATCATTTAGCATTTTTCCTAGCTCCATTGATAACCAAGCAAGCTCCAGACAAAAACTCA
The DNA here is from genome assembly GCA_030737815.1 of Allium fistulosum. Classification (NCBI taxonomy): domain Eukaryota; kingdom Viridiplantae; phylum Streptophyta; class Magnoliopsida; order Asparagales; family Amaryllidaceae; genus Allium; species Allium fistulosum. The sequence goes on along the minus strand of CM060907.1, from coordinate 421,565,441 downwards.
ACACTTAAAATTTGTTCGATCACTGGGAATCTATTTAAAAGCATTTTCAGTTCAACTAGGAACTACTCTTAAACCCCTTATCTAAAAATTATAATTTTTACCTTAAAAATCATATTTTAGTATATGAATTCAGTTTGTAACCCTGGATTCACGAATTAAGAAATTCGAGATTTGACTAATTTAAAGTTTTGGCCTGTTCTTTAAAATTTACAGAGATACTACTATATTGTTTGACTTGAATAAAATTTCAATCTTAAATTTATACTATAACAAACAATTTCCATTTTTGTTCTAAGTCCACTCTATAAGTAGATTGGGAGAAAAGGAATTTTGAAATCAAAGATGTTTTGCTCATAAACTTAAAACAGAGAAGTATTTAAAACAACAGATATGCACACATCATAGATTCACAAGAAACTTGCACATACATATATATACACATCAAACAAGTCATAAGCACAGAGATTTCAGATTACTTAAATTTTTAGATTAGAAGTTTACTCACCAGACTTTTTGAAATAGAAAGCTTGCTTTTTTTTTCTTGTTTGAAACAGAACTTGAAAACTGGCCTTTGAACTTGCATACATTTTAGTTTTGATTCCAGAAGACTTGAACTAGTTTGAACTTGAAAACTGAGATGTTAGGACTAGCTTGAACTGAAATGCTTTGTTTTTTTCTTATTGATTTCCAGGTTTGTATACTTCTTTTATTCTTTCTTTTACTTGGTTGTATTTGTTTAAACTTTCAGAACTGGAATTTCTCAGCCTTTTGTATACGAAATGGAATAAGGCAATTGATAAATAAAACAAGTATGCTCACTTGTTTATTGTCCAAGTACCCAAAAATTCAGGGATTTTACTTTAAAAAAAAACTGAGAATTAAATATCTCGTGTACTTGGTGATGGCATTCAATGCCTTGCTCCTATTCAAGTTTACAACAGCCCATACTATATTCTTGTATGTACTTAGAAATCTTACCTATGTTTATTTTTGTTTACTTAACTTAGCATACTTCCTATCTTCATTCGTATACACTGATACGATATATGCCTGCACATGTATTTTGTTGTAGGGTATAACATTTACTTGCCTTATTTTATTAACTTGTACTTAGGTGATTTTAAGCCTGCAACATGTATTTGCTAAAGTGTATATAATATCTAACTTAAGTTTTAGTTTAAAGGTTGTTATGGTTATTGTTATTGTTGGCTTGTTTATTTATCTCTATCTCCTAACATAAGTGTATTTATTTTAAAACATAACTATCAAATAATTAATTACCTATTATTATTATACTTTATACTTACTTTAAATGTTCATAAGGTATATTTTATTATCTATATATTATATTTATTTTAGAGATTTATATAAATTTAAAAACCATAATTTCTTTTAAAATACATATAACAATCTTTATCTATAATAAAACCTACTTGTATAGACATCATATTATAAATAAAGCTAATTATTACATTAAAATGATTCATAAAAGAATTTATCACTTAATTACTAATTTTTATCAAGCTATACTCTAAAAAGGACAAAATCATTTAAACAATTTAACTTATATCCTGAGTATATTCTAAAGCCAACTGATTATTTATTAAATATTGAATTTAATCAAATTCCAAATTACCAAAAAAGATTAGAGTTTGAAAACATATCCTTATTTATTAGAATTTAACCAGACCTTAACTATTTACAATATATACAAATATATATATAAATAAATAGTAAACAATTTATTAGTCTTTAAAAAGATAATTTATCAGTTAAATATTTATTTAAAAGAAAATTATTAATTCAATTCATATCTTATTATCAATTATCATCAAATCAATTTAATATTTAATATAGATTATTAAATTGATATTGTTCGAAATTCCGGGATATCACATTCCTCCCCTCTTAAAAGAATTTCGTCCCCGAAATTTAAAACAAAGGTAATTTAATAATCTCATAAAGATTTAATTTCAAACACAAGCATATATCATCAATATATACTAACAACCATAGCAATCAATCATCCAATCAAACAAATCAAACTATCTAGAGAAAATACTGGATAGAATTTTCTCGAGTTTCCCCGAGTAAAAATACCGGGTTACTCGCCCTATAGAATCCACACAATCAATACTACAAAGCTACACACAACTAGATCTACAAACAAGATAGGATATCAGACTATAGACAAGTCTGACTCAGCAACCAAAACTCTTGAACTGCTGGTTCTATAACCAGAGATAACTCATACACGTACTCCCTCAGAGACACGTGAAACACATCGAATTCTAGTTATCCAAACTGACAATCCGCTCCTGAAGATCAAACACTTATCCTTCTCAGAATACAGAAAGATCCAATATACTCCGGAGCTAACCTCACAGTCTTACCCAATCTTATTGCTCCCTTTACCGAAGAAAACCTCAACAACCACGAAGTCTCCAACTTCGCTGATGCTTCAATAATCAAACTGGATCAGAATAACTCCATAAGATCCTCTCCAGATTTATCCAAAATCTAGAATACAACTCTACTCCAACATCATCAGCAGATACAACTTACTTCTCCTATCCGGAAAAGACAAAACATATGCACTGCCGATCTGGCCTCAAATCCAGAAAAATTCCTGTAGAAATTCTCCAATCTCAAAACATTGCAACCTCCGGTTGCTTCCACTCTAGAAAAGCTGCCACCATGCTTCCGCTGCACAACTCTGATCTGAAGTAGATAAGAATGTCGATGAACTCGAACAACAATCTTAAACAACACTTCCTGGACACACGATAACCGATCCACCACAACGGAAAGAACTACTCGAAGAAACAGAGGAGTCCTCAGTCAAGGGTACTGTCTTCAGCTACCCTTAGCTGGAAGAAACTCGAAACTAGATACAGAAGAGAAAATACAAATGCTCCACCGAACCTCCTAAGGAACCATCGGTACTACCCTCCCAGGATCGAAACCTGGCTCTGATACCAAATGTGACGACCCGCCCTTCACGACCCTCGAAAATCAACACATTATACTCAACAGTATAATATGCCGACGATCGAATGCCGGAAAAGACAGATTGTAGAAGAATAAGAAAGTAGATAGAAGAAGAAAGAACTAAACAAAATCAGAACCTCACAGTCGCAGCGGATAAAATATAATATATAGAACAGATCTTTACACAAATGAAAACTATATCTGTTTATATACAATACATCATCATCAGAGTATATCATAATACAATCATCAATAACCAGTCAATCAGTCAATACAACAATCACAGCAGCGGAATAATACAAGTACGAGAAATACGTCTCGGACTCCAGCTCCTCTTCTGCTCCATAGCAACCTATCCTGTAATATACTCGGTCTGACCCGAGCATTATAATAAAATAACACCCGAGTCAGTCTGGAATACCAGCGCATCATAAATACATCCAAACTGATTATTAAAGTTCAAAAATCCTTTGGAAACAAAAGCATCTCGTAAGACCACGCCACAAATAAACATGTCGGGTTTTTACCTTACGATAGCTACACACTTTTATATTAAAAATCCTCTGATATTATAATAGTGTCTATAGAAAGTAAAATAGAATCTAGCTGAAATGCTTACATCTCACATTTCAACAATAGTTGGGCACAATCAAAACCGTACAGGCTCGTAGGGAAAATGGATTTCCAACGAATGACTAGGCACTGGGGTACCACCTGTCACAGTACGTGGCCTAGATCACAGTACCGAGGAGTACGCCCGCTCCCCTGCAACACAAAGCCGGAATCATCCCTTACTGGATAATTCCAAGTAAAATCACCCCACGGTTGGGATTAGCAACCGCACCACTAAGCCGAATATAAAAGGGACATCTAGACAGGGATGACCTTACTCTCAAGTGGGGGCTACCCACGAAGCCTTGCTGCATAACCCCTGATTTTCAGTCATTCCCGGTTGATGAGGCTTGAGGCTAAACGATACCTTTATAGAACATATCCCTTTGAATGCCCATCGTCCCTCCTGACGATGTCACGAAAGCATTCGTCCATATAAGTCCGTCCCGGGTCCGAACGGAACCGAAGGCACTACTCCTACTACATCCATTTTGGAAATATCCTCAGGATTAGTAGCGACTAGCCCTTGCACTTCACTGCTCATCTTCGACTCCGAACACGTTACACGAAACGTACAAACCGGATCGAAGTGGTTTTCGAGTCTCCAGACCTAGAATCCCGGTATACGGAAACTCGATCCCGGTCTCTTCGAAACGATCAGCGCATTTGGCCAATATTGATAGTCGGTGATTTAACTATCAATTAATGTTCACAAACATCCATACACATCCATCACACAATAAATAATCTCCATATTATTTATTTTCTTCTAATATCTTTCAAAGATATATTTTCACATTTTCAAAACTCGTTTGAAAACAATTTTCCACTCTTCCTTTACAAGGTAAATCTTTTATCCTTTATTCCCATCGGGAATAACCAAGTATAAAACAATTTGCATTTAAAACAGTTAAAATACTTTATACTGAAATATACTTTAAAATATGAAAATTACTTCTATTTATTTACTCAAAATATAAATTAAAAATATGTGAAGAAAACTAGTCATTAACACGTAAACTTTGATTTTTAAAAATAAGGGTTTTAGTTTAACTAAATTCAAAATAGCGTTATAAGAAGAAAAATACTAATTTTAACAACTTAAACTAAATCCAACTTTTAAATAAATCCATTTGTAAAGATAATTGCTAATATACTCCCAAATTTATTACGGTATTAAAAATTTTTAATTTATTTCTTTAAAAATAACGATTTCTTAGAAATACTTTTAAAACGATTTAAAACTTAACCTTAGTTAAATAAAATCTTTTTATAAACATTTACTTGGTTTTCCCAGGGAAACACTTTCCCGTTTCTAAACATTCCAAAGTACTCTTTCATATAAATCCACTGATTTATTTCAAGTCAATTTATGATTTCAACATAAATTTCCAATTCCATACTTAACTATAACTTCCTCCGAAGTTAAATCACAATTTTTCCCATTTCCGGAAATTCAGTTTTTTTTTTTAAATTAGTTTAAACATTTTTAAATAAACATCTTGGTGAATTTTCAATGAAAGCCAAATTTCCAATTCACTTAGTTACATTCCAATGAAATACGGCATTTCAAACATTCTGTTTTTCATTTTAACTTGTTTATTTATAGTCGGAAACTCCATTTTAACATATTTTTAATTTCCAGATAACATTAGTCATTATTAAAATAAACACCGTTATTTTAAACAATTTATAATTTCATAAATTTAATTTCCAGAAAACTATACTTTCCATTTACCCATTTCATAAACTTCCCATTATATCCAAAATCCCAATTTGGCCCAATTTACATTTTTCCTTTCAAATCCGATTTCAAATTTTATTCTTTGAAATTCTAAATTTAACAATTCATTTTATTTCGTAAAAACACTTTTTTAGCCATTTATAATTTAATTCTGTGATTACAATTTATACCACAATGTCACAGAACAACTAAACTTCCAGATTTATCAATCACATCATATAAACAGGTATCACTATCAATTATAAAATAATTCCTACATTGTGAGGAATCCAGTTGGATCCCTCCAACCTGTTTCTTCCTGCATCACAAATGTTAGCACATTACAATATAAATATCGATCCAGACAGATAAACACAAATATAGACAATCAACCACACAAATATTTAAATATCAATTATTTATAATGTCTAGCATCCAGATGTGAGTGAGAATAACTCACCTTGAGTTTCGGCGAGCGTTCGAAATTCAAATTAAACCGGACGACGTCCGATTTAACCCAATTTTTTACTTGCTCGGAACGACTCCGGATTTGCCCCATCACGAAGTACGCGTTTCTGCGATTCCATCGCTCCCAGATTCGTCCGAATCTGATCACGTATGAGATAGATATAAATTTCTGAGGTTTGAACAACGATTTAACACATTTTTTTTTAAAGATAACGAACCGGCCCACATGCGAAACCCGGCCCAACTTCCTCTGCTTCGTCTTCTCGCGCGCGATACAGGAGAGTTCGAACCCATCGTTCGAACCTAGGGTTCGACGCCGCCCTCCCTACAACCACCGAGAGCACGATCAGACAAGCCCACGTCGTAGCACAACGCTGCGCGCGCCCATCTGTGACGACCCGAAATTCCACGCCCGGAAAAATCGCATCATCGATAAGAAAAGAAAGAGGTGAGAAAGTAGAAAAGATAGAGAAGAAGAAGAAACAACCACAGAATCTCAACAGCGGAACGAATAAAATATAATATATCACATAATAGATTACATAATATCATATACATCAGAGTTACACAGATAATACAACACATACTAGACAGTTATAAACACCTGTCTAGTTAATACAACTCGATACATCTCAAAACAACACAGAAATATAACACAGCGGAAATACAGATAAACACTAACACAGCGGAACCAATATATATCTACACGCTGAAGCCTCCTGCTCCATTGCTACTCCACAATTCGTCAAAGCTAACCTGCTACCCTTGGCTACTCGTAAAAATTTGAGTACCCGAGAGTTTAGGAAAAACAGAAATAAACTCCGGGTCAGACATGGGTCTGGTATGAGTAAACGATTAAAGCTGCTTAACTTTTAAAAACCTTTGAAACAAAGGTATCACGTAAGACTCCCCACACATAAACATGGGTAAGTTTTTACCTTACGCTAACCAAACATTTGATAGGAAATCCAGTTATATTATAATAGTGTCTAGGGTTTTCAAGTAAAATACAGAAATAGCTGGAATGCTTACATCTCACATTCCAACATAGTTGGGCACAACTAATACGTACGTCACTTATTGGAGATTGGATTCCATACAATGGCAGGGCTACTGGGGTACCGCCCGTCACAGTACGTGGCCTAGATCACCGTACCGAGAACCCATCCTAAGTTCCCTGCAACACAAGGCCGGAACATCCCTTACTGGATAATTCCCGGATAAGAAACCCCGCGGTTGTAGCTAGCAACCGCCACACAGCCGAATAAAAAGGGACTCTAGACAGGGGAAATCTTACCCTACTTGGGTGCTACCCACTAACCTTGCTGCACCTCCCCTGTTTTAGCCATTTCCCGGTTGATGAGGCTTGAGGCTACGATTACCTTTAGAGAACACATCTCTTAGAATGCTCATCGCCCGCCTGACGATGTTCTGAAGCATTCGATCCATATAAGTTCGTTCCGGGTTCGAACGAAACCGAAGGCATTATCTCGTTACACTCATTTTGGAATCACCCTCAGAGTTAACGACAATAACCCTTGCAATTTGAACCACCATCTCGAATCTATAAGTACTATCTCCGTCAAACTCATTACGGAATCACCCACAGAGTTATACTGACGAATAGTTCTTATACCTCGAGTCTTCACTTGCTCCATTTGGATTTCACGACCTAACGTTATTTTGGATCGATGTGGTATTCGGGTCTCCAGACCTAGAATCCCGGTATACGGAAACCCGATCCCGGTCTCATCGAAATCCAAACCGTATTTTTTAAGGTCAAGTTGTTTTAAAGTTAAAACAATTTAATTCAATTATCTATATACACAGAGATAGATAAATCACAATATAACAATGGATAATAACATCATCATCATAAACAGATAATCCATATTATCTACTCAAGCAGATAATCAATATCATCATACTTAACCAAGCATCCATAACACAATAGATCTATATCTGAGATCACAATCAATCATGGAAATCAATATCATTCATCATATATAAACAAAGATTAATAATCACCTCATTTATAATTAATTTAAAATGAATTAAATTAATTACAAATCTCTAATTAATTTAAAGTAAATTAAATTAATTACTTTATCAATATTAATCTAGCTTACATAACCATTAATTAATTCCAAGTCAATTAATTAATCATTCTCTACTTTTCCATCTTAATTAACCTTCCTAGATTAATTATCTTTAATTACATTGTGTAATTATCCTTTATTTATTTTCACAAATTTATTACCTTATACCAATTATAGAAAGTAAACTTTTAATTTACTAAAATCAATTACATTACTTCTTAAATTAATTTCATAAGTGAATTCCTTCATTTATTAATTATTTCCAAATAAATCCATTTCAACTTACATCATTAATTACAATAATAAATGATCTCTAATTGCATTTATTTTAGTAATATATCTTCAATTAACCAAATTGTTAATCACCTAGATTAACCCCATTCAGTAATTAACTACCCTTAATTACTTCAATAAATAAATTAATTACTCCATAATTAATTATTCTCTAATTAATCCCTTGATTAATTTATACAAAGTAATTATACCCAAATTACTCTCATTTTTAAATCATCCACAATTAATTACTTCCTTAAGTAATTATACTTATCACATCATTAAAGGTTATTTAAATTAATTAAACTAAATTAATTAACTTAAACAATTCATATTAGACTTCATTAATTACAATGTGAAATAAATTTCCTAATTACTTCCGTAAGTAATTTATACTTAAATAATTCACAACTGATTATCTTAAATTAATAAACTTAATTAATTATCAAGATTAATCATATTCATTCATTATTTAATCATCCTAGTTAATAACATTCATTCATTTTTAACACTCCTTTAAATTACTTTTCTAAAGTAATTAAATTAAGATTTATTATTAACTACAATTAAATTTCATCTTTACTATTCATAAATAAATCCTTAATTATTTTATTAATTAAGTATTCAATGTAACTTAATTAATTCTTACTTACTTTATTAATTAATAATCATAGATTAACAATCAACTCTTATTTAATTAATGATTCTTAATTATCCATTTTTTTACCAATTAGTTATCTTAAGCCTTAATTGACAAATTTAACCTTTAATTACTAAGTTAATTGATTCATCATTAATAAATCAAATTAGTTGATTATTTATTTACTTAATAATTACAATCTTTAAATCTTCATTTATTTAAAAGATAAAGCATTTTCTTATTAATGGTCAAATTCACATTTATAAATGCCTTGAAATACTTTACTTTTGAATCTACTTTTCCATTTCATTTTAAGTTTTAGATTCAAGATAATTACAACTTAACTTAGCTAAATTAAAACATTTTAAATATACTTTAAACATTATAAAGTTTCTTAAAACATTTTATTTTTATAAAACTTATATTTATTAAAAACTAGGAGACAAAGTGAATTTGAATCCTATCTTTAACATTTTGATTTTACTTTGTTTTTAAAACCCAGCTTTTAAATTTTGAAAACTTGAAATTGCCAGGCTAAATTAAACTGGCAACACTAACAAAATGACCCGAGCTTCCCCTGTTTTACTTCGAGTCGAACAGAGAAAAACTTCGGCCATCCCCTTCATTTACTCGAGAAACTCGAGTGCCATCATTCCTGCTACCCCAAAATTCTCAGCGTTCACCAGTGCATCGTCGTGCACGTGCACAGCTAATACGATCGCCTCCGATCAAGCACGACGACGTGTACACGTCGACGTTCATCCCCAAACATCATCACTACCACCAGATCCCTCCATTTAAATTCGAATTCGAAATTCGATTCCAACCCAAGCCTGGAAACTCGCGACCGCTTCAACACCCAAACCTGTCAACGCCGCTTCCTCTGAGCTCCGACCACCTGAAGCGATGAAACTTCGTCCATAACTCGACCATGGTCTCCCCTACCATCTCCCAAAATCGCGAATAGCTCGATCCAACCATGGCGACGCAATCAACACTTAACAGCCCTTCGAAACTTTCGATCCCAAAACCCTATATTTCCTTCATCTCAACAATTCTTGCATTGAAAAAATCATTTAGCATTTTTCCTAGCTCCATTGATAACCAAGCAAGCTCCAGACAAAAACTCAACACTTAAAATTTGTTCGATCACTGGGAATCTATTTAAAAGCATTTTCAGTTCAACTAGGAACTACTCTTAAACCCCTTATCTAAAAATTATAATTTTTACCTTAAAAATCATATTTTAGTATATGAATTCAGTTTGTAACCCTGGATTCACGAATTAAGAAATTCGAGATTTGACTAATTTAAAGTTTTGGCCTGTTCTTTAAAATTTACAGAGATACTACTATATTGTTTGACTTGAATAAAATTTCAATCTTAAATTTATACTATAACAAACAATTTCCATTTTTGTTCTAAGTCCACTCTATAAGTAGATTGGGAGAAAAGGAATTTTGAAATCAAAGATGTTTTGCTCATAAACTTAAAACAGAGAAGTATTTAAAACAACAGATATGCACACATCATAGATTCACAAGAAACTTGCACATACATATATATACACATCAAACAAGTCATAAGCACAGAGATTTCAGATTACTTAAATTTTTAGATTAGAAGTTTACTCACCAGACTTTTTGAAATAGAAAGCTTGCTTTTTTTTTCTTGTTTGAAACAGAACTTGAAAACTGGCCTTTGAACTTGCATACATTTTAGTTTTGATTCCAGAAGACTTGAACTAGTTTGAACTTGAAAACTGAGATGTTAGGACTAGCTTGAACTGAAATGCTTTGTTTTTTTCTTATTGATTTCCAGGTTTGTATACTTCTTTTATTCTTTCTTTTACTTGGTTGTATTTGTTTAAACTTTCAGAACTGGAATTTCTCAGCCTTTTGTATACGAAATGGAATAAGGCAATTGATAAATAAAACAAGTATGCTCACTTGTTTATTGTCCAAGTACCCAAAAATTCAGGGATTTTACTTTAAAAAAAACTGAGAATTAAATATCTCGTGTACTTGGTGATGGCATTCAATGCCTTGCTCCTATTCAAGTTTACAACAGCCCATACTATATTCTTGTATGTACTTAGAAATCTTACCTATGTTTATTTTTGTTTACTTAACTTAGCATACTTCCTATCTTCATTCGTATACACTGATACGATTTATGCCTGCACATGTATTTTGTTGTAGGGTATAACATTTACTTGCCTTATTTTATTAACTTGTACTTAGGTGATTTTAAGCCTGCAACATGTATTTGCTAAAGTGTATATAATATCTAACTTAAGTTTTAGTTTAAAGGTTGTTATGGTTATTGTTATTGTTGGGTTGTTTATTTATCTCTATCTCCTAACATAAGTGTATTTATTTTAAAACATAACTATCAAATAATTAATTACCTATTATTATTATACTTTATACTTACTTTAAATGTTCATAAGGTATATTTTATTATCTATATATTATATTTATTTTAGAGATTTATATAAATTTAAAAACCATAATTTCTTTTAAAATACATATAACAATCTTTATCTATAATAAAACCTACTTGTATAGACATCATATTATAAATAAAGCTAATTATTACATTAAAATGATTCATAAAAGAATTTATCACTTAATTACTAATTTTTATCAAGCTATACTCTAAAAAGGACAAAATCATTTAAACAATTTAACTTATATCCTGAGTATATTCTAAAGCCAACTGATTATTTATTAAATATTGAATTTAATCAAATTCCAAATTACCAAAAAAGATTAGAGTTTGAAAACATATCCTTATTTATTAGAATTTAACCAGACCTTAACTATTTACAATATATACAAATATATATATAAATAAATAGTAAACAATTTATTAGTCTTTAAAAAGATAATTTATCAGTTAAATATTTATTTAAAAGAAAATTATTAATTCAATTCATATCTTATTATCAATTATCATCAAATCAATTTAATATTTAATATAGATTATTAAATTGATATTGTTCGAAATTCCGGGATATCACATTCCTCCCCTCTTAAAAGAATTTCGTCACCGAAATTTAAAACAAAGGTAATTTAATAATCTCATAAAGATTTAATTTCAAACACAAGCATATATCATCAATATATACTAACAACCATAGCAATCAATCATCCAATCAAACAAATCAAACTATCTAGAGAAACGGATTGTTGATTGATTCTGGATATTCTCTATCATAGTTTGTGGCTATGCAAGGAGAATAACGGTTTCTGATCAAGAAACCAGATCTGAGTCCGCACTAGGAAGTCGGGTGGACGATACTAGTTCGGAAGTGAAATTGTGTGATCGATTTAGCGATCGAATGTGATTTTGCGTACGGATGATATATGTGCATCGTACGGGCTTAAGTAAAACAAATATTGAAAATTTGTAAAGGAAAGTATAAAATGACTTTGGAATTGTGATTGAATATTATTGCTTAGTAGGATATACAGGTGTATAAAAGCAATGGATAAATTGGGATTTTTGATTTTAGAAGATAAAATTTAATGGCTCGACAAAAGGTATGTATTTGAATTTCTATATGAAATTTGATTGGGGTTTTGATCCAGCCACTTGGCTTTTTGTTTTCTTTTTGAGATTGGGAGGCCGTAGAGCCATTTTGTAGTTGTGCCGAGCTAGCCGCGCAAAGGAGACGCTGGCGAAATTTTTCGGAAATTTAGGGAGTTAGAAAAATTTTGAGAAATTTTGATAAGTTAAAATTTGAATTCAAATTTAAAATTTGAATTGTTAAGTAAGTGATATGGTTTGGGACTTATGAATAAGTTTGGGAAGTTAAAAGATGATTAGTGTATCATTAATAAAAGATTGTTTGGGTATTGTTAAAACTGTTTGAATTTGGGAAATAGCTAACTTGGGGAATAGCTAATGGGATATGGGACATTCTTCTTAACTGGTAATTTCGGGGACGAAATTCTTTTAAGGGGGGAGGAATGTGACGACTCGGAAATTTTGTATATTTGAAATTGGGATATTTAATTAATTTTAAATATTCAGAGATTAATTATAAACTAAAATTTCAAATATCGCTGTTTATTGAGTAATTTAATTATTAAATTAAATTTTATTTGAAGTTGGATAAAATAGTAAATCTGGTATTCTAAGCTAATTTAAAATATTTTGAAAGCTCGTAAAATTCATATTAATAATACTGAAGGTAATAGAACTTTTAAAACTGAAATTAAAAGTGTTTTGTCCGGTTTTGGAAATATATCGTTTAAAATTGAATTTAAAAATATCCTTCCGAGGCACAGTCTCGGAATTCGACGAAACCAGTTCCATTGGGTCCGTAATATTGACTTATTACCGGATTTCAAATTTCGTAGTGTTTGGAGTTGCCGTATGAGCGTACGACGTATAAACGCGTTGAAATTTTAAAATGAATCCAATTTAAATTTAAATTTAAATTGGTCAATATCAGCATCCTTAAATCACGCCTGGGATTACGCCTATTATCACGCAACTCTCCTTATTTTTAGCCGAGCATTCGTAAATAATAGACGAAACTTTTCTTCGTTTCAAATAAAAATAATGGCCGAAGGAATTCGCATTCCTCCTTTCATCCAAGATCACAAAATCATCTCGTTCCTTTATAAATCAAAATCGAGTTTCCCCTTCTTTTTTTTTTTTAAAAAAAAGAAGAGAATGGCAGCAACGAAAACGAATTCGAATTCGTTCGACAGTTATAATCTTCTGATTGAAGTGAGGACGCGAGTTCGTTTTCATTCAGACAAGGGGCTCGGCGACGATTTAGTGACGAGGCACGCGTTCGCGTGATAGGGCGGAGCAGCTCGATCTGGGAAGAGGCGGCACGGAGATCGCGATTGCTCAGCAGGGGCGGCGACTCGTCGATGTTTGCACGTGTTGTTGAAGGTCGCGTTGTTCCTCATGCCACATCAAGGAGGAGATTGGGCTGTCTCCGGTGATGGAGTGAGGGACGGCGAGCTGGAGACGTCGAGCTAGGATTTCGTTCAATTTTGAACTCGGCTGTGAAGGTATTGTTGTTATTTCAGTTTTAATTAAGTTCTTAAAGATATAGTAAATAAGGAGATACATATACCTATCTAAAAAAAAAATTAGACAGACAGACATAAGAAATTTTTGTACATAAAGGATTTTTGTAATAATAAAATAAATAAGTATATATGTAAGATTTTGGAAATATAGAGTTTTAAAATGCGACATTTCATATAAAATCATATTTAAATTGATGTAGAGGAAAATAAATAAACATTACAGTAAGGTATATAGAATAATGTTTTAAACTAATAAAGGATGTTGGAATTTTAAATATGTGTTTAGGATGATTAGTTAATTTATAAAATTAATTTAATTATTTTAGTTACTAAAAGATTTTAACAGGAAATTAGTTTAAAATCAATTTTATTTGTTTAAAATAAAATCATTAGTTTATTTGTTATTAACCTATTCAATTTAGTCTGGTCACTAAGAATATATTTAGTGGAAAAGAAATTTGGACAATTGAATAAATAAGTGGTAATTTATTTTTCAGTAAGTATGGATATTAATAAATTGTGAATTGTTATTCAAGGTCAAAAATCGAAAACCAAGATAATATTGAAGTGGATTGCAAATAGAGATCAAAGGTGAGTTAATCTCACTCAGTTAAATTATAATTTAAATTTAATTGGTTAAATTTAAATATTGATGGATGATTGAATTAATTGATTTGATTGATATGGTATATAGTAGTATATACCAATATATATATATTGGCATATGTATATATTGGAGTTGTTGATATTCCCACATTATATAGTGGATGAGACCCTATGCGCCGCATAATAGCGGATGATATTTTATAAATCCCATATACCGCGATATTCCACCTTGAAGTGGAATTGGTATTGTGCTAACGTCTGTGGATGCAGGGAAACAGGTTGGAGGGATCCAACTGGATTCCTCAAAATATTTAATTTTGTTTAAATATTCTGTGATATGATTGTTGATATCCTGTGATGATTTATATTGGATAATCTGGTTGGATTGAATTTCCCAGTATAATGAGTTACCAAAAGCAATTGAATTGAATTTTGGAAAGAAATAAAAGAGTAAAATTTAAGTTAAATAATTCTAGTGAATTCGAATAAATTAAATAAGGAACTGTAAAGGAAATAAAGAAATTTCTTAATTCGAACAAATATGGGAAAAGAGGATTTTGAATTTAATAGTGAAGAAATAAATCTTTAACTAAAGTGATATTATTTAAAAATATAAAAGAATTGATTTTATTGGAATTTAAAGATATAATTTAATTAAAATATTAATTGAAGAAGTTTGGAAATCCGAAATTGGTATTTTAGTTAAAAAGGGTTTTAACTCATAATAAGGAAATAAAAGATGAAAGTTAATGTATTTGAAATAATTGAAGTAAATAGGGAAATTTACTTCAAAGTAAAGTAAATGGAAATCAATTGGAAATTGATTTAAGTGTTTAAAACTTGGGTTTTTTTAAAAGAGAAATGAGATTTTGGAGATATAAACTGGGTTTATAAAGTAAAATAAAATATCAGTGGATATTTGAGAATATAAATTCAAGATGGGAATTTATAAAAGGATATGGATTGGTTTAAAAATAAATGTTGATTTATTTTTAAAAAATGGAAATGAGAAGTGTATTTCTCTGGATTGTTAAGTACGTTTTTCCAAGGCAATTTTAAATACAAGTTAAAAGTTTAATATGTTTTAAAAAGCATATTTTAGAAGATTGATTATTTCTAAATGTTAAAGTCTAAAGTAAGTATTTTCAAAAATCTATTATTGTAGTAATTATATAAAAGTGATTTGCTATTATGTTTTAAAAGAGAAATTTAGTTTATATTTGTAAAGTGGTTTCATTTTAAATATTCCTTAAGTATATATTTTGTTAAGGTATCAAAGTAGTTTTTAAATTTCAATATTATAAAGTATATTTATAGTAAAGTGCTTTTAAATTATTTTAAATCTAAAGTATTTTGTACTTGGTGATTTAGAGAAATAAATATTTGGGGAAATGTATTCCGTAAGCGGAAACTGTTTGAAATTGTTTCCAAAAGGAGTTTGAAAATAGAAATATATCTTGGAAAGATTTTGGGCAAATAAATAATGTGGGAAATTATTATTGTGTGATGGTTGCTTGTGGATGTTAATTGATAGTTAAATAACCGACTATCAATATTGGCCAAATGCGTTGATCGTTTCGAAGAGACCGGGATCGAGTTTCCGTATACCAGGATTCTAGGTCTGGAGACTCGAATACCACTTCGATCCGGTTTGTACGTTTCGTGTAACGTGTTCAGAATCGAAGATGGAGCTGTGAAGTGCAAGGGCTAGTCGCTACTAATCCTGAGGATATTTCCAAAATGGATGTAGTAGGAATAGTGCCTTCGGTTCCGTTCGAACCCGGGACGGACTTGTATGGACGAATGCTTTCGTGACATCGTCAGGTGGACGATGGGCATTCTAAGGGATATGTTCTGAAAAGGTATCGTTTAGCCTCGAGCCTCATCAACCGGGAATGACTGAAAATCAGGGGTTATGCAGCAAGGCTTCGTGGGTAGCACCCACTTGAGAGTAAGGTCATCCCTGTCTAGATGTCCCTTTTTATTTCGGCTTAGTGGTGCGGTTGCTGATCCCAACCGTGGGGTGATTTTATTTGGAATTATCCAGTAAGGGATGATTCCGGCCTTGTGTTGCAGGGGAGCGGGCGTACTCCTCGGTGCTGTGATCTAGGCCACGTACTGTGACAGGTGGTACCCCAGTGCCTAGTCATTCGTTGGAAATCCATTCTCCCTACGTGCCTGTACGGTTTTGATTGTGCCCAATTATTGTTGAAATGTGAGATGCAAGCATTTCAGCTAGATTCTATTTTACTTTCTGTAGACACTATTATAATATCAGAGGATTTTGATATAAAGTGTTTTAGCTATCGTAAGGTAAAAACCCGACATGTTTATTTGTGGCGCGGTCTTACGAGATGCTTTTGTTTTCAAAGGATTTTGAAACTTTAATAATAAATTTGAGTGTGATTTTCTCACGCTGGTTTTCCAGACTGACTCGGGTGTTGTTTTATATGATGCTCGGGTCAGACCGAGATAAACAGGTTCAGATTGTAGCTGTGGAGCTCAGGAGACGAGCTGGATGGCGATACGTACTTCCGTATTTGTTTATTGTTCCGCTGTGTATTTGGATGTATGTCATTGATGTGATGAACTCTGATGATGTATTCTGTAAATATATTGTATAAACAGATATATTTTTCTATTTGAGTAAAGATCTGTTTTGTATATATTATATTTTATTCCGCTGCGATGTGAGATTCTGTTGTTGATTTTCTGTTTCTTCTTCTTCTACCTCTTCTTCTTTAACTAAAATGGTTCGATTTTCCGGGTCTGGAAACTCGGGTCGTTACAGTGGATACCATCTGGCTCTGATACCACTGTAACGACCCGACTTTCCAGACCCGGAAAATCGAACCATTTGTGTTAAAAGAAGAAGAGGTAGAAGAAGAAAAATAGAAAACAACATCAGAATCTAACCATCGCAGCGGAATAAAATATAATATATATCAACAGATCTTTACTCAAATCAAAACTATATCTGTTTATACAATACATCATCAGAATACATCATCAGAGTACATCAACATCCATAACATACAACTGAATACACAGCGGAAAAATAATAGCAAGTACGAGAGTACGTATCGTCATCCAGCTCGTCTCCTGAGCTCCACAGCATCATATCCTGAACCTGTTTATCTCGGTCTGACCCGAGCATCATATAAAACAATACCCGAGTCAGTCTGGAATACCAGCGTGAGAAAATCACACTCAAATTGATTATTAAAGTTTCAAAAATCCTTTTGAAAACAAAAGCATCTCGTAAGACCACGCCACAAATAAACATTTTCGAGTTTCCAAAGAGAAATTTGCTACCAAACTGTTTTAAATTGGAAGTGATTGTGAACTGGGTTGGTTTTGAAATTCAAAGGGAGAATTGTTTGGTAAAAGTAGATTATTTTGGAATTGGGATTTGAGGTGATATACCAGATATGTATGAGTTATTTATGGATTCAAAATGGTTTTGAAATAAAACCGGGCAATTGGATTCTGGGAATTCTATTTAAAATATAAATGTGGAAATTTAAACGAATCAACAATATAAAGTATAGAATGAAGTTGATTGAAATAAGAAGGGAATGAAAGTTTAATTCTTGGATTATAATTATGAGATGAAAATAACTAAATGAGTAATATAAGTTGGTAGATAAAAGAGTTAGAGAACTTGAAGGTGAACGAATTGTAAAACTTGTACAAAATTGTATCCTAGAATTAAAATTTAATTTGAGTATATGAAGGTGAATAAAATATATTTGAATTTAACTTAAGATAAGTTAAATAAAATTGAGAATTGGAATTGAATTAAATGTAAATAAGTTGAAGTCGAATTGAATTGGATATAAAGGTAATGTAAAATGCTTATAATTGGGTAAAGAAATTCATATTCTTAAGTTCTTAAGTGTAATAATTTGAGATTTGATTGTAAAGATGAAAATGGACTTAAATGAATAGTCCTAGATCTTAAGTAAGTAAGTTGAAACTTATGAATAGAAATGAAATTGTAAGTCATAAATGGGAATCCATTACTTTGAACCATTAGGAGTTATAATTTGAAATTGCAATTATCAAATGGAAACGACTAAGATGAGCAATCTTAATTTTTAAATAAATCCAAACTTGAATTATAAAATAAATTGAACTTAAGATA
The DNA here is from genome assembly GCA_030737815.1 of Allium fistulosum. NCBI lineage: Eukaryota > Viridiplantae > Streptophyta > Magnoliopsida > Asparagales > Amaryllidaceae > Allium > Allium fistulosum. Next base: position 421,546,822 of record CM060907.1, on the reverse strand, counting down.
ATTAAGTGAAGTGATATTTGGAATTAAAAAGCAAGTATTTAATTTTAACCAGCGGAGGAACTAATTAGATAATAAATTAGTTAATGAAATTGAATTGTGAGTTAATGAAATTGGATTAAAATAGTGATGGTTTGGATTGCGAATGAAATCCAAATAAGTGAAAATAAATTGGAAATGACCTGGTTATTAATAAAATAATTCCAGATGAATGAAGTATGGAAATTAAAATTCATAATGATTGAGTGAATAAACCACTTATATTAAATAAATAAATGGATGGAATTTGATTAAATAAGAATCAAATGAAAGATGGAAATAAAACTTTAAAGGGTTGGTTAAAGGGAAAATAAACTTAAGTTATTGACTTAAGTAAATGTTGAATGGAAACTGAACTCAAACAGAGGAGTGGTTTAAATAAGTTGAGAAATAGTTATTGAATGAATTAACTTGGATTGTTTTCGAGCTAAATAAAATTCAATATTCAAAGGTTGGAGATGAATTGAATTTAAGGAAAAAATTGGAAATGGAGTAGTAAATTGAAGTAAGTTGGAATTCATATGAAATGGGAGTTCAATTTGAATATATACACTTCGGTGGTGAAGTAGTAAATAAATATAAGAAAAATTTATATTGGACTTAAGAATTGAAGAATGAAATTCTTAAGAAAATTGGTATTGGAAATATACTTAGTAATTTTGGAATGGAAAAATATACTAAGTGAATAATTGAATGAAGACAAAAACTGGAAGTTGTGAAATGGATGATTGTGGATAAGTGAATAACAATCAAAATGAATGTGAATAAAAGAAATTGATATAATTGGTAATCAATTGGAATTTATACGTAAGATGTACGTATATTATTTTATTCGCATAACTATTTGATCCGGATTCGAGCACAGGATTTCGAGATAGTTTTATCGATCCGAATCAGGATTTTTCACTCGATTTTCAACGGCGAGCCTGGATATGGATTGTTGATTGATTCTGGAAATTCTCTATCATAGTTGGTGACTATGCAAGGAGAATGACGGTTTCCGATCAAGAAACCAGATCTGAGTCCGCACTAGGAAGTCGGGTGGACGATACTAGTTCGGAAGTGAAATTGTGTGATCGATTGAGCGATCGAGTGTGATATTGCGTACGGATGATATATGTGCATCGTACGGGCTTAAGTAAAACAAATATTGGAAATTTGTAAGAAAAGTATAAAATGACTTTGGAATTGTGATTGAATATTATTGCTTAGTAAGATATACAGGTGTATAAAAGCAATGGATAATTGGGATTTTTGATTTTAAAAGATAAATTTAATGGCCCGACAAAAAGGTATGTATTTGAATTTTTATATGAAATTTGATTGGGTTTTTGATCCAGCCACTTGGCTTTTTGTTTTCTTTTTGAGATTGGGAGGCCGTAGAGCCATTTTGTAGTAGTACCGAGCTAGCCGCGCAAAGGAGACGCTGGCGAAATTTTTCGGGAATTTAGGGAGTTAGAAAAATTTCGAGAAAATTTTGATAATTTAAAATTTGAATTCAAATTTAAATTTGAATGTTGAGTAAATGATATTGATTTGGGAACTGTGAATGAGTTCGGGAAGTTAGTGGAAGCGATAGTGACCTTAATATAAAGAGTATTTTGGGAAGTTGTTTAAAACTATTTGGGTTGGGAAATAGTTAGTGGATTAGGGATCATTCCTCTTAACTAGTAATTTCGGGGACGAAATTCTTTTAAGGGGGAAGGAATGTGACGACCCGGAATTTTGGACAATTTGAATTTGGATATTTAAATTGATTTTTAATATTCGAGAGAGTAAATTTTAACTCGAATTTCAAATGTCAATATTTATTAGATAATTAATTGTTAGATTTAATTATCGGAATTAGGTAAATTATTGAATCGGGAGTTTTAAGCTCGTTAAAAATAATTTTAAGGGGCTTGTAAAATTTGTATAAATAATACCGAGAATAATAGAACTTTTAGAATTTAATTTAAAAGAGTTTTGTCCAGTTTTGAAAATTTTATTGTTTAGATTGAATTTAAAAATAGCCTTCCGAGGCACAATCTCGGAATTCGACGAAACCAGTTCCATTAGGTCCATAACATTGTATTTTTATCGAGTTTCAATTATCTTTTTCTTCTTCTTCTTCTTTCTTTCTTCTCTTTTTCTTTTTTCTTTTTTCTTTTGCCTTTTTCTTTTTCTTAAAACCCTCACTCTTGGAGTTTCCGGCACTCGATTGCTCGGTAGTCGATAAAGTGAGTATCGATGTTGAATTTTCGAAAGTCGAAAATTTCGGGATGTGACAAAGTACCCGTATTTTTAAGCTATTGAATTTGAACATTTAATTCGTTTTAAATGTTAATGTGGATTCTTAATTGATTTTGAAATGAATGGATTTGGGTTCAATCAATGAAAATGAGCTATAATTTTAATTTATAGCAATTCTGGTTGAATTTGATTAATGGAAAAATAATAATTTAATATTCGGGATTAGGATAAAAAGGTGAATCTGGGTGTAAATAGCTATAAAATGGTTTTAAAATTCATTTATTAGTCTATTTGGGCATAAATGATGTTGTTGGATTTTTAGATGAATTTAAAAGTCGACAAATTATTATTTGGGATTTTATATTAATTTAAAAATGAATTTAATATTATTATATTGCAAATAATCAGATTTTGAGTCCGGATTGAGCCGGAATGAATTTAAATGTGGTTATACATTTTATATGATTTATTGTTAAGTTAATAAAATTTTAAAAGTGAATTTTTAAGTGTTTCTGATAATTTCATAAAATCGTCTGATTTAATAGACGAGTTAAAATAGCCTTCCGGGGCACAGTCTCGGAATTCGACGAAACCAGTTTCATTGGATCCGTAATAGTTAATTATTATCGGATTTCAATTTTCGTAGCAATCGGAGTTGTCGTTTGACCGTGGCAGCTCGAAACGCCTAGAAATCGATTTAATCGATTTAATTTTAAATTGATCGTTTTATTTCGTATCTCGCGCATACGATCAAATTAGCTTACGAAACCTGTTCCATTGTGTCCGGAACGCAGAAAAACCTCAGGATAGCCTGTCGGAACGCAAGAATTGGAGTTCATTTGTATAGGTCGTTAAATTGAGAATTTTATGAATTAAATAATATTTAATAATATATATATATTCACATTTTTGCTTAAACCCTAGATCTATTCCCAACCGGCCGCCTCTTTTGTTATCAATGGCCGATATCATCAAAATTTCCTTCTTCAATTCCTCTCGATCCACGCTCTTTCTCACTTCGAGTTCTACATGAAAATTGTAGAGCGACTCGGGCACGTTAGATCTGTACGGCTAGGATTGATTGTAGTGGAGCGTGGGAGCCAGGGTTTCGTCGCATTCTTGCTTCGTTCGCGTGCATTTTTCGACCTACTGAGATGACCGAGCTTCGCCGCGATTGAGACGAGGGTGGAGCTCTCGAAGGCGGACCAGGTGGTGGTGGCTGATCTTGTTCTCGTCGACGGTGGGAGCGGTGGTGTTTAACCCTAGTCGGATGCGTATTTGGGTTCGCGCGTACGATTTTAGCGCTGGAGAGATGAGGTAGCGGGTCGGGTTGAAGTGTGGGCCACGATTTGTTTTGGTAAAATGTTAAAAAGGAAATTTACTTTTAAATCGTTATTCAAAAACTTTGTAATATCATAACGAATTCATACGTTATCAGATTCGAACGATTTTGGATGCGTTGGAATCGCAGGAACGCGTACTGCGCAGTGGAACAATTCTGGAATCATTCCGGGCAGTAGAAATTTGGGTTAAATCGGACGTCGTCCGGTTTAATTTAAATTTCGAACGCTCGCCGAAACTCAAGGTGAGTTATTCTCACTCACATCTGGATGCTAGACATTATAAATAGTTGATATTTAAATATCTATGTGAATGGTTGATTATATCTGTGATTATCAGTCTGGATTGATATCTATATTGCGATGTGCTAATATCTGTGATGCAGGGAGAAACAGGTTGGAGGGATCCAACTGGATTCCTCACAATGTAGCAATTATTTTATAATTGATAGTGATACCTGTTTATATGTTGTGATTGATAAATCTGGAAATTTAATTGTATTGTGAAATTGTTGTATAAAATTTGTAATCACATAATTTAATTATAAATGGATTAAATTGGTTTTTACGAATTAAATGAATTATTGAAATAAGAGTTTCAAAGAATAAAATTTGAAATCTGTTTGGGATGAAAAATGAAATTAGTGAATTGGGTTTCAAAATACAATGGAAAATTTTCAATCAATAAATGTGGAGTATAGATTACTGGAAATGAATTCTAGAGAATTGTAAATATATTAAAATAACGATGGGTTATTTTAACAATGAATATTGTTATTCGGGAAAATTTAAAATATGTATGATAAAGTTCCAAATATAAATCTGCAAATTTAAGTGTTAATAGAATATTTTGGAAGCTGTTCTCCATTTGGAATTTAAGTTTAGTAAATTTGAAATCTGGCTTTCATTGAAGAAAATTCACCAAATTGTTTTATTTAAAATGTTTTAAACTATAACATAAAAAATGAATGAATTTCCGGAAATGAAAAATTATGATTTAACTTCGGAGGAAGTTATAGTTAAGTATGAGATTGGAAATTTATGTTGAAATCATAAATTGACTTGAAATAAATCAGTGGATTTATATGAAAGAGTACTTTGGAATGTTTTGAAACGGGAAAGTGATTCCCTGGGAAAAACCAAGTAAATGATTTACAAAAGATTTTATTTAACTAAGGTTAAGTTTTAAATCGTTTTAAAAGTATATTTTAAGAAATCGTTATTTTTAAAGGAATAAATTAATAATTTTTAATACCGTAATAATTTGGGAGTATATTATTAATTATTTTTACAAATGGATTATTTAAAAGTTAGTTTTAGCTTAAGTTGTTAAAATTAGCATTTTTCTTCTTATAACGCTATTTTGAATTTAGTTAAACTAAAACCCTTATCTCTAAATCAAAGTTTATGTGTTAATAACTAGTTTTCTTCATATATTTTAAATTTATATATTTTGAGTAAATACATAGAAGTAATTTTCATATTTTAAATTATATTTCAGTATAAAGTATTTTTAACTGTTTTAAATGTAAATTGTTTTATACTTGGTTATTCCCGATGGGAATAAATGGTAAAGAGATTTACCTTGTAAAGGAAGAGTTTGGAAAATTGTTTTTCAAAACGAGTTTTGAAAATGTGAAAATATATCTTTGAAAGATATTAGAAGAAAATAAATAATATGGAGATTATTTATTGTGTGATGGATGTGTATGGTTGTTTGAGAACATTAATTGATAGTTAAATCACCGACTATCAATATTGGCCAAATGCGCTGATCGTTTCGAAGAGACCGGGATCGAGTTTCCGTATACCGGGATTCTAGGTCTGGAGACTCGAAAACCACTTCGATTCGGTTTGTACGTTTCGTGTATCGTGTTCAGAGTCGAAGATGGAGCAGTGAAGTGCAAGGGCTAGTCGCTACTAATCCTGAGGATATTTCCAAAATGGATGTAGTAGGAGTAGTGCCTTCGGTTCCGTTCGGACCCGGGACGGACTTATATGGACGAATGCTTTCGTGACATCGTCAGGTGTACGGTGGGCATTCAAAGGGATATGTTCTGAAAGGTATCGTTTAGCCTCAAGCCTCATCAACCGGGAATGACTGAAAATCAGGGGTTATGCAGCAAGGCTTCGTGGGTAGCCCCCACTTGAGAGTAAGGTCATCCCTGTCTAGATGTCCCTTTTATTTCGGCTTAGTGGTGCGGTTGCTGATCCCAACCGTGGGGTGATTTTACTTGGAATTATCCAGTAAGGGATGATTCCGGCTTTGTGTTGCAGGGGAGCGGGCGTACTCCTCGGTACTGTGATCTAGGCCACGTACTGTGACAGGTGGTACCCCAGTGCCTAGTCATTCGTTGGAAATCCATTCTCCCTACGAGCCTGTACGGTTTTGATTGTGCCCAACTATTGTTGAAATGTGAGATGCAAGCATTTCAGCTAGATTCTATTTTACTTTCTATAGACACTATTATAATATCAGAGGATTTTAATATAAAAGTGTTTTAGCTATCGTAAGGTAAAAACCCGACATGTTTATTTGTGGCGTGGTCTTACGAGATGCTTTTGTTTTCAAAGGATTTTTGAAACTTTAATAGTCAGTTTGGATGTATTTATGATGCGCTGGTATTCCAGACTGACTCGGGTGTTATTTTATTATAATGCTCGGGTCAGACCGAGTATATTTCAGGATAGGTTGCTATGGAGCTCAGGAGAGGAGCTGGAGTTCGAGACGTATTTCTCGTACTTGTATTATTCCGCTGCTGTGATTGTTGTATTGACTGATTGACTGGATATTGATGATTGTATTATGACATACTCTGATGATGATGTATTGTATATAAACCGATATAGTTTTGATTTGTGTAAAGTTCTGTTCTATATATTATATTTTATCCGCTGCGACTGTGAGGTTCTGATTTTGTTTAGTTCTTTCTTCTTCTATCTACTTTCTTATTCTTCTACAATTTGTCTTTCCGGCATTCGATCGTCGGCATATTATACTGTTGAGTATTTTGTGTCAATTTTCGAGGGTCGTGAAGGGCGGGTCGTCACATTTGGTATCAGAGCTTAGGTTGGCGACAACCTAGGCTTTGGTGGGAAAATTACTCATTTTTAAATAGAGTCGGAAGTACTCTATAATGAGTTGAGTGTAATAATAGCTATGAGTGCGTATTTGTTAGTGGATATAAAATTGTTTTTATACTGTGTTGACTTATCGGTTGAGTGTTTATGAATTCTGGTCGGTGCGGGAAGTACAACCGTATCGATAGGGGTTTCTAAACTCTTAAACAAGATAAACCGACATAGTATTATTTTTAAAGTGGGTAAATGAAATAATTTTACCCAAAATTATATTTTGATATAAAGAAATAATATTCTGAATTATTATTATGTATTGGATGGTTGTTTGGTTGTTTCTTCTATAATCAAATAAGAAATTAAAACATGATCTAAAATTTGAAATGATATATATAAGAAAATAAGAAGTTAAAATATTAAAATGGTTTATAACCAAATGGAATTGACTGAATATGTTTTAAATAAGAAAAGTAAAAAAAAAAATTAAATTTTGATTTAAACTAGAATTTTGACCCCGGAAATTTTGAAAGGGATTTCAAATGGAATTAAACAAAGTTTTGGGAGTTTGACTTTGTGGAAATGTTAGAAATGTTTTCAAAAGCATTTGTAAGAATGGAGTATATTTTGGGAAAAATATTTTTTGAATAGAAATTGTTTTGAGGTGGATTTTGGAAGTGGAAAGCACTGAACTCACTTCAGTCGCTGGAAAATAATCCTGATGATGCTGGCCACATCATTAGAATTCATTTTCGAGTTTCTAAAGTGATGGATTGCTACCAAAATAGTTGGTTATGGTATTTGTTTGGACTTGTTGGGAAACAAGTAATTTTGAAATTTTCAAAGGAAAATTGTTTGGTAAAAGCAGGTTGTTTTGGAATTTGGTATTTGATTTGAATATCAAAGAGAAATGTGTTGATTTTTATTTCGAATTGGTTTTGAAATAAATCCGGGTAAATTGAATTCTGAGAATTCTATTTTAAAATAAAAATGTGAAAGTTGAAATGATTCAACTATATAACTTATAAAGGAAAGTTGATTTAAAGAAGAATTGAGTATATAGGGAATGTAAATTTACTTTGAATAAATGAAGGTGAATGGAATATATTTGGATTTAACTTATGATAAGTTAAATAAAATTAAGGATTTGAAATTGAATTAAATCTAAATGAATTGGAATTAAAAGGAAGTTGAGATAACGGTGAAATGTAAATGCTTATGGTTGTGTAAATGAATTCATATTCTTAAGCTATTAAGTGTTAAAATTTGACATTGTGATTATAAAAATGTGGATTGGTTTGAAATGAGCAATATAAACTTATAAGTAAATAAGTTGGAGAACTTGAGAATGGAAGATTTGATTTTAACTCAAGTAAAATGGAATTATAATCACAAATGAAAATGGTTAAATGGAATGGTGAATTCGAACTTAATTTTAAATGGAATGCAAAGTAAGGTGAAGCAATTATAAAATATAAAAGAGGTAAGTGAACTGAAGTTAGTAAATAAGTTGAACTTGGATATGGAGAATTAAGATTAAATTGAATTTGGTTTAACTTCGACTAAAATGGAATTAAGCTGAATATTAAAATTTCTGTTGTGTTATGAATAAGAATGAATGTAATTAAATTCTTATTTAAATTAGTAAAGGAAATGGTTTAAATTTAGGTGGGCTAAATAAGATTTAGATGAACTTGAATTAATTCTGGAAAAGAATTAAATTGAAAATGCATATATAATTTAGTTAACCTTGAATTAAAATGGGATCAGAATTGAGTTTAATGGAAATTTAATTCAGATGAGATGATATTGAATGAAGTAAATGCTTACTCAATTAAGTCTAAAATGATTGTTGGGCAATGAGTTTTGTGTAAGCTAGATTAAATGAAATTGTATTGGCATGGATGAAATTTTGATAGTTTGGTCAAAATTTGAAAGGGTAATAAAATCCAGTTTTGGGATGGGATTTAAGTTGGTAATAAGTGTTGGAAGTGAGAATGAATAATGTAATTAGATTATAATAGTGATGGTTTGAATTGTAAGTAAATTCAAATGAGAGAAATAATTTAAATGGTCTCTTTGTTAATAATATAAATCTAACATGGATTGGATAAGTAAACAAAGAGCATTAAAGTTGTAAATGAATTTGAATTTGAATTTGATTTGAATGAGAATCAAATGGAAATGAAATAAAATTGATATAGGAAGATGATGGAAATTTTGTGAATAGGCTTATTTAAGTAATTCCGAATGAAATTTGTTAGGAAATAAACTGAAATGCAAGTGAAATGAGTTTTAAATTAATTAATGTGATGAGTAAAAATATAAGAGTTGTAAATAACCCAGGAATGAATGATATTAATGTAAATTTGAATTGATTAATGAGATTAAAATGTAAATGAAATATTGAATTTAACAATTACATTAGAAAGAGAAAATATTTGGTTTGTGAACCTTGTAATGGAATAAAATTTATATGAATCCAAGTTGGAAATAATTTTGAATGGTGATAAGCTTAAGTGACAATAATTTTTGCTTGAATGACATGAAATACACATGTATTCGGAATTAAGTTGTTTAACAAGCAATTGAAATTTATCTTTGAATAAATTGATATGAATGGGAACCCAATTCAAAGAGTTTTGTATATAAATGCAAGTGAATTGATTTTGAATCAGTAAGAATGAATTGACCTCTTAATGAGTAATGTTTGCATATGAATGGAAATGGATCATAAAAGAAATGCAAATGTTTCAAGTTTAAAATAAAATTTGATTGCAAATCAAATTGGGAATGTAAGTTAAAGTAAAGAAAATGTAAGTATATCAAATTTAAGAATAAGAATTTGATTGTGAATCAATTTGTAATTGAATTGAAGTAAATTGATGCAAGTCATTTAAGAGAAATAGAATGAAGTTTGGACTTGTATAAGGAATTTAAAAAGATGATTGAAATCTTTGAAGTGTAAATAAAATATAGTAACATTGTTAAACTATGAGGTTTGAGTTTGTAAAGAGGATTCGAAATGTTGTCGAAATTTGTGAAATTGTTTATAAAGATGATTAACATTGTTAATGATGAAGTTGCTTGGTTTGGTTATGAAATGGATATGTTTGGCTTGCATTTATATTGGAAATGCTATGAAAATGCTCATATCCTGAAACTGATGAGTTTGTTGAGTTTAGTACAGGTACGGGAGGCGTTCGAGAGAGTTGGAGCGCGTATATGCGTTATATTAGCCGCTTGCTTTTAAAAAATTGCTTAAAAGGTACGCCTACGCAAATATAATTGGGAAAATGATATATATATTGTGATATATTTTGGTTTCCGGCCGTGTGAGCCGATGTATATATATTTGTGTATCCTGCGATATCGCAGAAGCTCCTCCGTGCAAAGGAGACTCCGCCAAAATTTTCCAGAAATTTTGGGAGTTAGAAAATTTTTGGGGTTTTGGGGAAATTTTTAATAACTAGTAAAGTTATTTTGAAAGCGAATGTTAAATGAAGGCTTTAAAGTAAAGAAAGCAAAGGGTTTTGAAATGGAGCTGAAACTTTTTGGGAAAGTGAATATAAGCTTTTAACTAAGCAAATTGGAAAGTAAATGGATTAGAGAGTATTTTCTACCTTAGCAAATTTCGGGGACGAAATTTTTATAAGGGGGGAGGAATGTAACATCCCGTATTTTTAAGCTATTGAATTTGAACATTTAATTCGTTTTAAATGTTAATGTGGATTCTTAATTGATTTTGAAATGAATGGATTTGGGTTCAATCAATGAAAATGAGCTATAATTTTAATTTATAGCAATTCTGGTTGAATTTGATTAATGGAAAAATAATAATTTAATATTCGGGATTAGGATAAAAAGGTGAATCTGGGTGTAAATAGCTATAAAATGGTTTTAAAATTCATTTATTAGTCTATTTGGGCATAAATGATGTTGTTGGATTTTTAGATGAATTTAAAAGTCGATAAATTATTATTTGGGATTTTATATTAATTTAAAAATGAATTTAATATTATTAAATTGCAAATAATCAGATTTTGAGTCCGGATTGAGCCGGAATGAATTTAAATGTGGTTATACATTTTATATGATTTATTGTTAAGTTAATAAAATTTTAAAAGTGAATTTTTAAGTGTTTCTGATAATTTCAGAAAATCGTCTGATTTAATAGACGAGTTAAAATAGCCTTCCGGGGCACAGTCTCGGAATTCGACGAAACCAGTTTCATTGGATCCGTAATAGTTAATTATTATCGGATTTCAATTTTCGTAGCAATCGGAGTTGTCGTTTGACCGTGGCAGCTCGAAACGCCTAGAAATCGATTTAATCGATTTAATTTTAAATTGATCGTTTTATTTCGTATCTCGCGCATATGATCAAATTAGCTTACGAAACCTGTTCCATTGTGTACGGAACGCAGAAAAACCTCAGGATAGCCTGTCGGAACGCAAGAATTGGAGTTCATTTGTATAGGTCGTTAAATTGAGAATTTTATGAATTAAATAATATTTAATAATATATATATATTCACATTTTTGCTTAAACCCTAGATCTATTCCCAACCGGCCGCCTCTTTTGTTATCAATGGCCGATATCATCAAAATTTCCTTCTTCAATTCCTCTCGATCCACGCTCTTTCTCACTTCGAGTTCTACATGAAAATTGTAGAGCGACTCGGGCACGTTAGATCTGTACGGCTAGGATTGATTGTAGTGGAGCGTGGGAGCCAGGGTTTCGTCGCATTCTTGCTTCGTTCGCGTGCATTTTTCGACCTACTGAGATGACCGAGCTTCGCCGCGATTGAGACGAGGGTGGAGCTCTCGAAGGCGGACCAGGTGGTGGTGGCTGATCTTGTTCTCGTCGACGGTGGGAGCGGTGGTGTTTAACCCTAGTCGGATGCGTATTTGGGTTCGCGCGTACGATTTTAGCGCTGGAGAGATGAGGTAGCGGGTCAGGTTGAAGTGTGGGCCACGATTTGTTTTGGTAAAATGTTAAAAAGGAAATTTACTTTTAAATCGTTATTCAAAAACTTTGTAATATCATAACGAATTCATACGTTATCAGATTCGAACGATTTTGGATGCGTTGGAATCGCAGGAACGCGTACTGCGCAGTGGAACAATTCTGGAATCATTCCGGGCAGTAGAAATTTGGGTTAAATCGGACGTCGTCCGGTTTAATTTAAATTTCGAACGCTCGCCGAAACTCAAGGTGAGTTATTCTCACTCACATCTGGATGCTAGACATTATAAATAGTTGATATTTAAATATCTATGTGAATGGTTGATTATATCTGTGATTATCAGTCTGGATTGATATTTATATTGCGATGTGCTAATATCTGTGATGCAGGGAGAAACAGGTTGGAGGGATCCAACTGGATTCCTCACAATGTAGCAATTATTTTATAATTGATAGTGATACCTGTTTATATGTTGTGATTGATAAATCTGGAAATTTAATTGTATTGTGAAATTGTTGTATAAAATTTGTAATCACATAATTTAATTATAAATGGATTAAATTGGTTTTTACGAATTAAATGAATTATTGAAATAAGAGTTTCAAAGAATAAAATTTGAAATCTGTTTGGGATGAAAAATGAAATTAGTGAATTGGGTTTCAAAATACAATGGAAAATTTTCAATCAATAAATGTGGAGTATAGATTACTGGAAATGAATTCTAGAGAATTGTAAATATATTAAAATAACGATGGGTTATTTTAACAATGAATATTGTTATTCGGGAAAATTTAAAATATGTATGATAAAGTTCCAAATATAAATCTGCAAATTTAAGTGTTAATAGAATATTTTGGAAGCTGTTCTCCATTTGGAATTTAAGTTTAGTAAATTTGAAATCTGGCTTTCATTGAAGAAAATTCACCAAATTGTTTTATTTAAAATGTTTTAAACTATAACATAAAAAATGAATGAATTTCCGGAAATGAAAAATTATGATTTAACTTCGGAGGAAGTTATAGTTAAGTATGAGATTGGAAATTTATGTTGAAATCATAAATTGACTTGAAATAAATCAGTGGATTTATATGAAAGAGTACTTTGGAATGTTTTGAAACGGGAAAGTGATTCCCTGGGAAAAACCAAGTAAATGATTTACAAAAGATTTTATTTAACTAAGGTTAAGTTTTAAATCGTTTTAAAAGTATATTTTAAGAAATCGTTATTTTTAAAGGAATAAATTAATAATTTTTAATACCGTAATAATTTGGGAGTATATTATTAATTATTTTTACAAATGGATTATTTAAAAGTTAGTTTTAGCTTAAGTTGTTAAAATTAGCATTTTTCTTCTTATAACGCTATTTTGAATTTAGTTAAACTAAAACCCTTATCTCTAAATCAAAGTTTATGTGTTAATAACTAGTTTTCTTCATATATTTTAAATTTATATATTTTGAGTAAATACATAGAAGTAATTTTCATATTTTAAATTATATTTCAGTATAAAGTATTTTTAACTGTTTTAAATGTAAATTGTTTTATACTTGGTTATTCCCGATGGGAATAAATGGTAAAGAGATTTACCTTGTAAAGGAAGAGTTTGGAAAATTGTTTTTCAAAACGAGTTTTGAAAATGTGAAAATATATCTTTGAAAGATATTAGAAGAAAATAAATAATATGGAGATTATTTATTGTGTGATGGATGTGTATGGTTGTTTGAGAACATTAATTGATAGTTAAATCACCGACTATCAATATTGGCCAAATGCGCTGATCGTTTCGAAGAGACCGGGATCGAGTTTCCGTATACCGGGATTCTAGGTCTGGAGACTCGAAAACCACTTCGATTCGGTTTGTACGTTTCGTGTATCGTGTTCAGAGTCGAAGATGGAGCAGTGAAGTGCAAGGGCTAGTCGCTACTAATCCTGAGGATATTTCCAAAATGGATGTAGTAGGAGTAGTGCCTTCGGTTCCGTTCGGACCCGGGACGGACTTATATGGACGAATGCTTTCGTGACATCGTCAGGTGGACGGTGGGCATTCAAAGGGATATGTTCTGAAAGGTATCGTTTAGCCTCAAGCCTCATCAACCGGGAATGACTGAAAATCAGGGGTTATGCAGCAAGGCTTCGTGGGTAGCCCCCACTTGAGAGTAAGGTCATCCCTGTCTAGATGTCCCTTTTATTTCGGCTTAGTGGTGCGGTTGCTGATCCCAACCGTGGGGTGATTTTACTTGGAATTATCCAGTAAGGGATGATTCCGGCTTTGTGTTGCAGGGGAGCGGGCGTACTCCTCGGTACTGTGATCTAGGCCACGTACTGTGACAGGTGGTACCCCAGTGCCTAGTCATTCGTTGGAAATCCATTCTCCCTACGAGCCTGTACGGTTTTGATTGTGCCCAACTATTGTTGAAATGTGAGATGCAAGCATTTCAGCTAGATTCTATTTTACTTTCTATAGACACTATTATAATATCAGAGGATTTTAATATAAAAGTGTTTTAGCTATCGTAAGGTAAAAACCCGACATGTTTATTTGTGGCGTGGTCTTACGAGATGCTTTTGTTTTCAAAGGATTTTTGAAACTTTAATAGTCAGTTTGGATGTATTTATGATGCGCTGGTATTCCAGACTGACTCGGGTGTTATTTTATTATATTGCTCGGGTCAGACCGAGTATATTTTAGGATAGGTTGCTATGGAGCTCAGGAGAGGAGCTGGAGTTCGAGACGTATTTCTCGTACTTGTATTATTCCGCTGCTGTGATTGTTGTATTGACTGATTGACTGGATATTGATGATTGTATTATGACATACTCTGATGATGATGTATTGTATATAAACCGATATAGTTTTGATTTGTGTAAAGTTCTGTTCTATATATTATATTTTATCCGCTGCGACTGTGAGGTTCTGATTTTGTTTAGTTCTTTCTTCTTCTATCTACTTTCTTATTCTTCTACAATTTGTCTTTCCGGCATTCGATCGTCGGCATATTATACTGTTGAGTATTTTGTGTCAATTTTCGAGGGTCGTGAAGGGCGGGTCGTCACAGAAAATATTATCATTTGATAATCGGAGTAATAAATTACAATTGTGAATTTATTGTAATATAGTGAATGATCGTGTTATGGAAAGTGTTTGAGTTTTGTAGTTGTATTTGGAGTTTGGTTTTATATGTGGGGTTTGTTTTATTAATGAAGCTTTGTAATTATTTTTGGAAATTTATAAAATAGAGTTTTATAAATGAATTTGGAGTTTTGTAAAAGAGTTGCCAATAAATTTGGGGATTTATAGAATGAGTTTCATAAATGATATTTCATAAAAGAAGTTTTATAAAAAGAGTTTTATAAATAGTATAAAGGATGTTTAAAGGAGCTTATTAAATAAGATGCGAAGTGTAACGACCCACTTTTCAGTATAGTTTAAGCTGACAATAAAACAAACATGTCAAGCCCAAATCGAACGGAAAGGCGGGTAGTTAGGAAAAAGAAAGAAGAAAGAAGACAAGAAGAAACTACACAACATAGAATCTCATACAAGAACAAAAAATCTATATTATATAACAAATCTTAACACAAAAAAAAACTGTAATTATATATATACATCAATCAGAGTATACTAACCTATCCATCACGAACAGTTATAACAACCTATCCTTATAATTGCTGAATAATATACAACAATGTATGCAACGGAAATATAATCATCTACGTGAATAAATCTCTAGGCGTCCAACTCATCTTCTAAAGCTCCAAATATCCATCTAAACCTGGAAATATGCTCGGTCTGACCCGAGCATTTAGGAAAAACCACGCTCGGGTCAGTCTGGTTAAACCAGCGTGAGAAAAAAAAATCAACTTGATTCTTAAAGTTTAATAATCTTTTCAAAACAAAGGTATCTCGTAAGACCTTACCTCATATAAACACGGATGGGTTTTTACCTTACGATAACCAAAACTCCTTTATAGAAAATCATCTGATACTATAATAGTGTCTAATCGCCAAATAATAATAACAAGTAGCTGTGATGCATGTGCTGTGTACCTCACAACGATACTAGTCATAAAATCAAAATCTGATAAAGGTCGTTTGCTAATTGTGTAGGATTTCCACAGAGGGGCTCTCAGTACTTCGAGAACGGTGCTCTTGCACAAGGATCAGAGTTATCCTTCCGAGGGTCAGTACCTGTCTGGCCGAGGTACATAGGAAATACATAACTGGCCACTTAGGCCGAGTGCATCGCTCCCAACATGAATAAAATAAATGATAGGGACTTGCTAGAAAGAGAGATGACTACACCCTCATGGGTTAGCCAGGTCCCTGGTTATGCATCCTATCTCTGGTTTTAGTCATTTTCGCTAATGAGGCCACGTTTAGCGTTCCAGCCTACGCACTGTCTCCAAAATAAATTTATGGAATCCCACATGGACTCCCACACCTTAACAGGTCACAGAATCACACTTGAATTCCACATTTCAATAGATCTTGGAATCTCACACAGATTCCCACACTCCAACGAGTCACGGAACCACATATGGATTACAACATCTCAAAATATAACTCATCTCCTCCATTTAACCGTATATGGTTTTAGAGTAGGTCATGGGTTCCAAGTCTTCTCTTATGAGTACACTCTCCATTTCCTACGTGCTCCAAAAACAATTTGTCGATTTCCGAAATGCTCAATACTGGTTCTTTAGGAAATAATTTGACAATACACAAGATCGGAGATCATCCCCTAACCGTTTAAGTGGATGGATCTCCTTATCATTTGTCCTAGAAGATCCACAAGTTTATATGTACAGTATAGCAACCCGATGGTAACCGTACCATATAATTCTTGCATTTCGCCTAGATATTTCCAGAGTTAAAATCCTTCGGTGTTAAGTTGAGAATAATTCCGTACCACCAAAATTAAGAAGGTTTACATATTTAGGTCAAGATTTTATAGTTGGTTATTTAACTATCAAATATACAAACATTCAAACAAAGATTTCATTTCCCACTGAAATCACTAAGCCTCATTTAATTTAATTTCATTAAATTAAATCTTTTTATCAAATAGTCAAGTACTTACCTCACCGGAATAAGTATATTAACAAATCATATCTTCCAAAATACTTGAAAACCTTTTAAAATAAATATGGAAAGCACCATTCGGTATCGAACGTGGATCATAGCTCAATGGTTACGTCTCTATCCCAAAGAAACCAAACTTAACTTAGGCCATCTCTGCCTCTCGATTTCTGCCATGCAATTAATCATAGATCGCAGTTTGCATAATGGTTACGTCGTTATCCCAGCGGAAACATCCCAAACTGTAGGCAATCTCTGCCCTCGAATTACGCTATGAAAATATACCATTACTTCCCAAAATCTTTTATTTCAATAATTATCTCAAAATAATACTTATAAAGTTTCTATATAAATTTCCAAGTTTAATGTAGAAAAATACTCTTTTATAACAGTTTACTATATAATATATTATTTTTAAAACGATATTAATATTTGAACAAATTATCCTTGACATAATAATATTTTAATACTGATTATATCTTAAATAATAATTAACTTTTAAATCAAATCATTATAAAATAACTTTAATTTATAATTAAAATGTGCTTTTAAACAACTTAAAAAATTAAATAACTTTGAAAATAATAATTAAATACTTTCAAATAACTTTTAAGAATCATAAAACAGTAAACCCTAAATCATTATTAAATAATTATTAATTATCCTTAAAATGTCATTAATAATTAATAATCATCCTTAAAACAACTTTGGTTCAAAAAAATCAATTTCCAAATTTCGAAAGAGGCTTAATAACTCCAACGGTACTTAATTAAGTCACCATTAATTCCAATAACTATCAAGTTATAATCCAAGTATTCACATAACATCAAATATATAAATTAAATTCATTATTAACAATTAAATGTTAATATAACACTTATCCGACACTTATCGATTGGAATGTAATTAAGTGTCCACCCAATTGTAATAGCAAAACAGGATTTATTTCTACTAAATAAATGTCCAAATTAACTTATCCAATTCATAATAGCAGAACGGTGATTTATTCTTCTAAATAGGGTCCAATTAATTTAATTAGTGGAACAGTGATTTGCTTCCACTAGACAAATGTCTAATTAACCACATTCAATTCAGTTTTACCCAACAGTATTATTTGGCTACTTAATGGCACAAACAAAAGATAAATTAAATCAGTATATAAGAGTAACATCAGCCAAAACATAGATCATTAACTCAGTCAACAATTTATAATTAATATCAAATCAATTTACAAATCAAAACAGAATGGGTTTCAATTAACTAAGTCGAGTTATATATTTAATCCAGATTTACTTGTTAACTAAAGAAATTTAAATAAAACAATTTATTATTAGTTAATGTAAAATTAAACGGTCCATTTAATAATTAATTAATTAATTAACATATATTTAATAATTAAGAAATTACTTATTTATTTACTTCAATCGTTTAAATCATTAAATTTTACATTGTAGAAAACTCAACAAAATTAATTTAGATCAAAATATTTTGTGAAGGAACTCGATGCAAGAATCAATTCGTCGATTGGATTTGAAATGGAGAAAATATTGCCTTTAAAACTTATAGGTTTTAAATAATATTTTTAATCTCACTTTAGAAACAACTCAGCCCATAATCCCTTCAAACCCGTCCCACCCCAAAGCTAACCCAAATTCCCTTCTTCATCTTTACTTCCAGTTCTTTCCTCCTCTCTTTCATTTGCGTACACTAATCTATGCACGAATGTATACACATACACATGACCTCAGGTCGCCAAAACCTACCGCCAATCAACCCTACAAATTGCCCACGACCATCTCATCTCGACAACGCGCCTGAAAAACGCGGCCACGTCTTGGTTCGAAAATTTGAACACTGACCAAAAACTGGAACGAAAACCATCCCCATCCGAACGCCTCACCTCGTCGCCTACTACCACAATCCACCACCAGACTTTGCCCTAAGCATCGCCGTCATCTCCTCTACCATTTCCCCCCTGTGCGCACGACCCTACCTTCCCCTTCACTTCGCCATTGACACGAACCGAAACCAAAACCAAAACCCTTTTAAACCCTAGTTCGATCTCGTACAGCCCACACACTCATCTAGAAATTGCCGCACCATTTTTCCTAGCTGCGCCATCGCCTGAGCCACCTCCACACCCAACGCCGCGCCACACAATTGGCCATGTCACTTGAATTTGACCAAAGTCCCAATTACGTTCATCTCCAAATTCCCACCTCCACACAACACTAAAAAAATCCCTAATCCATCTTAAATATCGTATTTTCCCACAACGATTACAACTGTATGATCCAAATATTAAATTATGCAAGTTGAATTTCGAATATAAGTAAATCACTTACTGATAAATGGGTTTTTCTCCCTCTCCATTTGATGAATTTGAATGAAATAAATTTTAAAATATTCTACATTCAAAAATAAGAAACTTAGGTTTTGGAATCAAAGTTTAGAACTAAATAGTTGTGAAGATATTGATTTTTAAAGTTTAAAATTTTTAACCGTTTCTAACTAAACAATGAACAGAGGAGAAATTTGGAATTTTGGGTGGGTTTGACCAGGTTGATCCCATATTTACATGTACATATTCATATAATGACACATATATATTTTTCCATATATCATTGCTCATCCAAAATCAACAGTCATATAAGTCTATGTAATAACAGTAAACAAATCAAAGTGTTTTACTCACAGTTTTAAAAAGATGTTGAACATTGCTGCTTTTTTTAAATCTTTCCCTCCAGGCTTTGAACACTTAACCTGATTTTGTTTTAATGGAAGATCAGTTTTTTTTGAATAAGTGAGCTAGTATGACCATATATATAAGAGAATGCAAGGATCATAGTACAATCTAGGAGGGCTGAAACATACATATAGGGTGGCTGCTACAGGTTCTCCATATATTTTTTATTTTATTTTTTTATTTGGGTGACTAATTTGATTTAATATAGGTGATTAGATATATTATATGCAGATTTGATTTATTATATGTTGACTTGATTTTGATTTATGTGTGGGCTTGATTGAATGTTTTGTGTGTTTGACTATATGCTTGTCATCATGAAGCTTGTCTATGTATATATATACATAGATATATACATTTACAACTACATATTTTTACCATATACCTATTTACATATTTACATATTTGCATATACAGTATTTTAATAAACATATATACATATATATACTTATATATTTTTGTCATCATAAATTTGAAATTTGCATCCTGAAACTTGTGTGTGTGTGTGTATATAAATATTTTATCAGAAATTGGAAATGGTGAAATATATATACATACATATATATATATATATCTATTTTATCGTATTCAGAAATTAACGTTTAAAATTTTATATAATCTAATTTATATATTCAGATATCTCCAATATCAGGAAAAAACAAATTATTCGACTTATAAAAATTAATATTTCGATATTAAAAATTTGTTAAATATTTCAATAACAAATGCTAAAAATCCCGGGTCATTACATTCCTCCCCTCTTAAATGAATTTTGTCCTCGAAATTTCATCATAAGAATACTCAATATTATTCATAAGTCTGCATGATGTCCATAGATCATTCATATACAGAATCTGATTCGATCACTACTCGAATACATGACTTCACATCCAAATCAGTACCACTCACCTGATTCTCTAATGCGGACTCTAATCAGGCTCCTTGATTAGGAACCTCTACTCTCCTTACATAGTTGTAGCTATGATAGAAAACCTTGGTTCCATATGAAGAATCCCCATTAAATGCTCACCGTCAAAAATCAAGTAATAGATCCTTATTCGGAATAGTGTGGAATATCTCAGAGCCTTGTACTCGAATATTAGATCAAACTATATGGAAAGAAGAAACGATCTATGTCCATCTCACACACTTATTTAATTGGTTATCCCTAATACCAATTATATTACCTATAAATTATTTATGGAAGCATTTTTATAATACATAGCTTAACTTATACAACCCCCCATCATCCTCTAAGGGTATACAAAACTATAATTCAAAATTTTATTTTGAATTCACTTAAGAATTTATAACACCAGGTTTTTATTCAAAACACTTTTTAAATGATACTACATATTTAATCCATGGATACATATATATATATAGTTAGCCCAAGTAACCCAAATATTATACCAAGGAACTGGGTACTACCAAACAATATCATATATTCCTTACAAGAAGGATAATACTTAAGAGAAACGTTCACCATCCGAACGTATCTCTTACCCATTTTAGTTATTTTTGAGCCACTCGAACCAGCTAATTTAAAATCACTTCTTTCTTTTCAAACCCTTTTTGAACAATATCATAAATATATTTCTAGCAAAATATTTCAACGAAATATCCAATTCCAATTTGCTTTGAATTCGCTCAGGTTCAAACTCGTCCTGACCATACAATGACAAAGAGAATAATTTACTAAGTGCACAATATTGTTCGCCTCAGCAAACATCCGATCATTTCTTAGAAGATTATCCTAATCATCACAAAACAAATCGGGATTTATTTCCCAAACAAAATCCTAATGAATACCCATTTTTCTATAAAATTCTTTTTAAAGGTATTTATACTTAGATATATTTTTAAGCCGGCTATTTCCAAATATTGATACACCAAAACTTTTTAAGACCTAAGGCTATCTCAAATTATTATTCCATTCCTCCATAATCATTTTAAATAATAATAAACATTTTTAACTTTATAGTAAATCAAACCATACTTTTGAAATCGAGTCAAAATTTGTTCTATCTAAACAAGAATATAGTAAGGTCCTAATGGCAGCAATTGCCTACTTAGAACTCGAAAATATTTCCAACTACTATTATTCACCTTTTAAACCTCGAAAACAATGTTGCCAAAATCACCGGGACTTAAATTCCTTTTATTTATTAGACACATTTTATTTATAAAATATCCTCATTTAATGGATATCATTTCAAATATTATTTCAAAATTCCCAAATTTTATTTTAATACGACAATAATCATCAAAACTTAATCAAATCAATCTTTATATTCCTAAATTATTCATTCAAGAATATTCAAATTGTCTTTTAAATAAACCCCTTTTTAAGAAATCAAATTTTAACTCAACATTATCAACGAATGCCTTATATTCAAATAGTAAAACTTATTTCTCAAGGTACTCGTTTCAATGTTCCCAAAATTCCTGTCCACCCAAACCAGGTTTTCAAAAAGGAAGATAGATTAATGAATAATGGTCAATGCTTAGAGACGACGAGCATGACCGATCAAATCCTAGATGATAATGATGGAATACTGTCCTTCCTAACAACCAAGCATAATCAGAATAACTATGAAAAATTATTCTTTTATATATAAAAATATATTTCCAAGTAAAATTGTTTCATTTACCTATTTTAAAACAATACTATGTCAATTGGTCGTGTTCGAGTGTTTAGGAAATCCCTATCGATAACGTTGGCCAAATGCATTGACCAGAACTCTTAAGCCACTCTACAGATCAAACAACACAATACAAAATATTTTTATATCACTAACAAATATGCACTCATATGTACGCACTCAAACTCATTCTAGGGTGCCACTGATCCTTTCTCTAATGAGTTACTCATTCTAGGGCATCACTAACCCTATCTATAATGAGTTCTATCCCACCAAAGCCTAGGAATCCGCTCAACCTGGCTCTGATACAACGCTGTAACGACCCACTTTTCCATAGAGTTTAAGCTGACAATAAGCAACACATGTCCAGCCCAAACTATACAGAAAAGTGGGTCGTTACATGTAGATTTATAAAAGGAGGTTTCTAATTATGTTTGGATAATGTAAAATGAGTTTTGTACTTTATAAACAAAAATTTATAAAAGAAGTTTGTAAATTTAAGGAGTTCTATAAGGGCATTTTATAAAAAGGTATTTATAAAAAGACTTAAAACAAATTTCCAAGAATGATCATTTTAAATTACCGATGGTATAGAAAATTTTCTTTTCATACTTAACACCAAATTCCATGGTATGGAAACTCTTCTTTATCTTAAGAATTAAGAATGTGTATCGAGGCAAAGATAGTTTTCTAACTTGTCTGATCTCATTGTTAATCGATGAATAATACTATTTGAAATCGGGAACTAGTGGTATCCGGTCCAATTTCTATGCGATCTATTTACTTACACTAAAAGGAAAGTGCTTGGGTTTATTATTATCAATACTTTAAAGGACATTTATTTTAACCCAATTAAGTCTGATTT
Source organism: Allium fistulosum (assembly GCA_030737815.1). Taxonomy (NCBI): domain Eukaryota; kingdom Viridiplantae; phylum Streptophyta; class Magnoliopsida; order Asparagales; family Amaryllidaceae; genus Allium; species Allium fistulosum. The sequence continues at coordinate 421,523,834 of CM060907.1, read as the reverse complement.
TGGAGAAGCAATCTTTTTAAATATTTGTGAATATACTTTTACTGATGAGATATGCATATGAGTACATTTTCTAAGTATTGAAATGTAGTGTTTGTGAATATACTTATAATGTTGATATAAGTATGTGAAAAAGTTTTCTAAGTTTGAAAGTGAAATTTTTTATGAGTATACTTATATAGTTGAGATAAGTATATCGATATTTTTGAAGTATTGAGAAGCGTAGAAAGTATTTGTGAATATATCTTTGTAAAAGTACTGTGATATAAGTATTTAGAAAGTGCTTTTAATTAACAAAATTGTTTAATTAAAGAGGCTTAAAGGTTGCTTTATGCTTAACCATGCTTAGTTAAATCCATTTTTGAACCGTTTGTTTATTTGATAGATAAATAACCGACTATCAAAAGTTGGCCATTTTTAAGACTATCATTTTCGGTTCGAAGTGACCAGAATTAGATAATTTATCCACAAAATACCTTCGAACCGGCATAAGCACTTCGAATTGGTACATTTTAAAGATGATGAAATCGAAGATGGAGTTCTTTGAAGTGCAAGGGCTACTGGCTACTAATCCTAAGGGTGATTCCAAAATGGATGCAATAGTAGTAGTGCCTTCGGTTTGTTCAAGTAACGAACAACTTGAATTGATTAATGCTGGCATTGCATTGTCGCCTGAAGGGCATTGTTAACATTCCAAGTGGGATTGCTATATAAAAGGTAAAACATAGCTTCAAGCATTACCAACCGAGAATAACTTAAACATGAGATATGCAGCAGGGCTATGTGGGTCGTGCCCAAACGGTATTGTCATCACCTGTCTAAATTATTATTTATGGCTTTGGTTGCGCATGAGAGCTCTCGAAAAGGTTGCAAAAGCAACTGTGGTGATGAAATATTCTATACTATGTAGTATAGGATGGGCCGGTCATGTGTTGGTAGGGGGAGATGTGAAGCCCTCGGTACATTTTCCTAGAGGTGTACTGTGGCAGGTGATACCCCAGTTCCTTGTCATTGTATGGAATCCATTCTCCCCTAAGTGCCTTTTTGACTTAGCTGTATACCTATTATGTTGGAATTTAATCAATGTAACAATTTCGACTTTGATTTTTATACCCTAGACATTATTATAGTATAAGAAGATTTCCTATGAAATGGTTTGGTTATCGTAAGGTAAAAACTCATCTATGTTTATGTGTGGCATGGTCATACAAGATACCTTTATTTTGACAAGTTTTATAACTTTAAATTCCAATTAAGGTGTGTTTCTCACGCGAGTTTACCAAACTGATCTGAGCATTATTTTCTTATGATGCTCAGGTTAGATTGAGCATATTTACAGATTTAGACTAGAGGCTTGGGTGCTTCAAGGGACGAGCTACATGCCTTCAAGAAGTATTCACATATATTTTATTTTCCACTACATTGGTTGTTTATAGTTATCAGCAATTGTGAGGGCAGTTTGTTATAACTGTCCAAGCTAATGGTAGATATTTACTTTGACAGGTGTTTATATATTATAGTTTTTCATTTGTAAAGATCTGTTATATTATTCATCATGATGTGAGATTATGTTCTGTCTTTTCTTTCCTTTTCCCCAACAATATGTCTTTTCGACACTTAGATGCTCGGCACTTGAATACCGTGGATGTATTAGTGTCGACTTACGAGAATCAAAAAGGCCAGTCATTACGTTCATGAAAACCACATTAAGTAGAAGATGAGGTACATCTTAGTTTAGGGATGGGTAAGAAAGATTCAGCACTAGTAGAAAATTGGTAAGATATACAATTGGATTCTACCAACCCCTCAAAAGTTGGGAAAACTTGAAAAAAACCTAAGTACAGAACTATGCATAGATTTGGTCAATTTTTAAAAAGGTCGGCTGATGTATTTATTTGGACCCTCTCAGACTTGGGTGGAATAGACCTAGCCATTATTTGCTATGCTTTTGATATCGAATCAGATGCGTACCTCAGAAGACAAAAGAGGTGCACTCTTGACAAGGAACGGTATAATGCTTTGCATGAAGAAGTAAAAGAAGTTAAAGTTAAATAGGATCATCAAAGATGTTTACTACCCAAAATGGATAACTAACCCAGCCTAGTGAAGATCCCTAACGGAAAGTGGTGAACTTGTATAGACTTCACTAATCTCAAAAAAGCTCAATTTGTAGACATATTTCCTCTTCCTAGAATATATCACCTTATGGATGCAACTAGCAGACAAGAACTGCTCAAATTCGTGAATGCTTACTCAGATTGCAACCATATTGTAATTTTCAAACCAGGTAAGGAGAACACCAACGCTATTATAGATAAGGGGTTATATTGCTACAAGGTCATGCCATTTGGGTTAAAGAATGATTGGGAAATTGCTACAGGCTAGTAAATATGATGTTTTCAAATCAAATTTGAAAGAATGTTGAGGTATATGTAGTTGATATGCTTGTGAAGTCAACAACGTATCCCAGCCAAGTGCAAGATCTAGAAGAAAACTTTCACGACACTTCGGAAATTTAACATGAAGCTGAACCCCCTCAAGCGCACCTTTGCTATTAAGGAAAAGAAGTTCCTTGGTTACATAGTAAAAGGTAGCGGAATGGAGGGTAATCCATAGAAGACTGATGCCATCAAAAGAAACAAAGGTTGTAGAGATGCCTAAAGATATTAAGAGCACAAAAGAGAGGGTAGCTGCATTGAGAAGGTTCATATCAAAGCCACTAATAAGTGCTTTCCATTTTCATTCAAGTCAAGATGGGACAGAAATTTCAAGTGGATAGAGGAATGTAATCTTGCATTTCAAGGGCTAAATGGTGTTTGGGCATCTTCACCAATACTCTCAAAACTAAACCCATTTAAAGACTTATTTGTATACTTAGTTGTAACTGATCAACCTATCGATGTAGTTATAATCAGGGAAGACGAGGGTGCACAAATTCTAGCATACTTCATTGATAAATTTTTATCTAGCATAGAAATAAAGTACAATTTGATAGAGAAGTTAGCTTATAATCTATTGCTTATAGTAAGAAAGTTACGTCTTTATTTTGAAGCGCATACTAAGGTGCTAACAGACAAATAGTAGAAATAAATACTTCACAAACAAGAACTTTAGGCCATGTACTGAAGTCAGCCATTGAATTAAGTCAGTATGATCGATCTTACCGTCGAAGAAATATTATTAGAGAACAAACTCTTGATGATTTCATTGTGCAATTGTAACGACCAGTAATTTTATCACTTTGAATCGGAATATTTAATTAGTATTAGATATTCAGTTAATTATTTTAAATGACGAATAATCCATTTTAACCATTATATAATGATAATAATTTATTTTTAATAATTTTATAAATATATAAACTTGTTTTATAAAGATATATAAACTTTGTCGCATTGGTAGGTTGACATCGTATTTTTATCAATGGATTTTGATATTATTTAATATGGTTTTATAGATTAATAATATTGTTTTAGTTATTTAAAAAAGATAAGAAACTTATTTTCAAGTTTTGTTTACATAAATAAATAGTTTGATTAAATACTGAAAAATGTGACTAGGATTAAGCTTTCAGATTTTTGACTTTTCGTTGAACGAAAGTTATTTCAAATCGTTGCAACATTATTTTGATACAAATACACATATGCATGTACACACATATATGTATATACAATTAGTCACATCAAGGGTTTATAAATATCTAAATATGTACATATATAAGCTTCCTTATATGTATACAAATGAAAGCTTCAACCTTAGGAGTCAAAAAACAAACATACAATCAACTACACTTCACCTTACATACCTACAACATTAAGTGATGGAAGACACATGGATGGGGTGGGTTCAACTGAGAGTTAAGGGGGGAGAGAGGGGTATTCTGGTAGTTTCATGTACAAGGATTTTTTTCCTATAAATACACATGCATATCCTCTTCCTTTCTTCACAAATTCACTTCACTTCCTTCTTCTTCTTCTACAATGGCTTCCTAAAAAGTAAAAATATTTCAACACCGTGTTTCAGTTCTGCTAAAATTGTTTCCATACATATACAATATCAAATCTCTTCAAAAAGTTAGTCAAACTCCACCACCATCATCTCAGAGCCAAGCTTCCACCTCCATATAAGCTTGGTCAAGCATCACTAAGGCCTGTGTGCAAATTCCATAAGCTTCGATGTGAGAAAGGGATCGTTTCATCGATTAAAACGCTTAGAGTCGTATAGCATAAAAGTTAGAACGCACTTTTAACTTGGTTTATTTTAATTCTAATATATATATATATATATATATATATATATATGATTGGTGATATGATTGCTTATATGGTTATTTAATGTGTTTGGATGATTATTGGTTGAATAATGATTTCTTATGTCAAGTATATAATAGCTTGGTTATGATGAAGTAGGATTATAATGATTCATGATTTGAAAATCATATATGTTGAGAAGTGATGGCTATTTGAATTAGCCATAAATGTCCTATGAAAAATTATCCATGTTATGGCAAAAATAATATGTGTATAAGATAGGTTAAGCCTCTCTATAAATCTAAAACTAAAAAGAAATGTTTTTGGATAGATTTGGAATTTGTTTTAAAAGAAATAAATTTGAAGAAAAAATGAGTTTCAAAATTATTTGGGAAAAATAAAATCCATGGTTTGATTTTTGAAAAATAATAGTTTCAAAAGTGGAAAATAATATAGAAATATCATATGGCTTTGTATAAAATAATTTTGAATTAAAAAGATGGAAATTGAATATAATAATAATATAATATTAAAGATGCAAAATAAAGTGAAAAAGAGATTTTAATAATGTAAAATAGTTAAAATTGTTTTAATATGGTTTAATATGATATTAGAATGATTTAAAAGTGTTTCGGGCATGTTTGGAAAATTTTGAATAAAAGGTGAAAAATAAGACGTCGCGTTTCGGTAGTTCGCGATTTCGCGACCTGAAAAGTTAAATCAATATGCACAATTAAATATAAGTGGGAATTCTTTGAAATAAGAATTTTGCAAACCCTTATGCTCATAGTTTTCAAATGAAGAAGAAAAATCAAGATTTCATTTGGTGAAGTTTGAGATATGCCGTAATCAAGTTTTCAAAATCGTCGCGTTTTGGCAGTTCGTAAACTATTGTTTTCAACCCTTTAAAATGGAGTTTTTAAATCTTTAAAAATATGAAATAATTTCCTTAAATATGTTTAAATGCTTTAAAAGGAATTTTATTTATAAAAATGGGCATATACGTAATGATATTGGTGTTTTAATCTATAAAGGTGTGACGACCGCTCATGACCCCTGCACTGAACCTAGAGATAGTGCGCTGTAAAGTGTGCCAGGCGACCATAGACGATTGCCAGGGTAAATTAAAACAACAGAATCTATCGTATTACTCACAGCGCATGGACAAAATACAATAGAACATATATATAGTGAAGCTTCACAGAATAGAATCTCATCAATAAAACTTCATAATAGTTGAATACAATCATCAGAATAGTCAATACATCAAGCCTCACTACATAACACTCAGAGAATATACAAACAGCGGAACATCCAGTACATATAAGAAGAAGAAAATATGCAACCCTCCAGCTCGTCTTCGATATCAACACCGTTGAAAGCAAGAACAGCACCTGTCACCTGCTACCTAGTCTTCCCGTCCCAAAATGGACGAACAGCCCAAGGCAATAAGAGTTAAAACATAAAGCCTTGAGTCAGACAACAGTCTTAGTGAGCAGTAAATTAACTAACAACATACCAAAAGAACATAAAGGAAAAGGAATAGGAATACAACCCTTCCACTCCACCTCTTTCTACAATGATAGCCCCCAGACATACACTAAGCAGAAGCAAACATAGCAGAGCATACAATTTAAAATAAAGCAATTATCACTCGAGTCAAGGGCGATGTTTTCCAAGCACAAACCCCCAAGGCCTAAACCAAGATCAGGTAAGCACCCAGAAAATACCGCCCTTGAGACCGAATGACGATACAACCAAACATCCATGACTCTAGCTATCACTGTTATCATTGCTTCGATATCATCGTTATTTGAATGACCGGCACATTCTTTCCTCCGTCCGTCAAGGGCTAATGGAAACCCCGGTTCTAGACATAACTCTGCACGTCATCGTGACCCGTGCCTAGGACTATCGAATCTGCCCAGAGTACTTGACTACCCAATCAGTAGCCTTCAGGGACTATCGAATCTGCCCAACGTACTCTTGCTTTGAGCATGCTAGAACCTTCAACAACGATGATACCTCAGCCTCCTTGTCATCCTCCTCGACGACTATTTCCATACTAGCTCAAGCGCCTCTCGAGCCAACCATTATCCTCAACTCGAACCATATCACCGAGTTATCAACATGCTTGGAATGATCCCATCTGGACTAGACCAAGACTATCTCATATCATGCCTCGCTTCATCACATCCTCGCAAAGCTTCATCTCAACGTCATCATCCTCAAATCTATGCATAAGAGCTTCATCATTCGCTACATATGCCACTAGCAGCTTTTCCAATTCAAGAGCCTTTCCCTTAGCTTTGAATCATCTTCGGTCTAAATCAAATCATCAATCATCTAATTCATAGCAATCAATCAAGTCAAACATTAATCCAAGTAATCAAGCATTCAAATATGATCTAAATAGACAATTATAACAATAATGGCAATTTCGTAATTAAAGAGTCGAAAGTCTAATAAGCATGAAAACATGAGCAATGTCTCTATAATCTTGATGAATGAACTTGCATAGGTTAACATGTAGTAAAATGGATGTCAAATCATCATGAGCAATGGATTTATATGGATCTACACATATGGTTAGGAAAATGCATGGAAATCTCTACTTTAACACCAAATCAAGCCAACGATCCGATATACTCCTTTGGATCCATGTGAGAGATAATCACCACTCACCAAATCACCTAAACAACCCCAAATCAACACACTTTAGATCTGGACAGCGAAGGATCTAGCTTGATCTATCACGAATCCGCTTCAAACGATGAAATCTCACTTCAATGGATGAAGATCTTCAATCTAAGCTCTTGAATCTTCAATTTGATCTTCAACTTGGATGGATGGAATCACTAGATTTAGAGTGGAGAAAAGAAGTGAAGAAGTGTAGAAGTCGAGCTCTCAAAATGGCAGCACTTCGTCGCTTCGAAATCCGGATCCCAATAAGTGAGAAATGGATGAGTATTTATAGCTGAAAACCCTCTTAGGTCGCCCACTATTAGGTTGTCCACGACCTATAGAGCCCACGACCTACGACCTATTAAAGCTCCACATCCTACGACCTAACGACATAGCAGCCTAACTCCTAAGTCGCTCGTGACTTATCACTACACGACCTAACACATGCGCCTTAACGACCCAGCGACTTAACAACATGTGCGCTTCCTCGACCTAAAAACACTACGACCTACACTGTGCGCGACCTAACAACTCATGCGACTTAGCAAAGTTACGACCTAACCAAGATGCGACCTAACTGGGTTACGACTCAACTCCTAAGTCGTCTACGACTTAACTACGCGCGACCTAGCAATGGTTCCGTCCTAACGACTTAATAACCATGCGACTTAATAATGCGCATCCAAGCGACCTAGTAACAGCTCCGACCTAACACACCCAGGCAACCTTACGACTTAACCAGGCTACGACTTAACTTCCTTAGGTCGTTGCCGACCTACCCCTTAGGTCTTTAACTCGCCAAAACTCTTAAGTCGTCTAAATCCTATAGGTCGCCTATTTCCTTAAGTCGGCTACGACCTAAGCCTCAACATAAATTCTTACGACCTAACTCTTAGGTTGTCTACGACATAACCACGCTAACTACTGGTTCTCCTTAGGTCGCTGTCGACCTATCCCTTAGGTCGTTCAAAACCTTAACTCGGTCAGTCTTCTTAGGTCGTTCCTAACCTTAAGTCACTTACTTCTTATGTCGCCTATTCTTGAGTCGCCAAATCCTTAAGTCGTCCCAATCTCTCCTAAGTCGGTCACTCCTTAGATCGTCTATCTCTTAGGTCGTACTCTTCCTAAGTCGGTTACTCGACCTAAGCCACCCCATACGACCTAATTTCCCCACGACTTATCCCAATGCCTAGGTCGCTCCAAACCTTCCTACGACCTAAGACTTAGACTCTAGACGACTTAGCAACAGTGCGACCAAATGTCAACTGTTTTACGATGTTTCGTTCCGTAAAATACGGGTCGTTACATTCTCTCCCCCTTAGGAAATTTCGCCCCCGAAATTCCAAACAAACAAGGCAATCAAAGACTATTATGCACGCCTACCATCCATAGCAATCAACAAACCATGCATCCAATTCTAGCTTAGCATACAGAATTCTAACACCAGAACAAGTTACAATATCGTGAGATGACACGACACCTTAGGGCCATACCTTGAAGAGTTCAGGATGAGCTGCCTTCATCCTCTCTTCCACCTTCCACGTACAGTCGTTATCATCATCACTCCATTGTATCTTGAGTAACTTAACTATCTTCCTCCTAAGCTGTTTCGTGTCGGTTTCAACAACACGAAGCGGCTTACGAGGTCTCTTGTCGACTGGATCAACTTCAAAATCTTCACAGCTATCAGCAGAAACCACTGAATTCGAGTCGTGCACATACTTCCGTAGATACGATACATGAAAAACATTGTGCACACCCAACATCTTCTCTGGTAACTCCAATCTGTAGGCGAGCTTTCCAATTCGCTCGATGATCGGGAATGGTCCAACAAATCTCGGAGTCAATTTCCCTTTCTTCCCGAATCGAATAACATTCTTCAGTGGAGAAATCTTCACAAATACCATATCACTAATGTCGAATTCCAAATCCTTACGATGCTTATCGGCATAACTTTTCTGATGGTCTTGGGCTGCCTTCATTCGTTGCCGAATGATCTCTATACAATCCGAAGTCTGTCGAATCATCTCTGGCCCAAGCATCAACTTTTCTCCTGTCTCTAACCAACATGTCGGAGAGTTACACGGTCTTCCATACAATGCCTCATACGGTGCCATACCAATGCTTGACTGGTAACTGTTGTTATATGAAAATTCCACCAAATGAAGGTGATCTTCCCATGATCCTCCGAAATCCAAAACACAAGCTCTGAGGAGATCTTCCAAAACTCGGTTGACTCTCTCGGTCTGACCATCTGTTTGAGGGTGATAAGCTGTACTCAAACACAACTCGGTTCCCAAAACTTCCTTGATGCTCTTCCAAAATCCGCTAGTGAACAATGGATCCCGATCGCTCACTATACTCTTCGGAATACCATGGAATCGAACTATCCACTTAACATACAACTCTGCCAACTTTGATGCAGTCCTAGTCGATCGAACAGGAATGAATCTTGCGCTCTTAGTTAGACGATCTACGATGACCCAAATCCCTTCATTTCCCGTTCTGGCTCTAGGTAGTCCATCTATAAAATCCATCGATACTTGCTCCCACTTCCACGTAGGAACTTCTAATGGCTGAAGCAATCCACTTGGCTTCTTCTGTTCCGCTTTTACCAACTGGCAGTTCATACACTTGGAAATAAAATTTCCAACATCCTTCTTCATACCTTCCCAGTAGTAGGTTCTCTTCATATCCCGATACATCTTATTTCCACCTGGATGAATTGTCAGCTTCGAGTGATGACTTTCCTTCAGAACTTCACTCCTCAATTCATCTATATCGGGAACAACTAGTCGTCCTTGCTTTCGAAGCCAACCCTCTCGATCGACCTCGAATCCTTTATCCTTTTCTGGATCCAATCCAGATTCCAATTCACGGATAATCTTGACAATCTTATTATCTCGCTTTTGACTCTCGCCAATCCTTTCCACAAGAGTCGGTCTTATCGATAAGTTTGCCAACATCTCAGGTTCCAATTCGAATCTAGGCCTGAAGTCAAATCCAGCTAAATACTCGAGATTCTTCCATTCTGAAAACATGGCTCCCAATCCTGCATGTCTTCGACTTAACGCATCTGCCACTGCATTACCTTTTCCTGGAGTATAAGCTATACCAAACTCATATGATGCCAAAAACTCTAGCCAACGTTGCTGCCGAAGATTCAAATCCTTTTGGGAGAAAAGATACTTCAACGACTTATGATCCGTAAACAACTCGAATCGAACTCCCAGTAGATAATGTCTCCACATCTTCAGAGCAAAAATAATCACCGCTAATTCCAAATCATGAGTCGGGTAATTCCTTTCATGCGGCTTCAGTTGTCGACTTGCATACGCAACAACTTTATCCCTCTACATCAGTACTGCTCCAAGTCCAGTACCACATGCGTCGGTGTAAACCACCATCTCATCATTCCCACTAGGAATAGTCAAAACAGGAGCACTCGTCAATCTTTCTTTCAGGATTCTGAAAGCTTGCTCACACTTATCTTCCCACTTGAACACTTGGTTCTTCTTCGTCAATCCTGTTAACGGTGCAGCCACCTTGGAGAAGTCTTTGATAAACCGTCGATAATATCCTGCCAATCCAAGAAAACTTCTCACATCAGATGCATTCTTAGGTCTAACCCAATCCTGGATTGCTGCCACCTTAGCGGGATCAACCGCTATTCTATTTCCAGAGATAACATGGCCTAAGAAACTCACTTCACTCTTCCAGAAGTGACACTTCGAAAACTTAGCCTTCAGCTGATGTTTCCGCAAGATTTCCAAAACAATACGCAAGTGCGTCTTGTGCTCTTCCTCAGTTCTGGAGTAAATCAGAATATCATCCACGAACACAAGCACGAACTTGTTCAACCGATCTCTGAACACTCTATTCATAAGATCCACAAAATATGCTGGCGCGTTAGTCAATCCAAACGGCATTACCAGCCACTCAAAGAAACCGGATGGTGTCCTAAAAGCAGTCTTCGGCACACTATCCTTAGCCACACTCAACTGGTGAAATCCCGTTGCCAAATTCATCTGAGAAAACACCCTAGCTTCGTGAAGCTGATCAAACAAGTCATCAATTCTTTGCAATGGATACTTGTTCTTCTTAGTCACCTTATTCAGCTCACGATAATCCACACACAACCTCAGTGATCCATCTGCTTTGGTAACAAACACAACTGGTGCACCCCATTCGGACACACTACGCTGAATGAATCCTTTCTGCAAAAGATCATCAACTTGCACCCTCAACTCTTGCTGTTCCTTAGGCGCCATCCACCTAAGAGGCATCACAACAGGTCTGGCTCCTTCAACTAGATCTATACGAAACTCGATCTCTCTATGCGGCGGTAACCCTTTGACCTCTTCAAAGACATCCTCGAATCCATTAGCGATCGGCACTGATGACAGTCCATCCCGTGGAACAACCAGCGAATACATGAAGCTCATGAAGACGCCTTCTTCATGCTTACATCGTATCACAATCTTTCGCCCCTCCACATTCTCGACTGTCACCTCCAACCTTTCACAATCAACCTTTGTCGCATACTTCCTAAGCCAGTCCATACCCAAAATAATTCCGAACCCCGTAAAGTTCAGAACAAAACAATCACAAACAAAAGAGCAACCATGACTCGATACAATCAGACCACGGCATAGCATACACAAACAAGACGAACCCCCAACTGGATTAGTCACAACCAATGGCCTATCAACAATATCCTGTTCTAAGCCCAACCGGCCTACAAGTTCACTACAAACAAACGAATGAGATGCCCCAGTATCAAATAGAACTCTAACTGGAACACCACATAGGAAAAGAGTACCTTGAACCACCACGCTCTTTCCTTTCTCTTCAGCAGTAGGAGCTTTTGAAGACGATGGAACAGCCCCCAAAGCATAAGCTTGCACAATCTGCTTGTCCCTTCTCGGTTCTGGACAATTCTTCCTGATATGCCCTGGCTTGTCACAGTTGTGACACTTCATTGGCACCTTCGGATTCTTGCAATCCCTAGAGAAATGGCCCTTCTGCTGACAATTGAAGCAGGTCACTTCGCTCTTCGGCTTCTTCTGGCCATCCTTACCCTTCTGCTGCTGCTTCCTCTTCTTGTTTCCACCCTGCTGGGGTTTAGACTCTTCCCTGGTCACAGCAACAACAGATCCTTTCTTAGGAAACAGACTCTCATGCCTGAGAGCTTTCTCCACAAGCTTCTCAAATGAATCGTCCAAATGATCCACCAATTGTCTCCCAAGATAACTGTCCAAGCCTGTCACAAACTTCTCGTTCTTCTGATACGAAGATTCAATATACGATCGGGCATACTTGGACAAAGCTTCAACCTCAGAAACATACTCAAGAACTGGTCTCCCACCTTGCTTGAGCTCCACAAACTTCTTGAACAGTACAGACTTCTGAGCAGTAGAAATGAACTTAGCTTCAAATCTGACTTGGAATTGCTCCCAAGTAATCTCTTCCTCCGGAGTATCAATAGTGATAGAGTTCCACCAATCAGAAGCTCTCCCTTGAAGCTGTCTTGATGCCAACTTCCTCTTAGTAGCATCCTCAATTCCCAAGTCACGAAAGATCCTTCTACAAGCATCTATCCACCTCTGAACCTCAATGGTTGATTATGTTCCCAAGAAAACCTTTCCTCCAAGAGCAGTGTAGTCCTTACACAGCTTAGCAAAATCCACCGGTCTTGGAGTTTGAACTTGAACTCCAACATCCACCGATGGCCCCGGAGCTGGCATCCTTCTCATGATCGAAGTCATCATAGCTTCGAACATAGCAGCATAATCAGCAGTCCCTTCAGTAGCACGGCCTTCCCTAGCAGCTGGTCTCCCTCTTCGACTCGTTCTCAATATCTATAAAAAGGAATGATTAGCACACCTAGAGAAACAACTGCATAAAGGACTCAAACTCTACTAAGCTACTATATTATATATAGTAATCATCCATCAAAATACAATTACGTCTCTCATACGCAGTTACGTCTGCGAGCGTTGGGTAAAATCGATTAACCAAAGCTCTAATACCAAATGTGACGACCGCCCATGACCCTTGCACTGAACCTAGAGATAGTGCGCTGTAAAGTGTGCCAGGCGACCATGGACGATTGCCAGGGTAAATTAAAACAACAGAATCTATCGTATTACTCACAGCGCATGGACAAAATACAATAGAACATATATATAGTGAAGCTTCACAGAATAGATTATCATCAATAAAAATTCATAATAGTTGAATACAATCATCAGAATAGTCAATACATCAAGCCTCACTACATAACACTCAGAGAATATACAAACAGCGGAACATCCAGTACATATAAGAAGAAGATAATATGCAACCCTCCAGCTTGTCTTCGATATCAACACCGTTGAAAGCAAGAACAGCACCTGTCACCTGCTACCTAGTCTGCCCGTCCCAAAATGGACGAACAGCCCAAGGCAATAAGAGTTAAAACATAAAGCCTTGAGTCAGACAACAGTCTTAGTGAGCAGTAAATTAACTAACAACATACCAAAAGAACATAAAGGAAAAGGAATAGGAATACAACCCTTCCACTCCACCTCTTTCTACAGTGATAGCCCCCAGACACACACTAAGCAGAAGCAAACATAGCAGAGCATACAATTTAAAATAAAGCAATTATCACTCGAGTCAAGGGCGATGTTTTCCAAGCACAAACCACCAAGGCCTAAACCAAGATCAGATAAGCACCCAGAAATTACCGCTCTTGAGACCGAATGACGATACAACCAAACATCCATGACTCTGGCTATCACTGTTATCATTGCTTCGATATCATCGTTAATTGAATGACCGACACATTCTTTCCTCCGTCCGTCAAGGGCTAATGGAAACCCCAGTTCTAGACATAACTCTACACGTCATCGTGACCCGTGCCTGGAACTTGATGTATTGAAAAATCTTCAAATAAAGTGAGCATATTCAATATCTTCTTTACATATAGAGCTAGCTTGGCATCTTTAGTCTGATATACTTGCTTCACTTGATTTACCATTAGTTGCAAATCTCTAAAGATTTGAATCCATGGGATTTTGAGCTCGAATGCCAAAGTCAACCCTGCCACCATTGATTCATATTTGGCTACATTGTTTGTTGTAGGAAATCCTAACTTCATTGCATAGTGTAGACGATGTCCATTTGGTGTTATTATGACATACCCAACACCATCCCCTTATTTACTTGATGCACCATCGACTAATAACTGCTAGATAGGTTTTTTATCCCTTTCCTTTTCTGATTGTTCCTTAATGAAGTTGGTACACTCATTAATAAAACCCTCCAATGCTTTCCCTTTGTTAGATGTTCGTGGCTGAAACTCAATATCATACTGACTAAGCACAATTCCGCATTTTACCAGCCTACCTGAAGTTTCTGGCTTACTGAAAACTTATTTGAGGGGAAAATTGGTCAATACCCTATTGGATGTGCTTGAACGTATGCTCTAAGTTGTTGTGCTATGAGTATCAAGCAATAAACTAGTTTTTCTATTACTGGGTACCAAACATCTACATCCTTTAACCGCCTGCTTACGTAATAAACAAGAAGTTGAGTCCCATTTCCTTCTGTGATCAAAACCGAACTCAGTGCATGTTCTGAGACCACTATGTATAGGTACAAGATTTCACCATCCTTGAGACTAGATAGTATCGAAAGTTTTTCCAAAAGATTTTTTAACTCTTGAAAAGATTTCTTACAATCTTCTCCCCATTCAAAGTTTTTTCTTCTTCTTGATTACGTTAAAAAAGGATACATTTATCAATCATCTTGGAAATGAATCTGCTTAGAGCGGCTATCCTTCCATTTAAACTCATTACCACTTTGCAAGTTTTGGGCTCAGCCATATCCTTGATAGCTTGAATTTTGTCTGGGCTAGCTTCAATCCCTTGAGCACTCACAAGATAGCCCAAAAACTTCCCTGTTAACGTAAATATCGAACGCTAACACCTCGGTGTAAGTAGTAATAAAGTGAAAGCACCACCCGTTGGTACGGGAACTAAAACAAGCAGATAATTGCAGTAAAAGTAAAGAGACGGAAAGTTTTTATA
This sequence comes from Allium fistulosum, assembly GCA_030737815.1. NCBI lineage: Eukaryota > Viridiplantae > Streptophyta > Magnoliopsida > Asparagales > Amaryllidaceae > Allium > Allium fistulosum. The sequence continues at coordinate 421,508,827 of CM060907.1, read as the reverse complement.
GTGGTTCGGCTCAAAGTCGAGCCTACGTCCACTTTATCTTCTTTATTGCTGATTTGATTACAACTTTTTCAATGATTCTTCGATTACAACACGATTATGACGAATAGCTCGAACTTCGATGTAGAAAAGCTCCTTGGATTCATGTTGAATGATTTAGATCTTTTCCCAAAGTTCGTTGAAGCGTCTTTGGTGTTTGAAGTGTTGAAGGAGTCAAGAAAATAGCAAAGTATCGGCGTTCCAGAAATGATCCAAAAGTCCCCTTAAAGTTGGAGCAGGCGGGGTATTTATAGGAGGAGTCATCCTTAGGTCGGATGTGATAGGTCGTATGCAACCTAAGAATCGTGCGACCTAAGAATGTCCCGAGGTAACTAAGTCGTCTGCGACTTAGTTGTGCTATCCTGAGCGAGTTACTGGGTGTGAGCGACCAAATGTAGTAAATACAGAAGTTATCTCGGTCAGATTAGGTCGTGAATGACCTAATAGAATAGGCAAGTCGTGTGGCTTTACTCCGGAGCATGTTAAGTCATTCCCTTTTCCTGAATTTCTAGGTCACTAGGCTGCTAACTCGTTAGGTCGCTAGGTCGCTAACTCGTTAGGTCGCTTTCTGGAGTTAGGTCGCTAAGTCGCTTTCTAGAGTTAGGTCGCAGCCTTCTTATCTCGTTAGGTCGCTAGCTTGTCATAGATTGTTAAGTCGGTGAGTCTCTTAACTCGCTAAGTCGTTGGATCCCTGAAGCCTTGAGTTCCTTGAGTCGCTTGAGTCCTTTAGATCGGTAAGTCGTAGGTCGCTGAGTGCTAGGTCATTGAAAAAGTGGTGTTAACACTTGCTCCTCGAAGTATACGCCTAGGGACTAGGTCGTGTGCTTCGACACTTTTTAACTCGTGCTATCTGAGTTGCTAAGTCATGAGTCGCTGGAGTTCTTAGGTCGTTTAAGCCGATTCGAATTCCACCTTTCCCTCTTATAAGTTACTTGGCTTCTCCTTCATTCTCCTCACTTTCTCTAACCTTTGAAGCCGCCATTGACGAATTTCTAAGCTCCAGAACTTCAAAGCAAAATTCTACTCCTCGTTATTTCGTTCATCATTTCTAATAGCGAATTTAGGTAATGCTGATCATCCATCTATTGCGCCTTCCATAGATTCTCCTATCATCAATTCTATGCAATTTCTGTTACCATATTGTAAAATATTACTCTGTTTCGCCCTCTGATCATCGTGGAATCGTTGGTGAGAAGGCGATGAGGTTTTAGGCGTTTGGAGAAGGCGATGAGGTATTAGGTTAACGGGTTAGTGGATAGCGGGTTATGTTGTGGTGTTTCTGGTGAGGTAAGGGGGATGGACACGCGACAACATGCGAGTGGAGAGTAGGACTTAGTGTTTTTGATGGAAGAAAACTCGGCATTTCCGAGTTACTCTTAGAGCGACCTAATGCATCGAACGACCTAAGAGCCTTGCGACTTAAAAGAATCTGAACGACTTACGAACTTGCGACTTAAGATGCGTAGCATATTTCTTCGGGCGAGATAACTCTCCTTACGACCTATCTTTGGGTCGCACTATGATCTGGGCGACTTAACTTCTTGCGACATATCCTTTGGGTCGTGGGTGTACTTGGACAAGCTAACACTTAAACAAATTTGCCCTGTCTTGGCTTAAAGCCTTATGCCTTAACTTGTAGCGTAGCTTTAACTCGTAGGAACATGACTAATGAACTCCATAACTCGAGCAAAGCGACTTAACTGAGGTCAACTTATGTTAGGTCGTTGAACATGATTTGGATGACCTAAGTAATCCCGGGCTAGTCTTAAGTCATTCCTACGACTTAAAGACATGAACACTTGCAAATTTTTTACAGAACTTGACTGAATTGCCAATTTGAACTGCCTGAACTTGTTGCACTTTTTCACGGATTGTATTGACTTGATTGCTAATAACCTATTAAATACAACATTTGCAGAAAACTGGGACGAATATACTCATCATTGACTGCCCACATCGAATGATGGATTAAATCAAAAGACAATATTCTACTTAAGTATAATATCATGAATTTAATCGAGTGTGAAATGCTGCGAATTAACTAACTTGCATGAAGTGTCAACGCAAAATTCTCACAGTTAAAACTACTTACTATCGGATGTTATATGCATTGACACTAATCTCAGTTTTAATTTAATAACAAGTCTTGAATTTTCCTGAATTGACGTATGCCAACCAATATCATTATCTTTATTTACTTGTTATTTTATTAGCTTCGCACAACACTTCACACGCTTTTTAGGAAACGTGCACCTTCATATTTGAACATCATGTTCCTTGTATAGAATGACTTCTCATCAAGCACAAGAAGAAACAGTAGAACAGATTGAAGAAGTCTTCCCAATAGCTAATCTCTTGGATAATCCCCCGGAAAGAACTTCAACCACTCTGAATCAATGGGTGTTCAATCAATTATGTGTTCAGTTTGGTATTGCTGAAGCAGACGCTTTGCTTCCTGGGGTAAACGATACTGCTGACAGGCCACCTCTTGGTTTTATCGTAGTTGTTAACGCTAAAAAGTGAACGCTAACACCCGGTGTGTGTAGTTGAATTGTGAAAGCACCACCCGTGTGACGGGAACAGGAATTAAGTAGTAAAATAGCGAAAAAGCAGTAAAAGACAGTAGTTTATAGTGGTTCGGCTTGAGATCGAGCCTACGTCCACTTTGAATCTCTTTATTACTGAATCTGGTTACAAAATGACACAATACACTTGTGAAATACAATATCTTTCGATTCCTAAACACTTTCGACTATTAGCTCAAGCTTCGATGTTGAAGATCTCCTCGAATTCGTGTTGAATGCGGTAGATTTCTCTCAAAGCTTGTTGTAATGTCTTGAGTGATTGGTGTTCTTCAAATGTGGAATGAGTTGAGAGTTCGGCAGAGTAACGATGCTTCAAGAAATGATCTGCCAAAAGTCCCCTCCTTGTTGGAGTTTGGGGGTATTTATAGAGAGGATTTCTGAGCAGAATTTTATCAAGTGATAAGTCGGCCACGACCTAGGGTAGGTCGTAGATCGTAAGTCGGTGACGGTATAGGGGATCACTTCGGCTGCACTTGATTCTTCTGAACGAGTTGATAAGTCGCGCGCGACTTAGTATAAGTTGTAAGTCGGCAGCGACCTAAAAGATGCGGCATGGAACATGTCTTCACTTTGCTTTAGCTCGTTAAGTCGTTCATCCACTTAGGTCGGTAGGTCGTAAGTCCTTTTAAGTCATTATCTCCTTAAGTTGGTCCACATCTTAAGTCGGTATGCTCCTTTCAGTAGTTAGGTCGGTTAATTGTTAAGTCGGAGATCTTTTATGTCGTAGACTTCCTTAAGTCGTAACCGGTTAAATCGGACTTTCTTAAGTCCGTCAACTACTGAGTCGGTCCATACCTTATGTCGTAGAATTCCTTAAGTCGTAACCCATTGAGTCGGTCCTGTAGCTCAAGTCATACACTGCCTTAGGTCGGAACCTTCCTTAACTCGTAAACTGTTAAGTCGGACCATTCCTTAGGTCGGAGCCTGTTGAGTCGTAGGCCTCTTTAAGTCGTAAGTCGCAGCTTGTTAAGTCGCGAACAAAAGAGGATTAACATTTGCCCCTCGAAGTGTATGCCTAGGTCGTAGGTCATATGCTTCGATTCTTCTTAACTCGCTCTTTTGTTAGATCGTGAACGACATAAGATAAGTTGTAAGTCGTGGATCGTGGGTCGATTCACATTTCAATACCCCAGTGTATAAATAGCTTAGGTCGTTTCCTCTTTCACTTCACCTATCTTATTATTCTGTTCAGCCATTAGCAAATACTCGAGCTCTCGAAGACAAATCTCATTACTCGATCATCAGTTATCCTCAGCATTACATTGCGTAAGTGAATTCAACTACTATCCAAACGTGATCATCATTGAATCGAGGATCCCGTGTTTGTCGCCCTTTATCCGAGTTTGTACATTATGCTTTATCACGAGTTGTGTCGCATCTGATTCTTGACTTTCTTTTAGTCGCGATGCCATTGTGATCCTCGAATATATTACCGCATACTGGTTTCATGATGGATTTGGGATGATTTGATGATGTTGTGAGATGCGATTAGGAGGCGTAACTTAGGGTTTTTGATAAGGGATAGTTCGAAGTTACTGGGTTTATGAATCTCAAGTTGGCTGACGAGTTTTTGAACTTCTCAATGGAGAGGAAGGTAATCGGCAAAAGTAGATGAGGTTTTGGTTCGAGCAAGAGATAGCTTGAATTTCCATCGGAGACGACCCAAAAAATTCACGACCTAAAATATTCACGATTTAACACTTTGTTCGGTTCAAGAACCCCTGCGACCTAATTAGTTTGAGGCGTAGACCTTAAGTCGCGGCCGAGCTTGGACTTAGGAAAAATAGTGCTGTTCAGACTCGAAGCCTTCATATGTATTACGACTTAGAGTCAACGACTTAACCTAACTCGTAGCATTTCCTTTTGGCCGTGGACGAGCTACTACTTCCATATTGTAACTTGAGGGATTTCCGACCCATACTAAGTCGTGAACGAGTTAGAAATTTAAGACTTAAATTGCCTGAACTTCTTTGCAGATTATTCCTAATGCTATCAACCTGTTAAACACAATATTTGCAGAAAACTGGGACGAATATACTGTCATTGACTGCCCACATCGAATGACAGATTAGTCGATAAAGAGAAAATCAACTTAAATGAACTGTATGAACGAAATGCTGTACAATAACCAATTCAAGTGAAGTATTAAAGCAAAATTGTAATAGTCAACTGAAACTGATTTATTTGCACTAACACTACACTTGAATATTAACAAGTTCTGAAATCTTGTAATCGATTGATCATCAATGAGTTTAATTCCAGTTATGTGTGCTTTTTATTTTCATTAGTTTTGCACAACACTCCACACTTTTTAGGAAACGTGTACCTACACATTTTAACATCCAATTGATTGTGTAGAATGTCTTCTCCACAAGAAGGAATAGAGCAAGTTGAAGAGATTTTTCCAGTTGTTGTTCCGTTGAATGATCCTCCAGAAAGGGTCTCGACCACTTTGAACTACAGAACCTTTAACCAGTTGTGTATTCAATTCGGAATTGCTGAAGCAGACGCACAACTAATCGGGAAGCCTGATAATGCTGATAGACCTCCTCGCGGTTTTGTTGTGGTAAATCGACAAATGTGCTAGAATGGAGCTATCCCTCCTTTTAATGACTTCTTGCGAACACTTCTTCTACGATTAACCATCTCCCCTTTCCAGCTGCATCCCAATGGATATGCTATCTTAACGGGGCTATGTGTGCTCTTTAGGAGGACACTCGATCGTCTTCCAAGCTTCGACGAAATTTGTTATTTGTGCACTTTCGCTAAAAACAAAGATCTTCCTTCCATCACAGTTGTGAGAAGTGCCAAAAACCGTAAACTCATCATTGGTCTCCCTGAGAGCGTTCAAGGGTTTCTAAGTCAATTTTTCTATGTTCGCTGTCCTCCGGGATTTTACACTATCTGGAGAGTAGGAAGTAAGATCACTTGTCTCAGTTTCTTATGTTTTTTCGAACTTGCTGAAGTCCGAGTTATCAAGTGTTAACTTTGCCCTTTTCTTTTCAGCCCTTCCACCTCCTTCTAGAGATCCCGGTCACAAAGCGACTTTTGAGAGGCTTATGGCGGTGCCAGTTGAGGAGAGGCGTATCCAATTTCTGTTGACAGACGAATTTTTACATCAATTCGGGCTTTTACACTCTTCCCGCTTTACTCAGCCTCGTGAAGTTTCTAATTTTCCAGCACAGACATCAGATGCCCCAGCTTCAACGGAAGAGATTGCTCTAAAGGAGCCAACTGCAGACACTGCATTAGTAAAGTGTTCTACTCCTATCGATGTTGCGGGGTCGTCCAACAAGTTAACGCTTTCTCCAGTTATTGAAGAGGAGGAAAATCCTCACATTTCTGAGAAGACGGCCGACGTGGAAGTCGAAAAAGAGAGTTCTGCTGGGCATCACGGCGATGATAATTTTGATAATTTGAGTGATATAATGATAACTTCTCAGGAGCTTTTTAAAGATAATATCTCAAAAGCGATCTCTCCCGTTGTTGAAGCGACTTCCTCTTTGAAACAAGCTTCGACACCTTCTACACCAGTCGTCTCCGTTTCCACATTAAAGCGTGGTTTGTAGTTTGATGCACGTAGTTTGCACGCCGCACACACTTAGGATTTTTCAGCGCTTATACGCACTTATCCTCTTTTTCTGAAAATTTCTAAACTTCATTCCTTTTCCATTTTCAGATTCTCCGATGGGGCGCACTGGCTCATATTACAACAAATTTCAGCGCTATGGAGGCCGTGGAGCTTATGATTTTAGGCAATACCTTGATGCCCCGAGGGAAACGGACGAAGAAAGAGCTATTAGGAAAGCTCGAGAGAGGCGGGACTATGAACGCCAGCATGGGAGGAAGGATGAGCGGTACGACTCTTCATACAGAGGCGACGACTCTCACAAGCGAAAGACTTATGACGACAAGGGGAAGACTCATATTGTTGACGAATCAAGTAAGCGGTCCAAGCCTAGTGACGCGTCTACAATTTCTGAGAAGACCGATGCTCCCATCTCTCCTAATATTCCATCCGGCTCTCCTGTTCTAAAGAAATCTGATATCCAGGCGATCATCAGTAGACCTCAGTATCAGGTCAAAGATGCCCCTCCTATTCTTCAAAGCCGATTTCCGAATTGGTGCTTAAAAGGGGTGCGTTTTGACCTTGATTTGGTTCCGATCGATAAATCGGATATGCGGCGTAGCCTTGATGCCGTCAAACTTAATATTGAAAGGGTGTCCGGATGGCAAAAGCTTGTCGATGAGCTGCAAAGAGTCAATCGTGCGAACCTTGAAGCCATGCTGACCATGGAAAACGACTAGACGGAAAGGGACAAAATTTGCAAACAGCATGATGCCGAGATGACGAGCATTGCTGATGATAATGCGAGACTTGAGTCCGAGGTTAAAAAACTCAAGGAAGATTTCGCCGCTTCTTCCGCTTCGCAATCTCAGAAAGAAGAAGTATTTCAAAAGAAAGTGCGGGATGCGCACGCTGCTCAGAGGGATGCTGAGATGAAATTTGCGGCTGAGCAGTTCGTCGTTGAAGAGTACCGCAAAAATAACACTCAGTTGCGGGAAACAGTTAACTCCCAGAACGTGGAGATCGAATTGCTAAAGTCTCGTCTTGCTAAAGCTGAGAAAGAGCGTGATGAGGCTGTTGCTGGTCGAGTTGCAGCCGTTGTTGAAAAAGAAGTGGCTGAGCAATCGCATGAGGCAACGAAAGCTAATGTCAGCTCTACCTTATTCGACTTTTATTTACACAGCGTTCTGGGTCATGGAAGTCTCTCTTTTCTGGGCCCTGAATATGAGATTACCCTGGCTGAAGTGTGGGAAGCCGCAGTTGATATGCTTGGTGGTGCCGGCTATGATGAGGCAGAGCTTGAGGCACGTTATCTTGACGATGAAGCTCGTGCCGCTCTTGCTAGAGGAAAAGAGCAACTTGCCAGAGTGCGAGCTGAGTCTTCAGGAGATGAACACCCGAAAGAGGAAGCTCCTTCAACTGCCCCTATTCATACTCCAACTTCAACTTACGTCAATATTATAGATTCCAGTGCCCATTCTTCGCTTCCTTCTAAAGTTGACACTGAAATGGTGACTACTCCTACTGAGGACGAAGCCCTGGAAGATATTGAGGCTGAGAAATTCGAGATTAATTTTACAAAACCGACTTCTTCAGGTAACTTTGGCATCGACCCGGATCCAGTGAATCACTTATTCGATTTAACCGAGTTTGATGAACTAATAACTTCTCTTTTCTCGGAGAATACCTGTTATCCTGCTTTTTGGTCAAAGCCGGAATATCAAACAAATCGACAAGAAAGGATGGGTATCAGGATTGGAAGTCGATTAGAGACGAGGTTGTGATCGATGTCGTCAGAATTTGGCCAAGCTCCGATCAGGACAGAATCGATTGGAGATGATGATCAAGGCTAGGAGAAACTATGTTTCAAGTTTCAGATCAATTGGAGGTCGTATGCGTAAGATATGGATGGATTGAAATGCACAGGGCACGGTTCGTATCGATGCATTTCGCATCGATCGTCATATGGTAGTTCTAATCGATACCATTCGTATCGATCGGCATGGGTTCAGATCAGTGAAGTACGCATCGAACAGGTTCTGGTTCGACTCGATGGTGACACACCCAGATTGGTAGGTAAGCATGCAGAGGTTTGTTCGAATCGATACGTTTCGTATCGATCAGGATGGATTTAGGCTACAAGCTTCATATCTATATAGTTCATATCGATAGGGAGGCGTGGAATGGCAATGCAGTTCGTATCGATCGATGCTAGAATCGATATGAAGGACTCACATACAGATCGATTCGAAGAAGATCAAAGGCATACGAGAAAGATACATTGGGAGACGACTTCGTGGATACGAAGTCATGAATACAACGTTGTGGATATGAACGAGCACACGTTCGATGAGCAAATAAAGGTCTTCGAATCCATTGCCTTCGAATCCCCATGTTAAGACAACTTCGAATCGATCCACAGTCGCATATCCTGATCGATTCGAACAAGTACCGGTTCGATCGATTCGAAGGAGGCGAACCTTCGAATCCAACATCTCCAGTCCACCATGTAAAAGCGGCAGAGAACATGGAGTCGACCCAGTCAACACGGAGTAGAAATCGGTTCGATACGAAGAAAGCGCGCCACGTCAACAATGCCATCGCGAAGCCATCGATTCGACCCTATCGATTCGAAGGGGATCGATTCGAACCAAGCTGATCAACCAGGAATGCAATCTTGAATCGATCATAACTCGAGATCTACAAGTCCAAATGTTACGAAATTTTCACAGTAGCTTGAGCACATATTGAAGAATGTTCACACCAAATTTCAGCTCGATTAGACAATTTCTTGATTGATTCGAACATAGCTTCGAATCGATCACAAATTGGGCCCGGATTTCCAGAGAGAGGGCATGTGGGCACCCTCACGTGCCAGAACTGGTCTCCCTTCAGTTTAGGCGAAATATCAGCCTCCTACACCTATAAATAGAGCCCCTGGTCATTCATAAAATGGGTCGGACAATTCGAAGAGCAAAAGAGCGCCCAGACTCTGCCAGATTTACTCCAGATCACCATTGCTGCCTTGGATTCAGATTATAATCATAAAATCTGTTGTACTACGCGATAGGAAATTGTAATCTTCAAGCATCAAGCAATAAAATCATAAAAACCTTGAAGTGGACGTAGGCCGGAGATAGCCGAACCACTATAAATTGTGTGTCACTGTTCATTATTTCTGGATTGCTGTTTGTTGCTTACTTAGATCTGTGATTTGTGTGTGAATATTGCTGATCTATATTCATACACTGGTGCTTTCACAACACTTGGGGTTTGTGACCATTTTTGGCACAAACACTTTGGTGCTTTCACTGAGAAGAACTAGCACCCGCTACACCAGATTCAAAGTTTAGATTTGAAATTTTAAGGATTCAGATTTGGCTCTACGATGACTCGACAAACAAGACAAAGAGCTGAGAGGAGCCAACAGGGAGGAAGTCAACAGGCATCCTCCGGAGCTGGAGAAGGACAAGCTTCGATTTACATTACTAGAGACGAAATGGAAGCTATGACAAATTCATTGCAAGAGAGATTGTTGAAGAGTCAACATGATATGATGCAGACCTTCTTTGAACAGATGAGAGCGGCAGGGATGCAGAACTTAGGACCAGCCACAACGGCTGTTAATGTGGAACAAGGAACAAGGGTTGCAGAACCCAACAGAGAACAGAATACAGAGCCAGAGCGCAATCAACAAGGGCTTGGGGGCAGGCCCGCAGGATCCAATGCAGGAGGACCTTTAGAGGGAGTTCAATAGGCTAGGGCCAACGTTGCTGCTAGTGAGCCACATGAAGAATATGTGCCGGAGTTCCCTTGGGATCACGGGGGGCAACCCCTGACAAACAACTCTGGATTAATGGAAATCATTAGGAAGACTATGCGTGGAGGTTCGACCAATAGAGACTTGGAAGGAGTGAACAGGAGTCCGTTCGCTCGGGAAATCAGGATCGCTCAGAATACACCTAAGTTCAAGTTACCTTGAGTGGAAGTATATAATGGCAAGGCTGACCCGACTGATCACTTGATGAGATACACTAGACACATGGAAGTGCTGGGGGCATCGGAGGAAGTGATGGCCATGTGTTTCCCGTTGTATTTGACAGATCTAGCCACAATGTGGTTTAGGCAGTTGGAAGAAGGATCTATCAGGACTTGGAGGGAATTGGTGGATAGGTTTTTGGGACAGTTTCGGGTTCATATCAAAAGACCTAAGAACGTGATGACGTTAACATCGGTAAAGCAAAGGACGGATGAATCGCTTAGGGCTTTTCTAACTCGGTTCAATGTGGCGGTAGCTTCGGTGGATCGGCCGGATCCATCAATGGTTTTATGGCGGCGGTGTCGGGAGTCAGAGAGGATTCAGATTTTAAGGTATCTTTAATACGAGACCCACCACTGGATCTCGGGGAATTCTTTCACGAAGCTGAAAGTTTCCTTCGGCAAGAAGACGCATGTATGGATTTAAAGTTAAAGGAGGTGAATGCGACTGAGGGTGGAGGACCATCCAACGGAAACCTGGATAAAGACAAAGGAAAGAGGAAGCTGGACGACGATTCAGGAAAAGCCGGGAAGCGATGGAAGGATCCAAAGTTTTCCACATACACAGGATTAAACGAGACGCAGGAGCGGATATACATGGAAACCCGGAATCGCCTTCCTTACCGGAGGCCGGCTAGGAGAGAACCTTCTGAACGAGAAAGGGCATCAGGAAAGCATTGTCTCTTCCACGATTTGGACGGGCATGATACCAACAGCTGCAAGCTGCAGGCACCTGAAGGACATAATTGAGGAGCATGTGAGGAATGGACAATTGAGGCAGTATGTTGGGGCTTGGAATGCAGCGGTGGAGCAGGAGCAACCACCGCCCACCTCAAGCCATGATGGCATGAGGCCCAGGAATGATGGTCGATTGGTTATCCATTGACCAGGATAATATGAAATAAGTAACAAACCATTGGCGAGCAACCAAGTCATTTACACATGTACGGGGACGGAGATAGCCCTTAGGCATGCTCTGAATGATGATACACCGCGAAGCTATGGTTTGCGAAATCTGTTTTCTTTTGTTTTTGGATTGGACACTCGTTTTTCTGGTTTGGTTTTGTAGTTTGGATTGAACTCCTGGTTTTGTTTGCTTTCTGTTTTGGATTTTCGTTCGGATGACTGGTTTCTATTTTGGGTTTTCTATTTTAGATGTTGGTTTGGATTTCTGATTTTCGGATTTTATTTGGATTTTGGATTGGATTTTGGATTGGATTTTGGTTGGATTCTTTTTGGTTTTTGATAAACGGTCGTCGGGTATGGATTATGCCTGGCAAGGGGTGAGTCTTTTTGCCCGAACGTGGTAAATTGACTCATTCAGGTCGTCGAGTATGGACTATGCTCGGCAAGGGTCCGGAGTGACCAGGATTCGGCCTAGGACTTAGGCCCCCTATTATCGATTATTGTTTCAGGTCGTTGAGTATGGACTATGCTCAGCAAGGGTCCGGAGCGACCAGGATTCGGCTTAGGACTTAAGCCATGGCATTACTTACATCCAGGGACACTGGACCACGGTCGTCAGGTGTGGATTGGGCTTGGCAAGAACCCGGAGAGGTTAGCTCAACGTCCAAGGACACTGGACAACAGTCGTCAGGTGTGGATTGCGCTTGGCAAGAGCCCAGAGAGGTTACGGATTTGGATATTGACCCGGAAAGGTCTTGGATTCGGTTGTTGGATAAGGATGGACTAATAACTCAGTCTTCGAGTTTGGATGGGCATGGAATTGGCTACGGACTTTGGATATCGGATTCGGAAACTATTCAAAACACGCCTTCTTATCACAAGGCATGTTTTGGGGGGCAAATTTTATCCCGCTTTTTGGTCAAAGCCGGAATATCAAACAATTCGACAAGAAAGGATGGGTATCAGGATTGGAAGTCGATTAGAGACGAGGTTGTGATCGATGTCGTCAGAATTTGGCCAAGCTCCGATCAGGACGGAATCGATTGGAGATGATGATCAAGGCTAGGAGAAACTATGTTTCAAGTTTCAGATCAATTGGAGGTCGTATGCATAAGATATGGATGGATTGAAATGCACAGGGCATGGTTCGTATCGATGCATTTCGCATCGATCGTCATATGGTAGTTCGAATTGATACCATTCGTATCGATCGGCATGGGTTCGGATCAGTGAAGTTTGCATCGATCAGGTTCTGGTTCGACTCGATGGTGACACACCCAGATTGGTAGGTAAGCATGCAGAGGTTTGTTCGAATCGATACGTTTCGTATCGATCAGGATGGATTCAGGCTACAGGCTTCATATCTATATAGTTCGTATCGATAGGGAGGCGAGGAATGGCAATGCAGTTCGTATCGATCGATGCTAGAATCGATACGAAGGACTCACATACAGATCGATTCGAAGAAGATCAAAGGCATACGAGAAGGATACATTGGGAGACGGCTTCGTGGATACGAAGTCATGAATACAACGTTGTGGATATGAATGAGCACACGTTCGATGAGTAAATAAAGGTCTTCGAATCCATTGCCTTCGAATCCCCATGTTAAGACAACTTCGAATCGATCCACAGTCGCATATCCTGATCGATTCGAACAAGTACCGGTTCGATCGATTCGAAGGAGGTGAACCTTCGAATCCAACATCTCCAGTCCACCATGTAAAAGCGGCAAAGAACATGGAGTCGACCCAGTCAACACGGAGTAGAAATCGGATCGATACGAAGAAAGCGCGCCACGTCAACAATGCCATCGCGAAGCCATCGATTCGACCCTATCGATTCGAACCAAGCTGATCAACCAGAAATGCAATCTTGAATCGATCATAACTCGAGATCTACAAGTCCAAATGTTACGAAATTTTCATAATAGCTTGAGCACATGTTGAAGAATGTTCACACCAAATTTCAGCTCGATTGGACAATTTCTTGATCGATTCGAACATAGCTTCGAATCGATCCCAAAGTGGGCCCGGATTTCCAGAGAGCGGGCATGTGGGCCCCCTCATGTGCCAGAACTGGTCTCCCTTCAGTTTAGGCGAAATATCAGCCTCCTACACCTATAAATAGAGCACCTAGTCATTCAGAAAAGGGGTCGGACAATTCGAAGAGCTAAAGAGCGCCCAGACTCTGCCAGATTTACTCCAGATCACCATTGCTGCCTTGGATTCAGATTATAATCGTAAAATCTGTTGTACTACGCGATAGGAAATTGTAATCTTCAAGCATCAAGCAATAAAATCATAAAAACCTTGAAGTGGACGTAGGCCGGAGATAGCCGAACCACTATAAATTGTGTGTCACTGTTCATTATTTCTGGATTGATGTTTGTTGCTTACTTAGATCTGTGATTTGTGTGTGAATATTGCTGATCTGTATTCATACACTGGTGCTTTCACAACACTTGGGGTTTGTGACCATTTTTGGCACAAACAATACCGATTTTAACTTCTTTTCTTCTGCAGCGGAAGTTCCGAAAGCTATACCAACTTCTCCTTCTCCAGCTGCTGTTCCTCCTCCTTCCCAAGTTACTCCTCTTTCTATTTCTCAACCAGGATCTCAAGAAGAGAAAATAGAAGCCCTCAAAGACTTGGATGATCCGGTTGTTTCGCAAGAGCAAAAGATTGGAGGACTTGAAGAAGGCGAAAAGACCCCGGAGCAAACTCATGATGACGATACAAAACTTTCTGAGTTTCTTAGTCTGGGAAGCGAGTCTTCTTCCAAGAGGAAAGGGAAGCGCGCGATGAAGAAGAAGAAGAAGAGCGCTTCGGCTGATGAGAAGAATATTAAAGAAGATCCGGCTGCCCCTCCTTCTCCTCCTTCCCCAACTCATCCACAACGGCTTTCAAAACTGATTATCAGGCCGGGAAAGAGTTCCAAGGGTGGTCGGAAGAAGGAATGATAAGCTAGACCTTATGCTTCTTGTTTTGCTTTTTTGGAGATGTATTGACCTGAGATTGTGCGGGTACCGGTCCCTGCTTTTGCTTTTTTGAGATAACTGCACATGTAAAGAATTTTCGTAGTATTGAATAAAATAGTTCCTTCACTTGTACAAATTCTTATGTATGTGTGAGTATATTTATTTCTCATTTTTAGTGTAGAATAAACGATTCTTTTTACTTGTACAAACTTTTTTGTCTGTGTTTGAGAATGCATTTATTCCACATCTATTTTTTGTGATATTGCAATGAACTTGTGGTATGTTGCTTGCGTGTTACTTTTATTAATATAACTGAATTGTATAGTGTTGCCCCCATACCACAAGTGCATTGCAACATTTCTAGCTTTTACAAGACTGATACTCTTATTTCAGAGAATAACTATTCCACTTTTAAGGGAAGAATCATTCTATTTTTAATAGATCATATCTCGTTTTTTTTTGGAGAAATTTTTACTTTCTCTTTTTTCCTTGAAGAACACTTCAACTTTCAGAGATGATCACTTTTATTTGTTAAAAAGTGGATTTTCCTACGCAGTGAAATGAGCTTCTGAAGAAGGTTTTGGTTTTGTGCCCCAGTAAAGGGCTTATTTTGGTACTTCGAGCACGGTGAAGTGTGCCTCCGAAGAGGTCTTTTTGTAGCATTTCAACTTTTTAGGAAGAACTTTTTGAGATGAATAAGTTAACCTTCCTTTGAGAGTTGAAATGTGCTTCCGGAGAAGGCTTTTTTGTTTGAGTATTCTGTTTTGGGACATGCCTCCGGAGAGGGCTCCTCTTAAAGAGTTGTGCCTCCGAAGAGGGCTTGTGCCTCCAGAGAGGGCTTGGGTGCCTCGGGAGAGGGCTTTCGCCTCCGTAGAGGGCGTGTGCCTCCGAAGAGGGCTTATGGTGCCTCGGGAGAGGGCTTTTGCCTCCGTAAAGGGCGTGTGCCTCCGAAGAGGGCTTGTGGTGCCTCGGGAGAGGGCTTTCGCCTCCGTAGAGGGCGTGTGCCTCCGAAGAGGGCTTGTGCCTCCGAAGAGGGCTTTTTGATTGCCTGGAAGTTACTTTCTCATGGTTGGATGGATCCACGGGGCGGACGCAAGTTGTTTGATTGGATGTTCGTTTGCACAAACGATCGCAATCAATTAACAAGGGCCCTGTTCCTTCAGCTTGGGAAGGTGCCCCTTCGGTGGTTCCACCAATCTTTTTTGATTGAGAGAAGCACTTTCATTTTTTGGCGTGCCTCGTTAGAGTGCTTTGTTGACCTTTGGGAAGGAGCATCGGTTGGTTGGTGTGCCAGGAAGGTTGCATCTCAGGGGCGTGTAAATCCACAGGACGGACGCAAGCTGCCTGATCGGATGCATCACGATCAGTTAGCAAGGGCCATGTTCCTTCTACTTGGGAAGGTGTCCCTTTAGTGGTTCTACCGGCCCTTTTATTGAGAGGCATACCTCCTTTTGGATGCTTCTGTGTTTGCTTGGCCATGTTCTCTCATCATCTGCTCATTAGCGATCTTTTATTATCGTTTCCAAGCGCATCTTCTTTCTTTTTGCAAGTAAATTGCCTTATCCGAAGAAGTGGACTTCACTGTTAAATAACTTCACGGGACAAACGCGAGTTACCTGGTTGGATGTCTGTTCATATCGACAATCACAACCAGTTAACAAAGGCTTTCCATAGTGGAGTCACCAACTTTTTATGTGAAGTTCTTCTTGTATAGGATTTGAATTTGGAATTTTTATCGCTTGGTATTTGCTTAATAGGTGATTTATAGAGGTCGCTTGACTTTGTGACGAGCAAGCCTTGTTTTAATGTCCTACAATTTTGAATCGACATTTTAGCAATACATTTAAAGTATTTACATATCGAAATGAAACAGGCATTATGAAATAGTAAAGAACACAAGATTTATAGTGGTTCGGCCAAGAATCGGGCCTACATCCACTTTATAGCTTTTATTAACTTGCACTGATTTACAATGTCTTTCAATACAACTGATACATTCATCACTATTTTACAATTTTGAGCAAAGCTTTTTTCAAGTAAAATAAGGACGTAAGTGGTTGCTGTTCCAGGCTCTTGGAATATGATCTCCTTCAACAGTTATGAGTTTGAAAGTGCCATCAAGAAGTTTACTGCCTATGGCATATGGTCCTTCCCAGTTTGGCCCAAACACACCAGTTGCTGTCATGATCCTTTTCAAAACTAAGTCTCCGACCTCAAAGCTACGTTGGCGAACTTTAGAGTTGAAGTGCCTGGCTATCCTTTGCTGATAAGCTGAAACTCTGAGCCTAGCTTCTTCTCTTTTTTCATCAAGAAAATCAAGTGCTTCAAGTTGCAGGTTTTCGTTTTCAGCTTCATTGAAATGAATTCTCCTGTGTAAAGGATACTTCCACTGGAATCATTGCTTCTGATCCGTACGCCAGTGAAAATGGAGTGTGCCCAGTCGCAGTTTTGTGAGTAGTTCTGTATGCCCATAGTGCTAATGGAAGCTTATCGACCCAACCACCTTTTGCTTTTTCGAGTTGCTTTTTGTGGTTGACTTGATAATTTTGTTCACTGCTTCCACTTGCCCGTTTGCCTGCGGATGAGCCACTACTGAGAAGCTTTTTCGAATTCTGAACCGTTTGCAAAAATCCTGGAATTATTCACTTTCAAACTGAGTGTCGTTGTCTGTGATTATCTTCTGCGGCACACCATACCTACAAATGATATTTTTAGATACGAAATTTATCATCTTTTTAGAGGTAATGGTGGCCAAAGGTCCTGCTTCAGCCCACTTAGTGAAATAATCAACGGCAACAATACCATATTTGATTCCTGATTTAGCGATCGGTAGTGGTCCAATCAATTCTATTCCCCAAATGGCGAACGGCTATGGGCTGACCATTTGTGTGAGCTCGGTGGAAGGCGCTTTTGGGATTTTTGCGAATCTTTGACATTTTTCGCACTTCCTGGAGTTGATAGCAGCATCTCGATTAATATCTGGCCAAAAATATCCATATCGGAGAAATTTCTTGGCTAGGGTTTGACCACCTGAATGATCCCCGCATTCTCCTCCGTGCACCTCAGCTAGAATTGTCTTGGCTTCTTCCTTAGTTACACATTGAAGTAATGACATTAAGAATCCCCGTCTATATAATCGGCTATCTTGAATTATATATCTTGATGCTTTCCTCAATAGTTTTCGGCGTTCTTTAGAACTTTCTGGCAGGGAACCATTGAGTAGGTATTCTTTGATTGGAGTCATCCCTGATTCATGCTCTTGAGACGCAGCCATAATCCAATCAACATCCATTTCATCAATGCTTGGAGCTGACAGAACTTCTACAGGAACTAATCCCAGTAATTGAGCTTCTCTAGAACTTGCGTACTTTGCTAAAGAATCCGCTTTCATGTTTTCTACCCGAGGAATATGACTTATCGTATAATGATCGAAATCTTCGATAAGTTCACATGCCTTTGACAAGTATGCGGGCAGATTTCCACCTTTAGCTTGAAACTCTTTCTTTACCTCGCAAACAATAAGGTGAGAATCGCTGAAAATTTGTAACACTTTGATGTTCAGTTCCTTGGCAATTTTCAAACCGATAATAAGCGCTTCATATTCTACTTCATTGTTTGTTGAAGGAAATTCCAGTCTCAATGCATAACACAACGATCGTCCTTCGGGGGTTTCAAGCACAACTCCTGCCCCAGAACAGTAATCATTTCTCGATCCGTCAACATACAACTTCCATTGGATTGGAATGCCATCAGTTATTTCATTCTCACTATCACCTTTGTCGGTAGATTTAGCGATGAAATCTGCTAAAGCTTGTCCGTTGATTGCTCTCCAGGGATGGTAAGTGATGTCATATTGGCTGAGTTCAATGTTCCATTTCAAAAGATGACCCGAAGTTTCAGGACGAAACAGGACTTGCTTTAGAGGTTGATCAGTAAGAACTTTGATAGGATGAGCTTGAAAGTATGGTCACAATTTCCTGGAAGCAATTAGCAAACAATAGGCGAGCTTTTCTATCTTCGAATAATTCATCTCTGCCCCAGTGAACCGTTTACTGATGTAATAGACTGTACTATACTTTCATATCTTCCCGTACAAGTGCTGCGCTGAGAGCATGAGATGAAATTGCTAAATAGATGAAAAGATCTTCACCATCGGTAGGCTTGGACATAATTGGTGGCGTTTCCATATGACGAATTAGTTCATCGAAAGCATTCTGGCATTCGGGAGTCCATTCGAAATTTTTCTTTCCTTTCTTTAGAGCATCAAAGAAGGGAATGCATTTGTCTGTGGCCTTGGAAATGAAACGACTCAGAGCAGCAACTTTTCCATTGAGGCTTTGCATTTCTTTCTTCGTTTTAGGGGCTTTGACCTCTCTTAGAGCTGTGATTTGAGTAGGATTGGCTTCGATGCCCCTGGCGCTCACAATGAAACCCAAGAATTTCCCGGACTCTACTCCGAACGAACATTTCAATGGATTGAGCTTCATTCCGTACTTTCGAAGAATTGCAAACATTTCCTCCAAGTGACCCATGTGGTCTACAGCTTTCTTTGACTTTACCAACATATCGTCAACATAAACTTCCATGGTTCTGCCAATCTGAGGTTTGAACATCGCATTAACGAGCCTTTGGTAGGTTGCCCCAGCATTCTTCAATCCGAAAGGCATAACTTTGTAGCAGTAGAGACCCACATCTGTGATAAAGCTTGTGTCTTCCTGGTCCGGCTCATGCATCATAATCTGATTGTACCCGGAGTAAGCGTCGATAAATGATAACAACTCATGTCCAGCTATTCCATCCACCAATTGATCGATTCTGGGCAGTGGGAAGCAATCTTTGGGGCAGGTTTTGTGTAGGTCTGAAAAATCGATGCATACTCTCCACTTTCCATTTGCTTTCTTAACCAGTACTATTTGAAACCCAATTTGGATAAGTGGAGTTTCTGATGAAGCCGTTCTCCATGAGCCGATCGACTTCTTCCTTTAGTGTCGTCGATCTTTCTGGGCCTTGAGTTCTTCTTTTCTGTTTCACTGGCGTGAATTTTGGATCAATGTTCAGAGTATGTACAGCAATTTCCGGGGAGATCCCACACATATCAGCATGACACCAAGCGAACACATCCAGATTGGCTTTTAAGAATGATATCAGCGTGTTTTGGACTGCTATGCTCAGATGTGAACCCACATTGAGTACTTTGTTCGGGTCTTTCGAGTCAACAGATATTGGTACCGTTACTTCCACGGGTACCACTCTATTCTCCCCTGTACTGGCTTTCCTGGGGTCAATTTCTTTCCTTGCATTGCTGTGTTCGCCAGTACAGGGTCCACCTCGTAGCTGCTACAAGGTTGGTTCTTTGATGCGGAGCGGAGCTGCCGCATCTTTTCCCATTTCTCTTTTCCTGGCCTCTCGGAGCTCTACAAGATAACATTCTCGCCCCACGTTCTGATCTCCCTTAATGACAGCAACCCCATTATCAGTGGGAAATTTCATTGTTAAACACCATGGAGCGAGGACGGACCTGAAATCAGCAAGAGTAGGCCGACCCAAGAAAGCATTATAGGCGGAGAATCCATCAACAATTACAAAATTTTGCTTCCGAACCAACTTCTTATGTCCTTCTCCCATTTCAACAAACAAGTCCACCGTTCCAATTGGCTGTTTTAGCTCTCCTGTAAATCCGGCAATCTTGTGTGAAGAAGCTCGTACGTCTGTCATTGGAATTTTCATTTGGTCAAATGTCTTTTTAAAGAGTATGTTGCACGAGGCACCACTATCAACCAACACTCTTCTGACAATAACCGGCCCAATACCGACAGAGACAACTAAAGGGTCCTCAGTAGGAGCTTCCACATCAATAGAATCCCTGGTTCTGAACATAATATCATCATGAAAAGTCTTCTACTGCTTTAGAGGTGCAGCGTCTTCCAAGATTAAGACACTTTCTTTAGCTGGGGCATACTTCAAAGCTCTAGCATACCTTTCCATCTCACCCCAACTCCTGCCAGCCGGATAAGGTCCTCCTATGATCACATTGATAACAGGTCTTTCCTTTTCAGCAGGCCTCTCTCCTAAACCAGATGAATGAGCTGGGGGTAGTTGCCCTTGGTTAGATGAAAACGGGTCTTTTCTATTCCTTTTAACGTACTGCTGCAACTTATTCTCTCTTAACAATTCTTCAATCAGGCTTTTCAAGTGGCGGCACTCGTTGGTATCATGGCCTGGTTGGTTATGAAACTTGCAAAATCTTCCGCTTTGAGCAGCATTTTTCCCAACTTTTACTACCGGTGGTTTAGGAAATTCAACAGCATCCTTAGTGGCGATGAAAATATTCTTTAGTGTATCAGTCAGAGGGGTAAAATCCGAAGGTTTGAGGAAGCGGGGCTTCTTGAGATCTTTCTGCTTTTTTCCACCATTACTCTCCCTCTTCTGATTTGCAGATTCTTTCTTTTTCTGAACTGTAGCATTATTTTCTACCACTGTTGTCACAACTTTAGCTGACGCGGAGAGATTCTGTATGCGCATGAACTCATCTGCCTTTTTGTAGAACTTTTCGAGCGAATTTGGTTCCTTCATTTTTAACCATTTTCCAAACTCGCTTGACTTATCAATAGCCCGCATTAAGTAGGTTAAGATCATTCGCGGCTCCGCGTTATCGACTTCTGCTAGGGCTAAATTAAAGCGATTCAGGAAGGATTTGATGGGCTCTACAGGATTCTGTTCAAGACTCGAGAGAGACATTATGTCCTTTGCTCTTGAAATGTACTATCTGAATTGTTCCTTGAATTTTCGTGTCGGATCGAAAAATTGATCAACAGATCGCACAGGAAGCTTGGTAAACCAAAGTAACGCCACTCCTTCCAAATATACCGGGAAATACCGACACTTAATCTCATCAGTCGCCCTTGCGCCGGTCATGTGCCAGTCATATTTATACAAGAATTGATTTGGGTCGCTTGTTCCCCTATAAGCAGGAATGGTGGGGGGAACAAATTTTCTGGGAAACTCAGCTTTCAGAATCCTCTTAGTAAATGGAGTTTTACTCGGTGCGAATCCCCATTCGCTCTCGTCCTCATCTCTCTGCATGCTTTCTTTCATTATTTGCTGAATCATGCCGGAAAGATATTCCTCATTATTTAGTGACTTTGCAGAGTAGACTTCGGCCATTTTCTCGGGAGTTTGTCCGGGTAGATGTTCACGGAAAACTGGCGATGGCCTAGATCCTTCAGCCTGGAGAGGTACCCCTTCAGCGGCACCTGATCCCCCTTGAGGAATATGTCTTCCTTCGGAGTTGCGAAGAGTATCAGCAATGTTTTCTTCATTATTTACTGGTCTTTGATTAGCCCCTAGCAGAGCATTCAACTTTTCCATCATCAGATTATTCTGAGTTTCAATCTGCTGGTACAGTCCGGACACAGCAGCATCTAATTCTTCTCGCGTCACACCGACGCTTGGAGCTGCCTGACTTGGAGAAAGAGAAGTGGCAGTATTGTCGCGGTCATCATCAGATCTGACAGACTTACATTTTCTTCCAGGAGCTATTATGTCTAATAGACTTCTGGTTTTGAAGGAAATTCTTTCAACAAACTTCCGTGAAGCAATGGTGAATGATCGCCTGAGTTGGGTTCTCAGTGAAAGCACCAAAATGTTAACGCTAAAAAGTGAACGCTAAAACCCGGTGTGTGTAGTTGAATTGTGAAAGCACCACCCGTGTGACGGGAACAAGAAGTAAGCAGTAAAATAGCGAAAAAGTGATAAAAGACAGCAGTTTATAGTGGTTCGGCTTGAGATCGAGCCTACGTCCACTTTGAATCTCTTTATTACTCAATCCGATTACAAGACGATACAATACACTTATGAAAACAATACAATTTGATCACAAAGCCAATCTCGACTACTAGCTCAAATTTCGGTGATGAAATTCGATGAATCCGTGTTGGATATAGGAAATTCTTCTCGAAGCTTGTTGTAGTGCCTCGAATGTTTGTAGATCTTCAATTGTCGAATGAGTTGAGAGTTCGGCAGAGTAACGACGCTTTGAGAAATGATCGGCCAAAAGTCCCCTCCTTGTTGGAGTTTGGGGGTTATTTATAGAGAGGATTTCTGAGCAGAATTTTATCAAGTGATAAGTCGGCCACGACCTAGGGTAGGTCGTAGATCGTAAGTCGGTAATATATTCGAGGATCACAATGGCATCGCGACTAAAAGAAAGTCAAGAATCGGATGCAACACAACTCGTGATAAAGCATAATGTACAAACTCGGATAAAGGGCGACGAACATGGGATCCTCGATTCAATGATGATCACGTTTGGATAGTAGTTGAATTCACTTACGCAATGTAATGCTGAGGATAATTGATGATCGAGTAATGAGATTTGTCTTCGAGAGCTCGAGTATTTGCTAATGGCTGAACAGAATAATAAGATAGGTGAAGCGAAAGAGGAAACGACCTAAGCTATTTATACACTGGGGTATTGAAATGTGAATCGACCCACGATCCACGACTTACGACTTATCTTATGTCGTTCACGATCTAACAAAAGAGCGAGTTAAGAAGAATCGAAGCATATGACCTAGACCTAGGCATACACTTCGAGGGGCAAATGTTAATCCTCTTTAGTTCGCGACTTAACAAGCTGCGACTTACGACTTAAAGAGGCCTACGACTCAACAGGCTCCGACCTAAGGAATGGTCCGACTTAACAGTTTACGAGTTAAGGAAGGTTCCGACCTAAGGCAGTGTACGACTTAAGCTACAGGACCGACTCAATGGGTTACGACTTAAGGAAGTCTGCGACATAAGGTATGGACCGACTCAGTAGTTGACCGACTTAAGAAAGTCCGATTTAACCGGTTACGACTTAAGGAAGTCTACGACCTAAATGATCTCCGACTTAACGATTAACCGACCTAACTACTGAAAGGAGCATACCGACTTAAGATGTGGACCGACTTAAGGAGCTAACGACTTAAAAGGACTTACGACCTACCGACCTAAGTGGATGAACGACTTAACGAGCTAAAGCAAAGTGAAGACATGTTCCATGCCGCATCTTTTAGGTCGCTGCCGACTTACGACTTATACTAAGTCGCGCGCGACTTATCAACTCGTTCGGAAGAATCAAGTGCAGCCGAAGTGATCCCCTATACCGTCACCGACTTACGATCTACGACCTACCCTAGGTCGTGGCCGACTTATAACTTGATAAAATTCTTCTCAGAAATCCTCTCTATAAATACCCCCCAAACTCCAACAAGGAGGGGACTTTTGGCCGATCATTTCTCAAAGCGTCGTTACTCTGCCGAACTCTCAACTCATTCGACAATTGAAGATCTTCAAACATTCGAGGCACTACAACAAGCTTCGAGAGGAATTTCCTACATCCAACATGGATTCATCGAATTTCATCACCGAAGTTTGAGCTAGTAGTCGAGATTGTCTTTGTGATCAAATTGTATTGTTTTCATAAGTGTATTGTATCGTCTTGTAATCGGATTGAGTAATAAAGAAATTCAAAGTGGACGTAGGCTCGATCTCAAGCCGAACCACTATAAACTGGTGTCTTTTATCACTTTTTCGCTATTTTACTGCTTACTTCTTATTCCTGTCACACGGGTGGTGCTTTCACAATTCAACTACACACACCGGGTGTTAGCGTTCACTTTTTAGCGTTCACATTTTTCCTGTTATGTGTATTTCACCTGTTTGTACTTCATTCAGTCTTCATCCTCCCATTTGTAAGCTAAAACAAAGGACATTAAAACAAGGCTTGCTCGTCACAAAGTCAAGCGACCTCTATAAATCACCTATTAAGCAAATACCAAGCGACAAAAATTCCAAATTCAAATCCTATACAAGAAGAACTTCACATAAAAAGTTGGCGACTCCACTGTGGCAAGCCTTTGTTAACTGGTTGTGATTGTCGATATGAACGGACATCTAGCTAGGTAACTCGCGTTTGTCCCGTGAAGTTATTCAACAGTGAAGTCCACTTCTTCGGATAAGGCAATTTACTTGCAAAAGGAAAGAAGATGCGCTTGGAAACGATAATAAAAGATCGCTAATGAGCAGATGATGAGAGAACATGGCCAAGCAAACATAGAAGCAGCCAAAAGGAGGTATGTCTCTCAATAAAAGGGCCGGTAGAACCACCAAAGGGACACCTTCCCAAGTAGAAGGAACAGGGCCCTTGCTAACTGATCGTGATGCATCCGATCAGGCAGCTTGCGTCCGTCCCGTGGATTTACTCGCCCCTGAGACACAACCTTCCTGGCACACCTAATCAACCGATGCTCCTTCCCAAAGGTCAACAAAGCCCTCTAACGAGGCACGTCAAAAAATGAAAGTGCTTCTCTCAATCAAAAAAATTGGTGGAACCACCGAAGGGGCACCTTCCCAAGCTGAAGGAACAGGGCCCTTGTTAATTGATTGCGATCGTTTGTGCAAACGAACATCCAATCAAACAACTTGCGTCCGCCCCGTGGATCCATCCAACCATGAGAAAGTAACTTCCAAGCAATCAAAAAGCCCTCTTCGGAGGCACAAGCCCTCTTCGGAGGCACAAGCCCTCTTCGGAGGCACATGCCCTCTACGGAGGCGAAAGCCCTCTCCCAAGGCACCACAAGCCCTCTTCGGAGGAACACGCCCTCTACGGAGGCGAAAGCCCTCTCCCGAGGCACCACAAGCCCTCTTCGGAGGCACACGCCCTCTATGGAGGCGAAAGATCTCTCCCGAGGCACCGCAAGCCCTCTCCGGAGGCACAAGCCCTCTTCGGAGGCACAAGCCCTCTTTGGAGGCACAACTCTTTAAGAGGAGCCCTCTCCGGAGGCATGTCCCAAAACAGAATACTCAAACAAAAAAGCCTTCTCCGGAAGCACATTTCAACTCTCAAAGGAAGGTTAACTTATTCATCTCAAAAAGTTCTTCCTAAAAAGTTGAAATGCTACAAAAAGACCTCTTCGGATCCTGAAAGAGCAGTTGGCACCGAAATGCCACCTTTTCTGCAAATATTATGTTTAACAGGTTGATAGCATTAGGAATAATCTACAAAGAAGTTCAGGCAATTCAAGTCTTAAAGTTCTAACTCGTTCACGACTTAGTATGGGTCGGAAATCCCTCAAGTTACAATATGCAAGTAGTATCTCGTCCACGGCCAAAAGGAAATGCTACGAGTTAGGTTAAGTCGTTGACTCTAAGTCGTAATACATATGAAGGCTTCGAGTCTGAACAACACTATTTTTCCTAAGTCCAAGCTCGGCCGCGACTTAAGTTCTACGCCTCAAACTAATTAGGTCGCAGGGGTTCTTGAACCGAACAAAGTGTTAAATCGTGAATATTTTAGGTCGTCAATTTTTTGGGTCGTCTCCGATGGAAATTCAAGCTGTCTCTTGCTCGAACCAAAACCTCATCTCCTTCTGCCGATTACCTTCCTCTCCATTGAGAAGTTCAGTAACTCGTCAGCCAACTTGAGATTCATAAACCCAGTAACTTCGAACTATCCCCTATCAAAAACCCTAAGTTACGCCTCCTAATCGCATCTCACAACATCATCAAATCATCCCAAATCCATCATGAAACCAGTATGTAGTAATATATTCGAGGATCACAATGGCATCGCGACTAAAAGAAAGTCAAGAATCGGATGCGACACAACTCATGATAAAGCATAATGTACAAACTCGGATAAAGGGCGACGAACATGGGATCCTCGATTCAATGATGATCACGTTTGGATAGTAGTTGAATTCACTTACGCAATGTAATGCTGAGGATAACTGAAGATCGAGTAATGAGATTTGTCTTCGACAGCTCGAGTATTTGCTAATGGCTGAACAGAATAATAAGATAGGTGAAGCGAAAGAAGAAACGACCTAAGCTATTTATACACTGGGGTATTGAAATGTGAATCGACCCACGATCCACGACTTACGACTTATCTTATGTCGTTCACGATCTAACAAAAGAGCGAGTTAAGAAGAATCGAAGCATATGACCTAAGACCTAGGCATACACTTCGAGGGGCAAATGTTAATCCTCTTTTGTTCGCGACTTAACAAGCTGCGACTTACGACTTAAAGAGGCCTACGACTCAACAGGCTCCGACCTAAGGAATGGTCCGACTTAACAGTTTACGAGTTAAGGAAGGTTCCGACCTAAGGCAGTGTACGACTTAAGCTACAGGACCGACTTAATGGGTTACGACTTAAGGAAGTCTTCGACATAAGGTATGGACCGACTCAGTAGTTGACCGACTTAAGAAAGTCCGATTTAACCGGTTACGACTTAAGGAAGTCTACGACCTAAAAGATCTCCGACTTAACAATTAACCGACCTAACTACTGAAATGAGCATACCAACTTAAGATGTGGACCAACTTAAGGAGCTAACGACTTAAAAGGACTTACGACCTACCGACCTAAGTGGATGAACGACTTAACGAGCTAAAGCAAAGTGAAGACATGTTCCATGCCACATCTTTTAGGTCGCTGCCGACTTACGACTTATACTAAGTCGCGCGCGACTTATCAACTCGTTCAAAAGAATCAAGTGCAGCCGAAGTGATCCCCTATACCGTCACCGACTTACGATCTACGACCTACCCTAGGTCGTGGCCGACTTATCACTTGATAAAATTCTGCTCAGAAATCCTCTCTATAAATTCCCCCCAAACTCCAACATGGAGGGGACTTTTGGCCAATCATTTCTTGAAGCATCGTTACTCTACCGAACTCTTAACTCATTCCACATTTGAAGAACACCAATCACTCAAGACATTACAACAAGCTTTGAGAGAAATCTACCGCATTCAACACGAATTCGAGGAGATCTTCAACATCGAAGCTTGAGCTAATAGTCGAAAGTGTTTAGGAATTGAAAGATATTGTATTTCACAAGTGTATTGTGTCATTTTGTAACCAGATTCAGTAATAAAGAGATTCAAAGTGGACGTAGGCTCGATCTCAAGCCGAACCACTATAAACTGCTGTCTTTTACAGCTTTTTCGCTATTTTACTACTTAATTCATGTTCCCGTCACAAGGGTGGTGCTTTCACAATTCAACTACACACACCGGGTGTTAGCATTCACTTTTTAGCGTTAACAGCAGTTAATCATCAGATGTGCTCAAGTGGAGCTATTCCTCCCTTTAACGATTTTCTTCGACAGCTCCTTCTCCAATTAACTATCTCTCCTTTCCAGTTGCATCCCAATGGCTACGCCATCTTGATGGGACTATGTGTACTGTTTAGGAGGACACTCGACCGCCTTCCGAGCTTTGAAGAGATTTGCTATTTGTGCACGTTTGCGAAGAATAAAGATCATCCTTCTACTGTACTTGTGAGGAGTGCCAGGAACGGTAAACTAATTGTTGATCTTCCTGAAAGCGCCCACGGGTTTTTGAATCAATTTTTCTTTGTTCGTTGTCCCTCGGGATTCTACGCCATTTGGAGAGTAGGAAGTAAGCTTGCCTATCTCTGTTCCTTTCGTTCCTGAGCTTTTCAAAATCCGAATTGTTAAGTGCTAACTTCATTCTTTACTTTTACAGCACTTCCTCTTCATTCTAAAGACTCCAGCCTCAAGCCAACTTTTGAAAGGCTAAGCGTTGTTGCCGCCGAAGAGAGGAGTATCAAATATCTTTGGAAAGATGAATTTTTACATCAATTTGGCCTTTTACATCCTTCCCGATCCCTTCAGCTTCGCGATGCCCCTGCTTCTCAACCGGAAACATCTGATGCCCCAGCCCCCGCAAAAGAACTTGCGTTGAAAGAACTTGTTGCAGAGGCTTCATTGATAAAATGCTCCGGTTCTGCTGAGGGTGCAGAGTTTTCTAGCAAGTTTAAGCCTCTCCCGGTTATTGAAGAAGGGGAACTCCCTCAACATCCCAGGAAGGTCGCCACGGAGGTTGATGAGGGGACGGAGAAGAAAAGTTCTACAATAAAAACTGTCGAGCATGCTGAAGAAGGCACTGCTGGTGCGACTCACTTGGTTGGGCATAACGGTGACGACATCTTCGAGGGGTTAAGGGATCTTATGGTGACATCTCATGAGCTTTTCAAAGACGATGCCCCTGTCGCTTCTGTACTCACTTCCCCAGCAATTGAAGCGTTGTCTGCACTTCGTTCACTTCTGTCAACCCAGGAGTCGACTCCTGCCGTGAAAGTTGATATTTCTCCAATTTTGAAGAGTGGTTTGTAGCTTGACGCGCATAGTTTGCACGCCACACACACTTAGGATTTTTAGCACTTAATCGCACTTGACTTCCGTTTCTGGAGATTTCTAAATTCTATATCTTTTTCGTTTTCAAGTTCTCCAATGGGATGCAGTGGCTCGTATTATGATGACTTTCTGCGTTACGGAAGGCGTGACTACTATGATCCCAGGCGCCATCTCCCTGCCCCTAGGGAGACAGACGAAGAAAGAGCAGCCAGAAAAGCTCAAGAAAGGAGGGCCCATGAGGTGCGCTATGGGAGAAGAGATGAGCGCTATGACTCCTCCCAGAAAGACGATGATTCCCACAAAAGAAAATCTCATGACGATAGAGGTAAGAGTCATGTAATTGAAGACCCAAGCAAACGGGCCCGACTTAGCGAGAAATCTTCTTATGAAGTTCCTAAAGCACCTGCTTCTTCCGTTTCTTTAGACATTCCCTCCAGCTCTCCTGCTCTTCAGAGAACTGATATTCAAACAATAATTAATAGGCCTTCATATCGGGTCGGGAAGGCTCTGACTGCTCTTCAAAGTCGGTTTCCACACTGGTGCTTAAAAGGAGTGCGTTTTGATCTTGATTTGGTCCCAATCGACAAACAGGCTATGTTGAGAAATCTTGATGCCGTTAAACTCGACATTGAGAGAATGTCTGGATGGAAAAAACTTGTCGATGAGCTTCAAAGAGTTAACCGCACAAATCTCGAGGCTATGCTAACGATGGAAAATGACAAGTCGGAGTGGAAGAAAGTTCTTGAGCAACATGATGCGAAAATGAAAAGCATCACTGCCTACAATGAAGAGCTTGAGGCAGAAAACCAGAAACTCAAAGAAGACCTTGCTACCTCTTCCGCTTCTCATTCTCAAAAGGAAGAAGTTTTTCAAAAGCAAGTGAGAGATGCACATGCTGCCCAGAGAGATGCTGAGATGAAACTTGAGGCAGAGCGACATGTTATTGAAAAATACCGCAAGGATACCGTTCAGCTGCGGGAAAAGGTTAACTCCCAAGACCTGGAGATTGCAACTTTAAAAGCTCAACTTTCAAAAGTAGAAAAGGAGCGTGATGATGTCATGGCTGGAAAAGTGGTTGCTAAGGAATCGCATGAAACCACCAAGGCCACCATCAGCTCCACTCTTTTTGAGTTTTATGTTCTCAGTGTCTTGGGACGCGGAAGTCTTTCGTTCTTGGGCCCAAAATATGAAATTACTCTGGCCGAAGTGTGGGAGGCAATAATTGAAATGTATAGAGATGCTGGCTATGTGGAGAAGGACCTGGAGACTTATCATTTGGACGACGAGGGTCGTGCTGCCCTTGCTAGAGGGAAAGAACAGCTTGCCAGGAAGCGAGCCGAAGCAGCAGGAGGAGAGCATCTGGAGAAGGCGCCTTTAGCCGACCCCACTCGTCCTTTGGTTTCAGTCGACCCTGATACCATTGGTTCTAGCTCTCATTCCCCACCTCCTGCAAAAGCCAAAATTAAAACCGCAATTACCGAGCCCCCCACTATTCAAGTCGAGGAGAAGGCCCACGACGACATTAAAGCCCAAGACTTTGAAATCGATGTGATCAAACCAAGCTCTCCAGGTAACTTCAATTCAGATCTAGCTTAAGTGGACTGCTCGTTTGCTTCACATGTGCTCGATGAACTTTTTGCCTATTACTTAAGCCTTGATGTGTCACTATCTCCTCTCTTTGCGGAAAATACTGATGTTTTTAACTTTTCTTCTTCTATGGAGAAAATGACAAGTGCTCCACAAACTTCACCTCCTCCAACTATCATTCACTCGCCTCATTAAGTTACTCCTTCTCCTACTTCTCAACTAGGGTCGCAAGAAGAACAGATAGGAGGTCTCCAAGGCTTGGACGACCCTACTGCTTCGCAAGAGCAGAAGACTGAAGGACTTGAAGAGGGTGAGAAGACCCCGGAGAAGTTTTCTGATGTCGATACAAAGCTGATTGATCTCGTCTCTCCAAGCGTCGAATCTTCTTTAAAGAGGAGGAAGAAGCATGCAATTTCAAAGAAGAATAAAAGCACACCTACTGGCAGCGAGCAATTAGAAGAGGACCCAGTTGTACATCTCTCTCCTTCTGCCCCAACTCGTCCTGGGCGGCTTGCGAAGTTAGCCATTAAGCCCGGTGAGGGCTCCAAAGGCGGTGGGAGGAAGAAGAAATGAGTTTGGTTCTATCTTTCTTGTTTTGCTATTTTGCCTTTTGTCTAAAGGCTTGTATAGACCGGGATTTGTGCGGGTACCGGCCCCCGCTTTTTGAAACCTGCACTTATGTAAACAATTTTATAGTATGGAATAAAATGAATATTTTTACTTGTACAATTTTTGTCTGTACTTGTGAATGCATTTATTCCTTGTTTTTCTTTTTTGCACAAGTTTCTTCATTTTCTTTGTATGATATTGCAATGAGCTCATGGTATGTTGCTCGAGCGTTGTTTTTATTAATGCAGCTGTATTATATTGCCCCCATACCACGGCTTATTGCAATCTTTTCCACTTTGAAAAGGCTTGTGCTCTTGATTTGGAGAATAATTCTTCCGATTTGAGGAAATATTATTCTCCTTTAGTGGAGTATGCCTTGTATTGGAGAAGTTTTCTTCTTTTTCTTTTCTTTTTAGAAAGAGTTTTACGTTTCAACCTTCAGAGATGACCACTTTTATTTTCTGAGAAGTGGATTACTCTTTGAAGTAAAGCGGACTTTTATTTTTGGACGTGCCTCGTTAGAGGGCTTTATTTGGCACTTTACTGTTGGGGGTAGAAGTGTGCCTCCGAAGAGGGCTTTATTTGATATGCCTTTGGAGAGGGCTTTCTTGTTGTGCCTCGGGAGAGGGCTTTTTTGTTATGCCTCGGGAGAGGACTTGTGCCTCCGAAGAGGGCTCCTCCGAAGAGTTGTGCCTCCAAAGAGGGCTTGTGCCTCATTAGAGGTCTTTTGCCTCGTTGGATGTCTTTTGCCTCCGAAGAGGGCTCCTCCGAAGAGTTGTGCCTCCGAAGAGGGCTTGTGCCTCGTTAGATGTCTTTTGCCTCGTTGGAGGTCTTTTGCCTCCGAAGAGGGCTCCTCCGAAGAGTTGTGCCTCCGAAGAGGGCTTGTGCCTCATTAGAGGTCTTTTGCCTCGTTGGAGGTCTTTTGCCTCCGAAGAGTTGTGCCTCCGAAGAGGGCTTGTGCCTCGTTAGAGGTCTTTTGCCTCGTTGGAGGTCTTTTGCCTCCGAAGAGGGCTCCTCCGAAGAGTTGTGGCTCCGAAGAGGGCTTGTGCCTCATTAGAGGTCTTTTGCCTCGTTGGTGGTCTTTTGCATCCGAAGAGGGCTCCTCCGAAGAGTTGTGCCTCCGAAGAGGGCTTGTGCCTCGTTAGAGGTCTTTTGTTTGGCACTTCAACTTGGTGAAGTGTGCCTCCGAAGAGGGCTTTGTTTGGCACTTCAACTTAGTGAAGTGTGCCTCCGAAGAGGGCTTTGTTTGTTTTGCCTGAAAGTTACTTTCTCACAGTCAAATGGTCCCATGGAGCAGACGCAAGTTACCCGACTGGATGCTTGTTTGTTCGAGCGATCTCAATCAAATAACAAGGGCCTGGAACCTTCTATCTTGGGAAGATGCCCCCTTGGGTGGTCCAACCAACATTCTTGGTTGAGAGAAGCATTTCGATTTGGGTGTGCCTTGTTAGAGGGCTTTTGCCCCGTTGGGGGTCTTTGTTTGTGTGCCTCCGAAGAGGGCTTTATGCCTTCGAAGAGGGCTTTATTGTTTTGTTTGCCAGGAAGTTGCATCTCACAGTTAAGTGGATCCACGGAGCAGACACAAGTTACCCGACTGGGTGTTTATTTGCACAAACGATCGCAACCAAGTAACAAGGGCCTGGAACCTTCTATCTTGGGAAGGTGCCCCCTTGGGTGGTCCCACCAACATTCTTGGGTGAGAAACAAGATTCCATTTCGGCTGTTTTGTTCTGCTTGCCAATGTCTCTTCATCAACTACCCTTCAGTGATTCCTTAATATCGCCTCCAAGCACATATTCCTTTCTTTTGCAAGTTATTTGATTTTCCCAGAAAAGCGTACTTCATGGTTAAGTGAATCCACGGGGCAGACGCAAGCTACCTGACTGGATGTTTTGTTTGTACAAACGATCACAATCAGTTAGCAAGGGCCCG
Source organism: Allium fistulosum (assembly GCA_030737815.1). Classification (NCBI taxonomy): domain Eukaryota; kingdom Viridiplantae; phylum Streptophyta; class Magnoliopsida; order Asparagales; family Amaryllidaceae; genus Allium; species Allium fistulosum. The sequence continues at coordinate 421,476,372 of CM060907.1, read as the reverse complement.
GTGCCTTCACTTTGGGAAGGTGCCCTTTTGGTGGACTAACCAACTGTTCGTGAGAAGCACTCCTTTTGTAGGAATTGAATCTGGAATTTTTGTGACTTGACATTTGTTTGTTATGTGATTTGTATGAATCGCTTGGTTTCGTGATGTGTTGGATAGGTAAGCTTTGCTTTGATAGCCTGCAATATTAAATCGACATTTTAGCAATATATTTAAGATATTTGCGCATCGAAATAAAACAGGCATTTCATAATAGTAGAGAACACAAGATTTATAGTGGTTCGTCCAAGAATTGGGCCTACATCCACTTTATAGCTTTTATTATTGATTTACAATAATACATCCACAATTATTTTACAAATTCAAGCATTGCTTCTAAGTAAAATATGGATGCAAGTGATTGTTGTTCCAGGCTCTTGGAATTGGATCCCCTTCGATAGTTGTGAGCTTGAAAGTGCCATCGAGAAGTTTTTTGCCTATAACATATGGCCCTTCCCAGCTTGGCCCAAACACTCCTGTTGTTGTCATGACCCTTTTCAAGACTAGATCCCCAATTTGAAAGCTGCATTGGCGAACTTTAGAATTGAAGTGCCTGGCTATCCTTTGTTGATGAGCTGCAACTCTATGCTCAGCCTCTTTTCTTCTTTCATCAAGTAAGTCAAGTGCTTCAAGTTGCAACTTTTCATTTTCAGCTTGGTTGAAGTGAATTCTCCTATGTGAGAGGACCTCTATTTCCACCGGAATCATTGCTTCCGATCCGTATGCTAATGAAAATGGAGTGTGCCCAGTTGCAGTTTTGTGGGTAGTTCTGTATGCCCATAGTGCAAGTGGCAGCTTGTTGACCCAACCACCTTTTGCTTTTTCTATCTGTTTTTTGATGGTTGATTTGATAATTTTATTCACCGCTTCCACTTGCCCGTTTGCCTGCGGATGAGCCACTGCTGAGAAGCTTTTTCGGATCTTGAATCGCTTGCAAAAGTTCAGGAATTCTTCGCTTTCGAATTGGGTACCATTGTCTGTGATTATCTTCTAAGGCACACCATACCTGCAAATGATATTTTTAGTTACAAAATTTATCATCTTTTTAGAGGTAATAGTAGCCAATGGTTCAGCTTCAGCCCATTTAGTGAAATAATCAACAGCAACAATAGCATATTTGATTCCGGACTTGGCAATCGGCAAAGGTCCAATGAGATCGATCCCCCAAATGGCGAACGGCCATGGACTGACCATTTGTGTTAGCTCGGTGGAAGGTGCTCTTGGAATTTTTGCAAATCTCTAGCATCTGTCACACTTTCGGGAGTAGCTAGCAGCATCTAGGTTAATATCTAGCCAAAAATACCCATAGCGAAGAATTTTCTTTGCAAGAGTCTGACCACCTGAATGATCCCCACACTCTCTTCCGTGCACCTCAGCTAAAATTTTCTTAGCCTCTTCCTTGGTTACACATCGGAGTAATGGCATTGAGAACCCTCGTCTGTACAAGCGGCCATCTTGAAATACATATCTCGAGGCTTTTCTTAACAGCTTTCGGCGCTCTTTTTTGTTTTCTAGCAGGGGGTCGTTGAGTAGATATTCATTGATCGGGGTCATCCATGACTCCTGCTCTTGAGATACAACCATAATCCAGTCAATATCCATCTCATCAGTACTTGGAGCTGACAAGACTTCCACAGGGACCAATCCCAATGATTGAGCTTCGCCAGAACTGGAATATTTTGCGAGAGAATCTGCCTTCATGTTCTCTTCCCGGGGTATATGGCTTATTGTATAATGATCGAAGTCATCGAGAAGTTCCCAGGCCTTTGACAAGTAAGCAGGCAAGTTCCCTCCTTTAGTTTGTAACTCTTTCTTGACTTGACATACAATAAGCTGAGAATCACTGAAGATTTGCAGTGCTTTGATATTCAGTTCTTTGGAAATCTTCAAACCAGCAATAAGGGCTTCATAATCTGCTTCATTATTTGTCGAAGGAAATTCTAACCTCAATGCATATCACAACGACCGCCCTTCGGGAGTTTCAAGCACAACCCCAGCTCCGGAACAATAGTCATTTCTTGCACCATCGACATATAATTTCCATCGGTTCGGGAAGTCAGTAGTCACTTCTTCCTCACTGTCGCCTTTATCTGTATATTCTGCGATGAAATCTGCTAAAGCTTGTCAATTGGTTGCTCTTTGGGGATGGTAGGTGATATCATATTGACTTAGTTCGATATTCCACTTCAGAAGACGTCCCGAAGTTTCAGGGCGAAATAGGACTTGCTTTAGAGGTTGATCAGTGAGGACTTTAATAGGATGAGCCTGGAAATACGACCTCAACTTTCTGGTTGCGATCAACAAACAATAGGCGAGTTTCTCTAGCTTTGAATAATTCATCTCTGCCCCAGTGAATCTTTTGCTGATGTAGTAGACCGGGTGTTGAACTTTTGCGTCTTCCCGTACCAATGTTGCACTAAGAGCATGAGTTGAAATTGCTAGGTATATGAAAAGATCTTCACCATTGCTGGGCTTAGAAAGTACTGGAGGCGTTTCCATATGATGAATCAGCTCATCAAAAGCTTTTTGACATTCAGGAGTCCATTCGAAATTTTTCTTTCCTTTCTTCAGAGCATCAAAGAAGGGAATGCATTTATCAGTGGCCTTGGAAATAAATCGACTCAAAGCAGCGACTTCCCGTTGAGGCTTTGCAATTCCTTCTTTGTTCTAGGGGGTTTAACTTCTCTCAAGGCAATGATTTGAGCAGGATTAGCTTCAATACCCCTAGCACTCACAATGAAACCCAAGAATTATCCGGACTCTACCCCAAATGAACAATTCAAAGGATTTAGCTTCATCCCATATTTTCGAAGAATTGCGAACATTTCTGCCAGATGGTCCATGTGGTCTACTGCTTTCTTTGATTTCACCAACATATCATCAACGTATACTTCCATAGTCTTGCCAATTTGGGGCTTGAACATGGTGTTAACGAGTCTCTGATAAGTTGCCCCAGCGTTCTTTAGTCCGAAGGGCATAACTTTATAGCAGTAAAGACCAACATCGGTGATGAAGCTCATGTCCTCCTGATCTGGCTCATGCATCATGATTTGATTGTATCCTGAGTAAGCATCCATAAAAGACAATAAGTCATGCCCAGCTGTTCCATCCACCAACTGATCAATCCTGGGTAACGGGAAACAATCCTTAGGGCATGCTTTGTTCAAGTTTGAGAAGTCGATGCATACTCTCCACTTTCCATTTGCTTTTTTAACCAACACCGGATTAGAAACCCAATTTGGATAAGTGGATTCTCTGATGAAGCCATTTTCCATGAGCCAATCTACTTCCTCTTTCAGCACTGTTTACCTTTCAGGACCCTGGGTTCTTCTTTTCTGCTTTACGGGTGTGAATTTTGGATAAATATTTAAGGCATGTACTGCAATTTCTGGAGATATTCCACACATGTCAGCATGACTCCAAGCGAATACATCCAGGTTTGCTTTCAAGAATGATATTAGCATATTCTTAACTGTCACACCGAGTTGTGAACCCACATTTAGCACCTTGTTTGGATCTTTCTGCTCAACAGGTATTGGCACCGTTACTTCTACTGGCACCACTCTATTCTCCCCTGCACTGGTCTTTCTGGGATCAATTTCTTTTCGCGCACTACTATGCTCACCAGTGTAGGGACCACCCCGTAATTGCTACAAGGTGGGTTCTTTGATGCGGAGCGGAGCTGTCGCACCCTTTCCCATCTCTCTCTTCTTCGCCTCCCGCAACTCTGTGAGATAACATTCCCGCCCAGCATTCTGGTCCCCCTTCAAAACACCAACGCTGTTATCAGTGGGGAATTTCATAGTTAGGCACCACGGGGCGAGAATAGCTTTGAATGCAGCAAGAGTTGGTCGTCCCAAGAAGGCGTTATAAGCTTAAAATTCGTCAACAATAACAAAAGTTTGCTTACGGACCACTTTTCTTTCCCCTTCACCAAGTTCTACAAATAAGTCGACGGTTGCGATGGGCTGCTTTGGTTCCCCAGTGAACCCAACAATTTTTTGCGAAGAAGCTTGAACATCAGCCATCGGAATTTTCACTTGATCAAATGTCTTTTTGAAGAGGATATTACAAGAAGCCCCGCAAACAACAAGCACTCTTCTCACAATAGCTGATCCGATTCCGGCGGATATTACCAAAGGATCCATGGTGGGAGCCTCAATTCCCACAGAATCTCTAGCTCTGAATATAATGTCATCGTGAAAAGTTCTTTGCTGTTTTGAAGGCACAGCATCATCCAGGACAAAAACAGTTTCTTCTTTCGGGGCATGTCTCAGAGCATGAGCATACCTCTCCATCTCTCCCCAACTTCTGCCTACTGGGTGAGGACCCCCTATGATTACATTAATAACAGGCCTTTCATATTCCTACACCACAGCCTTTTCATCTGAGCCAGATTGATGAGCAGGAAGTTGCTGTCCTTGAGTAGATGAGGTCGGATCACCTTTGTTTCACTTGACATACTGTTGCAGCTTATTCTCTCTCAACAGTTCTTCAATAAAATTCTTTAGATGACGACATTCGTTGGTGTCATGGCCTGGTTGGTTGTGGAATCGACAAAACCTTCCATTTGGCACAAAATTTTTCCCGAGCTTAATCTTAGGTGGCTCAGGATACTCGATGGCATCCTTGGTTGCGAAGAAGATGTTTTCTGGGGTATCAGTCAAAGGAGTAAAGTCAAAAGGTCAAAAATGGCGAGGTTTCTTCATATCTTTCCGCTTTTTCCCACCATTATTTTCCCTCTTCTGACCACCAGATTCTTTCTTATTAGAAGCTTCAGCCACATTGTTGTTTTCAATTTCAGCCACAACCACCTTTGCTGGTGCAGAAAGGTTCTCCAGACGCATAAATTCGTCAACCTTCTTATAAAACTTCTCAAGTGAATTTTGTTCCTTCATCTTCAACCACTTTCCGAATTCACTTGATTTATCGATGGCTCGCATCAAGTATGTTAGAATCATTCGTGGTTCAGCATTATCCACTTCAGCCAAAGCTATATTAAAATGGTTCAAGAAAGATTTGATAGATTCCCCAGGAGTTTGTTCAAGGCTGGACAATGACATTATGTCCTTAGCTTTTGAAGCATACAATCAGAATTGATCCTTGAATTTACGAGTTAAGTCGAAGAATTGATCTACAGATCGAAGCGGTAGCTTTGTGAACCAAAGTAAAGCTACTCCCTCCAAATAAACAGGAAAATATCTACATTTGATATCATTTGTTGCCCTGGCACCTGTCATATTCCAGTCATACTTATACAAGAACTGATTAGGGTCACTTGTCCCCCGATAAGCTGGGATGGTAGGGGGAACAAACTTCTTTGGAAACTCAGCTTTTAAAATTCTTTTAGTAAATGGAGTCTTGCTTGGAGCAAACCCCCAGTCGTTTTCATTTTCCTCCCTATGCATGCTTTCTTTCATGATTTGGAGAATCATTCCTGATAAGTACTCCTCATCATTCAGAGGCATTGCCGGGCAGACGTCAGCCACTTTTTCGGAAGTTTGCCTGGGCAAACGTTTGCGAAGAGTTGGCTGCGGCCTTGAACCTCCAACTTGGGGAGGTGCCCCTTCGATGGCGCCAGCTGTTCTCTGAGGAATGCTTGTCTCTTGAGGGTCGTGAGTATCTTCAGCAAAGGTTGTTTCATTATCTTTTGGTTGTTGGTTAGCCCCAAGCAAAGCGCTTAACCTGTCCATCATCAAAGCATTTTGAGCTTCCATTTGTTGGTATAACCCAGACACAACAGCATCTAATTCATCCCTCGTGACTCCAACAGCAGGAGTCGCTTGATTTGAGGCGGGAGAAGTGGCGGTGTTGCCATGGGTATCTCCAGATCTAGCAGATCTACTCTTCCTTCCAGGAGCCATGATTTCAGATAAACTTCTGGTTTTTAAAGAGATTCTTTCAACAAATCTTTATGAAGCAATGATGAGAGTATTCCTTAGTTTGATGCCTTTCTCAGTGAAAGCACCAAAAATGTTAACGTAAAAATCGAACGCTAACACCCCGGTGTAAGTAGTAATAAAGTGAAAGCACCACCCGTTGGTACGGGAACTAAAACAAGCAGATAATTGGAGTAAAAGTAAAGAGATAGAAAGTTTTTATAGTGGTTCGGCTCAAAGTCGAGCCTACGTCCACTTTATCTTCTTTATTGCTGATTTGATTACAACTTTTTCAATGATTCTTCGATTACAACACGATTAAGACGAATAGCTAGAACTTCGATGTAGAAAAGCTCCTTGGATTCATGTTGAATGATTTAGATCTTTTCCCAAAGTTCGTTGAAGCGTCTTCGGTGTTTGAAGTGTTGAAGGAGTCGAGAAAACAGCAAAGTATCGGCGTTTTAGAAATGATCCAAAAGTCCCCTTAAAGTTGGAGCAGGCAGGGTATTTATAGGAGGAGCCGTCCTTAGGTCGCCTGTGATAGGTCGTATGTAACCTAAGAATCGTGCGACCTAAGAATGTCCCGAGGTAACTAAGTCGTCCGCGACTTAGTTGTGCTATCCTGAGCGAGTTACTGGGTGTGAGCGACCTAATGTAGTAAATACAGAAGTTATCTCGATCAGATTAGGTCGTGAACGACCTAATAGAACAGGTAGGTCGTGTGGCTTTACTCCAAAGCATGTTAAGTCGTTCCCTTTTCCTGAATTGCTAGGTCGCTAGGCCGCTAACTCATTAGGTCGCTAGGTCGGTAACTCGTTAGGTCGCTAGGTCGCTTTCTGGAGTTAGGTCGCTAAGTCGCTTTCTGGAGTTAGGTCGCAGCCTTCTTATCTCGTTAGGTCGCTAGCTTGTTATAGATTGTTAAGTCGGTGAGTCTCTTAGCTCGCTAAGTCATTGGGTCACTGAAGCCTTGAGTTCCTTGAGTCGCTTGAGTCCTTTAGATCGGTAAGTCGTAGGTCGCTGTGTGCTAGGTCGTTGAAAAAGTGGTGTTAACATTCCCTGAATGGACTCCACAAGAGCATTCCTAGGGATTAAGTTTTGTCTGATATTTCCATAATATTTCGATAATTTCATCTAGATCTTCAAGGTAACTTTTAGCCTCATAAGACTTCACTAGCATGTCTTCAACGTAAACCTCTATGTTTTGACCAATCTGTTCTTTAAACATCATGTTGACTAACCTTTGATATGTAGCCCTGCGTTCTTTAATCCGAAAGGCATCGCTATGTAGCAGTAAATTCCCCAATCAGTAATGAAACTTGTATGTTCCTCATCTGGCTTGAAACATGGCTATTTGATTATATCCTGAGTTTGCATCCATGAGAATAACAATCTGTATCCACTAGTTGCATCAACCGACTGATCAATCTGTGGCAATGGAAAACAGTCTTTTAGACAGGCTTGTTCAAGTCAGTATAATCGACGGAAGTCCTCCACTTACCGTTCGACTTTTTTTACTAATACTGAGTTTGCTAGCGATTTTGGGTAGTAGATTTCCCGAATAAATCCATTCTCAAGGAGCCTTTTAACTTTCTCTTTTAAGCCGTTAGACCGTACTTTATCCAATTGTCTCCTTTTTTGTCTAATGGGGGTTACCTTTGGATTGATGTTTAGTGCATGACACATAACTGATTGATCAATCCCAACCATATCTGAATGAGACTAAGCAAATACAACTTTATTGGTTTAAGAAACTGAATCAAGTCCTTCTTCAAGTTGCTATCTAATTCCTTTCCAACTTTGACTACTTTAGTGGAATCATCTGGGTCTATGCATGTCTCTTCAAGGTCTTCTATGGGTTTTATTATTTTCTCTTCCTGACGGTAATCGAATTCTATGATAATTTGGCCTTCTCCTATAGAATTAGCATCGACCCTCTTCCTCTTGCTTCCAGGGGAAATGTACCTTTCATACATACATTTGTTAGTCTTATTAGATCTAATCTTTGCTTCGAATGTTGGATCTAAAAATCCATCATTCGAAGGCCAAAAAACACTAGAAGAATCCCTTTTGTATTGATTAATTGTAGGAAAATACATTTCGCTAGAGCTGAATTGCTCTCCGCGGATTGTACCCCAGCCTCTCTTGGTCAAGAAATTCACCATTAGAAATTTCGATGAGACAAAAGCATCTATCTCATCAAGTACAGGTCTGCTAAAGAAAGCATTGTAATTGGATGGTTGGTTAATGATCACGAAGAGATTTTTGAAAGTTTGGCAACATGGTGGTACCCCCATCTGTACTAGCAATTTTACTTGTCCCATTGGGGTCGATTCTTTTTTGTTGAACCCAAAGATTGGTTCAATGCTGGGCTCTAGCTTGTCTTCAGATATGTCCATCTAATCAAAGACATGCTTAAAAATGACATTGACCATGCTACCAGTATCCACAAGAATTTTGGATAATATAGACAGTCCAATCTGAGTTGTGATCATTAGGGGATCATTGTGTTGGTGATGGACTTCCTTCTTCATCTTTTGGGGTGTAACGACAAGATTTGGCATTTGGATGTTGATTCATGGATTTTTTAGCGGTGGCTCTTCTTGAATGGAGAACACACCTTCTCTAGTCTCTTTGATGTAACTATTCCTTGCCCCTTTACTAGTCCCCGCTAGATGTGGCCCTCCATGAATTACATCGATCCTATTCAGAGGCAGACTCAAGGTTAAATGATATTCTTCCTTCAGGATATTAAAAACATTACTGGGAAACTTTTGCGTACCGTCCCTAGTCCGTGGAGCCTTCTGTTTGTCCTGGATGAACTCATTCAAATGATCCTTATGAATTTACTTTTGAATGATTCCCACCAAGACTCTGCATTCATCAGTTTTGTGACCATTTGCTTTATAGTAAATGCAATAGTTGTCCTCTTCCTCTATTTTGGATAATTCTTGGCCTTAAAGGAAGTTGGGAAGTTGACCTTCTCCTTTGTCATAGCGTAAACATAAGATAATGGCTTGTTTATAGCAATTGCATTTGCATTAGGATCTTCCCATCTTGTTCTCTTACGTCCTCGATCTAATCCAAACCTTCCACTTTCCTTCTTAGGAATTACTTTCTTTTTTTGTGATATAACTCATCCATACGAATGAATTTTTTGGCTTGAAAATGGAAGTCCTACAGATCCTTGCACCCATGAATAAAGAGTTGTTTCTAAAATGACGTATTCTCAATTAACCAAGAATGTACCACAATGAGCTTATCACGGTCTTTCATGTCTTTAGCCTTTAACGCTTCTTTGTTGAACCTTTTGAGGTAATCTCCCAAAGACTCTCTGTCTCTATTTAATGTTAGCTACAACTATATAATCGATGGTTGGATCCTTGCATATACAAAATTGGGCAGAGAACTCGTAAGAAAATTGCTTCCATGAGTAGATCATCTTTTCGCGGTATTGTCGATACCATTTAGCTGTGGCCACTTGGATAATTACTAGAAACAATCTGCATCATACGGCTCCAGATGCATTATACCGATCCATTTAGCTACGAAAGAAACAAGTGATCATCAGGATCTGTAGTACCATGAAACTTCAGAGTCGGGATTTTTACACAGGAAGGAATAACCGTCGACGTGATTTCGTCCGTGAAAGGCGCTACTCACTCGTTATTATTTGCTTTCTCATCCAAAGTCCTCATCCCCTTAGCATTCAGCATGTCCTTAATTGCCTTTTCTGCCATGTCCTTCAGATAAGCTACGGTGTTGTGATAATCCTTCAGGTTTGGATTATACTCCGTCGATGTTGAGCTTTCGAACTACTCGAGCGATTTGTCTAATACCCTTTCTTGATGATCGAATTTAGTTGGAGGACGCTCTTTCTTTTTTGAAGATGTCAAGTCAATTTTTCTCATGTCTTCATTTTTATAAGCCTTCAAATTTTTTCTGGGAGAGACCACCTCATCTCCATTCGTTGGTTTTTCTATCTTGAAAGATATTTGAGATAATGCTGCTTTGAGATCCTCCTGCTTTTCTAGCAACTGTTGTTCCAAATGCTTTATTTTAGTGCCATTGTAATCCTGTTGAGTTAGGGTCGATAGTTGCCCTGGCATAGCTCCCTCTATGTTGAAAGTTTTAGTTATGTTTTCTTCTAAGGTTGTTGTGTGCACAGTCTCTTCATCCATTCGCTGAGCCTTTTGGATATCATTTTCCTACATCAAGTTAGACAATCAATAATTAGTCCATAAGGTAATTACAAGATTTGAGGTTCAGGCCCTCCTTCTCGCGCCAAAAATATTAACAAGAAAACTTTTCAGTGCTCCCAAAGCTATGTAGCAAACAAGAAATATTGTTTACACCTAAAAAAGAAAACTTTTAGAAGTGATCACTCCCTTTCAAACCCCTTTCGATTGAGTTGACTTGGACAAATTGCTTTTAGAGGATGAACTTATGAAAACTTTGTAGATAATTGATAGTTCCAATCAACCTTATTGAAATGAAGGTAAAGGGTAAATCACCTCCTTTGAAACCTCATTCCTGAGCGAGTCGAAAAGGGAAATTTGCATCAGGCATTCATTCCTTTTGACTATGTTGAAAGGGCCATTTTGCCTTTAAATAGGAATTTATGCTTTTGACATCATTGTTTATGCTTTATAGGATGGACTCTTTCGAAAGGGTTGTATGTATTATTGTGTGGGTATACCTTTCAAAGAAGTTTATCTATATAGCATTGCTTGTCATTTATAAGTTAGATTCCATTCGAAACATCCCTTTTGACCAAGTAGAAAGGGGTCTTGCTTTTTCGAAGTAGATCTAATATACAATGCGCAAGATCTATTTAATGTATGTTTATGAAAATCAACTTGGATAATCATAAGTTTTATGAACTTATTCCAGACGAAACATCATCACCATCTTTATTTATCATTATGAATCATTAAACACGATGATAATGTGTTTTGTATGCATATTATCCAAGTTAAACCAATGGCATCGCATAAGACAAAAAGGAATTAAGAAGATAATCTAACATCATGTGCAATTGATCATTAGACTAGCTAATGATTGAAATGATCCGCCTCATGATTGAAATCTTTATTGTATCCATGCGCTTCCTCTTTTTAACATTAATACAAATTGAGTAAAACGTAAGTGGGCTCTTTTCCTGAATCAATTTTGGGTTACAAAGACTTGATTTTACCAAGAAATAGAAGAATGGGTTTTGAACTCCGATATCCGGTCCTTAAAATCAGACCCCTGGGATCGTATTTATAGATGCAAATTGGCCCCCTATCGCCCCTATCCTTTCAACTCAATCGAAAGGTCTACCCCTTACCTCCCGCATTCATCCTTTCGACATGGTCAAAAGCCCTTCTTTCAGTTTTCGAAGTGCTTGCTTTTGACGCTGTAAATAGGCTATCCTTTAGAGCTTTCTCATCCATTCTTTCGCTTCCTATCTTCTCATTCTAGATCTTTCGACTCGGTCGAAAGGATCACCTTGACAACCTTTCACTAACGTTTCGCTGCCATTAAGGTCTGAGTGCCTCTTTTTCTTTGGTTTCTACTGAGCTGCTTTTGACTTCGTCGAAAGGTTGGTTGATGCGCTTTTTGCTTTATGTTGCTGTACTTTAGCCTTCATGTAGGATTTTCACCGTGCTTTTGAATGGTTCCAACCATTTCGAAAGGCTTGCCTTGGTTTTGAAAGTTGTGCTGGAATCAATTTTTTAAGTGGTAAATTAACAATGATGAAACCTTCTATTTTGAAGCAATTGGTTCATTGCGCGCTTTTCGTTCAACACCTTCGAAAAGGGTTTCGAACCCATTCTTGCTTCTCTTATACATGCGATTCCATCTACATCGAAAGGTTTTAATGAAGCAGATGGGTAGCATTGCCTTCTTTTTCCATCTTTTCGAAAGCTTTTATACTATTTATCATTTTTTATGACACCTGGTGCTTGCGACTGCTTCGAAAGCCATCTCAATGCCTTCGAAACACCCTTCCTTGAACTTTGACGAAACCCACGTCTTCAATTTTAGTAGAGCCTAGCACTTTTATTAGCCTTCTTTCATACCTTTTTTAAGTGGATTTTATGGTTAACAATTATATTTTGACTATAAAGGATCATCCTTTCAAATATAATTAATTATGGGATAATAATATTCAGTTATTACTAGGGGTTGGTTAAAAGAAAGAGATTGGTATAGGAATATCTTATTATTAGAATTTCATAGTTTGACTATAAGATGTTTCATAAAGATGATATTTTAAGAAGTTAAGTTAGTAGGAAACTCGTTAAAAGATGGTATTAAATCTAGGTTAGAAAAGCTAAAAATATTAGTATATATTTCTTTGTATTTTGTTGTCTTTTGTAGAAACCTTCTAGTTACGATAGGAATTATTCGAAAGGAGAATCCTCAAGGGAAAATTAGCAAAAAAAGGATGACTTGATAATCCTTTCTAGTGAGGACAGGGGAATAGAAAAAGGTTCGCCTTAAAACCATATGCCATAGGTAAAGGAAGAGTCTGATGAACGGGTATCCCATGGCTCTAGAGATAGTAGAATCCAAGACTACGAGAGTAGTATTATTATCCAGTGATAAGAAATGATCCAAATAACAGATGATGTAGAAGTAAGTCGTGGATCGCAAGACAAAATAATTTAGGTAAAAGATCCAGAAGAATCAGAACCTGAAGAGGTTCCAGAAGAGAACCCCAATATGATGGTAGAAAAGAATAGCCTAGATTCAACAACATATGATGCATGGATAGACGGCGTCCCTAATGAATCAGATGACAGCAACAACGGTAACATTATCTGGGAGATGGACGATTCCATATGTAACATCCTGCTATTTTGGACCATTCAAATCGACAACAAATCCACACATGTCTGACTTGAATAATTCAAAACAACAGATTGTTAATAAAATTTGGGGCAAATAAAATCAATCACAGAATCACAGACACATAATATCAGAATAACTCGTAGCGGAATAAATAAACATAGTAGTCCATGGAGCTACTAGATACAAAGTCTCAAAACAAATACAAAATACGAGAGTCTGAAAACAGATACAACAGAAAATCCAAATACATAGGTTCAATAATACATAAACAAAGCTGAATGGAAATAAATGAAATAGAAATGACAGATAGATAAATAGCTAAATCTCCAGCAGATCTCCAGCTCTGAAGGTGAATCCAATGCTGTGATGCTCAAGCTAACCCGAACGTAAAGCAAAACGCAAAACACTCGATTCAGGACATACATACTTATAAAATGTAAATCAACTCAAGTGAACCGTAATAGAAATGCATCGGTAACTTAAAGGATGCTTGGGATCGCCCATCCTTTAAGGATCCGTTAAACTATCTACTATGTAGTACAATACGCTATTATAATAATGTCTAAAGTAATGTAAACTATTAAATAGCGTTAAGGCATTACATTTTCCCCTTTAACACATTTTTATATATTCCCATAGTCTATACAATACCGTAATCCCGCCCGTACTAGACGCCTTCAGAGGGCACTCCATAGGTATGGTACAAAACAAACTCGTAGAAGGCGCGCTAGGGTAGGTGACATGGCTCAACTAGGCAATGCCAGGGAAGATATACCAATTGCACTTTCGGACTGTTGGTAAAGCATAGCCGCAACTACCACCCAACTCGATCCACACTCTCGAATCAAAGGTTCGCACCAAATCAATCACAATGTAATATAATGGCTAACGATGAAGTGTGTTCGATCGGAGGAGCTACCTCACATGGCCCATCTATTGCTCCTGTTTTAGCCACCTTATGCTAATTCACGGGAGTTAGGTCCACGAAAATATACCTTTAGGATCGTCCCCACCATCCTACTTCATTCTGGAATCTCCACCGCGTACATAGTTGTCAAAGTGCTTTTCGGTATCGACAGAGAGTATGCCCATATCCGATCCCGGTCTCTTTAACAACCAATCGTTATTATAACCCGTGGTTATTTAAATTTCAAAGGTTTTATATTTCATATCAAACATTTTCCTTTCAAACCATATAAGTTCCATATCACTATTCTTTTTAAAATAATGTTCATTTCCAAAGTCATAGCACTTACAAAAAATTTAGAAGTTAATTATAACACTTTGGAATCATAATATTTTAGAACCCATAACACATTACAAATGTTACAATCATAATCATAGCACTTCGAAAACATTACATTTAAGAAATGGCAGCATTTCTAAATCATAACCATAAGTCGTCATAATAGAAAAGTAATACTTAAGAAATGGTAGCACCTTAGAAATGTAACCTTAAGATATTATAGCATTTTAACAATGTGATACTTTTCCTATAACAATTCTATATAATCAAATTAATATATACTTATAGCCTCTAAAAAATATTTTTCTTCTCAATTATTTGTTTGGATATTAAATAAACTATAATTTTTATTAAACACAATTTGTCACAATAATATCCATTTTTAAAGATGAAATTTCTTATTTTAAGTAAAATACATTATTAATTTACATTTTTATTTCCTTTCAGTAAACATCATTTATTATATCAATCATTTCAAATATAACGTTTCAACATTTATACTTACATTACTAGATCAAAATAAAATACTATTATTTATTCAAATTGGATTATAATATTTCTATTAACTTTTACATTATAAATTAAACTCCTAAAAATTTACATTTCCAACCATTTATTTTCTTATAACATTTTAACACATGTGAGAAATTTACACGGATCATTACATTAAATTTTAGTTGATATTTATATATAAAAGTCCAAAATACTTGATAATTTTTACAAAAATCACTTTTATATCAACCACAGAGTCTGTATAAAATTCTCTACCCTAGGTTCAAGTAAATACAAAAATATTCATTTCAACCCGCAATTTATTAATTTTTCGGGCTTTATATCATTTCAAACCCGCAATCCCAAGTCAAATAAAATTGCTCAGGCCTATCATTTCAGCCCATAACAATTTTCCTTAATCTAAAGGTCATTCGGGTATGTATCATTTCAACCCATAGTGAAGTAACTTGCAGTGTGAGAACAGAATATGAAATAAACAGAACAATAAATAACATATCATGGTATATGATCATAACAGTTATAATATGATAAGAAATAACATAATATAAACACAGAGATCATTACATTAAATTTTAGTTGAGATTTATATATAAAAGTCCAAATACTTGATAATTTTTAGAAAAATCATTTTTATATCAACCACGGAGTCTGTATAAAATTCTCTACCCTAGGGTCAAGTAAATACAGACATATATCATTTCAATCCGCAATTTATTAATTTTTTGGGTTTTATGTCATTTCAAACCCACAATCCAAAGTCAAATAAAATTGCTCAGGCCTATCATTTGTGCCCATAATAATTTTCCTTAATCTAAAGGTCATTCGGGTATGTATCATTTCAACCCATAGTGTAGGAACTTGTAGTGTGAGAACAGAATATGAAATTAACAGAACAATAAATAACATATCATGGTATATGATCATAACATGTATAATATGATATGAAATAACATAATGTAAACATAGGTCAAATTCTCCACTTGCATATACAAATCCATACAATTCCATTGTCATCAATTCACCAAAATATAAGTATGTTGTCAAGAGTGATTACTCACCTTCTTTGGTTAGAGAAGTGATTCAAAATGCAACACAATGACTACAACAAGCACGACAAATTACGGACAAGCTTGAGTGAGAGGAGAATCCAAATCTGACGCTTTGAAAAATAAAATAAATTCCATATGTAAACAAATAATTCACATAAAAAATAAAAGTACAAAATTATATATTTGCAAAATACATGAGAGGGCTTGTCTATGGGGTGTATAGGCTCGGTCTAGGGGTTGTTTGGGTTTGGCCATAGGATTAGGGTTTGGGTTCGGCCATAGGGTTAGGGTTTGGGTTCGGCCGCAGGCTAGGGTTAGGGTTTGGGTTATGTCTAGGCTAGGGTTTGTTGGTGGTGATGGTGGTCAAGGCCAAGGCAAAAGCAAGGGAAAGGGGGTGAGATGGTTCGGCTATAGGGTTTTGGTTGGAGGAAGAGGAGGTGGAGGCCGAAATTTGTGAAGAGGAAAGGGGAAAAGGAAGGAGAAGAGGTGGTTTTGGCTAGGGTTTCTGGTTGGAGAAAGAGGAGATAGGTGTAGAGACAAGCATGGCCGAAATTTGTTGAGGAAAGGAGGAGGAAAATTTGTAGAGGAAAACAAAAATCTTAGAGAAGAAGAAGGTGAGGAAGAAGAAGAAAACTTACATCAATTTGCGGAGGCACAAATGAAAACAATGAGGAGTCTAGAAAACTCAAGGATATTATATAGTCATCTCAACAGGTGGCTTCTCAACTAACTAAAGAAATTCCTAGCCTAATAGTACAAGCCCAAACAAATCAAAATATAAATAAGCTAAAAGTTATAGGGAAAATAACTATGTGTAATACGCCAAAAGTTGTAAATTTTTAGAAGTAGAAATCAAAATTTTACAAAACGAAAAACAAAGAAAATGTTAGAATTAGATCCAACTTCATAAAAAAAGTAAATGTTCAAAATTTAAATTTTAAAATTTTCACAGAAAGTCAAACTTTGACCAAAGTTGACCAAAATTTGCATTTTAAGCAAAATCTTTATTTTATTAAATTTGGAAGAACATTTCACATCAAATCCCAAAATATTACATTAAAATTCCAAATTTATCAAATTTAAAAGTAATTATATTCAAAGTTTCAAATAAATTTTTCATGTAAAATATTTCAAATTTTTTGGGTTGTTAAACTCTCCCCCACTCAAAACTTTTCATCCTCGAAAAGGAACGATACATGGAAAACGGAGAAGGATAAGATAGGATAACGAATGATACCTGGAACAAACAATTTTGGATTCGAAGCACGAGTGCTCTCTTTCGTTTCCTAAGTACAATCCCGATCATCCGTGCTCCATTGCCGTTCGACTAGGTTGACAGATTTTCTTCGAAGCTGCTTTGTACCTCTATCGATAATATGAAGTGGCTTCCTCTCGACAGTAAGGTTTGGCTCGACATCCAAACTCTCGAAGGCAGAAGGCTGAACAATCAAAGATGGATCATGAAGACACCGACGAAGATGCGAAACATGGAACACATTATGCACTCCAGAAAGTTTCTCAGGCAATTTCAACCGATAAGCTAAGGAACCCACTCTCCGTAAGATGCGTAAAGGACCAATAAACCTAGGAGCGAGCTTCCCTCTCCATCCAAACGAAATCACCTTTCTTAATGGAGAGACCATAAGGAAAACCTAATCACCAACAGAAAACCCCAAACTCCTCCTACGCCTGTCAGCATACTTCTTCTGTCTATCCTGAGCAATCCTCATCTTTCTCCTAATCTCCTCAACCTTCTCAGATGCTTCTAGAATCATATCTGGACCAAGAACTAAACAATTACCGGATTCAATCCAGCAAGACAAAGATTTGCAAAGCCGTCCATAAAGATTAGCAAATGGAGCCATTGCGATGCTAGCCTGAATTCAAAAATGGGATAAGATAGATAAATGTTTAAGATAACCTTAAATAGATAATTGAGATCTTTACCTGATAACTATTGTTATAAGTGAATTCTACGAGATGGAGATGATCTTCCCATGGTCCTCCATAATCAAGGACACAGGCACGAAGAAGATCTTCCAGAATCTGATTCACTCTTTCCGTTTGACCGTCGGTCTGCGGATGGTAAGAAGTGCTCAGATTCAGACGAGTACCTAAAGATTCCTGAAAAGCTTTCCAAAACTGACTGGTAAAGATGGGGTCTCTATCACAAACAATACTGACTGGAACACCATGAAGATGAACAACCTCTCTCATATCAATCTCAGCTAAACTCGAAGCAGAACGGTTGGACCTAACCGGAATGAAATGAGCTGACTTGGTCAATCTATCCACAGTTACCCAAATACTCTCATTACCTCTCCTAGTCCTCGGTAATCCATCAATAAAATCCATAGAAACTAGTTCCTATTTCCAATTGGGAACCTCAAGAGGTTGCAATAATCCAGCGGTATTCTGGTGATCAGCCTTAACTTGTTGACAAGTCGCACATCTACTAAGAAAGAGGGAGATATCAGGCTTCATACCCCTCCACCAATACAGCTTCTTAATATCATGGTACATCTTCGTCACACATGGATGAATAGAAAGTCTGGACCGATGATTTTCCCGAAGTAACTCTTGCCTCAATCCATCGACATTCGGGACACAAATCCGATTATTAATTCTCAAAATCCCTTTATCATTGATCTGAGCTCCACTACCATCTTGGCTACTACCACCAACCCTGCTAAGAACGTTTTCTTTAATAAGCCTAATTATCCTATCTTCATCCTGCTTAGCGATAATACGATCCATCAGAGGGGAAGAAACAACAAGCTGACATAACATTGCCTTTTTCCTACTCAAAGCATCGGCTACAACGTTAGCTTTCCCAGGGGTATATTTGATGTTGAGGTCATAAGAAGCTAGAAACTCAAGCCACCTAACCTGCCTCAAATTCAAGTCCTTCTAGGTGAAAATATATTTCAAAGACTGATGATCCGTAAAGAGTTCAAACTTAGTTTCCAAAAGGTGATGTCTCCAAAGCTTCAAAGCAAAAACTACGACAAGCAATTCCAAATCATGGGCTGCATAATTAGCTTCATGAGTCTTCAACTGACAACTGGCATAAGCAATAACCTTCCCATCCTGCATCAAAACGGCTCCCGAACCTTCACGACTAGCATCAATGTGTACAGTTAATCCCTAATTTCAATTTGGAACGGGAAGAACTGTCGCGGAAGTAAGCTTGTGCTTCAACTCATTGAATCCAGCTTCACACTTATCATTCCATCTAAACTTAGCATTCTTATGAGTTAGAGCGGTGAGAGGTGCAGCAATCCAAGCAAAATTTTCAATAAATTTCAGATAATAACCGGCAAGGCCTAGATTGTTATGGATATTAGACGGAGTCCTAGGAGTTTCCCAATCCTGTAATAGAATAGGGAAAAATAAGAACTACAGAGAAAGAGAGAGAAAGATAAAATTACAAAAGAAAGAGGAGAAGAAAAGATAGAAGAAAAGATTCAAACTAGAATGGAAATCCTAGTTAAAGAATTCTATAAACAAGGTGGATTCGAAAAGAAGGAAATTCTAAGAAATAATTTGATTTTAAAAGAAGAAAATTTTTATATCCAAAATAATCCTTTAAAATCATTTAAAATCATTTTATACTTAAAAATACGTTCTCTCTCAAGGAATAATTCTAAGACTGATTTTACTCATTCTAGGGTATTTCTACCCTACCTCAAATGAATTTTTGCACCGCAGGCTAAGGTTTGCCTAAAACCTAGCTCTAATACCAACTGTAACATCCCGCTATTTTGGACCATTCAAATCGACAATAAATCCACACATGTCAGACTAGAAACAATAGATTGTTAATAAAATTTGTGGCAAATAAAATCAATCACAGAATCATAGACATAAAATATCAGAATAACTCACGGTGGAATAAATAAACATACTAGTCCATGAAGCTACTAGATACAAATTCTCAAAACAAATACAAAATACTAGAGTCTGAAAACAGATACAACAGAAAATCCAAATACATAGGTTCACTAATACATAAACAAAGGTGCAAGGAAATAACTGAAATAGAAATGACAGATAGATAAATAGCTAAACTTCCAGTAGATCTCTAGCTCCAAAGGTGAATCCAACGCTGTGATGCTCAAGCTGACCCGAGCGTAAAGAAAAACACAAAACACTCGAGTCAGGACATACATACATAAAAAATGTAAATCAACTCAAGTGAACTGTAATAGAAATGCATCAGTAACTTAAAGGATGCTTGGGATCGCCCATCCTTTAAGGATCCGTTAAACTATCTACTATGTAGTATAATACGCTATTATAATAATGTCTAAAGCAAAGTAAACTATTAAAATAGCATTAAGGTGTTACATTTTCCCCCTTAACACATTTTTATATATTCCCATAGTCTATACAGTACTGTAATCCCGCCCGTACTTGACGCCGTCAGAGGGAACTGCATAGGTATGGTACAAAACAAACTCGTAGAAGGCGCACTAGGTTTGGTGACATGGCACAACTAGGCAATGCCAGGGTAGATATACCAATTACACTTCCGGACTGTTGGTAACGCATAGCCACAACTACCGCCCAACTCGATCCACACTCCCGAATCAAAGGTGCGCACCAAATCAATAACAATGTAATAGAATGGCTAACGATTAAGTGTGTCCGATCGGAGGAGCTACCTCACTTGGCCCGTCGATTGCTCCAGTTTTAGCCACCTTATGCTAACTCACGGGAGTTAGGTCGACGTAAATATACCTTTAGGATCGTCGTCACCATACTTCATTCTGGAATCTCCACCGCGTACACAGTTGTCAAAGTGGTTTTCGGTATTGACAAATAGTATGCCCATATCTAATCCCGGTCTCTTTAACAACCAATCGTTATTATAACCCGTGGTTATTTAAATTTCAAAGGGTTTATATTTCATATCAAACATTTTCCTTTCAAACCATATAAATTCCATATCACTATTCTTTTTAAAATAATGTTCATTTCCAAATTTATAACACTTACAAAAATTTATACGTTAAATATAACACTTTGGAATCATAATATTTTAGAACCCATAACACTTTACAAATGTCACAATCATAATCATTGCACTTCGAAAACATTACTATTTAGAAATGGAAGCATTTCTAAATCATAACCACAAGTCATCATAACATTTTAGAAAAGTAATACTTAAGAAATGGTAGTATCTTGGAAATGTAACCTTAAGATATTATAGCATTTTAACAATGTAATACTTTTCCTATAACAATTCTATATAATCAAATTTATATATACTTACAATCTTTTCGAAAAATATTTTTCTTTTTATTATGCTCAATTATTCGTTGGATATTAAATAAACTATAATTTTTGTTAAACACAATTTGTCACAATAATATCCATTTTTAAAGCTGAAATTTCTTATTTTAAGTAAAATACATTATTACTTACATTTTTATTTCCTTTCAGTAAACATCATTTATTATTTCAATCATTTCAAATATACCGTTTCAACATTTATACTTACATTACTAGATCAAAATAAAATACTATTACTAAGTCAAATTGGATATCATATTTCTGTTAAATTTTACATTATAAATTAAACTCCCAAAAATTTACAATTCAAACCATTTATTTTCTTATAACATTTTAACACATGTAAGCAATTTACAGAGATCATTACATTAAATTTTAGTTGAGATTTATATATAAAAGTCCGAATACTTGATAATTTTTAGAAAAATCATTTTTATATCAACCATGGAGTCTATATAAAATTCTCTACCATAGGGTCAACTAAATACAGACATATATCATTTCAATCCGCAATTTTTTAATTTTTCGGGTTTTATGTCATTTCAAACCCACAATCTAAAGTCAAATAAAATTGCTCAGGCCTATCATTTTTGCCCATAACAATTTTCATTAATCTAAAGGTCATTCGAGTATGTATCATTTCAACCCATAGTAAAGGAACTTGCAGTGTGAGAACATAATATGAAATAAACAGAACAATAAATAACATATCATGGTAAACGATCATAACAGGTATAATATGATATGAAATAACATAATATAAACATAGGTGAAATTCTCAACTTGCATATACAAATCCATACAATTCCATTGTCATCAATTCACCAAAATATAAATATGTTGTCAAGAGTGATTACTCATCTTCTTTGGTTAGAGAACTGATTCAAAACGCAACACAACGACTACAACAAGCATGAGAAATTACAGACAAGCTTGAGTGAGAGGAGAATCCAAATCCGACGCTTTGAAAAATATAATAAATTCCATACGTAAACAAATAATTCACATAGAAAATAAAAGTACAAAATTGTATATTTGCAAAATACATGAGAGGGCTTGTTTAAGGGGTGCATAGGCTCGGTCTAGGGGTTGTTTGGGTTTGGCCATAGGGTTAGGGTTTGGGTTTGGGTTCGGCCATAGGGTTAGGGTTTGGATTCGGCCATGGGTTAGGTTTGGGTTCAGTCTTGGCTAGGGTTAGGTGGCGGTGATGGTGGTCACGACCAAAGCAAAAGTAAGAGAAAGGGGGTGAGATGGTTCGACTATAGGGTTTTGGTTGAAGGAAGAGGAGGTGGAGGTCGAAATTTGTGAAGAGGAAAGGGGAAAAGGAAGGAGAAGAGGTGGTTTTGGCTAGGGTTTCTGGGTGGAGGAAGAGGAGACGGGTGTAGAGACAAGCATGGCCGAAATTTGTTGAGGAGAGGAGGAGGACAATTTGTAGAGGAAAACAAAAATCTTAGAGAAGAAGAAGGTGAGGAAGAAGAAGAAAACTTACATCAATTTGCGGAGGCATAAATGAAAAATATGAGAAGTCTAGAAAACCTTAGGATATTATATAGTCGTCTCAATAAGTGACTTCTCATCTAACTAAAGAAATTCCTAGGCTAATAGTACAAGCCCAAACAAATCAAAATATAAACAAGATAAAAGTTTTAGGGAAAATAACTGCGTGTAATACGCCAAAATTTGTAAATTTTTAGAAGTAGAAATCAAAAAATTTCAAAACGAAAAACAAAGAAAATGTTAAAACTAGATCCATCTTCATAAAAAAGTAAAAGTTCAAAGTTCAAAATTTAAAATTTTCACAGAAAGTCAAACTTTGATCAAAGTTGACCAAAATTTGCATTTTAAGAAAAATCTTTATTTTATTAAATTTGGAAGAACATTTCACATCAAATCCCAAAATATTACATTAAAATTCCAAATTTGTCAAATTTAAAAGTAATTATATTCAAAGTTTCAAATAAATTTTTCATGTAAAATATTTCAAAATTTGCGGGTTGTTACACCATATTTGTGGGAGAGTCGCACGTTTCAGGTATTAATTGGGAAGGAATGACAGAGAATGAGAAAGAAGAAGAGGTTCTAGACATCCTTCTAGAAAAACCTGTTGCTCGACCATGGGTTCCCTCGAGGCAACACTAGCATCCTATAGGATGGAATCATGAGAACGAAGATGATGATGGTAATAAAGCAGACGATGAACTCTAGGAAGGAGAATATGAAGTGTTAGTGTTCTCAGATTCCGATGGTCCGTCGACCTTCGAGTCCGATTGATATGATGTGTTTTATTAGGGTTGGAAGTTGATAGGGAGTAATTGTATTTTGGATATACTAAGTATGTTAGGAATATGTTAGCATAATTATCATGGGTATGCAAAATAATTAATTATGGTTTAGATATAGTTGATTGGCAAATGTAATGGTTCAAATTATGGTATATATCAATGCATGATCCTTAATATGGTATCTCTTTTCTCATGTTTAAAAGACTTAGGAAATTTTTTATCCGAATTTTACTTCTTTGATAATTTCCTTTATGAAGTAAAGCTATATTGTTATAAAAATGTTTGAATAAAAGATATAGAGTGATATTTTGAAATAATAAAGTTCATATTTGAATTCTTAAGAAAGCTGATTCAATATAAAAGTTATTCTACAAAATGAGTGTTTTAACAAATAAGTGTTTTGATTAATGAGATTTTGATAAGTTAAACTTGGTAGTAGATTTTAGTAAAGCTTGTTTTATTAAAAGCTAATTTTTTGTGAAACTTTTAGAAAGTGTATTTAAATAAGAAGAATAGCTTTTAAAGATATCATCGAAATGAGGGTTAAAAATATTTGGGATATGCGAAAAGGTTGAAAACATTTTGATGAGATTTTTTTGTAAAAATAATTGATTTTATAAAATTGGATTTATAAAACGTATTTTATAAAGAGATTTTTGAGAATTTAAATTCTGGTATTTTTGAAAGGAATCTTATGATTAACTAGTTCGAGTGGCTCAAAAGTAACTAAAACTGGGTAAGAGATGTGTTTGGATGGCAAACACTTCTCTTAAGTATTCCTCTTCTTGTTAAGGGAATAAGCGATACTATTGGTAGTACTTAGTTCCTTGGTATCATTTTTGTTTACTCGATCTATATAATTTTCTAAAGCTAAAAAGATAATGTGAATCATTAATTGATACAGTAATTAGTGATTGTTAATTTTTATCAAGGTGTTTGCATCTAATGTTGGTTAAAGGAAGTATATTAAAATATAAGAAGTTTATTACAAAAGATCATTTATATTTTAAACTAAAATGGTTTCTTTGGAAAGAAGATAGAAATTCTTGGGTGAATAAATATTTTGAAGTGATTATATATGAAGATACATCTTTATAAAAAGGTTTGAATAAAAGATAAAAGATTTTTGAAATATTTTCATAAATAAATTTGAAAAAAGGATTTTATATAACTAGCACATATGAGATACGTAGCTCATTTCATCTCACAATTCCAATCTAAGATTCGAGTACGGAACTTTAAGGTTTTTACACCGATTTGAAAAAGGATTTATCACTCGATTCTCGATGAAGAACATTGATGATGATTTTTGGTTGGATACTTGTGTTTTCTATCATAGTTGAGAGATATATATAGGAAGCGAGGGTTTCTGACCAAGAAGCCCAATCAAAGTCCGCACTAGAGGATATACTAATTCGGAAGTAAAGTTATGGATTCGAATAAAACATCGAATCAGATATAACGAATAATCTAGTTATATCATACATAATTGATTTCAAAGATAATATTTTGGGTAAATTCTTTTGAGTTTGGGGTTATGGTTAAATTTCGGGGTTGAAATTCTCTTAAGGGGGAAGAATATAACGACCGTAATTTTATTACTTTGAATCGGAATATTTAATTAATTTTAAATATTCTAATAATTGTTTCAAGTGATGATTAATCCATTTTAATTATATATAACGATAATAAGTGATTTATAATAGTTTTATAAATATATAAACTTTTTTTATAATGATATATAAACTTCATCGCATTTTGGTAGATCAACGCTCTATTTTTGTAAATGGATTTTAATATTATTTAATATGGTTTTATAGCTTAAATAATCATTTTCTAATTATTTAAAGATGATAAGAAATATATTTTCAAGTTTTTTTTACATAAATAAATAGTTTGATTAAAAACTAAAAATGTGACCAAGATTCAACTTTCAGATTTTTGACCATTCGTTTAACGGAAGTTGTTTCAAATCATTGCAATGTTATTTTATAAACAAACACACCTGCATGTACATACATATACACACATATAAATATACACAATTAGTCGCATTAAGGGTTCATAGATATCTAAATATGTATACACATAAGCTTCCTTATATGTAAACAAATGAAAGCTTCATCCTTAAGAGTCAAAGTCAAACTTACAATTGACTACACATCACCTTGCACACCTAGAACATGAAGTGATGGAAGGCACATCGAGGGGAGTGGGTTCGGCCAAGAGTTAAGGGAGGAGAGCGGGGTATTTTGGTAATTTCATCTACAAAGATTTCTACCCTATAAATACACATGCATATACTCTTCCTTTCATCACAAATTCACTTCTCTTCTCTTCTTCTTCTTCTTCTTGAGCTCTCTAATAGCTCTTCTTCAATGGCTTCCTAAATATTAAAAATATTTCAAAATCACATTGAAGTTATGCTAAAATTATTACCATATACATAAGATATCAAATCGCTTTAAAAAAGTTAGCCAAACTTCACTTCTTCCTCACTAAAGAGTACGGCCCACAACACCACCATCTCAAAGCCAAGCTTCCACCTCCATACAAGCTTGGTCGAGCATCACTAAGGTCCTGGGACAAGGTCGATAAGCTTCGAGGTGGAGAAAGTGATCGTTTCTTCGATTAAAAATGCTTTGAGTCAGATAGCATAAAAGTGAGAACACACTTTTAACTTTGTTTATTTTAATTCTAAAATAAATATATGATTGAGGATATGATTTTTAATATTTTTAGACGATGATTGGTTGAAAACTGGTTGCTTATGTCAATTATATAATAGCTTAGTTATGATAAAGTAGGATTATAATGATTTATTATTTGAAAATCATATATGTTAAAAAGTGGTGGCTATTTGAATTAGCCATAAATATCATGTGAAAAACTACCCATGTTATGACCAAAGTAATAAACATACAAGATAGGTTAAACCTCTCTTTAAATCTTAATAAAAAAAGAAATGTTTTTGGAAAGATTTGGATGTTTTAAAAGGAAGATATTGGAAAAAATGGATTTTTGAAATTATTTAGGAAAATTAAAATCTATGGTTTGATTTTTGAAAAATAATAGTTTTAAATGTGGAAAATGATATAGAAATAACATATGTCTTTGTATAAAAATATTTCAATTAAAAAGATGGAAATTGAATATTATAATAATATAATATTAAAGATGTGAAATAAAGTGAAAATTATATTTTAATAAACTAAAATAATGAAAAACAATTTTAATATAGTTTAATATGGTATTAAAATTATTTAAAAGTGTTTCGGGCAAGTTTTGAAAAAATTGACTAAAAGGTTAAAAATAAGCCATTGTGTTTCGATGGTTTGCAATTTCGCGACCTGAAAAGTTAAATCATTATGCAGAATGAAATATAAGTTGGAAATCTTTGAAATAAGCGTTTTTCTGAATCTTATGATCATAATTTTCTAATGAAAAAGAAAAAACAAGATTTCGTTTAGTAAATTTTGAGATATGTCCAAATCAAGTTTTCAAAATCATCACGTTTTGGCAGTTCGTAAAATATTGTTTTCAACTCTTTAAAATGGATGTTTTTTAAATCATTCAAAATATGTAATAAATTCCATAAATATGTCAAATTTTTTAAAAAGGAATTTGAATTATAAAATGGGCATATATAATTTAATTAGTGTTTTAGTCTCTAGAGCTTTAGAATCACTATTCACCGAGAATTTAGCAATGAAATTTGGTAGCCGTTGAATAAATGATTTGAACTTGGGACGTTCTCTTCCTCAATCTTTTTGAAATGTTTTACAAATGATAAATCAAATACTTTTAAAGGTTTAGAGTTGATCAAATAACTAGACCGCCTTATTGGTGATAGAGAGATAGTCTCAAGGCTGAAGTTTGGAAAACCAATTGCCAGCTCCCCCTAGCTTTCTAGAATAACCTGATGATGGGGATAGCAAATTTGATTTACTCGGATCGTAGTTTCTTATGATAAGGGAAAAAGATTTGGATTTTTCAAAAGGGTTAAACAATATTTATATTAGAATTTTTATGGTAAAGAGAACATTCTATTTAAATTCTATATTAAATTCCGTGGAGGGAACTTGTACTATCCGTGTGAATTTAGAAGGTGATTTCACCGTTATTCGACGAATAGTACAGGTTAGATACGGAAATTAGTATTTAGTATAATTAATCTAAAATCTATGTATCTTTTTTACTCAATACTAAGTGTTTTGGATTTACAGTAAACAATGTCTTAAATAGCATTGTTTTTTACCCATTTAAAACATCTTTTGGAAAAATGAAATCTTTATTAATTACGGTAGTAATAGAATATGGAAATATTTTCCTAAGTATTTAAAAGGAAATGATTTGTTATTTCCAAAGTTAAAAAGAGTTTTAATAATTTTTATATATGAAACAGAAATGCTTTAAAGATATATATCTCTAAAAGATATTTTATTGGATAAAAAGATATCTTCAAAGTTAAAAAATATTTTGAGTAAAAGAAGAAAAAAAGATTTAATGAAATAGGCTTAACAATTCTATATACATATATACACATCTTTTATCGATAATTGGTTCGGAGGGACTAGGATCGGATTTGGGTAATTCCTATCCAAAAACCACTTCAAACCAATATACGCATTTGAAGGTGAATATATGTAAAAGACAATGATTTTAAAGAAGGAGGTCTTCAAAATTTAAGCCTGCCTGCCACTAACGTCGTGATTTCGATATTATATACATATGGTGGCAGTAGCACCTTCATTTTGAAATCTTCAATGCATGGACTACTCACTACTCATTCTAGGGGTGATCCAAATAGGATGTAGTAGGAGTACCTTTGTTTCATCTTGTTCCTAGACAACTTATAAGGACAAATGTCTGACATTGCATTTTTAAGATCACATATATTGGTTTTTACAAGCGTACATTTGTTTGGTGGTGTTGGAGGTAACCCCTCTTGTAATTAACATCCTTCGTTGAGGCGTATGTACTCGGGGGTTATAATTTTGTGGAAACTGGTTAGTGCATCATTGGAAATGGCAAGGTAGCATTCAAATTGAGACTTGGCATATGAATGGTAAAATGTTACCTCAAGCTCACATTGGTAATGGAAAAAACATGGTAGATGTAGCAGGGATAAGTGGATTGCTCCCATTAGGAGATGTTCATCACCTTTCTAGATTACCTTATATATTTTGGGTTTGTTGTGTATGCTTTGGCCATGGATATTTTGGGAATGACCGGGGTGATGACATATTCGGTACTATCTATGGTGGAGGTAGGCTAGCTCTATATTAGCAGAGGGTAGTGGGGCTGTGCCTTAGTACTTTCCTCTAGATAGGTAGTCCCATATCTTGTCATTGTTTAAAATCCATTCTCCGATATGTCCCTTTATGGTTTTGATTGTAGAAACTAATATGCTGGAATTTAATTAATGTAACAATTTCGACTATGATTAATATGTTATTTGAAAGGATTTTCAAAAAATGTCACTAGAAATAATATCAAATGATTTGATAAAGATGTTTTAGTTATCATAAGGTAAAAACCCATCCGTGTTTATATGTGGCGTGCATTATGAGATACTCTTCTTTTCAAAAGTTTTGTTTGGCATCAAAGTCGATCTATGAAAATGTCATATATATTTATGATTTGCGTTTCTCTTGTAGGTTTGCCACAGTGATCCGAGTATTTTTAATACTCAGGTTAGATCCGAGAAGTTTCAGAATTAGCTGAAGATGCTTGGAGTTTCCAAGGGAAAGCTGGAGACCTTCACCGACGTATGGAAGTAGTTTACTTTTCCGCTGTGTATTTTGTTTTTTAGCATCTATAAGGACATGTGTTTATAATTGTCCAGGCTAAGCTTAGGATAGACTCTAATATATGTATTTAAAAGTTTTTCCACTGTAAAGATTATTGATACTATAAATTATTCCATTCATGTGAGATTTTGTTATGTTTTTATTTTCTTTAACTATCCATTTTCAGGCACTTGAATACTTGGCACGCAATACAGTGGACGTATAAATGCTTATTTTCGAGGGTCGAAATTCCCGATCATCACATTTGGTATCGGAGCTTAGGTTGAGCAAACACCTGAGCCTGGTAGCGGTAAAGTCTCATCCAAGATAGGGTTAGTAACACCCTAAGATGAGTAACTCAATAGAGATAGGGTAAGAGACACCTTAGAATGAGTTAGAGTGTATTACATAAGCGCATATTTGTTAATGTTGTACAACAATAATTTTATTTCCAAATTTGGTAAATGAAATTTTTTACCAAGGATTATATTGTGAATATAATAAGTCATCCCTTCAAAAGATATAGTTAATTATGGGATAGTAATATTCAATTATCACTAAAGGTTGGTTAATATTCAATTACCACGAAGAACCCGATCCTGACCAAGTATGCCGAGCTATCCGAACAGTTTTTAGGACAGGTCGAGCAATTCGGTTTTGAGAAGATTCATGGAGAGGAAAATTCTTCAGCATACTCCTGAGCTAGCCAAATTTAAAGCTATGCAGGAATTAAAGACTATTTCAATGGTGCATGTAACAACCCGCATATTTTACGATTCGTATATTTAAATGTTTAATTTAAATATAGCATCGTTAGTCGGATTATAGTCCGAAAGAGTCACTATTCGAAGAAGAACAATTGAATTAGTGAAAAGTCTATGTGGATAGTGCTATTTGGAGGTGCCTATTTGAAAACACCTTCAAACACAGTTTCAGACGTCTGAAATGACTAATTCAGACGTCTGAAATGGTTCGAGTCAATCTTGAAAGAAAACAGGCTAAAATAGCCATTTTCAGACGTTTAAAACCCCCGAGTCAGAGGTCTGAATATTGTTCTTGACAACATCTGTTTTTCCAGATTCAGACGTCTGAATCGTTCATTTCAGGCGTTTGAATGAAGTTTGAGAACTCATATTATTCCAGATTTAGACGTCTAGTTTGGACATTTCAGATGTCTGAATCAATAATGAAGTTGTGAATTAACAATTTGAACTCGAGACCACTTCCATTGAGTTCAAAATGGTGTTTGCGACTTTTTTGAGTATAAACATCGATATGTTTCGAGTTGGGTAAAATTTTGAGATTTTCAACTAGGGCTTTGGGATTGGGTTTCAGCCCATCAACCTACTAATAACTTACCCCTTAATCCAACTCCTCTTCATTCACTCTATTATTTCCTAACACTCAAGCTAAAAGAAAAATTGGGGGAAGAGAAAAGAAATTAGAAATTCCTAAGCCCTAATTCTCTTAGGAATTATCATCTTCAACCTAGAAATCAAAGAAAAGCTTAGGTAAGCATCCTCTTCATCTTCTCCATCTCAATCCCTCTTCAAATTCTCAGAAATTCCTAATATCTTAACTTAGAGAAAACTTCACCTTTGATTATAGATTGAAGTTCTTGAGGTATTGTTGAAGAGAGATTAACTTATTGCTTGTTCTAGAGCTTATCATTGGTTTTTGGTTTAAAAGGTGAGATTTTTATCTCACATCTATGTCTATAACTATCTTTGATTGTTAGGTATGAATTCCTAACATCTTTACATGTTCATTTGATTTTGATTTGGATTGATTTGGGGAATATTCCAATTTTTGGTTTTTAAGTCCAATTTTGTGAAAATCATTATATATGGATGTTTGGACATGTTGGTCGGAGTGTATTGGTGAGTCTTTAAGGTTGGGTAGTCATTTGGAATAAACCCCTAGCCATCGTCACTCATCCGATCGCTTCCGATATGATTTAGCCATCATTGGCCTAGGCAAAGTATTGCTTGAGCCCTAGGTTCAGACGTCTGAAATATACAAGTCAGACGTCTGAATCTGCTTGTCTCAGCCCAATTTGCCTATTTTGTGTGGGATTCCAATTTTTATCGATTCGTGATTGTCTGATTTATTGTTATCATTTATTATTGACTTTGATGACTTCTTCTTCGGGACTTTTGAGAATATCCCTTTTGATGGATTCGGTATCGATTTCTTTGGATTTGATTCACGTCATCATATGTGGATTCTGGTGATTGATTGTTTCTACAATCATTTCTATGATTTGTCACTTTAAAATACAAAGGTTTTTATACTAGTAGTAAATATTCAACTCTTTTACAATGATGATTTCAAACTCTATTTTTAATAAAAAACTGTTTTCTTATCTATTAGTATATACAAACCTTTACCTCATTTGTATGAGAAATCTAATTAAACGGCTTAGTAAAACAAGTGGTATGAAACGCTTCCGTTTACTTCGCCGGTTAATTCTTGGAATTGTTCGATTGAACTCTTGTGACAATTTTCGAGTGGAAGTCTACAATCTGTTCGTAAATATTTGAGTTAAGCTAGTGGTTATGGGACATGAAGCTTAACTCTTATATTTACTAACTTAGTGTAATTTTCACTTATTTTCGAGTGGTAGTCTACAATCTGTTCGTAAATATTTGAGTTAAGCTAGTGGTTATGGGACATGAAGCTAAACTCTTATATTTACTAACTTAGTGTAATTACAATTGTCGTTCGTTGATGATCATTTTGTGATTTAGACTAGCGATGTGCGATGTCTCTTTGTTTGTGCGGGGACTTATAACCCCATTTGTGGAACTTCGGTTCAATTTGGTGGGGTAGCGACCCATGGTCTTTGGACCGTTCATGGAGCAATCGGCTCAATGAGTCTGTTCATGAGTCATATCTTTTAGGGTGCGTCGATGTTCGACTCATTTATCCACGTGGGGAACTGTACCACGACCGAATCTGTGCATGAGGCGTATCTTTTAGGGTGCGTCGATGTTCGGTTCATTTATTGGGTTAGCGACCCATGGAATAGCGTTCCGTTTGTGATACACGTGATGGTGAGTTTTCATGCTCCCGTTTGTGATAGGCCTTCCCCCTTTTTGTGATATCTGGATTTCTCGTTGTGATTTCTAGAATTTGTGTTTCACCTATTTTCGTGGATTGAATTGATAAGCTCTATCAATATTTATGTTTTGGTGAATAATTTAAAGAATGTGATTCTTTTTGGTGTTTTGAGATGATTTGAAATATTGTATGATTTTTGTCGTTATTTGATGTATACTTGACACAATATGCCATTTCTTTGTTATCATACGTTTTTGGTCATATCTCTTATCCTACCTCATTTTATCTGATATTTATAGCTAGACTGATCCGTTTATTATTTTTTTCTTAAATAATACTCGGGTCAGACCGAGGTATTTCAGGTGCTTCTGCTTGACTTCTTCTTAGGGTTCGTCAGTTGACTTTTGGCTAACTACTTTAGATTAGTAGTTTTTGTTAGTATACATTTGAGATATAGACTCTTTGATGTATATTTATTCTCTTGTCTAGCACCTGTACCTATTCTTTTGTTATGTAGTGGATCTTCTTTGGCCACTATTTTGTTGTACACTTTCATGTGATTTGTTCATATCTTATTCCGCCTTTGTGATATGAATGTCTGTGACTGATTTGTGTTATGTTTATTTCCATATTTGTTTCTGAAGACGACTTAGCCACTATGTGGTAGCTTTGAGTTTGTATTAGACATGTCGGATTTCCTCCAGAAATGAAATGTATGTTATACTTTCTGACATATCGGTACTTGCACAAAGCAATTGCACAGATGGTCGCTCCTCAACAGCCTTATTCTTCATGCTAGTCGACGACATTACACCGTAGTGTCCTTAGCTAGCATGAGTATAGAGGAGGGGCATTACAGTGCATCCGAATGAACTGGGCATCTTACAAAACAATCGAGCTTAAGTTCTTACACAAGGTCAACGCACTAAAGGTCAAACTGTAGCAAGCTAAATTGAAATTATCTAAGCCTAAGGAACTCATTCTGCCTCCCCATCATAGCAAGATACAAAGGAAACCTAAATGAACCCTATTAGTCGATTCTTACTAGATGACAATTTACTAACAAATAAGATATCTAGCAAAGTTGGGTATCCAGTCAATTTAAATTCGTTAATGGAATATTATATAAAAGGGGGTAGGGGATACTCAACCTCATATCTCAGGTACATCACAAAGAAAGAAAGGTTCCTGAGGGATGTTCATCGGTTATGCTAGGAGATCATTATAGAGGATTAAAATTAGCAAAAAAGATGTTGAAGCAAGGCTGTTATTAGCCTACAACACACCGTGATCTACAGGAGTTTGCCTATAGGTGTGCTAAATGGTAAAAGATTGCCAGTATTCTATATTTCAATTTCATGAACTCATGCCCACGACTAGCCCTTGGCTATTCGGTACATAGGGCTTAGATTTGACAAGACTACTTCCAATCTAAAGGGGGTAATGTATGTAGTGGTAGCCATAGACTATTTGCCAAAGTGGAGAGAAGCTAAACCAACAACAATCAACACATTAAAGGAAATAGTAAATTTTTCTGTTTGGAAATTTATCAACAGATTTAGAATTCCAAACAAGATAGATTTCGATAATGGCATGTAGTTCAAATGCAAGTAATTCATTGGGTTGTGAAAAACAAATGACATAGTTAAAAGATTCTCCTCGGTAGTGCATCCTCGAGTGAATGGGCAAGTTGATGCAGCTAACAAGGGAATTAAAAATTTGCTAAAGAAAATGTTTGACAAAGGCAAAAAGGAAATGGGCAAAGGAATTTCGCTTAGCTCTATGTGATTGTAGAGCCTTAACAAATCTCCTACCGAACATACTCCATTTTCCTTATCATATGGCTATAATGCAGTGCTTCTAGTTGAGGAAGGAGTGCTATTAGAAGGTTTCTTGTAAAATGGGATAAAGATGAACCAACTTCTACAAAAAACTGCTGTGGATATTATTAATGAAAGAAGAGAAAAGGCAGTTGTAAAGTTAGAAGTTCATCAACGAAGAATGGTTAAAAGCAATTATTATAGGCTCAAGGAAAGGAAGTCCCATAAAGCAAACCTAGTTTTGAGGAAATTAATGGCTAATATAAATGACCCAATGGATGACGCATTAGGACCAAATTGGGATGGACTGCTAGTCATCGCATAAACACTTTCAAATGACATATCTTGTGTAACTAGGATAGATGGAAACCTTGTTCTAGAGCTTAGAATTCAAAGCACCTAAGACCCTACTTTGTGTGATCAGCTTTGTAAAAGAATGCAATATAAATGTTAACGCTAAAAAGCGAACGCTAACACCCGGTGTGTGTAATAGAATTGTGAAAGCACCACCCGTTGGTACGGGAACAGAATATAAGCTGAAAATAGCAGAAAAGCAGTAAATGAACAACAGATTTATAGTGGTTCGGCCCGTAATTGAGCCTACGTCCACTTTATAGTCTTTTATTGCTGATTCGGTTACAATTTGATACAATATCCTTCAAAATACAATACAACTTGATCATGAAAGCACTCTTGACTACTAGCTCGATCTTTGATGATGAAACTCGACGAATCCGTGTTGGATGTAAGGAGTTCTTCTCGAAGCTTGTTGTAGTGTCTCGAATGCTTGAAGATCTTTGATTGCTGAATGTGAGGAGACTTTGACAGCGTAACGGCGCTTGAAGAAATGAATGGCCAAAAGTCCCCGTTATGTTGGAAGTGGTGGGGTATTTATAGGAGCTGATTTGGATTCTGGAAATTTTCCTAAGGTCTTAGGTCGCGTACGACCTAAGTTAGGTCGTAGGTCGCGAGCGACCTAAGATAGGTCGCAGTCCATATGCGACTTAGGGAAGGCAGTCTGATTGAGTTGCTTCTGTTTCCATCTGAGCAAGTAGTAGGTCGTGAACGACCTATAGTAGGTCGCATTCCTTTCTCTGCTTTTAGCTCGTTAGGCTGTTAAGTTGCTAGATCACTTCAGGCTTTAGGTCGCAAGCATCTTCAGTAGTTAGGTCGCAAGCTCCTTTAGGTCGCAACACTGCTAGGTCGCGAAGTTCTTGAGATAGTTAGGTCGTAGACTCCCTTAGGTCGCAGAGCCTCCTTCAACAGCTAGGTCGCGACATTCTTTAGGTCGCTATGTTCTTAGGTCGTAGGTCGCTGAACATGTTTTAATAGTTAGGTTGTGCAACCTGTTAACTCGCTAGCTACCTTAGGTCGCAACCTTTTCCTACTGTTAGGTCGCAAACCTCTATGTCCCTAGGTCGCGAAGCTTCCTGCTGTTAGGTCGCAAAGCTTTCTGTTCTTAGGTTGCGAAGCTTCCTGCTGTTAGGTCGCAAAGCTTTCTGCTGTTAGGTCGCAAGCCCCTCTTAGGTCGCTAAGTTCTAGGTCGCTGAGATTATGGAATTAACATTTGCCCCTCGAGGCATATGACTATGCCATAGGTCGTATGCTTCGACTCAACCTTGCTAAGTCGCGAACGACCTAGAACTTCACGCCTGTTCGCCTCCCATTCTCAGTTTTATATAAATTGGTTAGGTCACACCTTCTTCCTCACCTTACTGTTTTGAGCCTCCATCGCTATTAATGATTTTTCGAGCTTCCAAAGACAAATTCGACTCATTCAACTGACGATTCTTTCTCACCAATCATAATCCGTAAGTGGATCGACCTTTATTCGTCCATAGTCACTGCTTTGATCACGAATCGTTGTTACTTGTCCTAAGCCTAATTTCATGCATCATGCTTTCTGAATGGTTGTCTCAACTGACTTTCGTTTGTCATTTGATGTGTCGTGGTGATTTGCGATCATACAAGAGCTTTTACTACGGATCTGTGGGGTTTGCAATTGATTTGTTAGTTAATTGGTGGTATGTCGAGGTAGGATGAAGGGGAAGATGAACTCTTTTGAACTGGCGGTATTGGGTTATCGGACCCAATATGATGTTGCTTGGAGAGGAAGTCGACAACCTATCAGATTTGAACGACCTAAGAGTTAGGTCGCGTGGGAACGCCTAGCGACTTAAGCCTTTGCGATCTGACAACAATTGCGACCTAGAGAATCTCCAACCTAAAAAACAATTGTGCACGACCTAGGACTTAAAGAAAATTGCCTCATCTTAATCCATTCAATTGCAACGTGCGACTTACAGAAATCTTGACTCATGATAGGTCGCTGAACGACCTAATACTTAGACAATTTTTCACAGCCCGAACTTTTAACCTGAACAACACAGCATAAGAACGCTGCAACCTGTGTTAGGTCGTAAGCGACCTAACACTTAGAATTTTGAGCAGAATTTGACTGATTTTCTGAATTTGAATTGTTTTGGATTTTGTACTTCTTTTCAGATTTCCTTAACTTTAATGCTAATAACCTGTTTAGAAGCAACATTCACAGAAAAATGGGACGAATATACTGCTGTTGATTGCCCACATCAAACGACAGATTAGTTGACAAAGAATATCAAACTTAAATGAACTTCGTGAATGAAATGCTGTGAACTAACAAATCTAAGTGAAGTATTAAAGCAAAATTGAAATGATCAACTAAAGCCGATTTATTTGCATCAACACAACACTATTCTTGGACTTAAGATATCAAGCCCTGAAACTTTATAATCGACAAGTATCAATTAATTTAGTTTCATTTACATTTGCTTGTTATTGCATTAGTTTTGCACAACACTTCACTCTTTTTAAGAAACGTGCACCTTAATATTTGATCGTCCAGTTCCTTGTGTAGAATGGAATCTCAACAGGAAGACTTGGAAACAGCTGGAGAAGCCTTTCCAATTGCTACTCCATTAAACGATCCTCCGGAAAGGACTCCTACCACTTTGAGTCATAAAGTCTTCCGTCAATTATGCATCCAATTTGGCATTGCCGAAGCTGACGCTTTGTTCCCTGGGATAAATGACACTGCTGATAGGCCGCCCCATGGCTTTGTCGCAGTTAACCGTCAGATGTGTTCAAGTGGAGCCATTCCACCATTTAACGACTGTCTTCGAGAACTTCTCCTTCGGCTATCTATTTCTCCCTTTCAACTACACCCTAATGGATACTCCATCCTGCTGGGATTGTGTGTGCTTTTTAGGAGAACGTTGGACCGTTTTCCCACTTTTGCCGAAATTCGCTTCTTGTGTACATTTGCAAAGAACAAAGACCATCCCTCTATCATACTTGTGAGGAGTGCCAGGAACCGTAAACTAATTCTGGACTTGCCCGAAAGTGCCCATGGATTTTTGACTCAATTCTTTTACGTTCGCTGTCCTCCGGGATTTTATGCCATCTGGAGAGTCGGAAGTAAGATTGCCTTTCACCGATTCGTTTTCTAGATTTTTCAGAATTCGAACCGTCAAATGCTTAATTCCATTCTTTCTTTTTGCAGCACTTCCTTCTCTTCTTCGAGATACCAGCCACAAGTCGACTTTAGATACTTTGAGTGCCGTTGATGCTGAAGAGAGGAGTGCCAAATTCTTGCTGAAAGATGAATTTCTGCACCAGTTTGGTCTTTTACATCCTTCTAGATCGACTCAGATTCATGAAATTTCTAGTTCTGATGCGGAAACGTTAGTTGCTTCGGGCTCTCAAGCAGAGGCCTCGAATGCCCCAACTTCTGTAGAAGAAATTGCATCAAAAGCACCCGTCGTAGAGGCTGCTTTGATAAAATGTTCCGCATCCATCGATGTTGTAGGGTCAGTCAGCAAGTCGGCACTTGCCCCAATTATTGAGGAGGAAGAGAATCCTCGAGTTTCTGAAAAATCAATTGATATGGAAGTTGAAAAGGAGAAGTCTGCTGAGCTCCAGGGTGATGACACTTTTGATGGCTTGAGCGATATCATGATAACTTCTCAAGAGCTTTTCGGGGATAATAATCCAAAAGTGACTTCTCCCGTTGTTGAAGCGACTTCCACCCTAAAACAAACCCTGACGCCTACTACGCCAGTCGTCTCTGTTTCCACACTAAAGCGTGGTCTGTAGTTTGACGCATGTAGCTTGCACGCCGCAACCACTTAGGATTTTTCTGCACTTATAAGCATTTACTCTTTCTTTCTGGAAATTTCTAAACTTTACTCCCTTTCCGTTTTCAGATTCTCTGATGGGGCGCTCCGGCTCATACTATGACTCATTTCAGCACCATGGAGGTCGTGGATCCTATGACTTTAGGAAATATCTTGGTGACCAGAGAGAGACAGATGAGGAACGGGCCCAAAGGAAGGCTCAAGAAAAATGGGATTATGAGTAGCAGCAGAGAAGAAGAGATGCTGATCGATATGATTCTTCTTACAGAACTTACGATTCTCATAAGCGGAAGTCTTATGATGACAAAGGGAAGACTCATATTACTGATGAATCGAGCAAACGGTCTAAAACAAGTGACGCGTCTGCTATTTCTGAGAAGACTAACGCTCCCATTTCTTCTGATATTCCGGCCGGCTCTCCTCCTCTAAAGGAATCTGATATTCAAACCATCATTAACAGGCCACAATATCAAGTTAAAGACGGCCCTCCAACGCTTCAGAGCCGATTTCCGAATTGGTGTTTAAGAGGAGTCCGTTTTGACTTAGATTTGGTTCCCATTGATAAGCAGGCAATGCTGAGAAATGTCGATGCTGTCAAGCTTGATATTGAAAGAATGTCTGGATGGCAGAAGCTGGTTGATGAACTTCAAAGGGTCAACCAGTTGAACCTTGAGGCGATGATGACCATGGAGAACGATAAATCGGAATGGGACAAATGGCGTAAGCAGCATGATGCGGAGATGACGAGCATTGCAGACGACAACGCAAAGCTTGCATCTGAAGTCAAGCGACTTAAAGAAGATCTCGCCTCATCTTCTGCATCACACACTCAAAAAGAAGAAGTCTTTCAGAAGCAAGTGCGGAATTTGAGATTGATCTCGCTAAACCGGCTTCTCCAGGTAACTTTGACGAGACGAATTCAGTGAATTGCTTATTCGACTTAACCGAGTTCGACGAACCTCTTACATATCACTTAAGCTTTGACAATTCACGGTCTTCTTTTTCCTCAGAGAATACTGATTTTGATTTCTTTTATTATGCAGCGGACGTGCCGGAAACTGCACCAATTTCTCCTTCTTCAGCTGCCGTTCCTCCTCCTTCTCAAGTTACTCCTCTTCCAGCTTCTCAACCAGGTCCACAGGAAGAACAGATAGCAGCCCTTCAAGGCTTGGACGAACCACCTGTTTTCGAGGAGCAGAAAGCAGAAGATCTGGAAGATAGCGAGAAGACCCCGAAGCAGTCTTTTGACTACGACACAAAACTTTCTACATTTCTTACTCCGGGGAGTGAGTCTTCTTCCAAGAAGAAGGGGAAACGTGTGGTTTCGAAGAGAGGAAAGAAGAGTTCTTCTGTTGCTGGAGATGAAGCAGAAGTCGATCCGGCTGAGTCTCTTTCTCCTTCTTCTCCGATACGGCCTTCGAAACTAATTACCAGGCCGGGTAAAGGCTCCAAGG
The DNA here is from genome assembly GCA_030737815.1 of Allium fistulosum. Lineage (NCBI taxonomy): Eukaryota > Viridiplantae > Streptophyta > Magnoliopsida > Asparagales > Amaryllidaceae > Allium > Allium fistulosum. Next base: position 421,436,919 of record CM060907.1, on the reverse strand, counting down.
GTGGGAAGAAGGAGAAATGAGTTTGATTTTGACTTTTCTGCTTTTTGCATGTGTTGACCGGAGATTGTGCGGATACCGGTCTCCGCTCCTTTTTGTAATCTACACAATGTAAAAAGTTTCCATAGTATTGAATAAAATAGCTATTTTACTTGTACAAATTCTTGTGTATGTGAGAACGTATCTGTTTCTCTTTTTTAGTATAGAACAAATGATTCTTTTTTGTTTGAACAAACTTTTGTTTGTTTTTTGAGAATGCATTTATTCCACATCTATTTTTCATGATATCGTAATGAACTTGCGGTATGTTGCTTGCATATTACTTTATTCATGTAACTGAATAGTATAGTGTTGCCCCCATACCGCAAGTACATTGCAACATTTCTAACTTCTTCAAGACTGATACACTTACTTCATAGAATAACTACTCCACTTGTAAGGGAGGAATCATTCTGCTTTTGATAGAGTATATCTCGTCTTCAGAGAAGTTTTTACTTTCTCTTTTTTCCTGAAGAACACTTCAACTTTTGGGAATGATCACTTTTATTTGTTAAAAAGTGAATTTTCCTAAGCAGTGAAATGAGCTTCTGAAGAAGGTTTTGATTTTGTGCCCTAGTAAAGGGTTTATTTTTGGCACTTCAAGCAAGGTGAAGTACGCCTCTGCAGAGGTCTTTTGGTCTCTGAAGAGAAGCGATTTTGGTCTCTGAAGAGAAGCGATTTTGGTCTCCGAAGAGAAGCAATTTTGGTCTCCGAAGAGAAGCAATTTTTGGTCTCCGAAGAGAAGCAATTTTGGTCTCCGAAGAGAAGCAATTTTGGTCTCCGAAGAGAAGCAATTTTTGGTCTCCGAAGAGAAGCAATTTTGGTCTCCGAAGAGAAGCAATTTTGGTCTCCGAAGAGAAGCAATTTTGGTCTCCGAAGAGAAGCAATTTTGGTCTCCGAAGAGAAGCAATTTTGGCATTTCAGCTCTGGTGAAGTGGGTCTCCGAAGAGAAGCATTTTGCACTTCTACACGGGTGAAATGTGCCTCCGAAAAGGGCTTTTTAGCATTTCATCATTGGTGAAGTGGGTCTCCGAAGAGAAGCATTTTGCACTTCTACACGGGTGAAATGTGCCTTCGAAAAGGGCATTTTAGCATTTCATCACTGGTGAAGTGGGTCTCCGAAGAGAAGCATTTTGCACTTCTACACAGGTGAAATGTGCCTCCGAAAAGGGCTTTTGCCTCAGAAGAGGTCTTGAAATTGCCTGGAAGTTACTTTCTCATGGTTGAGTGGATCCACGGGGCGGACGCAAGTTGCTTGATTGGATGTTCGTTTGAACAAATGATCGTAATCAATTAAAAAGGGCCCTGTTCCTTCAGCTTGGGAAGGTGCCCCTCCGGTGGTTCCACCAATCTTGTTATTGAGAGAAGCACTTTCATTTATTGGCATGCCTCGTTAGAGGGCTTTGTTGACCTTTGGGAAGGAGCATCGGTTGGTTGGTGTGCCAGGAAGGTTGCTTCTCAGGGGCGAGTAGATCCACGGGACGGACGCCAGCTGCCTGATCGGATGCATCACGATCAGTTAGCAAGGGCCCTGTTCCTTCTGCTTGGGAAGGTGTCCCTTTGGTGGTTCTACCGGCCCTTTTATTGAGGAGAAAAATTCCTTTTGGTTGCTTCCGTGCTTGCTTGGCCATGTTCTCCCATCATCTGCCCATTAGCGATCTTTTATTATCATTTCCAAGCGTATCTTCGTTCCTTTTGTAAGTAAATTGCCTTATCCGAAGAAGTGAACTTCACTGTTGAATAACCTCATGGGACAAACGTGAGTTACCTAGCTGGATGTCTGTTCATATTGACAATCACAACTGGTTAACGAAGGCTTGCCCCAGTGAAGTTGCCAACTTTTTATGTGAGGTTCTTCTTGTATAGGATTTGAATATGGAATTCTTTGTTGCTTGGTATTTGCTTTAATAAATGATTTGTAAGGCTCGCTTAGCTTTGCGATGGGTGAGCTTTGCTTTAATGACCTGCAATATTAGATCGACATTTTAGCAATACATTTAGAGTATTTACACATCGAAATATAACAGGCATTTTATAATAGAAAACACAGAATGCATAGTTTTTCATTATTCAGTCACGCTGATTTCTCAGCGGTTTACAATGCAGAAGTTACACATCCATCACATTTTTTACAAATTTAAGCAACGCTGTTAAGCAAAAAATGGATGCTAGTGATTGTTGTTTCAGAATCTCTGGACTGATTTTCCATTTGCACTAGATTTGCAGCTTCGGATTTATATGCCAGAGAAAGTGAAAGATGCCCCAGTTGCAATTTTGTGGACAATTAGCAGTCGTCCCAACTTCTGCCTGCTGGGTGTGGACCTCCTGTGACAACATTAATGACAAGCTTTTCTGTATCTTGCACTGCAGTGTTGTTGAGAGAATCAGATTGATGGGTAGGATGTTGTTGATCCCGAGTGGATGAGGTTGGAGCGACTCTGCTTCTCTTAACGTATTGTTGGAGTTTACCCTGCTCCAGCAATTCTTCAATCACATTCTTTAATTGGCGACATTGGTCAGTGTCATGGCCAGGTTGATTGTGAAATTGGCAGAATTTTCCATTATGCTTTGCACCTCTCGTCATCTCAGGTGGCTTAGGATACCTGACAACGTCCTTTGTTGCAAAAAAGATATTTCTTGGTGTATCAGTTAAAGGAGTATAATCCGAAGGATTAAAGCGGCGAGGTTTCTTTTCATTTCCCTGGCTCTTTCCTCCCTCATTCTCCCTTTTCTGACTTTCAGATTCTCTTTTATTAGATGGGACATTGTTATTATTAGTTTGGGCAGCAACCACTTTCGATGTCGTCGAAAGGCTTTCAAGGCGAATGAACTCGTCGGCCTTTTTATAAAATTTATCAAGTGAGTTCGGTTCCTTCATCTTTAGCCATATCCCAAATTTACTCGATTTATCAATGGCTCGCATCAAATAAGTCAGGATCATGCGTGGTTCCGCATTTTCTACTTCGGCTAAAGCTATATTGAAACGGCTCAAGAAAGATTTGATTGATTCTCCGGGCGCTTGTTCAAGGTTAGACAGTGACATTATATCCTTAGCTTTTGAAGCATACAATCTGAACTGTTCTTTAAACTTTTGCGTTAAGTCGGAGAACTTATCTACAGACCGAACTGGAAGCTTTGTGAACCAAAGTAAAGCCACACCTTCCAGGTATACTGGAAAGTATCAACACTTGATCTCGTCTGATGCTCTTGCACCGGTCATATGCCAATCGTATTTGTATAGGAAATGATTAGGGTCACTGGTTCCCCTATAGGCTTGGATAGTAGGAGGTGCAAATTTCTTTGGAAATTCCGCTCTCAGGATCCTTTCAGTAAACGGAGTTCTGCTTGGTGCAAATCCCCAGTCGTTCTCATCCTCTTCCCTTTGCATGCTCTCTTTCATGATGCGGCTAACCATTTCGGACAGGTATTCTTTATTGTTCAAAGACATCTCCGGACAAGCATCAGTTCTTCCCTCGGAAGTTTTCCCGGGCATATGTTCATGACAAGTTGGTTGCGGCATAGAACCATCAGCCTGGAAAGGTGGCATTTCAGGAAGAGTAGTTTGACGGTTTTCTGGTTGACGATTTGCCCCGAGCAGAGCAGTTAACCTATCCATCATCAAAGCGTTTTGGGTTTCAATCTGTTGGTATAATCCAGAAACTGCATCATCCAATTCAGCCCTGGTGACTCCAACGGTTGGAGTTGCTTGGTCTGTTATTGGGGAAGCGGAAGTCCCTTCGTGAGCATTTCCGGATCTGATAGGTCTACCTCTTCTTCCAGGAGCCATTATTTCGGATCTGGTTTTTAAGAGAGGTTCTTTTTATGAATCTTTGCGAAGCAATGGTGGACGATCGCCTGAGTTCAATTTCTCAGTGAAAGCACCAAAATGTTAACGCTAAAAAGCGAACGCTAACACCCGGTGTGTGTAATAGAATTGTGAAAGCACCACCCATTGGTACGGGAATAGAATATAAGCTGAAAATAGCAGAAAAGCAGTAAATGAACAACAGATTTATAGTGGTTCGGCCCGTAATTGAGCCTACGTCCACTTTATAGTCTTTTATTGCTGATTCGGTTACAATTTGATACAATATCCTTCAAAATACAATACAACTTGATCATGAAAGCACTCTTGACTACTAGCTCGATCTTTGATGATGAAACTCGACGAATCCGTGTTGGATGTAAGGAGTTCTTCTCGAAGCTTGTTGTAGTGTCTCGAATGCTTGAAGATCTTTGATTGCTGAATGAGAGGAGACTTTGACAGCGTAACGGCGCTTGAAGAAATGAATGGCCAAAAGTCCCCGTTATGTTGGAAGTGGTGGGGTATTTATAGGAGCTGATTTGGATTCTGGAAATTTTCCTAAGGTCTTAGGTCGCGTACGACCTAAGTTAGGTCGTAGGTCGCGAGCGACCTAAGATAGGTCGCAGTCCATATGCGACTTAGGGAAGGCAGCCTGATTGAGTTGCTTCTGTTTCCATCCGAGCAAGTAGTAGGTCGTGAACGACCTATAGTAGGTCGCGTTCCTTTCTCTGCTTTTAGCTCGTTAGGCTGTTAAGTTGCTAGATCACTTCAGGCTTTAGGTCGCAAGCATCTTCAGTAGTTAGGTCGCAAGCTCCTTTAGGTCGCAACACTGCTAGGTCGCGAAGTTCTTGAGATAGTTAGGTCGTAGACTCCCTTAGGTCGTAGAGCCTCCTTCAACAGCTAGGTCGCGACATTCTTTAGGTCGCTATGTTCTTAGGTCGTAGGTCGCTGAACATGTTTTAATAGTTAGGTTGTGCAACCTGTTAACTCGCTAGCTACCTTAGGTCGCAACCTTTTCCTGCTGTTAGGTCGCAAACCCCTATGTCCCTAGGTCGCGAAGCTTCCTGCTGTTAGGTCGCAAAGCTTTCTGTTCTTAGGTCGCGAAGCTTCCTGCTGTTAGGTCGCAAAGCTTTTTGCTGTTAGGTCGCAAGCCCCTCTTAGGTCGCTAAGTTCTAGGTCGCTGAGATTATGGAATTAACAATAAATGTTGTAATAAATAAGGGTAATAAAATGATTAACTAGATGTAGGAATATTATATATCCTAAACCAGTGTAAATAGCTTTATGTCAATATACTTAAACAATAAACTAGAGTTATTAAATTCATAACTCTAGTTGTTTTATTCAAACTACATTGGACGTAGGGATATTAGCCGGTCTGAACCAGTATAAAAAAATACGCACATGTATTAAAATAAGTGTTGTAAATACACGATCCGATTTCTCAGTCAATATAGTTAAATTAGTCTGCACAATAAGTAGAGCAGACCCATGGCAAAGCACATGTTCAAAAGAAAACTTGAGCTATTAGAAGACATCGGATCTGCACCCTAAATGCCTAGAGAAAAGTTGAGGAAACATGTTACTATACAGCGAATTGAACTACACAAAAAATGTTGCACCATAAGGCCAAGCCGTTGTTGAAAGTGTAAATTTACACAGCGCGCAAAGAAAGATATATAGGAGTATATACAAAGTTCAACTAAATGTGCGTGTTTAGAAGTGCAATAGTACTAGAGGTAAAAAGAAAATTGTGTTATTCAATTTCGTTGCATAGGTTAGCCCCATGTATAGTACTTTTGTTACATATCCTAACAAGTCAAAAAATTTAAACATACACATAAAATATTATCCAAACTACACTAAAAGTCCAACTTTGACTCGGAAGACTCTTTAGTCAAAATCCCACTCTTCCTTCCACAAAAATGCTAGCTGTTAGGCAAATTTATGTGGGGAGATGAACCTCCAATTCGTTATCCAGTATGTGTGCCAATGTGTAACATCTTGGCAATATATGAACACTTTATATTTAAATATAGGTATTATTTAAATAATCGAATCATGAATATAATATTAATTAAATGGATTTAATAACATTATTAAACTACTTTTAATTAAGAAATAAGAATGTTAAACTAATTTTGTAAATTTGTTCATATAAATAAATAGTTCGGTGAAAAATTGAAAATGTAACTAAAATTTATTTTTCCGATTTTAGGTTTTTTACCAAACAAAAGTTGTCGCAACATTGTTGCAAACATACGCACACATATTATAGATATAATAACATGTCAAATTAGTGCAATAAGGATTAGTAAAAGTAAGTGTAATTAAATTTGTTAAAATGTAATTAAATAAAGTAATCAAGTAAAGAAGTCTTTTCTCCTTATTTTAAATTAATAAATTACTAATTGTACATAAATTTATGTGCATTAGTACATGTCATTATGATACAAGTAAAGAAGACTTTTCTCCTTATTTTAAATTAATAAATTACTAATTGTACATAAATTTATGTGCATTAGTACATGTCATTATGCATTGGATGGTGGTAACGGTGTATGGAGAAGGAAGGGCGGTTTTTAATTTGGTTGGGTTAAGAGAGGTAATTTGCCTAAATTTCTATTTCTACAAATAAGCACCTTACCTTCACTTTTTTCTTTACACTTTCATTTTTTTTCTCCTTTAGCTCTCATTTCACAGCTTCTTCTCCACTCATTTTCTGCAATAAAACCTATCAAAACATAAGCTTTCCTCCTTTATATCATTGCATAAGCATTTCCTAATATTTTCTTCATCTCTACCTTCTCAAAGTTGCAGGTTTTGGAGCACATCTCTCTTTATCTAGCTAGGCATTGTGCTTTTAGGGCTACATTGGGAGCTTGGGCATAAGCTTTTGGAAGGAAGGGGGAGATTAGTTGCTTGTTTAGGTCATGGAAGGAAGCTTGTGTCTTTCTTTGAAGTTTAGCTTTGGAAAATGTGAGTTAATCTCAATTTAAAGTGGTTTAAAATTGACAAAAATTGTAAAATTTAAATTATTGTTGATATTGTTTATACTTATGTATATTGTTTGTTTGGATTTGATTCCCACTTAATAGCGGAAGGCATACATAACCATTATATTGCATGGTCAAAAGCAAGAGGAAGTCGAAGTTTTTTCGTAGCGAATAGGACGCTATAGCACAATTCAAAGAACATACATATATGAGATTTACGAGGGAATTTGTGGCGAGGCCCTAAGGGGTTTCTTGCCAATGTTGATTTACATTTTTCTTATGTGGCTTATATTGAAATATATCTGTGATTTATTGGTTGGTTATGAAAGTGTCGTTTTAGCGACTATCCCTATACCAACACTTATGAAATCTCCTTTTTCAATCCTGTGATTGTTGCTCTTGCGCTTATGTTTACATTATTAAATATTTGATCATGATTTTGCAGTTTTAAAATGTTGTTTGAACCAAGTATAACACCTAAATCCAAAGTGTTAAAAAGTTAGAAAAGTTTTCGTTGTAGTTTTGCAGTGCAAAAGTCAAGTTTTAAGACAACTTTTAAATAGGTTTTGTTGACTTTAAATCTCTCTACTTTGTGAATTATTACTAGACCCTTAGTATGTTGTTCTAAAAATTAAATATAATATTCATACTTTCTAAAAATATGGAGAAGATTCCATTTTGAAAAGGACTGATTTAAGGAATTTTTCATACTCTTTTTACCGGCTGTTTTGTAGCACTATTTCCAACTTTTATAAAATGGTTTTAAACTTGATTTTTCTTCTTCAAACCTTTTAGTAAACATTTCTAACATCTATTTAGCTCTTTTAAGGTTGTCTTGGAATTTCAATAAATATTTAAAGGAAGAATTTTTTAATTTGAAAATAGGTTTTGATTTTTAATATTTTTTGTACTTGAGAATTCTTTTAAAAGATATTTGAAATGGATGTTTTAAACTATATTTTAAGTATTTTTGAGGTTATTGAAAATTGAAAAGGAAGCATGGATTACAATACCATTGTTGTAGTAAATGTTTTTTGAGAATTGAGAAAGAGTTCTTGGATTATAACAATTTTGTTGTAATAAATTATTTTTGTAAAGTTATTAAGGAAACTAATTACTTGACTTAATGAATGTTGATATTTTTAAATCTCTTAAGGAGTTTTGTTTTAAAGATAATATTAAGTTGATTTAAATGATATATTATAAATGAAAAAATGTTTAAATGATTGCATTAAAGATAAAGCCAAGAGTAATTTGTTTTGGGTTTATAGCAAACAATGATTAATGACATTTGTTTTTAAACCTTCTTTTTGATAAACTTAAAAATAAAAGTAGCTCTTTGCAAGAATATTTTAAAGAGTGTTTTATAAATACTTGTAATGTGAAGGTTGATTCATTACTATTTATAAAAACTAGAGTATCTAGGCTAGGCGAGGAAAAATCTATTAACCGAATTTACGGTCAACACCCCAAAGATATTCAGCTAGTGTGATTAGTCTGGTTTGAATGAATGGCTTGATATCCTTAGGAATTGCATTTGTAATTTGCTTGTATATATCTTTCGAATCAGATCTTTCGACGTCGTCAAAAGGTTTAGGTTCGTGGCTAAAAAACCTTCTGGTTTTATTGAGTTAGCGTAAGAGTCTCTTTGGAAGTCTTTTTTCTTGTTTAGATTGAATTTCCTTAAATTTATCCTTGGGAAGTTGGATTTTATCCTATCGAAAGGTTAGTATGATTGCATTCTTTAGGTTAAGGTAGGATATCAAACTCCTTTGTGGATATACATGGGCTTTCGACTTTGTCAAAAGCTTTGGTCTCTTATACAAAGTAAGTTTCAACATAGTCGAAAGGTATGTGAATAACCACCATTAGATTGAACCTTACGTTTCTAGACTTTGATCTTGTCGAAAGGTTAGGCCTCTATGTTTGTAGCTTCGGAAGGTAAAGGTATTGTTAATGTGTAAAGATCTGTCAACTCATTCGAAAGGTTTAGATCAAAGAACCAATGATTTCGGAAAGTTTCAGTGAATGTTGATCCACTTAAGTTGTTGACTCTGTAGAAATTTTTAGATTATAGGGTTGAAGTCCTCGAAAGGTTCTAGTTATTACTTATAACAGAAGCGTTGTTGACCATATCGGCAAGAACCTTCCGAAGAGGTTTAACCTGAAAATATGAGTTAATCTAATAAAGGTTTAAGAAAACAGTAAGGTAATTAACAAAACCAAGTACTTCCCTTTATCTCCTAGTAAAAGCTTCCTTTTATTAAATTTACCCAAATCAAACTCAATTATGGTTACGATGCTTTGATTAAGAAATTACAAGGTTAGAGCTCTAGGGATTGGATACCCAAAACTGGACCCCTTGGGTCTTATTTATAGATGCAGGCGGGCCCTCCTTTCGACTTCATGCTCTCGACTGGGTAGGAAGTTCTCCCTTTTATATGCCACTTAAACCCTTCATCTTCATTGAAAGCTTTGCTTTTTCATCTGCTATTACGAACCTTCCGCCTTTGTTAGAAGGTTTGTTACTCTAATGCCTCCATGATCCTTCCCCCTTTACCGAAGGGTTTGTCTTCTTTATACTATTATGAACCTTTCGACCTTGTCGGAAGGTTGCTCTTCTTTTGGTTGTTGTGAGCCTTTCGATGTTGTCAGAATGTTGTTCTTCTCTTGTTTATTATGAACCTTTCGACCGTGTCGGAAGGTTGCTCTTCTTCAATAATGTCGAAAGGTTGTCTTTCATTCTTTGTTGACTTGTGAGTGCTGCTTTTCTCATAAACCTTTTGTCATTGACGAAAGGTACCCTGGATGTGTTTCAACCAGTTCAAAAGGCTTATTATGCTTTCGAAAAGGTCATTAAGCACTTGCTCACACTTGCTTTTACTTCTTCATCCCCTTCAAAAGGTAAGAACACTTTGGATACTAGAGACAGAACCATTCGACTCCTTCGAAGGTTGATGCTAATGAAATTTGATGATTGCATCCCTTCGACTCTTTCGTAAGGTTTGGCATGTGTTTCTCTTCCACTGCTCTTATTAGTAAACCTTTCATCTAAGTCGAAAGGTTGATTTTTAGTGTAACATTTGCCCCCTCATTCAAAGGGATGCCCTTGACTTTGCATGTCATCTTTGTCGAAAGCTACAAAAAATTCCCATCGCATGACCTTCCCGTGGTGATCTGGAACGTCCATTTAAACCTTGATCTAGCAGCTAAGAATTTGGGCGACTTTTCTTATATAATACGCTGCTTCTCTTTCTTCCTTTTTTATCTGAAATCAAAAATATCGTGCACGAGTAAAATAATTCGACAAAACTTCTCAGATCTCGTTTCAAAATAGTAAGGTAATCCCTTGAATTTGATTCGTAAATTTTAATCTATCTCCACTTTTATAGGTTTTCAACCAAATTTCAGTTTTTATAACCGAAATCTAGTGTAACAACCCGCATATTTTACGATTGTATATTTAAATGTTTTATTTAGCATCGTTAATCAGATTAAAGTCCAAAATGTTACTTTTTGTAAACTGTCGAATTGGGACTCGAGACCACTTCCATTGAGTCCAAAATGACGTTTACAACTTTTTGAGTATAAACATCGATATGTTTGGAGTTGAGTAGAATTTTGATATTTTCATTTAGGGCTTTGGGTTTGGGTTTCAGCCCATCAACCCATCTAATATCCTAACACTCCACTCCCTCTCCTTACATTCTATTATTTTCCTAACACTCTCAAGTCAAAGGAAAAATGGTGGAAGAGAAAAGGAAATTACAATTCCTAAACCTAGTTTACAAGGAAATTCAAATTCAAGCTCTAGAAAACAAAGAAAAGCTTAGGTAAGGATCCTCTTCATATTCTCCATATCTATCTCTCTTCAATTCTCAGAAATTCCTAACCCTAACTTAGGAAAAAACTTCACCTTTGATAAATAGATTGAAGATTCTAGAGGTGTGTTGAAGAGGAATTGTTCTTGCCTTGTTTTAAAAGCTTCTTATTCATTGTTTTTGGGCTTAAAGGTGAGTTCTCTAACTCACATCTATGTCTATAGATTTCATTGTTGTTAGGTATGAATTCCTAACATTTGTGCATGATCATTTGCTTTTGATTTGAATTGATTTGGTGAAATTTCCAAATTTTGGTGTTTTGGTCCAATTTTATGAAAATTCTACTATGGATGTTTGGACGTTGATATTTGGGGTGTATCGAAGAGCCTTTAAGGCTGAGTTGTCGCTAGGCGTAAATCCTTAGTCATCGTTGCTCGTACGATCGCTCCCGATACGTTTTGGCCACTTTGGCCTAGGCAAATTGTTGCCCAGACTAGGTGACCAGACGTCTGGTGACCAAGTCCAGACGTCTGGTTTGGACCTGGAGCAAAAATATATGCATGCGGAATTTAAAAAAAAAGACAGAGACTAATTCCAGACGTCTGATTTTTTGGTTCACACGTCTGGATGGTTTCAGACGTCTGGATTGCCGAACCAGACGTTTGGGAGGTTTTTCTGGAATTTCCAGAACCTAAATCCAGACGTCTGGATTGGCCCCCAAACGTTTGGAATTGTTCATTTTTGCCTGTTTAGGCTGTTTTTTTTAGGGAATTACCATTGTTTATCGATTTTAGTTGCTCTGATTAGTTGTTATCACTTTTATCGACCTTGATGACTTCTTTTCAGGATTTTTGGGAATATCCATTTTGATGGATTTGGTATCGACTTCTTTGTATTTAATTCACGTCTTTGTATGTGAATTTTTGGTGATTGATTGTTTCTACAATCATTTCTATGGTTTGTCACTTTAAAATGCAAAGGTTTCTATAATAGTAGTAAATATTCAAACTCTTTCATCAAAACGATTTCAATATTTACTTTCAACATCAAACTCGCTTTTAAAACCGTTTTCCAACCTATTAGTATATACAAACCTTTTCCTCATTCGCACGAGAAATCCAATTAAACGACTTAGCAAAACAAGTGGTATGAAACACTTGCGTTTACTTCGTCGGTTAATTCTTGGACTTGTTCGATTGAACTCTTGTGATAATTTTCGAGTGAAAATCTATAATTCGTTCGTAAATATTTAAGTTAAGCCAGTGGTTATGGGACATGAAGCTAAACTCATTTATTTACTAGCTTAGTGTAATCGACACTTCTTGATGATCGATGATGATAATTTTATGGTTTACACTAGCGATTCGCGATGTCTCTTTGTCCACGTGGGGGACTGTACCCCGATTTAGGGAGCTTCGTCTCATTTTTATAGGCTAGCGACCTATGGTTTTATGGAGTTCGGTTCATCGGGCGTATTACATCGTTGTTTCGGCTTATTGGAGTTCGGTTCATTGGGCGTTCACTGTACTACGTCGTTGTTCCGTATTATTTGTGTTTAGGTTCATCGGGCGTTCGCTGTATTAGGTCGTTGTGCCTGATTATTTGAGTTTGGTTCATCGAGCGTAACGCTGTACTACGTCGATGTTCTAGATTATTTGAGTTTCTAGTTCCTCAGGCGTTCGCTGTACTACATCGTGGCACCGGCTCTATGGTTAGCGACCATGGGATAGCGACCCATTTGTGATACACGTGTTGGTGAGTTTTCATGCTCCCGTTTGTGATAGGCCTTCCCCCTTTGTGATTTTTGGATTTCTAGTTCATGATTTCTAGAATTTGTGTTTCACAAACTTTGATGATAGGCATTGATGAGCTGTATCATTTATTTGTGTTTTTGATGAATAATTTAAAGAATGCGATTCTTTTTGGATGTTTGAGATGATTTGAGATATTGTATGATTTTGTTGTTATTTGATGTATACTTATCACAGTATGGCATTTTTGTTATCATATGTTTTTGGTCATATCTCTTATCCTATCTCATTTTATATGATATTTATAGCTAGACTGATCCGTTTATTATTTTCTTCTTAAATAATACTCGGGTCAGACCGAGGTATTTTAGGTGCTCCAGCTTGACTTCTTATCAGGGTTCATCACCTGAATTTTGGCTAACTACTTTAGCATAGTAGTTTTTGTTAGTATACATTTGAGATAGAGACTCCTTGTTGTATACTTATTCTTTTGTCTAGCACTTGTATCTATTCTTTTATGATGTAGTAGATCTAGTTTGACCACTACTTTGATGTACACTTTTATGTGTTATATTCATATATGTTTCCGCCTTTGTGATATGAATATCTGTGACTGATTTGTGTTATGTTTATTTCTATATTTGTTTCCGAAGTCCACATAGCCATTGTGTGGTAGCTTTGAGTTTGTATTTGATATGTCTGATTTCCTCTTGAAATGAAATGTAAGTTATATTATCTGACATATCGGTACTCGCAAAAAGAAATTACACAGATGGTCGCTCCTCAACAGCATTATTCTTCGTGCTAGTCGACGGCATTACACCGTAGTGTCCTTGGCTAGCGTGAGTATAGAGGTAGGGCGTCACATCTAGATTCCATTTCAATTTGATTTTTCTGTAAAATTTTCCTCTCAAATCTATTTTCAAATTAATAAAACTCATTTTTGGATTTGACTTTTTTTAGGTTAATGGTGTTTGATAAGTAAATTCCTATATCGTGTTTGGCTTTTAATCCGAAATCCTTAAATTTTGCATTTTGTTTTCAATCCTGGATTTTTGATTTGATAATTTCTATTCTTCTTTTAAATCGAATTAGATTGGTTCCAGACAAAACCAGTTTTGCTAATGGATTTGTTTTACTTCTTCTTTAAGAAGAATTTGTAAACTACATTTATTATGAGGTTTAGGTTTGGTTACACCCAATATGATAACCTAGAACATACCCATGTCAAATTCGATTACGCAAAATGACTTTTCTACCCCTACGAAAGAGATTAAGGCGGCAATAATGAATTTTCTCTCTTTGTACCTTTCGATGGGGTCAAAAGGTATTGTGACGCTAACTTTACAATTGTTGTCGAAAGGTTAGATAATTAAGTGATCTAATCTTTCGATAACAAGCTCTCGACAAGGATGAGGAGTTTCAAGCCTTTCGACTACCAGCTTTCGGCAAGGTTGGAACTCTTCAACCTTATAACTGCTTCAACCCATCTTTGTCGAAACGTTTAAAGTACACATGAATCATACCAGAAACCTTTAGACTTCGATGGGTAGAACGCATTTTAACAACATTTATCGGACCATTTGGCAATATCAACACTTTTAACTTAAGAATCTGAAGGTTTTGTTATAAACCTTTCAACTTTATTGAAGGTTTTTTGTAAATCTTGCGACTTTGTCGAAATCTTTTCCTATAAACCTTTCGACTTCAATAGCATGATATTTTTTTTGACAATATTTACCAGAACTTTGGACAACATCATTAGCACTATTATTTTCACTTCGGAACTTTGAATTATTAGTTTTGATCATGTCGAACGGTCTTGCTATTTATCCTTATGTTACATTCGAAGTATATCCGGGCTTCCATAGAGATTTCGACGTTGTTGAAAGGTGATGAATGGATTAATTTTTTATCTTTTCCTTTCGACTTTGTCGATAGCCTTAGGAATTCATATTATTATCTAATTACTTCTTAGGCTCTCAATAGTGTCGAAGTATGATAGATTATGTAGCAACCCAGGATTTCGCGATTATTTAATTATCGTCATTAGACGATTAATATTATTGCTAATTGCTAATTGAAGAATTTAAATCAAGTTGAGATTCTTTTATAAATTGTTAAATGAGTGAAGTGGGCTTTGCATTTCGAATCTAGCCCACGTCTACGTTGCTTTGGTATCATTCTCTTTTATTGATTCGAAGACCCGATCCCCTTTATTCATCTTTCTCGTTCATTTTCAAACCTAATCAAAAATAAAGAAAAAAAAAATATGGCGGCTCCGATTTTCGTTCGTTTGTTCCTCTTTCTTCGACAATTAGGATTTTCGAGTAAACAGTGGTCGCCGACTTCAAACATTCGCTTGAATGGGATTTCCTTGCTCGAGGGGTTGATCGTCTCTTTAAATCGTTTGGCCGCTCGATTAGAGTTCGCTTTTGCTTCGATTCTGCTGCAAATTGGCTTCATACTCTCCGACCAAAGGTGAGAAATTTCTCACATCTAATTCCGGCTCAAGTTTATTCGTGTTCGAATTTGATGATTCTCAGTCGTATTTGTTTTTCTGAGATTTGTTGTTAGCTGTTCGATTTCGTTTGGATGTTGATGATTTTCCCGGTTTTGTTCGATTCGAATTTACTAGTTATTGGGTTCGACTGAGAGGAGCTTGTCTTCGGCTCAGCCATTCAATTTTAATTCAAGAGTGATGTTGTTCATGTGTTGATTTTGGCTTTCATGGTTGAGCTTGCTACTGTTCTTTTGCGACCCATTTGAGATGATTTCTGGAATTCATTCGAATTAGTATATTTTGTGGTTATTAGCTTTATAATTGTTGTTTCGTGGATTTTAGGGACTTTGGCATGTCTACATCCATATATGCATTCATCTTTGCTCGGACCAGTTTTATAGTTGCATATATGTTGTATCATTTGTGATTTAGTCTATTTATTTGCCCAGTTTCTTCATGTCACTTTTTAGAGGAGCACTTAGTGGTGATTGTCGTTGTTACTGGTATACTGGTTCGGCCTTGTACCTGTAGCCTATTTCATTGAAGTTTCATTCATTTTGAGCTTGTACAGAGTATATACATACATATGTTGACTGCAGTTCTAACTATTTCAATGCTACTGGCCTTCAATACACATCTATATATATATATATAGCGTTCATTAGTCGACCATTTCTATACACTGGTCTTGCAACATTTTTATACACTATTGCCTTACACTTGGACTTTCATATGTGCACTCATTATCACTTGCTGTTGTGGTTTTGTTATTTCACCATGCTTCAGTATTTCCATTTAGTGTGATTCTTGCATTGCTCAGTTTCGCAGTTGCATCCCATATATGTGTGTTCATGAAGGTATACATCGATTTGTTTCGCTTGGTGGTCCTGTGGCACTGCTTACAGTCGTGTTGCATTGAGTTATCATGCTGCCTATATGTTGTTTCGTGTACTTGTTCCTTCAAGTCAGTACAACTGAATTTGGCTATCTTGTTGAGTTCACTTGAGATTGCACTCGGGTTAGTTAATTGATTCATGTATAGTCTGCTACCCATAGTTTTCGAGTTAGCGTATTGAGTCCTCATTCACTCTAGTTCATGTTGTATATTTATATATGCTAGTGGCTGTGTACATCATGTATTGGTTGGAAGTTTAGTCCATGCATCTTATACTTGTATCACAGTGATACATTTACATCCACAGTTGTTTCTTGCATTTCGTTCATCAAATCTGTACTTCCACATTGTTATGATGTATTGAGATGCACCAATCTTTTGTAATGCTTGACTTGATATTGTACTTGATTGTTAATCAGAGCTGTCACAGTCTCTGTTTTCTGTTGATTGACTTGAACTTGGGTCGAGGCTTGATTTTTGTCATGACCATTCATTTAAATTGATACCTGAGTAGAATCCAGCCCGTAGCTTGGATTTCACCTTGTTCTGAAAGTTGTGAAATTAATTTATGACACTTGTGTTGAACCCGGTATTTCGGGTTTGACCTTGTGATCATTTGTGATTTTCACTGAGTTTTTGTGCATCTCTTGCGATAGTGGCGAGGCAGTACACGCGTGCGTGTACTGCAGCCCCATCAGTTTTGACAGTTTTAAATTGATGTTTCGATTTGTTGAATAGTTTCGTTGGTTAATTACAATGTTCTGGAGTTGAATTATGATTTGATTGATCGTTTTGAGATTGCTGATTTGTTGATTTACACTGTTGGTGTTATATCTGCCGTTATCCGATTCTCTTATCGAGAAGCCGGATATACGAGATTTCTGTGACTGTCGTCTATTCGTTATTTGATTATTATTGCTCCTGTGCATTAATAACTGAGTTTGAATTAGACTGACCCGTGTATTATTTTCTTTTGAATTTAATACTCGGGTCAGATCCGAGTTATTTCAGGTAGTAGATTTCCTTCTTTGAGTTGCTGTTCAGGATATGAAGACTTTTCACATCTTCTGAAGTTGTCTTCGTCATTTTTAGAAGTCGTGTCAAATTGTATAGGTTGATATGTATTCATGTATATTTATCGATAATGTACGTGTATATATAACTTCCAGAGTTGACAGTTGTAGTTGTATCATATGTATTGTGTCAACTATGTTGTAACTGACATCAGTTATATATATATATGAGACTTTTGTTTTAATCTGTGTTCCGCATTTATATTATCTGTGTTGTTATTATATTCATTGTCCTAAACTATTATGAACCGTCGTAGTTCGTTTTGTACTAGAATTGGGTGTGTCGATGGGAGTAAATAAATAATAGATGAAAAATAAAAAGTATATACCACTCCTATCGAGATAACCAATATTAGTGTAAGGCCAACTATGGATGGTCGCTCCTATCCAGCCTTATTCTTCGTAATAATAGATAGTATTTCTTTTAATACTCTTTGTTATTATGAGCATAGAGGTGGGGCGTTACAGTTGGTATCAGAGCCTGGGGTTTATGGACATAATATAAAACATAACTTGGATTGAACATATGTTACGACTATTGGTCGATGTTTTATTTGTGATTTGAGTCAAAAATTTAAGTTTTGAAATTTTGATGAAATTTTTAAATATCTTTATTTAAAAATAAAAGTGAAACTGTGTTTTGTTGATTTGATTGAATTGTGTTCTGTTTATCAGAGTGCGCAGCGGAAACTGTCTTCGCTGAGTACAACTGGTAATCTTTTTGATTTAAGAATCAAAATACGAAATTGATATGAATTTCATTTGTTGTTTACATACCTGTAATTATTTTGTTTCTTTGAGGATTTCGAATCCGAATTGAGGATTCGAAGAAATTGCAGATATGTGATTTTTGTTGAAATCTCTGTTGGCTTTCTTTTGTACTAATCATCTATTGATTAGATTTTTGCTGTTTTGAATTATCTTCATTGAAGATACCTTCGAATAATTTCTTTGTTCATTTTGTAGTATGTGCAAAATTTGAATTGCACGTTATTGCATTTATTTTACGTTGAACCGATGCTTGGTTATGAAACGTATTTTGTTGCCGTTATTTTTATAACGGGATTTTTACACCAATGCTAAATTTTTGAAGCACGGTGTTTTGTGGCATTTAGATGAATGAAAATTCTCTGATATTACATTTTGATGTAAATTGTTTTGATGTGATTTTGACGTTTTAAAACTACTGTCGCTTTGGCTTCAGTAACCGTCAAATTTTAAAAGTGGATTTTCAAGCGGTTATTCCACAATACTGATTTGTGACCGTTTTACGGTATTTTGAGAAGTACAATTTCCTTATCGAAATTGTTACCGATTTGCTGTTTTAATCACGTGGTTGGAAAATCGTTTTAAAATGAAAATTGTTTTATAAAATTTAAGCAGTTTGCGTTTTCAAAAGAATGAGAAAGCGACTTAAACGATTCAGCAAAATCGAGGACTATGACCCCTTTCTTTTACTGTTTCGCTTAACTCCGGACTTGTTCAGTTGAGGATGTGAATTGTTATTTTTACAAAATAAATAAAATTGTTTTCAGAAATTTTACAGTTTGCGATTTCAAAAGAATGAGAAAGTGATTTAAACGTTTCAGCAAAATCGAGGATTATGACCCCTTTCTTTTACTGATTCGCTTAATTCCGGACTTGTCCGTTTGAGAATGTAAAGTGTATTTTTACAAAATACACAATTTTGCACTTTCAAGGAAACGATGAAGTGATTTAAACGATTTAGCAAAAGTGCGGAGTATGGAACCACACTTTTACTATTTCGGTTAATTCCGGACTCGTTAATTGAATATCTGTTGTTTTGATGAATTTGATGATTTCACACTTTCAAGGAAACGATGAAGAGAATCAAACGATTTAGTAAAACACGTGGTATGGGACATGTGCGTTTGCTATTTCGGTTAATTCCGGACTCGTTAATTGAAACATTTTGATGCTTTCGTGTGCTTTCGAGCCACTATGAGGACCTTCGGGTCATTTGTTGGACCTTCGGGTCATTTGTTGGGCTTTAGGGCCACTCTGCGGACCTTCGGGTCAAATACCAGTACTAGACCTTCGGGTCACTCTACGGACCTTCGGGTCAATCTGATGGGCGCCAAAATTATGTTGAGTACTTGGTAGGCTTCGGCCACTCTGAGATGCACGTGCGGCGAATTAAAAACTCGCCATCTGATGGGATCGATCCAAGCTTTTATGTTGATTTTCTAGTCTTCTTAATTGATTTCTAGATATTTGTTGCTTCCAATTATCTGCAGGTAATTGGATATTTGTTGATATGAGTTCTGATTATCGTTTTTGATAATCAGATATTTGTTGTTTCTAATTATCGCTTGTGATAATTAGATATTTGTTGATATGAGTTCTGATTATCGTTTTTGATAATCAGATATTTGTTGTTTCTAATTATCGCTTGTGATAATTAGATATTTGTTGATATGAGTTCTGATTATCGTTTTTGATAATCAGATATTTGTTGTTTCTAATTATCGCTTCAGATAATTAAATATTTGTTGATTTGAGATTTAATTATCGCCTGAGATAATTAAATATTTGTTAATTTGAGATTTAATTATCGCTTCAGATAATTAAATATTTGTTGATTTGGGATTTAATTATCGCTTGAGATAATTAAATATTTGTTGATTTTAGATTTAATTATCGCCTGAGATAATTAAATATTTGTTGATTTTAGATTTAATTATCGTTTCAGATAATTAAATATTTGTTGATTTGGGATTTAATTATCGCCTGAGATAATTAAATATTTGTTGATTTTAGATTTAATTATCGCTTGAGATAATTAAATATTTGCTGATTTGAGATTTAATTATCGCCTGAAGTAATTAAATATTTGTTGAATTTGAAGTTTGATTATCGCTTGAGATAATCAAATAATTATTGAATTTGGAATTTGATTATCGCTTGAGATAATCAATTATTTGTTGATTTGAAATTTGATTATCGTTTTTGATAATCAAATATTTGTTGATTTGAGAAATTCGATTATCGTTTTTGATAATTGAATACTTGTTGATTTAAATTTGATTATCTCTTTTGATAATTGAATATTGGTTGATTTGAAATTTGATTACCGTTTGTGGTAATTAAATATTTGTTGATTTGAAATTTGATTACCGTTTATGGTAATTAAATATTTGTTGATTTGAAATTTTAATTACCGTTTGTGGTAATTAGATATTTGATTTGTTTTCTGATTATCGTTTGAGATAATTAGATAATTGATGTTTGCTAATTTTGTTGATAAGAGATTTTCTAGTCTCTAATTTAGTCTAGATTATGTTGATTTTATTGAATTGCTATTTTCCATCTATCTTTGTTGATAGTTAGAGTTTGCTGATTATGAAATTTGTGTTTTCTAGTTAATTGTTGGATAACTAGATATTGGTAGTTTTGCGAATTGCGATTTGTGTTTTATAATTATCTTTGTTGATAATTAGATTTGTTGTTTTCTAATTAGCGTATCGATAATTAGATATTGTTGTTTTGTGACTTCTGAATTTCAGTTATCTAAATGGTAATTGAATGTGCTGATAATTGCATTTATTTAGTTTTGCTGCTTTTTGATTATCTATTGATAGTTAGATTTTGTTGAAAAATTGTGAATTTCTTTTATTGAAATTAAAAGATTTCTTTGTCGTTTGTATTTCCGACTTTATTTTCTAGCTTAACCAGTTTATGTTAGAAGAATGATAATTGGGGACGACCTTAATTATGAAAATTGCGAGGACGCAATTTTTATAAGGAGGGGAGTCTGTAGCAACCCGGGATTTCGCGATTATTTAATTATCGTCATTAGACGATTAATATTATTGCTAATTGCTAATTGAAGAATTTAAATCAAGTTGAGATTCTTTTATATTAAATGAGTGAAGTGGGCTTTGCATTTCGAATCTAGCCCAAGTCTACGTTGCTTTGGTATCATTCTCTTTTATTGATTCGAAGACCCGATCCCCTTTATTCATCTTTCTCGTTCATTTTCAAACCTAATCAAAAATAAAGAAAAAAAAATATATGGCGGCTCCGATTTTCGTTCATTTGTTCCTCTTTCTTCGACAATTAGGATTTTCGAGTAAACAGTGGTCGCCGACTTCAAACATTCGCTTGAATGGGATTTCCTTGCTCGAGGGGTTGATCGTCTCTTTAAATCGTTTGGCCGCTCGATTAGAGTTCGCTTTTGCTTCGATTCTGCTGCAAATTGGCTTCATACTCTCCGACCAAAGGTGAGAAATTTCTCACATCTAATTCCGGCTCAAGTTTATTCGTGTTCGAATTTGATGATTCTCAGTCGTATTTGTTTTTCTGAGATTTGTTGTTAGCTGTTCGATTTTGTTTGGATGTTGATGATTTTCCCGGTTTTGTTCGATTCGAATTTACTAGTTATTGGGTTCGACTGAGAGGAGCTTGTCTTCGGCTCAGCCATTCAATTTTAATTCAAGAGTGATGTTGTTCATGTGTTGATTTTGGCTTTCGTGGTTGAGCTTGCTACTGTTCTTTTGCGAGTTCGCCCATTTGAGATGATTTCTGGAATTCATTCGAATTAGTATATTTTGTGGTTATTAGCTTTATAATTGTTGTTTCGTGGATTTTGGGGACTTTGGCATGTCTACATCCATATATGCATTCATCTTTGCTCGGACCAGTTTTATAGTTGCATATATGTTGCATCATTTGTGATTTAGTCTATTTATTTGCCCAGTTTCTTCATGTCACTTTTTAGAGGAGCACTTAGTGCTGATTGTCGTTGTTACTGGTATACTGGTTCGGCCTTGTACCTGTAGCCTATTTCATTGAAGTTTCATTCATTTTGAGCTTGTACAGAGTATATACATACATACGTTGACTGCAGTTCTAACTATTTCAATGCTACTGGCCTTCAATACATATCTATATATATATATATATATATAGCATTCATTAGTCGACCATTTCTATACACTGGTCTTGCAACATTTTTATACACTGTTGCCTTACACTTGGACTTTCATATGTGCACTCATTATCACTTGCTGTTGTGGTTTTGTTATTTCACCATGCTTCAGTATTTCCATTTAGTGTGATTCTTGCATTGCTCAGTTTCGCAGTTGCATCCCATATATGTGTGTTCATGAAGGTATACATCGATTTGTTTCGCTTGGTGGTCCTGTGGCACTGCTTACAGTCGTGTTGCATTGAGTTATCATGCTGCCTATATGTTGTTTCGTGTACTTGTTCCTTCAAGTCAGTACAACTGAATTTGGCTATCTTGTTGAGTTCACTTGAGATTGCACTCGGGTTAGTTAATTGATTCATGTATAGTCTGCTGCCCATAGTTTTCGAGTTAGCGTATTGAGTCCTCATTCACTCTAGTTCATGCTGTATATTTATATACGCTAGTGGTTGTGTACATCATGTATTGGTTGGAAGTTTAGTCCATGCATCTTATACTTGTGTCACAGTGATACATTTACATCCACAGTTGTTTCTTGCATTTCGTTCATCAAATCTGTACTTCCACATTGTTATGATGTATTGAGATGCACCAATCTTTTGTAATGCTTGACTTGATATTGTACTTGATTGTTAATCAGAGCTGTCACAGTCTCTGTTTTCTGTTGATTGACTTGAACTTGGGTCGAGGCTTGATTTTTGTCCTGACCATTCATTTAAATTGATACCTGAGTAGAATCCAGCCCGTAGCTTGGATTTCACCTTGTTCTGAAAGTTGTGATATTAATTTATGACACTTGTGTTGAACCCGTTATTTCGGGTTTGACCTTGTGATCATTTGTGATTTTCACTGAGTTTTTGTGCATCTCTTGCGATAGTGGCGAGGCAGTACACGCGTGCGTGTACTGCAGCCCCATCAGTTTTGACAGTTTTAAATTGATGTTTCGATTTGTTGAATAGTTTCGTTGGTTAATTTCAATGTTCTGGAGTTGAATTATGATTTGATTGATCGTTTTGAGATTGCTGATTTGTTGATTTACACTATTGGTGTTATATCTGCCGTTATCCGATTCTCTTATCGAGAAGTTGGATATACGAGATTTCTGTGACTGTCGTCTATTCGTTATTTGATTATTATTGCTCCTGTGCATTAATAACTGAGTTTGAATTAGACTGACCCGTGTATTATTTTCTTTTGAATTTAATACTCGGGTCAGACCCGAGTTATTTCAGGTAGTAGATTTCCTTCTTTGAGTTGCTGTTCAGGATATGAAGACTTTTCACATCTTCTGAAGTTGTCTTCGTCATTTTTAGAAGTCGTGTCAAATTGTATAGGTTGATATGTATTCATGTATATTAGTCGATAATGTACGTGTATATATAACTTCCAGAGTTGACAGTTGTAGTTGTATCATATGTATTGTGTCAACTATGTTGTAACTGACATCAGTTATATATATATATGAGACTTTTGTTTTAATCTGTGTTCCGCATTTATATTATCTGTGTTGTTATTATATTCATTGTCCTAAACTATTATGAACCGTCGTAGTTCGTTTTGTACTAGAATTGGGTGTGTCGATGGGAGTAAATAAATAATAGATGAAAAATAAAAAGTATATACCACTCCTATCGAGATAACCAATATTAGTGTAAGGCCAACTACGGATGGTCGCTCCTATCCAGCCTTATTCTTCGTAATAATAGACAGTATTTCTTTTAATACTCTTTGTTATTATGAGCATAGAGGTGGGGCGTTACAGATTAGGTTGATGTTATCTTCTTTCCGACATTGTCGAAAGGTTAGGATGCTAACCTTTCGACTTCGTCGAAAGCTTGAATTGTTGACCTTTCAACGCTGTTGAAAGCTTAAACTACTTAGTATTTTCACCATTTTAAGATTTCATGTATGTTTTTATGCTTGAGATTTAAGTAAATTTTTTTTTAATTCATAAATAATTAATAGTTTTAACTAAAACATTTTCACCTGGCAGAATCATGAGTTCCCCTAAAGTTGAAGCTATTGACAAGCATTCTTCTATTTTATCTCAAGTTGAAGTCAATGCTATTCTAAAAGCTTTCGGCATTACTGGGATTGAATCCATCCCTCCACAACCAACTGATACTATTAATAACCCTCCAGAAGGGTATTTCGCTTATACGGCTATCCACATCTAGCATGGTGGATTTCTTCCCTTTCCCAAGTTCCTGCTTTACTATCTATCTCCTGTTGGAGTTGCTTCGATACAATTATCTCTGAATGTTTATATTCACCTCATATCCTTGGAAATGTTGGCATTGGAATCTAGACATCCTTCGCTAAACGATGATATTTTAAACTCCCTAACCAAGTTGGCAACGTCAGGTAATCTCAACAAGCAGATTTTTAGAGTGAATGTATACAGGAAGCTTATTTTAGATGTCATTAACAAGTTCAAGGAATGGGAGAATCGGTTCTTTTTCGTCAAGTGCTTTCCTGATGTTCATGGGACTTTTGCCTTCCCTCGCAAGCCTGTTTCAATGTCATCTTCATTTTTCTCCATGTTTTCTATGAACTAATCTCTAATCTTTTTCAAGTGAACCTCTTAAGACACTTAGCGAAGCAAACCAAAGAATTATCAATTATTTAACTACCGCTCCAGAACAACTTAGGAGTAGGTTAATGCTAATAACACTTTCGAATCTAAGGAAACATTCTTTGCTTCCAACTGGTCAAAGGATTCTTGGCACTCCACCAATCATTATGCACAATTCCTCAAGGAAATCGCTTCTTCTCCTCAGGCGATGTTGAACATTTTACTTCACTATCGCCCATTCGTTCCGACATTTCAGGTATACTGTTAGCTTATTATTCTCCTCATTTTGTCTATGTAATTCTTAAATGGCTCTGACTGATTTTATATCTGTTTGAATTTTCTTTAGCTCCCTCCAAGGCCATCTTGTCTTCAAGTGATGCTGCTCCTACCTCATCATCTTTGGATGTTTCATTAGTCTTGAAAGCTTTTGCTAGTACCAAGAGATCTTCAAAAAGAAAACTGAGAGGGCTTCCCAACAATGCTCCTCATGCTAAAGTGGCAAAGATCGATGTAGAGGAGGAAGTAGAGTGCATATATCTTGAGAAAGCTTCAAAGAGCCCAACTATTGAAGCTCCAAAAGACATAGTGGAGCCAATTCCAACTACACCTGCTCCTCTTCTGAATATTACTGTTTCAAACTCTCCATATACATTGGCACAGATGCAACTTGCTCTTTTTGAGACTCCTTCTAAGTCTCATACCCTTCCGCAGTCGTCATCTTCCGCTCCTCCACCAACTAATTTCGACGAACTCGTCGAACTCATTCTTCATTTAGAATCCTTCACTTCTTCCTCTCTACCGTCATTTAGCCCACACTTGGCATAAAATCATCTCTTTCTCATAGAGCAACAATCCATGGTAAGCTCTTATCACTACAAGAATATGTGCCTTTGATGGCAATTTGGTACAGCATTAAGTAGCCAAGTGCTGTTAAAAGAAAAAACCGAATGTAGTTGTCTGAAGGCGGGCTAATTTCACGCGGTTGGCGGTGATATAATTTTACTCAGGAAAAAAAGGCGGTTCCTCTCTCTATACTTCAACAAAACTTTCAGAAGAAATCCAACCCTCAAAATTCAATCCCTAATCTCGCTCTCCTCAATTTCGTACCCAACCCCTATTCCTCTTCATAAACTCTAACATTCTCAATCTCTCATTCGCATCGAGGTTCCTCCAAATCAGGTATAATACTTAGTTCAAATTTAAATTATTCTTTTACTTCCAATTTGAATCTATGTTTGGAAATTTATTCGCATCGAACTTTGATTGTTACTCAGGTTTTGTTTACTGTTTGAATTTCAATTTTATTTTAAGGTATTATACCCTGCTTTTTGTCTCAAGTCCAGCAATTTCCTTATCTTATAATCTGCTACTTCGTTTACATTTATGGACTAACTAATGTATAACTTTATTTCAAAAATCCTTTATTGTGGAAATCCTCTTCACCATCAGCTAGCACCAATGACCTAGGCAGAGCTTTATGCTTAATGACTTTATTTTTTTTGAGGATGTATTCCTATTTTTCCATGAATGGTTTCGGCATGTTGTTGGCCTTAGGCATAGGTTGGTTAAAATTCATGGTGGGTTAGACCAATTTGTATTTATGGATATGAGAAGTAGTACTTATTAATGGGTCTGGATACCATATTGATATTTAATAGTATATCTACATAGGGAATTTATTTTATTATTAATATCCATATTACTAATTTACCTTATTATATAGCCATAGTTATGATTTTTTTTATATTTAAACCATGTTTTTCTGGATATTATATTTACAATCAACACACTTCAATAAGTTTCATTTAAATATAGAAATTAAAAAAGTAGCATTTAAGCTAAATCGTCGAAGCATATGTCCATTTTTCTCTTTTATTTTGTTTGTATTTATCATTTTGCATACTTTCCAAATATCCAATGTTATTAATAAGCTAAAGTTACAATTTTCCATGTTTATTTGGATTTTCTTTTAAGTTTGCGTAAATATCCATTTTTTAAAGAACAAACTTGATTACAATTTAGACTCATCATGGACTGTCCACTTCAATTTGATTATTTGCGCAATCAAGTTCGAGTTTATGTCAACATCCGTGTATTGGCCTACTACATTACATTTTACAGTTCAAAATTGGCCCGCTGCATCAAGCAAGGAACAAAATGCCTAATGTCGTGTATTTTGTAGCGATTGCAATGCATTGGTGCATTCGTTGTCCTGAGTATCAATGGAGCAGGTGGGCAACATGTGAGGAATGTCAGTTGAGAATGATGCTTGTTCGGGCAGGTGTACATGATGATGAACTGTGACGAAGTTAGTGTGCTTATGTGGGCTGTCACGACATGTGTATTGGTACTAGAATCTGGATAGATTTACATGTATATGGTAGATGTACATGCAGTTGTACGTGAAGAAGATTTGATGCTGAAATTAACGACGTAATACAGCAAGGTGTGGACATAAAAGCTGGTAGCTGAGATTTGGAGTGCACTGACTGAATGAGTGACCTGATTGCGAGACGAAGGTCTAGGGTGAGTGAGCGACTCGGTTGAAGGTGTTGGTGCAAGTTGACCTTGGCTGAATGACTGGTTGATGCTGGTGTAATCTGACATGTGATCAGACCCGACTATCTGCTTTAAAAAAGGTATTTAATGTACATATGTATGTGTGTGTGTGTTTATCAAACACACACACACATATATATGCTTACAGAAAGATGACACTGCTTCAACCTAACGAATCTCCTTCTACGACTGTTCTAGTGGATCAGCGTTCGCAAATGGATATAGTTCCAAAGATCTCTAAAAATGACCGAGTGATTGTAGAAGATGTAAACGAATGCTCTAGCTCAGAGGCGCTAAGCGAAGAAGATGATTATTTTGGAGACTCATACCAACAGTTTATAGAGAGTTGTGTAAAACATACAAGAAGTCCCATCAACAGAGGATGAGATAGATTTCTCCAGTATGATATATGAAAACCCAGCATACGAACAAAAACAAGGTCAAAAAATTTCTAAACTACCTACAACCACCAAAAAGAAGAACGAGGAGCTCGGGGAGTATCACATGAAATTACTTTACTTCACTACAAGGGATTAAAAAGTATGTCTTTATGCTTTCTTATCCCTAAACCACCATAGACTCGTATATGGATTGACAGGCTTTAGTTTACTACTGTTTAATTATGTTTTGATTTATAACACTGGGATCTTATACTGTGACGAGGACAGGGCATTGTGCCAGTTGCAGAACTATATATACTTACTGATGTTTCCTAAAGGCCACTGTGAGAGATGTCATGATGACTTAGATTACACAGCGTTGAAGTGGAAGGTAACCATAGTACTGACAAGGGTTGATTAAAATATATGTAGGCTCATTGAAGTACAAGCATTCTTTCTACATTCGTATGTACAAGTATAGTTGTTTTATGGAAAGTGTTTTAGCCAGATACAAGCAAAGATGGGGTGGATGGCAGATCATTACTGCTAACAGTTAGTATTTGTACTCTCGTTTTGGAGAACATGTACCTGATAATATACGTTAACTGGTTGTTGCATAGGAGGAATTAGAAAACAGAATGGCGGCTGCATATATTTGTAATTATGGTTTTCTTTTTATACCTTTTGTATTTGGGCTAGTTTTGGTGGTTTCGGTGGATGTAGGTGATTGTGAATGTATGGGTAATTATGTTTTATGTTTGTCGCACTGACTTAATGCGTGTATTATGTTTGTATTATATTTGTTAGTTATTAATAAAAGAACCAATTTTCAATATACATACATATATATATATATATATATAGACACGTATATAATTATTATATTTCACCATTGCAAGACAAACATTTTCATATTGAAGTATTATGTTTTACAAACGTTAGGCATATTTCTTCCATTTCCTTCCTTTAGAAACAGATCCAAATCATAACAATAGTTTATTTTTACTTTTACAGCCATAGATTTCTTCAATTTGGCGAATCTTCTATATGGCACACTTACTGAATTCTACACTGCCGAGAGCTGTCCTATAATGACTGTAGGGCCAAAGTATGCATACTGATATAATGTTTTATTTAATTCTATTTTTATGGAAAAATGTTGGACAGACATTATATAGTAGGATTAAAAAGCATTAAGTAGAACAACATTGATTTGATAACCAATGTCCATTCTTTGTGGTTAGCAGTCTACCTCTAAAATCCTAAAAGATGAGCTCTTATGTTTTAGTGATCCTAATGCCGGCAAATTTAATTAACTAAGAATGTATAAACTACCCCATTGTTTATGCAACTGCAAATTTGTTCATCCTTTATTAATCCACAGAATTTTGATAAATTAGTCATGCTTCTAGGATATGTTCTTATAAAATTGAGTATCCCTACACATTTGCCAAGTCTTCAAATTTATATTTCATTGTCTAATATGTTTACATTCCTATATTTGACAACTTAACGGACTGAATTGAAGCTCAGCTTGATGATGAATCCATATTCCCATGGAAACTAGGTAGCCTTCATAAAAAATCCAAATTTCCATGTTTGAGTCTGAAATTCATTAAATCGATTACTTGATCTCTACTTGTAGGAACACCGTTTCCATAGAATTTCAAGGCGGTTGTAAAGACAATTCTTAATAGATTGTTTCGTGTATATGCACATATATACCATTTACAGTTTTGGAAGACTGTGAGTCTCAAGAAAGAGGCACATCTAACACATGCTTCAAGCATTTTATTGTATTTACATATGTAAGCTCTTTTCTCGGTCAAGTAATTACATTGTATTTTTTTAGTCAGCTTATATTTCCATAAAATTTATTTTGCATCTAACTAATGAAGAAGTAATTTAGCAAGTAGTTAATTTCTATATGTTTCAGATATCCGAATCCTTAAAATTATATACTCAAAACTGTGAATGTGTATGTGTGTACACACACATACACACACTCAAAAATTCTTGAAGATAATACAGTAATATTTTCCATTGAATAATCTATATTTTTAATCTTTGATGACTTTATGCACCATGGGTGGAAATAACTCATTTGCTCACTGTAATGGACGTAAATTAAGCAAAACAAAAATTTAATTATTAAAATTATTATAGGCAACTATAATTATGAAATTTGAACATGTTAAATTACATTTTCTCTATTTGATGATAATTTAACATTGTTTATGAATTTGAAAATACCAGGGGTACATCTTATGTGTCCTAATAATAACTTGTTTTTTTGTATGGATTCTTCTCTGTGTGCATCATTGTCAGTGTACAGAACTAAATGGTTTTACTTTATTACAGTGGAAACTCAGGTTTTTAACAAGTCTATCTTACTTTTAACTATACTAAGACATTTGTTTTTGTTATTTTGTATTTTGATTGCTTTAATTTAAAGAATTACAGAGTAGTACATTTTCTGTTTTGAGGGTTGACTATACTTTATCTTGTTTCACGCAGGCGCATTTTTTAAGAGTGTTTGATACCCAATCTGAAACTATATCAAGGATACAGACAAGAATATCATCATTTAGAAGATTATCGTCTTGCTATTTCAAAGGTATGTTATAACTTGTGTTGTTGTTTCAAGTACACATCCAAGAACTAGATCACGCTGATAAAACAAATTTTATTGCAATCAAGAACCATTATGTCAAATTCATTTTTACTACATTAATGATTACACTCCAATGGTGACATCTAAGATTGCTAACAAAGGCTAAAGGACCAATATGAATGTATAAATTAAACCAATATTAAAATCTTCTTTTAAACTTTATTTGAAAGGAACTAAAGTATAAATCATAAGAGATACATAAATACATGAATTTGAATCTACTCTATCAAGAAGTTCCTTGATTTAGGAAGCTTAGTAGAATCTATAGGTCTTTAATGTGACCACAACACATGGAGCATTGAAACACAGCCACCTTAGTTTCACAACAATTTGAGCTAGCGTGCAGTCAGTTTAAAAACTAAGCATGCAAGCAGCATATGCGAGAGTTATAATATGGCAGTCTTGGGCTCAGTCCCTCAGTTCTAGACTGAGCACTTGACATAGCACGAACGCGCTCAGTTCTGAACCGAGCGCTTGATCCGAGTGCAAAAACTTAATTGTAAACTGAGCGCTTGAACTGAAGGCAAGCACTCGGTTTGAATGAAAGCACTTAGCTCTGAACCGAGTGTTGCTTATGGGCGTTTCTGAAATGAGCTTAGCTTGAGCATGGTTCTGAAATGAGCCCGACTATTTGCTTGAACAATTCTTGTGTATAGAAAATGCTGGCAGTATAATACTAGGAAACTGAATCACACAACATAGTACATATCTATGCATGCATGCATTTATGCATGTACTCTTTTATAGAGAAATTTCATACAGTTGCAACTAAATCACACAACTTAGAACATGGAACGACAGTGATATCTGATTTAAGCAAAATTTGGGGTATTCATGCTCGAGGATTGGAAGAATATGTGAGTTGGTGCTATTGACTGACATTATATGGACTGCTTTCCGGATGAACCCATAACCAAGGTTAATATTAGTTCATCTTTTTCACCTCACCGAAAGCAGTACGAGATATTGTTTTGGCATGTCTCAAAACAAATTGCAAATGGATATTTTTACTCTCGCGATTAGTAAAAAAAATAGTAATTTTTTCAGTTTCTTGTACTAATTTTGAATTGATCTTTATTGTGATCTAATAAAATATTTTATGATGACAAATGACATTTAGTTCTATTAAAGGTAAATAATCGATACGATTGTCGACTTCATATTGATTGGATTGTATAATAATGACAAATAAATAAATAAAACTAACTTTGAATATTTTAGCTGAAAGAGAAATCAATTCACGAAGACAATAGGAAATATAGTAAAGTACATATTGATTACCTACTCTATTGTCAGTGACTTCATGAAATTCTATAAGATTTCACACTAATCAAACATTAGCACGTCATTCATCTAATATGAAAACTAAGATATGTGATTACTCTGGCACATACTTCTTCTTGCAGGACTCAATACTTTCCTCAGACATCCCTATCATGTCATCTGGCTGAACACCATAAGACCTCAGTGTATACTCATCATGCATCGGTTCTACTTGTAAAGGAATACATAGCTCTCCGGCTGTGGCCGATCAATATGTAGTTGCTCATTCAAATTCTGCAACACTCTCTTCATTGCCTTAACACTATACGGATTCACTTCAATAGGTATATTCTTCACAAGAAATCTCAAAATATCCTCCGTTTAACTAACATTTCTACCACTGCATCTTCATGAACTCCATAGTCACATGGTTTCTTTGCATCCACCATCTCTTAATCTTGAAAATATAATGATACTCATTTCTGAACTGAGCTGAGTGCAAACAAGTAGTTCTAAACTGAGCATCTGAACTTCACCCCTTTGGCTAACCATTTGTATAAAATGGACGGGAGTAGTGGGACAGAAAAATTTAATGTAGTGTTCAACGCAACCAGTTATGAATATGAAATCAACAAATCAAGCGCCCTGGCTTTAAAATGTTTCATATGTTCTTGTGTATTTTTCAGCCTTCATAAACAGAGAAATATTTTCCTGAAATGCATATTGCTTTCATTAACCAAGTTTTCATCGTACAATTCCATATATACCTAGTGATTTATAAAAAAATGTGTACTGAACAGATCTATAGTATCCACTGTACTGCATTTTGGGAATTCAACTCATTTAAAATTTATATTTGTGAAATAAAATATATTTCTGAGTTTTGAAATACTTTTGAGGCATAAACAATTATTTTAAACTGTTTCAAAGCTTAAAGGAGGTATTTTTGCTATCAAAAATTATTTTGGGTAAAGAATAAATTTGGGGAAAATATTGTATTGGCTTGGAAAATTTTTACAAGTGGTAAAATGATTAAAAAACATAGAGCTGGAAAATATTGAAGTATATACAAATATGCCTTTATCGAATATATCTATATCACGACATGAAAAAGTAAACGGGTGCCAATTATTATAGGAAAAATCCTTTTATCCTTGTATGTTTGTGCTTCTTTCATCATAGACAAACTTTATGAATTCAATTATTATATTTCATTTGAATAAGATAGTTATATAATTATTATATTGTAATCTGAATATTATACTGATCTCATCTTTGTTAATTTCTTTGTAGGCAGCACCTACAACCTGGTGGTATGTGGCCATTCTTGTTTCACATTCTTTTGTAATTTTAGTTTCTTTGTCTACGAATGTAGTTTTATATTTTATATTAGTTAAATAGGATTTGTTTTCATATGTCAAAATTTGTATATGCACACTTTAAAAATGTGCATGTACAATTGAAAACGCACAGTTTATAAGAATTAAATCATTTATAAGATTTAACTAAGTTTTACAAATTTTTAACCAAATTTAAATGTAGAAATTTTTAACACATTTGTGTGGATGATATTCTATTCTATCCACATAATATGGGAATCATGTCAGTTCCCTTGGCACATGAGTAATAATGTTATTAGTGTTGCGTTGGTCAATATGACTGTCATTTGCATGAAGATTTGTCTTGAAATTTGTTTCTCCTATAATATAAACTAGGTTGAACTCAACTACCGTATGCTTCTTACAAATTCATTTTTCACTTCAAAATATTTCTTTCCTTCTAGCTAACTATAGTCTCCATCATTTCACAGAAAGTTCTTATGTTTTTTACATGTATACTCTGGTGACCTGTTAGTTTCTGCTATAACTTAAATTGGGTTGAACTCAACTACAGTATGCATGTTGTTCTTTCATGTATATTCTAATTTCATGTACTACTACTTTTGAAGATATTGTATTCGAATTTAGTTTCCTGTAATTATTGACCGCAATTCATATATTCAAAATTTTCTACTTTTTTAATTTTTACTTTACAGGTCGATAGATGTCTTTGATGGAAAAAAGTACCGCAATAGCTCATGGATTTAAAGTTATTTTGTTGCTAGAACTACATTTTGGTTTGTACATATTATTACAATTGGTAACTAGTTGCTACTTGTTCTATATTGTTTATGAAATATTATGGACGTATTATATATGTATTGATATAAGAATATTGCGTATTTTGATGTGCGATTGATATAATATGTTGATTACGAAACGTGCATGTTGATTTTAACTATGTTGGTATATAAATTGAAACCGATGTGTATAGAAATGGAACCTATGTAGGGGAAATGTAGAAATCCTAAACGATAGCGTTTCCAAAGTGCTGTGTAAACTATATATAGCATTCTAAAATCTGTTGTGATAATTTTCAACAGCGTTTTAGCAATGTTGTAAAAGAGTTTCAACAGCGTTTCGGCAACGTTGTAAAAGAGTTTCAAAAGCATTGTAGCAAAGTCTAAATGAACATTCATGGCAACACGTGAAAACGTTGTAAATAATTATCATAGCAAGAGTTTACTGCTGTAAAATAACATTGATAGTATTAACTGAATGCTAAGAAAGGTTTTAGCTCATTAGTATAAAACGCTATAAACAACATTAATGACACCAGGGAAATGCTATTAAAAAATACATTTTACAGCCTTTGATCTAATGCTATGATAAGTTTCTGACCTATAATTGCAAGTCGTTATACAGCGTAGTTAAAAACGTTGTTAAAACCTATTATAGCGTTTTTGAAACGCTATTAAATGGCCAGTTTGTTGTAGTGTGTCCAATTAATCCTTTCATCACCGGATCTTTCTAATTGCTAACCTGTGTTTCTTCTCTTATTATAGATTTCCAGGAACTGGATTTCTCTTTATGAACATGTCTCTAGGCTCTCTTTTGGATCCTCCAAGCTACAGGAGGAGAATTTTGAATTTAAAAGTCAGCTAGCCTCATTAACAGCTGCTCAAAATACCACTTCCTCTGAACTAGAGCGAATCAAGGCTTCCTTCTCTAGGGTCGAGAGTGATCTTGAAGCAGAGAGGTGAGCCCATAAACTTACCTATGACGGAAAACTCGCAATGGAGCTTGCCCTAAAAGACTCAGAAGACGAGAAAGCTCGTTTGATTTCCATGAAAACTCCGCTGAATGATAAATTCAAAAGCTCCAGGGCTTCATTTAACTAGCTTTTCAAACCCTTTTTGACATCCAAAAGCATGTTTATGATTTTGTCGATACCACCTTCGAGCCCATGATGCTGAATCTTTACGAAGATGCCCTCGTGGTTGACTATGCCGACAATTGTGACAAATATCCAGAATTTGGTTTTCCTTCACTTGACCCAATTTTAGCCAAAAGAGTTATGGACAAAATTGAGCAAGTTAGGCAGGGTTCCGAGCCCGAAGGTGAAGAGGGGACCGTTGATTTCAAGGAAGGTCTTTCTTTTGATATCCCCTCCTTTGACATTGAATCCGACTCTGAAGAAGAGGATGATAAGGATAAAAACCTAAGGAGAAGGAAGTTGATGACGAACTCAATTGGGACAGCGACTCTGATGATGATAATGACGATAATCACTCTAGGGGCCAAGTCCATAGCGGATATAAGGGGGGCCTTCCGGTGCTTCAGGGATGGATAGTGGAGATCAAGATAAAGCTCCCAAACCAGGGCAATCCCCCCCAAAGGATATGCCACCAACATCCCCTAGTCCAACTGCTCCTCTAGTGGAGGAAACTGCTCCCACACATTCCAAAGATTCACAAGAAAAGGAAAAGCTCCCTAGGCTTCCATTCTAGTTTCGCAGGTATGGAATTCCCTGTTTAAATGTCTTATACTTCTAGGATAATAATTGGTGATAAATCATTTATCTTAGATAAAGAAGAAGTCAAATCTTCCCTATAGAACAAAACTTGAGAGCAAACCGATGGAAATTAACAAGTTATATAGGGAGTTAAACAAGTTAATAAAGGAATACAATGCTCTATCTCGGAAATACCATAGCCTGGACAGGAGAACCTCAACTTTAACATCTTTTAAATATAAGAGAGCGGCTCCTTTACCAACAAAAGTGCGTATCCGATACGATGCCCTCTTAAAGAAAAATAGAGAGTTAACAACTCTATTCTGGATGATGATGGAAGAGAGAGATAGTTTAATTAATTTTTTGAATAAAGTATATTGTAGATATTCTATCATAGATTTTTCATACTTAGGTGAATTCAGTGGGGTCTACTTAGACGTTTTCATAAAAGACACTTAGATGAATTTTGTTCTGACCTGTATCCTGGAGCTTGTTGGAATTTACTACGGGTGAAATCGATTCTTCAAGATCTCCCGCTGAAAAGCTTAAGTGTTATAAGGATAAATTTGTTTCTGAGTTCTTTTCTAAGTCAATTTTGTATGAACTAAATGAATGACTATAAATATGTAACAAGTAACTAATTTATGAATACATGTTTTGTTATGCTTAGCTTATTTTTACTGTGCTATTTCAGAATACCGATTCTTTAGGTCGGGCTGTCCTAAGAGACCACTTAAGTCAGTATGTTAACCTGAGGACAGTTTACTCTAAAAATGGACCAATTTTAAGGACTTCGAAGTTAGCAAGATATTGCTTTCTTGGGGATTTGCAAAAATTATACTTGGAATATCCCCGTCTCCACTTCGACTTCCTTGGCGAAGAAAAGGAACTATTCTTAGATGAAATCAGAACTTTCCATTACAAATTAATTTATGGTCGCGATAGTCCACCGGCCGAAAAATGGAATTGTAGTAAATGTCTGTCGGTTATAACTCCTGAAGGAGTCATATACCTTTTAACTCAACAGTCATGCTTTTCGCTAATACTCTAGTCAAAGTTAGGAATGTTGTCTCTCAACTTTAAATGTAATGAAAGCGTCCGTTGTTCCTTTTAACTTTGTGGCTACTTGAGTTGTAATTCATCATTATAGTAATAAAGATATCTTTTAACTCAATTTTGATCTTATTCCATTTATTTTTATTTAAATAGGAGCGAGGGTCTGCTATGATCCGTCGTTCTCAAAATTAACTTTCTCGCATTTAAGATATCAGAGATAGATTATGAAGCAGAAGTGGTGAGATCGTCGCTCATGAAAAAGCCCTTCTTGAGCGTTTCAATGGTAACATTGAAGCCGTGAAGTGGTGTAAAATATATCTCATCCAAAAGATCATAGCCAGCAATCATAAGAATTATATTGACCATCTTAAGGCTGAGAATAAAAAGATGAAGCGATTATTACGCTTAAACGACAAGTGAAGTCGAATCCTACAATAGACTTAGATGAAAGGATGTCCGAGCTTATCTAGCAGATAAGCGATTTAGAGTTAAAATTGAGAGATAGTCAAGATCAATGTGCTTCCTTAGAATTCCTGTTAGGGGGTAAGTCTCCAAATATTGATTTTCCAGTCTCTCAAGCAACACCTCCAATTGTCAAGCATGCTAGGTCAAAATTTCTCGCAGCTCAATAATTTCCAACCATGTCAAACCCTCCTCCTAGTTTAGATGATAATGTAGTTGAAAACTGGTGCCGGAGGTTGCTGTTTGAAATGGCTAAGTATTTCAATGAGCAGCAGAAAACAAAGTATTCCCACACTATTAATGATTATGCTGCCAAGAATCAAAAGCTTGAGCGTGATATTTATTTCTTCCAAAAGCATGTTGTGGAGTTTGAAAGGGAAAAAAAGACCTTAGGGCTACAAACAGGGCCTTTAATCATGCTTTGAAAACCAACATTAAGGCAATTGATGATGAAAGTACAATTAGAAGAAAGGAGAAAAATCTTAGAGAAGTTCTCCATGCAGCAATTAACCATGTAGTGAATCCTTCGGTAGTGGAGACTCCTAGTAAAGCATCTCAAGATTTGTAATTTGTTTACGTATTTGAACCATGTAAGTCTATCTTATACATGATTTTTGTTGTTGTAAATAATTACATAGCTTATGTAAATTATAGAAATTTTGTAAATATCACCTATTTTGTGATCCTTTTATGTAGTGTAACTTTTGATGTACCTTTGAATTTCTCATTCAACAACTTTTGTGTTTGTGAACCTTCTGTCATTATGACATTCTTGTGAAACATGTTGCAAAAACTATTTTTAAATGTTTGCTTGGTATTAACATATTCATAAATGTATATCATTTGCCTAGATTAGCAAATCATCTTTCCAATTATATGAAAAGTAATTTATTCAAAATATTAAGATCTCATCATTAACCATGATGAGTAACGATCATGGATTTAACTCGTTCCACTTGTTCGGAATGCATAAGACTTGTTGGGAGCAGATTCCGCCTTATCGTATGGTAATGAATGTTAAAATATAACTTCCATTAATTGAAGAACCTAATTCAGTGGTTCATGTCTGAATTTTTGAAGTATTAACTTTCTCACCCATTATTTGACATAGTTAGAAGCTTGAATTCCCCATTAGGGGAGTCTTAATAGTGTTCTTTTTGATAATATTCTTTGGCCCAGATTCGAGCACTTGAGACGAATAGAAGTTAAAAAAAAAATCTTGCCTCTAGACTAGAGCTTAATTAAACAACAGTCTTGATATCCAAATTCAGATATAATACATTAGCGATTGATAATGACTCAAAACCCAGATTCAGGTATTCAGATGAAAAGATTTTATATAGAAGATCTGAAATCCATGTTCGAGCTTTAATAGTGAAGTTCTGAAATAAGTATCACAAACCCGGATTCGGGTATTAGATTTTGAAATTCATATATGTGAGAATCTTGAAGCCCAGAATACCCTTTCTGGCAATGAATGATAAGAGGTTAGAAATCCATATTTGCTAATCTGGTATTAATAATAGAAGACCAGAGGACCATTTTCGGCCATAAGTATCAGAAGACCAGAAAACCAATCAGGAAATCAGGAAAATATATTCTTTCTAATTCTCTTATCGGATGCGCTATCTTCAGGCTTTGATGATATTTTGCATGCTTTTTCTTTCTCGGGCTCGAGTTTCTTTATGCATTTGTTTTGGCCTATTTCAGGCAGGGACTCTTTTGTCCAATTATTTTGCTTATTTAAGCAGTTGCCATTTTAGGCGGTGCCGATTTCTGGCATTTGCCCATTTTAGGCAGGGACTTTTCTTAGTCCCCGGACATTTCATCCGGGTTTCCGGTACGCTCGGCTAGCTTATTCTCAAGTAGGGCCCGAGGAATTAGCCGACCTCCCTCGAGGAGGCACCTTACCCTGGCCATAGCGTGACGCGGCTAAGGGCTTGTTTGGTACCTTAGACAGGCCATAGCGTTGCGGGACCAATGGATTACCCATCCTCCCTCCAGGAGGCGCCTTATCCGAGACATAGCATGATGCGAATAAGGGCTTTAGTCGCTTTAACCTGGCTATTTCTGACTTTGGCGCAGCTAAAGGCTTACGCCCTCCCTCTAGGAGGTGCCTTGACCTGACCATCTTGGCATGACAAAGGGCTTTCTACCTTTATTGGTAGCCTACCTTCTTAGGTAGTCCAAGTTTAAGGAGAATTTTACTCCCGATCATGTAGACTTCTCTTATTTTGAGAATAGAATTTTTATTCCATAACTTGTTCAATGCTTTACAAACTGTTTGAGTTTTCCTTGTCTTAGAAAGTGTAGGACCATCTTTTCAAGTGGCTTACATTGATTTGTATCATGTCCATTTATCAAATGAAAGTATCAATATAATCCCTTAAGTTTCCTTTCAAATCATGGCTTCTTTTTTTGGGAAGGCCAATATTTCAGTTCGTCTTTGGTTTGAATATAGATGTCTTCGATTGAGGTAGTAATATTATATCCTCTAAGAAGTATTGATTTTTGAGCCATCTTTGACTGGTGTCTAATTCTTTTGTAGCTTGGTTCAAGTACCTCTTTTCGAGGAGTAGGTTTCCTTTTCATTGTCCGTTGATCCTCTTTCAATGGCCTTTCTTTCATTCTTAGGGTTTCGGTCGAAAATTTCTTGGTAATCTTTAAACTTCCACTTGGTAATTCTTTTATTATCCTTAGTTCTTCAGTTGTGGACTTTTCTATGCGTTTATGGTTTTCCCTTGAATGGTGAGCCTCATTTATCATCTTACTCCATTTATGTGTAAAACTGTCATAGTCCTTTATCATTTCCTTCTCAAAGATAGTCCCATGGGAGTATGATTGAATGGTCGTTCTCATTTGTAGAAATAGGTTTTCTTTTTTCAAATTTCCTTTTTGAGAGCAAAGATTGGGGTTGATCCTGTTAGCGCCAAAATTGGTCACTAACCCCCAAATCCAGATGAAAGCACCAAATACCAGTCACAGCTCAGAGATAGAATGTATGTAGAGAGTAATAATATGAAGAATAGTTAGAACTGAAATGAAAGCAGTAAAGAACAACAGATTTTATAGTGGTTCGGCTAACTCCGGCCTACGTCCACTCTAGAAGTTTACTTTTTATTGCTGTAATAATCGGTTACAGTTACAAGATGGCAGAGTTGCCTTAGCCTTAGAAAAGAGAAAGTAAGAGAGCAGAAAAGAAGATCCCCCATCTGGAGACCCACATGCTTTATTTATAGGCAAAACCAGGTTGTTGGGCCTCCTGAGTAGTTTGGGCCCATCAAGGTCATAGCCGAACCCTACTTCATTATGCCGACCGATCCTGAGCAGTCGGTATGCCGAACGTTGGGAGGTGCGAGGTACCGAGGTACCGAGGTATCGAGGTACGGAGGTGCGAGGTACTGAGGTATGGAGGTGCGAGGTATCGAGGTATGGAGGTGCGAGGTACCGAGGTATGGAGGTGCGAGGTGCAATGCCGAGCGAGGTGAGGTATGCCGAACGTTCGGAGGTGCGAGGTACCGAGGTATCGAGGTATGGAGGTGCGAGGTGCAATGCCGAGCGAGGTGGGGTATGCCGAACGTTCGGAGGTGCGAGGTACCGAGGTACCGAGGTATCGAGGTATCGAGGTACGGAGGTGCGAGGTACCGAGGTATGGAGGTGCGAGGTACCGAGGTATGGAGGTGCGAGGTGCAATGCCGAGCGAGGTGAGGTATGCCGAACGACCCATCCAATGTCGAACACTCCCTAATGCCGAACGATCCATCCAATGCCGAATGAGATTTATGCCGAGTGTCCATCCAATGCCGAACGAGATTTATGCCGAGCGCTCCATCCAATGCCGAACGATACTTAATGCTGAACGATACTTAATGCCGAACCTCCATCATGCCGAATCATGTTTGATGCCGAACAGTTTCTAATGCCGAGCGCCCATCATGCCGAACGATCTCTAATGCCGAGCACCTCTAAATGCCGAGCACTCCTGGATGCCGAGCCCTCCTGGAATGCCGAACCACTCATGTATGTCGAATGCTCTATGCATGCCGAGTACTCTTGAATGCTATTCGAACGTGAATAGTGAATGCCAGACGAACTATTTGTGTCGAACTTCCATCATGCCGAACCATTGGTCATCCTTTATCCAATCATATTTCCATCTCCCAAGCACGTTGCGTCACCCATCCATCCAGTCGACTGAATCCATTGTGCTCTAGCCTCAACGAACATGCAGTTGATTAAGTTAAATCCGTCTGTCCGCAGCCTTGCCAAAAGGCGGGTTAACACTTGCCCCCCAAAACATGCCTTGCTTTGAAAGGTGTGTTTTGAATAGCCTCAAGTCCAATATCCTAAGTATGTATGTTATCCACATCCATACTTTCCAATTCATAATCCAATCCATTACCAAGCCATCTGATCCGAGTGCCACGACCATATCTTGATCCATTTCCGCGACTGTTCCGAGTCGATGTCTGATTCCTATCCAGTAACCAAGTCCTTATCCAATTCCACATCCATCTGAACCCGACTACCGAGTTCCAATCCATCCATATCCAATAAACTATAACCATATCCGTGACCTCTCCGGGTCGATATCTAAATCCGGGACCGCTCCGGGTCCTTATCCGAATCCTTAGCTATTCATAGCCAATATCTAAATCCGTAACCTATCCGGGTTCTTGCCAAGCGCAATCCACACTTGATGACCTATGTTAAGTAATTCTATGGTGTTCATGGTTTAGTGTCCCTGAACGTCGAATAATGCCGTGGCTTAAGTCCTAAGCCGAATCCTGGTCACTCCGGACCCCTATCGAGCATAGTCCATACTCGACGACCTGAAATAATAACCGATAACCTGGGGCCTAAGTCCTAGGCCGAATCCTGGTCTCTTTGGACCCTTGCCGAGCATAGTCCATACTCGATGACCTGAAATAGTAACCGATAATATGGGGCCTAAGTCTTAGGCTGAATCCTGGTCTCTCCGGACCCTTGCCGAGCATAGTCCATACTCGACGACCTGAATAAGTCGATTTTCCATGCTTGGACAAAGCGACCTACCCCTTGCCAGGTATAATCATACCTGACGATCATTTACCAAAAGCCAGATAAAAATCCAATCAAAAGCCAATCTGAAATACAGATCAAATCAAGAAACAAAAAATTCATATCAAAAATCCAAACCAATATCCAAACCAGAAATCAATCATCCAAATAAAAGTCCAAACCAAAAGAAAAAACCAAAAGACAAACAAAACCAGGAGTTCAAACCAAACCAAGAAAAAGAAAATGTCCAAACCGGAAAAGAAAAGGCAAATTTCACAAACTAGAGCGTCGCGGTTTGTCATCATCTCAGAGCATGCCTAGGGGCTATCTCCGTCCCCGTACATGTGTAAGTGACT
This sequence comes from Allium fistulosum, assembly GCA_030737815.1. Classification (NCBI taxonomy): domain Eukaryota; kingdom Viridiplantae; phylum Streptophyta; class Magnoliopsida; order Asparagales; family Amaryllidaceae; genus Allium; species Allium fistulosum. The sequence continues at coordinate 421,394,889 of CM060907.1, read as the reverse complement.
CGGCCATTTGCTCAAAGTTTCCTACTTATTTCATATTACCCCTGTCAATTGATAACCAATCGACCATCATTCCTGGGCCTCGTGCCATCGTTGTTTGAGGTGGACGGTGGTCGCTCCTGTTCCACTGCTGCATTCCGAGCTCCAACATATTGTCGCAACTGTCCATTCCTTTCATGCTCCTCAATTATGTCCTTCAAATGCCTGCAGCTGTTGGTATCATGCACGTCCAAGTCGTGAAAAAGACAGTGCCTTCCTGACGTCCTTTCACGTTCCAAAGGTTCTCTCCTAGCTGGCCTTCGGTAGGGAAGGCGATTCCGAGTCTCCATGAATATCCGTTCCAACGTCTCGTTTAATCCCGTGTAAGTGGAGAATTTTGGCTCTCTCCACCGCTTCCTAGCTTTTCGTGAATCATCATCCAGCTTCCGTTTTCCTTTATCTTTATCTTTAGCCAAGCCTCCACTAGATGGCCCTTCATCATCAGCCGCGTTCACCTCCTTTAATTTCATATCTGAGCATGCATCTTCCTACCGAAGGAATCTCTCAGCTTCGTGAAAGAATTCCCCGAGATCCATTGGTGGGTCTTGTATTAGAGATACCTTGAAATCTGAATTCTCTCTGACCCCTGACACCGCTGCCATTAGGACCATCGATGGATCCAGTCGATCCACCGAAGCAACCTCCGCATTGAACCGAGTTAAGAAAGCCCTGAGTGATTCCTCCGTCCTTTGCTTTACTGATGTCAGCGTCATTACATTCTTCGGCCTCTTGATATGAACCTGAAATTGCTTCAAAAACCTGTCCACCAATTTTGTCCATGTCCCGATAGATCCTTCTTCTAGCTGTCTGAACCACATAGCAGCTATATCGGTTAAGTACAAAGGGAAACATCGGGCCATAACTTCCTCCGATGCCCCCAGCACTTCCATGTGTCTTGTGTATCTCATCAAGTGATCAGTTGGATCAGCTTTTCCATTGTATACCTCCACGTTAGGTAGCTTAAACTCTGGTGGATTCCGAGCTATCCTGACTTCACGAGTAAACGGACTCCTGTTCACTCCTTCCAGATCTCTATTGGTCAAACCTCCGCGCATAGTTCGCCTGATAATCTCAGCTAATCCAGCATTGTCCGTCAAGGGATGCCCCCCGAGTTCCCAAGGGAATTCTGGTACATACTCTTCATCTCTTGCTCTTACATTCCTGCCAGCATCCTGTTGCGTGGTGTTAGCTGGAACCCCTCCATGAACTAGTTCAACATTATCTGATGGTGCGCCCCCGAGTCCAGCTCCATCCGGATTGTTAGTTGTATGTTGATTGGGGGTTGCCCCCTGCTGAACCATTCCCTCTGCTTGCTGGTTGAGCGCTTCTGATCTGGCTCCATGGATCTGAGCCCCCGCATTCCCTACATGCGTAAATTGTCTGAGAAGAGCCTACATCATCTCCTCTTGTCTTTTCATCATGACTTCCATTTCCTCTCTGGTGATGTAGATGGATGCTTGACCCGCTCCCGCTCTAGAGGAAGCTTCTCGACTTCCCTCCTGATTGCTCCTTTCTGTCACTTGCTTTCTTGTTGATGGCCTAGCCATTGCTTTCTAGAGTCCAAGTTCCTAACTCCAAAATTCTTGAGTTCAGTTCTCGGTGAAAGCACCAAATTGTTAGCGCCAAAATTGGTCACTAACCCCCAAATCCAGATGAAAGCACCAAATACCACCCACAGCTCAGAGATAGAATGTATGTAGAGAGTAATAATATGAAGAACAGTTAGAACTGAAATGAAAGCAGTAAAGAACAACAGATTTTATAGTGGTTCGGCTAATTCCGGCCTACGTCCACTCCAGAAGTTTACTTTTTATTGCTCTAATAATCGATTACAGTTACAAGATGGCAGAGTTGCCTTAGCCTTAGAAAAGAGAAAGTAAGAGAGCAGAAAAGAAGATCCCCCATCTGGAGACCCACATGCTGTATTTATAGGCAAAACTAGGTTGTTGGGCCTCCTGAGTAGTTTGGGCCCATCAAGGTCATAGCCGAACCCTACTTCATTATGCCGACCGATCCTGAGCAGTCGGTATGCCGAACGTTGGAAGGTGTGAGGTACCGAGGTACCAAGGTATCGAGGTACGGAGGTGCGAGGTACCGAGGTATGGAGGTGCGAGGTACCGAGGTATGGAGGTGCGAGGTGCAATGCCGAGCGAGGTGAGGTATGCCGAACGTTCGGAGGTGCGAGGTACCGAGGTATCGAGGCATGGGGGTGCGAGGTGCAATGCCGAGCGAGGTAGGGTATGCTGAACGTTCGGAGGTGCGAGGTACCGAGGTACCGAGGTATCGAGGTACGGAGGTGCGAGGTACCGAGGTATGGAGTTGCGAGGTACCAAGGTATGGAGGTGCGAGGTGCAATGCCGAGCGAGGTGAGGTATGCCGAACGACCCATCCAATGCCGAACACTCCCTAATGCCGAACGATCCATCCAATGCCGAACGAGATTTATGCCGAGTGCTCCATCCAATGCCGAACGAGATTTATGCCGAGCGCTCCATCCAATGCCGAACGATACTTAATGCCGAACCTCCATCATGCCGAACCATGTTTGATGCCGAACAGTTTCTAATGCCGATCGCCCATCATGCCGAACGATCTCTAATGCCGAGCGCCTCTAAATGCCGAGCGCTCCTGGATGCCGAGCGCTACTGAATGACGAGTGCTCCTGCAATGCCGAACCACTCATGTATGTCGAATGCTCTATGCATGCCGAGTACTCTTGAATTCTATTCGAACGTGAATAGTGAATGCCAAACGAACTATTTGTGTCGAACTTCCATCATGCCGAACCATTGGTCATCCTTTATCCAATCATATTTCCATCTCCCAAGCACGTTGCGTCACCCATCCATCCAGTCGACTGAATCCATTGTGCTCTAGCCTCGACGAACATGCAGTTGATTAAGTTAAACCCGTCTGTCCGCGGCCTTGCCAAAAGGCGGGTTAACAGATCCCAAATGGAACGGGTTGATACTCCATTTTAAAGGGTCATAGGGTATAATCCATCTTTTCCTCTTAATGACTTGTAAAGCATGAAGCCGAAGGATTTTCTCTTCAAGTAAGTGTGGGTTATAATCCACTTGATGATTAGACTTTACTTCTAGAGGTTCCATGGACCCTTGAACCGACTTTTCCTTGCAAAAAATTTCTCTTGTTTCGAACATTGAATTTATTTCTTATCCTTTAAGTGCAATTAGATGAATTATGAGTCTTTTATCAAAAATAGATCCTTTCTTGTTTGAAAAGAGGAGTTGATAAGCCTTAAGAGATTTTGACCAGGTAGAAGAGTAGGTGGGGAAATTAATAAGGTCGGAGGTTCGAGCCCTACTTCTAGCGCCAAAATGTTAACCAAATTTATGGTCAACACTATAAGATATTCCAGCTAGTGTGATTACTCTGGTTTGAATGAAGGGCTTGATATCCTTAGGAATTGCCTTTGTAATTTGCTTGTATATATCTTTCGAATCAGACCTTTCGACGTTGTCGAAGGGTTTAGGTGCATGGTTAAAAAACCTTCCGGCTTTATTGAGTTAGTGTGAGAGTCTCTTTAAAAGTCTTCTTTCTTGTTTAGATTGAATTTCCTTAAATTTGCCATTGGGAGGTTGGATTTTATCCTATTAAAACGTTAGGATTATTGCCTTCTTTAAGTTAAGGTAGGATATCAAACTCCTTTTTGGATATATAGGGGCTTTCGACTTTGTCGAAAGGTTTGATCTCTTATACACAGTAAGTTTCAACCTAGTCAAAAGATATGTGAATGACCACCTTTGGATTGAACCTTATGTTTCCGGGCATTGATCTTGTCGAAAGGTTAGGCCTCTTTGTTTGTAGCTTCGGAAAGTAAAGGTATTGTTAATGTGTAAAGAACTGTCAACTCAGTCGAAAGTTTTGGATCAAAGAACGGATGATTTCAAAAGGTTTCAGTGAATGTTGATCCAAATAAGTTGTCGACTCTATCAAATGGTTTAGATTATAGGGTTGAAGACCTCGAAAGGTTGCATTTATTACTTATAACAGAAGCGTTCTTGACCTTATCGGCAAGAACCTTCAAAAGGGGTTTAACCTAAAAATATGAGTTAATTTAATAAAGTTTTAAGAAAAAAGTAACGTAACTAACAAAACCAAGTACTTCCCTTTATCTCCTAGTAAAAGCATCATTTTATTAAATTCCCCAAATCAAACTCAATTAAGGTTACAATACTTTGATTAAGAAATTACAAGATTAGAGTTCAAGGGATCAGATCCCCAAAACTGGACCCCTTAGGTCTTTTTATAGATGCAGGCGGCCCTCCTTTCGACTACATTCTCTTGACTGGGTCGGAAGCACCGCAATCAATGAGCACTCGTCTTACAATAGCTGGCCCAATTTCTGCAGAAATGACCAGAGGATCTATGGTTGGAGCTTCAATACCCATAGAATCCCTAGCCTTAAACATAATATCATCATTAGAAGTTTTCTACTATTTCAGGGGTGCAGCGTCTTCTATAGCAAAAACATCTCCTTCTGCAGGGATGTATTTCAAAGCACGAGCATATCGTTCCATTTCGTCCCAGCTTCTGCCCGCTGGGTGTGGGCCTCCTGTAATCACATTGATAATGGGCCTTTCGGATTCAAGTGCAGTAGTGCCTTTACCCGAGCCAGATGGTTGAGTAGGGGGTTGCGGCCCCTGAGTAGACGAAGTTGGGTCATTCCTGTTTTTCTTGACATACTATTGCAGCTTATTTTCCCTCAACAACTCTTCAATTAAGCTCTTCAAGTGACGACATTCATTGGTATCATGACCGGGTTGGTTGTGAAAGCGGCAGAATTTTCCATTTTGCATAGCACCCTTTCCCGGTTTTATCTTAGCTGGTTTGGGATAATCCACAACATCTTTGGTGGCAAAGAAGATGTTTTCCGAAGTGTCAGTCAATGGAGTGAAATCTGAGGGTTTGAAGAAGCGAGGTCTCTTTATGTCTTTTTGTCTCTTTCCATCCTGACTTTCCCTCTTCTGACCTCCGGAATCTTTCTTAACTGAAGTAGCAATGTTATTTTCCACTCTTGTTGCCACCACTTTCGTTGGTGCCGAAAGATTCTCCAAGCGTATGAATTCGTCAGCTTTCTTATAGAATTTCTCGAGTGAATTTGGCTCCTTCATTTTCATCCATTTTCCAAATTCGCTCGTCTTATCGATAGCCCGCATTAGATAAGTCAAAATCATTCGTGGCTCTGCATTGTCGACTTCCTCCAGAGCTATGTTGAAACGATTTAAAAAGGATTTAATCGATTCTCCTGGATTTTGTTCAAGACTAGACAATGACATTATATCTTTTGCCTTTGAAGTGTACAAGCTGAATTGTTCTTTAAACTTCCGAGTTAAGTCGGAAAATTGGTCTACCGATCGAACCGGAAGCTTGGTGAACCAAAGAAGTGCCACTCCCTCTAAGTATACCGGGAAATACCGGCACTTAATCTCATCAGTCGCTCTGGCGCCGGTCATGTGCCAGTCATATTTGTATAAGAATTGATTCGGGTCACTCGTCCCCCGATAAGCAGGAATGGTTGGGGGAACAAATTTTCTAGGAAACTCAGCTTTTAGAATCCTCTCAGTAAACGGAGTTTTACTCGGAGCAAATCCCCATTCGCTCTCATCTTCATCTCTCTGCATGCTTTCTTTCATTATTTGCCGAATCATGTCGGAGAGATATTCCTCATTGTTTAATGACTTGGCGGAGTAGACTTCGGCCATTTTCTCAGAAGCTTGTCTGGGCAAATGTTCGCGGAAAGCTGGTGATGGCCTGGATCCTTCAGCTTGGAGGGGTGCCCCTTCAGCGGCACCTGATCCCCTTTGAGGAATATTTCTTCCTTCAGAGTTGTGAAGAGCATCAGCAATGTTCTCTTCATTATTTACCGGCCTTTGACTAGCTCCGAGCAAAGCACTTAACTTCTCCATCATTAGAGTATTCTGAGTTTCAATTTGCTGATACAATCCGGTCACTGCAGAATCTAACTCTTCTTGCGTTACTCCAATGCTGGGAGATGCTTGACTTGGAGAAAGAGAAGTGGCAGTATTTTCGTGAACATCTTCAGATCTGACAGACTTGCATTTCCTTCCAGGAGCCATTATATCCAACGGACTTCTAGTCTTGAAAGAAACTTTTTCAACGAACTTCTGTGAAGCAATCGTGAATGTATTCTTGAGTTGGGATTCTCAGTGAAAGCACCAAAATGTTAACGCTGAAAATTGAACATTAACACCCGGTGTGTGTTGTGAAGTTGTGAAAGCACCACCCGTGATACGGGAACAAGATATAAGCAGTAAGATAGTTGAAAGCGGAAAAAGACAACAGATTTATAGTGGTTTGGCCTGTAATTGAGCCTACGTCCACTTTATACTCTTTTATTGCTGATTCCGGTTACAAAATGATACAATGCTCTTCAAAATACAATATATTTCGATTCCTAAACACTTTAGACTATTAGCTCAAGCTTCGATGTTGAAGATCTCTTCGAATTCATGTTGAACGTGGTAGATTTCCCTCAAAGCTTGTTGTAATGTCTTGAGTGATTAGAGTTCTTCAAATGTTGGATGAGTTGAGAATTCGGCAGAGTAACAGTGCTTCAGAAAATGGTTGGCCAAAAGTCCTTTTGCCGTTGGAGTTAGAGGGGTATTTATAGGAGTTGATTCTGGACGGAAATTTTGCCAAGTCTTAGGTCGTACACGACCTAAGTTAGGTCGTAGGTCGCGAGCGACCTAAGCTAGGTCATAGTCCATTTCGCGACTTAAGAAGTGAGGCTGATGAAGTTGTACTCGGTCTTGTCTGAACAAGAGATAGTTCGTATGCGACCTAAGATAGGTCGTGAACGACCTAAGGTAGGTCGTGAACGACCTAAGGTAGGTCGTGCGTCCTTTCTTTGCTTTTAGCTCGGTAGGTTGTTAAATCCTTGAGTCGTTAGCCACTTAAGTCGTAAGTCGCTGAGCCGCTTCAGGAGTTAGATCGTGAACCTATTTAGGTCCTAAGGTCGTAGAGTCTGCTAAGTCGTGAAGCTTTTAGGTCGTTAATACCAGTAAGTCGTTAGGTCGCTAACTTCTCTAAGGTGTTAGGTCGCTAACTTCTCTAAGGCGTTAGGTCGCGAGGTTCTTAGGTCGTTGGCTCATTAAGTCCTTAGGTCGTGACATTCCTTAGGTCGTGACATTCCTTAGGTCGTGACATTCCTTAGGTCGTTAGGTCGTATCTTGTTAAGTCGCGAGATCATAGGTCGCAGATTTTTAGGTCGACACTAAAATATGAGTTAATAGTGTGTGTTTGGATAATTGATATATATTTGATTTTTAAATGTACTGTGCTTAAGAAATGATGATGTTGAAATAAAATATATTTATTTCATGTAGTATCGGTACAGTAATTATATTAGTATATATGTAATATACTGGTTTGAGTATTGAGTTCATATAGCATACATATAATACATATTTCATGTAGTATATATATATATGATATATGGGCATTTTTATTTTTTATGTGCGTTTTAATAAATACTGGGTTTAAATATATATAAAAATCTTATTTTAATAGGTGTTTTAATTAAATGATGATTTTAAAAGTATATATATATATATTATTTTTACTATGCATTTTCAAATTGAAGATTGTTTTTTATATATATACTGCATTTTTTCATCAAATTCAAGTTCGTTTTTCTTTGTCCTCCGCTGTCCGAAAATTGTCGCAGCGGTTATTGCTTTGCTCATATCCGCATCTGTGTGCACGACCGTGTCACTCTTGTCACCATTAATTTCTCCAGCCTCGAAAGGTGAGTAATCACTCATGGTTAACATTCTTATATTTAATAAATTCAATTCACATTGAAATGATGATTGAAATATGCTGTTAAATTTGAATTGTTAAGACATTTAATTGTTAAATTTGATATGCCATTATATGCAATTGTTCACTTATGACATATGACACCATAACCTGTTGTATACATAATATTTAAATTTGTTACTGATGATATATGTCTGTTGTTGATATATTATATTATTATCATAATTGTCCTCACTCTCCAAGTTCCCTGTTAGTTTAGAATTCCCTATGGGTTGAAATGATACATACCCGAACGATCTTATAGATTAGGGGAGAATTGTTATGGGTTGAAATGATAAGCCCAAGCGATTTTCATTGATTTTGAAATTTTAGGATTGCGGGTTGAAATGATATACACTCGTAAATATTGTAAATTGCGGATTGAAATGATAAATATCCTTGTCATTTGACCATAGGATAGAAAATTATATACTGATTTTTAGAGTTTTGGAAAGAAATATATGGATTTTAATAAATATTTATTTAATATAATGTAAAGATATTTTATTTTGTAAAATTAAGATTTTTTAAATTATATGTTTGGAAATTTTAAATTTATAAGTTAGTTTTGAAAATATAAATTGTTAGAGTTTTGGAAAGAAATATACGGATTTTAATAAATATTTATTTAATATAATGTAAAGATATTGTTAACTCCTATCTTCAAGCGACCTAAAACTGTACGACCTAAGATTGCACAACCTAAAAAGCAAACGACCTAAGAGAAGTCGCGACCTAAGGAAGCCTACGACCTAACTATTAAAGAAAGTCTATGACCTACCAGGATAAGAAGTTAGCGACCTAACTTCTCCACGACCTAAGCTGTCTATGACCCAAAAGTCAGCGACCTACGACTTAGTGAAGCTGCGACCTACGACTTAGTGAAGTAGCGACCTAAAGCTACAAGAAACATTGTGACCTAGCAATATTGCGACCTAGCAGTGTTACGACCTAAAGCCATTTGTAGTCCACAACTTATCTTAGGCCGCTTGCGACCTACGACCTAATTAAGGTCGTCCCCGACCTAAGACCGCACTTATAACTCAAGCTGCAAGGCTACTAAAGGGAGGCGACTTATCTTAGGTCGCTCGCGACCTATGACCTAACTTAGGTCGTTCGCGACCTAAGACTTGAACAAAAAACTCACACTCAGAGCTGCTCCTATAAATACACCACCATCTCCAACATGAGGGGGACTTTTGGACGATCATTTCTCAAAGCGCCGTTACTCTACCGAACTCTCCACTCATTCAACAATCGAAGATCAACAAACATTCGAGACACTACAATAAGCTTCGAGAGGAATTCCCTACATCCAATACGGATTCATCGAGTTTCATCATCGAAGATTGAGCTAGTAGTCGAGATTGTTCTTGTGATCAAATTGTACTGTTTTCATAAGTGAATTGTATCGATTTGTAACCGGATTCAGTAATAAAGAGATTCAAAGTGGACGTAGGCTCAATCTCAAGCCGAACCACTATAAACTGCTGTCTTTTACTGCTTTTCTGCTATTTTACCGCTTAATATCTGTTCCCTTCACACGGGTGGTGCTTTCACAATTCTACTACACACACCGGGTGTTAGCGTTCACTTTTTAGCGTTAACATTTTGGTGCTTTCGCCGAGAATTGAACTGAAGAAGTTTGTCACCATTGCTTCAAAGCAGTTCATTGAGAAAGTCTCTTTCAGAACCAGAAGTCTGTTGGATATAATGGCTCCTGGAAGGAAACGTAAGACTGTCGGATCTGAAAATGTCCATGAGAATACTGCCACTTCTCCTTCTCCAAGTCAGGCAGCTCCAAACGTCGGAGTTACGCGAGAGGAATTAGATGCAGCTGTTTCTGGATTGTATCAGCAGATTGAAACCCAAAATACTCTAATGATGGAGAAACTAAACGCTTTGCTCGGGGCAAGTCAAAGACCAGTTGTTAATGAAGAAAACATTGCTGATACTCTTCGCAACTCCGAAGGAAGGAATATTCCTCAAGGGGGATCAGGTGCTGCTGAAGGGGCACCTCCCCAGGATGAAGGATCTAGGCCATCGCCAGTTTTCCGTGAACATCTACCCGGACAAACTTCCGACAAAGTGGCCGAAGTCTACTCTGCAAAGTCATTGAATAATGAGGAATATCTTTCTGGCATGATTCGGCAGATAATGAGAGAAAGCATGCAAAGAGATGAAGATGAGAGCGAATGGGGGTTCGCATCGAGTAAAACTCCATTTACCGAAAGGATCTTAAAAGCTGAGTTTCCTAGAAAGTTTGTTCCCCCACCATTCCTGCTTATAAGGGGACAAGCGACCCAAATCAATTCTTATACAAATATGATTGGCACATGACTGGCGCTAGAGCAACTGACGAGATTAAGTGCCGATATTTTCCAGTGTACCTAGAGGGAGTGGCATTACTCTGGTTCACCAAGCTTCCTGTGCGATCTATCGACTAATTTTCCGATCTGACCCGAATATTAAAGGAACAATTTAGATTGTACATTTCAAGAGCAAAGGATATAATGTCTCTCTCAAGTCTTGAACAGAATCCTGGAGAACCCATCAAATCCTTTCTGAATCGCTTTAATTTAGCCCTAGCAGAAGTTGAAAACACAGAACCGCGAATGATCTTAACCTACTTAATGCGGGCTATTGACAAGTCAAGCAAGTTTGGAAAATGGTTAAAAATGAAAGAACCAAATTCGCTTGAAAAGTTCTACAAAAAGGCTGATGAGTTCATACGCCTAGAGAATCTCTCCGCGACAGCTAAAGTTGTGACAACAGTAGTGGAAAATAATGCTACAGTTCAGAACAAAGGGGAGTCTGTAAATCAAAAAAGGGAGAGTAATGGTGGAAAGAAGCAGAAGGATCTCAAAAAGCCCCGCTTCCTCAAACCTTCGGATTTTACCCCTCTAACTGATACGCCAGAGAATATTTTCATCGCCACTAAGGATGCTGTTGAATTTCCAAAACCATCGGCAGTAAAAGTTGGTAAAAATGATATTCAAAGCGAAAGATTTTGCAAGTTTCATAACCAACCAGGCCACGATACCAACGAGTGCCGCCACTTGAAAAGCCTGATTGAAGAGTTGCTAAGAGAGAATAAGTTGCAGCAGTACGTTAAAAGGAATAGAAAAGACCTGTCTTCATTTAACCAAGGGCAACTACCCCCAGCTCATTCATCTGGCTCAAGAGAGAGGCCTGCTGAAAAGGAAAGACCTGTCATTAATGTGATAACAGGAGGACCTCATCCGGCTGGCAGGAGTTGGGGCGAGATGGAAAGGTATGTTAGAGCTTTGAAGTATGCCCCAACTGAAGAAAGTGTCTTAATCTTGGAAGATGCTGCACCTCTGAAGCAGCAGAAGACTTTTCACGATGATATTATGTTCAGAACCAGGGATTCTATCGATGTGGAAGCTCCTACTGAGGACCCTTTGGTTGTTTCTGTCGGCATTGGGCCGGCTATTGTCAGAAGAATGCTGGTTGATAGTGGCGCATCATGCAACATACTCTTTAAAAGGACATTTGACCAAATGAGAATTCCAATGGCGGACGTACAAGCCTCTTCACACAAGATTGCCGGATTTACAGGAGAGCTGAAACAGCCAATTGGAATGGTGGACTTGTTTGTGGAAATGGGCGAAGGACATAAGAAGTTGGTTCGAAAGCAAACTTTTGTAATTGTTGATGGATTCTCTGCCTATAATGCTTTCTTGGGTCGGCCTACTCTTGCTGCTTTCAGGGCCGTCCTCGCTCCGTGGTGTTTAACAATGAAATTTTCCACTGATAATGGGGTTGCTGTCATTAAGGGAGATCAGAACGTGGGGCGAGAATGTTATCTTGTAGAGCTTCGAGAGGCCAGGAAAAGAGAAATGGGGAAAGATGCAGCAGCTCCGCTCCGCATCAAGGAACCAACCCTGTAGCAACTACGGAGTGGCCCATGTACTGGCGAACACAGCAATGCAAGGAAAGAAATGGACCCCAGGAAAGCCAGTACAGGGGAGAATAGAGTGGTACCCGTGGAAGTAACGGTACCAATATCTGTTGACTCGAAAGACCCGAACAAAGTACTCAACGTGGGTTCACAACTGAGCATAGCAGTTCAAAATACGCTGATATCATTCTTAAAAGCCAATCTGGACGTATTTGCTTGGTGTCATGCTGATATGTGTGGGATCTCCCCGGAAATTGCTGTGCATACTCTGAATATTGACCCAAAATTCACACCAGTGAAACATAAAAGAAGAACCCAAGGCCCAGAAAGGTCGACAGCACTAAAGGAAGAAGCCGATCGGCTTATGGAAAACGGCTTCATCAGAAACTCCACTTATCCAAATTGGGTCTCAAATCCAGTACTGGTTAAGAAGGCGAATGGGAAGTGGAGAGTTTGCATCGATTTTTCAGATCTAAACAAAGCTTGCCCCAAAGATTGCTTCCCACTGCCCAGAATCGATCAATTGTTGGATGGAACAGCTGGGCATGAGTTGTTATCATTTATGGACGCTTATTCCGAGTACAATCAGATTATGATGCATGAGCCGGATTAGGAAGACACAAGCTTTATCACAGATGTAGGTCTCTATTGCTACAAAGTTATGCCTTTCGGACTGAAGAATGCTGGGGCAACCTACCAAAGACTCGTCAATGCGATGTTCAAACCTCAGATTGGTAGAACCATGGAAGTTTATGTTGACGATATGTTGGTAAAGTCAAAGAAAGCTGTAGACCACATGGGTCACTTGGAGGAAATGTTTGCAGTTCTTCGAAAGTACGGAATGAAGCTCAATCCGTTGAAATGTTCGTTCGGAGTAGAGTCCGGGAAATTCTTGGGTTTCATTGTGAGCGCCAGGGGCATCGAAGCCAATCCTACTCAAATCACAGCTCTAAGGGAGGTCAAAGCCCCTAAAACAAAGAAAGAAATGCAAAGTCTCAATGGAAAAGTCGCTGCTCTGAGTCGCTTCATTTCCAAGGCCACAGACAAATGCATTCCCTTCTTTGACGCTCTAAAGAAAGGAATGAAAAATTTCGAATGGACTCCCGAATGCCAGAATGCTTTCGATGACCTAATTCATCATATGGAAACACCTCCAGTTCTTTCCAAGCCTAGTGATGGTGAAGATCTTTTCATCTATTTAGCAATTTCATCTCATGCTCTCAGCGCAGCACTTGTACAGGAAGATATGAAAGTACAACGTTCAGTCTATTACATCAGTAAACGGTTCACTGGGGCAGAGATGAATTATTCGAAGATAGAAAAGCTCGCCTATTGTTTGCTAATTGCTTCCAGGAAACTGAGACCATACTTTCAAGCCCATCCTATCAAGGTTCTTACTGATCAACCTCTAAAGCAAGTCCTATTTCGTCCTGAAACTTTGGGTCGTCTTTTGAAATGGAACATTGAACTCAGCCAGTATGACATCACTTACCATCCCCGGAGAGCAATCAACGGACAAGCTTTAGCATATTTCATCGCAGAATCTACTGACAAAGGTGATAGTGAGAATGAAACAACTGATGGCATTCCAATCCAGTGGAAGTTGTATGTTGACGGATCGAGAAATGATTACTGTTCTGGGGTAGGGGTTGTGCTCGAAACCCCCGAAGGACGATCATTGTGTTATGCATTGAGACTGGAATTTCCTTCAACAAACAATGAAGCAGAGTATGAAGCCTTTATCGCCGGTTTGAAAATTGCCAAGGAGCTAAACATCAAAGTGTTATAGATCTTCAGCGATTCTCAACTTATTGTTTGCCAGGTAAAGAAAGAGTTTTAGGCTAAAGGTGGAAATCTACCCGCATACTTATCAAAGGCATGTGAACTTCTCGAAGATTTCGATCATTATACGATAAGTCATATTCCTCGGGTAGAAAACATGAAAGCGGATTCTCTTGCAAAGTACTCAAGTTCTGGAGAAGCTCTATTACTGGGATTAGTTCCTGTAGAAGTTCTGTCAGCTCCAAGCATTGATGAAATGGATGTTGATTGGATTATGGCTGCGTCTCAAGAGCATGAATCATGGATGACTCCAATCAAAGAATACCTACTCAATGGTTCCCTACCAGAAAGTCCTAAAGAACGCCGAAAACTATTGAGGAAAGCATCAAGATACATAATTCAAGATGGCCGATTATATAGAAGGGGATTCTCAATGCCATTACTTCGATGTGTAACCAAGGAAGAAGCCAAGACAATTCTAACCGAGGTACACGGAGGAGAATGTGGGGATCATTCAGGTGGCCAGACTCTAGCCAAGAAAGTTCTTCGATATGGGTATTTCTGGCCTGACATTAATCGAGATGCTGCCATTTACTCCCGAAAGTGCGACAAATGTCAGAGATTTGCAAGAATCCCAAAAGCACCTTCCACCGAACTCACACAAATGGTCAGCCCATGGCCATTCGCTATTTGGGGAATAGACTTGATTGGACCCTTACCGATCGCTAAATCTGGAATCAAATATGCTATTGTTGCCGTTGATTATTTCACAAAATGGGCTGAAGCTGAACCCTTAGCCACCATTACCTCTAAAAAGATGACAAATTTCGTAACTAAAAATATCATTTGCAGATATGGTGTGCCACAGAAGATAATCACAGACAATGGTACCCAGTTTGAAAGTGAAGAATTCCAGGATTTTTGCAAACGATTTAGAATTCGAAAAAGCTTCTCAGTTGTGGCTCATCTGCAGGCAAATGGGCAAGTGGAAGCGGTGAACAAAATTATCAAATCAACCATCAAAAAGCAACTCGAAAAAGCAAAAGGTGGTTGGGTCGATAAGCTTCCATTAGCACTATGGGCATACAGAACTACTCACAAAACTGCGACTGGGCACACTCCATTTTCACTGGCATACGGATCAGAAGCAATGATTACAGTGGAAGTAGAAGTTCCTTCACACAGAAGAATTTATTTCAATGAAGCCGAAAATGAAAAGCTGCAACTTGAAGCACTTGATTTTCTTGATGAAAAAAGAGAAGAAGCTAGGCTCAGAGTTTCAGCTTATCAGCAAAGGATAGCCAGGCACTTCAACTCTAAAGTTCGCCAACGCAGCTTTGAGGTCGGAGACTTAGTTTTGAAAAGGATCATGACAGCAACTGGTGTGTTTGGGCCAAACTGGGAGGGACCATATGCCATTGGCAGTAAACTTCTTGATGGCACTTTCAAACTCATAACTGTTGAAGGAGATCCAATTCCAAGAGCCTGGAACAGCAACCACTTACATCCTTATTTTACTTGAAAAAAGCTTTGCTCAAAGTTGTAAAATAGTGATGAATGTATCAGTTGTATTGTAAAACATTGTAAATCAGTGTAAATGAATGAAAGCTATAAAGTGGATGTAGGCCCGATTCTTGGCCGAACCACTATAAATCTTGTGTTCTTTACTATTTCATAATGCATGTTTCATTTCAATAAGTAAATACTTTAAATGTATTGCTAAAATGTCGATTCAAAATTGCAGGACATTAAAACAAGGCTCGCTCATCATAAAGCCAAGCGACTTCTATAAATCACCTATTACGCAAATACCAAGCGACAAAAAATTCCAAATTCAAATCCTATACAAGGAGAACTTCACATAAAAAGTTGGCGACTCCACTGTGGCAAACCTTCGTTAACTGGTTGTGATTGTCGATATGAACAGACATCCAACTAGATAACTCGCATTTGTCCCATGAAGTCGTTCAACAGTGAAGTCCACTTCTTCAGATGAGGCAATTTACTTGTAAAAGGAAAGAAGATGCGCTTGGAAACGATAATAAAAGATCGCTAATGAGCAGATGATGAGAGAACATGGCCAAGCAAACAAAGAAGCAGCCAAAAGGAGGGATGCCTCTCAATAAAAGGGCCGGTAGAACCACTAAAGGGACACCTTCCCAAGTAGAAGGAACAAGGCCCTTGCTAACTGATCATGATGCATCTGATCAGGTAGCTTGCGTCTGTCCCGTGGATCTACTCGCCCCTGAGACGCAACCTTCCTGGCACACCAACCAACCGACGCTCCTTCCCAAATGTCAATAAAGCCCTCTAACGAGGCATGCCAAAAAATGAAAGTGCTTTCCTCAGTCAAAAAAGATTGGTGGAACCACCGGAGGGGCACCTTCCCAAGCTGAAGGAACAGGGCCATTGTTAATTGGTTGCGATCGTTTGTACAAACGAACATCCAATCAAGCAACTTGCGTCCGCCCCGTGGGTCCATTCAACCATGAGAAAGTAACTTCCAAGCAATCAAAAAGCCCTCTTCGGAGGCACAAGCCCTCTTCGGAGGCACAAGCCCTCTTCGGAGGCACATGACCTCTTCGGAGGCAAAAGCCCTCTCCCGAGGCACCGCAAGCCCTCTTCGGAGGCACATGCCCTCTTCGGAGGCAAAAGCCCTCTCCCGAGGCACCACAAGCCCTCTTCGGAGGCACAAGCCCTTTTGCAAAGGCACAAGACCTCTTCGGAGGCACAACTCTTTAAGAGGAGCCCTCTCCGGAGGCATGTCCCAAAATAGAATACTCGAACAAAAAGCCTTCTCCGGAAGCACAGTTCAACTCTCAAAGGAAGGTTAACTTGTTCATCTCAAAAAGTTCCTCCTAAAAAAGTTGAAATGCTACAAAATTTTTTCAGAAAGTTCATTTCACTGCATAGGGAAATCTACTTTCTTTTTTGACAAATGAAAGTGATCATCCCCGAAAGTTGAAGTGTTCTTCAGAAAGAAAGAGAAAGTAAAAATTTCTCCAAAAAACGAGATATGATCTATTAAAAGCAGAATAATTCTTCCCTTAAAAATGGAATAGTTATTCTCTGAAATAAAAATATCAGTCTTGTAAAAGTTAGAAATGTTGCAATGCACTTGTGGTATGGGGGCAACACTATACAATTCAATTACATTAATAAAAGGAATATGCAAGCAACATACCGCAAGTTCATTGCAATATCATGAAAAATAGATGTGGAATAAATGCATTCTCAAACACAGACCAGAGAGTTTGTACAAGTAAAAAGAATCGTTTATTCTACACTAAAATGAGAAACAAATGCATTCTCACATACACAAGAATTTGTACAAGTAAAATAGCTATTTTATTCAATACTATGAAAACTTTTTACATTGTGCAGATCACAAAAAGAAGCGGGGACCAGTACGCGCACAATCTCCGGTCGATACATGCGAAAAGCAAAAAATCAGAAGTAGAAAATCCAGCTGGTTATTCCTTCTTCCCGCCACCTTTGGAGCCTTTACCCGGCCTAATGATTAGTTTCTGAAGCCGTTGTGAATGGGTCGGGGGGGGGGGGAGGAGAAAGAGGCACGGCTGGATCAACTTCTGCTTCCTCTCCAGCGGAAATATTCTTCTTCTTCTTCTTTATGGCACGCTTTCCCTTCCTCTTCGAAGAAGATTCGCTCCCCGGAGTAGCAAGCAGTGTAGAAAGCTTTGTGTCTTCGTCAAGAGACTGCTCTGGAGTCTTCTCAGTGTCATCAAGATCCTCCGCCTTCTGCTCTTGCGAAGCGGCCGGATCATCCAGGCCCTGAAGAGCTTCAATTTTCTCTACCTGTGATCCCGGTTGGGAAGCAGAAGGAGGAGTAATTTGCGAAGATGGAGGAACGACAACTAAAGGAGTGGAAGTTTGTGCAGTACTTGGTACCTCCGTTGTAGAAGAAAAGAAGTTAAAATCGGTATTCTCCGAGAAAAGAGAAGGTATTGGTTCACCAAAGTTTAAGTAATAAGTAAGAAGGTCATCAAACTCGTTTAAATCAAATAAATGATTCACTGGACTCGGGTCGATGCCAAAATTACCTGGAGAAGTCGGTTTTGACAAGGAAATTTCAAATTTATCAGCCTCAGTGTCTTCTTAGCTCTGCTACTCGATTTGAGTAAGGGGAGACTCGGTTGTGACGGGCTTAGCCTCGACGTTTTTTGCAGGAGAAGAAAAGTGAGAGCTGGAACCAACGATATCGACGTCGGTCGAAGTCGAAGTGTGGACATGGGCAGTTAAAGATATTTTCTTCTCTGGATGTTCTTTTGCCACTATTCCAGCTCTGGCTTCAGCAAGTTGCTCTTTTCCCTTGGCAAGAGCAGCACGAGCTTCTTCATCAAGATAGCGTGCCTCAAGTTCCGCCTCATCATAGCCGGCCCCGCCAAGCATGTCAACTGCTGCTTCCCATACTTCAGCCAGGGTAACCTCATAGTCAGGACCCAGAAAAGAGAGGCTCCCATGACCCAGAACGCTGTGTAGATAAAAGTCAAATAAGGTGGAGCTGATGTTAGCTTTTGTTGTCTCATGCGATTGCTCGGCCGCCTCTTTTTCGGCAACAGCTGCAGCTCGACCAGCAACAGCCTCATCACGCTCTTTCTCAGCGTTAGCAAGTTGGGACTTTAGCAATTCAATCTCCATGTTCTGGGAATTAACTGTTTCCCGCAACTGAGTGTTATTTTTGCGGTATTCTTCAACAACGAACTGCTCAACCGCAAATTTCATCTCAGCATCCCTCTAAGCAGCGTGCGCATCCCGCACTTGTTTCTGAAACACTTTTTCTTTTTGAGTTTGTGAAGCAGAAGAAGCGGCGAGACCTTCCTTGAGTTTTTTAACCTCGGACTCAAGTCTCGCATTATCATCAGCAATGCTTGTCATCTCGGCATCATGCTGTTTGCAAATTTTAGCCCATTCAGTCTTATCATTCTCCATAGTCAGCATGTTTTCAAGATTCATATGATTGACTCTTTGGAGTTCATCAACGAGTTTCTGCCATTGCGACATCCTCTCAATGTTAAGCCTAACTGTATCAAGACTTTTAAGCATGTCTTGCTTGTCGATTGGGACCAAATCTAGGTCAAAGCGCACCCCTTTTAAGCACCAATTCGGAAATCGGCTTTGAAGCGTTGGAGGGCCATCTTTAACCTGATACTGGGGTCTGTTGATGATCGCTTGGATATCAGACTTCTTTAAAGGAGGAGAGCCAGACGGGATATTAGGAAAAATGGGAGCATCAGCCTTCTCAGAAATTGCAGACGCATCACTTGGCTTGGATCGCTTGCTCGATTCGTCAACAATATGAGTCTTCCCCTTGTCATCATAAGACTTTCGCTTATGGGAATCGTCACTTCTGTGAGAAGAATCATATCGCTCAGCGTCTTTTCTTCTCTGCCACTGCTCGTAATCCCGCCTTTCTTGAGCCTTCCTTCGAGCCCTTTCCTCATCTGTCTCTCTCTGGTCACCAAGGTATTTCCTAAAGTCATAAGATCCACGGCCTCCATGGCGCTGAAATGAGTCATAGTATGAGCCGGTACGCCCCATCGGAGAATCTGAAAACGGAAAAGAAGTAAAGTTTAGAAATTTCTAGGAAAAGAGGATAAGTGCTTATAAGTGCTGAAAAAATCCTAAGTGTGTGCGGCGTGCAAACTACGTGCGTCAAACTACAGACCACGCTTTAATGTGGAAACGGAGACGACTGGCGTAGAAGGCGTCAAAGCTTGTTTCAAAGAGGAAGTCGCTTCAACGACAGGAGAGGTCGCTTTGGAAATATTATCCTTGAAAAGCTCTTGAGAAGTTATCATTATATCGCTCAAATCATCAAAAGTATCATCGTCGTAATGCCCAACAGAACTTTCTTTTTCGATTTCCACGTCGGCCGCCTTTTCAGAAATATGAGGATTCTCCTCCTCTTCAATAACTGGGGAGAGCTTTAATTTGTTGGATGACCCCATAATGTCTGTAGGAGTAGAACACTTGACCAATGAAGTCTCAATGGTAAGTCCTTTCGGTGAAAGTTCTACAGCATGGACTGGGGCATCCGTTATTTTTTCTGGAGAATTAGGGACTTTATAAGGCTGGGTAGATCGGGAAGAGTGTAAAAGTCCATACTGATGCAAAAATTCATCTTTCAATAGAAATTTGGCGCTTCTTTCTTCCGCCGCCACAACATTTAAGGTTTCAAGGATTGACTTGAGGCTGGGATTTCTTAACGGGGGAGGAAGTGCTGGAAAAAGAAAAAGAATGAAGTTAAGCATTTGATAATTCGGGTTTCGAAAAGCTCATGAGATGATTGGAAAAAGACAATCTTACTTCCGATTCTCCAGACAGCATAGAATCCTGGAGGACATCGGACAAAGAAGAATTGACTCAGAAATCCGTGAGCGCTTTTAGGCAAGTCTAAAATCAATTTCCGGTTTCTGGCACCTCTCACGAGCACGATTGAAGGATGGTCTTTGTTCTTTGAAAAAGTGCATAAGTAGCAAATTTCATCGAAGCTCGGGAGACGGTCAAGCGTCCTCCTAAACAGAACACATAACCCCATCAGAACAACGTAACCGTTGGGGTGTAGCTGGAAGGGCAAGATAGCTAATCGAAGAAAGAGTTCACGAAGAAATTCGTTGAAAGGCAGAATAGCTCTGCTTAAACACATTTGGCGGTTCACTGCAATAAAACCAAGGGGTGGCCTATCAGTTGTGTCGCTTGCTCCAGGGAATATAGCTCTGATTCGGCAATACCGAATTGGGTACATAGTTGTCTAAAAACTTTGTGGCTTAGAGTAGTCGGAGTTCTCCCCGGTGGATCGATCAGTGGGTTGGCTATCGGGAAAGCTTCTTCGACTAGTCTTGAATCTTCCGATTGAGATGTCATTCTACACAATCAACTGGATATTTAAATATGAAGGTGCGCGTTTCCTAAAAAGTGTGAAGTGTTGTGCAAAACTAAAATAATAACAAGCAAGTATAGCTGAAATTGAGATAGTTGACATTTGTCGATTATAAAGTTTCGGGACTTGTCATTTTAAGTTCAGATATAATGTTGTGCTAATGCAGACAAATCAGCTCAAGTTGATCATTTCAGCTTTGCTTTAACACTTCATTTAAAATTTTGTCGTTTCACAACATTACATTCACAAAATTCATGTAAATTAATTGTTCTTTATCGACTAATCTGTCATGCGATGTGGGAAGTCAATGGCAGTATATTTGTCCCGTTTTTTTGCAAATATTGTATTTAACAGGTTGACAGCTTTAAAGGATAGTATAATCTGTAGAAAGATACAATTAAGGTCAGCAAAGTGCAATACAGGTCAAGATTCAAAGATTCAGTCAAATTCTGCTCAAATTTCCAAGTGTTAGGTCGCTCACGACCTAATATAAGTCGCAGCATTCTTAAGTCGTGATGTTCATATTAAAAGTGTTCAGGACTGTGCAAAATCGTTTCAAGTGCTAGGTCGTTCAGCGACCTATCATAGATCAAGGCGTCTTTAGGTCGCGTAATGCAACTGAGTGGATCAAAACAATGCAATTTTCTCAAAGTCCTAGGTCGCTCACGACTTGGTATAGGTCGTAAATTCTTTAGGTCGTAGAAAAGGTTGTTCGGTATTGTTTAAAGTCGCGGATGGTCTTAGATCGCAAGGCTTGAGTCGCCAGGAATTCCATCACGACCTAACTTTTAAGTCATCCAGATCTGGTAGGTCGCTGGCTTCCTCTCCAAGCAACACCTTACTGGATCCAATAGCCCAATACCGCCATTTCAGAGGAATTCGTCTTCCCCTTCATTCCATCTCAACATACCACCAAATCAACTAGCAAATCGATTGCACACCCCGCCGATCCATAGTGAAAATTTCCATACGATCATGAATCACCACAACGTGTCAAACGACAAATAAAAGTCAATCGAAACCACCATTCAGAAAATAAAGCATGGCATATGAAATTAAGCTTAGGTCAGGAAACAAGGATTCATGATCGAGCAGTGATTATGGATGAGTAGAGATTAATCCACTTACGTAATATGCTGATAGGAATGAATCGATTGCTAGTTGGATTGAATTCGCCTTCGAAAAATCAAAAATTCGCCAATGGCAATGGAATTTCAGAGCAGTAAGGTGAGGAGGAAGGAGCGACCTAACTTATTTATACGAGGCTGAGGGAAGAAGGCGAACATACGTACGGGTTAGCACAAGCTTTAGGTCGTTCACGACCTAACAAGGTTAATTCGAAGCACACGACCTATAACATAGGCATATGCTTCGAGGGGCAAATGTTAACTCCTATCTTCAAGCGACCTAAAACTGTTCGACCTAAAACTGTACGACCTAAGATTGCACAACCTAAAAAGCAAACGACCTAAGAGAAGTCGCGACCTAAGGAAGCCTACGACCTAACTATTAAAGAAAGTCTACGACCTACCAGGATAAGAAGTTAGCGACCTAACTTCTCCACGACCTAAGCTGTCTACGACCCAAAAGTCAGCGACCTACGACTTAGTGAAGCTGCGACCTATGACTTAGTGAAGTAGCGACCTAAAGCTACAAGAAACATTGCGACCTAGCAATATTGCGACCTAGAGGCTTCGCGACCTAGCAGTGTTACGACCTAAAGCCATTTGCAGTCCACAACTTATCTTAGGTCGCTTGCGACCTACGACCTAATTAAGGTCGTCCCCGACCTAAGACCGCACTTATAACTCAAGCTGCAAGGCTACTAAAGGGAGGCGACTTATCTTAGGTCGCTCGCGACCTACGACCTAACTTAGGTCGTTCGCGACCTAAGACTTGAACAAAAAACTCACACTCAGAGCTGCTCCTATAAATACACCACCATCTCCAACACGAGGGGGACTTTTGGACGATCATTTCTCAAAGCGCCGTTACTCTGCCGAACTCTCCACTCATTCAACAATCGAAGATCTTCAAACATTCGAGACACTACAACAAGCTTCGAGAGGAATTCCCTACATCCAACACGGATTCATCGAGTTTCATCATCGAAGATTGAGCTAGTAGTCGAGATTGTTCTTGTGATCAAATTGTACTGTTTTCATAAGTGAATTGTATCGATTTTAACTGGATTCAGTAATAAAGAGATTCAAAGTGGACGTAGGCTCAATCTCAAGCCGAACCACTATAAACTGCTGTCTTTTACTGCTTTTCTGCTATTTTACCGCTTAATTTCTGTTCCCGTCACACGGGTGGTGCTTTCACAATTCTACTACACACACCGGGTGTTAGCGTTCACTTTTTAGCGTTAACAGATATTTTATTTTGTAAAATTTAGATTTTTTAAATTAAATGTTTGGAAATTTTAAATTTATAAGTTAGTTTTAAAAATATAAATTGTTAAATTTTTACTTAAATTTTATTATTTTCAAATATGTATAAAATAAGATTTAATATAAAATAAATTTAATAATAATATTTAATTTAATAAAAATTAATTTAATTAGTATATAATATGTTTAAGCATTTATTTAAATTTATATTAATATTTTAAAATTAGATTTAATAACATTAATAATAGAGGTTGGGAAGAATAAATTAATGTTGACTTGGAATTCAAATTGGTTAATAATTGAATTTAAATAAGAATTGATTTGAACTTATGTATTTTGAGATTTTGAAAGGTATGGTTTATAACTTGATTTGATAAAAAGTGATTAAATGAATATTCTCAACTTTAAATAAGATTGAGACTGAATATCTAATATTAAGTAAAGTTTGAAAATTGAGATTTTATTTAATTGTTATTAAAATGATTAAGTGAATATTTTTTCCAATTTCAATAAAATTAAAGTTAAATGTTGAAATCTAAATGAAACTTATATTGAAAATGTTTGTATATTTAAACTGTTAATCTTATTGGAATCGAAGAGGTAGTTCAAACCTGAATTTGACATCGATAGAAATTGAAATGGTTTATTGAGAATTTGAATTGAACCTTTAAACTTTTAAATTGGAAGTGTTGAACTGGGATTGATTTAAATTGAATTTTGGAATTTAAGTAGATATGAATCGACTTGTGGAATTGGATGAAACAATTCTAATTTGGAAACTATTTCAGTATAATTTCTCTTTAATTAAATATAAGCTATTTTTAATTTACAATTATCTTAATATATAAATTATTCTAATATATAAACTATTTTGATTTATAACTATTTTAATATATATACTAATTTCAGTTTAAGTCGGTAAGTGTTATGATTTCGAAAGTGTTACGATTCTGGAAATGAATATTATTTAAAGTGAATAATGATATAAAAATTGATATGGATTTGAAATGAATATGATATTTTGATATGAAGTATGAACTATTTGAAATGAAATGACCACGGTGTGAAATAAGCGTTTGGTTGTTAAAGAGACTGGGATCGGATATTGTCATACTTTCTACCAATACCCAAAACCACTTTAACAACTGTGTACGTGTTGGAGATTCCAAAATGAAGTAAGATGGTTTGTTGACGATCATGTATGAGGTATTAACGTAGCCCCGACTGCCATGAGTTAGCTTGATGTGGCTAAGATATGAGTTATACCGGACCAAGTGGGGTCATTCCCACTGTCGGGCACATTTCATCGATACCATTCTATTGCTTTTATGATTTGATTGAGTGCACCTTTGATTTGGGAGTGTGTCTCGAGGTGGGCTGCAGTAGTTGCTATGCGTTACCACCAGCCCAGGAGAGCAATTGGTATATCTACCTTGGCACTGCCTCGTGTGCCTTGTCACGTGCCCTATCGTGCCTTCTACGAGTTTGGTTTGTGCCATACCTATGGAGTGCCCTATGATAGCCCTCTAGTTTACGAAGGAATTATGGTACTGTATAGACTATGGGAATATATAAAAATGTGTTAAGGGGGATATGGGTAACGCCTTAACGCTATTTTAATAGTTTACTTTACTATAGACATATTATAATAGCCTATTTTACTACATAGTAGATAGTTCCACGGATCCTTAAAGGTTGGAAATTCTAAACATCCCTTAAGTTACTTGTATTTCAGTTGACATTTCACTTGAGTTGAATTACTAATATGATAATGTTAATCATGACTCGAGTGTTTTGTGTTTGCTTTATGCTTGGGTCATACTAAGTGTCACAGCATTTGAGACTCACCTTTAGAGTTTGGAGCTTTGCTTGAAGATCTGCCTTTGTCTAATTATCTTTCCAATTACTTCAGTTTATTTCAGTTTTTTTGTTCAGACTTGTTATTGGCATTTGTATTAGTAACTTCTGTGTATTCGACATATCTATTGTATTTGCTTTAAACTATGATGTTTATATATTAGCTTCATGAACTACTATTTATCTATTCCACTGCTTATCGTTATATCACTCTATGTCTGTGATTCTAAGATTGATTTATTTACTGTATATGCTAAGTTTTTCAAAATATAAATTAACAATCTGTTGTTCTGAACAATTCAAGTCCGACATGTGCGGATGCGAATGGTTCGTAATACCGGGTCATTACAAGTGGTATCAGAGCTCTGGTTTAGGCAAAACTTAGCATATGGAGATAAAAATTAATTACAGAATCACCTTCGTTCGAGCTTGAATTTCTCCTCTTTGATTTGGATTTCCTTTGAATTTCAGAACTTTCCCCTTTGTTCTGTAAATTCATTCTTGTCATTTCATGTTCATGTTCTTTTGATACTGGAGAATCTCATAGCTCCAACCTCAACTGTCATCTTCATCCTTGTGTGACTCATTCCATCGGCGGTCTCGCCAACCTTGGTATGATTTGTAATGGGGTGAAACTCCTTTACGATAGGCATCGATTCACTTGAAATCTCTATGTCCTCGGTTATGATGCTGTTATTTATTGCAATGCCCGAATTGTTTCTCTAGTAGACGGCTGGGTAAATTCTCTCGTGATCGAACTTCAATTGCCTCAGAATTTTGCAGGAAGTTTTATCTATTTGTTTGATTCTCTGCCACATAATTTTGACTCCACTCGATAGTCAGGGAATACCCTGATGATTGCTGAAGTCGCTTCTCTAACCCTCAAGAGGGAAATTGAATTCCGCATCAATCTTATTCCTAGAGCTCGACCTGTAGTTCTTTCCCTGGACGAATGGTTTCTAAATGGTTAGTCATCCCTTGCGGATTACTCAATACTCCAGGCTTCTTCGTCGATCTCTTGAATCATGTTTTCCGCAATATTCTCAACTAGTTTGACCTAGGTTTCGTTAATGATATTCTTGTTTCTTTAAGTCTCGGTTGACCCGGTTAAGGTCACCCGTGATAAATACTAGTATATCCACCTTCCCCTTTTGTAATTTAATTACCTTATCTTTCTTTCGAGCTTATCTTCATAGTTAGGATTCTCTTTGACTAGGGTTCATCTAAATTTGAATCTCTATCCTTGTTTTGAAATCCATTCTTGAATTATCATGTGAGGGAGTGTATTTGTAATTAATATAAAAATGTTTTATATTGTGTTGTTTGAGTTGTTAAGACTGATTTGGGGTTTCGATCGATTTGTCTGGCCCACGCTATCGATAGGAATTCCAAAACACTAGAATAGAGCAAACTGACACAATATTGTTTTCGAAATTTGTAAATGGAATAAATTTATATATAATTATATTTTCTATATAAGTGTAATTTTTCTGAAATTAGAAAGTTAAATGAATTGGTTGTTAGAAATGATAATACTAGATTATTATTTATTGTTTATCAACATTCTTAAACCATTGACTATTGCTGTATAATATAAGGAGATGAATTTTAAAACATGGTTTATAAAGCTGTTTTGCAAATAAAATAAAATTCAAATCAAGAACTTGAGAATTTAATTTTTCGGTGCTTTTCTAAATTTGTTTTTTAAAGTTTTGGAATATATTATTTGAAAGTATTTTCGCATGAAAATTGTTTTCAAATAATTTTAAAGGAAGAATATCAGTATTCTCTTCTTTTGTCGCTGGAAAATAATTTCGGTGATGACTGCAGCATCATCGACATTTGTTTTCGAGTCTCAAGGTAGAGAGACCACGATGTTGCTTCGCTACACTCTTGTTTTGGAAAGTGGATTTGATTTGAATTTCTTGAGTATGATTTGATTTATAAATATATATATATATATATATGTGTGTGTGTGTGTGTGTGTGTATGTATATATTTATTTCAAAATGGGTAAAGTGAAACCGGAAATTTAACTCCTAAATTTTTATGTGAAGTGAAGATTTTTAATTATTGAAATTAAGCAAATTTTCTGAATAGATGGAGTAACTAAAATGAGAAGAAATTGTAAAAAATTAAAACTGTTGAAATAGGATGAAATTTATTTGTATAATACTCAATTGCATTTTTATATATAACTTACCTGAATTATCCAAAAAGTTAAAATGTTAAGGTGAAAATGTAATTGGAGGTTATACTAGAAAAACTTAAGTAATAGAAATGTCCAAACTAAATTCTTGCTTAATAAAATATTGTAAATAAAAAGGTAAATTTGTGTAGTATTTAATTACATTCAGAAAATATTAATAAGACTTAACTAGGAAAAGTTTGAATGTAATTGAATAATATATAATATAACTATAAGTAATAAGATGTTTAAAAATGAAATTTTGTTAGGGGAAACTATAAATAAAAATTTAGCAGTTACAATGAGTTTTTATACATTCAATTGATATTATAAGTAATGTGAGAAAAAAGGGGAGAATGTTATTTAATAAATATATATGAACTTAAGAATAGTTATAATAGAATTTTAGTGGAATCAACTCAACTGAAGATAAATAAAGTTCATAAATGAGTTAAATCAAATAATTTTTTTAAAGAAATTTTTGTAACAAATATTAATAAATTGAAACAAACCAATTGAATGAAAATAGCTTGAATTGAAAATCAACAAAATATGAATATAAATGAATATTATTGATCAAATAAAATAGATTGAAACCAAATTAGTTGAATATAAATAAATTTATATGGTTTTGAATTAATTGTTGTAGTTTGTATTTCAATCTATCTTTTCTTTCTGGTTGTTTCTATCTCCTGTCTCCTTCCTTTTCGGGGGACAAAAAGTTTTGAGTGGGGGAGAGTGTAACGACCCGTAAATTTTAACGGTTTTATAACAAAATTAACTGATTTTTTGCTAGAAAATAAACAACAGATTTTTGCAATGAAAATTTGATATTTGGAATGCGCATTTTTATACATAGCAGGTGATAAATTTTTATCATAAAATATGAAAGTTAGTTCTGTTGTGTAATCTTCAATTTCAATTTTAAATCAGTTAAATTTGATGAAAATAAAATAATTTTGAAATCTGAATATTTTTGTATAATAAATTTGTAAATCTTTTTATAAATGAGACGTCATATTTCGTTTCGTCAAATTTGGAATTATCTCGCCCTGTTTATCTATTTTCGACAAATTTACAGCAGATTGGCAGCGAAATATCGACTTTTGATAGGATGGTCATATCACTGATATCTGTGTACCATTCTGTTCGTCTTGTAGTGCTGATCTCCGCGGTATATTTATTTGTGTATTTCGGTGTCCGGTACATGGCGAAACACGCGAAACGGTTAAACATAACGGTCCGTCTTTTTGTTTCCTTGTGACCATTTATTTTCCACCATTCAGAAACCAATGGTCATCGACCTTAATATTATTCCCATATTTCAATTATGACTTTTCCATTTCCCTATTTCAATATGTAATAAGTCGGTTCATTTATTTCCTTGGGCTCTTCAATTTCCATTCTTTGGCCCTGATAAACGAAAGAAAATTTTGTAATATAAAATTCATATCTATTAGTTTCATCCATGCTTCTCCTACCTTTTTGAAACTGCTTGTCCTCTTTGTTGAAAAAGAATATAATCAAAAGCATATAAGGTTATGAAATAAACTCGTATCTATAATCCACCTGAAGCTTAAATCCACTTCTTCATCTCCAACGTGCTCGACCTCGTCCCATGCTTGCACCGCCTCACGTCCCTTCACATCCATCATCTCCCAGTGCTCAGCCGACCACCACCATAGACGAACTCCTTTATCCTTCCACCCATCCACGTCCTCCTTCATCCGCCACATCATTAGCCTTCCTACCACCGTAACGACCACCATGCCTTTGCACCACTTCCACTGCTCGATAGAAAAAAATAAAAAAAATACTCTCCACGTCATTTTCTCAAACACTGCATGCGGCCTTCACCATTCTGCCATCAACATCCACCACCTTTTCCTGTAACTGGCCTATTCACTAGAAACCTGCTCATGAAACCTTGCCGCCACCCTCGCTGAGGACGAAGTAAACCCCTCCACGCCTTGCTTTCTCTAGCCACGTCGCACCTTATCACCTCTTTCGCCACCGGAGAACTTGACCAACTTTCCACCGCCTTCTTTACTTTATCAACTACCGAACAAACCCCACCCCTCATGACTCCACCGCTCCGCCTATGACCACCCACCAGCAACTGCCCAACCACCAAGCTCCTGCTGTAACCCATCACTCCTCCTTCACTGGTCAGTACTCCGTAGCTGACCGCAACTTCCGAAGTAGTAGCTCCGACAGCTCACCCATGGCAGCCTTTCCTCCTCTAAAATATAATATATACATATATATACTTTGATTTTTAAATATAAGTGTGTGTTTGGATAATTTATATATATTTTATTTTTAAACGTACTGTGTTTAAGAAATAATGATGTTGAAATAAAAAATATATATTTCATGTAGTATCGGTACAGTAATTATATTAGTATACATGTAATATACTGGTTGAGTATTGACTTCATATAGCATACATATAATACATATTTCATGTAGTATATATATATATGTTATATGGGCATTTTGATTTTTTATGTGCGTTTTAATAAATACTGGGTTTAAATATATATACAAATCTTATTTTAATAGGTGTTTTAATTAACTTATGATTTTGAAAGTATATATATAGATTTTATTTTTAATATGCGTTTTCAAATTGAATATTGTTTATATATATATATATATATGTATATATATATATATGTACTGAATTTTTTCATCAAATTCAAGTTCGTTTTGCCTTGTCCTCCGCTGTTCAAAAATTTTCGCAGTAGTTATTGCTTTGCTTTGCTTTCCTCATATCCGCATCTGTGTGTGCAACCATGTCACTCTTATCACCATCAATTTCTCTAGCCTCGAAAGGTGAGCAATCACTCACGATTAATATTCTTATATTTAATAAATTTAATTCACATTGAAATGGCGATTGAAATATGCTCTTAAATTTTAATTGTTAAGTCATTTAATTGTTTAATTTGATATGCCATTATCTGCAATTGTTCAGCTATGACATATGACACCATAACTTGTTGTATAAAGATTATTTAAATTTGTTACTAATGATATATCCCTGTTGTTGATATATTATATTATTATCATAATTGTCCTCACTCTGCAAGTTCCCTGTTAGTTTAGAATTATCTATGGGTTGAAATGATACATACCCGAACGATCTTATAGACTAGGGGAGAATCGTTATGGGTTGAAATGATAAACCCAAGCGATTTTTATTGATTTTGAAAATTTGGGATTGCGGGTTGATATGATATACACCCGTAAATATTGTAAATTGTGGATTGAAATGATAAATATTCGTATCACATGACCTTAGGATAGAAAATTGTTAACGGACGCCATTGGTCCTTTTTGAAAAATGATTTTTTTAGAGTTTTGGAAAGAAATATATGGATTTTAATAAATATTTATCTAATATAATGTAAAGATATTTTATTTTGTACAATTTGGATTTTTTGAATTATACGTTTGGAAATTTTAAATTTATAAGTTAGTTTTGAAAATATAAATTGTTAAATTTGTACTTAAATTTTATTATCTTCAAATATGTATAAAATAAGTTTTAATATAAAATAAATTTAATAATAAGATTTAATTTAAAAAAATTAATTTAATTAGTATATAATATGTTTAAGCATTTATTTAAATTTATATTAATATTTTAAAATTAGATTTAATAACTTTAATAATAGAGGTTGGGAAGAATAAATTAATGTTGACATGGAATTCAAATTGGTTAATAATTGAATTTAAATAAGAATTGATTTGAACTTATGTATTTTGATATTTTGAAAGGTATGGTTTATAACTTGATTTGATGAAAAGTGATTAAATGAATATTCTTAACTTGAAATAAGAATGAGACTGAATATTTAATATTAAGTAAAATTTGAAAATTGAGATTTTATGTAACGAACGCGATTTTTTGTCGCTCGAAAATCGACATTAATACATTCACTGTATCAACTGCCGAGCAATCGAATGCCGGAAAACCGAATTGTTATGGAGAAAAAGAAGAGGTAGAAGAAAATAGAAGAAAAAGAAAGAAAAAAGAACACAGAAACAATTTCAGAATCTCACATTCGCAGCGGAACAACATATAATAGATAAATGAATAATCTTTAAATCAAAGAACTATATCATTTTATACATTACATCATCATTAGAGTGTACAACAACAATATACAACACACTGGACAGTTATATAAACTCGTCCTCGTACAGAATACACAGCGGAATAATACATAGTATAGATGATATGTCTCGCCATCCAGCTCGCCACTTGAGCTACATAGCATCTCCTGAATCCAGAATGATCTGATAACCTAACTCTAGGCTGCCCGTGTGGAAATTGGTGGGCACCCAGAGTTTAGGAAGGAAACAATAAACTCCAGGTCAGTCATGGTGACTGGTGTGAGAACTAAAACAGTTTATCTTTAAAAAAACAAACAACAATAGAATTTTAACATTGAAACCCGCAATGCTTTTGGAAAATGAAACTACCATAAGACCTCCCACCACACACACAATGCAAACGCAGAATTGGAGGAGATTTCTTCTTATGATAATTAAACAGGCTTACTACGCAAAACAAATCATTGGATATTATTATTAGTGCATAGTGCAGAAAACATTTCGAAAGTATAATATTAATCTTAGCCAGCATAGGCATTTCACGTTATGCCTACTATAGCTACAATGTTCAATAGCAGGTTACCACAACATTCCATAGCAGGTTATACAATTGCAATCGTAAAGGTTCGTATTGTTTCTTTGGATTTCCAACAAATGGTCAGGCTAAGGAACTTCCTATGCCACGTAGGAAACGCCTCTAGCTGGACGCTCCGAGAAACAAACTGCTCTCTACCAAACAAGGCCGGGTTACCCCTGTAACTAGGTAACTTACGAATATGCCATCCCCCGGTCCTTTGGGACCTTTATCCGAGCGCTCGGTAAAATCATCACACATAATAAATAAAGTGTGTCCACATGAGTAAGTATCTGGGCTCCATACCATGATACCACCCCTTTCCAGAAGGAAATGACATATCATAAAGGGCGCGACCCTCATAACCTTGCCGCAACATTCCTGTTTCGACCATTTCCGGCTTGTGAGGCCCTGACGAAGTCTCGTCCACAAAGCTACGCTTTATACAAAAGCTATGCTTTGGGTCAAACAAATGATCAAAGTAATGATCATAAAGATAAATGATCAAACAAATGATCATATCACAAATGATCAAACAATTATCATTTCACAGCAACACTCAGTATGTCACATTACCAAATTGGGAATATATCGCTGAGAAATTTCAACTACATAACCTCTGAGCTCGTACGTCTCAGAGAAGGGTGTTAAGCTAAGAGAATAAATTCTCCGCCACCAATAGAAATGCATTTGAAAGAAATCAGCTTTATATCTCAAAACGTAATGTCAAACACGTAACCATACAAGTCTGTTCCGAGTTCGAACAGAACCGAAGGCACTTCCAAAGAAGCCCTTGCAATTCGGATATTCACAATCCCGATAAAACTTCCCATCAAAAAGGAAATCTCAATACCGTAGCTAACGGTGCAGAGACAATCGATAGGTCATCCTATCATTTCCACAAATACCCGGTCTTCACCACCGGTCTTCAATACGATCCATATCGTCGTATAACTAATTCGGAATGGGTTATACGACACAAAGGTCCTTTCCCGGCTAACCCGAATAGTGATCACAAATATTCAAAACATATGAATTTTGGGATTTCAAATAAGTCACAACTTATTACCCAAATCCTTTCTTTCAAATGGTTTAACAAATTACCATTTTAAATCTTTAAACAAAAAGATTTACTTCACAAAGCTTCATTTACAGATTTCCAAAGCAATTCCATTTCAATTTGATTAACCCATTAAATCTTAAAGTTAAGATATAATTTACAGCTTTCAAAACTATTCACAATTCAAGTCTTTTATAATATAAAAGATACATCTTTTGAAATACACTTTTATTTCAAAATAAAGTTTAATCATCTTCTCAAGGGTTAATTCATAGTTTTCCAAACTATTTACAATTTCATTTCAATTTGAATTATTTTAAATACAAATTGGAAATCTCTTCACTTTATGAAAGCCATTATTATTTGAAAACAGATAGTTTTCGCTTTGGGAAAAACGGTTACAGTTACACAAGTTAAAGCCATTTAAGCATAAAACTTGAATATAAATTTAAATTTCCCAAGACCGTATTTTTAATGGTTAAAAACCCATAAAAACGCCCTTTATAATTTATACAATCTTTTAAACCAACATTCCCAATTCATTGAATTCAATTTCAAAATATTGAATTCAAATTTAAATCAAACGATTTAAATTCCAATTCTATCAAGTTATTTAAAATAACTTTTATTTCTGAAACTCATTTTCAAAACTTTCAATTCCAATTCCAAAACCATTTTGGATTCAAAACTCAATTTTTCAAAATTGATAAAAATCTGTGACTTAACCGATTTCCACGTGAAATCCACATTTGTGTGTGTATTGTGTAGTCCAAGGGTTTAACACAATAGTGCAACTGCATTCAATCATCACAGATTAAATATAACAATATAATTGATAAGCGGTATAAACTATAACGCTTACCTTCATTCACAGATCACAGATAAATAGATCACAAATCACACACAAATCATAATATATCACAAAATATCACACATCAAGGATGTCAAACAATTTAACATCCAATATAATCCAAACATCCACAGATAGGATAAATTAAATTTTCTGATTAATTTAAATCAAATAAATTTCCAAACTTTTCCAAAAGATTTATTTTCAATCATAAGAAAATCAATTACTATGTAGATTTCTAAATTTATTTCCTTTTCAAAATAAATTCCTTTTTAAGAAGATAAATTCCTTAAATTTCAAAACTATTTTCAAATCCAAATTTTAAATAAATTCTCAACTTCTAAATATAATTTTCGAAATCCATTTATTAAGCCTTTTTCCAAATTTGAAATTAAATTCAATACGACTCAAAAATAAGACTTTTATCCTTTAAAACTCCTTTTAAATTAATCCAATTATCAAAATAAACTTTTCGATAAATTTTCAACTTATATTTTCAAAAATTCAATTTTTTAAATATTTCTGGTATCCATCGATACCAAAAATATATACGGCTAAATTGCGGACTTTTACAATTCCAATTTCACAATTATAATCATACGGTGATTATAAATAAACAACACATAACATATGAAATAAATTCAAATGTTTGAGGAATCCAGTTGGATCCCTCCAACCTGTTTCCTTGCATCCACAGATGTTAGCACAATACCAATTTCACTTCACAATGATACATGTTTAAAGGGTTGCATGTTGTATTGGAAAGAAGACATCAATCTTAGAAATTGTAAAATATGTAATCAGGAAAGATACAAATCGAGGAAAAAGAAGGGAAAAGAAGTTCCGTACAAGCGTATGCATTATTTGCCCCTCACCCCTAGACTTTAACGATTATATGCATCATCTGTAACAGCGCATCATATGAGATGGCACAGTGTGAGAACACCTCAAGAAGGTACGTTGACACACCCATCCGATGGAGAAGCATGGAAACATTTTGACAAGAAATATCCCGATTTCGCAGCGGAGAGCCGAAATGTTAGACTAGGTTTATGTACAGACGGCTTCTCACCGTTTTCTCAGTTTGGTTCTAAATATTCATCTTGGCCTATAATAATCACACCTTACAATCTACCTCCGTGGATGTGTATGAAAACTCCATATATGTTTCTCACGATTGTTGTCCCTGGTCCTGATGATCCGACACAGGGCATTGATGTTTACTTACAACCGTTAATTGAAGAGTTGAAAATATTATGGTATGAAGGAGTTGAAACATACGACATATCAAAAAAGAAAAAATTTCGGATGTTCGCTTCTTTGTTATGGACTATTAGCGAACATCATGGCTGACATGCTGGAAAATGTGAGGAAGTATGGCTAGATGATAAAGAATACCATGTAGCACACACATATATTCTTCTTAATTGTCCTAAAGTTGCACCATTTGTTAGGTAATTAGCACATTCCAAGTTTTGTTAAATTTAATACTACACATGTGAATAAATAATAATGTAATATATCATGTTTGTGTTTGCAGTATTTATGAATCACAAAATCCAGGCGGCGATTTAAGCAAAGATTTCAGTACTTGGTTTTCGAAATACGTTTCTGATCCCACAAATAATGTGCTCGATAAAGGACTGAAACATTTGGTGTTTGGACCGAAAAGAAAAGTTAATACGTATCCAATATTTTTTGTTAATGGATATAAATTCAACACCAAAGAATACGGTGCTGAAAAATTAACAAACAATACTGGTGTATTTGTTAAAGGCAGTGATGACCCTAATAATCATATAAATGATTTTTATGGCGTGTTAACTCAGATATTGCAGTTGACATATTTTACAAGACCCGTGGAGGATGTTTATTTGTTTAGATGCAACTGGTTCAGCAATGTTCCAGGTTCTGGTATTAAAGTGCATCCACAATATAATCTTATAGAAATTAAACATACCTCGCGTTATCAAAAGTACGACCCATTTATACTAGCCAAACAAGCCCTACAAGCTTATTATGCCACT
Organism: Allium fistulosum; assembly: GCA_030737815.1. Classification (NCBI taxonomy): domain Eukaryota; kingdom Viridiplantae; phylum Streptophyta; class Magnoliopsida; order Asparagales; family Amaryllidaceae; genus Allium; species Allium fistulosum. Next base: position 421,359,326 of record CM060907.1, on the reverse strand, counting down.
TATCCATCTCTAAAAAGGGATAAAGCAGATTGGTCTGCGGTTTTTAAAATCAAAGCAAGATTTACGTTCGATGGACAAAATATTCCAGACGAACAAGCCTATCAAGCAGATCTGGAGGAAAATGCTGAAATAGCAATTACAGACGATCAAACTGATTTTGGACCTTTAAATGATGAGACAAATGTATTAGTCGAAGCATTTGAGAGTGTAGAGGAAAATGACATAGAGCACGAAACCGAGTCTGAATCAGAAAACGATGAGGACGATTGAGTAATATCCGGTAATTTTTAAAAGTATTCACATTACATTGATCTCTGATTAATAATGCATTTATCCAATTTACACAATTTTAATGACAATAAGTGTATTACATTTTTTAATGGTTCATCATATCATGATTATTATGAATTGTATATGTATGTATATATGGCAGGTATATATATTATGTCCGGTTCTGGTTCTGGTTCTGGGTCTCGGCGACGTGGCTCTTCACGTCATGTTGGAGAGGGTAGTGGTGAGCAACCAGCTCGGCCACTTGTTTACTTACAGCCTAAGGCTGATGAGACGTAAGTATCATAATTAGCAAGCATAGCATTTTAATTTTTTAATTGTACATGATATATCTATAATTGTCTAAAGTTCAATTTTATATTTAACGCAGTGGATTTGAGTTGGAGCCATCCAAAGTGGTTCTGAACATTTCGAAGCAGGCATACATGGCTAGGATGACCGATTGCTGGCCCAAGTGGGGCAAGATCCCCCACGACGTGAGAGAGACGATTTGGCAAGATTTTCTGGTAAGTGTATACCGCTTTACAAGATGATTAATTAAATACAAATACATAATTAGTAATATTTTCTCATTCTACAGGGCGCCATAGATTTGCAAGAGCCTGACGTCAATTTAGTTTAGCGACACTGGAACTCCAGGATCGCGAAGAACTATAGGGAGACTTTGTCGGAGACTAAAAAAGTAGGAAAGAAGCCTAAGTGGATGAGCGCGACTGTATGGGAGAAGTGGGTTGAGTGGTGGAACTCTGAGGAGTTCAAGGTAACTCTACAATAAATCTCAGCAATTTTTTACCATTTAATAAATAATTAATCATTGTAAATTTGCAGGAGGAGTCAGCTAGGAACTCGGCAAACAGGAGTAGGAATCCTGTATCACACCGTGGAGGCTCCAAATCTTTCCAGCATCACCGCGAAGATTTGGTAAATTTATCTATTATCACATTTGTATATTGATCAGTTCAGTAATTAGTTAATTATGTACAGTTAAATTATCCAAATTATCAATTGCAGGAACGTGCTCGTGGAGGCTCTGTTGGCTTAGTGGACGTGTTTGCTCACACCCACGCGTCTAGGCAAGTAGATGAGGCTGGCAATATCATATATCAGTGTGGTGATCAAGATAGGGCGACCGAGGCATATGTATGCATTTTTAAATTTCTAATACTTACACCGATAAGTTTATTAATTTCTAGCTATGCGAAATAATTACATGCTACTATTTTTCAACTGAAATTGTTTTTTATTTTATTTTAGTCGAGGTTGCAGAAGGCACAGGCTAATGCGCTTCAGCAGTCAGGTCGTGATGCGCTGACACAGGAGGAGCAGGATAACATTTTTACTGCTGTTATGGATCCGGCGCAACGGAGTAGACGTTTTGGCTTCGGGAACCTAACGGTAATTATTCCTTTTACGTATTTACAAAAAAATCAGCGTTTAGATATATAATGTTATAGTATTTTATATGCTGAGACAACCCTTTTGCTATTATTTCTATTTACAGGCTCGACAGGCTCGACAAGCTCCAAAAGACCAAGACAAAGATGAAATCAAGGAGCTTAGAGCTATGGTTGAGCAGCTACGGGAGGAGAATCGTCTACGAGCCATCCAGGTGGAGCAGCTAGATCAAAAGCTTGCGCAGTATTTGTAGAATCATGGTACCCTTCCTTCGTCGTCTGGTGCTTCGGGAGGCGACAAGGATCCTTGAGGAGGTATGTTTTTGAGTATTTGTGCTTGAACAATGTATATATTGACTTGGAGATGTTTTGATGTTGATGGTGATGTTGTATATATTGGTACGGAGTGGGTGAGAAATATTTTGATGGCATGTACATGGTACATTGACATTTGTTGATGGATTCTGTGATGTTTGATCGGTTTGGTTTGTTTATATTGGTGTTTTATTGATTTATGTGTGTTGTTTGTATTGATATTGATATATATGTGTGGAATTGATTGGAAATGGAATGGAAATTGAATGGATTGGAAATGGTATGGGTGGAAGGTTAATAGGCCTGCTGTTATACAGCAAAATAAACCCAGTATTTCCAACGGGTTTCAACGGTTTCCAACGGTTTATTGGCCATTTTGCTGTAACGGTTTCTAACGGTTTCCAACAGCAGCAAGCCGTTAGCGGCCGTTGGAAATTCCGTTGGATCCGTTGGAAAGCATTGCAAGGCGTGGGATTTATTCCAATGGCTATTCCAACGGTTTCCAACGGCCGCCAACGGCTAGGAACCGTTGGAATAGACGTTTTATCTTGTAGTGAAATATTATCCGCTATTATGCGGCGCAATAGGGTCTCATCCGCTATACAATGCGGGAAATCAACTCCAATATATACATATTCCAATATATATATTGCTATATACATATATAATACCAATTCCACTAAACATTGGAATATTCGCGGTATATGTTTTTAATAAATAACCTCCGCTTAATAACGGCGTATAATGTCTATTTAACACAATAAAAAGCGATCATCATCCAATTCACACAATCAAGCACTATCAACAATTTTAAATCTAACTATTTAAAATTTAAATCGAAACAAATCATCCGATTGAGTGAGGAGTTCTCACCTTTGCTTTTAAAACGGTTGCAGCATTTTATTTCGAATGAAATTAAACAGACATTTAATTTTACCCGAAATTCACACCAGCTCCAAATGACTCCAATTCAGTTCCATAGTGTAGTGTTCGTCAATACGATTCCAACGCAACTTGTTTCGTGCGTTTTCGACCTCGTATGAAAAAGTTATGCTATTCTAAAGTTTGTACACATTATAATATAATTTAATTTACAATTTTGTTTCAATTTTTAAACCTCATTAGATCTGGGCCGTTCATCATTTCAAGATTAGATCTGGGCCGTGCCCTTTGTCTTCCTCCTCTTCCAGTAACTCACGTACATGATGAACCCATATAGCCTCCACCAAACCCTAATTGCTCCGGCCTCCTCGATGCACGAAACCACATCACTCCACCACCAAATCAAAGCCAACACTCGACTCCACCCTCACCGCAAATAGCACCAAGCTCGGCCTCATCTAGGCCTGGGAATTCATGCCCAAAGGCAGCCCAAACGCGAGCCTCTAGCAGCCTCTCCGTTGCTCCAATTCCGATCATGACCGTTGATCTCGTAGATCTCGTCGTGCTCTACGACTTTGTAGTTGATAGTTTTTGCTAATTGTTGATGGATTGAGAGATTTGGAGGGAAGAAGATGAACGTTTTCTGGCCATTAAAACGTTTCTGGCGGCTAGGGTTAAGAGAATTAGGGTTTCTTTTGTTAACGTGTATATATATATGTATATAAACAATATTTTAATATTAAATCCATTTAAAGCAACTTTTTCAAACGATCTCCAAATCACACGTGCCGCCTGGCGTTCATAAGGTTTACCCCACATTCCGAACACAATGGAATGTGTTTCGAGAGCTAATTCGGTCATCTGTGCGAGTTACGGAATTAAATGATCGATTTTAAATTAAACCGATTTAAACCGATTTCGATGCGTTTTGGCTTGCCCCGAACACACCGTACATCCGATTGACACGAAATTTGAAACCTTACAATAATATCACATTACGGATCCGATGAAACTGGTTTCGTCGAAATCCGAGACTTTTTTGAAAAATGACTATTTTAACTCGCCAAATTAATATTAAAACAATTTCGATGCGTTTCGAGATGCCACGGTCAAACGACAACTTCGATTGCTACGAAAATTGAAATCTGATAATAACAAACTATTCCGGATCCAATGGAACTAGTTTCGTCCAATTCTGAGACTGTCCCAAAAATGGCTAATTTCACTAGTCGATTAAATATTAAAATATTCAATTTTCACAAATTTACTTTAAATTCAATTTTAAAAGTTCTATAACATCACTATAACTTCAATATGATTTAATATAACTTTATAAATCATTTTCAATCACATTTAATCAAGATTTCAATTATTTCTGGACTTTCAACTATTAAATTATCGATTTAATTATCCAATTAAATCCAAATATTCGAAAAATAAATTATTCTACTTATTAATTCCACTTGTTAATATTTAAAATTAATTAAATATTCGAATTTCAAATATCAGAAATTCTGGGTCGTTACAAACTTCCCCCCTTAAAAGAATTTCATCCTCGAAATTACCATGTAAGAAAAATTCACAAAATCCATTAACTTTTCAAACAATTCACTTAGTGAAAAATTTCACATTCACTTTTCCAAGATCTTTCACTTCAACCAAAATAATGGTTTCCATTTTCTAGTTCAATTCGTATATTTTCATTACAATTTAGAAATCAACTTTTCATTAACAAAAATTTCCAAAATTTCCCGAAAATTTTCTAACGCCCTAAATTTCCAGAAAAAATTGCCAACGTCTCCTTTGTGCGGTTCGATCATAGTAGGATCACAATTGACATAAATATATATACATCGACCCACCCGGCCGGAAAAGCAGAAAAACAGTTCATATTTCCTTTTTTTTATTGCATAGGCGTACCTTTTAGCATTTTTAAGTAAAACAATTATTTATTTAGCATTTTAGCGCAACCAAATCAACCGATCGGTAGCCACCGCACCTGTACTTACTCAATTTAAATATGTAAGTAACATATATATAAGGTTATTAACAATTTACTCTTTTAAACAACTACAACATTTGCATATCAAAAGAAATGCATACTAAACAAGTTTTATAAGCACTTATAAAATTTTAACATCACTTGTAATTGTTTACAACCAATTCACATACAAAGACATTCAATTATTCATTTTCAATTAGTTTACATTCACTAATTTAAATTCAAATTGGTTCACTTTCAATTCAAATCAATTACTATTTAAATTTACTTCACTTTCAATTTAAATCTAATTACATAGCTTCCAATTTTAATCAATTCAATTTCATTAGCACTTAATGAATTATACTACATACAATCAACCAACAATCAAATAACACCCCATGTATATTCTACACAACCAAATTATTAAATTTTACATTCAATTTGGTTCAACACCTTTAATTCAATTGGTCGATATTAAATTGACTTCCATTCAATTATTCAACTTCCAATAACATTTAGCTTTTAATGAATTAACACTTACATTCATTTTTCCATATCAATTTACTTATATTCGATTGATTAACATTCAATCCATTTATTAATTCAATTGCTAATCCATTTAACAAATAAAATTGAATTTTATTTATATAACTCAAGTTCACATTTATTTAATAAATTCACCTTATTAATTTACTTTGATATCAAAATCAAACTCATTCAACATTACTTAAGTTATTTTCCATTTCAAACATCATTTGTTCAAATTAACTTAAGTTTCCACTTATAAATTCAATTCAGATTCAAATTTTATTTAACTTTTACCAAAGTCAAAATTATTATCTCATGTTATAAGTTCAAAACTTGATTACTTATATTCAACAATCACAACTTAGATTCAATTGATTCACTTATACTTACTTTAATTTAACTCCATCGTTTAAGTTAAATTTATTCTATCAAAATTCAAATGGTATAAGTTTCAACTCATTATCATTCCCATAAATATTTTAAATAGGATTCCAGAGTCTTTTCAACCTTTCAAAATCAATTTTGAAATCAATTCAAATTATCTTTTGAATTTCTAAAACCAAATTGAAATTTTCCAAACAACTTTCATTTAAAATAATCAGGCAACAATTCCTCTTTTGGAAACCCGAAAATGAACACCAATGATGTCGCGATCATCATCGGAATTATTTTCCAGCAACCTGAAAAGAGTTTAGAGCTTTCATCTTTCCAAAACATTTTTCCAAAATATCAAATCCTTTCAAACACTTCCCTGGAATTTTATTTCAGATTATAAATTACATTCACAAATCTTTTACTTATAAAATTTCACTTCTTATATATAAGATTATTTTTACCATTACAAATCATTTTAATTATAACTTCATACTTATAATTCATTTGCTTATACAATTGTTGTTTTATTTAACTTATTCAAACAACTTTTATCAACTTATATATATTTACATTTTTAACAACCAAACAATCACTCATATACACTTTAATAATTTCAGAAAAATTATTTCTTTATATACAAAATACAATCAAGGTACAATTATTTCATTTACCCAATTTTAAAACAATATCGTGCCGAATTGTTCTGAACAAGTGTTTTGAGATCCCTATCGATAGAGTTGTACAGACTATACCGACCAGAATCCATATACCACTTAACAAATCAATCATCACAATATAAAACAATTGTTTTTATTCACTAACAAATACGCGCTCATATCTATTATTACACTCAAACTCATTCTAGAGTACTACTGACTCTATCTCTAATGAGTAACACACAACAGAGCCATGGTTGTCGCTTAACCATACGCTCTGATATCAAATGTAACGAACGTGATTTTTCGTCGCTCGAAAATCGACATTAATACATTCACTGTATCAACTGCCGAGTAACCAAATGCCGGAAAACCGAATTGTTATGGAGAAAAAGAAGAGGTAGAAGAAAACAGGAGAAAAAGAAAGAAAAAAGAACACAGAAACAATATCAGAATCTCACATTCGCAGCGGAACAACATATAATAGATAAATGAATAATCTTTAAATCAAAGAACTATATCATTTTATACATTACATCATCATTAGAGTGTACAACAACAATATACAACACACTAGACAGTTATATAAACTCATCCTCGTACAGAATACACAGCGGAATAATACATAGTATAGATGATATGTCTCGCCATCCAGCTCACCACTTGAGCTACATAGCATCTCCTGAATCCAGAATGATCTGATAACCTAACTCTAGACTGCCCGTGTGGAAATTGGTGGGCACCCAGAGTTTAGGAAGGAAACAATAAACTCCAGGTCAGTCATGGTGACTGGTGTGAGAACTAAAACAGTTTATCTTTTAAAAAACAAACAATAGAATTTTAACATTGAAACCCGCAATGCTTTTGGAAAATGAAACTACCATAAGACCTCCCACCACACACACAATGAAAACGCAGAATTGGAGGAGATTTCTTCTTATGATAATTAAACATGCTTACTACGCAAAACAAATCATTGGATATTATTATTAGTGCATAGTGCAGAAAACATTTCGAAAGTATAATATTAATCTTAGCTAGCATAGGCATTTCACGTTATGCCTACTATAGCTACTATGTTCAATAGCAGGTTACCGCCACATTCCATAGCAGGTTATACAATTGCAATCGTAAAGGTTCGTATTGTTTCTTTGGATTTCCAACAAATGGTCAGGCTAAGGAACTTCCTATGCCACGTAGGAAATGCCTCTGGCTGGACGCTCCGAGAGACAAACTGCTCTCTGCCAAACAAGGCCGGGTTACCCCTGTAACTAGGTAACTCACGAATATGCCATCCCCAGGTCCTTTGGGACCTTTATCTGAGCGCTCGGTAACATCATCACACATAATAAATAAAGTGTGTCAACATGAGTAAGTATCTGGGCTCCATACCATGATACCACCCCTTTCCATAAGGAAATGACATATCCTAAAGGGCGCGACCCTCATAACCTTGCCGCAACATTCCTGTTTCGACCATTTCTGGGTTGTGAGGCCCTGACGAAGTCTCGTCCACAAAGCTACGCTTTATACAAAAGCTATGCTTTGGGTCAAACAAATGATCAAAGTAATAATCACAAAGATAAATGATCAAACAAATGATCATATCACAAATGATCAAACAATGATCATTTCACAGCAACACTCTGTAACGACCCGATATTTTCAACCATTCGCATCCATTATAAGTGTATAGGCAGACACTCATTCCGGAGTTGAATTGCTCAAAATACCGCGTTGTAATTAAAATTTGGCAAATCTCAGAATATACAGTAAATAAATATAATCACAGATCACAGACACAGAGTAAAATAATGCAGCGGAAGTAAAAGAAATAGTAGTTCATGAAGCTACTATGTAAATATATCAGAGTTACATAAGATACAACAGAAGAAATAGAGTACAACAGAAGTATCAATAAGATAACCAAGTACAAGCTGAACAGAGCAACATAACTGAAGTAGATAGAAGAAGACTAGCAGATAATCTCCAGCGATTCAAATCTCCAGAAGGTGGAAATCCAAATCTGTGAATAACTAAGGCTGACCCGAGCGTAAAGCAAAACACAAAACACTCGAGTCAGGACAATATATACTTATATAATGTAAACCAACTCAAGTGAACTGTAATAAAGGTACAAGTAACTTAGAAGATGCTTGGGACCGCCCATCCTCTAAGGATCCGTTAAACTATCTACTATGTAGTAATATTCGATATTATAATAGTGTCTAAATAAGTAAAGTATAATCATATCGGAAAATAGCGTTAAGGGGATGGAGAACCTTAACGCGGTCGGATCTTAAAATCATAATCGTAGTAAAGCTCGGTATGGTAGGTGACACGGCACAACTAGGCAATGCCAGGGTAGATATACCAATTACGCACACGGACTGATGGATACGCATAGCAGCCACTACCGTTCCACCTCGAACAACACTCCCAAATCGGAGGATGGCCATCTAATCAATCACAAGTAAGAGTACAATATCGAAGAAATGTGTCCGAGAAGAGGTGCTACCTCACTGGTCCGAGATCGCTCCTGTTTTAGCCACCTTATGCCAACTCACGGGAGTTGGGTCTACGTAACATACCTTAAGAACGTCGCCACCATCCTACTTCATTCTGGAATCTCCACCGCGTACACAGTTGCCAAAGTGGTTTTCGGTAAGACAGAGAGTATGTCCATATCTGATCCCGGTCTCTTTAACAACCCAACATTATTATAACCCGTGGTTATAACTTTTAAAAACAATAATTTACTTCAAAATAAAATATCATTTCAAACCATATCTTTATCAAAATAAAGATTAAATCAATTCCAAACCATTTCCATATATTTAAATTTTCATATAATTTCAAAACTTCATTTCAAATCATTTTAATATAATAAAATATCATATCCTTACAAAACTTCATTTCAAATCATTTTAATAAAATAAAATATCCTATCAGTTCAAATCCAAATATTCAACTTTAAATACCTTTTAAATTCAAAGATATCGTTCATTTACTATCATTTCAAATCACCTTTAAATAGTTTATATTCCAATCAAAATAATTCATTTAAACCTTTTAAAAGTGTAATTATTATATTTTCAAATCAAGTATTCAATTTCCAAAGTTTCAAACCATTCTGAGTTCGTTTACTAAGTCAAAAACCCTAATTATTAAAATTTCAACATTTCACCGCATTTAAAAACAACTGCTATAAGTTATATTTGAAAACATTTTTAATTCAGCAAAGACAGCACTTAAAACTGCTGTTAAAACTCAGTTTTAGTTGAATTATAGTTCAAAACAGAAAAGACAGCAATTCAGAAGTGTTGCGGTAGTTCAGATTTCAAAACAAGGGTTAAATTTGGTTTCAGCAAAGACTGCAGACCATTATAGCATTTCCAGAGAATGCTATAATAGACCTGGGTTCAATATTAGCCTATAAGTTCAACTGCAGCATTTCAGAAATGCTGTAGTAGCCCTTTTATTCAATTTTTAGTGTAATTCAGAACCATAGCATTTCTGAATGCTATTAAAAGTGATTTCCAGCTTTTTAGTGTATTTCCAGCAATTAAATAACTTCATTTTAAACTCTTTAAACATTTTAAAAATCATAATTTAACATTTAAAATGTTCATTTACATATCATTTAACATGTATCTTTTTCACAATAAATTTCTTATAATTAAATCCAATTTTCAACAATTTACTTAATAAATTTAAGTGTAAAAGTTTCCAATTCTTCACATTTCAACAAATAACTTAACACTTCAAATTTAAATTACCATTTCACAAATTTAACTAAATTTCCAATTTTATTGAATTAACTAAAACCTTTAATTAAAACCAAATTTCACATTTCCAAGTCAAGTTATATTTTAAAAGATCACTTTTAAACATTCATTTATTTAACCACTTAAATTCATAGAAAAATCAATAATACTTTAATAAATCGCTTAAATTCACATTTAATCAAATTATCATATTTACCATTTCCAAATAAAATTTAATATCCATTTTATTTATATAACTTAAATATCATTTTTAACCAAATTCCAAATTTCCAACTTAAGTTATATTTCAAAAATCCAGTTAAACCATTCATTAATTACATTTTTAACACATAGAAAAATCATAATTTTTTTATTTTAAACATTTCAAAATCTATTTAAATCAAATTTCATAAATTTATAATTTTTAAAATACTTAAAAATATCCAAAACACTTTATAAAATAACCACGGGCCTGTATATAGTTTTCTAGCCTAGGTCAAGTGATACGGATATGTATCATTTCGATCCGCAGTTTAAAAAGAAAAATCCAGGTTCTATCATTTCAAACCCGCAATCCCAAGTTAAAATAAATTAAATAAAAACCATTCAGGCCTATCATTTCAGCCCATAATGATTTTTCCCTATTCTAAAGTCCGTTCGGGTATGTATCATTTCAACCCATAGTGATTCTAATCTACAGGGAACTTGCAATGGTGATAACTGATATAAATAACAGAATAACATTAAATAACAGTAACATATGATATAACAGGTGTAATAACAGGTGTGAACATCATATGATAATAATATAGGCATATATAACATGATAATATATTTCTACAGATTCACAGGGTGTCAATTTACTAGTTATATAGGTACATATTGTCTGGTGAGAATAACTCACTGTTTTGTGCTGGAGAAACGACGACGACTGCACGAATGGGATCCAAACAAGCACGATAACACGATTCAAATAAGAGTGGAGGAGCCAAAGTATCAAATCCCTTGAATATAAGTCAAACAAAACAATATAACAACGATGAGTTTCAAATCAGCTACGATCAAAACTACAGTAGAATAGGCTGCACAAAATCAAATAGAAATGCTTTGCACTTGCTTTTTTACCTTTACTAGGCTCAGCCATGATGGAAAATACATGACAATAGCAGGTGTTTGGGTCAGGTTATGGTGGGTATGGGTCGGCCTAGAGGTCATTTGTGATGGTGCCAAAGTGGTAGAAGTGAATAACATACATAAGCATGCATACACATGGGTTTTGACAAGGATTTGGGCTCTACCAAGGCCCTATGTGTCATGGCCAGAGGAGTGGGGTCCACTGTGATGACGTGGCAGAGGTTCCAGGTGGTGGTGGAGGTGGTGGAGGTGGTGTTGGTGGCGGCCATGGGTGGTGGAAGGTGATGGAATGAGTGTGGTGCTCGGTTAGGCTAGTATGAAGGGGTGTTTTGAAACTTTTGTTGATATGCATCACCAAGGGGGTTCATGGCTTGGATGGCTGGTGAGGAGGAGGTGTTGGTGGTGTGCCATTAGGTGGTGGAGGCGGCTAAGCAGCAAGGGAGGCATGGCCAAACCTACATGAGGTGATACAAGTGCAAAAAAATCAAACTAGAAAAATCAACATAAGTGGAAAAAGAAGAAAAAGAGAGATAGAATTTTACCAAACTCTTCAATCAAGGGGAGGCTGAAATTTTTTTGTTCAGGAAGGAGGAAAAAGATACGTGAGTTGAGAAATGAAGTGATCGGCTGAAAATGTGAAGAGTTATGTCAAAAGAAATGAAGAGTTGGTGGAAAATGAAGAGGTGGAATTCAAAGAGTCAAAAGCAATTCAAAAGTCAAAACCTTTTCATATTTCTTTATTTTATTTTAAATAACTTTATATTTCTGGTAATAATAGTAATACCAGATAAGAATTCGAAAATCTATCAAAATATAAAAATATATATAATATTTATTAATTTATATAAGGTTAAATAAGAAAATAACTAAAAATAGTAAACTAGTCTAGAAAATTTGAAATTAATTGGAATAAATTTTGGAAAAATCATATGAGCTTGTAATATAATTTTAAACATAACTAATAACATAAAATAAAAATATATTCACAAAATAAATATTTAAAATTTAATTTACATATAATTTTTAATGAAGAAAATAGCAGAAAATAGGAAAACAACCTTTAAAATGAAAAATAAATACAGTAAATTTTGGAAAAATACTATTATCAATTTAAAAACATAAAAAGACAAAATATACATAAAAACATATTAACACATATTAAAACAAAATATAAGAAAGAAAATATGATTTAAAAAAATTTAAAATAGGTAAAATTGCACAAATAAACAAATTATACTAAAAATTGAAATGTACATAACTTTTACATTTTAACTCCGTTTTCAACGAAACGAAAAGTGGTGTTCAAGTTATTAAATCTATTTTCATAATAAAAGATAAAATTTATAATTTCAAACTATTAAAAATTTAAACTTAAAAGTCAAAGTTTGACTATTGACCAAAATTCACATTTTCAGGAATATTAAATTTAGTCATATTTGGAATTCTAATCCACATCAAAGTCAAAGTTTATATTAAAAATAACAAAATTTATTCTTTTTCATAAATAAAGCTTTTAAATCTAGAAAAATCAATTTAAAAATATTTGTAAAATACAGGGTTGTTACACTCTCCCCCACTCAAAACTTTTCGTCCCCGAAAAGGAACGAGGTACGGGAAAGCACAGAAAAAGATAATGAAATAGAATTAAGACAAGATGATAAGAAGATTGGAATTACACCTGATTACTATTGTTATAGGTAAGTTTAACAAGATTGAGGTGATCAAATCAAGAATATAAGCACGAAAAAGATCCTCTAGAGTCTGAATCTCCTTTTTCACTTGACCGACGGTCTATGAATGGAAAAACAGTGTTCAGATCCAGATGAGTAACAAAGATTATCAAAGATTACAGAAAGATTTCTAAACGGACTGGTATAAGCAATAGCCTTCCCATTCTGTAACAAGATAAGAGAAATAAGGACAACCAAAAGGTAGTTTGAAAAACAAAATAAGATAATAAATTTAAAACCATAATGCTTTGAAATCATAATAATTTAGGGATGTTTATCATTTGGAAATCACACTACTAAAATCATAACACTTTGGAAAAGTTATCCTTTTAAAAAAAATAATACTTAGAAAATCATAACACCCTAAAAAAAAATCTTCATTTAAACCATTTTAATTCAAGGTCAAATAATATTCATTTTAAAGTTGTAACATTTCTAAGTTCATTTAATTATAAAAATTTCCAAAACATTGTCTTTTCAAAATAGCAGCACTTATAAAATGCTACAGTAGATATATTAGTATTTCAAATTAGTTCAATTTCAGAAATATTCATTTGGATATCTTTTAACTTATGACTTATTAAAACAAACCTTTATGAATGGAATATCCAAATTAAACTATACTTTGTTTATTAAGTTAAAAGTTCACTATTTTAGTTAGCTCTTAATTTAACACATAACCTAACACTTTATTTAAAATACCCATTTCATAAATAGATATTCCTTTAATAAGTTACACTTAAAATTTCATTTGAAAACCAAATTCTCAATTATCAAATTTTAGTGATGTTAAAATACATTTTAACTATTTAAATCATAATTATTCATTTTTCAAGACATATCTATTTCATAAATAAAATATTTATCATAGCAAATATAACAATCAAATTCCTTTACACATTTATTCATTTAGACATCAATTAAACTATGAATTCAAGTTAAATAAACTTTATTACAAAATGTCCAATTCCAATGTATTTTATTTTATCTATTCAAAGATACATTATTTATTATACAACATATTCGTTTCAGGAAATAACCATTATTAAAATTCCTAGGTTAAACTTAAGGTTCCATATTAAATCAAATTTGATTATTAAGTTATTTAAATAAAATCTCTTTAAATCCCTTTTCACTATTTACCTCTGTTAATCTTTTATAACTAAAATTTAAGTGTATAACATTTATTATAACCACTCAAATTTTATTTATAAAATCCTTTCTATATTGTAATTATCCAATTTCATATTCAACTTCTGTGTAATTTTGATAAGTTATATTGGAATGAAATTGTATGTTATACAAATAAAACTTTCCAATTCAATTATCTCAAGTTTGAATCATTTATCCAAATTTTTGATTTTCTTTTTATAATTGAAATTATTCTTCAAGATGAAATTTAAGAATTAAATTTCCGGTTTCCTTCAAACCAGTTAGAGATAAATAAATATATGTACATAATATGTCAAATCAATTTAAATCATATATCTATATATTTTATAAATCAAATCATCTTTTAGAAATTCAAATCAATTAAATTCCCCAAAATAAAGCTGTAGCAAGACTACAGAACAGTCTCTTCACTTCGAAACTCGAAAATGAACGTCGATGATGCTGCAGTCATCACCGAAATTATTTTCCAGCGACAAAGAGAAGAGCACTAAATTTTTAAACTTTAAAATCCTTTAGAGACAAATTTTTTATTCAAAAATACTTTAAATAATATATCCTTTTAAAACTTTAAACACAAGGTTTGAATCCATTGGAAATTAAATTCTTAAATTTATTGTTTTAAATTCCTTTCAGTTCCCAAATAAATTTATAAACAACTATTTATAAATTCATTTGCAGACAGTAAATGATAAATCAAGTATTATCATTTCAAATTATCAATCTAAATCAATTTATTAAGTTCCATAAATTTACTTATATACATCAAAATTTATTTCATTAACAATTTTTAAAATAATATTGTGTCAGTTTGTTCTGTCAAAGTGTTTTAGAAATCCTATCGATAGCGTTGATCAGACGAACCGATCGGAAACCCAAATCAACATCAACAACTCAAACAACACAATATATAAAACAAAACATAGATTTACAAACATAGTTCAAAATGTTTGGAGAGTTTGGAAACAAAAGATAAGATGATTAAACAGAGTAGAGAGATGGGTAAGCTTAGATAAATCGCGGACAACCTTAAACGGGTCAACCCTGACTTAATGGATAAGATCAAATGTGGATTTTCTGGGGTAAATCTACCTTCGATCTTAAGAGATAGAGTTTGGAATAACAAAAGATATTAGCATCTAAACCAAGGATAAATATAAATCTCTGGTTAATCGATGCTGATTGTAAAGGATTTTCACCCCTTTACAAGAAAATTAGAATATTGGCGAGACCGCCAATTCACTATGAAGATCATTCGAAGTGGAGTTATGGGATACTCCAGAATCAAAAGATGATGAATAGTGAGGGACACGAATGAATTTCGGAACCGTAGGGAACGTTCCAAAATTCAAAGGAAAAAGAATCAAAAGGAAGAGATTCAAACTCGAACGAAAGTGATTCTGTAAATAAATTTACCATACATTCTAAGTTTTGCCTCAAAGCCAAAGCTCTGATACCAACTGTAACGACCCGATATTTTCAACCATTCGCATCCATTATAAGTGTATAGGCAGACACTCATTCCGGAGTTGAATTGCTCAAAATACCGCGTTGTAATTAAAATTTGGCAAATCTCAGAATATACAGTAAATAAATATAATCACAGATCACAGACACAGAGTAAAATAATGCAGCGGAAGTAAAAGAAATAGTAGTTCATGAAGCTACTATGTAAATATATCAGAGTTACATAAGATACAACAGAAGAAATAGAGTACAACAGAAGTATCAATAAGATAACCAAGTACAAGCTGAACAGAGCAACATAACTGAAGTAGATAGAAGAAGACTAGCAGATAATCTCCAGCGATTCAAATCTCCAGAAGGTGGAAATCCAAATCTATGAATAACTAAGGCTGACCCGAGCGTAAAGCAAAACACAAAACACTCGAGTCAGGACAATATATACTTATATAATGTAAACCAACTCAAGTGAACTGTAATAAAGGTACAAGTAACTTAGAAGATGCTTGGGACCGCCCATCCTCTAAGGATCCGTTAAACTATCTACTATGTAGTAATATTCGATATTATAATAGTGTCTAAATAAGTAAAGTATAATCATATCGGAAAATAGCGTTAAGGGGATGGAGAACCTTAACGCGGTCGGATCTTAAAATCATAATCGTAGTAAAGCTCGGTATGGTAGGTGACACGGCACAACTAGGCAATGCCAGGGTAGATATACCAATTACGCACACGGACTGATGGATACGCATAGCAGCCACTACCGTTCCACCTCGAACAACACTCCCAAATCGGAGGATGACCATCTAATCAATCACAAGTAAGAGTACAATATCGAAGAAATGTGTCCGAGAAGAGGTGCTACCTCACTGGTCCGAGATCGCTCCTGTTTTAGCCACCTTATGCCAACTCACGGGAGTTGGGTCTACGTAACATACCTTAAGAACGTCGCCACCATCCTACTTCATTCTGGAATCTCCACCGCGTACACAGTTGCCAAAGTGGTTTTCGGTAAGACAGAGAGTATGTCCATATCTGATCCCGGTCTCTTTAACAACCCAACGTTATTATAACCCGTGGTTATAACTTTTAAAAACAATAATTTACTTCAAAATAAAATATCATTTCAAACCATATCTTTATCAAAATAAAGATTAAATCAATTCCAAACCATTTCCATATATTTAAATTTTCATATAATTTCAAAACTTCATTTCAAATCATTTTAATATAATAAAATATCATATCCTTACAAAACTTCATTTCAAATCATTTTAATAAAATAAAATATCCTATCAGTTCAAATCCAAATATTCAACTTTAAATACCTTTTAAATTCAAAGATATCGTTCATTTACTATCATTTCAAATCACCTTTAAATAGTTTATATTCCAATCAAAATAATTCATTTAAACCTTTTAAAAGTGTAATTATTATATTTTCAAATCAAGTATTCAATTTCCAAAGTTTCAAACCATTCTGAGTTCGTTTACTAAGTCAAAAACCCTAATTATTAAAATTTCAGCATTTCACAGCATTTAAAAACAACTGCTATAAGTTATATTTGAAAACATTTTTAATTCAGCAAAGACAGCACTTAAAACTGCTGTTAAAACTCAGTTTTAGTTGAATTATAGTTCAAAACAGAAAAGACAGCAATTCAGAAGTGCTGCGGTAGTTCAGATTTCAAAACAAGGGTTAAATTTGGTTTCAGCAAAGACTGCAGACCATTATAGCATTTCCAGAGAATGCTATAATAGACCTGGGTTCAATATTAGCCTATAAGTTCAACTGCAGCAACTGCAGCATTTCAGAAATGCTGTAGTAGCCCTTTTATTCAATTTTTAGTGTAATTCAGAACCATAGCATTTCTGAATGCTATTAAAAGTGATTTCCAGCCTTTTAGTGTATTTCCAGCAATTAAATAACTTCATTTTAAACTCTTTAAACATTTTAAAAATCATAATTTAACATTTAAAATGTTCATTTACATATCATTTAACATGTATCTTTTTCACAATAAATTTCTTATAATTAAATCCAATTTTCAACAATTTACTTAATAAATTTAAGTGTAAAAGTTTCCAATTCTTCACATTTCAACAAATAACTTAACACTTCAAATTTAAATTACCATTTCACAAATTTAACTAAATTTCCAATTTTATTGAATTAACTAAAACCTTTAATTAAAACCAAATTTCACATTTCCAAGTCAAGTTATATTTTAAAAGATCACTTTTAAACATTCATTTATTTAACCACTTAAATTCATAGAAAAATCAATAATACTTTAATAAATCGCTTAAATTCACATTTAATCAAATTATCATATTTACCATTTCCAAATAAAATTTAATATCCATTTTATTTATATAACTTAAATATCATTTTTAACCAAATTCCAAATTTCCAACTTAAGTTATATTTCAAAAATCCAGTTAAACCATTCATTAATTACATTTTTAACACATAGAAAAATCATAATTTCTTTATTTTAAACATTTCAAAATCTATTTAAATCAAATTTCATAAATTTATAATTTTTAAAATACTTAAAAATATCCAAAACACTTTATAAAATAACCACGGGCCTGTATATAGTTTTCTAGCCTAGGTCAAGTGATACGGATATGTATCATTTCGATCCGCAGTTTAAAAAGAAAAATCCGGGTTCTATCATTTCAAACCCGCAATCCCAAGTTAAAATAAATTAAATAAAAACCATTCAGGCCTATCATTTCAGCCCATAATGATTTTTCCCTATTCTAAAGTCCGTTCGGGTATGTATCATTTCAACTCATAGTGATTCTAATCTACAGGGAACTTGCAATGGTGATAACTGATATAAATAACAGAATAACATTAAATAACAGTAACATATGATATAACAGGTGTAATAACAGGTGTGAACATCATATGATAATAATATAGGCATATATAACATGATAATATATTTCTACAGATTCACAGGGTGTCAATTTACTAGTTATATAGGTGCATATTGTCTGGTGAGAATAACTCACTGTTTTGTGCTGGAGAAACGACGACGACTGCACGAATGGGATCCAAACAAGCACAATAACACGATTCAAATAAGAGTGGAGGAGCCAAAGTATCAAATCCCTTGAATATAAGTCAAACAAAACAATATAACAACGATGAGTTTCAAATCAGCTACGATCAAAACTACAGTAGAATAGGCTGCACAAAATCAAATAGAAATGCTTTGCACTTGCTTTTTACCTTTACTAGGCTCAGCCATGATGGAAAATACATGACAATAGCAGGTGTTTGGGTCAGGTTATGGTGGGTATGGGTCGGCCTAGAGGTCATTTGTGATGGTGCCAAAGTGGTAGAAGTGAATAACATACATAAGCATGCATACACATGGGTTTTGACAAGGATTTGGGCTCTACCAAGGCCCTATGTGTCATGGCCAGAGGAGTGGGGTCCACTGTGATGACGTGGCAGAGGTTCCAGGTGGTGGTGGAGGTGGTGGAGGTGGTGTTGGTGGCGGCCATGGGTGGTGGAAGGTGATGGAATGAGTGTGGTGCTCGGTTAGGCTAGTATGAAGGGGTGTTTTGAAACTTTTGTTGATATGCATCACCAAGGGGGTTCATGGCTTGGATGGCTGGTGAGGAGGAGGTGTTGGTGGTGTGCCATCAGGTGGTGGAGGCGGCTAAGCAGCAAGGGAGGCATGGCCAAACCTACATGAGGTGATACAAGTGCAAAAAAATCAAACTAGAAAAATCAACATAAGTGGAAAAAGAAGAAAAAGAGAGATAGAATTTTACCAAACTCTTCAATCAAGGGGAGGCCGAAATTTTTTTGTTCAGGAAGGAGGAAAAAGATACGTGAGTTGAGAAATGAAGTGATCGGCTGAAAATGTGAAGAGTTATGTCAAAAGAAATGAAGAGTTGGTGGAAAATGAAGAGGTGGAATTCAAAGAGTCAAAAGCAATTCAAAAGTCAAAACCTTTTCATATTTCTTTATTTTATTTTAAATAACTTTATATTTCTGGTAATAATAGTAATACCAGATAAGAATTCGAAAATCTATCAAAATATAAAAATATATATAATATTTATTAATTTATATAAGGTTAAATAAGAAAATAACTAAAAATAGTAAACTAGTCTAGAAAATTTGAAATTAATTGGAATAAATTTTGGAAAAATCATATGAGCTTGTAATATAATTTTAAACATAACTAATAACATAAAATAAAAATATATTCACAAAATAAATATTTAAAATTTAATTTACATATAATTTTTAATGAAGAAAATAGCAGAAAATAGGAAAACAACCTTTAAAATGAAAAATAAATACAGTAAATTTTGGAAAAATACTATTATCAATTTAAAAACATAAAAAGACAAAATATACATAAAAACATATTAACACATATTAAAACAAAATATAAGAAAGAAAATATGATTTAAAAAAATTTAAAATAGGCAAAATTGCACAAATAAACAAATTATACTAAAAATTGAAATGTACATAACTTTTACATTTTAACTCCGTTTTCAATGAAACGAAAAGTGGTGTTCAAATTATTAAATCTATTTTCATAATAAAAGATAAAATTTATAATTTCAAACTATTAAAAATTTAAACTTAAAAGTCAAAGTTTGACTATTGACCAAAATTCACATTTTCAGGAATATTAAATTTAGTCATATTTGGAATTCTAATCCACATCAAAGTCAAAGTTTATATTAAAAATAACAAAATTTATTCTTTTTCATAAATAAAGCTTTTAAATATGGAAAAATCAATTTAAAAATATTTGTAAAATACAGGGTTGTTACACACTCAGCATGTCACATTACCAAATTGGGAATATATCGCTGATAAATTTCAACTACATAACCTCTGAGCTCGTACGTCTCAGAGAAGGGTGTTAAGCTAAGAGAATAAATTCTCCGCCACCAACAGAAATGTATTTGAAAGAAATCAGCTTTATATCTCAAAACGTAATGTCAGACACGTAACCATACAAGTCTGTTCCGGGTTCGAATAGAACCAAAGGCACTTCCAAAGAAGCCCTTGCAATCCGGATATTCACAATCCCGATAAAACTTCCCATCACAAAGGAAATCTCAATACCGTAGCTAACGGTGCAGAGACAATCGATAGGTCATCCTATCGTTTTCACAAATACCCGGTCTTCACCACCGGTCTTCAATACGATCCATATCGTCGTATCACTAATTCAGAATGGGTTATATGACACAAAGGTCCTTACCCGGCTAACCCGAATAGTGAGCACAAATATTCAAAACATATGAATTTTGGGATTTCAATTAATTCACAACTTATTACCCAAATCCTTTCTTTCAAATGATTTAACAAATTACCATTTTAAATCTTTAAACAAAAAGATTTACTTCACAAAGCTTCATTTACAGATTTCCAAAGCAATTCCATTTCAATTTGATTAACCCATTAAATCTTAAAGTTAAGATATAATTTACAGCTTTCAAAACTATTCACAATTCAAGTCTTTTATAATATAAAAGATACATATTTTCAAATACACTTTTATTTGAAAATAAAGTTTAATCATCTTCTCAAGGGTTAATTCGTAGTTTTCCAAACTATTTACAATTTCATTTCAACTTGAACTGTTTTCAATACTAATTGGAAATCTCTTCACCTTATGAAAGCCATTATTATTTGAAAACATATAGTTTTCGTTTTGGGAAAAATGGTTACAGTTACACAAGTTAAAGCCATTCAAGTATAAAACTTAAATATAAATTTAAATTTCCCAAGACCGTATTTTTAATGGTTAAAAACCCATAAAAACACCCTTTATAATTTATACAATCTTTTAAACCAAAATTCCCAATTCATTGAATTCAATTTCAAAATATTGAATTCAAATTTAAATCAAACGATTTAAATTCCAATTCTATTAAGTTATTTAAAGAAACTCATTTTCAAAACATTCAATTCCAATTCCAAAACCATTTTGGATTCAAAACTCAATTTTCGAAAATTGATAAAAATCTGTGACTTAACCGATTTCCACGTGAAATCCACATTTGTGTGTGTATTGTGTAGTCCAAGGGTTTAACACAATAGTGCAACTACATTCAATCATCACAGATTAAATATAAGAATATAATTGATAAGCGGTATAAACTATAACGCTTACCTTCATTCACAGATCATAGATAAATAGATCACAAATCACACACAAATCAGAATATATCACAAAATATCACACATCAAAGATGTCAAACAATTTAACATCCAATATAATCCAAACATCCACAGATAGGATAAATTAAATTTTCTGATTAATTTAAATCAAATAAATTTCCAAACTTTTCCAAAAGATTTATTTTCAATCACAAGAAAATCAATTACTAAGTGGATTCCTAAATTTATTTCCTTTTCAAAATAAATTCCTTTTTAAGAAGATAAATTCCTTAAATTTCCAAACTATTTTCAAATCCAAATTTTAAATAAATTCTCAACTTCTAAAAAATATTTTCGAAATCAATTTATTAAGCCTTTTTCCAAATTTGAAATTAAATTCAATACGGCTCAAAAATAAGACTTTTATCCTTTAAAACTCCTTTTAAATTAATCCAATTATCAAAATAAACTTTTCGATAAATTTTCAACTTATATTTTCAAAAATTCAATTTTTTTAAATATTTCTGGTATCCATCGATACCAAAAATATATACGGCTAAATTACGGCCTTTTACAATTCCAATTTCACAATTATAATCATACGGTGATTATAAATAAACAACACATAACATATGAAATAAATTCAAATGTTTGAGGAATCTAGTTGGATCCCTCCAACCTGTTTCCCTGCATCCACAGATGTTAGCACAATACCAATTTCACTTCAAAGTGAAATTATCGCGGTATATGGGATTTATAAATATAATCCGCTATTATGCGACACAATAGGGTCTCATCCGCTATACAATGCGGGAAATCAACTCCAATATATGCATATTCCAATATATATATATATTGCTATATACATATATAATACCAATTCCACTAAACATTGGAATATTCGCGGTATATGTTTTTGATAAATAACCTCCGCTTAATAACGGCGTATAATGTCTATTTAACACAATAAATAGCGATCATCATCCAATTCACACAATCAATCACTATCAACAATTTTAAATCTAACTATTTAAAATTTAAATCGAAACAAATCATTCGATTGAGTGAGGAGTTCGTACCTTTGCTTTTAAAACGGTTGCAGCATTTTATTTCGAATAAAATTAAACAGACATTTAATTTTACCCAAAATTCACACCAGCTCCAAATGACTCCAATCCAGTTCCATAGCGTAGTGTTCGTCAATACGATTCCAACGCAACTGGTTTCATGCGTTTTCGACCTCGTATGAAAAAGTTATGCTATTCTAAAGTTTGTACACATTATAATATAATTTAATTTACAATTTTATTTCAATTTTTAAACCTCATCAGATCTGGGCCATTCATCATTTCAAGATCAGATTTGGGCCGTGCCCTTTGTCTTCCTCTACTTCCAGTAGCTCACGTACACGATGAACCCATATAGCCTCCACCAAACCCTAATTGCTCCGGCCTCCTCGATGCACGAAACCACATCACTCCACCACCAAATCGAAGCCAACACTCGACTCCACCCTCACCCCAAATAGCACCAAGCTCGGCCTCATCTAGGCCTAGGAATTTGTGCCTAAAGGCAGCCCAAACGCGAGCCTCTAGCAGCCTCTCCGTTGCTCCAATTCCGATCACGACCGTTGATCTCGTAGATCTCGTCGTGCTCTACGACTTTGTAGTTGAGAGTTTTTTCTAATTGTTGATCGATTGAGAGATTTGGAGGGAAGAAGATGAACGTTTTCTGGCCATTAAAACGTTTTTGGCGGCTAGGGTTAAGAAAATTAGGGTTTCTTTTGTTAACGTGTATATATATATGTATATAAACAATATTTTAATATTAAATCCATTTAAAGCAACTTTTTCAAACGATCTCCAAATCACACGTGCCGCCTGGCGTTCATAAGGTTTACCCCACGTTCCGAACACAATGGAATGTGTTTCGAGAGCTAATTCGGTCATCTGTGCGAGTTACGGAATTAAACGATCGATTTTAAATTAAACCGATTTAAACCGATTTCGATGCGTTTTGGCTTGCCCCGGACAAACTGTACATCCGATTGACACGAAATTTGAAGCCTTACAATAATATCACATTACGAATCCGATGAAACTAGTTTCGTTGAAATCCGAGAATTTTTGAAAAATGACTATTTTAACTCGCCAAATTAATATTAAAACAATTTCGATGCGTTTCGAGCTGCCACGGTCAAACGACAACTCCGATTGCTACGAAAATTGAAATCCTATAATAACAAACTATTAAGGATCCAATGGAATTAGTTTCGTTCAATTCTGAGACTGTCCCAAAAATGGCTAATTTCACTAGTCGATTAAATATTAAAATATTCAATTTTCACAAATTTACTTTAAATTCAATTTTAAAAGTTCTATAACATCACTATAACTTCAACATGATTTAATATAACTTTATAAATCATTTTCATTCACATTTAATCCAGATTTCAATTATTTCTAGAATTTCAACTATTAAATTATCGATTTAATTATCCAATTAAATCCAAATATTCGAAAAATAAATTATTCGACTTATTAATTCCACTTGTTAATATTTAAAATTAATTAAATATTCGAATTTCAAATATCAGAAATTCTGGGTCGTTACATTTTATTTAATTGTTATTAAAATGATTAAGTGAATATTTTTTTCAATTTGAATAAAATTAAAGTTAAATGTTGAAATCTAAATAAAAATTATATTGAAAATGTTTGAATATTTAAACTGTTAATCTTATTGGAATCGAAGAGATAGTTCAACCCGAATTTGAAATCGATAGAAATTGAAATGGTTTATTGAGAATTTGAATTGTATCTTTAAACTTTAAATTGGAAGTGTTGAACTGGGATTGATTTAAATTGAATTTTGGAATTTAAGTTGATTTGAATTGTCTTATGGAATTGGATGAAACAATTCTAATTTGAAAACTATTTCAGTATAATCTCTCTTTAAATAAATATAAACTATTTTTAGTTTATAGTTATTTTAATATATAAATTAGTTTAATATATAAACTATTTTATATATATACTAATTTCAATATCTTAACTGTTTAAGTCGGAAAGTGTTATGATTTCAAAAGTGTTATGATTTTAGAAGTGTTATGATTTCGAAAGTGTTATGATTTCGAAACTATTATGATTTTAGAAGTGTTATGAAAGTGTTATGATTTTAAAAGTGTTACGATTTTGGAAATGAATATTATTTAAAGTGAATAACGATATCAAAATTGACATGGTTTTGAAATGAATATGTTATTTTGATATGAAGTATGAATTGTTTGAAATGAAATAACCACATTGTGAAATAAGTGTTTGGTTGTCAAAGAGGCCGGGATCGGATATTGTCATACTCTCTGCCAATACCGTAAACTACTTTAACAATTATGTACGTGGTGGAGATTCCAAAATGAAGTAGGATGGTTTGGTGACGATCCTGTATGAGTTATTAACGTAGCCCTGACTCCTATGAGTCAGCTTGATGTGGCTAAAACAGGAGTTATACCGGGCCAAGTTGGGTCATTCCCTATGCCGGGCACATTTCATCGATACCATTCTATTGCTTTTGTGATTTGATTGGGTGCACCTTTGATTTGGGAGTGTGTCTCGAGGTGGGCGGCAGTAGTTGCTATGCGTTACCACCAGTCCGGGAGTGTAATTGGTATATCTACCCTGGCATTGCCTTGCGTGCCTTGTCACATGCCCTATCGCGCCTTCTACGAGTTTGGTTTGTACCATACCTATGAAGTGCCCTTTGATAGCCCTTTAGTTTAAGGAGGAATTACGGTACTGTATAGACTATGGGAATATATAAAAATGTGTTAAGGGGGATATGAGTAACGCATTAACGTTATTTTAATAGTTTACTTTACTATGGACATATTATAATAGCGTATATTACTACATAGTAGATAGTTCCACGGATCCTTAGAGGATGGAAATCCCAAACATCCTTTAAGTTACTTGTATTTCAGTTGACATGTCACTTGAGTTGAATTTATTAATATAAGAATGTTAATTCTGACTCGACTGTTTTGTGTTTGCTTTATGCTCGGGTCAGGCTGAGTGTCATGGCATTTGAGACTCACCTTTGGAGTTTGGAGCTTTGCTTGAAGATTTGCCTTTGTCTAATTAGCTTTCTAGTTACTTCCGTTTATTCCAGTTATTTTGTTCAGACTTGTTATTGGCATTTGTATTAGTAACTTCTATGTATTAAAGATATCTGTTTTCTTTACTTTAAACTCTGATGTTTATATAGTAGCTTCATGAACTACTATTTATCTATTCCGCAGCTTATCCTTATATTACTCTGTGACTGTGATTCTATGAACGATTTATTTACTATATATGCTAAGTTTTGCCAAATATTAATTAACAATCTATTGTTTTTGAGCAATTCAAGTCCGACATGTGCGGATGCGAATGGTTCGAAATACCGGGTCGTTACAACTATTTCTCTTAAACTTTGTTGGATTAACTATTAATTTCAGGTTCAATTCCACCGAAAGGTTCTTCCAACAAGACCGACAACACTTCTGGTTCAATTAGTTACTGCAACCTTTCGAAGATATAATCTTATAGCTTAAACCTTTCTACAATGTTGGTCATATAGGCTAAACTGCATTGATAACCTTCTTGAGTGATTGATTTTGAATCCCAAACCATTCGATTAGGTCAAAAGCGCTTAAGCTGTAAAATATCAATAACCTTTCGAAGGTATTATCCAAGTGGTCCAATCTTTCGATTAGACCAAGGACTGTCCTTTAAGTATAAATACACGGGTTTACAAGGCTTATTCCGTAAGAAATCGTTCCATACCGTTCGATAAGGATCAAGACACGCGTTATAATTAATATAACCTTTCGATAAGGCCGAAAGCCCCTGTATATCTACAAAGGAGTTTGATATCCTACTTAAACCCAAAGAAGCAATCAGCCTAACCTTTCGATAGGATAGAATCCGACCTCCTGAGGACAAATTCAACGGAATCCAATCTAAACCAAGAAGGAGAATCTTGAAGAGAATCTCACACAAAGCATCTCAATAAAGCCGGAAGGTTTCATAACCAAGCACCTAAACCTTTCGACGACGTTGAAAGGTCTGATTAGAAAGATATTTAAGTGAAAATACAGAGGCAATCCTTAAGGGTATCAAGCCCTTCATTCAAATCAGTATAACCACACTAGCTGGAAAAACTTTGGGGTGCTGAAAAGAAATCCTGTTAACATTTTTGGCACTAGAATGTGATCCCTGAACCTTCGACTTGGTTGACCCCCCTCACACTACTATTCTCTAACCCCCATTGGATCAACTCCACATCAAGTTCACCTATTTTGGTTTGATCATGGCCAAAAGATTTAAGAGATCTGAACAAGGGTCTTCTAAACCATACTTGATAAGATACTCCCAAGTAGACATCAAAAACTCCAATCAAGATGAAGAACAAAGACTAAGGTTCGAAGCCTTAAGGATTATAATAAAAAAGAAAGCAGAATTATACGAACCTGAGAAATGGAGTCTAAACCACTTTCACATTAGCCCTATCCCTAATCTTTGCACTTGGAAGGAGAACAAATGGAAGCGACAACATCTTTAATCAAATGAGAAGGACCATTCAATCATACTCCCATGGGACTAAAGGAAATGATAAAGGAATATGGCAGTTTTACACATAAACGCAGTAAGATTATAAATGAGGCTTGCCATTCAAAGGAAAACCATGAACGAATAGAAAAATCCACAACCGAAGAACTAAGGATAATAAAGGAATTACC
This sequence comes from Allium fistulosum, assembly GCA_030737815.1. Taxonomy (NCBI): domain Eukaryota; kingdom Viridiplantae; phylum Streptophyta; class Magnoliopsida; order Asparagales; family Amaryllidaceae; genus Allium; species Allium fistulosum. Next base: position 421,331,694 of record CM060907.1, on the reverse strand, counting down.
AAGTGGAAGTATAAAGATTACCAAGAAATTTCCGACCGAAACCCTAAGATTGAAAGAAAGGCCCATGAAAGAGGATTAACAAACAATGAAAAGGAAACCTACTCCTTGAGAAGAGGTACTTGAACCAAGCCACAAAATAATTAGACGCTAGTCAAAGATGGCTCAAAATTCAAGTCTTCTTAAAGAATATAATCTTACTACCTCGATCGAAGACATCTATATCCGAACTAAAAAAAACTGAATTATTGGCCTTCTCAGAAAAAGAAGCCAGGATTTGAAAGGAAACTTAAGGGATAATATTACAACTTTCATCTAATAAATGGACATGATACAAATCAATGTAAGTTGCTTGAAAAGATGGTCCTACACTTTCTAAGACAAGGAAAACTTAAACAGTTTGTAAGGATTGAATAACTTATGGAATAAAAATTCTATTCCCAAAATAATAGAAGTCTACATGGTCGGGAGTAAAATTCTCCTTAAACTTGGACTACCTAAAATGGTAGGCTACCAATAATGGTAAAAAGCCCTTGGTCGCGCCAAGATGGCTAGGTCAAGGCACGTCTTAGAGGGTGGACGTAAGCCTTTAGCCACACCAAAGTCAGAAATGGCTAGGTTAAAGCAACATAAGCCCTTATCTGCATCATGCTATGGCCAGGATAACGCACCTCCTAGAGGGAGGACGGGTAATCCTTTGGTCCCGCCATGCTATGGCCTAGCCATGGTAACGAACAAACCCTTAGCAATGCCACGCTATCGCCAGGTTAAGGCGCCTCCTGGAGATAGGTCGGGTAAGCCCTCGGGCCCTGCTTGAGCATAAGCTAGCCGAGCGCATCGGAAACCCAGATGAAATGTCCAGTGGACTAAGAAATGTCCCTGCCTGAAATGGGCAACCACCAGAAATCGGGAGCGCATAAAATGGCAACTTCTTAAATAAGCACATGAATTAGACGAAAGAGTCCTTGCCTGAAATAGGCCAAAACAAATGAATAAAGAAACTTGGGCCCGAGAAAGAAAAAGCTTTAAAATATCATCAAAGCTTGAAGATGGCACACTCGACAAAAGAATTAGAAAGAATTCATTGACTTATCCTCATGAACATCTTCTAGATTGATTCTTTGGTCTTCTATTACTTATTGCCAGATTGGTTTTTTGGTCTCTTATTACTTATTATCTGATTGATTCTCTAGTCCCTTATTTCTTATTTCTAGATTAGTTTCCTGGTCTTCTGACACTTATGGCCAAAAACTATCTTCTGGTCTTCTATTATTAATTACGAGAAATCGTATTCTATTCTTCTACTATATTACCAGAAATGGTATTATGCTCCTCTATCATAAGTTATTACTAGAAGTGGTATTTTGGTCTTTTGATACTTATTGCCAAATTAAATTTCTGGACTTTTGATACTTACTGCCAGACTGGATTCCTCATCTTCTATTAACTATGAATGCCGGATCAGGTATTTTGGACTCCAATTACTTAATTACCAAATGTGGTTTTCCTGACTTCTACTATTAATTCAAAATTGAGCATCCTGTTATCCTATCAACAAATACAAATTTTTGACCTTATATTATCCATTACCAGAGATGAGACTCTGGGCCTCTATTGCTTATTACCGAGAAGGGTATTCTGATATTCTTTTAATGAATACCCAAATCTGGGTCCTATGGCAATTCATAAAACTCTATTATTAACACCTGAATAAGTGTGAGGAATGAATTCTATAATCCTCAATATGTTTGAAGGATGGATTATGGGTAATATTAAAACATCCCAAATACGGGCCACAGATCGAACCATGCAGGTTTCCAGTATAAATGTCTACATGAGGTAACTGATAAATCTTTTACACTATCTTTTTGGGTTAAGATTCTAGCCTTAAATTCATAACTATTGTTTGAACTATGGGTCCTTCAAAGATTTACAGGTATCAAGAAGATTTTCATATTTACTTAATCAAGAGAAGTGTCATGAGCTAAGATGGAACACTCGAGAGGTGTATAAACCTTCAGAAGACACATTCAAATGAAAAACGAATAGCGTGCAAACAAAGATGACGAGACAGGTAGTATTTATAACATTATCAATAACACATTACATTATGCAACATAACATTAATAAGGTATGGAAAGATACGTCGTATATGCTGAAATTATTGCAGTTCAATAAACTGCTTTTGCAAATTCGTAGATACTACAGGGTCAGTACCAGAAGTTGGGTTCCCAAATATAAATTTCAAAGATTTACATGATGCCTAGCTATCTTTTAATTTTACTTCCAAGCCATCAATTCTCTAATAAAGCTTGGACATTTCAAAGTCGAGTTCGATACTAGTAACTCCACCAACGAAATGCTTTAGGACCTTAATATCTCGGTCCGTTTCCTTAAGTTTTAACTCTAAATTCTCAATTTCTTTGAAATTTTTTTGAACAATAAGATGTCAAGAAAGATGCTTTATATTCCACTCCTTTGCAACATGATTATCAGAAAGCTTAGAAATAAAAAAATCCTTGTAAGATTTACTTTGTTCAAGCTCTACTATTAACCTATCCTTGATCTTTACAAATCTCGAAGCTGGGGCTTCCAAAAGTGAAACCAATCCGACTTGAGTCTCCTATATAAACAAACAAAACGGAAAGTCAAAATTCTTTATTTCAGCAATAAGGATACATGTTAGAGTGTCTTTCTCATCAACACTTGCTATCATTAACAAGTTAAAATTCCTCATAAAATTTTACATTAAAATTCTGTTCTATTTCGATATAATTATTTTATACAACTTCTCTAATCTGGCCAAGAGTGTTGGCAGGAAGAAGCACATTGAGCTTGACTATCTCTCAATTTTAACTTTAAATCTCTTATTCGTTAGATGAGATCGCACAACTTTTCATCGAAGTCGATTATAGGATACGATTTCACTTCTCGCTTAAGTATAATAATCGCTTCATCTTTTCTTATATCTCAGTCTCAAGATAGTCAATGTGATTCTGATGGCTGGATATGATCTTCTGGATAAGATATCTTTTATTCCACTTCACGACTTTGGTGTTACCATCAAAATGCTTAAGAAGGACATCATCATGGTCCACGATCTCACCACTTTTGCTTAATAACCTACCTCAGACAGCGTCAATGCAAGAAAGTGAATTTTGAGAACGATGGATCATGGCAGACTCCGGCTCCTGTTTAAATCAAAATAAATGAAATGACGTCAAGATTGAGTTAAAAGACATCTTTATTACTATAATAATGGGTTACAACTCAAGTAGCCACAAAGTTAAAAGGAACAACAAACACTTTCATCGCACCTAAAAGTGAGAAATAACATTCCTAACTTTGTCTAAAGTATTAGCGAAAAGCATGACCATTGATTCAAAAGGTACAGTAACTCCTTCAGAGATAATAACTGGCTGACATTTACTATAATCCCATTATCTGGTAGTTGGACTGTTGCAACCACAAATTAACTCGGTATGGAAAGTTCTAATTTCTTTTAATAATGTTTCTTTCTCTTTACCAGGAAAGTCGAAAAGGAGACGATGGTATTCCAGATATAATTTTTGTAAATCCCAAAGAAAGCAATATCTCGCCAACTTTGAAGTCTTTAAGAGTGGTGCATTACTAGAGTAAAACCTTCTCAGGTTAACATACTGACTTTGATAGTCTCCTGGGATGACATGACTTGAAGAACTGATATTTTGAAATAGAACAGCAATAAGAAGCTAAGTATAAAGAGCAGTCCTCTGATCTAAAAAAATAATACTAGCGAGGAGCTTGTTAACAATTTAGGTGTTTCGAGATGATCCATGAATTTGAAGTAATTCATATAGAAAGCTCGTCTTATGTAGGAAATCACCAGATAATTCCTATTCGCTATTTATTTTTAGGTCAACCGAAGATCGTTATCATACAAAATGATAAAATAACTCTATTACATTTTTGAGATGTATGAAAGAGAAAGCCTGAATTTTCCCACCAAAATATCAATCTGAGCCCGTTCGTCTTCTCCCCTATTTTATAAAAATAATAATAATAATAACCTTAAATCATTCATCTCCGCAACAAGAAGAGCACTAATGGCGACCTATAAATTTCATCAAATTCATCCCAACTTTGTTAACGCAGAGGCGTCACACTATTGCTGCTGTTAAGCAATGGGACTACTAAATCAACCTCAAGGGGCAGAGGAAGTGCAAAGTGCTCAGTCCAGCAATGCAATTCATCAGCAACCCATTTTTTTCAATCACCACTTAACGTCTATGTGATCCATGTTTTACGACTTAACTACTTCCACATTCTGGACAGATTTGGCCATCCGGGACACCTCCGATGAGAACCCCACGCTAGCGACGTATTCGCCCTATCAGCCAATATGGGTTGAACCCACAATCATCAACTTAGTCGATTTAACTCCAGACCTTCCTCCTCTCCAAAATGAAGAATGATTAGGGGATTATTTTACCTTTTTGCTAATCATCCCTGTTGTTTAATTATGAAATAGTGACATTTTTTGAATACGTGTATGCTAACTGATTATTGACAGTGTAAAAATTAATGTTTTGAGATTCTAGTTTAGTTAAATTTCTGGTATGATGTTGTGTAACTAAAATATGCTTAATGGATTAATTTTTTGTTGAATGATGTATTGTCATACAGAAAGAAATTAGAAGGTTTGGGTTATTTACTTTAAAGAAAACTTGGTTTCACCAATCCTTAAACATGTTGATCCTACCTTACATAATAACAAACAAGCTTCCTTAAAAAGGCCTGAGTACAAAAACACACACAAAGTTTAAATCAAAAACTTAAACAGTCTAAACTTTTGGCAAAGTCGAAAGGTTCATAGAGAAGGCTTTCGATAAAGCCGAAAGGTTTATAGAAAAGTCTTTTAACAAAGTCGCATGGTTAATAGGAAGATCTCCTTTAACCTTGTCGAAAGCTCGTTGGAAACCTGAACCTATTACAAGTGTAACATGAGATAAGTGAAAAGACCTTTTAACATGGTCGAACCCAAAACTTCAAAATTATTGAGTAAAATATATATATATATATATATATATATATATTGGTATTCTTGATATTATCAAAAGGTTTGGTCAGAGTAATTAAAATATATCATGCCCAGTGAAGTCAAAAAGTTCCAGGTTCGACTCATGCATACTTAAAACATTTCGACAATGATGGGAAGAAGCAATTCTAAGGTTTAAAACTCTTCAACCTTATCGAAAGCTCGTTATCGAAAGGTTAGGCCATTAAATTATCTAATATTTCGACAATGAGGAAAAGTCAGTGCCATAATATCTTCCGACCCCATCGAAAGGTATAGAGAGGATAAATCCATCATTGTTGCCTCAGTCTATTTCGTAGGGGTAGAAAAGTCATTTTGAGTTACCAAAATTATACACTGGTGGGTTCCAGGCTACCCTATCGGGTTTAACCAAACCCAAATCCAATAATAAATGCAGTTTTCAAATCCTCCTTAAAGAACAAGTAAGAGAGGAGGTTAATCTAAAGTTTTAAATTGAATGTGAGAAGTTACCTTGTAGTTTTAGAGCGAAGTTCAAGAAGTTTAGGAGAATTCTTTTACTTGTTCTCGATAATTTTGTTTGTAGGAAGAAGAGGAGGAAAGAGAAGTAGAATACTATATAAGAAAGGTCATCCAAATTCTCAGCCGTTGGATCGGGCTTATATAGGCATCCCAGATTGACATGCGAACGACAAATGGCGGGAAATTTTATAGCTTTCGACAAAGGTGACTTGAAAATTCAAGAGCAACCCTTCGAATGGGGGGGGGGGCAAATGTTACACTAAAAATCAACCTTTTCTCTAAGACGAAAGGTCTCTCAACAAAGACTAAAGAAAAGGAGTTCAATTCAAATCTTTCGAAAGAGTCGAAGGGATGCAATAAACAGTGTTTAGCGGTCCTAGACCTTTCGAAGGAGTCAAAAGGTTTCATCTCTCAGCATTCAAAATGTTCTTACCTTCCGAAATAGGCGGAGAAGTTAAAGCAAGTGCAAGCAACACTGTAATGGCCTTTTTGAAAGCATAGCAAGCCTTTCAAACCGATTGGAACACATCCAAGATACCTTTCAACAATGTCGAAAGGTTTATGAAGGAAAGCATGGCTCCCGACAATAATTAAGTGAAGAAGAACCTTCCGACAAGGTCGAATGGTTTACAACAACTAAGTGAAAAGAAACCTACCAACAAGGTCAAAGGGTTCATAGCAGCATAAAGAAGGCAAACCTTTCGACAAAGTCAAAAGGTACGTGTAGGCGTAAAGAAAAGCAAACTTTCCGACAAAGTCGAAAGGTACGTGTAGGCATAAAGAAAAGCAAACCTTCCGCAAAGTCGAAAGGTCCATGATAGCAGATGAAAGACAAACCTTTCGACAAAGTCGAATGGTTCGCAGCCGCATATAAAAGGGGAACCTTTCGACCCAGTCGAAAACATGGAGCTGAAAGGTCGGTCACCTACATCTATAAATAAGACCCAAGGGGTCCTGTTTAGGGTGTCCTAATTCTCTAATTCTAATCTTGTGTTTTCTTAATAAAATAATTGTAACCCTAATTGAGTGTCGATTTGGGGATTTAATAAAATAGAGTTTATCATGAATACAAAGGGAAGTCTTGTGTTTTATCAATTACTTTACTGTTTTTCTTAAACTTTGTTGGATTAACTGTTAATTTCATGTTCAATTCCATCGAATGGTTCTTCCGACAAGATCGACATCACTTCTGGTTCAATTAGTTTCTGCAACCTTTTGAAGATATAATCTTACAGCTTAAACACTTCGACAATGTTGGTCATTTAGGTTAAACACATTGATAACCTTTTAGAGTGATTGATTTTGAAGTCCAAACCTTTCGATTAGGTCAAAAGCGCTTAAGCTGTAAAATATCAATAACCTTTCGAATGTATTATCCAAGTGGTCCAACCTTTCTATTAGACCAAGGACTGTTCTTTAAGTATAAATACATGGGGTTACAAGGCTTATTCTATAAGAAATCATTCCATACCATTCGACAAGGATCAAGGCACTCCTTATAATTAATCTAACCTTTCGACAAGGCCGAAAACCCATGTATATCTACAAAGGAGTTTGATATCCTACTTAAACCCAAAGAAGGCAATTATCCTAACCTTTCGATAAAATAGAATCCGACCTCCTAAGGACAAATTCAAGGGAATCCAATCTAAACCAATAACAAGAATCTTGAAGAGAATCTCACACAAAGCATCTCAATAAAGCCGGAAGGTTTCATAACCAAGCATTTAAACCTTTCGACGACGTTGAAAGGTCTAACTAAAAAGATATTTATAGTGAAAATACAATGGCAATCCTTAAGGGTATCAAGTCCTTCATTCAAATGAGTATAACCACATTAGATGTAACAAAATTTGGGGCATTGATAAGAAATCTTGTTAATAGTTAATCTCTAAAATTCAGCAGCACATTTATGAACGGTTTTGAAAAAGAATTGGCAACCTATCATATGTTGATAAATAAGGCAAGTTGGTTAGAAAGAATTTGCTTTAAATGATTAAAACTTTTTTTTATAAGGTTTATCGGCTTCGCCACTTGTAGCAGTACCTTTCGATCTCATAATGTTGCCTTCATCATAGTCGAAACCAATACACATGGTATCCGCTTTGGTACGTTGTGGATTGGAGCTATGTGAAAAGGTATAGAATAAAAACAGGGCTTTCTAAGGGGTTGAAGCTGCTTTTGAAAAATTAGAAAAATTTTGGTTGTAAATGAGGCTTTTGAATGAGATGGCTTACGACTTAGTCAATTGTTTAATGAAAAGAGCTTTCGAAAGTGGTTGCCGATTATTTTAAATAAAGCTTTCGAATGGGTCGAACCCCTACTACTGCATTCTTCCTTTCGAAGCAACGCCTTCGAAAGGGTTCCTTATCTTTAAACTTAGAGCTACTTCTCCAATGCTTTCGAAGGGATCGGTTTCGACACCATCCACTACTTTTATTTAGGAAAATGCTTTCGAAAGAGTTGCTTTCGTCCTGTTCTTTTAAGACCCTTTTTATATTTTGAAATTTAAACCCAAAGGTTTCGAAAGGAATGATTTTAATGGATTCGAAACTGAGTTCCACACAATTTTACTGGAACCCAATGCTTTCGAAATGTTTGTTTAGGTAAAGGACTTTAATGATTTTGAAAGGTATTTAATGAAGGTTTCGATGGGGAGGTTCCCAGTGTTTTCAAAAGGTATATGATAAAGGTTTCGAAAGGTTTATTCCCCAATGTTTTCAAAAGGCATGTTTGTAATGTTTTGAAAGGAGGATGTCCAAGGTTTTACAGAGCTTTGAAAGGGACACTTTCAATGTTTTCGAAAGGTATTTCGAAAATGTTTTCAAAAGGTATGTTTTGGCTTATCGGCCTAATGTTGCAAAGTAAAGTAGTTAACTTGTTTCAAAAGGGGTACTTTCAATGGTTTCGAAAGAGATTGTTTAAAAATTTTAAACAAAGGTTTCGAATATTTTCATCAGCAATGTTTTGAGTAAAGCATATATCATGGAAAATATATTTGAGTAAAGAAAATAGTTTGTTTTCCTTGTTTAAGTATGATTTAAAGGGTTAATTCAACTTGAAAGATGTTTTCAAGGAAAATTTTGATGGGTAGTTAACCCTAAGTAAATGACTCGGATAGTAGAATACCTGATGGGACTGGTATAGGGTCGTGCCCTATACACTAGCTATAGCCCCTACCGAATTTAGTCCTAAATTCCAGTGTGTGGGGTTACGTCACAGGTAAGACTTAAATAATGTTACACACATAAAGGAATATACAGAGAATGAGGATAGGTTATTGGTGAGCCCGCAAAACCATTAAGATCAGTTGACCCTATGAGAAATAAGTTAAGGATAGACCGTCCAGAAGTTTGTTAACTGATGTTAGTTATTTATCTTGTCTGGTAGACCCGACTCGGCCAATGGTTAATTAGTAGTTAGCCTAACAAAACTATATTGTTTGGAAAGATAGTCCATTTATTACCTGATTTATGAGCATATATGATATTCCTATTATTGTTTTAATCAGTTTGATTGCAGGATTCTGATTTGCAAAAATATATGTTTTAAAGGGATATTAGTAAGGGGAAACCCGTTCCACTAAGTTGCATGGTCTCACTTAATATCAGTAAACCGAGATGTAAAAGTATTGTTCAAACCAGGCTTTATGTCTGACTCGAAGTTTATGTTTTCCCCTTAAACTCCCAGGTGGTAAAAACTAATTTGAGTATATTGAGAGTTAAGGTTTTATTCAGGTTTAGTAGGTTGGACGAACAAAGCTTCTGAAGATGTGCAGGAGGCAAAGCTAGCTATATAGGAGCTATTTAGTTTTATTTCCGCTGTTATTTATTAAGACTAATATGTCTATTTAGTACTCTGATCATCCAATGGGCCATCTTCATATGTCTCTCTTGGCATATTTTGTAATAATAATATTTGATCAAGACATGGGAATCATTTTGGGATTATGTATCTGAATATGAAATATTGATTTGAAAGGTAATCAGAAAAGTTGTTTTAAACTGTGTTGATTTTATTTCATATTCAAGTGCTTATGATATTATGGCTTCCATTAACATTACCGTATTTGGTACTATAGATGACTGCAGCATCTGTAGTGCTTAGCTTCAAGCCTCAAGATAGGGGATGTTACAACTTGGTATCAGATCATAGGATTATGAACAACTTAAAAGAAATTTCAAACTTAAAATGATTTTGAAAATATAATCCCTAGGAATTAGAAAAAAGACTTGGTAAGGGATAACGCTATAGTAACGTACTTGTATTTGCTATATATAAGTATACGATTTATCTCTTTTCTCCCATCTCTCTTTGTTTATTCTTCTGTATCTTACAAAGGCTTGAATGCAGAATTTACTGATGTATGATATGGATGCTAGAGGAGGAAGAATTAAAAATGGAGGGGGAAGCACACAATCAATGGAAATGCCAGACCAAATACTAGGAGGAACCTAGGTCAGGCACAAGCTGCTACTGTGGGTGCTGGAGTCCTGCAAGTTGATATGGGATAAGTGTATTAGTTTTTCGTTAACATGATGCAAGTAGGAGTTGCTATGGGGTTAGTTGGTGGAAATTCTGAAGGAGGAAATCATGTAGCTTTTGTGGTTAATAACAATGTTGTTTTGAGTAGAGATTATGCTCGAGTGGGAGGAAAGTCGTTTATTGGTACTATCACGACCCTGAATTTTCGATAATTTAAAATTGAAAATATTTAATTAATTTTAAATATTTGAATGATATTTGACTTGAATTTCAATTTATCAGAAAGAATTTGACGATTAAATTTTAAAATTTAATTTATTGAAACTGGGTAAAAAATTTGAATCTTCAGTTTTAAGCTGATTTAAAAATAATCTGAAGGCTTAGAAAATTTATATTGATTATACTGAAGATAATAAAAGTTTCAGGATTGAATTTGAAACTGTTTTGTTCAATTTTGAAATTATATCGTTTGAATCGATTATTTTAAAAATAGCGTTTCGGAGCACAGTCTCGAAATTCGACGAAACCAGTTCCATTGGGTCCGTAATATTGTATTATTATCGGATTTCAATTTTCGTAGTGTTCGGAGTTATCGGGTGATCATACGATAAGCAAACGCGCTGAAATTTAATCGAAAATTTTATATTGTAACTAGTCCAAAAAGCTATCTTCCCCATACGATCGAATTTGGACTTGGAACCTTTCCCATTGTGTTCGGAATAGGCGTATAACATTACGAACGCCTAGCGGCACGCCTCGATAGGATTTTGAAATTTTGAGTTGCATTTTCAAGATAATTTGAATTTGAAATTTTAATTAAATAATATATATATATATATATACTTAGTCAACCCAGCAGAGATTCTTTCTTCAGCCTGCCTTCTTTCAACATCGATACTTTTTCCTCTCAAATCAGCATACGTTTGTTCCCCTTCTGTTTCTTTTATCACGCCAGTAGTTTGTATCATTCAATGAAAATTAAAATGGCCGAGCCCTTCTTCTTCTACTCAAACATAAATCGAACGAACTCGTTCGTTTAAAAAAAAAAATCAAAACGCAGAAGAAAATCATCGCGTTCAAGATCAAAACCATGGCCTCTCTTCCCTCTTACATTCTCGAATTCAAATCAAAGAGGGGGGGCATCGCAACGAGCTTCGCGAGTGGGAGCAGGTGCTCGAGGCCACGACGACGAGGCAAGGCAGGGTTAGTGGGCGCGCGTGGAAGGCTCGACGAGGCGGCTGGGCATGAGGTCGTGATTCGTTCGCGACCAAGTGAGTGGGAGGCGAAGACGAATTCGATGAATTTGGGTTTCGACGATTGACATTGCGAGCATCTGGAAGCGACGGGGATGTAGGGTAGGCGATGCTCGGTCAAACTAGGGCAGCGTTGAAGTCGTGAGCCTGGGTTCGGTGGAACGATTGTCGCGTCCTGGTAGTCATCAGAGCTAGGGTTTCCAAATGCTCGGCGAATCAATCGAGCAGTGAGGTATTAGTTTGCAGTTTTATTTATTTATATGTATATGAATATTAGAAATAATAATAACTGTAGTAGGGTATGTTAACATAAATTTTTAAGTGTTGTTTTCGAAAAAAGCAGTAAAGTATATATATATATATATATATATATATATATATATATATATATATAAATGCAGTTTATATAAACGTATATATATACAGAAAGATTCTTGGAAATTTATATTTTTAATGCTTAAAATTGTGTAAAAGTTCGATTTTTATTTTAGTATATGAAGTTCCAAAAATGAAATAAATTTACACTTTAAATCTACTTGTTATTTTAAAATAATGTATTAAAAGTAGTTGACTAGTTCAATAAACCTATTTGATTGTTTTTAGTTACCAAAGGAATTAGTTTTAAAATTTAAACTGTAGTTAGATAAATTTATTAAAGGAGAAAAAAAATTTATTTAAAAAGAATTATCAACTAAATCAAAAACTATTAAACGGAAATTAATTATTCCGTTGATTCAAATATTAATAAATTGTGTAAATATTTATACAAGGTCTAAAACAATCAAGAAAATCAAGCCAAAATGGAAACGGATTGCAAAATAAAAAGCTAAGGTGTGATCTTCTCACTCAAATGAAAAGTGGAATTTTTAGTTATTGATTGTTTGCTGTTTGGATTTGTGATATTAGATATAGTAGGATATATCTATATATATAGCAATATATACATATTGGCATATGTATATATTGGATTGATTGATTTCCCGCACTATATAGCGGATGAGACCCTATTGCGCCGTTAGTAAGTGGATGATTTTTATAAATCCATATACCGCGATATTCCACCTCGAAGTGGAATGGGTATTGTGCTAACATTTGTGGATGTAGGGAAACAGGTTGGAGGGATCCAACTGGATTCCTCACCAGTATTTATTTATTTACAGATATTGTTGTATATTCTGTTATCATATGTTGATATATGATGTTTGTTGTCGTGATTGACTAAATTGTGTGTTGCATCATCGGATCCATCTTTGAAATTTAAAAATAACGATGTTGATTTTAAAAGAGATATTTAAAGTGATTTTTGAAAGTATACATTTTATTTAAATTTTTGAATTGATTTATAAACGTTCAAATTTTAAAGTTATAAAAATTATGATTTTTGTGAAATATAACCGAAAAGTGATTTTTAAAATAAATAGTTGATTGATTTATAAAATGATTTAAATTGAGATTTTTTTGAATTTTTGTAAATGGTTTATATAAAATATTTATAAAATTGATATCTATAAAATTAAAATTTTTGGAATTATAAAATGAGTTTTTATAAGTGTTAAAAATGAAATATTTATGGAATTCGTAAGTGAATGAAATTTATAGATTTATAAATTGTGAAGTTATAAAATGAATGAAATTGTAGAATAAAAGATTTATAAGAAATTAACTTATAAATTGGATTTTTGCCTTTAAATGGAGTATTGATCGAATTTGTTAATGAAGGAGATTTATAAATCAAAATTGTTATAAAATATAAAGGTGAATTTATAAACGTTGTTTTATAAATCCGAAATTAATTGAATTTGATAAATTAAACGTAGAAGTTATTAAAGGAGATATATTCGTGATTTTGGACAGCGAATTATCCTTTAAGTTAAATGTTGTAAATAATAAGAGTTGGTTGGGAATTTTATTCACGATTTTGGATAGTGGATAATTCTTGAAATAAAATGTGCAGAAAATATTGAAATTTGGTTAGTGAAGCATATTCACGATTTTGGACAGTGAATATATTATTAAGTAAAATGGATATGTTTGGGGAAAGTGATATTAAAAATGAAGTTAGTTGATTTAACGATGTTTTTAAAATATGTTAATTATCGAAACCATAGATTTCAACATTCATTGTTGAAATAGACGTTTTTGAGAAATAAGGAAATGGTGGACTATAACATTGTTGTTATAGTAAATGATTTCCGAAAGGAAATGTTTTTTATATAGTATTGGGATTTATATATCTATCTAAATTTCGAATCCCTATACTAGTGATTTTGAGTTGTCGTAACGATGTTTTACATAACATTCGTATTGACTCAAATAGATGTTGTTATAGTAGATGATTTCCTTAAAGAATGAAATATATACTTAATTTTGATTTAAGTATATTGGATATTTTCAAATGTTGAAAATGAATAGATTTGTGAATCACTTATTATTAAATAAGTATGGAAATGTTTTCCAATATGAAATGAAACGTTTTGAGATTTTATCTTCTTAAAGATAAATTGAAAGTGAATATAGAAATCGATTTGAAAATCGTATATCGGTAGATATTTGAAATATAAATTCAATATGGAATTTATAAAGGAAATGGAAATTTGTTTTAAAAAATAAACGTTGATTTATTTTTAAAGTGTGGAAATTATATATCTAGTAAAGATATTTTGGAAAATAAATAATTTGGAAAATTATTTGGAATCTGATGATGTTGCGCATCTTTATTGATAGTTAAATAACCGACTATCAATAATTACCTCGAATAGGTACTTGTTGTGAATTGGATGAATTTGAATGCCACACTTATTTTTGAATAAGCGCTCACTATTCAGGTTAGCCGGTAAAGGACCATGGGGTTGTATAACCCATTCCGAATATGTGATACGTCGTTATGAATTGCATTTGATGACCGGTGTTGAAGACAAGATATTTTTGAAAACGGAAGGATTACCGTCGAGTTACTCTACATCGGCTGATCTTCGATTTAGAGGTTTTATCACCCTTAGTGACGGGAAGTCCGGATGTGATTAGAAAATTATCCGGATTTGCAAGGGCTTCGTGAGAAGTGCCTTCGGTTCTGTTCGATCCCGGAACAGACTTGCATGGTTGTGTGTCTGACGTTACAAATAGAGATATAAAGCTGACTTCTTTCAAATACTTATCTGTTGGTGGCGGAGAATTTATTCTCTTAGCTTAACACCCTTCTCTGAGACGTACGAGCTCAGAGGTTATGTAGTTGAAATTTATCAGCGATATACTCCCAATTTGGTAACGTGGCATGCTGAGTGTTGCTGTGAAATGATCGTTGTTTGATCATTCGTGATATGATAATTTGTTTGACCATTTATCTATGTGATCATTTCTTTGATCATTTGTTTGACCCGAAGCATGGCTTTGTGACAAAGCGTAGCTTTGTGGACGAGACTTCGTCGGACCTCACACCCCGGAAATTGTCAAAACAGGAAAGATGCGGCAAGGTTATTAGGGGGTAGCGCCCCTTTAGTGTATGTCATTCCTTCTGGATAGAGGTGGTATCATGGTATGGAGCCCAGATACTTAACCTATGTGGTTGCTGCATTATTATTCTTATGTGGTTGATGGAATCGAGGATCCTCGGATATAGATCGGTTACGACCGGGGGATGATATATTCATGTCAGTAGTTACCCAGTTAGGGGTAACCCGCCCTTGTGTTGGTAGAGATCTAACCGTAATGTTAGGTTATTTCTCAGGTCGCCTTTCTAGGGGCGTACCTATGTGGCAATGGGAAGTTCCTTGGCCTGACCATTTATTGGAAATCCAAACTCTAGTATGAACTTTGTACGGTATTAGTTGTAAAACCTGCCATTTACGTACGGTGGTCACCACTGTTTAGATGGTAGCTATAGTAGGCATAAGATACTGGTCGTATGTCGGCTAAGATTAATATTATACTTTCGAAATGTTTTCTACACTATGCACTAATGATAATATCAAAAAGATTTGATTTTGCGTAGTAAGCATCTTTGACTATCATAAGAAGAAATCTCCTCCAATTCTGCGTTTGCATTGTGTGTGTGGCGGGAGGTCTTATGGTAGTTTCATTGTCCAAAAGCATTGCGAAATTGTTTTATTTTCTTTATGAAAAATAACTGTTTTACGATCTCACACCAGTCACCATGACTGACTCGGAGTTTATTGTTTCCCAACTAAACTCTGGGTGCCCATAACTTTCCACACGGGCAGCCTAGAGTTATGTTATCAGGATATTCTGAATATTCTGGAGCTTTGGAAGCAAGCTGGATGGCGAAACGTATCACCTATACTTTGTATTATTCCGCTGTGTATTATGTATGAGGACAAGTTTATATAACTGTCCATTGTTGTATTGAGTTATATATTGACTCTGATTGATGTATGTATAAACCGATATAGTTCTTTGTTTTAAAAGACTAGTGATTATCTATTATATATTGTTCCGCTGCGAATGTGAGATTCTGATATTGTTTTCTGTTTCTGTGTTTTCTGTTGATTCTTTTCTTTTGTCTTTTCTTCTGTTTCTTCTACCTCTTCTTTCTTAAAACCCTAAGTATTCGGTTTTCCAGCATTCGATTGCTCGACAGTTGATACAGTGGACGTATTGATGTCGATTTTCGAAAGTCGAAGAATCCGGTCCTTACAACGTGGTATTAGAGCATATGGTTAAGCGACAACCCTTCTCTGTTGGGTGTTACTCATTAGAGATAGCGTCAGTAGTACTCTAGAATGAGTGTGAGTGTAATAATAGATATGAGCGCGTATGTGTTAGTGAATATGAATTTGTTTTGTATTGCGTTGACTTATCGGTTGATTGTTTATGAATTCTGGTCGGTGCAGTCTAGCTAACTGAAATCGATAGGGGTCTCTAAACTCTAAACAAGATAAACCGACACTATTGATTTTAAAACAGGTAAACGAGATAATTTTACCCAAGACTATTTTTGAATATAAAAGAAATGATTTTTCTATAAATTGTTACAGTATATGGTTGCATGGTTGTTAGGAAGTAATAATATAAGATTATTATCGTGTAATTTTGAAATTGAATAAGAAATTGAAATCATAACTCCAAAGTTAATAAATAAATCCATATACAAATGAAATTTAAGAATGTAAATTATAAATGTGACTTATAATTGGAAATAGAATTCCAGAGAAGTATTTGGAAATGTTTTGAAAGGAATTTGAAAATTTTGGAGATTTGGAAAGTTTAAATCCTTTTTGGAGTTGAAAATGAATTTCAAAGGTTTTGAAAAGTATTTTGAAGGAATGAAAAGCTCTAAACTCTTTTCGGTCGCTGGAAAATAATTCCGATTGGTGATCGCGACACTATCGGTGTTCATTTTCGGGTTTCCAAAAGAGGAATTGCTGCCAAATTGTTTTGAATTGAAGTTTTTGGAAAATTTGGGTTCTGTTTTGGAAATTCAAAGGATAATTTGAATTGTTTTCAATATTGGTTTTGAAAGATAGAAAAGACTCTGGAATACTATATAAAAATATTTATGAAATATTATTAAGTTGATAACTTATACCATTTGAATTTTGATAGAATAAATTTAACTTAAAAGATGGAGTTAAATAAATGTAAGTACAAGTGAATAAATTAAATGAAAGTTGAAATTCATTTCGAATTTGTAAGCAATAGAATTGAATTGAATAATTATAAATGAAAGATGAATTAAAATTCATATGGAATTTGAAATCCAGTTTAATATGAGTGGTTATAAACCAAAATAGTGAATTGATAAAAAAATTTTGGGAATGAACAAAAGAATAAAACTGGAATTGAAACTGAATGTTAAAAAAAATTTGAATAAAATGAATTAGAACTTGTGATGAATTAGTAAATGAAACTAATCTAAAATAATCAGTTGTGAATGAAAGATAATTGATAAATTCAATATTCAGAAGTTAAACTAAATCCGAATTAAATTGAAATTGTGAATTGAATTCAAATGAAATTTGGAATGTAAAATTGAATGAAAATAGATATGTAACTTCAATAGTGAAGTAAAAATGTATAAGAAGTATATATTGAAAATTTTGTAATGGAAATGTGCAGAATAGTTTGAATGTCATTTTTAAATCCCAATACTATATAAAAAACATTTCCTTTCGGAAATCATTTACTATAACAACAGTGTTATAGTCCACCATTTCCTTATTTTTTGAAAATGTCTATTTCAACAATGAATGTTGAAATCTATGGTTTCGATATTTAACATATTTTAAAAACATCGTTAAATCAACTAACTTCATTTTTAATGTCACTTTCCCAAAACATATCCATTTTACTTAATAATATATTCACTATCCAAAATCGTGAATATGCTTCACTAACCAAATTTCAATATTTTATGCACATTTTATTTCAAGAATTATCCACTATCCAAAATCGTGAATAAAATTCCCAACCAACTCTTATTATTTACAACATTTAACTTAAAGGATAATTCGCTGTCCAAAATCACGAATATATCTCCTTTAATAACTTCTACGTTTAATTTATCAAATTCAATTGATTTCGGATTTATAAAACAACGTTTATAAATTCACCTTTATATTTTATAACAATTTTGATTTATAAATCTCCTTCATTAACAAATTCGATCAATACTCCATTTAAAGGCAAAAATCCAATTTATAAGTTAATTTCTTATAAATCTTTGATTCTACAATTTCATTCATTTTATAACTTCACAATTTATAAATATATAAATTTCATTCACTTACGAATTCCATAAATATTTCATTTTTAACACTTATAAAAACTCGTTTTATAATTCCAAAAATTTTAATTTTATATATATCAATTTTATAAATCATTTATATAAACCATTTACAAAAATTCAAAAAAAATCTCAATTTAAATCATTTTATAAATCAATCAACTATTTATTTCAAAAATCACTTTTCGGTTATATTTCAAAAAAATCATAATTTTTATAACTTTAAAATTTGAATGTTTATAAATCAATTCAAAAATTTAAATAAAATGTATACTTTCAAAAATCACTTCAAAAATCTCTTTTAAAATCAACATCGTTATTTTTAAATTTCAAAGATGGATCCGATGATGCAACACACAATTTAGTCAATCACGACAACAAACATCATATATTAACATATGATAACAGAATATACAACAATATCTGTAAATAAATAAATACTGGTGAGGAATCCAGTTGGATCCCTCCAACCTGTTTCCCTGCATCCACAAATGTTAGCACAATACCCATTCCACTTCGAGGTGGAATATCACGGTATATTGGATTTATAAAAATCATCCGCTTACTAACGGCGCAATAGGGTCTCATCCGCTATATAGTGCGGGAAATCAATCAATCCAATATATACATATGCCAATATGTATATATTGCTATATATATATATAGATATATCCTACTATATCTAATATCACAAATCCAAACAGCAAACAATCAATAACTAAAAATTCCACTTTTCATTTGAGTGAGAAGATCTCACCTTAGCTTTTTATTTTGCAATCCGTTTCCATTCCGGCTTGATTTTCTTGATTGTTTTAGACCTTGTATAAATATTTACACAATTTATTAATATTTGAATCAACTGAATAATTAATTTCCATTTAATAGTTTTTGATTTAGTTGATAATTCTTTTTAAATAATTTTTTTTCTTCTTTAATAAATTTATCTAACTACAGTTTAAATTTTAAAACTAGTTCCTTTGGTAACTAAAAACAATCAAATACGTTTATTGAACTAGTCAACTACTTTTAATACATTATTTTAAAATAACAAGTAGATTTAAAGTGTAAATTTATTTCATTTTTGAAACTTCATATACTAAAATAAAAATCGAACTTTTACATAATTTTAAGCATTAAAAATATAAATTTCCAAAATTCTTTCTGTATATATATACATTTATATAAACTGCATTTATATATATATATATATATATATATATATACTTTACTGCTTTTTTCGAAAACAACACTTAAAAATTTATGTTAACATATCCTACTGCAGTTATTATTATTTCTAATATCCATATACATATAAATAAATAAAACTGCAAACTAATACCTCACTGCTCGATTGATTCGCCGAGCATTTGGAAACCCTAGCTCTGATGACTACCAGGACGCGACAATCGTTCCACCGAACCTAGGCTCTCGACTTCAACGCTGCCCTAGTTTGACCGAGCATCGCCTACCCTACGTCGCCGTCGCTTCCAGATGCTCGCAATGTCAATCGTCGAAACCCAAATTCATCGAATTCGACTTCGCCTCCCACTCACTTGGTCGCGAACGAATCACGACCTCATGCCCAACCGCCTCGTCGAGCCTTCCACGCGCGCCCACTAACCCTACCTTGCCTCGTCGCCGTGGCCTCGAGCACCTGCTCCCACTCGCGAAGCTCATCGCGATGCCCCCCTCTTTGATTTGAATTCGAGAATGAGAGGGAAGAGAGGCCATGGTTTTGATCTTGAACGCGATGATTTTCTTCTGTGTTTTGATTTTTTTAAAACGAACGAGTTTGTTCGATTTATGTTTGAGTAGAAGAAGAAGGGCTCGGCCATTTTTATTTTCTTTGAACGATACAAACTACTTGCGTGATAAAAGAAACAGAAGGGGAACAAACGTATGCTGATTTGAGAGGAAAAAGTATCGATGTTCAAAGAAGGCAGGCCGAAGAAAGAATCTCTGCTGGGTTGACTAAGTATATATATATATTATTTAATTAAAATTTCAAATTTAAATTATCTTGAAAATGCAACTCAAAATTTCAAAATCCTATCAAGGCGTGCCGCTAGGCGTTCGTAATGTTATACGCCTATTCCGAACACAATGGAAAAGGTTCCGAGTCCAAATTCGATCGTATGGGGAAGATAGCTTTTTGGACTAGTTACAATATAAAATTTTCGATTAAATTTCAGCGCGTTTTCTTATCGTACGATCACCCGATAACTCCGAACACTAAGAAAATTAAAATCCGATAATAATACAATATTACGGACCCAATGGAACTGGTTTCGTCGAATTCCGAGACTGCGCCCCGGAACGCTATTTTTAAAATAATCGATTCAAACGATATAATTTCAAAACTGAACAAAACAGTTTCAAATTCAATCCTAAAACTTTTATTATCTTCAGTATAATCAATATAAATTTTCTAAGCCTTCAGATTATTTTTAAATCAGCTTAAAACTGAAGATTCAAATTTTTTACCCAGTTTCAATAAATTAAATTTTAAAATTTAATCGTAAATTCATTCTGATAATTTGAAATTCAAGTCAAATATCATTCAAATATTTAAAATTAATTAAATATTTTCAATTTTAAATTATTGAAAATTCAGGGTCGTTACAATCTTCCCTCCTTAAAAGAATTTCGTCCGAAATTACAAGTTAGGAAAAATGGTCATTAACTCGTCTACTATTTTTCACAATCCAATAGTTTTATCAATTTATCAAAACAAATCCTTCTACTAAAGATTCGTTATTAATTCAACTAGCTTTCCAACTTCAATTACAGGTTTCAAAACAACATTGTTTACTTCAAAATTCAAATTTAAATTTAAATTCAAATTTTAACTTTCAAAATTTTCTCAAAAATTTTCTAACAATCGAAATTTTCGAAAAATTTCGCCAGCGTCTCCTTTGCGCAGCTAACACGGCACGACTACAAAACGTCCCTACGGACTCTCCAGTTTCATAAAGAAAAGAAAAAGCCAAGCGGCTAGACAAATAAACATCAAATTTCATATTGAAATTGAAATACTTACCTTTTGTCGAGCAATTCAAATTTATCTTTGAAATCAAAATTTCCAATTCCTTTATACACCTGTATATAAAATGAGGTTTTGGGAAAAAACTTCCTTTATACACCTGTATATAAAATGAAGTAATGGATATGTTTTGGGAAACTGACATTAAAAATGAAGTTAGTTGATTTAACGATGTTTTTAAAATATGTTAAATATCGAAACCATAGATTTCAACATTCATTGTTGAAATAGACGTTTTCGAGAAATAAGGAAATGGTGGACTATAACACTGTTGTTATAGTAAATGATTTCCGAAAGGAAATGTTTTTTATATAGTATTGGGATTTATATATTTATCTAAATTTTGAATCCCTATCGTTTTGACTCAAATAGATGTTGTTATAGTAGATGATTTCCTTAAAGAATGAAATATATACTTAATTTTGATTTAAGTATATTGGATATTTTCAAATGTTGAAAATGAATAGATTTGTGAATCACTTATTATTAAATAAGTATGGAAATGTTTTCCAATATGAAATGAAACGTTTTGAGATTTTGTCTTCTTAAAGATAAATCGAAAGTGAATATAGAAATCGATTTGAAAATCGTATATCGGTAGACATTTGAAATATAAATTCAATATGGAATTTATAAAGGAAATGGAAATTCGTTTTAAAAAATAAACATTGATTTATTTTTAAAGTGTGGAAATTATATATCTAGTAAAGATATTTTGGAAAATAATTAATTTGGAAAATTATTTGGAATCTGATGATGTTGCGCATCTTTATTGATAGTTAAATAACCGACTATCAATAATTACCTCGAATAGGTATTTGTTGTGAATTGGATGAATTTGAATGCCACACTTATTTTTGAATAAGCGCTCACTATTCGGGTTAGCCGGGAAAGGACCATGGGGTCGTATAACCCATTCCAAATATGTGATACGTCGTTATGAATTGCATTTGATGACCGGTGTTGAAGACCAGATATTTATGAAAACGGAAGGATTACCATCGAGTTACTCTACATCGGCTGATCTTCGATTTAGAGGTTTTATCACCCTTAGTGACGGGAAGTCCAGAAGTGATTAGAAAATTATCCGGATTTGCAAGGGCTTCGTGAGAAGTGCCTTCGGTTCTGTTCGATCCCGGAACAGACTTGCATGGTTGTGTGTCTGACGTTACAAATTGAGATATAAAGCTGACTTCTTTCAAATACTTATCTGTTGGTGGCGGAGAATTTATTCTCTTAGCTTAACACCCTTCTCTGAGACGTACGAGCTCAGAGGTTATGTAGTTGAAATTTATCAGCGATATACTCCCAATTTGGTAACGTGGCATGCTGAGTGTTGCTGTGAAATGATCGTTGTTTGATCATTCGTGATATGATCATTTGTTTGATCATTTATCTTTGTGATCATTTCTTTGATCATTTGTTTGACCCGAAGCATGGCTTTGTGACAAAGCGTAGCTTTGTGGACGAGACTTCGCCGGACATCACACCCCGAAAATGGTAAAAACATGAAAGATGCGGCAAGGTTATTATGGGGTAGCGCCCCTTTAGTGTATGTCATTCCTTCTGGATAGAGGTGGTATCATGGTATGGAGCCCAGATACTTAACCTATGTGGTTGCTGCATTATTATTCTTATGTGGTTGTTGGAATCGAGGATCCTTGGATATAGATATGTTACGATCGGGGGATGACATATTCGTGTCAGTAGTTACCCAGTTAGGGGTAACCCGGCCTTGTGTTGGTAGAGATCTAACCGTAATGTTAGGTTATTTCTCGGGTCGCCTTTCCAGAGGCGTACCTATGTGGCAATGGGAAGTTCCTTGGCCTGACCATTTGTTAGAAATCCAAACTCCAATACGAAGTTTGTACGGTATTAGTTGTAGAACCTGCCATTTACGTACGGTGGTCACCACTGTTTAGATGGTAGCTATAGTAGGCATACGATACTGGTCGTATGTTGGCTAAGATTAATATTATACTTTCGAAATGTTTTCTACACTATGCACTAATGATAATATCAAAAAGATTTGATTTTGCGTAGTAAGCATCTTTGACTATCATAAGAAGAAATCTCCTCCAATTCTGCGTTTGCATTGTGTGTGTGGCGGGAGGTCTTATGGTAGTTTCATTTTCCAAAAGCATTGCGAAATTGTTTTATTTTCTTTATGAAAAATAACTGTTTTACGATCGCACACCAGTCACCATGACTGACTCGGAGTTTATTGTTTCCCTTCTAAACTCTGGGTGCCCATAATTTTCCACACGGGCAGCCTAGAGTTATGTTATCAGGATATTATGGATATTCTAGAGCTTTGGAAGCAAGCTGGATGGCAAAACGTATCACCTATACTTTGTATTATTCCGCTGTGTATTATGTATGAGGACAAGTTTATATAACTGTCCATTGTTGTATTGAGTTGTATATTGACTCTGATTGATGTATGTATAAACCGATGTAGTTCTTTGTTCTAAAAGACTAGTGATTATCTATTATATATTATTCCGCTGCGAATGTGAGATTCTGATATTGTTTTCTATTTCTGTGTTTTCTGTTGATTCTTTTCTTCTGTCTTTTCTTCTATTTCTTCTACCTCTTCTTTCTTAAAACCCTAAGTATTCGGTTTTCCGGCATTCGGTTGCTCGGTAGTTGATACAGTGGACGTATTGATGTCGATTTTCGAAAGTCGAAGAATTGGGTCCTTACAGGTACTGTAGACGCAATCGAAGTGGAGAATTGGCTACTTCATTGCGAGAGGATTTTTGCTGATTTGGGGCTCAATGATGAGCATAAAAGGAGACTCGCTTCTAGACAACTATAAGGGGCAGTACTATATTGGTGGAACAGTGTTACTGTTGGAGTCAACGAGGAGACAATGACTTGGGTTGAGTTCATGAGGAGGTTCGAAGAAAGCTTTATGTCGAAAATTGCTATGTCTACTTTGTTCAAGAAGTTTGGTTAACTAGAGCAGGGAGATATGACAGTGCTTGAGTTTGTAATCAGATTTGAGGACCTAGAAAGATATAGATATGCTATGGTTGATACTGTTATTAAAAGGAATGAGAACTTCATTCGTGGTTTGAAGCCTATGCTTTCTAAGGCCACATTATCGCATATTAGAGATCCATGCGATGTTGTTGTTGAGATGGCTTTAAGGCAGGAAGAGATGCTTGCTTTTCTTCAAGAAAATAAGGCCAAGGAATGTTAAGGATGGCAGAGTCAGAAGAGGAAGTTTTTCCATAAGAATGGGGCTCAAATGGATAGAGCTGCTAAGAAAGGAAAGACAGAGGTTGTCTGTTATAAGTGTGATAAGAAAGGACACTATGCTCATGAGTGCCGGACAGGCAAAGGAAAGAAAGCTGCTGAGAAGAAAGGGGTAAGGTGTTTTAACTGTGATCAGATCCGACATTATAAGAACAGTGCATAGAGCCAGCCAAGGATGGAAAAGGCAAGATGTTTGCATTAGATCCAGCTACCTCTAGACCAACAACAGAGGAGAAGGGAAAAACCGTGTTAGGAGGTACGCTTTTGATTCATGGTGTATCAGTTAGAGTTCTATTTGATACTGGTGCATTTCATTCTTTTATATCTCATTGTTTGGTAGATAAGCTTAACCTAGAGTCCTAATACCTAGTTACTTCCTTAAGGGTTGCAAATCCGATAGGAGGGTAAGCGGCACTAGGGATGAAGTGTGACTAGTTAGAGTTGAATTGTTAGGTCATACCTTTTTTTGCAGTCTGCATGTGTATGATTTTGTAGGGTTCGGAATTATTTTGGGTATGAATCAGTTAAGTAAATATGATGCTAGGATATTTTGCCATGATAGGAAAATATCACTTAGACTACCTTGCTATAGTGATCGGATAGTATACTCTATAGAAAACCCTAACCATAAGGTTAATACTTTATTGGGTGTTATGGAGGTAGAAGATGAGTTGAATCGAGTTTTCATTGTTAGGGAATTCGCAAACATATTTGAAACTGTAGTAGGATTACCACCAAAATGAGCCATTGAGTTTTGGATAGATTTAATACACGGAGCAGAACCGATGAGTAGACCGCTAAGTAGAATGACACCTACCAAGATGAATTGTTGAGGTTATGTATCGATTATCATAAATTAAATGAGGAGACGGTAAAGAATAGATATCCGTTACTTAGAATTGGTGATTACTTCAACTAGTTGAGTGGACCCAAAGTATTTTCCCAGTTGGATTTGGCGATAGAATTCCATCAGCTTAGAGTGGCAGAGGAAAGTATTCCTTTGACGGCGTTTAGGACCAGATATGGATCGTACGAATGGTTAGTAATGTCGTTCAAACTAACTAGTGCGCCAGCATTCGGTGTAGATTTGATGAACCGAATTTTCCAAGAGCACTTGGATGGAGTTGTGTTGCTTTTCATAGATGATATTCTGATATAATCTAAGGATGAAAGAGAGCGTGAAGTTCATCTTAGAGTGGTGCTTGAGACGCTAAGAAAGCATCAACTTAAAGCGATATTTTCGAAGTGTCATTTCTGCAAGAAGGAAGTGAATTTTCTAGGTCATGTTGTCTCAGAAAAGGGGTTGTCTGTAGATTCGACTAAGATCGAGGCGGCAAATAATTTGAAGAGACCCGAGATAGTGACTGAGATAAAGAGCTTTCATAGATTAGCTGGGTACTATCGGAAATTCATTAAGAATTTTTCACGGATAGTGGCACCGATGACTAAGCTAACTCGAAAAGATGTAAAGTTCGCCTGGACTGATAAGTGTGAGGAAGCATTCTGGAAGCTGAAACACTTATTGACGAATGCACCTGTGTTAGTTATTCCTGTAGGGAATCAGGACTTAGTGGTGTATAGAATGCATGTGGAACATCGTTAAGAGCTGTGTTGATGCAAAGGGGTAAAGTGATTGCCTATGCATCTCGACGGCATAGACCGCATGAGAATAGATATCCAACGCATGATTTGGAATTAGATGCGGTAATTTTTGCATTGTAGGTGTGGAGACATTACCTCTTAGGAGAGAGATTCGAGTTGTATACAGATCATAAGTCATTGGGATATTTATTCTCCCAAAAAGAGTTGAATATGAGACAATGGAGGTGGTTTGAGTTTTTAGCTGCAAATGACTTTAGTATTGATTACACACCAGGAAAAGGCAACAAGTTTGCATATGCACTTAGCAGAAAACATCATGATGTATTGTTGGCAAAGATAGCTGAGTGGAAGGATTTAGAGGCGTTGACTACATGTAAAGAACAATGGAGATCTAAGAGTAGTTCTAGTACAAAAACTGCTAAGTTGTCATGTTAGAAGTTCGACCAATGGTGATCAAAAGCATTGCTTCTAGGCAAGGAGAAGATAAATTATTAGCTAAACAGATCAAAAAGTTATGGGATGGAACATAGAGCGATGAGTTGAAAGATTTCAGTCTTGACTAGAATGGATGGTTAAGTAAGAAAGGACAACTATGTGTTCCGAATGTGAGGAAAATTATGAAGGAAGTTCTAGAAGAATGCCATCGTTCGAAGTTCACTATTCATCCAGGAGGAACTAAGATGTATTAGGATATGAAAAGAAGTTTCTTCTAGGAAGGTACGAAGAGAGATGTAGGCTTATGGGTAAAACAATGTTTGAACTGTCAACGGATAAAAGTCGAACATCAAAAACCAAGTGAGTTACTTCAGCCTTTAGATATTGCAGTATGGAAATGGGATTATATCTCAATGGATTTTATAGACGGGTTGCCAAGGTCAAATAGGGGAAATGAAAGTATATGGGTTATAGTGGATAGGTTAACCAAGAGTGCACATTTCATTCCAGTTAAGTCAACCAAAACGGCACCTGTTTTGGCTAAGTTATTTATGAAGAATGCAGTTAGAATGTATGGAATTCCTAGTAGTATAGTAAATGAAAGAGATTCCTTGTTCACTAGCGAGTCCTGGAAGAGTCTATAGGATACTTTAGGTGTCAAGCTCAAGATGAGTACCGCTTACCACCCACAGACAGATGGGCAAACAGAAAGGATTAACAAAATCTTGGAAGATTTGTTATGAGCTAGCGTGCTAGATTTTGGAGGATCATGGGAAGACCATTTACTCTTAGTCGAGTTTTCATATAACAACAATTATCAAGCTAGTGTAGGGATGGCACCATTTGAAGCTTTGTATGGAAGGCCATTTAAATCTCCCGTTTGTTGGTTAGAGACTGGGGATGGGTTAGTTCTTGGTCCAGGTTTAGTTAGAGAAGCTGCAGAAAAGATATAGTTTATTTGAGCCAGAATGAAGGAAGCTTGGCCTAGGCAGAAGAGCTATGCTGATATGAGGCAGAAAGACTTAGAGTTTTTAGTTGGAGATCATGTTTTCTTCAAGATATCACCAATGAAAGGTGTAATTAAATTTGGAAAATCATGAAAATTGACATCGAGATTTGTAGGACCATTTCGTATTATAGAAAGGATTAGGAAACTCGCATATAGCTTGGAGTTACCAAATAGTTTGGTAGGTGTCCATAATGTTTTTCATCCAAGGTAGTGTGTTCGAGATCTAGAGACTACTATAGCACCGACTGTGTTAGATGCTTTAGTAGTGGAACTGATTTTGACTATAGTTAGAAAACCAGTTCCTATATTCACGAGAAATGAGAAGAGGCTAAGGAACAAGATAGTCAGATTAGTTAAAGTCCAGTGGAGCGACGACGAGAGACTGTACTTGGGAAACTGAGAGCAGGATTCAAGATACTTATCCTAACTTATTTCATGGTATCTTTTACCTTTATAATTGATATTGATGAGTACCTTATCATAATTTCAAGGTTGAAATTCTTTAAAGAGAGGAGTCTGTAACGATTCAAAATTTGATTAACATTATTTAGGACATTTAATTAGTTAAATTAAATCAAATAATGTAAATGGTTAATGGATTGAGATTTGTATAATTAAAGGGTAGTTGTGCCTAATAAACTAATGAAAAAAAGGGTTAAAATGAAATAAGTAAAGGAAATAGATAAGGGAAAAATAGGAACAAGTTGTATTTCTTATACCCTAAACCCTTATGCACTTTCATTTTAAAAGTTCATAAACAAAATTAAAACAAGAACAAGGCCGTCCACCATTACAAGAAGGTAAAGATGAAGATAAGCTAAAATCAAGAGGAAGAAGCTTAATCAATTTAATTCAAGAGCATATCATAACTCCTTAACAACAAGCTAAGGTGAGTAATAGGTTACATCTCATACTTTCTTATTTTCGGTTCAAGAGCAGATTCGAGTATGTTTTGCAAAGTATTAGGCCATGTTTTGAATGATAAATAGATGTATATAATTATTGATGAATTTTGCTTGTTCATATAAATTTTTATGATAAGTTACGATTGAAAACCCTAGAAAATAACATCCAAATGTCTTGCAATTTTGATATAAGGCCAGAAATAAAATTTGAGGGATGGGCTTCAATTTTTATAATTTTCTGAACAAATGTGGATTTATTATGAATTTTCTAGTGAAGAAAATGGTTAAAATTTGGTTTAAATTAATTACGGCTATTATATGTTAGGTTTGGGTCAGAAATTTATATATGTTAAAAAACATATTAAAAGTGATTTATGGGAATTTTTAGAGAATTTTCCTAAGTGTTTTAATAAGTATATATAATTATTCAAGGTATGAGACTTAAATGTTTTATATGTTTATAAAAGGAGAAGGGGCAATTTGTAAATATTTTAAATTGCTAATCTATGAAATTCGGCAACACAATTATAAAAGATTTTGAAAAAGAAGTGGCAACCAATCATATGTTGACAAACAGGGCATGTTAGTTAGAAAGAATTTGCTTTAAAAAGTTAAAAATCAGTTTTATAACGTTTATCTGCTTCGCCACTTATAGTAGTACCTTTCGACCTCATACTGCTACCTCCATCATAGTCGAAACCAGTACACATGGTATCTGCTTTGGTACGTAGTGGATGGGAGCTAGGCGAAAGGTATGGAGTCGAAATACGGCTTTCAAAGGGGTTGAAGTACCTTATGAAAACGTAGAACTATTTTGGTTGTAAATGAGGCTTTCGAATGAGATGGCTTTCGACTTGGTCAATTGTTTTAAAGAAAAGGGCTTTCGAAAGAGGTTGTCGCCTTTTGTTTTAAATAGAACTTTTGAAGGGGTCGAAACCACTGCTGCCGCATTCTATCATTCGAAGCAATTCCTTCAAAAAGGTTAGTTTTCTTTAAACTTAGAGCCACTTCTCCAATGCTTTCTGTTACATTAAAAATCAACCTTTCGGCTAAGAAGAAAGGTCTTTCAAAAAAAGCAATGAAAAAGGATCACAACCTAAAACTTTCGAAGGAGTCGAAGGGATGTAGTCATCGGAATTCATTAGCATCAAACCTTTCGAAGAAGTCGAAATCCTCCAAGGTGTTCTTACTTTTCTAAGGGGAAGAAGAAGTCAAAGCAAGTATGAGCAACTACTTAGCGACCTTTTCGAAAGCATAACAAGCATTTCGAACCGGTTGGAACACATCCAGGTTATCTTTCGACGATGACGAAAGGTTTATGAAGAAAGCATCACTCATAAGTCAACAAAGAGTAAAAGGCAACCTCCCGACAACATTGAAGGAAAGCACAGCACTCAAAGAGAAACCTTTCGACAAGGTCGAAGGGTTCACAACAACCAACGGAAGAGCAACCTTCCGACAAGGTCGAAGGGTTCACAACAACCAAGGGAAGAGCAACCTTCCGACAAGGTAGAAAGATTCACAGCAGTAAAGAGGGAAAACCCATTGCCAAAGCCGAAAGATTTATGAAGGCAAAACGAGAAGCATACCTTTCGACTAAGTCGAAAGGTCCAGAACAACAGACGAAAGGCAAACCTTTCAACAAAAACAAAAGGTTCAAAGTTGCAAATAAAAGGGAGACCTTCCGACTAGGTCGAAAGCATGGAGTCGAATGGAGGGCCTGCATCTATAAATAAGACCCAAGGGGTCCTATTTTGGTGATCCAATTTCTTTCATTCTAATCTTGTAACTTCTTAATCAGAGTATTGTAACCCTAATTGAGTGTGATTTGGGGAAATTTAATAAAATGAAGCTTTTTCTTTGATACAAAGAGAAGTCCTTGGCTTTGTTAATCACTTTACTATTTGCTTAAACCTTTATTGGATAAACTCATATTTTTAGGTTCAACCTCATCGGAAGGTTCTTGCCGGCAAGGTCGACAACACTTCTGTAGTAAGTAACCACGGTAACCCTTCGAAGCCTTCAACTCTGCATTCTAAACCTTTCGATTAGGTTAGCAATTCTTCATACCTTAATAACACCTGTTCCGTCCGAAGCTACCAACCAAGTGGTCAAACCTTTCGACATGTTTGAAACTTACTTTGTATAAGAGATCAAACCTTACGACAAAGTCGAAAGCTTCTGTATATTCATAAAGGAGTTTGATATCCTACCTTAACCTAAAGAAGGCAATCATCCTAAACTTTCGATAGGATATAATCCAACCTCCTAAGGACAAATTCAAGGAAACTCAATCTAAACAAGGAAGGGAACTCTAAAAGAGACTCTCACACTAACTCATAAAGCCGGAAGGGTTTCATAACCCAGGATCTAAATCTTTCGATGACATCGAAAGGTCTGATTCGAAAGATATATATAAGAAAATTACAAAGGCACATCTTAAGGATATCAAGTCCTTCATTCAAACTAGACTAATAACACTAGCTGGAATAGCTTTGGAGTGTTGACCATAAATTTGGTTAACATTTTGGCGCTAGAAGGAGGGCTTGAACCTCCGACCTTATTGAATCCCCCGCCTACTCTTCTACTTGGTTAAATCTCTTAAGACTTATCAACTCCTCTTTTTGGATAAGAAAGGATCTATTTTGGATAAAAGACTCACAATTCTTCTAGCTTCACTTAAAGGATAAGGAACGGATTCAATGTTCGAAACAAGAGAAAGTTTTTGCAAAGTAAAATCGGTTCAAGGGTCCACCGAACCTCTGGAAGTAAAGTCTAATCATGAAGTGGATTATAACCCACACTTACTTGAAGAGCAAACCCTTTGGCTTCAAGCACTACAAGTCATTAAGAAGAAAAGATGGATTATACCCTATGACCCTTTAAAATGGAGTATCAACCCATTCCATTTGGGATCAACCCCAATCTTTGCTCTCTAAAAGGAAAATTTGAAGAAAGAGAACCTATTTCTGCAAGTGAGAAGGACCATTCAGTCATATTCCCATGGGACTATCTTTGAAAAGGAAATGATAAAAGATTACGACAATTTTGCATATAAATGGTGCAAGATTATAAATGAGGCTCACTATTCAAGGGAAAACCATGAACATATAGAAAAATCCACAACCAAAGAATAGAGGATAATAAAGGAATTACCAAGTTGAAGTATAAAGATTACCAAGAAATTTCTGACCAAAACCCTAAGGTTGAAAGAAAGGCCTTTGAAAGAGGATCAACGGACAATGAAAAGGAAACCTACTCCTCTAGAAGAGGTACTTGAACCAAACACAAAAGAATTAGATGCCAATGAAAGATGGCTCATAATTCAAGACTTCTTGAAGAATATAATTTTACTACCTTGATCAAAAACATTTATATCCAACCAAAGAAGAACTGAATTATTGGCCTTCGCAAAAAAAAATCAGGATTTGAAAGGAAACTTAAGTGATTATATTGCAATGTTCATCTAATAAATGGACATGATACAAATCAATGGAATGTGCTTGAAAAGATGGTCCTACACTTTCTAAGACAAGGAAAACTTAAGCAGTTTGCAAAGGATTGAACAAGTTATGGAATAAAAAAATTATTCTCAAAATAAGAGAAGTCTACATGGATGGGAGTAAAATTCTCCTTAAACTTTGACTACCTAAAATGGTAGGCTACCAATAATGGTAGAAAGTTCTTGGTCGCGCCAAGATGGCTAGGTCAAGGCACCTCCTAGAGGGAGGGAGTAATCCTTTAGCCGCGCCAAAGTCAAAAATGGCCAGGTTAAAGCAGCATAAGCCCTTATCGGCGTCAGGCTATGGCCAAGATAGGGCGCCTCCTGGAGGGAGGACGGGTAATCCCTTCGTCCTGCCATGCTATGGCCTGGCCAAGGTACCGAACAAGCCCTTAGCCACGTCACACTATGGCTAAGTTAAGGCGCCTCCTAGAGAGAGGTCGGGTAAGTCCTCAGGCCCAACTTAAGAGTAAGCTAGCCGAGCGCACTAGAAACCTAGATGAAATGTCCGACAGACTAAGAAAAGTCCCTGCCTGAAATGGGCAACCGCCAGAAATCAGCACTGCCTAAAGTGGCAACTACTTAAATAAGCACAAGAATTGGACAGAAGAGTCCCTACCTGAAATAGGCCAAAACAAATGAACTTGGGCTCGAGAAGGAAAATGCATGCAATATATCATCAAAACCTGAAGATGGTGCATTGGACAAGAGAATCAGAAAGAATTCACTGACTTCTCCTCATGAACATCTTCCAGATTGGATTTCTGGTCTTCTATTAGTTATTACCAGAAATGGTATTCTGGCTTCTATTACTTGAAACGGTATTCTGGTCTTCTATTGCTTATTATCAGAAATGGTACTCTGTTCTTCTATTACTTATTGCCAGATTAATTCTCTAGTTTTCTATTTGCCAGATTGGTTTTCTTTTCTTCTATTACTTATTATCAGATTGATTCTCTGGTCGTCTATTATAATTTCCAGATTGGTTTTCTGGTCTTTTGATACTTATGGCCAAAATCGGGTCTTATGGTCTTCTATTATTAATACCAGATTAGCAGATATGGTTTTCTAACCTCTTATCATTCATTACTAGAAAGGATATTCTGGGCTTTTGTTATTTATTACCAAGAAGGGTATTCTGATATTCTTTTATTAGAGCTCTAATCTCCCACCACTTATTACCAGAAGGGGATTTCTGGTCATCTATTATCAGATTTGCATCATAAACTTATCACCAGACTCGGGTTTTTTGATTTATTCTAGCCAAAACAATTGCTATCGCTGGATCTCCAAAGATGATTCTTAACTTGTTTTCCATCTTCTAATAGCCGAATCTAGTTCTGATGACAACTTATGAGACGCTGACATATTATACTTGAATCTTGGTACCAAGATTGCTGTTTAGTTAAGCCCTAGTCCGGGGACAAGATTTTTGGACTTCTATTCATCTCAAGTGCTCGAATCTAGGCCAAAGAATATTATCAAAAAGATCCCTTTTAAGACTCTCTGAATGGGAAATTCTGGTTTCTAACTATGTCAAAATAATGGGTAAGAGCATTACTACTTCAAATTGCATACATGAACCCCTGAATCAGATTCTTCATTTAATGAAAGTTATATTTTAACATACATCGCCGTACGATAAGGTGGAATATACTACCAACAAATTTTATGCATTCCGAACAAGTGGAAGGAGTTAAATCCATGATCATTTCTCATCATGGTTAAAGATGAGATCTTAACATTTTGAATAAATTACTTTTCATACAATTGGCAAGATGATTTGCTAATCTAGGCAAATGATATTGTTAACTCATATTTTAGTGCCGACCTAAAACTCTACGACTTATGACTCTGCGACTTAACGGGTTGCGATCTGCCGACCTAAAGATTTTGCGACCTAAGGAAGTGAACGACCTAGTGGCTCCAGACTTAACGACCTAAGGGAGCTAACGACCTAAGGGAGTTAACGACCTAAGGGACTTAACGACTTAATAGACTCTACGACCTAACGACCTAAGGAAGTTAGCGACCTAACGACCTAAGGAAGTTAGCGACGTAACGACCTAAGGAAGTTAGCGACCTAACGACCTAAAGTTCGTCACGACCTAACAGTCTTCACGACCTAACCCCTGAAGTGGCCCAGCGACTTAACAACTTAACGAGCTAAGGAATTTATGACCTAGTGGCTCCAGTCTTCAGCGACCTAAAAGCTTCGCGACCTAACTTCACAAAGCAGCTTAACGAGCTAAAAGAAAAGGAAGGGTGCACGACCTATCTTAGGTCGCTTACGACTTACCGCTTCAGATGAAACCAAGTGCAACTCCATCAGACCAACTTCCTAAGTCGCGAGTGGACCATGACCTATCTTAGGTCGCTCGCGACCTACGACCTAACTTAGGTCGTACACGACCAAAGACTTGGGGCAAATTCTGTCCAGAATCACTCCTATAAACAACCTCCTAACTCCAACGGCAAAAGGACTTTTGGCCAATCATTTTCCGAAGCGCTGTTACTCTACCGAATTCTCAACTCCTCCAAGACTCGAAGAACTCCAAACATCGAAGATACTACAACAAGCTTTGAACGAGATTCTACATACCCGATATGGATTTGACAAATCTCATCGTCAAAGTTTGAGTTACTAATCTGACGTGTTTGAGTGATTGAAGGGAATTGTATTCGAAGTGCATAGTATCAAATTGTAACTAAATCAGCAATAAAAGACTATAAAGTGGACGTAGGCTCAATTACGGGCCGAACCACTATAACTCTGTTGTCCCTTTACCGTTTTCTGCTATTTTCAGCTTATATTCTGTTCCC
Organism: Allium fistulosum; assembly: GCA_030737815.1. Lineage (NCBI taxonomy): Eukaryota > Viridiplantae > Streptophyta > Magnoliopsida > Asparagales > Amaryllidaceae > Allium > Allium fistulosum. Next base: position 421,297,080 of record CM060907.1, on the reverse strand, counting down.
GTACCAACGGGTGGTGCTTTCACAGTATTACTACACACATCGGGTGTTAGCGTTCAATTTTCAGCGTTAACATTTTGGTGCTTTCACTGAGAAGCCAACTCAGGAATATTGTCATCATTGCTTCACGAAAGTTTGTAGAAAAAGTCTCTTTGAAAACCAGAAGTCTGTTGGATATAATGGCTCCTGGAAGGAAACGCAAGTCGGTTAGATCTGAAGATGCTCACGATAACACTGCTACTTCTCTTTCTCCAAGTCAAGCAGCTCCCAGCATTGGAGTGACGCGAGAAGAGTTAGATGCTGCAGTGACTGGGTTATACCAGCAAATTGAAACTCAGAATACTCTAATGATGGAGAAGTTAAGTGCTTTTCTCGGGGCTAGTAAAAGACCAGTGAATAATGAAGAAAACATTGCTGATGCTCTCCATAACTCCGAAGGAAGAAATATTCCTCAAGTGGGATCAGGTGCTGCCGAAGGGGCACCTCTCCAAGCTGAAGGATCCAGGCCATCGCCAGTTTTCCGTGAACATTTGCCCGGACAAACTTCCGAGAAAATGGCCGAAGTCTACTCCGCCAAGTCATTAAACAATGAGGAATATCTCTCTGGCATGATTCGACAAATAATGAAAGAAAGCATGCAGAGAAATGAAGACGAGAGCAAATGGGGATTTGCTCTGAGTAAAACTCCGTTTACTGAGAGGATTCTAAAGGCTGAGTTTCCCAGAAAATTTGTTCCCCCTACCATTCCTGCTTATCGGGGGAAAAGTGACCCGAATCAATTCTTTTATAAATATGACTGGCACATGACCGGCGCAAGGGCAACTGATTAGATTAAGTGTCGGTATTTCCCGGTATACTTGGAAGGAGTGGCACTTCTTTGGTTTACCAAGCTTCCCGTTCGATCTGTAGACCAGTTTTCCGATCTAACCCGAAAGTTTAAAGAGCAATTCAGGCTGTACGCTTCAAAGGCGAAAGACATAATGTCATTGTCTAGTCTTGAGCAAAATCCGGGAGAGCCTATTAAGTCATTCCTGAACCGCTTCAATATAGCTCTGGCTGAAGTTGACAACGCAGAGCCACAAATGATTTTGACTTATCTAATGCGGGCTATCGACAAGTTGAGCGAATTTGGAAAATGGCTGAAAATGAAGGAGCCAAATTCACTCGAAAAATTCTATAAGAAAGCTGATGAGTTCATACGCTTGGAAAATCTTCCGGCACCAATGAAAGTGGTGGCAACAAGGGTGAAGAATAATATTGCTGCTACGGTTAAGAAAAATTCCGGAGGTCAGAAGAGGGAAAATCATGATGGGAAGAAACAAAAGGATATAAAGAAACCTCGCTTCTTTAAACACTCAGATTTCACTCCTTTAACCGACACTCCGGAGAATATCTTCTTTGCCACCAAAGATGCTGTGGAGTATCCTAAACCAGCTGAGATAAAACCTGGAAAAGGTGCTATGCGAAATGGAAAATTCTGTCGGTTTCATAATCAACACGGTCATGATACCAACGAATGCCGTCATTTGAAGAGCTTAATTGAGGAATTATTGAGGGAAAACAAGCTGCAACAGTATGTTAAGAAGAACAGGAATGACCCAACTTCATCAACTCAGGGGCAGCAACCCCCTACTCATCCATCTGGCTCGGGTAAAGGCACTACCGCTCATGAGTCCGAAAGGCCTGTTATCAATGTGATTACGGGAGGCCCACACCCAGTAGGTAGAAGCTGGGGTGAAATGGAACGATATGCTCGTGCTATGAAATACACTCCAGCAGAAGAAGATGTTTTTGTTTTAGAAGACGCTGCACCCCTGAAACAGCAGAAAACTTCTGATGATGATATTTTGTTCAAAGCCAGGGATTCTATGGGTATTGAAGCTCCAACCATAAATCCCTTGGTCATTTCCGTAGGAATTGGGCCAGCTATTGTAAGACGAGTTCTTGTTGATTTCGGTGCTTCCTGCATTATACTCTTCAAGAAAACATTTGATCAAATGAAGATCCCAATGGCTGACGTTCAAGCTTCATCGCAGAAGATTGTTGGGTTCACTGGGGAACCGCAGCAACCAATCAGAACTGTCGACTTGTTTGTGGAACTTGGAGAGGGGCAGAAAAGGGTAGTTCATAAACAAACTTTTGTAATTGTCGATGGGTTTTCTGCCTACAATGCCTTCCTAGGCCGTCCAACTCTAGCTGCATTCAAAGCCATTCTGGCCCCATGGTGCATAACTATGAAATTTCCTACAGATAATGGTGTTGGTGTCATCAAAGGAGATCAAAATGCTGGGCATGAATGTTATCTTATAGAGCTTCGAGAGTCCAGGAAGAGAGAGATGGGAAAAGATGTGGCAGCCCCCCTCCGCATCAAAAACCCAACCTTGTAGCAAATACAGGGTTGTCCCTGCACTGGCGAGCATAGTGGTGCAAGGAAAGAAATGGACCCCAAAAAAGGCAGTGTAGAGGAAAATAGAGTGGTACCGATGGAGGTAACGGTACCACTACCTGTTGATCCTAAAGACCCAAACAAAGTGCTAAATGTGGGTTCGCAACTCAGTATGGCAGTCCAAAATATGCTAATAGCATTTTTGAAAGCAAATCTGGACGTATTCACTTGGAGTCACGCCGATATGTGTGGAATATCTCCAGAGATTGCTGTACATACTCTGAATATTGATCCGAAATTCACGCATGTGAAACAGAAGAGAAGAACCCAAGGTCCAGAAAGGTCAGCAGCGCTAAAGGAAGAAGTAGATCGACTCATGGAAAACCATTTCATCAGAGAGTCCATATATCCAAATTGGGTTTCAAATCCTGTGCTGGTTAAAAAGGCCAATGGAAAATGGAGAGTGTGCATTGATTTCTCAGATTTAAACAAAGCCTGTCCCAAAGACTGCTTCCCATTAACAAGGATTGATCAGTTGGTAGATGGAACAACCGGACACGAATTATTATCTTTTATGGATGATCACTCCGGGTATAACCAGATTATGATGCATGAATCAGACCAGGAGGATACGAGCTTCGTCACAGATGTTGGTCTATACTGCTACAAAGTCATGCCTTTCGGATTGAAAAATGCAGGGGCAACATATCAAAGGCTTGTTAATGCAATGTTCAAATCACAGCTTGGGAAAACTATGGAAGTCTATGTCGATGATATGTTAGTGATATCAAAGAAAGCGGTTGACCATATGGACCCCTTAGCAGAAATGTTCGGAATCCTCCGAAAATACGGAATGAAGCTCAACCCTTTGAAATGTTCATTCGGAGTAAAGTCCGGGAAATTCTTGGGAATTATTGTAAGCGCTAGGGGCATTGAAGCCAATCCTGCTCAAATTACTGCTCTAAGAGAAGTCAAAGCCCCTAGAACAAAGAAGGAACTGCAGAGCCTAAATGGGAAAGTTGCTGCCTTAAGTCGATTCATTTCCAAAGCTACTGATAAATGCATCCCCTTCTTTGACTCTTTAAAGAAAGGAAAGAAAAACTTCGAATGGACACCTGAATGCTAGAAAGCTTTCGATGAATTAATCCGTCACATGGAAGTGCCTCCAATACTTTCCAAGCCCAACAACGACGAAGATCTCTTCATATATTTGGCAGTTTCGTCTCATGCCCTGAGTGCAGCACTAGTACGAAAAGATGCGAAAGTTCAGCGTCCAGTCTACTATATCAGCAAAAGACTCACTGGGGCAGAAATGAATTATTCAAAGCTAGAAAAGCTCGCCTACTGTTTACTGATTGCTTCCAGAAAATTGAGGCCGTATTTTTAAGCTCACCCTATCAAAGTTCTCACCGATCAACCACTAAAGCAAGTCCTATTTCGCCCTGAAACTTCGGGCCGTCTTTTGAAGTGGAATATTGAGCTTAGCCAATATGATATCGCTTATCATCCCCGAAGAGCGATTAATGGACAAGCCTTAGTAGATTTCATCGCAGAGTATATAGATAAGGGTGATAAAGAGGAAGAGATTACAGTTGACATCCCATCCAAATGGAAATTATATGTTGATGGCTCAAGAAATGATTACTGTTCCGGAGCTGGAATTGTTCTTGAAACTCCCGAGGGGCGATCATTATGTTACGCATTAAGATTGGAATTCCCTTCTACAAATAATGAAGCAGAATATGAAGCTCTAATTACTGGATTAAAGATTGCAAAGGAATTAAACATCAAAGCATTGCAAATCTTCAGTGATTCTCAGCTTATTGTGTTTCAGGTCTAGAAGGAATTTCACGCTAAAGGAGGAAATCTGCCCGCTTATTTGTCGAAGGCTTCTGAGCTTCTCGATGATTTCGATCATTATTCAATAAGCCACATACCTCTAGAGAAAAATATGAAGGCAGATTCTCTCGCAAAGTATTCAAGTTCCGGAGAAGCACAGTTATTGGGATTGGTTCCTGTGGAGGTTTTGTCAGCTCCAAGCATTGATGAAATGGATATCGAATGGATCATGGCTGTATCTCAAGAACAAGAGTCATGGATGACCCCAATCAAAGAATATCTGCTCAACGACTCCCTACTAGAAAATTCTAAAGAACGCCGAAAGCTGTTAAGAAAAGCATCAAGATATGTAATTCAAGACGGCCGGTTATACAGGCGGGGATTCTGAATACCATTACTTCGATGTGTAACCAAGGAAGAAGCTAAGACAATCTTAGCAGAGGTACACGGAGGAGAATGTGGGGATCATTCGGGCGGCCAAACACTTGCCAAGAAAGTTCTTCGGTATGGGTATTTCTGGCCCGATATTAATCGAGACGCTGTTATCTACTCCAAAAAATGTGACAAATGCCAGAGATTTGCAAAAATCCCAAGAGCTCCTTCAACTGAACTAACACAGATGGTCACCCCATGGTCGTTCGCCATTTGGGGGATAGATCTAATCGGACCTTTACCAATTGCCAAGTCGGGAATCATATGCTATTGTTGCTGTTGATTATTTCACTAAATGGGCTGAAGCTGAACCTTTGGCCACTATTACCTCTAAAAAGATGATAAATTTTGTAACGAAAAATATCATTTGCAGATATGGTGTGCCACAGAAGATAATCACAGACAACGGTACCCAATTTGAAAGCAAAGAGTTCCAGGACTTCTGCAAGCAATTCAAAATTCAAAAAAGTTTCTCAGCAGTGGCTCATCCATAGGAAAACGGGCAAGTGGAAGCAGTAAACAAAATTATCAAGTCGACCATCAAAAAGCAGCTTGAAAAAGCAAAAGGTGGATGGGTTGATAAGCTACCACTAGCACTATGGGCATACAGAACAACCCATAAAACTGCGTCTGAGCACACTCCATTCTCATTGGCATATGGATCGGAAGCGATGATTCCGGTAGAGCTAGAAGTCCCTTCACATAGGAGAGTTCATTTCAATCAGGCCGAAAATGAAAAATTGCAACTCGAAGCACTTGACTTTCTTGATGAGAGAAGGGAAGAAGCTAGACTTAGAGTTGCAGCACATCAGCAAAGAATTGCAAGGCACTTCAATTCTAAAGTCCGTCAACGAAGCCTTGAAGTCGGCGACTTAGTCTTGAAAAGGATCATGACAGCAGTCGGAGTATTTGGACCAAATTGGGAAGGGCCATATGTCATAGGCAATAAACTTCTTGATGGCACATTCAAACTCACAACTGTCGAAGGAGATCCAATCCCAAGAGCCTAGAACAGCAATCATTTGCGCCCATATTTTACTTAAAAAGCTTTGCTTGAAATTGTAAAATGATGATGGATGTATCGATTGTATTGAAAACCATTGTAAAATCAGTGATGATGAATAAAAGATGTATAAAGTGGATGTAGGCCTAGTTCTTGGCCGAACCACTATAAATTTTGTGTTCTTTATTATTATTATATGCCTGTTTCATTTCTATGTGTATATGCTCTAAACGTATTGCTAAAATATCGATTTAATATTGCAGGTCATTAAAACAAAGCTTACCCATCGCAATGCCAAGTGAACCCCGTAAATCACTCAATAAACAAATTTCAAGCCACAAAAAGTTCCAAATTCAAATCCAACATAAGATGAACTTTACACCAAAAGTTGATAATTCTACCGAAAAGACACTTTTCCAAAGAAAAGGAACTAGGCGCGTGTTAACTAATTACGATCGTTTGTATAAACAGACATCTGATTGAATAACTTGCGCCTGTCCCAAGGAATCAATCAACAGTGAAGTACACTCCATTGGATAGAGCAAACTGCTTGCAAAGGAAAGGAACATAGGCTCGGAGACAATAACAGGGGACCATTAATGAACAAACAACAAAGAGACATGGGCGAGCTGATCAACAAAAGCCCTCTTCGGAGGCACAAGACCTCTTCGGAGGCACAACTCTTCGGAGGGTAAAGACCTCTTCGGAGGCATGCCAATAAATGAAAATACTCTTCTCAACAAAAAGGTTGGTGGAACCACTGAGGCACAAGGCCTTTGTTAACTAATTGCGATCGTTTGTGCAAACGAACATCCAATTAAATAACTTGTGTCCGCCCTGTGGATCCATTTAACTGTGAGAAAGTAACTTCCAGGCAATCAAATAAAGACCTCTTCGGAGGCACAAGACCTCTTCGGAGGCATAAGACCTCTCTCGAGGCACCAAAAGCCCTCTTACGAGGCACAAGCCTTCCCCAAAGGCACACACTGCCCTCTTCGGAGGCAGAAGACCTTCCCCAAGGCACACAAGACCTCTTCGGAGGCACAAGACCTCTTCGGAGGCAAAGGAATTCTCCGGAAGCACAAACAAAAGACTTCTCCGGAAGCACAAGACCTCTCCAGGGGCACAACGCTACTTTACAATGCATAAAGCTACTCTTTGGAGTCCAAATGCTACTCCTCAGAAATACCAAAAAGACCTCCTCAGAGGCACACTTCAACTCTCAAGGAAGATCTACTTGTTCATTTTGAAAAATTCTTCCCCAGAAATTGAACTGCTAAGTAAAATCCTCTACAGAGGCCTACTTTACCGCATAGGAGAATTCACTTCTCAAAAATGTGAAGTGACCATCTCCGAAGGTTGAAGTGTAAAAACTTCTTCAAAAATGAGACACGCTCCATTTAAGTAGAATAATTGTTTCCTCAAAGACGGAAAAATTATTCTCCAAAAAATAAGAATCCAAGTCTCGCCAAAACAAAAAGATATTGCAATGCACTTGTGGTATAGGGGCAATATCATACAATACAACTACACTAATAAAAGTAGTATTCAAGCAACATACCACAAGCACATTACAATATCACGCGGAAAAGATGTGGAATAAATGCATTCTCAAACACAGACAAAAAGTTTGTACAAGTAAAAAGAATCGCTTATTCTACACTAAAATGAGAAATAGATGCATTCTTACATATACAAGAATTCGTACAAGTAAAAGAACTATTTTATTCAATACTGTGAAAATTCTTTACATGTGCAGATCTCAAAAAAGCGGGGACCGGTACCCGCACAATCTCCAGTCGATACAAGCAAAAACCAAAACAAGAAAGGTAAATTCCAGAGTATCACTCCTTCTTCCTGCCACCCTTAGTGTTCTTGCCCGGTTTGATGACTAGTTTCGGAATCCGGCGGGGACGGGTCGGAGAAGAAGGAGAAGAGGGCGCAGCTTGATCTTCTTCTGCTTCATCTTCTCCAGCGGAAATGTTTTTCTTCGTCTTCTTCATGACGCGCTTCCCTTTCCTCTTTGAGGAAGACTCACTTCCCGGAGTAGTAAGTAGCGCAGAAAGCTTAGTGTTATCGTCAAGAGACTGCTCCGGAGTCTTCTCGCTGTCCTCAAGATCTTCCGCCTTTTGTTCTTGTGAAGCGGGTAGATCCTCCAAGCCTCGAAGGGCTTCTATTTGCTCTTCCTACGAACCCGGTTGAGAAGCAGGAGTAACTTGAAGGGTTGGATGAGGAACAGCTGGAAGAGGAGAAGAGTGTATAGCGCTCGGTGCTTCCGCTACAGAAGAAAAGAAGTTAAAATCGGTATTCTCCAAGAAAAGAGAAGATATCGGTTCATCAAAGCTTAAGTAATAAGTAAGAAGTTCATCAAACTCGGTTAAATCGAATAAGTGATTCACTGGATCTGGGTCGACGTTAAAGTTACCTGGAGAGGTCGGCTTTGTAAGATCAATTTCGAATTTCTCAGCCTCAATATCTTCCAGAGCCTCGTCCTCAGTGGGAGTGGTCACAATTTCTTTGTCAACTTTAGCAGGAGGCGTAGAATGGGAACTGGAATCTATAATGTTAACATCAGCCGAAATTGAAGTATGGACGGGGGCAGTTAAAGGAGCTTCCTCCTTTGGGTGTTCTTCTCCCATCGATTCAGCTCGTGCTTTAGCAAGTTGTTCCTTTCCTCTAGCAAGAGCGGCACGAGTTTCATCGTCAAGACAACGTGCCGCAATCTCTGCCTCATCATAGCCGGCACCACCAAGCATATCGATTATCGCCTCCCATACTTCAGCCAAAGTGACTTCATAGTCCGGACCCAAGAACGAGAGACTTCCATGCCCCAAGATGCTGTGGATATAAAAGTCGAACAAAGTGGAGCTGATATTGGCTTTAGTAGCCACATGAGACTCTTCGGCTGCAACTTTCCCAGCGATAGCTTCATCGCGCTCTCTTTCAGCCTTTAACAACTGAGACTGCAGCCTGGTGATTTCCAAGTCTTGGGAGCTAATTTTCTCTCGAAAATGAACGGCATCATCACGATATTTCCCACAAACATGCTGCTCTGCTTCGAGTTTTGCTTCATCTTCTCGCTGAGCAGCATGGGCGTCTCGAACTTGTTTTTAGAGCATTTGCTGCTCTGCTTCAAGTTTTGCTTCAGCTTCTCGCTGAGCAGCATGGGCATCTCGAACTTATTTTTGGAGCACTTCTTCCTTTTGCGAATAAGAAGTGGAAGAAGTGGCAAGCTCGCTTTTTAGTCTTTCAACTTCAGCTTCGAGCCTCCCGTAATCGTCAGAGATGCTCTTCATTTCAACGTCATGCCACTTGCAAATTTTATCCCACTCCGACTTATCGTTCTCCATGGTCAGCATGGCTTCGCGATTCGCACGATTGACCCTTTGTAGCTCGTCAACAAGTTTTTGCCATCCAGACATCCTGTCGATATCAAGTTTGACGGCATCAACGTTACGCAACATAGCCGGTTTATCGATCGGGACCAAGTCAAGGTCGAAGCGTACCCCCTTTAAGCACCATTGCGGGAACCGACTTTGAAGAGTTGGCGGACCCTGTCCAACTTGATATTGGGGTCTGTTGATGATTGTTTAGATATCAGACTTTTCAAGAGTAGGAGAATCAAAGGGGATATCAAGAGGAGTTGAAGCAGGGGTCTTTTAAGAAATTGCAGACGCGTCACTAGGCTTGACCCGCTTACTTGGATCTCCAGTAATGTGACTCTTTCCTTTGTCATCATGGGATTTTCTTTTGTGAGAATCATCACTTCTGCGAGAAGAATCATATCGTTCATCATCCTTTCTTCTCTGCCACTGCTCATAGCCCGCCTCTCTTGAGCTTTCCTAATAGCTCTTTCTTCGTCTGTTTCTCTCGGGGCATTGAGGTATCGCCGAAAGTCATAAGTTCCGCGGCCTCCATGGCGCTGAAATTTTTCATAATAAGAGCCAGAGCGCCCCATCGGAGAATCTGAAAATGGAAAAGAAATGAAGTTTAGAAATCTCCAGAAAAAGTGGATAAGTGCGTATAAGTGCCGAAAAATCCTAAGTGTGTGCGGCGTGCAAACTACGCGCGTCAAACTACAAACCACGCTTTAATGTGGGAACGACGACGACTGGTGTAGAAGGTGTCGAAACTTGTTGTAAAGAAGACGTCTCTTCAACAACAGGAGAGATCGCTTTTGAAATATCATCTTTAAAAAGCTCCTGAGAAGTTATCATTATATCGCTCAAATTATCAAAAGTATCATCGCCGCGATGCCCAGCAGAACTCTCTTTTTCAATTTCCATGTCAACCATCTTTTTAGAAATGCAAGGATTTTCCTCCTCTTCAATAACTGGAGAAAGTGTTAACTTGTTGGACGGCCCCACAACATCAGTAGAAGTAGAACACTTCACCAGTGAAGTCTCAGTAGTGGGTTCTTTCAGTGAAAGTTCTTTAGCAAGAGCTGGGGAATCTGACGTCTTGGCCGGAGAGTCAGGAATTTCATGAAGCTGGATGGAACAGGAAGAATGTAGAAGTTCGAACTGGTGCAAAAGTTCATCTTTCAACAAGAATTTGGCGTTTCTCTCTTCCATAGCCACAACATTTAAAGTTTCGAAGATTGACTTGAGGCCGGGATATCTAAGCGGAGGAGGAAGTGCTGAAAAAAAAGAAAAGAATGAAGATAAGCATTTGATAATTCGGTTTTCGAAAAGCTTATGAGATGAACAAAGAAAGGCAATCTTACTCCCGACTCTCCAGACAGCGTAGAATCCCGGAGGACATCGGACAAAGAAGTATTGACTTAGAAACCCATGAGCACCATCGGGCAAATCCAAAATCAGTTTCTGATTTCTGGCGCCTCTTACAAGCACGATTGAAGGGTGATCTTTGTTCTTTGAAAAAGTGCACAAATAGCAAATTTCATCGAAGCTCGGAAGACGGTCAAGCGTCCTCCTAAACAGAACACACAATCCCATCAGAACGGCGTAACCGTTGGGGTGTAGCTGGAAGGGCGAGATGGCTAATCGAAGAAACAGTTCTCAGAGAAATTCGTTGAAAGGTGGAATAGCTCCACTCAAGCACATCTGGCGATTGACTGCGACAAAACCAAGGGGCGGCCTGTCAGCAGTATCGTTTGCCCCAGGAAATAAAGCATCTATTTCGGCAATCCCGAATTGGATGCACAACTGCCTGAAAACTTTATGGCTCAATGTAGTAGAAGTCCTTTCCGGAGGATCAACTAGTGGGGTAGCAATCGGAAAAGCTTCTCCGGCTGGTCCTATATCTTCTTGTTGAGATGCCATTCTACACAAGGAACTGGATATTCAAATATGAAGGTGCACGTTTCCTAAAAAGAGTGAAGTGTTGTGCAAAACTAATACAATAACAAGCAAATATAATTGAAACTAAGTTAATTGATATTTGTCGAATATAAAGTTTCGAGGCTTGTCATTTTAAGTTCAAATACAATGTTGTGTTGATGCAAACAAATCAGCTTAGGTTGATTATTTCAGCTTTGCTTTAATACTTCACTTGAATTTGTCGTTTCACAGCATTTCATTCATGGAATTCATTTAAGTTAATTGTTCTTTGTCGATTAATCTGTCATGAGATGTGGGCTGTCAATGGCAGTATATTTGTTCCATTCTTCTGCAAATATTGTTTTTAAACAGGTTATTAGCATTAAAGTTAAGACAATCTGAAAAGGAATGCAGCTCAGTTCAAATTCAAAATTCAGTCAACTTCTGGCCAAACTTCACAAGTCCTAGGTCATTCAGCGACCTATCATAGGTCGAGGCATTTTTAGGTCGTACTTTGCAAATTAAAACGTTCAGGGCAGTGCAGAGTTGGTTCAAGTATTAGGTCGTTTAGCGACCTATCATAGGTCGAGGCATCTTTAGGTCGCACAGTGCAAGTAAAAGATTCAAGGCAAGTTTCTCAAAGTCCTAGGTCGTTCACGACCTAGCATAGGTCGAAAACTACTTAGGTCGCAGGAATCCTTAGATCGGTCAGGTTTCTCACAACCTAACTTCTAGATCGTCCAGATTTGATAGATCGCTGACTTCCTCCCCACGCACATACTAAACCCGATAACCCGACAACGCCATTGAAAAGAAAATCTATCATCCTCTTCGTGAATTTCATTCATCTCCACATACCATCAAATCGCCTAAAAAATCGACTCCAAACCCCTCCGATCCCTTATAAAAATTTCCGTGCATTCATGAATTACCACAACGAATCAAACGACGATAAAAAGTCGATCGAAAAAACCATTCAAAATGAAGCCTGACACGTGAAATTGGACTTGGGTCGGAAAACATGGATTCACGATTGAACGGCGATTATAGTGGAGTAGAGATTGGATCCACTTACGTAGTATGCTGGTAGAAATGGATCGACGATTGATTGAATTGAGTTCGCCTTCGGAAGTTTGAAAATTCATCAATTGCAGTGGAAGTTCGGAGCAGTAAGGTAGGGAGGAATGAGCGACCTAACTAATTTATATGAGGCTAAGAGAGGAAGGCGAGTAGGCGTTCGAGTTAGCATGAGTTTTAGGTTGTTCACGACCTAGCAAAGTTAAGTCGAAGCACACAACCTATGACATAGGCCTGCACTTCGAGGGGCAAATGTTAACTCATATTTTAGTGCTGACCTAAAACTCTACGACTTATGACTCCGCGACTTAACAGGTTGCGACCTGTCGACCTAAAGATTTTGCGACCTAAGGAAGTTAACGACCTAGTGGCTCCAGACTTAACGACCTAAGGGAGCTAACGACCTAAGGGACTTAACGACTTAACAGACTCTACGACCTAAAGACCTAAGGAAGTTAGCGACCTAACGACCTAAGGAAGTTAGCGACCTAACGACCTAAAGTTCTTCACGACCTAACAGTCTTTACGACCTAACCCCTGAAGCGGCCCAATGACTTAACAACTTAATGAGCTAAGGAATTTACGACCTAGTGGCTCCAGTCTTCAGCGACCTAAAAGCTTCGCAACCTAACTTCACAAAGCAGCTAAACGAGCTAAAAGAAAAGGAAGGGTGCACGACCTATCTTAGGTCACTTACGACTTACCGCTTCAGATGAAACCAAGTGCAACTCCATCAGACCAACTTCCTAAGTCGCGAGTGGACCATGACATATCTTAGGTCGCTCGCGACCTACGACCTAACTTAGGTCGTACACGACCTAAGACTTGGGGCAAATTCCATCCAGAATCACTCCTATAAATACCCTCCTAACTCCAACGGCAAAAGGACTTTTGGCCAATCATTTTCTGAAGCGCTGTTACTCTACCGAATTCTCAACTCCTCCAAGACTCGAAGAACTCCAAACATCGAAGATACTACAACAAGCTTTGAACGAGATTCTACATAACCGACATGGATTTGACAAATCTCATCATCAAAGTTTGAGTTACTAATCTGACGTGTTTGAGTGATCGAAGGGAATTGTATTCGAAGTGCATTGTATCAAATTGTAACCAAATCAGCAATAAAAGACTATAAAGTGGACGTAGGCTCAATTACGGGCCGAACCACTATAAATCTATTGTCCTTTTACCGTTTTCTGCTATTTTCAGCTTATATTCTGTTCTCGTACCAATGGGTGGTGATTTCACGTTATTACTACACACACCGGGTGTTAGCGTTCAATTTTCAGCGTTAACAGATATACATAAAAATATACATCAATTTCAGGATAACAATTAAAAACATTGTGTGCTACATGTTTCTCAGGGAAACCAAAGCGACAAGATGTAAGAAAAGATTCAGGAAGCAAAAAGTTGCTGAAAGAGTAATTCAAAGGCGTATTAAAAGTTACACTATAAAAAAGGATCACGAATCAGGGGATATTTACAAAATTTCCATAATTTACGTAAGTGATGAAGTCATTTATAAACTAAAAATTATGTACAAGATAGATTTACATGGCTTAAATACATAAATTATAAATCTTGAGCCGCTTTATTGAGAGCCTCCGCCACTGAAGGATTTACTACATTGTAACATCCCAGATTTTATTAATTTAAATTTAGCGATTTATTTGAATTTTTTGGAAATTTAATTTGAGAAGTTAAATAAATATATGAAGCAAAATAAAATATAAATAAATATACTTACAAATATAATACAAACAAATATATATCTCAACCCTATGAACTATGAAACTTTCATAAGTAAAATAAATGTATAAACTTAAATAGAAAAGAATATGAATTATAAAAATAAAATAGATATATATATACCACAAATAAGAATTTGTGTTCAACTTTGAAATATAATACATGTGATAATTTAAATGTTGATAGTAAAACTTTAAATGGAAATTAAATAAACAAATTATGTTGTAATAAGATTTTGTGGTTATAAGGTGACATATGAAATACATACAGGAATCAAATCATATGTTTGCCGTGAGTATATGAAAACAAGAAAGGTAATAGGAAAATGCATGCTAGAAAATATCTTTTGATAAAACAAAATTTATACTTGAAAAAAATAAAATAAAAGAATAGGACTACATGTAAACAAAGATGGAAGCATGGGCATTTAATGCCATTAGTTCTAGCACGCAAAAGAAAGATTATTAGCCACCAAAGTAAAAGGAAAATCTGCGAAGTCAAACAAGAAAAATAACTTCTCTGATATGTTGTACAATACCAAATAATCACCCTGTACAATACAAATACATTATTCTCTAAACTTCTTTTATACACCAACATTTTTCATTTCAGTTAAGAAACATATAAACATCACTATATTTTCAAACTCGAGATCAATTAACAAAACAAAGCAAGAATTTTTAAAGAGGAAGATCAGAACTATAGTTTTCAAAACCAAGTTTTCCTCTGTTCAAAATCTTATTATCAGGTGAGTAAACATCAATTTTAAGGCTTTAAGTTAACTGTAAAGATGATTCTTTGTTTCATGGAATTGTATATGTTATCTTTGAATATAGTTTGGTAAATATATATAGATATACAGGTTACTCTTTATATTGTTCTTCTCTGTTATGGGTTACAGGGTTGACTTCCATTCAAACTCCCGTAGTTTTCATCTGAATCATAGTAAAGCTTCATTTTTAAATCAAACAAGATAATGGAACTCAAATATAGGTTTTTAAAAGCTGATTTAAAACCCAAGGCTGTGAGATATCATCACTAAAGTTTTGTTTAAAGGTAATCAAGGAAAATGTGATGAACCCAAGTATTATAAAAAGATAATTCAAGTTAATAGCCTAAATCCTTACTGCAAATCATGATTTTAAAAACTAAAATGAAGATTTTTCGTTTGTGATTTTAAGAGCAGTTTGTATGTGAACCAAAATTGCATTTTTCCCATTTCGAAACATTGAATCAATTTTAAATGTTGAAATTGGCGATGAAGCAAGTTAAGCATCTGTAATTTCATGAAAATTATCAGAAAAATTTTCTATTGAACAAATTTAAGGAACGAGATCATTCTAGGGTTTTGTTTCAATTTTTGGACATGTTAGAAATGAGGCGTGTTCGTCTTCGATACGTGACCGAGCTTCACGAGGTTTAAGGGAAAGGAAGGGAAGCATGTCTTTGTGGCGTGGAAGAAATCTGGGCGACTCCGGTGGTCGGCGTCGCGAGGTCGAGGTGGTTTTAGTCGAGCAGTAGGTTCTAGTTTTAAGATATATGGCTCGATTTTGATTCGAGGGCATGATCGAGTTGTTAGTCGATTTGAGGTCAATGGAGTGATCGATCGCGGCTGGTTGGAGGTACTGGAGTTCCCCAGAATGGCGGCGCGATGATGTGCATATGCACGAGGAGGTGGTGGTGTCAGTTGCAATGTTTTGGGGAGGAAGCAGATGCGACTCGAAGCACTGCTCGGGAAATTGAGGTGGAAACTCGAAGACGAGCTCGAGTCGTTTTAGTGTGATATCGAGTAGGTTTTAGGACTTAAACAAATTTTTGAAAATTTATTCACACGGGTCGAATTGGAAAATTTCTCGAAGCAGGGAAGGGATTTTCTCGGGAATGACTCGAGACAGTCTCGGGTCAGGCTTAAAAACAGTGAAGATTTAAGTCTTTCGTGAAAATTTTGAACATGAGTTTAAAATGTGTTTTTGAAATAATTATCTGAAATAAATAAAGTATTTTAAAAGCTTAAACTTTAAAAGTAAAATTGTTTAAGAAATTAAATTGATAAAATATTTGAAGAGTAAATCAATTATTTAAGTTTTTACTTAAAACGAAAATTATTTATAATGATTAAATAATGATTAAACAATTAATAATTTGTAATTATCTTGTAATTAAAAGTTGATTAATTTAAAGAATAATTAATAAAGATAATTAAGATTTAATAAATTAACAATTAAGACTAGATAAATTAAGATAATTAGTTAAGTTAATTTAAAATCTAATTAATTTATAGTTAAGGATAATTAATTATAAAATTAAAATTTACGAAGATAATTATGTGGTTAATTCACTTTTAAATCACATTCACCCGAATTAGAGATGATTGACTATCATCAAATATTCTGTACTGAATTGATATTTCTATTGTGATATTGTGATTGTTTTCGTACTGAACTGTGATTTGTGATTTAATCCTACATTGATGTGAAAACCCCTTTGCCCGTAGAACGGCAATTTTACTTCGATGCGACAGGGTGTTGGATTTCAGTTTGTTATCCGAAACCCACATCGAACCCTGAATGTGAATCTTTGTAATTGTCATATCCACGTGTTTTAAAAAAAATTATCGATCACTATTCAGTTTAGTCGGGAGAGGACCTTTGTGTCATATAACCCATTCCGAATAGTGATACGTCGTAATGGATCGCATTTGCTATATTACAGCATGATGCGGGGTTCTTGCTTCGCAGTTTGGTGGCGAACGGGAGACTCTTACCCCTACATGTCCCTGAGTTGGAGGGGTTGGTTGTGACAGTCGAGAGGCTGGCCGTAAAAGTAAATGCGAGGTACCATTGTATGCCACGATGGGGATGGGATGGTTGCAAAGCCTACCGATTGCCACTGCCTCGTGTGGGTCTTTACATTTGGTATCAGAGCTGAAGGTTGAGTAAGAACTTTAGCTATGGAGTATAACACATTAGATGGCTCATTAGAGATAGGGTGAAGTATATCCTAGAATGAGTATAACCCAAAAACTTGAATTTTCCTAGTCTATTTCTTTTTACTGCTGATATTCCTTGAGATATTTTGTCCGTGGATCCAAATCCTGTTTTCTTACTAATTACAGATAGTAAGAATGAACGGACGAAGAGGAAGAACTAGGGGTCAAGGAAATGCCACAACAGCTAATCAAATTCCCCCAAGAGCAGAAGCAGCTTTACCTACTCAGCATCAGCCGAATCTGGCAGACTTATATAAGAATTTCTCGAAGCTTGGTGGTAAGCCGTTTACCGGCAAGGAGTCTATTATTGAGGCCCAAGAATGGATCGGATCTTGTGAAAGAATCTTTAAAGGGCTAAAGTTAGAGGATGATCAAATGCGACTAATAGCTTCTTGGCAACTTCAAGAAGAAGCTTTAGCATGGTGGGAGACAATCACTGTGGATAAGCGAGAAGACGAGTTTTCTTGGGAGAAATTTAAAGAAGTATTTGAGAAGCGCTATATTCCTTCAGCTGGGATTTCTCATATGTATCAGGAATTCATGGAATTGAAGCAAGGAAGTTTGTCATTTGAGGAGTATCTAAACAAATTCAATGAATTGTCTAGTTTCGGTCCATAGTTGGTGAACACACCTTTGAAGATGAATGAAAGGTTTATTCGGGGGATGAATAAAAAGTTCCACAAAAGGATGACTGGCCACGTCAAAGAGTCTTTTTCTGATCTTACTGATATGGGGTATAGGTATGCTACCTTGGATATGCAAGAGGTCCCGAAGGAGGGAGGAAATACGAGCAATCCAAATTAGAAAAAGAGGAAGTTTGGAGGTAAGAAACCATGGCAGGGTAAGAAGAAAAAGGAGAGCGACCAGGGAAACACAGCAGAGAATGTTACTTGCTATAATTGTCAAGAGAAAGGCCACTATTCAACTAATTGTACGAAGCCTAAGAAACAAGTGAATCAATTTGTTCAAGCAAAGTCCAAGAAATGTTATGCTTGTTAGGAAGAGGGACATGAAGTCAAAGATTGCCCAATGAGGAAGAAAGCACAGGTAGCAAAGGTATACGCAGTCAAAGATCAACCTACAACTTCTAAAGCAGGAAAGGGGAAGGGAGTTCTGGAAGGTAACCTTACTATTTATGATAGGATTGTTCGAGTTTTGTTTTATACGGGTGCTACACATAGTTTTATTTCTCAGCAAGCTGTAAATGAACTAAATCTTGAACCTAATTTCGTTGAGGAGCCTATATGCATAAAGAATCCAGTAGGCGGCCCAGCAAATCTTTGTCTTCGATGTAGAAATGTTCCTATCTCATATTCTTGTTACCAATTCCCTATTTGTCTCTTTGTCCTTGATTTTAATGAATTCAAAATCTTACTCGGAATGGATTGGCTAACGAAATACGAAGCCAAATTTGATTGTAACAATCGATTGATTTCGATTAAAACCGAATCTGGAGATTTTATTGAGATTTCTTATGAGGACCCTAGTCCTAAAGGAGAAGGGTTGATGTATAATTTGGGATATTCTGAACCCAGTTTGGATTCCTTACCCATTGTTAGAGATTTTCCAGACGTGTTCGAAGAAGTAAAATCCTTACCTCCACACCGAGAAATAGAATTCAGAATTGACTTAGTTCCAAATGCTCGTCCTGTTGTTCACGCAAGTCGCAGGATGGCGCCCAGAGAAAAGGGTGAATTAGTCGAGCAAACTAATGATCTGCTAAGCAAAGGATTAATTCGTCCTAGTGTTTCTGAATGGGGTTCAGCCATTGTGTTCGTTGCTAAATCGGATGGATCTTTGAGATTGTGTGTTGACTACCGCGATCTCAATAAGCAGACTCTCAAGAATAAATTTCCTCTACCTAGAATTGACGATCTATTTGATCAATTGCACGACGCTCGTTTCTGTTTGAAGATGGATCTAGCTCAGGGATTCCATCAGTTACGAATTTCGGAAGATTGTGTTCATTTGACCGCTTTCAGGGGTCCTAATATGTTCTATGAATGGTTAGTCATGCCTTTCGGGCTAACCAATACTCCAGCATACTTCGTAGATCTTATGACTCGTGTATTCCGGGAAGTATTGAATGAATTTGTTCTTGTATTTATTGATGATATCCTTATTTATTCCAAAACTGAGGAGGAGCATTCTGAACATCTCAGAATTGTTTTGGAAATATTAAGAAGGAACGTCTTATTCGCCAAATTTTCTAAATGCCATTTTTGGGTCAAAGAAGTTAAATTTCTTGGCCACATTGTTAATGAAGAAGGAATTTCTGTTGATCCTAGCAAGATTTCTTCTATTCTAGATTGGAAGCAACCTACTACTCCGAAAGAAGTTCAAAGCTTTTTGGGTTTAGCAGGTTATTATCGGAAGTTCGTTCAGGACTTTTCTAAGATAGCTAGTCCGTTGACTAAGCTAACGATGAAGAATGCAAAATTTAACTGGACTCTGAAATGTGATAAAGCTTTTCAGGAGTTAAAGAAGAGATTAACCACCGCTCATGTTCTCACGATTATCAACGGGAACCAGGGTTTATCTATCTATACCGACGCTTGTGGTGATGGGGTAGGTGCAGTATTAATGCAAAATGGGAAGGTGATTGCCTACGCGAGTAGACAATTACGTCCACATGAAAGAAACTACCCGACACACGATTTGGAGCTTTTAGCTATTATTTTCACCTTAAAGATCTGGCGACATTATCTTCTGGGTAAGGATCTCCTTCGGCTTTCTAAAATAAATTTTAAGTTTGAATTAACTTAACATATACTTATACTTAATAAATTCTTTTGTTATAGGTGAAAATTTTGAATTATTCACCGACCACAAATCTTTGAAATATCTCTTCACCTAGAAAGATCTGAATCTGCAACAACAACGTTGGTTGGAATTTCTGGCATCTTATGACTTAGATATTCTGTATATACCCGGAAAAGCCAATATAGTTGCCGATGCCTTGAGTAGGAAACACGCTGTTCTTGCTCATCTTGTTATTGCTCCTACTCTTCTTGAGAAAATCGCCAACAAACAAAAAGAGGACAAGTTTCTTCGAGAAATATATGGAAGGATTCGTCGAAGTGAGGATTCCAGTTTTGGAATCGATAATAACGGGGTTATAAGATTAAAGGGCAGAATCTGTGTCCCTGATATTCCAGAGCTAAATCCAGAAGTTTTGGGTGAATGTCACAAGTCTAAGCTTTGCATCCATCCAGGAGTTAACAAGATGTACCGTGACATCAAAAGAACTTTCTGGTGGAAGACAATGAAAAGGGATATATCTATATATGTGATTCGCTGTGCTACTTGCCAACAAATTATAAGTGATCAAAAGAAAATGGCTGGTTTACTTCAACCTTTGGATGTATTGAAGTGGAAATGGGATCAGGTATCGATGGATTTCATCGACGGATTGCCACGAACAAAGAAAGGAAATGAAGCGATTTGGGTTATAGTGGACCGTCTAACCAAAACTGCTCACTTTATTCCAGTGAAATCCACTCGGACTGCAGCAAGCTTAGCAGGGCTATATATAAAGGAAATTGTTCATCTCCATGGTATTCCCAGCAGCATAGTGAGTGATCGTGACCAGATCTTCAATAGTAGATTTTGGGAGGCATTCCAAGACGCATTGGGCACCAAGCTGAATTTCAGCACTGCTTATCACCCACAGTCTGATGG
This sequence comes from Allium fistulosum, assembly GCA_030737815.1. Taxonomy (NCBI): domain Eukaryota; kingdom Viridiplantae; phylum Streptophyta; class Magnoliopsida; order Asparagales; family Amaryllidaceae; genus Allium; species Allium fistulosum. Next base: position 421,276,639 of record CM060907.1, on the reverse strand, counting down.
GCAGACTGAAAGGGTTAACCGAATTTTAGAAGACCTATTGCGTGCTTGCATTTTTGATTTTGGTGGCTCCTGGGAGGACCATTTACATCTGGTCGAGTTCCCTTATAACAACAGCTATCAGGCCAGTATAGAGATGGCTCCTTCTGAAGCTTTATATGGTCGTCCGTGTCGATCACCTGCATGATGGATCGAATCAGGTGATAGACTTGTCCTTGGACCAGATATGATTAAAGAAGCCACGGAAAAGGTTGATTTTATCCGGAAGAAATTAATAACTGCTCAAAGTCGTCAGAAGAGCTATTATGACCGCCGAGGAAGAGATTTGGAATTTCAAGTTGGAGATTCTGTATTTCTAAAAGTGTCTCCGATGCGGGGTGTATTGTGGTTCGTGAAAACTGGGAAGCTAGCACCGCGTTATATTGGTCCTTTTCCTATTCTGGAAATGATCGGTCCTCTGGCATATCGAGTACAGCTACCCAGCTAGTTGTCTGGCATGCATGATGTGTTTCACGTTTCTAGTCTTCGAAAGAATGTGCATGACCTAGATAGTATTATTGAAGAAGCTGCTTGCCAGGATCTCGAAATCACTCCTAATTTGGAAGTTAAAAGAGTGCCGATAAAAATTGTAGATCATGATGAGAAGCGATTGAGAAACAAAGTTGTGAAACTGGTCAAAGTTCAGTGGAGTGGCGATCTAATGGACTGTACTTGGGAAACCGAAGATAATATGAAGAAATCATATCCCAATTGCATAGTAGACATCTCGACTTAAACTGGTAAGCCAATTCTCTAACTTTTTTTGAATTCATATATTCTTTACTTTTCTCTCTCTTCCAAATTTTAAGGACGAAATTTTCTTAAGGAGGGGATATTGTAACATCCCAGATTTTATTAATTTAAATTTAGTGATTTATATGAATTTTTTGGAAATTTAATTTGAGAAGTTAAATAAATATATGAAGCAAAAGAAAATATAAATAAATATACTTACAAATATAATACAAACAAATATATATCTCAACCCTATGAACTATGAAACTTTCATAAGTAAAATAAATGTATAAACTTAAATAGAAAAGAATATGAATTATAAAAATAAAATAGATATATATATACCACAAATAAGAATTTGTGTTCAACTTTGAAATAAAATACATGTGATAATTTAAATGTTGATAGTAAAAGTTTAAATGGAAATTAAATAAACATATTATGTTGTAATAAGATTTTGTGGTTATAAGGTGACATATGAAATACATACAAGAATCAAATCATATGTTTACCGTGAGTATATGAAAACAAGAAAGGTAATAGGAAAATGCATGCTAGAAAATATCTTTTGATAAAACAAAATTTGTACTTGAAAAAAATAAAATAAAAGAATAGGACTACATGTAAACAAAGATGGAAGCATGGGCATTTAATGCCATCAGTTCTATCACGCAAAAGAAAGATTATTAGCCACCAAAGTAAAAGGAAAATCTGCTAAGTCAAACAAGAAAAATAACATCTCTGATATATTGTACAAAACCAAATAATCACCCTGTACAATACAAATACATTATTCTCTAAACTTCTTTTATACATCAACATTTTTCATTTCAGTTCGTTCAAACCAAACTCATCAAGCCTGAGAGAAAAAAAGAAACATATAAACATCACTATATTTTCAAACTCGAGATCAATTAACAAAACAAAGCAAGAAGTTTTAAAGAGGATGATCAGAACTACAGTTTTCAAAACCAAGTTTTCCTCTGTTCAAAATCTTATTATCAGGTGAGTAAACATCAATTTTAAGGCTTTAAGTTAACTATAAAGATGATTCTTTATTTCATGGCATTGTATATGTTATCTTTGAATATAGTTTGGTAAATATATATGGATATACAGGTTACTCTGTATATTGTTCTTCTCTGTTATGGGTTACAGGGTTGATTTCCATTCAAACTCCAGTAGTTTTCATCTGAATCATATTAAAGCTTCAGTTTTAAATCAAACAAGATAATGGAACTCAAATATAGGTTTCTAAAAGCAGATTTAAAACCCAAGGCTGTGAGATATCATCACTAAAGTTTTGTTTACAAGTAATCAAGGAAAATGTGATGAACCCAAGTATTATAAAAAGCTAATTCAAGTTAATAGCCTAAATCCTTACTGCAAATCATGATTTTAAAAACTGAAACGAAGATTTTTAGTTTGGGATTTTAAGAGCAGTTTGTATGCGAACCAAAATTGCATTTTTCCCATTTTCGAATCATTGAATCAATTTTAAATGTTGAAATTGGTGATGAAGCAAGTTTAAGCATCTGTAATTTCATGAAAATTATCAGAAAAATTTTCTATTGAACAAATTTAAGGAACGAGATCATTCTAGGGTTTTGTTTCAAGTTTTGGTCGTGTCAGAAACGAGGCGTGTTCGTCTCCGATAAGTGACCGAGCTTCACGAGGTTTAAGGGAAAGGAAGGGAAGCATGTCGTCGTGGTGTGGACGAAATCTGGGCGACTCCGGTGGTCGGCGTCGCAAGGTCGAGGTGGTTTTAGTCGAGCAGTGGGTTCTAGTTTTCGGATAGATGGCTCGATTTTGATTCGAGGGCATGATCGAGTTGTTAGTCGATTTGAGGTCGATGGAGTGATCGATCGCGACTGGTTGGAGGTACTGGAGTTCTCCAAAAGGGCGGCAGAATGATGTGCATGTGCACAAGGAGGTGGTGGTGTCAGTTGCAATGTTATGAGGAGGAAGCAGTTGCGACTCGAAGCACTGCTTGTGGAATTAAGGTGGAAACTCGAAGACGAGCTCGAGTCGTTTTAGTGTGCTATCGAGTAGGTTTTAGGACTTAAACAAATTTTTGAAAATTTATTCACACGGGTCGAATTGGCAAATTTCTCGAAGCAGGGAAGGGATTTTCTCGGGAATGACTTGAGACAGTCTCGGGTCAGGCTTAAAAACAGTGAAGATTTAAATCTTTCGTGAAAATTTTAAACATGAGTTTAAACTTTGTTTTTGAAATAATTATCTAAAATAAATAAAGTATTTTAAAAGCTTAAACTTTAAAAGTAAAATTGTTTATGAAATTAAATTGATAAAATATTTGAAGAGCAAATCAATTATTTAAGTTTTTAACTTAAAACGAAAATTATTTATAATGATTAAGTAATGATTAAACAATTAATAATTTGTAATTATCTTGTAATTAAAAGTTGATTAATTTAAAGAATAATTAATAAAGATAATTAAGATTTAATAAATTAACAATTAAGAATAAATAAATTAAGATAATTAGTTAAGTTAATTTAAAATATAATTAATTTATAGTTAAGGATAATTAATTATAAAATTAAAATTTATGAAGATAATTATGTGGTTAATTCACTTTTAAATCACATTCACCCAAATTAGAGATGATTGACTATCATCAAATATTCTGTACTGAATTGATATTTCTATTGTGATATTGTGATTGTTTTGGTACTGAACTGTGATTTGTGATTTAATCCTATATTGATGTGAAAACCCCTTTGCCCATAGAACGGCATTTTTACTTCGATGCGACAGGGAGTCGGATTTAAGTTTGTTATCCGAAACCCACATCGAACCCTGAATGTGAATCTTTGTGATTGTCATATCCACGTGTTTAAAAAAAATTATCGATCACTATTCGTTTAGTCGGGAGAGGACCTTTGTGTCATATAACCCATTCCGAATAGTGATACGTCGTAATGGATAACATTTGAAGACCGGTGTTGAAGACCGGGTTTTTTATGAAAACGATAGGACGACCTATCGATTGTCTCTACACTAAGTTGCTCTGGTATAGAGATTCCCTAAGTGATGTGAAGTCCGATCGGGATTGTAAATACCCGGATTGCAAGGACTTCTTCGGAAGTGCCTTCGGTTCTGTTCGATCCCGGAACAGACTTGTATGGTTGTATGTCCGACACAACACTTTGAGATATAAAGCTGATTTCTTTCAAATACATTTCTATTGGTGGCGGAGAATTTATTCTCTTAGTTTAACACCCTTCTCTAAGACGTATGAGCTCATAGGTTATGTAGTTGAATGTTATCAGCAATATACTCCCAATTTGGTAATGTGACATGCTAAGTGTTGCTATGTATTGATCATTTATTGATCATTTGTGATCAAAGCGTGGCTTTGTGAAAAAGCGTAGCTTTGTGGACGAGACTTCGTCAGACCTCACTCCCCAGAAATGGTTGAAACAGGAATATGCGGCAAGGTTATGAGGGTCGCGCCCTTTAGGGTATGTCATTTCCTTCTGGAAAAGGGTGGTATCAGGTATGGAGCCCTGGTATTTAACCTATGTGGATACTTCGATCTCATTTATTGTGTGATTGTGTGTTATCGAGGCGCCTTGGATAAAGGTCCCAAAGGACCGGGGAATGGCATATTCGTGAGTTACCTAGTTACAGGGGTAACCCGGCCTTGTGTTGGCAGAGAGCGGTTGCCTCTCGGGACGTCCAGCCAGAGGCGTACCAATGTGGCAGGAGGAAGTTCCTTAGCCTGACCATTTGTTGGAAATCCAAAGAAACAATACGAGCCTTCACGATTGCAATTTGTATAACCTGTCTCCTCAGTCGGCAGCTATAACAAGCATAATATAATGGTACCTATGCTGGCTAAGATTAATATTGTATTTTCAAAATGATTTTTGTACACTATGCACTAACAATAATATCAAAAGAATTTTGGCGTGTAAGCATATTTAACTATCATATGAAGAAATCTCCTCCAAGTCTGGGATTGCATTGTCTGTGTGGCGGGAGGTCTTATGGTAGTTTCATTTTTCTAAAAGCATGTCGGATTCCTCTTTTGAACTGTTTTATTTCAAATAACTGTTTTGTTTACTCATACCAGTCCCATGACTGACCCGGAGTTTATTGTTTCTTTTCTAAACTCTGGGTGCCCATTATTTCCACATGGGCAGCCTAGTAGCAGGTTTTCCGTGCTTTGGTGTTAGTTGGATTATGGAGTCTTTTTGGGTTTAGGAGCTATCAGATTTTGGGAAGCTTTTGTCTTGGATGTCTTTTGAAGTGCTTAGAGTTCTGAAGACTTTATCCAAGTAGATGTATGTTGGAACTATTTGGAAGACTCTGTTGTTGTTATGTTGTGGAGTTATTATCTTCTGTTATTGTATCTATATGTAGTGCTCTAGTATGGAAGACATATGTATTATGATACTCTGATGTAGTACTGGATATTATGATGAGGTTGTATCTACGATGTAATGTATGATATTCAGTTTATTTCCGCTGTTTATATTCATCTGATGTTGTTATAAGCTCCGCCGAACTGAAGTTTGACGTTTGAATATCTGACAGTCGAATACAAGTAAGGTATTTGATGTTGATTTTCGAGCGCTAGATTTCAGGATCGTTACATACATGATTAATTATTGTGCGGAGGACTTCCTTAAGCTTTTTCTCCTCTCTCCTAATTATATTATCATCGTCAATTGCGTCACTGTTGGTCTTTAAAGCACGATTAAAAGCTCTGTTTGCATCACTGACTGTTTTATTTTCCCTTTCTAACTTAGCAACCCGCTTGTCGAGAAAATAATTATCACGTTCTAGCTTTCGATTCTTAGCAGCGTAATAATTAATAGTCTGGAAATACTTCATCTTCTGCTCCTCATCAAAATCAAAAGATTTAGCTATTCGAATTTTAACCTCCGACACTAGTTTCCCACTACATTATCATCTAAGCCGGTGGGAGGGTTGAGCATAGTGGGAAATTTTTGAGCTACGAGAAGTTTTGACCTAGTAGGCTTGACAATTGGAGGGGTTGCTTGAGAGACCGAAAGATCAATATTTAGGACTTTTCCCCTACGAGGAATTCTAAAGAGGCACATTGAGCTTGACCATCTCTTAATTTTAACTCTAAATCGCTTAACCGCTGGATAAGTTTGGACATCTTTTCATCGAAGTCTATTATAGGATTCGACTTCACTTGTCGTTTAAGCATAATAATCGATTCATCCTTTCTCTTAATCTCAACTTCAAGATAGTCAATGTGATCCTTATGATTGCTGGCTATGGTTTTTTGGATAAGGTATCTTTTGTGGCATTTTACGGCTCTGACATTACACCCAAAACGTACTGATAATACTTCATCCCGAATCACAATTTTTCCACTCTCTTTCAATAATCTCTCTCTAATTACGTCAACATGGGATATTAAGCTTTCAGTAGGAGGAGTGGTAGATGACTATGGCTCGTATTTAAAGAAAAGAAATGAAATAAAACCAGAATTGAGATAAAAGATATCTTTATTACTGTAGTAATGGATTACAACTCAAAATAGAAGCAAAGTCAAGAGATACAACAATCATCACATCTAAAGTTGAGAGACAACGTTCCTAACTCTGCCTAAGGTATTTGTTAAAAGCATGACTGCTGAGTCAAAAGGAAAAGTGACTCCTTTAGGAGTTATAACCGGTGGACATTTACTATAATCCTATTTTTTGGTTGGTGAACTATCGCGACCACAAATCAATTTGGAATGGAAAGTTCTGATTTCTTTTAAGAATAATTCCTTTTCTTTGCCGAGGAAGTCGAAGCGGAGATGGGGGTATTCCAAGTACAGTTATTGTAAATCCCGAAGAAAGCAATATCTTGCTAACTTTGAAGTCCTTAAAAGTGGTCCATTTTTAGAGTAAACTCTCCTCAATTTAATATACTGACTTAAGTGGTCTCTTGGGACGACACGACCTAAAGAATTGACATTCTGAAATAGCACGGTAAAAAAAACCTAAGTATAGAAAGCATAACAAAAACATGTCTTCATAAATCAATCACTTGACATATTTACATTCATTCATCTAGATCATACAAAATAGACTTAGAGAAAAATTCAGAACCAAATTTATCCTTATAATACTTAAGGTTTTCAAGGGGGAGACCTTGAGGAATCGATTTTACCCACGGTAAATTCCAACAATCCCCAGGATGCGAGTTAGAACCGAATTCGTCTAAGTATTTTTTGCGAAAATTTCTAAGAAGACCCCCACTGAACTCCCCTAAGTATGAAAAATCTATGATAGAGTTTCTACAATATGCTTTATACAAAAAATGGACTAAAATGTCTCCATCTTCCATCATCATCCAGAATAGAGTTATTAATTCTCTATTTTCTTTTAAGAGGGCGTCATATCGGTGACGTGCTTTCTTTAATAAAGGAGCCTCCCTGCGATATTTAAAAGATGTTAGAACAGAGGTGCTCCTGTCCAGACTATGATATTTTTTAGATAGAGCATTGTGTTCCTTTATTAATTTGTCTAACTCCCTATATAACCTGTTAATTTCCACCTGTTTACTCTCAACTGTTGTTCTATAGGGAAGATTTGACTTCTTCTTTATCTAAGATAAATGGTTTAACACTAATTATTGTCTTCAAAGTATAAGACATTTAAATAGAGAATTCCATACCTGCGAAACTGGAATGGAAGCCTGCGAAACTAGCTGGAATAGATTTGGGGTGTTAACCACAAATTTGGTTAACACTTTCGATGGGATTGGTTTTGACACTATCCACTTCTTTTATTTAGGAAATTGCTTTCAAAAGAGTTGCTTTCGTCCCTGTTCATTTAAGACCCTTTTTATATTTTGAAAGTTAAACCCAAAGGTTTTGAAAGGAATGGTTTTAATGGTTTCGAAACTAAGTTCCACACATTTTTACTTGAACTCAATGCTTTTAAAAGGTTTTTTTAAGTAAAGGACTTTATTGCTTTCGAAAGGTATTTAATGAAGGTTTCGAATGGGAGGTTCCCCGGTGTTTTCGAAAGGTATATAATAAAGGTTTCGAAGGGGTTATTCCCTAATGTTTTTGAAAGGCAAGTTTGTAATGTTTTGAAAGGAGGAGTTCTAAGGTTTTATAAAGCTTTCGAAAGGGTCACTTTCTATGTTTTCGAAAGGTCTTTCGTAAATGGTTTCGAAAGTTATGTTTTGGCATATTGGACTAATGTTACAAAGTAAAGTAGTTAACTTCTTTCGAAAGAGGCACTTTCACAGGTTTCTAAAGAGATTTTTTAAAAATTTAAACAAAGGTTTTGAATTTTTTCATCAACAATGTTTTGAGTAAAGCATATATCATGGCAAAGAGATTTGAGTTAAGAAAATAGTATGTTTTCATTGTTTAAGTATGATTTAAAGGGTTAAATCAATTTGAAAGATGTTTTCAAGGAAAATTTTGATGGGTAGTTAACCCTAAGTAAATGACTTAAATATTAGAATACCTGATGGGACTGGTATAGTGTCGCGCCCTATATATTAGCTATATCCCCTACCAAATTTAGTCCAAAATTCCAGTTTGTATGGCTTAGTCACAAGTAAGACTTATATGATGTTACATACAGAAAGGAATATACAAAGAAGGAGGATAGGTTATTGGTGAGCCCGCAAAACCATTAGGATCAGTTGACCCTAGGAGAAGTAAGTTAAGGACAGACCATCCAAAAGTTTGTCTTACAGATATTAGATTACTTATTTTGTCTGGTAGGCCCAAGTCAGCCAATAGTTAGTAGTTAGCCAAACAAAACTATATTGTTTGGACAGATAGTCCATTTATTACCTGATTTATGAGCATATATGATATTGTTGTTATTGTTTTAATCAGTTTGATTGCCGGATCCTGATTTGCAAAAAGATATGTTTTAAAGGTATATTAGTTAGGGGAAACCCGTTCCACTAAGTGGCGTGGTCTCACTTAATATCAGTAAACCGAGGTGTAATATTATTTTTCACACCTGGCTTTATGTCTGACTCGAAGTTTATGTTTTCCTCCTAAACTCTTGGGTGCTCAAAATTAATTTGAGTAGATTGAGAGTTAAGGTTTTTTTTCAGGTTTAGTAGGTTGGACGAATAGAGCTTCCAAAGACTTGCAGGAGGCAAAGATAGTTATATAGGAGCTATTTAGTTTTATTTCAGTTGTTATGTATTAAGACTGATAAGTCTACTTAGTACTCTGATCATCCAAGGGGACATCTTCATATGTCGCTCTTGGCGTATTTTGTAATAATTATATTTTATCAAAACCTAGGAATTGTTATGGGATTATGTATCTGAATGTGAAATATTGATTTGAAATGTAATCATAAAAGTTGTTTTAATCTATGCTGATTTTATTTGATATTATGGATACCACTAACATTACCATATTTTGTCACTGAAAGTTAATATTATGGATGACTGCAGTATCTGCAGCACTTAGCTTCGGGCCTCAAGCTAGGGGATGTTACAATGGTACATAGCTTGCAATAGGTATATGTGCCTGGTAGGTTGTGTCCTACCATTCAATCAGTTCGTTCGTCTAGTCTTGAACTTCATGGGACTGGCTCCGACTTAGCTACATCAAAATAGATATGCTTTTCTTCTTAGCACTTATCTTGTTTTCTCTAAGTATTTAAACTGAGTGCCTAGCGATGAAGAAATCCTATACATTTATAGCTTTAAAAGTCATAAGGAAAACCCGTCTCTCATTTACATAGAGCCGCTGAGGGTTGCAAAATCATTTCTGGGGCTTGGAACAAGATGAATTACTTCAAGGCTGAATGGTTCCATATGAGCTTCCCACCTTGATTTGCTCATAGATGGATATTCGAAACTTCAAACACCATCCATGTATTTGCCTTATAATCTGCATGTTTAATTTATCTTTCACTATTGTACAAATGTTCCCGTGAGACCCAGCGGTAGATCACTTTCAGATACCATTAGTATTATTGTGGCATTCCCAGTTGAGGATAGGTATATAAGAACTCTATTAATAGACGAGAATCTTCTCGCTCTTGGCTTATTAGAGGAAGGCCGCAACACTGACATAGTTCCAGTTTTCGACATTGGGTATGGCGATGATGATAATCATAATAGCAATCCGCCCGCAGGAGGCGAAGTCGATCCTAAATTGCCCCTAGCTCCAAGTCATGGGATTAGAACTACAGTAAACACGACATAAGAACACGAAGGCACCGAGGATGGCGAAATTATTGGAGAAGGTGGTAAGGTCGGCCAAAGTAACAATGTAGTGGGCCATAGATCTCAGACCAAACAACCCAGAGATGACTCACCGCCTCCTCCCAAAAAGAAATTGTTTGTAAGAATTTCGAAGACGCGGATTCCCATTCAGTCTCCAATAGCCACAAGTGCAGAGAAGACTACATTTAATCCTTTAACGATCACGTTTGCTGGTCTTGGGCCTATCCCTATAGAGTTCAGATCATTTGACGTTAATAATATTAGCATCAGTGACTTCAATTCTCTAATCCACTTTGAGAAGAAAATCATTCCAACCGGTTCAGGAGAGTTTACTCCCATGAGTAAAGCTCTAGTACATGGTCCGTCGGGGGGATACTAGGATGCACACCACACTATATGACATTCGCACTTGACCCATGTCCTTACCCGTTTGATCTAACTCATCTTTGTTTTCTTTACCGGTTCGATGGATAAGAGAAAACATTCATTTCGATCCTCAAAATAGAAAGCATACCATATTCAACGCCTCCGATTGAGCTCATACCATCAAGGGAGCAGTCAAGACTATGATTCAAGTTACCACCCCAATCATGACAGAGACGACGTGGATAGGAGTAGTTATGACATGGATCGTTCTTCTCACAACTCCACTCCTAAGAACCGACATAGATCTAAATCACCTCCTTCAAAAGGCTTGGATAGGCTATTTGACCACCATGATGATATTCCACCAGCCGACTCTTCTCAAGCTCTATCACCTGCCTCTATCCCTTAATAATCCATGGCATTATCTCACTCCGGTCGATCTTCTTAGCAAAAATATCATAAGAGTGGATTTGATACTTTTCATCAGAAGCCAGGCAAAGGAAGCGCTATTACTCCAGCCACTATAGAGGAGCAGCAGGTAGATATGACTGGGCGGATGGTTGAGCTTAAGAGCGAATTCCCAAATATTTGATTTAATGGAGTTAATTTCTTGCAAAACTTAAAGAGAATCCTTGTTGAAGTCCAACAGAGGACCATCAACTGCACGATTGATGTCCATAAACAATATAATAAATGTGCAAAGCTAGCTGAAAAGAATTCAAAAGCTCAAGAGGCAGGCTGCAAAATATTGAGAACTAAAAACTCATTAAGGCCAAGAATAACCGAATCATAGCCACACTCGATACTGAGCTCTAGAATTCAATAAAATCTCAGGCTGAAGCTGAGAAGAAGGACAAGGAGTCCATTAAAGCACTTGAAGCAGAGATATCCAAGCATTTAAAAGAAATCAAGTGAGCACATCATCATAACCATGAACTTGTAACATAAAGGGATGCTACCAAGAGGAATACGGCTGAATTGGAAACCAAGCTCAAGCGTGAGATCAAGGAGAAAGATAAAGCGTAGAAAATTTCTCAAGATGCATGCGATGAGCTGGTCGCCGTTAGGATTGAGAGGGACAATGCACTTGAAAAGGTCAGGAACATTGATGATCTTATCAAGAAAGAAGTTGAAGCTATAGTGAAACTGGCTCAGGAGCGGGTAGAGGAGTAGGTGATGAGATGTTTGAGCCACTGATCACTTAGTACAATGCCCATGTGGTCAAATTTAGGAATATGGAGCGGTTTAGGGAAGATTGCCCTTTGATGCTTGCCTATGCCTTGGAACGGGTAGTCAAGGAAGAGAAATAATTTATTAACAGTGATGATGTTGTATGGAGCAGCTGGAAAAAGAGATTCTGAAGAGGGATGAGCCTAAGATCTTCCATGACAACCAGCATCTTATTCATTTGGAACTTGATGCAACCGCTCGAAAAAATTAGGCGAAGGTTTCGGCTTTGCGCATCATAATGCTTCAATTGGTCAAACTCTAGGGACTTAAGCTACTACAAGTTCCGTAGTTCATTCCTCTACCGATGCGCTAGTAATGACCCAGAGAAGCCACAGCTCCAAAAATCCACTGTTCTCTCCCCTGTCCCTGAGGGAACTCCGTGAAGCACTCCAGTTCACGCGAAAGTTCAAACTGAAGAAGGTATTGGATTGACTTCTCCTATTTTACAGAGAGTTAATATGTCATCGTTCAACATCACTAACCTCCATCGTTGTATTTCTTCAGCTACAGGTCAGCCCGTAATTGCTCTACTTCCTCCCAAGGATTTTCAACTGGGCCACAAGTATCGACGATGGAGTCCATAACCATCACGATCTCGACAACGATTTCTAGCATCCCGGTTGAGGAGTCCCCAAGCCTTGACGAGCGCATGATAGATGCTTTGTTAGAAGAAGGAAATGATGAGAATAAGGGTACTCAAGTTGATGAGTATGTTATTATTACTGGGGTCTCCCAGTCCCTATCGGGTCCCTCCATGCATGAGCTTGAGCAAAAACTTGGGGCAGATATCCTCTTTGCCAATCAAATCAAGCAAGAGAAAAAATATTTTTTCCCTCCTCATTTGTCAATCGCTTTACCCGATCAAACCGTTTTACTCGAGTTTACATTCCTCCTCCCAAGGGTGCTCGAAGTACGTCGACAATATTTTTTCAAAGCATTCTGGCCCAATTTATTTGCTTGGGAGTGGCTAGAGTGCACCTGCTTCTCTTCACAAAGAACTCCTTCCAAAGACCATAGCGGTGGAGGAAGAGGCGGAAAGAGGCAAGGAGAAAGCTCGAGTGAAGTCTTCTATGGTTCTAAGAAGAGAAAGAAGTCCAAAAGTAATAGTTTCTAGTTTGTTTTTCCGTATATAGATTCCTTTTGTTTGTTGGCCATCTTTGTTTAGTTTTGGCCCTCCATTACTACTTTTCCGCTTTTGCTGTGAACCACTTATACTTAGCTTTCATAGTTTGATGTCAATAATAAAGATCTTTTGTTTTATAAAAATCTTTGCTCAAATTTGTCTAAGTACTTAAGAATTATGCTTTCCATTCAATTTACTTTCGATTTATCTCTTTTATTCATTGTTTTTGGATTAGGTCCTTAATTTATTCTGTAACTTACCGACTAGCATTGTTTTATGGAATGTAAAGCTATTCTAATGGTAAACTTCTTAAAATAGTGGTTTGAATATCTTTTTCCCGGATACTATGTCCCAATCGCACCAAACTCTGACGTGGGTTTAAGTCAACTACTTATAAATTCTTTGTCCCCGCATCCACATCCAGGATGTTAGTATTTGATCACGCCTAATTCTGTGCATTGACTAAAGGCTTACAAATTAGATCCCGATTTACTTTGATTGTTGACCTATAGTTCTGCCTACTCCGGGCAAGTGGTAAAGGATCAGACAGACTTATCATGCTTATTTCCGTTCATACTAATGCCCTTAGTCTAGGGATAAGAGTTGAGTGAGTGATCGGCTGTATCACGCTCATTTTGATTTATACCCCTACACTCCATCCAAGGGTAAGGGTTAGTTTATGGATGGTTATGTCATATCCAGTTCTAAGCTTATGCTCTTGCCCCTAATCCGAAGGCAAGAGCTAGTTTGCGGATGAATGTATTTCATCCAGCCTGAGTTTATACTCTGGCTCCTACTTTGGGAAGAAGAGTTAGAGTGCGGAGGCTCATATCACATCCAGCTTGTGTTATACTTTTGCTATCAATCCGGTGGCAAGAGTCGGGATGTGGACAGTCATATCATGTCCACCTTAAGTTTATACTTTAGCTCGTACTCTACGAGCGAGAGTTAGCTTGTGGATAGTAATGTCGTGTTTAGATTATGTTTATACTCTAGCTCCTACTTCGGAATCAAGATTTAGGATGCAGCCAGTTATGTCATGTCCGGCTTATATTCATACCCCGAACATCAAAAAAGGGGCTTCATGGGCCTAGTCATGGGCCACATAAGTTTAACTGCCACCCATCTCCAGGTACCTGCGCATATGCAGTAATCATATGTAGATTCATTCGAGTTGATCAAGACACAACTCTTAAAAAATGGAGAGATAGAATTTCTAGCTTGAAAGGCCGTTTTATTTGATTAACGACGGAAAGTGACAAAATCCTTTCTTATTGCATGGCTCTCAGTAGTCATTTACAAACTTATTCCTTAAGTGAAATAACGTCGTAGATGCTCACTATTCCATGCCCTCGGGAGTGATTGTGTATATATACGAGAGAGCGTATTTTTTAGTGCTATAAAAATGTTTTGCATTATGTTAATTTATTCTGTTGAGTATTTATGAATTCTGGTCAGTACATAGGACGATATGGCATCGATAGGGATTTCTAAACAATTAAACAGGGTAAAACGACACAATATTGTTTTAAAAATAGGTAAATGAAATAATTTTACCTAGTATTATATTTCGTATTAAAAAGAATAATTTTTCATAAATTGATATAGTTATTTTTGGTGTGTTGTTTGTTAGTAAATAATAATATTCGACTATTATCATTTGTTGTGGTTAGTTAAAGTTCTTAAAAATTATTAATTATTGTGTGTTATGAGAAATGTAATTTTAACAAATGTGGTTTATAAATTATGATTTACAAATAAAATGAAAATAAATTGGAAATTTGAGAACTTAAGTTCTGGTGTTTTGAAATTGGTTTTCAAAGATTTTTGGAAAAATAATATTAGTATTATTTAGAATTATTTTCGGATAGAAATATTTTCAATGGGATTTGAAAGCAATGTTTTCAAAAGAATCTTGAACAAAATAAGTTCTGTACTTCCCACTTCTATCGTTGGAAAATAATTACGGTGATGACCGAGGCATCATCAACGTTCATTTTCGAGTTTTAAAGTGGGAGGACTACTATAGTAGCATTGCTACACAACTATTTTGGTGAAACACATTTCAATTTAAATTTCCTAAGTATGAGTTGATATATAAAAATATATAAGTATATATTATTTCAAGATGATTTGAAATGAAACCCAGTATTTAGTTCTTAAGTTTTCTGGCAATTAGTGATTTTTAGTTATTTTAATGGAATGTAATCTTCGACTAATTTAATAAGTTGGAAACTTGCAAATTTAAATATAAAAAGTAAAGCTAAGTGTTTAATAAAAATAAAAAAGAGGAAGTTTTGTAACTCTTAAATTAAAAGATAATGAAATTTAAGAAGATTTAAACTATTGAACATTTTTGGTAAGTAAAATGAATAAGACTCTGGTATATGCTTCTAGGATATAATAGAATATTATACAAGTAAAAACTTAAGTAATAAAAATGTTTCAAAATGAAATTATGTCTATAAATAAAGAATTAAGATGTTACGAGAAATATTATAAACTTAAGTTAAATTTTGAAATGCTTAATAATTAAATTGAATAGCAAAAAGTGAATACTATTTAAGTAATTAATTATAAACTTAGAAAATGTTGAAATGATTCGTAAATAGATTTATTATTAAACGATATATACATGTAGGAATAAATGTGAATTAAATTTAGATGAACTTAAATAATGATTCATTTATGAATATTGATATTAAATTGAAATCAAGTTATATAAATAATAAATGTAAATTAAACTGCAAAGAAACTTATGTAATACTTTAAGAATTTATTCATTGATGTTTTAAATATTGAATGGGAAATAATCTATGTAAGAAAAAAATATAAATTAATAAAAGATGATCTTGTATGGATGAATGAGAATTGAAAGCAAATGATGTGTTAAAGAAACTAATAGAATAATTATGTAAGTTGTGCGTAGATCAATTTATTCGCATGACACTTTGGATCCAGATTTGAATACATGATTTGTGGAAATTCACACCGGTCAGAGTTAGGATTTTTCGCTCGATTCTTGATGGTGAACATTAGATACGAATTTTTGATATGATTTTGAAGTTTTCTATCATAGTTTATAGCTATGCAAGGAAAACAGAGATTTCTAATCAAGGAACCAGATCAAAGTCCGCACTAGAGTAGTGAGTTAACAATACTAGTTCGAAAGTGAAATTAGTGTATTCAAACAAGTGATCATAATTGATATTGTGCACAAATGATATATGCAAATCGTACAAACTTAAGTAATAATTAAATTCTATGTTGTTTGAGATATAGGAAGTTTGGGAAATGACACTTAAAATTGTTTGAGGTTGTATGAATGATTTGTTAAGTAATTACCTAAGGCTGTTGAGAATAAGGTACACTTGGTAGTTTATTTATCACCCTTGTATGATGAAATGTTTCTGACCCTGGACAAACCATTAGTTTTGATTGCTATGGATGTGTGATGGATTCTTTTGTTGCATATAATGGTTATACTGCTTTTGTTTGCATATGATTAATATATATGTCGTGTGGCTTGTGTTATTGATTGGAACAACTAATATATGGTTCTTTTTACATAGTTTTAACTCTTTCTGATTATGTAAGTATGGTACAAGCTTATGGAAGCAATAACTGCTGCTTTTGGTTTCATAATGGAAGCAATAGGTACGATTTCGGAAGTTTTGTAGTGGTATTTTATTGTTTTTCCCATGGTTTGGGATGATTTATTATTGAAATAAGAGATATACAATGTAATTATTGATATTGTTATTTTTTTGGACCTGGCCGTGGAAAGGATATGCTGCTAAAAAATTTCGTAAATTTAGGACTTAGAAATTTTTTTTGTGGAAGTTGAGTTATTTTCAAATTTATATTAAACTTAAATATGTAAGTTTAATTGTTTATAAATTGACTATTTTGAATAAAATATATCATATCTCTTAATTCATTCTTGTTCCTTCTTGGGGACGAAAAGTATTGAGTGGGGGAGATAGTAACAACCGGTATTTTTGACAATTAAAAATATTAAATTAAATAAGACTTTGCAATTTAATATTGTCGGAAATTAAAATTTATGATTTATAAATGTAAAAAAAATTGTTAGAATATATAACTTGATTTTAAATGAATTCTATATCGACAAATTTCAATGAGGTGAAGATTGTAATACATATTAGAATATAATTTAAAATATTGATTGAATGTAATTGACAACTGTTTTAATGTAATTTCAATCAATTGTAATAACAAAGGTTAATAAGGAATAAAATAAATGATGTATTAAAAGAAGAAATCATATGTATAAATTGAAATTACTTTTAGCATAGAATAAGAAACCAATTATTTAGTACGTAAATTTATTATCCTTTGTTTGTAAACAATAAATTTATAGATGTATTTAAATTACTAATGTGTAATAGTTGTTTTATTTCTCATCTTATTATTTAATCCATTTTGAAAGTAATTCGGTAGTCAATGGAATTAATTGTAATTGAAATATTGGAGTTAATATAGAAAAGACATTAACTGTAGGGTAATGACTATAATAAATGAAAACTTATGTTTAATGAACACATAAGGGAATTGTTGATTTAATGTAAAGAACATGAAAATCAAAATAAAAGAATTTGTTTGAAATTCAAAAATATAATGAATGAATTTTAATACTGTTGAGATTAAATGTTGGAATTAATTTAATAATTAAAGAAATTTGGTTTGACAAGAAAAAATTTAATTTTAAAAGATTATTAATTCCAGTTTAACCAAGAATGATGATAGAGAACTTTTAATTTAGAATTTAAAAGCGAATAAATCACTTTAATAATAATTTGTTTAATTAATGCGTACAAATAAATATAATTTGATTTTAAAACTAACTTCTATATATAAGAGAATTAGGGTTTGAAATTAGTTTTATTGAGTTTAAAAATATTAAGAACCTATTCGATATATAGGATGACCTATTTTCGTTTCGGGAACGAAACGGGTTTTCGAGCCTTTGTTATCGCTTTGGCCCAATCGATCTGCTCCATCTATTCATGTCCATCTTTATCTATTTAATGTTGTTATGAAACCCTAGCAGCCTTCTATTCTAGTTTTCTGTATGTACTTCCAAATCTAATATGCTCCTTCCTAATGGTGAATATCCCAAAACCCTAAATTCCAATTTTAAATCAAATCCAAAAATTCAAACTGCAAAAACCCTATCATATAATATATTTCCGTGGAGCTCTCGACAAATGAATCAGTGTCTGTAATTTGTTTTTGCAATCGAAGCTTGGTTTGGCCAAAAATTGATGAAAAAGTCTCGACCGTCCGTTGTAGGGTTTTGCAAATCGATGGTGGATCTTCATCAAATCGACGATCGGATGGTGCTGCGTGGTAAAGGACGATTATTGGAGTTCATCCATAAGATTTGATCGTCGCAAGCATGCTCGATATTGCTAGTAATCGACGATCTTAGGCCGAAAATCGTTCTCGGTGGGACGACGCTAGGCGCCGTCGCAGGGTGGCGTTGCTTAGGCGTAAGGGCAATAGGCGATGGCGGTTCTGCACTACAAGAAAATGTCCTATTAATAGCAAGCGGGTATTGCACGAAAATTTGTCTTGCTATAGTTATGTATGTTAGGGACATTCTGGGTAAAACATAGCTTGTGTTCACGCCATCTCTATCCTTAACGAAAATTTAGCGGTGAAATTTTATGTTTCCCTCCTCTCCTTATTCCTAGGCCGCTAAACATTCCTTTTTCCTTGCCTTCCAGTTTCCAAAATGGCCTCTACGAATCTCCTCTCCACTCACACAAATCGTCTTCAATCGCGAATCACTCCTTAGTTTGAAAGCTCGATTCCGCCACTGCTCTATAGTTCAAAGTTCTCTGTGACATTCGAAGTCGATTCCTCCCTGAAGCTATAAGCGTGAATCTCAATGAAGTTAAAGCGCGATTCCTCAAGGCATCTTAAACATGATTCTGCAGCTCGACCGAAGCGTGATTTCAACTCGCGAACTTGAATTTAGGTATATTTTTCAATTTCTGTTTTTTTTTAAATTGTAAGTTTGATGCTTGAATTAAAGTAATTTGTAGGGTATATTGAGCTGTTTAACTTGAAAGAGGAGATTTTTGCTTATCCAGTAATTATCTACTCTTTCAAGAACACAATTTATCAGTGGGTAACTTGAAATAGGAGATTTTTATAAATTGCGTTCTTGATTCTCAATGGCGCTGTTTTTTTTTCAATTTCTGTTTTTATAAATTGCGTTAGACGTAAAGTATATGAGATTTTTTAATTGGGTTCTTGAAATCTGCTCTTGCCCAGGCTATTGAGCTGCTTCCAGAGAAATCACTTGTTGGGTTGATAACCTTTGGTACCTTTGTGCAGGTTTGTTAAAATATAGTAGATGATTTACAAAAGCACATATGAACAATTTGAAAATTGATAAATCATTGATATTTTTTCCTTAGTTATATTGATACCAACGACTTACTGTTCAAGTCAGACATGCAGGTGATATTTATGCATAGTTGCTAATAAGCATGAAATTACGCTTCATCCCCCCCAACAGCACTGCTAAATGGCACATTATATTTTCATATTATAACTCTTTTTAATCTACATGTATCTTAAATGGCAAGTGTAGGTTCATGAGCTAGGTTTTGGACAAATGCTGAAATCTTATGTATTTAAGGGATCAAAAGAGGTGACCAAGGAACATATCTTAGAACAGATGGGTTTTTTTGTACGGAAGCCAAGACCAGCTGTTGGTGTGATTGCTGGTACAAGAGATGGTTTGTCGGGGGAAAGCATCGTGTGACGCCCCACCTCTATGCTCACAATAACAAAGGTTATTATAAGGAATAACGTCTGCTATTGCGAAGAATAAGGCTTGTTAGAAGCGACCATCCGTAAGTTATGCCTTAGACGAGTATTGATTACATCGATAAGAGTTGTATAAATTACTCCCAAAGATATATATTCAATCCAAATCTAAAACGAAACTATGGTGGCTTAAGAAAAATCCAGAACAACTCATAATAACAACAACACTGATAGATATAATCACATCAGAACAGAAATATCAGATATATATAGCGGAAGACTAGTCTGGAATACATGCTACAACAATCGATAGTTCACATGAACCGATACATATACATATCCATCAATACATACATAAGATGAGGACTAATAAACCAAAAGAACTCCTCGAAGGCTAGACAAAAGATGATGTGAAATCCCAAAAGCTGAAGCTGCTACTGAATCAGAGATAGAGATTACCCTGAAATGACTCGGTCTGACCCGAGTATTATTTAAAAGAAAATAATAAACGAACCAGTCTAATTTATTCTCAGAAATAAGTGAATGATAAACAACACTTAAACAAATAATTATAGTCTCGAATGAGACTATACAGCATAAATAATCAACATAGTTTAAATGAAGAAATCTCAATTTAAACTCCATCAAAATCAGTTTTCAAATTCACAATTGAATTTAAAACAACTATACGCAAATTTATAATCTCAGATGAGATTATACACAAACTCAACTTCCAAATTCATAATTGAATTCAAAGCAGCAATTCACAAAATCTAGAAATCAAAATAGATAACTAGAAAATCAGCAGTCGCAAAATCTAGAAATCAAAAATAAGATAACTAGAAAAATCAGCATAAAAGTGGATCGATCCCAGCAGATGGCGAGTTTTAGCTACGCCGCACGTGCATCTCAGATGGCCGAAGCCTACCAAGTACTATAAAATTTTGGCGCCCATCAGATGACCCAAAGGTCCGCAGAGTGACCCGAAGGTCTAGTACTGGTAATTGACCCGAAGGTCCATCAGATGACCTGAAGGTCCAACAGAGTGGCTCGAAAGCCCAACAAAATCATCAGAATCATCAAACAGCAGATGTTTCAATTAACGAGTCCGGAATTAACCGAAATAGTAAAAGTGTGGTTCCATACTCCGCACTTTTGCTAAATCGTTTAAATCTCTTCATTGTTTCCTTGAAAGTGCAAAATTGTGTATTTTAAATAAATAACATTTTACGTTCTCAAACGGACAAGTCCGGAATTAAGCGAATCAGTAAAAGTGAGGGTTCATAGTCCTCAATTTTGCTGAAGCGTTTAAATCGCTTCCTCATTCTTTTGAAAGCGCAAACTGTAAAATTTTTGAAAGCACTTTTATTTTAAAACAATTTTTAAAATACGTGATTAAAACAGCAATAACTGTAGCAATTTCGACGAGGAAATTGTGCTTCACAAATTACCGTAAAAACGGATACCAAATCAGCGTTGCGGGATAACCGCTTTAAAATTCACTTTAAAATTGACGGTTACTGAAGTCAAAACAACAGTAATTTTTATTCGTCAAAAATGTCACCAAAACAACACGCTTTAAAAATATTTTACCGGCGTACAAATTCCGTTACAAAAATAACGGCAACAGAATACGTTTTAAAACGTAACACCGGTTCAACGCAATTTAAATAGTGGACTGCCCACTATAATTTCACCAAAAAGGTTGCACTGTCTCAACTTGAAATTAAGGTATACTTTACAAAACATGTCCAGTGCGAAAGAAAAAAAGAAGAATAAATGCATGCACGTACACTACATGTCTACACACACGGCAACAAATGTAGAACAAAATAATTTATGACCTGGCAATACAATAATGCACACGCACAAATGAAGGGCAAAATGGTGACCATACTCTCAAAGGCAAACTTGTTTTCTATGCTACCCATAATCACGTTATGAAATGAAATTAAAGATATGCCTCTGGACACATAGTTTTGGATACTAATTGCATGCATTATTGTTATCATGCATTTCAAACTACCCACCAGCTATCACGGTGCATTTTTGTTACCTTTTTGTTACAAGCATTTCATTTTGTTCGCTAAAATGTGGACAGCCTAACCTCTGTTTGACTGTTAATACTCACGCATGCAACTAAACAATGACTCTAGACATAAATTCATGCTTTACCTGTAACCAAACACGCACACGTACCAACAAAAAAACAAAGTTTGTAAAAAATATGTTGAAGCCGAAACGTTTGTACACATAATAGGCTTAGTTAATGTACAAAATGACTTGGACACATATTTCATATACGCGACCTGAACTGTACTAAAAATGGTCATTGACCCGGCAAGGCAAATGTTTGTATGCACTCACACATTTAAAAAACCAAAATGGCTTACACGTTTGCATTGCTAAGTTTTTCAGACCCAAGCTTTCAATTGAAGAATAGTCGGTGAATCCTGTATATACATTATATGCAAAACATGCAACACATACATCTTTGATTAAGCTACGTGGACGTAATTTTTAAAACACATTTGCACTGAACCCAAGTACGCAATATGCATGAACTACTTAAAACAAAGCATATTTTGAATGCACAGGATGCTTACTGCCTAATTTTATTACACGCATAAATGAAATATGCAAAAACGAAATGGTGACCTGGGTTTATACTCATTTTGTGCACTAGTATATGCTTGCAACAGAATAATTTCTGGGTTATAAAGTGTGCACTCCAATTGAAGTGATAATTAAATTAGAGATGTGAGTTTAACACTCACCTAATATTTGCTTCAAAATCAGTAACAACTCGGATCCAGAAGTGAGCAACAAATCAAACTACCAATGAAGCTTTTTGCTAAGCTATTTGAAAGATGAACCAAGAAAGATGCTACTAAAGAATGAGCAACAGAAAGGAGGCATGCATTTTCTCATTCTTTCAAACTTTTGAAACAAAAATGAGGAAGGCTACAGGAATTTTGTGCATTAGTCAATGAAAAGTGCGCTGGCCTGGTACACTTGCATTAAAGGGAAAAACGTGCTTCTGCAGAGGTGAGTACAAGCTACAATAAAATGATGATGGCCACTGTGTTCACACCTTGCATACGAAGAATGTGGCAGCGGTACTAACAAAGTTCCACTTGCTTTTGAAATGGACTACTACACACGTGAAAGGCAAAATGAAAGAATATCACAACTTGTTAAATGCAACAACCAAATTGGCAACTGACTCCGCAAAAGAATTTGCATCATTTTAAATTTTCAAATTTCCATTTTTAAAGTTTCTATTTAAAATATTTATTACGACAGTAATTTAAAAATCACGGTCGTTACAGACTTTAAAATATTTATTACGACAGAAATTCAAAAATTACGGTCGTTACAGGCTCCACCCCTTATAAAAATTGCGTTCGCGCAATTTTCATACTAGAAGCAGTCAAAACACAAATAATTCATCACAACAAAGATTAAAATAGAAAAGATGGATAAGAATCCTCATCCCCACCCGAAGAGGAGAGAAAACCGGGATAAGAATGCTCGAAGAATTCTTTGGTTTCCCAAGTGAAATCTTTGGGGTTTTTAGACCATTGAATTTTCACAAGCGGAACTTCTTTTTTTTTCGAAGGTGTTTAACCTCTGAAGCTAGCACAAGAACAGGATTTTGCACAATAGACAAGTCGGGTGAGATCTCAATTTCTTGCAACACAGGAGGATCAATAATAGAATCCGAATCTCAAAGGCATCGACGAAGCTGGGACACATGAAATACGTCATGAATTCCCGAAAACTGAGCAGGTAGCGATACACGATAAGCAACTAGGCCAATGCGTTCTGTAATAGGAAACGGTCCAACATATCGAGGAGCCAATTTCCCGGAGTGACTAAAACGCACCACACCCTTCATCGGGGAAACACGAATGAATACGAGATCGCCAACAGAAAATTCCAAAGGCTTCCTACGATGATCAGCATAAGATTTCTGCCTATTCTGAGCCTCTTTCATTCTCTGTCGTATAATATCAATTCTCTCCGAAGAATCACGAATATAATCGGGGTCGAGAACTAACTTTTCCCCCGATTCCAACCAACAAGATGGTGATCGACACGGCCTTCCGTAAAGAGCTTCGAAAGGAGCCATACCGATACCGAATTGAATACTGTTGTTGTAAGAAAATTCAACAAGAGACAAGTGGTCTTTCCAACTACCACCAAAATCTAAAATACAAGCTCGAAGGAGATCTTCCAAAACTTGATTCACCTTTTCAGTCTGACCGTCAGACTGTGGATGATAAGCTGTACTGAGATTGAGCTTAGTGCCCAAAGCTTTCTGAAGACTCCGCCAGAAACCACTAGTAAAAAGCGGATCTCTGTCACTAACAATAGAACTAGACACACCATGAAGTCGAGTGACTTCCTTAATAAACAGCTTAGCCAACAAAGGAGTAGTCTGATTGGACTTGATTGGAATAAAATGGGCTGATTTAGTCAATCGGTCAACAATCACCCAAATACCAGTATGGCCCGATCTCGAACGAGGTAGACCATTAATGAAGTCCATGGAAATCTGATCCCATTTCCATAATGGAATCTCAAGAGGCTGCAAAAGACCACTGGGACGTTGGTGTTCTGCTTTAACATGTTGACAAGTCATGCAACAATTTACATAACTTGCAATGTCACGCTTCATACCTTCCCAATAGTATAAGCGTTTCATATCAGCATACATCTTGCTACTGCCTGGATGGATAGTATACTTAGAACGATGACAGTCCTTAAGAATGTCATTTCTAAGATTAGAAATATCAGACACGATCAATCTACCCTTCTTCTGAATACAACCATGAATATCAATATCAAAATCCTTCAGATCATCACTTCGGGATTCCGATTTACAACTCTGAATAAGATAAGCAATATGTGGATCTTGTTTCTGGGCATCGGCAACACGATCCAACAAATTAGGAAGGGCTTCCATGCTAAATAAAAGCACGGGAGAATGAGAAACTGAAGGACGGTCTCTAATATCGCAAAGAGATAAAGTTTCCAAAATATTCCACTCTGTTAGCATCATGGAAACAACAACTTGCTGCTTGCAACTAAGCGCATCAGCAACTCGATTACCCTTACCAGGGTTATACTGAATATCGAAATCATATGAAGCAAGAAATTTGAGCCAACGCTGTTGCCTCATATTAAGCTCTTTCTGAGTAAATAAATACTTCAGAGATTTGTGATCAATGAAGAGAATAAAACGCTCGCCCAACAAATAATGTCGCCAAATCTTTAAAGCAAAGACTATAGCGGCTAACTCCAAATCATGGGTTGCATAACGAATTTCGTTAGGCTTTAGTTGTCTAGAAGCATAGGAAACTACTATCTTTTCTCATGAGAACAGCACCGAAATCAATACGGCTAGTATTGGTACAAATAATGAAGTCTTGGTTCCCTGCGAGAACCACAAGGATAAGAGTATCGGAAAAGAGTTCTTTCAAATAATTTTCTTTCCTGAAAAGCTAAAACTTCCAAAATTACAATTATCTTTATGAAATCATTTTCTAGAATTTTTTTTTTTACTTTTTATAGGTCAATTTATTGTGTCGAATTGTCTCATCAAAGCGTTTAGGAGATTCCTATCGATAACGTTGATCAAGCGCATCGATTAGAATTCTTAAAGCACTCAACGGGCAATATAATCACAAATCATCTCCTATATGATAAAAACAATTCCAATTATACCTATAAATAATCTTATGAAAAAGATTTGCAAAATTTTTAAATTGCTGATTCCATCCAAAATCAATAAATACACAAATGGAGTCATCGAGATATTCGTAGAATACTCGATTCATAAAATGGATGAAATAAGCCGGGCAAACTGAATGACATAATAAGTCATTCATAACAATCATAACGAGTACGGAATGCGGTAAGAGGAATGCTATCTTCCGCAACTCGTAACTGATGAAAACCGGTAGCAAGATCGAGTTGGGAGGAAAAACTTAGCGCCACCTGACTGATCGAACATGTCGTCGATCCTAGGTAATGGATACCTATTTTTTTGATAGTGATCTCGTTAAGCTTGCGATAATCAATGCAAAGCCTAAGAGTACCATCTGGCTTCTTAACGAAGACAACGGCGGCGCCCCAAGGAGATGAGCTAGAACGAATAAAATGTTTGGCTTCCAACTTAGATAATTGGTGCTTGAGTTCCTCATTTCCCTTAACAGACATCCTCGTGGGAGGACGACTGACAGGATGAGTACCAGGGATAAAATCAATACGGAACTCAATTGCCCTATTCGACGGCAAACTCGAAATAGGCTCGAAGACATCAGAAAATTACAAACAACAGGAATATTAGCTATGATATCCTCTGATTCGAAGGAAGAAATGAAAGCATTCGAAGTACGGTCCGTGCTTCGAAATACAATAGATAATCGCTCGATAGCATCAGAATGCTTGAGATATAAAGTTCTTTCGGGACATAGGATTGAACTTCGCAATGGACGAGCCAACCCATTCCCAAAATCATAACAGAACCAAGATGATCCATAACATGAAAATTTGCATGAAAGGAAAAACCACAAAGAATAATCTCAATACCAACCCACACAAACCAAGAGTAGCGGATCCACCAATAGGATTTACGATCCTCAAAGGGTCACAAAGACTAACAACATCCAAAGGAAAACATCAACAAGCTCCTTCGATACGAACGAATGTGATGCACTCGTATCGAAAAGAACTCTAATAGAACGACAATGAAATAAAATAAAACCTTCCAAAACAGAAGGAGTAATACCTTTGGGCTTAGAAGAATCATCAGAAGCTTAAGCAACATTAAGCTTCCCGGATTTGAAACCCTTAGGAGCAGTAGGACAATCAGAAACAAAGGACTTTCTTTATTTTAACTCAAGGAAACTACGAACCAGATTGATAAAGAATTCAACATATGGAATACTACGGGAATATGAAATTTATCCCTAGACATACTCCAATATGTTAAAGAGGATAAAGATTTAAGAACAACGAAGGGATAGATTAGTAAGGCACGAATAAAACCCTCGAATAGTTGTAACACATGTTCCATTCTGCTTCTGTTCTGTGTTTATTATAATTTGTTCTGGATCTCAGCTCTGATACCAAGCTGTGACGCCCCACCTCTATGCTCACAATAACAAAGGTTATTATAAGGAATAACGTCTGCTATTGCGAAGAATAAGGCTTGTTAGAAGCGACCATCCGTAAGTTATGCCTTAGACGAGTATTGATTACATCGATAAGAGTTGTATAAATTACTCCCAAAGATATATATTCAATCCAAATCTAAAACGAAACTACGGTGGCTTAAGAAAAATCCAGAACAACTCATAATAACAACAACACTGATAGATATAATCACATCAGAACAGAAATATCAGATATATATAGCGGAAGACTAGTCTAGAATACATGCTACAACAATCGATAGTTTACATGAACCGATACATATACATATCCATCAATACATACATAAGATGAGGACTAATAAACCAAAAGAACTCCTCGAAGGCTAGACAAAAGATGATGCGAAATCCCAAAAGCTGAAGCTGCTACTGAATTAGAGATAGAGATTACCTTGAAATGACCTGGTCTGACCCGAGTATTATTTAAAAGAAAATAATAAACGGATCAGTCTAATTTATTCTCAAAAATAAGTGAATGATAAACAACACTTAAACAAATAATTATAGTCTCGAATGAGACTATACAGCATAAATAATCAACATAGTTTAAATGAAGAAATCTCAATTTAAACTCCATCAAAATCAGTTTTCAAATTCACAATTGAATTTAAAACAACTATACGCAAATTTATAATCTCAGATGAGATTATACACAAACTCAACTTCCAAATTCATAATTGAATTCAAAGCAGCAATTCACAAAATCTAGAAATCAAAATAGATAACTAGAAAATCAGCAGTTGCAAAATCTAGAAATCAAAAATAAGATAACTAGAAAAATCAGCATAAAAGTGGATCGATCCCAGCAGATGGCGAGTTTTAGCTACGCCGCACGTGCATCTCAGATGGCCGAAGCCTACCAAGTACTATAAAATTTTGGCGCCCATCAGATGACCCGAAGGTCCGCAGAGTGACCCGAAGGTCTAGTACTGGTAATTGACCCGAAGGTCCATCAGATGACCCGACGGTCCAACAGAGTGGCTCGAAAGCCCAACAAAATCATCAGAATCATCAAACAGCAGATGTTTCAATTAACGAGTCCGGAATTAACCGAAATAGTAAAAGTGTGGTTCCATACTCCGCACTTTTGCTAAATCGTTTAAATCTCTTCATTGTTTCCTTGAAAGTGCAAAATTGTGTATTTTAAATAAATAACATTTTACGTTCTCAAACGGACAAGTCCGGAATTAAGCGAATCGGTAAAAGTGAGGGTTCATAGTCCTCAATTTTGCTGAAGCGTTTAAATCGCTTCCTCATTCTTTTGAAAGCGCAAACTGTAAAAATTTTGAAAGCACTTTTATTTTAAAACAATTTTTAAAATACGTGATTAAAACAGCAATAACTGTAGCAATTTCGACGAGGAAATTGCGCTTCACAAATTACCGTAAAAACGGATACCAAATCAGCGTTGCGGGATAACCGCTTTAAAATTCACTTTAAAATTGACGGTTACTGAAGTCAAAACAACAGTAATTTTTATTCGTCAAAAATGTCACCAAAACAACAAGCTTTAAAAATATTTTACCGGCGTACAAATTCCGTTACAAAAATAACGGCAACAGAATACGTTTTAAAACGTAACACCGGTTCAACGCAATTTAAATAGTGGACTGCCCACTATAATTTCACCAAAAAGGTTCCACTGTCTCAACTTGAAATTAAGGTATACTTTACAAAACATGTCCAGTGCGAAAGAAAAAAAGAAGAAGAAATGCATGCACGTACACTACATGTCTACACACACGGCAACAAATGTAGAACAAAATAATTTATGACCTGGCAATACAATAATGCACACGCACAAATGAAGGGCAAAATGGTGACCATACTCTCAAAGGCAAACTTGTTTTCTATGCTACCCATAATCACGTTATGAAATGAAATTAAAGATATGCCTCTGGACACATAGTTTTGGATACTAATTGCATGCATTATTGTTATCATGCATTTCAAACTACCCACCAGCTATCACAGTGCATTTTTGTTACCTTTTTGTTACAAGCATTTCATTTTGTTCGCTAAAATGTGGACAGCCTAACCTCTGTTTGACTGTTAATACTCACGCATGAAACTAAACAATGACTCTAGACATAAATTCATGCTTTACCTGTAACCAAACACGCACACGTACCAACAAAAAAACAAAGTTTGTAAAAAATATGTTGAAGCCGAAACGTTTGTACACATAATAGGCTTAGTTAATGTACAAAATGACTTGGACACATATTTCATATACGCGACCTGAACTGTACTAAAAATGGTCATTGACCCGGCAAGGCAAATGTTTGTATGCACTCACGCATTTAAAAAACCAAAATGGCTTACACGTTTGCATTGCTAAGTTTTTCAGACCCAAGCTTTCAATTGAAGAATAGTCCGTGAATCCTGTATATACATTATATGCAAAACATGCAACACATACATCTTTGATCAAGCTACCTGGACATAATTTTTAAAACACATTTGCACTGAACCCAAGTACGCAATATGCATGAACTACTTAAAACAAAGCATATTTTGAATGCACAGGATGCTTACTGCCTAATTTTATTACACGCATAAATGAAATATGCAAAAACGAAATGGTGACCTGGGTTTATATTCATTTTGTGCACTAGTATATGCTTGCAACAGAATAATTTCTGGGTTATAAAGTGTGCACTCCAATTGAAGTGATAATTAAATTAGAGATGTGAGTTTAACACTTACCTAATATTTGCTTCAAAATCAGTAACAACTCGGATCCAGAAGTGAGCAACAAATCAAACTACCAATGAAGCTTTTTGCTGAGCTATTTGAAAGATGAACCAAGAAAGATGCTACTAAAGAATGAGCAACAGAAAGGAGGCATGCATTTTCTCATTCTTTCAAACTTTTGAAACAAAAATGAGGAAGGCTACAGGAATTTTGTGCATTAGTCAATGAAAAGTGCGCTGGCCTGGTACACTTGCATTAAAGGGAAAAACGTGCTTCTGCAGAGGTGAGTACAAGCTACAATAAAATGATGATGGCCACTGTGTTCACACCTTGCATACGAAGAATGTGACAGCGGTACTAACAAAGTTCCACTTGCTTTTGAAATGGACTACTACACACGTGAAAGGCAAAATGAAAGAATATCACAACTTGTTAAATGCAACAACCAAATTGGCATCTGACTCCGCAAAAGAATTTGCATCATTTTAAATTTTCAAATTTCCATTTTTAAAGTTTCTATTTAAAATATTTATTACGACAGTAATTTAAAAATCACGGTCGTTACAGACTTTAAAATATTTATTACGACAGAAATTCATTACGGTCGTTACAGGCTCCACCCCTTATAAAAATTGCGTCCCCGCAATTTTCATACTAGAAGCAGTCAAAACACAAATAATTCATCACAACAAAGATTAAAATAGAATAGATGGATAAGAATCCTCATCCCCACCCGAAGAGGAGAGAAAACCGGGATAAGAATGCTCGAAGAATTCTTTGGTTTCCCAAGTGAAATCTTTGGGGTTTTTAGACCATTGAATTTCCACAAGCGGAACTTCTTTTTTTTTCGAAGGTGTTTAACCTCTGAAGCTAGCACAAGAACAGGATTTTGCACAATAGACAAGTCGGGTGAGATCTCAATTTCTTGCAACACAGGAGGATCAATAATAGAATCCGAATCTCGAAGGCATCGACGAAGCTGGGACACATGAAATACGTCATGAATTCCCGAAAACTGAGCAGGTAGCGATACACGATAAGCAACTGGGCCAATGCGTTCTGTAATAGGAAACGGTCCAACATATCGAGGAGCCAATTTCCCGGAGTGACTAAAACGCACCACACCCTTCATCGGGGAAACACGAATGAATACGAGATCGCCAACAGAAAATTCCAAAGGCTTCCTACGATGATCAGCATAAGATTTCTGCCTATTCTGAGCCTCTTTCATTCTCTGTCGTATAATATCAATCCTCTCCGAAGAATCACGAATATAATCGGGGTCGAGAACTAACTTTTCCCCCGATTCCAACCAACAAGATGGTGATCGACACGGCCTTCCGTAAAGAGCTTCGAAAGGAGCCATACCGATACCGAATTGAAAACTGTTGTTGTAAGAAAATTCAACAAGAGACAAGTGGTCTTTCCAACTACCACCAAAATCTAAAATACAAGCTCGAAGGAGATCTTCCAAAACTTGATTCACCTTTTCAGTCTGACCGTCAGACTGTGGATGATAAGCTGTACTGAGATTGAGCTTAGTGCCCAAAGCTTTCTGAAGACTCCGCCAGAAACCACTAGTAAAAAGCGGATCTCTGTCACTAACAATAGAACTAGACACACCATGAAGTCGAGCGACTTCCTTAATAAACAGCTTAGCCAACAAAGGAGCAGTCCGATTGGACTTGATTGGAATAAAATGGGCTGATTTAGTCAATCGGTCAACAATCACCCAAATACTAGTATGGCCCGACCTCGAACGAGGTAGACCATCAATGAAGTCCATGGAAATCTGATCCCATTTCCATAATGGAATCTCAAGAGGCTGCAAAAGACCACTGGGACGTTGGTGTTCTGCTTTAACAAGTTGACAAGTCATGCAACAATTTACATAACTTGCAATGTCACGCTTCATACCTTCCCAATAGTATAAGCGTTTCATATCAGCATACATCTTGCTACTACCTGGATGGATAGTATACTTAGAACGATGACAGTCCTCAAGAATGTCATTTCTAAGATTAGAAATATCAGACACGATCAATCTATCCTTCTTCTGAATACAACCATGAATATCAATATCAAAATCCTTCAGATCATCACTTCGGGATTCCGATTTACAACTCTGAATAAGATAAGCAATATGTGGATCTTGTTTCTGGGCATCGACAACATGATCCAACAAATTAGGACGGGCTTCCATGCTAAATAAAAGCACGGGAGAATGAGAAACTGAAGGACGGTCTCTAATATCGCAAAGAGATAAAGTTTCCAAAATATTCCACTCTGTTAGCATCATGGAAACAACAACTTGCTGCTTGCAACTAAGCGCATCAGCAACTCGATTACCCTTACCAGGGTTATACTGAATATCGAAATCATATGAAGCAAGAAATTTGAGCCAACGCTGTTGCCTCATATTAAGCTCTTTCTGAGTAAATAAATACTTCAGAGATTTGTGATCAATGAAGAGAATAAAACGCTCGCCCAACAAATAATGTCGCCAAATCTTTAAAGCAAAGACTATAGCGGCTAACTCCAAATCATGGGTTGCATAACGAATTTCGTTAGGCTTTAGTTGTCTAGAAGCATAGGCAACTACTATCTTTTCTCATGAGAACAGCACCGAAATCAATACGGCTAGTATTGGTACAAATAATGAAGTCTTGGTTTCCTGCGAGAACCACAAGGATAAGAGTATCGGAAAAGAGTTCTTTCAAATAATTTTCTTTCCTGAAAAGCTAAAACTTCCAAAATTACAATTATCTTTATGAAATCATTTTCTAGAATTTTTT
Organism: Allium fistulosum; assembly: GCA_030737815.1. NCBI lineage: Eukaryota > Viridiplantae > Streptophyta > Magnoliopsida > Asparagales > Amaryllidaceae > Allium > Allium fistulosum. The sequence goes on along the minus strand of CM060907.1, from coordinate 421,244,411 downwards.
TTTTACTTTTTATAGGTCAATTTATTGTGTCGAATTGTCTCATCAAAGCGTTTAGGAGATTCCTATCGATAACGTTGATCAAGCGCATCGATCAGAATTCTTAAAGCACTCAACGGGCAATATAATCACAAATCATCTCCTATATGATAAAAACAATTCCAATTATACCTGTAAATAATCTTATGAAAAAGATTTGCAAATTTTTTAAATTGCTGATTCCATCCAAAATCAATAAATACACAAATGGAGTCATCGAGATATTCGTAGAATACTCGATTCATAAAATGGATGAAATAAGCCGGGCAAACTGAATGACATAATAAGTCATTCATAACAATCATAACGAGTACGGAATGAGGTAAGAGGAATGCTATCTTCCGCAACTCGTAACTGATGAAAACCGGTAGCAAGATCGAGTTGGGAGGAAAAACTTAGCGCCACCCGACTGATCGAACATGTCATCGATCCTAGGTAATGGATACCTATTTTTTTTTATAGTGATCTCGTTAAGCTTGCGATAATCAATGCAAAGCCTAAGAGTACCATCTGGCTTCTTAACAAAGACAACGGCGACGCCCCAAGGAGATGAGCTAGAACGAATAAAATGTTTGGCTTCCAACTTAGATAATTGGTGCTTGAGTTCCTCATTTCCCTTAACAGACATCCTCGTGGGAGGACGACTGACAGGATGAGTACCAGGGATAAAATCAATACGGAACTCAATTGCCCTATTCGACGGCAAACTCGAAATAGGCTCGAAGATATCAGAAAATTACAAACAACAGGAATATTAGCTATGATATCCTCTGATTCAAAGGAAGAAATGAAAGCATTCGAAGTACGGTCCGTGCTTCGAAATACAATAGATAATTGCTCGATAGCATCGGAATGCTTGAGATATAAAGTTCTTTCGGGACATAGGATTGAACTTCGCAATGGACGAGCCAACCCATTCCCAAAATCATAACAGAACCAAGATGATCCATAACATGAAAATTTGCATGAAAGGAAAAACCACAAAGAATAATCTCAATACCAACCCACACAAACCAAGAGTAGCGGATCCACCAATAGGATTTACGATCCTCAAAGTGTCACAAAGACTAACAACATCCAAAGGAAAACATTAACAAGCTCCTTCGATACGAACGAATGTGATGCACTCGTATCGAAAAGAACTCTAATAGAACGACAATGAAATAAAATAAAACCTTCCAAAACAGAAGGAGTAATACCTTTGGGCTTAGAAGAATCATCAGAAGCTTAAGCAACATTAAGCTTCCCGGATTTGAAACCCTTAGGAGCAGTAGGACAATCAGAAACAAAGGACTTTCTTTATTTTAACTCAAGGAAACTACGAACCAGATTGATAAATAATTCAACATATGGAATACTACGGGAATATGAAATTTATCCCTAGACATACTCCAATATGTTAAAGAGGATAAAGATTTAAGAACAACGAAGGGATAGATTAGTAAGGCACGAATAAAACCCTCGAATAGTTGTAACACATGTTCCATTCTGCTTCTGTTCTGTGTTTATTATAATTTGTTCTGGATCTCAGCTCTGATACCAAGCTGTGACGCCCCACCTCTATGCTCACAATAACAAAGGTTATTATAAGGAATAACGTCTGCTATTGCGAAGAATAAGGCTTGTTAGAAGCGACCATCCGTAAGTTATGCCTTAGACGAGTATTGATTACATCGATAAGAGTTGTATAAATTACTCCCAAAGATATATATTCAATCCAAATCTAAAACGAAACTACGGTGGCTTAAGAAAAATCCAGAACAACTCATAATAACAACAACACTGATAGATATAATCACATCAGAACAGAAATATCAGATATATATAGCGGAAGACTAGTCTGGAATACATGCTACAACAATCGATAGTTCACATGAACCGATACATATACATATCCATCAATACATACATAAGATGAGGACTAATAAACCAAAAGAACTCCTCGAAGGCTAGACAAAAGATGATGCGAAATCCCAAAAGCTGAAGCTGCTACTGAATCAGAGATAGAGATTACCCTGAAATGACTCGGTCTGACCCGAGTATTATTTAAAAGAAAATAATAAACGGATCAGTCTAATTTATTCTCAGAAATAAGTGAATGATAAACAACACTTAAACAAATAATTATAGTCTCGAATGAGACTATACAGCATAAATAATCAACATAGTTTAAATGAAGAAATCTCAATTTAAACTCCATCAAAATCAGTTTTCAAATTCACAGTTGAATTTAAAACAACTATACGCAAATTTATAATCTCAGATGAGATTATACACAAACTCAACTTCCAAATTCATAATTGAATTCAAAGCAGCAATTCACAAAATCTAGAAATCAAAATAGATAACTAGAAAATCAGCAGTCGCAAAATCTAGAAATCAAAAATAAGATAACTAGAAAAATCAGCATAAAAGTGGATCGATCCCAGCAGATGGCGAGTTTTAGCTACGCCGCACGTGCATCTCAGATGGCCGAAGCCTACCAAGTACTATAAAATTTTGGCGCCCATCAGATGACCCGAAGGTCCGCAGAGTGACCCGAAGGTCTAGTACTGGTAATTGACCCGAAGGTCCATCAGATGACCCGAAGGTCCAGCAGAGTGGCTCGAAAGCCCAACAAAATCATCAGAATCATCAAACAGCAGATGTTTCAATTAACGAGTCCGGAATTAACCGAAATAGTAAAAGTGTGGTTCCATACTCCGCACTTTTGCTAAATCGTTTAAATCTCTTCATCGTTTCCTTGAAAGTGCAAAATTGTGTATTTTAAATAAATAACATTTTACGTTCTCAAACGGACAAGTCCGGAATTAAGCGAATCAGTAAAAGTGAGGGTTCATAGTCCTCAATTTTTCTGAAGCGTTTAAATCGCTTCCTCATTCTTTTGAAAGCGCAAACTGTAAAAATTTTGAAAGCACTTTTATTTTAAAACAATTTTTAAAATACGTGATTAGAACAGCAATAACTGTAGCAATTTCGACGAGGAAATTGCGCTTCACAAATTACCGTAAAAACGGATACCAAATCAGCGTTGCGGGATAACCGCTTTAAAATTCACTTTAAAATTGACGGTTACTGAAGTCAAAACAACAGTAATTTTTATTCGTCAAAAATGTCACCAAAACAACACGCTTTAAAAATATTTTACCGGCGTACAAATTCCGTTACAAAAATAACGGCAACAGAATACGTTTTAAAACGTAACACCGGTTCAACGCAATTTAAATAGTGGACTGCCCACTATAATTTCACCAAAACGGTTGCACTGTCTCAACTTGAAATTAAGGTATACTTTACAAAACATGTCCAGTGCGAAAGAAAAAAAGAAGAAGAAATGCATGCACGTACACTACATGTCTACACACACGGCAACAAATGTAGAACAAAATAATTTATGACCTGGCAATACAATAATGCACACGCACAAATGAAGGGCAAAATGGTGACCATACTCTCAAAGGCAAACTTGTTTTCTATGCTACCCATAATCACGTTATGAAATGAAATTAAAGATATGCCTCTGGACACATAGTTTTGGATACTAATTGCATGCATTATTGTTATCTTGCATTTTAAACTACCCTCCAGCTATCACGTTGCATTTTTGTTACCTTTTTGTTACAAGCATTTCATTTTGTTCGCTAAAATGTGGACAGCCTAACCTCTGTTTGACTGTTAATACTCACGCATGCAACTAAACAATGACTCTAGACATAAATCCATGCTTTACCTGTAACCAAACACGCACACGTACCAACAAAAAAACAAAGTTTGTAAAAAATATGTTGAAGCCGAAACGTTTGTACACATAATAGGATTAGTTAATGTACAAAATGACTTGGACACATATTTCATATACGCGACCTGAACTGTACTAAAAATGGTCATTGACCCGGCAAGGCAAATGTTTGTATGCACTCACGCATTTAAAAAACCAAAATGGCTTACACGTTTGCATTGCTAAGTTTTTCAAACCCAAGCTTTCAATTGAAGAATAGTCGGTGAATCCTGTATATACATTATATGCAAAACATGCAACACATACATCTTTGATCAAGCTACCTGGACGTAATTTTTAAAACACATTTGCACTGAACCCAAGTACGCAATATGCATGAACTACTTAAAACAAAGCATATTTTGAATGCACAGGATGCTTACTACCTAATTTTATTACACGCATAAATGAAATATGCAAAAACGAAATGGTGACCTGGGTTTATACTCATTTTGTGCACTAGTATATGCTTGCAACAGAATAATTTCTGGGTTATAAAGTGTGCACTCCAATTGAAGTGATAATTAAATTAGAGATGTGAGTTTAACACTCACCTAATATTTGCTTCAAAATCAGTAACAACTCGGATCCAGAAGTGAGCAACAAATCAAACTACCAATGAAGCTTTTTGCCGAGCTATTTGAAAGATGAACCAAGAAAGATGCTACTAAAGAATGAGCAACAGAAAGGAGGCATGCATTTTCTCATTCTTTCAAACTTTTGAAACAAAAATGAGGAAGGCTACAGGAATTTTGTGCATTAGTCAATGAAAAGTGCGCTGGCCTGGTACACTTGCATTAAAGGGAAAAACGTGCTTCTGTAGAGGTGAGTACAAGCTACAATAAAATGATGATGGCCACTGTGTTCACACCTTGCATACGAAGAATGTGGCAGCGGTACTAACAAAGTTCCACTTGCTTTTGAAATGGACTACTACACACGTGAAAGGCAAAATGAAAGAATATCACAACTTGTTAAATGCAACAACCAAATTGGCAACTGACTCCACAAAAGAATTTGCATCATTTTAAATTTTCAAATTTCCATTTTTAAAGTTTCTATTTAAAATATTTATTACGACAGTAATTTAAAAATCACGGTCGTTACAGACTTTAAAATATTTATTACGACAGAAATTCAAAAATTACGGTCGTTACACATCGCAAGGTTTCTGCTACCAGCCTCTGAGAGTGACTTTGTATTAAATTCTGTAAGTGTTCTCTGTTTTTTTGACTTTATGGTGCAATAAATAAATTATGGATATTGGCACATCTTTTGTTCCACTTGTATATCACCTATTATGATCTCGTTGAATGAAACGTAAGATCATGCTATTTACTATCATTTTTTATTACTGAACTTCCATAATTGCACTCCTTTCCCACCTGAGTCTGTGCACTTAACACTAGTTATAGGGTGATAAATTATGCCACTTCACAAGTTTTGCTACGCGTTGAATATCATCATATGTTAAATTGCATTAAATTGATATATATGAGATCTTTTCAAGTTATATAATAATAAATACAAATATATTTTTCATACATATGTTATGTATGTTGATTTGCATGGGTCGGTTCATGCATAAGTAATAGTGCAGTTTTATGAGTTAGTTTGTAAAGTTTATCCACTTGCTGAACTAAATTGACTTGCCTCCTGGTGTATATATATTTTAGTGCATCTTGCATGCTCTGTAAGGTGAGTTTCAGTAAAAATTATAATTAAAATATATTTGTATATTTAATCTAAGCTAAACTAAGCCTACACTCAAACTTTATTTTAACGTTGGGTACCTGTGCGCATGGATTCTTGAGTGTGTGTTGGGTATTACTTCATTACACAAACACACAAAAGCATATTTATTTAGTTAATAAGGTTGTCTCCTATCCTTCTGAAATGGAAATGATGTGCACCTTTTGTGTTTTATATATGATGCGTGTGTTTGTATACGTTTGGTTTGAGTGTGTTTTTGTTTTATGTAGGTTTGTGTCTGTGTACCAGTGCATGTGTATATCAGGACATGCATGCGTGAGTTATACTGAAGTTAGACATTGTGAATTGGGGTATTCGCGATTTAGACTTGTTTTGCATGTTTTTCTTACTGAATTGATTTTGGTTGCTGCACTTGGTTATCCCAGCTTTCACTTGTACATTGCGCAATTGTTTTTTTGCTTGCTTTACTTATACTTGGTTTTGAATAACAAGTTTGTTTATCTTATACTTTTGTTTACTTTGTTTTTAGCATAGATAATGAATCATGTTTTTTGTATATTTTAACAGTGTTATATTATGCATGGTTTCTTTACAGAATGCCTATGGAAGAAGGCTCGAATCCTATGGACAATGAGCTACAACAATTGGAAGTCACAACAAATGTGGGTGGATCCAAAGTGAGTGAATCTCCATTGGGTGTCGATGTTATGGAAGTATAGAGGTTAATTCAACTCCTCAGGAGACTCAAAGCCAAATTCCAACTGACATTGAAACTCTTCGAAGAAAGAAAACTTCAAATGTTTGGAATCATTTCAAAAGAAAAAAAAAGATGGAAAGTGGAAGGCCATTTGCAATTACTGTGGCGTAAAACTTTTGATTGAATTAAAGCAAGGAATTTCACACTTGTGTAACCACTTCAAAGCTTGCACTTAACAATTTTCCCCATTGTTTTCTTAGTTTTAAAACAGAGGACCGTGGTTGTCCTATACATATGTCATCAGTTGCATCTATTTGTGTCATCAAATAGTACTTCTCTATGCAGATCTAGTTCTATCTTATCGTTTTAGCACTTCCAAATTATGAATTTTCATTTTATTTCCACATCCATACTCATTTTTATTTTGGCAATAGTAATGTAAATTTTTTGCATCTATTTTTGCATCTATTTTTTGCATCCAATTAGGATCGTGGTTATCCTATACATTTTTATTTTAGCATCTATTTTGCATCTATTTGTGTTATTATGTATAGTTATTGATTTTATTTTGGCAATAGTAATGTAAATTTTTTCTTCTATTTCCTCTGAGAAACATATGTTATTTTTATTTTAACATACTAATACATCAGTTTCTTCACATTACAGTTATCAGCAGCTTAAATTTTACAATATGTTATTTAGATCAGTAAGCTGTGTGACGTTGAGTTCCTCATAGCTTTCTCAATTCCTAATTTAGGTTATATTTTACTGTCCATACAGGCACAAGTTATGGCCACAACTACGTGCATGTAGTAAAAAATGAAGTACATGCTGGTTATACTAAAGTGCACAAGCTAAAGTGCCCACAATTGAAGTGCCCACAACTGAAGATCGAGAGAGTGCATGCAGGTCTTGATTAAGGTGCAACAGGTTATAAAAGGCGCATCAGGTTGATAATGGAAGCATGTAGGCTATGGCTAACAAATGATCGGACAGAACGTGATTAACTGGAGCATTGGTTAAGGTACACCGATTGTTACTGCTACATGTGTTTTGTGAGTCAGAAATAAATGCATTATAAACTGACAAATGATGATATATAGTCTTTGATTCAAAACTGTTTTGATTAATCGCCTGAGTTTAAAATATACGAACTCTGTTCCTCATTTTAAAAGAAGGCAATTTTCATTGGCAGATATAAGCAATATATAACACTTTTGAATACCAGTATCCTATACTACAATAACTATATGTTTACTTGTCAGGATTGGATTTGTGACTCAAGATGATGCCCTTTTCCCACATCTGACTATCAAAGAAACACTAGTGTCTGCCACTTTTCTAAGGCTTCCGAGCAACATGACCAGACAACAAAATCCCGTTGTTCCTCAGCTTAAATCTTGTCGTCCTCAACTTCGTTGCTTTTTAGTATGTTTAGATCATTATCGTCCTCATTTAAACGAACCTTTTTATATCTGTAAATTTGCACACAAATTAACTACAATTTTTTGTTAATTATTGATAGGTAGTATTCAATAAACAAAACATATCGCTCTATGTTGACTTAATAATCTTGCTAAGCACCTGGCTGTATCCTAACTCTATGCATTTTCAAGATTCAACAACATAAGACTGGTATACTAGTTTTATCTGAAACCTAGAATTTATCATCATGTATTGGAAATTTTGGCCATATTCATCTATAAGTCATTGCTCTATACATTATCTTGCTGATATTAATAGATTGCAAACAATGGTCGAGTTATTCAATGAGCTAGACTTAGTTGGAGCAATATAAAGTAGGTGTTATGTAGCTATCATTTTTGCTACAATTTTGCTATGAGATTGTTATAGCATCTACATATTTTAGGCACTTGCATGTGTAATTGGGAAGAATTTGAAACATTGGCATACATTAAATGCAGGTCAATTAAAATGACAATCCTTCATTTTTCATTAAAGGTTGTATCATTCTGTTATGTAGAGTATATGATTATTTTGCAAAGCAATTGAATTATATTTTAGTATTATAACAGTCCTTCAACTGAATAGCAAAATGCAATTCAATTTTGCAAGTAAGTTGCAAAACAGAACTCAGTTGCAAAATGCTTCAAAATTTCAGTTGAATCATAGTCCAGATAACATTCATTTTTTATAAAAAATGCTTCAAAATGCTTCAATTTTTTTTTAAAAAATTCATCTGTTTAACAGTGTAGTGTGTGTGTGATTTTATGTGTGTTGGAGTGTAGTGTGCCCAGGTGGTACAGTTCAATGTGTTGGAGTGTAGTGTGTAGGTAACTATTTCGGTAGAGGAGCAGAAGGTGGAGAGTGGTAGTGCAGTAGTGGTATAGTTCAATGTGAGGGGTGTTGTTTTGTCATGTTGAAGTATTGTTGTGGTAATGAAGTGCAGAGGTAGTTCAATGGTGATGTGAGGCTGCTGGTGGTCAGGGACAAGTGGATGTGTGCAATGATATGTGCAACGAAGAGGTAAGTTGTGGGGTTACTGATGGGTAGGTGATGTTGATGAAATCAGTTGACAGTGGATGTTAAGGAAATCAGTTGACAGTGGTTTTTTGGAGCAGCAGTTTGATTGGTGATTAAATGGTTTCAAAGGATGTGTGGTTGTCAATGAAGGTTTGGACTGTGCACATGCACGGCTTCTTGAAAGTGGATGATCATTGTGAGACAGGGGGTGAAGTTGTGCAGGTTGATGATAAACGTAAGTTTGAAGTTTTGATTATGGGAATGATGACTATGGTTTCAGGTATGTAAGTGTATATGGGTTATTGATGGTGGTTAAGGATGGTGTGATGATTTCGGGTTTGGTCGAGGGCAGAAATGAAGGCAGAAAGGCACTATGTTATTGTTGACAGGGATTGTTTTTATTAGCGGTGCAGTTGTTAGGCAGCAGTTGAAAGCTTGGTTGTTTTGCTTTGTTGGTTTGGTGGTTTGTAGATAGGTGGTTAGTAGAGAAGTGGAGTTACTTGCAGTTGCAATTGTGACAGTAGAGTATGGGGTGGATATGAATGGCAGAGCAGATTGGAGATGTGGTTTGGGCATAGTATGTTTATCCCGATTTTGTTTTCATTATTCAAGAAGGTATAGATTAGGGGTATAGATTGACTGATTTAGTTCATTTTTATGTACCATATTAAGGTATAGATTGATCACAATAATAGGTTCATTAGGGATGCTAGTTTCAGTAAATTAGTCTTTGGCGATGCATCTTTTGTACTTATACATACTTGTATATATTGACTAACATATGTATGTTTGTGTTTCTTCTTCAAAGGTGTTGTAGGAAAGCAAGCAGTGGCATTAAGGATATCAGGAGATACAGCTGCATTTGTAGGATGCAAATTCTTGGGTGCACAAGACACGTTGTATGACCAAACTGGAAGGCATTACTACAAAGACTGTTACATTAAAGGCTCTATTGACTTCATTTTCGGAAATGCTCTCTCTTTATATGAGGTATCATTGTGTTCTTCTTTCATTCTGGATGTTACTTTGCTTTCAAAGTGTTTTTACTGGATTAAACAGGATCACCTATACTTTGTACTTTACATATTGAACTTTCTAAAATGCACAATTATACAGATGTAATTTATTTCATCGCCGGTTTTAAGCAATGGTGGGATCATCTCAGTTTGTATACTGACATAATTTACTGTTAGTCACATGAACGTATACTTCCATAAATATGAACTTTTAATTTTTTTCTCTTTCCCCAGAACTGTTAAATTTCACGAGAAAGTGAAAACATTATAAAATGATGAACTGGTACTAACTTTTATGTAAATATACATACATGTGGGTAAATAAACAGGGATGTCATGTGCATGCAATAGCAGAGAATGTAGGGGCACTAACAGCACAAAACATAATGAGCATGTTAGAGGACACAGGCTTTTCTTTTGTTAACTGCAAAGTAACAGGATCTGGTGCACTGTACCTTGGAAGAGCTTGGGGACTATTCTCCTGTGTAGTTTTTGCATATACCTACATGGAAGACATCATCATACCAAGTGGTTGGCATAACTGGGGAGATCCTGCTCGAGAAATGTATGTCTTTTCTGTGGAATGCAATAGCTTATGCTGCACTGATGTATACTTATTCTATATGCTTTGGTACATGCAGGACTGTGTTTTATAGGCAGTATAAATGCATAGGTGCTGGTTCGAAGCATTTGGGTAGAGTTACCTGGTCGAGAGAGCTCACAGATGAGGAGGCCAGACTGTTTATTTCCATGACTTTTATCGATGGAACTGAATGGATCAAGTTATGATGTCATTTTCTCTCTCAGCATTTCACGTTTGACTTCACGGAAATTGATTGATCATACTTATGTTTAATTTTTATCACAAATATTTGTGTACTTATGTTTAATTTTTATCACAAATATTTGTGTACTTATGTTTAATTTTTATCACAAATATTTATGTTTAATTCTTCATGTATGAAATATTATGGATATATATATATATATATATATATTGTGATTTGGCTTATGACTTAATTTGTGTACTTATGTTAATGTGATGAATGTGGTTTTTTGAGTTATAATATATAAGTAGAATTGAAAATTGTAAGCTTTGAATGTTATGGCAGCAGGAAATGTGCAATAGAATTTTTTTATAGCATTCTAACTATGCAATAAAAAGAAAAATTGTTCAGTTTTGTTATACTATAGCATCATGTTAGTGCTATACAAAATATTTTGCAAAGAGTAAATAGTTTTCATAGCAATAAGACGGTGCTATAATAGATAGTAATGAATTTTCTATAGCATTTCAATGTGTCATAAAAGGTTGACACGATGATTCCATAGCGCGTTCAAATGCTATAATAATATAGCATGTCGACATATTTATAGCAACTAAAATGCGTCATAAAAAGTTCTATAGCACGTTTCATAATGCTATAGAAAAACAGTTGCACCAATATGGCCTATTTTAGATGGCAAGAAAAATACGTTTTCCATTGCAAGTATGACACGCTATAGTATCTACCAGACTTTTTACAACATTTTGATCTATGGCGATTATAGAATCGCTATAGAAAGTTTTTATAGCGGTTTTTACACGCTATAAAAAGTCCTTTTTGTTGTAGTGCTGGTGGCGTTGTTGGTTCTGGGTACGGCATCATGTGGTAGCAGCGGTAGGCAGTTGAAGATCGGCGACTATATGTTACAGCGTGCAGTTAGGATTTAATGGTATTGGTAAATTACATTTTTTCCCTTGTTTACTTTTAAATTAAAATTTAAAATTCAAACTTCTAACATGAATAACTTTTGCATACGAACTCCAATTGACACGCGGTTTCTTGCATTGGACTCGTATTGAGATTCCGGACAATAAGAAACTTGTTTGGTTGATTTTGGAGACTGTTGAGATTTTGGTCTTTTGTTGGATTTTTAATGGGCTGTAAACCAAAGGTGAGTGATTAAGCCCACTCACGCAATACTGAAATTTCTTATGTTGGTTGAGTTAAAATTATGAAGTGATAAAATTTTATTGATTGTCATTTGGTAATTTTTGAGTTTGATATTGATATTGAATTGAATTGACATTTAAATTAATATTGAATTTAATTACTAATTAACACCGACAATTGATAACTGGTAACTGTTATGACATATTGGTTGATTCGAATGTTGATTGTTATTGTATGCGTATTGATTGATGTTGGATGTGTGGTTGTTTATTTATTTGACATACCCTTGGTTATTACCCTATTTATTATTTGATATTATATAAATTTTCATCTGTATTATTTGAATTGAACCAGAAAATAGGTTGAAATGATATATACCTATGTCATTTAATTATGGGTTGAAATGATACATATCCATCCATGTAATTAAAATTGAAATAACCGATCACTTGGCCATATGGTAAAAACTTTATATGGACTTCGGATTTGGTTAAATTAAATGGTTTTAAAATCTTGCATTTGCATTTATATGAATTTAATTATTTCCAATTTGAGATTTGAAATGTTGAAATTGAAACTGTTTAAATGAAATAGTTCGAGGATTTAATTTGGAATCTTAAAGTTGAAATTAAGATATGATTTGAATTCATTGGAAGTGAATTATTTTAAAGGGCTTAATTTTAATTTAAACTTTGAATTTACTTTAATTGAAGTGGTTTAAACTCGTATTTTAAAGTTTTGGATGGGAGAAGGATTTGAACTAAATTGTTTTAAAATGAGAATTTGGATTGAAACTCTCGGCCATTTGAATAGAACCATTTAAAGTGAATTTGAAGTGAAGTTTGAAATTGTTTTGAATTGAGGCTGGTTTAAATCGAAAATCGAATATGAAGTTGACTTGAATTGGAAGTTGAAATATTGATTTCATTGTGATTTGGGACATTAGTTCAAATTGTTGTGAAATAAAGAAACAGTCTTAATATAAACAATTTTAAAATTAATTTAATATATAAAACTGCTTAAATTATCCAAACTATTTTCAATATTAAAACTATTTTATATTCGAAACTATTTCATATCTTTAAAACTTTTTTGATTATTCTAAACTATTTTTCAATATTAAAACCATTTTAATTATTAAAAACCATTTTCAATATTCAAACTGTTTTGAAAGGGGAACTGTCTAGAATTAAATCAATGAATTAAATATGAATGCTTTGATATGAAGGTATAACCTATTTTGAACTCGAAACGATTTGAAGTAAATCTGATACTTTGATAGGAAGTATGACTTGTTCTTGAAATTTAAAAGAACCAGCTGGTGTAAAATTGATGTTCGGTTGTTAAAGAGATCGAAGCCGAATATTGGCATACCCTCTGTCAATACTGCAACCACTTTAACAACTGTGTACACGGTGGATGTTATCCAGAATGTAGAAGTTGAATTGGCGGCGTTTACTGGAATTAAAAAATAGAATGATGATGGATGAACCCGACACTTGTGTCAATTTGAAATGACTAAAACATGAGCCTATGTCTGGCCAAGAGGTTCTCTACCTTTAGGCGCTATCACCACTTCATATTACTATATTGATTTTTACTTGATCGGTGCACATAGATTTTATTTTGGAGGTGGTTGACTCAGTCGGCAGTCGTTGCTATAATGTGTTACGACCAGCCAGAAATGGTCAACTGCTAGAATCCTACCTTAGGCATTGCCTCACGTGCCTTGTCATACTTTTATCCTTATACATACCTACTACGATTTTTTTAGTATGGTACCTATCGGGGACTCACTGGCTACCGACATTACTGGTTGTGTTACAGGACCTACATAGACTACCTGCTTAAAAATGTGTTAAGGGGAATTAATGTAAAGGCTTAATGCTATTTTAATATTTTAGTTTACTGATAGTCACTACATATCTAGCGTATTTTACTACAATTAGATAGTTTAATGGATCCTTAGTAGATGGAAAATCACGTAACCTCTCTTAAGTTATTGCACTCACGTTGTACACTTGATAGGAGATGGAAAATCCCGTAAACATCTTTGAAGATATTATACTCATATTTACTTGTTGTTGATTTAACTTAATAAGAACTTTTAGTTCCAACTCGAGTGTTTTGTCTTTTATTACGCTCAGGTCAGCCTAAGTATTTCAGTGTCTGAAGACAATATTCCTTGAGGATGAAGAGGGAGTTTGATTTACCGTATTAACTATTATAATTCCGCTGCATTATTTTGGTATGTTGCTGATTGTACTCTGATTATGTTGTAAAAATTGAAATCAAACATATACTGTAAAACAGCTTCAAGAACTGTTTATTTAATTATTATATTTTGTCATTCCGCAGCGAGATTATGTGTATTGCTTTCCATCTTTTCTATTATTTCTTAATGTTATTGTCGACTTTAATCGCTCAAAAAGATGGGTCACCACAGTTATTGAGCTAACTAATAAACATCTTTACCTTAGGGATGTCTAAAGAAAAGTAGACTATAAGAATGAGTTTGGATACCAGCATCCTACTCTTCTTAGCAACTCAGGGATCAGATAGGAAAAAAGGTCGAAGTAGTCGATGTAGTTTTCAGACTCGTACACTATTTGAGCCTCCATCTGAATTTTGAAAAGTATAATGAAATTTGCATTTTTTATATACTCTTGGGATGTAGAATAGTATTATAAAAGTAAATAAGGGTGGAGTAAGTTACTAATTTAATGTTTTATAACGATCTTTCTTTATAAAATGTTTATTAACTTAAGTGGACATTTATGAAATGATTCATAAATAATTTTACTATTGAATGAAATACTATAAATGAAAATGAGAGTGATTTAGAAAGAGATTGGTGTAGCTAAAAAACCAATAGGATTAAGTACGTAAGTTGTATGTAGATCACTTTATTCTCATGGTTCTTTGTCTAGGATTCAAGTACATAACTTCGAGGTGATTCATACCAATCTGGACAAGGATTGTTCACTTGTTTCTTGACGATGAGTACTTGTTTCGAATTCTTGATATGATACTGAGTTTTTCTATCATAGGACAGGGGTATGCATGTAGAATAGAGGCAACTAACCAAGGAACCTGATCGAAGTCAACGGTAGGGAGTTAGAGTGAGTGATACTAGTTCGAAAGTAAAGTTTATGTATCTTAGCAAGTACTTGGATCAGATACTGCGTACAGATTATCCATGTACATCATACCAGCTTAAGTACATTTATATATTATGTTTTCTGGCTTAGGAAAGTTTGGGGAGTGACTTTCAATTTTGTTTGAGGGAGCTTAGATAATCTTCTAAGCAATAACCCAAGACCGAGGAGCGTAACTATAGGTTTAGAAAATTATATATATATATCTTTGGACGATCGAGAAAGTTGTGAACCTGAGCAAAATTCTAAATCATGTTTGTTAGTCATTTAACATTTTAAACAATGTTAAGTGTTAGTTTATTGCAATTGATTTGGTTGATAGTGTGATTTTATATACTACGATTTATAAAGTATGACTTTGTAAGCAAAGGATTTTAAAGTTGTTTTCTATTAGGATTTAAATCCCAATGCATTTGAAAAAGTAATTTCGAAAGAATTTGCAAAAAAAAATATTAGTATTATTTTGAAAAACTTTTATGAAGTAATTATTATTTCAGGACATTTGAAAAGAGTTTCTACAAAGTGATTTTTCAAATATTTTTGTTATGGCTAAAGTTATGCGACTGGGGGTTTTCTAATTTGAAAGACTTGCTAGGTTTATCTGTTTACTCTAGTTATTATTTAGGGAGGAACCAGAATACCACTGGATACTCCATATTGGTTTAATTCTAGAGTTATACCAAGCATCGGCAACAGGGGCACCTTCCATATCATGATCGATTTTGGTTTTGATATATTTCTCTTTGGAGACTTTGAAGATATATTTTGAATATAGAAACCCAAGCATTTAATTCTGAATTTATTTTTTGAAAAGATAGAATGCGTTGTATTTTATTATACATTATTCTTTGTACTTATGTTGCAGCTTCTTAATATGGATTTTTAGTAATCAATTACTAACAGCCAAGTAAGTGATTTCATTTCTAGGTAGGAAAATTACATATAATAACATGTCAAATTAGTGAGAAAAGGATTAGTAAAAATAAGTTTAGTTAAAGTTGTTCAAATGTAACTAAGTAATAAAGTAAAAAAGACTTTTCTCCTTATTTTAAATTAATAAAGTACTAAATTGTACATAAATTTATATGCATTAGTAAATGTCATTATGATATAAGTACATAGCCATGTGCTTGCATTTAAAAGCGGTAAAGGTGTATGGAAAACGAAGGGTAGTATTGTAATTTGTTAAAGGGTAAGAGAGGCAATTTGCCAAATTTCTATTTCTATAAATAAGCGCCCTACCTTCACTTTCCTCTTTACATTTTCATTCCATTTTCGTTAGCTCTCATTTCTCATCTTCTTCACCACTCATTTTCTATAATGAAACCCTATCAAAACATATCCTTTCCTCCTCAAAAATCATTGCATAAGCTTGTAATAATATTGTCTTCATCTCTACCTTCTCAAAGTTGCATGTTTTAGAGCTTATCTCTCTTTTTCTAGCTAGGCCGTGTTCTTTTGGGGCTTCTTTGGGAGCTTGGGTGTGAGCTTTTGGAGAAAATGGTTAGTTTGGTTGCTTCCTTGGGTCGAGGAAGGAAGCTTGTGCCTTTATTTGAAGTTTAGCTTTGGAAAATGTGAGTTAATCTCACTTTAAAGTGTTTTTAAAATTAAGAAAAAATTGTTATTTATATTTTTTATACTTGTGTATGTTGCTTGTTTGGATTTACTTTTGATGTTGTTTATACTTGTATATATTCCTACACGAAAGCATAAAGCTTAAGTAATCATGAAAATGCCAAACCTCTCTGAACTGCTGGTTATCAAAACCAAAGATAGATCATTATAAAGCAGAACTAAACAGGATATCGGACTACAGACGAATCTGACTCAACTATCAAACCTCCCTGAACTGCTGGTTCCAAAACCAAAGATAGATCAAACACGTACTCCCTCAGAGATACGTAAAACACAATGAATTCCAGTCATCCAAACTGACAATTCAATCCTGAAGACCAAAAACTTATCCAAATCAGAACATAGAAGAGATCCAAAACACAACTCTACTTCACAATTATCAGTAGATTCCAAACTTACTTCTCCTATCCAGAGATGTACTCCCAAACTGCTTTCGCTGCACCACTCTGATCTAAGGTAGAATGAAAATGCTGATGAAGAACATGAGCACAAACTGGACAACACATCCAGAAATATGGTCCAACAAATCCATAAAGAAAACTCAGATATTCCATCAAAACCTGAGCTGCTTCACCAAACCCTATCTCTAGGAATCATCCTTCAACTAGCTTGAACCACCGATACCACCCTGGAATCTAGTCGATAAGAAAACTTAATCTCCAATGCCGACAAACTTCTGACTTCCCTGAAGACATTCAGAAAAACTCTGATAACCCAAGAGAATACTCAGCAATCGCAAGTCACTTTTACGATCAACCCATCCTAATTTCCAAAGAAAAACTATTCTCTCTTAACAAATCAGAACAGCTCATACTTAACTATCCAATCCATCGAAGAAATGGATCCACTTTGCTGCTTCTGGACTCCTTCTCAAGAAAAACTGCTCAGCCAGAAAACTTCCTGCCAACACAGACCACTCCGAGCTGCACTACTGACACTGATGCCAAGGACTTCCTATCCAAAGCTCTTCGAGAAACTCGAACTTTAACCCAAATAGAAACACCATGCTAAACTCAGCCACAACACCGAAGCATACACACTTCCTTAAACTTGTTCCAAAGAAAACACCTTCGGGAACATCCATAGTCACTGTATCTCATCACACAGCTACTATTACCTGAGGTATCAAGATACCATCACTCGCTTCTGCCTAATCGACAGATCCAACTCTACTTATCCATATTTCAAAGATAGACTCCAAACCATAACAGGTTTCCTACAGAGATCGGTGAAATCCTTACACCACAGCAAAGCTTACTCGAGACAGTATTGGGTCTACAGTCTCGACAGATACACTTCCAACCTCAATACTCAAATTCCAACCATTGGTAGTCGTGTTACACACACCACTACCATATCTACCTTTATAACTCATATTGGAAAACCCGAACACGTAACCCACCAAATAGGTAGAAATAAATATATATATATATATATATATATATATATAGTTATATAAAAATTACAAATACGTGCTCTCATGATAGACACCACTCCATAGCCTAGGTATTCACTCAACCAAGAACTCTGATACCACTTTAACAACCCGCCACTCATTCCACAGAATGACGCATCATTAATAAGAAAGAAAGGGATAGAAAATAGAAAAGAAGAGAAGAGAGAAAGGAACAACAATAGATACTCACAGCGGAACGAATGAAATATAATATATCACATAAGATATTACATAGTATCATATACATCAGAGTTACACAGATTATACATCACATACTAGACAGTTATAAACACCCGTCTAGTTATTACAACTCAATACAATACAGAGATCAATACAAAGATCAACACAGCGGAACTACTATCTATATCTACAACGCTGAAGCCTCCTGCTCCATTGCTCCTCCACAATTCGTCAAAGCTAACCTGAATCCCTTGGCTACTCGTAAAAATTTGAGTACCCAAGAGTTTATAAAACAGAAATAAACACTTGGGTCAGACATGGGTCTGGTGTGAGTAACAGGTTAAACTTGCTTAACTTCAAAACCTTTTGAAAACAAAGGTATCACGTAAGACTTCCCACACATAAACATGGAAAAGTTTTTACCTTACGCTAACCAAAACATTGATAGGAAATCCAGTTATATTATAATAGGTCTAGGGTTTTCAAATAAGTATTCACATAGCCGAAATTGTTACATTCATTAAATTCCAGCATACATAGGTATACAATCAAGTCCGTTATCACTTATTGGAAATTGGATTCCATACAATGGCAGGGCTACCGGGGTACCGCCCGTCAAAGTACGTGGCCTAGATCACCGTACCGAGGATCACTCCCAATCCCCTGCAACACAAGGCCGGAACATCCCTTACTGGATAATTCCCGCACAAGATACCCCACGGTTGTCATGATCAACCGCACACTAAACCAAAATAATAAGGGACATCTAGACAGAGGTAATCTTGTCCTACTTGGGTGCTACCCACTAACCTTGTTGCACCTCCCATGTTTTAGCCATTCCCGGTTTGTGAGGCTTGAGGCTACGATTACCTTTAAATAGAACACATCTATCTTAGAATGCTCATCGTCCACCTGACGATGTGCTGAAAACATTCAATCCATATAAGTTCGTTCTGGGTTCGAACGAAACAGAAGGCATTATCTCGTTACACTCATTTTGGAATCACCCTTAGAGTTAACGACAATAACCCTTGCACTCTGAATCTTCATCTTCACTTGAGATTCACGACCTATCGTTATTTGGATCGATGTGGTATTTGGATATCCAAATCTGGAAACCCGATCCTGGTCTCATCGAAATCCAAAACGTATCTTTTAAGGCCAAGTTGTTTTAAAGTTAAAACAATTCAATTCATTATCTATATTCACATAGATAGATAATTTACAATATCACAATAGATAATCAACATTATCAATATAAACAAATAATCCATATTATCATCACAATTCAACTAGAACATCCATATCACAAATCATCACATATCTCATCAAAGATATCAAACAATGCAAAGCATTCCATATTATTTATCCATCCATAAGTAATGATTTATACCATTTCTAATTAATTTAAAGTGAATTAAATTAATTACTTCATTCTATAAATCCTACTTACTTAACCATTAATTAATTTCAAATCAATTAATTATCCCCTAATTACCCTTTAATTTCATTCAGGTAATTTATCCTTTAATTAATTACTCAAATTAATTATCCTTAACCATTTATAGTAATTAACCTTTAATTACTTCATTTATTAATTAACTATAATTAATTAAATTAATCAACTATAATTAATTACATTAATCCTTAATTAATTAATTAATCACTTCATTTATTAATTATTCTTAATTAATCAATTCTTGATTACATCATTAATTATCTTAATTACAAATTAATTATTAATTACTCTAATTAAATTAATTACATTAAGTAATTAACCTTTAATTAAACCACATTTATTAATAACTCTTAATTAATCTCATTCAGTAATTAACTACCCTTAATTACTTCTTTAAATAAATTAATTACTCCTTAATTAATTTCTTAATTAATCCCTTGATTAATTCACAAGTAATTAAACTCAAATTACTTCCATTAATACATCATTATTCAATTAATTACTTTCAGTAATTATCTATTATTTACTTCCCTAAATAATCATACCTTATTAATTACATTAAGTAATTATTTATCAAATCATCCATTGATTATTCTAAATTAATTAAACTTAATTAATTAACTTAAACTAATCAAATTAACTTAACTAATCAATTTAATTAAATTAATTACAATGAGTAATTAATTTCTTAATTACTTCCATTAGGTAATTATATTTAAACAAATTTCGTAAATGATTATCTTTAAATTAATTAATCTAATTAATTATTAAAATTAATCACATAATTTAATTATTTAATAATCCTTAGTTAATGATCTTCATTAACTATTTAAAATTCATTAATTACTTTTCTAAAGTAAATAAAAACTTACATTTCTTATTATTAATTATAAATTAATTAACCATTAATAACCCATTAATTAATCCTAATTATTTAATTAATTAAGTGTTAACTGTAACTTAATTACTTGATTAATTAATTTCTAATCATTAATTTAAAAATCAACTCTATGATTCTTAATTACAAATTAATTATTGCTTAATTAATTAACTTAAACCTTAATTAATAAATTTAAACCCTTAATTACTTAATTAATTAATCCAAATCATTAATTAATTAGATTATTTAAACCATTTTAATTACCTTAAAGATTTAATGATTTTAAATTTAAGATAAAACATTTTCTTATCCATGGTTAAATTATTATTCATAAATACATTTGAAAAACATCCATTTTAAAATTTACTTTTAAATTTCATTTTAAATTCGGGATTTCAAATGAATACCAATTTATCTTTAACCAAGTTAAAACCAATTTTTAAAAACCTTTATATGTTAAAGAATTTCTATATCTTATAAAAGAATTTCTAAAAGAGCTTAAATCAAATCCCTTTTTTTTAAATTTAAAACATTTAAAACATAACTAACATTTAAACTTATTAAAACATTTAAATTTATAAAACTTATTTATCTCCAATCTAAATTCAAACTAAACTTGAATCTATATTAAATATTTGATTTAAAATTCTGTTTAGATATTGCTTCACAAATTTAAATTTAGTTTAAATTTAAAACAGACAGGTTTTAAAACCTTGCAACACTAATGTACTCGAGTCCACCCTAAATTACTTCGAGTCGCATACCCTAAAACTTCGAGTCTCTCTCGAAACAACTCGAACAAAACGCGAGTAAGCCTGATACCTACCATCACTGACACGAACGTGGGTTCATGCACGTGCATCGACCACCTACGATGCTCCGGCCAACGAGGCTGACTCCGACACATCGCCGATCCTTCCTCTTTGACGATCCAAACCCCAAACCATCGATTCTCACTCGAAATCGAAATCGAGTAGCACCACCAAAACTGGAACACAGACTACAACTTCCAAAACCTGGCAACAACTCCTCGTACTCGAGACTCCGACTACCGAAACCGCTGATCTTCCAGCCACGCCTTCGCCAACTTCCCTGCTACCAATACCCAAAGTTCTGATGAACTCGATACAACCTAGATGCCGTGATGATCGATTTTCCTAATCTAGTTAAAACTAGGGTTAAAATCTTTAATCCTAAATTAATACTGCCTAAATGCCTTAATTCATTTTCCAATAATTTTCCTTGCATCCTCGATCATCCCATTATCATTACTGAGGAATACAACCTCCCAAATTCTCCGAGATCGACAGAGTTACCCAAAATTCATATTTAGCTAAAACCAGAACTGCACCTTCAATTCTAAACTAAAAATTATTATTTTAATGCTAAAAATCACGTTATAGTTTATGTATTCAATCTATAATTCTAGATTTATGAATTACCCAGTTTAAATTTTCACTTTTATATACATGCACTGATTGTTTTTGGTTTACAAAGACACTCAGACTAGAAGTTTGACTTAATTAAAAATTTTAACATTAGTATATGATAAATCAAACAATTCTTGTTTGTAAATTAAGTCCTAATAAAAACTAGATCAAGTGGTAAAAGATTTTAAATGAAATTTTGAGTCTGGGCAAACAAAACAAGAACAGAGTATATATTCACATATGCACATAATACATCCACATATACATATAGGAAAAATGCACTTGTATATTCATATATCAATACATATATATGCAGAACTACCTATAAATATTCACATGCAACCATCTTTCATTCAGCACTTAACATGAAATCCAGAATCAACTTAAGTTATTTTTTTAAAAATGTTACTCACCTGTTCAAAGATGAACAGAGCCTATTTTATTTTGAAAAAGCTTTTGAAACTGAGAAACTTGAATTGCCTTGATCCTTATTAAACTGAAATGCTTCTTTGAATTTGATTCTAAAACTTGAGTTGCTGGAGCTTTAGACTGATTTAACTACATGCATGCTTCCAGGTTGAAAAATGAATGCAGACTGGTTTCTTTGATTACATTCAGGTTTGCAAAAGAAGAGGCTTTGGTTTTGAATTTGTGAAAATGAGATTACAGGGTATTGAATTTGATTTTTGGTTTGAGGAGTTTTTGGATTACTGATTATCAGATTTGTATTACAGAAAGGTTTGAGTTTCTCTTGTTTTGAAAAGAAAATAGAAAGGAATGAAGTGAAGAAATACAAATGTATATATATATAAGTAAATTTGTGATTTGTAAAAATAAAAGAAAAATAAAATTAAAATCTTGACATTTGTCATTATTATTCACTTATCATTTAACACTTGTAAAATGAGGCCTTAAGATAATAACACATGTCTTTTTAAGTATTTAGTATTTATTTTTAAAGGTTAATATAAGCTTATACTAAATTAATTAATTTATAAGTACTTATCTATATATAAATTACTTTTTAAAGAAACAAAACTAATTATATTTATAAATAAAAGTTTATACAAATATTCTAAAATCCAAAACAATTTAAATATCTATTCTTTTGAATTTCAACTTTAAATTCAAATTCAAATCAAATTAAATCCTAAGATTCAATTTAAAAATTAAGTTATATATATGTATACATATATAACTATTTATTAAATTTAAAATAACAATTCCATAGTCTTTAAAAACCCATTCATGTTTATAAAAATAATACATTATACTTATTATTTAAAAATAACATATTTGATAATTTAGATAATTTTTATAAGAGATTATATTATCAAGTAATATTTTAAAAAGAAATAAAACAAACCTTTTTGTTAATCTTATTTATATTTAAGCTTAAGTTAAAATATATCTTAACAATCTAAACATTTACCTAAAGTATTTTAAAGCTATAAGGTTATTTATTTGAATAACTTTGAAAAGTTCATATTAAATTAAATCTAAATTTCCAATTTACCAAAGCTTTTCTATTTACAATAAATACAAAAATATATATATATATTACAAATAGAAAATATCTTATTAGCTTTTAAAAGATAAAATTCACCAATTAAATACTTATTTAATTAGATTATTAAATTAAATTCAAATTTTATTGTCAAAGATTATCAATATCAATTTAATTATTTAACAGATTATTAAATTGATATTGCTCAAATTTCCGGGATATCACATTCCTCCCCCTTAAACTAATTTCGTCCCCGAAATTTAAACAAAGGTAATTTAATAATTATTAAAGATTTTAATTTTAAATCACCAGCATATATTATCAATCATATGCTAACAACCATAGCAACCAATTCACTCAATCAAACAATTCTAACTATCGAGACAAAATTCTGGATAGAATTCCCTAGAGTTTCCCAAGTATGAATACCGAGATACTCACTCAACAGAATCCAAACAATCAATACTACTAAGTAATAGAGCTCCTACTCATCTAGATCTACAGAACTAAACAGGATATCAGACTACAAACGAATCTGACTCAACTACCAAACCTCCCTGAACTGCTGGTTCCAAAACCAAAGATAGATCAAACACGTACTCCCTCAGAGATACGTAAAACACAATGAATTCCAGTCATCCAAATTGACAATTCAATCCTGAAGACCAAATACTTATCCAAATCAGAACATAGAAGAGATCCAAAACACAACTTTACTTCACAATTATCAGTAGATTCCAAACTTTCTTCTCCTATCCAGAGATGTACTCCCAAACTGCTTTCGCTGCACCACTCTGATCTGAGGTAGAATGAAAATGCTGATGAAGAACACAAGCACAAACTGGACAACACATCCCAGAAATATGGTCCAACAAATCCATAAAGAAAACTCAGATATTCCATCAAAACCTGAGCTGCTTCACCAAACCCTATCTCTAGGAATCATCCTTCAACTAGGTTGAACCACCGATACCACCCTGGAATCTAGTCGATAAGAAAACTCAATCTCTAATGCCGACAAACTTCTGACTTCCCTGAAGACATTCAGAAAAACTCTGATAACCCAAGAGAATACTCAGCAATCGCAAGTCACTTTTGCGATCAACCCATCCTAATTTCCAAACAAAAACTGTTCTCTCTTAACAAATCAGAACAGCTCATACTTAACTATCCAATCCATCGAAGAAATGGATCCACTTTGCTGCTTCTGGACCCCTTCTCAGGAAAAACTGCTCAGCCAGAAAATTTCCTGCCAACACAGACCACTCCGAGCTGCACTGCTGACACTGATGCCAAGGACTTCCTATCCAAAGCTCTTCGAGAAACTCGAACTCCAACCCAAACAGAAACACCATGCTGAACTCAGCCACAACACCGAAGCATACACACTTCCTTAAACTTGTTCTAAAGAAAACACCTTCGGGAACATCCATAGTCACTGTTTCTCATCACACAGCTACTATTACCCGAGGTATCAAGATACCATCACTCGCTTCTGCCTAATCGACAGATCCAACTCTACTTATCCATATTTCAAAGATAGACTCCAAACCATAATAGGTGTCCTACAGAGATCGGTGAAATCCTTACACCACAGCAAAGCTTACTCGAGACAGTATTGGGTCTACAGTCTCGACAGATACACTTCCAACCTCAATACTCAAATTCCAACCATTGGTAATCGTGTTACACACACCACTACCATATCTACCTTTATAACTCATATTGGAAAACCCGAACAGGTAACCCAACAAATAGGTAGAAATAAATAAATAAATATATATATATATATATATAGTTATATAAAAATTACAAATACGTGCTCTCAAGATAGACACCACTCCAGAGCCTAGGTATTCACTCAACCAAAGAGCTCTGATACCACTTTAACGACCCTCCACTCATTCCACAGAATGACACATCATTAATAAGAAAGAAAGGGATAGAAAATAGAAAAGAAGAGAAGAGAGAATGGAACAACAACATATACTCACAGCGGAACGAATGAAATATAATATATCATATAAGATATTACATAGTATCATATACATCAGAGTTACACAGATTATATATCACATACTAGACAGTTATAAACACCCGTCTAGTTATTACAACTCAATACAATACATAGATCAATACAAAGATCAACACAGCGGAACTACTATCTATATCTACAACGCTGAAGCCTCCTGCTCCATTTCTCCTCCACAATTCGTCAAAGCTAACCTGAATCCCTTGGCTACTCGTAAAAATTTGAGTACCCAAGAGTTTATAAAACAGAAATAAACACTTGGGTCAGACATAGGTCTGGTGTGAGTAACAGGTTAAACTTGCTTAACTTCAAAACCTTTTGAAAACAAAGGTATCACGTAAGACTTCCCACACATAAACATGGAAAAGTTTTTACCTTACGCTAACCAAAACATTGATAGGAAATCCAGTTATATTATAATAGGTCTAGGGTTTTCAAATAAGTATTCACATAGCCGAAATTGTTACATTCATTAAATTCCAGCATACATATGTATACAATCAAGTCCGTTATCACTTATTGGAAATTGGATTCCATACAATGGCAGGGCTACCGGGGTACCGCCCGTCACAGTACGTGGCCCAGATCACCGTACCGAGAATCACTCCCAATCCCCTGCAACACAAGGCCGGAACATCCCTTACTGGATAATTCCCGCACAAGATACCCCACGGTTGTCATGATCAACCACACACTAAACCAAAATAAAAAGGGACATCTAGACAGAGGTAATCTTGTCCTACTTGGGTGCTACCCACTAACCTTGCTCCACCTCCCCTAGTTTAGCCATTCCCGGTTTGTGAGGCTTGAGGCTACGATTACCTTTAAATAGAACACATCTATCTTAGAATTCTCATCGTCCACCTGACGATGTGCT
Source organism: Allium fistulosum (assembly GCA_030737815.1). Classification (NCBI taxonomy): domain Eukaryota; kingdom Viridiplantae; phylum Streptophyta; class Magnoliopsida; order Asparagales; family Amaryllidaceae; genus Allium; species Allium fistulosum. The sequence continues at coordinate 421,218,136 of CM060907.1, read as the reverse complement.
GAAAACATTCAATCCATACAAGTTCGTTCTGGGTTCGAACGAAACCGAAGGCATTATCTCGTTACACTCATTTTGGAATCACCCTCAGAGTTAACGACAATAACCCTTGCACTCTGAATCTTCATCTTCACTTGAGATTCACGACCTATCGTTATTTGGATCGATGTGGTATTCGGATATCCAAATCTGGAAACCCGATCCCGGTCTCATCGAAATCCAAAACGTATCTTTTAAGGGCAAGTTATTTTAAAATTAAAACAATTCAATTCATTATCTATATTCACATAGATAGATAATTTACAATATCACAATAGATAATCAACATTATCAATATAAACAGATAATCCATATTATCATCACAATTCAACTAGAACATCCATATCACAAATCATCACATATCTCATCAGAGATATCAAACAATGCAAAGTATTCCATATTATTTATCCATCCATAAGTAATGATTTATACCATTTCTAATTAATTTAAAGTGAATTAAATTAATTACTTCATTCTATAAATCCTGCTTACTTAACCATTAATTAATTTCAAATCAATTAATTATCCCCTAATTACCCTTTAATTTTATTCAGGTAATTTATCCTTTAATTAATTACTCAAATTAATTATCCTTAACCATTTATAGTAATTAACCTTTAATTACTTCATTTATTAATTAACTATAATTAATCAACTATAATTAATTACATTAATCCTTAATTAATTAATTAATTAATCACTTTATTTATTAATCTATTACTTAAAAAGGAAAGTAGTAACCATCATCTTCTAATTCTGACACGTGTCCTCCTTTATTTTCATACGTGTTCCATACAAATTTACTTATGTCCGCTTCGGTTTCTCTGCTGTTCGAAATAACGTATTTTCTTCATTTTCATTCAAGCAACGATTAGTTTTCATGCCTCTTCACATGATTTAATTAACCGCTTCATTTCTCTCTTCGTTCTCAATCCAACTATTAAGTCGTCCTCCCACTCCGATCAAATTAGTTTACTCCATTTGTGCCGAATAATTCATGTCCTTCTCCCACTCAATCATTACCTATCCCGCATAATGTTTCCTTCATATATTTCTCTTCTCTCCTGCTGATCAATTTTGTTCCCCTTGCTTAACATTTTGACTTTTCCTGCTTTCTCTCTCCTAAATTTTGGACGATTTCCATCTTCGGATGCTCGACAAGATGAGAAAAAAGCAGCCTTCAACTCTGGTGTACAATTATGTTCGCATCCCTTTTTCCATCAGAAATTTGGAAACCCTAACATCGGTTCTTCAACCCCATTCAAGAACCAGTTTTTGTCATTTCTTCGATTTTTTCCTTCTCCTGCTTCACCAGAATTTACTGAAAGCCACTTCTTTCAGAGGAAAAGAGTTTGCCCTTTCTTCTTCCATTCTCCTGCTCTTACCAGTTTCGCCATTAAGTAATAGTACGTCGCTTTCTTTGTAACGACGCTTCTTTTTCCCTTCGTTTCATCTTTTAAGGGAGCAAGGCAAAAGGAGAAGCAACTCGTGCCATTTAAAAGAATTAGATTGGTAAGACGGTTACTAATGCAGATGAGAAAAAGTAATTTTCAGTTTGAATGTTGATACTTTTTTTGACGCAGGTTATGTGGAGGGCATGAGAATATGGTGGTTCGGTTAAGCAGCTACATCCATTATCATTAGCATGCTGTTTTACATGTCAATTTCTAACTTGGACTTATCACATTTTGATGGTAAAATGTTTATTCCTCCTTTATTTTGTTTATACATTCTTGTCAGCATAAATCATGCTCATGAAATAACCTACATAGTAAGTACATTCACACATACAGATATATGTGGGGTTAATCCAAGCTTGATTTTTTTCCCCTAATTTATCATCTAGGTTCAAAGTTGGATTAAGTTTGCACTCATGAATTTTTTTTATGTACCTGCATCATCATACATGTCAAACTGCTAGGTCTCGAATGAAATTAATCGCTTAGCCCATTTATAGTAGTCTTTGTATATGATTTCAAATACTGAACTGGGAAATATCATTGAATATGGTATAAAGTGTTAGGTAATGGGCATAAACATGTGTAGTTACAATAAAATGTTAAACTTGTGCCACTATAGTTTGAAAATAATAGGGTCAGTTGAGTTGACGTGTTGTGGTTGAGAAATTAATATCAATAATCACAAACTAATTATCTTTACAAACAAAAAATATTAATGTCAGGCAAGTACATTCTGCTTTCTGAATTTAACATACGTACATGTGCTCTTGAGAAAGTTTTTTTCCTGTAGTGATATTGTATGTCTTTGAAATTATGAATGCAATCAATAGCTCTTTGTGCTGTGAAGTGAATTGCAACACATCAAACACATGAGCAAGTTATTCCACATCTCTTGGGCGCATCTTGGTAAAACAACATATTATCATAACTCATACATGGAAAATAATCATGTAAATCCTTTATGCGCCAAGTATTATAAATAAATATGAATTTCAAACACCTCTTCAAAATAGAAGAACAAAGTTTGTAGATTCATGTATGTCAAAAATTTAATTGTACAAAACATGGGGGAAGAATTAGATTTTAAATTTTCATCCTATTTTTTTCATAATATAACACTTTCTTTAAGTACCATAAGCAATCGGTAACTTCTGTTCTGTTTGTGCATGCTCCATAAATAGAATCTATCTTTTAAATATAATACAAATAGCTAGATAAATAATTAAAACCGATAAAAGTATAAATAAATAAATAAGCACTTCAATGGATGTATTCAAGCTCATAAATTAAGGGGTATTCAATAGTACTATATGAAATTATTACAAATGAACAAAATACCAAAAAAAAAATTGATTATAGATATATGTAGTTTGTTTAACCAAGAACGTTACTTTGTTGAAATGCAAAAATTAACGCATAGCCTATCAACTTATCAGTCTTACTAATAATCATTGACACGCGTTTCTTATATTCTTTTCTTTTATCTCAACTTCTATAGTAAAAAAACAGGGTCCAGTTGTGTACAACGATTGGTAATCCTTGCAAACTCAAAATGGTTAGTTGGGTCCGTAATTGAACTTCTAAGTTCTTACAAAACTGTTATGTTAAATCATCAAAGAATCATTTTGACATTGGATTAATTTAACAAACATGCAATTATAAATTATTAATCTCAACCTCATCAATCCCCACTTACGGTAGTGGTCAGTAAAAATGTAATACTAACCTCATCAATCCTCACGTACAAGCACGTCGGTAAAAATGTCACTGTACCCTCATCAATCCTCACATACATTAGGTTAGTAAAAATGTAAGTGTAGCTCACAGACACTCTCCTGGGCAATCACGTATCTATGTTATCTTCACAAGTTGTTTTTGTTGTTAAATATGGTTATATTCTTTGTGAAAATGTTACCAAATATTTGGGAATATTTACGTTTGTTGACTGATTATGTACTTACATCAGTTTTTGTTAAATTCAACTAATAGATGATGACCTTTTTCTTCAAATGCTGGGTGACTACAAGCAGGAAGAGAAATAGTGGTGGTCACCAACTAGGCTGAAAGTAAGACTTAACTGTGATAAAAATTATTATGAACGTGTTTAGAATATGCATACTTGACTGTTATGTGGATTCTATATTTTAAGAAAAATAATACAAAAGGTTTACTCCCGCAATAAATAAGAATACAAATTATGTAATATGAAAAAACTCGTCATAACAACTTTTTCCAACGTCTCTTATATAGTTTTGGGATGACAGTCCTCTCCATTATTTCTTCATTTATTACAAGTCGTAGTACTTTTTTCCATTCAGTTATTTCATGGAGCTAATATTTTTGGCCATATGGTACACAAAGTAAAAATGGTATGCTGTTAATTTTTATATTTACTGAGTTTATTGTAACTAGCTTAATGTTGGAATAAATGATGAGCGGTTGAGACCTTGACAAAGGAAAAAAACTTCAATTTGATGTGCTTTTCCCTCATGTGGAAATCTAAGTGCATAAAACATGTTCAAGGGAATTTGGTTTTATGCAGCACAATTACAGTTTCTTATAAACGTTTTTGAGTTATCATTGGTCGGAGTCAAATTGGCAGCACTATATATATGCCTATAACTAAACCAATTGCATGTAATCACTTTTCTACTTCAAACAAGTTTGTCCACTTTTAAAGAATATACTTGATCAACACATGTAATAGTTTGCTACATTAGTTTACAAGTTATGTTTTATCCAAGACAATTACCTATATTGATTCTCCGAGTATCCACCCGGTATGTTGCATCTAAGCTTAAATAGATGAATAATATTAGAAGAGAATATTTATCTTTGAAGCCAAAATTAATATTTTTGAAGCAACTAACTATAGTTATATAGGCGCTATATTTAGTTTCCACTGAGTCTCAACAAAAAATATGCACCATAATATATAAGGAAGCGAGTGAAAAGGGACACACATTTCAATTGCATACTTATAATTTTTTTTTCTTATTCCAACATACAAAATCCATATGTGTATGAGCAACGCTGCATTTGAAACAACGCAGCACCCTGTTTACCTCCTTATTTCCACCACAAGTTCTGAATTAAATAATAGTGTTTTCTCTTTCTTTTCCCTAATTCTATTATTTAATTTCGGAGCTTGTGGTGGAAATCAAGGAGCAAATGGGGTGTGCTCATTGTTTGGGGTGTCATTGAACGCTTATATATATATATATATATCTATATACACACACACATACATATATCATGTTATACTATATTGCTTTTGGGCTAAATTATTTCTATTAACCACATTGTAGCGAAAGCATTTAATAGAATGAACTGTAATGATATAATTGGTCAATTATTACATTTTGGATAGTATTTTCATTATACGATCATAGTTAATAATACAAAATTAACAGGCTTATTCATGCAACTCCTTTTTATAATGTGGTAATTGATGGAAAAATATTTTTTAGTTTGTATTAAATCAGTGTAAGAAGTTTTCTAATGAGGTTAATTTGTAAAAATATTTTAGTTGAATAGAGATACGTACCTATGACACTCTCATATTTATGACAAATTTGATCACATGATTTGATTTGCTGACATGCTTTAGGCCAGATGACTGATCTCTGATCCCTTAAAGATCTGGAAATTTTCCACTATAAGCATGAAATAATATGCATCTACTGTCAATTCCATGGATCAAAGTACTTTGTTACCTTAGGTAATAATTGGAACACTAAATAAGCTATTGAGGAAGTGAAAGCAGGAAAATGCAATTAGAATAACGAAATGTAGGGTACAAAACTTAAGGGAAGCAAAGGAAGACAAGATAATATTCGAAGGCATTAACACTTTTTACACTTACATTTTAACTATATTATGATTATTATAACTTTAAAAGAAGATAAAGCATTCAATTTAGAATCAATAAATGATACAGTGATTAATTTAAGTCTTATAACCAATCTTATTCTTATTTTTTGTATATAATTTTGTACCTATGTTTGGTGTATTATCTAGAATTTTATATGCATATGCAGATACATCACCTACAGAATTATAACAAATATTATTATGCTGTATCATGCGCAGGCTGTTGTGAAACAAGAAACACGAGAAGGGCAAAGAGAAAAAAAGAATAGAATACATAAGGTGTATAGCAAGCAAACTGAGCATGACTAGGAGGGAATGTAAATTTGTATCAAGATTGTGGGTTTTCAATACTGAATTTCAAAGAGTTAAATCTCTATCATCTATGAACGATTTTTTATGCATGTTTTAAAATTCTCCATATATTATTGAGGTGTTGTATGAGACCAAGTTTGGTAGTTTCTCAACACTATCATATATTGCGTTGTTGAATTTGGTAAGCTGACTGAGTGATGACTGCTATCTCCTCTAATTTTATATTTTTTTAATACTTATCACATGTTTTATACTTAAAATCGGATTAAATACCCAAAATTTTTTATTCATGTTGTATATGACACTAAAAAAATAAACAGAATTATGTTGACTGGCATCTTTCCAAACCATTTTGCTCTAAGCTCAGTTTTTCATTTTACATGCGTCTATATGCTTAAGTTTCAAAATATCTTAAACCAAATACTTTGTTCAAAGGTCAAATGCTAAAAAGAATCAAAACTCTGCAAGTCTAACTTAAAAAGCAGGGATTTGCTAATGTGTGTTCTAAAGGCAAGTGTTAACGGAGATAGTTATTAGCTAAATGATAAAAATAATTATTTCAAATAGCTACTTTATTATTATATGATTTAAAATAGGATGGAATTCGATAGCATGAGCCCAACATTTCGCTAGAAACTATCCTACAAAGTAACAAAGAGCGCGTTGAATAAAAGCATTAAATTGGTTTAGAGCTCATTCGCATAATATAATTGTGTATGTAGGAGGAAAAAAAAATCCAAGCCCGTGACACTGTAAATTTCTCCGTGGATTACTAACCCATCTAAAATAATCATTTAATTAACCCAAATGTTAATGATGTTGCCGTTAGGTTGCTTTGCTAATTAAGAACTAAAATAAACGTTAATAACTAATTAGTTGCGGTGGGTAGACCCTACTATTGTAATGTAGTGCAAATACAGATGAATCTCCCTCTTTTAACAATGTTTCTTTCTATCTTGAATCAGAGAGTGCTGTAAAAAAAACCAGTGAAGGGAGTTTGTGCAAGTTCTTATAAAATCATGAAACTATTCGAAAGTGTTTGCGACTATACTTTTTCCGATTAAGGAAAACAGAAAAAAAATTATCTAACAACGACAGATTATCATCGTATATAGGCTTATGTTGGTGGTGATTGTTAAAATGAATAGACGCTTCCAACAGTAATAGCTGTTTGCTATTTGAATTCAAATTCATACGTAAACGAAAGATATTGTTTTTTTGAACTGCAGTCGGCGAAAAATTACAGTATTTGAAATCATAGCGTTTGATCATGTGATAACGTGACTTTGTTCTTTGGAATAAGATTTTATATTCAACAGCCATGCATGTCCCATGCTAACGATCTTTTGGCTACAAAGCAACCAATAATCCAAACGATATTATATCTCTTTCAGTCAACTTCATCACAATATTCCTATATATTTTAATTCATTAAGTTACCGCTTAATAAAACTAACACCCACATGGGTATATTACGGATTAATTGGACAACTTCCCGTATGCGTAGCACGTGCCTTATAAGCTATCAATTTTGTCCACCATTATCATATGTGTCAGTTGCTATATCCCTGTACCATTTTAGGTGGTTTTTATCACAATTATATATTACGCGACGTGGACTTCATTTGCAAACTTTTTTTGCCAAAAATGAAATGTACACTAACAAAAGTCGACGTATTTATTATTGGAAACATTCAGCTCTTTACTTTAATTACAATTGAAAAACAACGGTCATCATATTCTCCACTGTCTTTGATTGTCGATGCGTCTTCGTTGGGTTTCAATGCACCAATAAATGTTAACAATTCATTTTCAATTTCTTCAACGCCTTCCCTGATTTTCACTTTCATTTACACAATGTATAATTATGCATCTTCACTCGGTTACAAAACGTAAACTTAGTTATTTTCAAAACGAAACACTTTTCTCACCGCTTTGTGTTTACCAAACGTTTTAATTTCCACAAACTTGAGACTAATGTATTTTTTCAAAAACCAAACACTAACCAACTAAAGACTCAACTTATTCGTACATATTTTTTCACTTTTCCAACATCAATTTTCAAATCATACAGCATGGTATAACAAAGCGGCACGGTGGGAATAAAGGGGAGATGAGAGGACGAATAACGAGTTTTTAAAAACGAAATTTTATTAATCCCCACTTTTTCAGGACTAAAAAAGTTTCTCTCTAACGCATTCCACGTTTCTTACTCTCCAACCACTCTTCCACACCAAAATACAAAACATAAACTCATAACTTGATTACCAACAAAACGGGCCATAATAAATTATACCTGAACCACTTAACAACTACACATAAAAGGATTTAGACTAAATAAATTTAATTCAATGAAGATAGGTTGATTTTCCTAAACAAGCTTTTCACTTTTAGATTACAATACTCCGTTCCTGCAAATGAATAACTAGAGATACACTAATGTGCACTTTGTATATGTCCCTACTTCAAATTTTTAACACTATTTTATTTTCTCACAACATTTTCCAACTACCTCAAGACTGAACATAAAGCTGAAGGGGTTAAGAACCAGCACTGCACATGACCTCTACATACTGCTTTAACATATAATCAAACTACATCTAATTGGACCTACAATTACAGGGAATTGCCAGCACTGCCCGGGTGCGTAGCACGGGCCACGCACTAGTTATTCTTAATTAATCAATTCTTGATTACATCATTAATTATCTTAATTACAAATTAATTATTAATTACTCTAATTAAATTAATTACATTAAGTAATTAACCTTTAATTAAACCACATTTATTAATCACTCTTGATTAATCTCATTCAGTAATTAACTACCCTAAATTACTTCTTTAAATAAATTAATTACTCCTTAATTAATTTCTTAATTAATCCCTTGATTAATTCACAAGTAATTAAACTCAAATTACTTCCATTAATACATCATTATTCAATTAATTACTTTCAGTAATTATCTATTATTTACTTCCCTAAATAATCATACCTTATTAATTACATTAAGTAATTATTTATCAAATCATCCATTGATTATTCTAAATTAATTAAACTTAATTAATTAACTTAAACTAATCAAATTAACTTAACTAATCAATTTAACTTAATTAATTACAATGAGTAATTAATTTCTTAATTACATCCATTAAGTAATTATATTTAAACAATTTTCATAAATGATTATCTTTAAATTAATTAATCTAATTAATTATTAAAATTAATCACATAATTTAATTATTTAATAATCCTTAGTTAATGATCTTCATTAACTATTTAAAATTCATTAATTACTTTTCTAAAGTAATTAAAAAATTACATTTCTTATTATTAATTATAAATTAATTAACCATTAATAACCCATTAATTAATCCTAATTATTTAATTAATTAAGTGTTAACTGTAACTTAATTACTTGATTAATTAATTTCTAACCATTAATTTAAAAATCAACTCTATGATTCTTAATTACAAATTAATAATTGCATAATTAATTAACTTAAACCTTAATTAATAAATTTAAACCCTTAATTACTTCATTAATTAATCCAAATCATTAATTAATTAGATTATTTAAACCATTTTAATTACCTTAAAGATTTAATGATTTTAAATTTAAGATAAAACATTTTCTTATCCATGGTTAAATTATTATTCATAAATACATTTGAAAAACATCCATTTTCAAATTTACTTTTAAATTTCATTTTAAATTCGGGATTTAAAATGAATACTAATTTATCTTTAACCAAGTTAAAACCAATTTTTAAAAACCTTTATATGTTAAAGAAGTCCTATATCTTATAAAAGAATTTCTAAAAGAGCTTAAATCAAATCCCTTTTTTTTAAATTTAAAACATTTAAAACATAACTAACATTTAAACTTATTAAAACATTTAAATTTATAAAACTTATTTATCTCCAATCTAAATTCAAACTAAACTTGAATCTATATTAAATATTTGATTTAAAATTCTGTTTAGATATTGCTTCACAAATTTAAATTTAGTTTAAATTTAAAACAGACAGGCTTTAAAACCTTGCAACACTAATGTACTCGAGCCCACCCTAAATTACTTCGAGTCGCATACCCTAAAACTTCGAGTCTCTCTCGAAACAACTCGAACAAAACGCGAGTAAGCCTGATACCTACCATCACTGACACGAACGTGGGTTCATGCACGTGCATCGACCACCTACGATGCTCCGGCCAACGAGGCTGACTCCGACACATCGCCGATCCTTCCTCTTTGACGATCCAAACCCCAAACCATCGATTCTCACTCGAAATCGAAATCGAGTAGCACCACCAAAACTGGAACACAGACTACAACTTCCAAAACCTGGCAACAACTCCTCGTACTCGAGACTCCGACTACCGAAACCGCTGATCTTCCAGCCACGCCTTCGCCAACTTCCCTGCTACCAATACCCAAAGTTCTGATGAACTCGATACAACCTAGATGCCGTGATGATCGATTTTCCTAATCTAGTTAAAACTAGGGTTAAAATCTTTAATCCTAAATTAATACTGCCTAAATGCCTTAATTCATTTTCCAATAATTTTCCTTGCATCCTCGATCATCCCATTATCATTACTGAGGAATACAACCTCCCAAATTCTCCGAGATCGACAGAGTTACCCAAAATTCATATTTAGCTAAAACCAGAACTGCACCTTCAATTCTAAACTAAAAATTATTATTTTAATGCTAAAAATCACGTTATAGTTTATGTATTCAATCTATAATTCTAGATTTATGAATTACCCAGTTTAAATTTTCACTTTTATATACATGCACTGATTGTTTTTGGTTTACAAAGACACTCAGACTAGAAGTTTGACTTAATTAAAAATTTTAACATTAGTATATGATAAATCAAACAATTCTTGTTTGTAAATTAAGTCCTAATAAAAACTAGATCAAGTGGTAAAAGATTTTAAATGAAATTTTGAGTCTGGGCAAACAAAACAAGAACAGAGTATATATTCACATATGCACACAATACATCCACATATACATATAGGAAAAATGCACTTGTATATTCATATATCAATACATATATATGCAGAACTACCTATAAATATTCACATGCAACCATCTTTCATTCAGCACTTAACATTAAATCCAGAATCAACTTAAGTTATTTTTTAAAAAATGTTACTCACCTGTTCAAAGATGAACAGAGCCTATTTTATTTTGAAAAAGCTTTTGAAACTGAGAAACTTGAATTGCCTTGATCCTTATTAAACTGAAATGCTTCTTTGAATTTGATTCTAAAACTTGAGTTGCTGGAGCTTTAGACTGATTTAACTACATGCATGCTTCCAGGTTGAAAAATGAATGCAGACTGGTTTCTTTGATTACATTCAGGTTTGCAAAAGAACAGGCTTTGGTTTTGAATTTGTGAAAATGAGATTACAGGGTATTGAATTTGATTTTTGGTTTAAGGAGTTTTTGGATTACTGATTATCAGATTTGTATTAGAGAAAGGTTTGAGTTTCTCTTGTTTTGAAAAGAAAATAGAAAGGAATGAAGTGAAGAAATGCAAATGTATATATATAAGTAAATTTGTGATTTGTAAAAATAAAAGAAAAATAAAATTAAAATCTTGACATTTGTCATTATTATACACTTATCATTTAACACTTGTAAAATGGGGCCTTAAGATAATAACACATGTCTTTTTAAGTATTTAGTATTTATTTTTAAAGGTTAATATAAGCTTATACTAAATTAATAAATTTATAAGTACTTATCTATATATAAATTACTTTTTAAAGAAACAAAACTAATTATATTTATAAATAAAAGTTTATACAAATATTCTAAAATCCAAAACAATTTAAATATCTATTCTTTTGAATTTCAACTTTAAATTCAAATTCAAATCAAATTAAATCCTAAGATTCAATTTAAAAATTAAGTTATATATATACATATATAACTATTTATTAAATTTAAAATAACAATTCCATAGTCTTTAAAAACCCATTCATGTTTATAAAAATAATACATTATACTTATTATTTAAAAATAACATATTTGATAATTTAGATAATTTTTATAAGAGATTATATTATCAAGTAATATTTTAAAAAGAAATAAAACAAACCTTTTTGTTAATCTTATTTATATTTAAGCTTAAGTTAAAATATATCTTAACAATCTAAACATTTACCTAAAGTATTTTAAAGCTATAAGGTTATTTATTTAAATAACTTTGAAAAGTTCATATTAAATTAAATCTAAATTTCCAATTTACCAAAGCTTTTCTATTTACAATATATACAAAAATATATATATATTACAAATAGAAAATATCTTATTAGCTTTTAAAAGATAAAATTCACCAATTAAATACTTATTTAATTAGATTATTAAATTAAATTCAAATTTTATTGTCAAAGATTATCAATATCAATTTAATTATTTAACAGATTATTAAATTGATATTGCTCAAATTTCCGGGATATCATAGACCTTAAGGGGTTTCTCACCAATTTTGATTTGCTTTTTACTTATGTTGCTTAAATTGAAGTTTGATTAAAATATATGTATGATTTATTGGTTGGTTGTGAAACTATCGTTATAGCGACTATCGCTATATCAACACTTGTGAAATCTCCTTTTTCAATCTTGTGTTTGTTTCTATTGTACGTATGTTTGCATCAGTAAATATTTGCTCATGCTTTTACGATTTTTAAATTTTATTTGAACCAAGTTTTGACGGCTCGTAAAAAGTCATAACACCTAAATACAAGTTGTTTAAAAGTTAGGAAAGTTTGGTTGCGGTGCGAGAGTAAAGTTTTAAAACAACTTTTCAATGAGTTTTATTGACTTCAAAAGTCTCTAAATTTTTGTGAATGAATACTTATGTTATAATAAGCGATAGGTGAGGCGATAGAAGTCTCACTTCGCTTAAGTGCTGCTTAGGGATTGCTTAATTTTTTAGCATACTTGATCCATACGTATATATATACATACATATATGTATATATATTATAAAGAGATTACATTAATTGTATTATATGTGTACAAGTGTATTATATGTGTACGCACAAATTCATCATAAAGAAGTAAAGTTGACTTTGAAGTTAAAATATAAATTAATTGATTTCAAAAGTTGGATTTGATTTTCGGTATTCATTAAAAGATAGAATACCCGAGTTGAGTGCAAACAATATTTGTTAAATAAAATAAACACATCTTAATTCATACCATTCATCGATCCATATGATAGAAAATGAGAAAATTTTGTTAGGAATGCAGTTTTTTGCAATAATCCCAAATCTTTTTATTTTTGAAATAATACTTTTTTTACAAATTATTGCTTAAACATTGCTTAAAATTAAGCAATGCACATATAAGTAACAATTAAGCACACTTAAGCTTTCGTCGCCTAATTGTTTTGCTTTTTCAAAAAATTAAGTGTTGAACGTGTATTTTAATGTTTAAGCGATGTTCAAGCAACACTTAAGCACACTTTTCATAATATAGACGAATACGAGACTCATAATATGTTATTTCAAAAATAAAATATAGTACTAATGCTTTGTAAAAATGTAGAGAAAATTCCATTTTGAAAAGAACATATTTAAAGGAATTTTCCATACTCTTTTTAGCGGTAATTTTGCGGCACTATTTTCAACATTTATAAAATGGTTTTAAACTTGATTTTTCTTCTTTAATCCTTTTATTGAACTTTTCTAATACCTATTTAAGTGTTTTAAAAGTGGTATGGAATTTAAATAAATATTGAAAAGAAGAATTTTGAAAATAAGGAAAGGAAATGGTTTTGAGTTTTTAATCTATTTTAAACATGAGATTTATTTTAAGAGATATTTGAAACGGATGTTTAAACTATATTTCAAGTATTTCTTATTTTATTGAAAAGTGAAAAGGAAGATGGATTACAACACCACTGTAATAATAAATGTTTTTCGAGAATTGGCGAAGAATTCATGGATTATAACATTTTTGTTATAATAAATGATTTTGTAAAGCTATAAAAAAAACTTGTTACTTAACTTAATAAGTGTTGATATTGTTAAATATTTAGAGGAGTTTTGTTTTAATGATAATAATAAGTTGATTTATAAATGATATTTTATAAATGAAAAAGTCTTTAAAATGATAGTTTTAAAGATAAAGCTAGTGTAATTGATTTTGGGTTTATAGTAAACAATGTTTTAATGACATTTGTTTTTAGCCCGATTTTTTGATACATATAGAAATATAATTAGGTCTTTACAAGAATATTCTAAAGAGCGTTTTAAGTGTTTTACCAATACTCATGATGTGAAAATCAAGCCCAAGTGTGAGTCAAATGTTTGAAAAGTTTAAAAGTTTGATTTCTTTCATGGAAAGGATTTAGTCTTATCTTTAGTACCAAACATCGAGAAGGTTAGTTCGTTACTATCTACGAGTTTTAAAAACTAGAGTTTCTAGGTAACGCTGAGAACAACCAATGCCCTAACTTACCTTACTTCTTTTTTAAGTGAGGGATAGTACGAGTTGATAATCGAAGTTTGGTGATAAAGGTAAGAAATTTAATTTCCATAAGCAATATCACTTATATGGAAAGGATTTAGGCATATACCTAACACTAAACATCGAGGTAAGAAAACTCGTCTCTATCTCGAAAGATAAGAATGTACGTCGAGGCGGGGACTGAGAGGAAAAAATGCTCCAACTTTCCAACTTTATTGTTAATCGAGGGATAGTGTAGGTTTGAATCGACTAGTGGTGATAAGTGTGTAAGACTTAATTTCCTTGTACGATCATTTTTTATTCCCGATTGTTGATTTTATAGTTCTTTGTGTTTTAGTCAACCTAGGATGATTTGTTGCTCATTTGGAGCATTGATATCCTTTATTAGAAATGACTAAAACCAAAGAGAGAGAGTGGATGCCAAGCTATAAGGGTTGCTTCCATTAGGTTATCTTCAGATCTATTCTAGATTGGATTCGGTTGTATACATGCGTATGAAATACTCGGATACTCGGTAAGGTTGGCGGGGTCCATCTTGAGAATTTCCGAGAGCCGTCTCCTAGTTCTCAAGTATATTTTCCAGAGGTATACTTTCGATAAGTGGGCGCACCCTCCTAGTCATTGTTGGAAAAATTCCTCCTCCTTGTTTTTGATTCAACCTTTGAATGGATTCTTTCTTAATTACATCGCGAAGTGTCTTGCACTCTTTGCGATGTTTAATTATTTGTATCCATTTTATTATGCTTGGATGTTGTTCTTATGAGATAAAATATGTTCCATGTTTGAAGGCAAGGTCCCATAGATTACTATATATTCATTGTATTTCTTGAGTTTTCTTACGTTGATTTTCTAGACTGGTTAGTGTGTTATTTTATTACAAAGCTCCGCTTAGACCAAATATTTTTTCCGATTTTCATTGGTAGGACCTAGAGCTCATCGATGAGAGCTAGATGTTCACCTACCATAGTATTTTTATTTTCCACCGTGTTATTATGTATAGCCATCAGCAATTGTAAACTCAAGAACTTATAACTATCCAGGCTAATCAGGTTTGTTTTCAACTCTAATATGCCGTATATCTTTGGGTGATAGCTTTTACAGTCTTTGTTATTTTATGTATTATCATTTTTCTCTGAGATTCTACTTACCCGTGTTCTTTTTCTTTTTCTTTTACCCTAAAAGTCTGTTTTTTTGGAACTTGGATGCTTGGCATTCTATTATCGTGGATGTATTAAGTATCAACTTTCCAGGGCCGAAAAGGTGGGTCTTTACATAGTGGGAACATCCAAAACCTCTATAATTATAAATAAAGAAAGTGGAGGTGCGCCAATGGATATAGCTCTAGGATCATAACTGGTGCCGACTTAATGGTCGCCAACCTACACCGATGGAACAAAATTTAGTTGATTACTTAAAACCGACAATTCTAAGTAAGGACAGCAATGGCGAAGTACATCAATAAATAACCTAACATAAGTTTGACATGGCACGCCTAACAATTTCACGACAGAGTGCCTCCATTCAAGAGATATACGATGTGCTAGGAGGAATGGGCATAATGGAGGTAGATAACGCAGCTAAAGGAGCCAATTCGAAGGATTGCACTGGTAGTTGAGACTTTAGTGTAGCAATGCTTGCTTCAAGGGTATTGATGTGTTGGGTATCAATCTTGTGCATGCGCTCCATCTCAGATAAAAGTTACACATTAGTTCTTTTAGATTTCGCTGAAAAGGTGCCAAACAACCGATCCACTGTTTTACTAACATATGCACCATCTCTTCTAAGGTTTGTTAATTTACTTTCATACGAAGCCCTAAGTCTATTAAACTTCGCTACAAAATACCCATTTTGCAACTGGCAATGCTAGTTGTAGTAGGTCTATTACAACTATCAACTGCCGATCTTAATATATGAAGTTGTAATAGGGTTGGAGCTTTTTACAACTGCTTTCGATCATTGCGGGTACTTGCTATGATAAAGTCTTTTACAATTGTTTTTGCTTGTTGTAGTAGGCCTTTTACAACTAATAATGCTAGTTGTAATAATTTATTTACAAATGTTAATGTAGTTGTTAAAAAAATACAAAAAATGTACTCAAGCAGCTCACACATAGAGATTTAATATCATTTTACAATTGAAACCAGCATTGTACTATTAAAGATCAAAATCATTGATATTTATTAAAAATAACATATTTGCCTTGTTTCAATAGTACAAACTAATCTTGCATTATACATCTACTAAAACATTTAATAAAAACAAATAAATATATCTCGCAATACATGTAGGAAAATAATAATAATTACAACATGTATACAAATAAAAATTTGACTACAAGTTCACATACACTTATGGTTTTGCAACCACACTTCAGAGTCATGTCAAAGAGACAAATTTCTAATAACCTCAGTGTTCTTAAGTATTGTAGTAGCCACTGGTGATGTGTTATTCCCTATAATAAACCAATCTTCAATTGCTTTGCCTTCATATGTAAAACCATTTGCTGATATATGTGGATCCTTTATAATATTCTATAACAAACAACATATCAACATCTATAACATCAACCATTCACAAGTAGTAAGAAGTAGTATACAGGTAAATATGAATATGGAAATGATCACCTATTTTTTATATAACTAACAAATCCCTACTAACAATATAAAGTCAAACTATTTAGACTAAAGAGATGCTAATCTCTTCTCCAGGTCATCTACTTTAGGAGCAACATTAGCTTTAAGAGCCATTACCGTTCTGCACAATTATATTATTTAATATTAAAAAAGCATAAATGAAACATAAGATGAACCCAAAATTGTAACACCTCTAATTTTATTAACATTATTCAGGAGATTTAATTAGAATAAATCAAATAGAATAATGTAGATAAGGAGATTGAGGTTGATTAATGAATTAAGTGGTCGTGCGTATCTAACCAAATGAACTTATAAATGGTTAAGATACTCAACATAAGGGCATTAGGGTAAATAGCCACCCATATTTTCCACCCTTATATCATCTCCCTTAGTCATACACGTTCATTTTATCAAAACAAAAATTTATAACGGTAAGGAAGAAAGGCCGGCTATCAGAAAGAAAGAAGAGAATATAAAATTAACTTAAAGCTCGGGATTCAAGCTAGAAGAAATCAATCTCAAACAAACTTCAATTTCCTTATCTAATCTAAGGTGAATAATTATTTCTACATCTCTATTTTAGTTTTATGATCATATGGTTTCGGATTTTAGTGTAAATCTGTTTTGATGATATATTGAATGATGATATGCTTGAATTATGATTTATATTGATTAAACAAGGTTGTTAAAAAGGAGATATACACGATTTTAGGGTAAAAACCGAGATGAAATGATTTTTAAATGCCACGGGAAAATTATATGTTGTAGAAAACATGATTTTGGAGATGTGTTTCAATTTTCATAATTTTCTGAATTAATTTGGATTTTATATTAAATTTCTAGTGAAGAAAATGATTTATTGGGTTATAAATTATTTACGACAAGATAATAATTATTTGGGTTTGAAATTTTCATATGTTGGAAAACATATTAAAATAGATTTTATGGAATTTTCCTAGATTTTTACAAAGTGATTTGATGAATATATAAAATTATTTAAGGTATGGGACTTAAATGTTTTATATATTTAATTAAGGAGAAGGGGCAATTTTATAAAATAAAATTATTATTTAATTCTGAAATTAGTGGTAGCACTTTTTTGAAAAGTATTTGTTAACCAATAGGAATTTGATTAACAAAGGCAGGTTAGTTGAAAAGTTAACTTTTTAGGTTAAAACAAGGAAATCATGATTTTAGCATGTTTCAGCCATTTTAGGCATCAAACCATCCGACCCAGACCTTCCGACAAAGTCGAAAGGTTATAACTTTCGACAAGTTAAAGGTTCAATGCATATGATACCAAGTTACTTGGTGCGTAATGAATTGAACAAGGTCGAAGGGTACTTAGTCGAAAGGTTGGTTGCCAAAGAGGTTGAGGTATGTTTGTTTTACAAACCGAAAGCTTACACCTACTTGCTTTCAAAAAGGAGCTTTCGATTTGGTTGCTTTTGACTAGGTCAATTATTTAAAATAAAGGTTTTAAACCTTTCGACATAGTCGAAAGATTACTGCTGCTTTATCATTGTTTTGTTTTGAACCTTCCGACATAGTCAAAAGGTTATTTTTGCTTTTTCCAACCTTTCAAAGTTGTTGCTTTCGACAAAGTCGATTGGTTTACTTGTTTTAAAACCAGCCGCTTCTATATGCTTTCGGAAGGTATCAAACCTTTATACTTAGATAATTTACCCTTGTTTTATAATTGAAGATTATAACCCAAAGCTTTCGAAGGAGTTGTTTTAAAGGCAGAGGCCTATTATTCCAAATGATATGTTTTAAAGCTTTTGAAGTAGAGCTTTCAACAAAGTCGAAAGGTTGCTTCCAAGGAAGTTGACAGGTTTTTAGAGAAGGTTCTCCACATGTCTTAAATTGAACCTAGTGAGTTTTTGAAAGGTTTACTTTCCCATGGTTTGGAAAGGTTTGCTTTACAATGGATTCAAAAGGTTTGAGTTCCAATGGTTTTGAAAAGTTTGATTTCCAATGCTTACAAAAGGTTTACTTATTGGTTTGGAAGTTATGCTTCCACTCTTACCTAATGATACTCCAACTAAGTCGAAATGTTTTGTGACGCCCCACCTCTATACTCACACTAGCCAAGGACACTACTGAGTAATGCCATCGACTAGCACGAAGAATAAGGCTATTGAGGAGCGACCATCTGTGTAATTGCTTTGTGCGAGTACCGATATGTCAGATAATATAACTTACATTTCATTTCAAGAGGCAATCTGACATATCGAATACAAACTCAAAGCTACCACACAGTGGCTATGTGGACTTCGGAAACAAATATAGAAATAAACATAACACAAATCCATCACAGATATTCATATCACAAAGGCGGAAACATATATGAATATAACACATAAAAGTGTATATCAAAATAGTGGTCAAACTAGATCCACTACATCACAAAAGAATATATACAAGAGCTAGACAAAAGAATATGTATACATCAAGAAGTCTCGATCTCGAATGTATAACAACAAAAACTACTAAGCTAAAGTAGTTAGCCAAAAGTCAGTTGATGGGCCCTGATAAGAAGTCAAGCAGAAGCACCTGAAATACCTCGGTCTGACCCGAGTATTATTTTAAGAAGAAGATAATAAACGGATCAGTCTAGCTATAATTATCAGATAAGATGAGATAGGATAAGAGACATGACAAAAACGTGTGATAACAAAAATGCCATACTATATCAAGTATACATGAGGCAACATCAAAAATCATACAATATCTCGATATATTCTCAAACATCCAAAAAGAATGGCACATTCTTTAAATTAATCATCAAACATAAATATTGGCAAACATAACGGTACGTCCGATGAACCAAAAACTCAAATAAGAACATGGGTCGCTAGCCCATAAAAGAAATGAGACAAAGCACAACATAACGGGGTATAGTCCCCCACATGGACAAAGAGACATCGCACATCGCTAGTCTAAATCTCAGAATGATCAATATAAATACTAGAAATCATCAACTAGAAATCCATAAATCACAAAAAAGGGGAAGGCCTATCTCAAACGGGAGCATGAAAACTCACCAACACGTGTATCTCAAATGGAACACTATTCCATGGTTGCTAACCATCAAATTTGTGCTGAAGCTCCGCAAACGGCCCGAAGACCACGGGTCGCTACCCCGCCAAATTTGAGCCGAAGCTCCTCAAACAGGGTTTAATCCCCATACCTTAACAAAGAGACATCGCTCAATCGCTAGTCTAAATCATAAAATGATTATCATCGATCAATAAAAAGTGTCAATTACACTAAGCTAGTAAATATAAGAGTTTAGCTTCATGTCCCATAACTACTAGCTTAACTCAAATATTTACGAACAAATTGTAGACTTTCACTCAACGATTGTCATAAGATTTTCAATCGAACAAGTCCAAAAATTAACCGATGAAGTAAACGCAAGCGTTTAATACCAATTGTTTTACTAAGTCGTTTTATTAGATTTCTCATACGAATGAGATAAAGGTTTGAATATACTAATAGATTGAAAAACAGATTTAGAAACGAGTTTTGTATTTAAAAGTAGTATTGATATCGTTTTGATGAAAGAGTTTGAATATTTATTACTAGTATAAAAACCTTTATATTTAAAAGCGAAAAAATCATGGAAATGATTGTAGAAACAATCAATCACCAAAAATTCACATTCGAAGATTGCTTCGCCGTGTGTTAGTGCCCAAACCAGACCCTTTTCCACCTATAAGACCATCATGGCCGAGCCAATATAGTGTTATAGTCGAGCAAAATGGGTATTCCCAAAAATCCCGAAAAAGAAGTCATCAAAGTCGACAAATGTGATAACAACTAAAAGGATTAACAAAAATCGATAAACAATGGTAATTCACCAAAAAGAACTAGGCAAATAAGCAAATCTGGCTGAGACAGCAGATTCAATTGATTGGGCACTGAGTTCAGTCGACTGGCCCAATGCCTGGAAACTCTCGGGTTCTAGGTCAGTCGACTGAACTCAGAGAACTAGTCGACTGGATCGAGCCTAGAAAACTCTCGGGTTCCAGGTCAGTCGATTGGACTCTGAGTTCAGTCGACTGGACCCCGTTTTCCGGTATTTCCAGCTTAGCCCAATGAAGGGCAAACTCTTAACAATTTGTGATCGGACGAGCAACAGGCCCTAGCGGTTTATGCCAATCGACAAACCAGCCCTATAGGCTCTTCGATACACCACCAAAAGAATGTTCATACATCAAAGCTAGGATTTTTGAAGTTTTTTGACTTCAAAACACCAAAAATTGAAATGTTCACCAAATCATTTCAAATCAAAAGCAAATGAACATGAATAGATGTTAGGAATTCATACCTAACAACAATGATAGAAGTAGACAAAGATGTGAGTTCAAAAACTCACCTTTTCAACCCAAAACAACAAATGAGAAGCTTTGAAATCAAAAGAAAGATCAACCACACTTCAACTTCAACTCTAGAGGCTCCAATCTAAGATTACATCGAATATTTCCTAAGTTAGGTTATAGGAAAAATCTAAAATTGGAGAGAGATTGAGATGGAGAAGAAGAAGGGGATGCTTACCTAAGCTTCTCTTTGATTTTGGAGCTAGAACTTGAATTTGCAAAGGAAACCAGGGCTTAGGATTTTAGTTTCCAATCTCTTCCCCCATTTTTTCTAAATCTTGAAGTGTTAGAAAAATAATAGAATGAATGAAGATAAGATGGGGTGGAGTTAGGATATAAGATGAGTTGGGTTAGTGGGCTGAAACCCAAACTCAGGCCCAAAGCCCTAAGTGAAAAAGTCATAATTTTTACTCAACTGCAAACATATCGATGTTTGTACTCAAAAAAGTTGTAAATGCCATTTTGGACTCAATGGAGGTGGTCTCGAGTTCCAATTCGACTGTTTACAAAAAGTAGCTTTTCAGACTTTAATCCGATGAACGATTCTATATTTAAATAAAACATTTAAATATACAATCGTAAAATATGCGGGTTGTTACAGACTCCCTGCTTAAAGAAATTGCGTCCTCACAATCTTTAAGAAATAAATAAGAAGTAACAACCATAAAAGCATATCAACACAAAAAGAAGAATTTTGAAATAAGAAGTTCACCTTAAGGAGCACGAGTGAGCACGTCCGGATGTGTTTGCTTGATGAATTCTCTGGATTCCCAAGAGCAATCCTTAGGATTTGAGGACCATTGAACTTTCACAAGAGGAACATCTTTATTTCGAAGGCATTTAACATCCGAAGCAATGATACGAATAGGATGTTGCTCATAAGTCAAATTAGGCGAAACTTCAATTTCTTCATTAACACTGGGCTCAAGAATAGAATCGGAATCTCGAAGGCATTTCTGTAGTTGAGAGACATGGAAGACGTCATGAATAGCAGAAAACTGAGCCGGTAATAAAAGGCGATAAGCCACGGAGCCAATGCATTCGGTGATGGGAAATGGCCCAATATATCGAGGTGCTAATTTTCCCGATCGACTGAAACGTACAACCTTCATAGGTGAAACACGAATAAACACAAAATCTCCCACACAAAATTCTAATCTCCTTCTTCGATTATCGGCATAGGATTTTCGTCTACTTTGAGATTCTTTCATCCTATGACGAATAAGGTCAATCTTTTCTGTGGCATCCCGAATAAAATCTAGACCTAAAACCGGCTTCTCACCGGCTTCAAGCCAACACGAAGGAGATCGGCATGGACTTCCGTAAAATGCCTCGAAAGGTGTCATACCAATACTAGATTGTAAGCTATTGATATAGGAAAACTCAACAAGAGAAATATGATCTTCCCAACTTCCACCAAAATCAAGAACACATGCACGAACAAGATCTTCAAGAGTTTGTTTCACACGCTCAGTTTGTCCATCGGACTAAGGATGATAAGCAGTGCTAAAATTAAGCTTCATTCCCAAAGCTTTTTGAAGACCTTTCCAGATCCACTAGTAAACAATGGATCACGATCGTTAATAATAGAAGTAGGAACTCCATGCAATTTAACAATTTCCTTGACAAAAAGTTTAGCCAAAATAGGTACGGTCCGATTGGACCGAACGAGAATAAAATGGGCGGACTTTGTAAGTCTATCAACTATCACCCATAAGCTATCATGACCCGAACGAGAACGGGGAAGACCGTCAATAAAGTCCATGGAAATTTGATCCCGCTTCCATATTGGAATTTCCAAAGGTTGCAATAACCCACCGAGCCTTTGATGATCAGCCTTTACAAGTTGGCAAGTCATGCAACACTTAACAAAGTTAGCAATATCGGATTTCATTCCATCCCAATA
The DNA here is from genome assembly GCA_030737815.1 of Allium fistulosum. NCBI lineage: Eukaryota > Viridiplantae > Streptophyta > Magnoliopsida > Asparagales > Amaryllidaceae > Allium > Allium fistulosum. The sequence goes on along the minus strand of CM060907.1, from coordinate 421,195,032 downwards.
ATAAAGTCGCTTCATATCCGCGTACATTTTACTACTACCGAGATGAATGGTAAATTTAGAACGATGAGAATCTTCTAAAATGTCTTTACCAAGAACAATAATATTTGGCACCATAAGTCTATCAAATTTTCGAATACCGCCACGAGCATCAATATCAAAATCTTTCAAACCTTCAATATCAATTTTATCCCTACAACTTTGGCTAAGAAGAACCAATTCAGGAACATGCTTTTGAGCTTCAAGAATGCGGTCTAAAAGAGAAGGATGAGCCTCAAGGCTACATAAAACAAGAGATGAACATGAATTGGATTCACGATCTCGAATCTCACAAGTGGATAAAGTCGCGAGATCATTTCATTCGGATATCATCATGGAAACAACCGTTTGTTGCTTACGACTAAGGGCATCAGCAACACGATTTCCCTTTCTGGGAGTATAAAGAATATCAAGATCATAAGATGCAAGGAACTCGAGCCAACGTTGTTGATGCAAATTAAGTTCCTTTTGAGAAAATAAATACGTCAAAGATATATGATCGGTGTAGAGAACAAATTTCTCTCCCAAAAGATAATGACGCCAAACTCTAAGGGCGAAAACAATAGCCGCGAGCACTAGATTGTGAGTGGCATATCTCGTCTTGGTAGGCTTTTAATTATCTAGAAGTTTAAGCGATAATGCGTTCTCTTTTTGCTTGAGAATGACACCCAAACCAATACGACTAGTACCGGTATGAACAATCAAGTCTTGGTTCCCTTTGGGAATCACAAGAATAGAAGTATCGGAAAGGAGTTCTTTTAAATGATCCTCTTTCCCGAAAAGCTAAGACATTCAAAATTATAATTAACTTTATATATTCATTTTTTTAGAAAAATTAACTTATTACAAGTCAATTTACTGTGTCTGATTGTCTCATCATACCGTTTAGGAGATTCCTATCGATAACGTTGATCAAGCGCATCGACCAGAATTCTTAAAGCACTCAATGGGCAAAACAACACAAAATCATCTTTTTGTTTGTTAAACATGCCTCTTAAAATTTTAAAAATATTCTTTGCTTCTTTAAGAACAAAATCCAATTATACTTATAAATATCTTATTAAAAAGGTTTGCAAATTTTAAATTGTTGTTTTCATCCATAATCAATGAATACAAGGATGACCTAGTCGAGATATTCGCAGAACACTCGATTCGTAAAATGGATGAAATAAGCTGGAAGGTTCGTCAAACCGAATGACATATCGAACCACTCATAAGAATCACAACGAGTGCAGAATGCGGTAAGGGGAATGCTACCCTCCGCAACTCGTAGCTGTAGAAAACCGATGGCAAGGTCGAACTGAAAAGACGTTAGCACCTCTCAATAGATTGCTCAGGTGGTAATCATAAGACAAGCTCAAAAATACCAGGAAATTTACAAACTACATGAATGAGTGAAATAACATTTTCCTCATCATGTAGGTTTAAAGAATAAAATAATGCCACCAAATTAGGAATCGAAATCAATAAGAAAATTAGAAATCTGCTTAACAGATTGAAGATGTCGAAGATAGATAGTCCGCTTAGGACATAGGATATGGGCTTCATAATGTTTAAGCCAATCTTGTCCTAAAAATCAATTCTGAAGCTTAAGTAACGCATAACATGCAAATCGGCTCGGAAGGAATAATTACATAAAATAATCTCGACATCTATACAAAGCAAACTGAGTGTTGCAGATCCACCAACCGGATTTGCAATTCTCAGTGAAGTTATCAAGCCCAAAATATTTAAAGAAAAAGTATCAACAAATTCTTTTGACATAAAAGAAGGAGATGTACTCGTACCAAAAGAATCCGAATAGGAAAATCACGAAACAAAATAATGCCATCAAGGATATAAGGAGAAATACCTTGACCATGAGAAGTATTACTAGGTGCTTGCACAACATTCAGCTTTCCCTCTCTCCTACTTTGAAGTTTGGGACATGAAAATAAAAGATGACCCACCCTTTTGCAATAGCGACAAGAAAAGGGTTTTGGACACTCAATCCCATAGTGGTCCATAGAACCACAATTGTAGCATTATCAACGACTAGATGTAGGAGTCTTTGCTACCGAAATTTCCTGCCTCCCTTTCTTGTTGGGATTAGGGATTTTGAACTTAATACGCCTCTTCTTGTTGATGTTGAAGTTTTGTTTGGCATCCATAACTTCAACATCACTTTCTTTATCGGCCTCTTCAAGTGGAAGAGTGGTATCTAAAAGATGATCGAAAGGAACTTCTAGTTTCAGAAGCAAAACCTTTTTGGGGTCCTTACTCAAAGCACAAATAAACTTTTGATTCTTTACAAGATCCAAAAGTTGTTGGGCAGACATAAATACACCATCCAGAGAAGGACTACCGGATTGACCGGCGTTGGGACTGTCAGATCTAACCATCTCTTCTTCTTTAAGAAAGAAAGAAAGGAAAAAGGTTATTCTCAAAATGAATATCAAACAAACTTGATTGATGAAACAAGGCATCATAAAAAGAAATAGGATAGAATGGTACGAAGACTCAAATTAAATCCTATGGCACGACTCTTAAGAGAGACTTAGGACAATGATCCTTGCTAGATTATTCTACATTGTTCCGAAGTTTGGCTCTGATACCAAGCTGTGACGCCCCACCTCTATACTAACACTAGTTAAGGACACTACTGAGTAATGCCATCGACTAGCACGAAGAATAAGGCTATTGAGGATCGACCATCTGTGTAATTGTTTTGTGCGAGTACCGATATGTCAGATAATATAACATACATTTCATTTCAAGAGGCAATCCGACATATCGAATACAAACTCAAAGCTACCACACAGTGGCTATGTGGACTTCGGAAACAAATATAGAAACATAACATAAATCAGCCATAGATATTCATATCACAAAGGCGGAAACAGATATGAATATAACACATAAAAGTGTACATCAAAATAGTGGTCAAACTAGATCCACTACATCACAAAAGAATACATACAAGAGCTAGACAAAAGAATATGTATACATAAAGAAGTCTCTATCTCGAATTTATAACAACAAAAACTACTAAGCTAAAGTAGTTAGCCAAAAGTCAGTTGATGGGTCCTGATAAGAAGTCAAGCAGAAGCACCTGAAATACCTCGGTCTGACCCGAGTATTATTTTAAGAAGAAGATAATAAACGGATCAGTCTAGCTATAATTATAAGGTAAAATGCGATAGGATAAGAGATATGACAAAAACGTGTGATAATAAGAATGCCATACTATAATAAGTATACATGAGGCAACATCAAAAATCATACAATATCTCGTTATATTGTCCAACATCCAAAAAGAATGGCACATTCTTTAAATTAATCATCACACATAAATATTGGCAAACATAACGGTAGGTCCGATGAACCAAAAACTCAAATAAGAACATGGGTCGCTAGCCCATAAAATAAATGAGACGAAGCTCAACATAACTGGGTATAGTCCCCCACGTGGACAAAGAGATATCGTACATCGCTAGTATAAATCTCAGAATGATCAACATAAATACTAGAAATCATCAACTAAAAATCCAGAAATCACAAAAAGGGGGGAGGCCTATATCAAACGGAAACATGAAAACTCACCAACACGTATATCTCAAATGGAACGCTATTCCATGGTCGCTAACCATCAAATTTGAGCCAAAGCTCCGCAAACGGCCCGAAGACCACGGGTCGCTACCCCGCCAAATTTGAGCCGAAGCTCCTCAAACGGGGTTTAATCCCCATACCAACAAAGAGACATCGCTCAGTCGCTTGTCTAAATCATAAATTGATAATCATCGATCAATAAAAAGTGTCAATTACACTAAGCTAGTAAATATAAGAGTTTAGCTTCATGTCCCATAACCACTAGCTTAACTCAAATATTTACGAACAAATTGTAGACTTCCACTCAAAGATTGTCACCAGATTTTCAATCGAACAATTCCAAAAATTAACCGATGAAGTAAACACAAGTGTTTCATACCACTTGTTTTACTAAGTCGTTTAATTAGATTTCTCATATGAATGAGGTAAAAGTTTGTATATACTAATAGATTGAAAAACAGATTTAGAAACGAGCTTTGTATTTAAAAGTAGTGTTGAAATTGTTTTGATGAAAGAGTCTGAATATTTACTACTGGTGTAAAAACCTTTATATTTAAAAGTGACAAATCACGGAAATGATTGTAGAAACAATCAATCACCAAAAATTCACATTCGAAGATGTAAATAAAATCCAAAGGAATCGATACCAGATCCATCAAAATGGGTATTCCCAAAAATCCCGAAAAAAAAGTCATCAAAGTCGACAAAGGTGATAACAACTAAAAGGATCAACAAAAATCGATAAACAATGGTAATTCACCAAAAAGAAGTATGCAAATATGCAAATCTGGCTGAGACAGCAGATTCAGTTGACTTGGCACTGAGTTCAGTCGACTAGCCCAATACCTGGAAACTCTCGGGTTCCAGGTCATTCGACTGAACTCAGAGAGCCAATCGATTGGACCGAGCCTGGAAAACTCTTGGGTTCCAGGTCAGTGCACTGGACTCTGAGTTCAGTCGATTGGACCCCATTTTCCTATATTTCCAGCTTAGCCCAATGAAGGGCAAACTCTAAACAATTTGCGATTGGACAAGCAATGGGCGCTAGGGGTTTATGCCAATCGACAACCCATCCCTATAGGCTCTTCGATACACCACCAAAAGCATGTTCATACATCAAAGCTAGGATTTTTAAAGTTTTTTGACTTCAAAACACCAAAAATTGAAATGTTCACCAAATCAATTCAAATCAAAAGCAAATGAACATGAATAGATGTTAGGAATTCATACCTAACAACAATGATAGAAATAGACAAAGATGTGAGTTCAAAAACTCACCTTTTCAACCCAAAACAACAAATGAGAAGCTTTCAAATCAAAAGAAAGATCAACCACACTTCAACTTCAACTGTAGAGACTCCAATCTAAGATTACAACGAATATTTCCTAAGTTAGGTCATAGGAAATTTCTGAAATTTGAGAGAGATTGAGATGGAGTAGAAGAAGAGGATGCTTACCTAAGCTTCTATTTGATTTTGGAGCTAGAACTTGAATTTGCAAAGGAAACTAGGGCTTAGGATTTTAGTTTCCAGTCTCTTCCCCCATTTTTACTAAAGCTTGAAGTGTTAGTAAAATAATAGAATGAATGAAGAGGAGAGGGGGTGGAGTTAGGATATAAGATGAGTTGGGTTAGTGGGATGAAACCCAAGCCCAAAGCCCTAAGTGAAAAAGTCATAATTTTTACTCAACTCCAAACATATCGATGTTTATACTCAATAAAGTTGTAAACCCCATTTTGGACTCAATGGAGGTGGTCTCGAGTCCCAATTCGACTGTTTACAAAAAGTAGCTTTTTGGACTTTAATCCGATGAACGATTCTATATTTAAATAAAACATTTAAATATACAATCGAAAATATGCAGGTTGTTATAGGTTTCGAAGGAGGGGTTTTATAGTATTATAAAGGCTGAAATGTTTTGTTTTAAAATTTATGGTTTATGCTCTCGAAGGGGTCGAAAGGTTGCTTTCGAAAGGGTCAAAAGCAAAGCTTTCGAAAGGGATACTTTCGAAGGGGTTGAAAAATTGTTTTCTTTTAACCTTATAAAATAAATGTTGTTTAACCTTGGGGATACCAGGGTGGGCTTAATGAGCTTAACACAATAGTTGGGGATATCAACACTTATATGTTTTAACAATCATTGGGGGATACTAATGTAAATTATAAATGGATATAACCTAAATTAGGGATACTAATGGAAATAGGTTAATCATGTAGATAGCATGAGATAATTAGATTCAAGTGGATAACATGAGTTAAAAGGCCAAGTGATGGGTTCATAGTTATCCTAGGAAAACTATGAGATGTGAGATGGATAATCAACATCAACTTGGAGATGGATAGTCTCCATATGATTGAAAAAGGGTTCATGGTTACTCTTGGAAACCTATGGGATGGTTGATGGATAGTCTACTTCATGTTGGGGATGGATAGTCTTCATATGTTTAATGAAGGGTTTATACTCATTCTAGGAAAACTATGAGATGTGAGATGGATAGTTCACGTCGGCTTAAGTAAAATTAATATAGGATGGATAGTCTCTCTTCGAGGCAAATAAAAATCTAATAGGGAATAGGAAAATCCTAAATGTTTGCAAGTACGCATATCATCATAATATTTTAAAAATGTATGTTTAACTATTGTGGATGCAGGAGTACAGAATATGGTCTTATAAAAGTTTTGGGATATTAGTTAATGGAAAACCCGTTCCGCTAATCAGCGTGGTCTCACTAGATATCTAAAAGGAATGAGATGTTAGATTATTATTCATACCAAGCTTTATGCCTGACTTGAAGATTTTGTTTTCCCCTTAAACTCTCGGGTACTCAGTTGATTTTGAGTAGTTTGACATTTAAGGTTCTCACGTTGTCTACTTTGACGAATAAAGCTTCCAGAGGCTTGCAGGAGGCAGATAGTTATTACAGTTTATTTTCCGCTGTGTGATCTGTTGTAAAGGCATATTTATTAGCCTTACTATATACTCTGATCTACTAACGGGGCATCTTCATATATCTCTCTTTGCATATTTGTAATAATTATATTTTGGGGAACATGGTTAACTTTTTGGAGGTATGTAACGAAAATCGAAGGTTTTGAATGAAATGTGGAAATGCGTTTTTGAATTGTTAAATTTTTTCCATATTTCTGTGATATGTATATCAATGTATCTAGCACCGCCGTACTTGGTCGTCGAAGATTAATAACTATGGATGACTGCAGTATCCGTAGTCGTTAGTTTTGGGCCTCCAAGTAGGGGGATGTTACAAAAATCATTCAAATGTATAAACATGATATAATATGCATACTGTTAAAGTAATAATATAATGGTTGCATGGATGTTTTTTGAGGTTGGTTTTTAATTATTGAGTTAAATTTATAACATAATGGTTGTATGGATGGTTTTTTGTGGATGGTTTTTAATATTATTGGTTTGAATAATTATATATAGAGACGATCCATTTTTATGGGGACGACCAAAATAGCTTACTTTATATACTCTCTCAACATCATAATAAAAGCAACCAAAATCGAAATAAAGATGCGAATTTGAATGACATCTAGAAAAAAAAGTAAAAATTTTATGTTGTAATGTCATAAATTAGTTATGTGTCATGGTTTGTTTATATTGTGAATAGTATGATTCATAACATCATTACAAATTATAGAATTACAACTTTTTTACTGTAATGCAATTGTACCAGAATGTACCAGCACTGATTAATTTTGTTATATGTTATCATGTTAGTAGTATTTATTACTATTGACATTATGAAGTAAAATGTTTACTACTAGAGAACAATGAAATCTCACTTTTAATAGTACAATATGATTGTGTCTCGACATTCATTCTATTGTATATTGTTTTCTTTCCCTGAAGCAACTATTATTAGAACACATTTCATCCTAATTGTCTACGGGGCAAGCAAAATTTCACATTCTCTCGTAATTAAGCCACGTTACCATCAAATTATTTTGCTTTCCCTCTTTAGAAAATTTCATTCCCATGCCGATTTTAATAGAAAATACCCTAAAATACATTAATATCGAATCCACGAATCTTCCTAGTCCTCTCAATCTGGTGCTTAAGGCACGTTAGTTGGTTGCGGGTCTGATTTCCCTGTGTCATTTGAGTCCCTCCATCTCTTAAGCATGTTTGTCGCCTGAAGCCTTTCTTTATCAATTAACGCTGCTTTGATTTTTCTAGCTGGTTGAAGGTTAGTTTCATTCATGTTTTCTTAGCAATTTGATTTTTTTCCCAAGATGATGGAATTATATCATGTTTGATACACACACGCTCCTCATCCAAAACATATGATTTAGATTTAACTTTTTAGCAAATTGTTTTCTATGCATCTACTTGCGCTTTTCTTTATTGTCCAATGTGCTGTATACTATTGTTAGTTTTTTTTTATGGAGAAAAACTAAGGCAATGGTTGGTTTGTTTTTTTAGTGTATTGTTTTCATCCATACAAAAAATGCACATGACGCATTTATATTGTCGAAAATGACTAATTTAGAAAACGAAGTTAACATACAAAATAGAAAACGACCTTTTTTTATTTTCCGTGTTTTGGGAAATAACACAAGCACATGAAACAATCCATTCATCTGTCATTCATTTATCTCCTTCGTCCTCCCATCTGTCTTTCTTTCATCCCTTCCGTTGTCCCTCCATTCTTCTCCTACTTGACATACATATTGAAAATCGAAAACACTGAATTCGTTTTAAACCAAACACAACCTAATTATTTGTAAAATAGTTTACAAACTACATTGCTAAACTCTAATATTTAAAAAAAAAAGAGAAATCCAAGGCTAAAACTGTTACCAAATAGTGTGGTCACAAAACTTTATGATTATTGATATATAAACTCTTCATTCTTCTCGGGATTTTTCGTATAATCACAAGGAATGCCTTCTAAATAAGCTTCCTCTTTTTTATCCTCGCCTCTACTACAGTTTTCTTCCTCTTCAATGGTAATTCTTCTTTTATTTTTATTATAAAATATTCCATCCTTGATTGTCTTTGGTTATCCTCTTGCTTCAAGCTATTTAGTCTATGTAAAAAGATGAAACTATAAGAATCATAGGAAATAATGCATATTTAATTATCGATGTAAATTAAATTAAAACATATACTTTGAACAAATGCATTTGTAATACCTAATTATCAGAAGTAGTTTACTATATGTAAATGCTAATGTTCCAAATAGAATTCATATATAATCCAATTTCTTGGTGTTCTAAGATATATAATAGCTCAAATTCAGATCTCTCTTTTGCGCCTCTTGTTAACAAATAAATTGTTGTTGTGTGAAGGCTTGAATTTGGTCTAGCAAGGTAATAGGTTGAATTATAGTTGGCTGGGCATAAGGAGTTGGGTTAGAGAGATTTAGTTGATCAGTGGGCTTATACATATGGGCTTTGAAATTAAATTCAGCTAAGTGGTATATAGTCAGAATTGATGGGGTTAGATTGCGGGCCAAGTTGGTTATTAAATTGAGAATTTGGTTGCATATTTTGAAGTATTTTGGGCCTAGGAAATGGCCAGGGTTTGAATTTGGAAGTTATCATACAGGTTGCTGCTACAATAACAGATGTTGAATAAAATATGTATTTTTTTGGTTTTACTTCTGGCATGAGGTTTATGTCATTCACGGTACAAAAAATAGGATTTCGTATGAATGTCTCTTAAGATTATGGAACAATCGTAAGTACAATTTGAAGTAAGCTTAATTTTGTGATAGATAATTCTCCTTGTGATATGTCATTTTACAGGAATAAATAATCATAAATTGCCCAACATTTATCATGCTGATTTTTAGTACGTGCTAAGGAAAGAGTAAGTTTAATTGGTTGTTGATCCAATACAGGAGTTGTGTTTATTTGACACTAGAAACTTTGGTAACTTCAAGGATTTGAGAATTGGTTAATTTTCTAGAACATACACCTATAAAATTTTATTAAATGCTTTACATTTCTTATTTATAAACTTTATAGTTTTGCAAGATTATTGTTTTAATTGAGTGAAAATGTTGTGATCTTTGCTTATTACTAGCTTTGGAGCTTCATAACTTATGACTCCCTACTACAATAATTGTGCATAAATTAGATGCATAAATTCCTTACTAAAAAGTAAAAACATAAAAATAAAATTCATAAGAGGTACTTCATTCAAAATTGCGGTTTAGTTTTTGTCATAGCACTATGCACATCACATACTGCAAAATTGTATAAGCATTTAAGTTGGTTATACCAAAATTAATACAATCTATGAGGTTATTGATCCTATTTTATATTTTTAGTATCAAAACACATAGTTACTCATCATCCAATGTGCAGATATATTATAGTAATTTAAAAATTGAAGTACTAGAATAGTATCAACATATGCTTTTTGCAATAGTTAGTTCAACTTTTTAGTTAAAAATTCATTGTTTTGGAGCTTTCTTAGTAAGTAGTTCACAACATCTTTGGAGATGAACTAGATCAATCAAAGGTGATAATCAATTTGGAAGCTCATCATTTTGGTGATGAATCTTCTAGGCCAAGTTAAATAAATTAAAGATATGTGAAATTCCAGGCTACTAGTAATTGTGGCATACTAAAAATCATTTATAATCATAATTATACTAAAGCATTTCACATCATCTTATATTCAAATTTAATATTAACTAAAGCTCTAAAGCATAAGTTATAGTGCTAATAGAGCAATGCTTTTGTTATAGTGCAATAATAATTTTACCAAATTTTGTATTTGTAACAGAGTATATAAAAGTGAATATTCTTTGGCAAGTGTTTATCATGAAAATCAATAATAATTTCATGCTTTGTTTATCAATCTTAGAATTCAGAAACGAGAGTCATACACTTTTATACCAAATATTTACTTTGGGCTTTTATTTTTTGTGATCTGTTGCTAGATTTTAATCAATTATACGACATCATTTTGTTATACCAACTATTACCATTTTCATTATCTCTTCCTTTAACATGCTCATTATGGTCAGTAAAAAATATTTATTAATTCTTTTCTTATGGCTGTTAAAATAAGTTGATTTATAAGTTATTGTTAGACATTAGCACTTATTACTATGTATTTGTGGTTATATAATTTTTTCCCCTCTTTTAACCTAAATAAAATTTAAAATCTTTTATTTCCGTAGCTCATTTTAATTCAAGGCACCTAAAATTTCCTTCAATCTGTGCTCTAACGTCTAGATTTTCTAAACTTCAATAAGATGGTTTATAAATTGCCATTACTGAATTGATTAATAACTTGCCATTTGAATTTGAACAGTTGATCTATGGATTCTAATATCTAATTTGAACAGTTGCACATTTTGATATTTTCAATTTTTTAAGTTATCATTTAGGCAATGATGATATGAAATGTAGTCGGAACTGAAGGTTTGTTTGCATAATAAACGATTGAGATACATACTATATTCTTTCTTCTTACAGAAACCAAGGTTCGTCAAACCCTATTTTATAATTATCTTTTATTACTTTAGCATCATTGTTCATAGTTTTTGTTTCTTCTGAAGGTGCATATGATCTACTTGGCCATATACAGGACCAAATCAGAACAGCGGAATAGGTAATGCTGCTTTGAAGACATGCCAAGACTTAAAATTAGATGGTCTTGTCATCGTTGGACGTAAATGCTGTCTACATTAGCCATTAAAGGTTACTGCTTTAGAAACTGGTAACTTTTTCTTTATATTTATCTTTCCAGTGTACAAAGCTGGCCCCTAATCAATAAAAGTGTGTCAAAAGTAGCAAAGGACATGGCATTAGCAAGAAACAAAAGTAAACACTATATGAAATATTTCTTGGTTTGGTTGCGCTATCATAAATATTGGTTCCATACTCAAAATTTACAAAGCCAGTGCATAAGCAACCTCATGCAAGTGCAGCTTCGCCATCATCTTTGTGAACACTAAATTCCATCATCATAAGGCAGTGCTGTCTTCAGACAGCCAAAACATGTTCATCAATGCACGTGTGTTGGGCCTAGACATACATTATGAAACAGTAAGTACTGAGTTGCCAGTAACAATAAAATTAATCAATCTTTCAATGAGATGAAAATAAAAGATAATGAATTTTTTTTCTTTATTTCTCTATAAAGTAGGCATTCCCTTTCTTTTCTATAAGATAAATTAGTTATATCTTACTCATGGGACGGTAAATTCCTGGGCCGAGGTGGATTTGAACCAGCATAGACAATCGTTGATGAATTTGCAGTCCATCCCCATTAACCGCTCGAGCATCAATCCAGGAAGAATTCTTTGTATGCTTATTGTTAATCCATGATCAACTTCCTTTCGTAGTACCCTACCCTAGGGAAAGTCAAATCCCCGTTGCCTTCCATGAAAGAGAGATGTCCTGAATAGGTAGATGATGGGGGCATATTCACCCGACCGTCATATAGATCTCTTTACTATGATGGGTTCATGGCTTCTGTAAAAGATAAACTAGGAGAACAAGCTGAAGTTCTTGCCAAAAAATCAATGCTAAAGAGGAGCAGCCTATAACTTATTTAGTGGCAGATACTTTCCTTTTATAGCCATCTACTTGCTAAGAAGTTAAGGTATTGTTTGGTTTAAAAACGAGTTTTGGATTTTCTGTTTTCAAACATGTTTCTCAAATATGAGAGGAGTGAAGTGATGATGGATGTGATGGAATGAAAATGGAGGGACGACAGAGGGGATGGAAGGACAACGGAAGGATGAATTGTTTCGCATGCTTCTATTATTTTTCAAAACACAGAAAATAAAAAAAGTTGTTTTCTATTTTGCATGTTAATTTCGTTTTCTAAAACGGTTGTTTTCGACAATATACATGCGTTTTGAGCATTTTTGTATGGACAAAAATCCAAAACTAAAAATAGCAAACCAAATAGAGCCTAAATATTCCTTATGTGTCGTTTTGGACCGAGCTTGCTGTTGTGTTTACCCTTACTATCATATGGATCTTCTTAGGCAATGTGGATGTCTTGATTATTCAATTAGTATGTGTGTAATATGATACCACCATGCTTTCCTTCTTTTGCAGTACTCTATTTTGATTTTAAATTAATTTATGACATCTCTTTTTAGCTTATAATGCTTCTAGGTTATCAATCTGTCTAGTATTCAACTATCTAGTATTCAACTGTCTGCTTTAAAAATGGCAAAGTTAACATGTAAATGAAAAAGGGAAACATTTTGAGAAAAAGCTCCACATTTATAAAATTGTGCATGTATGTTGTAGCAGTACTAACATAGGATATCATGGTAGGAAAACATATCTCTACGTATGTTAATGCTGAAAATTGAACGCTAACACCCGGTGTGTGTAATAACAATGTGAAAGCACCACCCGTTGATACAGGAACAGAATATAAACTGACAATAGCAGAAAACGGTAAAAGGACAACAGATTTATAGTGGTTCGGCCCGTAATTGAGCCTACGTCCACTTTATATTCTTTTATTGCTGATCTGATTACAATTTGATACAATGCACTTCGAATACAATTCACTTTGATCGCTCAAACACTTCAGATTTGTAACTCAAACTTTGACGATGAGATTTGCTGAACCCATGTCGGATGTGTAGAATCTTGTTCAAAGCTTGTTGTAGTATCTTCAATGTTTGGAGTTCTTCAAGTCTTGGATGAGTTAAGAATTCGGCAGAGTAATGACGCTTCAGAAAATGATTGGCCAAAAGTCCTTTGCTAGTTGGAGTTGGGGCTGTATTTATAGTAGTGGTTCTGGGCGAAATTTAACCCCCCAAGTCTTAGGTCGTGTACAACCTAAGTTAGGTCGTAGGTCGCGAGCGACCTAAGTTAGGTCGTGGCCCACTCGCGACTTAAGAAGTTAGCCTGATGGAGTGGTAGGTCGTTGTGTTGCTTTGTAAAGTTAGATCGCGAAGCTTTTAGGTCGCTGAAGACTGGAACCACTAGGTCGCTATCTCCTTAGCTCTTAATTTGCTAAGTCGCTAGGCCGCTTCAGGAGTTAGGTCGTGAAGACTGTTAGGTCGTAGAGTCTGCTAGGTCGTGAAGTCCCTTAGGTCGTAAAGAACTTTAGGTCGTTAGGTCGCTAACTTCCTTAGGTCGTTAGGTCGTTAACTTCCTTAGGTCGTTAGGTCGCTAACTTCCTTAGGTCGTTAGGCCGCTAACTTCCTTAGGTCGTTAGGTCGCTAACTTCCATAGGTCGTGAAGAACTGTAGGTCGTAGAGTTTTAGGTCGGCATAAAAATGGGAGTTAACATTTGCCCCTCGAAGTACACGCCTATGCCATAGGTCGTGTGCTTCGACTTAACTTTTGCTAGGTCGTGAACGACCTAAAACTCGTGCTAACTCGCGTGCCCATTCGCCTTCCTCTCCTGGCCCCATATATTTGATAGGTCGCTACTTCCTCCCTACCTTACTGCTCCGAACTTCTACTGCCATTGACGAATCTTCAAACTTTCGAAGGCGAATTCAATCTAGTTAATCATCGATCCATTTCTACCAACATACTACGTAAGTGGATCCAATCTCTACCCCACCATAATCGCTGCTCGATCATGAATCTATGTTTTTTGACCCGAGTCTAATTTCATGTATCATGCTTCATTTTGAATGGTTATTTCGATCGACTTTTGATCGTCGTTTGATTCGTTGTGGTAATTCATGAATGCACGGTAATTTTTATGATGGATCGGAGGGGTTTGGAATCAATTTTTTGGGCGATTTGGTGGTATGTGGAGATGAATGAAATTCACGAAGAGAATGATAGATTTTCTCTGAAATGGCATTATCGGGTTATCGGGTCTAGTAAATGATTTCGTGGAGAGGAAGTCAGCGACCTATGAGATCTGGACGACCTAGAAGTTAGGTCGTGTTAGGAATTGCGCGACCTAAGTCTTACGACTTAAGAAACCCGACCAACCTAAGTGAAGCCGAACAACCTTCTGCGACCTAAGTGGCTTCCGACCTACGCTAGGTCGTGAGCGACCTAGGACATGAACCATTTGGACTTAAGGAAATTTGCACTGCCTTGAATTTTTTAATTTGTACAACGCGACCTATGGAGGTTCCGACCTGTGCTAGGTCGCTGGACGACCTAACACTTGTGAAATTTGGACAGAGCTCAATTGGCCTTTGAATATTGATTGAACTTGAACTATGTTGCACTTCTTTACAGATTGCTTTAACTCTAATGCTAATGACCTGTTAAACACAACATTTGCAGAAAAATGGGACAAATATACTGCCCACATCGTATGATAGATTAGTCGATAAAAAATAATCAACTTAAATGAATTTTGTGAATGTAATGCTGTGAAATGACAAATTCAAATGTAGTATTAAAGAAAAGCTGAAATAATCAATCTAAGTTGATTTGTTTGCATCAACACAACATTGTATTTGGACTTAAAATGACAAGCCTTGAAACTTTATAATCGACAAATGTCAATTATCTTGATTTCAGTTATACTTGCTTGTTATCGTTTTATTTTTGCACAACACTTCACACTTTTAGGAAACGTGCACCTTCATATTTGAATATCCAGTTGATTGTGTAGAATGACATCTCAACAAGAAGACACAGGACTAGCTGGAGAAGCTTTTCCGATTGCCAACCCATTGATCAACCCTCCAGAAAGAACTCCGAGCACCCTGAGCCACAAAGTTTTCAGACAACTGGGCACCCAGTTCGGTATTGCCAAATCAGATGCTATATTTCCTAGAGCAAACGACACTGCTGACAGGCCACCTCTTGGTTTTGTCGCAGTGAATCGTCAGATGTGCTTAAGTGGAGCTATTCCCCCTTTCAACGAATTTCTCCGAGAACTTTTTCTTCGACTAGCTATCTCGCCTTTCCAGCTACATCCCAACGGTTATGCCGTCTTGATGGGGTTGTGTGTTCTGTTTAGGAGGACGCTCAATCGTCTTCCAAGCTTTGATGAAATTTGCTATTTGTGTACCTTTGCTAAGAATAAAGATCACCCTTCAATCGTGCTTGTAATAGGCGCCAGAAACCGGAAGTTGATTTTGGATTTACCCGATAGTGCTCATGGGTTCCTAAATCAATTCTTCTTTGTCTGATGTCCTCCGGGATTCTACTCTGTCTGGAGAGTCGGGAGTAAGATTGCCTTTCTCTGTTCATCTCATGAGCTTTTTCGAAACCCGAATTATCAAATGCTTATCTTCATTCTTTTCTTTTTTCAGCACTTCCTCCCCCGCTTAGAAATCCCAGTCTCAAGTCAATTTTTGAAACTTTAAATGCTGTGGCTATGGAAGAGAGAAGCGCCAAATTCTTGTTGAAAGTTGAACTTTTGCACCAGTTCGAACTTCTACATTCTTCTCGTTCCATCCAGCCTCATGAAGTTCCTGATTCTCCAGCAAAGACGTCAGATGCCCCAGCCCTTGCCGAAGAACTTTCACTAAAAGAACCCACCACTGAGACTTCACTAGTGAAATGTTCCACTTCTATTGATGTTGCGGGGTCATCCAGCAAGTTAACACTTTCTCCAGTTATTGAAGAGGAAGAAAATCCTCGCATTTCTGAAAAGACGGCTGACGTGGAAGTTGAAAAAGAGAGTTCTACTGGGCATCGCGGCGATGATACTTTTGATAATTTGAGCGATATAATGATAACTTCTCAGGAGCTTTTTAAAGATGATATTTCAAAAGCGATCTCTCCTGTTGTTGAAGTGACTTCTTCTTTACAACAAGTTTCGACACCTTCTACACCAGTCGTCGCCGTTCCCACATTAAAGTGTGGTTTGTAGTTTGACGCGCGTAGTTTGCACGCCGCACACACTTAGGATTTTTCGGCATTTATTCGCACTTATCATCTTTTTCTGGAGATTTCTAAACTTCATTTCTTTTCCATTTTCAGACTCTCCGATGGGACGCTCTAGCTCATATTATGACAAATTTGAGCGCTATGGAGGCTGCGGAACTTATGACATTAGGTGATACCTCAATGCCCCGAGGGAAACAGACGAAGAAAGAGCTATTAGGAAAGCTCAAGAGAGGCGGGACTATGAACGTCAACACGAGAGGAGGGATGAGCGATACGACACTTCTCACAGAGGTGATGATTCTCACAAAAGAAAATCCTATGATGACAAAGGGAAGAGTCACATTACTGAAGATCCGAGTAAGCGGGCCAAGCTTAGCGAAAAGGACGCGTCTGCAATTTCTGAGAAGACCCCTGCTCCGATTCCTCTTGACATCCCCTCTGATTCTCCTGCTCTTCAGAAATCTGATATCCAAACAATCATCAACAGACCCCAATATCAAGTTGGACAGGGTCCACCAACTCTTCAAAGTCGGTTCCCGCAATGGTGCTTAAAGGGGGTACGCTTTGACCTTGACTTGGTCTCGATCGATAAACCGGCTATGCTACGTAACGTTGATGCCGTCAAACTTGATATCGACAGGATGTCTGGATGGCAAAAACTTGTTGGCGAGCTGCAAAGGGTCAATCGTGCTAATCTCGAAGCCATGCTGACCATGGAGAACGATAAGTCGGAGTGGGATAAAATTTGCAAGCGGCACGACGCTAAAATGAAGAGCATCTCTGACGATTACGGGAGGCTCAAAGCTGAAGTTGAAAGACTAAAAAGCGAGCTTGCCACTTCTTCCACTTCTTATTCGCAAAAGGAAGAAATGCTCCAAAAACAAGTTCGGGACGCCCATGCTGCTCGGCGAGAAGCTGAAGCAAAACTTGAAGCAGAGCAGCAAATGCTCCAAAAACAAGTTCGAGACGCCCATGCTGCTCAGCGAGAAGCTGAAGCAAAACTTGAAGCAGAGCAGCATGTTGTTGGGAAATATCGTGATGATGCCGTTCAATTTCGGGAGAAAAATAGGTCCCAAGACTTGGAAATCACCAGGCTGCAGTCTCAGTTGTTAAAGGCTGAAAGAGAGCGTGATGAAGCTGTCGCTGGGAAAGTTGCAGCCGAAGAGTCTCATGTGGCTACTAAAGCCAATATCAGCTCCAATTTGTTCGACTTTTATATCCACAACGTCTTGGGGCACGGAAGTCTCTCGTTCTTGGGGCCGGACTATGAAGTCACTTTAGCTGAAGTGTGGGAGGCAATAATTGATATGTTTGGCGGTGCCGGCTATGATGAGGCAGAGCTTGAGGCACGTTATCTTGACGACGAAACTCGTGTCGCTCTTGCTAGAGGAAAGGAGCAACTTGCTAAAGCGCGAGCTGAATCGACGGGAGAAGAACACCCAAAGGAGGAAACTCCTTTAATTGCCCCCGTCCATACTTCAACTTCGACCGATGTTAACATTATAGACTCCAGTTCCCATTCTTTGCCTCCTGCTAAAGTTGACAAAGAAACTGTGACCACTCCCACTGAGGACGAGGCCCTGGAAGATATTGAGGCTGAGAAATTCGAGATTGATCTTACAAAGCCGACTTCTCCAGGTAATTTTGGCGTCGACCCGGATCCAGTGAATCACTCATTCAATTTAACCGAGTTTGATGAGCTTCTTACTTATTAATTAAGCTTTGATAAACCAATAACTTCTCTTTTCTCGGAGAATACCGATTTTAACTTCTTTTCTTCTGCAGCGGAGTTACCGAGCGCTATACACTCTTCTCCTCTTCCAGCCGTTCCTCCTCCAACCCTTCAAGTTACTCCTGCTTCTCAACCGGGTTCGCAGGAAGAGCAAATAGAAGCCCTTCGAGGCTTGGAGGATCCACCCGCTTCACAAGAACAAAAGGCGGAGGATCTTGAGGACAGTGAGAAGACTTTGGAGCAGTCTCTCGATGATAACACTAAGCTTTCTGCGCTACTTACTACTCTGAGAAGTGAATCTTCCTCGAAGATGAAAGGGAAGCGCGTCATGAAGAAGATGAAGAAAAACATTTCCGCTGGAGAAGGTGAAGCAGAAGAAGATCCAACTGCACCCTCTTCTCCTTCTTCTTCGACCTCTCCCTACTGGATTCCGAAACTACTCATCAAACCGGGCAAGGGTACTAACGGTGGCAGGAAGGAGTAATAATCTGGATTCTACTTTTCTTATTTTGATTTTTGCTTGTATCAACCGGAGATTGTGTGGGTACCGGTCCCTGCTTTTTTGAGATCTGCACATGTAAAGAATTTTCACAGTATTGAATAAAATAATTCTTCTACTTGTACGAATTCTTGTATATGTAAGAATGCATCTATTTCTTAGTTTAGTGTAGAATAAGCGATTCTTTTTATTAGCACAAACTTTTTGTCTGTGTTTGAGAATGCATTTATTCCACATTTTTTCCACGTGATATTGTAATGTGCTTGTGGTATGTCACTTGAATACTACCTTTATTGATGTGGTTGTATTGTATGATATTGCCCCTATACCACAAGTGCATTGCAATATCTTTTTGCTTTGGCGAGACTTGTACTCTTATTTTTGGAGAATAATTATTCCGTCTTTGAGGAAACAATTATTCTACTTAAATGGAGCGTGTCTCATTTTTGGAGATGTTTTTATGCTTCATCCTTCGGAGATGGTCACTTCATATTTTTGAGAAGTGAATTCTCCTACATGGTAGAGCGGGCCTCTAAAGAGGATTTTACTTAGCACTTCAATTTCTGGGGAAATTTTTTTCAAGATAAACAAGTAAATCTTCCTTGAGAGTTGAAGTGTGCCTCTGAGGAGGGCTTTTCGTTATTTCTGAGGAGTAGCATTATGCTTTGTGACATAGCGTTGTGCCCCCGGAGAGGTCTTGTGCTTCCGGAGAAGTCTTTTGTTTATGCTTCCGGAGAAGTCTTGTGCCTCCGAAGAGGTCTTGTGCCTCCGAAGAGGTCTTGTGTGCCTTTGGGAAGGTCTTCTGCCTCCGAAGACGGCAGTGTGTGCCTTTGGGGAAGGCTTGTGCCTCATAAGAGGGCTTGTGGTGCCTCGGGAGAGGTCTTATGCCTCCGAAGAGGTCTTGTGCCTCCGAAGAGGTCTTGTGCCTCCGGGGAGGTCTTTATTTGATTGTCTGGAAATTACTTTCTCACAGTTAAATGGAACCACAGGGCGGATGCAAGTTATTTAATTGGACGTTCGTCTGCACAAACGATCGCAATTAGTTAACGAAGGCCTTCCCTCAGTGGTTCCACCAACCTTTTTGTTGAGAAGAGAGTTTCCATTTATTGGCGTGCCTCCGAAGAGGGCTTGTGCCTCCGTAGAGGTCTTTATCCTCCGAAGAGTTGCGCCTCCGAAGAGGTCTTGTGCCTCCGAAGAGGGCTTTTGTTGATCTGCTCGCCCATGTCTCCTTGTTGTTTGCTCATTAATGGTCCCCTGTTATTGTCTCCGAGCCTATGTTCCTTTCCTTTGTACAATGGAGTGTACTTCACTGTTGATTGATTCCATGGGACAGGCGCAAGTTATTCAATCAGATGTCTGTTTATACAAACGATCGTAATTAGTTAACAAGCGTCTAGTTCCTTTTCTTTGGAAAAGTGTCTTTTCGGTGGAATCATCAACTTTTGGTGTAAAGTTCATCTTATGTTGGATTTGAATTTGGAACTTTCTGTGGCTTGAAATTTGTTTATTGAGTGATTTACAGGGTTCACTTGGCATTGCGATGGGTAAGCTTTGTTTTAATGACCTGCAATATTAAATCGATATTTTTAGCAATACATTTAGAGCATTTACACATCGAAATAAAACAGGCATTTTATAATAATAAAGAACACAAAAATTTATAGTGGTTCGGCCAAGAACTGGGCCTACATCCACTTTATAGCTCTTTTATTCATCATCACTGATTTTACAATGGTTTACAATACAATCGATACATCTATAATCATTTTACAATTTCAAGCAAAGCTTTTTAAGTAAAATATGGGCACAAATGATTGCTGTTCCAGGCTCTTGGGATTGGATCTCCTTCGACAGTTGTGAGTTTGAATGTGCCATCAAGAAGTTTATTGCCTACGACATATGGCCCTTCCCAATTTGGTCCAAATACTCCGACTGCTGTCATGATCCTTTTCAAGACTAAGTCCCCGACTTCAAAGCTTCATTGATGGACTTTAGAATTGAAGTGCCTTGCAATTCTTTACTGATGGGCCGCAACTCTCAGTCTAGCTTCTTCCCTTCTTTCATCAAGAAAGTCAAGTGCTTCGAGTTACAATTCTTCATTTTCGGCCTGGTTGAAATGAATTCTCCTGTGTGAAGGAACTTCTAGCTCAACTGGAATCATTGCTTCCGATCCGTATGCCAATGAGAATGGAGTGTGCCCAGTCGCAGTTTTATAGGTTGTTCTGTATGCCCATAGTGCTAGTGGTAGCTTATCAACCCATCCACCTTTTGCTTTTTCAAGCTGTTTTTTGATGGTTGACTTGATATTTTTGTTTACTGCTTCGACTTGCCCGTTTGCCTACGGATGAGCTACCGCTGAGAAACTTTTTCAGATTTTGAATTGCTTGCAGAAGTCCTGGAACTCTTCGCTTTCAAATTGGGTACCGTTGTCTGTGATTATCTTCTGTGGCACACCATATCTTCAAATGATATTTTTCGTTACAAAATTTATCATCTTCTTAGAAGTAATAGTGGCCAAAGGTTCAACTTCCGCCCATTTAGTGAAATAATCAACATCAACAATAGCATATTTGATTCCCGACTTGGCAATTGGTAAAGGTCCGATTAGATCTATCCCCAAAATGGCAAACGGCCACGGACTGACCATCTGTGTTAGTTCAGTTGAAGGTGCTCTTGGGATTTTTGCAAATCTCTGGCATTTGTCACATTTTTTGGAGTAGATAGCAACATCTCGATTAATATCGGGTCAGAAATACCCATACCGAAGAACTTTCTTGGCAAGTGTTTGACCGCCTGAATGATCCCCACATTCTCCTCCGTGTACCTCTGCTAAGATTGTCCTAGCTTCTTCCTTGGTTACACATTGGAGTAATGGCATTGAGAATCCCCGCCTGTATAACCGGCCGTCTTGAATTACATAACTTGATGGTTTTCCATGACTCTTGTTCTTGAGATACAGCCATGATCCAGTCGATATCCCCGCCTGTAATGGCATTGAGCTTTTGGCGTTCTTTAGAATTTTCTGGTAGGGAGCCGTTGAGCAGATATTCTTTGATTGGGGTCATCCATGACTCTTGTTCTTGAGATACAGCCATGATCCAGTCGATATCCATATCATCAGTGTTTGGAGCTGACAAAACCTCCACAGGAACCAACCCCGATAACTGAGCTTCTCCGGAGCTTGAATACTTTGCTAGAGAATCCGCTTTCATATTTTCCTCTCGAGGTATGTGGTTTATCAAAAACTGATCGAAATCATCGAGAAGCTCAGAAGCCTTTGACAAATAAGCGGGCAGATTTCCTCCTTTAGTTTGAAATTCCTTCTTGACCTGACACACAATAAGCTGAGAATCACTGAAGATTTGCAATGCTTTGATGTTCAATTCCTTTGCAATCTTTAATCCAGCAATTAGAGCTTCATATTCTGCTTCATTGTTTGTAGAAGGGAATTCCAATCTCAATGCGTAACATAATGATCGCCCTTCGGGGGTTTCAAGCACAACCCCGGCTTTGGAACAGTAATCATTTCTTGAGCCATCAACATAAAACTTCCATTTGGTCAGGATGTCTACTGCAATCTCTTCCTCTTTATCACCCTTATTGTATACTCTGCGATGAAATCCGCTAAGGCTTGTCCATTGATCGCTCTTCGGGGATGATAAGTGATATCATATTGGCTAAGCTCAATATTCCATTTCAGAAGACGGCCCGAAGTTTCAGGGCGAAATAGGACTTGCTTTAGGGGCTGGTCGGTGAGAACTTTGATAGGATGAGCTTGAAAATACAGCCTCAACTTTCTAGAAGCAATCAGTAAATAGTAGGCGAGCTTTTCTAGCTTTGAATAATTCATTTCTGCCCTAGTGAGTCTTTTGCTGATATAGTAAACCGGACGTTGAACTTTTGCATCCTCTCGTACCAGTGCTGCACTAAGAGCATGGGATGAAACTGCCAAGTATATGAAAAGGTCTTCACCGTTGTTGGGCTTGGAAAGTATTAGAGGCACTTCCATGTGATGGATTAATTCATCGAAAGCTTTTTGGCATTCAAGTGTCCATTCGAAGTTTTTCTTTCCTTTCTTTAAAGCGTCAAAGAAGGGGATGCATTTATTAGTAGCTTTGGAAATGAATCGACTTAAGGCAGTAACTTTCCTATTTAGGCTCTGTAGTTCCTTCTTTGTCGTAGGGGCTTTGACTTCTCTTAGAGCCGTAATTTGAGCAGGATTGGCTTCAATGCCCCTAGCGCTTACGATAAATCCCAAGAATTTCCCAGACTCTACTCCGAATGAACATTTCAAAGGGTTGAGCTTCATTCCATATCTTCGGAGGATTTTGAACATCTTTGCTAAGTGGTCCATATGGTCAACTGCTTTCTTTGATTTCACTAACATATCATCGACATAGTTTTCCAAGCTGTGATTTGAACATTGCATTAACAAGCCTTTGATATGTTGCCCCTGCATTTTTCAATCCGAAAGGCATGACTTTGTAGCAGTATAAACCAACATCTGTGACGAAGCTCGTATCCTCCTGGTCCGACTCATGCATCATAATTTGGTTATACACGGAGTAAGCATCCATAAAAGATAACAATTCATGTCCGGCTGTCCCATCTACCAGCTGATCAATCCTTGGTAACGGGAAGCAGTCTTTGGGACAGGCTTTGTTTAAATCTGAGAAATCAATGCACACTCTCCATTTTCCATTGGCCTTTTTAACCAGCACAGGATTTGAAACCCAATTTGGATATATGGACTCTCTGATGAAATGATTTTCCATGAGTCGGTCTACCTCTTCCTTTAGCGCTGCTGACCTTTCTGGACCTTGGGTTCTTCTCTTCTGTTTCACAGGCATGAATTTCGGATCAATATTTAGAGTATGTATAGCAATCTCTGGGGGTATTCCACACATATCTGCGTGGCTCCAAGCGAATACGTCCAGATTTTCTTTCAAAAATGATATTAGCATATTTTGAACTACCATACTGAGTTGCGAACCCACATTTAGCACTTTGTTTGGGTATTTAAGATCAACAGGCACTAGTACCGTTACCTCCATCGGCACCACTCTATTTTCCTCTGCACTGGCTTTTCTGGGGTCCATTTCTCTCCTTGCACCACTATGCTCGCCAGTGCAGGGACCACCTTGTATTTGCTACAAGGTTGGGTTTTTGATGCGGAGGGGGGCTGCCGCATCTTTACCCAACTCTCTCTTCCTGGCCTCTCGAAGCTCTATAAGATAACAATCCTGCCCAGCATTTTGATCACCTTTAATGAAACCCACACCATTATCTATAGGAAATTTCATAGTTAGGCACCACGGGGCCAGAATGGCTCTGAATGCAGCTAAAGTTGGACAGCCTAGGAAGGCATTGTAGGCAGAAAATCCATCAACAATTACAAAAGTTTGTTTCCGAACTACCCTTTTCTTCACCTCTCCAAGTTCCACAAACAAGTCGACAGTTCCGATTGGTTGATGCGGTTCCCCAGTGAACCCAACAATCTTCTGCGATGAAGCCTGAACGTCAACCATTGGAATCTTCATTTAATTAAATGTCTTCTTGAAGAGTATATTGCAGGAAGCACCGCAATCAATAAGAACTCGTCTTACAATAGCTGGCCCAATTCCTGCAGAAATGACCAAGGGATCTATGGTTGGAGCTTCAATACCCATAGAATCCCTGGCTTTGAACATAATATCATCATCAAAAGTTTTCTGCTGTTTCAAGGGTGCAGCGTCTTCTAGAACAAAAACATCTTCTTCTGCTGGAGTGTATTTCAAAGCACGAGCATATCGTTCCATTTCACCCCAGCTTCTGCCCGTTGGGTGTGGGCCTCCAGTAATCACATTGATAACAGCCCTTTCAGATTCATGTGCAGTAGTGCCTTTACCCGAGCCAGATGAATGAGTAGGGGGTTGCTGCCCCTGAGTAGACGAAGTTGGGTCATTCATGTTCTTCTTAACATACTGTTGCAGTTTGTTTTCTATCAACAACTCTTCAATTAAGCTCTTCAAATGACGAAATTCGTTGGTATCATGACCGGGTTGGTTATGGAATCGGTAGAATTTTCCATTTCGCATAGCACACTTCCCGGGTTTTATCTCAACCGGTTTAGGATACTCCACAGCATCTTTGGTGGCAAAGAAGATATTCTCTGGAGTGTCAGTTAAAGGAGTGAAATATGAGGGTTTAAAGAAGTGAGGTTTCTTTATATCCTTTTGTTTCTTCCCATCATGATTTTCCCTTTTCGGACCTCCAGAATCTTTCTTAGCTGAAGCAACAATGTTATTTTCTACTCTTGTCGCCACCACTTTTGTTGGTGCTGGAAGATTTTCCAAGCGTATGAACTCATCAGCTTTCTTATAGAATTTCTCGAGTGAATTTGGCTCCTTCCTTTTCAGCCATTTTCCAAATTCGCTTAACTTATCGATAGCCCGCATCAGATAAGTCAAAATCATTCGCGGTTCCGCGTTGTCGACTTCAGCCAGAGCTATGTTAAAGCGATTCAGGAATGACTTAATAGGCTCTCCCGGATTCTGCTCAAGACTAGACAATGACATTATGTCTTTCTCCTTTGAAGCATACAGCCTGAATTGCTCTTTAAACTTTCGGGTTAGATCGCAAAACTGGTCTACAGATCGAACGGGAAGCTTGGTAAACCAAAGAAGTGCCCCTCCTTCCAAGTATACCGGGAAATATCGGCACTTAATCTCATCAGTTGCCCTTGCGCCGGTCATGTGCCAGTCATATTTATACAAGAATTGATTCGGGTCACTTGTTCCTCGATAAGCAGGAATGGTAGGGGGAACAAATTTTCTGGGAAGCTCAGCCTTTAGAATCCTCTCAGTAAACGGAGTTTTACTCGGAGCAAATTCCCATTTGCTCTCATCTTCATTTCTCTGCATGCTTTCTTTCATTATTTGCCGAATCATGCCAGAGAGATATTCCTCATTGTTTAATGACTTGGCGGAGTAGACTTCGGCCATTTTCTCGGAAGTTTGTCCGGGCAAATGTTCACGGAAAACTGGCGATGGCCTGGATCCCTCAGCTTGGAGAGGTGCCCCTTCGGCAGCACCTGATCCCCCTTGAGGAATATTTCTTCCTTCGGAGTTGTGAAGAGCATCAGCGATGTTTTCTTCATTATTTACTGGCCTTTGACTAGCCCCGAGTAAAGCACTTAACTTCTCCATCATTAGAGTATTCTAAGTTTCAATCTGCTGATACAACCCGGTCACTGCAGCATCAAACTCTTCTCGTGTCACTCCAACACTTGGAGCCGCCTGACTTGGAGAAGGAGAAGTGGCAGTATTCTCGCGATCATCTTCAGATCTAACCGACTTGCGTTTCCTTCCAGGAGCCATTATATCCAACAGACTTCTGGTTTTCAAAGGGACTTTTTCTACAAACTTTCTTGAAGCAATGATGGCAATATCCTTGAGTTGGGTTCTCAGTGAAAGCACCAAAATGTTAACGCTGAAAATTGAACGCTAACACCCGGTGTGTGTAATAACAATGTGAAAGCACCACCCGTTGATACAGGAACAGAATATAAACTGACAATAGCAGAAAACGGTAAAAGGACAACAGATTTATAGTGGTTCGACCCGTAATTGAGCCTACGTCCACTTTATATTCTTTTATTGCTGATCTGATTACAATTTGATACAATGCACTTCGAATACAATTCACTTTGATCACTCAAACACTTCAGATTTGTAACTCAAACTTTGACGATGAGATTTGCTGAATCCATGTCGGATGTGTAGAATCTCGTTCAAAGCTTGTTGTAGTATCTTCAATGTTTGGAGTTCTTCAAGTCTTGGATGAGTTGAGAATTCGACAGAGTAATGACTCTTCAGAAAATGATTGGCCAAAAGTCCTTTGCTAGTTGGAGTTGGGGTTGTATTTATAGGAGTGGTTCTGGGCGAAATTTAACCCCCCAAGTCTTAGGTCATGTACAACCTAAGTTAGGTCATAGGTCGCGAGCGACCTAAGTTAGGTCGTGGCCCACTCGCGACTTAAGAAGTTAGCCTGATGGAGTGGTAGGTCGTTGTGCTGCTTTGTGAAGTTAGATCGCGAAGCTTTTAGGTCGTTGAAGACTGGAACCACTAGGTCGCTATCTTCTTAGCTCGTTAAGTTGCTAAGTCGCTAGGCCGCTTCAGGAGTTAGGTCGTGAAGACTGTTAGGTCGTAAAGTCTGCTAGGTCGTGAAGTCCCTTAGGTCGTAAAGAACTTTAGGTCTTTAGGTCGTTAGGTCGCTAACTTCCTTAGGTCGTTAGGTCGCTAACTTCCTTAGGTCGTTAGGCCGCTAATTTCCTTAGGTCGTTAGGCCGCTAACTTCCTTAGGTCGTTAGGCTGCTAACTTCCTTAGGTCGTGAAGAACTTTAGGTCGCAGAGTTTTAGGTCGGCACAAAAATGGGAGTTAACAACGTATACATATAATTAACGCCAAAAATATTATAATTAAAAGCAATATGCCAATATTATTATTTGTTGTATAGTGTGTGTACACACACAGAGATATATACACACACACACACACACACACCATGAATTTGACTTTTTCACTCATTCCTAAGGTTACACATTCTTGTTTCGTATAATGTGTGTGTCATATACTATTTCTAGAAAATGTTTAGACTTCTGCTCATGTTTATATAATTTTGACAAAACTTTAAACTTCAACATATCATGTTATTCTAGGCATGTTTGTCATTTGAAGACTTTTTTAAGCAGTTTTTGGAATATACTAAAGATAATGCATTTCCTAGTCATGTGTAGAATTAAATTAAACCTGGAGGTTTTGAAAATAAATTTGTAGACGTGAAGTACTACTTAAATGCACATATAGACAATACAGAAGAGTATCAGTAGTATGTTATACCTATTTGAAAACTTCGAGATATATAGAAAGTTAATGATGGTTATTAAATGTGAATATAAAAGAAATTATTTTTTTGTTAATACCTATAGGTATGGTTAAAGGATCTTATATGAGAATGTGCTCACACACCGAAGGCAAGAATCGTAATGTAAAGACATGACATAGAAAGTGGATGAATAACTGGTCTAATCATTGGTGCACATCTCATGAGGTTTCTTTGGATCAAATTATTGTGTCAGGACCGGTATTGAGATGAGATTGAGTTGACTAGGGTAATTTTCATTTAGAACCTATGACTATAAAATTACATTTGTATTCATGAATTATGATGTGAACTTGATTATGATTAATATATAACAAGTGCGTTCATTATTAAAGATTGTGTGAATGTTGTTTGTTTATTGTATTTGTGAGAAAATGCATAATATATAACCTTTTATAGATGTTATAGAATGAAAATGAGAAACGACTAAAATAAGGAACCTTTGGTAGCATTTGCTGTCATATAGTAACATACATAGTTTTTTTAAAACACAATTAAATAGCATCATTTGGTAGCATCTTTAAAGCGCCATCATATAACATCAAATGATAGATATGTGGTGTTCTATTGAAGGTTGATAATAAAATTCGTTTCCACTTTATATCAGAAAACTTGGACAACAATTTTTCCTTTTTTGCAAATATACATGAACTACTATTAATCCATGAAAATAATTATTATGATTACCTTGGTGCATTCTCTATTTTAATATTCGCTGATTCAATTCATCATTTTGGTGCTGTAGATAATTGTAATATATCAACAAAAGTGCATAGATCAATTCATTGTGAAGCAAACTATAAAAGCATAATATAATTACAAGGAGGTGATAGCTATCTAACTTGTGAAGCAATATTAACTCCAATTTCATCAAGCACATGAAAAGCAACATCACTTAGCATATTAAACTTTAAGCATTAAAAATCACTCTTGTAATTTACTTTGAAGATATGCAAACCAAATTCTTTTCTTTCATGTAGGGAGAAATAAACCATGAGTTTTACCTGGTTGGTTAGCTTTTCGGTCTCTTCTTTGACTTAACCTTTATCCAATGTTTCATCAATAGCTTCGGACATCATCTCCAGCTACATATACATAATCATTGATTAGTCATTTTGATCTACAGAAGAGAGATATAACTGCACATTGCTCATATGTGTTACATAATTAAAATCCATGTAAAATGATCATATAGGGAAATATTGTGCTGCTAAATATTATAGAATTCGGCAGATAAGCATACCTAAATAATGCCACTAGACAACATAAAGTGGACCGATTATATACATAATTCACATTATTGTCAAAAATATTTAGATCCGACAAATTAAATCTTGATTAAAAGATTATATCTAAAATTTTTATTTAATGTATACCATGGGGATAGTAATATGAGTTGATTAGATTTTTAGTATTGTACATCATGGGACATATGGCACATACACTGTATATAATAGGCAATTTAATTGAACCAATGTAACCATTAAATGATTATGCAGTTCTTTGGGAAAAAAGATGTTGAATGCTCACCGATTCCATTAACAGAGAGCATTAACAAAAATACATGTAGTGATATGTTTGATTTAATACAGTAAAGGTCTACAGAATGAGCAAAATTTTAAAATTGCATTGTTTGAAAATACAAGTGTGTTTGTGGTCTGCTATGACGACCTGCCTCCTCGACCCATAGAAATCGACACTAATACATCCTTCATATTCACGTGCCACAAAACTAAATGCCGAAGAGGCAAATTATCATGGAGTAAAAGAAAATAAAGACATAATAGAATCTTACACGAATGGAATAACATATATTATTTAAATACACACACACACACACACTCACACAGATATATATATATATATATATTATATATTACAGCGTAAATCTTAAATACATTTATCAGAATCTATCCTCTAACTAATTCTGGACAGTTATAAATCTCTTTCCATATAAATATAGAATACAATTAGTACCTAATGCAGCGGGAATGGAAATGGAGAACTATCTATAGGAACACCTTCGGCTCTAGACTTAAAGCTCCATCACAATGCTTCAAGTTAAACGTGACTACTTGGTTGCCCAAACAAATAGAGCACCCAGAGTTTAAGGGAAAATAAAATAAACTCCGGATCAATCATGGGACTGGAGTGAGAAACTCAAAATATGGATATTTGAAAACAAATGGTATCTCATAAGACAATACCGCACATAAACACGGAACGAGTTTTTACCTTATGATAACCAAAACATTTACAACGCAAAATCTAGGAATATTATTTTTAATGACATTCTTTTGAAAACACTTTTCAAGTAAACTTATATAATCTTAGCCAAAATTGTTACATTTTTAAATTCATACTAGTCCCTACAATCTAGTCCGAAGGCACTTATTGGAAAATGGATTTCCATATAATGACAGGTAAGGACTACCTTCCACATAGTACACCTCTAGAGGGATGCATTGAGGATCAACACCTTTGAACCCATTGCACCTGGCAGGACCGACCTACCCGCAGAGCTATTTGGTGGCGGATAGAACCGAAATGACATCACCCTGATCGTTCCTGACCTATTCGAGAGTTCTCTTAGCATACACAACATACCCCATATATAGAGGGTAATCTAGAAAGGTGATGACCATACCCAATGTTTGCAAACCATATAGCCTTACGACATGCCCTGTTTAAGCCATTTCCGAGTGATGAGGTCAGAGGTAATGATTACCTTTCACATAGCACATTCAACTTTGAATGCCACATTGCCAATTCCATCACACACTATTGATTTCCACAAATGTACAACCTCTGAGCTCGTATGTCTCGGAGAAGGGTTTTAAGTACATGAGTGTTACCTCCTACACCACCAAACAAATGTACGTTTATAAAAATCAATGTACGTGCATTTTTGAAATGAAATATCAGACATTCGTCCGTACAAGTTGTCTAGGAACGAAGGAATTTTCCTACTACATCCTTTTGGGAATCACCCCTAGGATTAGTCGCGAGCAGCCCTTGCATCGAAGATCAAATGAAGTTAATACTGCCACCTATAAATGATATAGGAAATTTCCCTTAAGGGTCAGTGACAATAGCTCTTCATTTCATTTATTATCGTCCATATCTTCAGTTCAAACTCATAAATTGGTTCAAAGTGTTCTTTGAATATGAATCATCCAAATCTTACCTCGGTTCCTTCGAACTAATCATCCATAAAATGTTGTTGAGCAAAATAAGTGCTTATCTTTTGATTAATTACATTCTCTTTACCAAAATTATATTATAGAGATATATATTTTTAAAACATTTCTTTCTGGTATATACTAGATCATTAAACCTCTCTTTAACTTTGGAAATACCAAATCAAAATTATTTCTCATAAATCATAATGAAAAACCTTTTTGAGTAAAAAAGGTCGATTTCAATTATACAAATTCTACTCAACATCAATTTCTGTATTCAACCTTTACTATCAGTCGAATAACGGTAAAATCATCTTTTAAATTCACATGAATATACTTGTTCCATCGTTGAAATTTAATACCAAGTATAGGAAGATTATTTCTATACAATCCAAGTTGTATTAAATTTGTAGAATTAAATCTTTTGTACTTGTCTTATTTCCAACATTTTGATCTTATCTATTCCTCGCCCAAGAAAGAGGCAAGGTGAGCCAGGGCACTGGTTGCTACTAAACATCTCTCTAGTTTAAGCACCCACATCTGGTTTGCACGAATAGAAAAATCCAGTCTACTCATCAACTTTTAGAGCCAATGTTAAATAACTTGATTATAACAGATTTTCTTTAAATCATTTATTTAAACTCTTTTAAAATAATTATGAAACCTGCAAATAATCTTCAAAAGACTTAAATATTTATTTGAAATTTTTTATAAAAGATTTGGGAAAGAATACTTAAGTTTAAAGTCATATTTCAAAAATTATTAAAAGTGCTATGAACGGTGCTGCGAATAGTGCTTTTAAGGCTTATTTTCTCAAAAAAACTTTTCTATCATTTAGAAATCCATATTTATAAATCAAATCTTTTTTAAAACATTTTAAGATATTTATAGAATTTATTCCATATTTTTAAAGAATTAAAAATATCAATTTTACAGCTTTGGTTTTCGAACTGCCAAACCGCGACTATTTTGAAAACTTGTTTTGCTTATATTTTAAAATTCACTAGAAGAAATCTCAATCTTCTTCCTTTGTTTGAAAACTATGATTATAAGAGTTTGGAAATTCTTATTATAAATAATTCTGAATTTGTATCCATCGTATAAATGGATTTAATTTTCTAAGGCACGAAATCGCGAACTACCGTTACGCGACGCGCCTATTTTGACTCAATTTTCATAACTTATCAAAACTTCACCTAATTGGGTTTTAGTGTTTATAAACCATTTTAAAGTGGTTTAACAATCTGATATACATCATTACATTTATTAAAGGAAAGTGATTTTCTTCATGATATTCGACATGTATTAAATGTGAATCATTTACACATCCAACCAAACATATTATCATATCCAAACATGCTTCAAAACCATCACAAACAAGCATAATCAAACATTTATATCATCAAATACGTCATAATATAAATGGAGTTTCTCATCTTCATTGGATTCTAACTTTACAAAAATTCGCTATAGCTCTGCTACGATCGAATCAAAGCTCATGGAATCGAGCCTTGGACCATTGAATGGGCTCAGCCTAATCTTGCAAGTGGAAGTGGATCAGTCTTGGATGGTAGGAGCTGGTGGTCGTGGGTTTTGAGTGGAGGAAAGAGTGGTTTGAGCTTGTTTTGAAGTAGACTATTAATGCATATATAATTATATAAATTTATTTATTTTTGCTAATTTTTCTTCATATTTTTCGTAAGTAGAGAAGCCATTAAAGAGGAGTATAAAGAGATAAAGAAGCTTAGAAATTTATGAACAAATGAAATGAAGATGAAGGTTGATATTTATAGGCAAAAATGTGAACTAAAATATTATAATATTTATATGCATACACATCACCATTTCATCACCACCACACCCTCCTCCTCCATCACTATTCATGGCCGAACACCCGCCTATGTGTGTAGCCATGTGTGTGGGTTGATATGCGTAAGAGTGAAGTGAAGTTTGCCTTTTAAGTGTGAAAATATCTTAGATCTTTTGTAATATATATATATATATATAAGTGTATATGTATATTTGTATGTATATATATGTTCATTTATACATGCGCACAAGACATATAAACAATGTAACGACCCGGGCCTTTGGCTCATTCAAAATCGCTGAAAAAACCCGTCCGTTCTAAAACTATGAATGAAAATACAAACTTAATACACAATATTTGATATATATTCAACATTACTAAATGTATATGATACAACATTTAATTATACAAGTTATTACAGTAATCAATTTAATCTACTAGTGTGCTTTCTTAATACAAATGTCTACAAATTTACCGTTGCGCTCTTTGAAGAGAGACAGAAATATCCTTACCTACGAACTCAATAAAAAATGTCGGTGTGGAATAAAATAGTAAGCAACAAAGATATAACAATACACGATATATGGCAAACAATAACCAGAAAAATGTTATGTTATTTATTAGCCATAAAATCTACTTGATTGTAAAAATATGAAAGGAAGTTAATAAGATTGAAGTTTCATTGAAGAGACAAGACAAGTCATCATGAAGGACATAAAAAGGATGTTTTGAAGGCATTGACCAGGTATTGAAGGATTCGAAGGCATCGACCATTCATACAGTGCAAAGGGCTTCGACCTAGATAGAAATAGATAGCCCTTTTCGCCACTACAAAGCTTTTGACGTAGATGAATAAGCAATGTTGAATTCGGAACCCCTTTCAAAGGCAATTGATAGCTCTCTCCATACTACACATTAAACCTTCTAAAATCAAAGGCTACACCCCTATAGTAACCTTTTCGAAAGCATAGTAAGCCTTTCGAACTAGTCAAAGATCCATCCAGGACACCATTCGACAATGTGAAAAGGTGCTATGAAAAAAGCAATACTCAAAAAATAGTAAAGGCGAAAGAATAATAAAGGATCTTTCGACAACTTTGAAAGGAGGTGGGGCTTTCGATCAGGTCGAAAGGTTAGGAGAGAATAAAGAAGCTGCTAGAGTATGACAAGAAGAACAAGGACACCTTTCGACATCGTCGAAAGGAAGCATAGCCTTCGACAACATCAAAGGGAAACATAGCTCTCGACAACATCGAAGGGATACATTGCTTTCGAAAACATCAAAAGGAATCGTATCTTTCGAAAACATCGAAAGGAGGCACAGCTTTCGACTCGGACAAAAGGCTCAAAACAGCATATAAGGTGAAGACCTTTCAACCCGGTCGAAGGAAAAGAAGCGAAAGGATAAACCAAAAAGCACAAGAGAATACCTTACGACGACATCGAAAGGTTCATGACCTTTTGATCAAGTCGAAAGGTTTGAGGCAGCATATAAAAGGGAGTCCTTTCGACCTAGTCGAAAGTAAAGGTGTTGAAAGAAGTTGACCTGCATTTATAAATAAGACCCAAGGGGTGCAGTTATAGGGATCAGATTCTGGAAGATTGAATTCAATTTCTTTACTCTACTCTCTTAATAATAATTATTCTTAGAGGAAACCCTAAATTAAATTAGGGAGAAAGCACAAATTCTCATACCTCATTTCGGATAATAAATAAAAATGGAGATAGGTTGTTTATAATGGATATTGATGATAAGAAAGATCATAAAGATCATTAGACAGACTAATGATCAATTGCACATGATTCTAACCTATTCTCATAATCTCTCTAGGTCTATGCTATATGTAAGATCGACTTAGGCATTTCCAATCAAAACACATCGTCATCGGAATCTATTCTCAATATTGAAAATAAAAGTGATGATGAGGTGTCAATTATGTTGAATGCATGACTTATGGGAATGCTTAAATCAGTCTTATATAAGAAAAATACAGTGGATTGTAGACTATTAAACTGGGACTACTTCGAAAGGTTGAACAATTTTCAACCTCGTCGAAAGGAGTACTTCCAAAAAGGAATTCTGGTTTATATTGCCAAACAACCAATCATGAGAATTCATTCAAGGGGAATCTACTCATTTGGACATCAGAACCCTAACGAAGGGTTCGATGGTGGAAATATTGACACTAAGGGGTTGATAACAATTCTGGCTAATTATTAGAATAATCATCCCTTTCGACAAAGTTGAAGGGTCTTAAATGTCACCTTTCGACGTGATCGAAAGGGGGTAGAAGACATTGGTGATCAATTGTTTTCAATTCCCTAGAGAGATGGGACTCAATAAAATGATGATTTCGAAAGCTATATATTATGATCAACTCTTAGAGGAAGTTTGACCATTCCAACCTAGTCGAATGGTTAAGATGGCCTCGTCATCCCTTTCGACAAGGTCGAGAGGTTTGGAATTAACTATTATACCAACCTAGTTGAAAGGTTGAGATGGCCTCATTATTCCTTTCGATAAGGTCGAAGGGTTTGATAATTTTTTATTCCTTTCAACTAGGCCGATTTGGTCAAAAACTAGAGTTATCACCTCAAATCCTTTTGACTAAGTCATTCTCTTCGAATGATATGCTTTCGAAAGCGAGAATCCTCCCAACAAAATGATCATGTTCAAATAGAGTCATCTTATAAAAGCATTGAGGATGTTGACAAGAAATATTGTTAACATTTTTGGCCCTAGAAGGAAGGCTTGAACCTCCAACCTTGTCACTATATTCAGACTAATTGAGGTTCATATTTCTTGCGTAGGAAAAAATGAGGTCAAAGCATTTGAGTGGACTTGCGGAAGGAGCAGTACACACTACCGCCATAGAGGAAAATATTGCTCCAACTTTCAACCTGGATGAGGTCCTTCCAGGGCAAACTTCATCACCAGCACAGCAGGATGAAAACGGGGTAAAAAATCAAGCACTTGGAGCAACAACTGCAAGAAATGCAAGAGCTATTGAAAATGGCTTTACCTCATAAATCATCAAAGACTCCGAGACAGACTCAAGGAGAAGAAGTGATTTCTCCTAGGAGAGATCTAAAGACAAGTTCCAAAGAAGGCAAAGATAAGGTGGACTTAACCTCCTCAAAAAAGAAAAAACTCCCCCAAACAAGAGCAAATCATTAGGGGAGAGTTCATGACAAATTATTAGAGCAGTCTGGTAGGTGAACATCTAAAGAGTATTCTCTGAAATGGAAAAACTATAGTGATGTTGAAGATTTTCTTAAAGATGCTGCTGAGAAGGCTGTCAAAGACGCTATGAATTCTAAAGGAAAAAGAAGCCTGGAAGAGAATGCCAATGATAATAAGAGGGTGCCACCTTTTACTAATGAGATCATGGCAACAATAATACCTCCATATGTATAATCCCGTCTATGAAATATGATGGGGATACAGATCTTGATGATCATCTTATGGCTTTTGATGGCCATATCGACTTATATAATGCTTCTAGGGAAGTTAGATGTCGACCGTTCCCCGTTACTCTCCAAGGGGAGGCAACTAAATGGTATAGACAGTGCAGAGAAATTACCATCTATTCTTGGAAGTAGTTTTCTTATGAATTCTCAGCTCAATTCTGCATTTGCAAGGACCCTACTATTAATTATACGATCTTGGCAAACATAAAGAAAAGGCTGGGTGAATCTTTAGTGGACTATTTGAGAAGATTCAATGTAGAAGCTTTGAAGGCTAAGGACATGAATGATCGTGACAAGCTCATAGTTGTTTATTCTGGTTTAATCGAGAATACCCCTTTCTAGAAACTACTCTTTGTCAATGGCTGCAAAGATCTATAGGACTTCCACTTTCAGGCTGATAAGTTCATCCGGATGGATGAGCTTTATTATGCCAAGAGAAAGACAATTCCAAGAAACGAAGGAGGAAGATTCGGTCCAGACCGCAGCCATAAACGAGTCGGGTGGGAAGATTCAGTTGCTAATATAGTCGCTTTAAACAAGCCACTGTCTTACATATATGCTACAGCTAAGGAAAGAGTCAACTTTCCAACCTCCTACAATGCTAAGAATAATCAAGAGCAGAAAAGTGAAGGGACTGCTGCGTCTATCATAAATCTAACGGCCATAAAACAGATGAATGCAGAGTTCTGGCCGGAATAATTCAAAAGCTGATCTGGGAAGGCCATCTCAAAGAATTTATCCAAGATCAGCACAAGTCCCAACGAACTAAAATTTCTCCATAGAAAAGCTTGGGCAACGCTGTGAATGTGCTAGAGGACGAAGAACCCCTAAGCTTAAGCCCGCCAGTTAACAGGATAGATGTGATCCACGGCAGGCCACATCCGGCAGGAAGTAGTAAAGGGGCTCGAAGCAGATATATTAAAGAGGCCAAGGAGGGAATTTATTCCATTCAAGAGGAGCCCCCAACAAAGAGCCCGCTTCTTAATATCCAAATGCCTAATCTAGTAGTCATCCCTCAAGAGCTACGCAAAGAATTCCAACATCCACACAATGGCCCCCTTATGATAACTGCACAAATTGGGTTGTCTATCGTCTCCAAGATTCTGGTCGATAAAAGCAGCGCAGTTAATGTCATCTTCAAGCATGCTTTCGACCAAATGAATATCCCAGAGCACAAATTAGAGCCGAGCACCGAGTCGATATTTGGGTTCAACAACAAAGATCAATTCCAATAGGGAAGATAAAGCTACTAGTACAAATGGGCGCGCCTCTAACTTGCCGAACATTTGAAACTATCTTTGTGATAATTGACCAACCTTCTTACTACAATGCCTTTTTCGGCAGACCAGCCCTGGATGAGATTGATGCTTTTGTCTCATAAAAGTACCTCATGGTAAAGTTCTTAACAAAGCGACACTGGGGAACTGTGCGAGGAGAATAATTTAGCTCTCGAGAAATGTACTTTGCAATGCTAGATCAGTACAAAAAGGAGTCTTCTGCTTACTTTGATTCTTTTATTATTTTAGAGCCTTCGGATGATGGATTTTAACATTCAACATTGGAAGAAAAGATTGGTATTAAAAAGTCTAACAGGCGTATATATGAAAGGTACATTCCTGTAGGAAGCAAAAGAAAGAGGGTAGACGCTAACTCAACAGAAGAGGGTTCAATTGTCATAGAGTTCGACTACCGGGGCGAAACAAAGAGAATAAAACCTATAGAGGACCTCTAGGGAACCCACATAGATTCAGAAGTTGCTTCTAAAGTGGTCAAAGTAGAAAAAGACCTTGATATTGTGTTAAAGAAGGGTTTGATTCAGTTTCTCAAAGTCAACAAGATTGTATTTGCTTGGTCACATTCCGATATAGTGGGAATTGATCCGAGTGTCATGTGTCATGCTCTTAACATCAACCAAGGAGCAACCCCATAAGGTGGAAAAAGAGGCAACTGGACAAAGTTCGGATAATGCTCTAAAGGAAGAAGTTGATAGGCTCCTTGAAAATAGATTAATTTGGGAGATATATTATCCTAAATGGTTGGCCAACCCAGTTTTGGGTGAAGAAGTCAAATGGGAAGCGGAGAACATGCATCAACTATACAGATTTAAATAAAGCATGCCCAAAGGATTGTTTCCCACTTCCACGAATAGAAAAGTTAGTGGATGCAAAGAGTGGACACAAGTTGTTATCCCTTATGGATGCTTATTCAGGATACAATCAGATAGCGATATTCAAGTTGGATGAGGATAATACCAATTTCATAATAGAATGAGGAATTTATTATTATAGGGCCATGCCATTTGGGCTAAAGAATGCTGGGGCCACATATCATAGATTGGTTAATCGAATGTTCAAGGAACAGATTGGAAGAAACATGGAAGTTTATGTTGATGATATGCTGGTAATGTCTAACGAGTCTTAGAACCATCTTAAGGATCCGGAGGAAATGTTCAAGATATTGTGAGAGTATAAAATGAAGTTGAACCCATAAAGTGCTCTTTTGAGGTCCACTCTGGGAAATTCTTAGGCTACCTCGTAAGTGCTCAAGGAATAAAGGCAGGTCCTGACCAAATTCAAGTCATAAGGGATATGGCCGAACCCAAAACTAGCAAGGAAGTGATGAGCTTAAATGGAAGGGTAGCTTCCCTAAGGAGTTTATAACGAAAGCTCCTGATAAGTGTATACCTTTCTTCGATGTGATTGAGAAAAAGAAGAACTTCGAATAGGGAGAGGATTGTAGAAAAGCTTTCTTGGAGTTAAAAGCCATTTGGAGAAACCACCGATACTCTCAAGACCCGAGAGTGGGGAAATATTGAATCTATACATGGCGGTATCAGAATATGCCGTCAGTTCTGTGTTCATTCGGGAGAACAATAGGCACAACTCCCGATATACTATGTAAGCAGGTGGTTAAAGGATGTAGAGGTTCGACACCCAATTATAGAGAAATTGGTCTATTGCTTGATTCTCATGACTCGAAAACTCATAGCATACTTTCAGGCACATTCGATCAAGGTATTGACCAATTTTCCTCTTAAGAAAGTTTTAAGTAAGCCTGAGACTTCGAGTAGATTGGTGAAATGGGGAATTGAACTAAGCCAATATGATATAGAATTTCAACCATGAGCTGCAATTAAAGGGCATGCACTGGCAGACTTTGTTAATGAATGCACCAGCTTTATAGAGGAACAATCGAAAAAAGGAAGGATCAGAAGCCCATGTGGCAATTATTTGTGGATGTAGAGTTAAATGAACAAGGTGCCGGCGCGGGATATATAATCATAACCCCAGATTGTGATCATTTGCATTATGCCATGAAATTGGGATTCCCTGCAATCAACAATGTGGCAGAATATGAATCAATGGTAGTAGGACTTACCTTGGCATTAGAACTGAAAATCCCACGAATTCAGGTTTTTAGAGACTCTCAACCGATGGTAAATCAATTAAAGCAGATATACAAAATATAGGACCCCAAGCTATCTTTATATGTGAAGAAGATATTACGAATGCTTGCTTTGTTTGAGGATTTTTCGATAATCAGGTTCTAAGAGCTGAGAATGCACAGGAAGACCCTTTAGCAAAATTTGCCAGCTCTAGGGGAGCTACAAAAATGCGAATTGTCCCCGTCGAATATCAGGAAAAGCAAAGTATTGAAAAGGAAACATCCGAGCAAGGAAAATATTTTCTAGTTATGACAAGATCTCAGACCAAGTCTTAAAGGGGAGAGGAAAACGGAAGTGGTCAAGAGTTAATAGAAGAAAGGATGAGCCAACCAAAGCCAAATAATACATATGATG
Source organism: Allium fistulosum (assembly GCA_030737815.1). Taxonomy (NCBI): domain Eukaryota; kingdom Viridiplantae; phylum Streptophyta; class Magnoliopsida; order Asparagales; family Amaryllidaceae; genus Allium; species Allium fistulosum. The sequence goes on along the minus strand of CM060907.1, from coordinate 421,155,210 downwards.
ATACATGGATGTCACCCATTATTGAATATTTAGTTAAAGGGATATTACCACCTGATAAACGAGAAGTAAAAAAAATCAGAGACAAGCTCCGACCTTCGTTATGATGGACAAAATCCTCTATAAAAAGGGATTTTTCTTCCCTATCTTAGGTATGTAAGCATGAATGATGGGGGTAAAACTAATGGCTGAAGCACACGAAGGGTTTTGTCGCGACCATTTAAATGGAACAAAGTTTGCAAAGAAAATAATGAGGCAGGGATTCTACTGGCCCCATATGGTACGCCAAGCCATAGACTATGTGAAAAGATGCAAGAAATGCCAGAAATTCAAAGACACCCAGGTTGCCCCGGAGTCAATTAACTCCAATCACAAGTCCATGGCATTTCGATGTATGGTGAATAGATTTGATCGGCCTATTACCAATATCAAAGGGAGGAGCAAAATATGTCATAGTAGACATTGACTATTTTACCAAATGGGTTGAAGTTGAACCACTTCCAAAAATTTCTTCTGGAAAAGTATTGAGATTTGTTATCAAGAACATAATAATCAGGTTGGAATTCCCCAGAAAATACTTTCTGATAATGGAACGCAATTCGAAAGCGAAGAATTCTCCAGATTTTGCTACAAAAATTGGATTATTAAAAGTTTTTCATCTGTCGCACATCCAAAAGCTAATGGAGCAATTAAGGCTGCAAACAAAACCATAAAAACAATTATGAAAAAGCGACTAAATATGGCAAAAGGAAATTGGGTAGAAGAGCTGCCAATAGTGCTATGGGCCTACCGGACATCTGCTAAGACAGCAATGGGACATACCCCATATTCTTTGACATACGGGTGTAAGGCAATGCTACACATCGAAATTGAAATACCCTCACACCGGAGGATTGCCTACGTATTTGATAATAATTAAGAACTGAAAAGAGAATCACTGGACTTGATACATGAGCTAAGAGATGAAGCAGCGGTAAGGACCGCTGAATATCAGAGAAGGATCTCGAAATATTACAACTCAAGAGTATGAGCACGAGCATTTCAAGAGGGAGACTTGGTACTCCATGGAGTAATGGCCAATACTAAAAACCCTGCATATGGACCCCTAAGACCAAACTGGAAAGGGCCATTAATCATATATAAAGTAATCCCCCTAGGAGCCTACAAATTGTGCCTCCCAGATGGCAATATGGTGCCTAGAGCATGGAATGCTGAGCATTTAAGGCCATATTTTCCAAAGATGGATTAATAAAGAAGTTATTTTTGGTAAAGAGGAAATCTACATGGTTGGGATGAAAATACTCCTTATATTTGGATACTAACTAAGATGGTAGCCTACCTAATATGGTAGAAAGGCCTCTGTCTGTGCCGACATGGCCAGGGCATAGCACCTCTTTGAGGGAGGACGGAGTAAGGCTTTAGCCGGGGTATGAGATGGCCAGGTTAAATCCCCGAATAAGCCCTTATCCGCGCCACGCTATGGCCAGGGTAAGGCACTTTCTGGAGAGAGGACGGAGTAAGCCTTTATCCGTGCCATAAGATGGCCAAGTTAAAGCAACGAACAAGCCTCTGTCCGCGCCGCAAAAGGGCCAAGGCAGGGTGCCTCCTGGAGGGAGGTCGGGTAAGTCCTTGGTTCCAGCCTCTAAGATGAGCTAATCAAGAGCACCAGACAACAATGAACTAAGATGTCTAAGCCCGAGAAGAGGCTCATCAAACAATGGAGTAAGATGTCCAAGCCCGAAAAGAGGCTCAATCAACGATCGATTAAGATGTCCAAGCCCAAAAAGAAGCTCATCAAACAATGGACTAAGCTGTCCAAGCTCAAGATGAGGCTCATCAAAAAATGGACTAAGACGCCCATGCCTAAGAGGAGGCTCATTAAATAAAAGACTAAAATGTCTAAGCTTGAGAAATGACATATCCAGTTATGGACTAAGGCGTCCAAGCTCAAGAGACAGCTAATCAGATTACTTCTATATATACAGGACCTGAAGGGTTCATGCACCAAAGGAGTAGAACAGAACTCCACTTATTATTGCTCAAATCTAGGTTTCGGGACTTCCATTTCTAAACATCATCTATTACTAACCTGAATCTGGGTTTCTGGTCTTTCATATATGAATTCCATCAATTTATACTCGAATCTGGTTTTCAGGACATCGTCAATCACATATGATCTTCATATCCGAATTTGGGTTTCGGGATTATTGTTCGATTTCGCCTTAATGCCGTAATTTGGGCTTGTGGCTTCTATTATAAGGACAATTACCACAGACTTCTGGTTGTCCAATATATGCGCTAATCCGGGTAGAGTATTTCTATCTTGACAACAATTACTATGGACGTATGTTACAGAACATATGCCCTAATCTAGGCCGAAGACTCTTTTCACAAAGATAATTGTCCAACATATGCCTTGATCTGGGCTCGGATCTTAATATGAAGACAAGTTAATAAATTTCGCAAGTTAATACCCTAATATGTTTTAAATTTTATCGTTTCATAATCTCTACAAAATGCCAAACCTGGGGTATCTATACTATATTATGATTAGTGAGTTTCACTTCAACAACACAGAGGCCCTTTTGAATTTGGCTAACCGAAGCATCTCCCCCTTTATACGTATTTCCATCTTTCTCATTTTCATCCACAAACCCTTCCCCTCTTTCCGCCTCTTCTTCTCCCCTCCTACCTAACGCCGCCCACTACCGATCCAATACCCTTCCAGTTCTCTCCCCTTTTACTCCTTTTCCTTTGTTCCCTTCGTGAATCCACAGATTCCCTTCGATTTCTGCTGCAGCTTTTCCTTTGCCCCAAATTTACTGTCGCGTTGGCTGCCCTACCTTCGACGTCAACATCGTTTTCGGCAAGACATCTATTCCCACATTTCTCCTTTCGGTTTTGTCGCAAGAACAATGATAGATGATTGATATGTATTGAAATGAAGGTTATTCAAAATTATGGAGACGCTAACCATGGCAGGTACATAACTTTTTTATACTATTTATTATGATTGACTTTTTGATTTTTTTGATTCATCACCTTGCGTTTAATTTCTTTTGTGCAATGCATTTAAGATTTTTTCAATTTATGATGAGAAGACATCATTCAGCATATAATGGAAGATATTGTGGTAGAGTATGTCTAAATTAAATTATAGGAATTGGCCAATTTATATGTACTTTAATATGAATCGTTTTTGCTTTGGAATAATTATTATTGATTAAACCTAGAATTTAAGATAAGTAATGCGTTTGGATTTCCATAGACAAATGTATTCAGTCAAACCACCACCACCAAGACAATGAAAGTATAAGTCTAGAAATTGGCTAATCGAAATATTTCCTTTGTTACTTTAGAAATTAGGTTACGAATTCTTTGTTACTTTAGCAATTACGTTTTGAACTGTTTAAATAATTTCTTACAGATTATTTTGATGTTTACAAACTATTTTGATGTTCATTTCTTTTTTGTTTCAAATTATGTTGTTGTCCAAGTGATTATACACAAAGGAGAATGTTATGCCTTGAATAGTTAATAGATTGTTGTAAAGGTATTGTTGTTCATTTTATGGCGAGTTGTAGGACTATTAGCTTGAGCGGTTAGCGGATGTCCTGAATTCGTACCCCTAAGCTTGCATAGTTATATAAGTTAAAAAACAAGAGTAGTCTAAAAGGTTATTTTATCACATTACGTTTTTGCTTTATGTAAATAAGGTAGTATTATTTTTTGTATACAATTTTTAATTGTTCTTAACTAGTAATGTACAAAAAAAATTGGCAGTAAGATATTTTCTGATATACTAGCATTAAAATATTTTTAATGTAAGCTTTATTATATTTGTTAAGTTATAAATCAATCTTTATCGTTTTCATAATGCTTGATGCGGATTGAATGCGGCTAATGCTAGATATTATTTCATGTAGTAATTTATCTTTCATAATATACATGAGAAACTATATCTCAAAGTACGATTCTAATTTTAATTCCATAGATCATACGTTAAACGATATGATTATTATGGTATTAGTAAGTACTATATATTCAAAAAAAAAATTACAAAAATTATTCATTCTCAGGCTGCACAGCAAGCAATTCAACTACAGCACACCTCAATCCAATTTATACCCATGATAATTTACCATCCGTTGGAATTCAAGAATAGACCACCATTAATGCTAGAAGAATGGCCCTGCTATATATTACCGCTGAAACAAAAAAAATTCTGTTCATTAGTTTGTGACATCTGTGTCACATCCTAATTGTATAATATACGAATCATGAACTGACCTATGCATGATCTGTGTTCCGATAGTTTGTCATAACAATGTATATGCATGATAATTTATACTCTACATATTTCTATCATTGGTTCTGTGAAAAGATATAAACAGCCATAAATGATCTGTATTCTAAGTTGACAGGGTGCGCCCTGCTTCGTACTCTGCACGCATGTAAGACATATTTAACTTCGGGCGATGCTTTTATTCAAATACTGATCTCCGACAAAAAATAAATTATGAGCAACCGTCCATGAGGATATGAATTCTAATTTCTTTCTCCTATTTATTCACACACAGATGTGCATGTTACAGCTAACAGTCCATTTCCCCAACTAGGACATAACAATGTCATATGACCAGCAAAACAAACCAAATTTAAGCATCACAATAAATAATATACATTGAAAAAACTAACACATTTACTCTTCAGGATAAAATAATTACGGAAAATTGCTAATTTAATTGTAACAATAAATTAGGTGTTTTTAAGTGCATTTTTTTATGATTCTCTCATTTAACAATACATGCAGTGCGTCGTTTATAACAATTTGTATTTATGTTTGGTTAGTCAAATTACATTGAAACATATAACTGTAAAGCTGGAATGATAACACACAGAGATCAAAGTGTAAATTTTTTGTACTAAACTATCAATTTGCATAATTCTTCACTTTTTTTTAAAACAGATGGCCAAAGTGGGAGTTAAAGGTGATACCTATGACAAACAAGCATCTACCCAATTACAAATTGAGGTGTGTCTTCCCTATCATAAAGTCGATGCATTCTTTATTATACCGAACTATTAACCCCATTATAGTTCAACATTTAGAACTCATGTGCAAAAATTGAAGTGTCATATCCTTAGTTTGTCATAGTATACAAAATTTTGATACATATAAACAAAAAACAAAAGCCTAGACAATTTATGTAAACATTGTAATATATCATATTTTAATCGAACTAGAAAAAAATTTTGATACATCAAATGCTTTAAGTTAATTAGTTGCTTTACAGTCATATTATACGCATAAAAATTAAAGAACGTTAAAGCTTTCTCTATATGGAAAAATATTTGATGCTTTCCATCTGAAATTTCTCTTTGCAATATATTTAATGGCTTAATATATATTATGGGGAGGTTTTGGATTGATATATACTCTTATAAAACAATTTGGTAATATTTCGAGAATAAAATACCACCATTATACTGCTTTATAGTGCTTCGATCCTTAAGCCCAAACCACTAACTACAAATCATGCCCTACACACCCACATATGTTTGCTCTTGATTTATATGTGAATAATGTTACGGTTTTATGTTTTCCGAATTTCTTATATTTTTGCTCCTTGATGTAGATGTTAATATGTTCTGCATTATGATTATATGATTTACACAAAAAAAAATATGTTTACTTCTAGAATATTTATTTTTTTCCATCTGATCTATGAAAAGATTTAAGAAGGATTTTTGACTTTTATTTTGGATTGTATGCTACCTAAATATTGCGTGATCTTTACTTGGTAGGTGTCATGTTATTAGAAGTCAAAAATTAAGAATAAGTTTTTCTCTCTAAATTCAAGTATGATAAGTTTTTCTTATAAATTTAAACTAAGAATTTTTTTCTTGATTTATGTCTCATCAAATAGCCAATGATGTACACATATAACACACCATAACACCTATTACTGTAGCATGATCATATTCTTTTTTGTTAAGTTTAGTCAGAAATAGTTTATGTTGAATTTGGATTGTTGTATTGGATTTTGCGGGGAAATTATTAAATCGTTTATCTTTCATTTATCTAACAGTGAAAAATATATAGAAAAATAATACATATCTAGATGTAAAATTCAATTACCAGATTAGGTTCTGACAAATATAAAGTTAAATATTTGGGCATCACAAAAATATAGTTATGCACGACGATTTCTACAAAATGAATTTTATACGTAGTTTTCGTTCAAAATGATTGTTGAAGTCTTCTACTTTACAAATAATATGTACCAAGATATTTCCTATGCATTTTGTATTGTTTCATTTTGAAGCTTAATCAAATTACTACTTAGATATCATGTTTTTATGACTAAATATACTTCTACTTCTTTATGAATGGATGTAAGGTAAGAAACCATAACATTTTATTCTTTATATCTAAAAATATCAATAACTTCATCATAAAACCTCGAGATTTTAAACAAGAACATGGTAAGGATCCAGATTGGTTATTGGTATACTGTTCATGATATATATCTAGCTATAGAATTGATTACTAACATTTTTTTAATATATATTGTGTTAGTACTGTTTAAATTTTTATATCGGAATATATACTGGAGTGGTAACCATTAATCTAATGTTCAAACTAAATTCATCACATGCGATTAGTCAGTGTTGCATAGATTGATGTTTAGGTGTGCGTTCGAATCATGTGAATTTTCTACGCAGGTTGTCTATGCAAGTTTGCCTGTACTGTGGACAATAGCTCTTAATAATTGATACTGATGCCACTATAAACTAATGAAGTCTACTCATGTGCATTGATGGGCCTTGACTCAAGACCTATGTGAGTCTACAAGACCTCTTTCCTTTTATTTTTTTATTATTCTTTTTCTCATTATGATATACTTTTAACTGTAGATATATGATTCAATTACCTTTACCAATTTTGATTGACTTTGACACTACTTTAAATGAATCAGAAGAAGTAGAAAATGCTATCTCAACTTTGTTGACTTGAATGTTTTCTTGGGTGCAGTAATATCATGGTGCCTTCCTGGAAGTTTTATATTAAACTTAGTAGCAACATTTACTTGGAAAATACTGATATACATAATGTTGGCTCATTCCATCGATTATTTCTGTAATAGGCCGAATATAGCCCCTGCTCATTTTTTTCACATGACAACTAGATAATCATTACGCATTCCATATCATATTATCTAAACAATATGCATTGAGCAGTAAATCTATGATATACTGTTATTACTGCGTTTGTTTTCAACATCTCACAGCCCTCTTGAAAATTTTGAAATCAACCGTCACCCACATTCTCTTATACGATATATTCCATGGAATAAGTATTCACAAATTGCACAAAGTCCACAGATCCCTAATCCTCTTTCAAGCATTTTAGATTTGAGTTAATGAAGACTAAAATCAGGTATCTTTGAAATAAAGTTGGTGAATTTCTACTTCCAATTCATTTTCTTTCTCTTTAAGAATCATTATTAAACCTTTTCTGTTTACCATCTATGGATTTCCACTTATTTAATTTTAATTTTTAGCGGTACAAGAGTTTTAGAGGGTATGAGTTTGGCTATGCTTCATTCCTCACATGCGATTAGTTTAAAGTGTTATTTTTCTATCCCAAAATTTCTTTCCTTTATCTTATTTGTAATTTTATCTCACATCATCCAATTATCTTATTTGTAATTTTATCTCACATCCCAAAATTTCTTTCCTTTATGTTATGTAGTTGTTGCTTTGCGGTTTGTGCTAGAGTTCAGTTTGGTCGTTTCTTTTATACTGTCTATTCGTACTGTGGTTTTGGAGCTTCTGCGTTTTGGATGTCTCTGGTATGCTGCCTTTGATTCTTACTGTTTTCTGTCTTTTAAAACTTTAATTTAAATTTGCTTACTTCGGCAGACTATTTCCTACTATTTAATCAACCACTTTGCATCTGCTATCTAATCAGTTATGTTGCCTTGGTAAAGAAAAACCTTGGAGGTTGAAGTTTGTTGAGTTTTAGTTAAAAATAGAACTGATAACATATCATTCTTAATTTTTGAATGTGAACCTCTAATCTTTGCTTAACCAACTGAATTGTCACCAATATATTTTGTTCCAACTGAGGCATTAATCTCTTTTCAGTTCATATCAGTGTGTTTAATATTTGTTGCCCAGATATCGAGAATGAAACATCTGTACCAGTCAAGGATGTGGCAGTTTCCTCATAACCACTCATTCTATACAAATCAAGAAGGTGCGTAAAGATTTTACGTAAGCTAATCTATTGTCCATTTTGACACTATTATAATTCATTTAAAACTATATGATGTAACCAATCAATATTGCTGTCATTGTGGCTTTTAAGAATTTGATCTTGAGGAACTGGATGAGTATGCACTATTATTGTATTTTGGTTTAGTTAATAATTTTGCAATCGTAATTTCTGATGGGGGACACTAATAATACCCCAAATGATATACATTTCATAAATTGGTGGAAAGGTTATATTTATCATGCAAAGACTCTACTTCATATTACAGTGAACTTATGATGCATTGGTAATATCTGTTTTTGTATCTATTTAACATGCACTGTTGATTGATCCATTAGACTTTGCAGTGTACTGATTTGAGACAATTATTTGCAGAACCTAAAATTATTGATGTTGCTGACATGGATATTGTTGCGAAAACACATTAGCTATATTACTATTTATTTATTATATTTTTATTAAAAGGTAATCCATCTATATTTCATTGTGGAAAGATTATTACAAAAGGTTAGTGTAATTAATGTAGTCCTTATTTCCTTTTTAGATTTTTGCATTTTGTATATTACTGTGAAATATACAGTTAGTGAACTAACTACAACTGCAAGGCATAAATTATTTCCTTCCATATACTTTGTTTAACTGTATTTTATCATTTCAAGGTTTTAAGGATCAGGAATATTTTTATATTTATATGGAATTCTATCCTTTTGTTCGTTGAGATGAAGCTTTTCTTGAGTTTCCAAAAACACCCATGTTTACATTTCGATTTTTCATACAATATTTTTTAGATTTGTGCAACCCATGCCATGGATATCTTTTATAACTCAATTATCATGGTTCTTCAACGTGATTTAATAGTCATCTAGGAATATTGCTCTCATAAGAAATGAATATTAGGCATTGATGTCAATACTTATGTTAATGATCTTAAAAGGGTCAGATATATATAGCTACCACATGCACATTGAAGAAGAAAAATAATAGTCACTTGAAAACTATCTCTCATCAATGTTACATCTTTTGTGCATGCATAAATTTCCTTAAATGCTTGCAACATAATGGAGTTGTCTTTCACAAATCCATATTTGAGTGGATTTGCCTTTTAGTTTCTTAATAAATATGCCCATGGCGGGTCCATTACCCATTAACCCAAAAAACATATAATGCTTTCTCGATGGTGTAAAGAATGATAAGCCTGCAACATTTGCAAATAAACAACCTTAACTTTTTTTATGTTATATTTTTTCTTAATGAAGTGTGCCTTGAATTCAACAAAGCCGCGTATTTGCGATATCCATGCTACTTTTAGTTATTTCAATGTTTTGTTATATTTTGTTCACCAGTGTGTGTATGCGTTAGATATTTTTCTTCCTTTTTATAACGTTTTGAAGGTTATATGGCATCGAGAACCATTTGTATGGACTTAAATAAGCTCTTTCTTTTTTTGCTTTTTGAAACACAAAACATATTCATTTAGGCTTACAAAAAGATCAAAAAGTAGCTTATTTAAATCGAACTAGACAATACCTAAAATAGAGAATAATTCAAGGTCGTGAGATGATATTTCATTTTAGTTGAATTGTTATGATGCCATGTTTCATGATCTGTAGTAGAAATTATTTCATTTCTAATGCATATGCTGCATGCAATAAATATTTATAGTAATTAGTTCGTGCATTGCATGCTTCTTTTTGCAAAATTATTTTTTTACACAAGAAACACATAACGAAATCTTGCCTTATATATATTAACAAATTGTTGTCCTTAATATTTGATGGCATGTCGTTTTCAATAATTTTTAAACCAAACTCACTAATCATTTCAATTATTATATTTCTTCCACCTAACAAATAGTGAATACGAAAAGACTTATTAAAGTTGGTTAAATTTTGTCAACTTTATTAAGGTTTTAAGCTGTATAATATTTACTTTTGAATAGGTCTTTTACCTCAGCTATGTTAAATTTCATACTCCACAACAATTTTAGTTTCTTCGTAATTTAGGTTATTAATAGATTCTTTATAAGTTTTCTCATGAACTAATTGACATCAACAATATCCAATTAGCTAACCTTACTAAATAAGTTAACAAATATTTGTGTTAAATGATACTTTAAACAACTTAGCCTTAGGCATTTTCAACAACATATCTCTTAGCAAACTATAAAATTATAATTATAAAGGCTATTTACAAATAATGGATTCTACCTTGAAGTTTTTATACTCTTGAAATAAACAAATATGGCATTGGCGGTTGATATTATTTTAAGCTCATCTTACATTTATTTAGTGATCCATGTGCGAAGCACGGGCTCGCACCAATAAAGTAATAAAATTGAGATTGCTACATACGACTAGAAATTTCAAGCTGGTCTTTTTGATGCCTAAATTAGAGTTAATGTTTTATTAACTCTAAATGATGCTCATCAACACTCGAATAAAGACTTCAAGATCATTCGAATCTCTGGGAAAGTTTCCAAATAAATATTAGTGTGGATAGGTTACAAAGGCTAATTTCCTGATAATAACTCATAGACCCTATTTGCGACTATTGGTTATTTCCCATAAGGAGTTCATAGACTACATTCATTATATGCATTAGTAGCTTATGATTACAGAACTCATATCTGTTGAATCATGATTATGATCAACTAACTGTCTAAATATAAAAGCATTAATATGCCGATCTATTACTAAGCATGCATATAAGTATGATAATAAGCTAACAATAGAAAATATCACTTTGAATTTTGTAGGAAAAATAAAGATATGAAGAGTGAGAAAGTTCTAAAATTTTGTCCTAAAGAACAAAAGCATCTTTCATACAAGTGGGGGTAAAATGTTAGCCATAAAATCTACTTGATAGTAGAAATATGAAAGGAAGTTAATAAGATTGAGGTTTCGTTGAAGAGACAGGTCAAGTCATCATGAAGGACATAAAAAGCATGTTTTGAAGGCATTGAGCATGTATCGAAGGAGTCAAAGGAACCAACCATTCATATAATGCAAAGGCCTTCGACCCAAATAGAAACAGATAGGCCCTTCCGCCACTACCAACCTTTCGACACAGATGAATAAGCAATGTTGACTTCGGAACCCCTTTCGAAGGCAGTCAATAGCTCTCTCCCACTACACTTTAAACCTTCCGAAATCAAAGGCTATGTCCTCATAGTTGCTTTTGAAAAAGCATAGCAAGCCTTTTAAACCGGTCAAAGATCCATCCAGGACACCTTTCGACAATGTCGAAAGGTGCTATGAAGAAAGCAATACTCAGAAAACAACTAAGGCGGAAGAATAATAAAGGACCTTTCGACAACGTCGAAAGGAGGAGTGGCTTTCGATCAGGTCGAAAGGTTAGGAGAGAATAAAGAAGCTGCTAGAGTATGACAAGAAGAACAAGGACACCTTTTGACATCGTCGAAAGGAAGCATAGCCTTCGACAACATTAAAGGGAAACATAGCTCTCGACAACATCGAAGGGAAACATTGCTTTCGACAACATTGAAAGGAATCGTAGCATTCGACAACATCGAAAGGAGGCACAACTTTTGACTAGGACAAAAGGCTCAAAACAACATATAAGGTGAAGACCATTACCGGGTCAAAGGCAAAGAAGCGAAAGGATAAACCAAGAAGCACAAGAGAATACTTTTCGACGACGTCGAATGGTTCATGACCTTTCGATCAAGTCGAAAGGTTTGAAGCGGCATATAAAAGGGAGTTGTTTTGACCTAGTAAAAAGAAAAGGTGCGGAAAGGGGCTGACCTGCATCTATAAATAAGAACCAAGTGGTCCAGTTTTAGGGAACAAATTCTAGAAGATTGAATTCATTTTCTTTACTCTATTCTCTTAACAATAATTGTTCTTAGAGGAAACGATGAATCAAATTGGGGAGAAAGCTCAAATTCTTGTAACTCATTTCGGATAATAAATAAAAATGGAGATAGCTAGTTTATATTGGATATTGACAACAAGGAAGATCATTAAGATCATTAGCTAGACTAATGATCAATTGCACACGATTCTAACCTATTCGCATAATCTCTTCTGGTCTATTCTATATGTAAGATCGACTTGGGAATTTTCAATCGAATCACTTCGTCATCGGAATCTGTTCTGAATATTGAAAATAAAAGTGACGATGGAGTGTCGACTATGTTGAATGCATAAGTTATGGGAATGCTTAAATCGATCTTATATAAGTAAAATAGAGTGGATTGTAGACTATTAAACTAGGACTACTTCGAAAGGTGGAACACTTTTCGACCTAGTCGAAAGGAGTACTTCCAAAAAGGAATCCTGGTTTATATTGCCAAACAACCAGTAATGATGGAATTCATTCAAGGGGAATCTACTCGGATGGACATCCGAACCCTTTCGAAGGGTTCAATGGTGGAAATATTGACACCAAGGGGTTGAGAACAATTAACGCAAATGTTTAGAATAATCATCCCCATTCGACAAAGTTGAAGGGTCTTAAATGTCACCTTTTGACGTGTTCAAAAGGGGGTAGAAGACATTGATGATCGATTGTTTTCAATTCACTGGAGGGATGAGACTCATTAAAACAATGATTTCGAAAGCTTTATATTATGATCAACTCTTAGAGGCAATTTGACCATTCCAACCTGGTTGAAAGGTTGGGATTGCCTCTTCATCCCTTCTGACAAGGTCGAGAGGTTTGGAATTTACTATTATACCAAACTGGTTGAAAGGTTGAGATGGCCTCATTATTCGTTTCGATAATGTCGAAGGGTTTGACATTTTGTTATTCCTTTCAATAAGGTCGATTTGGTCGAAAACTAAAGTTATCACCTCAAAACCTTTCAACTAAGTCATTCTCTTTGAAAGATATGCTTTCGAAAGCGAGAATCCTCCCAACAAAATGTTTATGTTCTAATAGTCATCTTATAAAAGCATTAAGGATGTTGACAAGAAATCTTGTTAACATTATTATTGTGGCTGCATCACTACCGTTTGTGACTGCCTACGTACTCCTATCTAATTGAGTACCCAATTTGATATAGGATCAAGCCAACATAGTTCTCCTACCGCAAATAGGACTCATGCAGCCAACGAAGTACAAACAATATGCAATTTCCAAAACTACCCACTTAGGTTTAACATTTAAATTTAGATTTTCAAATCTAATTACCTTTTCAAAAATTATCTCTTTGGAATTTATTCCAGATTTTCAAAACCTTTGAGATATATATATATATATATATATATATATATATATATATATATATATATATACAAGTATGCATGCACGCCCAATGGGCGTGCACATAGATAAATTTGACAAAGCTGGAAATGAGTTTTAAACTGTTAGTTCTTGCATTAGTTTTGTCCATTGCATCCTAGGTGAAACCATATTGGTAGTGTACGTAAATTATGGGTGTTAGGTATTTTATTCCAATATAAAAGTCGGATTAATGGATATATAAATAGCATAATTGTAAAGAAAATGATGCTTCATATAGCTTTAGCTGTTATTATATATATAATTGTGTACTGTACATGTTATAGGAAAATTAGTCAAAATGATGTGTATGAATTGATGTTGGTTTTTGCAAATTTAGTTTAGTTTAAACCCTAGTGACTGAATATAGAAGTATGTACTTCTTTAAATATATATAACATGATATGACATTGTTTACCATTTTTCTATTTGCGTGAAGCATTTCTTGTGTTGATGGAAATGAATTATTTTGCCGAACCGTTAGAATCTCTATAAAATTTTCATTTTGCTGCACATAAACTGTGTCATACATAAGAAAAATTCAGAATAAAAATTTTGAGTTATAATTAAGAGCAAGTGGATAAATTTGGTACAAATGGAATCCATTATTCCATAGCCACCCTATTGCAAGATCTCCATACATTACCACCATCCATGTCCAGCATGTTTCCCATCAGCCTAAACATAGAAAAAGGAATATCTATTCATACAAAAGGATCTATTTATCTATCTTACCAACTTTTTACAGAAACTCAAACATATTAACATAGTCAACATCTCACCCCTGAGACACAATAAACAAAAATAATAGCAGGTCCGTGTATCTTCTGTGCAATAAGTTTTCTATCTCTTCTGCATAAATCATTGGCTTCATGTTAGATAAGATCTTTAGCTTCATGTGCCACTAAATCCCACTCGGAAGGTTTCATCTTTTGATTCAGCTGCAGACATGATTTATCCTACAACATCTTGCTCCAGCACCTGTAACTTCCATGCACAGAACAAAAGAATGTAGCTTCAGCTGCATCGTTAACCTTTGTAACTTCCATGCAGCACTTTGTTGCATCCCTGACATTAATAATAATAATAATAATAATAATAATAATAATAAGGTTTATGTGGAAATTTAAATAAGTTTACTATAGAACCCAACTTCGTGAAACTATAATAATGTAGAGGTCATCCATACTTAACGAAATAATATAGGGATTCTAAGTATACTGAATTGTTGAATGCTTTAATTTTGATAAGCGCGTGTGTATATCGGTATACTTCAAATGGGTAGCTATAGGCTTTAGCTGCATCTTTCATGTTTTTTGAGGGAAATAGAAAGAGTTGCAAGAAGTTTCCACTATTACAATTCGTTGACCAATATTTCATATACACACACATGTATGTACATTTAACTGCACATATACATAGGAAAATGTGTGTATATGCATTAATATACATATACATAAATATATGCCTTTTTGCCTCAAAAATTGATCTAATTTGTTAAACAAATAAGGGGAAGTATATTCATGAATGTAAATCAAAGTTAAAAAGCTAGAAAATAATCGAAAAATGAGCAGGATAAAAAATTAAAACATCTACACCACTACCATGAAATAGCATATTTATCGGATAATTACATGACAGCTAATACGAAACTAAAATGAAATGGAAGTACATATAGTTTGTAATTGATTGCTGTATTAGATAGTATGAACATCATAATAGAATATCACGGATAACTTAGGCATGAAAACACTGTAAAACAGGTGATTCAATTATATTTAACATAACCCGCTAACAGTTGACGAAGAGAAACTATGAAGCATTTCAATTACCAAATAATGAATAAACAGGTTATCAGGAAACAAATTGCATTCATCCACTCTCACCGCAAACACAATTATCAAATAAAACGACTAAAATCTATACATCAAACCATTACTCAATGGCTTATGGGTGGTACCTGGTTGTATTTTTTGTAAATTCCTATTTTGTAAGAGCATGTATGCACAATCATTTTTGCAGCTCGTCTGAAACAAATGGTGAATAGCAGCTACAAAGCTAGTAGAAGTTCAGTTGCAACAAAACTGAGGGGAAAAAGCTAAAGGAACTGACAACTGATCTGGTAAAAAAATATTGATGAGTAGATGTCCAGCGACTGCATTAAACTACAATGATATAATTTACATTTTGAAATAAGGTCAGTTGTCCATGTAGTTTAAAATGGGTGGCAATGCTAATTCAATATACTGACAGATTACTCACATAATAATTGATTAGCTTAGAAATGATACTATACAGTAAAAAAGGCCTTAAATGCAAAACTTTTTGTTAATACTCAACAAGATTAAGATTTGAATACCACATATCACAATGATACACCTTATTGAACATGGAACAATGCACGTCAAGTCTTTGGAGAGGCTTTGCTCCTTTTTTGCGCCGTGCACCGTTAATAACTATGGTCAAAGAACTATGTATCATTAATCTTTTCACGCATCTTATTGTTTGCATAGTGGTTATGTTGGTAGAAGATATGAAAGCAATTCTAAGTAAACTTCTTGTCATTTCCAATGCAAGCTTAAAATTTTACTTGCATACCTCCTTGTACTTGCAGCTTATAAATGAATGGTGTACGTAGATGTTATAATATATGAATAAAACAAAATTAGTACTCATCATATTTGTAACAGGTCAAACACTTCCACAAAACTTAGCTTAGATTGCACAAATAAAAGAAGAATGTACTCTAGTTAAATCAAAGGCGAGAATAAAATTAAATTGGATGAGGCTCCTTTTAAATTATCAAGGAAGCATTCTTAACCAATAATTTAAGCATACATGCACTCAAAACTCAAGTCTGGAATTTTTGAGGTTGAATGATGGCATAACCATCTGAAAATGAAAGTGAACTTAACTCTCTAGTTACATATATACAGATCTAAAGAAACTAATTTTTTTTACCAAAATATATGCTAACTTGCTAAATTATAGATCAGCATCTAATTAGGATCAAACGATACAATTAAACTAAAAATCATATAGTCGGAAGTGGCGCACTGAATACGAACGTATCAAAGTTGAATAAAAATTCTTTTTAATCAACATTTGAACAAACACTGTACTTACAATAGCAACTAAGGCAACAAAGCACTAACTAATACATTATGATGGTTACAGAAATAAAAACTGCATGTGCTGTACTTGGAAAAATTAATTTTGAACATACTACTCATTATAAAATTGATACTAAAATAGTATGAGTTGATAAATGAAATCGTACTTGATGAATTACAACCTCACTTAATATCATCGCCGACTTGCTTACACTCTATACGACTAACTGCATACGAATGGCCTTTTTTGATTAATCTTGGCTATAAAACTGTAATTGTTGTTGATTGTTTTCAATTAGGACAGAAGGAAAAAAATAGAGAAAGTCGATCAATTTAGCGTTCATCTATCAAAACTAAAACGACTAAAAAAACCAAGTGCAAACAGAAGATATCAGAGATAGCGAATAAAGGTAGGAGAAAGTCAGTCAAATACCTCTATTTTAATTTTTAGTTTGTGAACCAAAAATATCCAACCACCATTACTGTTTAAAATCGCTATGTTAAGAAATAGAGTTGGGGGATAGTGACGTGGGGATGAAGTTATGTTTTTTGTTCGTTTTTTACCTCTTACCTCGATTTACATAATAATAGCCAGGTTTGATTCAATATTCACTTCTTTCCCCTTCTATATACAGCATCTATCGTTGAAACCCACATACACCATCTGGCCATAAGTTGATTTCATGAATAGTATTTGTTACTAAACCAAATAGTTGTGAAAACTTGTGGGAAATATGGCTACAGTATTTGTAAATATTGTAAAGTGCAAGCTTAGTCAAATGCAATGTTAAAATTGGTTCATAATTCTAGTTAGTATGTTGATTATGCATCCAAAACCTACAATAATAATGCAAATATGCAGCTGATACCTACCAATTATCTTGCTAGGTCTTTTCAGCAGTTGAGATACATTTCTTTTGGACCACATTAAATTTTGTGCCTCAATTTGTTAAACGACATCTGCTAATAGTATCTGCCAAATGTACCGTGTCTCCCACTGAACTCTATCTTCAAATTTGCTGAATTCGGAGAACCGCTAAAATAAAGCCACCTGGTGTCCTAATGAGAATATATATGGTTACTTCAAAACAATTTTAATACAATGAAAAAGAGATGTGCTAGAAGGCTTGAAATAGGAGATGTGGGACAGTACGTGAAGGAGGAAGGAGAGTGGTTGGACCAAAAAATTCCAATATTGCCATCTTTTAATTTATTCCTTTTTCACTTTAAAACTAAACTCTTCTCAAAAAATTTTAGATCAATTAGATTGCTAATGCAATACATTTCTTGTAAGGTTAAATTCTTATTTTCTATATAAATTCCATATATTTTAGGAAACCATGTTGCTACTCATTGTTTCAAATATAATTTCATGAGCCAGTATTGTCATAGAAAGTAAAATGTGTTGGCTACCTGACATAACTACTTCAAGCATCTACTTCACAAATGACATAGCGGTATAAAAGAAAAAAATGTAATATGTCATATAAATAACAAATATCAGTCATACTCATATTCAAGATAAATTCAAATACCAAATTAAATACTCAGTTGGACATGTCCTCACAAAAACGTAAGCTAACTTATTTATTCAAGGAAATACTTTTTAATACTGTTGGGTGGTGTGTTGAAAGTAGGTTGTATAAGCCTTTGGCACCGTTTTGTCGACTTTTGGCCTTCAATTGATTATCAGTGTATATATTGTTGCACTTTGCCATATAGTAGCCAGCATTTTATGTGAAAATAACTTTATATTGTATCATTCTTCACTCTGGCCAGATCCTTATTGTTGAGGGTACTTTAGTAGTTCTTAAACTGAACGATGTGATCAAAGTATACCTATGCAGAGATAGAAAAAAGTAGTCAAAATATCTAATATCATTGAGTATTTCAACTAAATAGAATTATGGAAAAAATAAGAGAATTGAGTAATGAGCAAGTATCTTTTCTAGTCATTATTTACCAAAAAAGCATTAAACTAATTTTTTTTGAACTGGAAGTAAACATAAAGTTTTGAAGAGCAATATGAAGTTTAGCCAGATCATGGTTAAGTTGTACAGCTCGTTCCCAAATTCATCAACTAAATCCCTAAAAAGAATCTATAAATATGGTAAATCAAAATTTCAATGTAAAAATTAAAATTTTTAACCAATAACTCAAAATTTTCCTTACATGAAAGAAGTTGAGAGGAGTGGCCTCTAGCAGTTCAGATCGTCAACCAAGCCGATCCAAAATGAATCGCCTCACCGATTGAAGATCCAACATGAAAATCTGGAAGTGGTTGTATATCTAATACGAAGAAACACTGTATTCCGATCATCCACCATTTATTTGAATCGTGATTTGAAGTCGAACATCGAATTGAAAGAAAACCAAAAGAGATTCAGTTCAGCATCACGTTCCCAATTCAACAATCAGAAGGGAAAAAGAAGAGGAATGAGAAGAAGTGGCGGCAGCATACCTGAGTAAAAGAATCTAGGACTGAGAAGCGAGATTGATTTGTTTCTCTCCTATTTTCCGTTTTTTTGTTGTGTCCTCCAATTTCTTAGTTGTTTCCACTGGTATTATGAGGCGTAAGATTTCTGGAGGAAGAACGGTGATATTGGAGTGGGGAAACAAATGCAGATAATGGGGTATTGCAGTTATTAGCGAACATGGGTAGTTACCGCTATACCCAGTCAGTATGTGCAACAGTTTTGCTGCCTTGTCATTGAATAAAGGGCAGTTTGGTCAGTTCGAAAAAGGCTTCACCTCCTCAAGTATTTGCTTTATATATAAGATATATTATATTTAAACTAGCCTTTACTTCTAGATTTGAAAACAAATCACTATTTTTAAACGATACCAATATACAAGCATACAAAACTATATGCTATCCGATCGGGAGGTCTCTAGCCACAACAAGGAAATTGGGTCCCATCCTTTTGGAAAATAAATATAGATATTTATATCCCTCTACAATGAGAGTGGACTATATTGAGGCAATAAAACATCGGCACCTCCCTTGCCCACCTTTTTAGTTATGGGTTACCCGAATCATCAGTAACATAACAAATCACTTTATATCCCGAAGTGGCGAAATCATTACACTAATAATTACCAATAATTCTAATCTATAATAATTTCCATTTTCAAATCCTTTCAAAAATCATCTTAAAACCATCTGGTTTAGTCCTCGAAATTATTTCCATTTTACACTTTTATAGAACCATTTTTTATATAAACCACTTTTATATAAAATCACTTCAAAATATTTATTCTCAAATATCTCTTTTTTTCCTTTAGAGAAAACATCATAACATTTCCAATTGAAAACAAAATTTTCAAAATAATTCATTAAATTGAAATGAACCAAATATTACCGCTAAATCCCTTTTAGTCAAATCGTGATGTAAATTATAAGGTGTTAGCCTACAATTATTTTCTATCTTGCCCATGCATATGAATAATTAATTGCTCATAAATTGGTCGAGCAAAATCAACAATCAATAAATAATAATCAGTGCTCATAAACTGGCCGAGCGAAATCGTAACAACCAAATAATCAATCAATAGCAATAATAAATTACGAACACATCTACAACCAAAAATAAATTTGTCTATTCAAATTATAATAGCAGAACGGGGTTTGTTCTACTAATAGATGTCATTAATGAAATATAATTAAACTATGTTAATTTATCAATAAATTATAATTCGTTAAATGTGCCAATAAACTACACTGGCGTTTTCTATTCGTTAACACGAATCTAACGCCGAAGACCTTGGGTTAAACAAACATCGTATAGGGTAGTTAAACATTTTTAAAGTTACACTACTTTAATTAAGAGGGAATTAGGGAAAATGACAAACTTTGATAAAAAATTAGTCCAAAGGACACCAAGTTTTATTTTTTGGCTGAAGGACAAACTTTGGGAAAAATTAGGTTGAAGGACAATGCTAGTTCTAACTAGCATTATATTTAGTTTTTACACTATACAAAGTGCTAGTTAGACTAGTATTATATTCAGTTTTTACACTATACAAAATGCTAGTTCTAACTAGCATTGTACTTCACCCTAATTTTTGTTCAAAGTTTGTCCTTCAGCCCAAAGATGAAACTTATGTCCTTCAGCCTTAATTTTTTTCAAAGTTTGTCCTTATGCCTATTTTCCACTTTAATTAACTAGTCAAAATAACTAAACTAATATAGCTAAATTAGTTACTAAAACTAATCTCACCCCACTTCCCAAGCAATACCAAGTAAGGCTAAGTCACGCACCGCCAACCACACAATCCCACTTATCTCCTCCTTCACAATATTCGCGCCTGCACACACATCTTCACATCCATGCACACATCGACGACAACCGTCATGCCTTTCCAGTCCCACCTCTGTAACGACCCAGAATTTTGAACAAATTAAATTGAAAATATTTAATTAATTTTAAATATTTGAACGGTGATTTAATTTGAATCCCCAATATAACTTTGAAATTGGCAATTAAATTATAAAAATTAATCTGTTGAATAAGAATTTAAATCTTCAATTTTAAGTTGAAGAAAAATATTTCGAAAGCTTTTAAAATTCGTATTGATATTACTGAAGATAATAGAAGCTTTAGAATCTTATTTGATAACGATTTGATCAGTTTTGAAAATTTATCGTTCGTATCGATATTTAAAAATAGCCGTCCGAGGCGCAGTCTCGGAATTCGACGAAACTAGTTCCATTGGGTCCGTAATATTGAATTATTATCGGATTTCAAATTTCGTATTTTTCGGAGCTGATATGAGAGCACACGATGGGTAAACGCATTGAAAATAAAATCAAATTCAATTTAAATTTTGAAATTTAAATTGTTGCCGACATCAGAAATAAGGCACACGATTTCTCTTTGCAAAGCCACGCGACTTTCCAAAAATCGCGCCTAAGATCACGAACGAAATCATACCCAGCATGCCGAGAACATTTTTAAGTAGACTTCTTCCTTTCTCGTTCAAATTAAAAATGGCGACACTCCTATTTCCAGAAGCAAAAGTCTTCTCGTTCAAATTTAAAATCGATTAATGGCCACCTCCTCTTTGTAATTAAAATCGAATCCTCTCGTTCAAATTTAAAATGGCGGAAGCCTCATTCCAATTTATTGTCCAAAATCAAAAGAAAACTCCTCTTCTGAAATAACGAAACCCTTCGTCATTCGTTTGTTCGAAAAATCGAATTCAATCAAGTGCTCGATCGAAGGATTGGCATGCTAATCGCGAGCTAAATTCACGAGCCGTTCACATTGGTTTAGGGAGGTCGACAAATTTGGGGGAAAGCGGCGTCTGCAGTGGCTCGTTCGAGAGTGACAATCGTGGAGACGGGCGGCACTACGTAGAGGGGTTCGTCGAGATACGCGCCTGGGCAAGATGACGATGTCGCGAGGCATTTTGGTGGGTCGTATGGGTTCTCAAGTTCAGCTCGAAGGTGGCGGCATCCGGCAATCGAAGTGGAGGCGCTCGCGTCCGTGAAGACTGGGTCGCGGTGGCACGAAGTTGTCAATGGCGGCATCGAACATCGAATGGTGAAGGCCGAGGCGGAGAATCGCATACTGGTATTCGCGAGTTCGAGAGTTGCTGGTGTTAACGTTAAAAAGTGAACGCTAACACCCGGTGTGTGTAATAGAATCGTGAAAGCACCACCCGCGTGACGGGAACAGAATTTAAGCAGTAAAATGGCAGAAAAGCAGTAAAAGACAGCAATTTATAGTGGTTCGGCTTGAGATTAAGCCTACGTCCACTTTGAATCTCTTTATTACTGAATCCGGTTACAAATCGATACAAATCTCTTATCAAAACAGTACAATTTGATCACAAGAAACAATCTTGACTACTAGCTCAATCTTCGTCGATGAAATTCGATGAATCCGTGTTGGATGTAAGGAATTTCTCTTGAAGCTTGTTGTAGCGTCTTGAATGTTTGAAGATCTTTGATTGCTGGATGAATGGAGACTTCGACAGAGTAACGGCGCTTGAAGAAATGAATGGCCAAAAGTCCTCTCCATGTTGGAAGTGGTGGTCTATTTATAGGAGTCGAATTCTGAACTCTAGTTTTTTGCCAAGTCATGAGTCGTGGCCGACTTAAGATAAGTCGTAACTCGTAGTTGGCTTAAGATGAGTCGTAACTCGTGGGCGCCTTACTGGGTTCATCTTGTGGCCCAATCGAAGACAAGTGCTAAGTCGTGGCCGACTTACCAGATAAAGGTAGCATAGGCCTGGACTTTGGATTCTAATCCTGATAGCTTTTAGGTCGTAGATGACTTAAGCTAAGTCCTGAGTTTCTTAAGTCGTAAGTCCTTTAAGTTGTAAGTCCTTTCAGTCGTAAGTCCTTTAAGTCGTAAGTCTTCTTGAGTCATATAGGCTTTAACTCGCTGAGTCGTTAAGTCGGAGACCTTTTAACTCTTTAAGTCGTAGATAGCTTAACTCGTTGAGTCGTCTGAGCCATGAGTCGTAGATAGTTTAACTCGTTGAGTCGTGAAGCTCTTAAGTCGTACACCTACTGAGTCGTAAACTGTTAAGTCGTGTAACTATCTTGAGTCGTGCGGCTCTTAAGTCGTAGCCTTCTTGAGTCGTCAAAAATTAAGGGTTAACATTTGCCCCGCGAAGTACACGCCTAAGTCGTAGGTCGTGTGCTTCGACTTATCTTAACTCGTATGTGCCTCTTCGTGTTCCACTGCCCCAAGGTATAAAAAGCTTGAGTCGTTCCTTTCACTCATTACCTATGTCCTGAGTCGTTTCTGCCATTAACATCTCTCAGAGCTTTCTCAAGGCGATTTCATCCTCTCTTGTTAATCAACCGATCACCGATACTTAATCCTCTACTGCGTAAGTGCTCCTGCCTCCTCCTTGATTCTCGATCATCATTAACTCGTGAATCCCCCTTTTTGCCCTTAACTCGCCCTCTTGTGTATTACTCTGCTGTGAATTCCGTCGCATTGGCAGTTCGTGTGCCTGACGTTCGCTCGATTCCATCTTTAGGCGAATGAGGCGATGGAGATGAGGGATTTTCAGGTTTAATTGATTAGGTGGGCGAAGCTTTGGCGAATTGGCTTTTAGGTGATTCAATGGTCTGGTGGAACGAGGATAGGGATCATAGTTGATTGAGAGGCTATCGGGTTTGGAGGATAGCGGGTTAGGAGAAAAGTCAATAGGTCCAGTGGAGTGGGATGTTAGCACGGTCACGGTTTAGCATTGTCTTGCAACTTACGACATAAGCCTCATTCAATATAACACTTGTACGATTTAAGCCTACCACAACATAAACCTTGTACGACTTAAGCCTGTCACGACATAAGCTTTAAGTCGTGGACGACTTAGGACTTAGGGAAATTGCCTCGCTCTAACCTGAAGCCCCTTTCTTCCTTTACACGACTTAATGACTTGAGATATTGTCGACTGAAGGCAACAACAACCTAGAATTGAAATGACTTGATCTGTCTTGTCTTAAGGTCCTTAAGCCGTGGACGAGTTATCATATAAGTCGTTGGCGACTTAAGACTTAGGTTTTGCATGAACTTTGAACTGCTGAACTTTGAACTGCTGCATTTTTCCTCAGATCGTTCTAACTTGCGAATTAATCAACCTGTTTAATACCACATTTACAGAAAATTCGGACGAATATACTGTCACTGAGCGCCCACATCAAATGACAGATTAGCTAATAACAGATAATCAACATAAATAGATCGTGTGAATGAAATGCTTTAAATTAACAGACTCAAGCAAAGTATTAAAGCAGCATTAAAACAGTCAATTAAAAATGACCGGTTTACACTTAACACTGTACCTGAACTCTAACTTAACAAGTCCTGAAATTCGATAATCGATCAATTACCGACTATCTTAATTCCAGTTGTATTTACTTGTTATCTTTACTAGTGTTGCACAACATTTCACACTATTTAGGAAATGTGCACCTTCACATTTGAATATCTAGTTGCTTGTGTAGAATGACTTCTCAACAAGGAGATGTAACAGTTCAGACCGGAGAGTCCATTCTCATTCCAGCTCCTTTAGTCAATCCCCCGGAGAGAGCCTCTACCACTCTATTGTACAAAACTTTTCGGCAATTGTGCACTCAATTTGGCATTGCTGAAGCTGACGCTATCCTTCCTGAGAAGAATAACACTGCTGATGTAGCACCTCCTGGCTTTGTAGCGGTCAACCGACAAATGTGCTTGAGCGGGGCCATTCCTCCTTTCAACAACTTTCTTCAACATCTTCTTCGCCAACTGGCAATCGCTCCATTTCAATTACACCCCAACAGCTATGCTGTTCTAATGGGGCTGTGCGTATTATTCGGTAAAACACTTGACCGACTTCCCAGTGTTGAAGAAATCTATTATTTATGCTCTTTTATCAGAACCAAAGATCATCCTTCGATCGTCGTTGTAAGAAGTGCCAGGAATCGTAAATTGGTTGTCGGCCTTCCTGATACTGCTCAAGGGTTTTTGACTCAGTATTTTTACGTTCGCTCTCCCCCTGGGTTTTATGCTGTGTGGAGAGAAGGAAGTAAGAATGCCTATCTTTTCTTTTTCTTATTCTCTGAGTATTTTGCAGTCCAAATCATCAAGTGTTAACTTTGCTTTCTCATTTCAGTGCTACCCTCTCCCTCTAGGGATCCTAATCACAAGCAAACTCTGGAGAGGCTCATGGCTGTTCCAGTTAAAGAGCGGGATGTGAAATTTTTGTTGAAAGATGAGTTTCTTCACCAGTTTGGACTTCTTCATCCCTCTCGCTCTACTCAGCCTCGCGAAGTTCCAAATTCTCCTACGGAGGTACCGGATGTCCCACCTTCTGTTGAAGAACCCATTCTAAAGGAATCTGCCACTGAAAATCCACTAGTAAAATGCCCCACGCTTATTAATGCTGCGGGATCGTCCAACAAACTGGCACTTGCTCCAATTGTTGAAGAGGAAGAAAATCCTCAAATTTATGAAAAATCCGCTGATGTGGATGTTGAAAAGGAGAAGTCTGCTGAGTACCATGGTGACGACACCTTTGATGGCTTGAGTGACATAATGATAACCTCTCAAGAGCTTTTCAAGGATAACATTCCAATAGCGAAATCTCCTGTCGTTGAAGCGACTTCCTCTTTGAAACAAACTTCGACGCCTTCTACACCTGTCGTCTCCGTTCCCGCACTAAAGCGTGGTTTGTAGTTTGACGCACGTAGTTCGCACGCCGCACACACTTAGGATTTTTCAGCACTTATAAGCATTTATCCTCTTTTTCTGGAAATTTCTAAACTTTACTTCTTTTTCGGTTTTCAGATTCTCCGATGGGGCGTACCGGCTCATATTATGACTCATTTCAGCGCCATGGAGGTCATGGATCCTATGTCTTTAGGAAATATCTTGGCGACCGGAGAGAGACAGATGAGGAACGGGCCCAAAGGAAGGCTCAAGAAAAAAGGGATTATGAACAGCGGCAGAGAAGAAGAGACACTGATCGATATGATTCTTCCCATATAAGTTACGATTCCCATAAGCGAAAGTCTTATGATGAAAAAGGGAAGACTCATATTACTGATGAATCAAGCAAACGGTCCAAGCCAAGTGATGCATCTGTAATTTCCGAGAAAACTGATGCTCCTATCCCTTCTGATACTCCGGCCGGCTCTCCTCCTCTAAAGAAATCTGATATTCAAACAATCAGTAACAGGCCACAATATCAAGTTAAAGACGGCCCTCCAACGCTTCAGAGCCGATTTCCGAATTGGTGCCTAAAAGGAGTGCGCTTTGACTTGGATTTGGTTCCGATTGATAAGCAAGATATGCTTAAAAGTCTTGACGCGGTCAGGCTTAATATTGAGAGGATGTCGCAATGGGAGAAACTTGTCGACGAACTTCAAAGGGTCAACCACATGAATCTTGAGGCGATGATGACCATGGAGAATGATAAATCAGAATGGGACAAATGGAGCAAGCAGCATGATGTGGAGATGACGAGCATTGCAGACGACAACGCAAAGCTTGGATCTGAAGTTAAGCAGCTTAAGGAAAATCTCGCTTCTTCTTCTGCATCATATACTCAAAAAGAAGAAGTCTTTCAGATGCAAGTGCGGGATGCACATGCTGCACAAAGAGATGTCGAAATGAAGCTTGCCGCCGAACAACACATTACTGAGAAATATCGCACAGAAAACACCGAACTGCGGAAAAAGGTCACCTCTCAGAACGTAGAGATTGAGTTACTAAAGTCTCGACTCGCTAAAGCTGAGACAGAGCGTGATGTGGCTATTGCTGGTCGGGTTTCTGCCGTTGCCGAAAAGGAAGCGGCTGAGCAATCACATGAGGCGACGAAAGCAAACATCAGCTCTACCTTATTCGATTTTTATTTACACAGTGTTCTGGGTCGTGGGAGCCTTGCTTTTCTGGGTCCTGATTATGAAATCACTCTGGCTGAAGTGTGGGAAGCCGCAATTGATATGTTTAAAGGTGCCGGCTATTATGAAGCAGAACTCGAAGCTCGCTATCTTGATGATGAGGCTCGCGCCGCTCTTGTTAAAGGAAAGGAGCAGCTTGCTAAAGCACGGGCTGAATCAGTGGGAGAAGAGCTTTCAAAAGAGGAAGCTCCTTTAACTGCCCCTGTTCATACTTCCACTTCGGCCGATATAAACATTATGGATTCCGGATCCCATTCTTCACCCCCAGCTAAAATTGCTCAAGAAACTGCGACCACTCCCACTGAGGATGAGGCACCGGACGATACTGAAGCCGAGAAATTCGAGATTGACCTTGCGAAGCCAACTCCTCCAGGTAATTTTGCCGTCGTCCCGGGCCCAATAAACCAGTTATTTGATTTAACCGAGTTTGATGATCTTCTTACTTGTTACTTAAACTTTGGTGAACCGATACCCTCTCTATTTTCGGGAGATGTTGATTTTAACTTCTTTTCTTCTACAGCGGAGGCACCAAATACTGCACAAGTTTCCACTCCTTCAGTTGTCGTCCCTCCATCTTTACAGATTACTCCTCCTTCTGCTTCCCAACCGGGATCACAGGCAGAGAAAATCGAAGCTCTTCAAGGCCTAGATGATCCGGCTGTTTCGCAGGAGCAGAAGGCGGAGGATCTTGAAAACATCGAGAAGACCCCAGAGCGGTCCCTAGATGATGACACGAAGCTTTCAACATTGCTTACTACTCCGGGGAGCGAATCTTCTTCGAAGAGGAAGGGGAAGCGTGCCATAAGGAAAAAGAAGAGAGGTGCTTCGACTGGGGAAGACAAAACAGAAGAAGACCCAACCACTCCTCCTTCTCCGTCCCGCCCACATCGGATTCCGAAATTAACTATTAGGCCAAGCAAAGGCTCCAAGGGTGGCGGAAAGAAGGAGTGACAAGCTGAACTTTCTACTTCTTATTTTGCCTTTTACATGTATAGACCGGAGATTGTGCGGGTACCGGTCCCTGCTTTTGCTCTTTTGAAATATCTGCACATGTAAAGAATTTTCATAGTACTAAATAAAACAATAATTTTACTTGTACAAATTCTTATGTATGTGAGAACGCATCTGTTTCTCTTTTTTAGTGTGGAGTAAACGATTCCTTTTACTTGTACAAACTTTTTGTCTGTGTTTGGGAATACATTTATTCCACATCTATTTTCCATGATATTGCAATGAACTTGTGGCATGTTTCTTTTATTAATATAATTGAATTGTATAGTATTGCCCCCATACCGTAAGTGCATTGCAATATTCCTAGCCTTTTCAAGACTAATACTCTTATTTCAGAGAATAATTACTCCGCCTTTAAGGGAAGAATCATTCTACTTTTAATAGAGTATATCTAGTTTTTAGAGGAGTTTTTATTTTCTCTTTCTGAAGAACGCTTCAACTTTCGGGGATGATCACTTTTATTTGTTAAAAAGTGAATTTTCCTATGCAGTGAAATAAACTTTTCTGAAAGAATTCTGTAGTATTTCAACTTTTTTAGGAGGAACTTTTTGAGATGAACAAGTTAATCCTTCCTTTGATAGTTGAACTGTGCTTCTGGAGAAGGCTTTTCGTTCGAGTATTCTATTTTGGGACATGCCTCCGGAGAGGGCTCCTCTTAAAGAGTTGTGCCTCCGAAGAGGTCTTGTGCCTCCGAAAAGGGCTTGTGCCCCCGAAGAGGGCTTGCGGTGCCTTGGGAAAGGGCTTTTTCCTCCGAAGAGGTCATGTGCCTCCGTAGAGGGCTTGTGGTGCCTTGGGAAAGGGCTTTTGCCTCCGAAGAGGTCATGTGCCTCCGTAGAGGGCTTGTGCCTCCGAAGAGGGCTTTTTGATTGCCTGGAAGTTACTTTCTCATAGTTGAGTGGATCCACGGGGCGGACGCAAATTGCTTGATTAGATGTTCGTTTGCACAAACGATCGCAATTAACCAACAAGGGCCCTGTTCCTTCAGCTTGGGAAGGTGCCCCTCCGGTGGTTCCACCAATCTTTTTTGATTGAGGAAAGCACTTTCATTTTTTTGGCATGCCTCGTTAGAGGGCTTTGTTGACCTTTGAGAAGGAGCGTTGGTTGGTTGGTGTGCCAAGAAGGTTGCGTCTCAGGGACAAGTAGATCCACGGGACGGACGCAAGCTGCCTGATCGGATGCATCACGATCAGTTAGCAAGGGCCCTGTTCCTTCCGCTTGGGAAGGTGTCCCTTCGGTGGTTCTTATTGGCCCTTTTATTGAGAAGCATACCTCCTTTTGGCTGCTTCTTTGTTTGCTTGGCAATGTTCTCCCATCATATGCTCATTGGCGATCTTTTATTATTGTTTCCAAGCGCATCTTCTTTCCTTACATTGCTGTGTTCGAAGAAGTGGACTTCACTGTCGAACGACTTCACGGGACAAACGCAAGTTATTTAGTTGGATGCTTGTTCATATCGACAATCTCAACCAATTAACGAAGGTTTGTCTCAGTGGAGCCGCCAACTTTTATGTGAAGTTCTCCTTGTATAGGATTTGTATTTGGAATTTTTTGTCGCTTGGTATAACAGGTGATTTATAGAGGTCGCTTGGCTGTGTAACGAGCAAGCCTTGTTTTAATGTCCTGCAATTTTGAATCGACATTTTAGCAATACATTTAAAGTATTTACATATCGAAATAAAACAGGCATTATGAAATAGTAAAGAACACAAGATTTATAGTGGTTCGGCCAAGAATCGGGCCTACATCCACTTTATAGCTTCCATTCATTCATACTGATTTACAATTTTTACAATACAATTGATACATTCATCACTATTTTACAATTTTGAGCAAAGCTTTTTCTTTCAAGTAAAATAAGGACGTAAGTGGTTGCTGTTCCAGGCTCTTGGAATTGGATCTCCTTCAACAGTTATGAGTTTGAAAGTGCCATCAAGAAGTTTATTGCCAATGGCATATGGTCCTTCCCAGTTTGGTCCAAACATACCAGTTGCCGTCATGATCCTTCTCAAAACTAAGTCCCCGACCTCAAAGCTGCGTTGGCGGACTTTAGAGTTGAAGTGCCTGGCTATCCTTTGCTGATAAGCTGAAACTCTGAGCCTAGCTTCTTCTCTTTTCTCATCAAGAAAATCAAGTGCTTCAAGTTGTAGCTTTTCATTTTCAGCTTCGTTGAAATGAACTCTTCTATGTGAAGGAACTTCTACTTCCACTGGAATCATTGCTTCTGATCCGTATGCCAGTGAAAATAGAGTGTGCCCAGTTGCAGTTTTGTGAGTAGTCCTGTATGCCCATAGTGCTAATGGAAGCTTATCAACCCAACCACTTTTTGCTCTTTCGAGTTGCTTTTTGATGGTTGACTTGATGATTTTATTTACTGCTTCCACTTGCCCGTTTGCCTGCGGATGAGCCACTGCTGAGAAGCTTTTCTGAATTCTGAACCGTTTGCAAAAATCCTGGAACTCTTCACTTTCAAACTGAGTACCGTTGTCTGTGATTATTTTCTATGGCACACCATATCTGCAAATAATATTTTTCGTTACAAAATTTATCATCTTTTTAGAAGTAATGGTGGCCAAAGGTTCAGCTTCAGCCCATTTGGTGAAATAATCAACGGCTACAATAGCATATTTGATTCCTGATTTGGCAACTGGTAATGGTCCGATTAGATCTATCCCCCAAATGGCGAATGGCCATGGGCTGACCATTTGTGTGAGTTCGGTGGAAGGTGCTTTTGGGATTTTTGCAAATCTTTGACATTTGTCGCACTTTCTAGAGTAAATAGCAGCATCTCGGTTAATGTCAGGCCAGAAATACCCATATCGGAGAACTTTCTTGGCTAAAGTTTGACCAGCTGAATGATCTCCACATTCTCCTCTGTGTATCTCGGCTAGAATTGTCTTGGCTTCTTCCTTAGTTACACATCGGAGCAGAGGCATTGAAAATCCCCGTCTGTATAATCGGCCATCTTGAATTATATACCTTGACACTTTTCTCAATAATTTTCGACGTTCCTTAGAACTTTCTGGCAAGGAACCACTGAATAGGTATTCTTTGATTGGAGTCATCCATGATTCACGCTCTTGTGACGTAGTCATAATCCAATCAACATCCATTTCATCAATGCTTGGAGCTGATAGAACTTCTACAGGAACTAATCCTAGTAACTGAGCTTCTCCGGAACTTGAGTACTTTGCTTGAGAATCTGCCTTCATATTTTTCCTCTCGGGGTATGTGGCTTATTGAATAGTGATCGAAATCATTGAGGAGTTTGGAAGTTTTTGTCAAATATGCAGGCAAATTTCCTCCTTTGGCTTGAAATTCTTTCTTCACCTGGCAAACAATAAGCTGAGAATCGCTGAAAATTTGTAACACTTTGATGTTTATTTCCTTGGCGATTTTTAAACCGGCAATAAGTGCTTCATATTCTGCTTCATTGTTTGTTGAAGGAAATTCCAGTCTCAATGCATAACACAATGATCGTCCTTCGGGGGTTTCAAGCACAACCCCTGCCCCAGAACAGTAATCATTTCTTGATCCGTCAACATACAACTTCCACCGGATTGGAATGCCGTCAGTTGTTTCATTTTCACTATCGCCTTTGTCAGTAGATTCTGCGATGAAATCTGCTAAAGCTTGTCCATTGATTGCTCTTCGGGGGTGATAAGTGATGTTATACTGGCTAAGTTCAATGTTCCATTTCAAAAGACGACCCGAAGTTTCAGGACGAAACAGGACTTGCTTTAGAGGTTGATCAGTAAGAACATTGATAGGATGAGCTTGAAAATATGGTCTCAATTTCCTGGAAGCAATTAGCAAACAATAGGCGAGCTTTTCTATCTTCGAATAATTCATCTCTACCCCAGTGAACCGTTTACTGATGTAATAGACTGGACGCTGTATTTTCATATCTTCCCGTACAAGTGCTGCGCTGAGGGCGTGAGATGAAATTGCTAAATAGATGAAAAGGTCTTCACCGTCAGTAGGCTTGGAAAGAACCGGAGGTGTTTCCATATGACGAATTAGTTCATCGAAGGCATTCTGGCATTCGGGAGTCCATTCAAAAATTTTCTTTCCTTTCTTTAGAGCGTCAAAGAAGGGAATGCATTTGTCTGTGGCTTTGGAAATGAAGCGACACAGAGCAGCGACTTTTCCATTGAGACTTTGCATTTCTTTCTTTGTTTTAGGGGCTTTGACCTCCCTTAGAGCTGTGATTTGAGTAGGATTGGCTTCAATGCCCCTGGCGCTCACAATGAAACCCAAAAATTTCCCGGATTCTACTCCGAACGAACATTTCAATGGATTGAGCTTCATTCCGTACTATCGAAGAATTGCGAACATTTCCTCCATGTGTCCCATGTGATCTACAGCTTTCTTTGATTTTACCAATATATCGTCGACATAAACTTCCATGGTTCTACCAATCTGAGGCTTGAACATTGCATTAACGAGCCTTTGGTAGGTTGCCCCGGCATTTTTTAATCCGAAAGGCATAACTTTGTAGCAGTAGAGACCCACATCTGTAATAAAGCTCATGTCTTCCTGATCCGGTTCATGCATCATAATTTGATTGTACCCGGAGTAAGCGTCCATAAATGATAACAACTCATGCACAGCTGTTCCATCCACCAATTGATCGATTCTGGGAAGTGGGAAGCAATCTTTAGGGCAAGCTTTGTTTAGGTCTGAAAAATCGATGCAAACTCTCCACTTTCCATTTGCCTTCTTAACAAGTACTGGATTTGAAACCCAACTTGGATAAGTGGAGTTTCTGATGAAGCCGTTTTCCATAAGACGATCGACTTCTTCTTTCAGTGCTGTCGACCTTTCTTGGCCTTGAGTTCTTCTTTTTTGTTTCACTGGTGTGAATTTTGGATCGATGTTCAGGGTATGTACAGCAATTTCCGGGGAGATCCCACACATATCAGCATGACACCAAGCGAACACATCCAGGTTGGCTTTTAAGAAAGATATCAGCGTATTCTGAACTGCTATGCTTAGTTGTGAACCCACATTGAGTACTTTGTTTGGGTCTTTTGGATCAACAGATATTGGTACCGTTGTTTCCACGGGTACCACCCTATTCTCCCCTGCACTGGCTTCCCTGGGGTCCATTTCCTTTCTTGCATTGCTGTGCTCGCCAGTGCAGGGGCCACCCCGTAGTTGCTACAAAGTTGGTTCTTTGATGCGGAGCGGAGCTGCCGCATCTTTCCCCATTTCTCTTTTCCTAGCCTCTCGGAGTTCTACAAGATAACATTCTCGTCCTGTGTTCTGATCTCCTTTAATAACAGCAATTCCATTATCAGTAGGAAATTTCATTGTTAAGCACCATGGAGCGAGGATGGCCCTGAAAGCAGCAAGAGTAGGCCGACCCAAGAAAGCGTTATAGGCGGAGAATCCATCAACGATTACAAAAGTTTGCTTCCGGACCAATTTCTTATGTCCTTCGCCCATTTCAACAAACAAGTCCACCGTTCCAATTGGCTGTTTCAGCTCTCCTGTAAATCCGGCAATTTTGTGTGAAGAGGCTTGTACATCAGTCATCGGAATTTTCATTTGGTCAAATGTCCTTTTAAAGAGAATGTTGCACGAGGCACCACTATCAACCAACACTCTTCTGACAATAGCTGGCCCAATACCGACAGAGACAACCAAAGGGTCCTCAATAGGAGCTTCCACATTAGTAGAATCCCTGGCTCTGAACATAATATCATCATGAAAAGTCTTCTGCTGCTTCAGAGGTGAAGCATCTTCCAAGATTAAGACACTTTCTTCAGTTGGTGCATACTTCAAAGCTTTTGCATACCTTTCCATTTCACCCCAACTCCTGCCAGCCGGGTGAGGTCCCCCTGTGATCACATTGATAATAGGTCTTTCCTTTCCAGCAGGCCTCTCTCCTGAATTAGATGAATGAGCTGGAGGTAACTGCCCTTGGCTGGATGAAGATGGGTCCTTTCTATTCCTCTTGACGTACTGCTGCAACTTATTCTCTCTTAACAATTCTTCAATCAGGCTTTTCAAGTGGCGGCACTCATTGGTATCATGTCCTGGTTGGGTGTGAAACTTGCAAAATCTTCCGCTTTGAATAGCATTCTTCCCAACTTTTTCGGCCGGTGGTTTTGGAAATTCGACAGCATCCTTAGTGGCGATGAAAATATTCTCCGGGGTATCGGTCAGAGGAGTAAAGTCTGAAGGTTTGAGGAAGCGCGGCTTTTTGAGATCTTTTTGCCTCTTCCCACCATTACTTTCCCTTTTCTGATTGGCAGGTTCTTTCTTGCTTTGAACTGTAGCATTATTTTCCACCACTGTTGTCACAACTTTAGCTGATGCGGAAAGATTCTCTAGGCGTATAAATTCGTCAGCCTTTTTGTAGAATTTCTCAAGCGAATTTGGCTCCTTCATCTTTAGCCATTTTCCAAATTCGCTCGATTTGTCGATAGCACGCATCAAATAGGTCAAGATCATTCGTGGCTCCGCGTTATCGACTTCTGCCAGAGCTAAATTGAAGCGGTTCAGGAATGACTTAATAGGCTCTCCCGGATTCTGTTCAAGACTGGACAATGACATTATATCTTTTGCCTTTGAAGCGTATAGTCTGAATTGCTCTTTGAATTTTCGGGTCAGATCGGAAAACTGATCTACAGATCGGACAGGAAGCTTGGTAAACCAGAGAAGTGCTACACCTTCCAAATATACTGGGAAATATCGGCACTTTATTTCATCAGTTGCTCTTGCGCCGGCCATGTGCCAGTCGTATTTATACAAGAACTGATTTGGATCACTTGTTCCCCGATAAGCAGGAATGGTGGGGGGAACAAATTTTCTAGGAAATTCAGCCTTTAGAATCTTCTCGGTAAACGGAGTTCTACTTGGTGCGAATCCCCATTCGCTCTCATCTTCATCTCTTTGCATGCTTTCTTTCATTATTTGCTTGATCATACCAGAAAGATATTCCTCATTGTTCAGAGATTTCGCGGAATAGACCTCGGCCATCTTTTCGGGGGTTTGTCCAAGTAAATGCTCACGAAGAACTGGTGATGGCCTGGATCCTTCGGCCTGGAGGGGTGCCCCTTCGGCAGCACCTGATCCCCCGTGAGGAATATTTCTCCCCTCGGAATTGGGAGCAGCATTAGCAAAGTTTCCCTCATTACTTACTGGTCTTTGATTCGTACCAAATAGAGCATTCAACTTTTCCATCATCAGATTATTCTGAGTTTCAATCTGCTGGTACAGTCCGGATAAAGCAGCATCTAACTCTTGTCGCGTCAAACCGACGCTTGGAGCTGCTTGATTTGGAGAGAGAGAAGTAGCAGTATTGTCACGGTCATCGTCAGTTCTGACAGACTTTCGTTTCCTTCCAGGAGCCATTATGTCTGATAACCTTCTGGTTTTGTAGGAAATTCTTTCAGCAAACTTCTGTGAAGCAATGGTGAGTAGTAGCCTGAGTTGGGTTCTCAGTGAAAGCACCAAAATGTTAACGTTAAAAAGTGAACGCTAACACCCGGTGTGTGTAATAGAATCGTGAAAGCACCACCCGCGTGACGGGAACAGAATTTAAGCAGTAAAATGGCAGAAAAGCAGTAAAAGACAGCAATTTATAGTGGTTCGGCTTGAGATTAAGCCTACGTCCACTTTGAATCTCTTTATTACTGAATCCGGTTACAAATCGATACAAACTCTTATCAAAACAGTACAATTTGATCACAAGAAACAATCTTGACTAGTAGCTCAATCTTCGTCGATGAAATTCGATGAATCCGTGTTGGATGTAAGGAATTTCTCTTGAAGCTTGTTGTAGCGTCTTGAATGTTTGAAGATCTTTGATTGCTGGATGAATGGAGACTTCGACAGAGTAACGGCGCTTGAAGAAATGAATGGCCAAAAGTCCTCTCCATGTTGGAATGGTGGTCTATTTATAGGAGTCGAATTCTGAACTCTAGTTTTTTGCCAAGTCATGAGTCGTGACCGACTTAAGATAAGTCGTAACTCGTAGTTGGCTTAAGATGAGTCGTAACTCGTGGGCGCCTTACTGGGTTCATCTTGTGGCTCAATCGAAGACAAGTGCTAAGTCGTGGCCGACTTACCAGATAAAGGTAGCATAGGCCTGGACTCTGGATTCTAATCCTGATAGCTTTTAGGTCGTAGACGACTTAAGCTAAGTCCTGAGTTTCTTAAGTCGTAAGTCCTTTAAGTCGTAAGTCCTTTAAGTCGTAAGTCCTTTAAGTCGTGGCATCTTCTTGAGTCATATAGGCTTTAACTCGCTGAGTC
Source organism: Allium fistulosum (assembly GCA_030737815.1). NCBI lineage: Eukaryota > Viridiplantae > Streptophyta > Magnoliopsida > Asparagales > Amaryllidaceae > Allium > Allium fistulosum. The sequence goes on along the minus strand of CM060907.1, from coordinate 421,118,891 downwards.
GTTAAGTCGGAGACCTTTTAACTCTTTAAGTCGTAGATAGCTTAACTCATTGAGTCGTCTGAGCCATGAGTCGTAGATAGTTTAACTCATTGAGTCGTAAAGCTCTTAAGTCGTACACCTACTGAGTCGTAAACTGTTAAGTCGTGTAACTATCTTGAGTCGCGCGGCTCTTAAGTCGTAGCCTTCTTGGGTCCTCAAAAATTAAGGGTTAACAGCTGGGATCGAAGTCGTTCGAAACGCGGTTCTAGATGTTAGGTATATCTTCCTATTTTATTTAGAAAAATGTATATATGTGTGTTCTAAGTATATCAGAAAATTTAAAATAAAATTTACAGTAAAGTGAATTTCTGTTAGTTACAGAAAAGGGAAACAAATATTTTCTTTAAAAAGGAAATTTGTTCAAAATTTAATTCTTGGTTTAAAATAAAATCACGGGTTAATAAAATTTTATTAAATGGAAATGAATTATTCGATCATCTCGAATTTTAATAAACTATATAAATTGTTTTATACAAGGTTAAAAGATCGTGAAAAACAATCTGGAATGGAATATGGAATGCAAAATAAAAAGCTAAGGTGAGATTTTTCTCACTCAAAATAAATTTGGATTGCAGTTATTGATTGCTATTTGGATGTGATATTAGATATAGTAGGATATATCTATATCTATATATATATATAGCAATATATACATATTGGCATATGTATATATTGGATTGATTGATTTCCCACATTGTATAGCGGATGAGACCCTATTGCGCCGTTAGTAAGCGGATGATTTTTATAAAACCCATATACCGCGATATTCCACCTCGAAGTGGAATTGGTATTGTGCTAACATCTGTGGATGCAGGGAAACAGGTTGGAGGGATCCAACTGGATTCCTCACCAGTATTTATTTGATTACAGATATTGTGATATTTGTTGATTATCATATTGATATATGATGTTTGTTGACATGATTGATTATTTGGTGCTGTTGCATCATCGGATTCATTTTTGAAGTTAAAAATAACAATGATGATTTTAAAAGAGATTTTAAAAGTGATTTTTGAAAGTATACGTTTATTTAATTTTTGAATTGATTTATAAACGTTCAACTTTTAAAGTTATAGAAATTATGATTTTTGTGAAATATAACCAAAGTGTCATTTTTGAAATAAATAGTTGATTGATTTATAAAATAGTTTAAGTTGGGATTTTTGAATAACTATAAACGATTTGTATAAAAAGATTTATAAAATTGATATCTATAAATTGAAAATATTGGAATTATAAAACGAGTTTTTATAAGTGTTAAAAATGAAATAATTATGGAATTCGTAAGTGTATGAAATTTATAGATTTATAAATTGTGAAGTTGAAAATGAATGAAATTGTAGAATGAAAGATTTATAAGAAATTAACTTATAAATTTGATTTTTTTCCTTTAAACGGATCTTGATTGAATTTGTTAATAAAGGAGATTTATAAATCAAAGTTGTTATGAAATATAAAGGTGAATTTATAAACGTTGTTTTATAAATCCGAAACCAATTGAATTTGGTAATTTTAAACGTAGAAGTTATTAAAGGAGATATATTCGTGATTTTGGACAGCGAATTATCCTTTAAGTTAAATGTTGTAAATAATAAGAGTTGGTTGGGAATTTTATCAAGGATTTTGGATAGTGGATGATTCTTGAAATAAAATGTGTAGAAAATATTGAAAATTTGGTTAGTGAAGTATATTCACGATTTTGGATAGTGAATATATATTATTAAGTAAAATGATTCTGGTCTTGGGAAAGTGATATTGAAATAGAATGAAAACGATTTAACCATGTTTTCAAAAGTGTTTAATATCGAAATCATAGATTTCAACATTCATTGTTGAAATAGGCGTTTTCGAGGAAGAAGGAAATGGTGGACTATAACACTGTTGTTATAGTAAATGATTTACGAAAGGAAATGTTTTATATAGTATTGGGATTTACATATCTATCTTAATTTCGCCAATTTTGAACAAATTAAATTGAAAATATTTAATTAATTTTAAATATTTGAACGGTGATTTAATTTGAATCCCCAATATAACTTTGAAATTGGCGATTAAATTATAAAAATTAATCTGTTGAATGTTGAATAAGAATTTAAATCTTCAATTTTAAGTTGAAGAAAAATATTTTGAAAGCTTTTAAAATTCATATTGATATTACTGAAGATAATAGAAGCTTCAGAATCGAATTTGATAACGATTTGATCAGTTTTGAAAATTTATCGTTCGTATCGATATTTAAAAATAGCCGTCCGAGGCGTAGTCTCGGAATTCGACGAAACCAGTTCCATTGGGTCCGTAATATTGAATTATTGTCGGATTTCAAATTTCGTATTTTTCAGAGCTGATATGAGAGCACACGATGGGTAAACGCATTGAAAATAAAATCAAATTCAATTTAAATTTTGAAATTTAAATTGTTGCCGACATCAAAAATAAGGCACACGGTTTCTCTCTGCAAAGCCGCGCGACTTTCCAAAAATCGCGCCTAAGATCACGAATGAAATCATACCCAGCATGCCGAGAACATTTTTAAGTAGACTTCTTCCTCTCTCGTTCAAATTAAAAATGGCGACACTCCTATTTCCAGAAGCAAAAGTCTTCTCGTTCAAATTTAAAATCGATTAATGGCCGCCTCCTCTCTGTAATCAAAAACGAATCCTCTCGTTCAAATTTAAAATGGCAGAAGCCTCGTTCCAATTTATTGTCCAAAATCAAAAGAAAACTCCTCTTCTGAAATAACGAAACCCTTCGTCATTCGTTTGTTCGAAAAATCGAATTCAATCAAGTGCTCGATCGAATGATTGGCATGCTAATCGCGAGCTAAATTCGCGAGTCGTTCGCATTGGTTTAGAGAGGTCGACAAATTTGGGGGGATGCGGCGTCTGCAGTGGCTCGTTCGAGAGTGACAGTCGTGGAGACGGGCGGCACTACGTAGAGGGGTTCGTCGAGATACGCGCTTGGGCAAGATGACGAAGTCGCGAGGCATTCTGGTGGGTCGTGTGGGTTCTCGAGTTCAGCTCGAAGGCGGCGGCATCGAGCAATCGAAGTGGAGGCGCTCGCGTGCGTGAAGACTGGGTCGTGGTGGCACGAAGTTGTCAATGGCGGCATCGAACAGCGAATGGTGAAGGCCGAGGCGGAGGATCGCGTACTGGTATTCGCGAGTTCGAGAGTTGCTGGGATCGAAGTCGTTCGAAGCGCAGTTCTAGATGTTAGGTATATCTTCCTATTTTATTTAGAAAAATGTATATATGTGTGTTCTAAGTATATCAGAAAATTTGAAAGAAAATTTACAGTAAAGTGAATTTCTGTTAGTTACAGAAAAGGGAAACAAATATTTTCTTTAAAAAGGAAATTTGTTTAAAATTTAATTCTTGGTTTAAAATAAAATCACGGGTTAATAAAATTTTATTAAATGGAAATGAATTTTTCGATCATCTCGAATTTTAATAAACTGTACAAATTGTTTTATACAAGGTTAAAAGATCGTGAAAAACAATCTGGAATGGAATATGGAATGCAAAATAAAAAGCTAAGGTGAGATTTTTCTCACTCAAAATAAATTTGGATTGCAGTTATTGATTGCTATTTGGATGTGGTATTAGATATAGTAGGATATATATATATATAGCAATATATACATATTGGCATATGTATATATTGGATTGATTGATTTCCCACATTGTATAGTGGATGAGACCCTATTGCGCCGTTAGTAAGCGGATGATTTTTATAAAACCCATATACCGTGATATTCCACCTCGAAGTGGAATTGGTATTGTGCTAACATCTGTGGATGCAGGGAAACAGGTTGGAGGGATCCAACTGGATTCCTCACCAGTATTTATTTGATTACAGATTTTGTGATATTTGTTGATTATCATATTGATATATGATGTTTGTTGACGTGATTGATTATTTGGCGCTGTTGCATCATCGGATTCATTTTTGAAGTTAAAAATAACAATGATGATTTTAAAAGAGATTTTTAAAGTGATTTTTGAAAGTATACGTTTATTTAATTTTTGAATTGATTTATAAATGTTCAACTTTTAAAGTTATAGAAATTATGATTTTTGTGAAATATAACCAAAGTGTCATTTTTGAAATAAATAGTTGATTGATTTATAAAATGGTTTAAGTTGGGATTTTTGAATAACTATAAACGATTTGTATAAAAAGATTTATAAAATTGATATCTATAAATTGAAAATATTGGAATTATAAAACGAGTTTTTATAAGTGTTAAAAATGAAATAATTATGGAATTCGTAAGTGTATGAAATTTATAGATTTATAAATTGTGAAGTTGAAAATGAATGAAATTGTAGAATGAAAGATTTATAAGAAATTAACTTATAAATTTTATTTTTTACCTTTAAATGGATCTTGATTGAATTTGTTAATAAAGGAGATTTATAAATCAAAGTTGTTATGAAATATAAAGGTGAATTTATAAACGTTGTTTTATAAATCCGAAACCAATTAATTTGGTAATTTTAAACGTAGAAGTTATTAAAGGAGATATATTCATGATTTTGGACAGCGAATTATCCTTTAAGTTAAATGTTGTAAATAATAAGAGTTGGTTGGGAATTTTATCCATGATTTTGGATAGTGGATGATTCTTGAAATAAAATGTGTAGAAAATATTGAAAATTTGGTTAGTGAAGTATATTCACGATTTTGGACAGTGAATATATATTATTAAGTAAAATGAATCTGGTCTTGGGAAAGTGATATTGAAATAGAATGAAAACGATTTAACGATGTTTTCAAAAGTGTTTAATATCGAAATCATAGATTTCAACATTCATTGTTGAAATAGACGTTTTCGAGGAAGAAGGAAATGGTGGAGTATAACACTGTTGTTATAGTAAATGATTTCCGAAAGGAAATGTTTTTATATAGTATTGGGATTTACATATCTATCTTAATTTCGAATCCCTATACTAGTGATTTTGAGTCGTCGTAACGATGTTTTACGTAACATTCGTTTTGACTCAAATAGATGTTGTTATAGTAAATGATTTCCTTAAAGAATGAAATATATATTTAATTTTGATTTAAGTATATCGAATATTTTCAAATGTTGAAAATAAATAGATTTGTGAATCACTTATTTTTAAATAAGTATGGAATTACTTTTCCAATATGAAATGAACGTTTTGAGATTTATCTTTGTAAAGATAAATCGACAGTGAATATTGACATCGATTCGAAAATCGTACATCAGTAGATATTTTGAAAATATAAATTCACTATGGAATTTATAAAAGAAATGGAAATTCATTTTAAAAATAAATGTTGATTTATTTTTGAAGTGTGGAAATTATATATCTAGTAAAGATATTTTGGAAAATAAATTATTTGGAAAATTATTTGGAATCTGATGATGTTGCACATCTTTATTGATAGTTAAATAACCGACTATCAATAATTACCTTGAATAGGTATTTGTTGTGAATTGGACGAATTTGAATGCCACACTTATTTTTGAATAAGCGCTCACTATTCGGGTTAGCCGGGAAAGGACCATGGGGTCGTATAACCCATTCCGAATATGTGATACGTCATTATGAATTGCATTTGATGACCAGTGTTGAAGACCGGATATTTTTGAAAACGGAAGGATTACCGTCAAGTTACTCTACATCGGTTGATCTCCGATTTAGAGGTTTTATCACCCTTAGTGACGGGAAGTCTGGACGTGATTGGAAATTATCCGGAATTGCAAGGGCTTCGTGTGAAGTGCCTTCGGTTCTGTTCGATCCCGGAACAAACTTGTATGGTTGTATGTCTGACATTACACTTTGAGATATAAAGCCGATTTCTTCCAAATACATTTCTTTTGGTGGCGGAGAATTTATTCTCTTAGCTTAACACTCTTCTCTTAGACGTACGAGCTCAGAGGTTATGTAGTTGAAGTTATCAGCAATATACTCCCAATTTGGTAACGTGGCATGCTGAGTGTTGCTGTGTGATGACCAGTGTTTGATCATTTGTGATATGATCATTTGTTTGATCATTTATCTTTGTGATCATAGGTTGATCATCTGTTGACCCAAAGCGTGGCTTTTTGAAAAAGCGTAGCTTTGTGGGCGAGACTTCGTCAGAGCCTCAACAACCCGGAAATGGTCGAAACAGGAATGTTGCGGCAAGGTTATGAGCGTCGCGCCCTTTAGGGTATGTCATTTCCATCTGGAAAGGGGTGGTATCATGGTATGGAGCCCAGATACTTACTCATGTGGACACACTTTATTTATTATGTGTGATGTTGGTTATCGAGCGCTCGGATAAAGGTCCCAAAGGACCGGGGGATGACATATTCGTGAGTTACCTGTTATAGGGGTAACCCGGCCTTGTTTGGCAGAGAGCAGTTTGTCTCTCGGGACGTCCAGCCAGAGGCGATCCCATTCGGCAGTAGGAAAGGAAGTTCCTTAGCCTGACCATTTGTTGGCAAATCCATTTTCCAATACGAACCTTGTACGGTATTAGTTGTAGAACCTGCTATTTAACATAGCAGCTATAGTAGGCATAGTATAATGGTACCTATGCTGGCTAAGATTAATATTGTACTTTCAAAATTTTTTCCACTATGCACTAATAATAATAATCCAATGATTTTTTGCGTAGTAAGCATCTTTGACTATCATAAGAAGAAATCTCCTCCAATTCTGCGTTTGCATTGTGTGTGTGGCGGGAGGTCTTATGGTAGTTTCATTTTCCAAAAGCATTGCGAATCTATTTTATTTTCTTTGTGAAAAATAACTGTTTTACAATCTCACACCAGTCACCATGACTGACCTGGAGTTTATTGTTTCCCTTCTAAACTCTGGGTGCCCACCAATTTCCACACGGGCAGTCTAGAGTTAGGTTATCAGGATATTTTGGATATTCTGGAGCGTTGAAGATAAGCTGGATGACGAGACGTAGTATTTGTATCTGATAGTATTTATTCCGCTGTGTACTCTGTATGAGGACAAGTTTATATAACTGTCCATTTTTGTATATTGACTCTGATTGATGTATGTATAAACTGATATAGTTCTTCATTTTAAAAGACTAGTGATTATCTATTATAAATTATCCCGCTGCGATATGTGAGATTCTGATATTGTTTTCTGTTTCTGATGTTGTTCTGTTGTTCTTTTTTCTCTTTCTTCTATCTTTTCTTCTACCACTTCTTTTAAACCCTAAGAATTCAGTTTTCCGGCATTCGATGGCTCGACAGTTGATACAGTGGACGTATTGATGTCGATATTCGGAAGTCGAAGAATCGGGTCCTTACAACCTCCGTGCACTATCGCCAGAGCTACCGCACAACCCAACCTCTGACTCCTGCATTCCCTAGTAATCGTGTGCTTCTCATGATATTTTTTCTTTTCTATTCTTTTTTTCTTTTTTTTCTACTGCCATGACATGCACATGTACATCATCCTGCCCCATTCATCAAAAATGCATGTTCCTGCTTCCAACCGAGTATGCCTCCATCAAACATATATTCATGCTTGGAACAAGAATCACGTGCTCACGTCTACCCTCCTTCATGCAATTGAATATATTATTTACAGATAAAATGAAAATTTCTTTGTTACGAACAGCGGTAAGCCTACGCATGTACAAAACATGCAAAAGCCCAACATGCAACTTCTTCTCCATCCCTATGCACTAGCAAGGCCGAATCTTCCAATCTCCCTATCTCCCTCTCAGTTCGATTATCTCAAGTGCAACTTTAATGGAAAATGTAGAGCTACTCATCTTCCATAACTTTCATGTTTACACATTTCTCTAATTCTTTGTATATTGGGAGATAATAGAATTATTAATCAAAACAAGGAAAAGTGGAAAAATGCCTTTTGCTAAAAAAGAAAAATGTGTCCATATATGTCTCTGCCTTTTTTGTGAATGCTTGCGTTTGTAAATATATATGCATAAAAACTTAATGGCTATGTAAACATAAGTACTAATATTAAATGCAACCATGAGGACATTTAATGCTAGAACATGTGAATGTAGATATATTTTGTTTTGTTTAAAGTTTTTAATATTAAAAAATTTTGAGGTACGATGCTACACAGTATCACGTTCGTGCACGGATCACGAACGATAAAAATAAAAATATGATCACATTCAACAGTAGATGACGATTATAAAATAGTAATAAAATAGACTAGTTAAATTATTATGTAAAATTCAAATGAACCAACGTTTGGCGCAAAATGCATAAATAAAAATTTAAATATTTTTCAAATTAAAAATTATAGAAAAATTCTGTAAAATAAATAAAAAGTATGTCATAAAAATCAGGTCTAAATTTGAAACATAAATTTTATTATAATTTAAATTCAAATCCGAATATTTAAATAAAATTAAATATTCAAATTTGATGACACAAAAATATGGGTCGTTACATTTTTCACCCCTTAAAAGTATTTCATCTCCGAAATTCCAAGGAAGAAAAAATATAACGAATACCAAATAGTTAACAAAAGCTAAGCACACCAAAAATATTACTGCCCATAACCCTGATCGGAGGTACAGTGTGTTATCCTATCCTTTTATTTATAAAATTAAGATAGTTTTCATTTTAAAATTCCTAGGTTGATTTACTAACCTAGATAAATTTTACTTAGGCACCTAACCAAAGCTCTGATATCACCTGTAATGACCCGAGTTTTCGGCCTAGTCAAAATCGCCAAAAGATCCCGTCCGTTCTAAAACTACGAATGAAAACTACCAACTTAATACACAATATTTGATAAATGTTCAACATTACTAAATGTCAGGATACAACTTTCAATTATACAAGTTATCAGTGTAATCAATTTAATCTACTAGTGCGCTTTATTACATACAAATATCTACAAATCTACCGTTGTGCGCTGTGATGAAAGACATCAATATCCTTACCTGCGAACTCAGTAAACAATTTAAGTGTGGAATAAAATAGTAAGTAGCAAAGATACAACAATACACAATATATGGCAAACAATAAACAGAAAAATGTTATGGTATTATTAGGGCTGCATCTCTACCACTTGTGACTGCCTACATACTCCTATCTAACTAGGTACCCAATTAAATATAGGATCAAGCCAACATAATTCTCCTACCACAAATATGACATATGGAGCCTATGATGCACAAACATTATGCAATTTCCAAAATTACCCACTTAGGATTTATCTTTAAACTTAGATTTTCAAATATAATTACTTTTACAAAAATTATCTCTTTGGACTTTATTCCCGAATTTCAAAACCTTTGAAATATATATGTATATATCTTTTATATTCAAACTAGTCCTTTACTTTGGTATCTGAAAACAATCATTATTTTTTTGAAACTGTACCAATATGCAAGCATACAAAACTATATGCTACCTGATCAGGAGGTTTCTAGCCATAACAAGACAACTGGGTCCCAGCCTTCTGAATAATGAATATAGATATGTATATCCCTCTACAATGAGAGTGGGCTATACTGAGGCTACAGAACATCTACTCCTCCCATGCCCACCATTTTAGTTATGGGTCATGCGAATCATCGGTAACATAACAAATCACTTTATATCCCGAAGTGGAAAAATCATTTACACTAATAATTACAAACACTTCTAATCTATAATAATTTTCATTTCCAAATCCTTTTAAAAATCATCTTAAAACCATCGGGTTTAGTCCTCGAAATTCTTTCCGTCTTATAAAACCATTTTATAAAACCATTCTTTATATAAATCATTTTTATATAAAATCACTTCAAAATATTTACTCTCAAATATCTTTTTAGTCTTTTAAAGAAAACATCTCATAACATTTCCACTTAAAAACCAATTTTCAAAACAATTCATTAAATTGAAATGAACCAAATATTACCTCCAAACACCTTATAGACAAATCATGAAGTAAATCACAAGGTGTTAGCCTAAAATTATTTTCTACCTTGTCCATGCATATGAATAATTAATTGCTCATAAAGTGGTCGAGCAAAACCAACAATCAATAAAAAATAATTAGTGCTCATAACCTGGCCGAGCGTAATCCAAACAACCAAATAATCAATCAAAAACAATAATAAATTTCGAGCACATATATAACCAAAAATAAATTTATCTACTCAACTTATAATAGCAGAATGAAGTTTGTTCTGCTAATAGATATCAGTAACGAAATATAATTTAATTAAGTTACTTTATCACTAAATTATACTTTGTTAAATGTGCCACTTTTATAAATATATATGCAAAATAACTTAATGGCTAAGTAAACATAACTAACAATATTAAGTGTAACCATGAGGATATTTAGTGCAACAACATGTGAATGCAAAGACATTTTGTATTGTTTAAATTTTTTAATATTGAAAAGTTTTGGGGTACGACGCTACACCATATCAGATTCACGTATGGACCACGAACGACAAAAATAAAAATTCGATTACACTAAACAGCGTAAGACGATCACAAAATAGTAATAAAATTGACAAATTAACTTATTCTATAAAATTTCAAAGGAATAGAAGTTTGGCTCAAAATGCGTCAAATGAAAATTTAGTTGTCTTTCAAATTAAAAATTATGGAAAAATTCTATAAAATAAATAAAATATACATCATCAAAATCTGGTCTAAATTTGGAACATAGATTTTATTACAATTTAAATTCAAATCTGAATATTTAAATAAATTAAATATTCAACTTTGATGACCCAAAAATACGGGTCTTTATAAATAAGGTTGCAACAACTTTTAACAACTTCCTTTCGTTAAACCATTGAAAATCGGGAAACCGATTCCTGGTTACATTTTCACTTGTAAATTAATTTACATATAAACGTAAAGAAAATTTGGAAAATAATTTCTTATCATTTTTAACTAACTAAAATGATCACATTTGATTTATAAAATCATATAAATTAAAATTAAACAATTGTTACAAAAAGTGCTATTATATCGATAAAGCGATACGAATTTTCTTATATTTTAAAATCAAGTGTATACCTTTATAAAAATATTATAAACGATTTATTATCACTTCATAACTAATTAAAATGAATTTTTATCACTAAATAATTATTAAAATGATTTATGATCATTTTAAAACAATTATTTAAATAATTATAATAATTATTAAATCATTAAATCTCAATTTAAATTGATAAATCAATTATTTAATATGATGTCATTATTGATGATGTCATAAACACATTTTATTTTGCAAAAATAATTTTTTTTATTTCATATTATTGTTTAAATGGATAAATAAATGTGTATAACCAGCTTCATGCGCGACTTCTGATCATTATAGAGCTGTTTATTGATAAGGATTTTGACCATTTTATCAATATTTTTCCAAAGTATATATATTTTAGTAAATACTTATTCAAAATAAAATTACCATCATTATTTCTCAAAACATCATAATCTATATTTCAAAAAGATTATATTTGAATATTTAAAAAGAAATATAATTTATCAAAATGATAAATTTGCGAGTCGTCACATACTTCCTCCTTTAAAAGAATTTCGTTCTCGAAATTCTAATGCAAAACTTAAAGGATTTTTCTCGAAATATTTATTTTTAAATTTACACCCATACGATGTATATGGATCATCCGTACTTAATATCTGATTCGATCTAATTTTTGATTCTACAATTTTACTTCCAAACTAGTATTAATCCCCCGGTCCTCTATGCACTCTTCAATCGGGATTTCTGATCAGAATTTTTTAGTTTTCTTGCATAGCTCTCAACTATTATAGAAAACTCAAGTATCCTACCACAAATCCTTATTAATGTTTGTCTTCAAGAATCAAGTGATAAACCTTTTTTCGGACCAGTGTAAATACCTCAAATTTCCGTATTCGAATCTCAAGTCAAAATCGTGCAATGAAATGATTTATGCACCTCAGACGTATTTATTAACTTTCCCAAATTCTTTTTATGAAAAACTTTCATAAAATTTTTATCCTTTATTCAATTTTTTTATAAAGATGTTTCTTCATATATAATCACTTATAAAAATATTTCTTTTACCAAAAATTTCTATCTTCTTTTCAAAGAAATCATTTCAATTTAATACTTAGAAAATACCACCACATACTTAAATCCGTAAAAATCTTTGAGGAAAGCTTCATATTTTCCAAAACACATTTTATTGAATCAAAACGAATGTTGCATAAAACATTGTTATGACAACCCAAAAATACTAGTATAGGGATCTAATTAATTATATTTAAAATTAATTTTTGATGTCGAACTTAAATTACTTAACATTGAGGATGGCAGTGTTATAGTCTATGTCTTCCTTGCTTTCTCAAAAACATTTACTACAACAAAAATGTTGAAATCCATGTCTTTTTATCACTTAACACATTTTAAATCACTTTTAGAACCATTAAACACCATTTGCAAATATCACTTTCAAAACATTTCTTTAAGAGATTATTTTATTTTTAAAACGAAATGTATCTCCCTTTATAAAAACCATCCTCTACTTATCAAGATAAACCCCTTTATATTTATAAAACCATGTCTTATAATCTCCTTCCTATTTATAAAACTTGTTTTTATAAAATTTCTTTGTTTTATAAAATTCTATTTGTAAATCTACTCTTTTATCATTCTCATTTATTTATAAAATCCCATTTATAAATCCATTTACCAAGTATCAATTACGAATACATTTTTAATATTTGTAAAACACCATTTATAAATCTATTACTTTACTCATAAAATATCACATTTATAAATTTTGCCCTTAATATATATATATATATATATATATATATCACTTTATATACAATGTTTAATTACATTATATTAGATGGCTTTTCTCCAATTTCTTTAAATTTTGACAAAAATTTACAAAACACCAAGATTTAAATTCTCAAAATCCCAATTATAAAACATACCTTCCAAATTCATCTTTTACAAAATAATTTGATTTTCTTGTGAAATACACTTTTTAACAAGATGCTCATTTATTACCTTATAAATTCAATAAGCTTAACCAAATATTATTATCAAACACCTTATAGTCAAACTGTGAAATTCTAATCACAAGATGTTTATTCTTATTTTACCTAACTTGTTTTAAAAAAATCCAATTTATGACTTTAATATTATAACTGACTATATTTACAAAAATATATTCTTTATATATAAAATATGACCGTAGGTAAAATTATTTCATTTACCAATTTTCAAAAATAAATCATTTTTATTTATCATTAATAAATACGCACTCTTATATAATACTCTTAAATAATTCTAAGATGTTATTTACCCTACCTCTAATGAGTTACTAACCCTAGATATTACTAACTCTATCTCTGATGAGACTTTAACCCTATCAGGCTCAGGTGTTTGGTCAACCAAAGCTTTGATACCAAATGTGATGACACGCCTCCTCGACCTTCAGAAATTGACACTAATACATCCACGTTATTCAGGTGCCGCAAAACCAAGTGCTAGAGAGGTAGATTATCATGGAGTAAAAGAAAATAAAGACAGAACAAAATCTTACATGAATGGAATAACATATATTATTTGAATATATATATATATATAAATCTTTCTAACAAATTTTTTAAATACATTCATCAGAGTATATCCTATAAATAAGCCTGGACAGTTATAAATCTCTATTCTTATAAATGCTGAATACAATCAGTAACTAACGCAGCGGGAATGGAAATGGAGAACTATCTACAGGAACGTCTTTAGCTCTAGACTTTAAGCTCCATCACAATGCTCTAAGTTAAACCTGACTACTTTGTTGCCCGGAAAAATAGGGCACCTAGAGTTTAAGGGAAAAGAAAATAAACTCCGAGTTAGTCATGGGACTAGTGTGAAAAACTAAAAATACAGAAATTTGAAAACAAATGGTACCTCATAAGCCACGCCGCACATAAACACGAAATGGGTTTTTACCTTATGACAGGCAAAACATTTGCTACACAAAATCTTAAAATATTATTTTTAATGACATTCTTTTAAAACACTTTTCAAGTAAACTTATATAATCTTAGCCGAAATTGTTACATTATTAAATTCCATCATACTAGGCTCTACAATCAAGTCCGAAGATATTTATTGGAGAATGGATTTCCATACAATGGCAGGTAAAGAACTACCTTCACTATCATACATCTCTAAAGGGATGTACTGAGGATCAACACCCTTGAAACCTCAGCACCTGGCAAGACCGGCCTACCCGAAGGCCTATTTGGTGGTGGATAGTACCAAATATGACATCGCCCCGATCCTTTTTGACCTTTCTGAGAGCTCTCTTAGCATACACAACATACCCGACATATAGAGGCTAATCTAGAAAGGTGATGGCCATACCTTAAGAGTTGTGAACCACATAGCCTTACGGCATGCCCTGTTTAAGCCTTTTTTGCGTGATGAGGCCCGATGTAACGATTACCTTTCACATAGTACATTCCACTTTGAGTGCCACATTGCCAATTCCATCACACACTATCGATTTCCACAAATGTAAAACCTTCGAGCTTGTACGTCTCAGAGAAGGGTGTTACATATAGGAGAGTTACCTCCTGCACCACCAAACAAATGTATGTTTTTAAAATCAATGTACATGCATTTTACAAATTCAATGTCAGAATTCATCCATACAAGTTATTCGAAACAGGACAAACCAAAGGAACTCTCTTACTACATCCTTTTGAGAATCACCCCTAGGATTTGTAGCGAGCAACCCTTGCCTCGAATATCAAATTAAAACATTACTACCACCTATAAATGATATGGGAATTTCCCCTTAGGGTCAATGACAATAGCCCTTCATTCCATTCATTATCATTCCATATCTTCAGTTTGAATTTGTAAATTGGTTCGAAGTGGTCTCTAAATAGTAATCACCTAAATCTGACCTCGATTCCTTCGAACCAATCATCGATAAAAAGATGTTAAGTAAATAGGTGCTTATCATTTGATTAATTACCTTCCCTTTATTAAAAATATCTTGTAGAGATATATATTTTTAAAATATTTTTTTCGGTATATATAGGTTCATTAAACCTCTCTTTAAATTTGGAAATACCAAATCAACATCATTTCTCATAAATCATATTGCAAAACCTTTTTGAGTAAAATGGGTCGATAGAAATTATATTAATTCCACTCAACATCAATTTCCGTATCCAACCTTACTATCTATCAAATAATGGTGAAATCACCCTTTAAATTAACACGAATAGTATGGGTTCCCTCCTTTGAATTTAATAACAAGTACAAGAAGATTATTTCTATAAAATTCAAGTTGTATTAAATTTGTAAAAATTAAGGCTATGTTTGGTTTACCGTTTTTAGTTTTTAGTTTTCGTCCATACAAAAATACGAACAACGCATGTATATTATTAAAAATGGCCATTTTAGAAAACGCATTTAACACACAAAATAGAAAACAACATTTTTTTCATTTTTCGTGTTTTGAGAAAAACGGAAGCACGAGCAACAATTCATCCTTCCGTCGTACCTCCATCCACTTCGTGGTCCCCTCCAATCTTCTGTTCATCCCTTCCGACCTCCCTTCATTCTTCTCATATTTTGTAATTAATGTTGAAAACTCAAAACATAAAATACAAAATAAACCAAACGACCCCTAAATGTTTTGTACTTTTCTCGTTTCCGACATTTCAACCTTATCTATTCCTCGTCCAAGAAAGAGGCTAGGTTGGCCAGGGCACTTGATGCTCCCGAAATCTCCTTAGTTTAAGCATCTCACATCCTAATCTCACGAATGGAAAAATCCACTCTACTCATTGGCTTTTAGAGCCAAGATTAAATCACTTGATTATAAAAGCTTTTCTTTAAATCATTTATTTAAACTCTTTTAAAATAATTATGAAACCTCCAAATCATCTTTGAAATACTTAATTATTTATTTGAAAACATTTATAAAAGATTTGGGAAAGTGTACTTAAGTTCAAAGTCATATTCAAAAGTTATTAAAAGTGCTGCAAAAAGTGCTGCGAATAGTGCTGCAAATAGTGTTTTTAAGGCTTATTTGCTCAAAACAACTTTTCTATCATTTTGAAACCCATTTTTACAACTCAAATCTCTTTTAAAACATTTTAAAATATTTATAGAATTTATTCCTTATTGTTAAAGTGTGACTACCCACATTTCGGATGGTTTAAATCGACAATAATCCATACATGTCCAATCCAAATAATCTGGAACATAGATAATCAATGGGGTTAATTAAGAAAAAAAGAAGAAGAAAACAAACATAGAATCTCGCAACGGAATGATAACATATATAATCAAATAAACAGTTCATGAAGATGTTTATATTATACATTTGATTATTATTTATACAACATTTATCAGAGTTATATATACAACAGGGATAAATAAAATAATGTAGTAGACAACATGACGCAGGAATAATAATAGTAATAATAATATAACAAATCTTCATCTTCGTCGTCCAAAAGATAATTTTCAATGCGATGAAATACATAGGGCTGACCCGAGCGTAATGAAAAGACAAAACACTCGAGTCAAGACTAAAATATTCTTATGTGAGTCAAATCGATATCACATAAAACATGAGTGTAATAGCGTCAAAGATGTTTATGGGATTTCACATCTCATATCCACTGTATAATGTGCGTGCAATAACTTAAGAGATGTTACAAGATTTTCCATCTCTTAAGGATCCGTTAAAATATTATATATATTAGAATACGCTATATATAATGTCTAATCAGTAAAATAAATATTTTTCTTTGCGTTAAGGCTTTACATTAATCCCCCTTGCCGTGTTTTTAAGCATTGTCGTACAGTTTGCATTTAGCACAACCAGCAGCACGTCGGTAACCAGTGATGCGCCGTGATACAACAACACTATTCCAAAATCGCAAGGGTCTCGTATAGGGATAAAAGTATGACAAGGCACGTGAGGCAATGCCTAAGGTATGATACCACCTGTTTGGGTCGTAAGGCCAGTGGTAACGCATCATAGCCACAACCGCCTAACTCGTCCATCCATCCCATATCGTGTCAAGGGAAGCTATCCCAAAATCAAGGTGCACCAATCGAAACCAAAAACAAGAGTACTAATATGGAAAAAGTCTAAGAAAATCGAAACGGATGACCGCTATGGGTAATTAGCCTGCTTGTCCCTGTCAAGCCGTCCTGTTTTAGTCATTTCAAATTGGCACAAGTGTCGGGGTCTATCCATCATTGTTCTCTTTCTTCAAATCCTGAAATGATGCCAAAACCAACCACTTCATTTTGGAGTCTCCTCCACGTACACAGTTGTTAAAGTGGTTCCAATACTGATAAAGAGTATGCCAATAAGAGGCCACGGTCTCTTTAACAACCAAACGTCGTTTTACAAATCGGTTGGTACTTTTACATTTCGAAGCGATTCATACTTGATATCCAAATATCATATTTACTTCAAATAAGTCAATTTCCACTTGAATGTAATTTTCACTTCAAAATTCAATTTGAATTACAATTTGGGTTATAACTTTATTTTAACCCAATTCGCATTTAAATCCATGATTTAAATATAAACATTCCCCTTCTGACCAGTTTGAATTTTTAGAAAATAGTTTGATTTTTTTTTAAATAATTTAAAAGTTAAAATAGTTTAATATAAAATAGTTTGAGTATTGAAAATGATTTATATAGTAAAATAGTTTAGAAAATCAAAGTAATTTAAACATCTAAAAAGATTGGTTTTTAAACAGTTTATATAATAAAATAATTTATTTTGAAAATAGTTCCAAAGTCAAACTTATTCGATTCCAAATTTTCCAATTCAAAACAATTCAATTTCCATTTCAATTTAGTCGATTCCATTCCGATTTCAATTCGAATTAACTTCGATTCCAATTTCAATTTCAACTTCAACTATTTAATTCAATGGTTAAATTTTAAGCCAACTCTCAGTTTTAAAACATTTCAATTTATAACAGTTTCGAGCTCGATTTTCAAAGTCTCGATTTAAATCATTTAAATCAAATTTAACTCCGATGTTTAATTCAATGTCCAAATCTTTGAAATAATTCAATTCCGAGCTCAACTTTTTAAAATATCGATCTAAATCACTTTTACTTAGCAATATTCAACGTTCGAATAAAAGTCCAATCTTTAAAAAAATATCAATTTCCGAAATTCAAATCATATTTCGATTGTAACTTCAAAATCTCAACTTCGATTATTTAAACAATCCCTGCTACCAAATTTATATTTCAACATTTCGAGCTCAAGTTCAAAAATAATTCGATTCCTATAAATTCGATTTTTACTTCTTTAAATCAATTAATTTAAATGATTTCAAATCAAAAAATTTAAAATCATTTAATTTAACCAAATCCGGTATCCTTATATAATTTTCTATCCGATAGCCAAGTGAATAAGTTATTTCACTTTAATTCAGGGATGGATATATATCATTTCAATCCAAAATAAATGTCATAGGTATATATCATGTCAACCTATTTCTTAATTTATTCGAAATAATTCGATTAACAGTTTTATATACTGTAATTATATACAGGATGATAACATGATATATCGAAATAAATAAACATCCAAATCATCCAAAATATCAATCAATATCATCCATCATAATCAACATCCAATCAGTCAAAATATCATAGCAATTTACTAGTTATCAAAAATCAGGAATTTAATTTGCAATTTGATTTCCATTTCAAATTTGAACTGTCAATTCAAATTCCTATCATTTTAATTTATATTAATTTAAATGTCAGTTAATTTACCAAAGAACAGTAAGTAAAATTAAATTACTTCGTGATGTCAATTTAACTAACATAAAAATTATTTTATACGTCGTGAGCTTTATAAAACACTCATCTTTATTTGAAACTAAATTTTTTTCCATCTTTAAATAAAATCCAACACGATTCCATGATATAGTCTTCGTCGATACAATTCCAACGCCACTCGTTTTGTCCGAAACGGACATCGTACGAAGAAGTTATGCAATTTATTAATATACGATATAATTTTAAAACTTTAATTAACAAAAGTAAAAATAAAAATAAGATAATAAAAACGTTACCTGAATGTGATGATTGTAACGATACGACTTTTCGACGCTCGAATGCCGGAAAACCAAACAATATCGAATGCTCGAATGCCGCACAATCGAATGCCGGAAATCCAAACTTTTCGACGCTCGAATGCTCGAATGACGCACAATCGAATGCCGGAAAACCAAACCATTAGGGTTAAAAAGAAGAGGTAGAAGAAGACAGAAGATAAAGAAGAAGAAACAGAAACAATATCAGAATCTCACATTCGCAGCGGAACAATATATAATAGATAATCACTAGTCTTTTAAACAAAGAACTATATCAGTTTATACATACATCAATCGGTTAATATACAACTCAATACAACAATGGACAGTTACATAAACTTGTCCTCTTTTAACCCTCTTTCGCTTCACGACCTAATGACTTAAAGTATGAACCGACTTAACAGGCTACGACCTAAGGAAACTCCGACTTAACAACAGCTGACTTAAGAAAGCATACGACTTATAAAGTGGGCCGACTTAACAGGTTCTGACATAAGGAAGTTTACAATCTACGACTTACGAAGTCTCACGACCTAACAACTGGAAGTGGTTAGCGACCTAACGAGTTAAAAAGTCTCCGACTTTTAAGCAGTGACCGATCTAAGAAGAAGACCGACTTAACAGTTTGCGATTTAAGGAAGGCTCCGAGTTAAGAAATGCTCCGAGTTAAGAAATGCTCCGAGTTAAGAAATGCTTCGACTTAAGAGATGCTCCGACTTAAGAGTTTACGAGATAAGGCAGTCTCTGACTTAAGGCAATTGTTGATAGCTTAAGACCTACGACTTATACTAAGTCGCGTACGATCTCTTAAGTCATCGCCGACCTACGACGTATGCTAACTTGTTGCCAACTTATGACTTGTTCGTTCTGGACATTCAGAAACAACTTACACCCCCTTATCTCGTTACCGACTTACCTTAAGTCTTCCACGACTTAAGACTTGGGGAAATTTCCAGTCCAGAGTTCAGCTCCTATAAATACCCCACTACCTTCAACATGAGGGGGACTTTTGGCCATTCATTTCTTCAAGCGTCATTACTCTGCCGAGCTCTCAACTCATTCCACAATTGAAGATCTCCAGATATTCGAGACACTACAACAAGCTTCGAGAGGAATTTCCTACATCCAACACGGATTCATCAAGTTTCATCATCGAAGTTTGAGCTAGTAGTCGAGATTGTCTTTGTGATCGAATTGTATTGTTTTGATAAGTGCATTGTATCGTCTTGTAATCAGATTCAGTAATAAAGAGATTCAAAGTGGACGTAGGCTCGATCTCAAGCCGAACCACTAAAAACTACTGTCGTTTACTGCTTTTTCACTATTTTACTGCTTACATTCTGTTCCCGTCACACGGGTGGTTCTTTCACAACTCAACCACACACACCGGGTGTTAGCGTTCACTTTTTAGCGTTAACATTTTGGTGCTTTCACTGAGAACCCAACTCAGGAATATACTCACCATTGCTTCACGGAAGTTTGTTAAAAAGAACCCCTCTAAAAACCAGAAGTACATCTGAAATAATGGCTCCTGGAAGAAGAGGTAGACCTATCAGATCCAAAAATACTCATGAAGGGACTTCCGCTTCCCCAACAGCAGACCAAGCAACTCCTACCGTTGGAGTCACCAGGGCTGAATTAGATGACGCAGTTTCTGGATTATATCAACAAATCGAAGCTCAAAACGCTTTGATGATGGATAGATTAACTGCTCTGCTCGGGGCAAATCATCAACCAGAAAACCATCAAACAACCTTTCCTGAAATGCCACCTTTCCAAGCTGAGGTTTCTATGCCGCAGCCAACTTATCGTGAACATGTGCCCGGGCAAGCTTCCGAGAGAAGGACTGATGCCTGTCCGGGAATGTCTCTGAACAATAAAGAGTACCTATCTGAAATGATTAGTCGCATCATGAAAGAGAGCATGCAAAGGGAAGAGAATGAGAGTGACTGGGGATTTGCACCAAGCAGAACTCCGTTTACTGAAAGGATCCTGAAAGCGGAATTTCCAAGGAAATTTGCTCCTCCTACTATCCAAGCCTATAGGGGAACAAGTGACCCTAATCATTTCCTATACAAGTACGATTGGCATATGACCGGTGCAAGAGCGTCAGACGAGATTAAGTGTTGATACTTTCCAGTGTACTTGGAAGGTGTGGCCTTACTTTGGTTCACAAAGCTTCCAATTCGGTCAATAGATCAATTCTCCGACTTGACACAAAAGTTTAAAGAATAGTTTAGATTGTATGCTTCAAAAGCCAAGGATATAATGTCATTGTCTAGTCTTGAACAAGCTCCCGGAGAATCAATCAAATCTTTCTTAAGCCGTTTCAATATAGCTGTAGCCGAAGTGGATAATGTAGAACCGCGTATGATCCTGACCTACTTGGTGCGAGCCATCGATAAATCGAGTGAATTTGGAAAATGGCTAAAAATGAAGGAACCAAATTCCCTTGAGAAGTTTTATAAAAAGGCCGATGAATTCATGCGCCTGGAAAACCTTTCCGCCTCAGCAAAAGTATTAGTTGCTAAGGACAACAATAATGAACTTGCTTCTAACAGAAGAAATTCTGAGAATTAGAAAAGGGAAAATTACGGAGGAAAGAATCAGGGGAATGAGAAGAAACTCCGCCACTTCGAT
Organism: Allium fistulosum; assembly: GCA_030737815.1. NCBI lineage: Eukaryota > Viridiplantae > Streptophyta > Magnoliopsida > Asparagales > Amaryllidaceae > Allium > Allium fistulosum. The sequence continues at coordinate 421,097,120 of CM060907.1, read as the reverse complement.
CTTTCAGATTTTACTCCTTTAACTGATACACCAAGAAATATCTTTTTTGCAACAAAGGACGTTGTCAGGTATCCTTAGCCACCTGAGATGAAGAGAGGTGCAGTGCGTAATGGAAAATTCTGCCAATTTCACAATCAGCCTGGCCATGACACTGACCAATGTCGCCAATTAAAGAATGTGATTGAAGAATTGCTGGAGCAGGTTAAACTCCAACAATACGTTAAGAGAAGCGGAATCAATCCAACCTCATCCACTCGGGATCAACAACGTCCTACCCATCAATCCGATTCTCGCAACAACACTGCAGTGCAAGATTCAGAAAAGCTTGTCATTAATGTTGTCACAGGAAGTCCACACCCAGCAGGCAGAAATTGGGACGACTAATAATTGTCCACAAAACTGCGACTGGGGCATCTTTCACTTTCACTGGCATATAAATCCAAAGCTGCGAATCTAGTGCAAATGGAAAATCAGCCCGGAGATTCTGAAACAACAATCACTAGCATCCAATTTTTACTTAATAGCATTGCTTAAATTTGTAAAAAATGATAATGGATGAGTAACTTTTGCATTGTAAACCGCTGAGAAATCAGTATGATTGAATAGTGAAAAAACTATGAATTCTGTGTTTTCTGTTAAAAAATGCCTGTTATATTTCGATGTGTAAATACTCTAAATGTATTGCTAAAATGTCGATCTAATATTGCAGGTCATTAAAGCGAGCCCTACAAATCACTTATTAAGCAAATACCAAGCGGCAAAAATTCCAGACTCAAATCCATACAAGAGGAACTTCACATAAAATATTGGCGACACCACTGTGTCAAGCACTCGTTAACTGGTTGCGGTCGTCAATATAAAAAGACATCCAACCAAGTAATTTGCGTTTACCCGGTGGGGTCACTTAACAGTGAAGTCTACTTCTTTGGATAAAGCAATTTACTTGCAAAAGAAAGGAAAACGCGCTTGGAAACAATAATAAAGGATCGTTGATTAGCAGATGATGAGGAAACATGGGCCGGCAAACATAGAAGCAGCCAAAAGGAGGTATGCCTCTCAATAAGAAGGCCGGTAGATTCACCGAAGGGACACCTTCCCAAGCAGAAGGAACAGGGCCCTTGCTAACTGATCGTGATGCATCCGATCAGGCAGCTTGCGTCCGTCCCGTGGATCTACTCGCCCCTGAGACGCAACCTTCCTGGCACACCAACCAACCGATGCTCCTTCCCAAAGGTCAACAAAGCCCTCTAACAAGGCACACCAATTAATGAAAGTGCTTCTCTCAATAAAAAGATTGGTGGAACCACCGGAGGGGCGACTTCCCAAGCTGAAGGAACATGGCCCTTGTTAATTGATTGCGATCGTTTGTGCAAACAAACATCCAATCAAACAACTTGCGTTCGCCTCGTGGATCCATCCAACCATGAGAAAGTAACCTCCAGGCAATCAGAAAGCCCTCTTCGGAGGCACATTTCACCAGTGTAGAAGTGCAAAATGCTCCTCTTCGGAGGCCCACTTCACCAGAGCTGAAATGACAAAAAGACCTTTTCGGAGGCACATTTCACCAGTGTAGAAGTGCAAAATGCTCCTCTTCGGAGGCCCACTTCACCAGAGCTGAAATGACAAAAAGACCTTTTCGGAGGCACATTTCACCAGTGTAGAAGTGCAAAATGCTCCTCTTCGGAAGCCCACTTCACCAGAGCTGAAATGACAAAAAGACCTTTTCGGAGGCACATTTCACCAGTGTAGAAGTGCAAAATGCTCCTCTTTGGAGGCCCACTTCACCAGAGCTGAAATGACAAAAAGACCTTTTCGGAGGCACATTTCACCAGTGTAGAAGTGCAAAATGCTCCTCTTCGGAGGCCCACTTCACCAGAGATGAAATGCCAAAATTGCTTCTCTTCGGAGACCAAAATCGCTTCTCTTCGGAGACCAAAAGGCCTCTTCAGAGTCGCACTTCACCTTGCTTGAAGTACCAAAAATAAGCCCTTTACTGGGGCACAAAATCAAAACCTTCTTCAGAAGCTCATTTCACTGCGTAGGAAAATTCACTTTTTAACAAATAAAAGTGATCATCCCCAAAAGTTGAAGTGTTCTTCAGAAAGAAAGAGAAAGTAAAAACTTCTCTAAAGACGAGATATACTCTATTAAAAGCAGAATGATTCTTCCCTTAAAAGTGGAGTAGTTATTCTCTGAAATAAGAGTATCAGTCTTGAAAAAGCTATAAATATTGCAATGCACTTGCGGTATGGGGGCAACACTATACAATTCAGTTACATTAATAAAAGTAATATGCAAGCAACATACCGCATGTTCATTGCAATATCATGAAAAGTAGATGTGGAATAAATGCATTCTCAAACACAGACAAAAAAGTTTGTACAAGTAAAAAGAATCGTTTATTCTACACTAAAAATGAGAAACAGATGCATTCTCACATACATAAGAATTTGTACAAGTAAAATAGTCATTTTATTCAATACTATGGAAACTTTTTACATCGTGCAGATTACAAAAAGAAGCGGAGACCGGTATCCGCACAATCTCCGGTCAATACATGCAAAAAGCAGAAAAGACAAAATCAAACTCATTTCTCCTTCTTCCCGCCCTTGGAGCTTTTACCCGGCCTGGTGATTAGTTTCGGAGGCCGTATCGGAGAAGAAGGAGAAAGAGACTTAGCCGGATCGACTTCTGCTTCATCTCCAGCAGCAGAAGAACTTTTCTTTACCTTCTTCGAAACCACACGTTTCACCTTCTTCTTGGAAGAGAACTCACTCCCCGGAGTAAGAAATGTAGAAAGCTTTGTGTCGTAGTCAAAAGACTGCTCCGGGGTCTTCTCACTATCTTCCAGATCTTCTGCTTTCTGTTCCTGAGAAGTAGGTGGTTCATCCAAGCCTTGAAGGGCTTCTATCTGTTCTTCCTGTGAACCTGGTTGAGAAGCTGGAAGAGGAGTAACTTGAGAAGAAGGAGGAACGGTAGCTGAAGAAGGAGAAATTGGTGCAGTTTTCGGCGCGTCCGCTGCATAATAAAAGAAGTTAAAATCAGTACTCTCCAAGATAGGAGAAGGTATTGGTTCGTCAAGGCTTAAGTAAGGAGATCATCAAGCTCAGTCTAATCGAATAAGTGGTTCACCGGGGCTGGATTGACATCAAAAGTTACCTGGAAAAGTCGACTTGGCGAGATCAGTCTCGAATTTCTGAGCCGCAATGTCTTCCAGGGCCTCTTCTTCTGTGGGAGTTGTAACAATATCTTTGTCAGCTTTGGCAGGAGGTGAAAAGTGAGAGCTGGAACCAACGATATCGACGTCGGTCGAAATCGAAGTATGGACTGGGGCAGTTAAAGATATTTTCTTCCCTGGATGTTCTTCTGCCACTATTCCAGCTCTAGCTTCAGCGAGTTGCTCTTTTCCCTTGGCAAGAGCAGCACGAGCTTCTTCATCAAGATAGCGGGCCTCAAGTTCAGCCTCATCATAGCCAGCCCCGCCAAGCATGTCAACCGCTGCTTCCCACACTTCAGCCAGGGTAACCTCATAGTCAGGACCCAGAAAAGAGAGGCTCCCATGACCCAGAACGCTATGCAGATAAAAGTCAAATAAGGTGGAGCTGATGTTAGCTTTTGTTGTCTCATGTGATTGCTCGGCCGCCTCTTTTTCGGCGACAGCTGCAACTCGACCAGCAACAGCCTCGTCGCGCTCCTTCTCAACTTTAAGAAGCCTAGCTTTTAGCATCGCAATCTCTGCGTTCTGGGAGTGAAGTTTTTCCCGCAGTTCAGCGTTCTCTATGCGATATTTCTCAGCAATGTGTTGCTCCGCTGCAAGCTTCATTTCGGCATCCCTTTGTGCAGCGTGTGCGTCCCGCACTTGCTTCTGAAAGACTTCTTCTTTTTGAGTATGTGATGCAGAAGAAGAGGCAAGATCTTCCTTAAGCTGCTTGACTTCAGATTCAAGCCTTGCATTGTCATCCGCGATGTTTGTCATCTTCGTGTCATGCTGCTTACACCACTTATCCCATTCAGCCTTATCATTCTCCAAAGTCAGCATGTTTTCGAGATTCATGTGGTTGACTCTTTGGAGTTCATCAACGAGCTTTTGCCATTACGACATCCTATCAATGTCAAGCTTAACTGCATCAATATTTTTAAGCATGGCTTGCTTATCAATCGGAACCAAATCCAGGTCAAAACGCACTCCTTTTAAACACCAGTTCGGAAACTGGCTTTGAAGCGTTGGAGGGCCGTCTTTAACCTGATATTGGGGCCTACTGATGATCGTTTGGATGTCGGATTTCTTTAAAGGAGGAGAGCCGGCCGGAATACTAGAAGAGATAGGAGCGTCAGTTTTTTCAGAGATTGAAGACGCGTCCTTTTCACTAAGTTTAACCCGTTTGCTTGGGTCGTCACCGATATGAGTCTTCCCCTTATTATCATAAGACTTTCGCTTATAGGAGTCGTCACTTCTACGAGAAGAATCATATCGTTCAGCATCTTTTCTTCTCTGCCACTGCTCATAATCCTACTTTTCTTGAGCCTTCCTTCGAGCCATTTCCTCATCTGTCTCTCTCTGTTCACCAAGGTATTTCCAAAAGTCATAAGATCCACGGCCTCCATGGCGCTGAAATGAGTCATAGTATGAGCCGGTACGCCCCATCGGAGAATCTAAAAACGAAAAAGAAGTAAAGTTTAGAAATTTCCAGAAAAAGAGGATAAATGCTTATAAGTGCTGAGAAATCCTAAGTGTGTGCGACGTGCGAGCTACGTGCGTCAAACTACAAACCACGATTTAATGTGGGAACGGAGACGATAGGTGTATAAGGCGTCGAAGTTTGTTTCAAAGAGGAAGTCGCTTCAACGATAGGAGAGGTCGCTTTTGAAGTAGTATCCTTGAAAAGCTCTTGAGAAGTTATCATTATATCACTCAAGTCATCAAAGGTGTCATCACCGTGGCACCCAGCAGAACTTTCTTTTTCAACTCCCACGTCAGCCGTCTTTTCAGAAATACGAGGATTTTCCTCCTCTTCAATAACTGGAGAAAGTGTTAACTTGCTAGGCGTCCCCGCAACGTCTGTGGAAGTGGAAAACTTCACCAGTAAAGCTTCAGTGGTAGGCGGTATGGATTGTTCAACAAAAGCTGGGGCATCTGATGCCTTCTTAGGAGAATCGGGGATTTCAGGAGGCTGAGTAGCACGGGAGGAGTGTAGAAGTCCAAATTGATGAAGAAACTCATCTGTTAACAGAAATTGGATACTCCTTTCTTCAACCGGCATGGCCATAAGCCTCTCAAAAATTGGTTTGTGACCGAGGTCTCTAGAAGGATGAGGCAGCGCTGAAAAGAAGAGAGCAAAGTTAACACTCGACAACTCGGGCTTCAGAAAGTTCAGGAACATAAGAAACAGAGATAAATAATCTTACTTCCAACTCTCCAAATAGCATAAAATCCCGGAGGACAGCGGACGTAGAAAAATTGACTTAGAAACCCATGAACGCTCTCCGAAAGGCCGATGATCAATTTGCGATTTCTAGCACTTCTCACCACTGTAATGGAGGGATGATCTTTATTTTTGGTAAAAGAGCATAAGTAGCAAATTTCATCGAAGCTCGGAAAACGGTCGAGTACTCTCCTAAAAAGCACACACAATCCCATCAGGATGGCATAGCCATTGGGATGTAACTGGAAGGGAGAAATGGACAGTCGAAGGAGAAGCTGTTGAAGGAAGTCATTAAAAGGCGGAATGGCTCCGTTCATGCACATTTGGGGATTGACAGCAACAAAACCGAGAGGTGGCATGTCAGCAGTGTCGTGCCTCTCAGGCAGAATGGCATCAGCTTCAGCAATCCCGAACTGAGCACACAATAAGCGGAAAGCTTTATATGATAATGTTGTTGGAGTTCTTTCGGGAGGATTAGCTAATGAAGCAGGAATAGGAAACGCTTCTCCGGCTTGGGCTGTAACTTCTTCTTGTTGAGAAGACATTCTACACAATCAACTGGATGTTCAAATGTGAAGGTGCACGTTTCCTAAAAAAGTGTGTGAAGTGTTGTGCGAAACTAATAAAAATAACAAGTAAGTATAATTGGAATTAGGCTAGTCGACAATTGATCGATTATCAAATTTCAGAACTTGTTAATTCAAAATTCAGGTGTAGTATTAATGCAAACAGGTCAGCTTTAGTTGACTGTTCCAATGTTGCTCTAATGCTTTGCTTGAATATGATGATTAAAGCACTTCATTCACATAATCTACTTAAGTTAATTATCTGTTGTTAACTAATCTGTCATTTGATGTGGGCAATCAGTGGCAGTATATTCGTCCCAATTTTCTGTGAATGATGTATTAAGCAGGTTATTAGCTTACAAAGTGGAGCAATCTGTAGAAAATGCAACGAAGTTTAACAAATTAAAGTCTGAACAATTCAGTGTACAAACAATTTATTCCAGCAGTTCGAATTAGGAAATTCATGTCAAAAGTATGTTGCAAGTTAGAGAATGCAAGTTTAAATATTTCACTAAGTCTTAACTCGTCCACGACCTAAGAGGCAAGCTATGAGTTAAGTCAAATCATCAGTCCTTTAAGTCACGCTGCAAGTTGGAATTTCAAGGTAGAATAAAAAATGCATGTCCTAAGTCGTTGCCGACATACGACCTACGACCTACGATCTACTTTAGGTCGTCAAAAGTTAAGTCGCAATTTCTGTTTAAATCGCAAAGGCCTTAAGTCGTTCAACCTCCCCAATACACCAATTTGCCTAACCCGTTAACCCGTTGACCCATTAGCCTCTCTTTCAACCAAAACTCTCGTTCCCTCAACGCATTCAATCATCTCGAAATCGCCATAAATTCGGTATAATGCTATTCCATCACAAACCACGAGTCAGACAAAATGAATCATTATGATCCATCACCTCGTTCTCACCAACTGTCCAAAGCCAGGACAAATGGGAATTGCAGTGAAACAGGGCAAAAGAAAAAGGGGGTTGAAGATGGAGATAGGATTCATAATTTGATGATAATCGAGGAATGGATAGCAAGCGAGTCCACTTACGTGATAAGGAAATAAGGATGATTGGCAACCGGTTGGTTTAAATCGTCTTTGGGAAGCTTGAGAATTCGTTAATGGCGGATTTGAATAGAGGAACAGGTAAAGCTGGGGAGGAACGACCTAAGCTATTTATTCACTGGGGCAGTGAAAGACGAATCGACATACATGATGTACGACCTAAGACTTATATTAAGTCGCTTCCGACCTAACCAAAGAGCAAGTTAAGAAGAATCGAAGCATATGACCTACGACCTAGGCATACACTTCGAGGGGCAAATGTTAACCCTCTTTCGCTTCACGACCTAATGACTTAAAGTATGAACCGACTTAACAGGCTTCGACCTAAGGAAACTCCGAGTTAACAGCAGCTGACTTAAGAAAGCATACGACTTATAAAGTGGGCCGACTTAATAGGTTCCGACATAAGGAAGTTTACAATCTACGACTTACGAAGTCTCACGACCTAACAACTGGAAGTGGTTAGCGACCTAACGAGTTAAAAAGTCTCCGACTTTTAAGCAGTGCCGATCTAAGAAGAAGACCGACTTAACAGTTTGCGATTTAAGGAAGGCTCCGAGTTAAGAAATGCTCCGAGTTAAGAAATGCTCCGAGTTAAGAAATGCTTCGACTTAAGAGATGCTCCGACTTAAGAGTTTACGAGATAAGGCAGTCTCTGACTTAAGGCAATTGTTGATAGCTTAAGACCTACGACTTATACTAAGTCGCATACGATCTCTTAAGTCATCGCCGACCTACGACGTATGCTAACTTGTTGCCGACTTATGACTTGTTCGTTCTGGACATTCAGAAACAACTTACACCCCCTTATCTCATTACCGACTTACCTTAAGTCTTCCACGACTTAAGACTTGGGGAAATTTCCAGTCCAGAGTTCAGCTCCTATAAATACCCCACTACCTTCAACATGAGGGGGACTTTTGGCGATTCATTTCTTCAAGCGTTGTTGCTCTATCGAGCTCTCAACTCATTCCACAATTGAAGATCTCCAGATATTCGAGACACTACAACAAGCTTCGAGAGGAATTTCCTACATCCAACACGGATTCATCAAGTTTCATCATCGAAGTTTGAGCTAGTAGTTGAGATTGTCTTTGTGATCGAATTGTATTGTTTTGATAAGTGCATTGTATCGTCTTGTAATCAGATTCAGTAATAAAGAGATTCAAAGTGGACGTAGGCTCGATCTCAAGCCGAACCACTATAAACTGCTGTCGTTTACTGCTTTTTCACTATTTTACTGCTTAAATTCTGTTCCCGTCACACGGGTGGTGCTTTCACAACTCAACCACACACACCGGGTGTTAGCGTTCACTTTTTAGCGTTAACATCCTCATACAGAATACACAGCAGAATAAATAAACAAGTAGGGTAGTACGCCTCGCCATCCAACTCATCTCCAAAGCTCCAGAATATCCAGAATATCCTGATAACATAACTCTAGGCTGCCCGTGTGGAAAATTATGGGCACCCAGAGTTTAGAAAGGGAACAATAAACTCCAGGTCAGTCATGGTGACTGGTGTGAGATCGTAAAACAGTTATTTTCACAAAGAAAATAAAACAAATTCGCAATGCTTTTGGAAAATGAAACTACCATAAGGCCTCTCGCCACACACACAATGAAAACGCAGAATTGGAGGAGATTTCTCCTTATGATAGTCAAAGATGCTTGCTATGCAAAATCAGTTGATATTATTATTAATGTCTTGTGTGGAAAACATTTCGAAACTATAATATCAATCTTAGCAAACATACAACCATTATTGTATACCTACTATAGCTACTATGTTCAATAGCAGGTTACCGCCACATTCCATAGCAGGTAATACAACTAAAACCATACAGGGCGCGTATTATTTCTTTGGATTTCCAAAAAATGGTCAGGCAAAGAAATTCCTTACACCGAAATGAAACGCCTCTGGAGAGACGCCCCGAGAACCTAACCGGATCTCTGCAAACACAAGGCCGACGCTACCTCATGCTTTAACCAAACTGTAACAAGGTAACTAACACACGAGCTATGTCATCCCCCGGTCGTCACCGACCTTTATCCGAGGATCCTCAACCACAAGCAACAACCACAAAGTATAATAAATTTGCAGCATCAACATAGGTAAAATATCTGGGCTCCATACCATGATATCACCTTTTATCCAGAAGGAAATGACATACCCTAGGGGCGCTACCCCTAAAAACCTTTGTCGCACCATTCCTGATTCGACCATTACCGGGTTGTGAGGCTCGACGAAGTCTCATCCACAAAGCCACGCTTTTTCACAAAGCCACGCTTTTTCACAAAGCCACGCTTTGATCAACAAATGATCAACAACACTTCGTATGCCACATTACCAAATTTGGAATGTATCACTAGTAACCATCAACTACATAACCTCTAAGCTCGTACGTCTCAGAGAAGGGTGTTAAGCTAAGAGAATAAATTCTCCGCCACCAACAGAAATGTAATTGATAGAAACCAGCATTACATCTCAAAGTGTAATGTCAGACACACATCCATACAAGTCCGTTCCGGGATCGAACGGAACCGAAGGCACTTCCAAAGAAGCCCTTGCAATCTGGGTATTCACTAATCACGTGCGGACTTCCCATCACAAGAAGAGTGATATAAATCTCCATACCGGAGCAAATTGGTGCAAAGACATTCGACAGGTTGTCCCTTCATTTTAGAAAATACCCGGTCTTCATACCGGTCTTCAAATAATGTCCATTCACGACGTATCACTATTCAGATTGGGTTATATGACATAAAGTCTTCGCCCGGCTTAACCGAATAATGAGCGTTTGTTTTAAAAACAAATCAAGTGCCATTTCAAAGGCAAATATTGATAGTTGGTTATTTAACTATCAAACAACATTCACCACAAACATCCAATTTAAATAATTTTTCCCAAATTATTTATTTTCAAAATATCTTCACAAGATATATGTTTTTCCACACTTTAACAATTGAAAACCAATTTCAAATCACATTTTTTCCACACTTCATCACTTTGAAAACAAATTTCAAATCATATTCACTCGCGGAATAAAATTCCCGATATTATTTATTTCCCTTTTTCTTTATAAATTCCATTGTGAATTTAAATTCCAAATCTTCACTTTCAAACGCCAAATCAATTTCAAATTGATTTCAAATTTCATTTCAACCCCAAATCAAATTCCAATTTGATTTCTAAGTTTATTTCAAATCCCAAATCATTTTACAAATCGATTTCCAATTTATTTCAACACAAATCAATTTTTTATTCAACATAAAATAAATTTTCATGTCGCTTTCCCAAAGATCTAATTTCAAATACCAAATCAATTATTAATTGGATTTCAACAAATCCATCACCTTTTTAAAATAAATTCATTTATCTCTTCCAAACCATTTAAAATTCCATTTTAAATAAATTTCCCAACTTTCGAATAATACTATTCAAAATTCATTTATAAAAAATCTTTTCCCATATTTTGGAAATAATTCGATAAGATTACAAAAATCGACTTTATACTTTTAAATTCCTTCTTTTAAATTCACCCAATTCTTTCAAAAAGAATTTACTTAAAATTTCCAATTTTAATTTTCAAAAATCCAATTTCATTTATTTATGGTATCCAACGATACCAAAAATACACTCGGGTAAATTTTAGCCTTCAACACATTCAATCACAAATATAATCATTCACATATTATAAATAAATAATCACACAGCATATGAAACAGATTCATACAACATATGAAACAAATTCATATAATTTTGAGGAATCCAGTTGGATCCCTCCAACCTGTTTCCCTGCATCCACGGATGTTAGGACAATACCAATTCCACTTCGAGGTGGAATATCGCGGTATATGGGATTTATAAAATATCATCCGCTATTATGCGGCGCATAGGGTCTCATCTGCTATATAATATGGAAAATCAGTCACCAATATATACATATGCCAATATATATATTGCTATATACTACTATATATACTATATCACATCCAAACAGAAATCAATAACTGAAAATTCCACTTTCATTTGAGTGAGAAGATCTCACCTTTGATTTTATTTAGCAATCCATTTCCAATCCAGTTTGTTTTCTTCACCGTTTTAGACCTTGTATAAATAATTATACAATTTATTAAATTTTGAAATAATCGAACAATTTATTCCATTTTAACAAATTTAATCAACTATTGATTTTAATTTCAACTAATACTTTTAACTCTAAACCAATTCCTTTTTAATAATTTATTATTATTTTTCTTCTTTACTGACAAAAAAAATCAAATTTCTTTTTTTCACTGGACATTCCAACAAAATTTTCATTACTGTATAATATATATACATATGTAAATCAAATCTTTATAAACTTCTTTTTCCAAAGTCAGGTAAATATATATATTTTATATTTTTGTTTGCCTATATATATCTATATACATACTTTTCTGTTTAACTGTAAATGTTATCTTTTGAATCTATATATATATACATGTGTTTTATAAAATTTATAAATAACAGAATTTGCTTTACAACCATTGCCTGTCTCGACTTTTCTGCATCCACCATCGTGCTTGAGTTTGTGTGCCATCGAGCATCCAGTTGACTGCCTCAACGACGAACCCCAAATCCCAGTTGCTTGCGAACGTGCTCTGACCCCTCCATCGCCTTCGACTCGACATCACGAGCACGCCATCATTAACACAGCGCCGAACGATGTTCGCTACAATCGAACTCGCGCCCCAAATCAACGCGGCCCAACTGCCTCGTCCTACGATTGCGAGTCCATCGCGAATCCCCTCCACGTTGAACGAGATCATCACTTCCTTTGCCTTGCATGGCCCTTGACAAACGCGCCATTGTCTTCTGCAAAACTCGAGGAAGTGCTCGAGATTTTGAATCCCAGAAGAGATGGAAGCTTGCCCTATTTTTTTTCTTTTCGAACGAGCTCGATTCGAACTGAGGAAGACAAAGAAATCTTTGATTCGTTTTGTTTAAATTAGAGAGGAAAAGAATGTGGTCTTGATTTTTAAGTGAGGAAAAACGAACGTGGTTGAAAATGGAAAAAGAACAAAGACCTCGTTCCGACATTATTTTCTCTGCTTTGATTTGAACGAGGGGAATAAAGTTTAGACGTGATATAAAGCCGAGGGAGGTTGCGTGATCAGAAGGGAATAGGTAGTAGTGTAGCTTGATGGCTGACAGAAAAGCAGCTGAACGAAAAGAAGTGACAGCCTAGTCATATTAAAGAAAATAATTTATTTAAATTAAATTCAAACCGTCTCGATAAATGCAACTCAAAATGTCAAACTCCTATTAAGGCGTGCCGCTAGGCGTTCGTAATGCTATACGCCTATTCCGAACGCAATGGAAAAGGTTCCGAGTCCAAATTCAATCGTATGGAGAAGATAGCTTTTTAGACCAGTTATAATATTTAATTTTCGATTTAATTTCAGCGCGTTTGCTTATCGTACGGCCAAACGATCACTCCAAACATTACGAAAATTGAAATCCGACAATAATACAATATTGCGGATCCAATGGAACTAGTTTCGTCGAATTCCGAGACTGTGCCCCGGAACGCTATTTTTAAATATCGATTAAACGATATAAATTCAAAACTGAACAAAACAGTTTCAAATCCAATTCTAAAGCTTCTATTATCTTCAATACTATAAATTAGAATTTTCTAAGCCTTGAAAATATTTTTACTCAGCTTAAAACTGAAGATTCAAATTTTTACCCAACTTCAGTAATTAAATTCAATAATTTAATCGCCAAATCCATTCTGATACTTGAATTTCAAATTAAATTATCATTCGAATATTTAAACTCAATTAAATATTCACATTTCAAAAATTCATGGTCGTTACAATCTTCCCCACTTAAAAGAATTTCGTCCCGAAATTACAAGTTAAGAAAAATGCTCCAATACCCGTTAACTATTTTCTCAAATCCAAATAGTTTTAACAAATTTTCAAACCCAATCTTTTTATTAAAGATTCGTTATCACTTTAACTAACTTTCCACAATCAACCATAAGTTCCAAATAATATGGTTTTCTTAACAATTCAAATTTAAATTCAAATTCGAATTTTTGAATTCAAAATTTTCTCAAAAATTTTCTAACTCCCTAAATTTCCGAAAATTTTCGCCAGCGTCTCCTTTGCGTGGCTAGCTCGGTACTACTACGAAATGTCCCTACGGACTCCCAAATTCCAAAAGAAAACAAAATGCCAAGTTGCAAAATCAGAAACTCGTCAAATTTCATACTGAAATTTTAAACACATACCTTTGCCGAGCAAATTCAAATTCATCTTCGAAATCAAAATCCAATTCCATTTTCCTATAGCCTTTATAATCTCTGTATACTTTATTTAACAACAATGTCCAAATTTACTTATTGGATTTCCAATACCCATTTTACTAAAGAATTTCATTCTTTATTTCTTAAGTTCAATATAAGTATTTACATACTTCTTATATTTATTTTTCACTTTACTAACAAAGTTATATATTCATTTCCATTCAACTTTGCGTTTTCAATTCCATTTGAATTCAATTTACTTCATTTTAGATATTGAATTCTATTTACCTTATCTCAAATTCAATTTGAAATTATTTGTCGTTAAGTGAAAAATTTCAAAAATTCCAAATTTTTTCTAACTCCCAAAATTTTCAGAAAATTTTGGCGGAGTCTCCTTTGTACGGAGGAGCTTTTGCAATTTTACAAAAGATATAAATATATATACATCGACCCACTCAGTCGAAAAAGAAAAAATAGTTCATATTTCCTACTTTGTATTGTGTAGGCGTACCTTTATTAGCCTTTTAAGCAAAGCGGCTTATTTATTAGCTATTTTGCGCAACCCAAATGCAGCCAAACGGCTTCCAAAAACCTGTACTTACTCAATTCAAATGTGTAAGTGACATATATAGGAAATCTATTTAACAATTCACTTATTCTCAATAACAAATATATTTCATTAGCAATACATCAAAAATCATTTCCATTTGCAATTCATAAAGTTTCAATACAAATTAAATTGCTTATAACTACATTCCATACCATTTCTATTCAATTCAAGTGATTTACTATTCACTTCCTTCTATTCAATTCATTTTTATGTCCAAACAACTCATATTCATTTCAATCGATTCCAAAATCAATTCTATTTGTTTTTATTAAGCCATAGAATTTATATATCTTGTTTACATCAAACGACAAACAAATTTTTATGCAATTCGATGAAATTTATGTAAATAAACTATCACTTGAACTCATAACCATTTGAAATTGATTCTAACTCAATTCATATCAGTTTCATTTCCATTTTCATTCAATCTTGCATTATCAGTTTGTTTACTTGAACTCAATACATTTTATTTTATTTCTCCAAGTTTGGATTTTTCCTTTAACTTGATTCAAATCAAATATCATTCCTATTCCAATTCATTTATTTACAAACGTAACCTCATTTGTTCATTCACAAATTCATTCCTTTAATAAATTTTATTTTCAATATTTTTCTGGAATTCTATTCCAAATTATAAATCACATTACAATTTACATTTACAAATCTCATTCGTATATGAATTTTATTTCTTTATCTTTCAATACATATTTATAAATTTCATTCGTTAAATGAATTTATCTCCAAATCTTTGGTTATACCATTATTTCTAATTCAATTTCCATACAACAATGATAATAATTCAATATTATCACTTCCTAACAACCAAGCATCCATATACTATAATAATTCATAGAAAATCATTTCTTTTCTATACTAAAATAGTTTTGGGAAAAATTATTTCATTTACCTTATTTTAAAACAATATCGTGTCAGTTTATCTTGTTTAAGAGTTTAGAAACCCCTATCGATTACAGTTGGCCAGACTGAACCGACCAGAATCTATAAACAATCAACCGATAAGTCAACACAATACAAAACAAATTTTTTATTCACTAACAAATGTGCGCTCATATCTATTATTACACTCACACTCATTCTAGAGTACTACTGACTCTATCTCTAATGAGTAACACCCAACAGAGCCAGGGTTGTCGCTAAACCAACAACTCTGATACCAAATGTAACGATACGACTTTTCGACGCTCGAAAGTCGACATTAATACGTCCACTGTATCAATTGTCGTACAATCGAATGCCGGAAAACCAAACCATTAGGGTTAAAAAGAAGAGGTAGAAGAAGACAGAAGAAAAATAAAGAAGAAGAAACAGAAACAATATTAGAATCTCACATTCACAGCGGAACAATATATAATAGATAATCACTAGTCTTTTAAACAAAGAACTATATCAGTTTATACATACATCAATCAATCAATATAGAACTCAATACAACAATGGACAGTTACATAAACTTGTCCTCATACAGAATACACAGTGGAATAAATAAACAAGTACGGTAGTACGTCTCGCCATCCAGCTCATCTCCAAACCTCCAGAATATCCAGAATATCCTGATAACATAACTCTAGGCTTCCCGTGTGGAATATTATGGGCACCCAGAGTTTAAAAAGGGAACAATAAACTCCAGGTCAAACATGGTGACTGGTGTGAGATCGTAAAACAGTTATTTTCACAAAGAAAATAAAACAAATTCGCAATGCTTTTGGAAAATGAAACTACCATAAGGCCTCCCGCCACACACATAATGCAAACGCAGAATTGGTGGAGATTTCTTCTTATGATAGTCAAAGATGCTTGCTACGCAAAATCAGTTGATATTATTATTAATGTCTAGTGTGGAAAACATTTCAAAAGTATAATATCAATCTTAGCCAACATACAACCATTATTGTATGCCTACTATAGCTACTATGTTCAATAGTAGGTTACCGCCACATTCCATAGCAGGTAATACAACTAAAACCGTACAGGGCGCGTATTGTTTCTTTGGATTTCCACAAATGGTCAGGCAAAGGAACTTCCTTACACCGAAATGAAATGCCTCTGGAAAGACGCCCCGAGAACCTAAACGGATCTCTGCAAACACAAGGCCAACGCTACCTCACACTTTAACCAAGCTGTAACTAGGTAACTAACACACGAGTTATGTCATCCCCCGGTCGTCACCGACCTTTATCCGAGGATCCTCAACCACAAGCAACAACCACAAAGTATAATAAATTTGCAGCATCAACATAGGTAAAATATCTGGGCTCCATACCATGATATCACCTTTTATCCAGAAGGAAATGACATACCCTAGGGGCGCTACCCCTAAAAACCTTTGTCGCAACATTCCTGTTTCGACCATTACCGGGTTGTGAGGCTCGACGAAGTCTCGTCCACAAAGCTACGCTTTCTCACCAAGCCACGCTTTTTCACAAAGCCACGCTTTTTCACAGAGCCACGCTTTGATCAACAAATGATCAACAGCACTTCGTATGCCATATTACCAAATTGGGAATGTATCACTAGTAACCATCAACTACATAACCTCTGAGCTCGTACGTCTCAAAGAAGGGTGTTAAGCTAAGAGAATAAATTCTCCACCACTAACAGAAATGTATTTGATAGAAACCAGCTTTACATCTCAAAGTGTAATGTCAGACACACATCCATACAAGTCCGTTCCAGGATCGAACGGAACTGAAGGCACTTCCAAAGAAGCCCTTGCAATCCGGGTATTCACTAATCACATTCGGACTTCCCATCAAAAGAAGTGTGATATATATCTCCATACCGGAGCAACTCGGTGCGGAGACATTCGACAGGTTGTCCTTTCATTTTCGAAAATACCCCGTCTCTACACCGGTCTTCAAATAATGTCCATTCACGACGTATCACTATTCGGAATGGGTTATATGACATAAAGTCCTCTCCCGGCTTAACCGAATAATGAGCGTTTGTTTTCAAAAAAAATCAAGTGCCATTTCAAAGGAAAATATTGATAGTCGATTATTTAACTATCAAACAACATTCACCACAAACATCTAATTTAAATAATTTTTCCCAAATTATTTATTTTCAAAATATCTTCACAAGATATATATATTTCCACACTTTAACAATTAAAAACCAATTTCAAATCACATTTTTTCCACACTTCATCACTTTGAAAACAAATTTCAAATCATATTCACTCGTGGAATAAAATTCCCGATATTATTTATTTTCCTTTTTCTTTATAAATTCCATTGTGAATTTGAATTCCAAATCTTCACTTTCAAACGCCAAATCAATTTCAAATTGATTTCAAATTTCATTTCAACCCCAAATCAAATTCCAATTTGATTTCTAAGTTTATTTCAAATCCCAAATCATTTTACAAATCGATTTCCAATTTATTTCAACACAAATCAATTTTTCATTCAACATCAAATAAATTTTCATATAGATTTCCCAAAGATCTATTTTCAAATACCAAATCAATTATTAATTGGATTTCAAGAAATTCATCACCTTTTTAAAATAAATTCATTTGTCTCTTCCAAACCATTTAAAATTCCATTTTAAATAAATTTCCCAACTTTCGAATAATACTATTCAAAATTCATTTATAAAAAATCTTTTCCCATATTTTGGAAATAATTCGATAAGATTACAAAAATCAACTTTATACTTTTAAATTCCTTCTTTTAAATTCACCCAATTCTTTCAAAAAGAATTTACTTAAAATTTCCAATTTTAATTTTCAAAAATCCAATTTCATTTATTTCTGGTATCCAACGATACCAAAAATACATTCGGCTAAATTTTAGCCTTCAACACATTCAATCACAAATATAATCATTTACAGATTATTAATAAACAATCACACAGCATATGAAACAAATTCATAAAACATATGAAACAAATTCATATAATTTTGAGGAATCCAGTTGGATCCCTCCAACCTGTTTCCCTGCATCCACAGATGTTAGCACAATACCAATTCCACTTCGAGGTGGAATATCGCGGTATATGGGATTTATAAAATATCATCCGCTATTATGGGGCACATAGGGTCTCATCCGCTATATAATGCGGGAAATCAATCACCAATATATACATATGCCAATATATATTGCTATATACTACTACATATACTATATCACATCCTAACAGCAATCAATAACTGAAAATCCACTTCAATTTGAGTGAGAAGATCTCACCTTTGATTTTATTTTGCAATCCATTTCTAGTCCAGTTTGTTTTCTTCACCGTTTTAGACCTTGTATAAATAATTATACAATTTATTAAATTTCGAAATAATCAAACAATTTATTCCATTTTAACAAATTTAATCAACTATTGATTTTAATTTCAACTAATACTTTTAACTCTAAACCAAATCCTTTTTAATAAATTATTATTATTTTTCTTCTTTACCGACAAAAAAAATCAAATTTCTTTTTTTCACTGGACATTCCAATAAAATTTTCTTTATTGTATAATATATATACTTATGTAAATCAAATCTTTATAAACTTCTTTTTCCAAAGTCAGGTACATATATATATATTTTATATTTTTGTTTGCCTGTATATATCTATATACATACTTTTCTGTTTAACTGTAAATGTTTTCTTTTGAATCTATATATATATATATGTGTGTGTTTTATAAATTTATAAATAACAGAAATTTGCTTTACCAACATTTCCTTTCTCGACTTTGCTACATCCACCATCGTGCTCGAGTTTGCGTGCCATCGGGCATCCAGTTGACTGCCTCAACGACGAACCCCAAATCCCAGTTGCTTGCGAACGTGCTCTGACCCCTCCATCGCCTTCGACTCGACATCACGAGCATGCCATCATCAACACAGCGCCGAACGATGTTCGCTACAGTCGAACTCGCGCCCCAAATCAACACGGCCCAACCGCCTCGTCCCACGATCGCGATTTCATCGCGAATCCCCTCCATGTTGAACGAGATCATCACTTCCTTTGCCTTACGTGGCCCCTGACAAACGCGCCTCCGTCTTCTGCGAAACTCGAGGAAGTTCTCGAGCTTTTGAATCCCAGAAGAGATGGAAGCTTGCCCTATTTTTTTTCTTTTCGAACGAGCTCGATTCAAACTGAGGAAGACAAAGAAATCTTTGATTCGTTTTGTTTAAATTAGAGAGGAAAAGAATGTGGTCTTGATTTTTAAGTGAGGAAAAATGAACGCGGTTGAAAATGGAAAAAGAACAAAGACCTCGTTCCGACATTATTTTCTCTACTTTGATTTGAACGAGGGGAATAAAGTTTAGACGTGATATAAAGCTGGGGGAGGTTGCGTGATCAGAAGGGAATATGTAGTAGTGTAGCTTGATGGATGACAGAAAAGCAGCTGAAAGAAAAGAAGTGACAGCCTAGTCATATTAAAGAAAATAATTTATTTAAATTAAATTCAAACCGTCTCGATAAATGCAACTCAAAATGTCAAACTCCTATTGAGGCGTGCCGCTAGGCATTCGTAATGCTATACGCCTATTCCGAACGCAATGGAAAAGGTTCAGAGTCCAAATTCAATCGTATGGAGAAGATAACTTTTTGGATCAGTTATAATATTGAATTTTCGATTTAATTTCAGCGTGCTTGCTTATCGTACGGCCAAACGATCACTCCAAACATTACGAAAATTGAAATCCGATAATAATACAATATTACGGATCCAATGGAACTAGTTTCGTCAAATTCCGAGACTGTGCCCTGGAACGCTATTTTTAAATATTGATTAAACGATATAAATTCAAAACTGAACAAAACAGTTTCAAATCCAATCCTGAAGCTTCTATTATCTTCAGTACTATACATATGAATTTTCTAAGCCTTGAAAATATTTTTACTCAGCTTAAAACTGAAGATTCAAATTTTTACCCAACTTTAGTAATTAAATTCAATAATTTAATCACCAAATCCATTCTGATACTTGAATTTCAAATTAAATTATCATTCGAATATTTAAACTCAATTAAATATTCACATTTCAAATGTCAAAAATTCAGGGTCGTTACAATGATTTAGGCTTTTCAACCATTGACAGCTGCCACTTTCCGCCGTAGCTTACACTACTACCCCACGCTTTGCTTTTACGGCCAGCCTCTCGACTGTAAGCCTAATTGGCAAACCAACCCTTCGGTACTTGATCTTAGGGACATGTAGGAGTAAGAGTCGTCCGTTTGCTACCTAACAAGAAGTGAGAACACCCTATCATGTATGAACCTCACTAAGAAAAGCGGATAATAGAATATGTCCATACGTAGATGAATATCTCTAGCTCTCCTCCGGAAACTCTAACCGTCTTCGACTAACCTGAAACTACTCGGATCTGACCCGAGTATTGAAAATACCTGGATCAGGCTTGATAAACTAGCATGAGAAAAACTCAATAATAAATGATAGTGTCATATATCAGCCATTAAATAAAATCCTTTGAAAATAAAGAGTATCTCATAAGGTCACGCTCACACATAAACACGGACGGGTTTTTTCCATATGATAACTAAAACACTTTTATTCCAAAACATTAGATATTATTTCTAATGACATCTCTTTGAAAACATTTGCAAATAAACTTATTAATCTTAGCCGAAATTGTTACCATTATTAAATTCCAGCATACTAGGCTCTACAAACAAAACCGTAGGTTCTTATTGGAGAATGGATTTCCATACAAATGACCAGGTGAAGGATCTACCTTCTGAATGCGTACACCTCTAGATGGATGTCCTGAGAACGATCACAAAGGATTCTCTACTAACACAAGACTGTCCTATCTCTGTAACTAGATAGTACCGAATATATCATCCCCCGGTCGTTACCGACATTTAACCGAGCACTCGATTTCCATACGCCACATTAATTTATATCCCGAACGTCATAGCGGGAAGAAATATATCTAGAAGGGGATGATCATACCCTAATTGGGAATGACCCACTTAGCCTTGCCGCATCTAATCTTGTTTCGGTCATTTCCGGTTTGATGAGGCTTGAGGCAACGATTACCTTTTCACATAGCACATATCACATCTCTGAATGACACACTGCCATTTTCGTTGACTACTAATTACCTTCCACAAAAATACAACCCTTGAGCTCGTACGTCTCAAGGAAGGGTGTTAAGCTAAGAGAAGTAGCCTTCTCAGCCACCAAACATATGTACGTTTGCAAAAACCAATGTTCATAATCTTTTGAAATGCAATGTCAAACAAACGTCCATACAAGTTGTCCAGAAACAGGACAAACCGAAGGCACTCTCCTACTACCACTAGTAGCGAGTAGTCCTTGCAATCCAAAAAATCTCCACCGTGAGGAGACCACTGCTATATATATAACTCTATAATGGGTGCGACCTAGAGCAAGTCAACAAGCAGTCATCACGCTATGAAGATCCACGGTCTTCAATAGTCATCATCTTCAACATGTCTTCACTTTCGAACGTATACATTGGTTCGAAGTGGTTTTCGGATAGGGATTACCCAAATCCCACCTCGGTTCCTTCGAAGCCATCATCGATAAAAAAAAGTGAATATGAGTATACAGGATTTATTAAGTCTCTCTTCACTTTAATTCTTTTCGGACGATTTCGAAATCTCTTTCATTTGACTTAGGATAATTCTAAGTAATTCATTCTTTTGCTTTGGATAATATGTCAAATTTCCTCACTTAACTCTCGATCCAAATTCCTTAACTTTTAGGCCGGTCAAAAACAATGTTATTTAACACATCATTTACGATAAACCCTAAAATTAATCTTAGCAAACATTTTGAGTAAATAGGATTATAGAAATCATTCGTTTTAGAGATTGCTTAAATTTTGGATAATACTAATCTTCTTTTATTGTGGAAAACTTAACAAAATCTTTTTTATTTAAGAGCATCCGGGCTTTCCTTTTGATCTGTTCCACCCCTCGCCTAAGAAAGGAAAACATAGGCCAGGTAAGTTCAGGGCACTGGTTGCACCATCCCCAATCTTAGTTAAACACCTTGTTTTATCTTTCCAGTTCTCACAAGCGGGACAAATGTACTAGTCGTTTCCGCATACTCAGTTATCGACTTTATTTTGAAATGGATAATAAAGATTCCAAATTATCTTTCAAATGCTTAATTTTCCTTTTAAAAACATCATCAATAGTTCTGGGAGAAATCATTACGTTTAAACTCATATTCAAAAAGTTATACAATTCGCAACATAAAAGTGCTGCGGAAAGTGCTATATAAGCTTATTTGATTAAATCAACTTTTAACATTTGATAATTCATATTTTCCAATCCAAACACTTTTAAACTATTTAAATAGATTTATAAAATTTATTCCATATTTTTCCATAATTAAAAACGTTCATTTAAATAGACTTCCTGTTATGGTCATTTAACTGCACTAGCGCGATTTTTATAGAAAATTGATTTGGACTTAATTCAAAATCTACTCAACAAAATTTTGATTTTCTTTCTTCATTTAAAAGATATGGATATAATAGTCCGGAATTTTCTTATCTCTAAGAATTTCGAGCTATATTCCACTCTACACATTCATTTGAACTTTTCGGCGCGAAATTGCAAACTACCGTTGCGCGACACACCTAGTGTTAACTTATTTTTTCAATATTTGAAATAATTTATTTAAATTGAATTGTATTACTTATAAAATCAATTATAAATCATTTTAAGTCAATATTTTCACTTTTTAAAGTATTTAAAATGTGTTTTCACTATTTCCATATTATAATATTATTATATTCACATTATTTTAGTATTAAATTTTAAATTCCAATTTCAATTCAATTTCAATTCTAACTTCAAATTAAACTCATTTAAAACTTAGATTTCAAATCTAATTTCAATTTAAACTTCAATTCAACCTTATTCTCAACTTCAATTTTTCAAAATCGATTTCAATTTAAATTTTACTATTCATCTCAATTTCAATTTAACTATCCTTTTCAAATCCGTTTCACTTCAAATTTCAAATTATCTTTTATCTTTACTTTAATTTCACTTCTAATTGAAAAGAGACTTATTTTTCCAAAATATCTCATATCACCAAAATTGGTCTTATTTAACAAAGGGATTTTTAAATCAAAAATGAACATAACCAATATCCATATTCATCACTAACATAACATCCATTCAACCAATAACATATTGTTGGGTGCGTTTCCACCACCACCGAGCCATGCATCTCCGAACCAGTCCACTACCAGACCAACTGTCTAGCCAAACCAACTCCTACTCCACTACCACCGAACCAGTCCACTACCGGACAAACTGTCTAGCCGAACCAACTCCTACTCCACTACTACCGAACCATCCACTACCAGACCAGCTACCTCCATCCACTACCGAATCAAAGGCAGGGGAAGCCACCACCGGGCCACTTACTACCGGACCAACCTCCACCGAACCAACCCATCTCCCAGATGCTACCGGACCAAGGTCTTAACTCCAACCATCTACCACCGGACCAAAGCACTACCGAACCAAGGCATTGCCGAACCAACGTTGCCAGGCCAGATTGCATCAGCCAAGGCCCACCAGCAGCTATATACATCCAGAACCCCTGCTCCCAGCCTCACTCTATAAATAGAGGGGCAGGGGTACAACAATCAGGGACAAGTTTGAGAGCTCAAGCGCAGATAGAACTTTCAAACAACTTTCATTTACTTGTATCAAAGCTTTGTACTTGTAATCTGAACAAGAAAGGAGAAATAATATATAAAGTGGACGTAGCCACATTCTGGCTGAACCACTATAAATCCGCGTGTCTTTTACAGTTTAGTCCCCGCTTTTTACATATTTGCATAAATCATCCAAATCACTAAAAACAACATAAAATCAACTAAATCATACGACTTGGAGGTGTTTGCCCATTTTTTGTGCAAACATTTTTGGTGCTTTCACTGAGAACGCTGAACCCCGGACTTCAGCTTCTCCCACTTAACTTTCTTCCTATCAGCGTCGCTCATTGCTTGGAAGACATGTCTCCCAAGCAGAAGAAAGATGTTAACAAAGGAAAAAACATTGCAACCAGCAGTCTTCCAGATCCATTGGTCACAGATCAAGTAAATCGTCCCATTCCAGCAGTAGTACCAAATGAAGGTCAGGCAAATCCGATAATCCCTGCCACAGAACAGCCGGCAGCAATTACTAGGGCAGATCTAGACAGGGTTGTGGCTGAAGTGACTAACCGCTTCACATCCCAGCAGGAAGCCTTGGTGGACCAACTCATGTCACGCTTAAGGGATGCTGAAGAGTCCAACCACAACACTGAATCATGGGGTGAGTCCCAGTCTGGAGGATCTCAGAGACAGCAAAGATCTTCCTTCTTCGAAGGAGCTAACGACAGAAGCAGCCATGGTAGGAGCCGAGACCGAGCTCAGCCCGAAGTTGGACCTGAGGAAACAATTGGAACTGAACCAAACGGGGGAGGTACCGGGCGGAGGTCAACTGTAGCCGAGCCTGTCATGCTACCTAGCCATGAGAACACTAATGAATGAGGCCGAGCTAGAGCCCAATGCGAAGTTGGACCCGAGCAAGTACTCGGAACGGAACCCAGCAGGGGAAGACCAAGGCAAGGGCCAACTGTAGCTGACCCTAGCATGCTCCCAAAAGACCAAAGACAGCCATTGGAAATATTAGGAGTGATAGGCGATGCCATCCCTACAGGTCATCAGGACGGAATCAATCCCGCAGGGAAGAACCAAACTCATTTCTATCTGCTCCAAATTCTGATGAAAGGATGGCACGCTTGTTCAGAGAGTGCGTCCAACGGGACCAAAGAGATCGAGGGATAGGCGCTAGGGTAACCAGCCCTTTCGCCCGCAATATTGAAATTGCCATCACCCCTCGAGAATGGAAAATGCCAACGATGGAACCTTACAAGGGAACCTCTGACCCAGTTGTACACTTACAGAGATACACACAGCATATGCTCATGAGCTAGGCAACAAAGGGAGTACTGTGTAAATGCTTTCCACTATTCTTAGCAGATATATTTACCTCCTGGTTCTGCCATCTTCCCCAAGGATCCATCAGCTCATGGGAGATGTTGAAATAAAGGTTTATCAGCCAGTTCCGCATTCATGTGGAACAACCCAAGGACGCTTATTCCTTATCTAGTATCAAACAGAAACCTGGAGAGAAGCTGCAGCAGTATCTAACCCGATTCAATGCCGCAGCGGCCGCAGTCAAAGATGCCGATGAGAAGCTTATCTTAATGGCCCTCTGTAGTGGTGTGCATCCAGATACTAAATTTGCTAGAAGATTGACAAAAGAAAAACCAGCTACTTTACCCGATTTCTTCCATGAAACCGGGAAATATATGAGGCTTGAAGATGCTGCCACTGAGGGGCAGTCAGGGAAACAAAATAAGGTAGCTCACGGCAACACGCCCGCTGTAGCAAAGGACATTCGAAGAAATGATTCTAGAGAAAGTGCTGGGGGCAAGAAGGGAGAAAAGCGCCTATATCGGCCAGGACCGAGATTCGACACTTACACTCCTTTGAATGAAACCATCGAAAACATCTTCTTTGCCACCCAAGATGAAGTTAGATACAAACGCCCACCATACAAGAAGGAATCGGATAACGCACTTAAATCTGGAAAGTTCTGCCGCTTCCACGAATCTCATGGGCATGATACCAAGTAATGCCATCATCTCTGGGACATGATTGAAGAACACATCAGAAGGAAGAGACTGGAATGCTATGTAAAAGGTCAGAACAGGACTCTAGCTCTTGCCAATGAGAACCCAAGGCTACCCTCCCCAGAGATAGGCAGAGGAAATCGCAACACTAGCGGCTCCAGTCAAGAGAAGATAGTGGTCCATACCATCTCGGGAGGACCACACATCGCCGCCAGAAGCTGGACAGAGATGGAAAGTATGGAATGTCACATAGAAACAATGAAGACTACGTTAATTCTGTTATAGAAGAACGCCACCCGAAGCGGAAAGAGAGTGATGACATTACATTCAGTAGGCGTGACCTAGGGGGAAGGCAGTAGCCTCACATGGATCCCATGGTTATCTCTGCCCGGCTCGGTCCAGCCGAAGTTTTCTGAATTCTAGTAGACACTGGAAGCTCAGTAAATATCCTATTCAAGCATGCATTCGACAAAATGAAACTGTCAATAAAGGATGTTTCTCCCTGCAATAAACCACTACATAGTTTCACTGGAGATGCGAAGATGCCCCTCGGGAAACTGGACCTCTTTGTTGAAATTGGAAGTCATCCCCGCTCCGTTGTGCGGAAACAGACATTTGTGCTGATAGAAAACCACTCGGCCTACAACGCCTTCTTAGGAAGGCCAGCCTTGTTTGACTTCCAAATTGTCCTGGCCCCATGGTGCCTAAAGATGAAATTTCCAATGGACAATGGAGTAGGGGAAGTAGAGGGAGACCAGGACATTGCTCGAGACTGCTATGTAACTGAACTTCGCAACAACCACAAGAAGGATAAAGGGAAGAGTGTAGAGATTGCCCTCTACACAAAAAGTTTGGAAGCATAGCAACTAAAGAAATCCCCTCCTCTTCGATATACCAGCGACCCTTTCAATGAATTAGACCCCAAGGACAAAGAGGAGGAGGCCACCGCCGAGCCTGTAGAGGCTACGGAATTTGTATCTGTAGACCGACATAACTCGAGTAGACTATTGAAAGTCGGGTCCCAACTAAAAGCAGAATTGAAGGAACAACTCATTGATTTTCTCCGCCACTACTTGGATGTATTTGCATGGTCACACGCTGACATGACCGGAATCTCCCCTGACATAGCATGCCACGTACTAAACATTGATCCTACCAAGGCGCCAGTAAAATAGAAAAAGAGAAGTATAGAGGCAGAACGATCAGCAGCCCTCGATGAAGAAGTAAAGAACCTA
Source organism: Allium fistulosum (assembly GCA_030737815.1). Lineage (NCBI taxonomy): Eukaryota > Viridiplantae > Streptophyta > Magnoliopsida > Asparagales > Amaryllidaceae > Allium > Allium fistulosum. The sequence goes on along the minus strand of CM060907.1, from coordinate 421,070,254 downwards.
CTTGCCAATGACTTTATACGAGAAGCCATCTACCCAGAGTGGATAGCCAACCCGGTGCTGGTAAAGAAGGCTAATGGGAAGTGGCGAACATGCATTGACTTCTCCAACTTAAATGACGCCTGCCTGAAGGATTGCTTCCCACTTCCCCGAATCGATCATCTTGTGGATAGCACAGCCGGGCACGAACTCTTATCTTTTATGGACGCGTACTCAGGATATAACCAAATTCCTGTGCATGCTCCCAATCAAGACCACACTAGTTTCATCACTGACCGGGTGTTGTACTACTATAAGGTAATGCCTTTCGGACTGAAAAACGCAGGAGCCACCTATCAGCGCCTCGTCAACAAGATGTTTGCGGGGCTAATAGGACAAACTATGGAAGTTTACGTGGATGACATGCTGATAAAGTCAAGGGAAGCCGAAAATCACGTAAGCCGCCTGGATGAAATGTTTCAAGTACTTTGTTAATATGGAATGAAGCTGAATCCTCTAAAGTGCTCCTTCGGAGTATCATCAGGAAAGTTTCTAGGATTCATCGTCCATGCCAGAGGAATTGAAGCAAACCCTGAACAACTCTGAGCTCTGAAAGATATCAGGATACCTTCTACCCGAAAGGAAATGCAAAACCTAAATGGGAAGGTGGCCGCCTTGAGCAGATTCATCTCTAAAACGACCGACAAATGCATCCCCTTCTTCGAAGCTCTAAAGAAAGAGAAAGGAAAATTCGAATGGACTGACGAATGCTTAACAGCTTTCCTTAACTTAATCGAACACCTCTAGAGACCACCAGTACTCTCAACTCCGAACAAAGGCGAAGAGCTATACCTATACCTTGCTGTGTCATCTCATGCTCTAAGCACCGCATTGGTTAGAGAAGACGAACGCAGGCAGCGGCCGGTATACTTTGTAAGCAAGAGGTTTACAGGGGCATAAGCTAGATATCCTAAACTTGAGAAACTAGCGTATTGTTTGCTAATCACATCACAAAAACTGCGACACTATTTTCAATCCCATTCCATCAGAGTTCTAACCGATCAACCGCTGAGGCAGGTACTTCATCGTCCCGACACTTCTGGGCGACTACTTAAATGGTGCATTGAACTAAGTCAATATGATATTACCTACCATCCTCGCACTTCCATCAAGGGGCAAGCCATGGCCGATTTCATTGTCGAATTCACTACCAACGAAGATAAGGAGCAATCGGAAATAGCAGAAGACATCAAGTGGAACCTCTTTGTGGATGGTGCGTCAAACAAACAAGGCTCGGGGGCAGGTGTGGTAATAATCACTCCCAGGGGAAATAAGCTACATTATTGTAACGACCCGTAAATTTCAACTGTTTTAATAACGTAATTAGTTGAAATTTTGTGAAAATTTTGAACGACAAAATTTTGAAATATAAATTTGATATTTGGAATGCGTCTAGTTAAACATAGCAACTAGTAAATTTTCGTCCAAAAATACGGAAGTTTATTTCGCGCGTAAATTTACTTCAATTTAATCAGTTAAAAAGCGATGGAAATAAAATGTTTCCGAAACCTAAATATTTTTACACAGAAAAATTCTAAACCATCTTTTGAGCAAGATGTCAGTTTGTCGTTTTTCCAAATTCGGACATCTTTGGTTCCGTCGATCTTATTTTTCAGTGTTTTTCTTGCATTTTCCGCCAGTAGGAAAATTCGAATTTTTTTATAATTCAATCGTACCACAGATATCTGTATACCATTTTGATCGTCTCGGCGTGCCGATCTCTACGGTATATTCACTTCAGTATTTTGAAATCCGGTACGCAGTGGAATCCACAGAAACGGTGATCGTACCAGTACCGAATTCAAAATTTTGGTTTCCATCGGTCTTTCTATATCCCACCGTCTTTTAAACCAATAGCCGTTTACAATCTATATTCCCAAGAGAATTTATTATTGTGACCATTCATTTCGTTTCTTCTGCATTTCGTTCTTCTTTTGGTTTAAAAATAAAATAAAATAAAATGTTAAACCAATATAATCTTTGGCATCTTCTACATCGCCTGAAGCTAATAGGCATCTTCCCTTTGCTTTCGGCCTCCCCTCCATCTATCTCCTCTCGTTTCCATCCTTCCACGTTTCCTTCCCTTCACCCTCCCCTGGCCTTTGCCTCGCCACCTCGTACACACCGCATCCGAGCTTGGCATCCAAACCCACTTCGACAAATCATTCCATCGAGATCCAAAATCACCGCATCTCCTCTCTCACTCGACCACACTAGAACCGGCCATTGCCTTCCATCCTCCACAACCCACCTCTTCCTCCTCTTCGTGCAACGAACCTCCATACTCGACCACACAAGTGCCAAGCCGAGCTCCAGCCAATTCATCCTTGCACGCAAGTCGTGACTCCAACGCCTCATCATTTCTCATCCATAGCCATGAGCAGCTTCTCCTTGTTATTAAGGTGAATATATGTATGAGTGTATCTATAAATATAGTTTTATAAATGTTTTATATATATTTCGTTGTTGATGTTGAATATATAAACTATTTTGTTGTTGTTTACATATGTTTTACACTGTATATATAATTATATATAGTTAGTTCATGGTTTGTGTTATGTTCGTATACACTTAATATGCATCTATGTTATATAAGATTTGCAATATGTTTGATTTTATCTATGAATTTATATAAGTTATATATATTATTATTTAGTCTTAAAATACATATGGTTTATATATATTTACTTTATTGTTCCTACAGTCAGAATGTAGATATATATGTTCCAAATATGCTTGATGAATGGCTGTTACGTTTTAGATGGACTTTTGTAAATACTGATGTGTTTAAGAAGTTTTAAATATGTAGAGACGCTATTGCATTATCTTGAGAAAATGATGACTTTAGAATATAACTTTTGATTGTGAAATATATATGTATGTTATATATATGTTATTACACTTATATATATATATATGTTTTACTTAAAGTGTATATGTTGCAGTTGTATATATTGAGGCTGCTTTCAGTTGAGAAGTGTTTGCATGAAAGTTGTATCTATAATAGTTATGTATATGATGTAATAAAGTAAGTTTATATGGGTTTTGAAATAAATATTGTTTAAAATATAATACGTATATAAGCATATGGGACCTGTTGATTTATATATTTTACAATAAGGTAGTCTGTTCTGTTCAGAGTAAAATATTAACAAATATAGTTATATTAGTCGTATATGAGTATGTATTGTTGGTTATGGTTTATATGTTGGTTATTTGTATTTAGGTATTCGTAGTTTTGGCAATTGTATTGTTGTATAGTAAGTGTTGATTTTATAATATGTATTTGGTGTGGAAGTATATATATATATATTAGTATAACCTGTTTTAGGTTCTATAGATGTTAGTATATATAACAAAGTTTATATAAGTCTTGTCGAAGATTTCTTTCATAGTTAGAATATATACGTATGATCTGGTTTCAGCATATATGTGAATCTGGTTTTGTATATATATATATATATATATATATATATATATAGATTTCATTTTTGATATTAAAGTTATTTTTTTTTTGATTTGAAATAAATATGTATATCTTATTTAGCATATGTTTGAATTTAGAATATGACTTATTTACATATATATATCGTTATATATAGTGGTATATATGAATTCACTTATACCATTTATTGTTATTGATCATGTTCTGATTTGATTTCGTCAATTCCTATTGATCTGCTTTGCTCGTCAAATTCGCGTTCAATCTAGCTTTGCTTTGGATTCGTAACTCGTTTCATCTGTCGAATATCTCTAGCCTCGAAAGGTGAGCCCTCACTCATGATTAACATTCTTTTATTTATTAAATCTGATTTCAATTGAAACGACAATTGAAATATGCTGTTGTTTGATATTTACACTGTTATTACCTGTATCAGTTCACCTGTGACATCTGACACCTTTATCGGTTATATATGCAATGATAATCCAATTTGATTGTTAAACGACTGATTGTTTGATGTTTACAATTGGACGTTAAAATTGTAATGTATAAAGTGATAAATATTATGCAAGTAAATTCGACGTAGGATAATTAAAAATTTGAATTGACATATATGTTGAATTTGATTAAGTTGAATATGACCCCTTTTATTTGTTAAATTAATTGACATGTAGAATAGTGATAATTACATTTTGAACCATCGACGTATATTGGATTAATTGTTGTAGTGTAAAAATTGAAATTGAATGACAAGTGAAAACCGTAATGTAATAATCTTTAATCTACAGGAAATGATAGTGTAGATTCTAGAAATAATTATATTAATTCGTACAAATAACAATGCGAATTAATACGGTTATTTCGGGATTATTTGAATTGATTATTGGATTGATATTGATTGTTGTTATTGCTTGTTTATTTATTTTGACACCATCCCAGTTATCACACTGCAAGTTCCCTTTGCTATGCTTTGATTTTTGAATTGAATTGGAATCGGGTTGAAATGATAAATACCCAAATTGAACTTTGACCTAGGATAGAAAATTAAATAAAAACCCGATTGGTCAATAAATTGATTTAAAAATAAACGAAGATTTTATTTGAATAAATAATATGGTTTTGAAATAAAGTTGAAATTTGAATTTTAATGAAAGGAAAATGTTAATATTGAATAATCTGAAACAAAATATTAACAATGCAATTGATGAAAGAATGTTGTTTAATTTGAGAAATGATTGGATTAAGTTTGAAATTATAATTAAGTTTGAAATTATTAAACTTTGAAATGATTTCATAATTAAGTTTGAAATTATAATTAAGTTTGAAATTATTAAACTTTGAAATTATTTAATAATTAAGTTTTGAATTATTTAATAATTAAATAAGATTGAATTAGATTCTTTAATAAGAAAAATTGAACTTTTGAATAAGTGGATTTTGTTTCGTAAATAATTGGAATTGAATTTCTTTATTAAGTAAGTTTTTGGAAAATTATTTAAGTAAGTAAATAAGTGAATTGAATTTCTTAACAAGAAATAAATTGTGATTTATTGAAATTAATGTAAGACTTGTAATTGAAAGAATTTGATTTGACGAATTTAATGTAATTCAAAATTGTAAATTTTGATATAATGAAATTGAATTGAATAACTGATTTAATGAAATTGGAAATTTAATGGAAATTGTTTTGAATGGCATAGTAACTTAACGAATATTGAATAAAATCGATAAATGAAGTTAAACTGATTTGAATGATAAATTAAATTGATTTAAATGATTTCGGAATGAAACTTTTGTACGAACTTGAATTGTTTTCAATATAGAAATTGAAATTGAATTATAAGATTATGAAATGATAATTTGGAAGTTTTGAAACGTAAACTATGGAAATGATTTTGAAAGACAAATGAAATGTTGATGTATGAATTCTAATTGAATTGAAATTGATTTGGTTTTGAAATAAATAAACGACCAATCGGTGAAATAATTACGGAAGTTATTAAAGAGACCGGAATTCGGTTATGGATATACTCTCTATCTAAACCGAAAACTACTTTAATAACTATACGCGGAGTGATGATCCAGAATGAAGTGGTTGGAATGATGTACGTGATGACTGAAGAAAGAGAACGATAATGGATAGCCTTGACACTTGTGTCAAATTGGAAATGACTAAAACAGGAGCTGTGCCGGGCCAATGGAGGATTAGCTACCTCAAGTGGACACACTTCTTCGAACTACTTATACTTGTTGTCGATTGGTGCACCCTTGATTTTGGGAGTGTTGTTTCACGGTGTTGCGGGCGCTGCGGTGTTGCGTTCTCACCAGTCCGGATCAGGCGAACGGTAGTATCACTACCATGGGTATTGCCTCATGTGCCTTCTCATACTGTATTCCATTTATGCGCGACCACTACGATTTTGATTTGTACCTTTAGTATATGGATTGCCGTCTGGTGACTTCCGGTTTTGGGGAAACTACAGTCTTGTATATGCTTTTGGGAATAAAAATGTGTTAAGGGTGGAATGGGCCATGACTTAACGCTATTTTGATATCTTTATATTACTGATAGACATTATCTACTTATCGTACACTACTACATAGTAGATAGTTTAACGGATCCTTAAAGGATGGTTATTCCAAACATCCTTTGAGTTACTTGTATTTCAATTGCTATTTCACTTGAGTTGGATTTATTAATATAAGAATGTTAATCCTGACTCGAGTGTTTTGTATTTTGCTTTACGCTCGGGTCAGACTGAGTGTACCAGTATTCGAGACTCACCTTTGGAGTTGGAGCTTGGCTTGAAGATCCAGCCATCTATTCTGCTTCAGTATTCGATGATTCCAGTAATGTATTCTGATTTGTATCTGATGTATCGTATTACTCTTCTGTTGTAAACTCTGATGTATTTTATATATTCATATAGTAGTTTCATGAACTACTATCTCTTTTATTTCTGCTGCACTTATTACTCTGTGTCTGTGATATGTGATATTTTATTTACTGTATATGTTCAGTTTTGCCAAATTTAAATTAACAACGTGGTATTTTGAGCAATTCAACTCCGGCATGAGTGTCTACCTATACACTTATAATGGATGTGAATGGTCCAAAATATCGGGTAGTTACAGTTGGTATCAGAGCTTTGGTAGCTCTAGGCAAAACTTAGCATATAGGGTAAATGTATTTACAGAATCACTCTCATTCGAGTTTCAATCTCTTCCTTTGACTCAATTCATTTGAATTTTGGAACGTTCCCCTCGGTTTCAAATTTCATTCGTGTCCCTCACTATTCGTCTCCTTTCAATTCTGGAGCATCACATAACTCCACTTCGAATGACCCTTATAGTGAATCGGCGGTCTCGCCAATCTTCGAATGATTCGTAAAGGAGCAAAACTCCTTTATAATAGACATTGTTTACCGGAGATTCCTGTATCCTTGGTTTACGATGCTATCTATTTCCTGCTATACCTGAATTCTATTTCTTGAGATCGAGTGTGGATTTACCTCGAAATTCTACATTGATCTCATTCTCGAAGTCACGGTCGACCGGTTAAGGTTGCCGTGAATCAAATAAACTTACCCATCTCCCAATTCTGTTTTTGAATCATCTTATCTTTTCTTTCGAATTTGTCTTCGAATCAGAATTCTCTTTGATTTGAGTCCATCAAATTTGAATCTCTATCCTTGCTTTGAATCCATTCTTGTATCGTCGAGCGAGGAAGTGTATTTGTAAATTTATATAAAAATGTTTTATATATTGTTTTGTTTGAGTTGTTGATGTTGATTTGGATTTCCGATCGATTCGTATGATCAACGCTATCGATAGGATTTCTAAAACACTTGAGCAGAGCAAGCTGACACAATATTGTTTTCAAATTTGGAAAAAAAAAGTTGTATGATTTTACTATATATAAGTATGAATTTTCTTTAACCAAACTGCTATTAAATTGATTGTTGGAATGATAATATTTGATTATCATTTATTGTTTTGTAAAAAATTTACTATTTCAATATCAATAAATGAATTCATAAACTTGGCTATAATTTGATTTGAAATTTGAAATGTATTTAAATCAAGAATTTGAGAATTTAATTTTCGAAATTTCAAACCTTGGTTTTAAAGGTTTTAAAATGTATTATCTAAAGTATTTTCAAATAAAAATCATTTCATAGAAATTTTAAATGTCAAAATCAGTGCTCTTCTCTTTTGTCGCTGGAAAATAATTTCGGTGATGGCGGCCGCATCATCGATATTCATTTTCGAGTTTCGAAGTGGAGAAACCATTCTGTAGCTTTGCTACGGTTTTGTTTTGAAAAAAAATATATTTTGATTTGAATTTCTTCAGTATATTTTGATCTTATTTTAAAATTTAATTTGATTGATATAAATATATGATATATATCTCTAAATTGTTTAATGAAGTTAATCGGAAATCTAATTCTTAAATTTTGTTAAACGATGATTTTAATTATAAATAAAACCAAAATTTGGAACAAATATTTAAACTTGAATAATTGAATTGGGAAAATTTTATTTGTATATTGTTCAACTGCATTCTAATACAACTTACCTAAATCATTCAGAAGTTAAATATGTAATTGGATAATATATAAGATAAATTGAATGTGTAAATAAAATTTGAGTGTTTATAATAAATGTTATACACTAAATTTTGATTATAAGGATGTTAATAGAGTTAGATAGGATAATAAGTAAACTCAGTTAATAATGAAATAAATTTGTTTTGAAAGAATTAATAAATTTGTATATAAAAAATTAATAAATTGAAATTTGATCAACATATGAAAGTACCTTGAATTTAAAAGAAATTAATAGATGTAAATTAATTTAAATCGAAACTTTTATTGGTTAAATTAATTTATATGGGTTAAATATATGTGATATGATATATTAAGTAGAATAAATTTAACAATAATTTAGAATAAAGAAGAATTTAAATTGTTGAAAAATATGATTATAATAAAAGGCTGTTCAAATTTATGGTTTTAGAAATTGTAAATTAAGATAATTGGATAATAAGATAATGAATGTAGAAATAGTTAAGATTGATTTTTAGTGAAATCAAATGGATTAAATCAATTATTGAATATCAATTAATTTAAATTTGAATTTATATGGTTTAAATTAATTGTTATTTTGTATTTCAGATCTGTTTTTCTTTCTGGTTGTTTCTATTCTCCTACATCGTTCCTTTTCGGGGACGAAAAGTTTTGAGTGGGGGAGTGTAACGACCCGTAAATTTCAACTGTTTTAATAACGTAATTAGTTGAAATTTTGTGAAAATTTTAAACGAGAAAATTTTGAAATATAAATTTGATATTTGAAATGCGTCTAGTTAAACATAGCAACTGGTAAATTTTCGTCCGAAAATACGGAAGTTTATTTCGCGCGTAAATTTACTTCAATTTAATCAGTTAAAAAGCGATGGAAATAAAATGTTTCCGAAACCTAAATATTTTTACATAGAAAAATTCTAAACCATCTTCTGAGCAAGATGTCAGTTTGTCGTTTTTCCAAATTCGGACATCTTTGGTTCCGTCGATCTTATTTTTCAGTGTTTTTCTTGCATTTTCCGCCAGTAGGAAAATTCGAATTTTTTTATAATTCAATCGTACCACTGATATCTGTATACCATTTTGATCGTCTCGGCGTGCCGATCTCTACGGTATATTCACTTCTGTATTTTGAAATCCGGTACGCAGTGGAATCCACGGAAACGGTGATCGTACCAGTACCGAATTCAAAATTTTGGTTTCCATCGGTCTTTCTATATCCCACCGTCTATTAAACCAATAGCCGTTTACAATCTATATTCCCAAGAGAATTTATTATTGTGACCATTCATTTCGTTTCTTCTGCATTTCGTTCTTCTTTTGGTTTAAAAATAAAATAAAATAAAATGTTAAACCAATATAATCTTTGGCATCTTCTACATCGCCTGAAGCTAATAGGCATCTTCCCTTTGCTTTCGGCCTCCCCTCCATCTATCTCCTCTCGTTTCCATCCTTCCACGTTTCCTTCCCTTCAACCTCCCCTGGCCTTCTCCTCGCCACCTCGTACACACCGCATCCGAGCTTGGCATCCAAACCCACTTCGACAAATCATTCCATCGAGATCCAAAACCACCGCATCTCCTCTCTCACTCGACCACACTAGAACCGGCCACTGCCTTCCATCCTCCACAACCCACCTCTTCCTCCTCTTCGTGCAACGAACCTCCACACTCGACCACACAAGTGCCAAGCCGAGCTCCAGCAAATTCATCCTTGCACGCAAGTCGTGACTCCAACGCCTCATCATTTCTCATCCATAGCCATGAGCAGCTTCTCCTTGTTATTAAGGTGAATATATGTATGAGTGTATCTATAAATATAGTTTTATAAATGTTTTATATATATTTCGTTGTTGATGTTGAATATATAAACTATTTTGTTGTTGTTTACATATGTTTTACACTGTATATATAATTATATATAGTTAGTTCATGGTTTGTGTTATGTTCGTATACACTTAATATGCATCTATGTTATATAAGATTTGCAATCTGTTTGATTTTATCTATGAATTTATATAAGTTATATATATTATTATTTAGTCTTAAAATACATATGGTTTATATATATTTACTTTATTGTTCCTACAGTCAGAATGTAGATATATATGTTCCAAATATGCTTGATGAATGGCTGTTACGTTTTAGATGGACTTTTGTAAATACTGATGTGTTTAAGAAGTTTTAAATATGTAGAGACGCTATTGCATTATCTTGAGAAAATGATGACTTTAGAATATAACTTTTGATTGTGAAATATATATGTATGTTATATATATGTTATTACACTTATATATATATATATATGTTTTACTTAAAGTGTATATGTTGCAGTTGTATATATTGAGGTTGCTTTCAGTTGAGAAGTGTTTGCATGAAAGTTGTATCTATAATAGTTATGTATATGATGTAATAAAGTAAGTTTATATGGGTTTTGAAATAAATATTGTTTAAAATATAATACGTATATAAGCATATGGGACCTGTTGATTTATATATTTTACAATAAGGTAGTCTGTTGTTCTGTTCAGAGTAAAATATTAACAAATATAGTTATATTAGTCGTATATGAGTATGTATTGTTGGTTATGGTTTATACGTTGGTTATTTGTATTTAGGTATTCATAGTTTTGGCAATTGTATTGTTGTATAGTAAGTGTTGATTTTATAATATGTATTTGGTGTGGAAGTATATATATATATATATATAAGTATAACCTGTTTTAGGTTCTATAGATGTTAGTATATATAACAAAGTTTATATAAGTCTTGTCGAAGGTTTCTTTCATAGTTAGAATATATACGTATGATCTGGTTTCAGCATATATGTGAATCTGGTTTTGTATATATATATATATATATATATATATAGATTTCATTTTTGATATTAAAGTTAAATTTTTTTTTGATTTGAAATAAATATGTATATCTTATTTAGCATATGTTTGAATTTAGAATATGACTTATTTACATATATATATCGTTATATATAGTGGTATATATGAATTCACTTATACCATTTATTGTTATTGATCATGTTCTGATTTGATTTCGTCAATTCCTATTGATCAGCTTTACTCGTCAAATTCGCGTTCAATCTAGCTTTGCTTTGGATTCGTAACTCGTTTCATCTGTCGAATATCTCTAGCCTCGAAAGGTGAGCACTCACTCACAATTAACGTTCTTTTAATTATTAAATCTGATTTCAATTGAAACGACAATTGAAATATGCTGTTGTTTGATATTTACACTGTTATTACCTGTATCAGTTCACCTGTGACATCTGACACCTTTATCTGTTATATATGCAATGATAATCCAGTTTGATTGTTAAAGGACTGATTGTTTGATGTTTACAATTGGACGTTAAAATTGTAATGTATAAAGTGATAAATATTATGCAAGTAAATTCGATGTAGGATAATTAAAAATTTGAATTGACAAATATGTTGAATTTGATTAAGTTGAATATGACCCCTTTTATTTGTTAAATTAATTGACATGTAGAATAGTGATAATTACATTTTGAACCATCGACGTATATTGGATTAATTATTGTAGTGTAAAAATTGAAATTGAATGACAAGTGAAAACCATAATGTAATAATCTTTAATCTACAGGAAATGATAGTGTAGATTCTAGAAATAATTATATTAATTCGTACAAATAACAATCCGAATTAATACGGTTATTTCGGGATTATTTGAATTGATTATTGGATTGATATTGATTGTTATTATTGCTTGTTTATTTACTTTGACACCATCCCAGTTATCATACTGCATGTTCCCTTTGCTATGCTTTGATTTTTGAATTGAATTGGAATCGGGTTGAAATGATAAATACCCAAGTTGAACTTTGACCTAGGATAGAAAATTAAATAAAAACCCGATTGGTCAATAAATTGATTTAAAAATAAACGAAGATTTTATTTGAAAAAATAATATGGTTTTTAAATAAAGTTGAAATTTGAATTTTAATGAAAGGAAAATGTTAATATTGAATAATCTGAAACAAAATATTAACAATGCAATTGATGAAAGAATGTTGTTTAATTTGAGAAATGATTGGATTAAGTTTGAAATTTTAATTAAGTTTGAAATTATTAAACTTTGAAATGATTTAATAATTAAGTTTGAAATTATAATTAAGTTTGAAATTATTAAACTTTGAAATTATTTAATAATTAAGTTTTGAATTATTTAATAATTAAATAAGATTGAATTATTAATGATTAAATTGAATTGGATTCTTTAATAAGAAAAATTGAACTTTTGAATAAGTGGATTTTGTTTCGTAAATAATTGGAATTGAATTTCTTTGTTAAGTAAGTTTTTGGAAAATTATTTAAGTAAGTAAATAAGTGAATTGAATTTCTTAACAAGAAATAAATTGTGATTTATTGAAATTAATGTAAGACTTGTAATTGAAAGAATTTGATTTGACGAATTTAATGTAATTCAAAATTGTAAATTTTGATATAATGAAATTGAATTGAATAACTGATTTAATGAAATTGGAAATTTAATGGAAATTGTTTTGAATGGCATAGTAACTTAACGAATATTGAATAAAACCGATAAATGAAGTTAAACTGATTTGAATGATAAATTAAATTGATTTAAATGATTTCGGAATGAAACTTTTGTACGAACTTGAATCAATATTTGAATTGTTTTCAATATAGAAATTGAAATTGAATTATAAGATTGTGAAATGATAATTTGGAAGTTTTGAAACGTAAACTATGGAAATGATTTTGAAAGACAAATGAAATGTTGATGTACGAATTCTAATTGAATTGAAATTGATTTGGTTTTGAAATAAATAAACGACCAATCGGTGAAATAATTACGGAAGTTATTAAAGAGACTGGAATTCGGTTATGGATATACTCTCTATCTAAACCGAAAACCACTTTAATAACTATACGCGGAGTGATGATCCAGAATGAAGTGGTTGGAATGATGTACGTGATGACTGAAGAAAGAGAACGATAATGGATAGCCTTGACACTTGTGTCAAATTGGAAATGACTAAAACAGGAGCTGTGCCGGGCCAATGGAGGATTAGCTACCTCAAGTGGACACACTTCTTCGAACTACTTATACTTGTTGTCGATTGGTGCACCCTTGATTTTGGGAGTGTTGTTTCACGGTGTTGCGGGCGCTGCGGCGTTGCGTTCTCACCAGTCCGGATCAGGCAAGCGGTAGTATCACTACCTTGGGTATTGCCTCATGTGCCTTGTCATACTGTATTCCATTTATGCGCGACCACTACGATTTTGATTTGTACCTTTAGTATATGGATTGCCCTCTGGTGACTTCCGGTTTTGGGGAAACTACAGTCTTGTATATGCTTTTGGGAATAAAAATGTGTTAAGGGTGGAATGGGCCATGACTTAACGCTATTTTGATATCTTTATATTACTGATAGACATTATCTACTTATCGTACACTACTACATAGTAGATAGTTTAACGGATCCTTAAAGGATGGTTATTCCAAACATCCTTTGAGTTACTTGTATTTCAATTGCTATTTCACTTGAGTTGGATTTATTAATATAAGAATGTTAATCCTGACTCGAGTGTTTTGTATTTTGCTTTACGCTCGGGTCAGACTGAGTGTACCAGTATTCGAGACTCACCTTTGGAGTTGGAGCTTGGCTTGAAGATCCAGCCATCTATTCTGCTTCAGTATTCGATGATTCCAGTAATGTATTCTGATTTGTATCTGATGTATCGTATTACTCTTCTGTTGTAAACTCTGATGTATTTTATATATTCATATAGTAGCTTCATGAACTACTATCTCTTTTATTTCCGCTGCACTTATTACTCTGTGTCTGTGATCTGTGATATTTTATTTACTGTATATGTTCAGTTTTGCCAAATTTAAATTAACAAAGTGGTATTTTGAGCAATTCAACTCCGGCATGAGTGTCTACCTATACACTTATAATGGATGCGAATGGTCCAAAATATCGGGTCGTTACAATTATGCGATAAGGTTGGAATTCACCGCCACCAACAATGATGCAGAGTATGAAGCAGTGATAGCTGGATTAGAACTTGCCTTAGAAATCGGAGCCAATTCTTTGTGTCTTCATAGCGATTCTCAACTTATTGTAAATCAAATACAAGGAGAATTCCAGGCTCGAGAAGAACGACTCATAGCATATTTAAAGAAGACCAAGTTGCTTCTCAATCGATTGGATCACTATTTAATCAAACACAACCCTCGGGAAGAGAACCAAAAGGCCGACGAATTGGAGAAGCAAGCTAGGATGAGAGACGGCGCTATTTCCGGAGTAGTAGCCATCTCAAAGCAACTGACCCCATGTTTTGAGCAAGTGAATCTGATAGCTGCAACCGAAGAAGCAACTTGGATGACTCCCATCCGAGACTACTTACAAAGTGGCAGACTACCCAACGGGCGTAATGAAGTCAAGAAAATCTTGAGGAAAGCTTCCCGCTACACAATACAAGAGGGCATCCTCTATCGGCGCGGCTTCTCTAACCCCTTATTAAGGTGTGTCGCTGGAAGGGAAGCCAAGGAAATCTTATCCAACATCCATCAAGGAAGCTGCGGAGATCACACTGGAGGGCAGACTTTGGCAAAAAAGATACTCCGATTTGGATATTTCTGGCCCACCTTAATCAAGGACGCCTTAGATTTCATCAGAAAACGTGACAGATGTCAGAAGTTTGCTAAGATTCCGCGGCTACCAACAATTGAGATTACTCAAATGACCAGCCCTTGGCCCTTTGCAGTATGGGGAATTGACTTGATTGGCGAACTGCCAATGGGTCGAGGCGGGGCCAAATATGCTATAGTGGCAGTCGACTATTTCACCAAATGGGTGGAAGTAGAACCCCTAAATAAAGTATCTTCAGCAAAAGTTATTAACTTCTTGATCAAAAATGTTCTATGCAGGTACGGAGTCCTATTCAAAAGCATATCGGACAATGGACTTCAGTTTGATAGCGAGGAGTTCACGAACTAGTGCCAAGGATACGGAATTCACAAAAGCTTCTCATCCGTAGCTTATCCCCAGGCAAACGGACAAGTCGAAGCCATCAACAAAATTCTCAAAACTATAATAAAAAAGAATCTCGAAAAGTCAAAAGGCACTTGGGTGGATGAACTCCCTACGGCACTGTGGGCCTATCGCACATCTTTCAGAACATCAGCGGGGCATACTCCTTTCTCTTTGGCATACGGATCAGAGGCTATGCTCCCAGTTGAGACTATAGTGCGTTCCCACCATAGGATCCACTATAACCCAGAAGAGAACGAAGAACTTCTCCACATGTCTTTGGATCTAATTGAGGAAAGAAGAAATGATGCAGCCCTCAAAGCAGCAGCTCACAAGAAAAATGTGGCAACGCAATACAACTCCAAAGTCAAGCATCGTAGCTTACAAAAAGGAGATCTTGTCCTCAAGCGAATCTTCCCGCGCCCTGGAGCGCTAGATCCAATCTGGGACGGACCATATGTAATTCATAAAGATCTCCACAATGGAGCTTATATTTCGTCAACAATGGACGAGGAGGTGTTCCAGAGGGCATGGAAAATCCAACACCTTCGTCGATACTTTTGTTAACTTGTACTGCCCATATGAAGTGAATTAACAAAGAGAATCAGTGGACGTAGGCATTTTCATGCCGAACCACTTTAAAAACCTTGCCTCTTTTTTTTAACTTATTCCTTTACATCTTGGCTGCTTGTTAACTTTATCCTTTTCTCTTGAACAAAATCCTGTGCAAATAGCATTTCCATTCAAAGCGCTCCACAGCGCGACTTCTCCTGGACAAGACCTAACAGGTACTATACGAATCTATGCCCTCGCCAATGAGACACTTTTGCTTCGGCATCCCTCTGCTGCGGGTTAACTCATTGCTCGCGACGACACTCAAAGCTAACTGTAATGAGCCGATTATAAGCCACCAAGAAGGCCGACTATAGCCAAGGTAGCTCATTACGGCGTTCGGCTCGGCGACAACTGTGAACCTACTTTAAGCCCCAACATAAGGTGTGGCCAGCCAGGGGTAGTTCACGTTTGACGATCGGCACCCACGCTAGCCGGCCACAGTAAATCGAATAATACCCATGATTACGAGCCATAATGGCCCGGGTAGTTACTGTGCGCGATCTCGGCTCCGATGTGTCTTAAGTACGGCTGTGGTAAAAAAGATTAACTCCCCGCGGAGGAGTAAGATGGGTGACAAATGTCTCCAAGACCCACAGCTAGGGAAAGTGACTACAAAGCCCGTTTGCCACGAACTTAAGCACATCGAAGGCCTTCCGTGATTGGAAGTTTTACTATTTCTCATATTCCAATTTTATTTAAAAAAAAACTTTCCTCCTATCCTCTATAACGATCCCCAAAGTACAGGACACAGAATAGGAGACATTAGCTAATGGAATTGGGAACTCACAATGGGACACTAGGCCGCATTCCATACTCAATCACACAAGACATTCAAAGCTACCATCTACAAGTAACATATGAAGGGCGGTATTTTCTTCTCTCATGTATAAATACGTGGCTATAATTTATTCACACATCACACTAACATTGCAAGACATGAAATTATGTTTTAAACAAGAACTTGACATCAAGCACAACTAAAATACAAGCATATGCATAGCTATATTTCTCATACAACGTGTCAAAATAGCAAAAACATTCAAAAACGACAGAATCAGCTTAAGTTAAAAAATTACACGTCAAGAATAATGTTGTTTATTACAAGTAACATGATTACAACCTAAAAGTTACGTTACTATTTTGAGACTAACATATACAACAATGTCAAGTCAACAAAAAGATATCCAAGTCAAGTCAAGGAGCCGGCTGCATTGGAGCTTTACCCTTGTCCTGTTTCCTACCTGTCCGGTCAAAGAAAGAGTTCATTAGTGATAAGCAACCAAGTTAACGGAAAGACTAGGAGGGAAGACTTACCAGCGCCTGCTTCCTGACCATCCTGATCATCATCCTCTACTTGCACACTTGCCTCCTCAGCGGCAAGCAGCCGCATACCCTCCTTCACCGCCACCTTCTCCTCCTTGGTAAACTAGGCAGTGACCACATCCATTCTGAAGACCGCGCCACCCTCTTTATCTGCATCAGCCCTAGCCTCCTCCAGAGCCCTGAGATAAATCCTGGCCATAACTCGGGGGTAATCATCCATCCAGGATAAGTTACCCTGTTTCCAAGTGCGGAAATACATATCCTGGAGCATCTCATCCATCATCCCCTCGTTTTCCTCAAGCTCCCTCATTCGGGCCTCAGAAGCACGCAGCTTTGCAACGGCAGCATCCCACTCCGATCGATATCGTGAGCGGTCAGCCTGAAGGGATATCCTCATTGCCTCCATCTCCTCCTTCAACCTGGACTGAGCAAGCTCCGCGGCCTCAAGTCTACCCAATAATTCTTGTACCCGCTCAAGGTCCGCTTGTCGAACCTCATCCACCGTCGCAATGGCCATGTCAATCCACTCCTTGCAGGCGGCCTCCATTTTTTGCAACTCTGCCTTGCCGGCCTCTTCCATAGTCTTCTTCAGTTGCCTGGATGCAACCTCATGCTCAGAAATTTGAATGGCTTGATCGGCAAGTTGCTTAGCCTGGTCTTAAACCATTAACCGTAACCGAATGTTGGCACTCCTAATTTCCTCCCCGGCCTTGACTAGTCGAGCATGATGCCCCATCAATTTCCTGGTCTCCTCGGCAACTCGGTCGATGTTCGCCTTAGCTTCATCCCCTAGAGTTACAACCTGGGTGGTAAGCAAATCAAGCTCCAGGGACTTAGCTTCGTCAAGCACCCGTACCATAGGATTGCAAGGTAGAAGGTGCTCACCAGTAGTCTCATCGAAGGAGATGTCATGAGAGGCCGGGTCCAGGTCTGGATGACCCGCAAACGGATTACGAACCAAGCCAGGGTGATCTATCGAGGTGACGGTTGGATTCTCAGACGGATGTGGGGAAGTCATAAACTCAGTATCCTCCTCCGTAATATCGTGAATAGGCTGGAGTGGGGCTGGAGGGCCAGGAAGAGATTCAAATGAAGATCGACTCCTCTTCCTCTTTTGTATATCTTCTTCAATGACTCCAAGAAGAGGACGATAGCCGACTACGTCTCCAGGGCAGTTAGTAGGAGGCTTCGGCTTGGCAGAAGCTTTGAGGAGTCTGTATTGTTCAAGCCTGTGCCGAAGATCTGAGGACTTGGCCATTTTGCCCGCTCCTGGAATGAAAACCAAGTGTCACCAGCATGCATTTAGCCATCATTCATGAATTAAAAAGAATAAATAGAAATTCCCCTTGAATCGCAGAAGTTGCCTCAGTAGAAGCACTCCCGGAAGATAATTCGGCGCCGCTCCCGGCCTTATCAGCTTTCTTGGGCTTCTCCGCTAAGGTCGGTCCTTACTCCAACTCTTCGAAGGCTTGGCGAAGAGCGTCATCTGTCCACTCTTGAATCACGCCTGCCTGCCCAGGAGGCAAAGCCCCGGTGCCATCACCGCCCTGTCCTTCGCCACCGTCATCGCCGTGACGATCTCCGTC
This sequence comes from Allium fistulosum, assembly GCA_030737815.1. Classification (NCBI taxonomy): domain Eukaryota; kingdom Viridiplantae; phylum Streptophyta; class Magnoliopsida; order Asparagales; family Amaryllidaceae; genus Allium; species Allium fistulosum. The sequence continues at coordinate 421,051,628 of CM060907.1, read as the reverse complement.
ACCTTCTCTACCACTTCCGCTCTCTGCCTCACCTCCTTCATCCTCGTCTTTTCCCCCTCCACTTTTTCCTCCTCCTGAACATCTGGATGTGTGCTGGGAGAGGGTCCATCGGACTTCTTGAGTTTCTTCCCCCCGGCGACTGGATGCATCGAGAAGGGTCTCCTTTTACTGCTCTTCGACGTGGCCCCTCCTGTAGCTTTGGCAGCCCTCTCCTCCGCCGTGTCTCTCTGCTTGACCATCGACTGATGTGGTAGAATCAGGTTATGCCCCAGAAGTGTAGCGTTCCTAATCAAGTAAGAAGCCGACCTATCCCTTCCCGAAATGGCTTCTATTTCCGCAGCCATCTGAACCAGGCGATCATTCTCTACGACCGCAAAGCCACCTGTCGCTAGCAAGAAATAAAAACGCATAAGAAGAAGCATTGCAGTCAGAACGGAAATTATAAATAAGCTTCAAACTTACAGCCGGAACTGGAGCGACGAATAGAGACAAAGTCATCCTTGACGAAAAACCATTCTTTCTTGAACATGCTGAACTTCGAATATAAGTCCAGGACTGGCTTGAAAGATACGGCTGATTCCAAGCTGATGTATGGAGACACCTTCTTATCGCCTCTCAAATTGTACAAATACCGGATCTCCCGGTTGGAGGGGACGCCCGTATATCCTCTGGAAAATGACAAACAGGCTCACCAGGATGGCGTAGGAGTTAGACTGAAGCTGAAATGGAGCCACCTTCAAGTAGGTAATGATGCTGAGTATCCAAGCATTGATCGAGGGAATGGCCCCACACATACAATGGTACCTACTATAGGCGAAATATCCTTCGGGGGGATTATATGGCATCACTCCCTCCCCCGGCAATAGCATGCGCACTCTGTCAATCCCAAAGGAGCGAGAAATAACATCAAGATGCTCGCCTTTGAGAGAGCTAGGGAAACAGTCAGGAGGTTAGTTCAGAAGCTCCTGAGGGCCGTACCCATCTACTAGTGACCTTGGGGCGGGCCCATGACGTCCCGGTCTTGACTGAGCTGGGGGCACTGCGGAAGGATCTTCTCTATCCTGGGATTTCTTCTTTTCTGATCGGGTTTCAACTTTATGAGACATTATCTGCAACACAAAAGAGTACATTGTTAAAACAAAGGATATAGAGATAAAAACAAGCAAGTGTATGCAGACTGGAATTTCACTCGTAATTCAAAACATAGGAGTGCATTCGGTAGTTCAAGGCCGAAAGGTCATTCGACACTCAGACTCCCGAATTCATTCGGTAAGTCAAGACTGAAGGTTCATTCGGCACTCAGAAACCCCTAGTCCATTCGGTAAGTCAAGGCTAAAGGTTCATTCGGCACTCGAAATCCCCGAGTCCATTTGGTAAGACAAAGCGAAAGCTCATCTGGCAGAAGAGGGCCTCACCTGGTCCGGCAGTTGAGGTATGGTTCGGTGCTCGTTTTATTCGGCAAAGGCAAAAAATTTGGTTCGGCTAATACGGAATAACAAGGGCATGAGGCTCCTACTTATATGCAAATATGGACGACCGAACCAACCGGTTCGACACTTGAAACCGAATGACCTAAACCAAAGTGAGACATATGCTGGCATATGCCCCACTTTGGGGGGGCAAATGTTGGGTGCGTTTCCACCACCACCGAGCCATGCATCTCCGAACCAGTCAACTACCGGACCAATTGTCTAGCCAAGCCAACTCTTACTCCACTACTACCGAACATGTCCACTACCGGACCAACTGTCTAGCCGAACCAACTCCTACTCCACTACTATCGAACCATCCACTACCGGACTAGCTACCTCCATCCACTGCCGAACCAGAGGCAGGGGAAGCCACCACCGGGCCACTTACTACCGGACCAACCTCCACCGAACTAACCCATCTCCCAGATGCTACCGGACCAAGGTCTCCACTCCAACCATCTACCACCAGACCAAAGCACTACCGAACCAAGGCGTTGCCGAACCAACGTTGCCAGGCCAGATTGCATCAGCCTAGGCCCAACAGCAGCTATTACATCCAAAACCCCTGCTCCCAGCCTCACTCTATGAATAGAGGGGCAGGGGTACAACAATGAGGGACAAGTTTGAGAGCTCAAGCGTAGATAGAACTTTCAAACAACTTTCATTTACTTGTATCAAAGCTTTGTACTTGTAATCTGAACAAGAAAGGAGAAATAATATATAAAGTGGACGTAGGCACATTCTGGCTGAACCACTATAAATCCGCGTGTCTTTTACAGTTTAGTCCCTGCTTTTTACATATTTGCATAAATCTCCCAAATCACTAAAAACAACATAAAATCAACTAAATCATACGACTTGGAGGTGTTTGCCCATTTTTTGTGCAAACACGTATCATATGATTTCAAATCAACCATTCACTATTAATACCATAACGGAATATATTATCACAATTCAATTATCTAACCAAACTATCCAATCATCCATATTAACAATCAATTTGGTATAAACATACATATGTCATAAGGGTGTAAATGTGATTGTTTTAACATAACCAAAATATAATTTCAAAAGAGATGAGAATTTACCATCATATCCACTCCGTCAATCTTTTTGTAGGCTAACGTTCTTTTCAAACTAATGCGCTTTTCCCAAACGTCTCGAATTCTCGCCTAAATTTATTTCCCTTACGAATTGCTTTTGTTTTCCTCCCTCTTTTCGTTTTCTTTTCTTTTTTATTTGTTTGGCCATGAGCTTTTTTGAAGGGAATGGGGTGTACGGCCTTGGGTATTTAGAGTATTGGCTTGGGTAGGTGGCTTTGGGCTTGGGTAGGGCTTGTACACGACGGGTATGGGGAGTTTGGGCTCGGGTTTAGGTGGGTAGAGCTTGGATTTAGGTGGGTAGGGCTCGACCTTGGTGTGTAGGGGGGCACAGCCTTGGTGTGCTCGGGTTTGGTGGTGTGGCCGAGGGTAGGTGAATGAAGAGAAATGGAGGAAGTAGAGAAGGATATTGGAAATCTTGTGAAAGGAAATTGAAGTGAAAATGAAGAGTTTTGAGGTTGTATTTATAAGTGAAGATTTTGGGGGTAAATGACATAAATAACCTTGTTTACTTCTGAACTTGATTAGCTTTGATTTGAGATGCATTTAATGTATGGAATGATGGTTATGGAAGAGTGTGTTAAGAGGTGAAAATGTGTCACTTTCTTATGGTTTGTAATTGTTAAATCATACATTTTTTCTCCTTTTCCATGTATAAGCATAACATCTCATTAATGAGATGAGAAATAAGGTAATGATGTTGTTTATAAAAAAAAATTGAAAAAAATATAAATTTGTCAAATCATAACTTTTATACCTTTTTCTTTATTTAGACTTATCAAAAGTAAACTCTTTTTGTCTTTAGTGCTAAATGTAAAGTGTTTAAATAGTTTGTAAACTTGTATTTATATGTTAGAAAATGTATCAGGTTGCAATAACTTGACGACAACTTGTTTTGGTTGAAAACGGTGTTTTTTGTCGACAAATTTTACAGTCAAAATTTGACGTTTTTGTTAAGTTATATATTGAAGTAAACCAAATTTAAAATGAACTTTTTCCTTTTTTTAAATAAATTAAACATGTCTCTTTATATTTTAAAATCATATTTAATTAATATCAAAATTTCTAATTTTACAGTGTATGTAAAACTAGCAAAATACGACAAATTTTGGTTATTTTTGTAAAACGATTATTAACATACTTTTAAATATATTAATATACTTTTATTATCTTTATTAGATGTTTTAAATAAGATTTAACTTATCAGATAAATATTTAAACCTATTTATTTAAGCTTTTATTTATTTTTAACAAAACTTAACTTTTGTTGATTTGTTCTAAAATCCAAATTTATTAACTATAAGAATAGATAATTATTTATTATATATAACATATTTATTTAAGTTTTAAACCTTTTTAAATTTAAAATAAAAAAAATCACTCATTTTCGAAGTAGCGAAATTACGGGTACACCGAATCTCTACCCTCCCTCACGCTCTCGACCCTGGGCCGCACGATGAAACCAAAACGCACGCGACTTCACCTCCAACATGTGCACGCCACCACACCATCGGACGACGATCCACCACCACCATAGCGTGCGCTACATGCTGCTCCAGCACCACGCCAAGTGTGGTGCCTCCGCCGCCTCCATCCACGTGCAAAACCCAAAAACATGCACGACATTCAAAGCCAGATCTGAGCAAATCTAAGACGTTACACTACAAACCAACCGTTCGATGTGTAGAGCTCGTCGAGATCTACGACTTTGCTTTTGGAAGTTTTTGATTTCGATGAATGGATGAAGAGAAATTGAAGGAGGAAGGTGATGAATTTTCAGCTATTAAAATCTTAGAGGGAGTAGCCGTGAATAGACTAGGGTTCTGAACGAAATGAACGGCTTATTATATAAGTTTCCAATCCAATACACACCTAAAATTTTCAAACTCCAAACGAAGCGTGCCGCCTGGCGTTCATAATGTTTTACCCCCATTCTGAACACAATGGAACTAGTTTCGAGGCCTAATTTGATCGTATTCAGAAGATAGCTTTTCAAAATCAGTTAATTTTAATTAAATTCTGAAAATAAAGTCTACGCGTTTCAAGCTCGCACGGCCAACAGACAAGCCCAATAGCTACGAAACTTGAAATCCTACAATAACTCATTGTTATAGATCTGATGAAAATGGTTTCTTCAAAATCCAACACAGTGGCCAAAATGTCTATTTGTACTCGTTAATTAAAATATAAAATTTCCAATTCCTATTATTCACTTTCAAATTCAATTTTAAAAGTAAACAATCTTCATTCTCGTTTAAATCGAATTCATATCAAATTTTAAAATCATTTTCATTCATTTTTAATTCAGGATTCAATTATTTGAAAATTTCAAAATTAAATTTAAACAATTCAATTATCAAACAAATGACATTAATAAATCATAAATTTTCAATTGAATTTTAATTATCAACAATTATTCTATTTTCATCTAAATAATTCAACATTTATTATTCAAGTCCAGTTATTGATTATAAACATATTCAATATCTAAAATTTCATTTCCATAGTTGTTATTGCCAAAATCATTGGAATTGTTTATTTCAAAATTTTATTATATTCAATAAACTACAATAATAAATCAATAAATTTATGTTTCTACCGATTTTTATCCAGTAATCACGTTAAATTTAATAATTTAAAATAGTTAAAAGTATGGGTCGTTACATAAAGAATTAATATTATCAATTTTATTACTTTGGTTTCCGAACTGCCAAACCACGACTATTTTAAAAACTCGTTTTTCTCATATTTTAAAATCTACTAAATGAAATCTAGGTCCTTTTCTTTTTTCTAAAAATTATGATTACAAGTGTTCAGAAAATTCTGATTACAAAGGATTCCGACTCCGAATCCATCGTATAAATGGATTTAACTTTCTATGGCGTGAAATCGCACACCGCCGTCACGTGACACGTTTATTTTTGTATCAATTTTCTTAACTTGTCAAAACTTCACCAAATCGAGTTTTAGTGTTTATAAAACTATTATAAACCATTTTAAAAAGGTTTAACAATCTCATATACAACATTACATTTATTCAAGGAAAGTGGTTTCCTTTATGATATTCGACGTGAATCATTTACACATCCAACCAAACATATTTTTATATCCAAACATGCTTCAAAACCATCACAAACAAGCATAGGCAAACATATATATCATCGAATATTGCATAATATAAATAGAGTTTCTTATATTCATTGGTTTCTAACTTTATAAAAATTCGCTATAGCTCCGCTACGATCGAATCAAAGCCCATGGAATCGAGCCATGGATGTTTGAATGGGCTTAGCCTAAGCTCGCAAGTGGAAGTGGATTGGACTTAGGTGGTAGGAGTTGGTGGCCGTTGGTTTTGAGTGGAGGAATGAGTGGTTTGAGCTTGTTTTAAAGTGGATTGCTAATGCATATATACTAATATAAATTTATTTTCTTTTTTACTAATTTTTCTTCATAATTTTCCTAAGTAGAGAAGCCATTAAAGAAGAGTATAAAGAGATGAATATGCTTAGGAATTTATGAACAACGAACCAAAGATGAAGGGTGGTATTTATAGGCAAAAATCTAAACTAAAATCTCATGACATTTCTGTGCATATACATCACCATTTCGTCACCCCCACACCCTCCTCCTCCATCACTATGCAAGGCTGAGTACCCATGTGTGTGAGTTGATGTGTGTAAGAGTGAAGTGAAGTTTTCTTTTTAGGCGTGAAAATATCTCAGATCTTTTGTAATATACATATATCTATATGTATGTATGTATGTATTTATGTATGTATGTATGTATGCATGTGTATTTGTATGTTTATATGAGTTCATGTATATGTTAGGTTGTGCATGTGTATGTTATATATGTGCAAAAGACATATAAACAAGGTAGCAAAAACTTTGGACAACTTTCGTTTGTTAAACCGTTGAAAATTGAGAAGCCGAATCCCGGTCACATTTTCACTTATAAATTAATTTATAAATAAATGTAAACAAAATTTAAAAAACTAATTTCTTATCATTTTTAACCGACTAAAATGATTAAATTTGATTTATAAAACCATATAAATTAATATTAAAAAATTGTTTATAAAATGTGCTGTAATATCGATAATGTAACGACCAGGATTTTCGACTCTCGAAAATTGACACCAATACGTCCACTATATTACATGCCGAGAAATCGAATGCAAGGAAAATCTGATTGTTAGGAAAAAAGAAAGAAGGAAGAAGATAAGAAGAAAACTAAACAACACAGAATCTCACAGCGGAATGAATAATCTATAATATACAACAAATCTTTACACAAAAGTCAAACTGTAATGTATGTATATACAAACATCAATCAGAGTATACTAATCTATTTCAGCCTTGACAGTTATACAACCGGTCCCAACAATTTGCTGATAAATACCACAATGAACACAACAGAAAAGTAATCATCTACGCGAATGTGTCTCTATGCTTCCAGCTCGTCTTCTAAGGATCCAAAGCATCCAAACTAATCTGTAATATGCTCGGTCTGAATCGAGAATTTTAATAATATAACACCCGAGTTAGTCTGCAAAACCAGCGTGAGAAAACAAATCCAACCGGATTTTAAAGTTATAAAACTTGAAATCAAAAGTATCTCATAAGAACACTCCGCACATAAACACGGACAGGTTTTTACCTTACAATTACCAAAACCATTTCATGTGAAATTCTCTGATATTATGATATGGTCTAGATACAAATACATATTAATCTTAGCTGAAATTGTTACATTGATTAAATTCCAGCATACTAGGTATACAAATAAAACCATAAAGGCTCATATTGAAGAATGGATTCCACACAATGACTGGGCTACTGGGGTACCGTCCGTCACAGTTCATCTCCAGATAAAATAACACCGAGGACCTCGCTTGGATCCCCTGCCAACACTGAACCGACCTACCCCTTACTGGATAGTACCTATGATCACCCCTCCGTTAATGGGCCTTGAAGCATACAAATGAGAGATTATAGTGACTCTAGATAGAGATGATCATACCCTACTTGGGAGCGACCCACTTAGCCCTGCTGCATCTCCTCGTTTTAGTCATTCCCGATTGATGAGGCGAGGCTATGTTTTACCTTTTATATAGCACTTCCCACTTGGAATGCTAATACTGCCTTCTAAGCAATAATGCAATACCAGCATTCATCCATACAAGTCCATTCCAGGACTGAACAAAACACTTGAGAGCTCCGTTTACAATACCAACATCTTCAAGATGTCTTTACTTCGAATTGCATTCGTTGGATTGAAGTGGTTTTCGGATAACTTACCCAATCCCGGTCTCTTTGAAATAACATTTCGATAATTTTCGGTAAACTCAACTCCGGTTCTTTAGGAAATAAATAGTGAAAGATAAGATCGGAAATCACCTTCTAACTGTTAGTGGACGGTTTCCTTACATTATCCTAGGAGAATGAAACAAGATTTATACGCACAGTGCAGCATCATCGGAGATGACTGTGCCATATAACCCATGTGTTTCTCCTAGATATTTCCAAAGTTACATTTTGGGTAAAATTTCAATTGTTGGTTATTTAACTATCAAATAACAACATTCGAATCAAGGATTGATTCCATAGGGAGAACCAATATTGGTTAAGCACATCAGTAGCCACCAACCTCCTTTTATAAATCTTTTATAAATGAAAATAACTTTGTAATTTACTTGTATAAGAAAACTTTTACAAGGATATATTCATCAATCCTTATATTTTCAATACTTAGGGAATATTCATATAGTTATCCCAACGGTATAAATATATTACAAAAATGAGAAAGATTTTCCTTTTATTTGATCTAAAAGTCATTCATGAACTCCTTATAATTCTCTAATACCATTTATTAATCATTTATAAAACTCCTTTTATAAATCTATAAACATATTTCTTAAAACTCGTTTATAAATATCTAACCATTATTAAAACTCTTTGACCTTGTAAATAATCTTTCCTTGGGTTTCAAACTATTTCATAATTTCCATTATAATGTCCAAGTCTATTTATAAAATTTAACTTATGAGTCTTGAACACATTTTTAAAAAAACGAGGATCATTTACTTCTAAAACGGTATTATATAAAATAATTATTAAAATTAAACATAATTAATAAATAAATAATTATTATTATTCATTAAACATCTTAAAATAATAATTAATCGTTTTAGAAATAATAATAATTAATCTCTACCCTTATTATAAATAACAATATTTTATTTTCAAAACCCTATTAATAAATCCTTATTATTATGTCAAACCATAACTATTCTTAAAATAATTAACCTTTCAAAATATTAACATTTGTTAAATACTTTAAAACAATTTTAACTATGGACCAATAACTTTTAAAACAATATAATATAATTATATAATCTTACAATAATATTACTATAATTAAATAACTTTATATTACTATAATTAAATAACCTTAAAATAATATTACTAAAATTAAATAACTTTAAAACAATATTAATATAATTAAATAACTTAAAACGATACTAATGTAATTAAAAAACCTTAAAATAACATATTTCTGAAACCCAGTTCCGGATTTACAAATCATTTCCCGTCTCAAAACCAATTCCAATTCAATGGCAATTTATAGTATTTCAAAATACAAATTTAAGGCCGATAGCTACCCAATGCTTAACCAATATCAATATTAATTTTTCTATCACTATTGGGTTTAGTTTTCAAACATATAACAATGTTATAACCAATATTTCCAACAAATAAGATTTATTATCCCAAAATTCATATAACTGGAATATTATTGAAACCAATTCAACAATTACGAGGAATCCCGTTGGATCCCTCTAACCTGTCCCCCCTACATCACAACTTATATATATTAGCACATATATATGTAAATAAAATCAATAGTTATGAGAAATCCTATTGGATCCCTCCAACCTGTTTCCCTTGCATCACAAACAATATATAGTCATAAAATATAAATCAAGCACTTCGAGGTGGGATTCGTATACAAAGGATCATCCTCTCTTACACGAGAATGTAATAGGGTCTCATCCACTCCAAGGGCGGTAATATATCCAAACCAACTAATAACTAAAGCAATTCGTTCAAGCAATCACTCAACTACTTTTATCAACCATATGTCATACTAGTTAACCCAAAAGATGAGTTTAACTCACCGAAATTTTCTGTTGTCGCCGAGGCATTTCGGTTTGGAACTAAAATCGAACGACATCCGATTTTAGCCCAAATTTCAACTATATCCATATCTATCCAAACCATTTTCATCGCGAAGCTTACGTCATTACGAGCAATGCAAAAGTCCGCGCCTCGATTAGACCTCGTATGAGAGACTTATGAAATTTTCAAGTAATCGATTTTTAAATAAATAAATAAATAAAATAATTACATAAGTCGTTATAATTACAACCATAACCTTATATCTTCCTTTCCGCTGAATTAATCCATCTCCCTGTACACGCAAGGAACCCTCCATGGTCGTGCATGGCTTATCATTGACACGGAGCAAACGACCAAGAAATGGAATGCCGTCTTCACCAATGCAATTCTCTTTGCACGCTCGATCTCCCGGACCGAACCACACATGCGCGCATTCCCTTCCACAATGCGACCATGATGCATCTCTAGGTAACCCAAAATCGTGCGACACTTTTTATCGTCGTCCTCCACCAAACTCCACCGCAATGCAACGCTCTCCAAGCTGGACACAATGCCACTCTTCGATTTCTCCATCGTTGCCCAAGTCGCCAGAAAAACTAAAACCTGACTTTCAACCATCGTCGAACATTGACATGAAAACTTGCTGAACTTGCATCGAAAACATTACTCGATCCCACGATCCCCACATCTCATATGCCACCTTCCAATTTGAAGCGAATAGAGAGATATATTTTTTTGATTTTTGTGAACATAATTTCCCTCTTGTTGTTTTCAGGCGATAACTCAAATGTTTCTCAACGAAATCTCGATCCGTTAATTTTTACTATGGAATAATTTGAACAACTTTCTTTCACATCATTTCAGCTAATTCTTGATAGTTTAGGTCGGATTGATTTTTGAAGTTGTGGATGGTGATGATTTCTTAAAAAAGTTTTAGCTTACTGTCATGAAGGGAAAGAAGAAGGCCATATGTTTTTAAACATGGAGGAATGTGGGTATAGCCTGGAACATGTAGAGGTATGGGTTGAAGTATAGGCTGGTGGTATGGCAAAGTTACGGGCTTATAGATATATTATTTGCATTAAAAAAATATAATATGTTTGTACCAAAAATGGGCACAACACTCTTTGGGAGTTATTTGAAGAGATAAAATGAAGATTATAAATGTAAAACAGAGGTTATCTAACAAAAACTCCAACAAACAGAAATGTAAAATGAACAGACAAGCGATTTAGAGTGGTTCGGCGTATTGCCTACGTCCACTATGAAGTTTTGATGATTTTATTGATTCTCTTTCAATGATTACAAGCGATTACAGAAAACAACAGCGGATTACAGATTAGAATTCGCTATTGACAGCAAAGGTAGGATGCAAATCTTAATCCGGCAGAGACTGGACGCTTCAGAATCCAAAGATCCCTTTTCTGTACGCTCTGGGGCTCTATTTATAGGTGTAGGAGGCTGAGATTCCGCTCAAATTTCAGGAGACTCGTTCTGGCACATGAGGGGGCCCACGCGACCAATCTCATGAAGTTTCGCCTCGATCTGTGATCGATACAAATCCATTTCGTATCAATCAAGATGATGTCCAATCGAGCTAAAATTTGGCAGAGATACTCCTTAGTGTATATGCAAGATTCTGTGAAAGTTTCATTGGATTTGGATCAGTGGATCAGGAGATACAGTCGATACGAAATGGAATTTCTCGAAGGCTGTTTGGTTCGTCTCCATGGCTTCGACTCCATCCCTTCGTGTCGATGACCGCACGTGTTCCTAAGATGATGTGGCGCGCGCACTTCGCTCCGTGTTGACCGTTTCGACTCCATAGATCTCGCCTCGTTCGCTTCGAGGGATGATACGTCATCCAAGTTTGTTGACTCACTAGATACGAACAAACTCCTGCTCATGGGTACGAACGTGGTCCCATGATGGATACGAAGCATTGAATCTCTGATGGATGCGAAGTTGACGTTAGGTGACCTTTACAAAGTAGACGACTTACTGATGGATTCAAACAAGTCTCTCTGGCTGAAGGCTAGTCGGTACGAAGTTCATTGGTACGTGGACCTGGCCATTCTGATCGATATGAAATCGATGGATACGAAATGAGGGCCATCGATGGATACGAAGTCCATCGATACGAAATCGAAGGATTAGAGACATGGCTAACTTTATCGGTACGAACCAACGCTCCGTGATGGATACAAAATGAGACTGTCTGATGGATACGAAAACATGCTTTTCCCTTCAACTTGCATCCATCATAACTTGATCACATGAACTTGGATTGACGTGAGACTTGGAACGTTGGCCTCCTTTTCTTTTCTAGTCATGTCATATTAATCGTAGCTCGATCCGGACTCGGACAAAATTCATCGATATCCAGGGTAGACCTATGTGCACTAGATGTCCATAACGAGCGACTCTAAGTTTCTGATCAATTCCTTGATATCTCGGCCTTGCCAAAAGGCGGGATAACATAATATAAGGCTTTAATCGTTTAAAAATCTCAAACTCTTATCGAGGCGTAATGCTTGGCATTCTATATGTTATACCTCTATTCTGAACGTAATGGAACTTTTTTGGAGACCTAATTCGATTGTATGCAGAAGATAGCTTTTCAAACCCAATTATATTATAAAATATCTTAAATTAATTTCAACGCGTTTCGATCTCGCATGACCAAACGATACGTCTGATCACAATGAAATTCGTCGGCGTATAATAATGTACTATTATGGACCCAATGAAACTGGGTTCGTTGAAATACGAGACAGTGCCCTGGAAGGTTATTTTTACACGTTAATTAAAACGAGTAATTTCCAAAGTCTGTTAAATCACTTTTAATTCAATTTAAAAGTTTGCTAACTTCATTCTTATTCAAATAGATTTAAATCAACTTCCAAAATCATTTTTGTTCACATTAAATCCAAGGTTCAGTTATTTAAACAATTCCATATATTAAATTTGATAATTTAATTATCAAATAATCGCTGAAATTCAAGTTATTTAACCTATAAAAATAACATTCCATATTTAAATCAATTAATTATTCCAAATTCAACTGACTAAAATTTTGGGTCATTACATTCTTCCCACTTAAAAGAATTTCGTCCCCAAAATTGCCAAGGTAAGAAAAATGTCCAAAAACATTACTTTTTAAAACCAATTAGTTAAAATAACTTAACAAATCCTTTGAAGCCTTTAACCTTTTCCAAAAATCAGATTGTTGAAACTTTGTTATTACCTTTTACTAAGTTTCCAAATTTACCCATAGATTCCAACTAATATCATCCCATTCAATTGTTTCAGGTTATAACTCAATCAAATTTTAGTTACCAAAAATTTCTCAAAAATTTTATAACTCTTAAATTGACGGAAAATTTCGTCAGCGTCTCCGTTGCGTGGCTAGATTGAATCAACTACTAATCGCCACTTTGGGCCCAAACCAACAAAAGAAACAAAAGCCAGGTGACTCGATCATAAAAACATCAAACCAAACAACGATATAAGCATATACCTTTTTGTCGATTGTTAACGTCAAAATGTGAACGCCAACACCCGGTGTGTGTAGTAAGATTGTGAAAGCACCACCCGCGTAACGGGAACAGAAATCAAGCAGGAAAATAGTAGAAATGCAGTAAAAGACAGCAGTTTATAGTGGTTCGGCTTAAGATTTAGCCTACGTCCACTTTGAATCTCTTTATTATTGAATCTGATTACAAATTGATACAAATCTTCTATGAAAACAATACAACTCGATCACAAGAAGCAATCTTGACTACTAGCTCAATCTTCGGTGATGAAACTCGATGAATTCATGTCAGATGTTAGGAATTTCTCTCGAAGTTTGTTGTAGTGTCTTGAATGCTTGGAGGATCCTTGTTTGCTGAATGATTGGAGAGTTCGACAGAGTAACGGCGCTTTAGAAATGAATTGCCAAAAGTCCTTTTGATGTTGGAAGTGGTGGGGTATTTATAGTAGCTGATTTGAATTCAGAAAATTCGCCTAAGTCTTAGGTCGCGTACGACCTTAATTAAGTCGTAGGTCGCGAGCGACCTAAACTAGGTCGCAGGCGAGTTAATGGATAGCTGTGGAAGCTCTAGATCGCTAAAGTCCTAACTCGTTAGCCTCCTAGGTCGCAAACTTCCAAGTTCTTAGGTCGCAAACCTTTCCTGTAGCTAGGTCGCGAGGTCCTCCTGGATCTTAGGTCGCAAACTTCTTAGGTCGCGAACTTCTTAGGTCGCGAACTTCTTAGGTCGCGAGATCTTCTGCAGCCTTAGGTCGCAAAGCTTTCCTGCCCCCTTAGGTCGCGAGGTCTTTTGGACCTTAGGTCGCAAAGAGGTTAGGTCGCAGCACTTCATTAGGTCGCAGCACTTCATTAGGTCGCAGCACTTCATTAGGTCGCAGCACTTCTTAGGTCGCGAACTTCTTAGGTCGCGAACTTCTTAGGTCGCGAGATCTTCTGCAGCCTTAGGTCGCAAAGAGGTTAGGTCGCAGCTCATCCTTAGGTCGCAGCACTTCATTAGGTCGCAGCACTTCATTAGGTCGCAGCACTTCTTAGGTCGTGCAGTTTTAGGTCGCTTGAAAATAAGAGTTAACATTTGCCCCTCGAAGTACGGGCCGAAGTCATAGGTCGTGTGCTTCGACTTAACTTCGCTAGGTCGCGAGCGACTTAAAACACTAACTTGCTTGTCTATTCATCTTCCTTTCTTGGTTTCATATAAATCGGTTAGGTCGCTTCTTCCTCCTTACTCTATTACTTCGATCCCTTGCTGCCATTGACGAATTTTTCCGAGCTTTCAAAGGCGAATTCAACCTATTCCAGTCATCAATTCTTCCTTACCATTTATAATTCGTAAGTGGATCAGCTTATACTTGCCCATAGTCACTGTTTTGAACATGAATCGTTGTCGCTCGACCTAAGCCCAATTTCGTGCATCACGCCTTTTTGTACGGTAGTCTTAATCGACTTTCGTTCGTCGTTTGACGTGTTGGGATGATTTTCGATCATACGGAAGGTTTTGCTATGGATCTGTAGGATTTGCCATTGATTCTCTGGTCAATCGGTGATAGGTTGAGGTGGGATGAAGGGGATGACGATTCCTTTTTTGAACTGGTGATATTGGGTTATTGGACCCAATATGATGTTGCTTGGAGAAGAAGTCATCAACTTATCAGATTCGAATGCCCTAAGAGTTAGGTCGCGTGGGAATGTTTAACGACCTTAGCCTTTGCGACCTGATGACATTTACGACCTAGAGTATCTCCAACCTAAAAACAATTGTGCTCGACCTAGGACTTAAGAGAATTGCCTCGCCTTAATCCATTCAGCTGCAACACGCGACCTACAGAAATCCTGACTTATGATAGGTCGCTGACCGACCTAAGACTTAGCAATTTTTCACAGTCTTGAACTTTCAACTTGAACAACATGGCATAAGAACATTGCAACCTGTGTTAGGTTGTGAGCGACCTGACACTTAGAACTTTGAACAGCTTTTGACTGATTTTCTGGACTTGAACCGTTTTGGGGTTTTGCACTTTTTCTCGGATTGCCTCGATTTTAATGCTAATAACCTGTTTATAAGCAACATTCACAGGAAAAAAAAGAAAAAATGGGACGAATATACTGCTATTGATTGCCCACATCAAACAGCAGATTAGTTGTCAAAGAAAACCAAACTTAAATGAACTTCGTGAATGAAATGTTGTGAACTAACAAATCTAAGTGAAGTATTCAGGCAAAATTGAAGTGATCGACTAAAGCTGATTTATTTGCATTAACGCAACACTATTCCTGGACTTAAAATATCAAGCCCTGAAACTTTTTAATTGACAAGTATCAATTAGTTTAATTTCATTTACATTTGCTCATTATTGTATTAGTTTTGCACAACACTTCACTCTTTTTAGGAAACGTGCACCTTAATATTTGATCGTCCAGTTCCTTGTGTAGAATGGAATCTCAACAAGAAGACTTGGAAATAGCCGGAGAATCTTTTCCAATTGCTACTCCACTAATCGACCCTCCGGAAAGGACTTCTACTACTTTAAGCCATAAAGTCTTCCGACAACTGTGCATCCAATTCGGCATTGCCGAAGCAGATGCTTTACTTCCTGGGCCAAGCGATACTGCTGACAGGCCGCCTCTTGGCTTCGTTGCTGTGAACCGGCAAATGTGTTCAAGTGGAGCCATCCCTCCATTTAATGATTGTCTTCGGGAACTCCTCCTTCGGCTAACTATTTCTCCCTTTCAACTACACCCTAACGGATACTCCATCCTGCTGGGATTGTGTGTGCTTTTCAGGAGAACGTTGAACCGTTTTCCCTCTTTTGATGAAATTCGCTTCTTGTGCACATTTGCAAAGAACAAGGACCATCCTTCTATTATACTTGTGAGGAGTGCTAGGAATCGCAGACTGATTCTGGACTTGCCCGAAAGTGCCCACGGATTTTTGACTCAATTCTTCTATGTTCGCTGTCCTCCGGGATTTTATGCTATTTGGAGAGTCGGAAGTAAGATTTCCTCTTACCAATTCATTTTTTCCTAAATTTTTCATAATTCGAACCATCAAATGCTTAGTTCCATTCTTTCTTCGTGCAGCACTTCCTTCTCTTCTTCGAGATACCAGCCGTAAGTCGATTTTAGATACTTTGAATGCTGTTGACGCTGAAGAGAGGAGTGCCAAATTCTTGTTGAAAGATGAATTTCTGCACCAGTTTGGCCTTTTACATTCTTCTAGATCGACTCAGATTCATGAAGTTTCTAGCTCGGAGGCGGAAACGTTAATTGCTCCAGATTCCCAAGCAGAGGCGTCAAATGTCCCGGTTTTTGCGGAAGAAGCTGCTTCAAAAACACCTGCCCTGGATTCTGTTTTGATAAAGTGCTCTGGATCCACTGATGTTGTAGGGTTGGCTGGCAAGTCGGCACTTCCCCCAATTATTGAGGAAGAAGAGAATCCTCGAGCTTCTGAAAAATCAATTGATGTGGAACTTGAGAAAGAGAAATCTGCTGAACACTTGGGTGACGATACCTTTGATGGCTTGAGTGACATTATGATAACTTCCCAAGAGCTTTTCGGGGATAGCAGTCAAAAAGCGACTTCTCCCGTCGTCGAGGCAACTTCTACCCTTAAACAAACCCAAATGCCTACTACGCCAATCGTCCCTGTTTCCACACCGAAGCGTGGTCTGTAATTTGACGCATGTAGTTTGCACGCCACACACACTTAGGACTTTTCAGCACTTATAAGCATTTATTCTCTTTTTCCTGGAAATTTTTAAATTCTACACTTCTTCTGCTTTCAGGTTCTCCAATGGGACGCTCCGGCTCATATTATGACTCATTTCAGCGCCATGGAGGCCGTGGAACCTATGACTTCAGGAAATATCTTGGTGATCACAGAGAAACAGATGAGGAACGGGCCCAAAGGAAGGCTCAAGAAAAATGGGATTATGAGCAGAGGCAGAGAAGAAAAGATGCTGATCGATACGATTCTTCTTACAAAACTTACGATTCTCATAAGCGAAAGTCTTATGATGACAAAGGGAAGACTCAAATTACTGATGAATCGAGCAAGCGGTCTAAGCCGAGTGACGCGTCTGCTATTTCTGAAAAGACCAACGCTCCCATTTCTTCTGGCATTCCGGCAGGCTCTCCTCCTCTAAAGGAAACTGACATTCAGACCATCATTAACAGGCCACAATATCTAGTTAAAGACGGCCCTCCAACGCTTCAGAGCCGATTTCCGAATTGGTGCCTAAGAGGGGTACGCTTCGACTTGGACATTGTTCCGATTGATAAATCAGACATGCTTAGCAGTCTTGATGCGGTCAGACTTAACATCGAGAGGATGTCACAGTGGCAGAAGCTGGTCGATGAACTCCAAAGGGTCAACCATCTTAACCTTGAGGCAATGATGACGATGGAGAATGATAAGGCAGAATGGGACAAATGGCGCAAGCAGCATGACGCGGAAATGACGAGTATTGCAGATGACAATGCAAAGCTTGCGTCTGAAGTTAAGCAGCTTAAGGAAAATCTCGCTTCCTCTTCTGCATCATTTACTCAAAAAGAAGAAGTCTTCCAGAAGCAAGTGCGGGACGCACATGCTGCACAAAGAGATGTAGAAATGAAGCTTGCCGCCGAACAGCACGTTAAAGAGAAGTACCGCACAGAAAACGCCGAACTGCGGGAAAAGGTCACCTCCCAGAACATGGAGATTGAGTTATTAAAATCTCGACTTGCTAAAGTTGAGACAGAACGTGATGAGGCTACCGCCGGCCGGATCGCTGCCGTTGCTGAAAAGGAAGCGGCTGAGCAATCTCATGAGGCAACGAAAGCAAACGTCGGCTCTACCTTATTTGACTTTTACTTACACAGCGTTCTGGGTCGTGGGAGCCTCTCTTTTCTTGGTCCTGATTATGAAATTACACTGGCTGAAGTGTGGGAAGTCGCGATGGATATGCTTGGCGGGGCTGGCTATAATGAACTGGACCTTGAGAAGCGCTATCTTAATGATGAGGATCGCGCCGCTCTTGTTAAAGGGAAAGAGTTACTTGCCAAAGCACGAGCTGAAACAGTGGAAGAAGAGCCTCCAAAAGAAGGAGCTCCTTTGACTGCCCCCGTCCAAACTTCCACTTCAGCTGACGTTAATATTATAGATTCCAGTCCTCATTCTCTACATTTAGCCAAAGTTGCCCAGGAGACTGCAACTACTCCTACTGAAGATGAGGCGCTGGATGATATTGAAGCTGAGAAGTTCGAGGTGGATCTTGTAAAGCCAACTCCTCCAGGTACTTTTGGTGTCATCTCGGGTCTAACGAATCAGTCATTTGACTTAGCCGAATTTGATGATCTTCTTACATGTTACTTAAACTTTGATGAATCGATGCCTTCTTTATTTTCGGGGGATGCTGATTTTAACTTCTTTTCTTCTACAGCGGAGGCACCAAGCACAACACAAGCTTCCACTCCTTCGATTGCCGTTCCTCTGTCTTCCCAAATCACTCCTCCCTCTGCTTCCCAACCGGGATCACAAGCAGAGAAAATCGAAGCTCTTCAAGGCTTGGATGATCCGGCTGCTTCTCAGGAGCAGAAGGCGGAGGATTTTGAAGGTACCGAGAAGACCCCGGAGCGGTCTTTTGACGACGATACTAAGCTTTCAACATTGCTGACTACTCCGGGGAGTGAGTCTTCTTCAAAGAGGAAGGGGAAGCGTGCTGTAAGGAAAAAGAAGAAGACTTCCACTGAAGAGGAAGCAGTAGTGGATCCGGCTGTACCGCTTTCTCCTTCTGCCCCTGCCCGTTCTCAACGACTTCAAAAGTTAGTCATCAGACCGGGAAAGAGTTCCAAGGGTGGTGAGAAGGAGTGATCAAGCTGGATTTCCCACCTATTATTTTTGCTTTTTGCATGTATTGACCGGGGATTGTGCGGGTACCGGTCTCCGCTTTTGCTTTTTGAGATATCTGCACATGTAAAAAATTTTCGTAGTACTAAATAAAATAATTATTTTACTTGTACAAACTCTTGTGTATGTGAGAATGACCTATCTTTTATTTTAAGTGTAGAACAAACGATTCTTCTTACTTGTGCAAACTTTTTGTCTGCGTTTGAGAATGCATTTATTCCACATCTGTCTTCCGTGATATTGCAACGAACTTGTGGCATGTTGCTTTTATTAATATAATTGAATTGTACAGTATGTTAAATTGTACAGTATTGCCCCCATGCCATAAGTGCATTGCAACATTCCTAGTTTCTTTTTTTTTTTTTTTTTTTTTTTTAAGACTAATACTCTTACTTCAGAAGACAATTATTCCGCTTTTAAGGGGAGAATTATTCTGCTCTTAATAGAGTGTACCCAGTCTTTAGAAGAATTTTATTTTTCCTTTCTGAAGAACGCTTCAACTTTCGGGGATAATCACTTTTAATTATTAAGAAGTGAATTTCCCTATGAAGTGAAATAAGTTTTTCTGAAAGAATTTTGTAGCATTTTTTTTCAACTTTTTTAGGAGGAACTTTCCTAGATGAACAAGTTAGTCCTTCCTTTGAGAGTTGAACTGTGCTTCTGGACGATGCTTTTTGTTCAAGCATTCTATTTTGGGACATGCCTCCGGAGAGGGCTCCTCTTAAAGAGTTGTGCCTCCGAAGAGGTCTTGTGCCTTTGGAAAGGGCTTGTGCCTCCGAGGAGGGCTTGTGCCTCCGAAGAGGGCTTGCGGTGCCTTGGGAAAGGGCTTTTGCCCCCGAAGAGGTCATGTGCCTCCGAAGAGGGCTTGTGGTGCCTTGGGAAAGGGCTTTTGCCCCCGAAGAGGTCATGTGCCTCCGAAGAGGGCTTGTGCCTCCGAAGAGGGCTTTTGAGTGCCTGGGAGTTACTTTCTCATGGTCGGATGGGTTCGCGGGGCAGGCGTGAGTTGCTTGATTGGATGTTTGTTTGTACAAACGACCGCAATCAATTAACAAGATGCTCCTTTGGTGGTCCCACCGATCTTTTTGGTTGAGGAAAGCACTCCCATTTATTGGGGTGCCTCGTTAGAGGGCTTTGGTTGGTTGGTGCGCTGGGTAGGTTGCGTCTCAGGGACGAGTGGATCCACGGGACGGACGTAAGCTATCTGATCGGATGCATCACGACCAGTTAGCGAGGGTCCTGTTACTTCCGCTTGGGAAGGCGTCCCTTTAGTGGATCTTCTGGCCTTCCTGTTGAGATGCATACCTCCCATTGTCCTCCCCTTTGTTTGCTTGGGAACTTTCCCTCATCATCTGTCTGTTAGCGCTCTTTTATTATCGTTTCCAAGCACATCTTCTTCTTTTCTGCCTTATAAGTAAATTGCTTTATCCGAAGAAGTGGACTTCACTGTTGAATGACTTCATGAGACAAACGCAAGTTATCTAGTTGGATGTCTATTCATAACGACAATCTCAACTAGTGAACAAAGGTTTGTCACAGTGGAGTCACTAACTTTTTATGTGAAGTTTTCCTTGCTTGGGATTTGAATTTGGACAAAAATTTTGTGGCTTGGTTTTCGTGTAATAGCTGATTCATGGAAGTTGCTTAGCTTTGTGATGAGCAAGCCTTGTTATAATGTCCTGCAATTTTGAATCGATATTTTAGCGATACATTTAAAGTATTTACATATCAAAATAACACAGGCATCATGAAATAGTAAAGAACACAAGATTTATAGTGGTTCGGCCAAAAATCGGGCCTACGTCCACTTTATAGCTTTCATTCATTTATACTGATTTACAATGTTTCATCATACAACTGATACATTCATCATCATTTTACAATTTTGAGCTGAGCTCTTTTTCAGGTAAAGTAAGGACGCAAATGGTTGCTATTCCAGGCCCTTGGAATCGGATCTCCTTCAATGGTTATGAGTTTGAAAGTTCCATCGAGAAGTTTAGTGCCCACGACATATGGTCCTTCCCAGTTTGGCCCAAACACACCAGTTGCTGTCATGATCCTTTTCAAAACCAAGTCTCCGACCTCAAAGCTGCGTTGGCGAACTTTGGAATTGAAATACCTGGCTATCCTCTGCTGATGAGCTGAAACTCTGAGCCTAGCTTCTTCTCTTTTTTCATCAAGAAAGTCAAGCGCTTCAAGCTGCAGTTTTTCATTTTCGATTTCATTGAAATGAACTCTTCTATGTGAAGGAACCTCCACTTCTACTGGAATCATTGCCTCAGATCCGTATGCCAGTGAAAATGGAGTGTGCCCAGTCGCAGTTTTGTGAGTCGTTCTGTACGCCCATAGTGCTAATGGAAGCTTATCAACCCAACCACCTTTTGCTTTTTCAAGTTGCTTTTTAATAGTTGACTTGATGATTTTGTTAACTGCTTCCACTTGCCCATTTGCCTGCGGATGAGCCACTGCTGAGAAGCTTTTTCGAATTCTGAATCGTTTGCAAAAATCTTGGAATTCTTCACTTTCAAATTGAGTGCCATTGTCGGTGATTATCTTCTGTGGCACACCATATCTACAAACGATATTCTTTGTTACGAAATTTATCATCTTTTTAGAAGTGATGGTGGCCAAAGGTTCAGCTTCAGCCCACTTGGTGAAATAATCAACGGCAACAATAGCATATTTAATTCCTGATTTAGCGATCGGTAACGGTCCAATTAGGTCTATTCCCCAAATGGCGAATGGCCATGGACTGACCATTTGTGTGAGTTCGGTGGAGGGTGCTCTTGGGATCTTTGCAAATCGTTGGCATCTGTCACATTTTCTGGAGAAATTTGCAGCATCTCGATTGATATCTGGCCAAAAGTATCCATATCGAAGAATTTTCTTTGCAAGTGTTTGACCACCTGAATGGTCTCCACATTCTCCTCCATGCACCTCTGTTAAGATTGTCTTGGCTTCTTCTTTAGTTACACATCGGAGTAGTGGGGTTGAAAATCCCCGCCTGTATAATCGGTCATCTTGAATTATATACCTTGATGCTTTTCTTAATAACTTCCGACGTTCCTTAGAATTCTCTGGCAGGGAACCACTGAGTAAGTATTCTTTGATTGGAGTCATCCATGATTCATGCTCTTGAGACGTAGTCATAAGCCAATCAACATCCATTTCATCAATACTTGGAGCTGACAGAACTTCTACAGGAACTAATCCTAGTAATTGAGCTTCTCCGGAACTTGAATACTTTGCTAAAGAATCCGCCTTCATATTTTCCTCTCGGGGTATGTGGCTTATTGAGTAGTGATCTAAATCATTGAGAAGTTCGGAAGTTTTTGTCAAATATGCAGGCAAATTCCCTCCCTTGGCCTGAAATTCCTTCTTCACCTGGCAGACAATAAGCTGAGAATCACTGAAAATCTGTATCTCCTTGATATTCAATTCCTTGGCGATCCTCAACCCGGCAATAAGGGCTTCATATTCTGCTTCATTGTTTGTCGAAGGAAACTCCAGCCTTAATGCATAACACAGTGATCGTCCTTCGGGAGTTTCGAGCACAATTCCTGCCCCAGAACAATAATCGTTTCTTGAGCCATCTACATACAACTTCCACTGTATCGGAATGCAGTCAGTGGTTTCTTCCTTACTGTCACCTTTGTCAGTGGATTCTGCGATGAAATCTGCTAAAGCTTGTCCATTAATTGCTCTTCGGGGATGGTAAGTGATGTCATATTGGCTGAGTTCTATGTTCCACTTCAAGAGACGACCCGAGGTTTCAGGACGATACAGGACTTGCTTCAAAGGTTGATCAGTCAGGACTTTGATAGGATGAGATTGAAAATAAGGCCTCAACTTTCTGGAAGCGATTAGCAGACAATAAGCAAGTTTTTCTATCTTTGAATAATTCATTTCAGCCCCAGCGAACCGTTTGCTGATGTAGTAAACCGGACGTTGTATTTTCATATCTTCTTGTACGAGTGCTGCACTTAAAGCATGGGATGAAATTGCCAGGTAGATGAAGAGGTCTTCACCATCACTAGGCTTGGAAAGGACCGGAGGAGTTTCCATATGATGAATCAGTTGATCGAAAGCATTCTGGCATTCAGGAGTCCATTCGAAATTTTTCTTTCCTTTCTTTAGAGCATCAAAGAAGGGAATGCATTTGTCTGTGGCCTTGGAAATGAAGCGACTAAGAGCGGCAACCTTTCCATTGAGACTTTGCAATTCTTTCTTTGTTCTAGGGGCTTTAACTTCTCTTAAAGCTGTGATCTGAGCAGGGTTGGCCTCGATGCCCCTAGCGCTCACAATGAAACCCAGGAATTTCCCAGACTCTACCCCGAATGAACATTTCAAAGGGTTTAGCTTCATTCCGTACTTTCGAAGAATTGAGAACATTTCTGCTAGGTGATCAATGTGGTCTACTGCTTTCTTTGACTTTACTAACATATCATCAACATAGACTTCCATCGTTTTGCCAATCTGAGGCTTGAACATAGCGTTGACAAGTCTTTGATATGTTGCCCCAGCATTCTTTAAACCGAATGGCATGACTTTGTAACAGTAGAGCCCCACATCTGTAATAAAGCTTGTGTTCTCCTGATCTGGTTCATTCATCATAATTTGATTGTATCCAGAATAAGCATCCATAAAAGATAACAACTCATGTCCAGCCGTCCCATCTATTAGTTGATCGATCCTAGGCAACGGGAAGCAGTCTTTGGGGCAAGCTTTGTTCAGATCTGAGAAATCAATACATACTCTCCACTTTCCATTTGCCTTCTTAACCAGTACTGGATTCGAAACCCAATTTGGATAAGTGGATTCTTTGATGAAATTATTCTCTAAGAGGCGATCTACTTCTTCCTTTAAAGCTGCTGACCTTTCTGGACCTTGAGTTCTTCTCTTCTGTTTTACTGGCGTAAATTTCGGATCGACATTCAGGGTATGAACAGCAATTGTAGGAGAAATTCCGCACATATCAGCATGACACCAAGCAAACACATCTAGATTGGCTTTTAAGAATGATATCAGTGTATTCTGAACTGTTATACTTAGCTGTGAACCCACATTGAGCACTTTATTTGGGTCTTTCGGATCTACAGATACTGGTACCGTTACCTCCACGGGCACCACTCTATTCTCCCCTGTACTGGCTTTTCTGGGATCCATTTCTTTTCTTGCATTGCTGTGTTCGCCAGTACAGGGGCCGCTCCGTAGTTGCTACAGGGTCGGTTCCTTGATGCGGAGCGGAGCTGCCGCATCTTTCCCCATTTCTTTTCTCCTGGCCTCTCGGAGTTCTACAAGATAACATTCTCGTCCTGCGTTCTGATCTCCTTTGATAACAGCAATCCCATTATCAGTAGGAAATTTCATTGTTAAACACCAAGGAGCAAGGACGGCCCTGAAAGCTGCAAGAGTAGGCCGGCCCAAGAAAGCGTTATAGGCAGAAAATCCGTCCACAATTACAAAAGTTTGCTTCCGAACCAATTTTCTGGGCCCTTCGCCCATTTCAACAAACAAGTCTACTGTTCCGATCGGCTGTTTCAGCTCTCCTGTAAATCCGGCGATCTTGTGTGAAGAAGCATGTACATCAGTCATCGGGATTTTCATTTGGTCAAATGTTCTTTTAAAGAGGATGTTGCATGAGGCACCACTATCAACCAACACTCTTCTGACGATGGCCGGCCCGATACCGACAGAGACAACCATAGGGTCCTCAGTAGGAGCTTCCACATTAACAGAATCTCTGGCTCTGAACATAATATCATCATGGAGAGTTTTTTGCTGCTTTAGAGGTGAAACATCCTCCAGGATTAGGACACTTTCTTCGGTTGGTGCATACTTCAAAGCTTTTGCATACCTTTCCATTTCACCCCAACTCCTGCCAGCCGGGTGAGGCCCCCCTGTGATCACATTAATAACAGGTCTTTCCTTTCCCACTGGCCTTTCTCCTGAATCAGATGAATTATTTGGAGGTAACTGCCCTTGGCTGGATGAAGATGGATCCTTTCTATTCCTCTTGACATATTGCTGCAATTTATTCTCTCTTAGTAATTCTTCAATCAGACTTTTCAAATGGCGGCACTCATTGGTATCATGCCCTGGTTGGTTGTGAAACTTGCAAAATCTTCCGCTCTGAACAGCATTCTTCCCAACTTTCACGGCCGGTGGTTTTGGAAATTCAACAGCATCTTTAGTGGCAATGAAGATATTTTCTGGGGTATCGGTCAGAGGAGTGAAGTCTGATGGTTTAAGAAAACGGGGCTTTTTGAAGTCTTTCTGCCTTTTCCCACCATTACTGTCCCTTTTCTGATCTGCCGGTTCTTTCTTGCTTTGAGTAGAAGCATTATTTTCTGCTGCCGCTGTCACAACTTTAGCTGGTGCGGAAAGATTTTCTAGGCGTATAAATTCATCAGCCTTTTTGTAGAATTTTTCGAGCGAATTGGGCTCTTTCATCTTCAGCCATTTCCCAAACTCGCTCGATTTGTCAACGGCACGCATCAAATAGGTCAAGATCATTCGTGGCTCGGCATTATCGACTTCTGCCAGAGCTAAGTTGAAGCGGTTCAAGAATGACCTAATGGGCTCTCCCGGGTTCTGCTCAAGACTGGACAGTGACATTATATCTTTTGCCCTTGAAGCGTATAGCCTGAATTGCTCTTTGAATTTTCGGGTGAGATCGGAAAACTGATCTACAGATCGGGCTGGAAGCTTGGTAAACCAGAGAAGTGCCACCCCTTCTAAATAGACTGGGAAATATCGGCACTTTATCTCGTCGGTTGCCCTTGCGCCAGTCATATGCCAATCGTATTTATACAAGAACTGATTTGGATCACTTGTTCCCCGATAAGCAGGAATAGTGGGGGGAACAAACTTTCTAGGAAATTCAGCTTTCAGAATCTTTTCCGTAAACGGAGTTCTACTTGGTGCGAATCCCCATTCGCTTTCGTCTTCATCTCTTTGCATGCTCTCTTTCATTATTTGCTTGATCATTCCTGAGAGATATTCCTCATTATTCAGAGATTTCGCAGAGTAGGCCTCAGCCATCTTTTCAGGAGTCTGTCCAGGTAAATGCTCATGAAGAACTGGTGACGGCCTAGATCCTTCGGCCTGGAGGGGTGCCCCTTCGGCAGCACCTGACCCCCCGTGAGGAACATTTCTTCCCTCGGAATTGGGAGCAGCATTAGCAAAGTTTCCCTCATTATTTACCGGTCTTTGACTCGTACCAAATAGAGCATTCAGCCTTTCCATCATCAGGTTATTCTGAGTTTCAATTTGCTGGTACAGTCCGGATACAGCAGCATCTAATTCCTGTCGCGTAACACCGATGCTCGGAGCTGCTTGATTGGGAGAGAGAGAAGTGGCAGTATTGTCACGGTCATCATCAGTTCTGACAGACTTTCGTTTCCTTCCGGGAGCCATTATGTCTGATAAACTTCTGATTTTGTGGGAAATTTTTTCAGCAAACTTCTGAGAAGCAATGGTGAGTGGCAGCCTGAGTTGGGTTCTCAGTGAAAGCACCAAAATGTTAACGTCAAAATGTGAACGCCAACACCCGGTGTGTGTAGTAAGATTGTGAAAGCACCACCCGCGTAACGGGAACAGAAATCAAGCAGGAAAATAGTAGAAATGCAGTAAAAGACAGCAGTTTATAGTGGTTCGGCTTAAGATTTAGCCTACGTCCACTTTGAATCTCTTTATTATTGAATCTGATTACAAATTGATACAAATCTTCTATGAAAACAATACAACTCGATCACAAGAAGCAATCTTGACTACTAGCTCAATCTTCGGTGATGAAACTCGATGAATTCATGTCAGATGTTAGGAATTTCTCTCGAAGTTTGTTGTAGTGTCTTGAATGCTTGGAGGATCCTTGTTTGCTGAATGATTGGAGAGTTCGACAGAGTAACGGCGCTTTAGAAATGAATTGCCAAAAGTCCTTTTGATGTTGGAAGTGGTGGGGTATTTATAGTAGCTGATTTGAATTCAGAAAATTCGCCTAAGTCTTAGGTCGCGTACGACCTTAATTAAGTCGTAGGTCGCGAGCGACCTAAACTAGGTCGCAGGCGAGTTAATGGATAGCTGTGGAAGCTCTAGATCGCTAAAGTCCTAACTCGTTAGCCTCCTAGGTCGCAAACTTCCAAGTTCTTAGGTCGCAAACCTTTCCTGTAGCTAGGTCGCGAGGTCCTCCTGGATCTTAGGTCGCAAACTTCTTAGGTCGCGAACTTCTTAGGTCGCGAACTTCTTAGGTCGCGAGATCTTCTGCAGCCTTAGGTCGCAAAGCTTTCCTGCCCCCTTAGGTCGCGAGGTCTTTTGGACCTTAGGTCGCAAAGAGGTTAGGTCGCAGCACTTCATTAGGTCGCAGCACTTCATTAGGTCGCAGCACTTCATTAGGTCGCAGCACTTCTTAGGTCGCGAACTTCTTAGGTCGCGAACTTCTTAGGTCGCGAGATCTTCTGCAGCCTTAGGTCGCAAAGAGGTTAGGTCGCAGCTCATCCTTAGGTCGCAGCACTTCATTAGGTCGCAGCACTTCATTAGGTCGCAGCACTTCTTAGGTCGTGCAGTTTTAGGTCGCTTGAAAATAAGAGTTAACATCGATCAACCAGATTTTACTTATGAAATCAAAGGCATCAAACTAGCTCATCTTATTTACCACCGATATCTAATCGTATAGTACATAATCGTATTTATCTGCAATTTCAATTTCCAATGCTTTACTAAAACTGTATGATGTGCATATATCATCAGTATGCAACATTAAATCTGATCGCTCACTCGATCACACAATCACATTTTCGAACTAGTATCGTTCACACGACCACTCTAGTGATGACCCAGATCAGGTCCCTTGATTAGAAACCACCATTCTCCTTGCATAGTCATATACTATGATAGGGAATTCAAAATCAATCAAAAATCCATATCCAATGTTCGCCGTCGTAAATCGATTGAAAAATTTCAACTCAGATTGATGTAAATCATCTCGAAACTATGTACTCGAATCAGGATCAAGCCATTATGCAAATAAAATAATATATGTACAGCTTACATATTTATTTCAATTGATTTCGTAGCTATCCCAAACTCTTTTTATTCACATTCATTTCATTCTCATTCATTTTATCCTCATTCATTTTATTTACTTTCAATTAATCCACATTCAATTATTCACATTCACTTATTACTTAGTATATCCTTTCAACATTAATGTTAGTTACGAACTATTCTATCAACTTTTCTCAAGTTTATTATAAACATTTTATACAAAACTTCTTATGTTTACTACCACTTCAAAACTTAATTCCATATCCATTCCAAATCAATTTTAATTCCATTTAACTCAATTCGTTTTCCATTTTCAATATTCAGTTTTATCAACCAACATTCCTAAACCATATTCAATTCACTAATTCATTTAACTAGCTCATTTCATTAATCCATATCAAATCTTAATAATTTCCTTTTCAAAAATTATTTCATTTAACCTAACTTAGGTGAAATTCCTTTTCAAAAATTCATTTTTGATTAACGTATCTTAAGTTAAATTCCATTCCAAAGTTCAATTTCAAATTTACTTTTCGTAACATTCATATTCAACAATTTTTTACATTATTTTAACTTACTAATATTCAAAATTTATAAGTTATCAAACTTATTTTCTCATATTTTCATAAAATACTTAACTGAAAATTACCAAAGTCTAAACATCTTGTTCTTATTTCAAATCAATTTGAAATCATATACATACATAATCCCTTTGGTATATCAAATCATTCTTTTGAATTTTAAAACCAAAACTAGTTTTACCAAAATAAAACTACAATGGTAGCAATTCATCTGCTGAAAACCCGAAACGTGACATTGATGATGCTGCAGTCATCATCGAAAATATTTTCCAGCGATCGAAGTGAGTTCAGTGCTTTTATTTCCATTAAATTCTATTTAAAATATTTCCATTAAAAAATATTTTCCAAATAATATTATTATCATTATCCAAAATTTTGAAAAATCATTTCAAAAACCAACGGATTCAAATTCTCAAATTCCCAGCTTCTAAATTCTTTTCAATATGTAAATCGCTTTTATAAATCATATTTATAATATACTTATGACATTTCATTACCTTTCGATTTATAAATCACATTTATAAATCATATATTTATATAATCCTACTCTGTTTATACGAAATTATTTCTTTATTGTTAATCTTTATTTTCATTATAATAATAACAACTTTTATTCGATTACAAACAATAAACAACAAATGATAATAATCAAACACTATCATTTTCTAACAATCAACCACACCATATATATCATAATAATTTCATAAAAAATTATTCCTTTATAAATAAAAGTGAATATTAGGCACGCATCCCTAAAATCAAACTTAATTCACTAAAACTCCTCCCGTAAGAAAACATACTTGTAGGTCCCTATTTTTCATTTCGGCTGTTTTTTTCCCTAAAATACCCCTCCGCTTCTTGCACGATTGATTTTAATAACGAGTTTATATTTCTTGATTTCATCTTCTTCTTCATTGGCGAACTTATGTTTTTTATTTCATCTTCTTCTTCAATGGCCAGCTCAGCTTTCTTGATTTCAATGAAAAACTGCAATTACACACAATAGTTGCAGAAATGTCTGCAATTATATGCAATAGTTGCAGACATTTCTACAACTATACCATATAGTTGCAAAAATTTCTGCAACTATATGCAATAGTTGCAGACATTTCTGCAACTATACCATATAGTTGTAGAAATTTCTGCAACTATATGCAATAGTTGCAGACATTTCTACAACTATACGTAATAGTTGCATTTCTGCAAATATGCAATAGTTGTAGAAATGTCTGCAACTATATGCAATAGTTGCAGACATTTGTGCAACTATATGCAATAGTTACAGGCATTTATAGTTGTAGAAATTTCTACAACTATATGCAATAGTTGCAGACAATTCTGCAGCTATAGCATATAGTTGCATTTCTGCAAATATGCAATAGTTGCAGAAATGTCTGCAACTATATGCAATAGTTACAAACATTTTTGCAACTATACCATATAGTTGCAGAAATTTCTGCAACTATATGCAATAGTTGCAGACATTTCTGCAACTATAGCATACTGCAACTATAGCATATAGTTGCAGAAATGTCTGCAATTATTTGCAAATGTTATAAATTTGAAAAAAAATCGAAAGTGTTCAAAATTTGCTGAATTGTCTGCAAATATATGAAATAATTACACCTTTACTACAAATTTGAATTATTGGTATCAATAATGGATCTCATTTTAAATATCATAAAATTTGGGATTTTTTGGTGAAAACGGTATGTTGATTCGATTTTTCTACATAAAGTTATACGCGTTTGAAATGTTAAAAACATAAAAGGGTATTTGGGTCTTTTGCGTGCGCGAATTTGAATATAGGGACCGGAAATGTAAGTTTAGATTGGGAAGGATGTTTTCTCTATTTTTAAACTTATTAGGGATGTGATCCAAACTTACCCTAAATAAAATACAATAAAGGTAAAATTATTTCATTTACCCAATTTCAAAACTATACCACATCGAATTGCTCAGTTCAAGTGTATAGAGACCCCTATCAATAACGTTAATTACTCATATTGACCAGAATACATAAGCCACTCAACAAATCAATCAACACAACATAAAATATATTTATATCACTAACAAACACTCGCTCATACACACACACACACAAACTCATAGTAAGGCATTCCATTACCTTATCTCTTAATTAGTCACCCCACCAAAGCCAATGTTCTCACTTAACCTTCAGCTCTGATACTGCAACATATCAGATTTTCGACCCTCGAATATCGACAGTAATGCATCCACCGTATTTCATGCCAAGCATTCAAGTGTTGGAAAAACTTGATTGTTAGGGGAAAGAAAGGAGATAGAAGATAGAAGAAACTAAATAATCACAGAATCTCACAATGCAATGGAATAAAATATATTAATCAACATAATACTTTACAAAGTCATTTCAAAAATGATATATCAGAGTCATACTGATAAAAATTCTACTTTAGGACAGTTATAACAGCCTGCCACTACCTAACTGAAACAAGATACATATAACAAATTGGAAATAAGATAATAACTAGCTATCGGTGAAGCCTCCTACTCCATGCTCCTCCAAGATGCATCCGTGTGAAATCCGAACTACTTGGCTGCCCATAAAAATTTGAGTACCAAATAATTTTAGGAAAAGAAAATAAAACTCTAGGCCAGACATGGGTCTGGTGTGAGTAAACTCAAACAACTGAATTATTATGTTTAAAACCCATTTAAAAGCAAAGGTATCTCATAAGACCACGCCACACATAAAAACGGACGGGTTTTGATCTTACGATAACCAAAACACTTTTTATAGAAAATCAAGTGATATTATAATTATGTCTGAGCGTTCAAAATAAATATATGAAAATAGCCGAAATTGTTACCATTATTAAATTCTAGCATACCAGTCTCTGCAACCAAAGCCATAAAGGCATGTATTGGAGATTGGATTTCATATTGTGACAAGGCACTAGGGTACCATCTATCAAGGTACATTTCTAGAAAATGTACAGGGGACCTCGTTATGATTCCCTACCAATACAAGACCAGCCTACCCCTGACTGGATAGTACCGAATACTTCATCACCACTAATAGGAGCGACTCACTTAGCCTTACTGCATCTTCCCTGATTTTAGTCATTCCCGGTTGATGAGGCTACATGCTACGCTTACCTTTTGAATAGCAATCCCACTTGGAATGCTAACATTGCCTTCCAAGCAGTTATGCAGTGCCATCATTCATCCATATAAGTTGTGTAACATCCCAGAATTTATTAATTTGAATTTAGTGACTTATTTAAATTTTGGAAATTTAATTTGAAAAGTTTTAAAATAAATAAAATAATGTGTTAATTTAAATGAATAAAACTCCAAATTCTTTTGAATTTAAATCACTTGGATTTAACATCTTATATATGTATGTATATATATATATTGAATTTGAATTTTAAGTTATAAATAGAAATAAATATATAAAGTGAATAAATTTAAAAAATTATAACAACACAATAACTATAAAAACTTTATATAAGGCATAAAGTAAATATGTATGTGAATTATGTGAACAAGAAGATAGCAAAACAAGAATCAAATAAGTATGTTTGTTGTGAGTGTATGTAAACAAGAAAGGTAATAGAAAAATGTATGCAAGGAAATATCTTTTAATAAAACAAAATTGTACTTACAAAAAATAAAATAAAATTGTATGTTAACAAGGATGGAAACATGCAATTAGTGCCATCAATTCTAGCACGCAAAAGAAAAATTATCAGCCACCAAAGTAAAAGAAAAATCTGCTAAGTCAAACAAGGAAAAATAATATCTCTGATATATTGTACAAAACCAAATAATCACCCTGTACAATACAAATACATTATTCTCTAAACTTCTTTTATACATCAACATTTCTCATTTCAGTTCGTTCAAACCAAACTCATCAAGCCTGAGAAAAAATAAACATCAGTATCTTACAAATTCAAATCCAATTCAACAACAAAGTAAGAAGTTTTAAAGAGAGATCTAACTGCAGTTTTCAAATCTCTAAAAGTTGCTCCCTGTTTCTATTTTCGGTTCTCAGGAAAATTTGTGAGTAAACATCAACTTAAAGGCTTTAAGTTTAACTGCAAAGATGATTCATTTATTTTATGGCATTGTATATATTTATCTTTGAATATGTGTGTTAACCCCGTTTTGTCAACGACTTAAGAAAGCTAATAGAAAAAGGACTTGACGACCTAAGGCAGTTAACGACTTAAGGCAGATACCGACTTAAGATGTGGACCGACTTAAGAAGTCTAACGACCTAACTACTGATAGGAGTTAGCGACCTATGGAATTAAGAGGACTTACAACCTACCGACCTAAGGAGCTAACGACCTAAGGGAATGTGACAACTTAAACGGGTTAACGACCTAAAGTAGCCGCGACCTAACGACTTAAGGAAGTAACCACCTAACTACGGAAAGGACTGAACTACTTAGTAGCTTCACTTAAGTCGCGACCGACCTACGACCTATGATAGGTCGCTCATGATCTAAACAAACAAACCCAGTGCCGCATTATGTTACATCATGGCCCTCTTAACTCATTGACGACCTGGGACTTGTGGAATTATTGGAGATGAACAAGCTTACTCCAGTTAAGCTACAACCCACGACCTGGTTTAGGTCGGCCACGACCTGAAGCTACCGAGTTAAAATTCGATACCATGACACTTATGCCGCATCTTGTTGACTCGTCTACGACCTAGGACTTGTAATATATTCCCAAACAAATAGGCGCATCCCTGGGAAGCGACGCAACAAGCCTAATGGGTCGGCCACGACCCACGACCTATCTTAGGTCGGTCACGACCTACGACCCAGCTTGGAATTTCACTATAAATACAGCATGAGTTCGAACTTAGCGGGGACTTTTGGCCGATCATTCTTTGAAGCGCCATTACTCTGCAGAATTCTTAACTCATCCAACACTTGAAGAACTCCAAACGTTCAAGACACTACAACAAGCTTCTAAAGAAATCTTGCACATCCGACACGGATTCAACAAGTTTCATCATCGAAGTTTGAGCTACTAGTCTAGAGTGTTTTTGTGATCAAAGTGTATCATGTTTTGAAATGCATTGTATCAGCTTGTAATCAAAATCAGCAATAAAGGATTCAAAGTGGACGTAGGCTTGATCTAAAGCCGAACCACTATAAAATCGTTGTCTTTTACTGTTTTCTGTTATTTTACTGCCTATTTCTTGTTCCCGTATCACGGGTGGTGCTATCACAACATTACTACACACACCGGGGTGTTAGCGTTCAATTTTTAGCGTTAACATTTTGGTTCTTTCACTGAGAAGCCAACTCAGGAATACATTCACCATTGCTTCACAAAAGTTCATTGAAAAAGTTTCTTTCAAGACCAGAAGTCTGCTAGATATAATGGCTCCTAGAAGAAAATGCAAATCTATCAGATCTGAAGATGCTCACGATAATACTGCCACTTCTCCTTCTCCAAGTCAGGCAGCTCCAAGCGTTGGAGTGACGCGAGAAGAGTTAGATGCTGCAGTGTCCGGGCTGTATCAGCAAATTGAAACTCAGAATACTCTAATGATGGAGAAGTTAAATGCTTTGCTCGGGGCCAGTCAAAGGCCAATAAATAATGAAGAAAACATTGCTGATGCTCTTCACAACTCCGAAGGAAGAAATATTCATCAAGGGGGATCAGGTGCCGTTGAAGGGGTACCTCTCCAAGGTGAAGGATCCAGGCCATCGCCAGTTTTCTGCGAACATTTGCCCAGACAAACTTCCGAGAAAATGGTTGAAGTTTACTCTGCAAAGTCATTAAACAATGAGGAATATCTCTCCAGCACGATTCATCAAATAATGAAAGAAAGCATGCAGAGAAGTGAAGACGAGAGCGAATGGGGATTTGCTCCGAGTAAAACTCCGTTTACTGAGAGAATTCTAAAAGCTGAGTTTCCAAAAAAAATTGTTCCCCCTACCATTCCTGCTTATCGGGGGACAAGTGACCCAAATTAATTCTTATACAAATATGATTGGAACATGACTGGCGCCAGAGCGACTGATGAGATTAAGTGCCGGTATTTCCCGGTATACTTGGAAGGAATGGCGCTTCTTTGGTTTACCAAGCTTCCCGTTCGATATGTAGACCAGTTTTTCGACTAATCCCGGAAGTTTAAAGAGCAATTCAGACTGTATGCTTCAAAGGCGAAAGACATAATGTCATTGCCTAGTCTTGAGCAGAATCCGGGAGAGTCAATTAAATCCTTCCTGAATCGCTTTAATATAGCTCTGGCTTAAGTTGACAACGCAGATCCACGAATGGTTTTGACTTATTTGATGCATGCTGTCGGTAAGTCAAGTGAATTTGGGAAATGGCTGAAAATGAAGGAACCAAATTCACTAGAGAAATTCTACAAGAAAGCTGACGAGTTCATACGCTTGGAAAATCTTCCGGCACCAACGAAAGTGGTGGCGACAAGAGTGGAGAATAACATTGCTGCTTCAGCTAAGAAAGATTCCGGAGGTCAGAAAAGGGAAAATAATAACGGGAAGAAACAAAAGGATATAAAGAAACCTCGCTTCTTCAAACCCTCAGATTTCACTCAGTTAACCGACACTCCGGAGAATACCTTCTTTGCCACCAAAGATGCTGTGGAGTATCATAAACTAGCTGAGATAAAGCCTGGAAAGAGTGCTATGCGAAATGGAAAATTCTGCCGATTTCATAACCAACCCAGTCATGATACCAACGAATGTCGTCATTTGAAGAGCTTAATTGAAGAATTGTTAAGGGAAAACAAGCTGCAACAGTATGTTAAGAAGAACAGGAATGACCCAACTTCGTCTACTCAGGGGCAGCAACCCCTTACTCATCCATCTGGCCCGGGTAAGGGCACTACCACACACGAATCTGAAAGGCCTGTTATCAATGTGATTACAGGAGGCCCACACCCAGCGGGCAGAAGCTGGGGTGAGATGGAACGATATGCTCGTGCTTTGAAATATACCCCAGCGGAAGAAGATGTTTTTGTTCTAGAAGACGCTGCACCCCTAAAACAGCAGAGAACTTCTAATGATGATATTGTGTTTAAGGCTAGGGATTCTATGGGTATTGAAGCTCCAACCATGGATCCCTTGGTGATTTCTGCAGGAATTGGGCCAGCTATTGTAAGACGAGTGCTTGTTGATTGTAGTGCTTCCTGCAATATACTCTTCAAGAAGACATTTGATCAAATGAAGATTCCAATTGCTGACGTTCAAGCTTCATCGCAAAAGATTGTTGGGTTCACTGGGGAACCACAGCAGCCGATTGGAACCGTTGACTTGTTTGTGGAACTTGGAGAAGGACAAAAAAAAGTAGTTCGGAAACAGACTTTTGTAATTGTCGATGGATTTTCTGCCTACAATGCCTTCCGGGGCCGGCCAACTTTAGCTGCGTTCAAAGCCATTCTCGCCCCGTACTGCCTAACTATGAAATTTCCCATAGATAATGGTGTTGGTGTCATTAAAGGAGATCAAAATGCTGGGCGGGAATGTTATCTTATAGAGCTTCGAGAGGCAAGGAAGAGAGAGATGGGATAAGATGCGGTAGCTCCGCTCCGCATCAAAAACCCAACCTTGTAGCATGTACAGGGCGGTCCCTGCACTGGCGAGCAAAGTGGTGCAAGGAGAGAAATGGACCCCAGAAAGGCCAGGTCAGGGGAAAATAGAGTGGTGCCAATGGAAGTAACGGTACCAGTACCTGTTGATCTCAAAGACCCAAACAAAGTGCTAAATGTGGGTTCGCAACTCAGTGTGGCAGTCCAAAATATGCTAATATCATTTTTGAAAGCAAATCTGGACGTATTCGCTTGGAGTCACGCCGATATGTGTGGAATATCTCCAGAGATTACTGTACATACTCTGAATATTGATCCGAAATTCACACCTGTAAAACAGAAAAGGAGAACCCAGGGTCCAGAAAGGTCAACAGCGCTAAAGGAAGAAGTAGATCGGCTCATGGAGAATGGTTTCATCAAAGAGTCCACTTATCCAAATTGGGTTTCAAATCCGGTACTGGTTAAAAAAGAAAATGGAAAGTGGAGAGTGCATCGATTTCTCAGATTTAAACAAAGCTTGTCCCAAAGACTGCTTCCCGTTGCCAAGGATTGATCAGCTGGTAGATGGAATAGCCGGGCACGAATTGTTGTCTTTTATGGATGCTTACTCCGGGTATAACCAGATTATGATGCATGAGTCGGATCATGAGGATACGAGCTTCGTCACAGATGTTGGTCTTTACTGCTACAAAGTTATGCCCTTCGGACTGAAGAATGCAGGGGCAACATATCAAAGCTTGTTAACGCAATGTTCAAATCACAGCTTGGGAAAACTATGGAAGTCTATGTCGATGATATGTTAGTGAAATCAAAGAAAGCAGTTGACCATATGGATCATTTAGCAGAAATGTTCACAATTCTCCGAAAATATGGAATGAAGCTCAACCCTTTGAAATGTTCATTTGGAGTAGAGTCTGGGAAATTCTTGGGATTTATTGTAAGCGCTAGGGGCATTGAAGCTAATCCTACTCAAATTACTGCTTTGAGAGAAGTCAAAGCCCCTAGGACAAAGAAGGAACTGCAGAGCCTCAATGGGAAAGTCGCTGCTTTAAGTCGGTTCATTTCTAAAGCCACTGATAAATGCATCCCCTTCTTTGACGCTTTAAAGAAAGGAAAGAAAAATTTCAAGTGGACTCCTGAATGCCAGAAAGCTTTCGATGAATTAATCCGTCACATGGAATCGCCTCCAAAACTTTCCAAACCCAACAATGGCGAAGACCTTTTCATATACTTGGCAGTTTCGTCCCATGCCTTGAGTGGAGCATTAGTATGAGAGGATGCGAAAGTCCAACGCCCGGTCTACTATATTAGCAAAAGACTCACTGAGGCAGAAATGAATTATTCAAAGCTAGAAAAGCTCGCCTACTATTTACTAATCGCTTCCAGAAAGTTGAGGCCGTATTTTCAAGCTCATCCTATCAAAGTTCTCACTGATCAACCCCTAAAGCAAGTCCTATTTCGCCCTGAAACTTTGGGCCGTCTTTTGAAATGGAATATTGAACTTAGCCAATACGATATCACTTATCATCCCCAAAGAGCGATCAACGGACAAGCTTTAGCAGATTTCATCGCAGAGTACACAGATAAGGGTGACAATGGGGGAAAGATTACAGTTGACATCCCAACCAAATGGAAGTTATATGTTGATGGCTCAAGAAATGATTACTGCTCCGGAACTGGGGTTGTGCTTGAAACCCCGGAAGGACGATCATTATGTTACGCATTAAGATTGGAATTCCCTTCTACAAGCAATGAAGTAGAATATGAAGCTCTAATTGCTGTATTAAAGATTGCAAAGGAACTAAACTTCAAAGCATTGCAGATCTTCAGTGATTCTCAACTTATTGTATGTCAAGTCAAGAAGGAGTTCCAAGCTATAGGAGGGAATCTGCCTGCTTACTTATCAAAGGCTTGTGAGCTTCTTGACGATTTCAATCACTATTCGATAAGCCACATACCTCGAGAGGAAAATATGAAGGCGGATTCTCTTGCAAAGTATTCAAGTTCCGGAGAAGCTCAGTTATTGGGATTGGTTCCTGTGGAGGTCTTGTCAGCTCCGAGCATTGATGAAATGGATATCGACTGGATCTTGATGGTGTCTCAAGAACAAGAGTCATGGATGACCCCGATCAAAGAGTATCTACTCAACGGCTCCCTACTGGAAAATTCTAAAGAACACCGAAAGCTGTTAAGAAAAGCATCGAGATATGTAATTCAAGACGGTCGGTTATACAGACGAGGATTCTCAATGCCATTACTCCGATGTGTAACTAAGGAAGAAGCTAAGACCATTTTGGCAGAGGTGCACGGAGGGGAATGTGGGGATCATTCAGGTGGCCAAACTCTTGCCAAGAAAGTTCTTCGGTATGGGTATTTTTGGCCAAATATTAATCGAGATGCTGCTATCTACTCCCGAAAATGCGACAAGTGCCAGAGATTTGCAAAAATTCCAAGAGCACCTTCCACCGAACTAACACAGATGGTCAGTCCATGGCCATTCGCCATTTGGGGGATAGATCTAATCGGACCTTTACCAATTGCCAAGTCGGGAATCAAATATGCTATTGTTGCTGTTGATTATTTCACTAAATGGGCTGAAGCAGAACCTTTGGCTACTATTACCTCTAAAAAGATGATAAATTTTGTGACTAAAAATATCATTTGTAGGTATGGTGTGCCACAGAAGATAATCACAGACAACGGTACTCAATTCGAAAGCGAAGAGTTCCAGAACTTCTGCAAGCGATTCAAAATCCGAAAAAGCTTCGCAGTAGTGGCTCATCCACAGGCAAACGGACAAGTGGAGGCAGTAAACAAAATTATCAAGTCAACCATCAAAAAGCCGCTTGAAAAAGCAAAAGGTGGATGGGTTGATAAGCTACCACTAGCACTATGGGCGTACAGAACAACTCATAAAACTACGACTGGGCACACTCCATTCTAATTGGCATACGGATCAGAAGCAATGGTTCCAGTAGAACTAGAAGTTCCTTCACACAGGAGAATTCACTTCAATCAGGCTGAAAATGAAAAATTGCAACTCGAAGCACTTGACTTTCTTGATGAAAGAAGGGAAGAAGCTAGGCTCAGAGTTGCGGCCCATCAGCAAAGGATAGCAAGGCACTTAAATTCTAAAGTCCGTCAACGAAGCTTTGAAATCGGGGACTTAGTCTTGAAAAGGATCATGACAGCAACTGGAGTGTTCGGACCAAATTAGGAAGGACCATATGTCATAGGCAATAAACTTCTTGATGGCACCTTCAAACTCACAACTGTTGAAGGAGATCCAATCCCGAGAGCCTGGAACAGCAATCACTTGCGTCCATATTTTACTTAAATGCAATCCTTGAAATTGTAAAATGATAATGGATGCATCAATTGTATTGTAAACCATTGTAAAATCAGTGATGATCAATAAAAGAGTTATAAAGTGGATGTAGGCCCAGTTCTTGGCCAAACCACTATAAATTCTGTGTTTTTATTATTATAAAATGCCTGTTTCATTTCGATGTATAAATACTCTAAATATATTGCTAAAATATCGATTTAATATTACAGGTCATTAAAACAAAGCTTACCCATCGCAATGCCAAGCGAGCCCCGTAAATCACTCAATAAACTAATTTCAAGCCACAAAAACTTCCAAATTCAAATCCAACATAAGATGAACTTCACACCAAAAGTTGATGATTCCACCGAAGGGACACTTTTCCAAAGAAAAGGAACCAAACACTTGTTAACTAATTACGATCGTCTTTATAAACAGACATCTGATTAGATAACTTGCGCATGTCCCATGAAATCACTTAACAATGAGGTACACTCCATTGGATAAAGCAAACTGCTTGCAAAAGAAGGGAACACGGGCTCGGAGACAATAACAGGGGACCATTAATGAGCAAACAATAAAGAGACATGGGCGAGCTAATCAACAAAAGCCCTCTTCGGAGGCACATGACCTCTTCGGAGGCGCAACTCTTCGGAGGATAAAGACCTCTACGGAGGCACAAGCCCTCTTCATAGGCACGCCAATAAATGGAAGCGCTCTTCTCAACAAAAAGGTTGGTGGAACCACTGAGGCACAAGGCCTTTGTTAACTAATTGCGATCGTTTGTGCGAAGGAACATCCAATTAAATAACTTGCATCCGCCCTGTGAATCCATTTAACTGTGAGAAAGTAACTTCCAGGCAATCAAATAAAGACCTCTCCGGAGGCACAAGACCTCTTCGGAGGCACAAGACCTCTCCGGAGGCATAAGACCTCTCCCGAGGCACCACAAGCCTTTCCCAAAGGCACACACTGCACTCTTCGGAGGCAGAATACCTTCCCCAAGGCACATAAGACCTCTCCGGAGGCACAAGAACTCTCCGGAGGCACAAGACCTCTCCGGAGGCACAAGACCTCTTCGGAGGCACGTCCCAGAATGAAATACTCTTCTCAAACAACAAAGTTAACAGAACCACCGGAAAGCACCTTCACAACATGAAGGCGCAGGGCCCTTGTTAATTGACTGCGATCGCTTGTGCAAACGAACATCCAATCAAGTAACTTGCGCCCGCTCCGTAGTTCCATTCAACTGCGAGAAAGTAATTTCAAGCAAACACGACAAATATAAAAGAAGAAAGAAAGCCCTCCTCAGAGGCACACTTCAACTCTCAAGGAAGATCTACTTATTTACCTTGAAAAAATTCTTCCCCAAAAATTGAAGTGCTATGTAAAATCCTCTTCAGAGGCCCGCTTTACCGCGTAGGAGAATTCACTTCTCAAAAATACGAAGTGACCATCTCCGAAGGTTGAAGCGTAAAAACTTCTCCAAAAACGAGACATGCTCCATTGAAAAAGAATAATTGTTTTCAAAAAAAAAATGGAATAGTTATTCTCCAAAATAAGAGTACAAGTCCCGTCAAAGTAAAAAGATATTGCAATGCACTTGTGGTATAGAGGCAATATCATACAATACAGCTGCATCAATAAAAGTAGTATTTAAGCAACATACCACAAGTTCATTACAATATCATGTAAAGAAGATGTGGAATAAATGCATTCTCAAACACAGACAAAAGTTTGTACAAGTAAAAGGAACTGCTTATTCTACACTAAAATGAGAAATAGATACATTCTTACATACACAAGAATTCGTACAAGTAAAAGAATTATTTTATTCAATACTGTGAAAATTCTTTACATGTGCAGATCTCCAAAAAAAAGCAGGGACCGGTACCCGCACAATCTCCGGTCGACACAAGCAAAAAGAAAAATAAGGAAGGTAGAGTCCAGCTTATCACTCGTTCTTCCCGCCGCCTTTAGTGCCCTTGCTCGGTTTGATGACTAGTTTCGGAATCCGACATGGACGGGTCGGAGAAGAAGGAGAAGAAGGTGTGGCTGGATGTTCTTCTACTTTATCTTCTCCAGCTGAAGTGCTTCTCTTCTTCTTCTTTATGGCGCGCTTTCCTTTCCTCTTCGAAGAAGACTCACTTCCCGGAGTAAGCAGCGTAGAAAGTTTCGTGTTATCATCAAGAGACTGCTCCGGAGTCTCCTCACTGTCCTCAAGATCATCCGCCTTCTGCTCTTGAGAAGAGGGTGGATACTCCAAGCCTTGAAGGGCTTCTATTTGCTCTTCCTGCGAACCCGGTTGGGAAGCAGGAGTGACTTGAAGGGTTGTAGGAGGAACAGTTGGAAGAGGGGAAGCGTGTGCAGCGCTCGGTGCCTCCACTACAGAAGAAAAGAAGTTAAAATCAGTATTCTCCGAAAAAAGAGAAGATATTGGGTCATCAGAACTTAAGTAATAGGCGAGAAATTCATCAAAGTCAGTTGAAGCGAACAAGTAATCCGCTTGACCCCGTTGAACTTTGAAGTTACCTGGAGAAGTTGGATTTGTAGTGACGATCTCATAAGCTTGTGCTTCGGTGCTTTCTTCGTCTTCATCTCTGCCTTGTGCAGTTGTAATCTCAGTTATGATCTTAGCAGGAGGCAGAGAATGGGAACTGGAGCCTATAATGTCGACATCAGCTTAAACCAGAGTACGAACAGGGGCAGTAGGAAGTACTTCTTTTTCGGAACGCTTCTCTCCCATCGCTTCGGCTCACGCTTGGGCAAGTTTCTCCTTTCCCTTAACAAGTGCAGCACGGGCATTTTCATCTAAATAAGTTGCTTCAAGATCTACTTCGGCATAACCAGCACCACCAAGCATATCGATTATCGCCTCCCATACTTCAGCCAAGGTGACTTCATATTCCGGTCCCAAAAACGAGAGACTTCCGCGCCCCAAGACGCTATGAATATAAAAGTCAAATAAGGCAGTGCTGACTTTGGCCTTCGTTGCCTCATGCGACTGCTCAGCCGCTTCTTTTTCGGTGATGGCTGCAACTTGACCAACAACAGCCTCTTCACGCTCTTTCTCAACTTTAGAAAGTCGAGCCTTTAACAAATCGATCTCCATGTTCTGGGAGTTAACTGTTTCCCACAGCTGAGCAATATCTTTGTGATGGTCTTCAGTAATATGCTGCTCAGCCGCAAGTTTCACCTCAGCATCCCTTTGAGCAGCATGCGCATCCCGCACTTGTTTTTGAAACACTTCTTCTTTTTGAGAGTGCGAAGCGGAAGAAGCGGCGAGATCTTCCTTGAGTGTTTTAACCTCGGACTCAAGTCTTGCATTGTCGTCTGCAATGCTCGCCATCTCTGCATCATGCTGCTTGAAGATTTTATCCCATTCCGTCTTGTCATTTTCCATTATCAGCATGGCTTCAAGATTCATATGGTTAACTCTTTGAAGCTCATCAACAAGTTTCTGCCATTCGGATATCCTCTCGATATCAAGCTTAACAGCATCAAGATTCCTAAGCATGGTCTGCTTATCAATGGGAACCAAGTCTAAGTCAAAGCGAACTCCTTTTAAGCACCAATTTGGGAATCGGCTTTGAAGTGTAGGAGGACCGTCCCCGACTTGATATTGAGGCCTGTTGATAATTGTTTGAATGTCAGACTTCTTGAGAGCTGGAGAACCAGATGGAATTTCTGCAGAGGTAGGAGCATCAGACTTTTCAGAAATTGCAGACGCGTCACTAGGCTTGACCCGCTTGCTTGGCTCTCTAGTAAGGTGACTCTTCCCTTTATCGTCATAAGACTTTCGCTTATGGGAATCATCGCCTCTATGAGAAGAGTCGTATCGCTCATCCCTCCTCCCGTATTGATGTTCATAATCCCGCCTTTCTTGAGCCTTCCCAATAGCTCTTTCTTCATCTGTTTCCCTCGGGGCAGGGAGATAGCGCCTAAAATCATAAGTGTCGCGGCCTCCATGGCGCTGGAATTTTTCGTAGTATGAATCGCTTCGCCCCATCGGAGAACCTGAAATTGAAGAAAAGTCAAGTCTTAGAAATCTTCAAAGTAGAAAAGTTAAGTGAATGAAAGTGCTAAGAAGCCTAATTGTGTGTGGTGTGCAA
Organism: Allium fistulosum; assembly: GCA_030737815.1. Taxonomy (NCBI): domain Eukaryota; kingdom Viridiplantae; phylum Streptophyta; class Magnoliopsida; order Asparagales; family Amaryllidaceae; genus Allium; species Allium fistulosum. The sequence goes on along the minus strand of CM060907.1, from coordinate 421,007,820 downwards.
ACTACGCACGTCAGACTACAAACCACTCTTTGGTGTGGGAATGGTGACGACTTGTGTAACAGGCGTTGTAATTTGTTGTAAAGAGGAAGTCGCCTCGGCAGTAGAAGAGATAACTTTTGGAGTGTCATCTTTGAAAAGCTCCTGTGAAGTTATCATTAAATCACTCAACCCTTCAAAGATATCATCGCCATTATGCCCGGTGGCACTTTCCCTTTCGATTCCCACATCAGCCGCCTTTCCGGAATGCTAAGAAGTCTCTTCTTCTTTGATGACTAGGGAAAGTGTTAGCTTGCTCGACGAACCCGCAACGTCAATAGAGGCAGAACACTTCACTAGTGAAGCCTCAGTGGTAGGTTCTTGTGGTATAGGTTCTCCGACAAAAGATGGGGCATCAGACGCCTTTTCTGGAGAATCAGGAACTTCGTGAGGTTGAGTAGAGCGAGAAGGGTGAAGAAGTTCAAACTGGTGCAGAAATTCATCTTTTAACAAAAATTTAATGCTTCTCTCCTCAACTGGCACAACCATAAGCCTTTCAAAAGTTGACTTGTGGCTAGGTTCCCTGGAAGGGGGGGAAGCGCTGAAAAGTAAAGATGAAGTTAGCACTTGACATCTCGGGTTTCGGAAAACTCAAAGAGTAAAAGAAGTAAAGATGAATAATCTTACTTCCTTCTCTCCAAACGGCATAAAACCTCGAAGGGCAGCGGACGAAGAAGAATTGACTTAGAAACCCGTGGACACTATCCAAAAGGCCAATGATCAGTTTGCGATTTCTAGTGCTTCGCACGACAGTGATGGAAGGATGGTCTTTATTTCTGGCGAAAGAGCATAAGTAACAAATCTCATCGAAGCTTGGAAAACGGTCAAGTGTCCTCCTAAATAGCACACACAATCCCATCAGAATGGCGTAGCCATTAGGGTGTAGCTGGAAAGGGGAGATGGCTAGTCGACGAAGAAGATTCTGGAGAAAGTCGTTGAAAGGGGGAATAGCCCCATTCAGGCACATTTGCCGGTTAATTGTGACAAAGCCAGGGGGTGCCACATTGCCGGTGCTGCTTTTTTCAGAAAGAATGGCATCTGCTTCAGCGATACCAAACTGGGTGCACAATTGCCGGAAAACTTTGTACGACAAAGTAGTTAAGACTCTTTCTGGAGGATTGACTAACGGGGCTGGAATAACGGCGGCCTCTCCAGTTTGAACCACTACATATTCTGGATGAGAAGTCATTCTACACAAGCAACTGGATATTCAAATGTGAAGGTGCACGTTTCCTAAAAAGTGTGAAGTGTTGTGCAGAACTAATTAAAATAGGAAGAAAACATAACTGGAATTAAACTAGTTGACAATTGGTCGATTGCTAGATTTCAGGACTTGTTAATCTAAACTTGAAGTGTAGTGTTAATGCAAACAAATCAGCTTCAGTTAACTATTATACTTTTTCTTTAATACTTCACTTGAATTGGTTAGTTTACAGCATTTCGTTCACGCAGTTCATTTAAGTTGATTTTCCTTTATCGACTAATCTGTCATTTGATGTGGGCAGTCAATGGTAGTATATTCGTCCCAGTTTTCTGCAAATGTTATGTTTAACAGGTTGTTAGCTTACAAGTTAAAGTGATCTGTTGAAAAGTCCAGACAGTTCAAAGTTTAGACAATTCAAAATTTAGGCCGTTCAATGTGCTAGCTCGTCCACAACCTAAAGAATGTGCTGCAAGTTAAGTTAAATCGTTGGTTCTCTAAGTCATTGATTCTTTAAGTCGTGAGGCATAGTAAGGAGAAAAGGTCTGAAGTCAGAATGATACAACCGGCCAAGTCCTAGGTCGCTGCCGACCTACAACCTACTTTAGGTCGTTCACGACTTAGCACCTATGTCGTTGAGAGTTAAGTCTCGTGGTTCTTGATCAAATTGCCAAGCCCTTAGGTCGTTCGTTTTTCCCCGATGCATCAGTTCGCCTAACTCCTAACCCGTTAATCCGTTTGCCTCTCCAACAAAAGCCCTCATCTTCCCATGCCATTAAATCTCCCCGAAATCACCACAAATCCAATGCACTGCCATTCCATCACAAACCATGAATCAGTTGACCTGGAGCACTGTAACCCATCGCCTTCTCTCAAATCGTCTAAAGCTACATCGAACCATCTCAAGTCCATCAACAATCGATGTAACGAGATCCGAGATAAAACATGGCGTAAGGAGGTAGGTCAGAAATGGGGAAACGGAGTTCATGAATCAATGATAATCGAGGAATGGATAACAAGTGAATCCACTTACGTGATAAGAAAATGAGGATGATCGGCAACCGGCTGGTTTAAATCGTCTTTAGGAAGCTTGAGAATTCGTTAATGGCGGAAGTAAGCACGGAAGCAAGTGGGTGAAGAAGAAGCAACCTAAGCCTTTTATACACCAGGATAGTGGAACTCAAATCGGCACGCACGACATTTGTTAACCCTCTTTCGCTTCACGACCTAACGAGTTAAAGAGCGTACCGACTTAAGAGCAGTAGCCGACCTAAGACGGCACCGGTTTAATAAGTTACGAGATAAGGAGATCTATGACTTAAAGTATGAGCCGACTTAATAAGCTACGAGTTAAGGAAGGCTCCGACTTAAGGAATAGGCTGACTTAACCAGTTACGAGTTACGAAGGCTTCCGACTCAGCAGATTCCGACTTAAGGGGGTCTCCGACTTAACAGTTTGCGAGTTAAGGAAATCTACGACCTAAGAAAGCTCCGACTTAACTACAGGACCGACCTAAAACACTTACCCACTTGAGGAATGCTCCGAGTTAAAGTAGGCACCGACTTAAGAGATGCTCCAACTTAAGAGTCTACGAGATAAGGAAGTCCCCGACTTAAGGCAATTGTTAACGACTTAAGGCCTACGACCTTCTATAAGTCGCGTACGACTCATACTAACTCATTCATAAGAAACCATGTAACCCAAGATACATCTCTTAAGTCGTTAACGACCTACGACGTATGCTAAGCTCGTTCTGGACATTCAGGGGCAACTAATATAAACCCCTATCTCCTCGCCGACTTACGACCTAGGACTTTCTATAAGTCGGCCACGACTTAAGACTTAGGAAAATTTCCGTTTTAGATTTTACTCTATAAATAGACCACCACTTTCAACATGAAGAGGACTTTTTGGCCGATCATTTCTTGAAGCAACGTTACTCTGCCGAACTCTCCACTCATTCAACAATTGAAGATCTTCAAACATTCGAGACACTTCAACAAGCTACGAGAGGAATTCCATACATCCAACACAGATTCATCGAGTTTCATCATCGAAGTTTGAGCTAGTAGTCGAGATTGTCTTTGTGATCAAATTGTGTTGTTTTCATAAGTGTATTGTATCATCTTGTAACCGAATTCAGTAATAAAGAGATTCAATGTGGACGTAGGCTCGATCTCAAGCCGAACCACTATAAACTGCTGTCTGCTACTGCTTTTTCGCTATTTTACTGCTTAATTTTCTGTTCCTGTCACACGGGTGGTGCTTTCATAATTCTATTACACACACCGGGTGTTAGCATTCACTTTTTAGCGTTAACATTTTGGTGATTTCACTGAGAATTGAACTCAGGAATATTTTCACCGTTGCTTCGCAAAAACTCATAAAAAGAACCTCTCTTAAAAACCAGAAGTTGATCTGAAATAATGGCTCCTAGAAGAAGAGGTAGACCTATCAGATCCAGAAATGATCATGAAGGGACTTCCGTTTCCCGAACAGCAGACCAAGCAACTCCTACCGTGGGAGTCAGCAGGGCTGAATTAGATGACGCAGTTTCTGGATTATACCAACAAATTGAAGCTCAAAACGCTTTGATGATGGATAGATTAACTGCTCTGCTCGGGGCAAATCATCAACCAGAAAACCATCAAACAACCTTTCCTGAAATGCCACCTTTCCAAGCTGAGGGTTCTATGCCGCAGCCAACTTATCATGAACATGTGCCCAGGCAAGCTTCCGAGAGAAGGACTGATGCCTACTCGGAGATGTCTTTGAACAATAAAGAGTACCAGTCCGAAATGGTTGGCCGCATCATGAAAGAGAGCATGCAGAGGGAAGAGAATGAGAGTGACTGGGGATTTGCACCAAGCAGAACTCCGTTTACTGAAAGGATCCTGAAAGCGGAATTTCCAAGGAAATTTGCACCTCCTACTATCCAAGCCTATAGGGGAACGAGTGACCCTAATCATTTCCTATACAAGTACGATTGGCATATGGCCAGTGCAAGAGCGTCAGACGAGATTAAGTGTCGATACTTTCCAGTGTACTTGGAAGGTGTGGCCTTACTTTGGTTCACAAAGCTTCCAATTCGGTCAATAGATCAATTCTCCGACTTGACGCAAAAGTTTAAAGAACAGTTCAGATTGTATGCTTCAAAAGCTAAGGGTATAATGTCACTGTCTAGTCTTGAACAAGCTCCCGGAGAATCAATCAAATCTTTGTTAAGCCGTTTCAATATAGTTGTAGCCAAAGTGGATAATGTAGAACCGCGTATGATCCTGACCTACTTGGTGCGAGCCATCAATAAATCGAGTGAATTTGGAAAATGGCTAAAAATGAAGGAACCAAATTCCCTTGAGAAGTTTTATAAAAAGGCCGATGAATTCATGCGCCTGGAAAACCTTTCCGCCTCAGCAAAAGTATTAGTTGCTAAGGACAACAATAATGATCTTGCTTCTAACAGAAGAAATTCTGAGAATCAGAAAAGCGAAAATGACGGAGGAAAGAATCAGGGGAATGAGATGAAACTCTGCCGCTTCGATCTTTCAGATTTTACTCCTTTAACTGATACACCAAGAAACATCTTTTTCGCAACAAAGGATGTTGTCAGGTATCCTAAGCCACCTGAGATGAAGAGAGGTGCAGTGCGTAATGGAAAATTCTGCCAATTTCACAATCAACCTGGCCATGACACTGACCAATGTCGCCAGTTAAAAAATGTGATTGAAGAATTGCTGAAGTAGGGTAAATTGCAACAATACGTTAAGAGAAGCGGAATCGATCCAACCTCATCCACTCGGGATCAACAACGTCCTACCCATCAATCCGATTCTCGCAACAACACTGCAGTGCAAGATTCAGAAAAGCTTGTCATTAATGTTGTCACAGGAGATCCACACCCAGCAGGCAGAAGATGGGACGACTGCTAATTGTCCACAAAACTGCAACTGGGGCATCTTTCACTTTCTCTGGCATATAAATCCGAAGCTGCGAATCTAGTGCAAATGGAAAATCAGCCTGGAGATTCTGAAACAAAAATCACTAGCATCCATTTTTTACTTAACAGCATTGCTTAAATTTGTAAAATGATAATGGATGTGTAACTTCTGCATTGTAAACCGCTGAGAAATCAGTATGATTGAATAATGAAAAACTATGAATTCTGTGTTTTCTGTTACAAAATGCCTGTTATATTTCGATGTGTAAATACTCTAAATGTATTGCTAAAATGTCGATCTAATATTGTAGGTCATTAAAGCGAAGCTCACCCATCGCAAAGCCAAGCGAGCCCTACAAATCACTTATTAAGCAAATACCAAGCAACAAAAAATTCCAGATTCAAATCCCATACAAGAGGAACTTCACATAAAAAGTTGGCGATGCCACTGTGTCAAGCACTCGTTAACTGGTTGCGGTCGTCAATATAAAAAGACATCCAACCAAGTAACTTGCGTTTACCCTGTGGAGTCACTTAACAGTGAAGTCTACTTCTTCGGATAAAGCAATTTACTTGCAAAAGAAAGGGAGATGCGCTTGGAAACAATAATAAAGGATCGCAGATTGGCAGATGATGAGGAAACATTGGCCGGCAAACATAGAAGCAGCCAAAAGGAGTTATGCCTCTCAATAAGAAGGCCGGTAGATCCACAAAAGGGACACCTTCCCAAGCAGAAGGAACAGGACCCTTGCTCACTGGTCGTGATGCATCCGATCGGACAGCTTGCGTCCGTCTCGTGGATCCAATCGCCTCTGAGACGCAACACTCCTGGCACACCAATCCACCAAGGCTCCTCTTCGGAAGCCGATAAAGCCCTCTAACGAGGCACGCCAAAAATTGAAAGTGATTTCCTCAATCAAAAAAGATTGGTGGAACCATCGGAGGGGCACCTTCCCAAGCTGAAGGAACAGGGCCCTTGTTAGTTAATTGCGATCGTTTGTGCAAATGAACATCCAATCAAGCAACTTGCGTCTGCCCCGTGGATCCATTCAACCATGAGAAAGTAACTTCCAGGCAATCACAAGACCTCTTCGGGGCCAAAAGCCCTCTTCGGAGGCACATTTCACCAGTGTAGAAGTGCAAAATGCTCCTCTTCGGAGGCCCACTTCAATAGAGCTGAAATGCTAAAAAGCCCTCTTCGGAGGCACATTTCACCAGTGTAGAAGTGCAAAATGCTCCTCTTCGGAGGCCCACTTCACCAGAGCTGAAATGCTAAAAAGCCCTCTTCGGAGGCACATTTCACCAGTGTAGAAGTGCAAAATGCTCCTCTTCGTAGGCCCACTTCACCAGAGCTGAAATGCTAAAAAGCCCTCTTCGGAGGCACATTTCACCAGTGTAGAAGTGCAAAATGCTCCTCTTCGGAGGCCCACTTCACCAGAGCTGAAATGCTAAAAAGCCCTCTTCGGAGGCACATTTCACCCGTGTAGAAGTGCAAAATGCTCCTCTTCGGAGGCCCACTTCACCAGAGCTGAAATGCCAAATTGCTTCTGTTCGGAGGCCAAAATCGCTTCTCTTCGGAGACCAAAATCGCTTCTCTTCAGAGACCAAAAAATCTCTTCGGAGGCACACTTCACCATGCTTGAAGTACCGGACATAAGCCCTCTTCAGAGGCACAAAAACAAAGCCTTCTTCGGAAGCACTAAGCAAATCAAAAAATTCTTCAGAAAGTTCACTTCATTGCATAGGAAAATCCACTTTTTAACAAATAAGAGTGATCATCTCTGAAAGTTGAAGTGTTCTTCAAGGAAGAAAGAGAAAGTGAAAATTTCTCCAAAAATGAGATATAATCTATTAAAAGCAGAATGATTCTTCCCTTAAAAGCGGAATAGTTATTCTCTGAAAATAGAGTATCAGTCTTAAAAGAGCTAGAAATGTTGCAATGCACTTGTGGTATGGGGGCAATACTATACAATTCAGTTACATTAGTAAAAGGAATATGCAAGCAACATACCGCAAGTTCATTGCGATATCATGAAAAGTAGATGTGAAATAAATGCATTCTCAAACACAGACAAAAAAGTTTGTACGAGTAAAAAGAATCGTTTATTCTACACTAAAAATGAGAAACAGATGCATTCTCACATACACAAGAATTTGTACAAGTAAAATAGCTATTTTATTCAATACTATGAAAACTTTTTACATCGTGCGGATTACAAAAAGAAGCGGGGACCGGTACCCGCACAATCTCCGGTCGGTACATGCAAAAAAGCAAAATAAGAAGTAGAAAATCCAGCCTGTCATTCCTTCTTCGCGCTACCTTTGGAGCCTTTGCCTAGCTTGATGGTTAGTTTCGGAATCCGGCGTGGGCGGGACGGAGAAGGAGGAATGGTTGGATCATCTTCTATTTTGTCTTCTCCAGCTGAAGCGCTTCTCTTCTTCTTCTTTAGTACACGCTTTCCTTTCCTCTTTGAAGAAGATTCGCTTCCCGGAGACAGCAGTTTGGAAAGTGTTGTATCGTCATCAAATGACTGCTCCGGAGTCTTCTCACTGTCCTCCGTCCCCTCCGCTTTTTGTTCTTGAGAAGCGAGTGGATCCTCCAAGCTTTGGAGAGCTTCTATCTGTTCTTCCGGCGACCCTGGTTGAGAAGCAGGGGTGACTTGAAGAGATGGAGGAGGAATAGCTGGAAGAGGGGAAGTGTGCGCGACGCCAGGTGCCTCCGCTGCAAAAGAAAAGAAGTTAAAATCGGTATTCTCTGAGAAAAGAAAAGTTATTAGTTCATCAAACTCGGTTAAATCGAACAAATGATTCACTGGACCCGGTTCGACGCCAAAGTTACCTGGAGAAGTCGGTTTTGTAAAATTAATCTCGAATTTCACAGCCTCAATATCTTCCAGGGCTTCGTCCTCGGTAGGGGTAGTCACAGTTTCAGTGACAACTTTGGCAGGAAGCAAAGAATGGGCACTGGAATCTATAATATTGACGTCAGCTGAAGTTGAAGTATGAACATGGGCAGTTGAAGGAGCTTCCTCTTTCAGGTGTTCATCTCCTTTAGACTCAGCTCGTGCTCTGGCAAGTTGCTCTTTTCCTTTAGCAAGAGCAGCACGAGTTTCATCGTCAAGATAGCGTGCCTCAAGCTCTGCCTCATCATAGCCGGCACCGCCCAACATATCAACTGCGGCTTCCCACACCTCGGCCAGAGTAATCTCGTATTCAGGGCCCAGAAAAGAGAGACTTCCATGACCCAGAACGCCGTGTAAATAAAAGTCGAATAAGGTAGAGCTGACGTTAGCTTTTGTTGCCTCATGTGATTGCTCGGCCGCTTCTTTTTCGGCAACGGCTTCGACTCGACCAGCAACAACCTCATCACGCTCTTTCTCAGCTTTAGCAAGTCGAGACTTTAGCAATTCAATCTCCGGGTTCTGGGAGTTAACTGTTTCCTACAACTGAGTGTTATTTTTGCGGTATTCTTCAACAACGAACTGCTCAGCCGCAAATTTCATTTCAGCATCCCTCTGAGCAGCGTGCGCATCCCGCACTTGTTTTTGAAATACTTCTTCCTTCTGAGATTGCGAAGCGAAAGAAGAGGCGAGATCTTCCTTGAGTTTTTTAACCTCGGACTCAAGTCTCGCATTATCATCAGCAATACTCGTCATCTCGGCGTCATGCTATTTGCAGATTTTGTCCCATTCCGTCTTGTCGTTTTCCATGGTCAGCATGGCTTCAAGATTCGCACGGTTGACTCTTTGCAGCTCATCGACAAGCTTTTGCCATCCGGACACCCTTTCAATATTAAGTTTGACGGCATCTAGGCTACGCAACATATCCGATTTATCGATCGGAACAAAATCAAGGTCAAAACGCACCCCTTTCAAGCACCAATTCGGAAATCGGCTTTGAAGAATAGGAGGGGCGTCTTTGACCTGATACTGAGGCCTGCTGATGATCGACCGGATGTCAGATTTCTTTAAAGCAGGAGAGCCGGATGGAACATTAGGAGAGATGGGAGCATCGGTCTTCTCAGGAATTGCAGATGCGTCACTAGGCTTGGACCGCTTGCTTGATTCGTCAACGATATGAGTCTTCCCCTTATCGTCATAAGACTTTCGCTTGTGAGAGTCGTCGCCTCTGTAAGAAGAGTCGTACCGTTCATCCCTCCTCCCATGCTGACGTTCATAGTCCCGTCTTTCTCGAGCTTTCCTAATAGCTCTTTCTTCGTCTGTTTCCCTTGGGGTATCGAGGTATTGCCTAAAGTCATAAGCTCTGCGACCTCCATAGCGCTGAAACTTGTCGTAATATGAGCCGTGCGCCCCATCGGAGAATCTGAAAATGGAAAAGAAATGAAGTTTAGAAATTTCCAGAAAAAAGATAAGTGCGTATAATTGCTGAGAAAATCCTAAGTGTTTGCGGCGTGCAAACTACATGCGTCAAACTACAAACCACGCTTTAATGTGGAAACGGAGACGGTCTGTAAGGACCTGATTCTTCGACTTTCGAATATCGACATCAATACGTCCACTGTATCAACTGTCGAGCCATCGAATGCCGGAAAACCGAATTCTTAGGTTTTAAAAGAAGTGGTAGAAGAAAAGATAGAAGAAAAAGAGAAGAAGAACAACAGAACAATATCAGAAACGAAAACAATATCAGAATCTCACATATCGCAGCGGAATAATCACTACAACAAAAAGGCCTTTTTATGGCCTTTAAAAACCGCTATAAAAGCTTTCTACAGTGTTTCTATAAACGCTATATATCAACATGTTGTAATAAGTCTGAGAGATATAATAGCGTTTCAAAATTGCAATGGAAAATGGACTTTTAACAGCGTTTTTGTTGCCATCGTAGACATGGCGTATCAGTACAACTACTTTTCTATAGCGTTTGAAGCTTGCTATAGAAAATATTTTATGACGCATGGAAACGCTATAAAAATTATAAATTTTTTCTTTTCACAGCCTAGTTAAAATGCTATAAAAGATTTAAAAGCTGTAACGATTTCTTTTTCCATAGCATAGTTAAAACGCTATAAAAAAATTTCCATTGCATTTTTTTATTGCCATATAAATTCAAGCTTACAATTTTCAATTCTAACAAGCTTATTTCAACTAATATATTATAACAATTCAAAAAACCACACTTATGACATTCTAATGTACGTAATCAAATAGAGTCATAAGCCAAACCACAATATATATATATATATATCCATAATATTTCATACACGAAGTATTAAACATAAATATTTGTAACAAAAAATAACAATACATACAATTGTAGCTAATCAAAATGATTCATACTAAAAACAAGAGTGCGACATCATGTAGCTAACCGAAATGATACATACACAAAATGACCGACTTGAAGGAGAAAGAGTGCGACATCATGTAGCAACCTGAAAAGCATCATACAACACCTGTCAAAAAGAAGCAGATACGTGTGTATGTTAGTCACAAATGTAGAAATGTTTAAGTACTAAACAATATTGTTTAAAACATAAACTTTATTAATCAATGTTAAGGGGTAGCTGGCTATTTCTCTGTAATGTAGTGCACGGGAAAAAAGAAAATCCAACTGCACTCGTTTTGATTTGCTTACAAAAGCAACAAAATAATCAGAATCCAAAATTTTCAACAACGTTGGGACAAAAGCAAAAAAATTGTCCTACAAATGAATAAATAGCATGCAAGTTTATTTTGCAGTTCTATTTTGCTTTTATTGAATTGCCACCTGACTAAATCTTGTACATAGACTGTTGTATGCACTGTTTATATACGACAGGCAGAAATGTATTGAAAGCAGGAATGAAATATTAACTTTCTTCTTCCTGCTTCCTCCTCTTTCAGCAAAATCATTGAATGCACCAGTGTGTTAACATTTCTGAAACTGCAGGATGGCTTCATTTGCTATAAACAGATTTAAATTATTGCCGAAATTTCTAACAAATACTCACAGGCTAATCTTCTTTTAAAATTTTAAAGTGGAATTCCTTTTCAACGCATGAATTATTAGAAAGAATGTCTCCTCTAAAGTTTCTGAGTGTGATGGGTTTGTATTTGTATTGCTCTTAACGATTTAGTTGTCATTTTTAGTTTCAAGAATTTTGTACATAACATATACACAATTACTAAGAGAATGCCTTAGTATAACTGGAAATTAGTATAACTGGAAATTTTGTACCTTTCGGATCATCCACCGCAGCAGTGAACGCCTTAGTATAACTGGAAATTACTAAGAGAGAATCGTAAAAGAACTGGATAGAAGGATGTACCTAAAAAATACTGGAAATTTTCAAAGTTTTCAGCTTTTTCTCCAGCAAAGTTAACATGCACGCGCGCGCATATATATGTATATATGTGTGTATGTATGTATGTGTGTGTACGTGTGAGCATGTGTGTGTATGTGTGTATGTATACATATATGTATATATTGATTGAGATGATGAGATAAAGAAACTTCACTAAGAAAGGGCTTGCTGCATTGAATTACCTTCTGTATCTTAGACTGATATTTTTCTGATGCATCCTCCTTAAACTGTCAATATTTATTTCAGTTTATATGCTATGTGATTTATATCATTACAATAAGAATTAGTATAGCAAAAATACCTGTCTGGTAACAGTATAAAGCCTATTATACCATCCATTTACAGCCATTCCAGTAACTGAATATAAATGCCTACTATTTTCACCTGGATTTTGCAATGTATATTCAACATAATACAGCCCTGCCAGATAAATTCAATGTCAGAGTTTTGTTTTTCTACAATTTATTACTGTATACACAAATTTTACCAAATCCATGTTTTTGGTACGTCTTTATTAGTTCGGGTACTATTATTTTATTATTCATGATATTTTCTTCAGAAAATATAAGAATTGGAGCTTTTCTTACCATTTGAAGCCTTGCAATCAATGAGTTTAGCTGTCAGTCCAGGTGGACTCACCCAACTTCTATCCAATCTATTGACCTATTCAGAAGAAGCCAATTTTTAGCATACAATATATATGCATTTTAAAACTGTAAAATATGAAAACCGATCATATTATTACAATTTACCAGACTTTCTGCAAACATGTCTACTGAACCATAAGATTTTAGACTGGTAAAATCCTGACTAACTCCAGTGATGACAATACTAACTGAAAACAACTTTTAAAAATGAGGAAGTGTGTAATTTTTAATTATGTAATAAAAATGTATGAACAATGTATCAATGGAAATTATACTGTTAGAATCAGAAGCTTCTTCAGGGTAAATTGCAGTAACTGATTTAAAGCTTTTAGCATCTCCTAAACCAACTGACCAACCTGTACAAAGATGTTTTGATTCTAAGTTTTATCAAGATCAAGCAAACAATGAAGTTTTGAGATATTATAATTACAGACAATGATACATAGCAAACCCAAAGTACTGTTCATACATGCATAATATATCATCATGCACTGGAAAATCATGTGTAATTTCATTGCATATGCATCCGAATCTCCAGCAAAACGTATGAAATAAAACACGAATTTCTGAGTATTTAACGATCTATATAGCTCAGATCATTCATAAGCAATGCATAGAGCAGTACTAGTGCATGGTGTATGAGTGTAACTTGTAACAGTGGTAGAAAAAAAATATGTGCAGTAAAGATAAATTACCTTATGGAACCAATATACGAAATTTATTTGTTTCGTCTTCATAAGTTTTAAAGCTGCCCTGTACATCTAACAAACAAACATGGTCAAACACATAAAAATCCAAATACACGGTAATGTTTATTATCTCACAGTAATGATGAAAAAGTACCACTTTCAGCAAAAGCATTTGAAATAAAAATTGGGAATGATAGTCCAGAAACAAGAGTCTGAAGCAAAAGATCTCTCCTATTAGGCTTACATTGCTCATCAATGAAAACACTGCAACATCAGTTGAGCCTATTCATAGTCAAAGGTTTCGACCTATTTTTACAATATAAATAGGTATCAAACAATATTTATTCCCTAATGATAACAAAAAATACCCTAAATTAAAAGTAAAAATGATCTGAAGTAACAGTCTACTTACAGTCAGAGGTTTTAACATATATTTTTATAATATAAATATAAATAACAAACAATAAAAATAAACCATTGATATTTCAATTGGAATTTGAATATAAGTCTAACCTTTCAACCCGTTAACTTGGTTGACCATTATCTTTGTGCATTATTGAAATTTTCATAGTTTACTGTGTAGTGTTATATATGACAGGGTACAAACAATTGAACTAAACCAAAATTTTAATCGCTTCAGCTACTATGAAGTTCAGATATTTAATGTGCAAGATAGGATACTAAGTTATTTTCAATTTTCATTATTGTCTTCACCTTGGTATAAGTACGTAACAATCAGAATAAAGTAACAAACTTCACAAGGTGCTAATATATGATATTTAAGATCTGCTTATCAGAAGTTCAAACATGACAAAAGAAATAAATTTAGATGCCCATGCTAATTATAGATCATAAACTTTGAATGAGTTAATGATCAAGAGAAGAAATCTGATGGTACTTAGGCTGCACAGCGAATGACTAACTGATCTTATGTTCAAGCTAACAAATAATAATTTTTTTATGCTAATCGTTATGAACCTTGTTGATTACATGAAATAGAACAGCTATTAGGGAAGCGTATATCGTATGCAATTTGGGCAAACAATGCATTGGAAACGTACATCAAATAATTGATAAGGATAAGATTTTAGAATTTTTCCAATTTTGATATTAATCAAACTCAGGAATTTCATATCTTATCATCGAGCCATAAAGCCTTGATAATATCAAGGTACGGTGAATATATGATCCAGTGGCAAAATTCAAAATCATAAAATAACTGTTACATGATAACAAGGATCAAAACTATTAAGTAGAATTTCTTTTTCATCAACATTCCTAATATATATCCTTAGTCCATACATTGAATATATGTTTAATATCACCATTCTACTAAATTTACCATGACCCATTTACATATAAAAACATATTGTGTGTTATCCGCGTGTACTTTCTCACATCATTGTTATCATATCAATATGACATATTTTTCAGTTCAACTTACCACTCATTATAGAACAAAGGCCTAAGGATAAAGTAACATATGAGATAAATTTTGAACTAAGACTCGATTTTTTGGTTACTTCTCCACCTGACAAGTCACATCACTGGCTCAGAAACATTCATAGATAACATGGTGTATCGTAAATTTATCACCAAGTAAATTGAATCTTTTTAGTATTTTCTTGTACATGCATTGTAAGTGTCTAAAATAACATGTTGACTGCCTAAAATAAATTTAAAATCAAATAAATAAATATAAGGAAAGTCATAAAATAGTAATGCTAAATACTAGTCATACTATATCAAGAGAGATACTTCAAAATTAAGCAATAAAAAGAATAAAAATTTACTGACGCATTCATTGTCTCTACATAAACGAAGCCACTACTGCGCGAAGGTAATGTCCATGTTTGAACAAATTCTTAAGCAAATCCGTGTTAAATATAAAATCTTTATACTCAATATAATTTTTATAGAAAGCTTATTGGTGATGATAATTCTAATTAACATTGTATCAGCCTATTCAATCTACTTATGTAGACATGACACTAATTTCTAAGACTAAGTGTTCTTGACCTTGAGAATGAGTACAAAATTGTAGCCTGGTAAAATTTCTAAAACTGCAGAACAAAGTAGATAATAATCTACGTTATGTACCAAATTTCAAAAGTAATGTATACAGACATGTTGGCTACAGTGATGACAAAGGTAATAATGTAATTCAATCAAGTAATATAGCTCAATCAGTAAAACATTAACACAGTACATATTACTAGTCTTTGGATTAAGAGGAAACTGTTATAGTGACATCAATGTAAACACAAGAAGACCAAGGCAAGAGAAGGAGAAAAAGAGAGATTAATAAGTGAACCACAGACAGATGATGACATCATATCCCTGTAATAAATTCAAAAACAAGTTTTTCAAATGGTCCAGGCACTACAAGGACGGCAGCAGATAGCGATGACTTTTAGCTGTCGCCGGCCGTCGCAAGCCGTCGCTATCTGTCGTCGCTATTTGCCTCGTCGCCCAATAGTATGGCGACGGTTTTAGCGACGGCTCCGTCACCAAAATAGCGACAGCTCGCGACTGCAAATGTGACACGTGAAAATTTTTCAACGTTTACCTGGCGTCACTAGGCGTCGCTAAGCGACACAATTTTTTGGCAAAATAGGCGTCACTAGCCGTCGCAAACCGTCGCAATCTGGCAGCCTACAGACCGTCACTAGCCGTCGCAAACCGTCGCAAATCTGAAGCAAATTTTTTTTATTTTCAGAGCACTTCCCCACTTCAAACAACAACCATCATATAACATCATCACAGCCAATATACACCATATTCATCAACTATAGCCATCATATAACATCACCATACATTCAAACAATATAAAATCCAACCAAATATCATTTTCAAATCCAACCAAATCAAACAATATAACATCCAACCAAATCTAAAAATATGTACATAGTTATCCCGACATATATATACATAATAACCAACCAAATCCATCAACTAGAAGTTATCAAAATATGTACATAATATCCTGAAATATATATACACCAAACTAACCAAAATGTGTATATACCAAACTATAACACGAGCAAACAAACGTACCTACTCCTCGCCATCGCTGTCGTCCTCTCCAGGCATCGTCCCATGCTGTTGTAAATAAGCCGCAATCCGCTCATCCAGCTGTTGCTCAAAGAAACTCTTCCTCCAGTCATTTATTTCTTCTACCGTCGCCCTCAACTGAGCAATCTCCGCATCTTGCTGCGACCTCCTGTATGCACTCTGCATTCTCATCACCTGTAAAATAGTTCATATGCATGAGTAATATTATTAAAATTATTTAACTATTCATATGCATAAGTAAATTTATATATTAGTACATGTCAAAATTTACCTCCACATTTCCATAGCTATACCGTCGACTGGTCCGAGAAGGCGGGTCAATAATAGCATCCCAAATATGGTTCTCCTCCTCTAACGTAAGCTCTTCCCGACCAGTGGACTGTGCTACACGAGCCCGCTCTGCTTCGTACCTCTCCTGCGATTACAAACAATTGTTTTACACGATAAACCCCAAACTTCAAATTTTTGAAAATAAAATAAGACAAAATATTATTATTAACAACAAATTAATTTACCATTACGGATTGTGATTTGTCATCCGTCCACTCGTACGAAACATTGCCCTCTTCGTCAGTCCTCTCCACGGCATGCGTGGCCTTGAACAGCTCCGCCATAGTGGGCTCGCGGTTATATCTCGCGGCCTGAAAATATATAAATATTATTGCTAATCTGATTATAAAAAATTGTAATAAAATGTAAACACAGTTTATAAATTTAATTACCAGCTCTCTCTTGTGCTCCTGAAAGGATTTGGAGCCACCACGGTGCAATGCAGGATTTTTATTCCTGTTTGCCCGGTTCCGCGCAAATAACTCCTACAAATTAAAATAAATTATCACGTATATATCTTGCGAGATTTATATTAGATTTAAATAATAAAAAAACATATTTTACTTACTTTTACTGCCGGAATTTCCCAAAGCCGAAGAAATTCATTCCATACATTCTCACCCATCCAGTTCGGCTTTTTCCCTGCATTCTTAGCCTTAGACAACGTATCCCTGTAATTTTTTCTCATTCGCTTGTTCCAGTGATTTAAAAAAATGTCTAAGTCGTCAGGGTCAACACGGACTGCACCCTGTAAATTAAAATTATTTTAAGTTATATACAGTATATTAATTTACAACTGAAATTGAAACTACTACTTACAAGTAAATCCGCCTGTATTGCGTTTTTGACGTGGGGGGGGATGTCGTCCCAGTGAGGCCAACAACCATCCATGCGGCTCTGAAATGCCTTTCTCGAAACCTGTAAAATATAATCTGATGGTTCCACCTCAAAGCCACTGCAAAAGTTATGATATACATGTTTAGTGCATTTTAAAAATTATACTTTAAATAAAATTGATACTTACCCAGCACTTCTAGGAACGACTTCTGCAGTCGGACGTAAGTCCGGTGCAGTGCCACTGCCACCTGCACCGGGAGATGGGGATGGCGTGCCTGTCATACTTCGTCTCCTGCCAGACATATCTAATACAGAAAAACAATATCATCATAGAACAATTATAGAAATTCACTACTACATAGCATGTTTCGATCAATTTCACAGAACAGTTATAAACATTTACTAGTACAAAACATGGATAAAAATTTACTAAATGATCATCACAGAACAATTACAGAAATTTACTATTACATCGCATGTTTCAATCACTATCACATAACAATTATATCAATAACGATCAGTCTTCATCGTTTTCTGATTCAGACTCAGTCTCGTATTCTATCTCATTTTCTTCGGTACTTTCGAATGCATCAAATAGGACGTTCGATTCATCATTCAAAGGCCCTACATCAATATCATTAGTTATTATTATTTCTGTATTTGTTTCAAGATCGGCTTGATATGCTGCTTCATCTGGAATATTATTTCCACCAAACGTAAACCTTGGTTTCGTTTTGAAAACAGCGGACCAATCCGCTTTATCTCTTTTCAAAGATGGATACGGAGCAAAATAAACTTGTAACGCTTGCTTGGCTAATACAAAAGGATCGTACTTATAGTAGTGTGATGTATGCCTTATTTCAATAAATTTGTACTCTTTATGCACGTTGATTCCGGAACCAGGAACGTTACTGAACCAATTGCACTTAAATAAAACAACCTTTTCTAATGGTTCAACATAATATGTCAACTCTACAATCTGTGTTAAGACGCCGTAAAAATCTTTTAAATGCTCATCTGGATCATCACTGCCTTTGACAAATACCCCGCTGTTATATGTTAATTTTTCAGCACCGTAATCTTTCGTGTTGAACTTAAACCCGTTGACGAAGAATATTGGATAGGTCTTCACATTTCTTTTCGGTCCAATCGCAAGATGTTTTAAGCCTTCATCAACGACACAGTTTCTTGGCTCATAAACATAGTTCAAAAACCATTTGGCAAATTCTTTACTGAGATCACCAGATGGATACTGTGATTCGTAGATACTGCATATATGTAATATGTGTTATTATTATTATGTACGTACAAGTAAATTACAAGTGAATTAATTATTACCTGACAAATGGTGCGACTTCGACACAATTTAAAAGAACATACGTGTGCGCTACATGGTGGTCTCTATCGTCCAACCATATTTCCACACATTTTCCACCAGGTCTACCATGTTGTCTAAAAACAGATAACATTGTTTGAGAAGAATTTTGTTCAACGACTTCCTCATTTCGAGGAACAGTTACAAACGATAAGTTCACATCGTCCTTGAAGTAGTGAGAGAAAAAAAATGAGGCTTCTTCTTCAAGATACGATTTGCATATCGAACCCTCTATTCGGGCTTTTTGTCGAACCTTCTTCTTCAGATGATTCAAGTACCTATTAAGATATTTATTACATATTTAGATATACAAATTTTAATTTGAAATTGACATGAACATTGCACATGTTTTACCTCTCAAACGGATACATCCAACCATATTGCACATGACCTCGAAGAAGTGCTTCGGATGGAAGATGAATAGGTAAATGCTCCATTACGTTAAAGAAACCAGGTGGAAGTATTTTCTCCAGTTTGCATTGCAGTATGGGTATTTCTACTTCAAGTTTACGTATACGATCCACCTTTAATGTTGTCGAACAAAGCAGTTTATAAAACAAACATAACTCTGTTACGACGTTCCATACTTTTACGGGCAACAGTTCTTTGAAAGCCACGGGTAGTAAATATTCCATCATGATATGACAATCGTGGCTTTTCATCCCACTCAGTTTACTATTTTTGAAGTCAACACATCTACAAAGATTGGAAGAAATCCCATCAGGAAATCTTAAATGTTCCACCCATTTTAGCACGAGTTTTACTTGCTTATTGTCTAGCTCATAGCACGCTTTCGGTTTTTTATTGTCATTAGGCTTCATATGAAGTTCCGGCCGCTTACAATAGTTTGCTATATCAAGCCTTGAATTCAAATCGTCCTTGGTTTTGCCCTTTACATTCAAAATTGTATTAAACAGATTATCAAACACGTTCTTTTCGTTGTGCATCACGTCAATATTATGTCGGAGTAAGAGATCTTTCCAATATGGTAACTCCCAAAATATACTTTGTTTGCACCAATTATGAATGTCTGACTTTCCTGGGATTTCAGTCTGGACTACAGTTTCATGTATCTTTGGATAGTCCCTTACAATTTCGTATATTTCCTCGCCTGACCAAACCTTGGGTGGTTTCAGATTCTCTTCTCTGTTAGCTATGAAAATTTTCTTATCTCTTCTAAAAGTATGATTGGGATGAAGAAAACACCGATGACAATCAAACCACGAAACTTTCTTCCCATATCGTAACGAAAATGCTCGTGTTTCTTCCATACAATAAGGGCATGCTAGACGACCGGCCGTACTCCAACCAGAAAGCATCCCGTATGCAGGAAAATCATTAATAGTCCATAACAAAGAAGCGAACATACGAAATTTTTTTTTCCTTGATACATCGTAAGTTTCGACTCCTTCATACCATAGTTTCTTCAACTCGTCGATCAATGGTTGTAAATAAACATCAATTCGTTGGGTTGGATCATGAGGGCCGGGAACAACAGTGGTGAGAAACATATATGGTGTCTTCATACACATCCATGGAGGTAAATTATACGGAGTAACGATAATTGGCCAGGATGAATATTTACTACCAAACCGTGAAAATGGTGAAAAATCATCCGTACATAAACCAAGTCTGACATTACGGCTTTCCGCAGCAAATGCGGGATAAGTCTTATCAAAATGTTTCCATGCTTCTCCGTCGGATGGATGTATCAAAGTTCCTTCTTCCGCTGTTCTCACACTATGCCATCGCATATGACAGGCCGTAGCAGAAGATGCATATAATCTTTGAAGTCTGGGAGTGATGGGTAAATAATGCATTCTCTTGTACGGGACTTCTTTCCCTTTCTTCTTTCTTGGTTTGTATCTTTCTTCGTTACATATTTTGCATTTTCTGAGGACAACGTCGTCTTTCCAATACAACATGCAACCTTTCACACATGCATCTATCTTCTCGTACGGTAGACCGAAAGCGGACATTAATTTTTTTACTTTATAATGACTATCGCACATCAGATTATTGGGTGGCATGTGTCGTTTTGCAGCTTGTACAACTGCTGTAAATGCAGCTTCCGTAAGGTTGAATTTTGATTTCATAGTTATGTATTCGGCGGTTACTGAAAGTTCGGTTCCGCTATTACATCCGTCCCACAACGGCCTCTTAGCAGAATCCAACAAATCGTATATTTTTTTAGCTCCCGCAATCGGTTCTTCTTCGACATTTTCGTCTTCATCGACAGCTTCAGTTGTAGGAAACATTGATCGTGCTGCATCATCCACCATATTTTCTATCGGATTCGTCATCATATTACCGTCCTCTAATAGTTCAGTATTAGGTGTAGGTTCAACAAGTTCTCCATGACGATCCCAGAAATAATAATCAGGCACGAAACCATATTGATACAAATGTACTTCAACTATATCCGGTTTCCAATGCTTCAAATGTTGGCACTTACTACACGGGCAACGAATTTCTGTGTTGTTTCGGTTATTAGATTTAGCAAATCTAATAAATTCGTGTACATCGTTGTAGAAATGTTGCTTTATTGACCCCTTCTTTCCAGTTCTGACTTAATACATCCAAGTACGGTCGAGAAAATAATTGAACATTTTTCCTGATTTGAAAATGTATGTTAGACACTTTAAATCATTAATTTTCAACCATTCTCCATTGTAAACAGTTCACCGTTGCAGAAAATTCAAAATAAAAAATTCATGGGATTTTTTAGTTTTTTAGTATTTTGGTTTTCACTACGGTGGTCAGTCATCCTACTTCCCATTACAAACACAATAAAGTAATTACATTTTATAAATTATTTCAGATTAAACGGTTCAACAAAATTTCGGCAGCACTTCCCTTCTGTTCCCTGTATCGTACACAAATGCGTGTACACAGAGAACGTAAAGGAAGCGCTATCGAAATTTTGTAACCGTTTAAAATGAAATGATTTATAATATGTAATTACTTTATTGTGTTTGTAACTTGTCCAATACAGGGACAAATCCGACAAATATTGTATCAGATGAATATAAATGTCCGTTCCGTTACCAAAACAAACATCCATATAACGATCATATACAACACTTGCCGGACGGGGCCAAAGCCAATCTAAGAGATAAAAAAATTTCTTTAAATTTTATCAAATATTGTTGTTCTTTTCAAATTTTGACAATGTTTCAACTATTTAAATTTTATTTAATAAATTTGTATATTTAAATTTTAGTTCAACATTCAATTAACAATTTTAGTTCAATATTCATTTCTTTATTTTACGACATAGATTTTAGCGTAATCTTTGTTGTTGTTATATTCAATTCTTAATTTCATTACAAAATAGATTTCAGTACAATATCAGTTGTTTTTAAAGTCATTTCCTAATTTTTTTTAAAAATTAGATATTTGTATAATTTTTAAGGCTCTCATATTCATTTTTAAATTTTCTATATAAACTTTATTTTTGTACAATACTGTAATTTGTAATTTATCAAACTTAAATTTGTACAATACTATATAAACTTTATTTTTGTAAAATACTGTAATTTGTAATACTCATATTTGCAGAATTTAGATTTTAACAACTTAAATTTGTAATTTATCAATTTCATAAACTATGAAATACTTTCATGTAAACTTATCAATAACCAAGTTAATCATTAATATACACTATTTTTTCGCCTAAAACAACTAACCATATTAATCGCCAACACTAATCATCTACATCAACCATTTACTCAACTTGATCATCATGATAAACTAGTTAATGTAATACGAAATAATTCAAGTTCATGATAATAAACTAATTAATTTATCAAATCAACATACAACACTACTAATATCTAATCTAACAACACTACTAATACCCAATTTAACAACAAATCATAATTGACTTAGGGTTTAAACTAAACCTAAAAATATCAAATTTACATTCAAAATAGAGATTAGAAGCATACCGACGTAATTTTGGGTGATTTGGAGGTGTTGAAAGCTGGAGCGACGGCTATGGTGACGGGGGGCGTCGGGGGGGAAGGAGGAAGTGATTTGGGGGAAAAAATTGGGGAAGAGGGAATGAAGGAGCTGCTGGTCTCGGCAGATCTGTATACTTCGTATAGCGACGGCTAGCGACGGTTTGCGACGGCCGCTTTTTTTAGCCGTCGCAAACCGTCGCTAGGTTTCGTCGCTATACGAAGCCTTTCTAGTAGTGAGGATTGTATTTTTCAATAGTTTTTCTACATATGTAGTAACCATGACTGCGTTTTATGGTTCAAGCAACTTTGACATTAGAAACTTATACACGTTTTCTACTTAATCTCAAATTAAACTATACTTGGTGATATATAGAGGTTTCCATGTCAAGAAATGAGCTCTTGTTAAACAAAGATAGTTTATGGATCATATATATGGTTCAATGGTTCAAATTATACTTTGAGATATAGAACTAGGTGAAAAGTAATCCATCATGTTGAATGAAAAGTAATCTACTCGATTTTGCATAAGATGGGTAAATCTAGTAGAGTTGATACATGAATGTACTGCTACCCTTAGAATTTGTATTTGGATTCAGGAAATTCTTAGAGCACCTAAAATAATTTATGCAAGTCACATATGAAAGAAAATAAATACAATACCTGATAAAAGTGGATGCCACTACCTCCGGATGTACCCAAGAGTTCATCCCAGTATCTTTGAAATCTCTTCTTCTTAGTACTGTACAGGTCAATGAGAACAGGGTTCTCCCTAATATAGGATAACAAGATTTTAAATTTTAGTCTAAACTATCTCAAATAAAAGGAACAGAAGTCTGCCACGCTTAGGAGCATTTCTTTGGTTTAATTGTCAAATGAGTTTTAGGCTGCATAAAGAAGCAAATGCAACAAAGTTAGCCTTCGTTATAATAACAAGTACAAATGATAATTAATAGGCATTATGCATAACATTCAAATCCCTAAATCCACTTACACTTGTTCATATTTTGTAAAAGGGGTTTACATAACATTCAAATCCCTAAATCATTTGTAATGTGTGCAACTGAGAATCATTTAAATGGAAATACAAATCAATAACGCAAGTATTACCTTTGTCCAGGCTTGAAGAATCGCGCTTCAACTGCTGAATCGGTCGGAACCAAGCTCGAGGAAGAGAGGGTTGCAGAGCTTTCAGATTAACTCAATTGAAGGAAGAAGTGAGAGAAAGTGCGTAATCGTGAGAATCGAAGAGAGGGGAATAGTGAGAATTGAAGAGAGTGGGAACCTGAAGGAAGAAGAAGCGAATGTGAAAAAGTAAATTTGGCGGCCTTGAAATAATTTAGAGGGAAATGAATTTAGAACGCGAATTTTATTTCAGTAGGGTTATTAATTGTGTTACATGATGCTGTCTTTTTAATTAATTAACCTCAAACAACTTAACAATTGCAAGTCATGTTCCTGTGCAATCCATGCTTGCTATTAATATAACATTTTCTTGTAGTGAATATATAATAGGTAATCACTAGTCTTTTAAAACAAAGAGCTATATCAGTTTATACATACATCAATCAGAGTCAATATACAACAATGGACAGTTATATAAACTTGTCCTCATACAGAATACACAGCGGAATAAATACTATCAGATACAAATACTACGTCTCGTCATCCAGCTTCTTTCCAAAGCTCCAGAATATCCTGATAACCTAACTCTATACTGCCCATGTGGAAATTGGTGGGCACCCAAAGTTTAGAAGGGAAACAATAAACTCCAGGTCAGTCATGGTGACTGGTGTGAGATCGTAAAATAGTTATTTTTCACAAAGAAAATAAATCAGATTCACAATGCTTTTGGAAAATGAAACTACCATAAGACTTCCCACCACACACACAATGCAAATGCAGAATTGGAGGAGATTTCTTCTTATGATAGTCAAAGATGCTTACTACGCAAATCATTGGATTATTATTATTATTAATGTCTAGTGTAGAAAACATTTCGAAAGTATAATACTAATCTTAGCTAGCATAGGCATTCCGCACTTATGCCTACTATAGCTACTATGTTCAATAGCAGGTTACCGCCACATTCCATAGCAGGTAATACAATTTCAATCGTAAAGGTTCGTATTGTTTATTTGGATTTTCCAATAAATGGTCAGGCTAAGGAACTTCCTTTCCTCCTGCCGAATAGGATCGCCTTTGGCTGGACGTCCCGAGAGACAAACTGCTCTCTGCCAAACAAGGCTGGGTTACCCCTGTAACAGGTAACTCACGAATATGTCATCACCCGGTCCTTTGGGACCTTTATCCGAGCGCTCGGTAACCAACATCACACATCAAAAAGAAGGTGTATCCACATGAGTAAGTATCTGGGCTCTATACCATGATACCACCCCTTTCCAGAAGGGAATGACATACCCTAAAGGGCGCGACCCTCATAACCTTGCCGCAACATTCCTGTTTCGACCATTTCCGGGTTGTTGAGGCCCTGACGAAGTCTCGTCCACAAAGCTACGCTTTTTCAAAAAGCCACGCTTTGGGTCAACAGATGATCAACCTATGATCACAAAGATAAATGATCAAACAAATGATCAAATCACAAATGATCAAACACTGATCATCACACAGCAACAGTCAGCATGCCACATTACCAAATTGGGAATATATCGCTGATAACTTCAACTACATAACCTTTGAGCTCGTACGTCTCAGAGAAGGGTGTTAAGCTAAGAGAATAAATTCTCCGCCACCAACAGATATGTATTTGAAAGAAATCAGCTTTATATCTCAAAGTGTAATGTCAGACACACAATCCATACAAGTCTGTTCCGGGATCGAACAGAATCGAAGGTACTTCTCACGAAGCCCTTGCAAATCCGGATAATTTCCAATCACGTCCGGACTTCCCGTCACTAAGGGTGATAAAACCTCTAAATCGGAGATCAACCGATGTAGAGTAACTCGACGGTAATCCTTCCGTTTTCACAAATATCCGGTCTTCAACACCGGTCATCAAATGCAATTCATAACGACGTATCACATATTCGGAATGGGTTATACGACCCCATGGTCCTTTCTCGGCTAACCCGAATAGTGAGCGCTTATTCAAAAATAAGTGTGGCATTCAAATTCATCCAATTCACAACAAATACCCATTCAAGGTAATTATTGATAGTCGGTTATTTAACTATCAATAAAGATGCGCAACATCATCAGATTTCAAATAATTTTCCAAATTATTTATTTTCCAAAATATCTTTACTGGATATAAATTTTCCACCCTTCAAAAATAAATCGATATTTATTTTTAAAATGAATTTCCATTTCTTTTTATAAATTCCATAATGAATTTATATTTCAAAATATCTACTGATATACGATTTTCAAATCGATGTCAATATTCACTTTCGATTTATCTTTAAGAAGATAAAATCTCAAAACGTTTCATTTCATATTGGAAAACATTTCCATACTTATTTAAAAATAAGTGATTCACAAATCTATTTATTTTCAACATTTGAAAATATCGATATACTTAAATCAATTTTAAGTATAAATTCATTCTTTAAGGAAATCATTCTCTTAAGCACATTTATTTGAGTCAAAACGAATGTTACGTAAAACATCGTTACGACGACTCAAAATCACTAGTATAGGGATTCGGAATTAAGATAGATGTATAAATCCCAATACTAGATAAAAACATTTCCTTTCGGAAATCATTTACTATAACAACAGTGTTATAGTCCACCATTTCCTTATTTCTCGAAAACTTCTATTTCAACAATAAATGTTGAAATCTATGATTTGGATATTTACCACATTTTAAAACATTGTTAAAACAATTAACTTTGTTTGTACCAAAAATGGGCACAACACTCTTCGGAAGTCTTTGAAGAGATAAACGCGCAGAATGAAAACTAAAACTGTGGATTATCTAACAAAAACTCCAAATAACATAAATGTAAAATGGAAAGACAAGCGATTTAGAGTGGTTCGGCTTTGTAGCCTATGTCCACTATGAAGTTTGATGATTTTATTGCTCGATACTCGGAGATTACAATTCTTTATACTATAATACAACTGAAATTATATGCTAAGTCTCAATCTAAAGCAGCGGTGGTGTTCTGGAGTAAATCCGGCAGAATCTGGGCGCTCTTTAGTACTTAGAATTGTCTGACCCCTTTTCTGAATGACCAAGGGCTCTATTTATAGGTGTAGGAGGCTGATATTTCGCCTAAAATGAGGGGAGACCAGTTCTGGCACGTGAGGGGGCCTGCATGGCTGAAATCTGAAGATCCGGGCCCACTTTGGGATCGATTCGACCCATGGTTCGAATCGATCAAGAAAGTGTCCAATCGAGCTGGAATTTGGTGTGAACATTCTTCATCATGTGTTTAAGCTTCTGTGAAAATTTCATGGCGTTTGGAATTGTAGAACTTGAGTTATGATCGATTCAAGTAGGTGTTTTTCGTTTCCTGGAGTCATTCGTATCGATACGCTCGAAACGATTCGTTCGAATCGATCCTCCTGCACGTGAAGACAACGGCGTGGTGCACATGCTTCGGGTCGATCCTCTTTTACCTCCGAGTTTTACTGAGTCGTACCCGAGGTTTCAGTTGTGTGGACATTGTGGATTCGAAGTTATTGATTCGAAGACGTGCTTCCTTCGAATCGATTAGACCAACGTTAGTTCGAATCGATCAGGGTATGCCACTATTGATCGATTCGAATTCACTTCAACATGGTGGTCTCGAAGGCAGTTATCGGATGGAGTCGAAGTGACTAGCCTTTGTGGATTCGAAGGAAGGGATGCTCAATGGATTCGAACTATCGGGTTCGAAATAAGTCTTGCGCGAGGGAGTCGAAGCAAGGCATACTCTGACGGGTTTGAAGTAAGGTCTGTCGCGATCGATTCGAGGCAGAGGTTCGCTCGATGGAGTCGAAGCTATGGTACTTCTCATGGATTTGAAGTAATACACATCTGATGGATTCAATCATGTTGAGGTGATGCCAATTTGATGGATACGAACTTCATGGATTCGAACATAGGCTTCGCCTATGGATTCGAACTAAGACTGTCTACCCCATCTTTCGTCGGTGATATCTTGAGCATACGAACTCGGATTGCCCCGAAATTTGGATCATTGGTTCTCATGGCTTTGCTTGACGTGCCTTATCAATTGTAGCCCGATCCGGACTCGGACAAATTTCATCGATATTCATAGCGATCCTTACGTGTAGCTGGTCTTCGAGACGATCTGTCACTGGATTCTAGTTAAGTCCTTGGTGTCACGGCCTTGCCAAAAGGCGGGATAACATTTGCCCCCCAAAGTACGTCTTGTGTAAACATGATGTGCTTTGAAAAGCTGCAGTCTCTCATTGGACAGCTATGACATGCTTTACCGAAAGTTGCATTCTGTATCGCTGTAATTAACCGTCGTATAATTGTGACTGGCTGTTAGTGTTTTGAGACAAGACGAGATGAACATTTGATCCCTATAAATGACAAAGATCGAACATTAGTCAGAGATATGTGCATACGTGTATTATCTTGACTTTGGTTAACGTTGCGTGATCGCAAGTCGTTGTTAGTTCATCTATGCCAGCTACTGGGGCATCCGATGCAGCCCAAGCATCCCGTGAGGATGAAGTTTTTGCTGAGATTGACGCCGAGATGGTAGCAGGGACTGCTAGTATGAATCCGTCGAGGCCTGCCCCATTAATGGTGATCTCATTGGGCGGTATTGTAGTTATTGAAGTTGCTCCTGCCCCACTCCCCGTTACTGCTCCCATGCCTTCAACTCGGCCTTCGAGAAGAATTTCCATCGCCTCAAGCTCTTAGGAAGACGTTGATATTATGTTGCCGCCGGAGGACAAGCCGGAAAAGAGTGAGCGGTTGAGGGGAAAATCAGGCAGCGGATCGAAAATCAGGCAGCGGATCTGGCGGAGCTACCCCGAAGAAGAAAATAAGGAAGAAGAAAGATTGAACTCTTTCTTTAATTTCCCGCCGCATGGGGTAGCATTTTGTTGACTTTTCTGTAGCCGTGTATAGATGTGGATTCGGCTCTCACTAGTAGAAATTTTTTGAACCACTTTGTAATCAGATTCTTTTTGTTGATAGTAGAAATGAGAATGTATTCCCTTTTGTCTTCAACTTGTTATGTGTTATGGTTCTGCCCCTAGTATGGGGGATGAGTGTGGAGTTGACGTACGTTTATATTCCACCACGCGCTCTGGGAGCACAGAGTTAAGTAAATGTTTATACTCCGCCTCGCGCTCTGGGAGTACGGAGTTGAGTAAATGTTTATACTCCGCCTCGCGCTCTGGGAGTACGGAGTTGAGAAAAATGTTTATACTCCGCCTCGCACTCTGGGAGTACGGAGTTAGGTAAATGTTTATACTCCGCCTCGCGCTCTGGGAGTACGGAGTTGAGTAAATGTTTATACTCCGCCTCGCGCTCTGGGAGTACGGAGTTGAGAAAAATGTTTATACTCCGCCTCGCACTTTGGGAGTACGGAGTTAAGTAAAAAGTTTGTACCCAGCTCGCGCTCTCGGAGTACTCTGGGATTTAGGAAAACGTTTATACTCCGCCTTACACTTTGGAAGTACGGAGTTAAGTAAAAAGTTTGTACCCAGCTTGCGCTCTCGGAGTACTCTCGGATTTAGGAAAATGTTTATACTCCGCCTTGCACTCTGGGAGTACGGAGTTAAGTAAAAAGTTTGTACCCAGCTCGCGCTCTCGGAGTACTCTAGGATTTAGGAAAATGTTTATACTCCGCCTCGCACTCTAGGAGTACGGAGTTAAGTAAAAAGTTTGTACCCAGCACGCGCTCTCGGAGTACTCTGGGATTTAGGAAAATGTTTATACTCCGCCTCGCACTCTGGGAGTACGGAGTTAAGTAAAAAGTTTGTACCCAGCTCGCGCTCTCGGAGTACTCTAGGATTTAGGAAAATGTTTATACTCCGCCTCGCACTCTGGGAGTACGAAGTTAAGTAAAAGGTTTGTACCCAGCTCGCGCTCTCGGAGTACTATGGGATTTAGGAAAATGTTTATACTCCGCCTCGCACTCTGGGAGTACGGAGTTAAGTAAAAAGTTTGTACCCAGCTCGCGCTCTTGGAGTACTCTGGGATTTAGGAAAATGTTTATACTCCGCCTTGCACTCTGGGAGTACGGAGTTAAGTAAAAAGTTTGTACCCAGCTCATGCTCTCGGAGTACTCTGGGATTTAGGAAAATGTTTATACTCCGCCTCGCACTCTGGAAGTACGGAGTTAAATGAAGGGTTGTCGTGTATCAGCCCATTTCTGGCCTGATGTGATGGCTTGCCCCCGAGCTCGGGTTTCTTTAAGCGAGTGGTTGATTGCTTCATAACCACTCCCTACTTGAATAAATTCCACTGTGTGATGGAATTTAGCTCTTCGTGCATCGTGATGTTGTACATTGTATTTAATGAATCACAGCTCTGGCTCGAAGAGATGGCATTTTATTGCTGAAATAAGAAAATATGGCAAAGTCAGTTGCCTTATTACAAATTCTAATTTCGAAATGCAAAAGTAAATTGCTGAATGAAAAACACAATGAAATAAATAAAGCCTGTCATATGTAGTACCGACGAAGACTCTCGCTGTTCCAGGCCCTTGGTAAAACTAGACCGTCCATGGTTGATAGTTTGAATGTGCCATCCCCAAGTCTTTGTGTAATCACGTACGGTCCTTCCCAATTTGGTTTCATGTGTGAAGGAACCAGATAGATTCTCTTGAGGACAAGATCGCCGAGTTCAAAGGTTCGGGGTCGAACTTTGGTATTATACAACCGGGCGACTCGACTTCGGTATGCGGCTACTCTCAAATCAGCTTCTTCCCGTTTCTCATCCAATAGATCCAAAGATTCAGCGAGTAATATAGCATTTGTTTTCGGATCATAATAAGCCACGCAGTGAGAAAAAACTTCTGTCTCGACTGGAATGACGGCCTCCGATCCATAGGATAAGGAAAATGGGGTGTGTCCGGTTGCGGTCTTGTGAGTTGTTCGATAAGCCCATAATGCCATAGGAAGTTCATCAACCCATTTGCCCCCAGCCTTTTCCAGTCGCTTCTTTAAGATGGATTTTATAACTTTGTTAACAGCTTCGACTTGACCGTTTGCTTGTGGATGTGCAACTGCCGAGAACATTTTATGAATATGGAATCGTTGACAGAAACTTTTGAACTCTGCGCTTTCGAATTGGGTTCCATTATCGGTGATGATGGTATGCGGGAGTCCAAATCGACAGATGATATTGCGAACTACGAAATTTATTACTTTCTTTGTCGTAATCGTTGCGAGGGCTTCGGCTTCAGCCCATTTTGTAAAGTAGTCGACGGCGACGATGGCGTACTTCGCACCACCTCTCGCCAGAGGTAAGGCGGCGTAAATATCGATGCCCCACATCGCGAATGGCCAGGGACTGACCATTTGAGTTATCTCGGTAGGTGGGGCTCTCGGAATTCGGGCGTGCTTCTGGCACCTATCGCACTTTCTTGCATAGTTTGATGCATCTCGGTTTACTATCGGCCAGTAATACCCATACCGGAGTATTTTCATGGCGAGAGCTTGCCCACCGGTGTGATCGCCGCACTCTCCTTCGTGTACGTCATGTAACACTCGTTTAATTTCATCGTGCGCGATACACCGGAGGAGAGGAACAGAATAACCCCTTCTATACATTACTCCGTTTTGAATGACGAATCGTGAAGCTTTTCGTAGAATTTGTCTCTTCTCATTTCTGTGCACAGGCAATGCCCCATTCTCGATGTAGTTTCGATATGGAGTCATCCACGATTCTCTTTCGGGAGCGGTTTCAAATACAAAACTCATCTCCATTTGATCGATGCTAGGAAAGGATAAAGTCTCAACGGGGACCAATCCCCCTTGCCGTGTTTCACCTGTGCTAGCTAACTTTGCCAATGAATCGGCTTTCTGATTGCGTTCTCGGGGTATATAATAAATGGCGTAATAATCAAACTGATCCAGTGCTTCTTGAACTCGGACTAGGTAAGCAGCTAATCTTCGGTCTCTTGCTTGATATTCTCCCCGTACCTGGCACACAACCAATTGTGAATCACAATAAATTTCTATAGCGATAATTCTCAGATCTCTGGCAAGTCTTAACCCAGTCAATAGAGCTTCGTATTCGGCTTCATTGTTGGTTGCGTGAAAATCAAACTTCAAAGCATAGCATATGGATCGCCCTTCGGGGGTTTCTAGTACAACACCAGCACCCGAACACCGATCGTTTGATGCACCATCTGTATAAAGTTTCCAGACATATTCAGGAGATTCACTGGTTTTGGGTAATTCGTCCGGAACAGTAAATTCAGCTATGAAGTCAGCTAGGACTTGCCCTTGAATAGCTTTCCGCGGAGCATAAGTAATGTCAAATTGACTCAGTTCGATATTCCACTTGAGAAACCGTCCAGACGTCTCAGGCCGCGCGAGGACCTGTTGTAACGGCTGATCGGTATACACAGTAAGCGGATGAGCTTGGAAATAAGGACGAAGCTTTCTTGAGGCAATGACTAGGCAATAAGCCAGTTTCTCCAACCTTGGGTAATTTCTTTCAGCTCCGGTCAATCGTTTACTAACATAATAGACCGGTCTCTGCACTCGATCTTCTTCTCGGACCAGAGCGGCACTGATTGCATGTTCCGATACTGCCAGATAAAGGTATAACTGTTTGTGATCAACCGGTTTTGACAGGATCGGTGGCGTAGAGAGATGTTGAACCAGCGATCGGAATGCACCTTCACACTCCATGGTCCATTCAAAGTTTCGCTTTCCCTTCCGGATCAAATCAAAGAAAGGAATGCATTTATCAGTGGATTTTGAAATGAACCTGCTTAACGCTGCTACCTTCCCGTTGAGACTCTGGACTTGCTTTATGGTCCTTGGAGTTTGCAAATTCCTTATTGCCCAGATCTTTTCGGGATTTGCTTCTATCCCACGAGCGTTGACGATGAAATCGAGGAACTTTCCGGATGCAACGCCAAAGTGGCACTTCAACGGGTTAAGCTTCATTCCATATTCTCGTAGGATGCAGAACATTGAATCTAAATCTCTGACGTGATCTGTGGAAAATCGGGACTTTACTAACATGTCATCCACATAAACTTCCATGGTCTTCCCGATCTGGTCAGCGAACATTCGATTAACCAAGCATTGGTAAGTTGCTCCGGCATTCTTTAAGCCAAAAGGCATGACTCTGTAACAGTAGAGTCCCAGATCGGTCACTAAACTCGTATGTTCTTGATCGGGTAGATGCATAGGTATTTGATTATAACCGGAATAAGCATCCATAAAGGATAACAATTCATGGCCTGCGGTTGAGTCTACGAGTTGGTCAATTCGAGGAAGTGGAAAACTATCTTTTGGACAAGCTTTGTTTAAGTCGGAGTAGTCGACACAAGTTCTCCATTTCCCATTCGGTTTTCGAACCATTACCGGATTTGACTCCCACTCCGGGTATAGAGCATCTCAGATGAAACCATTTGATTGCAACTTGTCAATCTCTTCTTTAAGGGCGGCAGATCTCTCTGGATCCATACCACGCCTTTTTTGCTTGACCGGAACATGTCGCGGATCAATATTCAAGGAGTGACTCGCAATGCTTGGTTGGATTCCGCACATATCAGAGTGCGTCCAGGCGAAAACATCGAGATTCGCTTGGAGAAATTCAACCAATTCCTGTTGTATCTGTTTTCCCAGTTGAGATCCAACTTTCAGTACTTTTGAGTCGTCATCTTCACTGACTTGGACGTCCATAGTCAGTTCGGCTGGAGAAGCCTGATTCTCTTTGACTTCATCCTTATCTTCGTTATCTCTAGGGTCAAGATCTTTAAGGAATTGGTAGTGGTGCCCGGGCCGGGGCCCAGGTGCTAGTTGTCAATTATCGGTAAAACGAACGCAGAGAGATTCCTCTACGCCCTTTCCTTTCTCCTTCTTCTGCGCTTCATGCAATTCAGCAACGTAACAGGCTCTTCCTGCTGCCTGATCCCCTTGAATGACTCCAATCCCATGGTCAGTTGGGAACTTCAAAGTCAAACACCACGGGGCAATGGCTGCCCTGAATTCAGCAAGGGCTGGTCGGCCCAAGAATGCATTATACGGTGAAGCGATGTCTAGAACAACGAATTGCAGCAGTCGGGTTCTCCTGCGTTCTCCAATCCCCAGTTCTACTGGTAGTTCCACTATCCCAGTGGGTATCGTAGCACTCCCATTGAAGCCGTGAACTCGGGATTGGTAGGGTTTCAAGTCCTTTGCTTCCATCTTCATTAAATCATAAGCTCGTTTGAATAAAATGTTTACAGAACTCCCACTGTCGACCAGGATCCTCTTCATCCAAGCTGGACCGACCTGGGCAGATATGACCAGTGGGTCGATTGTTGGGGCTTCGATTTTGTCAGCGTCTCTGCTTCTAAATATGATGTCATCAGACATTGTCTTTTGTTGTTTAGCCGGGGTTCCATCCTCACAATTACTGCAGCATTCAAAGCTCGCATGCCTGATAGAGCTAGCATACGACTCCATTTCCCTCCAGCTTCTGTCCGCTGGATGAGGACCACCACTTATGGTATTGATAACTAGCCTCCCGCCTGTACGAGCGAGTTCCTCTTGTCTTTCTTGGTCTTGCCCACGGTTTGGGTTTGATGGGCCCGCACCACCAGACTGCGGTGCCCGCACGAATTGATCTAACTTTCTCTCCCTGATCAACTTTTCTACGAGATCCTGCAAATGACGACAGTCATTAGTATTGTGGCCATAACTTTCGTGGAATCTACAGAACTTCCCCGTTTGAATCTGCCTCTCCGACGATTTCTTCGGAGCCGGCTTCTTTGATTGCATAGTATTGCAAGTCTGTAGGTACACATTTTCCAACGATGTATTCAACGGTGTGTAATTATCGAACATTGGAGCCTCACGTCGTGGGCCTCGATTTGAGTCTCTTTTCTTATCTTGACCACTGTTGCCTCTTGGCTGAGTTTGTTTATTCTGGATATTTAATTGAACTTTTCCGGAATTTTCACCGGACTGTTTAACTTCTACATTGCTTTGTATTCCTTCACTTCCGGGCTTCGCATCGTCCTGCTTCCTAGACTGTTTCGCGTCCTCTTGCCATAAGAATTGAGCGGCTTTGGAGTAGAAACGGTCCAACAATGCCGGTGGTTTTCCAGCTAACCAGTTTCCAAACTCAGAATCAGGATCGATTCCCTTAGTCAATGCCATTAAAATTGAGTTATCGTTGGGATTACTAATCTCCACACATGCCGCATGGAATCTCTCCAAGTAACGCCTTAACGTTTCCCCACGAGCCTGGGTAACATTGGACAGGGTGTTAACATCTTTGGGTCTACCGACATGCATGCGAAATTGTTCAACAAATTTCTTAGCCAATTGATCAAATGAAGAGATAGATCTTGGAGGTAATCTTGTAAACCACTGTTTCCTGGGGATTTGACCAGGCAACTAGTACTCGGCAATAAGTGCTCGGCATCAGAGAGTGTCCGGCATCTAGGAGTGTTCGACGAAGCACTTGCCATCCAGGAGTGTTCGGCGAAGCAACTGTCCTCCATGAGTACTCGACGTAGTACTCGGCATCCATAGTGTCCGGCGTCCAGGAGTGTTCGGCGTAGTACTCAGCAGTGTTCGGCGTCAACTGGCACTCAACGTCCACCAACGCTCGGCGTCAAGATTGCTCGGCATCAAGATTGCTCGGCACCAAGACTGCTCGGCATACGAGACTGCTCGGCATACGAGAGCACTCGACATCAAGAGCACTCGGCATCGAGACTACTCGGCGTAGTACTCGGCAACAAGGGTACTCGGCGTCAAGTAGTGTTCGGCATCCCATGGTACTCGGCATCCGGAGTACTCGGCATCCAGAGCACTCGGCATCGAGACTACTCGGCGTAGTACTCGGCAACAAGGGTACTTGGCGTCAAGTAGTGTTCGGCATCCCATGGTACTCAACATCCGGAGTACTCGGCATCCAGAGGCACTCGGCGTCAATAGAACTCGGCGATAGGATAACTCGGCAACGAGAGCGTTCGGCATTTAGAAGATATTCAGTATGCACAACTACGCAAGGTAACGATATCATTCGACCTACATACATTGATCGGTCAAGAGCTTCGAACAGAGATACGCTCGGCTTCACTGCAACCATCCTACACTTCCCATACATCAGAAGCACCGTTCGGCATGGGAAGGACCGTTCGGCATGGAAGCGTTCGGCGTACCTGGTTCGGCATGCAGCGCCTGGGCTAGAGCGTTCGGCTGTCAAGCCCACTTGGGTAGTCCAGCCCACTTTTGCCTATAAATAGAGGGGCAGGGTCACAGTGAAATGGATCCTTTTTTGGAGAGAAAACATCGAGGAGACTCTGCCATTTTCAAGACTCATCTTCTCTACTTAACAACTTCATTCAAGCATTTGATTCACGAATTGTATTTGTAATCAACTATAAAGAAGATCAATAAAGTTTAACCTCAAAGTGGACGTAGGCAATTACGCTGAACCACTATAAATTTGGTGTTCTTACTTTCTGTATTTAGATTAGCACTGTCTTCTCTGTTTAATTTGATTTCATCACTTATATCTCTTCACAATCTTCTTCTACGAGGTTAGTGACCAATTTTGGTGCTAACACTTTGGTGCTTTCACCGAGAATCGAATTCTCAGACCTCAAGGATCTGCTTTGAAGCTACTGGATTGAACAAATCCCCCAAAGAAGATCCGACTCACTGATAGGACATCCGTTGATTCTACTCAGAGTTCATACCAATAACTCTACAATGGCAAGACCACGTACCAGGTCAGCTTCTCATAATGCGGATGCCCGCGAGACTGCTAGCGTGCAACAAGCAGGACCTAGCAATCAACCAGCGATCCCGAGTGCAGGAATTGCCGCTAAAGAACAGACTCCAGTTGTCACCAGAGTAGAGTTCAATGACTTGATGAGAGAACTTAGGGAAAGCAGGAGACAACTAGGAGAACAGATGCGAGCTAATGCCAACCTGATGGCACAACTTACTCAACAACAGCAACAGGATGCTGGGGGCAATCCAGCTGCTTATTCCTCATCTGACAGCTCTACTTCTTCTGATGAACCACCCAGGCGTAGACGCCGTAAGACTGAAGCTGCAAGGGCGGATGCTGCTGTTCGAACAGCTGGAGACCGCGACCAAGCCAGAACTGGAAGCTTCAGAACCGGAGTACAGATGGAGGATGGAGCTCCAGGTCATCAAAATGCTAACAATGTTGAACCTCAAGACGCACGATTGGCAGATCGCCAGGAAAGAAGGCATCAGCATGGACAGGCGCGTAGAACTGACTCCGACCTCCCAGCTTCCATACAGACACCCGATCTGACAGCTATGATCAGGCAACTGATGAAAGAAAATCAGGGCTTATCAAATGACGACCGGGGAGTGTCAAGAAGTCATACTCCATTCACGGATGTTGTGCTGCAAGCGGCGTACCCCAAGAAGTTTAGCATGCCAACCATTCCTGCATACGAAGGAAAGACTGACCCCAGACAACATGTAATGAGGTATGAATGGATGATGGATTCAGCTAGAGCAAATGATTCCACCAAGTGTAGGTGCTTTCCGATTACTCTATCTGGGATCGCTAATATGTGGTTCACCCGACTTCCTCCGCGATCCGTATCAAATTTCGAGGAGTTGGCAAAGAAGTTTATTGAGCAGTTCAGGATACACACTACACGCCCGAAGGACGTGATGTCTCTGTCAAGTGTAATCCAAAATCCCGGAGAGTCGCTGAAGGAGTACTTACAAAGGTTCCACGTTGCGGCAACTGAAGTCAGTAATCCCAATGACCATGCAATTCTAATGGCTGTAATGAGAGGTGTAGATCCGGATTCTGAGTTTGGAGACTGGCTGGTACGAAAACCTCCGGCTACGCTAGAGCGTTTCTACTCCAAGGCACACCAGTTCATAAGAAGAGAGGAAGCTAGGTGGGTACGATGAGATAAGGCACCGTGGCCTGCCCAAGAGTCAATCAAGAGCAACATTGCTGTGAAGCAATCTGGAGACAATTCGGGAAAGGTCCAAGTCAATGTCCAGAGTAAGCCTGTGCAGCCCAAAGAGTCCGGAGGAAGAAGTCAAGGAAAGAGGAAAGAAGCGGGAAAGTGGAAGTCGAGAATTCCCAGCTACAGCGAGTACACTCCGCTAAACGCCCCACTTGAGAACATCTACCTATCCACCTGCAATACTTTTCAATACCGAAAGCCGCGCCCGAAAGAATCAACCGAGGAACAGAAGCAGACTGGGAAATATTGCCGCTTCCATGAAACTTATGGACACAACACGGAAGAGTGCAGACACCTGCATGACGCTATCGAGAAATTGATCAGACAAAAGAAGTTGCAAGAATTTGTAAAGGATCCACAAGAAGGAGGACAGGGGATGTCCGACCCAGGTCGTGCACCTGCTCCACGTCATCCTGAGGAGCCTGCCTGGACTGTTGGAAGACTGGTCATAAATACAATTATCGGTGGACCTCATCCCGTAGATAAGAACTGGCAAGAGATGGAACGATATGCAAGCTCCTTGAAGCATGCAGACTTTGAGTGCTGTTCGAACATAGAGGACGGCGCCCCTGCTAAGCAGCAGCGCGTGATGACAGACGATATCGTGTTCAGGAACAGAGACGCTGATCAGGTAGAGGCTCCGACCATCGATCCCATGGTCATATCTGCAACGATCGGACCAGCATATGTAAAAAGAATTTTGATTGATTGTGGAAGTTCAGTCAACATCATCTTCAAGAAGGCCTACGATCAGATGAAGCTAGAGTCAAAAGACTTGAAACCATCCAAAGATCGTATCCACGGCTTTAACGGCGCTGCGACTGATGCAGTAGGATATGTCGAGTTACCAGTTGAACTGGGACAAGGCGAGCGTCGGAGGGTACGAATTCTACCCTTTGTAGTTTTGGATGTGGACTCTCCGTATAATGTTTTCTTGGGTCGGCCGGCCCTAGCTGAATTTAGGGCGGCATTAGCCCCGTGGTGCTTGACTTTGAAGTTTCCGACTGACAAAGGAGTAGGCATTGTTCATGGTGACCAAGCAACTGGTCGCTCCTGTTGTGTGGCCGAGCTCCAAGAGGCCCACCGGAGGGAGAAGGGAAAGGTTGCGGACAACCCCGTCCGCATCCTCAATGCGGATAATTGACAAGTAGTGCCCGAGCCCTGGCTCGGGCATAGTTCTCGGATCTACGGAGATATAGATCCGAGAGACGACGATGAGAAACCCAGGGAAGGGAAGGCGTGTAACGACCCGTATTTTCACGGATCGAAACATCGTAAGATAGTTGACCTTTGGTTGCATTGTTGATAAGTCGGAATTTTTCTAAGTCCTAGGTCGCGAACGACCTAAGAGATAAGTCGTAACCGACTTATAGATTGAACGACTTAAGAGAGCGTTCGGAAGCTTAAGTCGTATAGGAATTTAAGTCTGGGCGAGTTAACGACTAAGGGTTTAGGTCGTAGACGACTTAAGTTTTTGACCGAGATAAGCGTTAGGTCATTATGTACTAGGTCGTCTGGTAGTTAGTATAGTTAGGTCGGCAACGACCTAAGGAAATACTGTTGTGAGCGACCTAAGTGTATGGGTGAGTTAAGTGTTAGGTCGGCAGTTCAAGTTAGCGACCTAGTGGAGTTAGCGACCTATAGGGTTGAGCGACTTAAGAAGGTTAGCGTGTTAGCGACCTAAAGAGTTGGCGTGTTAGCGACCTAAGGAGTTAGCGTGTTAGCGACCTAAGGAGATAGGTCGCATAAGTGTTAGGTCGCGTGAGTTGTTTTGTAGTGTAAGTTGTTAGGTCGCTAGAGTAGTCTAAGTGTTAGGTCGCATGGAAGCCTAAGTTGTTAGGTCGCAACCCAACTGAGTCGTAGGCAGTTAGGTCGTAAACGACCTAAGTTAGGTCGTGGACTTCTGTTGTTGTTAGGTCGCAAGGTTCTGTCTAAGTGTTAGGTCGCTGGCATGTTAAGTCGCAGATGCGCATTGTTGTAGGTCGTTAGGCTTAGGTCGGTGGGTTTTAGGTCGGCAAGGTCCTAGGTCGTAAGTCGGAAATGACTTAAGGAGATGGCCAAATTTCGACTTAGCGAATTTTCTGCCTATAAATAGAGGGGGGTTGGCTTCATTTTTGGGATCCGGATTTTGAAGCGACGAAGTGCTGCCATTTTGAGAGCTCGACTTCTACACTTCATCACTTCTTTTCTCCACTCTAATCTGGTGCTTCCATCCATCCAAATCGAAGATCAAGATTGAAGATTCAAGAGCTTAGATTGAAGATCTTCATCTTTTCAAGAGAGATTTCTTCGTTTGAAGCGGATTCGTGATAGATCAAGCTTGATCCTTCGCTGTCCAGATCTGAAGCGTGTTGATTTGAGGTCGTTTAGGTGATTTGGTGAGTGGTGATTATCTCTCACACGGATCCAAAGGAGTATATCGGATTGTTGGCTCGATTTGGTGTTAAAATAGGGATTTCCATGCATTTTCTTCATCCAAAGTGTAGATCCATATAGATCCATTGTTCATGATGATGTTACATCCATTTTATCATATGTTAACCTATGCAAGTTCATTCATCAAGTTTGTAGAGATATAATTCATGTTTTCATGCTTATTGGACTTTCAACTCTTTAATTACGAAAATGCCATTATTGTTATAATTGTCTACTTAGATCATATTTGAATGCTTGATTGCTTGGATTGATGTTTGATTTGATTGATTGTTATGAACTAGATGATTGATGATTAGATTTAGATCGAAGATGATTCAAAAGCTAAGGAAAAGGCTCCTGAATTGGGAAAGCTGCTAGTGGCATATGTAGCGGGATGATGAAGCTCTTATGCATAGATTTGGTGATGTGATGTTGAGATGAGGCGTTGCGAGGATGTAATGAAGCGAGGCATCATGTGATGAAGACTTGGTCTAATCCAGACGGGATCATTCCAAGCATGTTGATAACTCAGTGATATGATTCGAGTTGAGGATAATGAATGGATATGAAAATAGTCATCAAGGAGGATGACTAGGAGGTTTGGATAGCAGAGTTGTTGAAGGTTCTAGCATGCTCTAAGCAAGAGTACGTTTGGGCAGATTCGATAGTCCCAACGACTAACTGTTGATGGTCGAGTACTCTGGGCAGATTCGATAGTCCTAGGCACGGGTTGCGACGACGTGTGGGAGTTATGTCTAGAACCGGGGTTTCCATTAGCCCTTGACGGACGGCTGAAAGAATGTGCCGGTCATTCAATTAACGGCGATATCGAAGCAATGATAACAGTGATAGCCAGAGTCATGGATGTTTGGTTGTATCGTCATTCGGACTCAAGAGCGGTATTTTCTGGGTGCTTATCTGATTTAGGCCTTGGTACTTGGAAAACATCGACCTTGACTCGAGTGATAGTAGCTTTACTTTAAATTGTATGCTCTGCTATGTTTGCTTCTGCTTAGTGTGTGTCTGGGGGCTATCACTGTAGAATGAGGTTGGAGTGGGAGGGTTGTATTCCTATTCCTTTTTCCTTTATGCTCTTTTGGTATGTTGTTAGTTAATTTGCTGCTCACTAAGACTGTTGTCTGACTCAAGGCTTTATGTTTTAATTCTTATTGCCTTGGGCTGTTCGTCCACTTTGGGATGGGCAGACTAGGTAGCAGGTGGCAGGTGCTGTTCTCTTCTCACGATGCTGATATCGAAGACGAGCTGGAGGGTTGCATATTATCTTCTTATTATATGTACTGGATATTCCGCTGTTTTGTATTCTCTGAGAGATATGTAGTGAGGCTTGATGTATTGACTATTTGGATGATTGTATTCAACTACTATGGATTTTTATATGATGTCATTTTGTTCTGTAAAGCTTCACTATACATATGTTCTATTGTATTTTGTCCATGCGCTGTGAGTAATACGATAGATTCTGTTGCTTTAATTTACCTTGACAATCGTCCATGGTCGCCTGGCACACTTTACAGCGCACTGTCTCTAGATTCGGTGCAGGGGTCATGGGCGGTCGTCACATTTGGTATCAGAGCCAGGTTAATCGATTTTACCCAAAGCTCGCTGACGTAACTACGTATGAGAGACGTAATTGTATTTTGATGGATGATTACTATATATAATATAGTAGTTTAGCAGTAAGTTAGTCCTTTATGTAGTTGTTTCTCTAGATGTTCTGATCATTCCTTTTTATAGATATTGAGAATGAGTCGAAGAGGGAGACCAGCTGCTAGGGAAGGCCGTGCTACTGAAGAGACTGCTGATTATGCAGCCATGTTCGAAGCTATGATGACTTCGATCATGAGAAGGATACCAGTTCCGGGGGCAGCAGTTGATGTTGGAGTTCAGGTTCAGACTCCAAAACCAGTGGATTTTGCTAAGTTGTGCAAGGACTATACTGCTCTTGGAGGGAAGGTTTTCTTGGGAACAGAATCAACTATTGAAGTCCAGAGATGGATCGATGCTTGTAGAAGGATCTTTGGTGATTTGGGAATTGATGATGCAACTAAGAGGAAGTTGGCATCAAGGCAGCTTCAAGGGAGGGCCTCTGATTGGTGGAACTCTATTACCATCAATACTGCGGAGGAAGAGATTACTTGGGAGCAATTCCAAGCTAGATTTGAAGCTAAGTTCATTTCTACAGCTCATAAGTCTGTTCTATTCAAGAAGTTTGTGGAGCTCAAGCAAGGTGGAAGATCTGTTCTTGAGTATGTTTCTGAGTTTGAAGCTTTGTCAAAATATGCTCGGTCATATATTGAATCTGCTTATCAGAAGAATGAGAAGTTTGTGACCGGCTTGGATAGTTATCTTGGGAGGCAGTTGGTGGATCATTTGGATGATTCATTTGAGAAGCTTGTGGAGAAAGCCCTCAGGCATGAGAGTTTGTTTCCTAAGGATGGATCTGTTGTTGCTGTGACCAGGGAAGAGTCTAAACCCCAGCATGGTGGAAACAAGAAGAGGAAGCAGCAGCAGTAGAAGGGTAAGGATGGCCAGAAGAAGCCGAAAGGCGAGGTGACTTGCTACAATTGTCAGCAGAAGGGCCATTTCTCTAAGGATTGTAAGAATCCGAAGGCACCGATGAAGTGTCACAACTGTGACAAGCCAGGGCACATCAGGAAGAATTGTCCAGAACCAAGGAGGGACAAGCAGATTGTGCAAGCTTATGCTTTAGGAGTTGTTCCGTCGTCTTCGAAAGCTCCTACTGCTGAAGAGAAGGGAAAGAGTGTGGTGGTTCAAGGTACTCTTTTCCTATGTGGTGTTCCAGTTAGAGTTCTGTTTGATACTGGAGCGTCGCATTCGTTTGTTTGTAATGAACTCGTAGACCGGTTAGGTTTGGAACCGGATATTGTTGATAGGCCATTGGTTGTGACTAATCCAGTTGGGGGTTCGTCTTGTTTGTGTATGTTATGCCGTGGTCTAGTTGTATCGAGTCATGGTTGCTCTTTTGTTTGTGATTGCTTTGTTCTGAACTTTGCGGGGTTCGGAATTATTTTGGGTATGGACTTGCTTAGGAAGTATGCGGCAAAGGTTGATTGCGAAAGGTTGGAAGTGACAGTCGAGAATGTGGAGGGGCGAAAGGTTGTGATACGATGTAAGCATGAAGAAGGCGTCTTCATGAGCTTCATGTATTCGCTAGTTGTTCCACGGGATGGACTGTCATCAGTGCCGATCGCTAATAGATTCGAGGATGTCTATGACGAAGTCAAAGGGTTGCCGCCGCATAGAGAGATCGAGTTTCGTATAGATCTAGTTGAAGGAGCCAGACCTGTTGTGATGCCTCTTAGGCGGATGGCGCCTAGGGAACAGCAGGAGTTGAGGGTGCAAGTTGATGATCTTTAGCAGAAAGGATTCATTCGGCGTAGTGTGTCCGAGTGGGGTACACCAGTTGTGTTTGCAACCAAGGCAGATGGATCGTTGAGATTGTGTGTGGATTATCGTGAGCTGAATAAGGTGACTAAGAAGAACAAGTATCCATTGCCGAGAATAGATGACTTGTTTGATCAGCTTCACGAAGCCAAGGTGTTTTCTCAGATGGATCTGGCAACGGGATTTCACCAGTTGAGAGTAGCTAAGGATAGTGTGCCGAAGACTGCTTTTCGGACACCATCTGGTTTCTTTGAGTGGCTGGTAATGCCGTTCGGATTGACTAACGCGCCAGCATATTTTGTGGATCTTATGAATAGAGTGTTCAGAGATCAGTTGAACAAGTTCGTACTTGTGTTCGTGGATGATATTCTGATTTATTCCAGAACAGAAGAAGAGCACAAGACGCACTTGTGTATTGTTTTGGAAATCTTGCGGAAACATCAGCTGAAGGCTAAGTTTTCGAAGTGTCACTTCTGGAAGAGTGAAGTGAGGTTCTTAGGCCATGTGATTTCTGGAAGTGGAATAGCGGTTGATCCCGCTAAAGTGGCAGCAATCCAGGATTGGGTCAGACCTAAGAATGCATCTGATGTGAGAAGTTTTCTTGGATTAGCAGGATATTATCGACGGTTTATCAAAGACTTCTCCAAGATAGCTGCATTGTTAACAGGATTGACGAAGAAGAACCAAGTGTTCAGTTGGGATGCTAAGTGCGAGCAAGCTTTCAGAATCCTGAAAGAGCGATTGACGAGTGCTCCTGTTTTGACTATCCCAAGTGGGAATGATGAGATGGTGGTTTACACCGACGCATGTGGTACTGGACTTGGAGCAGTGCTGATGCAGAGGAATAAAGTTGTTGCATATGCAAGTCGACAACTGAAGCCGCATGAAAGGAATTACCCGACTCATGATTTGGAGTTGGCAGCGATTGTATTTGCTCTGAAGATGTGGAGGCATTATCTATTGGGAGTTCGATTCGAATTATTTACGGATCACAAGTCGTTGAAGTATCTTTTCTCCCAAAAGGATTTGAATCTTCGGCAGCAACGTTGGTTAGAGTTTTTGGCATCATATGATTTTGGTATAGCTTATACTCCGGGAAAAGGTAACGCAGTGGCAGATGCGTTAAGTCGAAGACATGCAGAATTGGGAGCCATGTTTTCGGAGTGGAAGAATCTCGAGTATTTAGCTGGATTTGACTTCAGGCCTAGATGTGAATTGGAACCTGAGATGTTGGCAAACTTATCAACAAGACCGACTCTTGTGGAAAGGATTGGCGAGAGTCAAAAGCGAGACGATAAGCTTGTCAAGATTATCCGTGATTTGGAATCTGGATTGGATCCAGAAAAGGAAAAAGGATTCAAGGTCGATCGAGAGGGTTGGCTTCGGAAGCAAGGACGACTAGTTGTTCCCGATATAGATGAATTGAGGAGTGAAGTTCTGAAGGAAAGTCATCACTCGAAGTTGACAATTCATCCAGGTGGAAATAAGATGTATCGGGATATGAAGAGAACCTACTACTGGGAAGGTATGAAGAAGGATGTTGGATATTTTATTTCCAAATGTATGAACTGCCAGTTGGTAAAAGCCGAACAGAAGAAGCC
The DNA here is from genome assembly GCA_030737815.1 of Allium fistulosum. Lineage (NCBI taxonomy): Eukaryota > Viridiplantae > Streptophyta > Magnoliopsida > Asparagales > Amaryllidaceae > Allium > Allium fistulosum. The sequence continues at coordinate 420,962,889 of CM060907.1, read as the reverse complement.
AAGCGGATTGCTTCAGCCATTAGAAGTTCCTACATGGAAGTGGGAACAAGTGTCGATGGATTTTATCGATGGATTGCCTAGAACCAGAACGGGAAATGAAGGGATTTGGGTCATTGTGGATCGTCTGACTAAGAGCGCACGATTCATTCCTGTTCGATCGACTAGAACTGCATCAAAGTTGGCTGAGTTGTATGTTAAGTGGATAGTTCGATTCCATGGTATTCCGAAGAGTATAGTGAGCGATAGAGATCCATTGTTCACTAGTGGATTTTGGAAGAGCTTCCAGGAAGTCTTGGGAACCGAGTTATGTTTGAGTACAGCTTATCACCCTCAAACAGATGGTCAGACCGAGAGAGTCAACCGGGTTTTGGAAGATCTCCTCAGAGCTTGTGTTTTGGACTTCGGAGGATCATGGGAAGATCACCTTCATTTGGTGGAGTTTGCTTACAACAACAGTTACCAGTCTAGTATTGGTATGGCACCGTATGAGGCATTGTATGGAAGACCGTGTAACTCTCCGACATGTTGGTTGGAAACTGGAGAAAAGCTGATACTTGGGCCAGAGATGATTCGGCAGACCTCAGATTGTATAGAGATCATTCGGCAACAAATGAAGGCAGCCCAAGACCGTCAGAAAAGTTATGCCGATAAGCGTCGAAAGGATTTGGAATTCGACGTAGGAGATATGGTTTTTGTAAAGATTTCTCCACTGAAGAATGTTATTCGATTCGGGAAGAAAGGAAAACTGACTCCGAGATTTGTTGGACCATTCCCGATCATCGAGCGAATTGGAAAGCTCGCCTACAGATTGGAGTTACCGGAGAAGATGTCGGGTGTGCACAATGTTTTTCACATATCATATCTACGGAAGTATATGCACGACTCGAATACAGTAGTTTCTACTGATAGCTGTGAAGATTTCGAAGTTGATCCAGTTGATAGAAGACCTCGTAAGCCGCTTCGTGTTGTTGAAACCGACACGAAACAGCTTAGGAGGAAGGTAGTTAAGTTGCTCAAGATACAATGGAGTGATGATGATAACGACTGTACGTGGGAGGTGGAAGAGAGGATGAAGGCAGCTCATCCTGAACTCTTCAAGGTATGGCCCTAAGGTGTCGTGTCACCTCACGATATTGTAACTTGTTCTAAGTCCTAGAATTCTGTACGCTAAGCTAGAATTGGATGCATGGTTTGTTGATTGCTATGGATGATAGGCGTGCAGAATAGTCTTTGATTGCTTTGTTTGTTTGGAATTTCGGGGGCGAAATTCCTAAGGGGGAGAGAATGTAACGACCCGTATTTTCACGGATCGAAACATCGTAAGATAGTTGACCTTTGGTTGCATTGTTGATAAGTCGGAATTTTTCTAAGTCCTAGGTCGCGAACGACCTAAGAGATAAGTCGTAACCGACTTATAGATTGAACGACTTAAGAGAGCGTTTGGAAGCTTAAGTCGTATAGGAATTTAAGTCTGGGCGAGTTAATGACTAAGGGTTTAGGTCGTAGACGACTTAAGTTTTTGACCGAGATAAGCGTTAGGTCATTATGTACTAGGTCGTCTGGTAGTTAGTATAGTTAGGTCGGCAACGACCTAAGGAAATACTGTTGTGAGCGACCTAAGTGTATGGGTGAGTTAAGTGTTAGGTCGGCAGTTCAAGTTAGCGACCTAGTGGAGTTAGCGACCTATAGGGTTGAGCGACTTAAGAAGGTTAGCGTGTTAGCGACCTAAAGAGTTGGCGTGTTAGCGACCTAAGGAGTTAGCGTGTTAGCGACCTAAGGAGATAGGTCGCATAAGTGTTAGGTCGCGTGAGTTGTTTTGTAGTGTAAGTTGTTAGGTCGCTAGAGTAGTCTAAGTGTTAGGTCGCATGGAAGCCTAAGTTGTTAGGTCGCAACCCAACTGAGTCGTAGGCAGTTAGGTCGTAAACGACCTAAGTTAGGTCGTGGACTTCTGTTGTTGTTAGGTCGCAAGGTTCTGTCTAAGTGTTAGGTCGCTGGCATGTTAAGTCGTAGATGCGCATTGTTGTAGGTCGTTAGGCTTAGGTCGGTGGGTTTTAGGTCGGCAAGGTCCTAGGTCGTAAGTCGGAAATGACTTAAGGAGATGGCCAAATTTCGACTTAGCGAATTTTCTGCCTATAAATAGAGGGGGGTTGGCTTCATTTTTGGGATCCGGATTTTGAAGCGACGAAGTGCTGCCATTTTGAGAGCTCGACTTCTACACTTCATCACTTCTTTTCTCCACTCTAATCTAGTGCTTCCATCCATCCAAATCGAAGATCAAGATTGAAGATTCAAGAGCTTAGATTGAAGATCTTCATCTTTTCAAGAGAGATTTCTTCGTTTGAAGCGGATTCGTGATAGATCAAGCTTGATCCTTCGCTGTCTAGATCTGAAGCGTGTTGATTTGAGGTTGTTTAGGTGATTTGGTGAGTGGTGATTATCTCTCACACGGATCCAAAGGAGTATATCGGATTGTTGGCTCGATTTGGTGTTAAAATAGGGATTTCCATGCATTTTCTTCATCCAAAGTGTAGATCCATATAGATCCATTGTTCATGATGATGTTACATCCATTTTATCATATGTTAACCTATGCAAGTTCATTCATCAAGTTTGTAGAGATATAATTCATGTTTTCATGCTTATTGGACTTTCAACTCTTTAATTACGAAAATGCCATTATTGTTATAATTGTCTACTTAGATCATATTTGAATGCTTGATTGCTTGGATTGATGTTTGATTTGATTGATTGTTATGAACTAGATGATTGATGATTAGATTTAGATCGAAGATGATTCAAAAGCTAAGGAAAAGGCTCTTGAATTGGGAAAGCTGCTAGTGGCATATGTAGCGGGATGATGAAACTCTTATGCATAGATTTGGTGATGTGATGTTGAGATGAGGCGTTGCGAGGATGTAATGAAGCGAGGCATCATGTGATGAAGACTTGGTCTAATCCAGACGGGATCATTCCAAGCATGTTGATAACTCGGTGATATGATTCGAGTTGAGGATAATGAATGGATATGAAAATAGTCATCAAGGAGGATGACTAGGAGGTTTGGATAGCAGAGTTGTTGAAGGTTCTAGCATGCTCTAAGCAAGAGTACGTTTGGGCAGATTCGATAGTCCCAACGACTAACTGTTGATGGTCGAGTACTCTGGGCAGATTCGATAGTCCTAGGCACGAGTTGCGACGACGTGCGGGAGTTATGTCTAGAACCGGGGTTTCCATTAGCCCTTGACGGACGGCTGAAAGAATGTGCCGGTCATTCAATTAACGGCGATATCGAAGCAATGATAACAGTGATAGCCAGAGTCATGGATGTTTGGTTGTATCGTCATTCGGACTCAAGAGCGGTATTTTCTGGGTGCTTATCTGATTTAGGCCTTGGTACTTGGAAAACATCGACCTTGACTCGAGTGATAGTAGCTTTACTTTAAATTGTATGCTCTGCTATGTTTGCTTCTGCTTAGTGTGTGTCTGGGGGCTATCACTGTAGAATGAGGTTGGAGTGGGAGGGTTGTATTCCTATTCCTTTTTCCTTTATGCTCTTTTGGTATGTTGTTAGTTAATTTGCTGCTCACTAAGACTGTTGTCTGACTCAAGGCTTTATGTTTTAATTCTTATTGCCTTGGGCTGTTCGTCCACTTTGGGACGGGCAGACTAGGTAGCAGGTGGCAGGTGTTATTCTCTTCTCACGATGCTGATATCGAAGACGAGCTGGAGGGTTGCATATTATCTTCTTATTATATGTACTGGATATTCCGCTGTTTTGTATTCTCTGAGAGATATGTAGTGATGCTTGATGTATTGACTATTTGGATGATTGTATTCAACTACTATGGATTTTTATATGATGTCATTTTGTTCTGTAAAGCTTCACTATACATATGTTCTATTGTATTTTGTCCATGCGCTGTGAGTAATACGATAGATTCTGTTGCTTTAATTTACCTTGACAATCGTCCATGGTCGCCTGGCACACTTTACAGCGCACTGTCTCTAGATTCGGTGCAGGGGTCATGGGCGGTCGTCACAAGGCGGCACCGGCTGAATTAACAATTGACATTTCTGTTAACCGTGACGACCCCTCGCGAATACTGAAGATCGGATCATAGCTTGGCCCCGCAATGACTGAAGACCTTAGCGACTTCCTCCGGGCGAATCATGATGTTTTCGCCTGGACGCATTCTGATATGTGTGGGATTTCTCCCGCCATCACGAGTCATATGTTGACCATAGACCCGAAATATGTCCCAGTCAAGCAAAAAAGGAGAGGAATGGATCCGGAGAGATCCGCCGCTCTTGGAGAGGAGGTGGACAAACTCAAGGCGAATGGGTTCGTCCGCGACGCCCTCTACCCTGAATGGGTATCCAACCCCGTACTGGTAAAGAAGGCGAATGGCAAATGGAGGACTTGCGTAGATTATTCCGACTTGAACAAAGCATGCCCAAAGGACAGTTTCACGTTGCCTAGGATCGATCAGTTGGTCGACTCCACCGTAGGACACGAGCTGTTGTCATTCATGGACGCGTACTCAGGATACAACCAAATCCCAATGCATATTCCGGATCAAGAACACACCAGCTTCGTTACAAATGTCGGACTGTATTGTTATGTAGTGATGCCCTTTGGATTGAAGAATGCTGGAGCGACTTATCAACGTTTGGTGAATCGAATGTTCAAGGACCAGCTGGGTAAAACCATGGAAGTCTATGTGGACGACATGCTCGTGAAGTCACGATGGTCAAACGACCACATTCAAGACTTAGCTGAAATGTTTAACATACTCAGGTTTTATGGAATGAAGATCAACCCGTTGAAGTGTTCTTTTGGCGTTGCATCAGGGAGGTTTTTGGGATTCATCGTCAACGCTAGGGGAATCGAAGCCAACCCAGAAAAGATCCAAGCTATTCGAGATGTACAAGCGCCCAGGACTATAAAGCAGGTACAGAGCTTGAACGGAAAAGTAGCTGCGTTGAGTCGATTTATATCCAAGGCAACTGACAAGTGCATCCCGTTCTTTGACATAATAAAGAAAGGAAAGAGAAATTTTGAATGGACGTCTAGCTGTGAGGAAGTGTTCCGGAATCTGGTAAGGCATCTGGAAAGCCCACCAATGCTATCAAAACCAGTTGACCATGAGATGTTGTACGTTTACTTGGCTATATCCCCTCATGCGATAAGCGCAGCTTTGGTTCGTGAGGAGGATCGAGTCCAAAAGCCGGTGTATTATGTTAGCAAGCGTCTAACGGGGGCAGAGAAGAATTACCCTAAAATCGAGAAATTGGCTTACTGCTTGGTGATTACATCACGCAAGCTGCGCCCATACTTTCAAGCGCATTCAATCGGTGTTTATACCGATCAACCCCTGAGGCAGGTACTCCAACGACCGGAAACTTCTGGAAGATTGCTAAAATGGAACATCGAGTTGAGCCAGTTCGATATCGCGTACATATCACGGAGAGCCATCCGAGGGCAAGCGTTAGCAGACTTCATCGCTGAATTTACCATACCCATCAAACCGGACGATCACGACATCATTCCCCCCGTTCGATGGAAATTATACACTGACGGTGCATCAAACGACCGTTGTTCCGGCGCAGGCGTGGTTCTTATAACTCCGGAAAACCGATCAATCTATTATGCCCTGAAGCTCGATTTCTCGGCTATGAACAACGAAGCTGAATATGAAGCACTGATCGCTGGCTTGAAGCTCATCAAAGAACTCGAGATCGAATCAGTCGAAATCTTTTGTGACTCGCAGTTGGTGGTTTACCAAGTACGAGGAGACTACCAAGCAAAGGGACGAAGGCTTGCTCCGTACCTCGTTCAGGTCCAAGAACTACTATCAAATCTTGAGCGTTATGACATTTCACATATCCCGCAAGAACATAACAAAGAAGCCGACTTGTTGGCAAAGTTCGCAAGTACCGACGATGCTCAACAAATGGGATTGTATCGCGTTGAAGTCTTGCATGCCCCGAGCATAGACGAGATGAAAGTCGATAGCGTGTTGGGAACAGAAATCGAGAAGGAGTCATGGATAACCCCATTCAAACTGTACCTGACAACCGGGGCTTTACCAGAAAAAAGAAGCGAAAGACGACATGTCCTTCGAAAGGCGGCGCGGTACGTAATGCAGGGTGGATCCATGTATCGAAAAGGATTCTCAGTCCCATTATTACGGTGCATCGCTCATGATGAAACAAAGCGAGTCTTGAGGGAAGTTCACGAAGGGGAATGCGGCGACCATACTAGGGGGCAAACGCTAGCAAAGAAGATCCTCCGCTATGGATATTAATGGCCCACCGTAAACCGGGATGCCGCGGACTACGCAAGAAAATGCGACAAATGTCAAAGATATGCAAAAATCCCGAGGGCTCCATCAACGGAACTCACACAAATGATCAGTCCCTGGCCATTTGCGATCTGGGGAATCGACATAATCGGCTCTTTGCCTTTATCCAAAGGTGGTGCGAAATATGCAATAGTTGCAGTCGACTATTTCACGAAATGGGCTGAGGCAGAACCTTTGGCCACTATCACCTCTAAGAAGGTCATTAACTTCGTTGTACGAAACATTATATGCCGCTTTGGCCTTCCACGCACCATCGTTACGGACAATGGAACGCAATTTGAAAGTAGAGAGTTCAAAGAGTTCTGTTTGAAGTACGGCATCGAGAAAAAGTTCGCCGCCGTTGCGCACCCAAAAGCTAACGGACAAGTCGAGGCCGTTAACAAAATAATCAAGTCCATATTGAAGAAGCGTCTGGAGAAGGTTGGAGGCAAGTGGGTAGATGAGCTCCCGACAGCATTATGGGCGTATAGAACTACCCACAAGTCCACGACCGGCCACACTCCGTTCGCCTTGGCATACGGCTCTAAAGCCGTTATACCCGTGGAGCTTGAAGTTCCATCGCACCGAGTGACATACTATGATCCCAAGATGAACCAAAACCTCTTGCTGGAATCACTGGACTGCATCGACGAAAAGCGGGAAGAAGCTGAATTAAGGGCGGCGGCGCACAGACATCGAGTCAAGCATTACTACGACGACAGAGTCCGCCCAAGAACCTTTGATGTGGGAGATCTCGTTTTGAAACGAGTCTTCCCAGTACCATCACGCATGAATCCCAGCTGGGAAGGTCCATACGCCATTGAACGGAAGCTTGGAGAAGGAACATTCAAGCTAGCGACCGTTGATGGCGCGACACTCCCCAGAGCATGGAACAGTGAACATTTGCGGCACTATTACATTTAGGGTGTTTTCCTTTCTTGTTGTAGGCACTGTTGTTTCATGCATGTTTCCATTCAATAATGACTTAGTTTCCTTTTAAAGTTGTAATCAAGCAATTTAGTTGATTTTCATTAATAAAGGCTTGAAGCCACATCTTCTATGAAGTTTCTATATCTCTTAATTGGATGATAAATTACATTATCCTGCACGACATACAGACTCGTACAAACAATTCCGAATCTCCGAATCCCCAGAGCACGGATCGGAGTACTCTAAGTCCCCAGAGCGCGGACTAGAGTATAAACGATTTCAAATCTCCGAATCCCCAGAGCGCGGATCGGAGTACTCTAAGTCCCCAGAGCGCGGACTAGAGTATAAACGATTCCAAATCTCCGAATCCCCAGAGCGCGGATCAGAGTACTCTAAGTCCCCAGAGCGCGGACTAGAGTATAAACGATTCTAAATCTCCGAATCCCCAGAGTGCGGAGCAGAGTACTCTAAGTCCCCAGAGCGAGGACTAGAGTATAAAAGATTTCAAATCTCCGAATCCCCAGAGTGCGGAGCGGAGTACTCTGAGTCCCCAGAGTGCGGGCTAGAGTATAAATGATTCCAAATCTCTGAATCCCCAGAGCGCGGATCGGAGTACTCTAAGTCCCCATAGCGCGGACTAGAGTATAAACGATTTCAAGTCTCCGAATCCCCAGAGCGCGGATCGGAGTACTCTAAGTCCCCAGAGCGCGGACTAGAGTATAAACGATTCCAAATCTCTGAATCCCCAGAGCGCGGATCGGAGTACTCTAAGTCCCCAGAGCGCGGACTAGAGTATAAACGATCCTAAATCTCCGAATCCCCAGAGTGCGGAGCGGAGTACTCTAAGTCCCCAGAGCGAGGACTAGAGTATAAAAGATTTCAAATCTCCAAATCCCTAGAGTGCAGAGCGGAGTACTCTGAGTCCCCAGAGTGCGGGCTAGAGTATAAACGATTCCAAATCACCGAATCCCCAGAGCGCGGATCGGAGTACTCAAAGTCCCCAGAGCGCGGACTAGAGTATAAACGATTCCAAATCTCCGAATCCCCAGAGCGCGGATCAGAGTACTCTAAGTCCCCAGAGCGCGGACTAGAGTATAAACGATTCTAAATCTCCGAATCCCCAGAGTGCGGAGCGGAGTACTCTAAGTCCCCAGAGCGCGGACTAGAGTATAAACGATTCTAAATCTCCGGATCCCCAGAGTGCGGAGCGGAGTACTCTAAGTCCCCAGAGCGAGGACTAGAGTATAAACGATTTCAAATCTCCGAATCCCCAGAGTGCGGAGCGGAGTACTCTGAGTCCCCAGAGTGCGGGCTAGAGTATAAATGATTTCAAATCTTCGGATCCCCAGAGTGCGGAGCAGAGCACTCTAAGTCCCCAGAGCGTGGACTAGAGTATAATCGATCTCAAATCTCCGAGTTCCCGGAAGGCAGAATCGGAGAGAGTCCAAGTACTCACTAACGGACCGGGAGATAATGCAACTCATGAGAACTTGAGTTATGGCTACAGTTAGTCAACAAACCAAAGAAAGACAAGAGAATCATTCAAGCAATAAAGAAACTAAAATTTTATTTGATAAGTCCAAAACGGGGATACATGATCACTCCTACAAAATTCAGACCTCTCTATACAAACTGCAAGTTGTGAAAGATAAAAGCAACTACAAGACTTAAGCAAAAAACTCGTTGAACGAGTGTATCGATTATTTCTTCGACTTCTTCTTTTTTTCTTCCTTTGATGTTTCCGACGACTCCTCTCCCTCACGTTTTTTCTTGGACTTTTTGCTTGCTAGAGAAACGGAGTCAGGAGTAGGAGACGGAACATCTAGTGGTTTGGACCTGCCCGGGAGAATGATTTTCAAAGGTCTGTTCCGCGGATCAGTGAGTTCCAGTATTTCAGACTCGACTTTGACTTTGACTTTTCTCTTCTCCTCGTCAGCAAGACGGTCCTTCATGCTCATCTCTGCAGTATGCTCAGAGGCGCCAGTGATTTTAATTTCATCGCTTCCTTCGGCAGGAGACGAAGTATCAAGTTTGTCATCATCAAGCGCCCCGATCACTTGAGCGTCTGGACCGGGAGTTACTCCTGCGTGAGCAACGTCGCTTGTTTTCTCTGCTTCCTCCTTGGCGTCATCGCTCCTCGGAGTTGGCTCGGCGTCAGAACAACCTGCACGAAAACATAAGGAATGAGCATTAGAACGAATAGCCACTGCTGAAAAATGATGGGAACTCTTCAACTTCTAGAGAAAGAAGAATTTCCTACCAGGGTCCGGTTGGCTATCGGTGGCGCGCGGGGTTTCACCCTCCAGGATAGGTGACAGCACGTGAACGCCAAGCACGGGATCTTCGGGATCATAACTGGCATGCTGCTCGAATGGATCAAGCGTCGACCGACCGGCCGATTGAGCAGCGTAAGGAGCGGCGATGTGAGGAGTAGTAGCGTCGGCCTCTGACGGGCCGGCTTCGTCGTACTTCTCTTTCGAAGGGGAAGAGCCTTTACCATAAAGAGCCAATGCTGCGGATAAATCCGATGGCTCATTCCCCCTCAGGAACTCCTTCACCAATGCATCCTCGTCGACCTCTTCGGAGCCTAACTCGACTTTCCTGATCTTTATCAGAGTTTCCCATGCCTCAGCCAGGGATTCAAAGTAGCCGTCGCCCAAGAATGTTAGGTCACGGTGCATAAGGACGCGGGCTCCGTACTCGGCGATCAACGGGTCAAACATACTTTTGACCTCTTCCCTGCCGGCCTCTGCGGCCGCCTCAAGGCGAGAACCAAGCTCCTCCACAGCCATTCTTTTGCCCTCCTCACGGGCCTCATCCTTCATTTTCTCGACCCCGGCAAGTTCGTCGTCGAGCTTTGTCTTCAGGAGTCGGGTAGCAACAATCTCATCACAATATCGCTGTGATTCTTCCTGAGCAGCTATTTTGTCTTCTTTCTCCTTGGAGAGTAGTTCTTTCAGCTCTTTGACTTGAGTAGCGAGCGCGTCCCTTTCTTTTTGGACAGAGTCTTTTTCTAGGGCAAGGGCGCCGCTGCGCTGGACTGCTTCGTCAAGCACCTTTTTGTGAGCCACCTCTAAGCGAGTAACTGCCTCAGCAGTATCTTTTGCGCCTTGTTCAGCGGCTTCTAGCTTTGACTTATAAGAGGCGAGCTCTTCGTCTTGGAGTTTGATGATTTTCTTATCGCTGTCAGCCTCCAGATTCAGACGGTCAATCTCGTGTTGACGCTCGACAGATACTTCCGAGATCTTCTCCACCAAGTGCACGAATGCGTCATGTTGAACATAGACGTCATTGTTGCAGGCGATGGCACTTTTCTTCACGTGCCCAAGAATGTGATGGATGGCTGGGAGGAATTTCAAGCCGTCAAAACAGATTTTCGGAAACTTGGCCTTAAGGTCGACCATCTTTTCCGCAACAGTTGGGTCCACGGCAGGAGTAGGAGGAGGAGGCTTTGAGAATTCCGTTCTTTTACGTTGCTCTCGAACTTGCCTCGTACACAATGAACTGGAATGTTGTTCTCGAGTAGCATCAGACTGATAACCCTTCTGCAAAGACTTCTCTTTATCCGGCTCAGTTGGATGAGGAAGATCACGGGACTGGGAAGATTGAGAGTGTGCTTTCTTACGGTGAGACGACTCGCGAGGAAAATTGTCCCTATCCTCATAATCACCTCGGTCCCGGCGTCTGCCGGAACCGGAATCCCGTCCGGAGTGATGGAATATAGAAGACCCCTGGAGGCGATCAAGTCCGTGAGAGCGGCCCATATCACCTGCAAAGAATGGAGATAACAACGAGTTAAGGAGAATTCACGAATTAAAAAGACTGGAAGTATATTATGGAATGCGCATGTGCGTGTGTGTCCTAGTGTTCCCCCCGACGGACCCGTTCGTTTATCTTTGCTAATCGGAGTATTGTCTCCTTGAGCCTGGGGTTGAACTCCTGCGTTGCCCCTCGCGGGCGAAGAGAATTTGAGGGCTTCAGGATCATCGAACCCATAATTAAGCAAATCATCGGGAATTGACAGGTTTGACAGACCCTTCAAGGAACTTTCAAGACGCTGTGAAGAAGCCTCTTTCTCAAGCGGTATAAGCGTGACTTTTGAAGTACCACCAACTTTCTCCTTCCGAACTTTATACTTTAACTTCTTCTTTCCCTTCGAAGGGGAAGACGACGTCTCGATGTCCTGAACTTCGATTGCCGGATTCCAAGCGAGACCCACATTCTCGCCCTGAGTCTCGGGGGCATCATCCTCTCTACGCTCGCTTTCTCCGTGCGTATCGGGAGCGCGGCGCGCCGACGATCCGGCAAGCTTTTTCCCTTTACCGGACGGAGGTTTGGGGATGGTAACACCTTCTGGAAGGCTGATCCGACGACCAGGGGCTAGCAAGCCAAACCCCGACAGCGATTCATTTGAGATGATAGTCCGGATGTCTCGATCCTCAGCAGGAAGAGCTCTAATGGCTTCAACAGCCTCAAAATATCCTCGGCCTTCCGGACGTGGGTTGATACCTAAAAAGATGAAATGAAGAGTTAGGAAAAGCATGACTCCAATTAAATACGAATAGCGATTCAGCAGAGAGACTTACTGCCTTCGACCCATCTCCTAGCGAAACCAGAAGGGCAGCGCACATAGAACCACTCCTGTTTGTACAGGGCGAATTTGCTGCAGGCCCCTGTCAAGATCTGGCACTTGTGGTATGGCTCGAGGAACATAAAGGAAGGGCTATCTTTCCGTCTCTTGAACATATAAATGTATCGGATATCACCGGGGGTTGGAGGTCTGGAGAAGACGGCCATGAAAAGTAAGTAAGTCCCATATAGAAACGCATGGCCGTTCGGGTGCAGTTGCGATGGAGCCATGTCTATGTACTGCAGAACGTCCCGGAGAAATAAGTTGAAGGGAGGCACGCTGCCCATCCAACACAAGAACTTGTTGCAGGCAATGTACCCGACTGGGGGCAGATGAGGGCGATCGTGTCTCGAAGGGACTAACACGTCGACGAAAGGAATCCCGTGAATAGAGCATATCCGCCTCAGAGCAACTTCGTTGATCTTCGAAGCTTGAGAATCGATCGGATTGTCTAGTAAGATGGTTGCCTCCAAAGCGTCAGGCGCCAAGTTATGAGCGGGAGAAGTCGACGGATTAGAAGTATCAGCGGCTCCTTGCCTTGTTGACGGCCCAGGCCTGTCAGATATGGTGGCAGAACTAGATTTTCTCGACATCCCGAATAAATAATGAACCTTGCTAAATGCTTGAGAAAGCTATACTTAGAAAACGTTGAACGTTAGAATTAGCAACACGACTTTTTCCCCCCGTGTGGTGTGTGAACTAGTGAAAACAATTGTGTGCAAGCAGTAAGATTTTAAAGATATAATGATTAGCTTCGAGTCGTCGCCTTCGAAGACCGTCATCGCTGACCGTCTCAAAAAGCTCGCCTTGAGGTGATTACAGTTCCAAATTCAGAAAACATGTGATTTATGAGGTGTCCGGCTTAAGACTAATTTGACATTTAAATATTGTTCGGCATGTGTCTTGGTTCGGTAGAGTCATTGTCAATTGTTCGGCTAAGGTCCTTGTTCGGCTAGAAAGCCTCGTTCGGTTAGGACATTGTCCAGTTAAAAGTCATGTTCGGCAATTGTACTGTTCGGCAATTGTATTGTTCGGCTAAAAGACATTGTTCGACCTGAGGAATGTTCGGCAATTGTATTGTTCAGCTAAAAGACATTGTTCGACCTAAGGAATGTTCGGCAATTGTATTGTTCGGCTAAAGTCACGGTTCGACCTAAGGATTGTTCGGCTGAATTCAACGTTCGGCCTTAAGTCAATGTTCGGCATGTCAGTCGTTCGGCATTTGGGTTTTGTTCGGCTTTAGTTCGTTCGGCTCAATTATAGTCTGACATGTTAGTAAGCGTTCGGCCTGGGATTGTCCGGCCAAGGTAGTGCTCGGCAACTAACCATTCCACCGTCCGGCACATGACGACATGCGCCGGAGCAGCGAACAGCGCTTTTACCTCCTCTAACACCTTCTTTCTTTTTCTTCCCTTTAACCTCGATTCAACACGAGGAAACTAAGACGATAAGTGGACATACTCCTAATTCCTCCACGCTATGTCATTCGGCAATGCAGATAAGCTATACAAAAACCTTCTACACGACATCGTTCGAACATCTCGTTTGAATATACGAGGAAAAATACCTAAGTTTGTAGATCAGAGATTGAGATGGTGTAGTTAAGTCTCAAATTCGGACGATTGAACAGAATTGCAAGAACGGTAGAAATAAAAAGTAAAAGGAGAGAAGAAGAAAAGGACCTGGTTTTATAGGGGGGAATGGTGGAAGTCGAAGGGGCTATACCCGGTAGAACCGGTCAATACCGGAGCGCTCGGCATCGAGGCAGAATAACGTTCGGCACGCTAGGAACGTTCGGCTCCGAACGTATCGTTCGGCATCCCAAACTTGTTCGTCTTGCACCTCCCTTCGCTAGCATTCTCGAGAGGGTACCTCCGAGGTAGATTGTACCAGATTCAAAGCGCACCACGTTTGGCCACGAGATACACTTTGGGGGGCAAGTGTTTCCTTGGGATTTGACCAGGCAACTAGTACTTGGCAATAAGTGCTCGGCATCAGAGAGTGTTCGGCATCTAGGAGTGTTCGGCGAAGCACTTGCCATCCAGGAGTGTTCGGCGAAGCAACTGTCATCCATGAGTACTCGGCGTAGTACTCGGCATCCATAGTGTCCGGCGTCCAGGAGTGTTCGGCGTAGTACTCAGCAGTGTTCGGCGTCAACTGGCACTCAACGTCCACCAACGCTCGGCATCAAGATTGCTCGGCATCAAGATTGCTCGGCACCAAGACTGCTCGGCATACGAGACTGCTCGGCATACGAGAGCACTCGACATCAAGAGCACTCGGCATCGAGACTACTCGGCGTAGTACTCGGCAACAAGGGTACTCGGCGTCAATTAGTGTTCGGCATCCCATGGTACTCGGCATCCGGAGTACTCGGCATCCAGAGCACTCGGGATCGAGACTACTCGGCGTAGTACTCGGCAAAAAGGGTACTCGGCGTCAAGTAGTGTTCGGCATCCCATGGTACTCAGCATCCGGAGTACCCGGCATCCAGAGTACTCGGCATCCAGTGGCACTCCGCGTCAGTAGAACTCGGCGATAGGATAAGTCGGCAACGAGAGCGTTCGGCATTTAGAAGACATTTAGTATGCACAACTACGCAAGGTAATGATATCATTCGACCTACATACATTGATCGGTCAAGAGCTTCGAACAGAGATACGCTCGGCTTTACTGCAACCATCCTACACTTCCCATACATCAGAAGCACCGTTCGGCATAGGAAGGACCGTTCGGCATGGAAGCGTTCGGCGTACCTAGTTCGGCATGCAGCGCCTGGGCTAGAGCGTTCGGCTCTCAAGCCCACTTGGGTAGTCCAGCCCACTTTTGCCTATAAATAGAGGGGCAGGGTCACAGTGAAATGGATCCTTTTTTGGAGAGAAAACATCGGGGAGACTCTGCCATTTTCAAGACTCATCTTCTCTACTTAACAACTTCATTCAAGCATTTGATTCACGAATTGTATTTGTAATCAACTATAAAGAAGATCAATAAAGTTTAACCTCAAAGTGGACGTAGGCAATTACGCTGAACCACTATAAATTTGGTGTTCTTACTTTATGTATTTAGATTAGCACTATCTTCTTTGTTTAATTTGATTTCATCACTTATATCTCTTCACAATCTTCTTCTACGAGGTTAGTGACCAATTTTGGTGCTAACAACCACATTGTTGCAATTCCTCCTAGTGAGATGGGGAAACTTCGGCATTTCATTGCATCGTCGGCCCTTGCGGCGCTCATTGACCATTCATATTTCAAAATGTGTTGATTGGGATCAGAATTTCCTTCGTACATAGGGAGAGTTGGCATTCTGAATCGCCGAGGAGGTTCAGCGTACAGTACCTCGTCTGTGAAAGGAGTATGACTTCGGGAAATCCCCTAATCATCGTTGGCAAGACCTTGGCTTTCGCGGATCATCTGACGTATCATAGTCGAAATGTCGGGCATTGCTACATTTTGAGCCTACTGAGCTAAGGTGTGGTCGGGTTCCACAGCGCGAGTTCGGACCGGGCGCTGTCGATGGTCCAAATTTCGCCTCCTTGGCTCAGCGTCTTCTGGGACGTATGGTTCAGGAGTACGCCCACGTTGCTGATTATTTGGCTCTGAAAGATTTCGGGTATCAACCCTTGTTTCTGTTGTGGGAGATGCGGCATGATTGTCCGTGGTACGCTGTGTACTAGGGCCTCCTTGCGTTGAGGGCCCGGCCTGAAAGCTGGTTGACGGTCCTGCCCTCAACTGTCCAACAGTCAAGGCGGGTTGATATCCGGCCGTTTGTGCATGGCTCCCGTCTAATCGAGGACGAGTAGATCTGTGATAGTAGTCTGATGAGGCGGAACTTTCGGTAGATGATCGGGAGATATCATCCCGTCTGGACCTTCTGCGGCCTTGGCGGTTCAGTTGGTTTGTTAATTCAATATTAGCACACAACTGTTCGGCTAATTGTTGCCGACTTTGAGTTAGCTCTTGGAGCAACATATGGAGCTCCTGTCTGGTGACTGGTCCAGACGGTTCTGAATGAGCGACATTGTCTTGGTTGGATGGCTACTGTTGAGCAGGATTCTGTCCATCCCTACCTTCTTGTCCAGCAGCTGTAGAAGTGGTTCTTGTGCTAACCATTTTGAATGATGAATCCTTTTCCTAGACTTTATGCAAATCTGAATAGAATGGAAGGACTATGAATTAGAGATCTGGATCTTCCTCTTGGATTTGTGCAATCCAGTATCGATGGTAGATCCAAGGAGCAGGAGAAAAAAGCTGGTTTTTTCTCAGTGAAAGCACCAAAGTGTTTGTACCAAAAATGGGCACAACACTCTTCGAAAGTCTTTGAAGAGATAAACACGCAGAATGAAAACTAAAACTGTGGATTATCTAACAAAAACTCCAAATAACATAAATGTAAAATGCAAAGACAAGCGATTTAGAGTGGTTCGACTTTGTAGCCTACGTCCACTATGAAGTTTGATGATTTTATTGCTCGATACTCGAAGATTACAATTCTTTATACTGTAGTACAACTGAAATTATATGCTAAGTCTCAATCTAAAGTAGCGGTGGTGTTCTGGAGTAAATCCGGCAGAATCAGGGCGCTCTTTAGTACTTAGAATTGTCTGACCCCTTTTCTGAATGACCAAGGGCTCTATTTATTGGTGTAGGAGGCTGATATTTCGCCTAAATTGAGGGGAGACCTGTTCTGGCACGTGAGGGTGCCTGCATGGCTGAAATCTGAAGATCCGGGCCCACTTTGAGATCGATTCGACCCTTGGTTCGAATCGATCAAGAAAGTGTCCAATCGAGCTGAAATTTGGTGTGAAAATTCTTCATCATGTGTTTAAGCTTCTATGAAAATTTCATGGCGTTTGGAATTGTAGAACTTGAGTTATGATCGATTCAAGTAGGTGTTTTTCGTTTCCTGGAGTCGTTCGAATCGATACGCTCGAATCGATTCGTTCGAATCGATCCACCTGCACGAGAAGACAACGGCGTGGTGCACATGCTTCGGGTTGATCCTCTTTTACCTCCGAGTTTTACTGAGTCATACCCGAGGTTTCAGTTGTGTGGACATTGTGGATTCGAAGTTATTGATTCGAAGACGTGCTTCCTTCGAATCGATTAGACCAACGTTAGTTCGAATCGATCAGGGTATGCCACTATTGATCGATTCAAATTCACTTCAACAGGGTGGTCTCGAAGGCAGTAATCGGATGGAGTCAAAGTGACTAGCCTTTGTGGATTCGAAGGAAGGGATGCTCAATGGATTCGAACTATCGGGTTCGAAATAAGTCTTGCGCGAGGGAGTCGAAGCAAGGCATACTCTGACGGGTTTGAAGCAAAGTCTATCGCGATCGATTCGAGGCAGAGGTTCGCTCGATGGAGTCGAAGCTATGGTACTCCTCATGGATTCGAAGTAATACACATCTGATGGATTCAATCATGCTGAGGTGATGCCAATTTGATGGATACGAACTTCATGGATTCGAACATAGGCTTCGCCTATGGATTCGAACTAAGACTGTCTACCCCATCTTTCGTCGGTGATATCTTGAGCATACGAACTCGGATTGCCTCGAAATTTGGATCGTTGGTTTTCATGGCTTTGCTTGACGTGCCTTATCAATTGTAGCCCGATCCGGACTCGGACAAATTTCATCGATATTCATAGCGATCCTTGCGTGTAGCTGGTCTTCGAGACAATCTGTCACTGGATTCTAGTTAAGTCCTTGGAGTCACGGCCTTGCCAAAAGGCGGGATAACAAACTTCATTTCAAATATTGCTTTCCCAAACATAACCATTTTATTCAATAATATATTCACTGTCCAAAATCGTGAATATAATTCACTTAACTATATTTCAATACTCTCTACACATTTTATTTCAAGGATAATTCGCTATCCAAAATCGCGAATATATTTCCTTTAATAACCTTCTACATTTAATTCATCAAATTCAATTGATTTCAAATTTATAAAACAACGTTTATAAATTCTATTTCTATTTTCTAACTTCGATTTTATAAATCTCCTTTAACGACCAATTCAATTTATAACTCAATGTATATACCAAAAATCCATATTATAAGTTAAATACTTATAATTCATTTATTTTACAAAATCATTTCATTTATAAGTTCACAATTTATAAATTTCATTTACTTATGAATTCTTAAAAATTCATTTTAACGCTTATAAAAACTTGTTTTATAATACCAATATTTTAAAGTTATAAATATCAATTTTGTACATCTTTTCAATAAACCGTTTATAATACTTAAAAATTCTCAATTTAACCCATTTTATAAATTTCTTAACCTTTATTTCAAAAATCACAATTTGGTTATATTTCACCAAAAATCTTAACTTTTATAACTTTAAAATTTTAGACGTTTATTCATTTGAAATAAATCAATTCAATAATTCAATAAACCGTCTACTTTCAAAAATCACTTTAAGAATCCTTTTAAAGTAAAAGTCGTTATTTTTAAACTTCAAAGCTGAATCCGATGATGCAACAGCACCAATTAGTCAATCACAACAACAAACATCATATATCAATATGATAACAGAATATACCACAATATCTGTAAATAAATAAATACAGTTGAGGAATCCAGTTGGATCCCTCCAACCTGTTTCCCTGCATCCACAGACGTTAGCACAATACCAATTCCACTTCGATGTGGAATATCGCGGTATATGGGTTTTATAAAAATCATCCGCTTACTAACGGCGCAATAGGGTCTCATCCGCTATACGAGGTGGGAAATCAATCAATCCAATATATACATATGCCAATATGTATATATTTCTATATATATATATATATATATATATATATATATCCTACCATATCTAATATCACATCCAAATAGCAATCATCAATCAATAAATGTAAAATCCACTTTCCAATCGAGTGAGAAAAATCTCACCTTTGATTTTATCGTGCAATCCATTTTCCATTTCCGACTTGATGTCACAGTTTTAACCTTGTATAAGCAATTATACAATTTATTAATATTTGAACCAATTAAATAACCAATTTTTTTCCTTTAACAAATTTATCTAACTAATTATTAAATTTCTCTTTTTAAATAGATTTATTTAATTTAAACTAATACCTTTAATTCTCTAAATTAATCACTTTTTTTTATAAATTGATTTAACTGAAAATTAAATTTTAAAACTAAATTTCTTTTAATAAATTCCATTTTGAAAATATATATATCAAAACAAAAATCTATGTAAATTCAAAATTCTTTGCTACTTTTAAATTCCAACAGAAATAATTTCTTTTTCGTCTTCTGTTTCATATACTTATAAAATCTGAAAACTGCATTTTCTTACTGTGATTTTATAATTTAATTAACTTGTCTTTCTGGTATCAAAATAAATAGATGTAAATTTAGCTCGAATACCTCGTTTACAAACCTAGATTGAGACCCAACCTGTCGAAGCTCAGTCGACATTCGTGTGCGCTCGAGCCACCATAACTCGACTTCGATTCAGTGCCTCGCAGTTGACAATCCACTGTCGAACTTCACGGCATCGCCTCTGCCTTCTTTTCGACCCACCCAACGTGCCATTATTGATCGCGAGCCCACATACGAGACGACAACGCCGAGCTTGATTATCGCGAGCCTCCATCATCGCGACGAGCTTCCAGATCCAAGCGAACTGCCTTCGGTCCTCGCAAAACCCCCAGCCTCCTACTGCCATCGCCATTGCCTTGAACTCGATTCGAGTGCGACTCGAACTCGTCGCCGCCCATCCCCTTCGTACATGCCCACTCGCAAGCTTGGTGATTGACGAACGAGAAGGGTTTTGATTTTTATTTTTTATTTCTAACTGAGGGATTTTAATGAAGAGGGGAGCGGCCATTGTTTTTGATTTCGTTTTATTTCACTTTCATTTGAAATGTTTTGAACAGATAAAGGAAGAGGACTCGGTTGAAATAGAAAGGGAAGACAGTGTACGTGATTTAACAGGGATAAAGGATACGCGACCATGCTCTGAGATGAAGGGGTATGTCGCGTGTACGAGTGGGGGACAAGAAAACGTGGTGGTGTTGACCAAATATATATTTAAATTCAAATTGAATTCGATAAAGATTCAATGCGTTTACACGTCGTGTGCTCACATATAAACACCGAAAAATACGATATTTGAAATCCGACAATAATTCAATATTCCGGATCCAATGGGACTGGTTTCGTCGAATTCCGAGACTGTGCCCCGGACGGCTATTTTTAAATATCGATACGAATGATATAAATCCAAAACTGATCAAATCACTTTCAAATTCGATTCTGAAGCTTCTATTATCTTCAGTATTATCAATACGAATTTTAAAAGCTTTCGAAATATTTTTCTTCAGCTTAAAATTGAAGATTTAAATTTTTATTCAACATTCAACAGATTAAATTTTTAAAGTTTAATTGCCAATTTCAAAGTTATATTGGGGATTCAAATTAAATTACCGTTCAAATATTTAAAATTAATTAAATATTCTCAATTTAATTTGTTTAAAATTCTGGGTCGTTACAAACTTCCCGCCTTAAAAGAATTTCGTCCCGAAATTACAAGTTAGGAAAAATGGTCCTTAACTCGTCTACTATTTTTCAACATTCAATAGTTTTATCAAATTTATCAAAACAAACCTTTCTACTAAAGATTCATTATCAATTCAATTAGCTTTCCAACTTCAATTAAGCTTTCAAACAACAATGTTTACTTCTCAATTCAAATTTAAATTTAAATTCAAATTTTAAACTTTCAAAATTTTCTCAAGAATTTTCTAACACTCGAGATTTTCGAAAAATTTCGCCAGCGTCTCCTTTGCGCGGCTAATACGGTACGACTACAAAACGTCCCTACGGATCCTCAGATTTCAAAAAGAAAAGAAAAATCCAAGCGGCTAGACAAGAAAATCATCAAATCTCATATCGAAATTTAAATACTTACCTTTTTGTCGAGCAATTCAAACTTATCTTTGAAATCAAATCCAATTCCTTTATACACCTGTATGTCCTACTAGCCATAATGTCTAGTTACAACATTCAATTATCATTTTGCCAATTTTATTACAAAATTTCCGATACTTACTTCCTTTATACATCTTTACTTTATTGTTGAAGTTACACATATTCATTTTCATTCCATTTTACATTTCACATTCATTTGAATTCAATTCAATTTCTGAATATTGAAATTTTTTTTTATCAATTAACTTTAGTTCACTTCAAACTAATCTCAAAACTTCATTCTATTTCACACAATTCAACTTCGTTTTCAATATTCAGTTTTAATTCCAGTTTTATTTTTATCCAATCATCAACTTAGAATAATTTTAATATCAAATGTTACTTAAGAATTTCACTCTTCATTTCTTAGGTTCAATATAAATATTCCATAAACACATTATATTTTTTTTTCAATTCACTATTATGGTTTTTAACCACTCACATTAAACTGGATTTCAAATTTCATATGAATTTAATTCATTTCAAACCATATTAATTTGTCAGTTCTTCACTTAGTTTCAGTTACTAATTTTATTTCAATACTTTACTTTACAAATTCGAAATGAATTTTTCAACATTCAATTTACTTTCATTAAATTGATTCACTTATACTTACATTAATTTAACTCCATCCTTTAAGTTAAATTTATTCTATCAAAATTCGAACTGTATAAGTTATCAATTCAATAATATTCGATAAATATTTTTATATGGTATTCCAGAGTCTTTTCAACCTTTCCAAAACCATTTTGGAAAACAATTCAAATTATCCTTTGAATTTCCAAAACAAAACCCAAATTTTTCCAAACAACTTCCTTTAAAAACAATTTGGCAGTAATTCCTCTTTTGGAAACCCGAAAATGAACATCGATGATGCTGCAGTCATTACCGAGGTTATTTTCCAACGACTGAAAAGAGTTTAGAGCTTTTCATTCCTTCAAAACATTTTTCAAAACCTTCGAAATTCATTTTCCACTCCAAAAAGAATTTAAACTTTCTAAATCTCCAAAATTTTCAAATTCTTTTCAAAACATTTCCAAATACTTCTCTGGAATTCCATTTTAAATTACAATTCACATTTATAATTTATATTCTCAAATTTCATTTGTATATGAATTTATTTCTTAACTTTGGAGTTACGATTCCAATTTCTCATTTAATTTCAATGATAATAGTTTAATATTATCACTTCTAACAACCATGCAACCATATACTGTAATAATTTACAGAAAAATCATTTTTTTTCTATCCAAAAATAGTTTTGGGTAAAATTATTTCATTCACCCTATTTAAAACCAATATTGTGCCGAATTGTTCTATTCGAGTGTTTAGAAACCCCTTCGATACAGTTTTGCAGACTGTGCTGACGAAGGGTCATATGCCACTCAATAAACCAATCATCACAATATAAAACAATTTTATATTCAATAACAAATACGCGCTCATATCTATTATTACACTCAACTCATTCTAGAGTACTACTGATTCTATCTCTAATGAGTAACACCCAATTGAGCAGGGTTGTCGCTTAACCATATGCTCTGATACCACGCTGTAAGGACCCGATTCTTCGACTTTCGAATATCGACATCAATACGTCCACTGTATCAACTGTCGAGCCATCGAATGCCGGAAAACCGAATTCTTAGGTTTTAAAAGAAGAGGTAGAATAAAAGATAGAAGAAAAAGAGAAGAAGAACAACATAACAATATCAGAAACGAAAACAATATCAGAATCTCACATATCGCAGCGGAACAATATATAATAGGTAATCACTAGTCTTTTAAAACAAAGAGCTATATCAGTTTATACATACATCAATCAGAGTCAATATACAACAATGGACAGTTATATAAACTTGTCCTCATACAGAATACACAGCGGAATAAATACTATCAGATACAAATACTACGTCTCGTCATCCAACTTCTTTCCAAAGCTCCAGAATATCCAGAATATCCTGATAACCTAACTCTAGACTGCCCGTGTGGAAATTGGTGGGCACCCAGAGTTTAGAAGGGAAACAATAAACTCCAGGTCAGTCATGGTGACTGGTGTGAGATCGTAAAACAGTTATTTTTCACAAAGAAAATAAATCAGATTCGCAATGCTTTTGGAAAATGAAACTACCATAAGACCTCCCACCACACACACAATGCAAATGCAGAATTGGAGGAGATTTCTTCTTATGATAGTCAAAGATGCTTACTACGCAAATCATTGGATTATTATTATTATTAATGTCTAGTGTAGAAAACATTTCGAAAGTATAATATTAATCTTAGCCAGCATAGGCATTCCGCACTTATGCCTACTATAGCTACTATGTTCAATAGCAGGTTACCGCCACATTCCATAGCAGGTAATACAATTTCAATTGTAAAGTTCCGTATTGTTTCTTTGGATTTTCCAACAAATGGTCAGGCTAAGGAACTTCCTTTCCTCCTGCCGAATAGGATCGCCTCTGGCTGGACGTCCCGAGAGACAAACTGCTCTCTGCCAAACAAGGCCGGGTTACCCCTGTAACAGGTAACTCATGAATATGTCATCACCCGGTCCTTTGGGACCTTTATCCGAGCGCTCGGTAACCAACATCACACATCATAAAGAAGGTGTATCCACATGAGTAAGTATCTGGGCTCCATACCATGATACCACCCCTTTCCAGAAGGGAATGACATACCCTAAAGGGCGCGACCCTCATAACCTTGCCGCAACATTCCTGTTTCGACCATTTCCGGGTTGTTGAGGCCCTGATGAAGTCTCGTCCACAAAGCTACGCTTTTTCAAAAAGCCACGCTTTGGGTCAACAGATGATCAACCTATGATCACAAAGATATAAGATCAAACAAATGATCATATCACAAATGATCAAACACTGATCATCACACAGCAACACTCAGCATGCCACATTACCAAATTGGGAATATATCGCTGATAACTTCAACTACATAACCTTTGAGCTCGTATGTCTCAGAGAAGGGTGTTAAGATAAGAGAATAAATTCTCCGCCACCAACAGATATGTATTTGAAAGAAATCAGCTTTATATCTCAAAGTGTAATGTCAGACACACAATCCATACAAGTCTGTTTCGGGATCGAACAGAACCGAAGGCACTTCTCACGAAGCCCTTGCAAATCCGGATAATTTCCAATCACGTCCGGACTTCCCGTCACTAAGGGTGATAAAACCTCTAAATCGGAGATCAACCGATGTAGAGTAACTCGACGGTAATCCTTCCGTTTTCACATATATCCGGTCTTCAACACCGGTCATCAAATGCAATTCATAACGACGTACCACATATTCGGAATGGGTTATACGACCCCATGGTCCTTTCCCGGCTAACCCGAATAGTGAGCGCTTATTCAAAAATAAGTGTGGCATTCAAATTCATCCAATTCACAACAAATACCCATTCATGGTAATTATTGATAGTCGGTTATTTAACTATCAATAAAGATGCGCAACATCATCAGATTCCAAATAATTTTCCAAATTATTTATTTTCCAAAATATCTTTACTGGATATAAATTTTCCACACTTCAAAAATAAATCGATATTTATTTTTAAAACGAATTTCCATTTCTTTTTATAAATTCCATAATGAATTTATATCTCAAAATATCTACTGATATACGATTTTCAAATCGATGTCAATATTCACTTTCGATTTATCTTTAAGAAGATAAAATCTCAAAACGTTTCATTTCATATTGGAAAACATTTCCATACTTATTTAAAAATAAGTGATTCACAAATCTATTTATTTTCAACATTTGAAAATATCGATATACTTAAATCAATTTTAAGTATAAATTCATTCTTTAAGGAAATCATTCTCTTAAGCACATTTATTTGAGTCAAAACGAATGTTACGTAAAACATCGTTACGACGACTCAAAATCACTAGTATAGGGATTCGGAATTAAGATAGATGTATAAATCCCAATACTAGATAAAAACATTTCCTTTCGCAAATCATTTACTATAACAACAGTGTTATAGTCCACCATTTCCTTATTTCTCGAAAACGTCTATTTCAACAATAAATGTTGAAATCTATGATTTGGATATTTACCACATTTTAAAACATTGTTAAAACAATTAACTTCATTTCAAATATTGCTTTCCCAAACATAACCATTTTATTCAATAATATATTCACTGTCCAAAATCGTGAATATAATTCACTTAACTATATTTCAATACTCTCTACACATTTTATTTCAAGGATAATTCGCTATCCAAAATCGTGAATATATTTCCTTTAATAACCTTCTACATTTAATTTATCAAATTCAATTGATTTCAAATTTATAAAACAACGTTTATAAATTCTATTTCTATTTTCTAACTTCGATTTTATAAATCTCCTTTAACGACCAATTCAATTTATAACTCAATGTATATACCAAAAATCCATATTATAAGTTAAATACTTATAATTCATTTATTTTACAAAATCATTTCCATTTATAAGTTCACAATTTATAAATTTCATTTACTTATGAATTCTTCAAAATTCATTTTAACGCTTATAAAAACTTGTTTTATAATACCAATATTTTAAAGTTATAAATATCAATTTTATACATCTTTTCAATAAACCGTTTATAATACTTAAAAATTCTCAATTTAACCCATTTTATAAATTTCTTAACCTTTATTTCAAAAATCACAATTTGGTTATATTTCACCAAAAATCTTAACTTTTATAACTTTAAAATTTTAGACGTTTATTCATTTGAAATAAATCAATTCAATAATACAATAAACCGTCTACTTTCAAAAATCACTTTAAGAATCCTTTTAAAGTAAAAGTCGTTATTTTTAAACTTCAAAACCGAATCTGATGATGCAACATCACCAATTAGTCAATCACAACAGCAAACATCATATATCAATATGATAACAGAATATACCACAATATCTGTAAATAAATAAATACAGTTGAGGAATCCAGTTGGATCCCTCCAACCTGTTTCCCTGCATCCATAGACGTTAGCACAATACCAATTCCACTTCGAGGTGGAATATCGCGGTATATGGGTTTTATAAAAATCATCCGCTTACTAACGGCGCAATAGGGTCTCATCCGCTATACGAGGCGGGAAATCAACCAATCCAATATATACATATGCCAATATGTATATATTTCTATATATATAGATATATCCTACCATATCTAATATCACATCCAAATAGCAATCATCAATCAATAACTGTAAAATCCACTTTTCAATCGAGTGAGAAAAATCTCACCTTTGATTTTATCGTGCAATCCATTTTCCATTTCCGACTTGATGTCACAGTTTTAACCTTGTATAAGCAATTATACTATTTATTAATATTTGAACCAATTAAATAACCAATTTTTTTCCTTTAACAAATTTATCTAACTAATTATTAAATTTCTCTTTTTAAATAGATTTATTTAATTTAAACTAATACCTTTAATTCTCTAAATCAATCACTTTTTTTTTATAAATTGATTTAACTGAAAATTAAATTTTAAAACTGAATTTCTTTTAATAAATTCCATTTTGAAAATATATATATCAAAACAAAAATTTATGTAAATTCAAAATTCTTTGCTACTTTTAAATTCCAACAGAAATAATTTCTTTTTCGTCTTCTGTTTCGTATACTTATAAAATCTGAAAACTGCATTTTCTTACTGTGATTTTATAATTTAATTAACTTGTCTTTCTGGTATCAAAGTAAATAGAAGTAAATTTAGCTCGAATACCTCGTTTACAAACCCAGATCGAGACCCAACCTGTCGAAGCTCAGTCGACATTCGCGTGCGCTCGAGCCACCATAACTCGACTTCGATTCAGTGCCTCGCAGTTGACAATCCACTATCGAACTTCACGGCATCGCCTCTACCTTCTTTTCGACCCACCCAGCGTGCCATTTTTGATCGCGAGCCCACATACGAGACGACAACGCCGAGCTTGATTATCGCGAGCCTCCATCATCGCGACGAGCTTCCAGATCCAAGCGAACTGTCTCCGGTCCTCGCAAAACCCCAGCCTCCTACTGCCATCGCCATTGCCTTGAACTCGATTCGAGTGCGACTCGAACTCGTCGCCGCCCATCCCCTTCGTACGTGCCCACTCGCGAGCTTGGTGATTGATGAACGAGAAGGGTTTTGATTTTTATTTTTTATTTCTAACTGAGGGATTTTAATGAAGAGGGGAGCGGCCATTGTTTTTGATTTCGTTTTATTTTACTTTCGTTTGAAATGTTTTGAACAGATAAAGGAAGAGGACTCGGTTGAAATAGAAAGGGAAGACAGTGTACGTGATTTAACAGGGATAAAGGATACGCGACCATGCTCTGAGATGAAGGGGTATGTCGCGTGTACGAGTGGGGGACAAGAAAACGTGGTGGTGTTGACCAAATATATATTTAAATTCAAATTGAATTCGATAAAGATTCAATGCGTTTACACGTCGTGTGCTCACATATAAACACCGAAAAATACGATATTTGAAATCCGATAATAATTCAATATTCCGGATCCAATGGGACTGGTTTCGTCGAATTCCGAGACTGTGCCCCGGACGGCTATTTTTAAATATCGATACGAATGATATAAATCCAAAACTGATCAAATCACTTTCAAATTCGATTCTGAAGCTTCTATTATCTTCAGTATTATCAATACGAATTTTAAAAGCTTTTGAAATATTTTTCTTCAACTTAAAATTGAAGATTTAAATTTTTATTCAACATTCAACAGATTAAATTTTTAAAGTTTAATTGCCAATTTCAAAGTTATATTGGGGATTCAAATTAAATTACCGTTCAAATATTTAAAATTAATTAAATATTCTCAATTTAATTTGTTTAAAATTCTGGGTCGTTACACGGTTGGTGTAGAAGGTGTCAAAGCTTGTTTCAAAGAGGAAGTCGCTTCAACAACAGGAGAAGTCGCTTTTTGAAAGTCGTCTTTAAAGAGCTATCGAGAGGTTATCATTATATCACTCAAGTCATCAAAGGTGTCATCACCATGCTGCCCAGTAGAATTATCCTTTTCAACTTCCACGTCGGCTGACTTTTCAAAAATTTGAGGATTCTCTTCCTCTTCAATAATTGGGGCAAGTGCCGGCTTGCTGGACGATCCCGCAACATCGATAGAAGTAGAACACTTTACTAATGCAGTGTCTACAGTTGGCTCCTTTGGAACCATCTCTTCCATTGAAGCTGGGGCATCTGCTGTCTGTGCTGAAGAATTAGAAACTTCACGGGGCTGAATAAAGCGGGAAGAGTCTAAAAGCCCGAATTGATGTAAAAATTCATCTGTCAATAGAAATTGGATACTCCTCTCCTCAACTGGCACCGCCATAAGCCTCTCAAAAGTCGCTTTGTAACCGGGATCTCTAGAAGGAGGAGGAAGTGCTGAAAAGAAAAGGGCAAAGTTAACACTTGACAACTTGGACTTCGGCAAGTTCAAGAAAACATAAGAAACAGAGACATGAGATCTTACTTCCTACTCTCCAAATAGTGTAAAATCCCGGAGGACAGCGAACATAGAAAAATTGACTCAGAAATCCATGGACACTCACTGAAAGGCCAATGATTAGTTTACGATTTCTGGCACTTCGCACGACGGTAATGGAAGGATGATCTTTGTTTTTAGTAAAGGAGCACAAGTAGCAAATTTCATCGAAGCTTGGAAAGCGGTCAAGTACTCTCCTAAAGAGCACACACAATCCCAACAGGATGGCATAACCATTGGGATGTAGCTGGAAGGGAGAAATGGACAGTCGAAGGAGAAGCTGCTGAAGGAAGTCATTAAAAGGAGGAATGGCTACATTTGTGCACATTTGGCGATTGACAGCAATAAAACCATGAGGTGGCACGTCAGCAGTGTCATTTTTCTCAGGCAGTATGGCATCAGATTCAGCAATCCCGAACTGAGCACACAGTTGACGGAAAGTGTAACGTATCAAGTTTTGCCCGCTCGAAAATCAACATCCGTACTTCACATTGTACTAGAATGCCGCAGATTCGAACGTTCAAATCCGATTCGCCGGAGCTATAACACAATTAAGTAAATAACACAGCGGAAGAAAAGAATAATACATTGATATACAATATCTGTTACAACAGAATGATACAATGAATATCAATATACATCAGAGATATGATACAACAAATAGCAGCGGAAAAGAAAACGATAACATCAGCAGGGGATAATCTCCATCTTCAAAGCACTAATCTAGAAATAGCTTGAACTCCCAATAACGAGGCACAAAGATAAGCAAGTGCAGTCCGATCCAAAGACTGAACTAGCTCCAGAAAATCTACTAATCTGAATATCTGAAAAACCAAACTCTAGACTGCTCGTGTGGAAAATTATGAGCACCCAGAGTTTAGGAAGGGAACAATAAACTCCGGATCAGTCATGGGACTGGTGTGAGTAACAAAAACAGTTTATCTTTAAAACAAACACAACAGAACTTTAAATATTGAAAACCGCAATGCTTTTTGGAAAATGAAACTACCATAAGACCTCCCGCCACACACACAATGCAAACGCAGAATTGGAGGAGATTTCTTCTTATGATAGTCAAAGATGCTTACTACGTAAAATCATCTTGATAT
The DNA here is from genome assembly GCA_030737815.1 of Allium fistulosum. Lineage (NCBI taxonomy): Eukaryota > Viridiplantae > Streptophyta > Magnoliopsida > Asparagales > Amaryllidaceae > Allium > Allium fistulosum. The sequence goes on along the minus strand of CM060907.1, from coordinate 420,933,346 downwards.
TATTATTAGTGCATAGTGTAGAAAACATTTCGAAAGTATAATATTAATCTTAGCCAGCATAGGTACCATTATACTATGCCTACTATAGCTACCATATTAGATGGCAGGTTCTACAACTAAAACCGTACAAGGTTCGTATTGGAGAAATGGATTTCCAACAAATGGTCAGTCTAAGGAACTTCCTTCCACCGCATGGGATCGCCTCTGGCGGGACGTCCCGAGAGACAAACTGCTCTCTGCCAAACAAGGCCGGGTTACCCCTGTAACAGGTAACTCACGAATATGCCACCTCCCGGTCCTTTGGGACCTTTATCCGAGGCCTCGATAACCAACATCACACATAATAAATAAGTGTATCCACATGAGTAAGTATCTGGGCTCCATACCATGACACCACCCTTTTCCAGAAGGAAATGACATACCCTAAAGGGCGCGACCCTCATAACCTTGCCGCAACATTCCTGTTTCGACCATTTCCGGGTTGTAAGGAACTGACGAAGTCTCGTCCACAAAACTACGCTTTTTCAAAAAGCCACGCTTTGGGTCAACAGATGATCAACCTATGATCACAAAGATATAAGATCAAACAAATGATCATATCACAAATGATCAAACACTGATCATCACACAGCAACACTCAGCATGCCACATTACCAAATTGGGATATATCGCTGATAAATTTCAACTACATAACCTCTGAGCTCGTACGTCTTAGAGAAGGGTGTTAAGCTAAGAGAATAAATTCTCCGCCACCAACAGATATGTATTTGAAAGAAATCTGCTTTATATCTCAAAGTGTAATGTCAGACATGTAACCATACAAGTCTGTTCCGGGTTCGAACAGAACCGAAGGCACTTCTCACGAAGCCCTTGCAATTCCGGATAATTTCCAATCACGTCCGGACTTCCCATCACAAAGGGTGATAAAATCTCTATATCGGGGCCAGTCGATGTAGAGACATTCGACGAGTTGTCCTTTCGTTTTCGAAAATATCCGGTCTTCACCACCGGTCTTCAAATGCTATCCATATACGACGTACCAGTATTCGGAACGGGTTATATGACACAAAGGTCCTCTCCCGGCTAAACCGAATAATGAGCGCAATACTTTAAAACATATGGATATTGGGATTTCAATTAAGTCACAACTTATTTCCCAAAATCTTTCTTCAAATGGTTTAAACAAATTACCATTTTTAAATCTTTAAACAAAAAGATTCATTTTAACAACCTTAAATGGTTTAACAATTTTCCACATTTTTATCTTTTAAACAAAAGATTCATTCACAGATTTTCCAAATCGATTTCCATTTCAATTTAACTCGTTAAATCTTTAAATCAAAGATTTAACTTATAGATTTCAAAACTCGTTTCCAGAGATTCATTCATAGCCTTTCAAAACAATTTTATTTCAAGTTAGATTAACTCGTTCGGTCTTTGAATCAAAGACTCATTTCATAAATTTCAAAACATTTCAATTCTATTTCAAACTTGAAACCGTTCAACACAATTTGGAAATCCTTTCTTATGTGAAAGCTTTTACTATTTGAAAACAAATAGTTCCGTTTCGGAAAATCCAGTTATATTTACACGAGTCAAAACCCTTGAATTAAATTCAAATTTCCAAATCAATATTTTAAAATAGTTTAACCCATATATAACTTGTACAACATCTTTAATCCCTAGTTTCAAATCATAGAATTCAATTTCAAACTTGAATTCAAATTTAAATCAAATTATTTAAATTTCAAAACTCGATTAAGTTATTCAAAATAACTTTTATCTTTGAAAATTCCATTTCAAAAGCTTTTCACTTTAAACCCAAATTTCCAATTTCAAAATCAATTGAAATTAAAATTTCAATTTCAAAAACATTAAATTTAAATTATCTGTGACTTAACCGATTTCCACGTGAAATCCATATTTGTGTGTATATGGTGTAGTCCAGGGGTTTCACACAATAGTGCAACACAATGAATCATCACATATCAGAATACAGAAATATAATTCGATAAGCGGTATAAGAACAACGCTTATCGTTCATTCACAGATCATAGATATATCAAGGTCACAGATAAGTAAACTACAGATCACAACATAAATCAGGATGTATCACAAAACATCATATATCAGGGATATCAAACAATTTAACATTCAACAGAATCCAAACATCCATAAGTATGATCAATTAATATCTGATTATAATTAATTTATACCAGATTAATTACTTATGAATAACTACAAATCTTGGTTAATTAACATTGATGAATTACAAACCATTTTGATTAATTACTCTTTAATCATTTATTAATTTACTATTAATTATAAATTAATAAACCTTTCATTTTAATTCATCAACCTTTAATTATAAAAAAATTAACCTTTAATTATTTAATCCACCTTTTAATTAATTATCTTTAATCAATTAATTAACCCTTAATTAATTATCCTTTATAAATTTCACTAAGGAATTAGCTTCTATTTAATTTCACAAAGAAATTATCTTTTGATTTATTACATTAGTTGATTAATTATCATTAATTACCTTTCAATTACAATTTAATTAACCTTCAGATCATTACTAATTTAACCTTTAAATCATTACTTAATCACCTTCATTTATCAATTAGCCTTTAATTAATAAATCATTCTTTAATTTGTAATTAATAAATCCTTACTACTGATTAAATAAACCTTTGATAAATCACATTCATTAATAAATCACATCAATTAATCATTCTTCAATTTCATCAAAATCTTAATTTATTAAATCAAATCCCTTTTTTGTTTCCCTTACTTACCTACACCTTTATTTAAACAAAAATTTGAATTCAACACTTTACTTTTTCTAAACCAAGATTTAACTGACTTGAATTCATCTTTTAAACTTTGATTTAAAACTTATTTCTATCTTTGCTTTGAAATTTTAAATTTCAGTTTTAAATTCAAAAGAAAACAGGAACATGTTTGTTTAAAAGCTGTACAAACATTCACCCGAGCCACTACCCTCCTTGCTTCGAGTCACCCACTCATCCACGCGAGAACAAGCCCGAGACCATCCTTCTTCCCCAAAATACAACCTCACAGCAATAACAACCCAAACCCAAACGTGTATGTGCACGTGCACATCCACTCCGGCCATCGCTGATCGTCATCGAGTCCCCTAACGAGTCGCCTACGACCCCAGCAGCTACTCCGACCAACCTTATCGCCTTAACGAGGTCGAACTCGAAATCGAACAACTCCACATCCACCTGGAACAAAACTCCTCACCTCAAATCACCTCGCTCCGGCGCCTCAAACCACCAGAGGCCACCAAACTTCGACCATAGCTTCGTCCATTTCCCCTCTACTATCCCCTTGAACCACGACGAACTCGATCGCCCACCAATGATGAACGAGACGAAATAGAAACCCACGACAAAACTTGGTTTTCGAACAAAAAACGCCTGCCGTTGCCTCCACGGTGATCGTGAGCACCACCGATCATTTTTCCTACCATCGTCATAGGCCCCTCCACCTCCATGCTAAACGTCGATCACCAACCATCCTCCGATCAACTGCAATTGATCACAACCCAATTTTCGAACAAATACGAACTGCTCTCAAAACTTTGATCGAAAAATTATAATTTTTGTTTTAAAAATCATATCATAGCATACGAATTCAGTTTGCATTCCTGAATTCGAAATTTAAAAAGTTTAAATTTTGACTTATTGTAAGTTATATTCAGTTTCTTGTTTTCCAGGAAAAATTCGAAGTTGTTTTTGCTTGTATAAATTTTAAAAACTTAACATATACTATAACAGACAAGTTTTATTTTAACCTTAAGCTCAAACAATGGGTAGAGTAAGAGAAACTGATTTTTGAAATGAAGAAACTGATTTCTAATTCTAGACAAAAATCATACATGAATAGCAATCTGCACAAAATTCTTCCATCTTACAAATATACTCAGAGAAAACCATATGTATATGGATAGCTATTCACAGAGAAGTATTCAAAAGATTTACTGTTAAGATTTAAAACAAAAGTTACTCACCATGATTTTCCAAAAAGAAAACAGAGCCTTCATATATCACCCCAGACTTTGAAAGAAAAATACCAGCTGAAGCTTTTGAATTGTTGTTTTAGTTGTTTCAAGTTTTATGATGATTTCTTCTTTTCTTTTACTTCAGATGTTTTCTCAGTTGTAATTGAACGAACTGATATGAGGAAGGCTTGATAAAGAAAATGGCTTTACAGGGTATTGCATTTGTTCAAGTGATATAGAGGAGATGTGTACAGATAGGATGTTACTTGTACAGGTGATATAATTCTTGTTTGTACCATAGGCCGATGTTTTTTTCTTTGCCTTGGGTTTTGCTGGGAGGCTGCATTAATTGATGTTGTACAATTTATTGATAAAATCTCTTCATTTTCGGCTGAGATGATAATATTTTATATATGTGATATAATCTGTTTTGTACAACTTGTTTGTGCTTGCCTGTAAATTTTAGCTCGGCTGAAGTGATATGGTGGTGGCCAAGCATTTATTATCTTGTACAATATGAAGAGATATTATTTTGTTTAAGTGTACATAGATGTTTCATATTTTACTTTGTTTATACACTTGAATTGTTACTTGCATTTCGGCTGAGAAGATATTATTTTAGTGGCCAAAGACATTATCATTTTGTTTTGGCTGATATATGGTATTTGTCTTGTATTTTTATTATGTACAAACATATTTTATTATACTTGTTTTCTTTTCTTTTCTAAGTGTTTATATGTAAATGTATTTTATTTACTTGGTTTATTTTGCAAACTTGTAGATATATTACTTATCAAATTTTTTTTATTGTTTACTTTGTCTTTTATAACTTATATAATTTACCTTATTTATTTTTATACTTGTGTCCAAAGTATGTGTATATTATTTATTTTTTTGTCTCGTTTACTTGTTGTTTGAATTATTGTAGTGTAATCACTTTATAATGTAAATAAGTTTCTATTTTATACTATTTAATTTATCTTATATATTTTCGATTCTATTTATAACTTAATATCTATTATTATTTATTATTATTAAACCATTTTAAACTTAGATTTAAACTCGAATTCAATATACATATATATTTACAATATTTTAAATTGAAATGATTCATACAAGATATACTTGAATCCGGGGAAACTCGCTCCATTTTATCGATTTTTTTACTATTTTTTATTCAAAAATTAATTTAATTATCAATTTAAATTAAATAAAAAATCTGGGGTCGTTACAGACTTCCCCCCTTAAAAGAATTTCGTCCTCGAAATTACCAAGGAGACACAAAGACAGATGAAAGACATTTCATCAAATCAAACTGAATAGTTATTCTGCATTTGGCTTACCAAATCAGAATATCGATAACAGATACAAGAACAAATCTATTTAACACTTTAGAAGATACTCAGGTTACCCAGATCTACGAAATATACAGTGGCATCGGTTAGTTCGAAGGATACTAACCATCCATAGAATGTACTGGGACCCAAGAGAATGGACAGATATATGAATACAATTTCAGAATTTTAGTTTAAAACTAAAGTATACCTATCAACCATAACAACCAATACATCCCAAACAAACAATTTTGGTCCATCCGAGTTTATGTCCCATTTTAGTATATCGAATCTTTCTTCCTGGATCTACCAGGAACTATCGAAGAATTGAGAAGAAAAATGCTGAACAAAAGAGATTGATAGAGAAAAGATTTCTTCCTTGTTGTTACAGGATATTGACCATTACAGTCGTATTCCCCTGTCCCCTATCTCATCCTCTTCTTGCACTCATACTCACTATCAGTGGATAGTAAGAGAATTTACTGAGGCATACGGACGGATATCTGAGAATTACTCATTCTAGAGTTTACTTCACTCTATCTCTAATGAGCTACTTAACGTGTTACACTCCTGAGCTAAAGTTCAACCTTAGCTCTGATACCAAATGTAACGTATCAAGTTTTGCCCGCTCGAAAATCAACATCCGTACTTCACATTGTACTAGAATGCCGCAGATTCGAACGTTCAAATCCGATTCACCGAAGCTATAACACAATTAAGTAAATAACACAGCGGAAGAAAAGAATAATACATTGATATACAATATCTGTTACAACAGAATGATACAATGAATATCAATATACATCAGAGATATGATACAACAAATAGCAGCGGAAAAGAAAACGATAACATCAGCAGCGGATAATCTCCATCTTCAAAGCACTAATCCAGAAATAGCTTGAACTCCCAATAACGAGGCACAAAGATAAGCAAGTGCAGTCCGATCCAAAGACTGAACTAGCTCGAGAAAATCTACTAATCCGAATATCTGAAAAACAAAACTCTAGACTGCTCGTGAGGAAAATTATGAGCACCCAGAGTTTAGGAAGGAACAATAAACTCCGGATCAGTCATGGGACTGGTGTGAGCAACAAAAACAGTTATCTTTAAAACAAACACAACAGAACTTTAAATATTGAAAACCGCAATGCTTTTTGGAAAATGAAACTACCATAAGACCTCCCGCCACACACACAATGCAAACGCAGAATTGGAGGAGATTTCTTCTTATGATAGTCAAAGATGCTTACTACGTAAAATCATCTTGATATTATTATAGTGCATAGTGTAGAAAACATTTCGAAAGTATAATATTAATCTTAGCCAGCATAGGTACCATTATACTATGCCTACTATAGCTACCATATTAGATGGCAGGTTCTACAGCTAAAACCGTACAAGGTTCGTATTGGAGAAATGGATTTCCAACAAATGGTCAGGCTAAGGAACTTCCTTCCGCCGCATGGGATCGCCTCTGGCGGGACGTCCCGAGAGACAAACTACTCTCTGCCAAACAAGGCCGGGTTACCCCTGTAACAGGTAACTCACGAATATGCCACCTCCCGGTCCTTTGGGACCTTTATCCGAGGCCTCGATAACCAACATCACACATAATAATTAAGTGTATCCACATGAGTAAGTATCTGGGCTCCCATACCATGACACCACCCTTTTCCAGAAGGAAATGACATACCCTAAAGGGCGCGACCCTCATAACCTTGCCCGCAACATTCCTGTTTCGACCATTTCCGGGATTGTGAGGAACTGACGAAGTCTCGTCCACAAAGCTACGCTTTTTCAAAAAGCCACGTTTTGGGTCAACAGATGATCAACCTATGATCACAAAGATATAAGATCAAACAAATGATCATATCACAAATGATCAAACACTGATCATCACACAGCAACACTCAGCATGCCACATTACCAAATTGGGGTATATCGCTGATAAATTTCAACTACATAACCTCTGAGCTCGTACGTCTTAGAGAAGGGTTGTTAAGCTAAGAGAATAAATTCTCCGCCACCAACAGATATGTATTTGAAAGAAATCTGCTTTATATCTCAAAGTGTAATGTCAGACATGTAACCATACAAGTCTGTTCCGGGTTCAAACAGAACCGAAGGCACTTCTCACGAAGCCCTTGCAATTCCGGATAATTTCCAATCACGTCCGGACTTCCCATCACAAAGGGTGATAAAATCTCTATATCGGGGCCAGTCGATGCAGAGACATCAGACGAGTTGTCCTTTCGTTTTCGAAAATATCCGGTCTTCACCACCGGTCTTCAAATGCTATCCATATACGACGTACCAGTATTCGGAACGGGTTATATGACACAAAGGTCCTCTCCCGGCTAAACCGAATAATGAGCGCAATACTTTAAAACATATGGATATTGGGATTTCAATTAAGTCACAACTTATTTCCCAAAATCTTTCTTCAAATGGTTTAAACAAATTACCATTTTTAAATCTTTAAACAAAAAGATTCATTTTAACAACCTTAAATGGTTTAACAATTTTCCACATTTTTATCTTTTAAACAAAAGATTCATTCACAGATTTTCCAAATCGATTTCCATTTCAATTTAACTCGTTAAATCTTTAAATCAAAGATTTAACTTATAGCTTTCAAAACTCGTTTCCAGAGATTCATTCATAGCCTTTCAAAACAATTTTATTTCAAGTTAGATTAACTCGTTCGGTCTTTGAATCAAAGACTCATTTCATAAATTTCAAAACATTTCAATTCTATTTCAAACTTGAAACCGTTCAACACAATTTGGAAATCCTTTCTTATGTGAAAGCTTTTACTATTTGAAAACAAATAGTTCCGTTTCGGAAAATCCAGTTATATTTACACGAGTCAAAACCCTTGAATTAAATTCAAATTTCCAAATCAATATTTTAAAATAGTTTAACCCATATATAACTTGTACAACATCTTTAATCCCTAGTTTCAAATCATAGAATTCAATTTCAAACTTGAATTCAAATTTAAATCAAATTATTTAAATTTCAAAACTCGATTAAGTTATTCAAAATAACTTTTATCTTTGAAAATTCCATTTCAAAAGCTTTTCACTTTAAACCCAAATTTCCAATTTCAAAATCAATTGAAATTAAAATTTCAATTTCAAAAACATTAAATTTAAATTATCTGTGACTTAACCGATTTCCACGTGAAATCCATATTTGTGTGTGTATGGTGTAGTCCAGGGGTTTCACACAATAGTGCAACACAATGAATCATCACATATCAGAATACAGAAATATAATTCGATAAGCGGTATAAGAACAACGCTTATCGTTCATTCACAAATCATAGATATATCAAGGTCACAGATAAGTAAACTACAGATCACAACATAAATCAGGATGTATCACAAAACATCATATATCAGGGATATCAAACAATTTAACATTCAACAGAATCCAAACATCCATAAGTATGATCAATTAATATCTGATTATAATTAATTTATACCAGATTAATTACTTATGAATAACTACAAATCTTGGTTAATTAACATTGATGAATTACAAACCATTTTGATTAATTACTCTTTAATCATTTATTAATTTACTATTAATTATAAATTAATAAACCTTTCATTTTAATTCATCAACCTTTAATTATAAAAAAATTAACCTTTAATTATTTAATCCACCTTTTAATTAATTATCTTTAATCAATTAATTAACCCTTAATTAATTATCCTTTATAAATTTCACTAAGGAATTAGCTTATATTTAATTTCACAAAGAAATTATCTTTTGATTTATTACATTAGTTGATTAATTATCATTAATTACCTTTCAATTACAATTTAATTAACCTTCAGATCATTACTAATTTAACCTTTAAATCATTACTTAATCACCTTCATTTATCAATTAGCCTTTAATTAATAAATCATTCTTTAATTTGTAATTAATAAATCCTTACTACTGATTAAATAAACCTTTGATAAATCACATTCATTAATAAATCACATCAATTAATCATTCTTCAATTTCATCAAAATCTTAATTTATTAAATCAAATCCCTTTTTTGTTTCCCTTACTTACCTACACCTTTATTTAAACAAAAATTTGAATTCAACACTTTACTTTTTCTAAACCAAGATTTAACTGACTTGAATTCATCTTTTAAACTTTGATTTAAAACTTATTTCTATCTTTGCTTTGAAATTTTAAATTTCAGTTTTAAATTCAAAAGAAAACAGGAACATGTTTGTTTAAAAGCTGTACAAACATTCACCCGAGCCACTACCCTCCTTGCTTCGAGTCACCCACTCATCCACGCGAGAACAAGCCCGAGACCATCCTTCTTCCCCAAAATACAACCTCACAGCAATAACAACCCAAACCCAAACGTGTATGTGCACGTGCACATCCACTCCGGCCATCGCTGATCGTCATCGAGTCCCCCAACGAGTCGCCTACGACCCCAGCAGCTACTCCGACCAACCTTATCGCCTTAACGAGGTCGAACTCGAAATCGAACAACTCCACATCCACCTGGAACAAAACTCCTCACCTCAAATCACCTCGCTCCGGCGCCTCAAACCACCAGAGGCCACCAAACTTCGGCCATAGCCTCGTCCATTTCCCCTCTACTATCCCCTTGAACCACGACGAACTCGATCGCCCACCAATGATGAACGAGACGAAATAGAAACCCACGACAAAACTAGGTTTTCGAACGAAAAACGCCTGCCGTTGCCTCCACGGTGATCGTGAGCACCACCGATCATTTTTCCTACCATCGTCATAGGCCCCTCCACCTCCATGCTAAACGTCGATCACCAACCATCCTCCGATCAACTGCAATTGATCACAACCCAATTTTCGAACAAATACGAACTGCTCTCAAAACTTTGATCGAAAAATTATAATTTTTGTTTTAAAAATCATATCATAGCATACGAATTCAGTTTGCATTCCTGAATTCGAAATTTAAAAAGTTTAAATTTTGACTTATTGTAAGTTATATTCAGTTTCTTGTTTTCCAGGAAAAATTCGAAGTTGTTTTTGCTTGTATAAATTTTAAAAACTTAACATATACTATAACAGACAAGTTTTATTTTAACCTTAAGCTCAAACAATGGGTAGAGTAAGAGAAACTGATTTTTGAAATGAAGAAACTGATTTCTAATTCTAGACAAAAATCATACATGAATAGCAATCTGCACAAAATTCTTCCATCTTACAAATATACTCAGAGAAAACCATATGTATATGGATAGCTATTCACAGAGAAGTATTCAAAAGATTTACTGTTAAGATTTAAAACAAAAGTTACTCACCATGATTTTCCAAAAAGAAAACAGAGCCTTCATATATCACCCCAGACTTTGAAAGAAAAATACCAGCTGAAGCTTTTGAATTGTTGTTTTAGTTGTTTCAAGTTTTTTGATGATTTCTTCTTTTCTTTTACTTCAGATGTTTTCTCAGTTGTAATTGAACGAACTGATATGAGGAAGGCTTGATAAAGAAAATGGCTTTACAGGGTATTGCATTTGTTCAAGTGATATAGAGGAGATGTGTACAGATAGGATGTTACTTGTACAGGTGATATAATTCTTGTTTGTACCATAGGCCGATGTTTTTTTCTTTGCCTTGGGTTTTGCTGGGAGGCTGCATTAATTGATGTTGTACAATTTATTGATAAAATCTCTTCATTTTCGGCTGAGATGATAATATTTTATATATGTGATATAATCTGTTTTGTACAACTTGTTTGTGCTTGCCTGTAATTTTTAGCTCGGCTGAAGTGATATGGTGGTGGCCAAGCATTTATTATCTTGTACAATATGAAGAGATATTATTTTGTTTAAGTGTACATAGATGTTTCATATTTTACTTTGTTTATACACTTGAATTGTTACTTGCATTTCGGCTGAGAAGATATTATTTTAGTGGCCAAAGACATTATCATTTTGTTTTGGCTGATATATGGTATTTGTCTTGTATTTTTATTATGTACAAACATATTTTATTATACTTGTTTTCTTTTCTTTTCTAAGTGTTTATATGTAAATGTATTTTATTTACTTGGTTTATTTTGCAAACTTGTAGATATATTACTTATCAAGTTTTTTTTTTATTGTTTACTTTGTCTTTTATAACTTATATAATTTACCTTATTTATTTTTATACTTGTGTCCAAAGTATGTGTATATTATTTATTTTTTTGTCTCGTTTACTTGTTGTTTGAATTATTGTAGTGTAATCACTTTATAATGTAAATAAGTTTCTATTTTATACTATATAATTTATCTTATATATTTTCGATTCTATTTATAACTTAATATCTATTATTATTTATTATTATTAAACCATTTTAAACTTAGATTTAAACTCGAATTCAATATACATATATATATTTACAATATTTTAAATTGAAATGATTCATACAAGATATACTTGAATCCGGGGAAACTCGCTCCATTTTATCGATTTATTTTACTATTTTTATTCAAAAATTAATTTAATTATCAATTTAAATTAAATAAAAAATCCGGGGTCGTTACAGAAAGCTTTATATGACAATGTTGTCGGGGTTCTTTCGGGAGGATTAGCTAACGTAACTGGAACGGGAAATGCCTCTCCGGCTTGGACTGTAACTTCCTCTTGTTGAGAAGACATTCTACACAATTAACTGGACATTCAAATGTGAAGGTGCACGTTTCCTAAAAAGTGTGAAGTGTTGTGCGAAACTAATAAAAAATAACAAGTAAATATAACTGAAATTGAACTAGTCGACAATCGGTCGGCTATGAAATTTCAGGACTTGTTAGTTGAAATTTAAGTGTAATGTTACTGCAAACTAACCAGCTTTAGTTGATCAGCTTAACTCAGCTTTGACGCTACACTTGAATTTAATATTTCACAGCATTTTGTTAACACAATTCATTTAAGTTAATATTTTCTTTATCGACTAATCTGTCATTCGATGTGGGCAGTCAACGACAGTATATTCGTCCCAGTTTTCTGCAAATGTTGTGATTAACAGGTTGTTGACTTGCAAGATAAATGTGGCATGTAGAAAGGTTCAAACAGTTAAAAATTAGGCAGTCTGTTCCATCATTTCAAGTCAAGAAATTCATGTCAAAAGTGTGTTCCAAGTTAAAGAATGCAAGTTTAAACATTTCACTAAGTCTTAACTCGTCCACGACCTAAGAGGCAAGCTATGAGTTAAGTCAAGTCATCAGTCCTTTAAGTCGCGCTACAAGAAAGAATTTCAAGTCAGAATGGAAAAATCGCATGTCCTAGGTCGTTGCCGACCTACGACCTACTTTAGGTCGTCAAGAGTTAAGTCGCGATTTCTGTTTAAATCGCAAAGGCCTTAAGTCGTTCATCCTCCCCAATACACCAATTCGCCAAACTTCTAACCCGTTAACCCGTTAACCCATTAGCCTCTCCTTCAACCAAAACTCTCGTTCCCTCAACGCATTTAATCATCCCGAAATCGCCATAAACTCGGTGTAATGCTATTCCATCACAAACCACGAGTCAGACAAACTGAATCGCTGCAATCCGTTGCATCGTTCACACAGACTGTCCAAGTCCAAGACAAATCATCTCGAATCCATCAATAATCGATTGAAACGAAAATTGCAATGAAGCATGGCATAAGAAGAATAGGTCAAAAATGGGATTCATATTTCAGTAACAGTCGAGGATTGAATGGGAAAGTCGAGTTCACTTACGCAATATAATGATAAGGATAACTGGAGACCAAGAAATTGAATTCGTCTTCGAAGAATCTGAATGCTTGTTAATGGCGGAATGAAACAGGTGAAGGAGAAGAAGGAACGACTCAAGCTATTTATACAGGGGCAGTGAAATGTGAATCGACACAAATGACTTACGACTCATCTTAAGTCGGTCACGACCTCACGCACTCATCAAGAAGCGAGCTAAGGAAATCGAAGCACACGACCTACGACTTAGGCGTGTAGTTCGAGGGGCAAATGTTAACCCTCTTTCGCTTCACGACCTAACGAGTTAAAGAGCGTACCGACTTAAGAGCAGTAGCCGACCTAAGACGGCATCGGTTTAATAAGTTACGAGATAAGGAGATCTACGACTTAAAGTATGAGCCGACTTAATAGGCTACGAGTTAAGGAAGGCTCTGACTTAAGGAATAGGCTGACTTAACCAGTTACGAGTTACGAAGGCTTTTGACTTAGCAGATTCCAACTTAAGGGGGTCTTCGACTTAACAGTTTGCGAGTTAAGGAAATATACGACCTAAGAAAGCTCCGACTTAACTACAGGACCGACCTAAAACACTTACCCACTTGAGGAATGCTCCGAGTTAAAGTAGGCACCGACTTAAGAGATGCTCCAACTTAAGAGTCTACGAGATAAGGAAGTCCCCGACTTAAGGCAATTGTTAACGACTTAAGGCCTACGACCTTCTATAAGTCGCATACGACTCATACTAACTCATTTAGAAGAAACCATGTAACCCAAGATACATCTCTTAAGTCGTTACCGACCTACGATGTATGCTAAGCTCGTTCTGGACATTCAGGGGCAACTAATATAAACCCCTATCTCCTCGCCGACTTACGACCTAGGACTTTCTATAAGTCGGCCACGACTTAAGACTTAGGAAAATTTCCGTTTCAGATTTTACTCTATAAATAGACCACCACTTTCAACATGAAGAGGACTTTTTGGCCGATCATTTCTTGAAGCAACGTTACTCTGCCGAACTCTCCACTCATTCAACAATTGAAGATCTTCAAACATTCGAGACACTTCAACAAGCTACGAGAGGAATTCCGTACATCCAACACGGATTCATCGAGTTTCATCATCGAAGTTTGAGCTAGTAGTCGAGATTGTCTTTGTGATCAAATTGTGTTGTTTTCATAAGTGTATTGTATCATCTTGTAACCGAATTCAGTAATAAAGAGATTCAAAGTGGACGTAGGCTCGATCTCAAGCCGAACCACTATAAACTACTGTCTGCTACTGCTTTTTCGCTATTTTACTGCTTAATTTTCTGTTCCCGTCACACGGGTGGTGCTTTCACAATTCTATTACACACACCGGGTGTTACCGTTCACTTTTTAGCGTTAACAACATTATTTTCTCATAGGTCGTCCGCGATCTAACGACTCTTCAAAGCACGAGTTAGAGAAATCGAAGCACACGACCTACGACTTAGGCGTGTACTTCGAGGGGCAAATGTTAACCCCGTTTTGTCAATGACTTAAGAAAGCAAACGGAAAAAGGACTTGACGACCTAAGGCAGTTAACGACTTAAGGCAGATACTGACTTAAGATGTGGACCGACTTAAGAAGTCTAACGACCTAACTACTGAAAGGAGTTAGCGACCTAAGGAATTAAGAGGACTTACGACCTACCGACCTAAGGAGCTAACGACCTAAGGGAATATGATGACTTAAGCGGGTTAACGACCTAAAGGAGCCGCGACCTAATGACTTAAGGAAGTAACCACCTAACTACGGAAAGGACTGAACGACTTAGCAGCTTCACTTAAGTCGCGACCGACCTACGACCTATGATAGGTCGCTCATGATCTAAACAAACAAACCCAGTGCCGCATTATGTTACATCGTAGCCCTCTTAACTCGTGGATGACCTGGGACTTGTGGAAATATTGGAGATGAACAAGCTTACTCCAGTTAAGCTACAACCCACGACCTGGTTTAGGTCGGCCACGACCTGAAGCAACCGAGTTAAATTTCGATACCATGACACTAATGCCGCATCTTGTTGACTCGTGTACGACCTAGGACTTGTAATATATTCCCAAACAAATAGGCGCATCCCTGGGAAGCGACGCATCAAGCCTAATGGGTCGGCCATGACCCACGACCTATCTTAGGTCGGTCACGACCTACGACCCAGCCTGGAATTTCACTATAAATACAGCATGAGTTCGAACTTAGCGGGGACTTTTGGCCGATCATTCTCTGAAGCGCCATTACTCTGCAGAATTCTTAACTCATCCAACACTTGAAGAACTCTAAACGTTCAAGACACTACAACAAGCTTCTAAAGAAATCTTGCACATCCGACATGGATTCAACAAGTTTCATCATCGAAGTTTGAGCAACTAGTCTAGAGTGTTTTTGTCATCAAAATGTATCGTGTTTTGAAGTGCATTGTATCAGCTTGTAATCAAAATCAGCAATAAAGGAATTCAAAGTGGACGTAGGCTTGATCTAAAGCCGAACCACTATAAAATCGTTTTCTTTTACTGTTTTCTGTTATTTTACTGCTTATTTCTTGTTCCCGTATCACGGGTGGTGCTTTCACAACATTACTACACACTGGGGTGTTAGCGTTCAATTTTTAGCGTTAACAATATGATTTGATATATGTATACCCAGGTTACTTTGTCCATTTGTTTCTCTCTGTATAAATTACCAGGGTTGATTTTTATTCAAACCTCAACTTGTTTTTCAACTAAATCTTTGTAAAACTTTCTGTTTGAAGTCGAATCAGATAATGAAACTTAAACTTAGATTTTTAAAGCAGATTTGAACCAAGGTTGTAAGATATCATCACTGAAACTTTGGTTACAGGCAATCAAGAAAAAAAAATGATGAACTCAAGTACTATAAAAAGCTAATCCAAGCTAATAGCTTAAATTCTTACTGCAAATCATGATTTTTAAAAAAAAATGAAGATTTTTAGTTGGGTATATACAGAGCAGTTTGAGTTTGAACACAAATCGTTTTTTTTGAATTTCTGGTGATCAATCTAAATTTAAATGTTGAAATTTGGATTGAAGCAAGTATAAACATCACTGATTTTGAGAAAATTATCAGCTAACTTTTCTATTGCATAAATTGATGGGACGAATCAAAGTTAGGGTTTAAGAAATGTCTGAGTCAAGTCTGGAAATGTGATCGCTGCTCCGTCTGTAGGCCATCGGACTTCGTGCCTCCGGTGCCAGTCGTGGCGTCACACGTCAACGGAGTTTGGGTCAAGTTTTTGTGGCCTCTGATGGCCGGAGGAGGTGGCGCGGGTTCGTTTTCTGGTGGTATGCTGTTGGGTTCATTTGGTCGAGATGGCTCGATTTCATTCTCGAGTCTAATTCAAATTTCTGGGTGTTTGGATGGCTTGGGGTGATCGAAGTTGACTGGTCGGCGGTGGTTTTGGAGGCCGAAGCTCCGGCGACTGATGGTACACATTTACGAGGTCTGGGTCGTATCAGTGGGTATGGGTTAGGGAAGAAGGCTGGTAGCCCAGAGCACTGCATGGGGGGATTGGAAAGAAAACTCGAAGTCGAACTTGAGTTGTTTAACATGATATCGGGTTAGTTTTAGGACTTAAACAAAAATTTTGAAAAAAATCCTCACACGGGTCGAAGTGGCTAGAAACTCGAAGCAGGGAAGTGTTGTTCTCGGGGGTAACACGGGGAAGGTCTCGGGTCAGGCCTAAAAACAGTAAAAATTTAAGTTTTTGAAAATTTTGGAACATGAGTTTAAAATTTGTTTTTGAAATAATTATTTGAAATAAATAAAGTATTTTAAAACTTAAATTTTAAAAGTAAAATTGTTTAAGAAATTAACTTGATAAATATTTGAAGAGTAAATCAAATATTTAAAATTTTAACTTAAAACAAAAATTCTTTATAAGGATTAAATGATTATTTGAACAATTAATAATTTGTAATTATTTTATAATTAAAAGTTGATAAAATAAAGAATGATTAATTAATGAAAGTAATTATGATTTAATTAATTCATAGTTAAGAATAATTAATCATTGATTTGCAATTAATAAAATAATTGTGTGGTTAATACATTTTATCATATTCACCCAAATTGGAGATGATTGACTATCATCAAACATTCGGTACTGAATTGATATTTCTGTTGTGATACCGTGATTGCTTTGTGACTTGTGATTTGTCCCTATATGTATGTGATACCTTTTTGCCCTTAAAACGGCATTTAAACTTCGATGCGACAGGCAGTCGGATTTCGGTTTGTTATCCAAAACCCACATCGAACCCTGAATATAAATCTTTGTGATTGATATATATCCACGTGTTTAAATTTATCGATCACTATTTGATTTAGCCGGGAGAGGACCTTTGTGTCGTATAGCCCATTCCGAATAGTGATTCGTCAAAATGGATAGCATTTGAAGACCGATGCTGAAGACCGGGTATTTATGAAAACGATAGGACGACTTATCGATTGTCTCTGCACTGAGTTGCTCCGGTATAGAGATTCCCTATATGATGGGAAGTCCGATCAGGATTGTGAATACCCAGATTGCAAGGACTTCTTCGGAAGTGCCTTTGGTTCTGTTCGATCCCCGGACAGACTTGTATGGTTGTATGTCTGACACTACACTTTGAGATATTAAGCTGATTTCTTTCAAATACATTCCTGTTGGTGGCGGAGAATTTATTCTCTTATCTTAACACCTTTCTCTGAGACGTACAATCTCAGAGGTTATGTAGTTGAAGGTTATCAGTGATATACTCCCAATTTGGTAGTGTGGCATGCTGAGTGTTGCTGTGTGTTGATGATCATTCGTTGATCATTTGTGATCAAAGCACGGCTTTGTGAAAAAGCATAGCTTTGTGGACGAGACCTCATCGAACCTCACAAACCATAAATGGTCGAAACATGAAAGATGCGGCAAGGTTATGAGCGTCGCTCCCTTTAGGATATGTCATTTCCTTCTGGAAAAGGGTGGTATCATGGTATGGAGCCCAGATACTTACTCATGTGGACACACTATATTTATTACTGTGTGATGTTGGTTATCGAGGTACCTCGGATAAAGGTCCCAAAGGACCGGGGGGTGGCATACTCGAGTAGTAGTTACCCAGTGACAAAGGTAACCCGGCCTTGTGTTAGCAGAGAGCCGGGTAGGTTCTCGGGATGTCCATCTAGAGGCGTACCCATGTGGCAGTACGAAGTTCCTTAGCTTGACCATTTGTTAGAAAATCCAAAGAAACAATATAAGCTCTTTACGATTGCAGTTGTATAGCCTGTCTCCTCAAGCGGCAGCTATAGCAGGCATAATATAATGGTACCTATGCTGGCTAAGATTAATATTGTATTTTCGAAAGGATTTTCACACTATGCACAAATAATAATATCATAAGAGTTTCTTTTGCGTAGTAAGCATGTTTGACTATCATAAGAAGAAATCTCCTCCAAGTCTGCGATTGCATTATGTGTGTGGTGGGAGGTCTTATGGTAGTTTCATTTTCCAAAAACTTTGCAGATTTCAATGTTTTAAATTCTTTTGTTGTTTGTTTAAAGATAAACTACTTTTGTTTACTCATACCAGTCCCATGACTGACCCGGAGTTTATTGTTTCTTTTCTAAACTCTTGGTGCCCATCATTTCCACACGGGCAGCCTAGTAGCAGGTTTTCCGTGTTTTGGTGTTAGTTGTATTTTGGAGCCTTATTGGGTTTAGAAGCTATAAAATTTTGGGAAACTTTGTCTTGGATATCTTTTGAAGTGCTTAGAGTTCTGAAGACCTTATCCAAGTAGATGTGTGACGCACCACCTCTATGCTCACAATAACAAAGGGTATTAAAAGAAATATTGTCTGTTATTATAAAGAATAAGGCTGGATAGGAGCGGCCATCCGTAGTTGGGCCTTATAGTAGTATTGGTTACCTCGATAGGAGTGATATATATTTTTATTTTTCATCTCTTATTTATTTACTCCCATCGACATACCCAATTCTAGTATAAAACGAACTACGATGGTTCATAATATTTTAGGACAATATATATAATAATAACACAGATAAGCTAAATGCGGAACATGGATAATAAATGTCTCATATATATATATATATATATATATAACCGATGTCAATTACAATACATTTGACACAATACATATGATACAACTACAACTGTCGACTCTGGAAGTCATATATACAAGTACATTATCAAATAATATACATGAATACATATCAACCTAGATCAGATACATTGACCACTACAAAATGACGACGACTACTCCAAAAGATATAAAGAGACTTCATAGCTCAAGCTACAACCCAAAGCAAGATATCTACAACCTGTAATAACTCGGTCTGACCCAAGTATTAAATGTTATCCCAACTTTTGGTCAAGGCTGGAATATCAACAGATTGGCGGGAAAGGTTGGATATCAGGATCGGGAGTCGATTGGAAACAAGACTACAATAGATGTCGTCAAAAATTGACCGGGCTCCGATCGGGACAGAATCGATTGGAGATGATGATTAATGCTAGGAGAGGCTACATTTCAAATTTTAGGTTAATCGGAGTTTATATAGAGGAGATATGATCGATACAAGTTAAAAGGATATGCTGTTCGTATCCATCAAAAGAGGTGGGGTGATGATCGATTCGAATCCAATAGATTCGTATCCATCGAGGAACTGAAATGGTAGTTTGAATCCATCAGGCAATCGCTATTCGCATCCATCAGATGACATCACTTCGTATCCATCAACAAATAGTGTGCTCTGTATCAGTTGGCCTCGTATCCATTAGTAGGTCCCACTTCGTATCGGTCAACTACTCCCCACTTCATATCCATCGACCGAAGTCATATTCGAGTCCCTCAGTTATCCCTAGATCGTATCCATCGAATACGGCTAACGTTCGAATCCGTCCCCTCCGTATCGATTAGAATGGCAGAAACATCACACCCATCGACTTGAAGTCCTTCGAACCCATCGGAGTGAAGTCCTTCGAATCCATCAGAAGGCGACTCATTCATATCCATTCGATCAGGAGGGCCTGAGTTGACACGGTAAGCATGGATATGAACGTGGCGAAATACTCGGGGCGACTCGATCAAACCGGAGTAAAGAGCGGATTCACATGAAGAACGTGCGCCACGTCAACCTGCTAGCACATGCCACCATCAATTCGAAGGGATCGATTCGAACAGGATGAACAAACAAAGAATGCAATTTTGAATCGATCATAACTTGAGATCTACAAGTCCAAATGCAATGAAATTTTCACAGGAGCTTACATACATGCTAAAGGATGTTCTAACCAAATTTCAGCTTCATTGGATGAATTCTTGATCGATTCGAATGGAGTTCGAATCGATCCCGAAGCGGGCCCAGAATTTCTGGACACGGGCGTGTGGGCCCACTCACGTGCCAGAAGTGGTCTCCCTAAGTTTAGGTGAAATATCAGCCTCCTACACCTATAAATAGAGCCCCAAGTCATTCAGGAAAGGGGATCGGGATTCAGAAGCGCCCAAACTCTACCGGATTCAATTCTACACTTCATCATCGCTGTTAAACTTGAATTCCTTCATTGAAATCGCTGTAATCAATTGTAATCAGCAAGGATAATCAATAAAAAGATAAACCTTTGAAGTGGACGTAGGCCGGAGATAGCCGAACCACTATAAATCTTGTGTTCTGTCCGTTATTCTTCATTTTATGATTATCTACTTTACTTAGATCTGATATTTGTGGTTATACACTGCTGATTTGTGTTCATACACTGGTGCTTTCGCGACATTCGGGGTTTGTGACCAATTTTGGCGCAAACACTTTGGTGCTTTCACTGAGAACGACTAGCACCCGCTACACAAGATTTGAAGTTCATATTTGAAAGCTTGAAGATTTGAAAGACAATGACTCGACAAACAAGTAAAAGGCAAAGAGCTGAGAGAAGCCAACAAGGAGGAAGTCAAGAGGCGTCCTCCGGAGCTGGAGAAGGACAAGCTTCTGTCTACATCACAAGGGCGAGATGGAGGCTATGGAGAATTCAATACACGAAAGAATAATGAAAAGCCAACAGGAGATGATGCAAACTTTCTTGGAACAGATGAGAGCTGCAGGGATGCAGAACTTAGAACTAGCAACAACGGCTGTTAATGTGGAACAAGGGGCTAGGGTTGTAGAACCCAACAGAGAACAGAATACAAAGCCAGAGGGCAATCAACAAGGGCTTGGGGGCAGGCCCGCAGGATCCAATACAGGAGGACCTTTGGAAGGAGTTCAACAGGGTAGGGCCAATGTTGCTGCTAATGAGCCACATGAAGAATATGTGCCGGAGTTTCCTCGGGAGCATGGGGGGCAACCCCTAACGGACAACGCTGGATTACTGGAAATCATTAGGAAGGCTATGCATGGAGGTTTGACCAATAATGATTTGGAAGGAGTGAACAGGAGCCCGTTCGCTTGGGAAATCAGGATAGCTCAGAATCCACCTAAGTTCAAGTTACCTAGCGTGGAAGTATATAATGGCAAGGCTGACCTGACTGATCACTTGATGAGATACACTAGACACATGGAAGTACTGGGGGCATCAGAGGAAGTGATGGCAAGATGTTTCCCATTGTATTTGACAGATCTAGCTGCAATGTGGTTTAGGCAGCTGGAGGAAGGATCTATCAGGACTTGGAGGGAATTGGTGGATAGGTTTTTGGGACAGTTTCGGGTTCATATCAAAAGACCTAAGAACATGATGACGTTAACATTGGTAAAGCAAAGGACGGAAGAATCGCTTAGAGCATTTTTAACTCGGTTCAATGCGGCAGTTACTTCGGTGGATCGGCCGGATCCATCGATGGTTTTAATGGCGACAGTGTTAGGAGTCAGAGAGGATTCAGATTTTAAGGTATCTTTAATACGAGACCCACAACTGGATCTCAGGGAATTCTTTCACGGAGCAGAAAGATTCCTTCGGCAAGAAGATGCATGTATGGACTTAAAGTTAAAGGAGGTGAATGTGGCTGAGGGTGGAGGACCATCCAACGGAAGCTCGGATAAAGATAAAGGAAAAAGGAAGCTGGACGACGATTCAGGAAAAGCCAGGAAGCGATGGAAGGATCCAAAATTTTCCACATACACAGGATTAAACGAGACGCTGGAGCGGATATACATGGAAACCCGAAATCGCCTTCCTTACCGAAGGCCAGCTAGGAGAGAACCTTCTGAACGAGAAAGGGCATCAGGAAGGCACTGTCTCTTCCACGATTTGGATGGACACGATACCAACAGCTGCAGGCACTTAAAGGACATAATTGAGGAGCATGTGAGGAATGGACAATTGAGGCAGTATGTTGGGGTACGGAATGCAGCGGTGGAGCAGGAGCAACCATCGCCTACCCCAAACCATGATGATATGAGGCCCAGGAATGATGGTCGATTGGTTATCCATTGACCAGGATAATATGAAATAAGTAACAAACCGTTGGCAAGCAACCAAGTCATTTACACATGTACGGGGACGGAGATAGCCCTTAGGCATGCTCTGAATGATGATACACCACGAAGCTATGGTTTGCGAAATCTGTTTTCTTTTGTTCTTGGATTGGACTCTCGTTTTTCTGGTTTGGTTTTGAAGTTTGGTTTGAACTCCCGGTTTTGTTTGCTTTTTGGTTTGGATTTTCATTTGGATGGTTTTCTGTTTTGGATGTTGGTTTGGATTTCTGATATTCGGATTTTATTTGGATTTTGGATTGAATTTTGGATTGGATTTTGGATTGGATTTTGATTGGATCCTTTTTGGTTTTGGGTAAACGGTCGTCGGGTATGGATTATGCCTGGCAAGGGGTGAGTCTTTTTACCCGAACGTGGTAAATTGACTCATTCAGGTCGTCGAGTATGGACTATGCTCGGCAAGGGTCCGGAGTGACCAGAATTCGACCTAGGACTTAGGCCCCCTATTATCGATTATTGTTTCAAGTCGTTGAGTGTGGACTATGCTCAACAAGGGTCCGAAGCGACCAGGATTCGGCTTAGGACTTAAGAAATGGCATTACTTACGTCCAGGAACATTGGACCAAGGTCGTCAAGTGTGGATTGCGCTTGGCAAGAACCCGGAGAGGTTACCTCAACGTCCAGGGACACTGGACCAAGGTCGTCAAATGTGGATTGCGCTTGGCAAGAACCTGGAGAGGTTAACTCAACGTCCAGGGACACTGGACCACGGTCGTCAGGTATGGATTGCGCTTGGCAAGAGCCCAGAGCGGTTATGGATTTGGATACCGACCCGGAGAGGTCCTTGATTCGGCTATTGGCTATTGGATAAGAATGGATCAAAGGCTCGGTCTTTGAGTTCGGATGGACATGGAATAGGCTATGGACTTTGGATATCGGATTTGGAATTATTCAAAACATGCCTTATTATCACAAGGCATGTTTTGGGGGGAAAATGTTATCCCACCTTTTGGTCAAGGCTTGGAATATCAACAGATTGGCGAGAAAGGATGGATATCAGGATCGAGAGTCGATTGGAAACAAGGCTGCAATGGATGTCGTCAAAATTTGACCGGGCTCCGATCGGGACAGAATCGATTGGAGATGATGATTAATGCTAGGAGAGGCTACATTTCAAATTTTAGGTTAATCGAAGTTCATATGGAGGAGATATGATCGATACAAGTTAAAATGATATGCTATTTGTATCCATCGAAAGAGGTGGGGTGATGATCGATTCGAATCTAACAGATTCGTATCCATCGAGGAACTGAAATGGTAGTTCGAATCCATCAAGCTGCTCTATTCGAATCCATCAGGCAATCGCTGTTCGCATCCATCAGATGACATCACTTCGTATCCATCAACAAATAGTGTGCTCTGTATCAGTCCGCCTTGTATCCATCAGTAGGTCCCACTTCCTATCGGTCAACTACTCCCCACTTCATATCCACCGACCGAAGTCATATTCGAGTCCCCCAGTTATCCCTAGACCGTATCCATCGAATACGGCTAATGTTCGAATCCGTCCCCTCCGTATCGATCAGAATGGCAGAAACATCACACCTATCGACTTGAAGTCCTTCGAACCCATCGGAGTGAAGTCCTTCGAATCCATCAGAAGGCGACTCGTTCGTACCCATTTGATCAGGAGGGCCTGAGTTGACATGGTAAGCATGGATATGAACGCGGCGAAATACTCGGGGCAACTCGATCAAACCGGAGTAAAGAGCGGATCGACATGAAGAACGCACGCCACGTCAACCTGCTAGCACATGCCACCATCGATTTGAAGGGATCGATTCGAATTGATCGATTCGAACAGGATGAACAGACGAAGAATGCAATTTTGAATCGATCATAACTTGAGATCTACAAGTCCAAATGCAATGAAATTTTCACAGGAGCTTACATACATGCTAAAGGATGTTCACACCAAATTTCAGCTTCATTGGATGAATTCTTGATCGATTCGAATGGAGTTCGAATCAATCCCGAAGCGGGCCCAGAATTTCTGGACACGGGCGTGTGGGCCAACTCACGTGCCAGAAGTGGTCTCCCTAAGTTTAGGCGAAATATCAGCCTTCTACACCTATAAATAGAGCCCCAGGACATTCAGGAAAGGGGATCGGGATTGAGAAGCACCCAGGCTCTACCGGATTCAATTCTACACTTCATTATCGCTGTTAAACTCGAATTCCTTCATTGTAATCGCTGTAATCAATTGTAATCAGCAAGGATAATCAACAAAAAGATAAACCTTTGAAGTGGACGTAGGCCGGAGATAGCCGAACCACTATAAATCTTATGTTATGTCTGTTATTCTTCATTTTATGATTATCTACTTTACTTAGATCTGATATCTGTGGTTATACACTGCTGATTTGTGTTCATAAACTGGTGCTTTCTCGACATTCGGGGTTTGTGACCAACTTTGGCGCAAACACTAAATTCAAAAGAAAATAATACACGGATCAGTCTAATTCAAACTCAGTTATTAATGCACGGAAGCAATAATAATTAAATAATCGATAGACAACAGTCATAGAAATCTCGTATATCCAATTCTTCAATAAGAGAATCGGATAACGATAGATTTAACACTAAACAGTGTTAAACACAAATCTTCAAATTCAAATCATCAACAAACACAAATAAAAAGATTATCAATGAAGATAATTTAGAAAACAACAGAATTGTCTAAACGACAATTAACAACAAAATCTAATTATTAAATAAATAATTAGAATCTCATAATCTAATTATCAAATAGATAATTAGACAACAACAAAATAATCCAGTCAAACCAAATCAAAATATGCTTTCAAAATATTGAATTGAACACACAAAACAATTAAAGCAATTGAAATATCAATCACAACACCAAATGCTAATAGTAAATCAAAACTGCAGAGGTCAAGTCACGACTAGCATGACTCAACACAATCGCAACAAAATGAACTGCAGCCATCAATGGAACCAGAACTCAAAGACAGTTCAGAAACATACATACATACACGTATGTACACAAGTAGATAAATACATAAGCATCTAATAGCAAATACCACTATGGATTCAACATCAAACCAACAACAATGCAATGCATCACCGAGGCATAATCTCAATGCTGATAATGCAACTGAACAAAGCAAGGCTACATAGCTCGAGCTTATGCAAAGTTGACATACCCAACATAAATATACATTGAAGCAACTCGAACTCAAGTCAAGCCACCCAAATGAAAACAACTTAATGCAGCCACCAACCCAAATTCAACAGGGTATCAAATGAATATGGCTGCACAGTGAAACACAGACCAAGTAAATGGTCAAGAACTGATACCAGAAACAATGCTCTACATCAAGCAAGAAAATGCACAAAGATAGGGTATGGAGATATAACCCAAGTATAGGTCCAACTATGCATGCATACACACATACAAGGGTATATATGCACACATATTAATCCACACATGTATATACACGCTGCAGATATAAGTGCAGGCAATAAAAGAGGCAAACAAGTGAGGTACAAATGAATGCATCATTGAAACAAGATCAAAGTATAGGCAACATGAAACAGGCCAGAGTAATAACTCAGCATGTACAAGGCACTGCACAAGTAAGCAGAAGTGAAACAGAGGTGTACACAAGTGAAACAATAGCAGCAGTATGAAAGTACAACCTCAACATATATGATCAAGAGAAGACACACAGATGTACACATGAACAAGAA
This sequence comes from Allium fistulosum, assembly GCA_030737815.1. Classification (NCBI taxonomy): domain Eukaryota; kingdom Viridiplantae; phylum Streptophyta; class Magnoliopsida; order Asparagales; family Amaryllidaceae; genus Allium; species Allium fistulosum. The sequence goes on along the minus strand of CM060907.1, from coordinate 420,907,035 downwards.
ATGAACTCAAATCAAGTGCAGCAGTACAAAGCATGACTGGAGATGTACATGCAAATAAATTCAAGGCTACAACTCAAATGCAAGCTGTTGAATTCCTAGAAATGAAATTACAGTTGCAAACAGGTACAAAGACAAAGACAATGCACATGTCAACATCACATAAATACATGAAGGCAATACTTAAACAACTGCTAAAGTCAACCAAACTCAACAATGCAAAGTGAAGTAAAGTCGAGACAAAGAAGCACAAAGTCATAAGACCAGTTCAGTGAACTGAAGTGAAGCCACAAGTGTACAATCACTCCAAACTAGTTTAGGTTGAAAAGTGCTCAGGGATGAACACAAAAATGGCCAGAGTCGAAGTACACAGTGGCCACAAAATCAAAGCCGTAATGATCAGTGAAGCCAGAAATTCACACAACAAGTCAAAGTCAACCATAACAAGAACGAACAATTCAAGTGACCAAAGTAAACAGGAATCGAAATCATGTTGGTCACGAGCGAACTCAATATCGTCAAACCAAAATCGAACAGTGATGACCACGAAAACGAATAGCTCAAAACAAATAAAGCCAAAATAATATGCAGTTCAAAATCAAGTCGAGCCACGATGACCAAGGAAATCGATCAAAGCCATGAGTACTAAGAAATCAAGATATATATGCATATGAACAAGTCAGGGAAAATCACAGTCATTCGAAAATAATCAAACAGCCAACTTTAAATTATCAGACAAGTTCATATATGAAATATGGAGGAAAATATAGGGACGAGAATCCTATTTAAACCACAACCTCATCTGCTAAATTAATTCAAAACCTAATTCACGAAATGAAGAATTGAATTAGATGTTAGTATAAATAACTCACCTTTTTCTACGAAGGAGAAGCAACCGTGAATGAGCACATAATTAGCGGCTTCAAAATCTTCTATCAAGAAAATCAAAGTCGACAGCCCCACTTTTATCGAAGCCCTAATTCGAATTTGGGACGAAGAAGAACAAACACGATGCCGCTATTTTTTCTTTTTCGTTTGTAGGGTTTGTAAATGAAAGATGAAAAAGGGGAACGGGTTTGCGAATGAACAAAAGGGGACCGGTATCACTCTATCACGGCATCCAACAAACGAAAATGTGGACCAGATTGCATTTTAAAGCCCACACAATATTCAATGAATTATCAAAGGAATTTTAACCCAATTAAAAATTCCAAACAGAAATTAACAACCAAATTAATCGTCATTTGATGATAATTAATTGTTATAAAACTTCGGGTTGTTACAGACTCCCCTCCTTATAAAAATTGCGTCTCCGCAATTTTCATAATTAAAGTCGTCTATAACAATTATTTTTCTAACATAAACTGGTTAAGCTAGAAAAATAAAAGTCGGGAATACAAACGCCAAAGAAATCTTTTAATTTCATAAAAGAAATTCATAAATTCTCATAAAATCTAACTATCAAATAGATAATCATAAAACAACAAAACTGAATAAATGCAATTATCAGCAATATTCAATTATCAATTAGATAATTAGAATACAGAAATCACAAAACAGCAATATCCAATTATCGATACGATAATTAGAAAATAGCAAAATCTAGTTACCAACAAAGACAATTAGAAAACACAAATCACAAATCGCAAAACCGCAAATATCTAGTTATCCACAAATAACTAGAAAACCCGAACTTCGTAATCAGCAAACTCTAACTATCAACAGAGATAGATAGAAAATAACAATCCAATATAATCAACATAATCTAGTATCAATTGGAGACTAGAAAATCTTAAGATCAGCAAAATTAGCAAATATCCAATTATCAAAAATGACAACCAGAAAACACAATTATCTAATTATCAAAAACGATAACCAGAAATCTCAAATCAACAAATATCTAATTATCAAAAACGATAATCAGAAAACATCAAATATCCGATTATTAAAAACGATAATTAGAAATCTCAAATCAGCAATTATCCAATTATCACAAATGATAATCATAACTCAAATCAGCAAATATCTAATTACCACAAACGATAATTAGAAAACATCTATTATCTAATTATCAAAAAAGATAATCAGAAAACATCAAATATCTAATTATCAAAAACAATAATCAGAAAACATAAAATATCTAATTATCAAAAACGATAATCAGAAATCTCAAATCAACAAATATCTAATTATAAAAAACGATAATCAGAAAACATCAAATATCTAATTATCAAAAACGATAATCAGAAATCTCAAATCAACAAATATCTAATTATAAAAATAAATCAGAAAACATCAAATATCTAATTATCAAAAACGATAATCAGAAATCTCAAATCAACAAATATCTAATTATCAAAAACGATAATAAAAAAACATCAAATATCTAATTATCAAAAACGATAATCAGAAAACATCAGATATCTAATTATCAAAAACGATAATCAGAAATCTCAAATCAACAAATTTCTAATTATCAAAAACGATAATCAGAAAACATCAAATATCTAATTATCATAAACGATAATTAGAAATCTCAAATCAACAAATATCTAATTATCAAAAACGATAATAAGAAAACATCAAATATCTAATTATCAAAAACGATAATCAGAAATATCAAATCAACAAATATCTAATTATCAAAAACAATAATCAGAAAACATCAAATATCTAATTATCAAAAACAATAATCAGAAACAACAAATATCTAATTATCGATACGAATATTAAATCTCATAACAGCAAATATCTAATTTTTGTTACGATAATTAAATCTCATCACAACAAATATCTAATTATCGATACGATAATCAGAAACAACAAATATCTGATTATCAAAAACGATAATCAGAAACAACAAATATCTAATTATCGATACGATAATTAAATCTCATAATAGCAAATATCTAATTACCTCTAGATAATTAGAAACAACAAATATCTAGATATCAATTAAGATACTCTAGAAAATCAACGTTGGATCGATCCCATCAGATGGCGAGTTTTAGCCACGCTGCACGTGCATCAACAAATGGCCGAAGCCTACCAAGTACTATAAAATTTTGGCGCCCATCAGAAGACTCGAATGTCCGCAGAGTGACCGGAATGTCTAGTACCGGTATTTGACCAGAAGGTCCTCAGAGTGGCCCGGAAGCCCAACAAATCACCTGAAGGTCCAACAGAGTGGCCCGAAAGCCCAACAAATGACCCGAAGGTCCAGTAGAGTGGCCCGAAAGCCCAACAAATCATCAATCATCAAACAGCAGATGTTTCAATTAACGAGTCCGGAATTAACCGAAATAGCAAACGCACATGTCCCATACCACGTGTTTTACTAAATCGTTTGATTCTCTTCATCATTTCCTTGAAAGTGCAAAAATTGTGTATTTTTAATAAATACATTTTACAATCTCAAACGGACAAGTCCGGAATTAAGAGAATTAGTAAAAGTAAGGGTTCATAGTCCTCAATTTTGCTGAAGCGTTTAAATCGCTTCCTCATTCTTTTGAAAGCGCAAACTGTAAAACTTTGTATTTTAAATAAATAACATTTTACGTTCTCAAACGGACAAGTTCGGAATTAAGCGAAACAGTAAAAGTGAGGGTTCATAGTCCTCAATTTTGTTGAAGCGTTTAAATCGCTTCCTCATTCTTTTGAAAGCGCAAACTGTAAAAAAAATTAAACCAATTTCAGAACACGTGATTAAAACAGCAACATCTGTAACAATTTCGATAAGGAAATTGTACTTCTCAAAATACCGTAAAAACGGATCACAAAATCAGCATTGCGGGGTAACCGCTTGAAAATCCACTTTAAAATTTGACGGTTACTGAAGTCAAAGCGACAGTAATTTTTAAACCTCAAAATCTCATTAAAATAATTCGCATCAAAATATAATACTAGTGAATTTTTCATTCATCAAAAATGTCACAAAACACCGTGCTTCAAAAATTTATCACCGATGTAAAAATCCCGTTATAAAAATAACAGCAACAAAATACGTTCAAACCAAACACCGGTTCAACATAAAATTAATGAAGTAACGTGCAACTCAAATTTACACGTATACCACAAAATGAACAAAGAAATCATTCGAATGTATCTTCAATGAAGATAATTCAAAACAGCAAAAATCTCAACAAAAATCACATAACCGCAGTCGCTTCGAATCCTCAAATCGAATTCGAAATTTCCAAAGAAACAAAATAAACCCAGCTATTTAAACAACAAATGAAATTTATTTCAATTTCATATTTTGATTTTTAAATCAAAAAGGTTATCAGCTGTACTCAGCGAAGACAATGTCACTACTTATGCTGCGCACTCTGATAAACAGAACACAAATTACTCAATCATCAAAACACAGTTTCACTTTTATTTTTAAATAAAGATATTTAAAAATTTCATCATAATTTCAAAACTTTAGTTTTGACTCAAAGCACAACTAAAAACATCGACAAATAGTTGTAACACATGTTCCATCTAAGTTATGTTTTATATTATGTCCATAAACCCCAAGCTCTGATACCAACTGTGACGCCCCACCTCTATGCTCACAATAATAAAGGGTATTAAAAGAAATACTGCTTGTTATTACGAAGAATAAGGCTGGATAGGAGCGGCCATCCGTAGTTGGGCCTTACAGTAGTATTGGTTACCTCGATAGGAGTGATATATATTTTTATTTTTCATTTCTTATTTATTTACTCCCATCGACATACCCAATTCCAGTATAAAACGAACTACGATGGTTCATAATAGTTTAGGACAATATATATAATAATAACACAGATAAGCTAAATGCGGAACACAGATAATAAATGTCTCATATATATATATATATATATATATATATATATATATATAACCGATGTCAGTTACAATACATTTGATACAATACATATGATACAATTACAACTGTCGACTCTGGAAGTTATATATACAAGTACATTATCGAATAATATACATGAATACATATCAACCTAGATCAGATACACTGACTACTACAAAATGACGATGACTACTCCAAAAGATATGAAGAGACTTCATAGCTCAAGCAGTAACCCAAAGCAAGATATCTACAACCTGTAATAACTCGGTCTGACCCGAGTATTAAATTCAAAAGAAAATAATACATGGGTCAGTCTAATTCAAACTCAGTTATTAATGCACGGAAGCAATAATAATTAAATAATCGATAGACAACAGTCATAGAAATCTCGTATATCCAATTCTTCAATAAGAGAATCGGATAACGATAGATTTAACACTAAACAGTGTTAAACACAAATCTTCAAATTCAAATCATCAACAAACACAAATAAAAAGATTATCAATGAAGATAATTTAGAAAACAACAGAATTGTCTAAACGACAATTAACAACAAAATCTAATTATTAAATAAATAATTAGAAACTCATAATCTAATTATCAAATAGATAATTAGACAACAACAAAATAATCCAGTCAAACCAAATCAAAATACGCTTTCAAAATATTGAATTGAACACATAAAACAATTCAAGCAATTGAAATATCAATCACAACACCAAATGCTAATAGTAAATCAAAACTGTAGAGGTCAAGGCACGACTAGCATGACTCAACACAACTGCAACAAAATGAACTGCAGCCACCAATGGAACCAAAACTCAAAGACAGTTCAGAAACATACATACATACACGTATGTACACAAGTGGATAAATACATAAGCATCGAATAGCAAATACCACTGTGGATTCAACATCAAACCAACAACAATGCAATGCATCACCGAGGCATAATCTCAATGCTGATAATGCAACTGAACAAAGCAAGGCTACAGAGCTCGAGCTTATGCAAAGTCGATATACCCAACATAAATATACATTGAAGCAACTCGAACTCAAGTCAAGCCACCCAAATGAAAACAACTTAATGCAGCCACCAACCCAAATTCAACAGACCAAGTAAATGGTCAAGAACTGATACCAGAAACAATGCTCTACATCAAGCAAAAAAATGCACAAAGATAGGGTATGCAGATAGAACCCAAGTATAGGTCCAACTATGCATGCATACACACATACAAGGGTATATATGCACAGATATTAATCCACACATGTATATACACGCTGCAGATATAAGTGCAGGCAATAAAAGAGGCAAACAAGTGAGGTACAAATGAATGCATCATTGAAACAAGATCAAAGTACAGGCAACATGAAACAGGCCAGAGTAATAACTCAGCATGTACAAGGCATTGCACAAGTAAGCAGAAGTGAAACAGAGGTGTACACAAGTGAAACGATAGCAGCAGTATGTAAGTACAACCTCAACATATATGATCAAGAGAAGACACACAGATATACACATGAACAAGAAATGAACTCAAATCAAGTGCACCAGTACAAAGCATGACTGAAGATGTACAGGAAAATAAATTCAAGGCTACAACTCAAATGCAAGCTGTTGAATTCCAAGAAATGAAATTACAGTTGCAAACAGGTACAAAGACAAAGACAATGCACATGTCAACAGCACATAAATACATGAAGGCAATACTCAAACAGCTGCTAAAGTCAACCAAATTCAACAATGCACAGTGAAGTAAAGTCGGGACAAAGAAGCACAAACTCATAAGACCAGTTCAGTGAACTGAAGTGAAGCCACAAGTGTACAATCACTCCAGACTAGTTTAGGTCGAAAATTGCTCAGGGATGAACACAAAAATGTCCAGAGTCGAAGTACACAGGGGCGACAAAATCAAAGCCGTAATGATCAGTGATGCCGGAAATTCACACAACAAGTCGAAGTCAACCAGAACAAGAACGAACATGTCAAGTGACCAAAGTTAACAGGAATCGAAATCGTGGTGGTCACGAACAAACTCAATATCGTCAAACCAAAATCGAACAGTGATGACCATGAAAACGAACAGCTCAAAACAAATAAAGCCAAAATAATATGCATTTCAAAATCAAGTCAGAGCCACGATGACTAAGGAAATCGATCAAAGCCGTGAGTACTAAGAAATCACAATATATACGCATATGAACAAGTAAGGGAAAATCACAGTCATTCGAAAATAATCAAACGACCAACTTTAAATTATTAGACAAGTTCATATATGAAATATGGACGAAAATATAAGGACGAGAATCCTATTTAAACCACAACCTCATCTGCTAAATCAATTCAAAACCCAAGTGACGAAATGAAGAATTGAATTAGGTGTGAGTATAAATTACTCATCTTTTTCTACGAAGAAGAAGCAGCCATGAACGAGCACATAATCGGCTGCTTCAAAATCTTTGATCGAGAAAATCAAAGTCGACAGCCCCACTTTTATCGAAGCCCTAATTCAAATTTAGGACGAAGAAGAATAAACACGATGCCGCCATTTTTTCTTTTTCATTTGTAGGGTTTGTAAATGAAAGATGAAAAAGGGGAACGGGTTTGCGAATGAACAAAAGGGGACCAGTATCACTCTATCACGGCATCCAACAAACGAAAATGTGGACCAGATTGTATTTTAAAGCCCACACAATATTCAATGAATTATCAAAGGAATTTTAACCCAATTAAAATTCCAAACAGCAATTAACAACCAAATTAATCGTCATTTGATGATAATTAATTGTTATAAAACTCCGGGTTGTTACAAGGTGTATGTTGGAACTTTTTGGAAGACTCTGTTGTTGTTACGTTGTGGAGTTATTATCTTCCTGTTGTTGTATCTATATGTAATGCTCTAGTATGGATGACATATGTATTATGAAACTCTGATGTAGTAATGGATATTATGATGATGTTGTATTTGTAATGTATGATATTCAGTTTATTTCCGCTGTTTATATTTATCTGATGTTGTTATAAGCTCCACCGAACTGAAGTTTGACGTTTGAATATCTGACAGTCGAATACAAGTGAGGTATTTGATGTTGATTTTCGAACGTTGAATTTCAGGATCATGACATTTGGTATCAGAGCTGAAGGTTGAGTAAGAACTTTAGCTATAGAGTATAACACATTATATGACTCATTAAAGATAGGGTGAAGTATACCTTAGAATGAGTATAACCCGAAACCTTGAATTTTCCTAGTCTATTTCTTTTTACTACTGATATTCCTTGAGATATTTTTTCCGTGGATCTAAATCCAGTTTTCTTACTAATTACAGATAGTTAGAACGAGCGGACGAAGAGGAAGAGCTAGGGGTCAAGGAAATGCCACAACAGCTAATCAAATTCCCCCAACAGAAGAAGCAGCAATGCCTACCCAGAATCAGCCAAATCTGGCTGATTTATATAAGAATTTCTCGAAGCTTGGTGGTAAGCCGTTCACTGGCAAGGAGTCTATTGTTGAGGCCCAAGCATGGATCAGGTCATGTGAAAGAATCTTTAGAGGGTTAAAGTTGGAGGATGATCAAATGCGACTAATAGCTTCTTGGCAACTTCAAGAAGAAGCCTTAGCATGGTGGGAGACAATCACTGTGGATAAGCCAGAAGACGAGTTTTCTTGGGAAAAATTTAAAGAAGTATTTGAGAAGCGCTATATGCCATCAGTTGGGATTTCTCGTATGTATCAGGAATTCATGGACTAGAAGCAAGGAAGTTTGTCATTTGAGGAGTATCTAAATAAATTCAATGAATTATCTCGCTTCGGTCCAGAATTGGTGAACACACCTTTGAAGACGAATGAAAGGTTCATTCGTGGGATGAATAAGAAGTTCCACGAAAGGATGACTGGCCACGTCAAAGAGCCTTTCTCTGATCTTACTGATATGGGGTATAGGTATGCTACCTTGGATATGCAAGAGGTCCCGAAGGAGGGAGGAAATACGAGCAATCCAAATTGGAAAAAGAGGAAGTTTGGAGGCAAGAAACCATGGCAGGGTAAGGAGAAAAAGGAGAGCAACCAGGGAAACACAGCGAAGAATGTCACTTGCTATAATTGTCTAGAGAAAGGCCACTACTCAAACAGCTGCAAGAAGCCAAAGAGAGATCAATCCGTTCAAGCAAAGCCCAAGAAATGTTATGCTTGTCAGGGAGAGGGACATGAAGTCAAAAACTGCCCAATGATGAAGCAAGCTCAGGTAGCCAAGGTGTACACAGTCAAAGATCAACCTACGTTCTCCAAAGCAGGAAAGGGGAAGGGATTTCTGGAAGGTAACCATACTATTTATGATAGAATTGTTCGAGTTATGTTTGACACAGGTGCTACACATAGTTTTATTTCTCAGCAAGCTATAAACGAACTAAATCTTGAACCTGATTTCGTTGAGGAGCCTATATGCGTAAAGAATCTAGTCGGAGGTCCAGCAAACCTTTGTCTTCGATGTAGAGATGTTTCTATCTCATATTCTTGTTACCAATTCCCTATTGGTCTCTTTGTCCTTGATTTTATTGAATTCGAAATCTTACTCGGAATGGATTGGCTAACGAAATACGAAGCCAAATTGGATTGGAACAATCGATTGATTTTGATTAAAACCGAATTCGGAAAGTTTATTGAGATTTCTTGGAGGACCCTAGTCCTAAAAGAGAAGGGTTGATGTATAATTTGGGATATTCCGAACCCAATTTATAGTCCATACCCATTGTTGTAGATTTTCCAGACGTGTTCGAAGAAGTAAAATCCTTACCTCCACACCAAGAAATAGAATTCAGAATTGACTTAGTTCCAAATGCTCGTCCTGTAGTTCACGCAAGTCGCAGGATGGCACCCAGAGAAAAGGGTGAATTAGTCAAGCAAACTGCTGATTTACTAAGTAAAGGATTGATTCGTCCCAGTGTTTCTGAATAGGGTTCAGTAGTCGTGTTTGTTGCTAAATCGGACGGATCTTTGTGATTGTGTGTAGATTACTGCGATCTCAATAAGTAGACTCTCAAGAATAAATTTCCTCTACCTAGAATTGACGACCTATTCAATCAACTACACATCGCTTGTTTCTTTTCGAAGATGGATCTAGCTCAGGGATTCCATCAGTTACGAATCGCCAAAGATTGTGTTCATTTGACCGCTTTCAGGGGTCCTAATATGTTCTATGAATGGTTAGTCATGCCTTTCGGGCTAACCAATGCTCCAACATACTTCTTAGATCTTATGACTCGTATATTCCGGGAAGTATTGAATGAATTTGTGCTTGTATTTATTGATGATATCCTGATTTATTCCAAAACTGAAGAGGAGCATGCTGAACATCTCAGAATTGTTTTGGAAATATTAAGAAGGAACGTCCTATTCGCTAAATTTTCTAAATGCCATTTTTGGGTCAAAGAAGTTAAATTTCTTGGGCACATTGTTAATGAAGAAGGAATTTCTGTTGATCCTAGCAAGGTTTCATCTATTTTAGACTGGAAGCGACCCACTACTCCGAAAGAAGTTCGAAGTTTTTTGGGTTTAGCAGGTTATTACCGGAAGTTTGTTCAGGACTTTTCTAAGATAGCTAGTCCGTTGAATAAGCTAACAATGAAGGATGAAAAATTCAATTCGACTCCGAAATGTGACGAAGCTTTTCAGGAGTTAAAGAAGAGATTAACCACCGCTCCTGTTCTCGTGATTATCAATGGGAACCAGGGTCTATCTGTTTATACTGACGCTTGTGGTGATGGGGTAGGTGCATTATTAATGCAGAATGGGAAGGTAATTGCCTACGCGAGTAGACAATTACGTCCACATGAAAGAAACTACCCAACACATGATTTGGAACTTCTAGCTGTTATCTTCGCTTTAAAAATATGGCGACATTATCTTCTGGGTAAGAATCTCCTTCAGCTTTCTAAAAGAAAATTTTAAAGTTCGAATTAACTTAACATATACTTATACTTAATAAATTCTTCTGTTACAGGTGAAAAAATGGAATTATTCACCGACCACAAATCTTTGAAGTATCTCTTCACCTAGAAAGATCTGAATCTGCGACAACAACGTTGGTTAGAATTTCTGGCATCTTATGATCTGGATATTCTGTATACACCCGGAAGGCCAATGTAGTTGCCGACGCCTTGAGTAGGAAGCATGCTATTCTTGCTCACCTTGTCATTACTCCTACTCTTCTTGAGAAGATCGCCAGCAAACAAAAAGAAGATGAGTTTCTTCATCAAATTTATGAGAAAATGCGTCTTGGTGAAAATACTAGTTTTGAAGTCGACGATAATAAAGTTATAAGATTGAAAGGAAGAATTTGTGTCCTAAATATTTCGGAGCTGAAGTGCGAAGTTTTAGATGAATGTCACAAGACTAAACTTTGCATCCATCCAGGAGCCAATAAGATGTATAAAGATATCAAAAGAACTTTCTGGTGGAAGACAATGAAAAGAGAAATATCTATATATGTGAGTCGACGTGCTACTTGCCAACAAATTAAAAGCGATCAAAAGAAAATGGCGGGTTTACTTCAGCCTTTAGAAGTACCGAAGTGGAAATGGGACCAAGTGTCGATGGATTTCATCGATGGGTTGCCTCGTTCTCGGAAAGGCAATGAAGCCATTTGGGTCATTGTGGACCGTTTGACTAAGACAGCCCATTTCTTGCCAGTAAAATCTATCCGCACGGCAGCAAGCTTAGCCGCCTTATACGCGAAAGAAATTGTCCGTCTCCACGGTATTCCTAGCAGTATAGTGAGTGATCGTGACCCGATCTTCACTAGTAGATTTTGGGAGGCATTTCAAGATGCATTAGGAACAAAACTAAATTTCAGCACTGCTTATCACCCACAGTCTGATGGGCAGACTGAAAGGGTTAACCGAATTTTAGAAGACCTATTGCGTGCTTGTATGCTCGATTTTGGTGGTTCTTTGAAGGACCATTTACATCTGGTCGAGTTCTCTTATAACAACAGCTATCAAGCTAGTATAGAGATGGCTCCTTTTGAAGCTTTATATGGTCATCCGTGTCGATCCCCTACATGCTGGATTGAGGCGGGGGATAGACTCTTCCTTGGACCAGATATGATTAAAGAAGCCACTGAAAAAGTTGATTTTATACGAAAGAAATTAATAACTGCTCAAAGCCACCAAAAGAGCTATTATGATCGAAGAAGAAGAGATTTGGAATTTCAAGTTGGAGATTCTGTTTTTCTCAAAGTATCTCCAATGCGAGGTGTATTGAGGTTTGGGAAGACCGCTAAGTTGGCACCGCGGTATATTGGTCCTTTTCCTATTCTGGAGAAGATCGGTTCTTTAGCTTATCGAGTATAGCTACCTAGCTGGTTGTCTGGTGTGCATGATGTGTTTCACATTTCTAGCCTTCGGAAGTATGTGCACGATCCAGATTGTATTATTGAAGAAGCTGCTCAGTAGGATCTCGAAATCACTCCTAATTTAACAGTTAGAAGAGAACCAATAAAGACTATAGATCATGATGAAAAGCACTTGAGAAACAAAGTTGTAAAACTGGTTAAAGTTCAATGGAGTGGCGATTCAAAGGACTGCACGTGGGAAACTGAAGATAGTATGCAGAAATCGTATCCCCAATTGCAGAGTGGATATCTCGGCTTAAACTGGTAAGCCATTTCTCTATCTTTTTCCGAATTCATATATTCTTTGTTTTTCTCTCTCTTTCAAATTTCGAGGATGAAATTTTCTTAAGGAGGGGATATTGTAACATCCCAGAATTTATTAATTTGAATTTAGTGACTTATTTAAATTTTGGAAATTTAATTTGAAAAGTTTTAAAATAAATAAAATAATGTGTTAATTTAAATGAATAAAACTACAAATTCTTTTGAATTTAAATCACTTGGATTTAACATCTTATATATGTATGTATGTATATATATTGAATTTGAATTTTAAGATAAAAATAGAAATAAATATATAAAGTGAATACATTTAAAAAATTATAACAACACAATAACTATAACAACTTTATATAAGGCATAAAGTAAATATGTATGTGAATTATGTGAACAAGAAGATAGCAAAACAAGAATCAAATAAGTATGTTTGCTGTGAGTGTTTGTAAACAAGAAAGGTAATAGAAAAATGTATGCAAGGAAATATCTTTTAATGAAACAAAATTATACTTACAAAAAATAAAATAAAATTGTATGTTAACAAGGATGGAAACATGCAATTAATGCCATCAGTTCTAGCACGCAAAACAAAAATTATCAGCCACCAAAGTAAAAGAAAAATCTGCTAAGTCAAACAAGGAAAAATAATATCTCTGATATATTGTACAAAACCAAATAATCACCCTGTAAAATACAAATACATTATTCTCTAAACTTCTTTTATACATCAACATTTCTCATTTCAGTTCGTTCAAACCAAACTCATCAAGCCTGAGAAAAAATAAACATCATTATCTTACAAATTCAAATCCAATTCAACAACAAAGCAAGAAGTTTTAAAGAGAGATCTAACTGCAGTTTTCAAAACTCTAAAAGTTGCTCCCTGTTTATATTTTCGGTTCTCAGGAAAATTTGTGAGTAAACATCAACTTAAAGGCTTTAAGTTTAACTACAAAGATGATTCATTTATTTTATGGCATTGTATATATTTATCTTTGAATATGATTTGATATATGTATACCCAGGTTACTCTGTACATTTGTTTCTCTCTGTATAAATTACCAGGGTTGATTTTTATTCAAACCTCGACTTGTTTTTCAACTGAATCTTAGTAAAACATTCTGTTTGAAATCGAATCAGATAATGAAACTTAAACTTAGATTTTTAAAGCTGATTTGAACCAAGGTAGTAAGATATCATCATTGAAACTTTGGTTACAGGCAATCAAGAAAAAATATATGATGAACTCAAGTATTATAAAAAGCTAATCCAAGCTAATAGCTTAAATTCTTACTGCAAATCATGTTTTTTAAAACAAAAATTAAGATTTTTAGTTGGGTATATACAGAGCAGTTTGAGTTTGAACACAAATCGTTTTTTTTTTGAATTTTTGGTGATCAATCTAATTTTAAATGTTGAAATTTGGATTGAAGCAAGTATAAACATCATTGATTTTGAGAAAATTATCAGATAACTTTTCTATTGCGTAAATTGATGGGACGAATCAAAGTTAGGGTTTAAGAAATGTCTGAGTCGAGTCTGGAAATGTGATCGCTGCTCCGTCTGTAGGCCATCGGACTTCGTGCCTCCGGTGCCAGTCGTGGCATCACACGTCAACGGAGTTTGGGACAAGTTTTCGTGGCCTTTGATGGCTAGAGGAGGTGGCGCGGGTTCGTTTTCTGGTGATATGCTGTTGGGTTCATTTGGTCGAGATGGCTCGATTTCATTCTCGAGTCTAATTCAAATGTCTGGGTGTTTGGATGGCTTGGGGTGATCGAAGTTGACTGGTCGGCGGTGGTTTTGGAGGCCGAAGCTCCGGCGACTGATGGTACACGTGCACGAGGTCTAGGTCGTATCAGTGGATATGGGTTGGGGAAGAAGGCTGGTAGCCCAGAGCACTGCACGGGGGGGATTGGAAAGAAAACTCGAAGTCGAACTCGAGTTGTTTAACATGATACCGGGTTAGTTTTAGGACTTAAACAAAATTTTTGAAAAAAATCCTCACACGGGTCGAAGTGGCTAGAAACTCGAAGCAGGGAAGTGTTGTTCTCGGGGGTAACTCGGGAAAGGTCTCGGGTCAGGCCTAAAAACAGTAAAAATTTAAGTTTTTGAAAATTTTGAAACATGAGTTTAAAATTTGTTTTTGAAATAATTATTTGAAATAAATAAAGTATTTTAAAAACTTAAATTTTAAAAGTAAAATTGTTTAAGAAATTAACTTGATAAATATTTGAAGAGTAAATCAAATATTTAAATTTTTAACTTAAAACAAAAATTCTTTATAAGGATTAAATGATGATTTGAACAATTAATAATTTGTAATTATTTTATGATTAAAAGTTGATAAATTAAAGAATGATTAATTAATGAAAGTAATTACGATTTAATTAATTCATAGTTAAGAATAATTAATCATTGATTTGCAATTAATAAAATAATTGTGTGGTTAATACATTTTATCATATTCACCCAAATTGGAGATGATTGACTATCATCAAACATTCTGTACTGAATTGATATTTCTGTTGTGATACTATGATTGCTTCGTGACTTGTGATTTGTCCCTATATGTATGTGATACCTTTTTGTCCTTAAAATGGCATTTAAACTTCGATGCGACAGGGTGTCAGATTTCAGTTTGTTATCCGAAACCCACATCGAACCCTGAATATAAATCTTTGTGATTGATATATATCCACGTGTTTAAATTTATCGATCACTATTCGATTTAGCCGGGAGAGGACATTTGTGTCATATAGCCCATTCCGAATAGTGATATGTCGAAATGGATAGCATTTGAAGACCGGTGCTGAAAACTGGGTATTTATGAAAACGATAGGACGACCTATCGATTGTCTCTGCACTGAGTTGCTCCGGTATAGAGTTTCCCTAAGTGATGGGAAGTCCGATCGGGATTGTGAATACCCGGATTGCAAGGACTTCTGCAGAAGTGCCTTCGGTTCTGTTCGATCCCGGGACAGACTTGTATGGTTTTATGTCTTACACTACACTTTGAGATATTAAGCTGATTTCTTTCAAATACATTCCTGTTGGTGGCGGAGAATTTATTTTCTTAGCTTAACACCCTTCTCTGAGACGTACGAGCTCAGAGGTTATGTAGTTGAAGGTTATCAGTGATATACTCCCAATTTGGTAGTGTGGCTTGCTGAGTGTTGCTGTGTGTTGATGATCATTCGTTGACCATTTGTGATCAAAGCATGGCTTTATGAAAAAGCGTAGCTTTGTGGATGAGACCTCATCGAACCTCACAAACCGGAAATGGTCGAAACATGAAAGATGCGGCAAGGTTATGAGGGTCGCTCCCTTTAGGGTATGTCATTTCCTTCTGGAAAAGGGTGGTATCATGGTATGGAGCCCAGATACTTACTCATGTGGACACACTATATTTATTACTGTGTGATGTTGGTTATCGAGGTACCTCGGATAAAGGTCCCAAAGGACCAAGGGGTGGCATACTCGAGTAGTAGTTACCTAGTGACAGAGGTAACCCGGCCTTGTGTTGGCAAAGAGCCGGGTAGGTTCTCGGGACGTCCATCCAGAGGCGTACCCATGTGGCAGTACGAAGTTCCTTAGCTTGACCATTTGTTGGAAAATCCAAAGAAACAATACGAGCCCTTTACGATTGTTGTTGTATAACCTGTCTCCTCAGGCGGCGGCTATAGCAGGCATAATATAATGGTACCTATGCTGGCTAAGATTAATATTATATTTTCGAAAGGATTTTCACACTATGCACTAATGATAATATCAAAAGAGTTTCTTTTGCGTAGTAAGCATGTTTGACTATCATAAGAAGAAATCTCCTCCATGTCTGCGATTGCATTGTGTGTGTGGTGGGAGGTCTTATGGTAGTTTCATTTTCCAAAAACATTGCAGATTTCAATGTTTAAAATTCTTTTGTTGTTTGTTTAAAGATAAACTGCTTTTGTTTACTCATACCAGTCCCATGACTGACCCGGAGTTTATTGTTTCTTTTCTAAACTCTGGGTGCCCATCATTTCCACACGGGCAGCCTAGTAGCAGGTTTTCCGTGCTTTGGTGTTAGCTGGATTTTGGAGTCTTTTTGGGTTTAGAAGCTATCAGATTTTGGGAAGCTTTTGTCTTGGATATCTTTTGAAGTGCTTAGAGTTCTGAAGACCTTATCCAAGTAGATGTATGTTGGAACTTTTTCGAAGACTCTGTTGTTGTTATGTTGTGGAGCTATTATCTTCCTGTTGTTGTATCTATATGTAGTGCTCTAGTATGGATGACATATGTATTATGAAAATCTGATGTAGTAATGGATATTATGATGATGTTGTCTCTGTAATGTATGATATTCAGTTTATTTCCGTTGTTTATATTCATCTGATGTTGTTATAAGCTCCACCGAACTGAAGTTTGACGTTTGAATATCTAACAGTCGAATACAAGTGAGGTATTTGATGTTGATTTTTGAACGCTGAATTTCAGGATCGTGACAAGTTGTCCATGATAAGGACAAACTGAAGGCACTACTTTTACTACATCCATTTTGGAATCACCCTTAGGACTATTAGTAAGCAGCCGATTCCAAATTCTTTAAGATGTATTTAGTTCGAAACGCTTGGGTTGGGTTGAAATGGGTTTCGGATAACATATCTAATCCTGGCCTATTCAAAACAACTTTCGATAATTTCCAGTAAACTCAACACCGGTTCTTTAGGAAATAAACAGACAAAGATAAGAACGGAGTTCACCTCCTAACCATTAGTGAACTGATTTCCTTATCATTTATCCTAGAAGAATGAAACGATGTTTATATGAGCAGTACAACATCATTGGGGATGACTTTGCAATAAAACCCACTTGTTTCTCCTAGATATTTCCAAAGTTACATTTAGGTCCAGGTTTGATAGTCGGTTATTTAACTATCAAATAACAATCATTCAACATTGATTTGATTCCACATGTGATTCTCTATGCCTTTATTAATTGATCTTTAATTAATAAAATCGCTTATAAACTTGATCAAAAGATCCTTTCAAAACACTTCTCAAAACCCTTAACATTCCTTTATACTTGAAAAAAACAATATAAGTATTTACCATAACATTTCGGAAATTTCGTTTCCTCAAAATTCCATATTAAATGGCCAAACAAATCCCTTTCAAAAACATCACCTCCTATAAAACACATTTATGTATTCCTAATAAAAATTCTTTTTATAAGTTCCCTTCACATTTCGAACCACTTAAAAGTTTTCAAACTAGACTTAAAACTTTTTTCAAAAATATCTAAATTGATTTATAAAATCTCTTTCTATTTTTAAAACTATTTAAAAATCTTCCTTCATAATTCCTTTATAGAATCTCCTTTACAAAATATCATTTTCAAGATATCATGTGTACTTCACTTTATTAAAACCTTTTATTTAATAAACCCCTTTTAAAAAAACATGATACCATTTACAAATAACTTTATAAAATAATAATAAAATTTTAAAATCATTTATAACCTTTAGACCCAAATTAATTAAAGAATTAAAGTTAATTCAAAAACATAATTTAGTAATTCGAAAAGAGGCTTAGCAATCCCAATGATACTATTTTAAGTTACCATTTAATTTCAATTTCAATTCACTTAATAGTTATTTACATAGATCAACATATATGTAAATACACTCATATCCAAATTAAGGAATAACATGTCAATATGAACTAACTAGCATATAATATGAAAGTTTTTGAATGAAATTGTTTTAATAACTTTAATTGTTTAAAATGTATATAAAATGGTTAGAATTTAAAAGTAAATTTAATTTAAATTCTTTAAGTTCTTATAAGATGAGTATTTCTTCAACATATGATTTTAAGAGTTTGTAAATGGATTTTAAACTTTGTTGAAGTTAAATTTTTATTTATTTTATGTATCCAAAAAACATAATAGCAGGATGGTGATTTGTCCTTCTAAACAGATGTCCAAACCATTCAACCAATTCATAGCAGAATGGTGATTTATTTTGCTAACACATGTCCACAATAACAAACAAGCAAACCAACAATTTATAGTGGAACAGGGATTTATTCTACTAACACATGTCCAAACAACCCAACAAACAAACAATTAATTTATAGTAAAACAGGGATTTATTCTGCTATCACATGTCTAAACAATCCAACAATCTACATTATAACTCATTCACGGTTATATGGTTTCTTAATGGCAATCACTTCTGAATCACTTGTATTCAAATCCATCTTCGAACCTTAAATAATAAATTGAACCATAAAAAAATAATATATAACTATTTAAACCTTAAATAATTTATAATTTAAAATAATTAAACACTTTATTTATAATTAATTAATATTTAATCTTATACTTAATTAATAATTAATTAAAAATAAATCATATACTTAACTCATGACTTATTAAATTAATTAATAATTAATTTAAAACAAATCTTAACTTTAAAATATAATTAATTAAGTACTAATCTTTATTTAATTAAAGTTAATAAACCTTGTTAACACTTAATTATTTATTAATTACTAAAACCAAATTAATTAATAATTAATTTTTAAATACTTAATTAACTTTTAAAAACATTACTTTTTAGTTTGTAAAATATTCACAAAACAATTTGAAGTATAAAAACAAAACTTTGCAAAAATCGAAATTTTAAGCGAACTACATCCATAGCGACTATCGCTATGGATAACCATAATTTCACTTTACTAACTAGTTTACATACTAACTTTCTTTAGCTTCAATACAAGATTAACACACATGACATATCCAAGTTCATATATACCAAATCATATCATCACCAAACATAACCAAGAATCACAACCTTCTTATAACCAACATATCTAAACAATACCACAATTCAAATCAAACATTTATGTAGATATAGATATATAACCACATAACCAACATATATATATATATATGTAAATTCTTCCCAAAAAATCATGAAGTTTACTCGCCAAAACTTTTTGGAAACTTGAAATACTTTAGCGTTCGGAAAGCTTGGAAAACCATGAAATCCACTCAAAAATAGGCCATTTTCTTCTTGATGTTTGGACCATTTATTTTTGGAATTTGAAAAAATAGTCAAGGGAAAAGTTTAAGATAATTATTTCCTCTATCATTTAAAAAAAATAATTACTGAATTTGAATAAATTTTGAGGAAGTTATGGTCAAAATAGTTAATGGAATTTTCGAACTTCATAATTTAGGTTAGAAAAACACTCGAAAAAATGGATTTTTGGAATATCTAAGCTCGAAATCTAAAAAAGTAATAAACTACAAAGTCGTAGCCACTAGAATTATATATAATTTGAAAAAAAAGAAAATCATGATTTGGGTAAGGTTATAGGAAGTTATGGCCAATGGAATTTCGGGTAAAATGGAGGAATTTTGAAATTTAAAAGAGGAGTTTTAAACACATTGAACTTTAGAATTTTTTTTCACCTTTCTCTCTTTTTCTGTCTTCCTCTCTCTTTGAAATCTAAAGAGAAGCCGTAGGAAATATTTTATAAGGCTTAAGGAAGCTCTAAAGAATGGAGATGAAATGGAAAATGAATGAAAGAAATGGGGAAAATGTTAGGAGTTTGCTTATATACACAATGCATTAACTAAATTACCATAAAGCCACTTATGCCAAACCCACCACAAATTGAATGCCACCTCACCCAACATGTGACATCAATGTTTCCCTGATAAATTTCTAAATTCCTTTGTTAGGGAACGTGTGAACATTACGTTGACTTGCCTTTGTACTTCTTGTCTGCCTGATATGTGACATTCTATAATTTTTTATTAGTTGGCAATGTGTCACGTCGATGTTTAACTTAACTTAATTAAGTATGTTAATCTAAATATAGTTCCTTAAACCATATTATATAATTTATATAGGTGTGCATATATAAACAAAAGTGTGCACAACATTTCAAACAACATTTATATGATGTAACGTCGAAAATTTGGAAAACGGTTTCCGGTCACATTTTCTTTTTTTCATCTAACTATATATTTTTGTAAACACATTTTAAAAACTATTTTGCTATCATTATTAATAATTTAAAAGAGTTTTATTTTAATTATAAAATCAATTATTTGAATATTTTTAATTAGGTAAATATTCGCAAATCGAAGTAGTGAAATCCTGGATCGTTACATTCTTCCCCTCTTAAAAGAATTTCGTCCCCGAAATTACACCTCAAGCTAACCCAAAAAACACTTAACACTTCACATCATTTCGTATGATGTACACAGATCATTCTTATAAAAAAATAGGATTCCATCACTGCACAAATACATAACTACTCTTATGAACTGGTATCGCTCATCTGATTTTCTAGTGCGGACTCCAATCAGACTCCTTGATTTAGAACCTCTGTTCCCCTTGCATAGTTGTAACTATGATAGGAAACATTTTTCCCATATCAAAAACCCTCATCAAGTGTACGCCGTAAAAAATCAAGTAATAGATCCTTATTTGGAATAGTGTGAATCAGCTCAAGCCATGTACTCAAATCTTAGATCATAACTATATGGAAGGAGAAACCATCTGCATCTAACCTATGCACTTACTTAATTGGTTCACTCCAATTCCAATTCTATTTAGCTAAAATATTTATGAAAACATCTCATAAAATGATTTAGGTTCAACTTGTATAATACTCCACTACATCCTAAGAGTATATACAATTATTTGATTCATCTATTCCATTTTACATTTATTTCCCTAGGAAACTTAAGGTCCAAATACCCGGATTTATTCAAAAACCTTTTGAATGAAACTTTTATATATTAATCACAAAAAATATACATATAGCCCCAGTAACTTCAAAATAATACTAAGAAACAGGGTACTACCAATTAGTACCATACACTCCCTTACTAAGAAGGGTAATACTCAAGTGAAGTGCTTACCATCCGAGAACATCCCTTCACCAATTTTAAGTTATTTTTGAGCCACTTGAACTAGTTAATTTAAAAGTATCTCTTTTATTTCAATATCCCATTTACATTTTCTAATAGAACATTTATCACCAACTCGCTTTGGTTACGTTTGGATTTGAACTTGTTTCGATTGTACAATGTAAAGAGAATAATTTACTAAGTACCCCACAACTTTCGCCCACGCAAACATTTGATCATCACTTAGAAGATTATTCAGATCATCGCAAAACAATTAAAACTCATTCTCCCAAACTAATCCAAAGAAATCAATTCTTACTTAACCTTTTCATTCCCAAAATCTTATCTTGAACAAAAAATAATTTCAAATAAGACTATTATTATTTTTCTAATCTTTGAAATACATTTGTCGAAAGTCCCGGGATTTTAGCCCTCAAGTTTCAACTTAAATTCTTTTTTTATTAAAAGTCACCTTCTTATAAATTCATTTTATAAGATCAACTTTTATAGAACATTTTCCAAATATTTATTTCAATAGCTTTAAATAACATGTTTTATTAAATCAAATTTAACCTCAACATTTACATTGAATGCCTTATAGTCAAATTATGAAACTTAATTCACAGGGTGTTTGCTTCAATGTTTTACCTATTTCTATTTACCTAACCTAAATCATAAGAAAAGAAGCTACCTACACACACTAACAATAGTCCATGCTCAACTGGACAAGGATGACTAACAAAATCCTAATTGATAATAATAATAGAATATTATTTTCTCCTAACAACAATACCTCAAAATACTCTACGGTTTTTGAAATCATTCTCTATATACAAAATATATTTCTAGGTAAAATTATTTCATTTACCCAATTTCAAAACAATACTATGTCAGTTTGCCTTGTTCAATTATTTAGGAACCCCTATCGACAATGTTGCATCCCACATCTCGACTATAGTTTTTAATCCACTCAACAGATAAATCAACACAATATAAAACATTTTATGTTACTAACAAATACGCGCTCTTATATATAATGCACTCATACACATTCTGGGGTCTCACTTACCCGATCTCAAATGAGTTTACCCCACCAGGGCCAAGGTTCTTGCTTAACCTTGCGCTCTGATACCAAATGTAACATACCAGATTTTCGACCCTCAAAGATTGATACTAATACATCCACCGTATTTCGTGTCAAGCATTCAAGCATCGGAAAAACCCGATTGTTAGGGGAAAGAAAGGAGATAGAAGATAGAAGAAACTAAGTAATCACAAAATCTCATAATGCAACGGAATAACATATATTGATCAACATAATACTTTATAGAGTCATTTCAAAAATGATACATCAGAGTCATACTAATACAAATTCTACCATAGGATAGTTATAACAGCCTGTTACTACCTAACCGATACAAGATACATATAAGACAGCGAAGATAAGATAATAACTAGCTATCGGTGAAGCCTCATGCTCCAAGCTCCTCCAAGATGCCTTCGTGGGAAACCTAAACTACTTGCTGCCATAAAAATTTGAGCACCCAAAAGTTCTAGGAAAAGAAAATAAAACTCTAGGTCAGACATGGGTCCGGTGTGAGTAAACTCAAACAACTGAAATATTATGTTTAAAAGCCTATTAAAAGCAAAGGTGTCTCATAAGACCATGCCGCACATAAACACGAACGGGTTTTACCTTACGATAACCAAGACACTTTTTATAGAAAATCCAGTGATAATATAATAATGTCTAAGAGTTCAAAATAAATATATAAAAAAGCTGAAATTGTTACCATTATTAAATTCCAGCATACTAGGCTCTACAATTAAAACCGTAAAGGCACGTATTGGAGATTGGATTCCATACGATGACAAGGCACTGAGGTATCACCTATCACGGTACACGTCTAGAAAATGTACCGAGGATGTAACGACCCGTAAATTTCAACTGTTTTAATAACGTTATTAATTGAAATTTTGCGAAATTTTAAACGATAAAATTTTGAAATAAAAATTTAATATTTGAAATGCGTTTAGTTAAACATAGCAACTGGTAAATTTTCGTCCGAAAATATGAAAGTTTATTTCGCGCGTAAATTTACTTCAATTTAATCAGTTAAAAGCGATGAAAATAAAATGTTTTCGAAACCTAAATATTTTTACATAGAAAAATTCTAAACCATCTTCTGAGCAAGATATCAGTTTGTCGTTTTTCCAAATTCGGACATCTTCGGCTCCGTCGATCTTATTTTTCAGCGTTTTTCTTGCATTTTCCGCTATTAGAAAATTTGAATTTTTTTATAATTCAATCATACTACTGATATCTATATACCGTTTTGATCGTCTCGTCGTACTGATCTATGTAGTATATTTATCTCTGTGTTTGGGATCAGATACATGACGGAAATGATAATACCGTTCTGTTGTAACGGTACCGATTTGTGACTTTCCATCCTCCCACCATTTCAAATTGTGAACGCACAGCCCAAGCAACTAATAAATTGCATTAAATTGGGTTACCAGAAATTGATAGCTGGCATCCTACCCCTTCAATTTATTAATTGCCGGCACGTCAATTTTGGGTCTCTTCGTTCTTTACCGTTCTTGCTTTGAATAAATTTCTGAAATCATGCGTGAACTTTGCTTTCCCATTTGATAATATATTCTCTTCTGTCATTTCATCTTTCATGTGACTCCCTGTCTTCTTTAAAATAAAAGTTACATTGTTTTATTACTTTGTAAACCTTTCCTCTACAGATTTGGTCCATCCAAACTTTCATTTCCATTTCATATTAGTGCTCTGCTTTTAAGTCTTCTCCATCTGAAAGAAGAAAATAATTGATATATACATCAACATATAGCATCCCTGTTGATGCATGAAACACTCTCATGTCCACCTCTTCTTACCAAGATCCAAACCTTACATCGAACCATCCCTTCATCGTTCGGCCTCTCTTTCCCTCATGAGCCACTGCAAGTCCCCGACCACCCACAATGGCTCCCCGCTTAATGCCGCGAAGCTCCACCTTCATGCAACATCGCCCACCAATAAATTACACTACCACCCCTCTCCATTAGTAGCACCAAACCCATGCCCTCACTCTCACGTCCATCACCTTAGATCCGCATCAACCACCTCTGCTCTCCCTCTCCTCCGCGCTTTTCGCCATCAACCAAGCAAGCCCTCCGAGCAGCTCGAAATCTTCGACCCGAGCCTCCACCCTCCTCCTCCACGTGGCTGACCTTCTTTCCCTTGCTCGACCGAGCGTGCCTCCTCCGGCCTTCAATCACCTAGGCTTAAAAGGCGGAAAATGATATATATGAACATTAATATAAATGCAGCTGTAGCCTACCTTCCTTAGCTTGCGTAGGTAGGTATATTTATATCTAGTTTTATGGAATTATAATCTATGGTTTATATGATTTTTATATATGTAGCTGTATGTTTTACTATTTTATTCATAGGTCGGTTGTAGTTTATTCAGTTTAAGATGGTTAAGTTATGATTTGGGTTATATGAGTCTATAAAGTTATATGAGTTTATTTTATGAGTGCATATCTATATAAGTACGGTGTGTATGCATATGTTATAAAAGTTATATTTATATATATGTTTTCAGATTTGTTGGTGTATCAATGAAAAGAAGTCTGTTTATAAATATCTGCGAACAAGTTATATAAGCTAGTATATAGTTCTATCTTTCGTTTATATAGTTTGTTTATATATATCTGTTATTTATATATACGAAGGCTTGCTTTATTTGTTTTAGGAGATATTGATCTTTAATATAATAATAAAGTAAGTTTGTACATAGTGGTTTGTTCGCATCTGAGTATATTGCAAATATAAAATTTATGTTCGTATATTTTACTATATGAACTATATTATAGTATATAATATGTTACAGTATATTGTATATTTTTTTTTAGTATTATGTATATATTGGGGTTGACAGTTTCGTATATATATGTATTTATGCAAGTTGTACTTAGGTTAGTTTATATATATTGTTTATGTAATTTGCAGTACAGTAAGTTTTACATATATATGTATAGACAGCCTCTTTTTAGAAGTTTGCAGTTGGAAAATGTTAGCTATATATATTTTGACAGTTTTATATATTAGTATACAATGTTTTGAATACAATGTTTAAGGTATATATATAAGTTACAGCATTTTATAATACAGAATTTTATTATATTACAGAGTATATATTTGTTTGGTTTTAAAATTTACATATAGAAACTTTGTTTTAAAATTTAAAACAGTGAGTTTGAAAGACATGTATATAAACATTTTGTTAATAAATGTTTGAAATTAGAATATGATTTTTATGTATATATATAATTTCATATGTTATATCTATATCAATTCTCTTATACCAATCATTTATCGATCCAGTCCTGATTCGATTTCGTCAATTTCTTTTGTCAGCTTTGCTTGTCAAATTCGCGTTCAATCTAGCTTTGCTTTGGATTCGTAACTTATATGATTCTCGTTCATCTCTAGCCTCAGAAGGTGAGCCATCACTCACGATTAACGTTCTTTTATTTATTAAATTTGATTTCAATTGAAACGACAATTGAAATATGCTGCTGTTAGTTAATTACACTGTTATATATGCTATTGCCTGTATTAGTTCACCTGTGACATCTGACACCATTATCTGTTAATTATTTATGCGATGATAATACAGTTTGGCTGATAATTGATTGATTGTTGATGTTTATATTGGACGTTAAATTGTTAATGTTAAAATGATAAATAGTATGAAATTGAACTTGATTTAGGATAATTAAATGGTAAATTTGATTAACTAACATTTGTATAATATGACCCCTTTAACTGTTGAATTTATTGACACGTAGGATTTGTTTAATTACATTTTGAACCACTGAATGTATGTTGTTATATTGATGATGTATGAAATTGTAAATATATGACAAGTGAAAAAAACCGTAATGTAATAATCTTTAATCTACATGAAATGATAGTGTAGATTCTAGAAATAATTATATTAATTCGTACAAATAACAATGCGAATTAATACGGTTATTTCGGGATTATTTGAATTGACTATTGGATTTGTTGTTGTTATTGCTTGTTTATTTACTTTGACACCATCCCAGTTATCACACTGCAAGTTCCCTTTGCTATACTTTGATTTTGAATTGAATTGGAATCGGGTTGAAATGATAAATACCCAAATTGAACTTTGACCTAGGATAGGAAATTAAATAAAACCCGATTGGTCAATAATTTGATTTAAAAATAAACGAAGATTTTATTTGAATAAAGAATATGGTTTTGAAATGAAGTTGAAATTTGGATTTTTATGTAAGGAAAATGTTAATATTTAATAATCTGAAACAAAATATTAACAACGTAATTGATGAAAAGAATGTTGTTAAATTTGAGAAATTATAATTAAGTTTGAAATTATTAAAATTTGAAATGATTTAATAATTAAGTTTGAAATTATAATTAAGTTTGAAATTATTAAACTTTGAAATTATTTAATAATTAAGTTTTGAATTATTTAATAATTAAATAAGATTGAATTATTTAATGATTAAATTGGATTGAATTCTTAATAAGAAAAATTGAACTTTTGAATAAGTGAATTTTACTTCGTAAATAATTAAAATTGAGTTTTCTTTATTAAGTAAGTTTTGGAAAATTATTTAATAAAGTAAATAAGTGAAATGGAATTTCTTTAACAAGAAATGAAAATGTGATATTTTGGAATTAATGTAAGACTTGTAATTGAAAGAATTGATTTGACGAATTTAGTTTAAATTCAAAAATGTAAAGTTTGATTTAATGAAGTTGAACTTAAGAATTGATTTAATGAATTGGAAATTTAATAGAAATTGTTTTGAACGATAAAGTAACTTAACGAATATTGAATGAAATTGATAAATGAGTTTAAATTGATTTGAATGTTAAATTAAATTTATTTAAATGATTTCAGAATGAAACTTGTTTGCGAACTTGAATCAATATTTGAATTGTTTTAAATAAAGATTGAAATTGAATTATAAGATTTTGAAATTGTGAATTTGGAAGTTTTGAAACGTAAATATTGGAAATTGGTTTAGAAAGACAAATGAAATGTTGATTTATGAATTCTAATTGAATTGAAATTGATTTGGTTTTGAAATTTAGTAAACGACCAATCGGTGTAATAATTACGGAAGTTATTAAAGAGACCGGAATTCGGTTATGGATATACTCTCTATCTAAACCGAAAACCACTTTAATAACTATACGCGGAGTGATGATCCAGAATGAAGTGGTTGGAATGATGTACGTGATGACTGAAGAAAGAGAACGATGATGGATAGCCTTGACACTTGTGTCAAATTGGAAATGACTAAAACAGGAGCTGTGCCGGGCCAATGGAGGATTAGCTACCTCAAGTGGACACACTTCTTCGAACTACTTATACTTGTTGTCGATTGGTGCACCCTTGATTTTAGGAGTGTTGTTTCACGGTGTTGCGGGCGCTGCGGCGTTGCGTTCTCACCAGTCCGGATCAGGCGAACGGTAGTATCACTACCTTGGGTATTGCCTCATGTGCCTTGTCATACTTGTATTCCATTTATTCGCGACCACTACGAATTTGTTTTGTACCTTTAGTATATGGATTGCCCTCTGGTGACTTTCGGTTTTGGGGAAACTACGGTCTTGTATATGCTTTTGGGAATAAAAATGTGTTAAGGGTGGAATGGGCCATGACTTAACGCTATTTTGATATCTTATTATTACTGATAGACATTATCTACTTAGCGTACATTACTACATAGTAGATAGTTTGACGGATCCTTAAAGGATGGTTATTCCAAACATCCTTTGAGTTACTTGTATTTCAATTGCTATTTCACTTGAGTTGGATTTATTAATATAAGAATGTTAATCCTGACTCGAGTGTTTTGTATTTTGCTTTATGCTCGGGTCAGACTGAGTGTACCAGTATTCGAGACTCACCTTTGAAGTTGGAGCTTTGCTCGAAGATCCAGCCATCTATTCTGCTTTCAGTATTCGATGATTCAAGTGATGTATTCTGATTTGTATCTGATGTATCGTGTTACTCTTCCGTTGTATCTGGTTTAACTCTGATGTATCGTATTACTCTTCTGTTGTAAACTCTGATGTATTTTATATATTCATATAGTAGCTTCATGAACTACTATCTCTTTTATTTCCGCTGCACTTATTACTCTGTGTCTGTGATCTGTGATTATTTATTTACCGTATATGTTCAGTTTTGCCAATTTAAATTAACAACACGGTATTTTGAGCAATTCAATTCCGGCATGAGTGTCTACTTATACACTTATAATGGATGCGAATGGTCCAAAATTCTGGGTCGTTACAGAGGACCTCATCGGGATCCCTTGCCAACACAAGACCGGCCTACCCCTGACTGGATAGTACCGAATATTTTATCACCATGGTTGCTTTGCAACCTTTTTATTGAGATCTCATGCACAACCAATCCATAAATATGTAGATGTATCTAGAAAGGTGATGACACACTCTAATGGGAGAGACCCACTTAGCCTAGCTACATCTCCCCCGAGTTTAGTCATTCCCAGTTGATGAGGCTTGAGGCTAGCTTACTTTTTGAATAGCAATCCCACTTGGAATGATAACATTGTCTTCCGGGAAGTAATGCAGTGCCAACATTCATCCATACAAGTTGTCTAGGATAAGGACAAACCGAAGGCACTATTTCTGCTACATCCATTTCCGAATCACCCTCGAGACTAGTAGCAAGCAGCCCTTGCACTTCAATGCTACGTCTCTGATTCCGTATTCTTCAAGATGTCTTCAGTTCGAAATGCTTGAGTTGGATCGAAGAGGTTTTGGGATAACATATCAGATCTCGGTCTCTTCGAAACAACTTTCAAAAATTTCTGGAAAACTCAACCCTGGTTCTTTAGGAAATAAACAAACAAAGATAAGAACAGAGTTCACCTCCTAGATGTTAGTGGAGGGATTTTCTTATCATTTATCCTAGAAGAACAAAACGAGGTTTATATGCACAGTACAACATCATTGGGCATGACTGTGCCATATAACTCATGTGCTTCTCCTAAATATTTCCAAAGTTACGTTTAGGTCCAGATTTGATAGTCGGTTATTTAATTATCAAATAACAATCATTCAACATTGATTCGATTCCATATGGGATCCTCTAAGCCTTTATTAATTAATCTTTAATTAATAAAATCACTTATAAACTTGATCAAAAGATCCTTTCAAAACACTTCTCAAAACCCTGAACATTCCTTTATATTTGAAAAAAACAATATAAGTATTTACCAAAACATTTTATAAATTCCCTTTCCTCAAAATTCCATATTAAATTGCTATACAATTCCCTTTCAAAAACATTGCCTCATATAAAACACATTTATATATTCCTTGTAAAAATTCTTTTTGTAAGTTCCTTTTACATTTCAAACCACTTAAAAGTTTTCAAACTATATTTAAAATTCTTTTCAAAAATATCTGAATTGATTTATAAAATCTCTTTCTACTTTTAAAACTGTTCAAAAATCTTCGTTCATAATTCCTTTATAGAATCTCCGTTATAAAATATCATTTTCAAGATATCATTTGTAAATCACTTTAGGTAAAACCTTTTATTTAATAAACCCCTTTTAAAAAAGCAAAATATTATTTAAAAATAACTTTATAAAATAATAATAAAATTTAAATATCATTTATAACCTTTAGACCCAAATTGATCAAAGAATTAAAGTTAATTCAAAAACATACTTTACTAAATCGAAAAGAGGCTTAGCAATCCCAATGGTACAATTTTAAGTTACCATTCACTTTCCATTTAAATTCACTTAACAGTTATTTACATAGATTAACATATATGTAAATATCCTCATATACAAATTAAGGAATAACATGTCAATATGAACTAACTAGCATATGCATATCCAAATAACATAATAGCAGGATGGTGTTTTGTCCAGCTAAAAAGATCTCCAAACCATTCAAACAATTCATAGCCGAATGGGGATTTATGCTCCTAACACATGTCCACACAAACAAACAAGCAAAAAAGCAAATAAAAAATTTATAGCAAGACTGGGATTTATTCTTCTAACACATGTCCAAACAACCCAACAAACAAACAACCAATTTATAGCAGAACAGGGATTTATTCTCCTATCACATGTCTAAACAATCCAACAATCTACATTATAACTCATTCACAGTTATATGGTTTCTAATGGTATAGACGCTTTAATCACTTGTACTTAAATCCATCTTTGAAAATAAGTACCTTTAAACAATTTTACTTTTGGAAATCAAAGGATTTAAAATTTTAAAAAAACCTTTTTAAAAATAATCAATTATAAGTAAAATCCTTATTCAAATCATAATTAATTTTAATTGAATCTTAACTTGATTTTATTAAATAGTTAAACAATAATTATTTATTAATTAAACCCAAAGTAATCCTTTATAAATTGTTAAATAATAATTTAAAGCTTCATTAATAATTGAATATTAATTAATTTAAATTAACAAAAATAATAATCTTGAATTAAAACCTAAATAATAAATTAAACCTTATATAATTAATTTATTATTATTTAAACATTAAATAATTTATAATTTAAAATAATGAAATGCTTGATTAATAATTAATTAATAATTAATCTTGTACTTAATTAATGATTAATTAAGAATAAATCATATACCTAAATCATTATTAATTAACTTAATTAATAATTAATTTAAAACAAATCTTAACTTTAAGAGATAATTAATTAAGAACTAATTTTTATTTAATTAAAGTTAATTAACCTTGTTAACACTTAATTAATTATTAATTACTAAAACCGAAATAATTAACAATTAATTATATTATTCTTAATTAACTTTTAAAAACATTATTTTTTAGTTTATAAAATATTCACAAAATAGTTTGAAGTAAAAACAAAACTTTGCAAAAATCGAAATTTTAAGCGAACTGCATCCATAATGACTAGCGCTATGGATACCCGTAATTTCACTTTACTAACTAGTTTACATGCTAACTTGCTTTGGCTTCAAGATAAATTAACACATACGACATATCCAAGTTCATATCATCACCAAACATAACCAACAATCACAACCTTTTTATAACCAACATATTTAAACAATACCACAATCCAAACCAAACATATATATATGTATGTATGTATGTATGTATGTATGTATAGCCACATAACCAACACACACATATGTATAAGTAAACTCTTACCAGAAAGTTAAGAAGTTTACTCACTAAATTTTTTGGAAACTTGAAATACTTTAGCGTTCAAAAAGGTTCGGAAACCACGAAATTCGATAAAAAATAGGCCATTTTCTTCTCGATTATTGGACCAGTTATTCTCGAAATTTTAAAAAGTAGTCAAAGGAAAAGTTATAGACAAGTCTTTCCTCTACCCTTTAAAAAATGAATTACTCGGTTAGGTTAATTTTTGAGGAAGTTATGATTAAAATGGTGAATGAAATTTTCGAACTTCATAATCTAGGTTAAAAAAACACGCTCGAAAAAAAATGGATTTTTGGAGTATCTAAGCTCGAAATCTAAAGAAGTGGTAAACTACAAAGTTGTAACCACTGGAATTATACATGCTTTAAAAAAATAAAATTGTGATCTGGATAAGCTTAAAGGATGTTAAAGAGGATGGAAGTTGGGGTAAAATGGAGAAATTTAGAAATAGAAAAGAGGAGTTTAAACACTTTGAACTTTAGAATTTTTTTCGCCTTTCTCTCTTCTTTTTTCTCTTCCTCTTCTTTGAAATCTAGAGAGAAGCCATAGGAAATATTTTGTAAAGCCTAAGAAAGCTTCAGAGAATGGAGATGGAATGGAAATTTAATGAAAGATATGAGAAATATGTTAGGAGTTTGCTTATATACACAATGAATTAACTAAGTTACCATAAAGCCCCTTGTACCATACCCACCACAAATCAAATGCCACCTCACCCAACCTGTTACATCCATGTTCCCCTGATAAATTTCGAAATTCCTTTGTTAAGGAACATGTAAACATTGATTTGACTTGCCTTTGTACTTCTTGTCTGCCTGAGATGTGACATTCTATATTTTTTTTATTAGTTGTCAATGCGTCGCATCGATTTTAACTTAACTTAATTAAGTTTATTAACCTTAAATAGTTCCTAAAACCATATTATATACTTTATATTTGTGTGCATATATACACACATAAAAGTGTGCACTACTTTTCAAACAACTTTTATACGATGAAACATCGAAAATTCGAAAAACGGTTTTCGATCACATTTTCTGTTTTTCATTGAACTATATATTTTTGTAAACACATTTTAAAAACTATTTCACCGTCGTTATTAATTATTTAAAAGAGTTTTATTTCCATTATAAAATAAATTATTTGAATATTTAAAATTAATTAAATATTCGCAAATCAAAGTAGTGAAATTCCGGATCGTTACAGATACCATGTGTAACGATCGAAATTTTCGACCCTCAAAAATCGACATTAATACGTCCATTGTATTACATGCCGAGAAATCAAATGCCGAAAAAACCCAATTATTTGGATAAAAGAAAGAAGGAAGAAGATAAGAAGAAAACTAAACAACATAGAATCTCACAACCGAACGAATAATCTATAATATACAATAAATCTTTACACAAAAGTCAAACTATAATATATGTATATACAGACATTAATCAGAGTATACTAACCTATTTCAGCATGGACAGTTATACAACGTGTCCTTACAATTTATTGATAAATACCACAATGAACAAAGCGAAAAAGTAACCATCTATGAGATTATGTCTCTGGGCTTCCAGCTCGTATTCTTAGGCTCTAAAGCATCCAAATTAATCTGTAATATGCTCGGTCGGTTCCGAGCATTAAAATAAAATAACACTCGAGTCAGTCTTAAAACACCAACGTGATAAAACACACCCAGCTGGATTTTAAAGATATAAAAACCTTTGAAATCAAAAGTATCTTGTTAAACCACGCCGCACATAAACACGGATGAGTTTTTACCTTTCAATAACCAAAACAATTTCATATGAAATTCTCCGATATCATGATAGGGCCTAAATATAAATAGTTATTAATCTTAGCAGAAATTGTTACTCTAATTAAATTCCAGCATAATAGGTATACAACTAAAACCATAAAGGATCATATTGGAGAATAGATTTCATACAATGACTGGGCTATTGGGGTACCGCCCATCACGGTGCATCTCTAGATAAAATAACACCGAGAACCTCACCTGGATTCCTTGGCAGCAAAGAACTGGCCTACCCCTTGCTGGATAGTATTGAATATGATCACCCCTTCATTAATGGGCCTCGAAGGATACGAATGAGAGATAAAGCGACCCTAGATAGGGATGATCATACCCTACTTGGGAGCGACCCAAATAGTCTTGTTGCATCTCCCCTGTTGTAGTCATTCCCGGTTGATGAGGCTTGAGGCTACGTTTTACCTTTTATATAGCACTTCACACATGGAATGCTAATACTGCCTTCCTAGCAACAATGCAATACCAGCATTCATCCATAAAAGTCTGTTCTGGGACTGAACGAAACACTTGAGAGCTTCGTCTCTAATTCCACCATCTTCAAGATGTCTTCACTTCGAAACGCATTCATTGGATCGAAGTGGTTTTGGATAACATACCTGACCCGGTCTATTCGAAACAACTTTTCAATAATTTCCGGTAAACCCAACCCTGGTACTTTAGGAAATAAACAGTCAAAGATAAAATCTGTAACAACCCGTATTTTCGATAATTAAAATATTAAATTAAATAAGATTTTTAGATTTAGTATTGTGTGAAATTAAAAATTTATGATTTACTAAGGAGAAAATCTAACTAGAATGAAAGTTAATAATGTTAATTTAAGGTCATCAATGACAATTTGAATGTAATCTCAATCCATTGGAATAATTGTAAAATTAATTTGGATAGAAATAGTAAATAAAGAATTAAGCCAAATATTGCATTTAATGGTAAAATTGTACATATTTAATGAAAATCTGGTTAATAAAAAATAACTATTCAGTATGTGAATTTATTAGCTTTGTTTATTAACAACAAACATAGAAATATGTTGAAATTGTAAGTTGTAACAATTGTTTAATTATGATTTCACTATTTAATCCATTGAAATTAAATTAGAAATCAATTGCAATTAATCTACTTAAATATTGCAGTTAATATGAATTAAGATAATAACTGTAGAATATTAATGTACTAAAACGTAAACCAATGTTAATTATAGCCATAGGGTAATAGTTGATTTAATAATTAGATGTAAATCAAAATAAATGAATTTATTGAAATTTAATTTTAATTAATGAATTTATTGGAATTGAAATTGAACACTGTAATTTGTGCAATATTTAACATTGGATTTGACATGGAAATTTATTTTAAAAGAATATAAATTACTAGGTAATCAATAATGATAAAAATTGGCTAACTTTTGAATTTGAATTGAAAACTGATTTAATTAATTTAATAATGATTTATTTAATTAACGTAAAAATAGCCATTTTGACCACTGTCTCGGATTTCGACGAAACCAGTTTCATCGGATCTGTAACAGTGAATTATTGTAGGATTTCAAGTTTCGAAAAGATCGGACTTGTCATTTAGTCGTGCGGGCTCGAAACGCGTAAAAACCAATTTAATGAGTTCAATTTGAAATAAGCTGATTTTAAAAGCTAACTTCTATTTACAATAGTATTTGGGTTTAAAACCTGTTCCATTGAGTTTAAAAATATTGAAAACATCTATTTTGATATATTGGATGACTTAGTTTCATTTCGGAAACAGAACGGACTTTTCGGGTCGTTATTGTCATTCGAATCAATTCGATATGTTCATTTATTCTTATCAGGCCTTGTCCATATAAATAGTTTTTCCTAACCCTAGCAGCCTTTTTATTTCTTATTACTACGTATCTGTCTATTCAAACCATCAGTTTCTTCCTTTTTAATGGCAGAAACCAAATTTCAATTACAAACCCTAATTCAATTTCAAATTCAAACCGAAAATCAAACTCCTCAAAACTAAATCATATTATATATCGTTGGAAAGCTCTCGACGAGCATATCAGACTGTAGCAATTTGTTTTCTAATTGTATGCATCGTTTGAACAAAAATAGAAGATGAACCTCGACCGTCGAAATTAGGTTTTTGCGATCCAACGGTGGATCTTCATTAGATCGACGATCGGAAGGTGGCGTTGGGAAGATTGTGTCGACCAGGCCTCAGATCTGTTGTTAGCTCATCTCCAGGTGGTCATAATTCACCGTGATTGGCCGTTGAAGCTCAGCAGCGGCGGAGTGTTTCAGGGTACCGTAGTTGTTCGCGTGACCATGAACGGAGGCGGCCTGAGACGAGGATGTCACTTGGGAGAGTGAATCTGGGTGGAAGCGCGTGGTTTTGGCTGTGAAATTTGGTTGAACGGCGGCGACTATAGGTTTGCGTGCGATGTTCGAAGCGTAGGCAAGGGTTTCGCTGATTTGAGATAAGGTGATGTGGCTTCTATTGTTAGTTGTTTATTTATTTTATAATATATATGGTCAATCGTTCTAATCTTAATATCTTTTTCATACGAGCTCGGATTTGGACGTAGTTTTCTCTTTTGCGATCGTATCGAAATTTCAGATATTATGGAAATTGTTTGGTTGAATTCTGAGACTATTAAAATTTACGCCTTTATTTGGATTTTATCGTCGATAAATCAAAGGTGAGTGTTTTAACCCACTCACAACTACTAAACTATCTTATGTTAGTTAAATTAGATTTATGACGTGATTACAAATTTCTGTTTGGTAGATTTAAATTGTCATTACAGTTAAATCTGAATTTTTATGAATTTAATTGCCATTTAATTTAATATTGAAATTAAATTGCCGGTTAAATACCTGTTAATGATAACTAGTTAATTGTTGTTATTTATTGGTTGATTTGAACGATGATTGTGATGAACGTTTAATTGTTGATATTTGGATGATTGGATGTATGTTTATTTATATGTTGTTATCACACAGTAAGTTCCCTTAGTTATTGTTTGGAAAATCACTATGGGTTGAAATGATACATACCCGAATGGACTTATAGGTTAGGGAAAACTCGTTATGGGTTGAAATGATAAACTGAAGCGATTTTATGGATTTTTAATTTTTAAATCGGGATTGCGGGATGAAATGATATATACCCATATATTTAAATTTATTGCTGATCTAAATGATATATATATCTGTATCACATGACCATAAGGTAGAAAATTATATACGGACACCGGATTGCTTAAACTAAATGATTTTATATTCTTAAATTTTTAATTCAGTTAAATGATATTATGAAAAAAAATTGATTTATATAAATTGAATTATTTTTCAAATCCATGTTTTAAAATGGTGAAATTGGAATTGGTTTAAAGGAATTGTTTAAAGAATTTAAATTAAAATTTTAAAGTTGAATTTTGAAATATAAATGAATTTATCAAAAATTGAGTTATCATAACGTTGACTATTTTAAACTTTGAAATCTAAAAGGAATTTGATGTGGTGTAAAATTGTAGTTCAAACATGGATTTGAAATCGATAAATTGAAATGATTTTTATGGGAATTTGAATTGAAATAAAAATGGAGTTTTTTTTATTTGAAATCTGGATATAGTCTAGATTGGTTGAGATGGAAGAAATAGTTTAATTTGATATTATTTCCAAATTGATTATTCTAATATAAACTGTTTAAAGATATATATTTTTTAAAATCCTATTTATTTAGATTTCCAAACTATTTCTATATAAACCAATTTCAGCTATCAAGCCATTTTATATTAAACTATTAAAACTATATTAAATCTATTTTTAAACTATCTTATCTATTTTAAACTATTTTAATCCATTTTAAACTATTTAACCTATTTTAATCTATTTAATCTATTTTAAACTATTTTAAAACCATTTAAACTATTTAAACCATTTAAACTATTTTAAACTATTTTAAAGTATTTTAAACTATTTTAAAGTATTTTAAACTATTTTAAACTATTTTAAAACTATCTAAACTATTTTCTAAAATTAAAACGGTGCAAGGTTGGACTGTTATATTTAAATCCTAGATTTGAAAGTGAAATGGTTAAATGGATGTTATAACTTAAGTTGGAATTTGAAATGATATTTTCTAGTGAAATGGCATATTGAGTAAATATGATAAATGATGGTTTAACCTATTTTGTGGATATGATTTCAAAAGTGAATATGATATCGAAAGTAATATGATTATAAGTGGATATGATATTTTGATATCAATTATGAATTTATTTTGGAAATGTAAAAGAACCATATGGTGTGAAATAAGCGTTTGGTTGTTAAAGAGGCCAGGATCGGATATTGTCATACTCTCTGCCAATACCGAAAACCACTTTAACAACTGTGCACATGATGGACGTTCCAGAATGAAGTAGGATGGTTTGGCGAATGATTCTGTATGAGGTATTAACGTAACCCTGACTCCCTCGAGTCAGCTTGATGTGACTAAAACAGGAGCCACGCCGGGCCAAATGAGGTCGCACCTTCGATCGGACATGCTTCTTCGATACCATATTATGACTTTATGATTTATTTGGTGGCTACCCCTCGATTTGATTATGGGAGTGTGTTCCGAGGCGGGTGATAGTAGCTGCTATGCGTTACCACTAGTTCGGATCCGCAAAACAGTAGAATCCTACCCGGGACAATGCCTCGCGTGCCTTGTCACATGCCTTAACACGCCCACTACGAGTTTGGTTTGTACCGTACCTATGGAGTGCTCACTGAGTAAACCGCCGGTTTGGTGGAGCTTACAATATCTGTATAGACTACGGATATATATAAAATGTGTTAAGGGAGATATGGGTAACGCCTTAACGCTATTTTAATACTTTAATTTACTAATAGACATATTATAATAGCGTATATTACTACATAGTAAATAGTTTAACGAATCCTTAGGAGATGGTAATCTCGAACATCTCTTAAGTTATTGCATGCACGTGAGACACTGGATAGGAGATGTAAAATACCATAAACATCTCTGAAGCCGTTGCACTCATGTTTATTTATTGTTGATTTAACTTATATAAGATCTTTTAGTTCTGACTCGAGTGTTTAGTCTTTTCATTACGCTCAGGCCAGTCTAAGCTTTTCAGTGTATTGAAGACCTTATTTCTAGAGGATGAAGACGAAGATTTAGTACTATTGCTATTTATTATATTTATACCACTACATCATGTTGTTCTGCTGCATTATTTATTTATTCATGCTGTATGTATAACTCTGATTGTATTGTAAAGTGTAACCAAATGTATTATCAAAACAACTTCATGAACTGTTTATTTGATTATTATATTTTTTCATTCCGCTGTGAGATTCTGTGTTTTGTTTTCTTTCTTTTCTCTTCTTTTTCTTATTTACCACATAACAATCCTCTCTTTTGAATGGTTTGGAATCGACATGTGTGGTTTATTGTCGATTTAAACTATCCAAAAAGGCGGGTCGTTACATTTGGTATCAGAGCTTTAGTTTAGCGATAACCTTATCTTTGTGGGGTTTGACTCATTAGTGATAGGGTAGCAATACCCTAGAATGAGTTGTTTTGAGCGTATATATGAGAGAGCGTACTTGTTAGTGTTATAAAATGTTTTATATTGTATTAATTTTTTTTGCTGAGTATTTATAAATTTGGTCGGTACATAGGACGCTGTGGCATCGATGGAGATTTCTAAACACTTAATAGGGAAGATCGACACAATATTGGTTTTAAAATATAGGTAGGTTAAATAATTTTGCCTAGTATTATATTTTATATATGAAAGAATAATTTCTATAAATGGTATAGATGAATGTGATATATTTGTTTGTTTGGAAGTGGAATTTTATAAATATTGGTTGCAGAATAGAATTTACTAATAAAGTAAACATAAATTGGAAATTTGAGAACTTAAGTTCCGAGGTTTGCAATTTGTTTCAAAAGATTGTTGAATATAATATTAGTATTATTTGGAAGTATTTTCAAATAGAAATATTTTCAATGTGATTTAAAATAAATGTTTTAAAGGAATTTTAAAAGGAAATAGGTTCCGTATTTCCCCTTCTATCGTTGGAAAATAATTTCGGTGATGAGTGCACGCATCATCGACATTCATTTTCGAGTTTCAAAGTGGGAAGACCGTTGTAGTAGCTTTACTGCACATTTGTTTGATAAACAAATCTTAATTTTAAATTTCTAAATATGATTTGATGTATAAAAGATATGAGTATGTATATTATTTCAAAGTGATTTAAATAAATCCGGAATTTGAATTTTTAAGTTCCTGTTAAATTAATGGTTTTTAGTTGTAGAAATAAAGTGGAATTCTAATAATTGGAAATTTCTAAAAATACAAATAAGAAATTAGATGCTAAGTAATTAATGAAATATATAAGAAATTGGAAATGTGTAACTTGTAAATCAAAGGATATAAAATTTAGAAGATGTAGTTATTGAACATTTTGTTAACTAAAATGAATAGGATAAACTTGTATGACATTCAATTACATTCTTAAAACACACACACACACACACACACACACACACATATATATATATATAACTTACCATAAATGTTTAAAAAGTTGTAATGTTAAATAAGATTATGTAATAGAATATTTTACAAGTAAAACTTAAGTAATGAAAGTGTTCAATGGAATTATTTCTATAAATAAGAATTCAGATGTTACAAAAATGTTATAAATTTAAGTTAATAATTTGAGATGCTTGTAATTAAATTTAATAGAAAAAGTGAATGTTGTAAGTAAATGATTATAAACTTAAGTTAATGATTGAAGCCATTTATAATTAAAATGAATAGTAAAAGTGAATACTCCATTAAGTAAATGATTATAACTTCAGAAAACGTTGAAATGATTTAGAAATAGATTTAATATTCAATAATGCTATATATGAAGGAAATGAATATGAAGAAAAAGAAATAGTTGAAATTATAAGTGTGAGTTGATTCACAAAAGAATATTGAAATAAAAAGGAAATCAACATAAATAATAATGGTGAATTAAATTTGCAAAGAGACTTACATAATATTTTGAGAATTGATTATGGATGATCAAAATAATTGAATAGGAATAAATTATGTAAGTAAATGAATGTAAATGAATGAAAAAAAGACATTGTATGAATGAATGAAAAAAAGACATTGTATGAATGAATGAAAAAAGACGAACAGTAAATAATGTGAAAGTAAATTTATAAGAATAAACTTAAATAATATTTGAAATTCTTGGTTGTTATGGCTTATGGGATGTTTGGAAAATGATACGTCGATTTGTTTGAAGTTGTATGAGTAATCTATTAAGTAGTTATCTAAGGCTGTTGAGCATAGGGTGTAGTGATAGTTTATTTATCACCCTTGTATGATGAAAAGTGTTTGAACCCGAACAAACCATTGGTTTGGTTGCAATGGATGTATTCTTGATTCTTTTGTTGCATATGATGGTTGTACTGTTTTGTTTGCATATGTATTGTGTTGATTTGCTTATGTTACTAAGTGAAACAACTTAAATATTTCTCTTTTACATAATTCTCACTTTTGGACTATATAAATGAAATACAAGTTTATGCAAGCAATAACTACTGCTTTTTGTTTCATAAATAAAGCGTTGTTTTCCCGACAAATAGGTACATTTTCGGATTACGGTGTTCTACCGATATTTTATTGTTTTTCCCATGGTTTGGGATATATTATTATTGAAATGTGATACATATCTTATTATTATTGATATTATTATTTTTTCGGACCTAACCGCGCAAATGAGACTCTATCGAAATTTTCCATGAATTTTAGACTTAGAAATTTTTTGAGAAAGTGGAAATAATTTCAAACTTTTATTAACTTGAATATGACGGATTTAATTGCTTATAAATTTATATATTATATTTAAATACTTAATTATGTAATTTTAAAATTATTATAAATTGATTGTTTGAATAAAAATAAGTTAGTTTCTTAATTCCATCTTTCCCTTTTCGAGGATGAAAAGTTTTGAGTGCGGGGAGAGTGTAACGACCCGTATTTTCGATAATTAAAATATTAAACTAAATAAATTTTTTGGATTTAATATTGTGTGAAATTAAAAATTTGTAATTTACAAATGAGAAAAACTAAGTAGAATGAAAGTTAATAATGTTAATTTAAGGTAATCAATGACTATATGAATTTAATCCCAATCAATTGGAATAATTGTAAAGTTAATTTGGTTAGAAATCTTAAATAAAGAATTAAGCCAAATACTGCATTTAATGGAAAAATTGTACGTAATTAATTGAAATCTTGTTAATATAGAATAACTATTTAGTATGTGAATTTATTAGCTTTGTTTGTTAACAACAAACATAGAAATGTGTTTGAAATTGTAAGTTGTAACAATTGTTTAATTATCATTTCACTATTTAATTCATTGAAATTAAATTGGAAATCAATTGCAATTAATCTACTTAAATATTGCCGTTAATATGAATTAAGATAATAATTATAGAATATTGATGTAATAAAATGTAAATCAATGTTAATTATAGCCATAGGGTAATAATTGATTTAATAATAAGATGTAAATCGAAATAAATGAATTTATTGAAATTTAATTTTAATTAATGAATTTATTGCAATTGATATTGAACACTATAATTTGTGCAATATTTAACATTGGATTTAACATGGAAATTTATTTTAATAGATTATAAATTACTTGGTAATCAATAATGATAAAAATTGGCTAACTTTTGAATTTGAATTGAATATTGATTTATTAATTTAATAATGATTTATTTAATTAACGTGAAAATAGCCACTTTGACCACCGTCTCGGATTTCGACGAAACTAGTTTT
This sequence comes from Allium fistulosum, assembly GCA_030737815.1. Taxonomy (NCBI): domain Eukaryota; kingdom Viridiplantae; phylum Streptophyta; class Magnoliopsida; order Asparagales; family Amaryllidaceae; genus Allium; species Allium fistulosum. The sequence continues at coordinate 420,864,641 of CM060907.1, read as the reverse complement.
ATCAGATCCGTAACAGTGAATTATTATAGGATTTCAAGTTTCGTAACAATCGGAATTGTCGTTTGATCGTGCGGGCTCGAAACACGTAGAAATCAATTTAATGAATTCAATTTAAAATAAGCTGATTTTAAAAGCTAACTTCTGTATACAATGGAATTTTGGTTTGAAACCCGTTCCATTGAGTTTAAAAATATCGAAAACATCTATTTTGATAAATGGGATGACCTAGTTTCGGAAACGGAACGGGCTTTTCGGGCCGTTATTGTCGTTCGAACCAATTCGATATGTTCATTCATTCTTATCGGGCCTTGTCCATATAAATAGTTTTTTCTAACCCTAGCAGCCTTTTATTTCTTATTACTCTACGTATCTATCTATTCAAATCATCAACTTCTTCCTTCTTTTAATGGCAGAGACCAAATTCTAACTACAAACACTAATTCAATTTCAAATTCAAATCGAAAATAAAACTCCTCAAAGCTATGTCATACTATATATCATTGGAAAGCCCTCAACGAGCGTAATCCACTGCAACAATTCATTTTCCAATTGGATGCATCGCTTGACCAGAAATCGAAGATGAACCTCGGCCGTAGAAATTAGGTTTTCGCGATCCAACGGTGGACCTTCATCCGATCGACGATCGAAAGGTGGCGTTGGGAAGATGGTGTCGACCAGGCCTCGAATCTGTTGTAAGCCCGTCTCCAGGTTGTCAGAATTCATCATGATTGGCCATTAAAGCTCGACGGCGTCGGAGTGTTTCAAGGCACCGTGTTTGGTCGCGTGACCATGAACGGAGGCGGCTTAAGACGAGGATATCACTAGCGAGAGTGGATCTGCGTGGAAGCGCGTGGTTTGGCGGTGAAATTTGGTTGAACGGCGGCGGCTACAGGTCTACATGCGATGTTCGAAGCGAAGGCTAGGTTTTAGCTGATTTGAGATAAGGTGACATGGCTTCTATTATTATTTATTTATTTATTTTATAATATATATGGTCAATCGTTCTAATCTTGATATCTTTTGCATACGTGCTCGGATTTGGATGCAGTTTTCTCCGTTGCAATCATATCAAAATTCCAGACATTATGGATCAGGTTTAGTTGAATTCTGAGACTGTTAAAATTTGGGCCTTTATTTTGATTTTTAATCGTCGATAAATCAAAGGTGAGTGTTTTTACCCACTCACGACTACTAAACTATCTTATGTTAGTTAAATTATATTTATGATATGATTAGAAATTTATTGGTTGTTGTTTGGTTTATTTAAATTATCATTCTAGTTAAATCTGATTTTTTTTGAATTTAATTGCTATTTAATTTAATTTTGAATTTAAATTGCCAGTTAAATACCTGTTAATGATAACCAGTTAATTGTTGTTATTTATTGGTTGATTTGAATGATGATTGTGATGAATGTTTAATTGTTGATATTTGGATGATTGGATGTATGTTTATTTATATGTTGTTATCATACTATAGGTTCCCTTAGTTGTTGTTATGAAAATCACTATGGGTTGAAATGATACATACCCGAATGGACTTAGAGATTAGGGAAAAATCGTTATGGGGTTGAAATGATAAACTCGAGTGATTTTATGGATTTTGAATTTTTAACTCGAGATTGCAGGATGAAATGATATATACTCGTAAATTTAAATTTATTGCGGATTGAAATGATATATATCTGTATCACTTGACCATAGGTTAGAAAATTATATACGGACACCGGATTGGTTAAATTAAATGATTTTACATACTTACATTTTGAATTCAGTTGAATGATATTATGAAATAAAATTTGATTTATACAAACTGAATTATTTTTCGAACCCAAGTTTTAAAATGCTGAAATTGGAATTGATTTAAAGGAATTGTTTAAAGAATTTAAATTGAAATTTTAAAGTTGAATTTTGAAATATAAATGAATTTATCAAAAATTGAGTTATCATAACGTTGAATATTTTGAACTTTGAAATTTCAAAGGAATTTGAAGTGGTTTAAAATTGTAGTTCAAACATGGATTTGAAATCGATAAATTGAAATGATATTTATAGGAATTGGAATCGAAATAAAAATGGAGTTTTGTTGATTTGAAATCTAGATATAGTCCAGATTGGTTGAGATGGAAGAAATGGTTTAATTTGATATTATTTCCAAATTGATTATTTTAATATAAAATGTTTAAAAATATATATTTTTTAAATTCCTATTTATTTAGATTTCCAAACTATTTCTATATAAACCATTTTCAATAATCAAACCATTTTATATTAGGGGGAATTAATTTAAAGGACAAAAATTTGTATATTTTTAGCCTCAAAGACACGATCTCAATGTTTTACCCACAAGGACAAACATTCTCCTAAAAATTATTCATAAGGACAAACATTCTTTCAAAATTATTCATAAGGACAAACATTTTTCCAAAACTGCTACCGAACTAAAAATTGATACCTAAAAACTGCTGCCGATAACTACAAACTGATACCTAAAAACTAATACCTAAAGAAAGTTGTCCTTCAGGCTAAAATACTGAAGGTCTGTCCTTGAGGCTAAAATGCTGAGAAATTTTTTCCTTGACAATAATTTCTTGTTTATATTAAACTATTAAAACTATATTAAACCTATTTTTAAACTACCTTATCTATTTTAAACTATTTTAATCCATTTTAAACTATTTAATCTATTTTAATCTATTTTAACTATTTTAAAACCATTTTAATTATTTAAACTATTTTAAAGTATTTTAAAACTATATAAACTATTTTCCAAAAATAAAACGGTGCAAGGTTGGACTGTTATATTTAAATCCTTGATTTGAAATCGAAATGGTTAAATGAATGTTATAACTTACGTTGGAATTTGGAATGATATTTTCTAGTGAAATGACATATTTGAGTAAATATGATGATTTTGAAATGAGGGTTTAACCTATTTTGTGGATATGATTTTGAAAGTGAATATGATATCGAAAGTAATACGATTTTAAGTGGATATGATATTTTGATATCAATTATGAATTAATTTTGGAAATGTAAAAGAACCATCCGATGTGATATAAGCATTTGGTTTCTAAAGAGACCGGGATCGGATATTGTCATAATTTTTGCCAATACCGAAAACCACTTTAACAACTGTGCTCGTGGTAGAGATTCCAGAATGAAGTAGGATGGTTTGGCGAACGATTCTGTATGAGGTATTAACATAACCCTGGCTCCCTCGAGTCAGCTTGATGTGACTAAAACAGGAGCCACGCCGGGCCAAGTGAGTTCGCACCTTCGATCGACATGCTTCTTCGATACCATATTATGACTTTCTGATTGATTTGGTGGCCACCCCTTGATTTGATTATGGGAGCATGTTCCGAGGTGGGCGGTAGTAGCTTCTACGCGTTACCACCAGTCCGGATCCGCAAAACGGTAGAATCCTACCTTAGGAATTGCCTCGTGTGCCTTGTCACATGCCTTATCGCGCCCACTACGAGTTTGGTTTGTACCGTACCTATGGAGTGATCACTGAGTAAACCACCGGTTTAGTGGAGCTTACAGTATCTGTATAGACTACGGGAGTATATAAAATGTGTTAAGGGGGATATGGGTAATGCCTTAACACTATATTAATAATTTACTTTACTGATAGACATATTATAATAGCGTATTTACTACATAGTAAATAGTTTAACGGATCCTTAGGAGATGGTAATCCCGAACATCTCTTAAGTTATTTCACGCACGTTAGACACTGGATAGGAGATGTAAAATCCCGTAAACATCTCTGAAGCCGTTGCACTCATATTTATTTATTGTTGATTTAACTTATATAAGATATTTTAGTTCCGACTCAAGTGTTTTGTCCTTTCATTACGCTCGGGTCAGTCTGAGCTTTTATGTGTATTGAAGACCTTATTTTTGGAGGATGAAGGCAAAGATTAGTACTATTGCTATTTATTATATTTATACTACTGCCTCATGTTGTTCCGCTGCATTATTTATTTATTCCTCGTGTACGTATAACTCTGATTGTGTTGTAAAGTGTAATCAAATGTATTTGTAAAACATCTTCATGAACTATTTATTTGATTATTATATTTTTCCATTCCACTATTTATTTGATTATTTGTAAAGTGTAATCAAATGTATTTGTAAAGTGTAAAGTGTAATTAAATAACCTTAAAGTAATATAACAATAATCATATAACCTTAAAATAATATTACTAAAATTAAATTACTTTAAAGCAAAATTAATATACTTAAATAACTTAAAACAATATTAATATAATTAAATAACCTTAAAATAATATAGTTTAGAAACCCAATTTCGAATTTAAAAACCATTTTCCATCTCAAAACCTATTCCAATTCAACACAATTAATAGTATTTGAAAATACTAATTTAAGGCCGATAGCTACCGAATGCTTAATCAATATCGATATTGATTTTTCTATCACTATTGGGTTTTAGTTTTCAAACATATAACAATGTTATCACCTATATTTCCAACAAATCAGATTTATTATCCCATAATTCATATAGTTGGAATATTATTAAAACCAATTCAACAATAGCGAGGAATCCCGTTGGATCCCTCCAACCTGTCCCTCTACATCACAGCTTATATATATTAGCACATATGTAAATAAAATCTATAATTATGAGGAATCCCGTTGGATCCCTCCGACCTGTTTCCTCTGCATAACAAACATTATATAATCATGAAATATAAATCAACCACTTTGAGGCGGGATTTGTATACAAAGGGTCAACTACTCTTAAACGGGAACGTAATAGGGTCTCGTCCGCTCTAGGGGCGGAAGTATTTCCAAACCAACTAATAAATATAGTAATTCATCCAAACAATCATTTAACAACTTTTTTAAACATATGTCATACTAGTTAACCAAAAACGTTAGTTTAACTCACCAAAAATTTTCTATTGTCGCCTAGGCGTGCCGGTTTGGAAATAAAATTGAACGACGTCCAATTTTAGTCCAAATTTCAACTGTCTCCAAATCCATCCAAACCAATTTTATAGTGAATCTTACGTCGTTATAAGCATGTCACAAAATTTTGTGCCTTGATTGGACCTCGTATGAGAGGGTTATGAAATTTTCAAGTTATCGATTTTTAAACAAACAAACAAATAAAATAATTACATAACTCATTATAATTACAACCATACCCTTATATCTTCCTCTCCCCTAAATCAATCCATCTCCCTATACGTGCAAGGAATCCACCATGGCCATGCACGACTTATCATTGACGTAGGACAAACGTACATGAAATGGAACGCCATCTTCACGAATGCAATTCTCTTCGCACGCTCGATCTCCCGGACCCAAACCACACACGTACGCACCCCCTTCCCCAACGCGACCATGACGCATCTAAAAGTAACTGAAAATCATGCGACACTTTTTGTCACCATCCTCCATCAAACTCCACCACAATGCATCGCTCTCCAAGCTGGACCTAACGCCACTCTCCGATTTCCCCATCGTTGTTAGAGTCATTGGAAAAACCAAAACCTAACTTTTAACCATTATCGAACATTGACGCGAAAACTTGTTGAACTTCCATAAAAAATACTACTCGATTGCATGATCCCAATGGCGCATACATTACCGTCCAATTCGAAGCGAACATAGATATATAATTTTTTGAAATTTGTGAACATAATTCACTCTTGTTGCTTTCAGGCTATAACTCGAATGTTTCTTAACAAAATTTAGACCTGTCAATTTTTAAAAATACTACAGACTAATATGAAAAACTTTCTTTTACATCATTTCAGCTAATTCTTGATAGTTTGGGAGAGATTGGTAATTGAAGTTGTGGATTGCGATGATTTCTTAAAAAAAAATTAGCTTGCTGTCATGAAGGAAAGTAGAAGGCAGTATGTTTTTAAACACGGAGGAATGTGGGTATGGCTCGGAACGTGCAGATGTATGGGTTGGAGTATAGGCTGGTGGTATTGTAAAGTTATGGGCTTATATATATTATTTGCATAAAAAAATAATACAATATAAAGCTTTAACCGTCTGAAAATCTCGAACTCTTATTGAGATGTGCCGCTTTGTGTTCTATATGTTATACCCCTATTCCGATGCAACATAACTTATTTCAAGACATAATTCAATTGCATGCATATGATAGCTTTTCAAACCCAATTATATTATATGTTTTCTGAAATTAATTTCTACGCGTTTCGATCTCGCACGACCAAATGATACGTCTGATCACCAAGAAATTCGTCGTCCTATAATAATGTACTATTATGGACCCAATGAAACTGGTTTCATCAAAATCCAAGACAATGCCTCGAAAGTTTATTTTTTCACGTTAATTAAAACGAGTAATTACCAAAATCTGTTAAATCACTTTTAATTCAATTTAGATGTTTACTAACTTTATCCTTATTCGGATAGATTTTAAATCATCTTCCGAAATCATTTTTATTCACATTAAACTCAAGATTCAGTTATTTAAACAATTCCATATATTAAATTTAATAATTTAATTATTAAATAATCGTTATATTTTAAATTCAAGTTATTTAACCTATAAAAATACTTTATATATTTAAATCAATTAATTATTCCAAATTGAAATGACAAAAATTCTAGGTCATTACAAATAATGCATATGAATTTTCTTATATTTTCAAATGAAGTATATATCTTTATAAAAATATTATAAATGATTTATTATCGCTTCATAAGTAATTAAAATTATTTATTATCACTATATAACAGTTAAAATGATTTGTGATCATTTTAAAATAATTATGTGATGTCATAATTAATATGTGATGTATAACAATTATGTGATATCATTTTAAAACAATATTGATCATAATTAAAACAATTATGTGACATATAATAATTATTAATTCATTAATTCTGAGTTTAAATTCATAAATCAATTATTTACTACGATGTCCTTATTGATGATGTCATAAATACATCTTATTTCCCAAAAATAAAGTAAATAGTTTTATTTCATATTCTTGTTTAAACGAATAAATAAGTGTACGTATCCAGCTCCGAGCGTGACTTCTGATCATTATAGAGCTATTTATTGATAAAATGGTTTTTGAACATTTTATCGATATTTTTTCAAAGTATATATTTCTATAAATACTTATTCAAAATAAGATTACCTTCATATTGCTCAAACCATTATAATCTATGTTTCAAAATGCTTATATTTGAATACCTAATAATAAATATAATTTATCAAATTGATAAATTTGTGGGTCGTTACATCTGCCAGCATAGCTCAGTTGGTAAGAGCTGCTTAGCGACCATCGAACGAAGTTCCTTGAGATCATGATTTTGTGTCCTGGCAAACCAAACCGTGTTTCCCTTAAGGCTTGGAGTGGTTATTACGTGTCAAAAACCGAATAATAAAGGTAGGGGAATTAAAACTCTAGGTTGGGCTAGCTAAAATGGAGGACCGGTGCATCGGGTAGTCGAGTTCTCTAGCTCTACTGTAATGACCTAGAATTTTAGTCATTTGAATTTGAAATATTTAATTGATTTTAAATATTGAAAAGTTAATTTTATAAGTTAAACAACTTAAATTTCAAATATAGCAATTTATTCGGTAATTGAATTGTTAAATTTAATAATTGGAATTGTTTAAATAATCGAATCTTAAATTTAATGTGAATAAACTAGTTTTAATAATAATCCGTTTTAAGTAACGTGTGAAAATAGCCATCCGGGACACTATTTCGGAATTGGATGAAACCACTTCCATTGGATCTAGAATAGTGAATTATTGTATGCCATCGAATTTTGTGGCGATCGGACGTATTGTTTGGTCGTGCGGGCTCGAAACGCGTAGAAATTAATTAAAGGAATTTAAATTAATATAATTTGATTTTGAAAGATAACTTCTATATATGATGGAATTGGTCCTGATACTAGTTCTGGTGTATTCAGAATATAGGTATTACTTATAGAACGCCAGGCGGCTCGCCTCAATTGGAGTTCGAAAATATAACGTGTGAATATTATCGTCAAATTTTTTATAAAAAGACTTGAGATATTTCATGTTGCAAAAACCTAAGTAAAAGAAACCCAAACCACCATTAAATAACAGCCCCATCCGACTGCTGACATCCATTGGTGCCACCATGCCCGATCTATCCCTCGACGCCTAAATGAAAAACCACGGCGACAGCTTCACAAAGCTACTTAACGGTTGTGATGGAGTGTAAAGGAGCGACATGGTGTAAAATCGGCTCCGAAGTCGTGATAGCTCGTTGCCAAATTCTGACGATAGGCCGTGATTTGGAGGTTTGGGCAGATGGCTATAGGATCTCCTTGGCTAGGCGCCACAGTGGGGTAAGAGTGGCGATGTGCGATCAACGGAGGCCACTGTGGTGAGGCAACAAAATCACGAACGAGGGTTCGTTTTAGCATGGCCTGGTTTTCAAAAGGAAAGGTGATTAACGTTTAAAATTTAATTAATTTAATTTAAATTAAATTTTAATAATCACAAAAGCTCTAACAGTCGTATCTTGTTCATACAAGGTCAAAATTGAACGCGACAAGTTGCATTGGGATCAAATTTGTGAATACTACGATTTAGAGTTGGATTAGATGGATTTGAAGCTGGTAGGAATTTTGGTTAAAATTGAACGTTTGTTCAATTTTAATTTAAACAGAAAGCTTAAGCGATTGTTGGAAATTCAGTGAGTTAAAAAAGTGTGGATAATTTTATTGTTGATTGTTTGTGGACTGTTTGGATGATTTACTATTTATTTAGTTGGTTGTATATATTCCCGCCCATGTAGTGGATGAGGCCCTACTACATCCCACTACATGAGCAGATGACCCTTTTTATATGATCCCGCCATGAAGTGGTTGTTTTATATTATTTGATTACACACTATTTATTTAGTTGGTTTGGATATATTCCCGCACCTAGAGCGGATGTGACAGGTTTTAGGGATCCTAGTTCCTCATCATGTTGATAATACTTTTCATATACTATGATATATTGTAACAACCCGCATATTTATGGTGGTATATTTAAATGTTTTATTTAAATATAGCATTGTTAGTCGGATTAATATATGAAATGCTAATTTTCATAATCAGTCGAATTAGGACTCGAGACCACTTCCATTGAGTCCAAAATGGCGTTTGCGACCTTTTTGAGTATAAACATCGATATGTTTGGAGTTGAGTAGAATTTTGGTATATTTTTCTATTCGGCTTTGGGTTTGGTTTTCAGCCCATTAACCCAATATAATACCCTAACTCCACCCCCTCTCCTCTTCATTCATTATCATTTCCTAATACTCTCAAGCTAAAGTAAAAATGGGGGAAGAGAAAAGAAAATAGAAATTCCTAAACCCTAGTTTTGTTTAGGAAACTCAAATTCAAGTCCAAAATCAAGGAGAAGCTTAGGTAAGCATCCTCTTCATCTTCTCCATCTCTATCTCTCTTCAATTTCAGAAAATTCCTAAACCTAACTAAGGAAAAACTTCACCTTTGATAATAGATTGAAGATTCTAGAGGTATATTGAAGAGGAATTGGTCTTGCTTTGTTTTAAAGCTTCTCATTTGCTGTCTTTGAGTTTTAAAGGTGAGTTCTTTAACTCACATCTACATCTATAACTTTCTTTGTTGTTAGGTACGAATTCCTAACATTTGTGCATGTTCATTTGCTTTTGATTTGAATTGATTTGGTGAATTTTCCAAATTTTGGTGTTTTGGTCCAATTTTATGAAAATCCTTCTATGGATGTTTGGACATGATATTTGGGGTGTATCGAAGAGCTTATAAGGCTGGGTAGTCGCTCGGCATAAATCCCTAGTCGTCGTTGCTCGTCCGATCGCTCCCGAAACATTTTGGTCAACTTGGCCTAGGCAAATTGTTGCCCCGACCAGGTGACCAGACGTCTGGTTATCAAGTCCAGACGTCTGGTTTAGACCTGGAGAGAAAAAATATAGAACGCAGAAAATAAAAAATTGGTAGAGACTAATTTCAAATGTCTGATTTATTGGTTCAGACGTCTGAATTGGTGTTCAAACGTCTGGTTTGTAATTCCAGACATCTGGAAAGTTTATGGAAAACTATATATTTGCAGAACCCAATTTTAGACGTCTGGTTGACATTTCAGACGTCTGGATTTGGTCTCAGATGTCTGCCTTGGAATTTTCAAACGTCTGGGGGTTTTTGGATTATTTCCAAAGAACAAATCCAGACGTCTGGATTCTAAACCAGACGTCTGGAACTGTTCATTTTGCCTGTTTTGGCTGTTTTTGAATGGTTTTCCAACATTAATCGAATTTTGTTGATCCGGTTGGTTGTTATCACTTACTATCGACTTTGATGACTTCTTTTCTGGATTTTTGGGAATATCCATTTGAAGGATTAGATATCGATTTTTTTTATGGTTTTAATTCACATCGTCGAATGTGGAATTTGGTGATTGGTTGTTTCTACAATCATTTCTGTGATTTGTCACTTTAAAATATAAAGGTTTTTATACTAGTAGTAAATACTCAAACTCTTTCATCAAAACGATTTCAACACTATTTTTAATAAAAGCTCGTTTTTAAAACCATTTTCCAATCTATTAGTATATACAAACCTTTACCTCATTTGTATGAGAAATCTAATTAAACGGCTTAGCAAAACAAGTGGTATGAAACGCTTGCGTTTACTTTGTCCGTTAATTCTTATACTTTTTCGTTTGAAATCTTGTAACAATTTTCGAGTGGAAATCTACAATTTGTTCGTAAATATTTAAGTTAAGCTAGTGGTTATGGGACATGAAGCTAAACTCTTATATTTACTAGCTTAGTGTGATTCACACTTCTTATTGATCAATGGTGATCATTTTGTGCTTTAGACTAGCGATGTGCGATGTCACTTTGTTTGTGTGGGGACTAAAAACCGCGTTTGTGGTGCTTCGGTTCAAATTGGTGGGGTAGCGACCCATGGTCTTCGGGTCGTTTGTGGAGCTTCGGGTCAAACTTGATGGTTAGCGACCATGGAATAGCATTTCGGTTGTGACACACGTGTTGGTGAGTTTTCATGCTCCCTTTTGTGATAGGCCTCCCCCTTTGTGATTTCTGGATTTCTGGTGGTTGATTTCTAGAATTTGTGTTTCACCAATTTTCGTGGATTGCATTGATAAGCTCAATCAATATTTGTGTTTTGGTGAATAATTTAAAGAATATGGCATTCTTTTGGTGTTTGAGAATATTTGAGATATTGTATGATGTTTGTTGTTATCTGATGTATACTTGTCACATTATGGCATTATTGTTATCATATGTTTTTGTGATATCTCTTATCCTATCTCATTTTGTCTGATATTTATAGCTAGACTGATCCGTTTATTATTTTCTTCTTAAATAATACTCGGGTCAGACCGAGGTATTTCAGGTGCTCCTGCTTGACTTCTTATCAGGGTCTGTCACCTGACTTTTGGCTAACTACTTTAGCATAGTAGTTTTTGTTAGTATACATTTTAGATAGAGACTCCTTGTTGTATACTTATTCTTTTGTCTAGCACTTGTATCTATTCTTTTGTGATATAGTGGATCTAGTTTGACCACTATTTTGATGTACACTTTTATGTGTTACATTCATATCTGTTTCCGCCTTTGTGATATGAATGTCTATGACTGATTTGTGTTATGTTTATTTCTATATTTTTTTCCGATGTCCTCATAGCCACTGTGTGGTAGCTTTGAGTTTGTATTTTGATATGTCGAATTTCCTCTTGAAATGAAAAGTAAGTTATATTATCTGACATATCGGTACTCGCACAAAGCAATTACACAGATGGTCACTCCTCAACAGCCTTATTCTTCGTGCTAGTCGACGGCATTACGCCGTAGTGTCCTTGGCTAGTGTGAGTATAGAGGTGGGGCGTCACAGCTTGGTATCAGAGCCAAACTTCGGAACAATGTAGAATATCTAGCAAGGATCATTGTCCTAAGTCTTTCTTAGGAATCGTGCCATAGGATTTAATTCGAGTCTTTGTACCGTTCTATCCTATTTCTTTTTATGATGCCTTGTTTTATCAATCAAGTTTGTTTGATATTCATTCTGTGAATAACCTTTTTCCTCTTCTTTCTTCCTTAAAGAAGAGAAATGGTTAGACCAGGCCGTCCCAATGCCGGTCAATCCAGTGCTACTCCTCAGGATGGATTATTTATGTCTGCCCAGCAGCTCTTAGATCTTGTGAAAAATGCTCAAGCTACCGGACCCATTCCAAAGCCTACTCATCCTAAATCTGGGTTTGCACGCTTGTGCAGTTATTACACCAACTTGGGTGAAAGGCCTTTCAAGGGTTCCGAAAGCGTTATAGAAGTCCAAGCTTGGCTTGGAACATGCGATCGCATCTTTTCCCGCATGAATCTTATTGATCTACATCGAGTCCAAGTGGCTTCTAGCATGCTCCAAGAGAGAGCATTAGATTGGTATGAGCTTCTAATCTCTGAAGTTATTGAAGCAGATCTTACTTGGGAGCAATTCTGGGAAAGATTCGAGTTAAAATTTGTGTCAGAAGCTAAAAAGGTATCTTTAGCCCGACGCTTTATCGACCTTGTTCAAGGTGAATCTTCTGTGACCAACTATGTCGCATCTTTTGAATCTCTCTAAATATGGGGTCGAGTATATTAATATCCCATTGGAGAAAAATCAGAGGTTTGTCTATGGGTTGAATAAGAACCTCGAAAAGCCATTACTTCTGAAACTGGAAGTTTCATTCAATCAGCTTGTTGATATCGCTCTTCGACTCGAAGAGGCCGATAAAGAAAGTGATGTTGAAGTTGTGGGGGCCAAACAAAACATCAATAAGAAGAGGCCTTTTAAGTTCAAGCCTTATCCCAACAAGAAAGGGAGGCAAGCAACTTCGGTAGCAAAGACTCCTACCTCTAGTCGTGGAGAATGTCACAATTGTGGTTCTAAGGACCATTATGTAAACAACTGTCCAAATCCTCTTACTTGCCGCTATTGCTAAAGTTTGGGTCATACTACATCTTCATGTCCCAAACTTCAAAGCAAGAAAGAGGGAAAGCTAAATGTTGTGCAAGCCCCTAGTTACACTTCTCTTGGTCAAGGTATTTCTCATTCTATCCTTGATGGCATTATTATATTTTGTGATCTTCCTATTCGAGTTCTTTTGATACGGGTGCATCTCACTCTTTTATATCAAAAGAACTTGTTGATGTTTTGTCTTTAAATGTTATTGGCTTGATGACTTCATTGAGAATTGCGAATCTGGTTGGTGGATCCGCAACACTCAGTTTACTTTTAAAGATGTCAAAATTATTTTATGTGATTATGCCTTCCGAGCATATTTGCATGTTATGCGTTTCCTAGGTTTCGGAATGATTTTGGGGATGGGTTGGCTTAACCGATATGGAGCCCATATCCTATGTCCTAAGCGGACTATATATCTTCGACATCCTCGATCTATTAAGCAGATTTCTCTTGTTCTTAAAGATTGAGATTCCAATTCGAGAGCATCCTTGTATTCTCTAAATCCTCATGATGACGATAATGATGATGAGGAAGATGGCATTTCCCTCATTCACATTGTTCGTGAATTTCCCGACATATTTGAGCCCGTTTTAGGATTACCACCTAAGCGAGCAATTGAGTTCAGAATTAATCTAATCCCTAGAGCTCTACCTATCACTCGTCCTCCTTATCGTATGTCCAATAAGGAAAAAGAGGAGACGCGTAAACAATTATCTGAATTGGATGGAAAACGGTTTATTCGTTCTAGTTCCTCTCCATGGGGAGCTTCGGCTATTTTTGTGAACAAATATGATGGTACACTTAGGCTTTGCATTGACTACCGCAAGCTTAATGATCTCACCATCAAGAATAAATATCCCTTACCTCGGATTGATGATTTATTCGATCAACTTAGTGGTGCTAGAGTCTTTTCACAGTTAGACTTAGCAACTGGTTTTCATCAGCTCCGTATTGCAGAGGATAGCATTTCTTTGACATCGTTCCGTACTTGTTATGGATCTTATGAATAGCTTGTTATGCCATTTGGTTTGATGAATTCTCCAGCTTATTTCGTTGACCTTATGAATCGAGTTTTCAAAGACTTCTTCGATCGATTTGTTCTCATCTTTATCGATGATATTCTTGTTCATTCTAAAACCGAGGAAGAGCATGAAAATCATCTTCGGCTTGTGTTGGAAACTCTTAGGAGCAACCAATTGAAAGCAAAATTTTCTAAATGCCACTTTTGGCAATCTGGTGTGAAATTTTTGGGGCATATTATTTTTGAATTCGTAATTTCCATGGATCCTTCAAAGATTGAAGCGATTCAAAATTGGAAGAGACCGGAGAGTGTGACGGAAATTCGTAGCTTCCTTGGATTGGCGGGCTATTACCGTTGGTTCATAAAAGACTCTTCTAAAATTTCTGTACCTCTTACTAGTTTGACAAAGAAGGGAGTTAAATACATTTGGTCAGACAAATTTGAAGCTACTTTTCAGAAACTAAAAGAACTCCTTTCCGATGCTCCTATTCTTGTGATTGCTGAAGGGAACCAAGACTTTATTGTTTATTCCAATGCTAGTCGTGTTGGTTTGGGTGTCGTTCTCATGCAAAGGGAACGTGTTATCGCTTATGCTTATAGGCAATTAAAGCCTGCCGAGACTAGATATGCCACTCATGATTTAGTGCTCGCGACTATTGTTTTCGCCCTTAGAATTTGGCGTCATTATCATTTAGGAGAGAAATTTGTTCTCTACACCGATCATAAAATCTTTGAAGTATTTATTTTCTCAAAAGGAACTTAATTTGCTTCAACAACATTGGCTCGAGTTCCTTGCATCTTATGATCTTGATATTCTTTATACTCCTGGAAAGGGTAATCGTGTTGCCGATGCCCTTAGCCGAAAGCAACAAGCGGTTGTTTCTATAATGATATCCGAATGGAATGATCTCGAGACTTTATCTACTTATGAGATTCGAGGTTGTGAATCCAATTCATGTTCATCTCTTGTTTTATGTAGCCTTGAGGCTCATCCTTCTCTTTTAGACTGCATTCTTGAAGCTCAAAAGCATGATCCCAAATTGGTTCTTCTTAGTCAAAATTGTAGGGATAAAATTGATATTGAAGGTTTGAAATACTTTAATATTGATGCTCGTGGCGGTATTCGAAAGTTTGGTAGACTTATTGTGCCAAACATTTGTGATCTTCGTAAAGACATTTTAGAAGATTCTCATCGTTCTAAATTTACCATTCATCCTGGTAGTAGTAAAATGTACGCGGACATGAAGCGACTTTATTATTGGGATGGAATGAAATCTGATATGCTAACTTTATTAAGCGTTGCATGACTTGCCAACTCGTAAAGGCCGAGCATCAAAGGCCCGGTGGATATTGCAACCTTTGGACATTCCCGTTTCGAAGTGGGATCAAGTCTCCATGGACTTTATTGACAGTCTTCCCCATTCTCATTCGGGTCATGATAGCCTATGGGTGATAGTAGATAAACATACAAAATCTGCCCATTTTCTTCCCGTTCGGTCCAATCGGATCGTACCTATTTTGGCTAAACTCTATGTCAAGGAAATTATTAAATTGCATGGAGTTCCTACTTCTATTGTTAGTGATCGTGATCCATTATTTACTAGTGGATTTTGGAAGGGTCTTCAAAAATCTTTGGGAACGAAGCTTAATTTTAGCATCGCTTATCATCCTCAGTCTGATGGACAAACGGAGTGTGTGAATCAAACTCTTGAAGATCTCCTTCATGCTTGTGTTCTTGATTTTGGTGGAAGTTGGGAAGATCATATTTCTCTTTTGAGTGTTCCTATAATAATAGCTTCCAATCTAGTATTGGTATGGCTCCTTTCGAGGAACTATACGGAAGGTCATGCCGATCTCCTTCGTGTTGGCTTGAAGCTGGTTTTAGGTCCAGATTTTATCCGTGATGCCATAGAAAAGACTGACCTTATTTATCATAGGATGAAAGAAGCTCAAAGTAGACAAAAATCCTATGCCGATAACTGAAGAAGAAAACTAGAATTTTCTGTGGGAGATTTGGTGTTCATTCTTGTTTCACCTATGAAGGGTGTTGTGCATTTCAGTCGATTAGGAAAATTAGTGCCTCGATATATTGGTCCATTTCCCATCACCGAACGCATTTGTTCCATGGCTTATCGCCTTTTATTACTGGCTCAGTTTTCTTCTATTCATGACGTATTTCACGTCTCTAAACTACGGAAATGCCTTAGGGATTCCGATTCAATTCTTGAGCCCGGTGAAGTTGAAGAAATTGAAGTTTCACTAAATTTGACTTATGAGCAACATCCTATTCGTCTCATTGCTACGGAGGTTAAACGTCTTCGTAATAAAGATGTCCCACTTATGAAAGTTCAATGGCCCTCAAATCCTAAGGATTGTTCTTGGGAATCCAGAGAATTCAACGAGCAAACACATCCAGACTTACAATCTCGTGCTCCTTAAGGTGAACTTCTTATTTCAAATTTTCTTTTTTGTTGATATGTTTTATGGTTGTTACTCTTTGTTTTCTTCTTAAGTATTACGTGGACGCAATTTGTTTAAGGAGGGGAGTCTGTAACAACCCGCATATTTACGGTTGTATATTTAAATGTTTTATTTAAATATATCATCGTTGGTCGGATTAAAGTCTGAAATGCTACTTTTCATAAACAGTCAAATTAGGACTCGATACCACTTCCATTGAGTCCAAAATGGCATTTGCGACCTTTTTGAGTATAAACATCGATATGTTTGGAGTTGAGTAGAATTTTGGTATTTTTTTCTATTGGGCTTTGGGTTTGGGTTTCAGTCCATTAACCCAACATAATACCCTAACTACACCCCCTCTCCTCTTCATTCATTCTCATTTCCTAATACTCTCAATCTAAAGTAAAAATGGGGGAAGACAAAAGAAAATAGAAATTCCTAAACCCTAGTTTTGTTTAGGAAACTCAAATTCAAGTCCAAAATCAAGGAGAAGCTTAGGTAAGCATCCTCGTCATCTTCTCCATCTCTATCTCTCTTCAATTTCAGAAAATTCCTAAACCTAACTTAGGAAAAACTTCACCTTTGATAATAGATTGAAGATTCTAGAGATATATTGAAGAGGAATTGGTCTTGCATCATTTTAAAGCTTCTCATTTGTTGTCTTTGTGTTTTAAAGGTGAGTTCTTTAACTCACATCTACGTCTATAACATTCTTTGTTGTTAGGTACGAATTCCTAACATTTGTGCATGTTCATTTGCTTTTGATTTGAATTGATTTGGTGAATGTTCCAAATTTTGGTGTTTTGGTCCAATTTTATGAAAATCCTTCTATGGATGTTTGGACATGATATTTAGGGTGCATCGAATAGCCTATAAGGCTGGGTTGTCACTCGACATAAATCCCTAGTCGTCGTTGCTCGTCCGATCGCTCCCGAAACGTTTTGGCCATCTTGGCCTAGGCTAATTGTTGCCCAGACCCGATGACTAAACGTCCGGTTATCAAGTCCAGATGTCTGGTTTAGATCTGGAGAGAAAGAAATATAGAACGCAGAAAATAAAAAAATGGCAGAGGCTAATTTCAGACATCTGATTTATTGGTTCAGACGTCTTAATTGGTGTTTAGACGTTTGGTTTGTAATTCCAGACATCTAGAAGGTTTCTGGAAAACTATATATTTCCAGAACCCAATTTCAGACTTCTGGTTGACCTTTATGACATCTAGATTGGGTCTTAGACGCCTGCCTTGGAATTTTCAAACATCAGGGGGTTTTTCTAGATTATTTCCAGAGAACAAATCCATACGTCTGGATTCTAAGCCAGACGTCTGGAACTGTTAATTTTGCCTGTTTTGGCTGTTTTTGAATGGTTTTTCAATATTAATCGATTTTTGTTGATCCAGCTGGTTGTTATCACTTACTATCGACTTTGATGACTTCTTTTCTGGATTTTTGGGAATATCCATTTGAAGGATTAGATATCGATTTTTTTTATGGTTTTAATTCACATCGTCGAATGTGGATTTTGGTGATTGATTGTTTCTACAATCATTTCTGTGATTTGTCACTTTAAAATATAAAGGTTTTTATACTAGTAGTAAATACTCAAACTCTTTCATCAAAACGATTTCAACACTATTATTAATAAAAGCTCATTTTTAAAATCATTTTCCAATCTATTAGTATATACAAACCTTTACCTCATTCGTATGAGAAATCTAATTAAACGGCTTAGCAACACAAGTGGTATGAAACACTTGCGTTTACTTTGTCGGTTAATTCTTAAACTTTTTCGATTGAAATCTTGTGACAATTTTTGAGTGGAAATCTATAATTTGTTCATAAATATTAAAGTTAAGCTAGTGGTTATGGGACATGAAGCTAAACTCTTATATTTACTAGCTTAGTGTGATTCACACTTCTTATTGATCAATGGTGATCATTTTGTGATTTAGACTGGCGATGTGTGATGTCTCTTTGTTTGTGTGGGGACTAAAAACCCCGTTTGTGGAGCTTCGGTTCAAATTAGTGGGGTAGCGACCCATGGTCTTCGGGCCGTTTGTGGAGCTTTGGCTCAAACTTGATGGTTAGCGACCATGGAATAGCGTTCCGTTTATGACACATGTGTTGGTGAGTTTTCATGCTCCCCTTTGCGATAGGCCTCCCCCTTTGTGATTTCTGGATTTCTGGTGGTTGGTTTCTAGAATTTGTGTTTCACCAAGTTTCATAGATTGCATTGATAAGCTCTATCAATATTTGTGTTTTGGTGAATAATTTAAAGAATATGACATTCTTTTGGTGTTTGAGAATATTTGAGATATTGTATGATTTTTGTTGTTATCTGATGTATACTTGTCATAGTGTGGCATTATTGTTATCGTACTTTTGTGATATCTCTTATCTTTTCTCATTTTATCTGATATTTATAGCTAGACTGATCCGTTTATTATTTTTTCTTAAATAATACTCGGGTAAGACCGAGGTATTTCAGGTGCTCCTGCTTGACTTCTTATTAGGGTCCGTCACCTGACTTTTGGCTAACTACTTTAGCATGGTAGTTTTTGTTAGTATACATTTGAGATAGAGACTCCTTGTTGTATACTTATTCTTTTGTCTAGCACTTGTGTTAACTCCTCTTCGTTAGCGACCTAACGACCTATGGGGAGCAGCGACCTAACGACTCAATTAGCAAGCGACCTATCGAGCTCAATGGTCTAGTTAATGACCTAACTACAGAAAGGACTAAGCGACCTAAGGAGGCTAACGACCTATGGGGTGAAGCGACCTAACCATGGATCGGTCCTAGCGACCTAACAAGATAAGCCAGCAAGCGACCTAACTTTGTAAGGAGGTTAGCGACCTAACTACAGAAACGACCTAACGACTTAAGGGGTTAGCGACCTAGTGGCTCCAGTCCTCAGCGACCTAAAAGCTTCAACGACTTAAGAGATCAAGCGACCTAAAGCATATGCGACCTAAGCAATGCCACGACCTACCGACCTAAGAAGCTAGCGACTTAAGGGATCCTACTACCTAACGACCTAAGAACGAAGTGGTCTCAGCAACCTAATTTAGGTATCAACGGATCTCCTAGGTTGCTGCCGACCTACGACCTATATTAGGTCGCGCACGACCTATTAACTCGCTCAGAAGAAATCAAGATCAAACGAGATGAGCCAGGTTACATCCCCTAGGTTGCTGCCGACCTACGACCTAACTTAGATCGATCACGACCTAAGACTTAGAGATTGAATCTTGCCCAGATTCCTCCCTATAAATACTAGAGCTACTCCAACGGCAAGGGGACTTTTGGCCGATCTTCTGAAGCGCCGTTACTCTGCTGAATTCCTAACTCATCCAACACATCAAGCATTCCAAACACTGAAGACACTACAACATGCTTCAAAGAGATCTTGCACATCCGACATGGATTCGAAGAGCCTTATCACATCGAAGTTTGAGCTACTAGTCTGAAGTGTTTTAGAATCGAAGTGTATTGTATCTTGAAGTGCATTGTATCAATTTGTAACCAAAATCAGCAATAAAGGAACTTAAAGTGGACGTAGGCTTTATCTTAAGCTGAACCACTATAAAATCGTTGTCTTTTACTGTTTTCTGCTACTTTTCTGCTTATTTTCTTATTCTCGTATCACCGGTGGTGCTTTCACATTACTACTACACACACCAGGGTGTTAGCGTTCAATTTTCAGTGTTAACATTTTGGCGCTTTCACTGAAAACCCAACTCAGGAATATTGTCATCATTGCTTCACAAGAGTTTGTGGAAAAAGTTTCTTTGAAAACCAGAAGCTTGTCGAAAATAATGGCTCCCGGAAGAAAGCGGAAGTCTACCAGATCCGTCAATACTCATGATAACACTACTTCTTCTCCTTCATCAAGTCAAGCAGCTCCAAGCATTGGAGTGACACGAGCGGAGTTAGATGCTGTTGTGTCTGGGTTATATCAGCAAATTGAAATCCAGAACACCTTAATGCTAGAAAGGTTGAATGCTATGCTCGGAGGTAATCGTCAACCAGCGAATAATGAGGAAAATTTTGCTGATGCTGTTCACAACTCTGAAGGGAGGAACATTCCTCAAAGGGCAGCTGGCACTACCGAAGGCGCACCTCCCCAAGCCAGAGTTACAAGGCCGCAATCAACTCTCCACGAACGTTTGTTTAAGCAAACTTCTGAGAAAATGGCTGATGACTACCCCGTAGAGCCTCCGAACAGCGAGGAATACCTCTCGGAAATGATACGAAAGATCATGAAAGAGAGCATGCAAAGAAATGAAGATGAGAACGATTGGGGTTTCGCTCCAAGTAAGACTCCATTCACTGAAAAAATTCTAAAAGCTGAATTTCCAAGAAAGTTTGTTCCTCCTACCATTCCACCTTACAGAGGGACAAGCAACCCCAATCAATTTCTGTACAAATACGATTGGCACATGACGGGTGCCAGGGCAACAGATGAAATTAAATGCCGGTACTTTCCGGTGCACTTGGAAGGCGTGGCACTACTCTGGTTTACAAAGCTGCCGGCCCGATCTGTAGACCAGTTCTCTGATTTAACTCGGAAGTTTAAAGAGCAATTCAGACTGTATGCTTCAAAGGCGAAAGACATAATGTCATTGTCTAGCCTTGAGCAGAATCCGGGAGAGTCTATTAAGTCCTTCTTGAATCGCTTCAATATAGCTCTGGCTGAAGTCGACAACGCGGAGCCACAGATGGTTTTGACTTATCTGATGCGGGCTATCGATAAGTCAAGTGAATTTGGGAAATGGCTGAAAATGAAGGAGCCAAATTCACTCGAGAAATTTTATAAGAAAGCTGACGAGTTCATGCGCTTGGAAAATCTTCCTGCTCCAGTGAAAGTGGTGGCGACAGGAGTGGAGAATAACATTGCTGCTTCAACTAAGAAAGATTCCGGAGGTCAAAAGAGGGAGAATAATGATGGGAAGAAACAAAAGGACATAAAGAAACCTCGCTTCTTTAAACCCTCATATTTCACCCCCTTAACCGACACTCCGGAAAATATCTTCTTCGCCACCAAAGATGTCGTGGAGTATCCTAAACCAGTTGAGATAAAGCCTGGAAAGAGTGTTATGCGAAATGGAAAATTTTGTCGATTTCATAACCAACCCGGCCATGATACCAATGAATGTCGTCATTTGAATAGCTTGATTGAAGAATTGCTAAGACAAAACAAACTACAACAATATGTTAAGAAGAACAGGAATGACCCAACTTCGTCTACTCAGGGGCAGCAACCCCCTACTCACCCATCTGGCTCGGGTGAGGGCACTACCGCACATGAATCTGAAAGGCCTGTTATCAATGTGATAACAGGAGGTCCACACCCAGCGGGCAGAAGCTGGGGTGAGATGGAAAGATATGCTCGTGCTTTGAATATACCCCAGCGAAGGAAGATGTTTTTGTTTTAGAAGACGCTGCACCCCTGAAACAGCAGAAAACTTCTAATGATGATATTGTGTTTAAAGCTAGGGATTCTATGGGTATTGAAGCTCCGACCATGGATCCCTTGGTCATTTCTACAGGAATTGGGCCAGCTATTGTAAGGCGAGTGCTTGTTGATTGCAGCGTCTCTTGCAATATACTCTTCAAGAAGACATTTGATCAAATGAAGATTCCAATGACTGACGTTCAGGCTTCATCGTAGAAGATTGTTGTGTTTACTGGGGAACCACAGCAGCCAATTGGAACTGTCGACTTGTTTGTGGAACTTGGAGATGGACAGAAAAAGGTGGTTCGGAAACAGACTTTTGTAATTGTTGACGGATTTTCTGCCTACAATGCCTTCCTGGGCCGGCCAACTCTAGCTGCGTTCAAAGCCATTCTCGCCCTGTGGTGCCTAACTACGAAATTTCCCACAGATAATGGTGTTGGTGTCATTAAAGGGGATCAAAACGCTGGGCGGGAGTGTTATCTTATAGAGCTTCAGGAGGCAAGGAAGAGAGATATAGGAAAAGATGCGGCAGCCCCGCTCCGCATCAAAAAACCAACCTTGTAGCAAGTACAGGGTGGCCCCTGCACTGGTGAGCATAGTGGTGCAAGGAGAGAAATGGATCCTAGAAAGGCCAATGCAGGGGGAAATAGAGTGGTGCCAATGGAAGTAACGGTACCAGTACCTATTGATCTTAAAGACCCAAACAAAGTACTAAATGTGGGTTCGCAACTCAGTGTGGCAGTTCAAAATATGCTGATATCATTTTTGAATGAAAATCTGGACGTATTCGCTTGGAGTCACGCTGATATGTGTGGAATATCTCCAGAGATTGATGTACATACTCTGAATACTGATCTGAAATTCACACCTGTGAAATAGAAAAGGAGAACCCAAGGTCCAGAAAGGTCAGCAGCGCTAAAAGAAGAAGTAGATCGGCTCATGGAAAATCGTTTCATCAAAGAGTCCACCTATCCAAATTGGGTTTCAAATCCAGTACTGGTTAAAAAAGCAAATGGAAAGTGGAGAGTATGCATCGATTTCTCAGATTTAAACAAAGCTTGCCCCAAAGACTACTTCCTGTTGCCGAGGATTGATCAGCTAGTAGATGGAATAGCCGGGCACGAATTGTTGTCTTTTATGAATGCTTACTCCGGGTATAACCAGATTATGATGCATGAGCCAGATTAGGAGGATACGAGCTTCGTCACCGATGTTGGTCATTACTGCTACAAAGTCATGCCCTTCGGACTGAAGAATGCAGGGGCAACATACCAAAGGCTTGTTAATGCAATGTTCAAATCACAACTTGGGAAAACTATGGAAGTCTATGTTGATGATATGTTGGTGAAATCAAAGAAAGCAGTTGACCATATGGATCACTTAGCAGAAATGTTCGTAATTCTCCGAAAGTATGGAATGAACCTCAATCCTTTGAAATGTTCATTCGGAGTAGAGTCCGGAAAATTCTTGGGATTTATCGTAAGCGCTAGGGGCATTGAAGCTAATCCTGCTCAAATTACTGCTCTGAGAGAAGTCAAAGCCCCTAGGACAAAAAAGGAACTGCAGAGCCTCAATGGGAAAGTTGCTGCTTTAAGTCGATTCATTTCCAAAGCCACTGATAAATGCATTCCCTTCTTTGACGCCCTAAAGAAAGGAAAGACAAACTTCAAATGGACTCCTGAATGCCAGAAAGCTTTCGATGAACTAATCCGTCAGATGGAAGCGCCTACAATACTTTCCAAGCCCAACAATGGTGAAGACCTTTTCAAATACTTGGCAGTTTCGTCTCATGCCCTGAGTGCAGCATTAGTGCGAGAGGATGCAAAATTTCAGCGCCCGGTCTACTATGTCAGCAAAAGATTCACTGGGGCAGAAATGAATTATTCAAAGCTTGAAAAGCTCGACTATTGTTTACTGATTGCTTCCAGAAAGTTGAGGCCATATTTTCAAGCTCACCCTGTCAAAGTTCTCACTGACCAGCCGCTAAAGCAAGTCCTATTTCGCCCTGAAACTTCGGGTCGTCTTCTGAAGTGGAATATTGAACTTAGCCAATATGATATCGCTTATCATCCCCGAAAAGCGATCAACGGACAAGCTTTAGCAGATTTCATTGCAGAATACACAGATAAGGTTGACAGTGAGGAAGAAGTTACAGTTGACATCCCAACCAGATGGAAGTTATATGTTGATGGCTCAAGAAATGATTACTGTTCCGAAGCTGGGGTTGTGCTTGAAACCCCCGAAGGGCGATCATTATGTTACGCATTAAGATTGGAATTTCCTTCTACAAATAATGAACCAGAATATGAAGCTCTAATTGCTGGATTAAAGATTGTAAAGGAACTAAACATCAAAGCATTGCAGATCTTCAGTGATTCTCAGCTTATTGTATGTCAAGTCAAGAAGGAGTTTCAAGCTAAAGGAGGAAATCTGCCTGCTTACTTGTCAAAGGCTTGTGAGCTTCTCGATGATTTTGATCACTATTCGATAAGCCACATACCTCGAGAGGAAAATATGAAGGCGGATTCTCTCGCAAAGTATTCAAGTTCCGGAGAAGCTCAATTATTGGGATTGGTTCCTGTGGAGGTCTTGTCAGCTCCAAGCATTGATGAGATGGATATCGACTGGATCATGGCTGTATCTCAAGAATAAGAGTCATGGATGACCCCGATCAAAGAATATCTACTCAACGGTTCCCTGCCAGAAAATTCTAAAGAACGGGCAAGTGGAGGCAGTAAACAAAATTATCAAGTCAACCATCAAAAAGCAGCTTGAAAAAGCAAAAGGTGGATGGGTTGATAAGCTACCACTAGCACTATGGGCATACAGAACAACCCATATAACTACGACTGGGCACACTCCATTCTCATTGGCATACGGATCAGAAGTGATGATTCCAGTAGAACTAGAAGTCCCTTCACACAGGAGAATTCATTTCAACCAGGCTGAAAACGAAAAATTGCAATTCGAAGCACTTGACTTCCTTGATGAAAGAAGGGAAGAAGCTAGGCTCAGAGTTGCGGCCCATCAACAAAGGATAGCAAGGTACTTCAACTCTAAAGTCCGTCAACGAAGTTTTGAAATCGGGGACTTAGTCTTGAAGAGGATCATGACAGCAACTGGAGTGTTTGGACCAAATTGGGAAGGACCATATGTCATAGGCAATAAACTTCTTGATGGCACCTTCAAACTCACAACTGTCGAAGGAGATCTAATCCCGAGAGCCTGGAACAGCAACCATCTACGTCCATATTTTACTTAAAAAGCTCTGCTTGAAATTGTAAAATGATAATGGATGTATCAGTTGTATTGTAAACCATTGTAAAATCAATCATAATCAATAAAAGAGCTATAAATGGATGTAGGCCAAATTCTTGGCCTAACCACTATATATTCTGTGTTCTTCATTATTATAAAAATGCATGTTTCATTTCGATGTGTAAATACTCTAAATGTATTGCTAAATGTCGATTTAATATTGCAGGCCATTAAAACGAAGCTTACCCATCACATGGCCAAGTGAGCCCCGTAAATCACTCGATAAACAAATTTCAAGCCACAAAAAGTTCCATATTTAAATCCAACATAAGATGAACTTCATGCAAAAAAGTTGATGATTCCGTTAAAGGGGCACTTTTCCAAAGAAAAGGAACCAGACACTTGTTAACTAATTACGATCGTCTGTATAAACGGACATCTGATTAGATAACTCGCGCCTGCCCCGTGGAATCACTTAACAGTGAAGTTCACTTCTTCGGATGGAGCAAACTACTTACAAAAAAGGAACACGGGCTCAGAGACGATAACAGGGGACCGCTAATGAGCAAACGACGGAGAGACATGGGCAAGCCAGTCGACAAAAGCCCTCTTCGGAGGCACAAGACCTCTTCGGAGGCGCAACTCCTCGGAGGATAAAGACCTCTACGGAGGCACAAGCCCTCTTCGGAGGCACGCCAAAATATGGGAGTGCTCTTCTAAACAAAAAGGTTGGTGGAAACACCGAAGGGGCACCTTCCCAAGTGGAAGGCACAGGGCCTTTGTTAACTAGTTGCGATCGTTTCTGCAAACGAACATCCAACTAAGTGACTTGCACCCGTCCCGTGGATCCATTTAACTATGAGAAAGTAACTTTCAGGCAATCGAATAAAGACCTCTCCGGAAGCACAAGACCTCTCCGGAGGCATAAGACCTCTTCCGAGGCACCATAAGCCCTCTTTAGAGGCACAAGCCTTCACCAAAGGCACACATTGCCCTCTATGGAGGCAGAAGACCTTCCCCAAGGCACACAAGACCTCTCCGGAGGCACAAAGCCCTCTTCGGAGGCACAACTCTTCGGAGGCACATTTCACCGGAGTTGAAGTGCAAAATGCTCCTCTTCGGAAGCCCACTTCACCAGAGTCGAAATGCCAAAAATGCTCTTCTAACGAGACACAAAGCCTTCTTCAGAAGCACTAAATAGATAAAGCTCTCTAATGAGACACACCCAAAAACTTCGTTAATGGAACCACTAAAGGGGCACCTTCTCAAGAAAGAAGGTTCCAGGCCACAGCTGAATACTTACGATCATTTATACAAACAAGTATCCAGTAAAACAGCTAACGCCATTCCCGTGGACCCATTCAGCGATAAAATACAACTTTCTGACGAACAGATCAAAACATTCTTCAGAATCCCGCTTCACTGCGTAGGGGAATCCACTTTTCAACAAGTAAAAGTTATCATCCCCGAAAGTTGAAGTGTTCTTTAGAAAGAGAGAAAGAAAAAACTTCTCCAACACAAGGCATACTCTATTAAAAGTAGAATAATATTTCCTCAAAACGGAAGAATTATTCTCTAAAACAAGAGTACAAGTCTTTTCAGAATACTGCAGTAAGCAGTGGTATGGGGGCACATAGCTATATTAATAACGCTCAGACATCATACCACGAGCTCACTACAGTATCACATAAAGTAAATAAAGAAACTTGTGCAAAAACAAGGAATAAATGCATTCACACATATACTGACAAGAAATTGTACAAGTAAAAAAAAACCATATTATTCCATACTATAAAGTTTTTGTACATATGCAGGTTTCAAGCGGGGAACGGTACCCGCAAAATCTCCGGTCAATACATGCAAAAAGCAAAAAGCAAAAGAAGAAGCATAAAGTCCAGCTTATCAATCCTTCTTCCCACCACCCTTAGAGCTCTTTCCCGGCTTGATAACTAGTTTTGGAAGCCGTTGTGGACGGGTCGGGGGGGGAGGAGAATGAGGAGTAGTCAGATCTTCTTCTACTTTATCTTCTCCAGCTGAAGTGCTTTTCTTATTCTTCCTCATTGCGCACTTCCCTTTCCTCTTTGAAGAAGACTCACTTCCCGGAGTAAGCAACGCAGAAAGTTTTGTATCATCATCATAAGACTGCTTCGGGGTCTTCTCACTGTCCTCAAATTCTTCCGCCTTTTGCTCTTGCGAAGCGGGTGGATCCTCCAAGCCTTGAAGGGCTTCTATTTGCTCTTCCTTCGAACCCGGCTGAGAAGCAGGAGTGACTTGAAGGGATGGAGGAGGAACAGCTGGGAGAGGAGAAGTGTGCGCAGCATTTAGTGTTTCCGCTACAGAAGAAAAGAAGTTAAAATCAGTATTCTCCGAAAAAAGAGAAGATATTGGATCATCAGGACTTAATTAATAAGCAAGAAATTCATCAAACTCAGGTGAAGCGAGCAAGTAATCCGCTTGACCTGGATCAACACCGAAGTTACCCGAAGAAGTCGGTTTAATCACTTCAATTTCAAAGTTTTCGGCTTCAGTGTCGTCCTGGGTCTTCTCCTCGACTTGAACAGTGGGAGGCTCAGTAGTCGTGATTTTGACTTCGGCTTTTGCAGGAGGTGGAGAATAAGAACTAGAACCGATGGTATCAGGGTCGACTGAAGCTGGAGGA
Organism: Allium fistulosum; assembly: GCA_030737815.1. Lineage (NCBI taxonomy): Eukaryota > Viridiplantae > Streptophyta > Magnoliopsida > Asparagales > Amaryllidaceae > Allium > Allium fistulosum. The sequence continues at coordinate 420,836,757 of CM060907.1, read as the reverse complement.
TGAGCGGGGTCAGTTAAAGTCGCTTTCTTTAAACGCTCTCCTCCTGCTACTTCGGCTCGCTCCTTAGCAAGCTGCTCTTTTCCCCTGGCAAGGGCGGTACACGTTTCATCATCCAGATAGGTCGCCTCGAGATCCGCTTCTACATAGCCAGCGCCTCCGAACATGTCAATTATCGCTTCCCACACTTCAGCCAAAGTAATTTCATATGTCGGTCCCAGAAACGAGAGACTCCCGTGCCCCAAGACGCTATGGATATAAAAGTCAAATAAAGTAGAGCTGATTTTTGCCTTCGTCGCCTCGTGCGACTGCTCAGGCGCTTCTTTTTCGGCAATGGCTGCAACTTGGCCGACAACTGCCTCATCCCGCTCCTTTTAACTTTAAGAAGTCGAGCTTTTAATGCTACAATCTCCAGATCTTGCGAGCTAACTCTTTCCCACAGCTGAGCGGTATCTTTGCGATATATTTCAGTAACATGCTGCTCTGCCTCAAGTTTCATCTCAGCATCTCTTTGAGCAGCATGAGCATCTCTCACTTGTTTTTGGAAGACTTCTTCTTTTTGAGAGTGCGAAGCGGAAGAAGTGGCGAGATCTTCCTTGAGTTTCTTGACTTCGGACTCAAGTCTCGCATTGTCGTCAGCAATGCTTGCCATCTCTGCATCATGTTGCTTACAAATTTTATCCCACTCAGACTTGTCATTCTCCATAGTTAGCATGGCTTCAAGGTTCATGCGATTAACTCTTTGAAGTTCGTCGACAAGTTTCTGCCAGCCAGACATCCTCTCGATATCAAGTTTGACTGCATCAAGGTTCCTCAGCATAGCCGGCTTATCAATCAGTACCAAGTTTAAGTCGAAGCGTACTCCCCTTTATGCACCAATTTGGGAATCGGCTTTGAAGAGTAGAAGGAGCATTTTTGACTTGATACTGAGGCCAGTTGATAATTGTCTGAATGTCAGATTTCTTAAGAGCAGGAGAACAGGAGGAGATGTCGAGAGGGTTAGGAGCATCGGTCTTTTCAAAAATTGCAGAAGCTGATTGACTGCTAAGTTTGACCCGTTTGCTCGGATCGTCAGCAACATCGCTTTTCCCTTTATCATCATAGGATTTTCTTTTATGGGAGTCATCGTCCCTTCTTCTTTGCCACTCCTCATAAGTTCGTCTTTCATGAGCTTTTCTAGCAGCACTTTCTTCATCTGTTTCTCTCGGGGCAGTGAGATAGCGCCTATAATCATAAGTATCGCGGCTTCCATGACGCTGGAAATTGTCATAGTACGAGCCAGATCGCCCCATCGGAGAATCTGAAAATGAAAAAGAAATAAAATTTAGAAATCTCCAGGAGAAGGAAATTAAGTGCGAGTAACTGCTAAAGATTCTAAGTGTGTGTGGCATGTAAACTATGTGCATCGAGCTACAAACCACTCTTCGGCTTGGGGATAATGTCAACTTTTGCAGCTGACGTTAACTCTTGGGTTGTTGGAGTTTGCTGCAAGGCGGATGTCGCTTCAATTACTGAAGAAACAACTTTGGCAGTAATAGGGTCATCCTTAAAGAGCTCTTGTGAAGTTATCATTAAATCGCTTAGATCATCAAAAGTATCTCCACCGTCGTGCTCAGCGGAGTCGTCTTTTTCAGCTCCTTCTTCGATCACTGGGGAGAGTGTGAGTTTGCCATATGACCCCGCAACATCAACTGAAGTAGAACACTTCACCAATGCAGCCTCTACAGTAGGTTCTTCCGACGCAATTTCTTCTGCAGAAACTGGGGCATTTGATGTCTCTGCTTGAGAACCTGGGGCAGCTAATGTTTCGGTCTTAGAACTAGAAATTTCATGAATCTGAGTAGATCGAGAGGAGTGTAAAAGCCCGAACTGGTGCAAAAACTCGTCTTTCAGCAAAAATCTAACGCTTCTCTCTTCAGCAGCCACAACACTTAGTGTTTCGAAGGTTGGCTTGTGGCTGGGATCTCTAAGCGGGGGAGGAAGTGCTACAAAAATAAAGATTGAAGTTAAGTACTTGGCAATTCGAGTTTAAGACATTCAGAGAAATGAAGTGAGCGGAGACAAGCGATCTTACTTCCGACTCTCTAGACGGCATAGAGCCCTGGGGGGCAGCGAACGAAGAAAAATTGACTAAAAAATCCGTGTACGCTCTCAGACAAGTCTAGAATCAGTCTCCGGTTCCATGCACTCCTCACAAGTATAATAGATGGATGATCTTTATTCTTTGCAAATGTGCACAAGTAGCAGACTTCTTCGAAGCTCGGAAGACGGTTAAGTGTCCTCCCGAATAGCACACACAACCCCATCAAGATGGCGTAGCCATTGGGGTGTAGTTGAAAAGGAGAGATAGTCAACCGAAGAAGAAGCTGTCGAAGAAAGTCATTAAAAGGGGGAATCGCTCCGTTCTGACACATTTGTCGATTTACTACAACGAAGCCATGAGGAGGCCTATCAGCAGTATCATGTATCCCGGGCAGCTGTGCGTCTGCTTCAGCGATTCCAAACTAAATGCACAGCTGGTTAAAAACTCTATAGTTCAAAGTAGTCGAGGTTCTTTCCGGAGGATCGTTCAACACAACGGCAACTGGAAAGGCCTCTTCAACTTGTTCTATCTCTTCTTGTTGAGAAGTCATTCTACACAAGCAACTGGATATTCAAATGTGAAGGTGCACATTTCCTAAAAAGTGTGAAGTGTTGTGCATAACTAATAAAAATAGCAAGCAAATTTAACTGGAATTAAACTAGTTGACAATCAGTCGATTACAAGATTTCAGGGCGTGTTAATTTAAAACTCAAGTGCAGTGTTAGTGCAAACAAAGCAGCTTTAGTTGGCTATTTTAGTTTTGCTTTAATACTTCGCTTAAATTTGTTGGTTTTCAGCAATTCGTTCACACAACCTATTTAAATTGATTATTCTTTATCGACTAATCTGTCATTAGATGTGGGCAGTCAATGGAAATATATTCGTCCCAGTTTTCTGCAAATATTGTGTTTAACAGGTTATTAGCATTAGAGATAATCTGTAGAGAAGTTTAAACAGTTCAAAGTTCAAGCAGTTCATTCTAGCTGTTCAAATTGAAAATTCACTCAAGTTCTGTCAAAGCTTTGCAAATGTCTAAGGCAAATTTTCTTAGGTCGCATTGTTCAAGTCAAAATAGCACAAATTTCTCCAAGACCTAGCTCGGCCCTGACCTAAGGCCTATGCCGCAAGCTAGTTAGGTTGCAGGAGAGTTAGGTCGCAGGAGAATTAGGTCGTGTATGTTTTAGGTCATCCAATCTGCTAGGTCGCTCGCCGAGATACCCAATAACCTCGAGCTATCCTCATCAGAAATCCTAAACCATATTCTCTAATCACACTTCACCACATCACCAGAAGCGCCTTAACCTAACCCGTTATCTCTCAACATCACCAAATCGTTCGAAACCAAACCAAATCGCCCCAAATCCATCATAAACATGATTCGTTGCCCTAAACTCAAGGAATACAACAGTAGCGCAACCATGGACGAGCGAAAATTGACCACGGTGTGGCTCTTAGTAAAACGCAATGCATGAAATCGAGTTAGGACCGAAAAATGGGGGAGGATTTCCGTTTCGATGATGACCGTGATTAAGCAGTGATCGAGATTACTTACGTAGTGTAATGATAGGGATGACTAATGATCGAGTAATTGAATTCGCCTTCGAGAGCTTAGGAACTTGGTAATGGCAGGATGGAATGTTAGAATAGATGAGGTGAAGAAGGAACGACCTAAGCTATTTATACACCGGGGCAGTGAAATGCGAATCGGCACCATGCGACCTAGTTTCCTCGGTAAGTCGGTCGCGACCTAACAACTCATCAGAGCACAAGTTAAGGAAATCGAAGCACACGACCTACGACCTAGGCATGTACTTCGAGGGGCAAATGTTAACTCCTCTTCATTAGCGACATAACGACCTATGGGGAGCAGCGACCTAACGACTCAATTAGGAAGCGACCTATCGAGCTCAATGGTCTAGTTAACGACCTAACTACAGAAAGGACTAAGCGACCTAAGGAGGCTAACGACCTATGGGGTGAAGCGACCTAACCATGGATCGGTCCTAGCGACCTAACAAGGTAAGCCAGTAAGCGACCTAACTTTGTAAGGAGGTTAGCGACCTAACTACAGAAACGACCTAACGACTTAAGGGGTTAGCGACCTAGTGGCTCCAGTCCTCAGCGGCCTAAAAGCTTCAACGACTTAAGAGATCAAGCGACCTAAAGCATATGCGACCTAAAGCATATGCGACCTAAGCAATGCCACGACCTACCAACCTAAGAAGCTAGCGACTTAAGGGATCCTACAACCTAACGACCTAAGAACGAAGTGGTCTCAGCGACCTAATTTAGGTATCAACGGATCTCCTAGGTCGCTGCCGACCTATGACCTATATTAGGTCACGCACGACCTATTAACTCGCTCAGAAGAAATCAGATCAAATGAGATGAACCATGTTACATCCCCTAGGTTGCTGCCGACCTATGACCTAACTTAGGTCGTTCACGACCTAAGACTTAGAGATTGAATCTTGCCCAGATTCCTCCCTATAAATACTATAGCTACTCCAACGGGAAGGGGACTTTTGGCTGATCTTCTGAAGCGTCGTTACTCTGCTGAATTCCTAACTCATCCAACACATCAAGCATTCCAAACACTGAAGACACTACAACAAGCTTCGAAAGAGATCTTGCACATCCGACATGGATTCAAAGAGCCTTATCACATCGAAGTTTGAGCTACTAGTCTGAAGTGTTTTAGAATCGAAGCGTATTGTATCTTGAAGTGCATTGTATCAATTTGTAACCAAAATCAGCAATAAAGGAATTTAAAGTGGACGTAAGCTTGATCTTAAGCCGAACCACTATAAAATCGTTGTCTTTTACTGTTTTCTGCTACTTTTCTGCTTATTTTCTTATTCCCGTATCACGGGTGGTGCTTTCACATTACTACTACACACACCAGGGTGTTAGCGTTCAATTTTCAGCGTTAACAACTTGTATCTATTCTTTTGTGATATAGCGGATCTAGTTTGACCACTATTTTGATGTACACTTTTATGTGTTATATTCATATCCATTTCTGCCTTTGTGATATGAATGTCTGTGACTGATTTGTGTTATGTTTATTTCTATATTTGTTTCTGAAGTCCTCATAGCCACTGTGTGGTAGCTTTGAGTTTGTATTTTGATATGTCAGATTTCCTCTTGAAATGAAAAGTAAGTTATATTATCTGACATATCGGTACTCCCACAAAGCAATTACACATATGGTTTCTCCTCAACAACCTTATTCTTCGTGCTAGTCGACGACATTATCCCATAGTGTCCTTGACTAGTGTGAGTATAGAGGTGGGGCGTTACATATATGATGTGTTCGATGCCATATTTGATGACAAAAATGATTTCCCCTATTTAATGCTATAGTAGAACTAAGCCATATTTTTAGTATTTTGAAATACTATAAAATAATGATTTTGAATTGAAATGATTTTGGAATTTAATATGTTTTTAATAATTATCATCGAATTATTAAAAGGAATGAATTTAATGTAAATAAATAAAAATGTTTTATTTTTGACGTTATAGAATTGATAGTTATATGAAATCTGTTAAATAGAGATTTTTGAATGGTTTATATAAAGAATTTATAAAAGTGATATTTTATGAATAAAGATGTAGATTTATAAATGGAGTTTATAAATATATATATATATATGGATTTGTAATTGATATATGGTGAGTGGATTTATAAATAGAATTTTATAAATTAATGAGATTTATAAAGGAATGGTTTTATAAATGGATTATATAAATGGATTTGATAATAAATGGGATTTAGAAAAGAATGGAGTTATAAATAGAATTTTAAAAATAAAGAGATTTTATTAAAAAGCAGAAGTTTTATAAAATAGAAAAGGGATTTATAAGCATTGTTTCATAAATATAGAAATGAATTACGTTGAAATTTAAATATGGAGTTTAATTGTTTTTATAACAATAATCTTTAAAACTAATGTTTTGAAAATAATATTTTCAAATGCAATTTAATGGTTTTAAAAGTGATTTAAAATGTTTTAACTGACGAAAACATAGATTTCAACATTTATTGCTGTAATAGACGTTTCCGGGAAAGTGAGGAAGGCATGAGCGATAACACTATTGTTATAGTAAACAATTTTGGAAAGAAAATGTTTTATATAGTATACGAGATATATATATATATAGTTAATTAATTAATGGAATCCCTATATTATTGTTTTTGGGTTGATGTAACGATGTTTTACGTAACAGTCGTTTTGACTCAATAAATTGTGTTTTGACCTTCTATAGTGAAATACACAAATTGGTTCTTATGATCATACTAAATGCTTGGTGGTATAGGAAGCATTGATTTTTATACTTAACACCTGTCCAGAGATGAACTCAAGAGTTTTACAGTTATAGAAATCTATTTGGTGTGTCTCCAAAATGGCAGTGCTATTAAATATACTTATACCATTGATATAAGTATATGGAAACGTTTTCCAAATATCGAATAGGTGAAATGGTTTTGAGAATATGTCTTTTTAAAGATAATTTGAAGTAAATATTTAGAAATTGATTTAATTAATAAAAGATTCATTAAATAGGATGAGTGACTACTTATGTGCTAGATTTTATTTTTTCTTTAATATTTAAATAACTGACTATCAAATTTAGCCAATTTTGGTTCCTTGACTTGATGTGGGAACTGATTAGTCATGCACTTAGCACGAAGCCAACTGAGTAGAATTGATTATCTTTTTGGTTAAGAATCATGATTTGAGTAGTGTGTTGTGACTGTGGTACTATAATCTACTAAGCTTCCTTATTGGTCGAAGGATAGAAAGCCGAGAGTTGGAAACGTGATAATTCTATGAGATTTGGTTTCTGTATTAGGTTGTATGGTTCTTATCATTATTGGTCCGGAGTGACCAGGCTTGGATTTATCCAAAACCCACTTTGGACCAATGTATGCGTTCGAAAGTGCAGGGTTATGATGATGATTTTTGATGACGAAGATCTTCATGACGCAGGGATACTAGCCAGAAGACCCGCGATGCATATTATACATATGGCGGCGGTAGTGCTTCGTTATGAAAATCTTCGATATGAAAGGACTTCTTGCTACTAATCGTAGGGAGGATTCCCGATAGGATGTAGTAGGAGAGTACCTTCGGTTTGTCCTATTCCTGGACAACTTGTATGGAAAAATGTCTGACTTTGCATCTCTAGATCACATTGAATGATCTCTATAAATGTATCATCTATTTGGTGGCGGAGAAGGCAAATTCTACTAGCTTAACACCCTTTCCTCAGACATATAAGCTCAGAAGTTATATGTTTGTATAAATCAGTTTTGTTGTTGTGGAATGGCAATGTGTCACTCGAAGTGGAATGTGCTATATGAAAGGTAAACATTTCCTTAAGCCTCATCAACCGTGATTGATTATAATAGGGTTGCTTCAAGGCTACGTGGGACATGCCCATAAGGGTATGCTCCTCACCTATCTTGATTTCCCTCTATATTTTGGGTATGGTATGTATGCTTGTGGCAACGAATAAGTAAGAAACGGCCGAGGTGATGTCATATTTGGTCCTATCCACCACCAGATAGGTCTGCGGGTAAGCCGGTTCTGATTCGCAGAGGTTTCGAAGATGTCGATCCTTGGTACATTCTTCCAGAGATGTACTTTTTGAAAGGTAGTCCCTTACCTTGCCATTATATGGAAATCCATTCTCTATTATGTACTTGCCAATTTGTTTTAGAACCTATTATGTTGGAATTTAGGAATGTAAAAATTTCGGCTATAATTAATATTATTTGTATACTATACACAAGTATAATATTAGAATTTGATATGAAATGTTTTGGTTATCGTAAGGTAAAAATCCATCCGTGTTTATGTGCGACGTGGTCTTACAAGATACCTTAGTTTTGAAAAAGAAAGTGTTTGATAACTTTAAAATTCAGTTGCGATGTGTTTTCTCACGTTGGTTTACCAGACTAATCCTGGCATTCTTCCCTTTCATTGCTCGGGTCAGACAGAGCATATTTACAGAATTAGATTTGGATGCTTTGGAGTTTCAGCGGACGAGCTGGAGGTCTTCAGGTCATATTCATGTATATGTTTATTTTCCACTGCATTAGTGTTAAAATTATCAGCATTTGTGATAACATGTTTTTACAATGGTCTAGGCAGATAATTAGTGGTTTGTTGTTGTATTTTGATTGATGTATGTATATTATAGTTTTTCTTCTATAAAGATTATTGATATTATATTATATGTTGTTACGCTGTGATTGTGAGATTCTGTGTGGTTTTAGTTTCGCTTTCTCTTCTTCTTCTTCTTCTTCTTCTCTTCTTGTTCCTTCTTTCTTTCCCTAACTATCCGTCTTTCCGTTCAATTTTGGTTAGACGTGCTGTCGGCTTGAATTAGGCAGATTTGAGGGTCGCTACATCTACTCTTCGAAGTAGAGTGTTTTTAGAAAAAAATACAAGTTTGTTTCATATCAAAAATGGCAGTGTTAAAAATTAATAGATAACGATACATTTTTTAAAATAACAAAGTTTACAGAGAAATTGCAAAACGGAGTAGAGAAATATTTTTAACTTCCTGGGAAGTAGCTAATCGAATAATAATAGTAAAATCATACTACGAGCTCCAAGTAAATGTCGTTAAACCGTAAATCTCGATTGAAATAGATTAAATCATAAACTCTGGCTAAAACTCGAAGTATATGGAGAAGAAATCAGTTCTAGCTCGAACTCAAAGATCACATCGAACTTGAAGATCATATCGTCGAACTTGAAGCACGTAGAGTAGTATCATTGGCTCGCAGTGTCGTTGCTCGAATTTGAAGATCAAGATTTGGCTCTAGCTCAAAGTAGAGAGGACATCAAAGATCACGATCAGCTTGAAGCATGGGGTGAAGACTCGATTACTCTAACATATGTTTACCAAAATTAGAGTTTTGAGGAATGAGGTGGTTATAGAGAGTGGGATGGTTACTAATTTAGGGTTTGTATAAAGCGAATGGTTAGGGAGAGAAATGAAATTTTCAGGCTGAAATAGTAGGCACCGAGTGAAACATTTTACTCTAACATATGTTTACCAAATATATAAATAAAATAGAAATTATTTGTTTATTTTTCTGAGGGTATGTGATTTATTTTAAATTAAATTTATTTTTCAAGAAAATTTCCAAAAATTGGAAAGATTATTCAAAATTTACAAAGTTCTTTTTCTGCATTTTGTTATGCTTAATTAATTTTTTGCACGATCGATTGGCACAAAAAATAAAATCTACGAATTAACTAAAATATTTTGAAGAACTAAAATATTGACGCTTAATAATTTACAAAATATATTTAAAACAAAAATTTCATCAAATAGATGCAGTATTTGTTAAAAAACATATTTACTTTTCAAGAAAAAGCCTTAACCAATTAACTTAATAATATCAATTTTTCGATTGTTTATAAATTTTTGGAAAATATCAATATTAAAATGGTCAAAAGTAGTAAATTGTTGTAGATCTCTATTACAATTGGTTAACATAAGCAATTATTAAAAATATGTTTTCTACGTATGTTTGGAAAAACCATTATTAAATTTTTATTTATACAATATTATTCTAAATTATTAACTATAATTTATTTATTCATAATTAATTATAATAAAATATAAGTTACTAGCTATAATTTATAAATTATATATTGATAATCATTTATTATAGTAAATTAAAAATTATTAATTTATAAGTTGTCATTTATATATTACTAATTATAAATTATCGCTTGAAAATTATTAAGTATTAATTAATAGTTATAAATTATAAATTATATATTTTTTAATAGTAAAATTTTATTATAATACAATAGGTTGCTTGCTTATTTTTAATGAAAATGATTGTTTTCAAGAAAAGATCTTAATCAAATAACTGAGTAATATCAATTTTTTAATTTTTATAAGCTTTGGTAAATAACAATATTTACAACGGCCGAAATCAATAAATTATTATAAATATCTATTATAACTAGTTAAAATAAACAGTTGTTAAAATTATGTTTATTACCACTATCAAGAAAAAAGAGTAGTTAAAAATATGTTTATTACAACTGGCATGGAGAAATAGTTATTGAAAACCCTTTATTACAATTGTCATGAAAAACTAGTTGCTAAAACCCTTTATTAAAACTACCATTTTACGGACGTTGTAGATAACTAGTTGTAACGGGCCATTTTCTTGTAGTTCTTGGACTTACAATAACACGCCAAATCAATTTTCAATTTATTGGGATCACTAGGGTCCATTAAGATATAAGTGTAGGAGTTGCACCTAACCTTAAAGATGTGCGTGGAACTAAAGCGGTCGAGGGGACTTCATCTTGACACTACTCTACAAGTTTCAATGACAAATATTCTGCAATTGCCTTCCAATTCCTTTCATTTTCATAGCAGGCAGTATACAACTCTATCACATTTTTTAATGTAGTTTCCTACTCAACTTTACATTCCTACGCTGATTTTATCTCTATATTTTCGTTCATATCTGTTATAACGACTTCCTATTACCCTACTTTATACTATGTTGTTTCAAGTTCATATTCTAATTATTTAATGTATGCATGTTGATTTTGATTAACCTCTTTAACGTATCCATTCCGACAAGCCAGAGCTAAGGAGGGTAGTATGCTTGTTACTCAAAACCTAAGCCTTAGACACTCCTATTGTAGACACCCATTAGATAGAAAAGTCTAGCAGTTGACATAAATGTTAACTAATTATTTATGTGAACCTAATAGTGCTTTAATACTAATGTTAGATCTAGTTTGATATGTAGCAGGTAGTTTAGGTAAACTTAAACAATTCCCTAACTGTGTATATTAGGTATCAGATCCAATTTAGTGTATCAAATATTGTCCAAATCCCTATGGTATTTTTGTAAGGTTTTACTTATGTTTAATATGACAGGAATGGAACATACAATATAAGTTTTATGTATATATATATATATATATATGTGTATGTATGTATGTATGTATGTATGTATGTATGTATTCATGTTTTTAATCTAAACATGTACGTAATATATAGACATATAGTTTTTGTGATTCATAGCTAATGTATATACATATATATTATAGTGCGTATATATACATATGGGGTTCCTTCATATGGAAATCAAATATATAAATATACATATGTTAAATTTCAAAAAAAATACATATGTTTATATGTATTAAAATATATGTATATAGTGTGTACACATATATATTTAATAATATATACATACATATACATACATACATATATATATATTATATGTAATATGTCAACCAATAATATATTTTATATAATTTATAATCACAATCATTATGTATATATGAGGTACTAATTATTTTAAGGTATGTATGTACACTACAAGGAGAACAATGATTTCCGACGGCTAAAAACCGTCGGCGGCCGTCGGAAGCCGTCGGAAGCCGTCGGCGGCAGTCGGGAAAAGCCGTCGGAATATACGGCGTCGGGGAGCAATATTTCCAACGGCTTCCGATAAAGGGTGCCATACTTATTGCCGACGGTTTCCGATGGCTTTCGACGGATTCCGACACGTGTCGGGATCCGTCGGAAACCGTCGAAAAAAATGTCCTACAGGCTGTCGGAAGCCGTCGGAAATTGCATACCTGTAAACTGTCGGAAGCCGTCGAAAACAGTCGGAAATCTGCTTTTTTATTACTGCTACAAATATAGCCTTTCATACACATTTCTCTTCCAAAAACTATTACACCAATACTGCACAATCCAATATACAATATACCAACCAAATATCAAAACCCAAACTACACAAAATTAATCAAACACACAAATATATCAAATTACATCAAAATAAAATACATAATATACATAACCATTCCAACAACCCCAACAATAAGTGTTTTACCATGTCATACATACACAAAATCATCAACATCCACATCATTATACAACCACACAACCAAGTGTATCAAAAATAATCATACAAAACTAAAAAAATCATACCTGAAAAAGCAAGAAAGCAATGAATCAATCTCCTCCACATCCAAAGCCAGCCGAGGAAGGGAAGCGGCCACCAAACTGCTGCATGTACCCTAACAACTGTGTGGTCTGCATGGCCTGTTGGCAGTTCTGCTCCTCCAGCTGGGACACTCTAGTCCGCAATTCTTCTATATCGGCTAGATCGCTCTAAGCTCTATTCCGCCGACCCCGTCTTTGATTGCTGGACTGCAATAAATATTAAATTTAGCTGTGTGATCTCTGTAAGTGTATGTGCATATCTCTATAAATGAATAAAATTCAAGTTTATTGTTTTGAAAAGGTCCAAATAGCATATTTGAAGTATTCAAGATAAAATTTTATATTCCAACATAGAATTTTGACTTAAATATCAAATTAGCAGTAAAATAAATTATTTACCACTTGATTGCCAAACCTGTATCGTCTGCCATGCTTTGCTGGATCCATAACGGACTCAAAAATAGCATCCTCCTCATCAATCGTCAGCTGTTCTCGACCCGTATCAGCAAGGAGTTTCTGGCGCTGGTCCATAAAGATTTCCTGCATTAACAAATTAATAACATCATATCTTATTTCATTATAGTTTAACAAGCAGAACAATTACTAATACTGCATAAAATGAAATATGCTTACATGGCTCTTGCTGGATTTATCGTCCTACCATGTATAAGAAACAGTTCCGTCCGGATTTACACGCTCGACAGCATGCGTACGAGTGAAAATGTCCATATAGCCCATGGGACCATGCGCCTCAGCTTCCTGAAGTTGATTTTAACATACAATTATTATACATTTAAAAATATATAGTATAAACTATTTACAATTATCATTCAGTAAATTTACCAACTCCTGCCGATACTGCTGAAATGACTTCGACCCTCCGCAATGAGTGACAGGATTTTTATTTCTGTTTGCAGAGCTTCTATCCGACTCTGCCTGTACATTCAAAATTTGATACATTATTTTTCGATTACGTCAAATTAATAATTCAAAAAAAATTAGTATACTTGCTTTCGCCTCGTCCGTTTCCCAGTATCCCAACCATGCTTGCTATACGCTCTCCCCCATCCACCGTGATTTCTTACCAGATTTCTTAATTTCAGATATCGTGTCCCTATAGTTCTTGCGCATCTTCTTCATCCAGTATCCTCGTGCCAGCAGCATATCGTTTGTCTGGATGTCTATCTCAGCCTGTGTTTCACGATAAAAAGTTAAAAAAAATTACACTATAACGATAAACAGTAGAAAAACGACAAAAAAGAATTGAAAATGGAAAACAGAAAAAATATACAGACATCCTGCCATATGCACTCTATGATGTGAGGATGGATGTTATCCCACTTCGGCCAGCAAGCACTCATCCTACTGTGATAAGAAGCTCTAGAGACATCCAGCACAACTTGTATGATTGTCTGTAATTATTATTTCGTTATTTTGCTCAAGCTCTGCCTGATAAGCTTGTTCGTATAGAATATTCTTCCCATCTAATGTGAATCTGGCCTTTGTTTTAAAAACTGCAGACCAATCTGCTTTATCTCTTTTTAGAGACGGATAAGGAGCGTAATAAACTTGCAATGCTTGTTTGGCAAGTACAAAAGGATCATACTTGTGATAGTGCGATGTATGCTTTATTTCGATAAGATTATAATCCTTGTGCACATTAATTCCAGAACCTGAAACATTGCTAAACCAATTTCATCTAAATAGAAACACCTCCTCCGTGGGTCGTGAGAAATATGTCAGTTGCAAAATTTGTGTTAGAACGCCATAAAAATCATTTAAGTGATTTTCTGGGTCGTCAATACCTTTATCAAATACACCAGTATTATTTGTTAATTTTTCTACACCGTATTCTTTGGTGTTAAATTTATATCCATTGACGAAATATATTGGTATGCCTTGACCACTCTTTTTGGTCCCATCGCAAGTTGTTTCAACCCTTCGTCAACAACACAATTTCTCGGCTCATAAACGTAATTTGAAAACCAACCGGAAAATCTTTACTGAGATCTCTGTTCGGATGTTCATGTTCATAAACACTGTTTATATAAACAAATTATTACATTAGGTTATACACGTGCATGCATTATAGAAAAGAATAAAACACAAATTATTATTTTAGATTACCTAACAAACGGTGCAACCTCGGCACAATTTAGAAGAATATAAGTGTGTGATACATGAAGATCTCTATCGTCTAGCCATATTTCTACACATTTTCCAAAAGGTCGAACATGTTGTCTAAAAATAGATAACATTGCTTGAGAGGACTCTTGTTCGTCGCCTTCGTCATTACAAGGAACACTTTCAAATGAAATATTCACATGGTCACTAAAATAGTGAGAGAAAAAGAACGAAGCTTCTTCTTCGATGTAAGATTTACATATCGAACCTTCAACTCGTGCTTTTTGCCTCACTTTTTTCTTCAGATGATTCAAATATCTATGCAAAATTAATTTATATTAACTTCATCTTTCAAATGCAATTAAATTACGTGATAACATATTACATACCTCTTAAATGGATACATCCATCCATATTGGACAGGACCTCGAAGTCGTGCTTCAGATGGGAGATGAACAGGTAAATGTTCCATTACATTAAAAAAACCTGGCGTAAATATTTTCTCTAATTTGCAAAGCAATATAGGAATATCCACTTCAAGTTTACGTAAACGTTGCACTTTTAAAGTAGTCGAACAAAGCTCTTTGTAAAACATACTAAGCTCCGTTACTACCTTCCAAACTTTTAACGGCAGTAGTTCTTTGAACATAACGGGAAATAAATTTTCCATCATTATGTGACAGTCGTGAATTTTCATTCCGCTCAATCTACCAATTTTAAAGTCAACACATCTACGAAGATTTGATGTTATCCCATCAGGAAATTTTAACCCTTCCACCCATTTTAACATAGTTTTAACTTGATTATTATCTAATTTGTAACATGCTTTGGGTTTTTTACTGTCATTTGGTTTCATATGAAGCTCAGGATGTTTGCATAATTCTTCTATATCACGTCTTGATTTCAAATCATCCTTCGTCTTCCCTTTCACATTCAAAATTGTGTTAAAAACATTATCAAATACATTTTTCTCATTGTGCATCACATCTATATTATGACGAAGCAGAAGATGTTTCCAATATGGCAACTACCAAAGAATAGTTTATTTGCACCAGTTATGAATAACTGATTTGCCATCAATATCTGTTTGCTCTCCAGTTTCATATATCTTTGGATAGTCCCTAACAAGTTCATATATGTCTTCGCTTGACCATATCGTCGGTGGTTGTCTGGTTTCTACTCTATTAGCTAAAAAGTTTTTCTTGTCTCCTCTGAAGGGATGATTTACATGGAGAAAATATCGATGACAGTCAAACCATGAAATTTTCTTACCATGAGGTAAAGAAAACGCTCGTGTTTCATCCATGCAATATGGACATGCTAGACGACCGGCGGTACTCCATCCTGAAAGCATTGCATAGGCAGGAAAATCAGTTATAGTCCACAACAAAGAAGCAAACATACAAAAAAAATTCTTCTTCGACACATCGTATGTTTCTACTCCTTCGTTCCACAGTATTTTTAACTCCTCAATCAACGGTTGTAAATATACATCGATTCCTTGTGTCGGATCGTCGGGGCTAGGAACGACAACAGTAAGAAACATATATTGCGTTTTCATACACATCCATGGAGGTAAATTATACGGTGTGATGATAATGGGCCAGGATGAATATTTAGAATCAAATTGAGAAAATGGAGAAAAATCGTCCGTACATAATCCTAATCTAACATTTCGACTCTCCACTGCAAAATTTGGATACGTTTTATCGAAATGCTTCCATGCTTCTACATCGGCCGGATGTGTCAACGTACCCTCTTCCTCCGTTCTCACACTATGCCATCTCATATTAGATGTAGTTACAGAAGATGCATATAATCTTTGAAGTCTTGGAGTTATGGGTAAGTAATGCATACGCTTGTACGAAACTTCCTTCCCATTCTTTTTTCTTGGTTTGTATCTCTCCTGGTTACAAATTTTACAATTTCTAAGGTTTGCGTCTTCTTTCCAAAACAACATGTAGCCTTTTAAACATGTATCTATTTTCTGATAATGTAAACCAAAAGCCGACATAAGTTTTTTAACTTCATAGTTATTTTCACCCATTAGATTACTGGGCGGCATATGTCTTTTTGCAGCTTGTACAACAGCCGTAAACCCAGCTTCAGCGATGTTGTATTTTGACTTCATCGCAATGTATTCTGCAATTACTGACAGCTGAGTGCCGCTTTTACAACCATCCCAAATAGTTTTCTTAGCAGCATCTAGTAAATCATAAATTTTTTTTCTTTAATATTTGGTTCTTCAACATTTCCATCATCGTCGTCAACTTCAACCCTAGGAAACATTGATCGTGCTTCATCTTTGACCATATTTTCTATACGGGTCATCCTAACTATTTCGTTAACGACACTTTCAGCCTCTACAGAAGTATTTGCTACAATTTCTCCATGCCGATCCCAAACATAATACTCGGGTACGAAACCGTTTTGGCACAAATGAACTTTCATAATATCTGGTAACAAATACTTCAAATGTCTACACCTACTACACGGACAACGAATTTCTGGATCGTTTCCGTTATTACTTAAAGCGAATTCAACAAACACGTTTATACCATTATAAAAATCTTCTTTTATTGAGCCCCTCAGTCCTTTTCTTTTGTATATCCATCTCCTCCGATCAACAAAATAATCAATCATTTTTCCTATTTGAGAAAATGAGAAGTTCAAAATTTAATATTTATTTTCAAGAATACAAATTCGAAAAAGATTATTTTCATGGTCGTATAATATTTGAATTTAAAGAACAACTTCACAAATTTAAAAATATTTTCAAATAGGGCACATATTATTTCTTAACGTATCGATATAAAAAATTGTATAAATTTTTTTTCCATGGTCAGGCATCCTACTTCCCATTACAAACACAGTAAGCATTTACATTTCGTATATTACTTCGTCTCAAATGATTCAACAAAATTTCGGCAGCATTTCCCTTTTGTTCCCTACATTGTACACAAATGTGTGTACGCAGGAAACAAAAAAGAAAAGTTAGGCCGAAATTTTATGAACCGTTTGAGACGAAGTAGTATACAAAATGTAAATGCTTACTATTTTCATAACTTGTCCAATACAGGGACAAATCCAACAAACATTGTACCAGATGAATATAAATGGTCGTTTTTTGAAAAAAAAGGACTATTTATATAACGATCATGTACAACACTCGTTAGACGGAGCCAAAAATTATCTAAGGGACATTAGTTAATTAAATGTGCGCATTTTACGAAAAAAATACAATTTTACTAACTGTGCACATTTACAAAAATATATTTTAATTTATCACATCTATTCGACGTATTACATCAACTTAAGGCTCGTTCGATGCATTTTTTTGTTGCATAAGTCAATACATGCACAATATAATATTCCTAGCTCGTCCATTTGTTTTATCTTATTCCAACTAACATAATACAATGATAGCAGCGCTACACACATATACAATGGTACAACCAAGGCATACACAACGATTTCCATATACACGAACAACCCCAAATTATACATGTTTTTCACAATTTCACGATAAAATATGAAATAGGTATACCATGGAATGCTAGAAACTATTATAACACAATTGGAAACAATTTCAATCACCAATTAGCCCTAATTTATCAATTTATGCAAATCTAGAATTAGGGTAAAAACTGAATTTTTCACGAAAATAAGAGATTATACCTTAGTTGTAGAGCAAGAGGTGCTGAATTCACAGCGAGGAGGAGGAAAAAGCACGAAATCAGCGATTGGAGGTTGAAAATGGTGATTTGGGGGTTTTTTTCGATTTGTTGAGGTGGCTGGAAAATGAGGAAGAAAGGCTCGGCTGACTGCTGTAATTCGATATTTTTCGACTGCTTCCGACGGCCGCCGACGACCCGTCGGAAGCCGTCACTCCCCCGTCGCTATTTGACCTTTTTCTAGTAGTGGTATGTATGTTAATATGTGTATATGAATTTATGTTTTTTCAAATATCATTCGAGTAAAAAATATCGTTTATTTGAAATATTTCACTAAGTCATATACATATACATATACGTATATATATAATTTAAATAATATATTTTATTCGAAATGTCTTAAGCTAATTGAAATGATAATTATATTATAGAAATTAAAATTTAAAATTTAAATTATATGAATAATTTTATGATGAAACTATTTATATAATTTATATACATACATATATATATATATATGTTAAAATATGTTTAGTTAAAGTCATATAATTTAATTAACACACACACATATATGTGTGTGTAATTTATATTTATAATTAAATCCGAATACATAAAAATATATATATGCACGTATAAATTCATTTTTTTGTTGGAATATATAATTTTCAAATATATATATATAATGATTAATATTTATGTACATATATACAAACATATTTATTTTTCTTCAAATATAGAAACACACACATTATTTAAGACCATATATTGTAATATATATCATATTATAGTTTAAGTATGTATTATATATAATTTTTTTTGGTCGTGAGGATCTTTTAAACTAAAATCAATTTAAGTTAAACACACACACATGCGCGCAAACATATAATTCAAAATAAAATGCAATGACCCGTACTTTTGGGTATTCGAATTTGAATATTTATTTTATCTAAATATTTGGATTTGAATTAAATTATAATAAAATATATATTTCAAATTAAGACTTCATTTTTAATGACGTCGTCTTTATTTAATTTATAGAATTTTTTCATAATTTTTAATTTGGAATATAAAAATATTTCTGTTTGACACGTTTTTTTTTGCGCCAAACGTCGCTACTTTTGAAATTTAACATAATAAGTTAACTTGTCTATTTTATTACTGTTTTGTGATCGCCTTATGCTGTTGAGTATGATCATATTATTATTTTGGTCGTTCGCGGTCCATACGCGAATGGAATATGGTGTAGCATCGTACCCCAAAACAAAGTTTAAACCATACAAATTTCTCTGTTCGTGCATGCTGAATTTAATGTATTGGTACTACTTTTTTTTCATTAGCATTGAAGTTTCCTCTTTTATATATAGGGTGACTGAATAGACTGGGGGGGATGAATGTTACAGAGCCAACCATTCCCAAATACATTTCATTTTTCTACATTTTTTTTCTTTTGATTTCCTTCACTTCACTGCATGCTTTCCGTTTTTTCTTCCCTTAAAACTAGCAACCCATTTTCCTTCACGTATAGAACACACTTTCATAATTCATCCTTTTGCTTTTCACATTGCTTTCTTTCAACTGCGCATGAAGATGAACGTACAAAGCATAAAAAGAGAAATACACATTACATTGTTTTTAGTTTTGGTTATTACAACATCAAAATGGATACATTCATTTTGTACACACATTTTTCCTCATTCCTTCTCTACAAACACAAGAATGGATGCAATTTCCTCTTCACAAAAATCAACACATTTCCATTTTTTCTATAATTTTAGTTTGCTGCAACTTGCAGCACCTTGAGCATGGGGCGCGTGCATGTGAAGCTTTTGCGTGTATACGCGTGTTTCCTTGTGAATGTTGTATGAGTGTGTGCTTTGTGAATGCAAGTGCATGGTTGTGTACGTGAAGTGAAGGAGAAAACGAAGGAGAGGATGGGTTGGAGGTTGGGCTGTGTGAATGGAGAAGCCTATTCCGGCCTAGAAATGTGAATTTGAGGAGGAGGAAGCACTATTATTGGGAATTATATGGCATGTGCATGCATGGTCGTGAGTCTCTTAAGTGTATAGGGAGAAGACAATACAGGGGAGAGGCTCGTCATGAAGGGTGCATAGGTTAACGTGGAAGTGGAGGAGTACTGTTTGCATGGAGGCTTGTGCAGGTTCACAAGGTGGGAACATGTAATGATGGAAGAAGCACTGTTCATTGCATAGCCTTTTGCACTTAGGTCCTTGTTAATATATTCAATTGCAAGATAGAGGTGGGGCCGTTGCTTTCTTGTGCACGGGTAGAAGATAATAGGCTCGGCCTGTTTAGCTAATTAGTGAGAATTAAATTGTTTTTGTTTGTTTAATTTGTTTTACTACGTGTTAACTTAAAAATTCATAGCATACCCGTATTAAATCCATTTAACCCACAAATATTTGCACTGGGTTCGTATTCATGAATGCAATGCTTGGATGTGATTTGTTGTTAGTTTCGAAGTAGTATAGTTTATTGATAAATTAATACTGACTATTTTTAATTACATTGATTTGGATAATTATGTAGTTAAGATAATTATACTTTGTGGGTGTTATCTATTTGGCCAAATAAACACCGTACTGTTAAGTAATTGAATATGGTAGTCTAGAGGCCCGTATAGCCGAATAAAACACTGTTCCGCTAATTTAAGTAATTGGGAAATTAATTAGCAGAATAAAACCCCGTTCTGATATTCTATGGATTTGGACATTTGAGTATATATCGTTAATGTATATTCCACTTGAATTAGTGAAATTTTAACCAATGATGGTTAAGTGTTGAATTTATTTACGTTGTCGATGATTATGTAAATATCGGTTGTTAACTTGAAAAGTTAATTTAATTAATGGTGACTTGATTAAAATTGGACATTTATTTAGCAGAAATAAATCATGTTCTGCTATTACGTTAGTAAGGACACTTAATTTCATTCCAATGTACTAGTATTGGATAAATGTTATATTAACAATTGCTTGTTAATTATGGATTTATCTTACATATATGATGTTGTATGAATACCTGGATTATAACTTGGACTGTTAATGGAATTAATGGTGACTCGATTAAGTTCCATTGAAGTTGCTAAGCCTTATTCCAAAGTTGATTTTGAATCAAAGTTATTTGAAGAATAATTATTAATTATTAACAAGGTTAGTAAAGATAATTATTATTTGGTTTAGAAGATAATTAATAATTGTTAGTAATGATTTCAAGTTAATTTTTTTATTAATATGATTCTTAAGGGTTATTTAAGAATATTTAATTATTGTTTCAAAGTTATTAAACTATTAAAAATGTTTTAAATTATAATTTAATTATTAATTAAGGTTATTTTTTTAAT
Organism: Allium fistulosum; assembly: GCA_030737815.1. Taxonomy (NCBI): domain Eukaryota; kingdom Viridiplantae; phylum Streptophyta; class Magnoliopsida; order Asparagales; family Amaryllidaceae; genus Allium; species Allium fistulosum. The sequence continues at coordinate 420,815,495 of CM060907.1, read as the reverse complement.
AAATTGATTTTAAAGTTATTATTATTTTAAGAGTTAATTAATATTAAAATATTATTATTTCAAAGATAAATTGTTCAAATATTAATATTGTTTTAAAAATAATATATTATATTAATATTGTTTGAAGTTAATTATTTTAAAATATTTGAAGTTATTTGCAAAATATTGAAAGTTTATTTTATTATAATTAAATAATGTTTTTGTTCTAAAGAATTGATTTCAAATGATAGGATTTAAAAAGGGAAAGTTGTACAAATAGTTTGAGATTTATAAAAGCGTATTTTTCTAATTGAATTGTGGAGTTGTAAAGAAACATTATAAATAAACTTGAAGATATTTATGAAGTAAAAGAGATTTGGAAAGAAGTGGTTGATTTTCATAGCGTAATCCAAAGGCAGAGATTGCCTACATTTTGTTATGTTTTAGCTGGAATAGCGACGTAACCATTATGCAAACTGCGATCTATGATTGATTGTATGGCGGAAATCGTGAGGCGGAGATTGCCTAAGTTAAGTTTGGTTTTTCAGGGATAGAGCCGCAACCATCGAGCTGTGATCCATGGTCGATACTAAATGGTACTTTCCAAATATACTTATATATATATATATATTTCTTAAAAGTTTTCATGTATATTTGAAAGGAATGGTTTGTGAATAAAATTACTCCGGTGAGGTAAGTATATGTCTGTTTTTGGTAAAGAGATTTAATTTATCTATATTAAATTAAATGAGGCTTAGTGATTTTAATGGGAAATGTGATCTATGGTTGAATGTTTGTTGATTTGATAGTTAAATAACCGACTATCAAAACTTGGCCAAAATTTCTAATCCTTCTTAAATTTGGTGGTATGAAATTATCCCCTACTTAAGACCGAAGGATTTTAACTCTGGAAATATCTAGGAGAAATGCTAGAATTTTATGGTACGGTTACCATCGAGTTGCTATACTGTACGTATAAACATGTGGATCTTCTAGGACAAATGATAAGGAGATCTGTCCACTTAAACGGTTAGGGGGTGATCCCCGATTTTATGTATTGTCTAATTATTTCCTAAAGAACCGGTATTGAGCATTCCGAAAAGATGACGAATGGTTTTTAGAGCACCCAGGAAATGGAGAGTGTACTTGTAAGAGATAACTCGGAACCCATGACCTACTCCAAAACCATATACGGTTAAATGGAGGAGAGGCGTTATATTTTGAGATGTTGGAATCCATGTGGGGTTCCGTGACTCGTTGGAGTGTGGGAAGCTATGTCAAGATCTATTGAGATATGGAATTCAGGTGTGATTCCATGACCTATTAAGGTGTGGGAGTCCATGTAGGATTCCATAATTTATTTTAGAGACGTTGCATGAGCTGGAAGCTGGATGTGGCCTCATCAACGGAAATGACCAAAACCAGAGATAGGATGCATAGCTAGGGGCCTAGCTAACCCATGAGGGTGTAGTCGTCTCTCTTACTAGCAAGTCCCTATCGTTTATTTTATGCATACTGGGAGCGATTCACTCGACCTAGGTGGCCAGTTATGTATTTCCTATGTACCTCGGCTAGACAGGTAGGATAACTCGGATCCTTGTGCAAGAGGACCATTCTCGAAGTACTGAGGGCACCTCCGTGGAAATCCTACACAATTAGCGAACGAGCTTTATCAGATTATGATTTTATAACTAGTATCGTTGTGATGTACATAGTACATGCATCGCAGCTACATGTTATTATTACTTTGGCGAATAGACACTATTATAATATCATATGATTTTCTATAAAGGAGTTTTGGTTATCGTAAGGTAAAAACCCGTCCCTGTTTATGTGCGGTGTGGTCTGACGAGATACCTTTGATTTTAAAGGATTTTAAAGTTATAATAAATAAAATTTCTTGTGATTTAAGTTCTCACGCTGGTTTTACTAGACTGACTCGGGCGTGGTTTTTTCCTATATGCTTGGGTCAGATCGTGAATATTTCCAGGTTAACTTGGATATTTGGAGCTTCAGGAGAGTTGCTGGAGGCCCAGAGTCGTATTAACATAGATGATTATATTTCCGTTGCTTAGATTGTTGTATATTATTCAGCAATTTGTGAGGATTTGTTGTTATAATTGTCCGGTTGAAATAGGTTAGTGTACTCTGATTGATGTCTGTATATATATAAATTACAGTTTTGATTTTGTGCAAAGATTTGTTATGTAATATAGATTATTCATTCCGCTGTGAGATTATGTATTGCTTAGTTTCTTCTTGTCTTCTTTCTTTTCCCTAACTATCCACCTTTCCTTTCAATTTTGGTTGGACATGTGTGGTTTATTGTCAATTTAAACTGTACGGAAAAGTGAATCATTACAACATGGTATCAGAGCTGAAGGTTAAGCGAGAACCTTGGCTTTGGTCGGTAGAACTCATTATAGATAGGGTTAGTAATACCCTAGAATGAGCAACTCATTAGAGAAAGGGTAAGCGATGCCCTAGAATGAGTTTGAGTGTATATATATGAGCACGTATTTGTTAGTGATATAAAAATGTTTTGTATTGTGTTATTTGATCTGTTGAGTGGCTTAAGAATTCTGGTTGATGCGTTTGGCCAACGTTATCAATAAGGATTTCCTAAACACTCAAACAAGACCAATTGACACAGTATTGTTTCAAAATGGGTAAATGGAATAATTTTACCTAGAAATAAATTTTATATAAAAAAGAAAATTTTTCAATGGTTATTCTTGGTTGTGCTTGGTTGTTAGGAGTGATAGTATTCCATCATTATCATCTACAATTTTGATTAGTCATGCTCGCTCATTTCTGAGCATTAAGTATTGATCTATCTAAAATCTTCCTTTTGAAACTTGGATTGGATGGATAGGAATCTTGGGAACATTGAAACGAGTACCTTGTGAATTAATTTTCACAATTTGAATATAAGGCATTCGTTGATAATGTTGAATTGAAAATTGATTTCTAAAGGTTGTTTATTCAAATGAAAATTTGTATATTTTTTTAATAAAAAAGTATTTAGAAATGATTTTATATAAAAGATTTATTTGATAAAGTTTAAATAAATATTGCTTTATTCAGAGAAATTAGAATATATTCAAATAAATATTTTGGAAATGATTGAATATAAGAGTTGGTTGTATTAAACTGTGATTTTGTAAAAGAAGATTATTAAAAGAAAAACAAAAATATTTATGGAATAAATACTTGAAAGATGATTTATATGAAGAAAGCTATAATATTTTCGCAATAAATATTTGGGAAATGATTTCCTTTAAGAGAATAAATTTTATAAATTTGATTTACTAAAATGTGCCTTATAAATAAAAGGAACTCGAGAGTTTAAATCCCGGTGATTTTTGAAAAATGGTTTTCGAGGTTTAAAGGGTTAATAATAGTATTGAAAATATTTTCGAGTTCTAAATAGACAATTGCTGCCATTAGGACCTTGCTATAAAATTGTTAGTGTTGGAACTGGACCAGCCCGTAGCGGAAGTTATAGGTGTTAACGTTAAAATATGAACGATAACACCCGGTGTGTGTAACAAGATCGTGAAAGCACCACCCGTGTGACGGGAACAGAAATTAAGCAGGAAAATAGCTGAAATGCAGTAAATGAACAACAGATTTATAGTGGTTCGGCCCGTAATTGAGCCTACGTCCACTTTATAGTCTCTTATTGCTGATTCGGTTACAATTTGATACAAATCTCCTCAAGAAACAGTACAATTCGATCACAAGAAGCAATCTAGACTACTAGCTCAATCTTCGACGGTGAAACTCGATGAATCCATCTCGGATGTAAGGAATTTCTCTCGAAGCTTGTTGTAGTGTCGTGAATGCTTGAAGGATCCTTGATTACTGAATGAATGAAGAGTTCGACGGAGTAACAGCGCTGTAGAAATGATTTGCCAAAAGTCCTCCTCAAGTTGGAAGTGATGTCCTATTTATAGGAGCTGATTTCTGGGCAGGAAATTTGCCTAAGTCTTAGGTCGCGCACGACCTTAGTTAGGTCGTAGGTCGTGAGCGACCTAAGCTAGGTCGCTGTCCCCTTGCGGCTTCAGGAGTTACTGTACTTGTCTTCATTTGATCAAGTAATAGGTCGCACGCGAGTTACAGAATAGCTGTGGGAGCTCTAGGTCGTAGGGCGCTCAACCTCCTTTAATAGTTAGGTCGCTAACCTATTTAAGTCGTCAAGTTCCTTAGGTCGCTAACTACCTTAGGTTGTTAAGTCCTTTAGGTCGCTAGCTACCTTAGGTTGTTGAGTTCCATAGGTCGCCATCCTTTCTGCCTCCTTAGGTCGCGAGGTCTTCTGCAGCCTTAGGTCGCGAACCCTTCTGGACCTTAGGTCGCGAAGAAGTTAGGTCGCTAACTTCTTATCTTGATAAGTCGTGGACTTTCTCAGTTAGATCGCTATGTAGCTAGGTCGCAGCATTCTTAGGTCGTAGAGCCTCTTAAGTCGTAGCCTTAGCTTAGGTCGCAACATTCTTAGGTCGCAGCATTCTTAGGTCGCAGCATTCTTAGGTCGCAGCTTTTCCTTAGGTCGCAGAGCCTCTTAAGTCGTAGCCTTAGCTTAGGTCGCAACATTCTTAGGTCGCAGCATTCTTAGGTCGCAGCATTCTTAGGTCGCAGCTTTTCCTTAGGTCGCAGAGCCTCTTAAGTCGTAGCCTTAGCTTAGGTCGCAACATTCTTAGGTCGCAGCATTCTTAGGTCGCAGCATTCTTAGGTCGCAGCTTTTCCTTAGGTCGCAAAGCCTCTTAAGTCGTAAAGTTTTAGGTCGCTGAAATAAAGGAGTTAACATTTGCCCCTCGAAGTATATGACTATACCCTAGGTCGTATGCTTCGACTCAACTTTGCTAGGTCGCGAATCGATTTAAAACTTGCTCGCCTGTTCACCTCCCTCCTTCAGTCCCATATAAATTGGTTAGGTCGCACCTTCTTCCTTACCCTACTGTCCTGAGCCTCCATCGCCATTAACAGTTTTTTCGAGCTTCCAGAGACAAATTTGACTTAATCAGCCAACGATCCTTCCTCGCCGATCATAATTCGTAAGTGGATCAGCTTATACTTGCCCATAGTCACTGTTTTGAACATGAATCGTTGTCGCTCGACCTAAGCCCAATTCCATGCATCACGCTTTTTTGTACGGTAGTCTCAATCGACTTTCGTTCGTCGTTTGACGTGTTGGGATGATTTGCGATCATACGAAAAGTTTTGCTACGGATCTGTAGGGTTTGCCATTGATTCTCTAGTTAATCGGTGATAGGTTGAGGTAGGATGAAGGGGATGATGATTCCTTTTTTGAACTGGTGGTATTGGGTTATTGGACCCAATATGATGTTGCTTGGAGAAGAAGTCATCAACCTATCAGATTCGAATGCCCTAAGAGTTAGGTCGCGTGGGAATGCTTAACGACCTTAGCCTTTGCGACCTGACGACATTTGCGACCTAGAGTATCTTCAACCTAAAAACAATTGTGCTCGACCTAGGACTTAAGAGAATTGCCCCACCTTAATCCATTCAGCTGCAACACGCGACCTACATAAATCCTGACTTATGATAGGTCGCTGAACGACCTAAGACTTAGGCAATTTTTCACAGTCTTGAACTTTCAATCTGAACAACAGTATAAGAACATTGCAGCCTGTGTTAGGTCGTAAGCGACCTAACACTTAGAACTTTGAACAGCTTTTGACTGATTTTCTGGACTTGAATTATTTTGGGTTTTGCACTTCTTCTCGGATTGCCTCAACTTTAATGCTAATAACCTGTTTAGAAGCAAGATTCACAGAAAAAATGGGACGAATATACTGCTATTGATTGCCCACATCAAACAGCAGATTAGTTGTCAAAGAAAATCAAACTTAAATGAACTTCGTGAATGAAATGTTGTGAACTAACAAATCTAAGTGAAGTATTAAAGCAAAATTGAAGTGATCAACTAAAGCTGATTTATTTGCATTAACACAACACTATTCCTGGACTTAAAATATTAAGCCCCGAAACTTTATAATTGACAAGTATCAATTAGTTTAATTTCATTTACATTTGCTCATTATTGTATTAGTTTTGCACAACACTTCACTCTTTTTAGGAAACGCGCACCTTAACATTTGATCGTCCAGTTCCTTGTGTAGAATGGAATCTCAGCAAGAAGACTTGGAAATAGCCGGAGAAGCTTTTCCAATTGCTACTCCACTAATCGATCCTCCGGAAAGGACTTCTACTACTTTAAGTCATAAAGTCTTCCGACAACTGTGCATCCAATTCGGCATTGCCGAAGCAGATGCTTTACTTCCTGGGCCAAACGACACTGCTGACAGGCCGCCTCTTGGCTTCGTTGCTGTGAACCGGCAGATGTGTTCAAGTGGAGCCATTCCTCCATTTAATGATTGTCTTCGGGAACTCCTCCTTCGGCTAACTATTTCTCCCTTTCAACTACACCCTAACGGATACTCCATCCTGCTGGGATTGTGTGTGCTTTTTAGGAGAACGTTGAACTGTTTTCCCTCTTTTGATGAAATTCGCTTCTTGTGCACATTTGCAAAGAACAAGGACCATCCTTCTATCATACTTGTGAGGAGTGCTAGGAATCGCAAACTAATTCTGGACTTGCCTGAAAGTGCCCACGGATTCTTGACTCAATTCTTCTATGTTCGTTGTCCTCCGGGATTTTATGCTATTTGGAGAGTCGGAAGTAAGATTACCTCTTACCAATTCATTTTTCTAAATTTCTCATAATTCGAACCATCAAATGCTTAATTCCATTCTTTCTTCGTGCAGCACTTCCTTCTCTTCTTCGAGATACCAGCCGTAAGTCGATTTTAGATACTTTGAGTGCTGTTGACGCTGAAGAGAGGAGTGCCAAATTCTTGTTGAAAGATGAATTTCTGCACCAGTTTGGCCTTTTACATTCTTCTAGATCGACTCAGATTCATGAAGTTTCTAGTTCCGAGGCGGAAACGTTAATTGCCTCAGATTCCCAAGCAGAGGCCTCGAATGCCCCAGCTTTTGTAGAAGAAGCTGCATCAGAAGCACCCGTCATGGAGGCTACCTTGGTAAAATGTTCCGCATCCATCGATGTCGCAGGGTTAGTCAGCAAGTCGGCGCTTACCCCAATTACTGAAGAGGAAGAGAATCCTCAAGTTCCTGAGAAATCCATTGATACAGAGGTTGAAAAAGAGAAGTCTGCTGAACTCCTAGATGACGCCTTTGATGGCTTGAGTGATATCATGATAACTTCTCAAGAGCTTTTTGGGGATAACAATCCAAAAGCAACTTCTCCCGTTGTCGAGGCGACTTCCACCTTTAAACAAACCCAGACGCCTACTACGCCAGTCGTCTCTGTTTCCACACTAAAGCGTGGTCTGTAGTTTGACGCATGTAGCCTGCACGCCACACACACTTAGGATTTTCCAGCACTTATAAACATTTATCCTCTTTTTCCTGGAAATTTCTAAACTTTACTCCTTTTTTGCTTTCAGGTTCTCCAATGGGACGTACAGGTTCATATTATGACTCATTCAAGTACCGTGGAGGCCGCAGCACCTATGACTTTAGGAAGTATCTTGATACTCCAAAAGAAACAGATGAAGAGAGGGCTCGAAGGAAAGCCCAGGAGAAGCGGGATTACGATCAGTGGCAAAGAAGGAAAGATGCCGAGCGATACGACTCTTCGCACAGGAGTGACTACTCTCATAAGCGGAAGTCTTACGATGATAAGGGAAAAACTCAGATTGCCGATGAACCGAGCAAACGATCTAAACCGATTGACACGTCTGAAATTTCTGAAAAGACTGACGCTCCCATTCCTTCTGATATTCTGGCTAGCTCTCCTCCTCTGAAGAAATCTGACATTCAGACTATCATTAACAGGCCGCAATATCAAGTCAAGGACGGCCCCCCAACACTTCAGAGCCGTTTCCCGAATTGGTGCCTAAAAGGGGTACGCTTTGACTTGGACATAGTTCCGATTGATAAATCAGACATGCTTAGCAGTCTTGACGCAGTCAGGCTTAATATCGAGAGGATGTCGCAGTGGCAGAAGCTGGTCGATGAACTCCAAAGGGTTAATCGTGCAAACCTTGAGGCAATGCTGACTATGGAAAACGACAAGGCGGAGTGGGACAAAGTTTGCAAACAGCATAATTTCGAGATGACAAATATTGCTGATGGTTATGCAAAACTTGAGTCCGAGGTTAAAAAACTTAAGGAAGATCTTGCCTCTTCTTCTGCATCTCATATCCAAAAAGAAGAGGTCTTTCAAAAACAAGTGCAGGATGCCCATGCTGCACAGAGAGATGTTGAAATGAAGCTTGCCGCTGAACAGCATATTACTGAGAAATACCGCACAGAAAACGCCGATTTGCGGGAAAAGGTCACCTCTCAGAACGTAGAGATTGAGTTACTAAAGTCTCGACTTGCTAAAGTTGAGGCAGAGCGTGATGAGGCTACCGCTGGCCGGGTTGCTGCCGTTGCCGAAAAGGAAGCGGCTGAGCAATCACATGAGGCGACGAAAGCAGACGTCAGCTCTACCTTATTTGACTTTTATTTACACAGCGTTCTGGGTCGTGGGAGCCTCTCTTTTCTTGGTCCCGATTATGAAATTACATTGGCTGAAGTGTGGGAAGTCGCGATGGATATGCTTGGCGGGGCTGGCTATAATGAGCTGGAACTTGAGGAGCGCTATCTCAATGATGAGGATCGCGCCGCTCTTGTTAAGGGGAAGGAGCTACTTGCCAAAGTACGAGCTGAAACAGCGGGAGAAGAGCCTCCAAAAGAAGAAGCTCCTTTAACTGCCCCCGTTCAAACTTCCACTTCAGCCGACGTTAATATTATAGATTCCAGCCCTCATTCTCTACATTTAGCTAAAGTTGCCCAGGAGACTGCAACTACTCCTACTGAAGATGAGGCACTGGATGATATTGAAGCCGAGAAGTTCGAGGTGGATCTTGTAAAGCCAACTCCTCCAGGTACTCATGGTGTCATCTCGGGTCTAATGAACCAGTCATTTGACTTAGCCGAATTCGATGACCTTCTTACTTGTTACTTAAACTTTGATGAACCGATGCCTTCTTTATTTTCGGGGAATGCTGATTTTAACTTCTTTTCTTCTACAGCGGAGGCACCAAGCACTACACAAGCTTTCACTCCTTCGATTGCCGTTCCTCCGTCTTCCCAAATTACTCCTCCTTCTGCTTCTCAACCGGGATCACAGGCAGAGAAAATCGAAGCTCTTCAAGGCTTGGATGATCCGGCTGCTTCTCAGGAACAGAAGGCGGAGGATTTTGAAGACATCGAGAAGACCCCGGAGCGGTCTCTTGATGACGACACGAAGCTTTCAACATTGCTTGCCACTCCGAGGAGCGAGTCTTCTTCAAAGAGGAAGGGGAAGCGTGCTGTAAGGAAGAAGAAGAAGACTTCCACTGAAGATGAAGCAGTAGTTGATCTATCCGCACCGCTTTCTCCTTCTGCCCCTGCCCGTTCACAGCGACTTCAAAAGCTAGTCATTAGGCCGGGAAAGGGCTCCAAAGGTGGTGAGAAGAAGGAATAATCAAGCTGGACTTTCTACTTGTTATTTTTGCCCTTTGCATGTATTGACCGGGGATTGTGCGGGTACCGGTCCCCGCTTTTGCTTTTTTTTTTTGAGATATCTGCACATGTAAAGAATTTTCATAGTACTAAATAAAACAATTATTTTACTTGTACAAACTCTTGTGTATGTGAGAATGATCTATCTTTTATTTTAAATGTAGAACAAACGATTCTTCTTACTTGTGCAAACTTTTTGTCTGCGTTTGAGAATGCATTTATTCCACATCTGTTTCGCGTGATATTGTTATGTACTTGTGGTATGTTGCTTGAATACTGCTTTTTATTGTTGTAGCTGTATCATATGATGTTGCCCCTATACCACAAGTGCATAACAATATCTTTCGCTTTTAGCGAGACCTGTACTCTTATTTTCCATAGAATAACTATTCCGTCTTTGAGGGAATGATTATTCTACTTTTTGGATAAGCTTTCACGCTTTAACCTTCGGAAATGTTTATTTCATGCTTTTGAGAAGTGAATTCTCCTACGCGGTGAAGCGAAAGAATCGAAGTGTGCCTCTAGGGAGGGCTTTATTTTGGTATTTTTTTTTTGAGGAGTAGCATGTGGACTCCGAAGAGTAGCATTATGCTTTGTGGATTATTGTTGTGCCTCCGGAGAGGTCTTGTGCTTCCAAAGAAGTCTTGATTTTGGTCTCCGAAGAGAAGCAATGTTGGTCTCCGAAGAGAAGCAATTTTTTGTATTTCTACTCGGGTGAAGTGGGTCTCCGAAGAGAAGCATTTTGCACTTTTACCCTGGTGAAATGTGCCTCCGAAAAGGGCTTTTAACTCCGAAGATGGCTTGTGCCTCCGAAGAGGGCTTGTGCCTCCGAAGAGGGCTTGTGCCTCCGAAAAGGGCTTATGCCTTCGAAGAGGGCTTGTGCCTCCGAAGAGGGCTTGTGCCTCCGAAAAGGGCTTTTGATTGCCTGGAAGTTACTTTCTCATGGTCAGAGGTCTACGGGGCGAACGCAAGTTGCTTGATTGGATGTTTGCTTGCACAAACGATCGCAATTAACTAACAAGGTGCCCCTTTGGTAGTCCCACCGATCTTTTTGATTGAGTAAAGCACTCCCATTTATTGGCGTGCCTCGTTAGAGGGCTTTGGTTGGTTGGTGTGCCAGGTAGGTTGCGTCTCAGGGGCGAGTGGATCCACGGGGCGGACATACGCTATCTGGTCGGATGCATCACGACCAGTTAGCGAGGGTCTTGTTCCTTCCGGTTGGGAAGGCGTCCCTTTAGTGGATCTCTCGGCCTTCCTGTTGAGAGGCATACCTCCCTTTGTCTGCTTCTTTGTTTGCCCGCTCATGTTGTATCATCATCCGCCAATCTGCGATCCTTTATCATCGTTTCCAAGCGCGTGTTCCTTTCTTTAGCAAGTAAATTGCTTTATTTGAAGAAGTAAACTTCACTGTTGAATGACTTCACAAGACAAACGCGAGTTATCTAGTTGGATGCCCGTTTATAACGACAATCTCAACTAGTGAACAAAGGTTTGTCCCAGTGAAGTTGCCAACTCTTTATGTGAAGTTTTCCTTGCGTAGGATTTGAGTTTGGAATTTTTGTTGTTTGGTTTTTGTGCAATAGCTGATTTATAAAGGTCGCTTAGCTTTGTGATGAGCAAGCCTTGTTATAATGTCCTGCAAATTTGAATCGATATTTTAGTGATACATTTAAAGTATTTACATATCGAAATAAAACAGGCATTATGAAATAGTAAAGAACACAAGATTTATAGTGGTTCGGCCAAGAATCGGGCCTACGTCCACTTTATAGCTTTTCATTCATTTACACTGATTTACAATGTTTCACAATACAACTGATACATTCATCATCATTTTACAATTTTGAGCAGAGCTCTTTTTCAAGTAAAGTAAGGACGCAAATGGTTGCTGTTCCAGGCCCTTGGAATTGGATCTCCTTCAACAGTTATGAGTTTGAAAGTGCCATCAAGAAGTTTAGTGCCAACGACATATGGTCCTTCCCAGTTTGGCCCAAACACACCAGTTGCTGTCATGATCCTTTTCAAAACTAAGTCTCCGATTTCAAAACTGCGTTGGCGAACTTTGGAATTGAAATGCCTGGCTATTCTTTGCTGATGAGCTGAAACTCTGAGCCTAGCTTCCTCTCTTTTCTCATCAAGAAAATCAAGCGCTTCAAGCTGCAGTTTTCATTTTCGGTCTCATTGAAATGAACTCTTCTATGCGAAGGAACCTCTACTTCTACTGGAATCATTGCCTCAGATCCGTATGCCAGTGAAAATGGAGTGTGCCCAGTTGCAATTTTGTGAGTAGTTCTGTACGCCCATAGTGCTAATGGAAGCTTATCAACCCAACCACCTTTTGCTCTTTCAAGTTGCTTTTTGATAGTTGACTTGATGATCTTGTTAACTGCTTCCACTTGCCCATTTGCCTGCGGATGAGCCACTGCTGAGAAGCTTTTTCGAATTCTGAACCGCTTGCAAAAATCCTGGAATTCTTCACTTTCGAATTGAGTGCCATTGTCGGTGATTATCTTCTGTGGCACACCATATCTGCAAATGATATTCTTCGTTACAAAATTTATCATCTTTTTAGAAGTGATGGTGGCCAAAGGTTCAGCTTCAGCCCACTTGGTGAAATAATCAACGGCAACAATAGCATATTTAATCCCTGATTTGGCGATCGGTAATGGTCCAATTAGGTCTATCCCCCAGATGGCAAATGGCCATGGACTAACCATTTGTGTGAGTTCAGTGGAGGGTGCTCTTGGGATTTTTGCAAATCGTTGGCATTTGTCACATTTCCTGGAAAAAGTTGCAGCATCTCGATTGATATCCGGCCAGAAGTATCCATATCAGAGAATTTTCTTTGCAAGCGTTTGACCACCTGAATGGTCTCCACATTCTCCTCCGTGCACCTCTGTTAAGATGGTCTTGGCTTCTTCCTTAGTTACACATCGGAGTAGCGGGGTCGAAAATCCCCGCCTGTATAATCGGCCATCTTGAATTATATACCTCGATGCTTTTCTTAATAATTTTCGACGTTCCTTAGAACTCTCTGGCAGGGAACCACTGAGTAAGTATTCTTTGATTGGAGTCATCCATGATTCATGCTCTTGGACGTAGTCATAATCCAATCAATATCCATTTCATCAATGCTTGGAGCTGACAGAACTTCTACAGGAACTAATCCCAGTAATTGAGCTTCTCCGGAACTTGAGTACTTTGCTAAAGAATCCGCCTTCATATTTTCCTCTCGGGGTATGTGGCTTATTGAGTAGTGATCTAAATCATTGAGGAGTTCGGAAGTTTTTGTCAAATATGCGGGCAAATTCCCTCCTTTGGCTTGGAATCCCTTCTTCACCTGGCAGACAATAAGCTGAGAATCACTGAAAATCTGTATCACTTTGATATTCAATTCCTTGGCGATTTTCAATCCGGCAATAAGGGCTTCATATTCTGCTTCATTGTTTGTCGAAGGAAATTCCAGTCTCAATGCATAACATAGTGACCGTCCTTCAGGAGTTTCGAGCACAACTCCTGCCCCAGAACAATAGTCATTTCTTGAGCCATCAACATACAACTTCCACTGTATCGGAATGCAGTCAGTTGTTTCTTCCTTACTGTCACCTTTGTCAGTGGATTCTGCAATGAAATCTGCTAAGGCTTGTCCGTTAATTGCTCTTCGGGGATGGTAAGTGATGTCATATTGACTGAGCTCTATGTTCCACTTCAAGAGACGACCCGAAGTTTCAGGACGATACAGGACTTGCTTCAAAGGTTGATCAGTCAGGACCTTGATAGGATGAGATTGGAAATAAGGTCTCAACTTCCTGGAAGCGATTAGCAGACAATAAGCAAGTTTTTCTATCTTTGAATAATTCATTTCAGCTCCAGCGAACCGTTTGCTGATGTAGTAAACTGGACGTTGTATTTTCATATCTTCTCGTACAAGTGCTGCACTTAAAACATGGGATGAAATTGCTAAATAGATGAAGAGGTCTTCACCATCACTAGGCTTGGAGAGGACCGGAGGAGTTCTCATATGATGAATCAGTTGATCGAAAGCATTCTGACATTCAGGAGTCCATTCGAAATTTTTCTTTCCTTTCTTTAGAGCATCAAAGAAGGGAATGCATTTGTCTGTGGCCTTGGAAATGAAGCGACTAAGAGCGGCAACCTTCCCATTGAGACTTTGCAGTTCTTTCTTTGTTCTAGGGGCTTTAACCTCTCTTAGAGCTGTGATTTGAGCAGGATTGGCCTCGATGCCCCTAGCGCTCACAATGAAACCCAGGAATTTCCCAGACTCTACTCCGAATGAACATTTCAATGGATTGAGCTTCATTCCGTACTTCCGAAGAATTGAGAACATTTCTGCCAAGTGATCCATGTGGTCTATTGCTTTCTTTGACTTTACTAACATATCATCAACATAGACTTCCATTGTTTTGCCGATCTGTGGCTTGAACATAGCGTTGACAAGTCTTTGGTATGTTGCCCCTGCATTCTTTAACCCGAATGGCATGACTTTGTAACAGTAGAGTCCCACATCTGTAATAAAGCTTGTGTCCTCCTGATCTGGTTCATTCATCATAATCTGATTGTATCCGGAATAGGCATCCATAAAAGATAACAATTCATGTCCAGCCGTCCCATCTACTAGTTGATCGATTCTAGGCAACGGGAAGCAGTCTTTGGGGCAAGCTTTGTTCAGATCTGAGAAATCAATGCATACTCTCCACTTTCCATTTGCCTTCTTAACCAGTACTGGATTCGAAACCCAATTTGGATAAGTGGATTCTTTGATGAAATTATTCTCTAAGAGGCGATCTACTTCTTCCTTTAAAGCTGCTGATCTTTCTGGACCTTGAGTTCTTCTTTTCTGTTTTACCGGTGTGAATTTCGGATCAACATTCAGAGTATGAACAGCAATTGTTGGAGAGATTCCGCACATATCAGCATGACACCAAGCGAACACGTCCAGATTTGCTTTTAGAAATGATATCAGTGTATTTTGAACTGTTGTACTTAGTTGCGAACCCACATTAAGCACTTTATTTGGGTCTTTGGAGTCGACAGGTATTGGTACCGTAATTTCCACAGGCACCACTCTATTTTCCTCTGCACTGGATTTTCTGGGGTCCATTTCCCGCCTTGCACCACTATGCTCTCCAGTGCAGGGGCCACTTTGTATTTGCTATAAGGTTGGGTTTTTGATGCGGAGGGGAGCTGTCGCATCTTTACCCATCTCTCTCTTTCTGGCTTCTCGAAGCTCTATAAGATAACATTCACGTCCAGCATTTTGATCTCCCTTGATGACACCAACACCATTTTCTGTAGGAAACTTCATAGTTAAGCACCACGGGGCCAAAATGGCCTTGAATGCAGCTAGAGCTAGCCTGCCTAAGAAAGCATTGTAGGCAGAAAATCCATCGACAATCACAAAGGTTTGCTTTCGAGCTACCCTTTTCTGCCCTTCACCAAGTTCCACGAACAAATCGACAGTTCCAATTGGTTGCTGTGGTTCCCCAGTGAAACCAACGATCTTTTGTGATGAAGCCTGAACGTCGGTCATTTGGATCTTCATCTGGTCAAATGTTTTCTTGAAAAGTATATTGCAGGAAGCACTGCAATCAATGAGTACTCGTCTTACTATTGCTGGCCCAATTCCTGTAGAAATAACTAAGGGGTCTATGGTCGGAGCTTCAATACCAATAGAATCCCGAGCCTTGAACAAAATATCATTATCTGAAATCTTTTGCTGTTTTAGGGGTACTGTGTTTTCTACAGCAAAAACATCTTCTTCTGCCGGGATATACTTCAAAGCGTGAGCATATCGTTCCATCTCACCCCAGCTTTTGCCTGCTGGGTGTGGGCCCCCTGAAATGACGTTGATAACGGGCCTCTCAGATTCTTGTGCCGTAGCACCTTTACTTGAGTCTGACGGCTGATTAGAGGGTTGCTGTCTCTGAGTAGACGAAGATGGATCACTTCTGTTTTTCTTGACATATTGTTGCAGCTTGTTTTCTCTCAACAATTCTTCAATTAAGCTCTTTAAGTGACGACAGTCATTGGTATCATGACCAGGTTGGTTGTGAAAACGACAGAACTTTCCATTTCTCATAGCGCCCTTTCCTGGTTTTATCTCAGCCGGTTTGGGATAATCCACAGCATCTTTGGTGGCGAAGAAGATATTTTCCAGAGTGTCGGTCAATGGAGTGAAATCTGAGGGTTTGAAGAAGCGAGGTTTCTTTACATCCTTTTGTTTCTTCCCCTCGTGATTTTCCCTTTTCTGACCTCCGGAATCTTTCTTTTCCGAAGCGGCAGTATTATTTTCCACCTTTGTTGCCACCACCTTCATTGATGCTGGAAGATTTTCCAAGCGTATGAATTCATCGGCTTTCTTGTAGAATTTCTCGAGAGAATTTGGCTCTATCATCTTCAGCCATTTTCCAAATTCGCTCGATTTGTCGATAGCACGCATCAAATAAGTCAAGATCATCCGTGGCTCTGCGTTATCAACTTCCGCCAGAGCTATATTGAAACGGTTCAAGAATGATTTAATAGGTTCTCCCGGATTCTGTTCAAGACTGGATAATGACATTATGTCCTTTGCCTTTGAAGCGTATAGCCTGAATTGCTCTTTAAACTTTCTAGTCAGATCGGAAAACTGATCTACTGATCGGACAGGAAGTTTGGTGAACCAGAGAAGTGCCACTCCTTCCAAATATACTGGGAAATACCGGCACTTGATTTCATCAGTTGCTCTCGCACCGGTCATGTGCCAATCATACTTATACAAGAATTGGTTTGGATCACTTGTTCCCCGATAAGCAGGAATGGTAGGGGGAACAAATTTTCTAGGAAATTCAGCCTTTAGAATCTTCTCGGTAAATGGAGTCTTGCATGGCGCGAATCCCCATTCACTCTCATCTTCACCTCTCTGCATGCTCTCTTTCATTATTTGCTTGATCATGCCAGAAAGATATTCCTCATTGTTCAAAGATTTTGCGGAGTAGACTTCTGCCATTTTCTCAGATGTTTGCCCGGGCAGATTTTCGTTGAAAATTGGCGATGGTCTAGATCCTTCAGCTCGGAGGGGTGCCCCTTCGGCAGCACCTGATCCCCCCTGAGGAATATTCCTCCCTTCGGAGTTGCGAAGGGCATCTGCGGTGTTTTCTTCATTACCCACTGGTCTTTGGTTGGCACCAAGCAGAGCGTTCAGTTTTTCCATCATCAGATTGTTTTGAGTCTCAATCTGCTGGTATAGTCCGGATACAGCAGCGTCTAGCTCCTCTCGCGTCACCCCGACGCTTGGAGCTGCTTGACTTGGTGAAGCAGAGGTGGCGGTATCATCATGAACATTTTCAGATCTGGCAACCTTTCGTTTCCTTCCAGGAGCCATTATGTCTGATAGACTTCTAGTTCTGTAGGAAATCTTTTCAACAAACTTGTGCGAAGCAATGATGGATGGTAGCCTGAGTTTGATTTTCTCAGTGAAAGCACCAAAATGTTAACGTTAAAATATGAACGATAACACCCGGTGTGTGTAACAAGATCGTGAAAGCACCACCCGTGTGACGGGAACAGAAATTAAGCAGGAAAATAGCTGAAATGCAGTAAATGAACAACGGATTTATAGTGGTTCGGCCCGTAATTGAGCCTACGTCCACTTTATAGTCTCTTATTGCTGATTTGGTTACAATTTGATACAAATCTCCTCAAGAAACAGTACAATTCGATCACAAGAAGCAATCTAGACTACTAGCTCAATCTTCGACGGTGAAACTCGATGAATCCATCTCGGATGTAAGGAATTTCTCTCGAAGCTTGTTGTAGTGTCGTGAATGCTTGAAGGATCCTTGATTACTGAATGAATGAAGAGTTCGACGGAGTAACAACGCTGTAGAAATGATTTGCCAAAAGTCCTCCTCAAGTTGGAAGTGATGTCCTATTTATAGGAGCTGATTTCTGGGCAGGAAATTTGCCTAAGTCTTAGGTCGCGCACGACCTTAGTTAGGTCATAGGTCGCGAGCGACCTAAGCTAGGTCGCTGTCCCCTTGCGGCTTCAGGAGTTACTGTACTTGTCTTCATTTGATCAAGTAATAGGTCGCACACGAGTTACAGAATAGCTGTGGGAGCTCTAGGTCGTAGGGCGCTCAACCTCCTTTAATAGTTAGGTCGCTAACCTATTTAAGTCGTCAAGTTCCTTAGGTCGCTAACTACCTTAGGTTGTTAAGTCCTTTAGGTCGCTGGCTACCTTAGGTCGTTGAGTTCCATAGGTCGCCATCCTTTCTGCCTCCTTAGGTCGCGAGGTCTTCTGCAGCCTTAGGTCGCGAACCCTTCTGGACCTTAGGTCGCGTAGAAGTTAGGTCGCTAACTTCTTATCTTGATAAGTCGTGGACTTTCTCAGTTAGATCGCTATGTAGCTAGGTCGCAGCATTCTTAGGTCGCAGAGCCTCTTAAGTCGTAGCCTTAGCTTAGGTCGCAACATTCTTAGGTCGCAGCATTCTTAGGTCGCAGCATTCTTAGGTCGCAGCTTTTCCTTAGGTCGCAGAGCCTCTTAAGTCGTAGCCTTAGCTTAGGTCGCAACATTCTTAGGTCGCAGCATTCTTAGGTCGCAGCATTCTTAGGTCGCAGCTTTTCCTTAGGTCGCAGAGCCTCTTAAGTCGTAGCCTTAGCTTAGGTCGCAACATTCTTAGGTCGCAGCATTCTTAGGTCGCAGCATTCTTAGGTCGCAGCTTTTCCTTAGGTCGCAAAGCCTCTTAAGTCGTAAAGTTTTAGGTCGCTGAAATAAAGGAGTTAACAATAGGTGAATTTCAAATTTTTTTTACCCTATTGGATCTTTATTGGTCCTATGAAGTCTAACTGAATTAGAACATTTCTAAATTTCATTTAAATAAAATCATTCATTTTATTTAAATTCAAATACATTAAAATATGAAATTAATTTATTTGATTTAGTTTATACATAAATGTATCATATACATACATATGTGAGTGCATGTGTAACATAATAATCCGTGAAAGGTATAATATGCCCATATGTAGATGTTGGGATTTACATCGCAACATACATATTAGCTCATTTTGTATGTCACGTATGTTGTCCAAATATGTGCATGTATTTGTGTTACAATACACACACATGTACGTATAAATATATTATATATAATATATGAACATAAAACATTATATAGATAAAAATATATATAGAAAGAGAGAGAACAATTATTAAAAATTATTTATAATTCAAAATTAACTTAGTTTTGCAAACATAATAATTTTAGTATTTTAATTTGTATATATTATGAATAAAATAATGATTTCATCCATAATAATTAACATAAAATAATCTATTGATGAAAAATCAAATTTTGCAATTGTAGAAAATCTAGGATCATAAAATAGAGCTTAGAAAAAATCTGGAGATTTTGTCAAAGTTCAAATATTATTTTTAAAAATAAATATATTGATTTCGGCAATAATTATTTAATATAAAATAATATATTATTTAAAATTCAAATTTTTAAATTTCATAAATTCTAGGATCATGAATGAAAGATTACTAATTTTTTTGAAGAGTATTTCAATTAAATTATTATTTTTAATAAATCATAAACATTTTTCCAAAATAATATTTATTATTAAAAATAATAAAATTTATTGAAAAATTCATAAATTTTTTCTATACATTTCTGGAATGATCTAATATTTTTTTTAAATATAAAATTTAATTTTTAATGTAATAATTATTTAATATGAAATAAACAATTCAAAATTCAATAAATGTTAATTTAAATATATGAATATATGTATGATTATTAAATTTCGAATTTTTAAATTCATATTATATATAAATAAGTGTACTAAATTTTTTAAATCATATATATATCTAATATATGCATATATGTTATTATGAGAGAGAAATATACACTAATTTATATATATATGTGTGTGTGTGTGTGTGTGTGTATGTGTATATATGTATGTATGTATATGTATATATATATATATGAATTTATTAATAAATATATATAAGACTATTATTAATGACAAAAATTGATTTTGTACCGTAAAAAACATTTGTCTATACATAAATCAAATAGTATAATAAACAAATTATGCACATAAACCAAACTGATTTGTGACAACTACATCTACTTGCAAAATCTCACCTAACTAAACATATAGTAGTACTATATTTAAACAGATATGAAATTTCTCATTATAGGATCATAGATTATAATTTAATTAATGTAATATGAATTAAAATTACCAATTTAATGATGTCTTTGAATCCATGTTGAAGCAATGACTTCAATTCCTATTACTGTTCTTGATTCGTCAAATTGCAAGTCCGGAATCACCGACCTCCAACTATCGAGTAGTATTATTTTAATTTGAAATATATTTAAGAACTTTGAAGTGGATTGAGAGCTATATTTTAATCAGCAATGTAGAAGGTAATGGCGGCCAAAAAACGTTCATCATTATTTTTAGAGATACATACATACATATATATATATATGGTTGTATTAGAGAGAAACAAGGAAAACCTTTTTACCCATTCTCACTTGATCTCAACCCATTATCTCCAAGCCAATCCCTATGCTTTAGCTACCCCCATACCTTCCCAAAACCGAAATTTTTCAGCCCTAATGATGGGCCTTATAACCATCTAAGCCCAAGCCAAAATACTATGCAATTAAATCTAATTTAATCGCTTGTCGATATTGTATATCGATCGATATATTTATAACTATTATAAATATATATAACATTATTTATTTCTCAAATCGTATTCAAATTTGATAATTAATATTTCGTAAATATTAATTAATTTAATTAATTTATAGCAATTATAAACTAATTTAATCGTTCGGTCTTAATGGAATTCATCATTTCAGCTGTGTAAATTTGGTCAGCGATTAACATCGAACTATTCTAATGTTAACGATCACACGTCACTTAGCAGGTGGTGTGACATTATGGCCAAATTTATCACTTACTTGATAGTTGATAAAACTATTTATTTGGAAATATATTTGATATGGTTTCGAAGGAGGGATTTTGAAGGTTGGAAATGTTGTTTTTAAGTTAACTAGTTCGAGTAGCCCGGAAATAACAAGAAATAGTAAAGAGATACATTCGGATGGTAAACGTTTCTCTTGAGTATTATCCTGGTATTAAGGAATATCTAATACTGCTTAGTTGTACCCAGTTCCTTGGTATAATTTTGGGGTTACTCGGGCTATATATATATATATATATAATTGTTATGGATTAAAATATATATAATATCATTTCAAAAAGTTGTTGAAATAAATATCCAAGTGTTTGATCCTTAAGTTCCTAAGTATATGGTGCCGTTTCAAAGAGTGTTTTGAATGAAATCACGGGTGTTTAAAGATTGTTAAGTGAGTTAAAAATAAAAGTTTGAATTTAATTGTTGGGTATACCCTTGTAATGCGGTAGAGTGTTTTATAACTTTTGCAAATCCGAGGGAGTTGTATGAAATGTTTATCACAAATATTTTAATGGTAAAAGAATTGCTATTGGAATAACCAATTAAATATGTATGTAGGATGAATGTAGATCATTCTCTTTCCATATAGTTTTGATCTAATATTCAAGTACAAGATTTGAGTTGTTTTAAACCGTTCCAAATAAGGATTTATTACTCGATTTTGATGGCGAGACTTGACGAGGGTTCTTGATATGGAACCAAGGTTTTCTATCAAAGCTATAGCTATGTAAGAACAGCAGAGGTTCCTAATATAGGAGCATGATCAGAGTCCACACTGAACAGTCGAGTAAGCGATGCTAGTTTGGAAAGAGTTATGTATTCGAGTAGTGATCAAATCAGATTCTATATATGAATGATCTATGGACATCATGCATGCTTATGAATAGTATTGAGTATTCTTATGCTGGAATTTTAGGGACGAAATTCTTTTTAAGGGGGGTAGAGTGTAACAACCCGTATTTTTGGGTCTTCGAATTTGAATATTTTATTTATTTAAATATTCAGATTTGGATTAATTTATAATAAAATATAAATTTCAACTTAAGAATTAATTTTTGATGACGTCATTTTAATTTAATTTATAGAATTTTTCCATAATTTTTAATTTGGAAAATAAAAATATTTTTGTGATGCATTTTTTTGCGCCAAACGTCGCTACTTTTGAAATTTAACCGAATAACTTAACTTGTCTATTTTATTACTGTTTTGTGATCGTCTTATACTTTAGAGCGTGATCATATTTTTATTTTCAATTGTTCGCAGTCCATACGCGAACGGAATATGGTGTAGCATCGTACCCCAAAACAAAGTTTAAACCATACAAATATCTCTGTTCGTGTGTGCTCCATTTAACGTGTGCATTTAATGTTGTTACTACTTTTTTTTCCTTAGCATTGAAGTTTCCTCTTTTATATATAGGGGGAGAGAACACACTGATGGCGGAGGCATGAAAATGTTACAGAGCCAACCATTCCCAAATACATTTCATTTTTCTACATTTTTTTTTCTTCTAATATCCTTCACTTCACTACATGCTTTCCATTCTTTCTTCCCTTAAAACTAGCAACCCATTTTCCTTCATGTATAGAACACACTTTCATAATTCATCTTTTTCCTTTTCACTTTGCTTTCTTTCTACTAGGCATGAAGATGAACATATAGAGCATCAAAAGAGAAAGACACACTACATTTTTTTGTTTTTGTTATTGCTGCATGAAAATGGATACATTCATTTTGTACACACATTTTTCCTCATTCCTTCTCTACAAACACAAGAATGCATGCAATTTTCTCTTCACAAAAATCAACACATTTCCATTTTTTTCCTACAATTTTAGCTTGCTGCAACTTGCAGCACCTTCAGCGTGGGGTGCGTGCATGTAAAGCTTTTGCGTGTATATGCGTGTTTGCTTGTGAATGCTGTATGAGTGTATGCTTTGTGAATGCAAGTGTATGGTTGTGTACGTGAAGTGAAGGAGAAAATGAAGGAGAAGATGGGTTGGAGGTTGGGCTGTGTGAATGGAGAAGCCTATGCAGGCTTTTGAAATGTGAATTTGAGGAGGAGGAAGCACTGTTGTTGGGAATTATATGGCATGTGCATGCATGGCCATGAGTTTCTTAATTGTACTGGGAGAAGACAATGTAGGGGAGAGGCTCGTCATGAAAGGTGCATGGGTTAACGTGGAAGTGGAGGAGTACTGTTTGCATGGAGGCTTGTGCAGGTTCACAAGGTGGGAACATGTAATGATGGAAGAAGCACTGTTCATTGCATAGCCTTTTGCACTTAGGTCCCTGTTAATATGTTCAATTGCAAGATAGAGGTGGGGCCGTTGCTTTCTTGTGCACGGGTAGAAGATAATAGGCTCGGCCTGTTTAGCTAATTAGTGAGAATTAAAATGTTTTTGTTTGTTTAATTTGTTTTACTACGTGTTAACTTAAAAATTCATAGCACACCCGTATTAAATCCATTTAACCCACAAATATTTGCACTGGGTTCGTATTCATGAATGCAATGCTTGGATGTGATTTGTTGTTAGTTTCGAAGTAGTATAGTTTATTGATAAATTAATACTGACTATTTTTAATTACATTGATTTGGATAATTATGTAGTTAAGATAATTATACTTTGTGGGTGTTATCTATTTGGCCAAATAAACACCGTACTGTTAAGTAATTGAATATGGTAGTCTAGAGGCCCGTATAGCCGAATAAAACACTGTTCCGCTAATTTAAGTAATTGGGAAATTAATTAGCAAAATAAAACCCCGTTCTGATATTCTATGGATTTGGACATTTGAGTATATATCGTTAATGTATATTCCACTTGAATTAGTGAAATTTTAACCAATGATGGTTAAGTGTTGAATTTATTTACGTTGTCGATGATTATGTAAATATCGGTTGTTAACTTGAAAAGTTAATTTAATTAATGGTGACTTGATTAAAATTGGACATTTATTTAGCAGAAATAAATCCTGTTCTGCTATTACGTTAGTAAGGACACTTAATTTCATTCCAATGTACTAGTATTGGATAAATGTTATATTAACAATTGCTTGTTAATTATGGATTTATCTTACATATATGATGTTGTATGAATACCTGGATTATAACTTGGATTGTTAATGGAATTAATGGTGACTCGATTAAGTTCCATTAAAGTTGCTAAGCCTTATTCCAAAGTTGATTTTGAATCAAAGTTATTTGAAGAATAATTATTAATTATTAACAAGGTTAGTAAAGATAATTATTATTTGGTTTAAAAGATAATTAATAATTGTTAGTAATGATTTTAAGTTAATTTTTTTATTAATATGATTCTTAAGGGTTATTTAAGAATATTTAATTATTGTTTCAAAGTTATTAAACTATTAAAAATGTTTTAAATTATAATTTAATTATTAATTAAGGTTATTTTTTTAATAAATTGATTTTAAAGTTATTATTATTTTAAGAGTTAATTAATATTAAAATATTATTATTTCAAAGATAAATTGTTCAAATATTAATATTGTTTTAAAAATAATATATTATATTAATATTGTTTGAAGTTAATTATTTTAAAATATTTGAAGTTATTTGCAAAATATTAAAAGTTTATTTTATTATAATTTAATAATGTTTTTGTTCTAAAGAATTGATTTCAAATGATAGGATTTAAAAAGGGAAAGTTTTACAAATAGTTTGAGATTTATAAAAGCGTATTTTTCTAATTGAATTGGGGAGTTGTAAAGAAACTTTATAAATAAACTTGAAGATATTTATGAAGTAAAAGAGATTTGGAAAGAAGTGGTTGATTTTCATAGCGTAATCCAAAGGCCGATATTGCCTACATTTTGTTATGTTTTAGCTGGGATAGCGACGTAACCATTATGCAAACTGCGACCTATGATTGATTGTATGGCGGAAATCGTGAGGCGGAGATTGCCTAAGTTAAGTTTGGTTTTTCAGGGATAGAGCCGCAACCATCGAGCTGTGATCCATGGTCGATACTAAATGGTACTTTCCAAATATACTTATATATATATATATATTTCTTAAAAGTTTTCATGTATATTTGAAAGGAATGGTTTGTGAATAAAATTACTTCGGTGAGGTAAGTATATGTCTGTTTTTGGTAAAGAGATTTAATTTATCTATATTAAATTAAATGAGGCTTAGTGATTTTAATGGGAAATGTGATCTATGGTTGAATGTTTGTTGATTTGATAGTTAAATAACCGACTATCAAAACTTGGCCAAAATTTCTAATCCTTCTTAAATTTGGTGGTATGAAATTATCCCCTACTTAAGACCGAAGGATTTTAACTCTGGAAATATCTAGGAGAAATGCTAGAATTTTATGGTACGGTTACCATCGAGTTGCTATACTGTACGTATAAACATGTGGATCTTCTAGGACAAATGATAAGGAGATCTGTCCACTTAAACGGTTAGGGGGTGATCCCCGATTTTATGTATTGTCTGATTATTTCCTAAAGAACCGGTATTGAGCATTCCGAAAAGATGACGAATGGTTTTTAGAGCACCCAGGAAATGGAGAGTGTACTTGTAAGAGATAACTCGGAACCCATGACCTACTCCAAAACCATATACGGTTAAATGGAGGAGAGGCGTTATATTTTGAGATGTTGGAATCCATGTGGGGTTCCGTGACTCGTTGGAGTGTGGGAAGCTATGTCAAGATCTATTGAGATATGGAATTCAGGTGTGATTCCATGACCTATTAAGGTGTGGGAGTCCATGTAGGATTCCATAATTTATTTTAGAGACGTTGCATGAGCTGGAAGCTGGATGTGGCCTCATCAACGGAAATGACCAAAACCAGAGATAGGATGCATAGCTAGGGGCCTAGCTAACCCATGAGGGTGTAGTCGTCTCTCTTACTAGCAAGTCCCTATCGTTTATTTTATGCATACTGGGAGCGATTCACTCGACCTAGGTGGCCAGTTATGTATTTCCTATGTACCTCGGCTAGACAGGTAGGATAACTCGGATCCTTGTGCAAGAGGACCATTCTCGAAGTACTGAGGGCACCTCCGTGGAAATCCTACACAATTAGCGAACGAGCTTTATCGGATTATGATTTTATAACTAGTATCATTGTGATGTACATAGTACATGCATCGCAGCTACATGTTATTATTACTTTGGCGAATAGACACTATTATAATATCATATGATTTTCTATAAAGGAGTTTTGGTTATCGTAAGGTAAAAACCCGTCCCTGTTTATGTGCGGTGTGGTCTGACGAGATACCTTTGATTTTAAAGGATTTTAAAGTTATAATAAATAAAATTTCTTGTGATTTAAGTTCTCACGCTGGTTTTACTAGACTGACTCGGGCGTGGTTTTTTCCTATATGCTTGGGTCAGATCGTGAATATTTCCAGGTTAACTTGGATATTTGGAGCTTCAGGAGAGTTGCTGGAGGCCCAGAGTCGTATTAACATAGATGATTATATTTCCGTTGCTTAGATTGTTGTATATTATTCAGCAATTTGTGAGGATTTGTTGTTATAATTGTCCGGTTGAAATAGGTTAGTGTACTCTGATTGATGTCTGTATATATATAAATTACAGTTTTGATTTTGTGCAAAGATTTGTTATGTAATATAGATTATTCATTCCGCTGTGAGATTATGTATTGCTTAGTTTCTTCTTGTCTTCTTTCTTTTCCCTAACTATCCACCTTTCCTTTCAATTTTGGTTGGACATGTGTGGTTTATTGTCAATTTAAACTGTACGGAAAAGTGAATCATTACAACATGGTATCAGAGCTGAAGGTTAAGCGAGAACCTTGGCTTTGGTCGGTAGAACTCATTATAGATAGGGTTAGTAATACCCTAGAATGAGCAACTCATTAGAGAAAAGGTAAGCGATGCCCTAGAATGAGTTTGAGTGTATATATATGAGCACGTATTTGTTAGTATAAAAATGTTTTGTATTGTGTTATTTGATCTGTTGAGTGGCTTAAGAATTCTGGTTGATGCGTTTGGCCAACGTTATCAATAAGGATTTCCTAAACACTCAAACAAGACCAATTGACACAGTATTGTTTCAAAATGGGTAAATGGAATAATTTTACCTCGAAATAAATTTTATATAAAAAAGAAAAATTTTCCATGGTTATTCTTGGTTGTGCTTGGTTGTTAGGAGTGATAGTATTCCATCATTATCATCTACAATTTTGATTAGTCATGCTCGCTCATTTCTGAGCATTAAGTATTTCCATGATCTATCTAAAATCTTCCTTTTGAAACTTGGATTGGATGGATAGGAATCTTGGGAACATTGAAACGAGTACCTTGTGAATTAATTTTCACAATTTGAATATAAGGCATTCGTTGATAATGTTGAATTGAAAATTGATTTCTAAAGGTTGTTTATTCAAATGAAAATTTGTATATTTTTTAATAAAAAAGTATTTAGAAATGATTTTATATAAAAGATTTATTTGATAAAGTTTAAATAAATATTGCTTTATTCAGAGAAATTAGAATATATTTAAATAAATATTTTGGAAATGATTGAATATAAGAGTTGGTTGTATTAAACTGTGATTTTGTAAAAGAAGATTATTAAAAGAAAAACATAAATATTTATGGAATAAATACTTGAAAGATGATTTATATGAAGAAAGCTAGAATATTTTCGCAATAAATATTTGGGAAATGATTTCCTTTAAGAGAATAAATTTTATAAATTTGATTTACTAAAATGTGCCTTATAAATAAAAGGAACTCGAGAGTTTAAATCCCGGTGATTTTTGAAAAATGGTTTTCGAGGTTTAAAGGGTTAATAATAGTATTGAAGATATTTTCGAGTTCTAAATAGACAATTGCTGCCATTAGGACCTTGCTATATAATTGTTAGTGTTGGAAATGGACCAGCCCGTAGCGGAAGTTATAGGTGAATTTCAATTTTTTTTACCCTATTGGATCTTTATTGGTCCTATGAAGTCTAACTGAATTAGAACATTTCTAAATTTCATTTAAATAAAATCATTCATTTTATTTAAATTCAAATACATTAAAATATGAAATTAATTTATTTGATTTAGTTTATACATAAATGTATCATATACATATATATGTGAGTGCATGTGTAACATAATAATCCGTGAAGGTATAATATGCCAATATGTAGATGTTGGGATTTACATCGCAACATACATATTAGCTCATTTTGTATGTCACGTATGTTGTCCAAATATGTGCATGTATATGTGTTACAATACACACACATGTACGTATAAATATATTATATATAATATATGAACATAAAACATTATATAGATAATAATATATATAGAAAGAGAGAGAACAATTATTAAAAATTATTTATAATTCAAAATTAACTTAGTTTTGCAAACATAATAATTTTAGTATTTTAATTTGTATATATTATGAATAAAATAATGATTTCATCCATAATAATTAACATAAAATAATCTATTGATGAAAAATCAAATTTTGCAATTGTAGAAAATCTAGGATCATAAAATAGAGCTTAGAAAAAATCTGGAGATTTTGTCAAAGTTGAAATATTATTTTTTAAAATAAATATATTGATTTCGGCAATAATTATTTAATATAAAATAATATATTATTTAAAATTCAAATTTTTAAATTTCATAAATTCTAGGATCATGAATGAAAGATTACGAATTTTTTTGAAGAGTTTTTCAATTAAATTATTATTTTTAATAAATCATAAACATTTTTCCAAAATAATATTTATTATTAAAAATAATAAAATTTATTGAAAAATTCATAAATTTTTTCTATACATTTCTGGAATGATATAATATTTTTTTTAAATATAAAATTTAATTTTTAATGTAATAATTATTTAATATGAAATAAACAATTCAAAATTCAATAAATGTTAATTTAAATATATGAATATATGTATGATTATTAAATTTCGAATTTTTAAATTCATATTATATATAAATAAGTGTACTAAATTTTTTAAATCATATATATATCTTATATATGCATATATGTTATTATGAGAGAGAAATATACACTAATATATATATATATATGTGTGTGTGTGTGTGTGTATGTGTATATATGTATGTATGTATATGTATATATATATATATGAATTTATTAATAAATATATATAAGACTATTATTAATGACAAAAATTGATTTTGTACCGTAAAAAACATTTGTCTATACATAAATCAAATAGTATAATAAACAAATTATGCACATAAACCAAACTGATTTGTGACAACTACATCTACTTGCAAAATCTCACCTAACTAAACATATAGTAGTACTATATTTAAACAGATATGAAATTTCTCATTATAGGATCATAGATTATAATTTAATTAATGTAATATGAATTAAAATTACCAATTTAATGATGTCTTTGAATCCATGTTGAAGCAATGACTTCTATTCCTATTACTGTTCTTGATTCGTCAAATTGCAAGTCCGGAATCACCGACCTCCAACTATCGAGTAGTATTATTTTAATTTGAAATATATTTAAGAACTTTGAAGTGGATTGAGAGCTATATTTTAATCAGCAATGTAGAAGGTAATGGCGGCCAAAAAACGTTCATCATTATTTTTAGAGATACATACATACATACATACATATATATATATGGTTGTATTAGAGAGAAACAAGGAAAACCTTTTTTACCCATTCTCACTTGATCTCAACCCATTATCTCCAAGCCAATCCCTATGCTTTAGCCACCCCCAGACCTTCCCAAAACCGAAATTTTTCAGCCCTAATGATGGGCCTTATAACCATCTAAGCCCAAGCCAAAATACTATGCAATTAAATCTAATTTAATCGCTTGTCGATATTGTATATCGATCGATATATTTATAACTATTATAAATATATATAACATTATTTATTTCTCAAATCGTATTCAAATTTGATAATTAATATTTCGTAAATATTAATTAATTTAATTAATTTATAGCAATTATAAACTAATTTAATCGTTCGGTCTTAATGGAATTCATCATTTCAGCTGTGTAAATTTGGTCAGCGATTAACATCGAACTATTCTAATGTTAACGATCACACGTCACTTAGCAGGTGGTGTGACATTATGGCCAAATTTATCACTTACTTGATAGTTGATAAAACTATTTATTTGGAAATATATTTGATATGGTTTCGAAGGAGGGATTTTGAAGGTTGGAAATGTTGTTTTTAAGTTAACTAGTTCGAGTAGCCCGGAAATAACAAGAAATAGTAAAGAGATACGTTCGGATGGTAAACGTTTCTCTTGAGTATTATCCTGGTATTAAGGAATATCTAATACTGCTTAGTTGTACCCAGTTCCTTGGTATAATTTTGGGGTTACTCGGGCTATATATATATATAATTGTTATGGATTAAAATATATATAATATCATTTCAAAAAGTTGTTGAAATAAATATCCAAGTGTTTGATCCTTAAGTTCCTAAGTATATGGTGCCGTTTCAAAGAGTGTTTTGAATGAAATCACGGGTGTTTAAAGATTGTTAAGTGAGTTAAAAATAAAAGTTTGAATTTAATTGTTGGGTATACCCTTGTAATGTGGTAGAGTGTTTTATAACTTTTGCAAATCCGAGGGAGTTGTATGAAATGTTTATCACAAATATTTTAATGGTAATAGAATTGCTATTGGAATAACCAATTAAATATGTATGTAGGATGAATGTAGATCATTCTCTTTCCATATAGTTTTGATCTAATATTCAAGTACAAGATTTGAGTTGTTTTAAACCGTTCCAAATAAGGATTTATTACTCGATTTTGATGGCGAGACTTGACGAGGGTTCTTGATATGGAACCAAGGTTTTCTATCAAAGCTATAGCTATGTAAGAACAGCAAAGGTTCCTAATATAGGAGCATGATCAGAGTCCACACTGAACAGTCGAGTAAGCGATGCTAGTTTGGAAAGAGTTATGTATTCGAGTAGTGATCAAATCAGATTCTATATATGAATGATCTATGGACATCATGCATGCTTATGAATAGTATTGAGTATTCTTATGCTGGAATTTTAGGGACGAAATTCTTTTTAAGGGGGTAGAGTGTAACAACCCGTATTTTTGGGTCTTCGAATTTGAATATTTTATTTATTTAAATATTCAGATTTGGATTAATTTATAATAAAATATAAATTTCAACTTAAGAATTAATTTTTGATGACGTCATTTTAATTTAATTTATAGATTTTTTCCATAATTTTTAATTTGGAAAATAAAAATATTTTTGTGATGCGTTTTTTTGCGCCAAACGTCGCTACTTTTGAAATTTAACCGAATAACTTAACTT
The DNA here is from genome assembly GCA_030737815.1 of Allium fistulosum. NCBI lineage: Eukaryota > Viridiplantae > Streptophyta > Magnoliopsida > Asparagales > Amaryllidaceae > Allium > Allium fistulosum. The sequence continues at coordinate 420,784,600 of CM060907.1, read as the reverse complement.
GTCTATTTTATTACTGTTTTGTGATCGTCTTATACTTTAGAGCGTGATCATATTTTTATTTTCAATTGTTCACAGTCCATACGCAAATGGAATATGGTGTAGCATCGTACCCCAAAACAAAGTTTAAACCATACAAATATCTCTGTTCGTGTGTGCTCCATTTAACGTGTGCATTTAATGTTGTTACTACTTTTTTTTCCTTAGCATTGAAGTTTCCTCTTTTATATATAGGGGGAGAGAACACACTGATGGCGGAGGCATGAAAATGTTACAGAGCCAACCATTCCCAAATACATTTCATTTTTCTACATTATTTTTCTTCTAATTTCCTTCACTTCACTACATGCTTTCCATTCTTTCTTCCCTTAAAACTAGCAACCCATTTTCCTTCATGTATAGAACACACTTTCATAATTCATCTTTTTCCTTTTCACATTGCTTTCTTTCTACTAGGCATGAAGATGAACATATAGAGCATCAAAAGAGAAAGACACACTACATTTTTTTTGTTTTTGTTATTGCTGCATGAAAATGGATACATTCATTTTGTACACACATTTTTCCTCATTCCTTCTCTACAAACACAAGAATGCATGCAATTTTCTCTTCATAAAAATCAACACATTTCCATTTTTTTCCTACAATTTTAGCTTGCTGCAACTTGCAGCACCTTGAGCGTAGGGTGCGTGCATGTAAAGCTTTTGCGTGTATACGCGTGTTTGCTTGTGAATGCTATATGAGTGTATGCTTTGTGAATGCAAGTGTATGGTTGTGTACGTGAAGTGAAGGAGAAAATGAAGGAGAAGATGGGTTGGAGGTTAGGCTGTGTGAATGGAGAAGCCTATGCAGGCTTTTGAAATGTGAATTTAAGGAGGAGGAAGCACTATTGTTGGGAATTATATGGCATGTGCATGCATGGCCATGAGTTTCTTAATTGTACTGGGAGAAGACAATGTAGGGGAGAGGCTCGTCATGAAGGGTGCATGGGTTAATGTGGAAGTGGAGGAGTACTGTTTGCATGGAGGCTTGTGCAGGTTCACAAGGTGGGAACATGTAATGATGGAAGAAGCACTGTTCATTGCATAGCCTTTTGCACTTAGGTCCCTATTAATATGTTTAATTGCAAGATAGAGGTGGGGTCGTTGCTTTCTTGTGCACGGGTAGAAGATAATAGGCTCGGCCTGTTTAGCTAATTAGTGAGAATTAAATTGTTTTTGTTTGTTTAATTTGTTTTACTACGTGTTAACTTAAAAATTCATAGCACACCCGTATTAAATCCATTTAACCCACACATATTTGCACTGGGTTCGTATTCATGAATGCAATGCTTGGACGTGATTTGTTGTTAGTTTCAAAGTAGTATAGTTTATTGATAAATTAATACTGACTATTTTTAATTACATTGATTTGGATAATTATGTAGTTAAGATAATTATACTTTGTGGGTGTTATCTATTTGGCCAAATAAACACCGTACTGTTAAGTAATTGAATATGGTAGTCTAGAGGCCCGTATAGCCGAATAAAACACTGTTCCGCTAATTTAAGTAATTTGGAAATTAATTAGCAGAATAAAACCCCGTTCTGATATTCTATGGATTTGAACATTTGAGTATATATCGTTAATGTATATTCCACTTGAATTAGTGAAATTTTAACCAATGATGGTTAAGTGTTGAATTTATTTACGTTGTCGATGATTATGTAAATATCGGTTGTTAACTTGAAAAGTTAATTTAATTAATGGTGACTTGATTAAAATTGGACATTTATTTAGCAGAAATAAATCCCGTTCTTTTATTACGTTAGTCAGGACACTTAATATCATTCCAATGGACTAGTATTGGCTAAATGTTATATTAACAATTGCTTGTTAATTATGGATTTATCTTACATATATGATGTTGTATGAATACCTGGATTATAACTTGGATTGTTAATGGAATTAATGGTGACTCGATTAAGTTCCATTGAAGTTGCTAAGCCTTATTCCAAAGTTGATTTTGAATCAAAGTTATTTGAAGAATAATTATTAATTATTAACAAGGTTAGTAAAGATAATTATTATTTGGTTTAAAAGATAATTAATAATTGTTAGTAATGATTTTAAGTTAATTTTTTTATTAATATGATTCTTAAGGGTTATTTAAGAATATTTAATTATTGTTTCAAAGTTATTAAACTATTAAAAATGTTTTAAATTATAATTTAATTATTAATTAAGGTTATTTTTTTAATAAATTGATTTTAAAGTTATTATTATTTTAAGAGTTAATTAATATTAAAATATTATTATTTCAAAGATAAATTGTTCAAATATTAATATTGTTTTAAAAATAATATATTATATTAATATTGTTTGAAGTTAATTATTTTAAAATATTTGAAGTTATTTGCAAAATATTAAAAGTTTATTTTATTATAATTAAATAATGTTTTTGTTCTAAAGAATTGATTTCAAATGATAGGATTTAAAAAGGGAAAGTTTTACAAATAGTTTGAGATTTATAAAAGCGTATTTTTCTAATTGAATTGGGGAGTTGTAAAGAAACTTTATAAATAAACTTGAAGATATTTATGAAGTAAAAGAGATTTGGAAAGAAGTGGTTGATTTTCATAGCGTAATCCAAAGGCCGATATTGCCTACATTTTGTTATGTTTTAGCTGGGATAGCGACGTAACCATTATGCAAACTGCGATCTATGATTGATTGTATGGCGGAAATCGTGAGGCGGAGATTGCCTAAGTTAAGTTTGGTTTTTCTGGGATAGAGCCGCAACCATCGAGCTGCGATCCATGGTCGATACTAAATGGTACTTTCGAAATATACTTATATATATATATTTCTTAAAAGTTTTCAAGTATATTTGAAAGGAATGGTTTGTGAAAAAAATTACTCCGGTGAGGTAAGTATATGGAAGAGCAGTTTGGGTTTGACTTAATTTTGTAGTTTTGGTGATCTCTGATGATCCACTTGCTCGTAGAGGTAGGGGTCTTTTCTAGTGATGGATGGATGAACGGTGGGTCTGGGAAAAATATTGGATTGGTGATCTAAGCATGGTGGCGACTGTGGTGGGTCAGTGAATGATGTAACCCTAGTTTGAACAGGTTGGATAAATTGGGTCGGGGTGATGTCTCTGGTGGATCGAGTGCTACCAACTTTTGGGTTATGGAAGTATGGTGGTTGTCGAAATTGAGGCCGTAATTTCAGGTTCTCCAATGGTCGGAGATGTGAGAGCGAGATGATTCCAGGTTTGGTCGTTCGTTCCAGTTTTTGGGTTTGATTGTTCGATTTTGATTTCGAGATGATGGTGAAGTTCTGATGGTCAGATGAGGGTGCTTGGATGATCGTTGACTTGCTCGATGATTTTGTGATGACCGGAGGTGGTCAGAGCCACCGTGCATGTGCACCGTGCATTTCTTTTTCTGGTGAAGTTTGGGTTGTAGCAGTAGAGGGGTACTCGAGTTTTCTCGAGTCGATTTCGTGTGTTGCCCGAAGTTTTTCTGAGTCTGACTCGAAGTATTTTTAGGGTGGCTCGGGTCATTTGCTGTTACAGGTTTAAACAAGTTAGGGTTTAAAGTTTGTTAAAGTTAAAATTGTAATTATTTGAAATATTTAATTTGAAATGAAATTTAAAGTTAAATTTAAAAGCAAAAGGTATCAAATGCATTTTATGAATAACAATTAAGTTATTAATAAGGATAATGTTTTTATCTTAAAGATAATTAAGATTTAATGATTTGAGATTCATTAAATTAATAAGGAAATTTAAGGGTAATTAATTTAATTAATTATTGATTTAGTAATTAAGGGTTAAGTTAATCGATTTAAAGATTAATTAATTTGAAATTAAGGATCATTAATTAGATAAGTATAGATTATTAATTAATGATTAGGAATTGATTAATCATGTAATTAAAGAATAATTAAAAAAAATTAGAAATTAATTAAGTAATTAGAAATTAATTAATTGGTAATTAAGAATTAATTAATTTGTAATTAATAATGGTTAATTAAAAGTTTAATTACTTAAGGAAAAGTAATTAAAGGATTGTTAGTAGTTAATGAAGATCATTAACTTGGGATTAATAAATAATTAATTTTGATAATTAACTAGATTAGTTAATTAAAGATAATCATTTGTGGAATTGTTTAAGTTTAATTAGTTTAGTTTAAGTTAATTAATTAAGTTTAATTAATTTAGAATAATCACTTGATGATTTGATAAGTATAATTACTTAGGGAAGTAATTAATGGATAATTACTGGATGTAATTAATTGAAGGGTGATTTATTAATTTAAGTTTAATTACTTTTTGTAATTAATCAAGGGTGATTAATGAATAATTAATTAAAGATTAATTATAAAATGTAATTAATGTAAATAGAGTTATTAATTAAAGAAGTAATTAGAGATGAAGTAATTTATTTAATTTATTTTAAATTAATTAGAGATGCAAGTAATTAATTTAATTCATTTTAATTTAATTATAGATGGTGTGATTATTAGATCATTGCTTATGTTATTAATATAATTTATTCGTTATGATGTTGAGATTCTGATGTTGTTCCTTCTTTCTTCTCTATCTTTTCTCTTTTCTATCCCTTTCTTTCTTAGTAATGATGCGTCATTCTGTAGAATGAATGGCAGGTCGTCACAAGTGGTAATGATTTTTAGATTAAGGATGGAAGAGCAGTTTGGGTTTGACTTAATTATGTAGTTTGGGTGATCTCTGATGGTCCACTTGCTCGTAGAGGTCGGGGTCTTTTTTGGTGGTGGACGGATGAACGGTGGGTCTGGGAAAAATATTGGATCGGTGATCTAAGCATGGTGGCGACTGTGGTGGGTCAGTGAATGTTGTAACCCTAGTTTAGATCTGTCGGTTGAGCAGAAGAAAGTGATGGTATCTTGGCAACTTCAGGAAGTGTGTCGGCATCGGTGATGAGGCTGAGTTCAGCAGGGTGCTGTGTTTGGTTTTGAAGTTCAAGGAGCATATGGATAAGGAAGTCTTTAGCATCTGTATCAACAGTGCAGCCCGGAATGTTCTTTGTGCCAGCAAGAAGATCTTTTGGCTTAGCATTCTCCTAGAGTTGGAATTCAGAAGCAGCAGAGTGGATCCATTTCTTCGATGGATTGGATAGATAAGTGTAAGCTGTTCTGTTTGGTAAAATAGAGAACAGTGTCTTCATGGAAGTCAGAGGTTCGCCATAGCATTTGGAGATTAAGTTTTCTTATCGACTAGGATTCCGGGAGTGGTACTGGTGGTTCAGTTTAGTTGAAGGATAGTTCCTAGAGATAGAGTTTGGTGAAGCAAATCAGGATTTGATGGAACTTTTGATTTTTTCTTTTTGGATTTGATGAACCATATTTCTGGGATGTGTTATCCAGTTTGTGCTCGTGTTCTTCATCAGCATTTTCATTCTACCTCGGATCAGAGTTGTGCAGCGGAAGCAAGATTAGTAAGTGCTCTTGTTTATCTTTTCTAGATAGAAGGAGTAAGTTTAGTCTTCTATTGTTTGAGGAGTAGAGTTTGTGTTCTTGGTTTTGGTTGATCTTGGAAGGATCATTTTGATGAGTTGTTTTTGATCTAGTTTGTTCCTAGAGGTATCAGCGAAGGTTGAGCTGATCGGGAAGGATATAGACAGCCCAGGATCGTCCGAAGAATTTTGTGGATAAGAGACGGAGGAATTTTGATTTCGAAGTCGGAGGTTTGATTTTGGATAAGTTTTTCTCCGATATAAGGGAGCTATAAGATTGGGTAAGTCAGGGAAGTTAGCTCCGAGGTGTTTTGGATCTTTTCTGTATTCTTGTGAGGATAAGTTTTGGTCTATAGGATTGAATTGCCAGTTTGGATGACTGGAATTCGATGTGTTTCACGTATCTTTGAGGGAGTACGTGTTTGATCTATCTCTGGTTTTAGAACCAGCAGTTCAGAGATATTTGGTTGTTGAGTCAGACTTGTTTGTAGTCTGGTATCCTGTCTAATTTTGTAGATCTAGATGAGTAGTAGCTCTGTAGCTTAGTAGTATAAATTGTTTGGATTCTGTAGAGCGAGTATCCCGGTATTTATACCTGGGAAACTCTAGGAAGTTCTATCTAGAATTTTGTCTGGATAGTTAGATTTGTTTGATTGGACGAATTGGTTGCTATGGTTGTTAGCATATGATTGATAATATATGCTTGTGAATTAAAATTAAATCTTAAATAGATTATTAAATTACCTTTTCTTTTAAATTCATCCTTAATTAATTACACAAATTAATTATTCTTGACCAATTACATTAATTAATTACTTCATAATCACTTATCATTGATTAATTAATCTTAATTAATCAACCCTCAATTACATCATTAATTATATTAATAAATGATCTCTAATTACTTCATTAATTAATTAACTAAAATTAATTACTCTATTTACATTAATTACACCGGTGATCGGATTTAGTTTGTAAACCTAGTTTTAGACTTGAATTGGGATAGATAAATTAAATTATTAAGGTTATTAAAGATAAAGAAGGAATTTGGGAAATCTGAAATTGGTATTTTCAGTTAAAAAGATTTTAATCATAATGAAGAAATAAAATCTGAAGTTAACGGATTTGAATAAATTGAGTAAGTAAAGGAGTTTATTTCAAATTGGAGTAATTTGGAAATCAATTTGAAAATTGATTTAAGTATTTAAAATTTGAATTTTAAAAAAAGGGAAATGAGATTATGAATTTATAAACTTGGTTTATAAAAAAAAGTGAAGGAATATATCAGTGAATATTTGGAAGAATAAATTCACGGTGGGAATTTATTAAAGGAATAGGTAAATTTGTTTAACAATAAATAGTGATTTATTTTTAAAAAGATGTGAAAGAGAAGCGTATTTCCCTGGATAGCCAAGTACGTTTTCAAAGAAATTTTTTAAATATAAGTTAAAACTTTTAATGTTGTTTTAAAAAGCATGTTTTAGAAATTTATTATTTCTAAATGTTTAAATTCTAAAGAAAGTATTTTTCAAATCTATTGTAGTTGTAAATATTAAAAGTAACTTGGTATTTGTTTTAAAGGATAAAAATTTAGTTTATATTTAATTAAGAAGCTTTATTTTAAATATTCTAAAAGTATATTTTCGGCTGAGTGTTGAAGTAGTTTTCAGTTTAAATGTTAAAGTATATTTTATAATAAAGTGTTCTAAATTATTTTAAAAATCTAAAGTTTTTGTACTTGGTGTTTCCAGTGGTAATAAATATTTGGGAATTTATTCCATAAGAGGAGTGTGGTTTGAAAACTATTTTCAAAAAGGGTTTGGAAAACTTTAATAATCCAATTAAGTGTGTTTTCTCATGCTGGTTTTCCAGACTAACTCAGGTGTTATTTTATTATAATGCTCGGGTCAGACCGATTATTATAGATTACAGGATAAGATGATGTGGAGCTCAGGAGACGAGCTGGATGGCGAGGCGTTTCACTCGTACTTGATGTTTATTCCGCTGTGTTGTATATTCTGTGTACTCTGTTAGTAGGACAAGTTAATATAACTGTCCGGTATTTGATTCTGATGGTATTGTACTCTGATGGTGTAATGTATAAACAGATAAAAATTCTTGTTTAAAGATTAGTGATTTATCTATTATATTTTATTCCGCTGCGATGGTTAGATTCTGATGTTGTTTTCTTTTCTTCTTCTACCTCTTCTTCTTCAACCCAAATGGTTCGTATTTCCGTTCTTCTTGAGTTGATTGATGGAGATTAATGTAAATTCAAGGGGTACGGGTTTGCGGGTCATTTCAGTTGGTTGTCAAGTAAAATACAGAAATAACTGGAATGCTTACATCTCACGTTCTAACATAGTTGGGCACAATCAATACGTACGACACTTATTGGAGTTTTCTTTGGGATTAATTAATGAATGTGATTAATTAAGATTAATTAATGAATGTGATTAATTAAAGATAAATAATGAATGTGATTAATTAAAGATTAATTACTAAAGGTAATTAATTAAAAGAATAATTAATTAATGAAAGTAATTTGAGGATAATTACTTAATAAAAGAGATTAGAGGTTAATTAATTAAAGGTTAATTAATGAAAGTAATTAGAGATTAATTAATGAAAGTAATTAGAGGTTAATTAATGGAAGTAATTAAGGATTAATTACTTAGTGTAATTAATTAATTAATTATGTGTTAGTTAATTAATGCAATCAATTAAGGATCATTAATTAATGTAATTAATTATAGTATAATTAATTAAAGAGAATAATTAAAGGTTAATTAATGTGAATGGTTAAGGATAATTAATTTATAATTACTAATGTAATTAAAGGATAATTAATCAAGGATGATTAATTAAGATGGATACTTAGAGTATGATTAATTAATTGGTTTAATTAATGATTAAGTAAGCAAGATTTATGTGATGAAAGAAATTAATTTAATTTATTTTAAATTAATTAGAGATGAAGTAATTATTTTAATTCATTTTAAATTAATTAAAGATGGTGTGATTAATATATCTTTGCTTATGTATGGTTGGATGACATTGATTGCCTTAAATGGTTTGATATCTTTGATATGAGATATGTATTGATCTGTGATATTGAGATGCTTTGGTTGAATTGTAATGATATGAGTTATCTATTGAGATATTGAGAATTATCTATCTGTGTGAATATAGATAATAGAATTGAATTGTTTTAACTTTAAAACAACTTGGCCTTTAAGATACGTTTGGATTTCGATGAGACCGGGATTGAGTATCAAATTTGATTATCCGAAAACCACATCGATCCAAGTTAAACGAAAGGTCGTGAATCTCAATTGAAGAGGAAGATTCAGAGTGCAAGGGTTATTTTCGTTAACTCTGAGGGTGATTCCAAAATGAGTGTAACGAGATAATGCCTTCGGTTTCGTTCGAACCCGGAACGAACTTGTATGGATTGAATGCTATCAGACCATCGTCAACGGAGGACGATGAGCATTCCAAGATGTGTTCTTTGAAGGTAATCGTAGCCTTAAGCCTCATCAACCGGGAATGGCTAAAACAGGGGAGGTACAGCAAGGCTAAGTGAGTCGCGCTCAAGTAGGACAAGATTTCCCCTGTCTAGAGTCCCTTTTTATTCGGCTGTGTGGGCGGTTGAATAGCTACAACCGCTGGGGTTGTCTTGTTCGGGATTATCCAGTAAGGGATGGTTCCAACTTTGTGTTGCATGGGATTGGGAGTGATCCCCGGTACGTTGATATAGGCCACGTACTGTGACGGGCGGTACCCCAGTAGCCCAGCCATTGTATGGAATCCAATCTCCAATACGTGCCCTTTACGGTTTTGATTGTATAACCCACTTTGTGGCTAGTACGCTGGAATTTAATCATGTAACTATTTCAGCTATGTGAATACATTTATTTGAAAACCCTAAACCCTATTATAATATAACCAGATTTCCTATCAAATGTTTTGGTTATTGTAAGGTAAAAACTTTTCCATGTTTATGTGTGGGAAGTCTTACGAGATACCTTTTTTTCCAAATGATTTTCAAGTTAAACAACTTTAACCCGTTTACTCACACCAGACCCATGTCTGACCCAGAGTTTATTTTTTGTTTTATTAAACTCTTGAATACTCAAATTTTTATGAGTAGCCAAGGGATTAGGGTTAGCTTTGACGAATTCTAGAGGAGATTTGGAGCAAGAGGCTTCCGTGTGTAGATATATTATGGTTCTGCTATGCTAGTGTTTGTGTCTGTATCTCTGAGCTGTATCTTAAGTTGTATTGATAGACAGGCCTTTATAACTGTCTAATTTGTGATGTATAAGCTGTGTATCTCTGATATATATGATACTATGTAATATCTTATGTGATTAATATAATTTATTTGTTCCACTGTGAGATTCTGATGTTTTTTTGTTCTTTCTTTTCTATCTTTTCTCTTTTATATCCCTTTCTTTCTTAATTATGATGCGTCTTTCTATGGACTGAGAGACAGGTCGTTTCATTTGGACTGTAACGACCCGAGGCAGTGGCGACCGGTAGGCTTTGCAACCATCCCAGACCCACCTTAATTAATCACCCTTGATTAATTATCCTTTAATTACATTCAAGTAATTATCCTTAACCATTTATAGCAATTAACCTTTAATTACTTCATTAATTAATTAACTATGCTGGGATGGTTGAAAAGCCTACCAGTCGCTACTGCCTTGCGGGTTGTTATAGTTGGTCAATCAATGATAAGTGATTATAGAATATCTAATTAATTATAATTAATTAAGGATTAAAGTAATTGATTATGATAAATTAATTAATGAAGTAATTAAAGGTTAATTACTATAAATGGTTAAGGATAATTAATTGGAGTAATTAATTAAAGGATAAATTACTTGAATGTAATTAAAAGATAATTAATCAAGGATGATTAATTAAAATGAATAACTAGAGGATAATTAATTAATTGATTTATAATTAATTAATGGTTAAGTAAGCAGGACTTATAGAATGAAGTAATTAATTTAATTTAATTTAAATTAATTAGAGATGGTATAAATCATTACTTATGGATGGCTGAATATTATTGAATGTTTTGAGATCTCAGATATGAGATAAGTGATGTTGTTGATATGGATGCTTTGGTTGAAGTGTGATGATAATATGAATTATCTATTTGTGACGATAATGTAGATTATATATTGTGATATTGTGAATTATCTATCTGTGTGTATATAGATAATTGAATTGAATTGTTTTAACTTTAAAACAACTTTGCTTTAAAAGATACGTTTTGGATCGATGAGACCGAGATCGGGTTTGCTATATTACAGCATGATAAGTAGTCGTTGTATATTATGTAATACTTATGTTATTAATATAATTTATTCGTTCCGCTGTTGAGATTCTGATGTTGTTTCTTCTTTCTTCTCTATCTTTTCCCTTTTCTATCCCTTTCTTTCTTATTAATGATGCGTCATTCTGTCGAATGAATGGAAGGTCATTACAATGATATCCAATAAACAATGATAAAGCAAATTCGAGGTATCACTGTATGCCACGGTGGAGAGTAGCCGTTGTCGATGGTTGAAAAGCCTACCAGTTGTGGCCGCCGTTGATGGTTGAAAAGCCTAGACCGTTACATTTGGTATCAGAGTGAAAACTATATTTCAAACCTGCTTCAAAACTGCTCTGATACCAAATGTAACAACCCGGAAATTTCGATTCTGAAAATTCCAGATAGTTAGAGAAAGGAAGAAAGAGATAGAAGAAGAAGAAATCAGAAACACCAAACCACAGAATTCTCTCATTCGCAGCGGATCAAAATATAAAATCATATAAAACAGCAGTTATACAAATGAAAAACTATACTTATCAAATTACACTTTAATACATCAGAGTTACACATATACATAACACTGGACAGATATAATTAACATGTCCCAAATAGCCATAATATATCACAGCGGATTACACTCCATACGTTCCTGCCATCCAACTCGCCTCCTGAGCTCCAGAATGTCCTTACTTGGAAATCTGTAATACTCAGTCTGACCCGAGCATTACATCAAAGTAACACCCGGGTCAGGCTGGAAACCAGCATGAGTAAATTCATCTAACAAGAAATTCCAATCCATAGAACTTATTTAAAACCCGGGTAATTCGTACTTACTACACGTAAACAACTTATATAGTCATCACTTATTTTCACAAAACAATATCTAAGTATCCAACTTAGTTTAAATGGTCCATATTATCCCAATCCAGCCAATTGATTTCACATATCAATTTATAAAGAATTATAGAAGATTTCAAATCGAAGTGGCTTCGGGTATTTACTGATACCCGACCCCGGTCTCTTCGAGTCCCATGTCATCTTAACCCAAATTATTCTAATGAAATACAATTCAAACTTTAGAATCGGGCCATAGGATTTAATGCGAGTTTTCGCACCATTCTATCCTATTTCTTTTTATGATGCCTTGTTTTATCAATCAAGTTTGTTTGATATTCATTTTGTAAATAACCTTTTTCTTCTTTTCTTTCTTTCTTAAAGAAGAGAAATGGTTAGACCAAGTCGTCCCAGCGCCGGTCAATCAAGTGCTACTCCTTAGGATGGAGTATTTATGTCTGCTCAACAGCTCTTAGATCTTATAAAGAATGCTCAAGCTACCGGACCTATTCCTGAGCCTACTCACCCAAAATCTGGGTTTGCACGCTTGTGTAGTGATTACACCAACTTGGGTGGGAAGCCATTCAAAGGTTCCGAAAGCGTTATAGAAGTCCAATCTTGGCTTAGAACATGCGATCGCATCTTTTCCCGCATGAATTTTATTGATCTACATCGAGTCCAAGTGGCTTCTAGCATGCTCCAAGAAAGGGCATTAGAATGGTATGAGCTTTTGATCTCTGAAATTAATTAAGCGGATCTTACTTGGGAGCAATTCCGGGAAAGGTTCGAGTTGAAATTCGTGCCGGAAGCTGAAAAGGTATCTTTAGCCCAACGCTTCATAGACCTTGTTCAAGGTGAATCTTCTGTGACGGATTACGTCGCTTCTTTCGAATCTCTCTCTAAATATCGGGTCGAGTATATTAATACCCCATTGAAGTAAAATCAGAGATTTGTTTATGGGTTGAATAAAAACGTCAAAAAGCCATTACTTCTGAAATTAGAAGTTTCTTTCGATCAGCTTGTTGATATCGCTCTTCGACTCGAAGAGGCCGATAAAGAAAGTGATGTTGAAGTCAAACAAATCATCAATAAGAAGAGGCCTAATAAGTTCAAAGGTTCTTATCCCAACAAGAAAGGGAAGCAAGCAACTTCGGTAGCAAATACTCCTACCTCTCGTCGTGGAGAGTGTTACAATTGTGGTTCTAAGGACCATTATGCAAACAAGTGTCCGAAGTTTATTTCTTGCCGCTATTGCAAGAGTTCGGGTCATACTATATCCTTGTGTCCCAAACTTCAAAGCAAGAAGGAAGGCAAGATAAATGTTGTGCAAGCCCCTACTAACACTTCTCGTGGTCAAGGTATTTCTCATTCTATCCTTGATGGCATTATTATATTTCGTGATCTTCCTATTCGAGTTCTTTTTTATATGGGTGCATCTCACTCTTTTATATCAAAAGAACTTGTTGATTCTTTGTCTTTGAATGTTATTGGCTTGATGACTTCATTGAGAATTGCGAATCCGGTTGGTGGATCCGCAACACTCAGTTTACTTTGTAAAGATGTCAAAATTATTTTATGTGATTATGCTTTCCGAGCCGATTTGCATGTTATGCGTTACCTTGGTTTCAGAATGATTTTGGGAATGGATTGGCTTAACCATTATGAAGCCCATATCCTATGTCCTGAGTGGACTATATATCTTTGGCATCCTCAATCTGTTAAGCAGATTTCTCTTGTTCTGAAAGATTTAGATTCCAATTCGAAAGCATCCTTATATTCTCTAAATCCTCATGATGACGATAATGATGATGAGGAGGATGTTATTTCTCTCATTCACATTGTTCCTGAATTTCCCAACATATTTGAGCCCGTTCTAGGATTACCACCTAAATGAGCAATTGAGTTCAGAATTAATCCAATCCCCAGAGCTCTACCTATTACTCGTCCTCCTTATCGAATGTCCAATAAAGAAAATGAGGAGATGCGCAAACAATTATCCGAATTAGAAGCGAAGCAATTTATTCAATCTAGTTCCTCTCCATGGGGAGCTTCAGCTATTTTTGTGAAGAAATCTGATGGTACACTTAGGCTTGGCGTTGACTACCGCAAGCTTAACGATCTCACCATCAAGAATAAATATCCCTTGCCTCGGATTGATGATTTATTCGATCAACTTTGTGGTGCTAAAGTCTTTTCACAGTTAGACTTAGCAACCGGTTTTCATCAGCTCCGTATTGCAGAGGATAGCATTCCATTGACGTCATTTCGTACTCGTTATGGATCTTATGAATGGCTTGTTATGCCGTTTGGTTTGACGAATGCTCCAGCTTATTTCGTTGAACTTATGAATCGAGTTTTCAAAGACTTCCTCGATCGATTTGTTCTCATCTTTATAGATGATATTCTTATTTATTCTAAAACCGAGGAAGACCATGAAAATCATCTTCGGATCATGTTGGAAACTCTTAGGAGCAACCAATTGAAAGCAAAATTTTCTAAATGCCACTTTTGGCAATCTCGTGTGAAATTTTTGGGGCATATTATTTCTGAATCTGGAATTTCCGTGGATCCTTCAAAGATTTAAGTGATTCAAAATTGGAAGAGACCGGAGAGTGTGATGGAAATTCATAGCTTTCTCGGATGGGTGGGCTATTACCGTCGGTTCATAAAAGACTTTTCTAAAATTTTCATGCCTCTTACTAGTTTAACAAAGAATGGAATTAAATACATTTGGTCAAACAAATGTGAAGCTTCTTTTCAGAAATTAAAAGAACTCCTTTTCGATGCTCCTATTCTTGTGATTCCCGATGGGAACCAAGATTTTATTGTTTACACCGATGCTAGTCGTGTTGGTTTGGGTGCCATTCTCATGCAAAGGGAACGTGTTATTGCTTATGCTTCTAGGCAATTAAAGCCTGTCGAGACTAGGTATGCCACTCATGATTTAGAGCTTGCGGCTATTGTTTTTGCCCTTAGAATTTGGCGTCATTATCTTTTCGGAGAGAAATTTGTTCTCTACACCGATCATAAATCTTTGAAGTATTTATTTTCTCAAAAGGAACTTAACTTGCGTCAACAACGTTGGCTCGAGTTCCTTGCATCTTATGATCTTGATATTCTTTATTCTCCCGGAAAGGGAAATCGTGTTGCCGATGCCCTTAGTCGTAAGCAACAAGTGGTTGTTTCCATGATGATATCTGAATTGAATGACCTCGCGACTTTATCCACTTGTGAGATTCGAGATCGTGAATCCAATTCATGTTCATCTCTTGTTTTATTTAGCCTTGAGGCTCATCCCTCTCTTTTTGACCGCATTCTTGAAGCTCAAAAGCATGATCCCGAATTGTTTCTTCTTAGCCAAAGTTGTAGGGATAAAATTGATATTGAAGGTATGAAAGACTTTGATATTGATACTCGCGGCGGTATTTGAAAATTTGGTAGACTTGTTGTGCCAAACATTATTGATCTTCGTAAAGACATATTGGAAGATTCTCATCATTATAAATTTACCATTCATCCCGGTAGTAGTAAAATGTACGCGAATATGAAGCGACTTTATTATTGGGATGGGATGAAATCCGATATTGCTAACTTTGTTAAGCGTTGCATGACTTGCCAACTTGTAAAGGTCGATCATCAAAGGGCCGGTGTGTTATTGCAACCTTTGGAAATTCCAATATGGAAGTGGGATTTAATTTTCATGGACTTTATTGACGGTCTTCCCCATTCTCTTTCGGGCCATGATAGCCTATGGGTGATAGTAGATAGACTTACAATATCCGCCCATTTTCTTCCTGTTCGGTCCAATCGGACCGTACATATTTTGGCTAAACTTTTTGTCAAGGAAATTGTTAGATTTCATGGAGTTCCTACTTCTATTGTTAGCAATCGTGATCCATTGTTTACTAGTGGATTTTGGAAAGGTCTTTAAAAAGCTTTGGGAACAAAGCTTAATTTTAGCACCGCTTATCATCCTTAGTCCGATGGACAAACCGAGCGTGTGAATCAAACTATTTAAGATCTTCTTCGTGCATGTGTTCTTGATTTTGGTGGAAGTTGGAAAGATCATATTTCTCTGGTTGAATTTTCCTATAATAATAGCTTCCAA
This sequence comes from Allium fistulosum, assembly GCA_030737815.1. Taxonomy (NCBI): domain Eukaryota; kingdom Viridiplantae; phylum Streptophyta; class Magnoliopsida; order Asparagales; family Amaryllidaceae; genus Allium; species Allium fistulosum. Next base: position 420,768,846 of record CM060907.1, on the reverse strand, counting down.
TCTAGTATTGGTATGGCACCTTTCGAGGCACTATACGGAAGGCCATGCCGATCTCCTTCGTGTTGGCTTGAAGCCGGTGAGAAGCTGGTTTTAGTTCCAAATTTTATTCGGGATGCCACAGAAAAGATTGACCTTATTCATCATAGAATTAAAGAAGCTCAAAGTAGACAAAAATCCTATGCCGATAATCGAAGAAGGAAATTAGAATTTTCTATGGGAGATTTCGTGTTTATTCGTGTTTCACCTATGAAGGGTGTTGTGCGTTTCAGTCGATCGCGAAGATTAGCACCTCGATATATTGGGCCATTTCCCATCACCGAACGGATTAGCTCCGTGGCTTATCGCCATTTGTTACCGGCTCAATTTTTTGCTATTCATGACGTATTCCACGTCTCTCAATTTCGGAAATTCCATTGAGATTCTGATTCTGTTCTTGAGGCCGATGTTATTGAAGAAATTGAAGTTTCGCCTAATTTGACTTATGAGCAACATCTTATTCGTATCATTGCTTCGGAGGTTAAACGCCTTCGAAATAAAGATGTTCCTCTTGTGAAAGTTCAATGGTCTTCAAATCCTAAGGATTGCTCTTGGGAATCCAGAGAATTCATCGAGCGAACACATCCGGACTTGCTCTCTCATGCTCCTTAAGGTGAACTTATTATTTCTAATTTTCTTCTCTTTGTATTGATATGCTTTTATAGTTGTTACTCTTTAATTTCTTCTAATTATTGCAAGGACGTAATTTCCTTAAGGGGGAGAGTCTGTAACAACCCACATATTTTACGATTCATATATTTAAATGTTTAATTTAAATATAGCATCGTTAGTCGGATTTTAGTACGAAAAAGTCACTATTCGTAAAAGAACAGTCGAAATAGTGAAAAGTCTATGTGGATCGAGATATGAAGGTGTCTATTTGAGAAAAACCGTCTTACAGGGATTCAGACGTCTGAAATTAAGCGTTCAAATGTCTGAAATTGTTCGAGTCAATCCAGAAAGGAAATAGGCTAAAATTGCCATTTTCAAAAGTCTGAAATGGACGATTCAGGCATCTGAATACTGTTCTAGGCAACTTCTATTTTTCCAGATTCAGACGTCTGAATCGTTTATTTCAGACGTCTGAATGAAGTTAGATAGCTCATATTTTTCCAGATTCAGACGTCTGGTTTTGAAATTTCAGACGTCTGAATGAAGATTGAAATTAAGATTCAACAATTTGGACTCGAGACAACTTCCATTGAGTTTAAAATGGTGTTTGCGACTTTTTTAAGTATGAACATCGATATGTTTTGAGTTGGGTAAAATTTTGAAGTTTTCAACTAGGGCTTTGGGTTTGGGTTTCAGCCCATCAACCTTCTATCATCCAAATCCTCTTCATTCATTCTAATATTTCCTAACACTCAAGCTTAAAGAAAAATGGGGGAAGAGAAGAGGAATTAGAAATTCCTAAGCCCTAGATTCATTTGCAAACTCAAGTTCTAGCTCCAACATCTAAGAGAAGCTTAGGTAAGCTCCCTCCTCATCTTCTCCATCTCTTCTCCTCTTCAATTTCAGAAATTTCCTAAACACTAACTTAGGAAATGTTCTTCTTTTGAGCTTAGATTGTAGCTCCTTGGGTTAACATTGAAGTGTGATTGTTCTTGCTTTGCTCTATAGCTTCTCTCTTGTGTTTTTGGGTTTAAATGTGAGTTTTTAGGACTCACATCTATGTCTATATCTTTGGTAGTCGTTGGGAATGAATTCCTAACATCTATTTCTTCTCCATTTCCTTTGAATTGAATTGGTTTGATGAATATTCCAATTTTGGTGTTTTGAAATCAAAATCTATGAAAATCCTTATATGGATGTTTGGACATGTTGGTCGGAGAGTATTGGTGAGTCTTTAGGGTTGGTTAGTCGTTTGGCGTAAACCCTAGCCATCGTCACTCATCTGATCGCTTCCGATATTATTTGGCCATCATTGGCCTAGGCAAGTTATTGCCTGAACCCCATGTTCAGACGTCTGAAATATACAAGTCAGATGTCTGAATCTGCTTGTCTCAGCCCAATTTGCCTATTTTGTGTGGGATTTCAAATTTTAATCGATTCGTGTTGATCTGATTTGTTGTTATCTTTTATATCGACTTTGATGACTTCTCTCTTTGGATTTTTGGGAATATCCATTTTGATGGATTTGGTATCGATTTCTTTGGATTTAATTCATGCATTCGAATGTAGATTTTTGCGATTGATTGTTTCTACAATCATTTTGTAATTTGTCACTTCTAAATACAAAGGTTTCTATACTAGTAGTAAATATTCAATCTCTTTCATCAAAATGATTTCAACTCTATTTTTAATACAAAGCTCGTTTATAAATCCATTTTCTAATCTATTAGTATATACAAACCTTTACCTCATTCGTATGAGAAAATCTAATTAAACGGCTTAGCAAAACAAGTGGTATGAAACGCTTGCGTTTACTTCGTCGGTTAATTTTTGGACTTGTTCGATTGAAAATCTTGTGACAATTTTCGAGTGAAAATCTACAATTTGTTCGCAAATATTTAAGTTAAGCTAGTGGTTATGGGACATGAAGCTAAACTCATTTATTTACTAGCTTAGTGTAATCTACACTTTTTATTGATCGATGATGATCATTTTGTGATTTAGACTAGCGATGTGCGATGTCTATTTGTTTGTGTGGGGATTACAATCCCCGTTTGTGGAACTTCGGTTCAATTTGGCGGGGTAGCGACCCGTGGTCTTCGGGCCGTTTGTGGAGCTTCGGCTCAAAATTTATGGTTAACGACCATGGAATAGCGTTCCGTTTGTGATACACGTGTTGGTGAGTTTTCATGCTCCCGTTTGTGATAGGCCTCCCCCTTTGTGATTTCTGGATTTCTAATTGATAATTTCTAGAATTTGTGTTTCACCTCTTTTGCGATTGGCAATGATATGTTTGTCAATATTTGGGGTTTGGTGAATAAAATAAACAATATGACATTCTTTTTGGTGCTTTGAGATTCTTGAGATATTGTATGATTTTGTTGTTGTTTAAAATATATTTGTCACAGTTTGACATTATTGATATCATACGTTTTTGTTACATCTCTACTCTTATCTCATTTTATAAATGATAATTATAGCTAGACTAACCCGTTTATTATTTTCTTATTAAATAATACTTGGGTCAGACCGTGATGTTACAGGTGCTTCTGCTTGACTCCTTATCCGGGATCATCTTCTGACTTTTGTCTAACTACATTAGATTGGTAGTATTTGTTGTTATACATTTGAGATAGAGACTCCTTGATGTATACATATTCTTTTGTCTAGCACTTGTATCTATTATTTTATGATATTATGGATCTTGTTTGACCATTACTCTGATGTACACTTTTATGTGTTATATTCTTATCTGTTTCCGCCTTTGAGATATGAACATCTGCGATTGATTTATGTTATGCTTATTTCTATATTCGTTTCCGAAGGCCTCATAGCCACTGTGTAGTAGCTTTGAGTTTGTATTTGATATGTCGTATTTCCTCTTGAAATGAAATGTAAGTTATATCATCTAACATATCGGTACTCGCACAAAGAAATTACATAGATGGTCGCTCCTCAACAGCCTTATTATTCGTGCTAGTCGACGGCATTACCCAGTAGTGTCCTTGGCTAGCATGAGTATAGAGGTGGGGCGTCACATGTTGATTCCAAAGGGGTTGGATTATGCCTTCATTTTTGAAATTAAAGTAGCACCTACTTGCTTTCGAAGGGATAGCTTTTGACTCAGTTTTCTTTCGACTGAGCCAATGTTTTTAAAGAAAAAGGTTACGAATAGGTTGCACATTTTTGTTTTAAGTAAAGCTTACGAAGGGGTAGAAACCTAGCCGCCCGACTTTTTAGCTTTCAAAGTTAAAGGTTTCAAAAGGTATACTTAGCTTTTAAAAATTAGCCACTTCTCCAATGCTTTCGGAAGGTCGGTTTCGACACCATCACTTTTTACTTAGGAAAAGCTTTTGAAAGGAATGCTTTCAACTTTATTGGATTTCTGATCCTTTTGCTCTACTTGAAGGCATAATTCAAATGGTTTCGACCGAGTCGGTTTTTAAAGGTTTCCATATGTTTTAAACTGAACCCAAAGGCATTGAAAAGGTTTATGTTTTATTGCTTTCGAAAGGTTTATTGTTTTGTTTCTTTCAAAAGGTTTTAAGGAAAGGTTTCAAATGGGCAGTTCCCTAATGGTTTCGAAGGAGTCGAAAGGCGGTGTTTACTAATTTTTCGAAAGGGTTGAAATGGAAGGTTTTTCCAAGGTTTTCTAAAGGCAATGTTTTGAAGTGTTTTAAGATATGATGTCTAAGGTTTTAAAGCTTTCGAAAGGTTGGTTTTCAGAGGTTTCGAAAGGGATTTAAGAATGTTTTTGAAAGGAAGTTTTTGGACTTTTGGGCTAGATAAATGAAGGGTTTTACTTAGTTTCGAAAGAGATGCTTTCAATGGAATCGGAAGGGGTACTTTGTAATGTTTATATGTTTTCGTCAACTAAGGTTTGAGTAAAGTGTGTGTGTGTGTGTCTATATATAACATGGTAAGGTGATTTTGAGTAAAGCATAGAATATATGTATTTTCCTTTAGTGAGTTTGATTTAAAGGTTTTAAGTCATTTTGAAAAGGTTTTCAAGGAAATTATGGGAAGGGGTCCCTAAGTAAATGACTCAGATTATAATACCAGATGGGACTGGTACAGGGTCGCACCCTATACATTAGCCATTGGCCCCGGCTAATTTTGTCCAAAATTCAAATGTGTAGGGCTTTGTCACTGGTTAGCTTTTATTATGATTACACATAGAAGGGAATATATAATAGTATAAAGATAGGTTATTGGTGAACCTGCAAAACCATTAGGATCAGGTGACCTTGGGAGATGTTAAGTTAGGGATAGACTATCCAGTAGAGAAGTATTTAACAAGTAGTTAAGGACGGACAGTCCAGAAGAGGAGTGTCTAACAGATGTTAGATTATTTTGTTATATTTTCTGGTATACCCGAGTCAACCAAAGGTTAATAGTTAGCCAAACAAAATTAAAGTGTTTGAACAGATAGTTCTTTTATTACATGATATGTATGTTTACATAATGATGCTTTATAGTATTTAACCAGTTTTGGTTGCAGGAAAAGATTTGCAAAAATTATGTTTTAATAGGATGTTATTGAGGGGAAATCTGTTCCACTAAGCAGCGTGGTCTCACTTAACATTAATAACCAGGATGTACAGTATTATTTACACCAGGCTTTATGTTTGACTCGAAGTTTATGTTTTCCCCTTAAACCCTCGGGAGCTCAAAATTGTTTTGATTAGGCTGAGGGTTGAGGTTCTTTCAGGTTCTTAATAGGATGACGAATATAGCTACCGAAGACGAGCAAGAGGCTAACATATACCTATTTAGGAGTTGCAGTTCTTTTTTTGTTGTTTTAATTCCACCGTGGGTATTATGTCTGTTATGACAATATTACTCTGATCTTCCAAGGGGGCATCTTCATATGTCGCTCTTGGCGTATTTTGTAATAAGCATATTTTATCATTGCTTGGGAAACATTTTGGGATTGTGTAATCTGAATATGGAACATATGTTTTGAAATGTAATCAAAAATGTTTTGAAATCTATTATTTATTTCATATTCAAGTGCTTCTGATATTATAAATACCATTAACATAGCTATTTTTAGTCGTCGGAAGTTAATACTATAGATGAATGCAGCATCTGTAGCGCTTAGCTTTAGGCCTCTAGATAGGGGATGTTACAACTTGGTATTAGAGCATGGTTTATGAAATACTTTAACTAAAAATGGTTTTTGAAAACATAATCCTTAGGAATTAGAGTTAAGATCGGGGTATGGGGTAACGCTATAGTAACATACTTGTATTCGCTATATATAAGCACACACTATACCTCTATTATCCTATCTCTCTTAAGTTATTCTTCTGTATCTCATGAGGCTAGAATATAGATATGGACGGAAGAAGAGGCAGAGTTAATCTAGGTGGAGACAGCACCACCACAAATGGAAATGCCCGACCGAATGCTAGAAGAAATCCAGGTCACGCTCAGGCTAAGAATGTTGGTGCTGGGGTTCCACAAGTGGATATGGGAGCCATGTATCGGTTCTTCGTAAACATGATACAAGCGGGGATTACTGCTGGAGTTGTCGAAGGAAACGGTGGAGGTGGAGTTCAAGAAGCTCCAGTGGCAATCACTATGCCAATTTGAGTAGAGACTATGTCAAGCTTGGGGGAAAGCCATTTATCGAGACAGAAGATGCAATAGAAGTAGAATACTGGCTGTTGCACTGTGTGAGGAATTTCGCTGATTTATGGCTTAACGATGAGTAGAAATAGAGCTCGTTTCTAGACAGCTCTAAGGAGAAGCCTTGTTTTGGTGGAATACAGTAACTGCTGGTGTGGATGAGGAGACTATGACATGGGCAAAGTTCAAGAGAGGTTTCAAGAAAGGTTTATGTCAGTAATGGCGTAGTTTGTTTTGGTTCGAAAGTTTGCTAAGCTAGAACAAGGGGAGATGTCTATTTTGGAGTATGCTGTTAGGTTCGAGGAGTTAGCTCGATATGGGTATGCCACTGTTGCCATGGGGATAAAAAGGAATGAAGAGTTTATCAGAGGTTTGAAGCCAGAGTTGGCGAGGGCTATCTTACGGCATATCAAAGACCCTTATGATGTGGTTGTAGAAATGGCGTTGAGATATGGGGAGATGTTAGCTTGTTTTGAAAAGAAGAAGGAGAAGAAAATCCAGGTTGGACAAGGCCAGAAAAGGAAATTCTTCCACAAGAAAAATGCTCAGAAAGGAGGAGCAGCGAAGAAGGGGAAGTCTGAGGTGGTTTGTTATAAGTGCGACAAGAAAGGACACTATCGTCATGAGTGTCATACCGATTAATTGGGTTTTAAATTAATTACTGCAAAATAAATAATTATTTGGGTTTGAAATTTATATATGTTAGAAGACATATTAAAATAGATTTTCTAGAATTTTTATAAAATTTTCTTAAGTGTTTTGATGAATATATAAAACTATTTAAGGTATGAGACTTAAATGTTTTACATATTTAATTAAGGAGAAGGGGTATTTTGTAAAATGAAATCATTGTTTATTTCTAAAAAAAATGGCAGTATTTTTGAAAAAAAATACCTAGTAACCAATGAAAATTTGACAAATAAACGGCAGGTTAGTTGAAAAGTTTCTCTTTTTAAGTTAAAAACAAAAATAACATGTTTTAAGCATGTTCCGCCACTTTCGGCATCACGTGTTCCGACTAGGACGTTTCACCACCATACTCTCGAAGTCAATGTGCATGGTATCAAGTTACTTGATACGTAGCGTATTGTATGAAGGCGGAAGGTACATAGTCGAAACGTTGGGTTCCAAAAGGGTTGGAGTATGCCTTCGTTTTTGAAATTAAAGTATCGCATGCTTGCTTTCAAAGGGATAGCTTTCGACTCAGTTGGCTTTCGATTGATTCAAATGTATTTAAAGAAAAAGGTTTCGAATGGGATGCACATTTTTGTTTTAAGTAAAGCTTTCGAAGGGGTCAAAACCCCTAGTTGTTGCCTTTTTACCTTTCCAAGTCAAAGGTTTCGATAGGTATAATTAACTTTTAAAAATTAACCACTTCTCCAACGCTTATGGAAGGTTGGTTTCGACACCATCACTTTTTACTTAGGAAAAGCTTTCGAAAGGAATGCTTTCGACTTTATTGGATTTCTTATCCTTTTGCTCTACTTGAAAGCATATGTAACAACCCTGTTTTTGTATTACTGTCGAAATAAATATTTGAAATAGAAATTTTAAATTGAAATTTGAAAAAAAATTATGCAATTCAGTTGCAAGTCAGATGACTAAATATAAAAGGTTGCATATTTGAAATGTAATGTAATTGCCTTTCACGTGTAACAAATTGGTCCATATTTTGTAAAACAAAAGTTGGAATATTCTTTTGCTTTGCTGCAACTAAGTTTTTAAAACCAAACTTGTGAACACTTTTTGGCCATCATCATTTTATGTGTATCTTGTACTTTCCTCCACTGAAGCACATTTTCATCTTTAATGCATTTGTACCCAAAGCATTGCCAGTATTTTTTTATTTGACTTATATATTTTGGAGAAAAGAAAAGTGAAAGTGCATCAATTCTTTCATCCCAGTTTTCCAGTAGTCATCATCCATTCCTTTGTTAGTTCATTTTTCAAGTTGCCCAGCAAAAGCTTTAATGGCAGTTCGATTTCTTACTTTCTTCTGAATCTTTGGTGCTAACTAATTTTGAATCAATTCTAAAGTGAGTGCAACTCACATTTCTAATTTAAAGTCTTTGTTGCCCAGATATTTTGTTGTTTCATTCAGTGCTTGCGAATTTTCTTGCCCAAGTTCTTTGGTTAATTCATTTGTACGTGTACACTATAATTCAAGTTCAAGTTGTTAATTCTTATTTTTTTAGTCGCGTACAAACAAGTTTTGCACTAAAATTCCAGGTCCAAGCAAGCATAATTATGAAAATATATGTGTGTACAAGTGTAGGACATGCAAAAAAAGCTAAAGTATAGTCCTGATCATTATTTAATGCATGCGTGTATGAAGCACTGTCCAAACTACACAATTGTTTTGTGCACTTGTATATATATCCAGACTTTGTCATTTTTCGTATGTATGGTGGGTTTGCATCTCAAAAGAAAAGAAAAGTTTAGTCCAAGTCATTCTTGCATGTAAAAGGTTGAAGCATACGAAAGTATGCTCAGGTCATTTCAATCTCTGCATTATATAGAGCAAGGTGAAAAATAAGTCCAGACAAAACTATTCCGTGCATGTATGTGTGCATGTTGTATTGCATAGAAGTGTAGTTCAGATCATTGTTTTCACATTTTTTTATCAAGTGTGCACACCAATTTATGCCAGGCCATTAATTACTTCATGTGAGCAAAGTGAATCAAACCCAGGTCTTTATATTTGTGTCTAAAGTTATATGTGTAAGTTTGTATTACACAAATTTTGTGTCCAGATCTTATATTTTATTCTTTGTGACGTGCGAGTGAATATTGCAAGGTCATTTGCATTTTATTCATTTGAAAGTGTGCTGACTGTTTGCATTGAACCAAGTTAAAGTATGTGAAACAATCCCAGAGTCATGTGCGAGTAAAATGTTTGCACGTTAAATTTTTCCAGGTCATTTTATATTTGATTAAATCTACTTCGTATACATTAATCTCAAGTCCAGGCAGTGCAATATTTTGATGATTATATAAATGGTATAAATCACTATTTATAAATTTATATTTGAACCGGTGTTTGGTTTTAAAACGTACTTTGTTGCCGTTATTTTTATAATGGATTTTTACCCGGTGTTTATAATTGAAGCGGGTTGTTTTAATGAGATTTTTGACGGGTAAAATTACTGTTGTTTTGACTTCAGTAACCGTCAATTTGAAGTGAATTTTCAAGCGGCTATCCCGTAACGCTGATTTGATATCCGTTTTTATGATGTTTTGTGAAGCGCAATTTCTTGGTCGAAATTGCTATAGATGCTGCTATTTTAATCACGTGTTTTTAAAATCATTTTAAAATAAAATTATTTCCAAAGTTTTTTACAGTTTACGCTTTCAAAAGAATGAGGAAACGATTTAAATGCTTCAGCAAAATTAAGGACTATGAACCCTTACTTTTATTGATTCGGTTAATTCTGGACTTGTCCATTTGAAAACGTAAAATGTTATTCATATAAAATACACAATTTTGCACTTTCAAGGAAACGATGATGAGATTTAAACAATTTAGCAAAAGTGCGGAGTATGGAACCAAGCTTTTACTAATTCGGTTAATTCCAGACTCGTTAATTGAAATATTTGATGTTTGAAGATTTTGATGATTTTGTCGGGCTTTCGAGCCACTCTGCTGGACCTTCGGGTCATCTGTTGGACCTTCGGGTCAATTACCAGTACTAGATCTTCAGGTCATTTGTTGGATCTTCGGGTCATTTGTTGGGCGCCAAAAATTATGATGATAGTACTTGGTAGGCTTCGGCCATTTGAGTTGCACGTGCAGCGTAGTTTAGCCTCGCCATCTGCTGGGATCGATCCACTTTTATGCTGATTTTCTAGTTATCTATTTTTGATTTCTAGATTTTGTGAATTGCTGTTTTGAATTCAATTGTGAATTTGAAAGTTGACTTAATGGAGTTTATTGAGATTTCTTCATTTAAGCTATGTTGATTATTTATGCTGAATAGTCTCATTCAAGACTATGATAGATTTGCTTTTGTGTTGTTTATGATGCATTCACTTCTAAATTTAAATTAGACTGATCCGTTTATTATTTTCTTTTAAATAATACTCGGGTTAGACCGAGTTATTTCAGGATAATCGCTATCTCTGATTCAGTTGCTGCTTCAGCTTTTGGGATTTCACCTCATCTTTTGTTTAGGCTTCGAGGTGTTACTTTTGGTGTATTGACTCTCGTCTCATGTACGTGTTGATGGCTATGTATATGTACATTTGGTTCATGTGAACTATCGAGTGTTGTAGCATGTATCCAGACTTGTCTTCCGCTATATCTGATATTTCTGTTCTAATGTGATTATACTTATCTATGTTATTGTTATTATGAGTTTTTCTGAATTTTTCTTAAGCCACCGTAGTTTTGTTTTAGATTTGGATTGAATATGTATTGTTTGGAGTAATTTACATAACTCCTATCGATGTAATCAATACTCGTCTAAGGCATAACTTACTGATGGTCGCTTCTAACAAGCCTTATTCTTTGCAATAGCAGACGTTATTCCCTATAATAACCTTTGTTATTGTGAGCATAGAGGTGGGACGTCACAGCTTGGTATCTGTGTTGAGATTCAGAACAAATTATAATAAACACGGAACAAAAGTAGAATGGAACGTGTTACAACTATTTGAGGGTTTATTCATGCCTTTCTAATCTATTCCTTCGTTGTTCTTAAACTTTTATCCACTTTAACATGTTGGAATATGTCTAGGAATGAATCTCATATTTCCGTAGTATTCCATTTGTTAAATTCCGTATCAATCTTGTATTGTTTTAACTAATCCTTTATCTTCTCTTGTTCACTCAGCCTATGGTTGGAAGAGGTAGAGGGAAGCGTTATACTACAGGTCCGTCAAGTGGTTCTCATCCGGACGGAGTCTATATGTTAGTTGATCAGTTTATGGAGCTATTTCGGGGTACTCAGCCTTCTGTTTCTACTCCCACAGCTCCTACTTAAATGTCAGCCTTCGCCCGCATGTGTAGTGACTATTCCCACCATGGAGGCAAGCCTTTCAAGGGATCAAAAAGTGTATTGGAGGTTCAGACTTGGTTGCGCGCTTGTGAGCGCATATTTTCTCGGATGGATCTTTCTGATCATCATCGCGTTCTTGTGGCATCTAGTATGTTGCAAGAGCGTGTGCTTGATTGGTATGAGCTTTTTATTACGGAAGTTGATGAGTCCCCTCTCTCATGGAATCAGTTTAAGGAACGATTCGAACTCAAGTTCGTTCCTGAATCGGAAAAAGCTAATCTTGCTCGTAGTTTCCTTGAGTTAAAACAAGGAAAGTCCTCTGTTTCTGATTATGTTGCATCTTTCGAGGCCCTATCCAAATACGGAGTTGAGTTCATTAACACTCAGTGTAAGAAGAATCCTAGATTTTTTGATGGTTTGAAGAAGTATTTGAAGAAAGTCCTTTTGGTTCAGCTTCAGCTCTCTTTTGAGGAACTTGTTGATTCGGCACTTTGTCTTGAAGCTGTCGAAAAGGAACGTGATAGTGGTGATGAGGTTGAGGTTTCTAAGAACCCCAATAAGAAGAAGTTTCCATTTCATAAGCCTAATTCTTCCAACAAGAAGAAGAAGCAAGCTACTTCTAGTTCTCAGCCTAGTAGTGCACCTTCTAATCAGAGGGCGTGCTATAATTGTTGTTCTCTGGATCATCTTCTTCGTAGTTGTCCTAAGCCTCGCATTTGCCGCTATTGCAAGAAAGAGGGTCATTGGATTTCTGATTGTCCTACTGTTCTATGGGTCTCAAATTTGGGAAGCTTAATGTTGCTAAAGCTTATGGTGATTCTTCTCAGCCCAAAGGTATCCCTCCTTCTGTATTGGATGGTTTTATTTTATTTCATGGTCGTTCTATTAGAGTTCTTTTCGATACGGGTGCATCACATTCATTCGTGTCGAAGTAGCTTGTTGATGTTATTCCTTTGGATGTTATTAGTCTTTGTGACCCTTTGAGGATTGTAAATCCTATTGGTGGATCCACTACTCTTAGTTTGTTATGTGTTGATGTTGAGATTTTTTTATGTGGTTTTTCCTTTCATGCGAATCTGCATGTTATGGATCATCTTGGTTTTGATATGATTTTGGGTATGGATTGGCTCGTCCGTTATGAAGTTCAAATCCTATGTCCCGAAATAACTTTATATCTCAAGCATCTCGATGCTATCAAGTAGTTATCTATTGTATTTCGAGGTATGGACCATGATTCAGATGCTCTCATTTCTTCCTTCGAATCGGAGGATGTCATAGCTAATATTCCGGTTGTTTGTGATCTTTCTGATTTTTTCGAGCCTATTTCGAGTTTGCCGCCGAAGAGGGCAATTGAGTTCTGTATTGATCTTATCTCTGGTGCTCATCCTGTCAGTCGTCCTCCCACGAGAATGTCTCCTAAGGAAAATGAGGAACTCAAGTAACAATTATCTGAATTGGAAGCCAAGCAATTTATTCGTTCTAGCTCATCTCCTTGGGGCGTCGCCGTTGTCTTCGTTAAGAAGCCAGATGGTACTCTTAGGCTTTGCATTAATTATCGCAAGCTTAACGAGCTCACTATCAAAAATAGGTATTCATTACCTAGGATCGACGATATGTTCGATCAATTAAGTGGCGCTAAGCTTTTCTCCCAACTCGATCTTGCTACCGGTTTTCATCAGTTACGAGTTGCGGAAGGTAGCATTCCCCTTACCACATTCCGCACTCGTTATGGTTCTTACAAATGGCTTGTTATGCCGTTTGGTCTGACGAACACTCCAGCGTATTTTGTTGAACTTATGAATCGGATATTCCGGGAATATCTCGATAAGTTCGTCTTGGTTTTCATAGATGATATTCTTATTTATTCCAAATCTGAAGCCGATCATATTCAGCATTTGGAGATTGTTTTGAGCACACTTTGTCAGCATCAGCTTTATGCCAAATTCTCCAAGTGTCACTTCTGGGAGAATAAGGTGAAGTTTCTTGGTCATATTGTTTCTTCCGATGGTATCTCTGTCGATCCTTCCAAGATCGAATCTATTAAGAATTGGAAGAGGCCCGAGACCGTTATTGAGATCCGTAGTTTCCTTGGATTGGCGGGTTATTATCGCCGGTTCATTAAGGACTTTTCTCGTATTGCTTTACCGCTTACCACTCTCACGAGAAAAGTTGTTCCTTTTGTTTGGTCTGATAAGTGTGAGATTTCTTTCTTGAAGTTGAAAGATCTCCTTACTCATGCTCCTATCTTAGTGGTTCCCAAAGGGAATCATGATCTTGTTGTTTATACCGATGCCAGTGGTTATGGACTCGGTGTTGTTCTCATGCAAAAAGATAGAGTAGTTGCCTATGCTTCTAGACAACTAAAGCCTAACGAGATTCGTTATGCTACCCATGATTTGGAGTTTGCCGCTGTAGTCCTTGCTCTAATGATTTGGCGACATTATTTATTGGGCTAGCGTTTTGTTCTCTTCACTGATCACAAGTCTCTGAAATATCTATTCACTCAGAAGGAACTTAATATGAGGCAACAACGTTGGCTCGAATTTCTTGCTCAATATGATTTCGATATTCAGTATACCCCTGGTAAGGGTAATCGAGTTGCTGATGCGCTTAGTCACAAGCAGCAAGTTGTTGTTCCCATGATGCTAGCAGAGTGGAATATTTTGGAAGCTTTATCTCATTGTGATATTAGAGACCGTCCTTCAGTTTCTGATTCTCCCATGCTTTTATTTAGCATGGAAGCTCGTCCTAGTTTGTTGGATCGTATTGCTGATGCCTAGAAACAAGATCCAAATCTCTCTTATCTTATTCAGAGTTGTAAATCGGAATCCCAAAGTGATAATCCAAAGGATTTCGATATTGATATTCATGGTTGTATTCGGAAGAAGGGAAGGTTGATCGTGCCTAGTATTCCTAATCTTAGAAATGACATTCTTGAGGACTATCATCGTTCTAAATATACTATTCATCCCGGCAGTAGCAAGATGTATGCCGACATGAAAGGATTATAATTTTGGGAGGGTATGAAGCGTGATGTTGCAAGTTATGTGAGTCGTTGCATGACTTGTCAACTTATAAAAGCAGAACATCATCGTCCTAGTGGTCTTTTGCAGCCTCTTGAGATTCCATTATGGAAATGGGATCAAATTTCTATGGACTTCATTGATGTTCTACCTCGTTCTAGGTCGGGCCATACTAGTGTTTGGGTGATTGTTGGCTGATTGACCAAATCAGCCCATTTTATTCCTATCAAGTCCAATCGGACTGCTCCTTTGTTGGCTAAGCTTTTTATTAAAGAAGTCGTTCAACTTATTGGAGTTCCTAGTTCTACTGTTAGTGACAGAGATCCGCTTTTTACTAGTGGTTTCTGGTAGAGCCTTCAGAAAGCTTTGGGTACTATGCTCAATCTCAGTACAACTTATCATCCACAGTCTGATGGTCAGACTGAAAGGGTGAATCAAGTCTTAGAGGATCTCCTTCGCGCTTGTATTCTTGATTTTGGTGGTAGTTGGGAAGACCACTTATCTCTTGTTGAATTTTCTTATAAAAACAATTTCCAATCCGGTATCGGTATGGCTCCTTTCGAAGCCCTTTACGGAAGGCCGTGTCGATCACCATCTTGTTGGTTGGAATCCGGTGAAAAGTTAGTTCTCGGCCCCGACTATATTCGTGAATCTTCTGAGAAGATCGATATTATTAGACAAAGAATGAAAGAGGCTCAGAATAGGTAGAAATCTTATGCCGATCATCGTAGGAAGCTGTTGGAATTTTCTGTTGGCGATCGCATGTTCATTATGTTTCTCCGATGAACACTACGCCATAAATGACCTTCTGCAACATTTTTGCAAGGTGTTGCCAACTAAAATGTTGCGATAGCTATAAAATTTTGGTCCTACTGCAACGTTGTATTTTTAGTGTTACCTTAGCCATAAAAATGTGTTGCTCTAGCTAAACAAGTGTAACACGATGCAACATTTTTATATAGTGTTGCCATAGATGTTTTCAGATTAAAAAATTAATAAAATTAGCAATCCGCGTGAATACGATCCAACGGTCTACATTTAATCTGATTGTTAACATGGATCACCGCTACATTTTGCCCTAAATTTTCGTTTTCCCGCTTTACTGTTCATACCATTTCGTTCTCACCCCCAATTTCCAAATCCAAATCCCCAATTTCCAAATCCCTAATTTCTAAATCATATTTTCGTTCCCATTTCGTTCTCACCCTCAATTTCGCTGCTGTTGCCTACATGTCGATACGCAACCTCTCCCAAATCCTACCAACCGCAGCCCCCAACAAAACTCCACTACCCCACCGCCGTTTCTACAGCCTGATTCCGATGGTCATCGGGCACACATCCCATGGCCAGCGTGCCTGCGATATCTTTTCCTGGCTTCTCAAAGAGCGCGTCATCTACCTTAACGGACCCATCGAGGAGGATACGTCGGCGATAGTTGTGGCTCAGCCGCTGTTCCTCGAATCTGGTGGTTTCGTGACAGCAGGGTTGGCAATTTATGATACTTCGACCAGATCTGATGCTTGAATCTTTCTCGCCAATGTTCAGAAGAAGTTCGATTCTGATGAAGCTTTGCTCGATTGCTTCAAAAAGTACCATTTTCGGATTCAAGGAAGATGTCAAACGCAGATTTCTTGTTTGAGAGAATGCCGCTTAAATTTTCAAATTGGCCAGCAATCATAAAACCAGTTTCAATTCCTTGATTGATTGCTCGAATTGCTTTGACTTCGTCGTCGGGTGCGATGTGATATTATTTGGTATGTTTTATGCCTTCTGGTTTACTTGATTGTTCTCGATTTTGGTTACACTCGCATGCTTTTGCCGATGATGAATTGGGATTTATTTATAGGCTTTATTTCCTATAATCTCGGGTTTAATCTTTCTGTTGGACTTTGATAAATCTGGTATGTTGGATTGCGATGATGTATTGGTATGTTGGATTGCGATGATGTATTGGTATGTTGGATTGCGATGATGTATGGTCTGAGCTTGTTAGCTCCTTTCTGCTGCATTTGTTAAACCAGAACATGAACTGGTGCTCCAAGTCCTTTGTATATCATATTACTGCCTATGTTTCCCTTGTACATGCCTGATGCATTTACTGTTTTTGCTTGATGGGCTGCCTATGTGTACTGCTGTGTTCTTGCACTGGCTTGTCTATATTTTGCTGAACCTGGTTCTTGTTTGTTTTGTTGGTTGCTTGGCCCTGAGTTGAATCCAGTCGATGACTCGGGTTTGACCTTGTGCCGTGTCCTTGTATCCATGTGTTGCATTCATGTTTGGCTTATGCACTTATGAAAAGAAACAACCCAAATACCTGAGGCAAATATTATAACAAAAATATTTTCATTTTCTGTTTGAGTTAAATATTATTTTCCAGATTACTGCTTTTGAATTATATGTGACAGGTATTGAAGACTGGACAGCTGGATACAAGCTTGAAGACAGAGTCAAATCAAATGTGCATGAGTGTATGAATGCATGAGCTGAAGACAGGTTTCAAAGAAGGCTCGATCTTTCAAAATCGGATGAATCGGTCGATCCCCGCCGGGACTGCGGTGCCCCGGACCCCCGCCGGCGCTGCGCCCGGACCCGCTTCTCGGCTCGCCTTCGGCTCGGCACTCGGCTCGCCTTCGGCTCGGCATATATTTGTCAGTGTCGATGTATGTATAAATTGAAACTGTATATGTAATGAGTGAACTGAGTGATGTAGTGAGGAATATCTGTATATGTGAATATCGGTGTTATATATCATTGAATTGTAAAATAGTGGAGTCAGGAATTTGTACTATTTCAAATGTTGAAATAAAATATTTATTTAAATAAATTACTGTTTAAATATCAAATTCTGTGTAATAGCATTTTATTAAATAAATATTTATTTTTATTAAAAAATCAAATATGCTCTACATTGTGGGCCCCACAAATTCAAAAAGTTCATATCTATAGCAACATTTTGGAATGTTGCTACAGATACCTATGGGTGTTGCCATAGACCCAAATAGGGTTCTATTGCAACAATATTACTTATGTTGCCTTAGATAGTCAAAATGTTGCCTTTGAGGTCTAAGGCAACGGCAAAAATTGCATCACCCTAAAAGTGTTGCCATAGACCTATGGCAACATTTTTCGGGCCTGAGCCAACATTTTTTTTGTGTTGCAGTAGGCCATTTATGGCGTAGTGGAAGGTTGTGGTGCGTTTTAGTAGCTCTGGGAAATTGGCTCCTTGATTTGTTGGACCATTTCCTATTACGGAACGCATTAGCCCTGTTGCTTATCGTGTATCGCTACCTATTCAGTTTTCGGGAATTCATGACGTATTTCATGTATCCCAGCTTCGTCGATGCCTTCGAGATTCAGATTCTATTATTGATCCTCATGTGTTGCAAAATATTGAGATCTCACCCGACTTGTCTATGGTGCAAAATCCTATTCATGTGCTAGCTTCGGAGGTTAGACGCCTTCGGAATAAAGAAGTCCCGCCTATGAAAATTCAGTGGTCCGCAAACCCCAAGGATTGCACATGGGAAACCAAAGAATTCATCGAGCATTCTTATCCCAGTTTTCTCTCCTCTTCGGGTAGGGGTGAGCATTCTAAATTCTTCTTTTCTGTTGTAAATTTTTGTTGTGATGAATAATTTGGGTTATAAACAACTTCTAGTATGAAAATTGTGGGGACGCAATTTTTATAAGGGGGGAGTTTGTAACAACCCTTTTTCTGTATTACTGTCGAAATAAATATTTAAAATAGAAATTTAAAACTGAAATTTGAAAAAAAATTGTGCAATTCAGTTGCAAGTCAGATGATTAAATATAAAAGGTTGCATATTTGAAATGTAATGTAATTGCCTTTCACGTGTAACAAATTGGTCCATATTTTGTAAAACAAAAGTTGGAATATTCTTTTGCTTTGCTGCAACTAAGTTTTTAAAACCAAACTTGTGAACACTTTTTGGCCATCATCATTTTATGTGTAGCTTGTACTTTCCTCCACTGAAGCACGTTTTCATCTTTAATGCATTTGTACCCAAAGCATTGCCAGCATTTTTTTATTTGACTTATATATTTTGGAGAAAAGAAAAGTGAAAGCGGCATCAATTCTTTCGTTCATGTTTTCCAGTAGTCATCATCCATTCCATTGTTTGTTCATTTTTCAAGTTGCTCAGCAAAAGCTTTAATGGCAGTTCGATTTCCTGCTTTCTTCTGAGTCTTTGGTGCTAACTGATTTTGAATCAATTCTAAGTGAGTGCAACTCACATTTCTAATTTAAAATCTTTTTTCCCCCAGATATTTTGTTGTTTCATTCAGTGCTTGCGAATTTTGTTGCCCAGGTTCTTTGGTTAATTCATTTGTACGTGTACACTATAATTCAAGTTCAAGTTGTTAATTCTTATTTTCTTTAGTCGCGTACAAACAAGTTTTGCACTAAAATTCCAAGTCCAAGCAAGCATAAGTAAGAAAATATACGTGTGTACAAGTGTAGGACATGCAAAAAAAAAGCTAAAGTATAGCCCAGATCATTAATTAATGCATGCGTGTATGAAGCACTGTCCAAACTACACAATTGTTTTGTGCACTTGTATATATATCCAGACTTTGTCATTTTTCGTATGTATGGTGGGTTTGCATCTCAAAAGAAAAGCAAAGTTTAGTCCAAGTCATTCTTGCATGCAAAAAGTTGAAGCATACGAAAGTATGCTCATGTCATTTCAATCTCCGCATTATATAGAGCAAGGTGAAAAATAAGTCCAGACAAAACTATTTCGTGCATGTATGTGTGCATGTTGTATTACATAGAAGTGTAGTTCAGATCATTGTTTTCACATTTTTTTATCAAGTGTGCGCACCAATTTATGCCAGGCCATTAATTACTTCATGTGAGCAAAGTGAATCAAACCTAGGTCTTTATATTTGTGTCTAAAGTTATATGTGTAAGTTTGTATTACACAAATTTTGTGTCCAGATCTTGTATTTTATTTTTGTGACGTGCGAGTGAATATTGCAAGGTCATTTGCATTTTATTCATTTGAATGTGTGTTGACAGTTTGCATTGAACTAAGTTAAAGTATGTGAAACAATCCCAAACTCATGTGCGTGTAAAATGTTTGCACGTTAAATTTTTCCAGGTCATTTTGTATTTGATTAAATCTATTTCGTATACATTAATCTCAAGTCCAAGCAGTGCAATATTTTGATGATTATATAAATGGTATAGATCACTATTTATAAATTTATATTTGAACCGGGGTTTGGTTTTAAAATGTACTTTGTTGCCGTTATTTTTATAACGGATTTTTACCCGGTGTTTATAATTGAAGCGGGTTGTTTTGATGAGATTTTTGACGAATAAAATTACTGTTGTTTTGACTTCAGTAACCGTCAATTTAAAGTGAATATTCAAGCGACTATCCCGCAACTCTTATTTGATATCCATTTTTACAGTGTTTTGTGAAGCGCAATTTCTTTGTCGAAATTGCTATAGATGCTGCTATTTTAATCACGTGTTTTTAAAATAGTTTTAAAATAAAATTATTTCTAATTTTTTTTACAGTTTATGCTTTCAAAAGAATGAGGAATCGATTTAAAAGCTTCAGCAAAATAAAGGACTATGAACCCTTACTTTTACTGATTAGGTTAATTCTGGACTTGTCCATTTGAAAATGTAAAATGTTATTCATATAAAATACACAATTTTGCACTTTCAAGGAAACGATGATGAGATTTAAACAATTTAGCAAAAGTGCGGAGTATGGAACCACGCTTTTACTAATTCGGTTAATTCCAGACTCGTTAATTAAGATATTTGATGTTTGAAGATTTTGATGATTTTGTCGGGCTTTCGAGCCACTCTGCTGGACCTTTGGGTCATCTGTTGGACCTTCGGGTCAATTACCAGTACTAGACCTTCGCGTCATTTGTTGGATCTTCGGGTCATTTGTTAGGCGCCAAAAATTATGATGATAGTACTTGGTAGGCTTCGGCCATTTGAGTTGCACGTGCGGCGTAGTTTAGACTCGCCATCTGCTGGGATCGATCCACTTTTATGCTGATTTTCTAGTTAACTATTTTTGATTTCTAGATTTTGTGAATTGCTGTTTTGAATTCAATTGTGAATTTGAAAGTTGACTTAATGGAGTTTATTGAGATTTCTTCATTTAAGCTATGTTGATTATTTACGCTGAATAGTCTCATTCGAGACTATGATTGATTTGCTTTGATGTTGTTTACGATGCATTCACTTCTAAGTTTAAATTAGACTGATTCATATATTATTTTCTTTTAAATAATACTCGGGTCTGACCGAGTTATTTCAGGATAATCGCAATCTTTTATTCAGTTGTTGCTTCAGCTTTTGGGATTTCACCTCATCTTTTGTTTAGGCTTCGAGGTGTTACTTTTGGTGTATTGACTCTCGTCTCATGTATGTATTGATGGCTATGTATATGTACATTTGGTTCATGTGAACTATCAAGTTTTGTAGCATGTATCCAGACTTGTCTTTCGCTATATACGATATTTCTGTTCTGATGTGATTATACTTATCTATGTTATTGTTATTATGAGTTTTTCTGAATTTTTCTTAAGCCACCGTAGTTTCGTTTTAGATTTGGATTGAATATGTATCATTGGGAGTAATGTACATAACTCCTATCGATGTAATCAATACTCGTCTAAGGCATAACATACGGATGGTCGCTTCTAACAAGCCTTATTCTTCGCAATAGCAGACGTTATTCCTTATAATAACCTTTGTTATTGTGAGCATAGAGGTGGGGCGTCACTGCATAATTCAAATGGTTTCGACCGAGTCGGTTTTTAAAGGTTTCCACTTGTTTTAAATTGAACACAAAGGCTTTCAAAAAGGTTAATGTTTAATTGCTTCCAAAAGGTTTATTGTTTTGTTGCTTTCGAAAGGTTTTAAGGAAAGATTTTAAAGGGGTGGTTCCCTAATGGTTTCGAAGGAGTTGAAAGGTAGTATTTTCTAATGGATTCGAAAGGGTTGGAATGGAAGGTTTTTCCAAGGTTTTCTAAAGGAAATGTTTTAAAGTGTTTTAAAATATAATGTCTAAGGTTTTAAAGCTTTCGAAAGGATGGTTTTCAAAGGTTTCGAAAGGGTTTTAAGAATTGTTTCGAAAGGAAGGTTTTGGCCTTTCGGCCTAGATAAAGGAAGGGTTTTACTTGGTTTCGAAAGAGATGCTTTCAATGGTATCGAAAGGGGTATATTCAATTATTTGTTTTCATCAACTAAGGTTCGAGTAAAGTATATATATATATATATATATATATATATATAACATGGCAAGGTGATTTTGAGTAAAGCATAGAATATATGTATTTTCCTTGAGTGATTTTGAGTAAAGCATAGAATATATGTATTTTCCTTGAGTGATTTTTATTTAAAGGTATTAAATTATTTTGAAAAGGTTTTCAAGGAAATTATGGGAAGGGAACCCTAAGTAAAATGACGTAGATATTAGAATACCAGATGGGATTAGTTTAGGGTTGCGCCCTATACATTAGTTATTGGCCTCAGCAAATTTTGTCCAAAATTCCAATGTGTAGAGCTTTGTCACATGTAAGACTAAAATTATGATTAAAAATAGAAGGTAATATATATTAGTATACAGATAGGTTATTGGTGAGCCCGCAAAACCATTAGGATCAGGTGACCCTGGGAGATGTTAAGTTAGGGATAGACCGTCCAGAAGAGAAATATTTAAAAGATAGTGAAGGATGGATCGTCCAGAAGAGGAGTGTCTAATAAATGTTAGATTATTTTGTTATATTGCTTGGTAGATCCGAGTTAGCCAAAGGTTAATAGCTAGCCAAACAAAACTAAAGGGTTTGAATGGAGAGCTCTCTTGTTAGCTGATATGTATGTCTACATAATGATGCTTTACATTATTTAACCAGTTTTGTTTGTAGGAAAAGATTTGCAAAAGATATGTTTTAAAAGGATGTTAGTGAGGGGAAACCCATTCTGCTAAGCGGTGTGGTCTCACTTAACATTAATAACCAAGATGTATAGTACTATTAACACCATGCTTTATGTCCGACTCGAAGTTTATGTTTTCCCCTTAAACACTTAGGTGCTCAAAATTGATTTGAGTAGACTGAGGGTTGAGGTTCTTAATAGGACGACGAATAAAACTACCGAAGATGAGAAGGAGGCTAACAGATGCTATTTAGGAGTTGTAGTTCTTGTTCTTGTTGTTTTAATTCCACCGTGTGCATTATGTCCAAGGGGGCATCTTCATATCTCACTCTTGGCGTATTTTGTAATAAGTATATTTTATCATTGCCTGGGAAACGTTTTGGGATTATGTAATATGAATATGGAACATATGTTTTGAAACATAATGAAAAATGTTGTTTTGAAATCTGTAATTTGTTTCATATTCAAGTGCTTCTGATATTGTAGATACCATTAACATAGCCCTATTTACTCATCGGAAGTTAATATTATAGATGACTGCAGCATCTATATTGCTTAGCTTTAGGCCTCTAGATAGGGGATGTTACAGTTATCATAAGGTAAAAACCCGTTCTGTGTTTATGTGTAGAGTGGTCTTACGAGATACCTTTTTGTTTTCAAACATCATATTTTGAGTTCTTACACCAGTCCCATGACTGACCTAGAGTTTATTTTGTTTTCCCTTTAAACTCTGGGTGCCTTGTTTTTCTAGGCAGCTAAGTAGTCAGGATTGTGTTAGTAGCATTTTGGTGAAGCATTTTGGAGGAGTTTTTGGAGCATGGAGCTGTAGCATCTGATGTAGATATCTATCTTTTATTTTCCTCTGCCTTTAGTTGTTTGTGCTAGCAAGTATGGGAGCAGGTAGTTATAACTGTACCTGGCTAGGTTAGTTCATACCATAACTCTGATATACCCTAGTGAGAGTGGTTGTATATGCTATCTATCTATATAGTTAAATGAATGTGAAAATTTGTGTTTCTATCTTTACTTTATTTTACCACTGATAATCTTCCTCCTTGGCACTTGATTTATGGCACGTGAATACTGTGGATGTATTAGTGTCAATTTTCGAGGGTCGAGGAGGCGGGTCATCACATTTGGTATCAGAGCTAAAGTTTAAGTGAAAACCTTGGCTTTGGTGGGATACAGCTCAATAGAGATAGGGTTAGTAATACCCTAGAATGAGTTTAATCTTTGAGAGTGCGTGGTTAAAACACTTATCTGAAAAAAATCAAGTTGTGCTATGCTTAATACCCATTCCCCAAAATAATTTTGTCTTTGTATTCCAAAGTTATCTTACTAATTTCAAGTAGTAAGACATGAGTACTCGTAGAGGACGAAGATGGTAAAAAAGCAGCACCATAACAACGAATGGTAGAGCTCCAACCACTACTGTAGAAGAAGTAGCTCCTATAAGACCCTTGGTTAATTTTTCCACCCTTTGCAAAAATTATACCAGCTTAGGGGGAAAACCATTCAATGGCACGAAAACTATCATTCAAGTACAAGCTTGTATCAAATCATGGAAAAGAATCTTTACGGCATTGGATATTAGTAATGAGCAAAAGAGGTTTTTAGCCTCGTGGCAACTGTAGCAAGGGGCTCTAGCTTGTTGGGAGTCCATTACCGTAAATGATTCAGAAGACAAATTCTCTTGGGAAAGGTTTAAGGAAGTTTTGGAGGAGCGATACATGCCAGCATCAAGAAAATCTCCTCTTTACAAAAGCTTTATGGATCTAAAGCAGGACGAAATGACTATTGAGGAGTATGTAAATAAGTTCAAATGAATTATCTTGTTTTGGCCCAGGTCTGATTGACACACCTTTAAAGAAAAATGAAAAGTTTATTTCCAGGATAAATGAGAAGTATAAGAGTAGGATCACAGCTCATGTAAAAGTATCATTTATAGACTTGGTGGATATGGGATTTCATTATGAAACATTGGATAAGAAGAATATGATGGCAGTTTAGACCCACAACAACACCAATAATTGGAAGAAGAGGAAGTTCAATCAAAGTGGAAAAAATCTAGGGCAAGGCAAATCTGGAAGAGGATCGCAAGGTAACGGTTTGAAGGATGCTATGTGTTATAATTGCCAAAAAAGGGCCACCTAGCGACAAATTGCCAGAACCCCAAGGTTTATAGGCCACCACCAAAAAATTATTATAATTGTCATCAATCAAGGCACCTGATAAAGGATTTTCCAATTATGAGGAAGGGAGAGAGCAAGCTAGAGTTTATACTATAAAGGATGAACCTTCAACCTCTCTAGATGTGAAGGTCAAATGAATTTTGGAAGGTAATATTTTTATCAAAGGTGTTTTAGTTAGAGTATTATTTGATATAGGAGCTTCTCATAGTTTTATTACTAAAGAAACCATAGATGAATTAAAACTTGACCCTAACTTAGTCGATACCCCTATCTACATGAAAAATCCTATAGGAGGTACCACTAATCTTTGTATGAATTGTGAAAAAGTCCAAATTTTCCACTCTTTCCATAAATATCCTTTTGACCTATCTGTCCTAGATTATATAGGATTTGAAATTTTACTCGGTATGGATTGGTTGACTAAGTATAAAGCTTTTCTTGATTGCGACTGAAGGATGATATCTTTGTGGACCAGCTTTGGGAAGTATATAGAAATATCTTGTGATGATCCTAGTCTAAGGAGGATAGTTTTCTTTATGCCTTAGATTCATCCCATAAAGAATAAAAACGATATCTATTGTAAGAGAATTCTCGGACGTTTTTGAAGAAGTAAAGAGTTCTCCCCCACATTGGAAAATCGAGTTTCGTATTGACTTGACTTATGGTGCAAGGACTATTAAACAACCTGACCGAAGGATGACTCCGATGGAGAGGGATGAGCTCAAAGGAACTATTAAATAAAGGGTTGATAAGACCTAGTCGTTCAAGTTGGGGATCGGCAATGGTTTTTGTTGCCAAGTCAGATGGATCTTTAAGGTTGTGTGTAGACTACCAATATATGAATAAACAAACGATTAAGAACGAGTATCTTCTATCCTAAGTAGATGATTTTTTTGAATAGTTACATGGTGCTAGATTATTCTCGAAAATGGATCTAGCCATGGTATTCCATCAACTAAGGATCGCAGAAGAATTCATCCATCTAATTGCATTTAAAGGTCCGAATACTTTCTTCGGGTGGTTGGTTATGCCTTTTGGGTTGAGCAATGCACCCGCTTATTTTGTAGACCTTATGAACAGAGTATTTAGAGATGTACTCATAAATTTGTGTTAGTCTTCATCAATGATATCCTTATCTATTCTAAGACAGAAGAAGAACACGAAAGACATCTAGAAATTGTGTTAGAGATATTGAGGAATAATGTACTTAAAGCCTTGCCATTTTAGGAGAAGGAGGTAAGATTCCTTGAACATATAGTATCAAGGGATGAGATTTCAGTAGATTTTGTTAAGTTTGCAGCTATTCCAAATTTGAAGCAGCCACAAATTCCTAAAGAAGTTCGTAGCTTCTTAGGTTTGGTAGGGTATTATAGAAAATTCATTCAAGACTTCTCAAATATTGCCTACCACCTAATGAAGTTGACCATGAAGGATGCTAAATTTATCTGGACTCCTGAATATGAAGAAGCATTCCAAGAAATCAAAAAAAGGTTAACAAGCATTCCAGGAACTCAAAAGGAGGTTAACAACTGCTCCCGTTCAAGCAATTATAAATGGAAATAGTGGATTAACTATTTATACGGATGCTTGTGGAGAAGGTGTTGGTGCAAATCTGATGCAGGAAAGAAAGGTGATCCCATATGCAAGTGGAGAGCTAAACACTCATGAGAAGAACTATGCAACACATGACATAGAGCTATTAGCCTGGTGTCCGCATTAAAAATATGGAGATATTATTTGCTGGGTAGGAATTTCTTCATATTTTATTTTAATAAAACTTTAATTTGACCTTAGCAAATAAAATTCCTACTTTAATTAGATGAAAAGTTTGAGCTCTTTATGAATCATAAATCTTTAAAGTATCTTTTCAATTAGAAAGATTTAAACATGAGGCAACTACGTTGGCTATGATTTATCGCATCTTAGATTAAGATATTTAATATACACTAGGGAAAGCCAACGTAGTAGTAGATGCGTTGAGTAGGAAGGATGTTGTTATTTACTATTTAGTAGTAACTCCAACTCTTCTGGAGTGAATTAGCAGCAAGCAAAAAGAAGATCGATTCCTAAAGGAGATTATTAAAAATATATAGAAAGGACAAAATTCAAGCTTCGAAGTAGATAACCATGGAGTATTGCAGTTGAATGGGCGAATTTGTGTTCCAAATATGGAAAATCTTAGGAGGGAGGTTTAGCTGAATGCCACAAATCCAAATTTAACATTCATTTGGGAGTTAACAAAATGTACAAAGACATGAAGTGCACATTTTGGTGGAGAAGCATGAAAAGGAACATATTAATTTATGTTAGCTAATGCATAAATTGTGAACAAGTCAAGAGTGACCAATAGAAAATTGCAGGGTTACATCAACCTCTGGAGATTCCAGCTTGGAAATGGGATCAAATATCAATGGCTTTCATTAATGGCTTAGCCCGAATGAGGAAAGGGAATGAAGGCATTTGGGTTATCATAGACCGATTAACTAAAAGTGCGCACTTTATTCCAGTTAAGCCAACAAGGAATGCTGCAAGCCCTGTACAGATATATATGAAAGAGATTGTCTGATTGCATGGAGTTCCAAGCAGTATAGTAAGCGATCAGTATCCAATCTTTACTAGTTAGTTCTGTAAAGCATTACGGAAAGCTTTGGGAACAAAGCCGAGTATAAGCACCACATATCATCCCCAAACTGATGGACAGACGAAAAGAGTCAATCACGTTTTGGAAGATCTTCTTAGAGCATGTATTCTAGACTTTGGAGGCTCATGTAAAAATCATTTGCATTGGGTAGAGTTCTCCTATAAGAACAATTATCAAGCTAGTATCAGCATTGCACCGTATGAAGCTCTATATGGTCGCCCATGAAGGTCATCAACATGTTTGATCGAGACCAGAGATCGGTTAATACTTTGTCCTAATATGATACGAGAAGATTCAGAAAAGGTTGATATGATTAGAAAACGCTAAAGGAAGCCCATAGCAGGCGGAAAAGTTGTGTAGACCAAAGGCGTAGAAATCTGGAATTCTCAATTGGAGATTCTATCTTTTTGAAAGTCTCTCCAATGAGTGGAGTAGTGAGGTTTGGAGGGGCTGGGAAGTTAGCACCTCGATATAATAGACCTTTTCCCATTCTTGAACTAATCGCCCCACTGGCTTATCGAGTGTAATTGCCAGAAAGGTTGTGAGGAGTGCACAACGTTTTTCATGTATCTTATTTATGGAAATGTGTGCATGACCCGTAGCAAATCATAGAAACGGTTGCTCAGGAAGAATTGGAGGTGCAAAAAAATTGGCAGTTATTAGACAACCTGTTCGAATCGTTGATCATGATGAAAAACGATTAGGAGGATGGAGGTAAGGTTAGTCAAAGTTCAACGGAGTGGAAATGCTGAGAATTGCACTTCGGAAACGAAGGATAGAATGAGGAAGGCATATCCTGAGCTTAGGATTGATGTATTGACTGTATAAATTGTATCATCATATTGTACTCACCGCCTATGATGTAGTCACTTATCTATACTCCTGTATATATTCCATCTTGTAGAAATATTTCCTTTTGAGCCATTTTCTTCTTACCTTAAATTTTGAAGACGAAATTCTTTTAAGGAGAGGAGAATGTAACGACCCAAAATTTGATCTCTAAAATATAATATTTAAACTGATTTTAAATATAAAATATATAAGATTTTATGATTCAAATAATACTAGATAGGAATTGGAGGTAGAAATTTACACAAAAATAACAACCATTGCTTATATTGATAAAAGTGACAAAAGTCTGATTTCAGAAAAGTATGTTTGGATGGTTAAATAAATATTTTTTAATTATTTAATAAAGTTTTTTATTTTTAATAAAAATATACAAATTTATTTTTTGTTAAGATAAATAAATAGCTTAACAAAACGTCAAAATATGTCCATAAAACATTTTGTCGAAAATTAACATTTTGTCAAACAAAAGTTGTTGCAACGTTTTTACACCTTTATTATCATATGTATGTACACGTATTTAAATAAGGTATGTATTAAATAAGTCACTAAACAAATTTACTTTTCTTAAATAGGTTTAGAAATTTCTATAAACCATTAACGAAAAGTAAGCATAAAAGGACAAATATGTCAAAATCAAATCTAAATAAATATCTTATTTTATTTTACTTAATACTTAAGTGATTAAGACATAAAGTAGTGCGGTGAAAGGTGATGTTAATTGTTGAAAAATGTAGTTTACTTAAAGATGAAGTAAGCACATTTTGTTCATTTTACATAAT
Source organism: Allium fistulosum (assembly GCA_030737815.1). Classification (NCBI taxonomy): domain Eukaryota; kingdom Viridiplantae; phylum Streptophyta; class Magnoliopsida; order Asparagales; family Amaryllidaceae; genus Allium; species Allium fistulosum. The sequence goes on along the minus strand of CM060907.1, from coordinate 420,740,147 downwards.
AATATTTTATTCCAAACTTTTTCCTTTAAATACCAAACCACTTATTCAATTTCTTTCACACTTCTTCTTCTTCATTTTCAAGCTTTCTCTCTTTATTTTCATGAATTCCAACCTTAATAAAATAATTTAAAAATTCATTTCAAAAATATACTAAAGAAAATATCCTTCCAAACATTGCAAAACCACACCCAAACTTCGCCTTCTCCTTTCCCCTACCCACGGCCCCACCCATCATCCACTATGCCCGAGCCCTCCTCTACCCTAGCCTAAAGCGTGAGCATCTCCCCCACTCCAAGTCTAAGTCGAGCCATTTTTAGTCAAGCATGCAAGTGTTTGTGAGCATTTGACTAAAGTTAGGAAGGATTTTATCCATCTAAAGTTAGTTCAATTCCTTTCAAGTTGAGAACTCCTAATTACTATATATATATGTATGGATGTGATGTTGGGATATGATTGTATGGATGTTTGTTTATGATTTTGATAATCATATATTGTTTATCTCATGTGAATATTTGAACAAGTCACGATATACACGTCGTTAAAAGTAGTATGGAATCATTTAATACGTTTTAAAATGATTGAAAATGTTATAGAAATATTATTTTAACATACAAACTTGTTTCGACAAGTTTTACATGAAAACTAATAAATGAGTCAAAACTAAGCGATTCGCGTGCGTCGCGTAATGGTAGTTCGCAATTTTGGGCCAAAGAATTCAAATAAATATACGGGATGGAATTTAGCCTGTAATTCTTCAAGATAATAATTTTCCAGACTATTGCATCCATCGTTCTAGAATGAAGAAAGAAAATCTAGATTTCATCTTGTAGTTTTTAAAATATGTCCAAATCAAATTTCCAGAAACATCGTGCTTTTGCAGTATGCAACCAAAGTATAAAATTATTTGTATTGTATATTTTTAAATATTTAAAAATATGAAATAAGTTTTATAAATCAAAAAAATATTTCAAAATAGATTTGAATTGTAAAATATGGATTTTCAAATATTAGAAAAGTTGTTTTAAATCGAATCAGCTTTTTAAGCACTTTCCGCAACACTTTTCTGGTGCCGTTTCAAGAACTTTAGAAATGAAGTTTCAAACTTAATGATTATTTTCCAAAACTTTTATAAATGTTTTAAAAATAAATAATTAAGTGTTTTAAAAGATGACTTGGGGGATTTTATAATTTATTTAAAAATGTTTAAATAAATGATTTAAAGAAAAGCTGTCAAAATCAAGTGATTTAATCGTAGCTCTAAAAGCCGACGAGTAGATTGGATTTTTCTATTCGTGAGATCAGGTTGAGGTGCTTAAACTAAGGAGATGTTCAAGAGCAACCAGTGCCCTAACTCATCTGGCCTCATCTGGGCGAGGGATAGACAAGGTCGAAATGTCGAAAACGAATTAAGTGTAAAAGTTTAAATTTTACCAAATTTAAATACTCATAAGTTACTTTATAAAAATGATTCAATAAATTTCAAAATGAAGGTTTAAATGATTCCATATTTACAAAAAGAATACTCTTAAGATATATATTTCTCAAAGATGTTTTGATAAATAAATCAAACAACAATCATATAATTACAAAACATCATTTTTATTAATGATTGGATTGCAACGAGACCGGGGTAGGATTTGGGAAGTCCCTATCCGAAAACTACTTCGAACCAATTTACATTTCGAAGTAAAACATGTTGAAGATAAGAGTATTGAAGATGGAGATATTCATAATGTAGGGCTGCTTGCCACAAGTCCCTCAAAGTGAAATTTACCATATCATATATTTATGGTGGTAAGCAGTGCTCTATTATGAAAATATTCGAAGTGTAAGGACTAATCACTACTAATCCTAGGGGTGATTCCAATAAAAGGATTCGATAGGAGGAGTGCCTTCGGTTTCGTTTAGTCCCAAAACGAACTTGTATGGATGAATGTCTGACATTGCATTTTAAAATCACATTAATTGATCTCCATAAACGTATTTCTGCTTGGTGGTGGAGAAGGCAACTTCTCTTAGCTTAACACCCTTTCCTGAGACATACGAGCTCAAGAGTTATACATTTATAGAACTCAGATATGTGAATACGGAATGGCAATGTGACATTCAAAAGAGGAAAGATGATGTGCTATGTGAAAATTAATCGTTACCTCAAGCCTCACACCCAAAAATGGCCGAAACAGGGATAGATGAGGCAAGGCTATGTGGCCTGCAACCATTAGGGTATGATCATCCCCTTCTAGATATATTTCTACTCGCTATAACGTTCGGGCTTAAATTATTTTAGTTTATGCTAAGAGGCGTCTTGGATAGGTTAGTAACGACTAGGGTGATGACATATTGGGTATTATCTAGGAAGAGGTAGACTAGTCTTGTGTTGGTAGAGGACAATCAGTTGGGCCTCGATACATTCCTATAGAAATCTATTATCGGAAGGTAGTCCCTTCACCGTGTCACTTGTATGGAAATCCATTCTCCAAAAAGTGCCTGCCATTTTGTTTGTAGAACCCACTTCAGGCTAGTATGCTGGAATTTACTCAATGTAACAGTTTCGGCTAAGATTAATAAGTTCATTTGAAAACATTTTCGAAGAAATGTCATTAAAAGTAATATCACTTATCTTTTCGTAATGAAGGTTTTGTTATCATAAGGTAAAAACCCATTCCGTGTTTATGTGCAGCGTGGTCTTATGAGACACCTTTTTGTTTTCAACCTCGTATTTTGTGTTCTTACGCCATTCCCATGACTGACCCATAGTTTATTTTGTTTTCCCTTTAAACTCTAGTGCCCTATTTTTCTGGGCATCCAAGTAGTCAGGATTGTGTTAGGACCATTTTGGTGAAGCATTCCGGAGGATTTTTTGAAGCATGGAGCTGGAGCATCTGATGTGGATATCTGTCTTTTATTTTTCGCTGTGTCTAGTTGTTTGTATCAACAAATGTGGGAGCAGGCAGTTATAACTGTTCCTGGTTGGATTAGTTCGTACCATAATTATGATGTACCCTAATGAGAGTGGTTGTATGTGCTATCTATCAATATAGTTAAATGAATGTGAGAATTTGTGTTTCCATCTTTACTTTATTTTACCCTTGATAATATGCCTCCCTGGCACATGGATTTCGGCACGTGAATACCGTGGATGTATTAGCGTCAATTTTCGAGGGTTGAGGAGACGGCTCATCACATTATCATTGTTTCTTCTTTTCGGATTTAGGTATAACTTTTGAAATTGTATAATCCAAATTTTGAAAAATCACCTATATATAATTATAACATTTATCATATCCAAACTTTTTATGTAATTTTCTAATGGATTGTATATAACTATTCAATGATCTATTTCCATGTATTTAATTTTAGTCAAAGTTGATTGAATTATATTTAGTTGGTTTTTAAAGGACATATACGTGGATTAATTTTTATTCATTAAATTAATTCAAATCTTTTACATTAAAGCAGATCTGTAGAATTCCAAAGCTATATGTGTGATTAACTTTTATTTAGTAAAATTTAGAGGGTGAACCTCATTCAATCTACCCTCCCCCAAATTAATACGATTTTTATCATCAAAATATTATTATACGGTTTTCTTAATCATCCAATTCATATACATCTGCAATTAAAAATAATCAATTTGATTCATAAGTCATATTTATAAATTGTAATACATATAGCAATGAAATTTAGATAATTATCTACATCTTATTTACTTCGTAGATAAACCCACTCACCTCTATCGATGTTTCAATAACTTCCAAAAGAAATCTTCAAGATTCACGTCTGATTTGATTTCTCTTCTTCTATTTGATTCGCTTGTGTTTTTATTTGATTTTCTCCTTTCTTCTCTATATGAATCATTATTTTTATTTGGAGATTTGACTTGATACTTTTTTGGAGATATTAATTTTTAGGTTTGAAGAAGAAGAAGAAAGGAGAATAGGAGAAACGACCACTACAAATGAAGAGAAGTGGACATGAGGTGAATTAGGATTAGAAAATTACCTTAAATATGCACAAAACCCGAAATTCCCTTCTTAGTCCACTTGAGCCTTGACCCATTTTTTTCGAAATGCACTCTATAGTAAACAATCCATATCTCCTTGATTCGGTATCCGTTTTGGCATTTTACTGATGAATTTAGAACAAAATCTAGTTGACATAATGGAAAAGTCGGATTTCCCAAATTCATTCATTGGTAAAAATTGCATTTTTTAGCTTTATGTAAAATTACAAAATGCTCTTTTTTAATTATGTGATGACCCACCTTTCCGACCCAAGGAACGACACTTAATACATCCACAATATTCGTGTGTCGTTGCCCAAGCATTTGAAAGACGTATTGTCGTGGGGTGAAATAAAAGAACAGAACATAAAATCTCACGACGAAACTGTTAAATAGAAGGTAACAGTAAAATAGTACATAAGGTTACTACTTAACATGGAGTTATCAGAGTTACACAAAAGTAATACCATCAGCTTAGGCAGTTATAACAACCTATCTTTACACATGCTGAAACAAAATACACGTACTTGATTTAAACAAACTGCGGAAATAGAAAATTAAATAGATAAAGGCCTCTTGCTCAGATCTCGTCTTCAAAAGAGCCCATAAAAGACCTGCTACTCTCAGACTACTCAAATAAAAATGAGTACCCGAGAGTTTAGGGATACAAACAACTTGGGTCAGATAATATGTCAGGTATGAGTAAAACTCTAAAAGAATAGGTGTAATTAAGCAACAACATATGAGACCACGCTTCCAAATGTGAAACGGGTTTCCCCTCATAAGAACAACATCCAAACGTAAAGATGGATACAAATAATTAAACATTGTGAAGAGTGCTAGAGTCTTTTCGATGTAATTAAGGAAAACAAATTCAACGGTTCGAATCAACAAGGGAAAAGGAAAAGGGAAATTTTCAGCAATGACTAGAAAGGCGTATCCCTTACCGAAAGTATACCTCTAGAAATATACTTGAGGACAAACGATGGCTCTCGAAAATGTACAAGCCGAACAACGCCAATCTTACTGAGTATCTGAGTATTTCATAGAACTATGCGCAAAACCGAATCCAATCTAGAGTGGGTGTGAAAATACCCTAATGGGAGCAACCCCACATAGCTTTACGTCCACTCGCGCTGTGGTTTTAACCACTCCGAACAAAGGATAACAAAGTCAAATGAGCAACTCATCATCCTAGAGTGATGAAATATAAAGAAGGTTGAGGTAATCAATAGTCAACAAACCAACTTTCAAAGATAACAAAATGATAGTATATGGAAAGTAAATTTTGTATACCCATCAGCACTCGTTGATTTCAAACTTGTACTATCCCTTGGGTAATAATGATGTGGGATAAGTTAAGGTAGCATTAGCTTAAAGTCATGACTCGGCGTACATATTAGCTTTTGGGATAGAAATGAGTCTCTCTCTTCGATGTTTGTTGTTAAGTACACAACTAAATGCTTTCCATATAAGTGATATTGCTTTACAGAAATTAATTCATTTCCACAAACGAATCGAACTTTTACTTTTAAAACCGAATTTGTGCTTGAGTTTCACTTCACGGGTACTAACATTAAACAACTTTGTTAAAATGTTTCATTGACTTTGAAAGTCCATTATCAAAAAGATTTAATAACTTAAATAATCCTTATTCAATCAGTTAAATAGTTTTAACTATCATTGATAAAAATGATTAATTATCTCTACACTTCGATAATTAATTTGATTAATGAACTGCAAATACCATTAATTAAAAAGGGCTAGTCACTTCTAAAAACATCATTACTTAAATTAATTAATTAAATTTAAACACCATTAATTAAAAATGATTAATTAATTTAAAACATCATTAAATAAAAAGGTTAGTTAAATTTAAGCTAATTACTTAACTTTAAAAGTAATTAATAAAAAGGGTTAACTAACTTTAAACACCATTAATCAAAATAATTAATTAACTTGAATCCATCATTATTAAATGATTAATTAACCTTAAACATCATTAGATAAAATGATTAATTGATTTTAAGTATAATTAACAAAAGAATTAATTAATTTTAAACTCATCATTATTAGGATAATTAATTAACCTTAACCCTCATTAATTAAATTTAAAATCATTATTAAAATGGTTAACTAAGTTTAAACTCATCATTATTCAAAAACTCAAATAACTTTGTAAGACAAGACCCACGCTCAAAAATAAACTAAAATGTTTCGAAGATATGATATTTTTCAAAAGTGCCGATATAACAATAGTAATTATACAAACACTTCTATAACTACCTACCTGTCCTTTCATTTACATCGAAGCATCACATGACATGACATAAGTATAACATATAGTACATGAGCAAATAACAATCATAACATGGAGAGTATAACTTATACTACCTACTTAACCTCTTACATCTAGTTTTCAAATCACTTACAAACTATCAAAGGTGTCATCTTTTCAAAGCATAAATAAAGCCAACAACCATTTCATTTCAATACATATACAATAAGCAATTATCGAATAATAAATTAATCAATATCAAAATTATAAGCTTTTGACTTAGAAGGTGAGATTTTACTCACTAATTGTTGACTAAATCAAGGTAGCTCGTACTAGAACTTGGAAACGACCTAGATCTTCACTTTGCCTTAGGAAAAATGAAGTTTTAGAGGGCTTAAAGGGGAAATATGGTTCGGCCCATGCATGAAGTAGGCTCGTCCATAGAGGAATGAGGTATGCGGGGACTTGTTTTAGCAAGTAAACTGATATAGATAAAAGAGATGGATTACTTATTTATTTATTCCTTAAGGAAGGACTAAAAAGAACAGATTTTTCTAAACATAAAAACTAACTTTGGAAGCCATGGAACTTAGAAACTTTTAAGTGGAGGTTTGAAAATGAAAATAGAAATGAGAAATGAGAAAAAAATTAGGAAATTTGGTTATATATAGAGGGATAAATTAAATTACCAAATCACCATTAAACCACTAACATCATGCCACCTCACCACAATGCCTCCTCCTCCCCTCAATGTACGCATGCAAGTGCCACCTTCGTCCCCCTTATGGCCAACCTGCCTTAAACCCATTAACACTTAGTGTTTTTAAAGATGTGATATGTTATGACAATTTTTTTTTAATTTTGTTTTCTTTTAAACCTTTTTCATAACAAGTCACGTCATATACTTATAAACTTAAGTACATATTTATATTTCTAAAATGAGATAACTTTTTTATGAGTGAATGTGATATTTATATCAAAGAGTTCACAATGCTTGTGACAAATTTTAGATGATGAAAAGTCGAAAATTCGGGAAATGATTTCCGATCAAATTTTCGATTTTTCTTGGGACTAAATAATTTTATAAACAAATTTTGAAAACCATTTAACCATCACTAATTAATTTTTAAAGAGGTTTATCTGAGTTATAAAATCTATTAATTAATTATTTAAAAGTGTATTAAATATCCATATTTTAAAGTGGTTATGGGTTGTTACAAATTAACTATTTGTTTTAAAAAAATCCGTGGTTCTATATTCTCCCCTTAAAAGAATGTCATCATCAAAATTCCAAGAGATAAAAAATGTCACTAATAGACTCAAGTATACAGTAACAACCATGTATATGTACAATACATACACTCAAACCACACAACACAGAAGGCAATCCAAACAATTCATATCAGCATTTTTAATTCCTTTCATTACCAAGAATGTGATAGCCATATGGATAACAACAATAACATGGGTATAGATAATAATACATACAACCAAATAAGTGCAAATAAATAACATTCGTCCATCAAACCAACATATGATTTGAATATGGCATGGGAAAATGCATAATACTAATGCAACTCCTACATAAATGCAAGACCATAACATATTGGCATGGGTGCAATCGTAAAATACACTGAATTTCTATCTGTATTTAACATGTATACAACAAATAAAGTCATATAGGAAAACATAAGCCATGCAACAAAGCATACCACACCTCTAATTTCCTAGTTTAGTAGTAATATTCCACAACGACCATTCATTTATACTTAAATAAACTGACAATGCTAACAAACAAGCAAATTGAAAGCCTTTTTGAAAAGAGTTGAAATGAAAAGGTCGTATTATCTCCTCCACTTTCCAAGTACTCTCAACCGAATTATTCTTGCAACATTAATTTACCAACTTTACTAGTGGCATATATGCTCCATCCAAATCACTACAAAGATACATGCACTGGTAAACCTCAGCTGTCCGTGTAACCAAACTGGATAAAATGATGGCGACATGCACCATAACTGGTAACCTTAGCGTAATATGCCTAAATGAAAATATGTAGCCTCATGCAACCCTCAATGCCCATATACAATACCTTGAATCAACCCAGTAGTATGTCGATCACTTCATCTTCTAGATACTAGAATAAGGAAACTCCAAATTGGATGGTGTCGCATCTAGCATCAAATAACTTGGATTACTTACTATTCCTAATTTTTACCTAAGCACATCAAAATCCGGTGATGCCTTAAACTAGTGAACATAACTTCTCCTTTTATTTCGATTCAACTTAAGCTATATAATCTAACTTATTATATCGCTTCTTCAATCCTCCAACAATCATGATACAAAAGTACAACATTTCCAGTCTTCAAGAATCTTATCCTATGTTCTACAACATATAAGCAAGTAATCATTCAAGCATTCATTTCAGGTAATCCTACTCTATTCACCTATCTAAACATAGCATCCAAAACCCTAAATCTTCGTGAAGTCCAATATTTAAGTGAAATCCTATCAAAAATAGTTTTAGCATCAAAAGGAATCAACTATGTGATATATTGTTCATGTGCACCTATTATACAACACAAACTATGTACCTTAAGTTGATTTTTCACCATAGTTTCCTTGAATAGATAGTCTCCCTTCAATTCAAGTGATGATCGAGATGAATATAAATTCCTTTCTTAAAATCAACCAAAATCTTTATCTCACATTGTTAACTCCTCTTTGACAACGACCTACTAGTTAAGAAGTGAACGACTTAGGTTATGCCACGACCTATGGGAAGCTACGACCTAACGAGTTAAAAGTTAACGGCCTACGACTTAAGAGGATCTACGACTTAAGAGAGCGAACGACCTAACTGCCGAAGGGACCTATGAGATCACGACCTACGACCTATGGGCGGTAGCGATCTAACGACTTAAGTACTGGCTCCTGAGTCCTTAAAAACTTAGCAACCTGAGGAACTAAGGCTCTAACGACCTACGACTTATCTTAGGTCGTCCCCAACCTAAAGCTTCTACCCACCGACCTAAAACGGCACCGGTTTAATAAGCTACGAGTTAAGGAAAATCTACGACTTAAGAGATGCTCCGACTTAAGAGTCTACGAGATAGGAAAGACTTCGACTTAAGGCCTACGACCTTCTATAAGTCGCGTACGACTCATACTAACTCGTTCAGAGGAAACCATGTAACCCAAGACACACTTCTTAGGTCGTTACCGACCTACGACATATGCTAAGTCGCTGCTGGCTTATAACTTTAGCTCGTTCTGGACATTCAGGGGGAACTAATATAAACCCCTATCTCCTCGACGACTCACGACCTAAGGCTTCTCATGTCATCTCCTTATGTCGCTCACGACCTACCACTTTCCCCTTAGCCCGTTCACGACCTATGCCTTAGCAAATATGTGGAACCATTATGGCAGCTGTTAAAAGGTAGCTCAAGCTTCTTAGGTCGGGGACGACTTATGACCTATTTTGAGTCGTAAACGACCTAAGGACTTGGAAACTAAGTTCGGGCCAGATTCTTCCCCTATAAATATGAGAGCTACTCTAACGAGAAGGGGACTTTTGGACAAATCATTTCTAAAGCGTCGTTACTCTACCGAACTCTCAACTCATTCAACAATTGAAGATCTTCAAGCATTCGAAACACTACAACAAGCTTCGAGAGGAATTTCTTACGTCCAACACCGATTCATCGAATTTCATCATCGAAGTTTGAGCTAGTAGTCGAGATTGTCTTCAAGATCAAGTTGTACTGTTTTCATAAGTGAATTGTATCACATTGTAACCAGATTCAGTAATAAAGAGATTCAAAGTGGATGTAGGCTCGATCTCAAGCCGAACCACTATAAACTGCTGTCTTTTACTGCTTATTCACTATTTTACTGCTTACTTCTTATTCCCATCACACGGGTGGTGCTTTCACAATTCTTCTACACAAACCTGGTGTTAGCGTTCACATTTTATCGTTAACATTTTGGTGCTTTCACTGAGAACCCAACTCAGGCTACCACTCACCATTGCTTCACGGAAGTTTGTTGAAAGAATTTCCTACAAAACCAGAAGTCTATCAGACATAATGGCTCCTGGAAGGAAACGAAAGTCTGTCAGAACTGATGATGACTGCGACAATACTGCCACTTCTCTTTCTCCAAATCAGGCAGCTCCAAGCGTCGGTGTGACGCGACAAGAGTTAGATGCTGCTGTATCCGGACTGTACCAGCAGATTGAAACTCAGAATAATCTGATGATGGAAAAGCTGAATGCTCTACTTGGGGCTAATCAAAGACCAGTAAGTAATGAGGAAAACTTTGCTAATGCTGCTCCCAATTCCGAAGGGAGAAATATTCCTCAAGGGGGATCAGGTGCTGCTGAAGGGGCACCCCTCCAGGCTGAAGGATCCAGGCCGTCACCGGTTCTCCGTGAGCATTTACCTGGGCAAACCTCCGAAAAGATAGCCGAAGTCTATTCCACGAAATCTCTAAACAATGAGGAATATCTCTCTAGCATGGTTCGGCAAATAATGAAGGAAAGCATGAAAAGAAACGAAGATGAGAATGATTGGAGATTCGCTCCGAGTAAGACTCCATTTACTGAAAGAATCCTAAAAGCAGAGTTTCCCAGAAAATTCGTTCCTCCTACCATTCCTTCTTATCGAGGAACAAGTGATCCAAATCAGTTTCTGTACAAATATGATTGGCACATGACTGGCGCTAGAGCAACCGATGAGATTAAGTGCCGATATTTCCCGGTGTATTTGGAAGGAGTGGCGTTACTTTGGTTTACCAAGCTTCCTGTGCGATCTGTTGACCAGTTTTCAGATCTGACCCGAAAGTTCAAGGAACAATTTAGGTTGTACATTTCAAGAGCAAAGGATATAATGTCTCTCTCGAGTCTTGAACAGAATCCTGGAGAGCCCATCAAATCCTTTCTGAATCGCTTTAATTTAGCTCTAGCAGAAGTTGATAACGCAGAACCGCGAATGATCTTAACCTACTTAATGCGGGCTATTGACAAGTCTAGCGAGTTTGGAAAATGGTTAAAAATGAAAGAACCAAACTCGCTCAAAAAATTCTACAAAAAGGCTGATGAGTTCATGCGCTTAGAGAATCTCTCCGCGTCAGCTAAAGTTGTGACAACAGTGGTGGAAAATAATGCTACAGCTCAGAACAAGAAAGAATCTGCAAATCAGAAGAGGGAAAGTAATGGTGGAAAGAAGCAGAAAGATCTCAAAAAGCCCTGCTTCCTCAAACCTTCGGATTTTACTCCTCTGACTGATACCCCGGAGAATATTTTCATCGCCACTAAGGATGCTGTTGATTTTCCAAAACCATCGGCAGTAAAAGTTGGGAAAAATGCTGTTCAAAGCGGAAGATTTTGCAAATTTCATAATCAACCAGGCCATGATACCAACGAATGCCGCCACTTGAAAAGCCTAATTGAAGAATTGTTGAGAGAGAATAAGTTGCAGCAGTATGTGAAAAGAAATAGAAAAGACCCGTCTTCATCTAACCAGGGGCAACTAACCCAGCTCATTCATCTGGTTCAGGAGAGAGGCCCGCTGAAAAAGAAAGACCTGTTATCAATGTGATCACGGGAGGACCTCATCCAGCTGGCAGGAGTTGGGGTGAGATGGAAAGGTATGCTAGAGCTTTGAAGTATGCTCCAATTGAAGAAAGTGTCTTGATCTTGGAAGATGCTGCACCTCTAAAGCAGCATAAGACTTTTCATGATGATATTATGTTCAGAACCAGGGATTCTATTGATGTGGAGGCTCCTACTGAGGACCCTTTGGTTGTCTCTGTCGGTATTGAGCCGGCTATTGTCAGAAGAGTTCTGGTTGATAGTGGTGCTTCGTGCAACATACTCTTTAAATAGACATTTGACCAAATGAAAATTCCAATGACAGATTTACAAGCCTCTTCACACAAAATTGCCGGATTTACAGGAGAGCTGAAACAACAAATTGGAACGGTGGACTTGTTTGTTGAAATGGGCGAAGGACATAAGAAGTTGGTTCGAAAGCAAACCTTTGTAATTGTTGATGGATTCTCCGCCTATAATGCTTTCTTGGGTCGGCCTACTCTTGCTGCTTTCAGGGCCGTCCTTGCTCCGTGGTGCTTAACAATGAAATTTCCCACTGATAATGGGGTTGCTGTCATTAAGGGAGATCAGAACGCGGGACGAGAATGTTATCTTGTAGAGCTCCGTGAGGCCAGGAAAAGAGAGATGGGAAAAGATGCGGCAGCTCCGCTCCGCATCAAAGAACCAACCTTGTAGCAGCTACGGAGTGGCCCCTGTACTGGCGAACACAGCAATGCAAGGAAAGAAATGGACCCCAGAAAAGCCAGTACAGGGGAGAATAGAGTGGTACCTGTGGAAGTAACGGTACCAATATCTGTTGATTCAAAAGACCCAAACAAAGTACTCAATGTGGGTTCACAGCTAAGCATAACAGTTCAAAACACACTGATATCATTCTTAAAAGCCAATCTAGATGTGTTCGCTTGGTGTCATGCTGATATGTATGGGATCTCCCCAGAAATTGCTGTTCATACTCTAAACATTGATCCAAAATTCATGCCAGTGAAACAAAAAAGAAGAACTCAAGGTCCAGAAAGGTCGACAGCGTTAAAAGAAGAAGTTGATCGGCTTATGGAGAATAATTTCATCAGGGAATCCACTTATCCAAATTGGGTTTCAAATCCAGTACTGGTTAAGAAGGAAAATGGAAAGTGGAGGGTATGCATCGATTTTTCGGATCTAAACAAAGCTTGCCCCAAAGATTGTTTCCCGCTGCCCAGAATTGATCAATTGGTGGACGGAACAGCTGGGTATGAGTTGTTATCGTTTATGGATGCTTACTCCGGATACAATCAGATTATGATGCATGAGCCGGATCAGGAAGACACAAGCTTTATCACAGATGTGGGTCTCTACTGCTACAAAGTTATGCCTTTCGGATTGAAGAATGCTGGGGTAACCTACCAAAGGCTCGTTAACGCAATGTTCAAACCTCAGATTGGTAGAACCATGGAAGTTTATGTTGACGATATGTTGGTAAAGTCAAAGAAAGCTGTAGATCATATGGGTCACTTGGAGGAAATGTTTGCAATTCTTCGAAAGTACGGAATGAAGCTCAATCCATTGAAATGTTCGTTCGGAGTAGAGTCCGGGAAATTCTTGGGTTTCATTGTAAGGGCCAGGGGCATTGAAGCCAATCCTACTCAAATCACAGCTCTAAGGGAGGTCAAAGCCCCTAAAACAAAGAAAGAAATGCAAAGTCTCAATGGAAAAGTCGCTGCTCTAAGTCGCTTCATTTCCAAGGCCACAGACAAATGCATTCCCTTCTTTGATGCTCTAAAGAAAGGAAAGAAAAATTTCGAATGGACTCCCGAATGCCAGAATGCTTTCGATGAACTAATTCGTCATATGGAAACACCTCCAGTTCTTTCCAAGCCCAGTGATGGTGAAGATCTTTTCATCTACTTAGCAATTTCATCTCATGCTCTCAGCGCAGCACTTGTACGGGAAGATATGAAAGTACAGCGTCCAGTCTATTATATCAGTAAACGGTTCACTGGGGCAGAGATGAATTATTCGAAGATAGATAAGCTCGCCTATAGTTTGCTAATTGCTTCCAGGAAATTGAGACCATACTTTCAAGCCCATCCTATCAAGGTTCTTACTGATCAACCTTTAAAGCAAGTCCTGTTTCGTCCTGAAACTTCGGGTCGTCTTTTGAAATGAAACATTGAACTCAGCCAATATGATATCACTTACCATCCCCGGAAAGCAATCAACGGACAAGCTTTAGCAGATTTCATCGTAGAATCTACTGACAAAGGTGATAGTGAGAATGAAACAACTGATGGCATTCCAATCCAGTGGAAGTTGTATGTTGACGGATCGAGAAATGATTACTGTTCTGGGGCAGGGGTTGTGCTCGAAACCCCCGAAGGACGATCGTTGTGTTATGCATTGAGACTGGAATTTCCTTCAACGAACAATGAAGCGGAGTATGAGGCTCTTATTGCTAGCTTGAAAATTGGCAAGGAACTAAACATCAAAGTGTTACAAATCTTCAGCGATTCTCAACTTATTGTTTGCCAGGTAAAGAAAGAGTTTCAGGCTAAAGGTGGAAATCTGCCCGCATAGTTGTCAAAGGCATGTGAACTTCTCGAAGATTTCAATCATTACACGATAAGTCATATTCCTCGGGTAGAAAACATGAAAGCAGATTCTCTAGCAAAGTACTCAAGTTCCGGAGAAGCTCAATTACTGGGATTAGTTCCTGTAGAAGTTCTATCAGCTCCAAGCATTGATGGAATGGATGTTGATTGGATTATGGCTACGTCTCAAGAGCATGAATCATGGATGACCCCAATCAAAGAATACTTACTCAATGGTTCCCTGCCAGAAAGTTCTAAGGAACGTCGAAAACTATTGAGGAAAGCGTCAAGATATATAATTCAAGATGGCCGATTATACAGACGGGGATTTTCAATGCCACTGCTCCGATGTGTAACTAAGGAAGAAGCCAAGACAATTCTAGCCGAGATACACGGAGGAGAATGTGGAGATCATTTAGCCGGTCAAACTCTAGCCAAGAAAGTCCTCCGATATGGGTATTTCTGGCCGGATATTAATCGAGACGCTGCTATTTACTCCAGAAAGTGCGACAAATGTCAAAGATTTGCAAAAATCCCAAAAGCATCTTCCACCGAACTCACACAAATGGTCAGCCCATGGCCGTTCACCATTTGGGGGATAGACTTGATTGGACCTTTACCGATCGCTAAATCCGGAATCAAATATGCTATTGTTGATGTTGATTACTTCACCAAATGGGCTGAAGCTGAACCTTTGGCCACCATTACTTCTAAAAAGATGATAAATTTTGTAACGAAAAATATCATTTGAGATTATGGTGTGCCACAGGAGATAATCACAGACAACGGTACTTAGTTTGAGAGTGAAGAATTCCAGGATTTTTGCAAACGGTTCAGAATTCGGAAAAGCTTCTCAGCAGTGGCTCATCCGCAGGCAAACGGGCAAGTGGAAGCAGTGAACAAAATTATCAAGTCAACCATCAAAAAGCAACTCGAAAAAGCAAAAAGTGGTTGGGTCGATAAGCTTCCATTAGCACTATGGGCATACAGAACCACTCACAAAACTGCGACTGGGCACACTCCATTTTCACTAGCATACGGGTCAGAAGCGATGATACCGGTGGAAGTAGAAGTTCCTTCACACAGAAGAATTCACTTCAATGAAGCTGAAAATGAGAAGCTGCAACTTGAAGCACTTGATTTTCTTGATGAAAAAAGAGAAGAAGCTAGGCTCAGAGTTTCAGCTTATTAGCAAAGGATAGCCAGGCACTTCAACTCTAAAGTTCGCCAACGCAGCTTTGAGGACGGAGACTTAGTTTTGAAAAGGATCATGACAGCAACTGGTGTGTTTGGACCAAACTGGGAAGGACCATATGCCATTGGCAGTAAACTTCTTGATGGCACTTTCAAACTCATAACTGTTGAAGGAGATCCAATTCCAAGGGCCTGGAACAGCAACCACTTACGTCCTTATTTTACTTGAAAAAAAGCTTTGCTCAAAATTGTAAAATAGTGATGAATGTATCAGTTGTATTGTAAAACATTGTAAATCAGTGTAAATGAATGAAAGCTATAAAGTGGATGTAGGCCCGATTCTTGGCCGAACCACTATAAATCTTGTGTTCTTTACTATTTCATAATGCCTGTTTCATTTCGATAAGTAAATACTTTAAAATGTATTGCTAAATTGTCGATTCAAAATTGCAGGACATTAAAACAAGGCTTACTCGTCACAAAGCCAAGCGACCTCTATAGATCACCTGTTACGCAAATACCAAGCAACAAAAAATTCCAAATTCAAATCCTATACAAGGAGAACTTCACATAAAAAGTTGGCGACTCCACTGTGGCAAACCTTTGTTAACTGGTTGAGATTGTCAATATGAACAGACATCCAACTAGATAACCCGCGTTTGTCCCGTGAAGTCGTTCAACAGTGAAGTCCACTTCTTCGGATGAGGCAATTTACCTGCAAAATGAAAGAAGTTGCGCTTGGAAACGATAATAAAAGATCGCTAATGAGCAGATGATGAGAGAACATTGCCAAGCAAACAAAGAAGCAGCCAAAAGGAGGTATGCCTCTCAATAAAAGGGCCGGTAGAACCACCGAAGGGACACCTTCCCAAGCAGAAGGAACAGGGCCCTTGCTAACTGATCGTGATGCATCCGATCAGGCAGCTTGCGTCCGTCCCGTGGATCTACTCGCCCCTGAGACGCAACCTTCCTGGCACACCAACCAACCGACGCTCCTTCCCAAAGGTCAACAAAGCCCTCTAACGAGGCACGCCAAAAAATGAAAGTACTTCTCTCAATAAAAAAAGATTGGTGGAACCACCAGAGGGGAACCTTCCCAAGCTGAAGGAACAGGGCCCTTGATAATTGATTACGATCGTTTGTGCAAACGAACATCCAATCAAGCAACTTGCGTCCGCCCCGTGGATCCATTCAACCATGAGAAAGTAACTTCCAGGCAATCAAAAAGCCCTCTTCGGAGGCACAAGCCCTCTTTGGAGGCACAAGCCCTCTTCGGAGGCACATGACCTCTTTGGAGGCAAAAGCCCTCTCCCGAGGCACCACAAGCCCTCTTCGGAGGCACATGCCTTCTTCGGAGGCAAAAGCCCTCTCCCGAGGCACCACAAGCCCTTTTCGGAGGCACAAGCCCTCTTCGGAGGCACAAGCCCTTTTCGGAGGCACAAGACCTCTTCGGAGGCACAGCTCTTTAAGAGGAGCCCTCTCTGGAGGCATGTCCCAAAATAGAATACTCGAACAAAAAGCTTTCTCCGGAAGCACAGTTCAACTCTCAAAGGAAGGATAACTTGTTCATCTCAAAAAGTTCCTCCTAAAAAAGTTAAAATGCTACAAAATTTTTTCAGAAAAGTTCATTTCACTGCATAGGGAAATCTACTTTCTTTTTTGACAAATGAAAGTGATCATCCCCGAAAGTTGAAGTGTTCTTCAGAAAGAAAGAGAAAATAAAAAATTTCTCCAAAAAACGAGATATGATCTATTAAAAGCAGAATAATTCTTCCCTTAAAAGTGGAATAGTTATTCTCTGAAATAAGATTATCAATCTTGTGAAAGTTAGAAATGTTGCAATGCACTTGTGGTATGGGGGCAACACTATACAATTCAATTACATTAATAAAAGGAACATGCAAGCAACATACCGCAAGTTCATTGCAATATCATGAAAAATAGATGTGGAATAAATGCATTCTCAAACACAGACCAGAAAGTTTGTACAAGTAAGAAGAATTGTTTATTCTACACTAAAATTAGAAACAAATGCATTCTCACATACACAAGAATTTGTACAAGTAAAATAGCTATTTTATTCAATACTATGAAAACTTTTTACATTGTACAGATCGCAAAGAAGAAGCGGGGACCGGTACCCGCACAATCTCCGGTCGATACTTGTAAAAGCAAAAATAAGAAGTAGAAGATCCAGCTTGCTATTCCTTCTTCCTGCCACCTTTGGAGCCTTTACCCGGCCTAATGATTAGTTTCTGAAGCCGTTGTGAACGGGTCGGGGCAGAAGGAGAAAGAGGCACGGCTGGATCAACTTCTGCTTCCTCTCCAGCGGAAATATTCTTCTTCTTCCTTATGGCACGCTTCCCCTTCCTCTTCGAAGAAGACTCGCTCCCCGGAGTAGCAAGCAATGTCGAAAGCTTCGTGTCATCATCTAGAGACTGCTCCGGGGTCTTCTCGATGTCATCAAGATCCTCCCCCTTCTGCTCCTGCGAAGCGGCCGGATCATCCATGCCTTGAAGAGCTTCAATTTTCTCTGCTTGTGATCCCGGCTGAGAAGCAGAAGGAGGAGTAACTTGGGAAGGTGGAGGAGCGGAAACTAAAGGAGTGGAAGTTTGTGCAGTATTCGGTACCTCCGCTATAGAAGAAAAGAAGTTAAAATCGGTATTCTCCGAGAAAAGAGAAGGTATCGGTTCACCAAAGTTTAAGTAATAAGTAAGAAGGTCGTCAAACTCGGTTAAATCAAATAAATGATTCACTGGATCTGGATCGACACCAAAATTACCTGGAGAAGTCGGTTTTGACAAGTCAATTTCAAATTTATCAGCCTCAGTGTCTTCTTGGCTCTGCTCCTCGATATGAGTAAGGGGAGATTCAGTTGTGACGGGCTTGGCCTCGACGGTTTTTGCAGGAGAAGAAAAGTGAGAGCTGGAACCAACGATATCGACGTCGGTCGAAGTCGAAGTGTGGACAGGGGCAGTTAAAGATATTTTCTTCTCTAGATGTTCTTCTGCCACTGTTCCAGCTCTGGCTTCAGCAAGTTGCTCTTTTCCCTTGGCAAGAGCAGCACGAGCTTCTTTGTCAAGGTAGCGTGCCTCGAGTTCCGCCTCATCATAGCCGGCCCCACCAAGCATGTCAACTGCTGCTTCCCATACTTCGGCCAGGGTAACCTCATAGTCAGGACCCAGAAAAGAGAGGCTCCCATGACCCAGAACGCTGTGCAGATAAAAATCAAATAAGGTGGAGCTGATGCTAGCTTTTGTTGTCTCATGCGATTGCTCGGCTGCCTCTTTTTCGGCGACAGCTGCAGCTCGACCAGCAACAGCCTCATCACGCTCTTTCTCAGCGTTAGCAAGTTGGGCCTTTAGCAATTCAATCTCCAAGTTCTGGGAGCTAACTGTTTCCCGCAACTGAGCGTTATTTTTGCGGTACTCTTCAACCACAAACTGCTCAGCCGCAAATTTCATCTCAGCATCCCTCTGAGCAGCGTGCGCATCCCGCACTTGTTTTTGAAATACTTCTTCTTTTTGAGATTGTAAAGCAGAAGAAGCGGCGAGATCTTCCTTGAGTTTTTTAACCTCAGACTCAAGTCTCGCATTATCATCAGCAATGCTTGTCATTTCGGCATCATGCTGTTTGCAAATTTTTGCCCACTCAGTCTTATCGTTCTCCATAGTCAGCATGTTTTCAAGATTCATATGATTGATTCTTTGGAGTTCGTCAATGAGTTTCTGCCTTTGCGACATCCTCTCAATGTTAAGCCTAACTGCGTCAAGACTTTTCAGCATGTCTTGCTTATCGATTGGGACCAAATCCAGGTCAAAACGCACTCCTTTTAAGCACCAGTTCGGAAACCGGCTTTGAAGCGTTGGAGGGCCTTCTTTAACCTGATATTGGGGCCTGCTGATGATCGCTTGGATGTTGGATTTCTTTAAAGGACGAGAGCCGGCCGGAATATCAGAAGAGATAGGAGCATCAGTCTTCTTAGAAACTGCAGATGCATCACTTGGCTTGGATCGCTTGCTCGATGCATCAGCAATATGAGTCTTCCCCTTGTCATCATAAGACTTTCGCTTGTGGGAATCGTCACTTCTGTGAGAAGAATCATATCGCTCAGCGTCTTTTCTTCTCTGACACTGCTCGTAATCCCGCCTTTCTTGAGCCTTCCTTTGAGCCCTTTCCTCATCTGTCTCTCTCTGGTCACCAAGGTATTTCCTAAAGTCATAAGATCCACGGCCTCCATGACGCTGAAATGAGTCATAGTATGAGCCGGTACGCCCCATCGGAGAATCTAAAAACGGAAAAGAAGTAAGTTTAGAAATTTCCAGAAAAAGAGGATAAGTGCTTATGAGTGCTGAAAAAATCCTAAGTGTGTGCGGCGTGCAAACTACGTGCGTCAGACTACAGACCACGCTTTAATGTGGAAACTAAGACGACTGGCGTAGAAGGCATCAAAGCTTGTTTCAAAGAGGAAGTCGCTTCAACGACAGGAGAGGTCGCTTTTGAAATATTATCCTTAAAAAGCTCTTGAGAAGTTATCATTATATCACTCAAGTCATCAAAGGTGTCATCGCCATGGTGCCCAGTAGAATTCTCCTCTTCAACTTCCGCATCGGCTGACTTTTCAAGAATTCGAGGATTCTCCTCCTCTTCGATAATTAGAGCAAGTGCCGGCTTGCTGGATGACCCCGCAACATCAGTGGATGCGGAACATTTTATCAAAGCAGCCTCTACGACAGGTATTTCTGATGCAACTTCTTCTGCAGAAGCTGGGGCATTCGATGCCTCTGCTTGAAAGCCCGAGGCAGCTAACGTTTCTGCATCAGAACTAGAAATTTCATGAATCTGAGTCGACCTGGAATGATGTAAAAGTCCAAATTGGTGCAAAAGCTCATCATTTAGTAGAAATTTGGCGCTCCTCTCCTCAATAGCCACCGCACCGAGAGTTTCGAAGATTGGCTGGCGGATGGAATCCCTAAGCGGAGAAGGTAGTTCTACAAAAGGAAAGGGCGAGGTTAACACGAAAACTCATGCTTCGAAAAGTTCAGAAAAAATAAGGAGCGAAGATAAAAGGTCTTACTTCCTACTCTCCAGTTGGTATAGAATCCCGAAGGACAACGAACAAAGAAAAACTGGCTCAGGAACCCGGGAACGCTTTCGGAAAGACCGATAACCAGTCTACGGTTCCTGGCACTCCTTACAAGTGTGATAGAGGGATAGTCTTTGTTTTTTGCAAATGTGCACAAGAAGCGAATTTCTTCAAAACTGGGAAAACGGTCCAACGTTCTCCTAAAAAGCACACACAATCCCAGCAGGATGGCGTAGCCATTAGGGTGTAGTTGAAAAGGGGAGATAGATAGTCGGAGGAGAAGTTCTTGAAGGCAGTCGTTAAATGGGGGGATAGCTCCACTCAAGCACATTTGGCGGTTAACTGCGACGAACCCATGGGGCGGCCTATCAGCAGTATCATTTATTCCTGGGAACAAAGCGTCAGCTTCGGCAATGCCAAACTGAATGCACAATTGACGAAAAACTTTATGGCTCAGAGTGGTAGGAGTCCGTTCCGGAGGATCGTTCAATAGAGTAGCAATTGGAAAAACTTCTCCGAATGGCTCCAAGTCTTCCTGCTGAGATGTCATTCTACACAAGAAACTGGATGATCAAATATTAAGGTGCACGTTTCCTAAAAAGTGTGAAGTGTTATGTAAAACTAGTGAAATAACAGGTAAATATAACTGGAATCAAACTGGTTGATATTTGTCAATTAAAGAATTCCAGGACTTGTTATTAAAAGTACAAGTACAATGTTGATGCATACAAGTCAGCTTTAATTGATTATTTAGGCTTTGCTTTAATGCTTAACCTGAACTTGTCAATTCACAACATTTCATACACATGCGTTCATTTAAGTTGCTTGTTTTTTTTTATCGACTAATCTGTCGTTCGATGTGGACAGTCAACAGCAGTATATTTGCCCCACTTTTCTACAAATGTTATATTTAACAGGTTGACAGCTTTAAAAGTTAAAGTAATCTGCAAGGAAGCACAACAAAATCTCAAGTTCAAACAGTTCGAAGTTCAAGCGGTTCACTTTGGTAGTTTAAAACTAAAGTTCAGTCAAGTTCCGTCAAGGCTTTGCGAATGTTCAAGGCACGTTCTCCTAAGATAGATTGTTCAAGTCCAAGAATTCAAGGCAGTGGGATTTGGTTAAGTAATTAGGTCGTTCAGATGCGCTCACGAGTTAAGAGTTTAAGTGCTAACTCATCCGCGATCTATAAGATGTCGCAAGACAAGTTAGGTCGTTAACCTTTTAGGTCGTAAGCTGCACAAAGGAAAAGTCAAAATAGCCTTCCTGTCCTAGTTCGGCAACGACCTAAACCCTATGTCGCGAGAGTGGTATAAACAACCAAAGTTAGGTCGAGCACGATCTAGGCTATGAAAATGTTAGGTCGTTTTCAGGGGATCTCGAGCTATCTCCTGCTCAAGCCAAAGCTTCAGCTCCTCTCTCCAAATTCCTTCCACTAAGAAGCTCATTAACTCATCAATCTCCCAACCTGTCTCATTCCCCATAATTCTCCAACCCGATAATGGCCTCTTCATCCCCTCTAAAATCACAAATCAGTCAATCTAAAGCACTGAAACTCTTCCCCTTCTTCTCGCAAATCACCGAAAGCCAAATCAAACCGTCTCGAATACATCGGCAATCGATTGAAAGAAAATCGTGAGGCGTGGCATAAGGCAAGTGAGATCTATAATTCAGTAACAACCAAGGATTGAGTAAAGAACGGTTTCACTTACGTAATGTCAAGTTAAAGATGATTGATGGTCGAGCAATTGAATTCGCCTTCGAGAGCTTAAAATCTTGTTAATGGCCGAATGAATGTTAGATCAGATGAGCTGAAGGAGGAACGACCTAAGTTATTTATACCTCGGGGCAATGAAATGCGAACCGGCATCACACGACCTAATTCTTCGCTAAGTCGTTCACGACATAACGACTAATCAGAGCACAAGAGAAGATTGAAGCACACGACCCACGACCTAGGCGTGTACTTCGAGGGGTAAATGTTAACTCCTCTTTGACAACGACCTACTAGTTAAGAAGTGAATGACTTAGGTTATGCCACGACCTATGGGAAGCTACGACCTAACGAGTTAAAAGTTAACGGCCTACGACTTAAGAGGATCTACGACTTAAGAGAGCGAACGACCTAACTGTCGAAGGGACCTATGAGATCATGACCTACGACCTATGGGCGGTAGCGATCTAACGACTTAAGTACTGGCTCTTGAGTCCTTAAAAACTTAGCGACCTGAGGAACTAAGGCTCTAACGACCTACGACTTATCTTAGGTCATCCCCAACCTAAAGCTTCTACCCGCCGACCTAAAACGGCACCGGTTTAATAAGCTACGAGTTAAGGAAAATCTACGACTTAAGAGATGCTCCGACTTAAGAGTCTACGAGATAGGAAAGACTTCGACTTAAGGCCTACGACCTTCTATAAGTCGCGTACGACTCATACTAACTCGTTCAGAGGAAACCATGTAACCCAAGACACACTTCTTAGATCGTTACCGACCTACGACATATGCTAAGTCGCTGCTGGCTTATAACTTTAGCTCGTTCTGGACATTCAGGGGGAACTAATATAAACCCCTATCTCCTCGACGACTCACGACCTAAGGCTTCTCATGTCATCTCCTTATGTCGCTCACGACCTACCACTTTCCCCTTAGCCCGTTCACGACCTATGCCTTAGCAAATATGTGGAACCATTATGGCAGCTGTTAAAAGGTAGCTCAAGCTTCTTAGGTCGGGGACGACTTATGACCTATTTTGAGTCGTAAACGACCTAAGGACTTGGAAACTAAGTTCGGGCCAGATTATTCCCCTATAAATATGAGAGCTACTCTAACGAGAAGGGGACTTTTGGACAAATCATTTCTAAAGCGTCGTTACTCTGCCGAACTCTCAACTCATTCAACAATTGAAGATCTTCAAGCATTCGAAACACTACAACAAGCTTCGAGAGGAATTTCTTACGTCCAACACCGATTCATCGAATTTCATCATCGAAGTTTGAGCTAGTAGTCAAGATTGTCTTCAAGATCAAGTTGTACTGTTTTCATAAGTGAATTGTATCACATTGTAACCAGATTCAGTAATAAAGAGATTCAAAGTGGATGTAGGCTCGATCTCAAGCCGAACCACTATAAACTGCCGTCTTTTACTACTTATTTGCTATTTTACTGCTTACTTCTTATTCCCGTCACACGGGTGGTGCTTTCACAATTCTTCTACACACACCTGGTGTTTGCGTTCACATTTTATCGTTAACACACATTTTTCATAAAAATCGCATGTGCCTTCTCACTGTGTGAAAACTATAATATCTATCACTTAATGAAAATTCAAATTCCTGAATTAACCATTTCTTATATAATCTTAACTCTAACTTCTTGCAAGGTATCTTTTATGGTCTTAAATTCCAGAATTTACCATTCCTTATGCAATACTATTAATGGCAATTTTTTCTTTCCATATGAAACTTCTCTCCAATATACTTCAGTTGTACTATGGTTGAAACAAATCAATATGCGATGGCATCTTTCCATATTATTCTAGTAGACATAATACTCAATAACTTAAATAGCATTATACCAAAAAACATCTAAGATCATTTGAAATGGATAATGTACTACCCTAGTGAACATAATATGGAATGCAGGTCGCATATAACATTCATAGTGTACTTGCAGTTGTGATGGCAACTCAAATTTCAGTACTTCATAAATACCATCATGGAACATACGCAGTAAGATGACAAACTAGTTGCTTGGTTACCTATAATTTCAAAAGCCAGAAATAAACATAGGTGGTGTAACGTTACTCGAAACGTCGGATCAGCGACATCCATCCACAAACCAACAAAAATCACCTAACTTCACCGGCTATGCCAAAATCATTTAAAATTTATTCCCAACCATCACAGACCATTCTAACACTGACATAGTGTTAACTCCTCTTTTTTGAGCGACCTAAAACTCTGCAATCTAACTTCTCTCACGACCTAGCGACCTAAATACTTAAGCGACCTAAATACTCAACGACCTAAAGCTATCAGCGACCTAACGACCTAAGGCTATCAACGACCTAACTGCCTAAGGCTATCATCGACCTAACTGCCTAAAGCTATCAGCGACCTAACGACCTAAGGCTATCAGCGACCTAACTGCCTAAAGCTATCATCGATCTAATGACCTAAGGTATGGGGCGACCTAGCGACCTCTAGGGAGCAACGACCTAACTGGTTCGAAAGGCAAGCGACCTAACTGGTTCGAAATGCAGTGCGACCTACAACCTGCCTTAGGTCGTTCATGACCTAACTCCCTATGCCGCTTTTCTCTAGGTCGCTCACGACCTACCAGCCCACTAGGTCGCCAACGACTTACGACCTTCCTTAACTTTAACCCAACCACGACCTATGACTTGTCAAAATGATCAAATGATGAAGTGCAACTGTTAAGTCGAAGCCTGTGCATCTTAGGTCGCACACGACCTACGACCTATCTTAGGTCGTTCACGACCTAAGACTTAGAGACTGAATCTTGCCCAGATTTTTCCCTATAAATACATCCCTAACTCCAACTAGCAAAGGACTTTTTGGATGATCTTCTGAAGCACCGTTACTCTGCTGAATTCTGACCTGATCCAACACATTAAGCATTCCAAACATTCAAGACACTACAACAAGCTGCAAAAGAGATCTTGCACATCCGACATGGATTCAAAGAGTCTAATCACATCGAAGTTTGAGCTACTAGTACTAGTCTGAAGTGTTTTAGAATCAAAGTGTATTGTATCTTGAAGTGCATTGTATCAATTTGTAACCAAAATCAGCAATAAAAGAATATAAAGTGGACGTAGGCTTAATTACGAGCCGAACCACTATAAAACTGTTGTCTCTTTACTTTTCTGCTATTTTCTGCTTATTTTTGTTCCCGTACCAACAGGTGGTGCTTTCACATCATTACTTTAACACACACCGGGGTGTTAGCGTTCACTTTTCAGCGTTAACATTTTGGTGCTTTCATTGAGAATTGAACTCAGGAAGATCCCACCATTGCTTCGCAAAGATTTGTTGAAAGAATCTCTCTAAAAACTTGAAGTCTATCTGAAATCATGGCTCCTGGTAGATCTACAAGATCCGGAAAACCTAATGACAGGGCTGATTCTTCTCCAGCGCTAAATCAGGAGACTCCTACCGGTGGATCACAAGGGCTGAATTAGACGACGTAGTGTCGGGACTATACCAACAAATTGAAACTCAAAACGCTTTGATGATGGACAGATTAAACGCTCTACTTGGGGCAAATCGACAACCAGAAAACAATGAAACAAACTTTGCCGAAGATACTCATAATTTCCTAGAGAAGAGTATTCCTCAAAGAGCAAATGGCACCGCTGAAGCGCCACCTTTCCAAGCTGAAGGTTCAAGGCCGCAACCAACTTTTCGCGAACATTTGCCCAGGCAAACTTCCGAAAAAATAGCTGACGTTTGCCCAGCGATGCCTCTGAACGATGAGGAATACCTATCGGGGATGGTTCGCCGAATCATGAAAGAGAGCGTGCAGAGGGAAGAAAATGAGAACGACTGGGGATTTGCTCCAAGCAAGACTCCATTTACTGAAAGGATCCTGAAAGTAGAATTTCCAAACAAATTTGTACCTCCTACTATCCCGACCTATAGGGGAACAAGTGATCCTAATCATTTCCTATATAAGTATGACTGGCATATGACCAGTGCAAGAGCATCAGATGAGATTAAATGCCGATACTTTCCAGTGTACTTAGAAAGAGTGGCTCTACTTTGGTTCACAAAGCTACTAGTTCGGTCCGTAGATCAATTCTCCGACTTAACACGAAAGTTCAAAGATCAGTTCAGATTGTATGCTTCAAAGGCTAAGGATATAATGTCACTGTCCAGTCTTGAGAAAGTTCCCGGAGAATCAATCAAATCTTTCCTGAGCCGTTTCAATTTAGCCCCAGCCAAAGTGGATAATGCAGAACCACGTATGATCCTGACTTACTTAGTGCGAGCCATCGACAAATCAAGTGAATTTGGAAAATGGCTAAAAATGAAAGAACCGAATTCACTTGAGAAGTTTTATAAAAAGGCCGACGAATTCATGTGTCTAGAAAGCTTTTCTGCTTCAGCGAAAGTGGTTGTTGCCGAAATCAAGAATAACAACGTTGCGTCTAACAAAGGTGAATCTGGAAACCAGAAAAGAGAAAATGACGGAGGTAATAAGCATAGGAATGAGAAGAAACCTCGCCGCTCAAATCCTTCAGATTTCACTCCTTTAACTGATACATTAGAAAATATCTTCTTTGCAACTAAGGATGTCATCAACTACCTTGAGCCACTGAAGATGAAGCTAGGGAAAAATTTTGTACCAAATGGAAGATTCTGCCAATTTCACAATCAACCTGGCCATGACACTGACCAATGTCGCCAGTTAAAGAATGTGATTGAAGAGTTGCTGAAACAGGGTAAACTGCAGCAATATGTGAAGAAAAACGAGTCAACCCAACCTCATCCACTCAGGGGCAACAACTTCCTGCCCATCAATTTGGTTCTAGCAACAACACTGCAGTGCAAGAATCCGAAAAGTTTGTTATTAATGTTGTCACATGGGGTCCACACCCAGCAGGCAGAAGTTGGGATGACTACTAATTACCCACAAAACTACAGCTGGGGCGTCTTTCATTTTCTCTAGCATATGAATCCAACACTATGAATCCAGTGAAAATGGAAATTCGATCCGAGGATTCTGAAGCAACACTTACTTGCATTCATTTTTTACTTAATAGCATTGCTTAAATTTGTAAAACAATGGTGGAAGTAAAAAATTTGTATTGTAAACCACCGAGAAATCAGTGTGAATCAATAATAAAAAGCTATAAATATTGTGTTCTCTAATGCTATAAAATGCCTATTTCATTTCGATATGCAAATATCTTTAAAATATTGCTAAAATGTGGATTTAATATTGCAGGCTGTCAAAGTAAAGCTTACCTATTCGACACATCACGAAGCCAAGCGGTTCCTACAGATCACTCCAATGCTAAGCCACAAAAGTTCCAAAATTCAACTCCTACAAAGGAAGTGCTATTCACAAACAGTTGATGATTCCACCAAAGCGGGCACCTTCCTGACGAGAAGGTTCCAGACCCTCGCTAACTAATCGCGATCGTTTATGCAAACAAACATCCGGTAAAGTAGCTTGCGTCTGCCCTGTGGATCCACTCAACAATAAAGTACACTTCCTTGGCAGGGATCAAACATCTTGCAAAATAATGGGAAATGTACTTAAGTGATGACGAGGAATCGCTAAGAAGCAGATGGTGAAAGGACACAAGCAGCAAAGCCCTCTAACGAGGCACAAGCCCTCTTCAGAGGCACAATTCTTTGGAGGAGACCTCTTCGTAGGCATAAATGGCTTCGGAGGCACAAGACCTCTTCGTAAGCATAAATTGCTTTGGAGGCAGAAGACCTCTTCGTAAGTATAAATTGCTTCGGAGGCACAAAGACCTCTTCATAGACATAAATTGCTTTGGAGGCACAAGACCTTTTCGTAAGTATAAATTGCTTCGAAGGCACAAGACCTCTTCGTAGGTATAAATTGCTTCGGAGGCACAAGACCTCTTCGTAGGCATAAATTGTTTCGGAGGCACAAAGACCTCTTCGTAGGCATAAATTGCTTCGGAGGCACAAGACCTCTGCGTAGGCATAAATTGTTTCGGAGGCACAAAGACCTCTTCGTAGGCATAAATTGCTTCGGAGGCACAAGACCTCTTCGTAGGCATAAATTGTTTCGGAGGCACAAAGACCTCTTCATAGGCATAAATTGCTTCGGAGGCACAAGACCTCTTCGTAGGAATAAATTGTTTCGGAGGCACAAAGACTTCTTCGTAGGCATAAATTGCTTCGGAGGCACAAAGACCTTCTCAGAGGCACATTTCACCGGAGTTGGAGTGCAAAAATCTCTCTTCGGAGACCCACTTCACCAAGAGCTGAAATGCCAAAATACTACTCTTCGGAGTCCAAATTCTACTCCTCTAAGTTCACGTGCTACTCTTCGGAGTCCATGCTATTCCTCAGAGCCCTCGTGTTACTCTTCGGAGTCCAAGCAAAGACCTCTTCGTGGGCAAAAAATTGCTTCGGAGGCACAAGCCTTCTTCGGAGGCACACAAACAAAAGCCCTCTCCCGTGGCACAACCAAAAAAAAAGAGGGGGTTCCAGGCCACAACTGAATACTTGAGATTATTTGTACAAACAAATATCTGGTAAAACAGCTAACGTCTGCCCCATGGATCCATTCAACGATGGAATATAACTTTCCGGTAAACATATCAAAACATTCCTTCAGAAGCTCGCTTCACTGCCTAGGGAAATCCACCTTTCAACAAGTAAAAGTGATCATCCCCGAAAGTTGAAGTGTTCTTTAGAAAAAAAAAATTCTCTGATACAAAGCGTACTCTATTAAAAGCATTCCTCAAAACGGAAGAGTTATTCTCTAAAATAAGAGTACAAGTCTTTTCAGAATATCGCAATGAGCTATGGTACGAGGGCATATAGCTATATTAATAAAAACAAACGCTCGAATAGCATACCATAAGCTCACCGCAATATCAAATAAAGAAACTTGTGCAAAAAATATGTAGAATAAATGCATTCTCAAACACAGACAAAAAGTTTGTACAAGTAAAAAGAATCGTTTATTCTACACTAAAATGAGAAATAAATGCATTCTCACATACACAAGAATTTGTACAAGTGAAAGAATTATTTTATTCAATAGAAATAAATGCATTCTCACATACACAAGAATTTGTAAAGGGAAAGAATTATTTTATTCAATACTATGAAAATTTTTACATGTGCAGATCTCAAAAAAGCGGGGATCGGTACCCGCACAATCTCCGGTCAATACATGCAAAAAGCAAAAAGCAAAACAAGAAGCATAAAGTCTAGCTTATCATTCCTTCTTCCCGCCACCCTTAGAGCTCTTTCCCGGCTTAATAACTAGTTTTGGAAGCCGTTGTGGACGGGTCGGGGGGGAGGAGAAGAAGGAGTAGTCGGATCTTCTTCTACTTTGTCTTCTTCAGCTGAAGTGCTTTTCTTCTTCTTCATTGCACGCTTCCCTTTCCTCTTTGAAGAAGACTCACTTCCCGGAGTAAAAAATGCAGAAAGCTTTGAGTCGTCATCAAGAGACTGCTCCGGGGTCTTCTCACTGTCCTCAAGATCTTCCACCTTCTTCTCTTATGAAGCGGGTGGATCTTCCAAGCCTTGAAGGGCTTCTATTTGCTCTTCCTGCGACCCTAGCTGAGAAGCAGGAGTGACTTGAAGGGATGGAAGAGGAACAGCTTGAGGAGGAGAAGTGTGCGCAGCATTTAGTGTTTCCGCTACAGAAGAAAAGAAGTTAAAATCAGTATTCTCCGAAAAAAGAGAGGATATTGGTTCATCGAGACTTAAGTAATAAGCAAGAAATTCATCAAACTCAGGTGAAGCGAGCAAGTAATCCGCTCGACTTGGATCAACATTGAAGTTACCTGAAGAAGTTGGTTTAATCACATCGATTTCAAATCTTTCAGCTTCAGTGTCATCCTGGGTCTTCTCCTCGACTTGAACAGTGGGAGGCTCGGTAGTCGTGACTTTGACTTCGGCTTCCACAGGAGGTGGAGAATAAGAACTAGAGCCAATGTTATCAGGGTCAATTGAAGCCAGAGGACGAGCGGGGTCAGTTAAAGTTGCTTTCTCTAAACACTCTCCTCCTGCTGCTTCAGCTCGTTCTCTAGCAAGCTGTTCTTTTCCCCTGGCAAGGGCGGAACGCGCTTCATCATCCAGATAAGACGCTTCAAGATCCGCTTCTGCGTAGCCAGCGCCTCCAAACATATCAATAATCTCCTCCCACACTTCAGCCAAAGTAGTTTCATATGTCGGACCCAGAAATGAGAGGCTCCCGCACCCCAAGATGCTATGGATATAAAAGTCGAATAAAGTAGAGCTGATTTTTGCCTTTATCGCCTCGTGCGACTGCTCAGCCGCTTCTTTTTCGGCAATGGCTGCAACTTGGCCAGCAACTGCATCATCCCGCTCTTTTTCAACCTTAGAAAGTCGAGCTTTTAGCGCAGCAATCTCCAAATCTTGGGAGTTAACTCTTTCCCACAATTGAGCAGTATCTTTGCAGCATCTTTCAACCACATGCCGCTCTGCCTTAAGTTTCGTCTCAGCATCTCTTTGAGCAGCATGTGCATCTCGCACTTGTTTTTGAAAGACCTCTTCTTTTTGAGAATGCGAAGCGGAAGACGTGGCAAGATCATCTTCAAGTTTCTTGGCTTTAGCCTCGAGTCTCTCATTATCATCAGCGATGCTCTGCATTTCTGCATCGTGTTGTTTAAGAATTTTCTTCCACTCCGAATGATCGTTCTCCATAGTCAACATGGCCTCGAGATTCATATGATTAACTCTTTGAAGCTCGTCAACCAGTTTCTGCCATCCAGGCATTCTCTCAATGTCAAGCTTAACAGCATCAAGATTCTTCAGCATAGCCTGCTTATTGATGGGAACCAAGTCTAAGTCAAAGCGAACTCCTTTTAGACACCAATTTGGGAATCAGCTTTGAAGCTTAGACGGAGCATCCCTAACTTGATACTGAGGCCTCTTTATAATTGTCTGGATGTCGGTTTTCTCTAGAGCAGGAGAATCGAAGGTGATGTCAAGAGGGTTAGGAACATCGGTCTTTTCAGAAATTGCAGATGCTGATTGATCACTAAGTTTGACCCATTTGCTCGGATCGTCAGCAATGCGACTCTTCCCTTTATCATCATGGGATTTCCTTTTATGAGAATCATCTTCTTTTCTTCTTTGCCACTCCTCATAAGTTCGTCTTTCATGAGCTTTTCTGGCAGCTCTTTCTTTATCTGTTTCTCTCGGGGTAGTGAGATAGAGCCTATAATCATATGTGTCATGGCATCCATGGCGCTGGAAATTGTCATAGTACGAGCCAGATTGCCCCATCGAAGAATCTGAAAGTGAAAAAGAAATAAAATTTAGAAATTTTCAGGAGAAGGAAATTAAGTGCGAGTAACTGCTAGAGCTTCTAAGTGTGTGTGGCGTGTAAACTATGCGCGTCAAACTACAAACCACTCTTTGGTTGAGGAGTGACAGCAGGTTGTGGAGTAGAAGTCAGCTTTTGAGCTGACGAAATTTGCTACAAGGCAGATGTCACTTCGGCTGCTGGAGATGTGACTTTCGTTGCATCATCTTTGAAAAGCTCGCGTGAAGTCACCATTAGGTCACTTAGCTCACCAAAAATGTCTTCACCGTCGTGCTGGGAGGAAATCTCTTTTTCACCAATGTGCCGGGCGGAACTCTCTTTTTTAGCTTCTTCATCGACTGTTTTCTCGGGGCATTGAGGAAGTTCCTCCTCTTCGATAACCGGAGAGAGTGTAAACTTGCCAGATGAACCCGCAACATCGGCAGAGGTGGAACACTTCACCAATGCAGCCTCTACAGTAGGTTCGTCCGACGCAATTTCTTCTGCAGAAACTGGGGCATTTGATGTCTCTGCTTGAGAACCTGGGGCAGCTAATACTTCGGTCTCAGAACTAGAAATTTCGTGAATCTGAGTAGAACGGGAAGAATGTAGAAGTCTGAATTGATGTAAAAACTCGTCTTTCAATAGTAATTGGATACTCCTCTCCTCAATCGGCATGGCCATGAGCCTCTCAAAAGTTGGTTTGTGACCAGGATCCCTAGAAGGAGGAGGAAGCGTTGAAAAAGTAAAGAGAGAAGTTAACACTTGACAACTCGAGCTTCGAAAAGTTCAGAAAACATAAGGAAAGAAAATAAATGATCTTACTTCCTACTCTCCAGATAGCGTAGAATCCCAGAGGACAACGAACGAAGAAAAACTGACTCAGAAACCCGTGAGCACTATCGGGAAGACCAATGATCAGTTTGCGGTTCCTAGCACTTCTCACAAGCGTGACGGAGGGATGGTCTTTATTTTTTGCAAATGTGCACAAGTAACAAATTTCATCAAAACGTGGAAGACGATCCAGCATCCTCCTAAATAGCACACATAGCCCCATCAGGATGGCATAGCCATTAGGATGTAACTGAAAGGGAGAGATAGACAGTCGAAGGAGAAGCTATTGAAGGAAATCGTTAAAAGGAGGAATGGCTCCGATCATGCACATTTGGCGACTAACTACGACGAAATCGGAAGGTGGTATATCAGCAGTGTCGCTTTTCTCAAGCAGTATAGCATCTGCTTCAGCAATGCCACACTGAGTGCATAGTTGGCGAAAAACTTTATATGTTAAAGTGGTCGAGATTCTTTCTGGAGGATTAGTCAACGGGGCAGGAATAGGAATGGCCTCTCCAGCTTGAACTATTACCTCTTCTTGTTGAGAAGTCATTCTACACAATCAACTGGATATTCAAATATGAAGGTGCACGTTTCCTAAAAAGTGTGAAGTGTTGTGCATAACTAATAAAAATAGAAAGCAAACATAACTGGAATTAAACTAGTTGACAATTGGTTGATTACAAGATTTCAGGACTTGTTAATTTAAAACACAAGTGCAGTGTTAATGCAGACGAATCGGCTTTAGTTGACTGTTTTTAGTTTTCCTTTAATACTTCACTTGAATTGGTTGATTCACAGCATTTCATTCACAAAGTTCATTCAAGTTGATTATTCTTTATCGACTAATCTGTCATTTGATGTAGGCAGTCAATGGCAGTATATTCGTCCCATTTCTCTGCAAATGTAGTGTTTAACAAGTTATTAGCATTGAAGTTAATATAATCTGTAAAGAGATGCAACAAAATCCAGGCAGTTCAAAGTTCAAAGTTCAATCAAGTCCAAACGGTTCCAAGTCCTAGGTCGCTCACGACCTAGCATAGGTCGGAAACTCCTTAGGTCGCACTGTGAAAGTCAAAAGGTTCAGGGCAATGCAAATTTCTCAAAGTCCTAACTCGGCCGCGACCTAAAGCTTATGCCACATAAAGATTAAGTCGTTGATATGTTAGGTCGCTCAACTGTCTCAATGCGGTTAGCTCGCAAGAGGGTTAGATTGTGCAAGTCATGTCCAAGCTGCTAAGTCATAGGTCGTTCGATGTTTAGCGCGACCTAAAAGTTCTCTTATGTCGTTCATCTTTCCTTAAGTCACAAAGGTTATTAGGTCGTGAGTTATCTTATGTCGCTCGAGTTCTCTAAGTCGCTAACTTCTTCTTCACGCAATAACTCACCAAACCCGATAACCCGTTATCGCCAATACAACAAAACCCATTATCCCCTTCGTAAAATTCATCGTCTTTTCATACCATTAAATCGTTTGAAGACCAATTCAAGGAATCTCTGATCTATCATAGACCCAACTCACTGCTGTGCGTTCGTGAATCACAACAACAACAGTTGCCAATAACGATCAAGTGAAGCACGTCGTACAAAATTGGTCTGGGGTTCGGAGATTAGAATTTGTGGTTCAATGGTGATTGTGGGAGGGATAAAGTTCGAGTATACTTACGTAATGCAATAATGAGGATGGATCGCTAAATGATTAACTCAAATTCGCCTTTGAAATCACAGAATTCGGTTAATGGCAGAGCGGGAAAATCAGAGCAGTTAAGTGAGGAAGGAGTAGCGACCTAACAAATTTATACGAGGCTGAGAGAAGAAGGCGAATAGGCATGCGAGTTAGCACAGTTTTAGGTCGCTAATGACCTAGCAGAGTTAGATCTAAGCACTCGACCTACGACATAGGACTGTACTTCGAGGGGCAAATGTTAACTCCTCTTTTTTGAGCGACCTAAAACTCTGCAATCTAACTTCTCTCACGACCTAGCGACCTAAATACTTAAGCGACGTAATGACCTAAATACTCAACGACCTAAAGCTATCAGCGACCTAACGACCTAAGGCTATTAGCGACCTAACTGCCTAAGGCTATCAGCGACCTAACTGCCTAAAGCTATCAGCGACCTAACGACCTAAGGCTATCAGCGACCTAACTGCCTAAAGCTATCAGCGATCTAACAACCTAAGGTCTGGGGCGACCTAGCGACCTATAGGGAGCAGCGACCTAACTGGTTCGAAAGGCAAGCGACCTAACTGGTTCGAAAGGCAAGCGACCTAACTAGTTCGAAAGGCAGTGCGACCTACAACCTGCCTTAGGTCGCTCACGACCTAACTCCCTATGCCGCTTTTCTCTAGGTCGCCCACGACCTACCAGCCCACTAGGTCGCCAACGACTTACGACCTTCCTTAACTTTAACCCATCCACGACCTATGACTTGTCAAAATGATCAAATGATGAAGTGCAACTGTTAAGTCGAAGCCTGTGCATCTTAGGTCGCACACGACATACGACCTATCTTAGGTCGTTCACGACCTAAGACTTAGAGACTGAATCTTGCCCAGATTTTTCTCTATAAATACAGCCCTAACTCCAACTAGCAATGGACTTTTTGGCTGGTCTTCTGAAGCACCGTTACTCTGCTGAATTCTGACCTGATCCAACACATTAAGCATTCCAATCATTCAAGACATTACAACAAGCTTCAAAAGAGATCTTGCACATCCGACATGGATTCAAGGAGCCTAATCACATCGATGTTTGAGCTACTAGTACTAGTCTGAAGTGTTTTAGAATCAAAGTGTATTGTATCTTGAAGTGCATTGTATCAATTTGTAACCAAAATTAGCAATAAAAGAATATAAAGTGGACGTAGGCTTAATTACGAGCCGAACCACTATAAAACTGTTGTCTCTTTACTTTTCTGCTATTTTCCGCTTATTTCTGTTCCCGTACCAACGGGTGGTGCTTTCACATCATTACTTTAACACACACCAGGGTGTTAGCGTTCACTTTTCAACGTTAACATATAGTATGATTAAAAAATGTAAACCGTTCAAAAAGCTTAACCCATGGACCAAACTCTAAGTTGGATTCCCTAAAACACTATTGGGTCATCGAGACCTATCTTATAACAAACTTTGTGCCTCTTTTATATAAATTCCAACCACCTCTTAAATTATTCTTTAATGATCAGTCAATGGGATCCAATCAACTAAAATTCCAAAAACACTAGTGTTTGTTTTACTTTCCGACTTTTTGAGTGTAACTTTACTTCAGCTATATCTTCAAAACCACCAATATCATATGTATATAACTCTGACTAAATCTCCTTTGTACGAAATTTAATCCAAATATTTTATTGTTCAGTTAAAGTCTCTTCTCTATGATGTTACAGTAAAATAATTTTGGCCTACACCTCACTCTATACAATAGTATGATCCCTATCTTCAACTATTTGGGACTCTCCAATTCAAGTTTTGACTTTCTTCTTTAATAATATCTCAAAGCGATAAGTAAAGAAGCCTAGCAAATTTTTGTTTACTTTCATATTTTGAATTCAAGTGGCTCCAATCTAAAAATATTGTACCTAGCAATACATGTCTTCTACTCAAGGCATCAACCACAACATTGCCTTTCCCTGGGATCTACAAAATACTGAAATCATCTGATGTTAAGAACCCTATCAACCTGCTATCTCAAAGTAAAATCTTTTCTTAGGAGAGAAAATACTTTAGAGGCTTCTTATTTGTAAAGAACTGAAATAATTCCCCTAAGAGATAATGCCTCCAAAATTTGAGAGAAAAACAATAGCTTCCAACTCAAGAACATGAGTTGGATTATTTCTCTCATATACTTTCAACCATCGACTAGCATACAACAAACTTTACCCTCCTACATTGAAACAACACGAAGCTCTCTACCCAAGCATTGGTATACACAATAAGTAGCTTTATATCATTAGGGAGTACTAGAACAGGTGCACTAGTCAACAACTCCTTTAGCTTAATAAAAGCATGTCCACATTCCAAGTTTGACATGAAAACAGAATTATTCTTGGTAAGGCATGTCAACGGCGCAGAAATCTTGCAAAGTCTTATATAAACTTCTTATAATAGCCAACCAAACTAAGAAAACATCGTACCTTCGTAGCATTTTATGGTACCTTTCAATCTTGTACTGCAATAACTTTACTGAAATTAAATAAGCCTTAGCTAATCATGTCTGGCTTTAAGCTCCAACAACTCAAACCATCTTTCGGTAAAATGACACAAAGTGGTGTTTACTCTTTATTTTTATGGAAAACTTAAATTTGGTACTCTACCCTTCCAACTTGATTGTAAATTGAAATGGACACTAGATGTCTTTGGCAATTTTTCCTTCATCCTAAGTCTTCTAATGCTTCACAATTTCATAATGTTCAATACTAACAAGTCCTTAGACTTTTCTGGTTAGTTCACCCTAATAAATTCAAACATTATAGGCTATGTAATTCTTCTAACGCCAATCAAATTCCATGTGAAAATAATAATAAATTTTCCAATTTAAGTTTTAAAACAAAATCTTTGATTTCCAGTCTTATTTTACACAAAAACAAGTAAGCTTCAAAAAACATTAAATTCTCTGCTAATTTTAATAGTCGTTTTCTTTCAACAAAAATCATGAGAATATTTTCCTATTTAATTTTTATCCAAAACAGTTCGATTTAACTTAGAAAAGTGGATATTTTTTGAAAAAAATCATTCATAAATAAGAAATTTTCACAAAAGCGTATTTTAAAAGAAAATGTAATTTTTTTTAAATGTGACATAAATACTTATAAACCAAAAGACATTCAAAAAGATGGGCTTTATATACTTTTCAATTTATCTTTCAAACATTTTACTGTCAAAAGCAAGGTATACGTCAAAAGATAAATGCAACTGCGCCTTATAGTAAACTTTTTATACAGATAAAAGCTTTAAAATATTTATGGAAAATTAATTCTTATTAAATTTTTCCAGTTTGATGCTTAAAATAAGAGCTTACAAGTTCAAACTTCAACTTCTACATTTGATGCTTAAAATAAGAGCTTACAAGTTCAAACTTCAACTTCTATATTTTTTCAACGAATCTCAAATACTAGTGTTTCTAACTTTTTAGGAAAACATTTCGTATAATTTAAATATTTTAATTGGAGTAGAATAAAATAATATAACTTACACAGCCCAACTACTTCATATAATAGTGCTTCAAGTACATAGGATTTTAGCCCTCCTTCTTCTAAAATTGGATATCTTAAGCCCCTCCTCCATTATAACGTCCAACTCTAATGTATGAACAATTCCACTACATAACTCTGATTTTAAGGAGTATTTCCCTAAGATGAATGTTCTAGTCAAACCATTATTGCCCAATCAAACTATTATAGAAATTTGGATACATAGACAACAAAGTAAACTAATTTTGAAGCAGAATAAAGACAAATTCTATTTGAACACATAAAAATTTTGAGTAACCCCATTTTAATTTTATAAAATTTGATTGGACACAAATGACCTCAGTTGAATTTTTATTTTATATCTTTCTTCGACGCCATATAAAACGAGTACGTGGATTCATACATCTCCATGCAGTGCTGGTGCGTGGTTTATACACCTACCATGCACTAAAACTATGAGGTTTGTGGTCATATCTCGTTGGTACTCTACTTGGTGGTCGAATAAGTTTAAAAAATAAAAATATGAATTACATTTAAATGAGGGCATTTTGGTAACATTAATTTAAAATTTTCACGAGGGCTATTCAACCTTTCTTTGGATTGATTCAAATAGAATTTTCCAAGAATACAATATTTAATCTACTAGATTGTTGTGTATGATTATTTAATTTGAGAAAATTTAATTTGAAATTTCTTTATTATTTTGTAGGAATTTGACTTCAAATACAAGTAGTTTTATGAAGATATATGCATGCACAAATAAGATACAAATGAATGAAGATAGAAATAATTCAAACTCATGATAATGGAGGATCCCACCTACCGACCTACCTTAATATACAAATTAGAGCTAAATGCACATGCTAATGGCCATGAAAGCTTCATGCACAAATAAATGAAGGATTATCTCACGCTAATATTTAC
The DNA here is from genome assembly GCA_030737815.1 of Allium fistulosum. Lineage (NCBI taxonomy): Eukaryota > Viridiplantae > Streptophyta > Magnoliopsida > Asparagales > Amaryllidaceae > Allium > Allium fistulosum. Next base: position 420,701,429 of record CM060907.1, on the reverse strand, counting down.
TTGGCAACCACACTTTCTAGAGGGGTAGTTTGGGTAGTTCCCAGAAAAGTGGATTAGGGTTTCTAACTTGAATAAATACCCCTTATGCTTCATGTAACCCCCTCTCTTCTTTTAGGCTTTCTTCCTCTTTAGTTTTAGCTTAGATTAAAAATAAAAGAAAGCTCTCTTTCTCTTTTCATGGCTACTTAGCCATTTTTATCTTATGTAATTTTTTTATGCAATGTTAATTATAGTTTCCTTTTAATTACATGTTCATTTCCTTTCATGTTAGTAGTGTAGTTTACTTTTCATGCAAGTAGATTAGTGTTTGTTTTATTTTACTTAGCTTTTCTTTTCATTTGCTCTCTTTTTTCTCTTTTTTTTGTTCAATGTTGCAAGCTACATTTGTTGATTTGATAACAAATATGAGAGGCTAAACCTCTTAAATTTAGGGGTACTGAAGCTCTCTAATTATGTAGCTTCAACATTTAGATAATTATTGCTCTCTTTTTGTGCTTAATGACAATGCTTGATGTAGTTTAACTTGTTGTTTTTGCTTTGAATTTAATAGCCTATATTGTTGACACCAAATAAGGTATGCTTAAACAATCACAAACAATAATTACCTCTTCATCTACATATGATGATGGTAATGAAGTGAATGTTAAAATCAAAATTTTATGGTCTATATTTCTGATTCATAGTTAATAGGCCATACTTAAAATATATTTTATTTTCAACTTTGTTGTCATTTCTCATATGAGTTTGTAAGTGGTTTAAGGGGTGTGTTATAGTTTGATGGCTTATGTTGAGCTAATTAATAGCATAAATATGACATACTTATGATAAGTACATCAATTAAACTAACTAATGACCAAAAAGAAGATCATAATTTCATGTTGTGTTGATTTATATGATCTAGAGAGTGGAAATTATCTCTAAATTGTCTTTCTACTCTCATATTATTATCACTTTCTTTTTGTCATTTTCTTACATTTTTAGCTAATCACTCTCAACTTTGGTTTAATTAGATTCAATAGAAATTTAGAATCTAACAATTCCCTACGGATCAACCCGTACTCACCACGTACTAACTTTTGTAAGCCGTGCGCTTGCAGTTATTTTTATGATAAATTCGTTCGACGGATTTCTAACTCGATAGAATTCCCATCAACGAACACTTTACTTATTTGTTCCTTCTTAATTTACACTAGCCACTAAAATACATTTCTGATTTTTTGACATATCTCTAGATTATCTACAGGCTAGGTCTACGGAGCTTTGAGCTATGATCGCAGAGCTGCAGGAGGAAGACCACCATCATGCTGCGGAGATGGCGCACTTGAAGCAGTGCTTGGATGAGGTGCAACAGCGTGGGTTATTTTCTTCGTCGGGTGGTTCCAGAGCTGACGATGAGTCTTAATGGGTACGTAACTTTACGTTTATGTTTGGACATTTGGAAATTGATGTTTTTTAATATGGTTGATATATTTTGATGCTATATTGGATGATATGTTGGTTTGTTTTGACATCTTGGATTTTGATTGTATATATTGGACGTTGGATGTTGATTGTTTAGTGTATCAATTTTTTTTTGTTTTAAGTATTGAATTGGTGGAGTTTGAGTTGGATATTGGATATAAGTTGATTATGTGTTGGTTGAATTTTGATATTAGATATATTTGAAATTGAGTTGTGATATATATGTGTAGTACAGGAATTTAATGGCTGCAGCAACAAAAAAAATTGTCCAGATTTCTGACGGTTACCGACGACCCTTTGGTCGTCAATTTCCGACGTTTAGCGACGGTTTTCGACGGCTCCTTGGTGGCATGTGGACACCGAAAACTGTCACTAAACCATCGAAAATTGCCGTGAGTAGTAGTCGCCAAATAGTCATCGATACCATCGCCAACCGAAGGAAAGCACGTACGCCATAGTGACGGCTTTTCCGACGACTAGCGACGGCCACGGACGCCTAGCAACTGTCGGAAATGATCGTTGTTCTAGTAGTGAAAGTAAACTAATATTGAAGTAAAAGTTGCAAGAAAGAATAAAGGCAAATTCTATTTGAACACATGAAAATGCTGAGCAACACTCATTTAATTTTATAAAATTTGGTTTGAAAGAAATGCACTTAGTTGAATTTTTATTTTTATCCTTTTTCGACGACTGATGCAACCCAGCCTGTTGAACTTTTAGGTCGCGAACGACCTAACGAGCTAAAACTGTGGGATAGGTCGCTGGAACGACCTAGCGAGCTAAATCGGGGGGATATGTCATTGGAACGACCTAGTGAATTAGGTCGCTCACGACCTAGTGAAGGTCGCTCACGAGTTAATGGACTCAGTGTTAAAGCATGCAAGCCTCCAATCGAGATAAGCAAGCCAGCATTAGGTCGCTCCGACATTTCGAGTACCGGCTTTGACGAGTTACGACCTAAGTTAGGTCGCGGGATTGAATTACGACCTATGTTAGGTCGCGGAGAAGAGATACGACCTAAGTTAGGTCGCGGGAAGATAGGTCGCTCAACTTTAGGTCGCTCGAAGATTTCCATAAGCAATGTTCTTAGGTCGCTCGATCTTATGCCGCTTTCTTTAGGTCGCGAACGACCTACCATAAGTCGTGGGAAGATAGATCGCTCGACCTTATGCCGCTGTGAAGATAGGTTGCGTGAAGAGTCCTGAAGCCGCATTTACTTCTTAGGTCGTGTGCGTTGTATTCTTAGGTCGTTGTGTATGTTGTATCTGTTGTACTTGTACATATTAAGTCGTATGTCGTTCAAGTTGTATTTGCTTATGTCGTAATGTTTTTAGGTCGCGTGTGTTGTAACGTGTTGTTAGGTCGTTAACGACCTATGTTAGGTCGTAGGTCGCGGGCCTGTTTTAGGTCGGGTGTTTTGTGATGAAGGCGTGAGTTGTAACCCTATAAATAGGGATGGTGGTGTCATTTGTAAAGTTATTTGATTTTGAATAAACTTTTGTTTGAGAGCTTTGTGCCTCTTCTTAAATTGGTAGTTGAGTGTGATCTCCTATCTCCACTTTCTGAATTCGAGTGCGCTCGAATCAACGACTGTTGAAGCCGATTCATGGAATCTAGTGCGCTAGATCAACGTACGAAGAATCGTAGATCTTTAAACACGGTATCGTGCGCGATCAACGTGTTTGAGATAGCTAGAATCTGGTATCTTTAGATTAACGCATTTGGGCCTTTGGTATCTTTCAATCCACCGATTGCTACTTTCACTGATTCATCCTTTTTTTGTTATCCGCTGCTGCATCATTGTGTATCGGAGCTAGATTTAGCCAATCATAGCTAAGCCGAGTCTTGGAGCCAATTCTTATTGAAGTGTTTGAGCCGTCCATAGTTTGTTCATTTCTTAATCAAGAACGAGAGTTGAAGTTTGATAATGCCGCAGAGGAGAGCTAATCGCCATCAGAATGTTGAAGCGTTGTATAGAAGAGAAGAAGCCGAGCAAATGGAACAACGCATCAATGAAAAGTTTGACGAAGGCATTGGGAAGTTAGAGAAACTTATGAATGATATGAATCAAAGTCAAAGGAGGAGATCGCCAATCTCGAACCATGGAGGAAACAGAGTTTCACCATCGGTTACGGAAGCGAGGAGGGTGTCGCCACAATATTATCGAGAAAGAAGAGAATCTTTAGTTTCATTGAGAAGAGAACATCATGAGTATAGAGATGAAGAGAGAAGAACTCCACGTGAGTTTGAACATGAACCATACAGTGATGATGACAGACAAAGTATAAGAGATATGCGTGGTCATAGAGATATGGGTGGTCGAGATCGTTATCGAAGTACATCTGTTTTTGATGAAGATGGTGGTAGAGGTAGTGTTCATTCTCGAGATCAAGACCTAGTACGAAATGCATATCGGGATGTTGAGGATGATCGACGATGGGAGTCGGGGATGAAAACTGAAATTCCATAATTCAAGGGTGGAATGGTGGCTGAGGAATTTTTGGATTGGTTGGCTAATGTTGAAGAGATTTTTGACTTTAAGGAAGTTCCCGAGCATCGGAGAGTGAAGTTGGTTGCTACACGATTGAAAGGAAGAGCTATGGCATGGTGGCAGCAAACTAAACTAACACGGGAGAGAATGGGGAAGTCAAAGATTGTTACATGGGATAAGATGAAGAAGTTGATGAAAGCTACTTTCTTACCTTACAATTATCAATCTCTTATGTATCAACGTTTGCAGAACTTGAGGCAGGGGACAAAGTCAGTGAATGATTACGCGGATGAGTTCTATCAGCTGATTGCGAGAAATGATATCATGGAGACCGAGGAACAGTTGACCGCTAGATTTGTTGGAGGGTTGAAAATGCAGATTCAAGATATGGTGAATATGTTTGATCCCAAATCTGTGGCTGAAGCACATCAAAAGGCTCTAGCTTGGGAGAAGCAAGGTAGGAGAGGTGGTGGTGTGTTTACAAATTCCAACAATCCAATGAAAGGGGCTAGTAGCAATGCGAATGTTTCGAAGGCTGTTGCAAAACCGGTTGTTAATGAAGTTGCTAAGACCAGAATCAATAGTGGTATCAAATGTTTCAATTGTCAGGAGATTGGTCACAAAAGCAATGAATGTCCAAAGCCAAAGAAGCGAGTGATGGTTGCTGAGGCAGAGGATGAGGAGGTAGAAGCTGAATGTTCTAATTCACTACATAATGAGGAGGAAGAAAATGTGTCGGGGGATGAAGGGTAATCATTGATAATGAAGAGGTCGTGTTTGACACCAAAGCAAGAGGATGATTCAAGTTGGTTGAGGAGTAACATCTTTCAATCAACGTGCATTATCTTGGGAAGGTTTTGCAAGTTTGTTATTGATGCAGGAAGCTGTGATAAAATCATTTCTACAGAAGCTGTGAAGAAGTTAGCATTGAAAACAGAGAAGCATCCGAAACCTTACAAGTTAGCTTGGTTGAGAAAAGGTGGGGAGGTAAAAGTTGGACGAAGAGCTTGTGTTAATTTTACGATTGGGAAGAAATACAAAGATGAAATTTGGTGTGATGTTGTGGATATGGATGTATGCCATCTGTTGTTGGGGAGACCGTGTCAGTATGATAGGGCTGTGCAACATGATGGTCGTACTAACAGTTACAATTTCATGTTTGAAAGCACAAATGATGTAGGCCAAGCTATAAGTTTCCAAGGCTTAAGTCGTGACCGACTTAACAAAGTTGAAGATGATGCAGGCCAAGGGTTAGGTCGTGAGCGACCTAACGAAAGCTTAAGTCATTCTGAAAAGTTGAGTCATGTATGACCTAAGATAATGGGAGCTAGCAAGGAAATTCGCGAAGAAGTGCTAAGTCGTGACCGACTTAAAGAAGCTATGAGTCGTGACCGACTTAATGGAAAACCAAGAGTTAACTTGTTTTTAGGTTGTGTACAACCAAACGAGCTAAGGGGTAGGTCGCTGGAACGACCTAGCAAGATACAACTGGAAAATAGGTCGCCTGTACGACCTAACCGGGTGCTACGACTTAACAAGTCACGACCTATGATAGGTCGCAGGAAACAGGAACGACTTAAGATAAGTCGCTTGGTAATCTAGGGAGATAAGTCGCACACTATAGGTCGCAAGGCATTAAGTCGTGAAGACTTAGGTCGTGAAGCCTTAGGTCGCAAAGACTTAGGTCGCGCAGTTTCTGAAGCCGTTTATTCTTTAAACCGCTGAAGCTTGATGCCATTGAATCTTATGCCGCGTTAATCTTGGCCGTTGATTCGTTAAGTCGCTCATGGGATAGGTCGTATGAAGATTTCCAAAAGCTTTCTTATGTCGCATTTGTTGTTAGGTTGCTGCCGACCTATACTAAGTCGTGCGTGTTGAGTCGCAAGTTGTAACGTGTTGTGTTGTAAACTGTTTTAGGTCGTGTACTTTAGGTCGTGATTTGTTAAGTCATGACCGACCTAAGTGTTGTAAATATTTGTGTTGTAACTCGTGAGTCGCTGCCGAGCTATAATAGGTCGTAAGTCGCCAAGTCATGGGATGTTAGGTCGGAAACGACTTTAGAGTTGTTCAGATTTGTGTTTTGATTTGTAACTTCTATAAATAGGCCGGTGGTGCCATTTGTAATAGTTTAGTTGATTTGAAATAAAACTCTTGTTTTGTTAGCTTTGTGCTTTCGCCAAATTGGTAGTCGAGTGTAATCTCCTATCTCCTCTTTCGGTTAATCGAGTGCGCTCGATTCAACGATTGCAGAAGCCGATTCGCGGAATCAAGTGCGCTTGATCAACGCTTAAAGAATTGAAGATCTTTGAACCCGGTATCGTGCGCGATCAACGAGTTTGGGATAGCTAGAATTCGGTATCTTCGGATCAACGAATTTTGGCATTTCAGTATCTTCCAATCCATCGATTACTACATTCAACGATCTACATTGTTTTGATTAATCCGCTGCGTCAGTTTTGGTATCAGAGCTTGTTCTAGCCAATCATAGCTAGACCGAGACTTGGAGCCTAATCATTTTTGAGTTTTGAAGAGATCAAGTGATAGCCGAGCTTGAAGTGAGAAGCCGAGCTAAGTAGAAGAGTGGGAGATCAAATTTGCCTCATTTGGAGAAGTTGTGTTCATCGTGTTCATCGCGAAGTAGCAACAAAGTGGGAGTTTTCGATCCATTTCATTTTGGATCAAAGTTCGAATTGTGTTTGAATTTGAAGAGTTTGTAAAGTTTCAAGTATGCCACCAAGGAGAGCTAATCGACATCAAAACGTTGAAGCTTTGTATCGAAGAGAAGAAGCTGATGAGATGGAGCAAAGAATCAATGAAAACTTTAGTGAAAAGCTTAACGAAGGAATTGGTCGGTTAGAAAAGATGATGTTATAGATGAATCAAAATCGGAGAAGGGTTTCGCCTGAATCTAACCATGGGGGAAGTAAAGTCTCACCGCAATCCAATCGAGAAAGAAGTGTTGACAATGATCAAAGGCGTGGGAGGAACGTAGATGATTGTGAACGGAGGAATGTAGATAGAAGGGATGATGGTGGTAGACGAGATGGTAGTAGAGATGTGGGTGGACGAGATAGACAACGATATACATCTGATTTTGAAGAGGAGTATGATGGTGGTAGTGTTCAAGGACAAGGACGAGGACAAGGAAGAAATCACTCTGAGTATGATCACAAGTGGGAGTCGGGGATGAAGACTGAAATTCCTGAATTCAAAGGTGGTATGCAAGCGGAGGAGTTTCTAGATTGGGTGGCTAATGTCGAGGAGATTTTTGACTTCAAAGAAGTTCCAGAACAACGTAGAGTGAAGTTGGTTGCTACAAGGTTGAGGGGTAGAGCTTTGGCGTGGTGGCAGCAAACCAAACTTACACGTGAACGAATGGGAAAGTCAAAAGTTGAATCTTGGGAGAAGATGAAGAAATTGATGAAAGAAATGTTCTTACCTTACAATTATCAATCTTTGATGTATCAACGTTTGCAAAACTTGAGACAAGGAACAAAATCTGTAAATGACTATGCTGACGAATTTTATCAACTTATTGCAAGGAATGATATTATGGAAACGGAAGAGCAGCTGACATCTAGATTCATTGGGGGGTTGCGAATGCAGATTCAGGATATGGTTAACATGTTTGATCCCAGATCTGTAGCGGAAGCACATCAGAAAACGTTGGCTTGGGAGAAACAGGGACGTCGAGGAGGTGGTATGTTTACAAATTCCAACAGTCAAGTGAAGGGTGTTAGTGGAAGTTCTAATGTTTCAAAAGTTGTTGCAAAACCAGTCGTGAATGAGGTTGGGAAGGCGAAAGTCAATAATGGTTTCAAGTGTTATAATTGCCAAGAAATGGGCCACAAAAGTAGCGAATGTCCAAAGCCGAAGAAGAGAGCTATGATAGCGGAAGTTGAGGATGAGGATGAAGAAGCTGAATGTTCCAATTCACCACCTGATGAGGAGGAAGAAGAAGTGTCGGGAGACGAAGGTTATAATCTAATGATGAAAAGGTCCTGTTTAACACCAAAGCAAGAGGAGGATTGTAGTTGGTTGAGGAGCAATATTTTTCAGTCAACATGTACTATTCTGGGGAAAGTTTGCAAATTTGTTATTGATGCTGGAAGCTGTGATAATATAATTTCTTCAGAAGCTATGAGGAAGTTGGCATTGAAGACTGAGAAACATCCGAAACTGTACAAGCTAGCTTGGTTGAGGAAAGGCGGGGAAGTGAAAGTTGGACGAAGGGCTTGTGTGAAGTTTTCAATTGGGAAGAAATATAAAGACGAAATCTGGTGCGATGTGGTAGATATGGATGTCTGTCATTTGTTGCTGGGAAGGCCGTGGCAGTATGATAGGGCGGTGCAACATGATGGGCGTACCAACAGTTACAGTTTTATGTTTGAAGGCACAAAGATTACTCTAGTTCCAAAGAAGCGACAACTGGAGGAAAACAAGTTGGAGGAGATTGAAGAGCTTAAAACTTTGTTATCTTTGAAGGAGTTTGTGAAGGAAGTAGAGGAGGAGCTTGAAGTGTTTTTGTTGATTGGGCGAGAGAACAGTGAAGTGGTTGAAATCCCAGAAGAAGTAAAACCGGTATTGAAAGAGTTTGACGATGTATTTCCAAAGGAGTTACCAACGGAGTTGCCACCGTTGAGGGATATACAACATCAGATAGATCTTGTTCCAGGTGTTGTGTTTCCACACAGACCACATTATCGAATGAGTCTGAAGGAACATGAAGAATTGAGATATATATAATGTGTTATTACATCACTTGTTAAATTAAATTAATTATAAGATAATATTCTTAAGAGGCAAGTGGAAGAATTGCTTGAACAGAGGCGTGTGCAGGAGAGTTTAAGTCCTTGTGCTGTACCAGCTTTATTGGTACCCAAAAAGGATGGAACGTGGAGGATGTGCACAGATAGTAGAGCATTGAATAAGATCACAGTCAGATATAGATTTCCGATGCCGAGGCTTGTTGATCTATTGGATCAAATTAGTGGGTCTGTAATCTTTTCTAAGATTGACTTGAAGAGCGGTTATCATCAGATTCGCATTAGACCAGGGAACGAAGGGAAGACAGCATTCAAGACGAGGGAAGGATTGTATGAATGGCTGGTAATGCCGTTTGGTCTATCGAATGCACTGAGTACATTCATGAGGGTGATGAACCAAATTTTCAGACCGTATATTGGGAAATTTGTGGTGGTTAATTTACTTTGATGATATTCTGATCTACAGTGCTAGTAAAGAAGAGCATGTTCAGCATTTGAAGAAAGTGTTAATTATTCTTCGTGAAGAACAATTCTATGCTGCTACAAAGAAATGTGTTTTCATGGCGAGGAGTGTTTTATTTCTGGGGTATGTTGTGTCGGAAGAAGGAATACAGGTTGACCAAAGTAAAGTCGAAGCTATCAGAGAATGGCCGCAACCCAAGACAATAACGGAAGTTCGTAGTTTTCACGGGTTGGCTTCATTTTATCGAAGGTTTATTCCACACTTTTGTAGTGTGATGGCACCTGTGACTGATTGTATGAAGGGTAAACAGTTTACATGGACGGAGGAAGCCGGGGTTGCTTTTGATCGAATCAAAGAACTCTTGACGTCTGCACCAATTCTAATATTACCAGATTTTCAGCTGGTGTTTGAACTACATACTGATGCATCCAAGGTTGGGATTGGAGGAGTGTTGAGTCAGAGGGGACGTCCGATTGCATATTTTAGTGAGAAATTATCAGGGGCGAAGATGAGATACAGTACATATGATGTGGAATTTTATGCCGTCGTGCAATCTATTAAATACTGGAGACACTATCAATTTCAGAAGGAGTTTGTTCTTTACACTGATCATGAGGCGTTAAAGCATTTACAAGGGAAAGACAAGATTTCAGCGAGACATGCATCTTAGATTGCATATTTGCAACAGTTTATTTTTGTTGTTAAACACAAGTCAGGGGTGACGAATCGAGTGGCTGATGCTTTGAGTAGGAGGAGTCATTTGTTGACTACACTGAAAGTTGAGGTGACAGGGTTTGATGTGTTGCCAGAATTATTTGTCGATGATCCTTACTTTGCGAAGTGTATTGATAAAGTCAAAGAGGGAAAGACGGATGAGTTCGTGATGGTAGACGGTTTTCTGTTCAAAGGAAATCGATTGTGCATACCTGATTGTAGTTTGAGAATGAAGATTGTAAAGGAGTTACACGAGGAAGGCCACGTAGGTAGAGACCGTACTTTGCAATTGATTTCGCAGTCTTACTTTTGGCCATCGATGAGGAAAGAGGTGGAGAGGTTTGTGGAGCGATGTCATATCTGTCAGGTTTCGAAAGGAACTGCGACTAATGCTGGTTTATATATGCCATTACATGTACCAACTAAACCATGGGTTGATGTGAGTATGGACTTTGTGTTGGGGTTGCCGAGGACACAGCGTGGTAACGATTCCATTTATGTGGTGGTTGATCGATTTTCGAAAATGGCACATTTTATTGCTTGTAAGAAGACGGCGGATGCTGTTCATGTTGCTCAGTTGTTTTTCAAAGAGATATATCGACTTCATGGATTGCCAGAATCGATTGTGTCGGATAGGGATACTCGTTTTCTAAGTCATTTTTGGCTAAGTTTGTGGAAGATGGTGGGAACGAAGTTGAACTTTAGCAGCGCTTATCATCCGCAAACGGATGGACAGACCGAGGTTGTGAACAGATCATTTGGAAATTTATTACGATGTCTTGTGCAAGACAATCTGAAGAGTTGGGATGTGAAGTTATGCCAGGCAGAGTTTGCTCATAATCATGCAGTGAATCGTAGTACGGGGTTCAGTCCATTTCAGATTGTATATTCTAGTTTGCCAAAGGGGCTGTTGGAGTTAATAGTCATATCACAACCAAAGAAGACAGTCAAACGAGCTATAGATTTTGTTGAAGGATTGATCGAGTGTCATAGAATCGTTCAAGAACGATTGGAAAGGGCGAATGAGAAGTACAAACGTTCTGCAGATCTGAAGCGAAGGAGTGTTGAATTTATTGAAGGTGATTGGGTTTATGAAGTATTAACAAAGGATCGATTTCCGGTGGGAACATACAATAAATTGAAAGCACGGAAAATTGGACCAGTAAAAATTTTGAAGAAAATCAATGAGAACGCATATCAATTGGAATTGCCGGATAATGTTCATACGTCTGATGTGTTTAACGTCAAACACTTAGTTCCGTACCATGGGAATGAGTGTGCTACGGAGAAGGAAGATGCAAATTCGAGGACGAATTTCTCTCAACCAGGGGAGGATGATGCAGGCCAAGCTATAAGTTTCCAAGGCTTAAGTCGTGACCGACTTAACAAAGTTGAAGATGATGCAGGCCAAGGGTTAGGTCGTGAGCGACCTAACGAAAGCTTAAGTCGTTCTGAAAAGTTGAGTCATGTACGACCTAAGTTAATGGGAGCTAGCAAGGAAATTCGCGAAGAAGTGCTAAGTCGTGACCGACTTAAAGAAGCTATGAGTCGTGACTGACTTAATGGAAAACCAAGAGTTAACTTGTTTTTAGGTCGTGTACGACCTAACGAGCTAAGGGGTAGGTCGCTGGAATGACCTAGCAAGATACAAATGGGAAATAGGTCGCCTGTACGACCTAACCCGGTGCTACGACCTAACAAGTCACGACCTATGATAGGTCGCAGGAAACAGGAACGACTTAAGATAAGTCGCTGGGTAATCTGGGGTGATAAGTCGCACACTATAGGTCGCAAGGCATTAAGTCGTGAAGACTTAGGTCGTGAAGCCTTAGGTCGCAAAGACTTAGGTCGCGCAGTTTCTGAAGCCGTTTATTCTTTAAACCGCTGAAGCTTAATGCCGTTGAATCTTATGCCGCGTTAATCTTGGCCGTTGATTCGTTAAGTCGCTCATGGGATAGGTCGTATGAATATTTCCAGAAGCTTTCTTATGTCGCATTTGATGTTAGGTCGCTGCCGACCTATACTAAGTCGTGCGTGTTGAGTCGCAAGTTGTAACGTGTTGTGTTGTAAACTGTTTTAGGTCGTGTACTTTAGGTCGTGATGTGTTAAGTCATGACCGACCTAAGTGTTGTAAATATTTGTGTTGTAACTCGTGAGTCGCTGCCGAGCTATAATAGGTCGTAAGTCGCCAAGTTATGGGATGTTAGGTCGGAAACGACTTAAGAGTTGTTCAGATTTGTGTTGTGATTTGTAACTTCTATAAATAGGCCGGTGGTGCCATTTGTAATAGTTTAGTTGATTTGAAATAAAACTCTTGTTTTGTTAGCTTTGTGCTTTCGCCAAATTGGTAGTCGAGTGTAATCTCCTATCTCCTCTTTCGGTTAATCGAGTGCGCTCGATTCAACGATTGCAGAAGCCGATTCGTGGAATCAAGTACGCTTGATCAACGCTTGAAGAATTGAAGATCTTTGAACCCGGTATCGTGCGCGATCAACGAGTTCGGGATAGCTAGAATTCGGTATCTTCGGATCAACGAATTTGGGCATTTCAGTATCTTCCAATCCATCGATTACTACATTCATTGATCTACATTGTTTTGATTAATCCGCTGCGTCAACAAAAATCACTTTAATTCCCAAGAAGCGACAACAAGAAGAAAGCAAGTTGGAGGAGATTGAGGAGCTGAAAACTTTGTTATCATTGAAGGAGTCTGTTAAGGAAGTAGAAGAGGAGCCTGAAGTGTTTTTGTTGATTGGACGTGAGAGTAATGAAGTGGTTGAAATCCCTGAAGAAGTAAAGCCAGTGCTGGGAGAATTTGACGATGTATTTCCTGAGGAGCTACCAACGGAGTTACCGCCGTTGAGAGACATTCAACATCAAATTGATCTTGTTCCAGGAGTTGTGTTACCTCATAGACCACATTACATAATGAGTCCAAAGGAACATGAGGAGTTGAGAAGGCAAGTGGAAGAGTTGCTTGAACAGGGGCGTGTACAGGAAAGTTTAAGTCCTTGTGCGGTGCCAGCTTTGTTAGTGCCGAAGAAAGATGGAACATGGAGGATGTGTACTGATAGTCGGGCACTGAACAAGATTACAATGAGATACGGATTTCCTATGCCTAGATTGGATGACTTGTTGGATCAACTTAGTGGGGCTACTATCTTTTCGAAGATCGATTTGAAGAGTGGTTATCATCAAATTCGAATTAGACCAGGGGACGAATGGAAGACAACATTCAAGATGAGAGAAGGATTATATGAATGGCTGGTTATGCCGTTTGGTCGTTCGAATGCACCGAGTACATTTATGCGGGTGATGAATAAAATATTTAGACCATTTATTGGGAAATTCGTGGTGGTGTATTTTGATGATATACTGATATATAGTAGAAGAGCAGAAGAACATTTACATCATTTGAGAGAAGTGTTGATGATACTACGACAAGAACAATTTTATGCTACAACGAAAAAATGCGTGTTCATGATGCATAGTGTTTTATTTTTGGGATATGTTATTTCAGAAGGAGGTATACAGGTGGATCAGAATAAAGTTGAAGCAATCAGAAATTGGCCACAACCCAGGACAATAATAGAAGTTAGAAGTTTTCATGGTTTAGCATCATTCTACCAAAGATTTATTCCATACTTCAGTAGCGTGATGGCACCAGTTACTGATTGTATGAAGGGGAAGCAATTTTCATGGTCGGAGGAAGCAGGGTTTGCTTTTGAGAGAATAAAGGAACTATTGATGACAGCACAAATTCTAGTATCACCAGATTTTCAGTTGTTGTTTGAATTACATACTGATGCATCTAAAGTTGGGATTGGAGGGGTGTTAAGTCAGAAGGGACGTCCTATTGCATATTTCAGTGAGAAGCTATCGGGAGCCAAGATGAGATATAATACTTATGATGTGGAATTCTATGCTATTGTTCAAGCTATAAAACATTGGATACACTATTTGTTCCATAAAGAGTTTGTTCTATATACTGATCATGAAGCACTGAAACATTTGCAGGGACAGGACAAAATTGCAGCCAGACATGCTTCGTGGATCGCATACTAGCAACAATTTACATTTGTGGTGAAACATAAGTCGGGGATTACGAATCGAGTGGCAGATGCATTGAGTCGAAGGAATCATTTGTTGACTACAATGAAAGTTGAGGTGACGGGGTTTGATGTGTTGCCAGAATTATTTGTTGATGATCATTACTTTGCGAAGTTAGTAGATGAAGTCTAGGACGGAAAGACGGATGAGTTTGTGTTGGTGGATGGTTTTCTTTTTAAGGGAAATCGATTGTGCATACCAGAGTGTAGCTTACGAATGAAGATTGTGAAGGAGTAGCATGCGGAAGGTCATGTGGGTAGAGATCGTACTTTGCAATTGATTTCTCAATCTTATTATTGGCCTTCGTTGAAGCGGGAAGTTGGGAAGTTTGTGGAGAGATATCATATTTCCCAAGTTTCCAAAGGGACAGCGACGAATGCGGGATTGTATATGCCCTTACCCATGCCAACTAGACCATGGGTTGATATCAGTATGGACTTTATTTTGGGGTTACCAAGAACTCAGAGGGGGAATGATTCAATATATGTTGTAGTGGATAGGTTTTCGAAAATGGCATATTTTATAGCATGTAAAAAGACCGCTGATGCAGTCCGGGTTGCTCAATTATTCTTTAAAGAGGTGTATCGATTACATGGGCTACCTGAATCTATTGTTTCTGATCGGGATACTAGATTTCTAAGCCATTTTTGGTTGAGTTTGTGGAAGATGGTTGGAACGAAGCTGAATTTTAGTAGCGCCTATCATCCGCAAACAGATGGGAAAACGGAAGTGGTGAATAGATCATTGGGAAAGTTGTTGCGATGTCTTGTGCATGATAACTTGAAGAGTTGGGATATGAAGTTGTGTCAGGCGGAATTTGCACATAAACATGCTGTTAATCGAAGTACTGGTTACAGCCCATTTCAAATTGTATATTCAAGCATGCCAAAAGGTCTGTTGGATTTAACAATAGTGCCACAACCAAAGGGGACAGTTAAGCGGGCTACTGATTTTGTTGATGGGTCGATAGAATGCCATAGAATCGTTCAGGAACGATTGAAGAATGCGAATGAAAAGTATAAACGATCTGCGGATCTGAAACGAAGAAATGTTGAATTTAATGAAGGAGATTTAGTATATGCAGTACTAACGAAGGATCGTTTTCCAGTGGGAGCATACAATAAACTTAAAGCTCGAAAGATTGGTCCTGTAAAGATTGTGAAACGGATCAACGAAAACACTTATAGGTTGAAACTGCCGGAGGATGTGTACACTTCTGATGTGTTTAATGTTAAATATCTTATACCTTATTACGAAGATGAACAATCCAATGGGGAAGAGCTTTTAAATTCGAGGACTAATTTTTTCCAACCAGGGGAGGATGATGCAGCCCAGTCTGTTGAACTTTTAGGTTGCGGATGACCTAACGAGCTAAAACTGTGGGATAGGTCGCTGGAATGACCTAGCGAGCTAAATCAGGGGGATAGGTCGCTGGAACGACTTAGTGAATTAGGTCGCTCACGACCTAGTGAAGGTCGCTCACGAGTTAATGGACTCAGTGTTAAAGCATGCAAGCCTCCAAGTGAGATAAGCAAGCCATCATTAGGTTGCTCCGACATTTCGAGTACTGGCTTTGACGAGTTACGACGTAAGTTAGGTCGCGGGATTGAATTACGACCTATGTTAGGTCGCGGAGAAGAGATACGACCTAAGTTAGGTCGCGGAAAGATAGGTCGCTCAACTTTAGGTCGCTCGAAGATTTCCAGAAGCAATGTTCTTAGGTCGCTCGATCTTATGCCGCTTTCTTTAGGTCGCGAACGACCTACCATAAGTCGTGGGAAGATAGATCGCTCGATCTTATGCCGCTTTCTTAGGTCGTTGTGTATGTTGTATCTGTTGTACTTGTACATATTAAGTCGTATGTCGTTCAAGTTGTATTTGCTTATGTCGTAATGTTTTAAGGGCGCGTGTGTTGTAACGTGTTGTTAGGTCGTTAACGACCTATGTTAGGTCGTAGGTCGCGGGCCTGTTTTAGATCGGGTGTTTTGTGATGGAGGCGTGAGTTGTAACCCTATAAATAAGGATGGTGGTGTCATTTGTAAAGTTATTTTATTTTGAATAAACTTTTGTTTGAGAGCTTTGTGCCTCCTCTTAAATTGGTAGTTGAGTGTGATCTCCTATCTCCACTTTCGGAATTCGAGTGCGCTCGAATCAACGACTGCTGAAGCCGATTCACGGAATCTAGTGCGCTAGATCAACGTACGAAAAATCGTAGATCTTTAAACACGGTATCGTGCGCGATCAACATGTTTGAGATAGCTAGAATCCGGTATCTTTGGATCAACGGATTTGGGCATTTGGTATCTTTCAATCCACCGATTGCTACTTTCACCGATTCATCCTTTTTTTGTTATCCGCTGCTGCATCAACGACACATAGAACAAGTACGTGGATTCATACATAACAACGTAGAGCTAGTGCGTGGTTTATATATCTACCATGCACTAAAACTACGAGGCTTAGAGTCAAAATCGTCATTTTCTTATAAGATAAGCTTTTATACAACGTAGACCCTTTATGCGTTTGTCAAAAAAGGTTTAAAAATTAATAATATCGGTTATATTTAAATGAGTACATTTTGTTAAAATTTATAATAAAAATTTTCAGAGAAGGCTTCAACATTTCTTTGGGTTCATATACAATTTGCCATGAATACAATATTTAATCAACTAGATTGCTACTTATGATTTAGACATAAGAACGTCCTCAATCACTCTGTCCAAATTGCCAAAAGCAGTTCCTCCAACCGCTGCAGCTTTACCTGCGCTCTCCTTATACCTTATCGCATTCCTTCTGATCTCCACTCCTTCATCACCTTCCATCACTTCTTCTATTCTCATCTTCACCTACTCCCTCTTCACATCACCACTAATCTGCACCCCAATTTTCCATTCCTCACATGCGTACTTACAATTCGTCTGTTGGTCTCCGAAGAACGGCCAACAAATCAAAGGAACTCCATAACTTATACTCTCCATCATCGAGTTCCATCCACAATGCGTCAAAAAAGCTCCAATAGATGGATGCATTAAGACTTCTTGTTGTGCACACCAGCTTATTATCAATCCTCTTTTCTTCACTTCCAGTAATAATTCTTCTGGCATATGATCACTTGAATCTTTAGTCATTAAATCTGGTCTGATCACCCACAGAAACTCACAGTTGCTGTTGATCAACCCCCATGCAAATTCTATCAACTGGTCCTTAGTCACAACTACCAAACTCCCAAAATTTACATACACAACTGAGCTAGGCGCTCTTTCGTCTAACCAATCTAAACAGCCATTGTCATTTGCCCAGAAGCTAGAACCCATTGTGTTCACTGAGTCCTTGAAAATATTTTTGCACATTATGTCCAAAGGGCCAATGGCATATACAGCAGGGAACGCCGCTGACATCGCGTCCAAGGTAGCTCCTTCTAATTCCTCAAAAGTGTGTATTAATATTGCAGTTGCTTTCAATGAGTGTTGTGATTCATCTTTTGTGAAGTTCATGAGTATATGGTTAGGGTCTGTAGTACGTACAAAATTTGTAAAGTCCCTTAAACGCATGTTCTTCAAACCAAGGACGCCATCGACCGGAGTGTCCAAGTATCCATTTGTCAGGTCTTCTTCATCTGATAATAATGTCAATGTTTAAAGGTTAATCATTTTACTTGTGTATAGCTGATAGAACTATTTAAAAGAAATTTGATAATATGAATGTACACATACTTTTAAGAGGCACAATGCCTCTATCAATCAACTCCTTAATGGCAAAGAAGCCCATGAACCCACAGGCGCTTAATGAGCAGTAGGACAAATTCGGCAAACCAAACTCTGCAGAGACGTCTAAGGTAAAGCTCATGTAGGTATCTGAAACTATGCAAGAGACTTCCGGTTCTTCTTCGGTTGATTCTATCAATTTCTTTAGGAAATCTCTGAAAGTATCGAACAATCTGGACCGCAATGTTTGAGTAATGTTGGACATATCTTCACCGTTGGCCTTGCTTTCCGAAGCAGACAAACCATCTGGAATTGTCTTGAACTGGAAATCAGGGAGGCCTTTAAGTGAAGAAGGACCTGAAGATTCAAGAATTTTGTTGTAGCTTGTTTGGGTGTGAACAAAGGTGATATGGAAACCTTTGAAATGGAGGAGTTTTGCAAATTTTAGCATGGAGTTTATGTGGCCTTGTGCTGGGCATGGTATGCATACAGCATGAGGTTTAAGCACTCCTATTTCATTAGAACCCATTTTTGTTAAGGCTTGTTTCTGATATTTTTGTGGTGCAAAGTGTGTGTTTATTTATAGGGAAGGAAAGGTTGATGTTTGTCAAGGCTTTCAATGAAAAAAGAGGATGTAAAAAAGACAAAATGGACTGCTGCTCTTTACTCTATGAAATCATAGCAAAAGGATAAATCAAGTGGCTTAAAATGAACCTAAGTCTTTGCATATTGTTTGTATATGTGGCTGGATGTTGAACATATCCAAACATGAGTTACTAAACTGAACTTATCTACTGCTCATATATCGTTTAACTTAAATCTTACTGGTGGTTAAATTTATTTACAGTCTAATTAGGGCATAAAATTTGTTTGTAAGATTACTAGTAACTAAAAATGTATGTTCAAGGCTCAACTATATCTGTTTTACATCAACTTTGATGGCTGACTATGAACCAATATGAACAAACATATCAGAATTCAAAGACAGATGCACTAGTTTCTTCTTAGTCAAAACTTTGTACGTACTTAAATATAATATAATACTAGTTGTTAGCCCATTGCACTACTTTTAGAACCTACCTAAAACACCAAAACACAAACGCTAAATAGATGTTACATACGTTCCTCTTCTAATATACACACACACGCACAAGAGGACATAAACATGTACATGTGTGTATTCAGACTTCATTGAAACCATTAGTGTATTATAACTCTTATTTACTGCATTAATTGTTACGTACTTGAGCAGGCAATGTAACAAATTACGTATGGAGAAAATGTTTACGTTCTAGCATACGAAATAGATAACTAATTGATTGGACGGATCTATGTTTGATAATTTTGACTTTGTTTTCTAGCTAGCCTGATGTTTGTCAACCAAGGCAAAAATATGTTGGAATTCCTAAAGAACAAAATGAATGAAACATACATAAAGTCCCACATCGCCAAAATTGCTAAGCCATACTAGTTTATATATGGCTTTGCAATGAAGATGTTGGGGCCTAGGGGCACCCAAATGTATGCTTCGTTGTGAGGAGGGAGATCATGCATCTCCACCACACACGCGCGCGCGCCGCCGCCGTCCGTCCGAACCGGGCCGGGTTTGGTTTTGGTTTTGGTTTTGGTTTTGGGTCTAATATGATCCTAATTTTGCTGCAAAACTGGGCCGGGTTTTTTAACAGTTGCAGGCTATGTGAACAGACACGACTGTTCATAAGCGGACGCGGCGAGCGAGTGCAACCTGACTGAAGAAGCATGGGCGAACAGAAGCGGGTGCGACCCGTTAGAGGCGAACAGGTGCGGCCCGACTGAAGAGACGCGGCCGAACATAGGCAGTAGCGAACGGGTGCGGCCCGTTAAACGAACAGCAGCAATGAAAGGAAACAGGTGCAACCTTTCAGGCAGACGCGACTGTTCGAAGGGGTGCGGACGAAATTATAAATAGGACAGAATACTGATCACATTCTCATCCCATTCCAATCTAATTTCTTCTGCTTCTTTGCTCTACTGCTCAACATTCCATATATATCACAGAATAGACATACTCATTACAATTTCGTGCAGATTACGTCTGTTGTATCTTGGGAGAATTTTGAAATAAAATTCTTAAGGAAATCGTTACGACGAGCCTCAGACATATTCTGGTTAGAATTCTATATTCTATCCTTTATTTTGGTTGTACTATTTATTCAAAATAGTATAACGCTGTTGTTGTAATTTATTTACAACAATCATATTGTTATAATAATTAACTCAGAATTCCAGTGTAGTGGAAATCTGAGTTATAAACTTGTGCGACGAGTTTATAATTGATTATTCTCTGTTTTGGTATACTAGACGTATAACAAAATATACTTGGGTGCCAAACAAAATCAAACGTGGGCTGCTACGACTTAATTTGACCAATATGAGCTTGGTTGAGATCAAACAAATAAATATCTAGGACTGTTCCAGGTTTATACTTTCGTAGTTTATATCATCATTTTTAACGGTAATGTTGTTAGACATTTTAGAAGAAGAAAATTTACGCTTGTATAAAATAATTCGAGAGTTTTTCTACCCATGAAAATTTGGAATATACTGATAGTACTGCAATAAAGTACGGGCCTCTAACTTTGGGAAACAATAAAGGTGAACTGTTCAGTTGCAACATTATACTACCTGAACTTGCTTTGCTCGACACTTACAGCTTGTTTAGTAATAGCATACAAGTACGGAAAAATAACTTTTAACAGTTACTTCTTTAACTTGAACCATTTGTCCAGAACTTGAGGTCTATTCGGTATGTAATTTTCGATTTTGAATTTTCGTATGATAAAATACATTGGAGTTTAAAAAACGATCAATCCGTAAAATAGTTTTAACATATATATTTGAAAAAGATTTTTGTTTTGTTTTCCACCGTCTACCTTTCTCTTCTTTTTTCACCTTCCCATGACGTCCACGTCCTCCCAATCCTTCACATGTCGTTCTCTTATTTCACACATTTCTGAACACATTGAAAATGCAAAATTTAAAATTCATTTTTCAAACCAAACAGACCCTTATATTTTTGATCTAGCACACAAGTTGTAAGTAAGAAAAACTTTCTTTTAAATATTTTACGAGACATTTATTGATGCTTGGATAAAAGGATGCAAACAAGGTGATCTAGCGCAATTCTTATACTAGCAGATCTTGCTTTTGTAATGTCACCATTAAAATTCAAAGGACCATGCAATTCTATAATGCATTTGGAGGTATCATGTGGTATTTTTTTTTTCATATTACAATAACATAAGATAAATTTTCTTTTGTTGATTGATCAAGTACGATATTGACGCAGCCTACAGGATCACACAACTCACGAATTGATGAATTCGCGGAAAATGAATCGATGAAACAAAATGAATCGATGAATTGAAGATACCCAATTGCCCAAATCCGTTGATCTCTCGAGATACCGGATTCTAGCTATTTTCGACACGTTGATCGCGCACGATACCGCGTTAGAATATCTATGATTCTTCGACGTTGATCTCGCGCACGAGATTTCGTGAATCGGCTTCAAGTTCGTTGATTCGAGCGCACTCGAATATCCGAAGATGGAGAAAGGAGATAACACTCAACTTCCATTTTTAATGGTGGCACAAAGCACAAACAAAATTTTATTCAAAAATCAACTCCTTTTACAAATGACAACACACCCCTATTTATAGGGAAAATACAACACACACACGACTTAACAAGTTACAACATCATATGACTTAACAAAAGCGGTACAACAATTACAACACAAGCGACATAAGAAAACAAAATACAAACGACTTAACAAACAATGTGACTTAAGAAATAACGACATAAGAAAGTAACGACCTACACAAGCACGGCAGCGACATAGTCAAGCTTCGGCAGCAACATAAGCAAGCTTCGACAAGCACTACAGCTACATAAGAAACTTTGCGACCTAAAGAATGTCGTTCGCGACCTAAGAATGTCGTTCACGACCTAAGGATCTCGCGACAAGAATCTTCAGCGACTTACTGGTATGTCGTTCGCGACATAAGGATCTCTTCGCTCGTGACTTCTGGAGCGATCTAAGCTGAAGCGGCATAAAGATCTCGCGACCTAGACTTCGCCGCGACTTAATGAGGAGGAGGAGCGACCTACTGGAAGATCTGCTCGCGACCTAAACTGGAGCGACCTATTGCTCGCGACTTAAGGAAGCTCGCTGCATCATCGGAAGGTCGTTCGTGACCTAGGGATTGCTCGATTCTGGTATGCGCTACATAAGATATCCATTCCCGTGAATAATATTTGATAATCTGGTATTTTTATTTTGGTTTACTAAAGAAAAGAATTTTTAAACATGGAAAGTTGTAACATCCCTATCTAGAGGCCCGAAGCTAAGCACTACAGATGCTGCAGTCATCCATATTATTAATTTCTAGTGATCAAATACGGTAATGTTAATGGTACCCATAATATAATAAACACATGAATAGAAATAAAATCACAGATTTACATTTCAAATCATACTTTCATATCAAAGTTACATAATCTCATAACGTTTCCTAAGCATTGATCAAAAATAATTATTACAATTTACGCCAAGAGAGACATATGAAAATGTCCCCTTAAATGATCAGAGAAATCTAGACTAACCGTCTTAATAAAACACAACGGAAATTTTAAAACAAAACGTCTTTATATAACTAAAGTTTCGTCCTACACGTCTTCGGAAGCTTTATTCGTTCACCTACTAAAACCTAAAAAACCTTCAACCCTTAGTTTACTCGAATCAAATTTTAAGGGAAAAACATAAAATTCGAGTCAGACATAAGCCTAGTGTGAATAATACCAAATATCTAGGTTATATATGATATTAAGTGAGACCATGTCAATTAGTGGAACAGCTTTCCCCTCACTAATATCCTTTTAAAATATATCTTTTGCAAATTATAATCCTACAACCAAAACTGGTTAATCAAACAAATTATAACAAAATAGGCAATATCCTTTATGCTAGAAATATGTAATTTACTGGACCAGCTGTCCGAAACAAATGTAGTTTTGTTTGGCCGACTACTAACCTTAGGTTGACTCGGGCCTACCAGACAAAATAATAAATATGATTAAACAACTGTTAGATAAGTCTTCTGGACGGTCTGTTCCTAACTTACATCTCCTAGGGTCTTCTGATCCTAATGGTTTTCTGGGTTCACCAATAACCTTTTTCTATGTACATATATTCCATTTCAGTATGTAACCATCATTTAAGTCTACTTGTGATTAAGCTTTACACACTGGAATTTGGACAAAAATTAGCGTGGGCTAAAGCTAATATATAGGAGGCGACCCTACACGAGTCTCATCTGGTCTTCTATATCTGAATCATTTTCTTAGGGTTAACTATGCTTTAAATTTTCCTTGGAAACATTTGAAAATGATTTAAACTTTTAAATCATACATATACAAGGAAAATATAATCTTTGCTTTATTTTAAGCTATTAGCCATGGTATATATACTTTACCCAAAATAATATTAACGAAATACAATAAGAATTTTCCATCCCTCCAAAAAAAAGTTAAAACCCTTTTTTAACTTAAAATCACTTAGGCTATATGTAACGAACGCGATTTTTCATCGCTCGAAAATCGACATTAATACATTCACTGTATCAACTGCCGAGCAATCAAATGCCGGAAAATCGAATTGTTATGAAGAAAAAAGAAGAGGTAGAAGAAAACAGAAGAAAAAGAAAGAAGAAACAACAGAAACAGAGACAATATCAGAATCTCACATTCGCAGCGGAACAACATATAATAGATAAATGGATAATCTTTAAATCAAAGAACTATATCATTTTATACGTTACATCATCATCAGAGTTTACAACAGCAATACAACACTGGACAGTTATGTTAACTTGTCCATATACAGAATGCACAGCGGAATAAATAATATCATATATAAATGCTACGCCTCGCCATCCAGCTCGCCAATGACCTCCACAACATCTCCTGAATCCAGAATGATCTGATAACCTAACTCTAGACTGCCCATGTGGAAATTGATGGGCACCCAGAGTTTAGGAAAGAAACAATAAACTCCAGGTCAGTCATGGTGACTGGTGTGAGAACTAAAACAGTTTGTTTTTAGAAACAAACAACAATAGAATTTTAACATTGAAACCCGCAATGCTTTTGGAAAATGAAACTACCATAAGACCTCCCACCACACACACAATGCAATCGCAGACTTGGAGGAGATTTCTTCTTATGATAGTCAAAAATGCTTACTATGCAAAACAAATCATTTTTGATATTATTACTAGTGCATAGTGTAAAATTCTTTCGAAAAAACAATATTAATCTTAGCCAGCATAGGTACCATTATATTATGCCTGCTATAGCTGCCTCCTGAGGAGACAGGTTATACAATTTCAATCGTAAAGGGTTCGTATTGTTTCTTTGGATTTTCCAACAAAACGTCAGGCTAAGGAACTTCCTATGCCATGTAGGAAACGCCTCTGGTTGGACGCTCCGAGAGACAAACTGCTCTTTGCCAACAAAGCCGGGTTACCCCTGTAACCAGGTAACTCACGAATATGTCATCCTCCGATCCTTTGGGACCTTTATCCGAGCGCTCGGTAACCAACATCACACATAATAAATAAGGTGTGTCCACATGAGTAAGTATCTGGGCTCCATACCATGATACCACCCCTTTCCAGAAGGAAATGACAAACCCTAAAGGGCGCGACCCTCATAGCCTTGCCGCAACATTCATGTTTCGACCATTTCCGGGTTGTTGAGGCCCTGACGAAGTCTCGTCCACAAAGCTACGCTTTTTCACAAAGCCACGCTTTGGGTCAACAGATGATCAAAGTAATGATCACAAAGATAAATGATCATATCACAAATGATCAAACAATGATCATCACACAGCAACACTCAGCATGTCACATTACCAAATTGGGAATATATCGCTGATAAATTTCAACTACATAACCTCTGAGCTCATACGTCTCAGAGAAGGGTGTTAAGCTAAGAGAATAAATTCTCCGCCACCAACAGAAATGTATTTGAAAGAAATCGGCTTTATATCTCAAAACGTAATGTCAGACACGTAACCATACAAGTCTGTTCCGGGTTCGAACAGAACCGAAGGCACTTCCAAAGAAGCCATTGCAATCCGGATATTCACAATCCCGATAAAACTTACCATCACAAAGGAAATCTCAATACCGTAGCTAACGGTGCAGAGACAATCGATAGGTCATCCTATCGTTTTCATAAATACCCGGTCTTCACCACCGGTCTTCAATACGATCCATATCGTCGTATCACTAGTTCGGAATGGGTTATACGACACAAAGGTCCTTTCTCGGCTAATCCGAATAGTGAGCGCTTATTGAAAAAAAAGTGTGGCATTCAAATTCAAGCAAATCACAACAAATACCCATTCAAGGTAATTATTGATAGTCAGTTATTTAACTATCAATAGGTCTGCACAACATCATCAGACTCCAAATAATTTTCCAAATTATTTATCTTCCAAAAATATCTTTACAAGATATATAATTTTCCACACTTCAACTATTTGAAAACAATTTCAAATCAATTTCCACATTTCAATTTATCTTTGAAGATAAAATCTCAAACATTTCCCTTCATATTGGGAAAACATTTCCATACCTATTTAATAATAGGTAATTCACAAATCCATTTATTTTCAACATTTGAAAATATTCAATATACTTAAATCAAAATTAAGTATATATTTCATTCTTTAAGGAAATCATTCTCTTTCACAAATTTTATTTGAGTCAAAATGAATGTTACGTAAAACATCGTTACGACAACTCAAAATCACTAGTATAAGGATTCAAAATTTAGATAGATATATAAAAATCCCAATACTATATAAAACATTTCCTTTCGGAAACCATTTACTATAACAACAGCGTTATAGTCCACCATTTCCTTATTCCTCGAAACGTCTATTTCAACAATAAATGTTGAAATCTATGTTTTCGATACTTAACACGTTTTAAAACATCTTTTTAAAATAATTACTTCATTTCGTAATATCGCTTCTCCAAAACATATCCATTTCATTTAATAATACATTCACTGTCCAAAATCGTGAATATAATTCGTTATCCAAACTCAACATTTCTACACATTTTATTTAAAGGATTATCCACTGTCCAAAATCGTGAATATACTTCCTTTAATAAGCTATAAAAATTTAACTTATCAAAATAAGTCGTTTCTCGGATTTACAAATCTATGTTTATAAATTCCATTGGTATTTTATAACAACTTTAACTTATAAAAGCACTTTATTAACCAAATCAATTTATAACTCAATTATATACTAAAAATCCATATTATAAGTTAAATACTTATAATTCCTTTATCAGCAAAAATTATTCTTTTAAAACTTCACAAGTTATAAATCTTATTACTTATAAGATTTACTTATACTTCATTTTAACACTTTAAAAACTCCTTTATAACTCAATTATTTTGATCTATAAAATATCAATTTTATAAATCTTATATATATATAAACCATTTTAAAATAAATCAAAAATCTCAATTTAAATAAACCAATCCTTTTAATAATTTACAAATCCATATTTTTTTTAAACTTCCAAAAATGGATCCGATGATGCAACAGCACCAAATGGTCAATCACAGCATCCAAACATCATATATCATCATATGATAACAGAATATATCACAATATCTGTAAATAAATCAATACGGTGAGGAATCTAGTTGGATCCCTCCAACCTGTTTCCCTGCATCCATAGATGTTAGCACAATACCAATTTCACATCAATGTGAAATTATCGCGGTATATGGGATTTATAAATATTATTCGCTATTATGCGGCGCAATAGGGTCTCATCCGCTATACAATGCGGGAAATCAATTCTAATATATACATATTCCAATATATATATATTTCTATATATACATATATAATACCAATTCCACTTCAACGTGAAATTATCGCGGTATATGTTTTTAATAATTAACATCTGCTTAATAACGGCGTATAATGTCTATTTCAACAATACAGATATCAATTTAACATCCAATCACACAATCAAAATTTTTAAATCTAACTATTTAAAATTTAAATCGAAACAAAACATTCGATTGAGTGAGGAGTTCTCACCTTGCTTTCAATAACAGTCGTAGCGGTTAATTTCGAATAAAATTAAACACGCGTTTAATTTTTCCCGAAATTTTCACTGACTCCAATTGATTCCAATCCAGCTCCATCGCAAATAGCTCGACAAAACGAAGCCAATGCAATTCGTTTCGTCGAATTCCGACCTCGTATGACAAAGTTATGATATTTAGTAGTTAATACAATTTCATATATACAAATTGCAATTTCTATTTCAATTTTAAACCTTTGCTTTCATCCTGGCCGTTCAAATTCTCTACCTCAGATTTGGGCCACCCTTTCTTTCATCTTTCTCTATCATGTTTCCACCAGGTAATGTACGTGAGCAAGAACCCAAAGCTCACCTACTACATCTCGAAGCCACTCCTTCCATCATCCACTAGAATTCGATCGGCCATCACCAAATCGTTCGTCTATGCAAACTCCACCTTCGGCCATGATCTGGGCGAGCTCGGCCACCCTATGTGCCTTGAAAAACGTGGTGACAGCAGCAACTTTGAACACGTATTGCCATTGATTCGTGACGTATTTTCCGATCATAACCGTTGAAATAGAAGATCTTGACGTGCTCTTCAACTTTGTAGTTGAAGATTTCATGTAATTGTTGATGGATTGGGAGATAATTGGAGGAGAAGGATTGAAATCGCTGGCCATTGAAATGATAATGGCAGCTGGAAGAGATGAGTTAGGTTTTTGCTTGTTAACGTGTATATATATATATACGTATATATATAATAATATTAAATTCATTTTAAAACAACTTTTTCAAACGATCCACAAATCACACGTGTCGCCTGGCGTTCGTAAGGTTTACCCCGCGTTCCGAACACAATGGAACGTGTTTCGGGAGCTAATTCGATCATCTGTGCGAGTTACGGAATTAAACAATCAAATTTAAATTAAACCGATTTAAACTGATTTCGATGCGTTTTGGCTTGCCCCGAACAAACGGTAAATCCGATTGACACGAAATTTGAAACATTACAATAATATCACATTATGGATCCGATGAAACTGGTTTCGTTGAAATCCGACACTGTTTGAAAAATGACTATTTTAATTCGCCAAATTAATATTAAAACAATTTCAATGCGTTTCGAGCTGCCACGGTCAAACGACAACTCCGATTGCTACGAAAATTGAAATCCGATAATAACAAACTATTACGGATCCAATAGAACTAGTTTCGTCCAATTCTGAGACTGTCCCAAAAATGGCTAATTTCACTAGTCGATTTAATATTAAAATATTCAATTTTCACAGATTAACTTTTAATTCGATTTTAAAAGTTCTATAACATCACTAAAACTCCAATATAATTTAATATAACTTTATAAATCATTTTCAATCACATTAAATCCAGATTTCAATTATTTCTGGAATTTCAGATATTCAATTATCGATTTAATTATCCAATTAAATCCAGATATTCGAATTTTAAATTATTCGACTTATTAATTCCACTTGTTAATATTTAAAATAAATTAAATATTCGAATTTCAAATATCAAAAATTTGGGGTCGTTACAAACTTCCCCCCTTAAAAGAATTTCATCCTCGAAATTATCAAGTAAGAAAAATTCAGAAAATCTATTAACTTTCCAGAAATCCACTTTGTGAAAATTTTATATTCACTTTTTTTCCAAAACCTTTAACTTCAACTAAAACAATGGTTTCCATTTTCTAGTTCAATTTGTATATTTTCATTACAATTTAGAAATCAACTTTTCATTAACAAAAATTTCCAAAATTTCCCGAAAATTTTCTAACGCCTTAAATTTTCAGAAAAATTCGCCAGTGTCTCCTTTGCACGGTTCGATCGTAGTAGGATCACAATAGACATAAATATGTATACATTGCCCCACCCGGTCAGAAAAGCAGAAAAACAGTTCATATTTCCTATTTTTATTGCGTAGGCGTACCTTTTTAGCATTTTTAAGCAAAGCAGTTATTTATTTAGCATTTTAGCGCAACCAAACCAACCGAACGGTAGCCATCGCACCTGTACTTACTCAATTTAAACATGTAAGTGACATATATATAAGGTTATTAACAATTTACTCTTTTAAACAACAACACTTGCATATGAAAGAAATGCATACTAAACAAGTTTTATAAGCAACTTATAAAATTTCAACATCACTTGTAATTGTTTACAACCAATTCGTATACAATGGCATTCAATTGTTCATTTTCAATTAGTTTACATTCACTAATTTACATTCAAATTGGTTCACTTCCAATTCAAATCAATTACTATTTAAATTTACTTCACCTTCAATTTAAATCAAATTACATAGCTTCCAATTCCATTTATTCAATTTCATTAACACTAATGAATTATACTACATACAATCAACCAACAATCATATAACATCCAATGTATATTCAACACAACCAAATAAATTCAATTTACTTTACTTACATTCAATTTGGTTCAATACTTTTAATTAGCTTTAATGAATTAACACTTACATTCATTATTCCAAATCAATTTATTCACATTCGATTGATTAACATTCAATCCATTTATTCAATTCAATTGCTACTTCATTTAACAAATAAAATTGAATTTTTATTTATATAACTCAAGTTCATATTCATTTCATAAATTCACTTTATTAATTTACTTTGATATCAAAATCAAACTCATTCAACATTACTTAAGTTATTTTCCATTTCAAACATCATTTGTTCAAATTAACTTAAGTTTCTACTTATAAATCCAATTCGGATTCCAATTCTATTTAACTTTTACCAAAGTCAAATTTACTATCTCATATTATAAGTTCAAAACTTGATTACTTATACTCAACAATTACAGCTTAGATTTTATTGATTCACTTATACTTACTTTAATTTAACTCCATTCTTTAAGTTAAATTTATTATATCAAAATTCAAATTATATAAGTTTCAACTCATTTATTATTCCCATAAATATTTTAAATAGGATTCCAGAGTCTTTTCAACCTTTCAAAACCATTTTTGAAATCAATTCAAATTTATCTTTTGAATTTCTAAAACCAAATCCAATTTTTTTCCAAACAACTTTCATTTAAAATAATCTGGCATCAATTCCTCTTTTGGAAACCCGAAAATGAACACCAATGATGTCGCGATCATCATCGGAATTATTTTCCAGCGACCGAAAAGAGTTTAGAGCTTTCATCTCTCCAAAACAATTTTCCAAAATATCAAATCCTTTCAAAAACCTTTCTCTAGAATTTTATTTTAGATTATAAATCACATTTATAAATCTTTTACTTATAAAATTTCACTTTTTATATATAAGATTATTTTTACCATTGCAAATCATTTTAATAATAACTTCATACATTATAATTCATTTGCTTATACAATTTACTCTTTCACAATTGTTGTTTTATTTAACTTATTCAAACAACCAACCAATCAATTTATATATATATTTTAATAACTTCTGGAAAATTATTTTCCTTTATATACAAAATATAATAGAGGTAAAATTATTTCATTTACCCAATTTTAAAACAATATTGTGCTGAACAAGTGTTTAGAGATCCCTATCGATAGAGTTGTACGGACTATACCGACCAGAATCCATATACCACTCAACAAACCAATCATCACAATATAAAAAAAATTATATTAACTAACAAATACGCACTCGTATCTATTATTACACTCAAACTCATTCTAGAGTACTACTGACTCTATCTCTAATGGGTAACACCCAACAGAGCAGGGTTGTCGCTTATCCAAAATGGGTTAAATTTTTGTTAATGAAAAGTCAATTTCCAAATTGAAATGAAAATGTAGAAATGTTGAGTTTGGATAACGAATTATATTCACGATTTTGGACAGTGGATAATCCTTTAAATAAAAATGTAACGAACGCGATTTTTCGTCGCTCGAAAATCGACATTAATACATTCACTGTATCAACTGCCGAGCAATCGATGCCGGAAAACCGAATTGTTATGGAGAAAAAGAAAAGGTAGAAGAAAACATAAGAAAAAGAAAGAAAAAGAACACAGAAACAATATCAGAATCTCACATTCGCAGCGGAACAACATATAGTAGATAAATGAATAATCTTTAAAACAAAGAACTGTATCATTTTATACATTACATCATCATTAGAGGTTACAACAACAATACAACACAACTGGACAGTTATACAACTTGTCCTCATACAGAATACACAGCGGAAAAATAATATCATATACAAGTGGTACGTCTCGCCATCCAGCTCACCAATGAGCTCCACAGCATCTCCTGAATCCGGTTCAGATTCAAATTCTATTTAACTTTTACCAAAGTCAAATTTATTATCTTATATTATAAGTTCAAAACTTGATTACTTATATTCAACAATCATCTAACAATCAATGTCATCCAATACAACCAAATTTATTAATTTACATTCAATTTGGTTTAACACTTTTAATTCCAATTGGTTCAATATTAAATTGGTTTCCATTCAATTATTCAACTTCTATTCAATTATTCAACTTCTAATGTATTAGCTTTTAATGAAGTAATATGGAATAATGGATTATGCATAACCAACTCATCCCTCTCAGGGACATGTAGGTGTAAGAGTCTCCCGTTCGCCACCAAACCGTGAAGCGAGAACCCCCCATCATGCTGTAATATAGCAAATGCGATCCATATCGTCGTATCACTAGTTCGGAATGGGTTATACGACACAAAGGTCCTTTCCCGGCTATTCCGAATAGTGAGAGCTTATTCAAAAATAAGTATGGCATTCAAATTCAAGCAAATCACAACAAATACCCATTCAAGGTAATTATTGATAGTCGGTTATTTAACTATCAATAGGTCTGCACAACATCATCAGACTCCAAATAATTTTCCAAATTATTTATCTTCCAAAAATATCTTTACAAGATATATAATTTTCCACACTTCAACTATTTGAAAACAGTTTCAAATCAATTTCCACATTTCAATTTATCTTTGAAGATAAAATCTCAAACATTTACCTTCATATTGGGAAAACATTTCCATACCTATTTAATAATAGGTAATTCACAAATCCATTTATTTTCAACATTTGAAAATATTCAATATACTTTAATCAAAATTAAGTATATATTTCATTCTTTAAGGAAATCATTCTCTTTCACAAATTTTATTTGAGTCAAAACGAATGTTACGTAAAACATCGTTACGACAACTCAAAATCACTAGTATAAGGATTCAAAATTTAGATAGATATATAAAAATCCCAATACTATATAAAACATTTCCTTTCGGAAACCATTTACTATAACAACAGTGTTATAGTCCACCATTTCCTTATTCCTCGAAATGTCTATTTCAACAATAAATGTTGAAATCTTTGTTTTTGATACTTAACACGTTTTAAAACATCTTTTTAAAACAATTACTTCATTTCGTAATATCGCTTCTCCAAAACATATCCATTTCATTTAATAATACATTCACTGTCCAAAATCGTGAATATAATTCGTTATCCAAACTCAACATTTCTACACGTTTTATTTAAAGGATTATCCACTGTCCATAATCGTGAATATACTTCCTTTAATAAGCTATAAAAATTTAACTTATCAAAATAAGTCGTTTCTCGGATTTACAAATCTATGTTTATAAATTCCATTGGTATTTTATAACAACTTTAACTTATAAAAGCACTTTATTAACCAAATCAATTTATAACTCAATTATATACCAAAAATCCATATTATAAGTTAAATACTTATAATTCCTTTATTTGCAAAAATTATTCTTTTAAAACTCCAAAAGTTATAAATCTTATTACTTATAAGATTTACTTATACTTCATTTTAACACTTTAAAAACTCCTTTATAACTCAATTATTTTGATCTATAAAATATCAATTTTATAAATCTTATATATATATAAACCATTTTAAAATAAATCAAAAATCTCAATTTAAATAAACCGATCCTTTTAATAATTTACAAATCCTTATTTTTTTAAACTTCCAAAAATGGATCCGATGATGCAACAGCACCAAATGGTCAATCACAGCATTCAAACATCATATATCATCATATGATAACAGAATATATCACAATATCTATAAATAAATCAATACGGTGAGGAATCCAGTTGGATCCCTCCAACCTGTTTCACTGCATCCACAGATGTTAGCACAATACCAATTTCACATCAATGTGAAATTATCACGGCATATGGGATTTATAAATATTATCCGCTATTATGCGGCGCAATAGGGTCTCATCCGCTATACAATGCGGGAAATCAATTCCAATATATACATATTCCAATATATATATATTTCTATATATATATATATATATAATACCAATTCCACTTCAATGTGAAATTATTGCGGTATATGTTTTTAATAATTAACATCCGCTTAATAATGGCGTATAATGTCTATTTCAACAATACAAATATCAATTTAACATCCAATCACACAATCAAAAATTTTAAATCTAACTATTTAAAATTTAAATCGAAACAAAACATTCGATTGAGTGAGGAGTTCTCACCTTGCTTTCAATAACAGTCGTAGTAGTTTATTTCGAATAAAATTAAACACGCATTTAATTTTTCCCGAAATTTTCACTGATTCCAATTGATTCCAATCCAGCTCCATCGCAAAGATCTCGACAAAACGAAGCCAACGCAATTCGTTTTGTCGAATTTCGACCTCGTATGACAAAGTTATGATTTTTAGAAGTTAATACAATTTCATATATACAAATTTCTATTTCTATTTCAGTTTTAAACCTTTGCTATCATCCTGGCCGTTCAAATTCTCTACCTCAGATCTGGGCCACCCTTTCTTTCATCTTTCTCTATCATGTTTCCACCAGGTCATGTACGCGAGCAAGAACCCAAAGCTCACCTACTACATCTCAAAGCCACTCCTTCCATCGTCCAATAGAATTCGATCGGCCATCACCAAATCGTTCGTCTATGCAAACTCCACCTTCGGCCATGATCTGGGCGAGCTTGGCCACCCTATGTGCCTTGAAAAATGTGGTGATAGCAGCAACTTTGAACACGTATTGCCGTTGATTCGTGACGTATTTTCCGATCATAACTGTTGAAATAGAAAATCTTGATGTGCTCTTCAACTTTGTAGTTGAAGATTTCTTGTAATTGTTGATGGATTGGGAGATAATTGGAGGAGAAGGATTGAAATCGCTGGCCATTGAAATGATAATGGCGGCTGGAAGAGATGAGTTAGGGTTTTGCTTGTTAACGTGTATATATATACATATATACATATATATATAATAATATTAAATTCATTTTAAAACAACTTTTTCAAACGATCTCCAAATCACACGTGCCGCGTGGCGTTCGTAAGGTTTACCCCACGTTCCGAACACAATGGAACGTGTTTTGGGAGCTAATTCGATCATCTGTGCGAGTTACGAAATTAAACAATCAAATTTAAATAAAAACGATTTAAACCAATTTCGATGCGTTTTGGCTTGACCCGGACAAACGGTAAATCCAATTGACACGAAATTTGAAACCTTACAATAACATCACATTACGGATCCGATGAATCTAGTTTCGTCGAAATCCGACACTGTTTGAAAAATGACTATTTTAACTCGCCAAATTAATATTAAAACAATTTCGATGCGTTTCGAGCTACCACTGTCAAACGACAACTCCGATTGCTACGAAAATTGAAATCCGATAATAACAAACTATTACGGATCTAATGGAACTAGTTTCTTCCAATTCTAAGACTGTCCCAAAAATGGCTAATTTCACTAGTCGATTTAATATTAAAATATTCAATTTTCATAGATTAACTTTTAATTCGATTTTAAAAGTTCTATAACATTACTAAAACTCCAATATAATTTAATATAACTTTATAAATCATTTTCAATCACATTAAATCCAGATTTTAATTAATTCTGGAATTTCAGATATTCAATTATCTATTTAATTATCCAATTAAATCTAGATATTCGAATTTTAAATTATTCGACTTATTAATTCCACTTGTTAATATTTAAAATAAATTAAATATTCGAATTTCAAATATCAGAAATTCTGGGTCATTACACTATATTGCCAAAAGCAATTTATTCGAAACCTTTGTTTAAAACCATTAAACAAGCATTTCGAAACGATTGAAAGTAACCCATTCGTAACTATTGAAAGTAACCCTTTCTCAACCATTGAAAGCATCCTTTTCGAAACCAGTGAAAGTACCTCTTATGAAACCATTGAAAGTATCTCTTTTGAAACCATTGAAAGTATCTCTTTCAAAACCATTTATAGAAGCCCATTCGAAAACATTGAATTCTTCTCTTTCGAAAATGTTACTCCAAAAATTCACCTTTCGTCTGAGTCGAAAGGTCCTTCAACAAAGACTAAGAAAGAGGAGTTCAGACCAAACCTTTTGAAGGAGTCGAAGGGATGCAGTCATCAAAGCTTAACAGCCTCAAAACCTTTCGAAAGGGTCGGAAGGTTACATCTCACAGTATTCAGGGAGTTCCTACCTTTCGACAAGATGGAGAAGTCAAAACAAGTATTAGCAACCCCATGGTGACCTTTTCGAAAGCATAGCAAGCCTTTCGAACCGGTTAATACCCATCCAGGAGACCTTTCGACAACGTCGAAAGGCGCTATGAAGAAAGCAACACTCAGAAGTTAGCAAAGGCAAAAGAATGAAAGAAAACCTTTCGACAACGACCAAAGGAAGCACAGCCTTCGACAACATTGAAGGGAAATACAGCTCTTGGCAACATTCAAGTGAAGTGAAAACCTTTTGACAAGGTCGAAAGGTTCATAACAACAAGTGAAGACAAACCTTTCGACAAGGTTGAAGGATTCACAACAGTATACAAAAAGAAAATTTTCGACGAAGTCGAAAGATTCATGAAGTCATGAGAAGGGCAAACCTTTCGACAAGGACGAAGGGTTCATAATGGCATATGAGGGGCAAACCTTTCGACAAGGTCGAAAGTTTTATAGCTACATGTAAAAAGGGAATCTTCCGACCCTGTCGAACGCATGAAGTCGAAAGGGGGGCCGCCTGTATCTATAAATAGGACCCAAGAGGCCACGTTTTGGGGATCCATTTTCTCTCATTCTGAACTTGTATTTTCTGAAATAAAGCATTGTAGACCTAATAAGGGAAATTGTTAATTTGGGAATTTAATGAAATGAAGCTTACTTGGATGAATAAAGGGAATGTTGGAAATGTAGATTACAGATCTTAAGGCAGAATTAACACTAGAGGGGAGTTGAATAGTGATTAATTAATTTTATGGATCTTTTCGGAATCTTTTCAAATTAAACCCAAATAGATGCAATTCGCAAACACGGGAAAAATCACAGAATCAAATGCAGATGCAAATAGTAAATAAAAGTAGTAAAGGAAAGAACACACCGGAATTTTATAATGGTTCAGAGTTACCCTACATCCAGTCCTACACAATTTCTTGTGCAGGTTTCTTTTCAAATATAATGTCGATATTACAACCTCAATTTCAAGGCCACGAGATATACCCTCCTGTCTTCGAGTCCAAGGCACACTCTCTTGATTTAACCAGGCTACAAGATCACCTAATTGATTTATGGGCTACAATCACACCCTATTGATTTACAGGCTACAATCACACCATTTCCAATATCACTTTGATAGATAGAGAAACTAAATACACTTCTTTGATTACAAATGATCCTATGATTTTGAATAGCACTGAGATCTTTGAGAGAGAGTGGTAGAGAATCAAACTAGAGATGATCAAGTTTGATTCACTTAGGATTTCGGCAAAGTTTTTTTAAAATATAAGAGAATATTTGAGTGGAGACGAAGGAGTGAAGAAATGAAGAAAAACTAACTTAAAATTTGTTGAAAACAACTGGTATTTATAGAAGAACAATAGTCATGTCCATTCGTGAAAGGTTACGACGAATAAACACTTCATTTGAAATTTTGAATTTTGAATTCTACGGCTACCTTACCGACATGGGGGGATGGGGTATGTCGACATGCCCGAGCAAATTTTGAAAATTTATTATTGTTTTTAAAAGAGATTTTCTTCTAAAATTTATCAAAACAATTTCTGAAGTTTTTAAACCATTTTGAATATAGTTTAAACTTATAAAAGAGATTTAAAAAGTAATCTTAAAAATATGTAATCTATAATATAAATGTAATATTAAAAACTAAGTATAGGATATATTATTGAGATTTAAAGCTTTATAATATTAAAACCAGGAGATAATTTAAAAACAAGAGATGATTCTGAAATCAAAATATAAAAGATAATAAAATTACTTTAAGGCTAAAATATTTAAACTGAGAGAGATGACTTTTAAAATGTTTTTGGAAAAATATTTAAAACAAATCATTATGAAAATTTCGTGGATTCCATTCCACCAGAGAAGGTCGTGGGTTCCATCCCACTAAAGGGGTCGTGGGTTCCATCCCACTGTTAAAATCCGAATAATGATTTTAGTGCTATTATGAAGTTTTAACAAAAATCTAAACATTATTACTTATCTTGATATCTTGTACTCTTGAACTCTTGAAATCTTGAACTCTTGATACTCATGAGTCTTCAGTCTTAGTTTCTTCAATCTTGAATTTGTCAATCTTGAATCTCTATACTCAGTCTTGAATCTTTATACTGTACAGTCTTCATTCTCAGTACCTTCATATACATATATATCTAGACAAGAATATTAGTATTTATATTTTATAACAAGTCCTAAGGTTGTTGTCATCGAAACCATCATCTCAGGAACTAACAATCTCCCTCTTTTTGATGATGACAACCTATGTTTAGAAAATATACTCCACCAAACTCTGATTCCACTCTTACTCTAATTTATTCCAACAACTCCCTCTTAATCTACTAACTCCCCCTTAATCTAAACCTATCTAACCTATTTTATAATTCTCCCCCTTTTTCATCAGCAAACACTAAGCCTAAACTACATAACTCCCCCTTAAACTAATAATTATGGAACTAAATACTAATAACGAAGTATAATTAAGTGAAATGTAAATATAATTTTATTATATATATATGTTGTTATATTACACATATAAACACAAATATATACAAATACACACAATATATAAAAACATTAACATAAAAACAATCTAATTAGAGTCTTTGATAATTGGTGACTTGTGAATTGAACAATTTGGGTAATGGAGACAAAAGTTTCCACGTTTTTCGACCAAATTACCATCTTTATCAAAAAAGACTTCTTCAATGCAAATAACTTTATCGTCTTCGTCCATTTGTGCTCCTTCTTCTTCTTCTTCTTCATCTTCCTCTAATGTATTATTAATATGAATTTTAGAGAAGTCATCTTCAATCACAATCGGGTCCGCATGATTATCCATTAGAAATTTGTGCAAATTTCTTAGGATTTTGCCTTGTTTCTCTTGTTCCTTAGCCATCTTTATTTGCATAACTTGCAACTGAGTCATCATTTGCAGAGAGTCCTTTAAAGTTTCCTCTTTATTCATGACTTGGGCTAGTGTAGTTCGTTGAAATGGACCAGCATTATGAGAAGGGAAAGAAAAGGTCACATTTTGGTTTGGTTTAGGAGAGGACCATTATTTTATAGGGGGAATTAATTTAAAGGACAAAAATTTGTATATTTTTAGCCTCAAGGACACGACCTCGATATTTTAACCCAAGGACAAATGTTCTCCTAAAAATTATTCATAAGGACAAACATTCTTTCAAAACTGCTACCGAACTAAAAATTGATATCTAAAAACTGCTACCGATAACTACAAACTGATACCTAAAAACTATAAAAACTGATATCTAAAGAAAGTTGTCCTTCGGGATAAAATACTGAAGGTCTATCCTTGAGGCTAAAATGCTGAGAAATTTTGTCCTTGACAATAATTTCCTATATTTTATATTCTTTGAAGTTTATTGCAGAGAGAAATAAAGTGGAAGACAGAAGAATTCGAAATATAGAGAATATATAATTACCAAACTAATTTTAGAGGAAAAATCAAAATTTCAAATTTTATCGTTGTATGTCTACATGAGGGTAGGGGGATGTCGACATCCTTATGGAAATTTTGACAATTTTATTTTCTTTATTTATTTAAATATATATGTTACTATATCTATATTCTATATCTCAGTTATGGAGCAAATACCTAGTTCTCTTCTATATTTAGTAAAGGTTGATAGATTCAAGGATTTGGTCAGAATATCAGCTATTTGATTCTCAGTGTTGATAAATTCAAGAGAAATAATCTCTTTATTTACATTACCTCTGAGAAAATATGTCTGATATCAATAAGTTTGGTTCTGGCATTATGAGTAGGATTTTTGGATAAATTTATTGCACTTGTATTGTCACAATAAATTGGTTATTTTGAAATATTTAATTCAAAATCCTTTAGGGTATGTTGCATATATATAACTTGAGAACAAGCCATAGCAGTAGAGATATATTTTGCTTCAATTGTTGATAGTGAGACCGTATTTTACTTTTTACTTAACCAGAAAACCAGAGAATGTCCTAAAAAGTGACAAGTTCCACTTGTACTTTTTCGGTCTGATTTACAACGAGCATAGTCAGCTTCACAATATGAGATTAAATCAAATGAATCATTTTTAGGGTAAAATAGGCCATAGTCTAAAGTGTGTTTAACATATCTTAGGATACGTTTAATAGCTTTTAAATGGTTTGTTTTGGGTTGAGGTTGGTATCTTGCACAGAGACAAACACTATGCATGATATCAGGCCT
Source organism: Allium fistulosum (assembly GCA_030737815.1). NCBI lineage: Eukaryota > Viridiplantae > Streptophyta > Magnoliopsida > Asparagales > Amaryllidaceae > Allium > Allium fistulosum. The sequence continues at coordinate 420,661,777 of CM060907.1, read as the reverse complement.
ACTTGCAGTTATATAGAGTAGCGATCCAATCATTCCCCTGTATAGTTTTTGATCAACATCATTTGAGATATCTTCTTTATTCAAGTCTTTATTGGTTGCCATAGGAGTGGGTTTTCCACTCGTAGTGGTTGTTAACTCCTATTTTGAAGCGACCTAAAAACCACGCGACCTAACTCCAGTGACGACCTACCGACCTAAGAGATGTAGGCGACTTAAGGAGTACAACGCCTTAACACGAGGACCGACTTAAGAATGCTAACGACCTAACATACTTCACGACCTAAGAGACCTCACGACCTAACATACTTCACAACCTAAGAGACCTCACGACCTAACATACTTCACGACCTAAGGGACTTCGCGACCTAATTTCGTAAAGGACCTACTACCTAAAGAAGCAAGCGAACTAACTGGTTCAAAAGGCAGTGCGACCTACGACCTACCTTAGGTCGCTCACGACCTATCTCCACTGCTCAGTTTACACAAGCCAACATAACTCCCTATGTCGCTTTCCTTTAAGTCACCCACTACCTACCAGCCCACTAGGTCGCCAACGACTTAGTACCTTCCTTAACCAGTCCATGACCTATGACTTGCCAAAATGATTGTGATAAAGTGCAACGCAACTGATAAGTCGGAGCCGGAGCACCTTAAGTCGCACACGACCTACGACATACCTTAGGTCGTTCATGACTTAGGACTTGTATGACTCGAACTCCGCCCAGAACCACTCCTATAAATACAGCCCCACCTCAAACGTGAAGTGAACTTTTTTGGCCAATCATTTTCTGAAGCGCCATTACTCTGCCGAATTCTCAACTCATCCAAGACTCGAAGAACTCCAAACATCGAAGATACTACAACAAGCTTTGAACGAGATTCTATACATCCGACATGGATTCGACAAATCTCATCGTCAAAGTTTGAGTTACTAATCTGAAGTGTTTGAGTGATCGAAGTGAATTGTATTCGAAGTGTATTGTATCAAATTGTAACCAGATCAGCAATAAAAGACTATAAAGTGGACGTATGCTCAATTACGGGCCGAACCACTATAAATCTGTTGTTCCTTTACCGTTTTCTGCTATTTTCAGCTTATATTCTGTTCCCGTACCAACGGGTGGTGCTTTCACATTGTTATTACACACACCAAGTGTTAGAGTTCAATTTTCAGCGTTAACATTTTGGTGCTTTCACTGAGAATTGAACTCAGGAATATTCTCACCATTGCTCCGCAAGAGTTTGTTGAAAGAATCTCTCTAAAGACCAGAAGTTTATCTGAAATCATGGCTCCTGAAAGAAAGGGTAGATCTACCAGATCCGGAAATGCTCATGAGGAAACCTCCGCTTCCCCAACAGCAAATCAATCAACTCCTACCGTCGGAGTCACAAGGGCTGAATTAGATGACGCAGTGTCTGGATTATATCAGCAGATTGAAGCTCAAAACGCTTTAATGATGGACAGAATAAACGCTCTACTTGGGGCAAATCAACAGCCAGAAAACAATGAAACAGTCTTCATTGAAGATGCTCTCAATTCCCAGGAGAAAGATATTCCTCAAAGAGCAGCTGGCACCGCCGAAATGCCACCTTTCCAAGCTGAAGGTCCAAGGCCGCAGCCAACTTTTCGCGAGCATTTGCCTAGGCAAAATTCCGAAAGGAGAGGTGACTTCTACCCGGCGATGCCTCCGAACAATGAGGAGTACCTATCAGGGATGATTCGCCAAATCGTGAAAGAGAGCATGCAGAGGGAAGAAAACGAGAGTGATTGGGGATTTGCGCCAAGCAGAACTCCGTTTACTGAAAGGATCCTGAAAGCAGAGTTTCCAAGAAAATTTGTGCCTCATACTATTCCGGCTTATAGAGGGATAAGTGACCCTAATCATTTTCTATACAAGTACGATTGGCATATGACCGGCGCAAGGGCATCAGATGAGATTAAATGCCGATACTTTCCATTATACTTGGAAGGAGTGGCTTTACTTTGGTTCACAAAGCTACCAATTTGGTCCGTAGATCAATTCTCTGATTTAACTCGAAAGTTCAAGTATCAGTTCAGGTTGTATGCTTCAAAAGCTAAAGATATAATGTCACTATCCAGTCTTAAACAAGGGCCCGGAGAATCTATCAGATCTTTCTTGAACCGTTTCAATATAGCCCTAGCCGAAGTGGATAATGCAGAACCCCGTATGATCCTGACTTACCTGATGCGGGCCATCAAAAAATCAAGTGAATTCGGAAGATGGTTAAAAATGAAGGAGCCAAACTCACTCGAAAAATTCTATAAAAAGGCCGACGAATTTATGCGTTTGGAAAACCTCTCCGCGTCGGCAAAAGTGGTTGTTGCCGAAGTCAAGAATAACAATGTTACTTCTAACAAAAGAGAATCCGGAACCCAGAAAAGGGAAAGTGATGGAGGAAAGAAGCAGGAGAATGAGAAGAAACCTCGCCGCTTTAATCTCTCAAATTTTACCCCTCTAACTGATACACCGGAAAATATCTTCTTCGCGACAAAAGATGTTATCAAGTATCCTAAACCACCAGAGATGGGGAGAGGTGCAATACGTAATGGGAAATTCTGCCGATTCCACAGTCAACCTGGCCATGACACTGACCAATGTCACCAATTGAAGAATGTGATTGAAGAGTTACTAAAACAGGGTAAACTGCAACAATATGTGAAGAAAAACAGAGCAGACCGAGCAGAACCAACCTCATCCACTCAGGGGCAAGAACACCCTGCTCATCAATCTGACTATGGCAACAACACTGCGGGGCAAGAATCTGAAAAGCTTGTCATTAACGTTGTCACAGGAGGTCCCCACGCAGCAGCCAGGAGTTGGGACGACTATTAACTACCCACAAAACTGCAGCTGGGGCATCTTCCAATATCTCTGGCATATGAATCAAAAACTACGAATCCGGTGGAAATGGAAATTCAATCTGGAGAGTCTGGAACAACAACTATTTGCATCCAATTTTTACTTAACAGCATTGCTTAAATTTGTAAAATGATAATGGATGTATAACTCTTGTATTGTAAACCACTGAGAAATCAGGGTGGATTAATAATAAAGAATATTAAATCTTGTGTTCTAATGCTATATAATGCCTGTTTCATTTCGATATGCAAATATCTTAAATATATTGCTAAAATGTCGATTTAATGTTGTAGGCTATCAAAGCAAAAGCTTACTTATTTAACACATCACAAGATTCGGCGATTCCCATAAATCACTCAATAACAAAGTACATTTCTCCGGCAGAAAGCAAGCAATTTGCAAAAGAATGGGGCATGTACTTGAAGTGATGACAAGGAATCGCTAAGGAGCAGATGGTGAAAGAACACAAGCAACAATTGCTACTCTTCGGAGTTCAAACATAAAGACCTCTACGGAGGCACAAGCCCTCTTCGGAGACACGCCAAAAAATGGAAGTTCTCTTCTCAACAAAGAGGTTGGTGGAACTAGAAGGCGCAGGATCTTAGTTAACTAGTTGCGACCGTTTGTGCAAACGAACGTCCAATTAAGTAACTTACGTCCGCCCCATGGATCCATTTAAATGTGAGAAAGTGACTTCCAAGCAATCAAATAAAGACTTCTCCGGAAGCACAAGACTTCTCCGGAAGCACAAGACTTCTCCGGAAGCACAAAACCTCTTCGGAGGTATAATGCTAATCTTCAAAGTCCATGCTACTCCACAGATTCCAAAATGCTAATCTTCGGAGTCCATGCTACTCCAAAAATTCCCAAATGCTAGTCTTCAGAGTCCATGCTACTCCACAGATTCCCAAATGCTAATCTTCGGAGTCCATGCTACTCCACAGATTCCAAAATGCTAATCTTTGGAGTCCATGCTACTCCACAGATTCCAAAATGCTAGTCTTCGGAGTCCATGCTACTCCATAGATTCCCAAATGCTAATCTTCGGAGTCCATGCTACTCCACAGATTCCAAAATGCTAATCTTCGGAGTCCATGCTACTCCACAGATTCCAAAATGATAATCTTCGGAGTCCATGCTACTCCACAGATTACCAAATGCTAATCTTCGGAGTCCATGCTACTCCACAGATTCCCAAATGCTAATCTTCGGAGTCCATGTTACTCCACAGATTCCAAAATGCTAATCTTTGGAGTCCATGCTACTCCATAGATTCCCAAATGCTAAACTTCGGAGTCCATGCTACTCCACAGATTCCCAAATACTAATCTTCGGAGTCCATGCTACTCCACAGATTCCAAAATGCTAATCTTTGGAGTCCATGCTACTCCACAGATTCCACAACGCTACTCCTTAGAAATTCCAAAAAGCCCTCCTCAGAGGCACACTTCAACTCTCAAGGAAGACCTACTTGTTCATCTTGAAAAATTCTTCCCCAGAAATTGAAGTGCTAAGTAAAATACTCTTTATAGGCCCGCTTTACTGCATAGGAGAATTCACTTCTCAAAAACATGAAGTGTCCATCTCCGAAGGTTGAAGCGTGAAAACTTCTCCAAAAACGAGACACACTCCATTTAAGTAGAATAATTGTTTCCTCAAAAACGGAATAGTTATTCTCCAAAAATAAGAGTACAAGTCTTGCCAAAGCAAAAGGATATTGCAATGCACTTGTGGTATAGGGGCAATATCATACAATACAACTACATCAATAAAAGTAGTATTCAAGCGACATACCACAAGCTCATTACAATATCACGCGGAAAAGGTGTGGAATAAATGCATTCTCAAACATAGACAAAAAGTTTGTACAAGTAAAAAGAATCGCTTATTCTACACTAAAATGAGAAATAGATGCATTCTTACATATACAAGAATTCGTGCAAGTAAAAGAATTATTTTATTCGATACTGTGAAAATTCTTTACAATGCAGATCTCAAAAGAGCAGGGACCGGTACCCGCACAATCTCCGGTCAATACAAGAAAAAAGCAAAACGGAGAAGATAAAATCAAGCTCATTTCTCCTTCTTCCCACCTTTGGAGCTTTTACCCGGCTTAATGATTAGTTTCTGAGGCCACTGTGGACGGGTCGGGGAGGAAGGAGAAAGAGGAGCAACTGGATCTTCTTCAACATTTTCTTCATCAGCCAAAGTGCTCTTCTTCTTCTTCATTGCGCGCTTCCCTTTCCTCTTTGAAGAAGACTCACTTCCCGGAGTAAAAAACTCAGAAAGGTTTGTGTCATCATCATAAGCTCGCTCCGGGGTCTTTTCGCCTTCTTCAAGTTCCCCAGTCTTTTGTTCCTGCGAAACAACCGGATCATCCAAGTCTTTGAGGGCTTCTATTTTCTCTTCTTGTGATCCTGGTTGAGAAGCAGAAAGAGGAGTGACTTGAGAAGGAGGAGGAACAACAGCCGGAGAAGGAGAAGTTAGCGCAACTTTCGGTACTTCCGCTACAAAAGAAAATAAGTTAAAATCAGTATTCTCTGAGAAAAGAGGAGATGTCGGATCATCAGGACTTAAGTAATAAGCAAGAAATTCATCGAGTTCTGAACAGCCCACTTGAGCAACATCAGAATCAAGGTTACCTGAAGAAGTCGGCTTAATCATGACGATTTCAAACTTTTCAGCTTCAACATCGTCCTGGGTCTTTTCATCAACTTGAGTAGTGGGAGGCTCGGTTGTCGCAGTTTTAACATTGGCTTTTGCGGAAGGTGAAGCATAGGAGCTAGAGCCAGTTTTATCAGAATCGACCGAAGCCAGAGGACGAGCGGGGTCAATTACAGTCACTTTCTCTAAACACTCTCCTCCCGCTGCTTCGGCTCGCTCCCTAGCAAGCTGCTCTTTTCCCCTGGCAAGGGCGGCACATGCTTCATCATCCAGATAAGTCGCTTCAAGGTCCGCCTCTGCGTAACCAGCACCTCCAAACAAGTCAATTATCGCCGCCCACACTTCAGCCAGGGTGACTTCATAGTCCGGCCCCAAAAATGAGAGACTTCCGCGCCCCAAGACGCTATGGATATAAAAGACAAATAGAGTAGAGCTGACTTTTGCCTTCGTCGCCTCGTGCGACTGCTCAGCCATTTCTTTTTCGGCGACGGCCTCATCGCGCTCTTTCTTAGCTTTTGACAGTTGAGCTCGCAACCGCATAATTTCCAAGTCCTGGGAACTCGCCTTCTCTTGCAGCCAGGCAATGTCGGTGCGATAGATTTCTGTCATCCTCTTTTCAGATTCAAGTTGAGCCTCAGCATTCCGTTGGGCAGCATGAGCATCACGAACTTGTTTTTGAAGAACTTCTTCCTTTTGAGTGTAGGAGGAAGAAGAAGTAGCAAGCTCATCTTTGAGTTTCTTAACTTCAAACTCAAGTCTTGAATTGTCGTCAACAATGCTCGTCATCTCCGCATCGTGTTGCTTGAGAATCTTCTTCCACTCTGAATGATCGTTCTCCATAGTTAACATGGCCTCAAGATTCATATGGTTAACTCTTTGAAGCTCGTCAACCAGTTTCTGCCATCCGGATATCCTCTCAATATCAAGCTTAACAGCATCAAGATTTCTAAGCATAGCTTGCTTATCGATTGGTACCAAGTCCAAATCGAAATGCACCCCTTTCAAGCACCAATTTGGGAATCGACTTTGAAGCGTAGGAGGGCCATCCCCGACTTGATACTGAGGCCTGTTGATAATTGTTTGAATATCAGACTTCTTGAGGGCTGGAGAACCAGATGGAATTTCTGCAGAGGTAGGAGCATCAGACTTTTCAGAAATATCAGGCGCGTCACCGAGCTTGACCTGCTTACTTGGATCTCTAGTAATGTGACTCTTCCCTTTGTCATCATGGGATTTTCTTTTGTGAGAATCGTCACTTCTACGAGAAGAATCATATCGTTCATCATCCTTTCTTCTCTGCCACTGCTCATAGTCCCGCCTCTCTTGAGCTTTCCTAATAGCTCTTTCTGCATCTGTTTCCCTCGGGGCATTGAGGTATCGCCTAAAATCATAAGTTCCGTGGCCTCCATGGCGCTGAAATTTGTCAAAGTATGAGCCAGAGCGCCCCATCGGAGAATCTGAAAATGGAAAAGAAATGAAGTTTAGAAATCTCTAGAAAAAGATGATAAATGCGTATAACTGCCAAAAAATTCTAAGTGTGTGTGGCGTGTAAACTATGCGCATCATGCTACAGACCACTCTTTGGTTGGGGAGTGATAGCGGATTGTGAAGCAGGAGTCAGCTTTTGAGCTGATGAAATTTGTTGCAAGGCGGATGTTACTTCAGCTGCTGAGGAAGCAACTTTAGTTATATCATCTTTAAAGAGCTCTTGTGAAGTAATCATTAGATCGCTAAAGTCATCAAAAGTGTCATCACCATCGTGTTTGGCAGGACTCTTTTCCTCAACTTCTTTATCATCAACATTCCCGGAGGATTTAGGAATTTCTTCTTCTTCGATTACTGGGGAAAGTGTGAGTTTCCCAAATGATCCTGCAATATCGATAGAAGCAGAACACTTCACTAATGCAGCCTCTACAATAGGTCCTTCCGATGCAACTTCTTCTGTAGAAGCTGGGGCATTTGATGTCTCTGCTCGAGAACCCGGGGGAGCTAATGTTTCGGTATCAGAACTAGAGATTTCACAAATCTGAGTCGATCTGGAGGAATGTAAAAGTCCGAACTGATGCAGAAATTCGTCTTTCAGAAAAAATTTAGCGCTTCTCTCTTCGGCGGCCACAGCACTCAGAGTTTCAAGGGTCGGCTTGTGGCTGGGATCCCTAAGCGGAGGAGGAAGTGCTACAAAAAGTAAAGGATGAAGTTAAGCATTTGACAATTTGAGTTCCGAGAAGTTCAGAAAATGAAGAGAGCGAAGAAAGGCAATCTTACTTCCAACTCTCCAAACGGCATAAAATCCCGTAGGACAGCGGACAAAGAAGAATTGACTCAAAAACCTGTGATATCCCGGAAATTTGGGGCAATATCAATTTAATAATCTGTTTAAATAATTAAATTGATTTGATAATCTTTGATAACAAATTTGAATTGGTTTAATAATCTAATTAAATGGATATTTAATTAGTGAATTTATCTTTTAGAAATTAATAAAATGATTTCTATTTATAATATATTTATATGTGTGCATATATATATTGTAAATAGATTGGCTTTGGTTTGAAATTTAATAAATGAATAAAGTCTTGTTTTTAAATAAATAGATTTTAATGTAAATAGAATTGTTATTTAAAATGGAATGTGTTGTTTTAATCTAACTTTAAATTGGATTTTTAAATATAATTTGAAGTTGAATGTAAATTAATTTTGAAATTCAAAAGAGGTAAGATTTTAAATAGTTTTGGATTTTAAAATATATGGACAAGCTTTTATATATATATAATTGGATTTATTTTCTTTAAAATACTTTATATATATACATAAGTATTTAATAAAAGAAAGGCTTTTTATTTACATTTAAATAAATATGAATTACTTAAAAAGACAAGTGTAAATCTTTAAGGCCATGTAATAACATGTGTACACTAATAAAGCAATGAGAATGACAAATGTCAAAGTCTTGCATTTTTGTTTTTCTTTTATTTGATAAATCATTTTAATCTATATAAACATATGTTTCCATCTTCTTTTCCTTTTCTATTTCTTTCCAAAAACTTAAGAAAAACTTCAGCAAAAATAATCTGTAATCAAAACTTTTCTCTAACAAATCCTCAAAACCAAATCTGAACTCATTTCTCTCCTCATAAACAAATTAGTAATCAAACATTCCTCTCAACCAAATCTGTAACTTAAATCCTCCTCAAACAAATCAGTAATTAGTGGTATCAGAGCCAGGTTTCGATCCAGGGACCTATGGGTTATGGGCCCACCACATGTCATTAATTGTTTTTATATTATTTTTAAAAAGATTTTAAAAGCTTTTATATGTATTAAAAGCTTTGGTTGATTATTTTAGTTTTGCTGTAATACTTCACTTGAACTTGTCAATTCACAGCATTTCATTCACGTAAGTTGATTATTCTTTGTCAACTAATCTGTCATTCGATGTGGGCAGTCAATGGCAGTATATTCGTCCCAGTTTTCTGCAAATATTGTGTTTAACAGGTTATTAGCATTAGAGATAATCTATAAAGAAGTTTAGGCAGTTCAGTTCAAGCAATTCAAGTTTTAACAGTTCAGTCAAGTTCTGCCCAGATTTTACAAGTATTAGGTCGTCCAGCGACCTAGTGTAGGTCGGAGATTCCTTAAGTCATACAGTGCAAGTCAAAAAGTTCAAGGCAATGCAAATTTGTTAAGTCCTAACTCGGTTGCGACCTAGAGCTTATGCCGCAGAAATTAGGTCGGTCAATTGATAAGTTGTTCTGGTCAAAGCTCAATCAAGTCTAAACGGTTCAAGTCCTAGGTCGCTTACGACCTAGCATAGGTCGGAGATGTTCGGCTTTTTTTAGGTCGCAGGAATTCTTAGGTCGCAGGAAATGTTCAAAGTGTTCGCTCGGCCGTGAAGGGTTAAGTCGCAGAAGGTTGTTCAGCCTTATTTAGGTCGCAGAAATTCTTAGGTCGGTCAGGATTCTTGAGTTGTAAGACTTAGGTCGTAAAAATCCCAACACAACCTAATTTTTAGGTCGCTCGGATCTGATAGGTCGCTGACTTCCTCTCCACGCAATCACTTACTAGACCCAATATCGCCATTACAAAGAAATCTACCGTATTCTTCGTGAATTTCGTTCATCTCCACAAACCACTAAACCACCCAGAAAATCAATTCCAAATCCCTCCGATCCATCATAATTGTTGTCGTGCCGTCATGAATCACAATAACATATCAAGCGACGATCAGAAATCGATTGCAATGACCATTCAAAATGAAGCATGACACATGAAATTGGACTTGGGTCGGAAAACATGGATTCACGATTGAGCGGAGATTATGGTGGAATAAAGATCGAATTCACTTACGTAGGATATTGGTAGAGATGAATCAACGACTAAATGGATTAAATTCGCCTTCGGAAGTTCGGAGATTCATCAATGGCAGTGGGAGATTGAAGCAGTAAGGTAGGGAGGAAGGGGCGACCTAACAGTTTATATAGGGCAAGAAGGAGACGAATAGGCGCGTTAGCCAATATGAGTTTTTAGGTCGCTCACGACCTAGTAAATTTAAGTCGAAGCACATGACCTATGACATAGGCCTGTACTTCGAGGGGAAAATGTTAACTCCTATTTTGAAGCGACCTAAAAACCACACGACCTAACTCCAGTGACGACCTACCGACCTAAGAGATGTACGCGACTTAAGGAGTACAACGCCTTAACACGAGGACCGACTTAAGAATGCTAACGACCTAACATACTTCACGACCTAAGAGACCTCACGACCTAACATACTTCACGACCTAAGGGACTTCGCGACCTAACTTCGCAAAGGACCTACTACCTAAAGAAGCAAGCGACCTAACTGGTTCAAAAGGCAGTGCGACCTACGACCTACCTTAGGTTGCTCACGACCTATCTCCACTGCCCAGTTTACACAAGCCAACATAACTCCCTATGCCGCTTTCCTTTAAGTCGCCCACTACTTACCAGCCCACTAGGTCGCCAACGACTTAGTACCTTCCTTAACCAGTCCACGACCTATGACTTGCCAAAATGATTGTGATAAAGTGCAACGCAACTGACAAGTCGGAGCCGGAGCACCATAAGTCGCACACGACCTACGACATACCTTAGGTTGTTCACGACTTAGGACTTGTATGACTCGAACTCCGCCCAGAACCACTCCTATAAATACAGCCCCACCTCAAACGTGAAGTGAATTTTTTTGGCCAATCATTTTCTGAAGCGCCATTACTCTGCCGAATTCTCAACTCATCCAAGACTCGAAGAACTCCAAACATCGAAGATACTACAACAAGCTTTGAACGAGATTCTATACATCCGACATGGATTCGACAAATCTCATCGTCAAAGTTTGAGTTACTAATCTGAAGTGTTTGAGTGATCGAAGTGAATTGTATTCGAAGTGTATTGTATCAAATTGTAACCAGATCAGCAATAAAAGACTATAAAGTGGACGTAGGCTCAATTACGGGCCGAACCACTATAAATCTGTTGTTCCTTTATCGTTTTCTGCTATTTTCAGCTTATATTCTGTTCCCGTACCAACGGGTGGTGCTTTCACATTGTTATTACACACACCGGGTGTTAGCGTTCAATTTTCAACGTTAACAGTGGTCATACCAAACTTACTAACTAGATCCCTAACATACTTCTCTTGACTAATGAAAATACCACTATCTAATTGTTTTATTTGCACTCATAAAAAGAAATTAAGTTCACTCATATGACTCATCTCAATCTCTTTTGTCATTATTTTAGAAAACTCTTTGTTTATTTCATTGCTTGTTGATCCAAATATTATATCATCTACATAAATCTGTACTAATTGGATATCCTTTTTGTTTCCTCTAATAAAAAGAGTATTTTCTACTTTACCAATTTTAAAATTTGGTTGTAATAGGTAAGATCTTAGTCTATCATACCAGGCTCTAGGAGCTTGTTTCAGACCATATAAAGCTTTCTTTAATTTGTAAACATGATTTAGAAATTTTCTTTTACAAAAAGTGGGGGTTGTTCAACATTAACATCCTCTTTAACAAAACCATTTAAAAAGGCACTTTTGATATCTATTTGAAATAGTTTGAAATTTTTGTGGTTTGCGAAAGCTAGTAGAATTCTAATGGCTTCTAATCTTGCCACGGGTGAAAAGGTTTCATCATAGTCTATTCCTTCTTCTTGACAATAACCTTGTGCGACTAACCAAGCTTTATTTCTAACGACCTCACCTTGTTCATTCATTTTAGTTTTATAAACCCATTTAGTTCCTATTATAGTTTTGTCCTCAGATCTAGGAACAAGTTCCCATACATCATTTCTGGTGAATTGATTCAGTTCTTCTTGCATAGCAAGAATCCATGAATCATCAGATGATGCTTCATTTGGATTTTTGGGTTCAATGGTTGATAAAAAAGTTACATTACTTATCTTGTTTAATTGATTTCTAGTTCTAACAACAGATTCAATATTTCCTAGTATATTTTCTACATGATGATCTTTTAAAAGCTTGAACTTTTTATTAGGATCAACAGTTTCACAATTTGTTTCATTTGATTCATTATTTAAAGTAACAGAATCATCTTCATCATTTATTTGAACAAAATCATTGAAATTTCCATCAAAAGATACATGCATTGTTTTTTCAATGGTGTTAGTTTTTAAATTGAAAACTCTGTATGCTTTACTTCTATTAGAATATCCGATAAAGATTCCTTTGTTGGATTTAGGATCAAATTTATCCAAATTGTCTTTTGTATTTAAAATGAAACATTTACTTCCAAAAACTATTAAAATAGGATACCTTTGGTTTCTTACTGAAAAAAAGTTCATATGGTGTATTATTGGTTAGAGGTTTGATTAAAATCCTATTCAAAATGTAACAAGCTATAGCGATTGCTTCAGCCCAAAAATTTCTTGGTAATTTACTATCCGAAAGCATAGTTCTTGCACATTCTTGAATCGTCCTATTTTTATGCTCTACCACTCTGTTTTATTGTGGAGTTCTTGGAAAGGAAAAATTATGAGTTATTCCTTTTTGATTAAAGAAATTCTCAAAATTTTCATTTTCAAATTCTCTATCGTGATCACTACAAATAGTTTTGATTTTTAAAGAAAGTTGATTTTGAATTCTTTTTGCAAAAGTTTTAAATAAATCAAAAGCATCACTTTTAAGTTTTAGAAAAATTGCCCATGTAAATTTAGTATAATCATCTACAATTACAAAAATATATTTACTGTGATTTATTGACTGAATTTGAGATGGACCTAACAGATCTAAATGAAGTAACTCAAGAGGTTTTGAAGTTGAAATCATATCTTTCAATTTAACTGAACTCTTCCTAAGTTTCCTAATTGATAAGCATCACATATACTATCTACTTTAAAATCCATTTTAGGGAGACCTCTTACTAAATCAAGTTTTGAAAGTCTAGATAAGAGTTTGAAATTCAAATGTCCAAATCTTTTATGCCAAATCCAAGGGTCACTTATATTAGCCAAAAGACATTGGTTATCATTTGATATTTTCATACTCAGAATATAAATATTTTTCTTCCTAATTCCTTCAAAGATAATATTTGATTTATTATCTTCGATGTGACACTTATCCTTTTCAAATTTAATTTTGTACCCTTTATCACAAAGTTGAATTATGCTACGTAAATTGTGTTTTAGATTCCTAACTAACAAAACATCAGAAATAGTAGGAGTTTTAGAGTTACCGACATTGCCGATGCCGGTCACATTTCCTTTTCAGTTGTCTCTAAAGTTGACCAGTCCTCCATCTTCATAAATTATGTCATTCAGTTTCTTCGGATTGCCAGTCATGTTTCTCGAACATCCACTATAAAGTATCCATTTATTTTTCTTGATTTGCACCATTTGTCCATTGAGTGTTGATTCATCAAAAGCCATATAACACATATGTTCCTGCACAACACACCAATTTGGTAGATAACTTGATTTTCTATAATAACAATATGCAGACTTATGAAACAATGATGATATGGACATTTTTGAACTAGTGTTTACAAAATCTCCAAAAATTGCCATTTTAAACTTTTTCAAAATTCAAATTATGATAATTTTGAAGACCAATGCTCTGATACCAAATGTTGGAAATGCATATTACGGATCTTAAGGCAGAATTAACACTAGTGGGGGGGGGGGGTGAACAGTGTTTAATTAATTTTATGAATCTTTTCAAATTAAACCCAAACAGATACAATTCACAAATACAGAAACAATCACAGAATCAGACAGAAATGTAAATAGTAAATAAAAGCAGTAAAGGAAAGAACACACCGGAATTTTATACTAGTTCGGAGTTACCCTACATCCAGTCCCACACAATTTCTTATGTAGATTTCTTTTCAAATATAATGTCGGTATTACAACCTCGATTTCAAGGCCACGAGAAACACCCTTATGTTTTCAAGTCCAGGGCAAACTCTCTTGATTTAACCAAGCTACAAGATCACCTAATTGATTTACGGTCTACTATCACACCCAATTGATTTACTGGCTACAATCACACCGTTTCCAATATCACTTTGATAGATAAAGAGACTCAATACACTTCTTTAATTACAAACGATCCTATAACTCTAAATAGCACCGAGATCTTTGAGAGAGAGTGGCAGAGAATCAAACTAGAGATGATCAAGTTTGATTCACTTACAATTTCGGCAGAGTTTTGTTAAAATATAAGAGAATATTTGAGTGGAGAAGAAGGAGTGAAGAAATGAAGAAAAACTAACTTAAAATTTGTTGAAAACAACTGGTATTTATAGAAGAACAACAGTCATGTCCATTCGTGAAAGGTTATGACGAATAGACACTTCATGCCCTGGTGAATTTTGAAAATTGATTTTTTTAAAAGAGATTTTCTTTCTAAAAAATTTCAAAACAATTTCTAAAGTTTTCAAACCATTTTGAATATAGTTTAAACTAATAAAAGAGATTTAAAAAGTATTCTTAAAAATATATAATCTATAATATAAAAGTAATATTAAAAACTAAGTATAGAATATATTTTTGAGATTTAAAGCTGTATAATATTAAAACCACGAAATAATTTAAAAACAAGAGATGATTCTGAAATCAAAATATAAAAGATAATAAAAATAGTTTATGGCTAAAATATTTAAACTAAGAGAGATGACTTTTAAAAAGTTTTGGAAAATAATTTAAAATAAATCATTTTGAAAATTTCGTGGATTCCATTCCACTAGAGAAGGTCGTGGGTTCCATCCCATTAAATAGTTCATGGATTTCATCCCACTATTAAAGTGAGAAGGTGGATTCCATTCCACTATTAAAATTTGAATAAATATTTTAGTGCTATTATGAAATTTTAACATAAATCTAGACACTATTACTTATCTTGATATCATGAACTCATTAACTCTTGAAATCTTGAACTCCTGATACTCATGAGTCTTTAGTCTTGGTTTCTTCAATCTTGAATTTGTCAGTCTTGAATCTCTATACTCAGTCTTGAATATTTATACTATACTGTTTAATTCTCAGTACCTGCATATATATATATATACCTTGTATATACATATATATCTAGACAAGAATATTAGTATTTATATTTTATAACAAGTCCTAAGGTTGTTGTCATCAAAACCATCATCTCAGGAACTAATAGGGAAGTCTTGAGCTTTGTTGGTTATTTTACTGTTGACTAAAATCTTTGTTGGATTAACTTCTATCTTCTAGGTCCAAACTCATTTAAAGGTTCTTGTCGACAAGGACAACAACACCTCTGACCCAAATATCTACCGCAACCTTTCGAAGCTATCAACCCTATGGCCTTGACCTTTCGATAAGCTCGACAACTCAACTGACATATCATTCACTGTAACCTTCCGAAATCAGTTAGCTTTGTGGCCTTAACCTTTCGAAAGGTCGACAGCTCTTTATGGTCTAATAATACTTGTTATCTTTCGATGCTACAAACTTAATGGTCTAACCTTTTGACAAGGTCGAATCCTACTTCATATCCACTAAGGTATATGATTTCGTGCTTAAACCCAAGGAAAGCTATCTCCAAAACCTTCGACAAGATTGAAGCCTACCTTTTAAGGACTTAATTCAGGAAATTCCAACCTAAACATGCAGGAGACCTCATACTAGCTTAACAAAGTCGGAACGTTACTAAACCCAGAATCTATACCTTTCGACGACATCAAAAGGTCTGGTCCAAGAATTATCAATAAATAAAGGTAAATTAAAAGGTTGCTCCTAAGGGAATCACACACACTTTTCTCCAAAAGACTATCCATATTTATTTGCATTACTTTAGGGTGTTGACAAGAAACCTTGTTAGCATTTTAGGTGCTAGAAGGAGTGCTCGAACCTCCACCTTGGATAAACCACCAACACTACTGTTCTCTAACCCTACTTAAGTTGATTCCACTTCAAGTTTATCTGCATTGGTGAATCATGGCAACAAGAATTAAGAGATTAGAACAAGGGTCCTCTGAACCACATCTGACAAGGTTCCACCAAATAATCATCAAGAATTCCAATCAAGATGAAGAAAAAAGATTAATGCTAGAAGCCTTAAGAATTGTAAACAAAAAGAGAGCAGAATCCTATGATCCTGAAAAACGGAGTCTAAATCCTTTTCATGTTGGTCCTACCCCTATCTTTGCACTTGGAAAAAGAACAAATGGAAGTGACAATATCTTTAATCAAATGAGAAGAACCATTCAACACTATTCCAAAGGCACAATCTTTGAGAGGGAAATAATGAATGACTACAATGCCTTTGCAAATAAATGGCAACAACCAATTTTAAAGAGAACACTTCTTACAAAAGATGTACAAAAGGTGCTAAAAAGAAAAGCAATTGAGGGGCATGAGAACACAGAGCCAAGGAACAAAAAGTCAAGAAGCCATCCGAAAGAAATAAACTTCAAGTCTAGACTTCCAAAGGAATGTAACTTAACAACATCAATTTAGAACATCTACTTGCTTATAGAGGATGAGCTCAACTATTGGCCATCATAGAAAAAAAGCCAAAACATGAGAGAAACTTGGGAGGATCCTATTGCCATTACCATATGATGAATGGTCATGAAACTAACCATTGCAGAGCCCTGGAGAGGATGATCATAAACTTCTTTCATCAAGGAAAAATCCATGAGTTTGAAAAAGAATTTGAGATAAAGTCAATAAAGAGCAACTTTCTATAAAGAGAAAATCTACATTGTTGGGAGTAAAATACTCATTATATTTGGATACTACCTAAGATGGTAGTCTACTTAAGATGGTAGAAAAGCCTCTTTCCGCGCTGAGATGGCCAGGGCAGAGCACCTCCTAAAGGGAGGGCGGGTAAGTCTTTAGTCGCGCCATAAGATGGCTAAGTTAAAGCACTAGGCAAGCACTTGGTCGCACCTCTGGTCAAGTCATGGCACCACCTGGAGGAAGGACGGAGTAAGCCTTTATCCACTCCATAAGATGGCCAGGGTAAAGCACCAAACAAGCCCTTATCCGCGTCGCAAAAGAGCCAGGATAAGGCACCTCCTGGAGGGAGGAGAGAGTAAGCCTCTATCTAGTGTAGAGCACCGAACAAGCCCATGTCTGCACCGCAAAAGGGGCAGGGCACCTCCTGAAGGGAGGTCGGGTAAGTCCTTGGTTCTAGCCTCTAAGATGAGCTAACCAAGAGCATCGGACAATAATGGACTAAGATGTCCAAGCCCAAGAAGAGGCTCAATCAACAATGGACTAAGATGTCCAAGCCCAAGAAGAGGCTCAATCAACAATGGACTATGATATCCAAGCCCAAGGGGAGGCTCTATCATCAAAGGACTAAGATGTCCAAGCCTGGGAAGAGGCTCATCAAATCATGAACTACGATGTTCAAGCTTGAGAAAAAGAATATTCGATCATGGACTAAGACGTCCTAGCTCAAGAGGCAGCCAATCAGGTTATTTCTATATATATTCAAAACCTGAAGGATTCATAGATGTCAAAAAAGACAGGAGCAAAGGAGTGTGATAGGACTCCGCTTATTATTACCCGAATCTGGGTTTCGGGATAAACAACAACTATTAATACCCGAATCTGCGTTTCGAATGTTTATTTTATAACTTCACTATTTAATACCCGGATCTAGGTTTCGGATCTCTATTAACCACTGATTATCTTAATATACCTGAATATGCATTTCAAGACTGATTCTAAGTAAACCCTAATCTGGGTGCAAGATCATTTGATTTCTATTCATCCCAAATGCTCGAATATGGGCAAAAGAATATCATCATAAAGATCACTGTTAAGAGTTTTCAAATAGGAACTTCATATTTCTAACTTTTTAAATCCCATTAATGTTGAGGAATGAGTCAAAGAGTTACTACTTCAAAATTTCAAACGCCGATTTCTAAATCAGGTTATTTATTAAGTAAAATTTATATTCTAATATTTATACCCCTATGATCAAGTGGAATTTTCTGTCAGCAAATTTCGAACTTTCCACCCAAGTGGAAAGAGTTACATTCTTGATCATCTCTCATAGTGGTTAAAGATGAGATTTTAACATTTAGTATAAGCTATTTGTCCTACAATTAATAGAATGATTTTTTAATATAAGCAAATGACATACATAGACAAATGTGTTGAATTCGAGCTAACAATTAGAAATATTGTTTGCTGCATGTTTTTCAAGAAAGTCAGAACTACAAGGAATGACCAAAGATTCGATAAGTCCAAAAATCAAAGAATGAGCAATCAAAAAGCATTTCAAAAGTGACATTACAAAGGAATATTACAAACTAGGTGATATTTACAAAGTTTATGTGATTTACATAAGTTATGAAATTATTTGACAAAATTGTAACATTATTTACATATATACAAGATAAATTTACAAATATAGATTACAAATCTTGAGTTGCTTTGTCAAGAGTTTCCGTAACTGAAGGATCTACAACATGATGAAATGCGGCACTGAGAACTTCCTTGAGTTTCTTTTCCTTTCTTCTTATTTTGTTACCATCATCAATTGCATCAATGTTGGTCTTCGAGGCACGATTAAAAGCTCTGTTTGCAGCCCAGACTGATTTATTTTCTTTTTCTAACTCTGTGACACGCTTGTCGAGCAAGTAATTTTCACGCTCTAGCTTTTGGTTCTTCGCAGCATATTCATGAATAGTCTGGGAGTACTTCACTTTCTGCTTCTTGTCAAAATATTTGGCTATTTTGAATTTTACCCTCCGACACCAATTCCCCACTACATTATCATCTAAACCTAATGGAATGAGTTTAGACATTTATTGATCAAAATCGGCTGTGGGGTTTGTCTTCACTTGTCGTTTAAGCATAGTGATCATCTCATCTTTTTTCTTAATATCAGCCTCGAGATAGGCAATATGGTCTTTGTGGTCATTGGCGATGGTCTTTTGGAGAAAGTATCTCTTAGGCTATTTTACGGCTTCAACATTGCCACCGAAACGTTCTAATAAGACATCATCGTGGACCGCTATCCCTCCACTCATCGTCAACAGTCTTTCTCAAATACCATCAGCACGTGAAAGTAAACTTTTAAAAAAGATGAGTCGAAGATGACTGTAGCTCCTAATTAAATAAAAGAAATGGAATGAAAGTCAAGATAGTGATAAAGGATATCTTTATTATTATCGCAACAGATTACAACTAAAACAACAATAAAGTTAAAGGATACAACATGCAATTTGATTACATTTACAGTTTAGAAACTACTTTTCTGACTTTGTCAATAGAGTTAGCTGAAAGAATAACTATCGAGTCAAAGGGCATAGTGATTCCTTTAGGGGTTATTACTAGTGGGCATTTGCTATAGTCCCATTTCCTAGTTGGGGGACTATTGCAACAACAAATTAGTCTAGTGTGAATGGTTTTGATTTCTCTAAGAAAATTTTCTTTTTGTCGCCAAGGAAGTCAAAACGAAGGCGAGGGTATTCCAAGTACAATTTTTTTAAATCTCGAAGGAAGCAATATCTCGCTAATTTCGAAGTCTTTATAATCGATGCATTTTCAGAGTAAAATCTCCCCAGTTTAACATATTAGCTCAAGTGATCTCCAGGGATGAGTCTTCCTAAAGAGCTGTTATTCTAAAATAGTACATCAAAAGAAACTAAGCATATAAAACAAGCCAAAAAGTATATACATAAATTAATTAATGGTTACATGTTTACAATCATTCATCGGGTTTATACAAAACAAATTTAGAGAAAAACTCATACACAAATTTATCTTTATAGCACTTAAGCTATTCAGAAGGGAGATCTTGAGGAATCGACCCGACCTGCGGTAAGTTCCAGCAACCCCCAGGATGCGGGTCAGATCCGAATTCATCTAAGTATCTTTTATGAAAACGTCTAAGCAGACCCCTACTGAATTTGCCTAAGTACGAAAAATCTATGATAGAATGTCTGCAATATGCTTTATAGAAAAAGTTAACTAGAATGTCTCTCTTCAATAATCATCCATAATGGAGTTAGTAACTCTCGATTTTCCTTCAAGAGAGCATCATATCGGAGGCGTGCTCTTTTTAGTAAAGGGGCAGCCCTATGATATCTAAATGATGCTAATATGGAGGTGCTCCTGTCAAGGTTATGATATTTCTTAGATAGGATGTTGTGATCCTTTATCAAATTTTCTCACTGCCTATGTAACTTGTTAATTTTTTCCTTTTTTCTGTCAAGTTTTGTTCTATAGGGAAAAGTAGACTTCTTCTTTATCTAAAACAAATGATTTAGCACTAATTATTATCTTTGAAGTGCAAGACATTTAAATAGGGAAGCCCTTACATGTGAAACTGAAATAGAAGCATGGGAGGTCTACTCCTTCTCTTTTGGATCTTTAGCATGGGCGGGAGTAGTTTCCTCCTTAGAAAGAGAAGATGGCCTAGGGGATGAAGGTGGCATATCCTTATAAGAAGATGGCTCCTTTTCAGAGAGTTCAGCTTGATCACCGCCGTCTTTTTCTGAGGCACCAAAGGGACCCCCTTTATCTTCATCAAGGCCTTGGCCTCCGGTAGGGCCATCATCATCATCATCATCATCACCATCATCATCATTATTGTTACTGCTGCTACCATCATCGCCTTCTTTTTCCACAGAATCAACATCTTTGTCGCCCCCTCTTTAGAATCAGATTCAACTTCGAAGGTAGGGACATCGAAAGAAAGGCTGTCAGCAGCTTTAACCTTCTCCTCGCCCTTAGGTTCGGTACCATGCTTTATCTGGTCAGTTTTGCCCATCACTCTTTCGGCTAAGGCTAGGTCGAGAGAAGGGAAGCCGAAGTCAGGGAATTTCTTGAAATTATCAGCGTATGCGAGCATGAGGGCATCCTCGTAATGTTTTAGCATCATGGGCCCTATGGTAACATCGACGAACTGAGAGACTTGCTTCTCGATGTCGGAGAGGGTACGAATAACCAGTTTGAACGAAGCCCTGGTCTTTTTGAATTTATCTTTCAAAGAAACGCTTCTAGCAACCAGTAGAGCTTTTTTATCTTCTACATCTTTCTATGAGAGCTCTACTGCAAATTTTACATTGGCGGTAAGTTGGTGAGCTTGCCTCTCCGCCTCTAGATCAGCTTCAACCCTGGTGAGGGAGGCCTTTACTCGCTCCAACTCAATGGAAGCGTCGTTTTGAGCGGTAGTCAAAAAAGTAATTGATTTTTAAGCTCGGAATTCTCCTTCTGTAGCTTAGAGGATTCGGTCGAAGACTTCGAAACATGATCATTTAGAACTATGCAGTTCCTGGAAATCTGTAACAAGAATGAAACACGATTTAGCGATTAGAGAAATTCCCCAATGATAAGACCAATTAGGTGAGAGCTTACCAAAAGTTGTTGCTCCATAAGAGAACGATAATTTTCCGCAAGTCTGGGGTTAAGAGGAAGAAGTAAAAGATTCAGAATGTAAGATGAACTCAACAAATTCTCCAAAATTAGTAGGCTGAGGAGCAGAAGGTGACGACTATGGAAGAGTTTGCTTTACAGAAGGAGTCGTCAATAAGGCCAGTTGCATCTGCTCGAGTGCAGCCGGAGAGTCGGAGATCGAGATGTTTGGAAAAGGGTCAGAAATGAGCGCAGATTTTGCTGCCTTATCCTTGGAGACTTCGCCGATAGGGCTCTTGGAAACTTTTTTAAGAGATATGCACTACTTTTCTTCCTCCACATTGATGATTTTAGCCACTTTCTCCGAAGGAGCATCATCAGAAGGCTCTGTTAGTTTCCTTTTAAATATTTTTTTGGATTTAGCAAAAGCCTCCAAGGTTGATGTAACTTCGGAAGGTGATGGAGGAGGGGCAGCACCGCTAGAAGATACAATAGCCTGGGAAGAAGCTGGGACAAATTTAAGCGGATATAAAGTTAGTCAAAGTAATTCAAAGAATGCCAGGGACAAAAAGGGAAAATTTTGAACCGTTAATATACCTGAAGGGTCAGCGCAAATGGGTGACATTAAAGTGAAGTGTTCGGCATCACCTAAGGAGTGAAAGCGCTTGCCGCGTGAAGTGTGCATGATAGTAGGAGGAGTTCCTAGGATCCTCTTGCCAGATAGCAACAAAGAATGTTTCCTTAAATTTGAAGGGATTAGAAGTGTCAACCTGCTCCCAATTTGTTTTGAAGATGCGATTAGAGAATCAACGGTACTCTTGTCAACATCTTTAAGATTGTTGGAAGATTCACCTGAAAAAGCAAGAGATTAGTTAACGGAAAACATAAAGTAAAGAAAAGACAACACAGAGCAGACTTACGGGGGAGGAAAAAGTCCCGCGAACATCAACGAAGCACTTGACAAAGAAAAACTGGTTCTCCCAAGCCTTGAATTTGTTGATACAATCTGATATTAACTTCTTGATTGCGTTGACTCTATATATCTGCTTATTGAGATTACTCAACCTTGCCAGCTTGGTCAAGGAGTTCAGTACTTCAACGTTAAGCGAGGGAAGTCCAGATTTCAATGCCAATATCTCTAGAGATATTAGATGAGTGTATACATTTGGAGATAGTTGAATCGGAGCAACCCTAACATGACATAAGTATGAGCTCAGAAATTCTGGAAAAGGAAGAAATCTGCCATGCCATATGTGGATGGTAGTGTAAGCAAAGTGCCCTTCGAGAGGGTTGTCGATGGTATTAGTTGCTTGAGGAGGGATAGCTTTGATCCCGGTAATATCAAAATCTTTAAGAATGGCATTGACTTCATCTTGAGATACGATGGAAGAATGCTTAGCAATGGCTTTAACTTTAGGAGAGCTCAAGATTCTGCCAGGTGAAAACCTTTTAGTTAAAACTCTTGTTTATTTATGAATTTAGAAAGCATTAGAGAAGTAAACAAATAACACTACTTATATAACTCAAGCATGAAAACAGATATGAAATTTTAAAATGGTGAAAACTAAGTAGTTCGAGCTTTCGACAATGTCGGAAGGTCGACGGCTCAAGCTTTCGACAATGTTGATAGGTCAGCAGCTCAAGCTATCGAAAATGTCAAAACGACGATAACACATTGATTGAAAGCCTAAAAGGTAAATAAATAATAATTTGAAATCCTTGAACTATCGACAAAGTTGAAAGGAAGAGATGAAATGTTAACACATTCATCACCTTTCGACAATGTCGAAAGCTCTATGGAAGCCTGGATACACTTCAAGTGTAACATAAGCTAAGAGACAAGACCTTTCGATGTGGTCAAAACTAGGACCTTAAAATTCCTTAGTTAAAAATATTAGTGTTGTTGATGTCGTCGAAAGGTCCGGTCCATATTGTCGAAACCTATTCTATCCAACAATGTGGAAATATAATCATTACAATTTACGCCAAGAGCGACATATGAAGATGTCCCCTTGGATGATCAAAGAAACCTAGACTAACCATCTTAATACAATACATCGGAATTTAAAAAAAAAAGAAGTCTTTATATAACTAAAGTTGCCTCCTATACATCTTTGGAAGCTTTATTCGTCCACCTACTAAAACCTGAAAAACATTCAACCCTTAATCTACTCAAATCAATTCTGAGCACCCAAGAGTTTAAGTAGAAAACATAAACTTCGAGTCATACATAAATCTTGTGTGAATAATACTATACATCTCGGTAATATATAATATTATGTGAGATTACGCCGCTTAGTGGAATGGGTTTCCCCTCACTAATATCCTTTTAAAAAATATCTTTTGCTAATTATAATCCTTCAACACAAACTGGTTAATCAAACTAATTATATCAAAATAGCAATATCCTTTAGGTTAAAAACCGGTAATTTACTACACCAGCTATCCAAAACAAATGTAGTTTTGTTTGGCCGACTACTAACCTTGGGCTGACTTGGGCCTACCAGACAAAATAATAAATATGCTCTAATAACTATTAGATAAGTCCTAACTTACATCTCTCAGGGTCTCCTGATCCTAATGGTTTTGTGGGCTCACTAATAATCTTTTTCTATATATATATATATTCCATTTTGGTGTGTGACCATCATTTAAGTCTACCTGTGACTAAGCCCTACACACTGGAATTTGGACTAAAATTAGCTGGGGCTAAAGCTAATGTATAGGGCGTGACCCAACACCAGCCCCATCTGGTCTTCTGTATTTGAGTCATTTTCATAAGGTTAACTACCCTTTAAATTTACCTTGAAAACTTTTGAAAATGATTTAAACCTTTAAATCGTACATATACAAGGAAAATATAATCTTTGCTTTACTCTAAGCTATTTGCTATGTTATATAAACTTTACCCAAATAATGTTGATGAAATACAATAAGGATTTCCCATCCCTCCAAAATAAGTTAAAACCCTTTTTTTAACTAAAAAATACTTAGGCTATATTGCCAAAAGCAATTTATTTGAAACCTTTGTTTAAAACCTTTAAACAATCCTTTCGAAACCATTGAAAGTACACCTTTCATCACTATCGAAAGTAACCCTTTCTAAACCATTGAAAGTATCCCTTTCGAAACTAGCGAAAGTACCTCTTTCGAAACCATTGAAAGTATCTCTTTTGAAACCATTTACAAAAGCCCATTCAAAAACATTAAATTCTTCTCTTTCAAAATCATTAAAACCTTAGACATCCTTTCCAAAACATAAAACTTGCCTTTCGAAAGCAATTGGAAACCTTCCATTTAAAATGCTTTTAAAGACCCTTCGAAACTGTTGGGGAACTCCCTTTCGAAACCATTATTTATACCTTTTGGAAACACTAGAGTATACTATTAAAACCATCACTTCAAAATTATTGGGTTAAAGTAAAAGCTTGTGGAACTTAGTTTCGTCATTATCAAAACCATTAAAGTTGAAACCTTTGGGTTTATCTTTCAACATTACCAAGGTTCATAAAATAGCTGGGTCGAAAACAACTCTTTCAAAAGCTATTTCCTAAATAAAAGGAAGATGGCGTAGAAACCTACCTTCCGAAAGCACTAGAGATGCGACTTGGGTTTTAAAATAAAGTATACCTTCCAAAACCATTGACTTCGAAAGGTAGAAAAGGGGCTACTAAGGGCTTCGACTTAGTCGAAAGTATAAACTTAAAAACAAAGGGGCAACCATTTCAAAACCATTCTTTTAAGTAATTTGACCTAGTTGAAAGCCAACTAAGTCGAAAGCATATCTTTCGAAACAAAAGCAGGTGCATTATCCATTTAAAACAAAACAGCGCTTCGACTCTTTCGGAACTCCTGGCTTCGACCTCATACCTTTCGCCTTCTATCCAACTCACTACATACCAATAAATTTATACCAGGTCTATTGGTTTCAAGGGTGTTGGAGGTGGAACTACTAAATTGCAAGTCAACTAAGATGGAAGCAGGGTGCCGAAAGTGGTGAAATATGCAATTTGCATGTAAACTGATTTTTATTCCTTTTAAGTAATCTTTTTAACTAACCTGCCTTATTTGTCTAAATCTTATTGGTTGCTAAGTTTCTTTTCTAAAAGCACTGCCATAATTTTAGAAATAAATAACATAATTTATTTAAAAAATCCTCTTCCCCTTTTATAAATATATAAAACATTTAAGTCGCATATCTTAAATAATTTTATATATTTATTAAAACACTTAGGAAAATTCTACGAAAATTCCAGAAAATCATTTCTAATATTCCAATGCCAAATCTTGTCATCACCCCTCAAGAGTTGAAGGAGGGAGTTCATCATTAACACAATGATCCCCTGATGATCACATCTCAAATTGGGTTGTCTATCGTGTTCAAAATTCTTTTGGATACGGACAGTGCATTCAATGTCATCTTTAAGCATGCCTTCGATCAGATGAACATCCCTAAGGACAAGCTAGAGCCCAGCATAGAGCTAATCTTCAGGTTCAACAATAAATGGTCAACTCCAGTGGGGCAAGTAAATTTGCTAGTGCAATTGAGGGTGCCGCCATGTTGTCGAACTTTCAAGACTCTTTTTGTGATCATCAACCTACCATCTTATTATAATGCTTTCTTCGGCAGACTTGCACGATAAGATAGATGCTTTTGTCTCGCCGAAGTATCTAATGGTGAAATTCTTGATGAAGAGAGGCTGGGACATAGTCTATGGAGAGTAGTTTAGCTCTTGAGAAATGTATTTCACTACAATTGATTAGTATAAAAGGGAGTCTTCTGCTTACATTGATTCTTCCACTGTTTTTCTACCTTCGGATGATGGATTTTTACATCCAACAATTGAAGAAAAAATTAAATCTAATAAGACTAACAAACTTATGTATGAAAGATACATTCCTCCTGGGGGCAAGAGAAGGGAGTCGATGCTAATTCTGTTGAAGAAAGCTCAATCATGACTGAGTTTGATTGCCGAGGGGAAAGAGAAAGACTAAAGCCCATAGAAGACCTTGAGGAGACATGCATAGATTCAGATGATTCAACTAAGGTAGTCAAAGTGGTAAAGGAATTGGACAAGAACTTGAAGAAAGACATAATCCAGTTTCTTAAGACCAATAAAGATGTATTTGCTTGGTATCATTCAGATATGGTGGGGATTGATCCGTCGGTCATGTGTCATACGTTAAACATTAATCCATAAGCAACCCCCATTAGACATAAAAAGAGACAATTAGATAGAGTACAATCTGATGCCTTGAAAGAAGAAGTTAAAAGACTACTCGAAAATGGGTTCATTCGGAAAATTTACTACCCAAAATGTCTAGCAAACCTAGTGTTGGTAAAGAATTGAATAGAAAGTGGAGGACTTGCATTGATTACACTAACTTGAACAAGGCTTGTCTGAAAGACTGTTTCCCATTACCGTGAATTGATCGGTTGGTTGATGCAACTAGTGGGCATAAATTATTATCTATCATGGATGCATATTCATGATACAATCAAATACCCATGTTCAAGCTGGATGAGGAACACACTTGTTTCATTACTTAGTGGGGAATATACTACTACAAAGAAATGCCTTTCGGACTAAAGAATGCAGGGACTACTTATTAAAGGCTGGTCAACAGGATGTTTAAAGAACATATTGGCCGAAATGTGGAAGTTTATGTGGATGACATGCTAGTGAAGTCTTACAAGGCTAAAAATCGTCTTGAAGACCTAGAAGAGATGTTCAAAATACTACGAAAATATTAGGTGAAACTGAACCCACACAAATGCTCCTTTGGAGTCCATTCGAGGATGTTTTTAGGCTACCTTGTGAGTGCTCAAGGGATTGAAGCTAGCCCAGACCAAATTAAAGCTATCAAGGACATGACCGAACCCAAAACAAGATAAGAGGTAATGAGTTTGAATAGGGGAATAGCTGCTCTAAGCAGATTCATTTCCAAAGAGACTGATAAAGGTATCCCCTTTTCCGACGTAATCAAGAAAAAGAAAAAATTTGAGTGGAGGGAAGATTGTGGGAAAGCTTTTCAGGAGGTAAAAAGCCATATGAAAATGCCACCGATACTTTATAATCCCAAGAATGGAGAGATCTTGTACTATACAAGGCAGTTTTAGAGCATGCGATCGATTCGGTGTTGATTAGAGAAAGAAGTGGGGCTCAACTTCCTGTGTATTATGTAAGAAGGAGATTAAAGGATGCGGAAGTTTGGTACCCAGTGATAGAAAAGCTATCTTATTGCTTGATCCTCACATCGAAAACTTAGAGCATACTTTCAAGCACATCCGATTAGGGTATTGACCAATTTCCCCTCAAACAAGTTTTCAGCAAACCGGAATCTTCGGGTAGACTAGTAAAATGGGGAATTGAGCTTAGCCAGTATAACATAGAGTTTCAGCCGCGAGCCACAATCAAAGAGCAAGCATCAGAAGATTTTTTTAATGAGCGTACTAACTTCATTAAGGAACAATTAGAAAAAGAAAAGGATCGGAAACCTTTGTGGTAGTTATTTGTCGATGGTGCATCGAATGAATAAGGAGCCGGTGCATGATATGTGATAATAACCCCAGAAGGACACCGCTTACATTATGCCATGAAGTTAGGATTTCCTGTAACAAACAATGTGGTCGAATATAAATCAATGGTGGTGGAGTTAACTTTGGCACTAGAGCTCAAAATCCCACTGATTCAAATCATTAGTGACTCCCAACTAATGTTAAATCAAATAAAGCAGGTATATCAAACAAAAGATGCCAAGCTATCTCTATATGTAAAGAAGATATTGAAAATGCTTACTTTGTTCGAAGACATTTCTAGACATCAAGTTCCAAGAGGGGAAACTCACAGGAAGATTCATTAGCGAAATTAGCTAGCTCAAGGGGAGCCCTAGAAACATGAGTTGTTCTAGTAGGATACTAAGAAACTCTGAGTATTAAAGAGGCAACATCCGATCAAGAAAATGAACTGTTAGTTCTAATGATGGTCCCGAGCCATGTTACAAGAGAAAGAAGGAAGGGAAATTAGTAGAGATGTATCAAATGAGAGAGTCGATCAATCAAGAACAAATGACCTATATGATAACACTTGAACATCGCCTATAATCGAATATCTTTCTAAAGGAACACAGCCATCTGACAAAGGTGAGGCAATAAAATTTAGGCAACAAGCTCCATCTTTCACAATAGTTGATGGAATCCTTACAGGAAAGAATACGCAATAACTTACTTAAGATGCGTAAGCTTGGAAGATGGGGCAAAATTGTTAGCAGAAGCACATGAGGGATTCTGCGGAGACCACTCTAAAGGGACAAAGTTGGCAAAATAGTTAATGAGACAGGGTTTTTATTCGTCTCGTATGATAATTCAAGCCATTGAATATGTAAGGAGATGCAAGAAATGCCAAGAGTACTCGATGATTCCCTAATTACCACCGATTTAGTTGGCTCCAATCTTAACTCCATGGCTCTTTGACATATGGGGAATTTATTTAATCTGCCCATTGTCAATTTCTTATCGTAGAAAAAATATGCTGCGGTCGCCATAGATTACTTCACTAAATGGGTTGAAGCAGAACCGCTCCCCAAGATCACTTCTAGAAAAGTACTTGGATTTGTCTTCAAAAATATTAACCAGATTTAGAATACCCTATAGGATTATCTCTGACGGCTGAACACAGTTTGAAAGTGAAGAATTCTCTCGGGTTTATCATAAGAATGGAATTATTAAGAGCATTTCCACCGTTGAGCATCCGAAGGCAAATAGGGCACTTGAGGCTACAAATAGGACTATAAAGACTATATTGAAAAAGCTACTGAACAAAGCTAAAGGAAATTGGGTAGAAGAGTTACTACTTGTATTATGGGCTTATCGAACATTTACTAGAACTGTGATGGGACATACTCCATACTCATTAGCATATGGGTGTGAGGCGATGTTACCGATTGAGATTGAAATACCCTCACATCGAAGGATCGCATATGCATTCGATCTAAACCAAGAACCAAAGAGAGAATCATTGGATTTAGTACATGAGTTAGGAGATGAAGCAACAATACTAACAGCTGAATATCAAAGAAGAATTTCAAAATATTACAAATCAAAAGTAAGAACAAGATCATTTCAAGAAGGAGATCTAGTACTTCGAATTGTAATGGAAACCACAAGAAATCCCACAGATGGACCGCTGGGATCAAATTGGGAAGGACCGTTAATCAATTGCAAAGTAATTCCCCTGAGAGCATACAAGTTATGCCGACTAGATGGCAATGTGGTTCCTAGAATATGGAATGCAGAACATTTGAGTCCATATTTTCCTACGATGAATGAATAAAGCATCACTTTCTTCAAAATAATAATCTACATGGTTGGGAGTAGAATTTTCCTTGCATTTGGACACTACCTTTAACGATCAAAGCCTCTGTCTATGCCGAGTTAGCCAGGGCAGAGCACCTCCTAGAGGAAGGAGTGTAAGCCTTTATCGGTGCCACGCTACGGCTAGGTTAAAGCATTGACAAGCCCCTGTCCGGGCCACGCTATGGCCAGGGCACCTCCTTGAGGGAGGAGTGTAAGCCTTTATCAACACCATGCTATGGATAGGTTAAAGCATTGACAAGCCCTTGGCTGTGCCCCGCTATGGCCAGGTCAAGGCGCCTCTTGGAGGGAGAAGGTCTGGTAAGTCCTTGGTTCCAGCTTAAGAATAAGCTAACCAAGCGCATCAGACAACAATGGACTAAGATGTCCAAGCCCAAGAAGCGGCTCATCAAACAATAGACTAGGATATCCAAGCCCAAGAAGTGGCTCCTCAAACAATTGACTAGGATGTGCAAGCCCAAGAAGTGGCTCATCAAACAATGGACTAAGATGTCCAAGCCCTAGAAGTGGCACATTAAACATCTGACTAAGATGTCCAAGCCCAAGAAGCGGCTCATCAAACAATGGACTAAGATGTCCAAGCCTTGGAAGCGGCACATCAGACATCAGATTAAGACGTCCAAGCCTTAGAAGCTGCATATTATACAATGGACTAAGACGTCCAAGCCCAAGAAGCGGCATATCAAATAATGGACTAAGACGTCCAAGCTCGAGAAGCAGCCAATCAAACTACAACTACATAAGGAAAGAACACCGACTATTAATACCCGAATCTAGGTTTTGGGTCTCTTATTTCTGGATTCATCTTTTAATACCTGAATCTGGGCTTTTGGCCTTTACAAATGATTTATGATCATATAATACCCGAATTTGGGTTTCGAAACTATTACTGGACTTTACTTATTAATGTGCTTATTTGGGCTTGAGATTTCTATTATGAAGGTAATTATTATGGATTTCTGATTATCCAACATATACCCTAATCTTGGCTTGAGATTTCTATTATGAAGGTAATTATTATGGATTTCATATTATCCAACATATGCACTAATATGGGCTTGAGATTTCTATTGTGAAGATAGTTATTATGGATTTCTGATTATCAAACATATGCCTTAGTCTGGGTTTGAGATTTCTATTATGAAGATAGTTATTATGGATTTTCGATTATCTAACATGATGCCCTAATCTGGGCTCGAGATTTTTGTCATTAAGATAATTATTATGGATTTCTAGTTATCCACCACTAATACCTGAATCTGGGTTGGAGAGTTTTATTAAAAAGACTATTTATGGCTTTCACTTATTAAAACCCGAATTTGGGTTCTAAACATCATACTATTAACTTCTAAACTTCACTTGTTGTTGCCCTAATTTGGGTTTAGACTTCTTAACTTTCTAATGACTGAATTTGAATTTTGGGTCTTTTATCATCAATTTTGGATTCCATCTATCGATTCTTGAATCTAGATTTTAAAGCAGTAGTATTGATACTACAATGGACAACTAAGTCTTCAACCAAAAACTTTGAGCTGGTCTTCTTAATACCCAAATCAGGGTTATTAGTTTGTAACTCTGAACGACGTTCACCCACATGCGAATTTAGACTCCTAAATTATTATATCTCCAGGAGAAGTTTCTAAATACATATTACTTATTCCCCCAAATAAAGATTTATGGATTACAAAGACTTATTTCTAGACATTGGATGCCTCCAACTGGAAATTCTAAGACTTCAATTATGATATCAATGGATAACTGTCAATTACGGACTTCATACCTTTTATTAAATCAAGATTATGACTAACTAACCATATAAATTTAGATGCACCACTATACTGGCTTTATCGTGAAGCAATATATATATATATATATATAAGATAATGAATAATGAGTTAGCAATGGAAAATGTCACTTGTTTTGAATTTTGCAGGAAAGCAAGGTTATTAAGAGCAAAGAAGTTGTGAAATTTTTATCCTAAAGAACAACATATTCTTTCATACAGGGGAGCAAAATGTTAATCATACAATCCGCTTAAGAACTAAGGTATGAAAGAAGGTTAATAAAAGTGATAAGCCCTAATAAAATTGAAGGCATGGGTTTCGTCAAGCATCACAGAAGGATGGTCAAAAGCACTGAGATGGATTTTAAAGGAGACATAAGCACATGTGCCATCACAAATGATAAACAATTCAAAAGCTTTCCAAAAGATGAAAAAGGAAGCAAGGCTACTATTTCACGTCATTAAAACAATTCGATGCAGATGGATTTGCATATACAGGAAAATCAGAAATGGGCTCGAAACCCCTTTCGAAGGCAATGAATAACAATCCCTTATATGCACACCATACCTTTCAATACAAATGTTTTCACCTTCATTCAAACTACTCAGAAAGATACCTTGATCGAAACAACCCTCTCAAAAGTATAATCAAGCCTTCCAAACCGGTCGAAGCTTATAACATTAAGAGAAGTTTCTGCATCAATACGCAAGCAGGCATTCAGAAACTATCAACCGCATCAAAACCTTCAACACTTCAACACCTTCGAAACCATAATAAACTACCAATCAACAGAGTCGGAATCTCATATCTTTACTTCTTATGACAACAAAGCAACACGAAGAGTAAAAGTGCATATGTGGCCCTTTCGACGACGTCGAAAGCAATCTAGGAAAAAGCAGAGAAATTGAACACTTAAACCTTAACAATAGTAAAAGGTGGACAAGGGAACCTTTTGACATGGTCAAAAGGTCTAGAATAAGAAGATGGAAAGCGCAAGGATGAGTTAGAGAACTCGGAAGGGAAGCCTTCCGACAGCATCGAAAGCAGACAAGGCCTTTCAACCATGTCGAAAGGATGGATGCAGAAGATAGAGCGACCTTTTGACTAAGTTGAAAGCATAGGTGCGAAACGGGGCCGACCTGCATCTATAAATAAGACCCAAGGAGTTCGATTTTGGGTACTCGGTTTTGGAATCCTCAACTCGTTTTTCTACTTCTTTGCAAAAATTAAATCTTTGTAACCCTAAATTGATTTGGGAAAAAGCTCTCAAACTTGTAACTCCTATTGGATTAATTGAAAAAGAAGGAATGCATGGATTCATTAAGGATTTTGATTATGAGGAAGATCATTACGATCATTAGCTAGACTAATGATCAACTGCACATGATGCTATCTTATCTTCTTAATTTCATTCTATCTTTTGCAAAGCGATGAGATCAACTTGGATATTATACATGCGAAACAAATTATCTTTGGATAAACAATATGAAATGCCAAATAAAGATGATGATGTTTCGGCATTGATAAGTTCATAGAAGTTATAAATATCCAAGATGACCTTCTATCGAATACACAAAATGGAGCTTGCACAATTGTGAATTAGATATATTTTGGAAGGACGAAATCCTTTTCGACCCAGTCGAAAGGTATGTCTTAAAAGAAATCTGGTTCATAAATGACAAGCAATTATACAGGGATGGATTCCTTTGAAAGGAACATACATCCAATTAAATTTTCAACCCTTTCGAAGGAGTTCCTCCATAAAGGACGAAACTAATGATGTTGAAAGCAGTTATTTCTCTTTGAAGGCTGAGCAGATCTTTCGACATGGTCAAAATGGATTGAGTGAACCTTTCGACATGGTCGAAAGAGATGAATGTATAGTATAAACAGCTATTTTTGAATAATTCGAAAGAGGGGTTTCGAATAAAATGCGTCCTCCTTTAGCTTCATTTTGATGAGGTTTATTTGATCAATGATCCACTATTTGTATTTTTATATATTATCCTCCGGAGGTAACTTGACCAAGTCAACCTGATGGAAAGAAGGGTTTCAAAGGGAGTAATCTCTTTTAATCCTCTTTCAATAATCTTATTTTGTTGCATAAATAATACTATTTACCATTCACATAGCTTTGGGGATGTTGACAAGTTTTCTTGTTAGCAAAATAATCCTATTTTCCATTCAGATAGCTTTGGGGAGGTTGAAAAGTTATCTTGTTAACATATGAGAAATCTACAGTTGGTTGTCTACAGTAGGCTTTGTATAAAAAAAATTACCCGAATGTTCCTTTCTTCAATCAACATCCAAAACGGCGTAATTAACTCTTGATTCTCTTTTAAAAGACTATCATATCGAATGTGCACCCTTCTCAATCGTGGGGTAGCTTCTTAATTTTTGAAAGATGCTAATACTGCCGCACTTCTGTTAAGTCTATGATACTTATCGAAGATAATATTATGTTCTTTCAATTGTTTATCCAACTCCCTATACAAGCTATTTATTTCCGCTTGTTTTCTTCCAAACCAGTTTTCATATGGGTGGATAGGTTTCCTCCTTATATAAAATAAAGGATGTAAAATATTATTATCTTGGAAGTGAAAGCCTTTTAAACAAAGAATCCCATACCTGAGAAACGACAATTGTTGATTGAGGCACCTGCTTCTTCTCTTTTAGTTCTTCCACATTAATATTAGCAGGCTCCTCTTGAAGGTCAGAAGGCATAGGGGGTTCAGGTGGTCTAGCTTCGTGAATGATTGGATTGGGGTTGATCTTTTTTGAAGCCCTAGTGTTGTCATCATCATCTTTTTCAAGAGCATTACTTTGACCACCCCTGTCGCCACTTGAACCTTGACCTGCATCTACATTATCATCATTATTGTCATCATTATCATCATCATTATCATGGTCATCATTTTCATTACCACCCTCTTCCTCAGCGACTTCATCTTTATCACCTTCATCTTCAAAGTCAGAGTCTACTTCGAAGGAAGGGACTTTGAAGAACGGAATTTTAGAGGCATTGATCCCCTCTCTTTCAAAAATTTCAACCCCCTGCTACATTCTTTCAATTTTGTCCATAACTCTATCGACAAGAGCAGGGTCAAGTGAGGGTAAGCTCAAGTCTGGGCATTTATTGATATTGTTGGTGTAAGCAAGCATCATGGTGTCTTCAAAAGAATTGACAATGATGTCCTCAAGAGAAGTATTAAGGAATTGAGACCCACTGCTTTGCATTAGAAATAACATTGATAGCTAACTTTAGAGAATCTTTATTTTTCTTTATATTTTTCTTTAGAGTGGATTATTTTTCTGCCATTCGAGCTCTTTCATCCTCTGACTCTTTCAGAGTCATTTTCAATGCTAGATTTTTTTCAGCTAGGAGTTGACGTGCTTTTCTTTCTTTAGAAACAATAGACTCTAATTGAGAAATAGAACCTCTTAATCTCTCTAATACCATTATAGCTTCGTTTTTACTTGTAGACAGGGAGGAAACTTGGTTGTTTAAGTTGGAAATTTCTTCTCGAAGCTTGGTAGATTCAGAGGAGGATTTAAATGTGTTCGCTTGCAATGAGAGCCAACTTTTGGAAATCAAAAAAAGAAAAAATGATCCAAGTCAGCATTCAGAGAAAAACAATGAAAATAAAGATAAATAAAGTGAAATGTACCAAGAGTTATAGTTCTATAACGAACCGGTAGTGACCCGCCAGATCAGGAATAGAGGAAGGCGGGTGAATAGAGGCAAAAGACGAAGAATTCAAGATAGACTGGACTATCTTTTCAAAATCACTTGAACGCATGTGAGATGATGGTCTAGAAGGATCATGCTCTTGGAAGGAGTCGAAGTCCCCAAATATTTTTGCATTTGTTCAATTACACTAGGAGAGCTGGAGATGACAATGCATGAGAGGGGGTTAACTTTTATGGGAGTCTTCTTATGTTGATCAAGAGAAGCTTCGATAGTTAGACTCTCCTGAGTTTTGTCAATATCTACATGTTCCCCCACTTCTCATGGCGGAGAATCGAGAACTTCAACGATCTTGGCTTTCTTAGGGGATAGTTCCACCACGGTCATTTTACCCAACTTTCTTTTAGCAGCCATCTTTAACCAAGCAATGGCCTAAGACAAAGATGACGCATGGGTTATAGAAGTGAGGAGAGCTGGATCACTTATAATCAATTCAACCTAAGTGGCAGCCTTTGAAAATTCAAAAAAAAATACAAGTCAGAGGAGAAATTTAAAAAGTAACACAACAACAAATTACAAGTACAACGTTTAAAACTACTGGAGTGATTGGGACAAATTGGTGACATGGGGGAGAAATTCATCGGATCACCCAAAGAAAGGAAGAGTTTGCTTTGGGATGTGTGTTGAACTAAAGGAGGTTGATCAAGTACCCTCTAACCTTCTGGTAGGAAGGAATGCTTTTATAGATTTGAAGGATTCAACAGAGTTAATATATTCCTGATCCTACTTGATGCGGCAATCAACGACTTTATGGTTTTCTTATCTTCTTCGCTCAGCTCTCTAACATAAGCACCTGACAAGGAAACATAGATTAGTAAAGGAAATAAACTAAATGGAAAAATAAAGACCATGGTCTACTTACGGGGGGAAGAGAAAACCCCACCGATGTAGGAAAAGCATTTAATGAAGAAGAACTGCGTTTCCTAATTTCTGAATTTGTTTACCCCTTCAGATATTAGCTTTTGGGGGATTGGCTCTAAACATTTGATTATTCAAGTTGCTGAGTTTAACCAATCGAACAAGATAGTTCAAAACTTCAGTGTTAAGTGTTGAAATTCCTAACTCCAGTGCCATGAGTTCCAAAGACAGAAGATACTTATATACATTTGGTGATAACTGAATGGCAGCAATACCCAGATGGGTCAAGAACTTGGCCAAGAAGTCAAGAAAAGGCAGGAAACCACCATGCCAAATATGGATAGAAGTATATGAAAAATACCCTTCAAGTGGGCATTGGATAGTATCACTATCGCTTGGGGGAATAGCTTCCACACCAGTGATGCCGAAGTCACTGATAATTTCCTCTACCTCATTCTTAGTAGATACCAAGGAAAGCTTAGAAGTTGCTTCAATCTTAGGAGAAGATTTCATTACTGGCATTGTGTCTTTTTCTACTTTTGGGAAGTCTTTTTGACGCCCATGATCCTATCAGATAAATGGAAGAGAGGAAGAAAAGAACTTGGTTTATAAGAAAAGTCAGCGTGGACAGCAAACCGTACGATCAAAATTTAAATGAACTGCAAGAATTTACATAAGAATATGTAAAGGCGGGAAACGTTGAGGGTTTCGAAATGTTTGACTTGGAAAGTCAAGGGCATCCCTTCGCAGGAGGGCAAGTGTTACCACTAATTCTCACTTCAACCTTGTCGAAACCAAAATGAATATAAGGAAAAAAGGAATGAAAGATGACAGTACCAACAAAGCCTTTCAAAGGAGTCAAAAGAATGCTACAGCCAAAGACGAGATATGTTACAAGCTTTCAAAGGGTTCAAAATGGTCGAAAGCTTTCTTTTGCCTCAATGTCTTCCCTTTTGAAAAAGATACTTTCTCCTACATGAAGACGTTTCAAATAAGAAGAATACCTTTCGAAGGCTATGGATAACGACCCTCACGCACGCCAAACCTTTCGAAACTACTCAGAAGGATGTCTTGATTAGAACAACCGTTTCGAAAGCATAATCAAGCCTTTCGAACCGGTCGAGGCCTTTGACAACCAGGAAAGGTTCCGCATCTATCCACAAGCATTTCTTCGGAAGCTATCTTCTGCGTCGAAACCTAGATTATTTCAATACCTTTAAAGCCCAAGGTTGTACCTGTTGACAAAGTCGAAAGCTATTGCTACTTCCCACTAGCAACAACAAAGCAACACAAGGGGAAACGGCGCATCTACCCCTTTCGACGAGGATGAAAGCATTCGTATCCATTCAAATACAATGCAAAAGTATGTGCAAGTGTCAAATGTGACGAAAGGTCTACAAAACCACCTTTCGACCAGGTCGAAAGCACTCAGTCGAAAGGTACCAACCTATACCTATAAATAATACCCTAAGGGTTTGGTATTGAGGATCAGATCTCATTCACTCTACTCTTGTATTTTCTTAACTTTGTAAATTTGTAAACCCTTATTGGAAATCAAATTGAGGGAAATTGATCGGTTTATACATCATTAGTTTAATAAAGGCAAGATTTTGATATTTTAGGTTATGCAACTATTTGGAAACTTTGACTTGATTCGGTTGTGTTCTGTTTTTATCGACTTTATAGAAAAGATACCTTTCGATTGAGTCAAAACCTCTTGCTTTACCAAAACACTTAGGTTCTGTTTGTACCAAAATTGGGCACAACACTCTTCGGAAGTCTTTGAAGAGATAAAGTGAAGAAATTAAATGTAAAAAAGAGGATTTATCTAACAAAAACTCCAAATTTCAGAAATAAGAATAATTAAAGTGCAAGGAGACACAAGGATTTAGAGTGGTTCGGCGTATAGCCTACGTCCACTATGAAGTAGTTTGCTTTATTAATCTTCCTTTGATGTTTACAAGTGAATGCAATTAATTACAAGAGTTAGCTATTATTTGCAGCAATGAATCTTGTTGATAGCAGCAGCGACAAAGTTTAGATCTGGATCTGGCGGAGTCCGGGTGTTGGAGATCTCAAGGAGGAAGAAGAACCCCTTTTTTGTTGGCTTTGGGGGTCTATTTATAGGTGTAGGAGGCTGATATTTCGCTCAGATCTCGGGAGACCCTCTCTGGCACATGACCAAGCCCGTATGCCCGGGCCCGTGAAGTTTCGGTCCGATCCGTGATCGACACGAGCAGATTTCGACTCGCTCAAGATTTCATCAAATGGAGTCGAAATTTGGCGTGGACATTCTCTAGTATGTATGTAGTCTTCTGTGAAAATTTCATAGCATTTGGACTTGTAGATTTGGAGATATGATCGATGCGAAATGGAGTTCTCGGTAGGCTATTTCCTTCGACTCGCTTCCCTGTTTCGACTCGCTTATGTTTCGACTCGATGACGTGGCGCTTTGCTGGAGTCGAGTCAGACAGAGTCAAACAATGGTTCTGTGAAGGCTGTGGAGCGAGTCGAGGAGGACTCTCTGATGGATGCTGTCTCGATCGAGTCGAAGCAAGCTTTGGTCAAGCGAGTCGTAGTAGGCTTTGGTCGAGCGAGTCGAAGTAAGCTTTGGTCGAGCGAGTCGAAGATAGCACTGGGGGAGCGAGTCGAAGTGGGTAGTTGGGCGAAGCGAGTCGAAATGGGTAGTTGGGCGAAGTGAGTCGAAATAGGTATTCCAGATGGCAGTGAGTCAAACAGGGACGAGTCGAAGTTGATATCTGAGGGAACCGGAGCGAGTCGAAGGAGGGAGTCGAAGGAGCGAGTCGAATGGTGTCTGATTTTCATCAAATTTTGCATCCCTCATAACTTGAGCATACGAACTTGGATTGACTTGAGATTTTGAATGTTGGCTCCTATGGCTCTGCTTGCCATGTCCTACCAATTTTGGCTCGATCCAGACTTGAACAAAATTCATCGACATCCATAGTGAGCCCCTGTATAACTGATCTCTAGGACAGACCGTCACTAGTTACTAGTCAATCCCTTGGTGTTACGGCCTTGCCAAAAGGCGGGATAACATTTGCCCCCCAAAGTACGTCTTGTGAAAACATGATGTGCTTTGAAGTGCTTCAACCTTTATTCTGAATAGTTATTGTCTTCCCGATGAAAGTTGTAATCTTTGGCCGTTCCTCTTGATAATGTAAACTGTTGACTGTCGACTGCTGTGCCCTGTATCGTTGCAACTGATTGCTGTATGCCAGCGGTTATCCGTTTGCTGCGGTAGTCGTTACCGGATGAATTTCTGATTCTTAAAAATTTTGAATGCTGAATATTAGTCCGTCATTCATGCATGTACATTGACCTGATTCCCGCTGACGTTTGCACGTTCTCGAGTCATTGTCAGTTTATTGTTTTTGAATGTCCCTTCGTAACGATCCCCTCCTGAGTCGTTGTGAAGGATTGAAACGTCGAAGATAATTTTCATTGGACTTGTGGATCCGAAGTAAGCATGTCGAGTTGATGGAGTTGATCTCTTGAAGTCATGATTCTATGGATTCGAACAGGATGTTCGACTCGGTCTTGGATCGAACTGCTTCATTCGACTTGGTCTTGGATTCGAACTTTGTAGGAGCTGGAGTCGAAACGCATAGGAGATGGAGTCGAAGGGGAGCGAGTCGAAGGACGGAGTCGAAGTGATGGTGTGTAATGATGCATTGGAGATGGAGTCGAAGGGAAGCGATACGAATGGGAGTTCCGTATTTATGCACCGAAGAGGGAGTCGAAACACATGTTCGACTCCACTGGAACCTGAATCGTTTATTCCCATTGCTTTTCACTCCATATAAATATCTGGCACTTAGCCTTTTTTTTTTACTTTTTACCTTTACCTTTCCTGCCTTCGCATCGCTCTGAGACTCGAGAGGAAAGAACGAAAATTCTTGACTTCAAATCAACTCCTACCATCACTTAATCGAACTAATCTGACAGATCTAGGTAATCAATAAACGAATCCACGTGTAAAACGACGAGGCTTGGGTTTTCCTATCAAATCAATCAAAGTCGTGGTCGATCGAAGGCTTCCTGGCCTCCGCTTCATGTCGATGGAGTGTGGGTTTCGAGATGATGAGACGAGGGGCTTCGCGTTGATCGATTATGGAGCTTCACTTTTTATTGAGTGCTCTGAATTCATGGATCGACATGAAGGGATCGCGCCTGATGGACTCAAAACGATGGTCTCGAATCGAGTCGAAAAGTGTATCTTTTGATCGAGTCGAAGTGCAGGCCTGGGTTGGTTCGAAGCGGAGTGCCTGGAGATCGAGTCGAAGCAGAGGCTTTGGATTGAGTCGAAGCAGAGGCTTCGAAGCGAGTCGAAGAGCGTGGCTTCGGACTGAGTCGAAGGACATAGTCTTGGACCGAGTCGAAGTGCATACTCCCAAATGATCGATTCGACCTCGAGCCTTAGTGAATGATTTGACTTCGAACTTGAATAATTGCCTTGAACTTGAACTTTTGACACTTTGACCATTGGTTTAATTTTGACGACATCGAAAATCCTAGTGCCTTTGACCCCTTAACTCCGACGAGCTTCAGATTTTCTTAATTGGACTTAATTGTTTCACTGCATGCCTGATTGCCTAGTGAAGTTCGTTGATGAAACTGGAACTTATTAAAACAATAACACATTTTAACTTGGACCGATAGCTAATAACTGGATGGCATGGTTGCGACGGTCAGCGATGACGGTCCTTATGACTGACTTCTGAAGTCTCGTTGCTCACACGTTTTCCTTAATTCGGTTGATCTTCCCAAATAATATACAATACTGCACTGCACAACACGCTCACACACTTTACACTGGGGGATGCACGAGTGTTATTTGTCAGTTTAACAGTGATTTTTTATAAGCTAGTTGGTCATGAATCCTTCAAGTTCTCAGCAACTGGAATTTCCAAGTTCTATTCCTCCAACCATAGAGATACCAGTTATTGAAGCCGAAGTTATAGAGCCAGCTCCGGATGAGCGTCCGGGTGCTCGATTTAAACTCAATCCATCAGATTCCGTGCTGTCGGGTATATCTGAAGACATGCTTGGACGGATCTGCTTAAGGCATGGTTTGTCGCTTGACGACGTGCTGCTTCCTGGGCCTACTGACAGACCACACAACCCCCCGACAGGGTATACCGCTTTCAACCGTCACGCTTGTGCAGCGGGGACACTTCCTCCCTTCAATGACTATATAAGGGAGACGTTATCGTTTCTGGGCATAGCTCCTTCTCAGCTACATCCCAATGGGTATGCCTTATTGAATAACATCTTCGTTCTCTTCATGGAGATCCTTTTTCGACCACCAAAGTCGATCGAGACCCGATATTTATTCAATGTCAAGAGCCGTGGAGACAGCCCCTCTTTCACCTTTCTGGAAGCGGTTAGGAGCTGCCACATTGTACAGGGCTCCTGGGGAAGCTGAGTTATTACAAAACCGAATGGTTCTACGTTCGGTGCCCCTTGAATTTGCTGGGCGGTGGTTGGATAGACGTAAGTGTTCCCATTTCCCATGATTTACTGAGATGTTAGTGATCGACTCCAAGGACTGACATACTTTTCCTTTCTTACAGCCGCAATCTCTCGCCCCGATGGTGCGTACTTCAGAGAGCTTGTTCGGATTCTTCAAGCATTTCCGGGCGAAGAGAGGCACATAGACTTAGTCCTGACCGATAGGAATTTGAGGGCTGTCGGGCTGATAGAACGAAGACAGAGCATACACATGGATGTGATACATAGGGTGGCCTCGATGAAACGCGTGAAACACGTGAAGCGCAAAGCGCCTGCAGTTGCGATCACCGAGGAAGTTGATCCAGAAAGAACGCCCACCGATACTGAGCTCATGGCCATGCCTCCTTCCGATGTTTAGGATTTCCGGAGGAAAAAGAAAGGGCAAGGCCGCTGCTTTCAAATGCCCTAAATCGAGGAGATTTAAATCTGTGGTCGTGTCTTTACCTTCTCAAAGGAGTAGAATTTTAGAGGCTCCTTCCCCGCAAGTGGAGAGTCCTTTTGCCGGGCTTGATGATATTCCGATCCCGGATTTCGTGTCGTCTCCTCATGATGCCGGGACGAAAGGGCTTGATAGTGCTTTCGAACCGAGTGGGTCGCTTGCTATGGGCGCGGCCGACATTTCTGGTTGGTTGGGGGATTGCACATGCATACACATCACTACACTTCATGATCCACAACTGTACCTCGTCCAACTTAGGAAGTCGCTAACTCTTTCTTCGCTTCTCATTTTCAGGTACCATGTCCGAGAGAAGATCAATGCTGAACAGTCTTTGTTCAGCCCGAAAGGCTTCTAGTTACTATGATTATCGCAGGAGGGATTCTGATAGGGATCGCGATCGCGAGCACTCTAGTCAGGATAGGTACGAGCGTGATAGGGATAGAGAGTACCATCGCCGGTCTAGATCACATTCTCCTCCTCCCAGGCTTCCGTCTCCACCTCTTGCTCATGTTCCAAAGCCGCCCGAGCCTCCTCGTCATAGGCCTTCCCCTCATACTTCAAGATCTGAGACTCATGTTCAGAGAGTTGAGACTGCTTCTTCTATGGTTATAGAGAAAATCCCTGCTAACCCCACTGGAGAAGGGGCCCTTAAGTTGGCTCAAATGAAGAAGGATTTTCCGAATATTTGCTTGGACGGTTATGTTTTCCCTCCCCACTTGAAGAGAATTCCATCTTCGGTAGAAGGCATGATGCATGACTTTGTCCACGACATCTATACCCAATATTGAGAGTGGGCGAAGGCTGGTGAAAAAGCATCCAAAGTGGCCTTCGAGCGGGCTAAAGAGGTCGAGAAGATGGAGACTGAGCTTGCAAAAAGGGATCGTATTATTCAAGTCCTCTCTGCTGAGTCCGAGTCTTCTCAGAAATCTGAGATTGAGGCCATTAAGAAGGCTGATGAAGCGAAAGCTAAGATGGAGAGGTTGGGGCAGACACACGTTGCCTTGGTGGAGGAGATGGGACATCAGAATACCAAAGTTATCGCCGAGCGGGACGCGGCGGTCATGGAGCTCAACGAACTAAAATCCAAATTCGCCAGCTTAGTTAAAGAAAAAGACGATGCGAAAAACGCAACCCAGGAGGCGTGCGATCAGGTTGTTCCGCTCAGGGGAGAACGGGATGCGGCAGTGGCCAAAGTCCAGAAAGTGGAGACTGAGGTCGAGGAAAGGGTGAAATTGGCCGAGTCCGGACTAGAGGCCGACATCGAGGACCTCCTTGTTGTCTACAATGCTAATGTGCTGAGGCACAGGGGCTTATCCTGGCTCGATGACTATTCAGTGCATCTCCGCAGTGCTTGGGGCCGATTGGTCAAGGAGGAGAAAGAGGCGCACCCGGGGGAATCTGTGGATGAATTCGAGCTTGAGAATCGCCTGTTAACTGATGATGAGAAGAAGATTCTCCATGATTCAATGATCTCTTATGAGAAGGAGAGGCTCGGTACTCAACACCTGGAAGTAGGAGAAGGCTCCGGGGTTGGACATCATGATGCAAGTCTTGACATTCCGGTGTCAACCCAGCCTGAACCTTCGCCTGCGGCTGACCCTCAAGTTGTTCCTGC
Organism: Allium fistulosum; assembly: GCA_030737815.1. Taxonomy (NCBI): domain Eukaryota; kingdom Viridiplantae; phylum Streptophyta; class Magnoliopsida; order Asparagales; family Amaryllidaceae; genus Allium; species Allium fistulosum. The sequence continues at coordinate 420,618,038 of CM060907.1, read as the reverse complement.
CTATAATCTGGATCAGCCGCGGATGTCTCCGAATGCAGCGCCAGCAACTAAAGCCGCCCCGTTTCTTGCAAGCCAAACTGAGGAAGGTATTCCAAACATTCTATATGTCCTTCATGAGTCGAAGTCTTCGATCGAGTTTAAGTTCTAACAAATTTTTTATTCCGTGTCCAGTGATTGACGTTGCGCCGCACATGCCTCCTGCTACTCAAGGATTATATCAGATGCAGGGGGCTATCGTGACCGAAGCAACCATTGTGAGCACAGCTGCCCCGATTGGTGATAGGCCGGGTAATACAATGGCGTTCGACGAGCACTAGATGGATGAACTCTTTCGTTGTCATGGCGATCCCCCCGCTGACTTGCCATCTATCGTGAGTGGAACTGATCCTGGTGCAAGTTCTTCAATGCCGACTGCTGATGTCCCCAGTGGGGCTCGAGCTGTTACCGAAGAGGAGATGTTTGCCCAGATCGACGCTGAACTGGCAGTAGCTGGCTATGACGGCAGCTTTGGAAGTGTGATGGTAGCATCGGGACCTGCCCCGCTTGGAATGATGTCTCCTGGTGGTTCTGTCTTTCTCACCAGCCTGCCCATTCCACCGTCTGTGATTGATCCCGTCCCTCCGACTCCGCCCGTAGGAAGCATTCTCATTCACACGAGCTCGGAGGAAGACGTCGACATAATGCCATTGCCGGAAGACCAACTGCCGAAAGGCACAGGCTTGAAGAGGAAGGTTGGCGACGGCTCAAGCGGGTCCACACTGAAGAGGAAGCCAAGGAAGAAGAGAGACTAAGCACGATTGCCTGACGTATTTTGATTTCTTTTAGCATTTTGTTAGCCGTGTATAGATGCGGGTTCGGCCCCTGCTAGTATGAATTTTTTGGAAACTTGTACACGAACGTCTTCTATAATCAATAGAAATGAAATTTTTTCTTTTTGACTTCCTTTTCTGTCAATGTGTATTGGACTAAGTGTTTCAGTGCCTGGACTGTACTTGCAAAGTTTCAGTTTCCGAATGAAGTTCGTTCCTGCTTGCCAAGTTCGGGTATTGTGGTCATGGCTTGTGATTGAGAACCGAGTTGAATTCTGATGTCGCATCGCTTCAATCAATGGTTGATGCTTGAGTTTCAAACACATGCCCGCCGTCTGGGGACTTGGGATTGGTTTTTGTACTCCGACTCGCACTCCTGGAGTTTGGAGTCGACACTCATACTTCGATTCACGCTGTGGGAACTTTGAAGTTGGTGTTCAGGCTCCGTTCTGCATTCTGGCAATCCGAAGTTGACATATATGCTTCGACTTGATCTTGGGAAATTCGGGAGTGATGCTTATACTCCGACTCGCGCTCTGGGAGTTCGGAGTTGGATGTTTATACCCCACTTCATACTCCAGGAATATGGAGTTGAATGTTTATACTACGATTCGCGCTTCGGGAATTCGGAGTTGGATGTTTATACTACGGTTCGCGCTTTGGGAATTCAGAGTTGGATGTTTATACTCCACTTCGCACTCCGGGAATATGGAGTTGAATGTTTATACTCCGGTTCGCGCTTTGGGAATTCGGAGTTGGATGTTTATACTCCGGTTCGCGCTTTGGGAATTCGGAGTTATATGTTTATACTCCACTTCGCACTACGGGAATATGGAGTTGAATGTTTATACTCCGGTTCGCGCTTTGGGAATTCAGAGTTGGATGTTTATACTCCACTTCGCACTCCGGGAATATGGAGTTGAATGTTTATACTCCGGTTCGCGCTTCAAGAATTCGGAGTTGGATGTTTATACTCCGGTTCGCGCTTTGGGAATTCGAAGTTGGATGTTTATACTCCACTTCGAACTCCGGGAATATGGAGTTGAATGTTTATACTCCGGTTCACGCTTTGGGAATTCGGAGTTGGATGTTTATACTCCACTTCGCACTCTGGGAATATGGAGTTGAATGTTTATACTCCAGTTCGCGCTTTGGGAATTCTGAGTTGGATGTTTATACTCCGGTTCGTGCTTTGGGAATTCGAAGTTGGATGTTTATACTCCACTTCGCGCTTTGGGAATTCGGAGTTGAATGTTTATACTCCGGTTCGCGCTTTGGGAATTCGGAGTTGAATGTTTATACTCCGACTCGCGCTCTGGGAGTTCGGAGTTGAGGAAGGATTATCATGTACCAATCCCTTTTTTGACTTTGATTTGATGGCTTGCCCCCAAGCTCGGGTTTCACTTAGGGAGTGATTGGTTGCACCGCAGTCACTCTCTATTTGAATAAATCCCAACGTATGATGAGACTTAGCTCTCTGTGCATAGTGATGGTCATATGAAGTATTTCACGTAAATCACAGCTCTGGCTCGAAGAGGTTGCATTTTATTGCTGAAATAAGAAAGTATGGTGAATTAGTTGCCTTATTACAAGTTATAATTTCGAAATGCATAAACAAATTGGAGAAAAGAAAAGTAAACTAAATGGATAAAGGTAGCCTGTCAGGTGTAATAGCAGTGAAGGCTTTCGTTGTTCCAAGCTCTTGGCAAGCTAAGACCGTCGATGGTTGATAACTTGAATGTGCCATCTCCGAGCCTTCGTTCAATAACATACGGTCCTTCCCATGTTGGCTTCATATATGAAGTAACCGGATACACTCTTTTTAAGACGAGATCGCCTAACTCGAAGGTTCGCGGACGGACCTTGGCGTTGTACAATCGGGCGACTCGACTTCGATGCGCAGCCGCCCTCAAGTCAGCTTCCTCACGCTTCTCATCTAGTAGATCGAGAGATTCAGCAAGCAATATGGCATTTGTCTTTGGATCATAGTATGTCACACGATGAGAAGGTACTTCTAGCTCGACTGGAATAACGGCCTCTGAACCGTAGGAAAGAGAGAATGGGGTATGGCCGGTCACGGCCTTGGGGGTTGTTTGGTAAGCCCATAGAGCCATAGGAAGTTCATCGACCCATTTCTCCCCGACCTTTTCTAGTCGTTTCTTCAGGATTGATTTTATAACCTTATTAACTGCTTCGACCTGTCTGTTTGCTTGAGGGTGTGCAACTGTGGAGAATTTCTTTTGGATGTGAAATCGTTTGCAGAAATCTTTGAATTCAATGCTGTCGAATTGGGTTCCGTTGTCCGTAATTATGGTGTGCGGGAGACCGAACCGACAGATGATGTTACGAACCACAAAGTTGATTACTTTCTTCGTCGTAATGGTAGCTAGAGCTTCGGCTTCAGCCCACTTTGTAAAGTAATCAACTGCGACGATGGCGTACATCGCTCCATCTTTTGCCAGAGGTAGAGCACCGATGATGTCGATGCCCCACATTGCGAATGGCCATGGGCTGACCATTTGCGTTATCTCAGTAGGAGGAGCTCTAGGAATTCAGGCATATTTTTGGCACCTATCACATTTCTTCGCATATTCCATTGCATCACGATTCACGGTAGGCCAGTAATATCCGTAGCGAAGTATTTTCTTGGCAAGTGTTTGACCCCCAATGTGATCACCACATTCTCCCTCATGCACATCGCGTAGCACTTGTTTGATTTCATCGTGAGCGATGCATCGGAGTAGGGGAACTGAGTATCCCCTTCTGTACATGAGTCCATTCGGGATGGTAAACCTTGATGCCTTTCGAAGGACTTGTCTTTTTTCACTCCTGCGCTCCGGCAAGGTTGCGCGCTCAATGTAATCTCTGAGTGGAGTCATCCATGAATCCCTTTCGGGGATGGATTCGCATACCGGGTTTATTTCTGCTCGGTCGATACTTAGGGAAGATAGTGGTTCTACGGGTACAAGTCCCATTTGTTGAGCTTCGCCTGTGCTGGCTAACTTTGCCAACGAATCAGCCTTTTGGTTGCGTTCTCGAGGTACACTGAATATGGCGCAGTAATCGAAATAGTCTAGTACTTCCTTAACTCGCGCTAAATAAACGGCCAACCTTCGATCTCTTGCTTGATACTCTCCTCGTACTTAACACACAACAAATTGTGAATCACAATAAATTTCCACAGCGATAATTCTCAAATCCGTAGCGATTTTTAAGCCGGCTAGGAGGGCTTCATATTCAGCTTCATTATTAGTCGCATGGAAATCGAACTTTAAGGCATAACATATGGATCGACCTTCGGGAGTTTCAAGCACAATACCGACGCCTGAACACTGGTCGTTTGATGCTCCGTCAGTATAAAGTTTCCAGACGTACTCGGGGGATTAACTGGTTTCGGGCAAGTCCTCTGGGATGGTAAATTCAGCTATGAAATCGGCTAGGACTTGTCCTTGTATGGTCCGTCTCGGAGCGTAAGTAAGGTCAAACTGGCTCAGTTTGATGTTCCACTTGAGTAACCTTCCAGACGTCTCAGGCCGCGAGAGGACCTGTCGTAACGGCTGGTCGGTGTAAACAATAATGGAATATGCCTGGAAGTATGGTCGGAGTTTTCTTGATCCAACGACAAGGCAGTAGGCCAACATTTCCAGCTTCGGATAATTTCTTTCAGCCTCAGTCAATCATTTGCTGACATTGTATACGGGCCTCTGTATCTTGTCTTCCTCTCGGATTAACGCAGCACTGATAGCATTTTCTGATATCGCCAGATATATGAAAAACTTCTCATGATTAATAGGCTTTGACAGTATAGGTGGTGTAGACAGATGTTGGACTAGTGCTTGAAAAGCGCCCTCACACTCTGTGGTCCATTCAAAGTTTCGTTTCCCTTTTCGAATCAGATCGAAGAAGGGAATGCACTTGTCAGTGGATTTTGAAATGAACCTGCTCAACGCTGCTACCTTTCCATTGAGACTCTGGACTTGTTTTATGGTTTTAGGAGTTTCAAGGTTCCTGATTGCCCAAATCTTTTCGGGATTGGTTTCGATTCCCCGGGCGTTAACGATGAACCCAAGGAACTTTCCGGATGCAACTCCAAAGTGGCATTTCAGTGGGTTGAGCTTCATCTTGTATTCCCGAAGTATGTTGAACATAGTTTCCAGGTCTTTTACATGGTCGGTGGAGAGTCGTGACTTCACAAGCATGTCGTCTACATATACTTCCATTATCTTCCCGATTTGATTAGCGAACATCTGATTGACCAACCGTTAGTAAGTAGCTCCGGCGTTCTTGAGTCCGAACGGCATAACCTTGTAACAGTAAAGTCCTAGATTGGTCACGAAGCTGGTGTGTTCTTGGTCGGGTAAATTCATCGGTATCTGATTGTAGCCTGAATACGCATCCATGAAGGATAAGAGTTCATGTCCAGCCGTCGAATCCACTAGCTAATCAATCCTAGGGAGCGGGAAACTGTCTTTGGGGCATGCTTTATTTAAATCGGAATAGTTGACACATGTTCTCAAGTTCCCATTTGGCTTTCGGACGAGTATGGGATTTGACACCCACTCGGGATATAGTGCATCTCGAATGAATCCGTTCGCTTCAAGCTTTTCTACTTCCTCTTTAAGGGCGACAGATCTCTCTGGATCCATGCCGCGCCTTTTTTGTTTGACCGGGACATGCCGCGGGTCAATGTTCAGAGTGTGGCTCGCAATGTCCGGCGAGATCCCATACATATCAGAATGTGTCCAGGCAAACGCGTCAAGATTTTCCCGCAGAAATTCAACCAATTCCTCTTGAGTTTGCTGGCTTAGCTAAGATCCAATCTTTATTATTTTTGAATCATCGTCATTGTCAATTGGGACATCAATTGTCAGTTCAGCTGGGGATGCTTGACTTTCTTTAGATTCTCCTTCGTCTTCAGTTTCTCTCGGGTCAAGGTCCCTGAGGAATTGGCTGGGGTGCCCGGGCCTGGGCCCGGGCGTTAATTGTCAATTGTCGGCGAAATGGACGCATAGAAACTCCTCTACGTCCTTTCCCTTCTCCTTCCGCTGTGCTTCCCGTAGCTCAGCAACATAGCAGGCTCTAGCAGTGGCCTGATCTTCGTGAACGATTCCTATTCCATGATCGGTGGGAAATTTCAAGGTCAAACACTGATGCAGCTCAGGATGAAGGTCTAAGTCGTACACGACTTAAGGGACTAAGTCGCACACGACTTAAAGAAGTAACTATAGGTCGTCTTCGACCTAAGGAAGCATGTGAGTAGGAGCTACGACTTAACTGGAGACCAGGGGAAGGAGTTAACTCGAGTTTATGACCTAAGGAGAAGGTTCTGGGTTGTCTACGACCTAACGAGATACTGGAATGACCTAACTTGTTTTTAGGTCGCATACGAGCTAACGAGTTAAGGTATAGGTCATGGGAACGACTTAACATATCACCAGGGAAAGAACTACGACCTAACGGGTTGGGGGATGCCGAGTTAAAACAGGGAGATAGGTCGCTGGAACGAGCTGAGAAGGTGCTACGACCTAACAAATCACGACCTATAATAGGTCGCAAGAAAACGGAACGAGCTAAGTTAGGTCGCAAAGTCTTGGGTCGCAGAGACTTAGGTCGCGAGGCCTTAGGTCGTGAAGAATTTCTGAAGCCGCTTCTGTTAGGTCGCAAACGAAAGGATGCCGTTCATTCTTAGGTCGCAAAGCTCTGTATGCCATTGATTTCCTTAAGTCGTTGAGTTGGGATACCGCAAAGTTCTTAAGTCGCAAAGCTCTGGAGGTCATTGATTCTTATGCCGCGTGGATCTCTGCCGTTAATTGTTAAGTCGTCAAGTCAGTATGTTGTAACTATTTGTTGTTAGGTCGCTGCCGACCTATGCTAAGTCGCGTATATTCTTAGGTCGAACCATTCTAGGTCGTAGGTCGTTTCTGACCTAAGTACTTGTATTTTTTTTGAAGTTTTTGCGTGTTGAGTTGTAAAGCTATAAATAGTAAGTGTGAGCCATTTGTAAAGGTTGTTGATTTTTGAATAAAATTCTCTTTTGATTGCTGTGTGCTTTCATCTAAATTGGTAGTTGAGTGTAATCTCCTATCTCCTCTTTCGGATAATCGAGTGAGCTCGATTCAACGATTGTAGAAGCCGATTCGCGGAATCAAGTGCGCTTGATCAACGCTTGAAGAATTGAAGATCTTTGAACCCGGTATCGTGCGCGATCAACGAGTTCGGGATAGCTAGAATTCGGTATCTTCGGATCAACGAATTTGGGCATTTCAGTATCTTCCAATCCGCCGATTGCTACAAACAACGATCAACTTTGTTTTTGAAATATTCGCTGCGTCAGTTTTGGTATCAGAGCTTGTTCTAACCAATCATAGTTAGATCGAGTCTTGGAGCCGAGAATTTAAAGTTTGAAGAGATTTGCCGAGCTTGAAGTGAAGATTCGAATTTGTTTATCACGGCCGAGAGTAAGAAGGCTTGTTCGAAGATTGATTGATCGAATTTGTATTAGAAGCCGAAACTTTGTCCATCGTGTTCATCGCGATTTGCTACAAAGTGGAAGCTTTCGATCCGTTTCATTTTGGATCAAAGTCCGAATTGTGTTTGAATTTTGAAGTGTTGAAGTGTTTGTGAAAATTTCAAGTATGCCGCCAAGGAGAGCTAATCGTCACCAAAACGTAGAAGCTTTGTATCGAAGAGAAGAAGCTGATGAGATGGAGCAAAGAATCAATGAGAATTTTAGTGAAAAGCTTAACGAAAGAATTGGCCGGTTAGAGAAGCTTATGACGGAGATGAATCAAAATCGGAGAAGGGTTTCACCTGAATCTAACCATGGGGGTAGTAGAGTCTCGCCACATTCCAATCGAGACAGAAGTGTTGAAAATGATCAAGGACGTGGAAGGAACGTGAATGATCGTGAACGGAGGAATGTAGATAGAAGGGATGGTGGTAGACGTGAAGGGAGTAGAGATGTTGGTGGTCATAATCGACATCGTTATGCATCTGATTTTGAAGAGGAGTATGATGGTGGTAGTATTCAAGGAAGAGGTAAAGGAAGAAACTATTCTGAGTATGATCACAAATGGGAGTCGGTGATGAAGACAGAAATTCCTGAATTCAAGGGTGGTATGCAAGCGGAGGAGTTTCTAGATTAGGTAGCTAATGTTGAAGAAATTTTTGATTTCAAAGAAGTTCCAGAACAGCGTAGAGTGAAGTTGGTTGCTACGAGGTTAAGGGGTAGAGCTTTGGCATGGTGGCAGCAAACCAAGCTTACACGTGAACGAATGGGGAAGTCAAAAGTTGAATCTTGGGAGAAGATGAAGAAATTGATGAAATCAACGTTTTTACCATACAATTATCAATCTTTGATGTATCAACGTTTGCAGAACTTGAGACAAGGGACGAAATCTATGAATGACTATGCTGATGAATTCTATCAACTCATTGCAAGGAATGATATTATGGAAACGGAAGAGCAGCTGACATCTAGATTCATTGGGGGATTGAGAATGCAGATTCAGGATATGGTTAATATGTTCGATCCAAGATCTGTGGCAGAAGCACATCAGAAAGCGTTGGCTTGGGAAAAGCAAGGGAGACGAGGAGGAGGTGTGTTTACAAATTCCAACAATCCAGTGAAGGGAGTTAGTGGGAGTTCTCATGTTTCAAAAGCTGTTGCCAAACCAGTTGTGAATGAGGTTGGGAAGACGAAGGTCAATAATGGTTTCAAATGTTACAATTGCCAAGAGTTGGGCCACAAAAGTAATGAATGTCCAAAGCCGAAGAAGAGAGCGATGATAGCAGAGGTTGAGGATGAGGATGAAGAAGTTGAATGTTCCAATTCACCACCTGATGAGGAGGAAGAAGAAGTATTGGGAGACGAAGGTTATAATCTCATGATGAAGAGGTCCTGTTTAACTACAAAGCAAGAGGAGGATTGTAGTTGGTTGAGGAGCAATATTTTTCAGTCGACATGTACTATTCTGGGGAAAGTTTCCAAATTTGTTATTGATGCTGGAAGCTGTGACAATATAATTTCTTTGGAGGCTGTGAGGAAGTTGGCATTGAAGACTAAGAAACATCCGAAGCCATACAAGCTAGCTTGGTTGAGAAAAGGCGGGGAGGTGAAGGTTGGACGAAGGGCTCGTGTGAAGTTTTCCATTGGGAAGAAATACAAAGATGAAATCTGGTGTGATGTCGTAGATATGGACGTTTGTCATTTGTTGCTGGGGAGACCGTGGCAGTATGATCGAGCTGTGCAACATGATGGGCGTACCAACAGTTACAGTTTCATGTTTGAAGGCACAAAGATTACTCTAGTTCCAAAGAAGCGACAACAGGAGGAAAACAAGTTGGAGGAGATTGAAGAGCTCAAAACTTTGTTATCGTTGAAGGAGTTTGTGAAGGAAGTAGAGGAGGAGCCTGAAGTGTTCTTATTGATCGGACGGGAGAGTCAGGAAGTGGTTGAAATCCCAGAAGAAGTAAAACCAGTACTGAAAGAATTTGACGATGTATTTCCAGAGGAGTTACCAACGGAGTTACCACCGTTGAGGGATATCCAACATCAGATAGATCTTGTTCCAGGTGCTGTGTTGCCACACAGACCACATTATCGAATGAGTCCGAAGGAACATGAAGAATTGCGGAGGCAGGTAGAGGAATTGCTTGAGCAGGGGCGTGTGCAGGAGAGTTTAAGTCCTTGTGCTGTACCAGCTTTATTGGTACCCAAAAAGGATGGAACGTGGAAGATGTGCACTGACAGTCGAGCATTGAATAAGATTACTGTGAGATATAGATTTCAAATGCCGAGGTTGGATGATTTGTTAGATCAAATAAGCGGAGCTACTATCTTTTCTAAGATTGACTTGAAGAGCGGTTATCATCAGATTCGCATTAGACCGGGGGACGAATGGAAGACAGCATTCAAGACGAGGGAAGGCTTGTATGAATGGCTGGTAATGCCGTTTGATCTATCGAATGCACCAAGTACATTTTGAGGGTGATGAATCAGATTTTTCGACCGTTCATTGGGAAATTTGTGGTGGTGTATTTTGATGATATTCTGATTTACAGTGGAAGTCCAGAGGAACATTTGAAACATCTTAGAGAAGTGCTGATGGTATTGCGACAAGAACAATTCTATGCTGCAACGAAGAAATGCGTGTTCATGACGCATAGTGTTTTATTTTTGGGATATGTTGTATCGGAAGAAGGAATATAGGTTGACCAAAGTAAAGTTGAGGCAATCAGAGATTGGCCCAGCCCAAGACGATAACGGAAGTTCGTAGTTTTCATGGGTTGGCTTCATTTTATCGAAGGTTTATTCCACACTTTAGTAGTGTGATGGCGCCTGTTACAGATTACATGAAAGGTAAACAGTGTGCATGGACGGAGGAAGCCGGGGTTGCTTTTGAGCGAATCAAAGAACTTTTAACGTCTGCACCAATTCTAATATTACCAGATTTTCAGTTAGTGTTTGAACTACACACTGATGCATCCAAGGTTGGGATTGGAGGAGTGTTGAGTCAGAAGGGACGTCCAATTGCATATTTCAGTGAGAAGTTGTCTGGAGCGAAGATGAGATACAGTACATATGATGTGGAATTCTATGCTGTTGTACAATCTATTAAACACTGGAGACATTATCTATTTCAAAAAGAGTTTGTTCTGTATACTGATCATGAAGCATTGAAGCATTTGCAAGGGCAAGATAAGATTTCAGCGAGACATGCATCGTGGATTGCATATCTGCAGCAGTTTACTTTTGTTGTTAAACACAAGTCAGGGGTGACGAATCGAGTGGCTGATGCTTTGAGTAGAAGGAGTCATTTGTTGACTACACTGAAAGTTGAGGTGACAGGGTTCGATGTGTTGCCAGAATTATTTGTCAATGATCCTTACTTTGCAAAGGTGGTTGATAAAGTCAAGGAGGGAAAGACGGATGAGTTTTTGATGGTAGATGGTTTTCTGTTCAAGGCAAATCGATTGTGCATACCGGAGGGTAGTCTGAGAATGAAGATTATCAAGGAGTTACACGAAGAGGGACATGTTGGGAGAGACCGTACCTTACAGTTGATTTCACAATCCTACTTTTGGCCATCGATGAGGAAAGAAGTAGAGAGGTTTGTGGAGCGTTGTCATATTTGTCAGGTTTCGAAAGGAACTGCGACTAATGCCGGTTTATATATGCCGTTACCCGTGCCTGTAAAACCATGGGTGGATATCAGTATGGACTTTGTGTTGGGGTTGCCGAGAACGCAGCGTGGTAATGATTCCATTTATGTGGTGGTTGACAGATTTTCGAAAATGGCACATTTTATTGCTTGTAAGAAGACGGCGGATGCTGTTCATGTTGCTCAGTTGTTTTTCAAGGAGATCTATCGACTTCATGGATTGCCAGAATATATTGTGTCGGATAGAGATACTCGATTTCTGAGTCACTTTTGGTTAAGTTTGTGGAAGATGGTGAGAACGAAGTTGAACTTTAGCAGCGCTTATCATCCGCAGACAGATGGACAGACTGAGGTGGTAAACAGATCATTGGGAAACTTGCTGAGGTGTCTTGTACAAGATAATCTGAAGAGTTGGGATGTGAAGTTATGCCAGGCAGAGTTTGCCCATAATCATGCTGTAAATCGAAGTACTGGGTTCAGTCCATTCCAGATTGTTTATTCAAGCTTACCGAAGGGACCGTTGGATTTGACGGTAGTGCCACAATCAAAGAAGACAGTTAAGAAAGCTACTGATTTTGTTGAGGGGTTAGCGGAATGTCATAAAATCGTTCAAGAACGATTGGAGAAAGCCAATGAGAAATATAAACGATCTGCAGATTTGAAACGACGAAATGTTGAGTTTAATGAAGGAGATATGGTTTATGCAGTGTTAACAAAAGATCGTTTTCTAGTAGGCGCTTATAACAAGTTGAAAGCCAGGAAAATTGGTCCGGTGGAAGTTGTAAAACGAATTAATGAAAATGCTTATAAGTTAAAACTGCCAGATGACGTGTATACGTCTGACGTATTCAATGTTAAGCATCTTGTACCATATCATGGGGATGAGTTTGTTGTGGTGAATGCAGAAAGTGCAAATTCGAGGTCGAATTTTTCTCAACCTGGGGAGGATGATGCAGCTCAGGATGAAGGTCTAAGTCGTACACGACTTAAGGGACTAAGTCGCACACGACTTAAAGAAGTAACTATAGGTCATCTTCGACCTAAGGAAGCATGTGAGCAGGAGCTACGACTTAACTGGAGACCAGGGGAAGGAGTTAACTCGAGTTTACGACCTAAGGAGAAGGTTCTGGGTTGTCTACGACCTAACGAGATACTGGAACGACCTAACTTGTTTTTAGGTCGCATACGAGCTAACGAGTTAAGGTATAGGTCGTGGGAACGACTTAACATATCACCAGGGAAAGAACTACGACCTAACGGGTTGGGGATGCCGAGTTAAAACAGGGAGATAGGTCGCTGGAACGAGCTGAGAAGGTGCTACGACCTAACAAATCACGACCTATAATAGGTCGCAAGAAAACGGAACGAGCTAAGTTAGGTCGCAAAGTCTTGGGTCGCGGAGACTTAGGTCGCGAGGCCTTAGGTCGCGAAGAATTTCTGAAGCCGCTTCTGTTAGGTCGCAAACGAAAGGATGTCGTTCATTCTTAGGTCGCAAAGCTCTGTATGCCATTGATTTCCTTAAGTCGTTGAGTTGGGATACCGCAAAGTTCTTAAGTCGCAAAGCTCTGGAGGTCATTGATTCTTATGCCGCGTGGATCTCTGCCGTTAATTGTTAAGTCGTCAAGTCAGTATGTTGTAACTGTTTGTTGTTAGGTCGCTGCCGACCTATGCTAAGTCGCGTATATTCTTAGGTCGAACCATTCTAGGTCGTAGGTCATTTCTGACCTAAGTACTTGTATTTTTTTTGAAGTTTTTGCGTGTTGAGTTGTAAAGCTATAAATAGCAAGTGTGAGTCATTTGTAAAGGTTGTTGATTTTTGAATAAAATTCTCTTTTGATTGCTGTGTGCTTTCATCTAAATTGGTAGTTGAGTGTAATCTCCTATCTCCTCTTTCGGATAATCGAGTGCGCTCAATTCAACGATTGTAGAAGCCGATTCGCGGAATCAAGTGCGCTTGATCAACGCTTGAAGAATTGAAGATCTTTGAACCCGGTATCGTGCGCGATCAACGAGTTCGGGATAGCTAGAATTCGGTATCTTCGGATCAACGAATTTGGGCATTTCAGTATCTTCCAATCCACCGATTGCTACAAACAACGATCTACTTTGTTTTTGAAATATCTGCTGCGTCAAACACCATGGGGCAATGGCTATTCTGAATTCAGCGAGGGCCGGTCGGCCCAAGAAAGCATTGTAAGGTGAGTTTATGTCTAGAACGATGAATTGCAACATTCGTACTCTCCGACGTTCTCCTACTCCCAACTCCACAGGCAGTTCCACTATCCCAGTGGCAATTGTGGCACTTCCGTTGAAACCATGGACTCGAAACTGACAAGGCTTCAAGTCTGTGGCTTCCATCTTCATTTGATCATAAGCTCGTCTGAACAAAATATTCACAGAGCTTCCACTGTCAACTAAGATCCTCTTTATTCAAGCGGGACCTACTTGTGCAGAGATGACCACTGGGTTGATAGTGGGAGCCTCGATTTTATCTGCGTCTCTACATCTGAACACGATGTCATCCATCATCATTTTTTGTTGCTTGGCCGGAGCCCCCTCATCAAAACTACTACAACACTCGAAGTCTGCATGCCTGATAGAACTAGCATACGACTACATTTCCTTCCAGCTTCGATCTGCCGGGTGAGGACCGCCGCTTATTGTGTTAATGACCAACCTCCCGTCCGCACGAGCGGGTTCTTCCTGTCTTTCTTGATTCTGCGCACGGTTCTGATTTGATGGGGCCGCACCACCGGATTGAGGCGCCTGTACGTACTGATCCAGCTTCCGCTAACGTATCAACTTTTCAATGAGGTCTTGTAGGTGACGACACTCATTGGTATTATGGCCATAACTTTCATGGAATCTACATAACTTTCCTGTTTGGATTTGTCTTTCGGTTGGTGGTTTTGGGGAAAGATTCTTATACTGCATGGTACTGTAGGTCTGCAAGTACACATTTTCCAACGACATGTTCAATGGAGTGTAGTTTTCGTACATGGGAGCTCGACGCCGTGGTCCACGATCCTGATCACGTTTTTTGTTCTGATTTCTATTGTCCCTCTACTGATTCTGCTTATTTTGGACGTTCAACTGAACTTTTCCAGAACCATCTCCGGTCTGTTTAACAGCGACGTTACTCTGGATGCCTTCGGTGTGAGGTCCTGCGTCATCCTGCTTCCTAGACTGTCTCGCATCCTCCCTTCTTAGGAATTGGGATGCCTTAGAATAGAAACGGTCCAATGACGCAGGTAGTTTCCCAGCTAACCAACTTCCGAACTCAGAATCAGCATCAATCACCTTAGTCAGAGCCATCAGAATAGAGTTATTGTTGGGATTGCTTATTTCCACACACGCAGCATGGAATCGCTCCAAGTAACGCCTAAGCGTTTCTCCGGGAGCTTGCGTAACACTAGAAAGAGAGTTAACGTCCTTTGGCCTCGCCACATGCATACGGAATTGTTCGACAAACTTAGTGGCCATCTGGTTAAAGTTAGAGATGGATCGCGGTGGCAAACGAGTGAACCACATGGTAGCGATGCCTCCCAGGGAAATGGGGAAACTACGGCACTTTACTACATCATCAGCCCTAGCAGCATTCATCAGCCATTCGTATTTCAGGACGTGTTGATTGGGGTCAGAACTCCCTTCATAAACTAGCAAGGCTGGCATCCTGAAGTGCCAAGGTGGTTCAGCGTATAAAACATCATCGGTGAAAGGGGTATGACTTCGGGAGATTCCCCAGTCGTCATTAGATAGACCCTAACTTTCACGGATCATTTGGCGAATCATCGCTGGTATATTTGTCGTTTGGACACTCAGAGCATGTTGTGTCAAGGTGTGGTCGGGTTCCACAGCGCGAGTCTGGACCGGACGCGGTCGACGGTCTGTGCCTCGCCTCCTTGGTTCAACATCCTCTGGGACATAAGGTTCAGGAGTCGGCTCCCGTTGGTTATGTTGAGGATCAGCTTGGTTCCTAGCGTCACCTCCTCGCCCCACAGTGGTGGTAGTAGCAATGTTGCCGGTAACATGATTTGGAGCAGCTCCTCCCCGAGTTGTAGGTTCTGTGCGGAGGCTAACGGATGGTCCAGCTCTCGGTTGCCCAAGGTTTGAGGCAGGTTGGTGTTCCGTGGCCTAGGCGTAGCTTCCACCCAACCGTGGACGTTTGGATCTAGTTTGGCCATCGGAGGAGGCTGAGTTCTCTGTGGAGGAGTGAGAACCTTGGTCTCTTCTAGATCTCCTTCGCCTTTAGCCATTTAGCTGATTAGTCAACTCCGTGTTGGCATGTAGTTGCTTCGCCAGCTGATGTCGACTTTGGGTCAACTCCTGAAGCAATGTCTGGAATTCTTGTCTAGTGATTGGACCTGATGGATCTGATGGTCCTGCAGCATTTAAGTTGGATGGAGGTGATTGCACGGGGTTTTGTCGGTCCTGTGCTCCTTGATCAGCGGCTGCAGAGGTGGTACGTGTGCTTACCATAATGAATTGATGAAGTCCTTTCCTAGATCTGATTGCAAATCTGAGTAGAATGGAAGGACTTCGAGGTCCTAGATCTGAATCTTCTTCTTAGATTTATGCAATCCAATATAGATAGGAGATCCAAAGAGTGGGAGAAAAATTGGGTTTTTTCTCAGTGAAAGCACCAAAGTGTTTGTACCAAAATTGAGCACAACACTCTTTGGAAGTCTTTGAAGAGATAAAGTGAAGATATTAAATGTAAAAAAGAGGATTTATCTAACAAAAACTCCAAATTTCAAAAATAAGAATAATTAAAGTGCAAGGAGACACAAGGATTTAGAGTGGTTCGGCGTATAGCCTACGTCCACTATGAAGTGGTTTGCTTTATTAGTCTTTCTTTGATGTTTACAAGTGAATGCAATGAATTACAATAGTTAGCTATTATTTGCAGCAATGAATCTTGTTGATAGCAGCAGCGACAGAGTTTAGATCTGGATCTGGCGGAGTCCGGGCGTTGGAGTTCTCAAGGAGGAAGAAGAACCCCTTTTTTGTTGGCTTTGGGGGTCTATTTATAGGTGTAGGAGGCTGATATTTCGCTCAGATCTCGGGAGACCCTCTTTGGCACGTGACCAAGCCCGTACGCCTGGGCCCGTGAAGTTTCGGTCCGATCCGTGATCGACACGAGTAGATTTCGAATCGCTCAAGATTTCATCCAATGGAGTCGGAATTTGGCGTGGACATTCTCTAGTATGTATGTAGTCTTCTGTGAAAATTTCATAGCATTTGGACTTTTAGATTGGGAGATATGATCGATGCGAAATGGAGTTCTCGGTAGGCTGTTTCCTTCGACTCGCTTCCCTGTTTCGACTCGCTTATGTTTCGACTCGCTTATGTTTCGACTCGATGACGTGGCACTTTGCTGGAGTAGAGTCGGACAGAGTCGAACAGTGGTTCTGTGAAGGCCGTGGAGCGAGTCGAGGAGGACTCTCTGATGGATGTTGTCTCGATCGAGTCGAAGCAAGCTTTGGTCGAGCCGGTCGAAGTAGGCTTTGGTCGAGCGAGTCGAAGTAAGCTTCGGTCGAGCGAGTCGAAGATAGCACTGGGGGAGCGAGTCAAAGTGGGTAGCTGGGTGAAGCGAGTCGAAATGGGTAGCTGGGCGAAGTGAGTCGAAATAGGTATTCCAGATGGCAGCGAGTCAAACAGGAACGAGTCGAAGTTGATATCTCAGGGAACCGGAGCGAGTCGAAGGATGGAGTCGAAGGAGCGAGTCGAATGGTGTCTGATATTCATCCAATTTTGCATCCCTCATAACTTGAGCATACGAACTCATATTGACTTGAGATTTTGAGTGTTGGCTCCTATGGCTCAGCTTGCCATGTCCTACTAAATTTGGCTCGATCCGGACTCGGACAAAATTCATCGACATCCGTAGTGAGCCCCTGTATAACTGATCTCTAGGACGGACCGTCACTAGTTACTAGTCAATCCCTTGGTGTTACGGCCTTGCCAAAAGGCGGGATAACAGGTTCTTAGCTCCAAACCACTACTCTCCAAAAGCTCACTTTTCAAGTGAGTCGAAACCTTGAACTCGACCAAAATCCCTGGGCTTAATGTCTCAAATAAAAGCCATTAAAGAAGCAAGCTTACGACAAAGTCGAAACCCATCATTTAGTCAATCACCCAGCAACATTAAAGCCAACCATTAGGTTACCACCATTGTTTCAATAGGGTGTTTTGAATCGACTGATATGCCAACTAGATTTGTTTGAATGACTTAAAAAGAAAGGGAAATAAGTGTTTCGACTAGGTCGAAAGGTTGGATAAGAAAGTTTTCATAATAATGACCTATTCGAAAGGTTAATCAAAGGAAGCAATAAGATCCAAGCCTTCTCCATATAATCGAAAAAGTTTTATAAGGACATACCTGCACTTTAAACTCTAATTTGGGGTGTTGACAAGTTTTCTTGTTAACATAAATCGATTTTGGACCTCTAAACGATGAATCAAATGTAGTAAAAGCATTCGAGACTACAAAGAAAAACAATATAGAGTACGAGGCCGAGTCTAAATCAGAAAACGATGAGGGCAGATTAATGATGTACATTTTGATAGAAGGTAATTCATGTGATTATTGATGTTACATTTTTTATTATAAAAAATGATATGTTTTCTCAAAATTAAATGATATGTTCTACCATAATAAAATGATATATCTGTGATAGGAATTATGCCTTTTTTCGACGTCGTGACTCTTCCTATTTAGGTTCTCCCTCTTCTACTCAGATTGGGAGGGATGCGAGAGGTGATGGCAGCGACCCATCAGAGTAGAGACCACTTACCATAGTAAAGCTACCGCCAAAAGTGGATGTGTTGTAAGTATTAAATTTACATCAGCATTATAAATACTTCCTATATGATATATTAGTCGTTATTTATTAAAGGTCTATGTCATATTTAACACAGGGGATTCAAGCTGGAGCCGTCATAGATTGTTGTTAGTATTTCCAAGCTGGCGTCTATGAGTAGGATGACTAATTGTTGGCCTAGGTGGGGTAAGATCCCAGACCCAGTCAGGGGGAGTATCTGGCAGATATTCCTTGTAAGTGAAAATTTGTATAGCATTATATATTATCACTTTACAATTTGCTGAGTAAATTTAAATATATAACTTATATTATTTCAATGTACATGGGGCAGTAAAGTTGCAGGAAGGAGACCTTAACCTTTGCCAACGCCACTGGACTTCCAAGATGTCTAAGAATTATCGGGGCACAATGTCTGGCATAAGAAAATCGGGGAAGAAGCCTGACTGGATGGGCACTATCTTATATTTTAATTTGTTTCCGTATATAATACATAATTTAAAGCTGAAATATATATTATTCAAATTAAATTTGTAGACAAGTTAGAGAGGAACTCCATAAATAAGAACAAGAACCCAGTTATACATAGCGGTGGCTCCAAATCATTCCAACATCATCGTGGGGACTTGGTAAATTTATTAATTGCAATTATAAATAGTTATTAACTTATTTAATTTTGTATAAACAACGATAATACATACTAATTTTCAGGAAAGAGAGTGCGAATGTAACACCCCATATTTTCATAACATTATTTGGGATAATTAATTAGTTAAATTAAATAAAATAAAGTGGAGATTAATAGGTGGAGATTTGTCATAGCTAAGGGTAGTCGTGCCATGTTAGTGTGTTAATTAAAACAAGATAACCTAAACAAAGGTGTTAGGAAATGATAAGGGCAAAATGGAAAATAGGAGAGGCTTATACCCTAAACCCTTAGGAAATGAAACTCGCGTTCATTTCATTTCATTCAAACTAAAATTTCATAAGGCCGGCCACCATTTTATTCTCAAGAGAAGATTAAAGCTAGGATTCAAGAAGGAGGAGGATAATCAACTATTTCAACAATCAAATCTCACATCTATAATCTCAAAGCTAAGGTGAATGATAACTACATCCCATTTTCTTTTAGCTTTATATTTCGAGAATATGATCCGAAATGTTTTTGCAAGTATCTGCTGTGTTATGATGGTTTAAAGTTATATACATTTGTTGTTGAGTTATGCATGTTCATACTTATTTTTAATGATATGTTTGATATGAAAACCCTATTAGATGACATCCAAATGCCTTGAAAATTTAAACGTAGATCAAAAATGATATTTTAGAGATGGGTTTCAATTTTCATAATTTTCCGAATTAAGGTGGATTTTATATTAATTTTCTAGTGAAGGAAATTATATATTGGGTTATAAATTATTTAAGGCTAAAATAATTATTTTTTGGTGTTGAAATTTTTATATCTTGGGAAACATATTAAAATAGATTTTCTGGGATTTTTCTGGAATTTTCCTAAGTGTTTTGATGAATATATAAAATTATTTAAGGTATGGGACTTAAATGTTTTATATATTTAATTAAGGAGAAGGGGCATTTTGTAAAATAAATTGATTATTGAATTTTAATTTTAAAAATAGTGGCAGCACATTTTTGAAAAGAATTTGTTAACCAATGAGAATTTGACAAAGAAATGCTGGTTAGTTGAAAAGTTATCCTTTTTATGTTAAAAACATAGAAAACATACTTTTAGCATGTTTCAGCCTTCACGGCAACAAACCTTCCGACCTAGACCTTCCGACAAGGTCGAAAGGTTCAAATCCTTCGGCAAGGTCTAACCAATGCATATGGTATCAAGTCAATTGGTACGTAATGAATTGGACATAGTCGAAGGGTTCTTAGTCGAAGGATTAATGGCTAAAGAGGTTGGGGTAAGTTTGTTTTATAAACCAAAAGCTTTCGCCTGCTTTGCTTTTGAATAAAAGCTTTCGACTTGGTTGCTTTCGACCAGGTCAAAATGTTTAAAAGAAAGGTTTCAAACCTTTCGACACAGTCGAAAGATTACTACTGCTTTATCTTTGTTTTGAACCTTCCGACAAAGTTGAAAGGTTTACTTTGACTGATTTCGAAAATTTTACTGTTTTAAAACCAACTGCTTCTCCTGTTGCTTTCGAAAGGAAGCTTTCGACTTTGGTGATTTTTCTTTTTTTTTATAATTGAAGTATAACCCAAAGCTTTCGAAAGAGTTGTTTTAAAGGATATATTTAAAGCTTTCAAAGTAGAGTTTTCGTCTTAGCAGAAAGGTTGCTTCTAATGGAGTCGAAAGGTTTTAAAGGTTTCCCACTTGTTTTAAATTGAACACAGAAAGTTTTCAAAAGGTTGTGTTTAAGAAGGGTTAATTCTTTTTAAAGGATTTGTTTATTGAATTGTTTTAAAGTGGGTCCAAAGCAAAGCTTGCGAAGGGGTCGAAGGCAAAGCTTTCGATCGGGTCGAAAGGTAACCTTTCAAAGGGGTCGAAAGGTATCTTTCGACAAGGTTGAAAGGTTTTGTTTTTGAATGGTTTCAGAAGATTTTAAATAGAAGGGTTTCCAAAGGTTTTCTAAGGCAATGTTTCAAGTTGTTTAAAAAAGATTGTCTATGGTTTTATTGCTTTCGAATGGTTTGAAGTTCAATTGTTTCGAAAGTTTTGAAGTTTAATGGTTTTGAAAGTTTTGAGTTTTAATGGTTTTGAAAGGTTTGATTTTCAAGGGTATTGAGGGTACCAAGGGAAATTATAAATGAATATGACCTAAGTTAGGGACACTGACGGGAATATGTTAATCATGGGGCTATCATGGTATAAGTAGATTCATGGGGCTAGCATGAGTCAAGTAGCAAATTCAAATAGAATCATGGCGCTAACATGAGACGAATAAAATCATGGGGCAAACATGATTTAAATAGATGAAAGTCTATAGTATGTTGGATCGATTATACAAATGGCAAGTGTATGACTAATTTAAACTACATTGTAACAATATTAAAATATGTAAATAAGAATAATCACACCAGGGATTTTATACTGGTTCGGACCTCCCGTCTTACGTCCAGTCCCGAAGCTCCTCTTTGAAATTTCCTTTTACCGAATAACCCTCACTTCACCCGGAGGAACAGGTTTACAATAGCAGAGTTTCTTTGTCAACTGTGTGTTCCCTATTACACTGATTTTGACTATATAGTACAAATGCTTCCAATATATATCTAGAGAGTATTGTCTATGAGGAACTGTATATTTGGAAGAGTAGAATACAAGTATAGATTGCTAGAGATCAAGAATATATCAGAGTATAATAGTAGAAAGCGCAAGTAAGTCAAGTGAACTCTTCTCTTGAATTCTTGATGCTATTTATAGTGATAGAGAGATTCCTAGAGTAGTTGCATCCATTAACAAGTGTTCTATGGTCACTCCTGATGGTGATGAAGAGTTGCAACGAAGAGGAGCGAAGGTGTCTTTTCAATTGTGACAGTTTTTCTATGAATGTTAACAGCAGAGTTCAAAATCAGACATCTGGAAAAATGTTTCAAACGTCTGACCTATATTTTTTTATATGATTGCTTTTCAAACGTCTGAGTACATTAACCAGACGTCTGATTCTGTCTGATTTGCGAACCAGAGAATTCAATCAGACATCTGGATAGTGCACCCAAACGTCTGAACTTGTGCATGTTGCTTTTCTTGTGTCTGTGTCATTACTCTTCTGATTCTATTGACTTATAGCTTCTTAATACGTTCTTCGAGCCTTGTTCTTGTCACTCTAGTGATGTTTCTTTAGTAATTACCTATAAATAGAAATATATATACATATTCGATTTCCATTGTATAGTTGTTGTCATCGAAACCGTAGATTTGATTTCCTAACAATCTTCCCCTTTTTGATGATGACAACTATACGATGTACTTATATTTAATTTATAGATCTCCCCCTGAATATGTGCTTATTCTTTTTATTATTATACTTATATTTCTCCCCCTTTGGCATTATCAAAAAGAATTATAAACAATTTAACTAACGTCAAAGACAAAAGGAAAATTTCATAAATAATTCAAAAGTGAATGCATATATAGATTTTGTTAATTTACAAACGTTTAAAACCCAAAATCCTAGAATATATTATTCCTAAAATCTATGACTCCTTTGAAGAAGCTTTATCTTGATCATCTTCCTTTGTTTCTTCTTTTTCAGAAGTGCTAGCCTTTGTAGGAGATGTCAAAACTTGCTTGAGAAGTTCATCCTCAGAAATTTTGGAATGTTTTGTGGGAGGAGAAGATACTGGGGTTGGACAATCTTCAGAAGGCGGTGTTGGACCACGAACCCATTGTAGTACTTCTTTGAGAACTGATAAAACAGTCGAAGAGAGTCTTCAACTGTGGCTAGGCGTGTAGCAAACGATGTTTCGAAGCTATCAATCCGTGTAGCCAAAAAATTTTGATTTTGAGATAGTATATGTTGATTTCGAAGGGTGAGATCTCGAACACTTTCATTTGGATTTGTATCCATTCGAGTCTCCATAATTTCATCTTGTCCCGGATAATCAAATGGTGTAGGAGAATGTGGAGTGTTTCTCGATGTTGTTCCTCCTCTTGAGAGGGTTCAATGTGTGGTTGAGGAGGAGGCTCAACTCGTCTAGATTGACGATTGTGCGTCCAATCTTCAAAGGATATAAACTCTGGAGGAATCTCGGGTAAGTGCATAAGCGAGAATAATTTGGTGGAAGCATATTTAGGTGATATTTCTTCGAAGGTTGATAGATAGGATGGAATTTTATATGCACGAAGAAGTCTCATAATATAAGTTGGGTAAATAATTAATGGCCGTGATCGATTCCAAAATTGTTTGAGCTCGTCAAAGATGAATTTGGCCCAATTCACCCTTGTTCCACTAAATAGACCATATAAGGCTTTGTGCTCTAACTCGGTTATTTTCTCATGGCTTCCCATACATGGAATGATGGTATTGATTATCATTCGAGTTAGGAGTTGTGCTTTTGGACATAGATATTTAGAGGCAAACTTTGGCATTTCATCTTCCCAAATTTGATGCGTTATACTATTTCTTAGCTTGAAGCGCATATCAGGAATGTTGTATAAATCTTCACCCGTGTCAGAACATCCTAGGGTTCTACCTATTATGCCAGGGGTTAATCTAATCGTGTTGCCATACACGCTAGACCATAGCCAGTTACCTTCATCTTCAGTGTTCCATACTGAAGTGCTATCCAAGTTTGCATAAAAAAGAAATATTGCCAATTGATCGATTTGGATGTCATTAGGAGTGAACGAAATTAAACTTTCTAGTTCGGCATTTTCACATATTTCATCCAAATCATACATTGGAAATTTAAGTAGATTAAAGAAAGGACCGTGTGAAGGTTTTTCTTTTGTATATCTTCATACCTCTTGATTGAATGTGGTGTTTTATTCATCCATTTTTCAATTTGATCATCCGAATAGACTTGGGAATTTGAAGATGATGTTGGTTGGTCTTGCTTTCGTTTTGATGTCTTGACATTTTTAGTTCTAGGAGGCATTGTGATTTGTGCTCGAATTTTTTTGAGAAAAAATCATCAATTAATGAAATTGCAGATGAAAAATTTGAAACAAAAGTAAAAAATGACGTTATATGGGTTAATTTAAAGAGTCGATTGAATTTCAGACGTTTGGAATCCTAATCAGACGTCTGGTTTGCCCTAGATTAGGTACAATAGATAATTTCACACATCTTCTTTTTAAGTTAGACGTCTGGTTTGTTAGAATTTGAAAAATTGGAAAGACAGAGAATTTTATCAAACGTCTGGGTTTAAAAATCAGACGTCTTGTTTAGGGAAATTTGAAATTTTTTGTGGCAGAGAACTAAGTCAGACATCTGAATTGAGTTTCAGACGTCTGAAATTGTCTGATTAATATGTCGAGTAAACCGAGCAAATTTTCAGACATCTGGGGGGTATTTTAGACGTCTGACATATGCACAGTGCTTAAAAATTGATGTATATCAGAGTGTCAAACATCTAAGTCTATATCCAGACGTCTGGTTTAGGAAACTTTTCTAAAAATAGCCTAAAATTTAATGGTTTTGCTTATTTCTTGATTCTGTATTTTATATATAAAAATATAGTTTTATTTGTGTAAAAGAACAAAAAAACATAGATACATACAAATAAAATAAAATAATTTATTTAGAAGGCGATGGAGTTGTACGATCTCCTGACTTGTTATCCTTCCATTGTTTAAGTGAAGACTATATATTACCACGTTCGTGGGTTCTTGGAGAGCCAGAAAATTGTCTCGGTGATGTATCCGAAGGGGTACGATATGAAGATGAGGGATCTAAAGAACTGCAAGGCTTCGGAAGCGGTTCATGGACATCTTTCTTTCGTGACGTACAAAACTTCATCGCTACTTGTTCCAAAAATCTTAGGCGACGTGTTGTAACTTTTTGTTCAAAATATAGTTCTCGTTGAAGATCTATCTGTTGTTTCTGATAATGATGAATTTCATCAATTTTATCCTTTGTGTTAGGAGATACAAATAAAGATCTTTTGGTCTTCTTGCTATCGAGAGTAAATCCCGTATGATATGAGGACCACCTATGCGTCAGTTCATGAATTGGTGTGGGTGTAGGAAGCCATTGGGGTGTATCAACTGAGCTATCCAGCGTAGGCATCGAGATGGAAATATAAGAATTATCAGAAGACATGGCTATATTTTGTTTCTTGAGGAAAAAAAATGAATTGTCTCGTAGAAAATGATGTCGCATATCTATATGCTTAGTTCGTGAGTGATTGACAGGGTTTTTTGATAAATTTATTGCACTTGTGTTATCACAATATATCAGAGATTTATTGATAATTTTGCCGAAGTCCGTAAGTGTTTGTTGCATGTATATTACTTGCGCATATGCTGGAACTGCTGAGATATATTCGGCTTCGCAAGTAGATAAAGAAACACAATTTTTCTTTTTGCTAAACCATGAAACTAATGATTGTCTGATAAAGTGACATGTTCAACTAGTACTCTTACGATCTGTTCTACATCCTCCAAAATCCACATCACTATATGAGACTAGTTCAAATGATGATCCTTTAGGGTAAAACAAACCATAATCTCTAGTACTAGATAGATAACGTAAAATACGCTTAACAGCTCTTAGATGAGATTCTTTTGGTTTTGCTTGAAATCGAGCACAAAGACATACACTCATCATAATATCGGGTCGACTAGTCGTCAAATAGAGTAAAGAACCAATCATGCTGCGATATAATTTTTCATCAAAATCTTTTCCGTTATCATCTTTTTCTAAGTGAATAGTAGTACTCATTGGTGTTGGTTTGCTTGAAATTTTATCCATTTCAAAGCGTCGTAATAGGTCGTTACAATATTTTTCTTGATGAATAAAAATACCATTTTCAAGTTGTTTTATTTGTAAACCCAAGAAGAAATTTAATTCTCCCATGTGAGACATTTCAAATTCATTGGTCATAATATTTGAGAAATGATTACAAAGATTTTCATTAGTTGAACCAAAAATAATATCATCTACGTAAATTTGCACAACTAAAATATCGTTATTTTCTCATTTAATAAGTAAAGTTGTATCGATTTTACCTATTTGAAAACCAGATGTAATTAAGTGATTTTTCAGTCGTTCGTACCAAGCTCGGGAAGCTTGTTTTAAACCATATAAAGCTTTTTGTAATTTAAAAACATGATCGGAATTTTTTTCGTGAGTAAATAAAGGAGGTTGTTCAACATATACGTTTTCTTTGATAAAACCATTTAAGAAATCACTTTTGACATCCATTTGAAAAAGTTTAAAATTGTGATGATTTGCAAAAGCGAGTACTGTTCGTATGGCCTCGAGTCTTGCTACTGCTGCAAAAGTTTCGTCGTAGTCGATACCTTCTTCTTGATTATAACCTTGAGCAACTAAGCGTGCTTTATTTCTAATAATATTTTCATTCTCGTCTGCTTTTTTTTAAATACCCATTTTGTTCCTATAACCGATTGGTCTTCAGGTCTTGGTACTAGTTCCCAAACATTATTACGTTCAAATTGATTCAATTCTTCTTGCATAGCCATTATCCAAAAGTTATCATTTGAAGCTTCTTTATAATTTTTTGGTTCAAAATTTAACACAAATGCTACATGGCTTATTTGATCAAGTTGATTTCTAGTTACTCTAGAATTGAGATCTCCAATGTTATTATCTTTTCGATGATTCTTAAGAATTCTAGGTGATGATGTCAAAGTGTTATTTTGCACATTTGTTTCATTATTAATAGAATTTGTTGAATTTGTTATTGGAATAATCTCTTCTTCATCATTAGTATGATGTTTAAATAGATTTTTGTCGAACGAAACATGTAAACTTTCTTCAATAGTATTATTTCGTTTATTAAAAATTCTATATGCTTTGCTACGATCCGAATATCCAACAAAGATACCTTCATCGACCTTCGGGTCAAATTTTCCTACGTTATCTTTTGTATTTAATATAAAACATTTTGAACCGAAAGTTTTAAAGTATGATACTTTAGGTTTTCTTCCAAAAAATATTTCAAAACAAGTTTGTTTAGTCATAGGACGTTTGGTTACTCGATTTAATACGTAACAAGCTGTGGCAATAGCTTCTGCCCAAAAGTGTTTTGGTAAACTACTATTATTTAGTAGTGTTCGTGCACATTCTTGTATCGTACGATTTTTTCTTTCTACTACACCATTTTGTTGAGGTGTGCGAGGAAAAGAAAAATTACGACTTATTCCTTTCTTATTGCAAAAATTAGTAAAAAGATCATTTTCGAATTCTCCTCCGTGATCACTTCGAATATTTTTAATTTTCAAGTCCATTTGTGTTCTAATTCTTTTAGCAAATATTTTAAACATTCCAAAAGTATCGCTTTTATGTTTTAAAAACAAGGTCCAAGTATACCTCGAAAAATCATCAACTATCACGAAAACATATTTGTTGTGATTTATAGATCGTATTTGTGTTGGACAAAATAAATCTAAATGTAATAATTCTAATGGTTATTTTGTAGAGATATTATTTTTTGATTTAAAAGAGGTTTTCTTTAGTTTTCCAATTTGACAGTCATCACATAAATTTTCTACTTTGTAATTTATTTTAGGTAAACCTCTAACTAACTCATATTTTGCCAACTTATTAATACTTTTCAAATTGATATGACAAAAACGTTTATGCCATAACCATGGATCATTATGTTTGGCGGTTAAACATAAATTTGAATTTTTATTTATATTCATGTTTAATACATAGATATTTTTGTTTCTAAAACCTTCAAATATTGGTTGTTTATTATTATCTAAAATATTACATTTATCTTTTTCGAAATTTATTTGAAAATCTTTGTCGCATAATTGACTAATACTTAGTAGATTGTGTTTTAGATTATCTACTAATAAAACATTTGTAATAATAGGAGAGTTAGAAATACCATAGTTGATGACTTCTCCAGTGCCAACGACATATCCGTTTGAATTATCTCCAAAGGTTACCGTTCCACCATCGATGTATGTTATATTTGATAACATTTTTTAATTTCCGGTCATATGCTTGGAGCATCCGCTATCTAGTATCCATTTCTCCTTACGTTTTATTTTGGGTACCTGCAAAATAAAAGATGTTTTAATTGGTACCCATATACTTTTGTTAGGGTCCTAATTGTTAGGAGAAGGTAGCCATACCCAAGATGGTTTGGCACCTTTATAAATATAATTTTTATTATAGACTACATTCTCTAAAAAACTATTAATATGTTTTTGTTTAATCAAATTATTATTTGTCTTAGGAATACAAATTTTCATAGTTTTGGTATTCATATTAGACGTATGTAAACTTTTAATTTTTTTATTCCTAATTTTTTTTCCATCATTTCTTTTTTGTTTAGAAATATTTTTAAATCCTATTCCATTTCTATTGCCTGATGGTTTTGAAGATTTGATAAGATTTTCCAAATCTTGTTTTCCTTTATAGAATTTTGACACATTATTTGTAATTTATCTAATTTTTCTTTTAGTTCTAAATTTTCAATTTTCAATATTTTGATATTGTTTTTCAAGTTGACATTTTCTTTTAACAAATTATCCTTTACTATTTTGGTGTTTTCAAAATCAATAGTAAATAGCTTTACATTCTATCAAGTTATTTTTGTTTTTTTCTTGAGATAATTCTAGTTCTTCTTCTAAGATAGTTTTTTCATCTTTTAACATTCCTACTTCAAGTTCTAATCTATTTATTTTGGCTATATATTCTTTGTTTAATTTTTTAATTTGTCTAAATTTATCATCTCATTCCATGCTAAGTTCTAATAATTCGTCATAACTAAGTCCCGGACATACCTCATCAGTTTGTGCCATAAAACACACATTAGCTTGCTCTCCATCACTATCACTATCACATTCAGATGATGATGAATCTAAGTCATCCCATGTTACTTTGAAAGCCTTCTTCTTTTTGAGTTTTTCAAATTTGTTCTTCTTTTTATCATTATTGAGTTTAGGGCAATCCTTCTTCATATGTCTGTATTGATCACATTCATAGCACTTGATTTGACAAGTTTGTTGTGTTGGACTTCCCTTCCTTTTGAAATTTGGTCATCTTTCTAAATTTCTTGAATCTGTTATAATTCTTGGCAATGAAGACTATCTCTTCTTCATCTAAATTAGAATCATCATTTTTTGTTGTTGGAAATGCTATGTTTTTTTTCTTCTGAATTTAGTTCTTTTCGTGCCTGCAAATTAGCTTCATAGGACATTAAATTTCCTATCAACTCTTCAGTTTTGAGAGTAGAGAGATCGTTAGCTTCTTCAATAGCTAATACCTTCCTTTCCCAATCTGATGTTAAAGAGTTGAGTATTCGAGAAACTAAATCAAAATCAGTCAATTTTACTCCTAATGCCATAAGATCATGTAGGATAGTTTGAAATCTAGAATACATGTCAACTATAGTTTCATTTTGCTTCATTTTAAATGATGAGAATTGGTTTTGCAAAATTGAAATCTTAGTTGGTTTGACCTTTATTGTACCTTCGTGTGTGATTTTTAACGTATGCCAAATATCAAATGCAGTTGTACATAACATGACACGGGAAAATTCATTTTTATCTAGAGAACAAAATAAAACATTCATAGCTTTAGCATTGTTTGATGCTAAGGTCTTTTGTGCATCGGTCCATGTGTTCATAGCAGTAGTAGGTGCTTCATATTTATCTTGGGTAGCTGACCAAATTTCTAGACCATTAGCTTCCATAAAAATTCTCATACGTGTTGACCAATATGCATAGTTAGAGCCATTAAAAAGTGGGGATCCTGCTATGGATTGTCCTTCTTGAAAAATACTTTCCATATTAAAACGATTCAAAAACGTGTTACTGTACTTTGATCAAACCTTGCTCTGATACCAAATGAAAGTCTATAATATGGTGGATCGATTATACAAATGGCAAGTGTATGACTAATTTAAACTATATTGTAACAATATTAAAATATGTAAATAAGAATAATCACACCAGGGATTTTATACTGGTTCGAACCTCTCGTCCTACGTCCAGTCCCGAAGCTCCTCTTTGGAATTTCCTTTCACCGAATAACCCTCACTTCACTTGGAGGAACAGGTTTACAATAGCAGAGTTTCTTTGTCAACTATGTGTTCTCTATTACACTGATTTTGACTATATAGTACAAATGCTTCCAATATATATCTAGAGAGTATTGTCCATGAGGAACTGTATATTTGGAAGAGTAGAATACAAGTATAGATTGCTAGAGATCAGGAATATATCAGAGTATAATAGTAGAAAGCGTAAGTAAGTCAGGTGAACTCTTCTCTTGAATTCTTGATGTTATTTATAGTGATAGAGAGATTCCTTGAGTAGTTGCATCCATTAACAAGTGTTCTATTGCCGCTCTTGATGGTGATGAAGAGTTGCAGCGAAGAGGAGCGAAGGTGTCTTTTCAATTGTGACAGTTGTTCTTTGAATGTTAACAGCCGAGTTCAAAATCAAACGTCTAGAAAAATGTTTCAAACGTCTGACCTATATATTTTTTATATATGGTTGCTTTTCAAACGTTTGAGTACATTAACCAGATGTCGGATTCTGTCTGATTTGCGAACCAGAGAATTCAATTAGACGTCTTAACTTGTGCATGTTGCTTTTCTTGCGTCTGTGTCATTGCTCTTCTGATTCTATTGACTTGTAGCTCCTTGATACATTCTTTAAGCCTTGTTCTTATCTCTCTAGTGATGTTTCTTTAGCAATTACCTATAAATAGAAATATATATACATATTCGAGTTCCATTGTATAGTTGTTGTCATCGAAACCATAGATTTGATTTCCTAACAATAGATTCATGGGGCTAGCATGAGTCAAGTAGAAAATTCAAATAGAATCATGGGGATAACATAAGACAAATAGATTCATGGGGCTAGCATGAATCAAGTGATAAATTTAAGGGTTCATATTCATCCTGGTTAAACTATGAGATGCTTGATGGATAGTCAGCATCAACTTAAGAAAAATGAATATGGAATAGATAGTCCCTCTTTGATATAGTTAAACTCTAATTTGGATAGGGAAATCCTAATTGTTTTCAAGTATGCATATCACCATAATGTTTTATAAATATATGTTTTAACTATTATGGATGTAAGGGCATAGCAAATAATTTTATGAAAGGTTTAGCAAAAAGTTATGTTTTGAAAGAATGTTAGTGAGGGGAAACCCGTTCCGTTAAGCGGTGTGGTCTCACTTAACATGATTAAACCGGGATGTATAGTACTATTCACACCAGGCTTTATGTCTGACTTGAAGTTTATGTTTTCCTCGTAAACTCTTGGGTTGTCAAAATTAATTTGAGTAGGCTGAGGGATTAAGGTCTTTTCAAGTTTTAGTAGGATGACGAATAAGCTACCGGAGGTATGTAGGAGGCAAACGGATAGCTATTTAGGGGTTGTAGTTCTTGTTATTTTTTGATGGAATTTTTGTTGTGTTGTTTTGTATTAGGTCTATCATGACCATATGACTCTGATCAACTAAGGGGGTATCTTCATATACCGCTTTTGGCATATTTTGTAATAATTATATTTAATCTGTGCCTAGGAACAATTTGGGATTATGTGTTGTGAATGTGAAACAATTGGTTTTAAAATGTAATGAAGTAAAAGTTATTTTTGAAATCTGTGTTTTGTTTGATATTCAAGTTCTTCTGATATTATTGATACCATTAACATAGCTGTATTTAGTCTTTGGAAGCTAATACTATAGATGACTACAACATCTGTAGCGCTTAGTTTTGGGCCTCTAGATAGGGGACATTACGGCTTGGTATCAGAGCATGGTTTATGAAATACTTTAACTAAAAATGATTTTTTTAAAACATAATCCTTAATAATTAGAGATAGAATCAGGGTATGGGATAACGCTATAATAACGTACTTGTATTTGCTATATATAAGTATATGTTATATCTCTAGACTCCTATCTTAGTTAGGCTATTCATCTGTATCTCATGAGGTTTGAATACAGATATGGAAGAAAGAAGAGGTGTTTGCACAAAAAATGGACAAACACTTCAAAGTTGTATGATTTAGTAGGTTTTATGTTCTTAGTGATTTGGGTGATTTATGCAAATATATGAAAAGCAGGGGCTAAACTATAAAAGACACGTAGATTTATAGTGGTTCAGCCAGAATGTGCCTACGTCCACTTTATATGTTATTTCTCTTTTCATGTTGAGATTACAAGTACAAAGCTTTGATGCAAGTAAAAGAAAGTTGTTTGAAAGTTCTCTCCGTGCTTGAGCTCTCAAACTTGTCCCCCATTGTTGTACCCCTGCCCCTCTATTTATAGAGTGAGGTCGGGGGGCAGGGGTCTTGGATGTATATAGCTGTTGGGAGGCCTGGGCTGACGTGGTTTGGTCTGACAGAGCTGGTCCGGCATCACTCTGGGTCGGTATTGCTTGGAAGTGGAGTCGGACCGGTATTGGTGAGGAGGTGCTTTGTTCGGATGTGAGTTGGTTTGGTGGCTTCGTTGGTCCGGTGGTGAGATGTGTTGCTTCGTTCGGTGGAGACTTCATTCGGTGGAGAGTTTTGGACCGGTGGGAGTTGGTCCGGTATAGGCCGGTCCGGCATAGGTTGATTCGGTGGAGAGGAGGGGTTGAAGGGATTGATGCCGAATGAGTTGGTTCGGTGAGGCATTTTGAAGAAGGAGGTTGGTTTGGTAGCATGGGGAGAGAGATGGTTTGGCAGTGGCCTTAGATTGGTGATGAGAATTCGTCCAACACTTGCCCCCCAAAGTAGGGCATGTGTGTACACAAGGCGTGCTTTGTTTTCCTGTAGTGGAGATAGTTTCGTTCGATCTTGGGCGTGCCGAATCAGTTGGTTCGGTCGGTATGTTTCGCCTATAAATAAGGGCCACAGGTTACTTTTATTGTATCGAGACAGCCGAATCAATCTGAGTGCCGAACCAATCTAAGTGCCGAATCAACCTAAGAGCCGAATCAATCGAATACCGAACCAGATATGTTCCCTTTTGCCGAATGTGTTCTTATTATGGACTACCGAATGAGGTCGGATGTTAAGTGCAGAACGGGCCTTTTCCTTTAATTACCGGACGATCTCTTGAGATCCCAAATACCGAATGATTTCAATGCCGGATGGTAGGATGCCGAATGTGTTTTGGAAAACTTGTCATTTCTGGGAGTTTAAGCGAACGAATCCTTAGCTTGTTATGTTTCGATTATGACTCAAATTCTAGACTGTATGCACCTGTTGGTTTATGTTTCCATACCCCCTTGTTCTAATAATATGCTTTTTCGGTGTTTGCAGATAAATGTCTTGAAAAGTAGAAACTCGATCAGATAAAAAGAAGTCCCAGGGCAAAGGAGAATCTTCCGCAGTGCCCCCTGCTCAGCCAGGACCGGAACGTCACGGACCTGCCCCGAGATCACTAGTGGATGGGTACGGCCCTCAGGAGCTTCTGAACTCCCCGCCCGATTGCTTTCCCAGCTCCCTCAAGGAGGAGTAGCTTGATGTCATCTCCCGTTCTTTCGGAATTGATAGGGCGTGCATGCTGTTGCCAAGGAGAGAAGTTATGCCATATGACCCTCCCGAAGGGTACTTTGCCTACAGCAGATACCACTGCATGTGTGGTGCCATCCCGCCTCTTAATGCTTGGGTAGTCAGCTTTCTTACATATCTAAAGGTGGCCCCATTCCAGCTCCAACCTAACTCTTATACTATACTGGTGAGCCTTTTCGTCATCTTTCAGAGGAAGTATGGGCGTGCTCCTTCCAACCAGGAGATCCGGTACTTATATAATCTGAGGGGCTATAAGAAGGGGTCCCCATACATCAGCTTGGAGTCAGCTGTAACCTTCAAGCCGGTCTTGGATCTGTATTCTAAGTACAGTATTTTCAAGAAGGAGTGGTTCTTTGTCAGGGACAACTCTGTTTCTATTCGGCGTTTCACCTCTGGATGTAAGTCGACGCTTTATTTATAATTTCCATTCTGGTTGCGATGCTTCTTCTCATACGTTTTCATTTTTTGATAGCGACAGGTGGCTTTGCGGTTGGGGAGACTGATCGCCTGGTTCAGATGGCGGCTGAGATAGAAGCTATCCCCGGGAAAGATAGATCAGCTGCTTACCTGATCAGAAATGCGACCCTTTTGGAGTATAATTTGATCCTCCCACAGCATTCAGTAGTCAAGCAGAGGTAAACGGAGGAGGAGAGGGCGGCTGCTTAAGCTAAGGGAGGTGTCACAGTAGAGAGTGGCAAGAGGAAACCTTTCACAAAACCTCCAGTTGTCGGAGGTAAGAAGCTTAAGAAGTCGGACGGTCCTTCCCCCAGCAATTGTCCAATTACTCCCGGGGAGGAAGATGTGGAGGAGGAGAGAGGTGAGGGTGGAGATGACCGGGAAGGTGGTGACGGTGGCGATGGCATCGGGGCCTTGCTTCTTGGGCAAGCAGGCGAGATTCAGGAGTGGACGGATGATGCATTCCGCCAAGCTTTCGAGGGGCTGGACGGAGAACCGGCTTCGGTAGAGAAATCCGGGAAAGCTGACAAGACCGGGACCGGTGCAAGCGTGTCCTCCCAGACTATTCCAGCCAAGGTGGCTCCGACGACTCAAGGTGAACTTTTGACTTCTGCAGGCTCCATTTATGATAGGGACTTAGGAATATTTTATGGTCCGCTCCCGTCCTGGAATGAAATCTAGGACTTATTGCAGTATCCTACTCCTCCCCAGGTTTTGTATAACAGATGTGTTTCCTTTCTTCTTTTAACTTTTAATTTAACGCGTTTCTTGAATTATGGATCAATGTAAGCTTGTAACACTTGTTCTTTATTCCAGGAGTGAGCGAGGTATCCAAGACTGCAGATGTTCATCATCGCCTCGAACAATACAAGCTTCTCAGAGCTTCATCCCAACCCAAGCCTCCGACCGGTTGTCCCGGAGATGTAGTAGGTTACCGCCCTCTTCTTGGGGTTATTGAAGAGGATATTCGGAAGAGGAAGAGGAGTCGCTCTTTGTTTGAATCTTCACCTGGTCCTCAGGCCCCAACTCAACCTTCTTAGGATACCACCGAGGAGCACTTCATACCTTCTCCGCATCCGTTCGAACATCCCACTGTCATCCCGATAGAACACCCTGGTTTAGTTCGCAACCCATTTGCCGGCCACCCGGATCTGGATCCGAGTTCTCAGGATATTTCATTTGACGAGGCCACCGGTGAGCATCTTCTTCCCCGCAATCCCATGGTACGGGTGCTTGATGAGGCTAAGTCCTTAGATCTCGATTTACTTACTACTCGGATAGTTACCATGGGAGACGAGGCCAAGGCTAATATTGACTGGGTGGTGGAGGAGACCAGGAAGCTGATTGGGCATCATGCCCGGCTGGTTAAGGCTGGAGAGGAGATTGGGAGTGCCAACATCCGACTACGTTGATGGTTTTGGACCAGGCCAAACAGCTTGCTGATCAGGCCATTCAGATTTCTCAGCATGAGGCTGCGTCCAGGCGGTTGAGGAAGACTATGGAGGAGGCTAGTAAGGTGGAATTGCGGAAGATGGAGGCTGCCTGCAAGGAGCGGGTAGATATGGCCATCTCGACAGCGGACGAGGTTCGGAGGGCGGAGCTTGAGCAGGTAGAGGAGCTGTCAGGGAGGCTTGAAGCCGTAGAGCTTGCTCAGGTCAGGCTAAAAGAGGAGATGGAGGCGATGAGGAGGTCCCTTCAGGCTGACTGCTCGCGATACCGACTGGAGAGGGATGCTGCCGTTGCAAGGCTATCGGTCTCTGAGGCTCGTATGAGGGAGTTTGAGGACAATGAGGGGATGATGGATGATATGCTGCAGGATATGTACTTTCGTACTTGGAAGCAGGGCAGCTTATCTTGGAAGGACGACTACCCTCGGGTTATGGCTAGGATTTACCTCAGGGCTTTAGAGAAGTTCAAGGCTGAGGCGGATAAGGAGGGTGGAGCGGCCTTTAGGATGGATGCGGTTACCGCTCAATTCACCAAGGAGGAGAAGATAGCGGTGAAGGAGGGGATGCGGTTGTTTGTGGTTGAGGAGGCAGGTGTGGAAGTAGGGGATGACGACCAAGACGATCAAGGGGAAGTTGCTGGCAACCTCTTCTTCATTAGTTTCTTCTTTCGTTAACTCTATTGCTTATCACTAATGATTCCTCTTCTTGCCTGATCAGGCGGTCAACATCAAAAAGACAAGGGTAAAGATCCAATGCAGCCAGCTCCCTGATTCGACCTGGATGTTTCTTTTGGTTGACTCGATACTGTTACACATGTTGGTTTTAAAACAGTAGCATGGCTTTCAAGTTGTAATGGTGCTACTTGTAATAAGAGATTTGATTTTCGGCATGTAACTCTTAACTTATGATAATTTCGTTATATATAGATGTTTTTGTAGTCTTAACGTGCTGAATGAGAAATATAGATATGCATGTGCTTGTGATTTAGTGGTACTTGATGCTAAGTTTCTGCTTAAAGTATAATTTCATATTTTGTAATACTAACGTGATGTGCGAATAAACTATAGCTATGTTTTTAGGCACACAAGAATAAAATACCGTCCCTCCTGCTTTAGTTGTAAACGGCGCCTTTGAATGCTTAGCGTGACTGAGTATGAAATGTGGTCGAGTGTCCGGCCATTCGGTCTCATTTGTGAATGCCTCCTATTCTGTGACCTGTGCTTTAGGGATCGTTATAGAGGATAGGAGGAAAGTTTTTAAACCAGAATGGAAATATAAGA
Organism: Allium fistulosum; assembly: GCA_030737815.1. Lineage (NCBI taxonomy): Eukaryota > Viridiplantae > Streptophyta > Magnoliopsida > Asparagales > Amaryllidaceae > Allium > Allium fistulosum. The sequence goes on along the minus strand of CM060907.1, from coordinate 420,581,928 downwards.
AATAGTAAAAACTTCCAATCACGGAAGGCCGTCGATGTGCTTAAGTTCGTGGAAAACGAGTTTTGTAGTCACTTTCCTTAGCTGTGGGTCTTGGAGACATTTGTCACCCTCTTACGCCTCCGCGGGGAGTTAATTCTTTTTTACCTCAGCCGCACTTAAGACACATCGGAGCCGAGATCGCGCACAGTAACTACCCGAGCCATTATGGCCCGTAATCGTGGGTATTATTCGATTTACTGTGGCCGGCTAGCGTGGGTGCTGATCGTCAACCGTGAACTGCCCCTGGCTGGCCACACCTTATGTTGGGGCTTATAGTCGGTTCATAGTTGCCGGCGAGCCGAACGCCATAATGAGCTGCATCGGCTATAGTCGGCCTTCTCGGTGGCTTATAATCGGCTCATTACAGTTGGCTTTAAGGGCCGTCGCGATCAATGAGTTAACTCGCAGCAGAGGGATGCTGGAGCAAAAGTGTCTCATTGGCGAGGGCATAGATTCGCATAGTACCTGTCAGGTCTTGTCCAGGTGAAGTTGCGCTGTGGAGTGCTTTTGAATTGAAATGCTGTATGCACAGGATTTTGTTCAACATAAAAGGATAAAGTTAACAAGCAGCCAAGATATAAAGGAACAAGTTAAAAAAGAGACAAGTTTTTTTAAAGTGGTTCGGCATGAAAATGCCTACGTCCACTGATTCTCTTTGTTAATTCACTTCATATGGGCAGTACAAGTTAAGAAAAGTATCGACGAAGGTGTTGGATGTTCCATGCCCTCTGGAACACCTCTCCGTCCACTGTTGACAAAATATAGGCTCCATTGTGGAGATCTTTATGAATTACATATGTCCCATCCCAGATTGGATCTAGTGCTCCGGGACGAGGGAAGATTCGCTTGAGGAAAAGATCCCCTTCTTGTAAGATACGATGCTTGACTTTGGAGTTGTATTGTGCTGCTACTTTTTTCTTGTGGGCTGCCGCTTTAAGGACTGCATCATTTCTTCTATCCTCAACTAGATCCAAAGACATGTGAAGGAGTTCTTCGTTCTCTTCTGGGATATAGTGGATCCTACGGTGGGAGGGCACGATGGTTTCAACCGGGAGCATAGCCTCCGATCCGTATGCCAAAGAGAAAGGAGTATGCCCCGTTGATGTTCTGAAAGATGTGCGATAGGCCCACAGTGCCGTAGGGAGCTCGTCCACCCAAGCGCCCTTTGACTTTTCGAGTTTCTTTTTTATCAGAGTTTTCAGAATTTTGTTGACGGCTTCGACTTGTCCGTTTGCCTGGGGATAAGCTACGGATGAGAAGCTTTTGTGAATTCCGTGCTCTCGGCACCAGTTGGCGAACTCTTCACTATCAAACTGAAGTCCATTGTCTGATATGATTTTGAATGGGACTCCGTACCTGCACAGAACATTTTTGATCAAGAAGTTAATAACTTTTGTTGAAGATACTTTATTCAGAGGTTCTGCTTCCACCCATTTGGTGAAATACTCGACTGCCACTATGGCATATTTGGCCCCGCCTCGGCCCATTGGCAGCTCGCCGATCAAATCAATTCCCCATACTGCAAAGGGCCAAGGGCTGGTCATTTGTGTAATCTCAGTTGTTGGTAGCCGCGGAATCTTAGCAAACTTCTGGCATCTGTCACATTTTTTGACGAAATCTAAGGCGTCCTTGCTTAAGGTAGGCCAGAAATATCCATATCGGAGTATCTTCTTTGCTAAAGTTTGCCCTCCGGTGTGATCTCTGCAGCTTCCTTGATGAATGTTGGATAAGATTTCCTTGGCTTCCCTCCCAGCGACACACGTTAATAACGGGTTAGAGAACCCGCGCCGATAGAGGATGCTTTCCTGTATTGTGTAGCGAGAAGCTTTCCTCAAGATTTTCTTGACTTCGTTACGCGCGTTGGGTAGTATGCCGCTTTGTAAGTAGTCTCGGATGGGAGTCATCCAATTTTCTTCTTCGATTGCAGCTATCAGATTCACTTGCTCAAAACTTGGGGTTAGTTGCTTCGAGATGATTACTACTCCGAAGATGGCGCTGTCCCTCACACTTGCTTGCTTTGCTAATTCGTCGGCCTCTTGGTTCTCTTCCCGAGGGATGTGTTTGACTAAGTAGTGGTCCAATCGGCTGAGGAGTAACTTGGTCTTCTTTAAATACACTATGAGTCGTTCTTCTCGAGCTTGGAATTCCCCTAGTATTTGATTAACAATAAGTTGAGAATTGCTATGAAGACACAAAGAATTGGCTCCGATTTCTAAGGAAAGTTCTAATCCAGCTATCACTGCTTCATACTCTGCATCGTTGTTGGTGGCAGCGAACTCCAACCTTATAGCATAGTGCAGCTTATTTCCCCTAGGAGTGATTATTACCACACCTGCCCTCGAGCCTTGTTCGTTTGATGCACCATCCACAAAGAGATTCCACCTGATATCTTCTGCTATTTCAAATTGCTCCTTATCTTCATTGGTAGTGAATTCTGCAATGAAATCAGCCATGGCTTGTCCCTTGATGGCGGTGCGAGGGTGATAGGTGATATCATACTGACTTAGTTCAATGCACCGTTTAAGTAGTCGCCCAGAAGTGTCGGGACGATGGAGTACCTGCCTCAGTGGTTGATCGGTCAGAACTTTGATGGAATGAGACTGGAAGTAGTGACGCAGTTTCCGTGATGTGATTAGTAAACAGTATGCTAGCTTCTCAAGTTTAGGATATCTAACTTCTGCCCCTGTAAACCTCTTACTGACGAAGTAGACTGGCCGCTGCGTGCGGTTGTCTTCCCTTACCAAGGCAGCGCTTAGGGCGTGAGATGACACAGCAAGGTATATGTATAATTCTTCGCCTTCGCTTGGAGTCGAGAGTACCGGTGGTTTCTAGAGGTGTTCGATTAAGTTAAGGAAAGCGGTCAAGCATTCGTCGGTCCATTCGAACTTTTCTTTGTCTTTCTTTAGAGCTTCGAAAAAGGGGACACACTTGTTCGTTGCTTTGGAGATGAATCGGCGTAGGGCGGCCACTTTTCCATTCAGGCTTTGCATTTCCTTTCGATTGGAAGGTATCTTGATATCCCTTAGCGCTCGGACTTGTTCAGGGTTTGCTTCAATCCCTTTGGCATGGACGATGAATCCTAAAACCTTTCCTGATGACACTCCGAAGGAGCACTTTAGAGGATTCAACTTCATTCCATAATGGCGAAGTACTTGAAACATCTTGCCTAGGTGGCTTACGTGATCGTCGGCTTTCCTTGACTTTACTAGCATGGCATCCACGTATACTTCCATAGTTTGCCCTATTAGCCCTGCAAACATCTTGTTGACGAGGCGCTGGTAGGTGGCTCCTGCATTTTTAAGTCCGAAAGGCATTACCTTATAGCAGTATAAACCCCGGTCGGTGATGAAACTAGTGTGGTCTTGGTCGGGAGCATGCATAGGAATTTGGTTATACCCTGAGTATGCGTCCATAAAAGATAAGAGCTCGTGCCCGGTTGTGTTGTCTACAAGTTGGTCAATTCGGGGAAGTGGGAAGCAATCCTTTGGGCAGGCGTCGTTTAGGTTGGAGAAGTCAATGCATGTTCGCCACTTCCCATTAGCCTTCTTCACTAGTATCGGGTTAGCGATCCATTCCAGGTAGATGGCTTCTCGTATGAAGTCATTGGCGAGTAGATTCTTTACTTCTTCATCGAGGGCTGCCGATCGCTCTGCCCCCATACTTCTCTTTCTTTGTTTTACGGGTGCCTTGGTAGGATCTACGTTTAGTACATGGCATGCTACGTCGGGGGAGATTCCGGTCATGTCAGCGTGTGACCATGCGAATACATCCAAGTTGTGGTGGAGAAAGTCGATGAGTTGTTCCTTCAACTCAGCTTTTAGTTTGGACCCAATTTTCAATAGTCTACTTGAGTCGTGCTTGTCTACAGATACAAACTCCATAGCCTCTGCAGGCTCGGCAGTGGCCTCCTCCTCTTTGTCCCTAGGGTCTAATTCATTGAAAGGGTCGCTGGTATATCGAAGAGGAGGGGCTTTCTTTAGTTGCTATGCTTCTAGACTATTTGTGCAGAGGGCAACCTCTACACCCTTCCCTTTATCCTTCCTGTGGTTGTTGCGAAGTTCAGTCACATAGCAGTCTCTAGCAACGTCCTGGTCTCCTTTTACTTCACCTACTCCATTGTCCGTTGGAAATTTCATCTTCAGGCACCATGGGGCTAGGACAATTTGGAAGTCAGACAAGGCGGGCCTTCCTAAGAAGGCATTGTAGACCGAATGGTTTTCTATTAGCACAAACGTCTGTTTCCGTACAACGGAGCTGGGATGGCTTCCAATCTCAACAAAGAGGTCCAGTTGCCCGAGGGGCATCTTCGCATCTCCAGTGAAACCGTGTAGTGGTTTATCGCAGGGAGATACATCCTTCATTGATAATTTCATTTTGTCGAACGCATGTTTGAACATGATGTTTACTGAGCTTCCGGTGTCTACTAGGATTCGGTAAACTTCGGCGGGACCGAGCCGGGCAAAGATAACCATGGGATCCATGTGAGGGTATTGCCTTCCTTCTAGGTCACGCTTACCGAATGTGATGTCATCACTTTCTTTCCGTTTCGGGTGGTGTTCTTCTATAACCGAATTGACACAGTCTTTACTGTCTCTAAGCGACTTTCCATATCTTTCAATCTCTTTCCAGCATTTGTCTGCGATGTGAGGTCCTCCTGAGATGGTATGGACCACCATCTTCTCTTGACTAGAGCCGCTAGTGTTGCGATTTCCTCTGCCGGTCTCCGGTGAGGGTAGCCTTAGGTTTTCATTGGCAGGAGCTGGAGTCCTGTCTTGACCTTTTACATAGCGTTCCAGTTTCTTCCTTCTGATGTGTTCTTCAATCATGTCCCGGAGATGATGGCACTCATTGGTATCATGCCCATGAGATTCGTGGAAGCGGTAGAACTTTCCAGACTTCTGCGCGTTATCTGATTCCTTCTTGTATGGTGGGCGTTTGTATCTAACTTCTCCTTGGGTGGCAAGGAAGATATTTTCGACGGTCTCGTTCAAAGGAGTGTAAGTGTCGAATCTCGGTCCTGGCCGATATAGACGCTTTTCTCCCTTCTTGCCCCAGCATTGTCTCTGGAATCATTTCTTCGAATGTCCCTTGCCACAGCAGGCGCGTGGCTGTGAGTTGTCTTATTTTGTTATCCTGACTGCCCCTCAACGGCAGCATCCTCAAGCCTCATATATTTCCCGGCTTCATGGAAGAAATCGGGTAAAGTAGCTGGTTTTTCTTTTGTCAACCTTCTAGCAAATTTAGTGTCCGGATGCACACCACTACAGACGGCCATTAGGATAAGCTTCTCGTCGGCATCTTGGACTGCGGCCGCTGCGGCATTGAATCGGGTTAGGTATTGCTGCAGTTTCTCTCCGGGTTTCTGTTTGATGCTGGGTAAGGAATAAGCGTCCTTAGGTTGCTCCACATGAATGCGGAACTGACTGATAAACTTTTCTTTCAACATTTCCCACGAGCTGATGGATCCCTGGGGTAAATGACAGAACCAAGAGGTAGCGAGATCTGCTAAGAATAGTGGAAAGCATTTGCACAGTACTCCCTCTGTTGCTCCACTCATGAGCATATGTTGTGTGTATCTCTGTAAGTGTACAACGGGGTCGGAGGTTCCTTTGTAAGGTTCCATTGTTGGCATCTTCCATTCTCGGGGGGTGATAGCAATTTCGATATTGCGGGCGAAAGGGCTGGTTACCCTAGCGCCTATCCCTCGATCTCTTTGCTCCCATTGGACGCACTCTCTGAATAAGCGCGCCATCCTTTCATTAGAATTTGGAGCAGATATAAATGAGTTTGGTTCTGTTCTGTGGGATTGATTCCGTCCAGATGACCTGTAGGGATGGTATCGTCTATCATTCCTCATATTTTCCAATGGCTGCCTTTGATCTTCTGGGAGCATGCTAGGGTCAGCTACAATTGGCCCTTGCCTTGATCTTCCCCTGCTGGGCTCTGATCTAAGCACTTCCTCGGGTCCAACTTCGGGCTGGACTCTAGCTCGGCCCCCTTCACTGGCATTTCCGTGGTTAGGCAGTATGACTGGCTCAGCTACAGTTGACCTTAGTCCGGTGCCTCCCCCGTTGGGTTCGGTACCAAACGTTTCCTCAGGCCTAACTTCGGGCTGTGCTCGATCTCGGCTCCTACCATGGCTACTTCTGCCGTTAGCTCCTTCGAAGAAGGAAGACCTTTGTTGTCTCCGAGATCCTCCAGACTGGGACTCGCCCCACGATTCAGTATTGCGGTTGGACTCTTCAGCATCCCTTAAGCGTGACATGAGATGGTCCACCAAGGCTTCCTGCTGGGACGTGAAGCGGTTAGTTACTTCAACCACAGCTCTGTCTAAATCTGCCCTAGTAATTGTTGCGGGCTGTTCTGTGGCAGGAGTGGTCGGATTAGCCTGTCCTTCATTTGGTACTGCTGCTGGAGGAGGACGATTTACTTGATTCATGATAGCTGGATCTAGAAGACTGCTGGATGCGATGTTTTTTCCTTTGTTAACATCTTTTCTCTGTTTGGGAGGCATGTTTTCCATGTGACGAACGACGGTGTTAGGAAAAATGTTAAGTGGATGAAGCTGAAGCTTCTAGCTCTCAATGAAAGCACCAAAAATGTTTACAGAAAAAATGGACAAACACCTCAAAGTTGTATGATTTAGTAGGTTTTATGTTGTTCTTAGTGATTTGGGTGATTTATGCAAATATATGAAAAGCATGGGCTAAACTGTAAAAGACACGCAGATTTATAGTGGTTCAGCCAGAATGTGCCTACGTCCACTTTATATGTTATTTCTCTTTTCTTGTTGAGATTACAAGTACAAAGCTTTGATGCAAGTAAAAGAAAGTTGTTTTAAAGTTCTCTCCGTGCTTGAGCTCTCAAACTTGTCCCCCATTGTTGTACCCCTGCCCCTCTATTTATAGAGTGAGGTCGGGGCAGGGGTCTTGGATGTATATAGCTGCTGGGAGGCCTAGGCTGACGTGGTCTGGCCTGACAGAGCTGGTCCGGCATCACTCTGGGTTGGTATTGCTTGGAAGTGGAGTCGGACCGGTATTGGTGAGGAGGTGCTTGGTTCGGATGTGAGTCGGTTTGCTGGCTTCGTTGGTCCGGTGGTGAGATGTGTTGCTTCTTTCGGTGGAGACTTCATTCGGTGGAGAGTTTTGGACCGGTGGGGAGTTGGTCCGGTATAGGCCGGTCCGGCATAGGTTGATTCGGTGGAGAGGAGGGGTTGAAGGGATTGATGTCGAATGAGTTGGTTCGGTGAGGCATTTGGAAGAATGAGGTTGATTTGGTAGCATGGGGAGAGAGATGGTTTGGCAGTGGCCTTAGTTTGGTGATGAGAATTCGTCCAACAAGAGGCTAAGTTAATCTTGAAGGAGATAGCACCACCACTAATGGAAAATGCCCTACCAAATGCTAGAAGTGGTTCTGGTCAGGCTCAAGCTGAAAATGTGGGTGTTGGGGTTCCTCAAATTAATAATGGAGCCTTATATCAGTTGTTGGCAATTCTTTTGCAAGCAAGAGCTGTTGGAAATGTTAGTGGAGCAAATCCTGTAGTTCCAGTTGGATATAACTATGCTAAGCTAAGTAGAGACTATAACAGTCTGGGAGGAAAGCCGTTTGTTGGAACGAAAGATGTTGTTGAAGTAGAGAACTGGCTGTTAATCTATGAAAGGATTTTTACGGATCTAGGCTTGAATGATGGAGAGAAGAGAAGGATAGCCTCGTAACAGTTGCAAGGGTTAGCGCTTCATTGGTGGAACAGTGTGACGGCCGGAGTGCCAGAGGAAAAGTTGACTTGGGCTGACTTCAGGAGGAGGTTTGAGCAGAGATTCTTGTCTGAGGTGGTCAAGTCGACGTTAATGAGGAAGTTTATGGACCTTGTCCAAGGACGGATGTTTGTGGTCGAGTATGCTGCTAGGTTTGATGAGCAGTCTCGATATGGTTATGCTTCGGTTGACACAAATGTTAGAAGGAATGAGAGAGACGTTAGAGGATTGAGGCCAGAGTTGGACAAAATGACTATGGCCCATATCCGAGATCCTTCTGATGTGGTAGTGGAAATGTTCATTCACCACGAGGAAATGCTTTCTGTTTCGGCTAGGGAGAAGTCAGTTGAATTCCGAGGTCCTCAGGGGAAGAAGAGGAAGTTCTTCAAGAAGAGGGGTGCTTAGAGAGATGGAGCCGCCAAGAAAGGGAAAGTAGATATAGTTTGCTACAAGTGTGATAAGAAGGGTCACTATGCTAATTAGTGTCGTTCAGGAGATGAAAGTCGGTTGTGGGAAGCAGAATGTGCGATGCTACAATTGCAACCAGATGGGGCATTACAAGGACAAATTTTCTGAAGGTAGACAGGAAAAGGAAAGGTCTTTGTTTTGGAGCCATCATCCTCCAAAACAACTGTTGTTGAGAAAGAAAAATCGGTAATGGAAGGTACGCTTTTGATCCATGGCATACCAGTTAGGGTATTGTTTGATACCGGAGCATCTCATTCTTTTATTTCTCGATGTTTGGTAGAAAAGCTTAACCTAGAGCCCTCATACCTAGTTACTTCCTTAAGGGTTGCAAATCCGATAGGAGGGTATGCAACGCTTGGGATAAGGTGTGACCATTTAAAATTTGATTTGCTAGGCTGTACTTTTGATTGCAGTTTGCATGTGTTTGACTTTGTGGGATTTGTGATTATCCTTGGGATGGATTGGTTAAGTAAATATGATGCTAGGATTTTTTGCCAGGATAGGAAAATATCACTTAGTCACCCGGATTGTAGTGATCAGATAGTTTATACCGTAGAGAACCCTAGTTGTGAAGTGAATGTGTTATTGCGTATTATGGACTTGGAGGATGAGTTGCATCGAGTCTTTGTAGTTAGAGAATTTGCTGATGTATTTGAGCCGGTAGTCGGACTGCCGTTGAAATGAGCCATATAGTTTCGAATTGATTTGGTAACTGGAGCAGAGTCGGTGAGTAGGCCACCGAGCAGGATGACACCTACAAAGATGAAGGAGTTGAAGGTGCAGTTGGTGGATTTGGAAGGCAAGAGTTTTATCCGACTAAGTAGTTCACCTTGGGGGGCTGCCGTAGTGTTTGCTAAGAAGCCGGACAGATCATTAAGGTTGTGTATCGATTATTGTAAGTTGAATGAGAAGACGATAAAGAACCGATATCCATTGCGGAGAATCAACGATTTGTTCGATCAGTTAAGTGGAGCCAAGGTATTTTCTCAACTGGATTTGGCGACGAGATTTCATCAGCTTAGAGTGGCAGAGGATAGCATTCCTTTGACGGCGTAGAACAAGATATGGATTGTACGAATGGTTAGTTATGCCATTCGGACTAACTAATGCACCGACAATCTTTGTTGATCTGATGAATAGAATTTTCCGAGAGCACTTGGATAGATTTGTGTTGGTCTTCATAGATGACATTTTGATATAATCTAAGGATGAGAAGGAGCATGAAGTTCAACTTAGAATCATGCACGAAACATTGAGGGAGCATCAGTTGAAGGCTAAGTTCTCGAAGTGCCATTTTTGGAAAAAGGAAGTGAAGTTCATTGGTCATGTCGTCTTAGAGAAATGGTTGCCTGTAGATCTGACAAGATTGAGGCGGTGAATAATTGGAAGAGACCTGAGACGGTGACCGAGATTAAGAGTTTTCTTGTATTGGCTGGATATTATTGAAGGTTTATAAAGGATTTTTCGAGGATAGTTGCACCGATGACTAAGCTTACGCGAAAGGATGTGTAGTTCATATGGACTAATAAGTGTGAGGAATCATTTCAAAACTTGAAATACCTTTTGACCCATGCACCGGTGTTAGTGGTTCTGGAGGGGAACTAAGATTTAGTTGTTTATACTGATGCGTGTGGAACTGGATTGGGAGCTGTGTTGATGCAAAGAGGTAAAGTGATTGCTCATGCTTCTAGACAGCTCAGACCACATGAAGTTAGGTATCTTACGCATTATTTGGAGTTAGTTACTGTTATATTTTCTTTGAAGGTGTGGAGGCATTATCTTTTAGGAGAGCGATTTGAGCTTTATACTGATCATAAGTCGTTGAAGTACTTGTTCTCTCAAAAGGAGTTAAACATAAGACAATAGAGGTGGTTGGAGTTTATCACCGCTTATGATTTGGGAATTGAATACACACCCAGAAATGGAAACAAGGTGGCAGACGCACTCAACCGGAAACATCAGAATGCAGTATTGGCTATGATTGCTGAGTGGAAAGATTTGGAAGCATTATCAGCTTGTAGTGTGCAGTTTAGATCCGAGGTAGGTTCAAGTGCAGGAAGTGCTACATTGTCTTGTTTAGAAGTTCAACCAGCAATGATTGAGAAGGTAGCTTCCAAACAGGAGGAGGATCTAGTTTTGGCTGAATGGATCAGAAGGTAGAGGGAAGGAACGGAGAGCGATGACCTAAAGGATTTCAGTCTTGACAAAAATGGGTGGTTGAGGAAGAAAGGAAGGATGTGTGTTCCGGATGTAGGAGACATAAGGAAGGAAGTTTTGGGTGAGTGCCATTGTTCGAAGTTCAATATCCATCCAGGAGGAACAAAGATGTATCAGGATATGAAGAGAAGTTTCTTCTAGGAAGGTATGAAACGGGACATTGGTTTGTGTGTTAAGTAGTGCTTGAATTGCCAATTGGCAAAGGTTGAACACCAGAAGCCTAGTGGATTGCTTCAACCGTTAGAAGTTCCGTTGTGGAAATGGGATTCCATCTCTATGGATTTTATTGATGGGTTGCCATGGTCTAGAAAAGGAATTGAAAGCATATGGGTCATAGTAGATAGATTGACTAAGAGTGCCTATTTCATTCTGGTAAAGTCAACTAGGACAGCACCTATTTTGGAGAAGTTATTTATGAAGAATGTAGTTAGACTACACGGGATTCCTAGTAGGATTGTCAGTGATAGAGATTCTTTGTTTACTAGTGAGTCCTGGAAGAGTCTACAGGAAGCATTAGGAACCAAGCTCAACATGAGTACCACTTACCATCCATAGACTAATGGGTAAACAGAAAGAGTTTACAAAATCTTGAAGGATTTGTTAAGAGATTGCATATTAGATTTCAGGGGACCATGGGAGGACCATCTTCATCTAGTCGAGCTCTCGTATAACAATAGTTGTCAGACTAGTATTAGGACGACACCATTTGAAGTTTTGTATGGAAGACCATGCAAGTCTCCCGTATGTTGGTTAGAGACCGGGGATAATTTGGTTCTTAGTCCGGATTTGGTGAAGGAAGCTGCGGAAAAGATTGTGTTGATCCGGGTTAGGATGAAGGAAGCTCTGTTTAGGTAGAAAAGTTTGGCCGATAGAAGAAGGAAAGATTTGGAATACTCTATTGGAGACTATGTGGTCATTAAGGTTTCACTGATGAAGGGTGTGATTATGTATGGGAAGTCAGGAAAGTTAGCATCAAGATTCATTGGTCCTTTTTGTATTGTTGAGAAGATCGGGAAACTCGCTTATAAAGTAGAGTTACCGAGTAGTTTGGCTAGAGTCCATGATGTTTTCCATGTTTTTCATCTTAGGAAAGGTGTTAGAGACCCGGAAACTACTATAGTACCTACAGATTTAGAAGATTTAGTAGTAGAGCCGAATTTGACTATAGTTAGAAAGCCGATTCAGATTGTGGCTAGAGATGAGAAGAAGTTGAGGAACAAGATAGTCAAGTTAGTAAAGGTTCAGTGGAGTTTCGATACTAGAGACTGTACTTGGGAGATGGAGAACAGGATTAAAGACTCCTACCCTAATTTGTTTGATGGTATGTTTTACCTTTGATTGTTTTGTTGAGTACCATCTCATAATTTCGAGGATGAAATTCTACAAGGTGGGTGTTACAAGAGTCTGTAACACCCCATATTTTCATAACATTATTTAGGATTTAATTGGTTAAATTAAATAAAATAATGTGGAGATTAATAGGTGGAGATTTGTTATAGCTAAGGGTAGCCATGCCATGTTAGTGTGTTAATTAAAATAAGATAACCAAAACAAAGGTGTTAGGAAATGATAAGGGCAAAATGGGAAATAGAAGGGGCTTACACCCTAAACCTTGGGAAATGAAACTCACGTTCATTTCATTTCATTCAGACTAAAATTTCTTAAGGTCGGCTACCATTTTATTCTCAAGAGAAGATTAAAGCTAGGATTCAAGAAGGAGGAGCATAATCAACTAATTCAACAATCAAATCTCACATCTATAATCACAAAGCTAAGGTGAATGATAACTACATCCCATTTTCTTTTAGCTTTCAGTTTTGAGAATAAGATCGGAAATGTTTTTGCAAGTATGCGTTGTGTTAAGATGATATAAAGTTATATACATTTGTTGGTGAGTTATGCATGTTCATACTTGTTTTTAATGATATGTTTGATATGAAAACCCTATTAGATGACATCCAAATGCCTTGAAAATTTAAATGTGATCATAAATGTTATTTTAGAGATGGTTTCAATTTTCATATTTTTCGAAATAAGTTGGGTTTTATATTAATTTTCAAGTGAAGGAAATTTTTTATTGGGTTATAAATTATTTACGGCTAAAATAGTTATTGTTTAAGGCTGAAATATTTATATGTTGGCCAACATATTAAAATAGATTTTCTGGGATTTTTCTTGAATTTTCCTTAGTGTTTTAATGAATATATAAAATTATTTAAGGTATGAGACCTAAATGTTTTATATATTTAATTAAGAAGAAGGGGCATTTTGTAAAATAAAATGATTATTTAATTTTAATTTTAAAAATAGTGGCAGCACATTTATGAATAGAATTTATTAACCAGACAAACAAAGGCAGGTTAGTTGAAAAGTTATCCATTTTAAGTTAAAAACAAAGAAAACATACTTTTAGCATGTTTTAGCCTTCACGGCAACAAACCTTCCGACCCAGACCTTCCGACAAGGTCGAAAGGTTCAAAGTCTTCGACAAGGTCTAACTAATGCATATGGTATCAAGTCAATTGGTACGTAATGAATTGGACATATTTGAAGGGTTCTTAGTCGAAGGGTTGATGGCCAAAGCGGTTGGGGTATGTTTGTTTTATAAAGCAAAAGCTTTCAACCGCTTTGCTTTCAAATTAAAGCTTTCGACTTGGTTGCATTCGACCAAATCAAAACGTTTAAAAGAAAGGTTCAAACCTTTCGACATAGTTGAAAGATTACTGCTGCTTTATCTTTGTTTTGAACCTTCTCACAAAGTCAAAAGGTTTACTTTGATTGATTTTGAAAAGTTTACTTGTATTTAAACTAGCCGCTTCTCCCATTGCTTTCGAAAGGAAGCTTTCGACTTAGGTGATTTACTTTTGTTTTATAATTGAAGTATAACCGAAGCTTTTGAAAGAGTTGTTTTAAAGGATATGTTTAAAGCTTTCAAAGTAGAGCTTTCGACTTAGCTAAAAGGTTGCTTCTAATGTAGTCAAAATGTTTTAAAGGTTTCCCACTTGTTTTAAATTGAACCCAGAAAGTTTTCGAAAGGTTGTGTTTAATAAGGATTAATGCTTTCGAAAGGATTTGTTTATTGAATGGTTTTAAAGGGGGTCGAAAGCAAAGCTTGCGAAGCGGTTGAAGGCAAAGCTTCTGATAGAGTCGAAAGTTAAACTTTCGAAGGGGTCGAAAGGTAGCTTCCGACAAGGTTGAAAGGTTTTGTTTCTTAATGGTTTCAGAAGGTTTTAAATAGAAGGGTTTTCAATGGTTTTCTAAGGCAATGTTTCAAGTTGTTTAAAATAGGATGTCTAAGGTTTTATTGCTTTTGAATGGTTTGAAGTACAATGGTTTCGAAAGGTTTGAAGTGTAATGGTTTCGAAAGGTTTGAGTTTCAATGGTTTCGAAAGGATTTATTTTCAAGGGTTTTGAGGGTACCAAGGGAAACTATAAATAAATATGACCTAAGTTAGGAACACTGATGGGAATAGGTTAAACATGGGGCTAACATGATATAAATAGATTCATGGAGCTAGCATGAGTCAAGTTGCAAATTCAAACAGAATCATGGGGATGACATGAGACGAATAGAATCATGGGGCTAACATGATATAAATAGATTCATGGGGCTAGCATGAGTCAAGTAGCAAATTCAAATAGAATCATGGGGCTAACATGAGACAAATAGATTCATGGGGCTAGCATGAATCAAATGGTAAATTGAAGAGTTCATAGTCATCCTGTGAAAACTATGAGATGCTTGATGGATAGTTAGTATCAACTTAAGCAAAATGAATATGGAATAGGTAGTCCCTCTTTGATATAGTTAAACTCTAATTGGATGGGGGAATCCTAATTGTTTTCAAGTACGCATATGACCATAATGTTTTATAAATATATGTTTTAACCATTGTGGATGCAGGGGCATAACATATGATTTTATGAAAGGTTTAGCAAAAAGTTATGTTTTAAATGAATGTTAGTGAGGGGAAACCCGTTCCGCTAAGCGGTGTGGTCTCACTTAACATGATTAAACCGGGATGTATAGTATTATTCACACCAGGCTTTATGTCTATCTCGAAGTTTATGTTTTTCTCTTAAACTCTCGGGTGCTCAAAATTAATTTGAGTAGGCCGAGGGATTAAGGTCTTTACAGGTTTTAGTAGGATGACGAATAAGCTACCGGAGATATGTAGGAGTCAAACGGATAGCTATTTAGGAATTGTAGTTCTTGTTATGTTTTGATGAATTTTCGGCTGTGTTGTTTTATATTAGGTCTATCATGACCATATGACTCTAATCAACCAAGGGGGTATTTTCATATACCACTCTTGGCGTATTTTGTAATAATTATATTTGATCTGTGCCTAGGAACGATTTGGGATTATGTGTTGTGAATGTGAAACAATTGGTTTTGTTTCATATTCAAGTGCTTCTGATATTATTGATACCATTAACATAGCCGTATTTAGTCACCGGAAGCAAATATTATAGACGACTGTAGCATTCGTTGCACTTAGTTTTGGGCGTCTATATAATGTTACAGCAGCGATCCCATCTTCTATATGGACATATTTGCTCATCCTCATGCCACCAAGCAACAAACGAAGATGGGTCAATATCGTACACATGGAGTGATGATAAAGCAAGCGAATCATATGTAAGCATATTTTAAATTAGAATTTATTATTGATCAATTTATTAATTAATTATAAAGAATAATTAAAATAATGTTGTGTGAATTACAATTACATTTTATTTTCCTTTGTAGGAAAAATTGGCATAAGCACAAGCACAGATGTTGGAGGGATCGGCACGGGATTCGTTGACTACTGATGAGGAGGACACAATTTTTGAGTCCATCATAGAACCCACATCGCGAAATAGGCATTATGGCTTTGAGAATCAAGCGGTAATTTCTAAAAATTTACTAACTTATAAGTTTAAACCAATAATCAGAAAAATATCATAGAAAAATATATCATTACTGTTTTAACAAATGATTATGCTTTACTTATTTGTTCCTTCTTAATTTACACTAGCTACTAAAATACATTTTTAATTTTTTGACTTATCTCTTGATTATCTACAGGCTAGGTCCTCGCAGAAAGCATATCAAAGAGCTCAGGACAAAGAAGAGATCATGGAGCTTAGAGGTATGATAGCGCAGCTGTAGGAGAAGGACCACCGTCGTGATGTGGAGATAGCGCACTTGAAGCAGCGCTTGGCTGAGGTGCGGCAACGTGGGTTATTTTCTTCGTCGGGTGGTTCCGGAGCTAACGATGAGTCTTAATGGGTATGTTACTTTACGTTTACGTTTGGACATTTGGAAATTGATGTTTTTGGACATGGTTGATATATTTTTATGTTATATTGGATGATATGTTGGTTTGTTTTGACATCTTGGATTTTGATTGTATATATTGGATGTTGGATGTTGATTATTTAGTGTATCATTTGTTTTTTTTGGTTTTATGTATTGAATTGGTGGGGTTTGAGTTGGATATTGGATATAAGTTGATTATGTGTTGGTTGAATTTGGATATTGGATATTGGATATATTTGAAATTGAGTTGTGATATATATGTGTAGTACAGGAATTTAATGGCTACAGCAGCACACAAAAAATTTCCTAGATTTCCGATAGTTACCGACGACCATTTGGTCGTCAATTTCCGATGGATAGCGACGGTTTTCAACGGCTCTTTGGTGGCATGTTGACGCAGCACGGAAGTAGATCTGAACCAGCGGTCAAATCTATCCCAGATCTAATCACGAATTGCGGAAATACGAATCGATGAAACGAGATAAATTGATGAATTGATGATACCCAAATGCCCAAATCCGTTGATCTCTGGAGATACCGGATTCTAGCTATCTTCAACACATTGATCGCGCACGATACCACGTTAGAAGATCTATGATGCTTCGACATTGATCTCGCGCACGAGATTCCGTGAATCGGCTTCAAAATCGTTGATTCGAGCGCACTCGAATATCCGAAGATGGAGAAAGGAGATCAAACTCAACTTCCAATTTTAAAAGAGGCACAAAGCTCTCAACAAATTTTATTCAAAAATCAACCACCTTTACAAATGACAACACACCCCTATTTATAGGAAATTACAACACATACTCGACTTAACATATGCGACATAACAACATATTACAACAAAAACGACTTAACGACAAACGAGTTACAACTTCATACGATTTAACAATAATGCGACATACGACTTAACAAAACAATGCGACTTAAGAAGCTTGCGGCATAGTGGGAGCGACCTAAGAAATGTGGCATAGCGACTTAAGAAACAAGGCATCAGGAACAACATCGCGACATAAGGAATTCGCGACCTACTAGAAGCGCGATTCAGAAAAGCTGGAGCGACATAAGATTTCTCGATTTGGTCTTCGCGAGCTAAGTGGAAGCGACATAAGGATCTGCGACATAGGGATTCTGCTGGATCTGCTCGCGACTTACTGGTATGTCATTCGCGACCTAGGTATGTCGTTCGTGTAACAACCCGTATATTTGGACCATTTAAATTGACCATAATCCACACATGTCAACTTAAATAATACAAAACACGAATCATTATGGGATTTAAATACATAAATGTAATTGAGAATTAATACAACATCACAGACACAGAACAGTCATAGAATAATGCAGCGGAAAATACATCGTCATAATAGCAGTTCATGAAGCTACTACATGAAATACAACAATGTCTTAACATAAAGTGACTAAAAGAAAATACATAAATGTCCAACAGACTAGGACATCAATACAGGAATAGAAATAGACTGATAAAGATAAATGCTAAGCCTTCAGCATCTTCAACCAACCTTGATCGGCAAACTGGATAGCTTCAAACTGACCGGAGCATATACAAAAAGAAACACTCGAGTCAGGACTCAAAATCTTATACAAGAAAATCATGTGCAAGGGAAAAAGTCCATAACTTAAAGATGAATAAAATAAACATCTCTAAGGATCCGATAAACTATCTATATATACAATAGAATACGATAGATAGATAATGTCTAATCAGTAAAGTACGATATTAAAATAGCGTTAAGGCGTTACCATAATCCCCCTTAGCACATTTTATTCCCAAGAGAATATACAAGACCGTAGTTTCCCCAAAACCGGAAGTCACCAGAGGGCAATCCATATACTAAAGGTACAAACCAAAACGTAGTGGTCGCGAATAGGATAATCAGTATGACAAGGTACATGAGGCGATACCAACTAGGATACTAGTAGTTGCGTGATACGGGCTGATGTTGAGCATAGCAGCTACTACCTCAACACCGCGAAACAACACTCCCAAATCAAGGGGTGCACGCAAATCGAATTACAAAAGTAATAGATATGGTATCGAAGAAGTGTGTCCACTAGAGGTGGCGAACCTCAATGGCCCGGCGCGGCTCCTGTTTTAGTCATGTCAGGGGTCATCCAATATCGTTCTCTTTCTTCAGTCAACGCGTTCATCAAAACATCCACTTCATTCTGGATCAATACTCCGCGTATAAT
This sequence comes from Allium fistulosum, assembly GCA_030737815.1. Classification (NCBI taxonomy): domain Eukaryota; kingdom Viridiplantae; phylum Streptophyta; class Magnoliopsida; order Asparagales; family Amaryllidaceae; genus Allium; species Allium fistulosum. The sequence continues at coordinate 420,563,925 of CM060907.1, read as the reverse complement.
AGTTATTAAAGTGGTTTTCGGTATCGACAGAGAGTAAGTCCATTCCCGATCCCGGTCTCTTTAATAACTACGTATTCACTACCCGATGGTCGGTTAAATTAACGTTTAAACAAATCAAAGTCCAAAAGTCAAGGTGCAAATTTGACTTCCAAAATTTGACATTTCACGATTCAATTTATTTCGGATATTAAAAACATCTTTCCAAATGCAATCTTTAGTTCAACATTTGAGTTAACAATAAAATTAAGTATTCCTGTTCAATTTAATAAGATCTAAATTTCACTTCCTAAATTTAGTTAATACTCCAATTAATTCGATTTAATGGTAAATTTCAGTTCTCATCATTAAACCAAATTCTATTCATTTCAATTCTGTTAACACTGAAAAGTGAACGCTAACACCCCGGTGTGTGTAGTAGTAATGTGAAAGCACCACTCGTTGGTACGGGAACATAATATAAGCTGAAAATAGCAGAAAAGTAAAGAGACAACAGTTTTATAGTGGTTCGGCTCGTAATTAAGCCTACATCCACTTTATATTCTTTTATTGCTGATTTGGTTACAAGTTGATACAATGCACTTCAAAATACAATACACTTTGATTCCAAAACACTTCATACTAGTAGCTCAAACTTCGATGTGATAAAGCTCTTTGAATCCCTGTTCGATGTGCAAGATCTCTTTCGAAGCTTGTTGTAGTGTCTTGAATGTTTGGAAGGCTTGATGTGTTTGATGAGGTCGGAATTCGGCAGAGTAACCGCACTTCAGAAGATCAGCCAAAAGCCCCCGTGCCGTTGGAATGGCTCTGGTATATATAGGTATAATTCTGGGTGGAATCCGATTGCACAAGTCCTAGGTCGTTCACGACCTAAAGTAGGTCGTAGGTCGTAGGTCGGCAGCGACCTAGAAGATGGGGTCTGTCTTACCTTGATTGCGCTTAGTTCCTTCTCAGCAAATTATTAAGTCGCGCGCGACCTAATATAGGTCGTAGGTCGCTGAGACCACTTCTGTTAATTAGGTCGCTAACTTCTTAACTTGGTAGGTCGTAGCTTCTCATAGGTCGTTAGGTCGTAACTTCCCTAAGCCACTAGGTCGTTGACTCCTTAGCTCGTTAAGTCGTCTCTGTAGTTAGGTCGTTAGCTTCCTTAGGTCGATAGGTTGTGGACTCCTTAAGTCGTTAGGTTCTTAGGATAGTAGGTCGTGGCACATTTTAGGTCGCATATGCTTTAGCTTGTTAAGTCGGCTCTGTAGTTAGGTTGTTAGCTTCCTTAGGTCGTTAAGTCGCGAATCAAAAGAGGGTTAAAATTTGCCCCTCGAAGTACACGCCTAGGTCGTAGGTCGTGTGCTTCGATTTTCTTAGCTCGCTCTCTGATGAGCTTGTTAGGTCGTGAACGACTTAAGATAAGCCGTAGGTCGTAGGTCGTGTGTGTCGATTCACATTTCACTACCCCCGGGTATAAATAGCTTAGGTCGCTCCTCCTTAACTTCACCTGTTCTATCATTCCGTTCAGCCATTAGCAAGTACTCGAGCTCTCGAAGACGAATTTCATTACTCGATCATTAGTTTTTCTCAGCATTACATTGCGTAAGTGAACCTGTTTTCTGTTCAATCCTCGATTGTCACTGAATCATGAATCCCACTTTTCATCTCCGACCCACTTTTTATGCCGCGCTTCATCACGATCCTCGTTTCAATCGATCGCGAATCGATTTGAGGTGGATTGTCCTGGCTTTAGACAATTTGTGAGAACAAGGCGATGGGTTACGGCGCTTTTAGGCTAACTGGTTTGTGACTTTAGAGGAGATGAGAGAATTGTTAATGGGTTATTGGGTTTATGAATCTCGAGTTGGCTGGTTAATGAGTTACTGAACTTCTTAGTGGAGAGGAAGGTGATTGGTGAAAGGAGGTGAGAGGTTTTGGTTTGAGCAGGAAATAGCTCGAGATTCCATCGGAGACGACCTAAAACATTCATGATATAACAACTTATCCGGTTCAAGAACTCTCGCGACCTAACTGTTCGAATGACCCAATTTTTCCTGCGACCTAACTCTCCTGCAACTTAATTAGCTTGCGACATAGGTCTTAGGTCGTGGCCGAGCTAGGACTTAGAGAAATTCGTGCCGTTCTGACTTGAGACCTTTTCCTTCATATGCAGTGCGACTTAAGAGGTCGATGACTTAACTTAACTCGTAGCTCATCCTTTAGGTCGTGGACGAGCTAATACTTGAGTGTACTGCCTAAACTTGAATTCTCGGCTTGAAGCATAATTTCGACATGAATTCTTGACTTGAATTGCTGGAATAAACTGCCTTATTTTTGAACTGCCTGAATTCCAAACTGTTTGAACCTCTTTGCAGATTATCTCTAATGCTAATAACCTATTAAACACAATATTTGCAGAAAACTGGGACGAATATACTGCCATTGACTGCCCACATCGAATGACAGATTAGTCGATAAAGAATAATCAACTTAAATGAACTTATGTGAACGAAATGCTGTAAACCAACCAATTCAAGTGAAGTATTAAAGCAAAATGGAAATAGTTAACTGAAGATGGTTTGTTTGCATTAATACCGCACCTGAATCTTTTAAATTAACAAGTCCTGAAATTTCATAATCGACTAATTGTCAACTAGTTTAACTCTAGTTATGTTTGCTTGTTATTTTTATTAGTTTTGCACAACACTTCACACTTTTTTAGGAAACATGCACCTTCATATTTGAACATCCAGTTGCTTATGTAGAATGACTGCTCAACAAGAAGAGAAAATGGTTCAAGCTGGAGAAGTCGTTCCCATTCCTGCCCCGTTGATTAATCCTCCAAAAAGAATTTCGACTACTTTAACATATAACGTTTTCCGACAACTGTGTACTCAGTTCGGCATTGCTGAAACAAATGCCATACTGCCTGAGAGGAGCGACACAGCTGAAATACCACCTCATGGTTTCGTCACCGTTAATCTCCAAATGTGTATGAACGGAGCCATTCCTCCTTTTAACGATTTCCTTCAACAGCTTCTTCTTCAATTATCTATTTACCCCTTTCAGTTACATCCCAATGGCTACGCCATCCTGATGGGACTATGTGTGCTATTTAGGAGGACGCTGGATCGTCTTCCAAGTTTTGACGAAGTTTGTTATCTGTGCTCATTTGCCAAAAATAAAGACCATCCCTCTATAACACTTGTGAGAAGTGCTAGGAATCGCAAACTGATCATTGGTCTTCCTGACAGTGTTCACGGGTTCCTGAGTCAGTTTTTCTACGTTCGCTGTCCTCCGGGATTTTACGCTATCTGGAGAGTGGGAAGTATGATCACTTATCCTTTTTTCTTTCCTTATGTTTTCTGAACTTTTTCGAAGCCTGAGTTGTCAAGTGTTAACTTCGCTCTTTACTTTTCAGCGCTTCCTCCTCCTTCTAGGGATCCTGGTCACAAACCAACTTTTGAGAGGCTCATGGCCGTGCCAGTTGAGGAGAGGAGTATCCAATTTCTATTGACAGACGAGTTCTTACATCAATTCGGACTTCTACACTCCCCCCGATCCACTCAGATTCATGAAGTTACTGATTCTCAAGCAGAGATATCGGATGCCCCAGTTTCTGCAGAAGGGATTGCTCCGAAGGAACCTACTGTAGAAGCCGCATTAGTGAAGTGTTCTATTTCTGTTGATGTTGCGGGGTCATCTAGCAAACTCACACTCTCCCCGGTAATTGAGGAAGAAGAACCTCCTCAACATTCCGGGAATGCTGATGATAAAGGAGTTGAGAAAAAGGGTCCTGCTAAACACGATGGTGATGACACTTTTGACGACTTGAGCGATCTAATGATTACTTCACAAGAGCTCTTTAAAGATGATATAACTAAAGTTAAATCTCCAGCAGCTGAAGTGACATCTGCTTTGCAGCAAATTTCATCCTCTCAAAAGTTGACTCTTGCTTCACACTCCGCTATCACTCCCCAACCAAAGAGTGGTCTGTAGCACGACGCGCATAGTTTACACGCCACACACACTTAGAATTTTTCAGCACTTATACGCACTTAACTTCCTTCTCCTGGAGATTTCTAAATTTCATTTCTTTTTCATTTTCAGATTCTCTGATGGGACGATCTGGCTCGTACTACGACAAATTCCAGCGCCATGGAAGCCGTGAAACTTATGTTTTTAGGCGCTATCTCACTGCCCCGAGGGAAACAGATGAAGAAAGAGCTATTAGGAAGGCTCAAGAAAGGCGGGACTATGAGCATCAATACTGGAGGAGGGATGAGCGATACGACTCTTCTCACAGAAGCGATGATTCTCATAAGCGAAAGTCTTATGACGATAAAGGGAAGGGTCATATTGTTGAAGATCCAAGCAAGTGGGTCAAGCCTAGTGACGCGTCTGCAATTTCTGATAAGACCGATGTTCCTAACCCTCTTGACATCTCCTCCTGTTCTCCTGCTTTAGAGAGAACCGACATTCAGACAATTATAAACAGGCCTCAGTATCAAGTCAAGGATGCTCCGCCTAAACTTCAAAGCCGATTCCCAAACTGGTGTCTAAAAGGAGTTCGCTTTGACTTAGACTTGGTTCCTATCGATAAGCAGGCCATGCTGAATAATCTCGATGCTGTTAAGCTTGACATTGAGAGAATGTCTGGATGGCAGAAATTGGTTGACGAGCTTCAAAGAGTTAATCATATGAATCTTGAGGCCATGTTAACTATGGAGAATGATCATTCGGAGTGGAAGAACATTCACAAGCAACACGATGCGGAGATGACGAGCATCGTTGACGACAATGCAAGACTTGAGTCTGAAGTTAAGAAACTCAAAGAAGATCTCGCCTCTTCTTCCGCTTCGCACTCTCAAAAAGAAGAAGTCTTCCAAAAACAAGTGAGAGATGCTCATGCTGCTCAAAGAGATGCTGAGATGAAACTTGAGGCAGAGTAGCATGTTACTGAAAAATATCGCAAAAACACCGCTCAGTTGCGGGAAAGAGTCAGCTCTCAAGATTTGGAAATTGCAAGGCTGCAAGCTCAGTTATTGAAAACTGAAAAAGAGCGCGATGAGGCCATTTCTGGAAAGGAAGCAGTTGAGCATTCGCACGAAGCGACGAAGGAAAAAGTCAGCTCTACTCTATTTGACTTTTATATTCATAGCGTCCTAGGGCGCGGGAGCCTCTCATTTCTAGGACAGACATATGAAGTGACTTTGGCCGAAGTGTGGGAAGCGATAATCGACTTGTTCGGGCGTGCTGGCTATGCAGAGGAGGATCTTGAGGCGACTTATCTGGATGATGAAGCGCGTACCGCCCTTGCCAGGGGAAAAGAGCAACTTCCTAAGGAGCGGGCCGAAGCAGCAGGAGGAGAGTGTTTAGAGAAAGTGACTGTAACTGACCCCGCTCTTCCTCCTCCGGCTTCGGTCGACCCTGATAACATCGGCTCTAGCTCCTATTCTTCACCTTCCGCAAAAGCCGAAGTTAAAACCGCGACAATTGAGCCTCCCACTACTCAAGTTGAGGAGAAGACCCAGGAAGATGATGAAGCTGAAAAGTTCAAAATCGTCGTGATTAAACCGACTTCTCCATGTAACTTTGATTCAGATATGGCTCAAGTGGGCTGTTCATTTGATTCAATTGAATTGGATGAATTTCTCGCTTATTACTTAAGTCCTGATGATCCGATATCTTCTCTTTTTTCGGAGAATACTGATTTTAACTTCTTTTCTTCTGTAGCGGAAACACAAGATGCTGCGCCAACTTCTTCCCTTCTAGTTGTTCCTCCTCCATCCCTTCAAGTCACTCCTGCTTCTCAGCCGGGTTCGCAGGAAGAGAAAATAGAAGCCCTTCAAGGCTTGGAGGATCCGCCTGCTTCGCAAGAGCAGAAGGCAGAGAATCTTGAGGACAGTGAGAAGACCCCGAAGTAGTCTCTCGATGATGACACAAAGCTTTCTTTGTTTTTTACTCCGGGAAGTGAGTCTTCTTTAAAGAGGAAAGGGAAGAGCGCAATGAAGAAGAAGAAGAAGAGCACTTTGGCTGATGAAAAAAATGTTGAAGAAGATCCAGTTGCTCCTCTTTCTCTTTCCTCCTCGACCCGTCCACAACGGCTTCCAAAACTAGTTATCAAGCCGGGAAAGAGCTCTAAGGGTGGCAGGAAGAAGGAATGATAAGCTGGACTTTTAGGCTTCTTGTTTTGCTTTTTGCATGTATTGACCGGAGTTTGTGCGGATACAGGCCTCCGCTTATCGAAACCTGCACATGTACAAAAATTTCATAGTATGGAATAAAACAATTCTTTTTACTTGTACAATTTCTTGTCAGTATATGTGTGAATGCTTTTATTCCTTGTTTTCGCACAAGTTTCTTTGTTTACTTTACATGATATTGCAGTGAGCTCGTGGTATGATTTTTTAGCGTTGTTTTTATTATTATAGCCATTTGCCCCCATGCCATAGCTTACTGCAATATTCTGTAAAGACTTGTACTCTTATTTTAGAGAAAAATTCTTCCGGTTTGAGGAAATATCATTCTGCTTTTAATAGAGTACGCTTTGCATCAGATAAGTTTTCTTCCTTTTCTTTTAGAAGAACGCTTCTACTTTTGGGGATGATCACTTTTATTTGTGAAAAATTGGATTCCCCTACGTAGTGAAGCGAGCTTCTGAAGAATGTTTTGATCTATTGGTCATGCCTCGTTAGAGGGCTTTGTTTAGCACTTCACTGTTAAGAGTAAAGATGTGCCTCTAAAGAGGGCTTGTTTGATATGCCTTTGGGAAGGGCTTTTTGTTATGCCTCGGGAGAAGGCTCCTCCGAAGAGTTATGCCTCCGAAGAGGGCTTGTGCCTCGTTAGAGGGCTTTTTGGCATTTCAGCTCTGGTTAAGTGGGCCTCCGAAGAGAGATTTTTGCACTTCAACTTCGGTGAAATGTGCCCCCGAAGAGGTCTTTTTGGCAATTCAGCTCTGGTGAAGTGGGCCTCCGAAGAGAGATTTTTGCACTTCAACTCTGGTGAAATGTGCCTCCGAAGTGGTCTTTTTGGCATTTCAGCTCTGGTGAAGTGGGCCTCCGAAGAGAGATTTTTGCACTTCGACTCCGGTGAAATGTGCCCCCGAAGAGGTCTTTTTGGCATCTCAGCTCTGGTGAAGTGGGCCTCTGAAGAGAGATTTTTGCACTTCAACTCTGGTGAAATGTGCCTCCGAAGTGGTCTTTTTGGCATTTCAGCTCTGGTGAAGTGGGCCTCCGAAGAGAGATTTTTGCACTTCAACTCCGGTGAAATGTGCCCTCGAAGAGGTCTTTTTGGCATTTCAGCTCTGGTGAAGTGGGCCTCCGAAGAGATATTTTTGCACTTCAACTCCGGTGAAATGTGCCTCCGAAGAGGTCTTTTTGGCATTTCAGCTCTAGTGAGGTGGGCCTCCGAAGAGAGATTTTTGCACTTCAACTCCGGTGAAATGTGCCTCCGAAGAGGTCTTTTTGTTTGGACTCCGAAGAGTAGCAATTGTTGCTTGTGTCCTTTCACCATCTGCTCCTTAGCAATTCCTTGTTATCGCTTCAACTACATGCCCCATTCTTTTGCAAGTTGCTTGCTTTCTGCCAGAGAAATGTACTTTGTTGTTGAGTGATTTATGGGAATCGCTGAGTCTTGTGATGTGTTGAATAAGTAAGCTTTGCTTTGATAACCTACTATATTAAATCGACAGTTTAGCAATATATTTAAGATATTTGCATATCGAAATGAAACAGGCATTATATAACATTAGAACACAAGATTAGAATTCTTTATTATTAATCCGCACTAATTTCTCAGTGGTTTACAATACAAGAGTTATACATCCATCATCATTTTACAAATTTAAGTAATGCTGTTAAGTAAAAATTGGATGCAAGTGATTGTTGTTCCGGAATCTTGGGATTGAATTTCCATGTTCGTTGGAATCATTGTTTCTGATCCGTATGCCGGTTAGAATGGAGTGTGGTCATCTGCTGTGTCATGACCCCCTGTGACAACATTAATGACAAGCCTCTCTGATTCCTGCTCTGTAATTTTGTTGATTGAGCCGTATTGATGGGTAGGAAGTTGTTGCCCCTGAGTGGATGAGGATGGGTCATTCCTGTTTTTCTAGACATATTGTTGAAGTTTGTTCTCTTTCAACGGCTCTTCAATCAGATCCTTCAAGTGGCGGCACTCATTAGTGTCATGGCCAGGCTGATTGTGGAACTTACAGAATCTTCCACTCTGCGTGGCATTTTTCCCAAGTCTCAACTTATGTGGTTTAGGATATTCGACAGTATCCTTAGTTGCGAAGAAAATATTCTCTAGAGTATCAGTCAAGGGAGTGAGATTCGAAGATTCAAAGTGGCGAGTTTTCTTCGCATTTCCCTGCTTTTTCTCGTCATCATTTTCCCTCTTTTGTCCTCCAAATTCTTTTCTATTAGAAGCAACACTGTTATTCTGGATTTCGGCCACAACTACTTTTGCTGGCGCAGAAAGGCTTTCTAGGCGCATGAATTCATCGGCCTTTTTATAGAATTTCTCAAGTGAGTTTGGCTCCTTCATTTTTAACCATCTTCCGAATTCACTTGATTTGTTGATGGCTCGCATCAGGTAAGTCAGGATCATACGCGGTTCTGCATTATCCACTTCGGCTAGGGCTATATTGAAACAGTTCAAGAAAGATCTGATAGATTCTCCGGGCACTTGTTCAAGGCTGGACAGTGACATTATATCCTTAGCTTTTGAAGCATACAACCTGAACTGATCCTTGAATTTTCGAGTTAAATCAGAGAATTGATTTACGGATCGAACTGGTAGCTTTGTGAACCAAAGTAGAGCCACTCCTTCCAAGTATACTGGAAAGTATCGGCATTTAATTTCGTCTGATGCCCTTGCACCGGTCATATGCCAATCATACTTGTATAGGAAATGATTAGGGTCACTTGTCCCACTATAAGCCGGGATAGTAGGAGGTACAAATTTTCTTGGAAACTCTGCTTTCAGGATTCTTTCAGTAAACGGAGTTCTGCTTGGTGCAAATCCCCAATCATTCACATTTTCTTTCCTCTACATGCTCTCTTTCATGATTCGGCGAACCATCCCTGATAGGTATTCGTCATTGTTCAGAGTCATTACTGGGCAGACATCAGCCATTCTTTCAGAAGTTTGCCTGGGCAAATGCTCGCGAAAAGTTGGCTGCGGCCTTGGACCTTCAGCTTGGAAAGGTGGCGCTTCGGCGGTGCCAGCTGCTCTTTGAGGAATATCTTTCTCTTGGGAATTATGAGCATTTTCAGCAAAGACTGTTTCATTGTTTTCTGGACGTTGATTTGCCCTAAGTAGAGCGTTTAATCTGTCCATCATCAGAGCATTTTGAGTTTCAATTTGTTGGTATAGTCCCGACACTGCATCGTCTAATTCAGCCCTTGTGAATCCAACGGTAGGAGTTGCTTGATCTGCTGTTGGGGAAGCGGAGGTTCCCTCATGAACATTTCCGGATCTGGTAGATCTACCCTTTCTTCCAGGAGCCATGATCTCAGATAAACTTCTAGTCTTTAGAGAGATTCTTTCGACAAACTTTTGCGGAGCAATGGTGAAAATGTCCCTGAGTTCAATTCTCAGTGAAAGCACCAAAATGTTAACGGTGAAAAGTGAACGCTAACACCCCGGTGTGTGTAGTAGTAATGTGAAAGCACCACTCGTTGGTACGGGAACATATTATAAGCTGAAAATAGCAGAAAAGTAAAGAGACAACAGTTTTATAGTGGTTCGGCTCGTAATTAAGCCTACGTCCACTTTATATTCTTTTATTGCTGATTTGGTTACAAGTTGATACAATGCACTTCAAAATACAATACACTTCGATTCCAAAACACTTCAGACTAGTAGCTCAAACTTCGATGTGATAAAGCTCTTTGAATCCCTGTTCAATGTGCAAGATCTCTTTCGAAGCTTGTTGTAGTGTCTTGAATGTTTGGAAGGCTTGATGTGTTTGATGAGGTCGGAATTCAGCAGAGTAACGGCGCTTCAGAAGATCAGCCAAAAGCCCCCCTGCCGTTGGAATGGCTCTGGTATTTATAGGTATAATTCTAGGTGGAATCCGATTGCACAAGTCCTAGGTCGTTCACGACCTAAAGTAGGTCGTAGGTCGTAGGTCGGCAGCGACCTAGAAGATGGGGTCTGTCTTACCTTGATTGCACTTAGTTCCTTCTCAGCAAATTATTAGGTCGCGCGCGACCTAATATAGGTCATAGGTCGCTGAGACCACTTCTGTTAGTTAGGTTGCTAACTTCTTAACTTGGTAGGTCTTAGCTTCTCATAGGTCGTTAGGTCGTAACTTCCCTAAGCCACTAGGTCGTTGACTCCTTAGCTCGTTAAGTCGTCTCTGTAGTTAGATCGTTAGCTTCCTTAGGTCGATAGGTCGTAGATTCCTTAAGTCGTTAGGTTCTTAGGTCAGTAGGTCGTGGCACATTTTAGGTCGCATATGCTTTAGCTTGTTAAGTCGGCTCCGTAGTTAGGTCGTTAGCTTCCTTAGGTCGTTAAGTCGTGAATCAAAAGAGGTTAACAAATTCGTATTTACATTCATCGTTACATTAACCATAATCATAAATTTTATTAAATCAATTTTATTAAATTTAAAATCATTTAAAATTTAAATTATCACTAAATTAAATCCATAAAACTTTAGTTAGTTTCGTATTCCACTTAAGTCAAATTTTCTAAATCTCAAACTTGATTTATGACAAGTTTCAAATCTATTTAATTAAAACCAATTTTAAATCTAAATCTAACAAACCTAATAAATTTTCAAATTATTAAATTCTAAAACTTCCTTGTTTTTAAATCTCATTTCAAATAAATTTGCCAATTCATTTTATTCAATTAAATAGGTTTATTAATCCGTTTCAATTAAACTCCATTAATTTATTCCTATTAATTTATTTCGATTTAATCCATTAATTAAATCCATTAAGTTCGTTACTTAATTTCCAAACAAATTGTTAAGTTCATTCCTTAATTTCAAATAGATTTCAATTTCAAAAATAATTTTTGTTGACCAATCGGGTTTCTTATTTTTAATTATCTATCCTAGGCCAAGTTGTTTAATTGGGTATTTATCATTTCAACCCAATATCATTCAATATAAAACAAAGCATAGCAAAGGGAACTTGCAATGTGATAATTGGGGTGGTGTCAAAGTAAAACAAGCAATAGCAAACAAACATAACAATTTATTAAATAATCCCGAAATAATCATATTTACTTACATTTGTTATTTATGCAAATTAATATAATTATTCCTAGAATCCACACCATCGTTTCATGCAGATTAAAGATTATTACATTATGGTTTTCACTTGGTGTCTATTATCACTTTACTACATCAATCATACATTTTAAATCGTTAACTATCCTATATCACATTCAATTTCAGATTTATTATTGCTTATATTAACAACCAATTTCAACATCACATAACAATTTTTAATGTCACAACTATTTACCATAAACCAACATCAAATCACAATTTATCACATTAAATCTTTTTAACAATACATGGCGTCAATTTAGAAAATTTAAGTTCTATCAATACTCCATTTTAACTTGTATAGCAATTTTATTTCAACAATTTTAACAATCAACAATTTAATATCCAAATTAATATTAACAACAATTATCACTTGATTTTCATAGCATAATAGGTTGAAATAATCACATTGCATGGTTAGAGAAGATGACGAAGCACGAAGACGAATAGATGAAATAGACCCTAACAAGCACAACGCAAAACGAATACAACTGCAATCAAACAAATAATTTGAATGGAAGCCTAAGTCTCCGGAGCAGTAGTTGGAATAAACACAGTAAAACACTATATATGAGCAACCAGAAATTTCAGAAGTATATACTGCTACCTAACAGTTTCATATATATATATATATATATTAATATATATAAAGTAAAGCAACAGTTTTTTTTAAAAAATATTTCTGTATGAACTACACAAACAGAGACTTCGGGTTCCGGGTTCTGTACGAAGGAGGCTTCGGCCGTGGTCAGGCAGTGGGGTGTTGTGAGTCGGAGAGGAGCTGTTCGCCAGAGGCGCGGTGGGTTGGCGTCAGGCGAGGTCGGGTCTGGAAGCGGATGGTGGCAGCGATACACGGCTGGACGCGGGTCGGTTCGGGTGGCGAATGGCGGACTGGGCGAGTGGGGTGGTCGCTGTAGTGGCAGTGGAGGCGGGCAAACTGGGTGAGGTGGCGGAGCGGGTCTGGACGTGGACGATGCGGGCAGTGGAGGGCGGAGCGGGGATGGTGCAGTGCGGCAGTGGGTGTGGGGTGGTGGTGCGGTGGAGCGGGCTGTGGACAGGGGACGCGGGTAGTGGAGGCGGAGCGGGGCTGGTGCAGTGCGGCAGTGGGTGTGGTGTGGTGGTGCGGCGGAGCGGGCTGTGGTGGTGCGGCGGAGCGGGCTGTGGGGCGACATGGCGGAGGGACAGGCGAAGTGGGTGGTCGTGCGGGCTGTGTCCGGGGCTGAGGCGAAGCAAGCAGGGGTGGAGGTGGGCTGGTGGCGACGGAGGATCAGTGCGGAGGCGGGAGTGGGTGGACGTGCAGTGGAGGGGGAGAGGGTGGACGTGCATGCATGGAGGAGTTTGGGTTTGTGAGTTTCACAATCTGGAGAGGGGAAAAATAATAAGAAGAATGATGAAGGAGGGAGAAGAACACGTACCAGAGAAGTAAGCAGTAAATGAAGGCAGAGCAGTTAATGCACGCAGAGGGGGTAGCAGATATATACAGAGGGGTTCAGAGTTCAAGGTCACAGAAATGATGTCCTTGGTAAACGTGATGGCTATTGGGTTTCTGAATGGCCAAAGGCTCCTAGAATTCTGAGCGTTGGAAAGTTGGGTACCGGTTTGTGTGGCGTAACGGACCAGTTTGTACTCCGTTAAACAATTTTGATTTGCCTCGCCGAACCCCGATTGACATAAATAAATATACCGTTTTGATCAGCGCGACGAGGCGGACACAACGGTATGAAGATATTGATGGTTTGACATTGTTTGCGAAGTGGTTAATCTTATTGAACCATTTGCTCGAGTGACAATTTAACTAGCAATTAAAAGCGGAATTTGACGAAACGAAATGCGCCGTCATGATCAGAATATTTTTCTTATGCAACATTGTGAAAAATATTTGAGTTTGGACGATAGAAAATTTACACATAAAATTTAAACTAATATGTAAATGCGACGAGCGAAATTTACTTCCATATTATTCGACGAAATTTGGCGTACGCCTATGTCTATCTAGACGCATTCCAAATGTGAAGTTTGAATAGCAACGGAAGTTGTTTGTGAAAATTCGAATTTCTACACTAAATAAACGATTTTTTAAAATTTTAAATTGGGTCTGAATTTCAGGGTCGTTACAGTTCGCGACCTATGGGGGAACGACCTAAGGGATTCGCGACCTAAGGAATTCGCGATATAGGAAGCTCGCGACCTACGATTTAGGAAAGAAGGAGCTTCGCGACCTACTGGAGCTTCGCGACCTATTGGAGCTTCGCGACTTAGGAGGAACAAACGACTTAAGGTAAGTCGTTTATTATCTCGTGCTGCATCATCCTCCCCTGGTTGAAAATAATTCAACCTCAAATTCACACTTTCCTCTTCTTCGACATGCTTATTCTCATGATATGGAATCAAGTGTTTGACGTTGAAAACGTCAACAGTATGGATATGATCCGGCAATCTTAACTGATAAGAATTCTCATTAATCTTCTTTATGATTTCCAAAGGACCAATCTTTCTAGCAGCCAGTTTGTTGTAAGTACCAACAGGAAATCGATCTTTTGTCAATACCGCGTAAACAAAATCACCCTCTTTGAAGTCCACACTCCTTTGCTTCTTTTCTACCAATTGCTTATACTTCTCATTAGACTTAAGCAATCGTTCATGAACAATCCTGTGACACTCCTGCAACTCATTCACGAAATCACAAGCTCGTTTAACAACCCCTTTCTGAAGTGGAACAGTCGACAAATCCAATGGTCCCTTCGAAATTGCTGAATATACCACTTGAAATGGACTAAATCCAGTACTTCGATTAATGGCATGATTATGTGTGAATTCAACCTGACACAACTTCACATCCCAGCTCTTCAAATTATCCTTCACAAGACATCTCAACAAGTTTCCCAAAGATCTGTTCACCACTTCCATTTGCCTATCCGTTTGTGGATGATAGGCGCTACTAAAATTCAGCTTAGTCCCAACCATCTTCCACAGACTCAACCAAAAATGACTTAGAAATCGAGTATCCCGGTCAGAAACAATAGACTCAGGTAGCCCATGTAGTCGATAAACCTCTTTAAAGAAAAATTGAGCAACACGGACTACATCGGCGGTCTTCTAACAAGCTATGAAATGTGCCATCTTCGAAAATCTATCCACCACAACATATATAGAATCATTCCCTCGTTGAGTTCTTGGCAAACCCAAAACGAAATCCATGCTAACATCAACCAATGGTCTAGTAGGCACGGGCAATGGCATATACAATCCTGCATTCGTAGCTGTCCCTTTGGAAACTTGACATATGTGACATCTCTGCACAAATCTTTCAACTTCTTTCCTCATGGAAGGCCAAAAATATGATTGAGAAATCAACTGCAAGGTACGATCTCTTCCCACATGACCTTCTTCATGCAATTCCTTCACAATCTTCATTCGCAAACTGCACTCTGGTATACACAACTGATTTCCCTTAAATAGAAAACCTTCTATCAACACATACTCATCTGTCCTCCCTTTCTCGACTTCATCTACAATCTTGGCAAAGTAAGGATCCTCAACAAACAAATCTGGAAATACATCAAACCCCGTCACTTCAACTCTCATCGTAGTCAACAAATGATTTCTTCTACTCAATGCGTCTGCCACACGATTTGTAACTCCTGACTTATGCTTTACAACAAATGTAAACTGTTGCAAGTATGCGATCCATGAAGCATGCCTGGCTGCAATCTTATCATGTCCCTGCAAATGTTTCAATGCTTCATGGTCAGTATACAACACAAACACTTTATGAAACAAATAGTGTCTCCAATGCTTTATGGCTTGGACAATAGCATAGAACTCCAAGTCATAGGTACTGTATCTTGTCTTGGCTCCAGAAAGTTTCTTGCTAAAATAAGCAATTGGACGACCCTTTTGACTTAACACTCCACCAATTCCAACCTTAGACGCATCAGTATCTATCTCAAAGAGCAACTGAAAGTCCGGGTATCTAAGAATCGGTGTTGTAGTCAAGAGTGTCTTGGTCTGTTGGAAAACAGAATCGGCCTCTTCAGTCCATACAAACTGCTTTCCTTTCATACAATCTGTCACTGGTGCCATCACGCTACTGAAATGTGGAATAAACCTTCGGTAGAATGATGCTAAACCATGGAAACTTCTCACTTCAGTTACAGTCCTGGGTTGTGGCCAATCCTTGATTGCTTCAACTTTACTTTGATCCACCTGGATACCTTCCTTGGACAATACATACCCCAAGAACAAAACATTGTGCGTCATGAACATGCACTTCTTTGTTGCCGCGTAAAATTGCTCCTGACGAAGTATCATCAACACTTCCCGCAAGTGTTGTAGATGCTCTTCTGTGCTTCCACTGTATATCAATATATCATCAAAGTATACCACCACGAATTTTCCAATAAACGGTCGAAAGATCTGATTCATCACTCGCATAAAAGTACTAGGTGCAACCCCTCCCGTGTCTTGAAGGCTGTCTTCCATTCATCCTCTTGTCGAATTCGAATCTGATGATACCCACTCTTCAAATCAATCTTTGAAAAGATAGCAGCTCCACTCAATTGATCTAACAAGTCGTCCAATCTTGGCGTCGGGAATCTGTACCTCACCATAATCTTGTTTAGTGCTCGACTATCTGTACACATTCTCCAAGTTCCATCCTTCTTTAGCACTAACAAGGTTGGTACTGCACAAGGACTTAAACTTTCTTGTACGCTCCCTTGATCAAGTAACTCTTCCACCTGCCTTCTCAACTCTTCGTGCTCCTTTGGACTCATTCTATAATGTGGTCTATGTGGTAACACAGCTCCCGGAACAAGATCAATCTGGTGTTGTATGTCTCTCAACGGTGGTAACTCTTTTGGTAATTCTTCAGG
The DNA here is from genome assembly GCA_030737815.1 of Allium fistulosum. Classification (NCBI taxonomy): domain Eukaryota; kingdom Viridiplantae; phylum Streptophyta; class Magnoliopsida; order Asparagales; family Amaryllidaceae; genus Allium; species Allium fistulosum. The sequence goes on along the minus strand of CM060907.1, from coordinate 420,547,776 downwards.
AAACACATCTTCAAATTCCTTCAACACTGGCTTAACTTCCCCAGGAATTTCAACCGCTTCACTACTTTCATGTCCAATCAACAGAAATACTTCAGGGCTATCCTTTACTTCTTTGACAAATTCCTTCAAAGATAACAGAGTCTTTAGTTCCTCGATTTCCTCCAACTTGCTTTCACTTTGTTGTCACCTTTTAGGAACTAAAGTGATTCTAGTGCCATCGAACATGAAACTATAGCAGTTAGTCCTACCATCGTGTTGCACGGTTCTATCGAACTGCCACGGTCTTCCCAACAACCAATGACATACATCCATATCCACCACGTCACACCAAATTTTATCCTTATACTTCTTTCCGATGGAAAAAGTTACACAAGCTCTTCGACCAACCTTCACTTCCCCACCTTTCCTCAGCCAAGCCAATTTGTAGGGTTTGGGATGCTTCTCTATCTTAAACGGCAACTTCTTTATAGCTTCTGTAGAGATGATGTTATCACAACTCCCTGCGTCGATAACAAACTTACAAACTTTTCCCAAAATAGTGCATGTCGACTGAAAAAAATTACTCCTCAACCAACTAGTCTCCTCTTCCTGCTTTGGCATCAAGCAAGATCTCCTCATCATTAAAGAATATCCCTCGTCTCCCGTCAATAATTCTTCTTCCTCCTCAACCTGTGGTGAATTGGAACATTCTACTTTTGCATCCTTATCCTCAACCTCAGCAACCATCGCTCGCTTCTTAGGCTTCGGGCATTCATTGCTCTTATGACCAAACTCCTGACAGTTATAACACTTGAAATTGTTGTGGACCTTGGTCTTAGCAGCTTCATTGACAACCAGTTTACTAACAGCCTTGGAACCATTAATATTGCTACTAGCCCCCTTCACTTGATTGCTCGAATTTGTAAACGCACCACCTCCCCTTCTACCTTGCTTCTCCCAAGCTAGAGCCTTCTGGTGTGCTTCAGCAACGGATCTCGGATCAAACATATTTACCATATCCTGAATTTGCATTCTCAATCCTCCAACAAATATGCATGTCAACTGTTCCTCCATTTCCATGATATCATTTCTAGCAATCAGTTGATAAAACTCATCTGCATAATCATTTACCGACTTTGTCCCTTGTCTCAAATTTTGTAAGCGCTGATACATAAGAGACTGATAATTATAAGGCAAGAAAGTAGCCTTCATCAACTTCTTCATCTTTTCCTGTGAAACAATCTTCGACTTTCCTATTCTTTCCCGTGTAAGTTTAGTTTGTTGACACCATGCCATAGCTCTCCCCCTCAATCGTGTAGCAACCAACTTAACTCTACGATGCTCGGGTACTTCCTTGAAATCAAAAATTTCTTCAACATTTGATAACCAATCCAGAAACTCTTCCGCTAGCATTCCCCCTTTGAATTTTGGAATCTCTATTTTCATCCCCGACTCCCATCGACGATCATCTTCGGAATCTCTATTTCGATTTCGCCCTTGGCCACGGTTTCGACAAGAGCTACTACCACCATCACTGGATTCCTCCAAATCTGACGTATATCGATGTCGATTCTTACCATCAACATTTCTGCTACCACGCACGTCTCTTTCTCCCGAAACTGACGGTTCTCTTCTTTCCCGATCCGATGGTGGTGACATTCTACTCCTCTCAGAATTTGACGGCTAAATTCTATGTCCACCTTGATTTGAATCGGGTGATGCTCTTTGTCGAGTTTGATTCATATTCATCATGAGCCTTTCCAATCTACCAATTCCCTCATCAAACTTCTCATTGAATTTATCACTAATTCGTTGGTCCATTTGTTCAGCATCTTCTCTTTGATACACATCTGCAACATTTTGATGACGATTAACTCTTCTTGGAGGCATTGTCAAATCTTCAACAAATCCAAACACACACTTCGCTTTGATTAAAAAAAATTTCTTTTGATTCGAGATTGAGTTTTGATTCGAGATTTACAAACTCCCCAACTTATTTGAAATTTCACGATCACCCAACGAACTTGGAAAAGTTCGTCTCCTTGCTCTGATACCAAATGACGCAGCACGGAAAAAGATTTGACCGCTGGTTCAGATCTACTTCCGTGTTGCGTCACATGTGGACACCGAAAACTGTCACTAAACCATCGAAAATTGCCGTGAGTAGTCGTCGCCAAATAGTCGTCGATACCGTCGCCAACCGAAGGAAAGTGCGTACGCCATAGTGACGGCTTTTCCGATGACTAGTGACGGCCGCGGACGGCTAGCAGCTGTCGGAAATGACCGTTGTTCTAGCAGTGAAAGTAAACTAATATTGAAGTAAAAGTTGCAAGAAAGAATAAAGGCAAATTCTATTTGAACACACGAAAATGCTGAGCAACACTCATTTAATTTTATAAAATTTGGTTTGAAGGAAATGCCCTTAGTTGAATTTTTATTTTTATCATTTTTCGACAACACATAGAACGAGTACGTCGAATCATACATAACCACGTAGAGCTAGTGCGTGGTTTATATATTTACCATGCACTAAAACTATGAGGCTTAGAGTCATAATCGTCATTTTTCAATAAGATAAGCTTTTATGCAACGTAGGCACTCTGTGTGTTGGTCAAAAATGTTTAAAAAATAATAATATGAGTTATATTTAATAAATGAGGACATTTTGTTAAAATTTATAATAAAATTTTTAGAAGGCTTCAACCTTTCTTTCTTTGGGTTCATATACAATTTGCCAAGAATAAAATATTTAATCAACTAGATTCCTACTTATGATGTAGACATAAGAACGTCCTCAATCACTCTGTCCAAATTGCCAAAAGCGGTTCCTCCAACCGCCGCTGCTTTGGCTGCGCTCTTCTTATACCTTATGGCATTCCTTTTGATCTCGACTCCTTCATCACCTTCCATCACTTCTTCTATTCTCATCTTCACCTCATCCCTCTTCACATCACTACTAATCTATCCAAATTCCATCACTTCGTCTGTTGGTCTCCAAAGAATGGCCAACAAATCAAAGGAACTCCATAACTTATACTCTCCATCATCGAGTTCCATCCACAATGCGTCAAAAAAGCTCCAATAGATGGATGCATTAAGACTTCTTGTTGTGCACACCAGCTTATTATCAATCCTCTTTTCTTCACTTCCAGTAATAATTCTTCTGGCATATGATCACTTGAGTCTTTAGTCATTAAATCTGGTCTGATCACCCACAGAAACTCACAGTTGCTGTTGATCAACCCCCATGCAAATTCTATCAACTGGTCCTCAGTCACAACTACCAAACTCCCAAAATTTACATACACAACTGAACTAGGCGCTTTTTCATCTAACCAATCTAAACAGCTATTGTCGTTCGCCCAAAAGCTAGAACCCGTTGTGTTCATTGAGTCCTTGAAAATATTTTTGCACATTATGTCCAAAGGGCCAATGGCATATACAGCAGGGAATGCCGCTGACATTGCATCCAAGGTAGCTCCTTCTAATTCCTCAAAAGTGTGTATTAATATTGCAGTTGCTTTCAATGAGTGTTGTGATTCATCTTTTGTGAAGTTCATGAGTATATGGTTAGGGTCTGTAGTACGTACAAAATTTGTAAAGTCCCTTAAACGCATGTTCTTCAAACCAAGGACACCATCAACCGGAGTGTCCAAGTATCGATTTGTCATGTCTTCTTCATCTGATAATAATATCAATGTTTAAAGGTTAATTATTTTACTTGTGTATAGCTGATAGAACTATTTAAAAGAAATTTGATAATATGAATGTACACATACTTTTAAGAGGCACAATGCCTCAATCAATCAACTCCTTAATGGAAAAGAAGCCCATGAATCCACAGGCGCTTAATGAGCAGTAGGACAAATTTGGCAAACCAAACTCTACAGAGACGTCTAAGGTAAAGCTCATGTAGGTATCTGAAACTATGCAAGAGACTTCCGGTTCTTCTTCGGTTGATTCTATCAATTTCTTTTTGGAAATCTCTGAAAGTATCGAACAATCTGGACCGCAATGTTTGAGTAATGTTGGACATATCTTCACCATTGGCCTTGCTTTCCGAAGCAGACAAACCATCTGGAATTGTCTTGAACTGGAAATCAGGGAGGCCTTTAAGTGAAGAAGGACCTGAAGATTCAAGAATTTTGTTGTAGCTTGTTTGAGTGTGAACAAAGGTGATACGGAAACCTTTGAAATGGAGGAGTTTTGCAAATTTTAGCATGGAGTTTATGTGGCCTTGTGCTGGGCATGGTATGCATACAACATTAGGTTTAAGCACTCCTATTTCATTAGAACCCATTTTTGTTAAGGCTTGTGACGCAGCGGATTAATCAAAACAATGTAGATCGATGAAAGTAGCAATCGATGGATTGATGAATACTGAAATGCCCGAACTCGTTGATCCGAAGATACCGAATTCTAGCTATCCCGAACTCGTTGATCGCGCACGATACCGGGTTCAAAGATCTGCGTTTCTTCACGCGTTGATCAAGCGCACTTGATTCCGCGAATCGGCTTCAACAATCGAAGATTCGAGCGCACTCTAATGTCGAAAGTGGAGATAGGAGATACACTTGACTACCAATTGTAATTGAAAGCACAAAGCTAACAAAAGAGAGTTTTATTCAACAATCAACAACCTTACAAAATGACACAACTTGCCTATTTATAGGCTACAACACAACACAACAGAAATTACAGAAATTTGTACAACACTTAAGTCGTCTCCGACTTAACAAAGACTCCGACTCACGACTTAAAAGAATATGCGACTCAACATACTCCAACTTAACAAACAGAAAATACAAACAGAAATACATCACTTAGGTCGTTGCCGACCTAACAACTTTCTCGACTCAACTTAGGTCGTACGCGACCTAAAACAGACGATTTAAAAAACAGACACCCAGTCTTCATGCGACTTAAAGAACCAACGGTAGAGATCAAGGCGGCATACGAATCAACGGTTTCAATCCTCAGCGACTTAACTTAGGTCGGTAACGACCTAAAAACACGTAACGACTTAAGTGATAGCCAGTTTCACGCGACTTATAGTGTGCGACTTATCTCTTCTTCCTTAGGTCGCAAACTGCTTGAATTAAGTCGTGGACGACTTAGTTCTTCTTTGTTAGGTCATGGGCGACTTACATCCGCTTCGTTAGGTTGGGTACGACCTAGGACTTCTTCTTCAGCTCCGTTATCTCGTGTACGACTTAAGCCCCAGTTAAGTCGTAGCTCCTTTTCATCTGATCTGTTAGGTCGTGGACGACCTATAGCTACTTCCTTGAGTCGTGTTCGACTTAAGCCTTTGAAAAATATGGGTTGCACTGCATCATCCTCCCCAGGTCGAGAAAAATTCGACCTCGAATTTGTAAGTTCCTCCACATCAGCTCGTTCGTCCCCGTGATATGGTACGAGATGTTTAACATTGAATACGTCGGACGTGTACACATCCTCTGGTAGCTTCAATTTATAAGCATTTTCATTAATCCACTTCACGATTTCTACAGGACCAATTTTTCTGGCTTTCAATTTGTTATAAGCGCCTACTGGAAAACGATCCTTTGTTAATACTGCATAAACCAGATCACCTTCATTAAATTCGACGTTTCTTCATTTCAAATCTGCAGATTGTTTGTACTTCTCATTTGCTTTCTCCAATCGTTCCTGAACAATTTGATGACAATCAGTCAATCCCTCAACAAAATCAGCAGCTTTCTTAACTATCTTCTTTGATTGTGGCACTCCCGTTAAATCCAACGGTCCCTTCGGTAAGCTTGAATATACTATCTGAAATGGACTGAAACCCATACTACGATTCACTACATGATTATGAGCAAATTCTGCCTGACATAACTTCATATCCCAACTTTTCAGATTGTCTTGCACAAGACATCTCAACAAGTTTCCCAAAGATCTGTTCACAACCTCGGTCTGTCCATCCGTTTGCGGATGATAAGCGCTGCTAAAGTTCAACTTCGTTCCCACCATCTTCCACAAACTTAGCCAAAAATGACTTAGAAAATGAGTATCCCTGTCCGACACAATCGATTCTGGCAATCCATGAAGTCGATATATCTCCTTGAAAAATAATTGAGCAACATGAACAGCATCCGCCGTCTTCTTACAAGCAATAAAATGCGCCATTTTCGAAAATCTGTCAACCACCACATAAATGGAATCATTACCACGCTGCGTTCTCGGCAACCCCAACACAAAGTCCATACTCACATCAACCCATGGTTTAGTTGGTACAGGTAACGTCATATATAACCCAGCATTAGTTGCAGTTCCTTTCGAAACCTGACAGATATGACATCTCTCCACAAATCTTTCCACTTCTTTCCTCATCGATGGCCAAAAGTAAGACTGTGAAATCAACTGTAAGGTACGGTCTCTACCCACGTGGCCTTCTTCGTGTAGCTCCTTCACAATCTTCATTCTCAAACTACAATTAGGTATACAAAATCGATTTCCTTTGAACAGAAAACCATCTACCATCAAAAACTCATCCGTCTTCCCCTTCTTAACTTTATCAACAAACTTTGCAAAGTAATGATCATTGACAAATAATTCAGGTAGTTCTTCAAACCCCGTCACTTCAACCTTCAATGTAGTTAACAAGTGATTTCTTCTACTCAACGCATCCGCAACACGATTCATCACTCCCGACTTGTGTTTCACAACAAATGTAAACTGTTGCAGATATGCAATCCACGATGCATGTCTTGCTGAAATCTTATCTTGTCCTTGTAAATGCTTCAATGCCTCATGATCAGTGTAAAGAACAAACTCTTTTTGAAATATATAATGTCTCCAGTGTTTAATAGATTGCACAACAGCATAAAATTCCACATCATATGTAATGTATCTCATTTTTGCTCCTGACAACTTCTCATTAAAGTATGCAATTGGACATCCCTTCTGACTCAGCACTCCTCCAATCCCAACCTTCGATGCATCAGTATGTAATTCAAACAATAACTGAAAATCTGGTAACACTAGAATAGGTGCAGACGTCAGCAACTCCTTGATTTTCTCAAAAGCACTCCCTGCTTCCTCTGTCCATGCAAACTGTTTACCCTTCATGCAATCTGTAACAGGCGCCATCACACTACTAAAGTGTGTAATAAACCTCCGATAAAATGAAGCTAACCCATGAAAACTACGAACTTCCGTTATCGTCTTGGGTTGCGGCCAATCTCTGATAGCTTCGACTTTACTTTGGTCAACCTGTATACCTTTCTCTAAAACAACATACCCCAAAAATAACACACTATGCGTCATGAACACGCATTTCTTTGTAGCAGCATAAAATTGTTCTTCACGTAGAATAATCAGTACTTCCCTCAAGTGTTGAACATGCTCTTCCATACTCCTGCTATATATCAGAATATCATCGAAATACACCACCACCAACTTTCCAATGAAGGGTCTAAAAATTTGGTTCATCACCCTCATGAAAGTACTTGGTGCATTTGATAAGCCAAATGGCATAACCAACCATTCGTATAGACCCTCCCTGGTTTTAAAAGCAGTCTTCCACTCATCACCTGGTCTGATACGAATTTGATGATATCCGCTCTTCAAATCAATCTTCGAAAAAGTAGTAGCTCCGCTTAATTGATCCAACCAATCATCAAGCCTTGGCATTGGAAACCTGTATCTCACAGTAATCTTATTCAATGCCCGACTGTCAGTGCACATTCTCCATGTCCAATCCTTCTTGGGTACCAATAAAGCTAGTACAGCACAAGGACTTAGGCTCTCCTGCACACGCCCCTGTTCAAGCAATTCTTCCACTTGCCTCCTCAACTCTTCATGTTCCTTTGGGCTCATTCGATAATGTGGTCTATGTGGCAACATTGCTCCCGGAACCAGATCAATTTGATGTTGAATGTCTCTTAAAGGCGGTAATTCCTCGGGGAATACGTCCTCAAATTCTTTCAAAATGGCCTTTGCTTCTTCTGGAATTTCAATCTCCTCACTGCTCTCTCGCCCAATCAACAAGAATACTTCCGGCTCTTCCTCAATCTCCTTAACAAACTCCTTCAAAGATAACAAGGTTTTCAGCTCTTCAATCTCTTCCGACTTACTTTCTCCTTGTTGTCTCTTCTTTGGAACTAAGATAATCTTCGTGCCTTCAAACATAAAGCTGTAGCTATTGGTCCGACCGTCATGCTGTACTGCTCGATCATACTGCCATGGTCTTCCCAAAAGTAAATGACAAACATCAATCTCTACTACATCACACCAGATTTCGTCTTTGTATTTCTTCCAAATAGAGAATGGAACTCTAACTCGTCTATCCACTTTCACTTCCCCTCCTTTTCTCAACCATGCTAACTTGTATGGATTTGGATGTTTCTCTGTTTTCAACTTCAATTTTTTCACAGCCTCGGTTGAAAAGATATTGTCACATCTTCCGGCGTCAATCACAAATTTACACACCTTCCCCGGTATAGTGCAGGTCGACTGAAAGATATTACTCCTCAACCAACTAGCTTCCTCCTACTTCGGTGTTAGACATGATCTTCTCACCATTAGATTACAGCCTTCATCTCCTGACGTAATATCCTGCTCATCCTCCTCAACTGGACTTGAATAACCTCCATCAACATCCTCATCCTCAACTTCTGCAATCATGGTTCTCTTCTTTGGCTTTGGACACTCATTGCTTTTATGACCCAATTCCTGACAATTGTAACATTTGAAACCATTGTTAACTTTCTCCCTCTCAGCCTCCTTCACCACCGGTTTACTGATAGGTTTAGAAACATTAGAACTTCCACTAAGTCCCTTCATTTGATTGTTGGAACTAGTAAACACACCTCCTCCTCGTCTACCCTGCTTCTCCCAAGCCAACGCTTTTTGATGTGCTTCTGCCACAGATCTTGGATCGAACATATTAACCATATCCTGGATCTGCATTCTCAATCCCCCAATAAATCTAGATGTCAGCTGCTCTTCTGTTTCCATAATATCATTCCTCGCAATAAGCTGGTAAAACTCATCTGCGTAATCATTAACAGTTTTTATGCCCTGCCTCAAATTCTGCAAACGTTGATACATCAATGACTGATAATTGTAAGGTAAGAACGTTGCTTTCATCAATTTCTTCATTTTCTCCAAAGATTCAACTTTTTACTTCCCCATTCGTTCACGTGTAAGTTTGGTTTGCTACCACCATGCCAAAGCTCTACCCCTCAAACTTGTAGCAACCAACTTCACTCTACGATGTTCTAGAACTTCTTTGAAATCAAAAATTTCTTCAACATTAGCCACCCAATCCAAAAACTCTTCAGCTTGCATACCCCCTTTGAATTCAGGAATTTCAGTTTTCATTCCCGATTCCCACTTGTGATCATACTCTGAATAATTTCTTCCTTGTCCTCGAACACTACCACCATCATACTCCTCTTCAAAATCAGATGTATATCGTTGTCTATCTCGTCCACCCACATCTCTACTTCCATCACGTCTACCACCATCATCCCTTCTATCTACATTCCTCCGTTCATGATCATTCACATTCCTCCCACACCTTTGATCATCATCAACACTTCTGTCTCGATTGGAATGTGGTGAGACTCTACTTCCCCCATGGTTAGATTCAGGTGAAACACTTCTCCGATTTTGATTCATCTCTAACATCATCTTATCTAATCGTCCAATTCCTTCGTTAAGCTTTTCTCTAAAATTTTCATTGATTCTTTGCTCCATCTCATCAGCTTCTTCTCTTCGATACAAAGATTCTACGTTTTGGTGACGATTAGCTCTCCTTGGCGGCATGATTTGAAACTCTACAAACTCTTCAATTCTCGGCTTTGACTTTCACAATGATGTACACGGCCTTCACTCTTCTTAGCTCGGCTTCCACACTTCAAGCTCGGCTAACACTTCAACTTCGAAATTCTTCAAAAGAATTGGCTCCAAGACTCGATTTAGCTATGATTGGCTAAAGCAAGCTCTGATACCAAACTGACGCAGCGGATTAATCAAAACAATGTAGATCGATTAAAGTAGCAATCGATGGATTGATGAATACTGAAATGCCCGAACTCGTTGATCCGAAGATACCGAATTCTAGCTATCCCGAACTCGTTGATCGCACACGATACCGGGTTCAAAGATCTGCGATTCTTCACGCGTTGATCAAGTGCACTTGATTCCGCGAATCGGCTTCAACAATCGAAGATTCGAGCGCACTCGAATGTCGAAAGTGGAGATAGGAGATGCACTCGACTACCAATTGTAATTGAAAGCACAAAGCTAACAAAAGAGAGTTTTATTCAACAATCAACAACCTTACAAAATGACACAACTTGCCTATTTATAGGCTACAACACAACACAACAGAAATTACAGAAATTTGTACAACACTTAAGTCGTCTCCGACTTAACAAAGACTCCAACTCACGACTTAAAAGAATATGCAACTCAACATACTCCGACTTAACAAACAGAAAATACAAACAGAAATACATCACTTAGGTCGTTGCCGACCTAACAACTTTCTCGACTCAACTTAGGTCGTACGCGACCTAAAATAGACGATTTAAAAAACATTCACCCAGTCTTCATGCGACTTAAAGAACCAACGGTAGAGATCAAGGCGGCATACGAATCAACAGTTTTAATCCTCAACGACTTAACTTAGGTCGGTAACGACCTAAAAACACGTAGCGACTTAAGTGATAGCCAGTTTCACGCGACTTATAGTGTGCGACTTATCTCTTCTTCCTTAGGTCGCCAACTGCTTGAATTAAGTCGTGGACGACTTAGTTCTTCTTTGTTAGGTCGTGGGCGACTTACATCCGCTTCGTTAGGTTGGGTACGACCTAGGACTTCTTCTTCAGCTCCGTTATCTCGTGTACGACTTACGCCCCAGTTAAGTCGTAGCTCCTTTTCATCTGATCTGTTAGGTCGCGGACGACCTATAACTACTTCCTTGAGTCGTGTTCGACTTAAGCCTTTGAAAAATATGGGTTGCGCTGCATCAGCTTGTTTGTGATATTTTTGTGATGCAAAGTGTGTTTATTTATAGGGAAGGAAAGGTTGATGTTTCTCAAGGCTTTCAATGAAAAAAGAGGATGTAAAAAAGACAAAATGGACTACTGGTCTTTACTCTATGAAATCATAGCAAAAGGATAAATCAAGTGGCTTAAAATGAACTTAAGCCTTTGCATACTGTTTGTATATGTGGCTGGATGTAGAACATATCCAAACATGAGTTTCTAAACTGAACTTATCAACTGTTCATGTATCGTTTAACTTAATTCTTACTGGTGGTTAAATTTGTTTACAGTCTAATTAGGGAATAAAATTTGTTTGTAAGATTACTAGTTAAATTAAAAATGCATGTTCAAGGCTCAACTGTATCTGTTTTACATCAACTTTGATGGCTGACTATGAATCAATATGAATAAACATATCAGAATTCAAAGACAAATGCATTGGTTTCTTCTTAGTCAAAACTTTGCACGTACTTAAATATGATATAATACTAGTTGTTAGCCCATTGCACTACTTTTATAACCTACCTAAAACACCAAAACACAAACGCTAAATAGATGTAACATACGTTCCTCTTCTAATACACACATGCACGCACAAGAGGACATACACATGTAAATGTGTGTATTCAGACTTCATTGAAACTATTAGTGTATTATAACTCTTATTTACTGCATTAATTGTTACATACTTAAACAGGCAATGTAACAAATTACGTATGGAGAAAATGTTTATGTTCTAGCAAACAAAATGGATAACTAATTGATTGGACGGATCTATATTTGATAATTTTGACTTTCGTTTCTAGCTAGCCTGATGTTTGGCAACCAAGGCAAAATATACACTTGGGTGCCAAACAAAATCAAACGTGGGCTGCTACGACTTAATTTGACCAATATAAGCTTGGTTGAGATCAAACAAATTGCTTTCTACAACCAAGCTAAATATCTAGGACAGTTCCAAGTTTATACTTTCATAATTTATATCATCAATTTTAACAGTACTGTTGTTAGACGTTTTAGAAGAAGAAAATTAATGCTTGTATAAAATAATTCGAGATTTTTTCTACCCATTAAAATTTGGAATATACTGATGGTACTGCAATAAAGTACAACCCCGTAACTTTTGGAAACAATAAAGGTGAACTGTTCAGTTGTAACATTATACTACCTGAACTAGCTTTGCTTGACACTTGGAGCCTGTTTAGTAATAGCTTACAAGTATGTAAAAAATAAATTTTAATAGTTACTTTTGTGGCCTGAACCATTTGCCAAAAAATTAGTAGTCTTTAGTTTAACTTTTAAGCTTTGGGTTTTGTCCATATAAAAATACGTTCGACATATGCATATTGTGGGAAATCGTTCAATTTTAAAAAACAAAGTTAACATAGAAAATAGAAAACAATGTATTTTTTATGTTTTGAAAAATAAAAGAAGCACGAAAAACAATTTATCCTGCCATCGTTCCTCCATCCCCTCCGTAGTTCCCTCCATCTTGCTTCCAACTTATCCGTCGTACCTCTACTCCTATCATATTTTATAATTAATTTGAATACTTAAAACACAAAATTCATTTTAAATCAAATGTTATCTTATAATTTTGATCTAGAACACAAGTGGTAAGACAAAATTTCTTTTAACTCCATATTTACGACTTCAAAAATATTTTGCTAGGCATTTATAGATGCTTGGATAAAAGGATGCAAACAAGGTGGATGTAGCACAATTCTTATACCAAATAGGTCCTGATTTTGTAATGTCACCGTTAAAATTCCAAGGACCATGCAATTCGAAAATGCATTTTGAGGTAACATGTGATATCTTTTTTGTATTAGAATAACATTAGTTTAATTTTTCTTTTGTTGTTTGATCAAGTACGATATCCCTTCCTTTAAATAGTATTTGATAATCTGATATTTTTATTTTTGTTCACTGAAAAAAAGAATTTTTAATCATGGAAAGTTCTTTCAAAATATTATTTATCTTTTCCCTTTAACTGTATGAACACAAAATTTACCCTAAATTTTGTATTTATTTCTTCAAACTGTATAATTAAGGACGATATTTATTTCATTAATTTTCTAGGAAAACACATATGAAATTATCTCTAGTAATTGCAACTAAAATATCATGCAAAAACATATAAAAGCAAGACGGTTCAGTTGATTTTGCAAGTTAGTGGATCCATTATAATAAATCTAAAATGCATTTTGAGATAATGCAAAAACATATAAAACCAACCAAAGTAGGTCTATTAGCCAAACTTGCCATCCTCTTCAGCTATAACTCACATCGTGTTCTTAAGTCATGACCGGCAATAAACTCAAGTTGCTTCCACTCTAAGAACATCGCTCCCAAACTTGCATGCTTTCTACTCAAAGCGCCATCGATTGCATTTCTTTTACCAGACGTAAAGAAAATGTCGAAGTCGTAGGAGGTTTAGAATTTCAACCATCGTTTATTAACAATAAATCTTGTCAACACCTCAAAGCAAAGTTAAGGAAGTAAATGATCCCTTTGAAACCCCTTTTGAACTAGTTGGAATATCTCGAGATTATTACCCAATAGGGACAGTTGATATCTAACTAAGTCAAAAGGGTCTTTATGCCTTCTAAAGGTACCCCTTTGAAGATGTTGATACTGTAGTCATGGGGGGGATTCCTTTGAAAGCGAAGATATGTTCCGAAGTATTTAAACACCTTTTAAAGGAGTCCTCCCGAAGGGTTTAACTACAATGGCCATGTGGTGAATACCTTCATAGGACTACTTTCGAAAGGGTGTAGAGCATAACATGTGTATATTAAGTAAAATATAGATTCAATATGCTATGGAATCTTATTTTGGATAAACAACGTCAGTCCAATTGACTCCTCATCTCCACGTCGCTTTAGTGCCGCATGGGCTTTGGACGTGATAATAATACGCTTCAAAGTCAAGATATCCAAATAAACTCTATGGCGTAGCATATACCAAATAAAGGTTAAGATAAGTGTATATCATGTGTAATTGATCATTAGCCAAGCTAATGGCTGAAATGATATCCTCATATTCGAAATCAATATTAGATCCATTTACCCTCTTATTTTCATTTCTTATGAATGGATTATAAGTAGTAGAATTTTTTCCCCAATTTTTCTAGGGCTACAAAAATTTGATTTGTCTAAGAAGCGAAAAGAAAATCCAAGAATTCAAAAATTAGTCCCTAACTTGGACCCCTAGGGTCGTATTTAAAGATTAGCATTGTACCCTTCCACACACATCCTTTTGAAGTTGTCGAAAGGTCTCTCTTCTGACCGTTCGCACCCATCCTTTCGCCTTCGTTCTTCCGCTTCCGTAGCCTCAAAGTTGCCAGTAGGTATTTGAGTCTTTTGTTAAGCTTTGATTAACCCTACCATCTCTATCGAAAGTATACTAACAAAGATATTGTTCTGATATTCACCAATACAGCTTTCGAGTACTCCTAGAGCCTTTCGACATCTTCGAAGGGTATGCTTGTTTTACTGGTGAACGAGTCAAGATTCCTCAGTGTGCTGTTTGAATATAAGCGGAAGCACTTTCGACTTCTTCATCAACTTCGAAGCCTCTGTTTTGTTGTTAAGGTCAGATGCTAAAATGACAGTTGACTATTAGAATGGGTAAGGAAGAGCATTTGGATGGTTTAGAACGGATTTAATGGTGGTGGAAGGATCATTGCGAAAGGTCGATTGAGGATTCTAGTTGTGGAAGGTGGCTTTCAAAAGTATTCCTATTGATAAATGCGGAAGTCCCATCCTCTGGTGCTTGGGGAAGCAATATTGGTCACATACGAAGTTTCCCTTATATTTGCGGAAGGTTTCAACCGATTCTAAAGGCTCATCTACGTTTTCGAAAGGGATGCCTTGGTAAAATGCTCCTCCGTGTGAGGTAAACAGTGGCGAAACCAACTGTTTCGAAGGGTATGATACGTGTGTTGAAGTCTATTTTTTGATACCTTCGAAAGGTGCTTTTAACACATATGAAACTCCTTTATGCATGTGGAACAAGCTGTTTTGGGAGTATCAACTGAAGCGAAAGGATAGCCTTGATCCCTTTCTACTTCTTTGGTAGCCCATACTTCATTTAATATTTGTAGAAGCATCAAATGCTTGTAACACCGATACAATCTCTTTGAAAGCTACTTCAATGCCTTCGAAACCACACTTTTGGACCATGGCGGAACCCCTCTCTTTAATTCTTGTGAAGCTTTTACAATGCTTTCACATGCTTTCTTTTATTCCTATATTTTTGAGTGAGCTTTATGGTTAATATTTGCGCCCCCCTCCCCCGTATGAAAGAAGCTTTTGTTCTTTAGGACAAAAATTCAAGAATTCTCGTTTTGCATTATTTCATCCTCAACAGTCCTCTTTACCAAACTTCTTTCCCTACAAAGTGCAATTATAGATAACATTTCTTATTGTTAATTCAAAATTTATGTAAGAATATGTTCAGTAGTTTTTCTATATTATTGGTGATAGTATTAGAATTCCTGATAATAGAATCTCTGAAACCTAAGCAATGGAAATTAATAGATCATCATTTGAGGATAGTAAATAAAGAGAAATTCACAATCGAGTACTTTAATAGAAGTCCTGAGATTCAACTTTGGTAACATTGAGAGAAGACTAGAAATCCTTCTCTGTTCAATAGAATTCCATAAATCTAATTATGAAATTAATAATAAAGAGCCAGAAATTCAAATTCAGCCTTAATAATGGAAGTTTAGAAATTGTCTTCTAGAAATAACTGATAACAGGCCAATAACAATTGTCTAGCAATAATATAAACTCAGAAATCATTATTTGGAAATAAATCATCGAAGACTAGAAACCCTCATTTGGGGAGAAATAATAGGATTTTAGATATCCTCGTTTGGAAATAATAGAAGTCCTGAAACCAAGATTTGGGTGTTGATAACTGCTATTCAAAAGTTAATATTAGAAGACCAGAGACCCTAATGCGGGTATTAGTAAGATCGATCCAAAAATTAATAGAATACTAGAAGTCCATAATAGAGGCCTCAATCACACTAGTCCTAGAACCCAAATTCAGGCACTAATGAGTGAAGTCCAAAAATTAGCAGTAAAAGATCTGAAACCCAAATTCGGGTATTAATAAGCGAAGGTAAAAAATTAATAGTAAATGACCCGAAATCCAAAGTAGGGTATTAATAAGTTAATAAAAGAAATTAATAGTAAAAGACCCAGAAATAAGATTCGGGTATAAATGGAGTTCATGAGTCATCCTTTGGAAATTAGCCAAAAGCTGTATATTCTTATCCGAGCCTTTTGTTTTGCACCACTTTTTGAGCTTTAATTTTTTGAATATTTATCCTCATGCCACCTCTTCCAGTTCTTGATTTTTTTGACATGTGCTACCTTTTAGGCTTTATATGTTGTCATTGTTTGGTGTGCAACTTCTTGGGCTTGGACATCTTAGTCTGTTGTTGTCCGGTGCACTTGGTTAGCTTGACCACAAGCAGGACCCAAGGACTTACCCGACCTCCCTCCAGGAGGCGATCCAACAAGACCTTATACGCGAGACTGAAGGCTATTCGGTGCCTTGACCAGGCCATATCATGGCGGCATCAATGGCTTACTCCATCCTCCCTCTAGGAGGTGCTCTATCTAGGCCTTATAGGTGGGACTAAAGGCTGGTCGGTGCCTTGACCTGGCCATAGCATGGCACGTTCAAGGGCTTACTCTGTCCCCCCTCCAAGGGGCGCCTTTATCTGGCCATAGCATGGGGCAATCAAGGGCTAGCAGATACTTTAACCTAGCAATAGCATGGCATAGATAATAGATTAATCTATCTTCCCTCCAGGAGGTGCTTTGACATCACCCTCTTGGCACAAATAAAGGCTTATGACTGTTTAAGGTTGTTTCTAAGTTTAAGGTAGTTTCCAAGTTTAAGGAGAATTTTACTCCTGACCACATAGACTTTTCTTAAAAAAGAGGCGCTTTCTTCATCAACTGTGGGAAAATACGGTCGTAAATGTTCTGCATCCATGTCCTAGAAACAATATTGCCATTTGGTCGATATAATTTGTAAGCTCCCAAAGGAATTACTTTGCAGACAATTAGTGGACCCACCGAATTTGGTCCTAGTGGTCCGTTTGTAGGGTTTCTAGTGTTTACTATCACTCTTTGGTGCATTAGATCTTCTTCTTGGAATGATCTTGTTTTTACTTTTGAGTTGTAGTATTTTGAGATTCTTCTTTAGTATTTTGTAGTTCGAATAGCTCCTTCATCTCTTAGACCAGGTATTAAATCTAATGATTCTTTTTTCAACTCTTTGTTGGGATCAAACGCATATGTAATTCTTCGACGTGAAGGTATTTCAATTTCAACTTGTAACATTGCTTCACACTCATATGTTAGAGAATAAGGGGTATGACCTGTAGCAGTTTTGGTGGATGCATGATATGCCCAAAGTACAAGTGGTAATTCTTTCACCAATTTCCTTTAACCTTATTCGATTGTTTTTTCAAGACGATCTTAATAGTCTTGTTGGCTACTTCGATGGCTCCATTAGCCTTTGTACGTGATATGGAAGAAAAGCTTTTGATTAATCCATTTTTATAGCAAAATCGAGAAAATTATTCACTTTCAAATTGCATTCCATTGTGAGTTATAATTTTGTAAGGGACCCCAAATCTAGTCACGATGTGCTTAATAACGAATCTGAGCACGTTCTTAGAACTGATTTTGGGGAGTGGCTCTACTTCTACCCACTTAGTAAAGTAATTAATGGCCACTATAGCAAACATTTCTCCTCCTTTGGAAATCGGCAACGGTCCGATCAAATCGGTTCCACATACATCAAAGGGCCATGGACTAGGTATCAGAGTTAATTGGCTTGGCGGTAAACGGGGAATCTTTGAGTATTTTTGACATCCTTCACATTTCTTTATGTGTTCTATTGCTTGACTAGTCATTTGAGGCCAACATGAACCTTATCCGATTATTCTCTTAGCCAATTTTATCCTATTGGAATGGTCTCCACAAAATCATGCATGCGCTTCTTTTAGTAATCTTAATCCATTTTCTAGATTCACACATCTTAAGTAAGGAAGAGTATATCCTTTCTTATAAATAATTTCATCCATCATAATGAAGATAAGAGCATGCCGTTTGATTCTCCTAGCTTTTATTTTATCAGATGGAAATATCCCATTGGTAAGATACTCTACAATAGGCATCATCCAAGTATTACTTTAACAGTTATCCGTTCTTAGATTATTGGGCTCTTCATGTGGAATTTCTTCATTAATTTCTCTTTCTTCTCTTTCTTGTTCCATGGCTTGGGATCTAGTCAAAAACATTAGTTCTTTCCCTGCTTCAGGCATTTTCTCTTCAATGTTGGGATATGCCTAATATCCTACTGGTACGATATAGGTTGCTGGAGCTCCTCTTGAACTAGCCAATTTTGCTAATGAATCTACTGGGGAGTTATCTCTCCTTGGGAATCGGTGTATAAAAAATCTTTAAATAAGTCAACCATTTTAACACCTTCTTAACATACAGAGATATTTTCACATCTTTAGTTTGATATATCTGCTTTATCTGATTTACCATTAGTTGATAGTGGCTAAATATTTGTATTTATGGAATTTTAACTTGTAAGGCTAGAGTTAATCCTACCACCATCAATTCATATTCAGCTACGTTGTTTGTTGCTGGAAATCCCAGCTTTATTGCATAGTGTAGACGGTGTCCATCTGGTGTGATTATGACATATCCTACTCAAGCTCCTTGCTCGTTTAATGCCCCATCCACAAATAGTTGCCATATAGGCTTTTGATCTTTATCTTTCTTTGACTATTCTTCAGAATGTTTGTACATTCATTGATAAAGTCCGCTAATGCTTGCCTTTTGATTGCTAATTGTGGTGAAATTCAATGTCATATTGGCTAAGTTCAATCCCTATTTCACTAGACTACCCGAAGTCTCAGGTTTATTAAAAACCTGCTTGAGTGGAAATTTAGTTAATACTCTGATAGGATGTGCTTCAAGTACGCTCTGAGTTTCCATGCTGTAACTATCAAATAGTAAGCCAACTTTTCTATGACTGGATATCGAACCTTGGCATCCTTTAATCTTCTGCTCACATAATAAATGGGAAGTCGAGTTTCATTTTCATCTCTAATCAAAGTCGAACTAACCACATATTCTGAAGCCGCCATATATAGGTATAAGTTTTCTCCATCCTCGGGGCAAGATAATATTGGTGGCAATTATAAATGACTTTTTAATAATTGAAAGACTTTCTTACAATCTTCTCCCCAATCAAAGTTCTTTCTTTTCTTAATCACGTTGAAGAAGGGGATGCATTTACAAGTTTCCTTAGAGAAGAATCTGCTTAGGGCTACCATTCTACCATTCTAACTCATTATATCTTTTCTAGTTTTAGGCTCGGTCATGTCTTTGATAACTTGGATCTAGTCGGGACCGGCTTCAATCCCTTGTGCGCTAACAATATAACCTAATAACTTTCTGGAATGAACTACGAAATAACATTTCTGAAGATTTAATTTCATCTATTACTTTCATAATACTTTAAACATTTCTTCAAGATTTTTAAGGTGATTATTAACAAAAAAATTTGTCAACATCCCCAAAGCTATGAGAATGTTTAATAGGATTGTTTATGTAACAAAATTAGACTACTAAAAAAGAATTAAAAGAGATTACTTCCTTTGAAACCCCTCTTCCGATCAGGTTGACTTGGTCAAACTACTTTCGGAAGATAATTTATAAAGTATCAATAGTGGATCATTGACCAAATTAACCTCATCAAAATTGAGGTGAAGGAGAAAGCATCTTATTCGAAGTCCCTCTTTTGAAAGAGTTGAAAATAGCCATTTATACTAAATATTCATTCCTTTCGGCCATGTCGAAGGGCCCATTCTATCCCTTTCATCTATGTCAGAAGGTCTGCTTAGACTTTAAAGAGAAATAAATGCTTTCGATGTCATTGATTTCATCTTTATGAGGAACTCCTTTGAAAGGGTTGAAGACGTAGTTAGGAGTATGTTCCTTTCGATGGAATCCATCCTTGTATAATTGTTTGTCATTTATGAGCCAGATTTCATTCCAAACATCCATTTCGACCAGGTCGAAAGGTAATTCGTCCTTTCAAAACAGATCTAATTTGCAATTGTGCAAGCTCCATTCGGTGTATATGATAGACGATCATCTTGAATATTTGTAAGTTCTATGAACTTATCATTGTTGAAACATCATCACCATCTTTATTCATCATTATTATTGTTTATCATGATGACAACATGTTTCGCATGTATGTTATCCAAGTTGATCTCATGGCTTTGCATAAGACAGAAAGAAGTTAAGAAGATAAGGTAGCATTATGTGCAATTGATCATTAGTCTGGTTAATAATCGTAATGATCTTCCTCATAATAGAAATCCTTAATGAATCCGTGCATTCCTTCTTTTTTCATTAATCCACAAAAGAGTTACAAGTTTGAGAGCTTTTCCCTAAATCAATTTAGGGTTATAAGGATTTAATTTTTTTAAAGAAGTAGTAGAATGAGTTTAGTATTCTAAAAGCCGGTCTCCAAAATCGGACCCCTGGGGTCTTATTTATAGATGTAGGTTGGCTCCCCTTTCACGCCCGTCATTTCGAACTAGTCAAATGCTCCTCCCATCTTCCGCTTCCATTCTTTTGTCATGGTCGAAAGGCCTCTCTCTTTCTTCAGTATGCTTGCTTTCGGTGCTGTCGAAAGGCTTCTCTTTCGATTTCTCTCATTTAACCTTGTGCTTCCTATTGCCCTATTTCAAACCTTTTGACCTAGTTGATAAGGTCCCTTGTCCACCTTTCGCTGTTGTTAAGGTGCATGTGTCTCTTTTTGCTGTTTCTCCTAGGTTGCTTTCGACTTTGTCGAAAGGGCGATTGATATGCTTTTTTTTGTGTTGCTTTGTTATCATAAGAAGCAAAGATACGAGCCTACGACTCTATCGATGGGTAGTTTACTAGGGTTTCAAAGGTGTGGGAATGTCGACGGCTTTGGCGTGATTGGTAGCTTTCGAATGCATGCTTTCGAATTCATGCGGTACCTTTCCATTGATGTTACAGGCTTCGACCGATTCAAAACGCTTGATTATGCTTCCGAAAGTGTTTATTTGATCAAGTTATATTTCTGATTAGTCCGAATGAAGGCGAAATGTTTGGTTTCGAAAGGTTTGGCACGCATATGAAGGAAGTAATTCATTGCCTTCGAAAGGGGGTTTTGAACCCATTCCTGCATTTTCTATATATGCAAATCCATCTGCTTTAAAAGGTTTGAATGAGGAGGAAGGGATGACCTGCTTCCTTTTTCGTCTTTTCGAAAGCTTTTTCTCTATTTATCAATTGCGATGGGGCCTGGTGCTTGCGATTCCTTTGAAAGCCTTCTCAATGCCTACGAAACACCCTTCCGTGATCCTTGTTGAAACCCATGTTTGCAATTTTTAGTAGAGCCTGCCACTTTCATTAATCTTCTTTCATACCAATGTCCTCAAGTGGATTAGATGGTTAACAACCCCCCTGTATGAAAGAAGCTTTTGTTTTTTAGGACAAAAATTTCACAACTTCTCCACTTTTAATAACCCTGATTTCCTGCAGAATTCAAAGCAAGTGATATTTTCTATTGCTAACTCATTATCTTATATATGCTTCATGATTTGGAAATAAAGTGAATATAGCAATGTTTGTCAACTTAAATAATTAATTAATCATAATCTTGAGTAAATAAAGGATATGAAATCCTTTATTGTAAATGACTGGGAAGTAAGGACTTTTGTTCTATAATATTACGAGTCGCAACATTTAACTTTTATAGTTAAAAATGGAATTCATGGTTGAACTTTCACAAAATTAACAATTATGAGACATATAATATTTGAAGTCCAAAATTTAGGGGGAATAAGTAATATGTATTTAGAAACTCCTCTTGGAGGCAAAAATAAACCGGAGCTTAAATTAAAATGTCGGCGAACGTCGTTTAGAGTTGCAAACTAATAACCCTGATTTGGGTATTAAGAAGACCAACTTGAATTTTTTGTTAATGACTTAGATGTCCTTTATAGTTTCAATACTATTGCTTTAAAACCCAGATTCGAGAATTGATAGATGGAATTCAAAATTAATGATAGCAGACCTGAAATTCAAATTCAGGTATTAAAGAGTTACGAAGTCTCCCTAACCTAGATTAGGGCATCAATACGTGGAGTTTTGAAGTTAATAGCAAAATGTTTAGAACCTAGATTTAGGTTTTAATAAGTGAAATTCAGAAATTGCCTTCATGATAGAACTCTTAAACTCCGATTCATGCATTTGTGAAGGATAATCAGAAATCCGTAATAACTATCTTCATGGTAGAAATCTCAAGCCCAGATTAGGGCATAATGATGGATAATCTGAAATCCATAATAGTCATCTTCATTATAGAAATCTTTATCCAAGGTTAGGGCATTAATGATGGATAATTAGAAATCCATAATGACTATCTTTATGATAGAAATTTCAGGCTCAGATTAGGGTGTTAATAAGTGAAGTTTGGTAATATTTTCGAAACTTAGATTCAGGCTTTAAATGGTGAAGTCCAAAAATGAGTGTCCTGAAACCCAGATTAGGGTATTATTTGGTGGAGTTCTATTCTATTCTTTAAATTATGTCTCCTATAACATGGGTAAACCTTTAAAACGTGTATGTAGTTGCGGTTTGATTGGCTGCTTCTCGACTTGGTTGTCTTAGTCTATCATTTGATATGCCACTTCTTGGGCTTGGACGTCTTAGTCAGATGTGTGATATGCCACTTCTCGGGCTTGGACATCTTAGTCCATTGTTGTATGAGCCTATTCTTGGGCTTGGACAACTTATTCCATTGTTTGGTGAGCCTCTTCTTGGACTTGAACAACTTAGCATTGTTGTGTGGTGCTCTTGGTTAGCTTATTCTCAAGTTAGAACCAAGAACTTACCCAATATCCCTCCAGGAGGCGCCTTGACATGGCCATAGTATGGTGCAGCCAAATGCTTGTCGATGCTTTAACCTAGCCATAGCATGGCTCAGATAAAGGCTTACACTCCTCACTCTAGGAGGTGCCCTACCCTGGCCATAGTGTGGTGCGAACAGGGTTTTTTTCGATGCTTTAACCTGGCCATAGCGTGGCGCGGATAAAGGCTTGCATTCCTCCCTCCATGAGCTGCCCTGCCCTAGCCATAGCGTGGCGCGGATAGGGGCTTATCGATACTTTAACCTAGCCATCTTGGTGCGGATAAAGGCTTACACTCCTTCCTCCAAGAGCTGCTCTGGCCTGGGTATTTCGGTGCGGACAAAGGCTTTGACTGTTTAAGGTAATGTCCAAATGAAAGGAGCATTTCACTTCTGACCATGTAGATTCTCCTTTTGAAGAAAGTGATGCATTATTTATTAATTGTAAGGAAATATGGTCACAAATGTTCTGTGTTACATGTTCTTGGAACCATATTGCCATCTGGTCAGCATAACTTGTAAGCACCTAGGGGGATTACTTTGCATATGATTAGAGTCCTTCCTAATTTGGTCCTAGCGGTTCAACAGTGGGATTTCTTGTGTTTGTCAATACTCTTCAGAGCACTAGATCTCCTTCTTGAAATGATCATGTTCTTACTTTTGAGTTGTAATATTTCTAAATCCTTCTTTAATATTCTGCTATTCGAATTGCTGCTTCATCTCTCAACTGATGTATCAAATCCAATGATTCTTTCTGCAGCTCTTGGTTTAAATCGAATGCATATGTGATCCTTCGATGTGAGGGTATTTCAATCTCAATCGGTAACAGCACCTCACACCCATATGTTAATGAATATGGAGTATGTCCCATTGCTGTTCTGGTAGATGTTTGATAAGCCCATAATACAAGTCGCAACCATTTTGCCCAATTTCCATTAGCTTTGTTTAGTCGCTTTTTAAAAATAGTTTTTATGGTCTTATTTGCAACCTCAACGGCTCCATTTGCCTTAGGATGCACAACGGAGGAAAAGCTCTTAATGATTCCATTCTTATAACAAAACCGAGAGAATTCTTCACTCTGAAACCGCATTCCATTGTCGGAAATAATCTTATAGGTAATTTCCAAATTTGGTTATAATGTTTTTTATGACAAATCCGAGTACTTTTCCAGGATTTATCTTGGGAAGCGGTTCTGCTTCTACCCATTTAGTGAATTAGTTTATGGTGACTACATAATATTTTGCTCCCCTTTTAGAAATTGGCAACGGACTGATCAAATTAATTCCTCATATGTCAAAGGGCTATGGAATTGAAATTGGGGTTAACTGACATGGTGGTAATCAGGGAATCTCCAAGTACTTCTGGCATTTCTCACATCCCCTTACATATTCTATGGCTTGGCTTACCATACAAGGCCAATTAAACCCTGTCTTATTATTCTTTTTGCTAGTTTTGTTCCATCCACCATCGTGAAAGTCGGAACTTGTCGCTTGATTTTTCTAGCTTCCCTCTTTTTAGATGACAATTTCTACATTGAAAGATATTCGACAATAGGTGACATCCAAGTGTTAACATAATAGTTGTCTGCCCTTGGTTGGTTAACCCTCTCGATTTCCCTATCGATTTACTTTTCTTTTCTTTCTCGCGACATGACTCGGGATCTGGTTAAGACTAGCAATTCCTTTCCTTATTTAGATGTCCTCTCTCTTATACTCAGATTTGCTTGATATCCCATTGGCACAATCTGATTTTCTGGGGCTGCCCTTGAACTAGCCAATTTTGCTAAAGAATCCACCTGTGAGTTTTCTCCTCTCGGAACTTGATGTATAGAAAAATCTTCAAATAAAGCCAACATCTTCAATATCTTCTTTATGTATAAAGATAGCTTGGCGTCTTTTGTCTGATATACCTGCTTTATTTGATTTACCATCAATTGGGAGTCACTAAAGATTTGAATCTGTGGGATTTTGAGTTATAATGCCAAAGTTAACCCGGCCACCATTGATTCATATTCGACCACATTGTTTATTGCAGGAAATCCTAACTTCATGGCATAATGTATCAGTGTCCGTCTAGTGTTATTATCACATATCCCGCATATGCTCCTTGTTCATTTGATGCACCATCAACAAATAATTGCCACATAGGTCTTTCATCCCTTTTTTCTGATTATTCCTTACTAAAGTTAGTACACTCATTAATAAAATCCACCAATGCTTGCCCTTTGATATCAATTCGTGGCTGAAACTCAATATCATACTGGCTAAGCTCAATTCCCCATTTTACTAGTCTACCCAAAGTTTTCGACTTACTAAAACTTGTTTGAGTGGAAAGTTGGTCAATGTCTTGATTTGATGTGCTCGAAAGTATGCTCTCAGTTTTCTCGCTTTGAGTATCAAGTAGTAAGCTTGTTTTTAAATAACTGGATATGTCACTTTCGCTTTTATCGCTTACTTACAAAATATTCAGGAAGTTGAGCCCCACTTCCTCTAATCAACACCGAACTGACCGCATGTTTTGAAACTAACATGTATAGGCACAAAATTTATCCATTCTCGGGACATGATAGTATCATTGGCTTTTCCAAATGGCTTTTTAACTCCTAAAAATCTTTCCTACAATCTCCCCCCCCCCCCCCCCATTAAAATTTTTTAGTCTTCTTATTCACATTGAAAAAGAGGATACACTTATTAGTCGCATTGGAAATGAATCTGCTTAGTGCGACTATCCTCCCATTCAAACTCATTACCTCTTTACTAGTTTCGGTTCGGCCATATCCTTAATAGCTTGAATTGACTCCGAAGGAGCATTTCTTTGGGTTCAGTTTCATCTAGTATTTCAATTGTATTTTAAACATCTCTTCTAGATCTTCAAGATGATTTTTAGCCTCATTAGACTTCACTAGCATGTCATCCACATAAACCTCCATATTTCGGCCAATCTATTTTTAAACATCTTGTTGACCAGCCTTTGATATGTAGCCCCTGCATTCTTTAGTCCAAAATGCATTGCTTTGTAGTAGTAGATTCCCTAATCAGTAATGAAACTAGCATGCTTCTCATTCGGCTTGAACATGGGTATCTGGTTATATCCAGAGTATGCATCCACGAGAGATAACAATTTGTACCAACTAGTTGCATCAACCATCTGATCAATTCACGATAATGGAAAACAATCTTTTGGACAAGCCTTGTTCAAGTCACTATAATCAATGCAAGTCCTCCACTTACCATTCGATTTCTTTACTAACACGGGGTTTGCTAGCCATTTTGGGTAATAAATTTCCTGAATAAATTCATTCTCAAGGACTCTTTTAAATTCTTCTTTCAAGGCATCAGATCGTACTCTATCTAATTGTCTCTTTTTCTATCTAATGGGGGTTGCTTTTGGATTAATTTTTAGCGCATGACACATGATCAATGGATCAATCCCCACCATATCTTAATGACACCAAGCGAATACGTCTTTATTGGCCTTAAGAAACTGGATTAAATCTTTCTTCAAGTGGCTATCCAATTCCTTTCCCACTTTGACAACCTTGGTGGAATCATCTGAATCTATGCATCTCCACTCAAGGTCTTCTATGGGCTTTATTCTTTCTATTTCCCTTCGGCTATCAAATTCAGTGATGATTGGGCTTTCTTCAATAGAATTAGCATCAACTCTCTTCCTCTTCCCTCAGGGAGGAATGTACCTTTCATACATACATTTGTTAGCTTTATTAGTCTAATTTTTGCTTTGAATATTAGACGTAAAAATAATCATCCAAAGGATGAAAAACAGAAGAATCAAAGTAAGCAGCAGACTTCCTTTTATATCGATCAATTGTAGCGAAATACATTTCATGAGAGCTGAATTGCTCCCCACGGACTATGCCCTAGCATCTCTTTGTCAAGAATTTCACCATTAGGTACTTCGGCAAGACTAAAGAATTTATCTCATCAAGCATGGGTCTGCCAAAGAAAGAGTTGTAGTAGGATGGCTGGTTGATGACCACAAAGAGAGTCTCGAATGTTCGGCAAAATGGTGGAACCCCCATTTTCACTAGCAATTTTACTTGTCTCACTGGAGTCGACTCTTTGTTATTGAACCCGATGATTAGTTCCATGCTGGGCTCTAGCTTGTCCTCAGGGATGTTCATTTGATCAAAGGCATGCTTAAAGATGACATTGACTATACTGCCCATATGCAAAAGAATTTTGGACATGGTAGACAGTCCAATTTGATCCGTGATCATTAAGAGATCGTTGTGTGGATGATGAACTCCCTTCTTTAACTCTTGGGGGTGATGACAAGATTTGGCATTGGAATGTTGAGTCGTGGATTTTTCAGCGGGGGCGCTTCTTAGACTGAGAATACGCCCTTTCTAGCCTCCTTAATATATATGATCCTTGCCTCATTGCTTGTCCCCACTAGATGTGACCCACCATGAATTACATTGATCCTGTTCGGTGGCGGGCTTAAGCTCAGAGGGTCAACTTCCTCCAGAATATTAATAGCGTTACTTGGGAGCTTTTGTGGACCATCTCCCGTTCGTGGAGCTTTCTGCTTATCCTAAAAGAACCCTTTTAAATGACCCTCGTGAATCAACTTCTAGATGATTTCTACCAAGACTCTGTATTCGTCGGTCTTGTGACCATTTGCTTTGTGGTATACAGAGTAGTCATCCTCTTTTCTTTGTCCTATTTGGTTCTTGGCTTTGAAGGAAGTTCGAAAATTAACTCTCTCCTTTGCCACAGCATAGACGTAAGACAACGACTTTCTCAAAGCGATTGAATTAGCAATAGGTTCTTCACATCTTGTTATTTTATGCCCTCGATCCATTCCAAATCTTACTTTTTCCTTGTTAGGGATTGCTTTCCTTTTAGCGTGATATAGCTCATCCATTCGAATGAACTTGTTAGCTTGAAAGTGGAAGTCTTGTAGATCTTTGCACCCATTAACAAAGAGTTGTTTCCAGAATGGGGTATTTCCTACTAGTCCTCAATGCACCACAATGAGCTTATCACTGTCATTCATGTCCTTAGCCTTTAACGCTTCAGTGTCATTAATAGTTGGGATCTTCACATAAGATGGAATAGGTGTTTCCATGATTTCATCTGTGAAAGGCGGCACGCACTCTTTATCATTCACACTCTTGTCGAGGGTCCTCTTCCCTTTAGCATTCAACAAATCTTTAATTGCTTTTTCTGCCGCATCTTTAAGATAGGCCTCTACATCAAGGTAATTTTTCTAGTCTGGATGCTATTCTTTCAATTTGGAGCTACTAGTCTATCCAAGAGATTTATCTAGTATTCTTCCTTGATGATTGGCTTTGGTCGGAAGTCTTCCCTTCTTTTTGAAGATGTTAAATAAATTTTGCTCTGTTCTTCGTTTGCATAAGCCTTAGAATTCCTCCTTGGAGAGATCACTTCTTCTCCATTTTTTGGTCTTGCTGTTTTAGAAGATTTTTAGGACAATGCCTTCTTGAGTAATTCCCGCATCTCGAGAAATTGCTGTTCTAAGCGCTTTATTTTGGTGGCGTTATCATCTTGTTGAGCTGATGCTGGTGGTTGTCCTGGTACAACCCCCTCCATGTTGAAAGTTGGAGTGGTATTTTCTTCTAAGGTAGTAGTGTGAACAACCTCCTCATCCATCTGCTAAGTCTCTTAGATTTCATTTTCCTATGCCAAGTTAAACAACCCATAATTAGTCCATAAGATAGTCACATGGTCGGAGGTTCAAGTCCTCCTTCTAGCGCCAAAAATGTTAACAAGAAAACTTTTCAACATCCCCAAAGCTACATGAATGTCAAATAGGATTGTTTATGTAACAAAATTAGAATATTAAAAGAGAATCGAAAGAGATTACTTCCTTTGAAACCCCTATTCCGATCAGGTTGACTTGGTCAAACTACTTTTGGAAGATAATTTGTAAGTATCAATAGTGGACATTTACCAAATTAACCTCATCAAAATTGAGGTGAAGGAGAAAGGATCTTATTCGATGGCCCCTCTTTTTAATGAGTTGAAAATAGCCATTTAGACTAAACATTCATTCCTTTTGACCATGTAGAAGGGCCCATTTAATCCATTTGATCTATGTCAAAAGGTCCGATTAGCCTTTAAAGAGAGATAACTTCTTTCGACGTCATTGATTTTATCTTTATGAGGAACTCCTTCGAAAGGGTTAAAGATGTAGTTGGGAGTATATTCCTTTCGAAGGAATCCATTCTTTTGTAATTGCTTGTCACTTATAAACCAGATTTCTTTCAACACATCCCTTTCAACCAGGTCGAAAGGGATTTCGTCCTTTCGAAACAGATCTAATTCGCAGTTATGCAAGCTCCATTTGGTGTATACAATAGAAGATCATCTTGAATATGTGTAAGTTCTATGAACTTATTATTGTCGAAACATCATCACCATCTTCATTCATCATTATATATTGTTTATCGTGATGATAATGTGTTTCGCATGTATGCTATCCAAGTTGATCTCATGGTTTGCATAAGACAGAAAGAAGTTAAGAAGATAAGGTAGCATCATGTGCAATTGATCATTACTCTAGATAATGATCGTAATGATCTTCTTCGTAATCAAAATCCTTAAAGAATCCATGCATTCCTTCTTTTTTCGTTAATCCAAAAAAGAATTACAAGTTTGAGACCTTTTTTCCCAAATAAATTTAGGGTTACAAAGATATAATTATGCAAAGAAGTAGTAGAATGAGTTTAGGGTTCTAAAATCTAGTCTCCAAAATTGGACCCCTAGGGTCATATTCATAGAATCAGGTCCGCCCCCCTTTCGCGTCCTTCCTTTTGACCTCGTTGAAAGGTCCTCCCATCTTCCGCATCCATCCTCTCATCATGGTCGAAAGGCCTCTCTCTTTCTTCAGTGTGTTTGCTTTCGATGTTGTCGAAAGGCTTCTCTTCCGAGTTCTCTCATTCATCCTTGCATTTCCTATTTTCGTATTTTAGAACTTTCGACCTAGTCGAAAGGGTCCCTTGTCCACCTATCACTGTTGTTAATGTCTAAGCGTCTCTTTTAAATGCTTTCTCCTGGGTTGCTTTCAACTTTATCGAAAGGGTGATTGATGTACTTTTTTTCTTTTTGTGTTCCTTTGGTGTCATAAAAAGCAAAGATATGAGCTTTCGACTTTGTCGATAGGTAGTTTACTACGGTTTCAAAGGATATGGAGTGTCAACGGCCTCGACGTGAGAGGGGGCTTCTGAATGCATGCTTTCGAATTGATGCAGTACATTTTCTTTGATGTTACAGGCTTCAACCGATTCGAAAGACTTGGTTATGCTTCCGAAAGGGTTGTTTTGATCTAGGTATCTTTCTGAGTAGTCTGAATGAAGGCGAAACCTTTGGTTTCGAAAGGCTTGCGTGCATATGAAGGGTTGTTATTCATTGCCTTCGAAAGGGGGTTCCAAATCCAGTCCTTCTTTTTCTATATATGCAAATCCATCTGCGTCGAAAGGTTTGAATGAGGCGAAAGGGATGCCCCACTTCCTTTTCATCTTTTCGAAAGCATTTTCTCTATTTTTCATTTGTGATGGCGCTTTTTGCTTGCGACTCCTTTGAAAGCCTTCTCAATGCCTTCGAAACATCCTACCATGATCCTTGTCGAGACCTATGTTTGCAATTTTAGTAGAGCCTGGCACATTCATTAATCTTCTTTCATACCTTTGTCCTCAAGTGGATTTGATGGTTAACAGTGACTCTCAGCTTCATGATATTTTACTAGCATATCATCCACATAAACCTCCATATTTCATCCAATCTTCTCCTTGAAAATTCTATTGACCAATCTTTGATAAGTGGCCCATGCATTCTTTATCCCAAAGGGAATTACTTTATAATAGAAAGTTCCCCAACCGGTAATGAAGCCAGTATGTTCTTCGTCAGGTTTGAAAATGGGTATTTGATTATATCCTGAATACGCATCCATAAGATATAATAGCTTGTATCCATTATTTCCATCAACTAATTGATCTATCCGAGGTAGGGATAGTAGTCCTTTGGTCATGCTTTGTTTAGATCAGTGTAATCATCCCAGGTTCTCCACTCGCCATTTGACTTCTTTACCAATGTTGGGTTTTCTAGCCATTTTAGGTAAAAACTTCTTGAATAAATCTGTTTTCAAGTAGCCTTTTAACCTCTTCTTTCAAGGCCTCAGATCGAAATTTGTCAAATTGTCTCCTCTTTTATCGGACGGGGGTCTCGTTTGGATCTATATTCGATATGTGGCACATAACTAATAGGCCATCCTGACCATATTCAAATGGGAGCATGCAAATGCATCATTGTTAGCTTTAAGGAATTGAATTAAGTATGCTTTCTATTTGTTGTCTAACTCCTTTCCCACTCCTATAGGTTTTATCCTCTCCATGTCCCCTCGATAATCCAATTCTATGATGATCTCACCTTCTTCTATGGAGTTAGCATCGGTCCTTTTCTTCTTGCTCCCAAGCGAGATGTACCTTTCAAACACACATTTATTCATTTTATTAGATCTTATTTCTACTTCGAATGTTGGATATAAAAATCCATCATCCAAAGGCTAAAAAATAGAGGAATCATAATAAGAAGAGTACTCCCTTTTGTATTGCTCAAGAGTTGCAAAATACATTTCATGGGAGCTAAAATGTTCACCCCGAATAGTACCCCAACCACTTTTAGTCAAGAATTTTACAATCAAATATTTCGGTAAGACAGAAGCATCCACCTCATCAATTGCAGGATGGCCAAAGAATGCATTGTAGTATAATGGTTGATTGATGATCACAAAGAGAGTTTCGAAAGTTCTGCAGCATAGTGGTTTAACAAGAAAACTTGTCAACACCTCAAAGTGAAGTTTGAAGAAAAAGTGATTTCTTCGAAACCACCTTTCGAATAGATAGAAAAAGCTAAAGATTTTTAACTCTCTTAAGTCCTCTGTTCAAATATGATGTGGTAGATGAAAGTTTCTTCTTTATGACCTTTTGACATGGTCGAAATGTTTAACTCTTTTTATAATACGTTTGAAGCTTATTTGAACCACTTTTCGAAGTTGTCAAGGCGGCTTAAGGTTTGGACTTAATGGTTTAGGGAAATCTAGTTAAACCAAAAGGGTTTTGACTTCGTCGAAAGGGCGAGCTCTTGTTATCTTGTGGTTTTGGGCTAAAATTCAATGGATATACATATGTTAGGGTTTTCAACTTAAACGAAAGGCAACCTTTCGACTAGGTTGACATCAGATGAACACAACCATATGCAATGAGAATCTCTAAATAGCTGCATAATCAAAATTATCATAATCTTCCTTTTGTTGAACTAACAATGTATAGATTGACCAAATCCCCAATTTTGAAATTAGGGTTTTCAAGCTTTA
Organism: Allium fistulosum; assembly: GCA_030737815.1. Lineage (NCBI taxonomy): Eukaryota > Viridiplantae > Streptophyta > Magnoliopsida > Asparagales > Amaryllidaceae > Allium > Allium fistulosum. The sequence continues at coordinate 420,515,416 of CM060907.1, read as the reverse complement.
GAAAGTACAACTAAGAAGTGAATGAAATCGAATCCCTTAAACCAGACTCCTAGGGTCTTATTTAAAGATGTGGGTTGGCACCTTTTGATCCCTTGCTTTCGACACGGTTGGAAGATCAGCTTTCCTCCTTTCATGTGCGTCTCTTGAATCATTGCTTTCAACTTAGCCGAAAAGATCATAAGGCCAACCTTCCACTGCCACTGAAGACTAGGCTTCCTTTTATCTTGCTTTGTATTCTCGACTTCATCGAAAGATATATTGTTGGATCGCTTTTGACTTCATCAAAAGGTATATTGCTTGATCACTTTCGACTTCATCGAAAGGTGTATTGATTCGCTCTTGACTTAGTTGTTAATGGTCTATGTAAATTGGCATGGGCGCTGGCCCCAGACACTGTCGAAACATGTTCTTTATAGGCACCGAATGAGTTGAAATACTGTTGAGATATTAGTTATAGGAGACACCATTCGGAAGCATTCTATCTGTCTGGCGCGGAACTCTATCTCCTTGTGTTTGAGGAAGTTTTGTAGAATTCCTATAGTCTTTTCTTTCATAGGTGATGCCGGGTTTAACCAATTCGAAAGGCTAATATATGCTTTCGAAAGGGTTGATTTGGTGGAACATTCTTCTGGTGGAGGTAAATAAAGACGAAACCAATCGTTTCGAATGGCTTGGCGCACAAGCAGAAAGTATGTCATTCGTTGCCTGTGAAAGGTACCTTTCGACCACTTCGAACGCTGTAAACCTATTAGCCATCGTCTTTGAAAGGTACCATTCGACCTCTTAGAAAGCTCTTATTTAATGTTTTTAGAGACCACTTCTAATGCCTTCTGATCGTCATCAATGCTCTTCCTCCTTCTTTCATACTTTCACTCTTGAGAATATTTTATAGATAACATTTAGCCCCCCCAAACTATGAAAGAAGCTTTTGTTCTTCAGGACAAAAACTCCAAAGAATTTCTTTATTTCCTACAAAATAGAAAATAACTCCTATTACGGTCATAATCTTGTTATGAGACCCTGATGGGTAATTTTATAATTCAGGACTCTATTTGGTAATTTTATTAGGCAGAGCATTCAAATAATTACATGACCAAATCTTTTTAATATTAATAATAGAAATATGACACGCTGTCACCTAGTCTGCCGTCATTAATTTAAGTAAATTAACATTCCCAAAAGGCCATTGCATACTCTAAATACTATGTTCTTGAGTTATGTTCTCTTCAGCCATTAGGGGTTAATTCCTCAATCTTGGCGGTCTTACCCTGCCTCCCTTTTATGATTTTATTTTCATCCCTGCACTGTATTCATTAACCAATTAGCAGATAATTAAACATTGATGTTGTATGAAAACTAGAGGGCTCTTGTTCCCTTTTACCATCATCTTCTAATAAAAAGGAATAAATTCTGATTGATAAGAGACTCTTTTCCGGAATTCCTACCTAATATTATTGCGAAAACATTATATTTTCAAATAAACCTCAATTCTAGTACAAAATCTCAAAATTCATCAAGAAAATTCATAAGGCCAAAAATTTAATGGGAAATTCACAGCTCATCATAAAATTCAATGGATAAATCAAGGATTCGTAGAACCAGAAAGTCATTATGAAATGAAACCGAAAATTCATGAATTCTAGAATGTAATCAGAAACTTGCTAGGATCTCATCTATCAAATAAAATGCTGTAAACTTAATTTTATGCTAATACAAAGTTAGAAAATTAATAAGAAGTTTACAGATCATCACAGAAATTCAATAAAGAAGTCAAGAAATCAAGGTTTCATAAAAATAGGAGATCAATAAGAAATCATTAGGAAAATCCAATAGGGAAACTAAGAAAACGAAATCCCCAATCGTCATAAAAATCAGTATGAAAATCTAGAATTTGGTAAATCTACATGAAATCTATATGGAAGGAAACAAAGAAACTGAAAGCTCATAAAGTTGAGAATTCACTCAAAAATCCGTCAGGATCTCATCTGGCAAATAAATCACCCAAAATTCTATCTATTACTAGTACTAAATTAGGAATTCCATGTGAAGTCTTATGGTCATCATGGTAATTCAGCTAAGAAATCAAGAATTCATAGGAATAGAAAATCAATCAGGAAATCACTATAAAAAGAAACAATGAAATTAAATATCCATCGAACTAGGAATACAACCCAAAATCTTGTCATAATCTCATCTGACGAATAGACTATTCAAAATTTAATTTGATACAAGTACAAAGTCAAAGAGCTATCTAGTAATGGTAGACTTGGTAGGTTTAAGAAATAGATCTCTAAGCTTATTTGGCCTTAATTCTAAAGTTATTCCTAAAATACTATGCCGGAGATTCATTTAAAACTTATGCCTTAAATAGTTACGAGGATTCTCGATTTTCAAAGGATAGTATCCTACTAATTGATGTGTAATTCCTAAAGTGCCTATAAGTTAGTAGTATTATTGTTATATTGGAGTCGAGTAGGTCCATAGTGCAATGTAATCATTCAGAATAGTAGTTTTGTATAACTAGTCAGCCCTTCAGAGTAGTAGTTCCGTAAGACCAGCCATCCATTCAGCAGATACTTCTGTTCGGCTGTTCATCTTTTCAGCCGTTCAACTATTCAACAGGTAATTCCGTTCAGTTGACTGGTCGTTCAGCAGTGCAAGCTCCATTTGACTAGTCAGTCGTTCAGCAGTGTAAGTTCTGTACTATTGCTTGGCCATTCAGTAATGCAATGGTCCAAATAACTTATTAATATATATATATATGTATATATAATATAGACTCTTCTATCCTAAAGAGTCATCTTACTTCTAAGGATTCAGGAGTGGTTTACTTAATATATTCTTCGAATGAATTCACTTTTATCTTTGTAGTAAAAATTTCCTATATGTCCATTCCTTTAGCTTTTTTATAAATCTTTGCTTTCCATCCCATGTTATGGATCTCTTTATCCATTTTTCTCGTCTCTCTTTTAGGTTGCAAGTTTCTTAATGCTTCAGTGTGAAAGCCATTTTTCAGGCATCATATGTTTTAAAGGTTGTTAGCGGATATTTTGTCTTTCTGGTTATGGTCTTGGATTCCTTGTCTACTTTGGATTATAGCGTTGGTCATCTTTATCCTTTTGCCTTTGTCTATACCCTTTTTCCGGGTTTTATCTTTGTTATAGATGGTGATTAACTTTATTCCTTTAACCCTTTATTCTTTTGGGCCCTGAATTGGTTTTGATTTGCAGACATCTTTGTCTTTCTTCATCTGTTCGGTGCCTCCTCCAGGCTTCCCTTGGTTCTAAGGGATGTAATGTATGTTAGGTTGACCTTCTTTTAAATGGTTGCTGGTGGGTGCCTGACCTGACCCTCTCCCTAAGAGGTGAATTGGACGTTAGAGGTTTTAACCCTCCCTCTAGAAGGTGCTACCAAAGAATGCAGTAGGCATTTTTTAGAGGTTTTGACCCTCCCTCTATGAGGTGCCTTTGGTAAGGGCTTAAGAGGATTTGACCCTTCTTCATAGAGGTGCCTTTGGTAAGGGCTTTTTTAGAGGTTTTGACCCTCCCTCTAGGAGGTGTCTTTGATAAGAGTTTAAGAGGATTTGACCCTTCCTCTCGGAAGTGCCTTTGGTATGTGCATTTTTAGAGGTTTTAACCCTCCTTCTAGGAGGTGCCTTTGGTAGAGGCTAAAAATTGTTTTTCTCATAGTGGAAATGCGAATATCAAATAAAAGACTAGGATGTCATGATTCATGAACCTAAAGTTTTTTAAGTGAGTATATGATTCCTTAATCTGAGTGTTTATCAATGAACTTTTGATGGCTTTAAAACTTTTCTTGAAAAAGTATGAGTAGGCTTCTCCTCGCCTATGGTTTTAGAAAACTTTGAAATTTTGAGATTGCATGGTTAAATCCTTTGTGTGCATTCACTAATGCTATATAGTATTTTTTGGAAGATTGCACAAATTAGTTTTTAAAGTTGATAAACAAGGTTACATGGTAATTGAAAATAGTCTTTCTTTGAAGATATGTTTGGGAAATTTCTTTTAGTAGAATGGTTTGCCAAAAATAGTGGTAATATACCATATCTTGGTAGGCATTGCTTAGTAACGGACGGATTTATTTGTAAGTTTCTCTTGGAGACTGGTGAAGGATTAACAGCGATCCGAGCTTTCATGAAAGCAAGCCTTTGTATTGCGTTGATTGAAACATTTATAGTGATTTTGTAATCAGGCATTTGAGTCATCTTTCTCAAGTATATAGAAATTTGTTGTGACTCAAGAGTATGTTGAATGTTATGGATTGGTTCTGTTTCTTACCTGTAATGACACTCGAATCTTGAATTAGTACATGGCCAATTTTCAGCACAAATTAAAGTACAAAATTAGAGTACAAATCAAGTTAAAAAGTTATGAAAGAAAAGAATTCATAGTTGAACTAATGATGCAAGACTTCATGATTTAAGACATTTGCAAGCATAGTTATAACTTGTAATTATAACTAAAAAGAGAAAATAGAAGAAATAGCAGAAGAAGCTTATTTTCAAAACATAGACCCTGGGTTAAGTTAATAAGCAAAATTATAACACGCGGGTTATAATTAGAGATGATAGAAAAGGCTTATTTTAAAACTTATAATTAAGTTAATAAGAAAGTGTAGCAAAGATAACATAAGAGGCTTATTTTAGGACTTGGATTATGTTAATAAGCAAACAGAGCAGAAATAATAGAAGTGGCTTATTTTAAAACTTACACTAAGTTAATAAGCAAAGATAGAAGTAGGACCTGTACCGGCAGCATTCCCTTTTAGTCAGAAACTGATGGTCTCACAATAGATTAGGTGAGGCTAGGCACGCTTATGTTGAAGTAATGGTAAATAAGTGGTCAATAGATAAAAGCTCAAATCAGGGGATTTGCGCGAGGGGCGCAACTAGATTCTGTTTGTTAGGACCCGTATCCGAGAATATTTCCCTTTCAGACTAGGACTAATGGGCTCACAAAACACTTAGGTGAGAGTGGGCTGGAGCTTATCAGACTAGGACTGATGGTCTCACAACAGATCAGGTGAGGCTGGACATGCTTATGCTGAAGCAAGTAAATAAGAGGTCAAAAGATGGATTAACAGATAGTGCGAGCCGACAGTGGCTGAGCGTGCGGCCTCGAAGCAGGGATATAAATCGCTATTGAATTCCAAAGCGCTAAATCTGTGTCCTTTTGTTGTGGGACCCGCATTATGAGACTAGCTCACAATGGCACAATAGAGATAGAAGGCCGATCTAAGGATAGAATTAGAATTTCAGCCTAATTAAACTAGGATTGTGATCTCAGCCAAATCAAAGCAGATTTAGAAAAGTGCAAACAATCCAATCGAAACTATCTAAGCAAAGAAAACAGTTCAAAGATATTTTATCCCAGTTTTATCTTTGCTTTATTTCTTTCTATACTAGAACTGTTGCTTAGTCTATTATCTTTATCTTGCTTAAAAATACTAGTAGTTGCTTTCACTCACCAGACTTTTAGTTTGACCCACTCCTCTATTTTTCCCTTTTTCCCCCTTAGGCCAGCAGAGGCAAGGACGGTAGATTTTAGCTTTCTTGGAAAGATATTCTTGGAGATTCTGCATGTATTCTTCTTTTTCAGCTTTCTTTTCATTTGATTTTTGGGATGTACTGGTACTTGATGAGAGGGATGATTTTATGATTTTATGAACTCTGATGTTGTGATTGAGATGGTATTTTTTATAAGACATGTGTATTTGGTATTTTGAGACATATTTGGTTTTATGACTTATTTATGAAATTTCAATTTAATGAGTTACTATTTTAATGTTTCTGCTATTTTTGTTTATTTATCTTGTGAATCTTAGTCTTTGTAATGTTTTTAGCTATACCTATAACACGCCAAATTCTTTAGTGTGCTCCATTTGGGTATACAAAGGGGTGTGGGGTGTTTCACCGTGCGAACTTGAAACGCATAGAAATAAATTTGAGGAATTCAATTAAAATTTATCGATTTTGAAAAGCTATCTTCTGGATACGACCGAATTAGGTCTCGGGACTAGTTCTATTATGTTCGAAATGTGGGTAAAACATTATGAATGCAAGGCGGCACGCTTCGATTGGAGTTCGGATGGTTTTGGACCTAACTATATAAATACGGCACGCATAACGAGAAAAATATTATTTTATTCTGGAAGATCATATTTCAAAATTTATGGCTGCCGCCTATTATAATTCCAACGGCTTATACTTCTCCTCCTTCTTTCCTCTTTTTCTGTCAATCCACTCAATGTACTTTGATGGTTCCAAAACGAAAGAGTTTGGTCTTGATCTCCTCTTCATATCCATACGGCGATGATAAGATTTAGCACGGCGTGTCAACGGCAATTTACAAAGGAAGGGTAGGCGGGTTTAGGGCTGGATCTTGAACTACAGGGCACCGGAGTTCGTGGCGTTTGGGATAGAGGTGGAGTTCGACTAGGGCTCCAGCTATTAGTCGTCGATCGTCGTCCGGTTGATGCTTGGTGCGTGCGTGGGAAGCCTGGACGTGTTGGGTTACGACGTGCTGTATGAAACTGGAAGATGGTTGTAACGTAAATTAGTTTATTTTTTTTATTTTGTTAATTAAGGTTTTAAAATTTTATCGTATATTAATAAATATCGTAACTCTTGCATACGAGGTCCGATTCGGGCGAAACAGGTGGCATTGGAATCGTATCTATGAAGGCTATATCATGCTGTTCGTTTGAAATTTATTTGAAGCTGGAAAAAAATTCGGTTTCAAATAAAAAGGTGAGTGTTTATAAGCTCATAATTGACAAAAATAATTTTTATGTAGTTAAATTTATATCTTAAAGTGACTGAAATTTATTGACTGTTGTTTGATAAGTTTAATTGACATTTAATTTGACATCTGAATTAATTAATAAAATTTGAATTGACAGTTAAATTGAATTAGAATTTAATTACCCGTAAAATACTCGATATTAATAATTATGAAATTGTTGTGAATTTTATTGATTGTTGGATGATTGGTTGTGATGGATGCTATTGGTTGATATCTTGGATGTTTATTTATTTTGATATATCATGTAATCATCCTGTATATTTTTTATAATATATAAAACTGTAAATTGAGTTATTACGAATAAATTAAGAAATAGGTTGAAATGATATATACCTATGACATTTATTTTGGATTGAAATGATATATATCCATCCCTGAATTAAATTGGAATAACTGATTCACCTAGCCATAGGATAGAAAATTATATACGGACACCGGGTTGGTTAAATTAAATGATTTGAATTATTTAAATTGGTTTTTGATTTTTAAAAAATAAAATTGAATTTATGGAAATTGAATTATTTTCGAACTGGAGCTCAAAATGTTGAAATTTAAATAAGGTAAACGAAATTGTTTAAATAATTGAAGTTAAGATTTTGAAGTTATAATCGAAATATGATGTGAATTTCAGAAACTGATTTGTTTTAAAAGATTGGACTTTTATTTTAACTTTGAATATTGCTATATGTAAAAGTGATATAAAATGATATTTTAAAATTGAGCTCGGAATTTAATAATATTTGAAGGTTTGGATTTTAAATTAGATATTGAAGGAAAATTTGATTTAAGTGTTTTGAATCGATGTTTTGGAAATCAAACTCGGAATTGATATAAATCGAAATGGTTTAAATTAAAGAATTGTGTTAAATTAATTTGGAATTGGAATTGAAATTAATTTGAAATTGAAATTGAAATTAATTTGGAATTGGAGTTGAAATTAATTTGGAATTGAAATTTAAATTAATTTGGTATTGGAGTTGAAATTAATTTGGAATTGGAATTTAAATTAATTTGGAATTGGAATTGAAATTAATTTGGAACTGAAATTGAAATTTATTTGGAATCGAAGTAACAAAATTCGACTTGAATTCGAAATTGAATCGATTAAATCGAAATGGAAATTGGAATTGATTTGAATTGGGAAATTTAGAATTGAATCGGTTTGAGTTTGAAACTATTTCAAATGAGTTATTTTAGTATAAACGGTTTAAAATCTATATTCTTTAAATATTCAAATTATTTTTGATTTTCCAAACTGTTTTACTATGTAAACCATTTTTATTACTCAAACTACTATTAAACTATTTTAACTATTTAACTATTTTAAAACTATTTAAACTATTTTCTAAAATTCAAACTGGCCGAAAGGGTGAAAAGTTTATTTTTAAATCTTAGCTTTAAATGCGAATTGAGTTAAAGTGAAGTTATAACCAAAATTGTAATTCGAATCAAATTTTGAACTGAAATCGATATATCGAACAGAATTGACATTTTGAAGTAAAATATGATTTATAAAGCGAATAAGATGATTTCAAAATGGATTTGATTTTGAAGCGAATATGATATTTTGATATCAAGTACGAATTGTTTTCGAAATATAAAAGTACCAACCGGTGTGTAAAACGATGTTTCGTTTTTAAAGAGACCGGAAATTCTTATTGACATACTCTCTGTCAGTATTGAAACCACTTTGACAACCATGTACGTGGTGGATGATATCCAGAATGTAGTGGTTGAATTGGTGAACGTTTACTGGAATGAAGTAAGAGAACGATTATAGATAGCCTTGACACTTGTGTCATAATTAAAATGACTAAAACGGGAGCCTATGTCTGGCCAATGAGGTGAGCTACCTCTAGCAACGTCGATCCCTCGTATTACTATTATGATTTCGTATTCGATGGGTGCACCTTTTTCGTTTGTATTGATTGTCGCGGTCGGCCATGGATGGTTTACGACCAGCCAGAAAGGGTAAACTGGTAGAATCTTACCTTGGGCACTGCCTCACGTGCCTTGTCTTATTTATACTTATACGAGCCCATTACGACTTTGGTTTAGTACTGTACCTATAGGGGACTCACTGGCTACCAATGTTACTGGTTGTGTTGCAGGACATGCATAGACTACATACTATAAAAATGTGTTAAAGGGGATAATGTAAAGCCTTAATGCTATTTTGATATTTTATTTTACTGATATACATTATCTATTATAGCATACACTATTACATATATATAGTTTGATGGATTCTTAGGAGATGGAAAATCCCGTAACATCTCTTAAGTTATTGCACTCATATTTTGTGATATTGATTTGACTTACATAAGAGTATTTTAGTCTTGACTCAAGTGTTTTTTCTTTTCATTACGCTCAGGTCAGTCCTGAGTTTTTTCCAACGTATTGAAGATTATTCTCTGGAGGACAAAGACGAGGATTTGGTAAATTACTACTATTATTATTCCCTGTATGATGCTATTCTGCTGCATTTATCATTTATCCCTTATGTATATATATAACTCTGATAAATTTTGTATAGATTATAATCAAATGCATAGTTAACAACTTCATGCACAGTTATTTGATTATTATATTTTATCATTCCACTATGAGATTCTGTGTTTGTTTTCTCCTTCTTTTCACATTTTTCTTTATCAACCCAATTGATTATCTACGTTCCGGATTTTTTAAGTTGGACATGTGTAGATTATTGTCGATTTAAACCTTTCGAATTGTGGGTCGTCATAGCTGGTATCAGAGCTTAGGTTTAGCGATAACCTTGGGTTTGTGGGGTTTGACCCATTAGAGATAGTGTAGTAATACCTTAGAATGAGTCTATTTGAGTGTGTATATATATATGAGAGAGCGTACTTGTTAGTGTTATAAAATGTTTTATATTGTGTTTACTTATCCGTTAAGTTTTTTATAAATTATGGTCGATGCATGGGACACCATGTTATCGATAGGGGTTTCTAAACACTTAACTGAGATAAGTCGACATTATATTGTTTTAAAGTCGGGTAAATGAAATAATGTTACCTAAATTATATTTTATATATAAATTTATAACTTTCATAAGCCTATATAATTATTAATGTAGTTGTTAGGAGATGGTAATATTTAGTTATCGTCGATTATTGGTTGAATTAAAATAAAATGGATACTTTGAAAATTTTATTTTACGAAGCATTCTATAATTAAATTGAATCGAAATCAATTAAAATAAGAATTGGTTAAAATGACCAAGTTGTAAATTAATGAAATAGTTTGGTAATAAGGAAAGGAAATTTGTATAAGTATATTCATAATATGGCTTATATATAGAAATGATTTGAAAAAAAAATTGAGAATTTTAGAATTCAAAATCCTTTTGTTTTCAAAATTGTTTTCAAAGCCTTCAAAATTAATATTAATATTATTTGAAAGAGTTTTGACTAGAAAAATATTTTGAAAAGATTTTTGAAGAAATAAAAGCATTAAAACTCGCATTGGTCATTGGGAAATAAATTATGGGGATGACTGCAGCATCGCCAGTATTCATTTTCGAGTTTCTGCGTGAAAATTTCTACCAAAAGTAATTTATTTTCAATTAAAACAAGTTTTGAATGTGGAAAAAAATTATTCTTAGTTTAATTTGATAAATATATGAAATAATTTTGAAATTATAAATTGAAATGATTATAGATAAAAAATAAGTTTGTAACTTATAAATTTGAATATGAAAATAAAACTGAATTTAAAATGGTTAAATTTTTGGTTAAGCAAACAAAAGAGAAATTTGAATTTGAGATATGAAATAAAATAATTGACTTAGGAATGTTAATTTATATGGAGTTAGTGAAATTAAGTAAATAAAATGAAATGTATTTGAAATGAATTAGATAAAATGAATTTTTGAATGAATAAATTGTATAACTTATAGATTTGAGAATTAGTATGCTAAAAACAAATTTAAATTGGTTGAATGTGAACGATAAGAAAATTAAACTTGAAGAAGATAAAATAAAATAAGTAATGGATTAAAATGAAATGAAGTTTAACTTAATATTAAATGCAAAAGGAATGAGTTTCAATGAAAAATTGAATGTTAACTAATATAATATGGAATAGGTAGGTTATTAGAATAAATTTTGAATTGAAGTTAATTTAAGAGAAGTTGAATGAATTGTTTGTGAAAAAAATTGTTAATATGAATTGGAGTTACAAAATAAAATTCACTTAAGTAAATTTATTATATGAGTTTGAATCAATGAATAAACTAATTAAGTGAATCAATGTATTAATATGAATTTAAGTTATGGAATAATAATAAAAACGAGTTGCAATTTTGTAAATTTTTTATAATAAACTTAAACTTTTTATGAATAATATTAGTATTAAAATACTAAGTGATAATGAATTAAATTTAGCTGAACAAGGATAAATGGAATGAAAATTCATTGGATGATAAATAAAAATGAATGTCATTAAAATAAATATTAATCAATTGAAAGTAAATCGATAGAATGTAAATACACTAAATTGTAATCAATCAAATGTGAATGCAATGAATATTGGTTGATTGAATAAAAAATGGATTGAAACCAAATTAGTTGAATGTAAAATTAAAAGCAAATGAATTGAATATATATCCATTGAATGATTAAAGAAATAAATGTTAATCAATTCAACGTGAATAAATTTAAGGTGAACAAATTAAATTCGAAAGAAATTCATGTGAATAAATTGAAAGCAAATAAATTGTATATAGATGAAATAAATATCATTGAATTAAAAGTAAATCAATTTAATATTGATAGAAAATGAAAGTATAATAAACTGAACATTGACATTAGGAAGTGTGAATTGGTATTGTTGTGAATAAGATTGGATGGATATTATTTTTGGATGTTTGTTTTTTTGCATTTGCTATATTTGTTTATAGTTATTGCATAATCCATGTTATATATTGATTTTACGATTTATATATAGGTTCTTATTTGGTTATTGAGTGTTTAGTAGGTATGGATGATGTATGCTAACTTTTAGAGCTCGATTTCACATTATGTTGCTTTAGCTTGCTTAATACGAATGAACTCGCTCGTATTATTAATAATAAGGTACGTATCTCGGATTACATACAACGATTTTATTTTTTTTTCCTTCGGGATGCCTCATCATTGAGATGAGATGTATATTTGATTTATAATCGGTATATTTGTGTTATAAATTATATTGTAAAAAATTTCTACCAAAATATTTTGTAAATCCGGGAGTTAGAAAAATTTATAGGTTTTAAAAAATTTATTGCTTTTTTTATATATAAGATGTATTTTCCGTAAAACTGATATCGGAGTAGCGTAGTAGAAGCGTAGAAATAGTTTTGCAAATAATATTTAATGTTTTATAAGTTGATAGTTTTGAATAAAATATACTTTATGTTAAATTCCGTACTTAACGCCTTTTTGGGGACGAAAAGTTTTGAGTGAGGGAGTGTGTAACGACCCGTATTTTTAACTTTTTTAAATTATAGGATTTGATATAATTATTGAATAAAAATGGTTAAAAATAAAATTTAATGAATTATTACTATAGTTATTGCATATGAACTTGAATAAAATTTTGAGATAAACAAATTCTGAAGATTTTGGCGACAATAAATATTGAAATAATATTGATAGAAATAAAATAAAGTTGATAGTTAAAAGTTATTTGAAATTTGAGGATTTATTAATATTGATTTATCAGGTAATTAAATTGTTTAAATTTATGTTGAAATTATGTAAATAATGGAATTCTAGATTTAATGAGAATGAAAATGGCATCGAAAATTGATTTAAATATTATTTTAATATGAATGAAGATTGTTAACATTTAAAATTGGATTTAAATGTGAATAATTAAAAATTGGAAATTTTATATTTTAATTAACGAGTAAAAATAGCCATTTTGGAAACTATCTCGGATTTCAATGAAAGCAGTTTCATCGGGTCTGTATAGTGAGTTATTGTAGGATTTCAAATTTCTTAGCGATCGGAGTTGTCGTTTGGTCGTGCGAGCTTGAAACGTGTAGAAATCAATTTAAGGAATTCGATTAAAATTAATCGATTTTGAAAAGCTATCCTCTGCATACGATCAAATTAGGTCTCGGGACTAGTTCCATTGCGTTCGGAATGGGGGTAAAACATTATGAACGCCATGCGGCAAGCTTCAATTGGAATTCGTACGGTTTGGACCAACTATATAAATATGACACGCTTAACGAGAAAAATATTATTTTATTCTGGAAAACCCTAGTTCAAAATTCATGGTCGCCACCTATTAACGTAAAAATTGAACGCTAACACCTCGGTGTAAGTAGATATAAAGTGAAAGCACCACCCGTTGGTACGGGAACTAGAGATAAGCAGAAAATGATGTAAAAGCAATAAAAAGACAATAGTTTTATAGTGGTTTGGCTTAGAGTCAAGCTGTAACGACCCAGAATTTTGGACCATTCGCATCCATTATAAGTGTATAGGTAGACACTCATGCCGGAGTTGAATTGCTCAAAATACCGCGTTGTTAATTTAAATTTGGCAAAACTTAACATATACAGTAAATAAATAATCACAGATCATAGACACAGAGTAATAATTGCAGCGGAAATAAAAGAGATAGTAGTTCATGAAGCTACTATATGAATATATAAAATACATCAGAGTTTACAACAGAAGAGTAATATGATACATCAGATACAAATCAGAATACATCACTGGAATCATCGAATACTGAAAGCAGAATAGATGGCTGGATCTTCAAGCAAAGCTCCAACTCCAAAGGTGAGTCTCGAATACTGGTACACTCAGTCTGACCCGAGCGTAAAGCAAAAACACAAGACACTCAAGTCAGGATTAACATTCTTATATTAATAAATCCAACTCAAGTGAAATAGCAATTGAAATACGAGTAACTCAAAGGATGTTTGGAATAACCATCCTTTAAGGATCCGTTAAACTATCTACTATGTATTAGTGTACGATAAGTAGATAATGTCTATCGGTAATAATAAGATATCAAAATAGTGTTAAGTCATGGCCCATTCCACCCTTAACACATTTTTATTCCCAAAAGCATATACAAGACCGTAGTTTCCCCAAAACCGGAAGTCACCAGAGGGCAATCCATATACTAATGGTACAAATCAAAATCGTAGTGGTCGCGTATAAATGGAATACAAGTATGACAAGGCACATGAGGCAATACCCAAGGTAGTGATACTACCGTTTGCCTGATCCGGACTGGTGAGAACGCAACGCCGCAGCGCCCGCAACACCGTGAAACAACACTCCCAAAATCAAGGGTGCACCAATCGACAACAAGTAATGAGTAGTTCGAAGAAGTGTGTCCACTTGAGGTAGCAAATCCTCCATTGGCCCGACACGGCTCCTGTTTTAGTCATTTCCAATTTGACACAAGTGTCAAGGCTATCCATTATCGTTCTCTTTCTTCAGTCATCAAGGAACATCATTCCAACCACTTCATTCTGGATCATCACTCCGCGTATAGTTATTAAAGTGGTTTTCGGTTTAGATAGAGAGTATATCCATAACCTAATTCCGGTCTCTTTAATAACTCCCGTAATTATTTCACCGATTGGTCGTTTATTTATTTAAAAACCAAATCAATTTCAATTTCAATTCGTAAATCAACATTTCATTTGTCTTTCAAAACCATTTCCATAAATTTACGTTTCAAAACTTCCAAATTACACTTTCAAAGTCTTACAATTCAATTTCAATTTTATTTAACACAATTCAAATATTGATTCAACTTCGAATATAAGTTTCATTCCGAAAATCTTTTAAATAAATTTTACTTAACTTTCAAATCAATTTAAACTCATTTATCGATTTCATTCAATATTTGTTAAGTTACTTAATCATTCAAAACAATCTCTATTAAATTTCTCATTCATTAAATCAATTTCTTAAGTTCAACTTCATTAAATCAAAACTTACAAATTTGAATTAAATTAAATTCATCAAATCAAATTCTTTAAATTTTCAAGTCTTACATTAATTCTTTTCATTTCTTGTTAAAGAAATTCAATTTCACTTATTAACATACTTAAATAATTTTCCAAAACTTAATTAATAAAGAAATTCAATTTCAATTATTTACGAAATAAAATTCACTTATTCAAAGGTTCAATTTCTCTTATCAAAGAATTCAATTCAATTTAATCATTAAATAATTCAATCTTATTTAATTATTAAATAATTCAAAACTAAATTATTAAATAATTTCAAAGTTTAATAATTCCAAACTTAATTATAATTTCAAACCTGATTATTAAATCATTTCAAAGTTTAATAATTTCAAACTGAATTCAATTTCAATCTTAATTCAATAATTTCTCAAATTAAACAACATTCCTTCATCAATTACATTTTTAATATTTTGTTTCAGATTATTAAACATTAACATTTTCCTTTCATTAAAATTCAAATTTCAACTTCATTTCAAAACCATATTATTTATTCAAATAAAACATCGTTTTATTTTTTTAAATCAAATTATTGACCAATCGGGTTTTATTTAATTTTCTATCCTAGGTCAAGGTTTAATTTGGGTATTTATCATTTCAACCCGATTCCAATTCAATTCTCAATCAAAGCATAGCAAAGGGAACTTGCAGTGTGATAACTGGGATGGTGTCAAAGTAAATAAACAATCAATAATAACAATCAATACAATCCAATAATCAATTCAAATAATCCCGAAATAACCATACTAATTCGCATTGTTATTTGTGCGAATTAATATAATTATTTCTAGTATATACACTATCATTTCATGTAGATTAAAGATTATTACACTAATATTTATACGGTTCTTCAATTGTAATTCGATTTCAATTTTTTACACTACAACAACTATTCCAATATACGTTCAACGGTTCAAAGTGTAATTATCACTATTTTACATGTCAATTAATTTAACAAATAAAAGGGGTCATATTCAACTAATCAAATTCAACATATATGTCGATTCAAATTTTAATTATCCTACGTCAAATTTACTTGCATAATATTTATCATTTTATACATTACAATTTTAACATCCAATTGTAAACATCAAACAATCAGTCATTTAACAATCAAACTGGATTATCATTGCATATATATAACAGATATTGGTGTCAGATGTCACGGGTGAACTGATACAGGTAACAATAGTGTAAATATCTAACAGCAGCATATTTCAATTTTCGTTCCAATTGAAATCAAATTTAATAAATAAAAGAACATTAATCGTGAGTGATTGCTCACCTTTCGAGGATGGAGAGAGTTGATACTGAATTGAGTTACGAATCCAAGCACGAATTTCAAAGCAACTAGATTGGCACGAACTCGGTGGACAAGGCTGATAAAAAGAAATGGACGAAATCAAATCAGAACTGGATTGATGACGATAAACGACTTATATAAATAACTGTATATAACCAAAAATCATATTCTAAATTTGAACACATTTTGAATTTAAATATATCTATACATATATGTTTCTTTCAAATTCATTATTTTGAACTTAAAACACATCACTAAAGACAAATATATATATATATACGACAGAAACAATAATGTATGCAGACCAAACTAATAATAATATGTACAACAACTTATACAGACGCATCAATCACGTTTATATATTTATAAACTTTCATAAATATAAATACGTTATCTTTCACAATGGCATATATCACACGTAAATTTCAGTTAACATATAATTAACTAGTAATAAATATATATACTTAATAGACTATATACTGTAAATACATACGCGACCTATACTTAGGCCAAAAAAAAAATGAATGTAAGCTTCATATATTTTCAAAACAGACTCATATGCTATAACTTAAACATGAAATTAGAAAATTTTACGCTATACATATCTGATTAGTAAATGAAACCTGTAATACAAATTTTATATAAAATATATACCAGACCATTAACGAAAACTTGAAATACAACTTCCGAAATAACTAGTATGTACAATATATATTTTAAAATTTTAAATCAATACAAAACAAACAAACAAACAATATATGCAAAATCTAAAATTTATATGCGTTGGCCTCTAAACATTTTTCTGTAACTCTATAAACATCTATATTATATTACGCAACCATTTATATAATTTATATAATAGGAACACTTAAACTGGCTAAAAAATATCTCTCTAAAACTAAAAATATAACATATATAACTACAATATAGTTATACAAACAACTAACGAAATACATATATTTACCTTTTCAGACTGTTATATATATACACGTACGCAGATTTGCAGGTCATGTGAACAAAACAAAATTCTAACTTATTTATGTCCGAATTTATATATATATAAAGTGAAAAGTAACCAACACTATACAACTTATATGTTCTATATATAGGCGAACACAAATCAGACCAGCCGTAATATATAGCTTACGAATATATATAAACATTGTATTGAAAACATTGTATAACAATATATATAAAACTGTTAATGTAAAATATATACAACGTATAGACTTATATAAACTTGATATGTATACAACAGTATATAAATATTCATCACATTCTAAAACTTCATAAAGTTTGAAGGCACACAGATTATAGACTTTTCCCTCAGAACTGCAAAATAGAAAAACAAACTAACTATATGAACCAATAGCCTAATATTAATATATAAATGCATTTTTCAAACATGACCAAGTCATTCAATACACGCATGCTGACTTACACACACATAAACAAAAAAAAACTTTCGTATATGTTAAACTAAATATACAAAATTATATAGACTAAACTATTATATACTCACTGACAAATTAGAAGCTGCAGAGTGAGGCGAAGGGAATTGTCGGAGAAGAATGAGACTGGGCTTGGCACTGACTTTGGGTTGGGTAGTCCGATGGGTTGTTGTCGCGGCGATGGAGTGGGTGGCTCGCGTGGAGGGAAGGTGGAGATGCAGTTTCGTTGAGCAGGCGTGATGGGGTTGTGGTGATCTGAAGCGCCAGAGAGGTATGGGGTTAGCCGGCCTGAAGGGAAGGATGGGGTGTTGCGCTGCTTGGTGGGTAAGGAGGAGGCGGCTTCTCGGTGGTGGTGGCGGAGGCCGGTGGGATGAAGGAGAAAAGGTGGAGCACTTGGCTTACAGCCGAGAGATGGGAGAGGCACCTGCTTGCGTGCATGAGCAGAGGCAAGGGGATGGATTGGAGTAAGGAAGGGGTGCGATCGGTTGTTGGTGGAAGCTGGGTGGAATGGCGGAGGTTGGTTTGGGTAATTAGAGGAGAAAAGTGTTTGGCTGATGAAGAAAGAAAATGAACAGGCAGAGAAAAATATAGCATTTGGAAAAATTTCTTGAGAACAAAAAAATGAACGTACGAATTGGGAAAATAAAACAACAAATTTTTTTGAACCCCAAAGTATGTAAAAGTCAGTGAATAATAAATCATCAGGCTATTGGAATTTAGACGGTGGAATATGAAAAGAAATAGGAAACCAAAAGTTAGAATTTGGTACCGATACGATTAGTCGTCTCGCAGATATCGTCGTGAACCGGATCCCAAAATAAACAAACTTATATACCGCAGCGATCGGCAAGACGAGACGATCAAAACGGTATAAAGATATCAGTGGTTTGATTGAATTATAAAAATTCGAATTTTTCTACTAGCGGAAATGCAAGAAAAACACTGAAAAATAAGATCGACGGAGCCAAAAATGTCCGATTTTGGAAAAATGACAAACTGACATCTTGCTCAGAAGATGGTTTAGAATTTTTCTATGTAAAAATATTTAAGTTTCAAAAACATTTATTTTCATCGCTTTTTAACTGATTAAATTGAAGTGAATTTACGCGCGAAATAAACTTTCATATTTTCGGACGAAAATTTACCAGTTGCTATGTTTAACTAGACGTATTCCAAATATTGAATTTTTATTTCAAAATTTTATCGTTTAAAATTTCACAAAATTTCAACTAATTACGTTATTAAAACAGTTGAAATTTACTGGTCGTTACACTCTCCCCCACTCAAAACTTTTCGTCCCCGAAAAGGAACGAGGTAGGAGAGTAGAAACAACCAGAAAGAAAACAGATTTGAAATACAAAATAATAATTAATTTAAACCATATAATATTCAAATTTAATTTAATTGATATTCAATAATTGATTTAATCCATTTGATTTCACTAAAATCAATCTCAACTATTTCTAAATTCATTATCTTATTATCCCATTTTCTTCAATTTACAATTTTTAAAACCATAAATTTGAATAGTCTTTTATTATAATCATATTTTTTCAACAATTTAAATTCTTCTTTATTCCAAATTACCGTTAAATTTATTCTACTTAATATATCTACTCACATATATTTAACCCATATAAATTAATTTAAACCATAAAAGTTTCGATTTAAATTAATTTATATTTACTAATTGCTTTCAAATTCAAGGTATTTTCATAAGTTGATCAAATTTCAATTTATTAATTCTTTCAAAACAAATTTTTTTAATTCTTTCAAAACAAATTTATTTCATTATTAACTGAGTTTACTTATTATCCTATGTAACTCTATTGACGTCTTTATATTCAAAATTTAGTGTATAACATTTATTATAAACACTCAAATTTTTATTTGTAAATTCAATTTATATTATATATTATCCAATTACATATTCAACTTCTGAATGATTTAGGTAAGTTGTATTAGAATGCAGTTGAACAATATACAATAAAATTTCCCAATTCAATTATTCAAGTTTAAATATTTATTCCAAATTTTGGTTTTATTTATAATTAAAATCATCCTTTAACAAAATTTAAGAATTAGATTTCCGATTAACTTTAAACAATTTAGAGATATATATAATATATTTATATCAAACAAATTAAATTTTAAAATAAGATACTTATACATATGTAAATCAAAATATACTGACGAAATTCAAATCAAAATATTTTTCAAAACAAAACCATAGCAAATCTATAGAATAGTATCTCCACTTCGAAACTCGAAAATGAATGTCGATAATGCGGCCGCCATCACCGAAATTATTTTCCAGCGACAAAGGGAAGAGCACTGATTTCAACAATTTTTTTTTAAATTCTTTGAAAACGATTTCTATTCGAAAATACTTCCAATAATATATCCTTTAAAATTTTAAAACCAAGGTTCGAAATCACCGGAAACTAAATTCTCAAATTTCTGAATTAAATTCATTTCAAATTCCAAATCAATTTGTAAACCGTATTTATAAATTTATTTAGAACAATAAATGATAATCAAATATTATCATTTCAAACAAACAATTTAATTTACCTATTAAATTCCAGAAAATTTTTGCTTATATTTTCACAATATAATCAAACAAATTTATTTCATTTTCCAAATTTGAAAATAATATTGTGTCAGTTTGCTCTGTTCAAGTGTTTTGGAAATCCTATCTGTAACGACCCAGAATTTTGATCAAATTAAATTGAGAATATTTAATTAATTTTAAAATATTTGAACGATAATTTAATTTAAATCCCCGATTCAACTTTGAAATTTGCGATTAAACTTTAAAATTTAATCGAGTGAAGTTGAATAAAAATTTGAATATTCAATTTCAGGTTGAAGAAAAATATTTCAAAGGATTGTAAAATCTATATTGATAATACAGAAAATAATAGAAGCTTCAGAATTGTATTTCAAAGTGTTTCGTTCAGTTTGAAATTAAATCGTTCGAATCGATATTTAAAAATAGCCGTCCGAGGCACAGTCTCGGAATTCAACGAAACCAGTTCCATTGGGTCCGTAACGTTGAATTATTGTAGGATTTCAATTTTCATATTTTTCGGAGTTGTTTCGTGACCGTACGATATGCGAACGCGTTAAGAATAAAATGAAATTTAAATTTAAAATTTAAAATATATATTAATATACATCAGCATGTTCTCTCCCTAGAATCACGCCTGCAATCACGAGAATAATCGTGCACCCCATCACGTATACTCGTCCCTTTCCCCTTTCGTTCCTTAAACAAAAATCATCTCGTCCAATTTAAAAATGGCCGTAGCCTCTTCCTTAAAATAAAAGAAAAGAGAATCGATCGAAGCCCTTTTATTCTCGTTCGAACGAGAATTTGTTCCTCGTCTTCACCTAATCGCGCGACCGGGGTGGGAAGCAAATTGCGATTCGATCGCGTAGGGGGCGGCGGAAACTGGCGAACAAAGGGTCGACTCGCGATTGGAAGAAGGACACGCGATGGTTCGCGAGCAACGGCGAGGCGCGTGACTGAACTTGAGCAGATGGGTTTCGCGAGCAGCTTCGAGGCAACGGCGAGCTAGAAGGCGACTCGTTCGCAAGCGCGTAGGAGGCGTCGCGAGTTTGTCAAAGTTCACTGAGAGGGAAGCGCTATCGCGAAGGAGCGGAGGTGCTCGAATTGGGGCGATCATTGGTAGGCGAAGTCACGAACGGCGGCGACACTAATCAGGGGAGGCAGCGCACGTGTGTGCGATGACACCTAGGGCACGGTCGCGAGTCCAATCTCGTATATGAAGATAGCGAGGAAGGGTTTGGACGATGGCCAGTAAAGGTATATCGTTTTTTGTATCGATTTAATTTTATTTATGTAGAGTTTAGTTGGTAGAAAAAAATATATAGTGTTAAAACAGGAAAATATTAATAAGGTATTTTCTAATTTTAAAAGTAAACTGTATGTTCAAGAAATATACAGTAAGGAATTTTAAAATGTTTCTGAGTTTGTGTGGGAATAGATTTTTAAAACTATAAAATTTTTGTTTTAAGGATATATATACATATGTAATTCTAAAAGAAAAATGTATATATATTTATCAAGGAAGTTCGTTTGAAAATTTGAAGCAGTAAGGTGTAAAATGATCTTGTTTTATTTAATAAATATATATCCGCATGCATAAATTTTAATATATACAGTAAAATATATTTGGTTATTTTAGAAAAAATTTGATACAAAGGAATTTGAAAATATTGAATAAATTCATATAAGTAAAAGTGTTTGAAGTATTTATGTAGATGAGATTTTGGTTTAAAGTAAATGGAAAGTTAGTTTGAAATTAAAAATGATGGATTTGGTAGAAAAAGAAAAAAAATGTGTAACTAGTTTATCCAAATTATTTTAGATATTAAAGAGATATTGATTTAAAGATATTAGTTTACCGTAAAATAATTTGTCAAATAAATTTATTTAAAGGAGAATTGGTTTAAGTAAAACTATCAGTTAATTCGACTATTAAACGGTAATTGACTTATTCGACTGTTCGAATGTTAATAAATTGTATAAACTTATTTATACAAGGTTAAATGAAGAAATCAAGTTGGAATGGAAAATGGATTGCAAAATAAAAGCTAAAGTGAGATTTTTCTCACTCAAAAATTGATTGCAGTTATTGATTGTTTGATATGATTGCTATGTTGATTGTGATATTAGATATGATAGGATATATCTATATATATATAGCAATATATACATATTGGCATATGTATATATTGGATTGATGATTTCCCGCCTCGTATAGCGGATGAGACCCTATTGCGCCGTTAGTAAGCGGATTTTTATAAAACCCATATACCGCGATAATTCCGTACTGGAGCGGAATTGGTATTGTGCTAACGTCTTTGGATGCAGGGAAACAGGTTGGAGGGATCCAACTGGATTCCTCAACTGTATTTATTTATTTACAGATGTTGATATATATTCTGTTATCATATGATGATATATGATGTTTGATGTTGTGATGGACTAATTGATGCGTTGCATCATTGGATTCAAATTTTGAAATTTAAAAATAACGATGTTGATTTTAAAAGTGAAATTTTAAAAGTGATCTCTGAAAATATACGTTTATTTAAATTGTTGAATTGATTTACTTTAAATAGATAAACGTTAAAAACTTTTAAGTTATAAAAGTTAAGATTTTGTGAATTTTAACAAAAAAGTAATTTCTTTTGAAATAAAGAGTTAAGAAATTTGTAAAATGGTTTAAGTTGAGATTTTTGAATTATTAAACCAATGTATATAAAAGATGTATCAAATTGATATTTATCAATAAAAGTTATTGGAATTTTAAAATGAGTTTTATAAGAGATATGAAATTTATAATTATAAAATGTGAAGATATGAAATTTATAATTATAAAATGTGAAGATATG
The DNA here is from genome assembly GCA_030737815.1 of Allium fistulosum. Taxonomy (NCBI): domain Eukaryota; kingdom Viridiplantae; phylum Streptophyta; class Magnoliopsida; order Asparagales; family Amaryllidaceae; genus Allium; species Allium fistulosum. Next base: position 420,492,406 of record CM060907.1, on the reverse strand, counting down.
AAATTTATAATTATAAAATGTGAAGATATGAAATGTATAGAATTATAAATTGTAAAGATATGAAATTTATAGATTTATAAAGTATGAAGTTGTAGAATGAATGATTATAAGAAATTTACTTATAAATTGGATTTTTTTCTTTTAAATGAAATATTGATCGAAGTTAATAAAAAAAGAAGATTTATAAGTCGAGTTGTTATTAAGATAGAAATAGAATTTATAAACGTGTTTATAAATTCAAAATCAGTTGAATTTGAGAAATTAAATATAGAAGATTTTTAAAGAAGATATATTCGCGATTTTGGATAGCGAATTTTTATTGAGATAAAAATGTGTAGAAATGATTGGAATTGGGTTAAGTGAATTATATTCACGATTTTGGACAGTGAATATATTATTGAATAAAAGAGATTCATTTTTGAAGAAGTGATATTTTAAAATAAAGATTGTTTTAAAGATGTTTTTAAAACGTGTGAACTATCGAAATCATAGATTTCAACATTTATTGTTGAAATAGACGTTTTCGAGAAATAAGGAAATGGTGGACTATAACACTGTTGTTATAGTAAATGATTTCCGAAAGGAAATGTTTTTAATGTAGTATTGGGATTTATATATCTATCTAAATTTCGAATCCCTATACTAGTGATTTTGAGTCGTCGTAACGATGTTTTACGCAACATTCGTTTTGACTCAAATAGATGTTAAAATTAATGATTTCCTTAAAGAATGAATATATACTTAATATTGATTTAAGTATATCGAATATTTTCAAAATGTTGAAAATAAATGATTTGGGAATTACTTATTATTAAATAAGTATGGAAATGCTTTTCCAAAATGAAATGAAGTGTTTTTGAGAATTTATCTTCTTAAAGATAAATCGAAAGTGAATATTTGAAAACGATTTGGAAATCGAATATCAGTAGATATTTGAAAAAAAATATAAATTCACTATGGGATTTATAAAAGAAAAGGGAAGTTGTTTAAAAATAAACGTTGATTTATTTTTGAATTGTGGAAATTTTATATCTAGTAAAGATATTTTTGAAAATAAATAATTTGGGAAATTATTTGGAATCTGATGATGTTGTGCATCTTTATTGATAGTTAAATAACCGACTATCAATAATTACCTTTAGATGGTATTTGTTGTGAATTGGATGAATTTGAATGCCACACTTATTTTTGAATTTACGCTCACTATTCGGGTTAGCCGGGAAAGGACCATGGGGTCGTATAACCCATTCCGAATATGTGATACGTCGTTATGAATTACATTCGAAGACCGGTGTTGAAGACCGGATATTTTTGAAAACGGAAGGATTACCGTCGAGTTACTCTACATCGGCTGATCTCCGATTTAGAGGTTTTATCACCCTTAGTGACGGGAAGTCCCGACGTGGTTGAAAATTATCCGGATGTGCAAGGGCTTCGTGAGAAGTGCCTTCGGTTCTGTTCGATCCCGGAACAGACTTGTATGGATTGTGTGTCTGACGTTACAATTTGAGATATAAAGCTGATTCCTTTCAAATACATTTCTGTTGGTGGCGGAGAATTTATTCTCTTAGCTTAACACCCTTCTATGAGACGTACGAGCTCAGAGGTTATGTAGTTGAAATTTATCAGCGATATATCCCAATTTGGTAACGTGGCATACTGAGTGTTGCTGTGAAATGATCAGTGTTTGATCATTTGCGATATGATCATTTATTTGATCTTATATCTTTGTGATCATAGGTTGGTCATTTTGTTTGACCCGAAGCAGGGCTTTTTGAGAAAGCGTAGCTTTGTGGACGAGACTTCTTCGAGCCTCACACCCCGGAAATGGTCGAAACAGGAAGAATGCGGCAAGGTTCTAGGGAGTAGCGCCCCTTAGTGTTTGTCATTCCTTCTGGATAAAGGTGGTATCATGGTATGGAGCCCAGATACTTAACCTCTGTGGTTGCTGCAAAAATTTATTTCTTTATGGTTGTTGGAAATCGGGGATCCTCGGGAAGATCGGTGACGATCGGGGGATGGCATACGCGTGTCAGTAGTTACCTATTTTTGCAGAGGTAACCCGGCCTTGTGTTGGCAGAGATCCGGTTAGGTTCTCGGGTCGTCTATTCCAGGGACGTACCCATCGTGGATAGGAAGTTCCTTAGCCTGACCATTTGTTGGAAATCCAAAGAAACAATACGAGCCTTTACGATTTCAATTGTATAACCTGTCTCCTCAGGAGGCAGCTATAGCAGGCATAATATAATGGTACCTATGCTGGCTAAGATTTATATTATACTTTCGAAATGTTTTCCACTATGCACTAGTAATAATATCACAAATGATTTGATTTTGCGTAGTAAGCATCTTTGACTAACATAAGAAGAAATCTCCTCCAAGTCTGCGTTTGCATTATGTGTGTGGTGGGAGGTCTTATGGTAGTTTCATTTTCCAAAAACATTGCGAATTGACACTAAAGTTTTCCTGTTGTTTATTATAAAGAATAACTGTTTTACGATCTCACACCAGTCTTGCTATATTACAGCATGATAGGGGATTCTCGCTTCGCAGTTTGGTGGCGAACGGGAGACTCTTACCCCTACATGTCCCTGAGAGGGATGGGTTGGTTAGGCAGAGGCCGTGACAGTCGAGAGGCTGGCCGTAAAAGCAAGTTTGGGGTACCATTGTCAGCCACGGTGGGGCCGGGATGGTTGAAAAGCCTACCGGTTGTGACCGCTTACTTCGGTATGTGACAAAGTGGTATCAGAGCATATGGTTAAGCGACAACCCTGCTCTGTTGGGTGTTACTCATTAGAGATAGAGTCAGTAGTACTCTAGAATGAGTTGAGTGTAATAATAGATACGAGCGCGTATTTGTTAGTGAATATAAAAATTGTTTTGTATTGTGATGATTGGTTTATTGAGTGGTATATGAACCTTCGTCGGCACAGTCTTGCAAAACTGTATCGAAGGGGTTTCTAAACACTTGAATAGAACAGTTCGGCACAGTATTGTTTTAAATAGGGTAAATGAAATAATTTTACCCAAAACTATTTTTGTATAGAAAATAAATGTTTTTCTATAAAGTACTATAGTATATAGTTGCATGGATGTTAGGAAGTAATAATAGTGAATTATCATCACTGAAATTGAATAAGAAATTGAAATCATAACTCTAAAGTTAAAAAAATAAATTCACATACGAATGAAATTTGAAAATGTAAATTATAAATGTGAATTGTAATTTAAAACAGGATTCCCGAGAAGTTTTTGGAAATGTTTTGAAAAGAATTTGAAAATTTTGGAGATTTGGAAAGTTTAAATTCTTTTTGGCTTGGAAATGAATTTCAAAGGTTTTGAAAAGTATTTTGGAGAATTGAAAGCTCTAAACTCTTTTCGATCACTGGAAAATAACTTCGATGATGACCGCGACATCATTGGTGTTCATTTTCGGGTTTCCAAAAGAGGAATTGCTGCCAAATTGTTTTTAATGGAAGTGTTTGGAAAATTTGGATTTTGTTTTGGAAATTAAAAGGATAATTTGAATTGTTTTCAAATGGGTTTGAAAAAGTTGAAACGACTCTGGAATCCTATTTAAAATACTTACGAAATATTAATAAGTTGATAACTTATAGAATATTGAAATTTGATTAGAATGAAATTCAAATTGAAAAACGAATGAATAAATTGCGATTGCAAGTGCCAGAAAATGAAATTGAATGTTAAAATTCATTTTTGAATTTGAAAGTAAATAGAACTGGAATTGAATTTGATAAATGAAGTATTAAACTGAAAGTTAGTAAGTGAAGCTAATTGATTATTGACCAAATGGATAAGGTTTGAACGAATTAAATTCAATGAATATAAATGAAGATAAATTGAATTCCAATAGAATTGAAAATGTGAATTATAAGTACAAATGAATTGGAATGAGAGTTCAAATTGAATGAAATAGATATATAACTTCAATAGTAAGCTAAAAATGTATAAGAAGTATATATTGAAAATTTGTAATCGAATTTGCAAAATGATTTGAATGCTGTAACTAGATATTATGGCTAGTAGGATATACAGGTATAAAGGAATTGGAATTTGATTTCGAAGATAAATTTGAATTGCTCGAAAAAGGTATGTATTTGAGTTTTAATATGAGTTTTTGATGATTTCTCTCTAGCCGCTTGGCTTTTTCTTTTTCTTTTTGAAATCTGAGAGTCCGTAGGGACGTTTTGTAGTAGTGCCGTATTAGCCGCGCAAAGGAGACGCTGGCGAAATTTTTCGAAAATTTCGAGTGTTAGAAAATTTTTGAGAAAATTTTGAAAGTTTAAGTTTGAATTTGAATTCGAATTTGAATTTAGAAGTAAAACAATGTTGTTTTGAAACTTAGAGTTGAAGTTGAAATTTAGTTGAATTGATAACAAATCTTTAGTAGAGAGATTTGTTTTGATGAATTGATAAAACTATTTAGATTGTGAAAAATAGTAGACGAGTTAAGGACTACTTTTCCTAACTTGTAATTTCGAGGACGAAATTCTTTTAAGGAGGGAAGTCTGTAACGACCCAGAATTTTGATCAAATTAAATTGAGAATATTTAATTAATTTTAAAATATTTGAACGATAATTTAATTTAAATCCCCGATTCAACTTTGAAATTTGCGATTAAACTTTAAAATTTAATCGAGTGAAGTTGAATAAAAATTTGAATATTCAATTTCAGGTTGAAGAAAAATATTTCAAAGGATTGTAAAATCTATATTGGTAATACTGAAAATAATAGAAGCTTCAGAATTGTATTTCAAAGTGTTTCGTTCAGTTTGAAATTAAATCGTTCGAATCGATATTTAAAAATAGCCGTCCGAGGCACAGTCTCGGAATTCAACGAAACCAGTTCCATTGGGTCTGTAACGTTGAATTATTGTAGGATTTCAATTTTCATATTTTTCGGAGTTGTTTCGTGACCGTACGATATGCGAACGCGTTAAGAATAAAATGAAATTTAAATTTAAAATTTAAAATATATATTAATATACATCAGCATGTTCTCTCCCTAGAATCACGCCTGCAATCACGAGAATAATCGTGCACCCCATCACGTATACTCGTCCCTTTCCCCTTTCGTTCCTTAAACAAAAATCATCTCGTCCAATTTAAAAATGGACGTAGCCTCTTCCTTAAAATAAAAGAAAAGAGAATCGATCGAAGCCCTTTTATTCTCGTTCGAACGAGAATTTGTTCCTCGTCTTCACCTAATCGCGCGACCGGGGTGGGAAGCAAATTGCGATTCGATCGCGTAGGGGGCGGCGGCAACTGGCGAACAAAGGGTCGACTCGCGACTGGAAGAAGGACACGCGATGGTTCGCGAGCAACGGCGAGGCGCGTGACTGAACTTGAGCAGATGGGTTTCGCAAGCAGCTTCGAGGCAACGGCGAGCTAGAAGGCGACTCGTTCGCAAGCGCGTAGGAGGCGTCGCGAGTTTGTCAAAGTTCACTGAGAGGGAGGCGCTATCGCAAAGGAGCGGAGGTGCTCGAATTGGGGCGATCATTGGTAGGCGAAGTCACGAACGGCGGCGACAGTAATCAGGGGAGGTAGCGCGCGTGTGTGCGATGACACCTAGGGCACGGTCGCGAGTCCAATCTCGTATATGAAGATAGCGAGGAAGGGTTTGGACGATGGCCAGTAAAGGTATATCGTTTTTTGTATCGATTTAATTTTATTTATGTAGAGTTTAGTTGGTAGAAAAAAAAATATAGTGTTAAAACAGGAAAATATTAATAAGGTATTTTCTAATTTTAAAAGTAAACTGTATGTTCAAGAAATATACAGTAAGGAATTTTAAAATGTTTCTGAGTTTGTGTGGGAATAGATTTTTAAAACTATAAAATTTTTGTTTTAAGGCTATATATACATATGTAATTCTAAAAGAAAAATGTATATATATTTATCAAGGAAGTTCGTTTGAAAATTTGAAGCAGTAAGGTGTAAAATGATCTTGTTTTATTTAATAAATATATATCCGCATGCATAAATTTTAATATATACAGTAAAATATATTTGGTTATTTTAGAAAAAATTTGATACAAAGGAATTTGAAAATATTGAATAAATTCATATAAGTAAAAGTGTTTGAAGTATTTATGTAGATGAGATTTTGGTTTAAAGTAAATGGAAAGTTAGTTTGAAATTAAAAATGATGGATTTGGTAGAAAAAGAAAAAAAATGTGTAACTAGTTTATCCAAATTATTTTAGATATTAAAGAGATATTGATTTAAAGATATTAGTTTACCGTAAAATAATTTGTCAAATAAATTTATTTAAAGGAGAATTGGTTTAAGTAAAACTATCAGTTAATTCGACTATTAAACGGTAATTGATTTATTCGACTGTTCGAATGTTAATAAATTGTATAAACTTATTTATACAAGGTTAAATGAAGAAATCAAGTTGGAATGGAAAATGGATTGCAAAATAAAAGCTAAAGTGAGATTTTTCTCACTCAAAAATTGATTCCAGTTATTGATTGTTTGATATGATTGCTATGTTGATTGTGATATTAGATATGATAGGATATATCTATATATATATAGCAATATATACATATTGGCATATGTATATATTGGATTGATGATTTCCCGCCTCGTATAGCGGATGAGACCCTATTGCGCCGTTAGTAAGCGGATTTTTATAAAACCCATATACCGCGATAATTCCGTACTGGAGCGGAATTGGTATTGTGCTAACGTCTTTGGATGCAGGGAAACAGGTTGGAGGGATCCAACTGGATTCCTCAACTGTATTTATTTATTTACAGATGTTGATATATATTCTGTTATCATATGATGATATATGATGTTTGATGTTGTGATGGACTAATTGATGCGTTGCATCATTGGATTCAAATTTTGAAATTTAAAAATAACGATGTTGATTTTAAAAGTGAAATTTTAAAAGTGATCTCTGAAAATATACGTTTATTTAAATTGTTGAATTGATTTACTTTAAATAGATAAACGTTAAAAACTTTTAAGTTATAAAAGTTAAGATTTTGTGAATTTTAACAAAAAAGTAATTTCTTTTGAAATAAAGAGTTAAGAAATTTGTAAAATGGTTTAAGTTGAGATTTTTGAATTATTAAACCAATGTATATAAAAGATGTATCAAATTGATATTTATCAATAAAAGTTATTGGAATTTTAAAATGAGTTTTATAAGAGATATGAAATTTATAATTATAAAATGTGAAGATATGAAATTTATAATTATAAAATGTGAAGATATGAAATTTATAATTATAAAATGTGAAGATATGAAATGTATAGAATTATAAATTGTAAAGATATGAAATTTATAGATTTATAAAGTATGAAGTTGTAGAATGAATGATTATAAGAAATTTACTTATAAATTGGATTTTTTTCTTTTAAATGAAATATTGATCGAAGTTAATAAAAAAAGAAGATTTATAAGTCGAGTTGTTATTAAGATAGAAATAGAATTTATAAACGTGTTTATAAATTCAAAATCAGTTGAATTTGAGAAATTAAATATAGAAGATTTTTAAAGAAGATATATTCGCGATTTTGGATAGCGAATTTTTATTGAGATAAAAATGTGTAGAAATGATTGGAATTGGGTTAAGTGAATTATATTCACGATTTTGGACAGTGAATATATTATTGAATAAAAGAGATTCATTTTTGAAGAAGTGATATTTTAAAATAAAGATTGTTTTAAAGATGTTTTTAAAACGTGTGAACTATCGAAATCATAGATTTCAACATTTATTGTTGAAATAGACGTTTTCGAGAAATAAGGAAATGGTGGACTATAACATTGTTGTTATAGTAAATGATTTCCGAAAGGAAATGTTTTTAATCTAGTATTGGGATTTATATATCTATCTAAATTTCGAATCCCTATACTAGTGATTTTGAGTCGTCGTAACGATGTTTTACGCAACATTCGTTTTGACTCAAATAGATGTTAAAATTAATGATTTCCTTAAAGAATGAATATATACTTAATATTGATTTAAGTATATCGAATATTTTCAAAATGTTGAAAATAAATGATTTGGGAATTACTTATTATTAAATAAGTATGGAAATGCTTTTCCAAAATGAAATGAAGTGTTTTTGAGAATTTATCTTCTTAAAGATAAATCGAAAGTGAATATTTGAAAACGATTTGGAAATCGAATATCAGTAGATATTTGAAAAAAAATATAAATTCACTATGGGATTTATAAAAGAAAAGGGAAGTTGTTTAAAAATAAACGTTGATTTATTTTTGAAGTGTGGAAATTTTATATCTAGTAAAGATATTTTTGAAAATAAATAATTTGGGAAATTATTTGGAATCTGATGATGTTGCGCATCTTTATTGATAGTTAAATAACCGACTATCAATAATTACCTTTAGATGGTATTTGTTGTGAATTGGATGAATTTGAATGCCACACTTATTTTTGAATTTACGCTCACTATTCGGGTTAGCCGGGAAAGGACCATGGGGTCGTATAACCCATTCCGAATATGTGATACGTCGTTACGAATTGCATTCGAAGACCGGTGTTGAAGACCGGATATTTTTGAAAACGGAAGGATTACCGTCGAGTTACTCTACATCGGCTGATCTCCGATTTAGAGGTTTTATCACCCTTAGTGACGGGAAGTCCCGACGTGGTTGAAAATTATCCGGATGTGCAAGGGCTTCGTGAGAAGTGCCTTCGGTTCTGTTCGATCCCGGAACAGACTTGTATGGATTGTGTGTCTGACGTTACAATTTGAGATATAAAGCTGATTCCTTTCAAATACATTTCTATTGGTGGCGGAGAATTTATTCTCTTAGCTTAACACCCTTCTCTGAGACGTACGAGCTCAGAGGTTATGTAGTTGAAATTTATCAGCGATATATCCCAATTTGGTAACGTGGCATACTAAGTGTTGCTGTGAAATGATCAGTGTTTGATCATTTGCGATATGATCATTTATTTGATCTTATATCTTTGTGATCATAGGTTGGTCATTTTGTTTGACCCGAAGCAGGGCTTTTTGAGAAAGCGTAGCTTTGTGGACGAGACTTCATCGAGCCTCACACCCCGGAAATGGTCGAAACAGGAAGAATGCGGCAAGGTTCTAGGGAGTAGCGCCCCTTAGTGTATGTCATTCCTTCTGGATAAAGGTGGTATCATGGTATGGAGCCCAGATACTTAACCTCTGTGGTTGCTGCAAAAATTTATTTCTTTGTGGTTGTTGGAAATCGGGGATCCTCGGGAAGATCGGTGACGATCGGGGGATGGCATACGCGTGTCAGTAGTTACCTATTTTTGCAGAGGTAACCCGGCCTTGTGTTGGCAGAGATCCGGTTAGGTTCTCGGGTCGTCTATTCCAGGGACGTACCCATCGTGGATAGGAAGTTCCTTAGCCTGACCATTTGTTGGAAATCCAAAGAAACAATACGAGCCTTTACGATTTCAATTGTATAACCTGTCTCCTCAGGAGGCAGCTATAGCAGGAATAATATAATGGTACCTATGCTGGCTAAGATTTATATTATACTTTCGAAATGTTTTCCACTATTGTAACGACCCGGAATTTTGAACGAATTAAATTGAAGATATTTAATTAATTTTAAATATTTGAACGATGATTTAATTTGAATCCCCGATATAACTTTGAATTTGGTGATTAAAATATAAGAATTTAATCTATTGAATGTTGAATAAAAATTTGAATATTCAATTTAAAGTTGAAGAAAAATATTTCGAAAGCTTTTAAAATTCGTATTGATAATTCTGATGATAATAGAAGCTTCGGGATCGAAGTTGAAATTTATTTGATCAGTTTTGAAATTTATCGTTCGTATCGATATTTAAGAATAGTCATTTTTCAAACAGTCTCGGAACTCGACGAAACCAGTTCCATTGGGTCCGTAATAGTTTGTTATTACCGGATTTCAAATTTCGTATTGAACGGAGTTGCCGTGTGACCGTACGATATGTAAATGCGTCGAAATAAAATCAAATTCAAATTTGTATAATATTTAAAAAATTAGTCAACACATCAGTTACTTTCCCCCTATAGACACGCCATAATTCGCGCAGGGAATCACGAAAGAAAATCGTGTAAACCATGCCTCGTTAAAATTTTAAATATCCCTCTGTTCAAGAAATCAAAACGAAACCATTTTCGTTCGTTCAAAAATCAATGGCTGCGTCTCCCTTTTCATCCCCAAATCAACAACAACAAAAAAATGGAGGCACTCAAATCGAATGCAGCCTTCTCGTTATTTTTCTCTGGCAATCGCGAGTTGCTCGCTTGAAGGCGATTCATCACGCACACGTACGGCAGGTCGCGCGCGTGCGAGGTGATAGCGCGAAGTAGGGTTTCGCGATGACTGGAGGCGCTCGCGCACGCGTGCGTGGGACTGAACGAGGTCGGCGACGTGATGAAGGAGGCAAGTCTCGAGTGATGCTTGCGTGATGGATTGCGGCAGCGTAGGTATGGGCGAGGCGACTGGAAGAGGCGACGTCAACACTCGCGATAGCAGTTTTGTCGAAGCGAGGGTGAGGCGTAAGTGTAGGGGTTTCGTTCAAATTCGACAATGGTGAAGGCTGGAAGCTCGCGTGAGCGTGGGGTCTCGAGTGTCAGGTGCTGGAGTTCGTCGCGTGGGAAGGTCAGGATTTAATCTTGATAGTTATGTCAATTTCTGAAATTAGTAGGATAGTTATATTATTTAAAAAGGAAAGAAAATTTGAAATAAATTGTCTAAGTTGTCGAATCTTATATAAATTCTAGTGCTTTAAAAAAAAAAAAAAAACTTAAGTGAAGAACCAGTTTATCACAGAAATTAGATCGATTACAGCAGTATTACCAAAAGTATTTATACCAAATGTAAATTAGGTTGGTTAATTATTATTTAAAACTAGTTAATTAAATTTATTTAATGAAAATTAATTGTTCAGTTATTTCAAATGTTAATAAACCTTATTAATATTTATACAAGGTCCAAAATTTGGAGAAAACGAACTGGATTGGAAATGGGATGCAAAAATAAAAATAAAAGCAAAGGTGAGATTTTTCTCACTCGAATAAAATGTGGAATGTTTACAGTTATTGTTTGATTGCTATGATTGCTGTTTGTATTAGATATGATAGGATATATCTATATATATAGCAGTATATACATATTGGCATATGTATATATTGGATTGATGATTTCCCGCCTCGTATAGCGGATGAGACCCTATTGCGCCGTTAGTAAGCGGATTTTATAAAAACCTATATACCGCGATAATTCCGTACTGGAGCGGAATTGGTATTGTGCTAACATCTTTGGATGCAGGGAAACAGGTTGGAGGGATCCAACTGGATTCCTCAACTGTATTTATTTATTTACAGATATTGATATATATTCTGTCATCATATGATGATATATGATGTTTGATGTTGTGATGAACTAATTGATGCGTTGCATCATCGGGTTCAATTTTAAAGTTTAAAAATAAACGATTTTTACTTTAAAAGGAATTTTGAAGTGATTTTTGGAAAGTATACGATTTATTAAATTTTGGAATTTATTTATCTTAAATAAATAAATAAATGTTATAAATTTAAAGTTATGAAAAATTTTAAATTGTGAAATATACCTGAAAGGTGATTTTGAAATAAATAGTCAAGTGATAAATAAAATAGTTTCAGTTGGATTCCTTTTGAATTTTTTTAAAAATGAGGTATATAAAAGATGTACAGAATTGATATTTATCAATTAAAAGTATTGGAATTTTTAAAACGAGTTTCTATAAGTGTTAGAAATTTATAGAATTTTAAATTGTGAAGACATGAGATTTATAGAATTATAGATTGTGAAGATTTGAAGTTTATAGATTTATAAAGATTGAAGTTTATAGATTTATAATGAATGAAGTTATAAAATGAATAAAGTTGTAGAATAAAGACTGATAAGAAATTTACTTGTAACTTGGATTGTTGCCTTTAAATGGGATATTGATCGAATTATTAATAAAGAAGATTTATTAAATTGAAGTCGTTAGAAAATAGAAATAGAATTTATAAACGTTGTTTTATAAATTCGAAATCAATTGGATTTGGTAAATTAAAAGGTTAAAGGGAATTTTATCCACGATTTTGGATAGTGGAAAATTCTCGAAATAAATGTGTAGAAAAGATTTAAATAGGGTTAAGTGAAGTATATTCACGATTTGGACAGTGAATATATTGTTAAGTAAAATGGATACGTTTTTGAAGAAGTGATATTAAAAATGAAGTTAAACATTTTAAAGATGTTTTAAAATGTATTGTGGGTCGAAAGCATAGATTTCAACAGTTCTTGTTGAAATAGGCGTTTTCGAGTAATAAGGAAATGGTGGACTATAACACTGTTGTTATAGTAAATGATTTCCGAAAGGAAATGTTTTTATCTAGTATTGGGATTTACATATCTATATTAATTTCGAATCCCTATACTAGAGATTTTGAGTCGTCGTAACGATGTTTTACGTAACATTCGTTTTGACTCAAATAAATGTTGTTATAATAAATGATTTCCTTAAAGAATGAATATATACTTAATTTGATTTAAGTATATCGAATATTTTCCAATGTTGAAAATAAATGATTTGTGAAATACTTATTATTAAATAAGTAGGGAAATGCTTTTCCAATATGAAATGAAACGTTTTGAGATTTTATCTTCTTAAAGATAAATTGAAAATGAATATTTGAAAACGATTGTAAATCGAATATTAGTAGATATTCGAAAAATGTAAATTCAAGATGGAATTTATAAAAAGAAATGGGAATTCGTTTTGAAAATAAATATTGATTTATTTTGAAGTGTGGAAATAATATATCTAGTAAAGATATTTTGGAAGATAAAATTATTTGGAAAATTATTTGGAATCTGATGATGTCGCGCATCTTTATTGATAGTTAAATAACCGACTATCAATAATTACCTTTAGATAGGTATTTGTTGTGATTGGATGAAATTGAATGCCACACTTATTTTTGAATAATCGCTAACTATTCGGGTTAGCCGGGAAAGGACCATGGGGTCGTATAACCCATTCCGAATATGTGATACGTCGTTATGAATCGCATTTGAAGACCGGTGTTGAAGACCGGATATTTTTGAAAACGGAAGGATTACCGTCGAGTTACTCTACATCGACTGATCTTCGATTTAGAGGTTTTATCACCCTTAGTGACGGGAAGTCCGGACGTGATTAGAAAATTATCCGGAAATGCAAGGGCTTCGTGAGAAGTGCCTTCGGTTCTGTTCGATCCCGGAACAGACTTGTATGGATTGTGTGTCTGACGTTACAATTTGAGATATAAAGCTGATTTCTTTCAAATACATTTCTGTTGGTGGCGGAGAATTTATTCTCTTAGCTTAACACCCTTCTCTGAGACGTACGAGCTCAGAGGTTATGTAGTTGAAATTTATCAGCGATATATCCCAATTTGGTAACGTGGCATACTAAGTGTTGCTGTGAAATGATCAGTGTTTGATCATTTGTGATATGATCATTTGTTTGATCTTATATCTTTGTGATCATAGGTTGATCATTTTTATTGGACCCGAAGCAGGGCTTTTTAAGAAAGCGTAGCTTTGTGGACGAGACTTCGTCGAGCCTCACACCCCGGAAATGGTCGAAACAGGAAGGATGCGGCAAGGTTCTAGGGAGTAGCGCCCCTTAGTGTATGTCATTCCTTCTGGATAAAGGTGGTATCATGGTATGGAGCCCAGATACTTAACCTCTGTGGTTACTGCATTATTTTTTTCTATGTGGTTTGTTGGAAATCGGGGATCCTCGGGAAGATCGGTGACGATCGGGGGATGGCATACGCGTGTCAGTAGTTACCTACTTTTGCAGAGGTAACCCGGCCTTGTGTTGGCAGAGATCTAACCGTAATGTTAGGTTATTTCTCGGGTCGTCTATTCCAGGGACGTACCCATCGTGGATAGGAAGTTCCTTAGCCTGACCATTTGTTGGAAATCCAAAGAAACAATACGAGCCTTTACGATTTCAATTGTATAACCTGTCTCCTCAGGAGGCAGCTATAGCAGGCATAATATAATGGTACCTATGCTGGCTAAGATTTATATTATACTTTCGAAATGTTTTCCACTATGCACTAATAATAATATCAAAAATGATTTGATTTTGCGTAGTAAGCATCTTTGACTATCATAAGAAGAAATCTCCTCCAAGTCTGCGTTTGCATTGTGTGTGTGGTGGGAGGTCTTATGGTAGTTTCATTTTCCAAAAGCATTTCGAATTGACTTTAAAATTCTCTGCTATTTATTTTTAAAAGTTAAACTGTTTTACGATCTCACACCAGTCACCATGACTGACTCGGAGTTTATTGTTTCACTTCTAAACTCTGGGTGCCCACAAATTTCCACACGGGCAGCCTAGAGTTATATTATTAGGTTATCTGGATATTCTGGAGCTTGGGAGGTAAGCTGGATGACGAGACGTAGTATTTGTATCTGATATACTTATTCCGCTGTGTATTCTGTATGAGGACAGGTTATATAACTGTCCATTGTTGTATATTGACTCTGATGATTGATGTATGTATAATCTGATATAGTTCTTTGTTTTAAAAGACTAGTGATTATCTATTATATATTGTTCCGCTGCGATATGTGAGATTCTGATATTGTCTCTGTTCTGTATCTGTTGTTGTCTTGTTGTTCTTCTTCTCTTTTTCTTCTATCTTCTCTTCCTCCTCTTCTTTTAAATATTAAAGTTTCGCGTTTTCGCCATCCGATTGTTCGGCAATTGCTACAGTGGACGTAGCAGTGTCGGGTTTTCGGAAGACGGATTTGCGGGTCTTTACAGTTGGTATCAGAGCATATGGTTAAGCGACAACCCTACTCTGTTGGGTGTTACTCATTAGAGATAGAATCAGTAGTACTCTAGAATGAGTTGAGTGTAATAATAGATATGAGCGCGTATTTGTTAATGAATATAAAAATTGTTTTATATTGTGATGATTGATTTATTGAGTGGTATATGGATTCTGGTCAATATGAGTAATTAACGATCATTGATAGGGATCTCTAAACACTTGAATAGAACAATTCGGCACAGTATTGTTTTAAATAGGGTAAATGAAATAATTTTGCCCAAAATTATTTTTGTATATAAAAGAAATGATTTTCTATGAATTACCATAGTATATGGATGTTTGGTTGTTAGGAAAGTGATGATATTGAAATGTTATCATTACTATTGAAATTGAATAAGAAATTGAAACCGTAACTCCAAAGTTAAGAAATAAATTTATATACAAATGAAATTTGAGAATATAAATTATAAGTGTGATTTGTAATTTAAAACGGAATTCCAGAGAAGTTTTTGGAAATGTTTTTGAAAAGAATTTGAAAATTTTGGAGATTTGGAAAGTTTAATTTCTTTTTGATTTGAAATTGAATTTCAAAGGTTTGAAAAATATTTTGAAGGAATGAAAAGCTCTAAACTCTTTTCGGTCGCTGGAAAATAATTCCGATGATGATCGCGACATCACCGGTGTTCATTTTCGGGTTTCCAAAAGAGGGATTGCTGTCAAATTATTTTAAATGGAAGTTGTTTGAAAAATTTGGATTTTGTTTTGAAATTCAAAGGATAATTTGAACAGTTTTCAAAAAAAATGGTTTTTGAAATGTTGGTAAACTCTGGAATACTATGTAGAAATACTTATGAAATATGAATTAGAGTTGATAACTTATACAGTTTGAATTTTGATAGAATAAATTTAACTTAAAGAATGAAGTTAAAATTAAAGCAAGTATAGGTGAATCAATTAAATGAAAATGGAATTCCAGATAGATATTGGAAAATTTAAAATTCATTAATGAAATGAATTTGTAATATGAATATATAAATGATTATATAAATCGAGATGTAAATAAGTTGTTAACTTATAGAATATTTGAAATCTGATTGGAGTGGAATTCAAATTGAAGACGAATGAATTAGTAATTGGAATTAATTTAAGATAGTGCAGTTGTAAATGACAGATAATTGGTAAAATTCAATATTTTAGAATTGAAATGTGAAATTGAATTCAAATAAAATTTGAAATGTAAAATTGAAGATAATGGATATAACTTCAATAGTGAACTAAAGATGATATAAGTAGTTTATATTGAAAATTTGTAATTGAATTTGCAAAATGATTTGAATGCTGTAACTAGATATAATGGCTAGTAGATATATAGGTATAAAGGGATTGGAAATTTTATTTCACAGATAATTCGAATTGCTCGACAAAAGGTAAGTATTTGAATTTTAATATGAGTTTTTGATGATTTCTCTCTAGCCGCTTGGCGTTTTCTTTTTCTTTTTGAAATCTGAGAGTCCGTTGGGACGTTTTGTAGTCGTGCCGTATTAGCCGCGCAAAGGAGACGCTGGCGAAATTTTTCGAAAATTTAGGGCGTTAGAAAATTTTTGACAAAATTTTGAAAGTTTAAATTTGAATTTAAACTCGAATTTGAATTTTGAAGTAAACGATATTGTTTGAAAACTATGAAAGGTTTGGAAAGTTAGTTGAATTAATAACGAATCTTTAGTAGAGAGATTTGTTTTGATGAATTGATAAAATTATTGAATTTGAGAAAAATAGTAGACGAGTTAAGGGCATTTTTCCCTAACTTGTAATTTCGAGGACGAAATTCTTTTAAGGAGGGAAGTCTGTAACGACCCGGAATTTTGAACGAATTAAATTGAAGATATTTAATTAATTTTAAATATTTGAACGATGATTTAATTTGAATCCCCGATATAACTTTGAATTTGGTGATTAAAATATAAGAATTTAATCTATTGAATGTTGAATAAAAATTTGAATATTCAATTTAAAGTTGAAGAAAAATATTTCGAAAGCTTTTAAAATTCGTATTGATAATTCTGATGATAATAGAAGCTTCGGGATCGAAGTTGAAATTTATTTGATCAGTTTTGAAATTTATCGTTCGTATCGATATTTAAGAATAGTCATTTTTCAAACAGTCTTGGAACTCGACGAAACCAGTTCCATTGGGTCCGTAATAGTTTGTTATTACCGGATTTCAAATTTCGTATTGAACGGAGTTGCCGTGTGACCGTACGATATGTAAATGCGTCGAAATAAAATCAAATTCAAATTTGTATAATATTTAAAAAATTAGTCAACACATCAGTTACTTTCCCCCTGTAGACACGCCATAATTCGCGCAGGGAATCACGAAAGAAAATCGTGTAAACCATGCCTCGTTAAAATTTTAAATATCCCTCTGTTCAAGAAATCAAAACGAAACCATTTTCGTTCGTTCAAAAATCAATGGCTGCGTCTCCCTTTTCATCCCCAAATCAACAACAACAAAAAAATGGAGGCACTCAAATCGAATGCAGCCTTCTCATTATTTTTCTCTGGCAATCGCGAGTTGCTCGCTTGAAGGCGATTCATCACGCACACGTACGGCAGGTCGCGCGCGTGCGAGGTGATAGCGCGAAGTAGGGTTTCGCGATGACTGGAGGCGCTCGCGCACGCGTGCGTGGGACTGAACGAGGTCGGCGACGTGATGAAGGAGGCAAGTCTCGAGTGATGCTTGCGTGATGGATTGCGGCGGCGTAGGTATGGGCGAGGCGACTGGAAGAGGCGACGTCAACACTCGCGATAGCAGTTTTGTCGAAGCGAGGGTGAGGCGTAAGTGTAGGGGTTTCGTTCAAATTCGACAATGGTGAAGGCTGGAAGCTCGCGTGAGCGTGGGGTCTCGAGTGTCAGGTGCTGGAGTTTGTCGCGTGGGAAGGTCAGGATTTAATCTTGATAGTTATGTCAATTTCTGAAATTAGTAGGATAGTTATATTATTTAAAAAGGAAAGAAAATTTGAAATAAATTGTCTAAGTTGTCGAATCTTATATAAATTCGAGTGCTTTAAAAAAAAAAAAAAAAAAAAACTTAAGTGAAGAACCAGCTTATCACAGAAATTAGATCGATTACAGCAGTATTACCAAAAGTATTTATACCAAATGTAAATTAAGTTGGTTAATTATTATTTAAAACTAGTTAATTAAATTTATTTAATGAAAATTAATTGTTCAGTTATTTCAAATGTTAATAAACCTTATTAATATTTATACAAGGTCCAAAATTTGGAGAAAACGAACTGGATTGGAAATGGGATGCAAAAATAAAAATAAAAGCAAAGGTGAGATTTTTCTCACTCGAATAAAATGTGGAATGTTTACAGTTATTGTTTGATTGCTATGATTGCTGTTTGTATTAGATATGATAGGATATATCTATATATATAGCAGTATATACATATTGGCATATGTATATATTGGATTGATGATTTCCCGCCTCGTATAGCGGATGAGACCCTATTGCGCCGTTAGTAAGCGGATTTTATAAAAACCTATATACCGCGATAATTCCGTACTGGAGCGGAATTGGTATTGTGCTAACATCTTTGGATGCAGGGAAACAGGTTGGAGGGATCCAACTGGATTCCTCAACTGTATTTATTTATTTACAGATATTGATATATATTCTGTCATCATATGATGATATATGATGTTTGATGTTGTGATGAACTAATTGATGCGTTGCATCATCGGGTTCAATTTTAAAGTTTAAAAATAAACGATTTTTACTTTAAAAGGAATTTTGAAGTGATTTTTGGAAAGTATACGATTTATTAAATTTTGGAATTTATTTATCTTAAATAAATAAATAAATGTTATAAATTTAAAGTTATGAAAAATTTTAAATTGTGAAATATACCTGAAAGGTGATTTTGAAATAAATAGTCAAGTGATAAATAAAATAGTTTCAGTTGGATTCCTTTTGAATTTTTTTAAAAATGAGGTATATAAAAGATGTACAGAATTGATATTTATCAATTAAAAGTATTGGAATTTTTAAAACGAGTTTCTATAAGTGTTAGAAATTTATAGAATTTTAAATTGTGAAGACATGAGATTTATAGAATTATAGATTGTGAAGATTTGAAGTTTATAGATTTATAAAGATTGAAGTTTATAGATTTATAATGAATGAAGTTATAAAATGAATAAAGTTGTAGAATAAAGACTGATAAGAAATTTACTTGTAACTTGGATTGTTGCCTTTAAATGGGATATTGATCGAATTATTAATAAAGAAGATTTATTAAATTGAAGTCGTTAGAAAATAGAAATAGAATTTATAAACGTTGTTTTATAAATTCGAAATCAATTGGATTTGGTAAATTAAAAGGTTAAAGGGAATTTTATCCACGATTTTGGATAGTGGAAAATTCTCGAAATAAATGTGTAGAAAAGATTTAAATAGGGTTAAGTGAAGTATATTCACGATTTGGACAGTGAATATATTGTTAAGTAAAATGGATACGTTTTTGAAGAAGTGATATTAAAAATGAAGTTAAACATTTTAAAGATGTTTTAAAATGTATTGTGGGTCGAAAGCATAGATTTCAACAGTTCTTGTTGAAATAGGCGTTTTCGAGTAATAAGGAAATGGTGGACTATAACACTGTTGTTATAGTAAATGATTTCCGAAAGGAAATGTTTTTATCTAGTATTGGGATTTACATATCTATATTAATTTCGAATCCCTATACTAGAGATTTTGAGTCGTCGTAACGATGTTTTACGTAACATTCGTTTTGACTCAAATAAATGTTGTTATAATAAATGATTTCCTTAAAGAATGAATATATACTTAATTTGATTTAAGTATATCGAATATTTTCCAATGTTGAAAATAAATGATTTGTGAAATACTTATTATTAAATAAGTAGGGAAATGCTTTTCCAATATGAAATGAAACGTTTTGAGATTTTATCTTCTTAAAGATAAATTGAAAATGAATATTTGAAAACGATTGTAAATCGAATATTAGTAGATATTCGAAAAATGTAAATTCAAGATGGAATTTATAAAAAGAAATGGGAATTCGTTTTGAAAATAAATATTGATTTATTTTGAAGTGTGGAAATAATATATCTAGTAAAGATATTTTGGAAGATAAAATTATTTGGAAAATTATTTGGAATCTGATGATGTCGCGCATCTTTATTGATAGTTAAATAACCTACTATCAATAATTACCTTTAGATAGGTATTTGTTGTGATTGGATGAAATTGAATGCCACACTTATTTTTGAATAATCGCTCACTATTCGGGTTAGCCGGGAAAGGACCATGGGGTCGTATAACCCATTCCGAATATGTGATACGTCGTTATGAATCGCATTTGAAGACCGGTGTTGAAGACCGGATATTTTTGAAAACGGAAGGATTACCGTCGAGTTACTCTACATCGACTGATCTTCGATTTAGAGGTTTTATCACCCTTAGTGACGGGAAGTCCGGACGTGATTAGAAAATTATCCGGAAATGCAAGGGCTTCGTGAGAAGTGCCTTCGGTTCTGTTCGATCCCGGAACAGACTTGTATGGATTGTGTGTCTGACGTTACAATTTGAGATATAAAGCTGATTTCTTTCAAATACATTTCTGTTGGTGGCGGAGAATTTATTCTCTTAGCTTAACACCCTTCTCTGAGACGTACGAGCTCAGAGGTTATGTAGTTGAAATTTATCAGCGATATATCCCAATTTGGTAACGTGGCATACTAAGTGTTGCTGTGAAATGATCAGTGTTTGATCATTTGTGATATGATCATTTGTTTGATCTTATATCTTTGTGATCATAGGTTGATCATTTTTATTGGACCCGAAGCAGGGCTTTTTAAGAAAGCGTAGCTTTGTGGACGAGACTTCGTCGAGCCTCACACCCCGGAAATGGTCGAAACAGGAAGGATGCGGCAAGGTTTTAGGGAGTAGCGCCCCTTAGTGTATGTCATTCCTTCTGGATAAAGGTGGTATCATGGTATGGAGCCCAGATACTTAACCTCTGTGGTTACTGCATTATTTTTTTCTATGTGGTTTGTTGGAAATCGGGGATCCTCGGGAAGATCGGTGACGATCGGGGGATGGCATACGCGTGTCAGTAGTTACCTACTTTTGCAGAGGTAACCCGGCCTTGTGTTGGCAGAGATCTAACCGTAATGTTAGGTTATTTCTCGGGTCGTCTATTCCAGGGACGTACCCATCGTGGATAGGAAGTTCCTTAGCCTGACCATTTGTTGGAAATCCAAAGAAACAATACGAGCCTTTACGATTTCAATTGTATAACCTGTCTCCTCAGGAGGCAGCTATAGCAGGCATAATATAATGGTACCTATGCTGGCTAAGATTTATATTATACTTTCGAAATGTTTTCCATTATGCACTAATAATAATATCAAAAATGATTTGATTTTGCGTAGTAAGCATCTTTGACTATCATAAGAAGAAATCTCCTCCAAGTCTGCGTTTGCATTGTGTGTGTGGTGGGAGGTCTTATGGTAGTTTCATTTTCCAAAAGCATTTCGAATTGACTTTAAAATTCTCTGCTATTTATTTTTAAAAGTTAAACTGTTTTACGATCTCACACCAGTCACCATGACTGACTCGGAGTTTATTGTTTCCCTTCTAAACTCTGGGTGCCCACAAATTTCCACACGGGCAGCCTAGAGTTATATTATTAGGTTATCTGGATATTCTGGAGCTTGGGAGGTAAGCTGGATGACGAGACGTAGTATTTGTATCTGATATACTTATTCCGCTGTGTATTCTGTATGAGGACAGGTTATATAACTGTCCATTGTTGTATATTGACTCTGATGATTGATGTATGTATAATCTGATATAGTTCTTTGTTTTAAAAGACTAGTGATTATCTATTATATATTGTTCCGCTGCGATATGTGAGATTCTGATATTGTCTCTGTTCTGTATCTGTTGTTGTCTTGTTGTTCTTCTTCTCTTTTTCTTCTATCTTCTCTTCCTCCTCTTCTTTTAAATATTAAAGTTTCGCGTTTTCGCCATCCGATTGTTCGGCAATTGCTACAGTGGACGTAGCAGTGTCGGGTTTTCGGAAGACGGATTTGCGGGTCTTTACAACTATGCACTAGTAATAATATCACAAATGATTTGATTTTGCGTAGTAAGCATCTTTGACTAACATAAGAAGAAATCTCCTCCAAGTCTGCGTTTGCATTGTGTGTGTGGTGGGAGGTCTTATGGTAGTTTCATTTTCCAAAAACATTGCGAATTGACACTAAAGTTTTCCTGTTGTTTATAATAAAGAATAACTGTTTTACGATCTCACACCAGTCACCATGACTGACTCGGAGTTTATTGTTTCCCTTCTAAACTCTGGGTGCCCACAAATTTCCACACGGGCAGTCTAGAGTTAGATCATCAGGATATTCTGGATATTCTGGAGCTTTGGAGATAAGCTGGAGGACGAGACGTAGTATTTGTATCTGATAGTATTTATTCCGCTGTGTATTCTGTATGAGGACAAGTTTATATAACTGTCCATTGTTGTATATTGACTCTGATGATTGATGTATGTATAAAATGATATAGTTCTTTGTTTTAAAAGACTAGTAATTATCTATTGTATATTGTTCCGCTGCGATGTGTAAGATTCTGATATTGTTTTCTGTTCTGATGTGTTTTCTGCTGTTCTTCTTCTTTCTTTCTTCTCTTTTTCTTCTATCTTCTTCTTCTTCTACTTTTTCTTTTCCTTAAAACCCTCACTATTGGAGTTTCCGGCACTCGATTGCTCGGCAGTCGATAAAGTGAGTATCGATGTCGAATTTTCGAAAGTCGAAAATTTCGGTATGTGACACTATCGATAGCGTTGATCAGACGAATCGATCGAAAACCAAAATCAACATCAACAACTCAAACAACACAATACATAAAACATTTTAAATATTAATTTATAAATACACTTCCTCGCTCGACGATACACGGATGGATTTCAAAATAAGTATAGGGATTCAAATTTTGATGACTCAAATCAAAGAGAATTTTGATTCGAAAATAAGTTTGAAACAGAAGATAAGATGGATGAGTTCATTTAATTCATGGGCAACCTTAACCGGGTCGTCCGTAACTTCAAGAATAAGACCGATGCCGAATTCCGAGGTAAATCGACATTCGATCTCAAGAAATAGAATTCAGGTATAGCAGGAGATAGATAGCATCGTAAACCGAGGATACAGAAATCTCCAGTAAATCAATGCCTATTGTAAAGGAGTTTTGCTCCTTTACGAATCATTCGAAGATTGGCGAGGTCGCCGATCTATTATAGATATCATTCAAAATGGAGTTATGGGTGCTCCAGAATTGAAAGAAGACGAATAGTGAAGGACACGAATGAATTTCGGAACCGAGGGGAACGTTCCAAAATTCAAAGGAATTTGAATAAAGGGAAGAGATTGAAACTCGAATGAGAGTGATTCTGTAAATACATTTACCCTATATGTTAAGTTTTGCCTAGAGCTACCAAAGCTCTGATACCAGCTGTAACGACCCAGAATTTTGGACCATTCGCATCCATTATAAGTGTATACGTAGACACTCATGCCGGAGTTGAATTGCTCAAAATACCGCGTTGTTAATTTAAATTTGGCAAAACTGAACATATACAGTAAATAAATAATCACAGATCACAGACATAGAGTAATAATTGCAGCGAAAATAAAAAGAGATAGTAGTTCATGAAGCTACTATATGAATATATAAAATACATCAGAGTTTACAACAGAAGAGTAATACGATACATCAGATACAAATCAGAATACATCACTGGAATCATCGAATACTGAAAGCAGAATAGATGGCTGGATCTTCAAGCAAAGCTCCAACTCCAAAGGTGAGTCTCAAATACTGGTACACTCAGTTTGACCCGAGCGTAAAGCAAAAACACAAGACATTCGAGTCAGGATTAACATTCTTATATTAATAAATCCAACTCAAGTGAAATAGCAATTGAAATACGAGTAACTCAAAGGATGTTTGGAATAACCATCCTTTAAGGATCCGTTAAACTATCTACTATGTATTAGTGTACGATAAGTAGATAATGTCTATCAGTAATAATAAGATATCAAAATAGTGTTAAGTCATGGCCCATTCCACCCTTAACACATTTTTATTCCCAAAAGCATATACAAGACCGTAGTTTGCCCAAAACCGGAAGTCACCAGAGGGCAATCCATATACTAAAGGTACAAATCAAAATCGTAGTGGTCGTGTATAAATGGAATACAAGTATGACAAGGCACATGAGGCAATACACAAGGTAGTGATACTACCGTTTGCCTGATCCGGACTGGTGAGAACGCAACGCCGCAGCGCCCGCAACACCGTGAAACAACACTCCCAAAATCAAGGGTGCACCAATCGACAACAAGTAATGAGTAGTTCAAAGAAGTGTGTCCACTTGAGGTAGCAAATCCTCCATTGGCCCGGCACGGCTCCTGTTTTAGTCATTTCCAATTTGACACAAGTGTCAAGGCTATCCATTATCGTTCTCTTTCTTCAGTCATCAACGAACATCATTCCAACCACTTCATTCTGGATCATCACTCCGCGTATAGTTATTAAAGTGGTTTTCGGTTTAGATAGAGAGTATATCCATAACCGAATTCCGGTCTCTTTAATAACTCCCGTAATTATTTCACCGATTGGTCGTTTATTTATTTAAAAACCAAATCAATTTCAATTTCAATTTCAATTCGTAAATCAACATTTCATTTGTCTTTCAAAACCATTTACATAAATTTACGTTTCAAAACTTCCAAATTACACTTTCAAAGTCTTACAATTCAATTTCAATTTTATTTAACACAATTCAAATATTGATTCAACTTCGAATATAAGTTTCATTCCGAAAATCTTTTAAATAAATTTTACTTAACTTTCAAATCAATTTAAACTCATTTATCGATTTCATTCAATATTTGTTAAGTTACTTAATCATTCAAAACAATCTCTATTAAATTTCTCATTCATTAAATCAATTTCTTAAGTTCAACTTCATTAAATCAAAACTTACAAATTTGAATTAAATTAAATTCATCAAATCAAATTCTTTAAATTTTCAAGTCTTACATTAATTCCAAAATATCACATTTTCATTTCTTGTTAAAGAAATTCAATTTCACTTATTTACTTACTTAAATAATTATCCAAAACTTAATTAATAACGAAATTCAATTTCAATTATTTACGAAATAAAATTCACTTATTCAAAGGTTCAATTTCTCTTATCAAAGAATTCAATTCAATTTAATCATTAAATAATTCAATCTTATTTAATTATTAAATAATTCAAAACTTAATTATTAAATAATTTCAAAGTTTAATAATTCCAAACTTAATTATAATTTCAAACTTGATTATTAAATCATTTCAAAGTTTAATAATTTCAAACTGAATTCAATTTCAAACATAATTCAATAATTTCTCAAATTAAACAACATTCTTTCATCAATTACATTTTTAATATTTTGTTTCAGATTATTAAACATTAACATTTTCCTTTCATTAAAATTCAAATTTCAACTTCATTTCAAAACCATATTATTTATTCAAATAAAACTTCGTTTTATTTTTTTAAATCAAATTATTGACCAATCGGGTTTTATTTAATTTTCTATCCTAGGTCAAGGTTTAATTTGGGTATTTATCATTTCACCCCGATTCCAATTCAATTCTAAATCAAAGCATAGTAAAGGGAACTTGCAGTGTGATAACTGGGATGGTGTCAAAGTAAATAAACAATCAATAATAACAATCAATACAATCCAATAATCAATTCAAATAATCCCGAAATAACCGTATTAATTCGCATTGTTATTTGTGCGAATTAATATAATTATTTCTAGAATATACACTATCATTTCATGTAGATTAAAGATTATTACACTAATATTTATACGGTTCTTCAATTGTAATTCGATTTCAATTTTTTACACTACAACAACTAATCCAATATATGTTCAGCGGTTCAAAGTGTAATTATCACTATTTTACATGTCAATTAATTTAACAAATAAAAGGGGTCATATTCAACTAATCAAATTCAACATATATGTCGATTCAAATTTTAATTATCCTACGTCAAATTTACTTGCATAATATTTATCATTTTATACATTACAATTTTAACGTCCAATTGTAAACATCAAACAATCAGTCATTTAACAATCAAACTGGATTATCATTGCATATATATAATAGATATTGGTGTCAGATGTCACGGGTGAACTGATACAGGTAACAACAGTGTAAATATTTAACAGCAGCATATTTCAATTGTCGTTCCAATTGAAATCAAATTTAATAAATAAAAGAACATTAATCGTGAGTGATTGCTCACCTTTCGAGGCTGGAGAGAGTTGATACTGAATTGAGTTACGAATCCAAGCACGAATTTCAAAGCAACTAGATTGGCACGAACTCGGTGGACAAGGCTGATAAAAAGAAATGGACGAAATCAAATCAGAACTGGATTGATGACGATAAACGACTTATATAAATAACTGTATATAACCAAAAATCATATTCTAAATTTGAACACATTTTGAATTTAAATATATCTATACATATATGTTTCTTTCAAATTCATTATTTTGAACTTAAAACACATCACTAAAGACAAATATATATATACGACAGAAACAATAATGTATGCAGACCAAACTAATAATAATATGTACAACAACTTATACAGACGCATCAATCACGTTTATATATTTATAAACTTTCATAAATATAAATACGTTATCTTTCACAATGGCATATATCACACGTAAATTTCAGTTAACATATAATTAACTAGTAATAAATATATATACTTAATAGACTATATACTGTAAATACATACGCGACCTATACTTAGGCCAAAAAAAAAATGAATGTAAGCTTCATATATTTTCAATACAGACTCATATGCTATAACTTAAACATGAAATTAGAAAATTTTACGCTATACATATCTGATTAGTAAATGAAACCTGTAATACAAATTTTATATAAAATATATACCAGACCATTAACGAAAACTTGAAATACAACTTCCGAAATTACTAGTATGTACAATATATATTTTAAAATTTTAAATCAATACAAAACAAACAAACAAACAATATATGCAAAATCTAAAATTTATATGCGTTGGCCTCTAAACATTTTTCTGTAACTCTATAAACATCTATATTATATTACGCAACCATTTATATAATTTATATAATAGGAACACTTAAACTGGCTTATAAATATCTCTCCAAAACTAAACATATAACATATATAACTACAATATAGTTATACAAACAACTAACGAAATACATATATTTACCTTTTCAGACTGTTATATATATACACGTACGCAGATTTGCAGGTCATGTGAAAAAACAAAATTCTAACTTATTTATGACCGAATTTATATATATATAAAATGAAAAGTAACCAACACTATACAACTTATATGTTCTATATATAGTCGAACACAAATCAGACCAGCCGTAATATATAGCTTACGAATATATATAAACATTGTATTGAAAACATTGTATAACAATATATATAAAACTGTTAATGTAAAATATATACAACGTATAGACTTATATAAACTTGATATGTATACAACAGTATATAAATATTCATCACATTCTAAAACTTCATAAAGTTTGAAGGCACACAGATTATAGACTTTTCCCTCAGAACTACAAAATAGAAAAACAAACTAACTATATGAACCAATAGCTTAATATTAATATATAACATGCATTTTTCAAACATGACCAAGTCATTCAATACACGCATGCTGACTTACACACACATAAACAAAAAAAAAACTTTCGTATATGTTAAACTAAATATACAAAATTATATAGACTAAACTATTATATACTCACTGACAAATTAGAAGCTGCAGAGTGAGGCGAAGGGAATTGTCGGAGAAGAATGAGACTGGGCTTGGCACTGACTTTGGGTTGGGTAGTCCGGTGGGTTGTTGTCGCGGCCATGGAGTGGGTGGCTCGCGTGGAGGGAAGGTGGAGATGCAGTTTCGATGAGCAGGCGTGATGGGGTTATGGTGATCTGAAGCGCCAGAGAGGTATGGGGTTAGCCGGCCTGAAGGGAAGGATGGGGTGTTGCGCTGCTTGGTGGGTAAGGAGGAGGCGACTTCTCGGTTGTGGTGGCGGAGGCCGGTGGGATGAAGGAGAATAGGTGGAGTAGTTGGCTTACAGCCGAGAGATGGGAGAGGCACCTGCTTGCGTGCATGAGAAGAGGCGAGGGGATGGATTGGAGTAAGGAAGGGGTGCGATCGGTTGTTGGTGGAAGCTGGGTGGAATGGCGGAGGTGGGTTTGGGTAATTAGAGGAGAAAAGTGTTTGGCTGATGAAGAAAGAAAATGAACAGGGAGAGAAAAATATAGCATTTGGAAAAATTTCTTGAGAACAAAAAAATGAACGTACGAATTGGGAAAATAAAACAACAAATTTTTTTGAACCCCAAAGTATGTAAAAGTCAGTGAATAATAAATCATCAGGCTATTGGAATTTAGACGGTGGAATATGAAAAGAAATAGGAAACCAAAAGTTAGAATTTGGTACCGATACGATTAGTCGTCTCGCAGATATCGTCGTGAACCGGATCCCGAAATAAACAAACTTATATACCGCAGCGATCGGCAAGACGAGACGATCAAAACGGTATAAAGATATCAGTGGTTTGATTGAATTATAAAAATTCGAATTTTTCTACTAGCGGAAATGCAAGAAAAACACTGAAAAATAAGATCGACGGAGCCAAAGATGTCCGATTTTGGAAAAACGACAAACTGACATCTTGCTTAGAAGATGGTTTAGAATTTTTCTATGTAAAAATATTTAAGTTTCAAAAACATTTATTTTCATCGCTTTTTAACTGATTAAATTGAAGTGAATTTACGCGCGAAATAAACTTTCATATTTTCGGACGAAAATTTACCAGTTGCTATATTTAACTAGACGTATTCCAAATATTGAATTTTTATTTCAAAATTTTATCGTTTAAAATTTCACAAAATTTCAACTAATTACGTTATTAAAACAGTTGAAATTTACGGGTCGTTACACAAGCCTACGTCCACTTTAAGCTTCTTTATTGTTGATTTGATTACAACTCTTTACAATGAACTTTGATTACAACACACTTTGACACGTAGCTAGAACTCCGATGTAGAAGAATCTTTCGAATTCATGTTGAATGTGTTAGATCTCCTCTTGAAGTTCGTTGAAGCGTCTTTTGTGTTTGAAGTGCTTGAAGTGTTGGATGAGTCGAGAAAATAGCGGAGTATCGGCACTTCAGAAATGATTCTGAAAAAGTCCTCTCTCAGTTGGAGTAGGTGAAATATTTATAGGGAAAAACTGGGGTAAGCCATAGGTCGTGAACGACCTAAGGTAGGTCATAGGTCGCTAGCGACCTAAGTTAGGTCGTGGGTCGCCAGCGACCTAGAAGACACGGCTTTATGGCTTGATAGGGTCGCACTTGATCTGTCTGAACTGGGTAGTAAGTTGTAGGTCGTGAGCGACCTAGGGGAGTAATTGGCGACTTAACCATGTTGAGATATCTGGTGGAGCGACCGAAGTTGGTTCGACCTATAACTATGCGACATAACAAAACGAAGCTGGTAGCTTGATAGGTCATTAACTCGCTAACTTGCTATGTACTTTAGGTCGTTTGGTTGTTAAGTCGCTAGGTCTCTAGGTCGTTGAACTGTTCCATCCTTAGGTCGCTAGCAGTGTTCAACCCCTTAGGTCGCTAGGTCGTGATAACTTTAGGTCGCCAAGTCATGATATCTTTAGGTCGCCAAGTCATGATATCTTTAGGTCGCTAGATCGCTCCATCCTTTAGGTCGCTAACTCATTCTGGCTTGTGTTATTCGTTAAGTCGTCATCTGTTTAGTTCGTTAGGTAGCTTATACTTTTAGGTTGTTAGGTCGCTTATCACTCTAGATCGCTGGGTCACGGAAAAGAAGAGTTAACACTAGCCCCTCGAAGTGCATGCCTATGTCATAGGTCGTGTGCTTCGACATAAGTCCGCTAGGTCATGAACGACCCAAGAGATCTGTTAGCTCGCGTGCCCATTCGCCTTCCTCTTTTCCTCCTTTATAGTCCATTAACTCGTTTCTTCTTCTTCATTTAGTTGCTTGCTCCTGCCGCCATTGCCGAATTTGAGCTCAAGAACTCCAAAGTGATATTCCCTTCCTCATTGCTTTCGATCATCATTCCCAACACCAAACATAGGTAAACCGATGATTCATCCATTGTGTTTTACCATCGATTTCTCCATAGCCATTTTCACACGATTTCGTTGCCCTGCTATAGGATTACCTCCTGATTCATCCTTCGATTACCATCGAATCGTTGGTAATTTTCTTTAAAATTGAATTGGCCTAGGATTTCACAGAGTTGTTTGGCGAGTATTTTGAATTTGTGGAGATTATCGATGGTTTCTGGAAATTTGGAGGAGACGATGAGGCTTTAGGTGCTTGGAGGAGACGAAGGGATATTTGGTTAATGGGTTAGTGGATTTTAGGTTAAGCCGTGGTGCTTCTAGTGATGCAAGGACGGTGGACGCAAGGCAAAACGTTATTGGAGAATAGGGCATAGCGGCTCTGGCGGGAGATAGTTTGAAATCGCTGCGTCGCTTTAGAAACGACCTAGTGAATCTGAGCGACCTAAAAGAGCTTTACGACCTAACAGATCTGGCCGATCTAATAATTCTCGCGACCTAAGGATTCTTGCGACCTAAAGAAAGCCGAACGACCTTCGAATCTGAGACTTAACTTCCCGTAGCATCACCTTTTGCGACTTAATTTTTAGGTCGCGCTGGGATTTAAACGACCTAAGACTTAGCTAGATTTGCACATGAATTCCAAGCAGGATGACTTAAGGAAAACCCGACCTATGCTAGGTCGTTTGAGCACAATATGGACGACCTAAGACATGAATAGAACTTGAACAATTGTAAAATTCGACAGAACTTGATTGAGTTTCCAACTTGAACAGCTTGAATGAACTGCTTGAACTTGTTGCACTTTTTCATAGATTATATTAACTTTTAAGCTAACAACCTGTTAAATACAACATTTGCAGAAAACTAGGGCGAATATACTACCATTGATTGCCCACATCGAATGACATATTAGTCGATAAAGAATAATCAACTTAAGTGAACTGTGTGAATGAAATGCTGCGAGTCAACAAGTTCAAGTGAAGTATTAAAGCAAAGCTAAAATAATCAACTAAAGCTGATTTGTTTGCATCAACACTGTACTTGAACCTAAAATAACAAGCCCTGAAACTCTATAATTGACAAATGTCAACTAATTTGATTCCAGTTATATTTGCTTGTCATTTTACTAGTTTTGCACAACACTTCACACTTTTAGGAAATGTGCACCTTCATATTTGAATATCTAGTTCCTTGTGTAGAATGACTTCTCAACAAGAAGAAACAGGGCAAGCTGGAGAGGTTTTTCCAATTGCTAACCCGTTGAATGATCCTCCGGAAAGAGCTTCAACCACTTTGAACCATAGAGTTTTCAGTCAGTTGTGCATTCAGTTTGGCACTGCTGAAGCAGACGCTCGCCTTCCCGGGATAAATGATACTGCTGATAGGCCACCTCACGGCTTCATTGCAGTTAACCGACAAATGTGCTTGAATGGAGCTATTCCTCCTTTCAATGACTTTCTTCGAACGCTCCTTCTCCGATTAACCATCTCTCCTTTCCAACAACACCCCAATGGCTACGCCATCTTGATGGGGTTGTGTGTGCTATTTAGGAGGACACTTGACCAGCTTCCGAGCTTCGAAGAAGTCTGCTATCTGTGCACTTTCGCAAAGAACAAAGATCATCCTTCAATTATTCTCGTGAGAGGCGCGAGAAACTGTAAACTGATTTTAGACTTTTCCGAGAGTGCACACGGGTTTTTAAGTCAATTCTTCTATGTTCGTTGCCCCCCGGGGTTCTATGCTATCTGGAGAATGGGAAGTAAGATTGCCTATTTCCGCTCACTTCATTTTTCAGAATTTCTTGGAACTCGAATTACCAAGTACTTAACTTCAATCTTTACTTTTTGTAGCACTTCCTCCTCCGCTTAGAGATCCCAGCCATAAGCCAACCTTCGAAACATTAAGTGTGGTGGCAGCTGAGGAGAGAAGCATCAAGTTTCTGCTGAAAGACGAGTTTCTACACCAATTTGGGCTTTTACATCCCTCTCGATCTACTCAGCTTCATGAAGTTCCTTGTTCCGAGACTGAAACATTAGCTGCCCTGGTTTCTACCGAAGAAGTCGTATCGAAGGAACCTGTTGCAGGAGCTTCGTTAGTGAAATGTTCCACCCCTGCCGATTTCGCGGGGTTATCCGGCAAGCTTACACTTTCCCCGGTGATTGAAGAAGGAGTTGAAAAAGAAAACTCCGTTGGACATGACGATGGAGACACTTTTGATGGGCTAAGCGACTTAATGGTGACCTCACGCGAGTTTTTAAAGATGACACCACCATAACTAAAGTTGTCTCTCCAACGATCGAAGCGACATCTGCTTTACGACCGATTTCGTTAACTCAAGAGTTGACGCCTGCCGCAAAAACCGATGTCACTCCTAAGTCGAAGAGTGGTTTGTAGCTCGACGCGTGTAATCTACACATCACACACACTTAGGATTTTTGGCAGTTACTCGCACTTAAATTCCTTTTCCTGGAGATTTCTAAATTCTATCAGTTTTTCATTTTCAGATTCTCAAATGGGGCGAAGCGGTTCGTACAATGATGATTTCCAGCACCATGGAACGCGTGGGACTTATGATCATAGGCGCTATCTCCCTGCTCCTAGGGAAACCGACGAAGAAAGAGCTGCTAGGAAGGCTCAAGAAAGAAGAGCCTATGAGGAGTGATACGAGAGAAGGGATGAACGATATGACTCTTCTCACAGAGGTGATGATTCCTATAAAAGAAAATCTCATGATGATAAAGGGAAGAGTCACATCGTTGAAGATCCAAGCAAGCGGGCCAAGCTTAGTGACGCGTCTGCAATTTCTGAAAAGCCTGCTTCTTCTATTTCTATAGACATCCCTTCTGGTTCTCCCGCCCTCGAGAAAGCTAATATTCAGACGATCATTAGCAGGCCTCGATATCAAGTTGAAAAGGGTCCGGCAACTCTCCAAAGCCGGTTTCCGCACTGGTGCTTAAAGGGAGTGCATTTTGATCTCGATTTGGTCCCTATCGACAAGCAAGCCATGTTGAGGAATCTTGATGCCGTCAAGCTTGACATTGAGAGAATGTCCGAATGGAAAAAACTTGTCGACGAGCTTCAGAGAGTAAACCGTGCCAATCTTGAGGCCATCGTCGATGATAATAAGAGGCTTGAGGCTGAAGTTGAAAAACTCAAAAATGAGCTTGCTGCCTCATCCATTTCCTATACTCAAAAGGAGGAAGTGCTTCAAAAACAAGTACGGGATGCCCACGCCACTCAACGATACGCTGAGGCTCAACTTGATGCCGAACAGAAGATGGTAAAAACTTATCGTACTGACATCGCCCAGCTACGGGAGAAGGCTAGCTCCCAAGACCTGGAAATTATAAGGTTGCAGGCTCAATTATTAAAGACTGAATAAGAGCGCGATGAGGCCATCGCTGGAAAAGAAGCAGTTGAGCAATCACACGAGGCGACGAAGGCCAATATTAGCTATACTTTATTCGATTTTTACCTCCATAGTGTTTTGGGGTGCAGAAGCCTCTCATTCTTGGGCCCGAAATATGAGATCACCTTAACTGAAGTGTGGGAGGCCGCAATTGATATGCTCGGAGGTGCTGGCTATGATGAAGCAGACCTTGAGGCGCATTATTTTGATGATGAAACTCGTGCCGCTCTTGCTAGAGGAAAGGAGCAACTCGCTAAAGTGCGAGCCGGATAGACGGAAGAGGAGCATCCAAGGAAGGAAGCACCTTTAACTGCCCCTGTCCCTACTTCGATTTCGGCCGACGTGGATATCATAGGCTCCAGTTCCCGTTCTCCGCCTCCTGCCAAAACCGAGATTACAACTGCACAGGGCGGAGACGAAGGCGAAGAAAGCGCCGAAGCACAAGCCTATGAGGTTGATGTTATAGAGCCAACTTCTCCAGGTAACTTCAATGTTGAACCAGGTCAAGCGGATTACTTGTTTGCTTCAACTAAGCTTGATGAATTTCTTGCTTATTACTTAAGTCTCGATGAGCCACTGTCTCCTCTCTTTACGAGGAGTACTGATTTTAACTTTTCTTCTTCTGTAGTGAGATCACCAAGTGTTGTACATACTTCTCCTCCTCTAGCTGTTGTTCCTCCATCTTCTCAAGTTACTCCTCCTTCTGCTTCTCAACCGGAGTCGTATGAAGAAAAAATAGAAGCTCTTCAAGACTTGGACGATCCGGCTGCTTCGCAAGAACAGAAGGCGGAAGAACTTGAGGAAGGTGAGAGGACCCCGAAACAACCTTATGATGATGAGACAAAGCTTTCTACATTGATTACTCCGGGAAGTGAGTCTTCTTCAAAGAAGAAAGGGAAACGTGCAGTTTCGAAGAAGAAGAAGAAAAGCGCTTCTGCTGGTGAAGAAAAAGTGGAAGCAGATCCGGCTACACCTCCTTCTCCTTCTTCTCCGACCCGTCCACGCCGGCTTCAGAAATTAATCATCAAGCCGGGCAAGAGCTCTAAAGGTGGCGGGAAGAAGGAGTGATGAGCTTGACTTTACGCTTCTTGTTTTGCTTTTTGTTTGTATTCTCAGACTTGTATTGACCGGAGATTATGCGGGTACCAGCCCTTGCATTTTGAAATCTACACATGTATAAACAAATTTATAGTATGGAATAAAATGATTCTTTTTGCTTGTACAAACTTCTGTCTGTATTTGAGAATGCATTTATTCCTTGTTTTTGCACAAGTTTCTTTATTTACTTTATATGATATTGTAGTGAGCTCGTGGTATGATGTTTGAGCGTTGTTTTTATTAATATAGCTATATGCCCCCATACCATGGCTCATTGCAATATTCTGAAAAGACTTGTACTCTTATTTTAGAGAATAATTCTTCTGTTTTGAGCAAATATTATTCTGCTTTTAGTAGAGTATGCCTTGTATTGGAGAAGTTTTTTTTATATATATACTTCAACTTTCGAAGATGGTCACTTTTTGTTTTTTGAAAAATGGACTCCCCTACACAGTGAAGTGAGCTTCCGAAGTGTTAACTCATGTTTTCGTGGCGACCTAAAACTTTGCGACTCAAGACTGCGACCTAAAAAACTCTACGACCTAAGAGAGTTCACGACCTAAGGCAGTCTCCGACCTAACAACCTAACAGTCTATACGACCTAACTACTGAAGGTAGCTTGCGACCTAACTACTGAAGGTAGCTTGCGACCTAACTACTGAAGGTAGCTTGCGACCTAACTACTGAAGGGTATCTGCGACTTAACTTGCTTAACGACCTAAAAGTCTACGACCTAACTCCTGAAGCAGACTTAACGACTTACTTACAAAGGCAGACCCAGCGACCTAAAGTCTTCACGAGCTAAAAGAGAAGAAAGGCACGACCTATCTTAGGTCGCCTACGACTTACCGCTTCAGATGAATCCAAGTGCAACTTCATCAGCCTACTTCTTAAGTCGTTAGTGGACCGCGACTTAGCTTAGGTCGCTCGCGACCTACGACCTAACTTAGGTCGTACGCGACCTAAGACTTGGCAAAACTTCTGTCCAGAATTCAATTCCTATAAATACCCCCCAAACTCCAACAAGTAAAGGACTTTTGGCCGATCATTTCTTGAAGCGTCATTACTCTACCAAATTCTCAACTCATCCAGCATTTGAAGAACTCCAATCACTCAAGACATTACAACAAGCTTTGAGAGAAATCTACCGCATTCAACACGAATTCGAGGAGATCTTCGACATCGAAGCTTGAGCTAATAGTCAAAAGTGTTTAGGAATTGAAGTATATCGTATTTCAAAAGTGTACTGTATCATTTTGTAACCAGATTCACTAATAAAGAGATTCAAAGTGGACGTAGGCTCGATCTCAAGCCGAACCACTATAAACTGCTATCTTTTACTGCTTTTTCGCTATTTTACTGCTTAATTCCTGTTCCCATCACACGGGTGGTGCTTTCACAACTCTATTACACACACTGGGTGTTAGCGTTCGATTTTCAGCGTTAACATTTTGGTGCTTTCACTGAGAATTGAACTCAGGAAGATTGTCATCATTGCTTCAAAACAGTTCATTGAAAAAATCTCTTTCAAAACCAGAAGTCTGTTGGATATAATGGCTCCTAGAAGGAAACGTAAGTCTGTCAGATCTGAAGATGCTCGAGATAATACTGCCACTTCTCCTTCTCCGAGTCAGGCAGCCCCAGGCACTGGAGTTACACGAGAAGAGTTAGATGCTGCTGTTTCTGGGCTGTATCAGCAGATTGAAACTCAGAATACTCTAATGATGGAGAAGCTAAGTGCTTTGCTCGGGGCAAGTCAAAGACCAGTTAATAATGAAGAAAACATTGCTGATGCTCTTCACAACTCCGAAGGGAGAAATATTCCTCAAGGGGGATCAGGTGCCGCTGAAGGGGCACCCCTCCAAGCTGAAGGATCTAGGCCATCGCCAGTTTTCCGTGAACATCTGCCCGGACAAACATCCGAGAAAATGGCCGAAGTCTACTCTGCGAAGTCATTGAATAATGAGGAATATCTTTTCGGCATGATTCGGCAAATAATGAAAGAAAGCATGTAGAGAGATGAAGATGAGAGCGAATGGGGATTCGCATCGAGTAAAACTCCATTTACTGAGAGGATCCTAAAAGCTGAGTTTCCTAGAAAATTTGTTCCCCCCACCATTCCTGCTTATAGGGGGACAAGCGATCCAAATCAATTTTTGTATAAATATGACTGGCACATGATCGGCGCAAGGGCAACTGATGAGATTAAGTGTCGGTATTTCCCAGTATATTTGGAGGGAGTAGCACTTCTTTGGTTTACCAAGCTTCCCGTTCGATCTGTGGATCAGTTTTTCGATCTGACCCGAAAGTTCAAGGAGCAATTCAGGCTATACGCCTCAAAGGCGAAGGACATCATGTCATTGTCTAGTATTGAGCAGAATTCTGGAGAGCCTATCAAATCATTCCTGAATCGCTTTAATATAGCTCTTGCTGAAGTTGACAATGCAGAGCCGCAAATGGTCTTGACTTATCTAATGCGAGCAATCGATAAGTCGAGTGAATTTGGGAAGTGGCTAAAAATGAAAGAACCAAATTCACTCGAAAAATTCTATAAGAAAGCTGATGAATTCATACGGTTGGAGAATCTCTCGGCACCAATGAAAGTGGTGGCGACAAGAGTAGAGAACAACATTGCTAATTTGGCTAAGAAAGATTCTGGAGGTCAGAAAAGAGAAAGTAATGATGGGAAGAAACAGAAAGATCTAAAGAGACCTCGCTTCTTCAAGCCCTCAGATTTCACTCCATTAACTGACACTCCTGAAAACATCTTCTTTGCCACCAAGGATGCTGTGAATTATCCCAAACCTGCTGAGATAAAACCGGGAAAAGGTGCTATGCGAAATGGAAAATTCTACCGCTTTCATAACCAACCCGGTCATGATACCAACGAATGCCATCACTTGAAAAGCTTAATTGAAGAGTTATTAAGGGAAAACAAGCTGCAACAGTATGTAAAGAAGGGTAGAAATGACCCAAATTCATCTACTCAGGGGCAGCAGCTTCCCACTCATCCATCTGTCTCTAGTAAGAGCACTGCCGCACATAAGTCTGAAAGGCCAGTTATCAATGTAATTACAAGAGGCCCACACCCAGCGGGCAGAAGCTAGGGTGAAATGGAACGGTATGCTCGTGCTTTGAAATACACTCCAGTAGACGAGGACGTTTTTGCTATAGAAGATGCTGCACCCCTGAAGCAGCAGAAAATTTCTAATGATGATATTATGTTCAAGGCTAGGGATTCTATGGGTATTGAAGCTCCAACCATAGATCCCCTGGTCATTTCTGCTGGAATTGGGCCAGCTATCGTTAGACGAGTGCTCATTGATTGCGGTGCTTCCTGCAACATACTCTTCAAGAAAACATTTGACCAAATGAAGATTCCGATGAATGACGTTCAGGCCTCATCAGAGAAGATTGTTGGGTTCATTGGGGAACTGCAGCAACCAATCAGAACTGTTGACTTGTTTGTTGAGCTTGGAGAGTGGCAGAAAAGGGTAGTTCGGAAACAAACTTTTGTATTTGTGGATGGATTTTCTGCCTATAATGCCTTCCTAGGCCGTCCAACCTTAGCAGCATTCAGAGCCATTCTGGCCCCATGGTGCTTGACTATGAAATTCCCTACAGACAATGGTGTTGGTGTCATTAAGGGAGATCGGAATGCTGGACGGGAATGCTACCTGATAGAACTTCGAGAGGCCAGGAAGAGAGAAATGGGAAAAGATGCGGCAGCTCCCCTCCGCATCAAAACCCCAACCTTGTAGCAAATACAGGGCGGTCCCTGCACTGGCGAGCATAGTGGTACAAGGAGAGAAATGGACCACAGAAAAGCCAGTGCAGAGGAAAATCGAGTGGTGCCGATGGAAGTAACGGTACCAATTCCTGTTGATCTTAAGTACCCGAACAAAGTGCTAAATGTGGGTTCACAACTTAGTATGACAGTCCAAAATATGCTAGTATCATTTTTGAAAGCAAATCTGGACATATTCGCTTGGAGTCACGCTGATATGTGCGGAATATCTCTAGAAATTGCTGTACATACCCTGAATATTGATCCAAAGTTCACGCCTGTGAAACAAAAGAGAAGAACCCAAGGTCCAGAAAGATCAGCAGCACTAAAGGAAGAGGTAGACCGACTCATGGAAAATCATTTCATCAGAGAGTCCATATATCCAAACTAGGTTTCAAATTCTGTGCTGGTTAAAAAGGCAAATGGAAAATGGAGAATGTGCATTGATTTCTCAGATTTAAACAAGGCCTGTCCCAAAGACTACTTCCCGTTACCAAGGATTGATCAGCTGGTAGATGGAACAACCGGGCACGAATTGTTATCTTTTATGGATGCCTACTCCGGGTATAACCAGATTATGATGCATGAGTCGGACCAGGAGGATACGAGCTTCGTCACAGATGTTGGTCTTTACTGCTACAAAGTCATGCCCTTCGGATTGAAGAATGCAGGGGCAACATATCAAAGGCTTGTTAACGCAATGTTCAAATCGCAACTTGGGAAGACAATGGAGGTCTATGTCGATGATATGTTAGTAAAATCGAAGAAAGCAATTGACCATATGGACCACTTAGTAGAGATGTTCGAAATCCTCCGAAAATACGGAATGAAGCTCAACCCTTTGAAATGTTCATTTGGAGTAGAGTCCGGGAAATTCTTGGGCTTTATTGTAAGCGCTAGGGGCATTGAAGCCAATCCTGCTCAAATCACTGCTCTACGAGAAGTCAAAGCCCTTAGAACAAAGAAGGAACTACAGAGTCTAAATGGAAAAGTTGCTGCCTTGAGTCGATTCATTTCCAAAGCTACTGATAAATGCATCCCCTTCTTTGACGCTTTAACGAAAGGAAAGAAAAACTTCGAATGGACACCTGAATGCCAGAAAGCTTTCGATGAGCTAATCCATCATATGGAAGTGCCTCCAATACTTTCCAAGCCCAACAACGGCAAAGACCTTTTCATATACTTGGCAGTTTCATCTCATGCCCTAAGTGCAGCACTGGTACGAGAGGATGCAAAAGTTCAACGTCCGGTCTACTATATCAGCAAAAGACTCACTGGGGCAGAAATGAATTATTCAAAGTTAGAAAAGCTCGCCTACTGTTTACTGATTGCTTCCAGAAAGCTGAGACCGTATATTCAAGCTCACCCTATCAAAGTTCTCACCGACCAGCCCCTAAAGCAAGTCCTATTTCGCCCTGAACCTTCGGGCCGTCTTTTAAAGTGGAATATTGAACTTAGCCAGTATGATGTCACTTATCATCCCCGAAGAGCGATCAATGGGCAAGCTTTAGCGGATTTCATCGCAGTATACAGATAAGGGTGACAAAGAGGAAGAGATTACAGTTGACATCCCGACCAAATGGAAGTTATATGTTGATGGCTCAAGAAATGATTATTGTTCTAGAGCTGGGGTCGTACTTGAAACCCCCGAAGGACGATCATTGTGTTACGCATTAAGGCTGGAATTCCCTTCTACAAACAATGAAGCAGAATATGAAGCTCTAATTACTGGATTAAAGATTGCAAAGGAATTGAACATCAAAGCATTGCAAATCTTCAGTGATTCTCAGCTTATTGTGTGTCAGGTCAAGAAGGAATTTCAAGCTAAAGGAGGTAATCTGCCCGCATATTTGTCGAAGGCTTCTGAACTTCTCAATGATTTCGATCATTATTCGATAAGCCACATACCTCGAGAGGAAAATATGAAAGCAGATTCTCTTGCAAAGTATTCAAGCTTTGGAGAAGCTCAGTTGTTGGGATTAGTTCCTGTGGAGGTTTTGTCAGCTCCTAGCACCGATGAAATGGATATCGATTGGATCATGGCTGTATCTCAAGAACAAGAGTCATGGATGACCCCAATCAAAGAATATCTGCTCAACGGCTCCCTGCCAGAAAATTCTAAAGAACGCCAAAAGCTGTTAAGAAAAGCATCAAGATATGTAATTCAAGATGGCCGGTTGTATAGGCGGGAATTCTCAATGCCATTACTCCGATGTGTAACCAAGGAAGAAGCTAGGACAATCTTAGCAGAGGTGCACGGAGGAGAGTGTGGGGATCATTCAGGCGGTCAAACACTTGCCAAGAAAGTTCTTCGGTATGGGTATTTCTGGCCCGATATCAATCGAGATGCTGCTATCTATTCCAGGAAATGTGACAAATGCCAGAGATTTGCAAAAATCCCAAGAGCACCTTCAACTGAACTAACACAGATGGTCAATCCATGGCCGTTCTCTATTTGGGGGATAGACCTAATCGGACCTTTGCCAATTGCTAAATCAGGAATCAAATATGTCATTGTTGCTGTTGATTATTTCACCAAATGGGCTGAAGCTGAACCTTTGGCCACTATTACTTCTAAAAGGATGATAAATTTTGTAACGAAAAATATCATTTGCAGATATGGTGTGCCACAGAAGATAATCACAGACAACGATACACAATTTGAAAGCGAAGAGTTCCAGGACTTCTGCAAGCAATAATTCAAAATCCGAAAAAGTTTCTCAGCAGTGGCTCATCCGTAGGCAAACGGGCAAGTGGAAGCAGTGAACAAAATTATCAAGTCAAACATCAAAAAGCAGCTTGAAAAAGCAAAAGGTGGATGGGTTGATAAGCTACCATTAGCACTATGGGCATACAGAACAACTCATAAAACTACAACTGGCCACACTCCATTCTCATTGGCATACGGATCGGAAGCAATGATTCCGGTAGAATTGGAAGTCCCTTCTCACAAGAGAGTTCATTTCAACCAAGCCGAAAATGAAAAATTGCAACTCGAAGCACTTGACTTTCTTGATGAAAGAAGGGAAGAAGCCAGACTCAGAGTTGCGGCTCATCAGCAAAGAATTGCAAGGCACTTCAACTCTAAAGTCCGTCAATGAAGCTTTGAAGTCGGGGACTTAGTCTTGAAAAGGATCATGACAGCAGTCGGAGTGTTTGGACCAAATTGGGAAGGGCCATATGTCATGGGCAATAAACATCTTGATGGCACATTCAAACTCACGATTGTCGAAGGAGATCCAATCCCGAGAGCATGGAACAACAATCATTTGCGCCCATATTTTACTTGAAAAAGCTTTGCTTGAAATTGTAAAATAATTATGGATGTATCAACTGTATTGTAAACCATTGTAAAATTAGTGATGATTAATGAAAGAGCTATAAAGTGGACGTAGGCCCAGTTCTTGGCCGAACCACTATAAATCTTGTGTTCTTTATTATTTTAAAATGCCTGCTTTATTTCGATGTAAAAATACTCTAAACGTATTACTAAAATATCGATTTACTATTGCAGGTCATTAAAACAAAGCTTACCCATCGCAATGCCAAGTGAACCCCGTAAATCATTCAATAAACAAATTTCAAGCCTTATAAAGTTCCAAATTCAAATCCAACATAAGATGAACTTTACATCAAAAGTTGATGATTTCACCAAAGGGACACTTTTCCAAGGAAAAGGAACTAGACGCTTGTTAACTAATTGCGATCGTTTGTGTAAACAGACATCTAATTGAATAACTTGCGCCTGCCTATGAAATCAATCAACAATAAAGTACACTTCATTGGATAAAGCAAACTGCTTGCAAAGGAAAGGAACGTAGGCTCGGAAACAATAACAGTGGATCATCAATGAGCAAACAACAAAGACAAATGGGCTAGCTGATCAACAAAAGCCCTCTTCGGAGGCACAAGCCCTCTTCGGAGGCACAAGACCTCTTCGGAGGCACAACTCTTCGGAGGATAAAGACCTCTTCGGGGGCACGCCAATAAATGGAAATGCTTCTCTCAACAAAGAGGTTGGTGGAACC
Source organism: Allium fistulosum (assembly GCA_030737815.1). Classification (NCBI taxonomy): domain Eukaryota; kingdom Viridiplantae; phylum Streptophyta; class Magnoliopsida; order Asparagales; family Amaryllidaceae; genus Allium; species Allium fistulosum. The sequence continues at coordinate 420,449,897 of CM060907.1, read as the reverse complement.
ACTGAGGCAAGGCCTTTGTTAACTAATTGCGATCGTTTGTGCAAGCGAACATCCAATTAAATAACCTGCGTCTACCCAGTGAAGCCATTTAACTGTGAGAAAGTAACTTCCAGGCAACCAAATAAAGACCTCTTCGGAGGCACAAGATTTCTTCAGAAGCATAGGACCTCTTCGAAGGCATAAGACCTCTCCCGAGGCACCACAAGCCCTCTTACGAGGCACAAGCCTTCCCCAAAGGCACACACTGCCCTCTTCGTAGGCAGAAGACCTTCCCCAAGGCACGCAAGACCTCTCCGGAGGCACAAGACCTCTCCAGAGGCACAAGACCTTTTCGGAGGCACAAGACTTCTTCGGAAGCACAAAAACAAGACTTCTTCGGAAGCACAAGACTTCTTTGGAAGCACAAGACCTCTCCGGGGGCACAACGCTACTTCGCAAAGCATAATGCTGTTCTTCGGAGTCCAAATGCTACTCCTCGGAAATATCCAAAAGCCCTCCTCAGAGGCACACTTCAGTTCTTAAGGAAGACCTACTTGTTCATCTTGAAAAACTCTTCCCCGGAAATTGAAGTGCTAAGTAAAATCCTCTTTAGAGGCCTGCTTTACCGCGTAGGAGAATTCACTTCTCAAAACATGAAGTGACCATCTCCGAAGGTTGAAGTGTTAAAACTTCTTCAAAAATGAGACACGCTCCATTTAAGCAGAATAATTGTTTCCTCAAAGACGAAATAGTTATTCTCTAAAAAATAAGAGTACAAGTCTCGCCCAAGCAAAAAGATATTGTAATGCACTTGTGGTATAGGGGCAATATCGTATGATACAACTACAACAATAAAAGTAGTATTCAAGTGACATACCACAAGCACATAACAATATCATGCGAAAAAGATGTGGAATAAATGCATTCTCAAAAACAGACAAAAAATCTGTACAAGTAAAAAGAATCGCTTACTCTACAACTTAAATGAGAAATAGATCTTACATATATAAGAATTTGTGCAAAAAGAATTATTTTATTCAACATTGTGAAAATTCGTTACATGTGCAGATCTCAAAAAAAAAGCAGGGACCGGTACCCGCACAATCTCCGATCGATACAAGCAAAAAGCAAAATGAGAAAAGGAGAATCCAGATTATCACTCCTTCTTCCTACCACCCTTAGTACCCTTGCCCGGTCTGATGATTAGTTTCTGAATCCGGCGGGTATTGGATGGGGATGAAGGAGAAGAGGGTGCAGCTAGATCTTCTTCTGCCTCATCTTCTCCAGCGGAAGTGTTTTTCTTTATCTTCTTCATAACGCGCTTCCCTTTCCTCTTCGAGGAAGACTCAGTTCCTGGAGTAGTAAGTAGCGCAGAAAGCTTGGTATTATCATCAAGAGACTGCTTGGGGTCTTCTCGCTATCCTCGAGATCCTCTACCTTCTGTTCTTGCGAAGCGAGTGGATCCTCCAAGCCTCGGAGGGCTTCTATCTGCTCTTCCTATGAACCCAGTTGAGAAACAGGAGTTACTTGAAGAGTTGGAGGAGGAACAGCTGGAAGAGGGGAAGAGTGTATGGTGCTCGTTGCTGCCGCTGCAGAAGAAAAGAAGTTAAAATCGACATTCTCCGAGAAAAGAGAAGGTATCAGTTCATCAAAGCTTAAGTAATGAGTAAGAAGGTCATCAAACTCGGTTAGATCGAATAAGTGATTCGCTGGACCCGGGTTGACGCCAAAGTTATCTGGAGGAGTCGGCTTTGCGAGTTCAATCTCGAATTTCTCAGCCTCAATATCGTCCGGGGCATCATCCTTAGTGGGTGTGGTCACAGTTTCTTTGGCAACTTTAGCTGGAGGTGAAGAATGGGAACTGTAGTCCATAATGTTAGCGTCGGCAGAAGTTGAAGTGTGAACGGGGGCAGTTAAAGGAGCTTCCTCCTTTGGATATTCTTCTCCCACCAGTTCAGCTCGCGCTTTAGCGAGTTGTTCCTTCCCCTTAGCAAGAGCGGCACGAGTTTCGTCGTCAAGATAACGTGCCTCAAGCTCTGCCTCATCATAGCCGGCACCGCTTAACATATCAACCGCGGCTTCCCACACTTCAGCCAAAGTGATCTCGTATTCAGGACCCAAAAAGGAGAGGCTCCCACGACCCAGAACGCTGTGCAAATAAAAGTCAAACAAGGTAGAGCTGACGTTAGCTTTTGTGGCCTTATGCGATTGCTCGGCCGCTTCCTTTTCGGCAACGGCTGCAATTTGACCAGCAACAGCCTCATCATGCTCTTTCTCAGCTTTGGCAAGTCGAGACTTTAGCAATTCAATCTCCACGTTCTGGGAGTTAACTGTTTCCCACAACTAAGTGTTATTTTTGCGGTATTCTTCAACAACGAATTGCTCAGCCGCAAATTTCATCTCAGCTTCCCTCTAAGCAGCGTGCGCATCCCACACTTGTTTTTGAAACACTTCTTCTTTCTGAGATTGCAAAGCGGAAGAAGCGGCGAGATCTTCCTTGAGTTTTTTGACCTCGGACTCAAGTCTCGCATTATCATTAGCAATGCTCGTCATCTCGGCATCATGCTGTTTGCAGATTTTGTCCCACTTCGATTTATCATTTTCCATGGTCAGCATGGCCTCGAGGTTCATGTGATTGACCTTTTGCAGCTCGTCAACGAGCTTTTGCCATCCAGACATCCTTTCGATATCTAGTTTGATGGCATCAACGTTATGCAGCATGGCCGATTTATCAATCGGAACAAAGTCAAGGTCGAAGCGTACCCCCTTTAAGCACCATTGCGGGAACCGACTTTGAAGAGTGGGAGGACCCTGTCCAACCTGATATTGGGGTCTGTTGAGGATCGCTTGGATATCAGACTTTTCGAGAGCAGGAGAATGAGAAGGGACAATAGGAGGAATTGAAGTAGGGGGCTTCTCAGAAATTGCAGACGCGTCACTAGTTTTGGACCGCTTGCTTGATTCATCAACAATATGAGTCTTCCCCTTATCATCATAAGACTTTCGCTTGTGAGAATCGTCGCCTCTGTAAGAAGAGTCGTACCGCTCATCCCTCCTCCCATGTTGACGTTCATATTCCCGCCTCTCACGAGCTTTCCTAATAGCTCTTTCTTCGTCCGTTTCCCTCGAGGTATCGAGGTATTGCCTAAAGTCATAAGCCCCGCGACCTCCATGGCGCTGAAATTTGTCGTAATACGAGCCAGTACGCCCCATCGGAGAATCTGAAATGTAAAAGAAACGAAGTTTAGACATTTCCAGAAAAAAGAGGATAAGTGCGTATAAGTGCAGAAAAATCCTAAGTGTGTGCGGCGTGCAAACTACGTGCGTCAAACTACAAACCACGCTTTAATGTGGGAACAGAGACGACTGGTGTAGAAGGTGTCAAAGCTTGTTTCAAAGAGGAAGTTGCTTCAACAACGGGAGAAATTGCTTTTGAAAAATCATCTTTAAAAAGTTCCTGAGAAGTTATCATTATATCGCTCAAATCATTGAAGGTATCATCGCCAATATGTCCGGCGGCACCTTTCCCTTCAACTCCCACATTGATCGCCTTTCCGGAATGTTGAGAAGCCTCATCTTCTTCAATGACCGGGGAAAGTGGCAATTTGCCTGACGACCCGACAACATCAGTAGATGCGGAGCATTTTACCAAAGCAGCCTCAACAATAGGTCCTTCCGATGCAACTTCGTCTGCAGAGGCTGGGGAATTTGATATCTCTGCTCGAGAGCCCAAGGCAGCCAATGTTTCTGTATCAGTGCCAGAGATTTCACGAATCTGAGTCGATCTGGAGGAGTGCAAAAGTCCAAATTGGTGCATAAACTCATCTTTCAGCAAAAACTTGGCACTCCTCTCTTCAGCATCCACGGCACTCAAAGTATCTAAGGTCGACTTAAGGCTGGGATCTCGAAGTGGAGGAGGAAGTGCTGCAAAAAGTAAAGAACGAAGTTAAGCATTTGGCAATTCGAATTCCGAGAAATTCAGAAAATGAAGAGACCGGAAAATGGCAATCTTACTTCCGACTCTCCAGACGGCATAAAATCCCAGAGGACAGCGGATAAAGAAGAGTTGACTTAAGAATCCATGGGCACTTTCGGGCAAGTCCAGAATCAGTTTACGGTTCCGAGCACTTCTCACAAGTGTGATAGAAGGGTGATCTTTGTTTCTAGCAAAAGTGCACAAGTAACAAATCTCTTCGAAGCTCGGAAAACGATTGAGCGTCCTCCTAAACAATACACACAATCCCATTAAGATGGCATGGCCATTAGGGTGCAGCTGAAAGGGGGAGATGGTTAATCGAAGAAGAAGCTGTCGAAGGAAATCATTAAAGGGCGGAATGGCTCCGCTCAGGCACATTTGACGATTCACTGCGACAAAGCCAAGAGGTGGCCTGTCAGCAGTGTCGCTTGCTCCAGGAAGTAAAGCATCTGCTTCGGCAATACCGAATTGAATACACAGTTGTCTGAAGACTTTGTGGCTTAGTGTAGTTGGAGTTCTTTCCGGAGGATCGATCAGTGGATTAGCAATCGGGAAAGCTTCCCCGGTTGGTCCTGAATCTTCTTGTTGAGATGTAATTCTACACAATCAACTGGATATTCAAATTTGAAGGTGCACGTTTCCTAAAAAAGTGTGAAGTGTTGTGCAAAACTAAAACGATAACAAGCAAGTATAACAGAAATTGAAATAGTTGACATTTGTCGATTATAAGGTTTCGAGACTTGTTATTTTAAGTTCAAATACAATGTTGTGTTGATGCAAACAAATCAGCGTAGGTTGATTATTTCAGCTTTGCTTTAATACTTCATTTGAATTTATCGTTTCACAACATTTCATTCACAAAATTCATGTAAGATAATTGTTCTCTGTTGTAACGACCCGCCACTCATTACACAGAATGACGCATCATTAATAAGAAAGAAAGGGGTAGAAAATAGAAAAGAAGAGAAGAAAGAAAGAAACAGCAACAACGATCTCACAGCGGAACGAATAAATTATATTAATAACATAAACTATTACATAGTATACAACACTTATCAGAGTTTACACAACTATACAACACATACTAGACAGTTATAAACATCTGTCTAGATATTACAACTCAAATACAATACAAGACTCTAACACAGATATCAACACAACGGAATACTATATCTACGAACGCCGAAGCCTCCTGCTCCATTGCTCCTCCACAATTCGTCAAAGCTAAACCTGAATCCCTTGGCTACTCGTAAAAATTTGAGTACCCAAGAGTTTATAAAACAGAAATAAACACTTGGGTCAGACATGGGTCTGGTGTGAGTAAACGGGTTAAAATTGCTTAACTTCAAAACCTTTTGAAAGAAAAGGTATCACGTAAGACTCCCCACAAATAAACATGGGTAAGTTTTTACCTTACGCTAACCAAAACATTTGACAGGAAATCTGATTGTATTATAATAGGGTCTAGGGTTTTCAAGTAAAATACAGAAATAGCTGAAATGCTTACATCTCACATTCCAACATAGTTGGGCACAACTAATACGTACGGCACTTATTGGAGTTTGGATTCCATACAATGGCAGGGCTACTGGGGTACCGCCCGTCACAGTACGTGGCCTAGATCACCGTACCGAGGAGTACGCCCGCTCCCCTGCAACACAAAGCCGGAACCATCCCTTACTGGATAATCCCGAACAAGATAACCCCGTAGTTGGCGCGACCAACCACACACTAAGCCGAATGAAAAGAAAAGGGACCTCTAGACAGGGATCTATCTTGCTCTCAGTGGGTGCTACCCACGAAGCCTTGCTGCACCTCCCCTGTTTTAGCCATTCCCGGTTGATGAGGCTTGAGGTTACGATTACCTTTAACCAGAACATATCACTTAGAATGCTCATCGTCCGCCTGACGATGTGCTGAAAGCATTCAATCCATACAAGTTCGTTCCGGGTTCGAACGAAACCGAAGGCATTATCTCGTTACACTCGTTTTGGAATCACCCTCAGAGTTAACGACAATAACCCTTGCACTCTAAATCTTCATCTTCACTTGAGATTCACGACCTATCGTTAATTTGGATCGATGTGGTATTCGGGTCTCCAGACCTGGAATACCGGTATATGGAAACCCGATCCCGGTCTCATCGAAATCCAAAACGTATCTTTTAAGGCCAAGTTGTTTAAAGGTTTAAACAATTTAACTTATCTATATTCATACAGATAGATAATTCACAAATCACAATTGATAATCACATTATCAAATAAACAAATGATTCATAACAAAATAGGTAATCCATATCAACATCACAATAGTTAATCTATATTACCATCATAATGCAACCAAGCATTCATATCACACCACATTACTTATCTCATTTCTGAGATTACATCCATTCAAGACAAATAAATGTCATCCATTCTTATATAAGCAATGATTTACTTAATCACAATATAATTAATTTAAAATGAATTAAATTAACTATCTTTATCTTTAATTAATTTAAAGTGAATTAAATTAATTACTTCATTATAAGTCTTACTTATATAATTATTAATTAATTACAAATAAATTAATTAATCTTTCTCTAATTATCCATTTTAATTAATCACCTTGATTAATTATACTTTAATTACATTTAAGTAATTATCTTTAATTAATTTCACAAATTAATTATTCTTAACCAATACAGTAATTAACCTTTAATTACTTTATTAATCAATTAATTACTTTAATTCTTAATTAATTACAATTAATTAGTTATTATCTGATTAGTTAATCTTAATTAATCAATTCTTAATTACATCATTAATTATAAACTAATGATCCTTAATTATATCTTTAATTATTCTATTAATTACATTAAGTAATTAACCTTAATTAAACCATAATTTATTAATCACCTTTGATTAATATAATCCAGTAATTAACTTCCTTAATTACTTTCATTAATTAATTACTTTTTTTTAATTAATTACCTTAACCAATAATTAATTACCTTATTAATTATCCTTAATCCTTTAATTAATTAAATTATTTAATTAATAACAATAAGTAATTAACTCTTAATCACTTTCATTAAATTACTTTCATAAAATAATTATCTTCTAATTACTTATTAATAACTTCCCTTTATTTAATTACATCCAATAATTATTCCTTGATTACTTCATCAAGTAATTATACTAAATTAATTATTAAATGATTATCTCTAATTAATCATTAATTAATTAATTAATTATTAATTTAACTTAATCATTTAAATTTAATTAAATGATTCTTAACTTACTATATTAAAGGTTCTTAATTAAGAAACTATTATCTTAATTAAATCAATTATTTACCAATAACACTTTATAATTAAAATAATTTAATTATTTAAATTCTCTTTTCAAATTTAATTATCTTTATTTAAATCAACATTCTTAATACTTAAGAAAATTCTTATTTTAACTTATTACTAAATCTTAACCATTAATCCTTACTTAAATTAAAATATTAGATTTAGAAATAAATTATTAAACACATTTTTAATTAAACCTTTAAATCTTTAAAACTTTCCCAAAGTTATCAAATAAAATTTAATACAAAATTTATTATTAAAATTCACTTATTTTATTTAAAAACTTTTACATTTCAAAATACAAGAACTTTGTTTAAAACATTAACTTAAAACAAATTTAATTTTATAAACAAAACTTGTTTACTTGTTTTAACTTTGTTTTAAAACTCAAGAAACACTACAATATAAATTCCTTTTGTTTTTAAAACTTCAAACATTTCCTGTTCAAACTTTAAGTCTGTTCCCACTCAAACCCGAGTAAACACCTAGAAAACTCGAAGCAACACTCGCGTATTCCCACTATTTCCCTACTTCGAGTCAAACTCGAAAATTATCGAACGAACACCCGAGCCAAAGCATTCTTCTCCAAACCCATTACTTCCCTGATACACGCGAACGTGCACGTTAACGTGCACACCACGACTGAACGTCGACGAACTCCGATCAGTCCTCCGGCAAGTCGCTCTCGACCTCGTCATCCCATCGTGCAACCCAGAAACTTCACCTTGATCGAGAATCGAATTTTGATCAATCGAACCCATCCGTTCGAACGCCATTGCCAGGTAATTCGATCGCCGCCGATGATCCTCGCCACGAGATGCCACGCGATCCTTCCCTAGTCCACGTCGCAACCTTCCACACCTCCAGGACCCCTCGCGATGGACTCCGATAGCCCCTCATCGCCGCGAAACCCAGATGAACATCAACGATAAAACACAGGGTCTTAAACCCTAATCCCTCAATTTCCGATCAACCCTTTCCTTAATAAATTCCAAATTTATTTTTCTGATGAACTTCATCGTCCCCTCATCCTCCATGCTCAAACCCGGCACCCAGATCACCATGGTTCGCCTCAAATTGCCAATTAAACCCAAAACAGAAAATTCGAAAATTCTCTTTAATGTCCGATCTAAAAATCATGATACAAGTTTCATAAATCATGGTTTACTATTTGCAATTCAATGATGAAATCAAAATTAAAAATTGAAACCATAAAATTTTGACCCAAATTAGGATTCACTGTAATTTCAAATATTTATATCAAATTATTCAATTTAAAAACCTGAAATCATTTTTAGATAATAGCTTACTTGATTACAGACAACTTCTATTTACAATTCATAAGCTAATTCGAATTTAGAATCAGGTTATTGAATTTATTATAAAATCTGAAACTGTTTTTATAAACACAGTAATCATTTTATATTTATACAGGCATTTCAAGACGCCCAATTCAAACATGCATCCAATTTAACTCAATATTCCAGAGATCATCATGATGATTTTCATTCACCAGAACAGGTTGAAACCAAGTTTAAGAACTTTTTTTTTTAAAATTTAAGTTTACTCTCCAGAACTTATAAACAGAGAAGCAGATTTTTGTATATATATAGGCATACAAACATTTCAGATACATAAACATGCATTCATATCATATTACTAAGTAACACATAAAACATCCATCACATGCATCCATCACAACAGATTTTTAAAACTGTTTTTAAGTGAAAATGTTTACTCACCATTTGAATTCCAGAGACCAAAACAGAGCATGTTCCAGGCTTTGAATATCTGAATTGTTTTAAATTTCTTGCTGTTGAAATTTGAATACTTGCATGCTTGTTAATAGTTGAAATCTGGAACCTTGTTTAGTTGAAGTTGAATTAGAAACTGCTACTTGAGTTGCTAGCTTGCTTGATCTCAGGTTGAAGATGAAATCAGGCTATTTTACTTTCTTTTGTTTTCAGTTTTTTTTAGTTTATAAGAAGAAAAGAATAGAGACAGTAAAAATGTTTTGAACGATTTGAACTGAAATCAAATGCCAGGTTTCTTCATCCTTTTGTTACAAAATTTTATTAAAAATAAAAGAAAAAGAAAAATGCCACTTGTTGATTTATAAATTGGACAAATGTCCATGTACATCCATTTAGCTTACAAGTGTCTTTAATCATGTTAATATGTTTACACATATTACTTAAGTGTTTTTAAATAAATTTTATTTAATTTAAATGTAAATATAAACTTACTTTTTAAGTTACTTAATTAATAAATGTTAGTTTACCTTTAAAAGAATATATGTTAAAACTAATTATAAATATAAATAAATTCCTTATACATGTATTTTAAAATCTAGAACATTTATATAACCATTTAAAATTTAACACTTTAAAGAAAACTAGAATAAAACTTTGATTAAACCCTTTTTTTTTTAACTATCATATTTAAAATAAACAATTATCTTATATTTTGAAAACAATTGAATTAAACTTAAATTATCTTTTGAAAAATATTAATTTTAAAACAAAGCTTTAAATCACAATTCATACATATATATTACAAATTTGAAAATTCATCTTTAAACAAAACAAAAGATATTTCCATTCACAATATATATCAAATATATATATTATAAATAGAATAAGATTTTATTAGCTTTAACAAACAAATCTTATTAATATTGCCAAATTAAGTATTTATTATCTTTTAAAAGATTAAATTACCAATTTTAAATTAAAATTATATAGGATAATTATCAGTCCAATTTAATTATTAATAAAGATTATTAAATTTATATTGCCTAAAACCCGGGATATCACATTCCTCCCCCCTTAAAATAATTTCGTCCCCGAAATTAAAAGCAAAGATAATTTAATAATCCAGCAAAGATTTCAATCTCAAACATCAAATCATACCTATCATCCAGTTACTAACAACCAAAGCAACCAATTCATCCAATCAAACAATTCTAATTATCCAGCGAAAAATTCTGAATAGAATTTCCTCGAGTTTCCCCAAGTATATATATATATATATCGGGATACTCGCTCTACAGAATCCAAACAATCAATACTACTAAGCTATAGAGCTCTTACTCATCTAGATCTACAAAACTAAACAGAATATCAGACTACAGATGAGTCTGACTCAACAACCAAATCCTTTAGAACTGCTGGTTCCAAAACCAGAGATAGATCAACCACGTACTCCCTCAGAGATACGTAAAATACATTGAATTCCAGTTATCCAAACTGACAATTCAATCTAGTAGATCAAACTCTTATCCAAATCAGAACATAGAAAAGATCCAAAACAACTCGGAGCTGACTTCCGAGACTTACCCAATCTTATAGCTCCCTTTAATCAGAGAAAAACTTCACAACAACGAAGTCTCCAACTTCGAATTTCAAATTCCTTCGTCTCTTATCCACAAAATCTTCAGACGATCTCGGCTTCCTACAAATCCTTTCTGATCAGCTCAACCTTCGCCGATGCTTCTAGAAACAAACTAGACCAAAAATAACCCGACAAAATGATCCTCTCAAGATCTACCCAATCCAAAACACAACTCTACTACCATCAGTAGACTGAACTAACTTCTCCTATCTGGAAAAGACAAACAGGAGCACTCGCCAAACTGTTTCCGCTACACCACTCTGATCTGGAGTAGATAAGAATGCTGATGAAGAACACAAGCACAAACTGGACAACACATCCCAGAAAATCTCAGATAACTCAAGGGGACACTCAAATAATCGCAAGTCACTTTTTGCGATCAACCCAGCCTAACTGCAAAGAAAACTGTTCTCTCTTTACCAATCAGAACAGCTTATACTTATCTATCCTATCTATCGAAGAAATGGATCTACTCTGTTGCTTCTGAACTCCACCTCCAGAAAAACTGCTAAGCCGGAAGAACTTCCTGCCAATGCACAGAATACTCCGAGCTGTACTGCTGCCACCGATGCCAAAGATTTCCTAACCAAATCTCTTCGAGAAACTCGGACCCAAACCAACACAAACACCATGTTGAACTCAACCACAACACCGAAGCAGACACACTTCATTAACTTGTTCCAAAGAAAACATCTTCGGGAACATCCATAGTCACTGCATCTCATCACACAACTACTATTACCTGAGATACCATCACTCGCTTCTGTTTTCCGACAGATCCAACTCTACTCATCCAACTCCTAAGATGAACTCCAAACCTTAACAGGTTTCCTTCAGAGATTGTGAAATCCTTACACAACTGTAAAGTTCACTCGAGACGGTATTAGGTCTACAGTCTCGACAAATACACTTCCAACCTCAACACTCAGACTCCTAATCCTAGATGATAAATTATTATCATCTCAACCAATCATTACAAATACCATATACATTTAAAATGATATTTTTTTTTATATAGAAATTATATCTGGATAAAATTATTTCATCTACCTTTTTAAAACAATATTTTGTCTGTTGGCTTGGTCCAAGTGTTTAGAGATCCCTATCAATAACGTTAGCTACTCGTATTGACCAGAATCCATATACCACTCAACCGATCAATTAACACAATATAAAATCATTTTATATAACTAACAAATACGCGCTCTTGTATATATATATACACTCAAACAGGTTGCTACAGATCCTATCTCTAATGAACAACCCTTCCGAACCTAGGTATTCACTCAACCTAGTGTTCTGATACTCACTTAACCAAAAGCTTAGGCATTCGCTCAACCTATGCTCTGATACCAAATGTAACGACCCGCCATTCATTCCACAGAATGACGCATCATTAATAAGAAAGAAAGGGGTAGAAAATAGAAAAGAAGAGAAGAAAGAAAGAAACAGCAACAACGATCTCACAGCGGAACGAATAAATTATATTAATAACATAAACTATTACATAGTATACAACACTTATCAGAGTTTACACAACTATACAACACATACTAGACAGTTATAAACATCTGTCTAGATATTACAACTCAAATACAATACAAGACTCTAACACAGATATCAACACAGCGGAATACTATATCTACGAACACCGAAGCCTCCTGCTCCATTGCTCCTCCACAATTCGTCAAAGCTAAACCTGAATCCCTTGGCTACTCGTAAAAATTTGAGTACCCAAGAGTTTATAAAACAGAAATAAACACTTGGGTCAGACATGGGTCTGGTGTGAGTAAACGGGTTAAAATTGCTTAACTTCAAAACCTTTTGAAAGAAAAGGTATCACGTAAGACTCCCCACAAATAAACATGGGTAAGTTTTTACCTTACGCTAACCAAAACATTTGATAGGAAATCTGATTGTATTATAATAGGGTCTAGGGTTTTCAAGTAAAATACAGAAATAGCTGAAATGCTTACATCTCACATTCCAACATAGTTGGGCACAACTAATACGTACGGCACTTATTGGAGTTTGGATTCCATACAATGGCAGGGCTACTGGGGTACCGCCCGTCACAGTACGTGGCCTAGATCACCGTACCGAGGAGTACGCCCGCTCCCCTGCAACACAAAGCCGGAACCATCCCTTACTGGATAATCCCGAACAAGATAACCCCGTAGTTGGCGCGACCAACCACACACTAAGCCAAATGAAAAGAAAAGGGACCTCTAGACAGGGATCTATCTTGCTCTCAGTGGGTGCTACCCACGAAGCCTTGCTGCACCTCCCCTGTTTTAGCCATTCCCGGTTGATGAGGCTTGAGGTTACGATTACCTTTAACCAGAACATATCACTTAGAATGCTCATCGTCCGCCTGACGATGTGCTGAAAGCATTCAATCCATACAAGTTCGTTCCGGGTTCGAACGAAACCGAAGGCATTATCTCGTTACACTCGTTTTGGAATCACCCTCAGAGTTAACGACAATAACCCTTGCACTCTAAATCTTCATCTTCACTTGAGATTCACGACCTATCGTTAATTTGGATCGATGTGGTATTCGGGTCTCCAGACCTGGAATACCGGTATACGGAAACCCGATCCCGGTCTCATCGAAATCCAAAACGTATCTTTTAAGGCCAAGTTGTTTAAAGGTTTAAACAATTTAACTTATCTATATTCATACAGATAGATAATTCACAAATCACAATTGATAATCACATTATCAAATAAACAAATGATTCATAACAAAATAGGTAATCCATATCAACATCACAATAGTTAATCTATATTACCATCATAATGCAACCAAGCATTCATATCACACCACATTACTTATCTCATTTCTGAGATTACATCCATTCAAGACAAATAAATGTCATCCATTCTTATATAAGCAATGATTTACTTAATCACAATATAATTAATTTAAAATGAATTAAATTAACTATCTTTATCTTTAATTAATTTAAAGTGAATTAAATTAATTACTTCATTATAAGTCTTACTTATATAATTATTAATTAATTACAAATAAATTAATTAATCTTTCTCTAATTATCCATTTTAATTAATCACCTTGATTAATTATACTTTAATTACATTTAAGTAATTATCTTTAATTAATTTCACAAATTAATTATTCTTAACCAATACAGTAATTAACCTTTAATTACTTTATTAATCAATTAATTACTTTAATTCTTAATTAATTACAATTAATTAGTTATTATCTGATTAGTTAATCTTAATTAATCAATTCTTAATTACATCATTAATTATAAACTAATGATCCTTAATTATATCTTTAATTATTCTATTAATTACATTAAGTAATTAACCTTAATTGAACCATAAATTATTAATCACCTTTGATTAATATAATCCAGTAATTAACTTCCTTAATTACTTTCATTAATTAATTACTTTTTTTTTAATTAATTACCTTAACCAATAATTAATTACCTTATTAATTATCCTTAATCCTTTAATTAATTAAATTATTTAATTAATAACAATAAGTAATTAACTCTTAATCACTTTGATTAAATTACTTTCATAAAATAATTATCTTCTAATTACTTATTAATAACTTCCCTTTATTTAATTACATCCAATAATTATTCCTTGATTACTTCATCAAGTAATTATACTAAATTAATTATTAAATGATTATCTCTAATTAATCATTAATTAATTAATTAATTATTAATTTAACTTAATCATTTAAATTTAATTAAATGATTCTTAACTTACTATATTAAAGGTTCTTAATTAAGAAACTATTATCTTAATTAAATCAATTATTTACCAATAACACTTTATAATTAAAATAATTTAATTATTTAAATTCTCTTTTCAAATTTAATTATCTTTATTTAAATCAACATTCTTAATACTTAAGAAAATTCTTATTTTAACTTATTACTAAATCTTAACCATTAATCCTTACTTAAATTAAAATATTAGATTTAGAAATAAATTATTAAACACATTTTTAATTAAACCTTTAAATCTTTAAAACTTTCCCAAAGTTATCAAATAAAATTTAATACAAAATTTATTATTAAAATTCACTTATTTTATTTAAAAACTTTTACATTTCAAAATACAAGAACTTTGTTTAAAACATTAACTTAAAACAAATTTAATTTTATAAACAAAACTTGTTTACTTGTTTTAACTTTGTTTTAAAACTCAAGAAACACTACAATATAAATTCCTTTTGTTTTTAAAACTTCAAACATTTCATGTTCAAACTATAAGTCTGTTCCCACTCAAACCCGAGTAAACACCTAGAAAACTCGAAGCAGCACTCGCGTATTCCCACTATTTCCCTACTTCGAGTCAAACTCGAAAATTCTCGAACGAACACCCGAGCCAAAGCATTCTTCTCCAAACCCATTACTTCCCTGATACATGCGAACGTGCACGTTAACGTGCACACCACGACTGAACGTCGACGAACTCCGATCAGTCCTCCGGCAAGTCGCTCTCGACCTCGTCATCCCATCGCGCAACCCAGAAACTTCACCTTGATCGAGAATCGAATTTTGATCAATCGAACCCATCCGTTCGAACGCCATTGCTAGGTAATTCGATCGCCGCCGATGATCCTCGCCACGAGATGCCACGCGATCCTTCCCTAGTCCACGTCGCAACCTTCCGCACCTCCAGGACCCCTCGCGATGGACTCCGATAGCCCCTCATCGCCGCGAAACCCAGATGAACATCAACGATAAAACACAGGGTCTTAAACCCTAATCCCTCAATTTCCGATCAACCCTTTGCTTAATAAATTCCAAATTTATTTTTCTGATGAACTTCATTGTCCCCTCATCCTCCATGCTCAAACCCGGCACCCAGATCACCATGGTTCGCCTCAAATTGCCAATTAAACCCAAAACAGAAAATTCGAAAATTCTCTTTAATGTCCGATCTAAAAATCATGATACAAGTTTCATAAATCATGGTTTACTATTTGCAATTCAATGATGAAATCAAAATTAAAAATTGAAACCATAAAATTTTGACCCAAATTAGGATTCACTGTAATTTCAAATATTTATATCAAATTATTCAATTTAAAAACCTGAAATCATTTTTAGATAATAGCTTACTTGATTACAGACAACTTCTATTTACAATTCATAAGCTAATTCGAATTTAGAATCAGGTTATTGAATTTATTATAAAATCTGAAACTGTTTTTATAAACACAGTAATCATTTTATATTTATACAGGCATTTCAAGACGCCCAATTCAAACATGCATCCAATTTAACTCAATATTCCAGAGATCATCATGATGATTTTCATTCACCAGAACAGGTTGAAACCAAGTTTAAGAACTTTTTTTTTTTAAATTTAAGTTTACTCTCCAGAACTTATAAACAGAGAAGCAGATTTTTGTATATATATAGGCATACAAACATTTCAGATACATAAACATGCATTCATATCATATTACTAAGTAACACATAAAACATCCATCACATGCATCCATCACAACAGATTTTTAAAACTGTTTTTAAGTGAAAATGTTTACTCACCATTTGAATTCCAGAGACCAAAACAGAGCATGTTCCAGGCTTTGAATATCTGAATTGTTTTAAATTTCTTGCTGTTGAAATTTGAATACTTGCATGCTTGTTAATAGTTGAAATCTGGAACCTTGTTTAGTTGAAGTTGAATTAGAAACTGCTACTTGAGTTGCTAGCTTGCTTGATCTCAGGTTGAAGATGAAATCAGGCTATTTTACTTTCTTTTGTTTTCAGTTTTTTTTAGTTTATAAGAAGAAAAGAATAGAGACAATAAAAATGTTTTGAACGATTTGAACTGAAATCAAATGCCAGGTTTCTTCATCCTTTTGTTACAAAATTTTATTAAAAATAAAAGAAAAAGAAAAATGCCACTTGTTGATTTATAAATTGGACAAATGTCCATGTACATCCATTTAGCTTACAAGTGTCTTTAATCATGTTAATATGTTTACACATATTACTTAAGTGTTTTTAAATAAATTTTATTTAATTTAAATGTAAATATAAACTTACTTTTTAAGTTACTTAATTAATAAATGTTAGTTTACCTTTAAAAGAATATATGTTAAAACTAATTATAAATATAAATAAATTCCTTATACATGTATTTTAAAATCTAGAACATTTATATAACCATTTAAAATTTAACACTTTAAAGAAAACTAGAATAAAACTTTGATTAAACCCTTTTTTTTTTAAACTATCATATTTAAAATAAACAATTATCTTATATTTTGAAAACAATTGAATTAAACTTAAATTATCTTTTGAAAAATATTAATTTTAAAACAAAGCTTTAAATCACAATTCATACATATATATTACAAATTTGAAAATTCATCTTTAAACAAAACAAAAGATATTTCCATTCACAATATATATCAAATATATATATTATAAATAGAATAAGATTTTATTAGCTTTAACAAACAAATCTTATTAATATTGCCAAATTAAGTATTTATTATCTTTTAAAAGATTAAATTACCAATTTTAAATTAAAATTATATAAGATAATTATCAGTCCAATTTAATTATTAATAAAGATTATTAAATTTATATTGCCTAAAACCCGGGATATCACATCTGTCAACTATTATGTCATGCGATGTGGGCAGTCAATGGCAGTATATTTGTCCCGTTTTCTCTGCAAATGTTGTATTTAAACAGGGTATTAGCATTAAAGTCAAGACAATCTGAAAAGAAATGCAACACAGTTCAATTTCAAAGCTCAGTCAACTTCTGGCCAAACTTCTAAGTCCTAGGTCGTCCAGCGACCTATCATAGGTCAAAGCAAAGTTAGGTCGTGCAGTGCAAGTTCAGATGTTCAGAGCAACGCAGGGTTTGTTCAAGTCTTGGATCGTTTAGCGAGCTATCATAGGTCGAAGCTATTTTAGGTCGCACTGCAAAGCAAATAACTCGAGGCAATGCAAATTTCCTTAAGTCCAAATGGTTGATGTCATAAGTCGCTCACGACCTAACGTAGGTCGTAAACCACTTAGGTCGCAAAAGGATTGTTCGGATTCGCGTAGGATGGTCGGGTTTCTTAAGTCATAAGGCTTAGGTCGTGCAATTCTCAACGCGACCTAACTTTTAGGTCGTCCAGATCTGATAGCTCGCTGACTTCCTCTCCATGCAACAACCTATCAGACCCGATAACCCAATAGTGCCACTACGAAGAATTCCATCACCCTCTTCGTGAATTTCATTCATCTCCATGAACCACCCGAAAAATTCATTCCAAATCCCTCTGATCCATTGTGAATGTTACCATGCCTTCGTGAAATGCAACATCATGACAAACGACGACCAAGAATCAGTTGTAATGATCATTTGAAACGAAACACGACACGTGAAGCTGGATTCGGGTCGAAAAATATGGATTCACAATCGTGCAGTGTCTATGATGGAATGGAGATCGAATTTACTTACGAATTATGTTGGTAAGGAAGAATCGACAACTGAATGGATTGAATTTGTCTTTGGAAGCTTGGAAAATCGTCAATGGCGATGGAAGCTCAGAACAGTAAGGTGGGGAGGAAGGAGCAACCTAACTAATTTATATGGAACTGAGAGGGGAAGGCGAATAGGCGCGAAAGTTAGCAAGTGTTTTAGGTCGCTCACGACCTAGCGAAGTTAAGTCGAAGCACACGACCTATGACATAAGCCTGCACTTCGAGGGGCAAATGTTAACTCATATTTTCGTAGCGACCTAAAACTTTGCGACTCAAGACTGCGACCTAAGAGAGTGCACGACCTAAGGCAGTCTCCGACCTAACAACCTAACAGTCTATACGACCTAACTACTGAAGGTAGCTTGCGACCTAACCACTGAAGGTAGCTTACGACCTAACTACTGAAGGTAGCTTGCGACCTAACTACCGAAGGTAGCTTGCGACCAAACTACTGAAGGTAGCTTGCGACCTAACTACTGAAGGGTATCTACGACTTAACTTGCTTAACGAACTAAAAGTCTATGACCTAACTCCTGAAGCAGACTTAACGACTTACTTACAAAGGCAGACCCAGCGACCTAAAGTCTTCACGAGCTAAAAGAGAAGAAAGGCACGACCTATCTTAGGTCGCCTACGACTTACCGCTTCAGATGAATCCAAGTGCAACTTCATCAGCCTACTTCTTAAGTCATTAGTGGACCGCGACTTAGCTTAGGTCGCTCGCGACCTACGACCTAACTTAGGTCGTACGCGACCTAAGACTTGGCAAAACTTCTATCCAGAATTCAATTCCTATAAATACCCCCCAAACTCCAACAAGTAAAGGACTTTTGGCCGATCATTTCTTGAAGCGTCATTACTCTGCCGAATTCTCAACTCATCCAACATTTGAAGAACTCCAATCACTCAAGACATTACAACAAGCTTTGAGAGAAATCTACCGCATTCAACACGAATTCGAGGAGATCTTCGACATCGAAGCTTGAGCTAATAGTCGAAAGTGTTTAGGAATTGAAGTATATCATATTTCACAAGTGTAATGTATCATTTTGTAACCAGATTCAGTAATAAAGAGATTCAAAGTGGACGTAGGCTCGATCTCAAGCCGAACCACTATAAACTGCTGTCTTTTACTGCTTTTTCGCTATTTTACTGCTTAATTCATGTTCCCGTCACACGGGTGGTGCTTTCACAACTCTATTACACACACCGGGTGTTAGCGTTCGATTTTCAGCGTTAACACGAAGAAAACTTCGATCTACTTGCCAGAAAATTATATTTCTTCATTGAATGGGCCCACAGGACAAACGTTAGTTGTTTTATCGGATATTTATTTGTACAAATAATCATAAGTATTCAGCTGCGGCCTGGAACCTTCTTTTTGAGAAGGCGCCCCTTTAGTGGTTCCATCGACGAAGTTTTTGGATGTGCCTCATTAAAGGGCATCACTTGTTTAGTGCTTCCGAAGAAGGTTTGTGCCTCCAAAGCAGTTTTTTGCTTACGAAGAGGTCTTTGTTTATGTGCCTCCGAAGAGGGCTTGTGCCTCCGAAGTAGTTTTTTGCCTACGAAGAGGTCTTTGTTTGTGTGCCTCCGAAGAGGGCTTGTGCCTCCGAAGCATTTTTTTGCCTACGAAGAGGTCTTTGTTTGTGTGCCTCCGAAGAGGGCTTGTGCCTCCGAAGTAGTTTTTTGCCTACGAAGAGGTCTTTGTTTGTGTGCCTCCGAAGAGGGCCTTGTTTGTGTGCCTCCGAAGAGGGCTTGTGCCTCTGAAGCAGTTTTTTGCCTACGAAGAGGTCTTTGTTTGTGTGCCTCCGAAGAGGGCTTGCGCCTGCGAAGCAGTTTTTTGCCTATGAAGAGGTCTTTGTTTTTGTGCCTCCGAAGAGGGCTTGCGCCTCCGAAGCAGTTTTTTTGCCTACGAAGAGGTCTTTGTTTGTGTGCCTCCAAAGAGGGCTTGCGCTCCGAAACAGTTTTTTGCCTACGAAGAGGTCTTTTTATTTGTGTGCCTCCGAAACAGTTTTTTGCCTACGAAGAGGTCTTTGTTTGTGTGCCTCCGAAGAGGGCTTGTGCCTCCGAAGCAGTTTTTTGCCTACGAAGAGGTCTATGTTTGGTTTGCTAGGAAATCCGCATCTCATTGTTAAGTAGGTCCACGGGGCAGACGCAAGCTACCCGACTGGTTGTTCGTTTGCACAAACGATCGCAATCAAGTAACAAAGGCCTGGAACCTTCTATCTTAGGAAGGTGCCCCCTTGGGTGGTCCCACCAACACTCTTGGGTGAGAGACAAAATTCCATTTCTGCTTGTCCGTGTATTTGTATCAACTGTCGCTGAGCGATTCCTCGTTATCATTCTCAAGTTCATGTCCTTTTCTTTGATAAGCTGTTTGATTTTTCCAGAGAAGTGTACTTCGTGGTAGGATGAATCCACGGGCATACGCAAGCCACATAACCGGATGTCTGTTTGTACAAACGATCACAGTCAGTTAGCAAGGGTCTGGTGCCTTCCTTTTGGGAAGGTGCCACTTTGGTGGAATCACCAACCATTTGTAGGAATTAAGTCTGGAATTTTTGTGGCCTGACATTTGTTTGTTGAGTGATTTATGGGAATCACTTGGGTTTGTGTCGTGTTGGATAGGTAATTTTGGCTTTGATTGCCTGCAATATTAAATCTATATTTTAGCAACACTTTTAAAATATTTGCACATCGAAATAAGATAGGCGTTTTGAAGCAGTAAAAGATACAAGATTTATAGTGGTTCGGCCAAGAATTGGGCCTACATCCACTTTATAGTTCTTATTATCACTTTGCACTGCTTTTACAATGGCTTACAATACAAGTATGATACATCCATAATTATTTTACAAATTTAAGCATTGCTTCTAAGGAAAATATGGATGCAAGTGATTGTTGTTCCAGGCTCTTGGAATTGAATCTCCTTCGACAGTTGTGAGCTTGAAAGTGCCATCAAGAAGCTTTTTGCCTATGACATATGGCCCTTCCCAATTTGGCCCAAACACTCCTGTCGCTGTCATGATCCTTTTCAAGACTAGATCTCCAATTTCAAAGCTGCATTGGCGAACTTTAGAATTGAAGTGCCTGGCTATCCTTTGCTGTTTGAGCTGCAACTCTGAGTTCAGCTTCTTTCCTTCTTTCATCAAGCAAGTCAAGTGCTTCAAGTTGCAGCTTTTCATTTTCAGCTTGGTTGAAATGAACTCTCCTGTGTGAGGGGACTTCTATTTCCACTGAAATCATTGCTTCTGATCCGTATGCTAATGAGAATGGAGTGTGCCCAGTCGCAGTTTTGTGGGTAGTCCTATATGCCCATAGTGCTAGTGGCAGTTTATCAACCCAACCACCTTTTGCTTTTTCAAGTTGCTTTTTGATGGTTGATTTGATGATTTTGTTCACTTCTTCCACTTGCCCGTTTGCCTGCGGATGAGCCACTGCTGAGAAGCTTTTTCAGATCTTAAATCTCCCGCAAAACTCCTGGAATTCTTCGCTTTCGAATTGAGTACCATTGTTTGTTATTATCTTTTGAGGCACACCATACCTGCAAATGATATTTTTAGTCACAAAATTTATCATCTTTTTAGAGGTAATGGTAGCCAATGGTTCAGCTTCAGCCCATTTAGTGAAATAATCAGCAGCAACAATGGCATATTTGATTCCAGATCTAGCAATCGGCATAGGCCCAATAAGATCTATTCCCCAAATGGCGAATGGCCATGGACTGACCATCTGTGTTAGCATAGTGGAAGGTGCTCTTGGGATTTTTGCAAATCTCTGGCATCTGTCACACTTTCGGGAGTAGCTAGCAGCATCTCGATTAATATCCGGCCAAAAATAACCATAGCGAAGAATTTTCTTAGCAAGGGTTTGGCCGCCTGAATGATCTCCACACTCTCCTCCGTGCACTTTGGCCAAAATTGTCTTAGCCTCTTCTTTAGTTACACATCGGAGTAATGGCATCGAGAATCCTCTTCTGTACAAATGGTCGCCTTGAATTACATATCTTAGGGCTTTTCTTAACAGCTTTTGGCGTTCTTTTGAGTTTTCTGGCAAGGAGCCGTTGAGTAGATATTTCTTGATTGGGGTCATCCATGACTCCTGTTCTTGAGATACAGCCATGATCGAATCAACATCCATCTCATCAATACTCGGAGCTGTCATGACTTCTATAGGGACCAATCCCAATAATTGAGCTTCGCCTGAGCTTGAGTATTTTGCGAGAGAATCTGCCTTCATGTTCTCTTCCCGGGGTATATGGTTGATTGTATAATGATCAAAATCATCGAGAAGCTCACAGGCTTTTGATAAGTAAGCAGACAGATTTCCTCCTTTCGTTTGAAACTCTTTCTTGACTTGGCATACAATAAGATGGGAATTACTGAAGATCTGCAATACTTTGATGCTCAATTCTTTAGCGATCCTCATACCGGCAATAAGAGCTTCATATTCGGCTTCGTTATTTGTCGAAGGAAATTCTAATCTCAATGCATAACATAATGATCGTCCCTCGGGGGTTTCAAGCACAACCCCAGCTCCGGAATAGTAGTCATTTCTTGCACCATCGACATATAATTTCCATCGGATCGGGATATTATCAGTTACTTTTTCCTCGCTGTCACCTTTGTCGGTGCATTCCGCGATGAAATCTGCCAAAGCTTGTTTATTGATCGCTCTTCGGGGATGGTAGGTGATATCATATTGACTGAGTTCAATATTCCACTTCAGTAGACGACCCGAAGTTTCAGGGCAAAATAGGACTTGCTTTAGTGGTTGATCAGTGAGGACATTAATAGGATGAGCCTGGAAGTATGGCCTTAACTTTCTGGACGCGATCAATAGACAATAGGCAAGCTTTTCTAACTTTGAATAATTCATCTCTGCCCCAGTGAACCTTTTGCTGATGTAATAAACTGGACGCTGAACTTTTGCGTCTTCTCGTACCAACGCTACACTGAGAGCATGAGATGAAACTGCTAAGTATATGAATAGATCTTCACCATTGTTAGGCTTAGATAGTACTGGAGGCGTTTCCATATGATGAATCAGCTCATCAAAAGCTTTTTGACATTCAGGAGTCCATTCGAAATTCTTCTTTCCTTTCTTCAGAGCATCAAAGAAGGGAATGCATTTATTTGTGGCTTTGGAAATAAATCGACTCAAAGCAGCGACTTTCCCATTGAGGCTTTGCAATTCCTTCATTGTACTAGGGGGTTTGACTTCCCTTAAGGCAATGATTTGAGTAGGATTAGCTTCAATGCCCCTAGCACTCATAATGAAACCTAAGAATTTTCCGGACTCAACCCCGAATGAACATTTCAGGGGATTCAGCTTCATCCCATACTTTTCGGAGGATTGTGAACATTTCTGCCAGATGATCCATGTGGTCTACTGCCTTCTTTGATTTCACTAACATATCATCAACATACACTTCCATAGTCTTGCCAATTTGAGGCTTGAACATGGCATTAATGAGTCTCTGATAAGTTGCTCCCGCGTTCTTTAGTCCGAAGGGCATGACTTTATAGCAGTAAAGACCAACATCGGTGATGAAGCTTGTGTCCTCCTGATCTGGCTCATGCATCATGATTTGATTGTATCCCGAGTAAGCATCCATAAAAGACAATAATTCATGCCCGGTTGTTCCATCTACCAATTGATCGATTCTGGGCAACGGGAAACAGTCTTTGGGACATGCTTTGTTCAAGTTTGAAAAGTCGATGCATACTCTCCACTTTCCATTTGCTTTTTTAACCAACACTGGATTAGAAACACAATTTGGATAAGTGGATTCTCTGATGAAGCCGTTTTCCATGAGCCGGTCTACTTCTTCTTTCAATGCCGTTGACCTTTCAGGACCCTGGGTTCTTCTTTTTTGCTTTATGGGTGTGAACTTCGGATCAATATTAAGGCATGTACTGCGATTTCTGGAGATATTCCGCACATGTCAGCATGACTCCAAGTGAATACATCCAGGTTTGCTTTCAAGAATGCTATTAGTATATTTTGAGCCGTCATCCCAAGCTGTGAACCGACATTCAGTACCTTGTTTGGGTCATTTGGATCAACAGGAATTGGCACCGTTACTTCTACCGGCACCACTCTATTCTCCCCTGCACTGGTTTTTCTGGGATCAATTTCCTTTCGCGCACCACTATGCTCACCAGTGCAGGGTCCACCCCGTACTTGCTACAAGGTAGGTTCTTTGATGCGGAGCGGAGCTGCCGCACCTTTTCCCATCTCTCTCTTTTTCGCCTCCCGCAACTCTGTGAGATAACATTCCCGCCTAGCATTCTCGTCCCCTTTCAAAACACCAACGCCGTTATCAGTGGGGAATTTCATAGTTAGGCACCACGGGGCGAGAATAGCTTTGAATGCAGCAAGAGTTGGTCGTCCCAAGAAGGCGTTATAAGCAGAAAATTCATCAACAATAACAAAAGTTTGCTTACAGACCACTTTTCTTTCCCTTTCACCAAGTTCTACAAACAGGTCGATAGTTCCGATGGGCTGCTTTGGTTCCCCAGTGAACCCCACAATTTTTTGCGAAGAAGCTTGAACATCAGCCATCGGAATTTTCATTTGATCAAAGGTCTTTTTGAAGAGGATATTACAAGAAGCACCGCAATCGACAAGCACTCTTTTCACAATAGCTGGTCCGATACCGGCGGTTATCACCAACGGATCCATGGTAGGAGCCTCAATTCCCATAGAATCTCTAGCTCTGAATATGATGTCATTGTGACAAGTTCTTTGTTGTTTTGAAGGCACAACATCTTCCAAAACAAAAACGGTTTCTTCTTTCGGGGCATGTCTCAGAGCATGAGCATACCGCTCCATCTCTCCCCAACTTCTGCCTGCTGGGTTAGGACCCCCTGTGATTACATTAATAACAGGCCTTTCAGATTCCTGTTCCACAGCCTTTCCACCTGAGCCAGATTGACGAGTAGGAAGTTGTTGCCCCTGAGTAGATGAGGTAGGATCACCTCTGTTCCCCTTGACATACTGTTACAGTTTATTCTGTCGCAGCAGCTCTTCAATTAAATTCTTCAAATGGCGACACTCATTAGTGTCATGGCCGGGCTGATTATGAAATCGACAGAATCTTCCATTGGGAACAAAAATTTCTCCAGCTTCATCTTAGGCGGCTCAGGATACTCGATAGCATCCTTGGTTGCGAAGAAAATGTTCTCTGGAGTCTCGGTCAAAGGAGTAAAACTCGGAAAACGGCAAGGTTTCTTCATATCTTTCTGCTTTTTCCCATCATTATTTTCCCTTTTCTGACCACCAGATCCTTTCTTGTTAGAAGTTTCAGCCACATGGTTTTTTTCAATTTCAGCCACAACCACCTTTGCTCGTACAGAAAGATGTTCCAGACGCATAAATTCGTCGGCCTTCTTATAAAACTTCTCCAGTGAATTCGGTTCCTTCATCTTCAACCATTTTCCAAACTCACTTGTTTTATCGATGGCTCGCATCAAGTAAGTTAGAATCATTCGAGGCTCAGCATTATCCACTTCGGCCAAGGCTATGTTAAAGCGATTCAAGAAGGATTTGATAGATTCGCCGGAAGCTTGTTCTAGGCTGGACCGTGACATTATGTCCGTGGCCTTTGTAGCATACAACCTGAACTGATCCTCGAATTTATGAGTCAAATTAGAGAATTGATCCACAGATCGGACCGGTAATTTTGTAAACCAGAGTAGAGCCACTCCCTCCAAATAGACAGAAAAATATCTGCATTTAATTTCATCTATTGCCCTGGCACCAGTCATATGCCAGTCATATTTGTACAAGAACTGATTAGGGCCGCTTGTCCCCCGATAAGCTGGGATAGTAGGGGGAACAAATTTCCTTGGAAATTCAGCTATTAGAATTCTTTCGGTAAACGGAGTCTTGCTTGGAGCAAATCCCCAGTCATTTTCATCTTCATTCCTTTGCATACTTTCTTTCATGATTTGACAAACCATTCCTGATAAGTATTCCTCATCGTTCAGAGGCATTGTCGAGCAGACGTCAGCGACTTTCTTGGAAGTTTGCCTGAACAATCGTTAGCGAAGAGGTGGCTGCAGCCTTGAACCTCCAACTTGGGGAGGTGCCCCTTCGGCAGTGCCAGCTGCCCTTGGAGGAATACTCTTCTCTTGGGAGTCATGAGCATCTTCAGCAAAGGTTGGTTCATTATTTTCTGGTTGTCGGTTTGCCCCGAGCAGAGGGTTTAACCTGTCCATCATCAAAGCATTTTGAGTTTCCATTTGTTGGTATAACCCCGACACAACATCATCAAGTTCGGCTCTTGTAACTCCAACAGTAGGAGTTGCCTGATTTGGCGCTAGAGAAGAGGCAACCCTGTCATTAGAATTTCCGGATCTCGTAGATCTACTCTTTCTTCCAGGAGCTATGATTTCAGATAGACTTCTGGTTTTTAAGGAGATTCTTTCAACAAATCTTTGCGAAGCAATGGTGAGATCCACCTGAGTTCGATCTTCTTAGTGAAAGCACCAAAATGTTAACGTAAAAATTGAACGCTAACACCACGATGTAAGTAGATATAAAGTGAAAGCACCACCCGTTGGTACGGGAACTAGAGATAAGAGAAAATGATGTAAAAGCAGTAAAAAGACAACAGTTTTATAGTGGTTCGGCTTAGAGTCAAGCCTACGTCCACTTTAAGCTTCTTTATTGCTGATTTGATTACAACTCTTTACAATGAACTTTCATTACAACACACTTAGACACGTAGCAAGAACTCCGATGTAGAAGAATCTTTTGAATTCATGTTGAATGTGTTTGATCTCCTCTTGAAGTTCGTTGAAGCATCTTTTGTGTTTGAAGTGCTTGAAGTGTTGGGTGAGTCGAGAAAATAGCGGAATCGGCGCTTCAGAAATGATTCGGAAAAAGTCCTCTCTCAGTTGGAGTAGGTGCAGTATTTATAGGGAAAAACTAGGGCAAGCCATAGGTCATGAATGACCTAAGGTAAGTCGTAGGTCGCTAGCGACTTAAGTTAGGTCGTGGGTCGCCAGTGACCTAGAAGACACGGCTTTATGGCTTGATAGGGTCGCACTTGATCTGTCTGAAATGGGTAGTAAGTTGTAGGTCGTGAGCGACCTAGGGGAGTAGTTGGCGACTTAACCATGTTGAGATATCTGGTGGAGCTACCCAAGTTGGTTCGACCTATAACTATGCGACATAACAAAACGAAGCTGGTAGCTTGCTAGCTCATTAACTCGCTAACTTGCTAGATACTTTAGGTCGTTTGGTTGTTAAGTCGCTAGGTCTCTAGGTTGTTGAACCGTTCCATCCTTAGGTCGCTAGCAGTGTTCAACCCCTTAGGTCGCTAGGTCGCGATAACTTTAGGTCGCTAAGTCGTGATATCTTTAGGTCGCCAAGTCATGATATCTTTAGGTCACTAGATCGCTCCATCCTTTAGGTTGCTAACTCATTCTGGCTTGTGTTTGTCGCTAAGTCGTCATCTGTTTAGTTCGTTAGGTAGCTTATACTTTTAGGTCGTTAGGTCGCTTATCACTCTAGATCGCTGGGTCGTAGAAAAGAAGAGTTAACACCACCTATTATAATTCCAATGGCCACTTCAACTCCTTCTTCCCTCTTTTCTTGTCAATCCACTCAACGATCGCTGGGTGCGGGCTTAGGACTCGATCTCGAGCAACAGGGCACCGGAGTTCGTGGCGTTTGGGATAGAGGTGGAGCTCGACAAGGGCTCTACGCTAGTGGTCGTCGATTGTTGTCCAGTTGACGTTTGGTGCGTGCGTGGGAAGCTTGGACGAATGTGTGTTGGGTTACGGCGTGCTGTATGAAACTGGAAGAAGGTTGTAACGTAAATTAGTTTTTTTTAATTAAGGTTTTAAATTTTATCATATATCAGTAAATATCGTAACTCTTGCATACGAGGTCCGATTCAGGCGAAATAGGTGGCGTTGGAATCGTATCGACGAAGACTACGTCATAGAATTAGTTCAAAATTTATTTGAAGCTGGAAAAAATTTCGATTTCAAATAAAAAGGTGAGTGTTTATACGCTCATAATTGACTGAGGTAATTTTTATGTAGTTAAATTTATATCGTGAAGTGATTGTAATTTATTGATTGTTGTTTGATAAGTTTAATTGACATCTAAATTAATTGATAGAATTTGGATTGAAGGTTAAATTGAATTAGAATTTAATTGCCCGTAAAATACCCGATATTGATAATTTTGAAATTGTTGTGAATTTTATTGATTGTTGGATGATTGGTTGTGATGGATGCTATTGGTTGATATTTTGAATGTTTATTTATTTTGATATATCATGTTATCATCCGGTATATTATTTATGGTATATAAAATTGTAAATTTAATCATTACGAATAAATTAATAAATAGGTTGAAATGATATAAACCTTTGTCATTTATTTTGGATTGAAATGATATATATCAATCCTTGAATTAAATTGGAATTACTGATTCACTTAACCATAGGATAGAAAATTATATAAGGACACCGGGTTGGTTAAATTAAATGATTTTAAATTTTGATTTGAAATTATTTAAATTGATTTTTTATTTTTTAGAAATAAAATCGAATTTATGGAAATTGAATTATTTTCTAACTAGAAAACATAATGTTGAAATTTAAATCTAGTAAACGAAATTATTTAAATAATTGAAGTTGAGATTTCAAGTTACAATCGAAATATGATGTGAATTTCATAAATTGATTTGTTTAAAAGATTGGACTTTTATTCAAACTTTGAATATTGCTAAGTAAAAGTAATATAAAATGATATTTCAAAATTAAGCTCGGAATTTAATAATATTTGAAGGTTTGGATTTTAAATTAGATATTGAAGGAAAATTTGATTTAAGTGTTTTTAATCGAAATTTTGGAAATTGAACTCGGAATTGATATAAACCAAAATGGTTTAAATTTGAGAATTGAGTTAAATTAATTTGGAATTGGAATTGAAATTAATTTGGAATTGAAATTGAAATTAATTAGGAATTGAAATTGAAATTAATTTGGAATTGGAGTTGAAAATAATTTGGAATTGAAATTTAAATTAATTTGGAATTGGAGTTGAAATTAATTTGGAATTGGAATTTAAATTAATTTTGAATTGGAAGTGAAATTAATTTGGATTTGGAATTGGAATTAATTTGGAATTGAAATTGAAATTTATTTGTAATCGAAGTAAAAAAACAATTCGACTTGAAATCGAAATTGAATCGATTAAATCGAATTGGAAATTGGAATTGATTTGAATTGGGAAATTTGGAATTGAATCTATTTGTCTTTAAACTATTTCGAAATGAACTATTTTAGTATAAACGGTTTAAAATCTATATTCTTTAAATATTCAAATTATTTTGATTTTCCAAACTGTTTTACTATATAAACCATTTTTATTACTCAAACTATTTTCTATTAAACTATTTTAACTATTTAACTATTTTAAAACTATTTGAACTATTTTCTAAAATTCAAACTGGTGGATAAAAATTTTATATTTAAATCTTGGATTTAAATGCGAATTGGATTAAAGTGAATTTATAATCTAAATTGTAATTTGAGTAAAATTTTGAAGTTAAATCGATATATCGAACTGAATTGACATTTTGAAGTAAAATATGATTTATAAAGCGAATATGATGATTTCAAAATGGATTTGATTTGAAGCGAATATGATATTTTGATATCAAGTACAAATTATTTTATAAATATAAAAGTACAAACCGGTGTGTAAAACGATGTTTGGTTGTTAAAGAGACCTGGGCCTCTTATTGGCATACTCTTGGTCAATATTGGAACCACTTTGACAACCATGTACGTGGTGAATGATATCCAGAATGTAGTGGTTGAATTGGAGAACTTTTACTATAATGAAGTAAGAGAACGATGATGGATAGCCTTAACACTTGTGTCATAATTAAAATGACTAAAACAGGAGCATATGTCTGGCCAATGAAGTTAGCTACCTCCAGCGATGTTGATCCCTCATATTGCTATTGTGATTTCGTACTCGATGGGTGAACCTTTTTTTTGGATTGATTGTCGCGGTCAGCCACGGATGGGTTACGACTAGCCAGAAAGGGTAAACTGGTAGAATCCTACCTTGGGCATTGCTTTACATGCCTTGTCATATTTATCCTTATACGAGTCCATTACGACTTTGGTTTAGTACTGTACATACAGGGGACTCACTGGCTACCGACATTACCGGTTGTGTTACAGGACTTTCATAGACTACATGTAATAAAAATGTGTTAATCGGGATAATGCAAAGCCTTAACGCTATTTTGATATTTTATTTTACTGATAGACATTATCTATTATAGCATACACTATTGCATATAGATAGTTTGACGGATCCTTAGGAGATGGAAAATATCGTAACATCTTTTAAGTTATTGCACTCATATTTCATGATATTGATTTGACTTACATAAGAGTATTTTAGTCCTGATTCGAGTATTTTGCCTTTTCATTACGCTCTGGTTAGTCCTTAGTTTTTTTCCAGCATATTGAAGATTATTCTCTGGAGGACGAAGACGAAGATTTGGTATATTACTATTATTATTATTCCCTGTATCATGCTATTCTAATGCATTGATCATTTATCCCTGATGTATATATATAACTCTGATAAATGTTGTATAGATTATAATCAGATGTATAGTTAACGGCTTCATGAATTGTTACTTGATTATTATATTTTATCGTTCCGCTGTGAGATTCTGTGTTTTTTTCTACTTCTTTTCTCATTATTCTTAATTAACATCATTGATTATCTACGTTCCGGGTGGTTTAAGCTGGACATGTGTGGATTATTGTCAATTTAAACCTTCTGAAATGTGGGTCATCACAAACCTTGGCATTGGAACTCAGGATTCCACGAATTAATATCTTTAGTGATTCCCCACTCGTGGTAAACCATGTAAAGCAGATATATCAAACAAAGGACTCCAGGCTATCTTTATATGTGAAGAAGATACTAAAAATGCTTGCTTTGTTTGAAGACTTTTCAATACACCAAGTCCCAAGAGCAGAAAACTCCCAAGCGGATTCGCTAGCAAAACTAGCCAGCTCAAGAGGATCCTCGGAGACACGAATTGTTCCAGTAGAATATCTGGAAATTCCAAGTATTGGAGAGGAAATATCTGAACCAGGAAAGGAACTATTAGTTCTAATGAGGTCTCGAGCTAAATTACAAGAGGAGGATGGAATTGAAATTGATAGAGAAATATCAAATGAAGGGTTGACCAATCAAGATCAAGTGATGTTTATAATGACACCTGGATGTCGCCCATCATTGAATATCTTATTAAAGGAATGCTCCCATCTGAAAAAGGTGAAGCAAGGAAAATAAAATGACAAGCTCCAACCTTCACAATAATGGATGGAATCCTCTATAAGAAGGGATATGCCCTTCCTATCTAAGATGTGTAAGCCTAAATGATGGTGTAAAATTGATGGCAGAAGCGAATGAGGGATTCTGTGTCGACCACTCGAACGAAACAAAATTGGCGAAGAAAATAATAAGATGATGGTTTTATTGGCCCCGCATGGTAAGCTAAGCCATTGAGTATGTGAAAAGATGCGAGAATTGTCAGAAATACTCAAAGATTCCCAAACTACCTCCGAGTCCATGGCCCTTTGACATATAGAGAATAGATTTAATCGGTCCATAGCAAACCTCAAAAGGAGGAGCAAAGTACGCCGTAGTCGCGATAGACTACTTCACTAAATTGGTTAAAGCGGAACCACTTCCAAAGATTACTTCTCGGAAGGTACTCAAATTCATCATCAAAAATATCATAATCAGATTTGGAATTCCCCATAAGATAATTTCCGACAACGGAACAAAAATTGAGAGTGAAGAATTCTCTCGCTTTTGACACAAGAATGGGATCGTTAAGAGCTTTTCATCCGTTGCATATCTAAAAGTGAATGGGGCAGTTGGGACTGTAAACAAAATAATAATGACAATTCTGAAAAAGCGGCTAAACAAAGTAAAAGGAAATTGGGTAAAAGAACTAATACTTATGTTACGGGCTTATTGAACAACTACCAAAATGGCGATGGGACATAATCCCTACTCTTTGACATGTGGGTGTGAGGCGATGTTACCAATCAAGATTGAAATACCCTCACAGTGAAGAATCGCATATGCATTCGATATGAATCAAGAACTGAAAAGAGAATCCCTATATTTGATATATAAACCGAGAGATGAAGCAGTGGTAAGAATCGCAGAGTATCAAAGAAGAATTTCAAGGTACTACAACTCAAAATTGAGAATGCGATCATTTCACGAAGGAGATCTGGTGCTCCGAAGAGTAATGGCAAATACAAGAAATCCCGCAGATGGACACTTGGGGCCAAATTGGGAAGGACCCTTGATCATTTGCATAGTTATTCCCCCAGGAGCTTACAAATTATGCAGACCAGACGGCAATATGGTTCTGAGAACATGGAATGCCGAACATTTGAAACCATATTTTTCAAAGATGAATGAATAAAGCATCTTTTTTTCAAAAGGAAAATCTACATGGTTGGGAGTGAAATACTCCTTGCATTTGGATACTACCTGAGATGGTAGTCTACCTTAGATTGTAGAAAACCTCTGTCCACGCCGAATTGGCCAGGGTAGAGCACCTCCTAGAGGGAGGGCGGAGTAAGCCTTTAACCACGCCTATGGCCAGGTTAAAGCACCGGACAAGCCCATGGTTGCGCCTCTTGTCAGGACAAGGCACCTCTGGGGGGAGGAAAGAGTAAGCCTTTCTCCAAACCATAATATGGCTAGGGTAAAGCATTGCACAAGCCCCTATCCACTCCATGCTATGGCCAGGGCAGGGATCATACATGTCAAAAAAGAAAGAGTCAAAGAAGTAGAACTGAAATCCACTTATTAATACCCGAATCTGGATTTTAGGACTTTCATTTCTGAACTTCATTTACTAATACCGAATTTGGGTTTCGGGTCTTTATCAATCACTTACGATCTTTATTATACCCGAATCTGGGTTTCGGGATTATTATTCAACTTCTCTTTAATGCCCTAATCTAGGCTGAGGATTTCTATTATAAAAACAAATTACCATGGATTTCTGCTTATCCAACATATGCCCTAATCTAGGTCAAGGATTCCTATTATGAAAATGATTATGATGGGATTTTGATTAACATATGCATGCTCGAATCTGGGCTAGAGAATCTTATTGCAAAGATAATTGTTGATAATTTATAATTATCTGACATATTCCCTAATCTGGGCTCGGGATTTTTGGATGTGAAGACAATTATTATGAATTTTTTATTATCCACTATAAATACCCGAATCTGCATTCAAGAATTCCATTTTGAAAACTATTTCTGATTCTTGCTTACTAAGACCTAATCTGGGTTCGAATGATGCATAACAATATCTAGATTCAAACTCTAGGACCATTTTATCTCCAAGGAAAATCTCCAAGCACATACTAAAATTTTTTATTGCTAGATAATAGTTAACAACCTCCTATTTCTTGGCATCAGATATCTCCAGCAAGAAGTTCTTAGACTTCAGTTGTTATGTGCAGGGATAACTATTAATTGCGGACCTCATGTCCTTTGTTAAATCAAGCTTATGATTAACTAACTAATTAAATAATAGGTCGGCAATAGAAAATGTCACTTACTTTAATTTTTGCAGGAAAGCATAGTGATTAAGAGAAAAAGAGTTTTAACATATTTTTCCTAAAGAAAAAAAGCTTCTTTCGTACAAGAGGAGGCAAAATGTTAGCCATAAAATCCTATTAAGAACAGAAGTATGAAAGAAGGTTAATAAGAATATCAGGTTCTGCTAGAGTTACAGGCATGGGTTTTGACAAAGGTCAGAAGAGAACGATTCAAAGACATTGAGGAGGCTTTCGAAAGAGTCGGAGGCACCAGATGCCCTTACTAGTAATAAACAGTGTGAAAGCTTTTGAGTTAGATGGAAGCACAACTACTCTTTCGCCACTTTTAACAGTTCGATGTAGATGGATTCATGTATTTAAAGAAAGCAAGGATGACCTGTCGAAGGCAAAGAACATCAGCCACTCATATGCGTGCTAAACGTTTCGGAACCAAAGGTTTCGCCATTATCACAACCCTTTCGAAAGCATACCCAAGCATTTCAAATCGGTCGAAGCCATTGACATCAGGAGAAGTTTCTGCATCAATTCACATGCATGCATTCAGAAGCTACTCAACATCATCGAAACCATTGGTACTTCAACATCTTCGAAGCCCATATGGATAACTTACTGACAGAGTCGGAGGCTCCTATCATACTTCCGATGACAACAAGGCAACAAGTAGAGAAAAGCGCATATGAAGACCTTTCGACAATGTCGAAAGCTATTCTAGAGAAAGCTGAGAAAAGGAATACTAAAGACTCAACAAAGGTGAAAGATTGATAAAAGAACCTTTCGACTTAGTCGAAAGGTCTGGAGTAAGATAAGGAAAGCGCAAGGGTGAGTTAAAAGACTCGACAGAGATGCCTTTCGACTATGTCGATGGTAGATAGGGCCTTTCGACTAAGTCAAATGGCATGAAGTGGCATATAAAAAGGGGGCCTTTCGATTGGGTCGAAGGCATTGGCGTGGAAGGGAGGCCGACCTGCATCTATAAATAAGACCCAAGAGGTCCAGTTTTAGGGACTGGATTTCGGAATTCTAAGCTCGTTTCTTTCATTCCAACTTCTTTGCTACAACAAAAACCTTTGGAAACCCTAAATCAATTTGAGGGAAAAGTTCGCATAATTGTAACTCATTTTGAATTATTAATAAAGGAAAGATGGCGGATTCATTAAGGGTTTCAATGATGTGTAAGATCATTTTGATCATTAGCTAGACTAATGATCCATTACACATGATTCTATCTTATTCTCTTAATTTCTTCTTGTCTATGCAATTCATAGGATTGACTTGGATATATACATTCGAAACACGTCATCATCGAAACCAATATTAGACAATGCAAATAAGAATGGTGATGGGGTTTCGACATTGATGAATTGATAAAACTTAGGAATATCCAGGCCGATCTTATACAGAATAAAGAGAATGGAGCTTAGACAAATGTAAGCTGGGTCTGTTTAGAAAAGATGGAACTCCTCCCGACCTGATTGAAAGGAGGGTTTTGAAGGAGGTTCGGTTTGTAATTGACTGACTAATGACTAGTGAGGAGTTCATTCAAAAGGGGTTTATCTCCAACTACCTCTACAACCTTTTCGAAGGGGTTCCTCAACTAAAGTGGCGAAACTAATAGGATCGAGAGCAGCTATCTCATATTAGTAAAAGATGCGAACCTTTCGACATGGTCGAAAGGGCTAGAACAAACCTTTCGACCGAGTCGAAAGGAATATAAAGCTAAAATGAATAGTTGCCTCCGACCCACTCAAAAGGAAGGTTTCGAGCAAGATGTTACTTCCTTTGCTCGCATTTCTAAGCTAACTTCTTAAACCTATTCGATTAAGTTAACCTGGTCGAAAGGTAATCTTCTCAACAATCTTGTTTAGTTTGAACTCATATAGCTTTAGGGATGTTGACAATTTTTCTTGTTTACACAAATAAATAACATCCATCCATCAAACCAACATATTCTTGAATAAGGCTTGTGAAAATGAATAATACTAATGCAACTCCAATATAAATGCAAGACCATAGCATATTGGCATGGGTGCAATCCTAAAATTTACTGAATTTCTATCTTTATTCAACATGGTAGACAACAAATCAAGTCACGTTGGAAAACATAAGCCATGCAACAAAGCATACCACAACATCCAATTTCCTAGTTTAGTAGTAATATTCCACAACGACCATTCATTTATACTTAAACAAACTGACCATGCTAACAAACAAGTGTTAACAAGAAATCTTGTCAACACCCTAAAATAGAGTTTTAGAACAAGGATAGCCCTTTTTGGTTTCTGTTAGTTAAGTTAAGAAGGGTAGAATGTGCATATACTCTTTGATCACCCTTTCGAACAGGTTGCTGTAGAGAAAACTTACACAGATTAACCTTTCAATATAGTCGAAATGTTTGAGTTCCTTCTCTTACTAGCTTTTTGAGTTTCTTGAGTTGTTATGTTTATCCCTTCGAAAGCCTTCCTTTCAAAGTCGCTGTGGAACCCAAATGGATAGCTTGACGAATCTAAGGATAAGGTTTGATTTGGTGGGTTTTGACCCTGTCAAAGGCTTAAGTTTTTAGTGACTAAGGCGTGGGATAGGAATTCGATGTAAACTCAAATGGGATAGGGGTTCTGACCTTGTCGAAATCTGAAGCCTTAGGTACCTTGTGTTTGGTATGGGTATCAAAGTTTTAAGTGGAACGAGGTTGGGTTTCAACCTTGTCAAAAGAAGAAGTCCGATAGAAGGTGGCTTGGAGTCTATTACTGGAGTTTCTTGAATATGTAGAGGTTTCGATCAGGTCGGAAGAGTCTTTTCGATGTGGTCGATGCCTGGAAAGATATGATTAGTTCTAAAAATAAAGCTTCGAAACTATTAAGTAAACAAGGATACAGAGGTCTTCCCTTTCTCCACACAAAAGAAGATTTTATTGCTCAATTTCCCGAATTCAATTTACAAATTAAGGTTTTACAGCTTTTAGAATTAAGAAAATAAAAGCATAAAGTGGCTGAGTTCGACCTCCTAAACTAGACCCCTTCAGTCTTATTTATAGATGCGGGTCAGCACATTTCAACCCCAATGCTTTCGACCTGGTCGAAAGGTGGTTGTCGTATTGACTCTAGAATGCTTCGGTCTTTGTCGAAAGGCACGATTGTACTTTTCTCTTATATGTTGCTTTTTAAGACCTTTCAACTCTACCGATAGGCTTTATTCAGTGGTTTTGAAGGTGCTGAAATGCTGATGGTCTTCTGAACTCTTGCCTATGACTTGATGCAAAATCTCCCTAGATAATAATGGCTCTAACTGGTTTGAAAGGCTTGGTTTAGCTTTCGAAAGGGTTGTTCAGGACAGTACATGCTTTCGAGTGGTTTGAATGAAGATGAAACCTTTGGTTTCGAAAGGTTTGGCGTGTATGAGAGAGTTGTCCTTCACTGTCTTCAAAAGGTGTTGCTCCAACTCATTCGAAAGGTCTTCAATCATGTGGAATCATCTACTTTGGATGGTGGTTATTGAAGGTGGAAGGATTCGACACCTTCGAAAGGTTGAGATCTTCTAGACCTTGACTGCAGAATCCTTCTGACCCCTTTGAAAGGTTTTGAAACTTTTGGACTTTGGCTGTAGCATCCCTTCGACTCTTTCGAAAGGTCTTGCTGAAGCTCTTACCTCTTGTTTTTTTATCTTCTTTCCAAGGTAGTCTCGACAAGGTTGACAGGAATTTTGGGTAGTAACAATGAGTAAATGGAAAACCTTTTTGAAAAAAGTCGAAATGAAAATATTGTATTACCTCCTCCACTTTGCAAGTTGTTACCCGGCTACTTGGCCCGGCTATAAAGCGATAGTTGCAGAGGCTATGGTTAAGCCTAGACAGGCTTCTAACCAAAAGAGATATGGAGGTATATGGGTACGGTATAACTCGATTAGGTTGGTATGTGAGTGGTTCAACCTACATATGTTGTTCGGCATGTTTTAGCGACATGGTATATTTAAGTGGATCGGTCGCTAGACGTGGTTCGGCAT
Organism: Allium fistulosum; assembly: GCA_030737815.1. Taxonomy (NCBI): domain Eukaryota; kingdom Viridiplantae; phylum Streptophyta; class Magnoliopsida; order Asparagales; family Amaryllidaceae; genus Allium; species Allium fistulosum. The sequence continues at coordinate 420,412,046 of CM060907.1, read as the reverse complement.
ATATGGCTCGGCATGGGCGGCTCGGCCAAGGAAGGAAGATAATGCATGGATCGATTTAGATGGGTCGGCATGTATCATTCGGTCAGAGAAGATAAGTCAAAGTAGTTCTGAAAGTATCGTTCGGTCGTGGTAGGGAAGCCAAAGTGGGTCGGACGGATGAGGTTCAACACCTATGGGTCGGCCTAAATGGTTTAGCAATTGTGGGTCGGCCATGTTGATTTGGCACTGATGGTTAGGACAGAGTGGCTCGACCTTGGTACTTCAGTCAGGGTGGTTCGACTATCCTTGTTTGGTATCAAGATTGGAAGGAATGGATCGATATGAGCAGGAACATAAGTGACTTCGGGTCGTGGTCTAGCATACTTTGAATGTACAGGGGGGCTGCCTTGAGTCGACGTTCGAGGGATTCCAAGTTAGAAAAAAGGGTTCAGCGTGAACATAAGGATGACTTAGTTCGAGGTAAATGTCAGGTTGCTTCGAGCACGATTGAGATCTGCTCCAAGTCGGCATCCACGGAATCCAAGATCGGCATAAGTGGATCAGTGGTTGTAGGTCAGCCTAGCTGGGTCGGTCACCCTAACCTATTAGTCATGGGCCTGGACAGAGGAACCAGCCTATCTTTGTCTATAAAGAAAGGGGAAGGGGTCCAGTTGAAGGGACCTTTTTTCGAGAACTTGAGGGAAACTTTGTCATTTTTTATACTCTCCTCTTTTTGATTCAAACTTGTATTCAAGTGGTTTGTTTATGGATTGTATCTGTATTCAAGTGATTGGAAAAGTAATAAAGATTCTATTCAAAGTGGACGTAGGCAGTTGCACCGAACCACTATAAATTTGTTGTTCTCATTTTTGTTGTTCATTTTGTACTCAATTGCGTTATTTCTCTATTTTAATTTACTTTCTTTATTAATCTCTCTACATAACTCTATTCAAGGGTGTCAGTGACCAATTTTGGTGCTAACATTTTGGTGCTTTCACCGAGAACTGCGCATTCTCAGGATGTTAGGATCTACTTTGTTGCTACTGGATTGAGGAAATCCCCCGAAGGAGATCCGAGTTCATTCTCAAGAGTTCATAGATTCTATTCAGAGTTCCTACGAATAACTCTAAGATGGCAAGACCACGTACCAAATCCGCCTCCCACAATATTGATGCTAATGAGACTACCAACGTCCAATAGGTGGGACCCTATAATCAGCAAGCTAATGCAGGTGCAAAACCCGCCACCATCCCAAACCAACCAGAAGTTGTCACCATGGCAGAGTTCAATGAGCTGATGAGGAAGCTCGTGAAAGGTATGAGACAGCTTAACGAGCAGATTGAAACGAACGTCAACCTAATGACCTCGATCGCTCAGCAGTAGTGTCAGAACGCTGGAGGAAGCCCTGCTCCCTACTCATTATCCGACAGCTCCGCTTCTTCAGATGAACACCCCAGGCGTGGACGCCGCAGGATCAAAATGGCACAAACTGGTGCAATAGAGAAATTGGTGGTAACCCGCCAAGAGAAAACCAACAGAAATGGTCCAGATTCCCTAACTGGAACCATGGCCCCTCATTTGCACCTGGGGAGTCACTCCCAACCTAGAGTTGGAAACTTAGGATCTGGAGCACGCTTGGGAGCTGGTCCAATACCTCTCCATGGTCGTAGTGAAGCGGGTCCTTGGGATGCCCACTTAGATGATCGCCTATCGAGGAGGCACCAGCCGGAACGATCGCACAGGACGGATACCGACTTGCCACCTCCCATCCAGACTTCGGATTTATCAGCTATAGTCAGGCAACTGATGAGGGAGAATCGGGGCTTAACCAATGATGATTAAGGCATATCTTGGAGCCATACTCCATTTATAAACAACGTCCTACAAGCCGAGTACCCCCGGAAATTCAGCATGCCTACTATTCCATCTTATGAAGGGAAGACCGATCCCTGACAGCACATAATGAGATACGAGTGGATGATGGACTTGAATAGGGAAAATGATGCGAGCAAATGTAGATGCTTCCCAATAACCCTATCCGAAAATGCTACCATGTGGTTCACCAGACTTCCCCTACGATCGATCTCCAGGTTTGATGAGTTAGCGGCGAAGTTGATGGAGCAGTTTAGGATCCATGCCACTCGCCCAAAGGATGTGATGTCGTTGACAAGTGTGATCGAGGCTCTGGGAGAGTTATTGAAGGATTATTTGCAAAGATTCCAAGTTGCTGCTACCAAAGTTAGCAATCCGAATGACCATGCTATCCTTATGGTCGTGATGCGAGGAGTAGATCCGGACTCAGAGTTTGGTGACTGGCTGGCAGGCAAACCACCGATTACCCTGGAACGCTTTTATTCAAAGGCGAACAAGTTCATGAGAAGAGAAGAGGCCAGGTGGTCAAGACAGAATAGTGCGCCATGGCCCAGCAAGGAAGCGGTACAAAGCAACATCGCGGTAAAGCAATCTGGCAAAAACTCGGGCAAGGTCCAAGTCAATGTTCAAAATAAGCCGGAGCAGTCTAAAGGATCCGGAGGAGGAAATTTCAAACGAAAGAGGGAAGAAGGAAAGTGGAAACCAAGAATCTCAACCTATAGCGAATATACACCTCTGAATACATCTTTAGAGAATATTTATCTATCAACTTGTAATACATTCCAATACTAAAAGCCATGCCTAAAGGAATCCACTGAGGAACAAAAGCAGAATGGAAAGTATTATCAGTTTCATGAGACCTACGGGCACAATACTGAAGAGTACAAACACCTCCATGATGCTATAGAAAAACTGATTCACCGGAAGAAGTTACAGCAGTTTGTTAAGAATCCGCAGGAAGGTGGACAAGGGACATCCGACCGAAATCATGGGCAAGCTTCACATCGACCTGAGAAGCCTACTCGGACCGGAGGAAGGCTGGTCATAAACACGATAATCGGTGGACCTCATCCAGCAGACAAGAGTTGGCAAGAAATGGAACACCATGATAGTTCCCTGATGCATGTAGGTTTCAAATGCTACTCGAACATAGAAGACGAGACTCCAACGAAGCAGCAGCGAATGATGACTGATGATATAGTGTTCAGGAGCAGGAATGCCGATCAGGTGGAGACACCTACCATTGACCCGATGATTATCTCAGCTACGATTGGACCAGCGCTTGTTAGAAGGATACTAATTGATTGTGGGAGTTCTATTAATATTATCTTCAAAAAGGCATATGACTAAATGAAGATGGAGGTGAAGGATCTCAAACCATCTAAAGCCCACATTCACAGCTTTAATGGTGCAGCTACTGGTGCAATAGGTTTTGTTGAATTTCCAGTTGAACTAGGAGAATGTGAACGCAGGAGAGTACGGATCCTACCGTTCATTGTTTTGGATGTTGATTCCCCGTATAATGTTTTTTTGGGTCGACCGTCCTTGGCGGAGTTTAGGGTAGCTTTGGCCCCATGGTGTTTGACCTTGAAATTTCCAACGAACAGAGGAGTTTGTGTAGTACATGGCGATCAAGCGACCGTTCGTGCTTGTTATGTGACTGAGCTGAGAGAGGCCCAGCGAAGAGAGAAAGGAAAAGGTGTGGACAACCCTGTCCGCAACCATGTTGCTGAAAATTGACAAGTAGTGCCTGAGCTTGGCTTGGACAACACGGTCGGATCTATAGAGACATACACCTGAGAGATGATGATGAAGAACCCAAGGAGGCCAAGGCGGCACCGGCTGAACTGACAATTGACATACCAATCAACCATGATGACCCATCGCGAGTGCTTAAGATTAGATCATAGTTCAACCCCTCAATGGTTGAGGATCTTACTGATTTCATCCGAGCGAATCTAGATGTTTTCGCATGGACTCATTCTGATATGTGTGGGATTTCTCCGGCCATCGGAAGTCATATATTGAACATTGACCCAAAGTATGTGCCGGTGAAACAAAAGAAGAGAGGCATGGACCCGGAGAGGTCCGCTGCTCTCAAAGAGGAGGTGGATAAACTCAAAACCAATGAGTTCGTCTGTGATGCCATCTATCCTGAATGGATATCTAATCCCGTACTGGTGAGGAAGGAAAATGGGAAGTGGAGGACCTGTGTTGATTACTTGGACCTAAATAAGGCGTGCCCCAAGGATAGTTTTCCATTGCCTAGAATTGATCAGCTGGTCGACTCGACAATGGGGCATGAATTGTTTTCATTTATGGATGCGTATTCAGAATACAATCAAATCCCGATACACATTCCGGATCAGGAACATACCAGTTTTTTCACGGACGTTGAACTGTACTATTATGTAGTGATACCTTTCGGGTTGAAGAACGCAGGGGCAAATTATCAGCGTTTGGTGAATCGGATGTTGAAGGACCAAATTGGTAGAACAATGGAAGTCTATGTGGATGATATGCTCGTGAAGTCACGATAGTCAAACGACCACATTCGAGACTTAGCAGAGGGCTTTGGGTTTCATTTTCAACGCACTGGGAATCGAAGCCAACCCAAAAAAGATTCAAGCTATTTAAGACATATAGGCACCCAGAACTATAAAACAAGTCCAAAGCTTGAATGGGAAAGTCGTCGCATTGAGTCGATTTATATCCAAAGCAACCTACAAGTGTATTCATTTCTTTGATGTGATAAGGAAAAGGAAAAGAAATTTTGAATGGGCGCTGAACTGTGAGGACGCGTTCTGAGCTCTAGTGAGACACTTAAAGAGGCCCCCGGTTCTGTCAAAGCCCATAGAACACGAGGAGTTGTATTTTTTCTTGGCCGTATCCCAGCATGCCATCAGTGCAACTTTGGTTCGTGAAGAGGACCGAATCAGCCAGTGTACTATGTTAGTAAACGTTTAATGAAGGAAGAGAGAATTTATCCTTAGATTGAGAAGTAAGCTTACTGTTTGGTGATCGAGTCACGCAAGCTTCGCCCGTATTTCCAGGCACATCCGATTAGTATTTATACCGATCAACAATTGCGGCAGGTGCTCCAACGTACGGAGACTTCTAGAAGGCTACTCAAATGAAACATTGAACTGAGTCAGTTCGACATCACATACCTGCCACGAAGGGCTATCCAGGGGCAAGCGTTAGCAGATTTCATTGCAGAGTTCACCATATCAGATGAGCCAAGTGGAAGTGATGTGATTCCCGCTGTTCGATGGAAGCTATATACCGATGGGGCATCCAACAACCACTGTTCCAGGGCTGGTATTATCCTTGTAACTCTCAAGAACCGATCGATTTGTTACACTTTGAAAATTAATTTCAACGCTACGAACAACGAAGCCGAGTATGAAGCGTTGATCGCTGGACTGAAGCTTACTAAAGAACTCGGAGTGAAATCGGTGGAAATCTTTTGTGATTCACAGTTGGTGGTGTACCAAGTACGGGGAGACTATCAGGAAAAGGGGAAAAGGCTTGCCCCATACCTCGCTCGGGTTCAAGAATTGTTGGCGGACCACGAATACTACGATATTTTGCACATTCCGCACGAACAAAATGGGGAAGCTGATTCCTTGGCAAAATTTGCGAGTACTAGCGATGCGCAGTAGATGGGCTTGGTTCCCGTTGATACTTTACATGCCCAGAGTATAAATGAGATGGAGGTAGATTTTGTGTCAGAGATGGAAACTGAAAGGGAGTCGTGGATGACCCCGTTCAAAGAATAATTGCTGCACAGAACCTTGCCCGAACAAAAGAACGAGAGACGACAAGTCGTTCGCATGGCCTCACGGTATATAGTGCAGGATGGAATGATGTATCGAAAGGGATTCTCCGTTCCCTTGCTTAGGTGTATCGCCCACGTTGAGATCAAGCGGTTTTTAAGAGAAGTCCATGAATGAGAATGTAGCGACCATACTGGGGGGCAGACACTAGCCAAAAAGATACTCTGTTATGGATACTATTGGCCAACCATGAATTGGGACGCCGCGGACTATGTAAGGGGATGCAACAAATGTCAAAAGTACGCAAAGATCCCGAGAGCACCGTAGACGGAACTCACGCAAATGGTTAGTCCATGGCTGTTTGCAATATGGGGAATCAATATAATCGGCTCCTTGCCAATCTCCAAAGGTGGTGCGTAATACGCAATCATCACGGTCGATTACTTCACCAAGTGGATATAAGTAGAGCCACTAGCTACAATCACCACCCAAAAGGTCATTAACTTTGTTGTGCGAAACATTATATGCCTCTTCTGTCTCCCACAGACTACCATTACTAACAACGGAACTCAATTTGAGAGTAGAGAATTCAAAGAGTTCTGCCAAAAATACTGCATTGAGAAAAGGTTTGCAGCAGTCGCTCACCCTAAACCAAATGGGCAAGTTGAAGACGTAAATAAGATAATCAAGTCCATCTTGAAAAAATATTTGGAGAACGATAGAGGCAAGTGGGTGGATGAGCTTCCAACAGCACTCTGGGTCTACAGAACCACCCACAAGTCTGCAACTGGCCACACTCCTTTCGCCTTGGCATACGGCACTGAAGCTGTTATACCTGTGGAACTTGAAGTTTCATCTCACCGGGTAACTCATTATGATCCTAGAATGAATCGAGATCTTTTACTGGAGTCGTTGGACTTTGTCGACGAGAAACGTGAAGAAGCTAATCTAAGGGCGACTGCATATTGGCACCGAGTCGCCCGATATTATAATGAAAAAGTTCGACTGCGAACTTTCAATGTGGGCGACCTAGTTCTGAAGCGAGTTTTTCCAGTCCCATCACATATGAATCCCATGTGGGAAGGTCCCTACGTCATCGAACGGAGGCTTGGAGAAGGAACCTTCAAGCTAGCGACTGTTGATGGCGTGATACTCCCCAGAGCATGGAATAGCGAAAATTTGCACCGTTATTATACTTAGTCTATTTTTTTGCATTTTAGTAGCGATTGTTTCTAGTATGTGTTTCTTTTGTAGTTCTCTATTTCCGGCATGTAATAAGACAATTCATTTTGTCCCTATTTTTTATAATCAATAAAAGCTTGAAGCTGTTTTTCTATGAACTATTGATGTTCCGTGTGTTATAAATCTGTCTGGCGTATGAGCGCACAAATAAAGTTAAAAGTCGATCTCTAAATGATTCAAAAATCTCTAAGTCCCCAGAGTGTGGACTAGAGTACTCTGAGTCCCCAGAGTGCGGACTAGAGTATAAATGATTCAAAAATCTCTATGTCCCCAGAGTGCAGACTAGAGTAGTCTGAGTCCCCGGAGGGTGGACTACAGTATAATCGATTATAATATTTCTAAGTCCACAGAGTGTGGATTATAGTACTCTGAGTCCTCGGAGTGCGGACTAGAGTATAAATGATTCAAAAATCTCTGAGTCCCCAGAGTGTGGACTAGAGTACTCTGAATCCCCGGAGTGCGGATTAGAGTATAAACGATTCAAAAATCTCTAAGTCCCCGGAGTGCGGACTAGAGTATAAACGATTCAAAAATCTCTAAGTCCCCAGAGTGTTGACTTGAGTACTCTGAGTCCCCGGACTGTGGACTATAGTATAAACGATTTGGAAACCTCTAAGTGCCCAGAGCGCAGACTAGAGTGCTCTGAGTCTCTAGAGTGCGGACTAGAGTATAAACGATTCAAAAATCTCTAAGTCCCAGAGCATAGACTAGAGTACTTCGAGTCCCCAGAGTGCGGACTAGAGCATAAATACTTCAAAAATCTCCAAGTCCTGTGAAAGCGGATTGGAATTTACATGACCCACAAGACTCTGAATTTCAATTGCAGATCAAATTATAAGCTAAGTAATGAGAGTCTAGAAATACAAAGAAGCAAAATTTTATTTACTAGTCAAAAAAGAATTTTCACCTTCTCCGAAGACCAGAGCCAAAGTCTATCTACGATGACTATAAAAAAATATGGGGAAAAAGGGGAACAACTACATGATCTTGGCTTAATTAAGCTAAGCGAAACATGACCAGACGACAGCTACTTTTTAGGCTTTCTTTCCTTCTTCGACTTATCCAAAGTCTCCTCAGCTGAGCGTTTTCTCCTGGACCCCTTGCTTCCAAGCAACATGGTATCCGAGGAAGGAGGCGGAACTTCCAAAGGTATGGTCTCACCGGGGAGAATGACCTTCAAGGGCCTATTTAGGGGATCATCGAGTTCCACTACCTGAGATTCTATCTTAACTTCGGTTTTCTTTTTCTCCTCCTCCTCGATTTGCTTCTTCATGCTAAGCTAGGAAGTATGCTCGGAAGCGCCTGTGATTTCGACGTCGTCATGTCCCTCTATGGGTGAAGGATCTTCGAGCTTATCTTCCTTAAGCGCCCTTATTACTTGAGCATCAGGACCAGGGGTGTCGCCAGTGTGGAGTACTTCGGTCACTTTTTCTTCCCGCTCCATGGCGACATCGCTCCTTGGAGTCCAGGACCAGAATGACCTGCATGAATTCATGAAAAGTGAATGTTAAGATACGACATTTATTCGCCAAAAGCAATGACTCTATGAACTTTAGGAGGAGTCACGTACCAGCTTCCATTTGGCTCTCAGTCGTCTTGGGAGTATCACCCTCCAGAATTGGGGATAGAATATGGATCCCAAGTCTATGCTTCTCCGGATCATAACCCATATGTTGCTCGGAGGGATTAAGCGGTGGAGTTTTTTTCTAGTCTATGAGGGAAGGAATCTGGGGCTTGGAACCTGACGGGCCTGCGGCATCCTCTTTTCCTCTGATGTAGGGGAGCCTCCCTCGAAGAGGGCTTTCGCTATAGATAGATCTGAGGGTTCGTTGCCTCGAAGCATTTCCCTTACCAGAGCCTCTTCATCATTCTCTTCGACACCCAGCTCCACTTTTTTAATTCTAATCAAAGTATCCCATGCTTCAGCGAGTGACTCGAGATAATTCTCGCCCAAGAAAGACAAGTCACGATGCATGAGGACTCTTGCATTAAACTCGGCAAAGAGCGTGTCGAATAAACATTTGATTTCTTCTCTTCCGATCTCGGTAGCTGCCTCGAGTTGAGAGTTGGCCTCTGTGAGCGCTATATTCTTTCCCTCTTCAGGAGCTGCTTCTTTTAGTGCTTCAACCTTGGATAGCTCTTCGTCAAATTTTGTCTTTAGAAGCCGTGTTTCGAAGATTTCATCGCAGTATCTTTGTGACTCTTCCTGCGCTACAATCTTATCTTCTCTCTCTTTAGAGAGCAATTACTCTAGTTCTTTGACCCATCGAGCGAGAATGTCTTTTTCTTTTTGGATAGAGTCTTTGTCCAAAGCCAATGCGCCACTGCGTTAGACTGCCTCATTAAGTTCTTTCTTGTGAGTGGCCTCCAAGCGACTAACTACCTCGGCTGTCTCCTTAGCATTTTTCTGGGCAGTCTCAAGCTAAGACTTGTATGAGGATAGCTCTTCATACTAGCCCTTAATGATTTCTTTGTCATGAATAGTTTCCAGTTTGAGGCGATCAATATCGTGTTGGCGTTCAATAGAGACCTCTGAAATTTTCTCCACCAAGTGTATGAACACATCATGCTGAAAATATACATTGTTATTGCAGGCAATGGCGCTCTGTTTGACATGTTCAGGGATAGGATGGATTGCGGGGAGAAATTTTAGTCCATCAAAACATATTTTCGGGAATGTAGCCTTGAGCTCTGCTAATTTTTCCATCGTCGATGGATCGTGAGCGGAAACTGGAGGAGTCTGCTTAACCGGAGTCACTGATTTCTTATAAGGCTCACGGGGTTGCTTAGTTCTCGAAGAGCCAGAATGTTGGTCTTGGGGAACTTCAGGCTGAGATCCATTCTGAGCAGACTTCTCCCTACTATGCACTGAATGAGGGGGAGGATCATTTGGATATGAAGAATGGCTGTAGGTTCTCCTTCTGGAAGACGACGACTCTCTGGGACGATAATCTCTATCACCACTATCATCCCTGTCTCGCCGTTTGCCTGATCCTGAGTCTCGACTGGAATGGTAGAAGATGGAGGATCCGCGGAGGCGGTCAATGCCATGTGTACGCCCCATATCACCTACACATAAAGCCAAATGAGGATGAGTTAGTAGGAATCACACGATGAGTAGAATTCGAGTGCATGGCAGAGTGTAAGTGTTTGTGTGTGTCCTATTGCATCCCCCCGACGGACAAGTGTTTTTCGATTTACTCATTGGAGTTTCCTTTTCCTGACGATGAGTCTGAGTGCCTTCATCGCTTCTTACGGGTGAATTAAATTCCATATCCTCAGGGTTATTGAAACCGTACTTCAGTATATCGTCAGGAATGGTCAAGTCAGATAGGCCCTTTAATGAGCCTTCTATGTTTTGGAAAGACGACTTCTTTTCAATTGGTGTTATCATAACCTTTGAAGTTCCACCAACTTTTTTCTTTTTCGGCTTGTAGGCTAGACTCTTTTTCTTTTTCGAAGGTGGTGGTGGTTCGTCGGTGCCGGGTGCATCAACTATCGATGCTTAGGCAAAATTTACATTCTCGTCAATCGTCGCTGGCACCTCAGTTTCATTAATCTCGCCTTCCTCGGTAGTATCAAGGGCCCCTTTGGTAGGGGCACCGAAGGTCCAGCTTGTTCTTTGCCCGTTTCGGCAGTCGTTCTTGCTATAGTGGCTCCAATTGGAAGGCTAGTCCAGCGGCCCTCTTCCAGTAATCCGAACTTCGAGAGCAGTTCGTTGGTAATTACAGACTTAATGTCCCGATCTCCTACGGGAGTAGCTCGGATGGCGTCGACGGCCTCAGAATACCCGGTGCCTTCGGGTCGTTGGTGGATACCTATAAGAGTTGAAAGAAGTTTGGAAAAGATTCACTTCGAGCCTTAAGACAAAGATTGGGATACAAATGAGACTTACTCCCTTCTAGCTATCTTCTCACGAAATCGGGAGGACAGCATACGTAGAACCATTCCTGTTTATAATGAGAAAATTTTCTCCACGCACCCATCTAGACTTGACATTTGGTATGTAGCTCAAGGAATATGTAAGATGGACAATCAGTATGTCCCTTGAAGGGGTAAATATAACGGATATCCTCGGGAGTTGGGGGTCTGAATAAGATGCTCATGAAAAGAACGCATGTACCATGAATAAATGCATGGCTATTAGGGTGTAGCTGTGTTAGAGCAATCCCAATATACTGCAACACTTCACGGATGAATGAATTGAAAGGTGGCACACTTCCAGCCCAGCACATAGATTGTTGCACGCAGTATATCTGGCTAGGGGCAAGTGAGGCCGATCTTATGCCGATGGAACCAGAACGTCTACGAAAGGGATTCCGTGGATAGAACATAATCGACGAAGATAAGGTTCACCGATCTTTGAGGCTTGAGAGTCGATGGGGACATCTAGAACGACGGCCCCGTCTACAGCATTGGGAGTCGGGCTCATAACCGTGACAGGTGGATCTGGGATGCCAGGTTTGGAGGCTGACGATGGGTTCAGATTCCCCACTGCCTCTTGCCGAGAACATGGCTCGAGCTTGTCAGAAACAGTAGCGAAGCTTTATTTTTTGGACATCTCCAAGGAGCAATTAGTGTGAATAGATACATGTTTAAAATATACTTGAAAGATAATAGATATCAGATATAACAACAAGATATTCCTCCCGTGTAGTGTGTGGACTTAATGCAACCATTCAAGCATGAGTATAAAAGAATTAAAGATCTAAAGACCGGTGAAGCGTGATTGAGCTTTAAACTATCATCTTCGGAAACTGTCATCACCGACCATCTCTGACAGCTTGCCCTATGTTCGGTAGTAGGGGTCTTGGGATCAGACATTTGTATAATATATTGAAGGCTATTATTTGCCTTTGTTGAGTTAGATTCGTGTTTAGAATAACTTGAACTATATCATTGTTTGTCTGAATTAAGTCCATGGGTTCATGTGCTTTGGTTCTTGTCATTGTCTGTCGTCTTATGCTTAAGCATGGGAAGTATGATCCGACAATGATCCTGACTGCCAATGTCGATCGAAACACTCCATGCCGATCCAAACAATAAACTATTCGCACCGATCGTCCTTTAAAAACTAGATTACTGACCCACTCTCCTGTGGGCTACCGACTGCCTCTCTAGATCAAAGGTAATGAACCACTCATCTATGAAATACCAACCCACTCGCTCACTCAACCTATGCCGAACCGGACAAACTCAGCTTATACCGAACCAGACTCACTCAATCTATGCTGACAAACTCTTCTTCTAGGCTCTTACCGATCTGCTCTACTGATAGAATCCTACCGACCAAGACCTCCTTGGACAATCTACTGACCCACTTCCATTCAGAGTTCTGAACTCCTCTCTCTCACAAAACACGAACTCTCTTCTCCCATACACCACCGACCTCCATTCCTATCAACACCTGTGCTAACTCCTCTCAACCTGGTGCAATCCCGTGTCAGAAATGCTCCGTTGTCTACGCCCGTCCCCTCACTCACCATGTTTCTCTCCTCTTTCATTCATTGCATAGGGCTGTATGTACTTACGGTCCTAATCTAGTTCATGTTTAAGAAGGCATGGCCTAGGAATTTAAGTTAATTCATGGAATCTCACCTATGTGTCAATTTGAGGTTGAGGCAAGTGATTCTTGAGGCTTGAAGTTAAGGAGGATAGGGCAGCACGTTGGAAGATGATAAAACGAGGTGGGAGAGCTGTTCGGTAGAGGGAAGGAGTTTGAGTTTGGAACAATGTTGGAGAAGATAAGAAATAAAGTGAGAAGTGGGAGGAAAAGAAAAATGGCGTAAGTTTATAAATGGTGGAGGGGAGACGGACGGGTGTTTTCATGTAGACCCGGTCACCACACATCACTGGATCGGCAAGTGAACATGCTGACCGTTGCCAGGGAACCGACCGTATAGATTGACCTTCGTATGTCGATCCACCTCTTGTAAAAAAAGCAAATGAAAAGTAAAAATAAATATAATAATCATAAAATAAAATATGTATACATAAGAATGTATACACACATATAATGATGATTAAGGATGATAATGTAGAAAGAAGAAAAATACTAGTGGATAAGTGGAGAAGCGTGAGTTTAGAAAACCCACAGCAATTCAACCTTCGAAAGGTTGCAAATCTTTAGCTTTTGAAAAGTTAAAACAATATTTTAAGGATTTCTTTGAAACTGAACTGATACGGTCAGACGACACGAAGCTTCATCAAAGGTCAATGAAAAGCGACAGTCAGTTACCATTCGGGATGGCCTAGCCTCAGAAAGCAGGAATTACTCACTGATTCAACGTGCGCCATGTTGGTTCACACAATGCACTTTGGGGGGCAAATGTTACCTGGCTACTTCGCCTGGCTACAAAACGATAGTTGTAGAGGCTATGGTTAAGCCTAGACGGGCTTCTAACCAAAAGAGATATGAAGGTATAGGGGTTCGGTATAAATTGATTAGGTTGGTATGTGAGTGGTTCAGCCTATATATGTGGTTCGACATGTTTTAGCAGCTCGGTATATTTAAGTGGATCGGTCGTAGATATGGTTCAGCATATATGGGTCGGCATGGGCGGCTCGGTTAAGGAAGGAAGATAATGCGTGGATCGGTTTAGATGGGTTGGCATGTATCATTCGGTCAGATAAGTTAAGTTAAAGTAGTTCAACAAGTATCGCTCGGTCATGGTAGGGAAGCCAAGGTGGGTCGGTCGGATGAGGTTCAGCACCCGTGGGTCGGCCTTAATGGTTTAGCAAGTGTGGGTCGGCCATGTTGATTTTGCACTTATGGTTAGGACAGAGTGACTTGGCCTTGGTAGTTCGGTCAGGGTGGTTCGACTACCCTAGTTTGATATAAAGATTGGAAGGAATGGATCGACGTGAGCAGGAGCATAAGTGACTTCGGATCGTGGTCTAGCGTACTTCAAATGTACGGGGGGGTTGTCCCAAGTCGACGTTCGAGGGATTCCAAGTTAGAAAAAAGGGTTCAGCATGAACATAAGGACGACTTACTTCGAGGTAAAGGCCAGGTTGCTTTGAGCACGATTGAGATCTACTCCGAGTCGGCATCCAAGGAATCCAGGATCGACATAAGTGGATCGATGGTTGTGGGTCGGCCTGCCTAGGTCGATCACCCTAACTTATCAGCTGTGGGTCAAGCTATCTCGGTCATGGGCCTGGATAGAGGAACCAGCCTAACTTCGTCTATAAATAGATGGGCAGGGGTCTAGTTGAAGGGACCTTTTTTCGAGAACTTGAGGTAAACTCTGCCATTTTTTATACTCTCCTCTTTTTGATTCAAACTTGTATTCAAGTGGTTTGTTTACAGATTGTATCTGTATTCAAGTGATTGGAAAAGTAATAAAGATTATATTCAAAGTGGACGTAGGCAGTTGCGCCGAACCACTATAAATCTGTTGTTCTCATTTCTGTTGTTCTTTTTGTACTCAATTGCATTATTTCTCTATTTTAATTTACTTTCTTTATTATTCTCTCTACATAACTCTATTAGTGACCAATTTTGGTGCTAACACAAGTACTTTCAACTGGATTATTCTTCCAATATTAACTTATCAACTTTACTACTAGCATATATGCTCAATCCAAATCACTACAAACATACGTGCACTGGTAAACCTCTTTATCCACACTACCAAGCTAGATAAAATGATAGCGACATGCACCATAACTGGTAACCTCAGCATAATATGCCCAAATGGAAAATTGTAGCCTCATGCAACCTTCAATGCGCAGATACAATACCTTAAATCAACCCAGTAGTATGATGATCACTTCATCTTCTGGATACTAGGTGTTAACGCTAAAAAGTGAACGCTAACACCCGGTGTGTGTAATAGAATTGTTAAAGCACCACCCGTGTGACGGGAACAAGAAGTAAGCGGTAAAAGACAGCAGTTTATAGTGGTTCGGCTTGAGATCGAGCCTACGTCCACTTTGAATCTCTTTATTACTGATCTGGTTACAAAACGATACAACACACTTGTAAAAACAGTACAATTTGATCACAAAAACAATCTCGACTACTAGCTCAAACTTCGATGATGGAACTTGATGAATCCGTGTTGGATGTAGGAAATTCCTCTCGAAGGTTGTTGTAGTGTCTCGAATGTTTGAAGATCTTCAGTTGTTGGGTGAGTTGAGAGTTCGGCAGAGTAACGACGCTTCAGAAATGATTTTGCCAAAAGTCCTCTTCATGTTGAAAGTGGTGGTCTATTTATAGGAGTCAAATTCTGAACAGAAGTTTCATCACCAAGTGATAGGTCGGTTACGACCCATGGTAGGTCGTAGAACGTAAGTCGGCGACGACATAAGGAGTCTGGCTTACTTTGGTTGCAGCTGATTCTTCTGAACGAGTTAGTAGGTCGTGCGCGACTTAATATAAGTTGTAAGTCGGCAACGACCTAAAAGATGCAGTACTGCCTTCGTTTCCTTAAGTCGGTGAGTTTTTAGGTCGGTACAAAGTTAACCCGTTACTCCTTAGGTCGTTGAGCTGTTATCTTCTTAAGTCGGTAGGCTCTTAGGTCGGAACTTCCTTAACTCGGTGGGTTGTAAGTTCCCATAGGTCGTTAGGATTTTAAGTTGGCAGCTCTTCTAGGTCGGCACATATCTTAAGTCGGCAGCTCTTCTCAGTAGTTAGATCGGCAACTGTTGGGTCAGAGCTTTCTTAGGTCGTAGCCTGTTAAGTCGGAGATCTTCGTAACTCGTAACTGGTTAAGTCGGCATGCCTTTTAGGTCGTAAGTCGTGATCTATTAAGTCGCGAGCAAAAGAGGATTAACATTTGCCACTCGAAGTGTATGCCTAGGTCGTAGGTCATATGCTTCGATTCTCTTAACTCTTTTTGGGTAGGTCGGAAGCGACTTAATATAAGTCTTAGGTCGTCCACCGTGTATGTCGATACGCCTTCCAGCGTATAAGTAGTTGAACCATTCTTCCTCCTCCTCACTTATTCTTCTATTCGAATCAGCCATTGACGCAATTTCGAGCTTTCAGAGACAAATTCCAACCATCCAATCGTCGATCATCTTCCTGTTATACTTCGTAAGTCGATCCGATCTTCGTTCACCCATGTCCATTGTCGAATTGATAACTCCCCATTTTTCGACTTCCATTTGTTTTTTGGTGCGGCGATTCATTATGAATAACTCCTCGATTGACCTGCAATTGCCAACGACCATGGTGTGGTTGTGATAGAGCAGTAACATACCGGATTCACAACAAATCTGAGGCGATTGGAATTGGTTTTTGGGTGATCCAATGGTGTGATGGAACGAGGATCGTCATTGACTGTGAGGCTATTGGGTTATCGGGTTAAGAGTTAGGGAGGAAAGCTGGTTGAGATCCTGGCTCGGTCATGACTTAGCAATTTCGTGTGATCCAGTGACTTCCATGATTTAAGTCGGAACCGACTTAGCAGTTTTATGCGACTTAAGTTTTGAGTCGCTTCCGAGTTAGGACTTGGAGGATTTCTTATTGCTTCGAATTAGAGCTTTTGCTTCTTTATCCGAATAATGACTTAGGGACTGCTGACCTGAAATGCCAACGACTTGTAGTATAAACGACTTACTCTAGCTTACTTCATAACCTTTAAGTCGTGGATGAGTTAGCACATGTGTTGTTTTGAACCGAGACTTCATATCTTTATAAGTGTTATGGCTGATGACCCAAAGAATCAGAAAACCAACGACTTAACTTAACCCATAGGAAATATTTCTTAAGTCGTCACCGAGTTAGTACTTGAGTCTTCGGCGACTTAGCACTTGACTTTTAAGCTTTGCCTGGACTTCGAACTGTTGAACTATGAACTGTGTTGCATGTATTTTTTTTTACAAATTACTTCAATTTGCAAGCTAACAACCTGCTTAATACAACATTCACAGAATACTGGGACGAATATACTGTCACTGACTGCCCACATCGAATGACAGATTAGTTGATAAAGAAAAAATCAAATTGAATGAATATGAATGAAATGTTGTACAATAACCAATCCAAGTGAAGTATTAAAACAAAATCGTAATAGTCAACTGAAACTGATTTGTTTGCATTAACACTGCACTTGAACATTAACAAGTTCTGAAATCTTGTAATCGACTGATTGTCAACTAGTTTAATTCCAGTTATGCTTGCTTTTTATTTTCATTAGTTTTGCACAACACTTCACACTTTTTAAGAAACGTGCACCTTCACATTTGAACATCCAGTTGATTCTGTAGAATGTCTTCTCCACAAGAAGAAATAGAGCAAGTTGAAGAGATTTTTCCAGTTGCTATTCCGTTGAATGATCCTCCAGAAAGGGTCTCGACCACTTTGAACTACAGAACCTTTAACCAGTTGTGTATCCAATTCGGAATTGCTGAAGCAGACGCACAACTACCCGGGAAGCCTGATAATGCTGATAGACCTCCTCGTGGTTTTGTTGCGGTAAATCGACAAATGTGCCAGAATGGAGCTATCCCTCCTTTTAATGACTTCTTGCGAACACTTCTTCTACGATTAACCATCTCCCCTTTCCAGCTGCATCCCAACGGATACGCCATCCTGATGGGACTTTGTGTGTTATTCAGGAGAATGCTGGATCGTCTCCCAAGTTTTGATGAAATTTGTTATCTGTGCACTTTCGCTAAAAACAAAGATCATCCTTCTATCACAGTCATGAGGAGTGCTAGAAACCTTAAGTTGATCATCGGTCTCCCTGACAGTGTTCACAGTTTTCTAAGCCAGTTTTTCTATGTTCGCTGTCCCCCGGGGTTTTACACTATCTGGAGAGTAGGAAGTAAGATCGCTTGTCTTTGTTTCTTATGTTCTTTCGAACTTGCCGAAGTCCGAGTTGTCAAGTGTTAACTTTTCCTTTTTTCTTTTCAGCACTTCCTATCCTTCCAGAGATCCCGGTCACAAAGCGACTTCTGAGAGGCTTATGGCGGTGCCAGTTGAGGAGAGGAGTATCCAATTTCTATTGACAGACGAATTTTTACATCAATTCGGGCTTTTACACTCTTCCCGCTTTACTCATCCTCGTGAAGTTTCTAACCTTCCAGCACAGACATCAGATGCCCCAGCTTCAATGGAAGAGATGGCTCCAAAGGAGCCAACTGTAGACACTGCATTAGTAAAGTGTTCTACTTCTATTGATGTTGCGGGATCGTCCAGCAAGCCGGCACTTGCTCCAATTATCGAAGAGGAGGAAAATCCTCACATTTCTGAGAAGACGGCTGACGTGGAAGTCGGAAAAGAGAGTTCTGCTGGGCATCACGGCGATGATATTTTTGATAATTTGAGCGATATAATGATAACTTCTCAAGAGCTTTTTAAGGATAACATTTCAAAAGCGACCTCTCCTGTCATTGAAGCGACTTCCTCTTTGAAACAAGCTTCGACACCTTCTACACCTATCGTTTCCGTTTCCACATTAAAGCGTGGTTTGTAGTTTGACGCACGTAGTTTGCACGCCGCACACACTTAGGATTTTTCAGCAATCATAAGCACTTATCCTCTTTTTTCTAGAAATTTCTAACCTTTACTTCTTTTCCGTTTTCAGATTCTCTGATGGGGCGATCTGGCTCATACTACGACTCATTTCAGCGCCGCGGAGGCCGTGGATCTTATGACTTTAGGCAATATCTCGATGCCCCGAGAGAGACAGATGAAGAAAGGGCTCGAAGGAAGGCCCAAGAAAGGCGGGACCATGAAGAGCGCCGCAAAAGAGAAGATGAACAGTACTACGGGAGTAGGGATGAGCGATACGACCCTTCCCACAGAAGTGATGATTCCCATAAAAGGAAATCTTACGATGACAAGGGGAAGAGTCATATTGCTGACGAATCAAGCAAGCGGTCCAAGCATAGTGATGCATCTGCAGTTTCTAAGAAGACTGATGCTCCTATCTCTTCTGATATTCCGGTTGGCTCTCCTCCTTTAAAGAAATCCAACATCCAAGCGATCATCAGCAGGCCCCAATATCAGGTTAAAGACGGCCCTCCAACGCTTCAAAGCCAGTTTCCGAACTGGTGCTTAAAAGGAGTGCGTTTTGACCTGGATTTGATCCCGATTGATAAGCAAGTCATGCTTAGAAATCTTGATGCAGTTAAGCTTGACATTGATAGGATGTTGCAATGGCAAAAGCTTGTTGATGAACTCCAGAGAGTCAACCATATGAATCTTGAGAACATGCTGACTATGGAGAATGACAAGACTGAATGGGCTAAAATTTGCAAACAGCATGATGCCGAGATGACGAGCATTGCTGATGATAATGCGAGACTTGAGTCCGAGGTTAAAAAACTCAAGGCAAATCTCGCCGCTTCTTCTGCTTCACAATCTCAAAAAGAAGAAGTGTTTCAGAAACAAGTGCGGGACGCGCACGCTGCTCAGAGGGATGCTGAGATGAAATTTGCAGCTGAGCAGTTCGTTGTTGAAGAATACCGCAAAAATAACGCTCAGTTGCAGGGAACAGTTAGCTCCCAGAACGTGGAGATTGAATTGCTAAAGTCTCGACTTTCTAAAGCTGAAAAAGAGCGTGATGAGGCTGTTGCTGGTCGAGCTGCAGCTGTCGCCGAAAAAGAGGCGGCCGAGCAATCGCATGAGACAACCAAAGCTAACATCAGCTCCACCTTATTTGACTTTTATCTGCACAGCGTTCTGGGTCATGGGAGCCTCTCTTTTCTGGGTCCTGACTATGAGGTTACCCTGGCTGAAGTATGGGAGGCAGCAGTTGACATGCTTAGCGGGGCCGGTTATGATGAGGCGGAACTTGAGGTACGCTATCTTGACAAAGAAGCTCGTGCTGCTCTTGCCAAGGGAAAAGAGCAACTCGCTGAAGCTAGAGCTGGAATAGTGGCAGAAGAACATCCAGAGAAGAAAATATCTTTAACTGCCCCTATCCACACTTCGACTTCGACCGACGTCGATATCGTTGGTTCCAGCTCTCACTTTTCTTCTCCTGCAAAAGACGTTGAGGCTAAGCCCGTCACAACCGAGTCTCCCCTTACTCAAATGGAGGAGCAGAGCCAAGAAGACACTGAGGCTGATAAATTTGAAGTTGACTTGTCAAAACCGACTTCTCCAAGTAACTTCAATTCAGATCTGGCTCAAGTGGATTGTTCATTCGATTCAACTGATCTTGATGAATTTCTCGCTTATTACTTAAGTCCTGGTGATCCAATATCCTCTCTTTTTTCGGAGAGTACTGACTTTAACTTCTTTTCTTCTATAGCGGAGGTCCCGAATACTGCACAAACTTCCACTCCTCTAGTTACCGTTCCTCCAACTACGCAAATTACTCCTCCTTCTGCTTCCCAACCAGGATCACAGGCAGAGAAAATTGAAGCTCTTCAAGGCCTGGATGATCCGGCCGCTTCACAGGAGCAGAAGGCAGAGGATCTTGATGACATCGAGAAGACCCCGGAGCGTTCTCTTGATGATGACACAAAGCTTTCGACACTGTTTACTACTCCAGGAAGTGAGTCTTCCTCGAAGAGGAGAGGGAAGCGTGTTACGAGGAAGGCGAAGAAAAGTACTCCCGCTGGAGAAGAAGCAGAGGTTGATCCCGCTGTGCCTCTTTCTCCTTCCTCCCCAACCCGTCCACCACGGCTTCAGAAATTAATCATTAGGCCGGGTAAAGGCTCCAAAGGTGGGAAGAAGGAGAAATAAGCTTGATTCTATTTTTCTTCGTTTTGCTTTTTCATGTGCTGACCGGAGATTGTGCGAGTACCGGCCCTCGCTTTTGATTCCTGCATATGTAAAGAATTTTCATAGTATTGAATAAAATAATCCTTTTACTTGAACAAATTCTTGTGTATGTAAGAATGCATTTGTTTAAGTGTAGAATAAACGATTCTTTTTGCTTGTACAAACTTTATTGTCTGTGCTTGAGAATGCATTTATTCCACATCCACTTTTCGTGATATTGCAATGAACTTGCGGTATGTTGTTTGCATATTCCTTTTATTAATGTAACTGAATTGTATAGTGTTGCCCCCATACCACAGGTGCATTGCAACATTTCTAGCTTTTACAAGACTGATACCCTTATTTCAGAGAATAACTATTCCACTTTTAAGGGAAGAATTACTCTGCTTTTAATAGATCATATCTCGTTTTTTGGAGAAATTTTTACTTTCTCTTTCATTCTGAAGAACACTTCAACTTTCGGGGATGATCACTTTCATTTGTCAAAAAAAAGAAAGTAGATTTCCCTATGCAGTGAAATGAACTTTCTGAAAATTTTTTGTAGCATTTCAACTTTTTTAGGAGGAACTTTTTGAGATGAACAAGTTAACCTTCCTTTGAGAGTTGAACTGTGCTTCCAGAGAAGGCTTTTTGTTTGAGTATTCTATTTTGGGACATGCCTCCGGAGAGGGCTCCTCTTGAAGAGTTGTGCCTCCGAAGAGGGCTTGTGCCTCCGAAGAGGGCTTGTGGTGCCTCTGGAGAGGGCTTTTGCCTCCGAAGAGGGCATGTGCCTCCGAAGAGGGCTTGTGGTGCCTCGGGAGAGGGCTTTTGCCTCCGAAGAGGGCATGTGCCTCCGAAGAGGGCTTGTGGTGCCTCGGGAGAGGGCTTTTGCCTCCGAAGAGGGCATGTGCCTCGGAAGAGGGCTTGTGCCTCCGAAGAGGGCTTGTGCCTCCGAAAAGGGCTTGTGCCTCCGAAAAGGACTTGTGCCTCCGAAGAGGGCTTTGTTGTCCTTTGGGAAGGAGCATCGGTTGGTTGGTGTGCTAGGAAGGTTGCGTCTCAGGGGCGAGCAGATCCACGGGACGGACGCAAGCTGCCTGATCGGATGCATCACGATCAGTTAGCAAGGGCCCTGTTCCTTCTGCTTGGGAAGGTGTCCCTTTGGTGGTTCTACCAGCCCTTTTATTGAGAGGCATACCTCCTTTTGGCTGCTTCTTTGTTTGCTTGGCCATGTTCTCTCATCATCTGCTCATTAGCGATCTTTTATTATCGTTTCCAAGCGCATCTTCTTTCCTTTTGCAAGTAAATTGCCTCATCCGAAGAAGTGGACTTCACTGTTGAACGACTTCACGGGACAAACGAGAGTTATCTAGTTGGATGTCTGTTCATATCAACAATCACAACTAGTTAACGAAGGTTTGCCACAGTGGAGTCGCCAACTTTTTATGTGAAGTTCTCCTTGTATAGGATTTGAATTTGGAATTTTTTGTCGCTTGGTATTTGCGCAATAGGTGATTTATAGAGGTCGCTTGGCTTTGTGATGAGCGAGCCTTGTTTTAATGTCCTGCAATTTTGAATCGACATTTTAGCAATACATTTAAAGTATTTACATATCGAAATGAAACAGGCATTACGAAATAGTAAAGAACACAAGATTTATAGTGGTTCGGCCAAGAATCGGGCCTACATCCACTTTATAGCTTTCATTCATTTACACTGATTTACAATGTTTTACAATACAACTGATACATTCCTCACTATTTTACAACTTCGAGCAAAGCTTTTTTTTTTCAAGTAAAATAAGGACGTAAGTGGTTGCTGTTCCAGGCCCCTGGAATTGGATCTCCTTCAACAGTTATGAGTTTGAAAGTGCCATCAAGAAGTTTACTGCCAATGGCATATGGTCCCTCCCAATTTGGCCCAAACACACCAGTTGCTGTCATGATCCTTTTCAAAACTAAGTCTCCGACCTCAAAGCTGCGTTGGAAAACTTTAGAGTTGAAGTGCCTGGCTATCCTTTGCTGATAAGCTGAAACTCTGAGCCTAGCTTCTTCTCTTTTTTCATCAAGAAAATCAAGTGCTTCAAGTTGCAGCTCTTCATTTTCAACTTCATTGAAGTGAATCCTTCTGTGTGAAGGAACTTCTACTTCCACTGGAATCATTGCTTCTGACCCGTATGCCAGTGAAAATGGAGTGTGCCCAGTCGTAGTTTTGTGAGTAGTTCTATATGCCCATAGTGCTAATGGAAGCTTATCGACCCAACCACTTTTTTCTTTTTCGAGTTGCTTTTTGATGGTTGACTTGATAATTTTGTTCACTGCTTCTACTTGCCCGTTTGCCTGCGGATGAGCCACTGCTGAGAAGCTTTTTCGAATTCTGAATCGTTTGCAAAAATCCTGGAATTCTTCACTTTCAAACTGAGTGTCGTTGTCTGTGATTGTCTTCTGCGGCACACCATACCTACAAATGATATTTTTAGTTACGAAATTTATCATCTTTTTAGAGGTAATGGTGGCCAAAGGTTCTGCTTCAGCCCAGTTAGTGAAATAATCAACGGCAACAATAGCATATTTGATTCCTGATTTAGCGATCGGTAATGGTCCAATCAAATCTATTCCCCAAATGGCTAACGGCCATGGGCTGACCATTTGTGTGAGTTCGGTGGAAGGCGCTTTTGGGATTTTTGCGAATCTTTGGCATTTGTCGCACTTTCTGGAGTAAGTAGCGGCATCTCGATTAATATCCGGCCAGAAATACCCATATCGGAGAACCTTCTTGGCTAGAGTTTGACCACCTAAATGATCTCCACATTCTCCTCCGTGTACCTCAGCTAGAATTGTCTTGGCTTCTTCTTTAGTTACACATCGGAGCAATGGCATTGAGAATCCCCGTCTGTATAATCGGCCGTCTTGAATTATATATCTTGATGCTTTCCTTAATAGTTTCCGACGTTCTTTAGAACTTTCTGGTAGGGAACCATTGAGTAGGTATTCTTTGATCGGTGTCATCTATGATTCGTGCTCTTGAGACGCAGCCATAATCCAATCAACATCCATTTCATCAATGCTCGGAGCTGACAGAACTTCCACAGGAACTAATCCCAGTAATTGAGCTTCTCCAGAACTTGAGTACTTTGCTAGAGAATCCGCTTTCATATTTTCTACCCGAGGAATATGACTTATCGTGTAATGATCAAAATCTTCGAGAAGTTCACATGCCTTTGACAAGTATGCGCGCAGATTTCCACCTTTAGCTTGAAACTCTTTCTTTACCTGGCAAACAATAAGTTGAGAATCGCTGAAGATCTGTAACACTTTGATGTTTAGTTCCTTGGCAATTTTTAAACCGGCAATGAGAGCTTCATACTCTGCTTCGTTGTTTGTTGAAGGAAATTCCAGTCTCAATGCATAACACAACGATCATCCTTCGGGGGTTTCGAGCACAACCCCTACCCCAGAACAGTAATCATTTCTTGGTCCGTCAACATACAACTTCCACTGGATTGGAATACCATCGGTTATTTCATTCTCACTATCACCTTTGTCAGTAGATTCTGCGATGAAATCTGCTAAAGCTTGTCCGTTGATTGCTCTCCGGGGATGGTAAGTGATGTCATACTGGCTAAGTTCAATGTTCCATTTCAAAAGACGACCCAAAGTTTCAGGACGAAATAGGACTTGCTTTAGAGGTTGATCAGTAAGAACCTTGATAGGATGAGCTTGAAAGTATGGTCTCAATTTCCTGGAAGCAATTAGCAAACAATAGGCGAGCTTTTCTATCTTCGAATAATTCATCTCTGCCCCAGTGAACCGTTTACCAATGTAATAGACTGGACGCTGTACTTTCATATCTTCCCGTACAAGTGCTGAGCTGAGAGCATGAGATGAAATTGCTAAATAGATGAAAAGATCTTCACCATCACTAGGCTTGGAAAGAACTGGAGATGTTTCCATATGACGAATTAGTTCATCGAAAGCATTCTGGCATTCGGGAGTCCACTCAAAATTTTTCTTTCCTTTCTTTAGAGTGTCAAAGAAGGGAATGCATTTGTCTGTGGCTTTGGAAATGAAGCGACTTAGAGCAGCAACTTTTCCATTGATACTTTGCATTTCTTTCTTTGTTTTAGGGGCTTTAACCTCTCTTAGAGCTGTGATTTGAGTAGGATTGGCTTCGATGCCCCTAGCGCTCACAATGAAACCCAGGAATTTTCCGGACTCTACTCCGAACGAACATTTCAATGGATTGAGCTTCATTCCATACTTTCGAAGAATTGCAAACATTTCCTCCAAGTGACCCATGTGGTCTACAGCTTTCTTTGACTTTACCAACATATCGTCAACATAAACTTCCATGCTTCTGCCAATCTGTGGTTTGAACATTACATTGCCGAGCCTTTGGTAGGTTGCCCCAGCATTCTTCAATCCGAAAGGCATAACTTTGTAGCAGTAGAGACCCACATCTGTTATAAAGCTGGTGTCTTCCTGATCCGGTTCATGCATCATAATCTGATTGTACCCGGTGTAAGCGTCCATAAATGATAACAACTCATGTCTAGCTATTCCATCCACCAATTGATCGATTCTGGGCAGTGGGAAGCAATCTTTGGGACAAGCTTTGTTTAGGTCCGAAAAATCGATGCAAACTCTCCACTTCCCATTTGCCTTCTTAACCAGTACTGGATTTGAAACCCAATTTGGATAAGTGGAGTTTCTGATGAAGCCGTTTTCCATAAGCCGATCGACTTCTTCTTTTAGTGATGTCGACCTTTCTGGGCCTTGAGTTCTTCTTTTCTGTTTCACTGGTGTGAATTTTGGATCGATATTTAGAGTATGTACAGCAATTTCCGGGGAGATCCCACACATATCAGCATGACACCAAGTGAACACATCCAGATTGGCTTTTAAGAATGATATCAGCGTGTTCCGAACTGCTATGCTTAGTTGTGAACCCACATTGAGTACTTTGTTTGGGTCTTTTGAGTCAATAGAAATTGGTACCGTTACTTCCACAGGTACCACTCTATTCTCCCCTGTACTGGCTTTCCTGGGGTCCATTTCTTTCCTTGCATTGCTGTGTTCGCCAATACAGGGGCCACTCCGTAGCTGCTACAAGGTTGGTTCTTTGATGCGGAGCGGAGCTGCCGCATCTTTTCCCATTTCTCGTTTTCTGGTCTCTCGGAGCTCCACTAGATAACATTCTCGCCCCGCGTTCTGATCTCCCTTAATGACAGCAACCCCTTTATCAGTGGGAAATTTCATTGTTAGGCACCACGGAGCGAGGACGGCCCTGAAGGCAGCAAGAGTAGGCCGACCCAAGAAAGCATTATAGGCGGAGAATCCATCAACAATTACAAAAGTTTGCTTCCGAACCAACTTTTTATGTCCTTCGCCCATTTCAACAAACAAGTCCAGCGTTCCAATTGGCTATTTCAGCTCTCCTGTAAATCCGGCAATCTTGTGTGAAGAGGCTTGTACATCTGTCATTGGAATTTTCATTTGGTCAAATGTCTTTTTAAAGAGTATGTTGCATGAAGCACCACTATCAACCAGAACTCTTCTGACAATAGCCGGCCCAATACCGACAGAGACAACCAAAGGGTCCTCAGTAGGAGCTTCCACATCAATAGAATCTCTGGTTCTGAACATAATATCATCATGAAAAGTCTTCTGCTGCTTTAGAGGTGCAGCGTCTTCCAAGATTAAGACACTTTCTTCAGTCGGGGCATACTTCAAAGCTCTAGCATATCTTTCCATTTCACCCCAACTCCTGCCAGCCGGATGAGGTCCTCCTGTGATCACATTGATAACAGGTCTTTCCTTCTCAGCAGGCCTCTCTCCTGAACCAGATGAATGAGTTGGGGGTAGCTGCCCTTGGTTAGATGAAGACGGGTCTTTTCTATTCCTCTTGACGTACTGCTGCAACTTATCCTCTCTTAATAATTCTTCAATCAGAATTTTCAAGTGACGGCACTCGTTGGTATCATGGCCTGGTTGGTTATGAAACTTGCAAAATCTTCCGCTTTGAACAACATTTTTCCCAACTTTTACTGCCGGTGGTTTTGGAAATTCAACAGCATCCTTAGTGGCGATGAAAATATTCTCCGGTGTATCAGTCAGAGGGGTAAAATCAAAAGGCTTGAGGAAGCGGGGCTTTTTGAGATCTTTCTGCTTCTTTCCACCATTACTTTCCCTCTTCTGATTTGCAGATTCTTTCTTGTTCTGAATTGTATCATTATTTTCCACCACTGTTGTCACAACTTTAGCTGACGCGGAGAGATTCTCTAGGCGCATGAACTCATCAGCCTTTTTGTAGAACTTTTCGAGGGAGTTTGGTTCCTTGATTTTTAACCATTTTCCAAACTCGCTTGACTTGTCAATAGCCCGCATTAAGTAGGTCAAGATCATTCGCGGTTCCGCGTTATCAACTTCTGCTAGGGCTAAATTAAAGCGATTCAGGAAGGATTTGATGGGCTCTCCAGGAGAGAGACATTATATCCTTTGCTCTTGAAATGTACAATCTAAATTGTTCCTTGAATTTTCGAGTCAGATCAGAAAATTAATCAACAAATCGCATAGGAAGTTTGGTAAACCAAAGTAACACCACTCCTTCCAAGTATACCGGGAAATACCGGCATTTAATCTCGTCAGTTGCTCTAGCGCCAGTCATGTGCCAATCATATTTGTAAAGGAACTGATTCGGATCACTTGTTCCTCGATAAGAAGGAATGGTAGGTGGAACGAATTTTCTAGGAAATTCAGCTTTTAGGATCCTTTCAGTAAATGGAGTTCTACTCGGAGCGAATCCCTAATCATTCTCATCTTCGTTTCTCTGCATGCTTTCCTTCATTATTTGCCGAACCATGCTAGAGAGATATTCCTCATTGTTTAGAGATTTCGCGGAATAGACTTCGGCCATTTTCTCGGGGGTTTGCCCAGGTAAAATGCTCACGGAGAACCGGTGACGGCCTGGATCCTTCAGCCTGGAGGGGTTCCCCTTCAGCAGCACCTGACCCCCCTTGAGGAATATTTCTCCCTTCAGAATTGGGAGCAGCGTTAGCAAAGTTTTCTTCAATACCTACTGGTCTTTGATTAGCCCTGAGCAGAGCATTCAAATTTTCCATCATCAGATTATTCTGAGTTTCAATCTGCTAGTACAGTCCGGATACAGCAGCATCTAACTCTTGTCGCGTCACACCGACGCTTGGAGCTGCCTGATTTGGAGAAAGAGAAGTGGCAGTATTGTCGCGGTCATCATCAGTTCTGACGGACTTACGCTTCCTTCCAGGAGCCATTATATTTGATAGACTTCTGGTTTTGTAGGAAATTCTTTCAACAAACTTCCGTGAAGCAATGGTGAATGATCTCCTAAGTTGGATTCTCAGTGAAAGCACCAAAATGTTAACGCTAAAAAGTGAACGCTAACACCCGGTGTGTGTAATAGAATTGTGAAAGCACCACCCGTGTGACGGGAACAAGAAGTAAGCGGTAAAAGACAACAGTTTATAGTGGTTCGGCTTGAGATCGAGCCTACGTCCACTTTGAATCTCTTTATTACTGAATCTGGTTACAAAACGATACAACACACTTGTAAAAACACTACAATTTGATCACAAAAACAATCTCGACTACTAGCTCAAACTTCAATGATGGAACTTGATGAATCGGTGTTGGATGTAGGAAATTCCTCTCGAAGGTTGTTGTAGTGTCTCGAATGTTTGAAGATCTTCAGTTGTTGGGTGAGTTGAGAGTTCGGCAGAGTAACGACGCTTCAGAAATGATTTTGCCAAAAGTCCTCTTCATGTTGAAAGTGGTGGTCTATTTATAGGAGTCAAATTCTGAACAGAAGTTTCATCACCAAGTGATAGGTCGGTTACGACCCATGGTAGGTCGTAGAACGTAAGTCGGCGATGACATAAGGAGTCTGGCTTACTTTCGTTGCAGCTGATTCTTCTGAACGAGTTAGTAGGTCATGCGCGACTTAATATAAGTTGTAAGTCGGCAACGACCTAAAAGATGCAGTACTGCCTTCGTTTCCTTAAGTCGGTGAGTTTTTAGGTCGGTACAAAGTTAACCCGTTACTCCTTAGGTCGTTGAGCTGTTATCTTCTTAAGTCGGTAGGCTCTTAGGTCGGAACTTCCTTAACTCGGTGGGTCGTAAGTTCCCATAGGTTGTTAGGCTTTTAAGTCGGCAGCTCTTCTAGGTCGGCACATATCTTAAGTCGGCAGCTCTTCTCAGTTGTTAGATCGGCAACTGTTGGGTCAGAGCTTTCTTAGGTCGTAGCCTGTTAAGTCGGAGATCTTCGTAACGCGTAACTGGTTAAGTCGGCATGCCTTTTAGGTCGTAAGTCGTGATCTATTCAGTCGCGAGCAAAAGAGGATTAACACTAGGATAAGGCAACTCGAAATTGGGCGGTGTCGCACCTGGCATCAAATAACTTGGACTACTTACTATTCCTAATTTTTACCTAAGCACATCAAAATCTGATGATTGTTGGACTTTGGTATCTATACTAGTAAACATTCAAGTATTTATGTAAGGTAATCCTATTCTATTCACATATCTAAACATAGCAGCAAAAATCCTAAATCTTGGTGAAGTATTATATTTATGTGAAATCCTAATCTAAAATAGTTTTAGCATCAAAAGTAATCAACTATGTGATATATTGTTCATGTGCACCTATTATGCAACATAAACTATGTACCCTTAAGTTGATCGTTCACCATAGTTTCCTTAATAGATAGTCTCCCTTCAATCCGGGTGATGATCAAGAAGAATCTAACCATTCCTTTCTCAAAATCACCCAGAATCATCATTTCACATTTTTCATAAAAATCGTCTCCGCTTCTCAGTGCGAGCAAACTATAATATCTATCACTTAATGACAATTCAAATTCCTGGATTAACCATTTCTTATACGATCTTAACTCCAACTTCTTCCATGATATCGTTTATAGTCTTAAATTCCAAAATTTACCATTACTTTATGCAATACTATTAATGGCATTTTTTCTTTCCATACGTAATTTATGTCCATTTTTACTTCAACCATACTTAGTTGAAACAAAACAATATCCATATTATTCTGGTAGACATAATACTCAATAACTAATGTAGGATTATACCCAAAACAACATCTAAGATCATTTGAAATGGATAATGTACTACCCTAGTGAACACAATATGGAATGCAGGTCGCATATAACTTAAACAATGTACTTGCACTTGCGATGACAACTCAAGTTTCAGTACTTCATAAATATCACCATAGAATATATGCAATAAGACGACGACCAACTTGCTTGGTTACCTATAATTTCACAAGCCATGAATAAACATGAGTGGTGTAACGTTACTCAAAACTTCGGATCAAAGACATCCGTCCACAAACCAACAAAAATCACCTAACTTCACCGGCTATGTCAAAACAACAAATCATTTAAAATTTATTCCCAATCATAACCGAACATTTTTGCATTGATATGGTATGATAGAACAAATGTAAACCGTTTAAAAATCTTTAACTCATGGAACAAACTCTTAGTTGGATTCCCTAGAAACACAATTAGGTCATCGGGACATATTTTATAATAAACTCTATGCCTCTTTTATATAAATTCCAAGCACCTCTTAAATAATTCTTCAATGGATCGCTCCGCTCAACGGGATCCAATCAACAAAAATTCCAAAACCACTAATGTTTGTTTTACTATCCGACTTTTTGAGTGTAACTCTACTTTTGCTATATCTTCAAAACTACAAATACCATATGAGTATAACTCTGTCTAAATCTCCTTTGAACAATATTTAATCCAAATATTATTTTTTTCAGTCAAAGTCTCTTCTATATGATGTTACAGTAAAATAACTTGGGCCTACACCCCACTCTAGACAATAGTACGATCCCTGTCTTCACCTACTTGAGACTCTCCAATCCAACTTCCAACTTTCTTTAATCATATCTCAAAGCGGTAAGTCAAGAAGCCTAGCAAATTTTTATTTACTTTCATATTTTGAATTCAAGTGGCTCCACTCTAAAAATATTGTACCTAGCAACGCATGTCTCCTACTCAGGAGTCAACCACAACATTGCTTTGCCTGGGTCCTACAAAATACTGAAATCATTCGATGCTAAGAACTTTACCAATCTGCTATCTCAAATTAAAATCTTTTTTTGGGGGAGAAAGTACTTTAGCGGCTTTTGATCAGTAAACAACTGAAATTGTTCCACTAAATGGTAATGCCCCCAAAAAATTAAGTGCAAAAACAATAGCTTTCAACTCAAGATCATGAGTTGGATTATTTCTCTTATATACTTTTAACCATCGACTATCATAACAACCAACCTTACCCTTCTACATCGAAATGGCGCCAAGCTCTCTACCCCAAAGATTGGTATACACAATAAACAACTTTGAATCATTGGAAGTAATAAAATAGGTGCACTAGTCAACAACTCCTTTAGCTTAATAAAAGCATGTCCGCACTCCAAGTTCGACGAGAAAATAGAATTACTTTTGGTAAGGTGTATCAACAACGCAAAAATTTTGCAATGTCTTACATAAACTTCCTATCATAGCTAACCAAACTGAGAAAACATCACACCTTCGTTACATTTTACGGCACATTCCAATCTTGTACTGCAATAACTTTACTTGAAATTAAATAAGCCTTAGCCAAATCATGTCTTGCGTTAAGCTTTGACAACTCAAACCATATTTGGGTAAAATGACACAAAGTGGTGATTACTCTTTATTATTATGGAAAACCTAAATTGGTACTCTACCCTTACAACTTGATTGTCAATTAAAACGAACAGTAGATCTCTTTGGGAATTTTTCCGTCATATTAAGTCTTCTAATGCTTCACAATTCCATAATGTTCAATACTAACAAGTCCTTATACTTTTCAAGGTAGTTCAGCATAATCAATTCAAACATTATTGGCTGTGTAATTCTTCTAACGCCAATCAAATTCCAATGAAAATGTTAATAATTTTTCAACTTTAATTTTTAAAACAAAACATTCAACTTCCAGTCTTATTTTTCACAAAAACTAGTAACATTCAAAAAACATTAAATTCTCCGCTAATTTCAACAGTCGTTTCCTTTCAAAAAAATCATGAAATTTTTTTTCCCATTTAAATTTTATCCAAAACGGTTCAATTTAACTTAGAAAAGTGGATATCTAGATGTATCTTCCAAATCTTTCATAAATAAGAAATTTTCATAAAACTGTATTTTAAAAGGAAATATAATTTATCTTTCTAAAATGTGACGTAAATATTTATAAACCAAAAGTTATTCAAAAAGATGGGCTTTGTATACTTTTCAGTTTACTTTCAAAAAATTTACTGTCAAAAGCAAGGTATATGTCAAAAGATAAATGCAACAACATGCTTACAGTAAACTTTTTATATAGATTAAAGCTTAAAAATATTTATGGAAAATTAATTCTTATTGAAATTTTCCAGTTTGATGCTTAAAATAAGGGCTTACTAGTTTAAACTTCAACTTCTATATTTTTTCAACAAATCTCAAACACTAATGTTTATAACTTTTTAGGAAATCATTGCGTATAATCCTTATTAATACACTACAAGAAAAGGCTCAATTTTGTGTCGGAAGGTTGCAACGGCTGGCAACGGCTAAAAAAAGCGGCCGTTGCTAGCCGTTGCAGATCGCGACTACAGATCTGTAACCCGCGAACAGATTTCTCATTTCCCACCAACCCAACTTCCTCCCCAAATCCTCCTCCCCGTCGCAATCCGCCGCCTCTCCGACTCCAGCCGTTGCTCGTTGCCTCCACGTCGCTCAAACACCTCCAAAACTCGCTGGTATATCTTCTAAACTTGATTTGGCTTTGATTTAGGATTAATTGGAAAACCCTAATTTCGAAAATAATTGTATTAGTTGATCATAGTGATATTGGGTGATGATTATAGTGATTTATTTATAGTGATATTGGATGATTATAGTGTTTTAAGTTAGGTGGAAGTTAAATTAGTTTATCATTATGTTGAAAATGATGATTAATGCGACGTACTAGTTATGGTAATATTTGTATTAGTTGATTTTGATTGGTGGTTTGATTTTAAAATTAGTGTATATTATTGATGAACATGCTTGTTGATATTTAAGTTTATGACAATATTTGTTTTTATTTAAAATAATGTGTATAGTTTACGCCAAAGTTAATTGTATAGAAATTAATAGATATCATGATAGATTGGTACAGTTAACGATAATTTAATTCAGAAGTGCTAATTATAATTGTTATCATAGTTTAAAATAAGTATAATTCGTTGAATGAATTATAAAATTTTGAAATGAGCGTAATAACAATGAGCTAATTATTTAGTGAAAGTTAAAATATAATGAATTAATTAATTATAAAATATTTTGTAGTTGTTAGAAGAATAATTAGAAAATATGTTTTATTTCTGTAAATCCCTTAGAGATATATTTTGGCCCCGTCTGACAAGTGTTGTATATGATCGTTATATGGATATTCGTTTTTTCTAAGAACGGACATTTATATTCATCTGATACAATATTTGTTGGATTTGTCCTAGTATTTGGACAAGTTACAAACACAATAAAGTAATCACATTTTATAAATCATTTCAGTTTAAACGATTTACAAAATTTTGGTGGCACTTCCTTTTTGTTCCCTGTGTACACGCATTTTGTGTATGATACAGGGAATAAAGGGAAGTGCTGCCGAAATTTTGTTGAATCGTTTAACCTGAAATGATTTATAAAATGTAATTACGATATTGTGTTTGTAATGGGAAGTAGGATGACCGGCCGTCAATGAATTATAAATGTTTTTCAATTGTTAAATAGTTGATTTAATGACAAATTATAAATCAATCGTAAAATACTGTATAATATGAAGTGAAGTGTTTAGTTGAATCTTCTAATATATTTTATCAAATCAGGAAAAATGTTCGATTATTTTCTCGATCGTAGTTGGATGTATGAAGTCCGAACTGGTATGAAAGGATCAATAAAGGAACATTTCTGTAACGGTGTACATGAATTTATTAGATTCGCTAAATCTAATAATCGGAATAACGATGAAATTCGTTGTCCGTGTAGTAAGTGCAAATATTTAAAGCATTGGAAATCAGATGTAGTAGAAGTACATCTGTATAAATTTGGTTTTGTGACGAATTATTACTTATGGGATCGTCATGGTGAACTTGTTGAACGTACACCTAATCCAGTAGTGTTAGAGGATGATAATATTATGACGAATCCAATAGAAAATATGGTGCAAGATGAAGCACGGTCGATGTTTCCTACCATTGATCAGGGCGATGATGACAATGATAACGTTGAAGAAGAACCAACCGCGCAAGCTAAATTTTTTTATGATTTATTGGATTCAGCTAAGAGGCCCTTGTGGGATGGTTGTAAAAGCGGAACCGAATTATCCGTAACCGCCGAATACATCGCTATGAAATCAAAATTCAACCTTACAGAAGCTGGATTTACAGCAGTTGTACAAGCTGCAAAACGACACATGCCACCTAATAATTTGATGTGCGATAGTCATTATAAAGTGAAAAAACTTATGTCTGCTTTTGGATTGCCATACCAAAAGATAGATACATGTATAAAAGGTTGTATGTTGTATTGGAAAGATGACGTTGACCTTAGAAAATGCAGAATATGTAACGAGGAAAGATTCAAACCGAGAAAAAAAAAGGAAAAGAAGTTCCATACAAGAGAACTCATTATTTACCTATCACTCCTAGACTTCAATGGTTATATGCATCTTCTGCTACGGCATGTCATATGCGATGGCACGGTGTTAGAACAACAGAAGAAGGAACTTTGATACATCCATCTGATGGAGAAGCGTGGAAACATTTCGATAAGACTTATCCCGCGTTTGCTGCAGAGAGCCGTAATGTCAGACTCGGTTTATGTACAGATGGATTTTCACCATTCTCTCAGTTTGGTAGTAAATACTCATCATGGCCTATTATTGTTACTCCTTATAATTTACCTCCATGGATGTGTATGAAAACTCCGTATATATTTCTAACGATCGTCGTCCCCGGTCCCGATGATCCGACACAAGGAATTGATGTTTATCTACAACCATTGATCGAAGAATTGAAAACATTGTGGCATGAAGGAGTTGAAACATACGACATTTCAAGAAAAAAGAATTTTCGTATGTTCGCTTCTTTATTATGGACTATTAGTGATTTTCCTGCGTATGGGATGCTTTCAGGTTGGAGCACAGCGGGACGTCTAGCTTGTCCTCATTGCATGGATGAAACACGAGCATTTTCATTAAAGTATAGAAAGAAAATTTCTTGGTTTGATTGTCATCGATGTTTTCTACATGTTAATCATAAATTTAGAATGGATAAAAAGAACTTTAAAGCAAATAGAGAAGAGAGTATGCTACCACTGAAGGTTTGGTCAGGTGAAGAGATATATGACATCGTAAAAGACTATCCAAAGATACATGAAATTGGGGTACAAGTTGAAATTCCAGGTAAATCAGACATTCATAACTGGTGCAAACAAAGTATATTTTGGGAGTTACCTTACTGGAAAGATTTGCTACTCCGACATAATATTGACGTTATGCACAATGAAAAAAATGTGTTCGATAACGTGTTTAATACAGTTTTGAATGTAAAGGGGAAAACTAAGGACGATGTGAATTCGAGACGTGATATATTACACTTTTGTAAGCGGCCCGAGCTTCATTTGTACGACGATACAAAAAAACCCAAAGCATGCTATGAGCTAGATAACAAACAAGTCAAACTCGTGCTAAAGTGGGTGGAAGGACTAAGATGTCCTGATGGGATTTCTTCTAACCTCCGTAAATGTGTTGACTTTAAAAACAGTAAATTGAGTGGGATGAAAAGTCACGATTGCCATATAATGATGGAATATTTTTTCCCTGTGCTTTTCAAAGAACTGTTGTCTGGCAAAGTATGGAGTGTTATAACAGAATTAAGTATGTTTTATAAACAACTTTGTTCGACGACGTTAAAGGTAGATCGCATACGTAAACTTGAAGTAGAAATCCCTATACTGCTCTGCAAACTGGAAAAAATATTTCCACCAGGGTTCTTTAATGTAATGGAGCATTTACCTGTTCATCTACCATCCGAAGCACTTCTTCGAGGTCCTGTGCAGTATGGATGGATGTATCCATTTGAGAGGTAATTTTGAATATCCGCAATATGAAGTTTGCTTAAAATTTAGATTTATATACCAAAAAAGAAATTAAATTAATTTTGTTATATGTACTTGAATCATTTGAAGAAGAAAATTAGACAAAAAGCACGAGTAGAAGGTTCAATTTGCAAAGCGTATCTGGAAGAAGAATTTTCATTTTTTTTCTCACATTACTTTAGTAACGATGTGAAGTTATCGTTTGTCAGTATTCCCCGTAATGATGAAGCTGTTGAACATGATTCTTCTCAAACAATGTTATCTATTTTTAGACAACAAGGCCGACCTGCTGGGAAATGTGTGGAAATATGGTTAGACGATAAAGATTTCCATATAGCACACACATATGTTCTTTTAAATTGTGTTGAAGTTGCACCATTTGTCAGGTAGTACTAAATTCATGTACAATTTAATTATACGTATATATATATATATATATATTAATTTTGATAGGAATAATACTTTTTTGCAGTGTATACGAATCACAACATCCATCTGGCGATCTCAGTAAAGATTTTGATAAATGGTTTTCAAAATACGTATTTGATCCAAAAAACTATGTTGTTGACGAAGGATTACGACATATTGCTATCGGACCAAAAAGAAATGTGAAGACTTATCCAATATTCTTCGTCAATGGATTTAAATTCAACACCAAAGATTACGGGGCTGAAAAATTAACATATAACAGTGGTGTATTTGTTAAAGGCAGTGATGATCCAGAGGAGCATATAAAAGATTTTTACGGCGTCTTAACACAGGTTTTAGAGTTGACATATTATATACAACCTGCAGAGAAAGTTTTTTTATTCAAATGCAATTGGTTTAGCAATATTCCTGGTTCTGGAATTAACGTGCACAAAGATTACAAGCTCATTGAAATAAAGCATACCTCGCATTACCATAAGTATGATCCTTTCATATTAGCCAAGCAAGCATTACAAGTTTATTTTGCTCCGTATCCATCCTTAAAAAAAGATAAAGCTGATTGGTGGGCTGTTATTAAAACAAAAGCAAGATTTACATTTGATGGAAATAATATTCCAAATGAAGCAGCGTATCAAGCAGATCTAGAGCCAAATACTGAAATAATAATAACTGACGATGTTGACGTAGGATCGTTGAATGATGAAGCGAATGTTTTAATTGATGCGTTTGAAAGTACCGAAGAAAACGATATAGAGTACGAGACCGAGTCTGAATCAGAAAACGACGAAGACTGATACATTACACTGTTTTTTAATGTATGCATGTATGATGTTTTATCTTGAGTAATGTATTAAGAATGATGAATGCGTTCTGTATTATTCTGAGCTATGTAATAATAATAATTTTGTTATGTATTATCATTCTGTTTTATTTTGACCTACGCTTCTTTCAGAGAGCTGTTTAATAATAATAATGATTATGTTCTGCATTATTCTGAGCTATGTAATTACAAAGAATGATTATGATGATTAATGGAACATGTGTTGTAATAATAATTTGTTTTCTTTTCATTATATGATATGATTATGTTTGTGGCAGATATGTCTCACAGAAGGCGCAGTACATCCCAGCCTTCTCCTTCGCCTTCTCATGGCGCGGGTCCTAGCGGTACGGCTCCGGACTTTCGCCGTGAGATAGAGATAGTTCCCAAGAGTGTTGGGTAAGTATCTAAATAATTTCAATTAAATTATTTAAAATATATTAATTATATACATCAACATTTATACAGGGGTTTCGAAATAGAGCCGGCGGATTACATTCTTCAAGTGTCAAAGCAATCCTATAAGAGTAGGATGTCTGGTTGCTGGCCTTATTGGGACGACATCCCAGGCGAAGTGATGAACGCTATAGTTGCTGATTTGATGGTAAGTATAATTTTATATTTCAATGTAAAATTAGTATACTGTATATAATTCAAATTATTTTCAATAAGCAGGCTGTAATACGTGTCCGCCCGGAAGATAACAATGTCTTCTTCAATCATTGGAATAAGAGGATGCGGAAAAATTACAGGGAAACTCTTTCGAAGGCCAAGCTAAGCGGAAAAAAACCCAGTTGGATGGGTAATGATGTTTGGGCTGCATTTGTCACCCACTGGGAAAGTGAAGCTGTCAAAGTAAGTTATGTATTGCTGTATTGTTAGTATTATTTATTTACATTATGTAAGCTAGTTGCATTATTAATTTAACTAACCATGTATTTAAATTAACAGGAAATAGCAAAGCGAAATAGTGCGAAAATAAATAAAAATCCAGCGTTACACCGCGGTGGGTCCAAGTCATTCCAACAATGGCGGAGGGAATTGGTAAATTCGTAATTTGAGTTTATAAACTGTAATATTATTTAATTATATTAGTAACGTTTTTTATTCATGTATAATTTCAGCATTCAAGAACCGGACAGGAGCCTACAATGGCCGAGGTTTTTAGAGTCACTCATGCGGTGGAGCAGACCGATGATGATGGGAATGTCACCTATGAGTGGACAGATGCGAAGGCTGAATCTGTTATGGTAAATATGTTTATTCGCAATGACAACTTTTCACATTCCTTTAGTATTGTATAAGTAAATTGTATAGCTATATATTGAGTCAAATTTGTATTCGTAATTGCAGGGTAGATATGAAGCGGAGCGGGCAGCGATGGCGCAAAGAACTGGACGGGATGATATTACGCTTCAAGAGTCCAATCAAATATGGGATAGAATTATTGATCTGCCTTCTCGCAATAGGCGTTATGGATACGGCAATCAGGAGGTAAACTATTTTAATAACTTATATTTGAATTTAATATAGCCGTTACGAGCGTGAATTAGAACTAGATTGTTTGATCGTTTTTACAGGCTCTTAACTTCCAGAGGGCTTACAAGAAATCTATGGTCGAAGAGGAGATAGCCCAGATGCAACGACAGCTGGACGAGATAAATGATTGGCGACAGAGCTTCTTGTCTCAGCAGATAGATGAGCGCATTGCCGCATTCGTTTCAGAGCATGGGACCATGCCAGGGTCAGGTGGTGGTGGTAGTGGTGATGACGATGACGATGAGTAGGTATGTTTTGTTGATGGTTAATTTTGTTGGGCAAGATTTGTGGTTTTAATGGATATTTGTTGGACTTGTGTACTTATGTTTGTTGATGGGCTTGGTAGTTTGTTTGGTGTTTTGTGTACCTATGGTGTTGGTGATGGATATTATGTGTGAATGATTTGAGATGTATTTTGTTTGGTTAATGATGAAATATTTATGTTAGTTGATTATGTAGTTGCGTGATTATTGATGTATATGTGTTTTATTTGATTATTTGCGATGTATTTGGTTATATTATGGTTGGAATGGAATGTATACGATGGTTTGGAAGTGATTGTTGTGTTGTGGAATGGTTTGGAGGTTGGAAGAGTGAAAGCTAGCTGCTGGAAAACAGAAAAGTTCCAGGCTTGCAACGGTTAGCAACGGCTAGCAACGACTATCTGGTTCCAGGCTTGCAACGGTTAGCAACGGCTAGCAACGGCTATCTGGTTCCAGGCTTGCAACGATTCGCGACGCCACGGGACGATAACGGTTGGAGGTAACTGTTTCCACGTGGACAATTAGTCGTCGCTAGCCATTGCTAAATTGGCAACAGAGCCGTTGCCATTGCCGTTGCTGGAGCTCGTAGCAACGACCTTATTAGCAACGACAAATAGCAACGGCTAGCAACGGCTAACAACGGCCACCAATGGCTAATTACCGTTGCTATTGCTTCTGTTCCTTGTAGTGATAGTTGAGATAGAAGTACAATCTTTTGGTATGATCGTGAATTTCCCAAAATACTCATATATATAGCTTTTTAAATATTAAATTGTTATTTCATATGATCTCTCCAATAAATTAGAAGATAAAATCTCTCTATAACCGCTTTAGACGTATTCAAACATAAATGTTGATTTCAATTATCTTTCTTTAATAAATGTTGTAATAGCTTTGGTGTCACACTTTTTTGGTATCAACGTAAACTATCAAAAAAGTCTCTCTATATATTATGAAATCTTAATCACTTAAAAGTATGATCTGATATTAAACTTCTTTAACAAAATTCGAACGTTCTTAAAGTAGGATCTGACAACTAAACGTGCTTAATAATTTAGAACGCTTCTAAAAATAGGATCTAAAATTAAACTTACTTTACAAAATCAAAATACTTTTTTACAAATATACAAATTTTAATATCACTTGAAAATTAAAAAAATCTTTTTTTGACTAATTTAAACATATACAATTTATAAAGAAAACAATTCAAGCGCGAAGCGCATGCCGTAACACTTTTAAATAATTGCAGTAGAATAAAATGACATAACTTACACAAGCCCAACTGCTTCATATAACGGTGATTCAAGTACAAAGGTTTTTAGCTCTCCATCTTCTAAAATTGGATATCTTAAGCCTCTCCTCCATTATAACGTCGAAGTATGAACACTTCTACTACATAACTCCGATTTTTGTAGAGCCTTTACCTTTGCTGATATGTTTTAGTCAAACT
Organism: Allium fistulosum; assembly: GCA_030737815.1. NCBI lineage: Eukaryota > Viridiplantae > Streptophyta > Magnoliopsida > Asparagales > Amaryllidaceae > Allium > Allium fistulosum. Next base: position 420,371,793 of record CM060907.1, on the reverse strand, counting down.
ATTATAACCCAATCAAACTATTATAGCCCAATCAAACTATTATAGAAATTTTGATACATAAACAACAAAGTAAACTAATATTGAAGCAAAATTTGCAAGAAAATGCAAAGTAGCCCCCTTTTAATTTTATTAAATTTGGTTGGACAAAAATGCACTCGGTTGAAATTTTATTTTGTACCTTTTTTCGACACCACGTGGAACGAGTACGTAGATTCATACATAACCACATAAAGCTAGTGCGTAGTTTATACACCTACCACGCACTGCAACTATGAGGTTTATAGTCATATCTCGTAGGCACTCAACTGGTGGTCGACCGCAGTTTAAAAAATAATAATATGAACTATATTTAAGTGAGGGCATTTTGGTAAAATTTAATTTAAAAATTCTCGGGTGGGCTGTTCAGCCTTTCCTTGGTGTGTTTCAAATATATTTTGACAAGAATACAATATTTAATCAACTAGATTGCTGCGTATGATTTAGACATAAGAACGTCCTCAATCACTCTGTCCAAATTGCCAAAAGCAGTTCCTCCAACCGCCGCAGCTTTACCTGCGCTCACCTTATACCTTATCGCATTCCTTCTCATCTCCACTCCTTCTTCACCTTCCATCACTTCTTCTATTCTCATCTTCACCTCATCCCTCTTCACATCACTACTAATCTGCACCCCAATTTTCCATTCTTCACATGCGTACTTACAATTCGTCTGTTGGTCTCCGAAGAATGGCCAACAAATCAAAGGAACTCCATAACTTATACTCTCCATCATCGAGTTCCATCCACAATGCGTCAAAAAAGCTCCAATTCATGGATGCATTAAGACTTCTTGTTGTGCACACCAGCTTATTATCAATCCTCTTTTCTTCACTTCCAGTAATAATTCTTCTGGCATATGATCACTTGAATCTTTAGTCATTAAATCTGGTCTGATCACCCACAGAAACTCACAGTTGCCGTTGATCAACCCCCATGCAAATTCAACCAACTGGTCCTTAGTCACAACTACCAAACTCCCAAAATTTACATACACAACCGAACTAGGCGCTCTTTCGTCTAACCAATCTAAACAGCTATTGTCGTTCGCCCAGAAGCTAGAACCCATTGTGTTCACCGAGTCCTTGAAAATATTTTTGCACATTATGTCCAAAGGGCCAATGGCATATACAGCAGGGAACGCATTATGTCCAAAGGACCATGCAATTCTATAATGCATTTGGAGGTATCATGTGGTATTTTTTTTTCATATTACAATAACATAAGATAAATTTTCTTTTGTTGATTGATCAAGTACGATATTGACGCAGCCTACAGGATCACACAACTCACGAATTGATGAATTCGCGGAAAATGAATTGATGAAACAAAATGAATCGATGAATTGAAGATACCCAATTGCCCAAATCCGTTGATCTCTCGAGATACCGGATTCTAGCTATATTCGACACGTTGATCGCGCACGATACCGCGTTAGAAGATCTACGATTCTTCGACGTTGATCTCGCGCACGAGATTTCATGAATCGGCTTCAAGTTCGTTGATTCGAGCGCACTCGAATATCCGAAGATGGAGAAAGGAGATAACACTCAACTTCCATTTTTAATGGTGGCACAAAGCACAAACAAAATTTTATTCAAAAATCAACTCCTTTTACAAATGACAACACACCCCTATTTATAGGGAAAATACAACACACACACGACTTAACAAGTTACAACATCATATGACTTAACAAAAGCGGTACAACAATTACAACACAAGCGACATAAGAAAACAAAATACAAACGACTTAACAAACAATGTGACTTAAGAAATAACGACATAAGAAAGTAACGACCTACACAAGCACGATAGCGACATAGTCAAGCTTCGGCAGCGACATAAGCAAGCTTCGACAAGCACGGCAGCGACATAAGAAACTTTGCGACCTAAAGAATGTCGTTCGCGACCTAAGAATGTCGTTCACGACCTAAGGATCTCGCGACAAGAATCTTCAAAGACTTACTGGTATGTCGTTCGCGACATAAGGATCTCTTCGCTCGTGACTTCTGGAGCGATCTAAGCTGAAGCGGCATAAAGATCTCGCGACCTAGACTTCGCCGCGACTTAATGAGGAGGAGGAGCGACCTACTGGAAGATCTGCTCGCGACCTAAACTGGAGCGACCTATTGCTCGCGACTTAAGAAAGCTCGCTGCATCATCGGAAGGTCGTTCGTGACCTAGGGATTGCTCGATTCTGGTATGCGCTACATAAGATATCCATTCCCGTGAATAATATTTGATAATCTGGTATTTTTATTTTGGTTTACTAAAGAAAAGAATTTTTAAACATGGAAAGTTGTAACATCCCTATCTAGAGGCCCGAAGCTAAGCACTACAGATGCTGCAGTCATCCATATTATTAATTTCTAGTGATCAAATACGGTAATGTTAATGGTACCCATAATATAATAAACACATGAATAGAAATAAAATCACAGATTTACATTTCAAATCATACTTTCATATCAAAGTTACATAATCTCATAACGTTTCCAAAGCATTGATCAAAAATAATTATTACAATTTACGCCAAGAGCGACATATGAAAATGTCCCCTTAAATGATCAGAGAAATCTAGACTAACCGTCTTAATAAAACACAGCGGAAATTTTAAAACAAAACGTCTTTATATAACTAAAGTTTCGTCCTACACGTCTTCGGAAGCTTTATTCGTTAACCTACTAAAACCTAAAAAACCTTCAACCCTTAGTTTACTCGAATCAAATTTGAGCACCCGAGTGTTTAAGGGAAAAACATAAACTTCGAGTCAGACATAAGCCTAGTGTGAATAATACCAAATATCTAGGTTATATATGATATTAAGTGTAACAACCCGTATTTTTAACACTTTAAAAATACGAATTAAAATAAAAAAATTTGGATAAAAATCCGAAGGAAATAAAATTTTGTGTTGTTAAATGTGAATTACAAGTTAAAATACAAAACTGAATTCTGAAATAACTTATTTGTAAATTAAATAAAGATGTTAACTTGTAATTGAACGTAAGTAAAGATTTAAATTTGAATGTAACAAGTAATTGAATTGAATTGAATTTGATTGTAAACAACGAAATAAATAAAATGTTACATTTAATATTGAAGTTATAATATTGAAATCAACGTAAATGAATGTAATTTAATATTACTGTGAATTTAAATAAGGTGGTAGTTGAAGAAAATGAAAGTAAATGAATTATAAACTATTGATAATAATGTATAAGTAAATGGTTGATTCAATAATGAAAGTGTAAATCGAAATAAAAGAATTCAATTGGAATTAAATAACTTGAATTTGAATTACAATAAAATTGAACGCTGAATCTACTATAATCTTTTATATTGGATTTATAATGGAAAACTGCATTGTAAAAGATTGTTAATTACTGTGAAATTAAAAATGGAATTTGTGAACAATTGAAATTTGATTTAAAAGTTAATAATTTAAAATTGGGAATTTTATATTGAAATTAAACAGTCGAATAATTTATTTTTCGAATATTGGATTTAATTAGACAATTAAATCGATAATTTAATAAGTTAAATTTCAGAAATAATTGAAATCGAGTTGAATATGATTGAAAATAATTTGTAAAATTTTATCTTATCATATTGGAGTTATAGTAATGTTATAGAACTTTTAAAATTGAATTTAAAGTTAATTTGTGAAAATTGAATATTTTAATATTTAATTATCGACTGAAAAATAGCCATTTTTCGAACAGTCTCAGAATTGAACGAAACTAGTTCCATTAGATCCGTAATAGTTTGTTATTATCGGATTTCAATTTTTGTAGCAATCGGAGTTATCATTTGACCGTGGCAGCTCGAAACGCATCGAATTGTTTTTAATATTAATTCGGCGAGAGAAAATAGTCATTTTTCAAAAAGTCTCGGATTTCGACGAAACCAGTTTCATCGGATCCGTAATGTGATATTATTGTATGGTTTTAAATTTCGTGTCAATTGGATGTACCGTTTGTCCGGGGCAAGCCAAAACGCATCAAAATCGGTTTAAATCGGTTTAATTTAAAACTGATCGTTTTTCTCCGTAACTCGCACAGATGACCGAATTAGCCTCCGAAACCTATTCCATTGTGTCCGGAACGTGGGGTAAACCCTAGAAACGCCAGCCGGCACGCTTCGTTTGGAGTTCGGAAAATTTCGGGTGAATAGTGTTTTGCAATTTTCTATAAAAGGCCCTCCATTTCACAATTTGCAAACAAAGGCTAGGGTTTCAAGCCAGCCGCCACTTATACTTCAATGGCCAGAAATGCACGAATCTTCTCCCCTCAATTACTCAAAATCCATCGATAATTAGAGAAAACTTCCAACACGAAAGTTGTAGAGCACGACGAGAGCTTCAAATCCATACGGAGATGATCGAAAACGGAGCTTCGAGTCAACGGGAAATCGAGCACGAAGGGGCTGCGTTTTTCACGCAATTCGAGGCAGAGGAGGAGGCCGAGCTTCAAGCTATTCCAGGTGAAGGTGGAGTAAGGCGGTGGCTTCGAAGTGGTGTAACCTGATCGTCTTCAAGTTGCTCGGTTTGGTCGTGAAAATTCATGGAGTAAAGGCGGCTATGGGTTTGTGTTGTACGTATTTATCACGTTGAAGAGGAAGATGAAGGGGCGGTCCAGATCTGAAGCAAGCAAGATTGAACGGCCAGAATCTGATCTGGTATAAAAAAAAAAAAAAATTTTTTTTTTTATATATATATATTTGTATACAAACTTTGAAAATTCATATCTTTTTCATACGAGGTCGAAAACGCGTGAAACTTTTTGCGTTGGAATCGTGGCGACGAGCTCTACATCATGGAATTGATTTGGAGACATTTGAAGCTAACTAAAATTTTAGGTTAAATCGAACGTCGTTCGATTTGATTTAAAATTGAAAATCAAGGTGAGTGTTTATACGCTCACAATTGACTAAAATAATTTATGGTAGTTAAATTTGATATTGTGAAGTGATATGAATTTTATTTGTCATTGTTTGATAAAAATTTAATTGTCATATAGTTTGTCATTTGAATTCACCGTTGAAAATTAAATTGACAGTCAAATTGAAATTAAAATTGAATTGCGATTAAATTACCTGACATTGATAATTATGAAATTTCCATGAATTGTATTGTCTATTGGATGATTTATTTCGATGGATGCTATTGGTTGATATCTAAATGTTTGGATGTTTATTTGCTTATATGTATCCTGTTATACATACATATGACACTGTGATTGGTTTAAGTAATATATATTCATCCCTGACATTTAATTGAAATAACTAACCACTTGGCCATAGGTTAGAGAATTATATACGGACACCGGGTTGGTTAAATTAAATGATTTTAAAAGTTGTTTTGAAATTATTTAAATGAATTGATTTAAGAATAAAAATCCAATTTATGGAAATTGAATTATTTTGAATTGGAGCTTGAAATGTTGGAATTTAAACTTGATAAACGAAATTGTTTAATTAATTGAAGTTTAGATTTTTAAGAAAAATTGAAATATGGCGTAAAGTTTCGAAAGTCGATTTGTTTTAAAAGATTGGACTTTTAATCGAACTCTGAATATTTCTAAGAAAATTTATATGAAATGATATTTCAAGTTTGAGTTTGGAAGTGAAAATTAATTTGAAATTAAGATTTAATTAATTTGGAATTAAATTGAAATTTAAATAAATTTGTGAATTGAACTAAATTGAAACTATTGAATTAAATTTGAAGATAAAATTGATTTGAATAGGATTTGAACTGAAATTGATTTGGAATGTAATACTTAAATGAATTCTTGAAATCCGAATGTTAATCTAAGTTTATTGAATTGGAATTGTTCCAGAAATTAAGTAAACTACTTAATACGGATGTTTAATTTGAAGAATATTCTAATTTGAATACGAAATGGTTTTAAAGCGAATCTTATATTCTTATATAAATATATGAACTGTTTTGAAATGTGAAATATTTAAAGTTTCGAAATATATTGGAAGTAAAATTGTTTATTTTGTGGTTCAAATATGTATTTGAAATTGATAATTTGAAATGGTTTATTGAGAAGCTGAATCGAGTTGAAATTGATGATTTGAGATTTGATTAAATTTTAAATTTTGAAATTCGAGTTTATGTGAAATCGAAATGAGATTTTGAGGCGAAAAATGATTTTGAAATCGAAATGAGTTTTTGAGGCGAAAAGTGATTTTTAAATCAAAATGAGATTTTGTGGCGAAAAGTGATTTTGAAATCGAAATGAGATTTTGAGGCGAAAAATGATTTTGAAATCGAAATGAGATATTGAGGCGAAAAATGATTTTGAAACGGAACCTTACATCTTGAATGGATATGATGATATTTGAAATGGATTTGATTTTGAAGCGAATATGATATTTTGATATCAATTATGAATCGATTTGAAAATGTAAAAGATCGAACCGGTGTGAAAAATATAACGTAGTTATTAAAGAGACCGGGATCGGATATGGACATACTCTCTGTCGATACCGAAAACCACTTTAATAACTAATACACGTGGAGTGTTGATCCAGAATGAAGTGGATGGTTTTGGTGAACGTGTTGATTTGAAGAAAGAGAACGATTTTGGATGACCCCTGACATGACTAAAACAGGAGCCGCGCCGGGCCATTGAGGATCGCCATCTCTAGCGGACACACTCCTTCGATACCATGTCTATTACTTTTGTGATTCGATTTGGGTGCACCCCGCGATTTGGGAGTGTTGTTTCGCGGTGTTGGGGTAGTAGCTGCTATGCCCAACATCAGTCCGGATCACGCAACTACTAGTATCCTAGTTGGTATTGCCTCATGTACCTTGTCATACTGATTATCCTATTCGCGACCACTACGATTTTGGTTTGTACCTTTAGTATATGGATTGCCCTCTGGTGACTTCCGGTTTTGGGGAAACTACGGTCTTGTATATGCTCTTGGGAATATAAACTGTGTTAAGGGTGGAATGGGCCATGGCTTAACGCTATTTTAATACTTTTACTTTAATGTAGACATATTATAATAGCGTATTGTACTACATAGTAGATAGTTTAACGGATCCTTGAGAGATGGAAAATCCCGTAACATCTCTTAAGTTATTGCACTCACGTTGACACTGGACAGGAGATGTCAAACCCCGTAAACATCTCTGACGCCGTCACACTCATATTTTCTTATTCGATTTGACTTACATGAGATATTTTAGTCCTGACTCGAGTGTTTTGTCTTTTCATTACGCTCGGGTCAGCCTGAGCATTTCAGATAAGGTTGAAGATCTATTTTGGAGGACGAAGACGGAGTTTGGTATTACATCATTTGTATTCTACTACTATATTATTTTTTCCGCTGCATTATTGTATTATCTCTGATATGTATGTAACTGTGATTTATGATGTATAATAATAATCAAATTTATTTATTTAACAGCTTCATGAACTGTTATTTTATTATTATATCTTGTTCCTTCCGCTGCAAGATTCTGAGTTTGCTTCTGTTCTTTCTTTCCTTTTCTTATTTAACCCCAATAACCATCTGCCTTTTTGAACGGTTTGAGTTGGACATGTGTGGATTATTGTCGACTTGAACGGTCAAAAATGCGGGTCGTTACAGTTGGTATCAGAGCTTTGGTTTAGATTACCTTGGCTCTAGTGGGGAATAACTCATTGAAATAGGGTTAAACCTTACGAATGAGTTTGAGTGTATATGAGAGAGCGTATTTGTAATTTTGATATAAAAATGATTTTATATTGTGTTAATTTGTTCCGTTGAGTATTTATGAATTCTGGTTGGTACTTGGGACGCCAAGGCATCGATAGGAATTTCTAAACACTCGAATAGGACAGATTGACATAATATTGTTTTAGATTATATTTTATATATAAAAGAATTATCTTGAAAATTTATAAATTTTGATTGTATTGGTTGTTAGGAGATGATAATATTAGATTATCATCGTTTATTGTTGATTAGTCAATATTTCTAACTATTGACTAATGGATGATTTTAAGGAATGAAACTTGTAAATATGACTAACAATGAATATAAATGGTAAATAAAATAAAATAAAAATGAATTTAAATTAAGATGGAGAATTTAAATTCCGGTGTTTTGAAAATTTATTATCAAAAATTTGAAATGTATAATATAAGTATTATATGATAGTATATTCGATTAGAAATTGTTTTCAAAGGATTTTCAAATGAAGTAAGTGTTATACTCCCCTCTTGACACTAGAAAATGATTCCGGTGATGAGTGCACGCATCATCGACTTTATTTTCGAGAATCCAAGTGGGGGAGATCACTTAATAGTTTTTCTAAACCCTGTTTTGATTAAAATTGAATTTTATTTTATATTCTCTATAGTATGACTTGATATATATTAATATAAGTATATATTATTTCAAAACTTGATTTGAAATGAAACCGGGATTGGAATTCTTGAGTTCTTTAATAATTAATGATTTTTCTTTTAATGGTTGAAATGAATTAATACTTGAATCATTACGGAACTTCTGAATTGCGAAATGAGAAATGAACCTAAGAGCTAAGTGGAATATCAATTGAAGTAGAAATCCTTAGAATTAGGAAATTATGAATTTAAAATAAAATTGAAACTGTAAAACTCGCATAGTATTAAATTTCATTCTATAGCATAGATATAACTTACCAAATCATTTAAGAAGTTCAAAAATGTTATATGAATTGTTAATTGGATAATATACAAGTATAGGTTTGAATAATGAAATATGCATTTAATTAATGGTTTGCAAATATAAATAAAATTGTTAGTAAATAATTGGAATTTAAATTAACATTTAAAGGTGATTCACAATTATGTTAATATAAAATGGAAATACTATATGTGAATGTAAATGTGAAATTAAATTATAGTGAAATTTAAGTAATGACTTAAGAATTAATTAATTGAAAATTCAACTTTGAATGAAAAGAGGTTGTATGTTGTTTAACTACATTCTATTTGCATAACTATAACTTACCAAATACTTAAAAAGTTTAAAATGCTAATAAGGATAAGTAGAGGAATAATATACCAGTGTGAGAGTGAATAATAAAATGTGAAGATCTATTGATAGTTGTAAATATAAAGGAAATTTAAGTTGTAAAATGAATTAAATTTAAAATTAATTAAATATAGAATTAGTAAATGGAAACTAATTAAATTTGAATAAAACTAAATGTCAATAAACTTGGAAGTGTATGAAATTAAAATTTTGACTTGGAAATGTATAATTGATTTATTATAGATTTGGATGGAGGTTAATGTTGATATGCATTGGTTGTTAGATGGATGTTAATTGATTAAGTATGATTCATTTTGTTAATAAATTGAATAAATGGAATATAAATTTAAATAATTAAATTCAATTTGAAGTAAGGTGATGTTGAATATAATTGTATTCAATTTAATTTGAAGAAAAATTGCCTTGAGTTAAATGTGGATGTAATAAAGTGAATAAACCGGAAAACAAATTTAATGTAAACTTATTTCATAAAAATATAAAAGAAATTAACAACTTTGTGTTAATGCTTGATTTTCCGGAAACTTTAAATTGGATAGTTTGTATTTGTAATAACAAACAAATGTGGAAATCTAAAATTGTCCGGTATGTGCTGAAACTAAAAGTACCATAACTTTTAAATAAATAATCGGAATTTGATGATCTTGAACTTTTCGGAAAGCTTAGAATCTGTAGCACGACTTTTGTTTAGAGTGTCTTGAGAAATTCCTTCATCTACTAGGTTAAAAACTTGAATGTTACTCGCTGTCCTGTGTAAAAATAAGTAAAATCAGTAGCATATACCCTTAGTATTTTCGCCATAACTTTTTACTGGTGTATCGGATTTTGACGTTCTTGCCCTTTCTGGAAAGCTTAGAACTTAAGATAAAACTTTTGTTTTAAATGTCTTGTGTTTTTCTGTCATTTAGAAGGTCAAAAACGTGAGGGAACGTCGCTGACCTGCGCAATTCATTGCCAGGCTGAGGCGTATCTATTTAGTAAAACAGTCGTAACTTTTGAATGGAAGGTCCGAATTCAATGATTTTGGACATTCCGGAAAGCCTGAAACGAATGCAACAACTTTTGTTTAGATTCCATTGTCAAATTTTATCGTTTAGGTGACCAAAAACCGAGATTCATTTGCTGTCCTGGAATTGGAATTTCAGTTTTGAAGCTAAACATGTTATATTTATGTTGTTTATGCTAAGTATATCGATCTATCTTTATATGCATGGTTCTAACTTGGTTATTGAGCATTTTAGTAGGTAGCAAAGGGGTTGCGCTTCGCTGTGGAGCTCGCTTCTGCGCTAAATGCAAAATGTAAGTTAAAATGCTAATAAACGCTTAATAAAAGGTACGTTCTCAGATTACGGTTTATGTTGTGGTATATTATTGTGTTCCCCATGTTTTGGGATGCCTCATTCTTGTAATGAGATGTATATCATGCAATTATTACCACTGTGAAATTTTTCGGTCCTAGCCGCGCAAAGGAGGTGCTGCCGAAATTTTTCAAAAATCCGGGAGTTAGAAAATTTTGAGGTTTTAAAAAAATCCTATAACAAAATTTTGCAAATAAGTCGAATATTTTGAATGAATTATATCTAAATGATGGTTTCCCCTTCTCCGTTCCTTTTCGAGGACGAAAAGTTTTAAGTGGGGGAGAATGTAACAACCCGTATTTTTAACACTTTAAAAATACGAATTAAAATAAAAAAATTTGGATAAAAATCCGAAGGAAATAAAATTTTGTGTTGTTAAATGTGAATTACAAGTTAAAATACAAAACTGAATTCTGAAATAACTTATTTGTAAATTAAATAAAGATGTTAACTTGTAATTGAACGTAAGTAAAGATTTAAATTTGAATGTAACAAGTAATTGAATTGAATTGAATTTGATTGTAAACAACGAAATAAATAAAATGTTACATTTAATATTGAAGTTATAATATTGAAATCAACGTAAATGAATGTAATTTAATATTACTGTGAATTTAAATAAGGTGGTAGTTGAAGAAAATGAAAGTAAATGAATTATAAACTATTGATAATAATGTATAAGTAAATGGTTGATTCAATAATGAAAGTGTAAATCGAAATAAAAGAATTCAATTGGAATTAAATAACTTGAATTTGAATTACAATAAAATTGAACGCTGAATCTACTATAATCTTTTATATTGGATTTATAATGGAAAACTGCATTGTAAAAGATTGTTAATTACTGTGAAATTAAAAATGGAATTTGTGAACAATTGAAATTTGATTTAAAAGTTAATAATTTAAAATTGGGAATTTTATATTGAAATTAAACAGTCGAATAATTTATTTTTCGAATATTGGATTTAATTAGACAATTAAATCGATAATTTAATAAGTTAAATTTCAGAAATAATTGAAATCGAGTTGAATATGATTGAAAATAATTTGTAAAATTTTATCTTATCATATTGGAGTTATAGTAATGTTATAGAACTTTTAAAATTGAATTTAAAGTTAATTTGTGAAAATTGAATATTTTAATATTTAATTATCGACTGAAAAATAGCCATTTTTCGAACAGTCTCAGAATTGAACGAAACTAGTTCCATTAGATCCGTAATAGTTTGTTATTATCGGATTTCAATTTTTGTAGCAATCGGAGTTATCATTTGACCGTGGCAGCTCGAAACGCATCGAATTGTTTTTAATATTAATTCGGCGAGAGAAAATAGTCATTTTTCAAAAAGTCTCGGATTTCGACGAAACCAGTTTCATCGGATCCGTAATGTGATATTATTGTATGGTTTTAAATTTCGTGTCAATTGGATGTACCGTTTGTCCGGGGCAAGCCAAAACGCATCAAAATCGGTTTAAATCGGTTTAATTTAAAACTGATCGTTTTTCTCCGTAACTCGCACAGATGACCGAATTAGCCTCCGAAACCTATTCCATTGTGTCCGGAACGTGGGGTAAACCCTAGAAACGCCAGCCGGCACGCTTCGTTTGGAGTTCGGAAAATTTCGGGTGAATAGTGTTTTGCAATTTTCTATAAAAGGCCCTCCATTTCACAATTTGCAAACAAAGGCTAGGGTTTCAAGCCAGCCGCCACTTATACTTCAATGGCCAGAAATGCACGAATCTTCTCCCCTCAATTACTCAAAATCCATCGATAATTAGAGAAAACTTCCAACACGAAAGTTGTAGAGCACGACGAGAGCTTCAAATCCATACGGAGATGATCGAAAACGGAGCTTCGAGTCAACGGGAAATCGAGCACGAAGGGGCTGCGTTTTTCACGCAATTCGAGGCAGAGGAGGAGGCCGAGCTTCAAGCTATTCCAGGTGAAGGTGGAGTAAGGCGGTGGCTTCGAAGTGGTGTAACCTGATCGTCTTCAAGTTGCTCGGTTTGGTCGTGAAAATTCATGGAGTAAAGGCGGCTATGGGTTTGTGTTGTACGTATTTATCACGTTGAAGAGGAAGATGAAGGGGCGGTCCAGATCTGAAGCAAGCAAGATTGAACGGCCAGAATCTGATCTGGTATAAAAAAAAAAAAAAATTTTTTTTTTTATATATATATATTTGTATACAAACTTTGAAAATTCATATCTTTTTCATACGAGGTCGAAAACGCGTGAAACTTTTTGCGTTGGAATCGTGGCGACGAGCTCTACATCATGGAATTGATTTGGAGACATTTGAAGCTAACTAAAATTTTAGGTTAAATCGAACGTCGTTCGATTTGATTTAAAATTGAAAATCAAGGTGAGTGTTTATACGCTCACAATTGACTAAAATAATTTATGGTAGTTAAATTTGATATTGTGAAGTGATATGAATTTTATTTGTCATTGTTTGATAAAAATTTAATTGCCATATAGTTTGTCATTTGAATTCACCGTTGAAAATTAAATTGACAGTCAAATTGAAATTAAAATTGAATTGCGATTAAATTACCTGACATTGATAATTATGAAATTTCCATGAATTGTATTGTCTATTGGATGATTTATTTCGATGGATGCTATTGGTTGATATCTAAATGTTTGGATGTTTATTTGCTTATATGTATCCTGTTATACATACATATGACACTGTGATTGGTTTAAGTAATATATATTCATCCCTGACATTTAATTGAAATAACTAACCACTTGGCCATAGGTTAGAGAATTATATACGGACACCGGGTTGGTTAAATTAAATGATTTTAAAAGTTGTTTTGAAATTATTTAAATGAATTGATTTAAGAATAAAAATCCAATTTATGGAAATTGAATTATTTTGAATTGGAGCTTGAAATGTTGGAATTTAAACTTGATAAACGAAATTGTTTAATTAATTGAAGTTTAGATTTTTAAGAAAAATTGAAATATGGCGTAAAGTTTCGAAAGTCGATTTGTTTTAAAAGATTGGACTTTTAATCGAACTCTGAATATTTCTAAGAAAATTTATATGAAATGATATTTCAAGTTTGAGTTTGGAAGTGAAAATTAATTTGAAATTAAGATTTAATTAATTTGGAATTAAATTGAAATTTAAATAAATTTGTGAATTGAACTAAATTGAAACTATTGAATTAAATTTGAAGATAAAATTGATTTGAATAGGATTTGAACTGAAATTGATTTGGAATGTAATACTTAAATGAATTCTTGAAATCCGAATGTTAATCTAAGTTTATTGAATTGGAATTGTTCCAGAAATTAAGTAAACTACTTAATACGGATGTTTAATTTGAAGAATATTCTAATTTGAATACGAAATGGTTTTAAAGCGAATCTTATATTCTTATATAAATATATGAACTGTTTTGAAATGTGAAATATTTAAAGTTTCGAAATATATTGGAAGTAAAATTGTTTATTTTGTGGTTCAAATATGTATTTGAAATTGATAATTTGAAATGGTTTATTGAGAAGCTGAATCGAGTTGAAATTGATGATTTGAGATTTGATTAAATTTTAAATTTTGAAATTCGAGTTTATGTGAAATCGAAATGAGATTTTGAGGCGAAAAATGATTTTGAAATCGAAATGAGTTTTTGAGGCGAAAAGTGATTTTTAAATCAAAATGAGATTTTGTGGCGAAAAGTGATTTTGAAATCGAAATGAGATTTTGAGGCGAAAAATGATTTTGAAATCGAAATGAGATATTGAGGCGAAAAATGATTTTGAAACGGAACCTTACATCTTGAATGGATATGATGATATTTGAAATGGATTTGATTTTGAAGCGAATATGATATTTTGATATCAATTATGAATCGATTTGAAAATGTAAAAGATCGAACCGGTGTGAAAAATATAACGTAGTTATTAAAGAGACCGGGATCGGATATGGACATACTCTCTGTCGATACCGAAAACCACTTTAATAACTAATACACGTGGAGTGTTGATCCAGAATGAAGTGGATGGTTTTGGTGAACGTGTTGATTTGAAGAAAGAGAACGATTTTGGATGACCCCTGACATGACTAAAACAGGAGCCGCGCCGGGCCATTGAGGATCGCCATCTCTAGCGGACACACTCCTTCGATACCATGTCTATTACTTTTGTGATTCGATTTGGGTGCACCCCGCGATTTGGGAGTGTTGTTTCGCGGTGTTGGGGTAGTAGCTGCTATGCCCAACATCAGTCCGGATCACGCAACTACTAGTATCCTAGTTGGTATTGCCTCATGTACCTTGTCATACTGATTATCCTATTCGCGACCACTACGATTTTGGTTTGTACCTTTAGTATATGGATTGCCCTCTGGTGACTTCCGGTTTTGGGGAAACTACGGTCTTGTATATGCTCTTGGGAATATAAACTGTGTTAAGGGTGGAATGGGCCATGGCTTAACGCTATTTTAATACTTTTACTTTAATGTAGACATATTATAATAGCGTATTGTACTACATAGTAGATAGTTTAACGGATCCTTGAGAGATGGAAAATCCCGTAACATCTCTTAAGTTATTGCACTCACGTTGACACTGGACAGGAGATGTCAAACCCCGTAAACATCTCTGACGCCGTCACACTCATATTTTCTTATTCGATTTGACTTACATGAGATATTTTAGTCCTGACTCGAGTGTTTTGTCTTTTCATTACGCTCGGGTCAGCCTGAGCATTTCAGATAAGGTTGAAGATCTATTTTGGAGGACGAAGACGGAGTTTGGTATTACATCATTTGTATTCTACTACTATATTATTTTTTCCGCTGCATTATTGTATTATCTCTGATATGTATGTAACTGTGATTTATGATGTATAATAATAATCAAATTTATTTATTTAACAGCTTCATGAACTGTTATTTTATTATTATATCTTGTTCCTTCCGCTGCAAGATTCTGAGTTTGCTTCTGTTCTTTCTTTCCTTTTCTTATTTAACCCCAATAACCATCTGCCTTTTTGAACGGTTTGAGTTGGACATGTGTGGATTATTGTCGACTTGAACGGTCAAAAATGCGGGTCGTTACATTAAGTGAGACCATGTCAATTAGTGGAACAACTTTCCCCTCACTAATATCCTTTTAAAATATATCTTTTGCAAATTATAATCCTACAACCAAAACTGTTTAATCAAACAAATTATAACAAAATAGGCAATATCCTTTATGCTAGAAATAGGTAATTTACTGGACCAACTGTCCGAAACAAATGTAGTTTTGTTTGGCCGACTACTAACCTTAGGTTGACTCGTGCCTACCAGACAAAATAATAAATATGATTAAACAACTGTTAGATAAGTCTTCTGGACGGTCTGTTCCTAACTTACATCTCCTAGGGTCTTCTGATCCTAATGGTTTTCCGGGTTCACCAATAACCTTTTTCTCTGTACATATATTCCATTTCAGTATGTAACCATCATTTAAGTCTACTTGTGATTAAGCCTTACACACTGGAATTTGGACAAAAATTAGCGTGGGCTAAAGCTAATATATAGGAGGCGACCCTACACGAGTCTCATCTGGTCTTCTATATCTGAATCATTTTCTTAGGGTTAACTACGCTTTAAATTTTCCTTGGAAACATTTGAAAATGATTTAAACTTTTAAATCATACATATACAAGGAAAATATAATCTTTGCTTTATTTTAAGCTATTAGCCATGGTATATATACTTTACCCAAAATAATATTAACGAAATACAATAAGAATTTTCCATCCCTCCAAAAAAAAGTTAAAACCCTTTTTTAACTTAAAATCACTTAGGCTATATGTAACGAACGCGATTTTTCATCGCTCGAAAATCCACATTAATACATTCACTGTATCAACTGCCGAGCAATCGAATGCCGGAAAATCGAATTGTTATGGAGAAAAAAGAAGAGGTAGAAGAAAACAGAAGAAAAAGAAAGAAGAAACAACAGAAACAGAGACAATATCAGAATCTCACATTCGCAGCGGAACAACATATAATAGATAAATGGATAATCTTTAAATCAAAGAACTATATCATTTTATACGTTACATCATCATCAGAGTTTACAACAACAATACAACACTGGACAATTATGTGAACTTGTCCATATACAGAATGCACGGCGGAATAAATAATATCATATATAAATGCTACGCCTCGCCATCCAGCTCGCCAATGACCTCCACAGCATCTCCTAAATCCAGAATGATCTGATAACCTAACTCTAGACTGCCCGTGTGGAAATTGATGGGCACCCAGAGTTTAGGAAGGAAACAATAAACTCCAGGTCAGTCATGGTGACTGGTGTGAGAACTAAAACAGTTTATCTTTAGAAACAAACAACAATAGAATTTTAACATTGAAACCCGCAATGCTTTTGGAAAATGAAACTACCATAAGACCTCCTACCACACACACAATGCAATCGCAGACTTGGAGGAGATTTTCTTCTTATGATAGTCAAAAATGCTTACTATGCAAAACAAATCATTTTTGATATTATTACTAGTGCATAGTGTAAAATTCTTTCGAAAATACAATATTAATCTTAGCCAGCATAGGTAACATTATATTATGCCTGCTATAGCTGCCTCCTGAGGAGACAGGTTATACAATTTCAATCGTAAAGGGTTCGTATTGTTTCTTTGGATTTTCCAACAAATGGTCAGGCTAAGGAACTTCCTATGCCACGTAGGAAACGCCTCTGGTTGGACGCTCCGAGAGACAAACTGCTCTTTGCCAACAAAGCCGGGTTACCCCTGTAACTAGGTAACTCACGAATATGTCATCCCTCGATCCTTTGGGACCTTTATCCGAGCGCTCGGTAACCAACATCACACATAATAAATAAGGTGTGTCCACATGAGTAAGTATCTGGGCTCCATACCATTGATACCACCCCTTTCCAGAAGGAAATGACATACCCTAAAGGGCGCGACCCTCATAACCTTGCCGCAACATTCTTGTTTCGACCATTTCCGGGTTGTTGAGGCCCTGACGAAGTCTCGTCCACAAAGCTACGCTTTTTCACAAAGCCACGCTTTGGGTCAACAGATGATCAAAGTAATGATCACAAAGATAAATGATCATATCACAAATGATCAAACAATGATCATCACACAGCAACACTCAGCATGTCACATTACCAAATTGGGAATATATCGCTGATAAATTTCAACTACATAACCTCTGAGCTCATACGTCTCAGAGAAGGGTGTTAAGCTAAGAGAATAAATTCTCCGCCACCAACAGAAATGTATTTGAAAGAAATCAGCTTTATATCTCAAAATGTAATGTCAGACACGTAACCATACAAGTCTGTTCCGGGTTCGAACAGAACCGAAGACACTTCCAAAGAAGCCATTGCAATCCGGATATTCACAATCCCGATAAAACTTACCATCACAAAGGAAATCTCAATACCGTAGCTAACGGTGCAGAGACAATCGATAGGTCATCCTATCGTTTTCATAAATACCTGGTCTTCACCACCGGTCTTCAATACGATCCATATCGTCGTATCACTAGTTCGGAATGTGTTATACGACACAAAGGTCCTTTCCCGGCTAATCCGAATAGTGAGCGCTTATTCAAAAATAAGTGTGGCATTCAAATTCAAGCAAATCACAACAAATACCCATTCAAGGTAATTATTGATAGTCGGTTATTTAACTATCAATAGGTCTGCACAACATCATCAGACTCCAAATAATTTTCCAAATTATTTATCTTACAAAAATATCTTTACAAGATATATAATTTTCCACACTTCAACTATTTGAAAACAATTTCAAATCAATTTCCACATTTCAATTTATCTTTGAAGATAAAATCTCAAACATTTCCCTTCATATTGGGAAAACATTATCATACCTATTTAATAATAGTTAATCCACAAATCCATTTATTTTCAACATTTGAAAATATTCAATATACTTAAATCAAAATTAAGTATATATTTCATTCTTTAAGGAAATCATTCTCTTTCACAAATTTTATTTGAGTCAAAACGAATGTTACGTAAAACATCGTTACGACAACTCAAAATCACTAGTATAAGGATTCAAAATTTAGATAGATATATAAAAATCCCAATACTATATAAAACATTTCCTTTCGGAAACCATTTACTATAACAATAGTGTTATAGTCCACCATTTCCTTATTCTACGAAACGTCTATTTCAACAATAAATGTTGAAATCTATGTTTTCGATACTTAACACGTTTTAAAACATCTTTTTAAAACAATTACTTCATTTCGTAATATCGCTTCTCCAAAACATATCCATTTCATTTAATAATACATTCACTGTCCAAAATCGTGAATATAATTCGTTATCCAAACTCAACATTTCTACACATTTTATTTAAAGGATTATCCACTGTCCAAAATCGTGAATATACTTCCTTTAATAAGCTATAAAAATTTAACTTATCAAAATTAGTCGTTTCTCGGATTTACAAATCTATGTTTATAAATTCCATTGGTATTTTATAACAACTTTAACTTATAAAAGCACTTTATTAACCAAATCAATTTATAACTCAATTATATACTAAAAATCCATATTATAAGTTAAATACTTATAATTCCTTTATTTGCAAAAATTATTCTTTTAAAACTTCACAAGTTATAAATCTTATTACTTATAAGATTTACTTATACTTCATTTTAACACTTTAAAAACTCCTTTATAACTCAATTATTTTGATCTATAAAATATCAATTTTATAAATCTTATATATATATAAACCATTTTAAAATAAATCAAAAATCTCAATTTAAATAAACCAATCCTTTTAATAATTTACAAATCCATATTTTTTTTAAACTTCCAAAAATGGATCCGATGATGCAACAGCACCAAATGGTCAATCACAGCATCCAAACATCATATATCATCATATGATAACAGAATATATCACAATATCTGTAAATAAATCAATACGGTGAGGAATCCAGTTGGATCCCTCCAACCTGTTTCCCTGCATCCATAGATGTTAGCACAATACCAATTTCACATCAATGTGAAATTATCGCGGTATATGGGATTTATAAATATTATCCGCTATTATGCGGCGCAATAGAGTCTCATCCGCTATACAATGCGGGAAATCAATTCTAATATATACATATTCCAATATATATATATATTTCTATATATACATATATAATACCAATTCCACTTCAACGTGAAATTATCGCAGTATATGTTTTTAATAATTAACATCTGCTTAATAACGGCGTATAATGTCTATTTCAACAATACAGATATCAATTTAACATCCAATCACACAATCAAAATTTTTAAATCTAACTATTTAAAATTTAAATCGAAACAAAACATTCGATTGAGTGAGGAGTTCTCACCTTGCTTTCAATAACAGTCGTAGCGGTTAATTTCGAATAAAATTAAACACGCGTTTAATTTTTCCCGAAATTTTCACTGACTCCAATTGATTCCAATCCAGCTCCATCCCAAAGAGCTCGACAAAATGAAGCCAATGCAATTCGTTTCGTCGAATTCCGACCTCGTATGACAAAGTTATGATTTTTAGAAGTTAATACAATTTCATATACACAAATTTCAATTTTAAACCTTTGCTTTCATCCTGGCCGTTCAAATTCTCTACCTCAGATCTGGGCCACCCTTTCTTTTATCTTTCTCTATCATGTTTCCACCAGGTAATGTACGTGAGCAAGAACCCAAAGCTCACCTACTACATCTCGAAGCCACTCCTTCCATCATCCACTAGAATTCGATCGGCCATCACCAAATCGTTCGTCTATGCAAACTCCACCTTCGGCCATGATCTGGGCGAGCTCGGCCACCCTATGTGCCTTGAAAAACGTGGTGGCAGCAGCAACTTTGAACACGTATTGCCGTTGATTCGTGACGTATTTTCCGATCATAACCGTTGAAATAGAAGATCTTGACGTGCTCTTCAACTTTGTAGTTGAAGATTTCTTGTAATTGTTGATGGATTGGGAGATAATTGGAGGAGAAGGATTGAAATCGCTGGCCATTGAAATGATAATGGCAGCTGGAAGAGATGAGTTAGGGTTTTGCTTGTTAACGTGTATATATATACGTATATATATAATAATATTAAATTCTTTTTAAAACAACTTTTTCAAACGATCCACAAATCACACGTGTCGCCTGGCGTTCGTAAGGTTTACCCCGCGTTCCGAACACAATGGAACGTGTTTCGGGAGCTAATTCGATCATCTGTGCGAGCTACGGAATTAAACAATCAAATTTAAATTAAACCTATTTAAACTGATTTCGATGCGTTTTGGCTTGCCCCGAACAAACGGTAAATCCGATTGACATGAACTTTGAAACATTACAATAATATCACATTATGGATCCGATGAAACTGGTATCGTTGAAATCCGACACTGTTTGAAAAATGACTATTTTAATTCACCAAATTAATGTTAAAACAATTTCGATGCGTTTCGAGCTGCCACGGTCAAACGACAACTCCGATTGCTACGAAAATTGAAATCCGATTATAACAAACTATTACGGATCCAATAGAACTTGTTTAGTCCAATTCTGAGACTGTCCCAAAAATGGCTAATTTCACCAGTCGATTTAATATTAAAATATTCAATTTTCACAGATTAACTTTTAATTCGATTTTAAAAGTTCTATAACATCACTAAAACTCCAATATAATTTAATATAACTTTATAAATCATTTTCAATCACATTTAATCTAGATTTCAATTATTTCTGGAATTTCAGATATTCAATTATCGATTTAATTATCCAATTAAATCCAGATATTCGAATTTTAAATTATTCGACTTATTAATTCCACTTGTTAATATTTAAAATAAATTAAATATTCGAATTTCAAATATCAAAAATTTTGGGTCGTTACAAACTCCCCCCCTTAAAAGAATTTCATCCTCGAAATTACCAAGTAAGAAAAATTCACAATATCTATTAACTTTCCAGAAATCCACTTTGTGAAAATTTTATATTCACTTTTTTTCCAAAACCTTTAACTTCAACTAAAACAATGGTTTCCATTTTCTAGTTCAATTTGTATATTTTCATTACAATTTAGAAATCAACTTTTCATTAACAAAAATTTCCAAAATTTCCCGAAAATTTTCTAACGCCTTAAATTTTCAGAAAAATTCGCCAGTGTCTCCTTTGCGTGGTTCGGTCGTAGTAGGATCACAATAGACATAAATATGTATACATCGATCCACCCGGTCAGAAAAGCAGAAAAACAGTTCATATTTCCTATTTTTATTGCGTAGGCGTACCTTTTTAGCATTTTTAAGCAAAGCAGTTATTTATTTAGCATTTTAGCGCAACCAAACCAACCGAACGGTAGCCACCGCACCTGTACTTACTCAATTTAAACATGTAAGTGACATATATATAAGGTTATTAACAATTTACTCTTTTAAACAACTACAACACTTGCATATCAAAGAAATGCATACTAAACAAGTTTTATAAGCAACTTATAAAATTTCAACATCACTTGTAATTGTTTACAACCAATTCGTATACAATGGCATTCAATTGTTCATTTTCAATTAGTTTACATTCACTAATTTACATTCAAGTTGGTTCACTTCCAATTCAAATCAATTACTATTTAAATTTACTTCACCTTCAATTTAAATCAAATTACATAGCTTCCAATTCCATTTATTCAATTTCATTAACACTAATGAATTATACTACATACAATCAACCAACAATCATATAACATCCAATGTATATTCAACACAACCAAATAAATTCAATTTACTTTACTTACATTCAATTTGGTTCAATACTTTTAATTAGCTTTAATGAATTAACACTTACATTCATTATTCCATATCAATTTATTCACATTCGATTGATTAACATTCAATCCATTTATTCAATTCAATTGCTACTTCATTTAACAAATAAAATTGAATTTTTATTTATATAACTCAAGTTCATATTCATTTAATAAATTCACTTTATTAATTTACTTTGATATCAAAATCAAACTCATTCAACATTACTTAAGTTATTTCCATTTCAAACATCATTTGTTCAAATTAAGTTAAGTTTCTACTTATAAATCCAATTCAGATTCCAATTCTATTTAACTTTTACCAAAGTCAAATTTATTATCTCATATTATAAGTTCAAAACTTGATTACTTATACTCAACAATTAGAGCTTAGATTTTATTGATTCACTTATACTTACTTTAATTTAACTCCATTCTTTAAGTTAAATTTATTATATCAAAATTCAAATTATATAAGTATCAACTCATTTATTATTCCCATCAATATTTTAAATAGGATTCCAGAGTCTTTTCAACCTTTCAAAACCATTTTTGAAATCAATTCAAATTTATCTTTTGAATTTCTAAAACCAAATCCAATTTTTTTCCAAACAACTTTCATTTAAAATAATCTGGCATCAATTCCTCTTTTGGAAACCCAAAAATGAACACCAATGATGTCGCGATCATCATCGGAATTATTTTCCAACGACCGAAAAGAGTTTAGAGCTTTCATCTCTCCAAAACAATTTTCCAAAATATCAAATCCTTTCAAAAACCTTTCTTTGGAATTTTATTTTAGATTATAAATCACATTTATAAATCTTTTACTTATAAAATTTCACTTTTTATATATAAGATTATTTTTACCATTGTAAATCATTTTAATAATAAATTCATACATTATAATTCATTTGCTTATACAATTTACTCTTTCACAATTGTTGTTTTATTTAACTTATTCAAACAAACAACCAATCAATTTATATATATATTTTAATAACTTCCGGAAAATTATTTTCCTTTATATACAAAATATAATAGAGGTAAAATTATTTCATTTACCCAATTTTAAAACAATATTGTGCCGAATTGTTCTGAACAAGTGTTTAGAGATCCCTATCGATACAGTTGTACGGACTATACCGACCAGAATCCATATACCACTCAACAAACCAATCATCACAATATAAAAAAAAATTATATTAACTAACAAATACACGCTCGTATCTATTATTACACTCAAACTCATTCTAGAGTACTACTGACTCTATCTCTAATGGGTAACACCCAACAGAGCAGGGTTGTCGCTTAACCAAAATGGGTTAAATTTTTGTTAATGAAAAGTCAATTTCCAAATTGAAATGAAAATGTAGAAATGTTGAGTTTGGATAACGAATTATATTCACGATTTTGGACAGTGGATAATCCTTTAAATAAAAATGTAACGAACGCGATTTTTCGTCGCTCGAAAATCGACATTAATACATTCACTGTATCAACTGCCGAGCAATCGATGCCGGAAAACCGAATTGTTATGGAGAAAAAGAAAAGGTAGAAGAAAACATAAGAAAAAGAAAGAAAAAGAACACAGAAACAATATTAGAATCTCACATTCGCAGCGGAACAACATATAGTAGATAAATGAATAATCTTTAAAACAAAGAACTGTATCATTTTATACATTACATCATCATTAGAGGTTACAACAACAATACAACACAACTGGACAGTTATACAACTTGTCCTCATACAGAATACACAGCGGAAAAATAATATCATATACAAGTGGTACGTCTCGCCATCTAGCTCACCAATGAGCTCCACAGCATCTCCTGAATCCAGTTCAGATTCAAATTCTATTTAACTTTTACCAAAGTCAAATTTATTATCTTATATTATAAGTTCAAAACTTGATTACTTATATTCAACAATCATCTAACAATCAATGTCATCCAATACAACCAAATTTATTAATTTACATTCAATTTGGTTTAACACTTTTAATTCCAATTGGTTCAATATTAAATTGGTTTCCATTCAATTATTCAACTTCTATTCAATTATTCAACTTCTAATATATTAGCTTTTAATGAAGTAATATGGAATAATGGATTATGCATAACCAACTCATCCCTCTCAGGGACATGTAGGGGTAAGAGTCTCCCGTTCGCCACCAAACCGCGAAGCGAGAACCCCCCATCATGATGTAATATAGCAAATGCGATCCATATCGTCGTATCACTAGTTCGGAATGGGTTATACGACACAAAGGTCCTTTCCCGGCTATTCCGAATAGTCAGCGCTTATTCAAAAATAAGTATGGCATTCAAATTCAAGCAAATCACAACAAATACCCATTCAAGGTAATTATTGATAGTCGGTTATTTAACTATCAATAGGTCTGCACAACATCATCAGACTCCAAAAAATTTCTAAATTATTTATCTTCCAAAAATATCTTTACAAGATATATAATTTTCCACACTTCAACTATTTGAAAACAATTTCAAATCAATTTCCACATTTCAATTTATCTTTGAAGATAAAATCTCAAACATTTACCTTCATATTGGGAAAACATTTCCATACCTATTTAATAATAGGTAATTCACAAATCCATTTATTTTCAACATTTGAAAATATTCAATATACTTAAATTAAAATTAAGTATATATTTCATTCTTTAAGGAAATCATTCTCTTTCACAAATTTTATTTGAGTCAAAACGAATGTTACGTAAAACATCGTTACGACAACTCAACATCACTAATATAAGGATTCAAAATTTAGATAGATATATAAAAATCCCAATACTATATAAAACATTTCCTTTCAGAAACCATTTACTATAACAACAGTGTTATAGTCCACCATTTCCTTATTCCTCGAAATGTCTATTTCAACAATAAATGTTGAAATCTATGTTTTTGATACTTAACACGTTTTAAAACATCTTTTCAAAACAATTACTTCATTTCGTAATATCGCTTCTCCAAAACATATCCATTTCATTTAATAATACATTCACTGTCCAAAATCGTGAATATAATTCGTTATCCAAACTCAACATTTCTACACGTTTTATTTAAAGGATTATCCACTGTCCAAAATCGTGAATATACTTCCTTTAATAAGCTATAAAAATTTAACTTATCAAAATAAGTCGTTTCTCGGATTTACAAATCTATGTTTATAAATTCCATTGGTATTTTATAACAACTTTAACTTATAAAAGCACTTTATTAACCAAATCAATTTATAACTCAATTATATACCAAAAATCCATATTATAAGTTAAATACTTATAATTCCTTTATTTGCAAAAATTATTCTTTTAAAACTTCACAAGTTATAAATCTTATTACTTATAAGATTTACTTATACTTCATTTTAACACTTTAAAACTGCTTTATAACTCAATTATTTTGATCTATAAAATATCAATTTTATAAATCTTATATATATATAAACCATTTTAAAATAAATCAAAAATCTCAATTTAAATAAACCAATCCTTTTAATAATTTACAAATCCTTATTTTTTAAAACTTCCAAAAATGGATCCGATGATGCAACAGCACCAAATGGTCAATCACACCATCCAAACATCATATATCACCATATGATAACAAAATATATTACAATATCTGTAAATAAATCAATACGGTGAGGAATCCAGTTGGATCCCTCCAACCTGTTTCCCTACATCCACAGATGTTAGCACAATACCAATTTCACATCAATGTGAAATTATCACGGCATATGGGATTTATAAATATTATCCGCTATTATGCGGCGCAATAGGGTCTCATCCTCTATACAATGCGGGAAATCAATTCCAATATATACATATTCCAATATATATATATATATTTCTATATATATATATATATAATACCAATTCCACTTCAATGTGAAATTATCGCGGTATATGTTTTTAATAATTAACATCCGCTTAATAACGGCGTATAATGTCTATTTCAACAATACAGATATCAATTTAACATCCAATCACACAATCAAAAAATTTAAATCTAACTATTTAAAATTTAAATCGAAACAAAACATTCGATTGAGTGAGGAGTTCTCACCTTGCTTTCAATAACAGTCGTAGTGGTTTATTTCGAATAAAATTAAACACACGTTTAATTTTTCCCAAAATTTTCACTGACTCCAATTGATTCCAATCCAGCTCCATCACAAAGAGCTCGACAAAACGAAGCCAACGCAATTCGTTTTGTCGAATTCCGACCTCGTATGACAAAGTTATGATTTTTAGAAGTTAATACAATTTCATATATACAAATTTCAATTTCTATTTCAATTTTAAACCTTTGCTTTCATCCTGGCCGTTCAAATTCTCTACCTCAGATCTGGGCCACCCTTTATTTCATCTTTCTCTATCATGTTTCCACCAGGTCATGTACGTGAGCAAGAACCCAAAGCTCACCTACTACATCTCGAAGCCACTCCTTCCATCGTCCACTAGAATTCGATCGGCCATCACCAAATTGTTCGTCTATGCAAACTCCACCTTCGGCCATGATCTGGGTGAGCTCGGCCACCCTATGTGCCTTGAAAAAAGTGGTGATAGCAGCAACTTTGAACATGTATTGCCGTTGATTCGTGACGTATTTTCCAATCATAACTGTTGAAATAGAAAATCTTGACTTGCTCTTCAACTTTGTAGTTGAAGATTTCTTGTAATTGTTGATGGATTGGGAGATAATTGGAGGAGAAGGATTGAAATCGCTGGCCATTGAAATGATAATGGCGGCTGGAAGAGATGAGTTAGGGTTTTGCTTGTTAACGTGTATATATATACATATATACATATATATATATATAATAATATTAAATTCATTTTAAAACAACTTTTTCAAACGATATCCAAATCACACGTGCCGCGTGGCGTTCGTAAAGTTTACCCTGCATTCCGAACACAATGGAACGTGTTTTGGGAGCTAATTCGATCATCTGTGCGAGTTACAGAATTAAACAATCAAATTTAAATAAAAATGATTTAAACCGATTTCGATGCGTTTTGGCTTGACCCGGACAAATGGTAAATCCGATTGACACGAAATTTGAAACCTTACAATAATATTACATTATGGATCCGATGAATCTAGTTTCGTCGTAATCTGACACTGTTTGAAAAATGACTATTTTAACTCGCCAAATTAATATTAAAACAATTTCGATGCGTTTCGAGCTGCCACGGTCAAACGACAACTCCGATTGCTACGAAAATTGAAATCCGATAATAACAAACTATTACGGATCTAATGGAACTAGTTTCGTCCAATTCTGAGACTGTCCCAAAAATGGCTAATTTCACTAGTCGATTTAATATTAAAATATTCAATTTTCACAGATTAACTTTTAATTCGATTTTAAAAGTTCTATAACATCACTAAAACTCCAATATAATTTAATATAACTTTATAAATCATTTTCAATCACATTAAATCCAGATTTCAATTAATTCTGGAATTTCAAATATTCAATTATCTATTTAATTGTCCAATTAAATCCAGATATTTGAATTTTAAATTATTCGACTTATTAATTCCACTTGTTAATATTTAAAATAAATTAAATATTCGAATTTCAAATATCAGAAATTCTGGGTCGTTACACTATATTGCCAAAAGCAATTTATTCGAAACCTTTGTTTAAAGCCATTAAACAACCATTTCGAAACGATTGAAAGTAACCCATTCATAACTATTGAAAGTAACCCTTTCTCAACCATTGAAAGCATCCTTTTCGAAACCAGTGAAAGTACCTCTTACGAAACCATTGAAAGTATCTCTTTTGAAACCATTGAAAGTATCTCTTTCAAAACCATTTATAGAAGCCCATTCGAAAACATTGAATTCTTCTCTTTCGAAAATGTTACTCCAAAAATTCACCTTTCGTCTGAGTCGAAAGGTCCTTCAACAAAGACTAATAAAGAGGAGTTCAGACCAAACCTTTTGAAGGAGTCGAAGGGATGCAGTCATCAAAGCTTAACAGCCTCAAAACCTTTCGAAAGGGTCGGAAGGTTACATCTCACAGTATTCAGGGAGTTCCTACCTTTCGACAAGATGGAGAAGTCAAAACAAGTATTAGCAACCCCATGGTGACCTTTTCGAAAGCATAGCAAGCCTTTCGAACCGGTTAATAGCCATCCAGGAGACCTTTCGACAACGTCGAAAGGCGCTATGAAGAAAGCAACACTCAGAAGTTAGCAAAGGCAAAAGAATGAATGAAAACCTTTCGACAACGACCAAAGGAAGCACAGCCTTCGACAACATTGAAGGGAAATACAGCTCTTGGCAACATTCAAGTGAAGTGCAAACCTTTTGACAAGGTCGAAAGGTTCATAACAACAAGTGAAGACAAACCTTTCGACAAGGTTGAAGGATTCACAACAGTATACAAAAAGAAAATTTTCGACGAAGTCGAAAGATTCATGAAGTCATTAGAAGGGCAAACCTTTCGACAAGGACGAAGGGTTCATAATGGCATATGAGGGGCAAACCTTTCGACAAGGTCGAAAGTTTTATAGCTGCATGTAAAAAGGGGACCTTCCAACCCTATCGAACGCATGGAGTCGAACCCAAGAGGCCACGTTTTGGGGATCCATTTTCTCTCATTCTGAACTTGTATTTTCTGAAATAAAGCATTGTAGACCTAATAAGGGAAATTGTTAATTTGGGAATTTAATGAAATGAAGCTTACTTGGATGAATAAAGGGAATGTTGGAAATGTAGATTACAGATCTTAAGGCAGAATTAACACTAGAGGGGAGTTGAATAGTGATTAATTAATTTTATGAATCTTTTCGGAATATTTTCAAATTAAACCCAAACAGATGCAATTCGCAAACACAGAAAAAATCACAGAATCAAACGCAGATGCAAATAGTAAATAAAAGTAGTAAAGGAAAGAACACACCGGAATTTTATAATGGTTTAGAGTTACCCTACATCCAGTCCTACACAATTTCTTGTGCAGATTTCTTTTCAAATATAATGTCGATATTACAACCTCAATTTCAAGGCCACGAGATATACCCTCCTGTCTTTGAGTCCAAGGCAAACTCTCGTGATTTAACCAGCCTACAAGATCACCTAATTGATTTATGGGCTACAATCACACCCTATTGATTTACAGGCTACAATCACACCATTTCCAATATCACTTTGATAGATAGAGAAACTAAATACACTTCTTTGATTACAAATGATCCTATGATTTTGAATAGCACTGAGATCTTTGAGAGAGAGTGGTAGAGAATCAAACTAGAGATGATCAAGTTTGATTCACTTAGGATTTTGGCAAAGTTTTTTTAAAATATAAGAGAATATTTGAGTGGAGAAGAAGGAGTGAAGAAATGAAGAAAAACTAACTTAAAATTTGTTGAAAACAACTGGTATTTATAGAAGAACAATAGTCATGTCCATTAGTGAAAGGTTACGACGAATAAACACTTCATTTGAAATTTTGAATTTTGAATTCTACGGCTACCTTGTCGACATGGGGGGATGGGGTATGTCGACATGCCCGAGCAAATTTTGAAAATTTATTATTGTTTTTAAAAGAGATTTTCTTCTAAAATTTATCAAAACAATTTCTAAAGTTTTTAAACCATTTTGAATATAGTTTAAACTTATAAAAGAGATTTAAAAAGTAATCTTAAAAATATGTAATCTATAATATAAATGTAATATTAAAAACTAAGTATAGGATATATTATTGAGATTTAAAGCTTTATAATATTAAAACCAGGAGATAGTTTAAAAACAAGAGATGATTCTTAAATCAAAATATAAAAGATAATAAAATTACTTTAAGGCTAAAATATTTAAACTGAGAGAGATGACTTTTAAAATGTTTTTGGAAAAATATTTAAAACAAATCATTATGAAAATTTCGTGGATTCCATTCCACCAGAGAAGGTCGTGGGTTCCATCCCACTAAAGGGGTCATGGGTTCCATCCTACTGTTAAAATCCGAATAAAGATTTTAGTGCTATTATGAAGTTTTAACATAAATCTA
This sequence comes from Allium fistulosum, assembly GCA_030737815.1. NCBI lineage: Eukaryota > Viridiplantae > Streptophyta > Magnoliopsida > Asparagales > Amaryllidaceae > Allium > Allium fistulosum. Next base: position 420,341,469 of record CM060907.1, on the reverse strand, counting down.
AACATTATTACTTATCTTGATATCTTGTACTCTTGAACTCTTGAAATCTTGAACTCTTGATACTCATGAGTCTTCAGTCTTAGTTTCTTCAATCTTGAATTTGTCAATCTTGAATCTCTATACTCAGTCTTGAATCTTTATACTGTACAGTCTTCATTCTCAGTACCTTCATATACATATATATCTAGACAAGAATATTAGTATTTATATTTTATAACAAGTCCTAAGGTTGTTGTCATCGAAACCATCATCTCAGGAACTAACAATCTCCCTCTTTTTGATGATGACAACCTATGTTTAGAAAATATACTCCACCAAACTCTGATTCCACTCTTACTCCCATTTATTCCAACAACTCCCTCTTAATCTACTAACTCCCCCTTAATCTAATCCTATCTAACCTATTTTATAATTCTCCCCCTTTTTCATCAGCAAACACTAAGCCTAAACTACATAACTCCCCCTTAAACTAATAATTATGGAACTAAATACTAATAACGAAGTATAATTAAGTGAAATGTAAATATAATTTTATTATATATATATATGTTGTTATATTACACATATAAACACAAATATATACAAATACACACAATATATAAAAACATTAACATAAAAACAATCTAATGAGAGTCTTTGATAATTGGTGACTTGTGAATCGAACAATTTGGGTAATGGAGACAAAAGTTTCCACGTTGTTCGACCAAATTACCATCTTTATCAAAAAAGACTTCTTCAATGCAAATAACTTTATCGTCTTCGTCCATTTGTGCTTCTTCTTCTTCTTCTTCGTCTTCCTCTAATGTATTATTAAGATGAATGTTAGAGAAGTCATCTTCAATCACAATCGGGTCCGCATGATTATCCATTAGAAATTTGTGCAAATTTCTAAGGATTTTGCCTTGTTTCTCTTGTTCCTTAGCCATCTTTATTTGCATAACTTGCAACTGAGTCATCATTTGCAGAGAGTCCTTTAAAGTTTCCTCTTTATTCATGACTTGGGATAGTGTAGTTCGTTGAAATGGACCAGCATTATGAGAAGGGAAAGAAAAGGTCACATTTTGGTTTGGTTTAAGAGAGGACCATTATTTTATAGGGGGAATTAATTTAAAGGACAAAACTTTGTATATTTTTAGCCTCAAGGACACGACCTCGATATTTTAACCCAAGGACAAACGTTCTCCTAAAAATTATTCATAAGGACAAACATTCTTTCAAAACTGCTACCGAACTAAAAACTGATATCTAAAAACTGCTATCGATAACTACAAACTGATACCTAAAAACTATAAAAACTGATATCTAAAGAAAGTTGTCCTTCGGGATAAAATACTGAAGGTCTGTCCTTGAGGCTAAAATGCTGAGAAATTTTGTCCTTGACAATAATTTCCTGTATTTTATATTCTTTGAAGTTTATTACAGAGAGAAATAAAGTGGAAGACAGAAGAATTCGAAATATAGAGAATATATAATTACCAAACTAATTTTAGAGGAAAAATCAAAATTTCAAATTTTATCGTTGTATGTCTACATGAGGGTAGGGGGATGTCGACATCCTTATGGAAATTTTGACAATTTTATTTTTCTTTATTTATTTAAATATATATGTTACTATATCTATATTCTATATCTCAGTTATGGAGCAAATACCTAGTTCTCTTCTATATTTAGTAAAGGTTGATAGATTCAAGGATTTGGTCAGAATATCAGCTATTTGATTCTCAGTGTTGATAAATTCAAGAGAAATAATCTCTTTATTTACATTACCTCTGAGAAAATATGTCTGATATCAATAAGTTTGGTTCTGGCATGATGAGTAGGATTTTTGGATAAATTTATTGCACTTGTATTGTCACAATAAATTGGTTATTTTGAAATATTTAATTCAAAATCCTTTAGGGTATGTTGCATATAGATAACTTGAGAACAAGCCATAGCAGTAGAGATATATTTTGCTTCAATTGTTGATAGTGAGACGGTATTTTGCTTTTTTACTTAACCAGAAAACCAGAGAATGTCCTAAAAAGTGACAAGTTCCACTTGTACTTTTTCGGTCTGATTTACAACGAGCATAGTCAGCTTCACAATATGAGATTAAATCAAATGAATCATTTTTAGGGTAAAATAGGCCATAATCTAAAGTGTGTTTAACATATCTTAGGATACGTTTAACAGCTTTTAAATGGTTTGTTTTGGGTTGAGATTGGTATCTTGCACAGTGACAAACACTATGCATGATATCAGGCCTACTTGCAGTTATATAGAGTAGCGATCCAATCATTCCCCTGTATAGTTTTTGATCAACATCATTTGAGATATCTTCTTTATTCAAGTCTTCATTGGTTGCCATAGGAGTGGGTTTTCCACTCGTAGTGGTTGTTAACTCCTATTTTGAAGCGACCTAAAAACCACGCGACCTAACTCCAGTGACGACCTACCGACCTAAGAGATGTAGGCGACTTAAGGAGTACAACGCCTTAACACGAGGACCTGCTTAAGAATGCTAATGACCTAACATACTTCACGACCTAAGAGACCTCACGACCTAACATACTTCACAACCTAAGAGACCTCACGACCTAACATACTTCACGACCTAAGGGACTTCGCGACCTAATTTCGTAAAGGACCTACTACCTAAAGAAGCAAGCGAACTAACTGGTTCAAAAGGCAGTGCGACCTACGACCTACCTTAGGTCGCTCACGACCTATCTCCACTGCCCAGTTTACACAAGCCAACATAACTCCCTATGTCGCTTTCCTTTAAGTCACCCACTACCTACCAGCCCACTAGGTCGCCAACGACTTAGTACCTTCCTTAACCAGTCCACGACCTATGACTTGCCAAAATGATTGTGATAAAGTGCAACGCAACTGATAAGTCGGAGCCGGAGCACCTTAAGTCGCACACGACCTACGACATACCTTAGGTCGTTCATGACTTAGGACTTGTATGACTCGAACTCCGCCCAGAACCACTCCTATAAATACAGCCCCACCTCAAACGTGAAGTGAACTTTTTTGGCCAATCATTTTCTGAAGCGCCATTACGCTGCCGAATTCTCAACTCATCCAAGACTCGAAGAACTCCAAACATCGAAGATACTACAACAAGCTTTGAACGAGATTCTATACATCCGACATGGATTCGACAAATCTCATCATCAAAGTTTGAGTTACTAATCTGAAGTGTTTGAGTGATCGAAGTGAATTGTATTCGAAGTGTATTGTATCAAATTGTAACCAGATCAGCAATAAAAGACTATAAAGTGGACGTATGCTCAATTACGGGCCGAACCACTATAAATCTGTTGTTCCTTTACCGTTTTCTGCTATTTTCAGCTTATATTCTGTTCCCGTACCAACGGGTGGTGCTTTCACATTGTTATTACACACACCAGGTGTTAGAGTTCAATTTTCAGCGTTAACATTTTGGTGCTTTCACTGAGAATTGAACTCAGGAATATTCTCACCATTGCTCCGCAAGAGTTTGTTGATTGAATCTCTCTAAAGACCAGAAGTTTATCTGAAATCATGGCTCCTGAAAGAAAGGGTAGATCTACCAGATCCGAAAATGCTCATGAGGAAACCTCCGCTTCCCCAACAGCAAATCAATCAACTCCTACCGTCGGAGTCACAAGGGCTGAATTAGATGATGCAGTGTCGGGATTATATCAGCAGATTGAAGCTCAAAATGCTTTAATGATGGACAGATTAAACGCTCTACTTGGGGCAAATCAACAGCTAGAAAACAATGAAACAGTCTTCACTGAAGATGCTCGTAATTCCCAGGAGAAAGATATTCCTCAAAGAGCAGCTGGCACCGCCGAAATGCCACCTTTCCAAGCTGAAGGTCCAAGGCCGCAGCCAACTTTTCACGAGCATTTGCCTAGGCAAAATTCCGAAAGGAGAGGTGACTCTACCCGGCGATGCCTCCGAACAATGAGGAGTACCTATCAGGGATGATTCGCCAAATCATGAAAGAGAGCATGCAGAGGGAAGAAAACGAGAGTGATTGGGGATTTGCGCCAAGCAGAACTCCGTTTACTGCAAGGATCCTGAAAGCAGAGTTTCCAAGAAAATTTGTGCCTCATACTATTCCGGCTTATAGAGGGATAAGTGACCCTAATCATTTTCTATACAAGTATGATTGGCATATGACCGGCGCAAGGGCATCAGATGAGATTAAATGCCGATACTTTCCAGTATACTTGGAAGGAGTGGCTTTACTTTGGTTCACAAAGCTACCAATTTGGTCCATAGATCAATTCTCTGATTTAACTCGAAAGTTGAAGGATCGGTTCAGGTTGTATGCTTCAAAAGCTAAAGATATAATGTCACTATCCAGTCTTGAACAAGGGCCCGGAGAATCTATCAGATCTTTCTTGAACCGTTTCAATATAGCCCTAGCCGAAGTGGATAATGCAGAACCCCGTATGATCCTGACTTACCTGATGCGGGCCATCAAAAAATCAAGTGAATTCCGAAGATGGTTAAAAATGAAGGAGCCAAACTCACTCGAAAAATTCTATAAAAAGGCCGACGAATTTATGCGTTTGGAAAACCTCTCCGCGTCGGCAAAAGTGGTTGTTGCCGAAGTCAAGAATAACAATGTTACTTCTAACAAAAGAGAATCCGGAACCCAGAAAAGGGAAAGTGATGGAGGAAAGAAGCAGGAGAATGAGAAGAAACCTCGCCGCTTTAATCTCTCAAATTTTACCCCTATAACTGATACACCGGAAAATATCTTCTTCGCGACAAAAGATGTTATCAAGTATCCTAAACAACCAGAGATGGGGAGAGGTGCAATACGTAATGGGAAATTCTGCCGATTCCACAATCAACCTGGCCATGACACTAACCAATGTCACCAATTGAAGAATGTGATTGAAGAGTTACTAGAACAGGGTAAACTGCAACAATATGTGAAGAAAAACAGAGCAGACCGAGCAGAACCAACCTCATCCACTCAGGGGCAAGAACACCCTGCTCATCAATCTGACTATGGCAACAACACTGCGGGGCAAGAATCTGAAAAGCTTATCATTAACGTTGTCACAGGAGGTCCCCACGCAGCAGCCAGGAGTTGGGACGACTATTAACTACCCACAAAACTGCAGCTGGGGCATCTTCCAATATCTCTGGCATATGAATCAAAAACTACGAATCCGGTGGAAATGGAAATTCAATCTGGAGAGTCTGGAACAATAATTATTTGCATCCAATTTTTACTTAACAGCATTGCTTAAATTTGTAAAATGATAATGGATGTATAACTCTTGTATTGTAAACCACTGAGAAATCAGGGTGGATTAATAATAAAGAATATTAAATCTTGTGTTCTAATGCTATATAATGCCTGTTTCATTTCGATATGCAAATATCTTAAATATATTGCTAAAATGTCGATTTAATGTTGCAGGCTATCAAAGCAAAAGCTTACTTATTTAACACATCACACGATTTGGCGATTCCCATAAATCACTCAATAACAAAGTACATTTCTCTGGCAGAAAGCAAGCAATTTGCAAAAGAATGGGGCATGTACTTGAAGTGATGACAAGGAATCGCTAAGGAGCAGATGGTGAAAGAACACAAGCAACAATTGCTACTCTTCGGAGTTCAAACATAAAGACCTCTACGGAGGCACAAGCCCTCTTCGGAGACACGCCAAAAAATGGAAGTTCTCTTCTCAACAAAGAGGTTGGTGGAACCAGAAGGCGCAGGATCTTTGTTAACTAGTTGCGACCGTTTGTGCAAACAAACGTCCAATTAAGTAACTTACGTCTGCCCCATGGATCCATTTAACTGTGAGAAAGTGACTTCCAAGCAATCAAATAAAGACTTCTCCGGAAGCACAAGACTTCTCCGTAAGCAAAAGACTTCTCCGGAAGCACAAAACCTCTTCGGAGGTATAATGCTAATCTTCAAAGTCCATGCTACTCCACAGATTCCAAAATGCTAATCTTCCGAGTCCATGCTACTCCACAAATTCCCAAATGCTAATCTTCAGAGTCCATGCTACTCCACAGATTCCCAAATGCTAATCTTCGGAGTCCATGCTACTCCACATATTCCAAAATGCTAATCTTTGGAGTCCATGCTACTCCACAGATTCCAAAATGCTAGTCTTCGGAGTCCATGCTACTCCATAGATTCCCAAATGCTAATCTTCGGAGTCCATGCTACTCCACAGATTCCAAAATGCTAATCTTCGGAGTCCATGCTACTCCACAGATTCCAAAATGATAATCTTTGGAGTCCATGCTACTCCACAGATTCCCAAATGCTAATCTTCGGAGTCTATGCTACTCCACAGATTCCCAAATGCTAATCTTCGGAGTCCATGTTACTCCACAGATTCCAAAATGCTAATCTTTGGAATCCATGCTACTCCACAGATTCCCAAATGCTAAACTTCGTAGTCCATGCTACTCCGTAGATTCCCAAATACTAATCTTCGGAGTCCATGCTACTCCACAGATTCCAAAATGCTAATCTTTGGAGTCCATGCTACTCCATAGATTCCACAACGCTACTCCTCAGAAATTCAAAAAAGCCCTCCTCAGAGGCACACTTCAACTCTCAAGGAAGACCTACTTGTTCATCTTGAAAAATTCTTCCCCAGAAATTGAAGTGCTAAGTAAAATACTCTTTATAGTTCCGCTTTACTGCATAGGAGAATTCACTTCTCAAAAACATGAAGTGACCATCTCCGAAGGTTGAAGCGTGAAAACTTCTCCAAAAACGAGACACGCTCCATTTAAGTAGAATAATTGTTTCCTCAAAAACGGAATAGTTATTCTCCAAAAATAAGAGTACAAGTCTTGCCAAAGCAAAAGGATATTGCAATGCACTTGTGGTATAGGGGCAATATCATACAATACAAATACATCAATAAAAGTAGTATTCAAGCGACATACCACAAGCTCATTATAATATCACGCGGAAAAGGTGTGGAATAAATGCATTCTCAAACATAGAAAAAAAGTTTGTACAAGTAAAAAGAATCGCTTATTCTACACTAAAATGAGAAATAGATGCATTCTTACATATACAAGAATTCGTGCAAGTAAAAGAATTATTTTATTCAATACTGTGAAAATTCTTTACAATGCAGAGCTCAAAAGAGCAGGGATCGGTACCCGCACAATCTCCGGTCAATACAAGCAAAAAGCAAAACGGAGAAGATAAAATCAAGCTCATTTCTCCTTCTTCCCACCTTTGGAGCTTTTACCCGGCTTAATGATTAGTTTCCGAGGCCACTGTGGACGGGTCGGGGAGGAAGGAGAAAGAGGAGCAGCTGGATCTTCTTCAACATTTTCTTCATCAGCCAAAGTGCTCTTCTTCTTCTTCTTCATTGCGCGCTTCCCTTTCCTCTTTGAAGAAGACTCACTTCCCGGAGTATAAAACTCAGAAAGGTTTGTGTCATCATCATAAGCTCGCTCCGGGGTCTTTTCGCCTTCTTCAAGTTCCCTAGTCTTTTGTTCCTGCGAAACAACCGGATCATCCCAGTCTTTGAGGGCTTCTATTTTCTCTTCTTGTGATACTGGTTGAGAAGCAGAAAGAGGAGTGACTTGAGAAGGAGGAGGAACAACAGCTGGAGAAGGAGAAGTTAGCGCAACTTTCGGTACTTCTGCTACAAAAGAAAATAAGTTAAAATCAGTATTCTCTGAGAAAAGAGGAGATGTCGGATCATCAGGACTTAAGTAATAAGAAAGAAATTCATCGAGTTATGAACAACCCACTTGAGCAAGATCTGAATCAAGGTTACCTGAAGAAGTCGGCTTAATCACGACGATTTCAAACTTTTCAGCTTAAACATCGTCCTGGGTCTTTTCATCAACTTGAGTAGTGGGAGGCTCGGTTGTCGCAGTTTTAACATCGGCTTTTGCGGAAGGTGAAGCATAGGAGCTAGAGCCAGTGTTATCAAAATCGACCGAAGCCAGAGGACGAGCGGGGTCAATTAAGTCACTTTCTCTAAACACTCTCCTCCCGCTGCTTCGGCTCACTCCCTAGCAAGCTGCTCTTTTCCCCTGGCAAGGGCGGCACGTGCTTCATCATCCAGATAAGTCGTTTCAAGGTCCGCCTCTGCATAACCAGCACCTCCAAACAAGTCAATTATCGCCGCCCACACTTCAGCCAGGGTGACTTCATAGTCCGGCCCCAAAAATGAGAGACTTCCGCGCCCCAAGACGCTATGGATATAAAAGACAAATAGAGTAGAGCTGACTTTTGCCTTCGTCGCCTCGTGCGACTGCTCAGCCATTTCTTTTCCGGCGATGGCCTCATCGCGCTCTTTCTCAGCTTTTGACAGTTGAGCTCGCAACCGCATAATTTCCAAGTCCTGGGAACTCGCCTTCTCTTGCAGCTAGGCAATGTCGGTGCGATAGATTTATGTCATCCGCTTTTCAAATTCAAGTTGAGCCTCAGCATTCCGTTGGGCAGCATGAGCATCACGAACTTGTTTTTGAAGAACGTCTTCCTTTTGAGTGTAGGAGGAAGAAGAAGTAGCAAGCTCATCTTTGAGTTTCTTAACTTCAAACTCAAGTCTTGAATTGTCGTCAACAATGCTCGTCATCTCCGCATCGTGTTGCTTGAGAATCTTCTTCCACTCTGAATGATCGTTCTCCATAGTTAACATGGCCTCAAGATTCATATGGTTAACTCTTTGAAGCTCGTCAACCAGTTTCTGCCATCCGGATATCCTCTCAATATCAAGCTTAACAGCATCAAGATTTCTAAGCATAGTTTGCTTATCGATTGGTACCAAGTCCAAATCGAAACGCACCCCTTTCAAGCACCAATTTGGGAATCGACTTTGAAGCGTAGGAGGGCCGTCCCCGACTTGATACTGAGGCCTATTGATAATTGTTTGAATATCAGACTTCTTGAGGGCTGGAGAACTAGATGGAATTTCTGCAGAGGTAGGAGCATCAGACTTTTCAGAAATATCAGGCGCGTCACCGAGCTTGACCTGCTTACTTGGATCTCTAGTAATGTGACTCTTCCCTTTGTCATCATGGGATTTTCTTTTGTGAGAATCTTCACTTCTACGAGAAGAATCATATCGTTCATCATCCTTTCTTCTCTGCCACTGCTCATAGTCCCACCTCTCTTGAGCTTTCCTAATAGCTCTTTCTGCATCTGTTTACCTCAGGGCATTGAGGTATCGCCTAAAATCATAAGTTCCACGGCCTCCATGGCGCTGAAATTTGTCAAAGTATGAGCTAGAGCGCCCCATCGGAGAATCTGAAAATGGAAAAGAAATGAAGTTTATAAATCTCTAGAAAAAGATGATAAATGCGTATAACTGCCAAAAAATTCTAAGTGTGTGTGGCGTGTAAACTATGCGCATCATGCTACAGACCACTCTTTGGATGGGGAGTGATAGCGGATTGTGAAGCAGGAGTCAGCTTTTGAGCTGATGAAATTTGTTGCAAGGTGGATGTTACTTCAGCTGCTGAGGAAGCAACTATAGTTATATCATCTTTAAAGAGCTCTTGTGAAGTAATCATTAGATCGCTCAAGTCATCAAAAGTGTCATCACCATCGTGTTTGGCAGGACTCTTTTCCTCAACTTCTTTATCATCAACATTCCCGGAGGATTTAGGAATTTCTTCTTCTTCGATTACTAGGGAAAGTGTGAGTTTCCCAGATGATCCTGCAATATCGATAGAAGCAGAACACTTCACTAATGCAGCCTCTACAATAGGTCCTTCTGATGCAACTTCTTCTGTAGAAGCTGGGGCATTTGATGTCTCTGCTCGAGAACCCGGGGGAGCTAATGTTTCGGTATCAGAACTAGAGATTTCACAAATCTGAGTCGATCTGGAGGAATGTAAAAGTCCGAACTGATGCAGAAATTCGTCTTTCAGCAAAAATTTAGCGCTTCTCTCTTCGGCGGCCACAGCACTCAGAGTTTCAAGGGTCGGCTTGTGGCTGGGATCCCTAAGCGGAGGAGGAAGTGCTACAAAAAGTAAAGGACGAAGTTAAGCATTTGACAATTTGAGTTCCGAGAAGTTCAGAAAATGAAGAGAGCGTAGAAAGGCAATCTTACTTCCAACTCTCCAAACGGCATAAAATCCCGGAGGACAGCGGACAAAGAAGAATTGACTCAAAAACCCATGTGCACTATCGGGCAAGTCTAGAATCAATCTGCGGTTTCTTGCGCCTCTCACAAGCATAATCGAAGGGTGATCTTTGTTCTTCGCAAAGGTGCACAAATAGCAAATCTCCTCGAAACTGGGAAGACGGTTAAGCGTTATTTTGAACAGCACAGACAACCCCCATTATTATGGCATAGCCGTTAGGGTGTAGCTGGAAGGAAGAGATAGCTAATCGAAGGAAAAGTTCTCGGAGAAAATCATTAAAGGGAGGAAAAGCTCCGCTTAAGCACATCTGACGATTAACTGCAACAAAACCAACGGGTGGTCTGTCAGCAGTGTCGTTTGCTCCAGGAAATAAAGCATCTGTTTCAGCAATGCCGAACAGGATACACAATTGTCTGAAAACTTTATGGCTCAAGGTGGTAGAAGTCCTTTCTGGAGGATCAATCAGTGGGTTAGCAATCGGAAAAGCTTCTCCAGCTGGTCCTGTATCTTCTTGCTGAGATGCCATTCTACACAAGGAACTAGATATTCAAATATGAAGGTGCACGTTTCCTAAAAGTGTGAATTATTATGCAAAACTAGAAAAAATGACAAACAAATAAAACTGAAATCAAATTGATTAATACTTGTCAATTATTGAGTTTCATGGTTTGTTATTGTAAGTACAAGTATAGGGTTGTAGCAAACAAATCAGCTTTGGTTGATTATTTTAGTTTTGCTGTAATACTTCACTTGAACTTGTCAATTCACAGCATTTCATTCACGTAAGTTGATTATTCTTTGTCAACTAATCTGTCATTCGATGTGGGCAGTCAATGGCAGTATATTCGTCCCAGTTTTCTGCAAATATTGTGTTTAACAGGTTATTAGCATTAGAGATAATCTATAAAGAAGTTTAGGCAGTTCAGTTCAAGCAATTCAAGTTTTAACAGTTCAGTCAAGTTCTGCCCAGATTTTACAAGTATTAGGTCGTCCAGCGACCTAGTGTAGGTCGGAGATTCCTTAAGTCATACAGTGCAAGTCAAAAAGTTCAAGGCAATGCAAATTTGTTAAGTCCTAACTCGGTTGCGACCTAGAGCTTATGCCGCAGAAATTAGGTCGGTCAATTGATAAGTTGTTCTGGTCAAAGCTCAATCAAGTCTAAACGGTTCAAGTCCTAGGTCGCTCACGACCTAGCATAGGTCGGAGATGTTCGGCTTTTTTTAGGTCGCAGGAAATGTTCAAAGTGTTAGCTCGGCCGTGAAGGGTTAAGTCGTAGAAGGTTGTTCAGCCTTATTTAGGTCGCAGAAATTCTTAGGTCGGTCAGGATTCTTGAGTCGTAAGACTTAGGTCGTAAAAATCCCAACACAACCTAATTTTTAGGTCGCTCGGATCTGATAGGTCGCTGACATCCTCTCCACGCAATCACTTACTAGACCCAATATCGCCATTACAAAGAAATCTACCGTATTCTTCGTGAATTTCGTTCATCTCCACAAACCACTAAACCACCCAGAAAATTAATTCCAAATCCCTCCGATCCATCATAAATGTTGTCGTGCCGTCATGAATCACAATAACATATCAAGCGACGATCAGAAATCGATTGCAATGACCATTCAAAATGAAGCATGACACATGAAATTGGACTTGGGTCGGAAAACATGGATTCACGATTGAGCGGAGATTATGGTGGAATAAAGATTGAATTCACTTACGTAGGATATTGGTAGAGATGAATCAACGACTAAATGGATTAAATTCGCCTTCGGAAGTTCGGAGATTCATCAATGGCAGTGGGAGATTGAAGCAGTAAAGTAGGGAGGAAGGGGCGACCTAACAATTTATATAGGGCAAGAAGGAGACGAATAGGCGCGTTAGTCAATATGAGTTTTTAGGTCGCTCACGACCTAGTAAATTTAAGTCGAAGCACACGACCTATGACATAGGCCTGTACTTCGAGGGGAAAATGTTAACTCCTATTTTGAAGCGACCTAAAAACCACACGACCTAACTCCAGTGACGACCTACCGACCTAAGAGATGTACGCGACTTAAGGAGTACAGCGCCTTAACACGAGGACCGACTTAAGAATGCTAACGACCTAACATACTTCACGACCTAAGAGACCTCACGACCTAACATACTTCACGACCTAAGAGACCTCACGCCCTAACATACTTCACGACCTAAGGGACTTCGCGACCTAACTTCGTAAAGGACCTACTACCTAAAGAAGCAAGCGACCTAACTGGTTCAAAAGGCAGTGCGACCTACGACCTACCTTAGGTCGCTCACAACCTATCTCCACTGCCCAGTTTACACAAGCCAACATAACTCCCTATGCCGCTTTCCTTTAAGTCGCCTACTACCTACCAGCCCACTAGGTCGCCAACGACTTAGTACCTTCCTTAACCAGCGCACGACCTATGACTTGCCAAAATGATTGTGATAAAGTGCAACGCAACTGATAAGTCGGAGCCGGAGCACCTTAAGTCGCACACGACCTACGACATACCTTAGGTTGTTCACGACTTAGGACTTGTATGACTCGAACTCCGCCCAGAACCACTCTTATAAATACAGCCCCACCTCAAACGTGAAGTGAACTTTTTTGGCCAATCATTTTCTGAAGCGCCATTACTCTGCCGAATTCTCAACTCATCCAAGACTCGAAGAACTCCAAACATCGAAGATACTACAACAAGCTTTGAACGAGATTCTATACATCCAACATGGATTCGACAAATCTCATCGTCAAAGTTTGAGTTACTAATCTGAAGTGTTTGAGTGATCGAAGTGAATTGTATTCGAAGTGTATTGTATCAAATTGTAACCAGATCAGCAATAAAAGACTATAAAGTGGACGTAGGCTCAATTACGGGCCGAACCACTATAAATCTGTTGTTCCTTTACCGTTTTCTGCTATTTTCAGCTTATATTCTGTTCCCTTACCAACGGGTGGTGCTTTCACATTGTTATTACACACACCGGGTGTTAGCGTTCAATTTTCAGCGTTAACAGTGGTCATACCAAACTTACTAACTAGATCCCTAACATACTTCTCTTGACTAATGAAAATACCACTATCTAATTGTTTTATTTGCACTCATAAAAAGAAAGTAAGTTCACTCATATGACTCATCTCAATCTCTTTTGTCATTATTTTAGAAAACTCTTTGTTTATTTCATTGCCTGTTGATCCAAATATTATATCATCTACATAAACCTGTACTAATTGGATATCATTTTTGTTTCCTCTAATAAAAAGAGTATTTTCTACTTTACCAATTTTAAAATTTGGTTGTAATAGGTAAGATCTTAGTCTATCATACCAGGCTCTAGGAGCTTGTTTCAGACCATATAAATCTTTCTTTAATTTGTAAACATGATTTAGAAATTTTCTTTTACAAAAAGTGGGGGTTGTTCAACATTAACATCCTCTTTAACAAAACCATTTAAAAAGGCACTTTTGATATCTATTTGAAATAGTTTGAAATTTTTGTGGTTTGCGAAAGCTAGTAGAATTCTAATGGCTTCCAATCTTGCCACGGGTGAAAATGTTTCATCATAGTCTATTCCTTCTTCTTGATAATAACCTTGTGCAACTAACCAAGCTTTATTTCTAACGACCTCACCTTGTTCATTCATTTTAGTTTTATAAACCCATTTAGTTACTATTATAGTTTTGTCCTCAGATCTAGGAACAAGTTCCCATACATCATTTCTGGTGAATTGATTCAGTTCTTCTTACATAGCAAGAATCCATGAATCATCAGATGATGCTTCATTTGGATTTTTGGGTTCAATGCTTGATAAAAAAGTTACATTACTTATCTTGTTTAATTGATTTCTAGTTCTAACAACAGATTCAATATTTCCTAGTATATTTTCTACATGATGATCTTTTAAAAGCTTGAACTTTTTATTAGGATCAACAGTTTCACAATTTGTTTCATTTGATTCATTATTTAAAGTAACAGAATCATCTTCATCATTTATTTGAACAAAATCATTGAAATTTCCATCAAAAGATACATGCATTGTTTTTTCAATGGTGTTAGGTTTTAGATTGAAAACTCTGTATGCTTTACTTCTATTAGAATATCCGATAAAGATTCCTTTGTTGGATTTAGGATCAAATTTATCCAAATTGTCTTTTGTATTTAAAATGAAACATTTACTTCCAAAAACTATTAAAATAGGATACCTTTGGTTTCTTACTGAAAAGAAGTTCATATGGTGTATTATTGGTTAGAGGTCTGATTAAAATCCTATTCAAAATGTAACAAGCTATAGCGATTGCTTCAGCCCAAAAATTTCTTGGTAATTTACTATCTGAAAGCATAGTTCTTGCACATTCTTGAATCGTCCTATTTTTATGCTCTACCACTCTGTTTTATTGTGGAGTTCTTGGAAAGGAAAAATTATGAGTTATTCCTTTTTTATTACAGAAATTCTCAAAATTTTCATTTTCAAATTCTCTATCATGATCACTACAAATAGTTTTGATTTTTAAAGAAAGTTGATTTTGAATTCTTTTTGCAAAAGTTTTAAATAAATCAAAAGCATCACTTTTAAGTTTTAGAAAAATTGCCCATGTAAATTTAGTATAATCATCTACAATTACAAAAATATATTTACTGTGATTTATTGACTGAATTTGAGATGGACCAAACAGATCTAAATGAAGTAACTCAAGAGGTTTTGAAGTTGAAATCATATCTTTCAATTTAACTGAACTCTTCCTAAGTTTTCCTAATTGATAAGCATCACATATACTATCTACTTTAAAATCCATTTTAGGGAGACCTCTTACTAAATCAAGTTTTGAAAGTCTAGATAAGAGTTTGAAATTTAAATGTCCAAATCTTTTATGCCAAATCCAAGGGTCACTTATATTATCCAAAAGACATTGGTTATCATTTGATATTTTCATACTGAGAATATAAATATTTTTCTTCCTAATTCCTTCAAAGATAATATTTGATTTATTATCTTCGATGTGACACTTATCCTTTTCAAATTTAATTTTGTACCCTTTATCACAAAGTTGAATTATGCTACGTAAATTGTGTTTTAGATTCCTAACTAACAAAACATCAGAAATAGTAGGAGTTTTAGAGTTACCGACATTGCCGATGCCGGTCACATTTCCTTTTCAGTTGTCTCTAAAGTTGACCAGTCCTCCATCTTCATAAATTATGTCATTCAGTATCTTCGGATTGCCAGTCATGTTTCTCGAACATCCACTATAAAGTATCCATTTATTTTTCTTGATTTGCACCATTTGTCCATTGAGTGTTGATTCATCAAAATCCATATAACACATATGTTCCTGCACAACACACCAATTTGGTAGATAACTTGATTTTCTATAATAACAATATGCAGACTTATGAAACAATGATGATATGGACATTTTTGAACTAGTGTTTACAAAATCTCCAAAAATTGCCATTTTAAACTTTTTCAAAATTCAAATTATGATAATTTTGAAGACCAATGCTCTGATACCAAATGTTGGAAATGCATATTACGGATCTTAAGGCAGAATTAACACTAGTGGGGGGGTGAATAGTGTTTAATTAATTTTATGAATCTTTTCAAATTAAACCCAAACAAATACAATTCACAAATACAGAAACAATCACAGAATCAGACAGAAATGTAAATAGTAAATAAAAGCAGTAAAGGAAAGAACACACCGGAATTTTATACTGGTTCGGAGTTACCCTACATCCAGTCCCACACAATTTCTTATGCAGATTTCTTTTCAAATATAATGTCGGTATTACAACCTCGATTTCAAGGCCACGAGAAACACCCTAATGTTTTCAAGTCCAGGGCAAACTCTCTTGATTTAACCAAGCTACAAGATCACCTAATTGATTTACGGTCTACTATCACACCCAATTGATTTACTGGCTACAATCACACCATTTCCAATATCACTTTGATAGATAAAGAGACTCAATACACTTCTTTAATTACAAACGATCCTATAACTCTAAATAGCACCAAGATCTTTGAGAGAGAGTGGCAGAGAATCAAACTAGAGATGATCAAGTTTGATTCACTTACGATTTCGGCAGAGTTTTGTTAAAATATAAGAGAATATTTGAGTGGAGAAGAAGGAGTGAAGAAATGAAGAAAAACTAACTTAAAATTTGTTGAAAACAACTAGTATTTATAGAAGAACAACAGTCATGTCCATTCGTGAAAGGTTATGACGAATAGACACTTCATGCCCTGGTGAATTTTGAAAATTGATTTTTTAAAAGAGATTTTCTTTCTAAAAAATTTCAAAACAATTTCTAAAGTTTTCAAACCATTTTGAATATAGTTTAAACTAATAAAAGAGATTTAAAAAGTAATCTTAAAAATATATAATCTATAATATAAAAGTAATATTAAAAACTAAGTATAGAATATATTTTTGAGATTTAAAGCTGTATAGTATTAAAACCAGGAGATAATTTAAAAACAAGAGATGATTCTGAAATCAAAATATAAAAGATAATAAAAATAGTTTAAGGCTAAAATATTTAAACTAAGAGAGATGACTTTTAAAAAGTTTTGGAAAATAATTTAAAATAAATCATTTTGAAAATTTCGTGGATTCCATTCCACTAGAGAAGGTCGTGGGTTCCATCCCATTAAAGAGTTCGTGGATTCCA
The DNA here is from genome assembly GCA_030737815.1 of Allium fistulosum. Lineage (NCBI taxonomy): Eukaryota > Viridiplantae > Streptophyta > Magnoliopsida > Asparagales > Amaryllidaceae > Allium > Allium fistulosum. Next base: position 420,324,698 of record CM060907.1, on the reverse strand, counting down.
TCCCACTATTAAAGTGAGAAGGTGGATTCCATTCCACTATTAAAATTTGAATAAAGATTTTAGTGCTATTATGAAGTTTTAACATAAATCTAGACACTATTACTTATCTTGATATCACGAACTCATTAACTCTTGAAATCTTGAACTCCTGATACTCATGAGTCTTTAGTCTTGGTTTCTTCAATCTTGAATTTGTCAGTCTTGAATCTCTATACTCAGTCTTGAATCTTTATACTATACTGTCTTAATTCTCAATACCTGCATATATATATATATATATATATATATATCTTGTATATACATATATATCTAGACAAGAATATTAGTATTTATATTTTATAACAAGTCCTAAGGTTGTTGTCATTAAAACCATCATCTCAGGAACTAATAGGGAAGTCTTGAGCTTTGTTGGTTATTTTACTGTTGACTAAAATCTTTGTTGGATTAACTTCTATCTTCTAGGTCCAAACTCATTTAAAGGTTCTTGTCGACAAGGACAACAACACCTCTGACCCAAATATCTACCGCAACCTTTCGAAGCTATCAACCCTATGGCCTTGACCTTTCGATAAGCTCGACAACTCAACTGACATATCATTCACTGTAACCTTCCGAAATCAGTTAGCTCTGTGGCCTTAACCTTTCGAAAGGTCGACAGCTCTTTATGGTCTAATAATACTTGTTATCTTTCGATGCTACAAACTTAATGGTCTAACCTTTTGACAAGGTCGAATCCTACTTCATATCCACTAAGGTGTATGATTTTGTGCTTAAACCCAAGGAAAGCTATCTCCAAAACCTTCGACAAGATTGAAGCCTGCCTTTTAAGGACTTAATTCAGGAAATTCCAACCTAAACATGCAGGAGACCTCATACTAGCTTAACAAAGTCGGAACGTTACTAAACCCAGAATCTATACCTTTCGACGACATCAAAAGGTCTGGTCCAAGAATTATCAACAAATAAAGGTAAATTAAAAGGTAGCTCCTAAGGGAATCACACACACTTTTCTGCAAAAGACTATCCATATTTCTTTGCATTACTTTAGGGTGTTGACAAGAAACCTTGTTAGCATTTTAGGCGCTAGAAGGATGGCTCGAACCTCCACCTTGGATAAACCCCCAACACTACTGTTCTCTAACCCTACTTAAGTTGATTCCACTTTAAGTTTATCTGCATTGGTGAATCATGGCAACAAGAATTATGAGATTAGAACAAGGGTCCTCTGAACCACATCTGACAAGGTTCCACCAAATAATCATCAAGAATTCCAATCAAGATGAAGAAAAAAGATTAATGCTAGAAGCCTTAAGAATTGTAAACAAAAAGAGAGCAGAATCCTATGATCCTGAAAAACGAAGTATAAATCCTTTTCATGTTGGTCCTACCCCTATCTTTGCACTTGGAAAAAGAACAAATGGAAGTGACAATATCTTTAATCAAATGAGAAGAACCATTCAACACTATTCCAAAGGCACAATCTTTGAGAGGGAAATAATGAATGATTACAATGCCTTTGCAAATAAATGGCAACAACCAATTTTAAAGAGAACACTTCTTACACAAGATGTACAAAGAGTGCTAAAAAGAAAAGCAATTGAGGGGCATGAGAACACAGAGCCAAGGAACAAAAAGTCAAGAAGCCATCCGAAAGAAATAAACTTCAAGTCTAGACTTCCAAAGGAATGTAACTTAACAACATCAATTTAGAACATCTACTTGCTTATAGAGGATGAGCTCAACTATTGGCCATCATAGAAAAAAAGCCAAAACATGAGAGAAACTTGGGAGGATCCTATTGCCATTACCATATGATGAATGGTCATGAAACTAACCATTGCAGAGCCTTGGAGAGGATGATCATAAACTTCTTTCATCAAGGAAAAATCCATGAGTTTGAAAAAGAATTTGAGATAAAGTCAATAAAGAGCAACTTTCTATAAAGAGAAAATCTACATTGTTGGGAGTAAAATACTCATTATATTTGGATACTACCTAAGATGGTAGTCTACATAAGATGGTAGAAAAGCCTCTTTCCGCGCCGAGATGGCCAGGGCAGAGCACCTCCTAAAGGGAGGGCGGGTAAGTCTTTAGTCGCGCCATAAGATGGCTAAGTTAAAGCACTAGGCAAGCACTTGGTCGCACCTCTGGTCAAGTCATGGCACCACCTGGAGGAAGGACGGAGTAAGCCTTTATCCACTCCATAAGATGGCCAGGGTAAAGCACCGAACAAGCCCTTATCCGCGTCGCAAAAGATCCAGGATAAGGCACCTCCTGGAGGGAGGAGATAGTAAGCCTCTATCTAGTGTAGAGCTCCGAACAAGCCCATGTCTGCACCGCAAAAGGGGCAGGGCACCTCCTGAAGGGAGGTCGGGTAAGTCCTTGGTTCTAGCCTCTAAGATGAGCTAACCAAGAGCACCGGACAATAATGGACTAAGATGTCCAAGCCCAAGAAGAGGCTCAATCAACAATGGACTAAGATGTCCAGGCCCAAGAAGAGGCTCAATCAACAATGGACTATGATATCCAAGCCCAAGGGGAGGCTCTATCATCAAAGGACTAAGATGTCCAAGCCCGGGAAGAGGCTCATCAAATCATGAACTACGATGTTCAAGCTTGAGAAAAAGAATATTCGATCATGGACTAAGACGTCCTAGCTCAAGAGGCAGCCAATCAGGTTATTTCTTTATATATTCAAAACCTGAAGGATTCATAGATGTCAAAAAAGACAGGAGCAAAGGAGTGTGATAGGACTCCGCTTATTATTACCCGAATATGGGTTTCGGGATAAACAACAACTATTAATACCCGAATCTGGGTTTCGAATGTTTATTTTATAACTTCACTATTTAATACCCGGATCTAGGTTTCGGATCTCTATTAACCACTGATTATCTTAATATACCTGAATCTGCATTTCAAGACTGATTCTAAGTAAACCCTAATCTGGGTGCAAGATCATTTGATTTCTATTCATCCCAAATGCCCGAATATGGGAAAAAGAATATCATCATAAAGATCACTGTTAAGAGTTTTCAAATGGGAACTTCAGATTTCTAACTTTTTAAATCCCATTAATGTTGAGGAATGAGTCAAAGAGTTACTACTTCAAAATTTCAAACGCCGATTTCTAAATCAGGTTATTTATTAAGTAAAATTTATATTCTAATATTTATACCCCTATGATCAAGTGGAATTTTCTGTCAGCAAATTTCGAACTTTCCAGCCAAGTGGAAAGAGTTACATTCTTGATCATCTCTCATAGTGGTTAAAGATGAGATTTTAACATTTAGTATAAGCTATTTGTCCTACAATTAATAGAATGATTTTTTAATATAAGCAAATGACATACATAGACAAATGTGTTGAATTCAAGCTAACAATTAGAAATATTGTTTGCTGCATGTTTTTCAAGAAAGTCAGAACTACAAGGAATGACCAAAGATTCGATAAGTCCAAAAATCAAAGAATGAGCCATCAAAGAGCATTTCAAAAGTGACATTACAGAGGAATATTACAAACTAGGTGATATTTACAAAGTTTATGTGATTTACATAAGTTATGAAATTATTTGACAAAATTGTAAAATTATTTACATATATACAAGATAAATTTACAAATATAGATTACAAATCTTGAGTTGCTTTGTCAAGAGTTTCCACAACTGAAGGATCTACAACATGATGAAATGCGACACTGAGAACTTCCTTGAGTTTCTTTTCCTTTCTTCTTATTTTGTTACCGTCATCAATTGCATCAATGTTGGTCTTCGAGGCACGATTAAAAGCTCTGTTTGCAGCCCAGACTGTTTTATTTTCTTTTTCTCACTCTATGACACGCTTGTCGAGCAAGTAATTTTCACGCTCTAGCTTTTGGTTCTTCGCAGCATATTCATGAATAGTTTGGGAGTTCTTCACTTTCTGCTTCTTGTCAAAATATTTGGCTATTTTGAATTTTACCCTCCGACACCAGTTCCCCACTACATTATCATCTAAACCTAGTGGAATGAGTTTAGACATTTATTGATCAAAATCGGCTGTGGGGTCTGTCTTCACTTGTCGTTTAAGCATAGTGATCATCTCATCTTTTTTCTTAATATCAGCCTCGAGATAGGCAATATGGTCTTTGTGGTCATTGGCGATGGTCTTTTGGAGAAAGTATCTCTTAGGCTATTTTACGGCTTCAACATTGCCATCGAAACGTTCTAATAAGACATCATCGTGGATCGCTATCCCTCCACTCATCGTCAACAGTCTTTCTCAAATACCATTAGCATGTGAAAGTAAACTTTTAAAAAAGATGAGTCGAAGATGACTGTAGCTCCTAATTAAATAAAAGAAATGGAATGAAAGTCAAGATAGTGATAAAGGATATCTTTATTATTATCGCAACAGATTACAACTAAAACAACAATAAAGTTAAAGGATACAACATGCAATTTGATTACATTTACAGTTTAGAAACTACTTTTCTGAATTTGTCAACAGAGTTAGCTGAAAGAATAACTATCGAGTCAAAGGGCATAGTGATTCCTTTAGGGGTTATTACTGGTGGGCATTTGCTATAGTCCCATTTCCTAGTTGGGGGACTATTGCAACAGCAAATTAGTCTAGTGTGAAAGGTTTTGATTTCTCTAAGAAAATTTTCTTTTTGTCGCCAAGGAAGTCAAAATGAAGGCGAGGGTATTCCAAGTACAATTTTTTTAAATCTCGAAGGAAGCAATATCTCGCTAATTTCGAAGTCTTTATAATCGATGCATTTTCAAAGTAAAATCTCCCCAGTTTAACATATTAGCTCAAGTGATCTCTAGGGATGAGTCTTCCTAAAGAGCTGTTATTCTAAAATAGTACATCAAAAGAAACTAAGCATATAAAACAAGCCAAAAAGTATATACATAAATTAATTAATGGTTACATGTTTACAATCATTCATCTGGTTTATACAAAACAAATTTAGAGAAAAACTCATACACAAATTTATCTTTATAGCACTTAAGCTTTTCAGAAGGGAGATCTTGAGGAATCGACCCGACCTGTGGTAAGTTCTAGCAACCCCCGGGATGCGGGTCAGATCCGAATTCATCTAAGTATCTTTTATGAAAACGTCTAAGCAGACCCCTACTGAATTTGCCTAAGTACGAAAAATCTATGATAGAATGTCTGCAATATGCTTTATAGAAAAAGTTAACTAGAATGTCTCTCTTCAATAATCATCCAGAATGGAGTTAGTAACACTCGATTTTCCTTCAAGAGAGCATCATATCGGAGGCGTGCTCTCTTTAGTAAAGGGGCAGCCCTATGATATCTAAATGATGCTAATATGGAGGTGCTCCTGTCAAGGTTATGATATTTCTTAGATAGGATGTTGTGATCCTTTATCAAATTTTCTCACTGCCTATGTAACTTGTTAATTTTTGCCTTTTTTCTGTCAAGTTTTGTTCTATAGGGAAAAGTAGACTTCTTCTTTATCTAAAACAAATGATTTAGCACTAATTATTATCTTTGAAGTGCAAGACATTTAAATAGGGAAGCCTTTACATGTGAAACTGAAATGGAAGCATGGGAGGTCTACTCCTTCTCTTTTGGATCTTTAGCATGGGCGGGAGTAGTTTCCTCCTTAGGAAGAGAAGATGGCCTAGGGGATGAAGGTGGCATATCCTTATGAGAAGATGGCTCCTTTTCAGAGAGTTCAGCTTGATCACCGCCGTCTTTTTCTGAGGCACCAAAGGGACCCCATTTATCTTCATCAAGGCCTTGGCCTCCGGTAGGGCCATCATCATCATCATCACCATCATCATCATCATCATTGTTACTGCTGCTACCATCATCGCCATCTTTTTCCACAGAATCAACATCTTTGTCGCCCCCTCTTTAGAATCAGATTCAACTTCGAAGGTAGGGACATCGAAAGAAAGGCTGTCAGCAGCTTTAACCTTCTCCTCGCCCTCAGGTTCGGTACCATGCTTTATCTGGTCAGTTTTGCCCATCACTCTTTCGGCTAAGCCTAGGTCGAGAGAAGGGAAGCCGAATTTAGGGAATTTCTTGAAATTATCAGCGTATGCGAGCATGAGGGCATCCTCGTAATGTTTTAGCATCATGGGCCCTATGGTAACATCGACGAACTGAGAGACTTGCTTCTCGATGTCGGAGAGGGTACGAATAACCAGTTTGAACGAAGCCCTGGTCTTTTTGAATTTATCTTTCAAAGAAACGCTTCTAGCAACTAGTAGAGCTTTTTTTATCTTCTGCATCTTTCTATGAGAGCTCTACTGCATATTTTACATTGGCGGTAAGTTGGTGAGCTTGCCTCTCGGCCTCTAGATCAGCTTCAACCCTGGTGAGGGAGGCCTTTACTCGCTCCAACTCAATGGAAGCGTCGTTTTGAGCGGTAGTCAAAAAAGTAATTGATTTTTAAGCTCGGAATTCTCCTTCTGTAGCTTAGAGGATTCGGTCGAAGACTTCGAAACATGATCATTTAGAACTATGCAGTTCCTGGAAATCTGTAACAAGAATGAAACACGAGTTAGCGATTAGAGAAATTCCCCAATGATAAGACCAATTAGGTGAGAGCTTACCAAAAGTTGTTGCTCCATAAGAGAACGATAATTTTCCGCCAAGTCTGGGGTTAAGAGGAAGAAGTAAAAGATTCAAAATGTAAGATGAACTCAACAAATTCTCCAAAATTAGTAGGTTGAGGAGCAGAAGGTGACGACTATGGAAGAGTTTGCTTTATAGAAGGAGTCGTCAATAAGGCCAGTTGCATCTGCTCGAGTGTAGCCAGAGAGTCGGAGATCGAGATGTTTGGAAAAGGGTCAGAAATGAGCGTAGATTTTGCTGCCTTATCCTTGGAGACTTCGCCGATAGGGCTCTTGGAAACTTTTTTAAGAGATATGCACTACTTTTCTTCCTCCACATTGATGATTTTAGCCACTTTCTCCGAAGGAGCATCATCAGAAGGCTCTGTTAGTTTCCTTTTAAATATTCTTTTGGATTTAGCGAAAGCCTCCAAGGTTGATGTAACTTCGGAAGGTGATGGAGGAGGGGCAGCACCGCTAGAAGATACAATAGCCTGGGAAGAAGCTGGGACAAATTTAAGCGGATATAAAGTTAGTCAAAGTAATTCAAAGAATGCCAGGGACAAAAAGGGAAAATTTTGAACCGTTAATATACCTGAAGGGTCAGCGCAAATGGGTGACATTAAAGTGAAGTGTTCGGCATCACCTAAGGAGTGAAAGCGCTTGCCGCGTGAAGTGTGCATGATAGTAGGAGGAGTTCCTAGGATCCTCTTGCCAGATAGCAACAAAGAATGTTTCCTTAAATTTGAAGGGATTAGAAGTGTCAACCTGCTCCCAATTTGTTTTGAAGATGCGATTAGAGAATCAACGATACTCTTGTCAACATCTTTAAGATTGTTGGAAGATTCACCTGAAAAAGCAAGAGATTAGTTAACGGAAAACATAAAGTAAAGAAAAGACAACACAGAGCAGACTTACGGGGGAGGAAAAAGTCCGGCGAACATCAACGAAGCACTTGACAAAGAAAAACTGGTTCTCCCAAGCCTTGAATATGTTGATACAATCTGATATTAACTTCTTGATTGCGTTGACTCTATATATCAGCTTATTGAGATTACTCAACCTTGCCAGCTTGGTCAAGGAGTTCAGTACTTCAACGTTAAGCGAGGGAAGTCCAGATTTCAATGCCAACATCTCTAGAGATATTAGATGAGTGTATACATTTGGAGATAGTTGAATCGGAGCAACCCTAACATGATATAAGTATGAGCTCAGAAATTCTGGAAAAGGAAGGAATCTGCCATGCCATATGTGGATGGTAGTGTAAGCAAAGTGCCCTTCGAGAGGGTTGTCGATGTTATCAGTTGCTTGAGGAGGGATAGCTTTGATCCTGGTAATATCAAAATCTTTAAGAATGGCATTGACTTCATCTTGAGATACGATGGAAGAATGCTTAGCAATGGCTTTAACTTTAGGAGAGCTCAAGATTCTGCCAGGTGAAAACCTTTTAGTTAAAACTCTTGTTTATTTATGAATTTAGAAAGCATTAGAGAAGTAAACAAATAACACTACTTATATAACTCAAGCATGAAAACGGATATGAAATTTTAAAATGGTGAAAACTAAGTAGTTCGAGCTTTCGACAATGTCGGAAGGTCGACGGCTCAAGCTTTCGACAATGTTGATAGGTCAGCAGCTCAAGCTATCGAAAATGTCAAAACGACGATAACACATTGATTGAAAGCCTAAAAGGTAAATAAATAATAATTTGAAATCCTTGAACTATCGACAAAGTTGAAAGGAAGAGATGAAATGTTAACACATTCATCACCTTTCGACAATGTCGAAAGCTCTATGGAAGCCTGGATACACTTCAAGTGTAACATAAGCTAAGAGACAAGACCTTTCGATGTGGTCAAAACTAGGACCTTAAAATTCCTTAGTTAAAAATATTAGTGTTGTTGATGTCGTCGAAAGGTCTGGTCCATATTGTCGAAACCTATTCTATCCAACAATGTGGAAATATAACCATTACAATTTACGCAAGAGCGACATATGAAGATGTCCCCTTGGATGATCAAAGAAATCTAGAATAACCGTCTTAATACAATACATCGGAATTTAAAAAAAAAGAAGTCTTTATATAACTAAAGTTACCTCCTATACATCTTTGGAAGCTTTATTCGTCCACCTACTAAAACCTGAAAAACATTCAACCCTTAATCTACTCAAATTAATTCTGAGCACCCAAGAGTTTAAGTAGAAAACATAAACTTCGAGTCATACATAAATCTTGTGTGAATAATACTATACATCTCGGTAATATATACTATTAAGTGAGATCACGCCGCTTAGTGGAATGGGTTTCCCCTCACTAATATCCTTTTAAAAAATATCTTTTGCTAATTATAATCCTTCAACACAAACTGGTTAATCAAACTAATTATATCAAAATAGCAATATCCTTTAGGCTAAAAACCGGTAATTTACTAGACCAGCTATCCAAAACAAATGTAGTTTTGTTTGGCCGACTACTAACCTTGGGCTGACTTGGGCCTACCATACAAAATAATAAATATGCTCTAATAACTATTAGATAAGTCTTCTGGACGGTCCGTCCCTAACTTACATCTCTCAGGGTCTCATGATCCTAATGGTTTTGTGGGCTCACTAATAATCTTTTTCTATATATATATATATTCCATTTTGGTGTGTGACCATCATTTAAGTCTACCTGTGACTAAGCCCTACACACTGGAATTTGGACTAAAATTAGCTGGGGCTAAAGCTAATGTATAGGGCGTGACCCAACACCAGCCCCATCTGGTCTTCTGTATTTGAGTCATTTTCATAAGGTTAACTACCCTTTAAATTTACCTTGAAAACTTTTGAAAATGATTTAAACCCTTAAATCGTACATATACAAGGAAAATATAATCTTTGCTTTACTCTAAGCTATTTGCTATTTTATATAAACTTTACCCAAATAATGTTGATGAAATACAATAAGGATTTCCCATCCCTCCAAAATAAGTTAAAACCCTTTTTTTAACTTAAAAATACTTAGGCTATATTGCCAAAAGCAATTTATTTGAAACCTTTGTTTAAAACCTTTAAACAATCCTTTCGAAACCATTGAAAGTACACCTTTCATCACTATCGAAAGTAACCCTTTCTAAACCATTAAAATTATCCCTTTCGAAACTAGCGAAAGTACCTCTTTCGAAACCATTGAAAGTATCTCTTTCGAAACCATTTACAAAAGCCCATTCAAAAACATTAAATTCTTCTCTTTCAAAATCATTAAAACCTTAGACATCCTTTCCAAAACATAAAACTTGCCTTTCGAAAGCAATTGGAAACCTTCCATTTAAAATGCTTTTAAAGACCCTTCGAAACTGTTGGGGAACTCCCTTTCGAAACCATTATTTATACCTTTCGGAAACACTAGAGTATACTATTAAAACCATTACTTCAAAATTATTGGGTTAAAGTAAAAGCTTGTGGAACTTAGTTTCGTCATTATCAAAACCATTAAAGTTGAAACCTTTGGGTTTATCTTTCAACATTACCAAGGGTCATAAAATAGCTGGGTCGAAAACAACTCTTTCAAAAGCTATTTCCTAAATAAAAGGAAGATGGCGTAGAAACCTACCTTCCGAAAGCACTAGAGATGCGACTTGGGTTTCAAAATAAAGTATACCTTCCAAAACCATTGACTTCGAAAGGTAGAAAAGGGGCTACTAAGGGCTTCGACTTAGTCGAAAGTATAAACTTAAAAACAAAGGCGCAACCATTTCAAAACCATTCTTTTAAGTAATTTGACCTAGTTGAAAGCCAACTAAGTCGAAAGCATATCTTTCGAAAGCAAAGTAGGTGCATTTTCCATTTAAAACAAAACAGCGCTTCGACTGTTTCGGAACTCCTGGCTTCGACCTCATACCTTTCGCCTTCTATCCAACTCACTACATACCAATAAATTTATACCAGGTCTATTGGTTTCAAGGGTGTTGGAGGTGGAACTACTAAATTGCAAGTCAACTAAGATGGAAGCAGGGTGCCGAAAGTGGTGAAATATGCAATTTGCATGTAAACTGATTTTTATCCCTTTTAAGTAATCTTTTTAACTAACCTGCCTTATTTGTCTAAATCTTATTGGTTGCTAAGTTTCTTTTCTAAAAGCACTGCCATAATTTTAGAAATAAATAACATAATTTATTTAAAAAATCCTCTTCCCCTTTTATAAATATATAAAACATTTAAGTCGCATATCTTAAATAATTTTATATATTTATTAAAACACTTAGGAAAATTCTACGAAAATTCCAGAAAATCATTTCTAATATTCCAATGCCAAATCTTGTCATCACCCCTCAAGAGTTGAAGGAGGGAGTTCATCATTAACACAATGATCCCCTGATGATCACATCTCAAATTGGGCTGTCTATCATGTTCAAAATTCTTTTGGATACGGATAGTGCATTCAATGTCATCTTTAAGCATGCCTTCGATCAGATGAACATCCCTAAGGACAAGCTAGAGCCCAGCATAGAGCTAATCTTCAGGTTCAACAATAAAGGGTCAACTCCAGTGGGGCAAGTAAATTTGCTAGTGCAAATGGGGGTGCCGCCATGTTGCCGAACTTTCAAGACTCTTTTTGTGATCATCAACCAACCATCTTATTATAATGCTTTCTTCGGCAGACCTGCACGATAAGATAGATGCTTTTGTCTCGCCGAAGTATCTAATGGTGAAATTCTTGATGAAGAGAGGCTGTGACACAGTCTATGGAGAGTAGTTTAGCTCTTGAGAAATGTATTTCGCTACAATTGATTAGTATAAAAGGGAGTCTTCTGCTTACATTGATTCTTCCACTGTTTTTCTACCTTCGGATGATGGATTTTTACATCCAACAATTGAAGAAAAAATTAAATCTAATAAGACTAACAAACTTATGTATGAAAGATACATTCCTCCTGGGGGCATGAGAAGAGAGTCGATGCTAATTTTGTTGAAGAAAGCTCAATCATGATTGAGTTTGATTGCCGAGGGGAAAGAGAAAGACTAAAGCCCATAGAAGACCTTGAGAAGACATGCATAGATTCAGATGATTCAACTAAGGTAGTCAAAGTGGTAAAGGAATTGGACAAGAACTTGAAGAAAGACATAATCCAGTTTCTTAAGACCAATAAAGATGTATTTGCTTGGTATCATTCAGATATGGTGGGGATTGATCCGTCGGTCATGTGTCATACGTTAAACATTAATCCATAAGCAACCCCCATTAGACATAAAAAGAGACAATTAGATAGAGTACAATCTGATGCCTTGAAAGAAGAAGTTAAAAGACTACTCGAAAATGGGTTCATTCGGAAAATTTACTACCCAAAATGTCTAGCAAACCTAGTGTTGGTAAAGAATTGAATAGAAAGTGGAGGACTTGCATTGATTACACTAACTTGAACAAGGCTTGTCTGAAAGACTATTTCCCATTACCGTGAATTGATCGGTTGGTTGATGCAACTAGTGGGCATAAATTATTATCTGTCATGGATGCATATTCATGATACAATCAAATACCCATGTTCAAGCTGGATGAGGAACACACTTGTTTCATTTCTTAGTGGGGAATATACTACTACAAAGAAATGCCTTTCGGACTAAAGAATGCAGGGACTACTTATTAAAGGCTGGTCAACAGGATGCTTAAAGAACATATTGGCCGAAATGTGGAAGTTTATGTGGATGACATGCTAGTGAAGTCTTACAAGGCTAAAAATCGTCTTGAAGACCTAGAAGAGATGTTCAAAATACTATGAAAATATTAGGTGAAACTGAACCCACACAAATGCTCCTTTGGAGTCCATTCGAGGATGTTTTTAGGCTACCTTGTGAGTGCTCATGGGATTGAAGCTAGCCCAGACCAAATTAAAGCTATCAAGGACATGACCGAACCCAAAACAAGATAAGAGGTAATGAGTTTGAATAAGGGAATAGCTGCTCTAAGCAGATTCATTTCCAAAGAGACTGATAAATTTATCCCCTTTTCCGACGTAATCAAGAAAAAGAAAAAATTTGAGTGGAGGGAAGATTGTGGGAAAGCTTTTCAGGAGGTAAAAAGCCATATGAAAATGCCACCAATACTTTATAATCCCAAGAATGGAGAGATCTTGTACTATACAAGGCAGTTTTAGAGCATGCGGTCGATTCGGTGTTGATTAGAGAAAGAAGTGGGGCTCAACTTCCTGTGTATTATGTAAGAAGGAGATTAAAGGATGCGGAAGTTTGGTACCCAGTGATAGAAAAGCTATCTTATTGCTTGATCCTCACATCGAAAAATTAGAGCATACTTTCAAGCACATTCGATTAGGGTATTGACCAATTTTCCCCTCAAACAAGTTTTCAGCAAACCGGAATCTTCGGGTAGACTAGTAAAATGGGGAATTTAGCTTAGCCAGTATAACATAGAGTTTCAGCCGTGAGCCACAATCAAAGGGCAAGCATCAGAAGATTTTTTTAATGAGCGTACTAACTTCATTAAGGAACAATTAGAAAAAGAAAAGGATCGGAAACCTATGTGGTAGTTATTTGTCGATGGTGCATCGAATGAATAAGGAGCCGGTGCATGATATGTGATAATAACCCCAGAAGGACACCGCTTACATTATGCCATGAAGTTAGGATTTCCTGTAACAAACAATGTGGTCGAATATAAATCAATGGTGGCGGAGTTAACTTTGGCACTAGAGCTCAAAATCCCACTGATTCAAATCATTAGTGACTCCCAACTAATGTTAAATCAAATAAAGCAGGTATATCAAACAAAAGATGCCAAGCTATCTCTATATGTAAAGAAGATATTGAAAATGCTTGCTTTGTTCGAAGACATTTCTAGACATCAAGTTCCAAGAGGGGAAACTCACAGGAAGATTCATTAGCGAAATTAGCTAGCTCAAGGGGAGCCCTAGAAACATGAGTTGTTCTAGTAGGATACTAAGAAACTCTGAGTATTAAAGAGGCAACATCCAATCAAGAAAATGAACTGTTAGTTTTAATGATGGTCCCGAGCCATGTTACAAGAGAAAGAAGGAAGGGAAAATAGTAGAGATGTATCAAATGAGAGAGTCGATCAATCAAGAACAAATGACCTATATGATAACACTTGAACATCGCCTATAATCGAATATCTTTCTAAAGGAACACAGCCATCTGACAAAGGTGAGGCAATAAAATTTAGGCAACAAGCTCCATCTTTCACAATAGTTGATGGAATCCTTACAGGAAAGAATACGCAATAACTTACTTAAGATGCGTAAGATTTGAAGATGGGGCAAAATTGTTAGCAGAAGAACATGAGGGATTCTGCGGAGACCACTCTAAAGGGACAAAGTTGGTAAAATAGTTAATGAGACAGGGGTTTTTATTCGTCTCGTATGATAATTCAAGCCATTGAATATGTAAGGAGATGCAAGAAATGCCAAGAGTACTCGATGATTCCCCAATTACCACCGATTTAGTTTACTCCAATCTCAACTCCATGGCTCTTTGACATATGGGGAATTTATTTAATCGGCCCATTGTCAATTTCTTATCGCAGAAAAAATATGCTGCGGTCGTCATAGATTACTTCACTAAATGGGTTGAAGCAGAACCGCTCCCCAAGATCACTTCTAGAAAAGTACTTGGATTTGTCTTCAAAAATATTAACCAGATTTAGAATACCCTATAGGATTATCTCTGACGGCTGAACACAGTTTGAAAGTGAAGAATTCTCTCGGGTTTATCATAAGAATGGAATTATTAAGAGAATGTGAGCATCCAAAGGCAAATAGGGCACTTGAGGCTGCAAATAGGACTATAAAGACTATATTGAAAAAGCTACTGAACAAAGCTAAAGGAAATTGGGTAGAAGAGTTACTACTTGTATTATGGGCTTATCGAACATTTACTAGAACTGTGATGGGACATAATCCATACTCATTAGCATATGGGTGTGAGGCGATGTTACCGATTGAGATTGAAATACCCTCACATCGAAGGATCGCATATGCATTCGATCTAAACCAAGAACCAAAGAGAGAATCATTGGATTTAGTACATGAGTTAGGAGATGAAGCAACAATACTAACAGCTGAATATCAAAGAAGAATTTCAAAATATTACAAATCAAAAGTAAGAACAAGATCATTTCAAGAAGGAGATCTAGTACTTCGAATTGTAATGGAAACCACAAGAAATCCCACAGATGGACCGCTGGGATCAATTTGGGAAGGACCCTTAATCAATTGCAAAGTATTTCCCCTGAGAGCATACAAGTTATGCCGACTAGATGGCAATGTGGTTCCTAGAATATGGAATGCAGAACATTTGAGTCCATATTTTCCTACGATGAATGAATAAAGCATCACTTTCTTCAAAATAATAATCTACATGGTTAGGAGTAGAATTTTCCTTGCATTTGGACACTACCTTTAACGATCAAAGCCTCTGTCTACGCCGAGTTAGCCAGGGCAGAGCACCTTCTAGAGGAAGGAGTGTAAGCCTTTATCGGTGCCACGCTACGGCTAGGTTAAAGCATTGACAAGCCCCTGTCCGGGCCACGCTATGGCCAGGGCACCTCCTTGAGGGAGGAGTGTAAGCCTTTATCAACACCATGCTATGGATAGGTTAAAGCATTGACAAGCCCTTGGTTGTGCCCCGCTATGGCCAGGTCAAGGCGGCTCTTGGAGGGAGAAGGTCTGGTAAGTCCTTGGTTCCAGCTTAAGAATAAGCTAACCAAGCGCATCAGACAACAATGGACTAAGATGTCCAAGCCCAAGAAGCGGCTCATCAAACAATAGACTAGGATATCCAAGCCCAAGAAGTGGCTCCTCAAACAATGGACTAGGATGTCCAAGCCCAAGAAGTGGCTCATCAAACAATGGACTAAGCTGTCCAAGCCCTAGAAGTGGCACATTAAACATCTGACTAAGATGTCCAAGCCCAAGAAGCGGCTCATCAAACAATGGACTAAGATGTCCAAGCCTTGGAAGCGGCACATCAGACATCAGATTAAGACGTCCAAGCCTTAGAAGCTGCATATTATACAATGGACTAAGACGTCCAAGCCCAAGAAGCAGCATATCAAATAATGGACTAAGACGTCCAAGCTCGAGAAGCAGCCAATCAAACTACAACTACATAAGGAAAGAACACCGACTATTAATACCCGAATCTAGGTCTTGGGTCTCTTATTTCTGGATTCATCTTTTAATACCTGAATCTGGGCTTTTGGCCTTTACAAATGATTTATGATCATATAATACCCGAATTTGGGTTTCGAAACTATTACTGGACTTTACTTATTAATGCGCTTATTTGGGCTTGAGATTTCTATTATGAAGGTAATTATTATGGATTTCTGATTATCCAACATATACCCTAATCTTGGCTTGAGATTTCTATTATGAAGGTAATTATTATGGATTTCATATTATCCAACATATGCGCTAATATGGGCTTGAGATTTCTATTGTGAAGATAGTTATTATGGCTTTCTGATTATCAAACATATGCCTTAGTCTGGGTTTGAGATTTCTATTATGAAGATAGTTATTATGGATTTTCGATTATCTAACATGATGCCCTAATCTGGGCTCGAGATTTTTGTCATTAAGATAATTATTATGGATTTCTAGTTATCCACCACTAATACCTGAATCTGGGTTTGAGAGTTTTATTAAAAAGACTATTTATGGCTTTCACTTATTAAAACCCGAATTTGGGTTCTAAACATCATACTATTAACTTCTAAACTTCACTTGTTGTTGCCCTAATTTGGGTTTAGACTTCTTAACTTTCTAATGACTGAATTTGAATTTTGGGTCTTTTATCATCAATTTTGGATTCCATCTATCGATTCTTGAATCTAGATTTTAAAGTAGTAGTATTGAAACTACAATGGACAACTAAGTCTTCAACCAAAAACTTTGAGCTGGTCTTCTTAATACCCAAAATAGGGTTATTAGTTTGTAACTCTGAACGACGTTCACCCACATGCGAATTTAGACTCCTAAATTATTATATCTCCAGGAGAAGTTTCTAAATACATATTACTTATTCCCCCAAATAAAGATTTATGGATTACAAAGACTTATTTCTAGACATTGGATGCCTCCAACTGGAAATTCTTAGACTTCAATTATGATATCAATGGATAACTGTCAATTACGGACTTCATACCTTTTATTAAATCAAGATTATGACTAACTAACCATATAAATTTAGATGCACCACTATACTGGCTTTATCGTGAAGCAATATATATATATATATATATATATAAGTTAATGAATAATGAGTTAGCAATGGAAAATGTCACTTGTTTTGAATTTTGCAGGAAAGCAAGGTTATTAAGAGCAAAGAAGTTGTGAAATTTTTATCCTAAAGAACAACATATTCTTTCATACAGTGGAGCAAAATGTTAATCATACAATCCGCTTAAGAACTAAGGTATGAAAGAAGGTTAATAAAAGTGATAAGCCCTAATAAAATTGAAGGCATGGGTTTCGTCAAGCATCACAGAAGGATGGTCAAAAGCACTGAGATGGATTTTAAAGGAGACATAAGCACATGTGCCATCACAAATGATAAACAATTCAAAAGCTTTCCAAAAGATGGAAAAGGAAGCAAGGCTACTATTTCACGTCATTAAAACAATTCGATGCAGATGGATTTGCATATACAGGAAAATCAGAAATGGGCTCGAAGGCAATGAATAACAATCCCTTATATGCACACCATACCTTTCAATACAAATGTTTTCACCTTCACTCAAACTACTCAGAAAGATACCTTGATCGAAACAACCCTCTCAAAAGTATAATCAAGCCTTTCAAACCGGTCGAAGCTTATAACATTAAGAGAAGTTTCTGCATCAATACGCAAGCAGGCATTCAGAAACTATCAACCGCATCAAAACCTTCAACACTTCAACACCTTCGAAACCATAATAAACTACCAATCAACAGAGTCGGAATCTCGTATCTTTACTTCTTATGACAACAAAGCAACACGAAGAGTAAAAGTGCATATGTGGCCCTTTCGACGACGTCAAAAGCAATCTAGGAAAAAGCAGAGAAATTGAACACTTAAACCTTAACAATAGTAAAAGGTGGACAAGGGAACCTTTTGACATGGTCAAAAGGTCTAGAATAAGAAGATGGAAAGCGCAAGGATGAGTTAGAGAACTCGGAAGGGAAGCCTTTCGACAGCATCGAAAGCAGACAAGGCCTTTCAACCATGTCGAAAGGATGGATGCAGAAGATAGAGCGACCTTTTGACTAAGTTGAAAGCATAGGTGCGAAAGGGGGCCGACCTACATCTATAAATAAGACCCAAGGGGTTCGATTTTGGGTACTCGGTTTTGGAATCCTCAACTCGTTTTTCTACTTCTTTGCAACAATTAAATCTTTGTAACCCTAAATTGATTTGGGAAAAAGCACTCAAACTTGTAACTCCTTTTGGATTAATTGAAAAAGAAGGAATGCATGGATTCATTAAGGATTTTGATTATGAGGAAGATCATTACGATCATTAGCTAGACTAATGATCAACTGCACATGATGCTAACTTATCTTCTTAATTTCATTCTATCTTTTGCAAAGCGATGAGATCAACTTGGATATTATACATGCGAAACAAATTATCTTTGGATAAACAATATGAAATGCCAAATAAAGATGATGATGTTTCGGCATTGATAAGTTCATAGAAGTTATAAATATCCAAGATGATCTTCTATCGAATACACAAAATGGAGCTTGCACAATTGTGAATTTGATATATTTTGGAAGGACGAAATCCTTTTCGACCCAGTCGAAAGGTATGTCTTAAAAGAAATCTGATTCATAAATGACAAGCAATTATACAAGGATGGATTCCTTTGAAAGGAACATACATCCAATTAAATTTTCAACCCTTTCGAAGGAGTTCCTCCATAAAGGACGAAACTAATGATGTTGAAAGCAGTTATTTCTCTTTGAAGGCTGAGCAGATCTTTCGACATGGTCAAAATGGATTGAGTGAACCTTTCGACATGGTCGAAAGGGATGAATGTATAGTATAAACAGCTATTTTTGAATAATTCGAAAGAGGGGTTTCGAATAAAATGCGTCCTCCTTTAGCTTCATTTTGATGAGGTTTATTTGATCAATGATCCACTATTTGTATTTTTATATATTATCCTCCGGAGGTAACTTGACCAAGTCAACCTGATGGAAAGAAGGGTTTCAAAGGGAGTAATCTCTTTTAATCCTCTTTCAATAATCTTATTTTGTTGCATAAATAATACTATTTACCATTCACATAGCTTTGGGGATGTTGACAAGTTTTCTTGTTAGCAAAATAATCCTATTTGTCATTCAGATAGCTTTAGGGAGGTTGAAAAGTTATCTTGTTAACATATGAGAAATCTACAGTTGGTTGGCTACAGTAGGCTTTATATAAAAAAAATTACCCGAATGTTCCTTTCTTCAATCAACATCCAAAACGGCGTAATTAACTCTTGATTCTCTTTTAAAAGACTATCATATCGAATGTGCGCCCTTCTCAATCGTGGGGTAGCTTCTTAATTTTTGAAAGATGCTAATACTGCCGCACTTCTGTTAAGCCTATGATACTTATCGAAGATAATATTATGTTCTTTCAATTGTTTATCCAACTCCCTATACAAGCTATTTATTTCCGCTTGTTTTCTTTCAAACCAGTTTTCATATGGGTGGATAGGTTTCCTCCTTATCTAAAATAAAGGATGTAAAATATTATTATCTTGGAAGTGAAAGCCTTTTAAACAAAGAATCCCATACCTGAGAAACGGCAATTGTTGATTGAGGGACCTGCTTCTTCTCTTTTAGTTCTTCCACATTAATATTAGCAGGCTCCTCTTGAAGGTCAGAAGGCATAGGGGGTTCAGGTGGTCTAGCTTCGTGAATGATTGGATTGGGGTTGATCTTTTTTGAAGCCCTAGTGTTGTCATCATCATCTTTTTCAAGAGCATTACTTTGACCACCCCTGTCGCCACTTGAACCTTGACCTGCATCTACATTATCATCATTATTGTCATCATTATCATCATCATTATCATGGTCATCATTTTCATTACCACCCTCTTCCTCAGCGACTTCATCTTTATCACCTTCATCTTCAAAGTCAGAGTCTAATTCGAAGGAAGGGACTTCGAAGAATGGAATTTTAGAGGCATTGATCCCCTCTCTTTCAAAAATTTCAACCCCCTGCTACATTCTTTCAATTTTGTCCATAACTCTATCGACAAGAGCAGGGTCAAGTGAGGGTAAGCTCAAGTCTGGGCATTTATTGATATTGTTGGTGTAAGCAAGCATCATGGTGTCTTCAAAAGAATTGACAATGATGTCCTCAAGAGAAGTATTAAGGAATTGAGACCCACTTCTTTGCATTAGAAATAACATTGATAGCTAACTTTAGAGATCCTTTATTTTTCTTTAGATTTTTCTTTAGAGTAGATTATTTTTCTGCCATTCGAGCTCTTTCATCCTCTGACTCTTTCAGAGTCATTTTCAATGCTAGATTTTTTTCAGCTAGGAGTTGACGTGCTTTTCTTTCTTTAGAAACAATAGACTCTAATTGAGAAATAGAAGCTCTCAATCTCTCTAATACCATTATAGCTTCGTTTTTACTTGCAGACAGGGAGGAAACTTGGTTGTTTAAGTTGGAAATTTCTTCTCGAAGCTTGGAAGATTCAGAGGAGGATTTAAATGTGTTCGCTTGCAATGAGAGCCAACTTTTGGAAATCAAAAAAAGAAAAAATTATCCAAGTCAGCATTCAGAGAAAAAAAATGAAAATAAAGATAAATAAAGTGAAATGTACCAAGAGTTATAGTTCTATAACGAACCGGTAATGACCCGCCAGATCAGGAATAGAGGAAGGCGGATGAACAGAGGCAAAAGAAGAAGAATTCAAGATAGACTGGACTATCTTTTCAAAATCACTTGAACGCATGGGAGATGATGGTCTAGAAGGATCATGCTCTTGGAAGGAGTCGAAGTCCCCAAATATTTTTGCATTTGTTCAATTACACTAGGAGAGCTGGAGATGACAATGCACGAGAGGGGGTTAACTTTTATGGGAGTCTTCTTATGTTGATCAAGAGAAGCTTCGATAGTTAGACTCTCCTGAGTTTTGTCAATATCTACATGTTCCCTCACTTCTCATGGCGGAGAATCGAGAACTTCAACGATCTTGGCTTTCTTAGGGGATGGTTCCACCACGGTCATTTTACCCAACTTTCTTTTAGCAGCCATCTTTAACCAAGCAATGGCCTAAGACAAAGATGACGCATGGGTTATAGAAGTGAGGAGAGCTGGATCACTTATAATCAATTCAACCTAAGTGGCAGCCTTTGAAAATTCAAAAAAAAATACAAGTCAGAGGAGAAATTTAAAAAGTAACACAACAACAAATTACAAGTACAACGTTTAAAACTACTGGAGTGATTGGGACAAATTGGTGACATGGGGGAGAAATTCATCGGATCACCCAAAGAAAGGAAGAGTTTGCTTTGGGATGTGTGTTGAACTAAAGGAGGTTGATCAAGTACCCTCTAACCTTCTGGTAGGAAGGAATGCTTTTATAGATTTGAAGGATTCAACAGAGTTCATATATTCCTGATCCTACTTGATGCGGCAATCAACGACTTTATGGTTTTCTTATCTTCTTCGCTCAGCTCTCTAACAGAAGCACCTGACAAGGAAACATAGATTAGTAAAGGAAATAAACTAAATGGAAAAATAAAGACCATGGTCTACTTACGGGGGGAAGAGAAAACCCCACCGATGTAGGAAAAGAATTTAATGAAGAAGAACTGCGTTTCCTAATTTCTGAATTTGTTTACCCCTTCAGATATTAGCTTTTGGGGGAATGGCTCTAAACATTTGATTATTCAAGTTGCCGAGTTTAACCAATCGAACAAGATAGTTCAAAACTTCAGTGTTATGTGTTGAAATTCCTAACTCCAGTGCCATGAGTTCCAAAGACAGAAGATACTTATATACATTTGGTGATAACTGAATGGCAGCAATACCCAGGTGAGTCAAGAACTTGGCCAAGAAGTCAAGAAAAGGCAGGAAACCACCATGCCAAATATGGATAGCAGTATATGAAAAATACCCTTCAAGTGGGCATTGGATAGTATCGCTATCGCTTGGGGGAATAGCTTCCACACCACTGATGCCGAAGTCACTGATAATTTCCTCTACCTCATTCTTAGTAGATACCAAGGAAAGCTTAGAAGTTGCTTCAATCTTAGGAGAAGATTTCGTTACTGGCATTGTGTCTTTTTCTACTTTTGGGAAGTCTTTTTGACACCCATGATCCTATCAGATAAATGGAAGAGAGGAAGAAAAGAACTTGGTTTATAAGAAAAGTCAGCATGGACAACAAACCGTACGATCAAAATTTAAATGAACTGCAAGAATTTACATAAGAATATGTAAAGGCGGGAAACGTTGAGGGTTTCAAAATGGTTGACTTGGAAAGTCAAGGGCATCCCTTTGCAGGAGGGCAAGTGTTACCACTAATTCTCACTTCAACCTTGTCGAAACCAAAATGAATATAAGGAAAAAAGGAATGAAAGATGACAGTACCAACAAAGCCTTTCAAAGGAGTCAAAAGAATGCTACAGCCAAAGACGAGATATGTTACAAGCTTTCAAAGGGTTCAAAGTGGTCGAAAGCTTTCTTTTGCCTCAATGTCTTCCCTTTTGAAAAAGATACTTTCTCCTACATGAAGACGTTTCAAATAAGAAGTATACCTTTCGAAGGCTATGGATAACGACCCCTCACGCACGCCAAACCTTTCGAAACTACTCAGAAGGATGTCTTGATTAGAACAACCATTTCGAAAGCATGATCAAGCCTTTCGAACCGGTCGAGGCCTTTGACAACCAGGAAAGGTTCCGCATCTATCCACAAGCATTTCTTCGGAAGCTATCTTCTGCGTCGAAACCTAGATTATTTCAATACCTTTAAAGCCCAAGGTTGTACCTGTTGACAAAGTCGAAAGCTATTGCTACTTCCCACTAGCAACAACAAAGCAACACAAGGGGAAACGGCGCATCTACCCCTTTCGACGAGGACGGAAGCATTCGTATCCATTCAAATACAATGCAAAAGTATGTGCAAGTGTCAAATGTGACGAAAGGTCTACAAAACCACCTTTCGACCAGGTCGAAAGCACTCAGTCGAAAGGTACCAACCTATACCTATAAATAATACCCTAAGGATTTAGTTTTGAGGATCAGATCTCATTCACTCTACTCTTGTATTTTCTTAACTTTGTAAATTTGTAAACCCTTATTGGAAATCAAATTGAGGGAAATTGATCGATTTATACATCATTAGTTTAATAAAGGCAAGATTTTGATATTTTAGGTTATGCAACTATTTGGAAACTTTCACTTGATTCGGGTGTGTTCTGTTTTTGTCGACTTTATAGAAAAGATACCTTTCGATTGAGTCAAAACCTCTTGCTTTACCAAAACACTTAGGTTCTGTTTGTACCAAAATTTGGCACAACACTCTTCGGAAGTCTTTGAAGAGATAAAGTGAAGAAATTAAATGTAAAAAAGAGGATTTATCTAACAAAAACTCCAAATTTCAGAAATAAGAATAATTAAAGTGCAAGGAGACACAAGGATTTAGAGTGGTTCGGCGTATAGCCTACGTCCACTATGAAGTAGTTTGCTTTATTAATCTTCCTTTGATGTTTACAAGTGAATGCAATGAATTTTAAGAGTAAGCTATTATTTGCAGCAATGAATCTTGTTGATAGCAGCAGCGACAGAGTTCAGATCTGGATCTGGCGGAGTCCGGGTGTTGGAGATCTCAAGGAGGAAGAAGAACCCCTTTTTTGTTGGCTTTGGGGGTCTATTTATAGGTGTAGGAGGCTGATATTTCACTTAGATCTCGGGAGACCCTCTCTGGCACGTGACCAAGCCCGTATTCCCGGGCCCGTGACGTTTCGGTCCGATCCGTGATCGACACGAGCAGATTTCGACTCGCTCAAGATTTCATCCAATGGAGTCGAAATTTGGCGTGGACATTCTCTAGTATGTATGTAGTCTTCTGTGAAAATTTCATAGCATTTGGACTTGTAGATTTGGAGATATGATCGATGCGAAATGGATTTCTCGGTAGGCTATTTCCTTCGACTCGCTTCCCTGTTTCGACTCGCTTATGTTTCGACTCGATGACGTGGCGCTTTGCTGGAGTCGAGTCAGACAGAGTCAAACAATGGTTCCGTGAAGGCTGTGGAGCGAGTCGAGGAGGACTCTCTGATGGATGCTGTCTCGATCGAGTCGAAGCAAGCTTTGGTCAAGCGAGTCGTAGTAGGCTTTGGTCGAGCGAGTCGAAGTAAGCTTCGGTCGAGCGAGTCGAAGATAGCACTGGGGGAGCGAGTCGAAGTGGGTAGCTGGGCGAAGCGAGTCGAAATGGGTAGCTGGGCGAAGCGAGTCGAAATAGGTATTCCAGATGGCAGCGAGTCAAACAGGAACGAGTCGAAGTTGATATCTGAGGGAACCGGAGCGAGTCGAAGGAGGGAGTCGAATGGTGTCTGATTTTCGTCCAATTTTGCATCCCTCATAACTTGAGCATACGAACTCGGATTGACTTGAGATTTTGAATGTTGGCTCCTATGGCTCTGCTTGCCATGTCCTACCAATTTTGGCTCGATCCAGACTCGGACAAAATTCATCGACATCCGTAGTGAGCCCCTGTATAACTGATCTCTAGGACAGACCGTCACTAGTTACTAGTCAATCCCTTGGTGTTACGGCCTTGCCAAAAGGTGGGATAACATTTGCCCCCCAAAGTACGTCTTGTGAAAACATGATGTGCTTTGAAGTGCTTCAACGTTTATTCTGAATAGTTATTGTCTTCCCGATGAAAGTTGTAATCTTTGGCCGTTCCTCTTGATAATGTAAACTGTTGACTGTCGACTGCTGTGCCCTGTATCGTTGCAACTGATTTCTGTATGCCAGCGGTTATCCGTTTGCTGCGGTAGTCGTTACCGGATGAATTTCTGATTCTTAAAAATTTTGAATGCTGAATATTAGTCCGTCATTCATGCATGTACATTGACCTGACTCCCGCTGACGTTTGCACGTTCTCGAGTCATTGTCAGTTTATTGTTTTTGAATGTCCCTTCGTAACGATCCCCTCCTGAGTCGTTGTGAAGGATTGAAACGTCGAAGATAATTTTCATTGGACTTGTGGATCCGAAGTAAGCATGTTGAGTTGATGGAGTCGATTTCTTGAAGTCATGATTCTATGGATTCGAACAGGATGTTCGACTCGGTCTTAGATCGAACTGCTTCATTCGACTTGGTCTTGGATTCGAACTTTGTAGGAGTTGGAGTCGAAACGCATAGGAGATGGAGTAGAAGGGGAGTGAGTTGAAGGAGGGAGTCGAAGTGATGGTGTGTAATGATGCATTGGAGATGGAGTCGAAGGGAAGCGATACGAATGGGAGTTCCGTATTTATGCACCGAAGAGGGAGTCGAAACACGTGTTCGACTCCACTGGAACCTGAATCGTTTATTCCCGTTGCTTTTCACTCCATATAAATATCTGGCACTTAGCCATTTTTTTTTACTTTTTACCTTTACCTTTCCTGCCTTCGCATCGCTCTGAGACTCGAGAGGAAAGAACAAAAATTCTTGACTTCAAATCAACTCCTACCATCACTTAATCAAACTAATCTGACAGATCTAGGTAATCAATAAACGAATCCACGTGTAAAACGACGAGGCTTGGGTTTTCCTATCAAATCAATCAAAGTCGTGGTCGATCGAAGGCTTCCTGGCCTCTGCTTCGTGTCGATGGAGTGTGGGTTTCGAGATGATGAGACGAGGGTCTTCGCGTTGATCGATCATGGAGCTTCACTTTTTATTGAGTGCTCTGAATTCATGGATCGACATGAAGGGATCGCGCCTGATGGACTCGAAACGATGCTCTCGAATTGAGTCGAAAAGTGTATCTTTTGATCGAGTCGAATTGCAGGCCTGGGTTGGTTCGAAGCGGAGTGCCTGGAGATCGAGTCGAACCGCGTAGCTCTTGATCGAGTCGAAGCAGAGGCTTTGGATTGAGTCGAAGCAGTGGCTTCGAAGCGAGTCGAAGAGCGTGGCTTCGGACTAAGTCGAAGGACATGGTCTTAGACCGAGTCGAAGTGCATACTCCTAAATGATCGATTCGATCTTGTTAACGTTAAAAAGTGAACGCTAACACCCGGTGTGTGTAATAGAATCGTGAAAGCACCACCCGCGTGACGGGAACAGAATTTAAGTAGTAAAATGGCAGAAATGCAGTAAAAGACAGCAATTTATAGTGGTTCGGCTTGAGATTAAGCCTACGTCCACTTTGAATCTCTTTATTACTAAATTCGGTTACAAATCGATACAAATCTCTTATCAAAATAGTACAATTTGATCACAAGAAACAATCTTGACTACTAGCTCAATCTTCGTCGATGAAATTCGATGAATCCGTGTTGGATGTAAGGAATTTCTCTTGAAGCTTGTTGTAGCGTCTTGAATGTTTGAAGATCTTTGATTGCTGGATGAATGGAGACTTCGACAGAGTAACGGTGCTTGAAGAAATGAATGGCCAAAAGTCCTTCTCATGTTGGAAGTGGTGGGGTATTTATAGGAGCAGCTCTGAATTCTGGGCAGAGAATTTGCTAAGTCCTAAGTCGTGGAAGACTTAAGGTAAGTCGGTGACGAGTTAAGGGACAGTATGGGTTGTTCTGGGCTCATCTTGTGGCTTTGTCGAAGACAAGTGTTAAGTCGTGGCCGACTTATCAGATCAAGGTAGTATAGGCATGGGCTCTGGACTTTAACCTCATAGCTTTTAGGTCGTGGACGACTTAAGCCAAGTCATGAGTTCCTTAAGTCGTAGGTCCTTTAAGTCGTAACATCTTCTTGAGTCGTGTAGACCTTAACTCGCTGAGTCGTTAAGTCGGAACCCTTTTAACTCTTTAATTTGTAGATAGCTTAACTCGTTGAGTCGTTCGGACCATGAGTCGTAGGCTGTGAAGCTCTTAAGTCGTACACCCACTAAGTCGTAAACTGTTAAGTCGTGGCCTGTTGAGTCGTAGACTGTAAAGTCGTGTACTTCTTAAGTCTTTAGGAACTGGAACTATAGGTCATGGACGACTTAAGCTAAGTTGTAACCCATTAGGTCGGAACCTTCTTAAGTCGTAGTCTTTAGGTCGCAACACTGCTAGGTCGCGAAGTCTTTAGGTCGCAACACTGCTAGGTCGCGAAGTTACCTTCAGTAGTTAGGTCGTAGACTCTCTTAGGTCGTAGCTCCCTAACCCGGTAGGTCGTAAGTCGTTCAAGCCGTAGATTTTCTTTCAGCAGCTAAGTCGTAAGTCGTTGAGTCCACTTAGGTTTTAGGATTTTTAACTCGTTGGCTTCTTATAAGTCGTGGCATAATCTGAGTCGTTCATTTCTTAACTCGTAGGTCGTTGCTAAAAGGGAGTTAACATTTGCCCCTCGAAGTACACGCCTTAAGTCGTAAGTCGTGTGCTTCGATTTCCTTAGCTCGCTTCTTGATGAGTGCGCTAGATCGCGACCGACTTAAGATGAGTCGGATGTGTCGATTCACCTTTCACTGTCCCAGGGTATAAATAGCTTAGGTCGTTCCTTCTTCTCCTTCACCTGTTTCATTCTGTCATTTGCAAGCATTCAAGTTCTTCTCAGACAAATTCAATTACTCGATCGCCAGACATCTTCAATTTCGTATTGCGTAAGTGATCCCATTCTCTAATCAATCCTCGGCTATCACCGAACTATGAATTTCGCTTACCTTATGCCTTGCTTCACGATTTTTGTTTCAATTGATCGCCGAGGAAATCGAAATGGTTCGATTTGGCTTTCGGTGATTTGCGAGAAGAAGGGGAAGAGTTTCAGTGCATTAGGTTTGCTGATTCGTGATCTTAGAAGGGATGAAGAGGCCATTATCGGGTTGGAGAATTATGAGGAATGGGATTCTTAGTAGAGGAAAGAATTTGAGGAGAGGACTGATGCTTTGGTTTGAGTAGGAGATAGCTCGAGATCCCCTGAGAAAGACCTAACACTTTCTCAGCTTGGATCGCGTGCGACTTAACTCTTCTGGTTGCTTACTGCAGCATTAGGTTTAGGTCGTTGCCGAGCTAGGACAAGACTTTTCTTTTGTGTGGCTTACGGCCTAAAAAGTTAACGACCTATCTTGTTGCAGTTTCTCATGGATCGTTGACGAGTTAGCACTTAAATCCTTAACTTGCGAGCACATCTGAATGACTAGGTCGTGGATGAGATAGCCCTTAACTCGTAACTCGCGAACTCATCTGAACGACTTAATAACTTAAAACTCCATTGCTTCGAATTCTTGGACTTGAATGATCTGACTTAAGAGAACATGCCTTGAACATCTTGACTCGCACAATACGACCTAAAAGCCCCGACCTATGATAGGTCGTTAAACGACTTAAGACTTAGAGGAACTTGCACAGAAGTTGGCTGGATTCTTGAATTTGAACTGTGTTGTGTTTCCTTTCACACTGTCTTGACTTTAATGCTAATAACCTGCTTAACACAACATTCGCAGAATACTGGGACGAATATACTGCCACTGACTGCCCACATCAAATGACAGATTAGTTATAAAGAAAAAATCAAATTAGAACTGCGTGAACGAAACGTTGTACAATAACCAATTCAAGTGAAGTATTAAAGCAAAATCGTAATAATCAACTAAAACTGATTTGTTTGCATCAACATTGTACTTTAAATATTAGCAAGTCCTGAAATCTCATAATCGACCGAACGTCGACTAGTTTAATTCCAGTTGTTTTTTACTTGTTATTTTTATTGGCTCTGCACAACACTTCACACTTTTTAGGAAACGTGCACCTTAATATTTGATCATCCAGTTGATTGTGTAGAATGGCGTCTCAACAAGAAGACTTGGAACTAGATGGAGAAACTTTTCCAATTGCTACTCCATTGAATGATCCTCCAGAAAGGACTTCTACCACTTTGAGCCATAAAGTTTTCCGTCAGTTATGCATCCAGTTCGGCATTGCCGAAGCTGATTCTTTGTTTCCTGGAATAAATGATACTGCTGATAGGCCGCCTCATGGCTTTGTCGCAGTTAACCGCCAAATATGTTTGAGTGGAGCTATCCCACCATTTAACGACTGTCTTCGAGAACTTCTCCTTCGATTATCTATCTCCCCTTTTCAACTACACCCTAATGGCTACGCCATCCTGCTGGGACTGTGTGTGCTTTTTAGGAGAACGCTGGACCGTTTTCCCAGTTTTGGAGAAATTTGCTTCCTGTGCTCATTTGCAAAGAACAAAGACCATCCCTCTATCACAGTTGTAAGGAGTGCCAGGAACCGTAAACTGATTATTGGTCTTCCCGAAAGTGTTCCTGGGTTTCTGAGCCAGTTTTTCTTTGTTCGTTGTCCCCCGGGATTTTACGCCATTTGGAGAGTGGGAAGTACGACTATCTATCTTTTCCCTGTGTTTTCTAAATTCTTCGAAGTCCAAATTGTCAAGTGTTAACTTCTTTTTCTACTGTTTCAGCGCTCCCTCCCCCCTCTAGGGAACCTCATCACAAAACTACCTTCGAGAGGCTTATGGCCGTGCCGGTTGAGGAGAGGAGTGTTCAATTTCTATTGAAAGATGAGTTCCTCCATGAATTTGGACTCTTACATCCTTCCCGCTCCACTCAGCCACATGAAGTCCCTGATTTTCCAACTGAGGAGTCAGATGCCCCCGTTTCTGCTAAAGAACCTTCACCGAAAGAACTTACCGTTGAGACTTCATTGGTAAAGTGTTCTACTCTTACCCACATTGCGGGGTCGTCCAGTAAGTTAGCACTTGCCCCGGTTATTGAAGAGGAGGAAAATCTTCACATTCTTGAAAAGACGGCTGAGGTGGAAGTTGAAAAGGATAATTCTCCCATGCATCATGGCGATGATACTTTTGACAGTCTGAGCAACATCATGATAACCTCTCAGGAGCTCTTTAAAGACGACGCCTCTAAAGCGATCTCTTCTGTCATCGAAGCAACTTCTTCTTTGCAACAAACCACAAAGCCTTCTATGCAAGCCGTCACCATTCCCACACAAAAAAGTGGTTTGTAGTTCGACGCGCATAGCCCACACGCCACACACACTTAGGGTTTTGGCACTTATATGCACTTAGCTCCTTTAATTTGAAAATTTCTAAGACTTGCCTTTCTTTTTCAATTTCAGGTTCTACAATGGGGCGAAGTGGCTCTTACTTTGACAAATTCCAGCGTCACGGAAGCCACGATGCTTATGACTTTATGAGTTATATCGGCGCTCCGAAGGAAACTGATGAGGAAAGGGCTGCCAGAAAGGCTCACAAAAGGCGAGCTCATGAAGAACGTCGTCGGAGAGAAGATGAAGAGCACTATGGGAGTAGAGACGAGCGACGTGACTCTTCCCGCAAAAGCGACGATCCTTACAAGAGGAAATCTTACGACGATAAGGGGAAGAGTCATACTTCCGATGATTCCAGCAAACAGATCAGACTTGGTGAGAAAGACACGTCTAATATCTCAGAAAAGACTACCGCTTCTATTCCTCCTAATACATCGTCCGGTTCTCCTACCCTTAAGGAGTCTGACATTCAGGCAATTATTAATAGGCCTCAGTATCAAGCCGGGGACGGGCCTCCCACACTTCAGAGTCGATTTCCAAATTGGTGTCTAAGAGGAGTCCGTTTTGACTTAGATTTGGTTCCCATTGATAAGCAAGTGATGCTGAGAAATGTCGATGCTGTCAAGCTTGACATTGAAAGAATGTCTGGATGGCAGAAGCTGGTTGATGAACTTCAAAGGGTCAACCATATGAACCTTGAGGCGATGATGACCATGGAGAACGATAAATCAGAATGGGACAAATGGCGTATGCAGCATGATGCGGAGATGAAAAGCATTAGTGATGGTTATGGGAAGCTCGAAGCTGAAGTTGAAAGACTCAAAAATGAGCTTACCACTTCTTCCACATCTTATTCTCAAAAAGAAGAAATGCTCCAAAAACAAGTTCGAGACGCCCATGCTGCTCAGCGAGATACTGAAGTAAAACTTGAAGCAGAACAACATGTTACTAGAAAATATCGTGATGACGCTGCTCAACTTCCGGAGAAAATCAGCTCTCGAGACTTAGAAATTGCGAGGCTAGAGTCCCAGTTATTGAAGGCTGAAAGAGAGCGTGATGAAGCTCTCTCTGGTAAGGCTGCGGCTGAAGAATCCCAAAAGGCAACCAAAGCCACCATTGACGCGACTTTATTCGACTTTTATATGCATTACGTCCTGGGGCGTGGGAGCCTTTCATTTTTGGGACCAGAATATGAAGTCACTTTAGCGGAAGTATGGGAGGCAATCATCGACATGTTTGGCGGTGCCGGTTATGCTGAAGCAGATCTTCAAGCTACCTACTTAGATGAGAGCGCCCGCGCTGCCCTTGCAAAGGAAAAGAGCAGCTTACCCGAGTGCGGGCCGAGGCGACGGGAGAGAAGCTTCCTGAGAGAGAAATACTTCCTATTGCTCCTGTTTATACTTCGGCTTTAGCTCACGCGGATATTACTGGCTCTAGTTCTCACTCCATGCCTCCCGCTAAGGTTGACAAAGAAACTGTGACCACCCCTACAGAGGAAGAGGCAATGAAGGACTTTCAGGCTCGAGAGTTTGAAATTGATCCCGCCAAACCGACTTCTCCAGGTAACTTTGACGAGACGAATTCACTGAATCGCTTATTCGACTTAATCGAGTTCGACGAACTTCTTACTTATTACTTAAGCTTTGACGATCTACTGTCTTCTTTTTTCTCGGAGAATACTGATTTTGATTTCTTTTATTATGCAGCGGACGCGCCGGAAACTGCACCAATTTTTCCTTCTTCAGCTGTCGTTCCTCCTCCTTCTCAAGTTACTCCTCTTCCAGCTTCTCGACCAGGTTCACAGGAAGAACATATAGCAGCCCTTCAAGGCTTGGACGAACCACCTGCTTCCGAGGAGCAGAAAGCAGAAGATCTGGAAGATAGCGAGAAGACCCCGGAGCAGTCTTTTGACTACGACACAAAGCTTTCTACATTCCTTACTCCGGGGAGTGAGTCTTCTTCCAAGAAGAAGGGGAAACGTGTGGTTTCGAAGAAAGGAAAGAAAAGTTCTTCTGCTGCTGGAGATGAAGCAGAAGTCGATCCGGCTGAGTCTCTCTCTCCTTCTTCTCCGATACGTCCTCCGAAACTAATTACCAGACCGGGTAAAGGCTCCAAGGGTGGGAAGAAGGAGAAATGAGTTTGATTTTGTCTTTTCTGCTTTTTGTATTGACCGAAGATTGTGCGGATACCGGTCTCCGCTCCTTTTTGTAATCTGCACAATGTAAAAAGCTTCCATAGTATTGAATAAAATAGCTATTTTACTTGTACAAATTCTTGTGTATGTGAGAATGCATCTGTTTCTCTTTTTTAGTGTAGAACAAATGATTCTTTATCTGTTTTTTGAGAATGCATCTATTCCACATCTATTTTTCACGATATTGTAATGAACTCGCGGTATGTTGCTTGCATATTACTTTATTCATGTAACTGAATCGTATAGTGTTGCCCCCATACCGCAAGTGCATTGCAACATGTCTAGCTTCTTCAAGACTGATACTCTTACTTCAGGGAATAACTACTCCACTTTTAAGGGAAGAATCATTCTGCTTTTAATAGAGTATATCTCGTCTTCAGAGAAGTTTTTACTTTCTCTTTCTTCCTGAAGAACACTTCAACTTTTTGGAATGATCACTTTTATTTGTTAAAGAGTGAATTTTCCTGCACAGTGAAATGAGCTTCTGAGGAAGGTTTTGATTTTGTGCCCCAGTAAATGGTTTATTTTTGGTGCTTCAAGCAAGGTGAAGTACGCCTCTGAAGAGGTCTTTTGGTCTCTGAAGAGAAGCGATTTTGGTCTCCGAAGAGAAGCAATTTTGGTCTCCGAAGAGAGGCAATTTTGGCATTTCAGCTCTGGTGAAGTGGGTCTCCGAAGAGAAGCATTTTGCACTTCTACACGGGTGAAATGTGCCTCCGAAAAGGGCTTTTTAGCATTTCATCACTGGTGAAGTGGGTCTCCGAAGAGAAGCATTTTGCACTTCTACACGGGTGAAATGTGCCTCCGAAAAGGGCTTTTTAGCATTTCATCACTGGTGAAGTGGGTCTCCGAAGAGAAGCATTTTGCACTTCTACACGGGTGAAATGTGCCTCCGAAGAGGGCTTTTGCCTCCGAAGAGGTCTTGAAATTGCTTGGAAGTTACTTTCTCATGGTTGAGTGGATCCACGGGGCGGACGCAAGTTGCTTGATTGGATGTTCGTTTGCACAAACGATCGCAATCAATTAACAAGGGCCCTGTTCCTTCAGCTTGGGAAGGTGCCCCTCCGGTGGTTCCACCAATCTTGTTATTGAGAGAAGAACTTTCATTTGTTGGCGTGCCTCGTTAGAGGGCTTTGTTGACCTTTGGGAAGGAGCATCGGTTGGTTGGTGTGCCGGGAAGGTTGCTTCTCAAGGGCGAGTAGATCCACGGGAGGGACGCAAGCTGCCTGATCGGATGCATCACGATCAGTTAGCAAGGGCCCTGTTCCTTCTACTTGGGAAGGTGTCCCTTCGGTGGTTCTACCGGCCCTTTTATTGAGGAGCAAAATTCCTTTTGGTTGCTTCCATGCTTGCTTGGCCATGTTCTCCCATCATCTGCCCATTAGCGATCTTTTATTATCATTTCCAAGCGTATCTTTGTTCCTTTTGTAAGTAAATTGCCTTATCCGAAGAAGTGGACTTCACTGTTGAATAACTTCACGGGACAAACGCGAGTTACCTAGTTGGATGTCTGTTCATATTGACAATCACAACCGGTAAAAGAAGGCTTGCCCCAGTGAAGTTGCCAACTTTTTATGTGAAGTTCTTCTTGTATAGGATTTGAATATGGAATTTTTTGTTGCTTGGTATTTGCTTTGATAAATGATTTGTAAGGCTCGCTTATCTTTGCGATGGGTGAGCTTTGCTTTAATGACCTGCAATATTAGATCGACATTTTAGCAATACATTTAGAGTATTTATACATCGAAATATAACAAGCATTACGTAATAGAAAACACAAAATTCATAGTTTTTTATTATTCAGTCGCACTGATTTCTCAGCGGTTTACAATTCAGAAGTCACACATCCATTATCATCATTTTTTTTACAAATTCAAGCAATGCTGTTAAGTAAAAAATGGATGCTAGTTATTGTTGTTTCAGAATCTCCGGACTGATTTTCCATTTGCGCTAGATTCGCAGCTTCGGATTTATATGCCAGAGAAAGTGAAAGATGTCCCAGTTGCAGTTTTGTGGACAATTAACAGTTGTCCCAACTTCTGCCTACTGGGTATGGGCCTCCTGTGACAACATTAATGACAAGCTTTTCTGAATCTTGCGCTGTAGTGTTGTAGTGAGAATCGGGTTGATGGGTAGGACATTTTTGATCCCGAGTGGATGAGACTGGATCGACTCCGCTTCTCTTAATGTATTGTTGGAGTTTACCCTACTCCAGCAATTCTTCAATCACATTCTTTAATTGGCGACATTGGTCAGTGTCATGGCCAGGTTGATTGTGAAATTGGCAGAATTTTCCACTACGATTTGCACCTCTCGTCATCTCAGGTGGCTTAGGATACCTGACAACGTCCTTTGTTGCAAAAAAGATATTTCTTGGTGTATCAGTTAAAGGAGTAAAATCCGAAGGATTAAAGCGGCGGGGTTTCTTTTCATTTCCCTGGCTCTTTCCTCCTTCATTCTCCCTTTTCTGACTTTCAGATTCTCTTTTATTAGATGGGACATTATTATTATTAGTTTGGGCAGCAACCACTTTCGTTGTCGTAGAAAGGCTTTCAAGGCGAATGAACTCGTCGGCCTTTTTATAAAAAATTTCAAGTGAGTTCGGTTCTTTCATCTTTAGCCATATTCCAAATTTGCTCGATTTATCAATGGCTCGCATCAAATAAGTCAGGACCATGCGTGGCTCTGCATTTTGTACTTCGGCTAGAGCTATATTGAAACGGCTCAATAAAGATTTGATTGTTTCTCCGGGTACTTGTTCAAGGTTAGACAGTGACATTATATCCTTAGCTATTGAAGCATATAATCTGAACTGTTCTTTGAACTTTTGCGTTAAGTCGGAGAACTTATCTACAGACAGAACTGGAAGCTTTGTGAACCAAAGTAAAGCCACACCTTCCAAGTATACTGGAAAGTATCGACACTTAATCTCGTCTGACGCTCTTGCACCGGTCATATGCCAATCGTACTTGTATAGGAAATGATTAGGGTCACTCGTTCCCCTATAGGCTTGGATAGTAGGAGGTGCAAATTTCCTTGGAAATTCCACTTTCAGGATCCTTTCCGTAAACGGAGTTCTGCTTGGTGCAAATCCCCAGTCGTTCTCATCCTCTTCCCTTTGCATGCTCTCTTTCATGATGCGGCTAACCATTTCGGACAGGTATTCTTTATTGTTCAAAGACACCTCCGGGCAAGCATCAGTTCTTCCCTTGGAAGTTTGCCCGGGCATATGTTCATGACAAGTTGGTTGCGGCATAGAACCATCGGCTTGGAAAGGTGGCATTTCAAGAAGAGTAGTTTGATGGTTTTCTGGTTGACGATTTGCCCCGAGCAGAGCAGTTAATCTATCCATCATCAAAGCGTTTTGGGTTTCAATCTGTTGGTACAATCCAGAAACTGCGTCATCTAATTCAGCCCTGGTTACTCCAATGGTAGGAATTGCTTGGTCTGCGGTTGGGGAGGTGGAAGTCCCATCATGAGCATTTCCGGATCTGACCGGTCTACCTCTTCTTCCAGGAGCCATTATTTCGGATCAACTTCTGGTTTTTAAGAGAGGTTCTTTTTATGAATCTTTGCGAAGCAACGGTGGATGATCGCCTGAGTTGGGTTCTCAGTGAAAGCACCAAAATGTTAAAGTTAAAAAGTGAACGCTAACACGCGGTGTGTGTAATAGAATCGTGAAAGCACCACCCGCGTGACGGGAACAGAATTTAAGCAGTAAAATGGCAGAAAAGCAGTAAAAGACAGCAATTTATAGTGGTTCGGCTTGAGATTAAGCCTACGTCCACTTTGAATCTCTTTATTACTGAATTCGGTTAGAAATCGATACAAATCTCTTATCAAAACAGTACAATTTGATCACAAGAAACAATCTTGACTACTAGCTCAATCTTCGTCGATGAAATTCGATGAATCCGTGTTGGATGTAAGGAATTTCTCTTGAAGCTTGTTGTAGCGTCTTGAATGTTTGAAGATCTTTGATTGCTGGATGAATGGAGACTTCGACAGAGTAACGGTGCTTGAAGAAATGAATGGCCAAAAGTCCTTCTCATGTTGGAAGTGGTGGGGTATTTATAGGAGCAGCTCTGAATTCTGGGCAGAGAAATTGCTAAGTCCTAAGTCGTGGAAGACTTAAGGTAAGTCGATGACGAGTTAAGGGACAGTATGGGTTGTTCTAGACTCATCTTGTGGCTTTGTCGAAGACAAGTGTTAAGTCGTGGCCGACTTATCAGATCAAGGTAGTATAGGCATGGGCTCTGGACTTTAACCTCATAGCTTTTAGGTCGTGGACGACTTAAGCCAAGTCATGAGTTCCTTAAGTCGTAGGTCCTTTAAGTCGTAACATCTTCTTGAGTCGTGTAGACCTTAACTCGCTGAGTCGTTAAGTCGGAACCCTTTTAACTCTTTAAGTTGTAGATAGCTTAACTCGTTGAGTCGTTCAGACCATGAGTCGTAGGCTGTGAAGCTCTTAAGTCGTACACCCACTAATTCGTAAACTGTTAAGTCGTGGCCTATTGAGTCGTAGACTGTTAAGTCGTGTACTTCTTAAGTCTTTAGGAACTGGAGCTATAGGTCATGGACGACTTAAGCTAAGTTGTAACCCATTAGGTCGGAACCTTCTTAAGTCGTAGTCTTTAGGTCGCAACACTGCTAGGTCGCGAAGTCTTTAGGTCGCAACACTGCTAGGTCGCGAAGTCTTTAGGTCGCAACATTGCTAGGTCGCGAAGTTACCTTCAGTAGTTAGGTCGTAGACTCTCTTAGGTTGTAGCTCCCTAACCCGGTAGGTCGTAAGTCGTTCAAGCCGTAGATTTTCTTTCAGCAGCTAAGTCGTAAGTCGTCGAGTCCACTTAGGTTTTAGGCTTTTTAACTCGTTGGCTTCTTATAAGTTGTGGCATAATCTGAGTCGTTCATTTCTTAACTCGTAGGTCGTTGCTAAAAGGGAGTTAACAGACCTCGAGCCTTAATGAATGATTTGACTTCGAACTTGAATAATTGCCTTGAACTTGAACTTTTGACACTTTGACCATTGGTTTAATTTTGACGACATCGAAAATCCTAGTGCCTTTGACCCCTTAACTCCGACGAGCTTCAGATTTTCTTAATTGGACTTAATTGTTTCACTGCACGCCTGATTGCCTAGTGAAGTTCGTCGATGAAACTGGAACTTATTAAAACAATAACACATTTTAACTTGGACCGATAGCTAATAACTGGATGGCATGGTTGCGACGGTCAGCGATGACGGTCCTTATGACTGACTTCTGAAGTCTCGTTGCTCACACGTTTACCTTAATTCGGTTGATCTTCCCAAATAATATACAATACTGCACTGCACAACACGCTCACACACTTTACACTGGGGGATGCACGAGTGTTATTTGTCAGTTTAACAGTGATTTTTTTATAAGCTAGCTGGTCATGAATCCTTCAAGTTCTCAGCAGCTGGAATTTCCAAGTTCTATTCCTCCAACCATAGAGATACCGGTTATTGAAGCCGAAGTTATAGAGCCAGCTCCGGATGAGCGTCCGGGTGCTCGATTTAAACTCAATCCATTAGATTTCGTGCCGTAGGGTATATCTGAAGACATGCTTGGACGGATCTGCTTAAGGCATGGTTTGTCGCTTGACGACGTGCTGCTTCCTGGGCCTACTGACAGGCCACACAACCCCCCGACAGGGTATACCGCTTTCAACCGTCATGCTTGTGCAGCGGGGACACTTCCTCCCTTCAATGACTATATAAGGGAGACGTTATCATTTCTGGGCATAGCTCCTTCTCAGCTACATCCCAATGGGTATGCCTTATTGAATAACATCTTCGTTCTCTTCATGGAGATCCTTTTTCGACCACCAAAGCCGATCGAGACCCGATATTTATTCAATGTCAAGAGCCGTGGAGACAGCCCCTCTTTCACCTTTCTGGAAGCGGTTAGGAGCTGCCACATTGTACAGGGCTCCTGGGGAAGGCTGAGTTATTACAAAACCGAATGGTTCTACGTTCGGTGCCCCCTTGGATTTGCTGGGCGGTGGTTGGATAGACGTAAGTGTTCCCATTTCCCATGATTTACTGAGATGTTAGTGATCGACTCCAAGGACTGACATACTTTTCCTTTCTTACAGCCGCAATCTCTCGCCTCGATGGTGCGTACTTCAGAGAGCTTGTTCGGATTCTTCAAGCGTTTCCGGGCGAAGAGAGGCACATAGACTTAGTCCTGACTGATAGGAATTTGAGGGCTGTCGGGCTGATAGAACGAAGACAAAGCATACACCTGGATGCGATACATAGGGTGGCCTCGAAGAAACGCGTGAAACACGTGAAGCGCAAAGCGCCTGCAGTTGCGATCACCGAGGAAGTTGATCCAGAAAGAACGCCCACCGATACTGAGCTAATGGCCATGCCTCCTTCCGATGTTCAGGATTCCGGAGGAAAAAGAAAGGGCAAGGCCGCTGCTTACAAATGCCCTAAATCGAGGAGATTTAAATCTGTGGTCGTGTCTTTACCTTCTCAGGGGAGTAGAATTTTAGAGGCTCCTTCCCCGCAAGTGGAGAGTCCTTTTGACGAGCTTGATGATATTCCGATCCCGGATTTCGTGTCGTCTCCTCACGATGCCGGAACGAAAGGGCTTGATAGTGCTTTCGAACCGAGTTGGTCACTTGCTATGGGCGCGACCGACATTTCTGGTTGGTTGGGGGATTGCACATGCATACACATCACTACACTTCATGATCCACAACTGTACCTCGTCCAACTTAGGAAGTCGCTAACTCTTTCTTCGCTTCTCATTTTCAGGTACCATGTCCGGGAGAAGATCAATGCTGAACAGTCTTTGTTCAGCCCGAAAGGCTTCTGGTTACTATGATTATCACAGGAGGGATTCTGATAGGGATCGCGATCGCGAGCACTCTAGTCAGGATAGGTACGAGCGTGATAGGGATAGAGAGTACCGTCGCCGGTCTAGATCACGTTCTCCTCCACCCAGGCTTCCGTCTCCACCTCCTGCTCATGTTCCAAAGCCGCCCGAGCCTCCTCGTCACAGGCCTTCCCCTCATACTTCAAGATCTGAGACTCATGTTCAGAGAGTTGAGACTGCATCTTCTATGGTTATAGAGAAAGTCCCTGCTAACCCCACTGGAGAAGGGGCCCTTAAGTTGGCTCAAATGAAGAAGGATTTTTCGAATATTTGCTTGGACGGTTATGTTTTCCCTCCCCACTTGAAGAGAATTCCATCGTCGGTAGAAGGCATGATGCATGACTTTGTCCACGACATCTATACCCAATATCGAGAGTGGGCGAAGGCTGGTGAAAAAGCTTCCAAAGTGGCCTTCGAGCGGGCTAAAGAGGTCGAGAAGATGGAGACCGAGCTTGCAAAAAGGGATCGTATTATTCAAGTCCTCTCTGCTGAGTCCGAGTCTTCTCAAAAATCTGAGATTGAGGCCATTAAGAAGGCTGATGAAGCGAAAGCGGAGATGGAGAGGTTGGGGCATACACACGTTGCCTTGGTGGACGAGATGGGACATCAGAATACCAAAGTTATCGCCGAGCGGGACGTGGCGGTCATGGAGCTCAACGAACTAAAAGCCAAATTCGCCAGCTTAGTTAAAGAAAAAGACGATGCGAACAACGCAGCCCAGGAGGCGTGCGATCAGGCTGTTCCGCTCAGGGGAGAATGGGATGCGGCAGTTGCCAAAGTCCAGAAAGTGGAGACTGAGGTCGAGGAAAGGGTGAAATTGGCCGAGTCCGGGCTATAGGCCGACATCGAGGACCTCCTTGTTGTCTACAATGCTAATGTGTTGAGGCACAGGGGCTTATCCTGGCTCGATGACTATTCGGTGCATCTCCGCAGTGCTTGGGGCCGATTGGTCAAGGAGGAGAAAGAGGCGCACCCGGGTGAATCTGTGGATGAATTCGAGCTTGAGAATCGCCTGTTAACTGATGATGAGAAGAAGATTCTCCACGATTCAATGATCTCTTATGAGAAGGAGAGGCTCGGTACTCAGCACCTGGAAGTAGGAGAAGGCTATGGGGTTGGACATCATGATGCAAGTCTTGACATTCCGGTGTCAACCCAGCCTGAACCTTGGCATGCGGCTGACCCTCAAGTTGTTCCTGCCTATAATCTGGATCAGCCGCGGATGTCTCCGAATGCAGCGCCAGCAACTAAAGCCGCCCCGTTGCTTGCAAGCCAAACTGAGGAAGGTATTCCGAACATTCTATATGTCCTTCATGAGTCGAAGTCTTCGATCGAGTTTAAGTTCTAACAAATTTTTTATTCCATATCTAGTGATTGACGTTGCGCCGCACATGCCTCCTGCTACTCAAGGATTATATCAGACGCAGGGGGCTATCGTGACCGAAGCAACCATTGTGAGCACAGCTGCCCCGATTGGTGATAGGCCAGGGAATACAATGGCGTTCGACGAGCACTTGATGGATGAACTCTTTCGTTGTCATGGCGATCCCCCCGCTGACTTGCCATCTATCGTGAGTGGAACTGATCCTGGTGCAAGTTCTTCAATGCCGACTGCTGATGCCCCTAGTGGGGCTCGAGCTGTTACCGAAGAGGAGATGTTTGCCCAGATCGACGCTGAACTGGCAGTAGCTTGCTATGACGGCAGCTTTGGAAGTGTGATGGCAGCATCGGGACCTGCCCCGCTTGGAATGATGTCTCCTGGTGGTTCTGTCTTTCTCACCAGCCTGCCCATTCCACCGTCTGTGATTGATCCCGTCCCTCCGACTCCGCCCGTAGGAAGCATTCTCATTCACACGAGCTCGGAGGAAGACGTCGACATAATGCCATTGCCGAAAGACCAACCGCCGAAAGGCACAGGCTTGAAGAGGAAGGTTGGGGACGGTTCAAGCGGGTCCACACTGAAGAGGAAGCCAAGGAAGAAGAGAGACTAAGCACGATTGCCTGACGTATTTTGATTTCTTTTAGCATTTTGTTAGCCGTGTATAGATGCGGGTTCAGCCCCTGCTAGTATGAATTTTTTGGAAACTTGTACACGAACGTCTTTTATAATCAATAGAAATGAAATTTTTTCTTTTTGACTTCCTTTTTTGTCAATGTGTATTGGACTAAGTGTTTCAGTGCCTGGACTGTACTTGCAAAGTTTCAGTTTCCGAATGAAGTTCGTTCCTACTTGCCAAGTTCGAGTATTGTGGTCATGGCTTGTGATTGAGAAGCGAGTTGAATTCTGACGTCGCATCGCTTCAATCAATGGTTGATGCTTGAGTTTCAAACACATGCCCGCCGTCTGGGGACTTGGGATTGGTTTTTGTACTCCGACTCGCACTCCTGGAGTTTGGAGTCGACACTCATACTTCGATTCACGCTGTGGGAACTTTGAAGTTGGTGTTCAGGCTCCGTTCTGCATTCTGGGAATCCGAAGTTGACATATATGCTTCGACTTGCTCTCGGGAAATTCGGGAGTGATGCTTATACTTCGACTCGCGCTCTGGGAGTTCGGAGTTGGATGTTTATACTCCACTTCATACTCCAGGAATATGGAGTTGAATGTTTATACTCCGGTTCGCGCTTCGGAAATTCGGAGTTGGATGTTTATACTACGGTTCGCGCTTTGGAAATTCGGAGTTGGATGTTTATACTCCACTTCGCACTCCGGGAATATGGAGTTGAATGTTTATACTCTGGTTCGCGCTTTGGGAATTCGGAGTTGGATGTTTATACTCCGGTTCGCGCTTTGGGAATTCGGAGTTGGATGTTTATACTCCACTTCGCACAATGGGAATATGGAGTTGAATGTTTATACTCCGGTTTGCGCTTTGGGAATTCGGAGTTGGATGTTTATACTCCACTTCGCACTCCGGGAATATGGAGTTGAATGTTTATACTCCGGTTCGCGCTTCAAGAATTCGGAGTTGGATGTTTATACTCCGGTTCATGCTTTGGGAATTCAAAGTTGGATGTTTATACTCCACTTCGAACTCCGGGAATATGGAGTTGAATGTTTATACTCCGGTTCGCGCTTTGGGAATTCAGAGTTGGATGTTTATACTCCACTTCGCACTCTAGGAATATGGAGTTGAATGTTTATACTCTAGTTCACGCTTTGGGAATTCTGAGATGGATGTTTATACTCCGGTTCGCGCTTTGGGAATTCGAAGTTGGATGTTTATACTCCACTTCGCGCTTTGGGAATTCGGAGTTGAATGTTTATACTCCGGTTTGCGCTTTGGGAATTCGGAGTTGAATGTTTATACTCCGACTCGCGCTCTGGGAGTTCGGAGTTGAGGAAGGATTGTCGTGTACCAATCCCTTTTTTGACTTTGATGTGATGGCTTGCCCCCGAGCTCGGGTTTCACTTAGGGAGTGATTGGTTGCACCGCAGTCACTCTCTATTTGAATAAATCCCACCGTATGATGAGACTTAGCTCTCTGTGCATAGTGACGGTCATATGAAGTATTTCACGTAAATCACAGCTCTGGCTCGAAGAGGTTGCATTTTATTGCTGAAATAAGAAAGTATGGCGAATTAGTTGCCTTATTACAAGTTATAATTTTGAAATGCATAAACAAATTGGAGAAAAGAAAAGTAAACTAAATGGATAAAGGTAGCCTGTCAGGTGTAATAGCAGTGAAGGCTTTCGCTGTTCCAAGCTCTTGACAAGGTAAGACCGTCGATGGTTGATAACTTGAATGTGCCATCTCCGAGCCTTCGTTCAATAACATACAGTCCTTCCCATGTTGGCTTCATATGTGAAGGAACCGAATAGACTCTTTTTAAGACGAGATCGCCTAACCCGAAGGTTCGCGGACGGACCTTGGCGTTGTACAATCGGGCGACTCGACTTCGATGCGCAGCCGCCCTCAAGTCAGCTTCCTCACGCTTCTCATCTAGTAGATCGAGAGATTCAGCAAGCAATATGGCATTTGTCTTTGGATCATAGTATGTCACACGATGAGAAGGTACTTCTAGCTCGACTGGAATAACGGCCTCTGAACCGTAGGAAAGAGAGAATGGGGTATGGCCGGTCACGGCCTTGTGGGTTGTTCGGTAAGCCCATAGAGCCATAGGAAGTTCATCGACCCATTTGCCCCCGACCTTTTCTAGTCGTTTCTTCAGGATTGATTTTATAACCTTATTAACTGCTTCGACCTGTCTGTTTGCTTGAGGGTGTGCAACTATGGAGAATTTCTTTTGGATGTGAAATCGTTTGCAGAAATCTTTGAATTCAGTGCTGTCGAATTGGGTTCCGTTGTCCGTAATTATGGTGTGCGGGAGACCGAATCGACAGATGATGTTACGAACCACAAAGTTGATTACTTTCTTCGTCGTAATGGTAGCTAGAGCTTCGGCTTCAGCCCACTTTGTAAAGTAATCAACTGCGACGATGGCGTACTTCGCTCCATCTTTTGCCAGAGGTAGAGCACTGATGATGTCGATGCCCCACATTGCGAATGGCCATGGGCTGACCATTTTCGTTATCTCAGTAGGAGGAGCTCTAGGAATTCAAGCATATTTCTGGCACCTATCACATTTCTTCGCATATTCCATTGCATCACGATTCACGGTAGGCCAGTAATATCCGTAGCGAAGTATTTTCTTGGCAAGTGTTTGATCCCCAGTGTGATCGCCACATTCTCCCTCATGACATCGCGTAGCACTTGTTTGATTTCATCGTGAGCGATGCATCGGAGTAGGGGAACTGAGTATCCCCTTCTGTACATGAGTCCATTCGGGATGGTAAACCTTGATGTCTTTCGAAGGACTTGTCTTTTTTCACTCCTGCGCTCCGGCAGGGTTCCGCGCTCAATGTAATCTCTGAGTGGAGTCATCCATGAATCCCTTTCGGGGACGGATTCGCATACCCAGTTTATTTCTGCTCGGTCGATACTTAGGGAAGATAGTGGTTCTACGGGTACGAGTCCCATTTGTTGAGCTTCGCCTGTGCTGGCTAACTTTGCCAACGAATCGGCCTTTTGGTTGCGTTCTCGAGGTATACTGAATATGGCACAGTAATCGAAATAGTCTAGTACTTCCTTAACTCGCGCTAAATAAACGGCCAACCTTCGATCTCTTGCTTGATACTCTCCTCGTACTTGACACACAACAAATTGTGAATCACAATAAATTTCCACTGCGATAATTCTCAAATCCGTAGCGATTTTTAAGCCGGCTAGGAGGGCTTCATATTCAGCTTCATTATTAGTCGCATGGAAATCGAACTTTAAGGCATAACATATGGATCGACCTTCGGGAGTTTCAAGCACAATACCGGCGCCTGAACACTGGTCGTTTGATGCTCTGTCAGTATAAAGTTTCCAGACATACTCGGGGGATTAACTGGTTTCGGGCAAGTCCTCTGGGATGGTAAATTCAGCTATGAAATCGGCTAGGACTTGTCCTTGTATGGTCCGTCTCGGAGCGTAAGTAAGGTCAAACTGGCTCAGTTCGATGTTCCACTTGAGTAACCTTCCAAACATCGCAGGCC
This sequence comes from Allium fistulosum, assembly GCA_030737815.1. Classification (NCBI taxonomy): domain Eukaryota; kingdom Viridiplantae; phylum Streptophyta; class Magnoliopsida; order Asparagales; family Amaryllidaceae; genus Allium; species Allium fistulosum. The sequence goes on along the minus strand of CM060907.1, from coordinate 420,280,291 downwards.
GCGAGAGGACCTGTCGTAACGGCTGGTCGGTGTAAACAATAATGGAATATGCCTGGAAGTATGGTCGGAGTTTTCTTGATGCAACGACAAGGCAGTAGGCCAACATTTCCAGCTTCAGATAATTTCTTTCAGCCTCAGTCAATCATTTGCTGACATAGTATACGGGCCTCTGTATCTTGTCTTCCTCTCGGATTAACGCAGCACTGATAGCATTTTCTGATATCGCCAGATATATGAAAAACTTCTCATAATCAATAGGCTTTGACAGTATAGGTGGTATAGACAGATGTTGGACTAGTGCTTGAAAAGCGCCCTCACACTCTGTGGTCCATTCAAAGTTTCGTTTCCCTTTTCGAATCAGATCGAAGAAGGGAATGCACTTGTCAGTGGATTTTGAAATGAACCTGCTCAACGCTGCTACCTTTCCATTGAGACTCTGGACATGTTTTATGGTTTTAGGAGTTTCAAGGTTCCTGATTGCCCAAATCTTTTCGGGATTGGTTTCGATTCCCCGGGCGTTAACGATGAACCCAAGGAACTTTCCGGATGCAACTCCAAAGTGGCATTTCAGTGGGTTGAGCTTCATCTTGTATTCCCGAAGTATGTTGAACATAGTTTCCAGGTCTTTTACATGATCGGTGGAGAGTCGTGACTTCACAAGCATGTCGTCTACATATACTTCCATTGTCTTCCCGATTTGATTAGCGAACATCTGATTGACCAACCGTTGGTAAGTAGCTCCGGCGTTCTTGAGTCCGAACGGCATAACCTTATAACAGTAAAGTCCTAGATTGGTCACGAAGCTGGTGTGTTCTTGGTCGGGTAAATGCATCGGTATATGATTGTAGCCTGAATACGCATCCATGAAGGATAAGAGTTCATGTCCAGCCGTCGAATCCACTAGCTGATCAATCCTAGGGAGCAGGAAACTGTCTTTGGGGAATGCTTTATTTAAATCGGAATAGTCGACACATGTTCTCCACTTCCCATTTGGCTTTCGGACGAGTATGGGATTTGACACCCACTCGGGATATAGCGCATCTCGAATGAATCCGTTCGCTTCAAGCTTTTCTACTTCCTCTTTAAGGGCGACAGATCTCTCTGGATCCATACCGCGCCTTTTTTGTTTGACCGGGACATGCCGCGGGTCAATGTTCAGAGTGTGGCTCGCAATGTCCGGTGAAATCCCACACATATCAGAATGTGTCCAGGCAAACGCGTCAAGATTTGCCCGCAGAAATTCAACCAATTCCTCTTGAGTTTGTTGGCTTAGCTAAGATCCAATCTTTATTATTTTTGAATCATCGTCATTGTCAATTGGGACATCAATTGTCAGTTCAGCTGGGGATGCTTGACTCTCTTTAGATGCTCCTTCGTCTTCAGTTTCTCTCGGGTCAAGGTCCCTGAGGAATTGGCTGGGGTGCCCGGGCCTGGGCCCGGGTGTTAATTGTCAATTGTCGGCGAAACGGACGCATAGAAACTCCTCTACGTCCTTTCCCTTCTCCTTCCGCTGTGCTTCCCGTAGCTCAGCAACATAGCAGGCTCTAGCAGTGGCCTGATCTTCGTGAACGATTCCTATTCCATGATCGGTGAAAAATTTCAAGGTCAAACACCATGGGGCAATGGCTATTCTGAATTCAGCGAGGGCCGGTCGGCCCAAGAAAGCATTGTAAGGGGAGTTTATGTCTAGAACGATGAATTGCAACATTCGTACTCTCCGACGTTCTCCTACTCCCAACTCCACAGGCAGTTCCACTATCCCAGTGGCAACTGTGGCACTTCTGTTGAAACCATCGACTCGAGACTGACAAGGCTTCAAGTCTGTGGCTTCCATCTTCATTTGATCATAAGCTCGTCTGAACAAAATATTCACAGAGCTTCCACTGTCAACTAAGATCCTCTTTATCCAAGCGGGACCTACTTGTGCAGAGATGACCACTGGGTCGATAGTGGGAGCCTCGATTTTATCTGCGTCTCTGCATCTGAACACGATGTCATCCATCATCATTTTTTGTTGCTTGGCCGGAGCCCCCTCATCAAAACTACTACAACACTCGAAGTCCGCATGCCTGATAGAACTAGCATACGACTACATTTCCTTCCCGCTTCGATCTGCCGGGTGAGGACTGTCGCTTATTGTGTTAATGACCAACCTCCCGTCTGCACGAGCGGGTTCTTCCTGTCTTTCCTGATTCGGCGCACGGTTCTGATTTGATGGGGCCGCACCACCGGATTGAGGCGCCCGTACGTACTGATCCAGCTTCCGCTCACGTATCAACTTTTCAATGAGGTCTTGTAGGTTGCGACACTCATTGGTATTATGGCCATAACTTTCATGGAATCTACATAACTTTCCTGTTTGGATTTGTCTTTCGGTTGGTGGTTTTGGGGAAAGATTCTTATACTGCATGGTACTGTAGGTCTGCAAGTACACATTTTCCAATGACATGTTCAATGGAGTGTAGTTTTCGTACATGGGAGCTCGACGCCGTGGTCCACGATCCTGATCACGTTTTTTGTTCTGATTTCTATTGTCCCTCTACTGATTCTGCTTATTTTGGACGTTCAACTGAACTTTTCCAGAACCATCTCCGGTCTGTTTAACAGCGACGTTACTCTGGATGCCTTCAGTGTGAGGTCCTACGTCATCCTGCTTCCTAGACTGTCTCGCATCCTCCCTTCTTAGGAATTGGGATGCCTTGGAATAGAAACGGTCCAATGACGCAGGTGGTTTCCCAGCTAACCAACTTCCGAAATCAGAATTAGCATCAATCCCCTTAGTTAGAGCCATCAGAATAGAGTTATTGTTGGGATTGCTTATTTCCACACACGCAGCATGGAATCGCTCCAAGTAACGCCTAAGCGTTTCTCCGGGAGCTTGCGTAACACTAGACAGTGTTAACGTCCTTTGGCCTCGCCACATGCATACGGAATTGTTCGACAAACTTAGTGGCCATCTGGTTAAAGTTAGAGATGGATCGCGGTGGCAAACGAGTGAACCACATGGTAGCGATGCCTCCCAGGGAAATGGAGAAACTACGGCACTTTACTACGTCATCAGCCCTAGCAGCATTCATCAGCCATTCGTATTTCTGGACGTGTTAATTGGGGTAAGAACTCCCTTCATAAACTAGCAAGGCTGGCATCCTGAAGTGCCAAGGTGGTTCAGCGTATAAAACATCATCGGTGAAAGGGGTATGACTTCGGGAGATTCCCCAGTCGTCATTAGATAGACCCTGACTTTCATGGATCATTTGGCGAATCATCGCTGGTATATCTGTCGTTTGGACACTCAGAGCATGTTGTGTCAAGGTGTGGTCGGGTTCCACAGCGCGAGTCTGGACCGGACGCGGTCGACGGTCTGTGCCTCGCCTCCTTGGTTCAACATCCTCTAGGACATAAGGTTCAGGAGTCGGCTCCCGTTGGTTATGTTGAGGATCAGCTTGGTTCCTAGCGTCACCTCCTCGCCCCGCAGTGGTGGTAGTAGCAATGTTGCCGGTAACATGATAAGGAGCAGCTCCTCCCCGAGTTGAAGGTTCTGTGCGGAGGCTAACGGATGGTCCAGCTCTCGTTTGCCCAAGGTTTGAGGCAGGTTGGTGTTCCATGGCCTAGGCGTAGCTTCCACCCAACCGTGGACGTGTGGATCTAGTTTGGCCATCGGAGGAGGCTGAGTTCTCTGTGGAGGAGTGAGAACCTTGGTCTCTTCTAGATCTCCTTCGCCTTTAGCGATTTAGCTGATTAGTCAACTCCGTGTTGGCGCGTAGTTGCTCCGCCAGCTGCTGTCGACTTTGGGTCAACTCCTGAAGCAATATCTGGAATTCTTGTCTAGTGATTGGACCTGATGGATCTGAAGGTCCTGTAGCATTTAAGTTGGATGGAGGTGATTGCACGGGGTTTTGTCGGTCCTGTGCTCCTTGATCAGCGGCTGCAGAGGTGGTACGTGTGCTTACCATAATGAATTGATGAAGTCCTTTCCTAGATCTGATTGCAAATCTGAGTAGAATGGAAGGACTTCGAGGTCCTAGATCTGGATCTTCTTCTTAGATTTATGAAATCCAATATAGATAGGAGATCCAAAGAGTGGGAGAAAAATTGGGTTTTTTCTCAATGAAAGCACCAAAGTGTTTGTACCAAAATTGGGCACAACACTCTTCGGAAGTCTTTGAAGAGATAAAGTGAAGATATTAAATGTAAAAAAGAGGATTTATCTAATAAAAACTCCAAATTTCAGAAATAAGAATAATTAAAGTGCAAGGAGACATAAGGATTTAGAGTGGTTCGGCGTATAGCCTACGTCCACTATGAAGTAGTTTGCTTTATTAGTCTTTCTTTGATGTTTACAAGTGAATGCAATGAATTACAAGAGTTAGCTATTATTTGCAGCAATGAATCTTGTTGATAGCAGCAGCGACAGAGTTCAGATCTGGATCTAGCAGAGTCCGGGCGTTGGAGATCTCAAGGAGGAAGAAGAACCACTTTTTTGTTGGCTTTGGGGGTCTATTTATAGGTGTAGGAGGTTGATATTTCGCTCAGATCTCGAGAGACCCTCTCTGGCACGTGACCAAGCCCGTACGCCTGGACCCGTGAAGTTTCGGTCCGATCCGTGATCGACACGAGTAGATTTCGAATCGCTAAAGATTTCATCCAATGGAGTCGAAATTTGGCGTGGACATTCTCTAGTATGTATGTAGTCTTCTGTGAAAATTTCATAGCATTTGGACTTTTAGATTGGGAGATATGATCGATGCGAAATGGAGTTCTCGGTAGGCTGTTTCCTTCGACTCGCTTTCCTGTTTCGACTCGCTTATGTTTCAACTCGATGACGTGGCGCTTTGCTGGAGTCGAGTCGGACAGAGTCGAACAGTGGTTCTATGAAGGCCGTGGAGCGAGTCGAGGAGGACTGTCTGATGGATGTTGTCTCGATCGAGTCGAAGCAAGCTTTGGTCGAGCGAGTCGAAGTAGGCTTTGGTCGAGCGAGTCGAAGTAAGCTTCGGTCGAGCGAGTCGAAGATAGCACTGGGGAGCGAGTCAAAGTGGGTAGCTGGGCGAAGCGAGTCGAAATGGGTAGCTGGGCGAAGTGAGTCAAAATAGGTATTCCAGATGGCAGCGAGTCAAACAGGAACGAGTCGAAGTTGATATCTCAGGGAACCGGAGCGAGTCGAAGGAGGGAGTCGAAGGAGCGAGTCGAATGGTGTCTGATATTCGTCCAATTTTTCATCCCTCATAACTTGAGCATACGAACTCATATTGACTTGAGATTTTGAATGTTGGCTCCTATGGCTCAGCTTGCCATGTCCTACAAATTTTGGCTCGATCCGGACTCGGACAAAATTCATCGACATCCGTAGTGAGCCCCTGTATAACTGATCTCTAGGACGGACCGTCACTAGTTACTAGTCAATCCCTTGGTGTTACGGCCTTGCCAAAAGGCGGGATAACAGGTTCTTAGCTCCAAACCACTACTCTCCAAAAGCTCACTTTTCAAGTGAGTCGAAACCATGAACTCGGCCAAAATCCCTGGGCTTAATGTCTCAAATAGAAGCCATTAAAGAAGCAAGCTTACGACAAAGTCGAAACCCATCATTTAGTCAATCACCCAGCAACATTAAAGCCAACCATTAGGTTACCACCATTGTTTCAATAGGGTGTTTTGAATCGACTGATATGCCAACTAGATTAGTTTGAATGACTTAAAAAGAAAAGGAAATAAGTGTTTCGACTAGGTCGAAAGGTTGGATAAGAAAGTTTTCATAATAATGACCTATTCGAAAGGTTAATCAAAGGAAGCAATAAGATCCAAGCCTTCTCCATATAATCGAAAAAGTTTTATAAGGACATACCTGCACTTTCAACTATAATTTGGGGTGTTGACAAGTTTTCTTGTTAACATAAATCGATTTTGGACCTCTAAACGATGAATCAAATGTAGTAAAAGCATTCGAGACTACAAAGAAAAACAATATAGAGTACGAGGCCGAGTCTAAATCAGAAAACGATGAGGGCAGATTAATGATGTACATTTTGATAGAAGGTAATTCATGTGATTATTGATGTTACATTTTTTATTATAAAAAATGATATGTTTTCTCAAAATTAAATGATATGTTCTACCATAATAAAATGATATATCTATGATAGGAATTATGCCTTTTTTCGACGTCGTGACTCTTCCTATTCAGGTTCTCCCTCTTCTACTCAGATTGGGAGGGATGCGAGAGGTGATGGCAGCGACCCATCAGAGTAGAGACCACTTACCATAGTAAAGCTACCGCCAAAAGTGGATGGGTTGTAAGTATTAAATTTACTTCAGCATTATAAATACTTCCTATATGATATATTAGTCATTATTTATTAAAGGTCTATGTCATATTTAACACAGGGGATTCAAGCTGGAGCCGTCATAGATTGTTGTTAGTATTTCCAAGCTGGCGTATATGAGTAAGATGACTAATTGTTGGCCTAGGTGGGGTAAGATCCTAGACCTAGTCAGGGGGAGTATCTGGCAGATATTCCTTGTAAGTGAAAATTTGTATAGCATTATATATTACCACTTTACAATTTGCTGAGTAAATATAAATATATAACTTATATTATTTCAATGTACATGGGGCAGTAAAGTTGCAGGAAGGAGACCTTAACCTTTGCCAACGCCACTGGACTTCCAAGATGTCTAAGAATTATCGGGGCACAATGTTTGGCATAAGAAAATCGGGGAAGAAGCCTGACTGGATGGGCACTATCTTATATTTTAATTTGTTTCCGTATATAATACATAATTTAAAGCTAAAATATATATTATTCAAATTAAATTTGTAGACAAGTTAGAGAGGAACTCCATAAATAAGAACAAGAACACAGTTATACATAGCGGTGGCTCCAAATCATTCCAACATCATCGTGGGGACTTGGTAAATTTATTAATTGCAATTATAAATAGTTATTAACTAATTTAATTTTGTATAAACAACGATAATACATACTAATTTTCAGGAAAGAGAGTGCGAATGTAACACCCCATACTTTCATAACATTATTTGGGATATTTAATTAGTTAAATTAAATAAAATAAAGTGGAGATTAATAGGTGGAGATTTGTCATAGCTAAGGGTAGTCGTGCCATGTTAGTGTGTTAATTAAAACAAGATAACCTAAACAAAGGTGTTAGGAAATGATAAGGGCAAAATGGAAAATAGGAGAGGCTTATACCCTAAACCCTTAGGAAATGAAACTCGCGTTCATTTCATTTCATTCAAACTAAAATTTCGTAAGGCCGGCCACCATTTTATTCTCAAGAGAAGATTAAAGCTAGGATTCAAGAAGGAGGAGGATAATCAACTATTTCAACAATCAAATCTCACATCTATAATCTTAAAGCTAAGGTGAATGATAACTACATCCCATTTTCTTTTAGCTTTATATTTCGAGAATATGATCCGAAATGCTTTTGCAAGTATCTGTTGTGTTATGATGGTTTAAAGTTATATACATTTGTTGTTGAGTTATGCATGTTCATACTTATTTTTAATGATATGTTTGATATGAAAATCCTATTAGATGACATCCAAATGCCTTGAAAATTTAAACGTAGATCAAAAATGATATTTTAGAGAAGGGTTTCAATTTTCATAATTTTCCAAATTAAGGTGGATTTTATATTAATTTTCTAGTGAAGGAAATTATATATTGGGTTATAAATTATTTAAGGCTAAAATAATTATTTTTTGGTGTTGAAATTTTTATATCTTGGGCAACATATTAAAATAGATTTTCTGGAATTTTTCTAAGTGTTTTGATGAATATATAAAATTATTTAAGGTATGGGACTTAAATGTTTTATATATTTAATTAAGGAGAAGGGGCATTTTGTAAAATAAATTGATTATTAAATTATAATTTTAAAAATAGTGGCAGCACATTTTTGAAAAGAATTTGTTAACCAATGAGAATTTGACAAAGAAATGCTGGTTAGTTAAAAAGTTATCCTTTTTATGTTAAAAACATACAAAACATACTTTTAGCATGTTTCAGCCTTCACGGCAACAAACCTTCCGACCTAGACCTTCCGACAAGGTCGAAAGGTTCACATCCTTCGACAAGGTCTAACCAATGCATATGGTATCAAGTCAATTGGTACGTAATGAATTGGACATAGTCGAAGGGTTCTTAGTCGAAGGATTAATGGCTAAAGAGGTTGGGGTATGTTTGTTTTATAAACCAAAAGCTTTCGCCTGCTTTGCTTTTGAATAAAAGCTTTCGACTTGGTTGCTTTTGACCAGGTCAAAATGTTTAAAAGAAAGGTTTCAAACCTTTCGACACAGTCGAAAGATTACTACTGCTTTATCTTTGTTTTGAACCTTCCGACAAAGTTGAAAGGTTAACTTTGACTAATTTCGAAAATTTTACTGTTTTAAAACCAACCGCTTCTCCTGTTGCTTTCGAAAGGAAGCTTTCGACTTTGGTGATTTTTCTTTTTTTTATAATTGAAGTATAACCCAAAGCTTTCGAAAGAGTTGTTTTAAAGGATATATTTAAAGCTTTCAAAGTAGAGTTTTCGTCTTAGCAGAAAGGTTGCTTCTAATGGAGTCGAAAGGTTTTAAAGGTTTCCCACTTGTTTTAAATTGAACCCAGAAAGTTTTCAAAAGGTTGTGTTTAAGAAGGGTTAATTCTTTTTAAAGGATTTGTTTATTGAATTGTTTTAAAGTGGGTCCAAAGCAAAGCTTGCGAAGGGGTCGAAGGCAAAGCTTTCGATCGGGTCGAAAGGTAACCTTTCAAAGGGGTCGAAAGGTATCTTTCGACAAGGTTGAAAGGTTTTGTTTTTGAATGGTTTCAGAAGGTTTTAAAAAGAAGGGTTTCCAAAGGTTTTATAAGGCAATGTTTTAAGTTGTTTAAAAAAGATTGTCTATGGTTTTATTGCTTTCGAATGGTTTGAAGTTCAATTGTTTCGAAAGTTTTGAAGTTTAATGGTTTTGAAAGTTTTGAGTTTTAATGGTTTCGAAAGGTTTGATTTTCAAGGGTATTGAGGGTACCAAGGGAAATTATAAATGAATATGACCTAAGTTAGGGACACTGACGGGAATATGTTAATCATGGGGCTATCATGGTATAAGTAGATTCATGGGGCTAGCATGAGTCAAGTAGCAAATTCAAATAGAATCATGGCGCTAACATGAGACGAATAAAATCATGGAGCAAACATGATTTAAATAGATGAAAGTCTATAGTATGTTGGATCGATTATACAAATGGCAAGTGTATGACTAATTTAAACTATATTGTAACAATATTAAAATATGTAAATAAGAATAATCACACCAGGGATTTTATACTGGTTCGGACCTCCCGTCTTACGTCCAGTCCCGAAGCTCCTCTTTGAAATTTCCTTTCACCGAATAACCCTCACTTCACCCGGAGGAACAGGTTTACAATAGCAGAGTTTCTTTGTCAACTGTGTGTTCTCTATTACACTGATTTTGACTATATAGTACAAATGCTTCCAATATATATCTAGAGAGTATTGTCTATGAGGAACTGTATATTTGGAAGAGTAGAATACAAGTATAGATTGCTAGAGATCAAGAATATATCAGAGTATAATAGTAGAAAGCGCAAGTACGTCAGGTGAACTCTTCTCTTGAATTCTTGATGCTATTTATAGTGATAGAGAGATTCCTTGAGTAGTTGCATCCATTAATAAGTGTTCTATGGTCACTCCTAATGGTGATGAAGAGTTGCAGCGAAGAGGAGCAAAGGTGTCTTTTCAATTGTGACAGTTTTTCTATGAATGTTAACAGCAGAGTTCAAAATCAGACATCTGGAAAAATGTTTCAAACGTCTGACCTATATTTTTTTATATGATTGCTTTTCAGACGTCTGAGTACATTAACCAGACGTCTGATTCTGTCTGATTTGCGAACCAGAGAATTCAATGAGACATCTGGCTAGTGCACCCAAACATCTGAACTTGTGCATGTTGCTTTTCTTGTGTCTGTGTCATTGCTCTTTTGATTCTATTGACTTATAGCTTCTTAATACGTTCTTCGAGCCTTGTTCTTGTCTCTCTAGTGATGTTTCTTTAGCAATTACCTATAAATAGAAATATATATACATATTCGATTTCCATTGTATAGTTGTTGTCATCGAAACCGTAGATTTGATTTCCTAACAATCTTCCCCTTTTTGATGATGACAACTATACGATGTACTTATATTTAATTTATAGATCTCCCCCTGAATATGTGCTTATTCTTTTTATTATTATACTTATATTTCTCCCCCTTTGGCATTATCAAAAAGAATTATAAACAATTTAACTAACGTCAAAGACAAAAGGAAAATTTCATAAATAATTCAAAAGTGAATGCATACATAGATTTTGTTAATTTACAAACGTTGAAAACCCAAAATCCTAGAATATATTATTCCTAAAATTATGACTCCTTTGGAGAAGCTTTATCTTGATCATCTTCCTTTGTTTCTTCTTTTTCAGAAGTGCTAGCCTTTCTAGGAGATGTCAAAACTTGCTTGAGAGGTTCATCCTCAGAAAGTTTGGAATGTTTTGTGGGAGGAGAAGATACTGGGGTTGGACAATCTTCAGAAGGCGGTGTTGGACCACGAACCCATTGTAGTACTTCTTTGAGAACTGATAAAACAGTCGAAAGAGAGTCTTCAACTGTGGCTAGGTGTGTAGCAAACGATGTTTCGAAGCTATCAATCCGTGTAGCCAAAAAAATTTGATTTTGAGATAGTATATGTTGATTTCGAAGGGTGAGATCTCGAACACTTTCATTTGGATTTGTATCCATTCGAGTCTTCATAATTTCATCTTGTCCCGGATAATCAAATGGTGTAGGAGAATGTGGAGTTGTTTCTCGATGTTGTTCCTCCTCTTGAGATGGTTCAATGTGTGGTTAAGGAGGTGGCTCAACTCGTCTAGATTGACGATTGTGCGTCCAATCTTCAAAGGATATAAACTCTAGAGGAATCTCGGGTAAGTGCATAAGCGAGAAAAATTTGGTGGAAGCATATTTAGGTGATATTTCTTCGAAGGTTGATAGATAGGATGGAATTTTATATGCACGAAGAAGTCTCATAATATAAGTTGGGTAAATAATTAATGGCCGTGATCGATTCCAAAATTGTTTGAGCTCGTCAAAGATGAATTTGGCCCAATTCACCCTTGTTCCACTAAATACACCATATAAGGCTTGTGCTCTAACTCGGTTATTTGCTCATGGCTTCCCATACATGGAATGATGGTATTGATTATCATTCGAGTTAGGAGTCGTGCTTTTGGACGTAGATATTTAGAGGCAAATTTTGGCATTTCATCTTCCCATATTTGATGCGTTATACTATTTCTTAGCTTGAAGCGCATATCAGGAATGTTGTATAAATCTTCACCCGTGTCAGAACATCCTAGGGTTCTACCTATTATGCCAGGGGTTAATCTAATCGTGTTGCCATACACGCTAGACCATAGCCAGTTACCTTCATCTTCAGTGTTCCATACTGAAGTGCTATCCAAGTTTGCATAAAAAAGAAATATTGCCAATTGATCGATTTGGACGTCATTAGGAGTGAACGAAATTAAACTTTCTAGTCCGGCATTTTCACATATTTCATCCAAATCATACATTGGAAATTTAAGTAGATTAAAGAAAGGACCGTGTGAAGGTTTTTCTTTTGTATATCTTCATACCTCTTGATTGAATGTGGTGTTTTATTCATCCATTTTTCAATTTGATCATCCGAATAGACTTGGGAATTTGAAGATGATGTTGGTTGGTCTTGCTTTCGTTTTGATGTCTTGACATTTTTAGTTCTAGGAGGCATTGTGATTTGTGCTCGAATTTTTTTGAGAAAAAATCATCAATTAATGAAATTGCAGATGAAAAATTTGAAACAAAAGTAAAAAATGACGTTATCTGGGTTAATTTAAAGAGTCGATTGAATTTCAGACGTTTGGAATCCTAATCAGACGTCTGGTTTGCCCTAGATTAGGTACAATAGATAATTTCACACATCTGCTTTTTAAGTTAGACGTCTGGTTTGTTAGAATTTGAAAAATTGGAAAGACAGAGAATTTTACCAAACGTCTGGGTTTAAAAATCAGACGTCTTGTTTAGGGAAATTTGAAAATTTTTGTGGCAGAGAACTAAGTCAGACATCTGAATTGAGTTTCAGACGTCTGAAATTGTCTGATTAATATGTCGAGTAGACCGAGCAAATTTTCAGACATCTGGGGGGTATTTTAGACGTCTGACATATGCACAGTGCTTAAAAATTGATGTATATCAGAGTGTGAGACATCTAAGGTCTATATCCAGACGTCTGGTTTAGGCAACTTTTCTAAAAATAGCCTAAAATTTAATGGTTTTTCTTATTTCTTGATTCTGTATTTTATATAAAAATATAGTTTTATTTGTGTAAAAGAACAAACAAACATAGATACATACAAATAAAATAAAATAATTTATTTAGAAGGCGATGGAGTTGTACGATCTCCTGACTTGTTATCCTTCCATGGTTTAAGTGAAGACTATATATTGCCACGTTCGTGGGTTCTTGGAGAGCCAGAAAATCATCTCGGTGATGGATCCGAAGGGGTACGATATGAAGATGAGGGATCTAAAGAACTGCAAGGCTTCGGAAGCGGTTCATGGACATCTTTCTTTCGTGACGTACAAATCTTCATCGCTACTTGTTCCAAAAAGCTTAGGCGACGTGCTGTAACTTTTTGTTCAAAATATAGTTCTCGTTGAAGATCTATCTATTGTTTCTGATAATGATGAATTTCATCAATTTTATCCTTTGTGTTAGGAGATACAAACAAAGATCTTTTGGTCTTCTTGCTATCGAGAGTAAATCCCGTATGATATGAGGACCACCTATGCGTCAGTTCATGAATTGATGTGGGTGTAGGAAGCCATTGGGGTGTATCAACTGAGCTATCTAGCGTAGGCATCGAGATGGAAATATAAGAGTTATCAGAAGACATGGCTATATTTTGTTTCTTGAGGAAAAAAATGAATTGTCTCGTAGAAAATGATGTCGCATATCTATATGCTTAGTTCGTGAGTGATTGACAGGGTTTTTTGATAAATTTATTGCACTCGTGTTATCACAATATATTAGAGATTTATTGATAATTTTGCCGAAGTCCGTAAGTGTTTGTTGCATGTATATTACTTGCGCACATGCTGGAACTGCTGAGATATATTCGGCTTCGCAAGTAGATAAAGAAACACAATTTTTCTTTTTGCTAAACCATGAAACTAATGATTGTCTGATAAAGTGACATGTTCCACTAGTACTCTTACGATCTGTTCTACATCCTCCAAAATCCACATCACTATATGAGACTAGTTCAAATGATGATCCTTTAGGGTAAAACAAACCATAATCTCTAGTACTAGATAGATAACGTAAAATACGCTTAACAGCTCTTAGATGAGATTCTTTTGGTTTTGCTTGAAATCGAGCACAAAGACATACACTCATCATAATATCGGGTCGACTAGTCGTCAAATAGAGTAAAGAACCAATCATGCTGCGATATAATTTTTCATCAAAATCTTTTTCGTTATCATCTTTTTCTAAGTGAATAGTAGTACTCATTGGTGTTGGTTTGCTTGAAATTTTATCCATTTCAAAGCGTCGTAATAGGTCGTTACAATATTTTTCTTGATGAATAAAAATACCATTTTCAAGTTGTTTTATTTGTAAACCCAAGAAGAAATTTAATTCTCCCATGTGAGACATTTCAAATTCATTGGTCATAATATTTGAGAAATGATTACAAAGATTTTCATTAGTTGAACCAAAAATAATACCATCTACGTAAATTTGCACAACTAAAATATCGTTATTTTCTCATTTAATAAGTAAAGTTTTATCGATTTTACCTATTTGAAAACCAGATGTAATTAAGTGATTTTTCAGTCGTTCGTACCAAGCTCGGGAAGCTTGTTTTAAACCATATAAAGCTTTTTGTAATTTAAAAACATGATCGGAATTTTTTTCGTGAGTAAATAAAGGAGGTTGTTCAACATATACGTTTTCTTTGATAAAACCATTTAAGAAATCACTTTTGACATCCATTTGAAAAAGTTTAAAATTGTGATGATTTGCAAAAGCGAGTATTGTTCGTATGGCCTCGAGTCTTGCTACTGCTGCAAAAGTTTCGTCGTAGTCGATACCTTCTTCTTGATTATAACCTTGAGCAACTAAGCGTGCTTTATTTCTAATAATATTTCCATTCTCGTCTGCTTTTTTTAAAATACCCATTTTGTTCCTATAACCGATTGGTCTTCAGGTCTTGGTACTAGTTCCCAAACATTATTACGTTCAAATTGATTCAATTCTTCTTGCATAGCCATTATCCAAAAGTTATCATTTGAAGCTTCTTTATAATTTTTTGGTTTAAAATTTGACACAAATGCTACATGGCTTATTTGATTAAGTTGATTTCTAGTTACTCTAGAATTGAGATCTCCAATGTTATTATCTTTTCGATGATTCTTAAGAATTCTAGGTGATGATATCAAAGTGTTATTTTGCACATTTGTTTCATTATTAATAGAATTTGTTGAATTTGTTATTGGAATAATCTCTTCTTCATCATTAGTATGATGTTTAAATAGATTTTTGTCGAACGAAACATGTAAACTTTCTTCAATAGTATTATTTCGTTTATTAAAAATTCTATATGCTTTGCTACGATCCGAATATCCAACAAAGATACCTTCATCGGCCTTCGGGTCAAATTTTCCTAAGTTATCTTTTGTATTTAATATAAAACATTTTGAACCGAAAGTTTTAAAGTATGATACTTTAGGTTTTCTTCCAAAAAATATTTCAAAACAAGTTTGTTTAGTCATAGGACGTTTGGTTACTCGATTTAATACGTAACAAGCTGTGGCAATAGCTTCTGCCCAAAATTGTTTTGGTAAACTACTATTATTTACTAGTGTTCGTGCACATTCTTGTATCGTACGATTTTTTCTTTCTACTACACCATTTTGTTGAGGTGTGCGAGGAAAAGAAAAATTACGACTTATTCCTTTCTTATTGCAAAAATTAGAAAAAAGATCATTTTCAAATTCTCCTCCGTGATCACTACGAATATTTTTAATTTTTAAGTCCATTTGTGTTCTAATTCTTTTAGCAAATATTTTAAACATTCCAAAAGTATCGCTTTTATGTTTTAAAAACAAGGTCCAAGTATACCTCGAAAAATCATCAACTATCACGAAAACATATTTGTTGTGATTTATAGATCGTATTTGTGTTGGACCAAATAAATCTAAATGTAATAATTCTAATGGTTGTTTTGTAGAGATATTATTTTTTGATTTAAAAGAGGTTTTCTTTAGTTTTCCAATTTGACAGTCATCACATAAATTTTCTACTTTGTAATTTATTTTAGGTAAACCTCTAACTAACTCATATTTTGCCAACTTATTAATACTTTTCAAATTGATATGACAAAAACGTTTATGCCATAACCATGGATCATTATGTTTGGCGGTTAAACATAAATTTGAATTTTTATTTATATTCATGTTTAATACATAGATATTTTTGTTTCTAAAACCTTCAAATATAGGTTGTTTATTGTTATCTAAAATATTACATTTATCTTTTTCGAAATTTATTTGAAAATCTTTGTCGCATAATTGACTAATACTTAGTAGATTGTGTTTTAGATTATCTACTAATAAACATTTGTAATAATAGGAGAGTTAGAAATACCATAGTTGATGAATTCTCCAGTGCCAACGACATATCTGTTTGAATTATCTCCAAAGGTTACCGTTCCACCATCGATGTATGTTATATTTGATAACATTTTTGAATTTCCGGTCATATGCTTGGAGCATCCGCTATCTAGTATCCATTTCTCCTTACGTTTTATTTTGGGTACCTGCAAAATAAAAGATATTTTAATTGGTACCCATATACTTTTGTTAGGGTCCTAATTGTTAGGAGAAGGTAGCCATACCCAAGATGGTTTGGCACCTTTATAAATATAATTTTTATTATAGACTACATTCTCTAAAAAATTATTAATATGTTTTTGTTTAATCAAATTATTGTTTGTCTTAGGAATACAAATTTTCATAGTATTGGTATTCATATTAGACGTAGGTAAACTTTTAATTTTTTTATTCCTAATTTTTTTTCCATCATTTCTTTTTTGTTTAGAAATATTTTTAAATCCTATTCCATTTCTATTGCCTGATGGTTTTGAAGATTTGATAAGATTTTCCAAATCTTGTTTTCCTTTATTGAATTTTGACACATTATTTGTAATTTTATCTAATTTTTCTTTTAATTCTAAATTTTCAATTTTCAATATTTCGATATTGTTTTTCAAGTTGACATTTTCTTTTAACAAATTATCCTTTACTATTTTGGTGTTTTCAAAATCAATAGTAAATAGCTTTACTTTCTATCAAGTTATTTTTGTTTTTTTCTTGAGATAATTCTAGTTCTTCTTCTAAGATAGTTTTTTCATCTTTTAACATTCCTACTTCAAGTTCTAATCTATTTATTTTGGCTGTATATTCTTTGTTTAATTTTTTAATTTGTCTAAATTTATCATCTAATTCCATGCTAAGTTCTAATAATTCGTCATAACTAAGTCCCGGACATACCTCATCAGTTTGTGCCATAAAACACACATTAGCTTGCTCTCCATCACTATCACTATCACATTCAGATGATGATGAATCTAAGTCATCCCATGTTACTTTGAAAGCCTTCTTCTTTTTGAGTTTTTCAAATTTGTTCTTCTTTTTATCATTATTGAGTTTAGGGCAATCCTTCTTCATATGTCTGTATTGATCACATTCATAGCACTTGATTTGACAAGTTTGTTGTGTTGGACTTCCCTTCCTTTTGAAATTTGGTCATCTTTCTAAATTTCTTGAATCTGTTATAATTCTTGGCAATGAAGACTATCTCTTCTTCATCTAAATTAGAATCATCATTTTTTGTTGTTGGAAATGCTATGTTTTTTCTTCTGAATTTAGTTCTTTTCGTGCCTGCAAATTAGCTTCATAGGACATTAAATTTCCTATCAACTCTTCAGTTTTGAGAGTAGAGAGATCGTTTGCTTCTTCAATAGCTAATACCTTCCTTTCCCAATCTGATGTTAAAGAGTTGAGTATTCGAGAAACTAAATCAAAATCAGTCAATTTTACTCCTAATGCCATAAGATCATGTTGGATAGTTTGAAATCTAGAATACATGTCAACTATAGTTTCATTTTGCTTCATTTTAAATGATGAGAATTGGTTTTGCAAAATTGAAATCTTAGTTGGTTTGACCTTTATTGTACCTTCGTGTGTGATTTGTAATGTACGCCAAATATCAAATGCAGTTGTACATAACATGACACGTGAAAATTCATTTTTATCTAGAGAACAAAATAAAACATTCATAGCTTTATCATTGTTTGATGCTAAGGTCTTTTGTGCATCGGTCCATGTGTTCATAGCAGTAGTAGGTGCTTCATATTTATCTTGGGTAGCTGACCAAATTTCTAGACCATTAGCTTCCATAAAAATTCTCATACGTGTTGACCAATATGCATAGTTAGAGCCATTAAAAAGTGGGGATCCTGCTATGGATTGTCCTTCTTGAAAAATACTTTCCATATTAAAACGATTCAAAAACGTGTTACTGTACTTTGATCAAACCTTGCTCTGATACCAAATGAAAGTCTATAATATGGTGGATCGATTATACAAATGGCAAGTGTATGACTAATTTAAACTATATTGTAACAATATTAAAATATGTAAATAAGAATAATCACACCAGGGATTTTATACTTGTTCGAACCTCCCGTCCTACGTCGAGTCCCGAAGCTCCTCTTCGGAATTTCCTTTCACCGAATAACCCTCACTTCACTTGGAGGAACAGGTTTACAATAGCAGAGTTTCTTTGTCAACTATGTGTTCTCTATTACACTGATTTTGACTATATAGTACAAATGCTTCCAATATATATCTAGAGAGTATTGTCCATGAGGAACTGTATATTTGGAAGAGTAGAATACAAGTATAGATTGCTAGAGATCAAGAATATATCAGAGTATAATAGTAGAAAGCGTAAGTAAGTCAGGTGAACTCTTCTCTTGAATTCTTGATGTTATTTATAGTGATAGAGAGATTCCTTGAGTAGTTGCATCCATTAACAAGTGTTCTATTGCCGCTCTTGATGGTGATGAAGAGTTGCAGCGAAGAGGAGCGAAGGTGTCTTTTCAATTGTGACAGTTGTTCTTTGAATGTTAACAGCCGAGTTCAAAATCAAACGTCTGGAAAAATGTTTCAGACGTCTGACCTATATATTTTTTGTATATGGTTGCTTTTCAGACGTTTGAGTACATTAACCAGATGTCAGATTCTATCTGATTTGCGAACCAGAGAATTCAATTAGATGTCTTAACTTGTGCATGTTGCTTTTCTTGTGTCTGTGTCATTGCTCTTCTGATTCTATTGACTTGTAGCTCCTTGATACATTCTTTAAGCCTTGTTCTTATCTCTCTAGTGATGTTTCTTTAGCAATTACCTATAAATAGAAATATATATACATATTCGAGTTCCATTGTATAGTTGTTGTCATCGAAACCATAGATTTGATTTCCTAACAATAGATTCATGGGGCTAGCATGAGTCAAGTAGAAAATTCAAATAGAATCATGGGGCTAACATAAGACAAATAGATTCATGGGGCTAGCATGAATCAAGTGATAAATTTAAGGGTTCATATTCATCCTGGTTAAACTATGAGATGCTTGATGGATAGTCAGCATCAACTTAAGAAAAATGAATATGGAATAGGTAGTCCCTCTTTGATATAGTTAAACTCTAATTTGGATAGGGAAATCCTAATTGTTTTCAAGTATGCATATCACCATAATGTTTTATAAATATATGTTTTAACTATTATGAATGTAGGGGCATAGCAAATAATTTTATGAAAGGTTTAGCAAAAAGTTATGTTTTGAAAGAATGTTAGTGAGGGGAAACCCGTTCCGTTAAGCGGTGTGGTCTCACTTAACATGATTAAACCGGGATGTATAGTACTATTCACACCAGGCTTTATGTCTGACTCGAAGTTTATATTTTCCTCTTAAACTCTTGGGTTGTCAAAATTAATTTGAGTAGGCTGAGGGATTAAGGTCTTTTCAAGTTTTAGTAGGATGACGAATAAGCTACCGGAGGTATGTAGGAGGCAAACGAATAGCTATTAAGGGGTTGTAGTTCTTGTTATTTTTTGATGGTTTTTTTGTTGTGTTGTTTTGTATTAGGTCTATCATGACCATATGACTCTGATCAACTAAGGGGGTATCTTCATATACCACTTTTGGCATATTTTGTAATAATTATATTTAATCTGTGCCTAGGAACGATTTGGGATTATGTGTTGTGAATGTGAAACAATTGGTTTTAAAATGTAATGAAGTAAAAGTTATTTTTGAAATCTGTGTTTTGTTTGATATTCAAGTTCTTCTGATATTATTGATACCATTAACATAGCTGTATTTAGTCTTTGGAAGCTAATACTATAGATGACTACAACATCTATAGCGCTTAGTTTTGGGCCTCTAGATATGGGACATTACGGCTTGGTATCAGAGCATGGTTTATGAAATACTTTAACTAAAAATGATTTTTTAAAACATAATCCTTAGTAATTAGAGATAGAATCAGGGTATGGGATAACGCTATAATAACGTACTTGTATTTTCTATATATAAGTATATGTTATATCTCTAGACTCCTATCTTAGTTAGGCTATTCATCTGTATCTCATGAGGTTTGAATACAGATATGGAAGAAAGAAGAGGTGTTTGCACAAAAAATGGACAAACACCTCAAAGTTGTATGATTTAGTAGGTTTTATGCTCTTAGTGATTTGGGTGATTTATGCAAATATATGAAAAGCAGGGGCTAAACTGTAAAAGACACGCAGATTTATAGTGGTTCAGCCAGAATGTGCTTACGTCCACTTTATATGTTATTTCTCTTTTCTTGTTGAGATTACAAGTACAAAGCTTTGATGCAAGTAAAAGAAAGTTGTTTGAAAGTTCTCTCCGTGCTTGACCTCTCAAACTTGTCCCCCATTGTTGTACCCCTGCCCCTCTATTTATAGAGTGGGGTCGGGGGCAGGGGTCTTGGATGTATATAGCTGCTGGGAGGCCTGGGCTGACGTGGTTTGGCCTGACAGAGCTGGTCCGGCATCACTCTAGGTCGGTATTGCTTGGAAGTGGAGTCGGACCGGTATTGGTGAGGAGGTGCTTGGTTTGGATGTGAGTCGGTTTGGTGGCTTCGTTGGTCCGGTGGTGAGATGTGTTGCTTCGTTCGGTGGAGACTTCATTCGGTGGAGAGTTTTGGACCGGTGGGGAGTTGGTCTGGTATAGGCCGGTCCGGCATAGGTTGATTCGATGGAGAGGAGGGGTTGAAGGGATTGATGCCGAATGAGTTGGTTCAGTGAGGCAATTGGAAGAAGGAGGTTGGTTTGGTAGCATGGGGAGAGAGATGGTTTGGCAGTGGCCTTAGTTTGGTGATGAGAATTCGTCCAACACTTGCCCCCCAAAGTAGGGCATGTGTGTGCACAAGGCGTGCTTTGTTTTCCTGTAGTTGAGATAGTTTCGTTCGGTCTTCGGCGTGCCGAATCAGTTGGTTCGGTCGGTATGTTTCGCCTATAAATAAGGGCCACAGGTTACTTTTATTGTATCGAGACAGCCGAATCAATCTGAGTGCTGAACCAATCTGAGTGCCGAATCAACCTAAGAGCCGAATCAATCGAATACCGAACCAGATATGTTCCCTTTTGCCGAATGTGTTCTTATTATGGACTACCGAATGAGGTCGGATGTTAAGTGCCGAATGGGCCTTTTCCTTTAATTACCGGACGATCTCTTGAGATCCCAAATACCGAATGATTTCAATGTCGGATGGTAGGATGCCGAATGTGTTTTGGAAAACCTGTCATTTCTGGGAGTTTAAGCGAACGAATCCTTAGCTTGTTATGTTTCGATTATGACTCAAATTCTAGACTGTATGCACCTATTGGTTTATGTTTCCATACCCCCTTGTTCTAACAATATGCCTTTTCGGTGTTTGAAGATAAATGTCTTGAAAAGCAGAAACTCGATCAGATAAAAAGAAGTCCCAGGGCGAAGGAGAATCTTCCGCAGTGCCCCCTGCTCAGCCAGGACCGGAACGTCACGGACCTGCCCCGAGATCACTGGTGGACGGTTACGGCCCTCAGGAGCTTCTGAACTCCCCGCCCGATTGCTTTCCTAGCTCCCTCAAGGAGGAGTAGCTTGATGTCATCTCCCGTTCTTTCGGAATTGATAGGGCGTGCATGATGTTGCCAGGGAGAGAAGTTATGCCATATGACCCTCCCGAAGGGTACTTTGCCTACAGCAGATACCACTGCATGTGTGGTGCCATCCCGCCTCTTAATGCTTGGGTAGTCAGCTTTCTTACATATCTAAAGGTGGCCCCATTCCAGCTCCAACCCAACTCTTATACTATACTGGTGAGCCTTTTCGTCATCTTTCAGAGGAAGTATGGGCGTGCTCCTTCCAACCAGGAGATCCGGTACTTATATAATCTGAGGGGCTATAAGAAGGGGTCCCCATACATCAGCTTGGAGTCAGCTGTAACCTTCAAGCCGGTCTTGGATCTGTATTCTAAGTACAATATGTTCAAGAAGGAGTGGTTCTTCGTCAGGGACGACTCTGTTTCTATTCGGCGTTTCACCTCTGTATGTAAGTCGACGCTTTATTTATAATTTCCATTCTGGTTGCGATGCTTCTTCTCATACGTTTTCATTTTTTGATAGCGACAGGTGGCTTTGCGGTTGTGGAGACTGATCGCCTGGTTCAGATGGCGGCTGAGATAGAAGCTATCACCGGGAAAGATAGATCAGCTGCTTACCTGATCAGAAATGCGACCCTTCTTGAGTATAATTTGATCCTCCCACAGCAGTCAGTAGTCAAGCAGAGGGAAACAGCGGAGGAGAGGGCGGCTGCTTAAGCTAAGGGAGGTGTCACAGTAGAGAGTGGCAAGAGGAAACCTTTCACAAAACCTCCAGTTGTCGGAGGTAAGAAGCTTAAGAAGTCGGACGGTCCTTCCCCCAACACTTGTCCAATTACTCCGGAGGAGGAAGATGTGGAGGAGGAGAGAGGTGAGCGTGGAGATGACCGGGAAGGTGGTGACGGTGGCGATGGCATCGTGGCCTTGCTTCTTGGGCAAGTAGGCGAGATTCAGGAGTGGACGGATGATGCATTCCGCCAAGCTTTCGAGGGGCTGGACGGAGAACCAGCTTCGGTAGAGAAATCCGGGAAAGCTGACAAGGCCGGGACCGGTGCAAGCGTGTCTTCCTAGACTATTCCAGCCAAGGTGGCTCCGACGACTCAAGGTGAACTTTTGACTTCTGCAGGCTCCATTTATGATAGGGACTTAGGAATATTTTATGGTCCGCTCCCGTCCTGGAATGAAATCCAGGACTTATTGCAGTATCCTACTCCTCCCCAGGGTTTGTATAACAGATGTGTTTCCTTTCTTCTTTTAACTTTTAATTTAACGCGTTTCTTGAATTATGGATCAATGTAAGCTTGTAACACTTGTTCATTATTCCCGGGGTGAGCGAGGTATCCAAGACTGGAGATGTTCGTCATCGCCTCGAACAATACAAGCTTCTCAGAGCTTCCTCCCAACCCAAGCCTCCGACCGGTTGTCCCGGAGATGTAGTAGGTTACCGCCCTCTTCTTGGGGTTATTGAAGAGGATATTCGGAAGAGGAAGAGGAGTCGCTCTTTGTTTGAATCTTCACCCGGTCCTCAGTCCCCAACTCAACCTTCTTAGGATACCACCGAGGAGCACTTCATACCTTCTCCGCATCCGTCCGAACATCCCACTGTCATCCCGATAGAACACCCTGGTTTAGTTCGCAACCCATTTGCCGGCCACCCGGATTTGGATCCGAGTTCTCAAGATATTTCATTTGACGAGGCCACCGGTGAGCATCTTCTTCCCCGCAATCCCATGGTACGGGTGCTTGATGAGGCTAAGTCCTTAGATCTCGATTTACTTACTACTCGAATAGTTACCATGGGAGACGAGGCCAAGGCTAATATTGACCGGGTGGTGGAGGAGACTAGGAAGCTGATGGGGCATCATGCCCGGCTGGTTAAGGCTGGAGAGGAGATTGGGAGTGCCAACATCCAACTACGGTTGATGGTTTCGGACCAGGCCAAACAGCTTGCTGATCAGGCCATTCAGATTTCTCAACATGAGGCTGCGTCCAGGCGGTTGAGGAAGACTATGGAGGAGGCTAGTAAGGCGGAATTGCGAAAGATGGAGGCTGCCTGCAAGGAGCGGGTAGATATGGCCATCTCGACAGCGGACGAGGTTCGGAGGGCGGAGCTTGAGTAGGTAGAGGAGCTGTCAGGGAGGCTAGAAGCCGTAGAGCTTGCTCAAGTCAGGCTAAAAGAGGAGATGGAAGCGATGAGGAGGTCCCTTCAGGCTGACTGCTCGCGATACCGACTGGAGAGGGATGCTGCCGTTGCAAGGCTATCGGTCTCTGAGGCTCTTATGAGGGAGTTTGAGGACAATGAGGGGATGATGGATGATATGCTGCAGGATATGTACTTTCGTACTTGGAAGAAGGCCAGCTTATCTTGGATGGACGACTACCCTCGGGTTATGGCTAGGATTTACCTCAGGGCTTTAGAGGAGGCCAAGGCTGAGGCGGATAAGGAGGGTGGAGCGGCCTTTAGGATGGATGCAGTTACCGCTCAATTCACCAAGGAGGAGAAGATAGCGGTGAAGGAGGGGATGCGGTTGTTTGCGGTTGAGGAGGCAGGTGTGGAAGTAGGGGATGACGACCAAGACGATCAAGGGGAAGTTGCTGGCAACCTCTTCTTCATTAGTTTCTTCTTTCGTTAACTCTGTTGCTTATCACTAATGATTCCTCTTCCTGCCTGATCAGGCGGTCAACATCAACAAGACAAGGGTAAAGATCCAATGCAGCCAGCTCCCTAATTCGACCTGGATGTTTCTTTTGGTTGACTCGATACTGTTACACATGTTGGTTTTAAAACAGTAACATGGCTTTCAAGTTGTAATGGTGCTACTTGTAATAAGAGATTTGATTTGCGGCATGTAACTGTTAACTTATGATAATTTCGTTATATATAGACGTTTTTGTAGTCTTAACGTGCTGAATGAGAAATATAGATATGCATGTGCTTGTGATTTAGTGGTACTTGATGCTAAGTTTCTGCTTAAAGTATAATTTCATATTTTGTAATACTAACATGATGTGCGAATAAACTAAAGCTATGTTTTTAGGCACACAAGAATAAAATACCGTCCCTCCTGCTTTAGTTGTAGATGGCGGCTTTGAATGTTTAGCGTGACTGAGTATGAAATGTGGTCGAGTGTCCGGCCATTCGGTCTCATTTGCGAATGCCTCCTATTCTGTGACCTGTGCTTTAGGGATCGTTATAGAGGATTGGAGGAAAGTTTTTAAAACAGAATGGAAATATAAGAAATAGTAAAAACTTCCAATCACGGAAGGCCGTCGATGTGCTTAAGTTCGTGGAAAACGGGTTTTGTAGTCACTTTCCCTAGCTGTGGGTCTTGGAGACATTTGTCACCCATCTTACGCCTCCGCGGGGAGTTAATTCTTTTTTACCTCAGCCGCACTTAAGACACATCGGAGCCGAGATCGCGCACAGTAACTACCCGAGCCATTATGGCCCGTAATCGTGGGTATTATTCGATTTACTGTGGCCGGCTAGCGTGGGTGCTGATCGTCAACCGTGAACTGCCCCTGGCTGGCCACACCTTATGTTGGGGCTTATAGTTGGTTCACAGTTGCCGGCGAGCCGAACGCCATAATGAGCTGCCTCGGCTATAGTCGGCCTTCTCGGTGGCTTATAATCGGCTCATTACAGTTGGCTTTAAGGGCCGTCGCGATCAATGAGTTAACTCGCAGCAGAGGGATGCTGGAGCAAAAGTGTCTCATTGGCGAGGGCATAGATTCGCATAGTACCTGTCAGGTCTTGTCCAGGTGAAGTTGCGCTGTGGAGTGCTTTGAATTGAAATGCTGTATGCACAGGATTTTGTTCAACATAAAAGGATAAAGTTAACAAGCAGCCAAGATATAAAGGAACAAGTTAAAAAAGAGACAAGGTTTTTTAAAGTGGTTCGGCATGAAAATGCCGACGTCCACTGATTATCTTTGTTAATTCACTTCATATGGGAAGTACAAGTTAAGAAAAGTATCGACGGAGGTGTTGGATGTTCCATGCCCTCAGGAACACCTCTCCGTCCACTGTTGACAAAATATAGGCTCCATTGTGGAGATCTTTATGAATTACATATGGCCCATCCCAGATTGGATCTAGTGCTCTGGGGCGAGGGAAGATTCGCTTGAGGACAAGATCCCCTTCTTGTAAGATACGATGCTTGACTTTGGAGTTGTATTGTGCTGCTACTTTTTTCTTGTGGGCTGCCGCTTTAAGGACTGCATCATTTCTTCTCTCCCCAACTAGATCCAAAGACATGTGAAGGAGTTCTTCGTTCTCTTCTGGGATATAGTGGATCCTACGGTGGGAGGGCACGATGGTTTCAACCGGGAGCATAGCCTCCGATCCGTATGCCAAAGAGAAAGGAGTATGCCCCGTTGATGTTCTGAAAGATGTGCGATAGTCCCACAGTGCCGTAGGGAGCTCGTCCACCCAAGCGCCCTTTGACTTTTCGAGTTTCTTTTTGATCAGAGTTTTCAGAATTTTGTTGACGGCTTCGACTTGTCCGTTTGCCTGGGGATAAGCTACGTATGAGAAGCTTTTGTGAATTCCGTGCTCTCGGCACCAGTTGGCGAACTCTTCACTGTCAAACTGAAGTCCATTGTCTGATATGATTTTGAATGGGACTCCATACCTGCACAGAACATTTTTGATCAAGAAGTTAATAACTTTTATTGAAGATACTTAATTAAGAGGTTCTGCTTCCACCCATTTGGTAAAATAGTCGACTGCCACTATGGCATATTTGGCCCCGCCTCGGCCCATTGGCAGCTCGCCGATCAAATCAATTCCCCATACTACAAAGGGCCAAGGGCTGGTCATTTGTGTAATCTCAGTTGTTGGTAGCCGCGGAATCTTAGCAAACTTCTGGCATCTATCACATTTTTTGACGAAATCTAAGGCGTCCTTGCTTAAGGTAGGCGAGAAATATCCATATCGGAGTATCTTCTTTGCTAAAGTTTGCCCTCCGGTGTGATCTCCGCAGCTTTCTTGATGAATGTTGGATAAGATTTCCTTGGCTTCCCTCCCAGCGACACACCCTAATAACGGGATAGAGAACCCGCGCCGATAGAGAATGCTTTCCTGTATTGTGTAGCGAGAAGCTTTCCTCAAGATTTTCTTGACTTCGTTACGCGCGTTGGGTAGTATGCCGCTTTGTAAGTAGTCTCGGATGGGAGTCATCCAATTTGCTTCTTCGGTTGCAGCTATCAGATTCACTTGCTCAAAACTTGGGGTTAGTTGCTTCGAGATGGTTACTGCTCCGAAGATGGCGCTGTCCCTCACACTTGCTTGCTTTGCTAATTCGTCGGCCTCTTAGTTCTCTTCCGGAGGGATGTGTTTGACTAAGTAGTGGTCCAATCGGCTGAGGAGTAACTTGGTCTTCTTTAAATACGCTATGAGTCGTTCTTCTCGAGCTTGGAATTCCCCTAGTATTTGATTAACAATAAGTTGAGAATCGCTAAGAAGACACAAAGAATTGGCTCCAATTTCTAAGGCAAGTTCTAATCCAGCTATCACTGCTTCATACTCTGCATCGTTGTTGGTGGCAGCGAACTCCAACCTTATAGCATAGTGCAGCTTATTTCCCCTGGGAGTGATTATTACCACACCTGCCCCCGAGCCTTGTTCGTTTGATGCACCATCCACAAAGAGATTCCACCTGATATCTTCTGCTATTTCCAATTGCTCCTTATCTTCATTGGTAGTGAATTCTGCAATGAAATCAGCCATGGCTTGTCCCTTGATGGCGGTGCGAGGGTGATAGGTGATATCATACTGACTTAGTTCAATGCACCATTTAAGTAGTCGCCCAGAAGTGTCGGGACAATGGAGTACCTGCCTCAGTGGTTGATCGGTCAGAACTTTGATGGAATGGGACTGGAAGTAGTGACGCAGTTTCCGTGATGTGATTAGTAAACAGTATGCTAGCTTCTCAAGTTTAGGATATCTGACTTCTGCCCCTGTAAACCTCTTACTGACGAAGTAGTCTGGCCGCTGCGTGCGGTTGTCTTCCCTTACCAAGGCAGCGCTTAGGGCGTGAGATGACACAGCAAGGTATAGGTATAATTCTTCGCCTTCGCTTGGAGTCGAGAGTACCGGTGGTTTCTGGAGGTGTTCGATTAAGTTAAGGAAAGCGGTCAAGCATTCGTCGGTCCATTCGAACTTTGCTTTGTCTTTCTTTACAGCTTCGAAAAAGGGGACACACTTGTCCGTTGCTTTGGAGATGAATCGGCTTAGGGCGGCCACTTTTCCATTCAGGCTTTGCATTTCCTTTCGATTGGAAGGTATCTTGATATCCCTTAGCGCTCGGACTTGTTCAGGGTTTGCTTCAATCCCTCTGGCATGGACGATGAATCCTAAGAACTTTCCTGATGACACTCCGAAGGAGCACTTTAGAGGATTCAACTTCATTCCATACTGGCAAAGTACTTGAAACATCTTGCCTAGGTGGCTTACGTGATCGTCGGCTTTCCTTGACTTTACTAGCATGTCATCCACGTATACTTCCATAGTTTGCCCTATTAGCCCTGCAAACATCTTGTTGACGAGGCGCTGGTAGGTGGCTCCTGCATTTTTAAGTCTGAAAGGCATTACCTTATAGCAGTATAAACCCCGGTCGGTGATGAAACTAGTGTGTTCTTGGTCGGGAGCATGCATAGGAATTTGGTTATACCCTGAGTATGCGTCCATAAAAGATAAGAGCTCGTGCCCGACTGTGCTGTCTACAAGTTGGTCAATTTAGGGAAGTGGGAAGCAATCCTTTGGGCAGGCGTCGTTTAGGTTGGAGAAGTCAATGCATGTTCGCCACTTCCCATTAGCCTTC
Source organism: Allium fistulosum (assembly GCA_030737815.1). Taxonomy (NCBI): domain Eukaryota; kingdom Viridiplantae; phylum Streptophyta; class Magnoliopsida; order Asparagales; family Amaryllidaceae; genus Allium; species Allium fistulosum. Next base: position 420,252,127 of record CM060907.1, on the reverse strand, counting down.
TTCACTAGTACCGGGTTAGCGATCCATTCCGGGTAGATGGCTTCTCGTATGAAGTCATTGGCGAGTAGATTCTTTACTTCTTCATCGAGGGCTGCCGATCGCTCTGCCCCCATACTTCTCTTTCTTTGTTTTACGGGTGCCTTGGTAGGATCAACGTTTAGTACGTGGCATGCTACGTCGGGGGAGATTCCGGTCATGTCAGCGTGTGACCATGCGAATACATCCAAGTTGTGGCGGAGAAAGTCGATGAGTTGTTCCTTCAACTTTGCTTTTAGTTTGGACCCAATTTTCAATAGTCTACTTGAGTCGTGCTTGTCTACAGATACAAACTCCATAGCCTCTGCAGGCTCGGCAGTGGCCTCCTCCTCTTTGTCCCTAGGGTCTAATTCATTGAAAGGGTCGCTGGTATATCGAAGAGGAGGGGCTTTCTTTAGTTGCTATGCTTCTAGACTTTTTGTGCAGAGGGCAACCTCTACACCCTTCCCTTTATCCTTCCTGTGGTTGTTGCAAAGTTCAGTCACATAGCAGCCTAGAGCAACGTCCTGGTCTCCTTCTACTTCCCCTACTCCATTGTCCGTTGGAAATTTCATCTTCAGGCACCATGGGGCTAGGACAATTTGGAAGTCAGACAAGGCGGGCCTTCCTAAGAAGGCATTGTAGACCGAATGGTTTTCTATTAGCACAAACGTCTGTTTCCGTACAACGGAGCGAGGATGGCTTCCAATCTCAACAAAGAGGTCCAGTTGCCCGAGGGGCATCTTCGCATCTCCAGTGAAACCGTGTAGTGGTTTATCGCAGGGAGATACATACTTCATTGATAATTTCATTTTGTCGAACGCATGTTTGAACAAGATGTTTACTGAGCTTCCAGTGTCTACTAGGATTCGGTAAACTTCGGCGGGACCGAGCCGAGCAAAGATAACCATGGGATCCATGTGAGGGTATTGCCTTCCTTCTAGGTCACGCTTACCGAATGTGATGTCATCACTTTCTTTCCGTTTCGGGTGGTGTTCTTCTATAACCGAATTGACACAGTCTTTACTGTCTCTAAGCAACTTTCCATATTTTTCCATCTCTTTCCAGCTTTTGTCTGCGATGTGCGGTCCTCCTGAGACGGTATGGACCACCATCTTCTCTTGACTAGAGCCGCTAGTGTTGCGGTTTCCTCTGCCGGTCTCCGGTGAGGGTAGCCTTAGGTTTTCATTGGCAGGAGCTGGAGTCCTGTCCTGACCTTTTACATAGTGTTCCAGTTTCTTCCTTCTGATGTGTTCTTCAATCAAGTCCCGAAGATGATGGCACTCATTGGTATCATGCCCATGAGATTCGTGGAAGCGGCAGAACTTTCCAGACTTCTGCGCGTTATCTGATTCCTTCTTGTATGGTGGGCGTTTGTATCTAACTTCACCTTGGGTGGCAAGGAAGATATTTTCGACGGTCTCGTTCAAAGGAGTGTAAGTGTCGAATCTCGGTCCTGACCGATATAGACGCTTTTCTCCCTTCTTGCCCCCAGCATTGTCTCTGGAATCATTTCTTCGAATGTCCCTTGCCACAGCAGGCGCGTGGCTGTGAGTTGTCTTATTTTGTTGTCCTGACTGCCCCTCAACGGCAGCATCCTCAAGCCTCATATATTTGCCGGCTTCATGGAAGAAATCGGGTAAAGTAGCTGGTTTTTCTTTTGTCAACCTTCTAAAAAATTTAGTGTCCGGATGCACACCACTACAGAGGGCCATTAGGATAAGCTTCTCGTCGGCATCTTGGACTGCGGCCGCTGCGGCATTGAATCGGGTTAGGTATTGCTGCAGTTTCTCTCCGGGTTTCTGTTTGATGCTGGGTAAGGAATAAGCGTCCTTAGGTTTCTCCACATGAATGCGAAACTGACTGATAAACTTTTCTTTCAACATTTCCCACGAGCTGATGGATCCCTGGGGTAAATGACAGAACCAAGAGGTAGCGAGATCTGCTAAGAATAGTGGAAAGCATTTGCACAGTACTCACTCTGTTGCTCCACTCATGAGCATATGTTGTGTGTATCTCTGTAAGTGTACAACGGGGTCGTAGGTTCCTTTGTAAGGTTCCATTGTTGGCATCTTCCATTCTCGGGGGGTGATAGCAATTTCGATATTGCGGGCGAAAGGGCTGGTTACCCTAGCGCCTATCCCTCGATCTCTTTGCTCCCGTTGGACGCACTCTCTGAATAAGCGCACCATCCTTTCATTAGAATTTGGAGCAGATATAAATGAGTTTGGTTCTGGTCTATGGGATTGATTCCGTCCAGATGACCTGTAGGGATGGTATCGTCTATCATTCCTCATATTTTCCAATGGCTGCCTTTGATCTTCTGGGAGCATGCTAGGGTCAGCTACAATTGGCCCTTGCCTTGATCTTCCCCTGCTGGGCTCTGATCTAAGCACTTCCTCGGGTCCAACTTCGGGCTGGACTCTCGCTCGGCCCCGTTCACTGGCATTTCCATGGTTAGGCAGTATGACGGGCTCAGCTAAAGTTGACCTTCATCCGGTGCCTCCCCCGTTGGGTTCGGTACCAAACGTTTCCTCAGGCCTAACTTCGGGCTGTGCTCGATCTCGGCTCCTACCATGGCTACTTCTGCCGTTAGCTCCTTCGAAGAAGGAAGACCTTTGTTGTCTCCGAGATCCTCCAGACTGGGACTCACCCCACGATTTAGTGTTGCGGTTGGACTCTTCAGCATCCCTTAAGCGTGACATGAGATGGTCCACTAAGGCTTCCTGCTGGGACGTGAAGCGGTTAGTTACTTCAACCACAACTCTGTCTAAATCTGCCCTAGTAATTGCTGCGGGCTGTTCTGTGGCAGGAGTGGTCGGATTAGCCTGTCCTTCATTTGGTACTGCTGCTGGAGGAGGACGATTTACTTGATTCGTGATAGCTGGATCTGGAAGACTGCTGGATGCGATGTTTTTTTCTTTGTTAACATCTTTTCTCTGTTTGGGAGGCATGTTTTCCATGTGGCGAACGACGCTGTTAGGAAAATGTTAAGTGGATGAAGTTGAAGCTTCGAGCTTCTAGCTCTCAGTGAAAGCACCAAAAATGTTTGCACAAAAAATGGACAAACACCTCAAAGTTGTATGATTTAGTAGGTTTTATGTTGTTCTTAGTGATTTGGGTGATTTATGCAAATATATGAAAAGCATGGGCTAAACTGTAAAAGACACGCAGATTTATAGTGGTTCAGCCAGAATGTGCCTACGTCCACTTTATATGTTATTTCTCTTTTCTTGTTGAGATTACAAGTACAAAGCTTTGATGCAAGTAAAAGAAAGTTGTTTGAAAGTTCTCTCCGTGCTTGAGCTCTCAAACTTGTCCCCCGTTGTTGTACCCCTGCCCCTCTATTTATAGAGTGAGGTCGGTGGCAGGGGTCTTGGATGTATATAGCTGCTGGGAGGCCTGGGCTGACGTGGTCTGGCCTGACAGAGCTGGTCCAGCATCACTCTGGGTCGGTATTACTTGGAAGTGTAGTCGGACCGGTATTGGTGAGGAGGTGCTTGGTTCGGATGTGAGTCGGTTTGGTGGCTTCGTTGGTCCGGTGGTGAGATGTGTTGCTTCGTTCGGTGGAGACTTCATTCATTGGAGAGTTTTGGACCGGTGGGGAGTTGGTCCGGTATAGGCCGGTCCGGCATAGGTTGATTCGGTGGAGAGGAGGTGTTCGTGCCAAAATTGGTCACAAACCCCGAATGTTGTGAAAGCACCAGTGTATGAATATAAATCAACAATATTTACACACAAAAGTGTTCGTGCCAAAATTGGTCACAAACCACGAATGTTGTGAAAGCACCAGTGTATGAATATAAATCAACAATATTTACACACAAATCTCAAATCTAAGCAAACAGAGTATCACAATTCAGAAATAATGAACAGAAACACGAGATTTATAGTGGTTCGGCGATCTTGCCTACGTCCACTCTGAAGTTGATGATTTTATTGATGTTCACTCGATGATTACAATTTCTTCTAATGTAGTACAACTGAAATTATATGCTAAGTCTCAATCTAAGGTAGCGGTGTGTCCTGGAGTAAATCTGGCAGAATCTGGGCGCTCTTTAATACTTAGAATTATCCGACCCCTTTTCTGAATGACTAGGGGCTCTAGTTATAGGTGTAGGAGGCTGATATTTCGCGTAAAATGAGGGGAGACCAGTTCTGGTACGTCAGGGGGCCCACATGCCCGCTCTTTGGAAATCCGGGCCCACTTGGGATCGATTCGACCCTTGGTTCGAATCGATCAAGAAATTGTCCGATTGAGCTGAAATTTAGTGTGGACATTCTTCAACATGTGCTCAAGCTTCTGTGAAAATTTCATAGTATTTGGACTTATAGATCTCAAGTTATGATCGATTCAAGATTTCATTTCTGGTTGATGTGGTATGTTCGAATCGATCCCCTTCGAATCGATAGGGTCGAATCGGTGACTTGGTGAGCGAAGGTGTTGACGTGGCGCGCCTTCTTCGTATCGATCCGACTTTTGCTCCGAGTTGACTGGGTTGAATCCATGGTTTTAGCCGCGTTGACTTGAGGGATTCGAAGACAGTGATCATACCTGGATTCGAACAAGGGTTCGTTCGTATCGATCGTGACGTGTTCCATTCGATTGATACAAAGCAACTATGTCTGGATGGATTCGAAGGCTTCAACTGCATGGATTCGAAGACCTTCCCTTTGATCGATTCGAAGCTGGAAATATTCTGATGGATTCGAACCATGGGAGGCCTTGGATGGATTCGAACATTGAGGGTGTTTTGATGGAGTCGAAGCAATGGTACTTCTCATGGATTCGAAGTAATGCAGGGACGATGGATTCGAGCTAAGGGTTTGCTCTGAGGGATACGAAGGGGATGGAGTCAATCTTGATGGAGTTGACCTTGATGGATACGAACCATATGGAGACGAACACAAGGTTATGTCCTTCACTTGCATCGATGATATCTTGGGCATACGAACTCGGATTGACTCGAGATTTGGAATGCTGGCTTCTATGGCTTTCCTTGACGTGTCTTATCAATTGTAGCCTGATCCGGACTCGGACAAAATTCATCGATATCCATGGTGAACTTGTGATGTAACCGTCCTACAGGATGGACTGTCATTGATTTCTAGTCAATTTTTTGGTGTCACGGCCTTGCCAAAAGGCGGGATAACATTTGCCCCCCAAAACATGCCTTGCGATAGGGAGGTGTGTTTTGTAGTTCCATAAGTTGGATGTTCATATCCTATTGATGACCTGTGGTACAACCTGCGAAGAGTTTGACAGTTTTATATGACCTTAAATGACGACCGTTCGCGATCTAGCCATTTGAGGTGGTATGCGACCGTTCGCGATCTAGCATTTTCTGTATAACCTTAAATGACGACCGTTCGTGATCTATCCATTTGAGGTGGAATGCGACCGTTCGTGATCTAGCATTTCTACATGGCCCCAAATGACGACCGTTCGTGATCAAGCCATTTGAGGTGAGGGGTGCCGTTCGAGGCGAGTTGTGACCGTTCATGGTCGAGCGCCGTTCGAGGCGAATGATGACCGTTCGAGGTCGGGTGCCGTTCGAGGCGAATGGTGACAGTTCGAGGTCGGGTGCCGTTCGTGGCGAATTGTGACCGTTCGAGGTCGGGTGCCGTTCGTGGCGAATTGTGAACGTTCGAGGTCGGGTGCCGTTCGAGGCGAATGGTGACCGTTCGAGGTCGGGTGCCTTTCGTGGCGAATTGAATGTGCCCGGGGAGGGACTTAGTATCATCAATACCAGGTTTCACGTTCGGGTGAATTCCCGGATTGTTTGTTGCAACGGTTTATCGCCATCTCAGAGCATACCTAGGGACCGTTCGTGATCCCGTACATGTGTAAGTGGCTTAGCCATTATGAAATCACAAGTAGCATTTTTTCATTGAAAATAAGTCTTTAGCAGAAGTGTTAAACAAAGTCAAGTTCAAATATTCAAATCAAGATGAAACAAAAGCAAAGCAAGGATGTCAAAGTGTAAACTCCCACAACGATAGGGTTAATAGTCATTCAGAGCATGCCTATGGACCGCTCGTGATCTCGCATATGTGTAAATGACTTACCCGTGTTGGTGAGAGGTTTACGACTTGTCCATCATTATTTCAACTAATTGATAATCATACGATGTCCCGACACGGGGGCACCCCTGGCTGATGTAGACGGTGGTCGCTCTGGCTCTACTGCTGGAGCTTGCCTTCTCACATACTGAAGTAGCATACCATTCCTGATTTGCCCTTCCACCTCATCCTTCAGATGTCTACAGTCGTTAGTGTTATGACCATTTAGTTCGTGGAACAAGCAATATCTATCTGATTTCCTCTCGTCAACAGTGGGGTCCCTTCGTATTGGCCTACGGTAGGGAACTTGCTCTCGTGTATCTCGGTAGATTCGCTCCAAACTCTCATTCAGCTCTGAGTAGGTGGTGAATCATGGCTCTCTCCGTAGTCGCTTTGGCCCGTCACCACCATCCTCAGTCTTTCATTTCCCTTTATCCTTGCCTGAATCCTTTTCGAGAGGCTTTTTGTCTTTAGTTGCATAAACTTCTATTCCCTCTCCTTCTTCTCTTTCAGCATTAGCGTCTTCCAATCGCAGAAACTTGTCTGCCTCGTGATAGAATTCTCCTAGATCCATAGGCGGATCCTTATTTAATGAATTTTTGAATTCTGTGCCGTCTGCTACTCCGGACACTGCTGCCATCATAACCATGGATGGATCTGGCCGATCCACCGATGCTGCTGCCGCATTGAACCGCGTCAGGAAATTCCTCAAAGACTCCCCAGCTTTCTGCTTTAGCGTTGCCAAACTCATCACATTCTTAGGTCTTGAAATGTGAACCCTGAATTGCCTCATAAATTTCTCAATCAAATCGATCCATGTCCCAATGGAGCCGGTCTCTAGCTGTCTGAACCATAAAGCTGCTATGTCTGTCAAATACAATGGAAAGCACCGGGCCATGACTTCCTGTGATGCCCCCAGCACTTCCATGTGCCTTATATACCTCGTTAGATGGACCGCAGGGTCCGTCCTCCCATCATACCTTTCTACTGTTGGCAGTTTGAATTCTGGTGGGTTCCAAGCCAACTTAATCGCAGGAGAAAAGGGACTCCTGTTCACGTCTTCAAGATCTCTGTTTACTAATCCGCCTCTCATGGCTCGCCTGACCATCTCGGCCAATCTATCATTGTCTCCAAGCTGTAGTCCTCGTTCGCTACCTTCGATCTGCCCCCCGAGTCCGTGTGAGCTCTCGGGTGTCTGCCCCCCTGGCTCAGCGTTCATCCCTCTATTGCCGCCAGGTTGCTCGGATGTCCTTGTCTCTCTTCCCAGGTTCGGATCAACATGTCCTAAGTGTATGCCCCCCAGCTCCGGCGCTGCGCCAGATGGTCCTGCTCCGTTCTGGATTCTGGTTGTTCCTTGATTTTGCGCTCCAAGTTGTCCAATCTGTTGAAGCAAATTCTGGATCATTTCCTCCTGTCTCTTCCTCATTGTCTCCATCTCATCCCTGGTGATGAAGACTGAAGCTTGGTTTGCTCCTGAGGAAGCCTCTTGACTCCCTTCATGCTGACTTCGCTCTGGCCTCTGCCTTTTACTTATTTGTCTTGTCATGATTCTTCGGATCTGAATCTCTTAGCCTTCTGATTCAACTTTCAAATGATAGAACTCCTGAGTTCAGTTCTCAGTAAAAGCACCAAAGTGTTTGTGCCAAAATTGGTCACAAACCCCGAATGTTGTGAAAGCACCAGTGTATGAATATAAATCAACAATATTTACACACAAAAGTGTTCGTGCCAAAATTGGTCACAAACCCCGAATGTTGTGAAAGCACCAGTGTATGAATATAAATCAACAATATTTACACACAAATCTCAAATCTAAGCAAACAGAGTATCACAATTCAGAAATAATGAACAGAAACACGAGATTTATAGTGGTTCGGCGATCTTGCCTACGTCCACTCTGAAGTTGATGATTTTATTGATGTTCACTCGATGATTACAATTTATTCTAATGTAGTACAACTGAAATTATATGCTAAGTCTCAATCTAAGGTAGCGGTGGTGTTCTGGAGTAAATCTGGCAGAATCTAGGCGCTCTTTAATACTTAGAATTATCCGACCCCTTTTCTGAATGACTAGGGGCTCTATTTGTAGGTGTAGGAGGCTGATATTTCGCGTAAAATGAGGGGAGACCAGTTCTGGTACGTCAGGGGGCCCACATGCCCGCTCTTTGGAAATCCGGGCCCACTTTGGGATCGATTCGACCCTTGGTTTGAATCGATCAAGAAATTGTCCGATTGAGCTGAAATTTGGTGTGGACATTCTTCAACATGTGCTCAAGCTTCTGTGAAAATTTCATAGCATTTGGACTTATAGATCTCAAGTTATGATCGATTCAAGATTTCATTTCTGGTTGATGTGGTCTGTTCGAATCGATCCCCTTCGAATCGATAGGGTCGAATCGGTGACTTGGTGAGCGAAGGTGTTGACGTGGCGCGCCTTCTTCGTATCGATCCGACTTTTGCTCCGAGTTGACTAGGTCGAATCCATGGTTTTAGCCGCGTTGACTTGAGGGATTCGAAGACAGTGATCATACCTGGATTCGAACAAGGGTTCGTTCGTATCGATCGTGACGTGCTCCATTCGATTGATACGAAGCAACTATGTCTGGATGGATTCGAAGGCTTCAACTGCATGGATTCGAAGACCTTCCCTTTGATCGATTCGAAGCTGGAAATATTCTGATGGATTCGAACCACGGGAGGCCTTGGATGGATTCGAACATTGAGGGTGTTTTGATGGAGTCGAAGCAATGGTACTTCTCATGGATTCGAAGTAATGCAGGGACGATGGATTCGAGCTAAGGGTTTGCTCTGAGGGATACGAAGGGGATGGAGTCAATCTTGATGGAGTCGACCTTGATGGATACGAACCATATGGAGACGAACACAAGGTTATGTCCTTCACTTGCATCGATGATATCTTGGGCGTACGAATTCGGATTGATTCGAGATTTGGAATGCTGGCTTCTATGGCTTTCCTTGACGTGTCTTATCAATTGTAGCCTGATCCGGACTCGGACAAAATTCATCGATATCCATGGTGAACTTGTGATGTAACCGTCCTACAGGATGGACTGTCATTGATTTCTAGTCAATTTTTTGGTGTCACGGCCTTGCCAAAAGGCGGGATAACAGGAGGGGTTGAAGGGATTGATGTCGAATGAGTTGGTTCGGTGAGGCATTTGGAAGAAGGAGGTTGATTTGGTAGCATGGGGAGAGAGATGGTTTGGCAGTGGCCTTAGTTTGGTGATGAGAATTCGTCCAACAAGAGGCTAAGTTAATCATGAAGGAGATAGCACCACCACTAATGGAAAATGCCCTACCAAATGCTAGAAGTGGTTCTGGTCAGGCTCAAGCTGAAAATGTGGGTGCTGGGGTTCCTCAAATTAATAATGGAGCCTTATATCAGTTGTTGGCAATTCTTTTGCAAGCAGGAGCTGTTGGAAATGTTAGTGGAGCAAATATTGTAGTTCCAGTTGGATATAACTATGCTAAGCTAAGTAGAGACTATATCAGTCTAGGAGGTAAGCCGTTTGTTGGAACGAAAGATGTTGTTGAAGTAGAGAACTGGCTGTTAATCTATGAAAGGATTTTTACGGATCTAGGCTTGAATGATGGAGAGAAGAAAAGGCTAGCCTCGTGACAGTTGCAAGGGTTAGCGCTTCATTGGTGGAACAGTGTGACGGCCGGAGTGCTAGAGGAAAAGTTGACTTGGGCTAACTTCAGGAGGAGGTTTGAGCAGAGGTTCTTGTTTGAGGTGGCCAAGTCGACGTTAATGAGGAAGTTTATGGACCTTGTCCAAGGATGGATGTTTGTGGTCGAGTATGCTGCTAGGTTTGATGAGCAGTCTCGATATGGTTATGCTTCGGTTGACACAAATGTTAGAAGGAATGAGAGAGACGTTAGAGGATTGAGGCCAGAGTTGGACAAAATGACTATGGCCCATATCCGAGATCCTTCTGATGTGGTAGTGGAAATGTTCATTCACCATGAGGAAATGCTTGCTGTTTCGGCTAGGGAGAAGTCAGTTGAATTCCGAGGTCCTCAGGGGAAGAAGAGGAAGTTCTTCAAGAAGAGGGGTGCTTAGAGAGATGGAGCCGCCAAGAAAGGGAAAGTAGATATAGTTTGCTACAAGTGTGATAAGAAGGGTCACTATGCTAATTAGTGTCGTTCAGGAGATGAAAGTCGGTTGTGGGAAGCAGAATGTGCGATGCTACAATTGCAACCAGATGGGGCATTACAAGGACAAATTTCCTGAAGGTAGACAGGAAAAGGAAAGGTCTTTTCTTTGGAGCCATCATCCTCCAAAACAACTGTTGTTGAGAAAGAAAAATCGGTAATGGAAGGTACGCTTTTGATCCATGGCATACCAGTTAGGGTATTGTTTGATACCGGAGCATCTCATTCTTTTATTTCTCGATGTTTGGTAGAAAAGCTTAACCTAGAGCACTCATACCTAGTTACTTCCTTAAGGGTTGCAAATCCGATAGGAGGGTATGCAACGCTTGGGATGAGGTGTGACCATTTAAAATTTGATTTGCTAGGCTGTACTTTTGATTGCACTTTGCATGTGTTTGACTTTGTGGGATTTGTGATTATCCTTGGGATGGATTGGTTAAGTAAATATGATGCTAGGATTTTTTGCCAGGATAGGAAAATATCACTTAGTCACCCGGATTGTAGTGATCAGATAGTTTATACCGTAGAGAACCCTAGTTGTGAAGTGAATGTGTTATTGGGTATTATGGACTTGGAGGATGAGTTGCATCGAGTCTTTGTAGTTAGAGAATTTGATGATGTATTTGAGCCGGTAGTCGGACTGCCGTTGAAATGAGCCATATAGTTTCGAATTGATTTGGTAACTGGAGCAGAGTCGGTGAGTAGGCCACCGAGCAGGATGACACCTACAAAGATGAAGGAGTTGAAGGTGCGGTTGGTGGATTTGGAAGGCAAGAGTTTTATCCGACTAAATAGTTCACCTTGGGGAGCTGCCGCAGTGGTTGCTAAGAAGCCAGACAGATCATTAAGGCTGTGTATCGATTATTGTAAGTTGAATGAGAAGACGATAAAGAACCGATATCCATTGCGAAGAATCAACGATTTGTTCGATCAGTTAAGTGGAGCCAAGGTATTTTCTCAATTGGATTTGGCGACGAGATTTCATCAGCTTAGAGTGGCAGAGGATAGCATTCCTTTGACGGCATAGAACAAGATATGGATTGTACGAATGGCTAGTTATGCCATTCGGACTAACTAATGCACCGACAATCTTTGTTGATCTGATGAATAGAATTTTCCGAGAGCACTTGGATAGATTTGTGTTGGTCTTCATAGATGACATTTTGATATAATCTAAGGATGAGAAGGAGCATGAAGTTCAACTTAGAATCATGCACGAAACATTGAGGGAGCATCAGTTGAAGGCTAAGTTCTCGAAGTGCCATTTTTGGAAAAAGGAAGTGAAGTTCATTGGTCATGTCGTCTTAGAGAAATGGTTGCCTGTAGATCTGACAAGATTGAGGCGGTGAATAATTGGAAGAGACCTGAGACGGTGACCGAGATTAAGAGTTTTCTTGTATTGGCTGGATATTATTGAAGGTTTATAAAGGATTTTTCGAGGATAGCTGCACCGATGACTAAGCTTACGTGAAAGGATGTGAAGTTCATATGGACTAATAAGTGTGAGGAATCATTTCAAAACTTGAAATACCTTTTGACCCATGCACCGGTGTTAGTGGTTCTGGAGGGGAACTAAGATTTAGTTGTTTATACTGATGCGTGTGGAACTGGATTGGGAGCTGTGTTGATGCAAAGAGGTAAAGTGATTGCTCATGCTTCTAGACAGCTCAGACCACATGAAGTTAGGTATCTTACGCATGATTTGGAGTTAGTTACTGTTATATTTTCTTTGAAGGTGTGGAGGCATTATCTTTTAGGAGAGCGATTTGAGCTTTATACTGATCATTAGTCGTTGAAGTACTTGTTCTCTCAAAAGGAGTTGAACATAGGACAATAGAGGTGGTTGGAGTTTATCACCGCTTATGATTTGGGAATTGAATACACACCCAGAAATGGAAACAAGGTGGCGGACGCACTCAACCGGAAACATCAGAATGCAGTATTGGCTATGATTGCTGAGTGGAAAGATTTGGAAGCATTATCAGCTTGTAGTGTGCAGTTTAGATCCGAGGTAGGTTCAAGTGCAGGAAGTGCTACATTGTCTTGTTTAGAAGTTCAAACAGCAATGATTGAGAAGGTAGCTTCCAAACAGGAGGAGGATCTAGTTTTGGCTGAATGGATCAGAAGGTAGAGGGAAGGAACGGAGAGCGATGACCTAAAGGATTTCAGTCTTGACAAAAATGGGTGGTTGAGGAAGAAAGGAAGGATGTGTGTTACGGATGTATGAGACATAAGGAAGGAAGTTTTGGGTGAGTGCCATTGTTCGAAGTTCAATATCCATCCAGGAGGAACAAAGATGTATCAGGATATGAAGAGAAGTTTCTTCTAGGAAGGTATGAAACGGGACATTGGTTTGTGTGTTAAGTAGTTCTTGAATAGCCAACTGGCAAAGGTTGAACACCAGAAGCCTAGTGGATTGCTTCAACCGTTAGAAGTTCCGTTGTGGAAATGGGATTCCATCTCTATGGATTTTATTGATGGGTTGCCAAGGTCTAGAAAAGGAAATGAAAGCATATGGGTCATAGTAGATTGATTGACTAAGAGTGCCTATTTCATTCCGGTAAAGTCAACTAGGACAGCACCTATTTTGGAGAAGTTATTTATGAAGAATGTAGTTAGACTACACGGGATTCCTAGTAGGATTGTCAGTGATAGAGATTCTTTGTTTACTAGTGAGTCCTGGAAGAGTCTACAGGAAGCATTAGGAACCAAGCTCAACATGAGTACCACTTACCATCCATAGACTAATGGGTAAACAGAAAGAGTTTACAAAATCTTGAAGGATTTGTTAAGAGATTGCATATTAGATTTCAGGGGACCATGGGAGGACCATCTTCATCTAGTCGAGCTCTCGTATAACAATAGTTGTCAGACTAGTATTAGGACGACACCATTTGAAGTTTTGTATGGAAGACCATGCAAGTCTCCCGTATGTTGGTTAGAGACCGGGGATATTTTGTTTCTTAGTCCGGATTTGGTGAAGGAAGCTGCGGAAAAATTGTGTTGATCCAGGTTAGGATGAAGGAAGCTCTGTTTAGGTAGAAAAGTTTGGCCGATAGAAGAAGGAAAGATTTGGAATTCTCTATTGGAGACTATGTGTTCATTAAGGTTTCACTGATGAAGGGTGTGATTATGTATGGGAAGTCAGGAAAGTTAGCATCAAGATTCATTGGTCCTTTTTGTATTATTGAGAAGATCGGGAAACTCGCTTATAAAGTAGAGTTACCGAGTAGTTTGGCTAGAGTCCATGATGTTTTCCATGTTTTTCATCTTAGGAAAGGTGTTAGAGACCCGAAAACTACTATAGTACCTACAGATTTAGAAGATTTAGTAGTAGAGCCGAATTTGACTATAGTTAGAAAGCCGATTCAGATTGTGGCTAGAGATGAGAAGAAGTTGAGGAACAAGATAGTCAAGTTAGTAAAGGTTCAGTGGAGTTTCGATACTAGAGACTGTACTTGGGAGATGGAGAACAGGATTAAAGACTCCTAACCTAATTTGTTTGATGGTATGTTTTACCTTTGATTGTTTTGTTGAGTACCATATCATAATTTCGAGGATGAAATTCTACAAGGTGGGTGTTACAAGAGTCTGTAACACCCCATATTTTCATAACATTATTTAGGATTTAATTGGTTAAATTAAATAAAATAATGTGGAGATTAATAGGTGGAGATTTGTTATAGCTAAGGGTAGCCATGCCATGTTAGTGTGTTAATTAAAATAAGATAACCAAAACAAAGGTGTTAGGAAATGATAAGGGCAAAATGGGAAATAGAAGGGGCTTACACCCTAAACCTTGGTAAATGAAACTCACGTTCATTTCATTTCATTCAATCTAAAAATTTTTAAGGTCGGCCACCATTTTATTCTCAAGAGAAGATTAAAGCTAGGATTCAAGAAGGAGGAGCATAATCAACTAATTCAACAATCAAATCTCACATCTATAATCACAAAGCTAAGGTGAATGATAACAACATCCCATTTTCTTTTAGCTTTCAGTTTTGAGAATAAGATCAGAAATGTTTTTGCAAGTATGCGCTGTGTTAAGATGATTTAAAGTTATGTACATTTGTTGGTGAGTTATGCATGTTCATACTTGTTTTTAATGATATGTTTGATATGAAAACCCTATTAGATGACATCCAAATGCCTTGAAAATTTAAATGTGATCATAAATGTTATTTTAGAGATGGTTTCAATTTTCATATTTTTCGAAATAAGGCGGGTTTTATATTAATTTTCCAGTGAAGGAAATTTTTTATCGGGTTATAAATTATTTACGGCTAAAATAGTTATTGTTTAAGGCTGAAATATTTATATGTTGGGCAACATATTAAAATAGATTTTCTGGGATTTTTCTAGAATTTTCCTTAGTGTTTTAATGAATATATAAAATTATTTAAGGTATGAGACCTAAATGTATTATATTTAATTAAGAAGAAGGGGCATTTTGTAAAATAAAATGATTATTTAATTTTAATTTTAAAAATAGTGGCAGCACATTTATGAATAGAATTTATTAACCAGACAAACAAAGGCAGGTTAGTTGAAAAGTTTTCTATTTTAAGTTAAAAACAAAGAAAACATACTTTTAGCATGTTTTAGCCTTCACGGCAACAAACCTTCCGACCCAGACCTTCCGACAAGGTCGAAAGGTTCAAAGTCTTCGACAAGGTCTAACTAATGCATATGGTATCAAGTCAATTGGTACGTAATGAATTGGACATATTTGAAGGGTTCTTAGTCAAAGGGTTGATGGCCAAAGCGGTTGGGGTATGTTTGTTTTATAAAGCAAAAGCTTTCAACAGCTTTGCTTTCAAATTAAAGCTTTCGACTTGGTTGCATTCGACCAAATCAAAACGTTTAAAAGAAAGGTTCAAACCTTTCGACATAGTTGAAAGATTACTGCTGCTTTATCTTTGTTTTGAACCTTCTCACAAAGTCAAAAGGTTTACTTTGATTGATTTTGAAAAGTTTACTTGTATTTAAACTAGCCGCTTCTCCCATTGCTTTCGAAAGGAAGCTTTCGACTTAGGTGATTTACTTTTGTTTTATAATTGAAGTATAACCGAAGCTTTTGAAAGAGTTGATTTAAAGGATATGTTTAAAGCTTTCAAAGTAGAGCTTTCGACTTAGCTAAAAGGTTGCTTCTAATGGAGTCAAAATGTTTTAAAGGTTTCCCACTTGTTTTAAATTGAACCCAGAAAGTTTTCGAAAGGTTGTGTTTAATAAGGATTAATGCTTTCGAAAGGATTTGTTTATTGAATGGTTTTAAAGGGGGTCGAAAGCAAAGCTTGCGAAGCGGTTGAAGGCAAAGCTTCTGATAGAGTCGAAAGTTAAACTTTCGAAGGGGTCGAAAGGTAGCTTCCGACAAGGTTGAAAGGTTTTGTTTCTTAATGGTTTCAGAAGGTTTTAAATAGAAGGGTTTTCAATGGTTTTCTAAGGCAATGTTTCAAGTTGTTTAAAATAGGATGTCTAAGGTTTTATTGCTTTTGAATGGTTTGAAGTTCAATGGTTTCGAAAGGTTTGAAGTGTAATGGTTTCGAAAGGTTTGAGTTTCAATGGTTTCAAAAGGATTTATTTTCAAGGGTTTTGAGGGTACCAAGGGAAACTATAAATGAATATGACCTAAGTTAGGAACACTGACGAGAATAGGTTAAACATGGGGCTAACATGATATAAATAGATTCATGGAGCTAGCATGAGTCAAGTTGCAAATTCAAACAGAATCATGGGGATAACATGAGACTAATAGAATCATGGGGCTAACATGATATAAATAGATTCATGGGGCTAGCATGAGTCAAGTAGCAAATTCAAATAGAATCATGACGCTAACATGAGACAAATAGATTCATGGGGCTAGCATGAATCAAATGGTAAATTGAAGAGTTCATAGTCATCCTGTGAAAACTATGAGATGCTTGATGGATAGTTAGTATCAACTTAAGCAAAATGAATATGGAATAGGTAGTCCCTCTTTGATATAGTTAAACTCTAATTGGATGGGGGAATCCTAATTGTTTTCAAGTACGCATATCACCATAATGTTTTATAAATATATGTTTTAACCATTGTGGATGCAGGGGCATAGCATATGATTTTATGAAAGGTTTAGCAAAAAGTTATGTTTTAAATGAATGTTAGTGAGGGGAAACCCGTTCCGCTAAGCGGTGTGGTCTCACTTAACATGATTCAACCGGGATGTATAGTATTATTCACACCAGGATTTATGTCTATCTCGAAGTTTATGTTTTTCTCTTAAACTCTCGGGTGCTCAAAATTAATTTGAGTAGGCTGAGGGATTAAGGTCTTTACAGGTTTTAGTAGGATGACGAATAAGCTACCGGAGGTATGTAGGAGGCAAACAAATAGCTATTTAGGAATTGTAGTTCTTGTTATGTTTTGATGAATTTTCGGCTGTGTTGTTTTATATTAGGTCTATCATGACCATATGACTCTAATCAACCAAGGGGGTATTTTCATATACCACTCTTGGCGTATTTTGTAATAATTATATTTGATCTGTGCCTAGGAACGATTTGGGATTATGTGTTGTGAATGTGAAACAATTGGTTTTGTTTCATATTCAAGTGCTTCTGATATTATTGATACCATTAACATAGCCGTATTTAGTCACCGGAAGCAAATATTATAGATGACTGTAGCATTCGTTGCACTTAGTTTTGGGCGTCTATATAGGGAATGTTACAGCAGCGATCCCATCTCCTATATGGACATATTTGCTCATCCTCATGCCACCAAGCAACAAACGAAGATGGGTCAATATCGTACACATGGAGTGATGATAAAGCAAGCGAATCATATGTAAGCATATTTTAAATTAGAATTTATTATTGATCAATTTAATTAATTAATTATAAAGAATAATTAAAATAATGTTGTGTGAATTACAATTACATTTTATTTTCCTTTGTAGGAAAAATTTGCATAAGCACAAGCACAGATGTTGGAGGGATCGGCACGGGATTTGTTAACTACTGATGAGGAGGACACAATTTTTGAGTCCATCATAGAACCCACATCGTGAAATAGGCATTATGGCTTTGAGAATCAAGTGGTAATTTCTAAAAATTTACTAACTTATAAGTTTAAACCAATAATCAGAAAAATATCATAGAAAAAATATATCATTACTGTTTTAACAAATGATTATGCTTTACTTATTTGTTCCTTCTTAATTTACACTAGCTACTAAAATACATTTTTAATTTTTTGACTTATCTCTTGATTATCTACAGGCTAGGTCCTCGCAGAAAGCATATCAAAGAGCTCAGGACAAAGAAGAGATCATGGAGCTTAGAGGTATGATAGCGCAGCTGTAGGAGAAGGACCACCGTCGTGCTGTGGAGATAGCGCACTTGAAGCAGCGCTTGGCTGAGGTGCGGCAGCGTGGGTTATTTTCTTCGTCGGGTGGTTCTGGAGCTAACGATGAGTCTTAATGGGTATGTTACTTTATGTTTACGTTTGGACATTTGGAAATTGATGTTTTTGGACATGGTTAATATATTTTGATGTTATATTAGATGATATGTTGGTTTGTTTTGACATCTTGGATTTTGATTGTATATATTGGATGTTGGATGTTGATTATTTAGTGTATCGTTTGTTTTTTTTGGTTTTAAGTATTGAATTGGTGGGGTTTGAGTTGGATATTGGATATAAGTTGATTATGTGTTGGTTGAATTTGGATATTGGATATATTTGAAATTGAGTTGTGATATATATGTGTAGTACAGGAATTTAATGGCTACAGCAGCACACAAAAAATTGCCCAGATTTCCGATAGTTACCGACGACCATTTGGTCGTCAATTTCCGATGGATAGCGACGGTTTTCGATGGCTCCTTGGTGGCATGTTGACGCAGCACGGAAGTAGATCTGAACCAGCGGTCAAATCTATCCCAGATCTAATCACGAATTGCGGAAATACGAATCGATGAAACGAGATAAATTGATGAATTGATGATACCCAAATGCCCAAATCCGTTGATCTCTCGAGATACCAGATTCTAGCTATCTTCAACACGTTGATCGCGCACGATACCACGTTAGAAGATCTACGATGCTTCGACGTTGATCTCGCGCACGAGATTCCGTGAATCGGCTTCAAAATCGTTGATTCGAGCGCACTCGAATATCCGAAGATGGAGAAAGGAGATCACACTCAACTTCCAATTTTAAAAGAGGCACAAAGCTCTCAACAAATTTTATTCAAAAATCAACCACCTTTACAAATGACAACACACCCCTATTTATAGGAAATTACAACACATACTCGACTTAACATATGCGACATAACAACATATTACAACACAAACGACTTAACGAAAAACGAGTTACAACTTCATACGATTTAATAATAATGCGACATACGACTTAACAAAACAATGCGACTTAAGAAGCTTGCGGCATAGTGGGAGCGACCTAAGAAATGTGGCATAGCGACTTAAGAAACAAGGCATCAGGAACAACATCGCGACATAAGGAATTCGCGACCTACTGGAAGCGCGATTCAGAAAAGCTGGAGCGACTTAAGATTTCTCGATTTGGTCTTCGCAAGCTAAGTGGAAGCGACATAAGGATCTGCGACATAGGGATTTTGCTGGATCTGCTCGCGACTTACTGGTATGTCATTCGCGACCTAGGTATGTCGTTCGTGTAACAACCCGTATATTTGGACCATTTAAATTGACCATAATCCACACATGTCAACTTAAATAATACAAAACACGAATCATTATGGGATTATAAATACATAAATGTAAATGAGAATCAATACAACATCACAGACACAGAACAGTCACAGAATAATGTAGCGGAAAATACATCGTCATAATAGCAGTTCATGAAGCTACTACATGAAATACAACAATGTCTTAACATAAAGTGACTAAAAGAAAATACATAAATGTCCAACAGACTAGGACATCAATACAGGAATAGAAATAGACTGATAAAGATAAATGCTAAGCCTTCAGCATCTTCAACCAACCTTGATCGGCAAACTGGATAGCTTCAGACTGACCCGAGCATATACAAAAAGAAACACTCGAGTCAGGACTCAAAATCTTATACAAGAAAATCAAGTGCAAGGGAAAAAGTCCATAACTTAAAGATGAATAAAATAAACATCTCTAAGGATCCGATAAACTATCTATATATACAATAGAATACGATAGATAGATAATGTCTAATCAGTAAATTATGATATTAAAATAGCGTTAAGGCGTTACCATAATCCTCCTTAACACATTTTATTACCAAGAGCATATACAAGACTGTAGTTTCCCCCAAATCCGGAAGTCACCAGAGGGCAATCCATATACTAAAGGTACAAACCAAAACGTAGTGGTCGCGAATAGGATAATCATTATGACAAGGTACATGAGGCGATACCAACTAGGATACTAGTAGTTGCATGATCCGAACTGATGTTGAGCATAGCAGCTACTACCTCAACACCGCGAAACCAAACTCCCAAATCAAGGGGTGCACCCAAATCGAATCACAAAAGTAATAGATATGGTATCGAAGAAGTGTGTCCGCTAGAGGTGGCGAACCTCAATGGCTCGGCACGGCTCCTGTTTTAGTCATGTCAGGGGTCATCCAATATCGTTCTCTTTCTTCAGTCAACGCGTTCATCAAAACATCCACTTCGTTCTGGATCAATACTCCGCATATAATAGTTATTAAAGTGGTTTTCGGTATCGACAGAGAGTATGTCCATTCTCGATCCCCGTCTCTTTAATAACTACGTATTCACTACACGATGGTCGGTTAAATTAACGTTTAAACAAATCAAAGTCCAAAAGTCAAGGTGCAAATTTGACTTCCAAAATTTGACATTTCACGATTCAATTTATTTCGGATATTAAAAACATCTTTCCAAATGCAATCTTTAGTTCAACATTTGAGTTAACAATAAAATTAAGTATTCCTGTTCAATTTAATAAGATCTAAATTTCACTTCCTAAATTTAGTTAATACTCCAATTAATTCGATTTAATGGTAAATTTTAGTTCTCATCATTAAACCAAATTCTATTCATTTCAATTCTGTTAACACTGAAAAGTGAACGCTAACACCCCGGTGTGTGTAGTAGTAATGTGAAAGCACTACCCATTGGTACGGGAACAGAATATAAGCTGAAAATAGTAGAAAAGTAAAGAGACAACAGTTTTATAGTGGTTCGGCTCGTAATTAAGCCTACGTCCACTTTATATTCTTTTATTGCTGATTTGGTTACAAGTTGATACAATGCACTTCAAAATACAATACACTTTGATTCCAAAACACTTCAGACTAGTAGCTCAAACTTCGATGTGATAAAGCTCTTTGAATCCCTGTTCGATGTGCAAGATCTCTTTCGAAGCTTGTTGTAGTGTCTTGAATGTTTGGAAGGCTTGATGTGTTTGATGAGGTCGTAATTCAGCAGAGTAACGGCGCTTCAGAAGATCAGCCAAAAGCCCCCTTGCTGTTGGAATGGCTCTGGTATTTATAGGTATAATTCTAGGTGGAATCCGATTGCACAAGTCCTAGGTCGTTCACGACCTAAAGTAGGTCGTAGGTCGGCAGCGACCTAGAAGATGGGGTCTGTCTTACCTTGATTGCGCTTAGTTCCTTCTCAGCAAATTATTAGGTCGCGCGCGACCTAATATAGGTCGTAGGTCGCTGAGACCACTTCTGTTAGTTAGGTCGCTAACTTCTTAACTTGGTAGGTCGTAGCTTCTCATAGGTCGTTAGGTCGTAACTTCCCTAATCCACTAGGTCGTTGACTCCTTAGCTCGTTAAGTCGTCTCTGTAGTTAGGTCGTTAGCTTCCTTAGGTCGATAGGTCGTGGACTCCTTAAGTCGTTAGGTTCTTAGGATAGTAGGTCGTGGCACATTTTAGGTCGCATATGCTTTAGCTTGTTAAGTCGGCTCTGTAGTTAGGTCGTTAGCTTCCTTTGGTCGTTAAGTCGCGAATCAAAAGAGGGTTAAAATTTGCCCCTCGAAGTACACGCCTCGGTCGTAGGTCGTGTGCTTCGATTTTCTTAGCTCGCTCTCTGATGAGCTTGTTAGGTCGTGAACGACTTAAGATAAGCTGTAGGTCGTAGGTCGTGTGTGTCGATTCACATTTCACTACCCCCGGGTATAAATAGCTTAGGTCGCTCCTCCTTAACTTCACCTGTTCTATCATTCCGTTCAGCCATTAGCAAGTACTCGAGCTCTCGAAGACGAATTTTATTACTCGATCATCAGTTATCCTCAACATTACATTGCGTAAGTGAACCTGTTTTCTATTCAATCCTCGATTGTCACTGAATCATGAATCCCACTTTTCATCTCCGACCCACTTTTTATGCCGCGCTTCATCACGATCCTCGTTTCAATCGATCGCGAATCGATTCGAGGTGGATTGTCTTGGCTTTAGACAATTTGTGAGAACAAGGCGATGGGTTACGGCACTTTTAGGCTAACTGGTTTGTGACTTTAGAGGAGATGAGAGAATTTTTAATGGGTTATTGGGTTTATTAATCTCGAGTTGGCTGGTTAATGAGTTACTGAACTTCTCAGTGGAGAGGATGGTGATTGGTGAAAGGAGGTGAGAGGTTTTGGTTCGAACAGGAAATAGCTCGAGATTCCATCGGAGACGACCTAAAACATTCATGATATAACAACTTATCTGGTTCAAGAACTCTCGCGACCTAACTGTTCGAACGACCCAATTTTTCCTGCGACCTAACTCTCCTGCAACTTAATTAGCTTGCGACATAGGTCTTAGGTTGTGGCCGAGCTAGGACTTAGAGAAATTCATGCCATTCTGACTTGAGACCTTTTCCTTCATATGCAGTGCGACTTAAGAGGTCGACGACTTAACTTAACTCGTAGCTCATCCTTTAGGTCGTGGACGAGCTAATACTTGAGTGAACTGCCTAAACTTGAATTCTCGGCTTGAAGCATAATTTCGACATGAATTCTTGACTTGAATTGCTGGAATAAACTGCCTAATTTTTGAACTGCCTGAATTCCAAACTGTTTGAACCTCTTTGCAGATTATCTCTAATGCTAATAACCTATTAAACACAATATTTGCAGAAAACTGGGACGAATATACTGTCATTGACTGCCCACATCGAATGACAGATTAGTCGATAAAGAATAATCAACTTAAATGAACTTATGTCAACGAAATGATGTAAACCAACCAATTCAAGTGAAGTATTAAAGCAAAACGGAAATAGTTAACTGAAGATGGTTTGTTTGCATTAATACCGCACCAGAATCTTTTAAATTAACAAGTCCTGAAATTTCATAATCGACTATTTGTCAACTAGTTTAACTCTAGTTATGTTTGCTTGTTATTTTTATTAGTTTTGCACAACACTTCACACTTTTTTAGGAAACATGCACCTTCATATTTGAACATCTAGTTGCTTATGTAGAATGACTGCTCAACAAGAAGAGAAAATGGTTCAAGTTGGAGAAGCCGTTCCCATTCCTGCCCCGTTGATTAATCCTCCAAAAAGAATTTCGACTACTTTAACATATAACGTTTTCCGACAACTATGTACTCAGTTCGGCATTGCTGATACAGATGCCATACTGCCTGAGAGGAGCGACACAGCTGACATACCACCTCATGGTTTCGTCACTGTTAATCGCCAAATGTGTATGAACGGAGCCATTCCTCCTTTTAACGATTTCCTTCAACAGCTTCTTCTTCAATTATCTATTTCCCCCTTTCAGTTACATCCCAATGGCTACGCCATCCTGATGGGACTATGTGTGCAATTTAGGAGGACGCTGGATCGTCTTCCAAGTTTTGACGAAGTTTGTTATCTGTGCTCATTTGCCAAAAATAAAGACCATCCCTCTATAACACTTGTGAGAAGTGCTAGGAATCACAAACTGATCATTGGTCTTCCTGACAGTGTTCACGGGTTCCTGAGTCAGTTTTTCTACGTTCGCTGTCCTCCGGGATTTTACGCTATCTGGAGAGTGGGAAGTATGATCACTTATCCTTTTTTCTTTCCTTATGTTTTCTGAACTTTTTCGAAGCCTGAGTTGTCAAGTGTTAACTTCGCTCTTTACTTTTCAGCGCTTCCTCCTCCTTCTAGGGATCCTGGTCACAAACCAACTTTTGAGAGGCTCATGGCCGTGCCAGTTGAGGAGAGGAGTATCCAATTTCTATTGACAGACGAGTTCTTACATCAATTCGGACTTCTACACTCCCCCCGATCCACTCAGATTCATGAAGTTACTGATTCTCAAGCAGAGATATCGGATGCCCCAGTTTCTGCAGAAGGGATTGCTCCAAAGGAACCTACTGTAGAAGCCGCATTAGTGAAGTGTTCTATTTCTGTTGATGTTGCGGGGTCATCTAGCAAACTCACACTCTCCCGGTAATTGAGGAAGAAGAACCTCCTCAACATTCCGGGAATGCTGATGATAAAGGAGTTGAGAAAAAGAGTCCTGCTAAACACGATGGTGATGACACTTTTGACGACTTGAGCGATCTAATGATTACTTCACAAGAGCTCTTTAAAGATGATATAACTAAAGTTACATCTCCAGCAGCTGAAGTGACATCAGCTTTGCAGCAAATTTCATCCGCTCAAAAGTTGACTCTTGCTTCACACTCCGCTATCACTTCCCAACCAAAGAGTGGTCTGTAGCACGACGCGCATAGTTTACACGCCACACACACTTAGAATTTTTCGGCACTTATACGCACTTAACTTCCTTCTCCTGGAGATTTCTAAATTTCATTTCTTTTTCATTTTCAGATTCTCTGATGGTACGATCTGGCTCGTACTACGACAAATTCCAGCGCTATGGAAGCCGCGAAACTTATGTTTTTAGGCGCTATCTCACTGCCCCGAGGGAAACAGATGAAGAAAGAGCTATTAGGAAGGCTCAAGAAAGGCGGGACTATGAGCATTAATACGGGAGGAGGGATGAGCGATACGACTCTTCTTACAGAAGCGATGATCCTCATAAGCGAAAGTCTTATGACGATAAAGGGAAGGGTCATATTGTTGAAGATCCAAGCAAGCGGGTCAAGCCTAGTGACGCGTCTGCAATTTCTTACAAGACCGATGTTCCTAACCCTCTTGACATCTCCTCCTGTTCTCCTGCTTTAGAGAGAACCGACATTCAGACAATTATAAACAGGCCTCAGTATCAAGTCAAGGATGCTCCGCCTAAACATCAAAGCTGATTCCCAAACTGCTGTCTAAAAGGAGTTCGCTTTGACTTAGACTTGGTTCCTATCGATAAGCAGGCCATGCTGAAGAATCTCGATGCTGTTAAGCTTGACATTGAGAGAATGTCTGGATGGCAGAAATTGGTTGACGAGCTTCAAAGAGTTAATCATATGAATCTTGAGGCCATGTTAACTATGGAGAACGATCATTCGGAGTGGAAGAAGATTCACAAGCAACACGATGCGGAGATGACGAGCATCGTTGACGACAATGCAAGACTTGAGTCTGAAGTTAAGAAACTCAAAGAAGATCTCGCCTCTTCTTTCGCTTCGCACTCTCAAAAAGAAGAAGTCTTCCAAAAACAAGTGAGAGATGCTCATGCTGCTCAAAGAGATGTTGAGATGAAACTTGAGGCAGAGTAGCATGTTACTGAAAAATATCGCAAAAACACCGCTCTGCTGCGGGAAAGAGTCAGCTCTCAAGATTTGGAAATTGCAAGGCTGCAAGCTCAGTTATTGAAAACTGAAAAAGAGCGCGATGAGGCCATTTCTGGAAAGGAAGCAGTTGAGCATTCGCACGAAGCGACGAAGGAAAAAGTCAGCTCTACTCTATTTGACTTTTATATTCATAGCGTCCTGGGGCGCGGGAGCCTCTCATTTCTGGGACCGACATATGAAGTGACTTTGGCCGAAGTGTGGGAAGCGATAATCGACTTGTTCGGGCGTGCTGGCTATGCAGAGGCGGATCTTGAGGCGACTTATCTGGATGATGAAGCGCGTACCGCCCTTACCAGGGGAAAAGAGCAACTTCCTAAGGAGCGGGCCGAAGCAGCAGGAGGAGAGTGTTTAGAGAAAGTGACTGTAACTGACCCCGCTCCTCCTCCTCCGGCTTAGGTCGACCCTAATACAATCGGCTCTAGCTCCTATTCTTCACCTTCCGCAAAAGCCGAAGTTAAAACTGCGACAATTGAGCCTCCCACTACTCAAGTTGAGGAGAAGACCCAGGAAGATGTTGAAGCTGAAAAGTTCGAAATCGTCGTGATTAAACCGACTTCTCCAGGTAACTTTGATTCAGATCTGGCTCAAGTGGGCTGTTCATTTGATTCAATTGAATTGGATGAATTTCTCGCTTATTACTTAAGTCCTGATGATCCGACATCTTCTCTTTTTTTGGAGAATACTGATTTTAACTTCTTTTCTTCTGTAGCGGAAACACAAGATGCTGCGCCAACTTCTTCCCTTCTAGTTGTTCCTCCTCCATCCCTTCAAGTCACTCCTGCTTCTCAGCCGGGTTCATAGGAAGAGAAAATAGAAGCCCTTCAAGGCTTGGAGGATCCGCCCGCTTCGCAAGAGCAGAAGGCGGAGAATCTTGAGGACAGTGAGAAGACCCCGGAGTAGTCTCTCGATGATGACACAAAGCTTTCTGTGTTTTTTACTCCGGGAAGTGAGTCTTCTTCAAAGAGGATAGGGAAGTGCGCAATGAAGAAGAAGAAGAAGAGCACTTTGGCTGATGAAGAAAATGTTGAAGAAGATCCAGTTGCCCCTCTTTCTCTTTCCTCCTCGACCCGTCCACAACGGCTTCCAAAACTAGTTATCAAGCCGGGAAAGAGCTCTAAGGGTGGCAGGAAGAAGGAATGATAAGCTGGACTTTTAGGCTTCTTGTTTTGCTTTTTGCATGTATTGACCGGAGTTTGTGCGGATACCGGCCTCCGCTTATCGAAACCTGCACATGTACAAAAATTTCATAGTATGGAATAAAACAATTCTTTTTACTTGTACAATTTCTTGTCAGTATATGTGTGAATGCTTTTATTCCTTGTTTTCGCACAAGTTTCTTTGTTTACTTTACATGATGTTGCAGTAAGCTCGTGGTATGATTTTTTAGCGTTGTTTTTATTAATATAGCCATTTGCCCCCATGCCATTGCTTATTGCAATATTCTGTAAAGACTTGTACTCTTATTTTAGAGAACAATTCTTCCGTTTTGAGGAAATATCATTCTGCTTTTAATAGAGTACGCTTTGCATCAGATAAGTTTTCTTCCTTTTCTTTTAGAAGAACGCTTCTACTTTTGGGGATGATCACTTTTATTTATGAAAAATTGGATTCCCCTATGCAGTGAAGCGAGCTTCTGAAGAATGTTTTGATCTATTGGTCATGCCTCGTTAGAGGGCTTTGATTAGCACTTCACTGTTAAGAGTAAAGATGTGCCTCTGAAGAGGGCTTGTTTGATATGCCTTTGGGAAGGGCTTTTTGTTATGCCTCGGGAGAAGGCTCCTCCGAAGAGTTATGCCTCCGAAGAGGGCTTGTGCCTCGTTAGAGGGCTTTTTGGCATTTCAGCTCTGGTGAAGTGGGCCTCCGAAGAGAGATTTTTGCACTTCAACTTCGGTGAAATGTGCCCCCGAAGAGGTCTTTTTGGCAATTCAGCTCTGGTGAAGTGGGCCTCCAAAGAGAGATTTTTGCACTTCAACTCCGGTGAAATGTGCCTCCGAAGTGGTCTTTTTGGCATTTCAGCTCTGGTGAAGTGGGCCTCCGAAGAGAGAATTTTGCACTTCGACTCCGGTGAAATGTGCCCCCGAAGAGGTCTTTTTGGCATCTCAGCTCTGGTGAAGTGGTCCTCTGAAGAGAGATTTTTGCACTTCAACTCTGGTGAAATGTGCCTCCGAAGTGGTCTTTTGGCATTTCAGCTCTGGTGAAGTGGGCCTTCGAAGAGAGATTTTTGCACTTCAACTCCGGTGAAATGTGCCCCCGAAGAGGTCTTTTTGCCATTTCAGCTCTGGTGAAGTGGGCCTCCGAAGAGAGATTTTTGCACTTCAACTCCGGTGAAATGTGCCTCCGAAGTGGTCTTTTTGGGATTTCAGCTCTAGTGAAGTGGGCCTCCGCAGAGAGATTTTTGCACTTCAACTCCGGTGAAATGTGCCTCCGAAGAGGTCTTTTTGTTTGGACTCCGAAGAGTAGCAATTGTTGCTTGTGTCCTTTCACCATCTGCTCCTTAGCAATTCCTTGTTATCGCTTCAACTACATGCCCCATTCTTTTGCAAGTTTCTTGCTTTCTGCCAGAGAAATGTACTTTGTTGTTGAGTGATTTATGGGAATCGCTGAGTCTTGCGATGTGTTGAATAAGTAAGCTTTGCTTTGATAGCCTGCAATATTAAATCGACATTTTAACAATATATTTAAGATATTTGCATATCGAAATGAAACAGGCATTATATAGCATTAGAACACAAGATTAGAATTCTTTATTATTAATCCGCACTGATTTCTCAGTGGTTTACAATACAAGAGTTATACATCCATCATCATTTTACAAATTTAAGCAATGCTGTTAAGTAAAAATTGGATGCAAGTGATTGTTGTTCCGGAATCTTGGGATTGAATTTCCATGTTCGCTGGAATCATTGTTTCTGATCCGTATGCCGGTTAGAATGGAGTGTGGTCATCTGCTGTGTCAGGACCCCCTGTGACAACATTAATGACAAGCCTCTCTGATTCCTGCTCTGTAATTTTGTTGATTGAGCCGTATTGATGGGTAGGAAGTTGTTGCCCCTGAGTGGATGAGGATGGGTCATTCCTGTTTTTCTTGACATATTGTTGAAGTTTGTTCTCTTTCAACAGCTCTTCAATCAGATCCTTCAAGTGGCGGCACTCATTAGTGTCATGGCCAGGCTGATTGTGGAACTTACAGAATCTTCCACTCTGCGTGGAATTTTTCCCAAGTCTCAACTTATGTGGTTTAGGATATTCGACAGTATCCTTAGTTGCGAAGAAAATATTCTCTAGAGTATCAGCCAAGGGAGTGAGATTCGGAGATTCAAAGTGGCGAGTTTTCTTTGCATTTCCCTGCTTTTTCTCGTCATCATTTTCCCTCTTCTGTCCTCCAAATTCTTTTCTATTAGAAGCAACACTGTTATTCTGGATTTCGGCCACAACTACTTTTGCTGGCGCAGAAAGGCTTTCTAGGCGCATGAATTCGTCGGCCTTTTTATAGAATTTCTCAAGTGAGTTTGGCTCCTTCATTTTTAACCATCTTCCGAATTCACTTGATTTTTTGATGGCTCGCATCAGGTAAGTCAGGATCATACGGGGTTCTGCATTATCCACTTCGGCTAGGGCTATATTGAAACAGTTCAAGAAAGATCTGATAGATTCTCCGGGCACTTGTTCAAAGCTGGACAATGACATTATATCCTTAGCTTTTGAAGCATACAACCTGAACTAATCCTTGAATTTTCGAGTTAAATCAGAGAATTGATTTACGGATCGAACTGGTAGCTTTGTGAACCAAAGTAGAGCCACTCCTTCCAAGTATACTGGAAAGTATCGGCATTTAATTTCGTCCGATGCCCTTGCACCGGTCATATGCCAATCGTACTTGTATAGGAAATGATTAGGGTCACTTGTCCCTCTATAAGCCGGGATAGTAGGAGGTACAAATTTTCTTGGAAACTCTGCTTTCAGGATTCTTTCAGTAAACGGAGTTCTGCTTGGTGCAAATCCCCAATCATTCTCATTTTCTTTCCTCTGCATGCTCTCTTTCATGATTCGGCGAACCATCCCTGATAGGTATTCCTCATTGTTCAGAGTCATTACTGGGCAGACATCAGCCATTCTTTCAGAAGTTTGCCTGGGCAAATGCTTGCGAAAAGTTGGCTGCGGCCTTGGACCTTCAGCTTGGAAAGGTGGCGCTTCGGCGGTGCCAGCTGCTCTTTGAGGAATATCTTTCTCTTGGGAATTATGAGCATTTTCAGCAAAGACTGTTTCATTGTTTTCTGGACGTTGATTTGCCCCAAGTAGAGCGTTTAATCTGTCCATCATCAGAGCATTTTGAGTTTCAATTTGTTGGTATAGTCACGACACTGCATCGTCTAATTCAGCCCTTGTGACTCCAACGGTAGGAGTTGCTTGATCTGCTGTTGGGGAAGCGGAGGTTTCCTCATGAACATTTCCGGATCTGGTAGATCTACCCTTTCTTCTAGGAGCCATGATCTCAGATAAACTTCTAGTCTTTAGAGAGATTCTTTCGACAAACTTTTGCGGAGCAATGGTGAAAATGTCCCTGAGTTCAATTCTCAGTGAAAGCACCAAAATGTTAACGGTGAAAAGTGAACGCTCACACCCCGGTGTGTGTAGTAGTAATGTGAAAGCACCACTCGTTGGTACGGGAACATAATATAAGCTGACAATAGCAGAAAAGTAAAGAGACAACAGTTTTATAGTGGTTCGGCTCGTAATTAAGCCTACGTCCACTTTATATTCTTTTATTGCTGATTTGGTTACAAGTTGATACAATGCACTTCAAAATACAATACACTTCGATTCCAAAACACTTCAGACTAGTAGCTCAAACTTCGATGTGATAAAGCTCTTTGAATCCCTGTTCGATGTGCAAGATCTCTTTCGAAGCTTGTTGTAGTGTCTTGAATGTTTGGAAGGCTTGATGTGTTTGATGAGGTCGGAATTCAGCAGAGTAACGGCGCTTCAGAAGATCAGCCAAAAGCCCCCCTGCCGTTGGAATGGCTCTGGTATTTATAGGTATAATTCTGGGTGGAATCCGATTGCACAAGTCCTAGGTCGTTCACGACCTAAAGGAGGTCGTAGGTCGGCAGCGACCTAGAAGATGGGGTCTGTCTTACCTTGATTACGCTTAGGTCCTTCTCAGCAAATTATTAGGTCGCGCGCGACCTAATATAGGTCGTAGGTCGTTGAGACCACTTCTGTTAGTTAGGTCGCTAACTTCTTAACTTGGTAGGTCGTAGCTTCTCATAGGTCGTTAGGCCGTAACTTCCCTAAGCCACTAGGCCGTTGACTCCTTAGCTCGTTAAGTCATCTCTGTAGTTAGATCGTTAGCTTGCTTAGGTCGATAGGTCGTGGATTCCTTAAGTCGTTAGGTTCTTAGGTCAGTAGGTCGTGGCACATTTTAGGTCGCATATGCTTTAGCTTGTTAAGTCGGCTCCGTAGTTAGGTCGTTAGCTTCCTTAGGTCGTTAAGTCGTGAATCAAAAGAGGGTTAACAAATTCGTATTTACATTCATCGTTACATTAACCATAATTATAAATTTGATTAAATCAATTTTATTAAATTTAAAATCATTTTAAATTTAAATTATCACTAAATTAAATCCATAAAACTTTAGTTAGTTTCGTATTCCACTTAAGTCAAATTTTCTAAATCTCAAACTTGATTTATGACAAGTTTCAAATCTATTTAATTAAAACAAATTTTAAATCTAAATCTAACAAACCTAATAAATTTTCAAATTATTAAATTCTAAAACTTCCTTGTTTTTAAATCTCATTTCAAATAAATTTGCCAATTCATTTTATTCAATTAAATAGGTTTATTAATCCGTTTCAATTAAACTCCATTAATTTATTCCTATTAATTTATTTCGATTTAATCCATTAATTAAATCCATTAAGTTCGTTACTTAATTTCCAAACAAATTGTTAAGTTCATTCCTTAATTTCAAATAGATTTCAATTTCAAAACTAATTTTTGTTGACCAATCGGGTTTCTTATTTTTAATTATCTATCCTAGGCCAAGTTGTTTAATTGGGTATTTATCATTTCAACCCAATATCATTCAATATAAAACAAAGCATAGCAAAGGGAACTTGCAATGTGATAACTGGGATGGTGTCAAAGTAAAACAAGCAATAGCAAACAAACATAACAATTTATTAAATAATCCCGAAATAATCATATTTACTTACATTTGTTAATTATGCAAATTAATATAATTATTCCTAGAATCCACACCATCGTTTCATGCAGATTAAAGATTATTACATTATGGTTTTCACTTGGTGTCTATTATCACTTTACTACATCAATCATACATTTTAAATCGTTAACTATCCTATATCACATTCAATTTCAGATTTATTATTGCTTATATTAACAACCAATTTCAACATCACATAACAATTTTTAATGTCACAACTATTTACCATAAACCAACATCAAATCACAATTTATCACATTAAATCTTTTTAACAATACATGGCGTCAATTTAGAAAATTTAAGTTCTATCAATACTCCATTTTAACTTGTATAGCAATTTTATTTCAACAATTTTAACAATCAACAATTTAATATCCAAATTAATATTAACAACAATTATCACTTGATTTTCATAGCATAATAGGTTGAAATAATCACCTTGCATGGTTAGAGAAGATGACGAAGCACGAAGACGAATAGATGAAATAGACCCTAACAAGCACGACGCAAAACGAATACAACTGCAATCAAACAAATAATTTAATCAATAATCTGTTCATTGCAATATATATATATATTGATTAAATATATATATAAACCATACCAAAGTAAAGAACTAGATAGATCCGATAAGTTGAATGGAAGCCTAAGTCTCCGGAGCAGTAGTTGGAATAAACACAGTAAAACACTATATATGAGCAACCAGAAATTTCAGAAGTATATACTACTACCTAACAGTTTCATATATATATATATATATATAAAGTAAAGCAACAGTTTTTTTAAAAAAATATTTCTGTATGAACTACACAAACAGAGACTTCGGGTTCCGGGTTCTGTACGAAGGAGGCTTCGGCCGTGGTCAGGCAGTGGGGTGTTGTGAGTCGGAGAGGAGCTGTTCGCCAGAGGCGTGGTCGGTTGGCGTTAGGCAAGGTCGGGTCTAGAAGCGGATGGTGGCAGCGGGACACGGCTGGACGCGGGTGGGTTCGGGTGGCGAATGGCGGACTGGGCGAGTGGGGTGGTCGCTGTAGTGGCAGTGGAGGCGGGCAAACTGGGTGAGGTGGCAGAGCGGGTCTGGACGTGGACGATGCGGGCAGTGGAGGGCGGAGCGGGGCTGGTGCAGTGCGGCAGTGGGTGTGGGGTGGTGGTGCGGCGGAGCGGGCTGTGGGTAGGGGACGCGGGGAGTGGAGGCGGAGCGGGGCTGGTGCAGTGCGGCAGTGGGTGTGGTGTGGTGGTGCGGCGGAGCGGGCTGTGGGTGTGGTGGTGCGGCGGAGCGGGCTGTGGGTGTGGTGGTGCGGCGGAGCGGGCTGTGGGGCGACATGGCGGAGGGACAGGCGAAGTGGGTGGCGGTGCAGGCTGTGTCCGGGGCTGAGGCGAAGTAAGCAGGGGCGGAGGTGGGCTGGTGGCGACGAAGGAGCAGTGCGGAGGCGGGAGTGGGTGGACGTGCAGTGGAGGGGGAGAGGGTGGACGTGCATGCATGGAGTAGTTTGGGTTTGTGAGTTTCACAATCTGGAGAGGGGAAAAATAATAAGAAGAATGATGAAGGAGGGAGAAGAACACGTACCAAAGAAGTAAGCAGTAAATGAAGGCAGAGCAGTTAATGCACGCAGAGGGGGTAGCAGATATATACAGAGGGGTTCAGAGTTCAAGGTCACAGAAATGATGTCCTTGGTAAACGTGATGGCTATTGGGTTTCTGAATGGCCAAAGGCTCCTAGAATTCTGAGCATTGGAAAGTTGGGTACCGGTTTGTGTGGCGTAACGGACCAGTTTGTACTCCGTTAAACAATTTTGATTTGCATCGCCGAACCCCGATTGACACAAATAAATATACCGTTTTGATCAGCACGACGAGGCGGACACAACGGTATGAAGATATTGATGGTTTGACATTGTTTGCGAAGTGGTTAATCTTATTGAACCATTTGCTCGAGCGACAATTTAACTAGCAATTAAAAGCGGAATTTGACGAAACGAAATGCGCCGTCATGATCAGAATATTTTTCTTATGCAACATTGTGAAAAATATTTGAGTTTGGACGATAGAAAATTTACACATAAAATTTAAACTAATATGTAAATGCGACGAGCGAAATTTACTTCCATATTATTCGACGAAATTTGGCGTACGCCTATGTCTATCTAGACGCATTCCAAATGTGAAGTTTGAATAGCAACGGAAGTTCGTTGTGAAAATTCGAATTTCTACACTAAATAAACGATTTTTAAAATTTTTAAACTGGGTCTGAATTTCAGGGTCGTTACAGTTCGCGACCCATGGAGGAACGACCTAAGGGATTCGCGACCTAAGGAATTCGCGATATAGGAAGCTCGCGACCTACGATTCAGGAAAGAAGGAGCTTCGCGACCTACTGGAGCTTCGCGACCTATGGAGCTTCGCGACTTAGGAGGAACAAACGACTTAAGGTAAGTCGTTTATTATCTCATGCTGCATCATCCTCCCCTGGTTGAAAAGAATTCGACCTCGAATTCACACTTTCCTCTTCTTCGACATGCTTATTCTCATGATATGGAATCAAGTGTTTGACGTTGAAAACGTCAACAGTATGGATATGATCCGACAATCTTAACTGATAATAATTCTCATTAATCTTCTTTATGATTTCCAAAGGACCAATCTTTCTAGCAGCCAGTTTGTTGTAAGTACAAACAGGAAATCGATCTTTCGTCAATACCGTGTAAACAAAATCACCCTCTTTGAAGTCCACACTCCTTCGCTTCTTATCTACCAATTGCTTATACTTCTCATTAGACTTAAGCAATCGTTCATGAACAATCCTGTGACACTCCTGCAACTCATTCACGAAATCACAAGCTCGTTTAACAACCCCTTTCTGAAGTGGAACAGTCGACAAATCCAATGGTCCCTTCGAAATTGCTGAATGTACCACTTGAAATGGACTAAATCCAGTACTTCGATTAACGGCATGATTATGTGTGAATTCAACCTGACACAACTTCACATCCCAGCTCTTCAAATTATCCTTCACAAGACATCTCAACAAGTTTCCCAAAGATCTGTTCACCACTTCCATTTGCCTATCCGTTTGTGGATGATAGGCGCTACTAAAATTCAGCTTAGTCCCAACTATCTTCCACAGACTCAACCAAAAATGACTTAGAAATCGAGTATCCCGGTCAGAAACAATAGACTCATGTAGCCCATGTAGTCGATAAACCACTTTAAAGAAAAATTGAGCAACACGGACTACATCGGCGGTCTTCTAACAAGCTATGAAATGTGCCATCTTCGAAAATCTATCCACCACAACATATATAGAATCATTCCCTCGTTGAGTTCTTGGCAAACCCAAAACGAAATCCATGCTAACATCAACCCATGGTCTAGTAGGCACGGGCAATGGCATATACAATCCTGCATTCGTAGATGTCCCTTTGGAAACTTGACATATGTGACATCTCTGCACAAATCTTTCAACTTCTTTCCTCATGGAAGGCCAAAAATATGATTGAGAAATCAACTGCAAGGTACGATCTCTTCCCACATGACCTTCTTCATGCAATTCCTTCACAATCTTCATTCGCAAACTGCACTCTGGTATACACAACTGATTTCCCTTAAATAGAAAACCTTCTATCAACACATACTCATCCGTCCTCCCTTTCTCGACTTCATCTACAATCTTGGCAAAGTAAGGATCCTCAACAAACAAATCTGGAAATACATCAAACCCCGTCACTTCAACTCTCATCGTAGTCAACAAATGATTTCTTCTACTCAATGCGTCTGCCACACGATTTGTAACTCCTGACTTATGCTTTACAACAAATGTAAACTGTTGCAAGTATGCGATCCATGAAGCATGCCTGGCTGTAATCTTATCATGTCCCTGCAAATGTTTCAATGCTTCATGGTCAGTATACAACACAAACTCTTTATGAAACAAATAGTGTCTCCAATGCTTTATGGCTTGGACAATAGCATAGAACTCCAAGTCATAGGTACTGTATCTTGTCTTGGCTCCAGAAAGTTTCTTGCTAAAATAAGCAATTGGACGACCCTTTTGACTTAACACTCCACCAATTCCAACCTTAGACGCATCAGTATCTAGCTCAAAGAGCAACTGAAAGTTCGGGTATCTAAGAATCGGTGTTGTAGTCAAGAGTGTCTTGATCTGTTGGAAAGCAGAATCGGCCTCTTCAGTCCATACAAACTGCTTTCCTTTCATACAATCTGTCACGGGTGCCATCACGCTACTGAAATGTGGAATAAACCTTCGGTAGAATGATGCTAAACCATGGAAACTTCTCACTTCAGTTACAGTCCTGGGTTGTGGCCAATCCTTGATTGCTTCAACTTTACTTTGATCCACCTGGATACCTTCCTTGGACAATACATACCCCAAGAACAAAATACTGTGCGTCATGAACATGCACTTCTTTGTTGCCGCGTAAAATTGCTCCTGACGAAGTATCATCAACACTTCCCGCAAGTGTTGTAGATGCTCTTCTGTGCTTCCACTGTATATCAATATATCATCAAAGTATACCACCACGAATTTTCCAATAAACGGTCGAAAGATCTGATTCATCACTCGCATAAAAGTACTAGGTGCATTCGAAAGACCAAATGGCATGACCAGCCATTCATACAACCCCTCCCGTGTCTTGAAGGTTGTCTTCCATTCATCCTCTGGTCGAATTCGAATCTGATGATACCCACTCTTCAGATCAATCTTTGAAAAGATAGCAGCTCCACTCAATTGATCTAACAAGTCGTCCAATCTTGGCGTCGGGAATCTGTACCTCACCATAATCTTGTTTAGTGCTAGACTATCTGTACACATTCTACAAGTTCCATCCTTCTTTAGCACTAACAAGGTTGATACTGCACAAGGACTTAAACTTTCTTGTACGCTCCCTTGATCAAGTAACTCTTCCACCTGCCTTCTCAACTCTTCGTGCTCCTTTGGACTCATTCTATAATGTGGTCTATGTGGTAACACAGCTCCTGGAACAAGATCAATCTGGTGTTGTATGTCTCTCAACGGTGGTAACTCTTTTGGTAATTCTTCAGGAAACACATCTTCAAATTCCTTCAACACTGGCTTAACTTCCTCGGGAATTTCAACCGCTTCACTACTTTCATGTCCAATCAACAGAAATACTTCAGGGCTATCCTTTACTTCTTTGAAAAATTCCTTCAAAGATAACAGAGTCTTTAGTTCCTCGATTTCCTCCAACTTGCTTTCACTTTGTTGTCACCTTTTAGGAACTAAAGTGATTCTAGTGCCATCAAACATGAAACTATAGCAGTTAGTCCTACCATCGTGTTGCACGGTTCTATCGAACTGCCACGGTCTTCCCAACAATCAATGACATACATCCATATCCACCACGTCACACCAAATTTTATCCTTATACTTCTTTCCGATGGAAAAAGTTACACAAGCTCTTCGACCAACCTTCACTTCCCCACCTTTCCTCAGCCAAGCCAATTTGTAGGGTTTGGGATGCTTCTCTGTCTTTAACGGCAACTTCTTTATAGCTTCTGTAGAGATGATGTTATCACAACTCCCTGCATCGATAACAAACTTACAAACTTTTCCCAAAATAGTGCATGTCGACTGAAAAAAATTACTCCTCAACCAACTAGTCTCCTCTTCCTGCTTTGGCATCAAGCATGATCTCCTCATCATTAAAGAATATCCCTCGTCTCCTGTCAATAATTCTTCTTCCTCCTCAACTTGTGGTGAATTGGAACATTCTACTTTTGCATCCTTATCCTCAACCTCAGCAACCATCGCTCGCTTCTTAGGCTTCGGGCATTCATTGCTCTTATGACCAAACTCCTGACAGTTATAACACTTGAAATTGTTGTTGACCTTGGTCTTAGCAGCTTCATTGACAACCAGTTTACTAACAGCCTTGGAACCATTAGTATTGCTACTAGCCCCCTTCACTTGATTGCTCGAACTTGTAAACGCACCACCTCCCCTTCTACCTTGCTTCTCCCAAGCTAGAGCCTTCTGGTGTGCTTCAGCAACGGATCTCGGATCAAACATATTTACCATATCCTGAATTTTCATTCTCAATCCTCCAACAAATATGCATGTCAACTGTTCCTCCATTTCCATGATATCATTTCTAGCAATCAGTTGATAAAACTCATCTGCATAATCATTTACCGACTTTGTCCCTTGTCTCAAATTTTGTAAGCGCTGATACATAAGAGACTGATAATTATAAGCCAAGAAAGTAGCCTTCATCAACTTCTTCATCTTTTCCCATGAAACAATCTTCGACTTTCCTATTCTTTCCCGTGTAAGTTTAGTTTGTTGCCACCATGCCATAGCTCTCCCCCTCAATCGTGTAGCAACCAACTTAACTCTACGATGCTCGGGTACTTCCTTGAAGTCAAAAATTTCTTCAACATTTGATAACCAATCCAGAAACTCTTCCGCTAGCATTCCCCCTTTGAATTTTGGAATCTCTGTTTTCATCCCCGACTCCCATCGACGATCATCTTCGGAATCTCTATTTTGATTTCGCCCTTGGCCACGGTTTCGACAAGAGCTACTACCACCATCACTGGATTCCTCCAAATCTGACGTATGTCGATTCTGACCATCAACATTTCTGCTACCACGCACGTCTCTTTCTCCCGAAACTGACGGTTCTCTTCTTTCCCGATCCGATGGTGGTGACATTCTTCTCCT
The DNA here is from genome assembly GCA_030737815.1 of Allium fistulosum. Taxonomy (NCBI): domain Eukaryota; kingdom Viridiplantae; phylum Streptophyta; class Magnoliopsida; order Asparagales; family Amaryllidaceae; genus Allium; species Allium fistulosum. Next base: position 420,214,230 of record CM060907.1, on the reverse strand, counting down.
CTCAGAATTTGACGGCTAAATTCTATGTCCACCTTGATTTGAACCGGGCGATGCTCTTTGTCGAGTTTGATTCATATTCATCATGAGCCTTTCCAATCTACCAATTCCCTCATCAAACTTCTCATTGAATTTATCACTAATTCGTTGCTCCATTTGTTCAGCATCTTCTCTTTGATACACATCTGCAACATTTTGATGACGATTAACTCTTCTTGGAGGAATTGTCAAATCTTCAACAAATCCAAACACACACTTCGCTTTGATTAAAAAAAAATCTCTTTTGATTCGAGATTGAGTTTTGATTCGAGATTTATAAACTCCCCAACTTATTTGAAATTTCACGATCACCCAACGAACTTGAAAAAGTTCGTCTCCTTGCTCTGATACCAAATGACGCAGCACGGAAATAGATTTGACCGCTGGTTCAGATCTACTTCCGTGTTGCGTCACATGTGGACACCGAAAACTGTCACTAAACCATCGAAAATTGCCGTGAGTAGCCGTCGCCAAATAGTCGTCGATACCGTCGCCAACCGAAGGAAAGTGCGTACGCCATAGTGACGGCTTTTCCGATGACTAGTGACGGCCGCGGACGGCTAGCAGCTGTCGGAAATGATCGTTGTTCTAGTAGTGAAAGTAAACTAATATTGAAGTAAAAGTTGCAAGAAAGAATAAAGGCAAATTCTATTTGAACACACGAAAATGCTGAGCAACACTCATTTAATTTTATAAAATTTGGTTTGAAAGAAATGCCCTTAGTTGAATTTTTATTTTTATCATTTTTCGACGACACATAGAACGAGTACGTCGAGTCATACATAACCACGTAGAGCTAGTGCGTGGTTTATATATTTACCATGCACTAAAACTATGAGGCTTAGAGTCATAATCATCATTTTTCAATAAGATAAGCTTTTATGCAACGTAGGCACTCTGTGTGTTGGTCAAAAATGTTTAAAAAATAATAATATGAGTTATATTTAATAAATGAGGACATTTTGTTAAAATTTATAATAAAATTTTGAGAAGGCTTCAACCTTTCTTTCTTTGGGTTCATATACAATTTTCCAAGAATAAAATATTTAATCAACTAGATTGCTACTTATGATGTAGACATAAGAACGTCCTCAATCACTCTGTCCAAATTGCCAAAAGCAGTTCCTCCAAACGCCGCTGCTTTGGCTGCGCTCTTCTTATACCTTATGGCATTCCTTTTGATCTCGACTCCTTCATCACCTTCCATCACTTCTTCTATTATCATCTTCACCTCATCCCTCTTCACATCACTACTAATCTGTCCAAATTCCATCACTTCGTCTGTTGGTCTCCAAAGAATGGCCAACAAATCAAAGGAACTCCATAACTTATACTCTCCATCATCGAGTTCCATCCACAATGCGTCAAAAAAGCTCCAATAGATGGATGCATTAAGACTTCTTGTTGTGCACACCAGCTTATTATCAATCCTCTTTTCTTCACTTCCAGTAATAATTCTTCTGGCATATGATCACTTAAATCTTTAGTCACTAAATCTGGTCTGATCACCCACAGAAACTCACAGTTGCTGTTAATCAACCCCCATGCAAATTCTATCAACGGGTCCTCAGTCACAACTACCAAACTCCCAAAATTTACATACACAACTGAACTAGGCGCTTTTTCGTCTAACCAATCTAAAAAGCTATTGTCGTTCGCCCAAAAGCTAGAACCCGTTGTGTTCACTGAGTCCTTGAAATATTTTTGCACATTATGTCCAAAGGGCCAATGGCATATACAGCAGGGAATGCCGCTGACATTGCATCCAAGGTAGCTCCTTCTAATTCCTCAAAAGTGTGTATTAATATTGCAGTTGCTTTCAATGAGTGTTGTGATTCATCTTTTGTGAAGTTCATGAGTATATGGTTATGGTCTGTAGTACGTACAAAATTTGTAAAGTCCCTTAAACGCATGTTCTTCAAACCAAGGACACCATCAACCGGAGTGTCCAAGTATCGATTTGTCAGATCTTCTTCATCTGATAATAATATCAATGTTTAAAGGTTAATTATTTTACTTGTGTATAGCTGATAGAACTATTTAAAAGAAATTTGATAATATGAATGTACACATACTTTTAAGAGGCACAATGCCTCTATCAATCAACTCCTTAATGGAAAAGAAGCCCATGAATCCACAGGCGCTTAATGAGCAGTAGGACAAATTTGGCAAACCAAACTCTGCAGAGACGTCTAAGGTAAAGCTCATGTAGGTATCTGAAACTATGCAAGAGACTTCCGGTTCTTCTTCGGTTGATTCTATCAATTTCTTTAGGAAATCTCTGAAAGTATCGAACAATCTGGACCGCAATGTTTGAGTAATGTTGGACATATCTTCACCATTGACCTTGCTTTCCGAAGCAGACAAACCATCTGGAATTGTCTTGAACTGGAAATCAGGGAGGCCTTTAAGTGAAGAAGGACCTGAAGATTCAAGAATTTTGTTGTAGCTTGTTTGAGTGTGAACAAAGGTGATACAGAAACCTTTGAAATGGAGGAGTTTTGCAAATTTTAGCATGGAGTTTATGTGGCCTTGTGCTGGGCATGGTATGCATACAGCATGAGGTTTAAGCACTCCTATTTCATTAGAACCTGTTTGCACAAAAAATGGACAAACACCTCAAAGTTGTATGATTTAGTAGATCTTATGTTGTTCTTAGTGATTTCGGAGGTTTATGCAAATATATGAAAAACAGGGGCTAAACTGTAAAAAGACACGCAGATTTATAGTGGTTCAGCCCGAATGTGCCTACGTCCACTTTATATGTTATTTCTCTTCTTTTGTTGTGATTACAAGTACAAAGCTTTGATACAAGTAAAAGAAAGTTGTTTGAAAGTTCCTTCCGTGCTTGAGCTCTCAAACTTGTCCCCATTGTTGTATCCCTGCCCCTCTATTTATAGAGTGAGGTTGGGAGCAGGGGTCTTGGATGTATATGGTTGCTGATGGGCCTGGGCTAATCTAACCTGGCCTGGTGGAGTTGGTTCGATTTGCTTTGATCCGGTGGTAGGAGCTTGGTGGTCCGGTGACAGCTTGGTCCGGTGGATGAGATTTGGTCCGGTTGATTTGGTGCGGTGGTAGTTTGGTTCGGCAGTCTCGAGTGAAGCTTCGATTCGGTAGTCTGGAATGGAGCTTTGATTCGGCAGTCTGGAATGGAGCTTTGATTCGGCAGTCTGGAATGGAGCTTTGATTCGGCAGTCTGGAAATGAGCTTTGATTCGGCAGTCTGGAATGGAGCTTTGATTCGGCAGTCTGGAAATGAGCTTTGATTCGGCAGTCTGGAATGGAGCTTTGATTCGGCAGTCTGGAATGGAGCTTTGGTTCGGCAGTCTGGAATAGGGTCGAAACGTACCCAACATTTGCCCCCCAAAGCGGGGCGTATGACGGCATACGTTGTGCTTTGTTTTGTCTTGAGTGACCGTATTCGGTACCTGAGTCGATCCGGCTGGTCCGGTCATCCAGCCTTCCCTTATAAATAAGGGGCTTAGGCCATCGCTCTTCTCATCAAGTGATTTAGCCGAACCAAGTTATTAAGCATTCTAGCCGGACCAAGTGATTTAGCCGAACCAGGTACTACTTTTTCTGCCGAGTGAACTGTTGTCTTGAAAGACCGAATGAACCATTGGCTCGTGCTACCGAATGAAATTCTTGAGTGATTCGACCGAATGGACTATTGAGTTATACGACCGAATGAAGTTATTGAGTTATACGACCGAATGGACTATTGAGTTATACGACCGAATGAAGTTATTGAGTTATACGACCGAATGGACTATTGAGTTATACGACCGAATGAACCATTAAGTTATATGACCGAATGAACATGTGTTTTATACTTTGAATTTTTAAGCGAAATTCCAGATTATGCTGCTTGTATGTTCTAACGATATACCTTTCCCATGTTTGCAGATAAAATGTCTCGAAAAGTTGAAACTCGATCAGATAAGAGGAGATCCGGGGGTGAAGGAGAGTCCTCGGCCGTGCCCCCAGCTCAATCAGGATCGGAGCGTCACGGGCCCGCCCCGAGGTCGTTAGTGGATGGATATGGTCCCCAGGAGTTGCTGGATTCCCCGCCTGACTGCTTTCCTAGCTTTCTCAAAGAGGAGCAACTCGATGTTATATCTCGTTCCTTTGGGATTGATAGAGCCCTCATGCTGCTGCCGGGTCCAGGAGTCATGCCATACAATCCTCCCGAAGGATACTTTGCTTATAGTAGGTACCATTGCATGTGTGGTGCTATCCCGCCTCTCAATGCTTGGATAGTCAGCTTCCTCACGTACCTGAAGGTGGCCCCATTCCGGCTCCAGGCCAACTCTTATGCCATACTGGTGAGCCTTTTCGTTATTTTTCGGAGGAAGTATGGTCGCGCTCCCTCCAACCGGGAGATCCGGTACTTGTACAATTTAAGGGGCTACAAGAAGGGGTCCCCATATATTAACTTGGAATCTGCTGTGACCTTCAAGCAGGTCCTGGACCTTTATTCCAAATTCAGCATGTTCAAGAAAGAGTGGTTCTTTGTTAGGGACGACTCCGTCTCCATCCGGCGCTTTACCTCTGGATGTAAGTTGATGCTTTTACTTATAATTTCTATCCTGATTGTGATGCTTCTTCTCATACTTTCTCATTTTTGCTAGCGACAGGTGGCTTTCCGGTTGTGGAGACTGACCGCCTGGTTCAGACGGCGGTGGAGATAGAAGGCATTCTTGGGAAATACAGATCATCTGCTTACTTGATTAGAAATGCGATCCTTCTAGAATATAACTTGATCCTTCCGCAGCAGTCTGTAGTTAAGTTGAGGGAAACGGCGGAAGAGAGGGCGGCTGCTCAGGCCAAGGGAGGCGTTGCGGCAGAGGGTGGAAAGAGAAAACCATTCACGAAACCTCTAGCCGTTGGAGGTAAGAAACTTAAGAGGTCAGACGGTCCTTCTCCCAGCAATTGTCCACTTACTCAGGGGGAGATAGACGCGGAGGAGGAAAGAGGTGAGGCGGAGGGCGGAAGTGACGTTGAGCGTCTTGGTGACGAGGGTGGCGATGGACAGGGTGGTGATGGTTCCAGGGCTCTGTCTTCTGGGCAAGTAGGCGAGATGCAAGAGTGGACGGACGATGCTCTCCGTCAAGCTTTTGAGGGGTTGGGTGATGATCCGGCTTTGGTAGAGAAGACCGGGGAGGCGGACAAAACCGGGACTGGTGCAAGTGAGTCTTCTCCGACTATTCCGGCCAAGGTGGTTCTGACGACTCAAGGTGAACTCTTGACCCCTGCATGCTTCACTAATGATAGGGACTTAGGAATATTTTATGACCCGCTCCCGTCCTGGAACGAAATCCAGGACTTATTGCAGTATCCCACTCCTCCCCAGGGTTTGTACAACCACAGCTGTGTTTCTTTTCCTTTTCTAACTTGTAACCTACCGTGTTTCTTGAATCATATTGTAATGTAAGATTATGACACTTGTTCTTTATATCAGGAGCAGGCAAGACGCCCAAAGCTTCAGACCTTCGACACAGGCTCGAGCAATATAAACTTTCCAAAATTTCTGCTAAGCCGAAGCCCTCAGCCCAACGCTCCGGGGATGTAGTCGGGTACCGTCCTCTTCTTGGGGTCATCGAAGAGGGTATTCAGCAGAGGAAGAGGAGTCATCCTTTATCCGAAACTTCGCTCGGTCCTCAGCCTCCGGCTCAGCCTATTCATGATATTACTGAGGAGGGTAGCGAGTTTGTACCCTCTCCACACCCGTCCGGAAACCCTTCTGTTATTCATATCGACCGTCCCGACTTGGCCCGTAATCCCTTCGCGGGTCATCCTGATCTGGATCCAGGTTCTCAGGATATTACTTTTGACGAAGTTACTGGTGAACACCTTCTCCCCCGTAACCCCATGGTACGAGTACTTGACGAAGCCAAGTCCTTAGACCTCGATCTACTCACCACTCGTATAGTCACTATGGGAGACGAGGCCAAAGCTAATATTGATCGGGTGGCAGAGGAGGCCAAGAAGCTGATGGGGCATCACGCTCGGCTGGTTAAGGCCGGAGAGGAGATAGGGAGCGCCAATATCCGACTTCGATTGGTGGTCTCGGATCAGGCCAAGCAGCTTGCGGATCAGGCTATCCAGATTTCTCAGCATGAGGCTACTACTGGGCGATTAAGGAGGACCATGGAAGAGGCTAGTCGGGCCGAATTGCGGAAAATGGAAGCTGCTTGCAAAGAGCGGATTGACATGGCTATTACCACGGTGGATGAGGTTCGGAGAGCGGATCTCGAGCAGGTGGAGGAACTGTCCGAGAAGCTTGAGGCTGCAGAGCTTGCTCAAGCTAAGTTGAGGGAAGAGATGGAGGTGATGCGGAGGTCCCTTCAAGCTGATTGCTCGAGATACAGACTGGAGAGAGATGCTGCCGTGGAAAGGTTGTCGGCCTTCGATGCCCGGATGAGGGAGTTTGAGGAGAACGAAGGAATGATGGATGACATGCTCCAGGACATGTATTTCCGGACTTGGAAGCAGGGTAACCTCTCTTGGATGGATGATTATCCCAGAGTCATGGCCAAGACATATCTTCGGGCTTTGGAGGAGGCTAAGGCTGATGCAGATAAAGAGGGTGGAACGGTCTTCAGTATGGATGTGGTCACTGCCCAGTTCACCAAGGAGGAGAAAGTGGCGGTAAAGGAGGGTATGCGGCTGCTTGCTGCTGAAGAGGCGGGTGTGCAGGTAGAGGATGACGACCAGGATGGTCAAGAAGCTAGTACTGGTAAGTCTTCCTTTCTAGTCTTTCTGTTAACTTGGTTACTCATCACTAATGAATCCTTTTTATGACCGGACAGGCGGGCAAAAGAACAAGGACAAGACTTCGACGCAACCAGCTCCATGACTGAACCTGAAAAATTCTTTTTGTAGGCTTGGCATTGTTGTATCTGTTAGTCTTAAGACAGTAGAGTAACTTCTGAGTTGTAATTCTTGCTACTTGTAATAACATTATTCTTGACGTGTAATTTTTTAGCTCAAGTTGATTTTGTCATTTCTTGAATATTTGTTGCTATTTCGACATATCGTATGAGAAATGTAGCTATGCGTATTCTTGTAATTAAATTGTGTTTGATGTCAGATTCTGGTTTTAAATCATAATTTCATGACTTGCAATGTTAGCGTGTGGTGTGAAAAAATCAAATTATAGTCATGCATTCGTACATAAAGGAAGAAAATACCGCCTTTCATGTTCTGTTTGTAAATGGCAGTTTCGAATATCTTGTATGACCAAGCATGGAAAGCAGTTGACTGCCCTGCCATCTGATTGTGAATCTCTGCATCCATTGGCGGGTATCTCTTACCCTGCATCCTGTACTTTATGGTTTGTTATAGAGGATAGGAGGAAAGTTTTTTTTTTTTTAAGTAAAATTGAAATACGTGAAATAGTAAAACTTCCAGTCACGGAAGGCCTTCGATGTGCTTAAGTTCGTGGCAAACGGGTTTTGTAGTCACTTTCCCTAGCTGTGGGTCTTGGAGACATTTGTCACCCATCTTACGCCTCCGCGGGGAGTTAATTCTTTTTTACCACAGCCGCACTTAAGACACACCGGAGCCGAGATCGCGCACAGTAACTACCCGGGCCATTATGGCCCGTACTCACGGGTATTATTCGACTTACTGTGGCCGGCTAGCGTGGGTGCCGATCGTCAACTGTGAACTGCCCCTGGCTGGCCACACCTTATGTTGGGGCTTATAATCGGTTCACAGTTGCCGGCGAGCCTAACGCCGTAATGAGCTGCCTCGGCTATAGTCGGCCTTCTCGGTGGCTTATAATCGGCTCATTACAGTTGGCTTTAAGGGCCGTCGCAAGCAATGAGTTAACCCGCAGCAGAGGGATGCTGGAGCAAAAGTGTCTCATTGGCGAGGGCATAGATTCGCATAGTACCTGTTGCGTCTTGTCTACGTGAAGTTGCATTGTGGAGTGCTTTGAATAGAAATGCTATATGCTCAGGATTTCGTTCAACAGGAAAGGATAAAGTTAACAAGCAGCCAAGATACAAAGGAACAAGTTAAAAAAGAGACAAGGCTTTTTTAAAGTGGTTCGGCACGAAAAAATGCCTACGTCCACTGATTCTCTTTGTTAATTCACTTCATATGGGCAATACAAGTTAAGAAAAGTATCGACGGAGGTGTTGGATGTTCCATGCCCTCTGGAACACCTCTCCGTCCACTGTTGACAAAATATAGGCTCCGTTGTGGAGATCTTTATGAATTACATATGGTCCATCCCAGATTGGGTCTAGTGCTCCGGGGCGAGGGAAGATTCGCTTGAGGACAAGATCCCCTTCTTGTAAGGTACGATGCTTGACTTTGGAGTTGTATTGTGCTGCCACCTTTTGCTTGTGGGCTGCTGTTTTTAGGACTGCATCATTCCTTCTCTCCTCGACTAGATCCAAAGACATGTTGAGGAGCTCTTCGTTTTCTTCTGGGTTATAGTGGATCCTACGGTGGGAAGGCACAATGGTTTCAACTGGGAGCATAGCCTCCGATCCGTATGCCAAAGAGAAAGGAGTGTGCCCTGTTGATGTTCTGAAAGATGTGCGGTAGGCCCATAGTGCCGTAGGGAGTTCATCCACCCAAGCGCCCTTTGACTTTTCGAGCTTCTTTTTGATCAGAGTTTTCAGAATTTTGTTGACTGCTTCGACTTGTCCGTTTGCTTGGGGATATGCTACGGATGAGAAGCTTTTGTGAATTCCGTGTTCTTGGCACCAGTTGGCGAATTCCTCGCTGTCAAACTGAAGTCCATTGTCTGATATGATTTTTAGTGGGACTCCGTACCTGCACAGAACATTTTTGATTAAGAAGTTGATAACTTTCGCTGAAGATACTTTATTTAGAGGTTCTGCTTCCACCCATTTGGTGAAATAGTCGACTGCTACTATAGCATATTTGGCGCCGCCTCGACCCATTGGCAGTTCACCGATTAAGTCAATTCCCCATACTGCAAAGGGCCAAGGGCTGGTCATCTGAGTAATCTCGGTTGTTGGTAGCCGAGGGATCTTAGCAAATTTTTGGCATCTGTCACACTTCTTGACGAAATCTAAGGCGTCCTTGCTTAAGGTGGGCCAGAAATATCCGTATCGGAGTATCTTTTTTGCTAACGTTTGCCCTCCGGTGTGATCTCCGCAGCTTCCTTGATGAATGTTGGATAAGATTTCCTTGGCTTCCCTTCCGGCGACACACCTTAATAATGGGTTAGAGAACCCGCGCCGATAGAGGATGTCTCCTTGTATTGTGTAGCGGGACGCTTTCCTCAAGATTTTCTTGACTTCGTTACGCCCGTCGGGTAGTGTGCCATTTTGTAGGTAGTCTCGGATGGGAGTCATCCAAGTTTCTTCTTCGGTTGCAGCTATCAGATTCACTTGCTCAAAACTTGGGATCATTTGCTTTGAGACAGTTACTGCCCCGAAGATGGCGACGTCTCTCATACTTGCTTGCTTTGCCAATTCGTCGGCCTCTTGGTTCTCTTCCCGAGGGATGTGTTTGACTAAGTAGTGGTCCAATCGGCTGAGAAGTAACTTGGTCTTCTTTAGATATGCTATGAGTCGTTCTTCTCGAGCTTGGAATTCCCCTAGTATTTGATTAACAATAAGCTGAGAATCGCTGTGAAGACACAAAGAATTGGCTCCGATCTCGATAGCAATTTCTAATCCGGCTATTACTGCTTCGTATTCTGCATCGTTGTTGGTGGCAGTGAACTCCAACCTTATAGCATAGTGCAGTTTATTTCCCCTGGGAGTGATGATTACCACACCTGCCCCCGAGCCTTGTTCGTTAGATGCACCGTCCACAAAGAGATTCCACTTGATATCTTCTGTTATTTCCAGTTGCTCCTTATCCTCGTTGGTAGTGAATTCTGCAATGAAATCAGCCATGGCTTGTCCCTTGATGGCGGTGCGAGGGTGATAGGTGATATCATATTGACTCAGCTCAATACACCATTTAAGTAGTCGCCCGGAAGTGTCGGGACGATGGAGTACCTGCCTTAGTGGTTGATCGGTTAGAACCTTGATGGAATGGGATTGGAAGTAATGACGTAGCTTTCGTGAGGTGATTAGTAAACAGTATGCTAACTTTTCAAGCTTAGGATATCTGACTTCTGCCCCAGTAAACCTTTTACTGACGAAGTAAACTGGTCGTTGCGTGCGGTTATCTTCCCTTACCAAGGCAGCGCTTAGAGCGTGAGATGACACAGCAAGGTATAGGTATAATTCTTCGCCTTCGCTTGGGGTCGAGAGTACCGGTGGTTTCTGGAGGTGTTCGATTAGGTTAAGGAAAGCGGTCAAGCATTCGTCCGTCCATTCGAACTTTCCTTTATCTTTCTTTAGAGCTTCGAAAAAGGGGACGCACTTGTCCGTTGCTTTGGAGATGAATCGGCTTAGGGCAGCCACTTTTCCATTTAGGCTTTGCATTTCCTTTCGGGTGGAAGGTATCTTGATGTCTCTTAATGCTCGGACTTGTTCAGGGTTTGCTTCTATCCCTCGGGCATGGACGATGAATCCTAAGAATTTTCCTGATGACACTCCGAAGGAGCACTTTAGTGGATTCAACTTCATTCCATACTGTCGAAGTACCTGGAACATTTCGCCCAGGTGGCTTACGTGATCTTTGGCTTTCCGTGATTTTACCAGCATGTCGTCTACATATACTTCCATTGTTCGTCCTATTAGCCCTGCGAACATCTTGTTGACGAGGCGCTGGTAGGTGGCTCCTGCATTTTTAAGTCCGAAGGGCATCACTTTGTAGCAGTACAAACCCCGGTCGGTGATGAAACTAGTGTGATCTTGGTCGGGAGCATGCATAGGAATTTGGTTATATCCTGAGTATGCATCCATAAAAGACAGGAGTTCGTGCCCGGCTGTGCTGTCTACAAGTTGGTCGATTCTGGGAAGCGGGAAGCAATCCTTTGGGCAGGCGTCATTTAGGTTGGAGAAGTCAATGCAGGTCCGCCACTTCCCATTAGCCTTCTTTACTAGTACCGGGTTGGCGATCCATTCTGGGTAAATAGCTTCTCGTATGAAGTCATTGGCGAGTAGATTCTTTACTTCTTCATCGAGGGCTGCTGATCGCTTTGCCCCCATACTTCTCTTTTTTTGTTTTACAGGTGCCTTGGTAGGATCAATTTTTAATACGTGGCACGCTATGTTGGGGGAGATTCCGGTCATGTCAGCGTGTGACCAAGCGAATACATCCAAGTTGTGGCGGAGAAAATCAACGAGTTGTTCCTTCAATTCAGTTTTCAGCTGCGACCCAATTTTCAGTAGCCTACTTGAGTCGTGCTTGTCTACAGATATAAACTCCATAGCCTCTGCAGGATCGGCGGTGGCCTCCTCCTCTTTGTCCCTAGGGTCTAATTCATTGAAAGGGTCGCTGGTGTATCGAAGAGGAGGGGCTTTCTTTAGTTGCTATGCTTCAAGGCTTTTTGTGCAGAGGGCAATCTCTACACCTTTCCCTTTATCTCTCCTGTGGTTGTTGCGAAGTTCGGTTACATAGCAGTCTCGTGCAATATCTTGGTCTCCTTCCACTTCCCCTACTCCATTGTCCGTTGGAAATTTCATTTTCAGGCACCACGGGGCTAGGACAATCTGGAAGTCAGATAGGGCTGGTCTTCCTAGGAAGGCGTTGTAGGCCGAATGGTTTTCTATCAGCACAAACGTCTGTTTCCTTACAACGGAGCGGGGATGGCTTCCAATTTCAACGAAGAGGTCCAGCTGCCCGATGGGCATTTTCGCATCTCCAGTGAAACCGTGTAGCGGTTTATCGCAGGGAGATACATCCTTCATTGATAGCCTCATTTTGTCGAATGCGTGTTTGAACAGGATATTTACAGAGCTTCCGGTATCTACCAGGATTCGGTAAACTTCGGCGGGACCGAGTCGGGCAGAGATGACCATGGGATCCATGTGAGGGTACTGTCTTCCTTCTAGGTCGCGTTTACTGAATGTGATGTCTTCACTTTCTTTCCGCTTTGGGTGGCGCTCTTCTATAACCGTATTGACACAGTCTCTATTGTCTCTGAGCGACTTCCCGTATCTTTCCATCTCTTTCCAACTTCTGTCTGCGATGTGTGGACCTCCTGAGATGGTATGGACCACTATCTTCTCTTGACTAGAGCTGCTAGCGTTGCGGTCGCCTCTGCCGGTCCCTGGTGAGGGTAGCCTTGGGTTTTCATTGGCAGGAGCTGGAGTCCTGTCTTGACTTTTTACATAGCGCTCCAGTTTCTTTCTTCTGATGTGTTCCTCAATCAGATCTCGGAGATGATGGCATTCGTTGGTATCATGTCCGTGGGATTCGTGGAAGCGGCAGAATTTTCCAGATTTCTGTGCGCTATCTGATTCCTTCTTGTATGGTGGGCGTTTGTATCTAACTTCGCCTTGGGTGGCAAGGAAGATGTTTTCGACGGTCTCGTTCAAAGGGGTGTAAGAGTCGAATCTTGGTCCTGGCCGATATAGGCGTTTTTCTGCTTTCTTGCCCCCAGCATTGTCTCTGGAATCATTCCTTCGAACGTCCCTTGCCACAGCAGGGGCGTTGCCAGGGGTCGTCTTACTTTGCTGCCCTGACTGCTCCTCCATGGCAGCATCCTCAAGCCTCATGTATTTCCCGGCTTCATGGAAGAAATCGGGTAAAGTAGCTGGTTTTTCTTTTGTTAATCTCCTAGCAAATTTAGTGTCTGGATGTACCCCACTGCAGAGGGCCATTAGGATAAGCTTCTCATCGGCATCTTGAACTGCGGCTGCTGCGGCGTTGAATCTGGTCAAGTATTGCTGCAGCTTTTCTCCAGGTTTCTGTTTGACGCTGTATAAGGAATAAGCGTCCTTAGGTTGCTCCACATGAATGCGGAACTGACTGATGAATTTTTCTTTCAACATTTCCCATGAGCTGATGGATCCTTGGGGTAGATGACAGAACCAGGAGGTAGCAAGATCTGCTAAGAAGAGCGGGAAGCATTTGCACAGCACCCCCTCTGTTGCTCCACTCATGAGCATGTGCTGCGTGTACCTCTGTAAGTGTACAACGGGATCGGAGGTTCCTTTGTAAGGTTCCATTGTTGGCATCTTCCATTCTCGGGGGGTGATAGCAACTTCGATATTGCGGGCGAAAGGGCTGGTTACCCTAGCGCCTATCCCTCGATCTCTTTGCTCCCGTTGGACACACTCTCTGAATAAGCGCGCCATCCTTTCATCAGAATTTGGAGCAGACAGAAATGAGTTTGGCTCTGTTCTGTGGGGTTGATTCCGTCCAGACAACCTGTAGGGATGGTATCGTCTATCATTCCTCATATTTTCCAGTGGCTACCTTTGATCTTCTGGGAGCATGCTTGGGTCAGCTACAGTTGGCCCTTGCCTTGATCTTCCCCGGTTGGGTTCTGATCTTAGCACTTCCTCGGGTCCAACTTCGGGCTGAACTCTAGCTCGGCCCCGTTCACCGATGTTTCTGTGGTTAGGCAGCATGACAGGCTCAGCTGCAGTTGACCTTCGCCCGGTACCTTCCCCGTTGGGTTCGGTACCAAACGTTTCCTCAGGCCTAACTTCGGGCTGGGCTCGGTCTCGGCTCCTACCACGGCTACTTCTGCCGTTAGCTCCTTCGAAGAAGGAAGATCTTTGCTGTCTCTGAGATCCTCCAGACTGGGACTCGCCCCATGATTCAGTGTTGCGGTTGGATTCTTCAGCGTCCCTCAAGCGTGACATGAGATGGTCCACCAAGGCTTCCTGCTGGGACGTGAAGCGGTTAGTTACTTCAACAACAACTCTGTCCAAATCTGCCCTAGTAATTGCTGCAGGCTGTTCTGTGGCAGGAGTGGTTGGGTTAGCCTGTCCTCCATTTGTTACCGTTGCTGGAGGAGGAGGATTTACTTGATTTGCGATAGCTGGATCAGGAAGGCTACTGGATGCGATGTTTTTTCCTTTGTTAACATCTTTTCTCTGTTTGGGAGGCATGTTTTCCAAGTGGCGGATGATGCTGTTAGGAAAACTTGTTAAGCGGATGAAGCTGAAGCTTCGAGCTTCAATTTCTCAGTGAAAGCACCAAAAATGTTTGCACAAAAAATGGACAAACACCTCAAAGTTGTATGATTTAGTAGATCTTATGTTGTTCTTAGTGATTTCGGAGGTTTATGCAAATATATGAAAAACAGGGGCTAAACTGTAAAAAGACACGCAGATTTATAGTGGTTCAGCCAGAATGTGCCTACGTCCACTTTATATGTTATTTCTCTTCTTTTGTTGTGATTACAAGTACAAAGCTTTGATACAAGTAAAAGAAAGTTGTTTGAAAGTTCCTTCCGTGCTTGAGCTCTCAAACTTGTCCCCATTGTTGTATCCCTGCCCCTCTATTTATAGAGTGAGGTTGGGAGCAGGGGTCTTGGATGTATATGGTTGCTGATGGGCCTGGGCTAATCTAACCTGGCCTGGTGGAGTTGGTTCGGTTTGCTTTGATCCGGTGGTAGGAGCTTGGTGGTCCGGTGGCAGCTTGGTCCGGTGGATGAGATTTGGTCCGGTTGATTTGGTGCGGTGGTAGTTTGGTTCGGCAGTCTCGAGTGAAGCTTCGATTCGGCAGTCTGGAATGGAGCTTTGATTCGGCAGTCTGGAATGGAGCTTTGATTCGGCAGTCTGGAATGGAGCTTTGATTCGGCAGTCTGGAAATGAGCTTTGATTCGGCAGTCTGGAATGGAGCTTTGATTCGGCAGTCTGGAAATGAGCTTTGATTCGGCAGTCTGGAATGGAGCTTTGATTCGGCAGTCTGGAATGGAGCTTTGGTTCGGCAGTCTGGAATAGGGTCGAAACGTACCCAACAGAACCAATTTTTGTTAAGGCTTGTGATGCAGCGGATTAATCAAAACAATGTAGATCGATGAAAGTAGCAATCGATGGATTGATGAATACTGAAATGCCCGAACTCGTTGATCCGAAGATACCGAATTCTAGCTATCCCGAACTCGTTGATCGCGCACGATACCGGGTTCAAAGATCTGCGATTCTTCACGCGTTGATCAAGCGCACTTGATTTCGCGAATCGGCTTCAACAATCGAAGATTCGAGCGCACTCGAATGTCGAAAGTGGAGATAGGAGATACACGCGACTACCAATTGTAATTGAAAGCACAAAGCTAACAAAAGAGAGTTTTATTCAACAATCAACAACCTTACAAAATGACACAACTTGCCTATTTATAGGCTACAACACAACACAACAGAAATTACAGAAATTTGTACAACACTTAAGTCGTCTCCGACTTAACAAAGACTCCGACTCACGACTTAAAAGAATATGCGACTCAACATACTCCGACTTAACAAACAGAAAATACAAACTGAAATACATCACTTAGGTCGTTGCCGACCTAACAACTTTCTCGACTCAACTTAGGTCGTACGCGACCTAAAACAGACGATTTAAAAAACAGACACCCAGTCTTCATGCGACTTAAAGAACCAACGGTAGTGATCAAGGCGGCATACGAATCAACGGTTTCAATCCTCAGCGACTTAACTTAGGTCGGTAACGACCTAAAAACACGTAGCGACTTAAGTGATAGCCAGTTTCACGCGACTTATAGTGTGCGACTTATCTCTTCTTCCTTAGGTCGCAAACTGCTTGAATTAAGTCCTGGACGACTTAGTTCTTCTTTGTTAGGTCGTGGGCGACTTACATCCGCTTTGTTAGGTTGGGTACGACCTAGGACTTCTTCTTCAGCTCCGTTATCTCGTGTACGACTTAAGCCCCAGTTAAGTCGTAGCTCCTTTTCATCTGATCTGCTAGGTCATGGACGACCTATAGCTACTTCCTTGAGTCGTGTTCGACTTAAGCCTTTGAAAAATATGGGTTGCGCTTCATCATCCTCCCCAGGTCGAGAAAAATTCGACCTCGAATTTGTAAGTTCCTCCACATCAGCTCGTTCATCCCCGTGATATGGTACGAGATGTTTAACATTGAATACGTCGGACGTGTACACATCCTCTGGTAGCTTCAACTTATAAGCATTTTCATTAATCCGCTTCACGATTTCTACAGGACCAATTTTTCTGGCTTTCAATTTGTTATAAGCGCCTACTGGAAAATGATCCTTTGTTAATACTGCATAAACCAAATCACCTTCATTAAATTCGACGTTTCTTCGTTTCAAATCTGCAGATTGTTTGTACTTCTCATTTGCTTTCTCCAATCGTTCCTGAACAATTTGATGACAATCAGTCAATCCCTCAACAAAATCAGCAGCTTTCTTAACTATCTTCTTTGATTGTGGCACTCCCGTTAAATCCAACGGTCCCTTCGGTAAGCTTGAATATACTATCTGAAATGGACTGAAACCCATACTACGATTCACTGCATGATTATGAGCAAATTCTGCCTGACATAACTTCATATCCCAACTTTTCAGATTGTCTTGCACAAGACATCTCAACAAGTTTCCCAAAGATCTGTTCACAACCTCGGTCTGTCCATCCGTTTGCGGATGATAAGCGCTGCTAAAGTTCAACTTCGTTCCCACCATCTTCCACAAACTTAGCCAAAAATGACTTAGAAAACGAGTATCCCTGTCCGACACAATCGATTCTAGCAATCCATGAAGTTGATATATCTCCTTGAAAAATAATTGAGCAACATGAACAGCATCCGCTGTCTTCTTACAAGCAATAAAATGCGCCATTTTCGAAAATCTATCAACCACCACATAAATGGAATCATTACCACGCTGCGTTCTCGGCAACCCCAACACAAAGTCCATACTCACATCAACCCATGGTTTAGTTGGTACAGGTAACAGCATATATAACCCAGCATTAGTTGCAGTTCCTTTCGAAACCTGACAGATATGACATCTCTCCACAAACATTTCCACTTCTTTCCTCATCGATGGCCAAAAGTAAGACTGTGAAATCAACTGTAAGGTACGGTCTTTACCCACGTGGCCTTCTTCGTGTAGCTCCTTCACAATCTTCATTCTCAAACTACAATTAGGTATACAAAATCAATTTCCTTTGAACAGAAAACCATCTACCATCAAAAACTCATCCGTCTTCCCCTTCTTAACTTTATCAACAAACTTTGCAAAGTAAGAATCATTGACAAATAATTAAGGTAGTTCTTCAAACCCCGTCACTTCAACCTTCAATGTAGTTAACAAGTGATTTCTTCTACTCAACGCATCCGCAACACGATTCATCACTCCCGACTTGTGTTTCACAACAAATGTAAACTGTTGCAGATATGCAATCCACGATGCATGTCTTGCTGAAATCTTATCTTGTCCTTATAAATGCTTCAATGCCTCATGATCAGTGTAAAGAACAAACTCTTTTTGAAATATATAATGTCTCCAGTGTTTAATAGATTGCACAACAGCATAAAATTCCACATCATATGTAATGTATCTCATTTTTGCTCCTGATAACTTCTCACTAAAGTATGCAATTGGACATCCCTTCTGACTCAGCACTCCTCCAATCCCAACCTTCGATGCATCAGTATGTAATTCAAACAATAACTGAAAATCTGGTAACACTAGAATAGGTGCAGACGTCAGCAACTCCTTGATTTTCTCAAAAGCACTCCCTACTTCCTCTGTCCATGCAAATTGTTTACCTTTCATGCAATCTGTAACAGGCGCCATCACACTACTAAAGTGTGGAATAAACCTCCGATAAAATGAAGCTAACCCATGAAAACTACGAACTTCCGTTATCGTCTTGGGTTGCGGCCAATCTCTGATAGCTTCGACTTTACTTTGGTCAACCTGTATACCTTTCTCTGAAACAACATACCCCAAAAATAACACACTATGCGTCATGAACACGCATTTCTTTGTAGCAGCATAAAATTGTTCTTCACGTAGAATAATCAGTACTTCCCTCAAGTGTTGAACATGCTCTTCCATACTCCTGCTATATATCAGAATATCATCGAAATACACCACCACAAACTTTCCAATGAATGGTCTAAAAATTTGGTTCATCACCCTCATGAAAGTACTTGGTGCATTTGATAAGCCAAATGGCATAACCAACCATTCGTATAGACCCTCCCTGGTTTTAAAAGCAGTCTTCCACTCATCACCTGGTCTGATACGAATTTGATGATATCCGCTCTTCAAATCAATCTTCGTAAAAGTAGTAGCTCCGCTTAATTGATCCAACAAATCATCAAGCCTTGGCATTGGAAACCTGTATCTCACAGTAATCTTATTCAATGCCCGACTGTCAGTGCACATTCTCCATGTCCCATCCTTCTTGGGTACCAATAAAGCTGGTACAGCACAAGGACTTAGGCTCTCCTGCACACGCCCCTGTTCAAGCAATTCTTCCACTTGCCTCCTCAACTCTTCATGTTCCTTTGGGCTCATTCGATAATGTGGTCTATGTGGCAACATTGCTCCCGGAACCAGATCAATTTGATGTTGAATGTCTCTTAAAGGCGGTAATTCCTTTGGTAATTCCTCGGGGAATACGTCCTCAAATTCTTTCAAAATGGCCTTTGCTTCTTCTGGAATTTCAATCTCCTCACTGCTCTCTCGCCCAATCAACAAGAATACTTCCGGCTCTTCCTCAATCTCCTTAACAAACTCCTTCAAAGATAACAAGGTTTTCAGCTCTTCAATCTCTTCCGACTTACTTTCTCCTTGTTGTCTCTTCTTTGAAACTAAGATAATCTTCGTGCCTTCAAACATAAAGCTGTAGCTATTGGTCCGACCGTCATGCTGTACTGCTCGATCATACTGCCATGGTCTTCCCAAAAGTAAATGACAAACATCCATCTCTACTACATCACACCAGATTTCGTCTTTGTATTTCTTCCCAATAGAGAATGGAACTCTAACTCGTCTATCCACTTTCACTTCTCCTCCTTTTCTCAACCATGCTAACTTGTATGGATTTGGATGTTTCTCTGTTTTCAACTTCAATTTTGTCACAGCCTCGGTTGAAATGATATTGTCACAGCTTCCGGCGTCAATCACAAATTTACACACCTTCCCCGGTATAGTGCAGGTCGACTGAAAGATATTACTCCTCAACCAACTAGCTTCCTCCTGCTTCGGTGTTAGACATGATCTTCTCACCATTAGTTTACAGCCTTCATCTCTTGACGCAATATCCTGCTCATCCTCCTCAACTGGACTTGAATAACCTCCATCAACATCCTCATCCTCAACTTCTGCAATCATGGTTCTCTTCTTTGGCTTTGGACACTCATTGCTTTTATGACCCAATTCCTGACAATTGTAACATTTGAAACCATTGTTAACTTTCTCCCTCTCAGCCTCCTTCACCACCGGTTTACTGATAGGTTTAGAAACATTAGAACTTCCACTAAGTCCCTTCATTTGATTGTTGGAACTAGTAAACACACCTCCTCCTCGTCTACCCTGCTTCTCCCAAGCCAACGCTTTTTGATGTGCTTCTGCCACAGATCTTGGATCGAACATATTAACCATATCCTGGATCTGCATTCTCAATCCCCCAATAAATCTAGATGTCAGCTGCTCTTCTGTTTCCATAATATCATTCCTTGCAATAAGCTAGTAAAACTCAACTGCGTAATCTTTAACAGTTTTTATGCCCTGCCTCAAATTCTGCAAACGTTGATACATCAATGACTGATAATTGTAAGGTAAGAACGTTGCTTTCATCAATTTCTTCATTTTCTCCCAAGATTCAACTTTTGACTTCCCCATTCGTTCACGTGTAAGTTTGGTTTGCTGCCACCATGCCAAAGCTCTACCCCTCAACCTTGTAGCAACCAACTTCACTCTACAATGTTCTAGAACTTCTTTGAAATCAAAAATTTCTTCAACATTAGCCACCCAATCCAAAAACTCTTCAGCTTGCATACCCCCTTTGAATTCAGGAATTTCAGTTTTCATTCCCGATTCCCACTTGTGATCATACTCTGAATAATTTCTTCCTTGTCCTCGAACACTACCACCATCATACTCCTCTTCAAAATCAGATGTATATCGTTGTCTATCTCGTCCACCCACATCTCTACTTCCATCACGTCTACCACCATCATCCCTTCTATCTACATTCCTCCGTTCACGATCATTTACATTCCTCCCACGCCTTTGATCATCATCAACACTTCTGTCTCGATTGGAATGTGGTGAGACTCTACTTCCCCCATGGTTAGATTCAGGTGAAACACTTCTCCGATTTTGATTCATCTCTAACATCATCTTCTCTAATCGTCCAATTCCTTCGTTAAGCTTTTCACTAAAATTTTCATTGATTCTTTGCTCCATCTCATCAGCTTCTTCTCTTCGATACAAAGCTTCTACGTTTTGGTGACGATTAGCTCTCCTTGGCGGCATGATTTGAAACTCTACAAACTCTTCAATTCTCGGCTTTGACTTTCACAATGATGTACACGGCCTTCACTCTTCTTAGCTCGGCTTCAACACTTTAAGCTCGGCTAACACATCAACTTCGAAATTCTTCAAAAGAATTGGCTCCAAGACTCGATTTAGATATGATTGGCTAAAGCAAGCTCTGATACCAAACTGACGCAGCGGATTAATCAAAACAATGTAGATCGATGAAAGTAGAAATCGATGGATTGATGAATACTAAAATGCCCAAACTCGTTGATCCGAAGATACCAAATTCTAGCTATCCCGAACTCGTTGATCGTGCACGATACCGGGTTCAAAGATCTGCGATTCTTCACGCATTGATCAAGCGCACTTGATTCCGCGAATCGGCTTCAACAATCGAAGATTCGAGCGCACTCGAATGTCGAAAGTGGAGATAGGAGATACACTCGACTACCAATTGTAATTGAAAGCACAAAGCTAACAAAAGAGAGTTTTATTCAACAATCAACAACCTTACAAAATGACACAACTTGCCTATTTATAGGCTACAACACAACACAACAGAAATTACAGAAATTTGTACAACACTTAAGTCGTCTCCGACTTAACAAAGACTCCAACTCACTACTTAAAAGAATATGCGACTCAACATACTCCGACTTAACAAACAGAAAATACAAACAGAAATACATCACTTAGGTCGTTGCCGACCTAACAACTTTCTCGACTCAACTTAGGTCGTACGCGACCTAAAATAGACGATTTAAAAAACAGACACCCAGTCTTCATGCGACTTAAAGAACCAACGGTAGAGATCAAGGCGGCATACGAATCAACGGTTTTAATCCTCAACGACTTAACTTAGGTCGGTAACGACCTAAAAACACGTAGCGACTTAAGTGATAGCCAGTTTCACGCGACTTATAGTGTGCGACTTATCTCTTCTTCCTTAGGTCGCAAACTGCTTGAATTAAGTCGTGGACGACTTAGTTCTTCTTTGTTAGGTCGTGGGCGACTTACATCTGCTTCGTTAGGTTGGGTACGACCTAGGACTTCTTCTTCAGCTCCGTTATCTCGTGTACGACTTACGCCCCAGTTAAGTCGTAGCTCCTTTTCATCTGATCTGTTAGGTCGTGGACGACCTATAGCTACTTCCTTGAGTCGTGTTCGACTTAAGCCTTTGAAAAATATGGGTTGCGCTGCATCAGCTTGTTTGTGATAATTTTGTGATGCAAAGTGTGTTTATTTATAGGGAAGGAAAGGTTGATGTTTCTCAAGGCTTTCAATGAAAAAAGAGGATGTAAAAAGGACAAAATGGACTGCTGGTCTTTACTCTATGAAATCATTGCAAAAGGATAAATCAAGTGGCTTAAAATGAACTTAAGTCTTTGCATACTGTTTGTATATGTGGCTGGATGTAGAACATATCCAAACATGAGTTTCTAAACTGAACTTATCAACTGCTCATGTATCGTTTAACTTAATTCTTACTGGTGGTTAAATTTATTTACAGTCTAATTAGGGCATAAAATTTGTTTGTAAGATTACTTGTGACTAAAAATGTATGTTCAAGGCTCAACTATATCTGTTTTACATCAACTTTGATGGCTGACTATGAACCAATATGAACAAACATATCAGAATTCAAAGACAGATGCACTAGTTTCTTCTTAGTCAAAACTTTGTACGTACTTAAATATAATATAATACTAGTTGTTAGCCCATTGCACTACTTTTAGAACCTACCTAAAACACCAAAACACAAACGCTAAATAGATGTTACATACGTTCCTCTTCTAATATACACACACGCACAAGAGGACATAAACATGTACATGTGTGTATTCAGACTTCATTGAAACTATTAGTGTATTATAACTCTTATTTACTGCATTAATTGTTACGTACTTGAGCAGGCAATGTAACAAATTACGTACTTGAGCTAGCCTGATGTTTGTCAACCAAGGCAAAAATATACTTGGGTGCCAAACAAAATCAAACGTGGGCTGCTACGACTTAATTTGACCAATATGAGCTTGGTTGAGATCAAACAAATAAATATCTAGGACTGTTCCAGGTTTATACTTTCGTAGTTTATATCATCATTTTTAACGGTAATGTTGTTAGACGTTTTAGAAGAAGAAAATTAACGCTTGTATAAAATAATTCGAGATTTTTTCTACCCATGAAAATTCGGAATATACTGCTAGTACTGCAATAAAGTACAGGCCTGTAACTTTGGGAAACAATCAAGGTGAACTGTTCAGTTGTAACATTATGCTAGCTGAACTAGCTTTGCTTGACACTTTGAGCCTGTTTAGTAATAGCTTACAAGTACGGAAAAAATAAATTTTAATAGTTACTTCTGTCGCCTGAACCATTTGCCAAAAAATTAGTAGGGTTTAGTTACCTTTTAAGTTTTGGGTTTTGTTCATACAAAAATCCGCTCGACGCATGTATATTGTGAGAAAACGACCAATTTTAAAAAACAAATTTAACATAGAAAATGAAAAACAAAACGTATTTTTCATGTTTTGAAAAATAAGAAAAGCACGAGAAACAATCCATCCTTTCATCGTTCCTCCATCCCCTCCGTAATTCCCTCCGTCTTATCCGTCGTTCCTCTACTGCTATCAAATTTTATAATTAATGTTGAAAACTCAAAATACAAACTCATTTTAAATCAAATGCTACCTTATAATTTTGATTTAGAACACAAGTGGTAAGTAAAAAAAACTTTCTTTTAACTCTGTATTTACGACTTCAAAAATATTTTACTAGGCATTTATAGATGCTTGGATAAAAGGATGCAAACAAGGTGGATCTAGCACAATTCTTATACCAATTAATAGGTCCTGATTTTGTAATGTCACCGTTAAAATTCCAAGGACCATGCAATTCGAAAATGCATTTTGAGGTAACATGTGATATCTTTTTTGTATTAGAATAACATTAGATTAATTTTCTTTTGTTGATTGATCAAGTACGATATCCCTTTCCTTAGATAGTATTTGATAATCTGATATTTTTATTTTTGTTCACTGAAAAAAAGAATTTTTAATCATGGAAAGTTCTTTCAAAATATTATTTATCTTTGCCCTTTAACTGTATGAACACAAAATTTACCCTAAATTTTGTATTTATTTCTTCAAATTGTATAATTAAGGACGATATTTATTTCATTAATTTTCTAGGAAAACACATCTGAAATTATCTATAATAATTGCAACTAAAATATCATGCAAAAACGTATAAAAGCAAGACGGTTCAGTCGATTTTCCAGGTTAGTGGATCCATTATAATAAATCTAAAATGCATTTTGAGATAATGCAAAAACATATAAAACCAACCAAAGTAGGTCTATTAGTCAAACTAGCCAACCTCTTCAGCTCTAACTCACATCGTGTTCTTAAGTCATGTCCGGCATTTAACTCAAGCTGCTTCCACTCTAAGAACATCGCTCCCAAACTGGCTTGCTTTCTACTCAAAGCGTCATCGATTGCATTTCTTTCACCAGACGTATAGAAAATGTCGAAGTCGTAGCAGGTTAAGAATTTCAACCATCGTTTGTTAACAATAAATCTTTTCAACACCTCAAAGCAAAGTTAAGGAAGTAAATAATCCCTTTGAAACCCCTTTCGAACTAGTTCGAGTACCCCGTGGTTATTACCCAATAAGGACGGTTGATATCTAACTAAGTCAAAAGGGTCTTTATGCCTTCTAAAGGTACCCCTTCGAAGATGTTGATACTGCAGTCATAGGGAGGATTCCTTCGAAAGTGAAGATATGTTCCGAAGTATTTAAACACCTTTCGAAGGAGTCCTCCCGAAGGGTTTAACTTTAATGAACATGTAGTAAATACCTTCGAAGGACTACTTTCGAAAGGGTTCAGAACATAACATGTGTATATTAAGTAAAAAGTAGATTCAATATGCTATGGAATCTTATTTTGGATAAACAACGTAAG
Organism: Allium fistulosum; assembly: GCA_030737815.1. Taxonomy (NCBI): domain Eukaryota; kingdom Viridiplantae; phylum Streptophyta; class Magnoliopsida; order Asparagales; family Amaryllidaceae; genus Allium; species Allium fistulosum. Next base: position 420,189,905 of record CM060907.1, on the reverse strand, counting down.
TCCAATTGACTCCTCATCTCCACGTTGCTTTAGTGCCGCATGGGCTTTGGACTTGATAATAATATGCTTCAAAGTCAAGATATCCAAATAAACTCCATGTCGTAGCATATGCCAAATAAAGGTTAAGAAGATAAGTATGTATCATGTGCAATTGGTCATTAGACAAGCTAATGGCGGAAATGATCATCCTCATATTCGAAATCGATATAAGATCCATGCACCCTCTCATTTTCATTTCTTATGAATGGATTATAAGTATTAGAATTTTTCCCCCAATTTGATCTAGGGTTACAAAAATTTGATTTGGCTAGAAGTGAAAAGAAAATCCAAGAATTCAAAAATCAGTCGCCAACTTGGACCCCTAGGGTCGTATTTAAAGATGAGCATTGTACCCTTCCACACCCATCCTTTTGAAGCCGTCGAAAGGTCTCTCTTCTAACGGTTCCCACCCATCCTTATAGGCGGGACCAAAGGCTTGTTCGGTGCCTTGACCAGGCCATAGCATGGCAGGATCAATGGCTTACTCCGTCCTCCCTCTAGGAGGTGCTCTAGCTAGGCCTTATAGGTTGGACTAAAGGCTGGTTGGTGCCTTGACCTGGCTATAGCATGGCGGGTTCAAGGGCTTACTCCATCCCCCCTCTAAGGGGCGCCTTGATCTGGTCATAGCGTGGGGCGATCAAGGGCTAGTAGATACTTTAACCTCCCATAGCGTGGCGTGGATAAAGGGTTACTCTATCCTTCCTTCAAGCGGTGCTTTGACCTCTCCCTCTTGGCGCGGACAAAGGCTTTTGATCGTTTAAGGTAGTTTCCAAGTTTAAGGAGAATTTTATTCTCGACCATATAGACTTTTCTAAAAAAGAGGCGCTTTATTCATCAAATGTAGGAAAATAGGGTCGTAAATGTTCTGCTTCTATGTCCTAGAAACCATATTTCCATTTGGTCGACATAATTTGTAAGCTCCCTGAGGAATTACTTTGCACACAATTAGAGGACCTTCCCAATTTGGTCCTAGTGGTCGGTCTGTAGGGTTTCTAGTGTTTTCCATCACTCTTTGGTGCATTAGATCTCCTTCTTAGAATGATCTTGTTTTTACTTTTGAGTTGTGGTCTTTTGAGATTCTTCTTTGATATTCAGCAGTTCGAATAGCTTCTTAATCTCTTAGACCATGTATTAAATCTAATGATTCTTTTTTCAACTCTTGGTTGGGATCAAACGCATATGCAATTCTTCGAGGTGAAGGTATTTCAATTTCAACTGGTAACATGGCTTCACATCCTATGTTAGAGAATAAGGGGTATGACCTGTAGTAGTTTTGGTGGACGATCGATATGCCTAGAGTACAAGTGGTAATACTTTCACCCAATTTCCTTTGACCTTATTCAATTGTTTTTTCAAGATGGTCTTAATAGTCTTGTTGGCTGCTTCGACGACTCCATTAGCCTTTGTATGTGCTACAGAAGAAAAGCTTTTGATAATTCCATTCTTGTAGCAAAATCGAGAAAATTCTTCACTTTCAAATTGTGTTCCATTGTGAGTTATAATTTTGTAAGGGACCCTAAATCTAGTGATGATGTTCTTAATAACGAATCTGAGCACTTTCTTAGAAGTGATTTTGGAGAGCGGCTCTACTTCTAGCCACTTAGTAAAGTAATCAACAACCATTATAGCATACATTTCTCCTCCTTTGAAAATCGGCACGGTCCGATCAAATCGATTCCCCATACATCAAAGGGCCATGGACTAGAGATCAGAGTTAATTGGCTTGGTGGTAAATGGGGAATCTTTGAGTATTTTTGATATCCTTCACATTTCTTTATGTGTTCTATAACTTGACTAGTCATTTGAGGCCAACAGGAACCTTGTCCCATTATTTTCTTAGCCTACTTTATCCTATTAGAATGGTCTCCACAAAATCCTGCATGCGCTTCTTTTAGTAATTTCAATCCATTTTCTGGATTCACACATCTTAAGTAAAGAACATCATATCCTTTCTTATAAAGAATTCCATCCATCATAGTGAAAATCGAAGCCTATCGTTTGATTCTCCTAGCTTTCATTTTATCAGATGGCAATATCCCATTGGTAAGATATTCTACAATAGGCATCATCCAAATATTACTGTAATAGTTATCCATTCTTGTATGATTGGGCTCTTCATGTGGAATTTCTTCATAATTTCTCTTTCTTCTCTTTCTTGTGTCGTGGCTTGGGATCAAGTCAAAACCATTAGTTCTTTCCCTGCTTCGAGCATTTTCTCTTCAATGCTCGGGATCAGATGACTACTGATCTTCCATTCACCTTCGTGGATATCAGTCATACATAAATTTCGCTGATCTACCGGTTCGCCTTCACGATACTTTAGTTTGTGAAAGATCTTCCCATTCGCAAAGGTTATTTTGGATCAAATGACCGTTGATCTACCGGTTTATCTTCATGATGCTTTGGTTCATGAAAGGCCTTCGCATTCGCGAAGGATTTTTGGGATCAGATGACTGCTAATATACCGGTTCGCCTTCATGATGCTTTAGTTCGTGAAAGACCTTCATGTTCACGCAGGGTTTTTTGGATCAAATGACTGCTGATCTACCGGTTTACCTTCACGACGCTTTAGTTCATGAAAAACCTTCATATTCTCGAAGGGATTTTTTGATCAGATGACCGCTGATCTACCAGTTTTCCTTTACGATGCTTTAGTTCGTGAAAGACCTTTACGTTCGCGACGGGGTTTTTTGGATCAGATGACCATTGATCTACCGGTTTACCATCATGACGCTTTAGTTCGGGAAAGTCCTTCACATTTGTGAAGGGTTTTGTAGATTAGATGACTACAAATCTACCGGTTTGCCTTCACGACGCTTTAGTTCGGGAAAGACCTTTACGTTCGCGAAGGGTTTCTTTGGATTAGATGACTGTTGATCTACCGGTTTACCTTCACGACGCTTTAGTTCAGGAAAGACATTCACATTCGTGAAGGGATTTTTGGATCAGATGACCGTAGATCTACCAGTATACCTTCACGATGGTTTAGTTCATGAAAAAGCTTCATGTTCGCGAAGGGTTTTTTGGATCAGATGACCGCTGATCTATTGGTTCACCTTCACGATGTTTTAGTTCGTGAAAGACCATCCTATTTGCTAAGGAATTTTTGGATCGGATGACCGCTGATCTACCGGTTTACCTTTAGGACGCTTTAGTTCATGAAAGACCTTCACGTTCGCAAATGGTTTTTTGGATCAGATGACCACTGATCTACCGATTCACCTTCAAGACGCTTTAGTTCGTGAAAGAACTTCACATTCGCGAAGGGTTTTTTGGATCAGATGACCGCGGATCTACCGGTTTACCTTCACAACGATTTAGTTCGTGAAAGGCCTTCACGTTCGTGAAGGGTTTTTTGGATCAAATGACTGCCGATCTACCAGTTCACCTTCAAGATGCTTTAGTTCGTGAAAGACCTTCACATTCGTGCAGAGTTTTTTGGATCAGATGACCGCTGATCTACCGATTCACATTCACGACGCTTTAGTTTGTGAAAGACCATCACGTTCGTGAACGATTTTTTGGATCAGATGATCGTTGATCTACCAGTTTACCTTCACAATGCTTTATTTCGTGAAAGACTTTCACATTCGCGAAGGGTTTTTGGATCTGATGACCGCTGATCTACCGGTTTACCTTCACAATGCTTTAGTTCCTGAAAGATCTTCACGTTCGCGAAGGGTTTTTTTGTGGTCAGATGTCTGGTGACCAGACGACCTTGGAATGATAATTTATCGATTCCCGAAGGAGTTTTGGGCCATGTGTCCGGCGGCCCGGCAGTCTTAAAGCAATGATTCATCAACTTCAAGAGGAATTTTTTTGGTTTCAGCTCGAGGGAAAATAGTTTTATCGGTTCCTATAGGCTAAGTTGTTGGATCTGTTTGTTCGACGATCCTTTGGACAAGACTTCACGACACCACCAGCAAAGCTGGCTCTCAGAAGAGGGATTAATATGACTCGTTGAGGGCATAAAAGCATTTCTTTCGCCGTGCTGTCTGCAATGCCCTCAGTGTCCCAGTATGTCCCATTACTTAGTTGCTAGCTAGCTGGAGTGTTATTTGATAATCATCTTTTCGTCTGATTTCATCAGTTAGTTAGGGTGCTTTTCTACTAGGTATTAATAGCCTTGCTTGGGCAGCCCTGAGGTCCTGTAGCTCCTTTGTCGTTTGGTATGTTCTTTGGCACACTGCTGGGTTTGCCTTCTTCTAATTGCACTACTAATCTTTAGAACTAGTTTGCCATCCCATAGAATTCTTCAAGGGTAGCAGGTTGTTTCATTCTTTAATGATTCATGAGGGTCTTGCAGCAGACTGCATCCATCGCTCTTGCCTCGTCTATATGCTTGTCATACCTGTAAAAAAGAAATTTTGAATTAGTCGTAAAGTTGTATAAAAGGTATAGTTGGCATGATAAACTTCTTTGTATATTTTGCATGTTGAACAACTTCGATGAATGGGTTTCGATTGGGGAAGATGCTTTAATCGTTGTTAGATCGGTCCGTTTTCAAGTTACGCCTATTTATAATGCTTGAGAATGACATATGCATGATTTTCTATGCTTGAATGATTGGAAATGCCGATTGAATGAAAAATCACTTATGATGGGGTCATGGATCAGTGACGATCCCAAAAAATTTCAAACTGGGTGAGATCGGTCTGGGGTGACAAAGAAGGCCCCACAAGGTTGTATTCTAAATTTCAAGGTATTTGGAGTTCGCACGTTCGAGTTATGGGAAAAAGAAGATGGATCGACATTGATTGATTTGTAGTATTTTACTTGAAGTCCGACCCAAGAAAATTTGTCATTTGCTTAGAGTCAGCATATGGTTTGCTTGTAGTCACAGAATTTGAAATGCTATGTTGGTGACAAATGTTGCTTGGAGCTATTTTGCATGTTTGCTTGGAGAAAATCTTGGTTTGCCTGTGTCTGATTTCGGGCCAGAATTTCCTAGGTTTACTTCGAGTCAAATGGGTGATTACCCAAGTTCGACTCTGAGTCAACCCTGAGTGAGTTTTTCAATGACCATTTTGATGATTTTTGATGATATTCGACGATGACCATTCATGATTCGACGATGGGAGCTTTATGATGGGATCGGAAGCTGGTCAGTTGGGAGTGGTCACAATATACCATAGGAGCTTGGCCTTGTAATCAATTATATCCCTTTTGAATGACCTAGACGGCGGTCTTTCTCCCATCTTGTTCCATGTAGGTCACTGTAAATCAATGAAACGGTATGGATCGCTAGCGATCCATAGCATAGCATATGGATCGCTGGCAATCCATATACATAGAATAATATTGGATTTTGCTTTCTGGAGTTTATGGCAGTCTGGTGAAAAGGTATGGATCGCTAGTGATCCATGTACTTTGTTGATTTCATATCTTGTTGCTTTATTTTGATGATGATACATATGCTGGTTGCATTGGACTGCTATTGGATCAAGATGCAAGGGGATTGGTGGACCCATGAGCTAACCATATAGATCGCTAGTGATCCATAGGAGATGGATCGCTAGCGACCCATCACCTTAGCATTTGTTTGCTTGCTTTTTCTCTAATCCTTCTTGGTTGGTTCTTCTGTTCTCAATGGTAGAACTTATAAGCAAAGATGGAGGATCTAACTTCTAGACCTAGGGGATCCAACGTAGATAGCTAGATCTGAAACCTGAGTTGGAGTTCTCAGTGAAAGCACCAAAATGTTAACCCAAAAAATGGATCAACACCCTGGTTTGAGTTTGAAAGCACCAGCCCTGTTCTGACAGAGCAATATCATAAACAACAGATATAGAAAAGGAATAGTAAAAGAAAGAAGACAGGGAATTTTATAGTGGTTCGGCTGTTAATGAAGCCTACGTCCACTTTATAGATTTTTTATAGACTGATTGCTGTTACAAGAAGTGTTTGATTACAAGGCTTTGATTATCCTTAGGTAGATTAAATCCCCAGAGTTGGAATCCACTCGAGAATCACAGTGAATTCGTTTGGAGATTGTTGTGTGGAAGGCAGAGAGTCAAGAATGTTCCAGCAAGGCTTCAGCAAGTAGTCCACAGAAGATGTAGGATTTGTTGCAAGTAGGTCGGTATTTATAGAGAACGGAGGACTTCTGGGCTATGCCTCTTCATCCACTGCTCGTTGGTAGGTAAGGAACGACCCAAGGGGAGTTTGAAACCCCTTTCGAACTAGTTGGAGTATCCCGAGGTTATTACCCAATAAGGATAGTTGATATCTAACTAAGTCAAAAGGGTATTTATGCCTTCTAAAGATACCCCTTCGAAGATGTTGATGTTGCATTCATGGAGAGGATTCCTTCAAAAGTGATGATATGTTCCGAAGTATTTAAATACATTTCGAAGGAGTCTTCCCGAAGGGTTTAACTTCAATGACCATGTGGTGAATCCCTTCGAAGGACTACCTTCGAAAGGGTTCAGAACATAACATGTGTATATAAAGTAAAAAGTAGATTCAATATGCCATGGAATCTTATTTTGGATAAACAACGTAAGTCCAATTGGCTCAATAATATTGTTGTATAATCACAACGTCATATTTGTGCCACATTGGCTTTGGACGTGATAATAATATGCTTTAAAGTCAAGATATCCAAATAAATTCCATGACGTAGTGTATGCCAAATAAAGGTTAAGAAGATAAGTGTGTATCATGTGTAGTTGGTCATCGGACAAGCTAATGGTTGAATGATCATCCTCATATTCGAAATCAATATTAGATCCATGCATCCTCTCATTTTCATTTCTTATAAGTGGATTAAAAGTAGTATAATTTCTTCCCCGATTTGATCTAGGGTTGCAAGAATTTGATTTGGCTAAGAAGTGAAAAGAAAATCCAAGAATTCAAAAATCGGTCTCCAACTTGGAACCCTAGGATCATATTTATAGATGCAGATTGGACACTTCTACACCCATCCTTTCGAAGCTGTCGAATGGTCTCTCTTCCGACCTTTCGCACCCATCCTTTCACCTTCATCCTTCCGGTTCTGTAGCCTCAAAGTAGGTATTCGGGTCTTTTTTATGCTTGGATTAACCCTTTCATCTCTACCAAAAGTATACTAACAATGGATATTATTCGGATATTCGCCAATACTGCTTTCGATTACTCCTGAATCCTTTCGACACCTTCGAAAGGTATGCTACTTTTAGTGGTGAATGAGTCAAGGTTCCTCAATGCGCTGTTTGAATATAAGCCGAAGCACTTTTGGCTTCTTCATTACCTTCGAAGCCTCTCCTTTATTGTTAAGGTCTGATGCTAACATGATAGATGACTATTAGAATGTGTAAGAATGGGCATTTGGATGGTTTAGAAAGGATTTACTGGTGGTAGAAGGATCATTGCGAAAGGTCAATTGAGGAGGCTTATTTGCGGAAGGTGGCTTTTGAAGTGTTCATGTTGATCAATGCGGAAGCCCCATCCTCTAGTTCTTGAGGAAGCAATACTGGTCACATATAAAGTTTCATTTATATTTGCAGAAGGGTTTAACCTATTCGGAATGCTCATCTATGCTTTTGAAAGGGACACTTTGGTAAAATGTTCCTCTGTGTAAGGTAAACAGTGGCAAAACCAACTGTTTCGAAGGGTTTGATACATATGGGGAATTCTGTTATTTGATACCTTCGAAAGGTGCTTTTGACACATACGAAACTCCTTTATGCATGTGGAACCATTTGTTCCAAAAGGACCAACTAAAGTAGAAGTATAGCCTCGACCCATTTCCACTCCTTTAGAAGCCTATACTCCATGTAATATTTGCAGAAGCATTAAATGCTTGTAACACCGATTCAATCTCTTTGAAAGCTACTTCAATGCCTTCGAAACCCCGCTTTTGGACCATGGTGGAACCCCTCTCTTTAATTCTTGCAAAGCTTTTACAATGTTTTCACGGGCTTTCTTTTGTACATTCTTGAATGTGCTTTATGGTTAACATCATTGTTGAAGAAGGTTGAGATCCTTTCGGGAGAAGGGATACTTTAATGATTTGTGGTCCATGAATAACTTGATCTTCTCCGAGCAAGTAGTGTCTCCAAATCTTCAGAATGAATGCTATCACTGCCAACTTCAAGTCATGAGTAGGATATTTCCTACACATGCAGTTTTAGTTGTTGGTTAGCATGTGCGACAACCTTACTCCTATGCATCAACACCGCACCTACTCCAGTACCACAAGGGTCGATGTATACTGTCAACTCTTCATTCCGACTCATAAAGACTAATACCGGTGCAGTAGTTAACCTTTCTTTTAGATTTACAAATGTGTGCATGCACCTTGCATCATAGACAAAAGTCTGATTCTTCATCGTCAAATTGGTAAATGATGTCGCTATCTTTGAGAAGTCCTTAATAAAACATCAATAGTATCCCGCCAATATAAGGAAACTCCTCAAATCTGCAGCACTCTTCAGCCAATCCCAAACTTGGACTGCCGCAACCTTTGTAAGGTCTAAAGCATAAGTCTTAGAAACAACGTGACCCAAGAATCACACTTCCCTTCTCCATAAGTAACATTTACAAAACTTTGCCTTCGGTCAGTGTTTCTCAACATCTCCATCACAATCCCCATAGGCATCTTGTGTTCCTTTTCTATTATGCGTAAACGAGAATATCATTAACGAATATTAGCACAAGCTTATTCAGGTGAACTCTAAAATCACAATTAATGAGGTCAACAAAATATGCCAGCGCATTGGTTAGCTCGAAAAGCAAAACTAACCAGTCATAAAATCCTAAACGATGTGCAAAATGTTGTAATCAGCACACTCTCTCTACCCACTCTCAGTTGGTGAAACCCTATCGTTAAATCCAATTGAGAAAACTACTTCGCACTATGGAGTTGATCGAATAAGTGATCAGTATCTGAGAGAGGATACTTGTTCTTCTTTGGCACTTTATTCATCTCACAATATTCAACACACGGCCTCAAAGAGCAATCCATCTTAGTGGTGAATACAATAAGTGTTCCCCACTCAGATATTCTTTTACAAATGAACACTCCCCTCAACGGATCAATCACTTACACCTCCAGTTTCCTCTGCTCCTTGGGCACCATGCGCTTCAAAGGCATAACTACTAGTCTAATATCTTTTATTAAATCAATACAGAACTCTATCTCCCTGTACGGTAATAATCTGGTCACTTCCTCAAATATATTTGGACACTCCCTAGCTATAGGCACAATGAAAACTCATCATGCAGGATCTCTAGTGAATATAGAAAGCTAACCATCACCTCATCATCAAGCACCCAGCCTATCTCCAATCTCTATACATCGTCAGTCCCTATTGTCACCAACGGCCTCTCACAATCCACCACTACTCCATATTTATTCTGCTAGTTCATTCATAAAATAGTACCGAACCCCACAAAGCCCAAGATAAAATAATCATAAACAAGACAACATCCATGATTCGATAACACTAGGTCTCAATAGACCATTCCAAGGCTAGTTGAGCCCCCTACAGGGCATCAGAATTAAAGGTTGGTCAACTATCTTGGGCCTCAGTCACAATCTATCTACCAAGTCACTGGAATGAATGAATGAATGTGCTTAGTATCAAACAAAACACGTATGGGAACCTCATAAATGGACAGCATGCCTTGAATCGTGATGCCCTTTCCTTTCTCCTTCGTCGATGGAATGGCGTTCAAAGCATATGCCTTCACTAAGTTCTTTCTCTTTAATCGTTCAGTACGATCCTTCTGAATATGCTCAGTTTTATGGCAGTTGTAGCACTTCCTTCGTCTTTGCAGTCTTTGAAATGATGACCCTTCTTCCAATAATTACAACAAGTAGGCCTTCACTTGCCTTTCTTCTAGCCATCCTTCTAAAACTATTTCTTTTTATTGTTATCCCACTTCCTCTTGCTTCCTCTGCCAACTAGCGACTTTCGCCAATCTTTTGGAACAATAGTCGACTCAGACTTAGGATACAGACTCTTGTACCAAAGAGCCTTCTCTATAAGCTTCTAGAAGGACTCATCAGTATGTCCCACCAACTACTCCCCTAAGTGGTTGTCCAAGTCCATAATGAATTTTTCATTCTTGTTTACTCAATTATAAACAAATGATATAACGTACTTTGATAGCATATCGAATTCAGAAACATTCTCTGATACGGTCGTATCACTCTCCTCAAATCTTCAAACTTACAAAACAGTATCGACTTCGGGCCAATCGGTATATAATTCTCCTTAATCCTCATCTTAAACAACTCCTAATAAATCTGATCCTTAGGAGTAGTAATCTTGATAGCGTTTCACTACCCCATCATTCACCTTTGAAGCTATCTAGAGGCCAGCTTCCTCTTCATCTCGTTATCCAATTACAAGTCCTCAAAGGTCGTTTCATAAGTATTGATCCACTCTTGGACTTCCATGCCTAACTACATTCCAAAGAACGGCTTTCCACCTAAGCTAGAGTAATATCGATTTAACTTAGCAAAGTCGACCTTGGGCATTTGCACTTGATCATCATTAGCACTACGAGTGATTTGGGCATTTTGTACCGTGTTTTGCACTATCTCAATGAACATGTACCACAAAATGGGGTTAGCATCCCCTGAACTTGATCCATTCTCAACTCCAGAGATGGAGTTCCTAGCAACATTTCTTGTTTGTTGGCCCATTCAAAAATTGTAATAAGAATAATCAGTATGTAATAAAGAAAAGTTGCATTAGTGGTACTCATGTGTGCAATGCAACTTATATTACATATACTACCATTAGTTTTGAAAATCAAAATATATAACAAGTACGTGCTCTCATATATGCTCGATCCATTCTAATGTCATAAATCCTCTTTATCTCTAATGAAACCCAATACCCCTTAGGTTAACTACACAACCTAAGCTCTGATAAAAAATGCGACGAGTGCCTTACATCACATATACTAAATATTCATGTATATTGTGCTATAATGGTACCTTACCAAAGTAGGATGATTGTCAAGGTGAATAAAAGAAGAAATCTCATAACGTAGACCTTTCGTATAGCATCGAATAAAATATAATAATCATCACATATATAAAACATACGAGACAGAAAGAACTATTTCAGCCACATAATCAGAGTGCACACGTTCATAGTAGCTATATGTAACACAAATCATAGAGTTTATACATCAAATGATAACTCAAATGATAAAGTGTCTTTAAGCTAATAACCAGACACAAGATAGGCTCCATAGTATCATACAATGAAATAATAGCAATAGTAAGCTCAAGTAATAGTATATGAAAGCGTAGCCTCATGCTAGTCCACCTACACAACCAATGTGTCGTCCCACACCTTGTATCTAGTTTAGTCATTTAGAGTGCCCCAGATAATAAGAAGCAAAGCATAAAACATCGAGCTAGAAAATAGTTTGGTGTGAGCGATAAACAATCTCAAAATACTATGATAGTCAATATAATATAGGATATAGGTTATGGAGAATCATACGTAACCTATCTCTGCATCAAAAATGTTAGCACATAAGGTTAATCCATGCTAACCTAATATCATCATCATCATCATAATTGTACATGTGTACTCCGATCTAAGTACAATGTCGGGTGCCTGGGTATCCAATACACAATACCTACATCATGTGATAACCCTAGGGTGATAAAACAAACATATCATCCATTAAAAAAATCCACACAACATATGAATGCATTAGATAGAAGATAAATCGTATGGCCCAATCATTAGCCATAGACGTAATCAAAGTCTCGATTTCTCAGCACTATAATCCATGCCACTTTGTTAGGCTATGAAATAGACACATAATCATATGGTCTAGGGTGATCAACTGTAATAAGATCTGAGCAAAATTATAAACCAAGTGGGCATTCCCACGTAACCCCTCCACAAGAGCACGGTAGAAACCTCCAAGTATCAACGGCCTCTTTGCACATGGGTTTATAGCAGAACACGGTCAATGCTCCATCCAAGTCATCTTCGTTGTAGAAAACAATTATAGTTCCACTCATGAGTCCCCATCATTGAACTCCCTCCTATGGTGATCATCTCGACTACCTTCATTGAGTCACCGTCATCAGAACATCTCTAGACATACCATGTAAGTCATAAATTCACCTCGTTAAAGTTGCAAAGTCAACATATTGAAGCATCGCAACATCGCTTCACTGTCGAATTCATTCTTCATCACATCAAAATATTAAAGTCTAATGAAGTCGAACATCAAAAAAATGAGTGAACGTGCACGACTCACATCACAAAGTCCATGCCTTGACCTTTTTAGACCCTCATGCACTACCTCCAAATTCAATCATATCGGTATCAACATAATCTTGTCGGTTTCGACATGATTACTAAGTCAAAAATTTAACTAAGTTCATTATAGTTCAACTCCGATCCTCCATTCTACTGCCATGAGGTAGTAAGCCGAAGTCCTTGGGGCTAATCATATTAGTGTCGGCATGGTTCCTTAGACAAATTTTCTAAGTCCCTGGGCAAAAACCACTTGTCATCATCATGTCAGTCCAAAATGAGAGCTCCCATACTCGGAAGTCTTTTCATTGTTGCCTCGAAGATAACCTCTCAGCTCGCAGTGGTGAAAATACTTTTTCATTTTTCCACTTCAATCCAAAATCTCTTATGATGCCTTCTATCTGAAGCTCTAGCATACCAAGCCTGAAGTTGCTATTCCACCTAGCACCTTTATTAACGAGTTGTTTTCTACCACCATTGACATGATCTAACCCACTAAAGCAACAAAACTCCATCAATTTAAACCCAACCAACTTTCGACCAAAATCGTAGGCTCCCTAGGCCACTCAGAACTGGTCGCATCATGTTTTGGACATTTTTGCCATCGATTTGGACAAAATGATGACCACTCTCTAACTACATTGAAACAACTTAAAAACACATCAAACGATTGTATACAACCATCACATAGCATCCAAACTTCGTATACAAGTAACTAAAACATATATATTGTCCTATATCTAACCATACACAAAATGACGAGTTGTTTTGCAAAATGGTAAAAAATGAATTAACATGCATATTTATCCTTTTAAAATCATTCTAAAGATGTTCCTAAGGTTAGATCTAAGTTTAAAAATGTTTTAACATTTAAAATCATCATAAAAACATCATTTTTGCTATATTAACCAACAAAGGATAGTGAAAGATGCAAAATCACTTACCTAATACCAAATTAATACACAAATTTCAAGGTAAAACCTCGGGTTGAACTATAGATGCATGAATCCCAATATGGTTCAAATAGTAGATATCTAATCTTCCTTACTAATTACACCTTAATGGCATGATTTAGCTAATTAAAGTTGGGGAATAGTAACTTTTTGCCTAAGGAATGGATTAGTGGAGGTTTAGTTCAGTTTTGGGAAGTGGGAAAAGTTATTAGGATTTGTCCCACCTCCCCAATTAGGCACAAACCCCGAAATGGGTTGATGGGCCTAATCAGACCTAATTAATTGCCCACTAATTTGCCCCAAAAATACCCGAAATTCAAACGGCCATATCTCCTATATGGTAAGTCAAAAAAGATATTATGACTATTCCACCAAAAGAGAAATCATTATATTTTTCCAATGGAAGTCGTCACGACCCCCTATTCGGCAAAAGTTATAGGCCTTACAAGTTTTTATGGTCAAAATCGACAAATAAAATTATGAAGGGTCGAAAATGTCACTGCTCAATATTTTCCAAAGATATAATGTAACGAACAGGGATTTTCGACCCTCGAAAATTGACATAATACGTTCATTGTATAGAATGCCGAGCAATCGAGTGCCGAAAATACCAGATCATTATGGTTTAAGAAGAAAAAGATAGAAGAAGAAGCATAAACAACAACACAGAATCTCATAATCGCAGCGGAACAAAATATAATATACAATAACAAATTTTTATACAAGAAAACTGTAGCTGTTAATATACATACAAATTATTAGAGTACAACCATCAACATATAAATCTAGACAGTTATAATAACTTGTCCTCAAAAGTGCTGAATATACAGCCTACAATGCACAGCGGAATATAATCAAGTACGCGTAATACGTATCTATCATCCAGTTTGCCTCTTGAGCTCCATAGCATCCTAACTTGAATCTGTAATACTTGGTCTGACCCATGCATTACAATAAAGTAACACCCGAGTCAGGCTGGAAACCAGCGTGAGTAAACATACTTAATTTGAATTACTTAAGTTATCAAAATCCTTCTAAGACAAAGGTATCTCGTAAGACCACGTCACACATAAACACGACGGTTTTTTCTCTTACGATAACCAAAACTTTTTTATATAAATTCCAATGATATTATAATAGTGTCTAAGTATAAATACTTATCATGATAGCCGAAATTGTTACATTAATTAAAACCTAGTATACTAGGCTCTACAATCAAACTGTTAAGGTTCGTAGTGGTTATTGGATCGAAGTGGTTCCAAATAATATTGATATCCAATCCCGGTCTCTTCGAACTCAACGATAAATTTTTAAAAGTCCAAGTCGTTTAAATAACAATTTCACAATCAGGATGCTAATATATACATATGGAAATTCATTCCATACGTTTACTATATCATGACCGGCCATCGACATTAATTTGATTGTGATCACTTCATTCTTCTAAAATTAAACTAGTGGTCATTACGAGTCAATTTACTTGTCAGTAAAACGTGTTAACATTTTATTCTATTTACTTTGATTTGTTTGACTTCTTAATAGCACGGCAATAGATAATTAAAGTAGTATCTAAAAGCAATATCATTCAAAGCATGGATCAAACTAAATCAACAACTTTGATTTAATATTTAAACTAGTTTACAAATTACTGTCTAATTTTATCTTTACTGGGTCGAGTTATATTTAAATCCAGATTTTTTTAACCCGAGAAATTAATTAAAATAATTTTATTTTTAGTTAACTTAAAATTTAAAATAGATCATTAAATAATTAATCAATTAATTGGCCTATAATTAATAAATTAATAATTTACTTATTCGTTTACTTCAAATGTTATAACCATTAAATAAACATTTCAGAAAGCTTGCCCATATTCGTTCAGATAAAAATATGCCGTGATAGGGCCTCAATGCAACAACTACACTTCAATTTGATTTAAAATGGAAAAGGAACATTGTGTTAAGAATTTAAAAGTTTTAAATAACTTTATTTTAAAAAAAATCCTTTTATAAATTCTTCCCGTAGCCCAAAATCTACGGCCCAAAGAAAAACACGGACCATCCTTATTTTTTCTCCTCCTTCCTGCTCTTTTCCAGTTTCTTTCCCCAGGCTCCTTCCTTTCTTCCATTTGAAACCAGCAATGTGCACGAACGCGTACACGTGCACGCGTACTCCAGCGATCGAACTTTGCCACCAATCCCTTTCCCACATCACCTTCGTCCGTCGTGACCCATTCCACCACTTGGAGACCATAACACATCCTTCATTCTAAATTCGAACAGTTCAACCCAAAAACTGTACCACACCGTGCCCACTCGAGCATCACGCCATGCCACCATAGTCCATCATTCGCCACCAAACTCCACCAACAACATCGCCATCGACCACTCCTTCTTTCCCCCTTGGACCGCACCTCACCCTCTCCTCCTACTCGATGCCATTTCCCAAAAACCGAACCCAAATAATCAACAACCTAAAAACCCTAAAACTACCTCGACAAGTCAATCCACTCAATAAAAAAATGCCACTCCATTTTTCTCATATGCCGCACCCCTAACCCTCCTCCATGCCAAACGGAAAGCAACGAAATCGAGTACACCACTGAAATTTGCCATTTCACCCAAAACGGTTCACCTCAATGTTTCCCACTCCATGCCACACTAAAATCACCAAACCACCTAATAAAATCACAATTTTCAACAATGATCACGAACGTATGATCCAAACAGTAAATCATGACATACGAAATTTGACCAAACCTGAGCTACTTTCTATAATACGGGTTTTTCTTCCTCCATGCTTGTTGAAATTTGATGAAATAATTTTTTAAATAATCTTCACTCAAAATCAAACAACTTTTGTTTTGAAATCATGTATTAAAACTCCATGGATCTTGAGATATAGGTTTTTAAAGTTAAAAATTTAAGTATTTTTTTTTCAAATATGAACAGAGAAGCCTTTCATGGAAGAAGAAGAACAGTGTCTTAGAGGTAGACGGAACTGGGTTTGTCAAACACAAATCATTCATACATGTATTTACATATCAACATATAACCATTTACATAGATCAAGGATTCATTCAAAACACAATTATATATATGTAGATGATAGTTAGTAACAACAAAAGAGTTTTTTACTCACTGTTTTAAATACTGATGAACTATTGCTTTATTTTTCTTTTCCTCTGTTTTTGTTTCAATGGCAGTTCCATTGTTTTGTTTTTTTATTTGAGAACATGAACAAGTATATAAATGAAGAGGAAGGGAAACAATGAGGCAAGAACATGTATGGCTTTATATAGAAAGAAAGGAAGGGAAACAATGGTGGATGAAACTTGCGTGTACAGGCCCTTCTCATTTTATTTACTAGTGAGTAGCCCGTGCTTCGCACACGGGCATTGTTATAATTCGTGAATTATAATCTCAATAGCAGAAAGGCGATGTTAGAACGGAACAGTGATCATATATTTCATATACATGTTAATCGGCAGTGTAAATCGAATTCATATGTCAGCATGGACGTGGTGTGTAATTACAATGGTAATGTAAGTAAAAATGACAGTCATAAATAATAGTTTAAGGCCGGAGTTGAGTTTTATAAAAAAAGCACATATATAATGCATACGAAAGCAAATGAATTCAATGTCATACATCCTGACGTACAGTTAAAAAAAGTGCAAAATGAGGTACCGGGAAAAAGAAAAAAAAGAGTTGATGGCTACATTGAACGGAATAGTAGGTACAAATATAAAAACGTGAATGCACCACAAATATGAAATCATGAAATGGTACAAATTAATTTCTTTGCTTCTTCTCTCGAATCTTAATTCCAGTAGATGCTGCATTATGCTGATCTGTATCTACATCCTTCAGATAAGGGAAAAAAACAGGGTTTAAGTTTGGGAGTACATACGGGCAGTTTGGATATAGTAGATCATATAAATGTGAAGGGTTATTTTATAATGCTCTTAGATTATTATCAGGCTGATGTTTTTTTATCGTAAATGTAGATTGATAGTAGATAGTTATTTTTATTATTTGGTAAAGATTTGTGTTATCTTATCATTGGTTATGTGACTCAAGTTTCATCAACATTGTATATGTGATCAGGAATACAGTATTTGTTGTCACCAAAACATTTATTTATGCATCTTCTTGGTATACAAATTCAGTAAATACAATGATAGTTTTCTTGGAGAAATGCTACTTGGCACCCTTTCAAATTCAATATATACTTTTGATAAAAAGGACTAAACTACTTTCACAACAGAAATACACAATCACATATAGTTAAAGTGTAGTAAAAAGAAAATTTAGCTATCAAATATTTGGCATGTTTCATATGTGGAAAATTTTATTAGTTGAAGAAAGATATATAAGGCTAGACCATCGTTAACCAATTTGCAAAAGAATAGGACTCCTGAATCTATTACACATAAGTAATTTTAAGGTATGATCTACAAAAGATGATAGATTTCCCAACTCACACAGATCAAATTAAGTGAATAAGCTTACGCCTGCTATATGTCAGTTTGTGCATCAACACTCTTGTGCACGATTGGTACTGATCCTCCTTAGGGCTTTGATAATGTATTCTTCAACCGATGCATAAGCACAATCCGCTTCAGATCGCAATTTTCATTCTTTCCAACAGTCGTGCTTTAGTCTTAATACTACAACAATTGCACTTACTTTGGTTATGTTCAGTGCTTCAACCAGTTCCTTCAATTATGTCCTTCAAAATGCTTTGAGCTGTATATTTTCATCGTTTCATCAGCATGCTCTGCTCTGATCATGTTCAACTACCTTCTGGTGCATTAGTCCCGCATTAAATGCCTACTGGTGCAGTAGTTCAATGCTTCAACTGTCTTGTGGTGTGTTTAGCTGGAAATAACAATAATTAAGATAAATCTACACATTATTATATTATTTAAAGCAGCGTGTCTTTATAGTGAAAAATAAAATCTCATAGCCTGTATAACCCCATATAACATTTTTTAATTTTTCTTTAGTCTTTCTGTTCTTTTCAATTCGTACATCAAACTTGTTAAAGAAAATGAGAAGAAAATATATCTCCTAGAAAAGCAGTTAACCCAAGATCCATGCATGTCCTTTGAATAGATTAGAAACAAATGATATTTCTGCTTTTAGTCCACAAAATTCCAAAATATTATGGTTTCTCCAAAAAAAACATTAAAGCCGAGTTAATGTTCAGAAGACTCCAAGCCTTTGAACAGCTATAAGTACCACTCTTCACAACACCATATATATATCTACAAATGAAAACAATCTTGACCAAATTTTTTAAGGACATTTTAATTTTTTTGAATTTAGTGGCATATAAAACTATAGATCTTAGTATTAAAAACAGTTAAGACTAAGCACAAATTTAGAGACGATGATTATCATAGCTAAAGAGATTGGTGGTCTTGCTTAGTCGCAAATGTCAACCCGAGTGTACAACCTTTTAGTTTCAGGAAGTAGAATGGAAAATCAGGTGTAGAAGTTGGACTGCAAATGCTTATTGGATATGTAATGAGTAATGCAGTCATTCGTATTGTTGTACAAAAAATTAAATATAGCTTTTTGTTGCATTCAGCTGATAACATATATTATTATCATCATATGCACATTTGCATTTCTTCTCTCAAGTGTTTTGCATAGCTCATCTTTATATATCAAATTCTCCATATAAGACAGATTTTACATATCTACAATAGTTTCACATTTGCATATAGCAACAACCTAAATTAAAATATTTAAATTATCAGATATAAATGTGAGTTAGAAACCAAGAAAATAATGAAAACAGACATTGCTAGCACATGTATACAACATTAAGAAGTCAGTGTAATCGACATAGACTACTGCATGTAGGAGTAAAGGGTGAATGATAGGGTTACAATTGTGTCACCGCTCTTTCTTAAACGAAGATATAAAAAAATGTATGCTTAGAATTAAATCCAAATTTTAGTTTATAGCAGCATAAAATAAGTTTGGTGTTGACATCCAAAATCTCCTGAGCCATGAAATTAAAAGCATATTACACTGTAGCAATAAGTAAGAAATCTTGTTCATATATATCATCATAATTGGTGAGTCGGATTTTTTCTATGCATCTATGTCAACCATTTACAGGGCATAAGGAGGATGAAAGAAGGGTTAGAAGTAACAAATTCATTTCAAATTTTAAGCTAGCCTATAACATACATACTATTGAAAAATCTAGAAAGAAAAAATGAATTTATTTTCAGAAAGATTGTACCTCCTATTGTTCACCTGATAGATAACTATTTATAGCAATCGATATGTAGGTAACCATCTGTATCAAAGTTTTTTAAGTCTTAACCCTTTGATACTTCTTCCATGTGTCCCCATTACCTTCAGTATACGCACCCAGTAATCATAACATGTTACTCATTATCAATTGTGCCTTCAAAATTTATAAAGTTGGAAAGCATACAACTAACTATGAAGCCAATTCCTGTAAACTATTTTCTATGAGTACATCACATTTTCGTTTAGCAAACTGTTTGCTATGAGTTTTTTTAAGTGAGAATATTGAAATAAAAAGACTTTTACGGACTGAACCATTCAAATAAATCGACATAAAATTTACAATCTCCAAATGTAACATGTCCAAATTAAAGTTACTTACATCATGGAAAATGTAACAAAGGCATTCAGGCATGAAGCATATATTTGAAGCTTCATCCCAGATCAGAAAATGAAGTCCAATATAAAGAATCTGCAATTGTGCCTGTAAGCACTATTTGGAAACCTAAAGCATAAAATATTCAAATGTTGAAACTCATTATAGCAATATATAAGTGGGAAATTGAACAGGTTACAGATGGCTTACAAAGTATCAGATCCCAGCATAAATAGGCACTCCAAAAGCGTAAGTTATTAAAAAACAATATCCAGTGGGTCCTTATTGTTTCATTGCCAACTGAAATAGAATATGTAGTATAACACTCCTGATAGAATCTCCTATAGTTTTGATTATACAAAACTTCGTATTAGCAAATTGGAAAATAATGTAAAACAGAATCTACGACCACTCCTTAATTTAGCAAAATGTAAAGCACACCCACAATAGCTCTTAGTTTGGCAAATGAGATTTTACATTTACAAATATGGACAGTTCAAAATTGGAATCTTTGTTTTGACAAAATAATGAACAGTTGGATAACCTATTACAGTTAATGGGTAGAAACATCGCTGCTTACCATGTACTGTGTTCATCTTCTTATACTCCAACACTTCATATAATTATCCTACTTAAGTTTATGTTAACAAAACAAAATTCACTACCTTTTTATTTAGCATGGTTAGTTGCCCAAATATACCTAACAAATTAACTACCATAATAATTGCAAATTTCACCCCTTAATGAATTACTGCATAGTTTTATTTCAATCTAACCTTAATTATCGAATCCAAGTGGAAAAATTATTAAATCGGAGGAAGTAATAAAATTCGTGAGCAGTCGAACCCAAATAAACATAGGAAATAAAAAAAATCGAAAATCATAGGTAGAAAATAGAAAATCGAATTGAAAATCAAGCGTCGATGTAAGGAGTACCTATGCGAGCAGTTAGCAACAAAGAGATAGATTTATCTATTTGGGACTTTTGATGGGTGCACTATTTTTGCGACTCCTCAGTTGCAGGGATAAGAGCAATGGGAAAGAGTGTACATGAATTTCATTTCGATGGTTAGAAGAAGGAGCAGTGGAGAGAAATTGTGAAAGGAGAAGAAATTTTATGGGGATGCGGTTTGAATTGGAGGAAACGGTTTAGGGAAGAAGAAAATTGTTGGAAAGCGGGTTGAATGGGAAACTGATTAGGGAAATAGTGGAATGAAAGCGGTTAGTATGATTTTGCGTAGAAAATGAAAATGGATAGAGGATCACGTGAGCTGGCAGTTTGATGTATGTAAAAAAACGCGGAAGTGGACAATGGGACATTATTTTGAAATGAGAAAAAGAGAGGAGTCCACATCAGCGGGTTGAGGTTCCTGCTTTAATATTAAAGTAATAGATTTTGTTTTATTCTTTTATTTTCTTTTTCATTTGATTTTTATGAGCTGATTTGATTTCATGTTTTTAATTTGGTCTATAAGTTGATTTGATCTTTTATGGTGATTTGATTTATTTTGTGCTTGAATTGATGTTTTGCCATGATGATGTTTCTTATGTTTATATAAATGTAGATATATACATTCTTAAATACATATTTTTACCATGTATATGTTTACATGCTCGCATATCTACATATTCATTTGTTTTCACACAGACATATTTTTGTCATCATAAAGTTTACACTTATATGTATATATAATTACACATACACTATTCTTCCAACATATACACACAGATATATATTTATATATATTTTAAACATCATAAAGCTTTGTATATATTCATATAGATATTTTATCATAAATTTGAAATAGTGAAGCTTACAAACATATTTTTGTTATTATATTCACATTTTGAAATTTATTATGGTTTTCAAAATTTATATATCCAGAAATTTACATTTTAAAATTAAATATAGTTTCTAAAGCTTATAGATTCAGATATTTCAAATATCAGAAAATTTCAAATTATTCGACTTATAAAATTAATATTTCAATATTTAAACTTAGTTAACCATCATTTTTTTCTCATATCTAATTTTGTTATTTAAATTTTTATCTAAGTTCACAACCAATAAATTACATTAATAAATCATTAAATTTTATTTTTAACCATTTTAATTCAAAAATCGTATTAAATTTAATAATTTAAAATGGTTAAAATCACGGGTCATTACATATAATGTTATACGACCCAAAATGAATTTAATAATAATATTTTATAATCCTTCA
This sequence comes from Allium fistulosum, assembly GCA_030737815.1. Classification (NCBI taxonomy): domain Eukaryota; kingdom Viridiplantae; phylum Streptophyta; class Magnoliopsida; order Asparagales; family Amaryllidaceae; genus Allium; species Allium fistulosum. Next base: position 420,167,813 of record CM060907.1, on the reverse strand, counting down.
ATATGTAAAATGTGGCTCCTTACATATACATAGCTAACCCCATACTATTTTGGAAGCCCAACTGCACATGGATGACATGAACTAACTTCTTTCATCTCAACAAAGCATGTTTGAAGGACAGCTTCGCTTTGCATTACATTAATCAGCTCGTGACACAAGCAGTAGATATGAATAGTTGACCTTCATGGATTCCTACTCGGGGTATAACTAGTTCATTTTGCACGGATCCGTCTAGGAACAAAATTTGATCATCACCAACACCGGACTTTACCGCTAAAAATTCATGCAAATAAGTCTTTAGAATGCACGGGCAACATATAAAAAGCTCATAAAAAAGATGCTTGCTGAGAAGATCATAAAGTCGATGGTAGTCTACATGATGCCATGATGGTAAAGTCTAAGAAGGCCATGGGGCGAATACAAAACCTAGCTGAGAACTTCGGCATCCTCCAAAAATATAAGATGAAGCTTAAACTAAGAAAGCTCTTCTTTTTAATTCAAGTATATGGTATATGCAAAGGCAATCGAGGCTAACCCTAATTCACAGATTCCCAACACTCAAGCAAATTCAAAGCCTTTATAGAATGGTTACCCTCATCCATTTCATTTCCCAAATGATGATTAAGTGCATTCTCTTCTTCGACATAGTTAGGAAGTTCTTTCACTTAGGCAAACCACTACACCATAGCCTTTAAGGAGATAAAGCACCATCTAGCCACCCTTCTAAACCTAACATAACTCATAGATGGGAAGGACATATTTATTTACATCGTAGTGACTAACCAGGGAATCAGTGTTTCCTTAATAAGGGACGAACAGTGTATGCATTAACAAATCTACTATACCAACTGGAGGCTGGTGGACCAAGAAATAAGATATGCTAACCTCGAGAATTTGTCATGATGCCTGCTCAATGCTTCTTGCAAACTTCACTCGTACATCCAGGCCCATCTAGTTAAAGTCCTTAACAACCAGTCACTATAGTAAACCCTAAGCTAACCTAACACGGTCGGCCCCCTCCTCAATGGACAGTGGACCTCGATCGGTTTCACAACTTTCCACTTGGTCAGTATCCAAATCATGCAATTAAAAAGTAAAAATGCTCATAAACTGGTTGAGCACAAGTTCAAAAATCAACAAACATTAGTAAATGCTCATAAACTGGCCGAGCATAAATAACAAAACAGTAAATGATAATAATGAATATTATCATTTCCTAACAAACAAACACATTATAAATAACTATATCAATTTTTTGAAAATTATTCCTTTATATATAAAATATAATCCTAGGTAAAATTATTTCATTTGCCAATTTTAAAAAAACAATACTATGTTGGTTTGCATTGTCCAAGTGTCTAAAAACCCATGTCGATACAGTTGCACTTCTGTATTAACCAAAATTCATAAACTACTAAACAGATCAATCAACATAATATAAAACAATTTTATAACACTAACAAATATGAGCTCTTACACATACACACACATACTCAAACTCATTCAAGGGTGTTACTAACCATATCTCTAATGAGTCTAACCCACGAAGGCCTAGGTGTGCACTAAACCTATGCAAGAATACCATGCTGTAACAGCCAGCTTTTTCGACTCTCAAAAGTTGACACTAATATATCCATAGTATTCACATGTCGAGCATCTGAGCATTAGAAAGGCAGATTGTTAGGGTGAATGAAAGGAAAACGTAAAATAGAATCGCACAATGTGATGAGTTACATATAATATACACATGATCTTTACAAAAGAAACCTATACTATACATACATCAATCAGAGTAAACTAACATATCATCAGCCTGGAAAATTATAACAGCTTGTCCTCGCAAATGATGATCAATACAAAATTAAGAAATGCGGTAGAAATAAAACATACGTTAATGCGTCTTGGACGCATCCATTTTGTCTTCTTAAGCTCCAAAGCATCCATAACTAAATCTGGAAATATGCTCGGGCTGACCTGAGAATTATAAGAAAATAATGTTTGGATCGATCTGGTAAACCAGCATGAGAAACATAAGTCATATGGATTTTTAATATTATAAAAACTTTCAAAAATAAAGATATCTCATAAGACCGGGTCACACATAAACACTAATAGGTTTTTATCTTATGATAACCAAACAATTTTATTAGAAAATCTAGTGATATTATAATAGTGCCTAGGGTTTAAAATAAATATATAACATATCTGGAAGGGTTACCAATAATAACATCAACAGTACTAGGTTCTACAACTAAGACCAAAGACACATGTTAAAGATTGGATCCCAAAGAATGGTAGGGTACTGGGGTACCACCTACCATAATACGCCCTAGAAAATGTACCGAGAGCACACATGGGCCCCCTACAAACATAAAGCTAGCATGCCACTTGAACATGACATAGTCGGATTACATTATCCCTTGGGCACCGAGGCTGCAAACATTGCATCCGGCTCCACCCGTGTGCACATACCAAATCCATAGAAAATATATCGGTCTAGATCTGAGGAATGATGCTCCTAGCAATAGCGAACCACATAGCTTTGCTGCATCCCTTGATTTTAGTCATTACTGGGTTCCGAGGCTTGTAAGGCAACGATTACCTTTTCCTCTTAGCAAATCCCTCATGGAATGCTAACACTATCCTCCAGGCATAATGCAATGCTAGCATTCATCCATACAAGTTGTTCAGGATGTGAACAAACTGAAGGCACTACTTCTACTACATCCATTTTGGAATCGCCCTCAGAATTAATAGCAAGTAGCCCTTGCACTTCAAAGAACTCCGTCTTTGATTTCCATCATTTTTAAGATGTCTTCAATTCGAACGTTTATACCAGTTTGAAGTGGTTTTCGGATAATATATACGATTCCGATCTCTCCGAACTGACAAATTAAAGTTTTCAAAACTGGCAAGGATTGGATAGTTGATTATTTAGCTATCAAACAAACAAACAATCTAATCAGATATTTAATTTCATATGTAAACCAAGCATGATTAAGCACATAAGCAACCACTAAGCCTCTTTAATTTACTCCATCATCAATTAAAACCACTTTGTAAATACTTGTATCCAAATACTTTTACAAAAATATACATATGTATACTACTCAGTCACTACTCATTTACACTCTTTAAATCCTTGGAAAATATCCATGTACATATTTCATCAGCATAAGTATATTCATAAAACACTAAACTTTCAATACTTAGAAAGAGTATTCATATACTTTTCTTAATGATTTAAGTATATTCACAAAACATTTCACTTTTCAATACTTAGAAAACATTTCCATATGCTTATCAATGGTATAAATATATTCACAAATCTTAAGGAAGATTTCACTTCCAAAACCATACTTATTTGGGTTTAAACAAATGTCATTTAAAACATAAATAACAATAAACCCAATAGACTTTTGGTGTAAGTAAATGGATCGTAGGGAAATTAAACCAAGTATACTTACCATCACTTTCTGATTTCAAACTTGTGCTATTCTCAATTAACAATGAAATTGGAAAAGTTAGAAAAATACCCTTGCCTCGATATACATTCTTAGTTCTCGTGATAGGGACGAGTATCCCTGCCTTGAAATTTGTTGTTAATATGGAAAGAATATTCCATACCACCATAATTTAAAACCATCATTTATAGAAATTAAATCCCATTTCTGTTTATAAAACTCCTTTTTATATACCTCTTTTTTATTTACAAACTCCTTTTATAAATCTCTTTTATATTTACAAACTCTTTTTATAAATATCTTTTCTATTTATAAAAGTCCTTTTATAAATCTTCTCATTTTAGATCTCATATACTTATTACAAATCTTCAGTTTTGAGATAAGACTAAATGCTTTCCATAAACTGATCATTCCATATATCACTATAAATTCAAAAATGTGATTTATTTTTCCAATATGTCAAAATGATAAACTTTCCCTTTTTTAAAATATCATTTATAGATCTATTCTTTTATTCATAAAATACCACTTATAAATTTATTTCTATACAACATTTTACATAAAATGTTTCACAAATATTTGTTCCAAAATATTTCTATTCTCTTTTAAAATAGAATCTCTTTATTATAAAAGATAAATTCCCCCTTTTGTTTTTTGATAATAAACATTCGTTATCATATTAAGTTTTCTGTAAAACAAATACTTTACGAAATACTTTTAAAACATTTGCAAAAAGGTTGGAGTAAAATAGAAAATTTCAAAAACCCTTTCCAAATAACATACCACAGAAAATTCGAAAAGTCACCTTTAAAATCATTCTCTGAATTAAAACCATTTTCAAATTAAAAAAGCAAATAATAGTATTTTCAAAATAACATAATCAGGCCTAGAGCTACTATACCATTTAACAAGTGCTTCCATAGATCTACGACTAAAAGAGTTCCACTTTTTCAACATATCAAAGTTATATCCAATTTGGTCAAGCTACCAACTTTGACATTCAATAATTTATACAACTATATAACTGAAATATAAAATCAATAGTGGTGAGGAATCTAGATCCCTCTACATAATTCCGTGTATTTCATTTCATATACTATCCGCCTTCTAAAATGGAAATCCAACCAAACCAAACAAATAAATCATTCAAGCACAAAAACAATAATTTATATCAACCGTATATCATATAATGTTCATCAAAAGGTAAGTTAACTCACAAAAATTCAAACTGACGCTTACGCATTCCTACTTGATCTAAAATCAAATGACATTCGACTATAGCTCTAAATTCTACTTGCTCCAAACCTTATGAAATCAACTCTAGTGCGTAGATAATGCTCCTACGAGCGCAATGCAAAAGCCTGCATCTCGACTAGACCTTGTATGCAAACGTCATTCATTTTATAAGAATTTGGATTCATTTAAATTAATTAATTAACTAATTAATAATTAGTTTAACCTTAATCCTACTTTCCCTTTCCCAAATCAACATTCCTGCAAAGATCGTGCACACAATTGCACAAACCCATTCATGCCCTCCCTTTCCTCCTTATATGCCTCTTCTCTCTACGAAATCATGAACAGTCACCTCCTCTGTGCTCCACTTCACGAGTGCTTCACCCCATGCCTAATCACCTCAAGCTCGATTACCCAGGTTAAATCGCGACTTGCTCTAGCCCTAACGACCAGACAAATGTCACTACCCCTAACCATGAGCTGCACAACTCCAAACTTCTCCCTTCGACACAACTTCACAAGAAGATACGAATCCATCATCGCCTTTGCAAACTCCCCTCCAATCGCCAATGACCCAAAACCCTGGTTCAACCTATAACTATTGAGCATCACCAAACCCTACCACACCCATCAAAGACCACATGGATTTGAAGATCTTGACCACCCAAGTTCAACGGATCAGATGGTTTGGTTTTCGTTAAGCAAAGCTCTGGGAATAAATTTGGTAGGAGGTGGCTCGCTTTTCGTTTATAGGAAAAATAGAAAAGAAAAGAGAAAGAGGAAAAGGGGAATCATTGAAAATAGGTTAAGTGTTAGGGTTATTAAATTTTATAATTTTCGGTACTTCGCTACACAATATCACGTTTGCGTATACTTCGCTACACAATATCACATTTGCATACGAACCGCGAACGACAAAAATAAAAATACGATCGTGCACAACAATGTGGTAGGATCAGAAAACAATAATAAAATACACCAGTTAACTTATTCTTTGAAATTTTGAAAATACCAACTTTTGCCGCAGATGCGTTAAACAATAATTTAAATATTTTCCTAATTAAAAATTATTGAAAAATCCTATAAATTTATTTTATAATACGTCATTAAAAATCAAGTCATTTTATTAACGATTGATTTTCTTATTATTTATTAAATTTGAATCAAATTTGAATATTTAAATAAATTAAATATTCTCATTCAAAATGTTAAAAATTATGGGTCATTCAAGTACATTCCTCAATCTATGAAAAAACTTGTATGTTCTTCATCGGGTTAAACACAAAACCTGATTATATCCTGAATAATTATCCATAAAAGATAACAGTTTATGACCACTAGTTTCATCTACTAATTGGTCGATTATATGGTAGAGAATAATCTTTTGGGCATGCTTTACTGAAATTCGTATAATCGACGCATGTCCTCCATTTTCCATTAAATTTTTTTCACCAACACAGGATTTGCCAACCATTTTGGGTAAAACACTTCTGTTGTGAGTCCATTCCCCAACAAATTTTATGCCTCCTCCTATAGTGACATAGTGCGGGTTTTGCTTTAACAACCTTTTCTTCTGCCATGCTAGAAAAACTTCGGGTCAATGTAGCACTTGACACATTACAAATGGATCGATTCCTTCAATATTTGCGTTGGTCCATGCAAATACATCTACGCTTGATTGGAAAAACAAGATCAGCTTCTCTTTTGGTTACCTTGTTCACTCCATTATCAATTTTCACGATCTTGGTAGAGTCTTGAGAATCTTATGTTACTCCTTCCAAGCTTTCCATTGATTGTGCATTATGTTGCCCGTCACTTAAATCTATTTCTAGGATTATTTACTCCATAACCTTGTTCTCATCATAACTAATTTGGTTTAGTTCAATATATTTTCTTTTTCTTGTTTTGAATCTATCTTCCTTGTCGATCACTTGGTAAGCCATTGATGGAAAATCTGGGTTATTTGCCTTAGGTGCCTGTTCTAGCGGACTGATATACTTTGACTAGCAAGTGTTTTCGTGATACGAAGCCATCAATATCGTCAAGTGTTGGTTTTTCGAAGAAAGCATTGTAGTAAGAGGGTTGGTCCATGACCACAAACAATGTTTCAAACATTCTTGAATGTAGAGGGGTGCCAATTTTGACATATAACTTAATTTGACCAATCAAAGCAGAACCTTTATTGTTTAATCCAAAGATCGGCTCCAAACTAAGTCCAAGGTTTTCCTTCAAGATCTCATATGTTCGAAAGCTCCCTTAAAGTGGCATTTACTATGCCGCCCATGTCTACAAGAATTTTGGATTTAAGTGAGAGTCCTATTGGGCAGCTAACATAAGAGGGTTATTATGGAGAGTGTCAAATTCCTCTCAGCTCTTTAGGAGTTGTTATCAAATCTGAAATTTTGATCGCGCTTTTAAATGACTTCAGTGAAGGCTCGTCGTTTATTAAGTAGTTCCCTTCTCTAGCCTCTTTCACATACCTATTTCTCAATCCTTTGCTCAAGCCTACTATATGCGGTCCTCCGTGTATCACATCGATATGGTTTATTGGTGCAGCATACCTTGTGGAAGCTCATTTTCCATGATGTTGGTGTTGTTGACATGTGGCATTTCATTATGGATGGGCTTTTGATTGGCCTTTACAAATTCTTTGAGAACTGCCTTCCTAATCATATTCTCGATAATCCCTGCTAGTACCCTAAACTCGTCCATTTTATGGTTGTTTACTTTATGGTAGGCATAATAATACCCCCTTTTATTAAGTTTTGGATTCATCTTTGCTTTGAATGAAACTAGGTAGTTGAGCTCATCCTTCATAACAACATATATATAAGAAATCAGCTGATTTAGTTCAACGACATTTGCCTTAGCGAATTCATCCTAACTTCCCTTCTTATTTAGGACTTAAAAGTTCCCTTTCTCCCTTTGATTACTTTTGTTATGGAACATTTCATCCATTCATAAAAACTTATTAGCTTGAAAGTAGAAATCATTTTGGTTCTTGCATCCGTGAATGTACATTTCTTTCCAAAATAGAGTATTTTCAATTAAACCAGATTTCATTGCCATCGATTTCTCTCTATCGCTTAACTTTCTGCTTTATTAGCCTGTATAATAAATTGCTTCAAACAGTGCCTTAGTAATTACCTTGGTTTTTATTTAATGTTAGCCGGTATGCTTGCATCAATTATAGGTTCATTCGAAGTACATCATTGGGATAAAAACTCATATGAAAATTGTTCCTATGTAAATGTCTTCGCTCTATATCGTCTGTACCAATTTGCTGCCACCTCGAAGAATGTGAACATAAACAGTTTGCATCTCTCTACGCTCGGGGCATTATACATATTCATTTGAGTTTCAAACGCCATCAAATGATCGTCTAGATTAGTGGTACAATCATATCTAGCAGATAGAATCTTAACATTAGAAGGCAATGGCACCACCATTATTCTTTCGATGAATGGTGCTCCCCTAAAATTATTGTTGTTTTTAGGGTCCAACATTCTCTTACCTTTTAATTCAATCATATCCATGTTCATCTTCTTAGCCAAGTCTCTTAAATAAGCTTCCTCATCTTCGTAATTTTCCCACTTCGGCTTATAGTGCTTTTGTGAAGTGGAGCTTGTATATTGTGATCTTTTGCTCTTCCTCGGCTTTGCATTTTGGCAATCTTCTTCCTTCTTTTATGGTCTTAAAGTGCTCTTACCAATATTCTTACTCCTTAAGTTTGACTCTATTGCTTTCTTGGGTAGAGACTCAACCTCCCCTCCTTTTATCTCTTTTACCATCTTTAACGAAGATTATTATGCAACTAATGCTTCGATAAGTTCATCAATAACTTCTAATTTCCTCTTCATGACATGGAGTTAATCCTTTTCCTTTGGTGTCTCCTTAGGTGCAGATGTTTCCCTTCCTTTATATTTCCTATGTCAAACTGTGGGGTCACATTGTTCTCCAAATGAATATGATGGGAAACTTATTTTTGTGCTTGGACAGTAACTTTCTTAGTTGATTAATTCTATCATTGATCAATTCATGAATTCCTTGAGTTCAAGCTCTCAATGAAAGCACTAGTTAGTCTTAGCACTAAGTTTACGTCAAGGCAACTTGAGACATTTGACTTGAATTATACTCCTAGTCAAAAATACTAATCATTAATTCATAAGAAATAGCCTAGCCTTCATAAGAAATCATTATGTAATTTATTGATTGTCCAAGTCCTTCAACACAAATTTACAAATGTAAGATGGCTTTATCGGCCATTTACGTACTTCACTCAAGCTTTTCTTATACAAGGTAAAAAATGAAGATGATGAAGAAGATGTAAATCCCAAAATCTCCCCTTTTTGGGGGGAATGGTACCCCTCTATTTATAGAAGATTACGATAGTTGGATTTGTGCCACATCTCATTTAGAACAAATGGATGGTGAAGATCAGTCCTCATGGGAAGGAAGCAGTATTCATATGTAATAGTGTATGGTAGTATCACAAAAGGCTTCAATCAATCATGATGGCTCCTGTTACTCCAGAAATCAACTTTCGACATAATCGAAACCATTTGAAGCAGAGAGAAAATGAAAAGAAGAAAGAAAGACACCAGATAGACCTTTCAAAAGAGTCGAAGGGATGCTGCCATTGAAGTCTGGAGCGACATGACCTTTCGAAGGTGTCGAAAGGTTTGTCCAATCAATATTGAAAGGTTACTTACCTTTAGAAGAAGATGAAGGAGTTGAAAGCACCCTTCCACCTTCATTTACAACCTTTCAACAAGATGAAGACCTTTCGATTAGGTTGAAGCTACTCCTTTTAAAGACAACGAAGAATAGCTCTTTGGACACATGCCAAACCATTCGAAACTAATAGTTTCGCCTTCATTCAAATTGCTGGAAAACAAACATTATCTTGAGCAAACCCTTCGAAAGCTATAGTAAGCTTTTCGAACCGGTTGAAACCAATGTGGTCCAAGAAGGGTTCCGCATCAAATCAGAAATAAGAGCACAGGCGGAACCAACATTATCGAAACCAATGAGCAGAGGCTATCGATAGAATCGAAAACATTTACAAACAACTCAAAGAAGAGGATCACCACCAACAAAGGTGGGAAGATGCTTAAACACATCGGCAGCCACCTTCCGGCATAGTCGAAAGCATCAGGGTGGAAAGGTGCTGACCTGCATCTATAAATAAGATCCAAGGGGACATGTTTTGGGGATCCGATTCCTCCCATTCCAAACTTGTATTTCATTAATAAAAATTGTTGTAACCGTACTTATAAAATTAATTTGGGGATTTGAAGTGATAAAGCCATCTTTTGCTTATAAAAGGGAAGTTTCAAGTATTTTAGAGTACTCTTCATTTTATTAAAGCTTTTGTCAGTTTCACTCTTGTGTTGTAGGTTTTGCCTTTATTGGAAGGCCACTGTCGACACAGTCGAAACATAGTAATATTTAAACCACTTCAAGTTCATAATTCAAGTAACCTTCCTCCGAGTCTTAGCTTTCGACAAGTTTGAAACCAAGTCGCAACTTACTTGAAACCTCATCCATAACAAGGAGATCAAGGATTCGGCTTTCGATAAGGTCAAAACCCTTCACCAAAGTACTGTAACTTGAGATTATTAGTTCAAATCAAAGAAGGTTAAGCTCACCTCTTCCGACAATGTCAGAACCCTAACTCAGATTCCTAGTTCAACCTTAATCAATAAAATCATCTTGCCTTTGACAGGGTTAGAACCTTTGTATCTGATTCATAGAATAAGTCCTTGTTATACTATTAGCAAGGCATTCAACAAGGTCATATCCATCAAAGGAAAAACTCTCTAAGATGTCTCATTTGAATCGAAAAGAAGGCATTCGAAGGAAAGATCAATCCAACTCAGCAAAGACGAAAGGTCATTAAGCACTGAATCTAATCCCTTCGACGCAATCGAAAGGTCTGTCTGAGCAATTCCCGCCTACCGAAGCCTATTCAGAAAGGAAATTCAAGAAGGATACATTCCCTCTTTTGTATTCTACTAACCTAAAGAATAATCTTCATGCCTTAGCACAATCTTAGGTTGTTGACAAGAAAACTTGTTAACATTTTTGGCGCTAGAAGGAGGGCTAGAACCTCCGACTTGGTTAAACTCCCAACACTACAATTCTCTAACCCCACTTAACCTTATTTTAAGTTCATCTACTTTTGTTTGATCATGGCCATAAGGAATGAAAGATCTTAACAAGGGTCATCTGAACCCTACTTGGAAAGATTCCACCCAATGATCATCAAGGATTCCAACCAAGATGAAGAGCAAAGATTAAGGCTAGAAGCTTTTAGAATTATAAACAAGAAAAAAGCGGAATCTTGTGACCCTGAGAAATGAAGTCTAAATCCTTTTCATGTTGGCCCCATCCCTATATTTGCACTAGGAAAGAAAACAAATGGAGGTGACAATATCTTCAATCAAATGAGAAGAACAATCCAACATTATTCCAAAGGCACCATCTTTGAGAATGAGATAATGGATGATCACAATAGCTTTGCATATAAGTGGCAACCAACTACGTCAAAATCACTTCCAAATCAAGAAATTCAAAGGGTGGTAAAAAGAAAAGCAATCAAAGAGTGTGAAATAATAAGGAAAGAAATAATAAGTCAAGAGGCCATCCGCAAGAATCGAGTTCCAAGTCTGGAGTTCCAAAAGAGTGCAACTTAACAACTTCCATAGAGAATGTCTACTTGCTTATAAAGGATGAGGTTAATTACTAGCCATCACAAAAAAGGAGGCCAAGACATGAAAGAAACCAAGGTGGATCCTATTGTCATTATCACATGATGAATGGTCAGGAAACTAACCATTGCATAACCCTGGAGGGAATGATCATAAATTTCTTTGGACAAGGAAAGATTAAAGAATATGTAAAGAAAATTTGAGAAAAAATCAATAAAGAATTGCTTTCCAAAGAGAAATCTACATGGTTGGGAGTGAAATGCTACTTATATTTGCAAACTACCTAAGATGGTAGAAAAGCCTCTTTCTACGCCGAGATGGCCAGGGCAGAGCACCTCCTAGAGGGAGGGTGGGTAAGCCTTTAGCCATGCTATAAGATAGCCAGGTTAAAGCATCGAACAAGCCCTTAGCCGCGCCTCTGGTCAGGTCAAGGCACCTCTTAGAGGGAGGATGGAGTAAGCTTCAGCCATGCCATAAGATGGCCATGATAAAGCACCGAACAAGCCCTTATCTGCGATGCAAAAGGGCCAGGGTAAGGCACCTCCTGGAGGGAGGACGGAGTAAGCCTTTATCTGCGCCATAAGACGGCCAGGGTAAAGCACCGAAAAAGCCTCTGTCAGCACCACAAAAGGGCCAGGGAAGGGCGCCTCCTAGAGGGAGGTTGGGTAAGTCCTTCGTTTTAGTTTCTAAGATGAGCTAACCAAGAGCACCGGACAACAATGGACTAAGATGTCCAGGCCTAAGAAGAGGCCCATTAAACAATGGACTAAGAGAGTCCAAGCCCGAGAAGAGGGTCATCAAATCATGAACTAAGATGTTCAAGCCCAAGAAGAGGCATTTCCAATTGTGGATTAAGACGTCCAAGCTCAAGAAGCAACTAGATAGATTACTTCTATACGAAGGGTTCACATATCAAAGGAGTAGAACAGAGCTCCACTTATAAATACCCGAATTTGGGTTTCGGGATTTTCATTTCTAAACATCATCAATTAATACCGAATTTGGGTTTTAGGTCTTTCAAATCTAAATGTCATCTATTAATACCCGAATCTGGGTTTCAGGACATTCATTTCAGGACTTCGCTTACTAATACTCAAATCTGGGTTTTGGGTCTTTGTTTATTCTTAACTTTATCATACCTGAACCTGGGTATCGAAACAATTACTTATTTGAGCCCTAATTTGGGTGTGAAATTTCAATAATGGAATTCTATTTTTCTATCACAAATGCCCGAATCTGGGTCAAAGAATATTTTCATAAAGATCATTATTAGGAGTTTTTGAATCAGAGTTTTGGATTTCTAATTTACCAAATCCCATTAATGTCAAGGAACGGGTCGAATGATTTCTACTTTCGAAATTAAGATGGTGATTTATGAATTTAGTTCTTCATTAAATATTTATTTAAGGTTACGTTCCAACATTTATGCCCTTGTGATAAGGCAGGATTTTCTATCAGCAAATTTCAGATACTCCAACCAAATGGTTGTAGTTAAATTCTGAAGCATTTCTCATGACGGTTTAAGATGGGATTTAAATGTTTGATATGGATTATATTTCATTCAATTAACAAGATGATTTTTTAATTTAATGATATACATAGACTGGTATATCAATTTCAAGCTAACAATTTGAAATATTGTTTGCTTTATACTTTTCAAGGAAATCAGCACAGCAAAGGGAAATAAAAAATTCAGCAAATTAAGAAGTAATGAAGGAGCTATCAAAAAGCATTTCAGAAGTGACATAACAGAAAAGGATTACAAATCAGGTGATATTTACCGAATTTATATAATTTAGATAAGTCATGAGATAATTTACGAAAATATGAAGTTAATCACATCTTTATGCAAAACAAGTTTATTCAAATCAAATATATAAATAAATTACAAGTCTTTAGTAACCTTCTCAAGAGTCTCAGCGACTGAAGGATCCACTACATGACAAATCGTAGTGTTGAGAACCTCTTTGAGTTTCTTTTCTTTCTTCCTAGCTCTGTTTTCGTCATCGATCGCATAACGTTAGTTTTCAAAGCATGATTGAAAGCCCTATTTGCTGCCCTAATGGTCTTGTTATCCCTTTCAAGCTCAACGACGCGCTTCTGAATGAAGTAAATGTCGTGTTCGAGCTTCTGATTCTTAGCAGCATAATTGTTAATAGTTTGAGAATATTTAATCTTCTGTTGCTCGTCAAAATATTTGGCTATCTCAAATTTGACTTTCCAGTACCAATTCCGCACAACATTCTCGTCTAAGCCCGAAGGAGGTTTGAGCATAGTATGGAATTTCTGGGCTGCAAGAAGCTTTGACCTTGTAGGTTTAGTAGCCGAAGGAGTAGTGTGGGGGACCGACAAATCAATACTTGAAATCTTGCCCCCCATAATGAATTCCAAAGAAGCACACTGTGCCTTACTATCCTTTAATTTCAGCTCCAAGTCACTTATTTGTTTAATAAGCTATGACATCTTGTGATCAAAGTCAATTGATAGATTTGTCTTCACTTCTCGCTTAAGTGCGGTATTCGTTTCATCTTTACTTTTAATTTTAGCCTCGAGATAGGTGAGGTGATCCTTTTGGCCACTAGCGATGGTTTTTTGAATAAAATATCTTTTGTGTCATTTCACAGCTTCGATATTACCACCGAAGCATTTTAATAAGGTATCGTCACTAAGCACAATCCCTCCACTTGCTTGCAACAACTTCTCTCTAAGAGCATCGACACGTTAGCTCCTATTTAAGAAAAAGAAATAAAACAGAGTCAAAATCAGAATGAAAAATTTCTTTATTATTACGACAAAGGATTACAACTCAAACAACAACGAAGTCAAAAAATACAATAGACAATTGATTGACATCTAAAGCTTAGAAACTATATTTTTAACCTTGTTTAATGAATTAGCAGAAAGATTAACTATAGAATCAAAAGGAATATTTAATCCCTCCTGGGTTAAGATTAGCGGGCATTTGCTATAGTTCCACTTCCTAACTGGAGGACTATCGTGAGTGCAAATTAATTTTATGTGGAATGTCCTGATTTCTTTAAGAAATGTCTCTTTCTCATTATCGAGAAAATCAAATCGGAGCCGAGGATACTCCAAGTAAAGTTTTTGTAAATCCCTGAGGAAGCAGTATCTTGCTAATTTTGAAGATTTTAAAATCGATGCCTTTTCGAGATAAAATCGTGCCAATTTGACATATTGGCTTAAATGGTCTCCAAAGACAAGGCGACCTAATGAACAGTCACTCTGAAATAATATAATAAAGTGAATCTAAGCATAGAAAGTAAGGCAAAAATATATACTTAAAATCAATAAACTATTATATAGTTATAATTATTAGTCTGGTTCATACAAAATAGACTTAGAAAACTATTTAGAGACAAATTTATCTTTGTTGTACTTAAGCTTTTTAACGGGGAGATTTTGAGGAATTGACCCGACCCATGGTAAATTCCAATAAGCTCGAGGGTGTGGGTCGGATCCAAATTCATCTAAGTATCTTTTATGAAAATGTCTAAGTAGACCCCCACTGAGTTCGCCTAAGTACGAAAAGTCTATAATTGAATGTCTACAATAAGCTTTATATAAAAAGTTAACTAAGATGTCTATCACTAGAATCAACATCCAAAATAAAGTGAGTAACTCTCGATTCTACTTTAAGAGAGCGTCATATCAGAGGCGTGCTCTCTTTAATAAGGGGGCTGCCTTTTGATGTCTAAAAGACGCTAGTACCGAGTCACTCCTGTCGAGACTATGATACTTTTCGGAGAGAACATTATGCTCCTTTATCTGTTTGTCTAATTCCCTAAATAACTTGTTAATTTCGGGTTGTTTTCTTTCAAGTTTTGTCCTATAGGGAAGGGTGGACTTCTTCTTTATCTAAAACAATGATGTTGCACTAATTATTATTTTCGAAGTGAAAGATATTTAAACAGAGAATCCCATACTTGAGATACCGAGACAGAAGTTTGGGAGGCCTGCTTTTTCCCGTTTGGATCTTCAACATGAACAGGAGCAAGCTCATCCTCTAGAGGAGCAGAAGGCCCGGGGGATGCAAGTGGAACATCCTTTTGAGGAGATGGCTCATTTTCAGGAGATTTAGCACTATCGCCACCATCCTTCTCAGAAGTTCCAGAAGGACCTCCCCTATCTCCACTAGCCCCTGACCACCATCGATGTTGTCATCATTTTCGTCATCATTATCATTGTCATGGTCACCGCCATCATTTTTATCCTTACCTTCTTCTCTGGCGGCTTCATCTTTGTCACTCTCATCCTCAGAGTTTGATTCGATTTCAAAGGATAGGACATTAAAAGAAAGAATTTCAAAAGCATTAATTTCCTATTCGTCTGTAGGTTCAATCCCCTACTTCGTCTAGTTAATCTTGCCCATCACTCTATCAACTAGGGCAGAATCAAGATAAAGAAAGCTAAAGTCTGGGCATTTCTTGAAGTTGTCGGCATATTCAAGTAGAAGGGCTTCTTCATAAGATTTCAGTAGCATTTGTCTAAGAGTAGCGCCAACAAATTGAGACACTCGCTGCTTAGCGTCAGCAATGGTGTTGACAGCGAGTTTCAAAGAAGCCCTGGTCTTTCTAAACTTATCAATTAAAAAAAATTTCTTCGTGGCCAAGCGAGCTTTCTTGTCTTCAGACTCTTGTAAAGTGAGCTCCATGATAAATTTTTCGTCAGCAAGGAGTTGACGAGCTTGTTTTTCTGACAAGAGATCAGTTTTGGCCTAGGCGAGAGAACCTTTTAATCGCTCTAGCTCTCAGGAGGCTTCATCTTTAGCTACTGAAAGTGAAGATACTTGATTTTTTAGGTTTGAAATTTACTCCTGAAGTTTGGAGGATTCAGTAGAGGACTTCAAAGCATGTTCATTCAAAGCTATCCAACTCTTAGAAATCTAAAAGGAAGAATGATGGTGATAAGGTCGATTGAAGAAAAACATACCAAAAGTTGTTGCTCCATTAAAGAGCGGCAGCGCCCCACCAAATCTGTGGTAGAAGAAGGTAGATGAACTGAAGCGAAGGATTCAAAATGCAAGATAGACTCAACCATCTACTCAAGGTTGACGGCAGAAGGAGAAGAAGATGTTGGCTGAGAAGGTATGCGCCTTGGAGTGGGGGTCATATCCAAAGCCAACTGCATTTGTGCAAGAGCAGTAGGAGAGTATGAAAAAGAAATACGAGTGATAGGATAAATTCCAACTGGGGTTTGCACTGGCTTATCTCTAGGAGCCTCCACAATCGGGCTCTTCAGAGCCTTTTCAAGAGATAAGTTCTCCTCCTCCTCCTCCTCCACACCTACAACTTTAGCAACTTTCTTCGAAGGCTGTGCTTCAGAATATTCCACTAACTTCCTTTTAAAAGCTTTCTTAGATTTGGCAAATGATTCTGTAATTGATGATACTCCAGATGCATCAGAAAAAGGGACAACACTACTAATGGGCACTATAACTTGAGAAGAAGCTGAAACAAGTTCAAACAGATTAGAAAGTCAGCCAAATAATTAAGAGAGTACCAGGGATAGAAGGAAAATACTTGACCTATAACATACCAGAGCAATCAGCGCAAATAGGTGACCTGGGAGAAAAATTTTATGGGTCTCTTAGAGCGAGAAAGCGTTTGCCATGGGAAGTATGTTGGACGGATGGAGGAGTTCCTAAGATCTTCTAGCCTGCCGGTAGAAGAGAATGCTTTCGTAAATTTGTGGGAGTCAATAGTGTCAATCTCCTCCCAACTTGGCTTGAGGCCACAATTAGAGATTCAATTGTTTTCTGATCTTCATCGTTAAGCTCTTTAGTAGGGTACCTAATGAAAGTAGAGATTAGGCAAGAGAAATCATTAAGTAAGGAAAGATGGCAAAAATCAAGACTTACGAGGTGAAGCAAAAGTTCCACGGATGTTTGGAAAACACTTGATGAAGAAAAAATGGTATTCCCAGTCTCTGAATTTATTAACCCCGTCTAAAATCAACTTTTTTTGTGGATTGGCTCTGTATATCTGACTATTAAGATTGCTCAGCTTGACCAGCCGGGTCAAGTAGTTTAATACTTCAACGTTGAAGGGAGGAAGACCGGATTCCAATGCCATCATTTTTGAATATAAGAGATAAGTGTAAACATTTGGTGACAATTCGATTTGGGCAATCCCAACATGAGAGAGAAATGTGGATAATAATTCCAAAAAAGGCAAGAATCGCTCATACCATATGTGGATGGCAGTATAGGCAAAGAACCCTTTAGGAGGGTTATTAATGGTGTCAGTCTCCCTAGGAGGAATTGCTTCAATACCAATGAAGCCAAAGTCGTCAAGGATGGCATCGACTTCTTCTTGAGTTAAAATAAGAGAGTGCTTGGAGATAGCTTCAGCCTTATTTAGGGAACTCATGACTCTTCTAGGTGAAAATGTTTCAGTTAAGATTTTTAAGTTTGAAATGGATATAAAATTCTATTAGGAATTAATCAGGAAACCAATTCAAATGACTTAACAAAAATCGAATGTGAAACTTCAAATTTGTGCCAAAAGTTCAAGTTAAAAATCAAAGACATTTGGCTTCCAACAAAGTCGAAAGGAAAAGGACATCAATATTTAACAAGTGCATCTCGACATTGTTGAAAGCCTGAATAAAAGTTTCCTCGAGCTATTGACAAAGTCGAAAGGATAAGTCAAAATATTTGTTTAATCATCCCTTTTCAACAGTGTCGAAAGCCCTACAGGAACTAAATTGCTAAAAGAAGATAGCTAAGAATAACTAAAGAACTTGAGTAGAAACCTACACTAGAAATATTTCATAAACCAAATGTCAAGACCCTTTGACGTTGTCGAAACCAATAACTTAGGTTTCCTGAGAAAAACACTAATGTTGTCAAAACTTAACATACTCATTGAGTCGAAATGTTCTAAGTTACACTCATATGCACTTAGGACGTTTCGACAAAGCTGGACAAAAACAGCTCTAGGGGGTTTCGACTCAGTGGTTTAAAGTGGTGTCGAAGGGGTCTTATTGATGATTCCGGAGATTAACTAGGGAAAATGGATTGCAATCGAAGCAAAGGGTTTCGACTAAGTCAAAATGTTATGCTATCGAAAGAGTTCCTACTCTCTACTTAACAGTATGACCTTACGACAAGGTTGATCAAATCGGAACGACAACACCTTTCGACCTCATCGAAAGGGGATATGGAAGCAAAACCCATGTTGTCACCTCAATCCATTTCGAAGGGGTAGAAAAGTCATTTTTTGGTGCCAATTTTTCATCCGTATGTTTGAAACTTCCGGGTAAGGAAAACATGTTCCACCATCTTCCTCAAACTCGATTGCAAATCCAAGATTCCAAAAATTCTTAAAAAACCAATAAATAAAACATGCTAAGAATATGAGTTTTAACTGAGATCAATCGTTTTCGATTTCAAAAGAATAAAAATAATAATCAAATTGGAAATCCAGATTTATTAATGAAGAACAAAAATAGTAAATTTTGAAATAATGATCCAAACCCGATAAGGGGATGGATTTCAATATCATCCACTGTCAATTTCAAAATCATAAATGAAAAACAAACTCAGTTAATTCCTAAAATAGATTTCAAAAAATCTTTTCAGTAAATCAAGCTAAATCTACCTTACAAAAATCGAAAGTTAGACATTCCAAAATCGAATTTCAATTTTGAAATCTGAAAAAATGATGTTCGATTGAAACTAGCAAAATAAAGTTAAATCTAAACTTACGAATTGGATTTGTTGATTGCTTTGTTTTCTAGAAGCAAGCTGAAAGTTTGAGAATCTGTAGAATTCTTTTACTTGTTCTTAAAATTTTGATTGCAGAAAAGTAAAAGAGGAAGAAGAAAAAAGGCGTACTTTATAAGAAAAGTCACCCAGATTATCTGTCGCTGGATAAGATTTGAATGGACAGCCCAGATCCATGCGGGAAGGCCGAGAGGAGGGAAGCTTCAATGTTTCAACAAAGTTGACTTGAAAATTCAAGTGCATCCTTTCGCAAGGAGAGGAAAAATGTTACTCCAAAAATCACATTTCGACTTAGTCGAAACCATTTCAAGCAGAGAGCAAAAGAAAAGAAGAAAGAAAGACACTAGATAGACCTTTCGAAAGAGTCGAAGGGATGCCGTCATCGATGTCTGGATGCGACATAACCGTTTGAAAGTGTTGAAAGGTTTCTCCAATCAATATCCAGAGGGTACTAACCTTCCGAAGAAGATGAAGGAGTAGAAAGCACCCTTCCGCCTTCATTTACAACCTTTCAACTAGATGAAGACCTTTCTATTCAGTCGAAGCTACTCCTTTCGAAGACAAGAAAGAATAGCCCTTTGGACACAAGCCAAACCATTCAGAACAAATGGTTTCGTCTTCATTCAAATTGCTGAAAACAAGCATTATCTTGAGCAACCCCTTCGAAAGCTATAGTAAGCCTTTTGAACTGGTCGAAACCAATGTGGTCTAGGAAGGGTTCGGCATCAGATCAGAAACAAGAGCAGAGGCGAAACCAATGTTATCAAAACCAATGAGCAGAGGCTATCGACAGAATTGAAATAATTTACAAGACAAATAAAGAAGAGGATCACCACCATACCTTTTGACAAAGGCGGCAACATGCTTAAACCCTTCGACATCCACCTTCTGACCCAGTTGAAAGCATCAGGGTCAAAAGGTGCTGACCCGCATCTATAAATAAGACTCAAGTGGTCATGTTTTGGGGATTCAATTCTTCCCATTCCAAACTTGTATTTCATTAATAAAAATTGTTGTAACCCTAATTACAAGATTAATTTGGGGATTTGAAGTAATAAAGCCATCTTTTGCTTATAAAAGGGAAGTCTCAAGTAATTTAGATTACTCTTCATTTTATTAAAGCTCTTGCCAGTTTCACTTTTGTGTTGAAGATTTCGCCTTCATCGAAAGGCCACCGTTGACATAGTTGAAACCTAGTAAGATTTAAACCACTTCAAGTTCACACTTCAAGTAACCCTCCTCCAAGTCTTAGTTTTCGACAAGGTCGAAACCAAGTCACAACTTACCTGAACCCTCAACTAAAATAAGGAGATAAAGGATTCGGCTTCTAACATGGTCGAAACCCTTCACCAAAGCACTGTAGCTTGATATTATTAGTTCAAGTCCAAGAAGGTTGAGCTCACCGCTTCCGACAAGGTCGGAACCCTAACTCAGATTCTTGGTTCAAGCTTAATCACTAAAATCATTTTGCTTCCAATATGGTCGAAAACGTAGTATTTGATTCTTAGAATAAGTCCTTGTTATACTATCATTAAGGCATTCGACAGGGTCGTATTCGTCAAAGGAAAAACTCTCTAAGATACTTCATTTGAATCGAAAGCAAGGCTTTCATAGGAAATACCAATCCAACTCAGCAAAGATGAAAGGTCATTAAGCACTGAATCTAATCATTTCAACACAATCGAAAGGTCTGTCTGAGCAATTCCCGCCTACTGAAGCCTATTCAGAAAGGAAATTCAAGAAGGATACATTCATTCATTTCTATTCTACTTGCCTAAAGAATAATCTTTGCTCCTTAGCATAACTTTAGGGTGTTGATAAGAAAACTTGTTAATAGCTCCTATTAATCATGATGGCTCAAATTGATCGCGATAGCTCATATTGATCATGATGACTTAGGTGGATCATGATGATTTATGTTGATCACAAGTTGTAAGATTGCCTTTTGATGGTTTGTATTGATCATGAGGGCTCTCAATTTTTTTCCTGATAGTTGCTTCAAAAGTTATGAATCAAAAGGCACCAATTTATTGATTCTCGATAGCTCCCGATAACCTTCCATATCCATACATTAATATTTTAGTGAATTAATTCATGATGGTTGTTCCTTTATGATGTCACTTATGTGTTGTTCTATGTTAACCATAGGATTCATCATGAAGACTCTGTTAAGATAACATATGATATCTTTATAAAGGTCGCTTCATAGATCCCTATGATAGCTTGATTACTCCATCTTTTAGTAACTTCATTAAGTTGGCATGCAACATCTTTATAAGATTTCACTAATGATGACTCTTCATCATTTCCTTTACATACTACTTAAGGATGGAAAATACTTGCTTCATTGAACCTCCCATGATATCCTTTGTTTACCATTTGAAGATAGCATGTGATGGCTATAGTTACTACTATAATTTTCATCGAAGAGGTTCGATAGGCCTTGAATTTGTAAGCCATCGCTATTGTTGAAGTGACAGTGCCGATATTAGTAATTGCTTCTCCACATCGCATGCCATAGCAATTGTCGAAGACATGAAACCATAAAAGCACTTATGGATTTGTGCCAAAGAGATATAATACCGTGCTACATCAATAAAGGAATATATACAATGTCGCATATGACCGAATAGGCAATGGGATCAATTGCAACCCACTTTGTAAGTCATCAATGAGTACTGAAGTGACCATAGTGCATTTCATTGATGCTAAGTTCTATAGACGGCGCCTTTCATGACAAGGAGCCACACTTCATTCATGATGTCATCACTCCGAAGACATATCACCCTCAAGGTACTAGATGTGCCACTCACTTATCATGGTCAAAGCAGGCTTACCAACAATAATCTTAAAGGTCATCAACATGACATTAAGACGACAACGTACCTCACAAGTACATCGAAAGCATTAATTTATGAAGATATCAAAGGAATACAAATCTATGCCACACTTCATTAATGATCACATCTCACATCATCCTTAAACAAGCACATCGAAGATGTCATGTATCCGAGCAAAGTGGTGTTAATGAAAGACACTATCAATACCCATGAAGTTGTTAAGGACATGGAAAACATATTGGATAGAGCCACCTTGAACCAATGGTTTACTATTTCAATGCCTCAATGGCGTCTTCAACTAAAACTTTGTGGATCACTGAAATCATTGCCAACGTTGCCGCCAAAGTCCATACCGAAGGATGCCGAAGATGTTGAAGCTGCACGACCTTATAAATATGGACCTAGGGGTGCCATTTTGAAGGAGGAATTCTCTCATCTCATTTCCAACTTTTTCAACTTTATAAACCAAAAATTGATTTGTAGATTTGTAGGGCCTATTATACTATTGAAACCTTGTACACTTAAGGATTTTGAAATTAAACTAGTACATAGCATAACATATTGATTCAATTAAAACTTGTGAAATGAATGATCTTTTGGCTTCGCATTTTGACTGTTTGGACTTGTGACTTGCATAGCATATATGACTTCGACTCTGTGACTTGCATAGTATACTAGACTTTGAACTTATTCCAACATAGCATATCTGACTTTGAACTAGTACTTGCATAGCATACCTGAATTCGAACGTGAATCCTAATAGAATTTTTAACTTCGATGCTACAAACTTATATAAACTCATACGACTTCGATCTCGATGACAACATTATGGAAAGTTATAAAAACTCTCTTCGACTTGATGAGTTCGACTAGCATCGACAAGGCCTCTCTTTGAATTTACACTGTTTCACACTTTTACGGTTAGTGAATTTATTCGTTAACATTTTAGCGCTAAAGGAGGGCCCAAACCTCTTACTTTCTTAAAATCCCAAGTGAAACCACCTTGGCTTACATTGAACTACCCTAACCTACATATTTAGGATATAATGAACTTTCCGAACCAAGCGTATCTCGTTCAAGCTAACTAGCCTTAAGCCTTGACACCATGTCAAATAACCATGCTAAAATGTCCAAACAAGGGTCATCTTAACCTAGAACAACTAGGCCCACTTATCAAGTCTTTAATGATCCCGGACTTCACGATGAACAAATGCTAAGAATCAAGGCACTACAGATAATGGAAAATAAGAGAAGACAAGCAATGTCTTATAACCTAAATAAACAAAGCTTGAATCCATTTCATCTTACCAATAGAATCCAGCTGAATTGGATAGTTAGAGTTGAAGACATCTGGTTTGGACATCACTAACAAGCCTTTTCCATGAAAATTATGGTTAACCTTTGGTGGCTCTCCTAAAGTCTTGTGGTGGTCTAAGATGATAAAATATTAGAGGAGCTTTGATGGAGTTAACAGCTTAAGTCTATTTCTCCTATTCTCAACTAGATGGATTAACAAGTCTACGGTCTTTTAATCCTTGGATTTTAGACTCTTAGAAGCGGGATCTAAAAAACGAAAAAAAAACCTGTCGGTAAAGAGTAGTAATAAAATAAGGAAAACCAAGGATAAGAGAATTACTAACAGTAGAAAATGTCCACTTTTATTGGAGAAGCATTTGACGAAGAAAAATTGAGGCTCCCATACTCTCGCCTTATTAACGCCCTCAGAAATCAAGCTTTTTGGGTGTGTATGAATTTGGTACAGTTGGCGGCCTGGTTTTTCACCCTCCTTAACATGACCAGCTATGTAATGAAGAATGTTAGCATTGAGAGATGGGAGTCTAGCTTCCCAAGCTGGAAACTCCAAGCAACTCAGGTATGTATAAGCGTTAGGCAAGAACTGGATCAGTGTTATATTCAGGTGCTACAGGTATCTTAAGAGGAATCCCGAATAAGGAAGATCACTAGTGTGCCGGATATGAATAGTAGAAAAAGAAAGTATCCCTCTGATGGGTTATAAATGTTATTTGTAGGGCCAGTAGGAATGGTTTTGACCCCAGTAATTCCGAACTTTTGAAGAATGGAATCCACTTCAGCTTGGGTGGTAATGAACGATGGATTTGAAGTAGTATCTCCCTTCTTGCTAGCCGAAGGGGAAGGTTTGGACTCTTTGCCAGTATTATTTAATAGGCTTCTTACTAGATTGTTTACTCTCCATTATCATGTTAGGTAATACTATTCCAAATTTAAGAAATAATCATAACCGTATTGCCTAAAATATTTGTTACATGTAAAGGTAAAAGTTTAGTCATCCATGTAATCCATTTATTCTTGAACTGACAAAGTATGTAACAACCACTAGATAATAATTCTTAAAAGTCACATGTTGAGTTTGTTTAGGAACTTAAGTTTCAATTCTGATATGAGAATATCATGAATGGGGATTATATAGAAATTAAAGGAAAATAGATATATGACATCAATAAGTTCACGTTAGTAGTGTTGTAAAACTAAAGCTATGGGACACTAACAAGTTCCGTAACCATAACTAACGTCAAAATAGTAGGGTCACCGACATTGATAGATAATGGCAATGCAAATTGGAAACAAGATAATTAGATAGATAATTTTATAACATTATAAATGTAATGGTGTCAAGAGTGCTGATGTTATATAAGGCTCCATTTTAATGTTAAAAGTGATTATGAAATGTAAAGAAAAGTAGGAAGGCTATGGCCACCAAACTATGCTTGAAGACAAACATCAAAAGAGTATTTTGAATAAGAATATTAATAAGAATGTCGACAAGGTAAGCCAGAACGCTTATTGTCGATGACTTCTAAATTTTCAATTAAGGATAGCCGCACTTCAACTTAGTTGATGAGATGCAAAATGACTTCAGTGCTATCGACCTTAATTAATTAACAAAGAGTGCCACTAACTACAACAAAACTAGTGTCGAACCAGTTAGCGTCATAGTTAATCAACCAGATGCCTTCTTTTCTTTCTATGACTTCAAGTTTCTTGGGACAAGCCTATAACTTTGAGTTACTTAAAGTACTATCTATGATATTAATTAACAGTGATATTGAGGACTTTGTGTAGTTTGATAAGCTTCATGCTAATTACCTATAGTACGAAAACTTTTAGCTAGCAAGAAACCATAAGGTTCTATTAACTTCCAAAGGCAAAATATCATCGGGAATGATCAATGTTAATATGATAAAAGCCAATGTCAAGGTCACCGTTGTTGTTAATAAACTTATAGTATACCAATTTTCATATCAGTGTCAAATAGTATTAAAATCTACCCACGATTCGAAAAAAAATATTGTGTTATTGCCTAAGTCAATATTAGGACTCTAGGCGACTTCCTGAGCATCGATACCAACACAGGGCTGTGGGTTATAGTTTTATATATTACCCATTTTTAAATAGGAAATCCCCAAATCATTAAATCAATACCATTAAACAATTAATTCAACATTAAGTGAGATTAACAACCACAATCAACAACGAAATTTGGGTTATTAGAATCAAATGATCGGACACGATTCTTGATTCTAAAAGTAACGAAATCTAAGGTAAACCCTAGTCATGGTTTTAAAATAAAATTCATGCAAACTAAGGCAATAATTGATTAAATGAAAGCTATACTCGGGTGTAGAAATTCTCTACTAAAGGACTTGAGTTTAAAGCTAATTATTGAAAGCTTAATTCTTGTTCAAGTTTTTGAATTTCAGGTGAAAGAAGGAAGAAAGAAAGGCATGTGTATTCATTGGAGAAGGTAAGAAAATTAGAGCCATTAAATTGGGTTCAAATTATCGGTTAAGATAAGCGCGAGAAGACCAAAAGGTAGGAAATGGATTACTCCGATACTATTGCTTGAAAAGTCAATGGCTCCTAGGGGCAAATGTTACAACTACAACTCTCATCGAAGAGGTTCAATGTGCCATGATTTCGCAAGCCATCGTTATTGTCGAAGTGACACTGATGATTGTAGTAATTGCTTCTCAATCACATCGCATGTCATAGTTATTATCGAAGACATGAAACCATAAAGGAACTTACAGATCGGTGGCAAAGAGATAGGATACTACGTTGCATCAATAAAGGAATATATACAATGTTGCATATGACTAAATAGACTAAGGGATCAATTTCAACCCACTTCGTAAGCCATCAATGAGTGCCGAAGTGACCATAGCGCATCACATTGAAGCTAAGTTCTATAAACGCCACCTTTCATGACAAGGAGCCACACTTTATTCATGAGGCCATCACTTCGAAGACATATCAACCTCAATGTACTAAATGTGCCACTCACTTATCATGATCAAAGTAGACTAACCAACAATAACCTTGAAGGTCTTCAAAATGACATTAAGATGACACCATACCTCACAAGTACGTCGAGAGTATTAATTTATGAAGATGTCAAAGGAGCACAAAGCTATGCCACACTTCATTAATGATCACATTGCACATCATCCTTAAACAAGCACATCGAAGACGTCGCGTATCTGAGCGAAGCGGTGTAAATGAAGGATACTATCAGTACCCACGAAGTCATCAAGGATACCAATAACATATTGGATAGAGCCACCTTGAACCAATGCTTTACTATATCAATGTCACAGTGTTGTCTTTGACTAAAAACTCTATAGGTCATCGCAGTCATTGCCAATGCATTCACTGAAGTCCATATGGAAGGATGCTAAAGAAATTAAAGCCACCCGACCCCTATAAATATGGACATAGGGGTGCCATTTTGAAGGAGGAATTCTCTCATCTCATTTCTTACCTTTTCAACTTCGTAAACCATAAATTGATTTGGGGATTTTAGAGCCTACTGTACTATTGAAACATTGTACACATAAGGATTTTGAAATTAAACAATTTCATTGCATAGCATATTGATTCAATTCGAACTTGTGAATTGAGTGATCTTTTGGCTTCTCATATTGACTATTTGGACTTGTGACTTGCATAGCATATCTGACTTCGAATCTATGACATGCATTGTATATTGGGCTTTGAACTTATTCCAACATAGTATATCTAACTTCGAACTAGTACTCGCATAGCATACCTAACTTCGAACGTGAACCCTGACAGTATTTATGACTTCGACTTTGAACTTATATAAACTTATATGACTTCGATCTCGATGACAACACTAAGGAAAGTTATAGTAACTCTCTTCGACTAGCCTCGTTAAGGCCTCTCTTTCAATTTACACTGTTCCACCACACTTTTGCGGTTAGCGAACTTATTCGTTAACAGCTATGTTTAACTTCTCACGATAGGTTTACAAGATTTACCATGATAATTTAAGGATTTATCTCAAATTGCTCTACAAACTCTTCAGGACGCCTTATTAAATCCCTATGATAATCTTATTTTGCCATTTGGATGTCAGTATGTGGTGGTTTGTTACCATAGGATGGTTTGATTACTTTAGTTTGTCATTTAGAGATAGCACACAAATGCCTCTTATAACTTTTCATGATGGCTCTTTTACCTTGTCCAATGATTGCTTCAAGAAATAAGCATGATGGCTACGTGGAATCACCTACAATGGCTCTAAGAGGATCTTCATGATGGCTTGTTTTATAGCAAGTTTAATGTTTCTTTTCAAGATGACCCTTGGTGGCATGTGAAAGATTCACTCTTTATTTGATAACCTTGAATTACATATGGTGACTTCCTTGTTTATCAATCTACTCTTGGTATTTTGGGTGTAACAGGCCTTACAAAAGTTTTTGGATTCGAAATATCCGATAAAAATTTGAAAAGTGGAAAATGCCCCCAGTAGCAATTTCCCAAAGCTTTCAAGTAAACGACCATATATGGATTAAATAATAATATTTTATGATCTATAGATACATAAAATAAGGTTCGTTACACTCTCCCCTTTCAGTAATTTTCCCCCCGAAATCCCCAAACAGGTCGAAAAGTAGTCAACCATAATTACCTCGCATGCCTAAAAATCATATACAACCATCAACACATAAAATAGACAACCATGCAGTCAATAATATAAATAAACCTATCCTTGCATGCGAGATACTAAACTATCGTATATGACATCAAAACAAAAATAAATGTGATAGACGGTAGGCCTTACCATGCAAAGTGATCTGGATATGCAACCCTCATGCTCTTTTTGATTTCCTACATGCAATTGCCTTTACTTCTGCCCTATTAAACTATAACATCCCCCATTTTGAGGCCCGAAACTAAGCACAACAGATGCAGCAGTCATCCATCATAATAATTTCTGGTGAAAAATGAGACTGGTCAAATGTATCTCTAATGTCAAGAGCATATTAATATGAAAATTTTCAAAACTCATTTCATTAATAACTTTTATATCCATTACATCTCATTACATAATCCCAATGATTCTAGATTCAAAGAAATATAATAAAAATTATAATTATATTCCAAGAGCGGAATATGAAGATCCCCATTAGGTGATCAGAGTCTAACTACTTTACTGTTATAAATCCTTTTATTACATCCATTCAAACAAAACACAAGCTTTAAACAACACAGTAGGAATACACTCTTAAAATTAGCTGACTTGCCTCCTCCAGGTCTCTGGAAGCTTAATCGCCTAACCAGAAAATCTCTACTCCCGACCTACTCAAATGAGTACCCGAGAGTTTATGGGTAAAAAAAACATCGGGTCAGACAAAAAGTTTGGTGTGGATAACAATATGCTATCTCAAATAAAAGTAGATATCTACTGTGACCATGCCACTGAGTGGAATGGGTTTTCCCCTCATTAGTATCTCATCCAAATACGTCAATCGTAACAATTCCCCTGCAACCATACTAGTTGGAACATCATAATATAATCATATGCAATGTGGGTAAATCTGTTTAGTTTGTCTTTATAGGGTTAGAACTCACACAATCTACCTAAGTTCATAAAATGGACTATCCGTCTCTAATCTGTGGACTATCTGTGCCAAATTAATTGGACTATACATCTCAACTCATGTGGACTGCCCATCTCACATTTTATATGGACTATCTGTCTCAGGTCATGTGGACTGGCCATCATATGTATCATAGTTTTCCTAGGGTTACTATGAACCTATCAAGAATCATATGGACTATCTGTCTCATATATCATGTAGACTATCCATCGCACATATCATAGTTTTCCTTAGATTATAATGAACCTATCAACAATAATATCTTTTTGATCAAATAAGGGGATCCTAACAAAATTGATATATTTGATTTCCTGGATGCAATTCTACTCACTCAGGAGTTTGGTCTGACCATACTCACTATTGGGACAACCTAACTAGTAATTCTGCCCTCAATCCCAAGATGCAATGTTGGGTCATCATGATGTGAGTATGACAATGATAAATATGAACATTTAATTGATTAAATAATAACAAGAATATGTAACATCATGCATCAAAACATGTTCAATTAATAGTCATAGGCATCAAAAATTTACTTAGTCTTAAGTAATAATTTCCTTTGGCAAACTCATATAAAACTTAGACTAAAATACCATTTTATACTCTTGAAAACATTTATCTATACAAATTATTAATCCCTTAAATCATTCTTTAAACAAGGAAAACATATCCCCTTTACATAGCCAAAAACTTATGCCAAAATACAATCACTTTTAATTTTCTTCTTTTAATCATTCAATATCAAAATGAGGTTGTCGAGCCTCTGTATAGGATGGTTCAGATCTGAGATGATTGAAACTAAATATCGTTGTTTTAAACGTGTTCTATTGAGCCTTCAAACCTACTTGGCTCAAGTCAAAACACAAAGCTTCATGATCATAAGGAAACCGTGGAAACATATGGCTTATCGAGCCACTAAATAAAATTATTCAATTTATACATATATGCATCTCTGCCACTAGAACAGGATATCGAGCGTCCATATTAAGTCTTTAAAACAAATATTTTGAGTTGTAAAACATATGGCAATAATGTCAAAATTATACAGTTATAAAGTTTCTAAAATACATAGGATATCATGTCTTTAAAACATATCTTTCGGGTTTGTATAACATAAGGCTTTTGAGCCTATAAGACAACGATATCAAGTTTTCAAACATACGGATACCATGCCACAGGCATGGATATTAAAAACACAAGTAAAAAGAGGTTCCAGTTAAAACACAAGGTTATCAAATTCTTAAAAACTTAGGGTACCGTGTCCCTAAAACTTGGTGGTGTCGGTTCTTTAAAATCTTAAGGGTGTTGAAACCATAAACAAAAGAGGGGCCGGACCTTTTAAAGGAATGGTATAGAGTCCCGAAACCCTAGGTAACTGAGCCTCTACAACCTTGAGGTATCCAACCCCTACAGTAATTGATGCTGGACTTCTATGTAAATAGATACATAACATATATACTAAGTGGATATCACATATATCACTCCATATAGATGCCGAGTCTGTAAACTCGATACATTATATACCTATCGAATATATATTCCATGTATCAACCTTTATAGATGTCGAGTAACAAAGAGATGGGAGTGCGGAATGTCTATAATGGCATTTCTATAAATAATTGTAAACCTAATTTGTTTCTTTTTAAAGCTAATCCTTTCTACCAAATCTTGCCTCTTGATAAAATATTATTACTAAAATAATATTTTCATATACTTTTCAAAAATTTACTGGAAGATCATATTTTATCTTCCCAAAATAATTGGCAAACCCTTGTAAGTAACGTTATTAATTAATATTAATCAATAGCCTTTCTACTATGAATAATTCATACAAAATCATAACTGTATGTGAAAAATCACCAAAAATCACAGAAATCGGAGTTCCATTCTTCTTTTACATATAAAAATTTCAAGGGCAAAAATATTTATTTAATTATTTATAATAATTAAAACCCAAAATAAACTCCTTTTCCATCTTAAGAAAGTCATAAAATAATAATATGAACTTGGAAAATCATGAAACTAAAACCCCATCTCCAATATAATGTTTTACATAACATATCCAAATTTCAAGTCAATAGGAGGTCAAAAATTAGGTTTTTTTCCATTAAAACCTATCATAATAATTCCTTAAAATTCAAATAAACCATCATCCAATCAAACAATGATATAATCAACCATAGCATGACATATTATCATAAACAATTCAAAAGTTATCCTAGATCCAAAATCAAATATAACTAAATGTGATGGACACCATTATTCGGCTTAGATTGGATAAGTGAGATTAAGATTTGTTGTTGATTAATTTCTCTAAGCTCTTCCCTTGAATTGCTTAGAGTTTCCCTTCCTTTTTTACTAGTAATGGCCGGCCTTCCCTTATGTTTTTGTTTTGATTAGAAATGAAAACGGAAAATGAATGTGAAAGGGAGGATTTGGGGAGTGGAATAAGTAGTTATTCTCATTTTTTCCTTCTTATTTATTTCTTTCTATTTTATGTTCTAATCATTAATTGCTTAATTAAGGCCCGACCCAATTAGTTGTCAGTTCTCTTTATCCCCACACATCGAAATATTCTATCTAATTTATCTAATTAAATCTCCCAAAAAATGTTAAAATAATAAAGGTTTTTCATTCTCCTCCCAATAAATAATTTCGTCTTTGAAATTACGATAAGGAAAACAACAAGCATATCAATCATGCAAACATGTGTGACAAACACAAGACAACAATACTAGCCTATCTGAGTAGCAAAAATTCTATATATGACAAATATAAAACATACCATCAAAACAACCTAGGATAAGTATCTCTAATCCTATCATCTATCTCCCAAGTGTAGTCTTTCTCATTGTCACTCCACTGGACTTTCGCTAAATTGACCGTCTTGTTTCTTAATCTCTTATCCTCTCTTGCTGCAACTCAATTGTTGTCTAACAAAAGTCATATCTGATTTCACTAATAATTATTCCAATAAAGTTAGTGCAACAGTAGACTCTAAATCATGAACACACTTTCTAAGATGAGAAACGTGAAAAACGTTATGGACTCCTTCCAAACTATTCGGTAACTATTTTGTTAAGCGAGTTTCCCTTTCTTTTCTATAATAGGAAATGGACAAACATATCTCGGTGCCAATTTCCCTGATTTTCCAAATAATACTATACCTTTCATTAGTGATACTTTAAAAAAATGTAGTCTCCAATTGAGAAATCTAAAACTTTACCCCTCTTATCTGCATAAGTTTTCTATCTAGACTGAGCTTCCCTGATCCTTACTCGGATCAACTTAATCTTTCCTATGGCTTCTCTCACCATATCTAGACCAAGGATCAATCTGTCTCTGGTATCTAGCCAACATGCTGTTGTCTTGCACGGCTTTATATACAAAGCTTCGAAAGGCACAATTCTTATATTAGCCTAAAAGCTACTGTTATAGGAAAACCCAACTAAGTGCAAATGGTCTTCCCATGACCCTGCAAGTCTAATACACAAGCTCTCAACAAATCTTCAAGTACCTTGTTGGCTCTTTCTATTTGTCCATCTATTTGTAGATGATAAGCGGTAGTCATCTTCAGCTTGGTACCTAACACTTCCTGCACACTCTTTAAGAATTCACCAGTAAACAAAGTATCTCTGTCATTAACTATTCTATTAGAAATCCTATGCAGTCTAATAGTGCTCTTCACAAACTATTTCGCTATGGTAGGTGTCGTCCTTCTCGACTTAACGGGAATAAAATGTCCACTCTTGGTCAACCTACCTACTACGATCCAAATACTTTCATTTCCCCTATTCGACCTTGGCAACTAATCAATAAAACCCATAGATAAAGAAATCCTACATCCAAGGTTGCACATCAAAAGGTTGAAGTAACCTATTCGGTTTCCGCTACTTGACTTTTTGTTGGCAGTTCAGACACTACTTAACACATAAGCCTACATCCTTCTTCATACGTTCCCAAAAGAAACTTCTCTTCATGTCCAGATACATCTTAGTTCCATCAAGATGAATCGTAAACTTCGATCAAAGACACTCCCTAAGAACTTCCCTTCTTAGGTCACAAACATCTAGAACGCACAATCGTCCCTTCTTCCTTAACCATCCATTCTTGTCAAGACTAAGGCCTTTCAAATCATCAATCTCAGTTCCTTATTCAAGTCTTCTAATTCATTAAGTAAGTAATGGATCATCCCTATGCTTAGAAGCAATTCTTTCGATCATTACTGGACGTACTTCCAAACATGATAACATCGCAGTATTCTAACTAGTACTAGTCGTCGACCTTAACCACATACTTAATGTAATCAGTGTCTCTTAATCCTTCCATTCTGCTAGCATAGCTAACACCATATTTTGATGTTTTCTACTCAGTGAATCTACGACTTTGTTTCCTTTTTTAGGAATATACTCAGTTCCAAAATTATAAGCGGCCAAAAACTCTAGCCGCCTTTGATGTCTTATGTTCAACTCCTTCTAAGAGAATAAATATCTTAAAGATTTACGATCCATAAACAATTCGAATCATTCTTCCAAAAGATAGTGTCTCTACATTTTCAAAGAAAAGATCACCGCTGCCAACTCTAAAGCATAAGTTGGATATCTAATTTCATGTGGTCTAAGCTATCAAGAAGCAAAGGGAATCACTTTACCGCTTTGCATTAACATAGCTCTTAATCCTTTCCCACATGCATCAGTATACACCACCAAACCTTGATTTCCATCTCGAACAACTAACACGGGCGCATTGGTCAATAAATGTTTCAGCTTTAAGAATGCTTCTTCACATATATCGGTCCAAACAAACTTAACGTCCTTCCTCTTTAATTTAGGCATAGGTGTCGCTATACGAGAGAAATCCTTGATGAATCTCCGATAATAGCCAGTTAATTAAAAAAAACTCCTTATATCGGTCATAGTCTCAGGTCTTTTTCAATTATTAACAACTTCAATCTTAGCTGGGTCTGCGAATAACCTATATTCTGAAGTTACATGACCAAGAAACTTCACTTCTTTCTTCCAGAAATGACATTTTGAATACTTCGCTTTTAGTTGATGTTGCCTCAACGATTCTAGCACTATTCAATGATGAATCCCATGATCTCGTTCAATCTTATAATATATCAGTATCTCATCCGTAAACACTAACCCAAATCTGTCCAAATGCTTTCATAAGATCCAGTTCATCGAGTCCAAAAAGAAAGTATGCGCATTGATAAGTTAAAAGGGCATGACTACCATTCATACGAACCATATCTTATTCGAAATGTCGTCAAAGTAATACTATCCTTCGTCACTCTCAATTGATGGAACCCTATCGCCAGATCCAATTGGGAAAATGCTTTGGCTCCACTCAACTGATCAAACAAATCGTCTATTCTCAGCAAAGGATATCGATTCTTTATCGTCTTCTAATTTAACATACGATAATCAATACATATCCTCAACGACCCATCCGGTTTCTTTACAAACATCGCAATAGCTTCCCAAGGTGAACTGCATGGCCTAATAAAATTCTTTCCTTCTAAGTCCACCAACTGCACCTTTAACTCATTCATCTCAATATGTGTCATTCTTCTAGGCGGTCTACTTATTGGTTTAGCTCTAGGTACAAAATCTATTTGAAACTCAATAGCTCGTTTTGGCTATGGTCCTATAACTGGCTCGAAGACATTTGCATACTTTCTAACAATAGAAACCCGATTCACCTCATCTTCCACTCCATTGCACCCAATAAAGCACATACATGGAAACTTGAATTTTCTATTGGTATATAATTCGACCACGACTGTTAGGGAGTCTTAATGATATCTTCCTATCTTGACAAAATATCCTAGCATCGTATTTGCTTACCAATGCATAACCAGAACAATCCTAAAACCCACAAAAATGAATACATGCAAATTGCAGGTAGAAGCATGAGCTAACAACTCAAATTCTAAATAGTCACGTCCCATCCCAAGAATTTCATAAAACTATCGAATTTGCAACCCTTAAGGAAATAATCAGGTATGATGGTTCTGGATTTTACTTATCTACCAAACAATGTGAGATAAAAGAACTAATGCGCTAGTATCAAATAATAC
Source organism: Allium fistulosum (assembly GCA_030737815.1). Classification (NCBI taxonomy): domain Eukaryota; kingdom Viridiplantae; phylum Streptophyta; class Magnoliopsida; order Asparagales; family Amaryllidaceae; genus Allium; species Allium fistulosum. The sequence goes on along the minus strand of CM060907.1, from coordinate 420,132,781 downwards.
TTTAATAGGGATGTCGTGAATCAAAAGCGTACCTCCTATCATAGACTTTCCTGGCTCCTTTACAGTCGGTCTAGATGCTGACGGCTCCAAACAAAAAACCTTCCCTTTATTAGCCTTGACAGCTTTTGGACATTTATTTCTATAATTCCCCACTTAGTTACAATTATAACACTTCACGTTCTTCTTTCCCAAAACCGTCTTTCCATCCCCAGATCGACACCCATTAGCAAAGTACACTTTCTTATCACACTTATTAGTAAACAATATTAGTTTTCCCTTTCTTGGCAGCTCCACCCTTCTGAGCACCTTTCTTTTTGAAGAACTTTCTCTTCTTGCCTTAAGAACCTTGAATCTCCATATATGGGCTTATCACCACCGAATATCGGAAGCATTTCCTTATTCCTTAATGCCATCTCCACTACCACATCATATGGTTCTTTGAGATGCGACATTGTTACCTTGGCAATTTCTGGTTCAATCCCCGAATGAACTTCTCATTCTTATTAATCACAGTATCAATAGTATTATATCTGTAGCTAGACAACTTTTCAAACTTAATTGCATACTCTAGTACGGACATCTCTCCTTGCTCCAGTTCTCTGAACTTCCCGAGCAAAGTTAATTTAGCTATCTCAAACAAAAACATTTCCTTAAACCTCCTTCTAAACTCAGCCCAAGTCAAATCGTCCACTGGAACTCCTATAGTCACACCGTTCCACCAATACAAAGAGGCTCCTTGCAACTAACTAGATGCCAACCTACTCTTCTTCTCATTATTCAAGTCTAAGTCAAAAAAGATCCTTTCAAAGTGCAATAATGAATTCTCAATTTCAGTAGCATTCTCCACTCCTAGAAAAGGCTTTTCTCCAAGATCTGGTATAATCGTGGCTCAACTTAGCATAGTCATTGCCACCTGGTACCTCGAGATTAGCTCCCCTTGCATTAGCATCATTTCTTTCATCCAAACCAATAGCAGCTCCAGCTTGTATCAGGATGGTTGGAAAAATAGGGAATGGAGTTGAGCCTGTATCACGTTGAAAACCTACCTAGGACATCAATCAATGGACAAGCTTTAACAAACTTCATCACAGAGTCTAGAGGATTTATTGAGTAAAAATCATAGAAACAAAAGAGTCTCGACTAGAAATGGCAGTTGTATGTTGATGTGGCATCCAACAAACAAGGTGTAGGAGCAGGTTATGTAATAATTACCCATGATGGGCACATGCTACATTATGCTATGAAATTGGGTTTTTGAGCAAACAACAATAAACTGGAATATAAATCAATGATTGTAGGGTTAACCCTAGCATGACAACTCAGAATTATTAGAATTGAAATAATCAACGATTCACAATTAATGGTAAACCAGTTGTAGAAGAAATTCCAAACTAAAGACACTCATTTAGCTTAATATGTCAAAAGAATCCATGAAATGATGATTCATTTTGAAGATTTCCCCATACACCAAATACCAAGGGAAAAGAATGCACAAGCAGGTTCTTTGGCAAAGCTAGCAAGTTCATGAGATGCACATGAGGTCAAAATCATACCAAATGGCTTCCAACCAAATCCAAGTATCGAAGAAGAGAAAGAAGAACCATGCAAAGAAACTTTTGTCCTAACCAGATCTCAAGTCCATTTCAAATAAGATAATGATGAAAATCCCTAAGAGAATAGTGATGTTAGAAAGGGTCTAGAAAGGATAAGAACTCATGAAAATCCATATATCAATAATTAGATGATGCCCTTGGTCGAATATTGAAAAGGGAATATTACCAAAAGAAAAGAAGGAGGCATGAAAAGTGAGGTATCAAGTCCCCTCATACACTATGGTTGACAGAATATTGTATATAAAAGGATATTCAATGCCTTACTTAAGATGTGTCATACCTAAAATGGTTATAAGGTTGTTGACGGAAGTACATGAAGGATTTTATAGCGATCATTCCAATGGGATAAAAATGGCCAAAAAGGTAATGAGACAAGGGTATTATTCTCCTTAGATGACAATGGAGGCCATGAAGTATGTCAAAAGGTGTGACACATGCAGAAAATTCTCTAAATTTCCATGAATCCTTCCATACAACCTAACTACCATATCTATTCCATGGTCCCTTTACATTTGAGGAATTGATATGATCGGAACCCTCCCAATATCAAGAGGATGAGCAAATTTTGCTGTGGTAGCAATTGATTATTTTGCCAAGTGGGTTAAAGTTGAACCCCTGCCTAACATAACTGTCGAAAAGGTTCTAAAGTTTGTCATTAAGGATATAGTGATAAGGTTTGGGCTCCCAAACAAGATTATCTCTGATAATGGAACCCATTCGAAAGCATGGAGTTCACTCAATTCTACAAAAAAAGGAATCACCAAAAGTTTCTTGTCCGTTTCTCACATTAAGAACAACTAGGCAGTAGAGGCGGTAAACAAAACATTATAGAATATTTTAAAGAATCATTGGGAAAAGCCAAAGGGAATTGGGTAGTTGAACGTCCTCTTCTCTAATAGTCATACCGAATATCGGTAAAAACTACCACCGAGCACGCACCATACTCCTTAACCTATGGATTTGAGGTAGTGTTACCAGTTGAAGTCAAAGTCCCCTCATGTCGAAGAATTACTTACACCTATAAGTCAAATCAAGAATTGAAAAAGGAATCGCTTGACTTGCTTAACGAATTGGGGGATCAAGTTACTGTTTGAATCGTGGAATACTAATGCAAATTCAAAAATTATTATAACTCAAAAGTTAAAAAAAGGACATTCAATAAAGGAGAATTAGTTTTAAGGAACATAATGGCAAACACGAATGATCCCGCAGATGGCCCTCTTGGACCAAATTGGGAAGGTCCACTTGTCACTTACGATGTAATCCCACCAGAAACATACCGATTAAGCAATCCCAATGGAAATGTAACACAAAGTACTTGGAATGCCGAATATTTAAGGCCATGTTTCATGACATTAAATGAATAATGCAAACTATTTGGAATGATTTATTGGATGAACAAGGAATCCCATCTAAGATTATTGCCCCCGGATCTAAAGTGCATGAATTCAAACTTAGCTTCTAACCTGACAAGGTTGGTAAGGTTTGTTGAATATAGGCACCCTTCACATCCGAAAGAGGAAAAAAGCCTTCGGTCCTGCCTTTGGGCTTGGCCAAAGCAACCATCCAAAGAGCGATAGTCAATCAAGCCTTTTATCCCACTACCAGGCCTAGTCAAAGAACCCATCCAATGGAGACGGACAGAAAGCCTTTGGTATCGCCTTCGGGCCTAGCCAAAGTAACCATCCAAAGAGTGATGGTCAATTAAGCCTTTGATCTTGCTATCGGGCCAGATCAAAGAATTCATTCAAGGGAGATGGATGGAAAGCCTTTAGTCCCGCCTTTAGGCCTGGCTAAAGTAACCATCCAAAGAGTGATGGTCATCCTCGGATCTTACTACCGTGACTAGTCAAGGCACCCATCCAAGGGGGATGGATGGAGAGCCTTTGGTCCCGCCTTTGGGCCTAGCCAAAGAAACCATCCAAAGAGTGATGGCCAATTATGCCTTTAATCCCACCTCTGGGCCTGGTCAAAGTACCCATCCAAGGGAGATGGACAGGAAGCCTTTTGTCCTACCTTCTGGGCTAGCCAAAGAAACCATCCAAAGGGTAATGGTCAACTAAGCCTCTCATCCCACCGTCTGGCATGGTTAAAGTACCCATCCAAGGAAGATGGACGGAAAGCCTTTGGTCCCGCTTTTGGGCTTGGTCAAAGCAACAATCCAAAGAGTGATGGTCAATTAAGTCTTTGATCCCACCATTAGGCTTGGTCAAAGCATCGATCCAAAGAAAATGGCCAATGAATCTATTATCAAACAAAGTATATGGCAATAACCATCCAAAGAAGGATGATCAAATGAATCCTAGATTCAATAAACAACCAAGCTCAAAACGGGCAAAGGACAAAATGCATTTTTCTGAGAACCCAGAAGATTCTATCTTATCATAGCACTAGCTTACTCTAACAAAACCTACTTTCAAAACACCTTAAAAAAATTTCTCATGTACAAAAATTCATTTTTCTATAAACCTTACTTTACTAAGTGTGTGTGTGCATGTGTGTATTTTTTTTAACTTCAAATGATTTCCAAACAAAGTAATGAAAATTTTTATAAAGAAAATCATAGTGCTAAAGTGCAATATGGAATAGCACAAGCAGTCAACAATAAAGAGTAAAGCACCAAGAAATGATGATGCAAGAACAAGAAGTTTACTTAAACTAAAGCACAAGAGTCTTTTCATACAAGGAGTGGGTAAGTGCTCCATATAAAATTCCAAGAACAAGTTTGATGCCATCGTGCATAATCTAAGCTGTCATATATGGTTAAAGCCTTACATATCTTATAGTCTTTGTGGATGGGATTTTCATGAATAAGTGGTTCCATCGTTGGCAAATGAAGCCATCGCGAGACAACTAATGGAGGTCGTCGCTTGCTAGCCTTTAAGAGTTAAAAAAAGTTAATAAGAAAACTTCCATGAAGGTATCGCGAATAATCCCATATAAACCATCATGAGGAGTTATCGAGCAATTTGTAAAAAGCTTCTAAGTGACAAGATTACACATGAAAGAACAAAGCCATTGAAGTAGGTTTTAAAGCGGTCGCTTTACAAGATAGAAAGCAATCGCGAATAATCTAATCCAACCTTTATGATCAATTTCCAAGTTGTAAATTGAGTTGTCGCGAATAATCTCACGAAGATTATTGTGAAAGGCCTTAGAAAGCTATTGTGGCAAGTTATACTTATGAAACACCCCACACTCCTTAGTATACCCAAAAAGGGGACACTAAAAGTTATGGTGCATTATAGGTATAACTAAAGCATCACAAAGACTAAGATTTAGGAGACAAAAATAGTAATAATAGCGAAAACATTTAAATGGTAACTTATTATTCAAAATAAAACATCAAAAATAAGTATGAAAAATATCACATGTCTCAAATACCAAATACTCATGTCTTATGAAAAATAGATCTCAGTCTCATAAAATCAGAGTACAATAAAAATAAAAATCATCCCTCTCATAAAGTACCAGTACATCCAAAGTCAAATGAAAAGAAAACCGAAAGAAGAAGAATACATGAAGAATGAGAAAGCTCTACAAATGGGTCACCAAGAAATCTGTATCTACTATCGTTGCCTCTGCTGGCCTATGAGGAAAAATGGGAAATAGATGAGTGGGTCAGACTATAAGTCAGGTGAGTGAAAGTAACTACTAGTATTTTAAGCAAGATAAAGATAATAGACTTAGCAACTGTTCTAGTATAAAAGGAAATAAAGGAAAGATAAAAATGGGATAAAATATTGTTTAACTATAAGCTTTGATTGTGATTGTTTGCACTTGTCTTAGAAAGCTGCTCTGATTAGGCTGAAATTCTAATCCTATTTTAATTAGCCTGAAGTCCTAATTCTACCCATTGATCGACCTTCTATCTATGTTGTGCCACTGTGAGCTAGTCCCATCATGTGGGTCCCACAATAAAAGATACCCGTTTAGCGTTTGGAACGCAGTAGCGAATTACAACCCTAATCGATGTCGCATGCTCGGTCACCGTTGGTACACACTCACTGTCACCCCCCTCTTGTGACCTCCTAGTCACCCTATTAGCATAAGCATGCCCAGCCACACCTAATATGTTGTGAGACCATCAGTCCTAGCTTGAAACGGTCCTGCCCAGCCTCACCTAAGTGTTTTGTGAGACCATCAGTACAAGTCTGAAAGGGAATGCTGTTGTACGGGTCCTAACAAACAAAATATAGTTCCGTCCCTTGCCCAAATCCCCTGAGTAGAGCTTCTATCTATTGACCAATTATTTACCCTATGTCCCAACCTCACCTAACTATTGTGAGACCATCAGTCCTAGTTTGAAAGGGTCCTGCCCAGCCTCACCTAATCTGTTGTGAGACCATCAGTCTTGGTCTTAAAGGGAATGCTATTGGTTTGGGCCCTATTTCTATTCTTGCTTATTAACTTAGTGTAAATTTTAAAATAAGCGTCTTCTGTTATTTCTGCTCCGTTTGGTATTAACTCAATCTAAGTCTTAAAATAAGCCTTTACTGTTCTTTTTGCTTAATTATAACCTATGTTATAATTGTTATTCTTCTTTTCTATCTTTTTAGTTATAACCACTAGTTATAAACATGCTTGCAAATCTCTTAAATTTGCCTATTTCAATCTTTCTTCTTTTTATTACAGTTTTTCTTATTTTACATCTAATTTCTGTAAATTTAACGTTTTCTACTTTAATACATATTTGCGAATTATTCTATTTTTTTAATATTCTTATATTTCATTCGTGCAAAAAGGAATAAAAAGAAACTAAAATTTACAGGCTAAATTCTAATGTAAAATAGATGTAAATAAATGGAAATAACAGTAAATAACTATAAATAAATGAATAAAATAACTGAATAAAATAGACTGAAAAGAACTTTAAAAACTAGCTGTAAATAACTAATATAGAAATTGTCTTAAAATCACAGAAAAACTACAATTATTGAGAACCCTATTATTTTAAATTACTTAAAAATCTAAAATAATTATTAAACACTCACTTGTGGTCCTTAGCTCTAGTCCTTGGTCTTTCTTGATCCACTTCTAGAGCGTGGAATATTTTTATTAGAAAGATTTCCTCCTTAGAAAATTTTCTATTTAGGGTCCAGCCTCTGGCAATGAACCCAAGTAGGAGAAAATCTGAATGAGAAAAATAGTTAGTCCTAGGGTCTTATTTATAGTGTGGTTTAGGGGTCATAGACCGTTGGATTTGAAGATTAAACCTGGTGCAACCACGTCATATGCTCGTTGGGAACCGTCGGATGGAAGCACGAACGCACAAGATTCAAAGAAAATTGGAAAACACGTCATCGTTCGAAGCTGGACGTTTTCTTGCCCATATAATAGGCGGGTCGACCTGCATGTTGACCTACAGGTCGACCTAGGCCTTTGGGGGTCAACCCTATGGTCGACCTGGCCTTGGTCTGGGTCGACCTGACCCATATTTTTTTCGTTTTTTTTTTTGAAAATGGGTTCAAACTTTCTATTACTGTAAGCAAAAAGTATACAAAAGTCTTACAAGACCATACACAAAGCAAAACAACACTCAAACAACCAAGACAGGCCTGATGTAACGACCCGCTATTTTGGACCATTCGCATCCGCACATGTCGGACTTGAATAATTCAAAATACCGCGTTGTTAATTTAAATTTGGAAAAACTGAACATATACAGTAAATAAATAATCACAGATCACAGACACAGAGTAATAAATGCAGCAGAAATAAAAGAGATAGTAGTTCATGAAGCTACTATATAAATGCATAAGTTACATCAGAGTTAAACCAGATACAACGGAAGAGTCATACGATACATCAGATACAAATTAGAATACATCATTGGAATCATCAAATACTGAAGCAGAATAGATGGCTGGATCTTCAAGCAAAACTCCAACTTCAAAGGTGAGTCTCGAATACTGGTACACTCAGTCTGACCCGAGCGTAAAGCAAAACACAAAACACTCGAGTCAGGATTAACATTCTTATATCAATAAATCCAACTCAAGTGAAATAGAAATTGAAATACAAGTAACTCAAAGGATGTTTGGAATAACCATCCTTTAAGGATCCGTTAAACTATCTACTAGGTAGTAGTGTACGATAAGTAGATAATGTCTATCAGTAATATAAAGATATCAAAATAGTGTTAAGGCGTTACCATTATCCCCCTTAACACATTTTTATAAGCGTTATAGTCTATACAACACTGTAAACTCCACCGTAAACTAGTGGGCTATCAGGGAGCACTCCATAGGTATAACACAAAACAAATCGTAGTGGTCGCGTATATAGGAATCCAAGTATGACAAGGCACATGAGGCAATACCCAAGGTAGTGAAACTACCGTTTGCCTGATCCAGACTGGTGAGAACGCATCGCCGCAGCGATCGCAACACCACGAAACAACACTCCCAAATCAAGGGTGCACCAATCGACAACAAGTAATGAGTAGTTTTCAAAGAAGTGTGTTCGCTCGAGGTAGCTAGCCCCCATTTGGCCCGGCACGGCTCCTGTTTTAGTCATTTCCAATTTGACACAAGTGTCAAGGCTATCCATTATCGTTCTCTTTCTTCAGTCATCACGTACATCATTCCAACCACTTCATTCTGGATCACACTCCGCGTATAGTTATTAAAGTGGTTTTCGGTTTAGATAGAGAGTATGTCCCTAACCGATTCCGGTCTCTTTAATAACTTTCGTAATTATTACACCGATTGGTCGTTTAATATATTTCAAAACCAAATCAAATTCAATTTCAAATAGAATTTGTAAACCAACATTTCATTTGTCTTTCTAAATCAATTTCCAAAATTTACGTTTCAAAACTTACAAATTACCATTTCAAATCTTATAATACAATTTCAATTTTTATTTAAAACCATTCCAATATTCATTTAAATTCGTATATAAGTTTCATTCCGAAATCATTTAAAATGATTTAATCTACATTCAAATCAATTTAAGTTCATTTATCGATTTCATTCAATATTCGTTAAGTAAATTTATCCTTCAAAACAATTCTTTTTAACTTCCAATTCATTTAATCAATTACTTATGTTCAACTCCATTATATCAAAACTTACAAATTTGAATTAAATTAAATTCGTCAAATCAATTCTTTGAATTACAAGTCTTACATTAATTTTAATAAATCACATTTTATTTCTTGTTAAAGAAATTCAATTTCACTTGTTTACTTACTTAAATAATTTTCCAAAAACTTAGTTAATAAAGGAACTTAATTTCAATTATTTACGAAGTAAAATTCACTTATTCAAGAGTTCAATTTTACTTATTAAAGAATTCAATTCAATTTAATCATTAAATAATTCAATCTTATTTTATTATTAAATAATTCAAAACTTAATTTTAATTTCAAATTTTAATTATTAAATCATTTCAAACTTAATTCAATCATTTCTCAAATTAAACAACATTCTTTCATCAATTACATTGTTAATATTTTGTTTCAGATTATTAAATATTAACATTTTCCTTTCATTAAAAATTCAAATTTCAACTTCATTTCAAAACCGTATTATTTATTCAAATAAATTCTTCATTTTATTTTTAAATCAAATTATTGACCAATCGGTTTTATTTAATTCTCTATCCTAGGTCAAAGTTCAATTTGGGTATTTATCATTTCAACCCGATTCCAATTCAATTCAAAATCAAAACATAGCAAAGGGAACTTGCATTGTGATAACTGGGATGGTGTCAATGTAAATAAACAAGCAATAACAACAATCAATATCAATCCAATAATCAATTCAAATAATCCCGAAATAATGGTATTAATTCACATTGTTATTTGTGTAAATTAATATAATTATTTCTAGAATCTACACTATCATTTCATGTAGATTAAATATTATTACACTAATATTAATACGGTTCTTCATTTGATATCAATTGTTCAATTTCAAACTACATCAATTTTATACAACATACATTCAATGGTTCAAGGTGAAGTTAACCATATTACTACGTGTCGAGTAATTAAACATTTAAAGGGGTCATATTATACAAATTTAACAAATCAAATTCAACATATAGATCCAATTTAAATCGTTGACTATCCTATATCAATTCGATTGCATATTATTTATCACTTTAACATTAACAATTTAACGTCCAATATAAACATCATCAATCAATCAAATATCTACCAAACTGGATTATTATCGCATAAATAATTAACAGATAATGGTGTCAGATGTCACAAGTGAACTGATACAGGTAATAACATATATAACAGTGTAAATCACTATAGCAGCATATTTCAATTGTCGTTTCAATTGAAATCAAATTTAATAAATAAAAGAATATTAATCATGAGTGATTGCTCACCTTTCGAGGCTAGAAAAATTTGACGACTCGACAAGATAGGAATTGGATCACGATCTAGACCATCGAACAATCCAAACAACAATTCAAGGCAAAGTAAGCTGGAAGCGGATTTTTGACTGACAAAGCTGAAAGATGGGGATCGACGACATAATTAGAATCAGCTAGAGATATACAGGAAATATATGTATACGTTTCAACTTAATTTCGATATATACATTTTATATCAATAATTATTTCAAACACATAAAATTTCTATATATATATATATACACACTTTAAAAATTAATATTGTTTAACATACGCGTTATATTTAAAATCATACTCTAAATTAAAACACATACTAAATTAAAACATACATACTTATAAACTATGACATGTTATAAAATATACTTACATACGGAACTATTTATTTGTACGAAATCCAACAAAACAACTACAACTTTATACTATATATACACTTTACAGTACAATTTTCAAAATATAGTCCTTCAAAATGTTATACGTACGTTACAATATACATTAGCTGAACTATACTAATATTACTCAACACACACAAAACCAAACATATAAACACATTATTTCTAAATCAACGTATATATATACATACAACACATAATAATATAATATACCACCAGAAAACATAACTTACATATAATATTCCTTTAGACTGCCAAACGTATATAATTTTCAAAACATAATATACTACTTAAACAGTAATTTCAAATTTTAAAAATATATATAATAACAGGTATATATGAACCCACATATGCAACTCGCATCTATTCGCATATATTAAAACAGTAGGATGAGAAACCAAGAAACAAAGCAGTCTGAGTATGGTTACATTAAAACAAATGTTTTATATAGACATAGATAAAATGGGACTTACTTTGCATAGTTTTTTTTAACAACATATAACAGACAGTCATGCAAATCTTATATACAACATATATATATCTTATAACACACAACGTGGACTAAAATATATAACAAAATACTTAACCATATATATATATATATATATCGAAAATTAGTACTTATATAAATATAAGTGTATATATACAATAGCAAGAGGCTGCTACACTCACATGGCACGACAGAGAAGAGAAAGCCGTCGAAGTTGATGGGCTCGATCTCGGCTTGCTCAGATCGGAGGGTGGAGCTGCTAATGAGCTCGTTCGAAAGGTTAGAGTGGTAAGGCCATTATCGCCTGTGGCCAAGGAGAGAAGGCAAGGGATGCGGGTTCGGTTTCACGTCGGAGGTGGTGATGGCTTCGGCCGGGCTTTGTGGTGAAGTGGAGGGTAACGGTGAGTAAGGCAGTGGAAGAATGAATAGCGGGAAAAATGGAAATGGCGGAGCAGGCTGTATGGGCGGTGGGAGGCTCGGCCGAAGTGGTCGGTCAGGGGCTCTCGGACTATAGGGGAGGCAAGGTTGACGAGGCAGAGGTGGTTAAAGAGGTAGGCGGTGTGGAAGTTGTAGGGAACGGCGGCAGGAGCTTGCATGGCGGAGGGGCAAGCGGTGGCGCAGGTGAGGTGAGAGGGTATATTAGGCCATGGAGATCAGATGGGTAGGCGGCTAGTGGCTCACGGGAAGGAGGAAGCACGGTTGGGAGATGGGGACGGACCGGTCAGGTCAGCGATGTAGGATCTGGGCGGTGCACGGAGGGTGAGTTGGACGTGGTTGGCGGGCCGAAGGTGGATTGGAGGATGGGTTGTTGGTGCGGTGATTGGATGTGCTGCCTTCGGCTTCCATGTGGAGGGTGGCCAAAGCGAGGCGGAGGTGGTGGGTGGAATGGCGGGTTGAGGCGGCGAAAATGGAAGATTGCTCGAGTGGGTAAGGCTCGGCAGTGGAGGCTTGGGTCGGTTGGGGTGTTGAAGGTGATGGTGCGAGACGTGGGGTCGAGTTGGATAGGTGGTGGATCTCGGTAGAATGTTCGGTGGTTGTTGTTGAGGTGGTGGGTAAAGGCGGTAGTGTAAGTGATGAAGGGAAATGGAGCTACATGTGGCTTATGGTGAAAAGGAGGTAGAGGTCCTTTGTTTTCAGCTGGAAGAAAAAGAAAATGGGAGAGGCAAAGGGTGGGAAGCAGAAACGTGAGAAGGGAAACCAAGCAGGTAGGCAAATTGAACTGTTAGGATGTCAACATTCCTTTTTAGCTTGAACCGATAGGATTTGCAATAACTAAGAAAATTTTTGGGAAATAGAAAAAGTCAAGTTCTGTGAATAATTAATGCAAATGGCTGAACAGTTCACGATAAATAAACTAATGTTCACGAGTAAACCAAGATGCACGAAACCAGTACCGATACAACGAACAATTTAGTGTTTCCGTCGCGTAACGGATCTCAAAATACAGAAATAAATATACAGTAGAGATCAGCACGACGAGACGATCAAAACAGTACACAGATATCAGTGGTACGATTGGATTATAAAAATTCGAATTTCTACAAACGGAAAATGCAAGAAAACGCAGAAAAATAAGATCGACGGAGCTAACGAAGTCCGAATTTGGAAAAACGAAAAATGACACCTTGCTCAGAAGAAGATTTAGAATTTTTCTATATAAAAATATTTAGGTTTCGAAAATATTTTATTTTCATTGCTTTTTAGCTGATTAAATTGAAGTAAATTTACGCGCGAAATAAACTTTCATATTTTTGGATGAAAATTTACCAGTTGCTATGTTTAACTAGACGCATTTCAAATATTAAATTTTTATATTTCAAAATTTTATCGTTTAAAATTTCGCAAAATTCCAATTAATAACGTTATTAAAACAGTTGAAATTTACGGGTCGTTACACCCGATCTAAACAAAATGCCAGCCCAAAGCCCACTAATCAGTAACCAAATACCAGAAGCTTCAAGACAGAACTCAAAGCAAATAAGGCAAACCGACACTTCATTTAATTCCTATCTCCTCTCGATGAAAATAAAAAAGAAACAATGAAGGCGAGCGATAACATGACGAAGCAACCTCATCTGCTTACAGTTCGTAACTTCTTCCTTTAAGACCAAGGAGATGAACAACAGCAACAACTTAAAGGCCATCAGCCAACAAATTCTCCGTTCCAACCAGAAAGAAGACAAGTATTAGATCTGACAAACTATTTATGAAAAGAAAACCTCCAATCTTCGAACTAATCTTCTTACATGAACAGGTCGAAAGCCTGCAAAAGCTTGGGAAATCGACTTCAACTTCCAAATCTAAGAAGCAAACAGCACTCCCTCGAGAAGAACCAAGAAGAAAATATCAAAATAAGTCACTAATAACCTAAAAGATGCTTCCTTTAACTTTGAATTCGAACTAACTTCTATCGTGAACAGGACAAGAAGACAAGAACTCGGAAACCTCCTGCAATTGCTTGGGAATACGACTTCATCTTCCAGATTTAAGATATAGCGAGCACTCCCTCGAGAAGAACAGGGAAGACGTTAACAAGATAAGTCATTTTTAACTAGAAAGATGCTTCTTTTGACTTTGAGAAAAAATGAATTCTGAAATTTCTTATAACTTGAATGACCAGGACAAGACTACAACGCTCGGATCAACCTGCAAAACTGCATCCTTACAAGCTAATTCAATATTTATTGTATCTTGTAAATAATAATGTAATTAAGTAAGAGGTGGAGAGAAACAATGTAAATAATACAGATTCACAAAACCTAGAGCCAAGGATCATTGAACAGGAGAAAGGCAGAGGAATGATACTTATGATAAAGCAGTAGATGCCCCAATTCAGCGTTGGGAGGTATATCCCCATTTCAATGCTATTGTTCCATTCAAGTCAGTGATGTTCTTAAAATGTTTAGATTTAGCCATTCTAATATTCATAGTCTGGAAAATATTAGAACAGATCTGCATCCTATCCATAAAACGATTCTGAAAAATCCTGTCATTCCTTTCTTTCCAAATATGCCAAACACAAACAGAAAGGGATAGTTGAAACAAGTCTGAATAAAGGTTTTTTGAGCTAGATAAAGAAACAATTTTCTGTAAATCATCTTTCAAAGAAAAAGATAAAATACTTCTCGGCGATTTGAAAAATTTCTTACAACTCCACAGCCACACATTTTCTGTAAAATTACATTGAAAAAATAGATGGTCTATGTTTTCAATGTGATTATTACAAAAGACGCAGTTTTGATCAACGACTATCTGTTTCTGTAGTAATCTTTCTTTTGTTAACAGATAATCATTTATGGCTTTTAAAAGGCATACCGCCATCTTAGGAACGTGAATTTTGTTCCAGACCAAAGATGCCCAATTCTTAATTTCAAAACCGGAACGAACCAAATTCCAAACTTTCTTAAACTGATACAAACCATCCTTAGAACACTTCCAGGACCAGAAATCCCTCTCACTGTTCTTGTGAATCTTGACACCTTCAATTTCTGCTTGAATTTGGAATAAAAAACTATACGAGTCCCACTTCCACTTACCATTTCTTAAGATCTTACTAAGAGATAAGTTTTCCGTTCCAGTTCTGAAAGCTGTGTCTCTCCCAATACGTTCCATAATAGAACTACCATTTAACCATGGATCAAACCAGAGAGAAGTAGTTTTACCGTCTGCAATATTAAGAGAAAGGCATTTCAAAGCTTCAAGTCTGTTTTTTAAAATGAATTTCCACACTCCCGAATCGTCCGAACGCTGGTTAATTTCCCAAATACTTTTAAGGCCAATATATTTGCAATGTATAAGTTCCGCCCAAATACCTTCTAAATTGATTACTTTCCATATCAGTTTGATATATAGAGCTTTGTTCATCTCTTCTAGATTTCTCAATCCCATACCTCCTTCTTCTTTTTCCTGCATAGAACCTCCCAAGGAATCTTACTGCTACGACTTTTCCAAAGAAAGTTCAAGATCAAGTGTTTAATTTTTTGAACAGTAGAAACTGGGAGGCAAAAACATTGCATCCAGAATTGAATAATAGGGTAAATGGTAGATTTAATAAGTTCAAGTCTCCCAGCTAAACTCAACATTCTAGTTTCCTATCTATCAATCCTAGCCTTAATCTTCTCTATCAAAGGAGAACAATCCTTATCCCTCAGGTTAGCACTAGACAAAGGAATTCCCAGATACCTTATTGGGAGATCCGATTGCTGGATATTGAGAATCTTACTAATATCGTTACAGCAATCCACCCCTTTCCCAAAGAAAACATTAGATTTCTCAAAACTTAGCTCCAAGCCAGTAACCCTCTTCATGGTCTTAAATACATCACTAATAGCAATTGCATTATTAGCATTGGCTTTAGTAAAAATAATAATGTCGTCAGCGTAGATAAGATGAGTCACTTTATTGTCAAAATCTGTAATTGGAGAAATAAGACCATCCCTGACTTTTCCTTCCATCAGGAGAGTAAAATACTCCATAACCAGGGTAAACAGTATAGGGGTAAGCGGGTCACCTTGTCTAAGCCCATTAGTACTCTTGAAATAACCATGCACTTCACCATTAGCAATAATAGAAAACACGGGAGTCTTAATTAAATTTTCTATAATTCTCACCCATTTATTAGGGAAGCCCAGGCTTATTAGCATGTGTATGACAAAAGATCGATTTATCGAATCGTATGCTTTCTTTAAGTCAACTTTAATACACATATATTTATTATCCTTTCTACCAAGACCCCTGATAATTTCATGAGCAAACAAAATACCATCCCCTATTGATCTACCTTTAATAAAAGCCGTTTGGTTCGGGGACACCAACTTGTCTAAGAAAACACCCAGTCTATTACACAGGATTTTGGTGAAAACCTTATATAAGGTATTACAACAGGCAATGGGTCTAAAATCTTGGATACATGAAGAATGGTCTTTTTTTGGAATCAAGTGTATAAACGTATGGTTCCACTCGTTGATAATAAAACCCTTATGAAAAATATCATTCAGAGTTTTGAAAATGAAGTCTTTTGAAAGATTCCAATGAATTTTAAAAAACATCGAATTAAAACCGTCCGGACCAGGAGAGGCAATATCTTTAATATCCCACAAAGCAAATCTAATTTCTTCCAAAGATATACCATCATTCAAAAAATTAGCACCATAATCAGAAATAATCGATTTATAGATAACCTCTGGAAACTGATCACCTAATGGAAGGTTAAAAATTCTTTTGTAGAAATCAATAGCCGATTCTACAAACTTATCTTCCGAAATTACCTTCCCATCAATACCAAAGTTGGTGAATCGCTTTCTACTTCTTTTACTAGACATTTTAGCATAGAAAAAAGAAGAAGCTTCATCACCCATCATCAGCCATTCACATTTAGCCTTTTGTTTGGCATCCAGGAATTCTTTCTTAAGAGCTATTTCCAAGTTAATCTTGGCAGTATGAAATTCCATAGCCAAATAGTGATCATAAGATTTTTCCAGCAATTTCTGAAGTCTTGAACAATTCTCTCTCTATACAATAACCTCTTGTTTGGTATCTCGAGATTTAGCGCTTGTTAACTCCCTTTTAGCAACGACCTACGAGTTAAGAAATGAACGACTCAGATTATGCCACGACTTACAAGAAGCCAACGAGTTAAAAAGCTTAAAACCTAAGTGTACACAACGACTTACGACTTAGCTGCTGAAAGAGAATCTACGGCTTGAACGACTTACGACCTACCGGGTTAGGGAGCTACGACCTAAGAGAGTCTACGACCTAACTGCTGAAGGTAACTTCGCGACCTAGCAGTGTTGCGACCTAAAGACTTCGCGACCTAGCAATGTCGCGACCTAAAGACTTTGCGAGCTAGCAATGTTGCGACCTAAAGACTTTGCGACCTAGCAATGTTGCGACCTAAAGACTTCGTGACTAAGCAATGCTGCGACCTAAAGACTACGGCTTAAGAAGGTTCCGACCTAATGAGTTACGACTTAGCTTAAGTCGTCGATGACCTATAGCTCCAGTTCCTAAAGACTTAAGAAGTACACGACCTAACAGTCTACGACTCAACAGGCCACGACTTAACAGTTTACGACTTAGTGGGTGTACGAATTAAGAGCTTCACAGCCTACGACTCATGGTCCAAACGACTCAACGAGTTAAGCTATCTACAACTTAAGGAGTTAAAAGGGGGTTCCGACTTAACGACTCAGCGAGTTAAGGTCTACACGACTCAAGAAGATGTTACGACTTAAAGAACCTACGACTTAAGGAACTCATGACTGGGCTTAAGTCGTCCACGACCTAAAAGCTATGAGATTAAAGTCCAGAGCCCATGCCTATACTACCTTTATCTGATAAGTCGGCCACGACTTAACACTTGCCCAGTCCCTTAACTCGTCACCGACTTACCTTAAGTCTTCCACGACTTAACACTTAGTCCCTTAACTCGTCACCGACTTACCTTAAGTCGTCCACGACTTAGGACTTAGCATTTTCTCTGCCCAGAATCCAGAGCTACTCCTATAAATACCCCACCACTTCCAACTTGGAGAGGACTTTTGGCCATTCATTTCTTCAAGCGCCGTTACGCTGTCGACGTCTCCTCTCATTCAGCAATCAAAGATCTTCAAGCATTCGAGATACTACAACAAGCTTCGAGAAGAACTCCTTACATCCAACATGGATTCGTCGAGTTTCATCATCAAAGATCGAGCTAGTAGTCAAGAGTGCTTTCATGATCAAGTTGTATTGTAGTTTGAAGGATATTGTATCAAATTGTAACCGAATCAGCAATAAAAGACTATAAAGTGGACGTAGGCTCAATTACGGGCCGAACCACTATAAATCTGTTGTTCATTTACTGCTTTTCTGCTATTTTCAGCTTATATTCTGTTCCCGTACCAACGGGTGGTGCTTTCACAATTCTATTACACACACCGGGTGTTAGCGTTCACTTTTTAGCGTTAACATTTTGGTGCTTTCACTGAGAACCCAACTCAGGCGATCGTCCACCATTGCTTCGCAAAGATTCATAAAAAGAACCTCTCTTAAAAACCAGATCCGAAATAATGGCTCCTAGAAGAAGAGGTAGACCTATCAGATCCGGAAATGCTCACGAAGGGACTTCCGCTTCCCCAATAACAGACCAAGCAACTCCAACCGTTGGAGTCACCAGGGCTGAATTGGATGATGCAGTTTCTGGATTATACCAACAGATTGAAACCCAAAACGCTTTGATAATGGATAGGTTAACTGCTCTGCTCGGGGCAAATCGTCAACCAGAAAACCATCAAACTACTCTTCCTGAAATGCCACCTTTCCAAGCTGATGGTTCTATGCCGCAACAACCAACTTGTCATGAACATATGCCCGGGCAAACTTTCGAGGGAAGAACTGATGCTTGTTCGGAGGTGTCTTTGAACAATAAAGAATACCTGTCCGAAATGGTTAGCCGCATCATGAAAGAGAGCATGTAAAGGGAAGAGGATGAGAACGACTGGGGATTTGCACCAAGCAGAACTCCGTTTACTGAAAGGATCCTGAGAGCGGAATTTCCAAGGAAATTTGCACCTCCGACTATCCAAGCCTATAGGGGAACCGGTGACCCTAATCATTTCCTATACAAATACGATTGGCATATGACCGGTGCAAGAGCATCAGACGAGATCAAGTGTCGATACTTTCCAGTATACCTGGAAGGTGTGGCTTTACTTTGGTTCACAAAGCTTCCAGTTCGGTCTGTAGATAAGTTCTCCGACTTAACGCAAAAGTTTAAAGAACAGTTCAGATTGTATGCTTCAAAAGCTAAGGATATAATGTCACTGTCTAACCTTGAACAAGTGCCCGGAGAATCAATCAAATCTTTCTTGAGCCGTTTCAATATAGCTTTAGCCGAAGTAGAAAATGCGGAACCACGCATGATCCTGACTTATTTGATGCGAGCCATTGATAAATCGAGTAAATTTGGGATATGGCTAAAGATGAAGGAACCGAACTCACTTGATAAATTTTATAAAAAGGCCGACGAGTTCATTCACCTTGAAAGCCTTTCTACGACATCGAAAGTGGTTGCTGCCCAAACTAATAATCACAATGTCCCATCTAATAAAAGAGAATCTGAAAGTCAGAAAAGGGAGAATGAAAGAGGAAAGAGCCAGGGAAATGAAAAGAAACCTCGCCGCTTTAATCCTTCGGATTATACTCCTTTAACTGATACACCAAGAAATATCTTTTTTGCAACAAAGGACGTTGTCAGGTATCCTAAGCCACCTGAGATGACGAGAGGTGCAAAGCGTAATGGAAAATTCTGCCAATTTCACAATCAACCTGGCCATGACACTGACCAATGTCGCCAATTAAAGAATGTGATTGAAGAATTGCTGGAGCAGGGTAAACTCCAACAGTACGTTAAGAGAAGCAGAGTCAATCCAACCTCATCCACTCGGGATCAACAACGTCCTACCCATCAATCCGATTCTCTCGACAACACTGCAGTGCAAGATTCAGAAAAGCTTGTCATTAATGTTGTCACAGGAGGTCCACACCCAGCAGGCAGAAGTTGGGACGACTGCTAATGGTCCACAAAACTGCAACTAGGGCATCTTTCACTTTCTCTGGCATATAAATCCGAAGCTGCAAATCTAGCACAAATGGAAATCCAGCTTGGAGATTCTGAAACAACAATAACTAGCATCCATTTTTTACTTAGCAGCATTGCTTGAATTTGTAAAAATGATAATGGATGTGTGACTTCTACATTGTAAACCGCTGAGAAATCAACGTGACTGAATAATGAAAAACTATGCATTCTGTGTTTTCTATTATAAAATGCCTGTTATATTTCAATGTGTAAATACTCTAAATGTATTTCTAAAATGTCGATCTAATATTGCAGGTCATTAAAGCAAAGCTCACCCATCGCAAAGCTAAGCGAACCTTACAAATCATTTATTAAAGCAAATACCAAGCAACAAAAAATTCCATATTCAAATCCTATACAAGAAGAACCACACATAAAAAGTTGGCAACTTCACTGGGGCAAGCCTTCGTTAACCAGTTGTGATTGTCAATATGAATAGACATCCAGCTAGGTAACTCGCATTTGTCCCATGAAGTTATTCAACAGTGAAGTCCACTTCTTCGGATAAGGCAATTTACTTACAAAAGGAACGAAGATACACTTGGAAATGATAATAAAAGATCGCTAATGGGCAGATGATGGGAGAACATGGCCAAGCAAGCACGGAAGCAACCAAAAGGAATTTTGCTCCTCAATAAAAGGGCCGGTAGAACCACCGAAGGGACACCTTCCCAAGCAGAAGGAACAGGGCCCTTGCTAACTGATCGTGATGCATCCGATCAGGCAGCTTGCGTCCGTCCCGTGGATCTACTCGCCCTTGAGAAGCAACCTTCCTGGCACATCAACCAACCGTTGCTCCTTCCCAAAGGTCAACAAAGCCCTCTAACGAGGCACGCCAATAAATGAAAGTGCTTCTCTCAATAACAAGATTGGTGGAACCACCGGAGGGGCACCTTCCCAAGCTAAAGGAACAGGGCCCTTGTTAATTGATTGCGATCGTTTGTGCAAACGAACATCCAATCAAGCAACTTGCGTCTGCCCCGTGGATCCATTCAATCATGAGAAAGTAACTTCCAGGCAATTTCAAGACCTCTTCGGAGGCAAAAGCCCTCTTCGGAGGCACATTTCACCCGTGTAGAAGTGCAAAATGCTTCTCTTCGGAGACCCACTTCACCAGTGATGAAGTGCTAAAAAGCCCTTTTCGGAGGCACATTTCACCCGTGTAGAAGTGCAAAATGCTTCTCTTCGGAGACCCACTTCACCAGTGATGAAATGCTAAAAAGCCCTTTTCGGAGGCACATTTCACCCGTGTAGAAGTGCAAAATGCTTCTCTTCAGAGACCCACTTCACCAGTGATGAAATGCTAAAAAGCCCTTTTCGGAGGCACATTTCACCCGTGTAGAAGTGCAAAATGCTTCTCTTCGAAGACCCACTTCACCAGTGATGAAATGCTAAAAAGCCATTTTCGGAGGCACATTTCACCCGTGTAGAAGTGCAAAATGCTTCTCTTCGGAGACCCACTTCACCAGAGCTGAAATGCCAAAATTGCTTCTCTTCGGAGACCAAAATTGCTTCTCTTCGGAGACCAAAATTGCTTCTCTTCGGAGACCAAAATTGCTTCTCTTTAGAGACCAAAAGACCTCTTCAGAGGCATACTTCACCTTGCTTGAAGTACCAAAAATAAACCCTTTACTGGGGCACAAAATCAAAACCTTCTTCAGAAGCTCATTTCACTGTGCAGGAAAATTCACTTTTAAACAAATAAAAGTGATCATTCCCAAAAGTCGAAATGTTCTTCAGGAAGAAAGAGAAAGTAAAAACTTCTCTGAAGACGAGATATACTCTATTAAAAGCAGAATGATTCTTCCCTTAAAATTGAAGTAGTTATTCTCTGAAGTAAGAATATCAGTCTTGAAGAAGTTAGAAATGTTGCAATGCACTTGCGGTATGGGGGCAACACTACATAATTTAATTGTATTAATAAAAGCAACATGCCACAAGTTCATTGCAATATCACAAAAAATAAAATAGATGTGGAATAAATGTATTCCCAAACACAGACAAAAAGTTTGTACAAGTAAAAGGAATTGTTTATTTTACACCAAAAAAGAGAAACAGATGCATTCTCACATACACAAAGAATTTGTACAAGTAAAATAGCTATTTTATTCAATACTATGGAAACTTTTTACATTATGCAGATTACAAAAAGGAGCGGAGACCGGTATCCGCACAAACTCCGGTCAATACATGCAAAAAGAAGAAAAGTCAAAATCAAACTCATTTCTCCTTCTTCCCACCCTTGGAGCCTTTACCCGGCCTGGTAATTAGTTTCGGAGGACGTATTGGAGAAGAAGGAGAAAGAGACTCAGCCGGATCGACTTCTGCTTCATCTCCAGCAGCAGAAGAACTTTTCTTTCCTTTCTTCGAAACCACACGTTTCCCCTTCTTCTTGGAAGAAGACTCACTCCCCGGAGTAAGAAATGTAGAAAGCTTTGTGTCGTAGTCAAAAGACTGCTCCGGGGTCTTCTCACTATCTTCCAGATCTTCTGCTTTCTGTTCCTCGGAAGTAGGTGGTTCGTCCAAACCTTGAAGGGCTGCTATCGGTTCTTCCTGTGAACCTGGTTGAGAAGCTGGAAGAGGAGTAACTTGAGAAGGAGGAGGAATGGCAGCTGAAGAAGGAAGAATTGGTGCAGTTTCCGGCACGTCTGCTGCATAATAAAAGAAATCAAAATCAGTATTCTCTGAGAAAAAAGAAGACCGTGAATCGTCAAAGTTACCTGGAGAAGCTGGTTTAGCGAGATCAATCTCAAATTCCCGAGCTTGGAAGTCCTTCATTGCCTCTTCCTCTGTAGGAGTGGTCACGGTTTCTTTGTCAACCTTAGCGGGAGGCGTGGAATGAGAACTAGAGCCAGTAATATCCGCGTAAGCTAAAGCCGAAGTATAAGCAGGAGCTATAGGAGGTATTTCTCTCTCAGGAAGCTTCTCTCCCGTCGCCTCGGCCCGCACTCGGATAAGCTGCTCTTTTCCTTTGGCAAGGGCAGCGCGGTCGCTCTCACCTAAGTAGGTAGCTTGAAGATCTGCTTTAGCATAACCGGCACCGCCAAACAAGTCGATGATTGCCTCCCATACTTTCGCTAATGTGACTTCATATTCTGGTCCCAAAAATGAAAGGCTCCCACGCCCCAGGACGCAATGCATATAAAAGTCGAATAAAGTCACGTCAATGGTGGCTTTGGTTGCCTTTTGGGATTCTTCAGCCGCAGCCTTACCAGAGAGAGCTTCATCACGCTCTCTTTCAGCTTTCAATAACTGGGATTGCAGCCTCGCAATTTCTAAGTCTCGAGAGCTGATTTTCTCCTGAAGTTGAGCAGCGTCATCACGATATTTTCTAGTAACATGCTGTTCTGCTTCAAGTTTTACTTCAATATCTCGCTGAGCAGCATGGGCGTCTCGAACTTGTTTTTGAAGCATTTCTTATTTTTGAGAATAAGATGTGGAAGAAGTGGCAAGCTCATTTTTGAGTCTTTCAACTTCAGCTTCGAGCTTCCCATAACCATCACTAATGCTTTTCATCTCCGCATCATGCTGCTTACGCCATTTGTCCCATTCTGATTTATCGTTCTCCATGGTCATCATCGCCTCAAGGTTCATATGGTTGACCCTTTGAAGTTCATCAACCAGCTTCTGCCATCCAGACATTCTTTCAATATCAAGCTTGACAGCATCGACATTTCTCAGCATCGCCTGCTTATCAATGGGAACCAAATCTAAGTCAAAACGGACTCCTCTTAGACACCAATTTGGAAATCGGCTCTGAAGTGTGGGAGGCCCATCCCCGGCTTGATACTGAGGCCTATTAATATTTGCCTGAATGTCAGACTCCTTAAGGGTAGGAGAACCGGACGATGTATTAGGAGGAATAGAAGCGGTAGTCTTTTCCGAGATTTTAGACGTGTCTTTCTCACCAAGTCTGATCCATTTGCTGGAATCATCGGAAGTATGACTCTTCCCCTTATCGTCGTAAGATTTCCTCTTGTAAGGATCGTCGCTTTTGCGGGAAGAGTCACGTCGCTCGTCTCTACTCCCATAGTGCTCTTCATCTTCTCTCCGACGACGTTCTTCATGAGCTCGCCTTTCGTGAGCCTTTCTGGCGGCCCTTTCCTCATCAGTTTCCTTCGGAGTGCAGATATAACTCCTAAAGTCATAAGCATCACGGCTTCCGTGACGCTGGAATTTGTCAAAGTAAGAGCCACTTCGCCCTATTGTAGAACCTGAAATTGAAAAAGAAAGGCAAGTCTTAGAAATTTTCAAATTAAAGGAGCTAAGTGCATATAAGTGCCAAAATCCTAAGTGTGTGTGGCGTGTGGGCTATGCGCGTCAAACTACAAACCACTTTTTTGTGTGGGAATGGTGACGGCTTGTATTGAAGGCGTTGTGGTTTGTTGCAAAGAAGAAGTTGCTTCGATGACAGAAGAGATCGCTTTAGAGGCGTCATCTTTAAAGAGCTCCTGAGAGGTTATCATGATGTCGCTCAGACTGTCAAAAGTATCATCGCCATGATGCATGGGAGAATTATCTTTTTCAACTTCCACCCCAGCCGTCTTTTCAAGAATGTGAAGATTTTCCTCCTCTTCAATAACCGGGGAAAGTGCTAACTTACTGGACGACCCCGCAATGTCGGTAAGAGTAGAACACTTTACCAATGAAGTCTCAACGGTAAGTTCTTTCGGTGAAGGTTCTTCAGCAGAAACGGGGGCATCTGACTCCTCAGCTGGAGAATCAGGGACTTCATGTGACTGAGTGGAGGGGGAAGGATGTAAGAGTCCAAATTCATGGAGGAACTCATCTTTCAATAGAAATTGAAAACTCCTCTCCTCAACCGGCACGGCCATAAGCCTCTCGAAGGTAGTTTTGTGACGAAGTTCCCTAGAGGGGGGAGGGAGCGCTGAAACAGTAGAAAAAGAAGTTAACACTTGACAATTTGGACTTCGAAGAGTTTAGAAAACACAGGGAAAAGATAGATAATCGTACTTCCCACTCTCCAAATGGCGTAAAATCCCGAGGGATAACGGACAAAGAAAAACTGGCTCAGAAACCCAGGAACGCTTTCGGGAAGACCAATAATCAGTTTACGGTTCCTAGCACTCCTTACAACTGTGATAGAGGGATGGTCTTTGTTCTTTGCAAATGAGCATAGGAAGCAAATTTCTCCAAAACTGGGAAAATGGTCCAGCGTTCTCCTAAAAAGCACACACAGTCCCAGCAGGATGGTATAGCCATTAGGGTGTAGTTGAAAAGGGGAGATAGATAATTGAAGGAGAAGTTCTCGAAGACAGTCATTAAACGGGGGAATCGCTCCACTCAAGCACATTTGGCGGTTCACTGCGACAAAACCATGGGGCGGCCTATCAGCAGTGTCATTTACTCCAGCGAGCAAAGCGTCAGATTCAGCAATGCCAAACTGGGTGCATAGTTGACGGAAGACTTTATGACTCAGAGTGGTAGGAGTCCTTTCCGGGGGATCATTCAATGGAGTAGCAATTGGAAAAGTTTCTCCAGCTAGTTCCAAGTCTTCTTGTTGAGACGACATTATACACAATCAACTGGATGATCAAATATTAAGGTGCACGTTTCCTAAAAGTGTGAAGTGCTGTGCAAAACTAATGAAAACAAGAAAAAGCAAGTATAACTGGAATTAAACTAACTGACAATCAGTCGATTACGAGATTTCAGAACTTGTTAATGCTCAAGTGCAGTGTTAATGCAGACAAATCAGTTTTAGTTTACCATTACAATTTTGCTTTACTACTTCCCTTGAATTGGTTATTGTATAGCATTTCACTCATACAGTTCATTTAATTTAATTTTTTTCTTTATCAACTAATCTGTCATTCGATGTGGGCGGTCAGTGGCAGTATATTCGTCCCAATATTCTGTGAATGTTGTGTTAAGCAGGTTATTAGCATTAAAGTCAAGACAGTGAGAGAGGAAACACAACACAGCTCAAATTCAAGAGTTCAGCCAACTTCTGTGCAAGTTCATCTAAGTCTTAAGTCGTTTAACGACCTATCGTAGGTCGGGGCTTTTAGGTCGTACTGTGCGAGTCAAGATGTTCAAGGCATGTTCTCTTAAGTCAGATCATTCAAGTCCAAGAATTCGAAGTCATGGAGTTTAAGTTATTAAGTCGTTCAGATGAATTCGCGAGTTACGAGTTAAGGGCTATCTCATCCACGACCTAGTCATTCAGATGTGCTCGCAAGTTAAGGGTTTAAGTGCTAACTCGTCAACGATCCATGAGACTGCAACAAGATAGGTCGTTAACTTTTTAGGCCGTAAGCCACACAAAAGAAAAGTCTTGTCCTAGCTCGGCAATGACCTAAACCTAATGCTGTAGTAGGCAACCAGAAGAGTTAAGTCGCGCGTGATCCAAGCTAAGAAAGTGTTAGGTCGTTCTCAAGGGATCTCGAGTTATCTCCTACTCAAACCAAAGCATCAGTTCCTCTCCTCAAATTCTTTCCTCTACTAAGAATCCCATTCCTCATAATTCTCCAACCCGATAATGGCCTCTTCATCCCTTCTAAGATCACGAATCAGCAAACCTAATGCACTGAAACTCTTCCCCTTCTTCTCGCAAAATCACCGAAAGCCAAGTCGAACCATTTCGATTTCCTCGGCGATCAATTGAAACAAAAATCGTGAAGCAAGGCATAAGATAAGCGAAATTCATAGTTCGGTGATAGCCAAGGATTGATTAGAGAATGGGATCACTTACGCAATACGAAATTGAAGATGTCTGGCGATCGAGTAATTGAATTTGTCTGAGAAGAACTTGAATGCTTGCAAATGACGGAATGAAACAGGTGAAGGAGAAGAAGGAACGACCTAAGCTATTTATACCCTGGGACAGTGAAAGGTGAATCGACACATCCGACTTACGACTTATACTAAGTCGTTCGCGACCTACGACTCATCTTAAGTTGATCGCGATTTAGCGCACTCATCAAGAAGCGAGCTAAGGAAATCGAAGCACACGACTTACGACTTAAGGCGTGTACTTCGAGGGGCAAATGTTAACTCCCTTTTAGCAACGACCTACGAGTTAAGAAATGAACGACTCAGATTATGCCACGACTTACAAGAAGCCAACGAGTTAAAAAGCCTAAAACCTAAGTGTACTCAACGACTTACGACTTAGCTGCTGAAAGAGAATCTACGGCTTGAACGACTTACGACCTACCGGGTTAGGGAGCTACGACCTAAGAGAGTCTACGACCTAACTGCTGAAGGTAACTTCGCGACCTAGCAGTGTTGCGACCTAAAGACTTCGCGACCTAGCAATGTCGCGACCTAAAGACTTTGCGACCTAGCAATGTTGCGACCTAAAGACTTTGCGACCTAGCAATGTTGCGACCTAAAGACTTCGCGACTTAGCAATGCTGCGACCTAAAGACTACGGCTTAAGAAGGTTCCGACCTAATGAGTTACGACTTAGCTTAAGTCGTCGATGACCTATAGCTCCAGTTCCTAAAGACTTAAGAAGTACACGACCTAACAGTCTACGACTCAACAGGCCACGACTTAACAGTTTACGACTTAGTGGGTGTACGACTTAAGAGCTTCACAGCCTACGACTCATGGTCCAAACGACTCAACGAATTAAGCTATCTACAACTTAAGGAGTTAAAAGGGGGTTCCGACTTAACGACTCAGCGAGTTAAGGTCTACACGACTCAAGAAGATGTTACGACTTAAAGAACCTACGACTTAAGGAACTCATGACTGGGCTTAAGTCGTCCACGACCTAAAAGCTATGAGATTAAAGTCCATAGCCCATGCCTATACTACCTTTATCTGATAAGTTGGCCACGACTTAACACTTGCCCAGTCCCTTAACTCGTCACCGACTTACCTTAAGTCTTCCACGACTTAACACTTAGTCCCTTAACTCGTCACTGACTTACCTTAAGTCATCCACGACTTAGGACTTAGCATTTTCTCTGCCCAGAATCCAGAGCTGCTCCTATAAATACCCCACCACTTCCAACTTGGAGAGGACTTTTGGTCATTCATTTCTTCAAGCGCCGTTACGCTGTCGAAGTCTCCTCTCATTCAGCAATCAAAGATCTTCAAGCATTCGAGACACTACAACAAGCTTCGAGAAGAACTCCTTACATCCAACACGGATTCGTCGAGTTTCATCATCAAAGATCGAGCTAGTAGTCAAGAGTGCTTTCATGATCAAGTTGTATTGTATTTTGAAGGATATTGTATCAAATTGTAACCGAATCAGCAATAAAAGACTATAAAGTGGACGTAGGCTCAATTACGGGCCGAACCACTATAAATCTGTTGTTCATTTACTGCTTTTCTGCTATTTTCAGCTTATATTCTGTTCCCATACCAACGGGTGGTGCTTTCACAATTCTATTACACACTCCGGGTGTTAGCGTTCACTTTTTAGCGTTAACAGCGCTCCATCTCTTAAGCTCTCTCTTGATATTCTTGAGGATACTAATGATTTGATACAAAGGCCTATCTTTATAATTAGAAACCCAATGTTTCTCAATCAAAGGAAAGTAATGATCACATAAAGACCAATGGTTCATATATCTGAACGGTCTATTCTTGACCCTTGGCTTAGCATAAAGCAAAACTAGGACTGAATTATGATCACTCACAGAAGGAGGCAAATATTCAGCCGATAAGTCTGTAAATAAGTTGATCCAATCTAGATTTGCAAAAACCTTGTCAATTTTGGAAAATATGTTACGACTCGGACCAGACCACCATGAAAATTCGTAATCTTTAATATTAATCTCATTAAGACCAGTAAGATTAGACATATCATCTAGTTCAAACAAGTTTCCAAAATTAACTGGGCTACCTCCCTATCTTTCTAAAGGACTGCGAATACAATTAAAGTCCCCAAGAACAAGCCATGGTCTAAAAATATTAATAGCATCCTCCTGTAAATTCTTCCATAGTCTACTTCTTAATGCAACAAAATTATGAGCGTAAACAAAGGTGAGATTACATTTGAAATTCAAGGTATTAATCAATTCAATGGAAATGTGCTGATCACTCATGCTTATATAATTGAAATCCTAAGAATCTCCATTAATGAAGACCATGATCCTACACTTAAAATAACAAGAGACATTGCTAAATATTTTCCAATTGCCCTCTAACGCTTTTTCCAACTTCAAGATATCTGGCAACAACAGCTTATTTTCCAAAATACCGAAACAACTGATTTTGTGCTTGACAATAAGTTTTCTCAATTCTCCCATTCTGTTGGGGTTATGAAACCCTCTTACATTCCAACAAGCTATAGACATTATAAAACTTTGTTATTGCGGGTCCTCAACGACCTGCTACTGGAGGATTCCCCTTTGTCTTCCGTTGGAATACCTAGCATCTGAACCCACTTGGGATTCTTACGAACAAGCTTATCCTTCTGAATGTTCTCAAACTCTATATATTGAAGGTTAGGAGTAGGGTGCTCCACAGGGACATCCTGATTTGGGTCTGCATTATCATAAGTATTCTATTCCTCTACCCTCTCTGACGATCTTGTATCCTGGTCCAGATTATTCTGCACCTGTAAATCAATACAAGTTTCAGTACCTCTTCTACAATTAACATTATTAATTATACAATCATCAATAAATATATTATTAGAAAATAAAGATTTGGGAACTGAAGGAGACTCCAATGATGACAAATGGTGTTTGAGAATAGTTTTGTGAGGCGAAGGTGACTTCGGAGGTGATAGGCTCGGATCTCTGGCTCCCGGGGTAGTTGGAGAAACAGGAAGGAGAGGCTCAAAGGTTCCTTGATCAGGCGGAACTTCCAACCTGGCTAGTGGGGCTATGTAGCAATCTTCACTGACTCCTACCTCGGTGCGAGTGGCAGGTTCTGACTCTGAAACTTCTGAAGTTGCCCCCTCACCGCGCTCTACTGAGGATGCAGCTCCTTCTACGACCTGTACCGAGGGAAAAACTTCTGTTTGGAATTGTTCAGAAAGAGACTTTCCTCTAATTTCTGTCTCCGATCCTTCGGAAACTATCTGTGGCCTATCCCAAGTCCCTTCCTTAGGTAGGCATTCAACAATTAAATTTTGATTATCTTTAAAAACTACTGACTGTAGAGTTTCAGTCAGAACCTCCCCATTAGAGACCACCTCCACAGGATTTCTACTGATTTCATTAGAAGAGTCATTGGGGCATCCACCATTCAATTGCTTTTCAAGGTCAATAGGGTTCTCAGTTCCGCCCTCCTCTCTTACACCTTCCACATTACCATTCAAACTCTGAACCACAGGGTTATCCTTATCAGAATTAGAATCTAGAGACAATTTGGGAACCCAAGACTTAGTCATTGGGCATTCATCAGTTACATGACCAAAACACACGCACTTACCACAAATGGGAGGTGGATTCTCGTATTCCACTTCCTGGGTAAAGCTCCTCCCATTGTCATCCATACCTTCTATAAAATTGGGCATGCCATAAGTAGCATTAACCTCAACCAGGACTCTGGCATAGGCTAATCTAGATTTATTTTTCGTGGCCTCATCCATCTTAGTTGGAATTCCAATGGTACTTGTTAAAGCACTAATAGCCTTATTGCCCCATAGTTTAAAACTTAAACCCGGAAGTCTGACCCACATAGGCAATGAAGTAAGTAGATCTCTATCTGTTTTCATGTCTGGAGACAATCTCTTTATAATGATCAAATTCCGGTCCATAAACAAAGGGCCTGATTTCAGAATCTTATTGCAATCCTCGTCAGAGCCAAATCTCACTACAAAAAAACCATTATTCCTAGAATGAACAGAAAACGTTTTCTTTGTAACCCAAACCCTATTGGCATACCCCTCAAAAGTTCTTAGCCATGGTTTATACCCTACCACATACAGTAAAATGCAAAACTCCCAGCCTCCCTCCGCTTCTTTGATAGCGTCAGAGGAAAGGGAACCAATCCTTTTACCGTTCTCTACTTTAGGCTCAATAAACTCAAGATCTAGATTACCTAGATCCCCTACCGCTCCTACTTTCACTGCCTCACTGTACAAAAACTTTTTAGCGTTTTCAGAAACAGTGAATTTGATTTTCGTGATGTTACCAGGCAGCAAGCCTTTCTGCTTCGTTGATTTCATAGTCTGCCCTACGAAGTTCGCCTGCACCTTCTTCCCCTTATTCCGATCTGGAAAAGGTCCAGATCTGCTCGATCTTTGCCCTCCCAAGTTAAGCCTTTGTTCAGGACCCAAAGACACTGGAGCTTTGCCCCTTTTCCTTCTCACCTCCTCCCATCCTTCATCATCTCGCAAAGATCCCATGACTCCAGTTTGAGGAGAAAGTAGTGAAGACGGAAAAAGAGAAATAACAGAGGAAAACAAGAAAACTTGGAAAAATCGAAAGAAGAAAGGAGAAAAGGGAAGAAACCCTAATCTCCAGATCTAGATCTGGAAGCCATTAAATTTGAGAAAGGATGTAAATGTTAAAGCTTAAATGTTAAAGCCATTAAATTTCGTTTTCTTTTTAATTCTTGTTTCCTTCATAACTTCATCATATTAACTCGGATTTTGACAAACTATATATGAAAATTGACCAGAAAATTACCACGGACATAATTGTACAACTCCCATGGCTCAGTTCTGAAAATTTCACAAACCTATTTTATTATTTATTTAATTCGTTAATTAATTATTATAGCTTAAATTTTGGGTTGTTACGTTCTCCCCTCCTTAAAGGATTTCGTCCCCGAAATCTCTAAGGACAGAAGAATGAAATAAATATTTTTCATCCAAATTCTACAACCATATATTCAACCATCATCCATTACATCCATTGTCCTTAAGCTTTCTAATGCAATTTATGTTATATGCAATAGTGTAGTGTCAATGTCTCTAACTAATGCAAAAGATTAAGCGGTCTACTGATTCAGTCAACCTCCTTTTTATGCAATCATGTCCATGCCATGTATCCTAATAAATGCAAATTTCCTAATGATAACTGATAATTCTATATGCGTGCTACAAGCATCATCCAAATGCAACAATCATATGCTAATCGTCCATTTATAGCAACCATGGAAATAAAGTAAAAATGCAAATGCGCACACATCGCTATGCATATGCTTTAGTGACCTAGTTAGGCTGATCCCTAAGAGATAATAGTGCCTAGTGTGTATATATATGCGTCCATTAGCATCCACTAGCAAACACTTGCAACCACTAGCATCCATCATACATAACATATTCTAGTAGCATGTTTACATTCAGTCCTACCATCCATAGGTTAAATCCTAAGATCTACCCTCCCAAAGGATACTAAAGGAAAAAACCTATTCAAAACTAAAGACGAAAATAGGAAATTCAAAACGTACCATCGAAAAGAAATGGATAAAAGATACGTATTTTCTCTTTAGCCACCCACGTAGCGTCTTCAATGCTGTCTCCCCACTGCACCTTAACCAAAGGTACTTCCTTATTCCTAAGCTTCTTGATATCATGCCCAACGATCTTGGTAGGAATGCGACGAACCGATGCTTCTCTCTCCACTTCAACTTCTTCAAGTTGACTAGGTTTCACTACCTCTGCCGAGTCATGTAAGCACTTTCTCAAGTGTGAAACATGGAAAACATCATGAACTCCTGCGAGCCTCTCCAATAGCTTTATCCGATACGCCATCTTCCCTACCCTTTCCACAATGGGGAACGGTCCTACGAATCTTGAAGCAGGTTTTCTACTTGATCCAAATCTTACTACCTTTCTTAGCGGAGATGCCTTAATGAAAACCAAATCTCCTACCTCAAACTCAATATCCCTTCTCCGCTTATCTACATAAGGTTTCTGTCTATCCTAGGCCATCTTCGTTCTCCTTCTAATCAAATCAATCTTTTCTGAAGTCTCTCTAACCATGTCAGGACCAAGTAGCAATCTCTCTGTAGACTCCAACCAACACAAAGGCGACTTGCAAGTTCTTCCATAAAGAGCTTCAAAAGGTGACATCCTAATGCTAGCTTGAAAACTATTATTATATGTGAACTATAGTATAGGAAGATGCTCCTCCCAAGTTACCCCAAAATCAAGAATGCACATCCTCAACAAAGCTTCAAGAACTCTATTAAGTCTCTCTGTTTGGCCATCCGTCTGAGGGTGATAGGCCGTACTCAATCTAAGATGCATCCTTAAAGCCTCTTGCAAGCTCCTCCTAAACTTGCTAGTAAAGATAGGGTCTCTATCGCTCACTATGCTAGAGGGAACTCCATGAAGTCGGACTATCTCACGAACATATAAGGATGCCAAATAAGGTGCTGTTCTCTTACTCTTGACCGGAATGAAGTGGGTGCTCTTAGTCAAACGATCTACAATCACCCAAATACTGGTATTCCCCTTCTTAGATCGGCGTAAACCATCTATGAAGTCCATCAAAACACTATCCCACTTCCATTCGGGTACATCCAATGGTTGAAGCAATCCACTGGGCTTCTTCTGCTCTACCTTAACTCTTTGGCATACAAGACACTTAGCTACAAACTCTACTACATCCTTCTTCTTGCCACTCCAACAAAATACTCTCTTCATGTCCTTATACAACTTATCACCTCCCGGATGAATAGTTGTTCGAGAATGATGTGCTTCTGCTAGAACTGCTCTCATCAAATCACTAGTGCGGAGGACACAAAGTCTTCCATCTCTCCTTAGCCACCCTTTACTATCTATAGAATAGCGTTGGAGATGTCTAGAGACCTCTCCTTTGCCAATCATATCCAAAATATCCCTAAGCTCTGAATCCTCTCACTGCCTTGGGCCAATCTGATCTATGAGGGTAGGCTTAACCTCAAGTGCTGCCAATAATCCAGGGGTAATGTCCGTAGAGGGCTTAAAATCAAAGGTGGAAATAAACTCTAGGCTTCTTCACTCCACGAACATTGGACTAAGGGTTTCTCTCTCCTACTTAACGCATCCGCAATCACGTTTCACTTGCTAAGGGTGTAGGCTATCTCAAAGTCATATGATGCTAGAAACTCCATCCAGCGTTGCTGCCTCAAGTTTAAATCCTTTTGTGAGAATAGGTACTTCAATGACTTATGGTCAGTGAAAAGCTCGAACCTCTCTCCTAGCAAGTAATGTCTCCAAGACTTGAGCACAAAAACAATAGCAGCTAACTCAAAATCATGGGTAGGGTAGTTCTTCTCATGAGTCCTCAACTATCTACTTCCATAGCATACTACCATTCCTTCTTGCATCAATACTTCCCCAAGACCCATCCCACATGCATCAGTGTATATTGTAAAAGGCTTAGCTCCATTCGATAAAGCTAACACTGGTGCACTAGTAAGGGCCCTCTTTAGCATCGTGAAGGAATCCTCACAATCTACGTCCCACACGAATGTCGTATTCTTCTTAGTGAGGCGAGTAAGCGGTGCTGAAATCTTAGCAAAATTTCTGATAAACTTCCTATAATAGCCAGCCAAACCTAGGAAGCTTCTAACTTCGGTAGCATTCTTGGGGGCCTTCCAATCTTGTACTGCTACTACCTTAGCGGGATCAACAACTAGACCCTCTCTTGAGACTACATGCCCTAAGAAACGCACCTCCTTACACCAAAAGTGACACTTTAAGAACTTTGCCCTCAACTGATGAACACGAAGTATATGAAGAACCTCCTCAAGATGTATAACATGCTCTTCCATACTCTTGGAAAATACCAAAATGTCGTCCAGAAATACTACTATGAACTTATTTAGGACATCTCGAAAAATGCGGCTCATTAGATCTACAAAATAGGCTGGGGCATCGGTTAGCCCAAACAGCATAACCAACTACTCAAAGAATCCATCGGGTGTCCTAAATGCTATCTTGTCGATGCAATCATCAACGACCCTGAGCTTATGAAATCCAGTAGCCAAATCAAGTTGAGAAAATACTAAAGAGCCAACTAACTAGTCGAAAAGATCGTTTATCTTAGGAAGGGGGTAACGGTTCTTCGTGGTGAGCTTATTCAATTCTCTATAGTCTATGCAAAGTCGAAGGGAACCATCCGCCTTTGTACCAAAGATGGTTGACGCTCCCCACTTAGATATGCTCCATCTGATGAAGCCTTTCTCCAATAGCTCACCAATCTGCTTACTTAATGTCTTCCTCTCCCTAGGATCCATATGTCTCATGGGCAATGCCACTAGCTAAGCATTATCATTCAGGTAGATCCTAAAGTCAATCTCTCTCTTAGGGGGTCGTCCCCTAACCTCCTCGAAAACGTCTAGGAAATCTCTAATGATTGAAACTGAATCTAAATCTCCTAGTGATGAATCAAAGGAAAAAAGGAAGCTCAACATGACTGACCCCTGTGGGTCATAAGAAACCTCAAGTGTCCTACCGCTGCATGTCTCTAGTCTGACGTCTCTCCTCTCATAGTCCAATATCGCTCCATAAGTGGATAACCAATCCATCACTAAAATCATCACATATCCCAAAAATCCCAGTACATAGGCGTCACAATCAAACCCTATGCCTAGAATAAAAATTTTAAAACCGCTACAAATCATGGATAAATGTGCCGATCCTCCTATGTGGTTTGAACAACTATAGGGTCTACTACTAGAGAAATATCTAAGTGCAAACAATCAACCAAGGAACTAGAAATGAAAGAATGCGATGCTCCTGAGTCAAAAAAGTCCGAATAGGAAAATCAAAAATATAGATCAAAACTTCTACAGAGACTTTCCTACCTCGATCCGGTCCACTACAAGAAGGTGCTGCATCCAAAGCCTGTACTTGCGTTGTAGGTGCGCCTGCTCTCTGCCCCGTCTTCTGAGGACAAGCACTACTAAGGTGACCAGGTTGCCCACAGTTGTAACACCTCCCCTTCATCATGTCCTTCTTACAGTCCTTTGCGAAATACCCAACCAATCCACAATTATGACATTTCCCGCCTTTCCTGATGTGCTTTTGTGGTCCTCCATCTTTCCTCTTGTTCTTATCCTTCTTATTCTTCCACCATTGCTTCTTAGAGTTTTCTGATTTAGGAGCCTCTTTAAGCTCTCCCCTTAGCTGCCAAGATGCAAACTGAACTCTCTATCGGTCCTCCAATCCCAACAACCTAAATATCTGCTCTGTATTCCTCAACCAAGCTCGTGCCTCCATAAAATTCTCCATGCCAGAAAACGTTCTGCCTCCAAGACTAGCGAAGTCCTTGCATAGCTTAGAAAAATTTGCTGCTTCCGATTGATTAATGGGATCTCCACTTGCTGGTGCTGCATTAGATGCTTACCCTTACACCTCTGGTATTGTAGCTATACGGGACCAGTCATCCATACTATGCAAAGAAAAGAAAAATTAGGCTCGAAAGAATCGAAAGAAGGTTGAACTGGACTTTGAGGGGATTTTTATAAGTACTCTTTTATACTTGAAAACCATTTCTATAATAAGAGTTTCTTTCTGAAAAATAATTTTTGCTTGAAGATAAGTTATTTTTGAAAATACTTTACTTTTAAAACAAGTTTCTAGGAATCCTATAACCTTAGTGTAACGACCCGTAAATTTCAACTGTTTTAATAACGTAATTAGTTGAAATTTTATGAAATTTTAAACGATAAAATTTTGAAATAAAAATTTAATATTTGGAATACGTCTAATTAAACATAGCAACTGGTAAATTTTCGTCCGAAAATATAAAAGTTTATTTCGCGCGTAAATTCACTTCAATTTAATCAGTTAAAAAGCGATGAAAATAAAATGTTTCCGAAACCTAAATATTTTTACATAGAAAAATTCTAAACCATCTTCTGAGCAAGATGTCAGTTTGTCATTTTTCCAAATTCGGACAACTTTGGCTCCGTCGATCTTATTTTTCAGTGTTTTTCTTGCATTTTCCGCTATTAGAAAATTCGAATTTTTATAATTCAAATCATACCACTGATATCCGTATACCGTTTTGATCGTCTCGTCGTGCTGATCTCAGTAGTGTATTTGTTTCTATGTTTTGAAGTTCCGGTACGCTGCGAAATCTGTAAAACGGTTTCGTACCGGTACCGGTTTGTATAATCTTTTGGTTTCCTTCCACTCTTTCATATTCCACCTTTTCAATCAATTGCCTTTTCATTTCATATTCGCATATATTAATATCAAGCTATTCAATTCCACCGTGTATAAACCAACAAACATTTCATCTTCTTTGAATTCCAGAACGTATGGCCTTTCCAGATTCATTTTTATTTATTCTCGGTTGTCCCTTCAACTCTAGCTCACTGTTCAAACAAAAAAATAATAAAAATGTGATAAGCTTTTATGGTCGCTTATTTCAAAACTCACGTTTCAAAGAAGAGACGAGAGGGTGTTTCCAGCTAATCACTCATTTTCAACATATGACACTTCTATAGCAAAACCCACATTTCCTCTCATTCTTCCCTGTCTTCACGTGAACCAGCCAAAAAAATTTTCCTCACTTCCACTCACGTCGCGGCCACTCCATGCAACTGTGCCTTCACCACCACAAACCCCGAAAGCCTCACGAACCAATCAGTTACTTTTCCCATCATCGCCCTTCACCTGACCACCCGCGCTCTTCCCTTCTTCCACCCTTTCTCCATCACCCCAAAGACCTCCGCCGCCACCCATTGACCTGCTCCCCTACACCACCTCCGCCAACCGTAGCCATACACCGCAGCTCCCAACGCACCACTATCCCGCAGCCTCCTCCGCTTAGCCCGCCTCCACCATTGCACCTTCCTCCACGGCCAGTGCGCCCACCAACCCCATAGCCTCGGCCTGCCTTGCAACCACCATCCTCCTCCGGCACCCCTCCCTCTCGACCCATTCGCTTCACCCCATACCACGGCCTACGGCCACCAAACCCGCCCTCATCTCCCTGACCTCAGCAACCCGTAGTCTCCCACGCTACTGCCTTCGCCACTCCTCCATCTGACCATGCTTTTGAAAAAATATTTTAAAATAAAATATTTAGAAGGCAAAGTATATTTTCCTGAAACTATTTGCTTTCCACCTGCAGCCTTGCATCCCCTCCACCTTGCCGCCTCCCTCCAACCTTCCACCACCGTAAGCAACCTCACCTCCACTTCCTATAGCCACCACCCTCAAACATGTCAGCGGCCTCACTCCCCAGCCAAGCAGCCCACGCCAGACCCAAACACAACAACAGCCGAGGCCGCATCGACATCCGCGAACCGACCCTACCCCTAGTCCCCTCAACCGCCGCCCGAGCATCTCCACCTCCTGACAGCTGCTGACCCACCGAGACAGCCTGCAATCACCCCATCTGCCGACCAATGCCACTCTTCCCTTAGTTTGCACGCACGCAGCGCCCCAGTCACGCGTCAGTCCCATTCAGCTCCAGCCTGCCGAGCCTCACGCGCCTTCAACTCTAGCTGTCCGACCCTCTTTTATAATTGTGTGTATATATATGTAAGTATGTGTGTATATATACATTGATTTCTTTTTTTGATTTTAAATTATAATAGATGGATATATTGATTTTAATATATATGTTTTGATTTTAAATTATATGTGTTTTAAATTTAGTAATGATTTTTGTGATATAATATATATAGATTTTATGATAATATGTTTTAATATTGATTTTAAAATATATTTATAAAGATTTATTTTGATATTGGTTTTGAATTTTATGTATATAAAGATTTTAAGATTGTGTTTTCAAAACGAATATTGATTTTTAGAGGAAAACTTATAATATAATATATATCTTGTTTCAGTTTATATAAAGCTAGTTTTGATTCGTTTTCATCATCTCCAAGCTATTAACTTTGCTCATCAAATTCATGTTCATTGTGCCATGAGTTGAAATTTGTGCTTGGATTGTCGCATCTTGTTCTTGTTATTCTCTAGCCTCGAAAGCTTTGTTCGTCGTGCTTGTTTTCTTCACCGAATCGTGTCCACCTAGCATTGTGTTGGAATTCGTAGCTCATTCCATCGTCAAATATCTCTAGCCTCGAAAGGTGAGCACTCACTC
Source organism: Allium fistulosum (assembly GCA_030737815.1). Taxonomy (NCBI): domain Eukaryota; kingdom Viridiplantae; phylum Streptophyta; class Magnoliopsida; order Asparagales; family Amaryllidaceae; genus Allium; species Allium fistulosum. The sequence goes on along the minus strand of CM060907.1, from coordinate 420,094,349 downwards.
ACGATTAACGTTCTTTTATTTATTAAATTTTATTTCAATTGAAACGACAATTGAAATATGCTGCTGTTAGATATTTACACTGTTATTACCTGTATCAGTTCACCTGTGACATCTGACACCATTACCCGTTATATATGAAATGATAATCCAGTTTGGTTGTTAAATGATTGATTGTTGATGTTAACAATTGGACGTTAAATTTGTAAATGTTGTAAGTGATAAATAATTTGAAACTGAAATTGTCGTAGGATTGTTAGATTTGATATATATGTTAAATTTGATTAAATGACATTTGTATAATATGACCCCTTTAACTGTTAAATTTATTGACACGTAGGATTTGGTTAATTACACCTTGAACCATTGAATGTATGTTGTTTAAATTGATGATGTTTGAAAATTGAAATTGAATGACAAGTGAAAACCGTGATGTAATAATCTTTAATCTACATGAAATGATAGTGTAGATTCTAGAAATAATTATATTAATTCGTACAAATAACAATGCGAATTAATACGGTTATTTCGGGATTATTTGAATTGATTATTGGATTGTTATTGTTTGTTGTTATTGCTTGTTTATTTACTTTGACACCATCCCAGTTATCACACTGCAAGTTCCCTTTGTTATGTTTTGATTTTGAATTGAATTGGAATCGGGTTGAAATGATAAATACCCAAATTAAACTTTGACTTAGGGTAGAGAATTAAATAAAACCCGATTGGTCAATAATTTGATTTAAAAATAAACGAAGATTTTATTTGAATAAATAATATGGTTTCGAAATGAAGTTGAAATTTGAATTTTTATGAAAGGAAAATGTAATATTTAATAATCTGAAACAAAATATTAACAATGTAATTGTTGAAAGAATGTTGTTTAATTTGAGAAATGATTGAATTAAGTTTGAAATTATTAAACTTTGAAATGATTTAATAATTAAGTTTGAAATTATAATTAAGTTTGAAATTATTAAACTTTGAAATTATTTAATAATTAAGTTTTGAATTATTTAATAATTACAAAAGATTGAATGATTTAATGATTAAATTGAATTGAATTCTTTAATAAGTAAAATTGAAATTTTGAATAAGAAAATTTTTACTTCGTAAATAATTGAAATTGAGTTTCTTTATTAATTAAGTTTTGGAAAATTATTTAAGTAAATAAGTGAAATTGAATTTCTTTAACAAGAAATAAAATGTGATTTATTGAAATTAATGTAAGACTTGAAAATTAAAGGATTTGATTTGATGAATTTAATTTAATTCAAATTGTAAGTTTTGAAATAAGGAAGTTGAATTTAAGTAATTGATTTATTGAATTGGAAATTTAATAGAAATTGTTTTGAATGGCAAGTTTACTTAACGAATATTGAATGAAAATCGATAAATGAAGTTTAAATTGATTTGAATGTTAAATTAAATTAATTTAAATGATTTCGGAATGAAATGATATACGAACTTGAATCAATATTGAATTGTTTTAAATAGAAATTGAATTATAAGATTTTGAAATGGTAATTTGGAAGTTTTGAAACGTAAATTATGGAAATTGCTTTAGAAAGACGAATGAAATGTTGGTTTACGAATTCTAATTGAAATTTAATTTGATTTGGTTTTTGAAATAAATAAACGACCAATCAGTGAAATAATTACGAAGGTTATTAAAGAGACCGGAATTCGGTTATGGATATACTCTCTATCTAAACCGAAAACCACTTTAATAACTATACGCGGAGTGATGATCCAGAATGAAGTGGTTGGAATGATGTACGTGTTGACTGAAGAAAGAGAACGATAATGGATAGCCTTGACACTTGTGTCAAATTGGAAATGACTAAAACAGGAGCTGTGCCGGGCCAATGGAGGATTAGCTACCTCAAGTGGACACACTTCTTCGAACTACTTATACTTGTTGTCGATTGGTGCACCCTTGATTTTGGGAGTGTTGTTTCACGGTGTTGCGGGCGCTGCGGCGTTGCGTTCTCACCAGTCCGGATCAGGCGAACGGTAGTATCACTACCTTGGGTATTGCCTCATGTGCCTTGTCATACTTGTATTCCATTTATGCGCGACCACTACGATTTTGATTTGTACCTTTAGTATATGGATTGCCCTCTGGTGACTTCCGGTTTTGGGGAAACTACGGTCTTGTATATGCTTTTGGGAATAAAAATGTGTTAAGGGTGGAATGGGCCATGACTTAACGCTATTTTGATATCTTCTTATATTACTGATAGACATTATCTACTTATCGTACACTACTACATAGTAGATAGTTTAACGGATCCTTAAAGGATGGTTATTCCAAACATCCTTTGAGTTACTTGTATTTCAATTGCTATTTCACTTGAGTTGGATTTATTAATATAAGAATGTTAATCCTGACTCGAGTGTCTTGTGTTTTTGCTTTACGCTCGGGTCAGACTGAGTGATCCAGTATTTGAGACTCACCTTTGAAGTTGGAGCTTTGCTTGAAGATCCAGCCATCTACTCTGTTTCTAGTATTCGATGATTCCAGTGATGTATTCTGATTTGTATCTGATGTATCATATTACTCTTCCGTTGTATCTGGTTTAACTCTGATGTATCGTATTACTCTTCTGTTGTAAACTCTGATGTGACTTATACATTTATATAGTAGCTTCATGAACTACTATCTCTTTTATTTCCGCTGCATTTATTACTCTGTGTCTGTGATCTATGATTATTTATTTACTGTATATGTTCAGTTTTGCCAAATTTAAATTAACAAGGCGGTATTTTGAGCAATTCAATTCCGACATGAGTGTCTACCTATACACTTATAATGGATGCGAATGGTCCAAAATTCCGGGTCGTTACAGTTGGTATCAGAGCTTTGGTAGCTCTAGGCAAAACTTAACATATAGGGTAAATGTATTTACAGAATCACTCTCATCCGAGTTTCAATCTCTTCCCTTGACTCAATTCCTTTGAATTTTGGAACGTTCTCCTCGGTTCCGAAATTCATTCGTGTCCTTCACTATTCGTCTTCTTTCAATCATGGAGCACCCCGTAACTCCATTCTGAATGTTATCTATAATAGATCGGCGGTCTCGCCAATCTTAGAATGATTCGTAAAGGAGTAAACTCCTTTATAATAGGCATCGATTTACCGAAGATTTCTGTATCCTCGGTTTACGATGCTATCTATTTCAGGCTATACCTGAATTCCATCTCTTGAGATCGAGTGTTGATTTACCTCGGAATTCAGCATCGATCTTATTCTTGAAGTTACGGACGACCCGGTTAAGGTTGCCCGTGAATTAAATAAACTCCTCCATCTCCAGATTATGGTAATCGAATTATCTTATCTTCTGTTTCAAACTTATTTTCGAATCAAAATTATCTTTGATTTAAGTCCATCAAAAAAAATTGAATCTCTTTCCTTGCTTTGAAATCCATTCTTGTATCGTCAAGCGAGGAAGTGTATCGGTAAATTAATATTTAAAATGTTTTAAAATATGTTGTGTTGTTTGAGTTGTTGATGTTGATTTGGGTTTCCGATCGATCCGTCTGATCAACGCTATCGATAGGATTTCCAAAACACTTGAACAGAGCAAACTGACACAATATTATTTTCAAATTTGGAAAATGAAATAAATTTGTTTGATTATATTGTGAAAATATAAGTAAAAAAAATTTCTGGAATTTAATTGGTAAATTAAATTGTTTGTTTGAAATGATAATATTTGATTATCAATTATTGTTCTAAATAAATTTATAAATACGATTTATAAATTGATTTGGAATTTGAAATGAGTTTAATTTAAAAATTTGAGAATTTAGTTTCCGGTGATTTCGAACTTTGGTTTTAAAATTTTAAAGTATATATTATTGAAAGTATTTTCGAATAGAAATCATTTCAAAGGATTTTTAAATGTTGAAATCAGTGCTCTTCTCTTTGTCGCTGGAAAATAATTTCGGTGATGGCGGCCGCATCATCGACATTCATTTTCGAGTTTCGAAGTGGAGATACTATTCTGTAGCTTTTCTACGGTTTTGTTTGAAAAATATTTTGATTTGAATTTCTTTAGTATATTTTGATTTACATATATATAGGTATCTTATTTTAAAATTTAATTTGATTTGATATAAATATATTATATATATCTCTAAATTGTTTAAAGTTAATTGGAAATCTAATTCTTAAATTTTGTTAAAAGAATGATTTTAATTATAAATAAAGCTAAATTTTGAATAAGTATTTAAACTTGAGATAATTAAAATTGATAATTTTATTTGTATATTGTTCAACTGCATTCTAATACAACTTACCTAAATCATTCAGAAGTTGAATATGTAATTGGATAATATATAAGATAAATTGAATTTATAAACAAAATTTGAGTGTTTATAATAAATGTTATACACTAAATTTTGATTATAAAGATGTCAATAGAGTTAGATAGGATAATAAGTAAACTCAATTAATAATGAAATAAATTTATTTTGAATGAATTAATAAATTTGTTTTGAAAGAATTAATAAATTAAAATTGACCACCATATGAAATACCTTGAATTTAAAAGAAATTAATAGATGTAAATTAATTTAGATCGAAACTTTTTTGTTTAAATTAATTTATATAGTGTTATCCCACTTTTTGGCAAAGCTGGGATACCCAAAAAATTAACTGAAGTCAATATTAATCAGCCATGAATATTAAATATGCATTGCAGGATGATCATGGATATCGATGAATTTTGCCCAAGTCCGGATCGGACCGCAATTGACAAGACATGACAAGCAAAGCCATGGGAGCCAGCGTTTCAGATTTCAGGATAATCGGAGTTCGTATGAATGATATATGATCGATACAAGTTGGATACAAGGTGTTGTTCGTATCCATCAGAAAAACAAGGTAGCGACCTGTTCGAATCGATCAGATTCGTATCCATCAGGGAGACATCGTCGAGTTCGAATCCATCAGGGCTTGGCGACTTCGAATCGATCAGGCATGAATCGGTCCGTGGTCATGAAGCTCGAATCCATCCGTTCGTATCCATCACCACACCTTGGTTCGTATCCATGAACTTCGTATCGGTTGACCGATGACTAGTTCGAATCGATGGACGAGGCTCATTTGACCATCAGGAAGCTTTAGTTCGTATCCATCACGTCTCCATCGATATGAGCTAAGCTGCATACCTTGATTTGAACTAGACGTTGACAACTGATACGAGATGCACGGAGTTGATTGATTCAAACAGGATACCAGTACTCGATACAAACAAGGCGAAGTTCGTGGATACGAATCGGTCGATACGCCACTTAAATCGGATCGACCCAGGAAACTCGTTCCATATCTCTCCACGTCACCTCCCGCGCATGTGCCTCGATCGAGTCGAACTGATGGATGCGAAAGTATGGATTCGAAAGCGGCAGACTACGAAAAACATGACCTTGAATCGATCATATCTCCCAAGCCACAAGGCCAAATGTAATGAAATTTTCACAGTAGCTTCCACACAAGGTAAAGAGCAATCCTGCCAAGTTTCAGCTCGATTGGAGCATTTCCTGATCGATACGAAGTTGATTCGGATCGATCACAGATTGAGTTGAAACTTGGTGGGACCGGTCGCGTGGGCCCACTCACGTGGCAGAAGAAGTCTCCCGAAGTTTAGGCGAGATCTGAGCCTCCTACGCCTATAAATAGAGCCCCAGAATCAACAGAAAAGAGATCTTTTGGCCATTCAACGTCCAGACTCTGCCGGATTCAACTCTACTCCTTTCCATTGCTGTTATATTCAGATTCATTCATTGTATTTGCTGTAATCATCTGTAATTAGTGAAGAACATCAATAAAAGATAAAAATCCTTGAAGTGGACGTAGGCCGGAGATAGCCGAACCACTATAAATTGCGTGTCACTGTTCATTATTTCTGGATTGTTGTTTGTTGCTTGCTTAGATCTGATATTTGTGTCTGAATATTGCTGATTTGTATTCATACACTAGTGCTTTCACAACACTTGGGGTTTGTGACCATTTTTGGTACAAACATATAGGTTAAATATATATGAGTGGATATATTAAGTAAAATAAATTTAGCAGTAATTTGGAATAAAGAAGAATTTAAATTGTTGAAATAAAATATGATTATAATAAAAGATTATTCAAATTTATGGTTTTAGAAATTGTAATTTGAAGATAATTGGATAATATGATAATGAATCTAGAAATAGTTGAGATTGATTTTAGTGAAATCAAATGGATTAAATCAATTATTGAATATCAATTAATTTAAATTTGAATTTATATGGTTTAAACTAATTGTTATTTTTCAGATCTGTTTCTTCCTGGTTGTTTCTATTCTCCTACCTCGTTCCTTTTCGGGGACGAAAAGTTTTGAGTGGGGGAGAGTGTAACGACCCGTAAATTTCAACTGTTTTAATAACGTAATTAGTTGAAATTTTATGAAATTTTAAACGATAAAATTTTGAAATAAAAATTTAATATTTGGAATACGTCTAATTAAACATAGCAACTGGTAAATTTTCGTCCGAAAATATGAAAGTTTATTTCGCGCGTAAATTCACTTCAATTTAATCAGTTAAAAAGCGATGAAAATAAAATGTTTCCGAAACCTAAATATTTTTACATAGAAAAATTCTAAATCATCTTCTGAGCAAGATGTCAGTTTGTCATTTTTCCAAATTCGGACATCTTTGGCTCCGTCGATCTTATTTTTCAGTGTTTTTCTTGCATTTTCCGCTATTAGAAAATTCGAATTTTTATAATTCAAATCATACCACTGATATCCGTATACCGTTTTGATCGTCTCGTCGTGCTGATCTCAGTGGTGTATTCGTTTCTATGTTTTGAAGTTCCGGTACGCTGCGAAATCTGTAAAACGGTTTCGTACCGGTACCGGTTTGTAAAATCTTTTGGTTTCCTTCCACTCTTTCATATTCCACCTTTTCAATCAATTGCCTTTTCATTTCATATTCGCATATATTAATATCAAGCTATTCAATTCCACCGTGTATAAACCAACAAACATTTCATCTTCTTTGAATTCCAGAACGTATGGCCTTTCCAGATTCATTTTTATTTATTCTCGGTTGTCCCTTCAACTCTAGCTCACTGTTCAAAAAAAATTGTGATAAGCTTTTATGGTCGCTTATTTCAAAACTCACGTTTCAAAGAAGAGACGAGAGGGTGTTTCCAGCTAATCACTCATTTTCAACATATGACACTTCTATAGCAAAACCCACATTTCCTCTCATTCTTCCATGTCTTCACGTGAACCAGCCAAAAAAATTTTCCTCACTTCCACTCACGTCGCGGCCACTCCATGCAACTGTGCCTTCACCACCACAAACCCCGAAAGCCTCACGAACCAATCAGTTACTTTTCCCATCGTCGCCCTTCACCTAACCACCCGCGCTCTTCCCTTCTTCCACCCTTTCTCCATCACCCCAAAGACCTCCGCCGCCACCCATTGACCTGCTCCCCTACACCACCTCCGCCAACCGTAGCCATACACCGCAGCTCCCAACGCACCACTATCCCGCAGCCTCCTCCGCTTAGCCCGCCTCCACCATTGCACCTTCCTCCACGGCCAGTGCGCCCTCCAACCCCATAGCCTCGGCCTGCCTTGCAACCACCATCCTCCTCCGGCACCCCTCCCTCTCGACCCATTCGCTTCACCCCATACCACGGCCTACGGCCACCAAACCCGCCCTCATCTCCTGATCTCGGCAACCCGTAGTCTCCCACGCTACTGCCTTCACCACTCCTCCATCTGACCATGCTTTTGAAAAAATATTTTAAAATAAAATATTTAGAAGGCAAAGTATATTTTCCTGAAACTATTTGCTTTCCACCTGCAGCCTTGCATCCCCTCCACCTTGCCGCCTCCCTCCAACCTTCCACCACCGTAAGCAACCTCACCTCCACTTCCTATAGCCACCACCCTCAAACATGTCAGCGGCCTCACTCCCCAGCCAAGCAGCCCACGCCAGACCCAAACACAACAGCAGCCGAGGCCGCATCGACATCCGCCAGCCGACCCTACCCCTAGTCCCCTCAGCCGCCGCCCGAGCATCTCCACCTCTTGACAGCAGCTGACCCACCGAGACAGCCTGCAATCACCCTATCTGCCGACCAATGCCACTCTTCCCTTAGTTTGCACGCACGCAGCGCCCCAGTCACACGTCCGTCCCATTCAGCTCCAGCCTGCCGAGCCTCACGCGCCTTCAACTCTAGCTGTCCGACCCTCTTTTATAATTGTGTGTATATATATGTAAGTATGTGTGTATATATACATTGATTTCTTTTTTTGATTTTAAATTATAATAGATGGATATATTGATTTTAATATATATGTTTTGATTTTAAATTATATGTGTTTTAAATTTAGTAATGATTTTTGTGATATAATATATATAGATTTTATGATAATATGTTTTAATATTGATTTTAAAATATATTTATAAAGATTTATTTTGATATTGGTTTTAAATTTTATGTATATAAAGATTTTAAATTTGTGTTTTCAAAATGAATATTGATTTTTAGAGGAAAACTTATAATATAATATATATCTTGTTTCAGTTTATATAAAGCTAGTTTTGATTCGTTTTCATCATCTCCAAGCTATTAACTTTGCTCGTCAAATTCATGTTCATTGTGCCATGAGTTGAAATTTGTGCTTGGATTGTCGCATCTTGTTCTTGTTATTCTCTAGCCTCGAAAGCTTTGTTCGTCGTGCTTGTTTTCTTCACCGAATCGTGTCCACCTAGCATTGTGTTGGAATTCGTAGCTCATTCCATCATCAAATATCTCTAGCCTCGAAAGGTGAGCACTCACTCACAATTAACGTTCTTTTATTTATTAAATTTGATTTCAATTGAAACGACAATTGAAATATGCTGCTGTTAGATATTTACACTGTTATTACCTGTATCAGTTCACCTGTGACATCTGACACCATTACCCGTTATATATGAAATGATAATCCAGTTTGGTTGTTAAATGATTGATTGTTGATGTTAACAATTGGACGTTAAATTTGTAAATGTTGTAAGTGATAAATAATTTGAAACTGAAATTGTCGTAGGATTGTTAGATTTGATATATATGTTAAATTTAATTAAATGACATTTGTATAATATGACCCCTTTAACTGTTAAATTTATTGACACGTAGGATTTGGTTAATTACACCTTGAACCATTGAATATATGTTGTTTAAATTGATGATGTTTGAAAATTGAAATTGAATGACAAGTGAAAACCGTGATGTAATAATCTTTAATCTACATGAAATGATAGTGTAGATTCTAGAAATAATTATATTAATTCGTACAAATAACAATGCGAATTAATACGGTTATTTCGGGATTATTTGAATTGATTATTGGATTGTTATTGTTTGTTGTTATTGCTTGTTTATTTACTTTGACACCATCCCAGTTATCACACTGCAAGTTCCCTTTGTTATGTTTTGATTTTGAATTGAATTGGAATCGGGTTGAAATGATAAATACCCAAATTAAACTTTGACTTAGGGTAGAGAATTAAATAAAACCCGATTGGTCAATAATTTGATTTAAAAATAAACGAAGATTTTATTTGAATAAATAATATGGTTTTGAAATGAAGTTGAAATTTGAATTTTTATGAAAGGAAAATGTAATATTTAATAATCTGAAACAAAATATTAACAATGTAATTGTTGAAAGAATGTTGTTTAATTTGAGAAATGATTGAATTAAGTTTGAAATTATTAAACTTTGAAATGATTTAATAATTAAGTTTGAAATTATAATTAAGTTTGAAATTATTAAACTTTGAAATTATTTAATAATTAAGTTTTGAATTATTTAATAATTAAATAAGATTGAATGATTTAATGATTAAATTGAATTGAATTCTTTAATAAGTAAAATTGAACTTTTGAATAAGAAAATTTTTACTTCGTAAATAATTGAAATTGAGTTTCTTTATTAATTAAGTTTTGGAAAATTATTTAAGTAAATAAGTGAAATTGAATTTCTTTAACAAGAAATAAAATGTGATTTATTGAAATTAATGTAAGACTTGAAAATTAAAGGATTTGATTTGATGAATTTAATTTAATTCAAATTGTAAGTTTTGAAATAAGGAAGTTGAATTTAAGTAATTGATTTATTGAATTGGAAATTTAATAGAAATTGTTTTGAAAGGCAAGTTTACTTAACGAATATTGAATGAAAATCGATAAATGAAGTTTAAATTGATTTGAATGTTAAATTAAATTAATTTAAATGATTTCGGAATGAACTTATATACGAACTTGAATCAATATTGAATTATTTTAAATAGAAATTGAAATTGAATTATAAAATTTTGAAATGGTAATTTGGAAGTTTTGAAACGTAAATTATGGAAATTGATTTAGAAAGACGAATGAAATATTGGTTTACGAATTCTATTTGAAATTGAATTTGATTTGGTTTTTGAAATAAATAAACGACCAATCAGTGAAATAATTACGAAGGTTATTAAAGAGACCGGAATTCGGTTATGGATATACTCTCTATCTAAACCGAAAACCACTTTAATAACTATACGCGGAGTGATGATCCAGAATGAAGTGGTTGGAATGATGTACGTGTTGACTGAAGAAAGAGAACGATAATGGATAGCCTTGACACTTGTGTCAAATTGGAAATGACTAAAACAGGAGCTGTGTCGGGCCAATGGAGGATTAGCTACCTCAAGTGGGCACACTTCTTCGAACTACTTATACTTGTTGTCGATTGGTGCACCCTTGATTTTGGGAGTGTTGTTTCACGGTGTTGCGGGCGCTGCGGCGTTGCGTTCTCACCAGTCCGGATCAGGCGAACGGTAGTATCACTACCTTGGGTATTGCCTCATGTGCCTTGTCATACTTGTATTCCATTTATGCGCGACCACTACGATTTTGATTTGTACCTTTAGTATATTGATTGCCCTCTGGTGACTTCCGGTTTTGGGGAAACTACGGTCTTGTATATGCTTTTGGGAATAAAAATATGTTAAGGGTGGAATGGGCCATGACTTAACGCTATTTTGATATCTTCTTATATTACTGATAGACATTATCTACTTATCGTACACTACTACATAGTAGATAGTTTAACGGATCCTTAAAGGATGGTTATTCCAAACATCCTTTGAGTTACTTGTATTTCAATTGCTATTTCACTTGAGTTGGATTTATTAATATAAGAATGTTAATCCTGACTCGAGTGTCTTGTGTTTTTGCTTTACGCTCGGGTCAGACTGAGTGATCCAGTATTCGAGACTCACCTTTGAAGTTGGAGCTTTGCTTGAAGATCCAGCCATCTATTCTGTTTCCAGTATTCGATGATTCCAGTGATGTATTCTGATTTGTATCTGATGTATCATATTACTCTTCCGTTGTATCTGGTTTAACTCTGATGTATCGTATTACTCTTCTGCTGTAAACTCTGATGTGACTTATACATTTATATAGTAGCTTCATGAACTACTATCTCTTTTATTTCCGCTCCATTTATTACTCTGTGTCTGTGATCTGTGATTATTTATTTACTGTATATATTCAGTTTTGCCAAATTTAAATTAACAACGCGGTATTTTGAGCAATTCAATTCCGGCATGAGTGTCTATCTATACACTTATAATGGATGCGAATGGTCCAAAATTCCATTTCAATTCTAGCATAAGTACTCTTTTATACTTGAAAACCATTTCTATAATAAGAGTTTCTTTCTGAAAAATAATTTTTGCTTGAAGATAAGTTATTTTTGAAAATACTTTACTTTTAAAACAAGTTTCTAGGAATCCTATAACCTTAGGCTCTGATACCAAGTGAAACACCACACACCCCTTAGTATACCCAAAAAGGGCACACTAAAAGATGTGGTGCGTTATAGGTATAACTAAAGCATCACAGAGACTAAGATTCACAAGACAAAAAAAATATAACAGCGGAAACATTTAAATGGTAACTTATTATTCAAAATAAAACTTCAAAAATAAGTCTGAAAAACATCACATGTCTCAAATACCAAATAATCATGTCTTATGAAAAATAGATCTCAGTCTCATAAAATCATAGTACAATAAAAATAAAAATCATCCCTCTCATAAAGTACTAGTGCATCCAAAGTCAAATGAAAAGAAAACCAAAAGAAGAACAATACATGAAGAATGAGAAAGCTCTACAAATGGGTCTCCAAGAAATCTGTATCTACTGTCGTTGCCTCTGCTGGCCGATGGGAAAAAATGGGAAATAGATGAGTGGGTCAGACTATAAGTTAGGTGAGTGAAAGTAACTACTAGTATTTTAAGCAAGATAAAGATAATAGACTTAGCAATAGTTCTAGTATAAAAGGAAATAAAGGAAAGATAAAACTGGGATAAAATATTGTTTAATTGTTTGCTTTGATTGTGATTGTTTGCACTTGTCTTAGATAGCTGCTCTGATTAGGCTGAAATTCTAATCCTATTTTAATTATGCTGAAGTCCGAATTCTACCCATTGATCGGCCTTCTATCTCTGTTGTGCCACTGTGAGCTAGTCTCATCCTGTGGGTCCCATAGTAAAAGACACCTGTTTAGCGCTTGGAATGCAATAGCGAACTACAACCCTAATCGATGTCGCATGCTCAGTCACCGTTGGTACACACTTACCGTCGCCCCCTCTTTTGACCTCTTACTTACCCTGTCAGCATAAGCATGCCCAGCCTCACCTAATCTGTTGTGAGACCATCAGTCCTAGCATGAAAAGGTCCTGCCCAACCTCACGTAAGTGTTTTGTGAGACCATTAGTAGTAGTTTGAAAGGGAATGTTGTTGTACGGGTCCTAACAAACAAAATCTAGTTGCGCCCCTTACCCAAATCTCCCGATGTGAGCTTCTATCTATTGGCCACTTAGTTACCCTATGTCCCAACCTCACCTAACTATTGTGAGACAACCAGTCCTAGTCTGAAAGGGTCCTACCTAGCCTCACCTAATCTGTTGTGAGACCATCAGTCCTAGTCTGAAAGGGAATGCTATTAGTATGGGCCATATTTCTGTTCTTTCTTATTAACTTAGTGTAACTTTTAAAATAAGCCTCTTCTATTATTTCTTCTTTGTTTGCTTATTAACTTAATCTAAGTCTTAAAATAAGCCTTTACTATTCTTTCTGCTTAATTATAACCTACATTGTAATTGTTATTCTTCTTTTCTATCTTTTTAGTTATAACCACTAGTTATAAACATGCTTGTAAATGTCTCTAATTTTCCTATTTCAGTCTTTCTTTTTTTTATTGTAGTTTTTCTTATTTTACATCTAATTTCTGTAAATTTACTGTTCTCTACTTTAATCCATATTTGCAAATTATCCTCTTTTTTTAATATTCTTATATTTCATTCGTGCAAAACATAATAAAAAGAAACTAAAATTTACAGGCTAAATTCTAACGTAAAACGGATGTAAATAAATGCAAATAATAGTAAATAACTGTAAATAACTAAATAAAATAGCTGAATAAAAATAACTGAATAAAATAGACCAAAAAGAACTTTAAAAACTAGCTGTAAATAACTTATATAGAAATTGTCTCAAAATCGTAGAAAAACTACAACTATTAAGACCCCTATTATTTTAAATTACTAAAAAATTTAAAATAATTACTAAACACACACTTGTGGTCCTTAGCTCTAGTCCTTGGTCTTCCCTGATACACTTCTAGAGCGTAGAATATTTTTATCAGAAAGATTTCCTCCTTAGAAAATTTTTCTATTTAGGGTCCAGCCTTTGGTAATGAACCCAAATAGGAGAAAATCTGAATGAGAAAAATAGCTAGGCCAATGGTCTAATTTATAGTGTAGTTTAGGGATCTCAGACCATTGGATTTGAAGATTAAATCTGGTGCAACCACGTCGTAGGCTCGCTTGGAACCGTCGGATGGAAGCACGAACGCACAAGATTCAAAGAAAATTGGAAAACACGTCATTGTTCGAAGCTGGATGTTTTCACGCCCATATACAGAGGCGGATCGACCTGCATGTCGACCTACAGGTCGACCTAGGCCTTTGGGGGTTGACCCTAGGGTCGTCCTGGCCTTGTCCTAGGTCGACCTGACCCATATATATATATATATATATATATATATATATATATATATATATATATATATGTATATATATATATCATTTTCTATTTAATTCTTGTTTCCTTCGTAACTTCTTCATATTAACTCGAATTTTGACAAACTATATATGGAAGTAGACCATAAACTTCCCGTGGACGTAATGGTTCAACTCCCGTGGCTCAATTCTAACAATTTCACAAACCTATTTTATTATTTAATTAATTAGTTAATTAATTATTATAGCTTAAATATTGGGTTGTTACAACTTAGCAGTGTTGTCAATCTTCAAATGATAAACAAGAGCCATCACTAGAAGTCCTTCGAAGAGCCATCGCTAGAAGACTTCCAAAGAGCTATCGTTAGAAGTCCTTCAGCGAGCCTCACTAGAAGTATTCCGAAGTGCCATCGCTTGAAGTCTTCCAAAGGGTCATCGCTAGAAGTCGTCCAAAGAGCCATCACTTGAAGTCTTCCAAAGGGTTGTTGCTAATATCCTTTTAAGGAGCTATCGATAAGGATTTTCTAAGCTTTGCGAAGAATTTATAAGTAAAAAGTGTGATCGTGGTATGTTCCGTAAAGCCTCTACGATAAAAAACAGTCAAAGTCATCACAAAGCAATACAACAAGAGCCTTCGCCAAAAGTTCCTTGGATCCATCAAGAATCTTTCAAAGATGCCAGCTTTTCCTAACCAAAATCACAATTCACCATTCGTTTACACTAAGGGACACGAGGGGCAATCCAATAGGTAGAATCTTCTTCACATTTTCATTTTTTCCACCATGGATAAAAAAATCTTGAATAGAGAACTCTAATGGTCGATCATGCCATCCATGATTTGTAATTTTGTATCAAAGGACCTAGACAATGGAGAAATCACACAATAGCATCTCAAGAATGAAACACTTTTGTTCATCGGTAAGAAATTAACATATTTGACTAGGTATATAATCCTACTAAAATGTCTCAAGCTATCTTTACCTAATTTTAGTGCAAACAGTCTACACATGAATACACCCAAAATTGGATAGATATATTATATGGGTAATATGGCTATGGCTCTATGAATCCCCTCAAGCTAGTAGAGATTCCCTTCTCTATGTCAAACTACTCAAAGAATAGATAACAAAATAATAAAGAATGGGTCAAACATAAAGTCTAGTGAAAAGAAACACTAATCCATATGATTACTAATATGCTAATATATTATGAGTAATATACGTTGAATAATAAATTAGCCAACCACGAAACTAGATTAATGTATTCATGAAAGGAAAGGTTATTTTTTAATCACCAGACATAGAAATGTAAAATGAGGAAGTAAACAAGAAAATTAAAGTAAATGACACAAAGATGTAGATGGGTTCTACAAACTTGCCTACGTCCACTGTGAAGATATCTTACATGTTTCTCTCTTAAAGTTATAGGAAATAATAAGAAAATTAGCAATTAGTTTAAAATGATTCTAAACATAAGAGCTTTGAAAGGATGTACTAAGTGAGAATTTCGTAGTAGAAGATAATAGATAGCATTCAACTAGATTTTAACAAGTTCCAACCACTTGAAGTAGTATGGCATGGGGTATTTATAGTGGTGGAAGTGGATAATGGATGGTTGAGATTGCGTAAGAAAATAAGTGAGAATCATGTGGAGTATACGTCTTGTTTGATGATAAAAAATATATTTGTATATTGGATTTTTTCGGAGTGTGTTACAATTTAGAAATCAAAATGTCACAATTTTGTTTTTAGGTGAATTTTAGTCAACATATATCATTTGCTTGATTTGCACGCATCACATGGCAAACACACACACACACACATACCTATTTTTATCCATAAAAATAATATGTACTTATTATTATTAAAAAGAATTATTATATGAAATTGTAGTAAATTTTCGTTTAATAGTAATAAATATATTTTTTATTTAATGTGTCTAGTGTTGTATATTTACAAGTTTCCTTAAAAGTAATTGGTTATAGTGAAGTTTCTTTTTTAGAAAGGGAAACAAATAAAGATCATGCGACAGGAAAGGAAATGCATCATGCAATCTAAATCTAAAAGTATTCCTTGAGTGATTGAAAATATTTAAACCACTAATACCAAAGATGGAGAGTCTCTCAAATAAGGAAATTTCAGGGAAAATATCATATAGAGAGAAATATTAATTTAAATATGAAGACTTTAAAGCAAAGGATATTCCTACCAATATAACTTTCTATATACAGTAATTTTTTTTTGTTATCAAAAGATTGCATATCAAGATCAAGAAGGAAATTGCCATTATTTAGTGGATACAAAATAATCGAGAAGGGAAATCCCTTTCTTAAAGGTCATATATGGATTTGAAGATCATAAAAACAAGGAAAATATCCTTCAAGAGAAATTTTATTAAGCCAATACGTCTCTATACATTGCAATACATTCTATTTGCCAAATATCGGGTATACCAACAACAAAAGAAAGGAGAAAAGCTTCGTCGAAGAAATTTCATATAAAATCTCCATCTGACCAAACAAAATACACAACTCTTCTTCTTTTATGATATCTCATTCAGGTGTCATCTTATAGATACAAAAGGTCAACATCCAACGACATCTTAATTCCAGACTAAAGTTCAACATCAGTGACGACATCATCTGCGTAACATCTTTTAACTATAGAAGATCTCAAGCACTACCATCTCCAAACATCTCAAAGTCTGATCGGAGTTCGTTTTCAGAGAAGGAGGAAGAAACTTTAATTGAGGTGAATTGATTTCTTTTGGAAGCTTTACATGATTAAAGAAGGAAGGGAAACTTTTCTTTGGTCCCTCACTCTTATTATATGCACATTGGGCATTTATATTCTTTTGTAATTTTATTTTGTATTTTTCTTTTTGAATTTTGAACTCTAGATTTTCTAGGTTGAGCTATGTGTTGTAGTTCAGGGATTCTGATCTCAGGGCATCAAGTTTAAGCAGGGTTACTAGGCATAGGGTTAGTATATTCAGGTTAGTAGAGAGTGCGAGTTTACAGGTGTTGTGAGCGTTGAACATGTAATTCTAGTAGTAACTTTGGGGGCAACAATAGGTATTAGGCTGAAGTTGGGTATGTCTTATGCTATTTATTTTCTACATTTATGTTTCCGCACTCTATTCTATATTTTTAATAGCATCTCTATGAAATATTTTTAAATATGCTATTCACCCACCTTTAGGGTGCATTAATCGATCCTACAAGTGGTATTAGAGCAGGTTATTAGAAAAAACCTTATATCATGTCTTACCCTAGCGCTATAGTTTTAGTGAGAGTCAGTCCATTTTAGTCCACCTATTTTTAACAAAATAGATTTTTCGTATTGGAAATATACGATGGAAAACTATTTAAAATTCGTTAATCTTCATATTTGGGATAAATGGATTTGATATGGTAGATGAGAATAATTTTTCACTAAATGCTAATGCTATGAATATTCTTATCTCTAGACTTGATAAATCAGAATTTAACCAGATCTCCCATTGTTTAACTACAAAGGAAATTTAGAGCACTCTCGATGTAAAATATGGTGGTAGGTCAACAATGAAAAAGAAGCGTGCAAAGTTGATACGAATGTAGAACTTTGTTTGCTGGGATAAACAAATGAAGATTCAGGCGATGACGATGATAACAACTCAACAGAAGCTGAGATACGTGATTTTTCGTTTAAAGATTTAGTTCTTTTGTGTCATAATTTAACTAAAACTGTTGATAATTTTGAATTGAAAAATAGCAAGTTGAATAGCGAAAATTTTAAACATCATCTGAAAAATGATAAATTGGAACATGAGATTGAAAATATTAAGAAAATTGAAAATTTGATTGTGAAAATTGTTTGAAATACAAAAATGAATTTGTTTATTTCAAAGAAAATTTTCAAAAGCTTGACAATGAAATTTTGATTTTGAAGAAAATGAAACTGAGCTAATTTGCAAGAATAACGTTTTACAAAAAGGGTTGGAGATTTTTATAATGTCTACAAATTCCAAATGTAAAAAATGTGAAAATTTCGGAAAAGGAAATTTGATGAAAACTGAGATGATTCTAGATGGGCTAGAAAATGAAATCGAAAAGCTTAAAAATCTTGATTGTGGTAAATGTGAAGACTTCAAAATGAAATTGGTTAAAATTAACAAAACCGTTGAAATTGAAAACGTGATTTAGAAAAACCGCAAAAACAGCAATTATTTGAATAAATCACGAATTCGAAAAAGTGATTGAAAAAATCGAGGCATTTGAAAAACTTAACTTTGAGAAGCGCCAACGTTTTGCAATTGAGATGAATGAAATTAAGACCAAAATAAAGGAACTTGAAAATGAAAATACAGTCTTAAAGAGAAATGACTTTTAAAAGAGAGAGAGAATACCATTAGTCATTGTTCTAAGCTAATAAATGAGAATAATCTTTTAAAATCTAAAGTCATTAAGCTTGAGTTGAGTCTAAGGAAACTTTTTACCAAATAAAAATCTTTTAACATGTTATTAGGAAATCAACTCTTTGCAAATAACAGAAAAGAACTTGGATTGAAAAGATATCAGTTTATAAACAAACGACTAGTAACACCACTAGGGGGAGAAGTGTGTTTCCAAAATATGTGAAGTTTGACAATATTGGACATAGTTATAACAAATGTCGAAATAGGAATATACCAAACAAATTTGGGTTCCTAAGGGTACGGTTGTTAATTATTAACGATTTTCAAATATATAAAATATGTGGGTACCAAAGATTTCAAATGTAAACCAAAGTGATTACATATCTCTTTCTAGGCCACTCATTTCTTCTAATATGTAGGTATGAAGTTGAGCTAAGGAGCAACAACAATAGAAGCAGATGTCGAGTTGTTCTACACATTTGATGAGTGATATTTATAATGTTCCTTAACCTAGGAAAATGAAGTGGAGATTCACACGTTGGATAAAAAATGGTGAATGTGAATGGAACTTTAAAGGTATCTTTGCTGGAAAATTTGAAGGTTGGATAAAAATTAATTGACATTGTGGAGTATGCAATACGCTTGTTTGATGAACCTTATATTTCATGCTTAGCATTGATGATGAGACATTGAGGGGTTGGACATCAGTGTTTAAGATACTATTATTGCCACCACTGACACGTCAAGAGTAACAAGTGGTATCTGAGGCATCATTGTTCGCCACCACAGGCAGCCCGGTTAACAAGTGGTATCATGGTAGAGTAATTTGTTCTTTTTTTTCGGAACATCTAGTATGATTTCTACTTTTATGGTTTCTCTAAACTAATATTTTTTAATAGCCCGTATGTCTCATGGATCGACTGATATTTCACATAATTTTTCATGCACATGTAGAGAGTTTGCATTTTTTTTCAAAAATCCAAAAACATTTTTTTTCATTCTTATTTTTTATGTGAAAATTTGAAAAATCCAAAAACACGTTTTCTCTTTCTAAGGATTTTTACCACCCTCTATATTCATTCGTGTTGTGAATATTTTTGAAATGAGATATTTTGGCTAGATCTTTGTCATGAAGTTTTGATGAAAAACTTGTTTTGGTATAAGAGCATTGACTCAATAATTCTTTGACCTAAAAATTTGATACAAAACTTTATGGGATGAGCTTTGATTTTTTTCACTTGACATGATTTTTGAAAATGATTTTTTTGTAAAATGAAAGTTTTGAACTTTGTGATGAACTTCTCGAAATGGGGTTGTTGATATTCAAAACATGAGATGATTGTTGAAGTAAACCTTTTATGCTTTGTGATGAAATCTTTTGAGACGAATCGTCGCTTTTGTTTCTGATATATTAATGTATATACCCTTAGAGTATATGCTCCTCTTTACATAAATAGTAGTAATACCAATTCATATTGCATGTCCAAGAATGGAATATAAAACTAAAAATATTTTTGAGATATTTATAGAGAATTTAATTTTGAAATCATATCATGATCAATTAAACTTCCTTATGTGATTTTCAAAAATATTTATATTGATTACGTAGATGATTAAGGATGTTGCATCTTGTACTTGGATAAATAATAATGTTATGATATTTTGATAGTCAAACTACGTTATAATTTCTATTTTTAACAATTGCATATCCTACATCATCTTTGAATCTACCATTTATATTATATCGATTCATCTTACATTCTTTTTTTTACTATTATTCTTGTTCTTATATGAGTTGGCAAAATTGACTTACCCGAATTTGTTTAGTGAAAGCATATGAAAAGAAACTTTTCTTATATATATGAGATAACGAAATCCCTATGCCCCAACATGCCTATGAAATAGGTGTATTGGTACTTGTCAATTAATCTCTGTTAATCCTCTTTTGCTTACGACCTAAAAGGCATGCCGACCTAACAGTTGCCGACTTAGCAAGCTACGACTTAACAATTGACCGACCTAACTACTGAAAAGAGCTCCGACTTAAGACAAGGACCGATTTAAAGAAACCTACGACTCAACAGGCTCCGACCTAAGGAATGGTCCGACTTAATGGTTTGCGAGTTAAGAAAAGGTTCCGACCTAAGGCGGTATGTAACTTAAGCTACAGGACCGACTTAATGGGTTACTACTTAAGAGTTGCCGACCTAAAAGAGTTGCCGACTTAAGAGCCTAACAACCTATGGGAACTTACGACCTACCGAGTTAAGGAAGTTCCGACCTAAGAGCTTAGCGATCTACGACCTATGAAGTAGCACGACCTAACAGCTTATTAAGGTTAGCGACCTAAAGACTTTTGGACCTCACGACCTAGCAATGTCACAACTTATCGACCTAAGAGAATCTACAACTGAGCGACCTAACAGGACTCATAGGTCGTCTACGACCTATAACTACTCGCGACCCACGGCCTTTGATAGGTCGCTCACGACTTAAGCAGGCGAAGGCAAGTTCAAAAAGGAAACAGGTATGAAGATTCCCTAGGTCGTCACCAACCTACGACCTACGACTTAACTTAGGTCGTCTCCGACCTAGGACTTTGAGAATAAAACCCGCTCAGAACTTTCCCTATAAATACCCCCAAACTCCAACGAGTAAGGGACTTTTGGGCCGATCATTTCTAAAAGCGTGGTTACTCTGCCAAACTACCAACTCACTCAACACTTGAAGATCTCCAAATACTCAAGACACTACAGCAAGCTTCGAGAGGAATTTCATACATCCGGCACGGATTCATCAAGTTTCTTCATCAAAGTTTGAGCCAGTAGTCAAGAGTGTATTTGTGATCAAATTGTATCGTATTTCAGAAGTGTGTTGTGTCGAATTGTAACCAAATCAGTAATAAAAGACTATAAAGTGGACGTAGACTCAATTACGGGTCGAACCACTATAAATCTGTTGTCTTTTTACCGTTTTACTTCTATTTTTAGCTTGTATTCTGTTCCCGTACCAACGGGTGGTGCTTTCATGACTCTATTACACACACCGGGTGTTAGCGTTCACTTTTTAGCGTTAACAATCTCTATCCTCATCTAAGAGAGATCGCGGCAATGCATGGATGAAAGTTCTTGATCTCATCTACAACGAGTATGGATAAGTTATTCTAACATGATTTCATAATGAACTAAAAATAAACCACTTAATTACGTAACATCTTACGGGCTATGTAATTTGAACCCGCTACATATACCTACACTTTTTTTTGTCATTCTCTTTCACTCATGGGATATGACTTTAATTGATATAGTTACTATAGTTTATGGTTGATTTTTCATGAAATATTTATTGTCATATTTTCATCGAGTTTCCTTATTCAGTATCACCTTCCCGTGTTAATTTGATATTTGTACTTTTGATGAAAGCAAAAGGAGTAGAGAGCTGTTAAGATTTGGTTATATTATGAATTCATTGTAGATATTGAAAGAAATATATCTATTTAATATTTTATTATACATATATATCACATATGTTGGGGGAGCATATCAACAGGGGGAGCATGTTATATTTATCGGAACATTCTACTATGATTTTTGTTTTTACGATAATAAATACACACTCAACATGAATTACATTTGACAAATCTTAATTTGTTGTCTGTTATCATCAAAAGGGGATGATTGTGGAGTATAAGTCTTGTTTGATGATAATAAATATATTTGTATATTGATTTTGCTTTCAAAGTGTGTTACATTTTAGAAATCAAAAAATCACAATTTTGTTTCTAAGTGAATTGTTAGTCAATATCTCATTTGCTTGATTTGCACGCATCTAATGGAAAACATATACACACCTATTTTTATCTGTAAAAATAAAATGTATTTTATTACTATAAAAAGGGAATTATTGCAAGAAATTGTAGTAAATTTCCAGTTAACATTGATAAATATATATTTTATTTAATGTGTGTCTAGTATTGTATATTTATAGGTCTCCTTAAAAGAAACTGCTTGTAGTCAAGTATCTTTTTTAGAAAGGGAAACAAATAAAGATCATGTGACCGAAAAGGAAATACACATCATGCAATCCAAATTACAAAGTATACCTCGATTGATTGAAAATATTTAAACAACAAATATCAAAGATGAAGAATCTCTCAAACATGGAAACTTAAAGGAAAATATCATATATATAGAGAGAAATATTAATTTGAATATGAAGACTTTGAAGCAAAGAGTATTCCAATCAACACAACTCTCTATATACACTGCTTTTTTGTTATCAAAAATTGCATATGAAGAACAAAAAGGAAATTGCCATTGTTAGTGGATACAAAATAAACATGATGGGTAATATCTTTCTCAAAGGTCACAAATGGATTTGAAGATCATAAAAACAAGGAAAATATCGTTCAAGAGATATTTGATTCAGCCAATGCGTCTCTATCTATTAAAAACATTCTCTTTGTCAAATATTGCATATAACAATGACAAAAGAAAGGAGAAAAGCTTTATTGAAGAAATTTCATATAAAATCTCCATCAGACCAAATGAAATACACAACTCCTCTTCTTATTCGATATCTCATCCAGGCATCATCTTATATATACAAAAGGTCAACAACCAAAAGCAGCTTGATTCCAGACCTAAAGTTCAACATTAGTTACGATGTCATCTGTGTAGCATCTTTCAACTAGAGGCGATCTCAACCATTGCCATCTCCAAACATCTCAAAGTGTAATGGGAGTTTGTTTTCAGAGAAGAAGGAATAAACATTAATTGAGGGGAATTGATTTCATTTGGAAGCTTCATATGATTAAAGGAGGAAGGGAAAATTTTCTTTGGTCCCTCACTTTTATTATATGCACGATAGGCATTTATATTTTTTGTAATTTTTATTTTGTAATTTTCTTTTTGAAGTTTGAACTCTAGATTTTCTAGGTTGTTCGGTGGTTCTACTCTTAGGGCGTTAAGTTCTGGCATGGTTACTAGGCATAGGGTTAGTATATTCAGGTTGGTAGAGATTATGAGTTTATAGGTGTTATAAGAGTTGGACATATAATCCTAGTAGTAACTTTGGGGGCAACAGTAGGTATTAGGCCGAAGTTGGGTATATCTTGTGTTATTTATTTTCTATATTTACATTTCCGCACTCTATTCTATATTTTATTAGCTTCTCTGCGAAATATTTTTAAATACCCTATTCACACCTCCCTCCTCTAGGGTATATTAGTTGATCCTACAAATCATGCTTTACTACCGGTCTAATCGCATGGGCTGATGAAAGACAGCTATAAAGGTGGAATGGAGTGTGTGGGTTAGGAGTACCCCAGTTGTCCCTCCATACTAGGCACATGCATAACATTTAATGCACATTTAATGCTGATGGCTTGCTATAGGAGTAGTTATGTTTTTGGCCGACATGTTGCAGTACCTAGTACAATTGTTTGTATGGCTTATCATTTACTTTTGCTTGCCTTTTGGCAAGGCGGATGAATGAATTTGCCCAAGCAGTGATGCCCAATCGGTTACTGATGACACTAGAGGAAAGTTGAATATGGTTAAGGACCAAGTTGCAAGGGATGTGTCGGGCCGACTATAAGATGACGGGATAGGCTGCTTAAGACCAGTCGAAGGTGGGCTATGGTGATGCCAAGCCAAAGACAGATTGCGCTTGAGCTAATGTTGTCTAATAAGTTGGCTGGTGAATCCATCTTTAGCTGAGCCGGCCGGCAACAGACCTAGAGAGGTGCTAAGTAGATGCACTGGTCTAGGGCTAGACTAGGTTTAGGTCGGCATATACTATCCCGACTAAGATGCACTGGGCCGACATAGATTGGGTTGGGCCATGCTTTATCAACTTGCTAACTATACTTGCAAGAAATTTGAGCAACAATACTAATGGTAGTAGTCAAGGTGATGAAATCATACCTCAACCTACATCCAACAAGTTAGCGCATTTCTACTACATGCCATCCTAGATGATTGAAATAATCATATACAAAACAACACAACACAAATCGTAGTCCGAACGTCCACACTAGGCTAGTAGGCCACGAATCTCCTAGTAAGGTTAAAACCCACCAAGTATAGCCAATAAAAAAGACTAATACTTACAAAGCTTTCATTGTGTTCCCCACAACCTAAAATTATATTGAAACCGAATCAATATACATTTGCCTAAACACTACCATTTGTTTACCAAGAGAACTAATTATAAGTACGTCGCAGCATATAGCCCTTGCTATAATGTATCCATTGCTAATAGCAGTGGTACCAAGATAGAACATCTTTTATCAACAATTTTGTTCCACCTGAAGGTGCACACACAATTTGGCAACCTCTTATGCCATAATGGTCTATAAATATCTAATCCCAAGGCCAAAGCCATGGGACATGGACTTACTCCACATGTGTAATATCGTATGGAATCGTATAAAAAAATTTCTAGTCCTCACATCTTAAAATCTCTAGACTACTCTATAAAATTTACCATTTAAATCAAAACAGATTTCCAACCAGTGATTATGGATTTAATGTTATTTTACATCCTTGATACACCCTCCCGATCTATTGTAAAATTTATTGTTTTGCAATACGTGTTAGAGTTGGTTTTGCATGGGCACATAATTTAGGTTACTCCAAAACCTACCAAAACTTCATGGGTCATTTTCCTCTAAAAGTAATGAACACTAATCTAAACCGCACATCGATCTGACTTCATATGCAAAAGATTTCGCATCCCTAGCTTGATAAAATAATCTTAGAGTAGCCCCAAAATCCTCAACAAATATCCCATTGGTCTGCTGATCCAAAGTGGTCAGTCGACCGACTTGCTATAGCCAAAATTGGCTATAGGTAAATAGTCGACGGGTCGACTCTAACCCATCGACTGACCCCTTCATCAATTGACTAATTGGGTATGACTAGTTGATTGTTTTTGGCCATTTTTGTCCTAAATTCTCTTTGTCAAAAAACCATATCTTTCCCCTTGATCAGTCAAATGATGGTCGTGCTACCATTTGATTGATCGCTCGGCTATCCCCCAATGTGGCCTGAAACTGCATGAGGTAATTTTCCTTAATAAAATTTATCCCACCATTTAACGTCGCTCGACTATCGTCCTGACTTCCCTTTCCCTAATGTTGAGTCTCGTTACTTCATGACCCTGCCTTGCCTACTACACCAAGCACTCAAGTTCATATCTTCTACAAACCTCCATGAAATGAATACCACTACACGAAAATTGGACGAATTGTCTTAGAACTCGGACGCTTTACAAACCATATTAGTTTAACCACTCAACCAACTGTTCCAACTCCATATTCCATCATTTAGTGACAGCTTCAATTATCACTCAATAAAATCCTATCATTTCTACCAATGATTCAATCAATACTTAAACTACAAATTTATAACAAATACCATGCAGTTCCTAACAATTCCTTACACATCAACTTATGAAGTTCGTACTTTTAAGCACTAATTCAAAAAGGTTCTCATCTCTGAAACCTCTGATTTAGTTCATTACTTAAGCCCTTAACCAACATTAGCATCATAATAAGATTTTAACATATAAGATGATCATATGGCTTAGAGGAATGATCCCACTCACCAAATCCTCTAGAAATCCATACCTAATGAAAACCAAATTCAAAGACTTCTTTTGACCTCTGAAATCCATCTTAATTCTTTGCCAAAATAAAACTTGATGGTATGGGATTTTAGGGGATCACCTTGCTTTAATTTTGAGATTTGTTTCAAAAATTTTGGTTATAATTTGAAGAAGTTATGTTGATTTAAGGTTTTTGTTTCAAAATGAAGAAGAAGAAGAATAAAGGGACAAAAAGGAGAGGGGTTCATTTTGTAATATTGCAATACAATTCTAACTAAAAGACCCTTTTACCCATACTTCTCTCTCTTCTCATTTTACAAATTATATCTGATTTTCACAAACTTAATATCTATAGCATATAAAAACGACATACAAACTCAATTGTATAGGTTTTCAGTCCTCATTCATTTATCTTTGAAAATTATTCTTTTAACTCATTAGTTCACTAAATTTTAAAATAAATGATTAATTAACAATTATTATTAAGTAGAAAAATGTACATGGTTATAAAAGTCTAGACCGAGTTTCTAGAGGTAATTGGTTTAAACATCTGAGACATCAAAATGAGTTCTATGCTTGAATAGATTACCACTCCTGTTGTTAACAAGACAATTAGTGTTTTAATCGATTATTGAATTATGTTCAAATGAAAATCAATAAATAAATATTTGAAATAGAGTATAAATATATTGAATAATTATATATAATTACTTATATATATTTCTCTATTTGTGTGTTGAACCATAAGATGGCATAATATCTACAATCAATCAGAAATAAGATAGATCTAAATAATATGAGAAAAATAGTGGGAACACGGAGAATTTTATAGTTGTTTGGCAAACTCTTTGGCCTACATCCACTTCAATGTTATTAGGGTCGGATTTGCTACAAGTACAAGAGCTTTTCTGGTTATAAATCTAGACAATGAAGGTTTAGCCCTTAGTGACGAAGATGAGGTAGAGAATACGAGATGAAGAAGACGAAGAACCAAAAGTCCTCTCTAAGTTGCTCTAGTGCTTCTATTTGCAAATGGAATCATCTATTATAATTGCCTGATCATGGGAGGTTAGGAAAGAACCCAAATCCGAGAAAATAGAGGGAGATCAAGTCATTATGAGGATAAAAATCATGCCGGTACCAAACACAATTATGGTTGGTATCGATCATAGTGGTTGCCTTAGTGGTATATTGTAACATCCCTAATTTTTGATAAAATTATTCAAGAAATTTAATTAGATGAATTAAATAGAATAATGATGATAAGGAGATTGAGATTTAAATAAAACATATAGGGACATGCTTAGTAATAAAGTAAATGTGCTTTAATTGGGTTATTAGCTAATTAATTTACACATAAGCATATTAGTTACTAACCATTTCATTTTACATGGCTATATACATCTCACTATTGTCCATTCACGTTCATTTTTTCTCAAATCAAAAATAAATGCAAAAACCCTATGGACCGGCCATTATCAAAGAGGAATTCAATCTAAAGCTAAGGATCAAAGATAGGAAGGATTAATCAAAAACAAATCTCAAATTCCTTATTCTAAGTTGAATAATAATTTTATGACATCTCTATTTTATTCTATGTTTATATCTTTTCGGGTTTATGATTAAATTTGTTTTTATGATGATAAGGATGATGATGTGCTTGAACAATATTATGTTTGATTTATTCTATTTCATTCATATATGAAATTGCACGATTAAGGGTAAAACCGAGAGTTTTGATTTTTAAAATGCCAAGGAAAATTTATATGTTGAGTAAAACATGATTTTGGAGGTAGGTTTTAATTTTCAGAATTTTCCTAGCTATAAAAAATTTATTATGAATTTCTAAATGAAAATATGACATAATTGGGTTTAAAATTTATTTCGAGAATTCTAAGGGGGAAATTTGGTTTGAAATTTTAACATGTTTGATTTCATGATGAAATTGAATTTTCGTGATTTTTGGGGATATTTCCTGATTGATTTACTAAGGGAAATAAATTATTTTAAAAGAGGGACTTTTCTGCAAATGTTGGTTTAGTAAAATGGAAGGGCTTAAACGTTATAATTTCTTTGATTTAGATTTGATATATGCGATAGTATTATTTGTAAAGTGTTTGAAAAGTTGTAAGGCAACCAATCAAATAATAGGGTTTCCAAAAGTTTCCCAAATCCAACGGTCCGAAATCCACTTCTACACATATAAATAGACCCCTAGACCTAACACTTATTCTCCTTCTAGATTTTCTCCGCTTGGGTTCACCGTTTTAGGAAGGACTCTAAAAGGAATAATTTTCCAAGAAGAGAATCTTTTTAATAAAAAATTATTTTACAACTCCAAGTTGATCCGGGAAGACCAAAGGAAGAGCTTAAGACCGGAGGTGAGCGATTTTAATTATTTTAAGATTTCTTTAAGCATTTTAAAATAATAGGGTTTCCAACGGTTGTAGTTTTACTACAATTTTTGGAATAGCCTTTTTCAATAATTATTTACAGTTTTTAATTATTTTTAGTCTATTCAGCTATTCCTTTCAGAAATTTTAGTATTATTTCTGCTAATTATAAATTATTACTGTTGAGCATAGGTTTTTATTAATTTACACTATTTACAGTATTTAAGTTTATTTACCGTTATTTATTTCTTATTTACATCTTTTCAACGTTTTGGATTTTATACAAGCATCTATTCTCTTCATTCCCCTTTTCTGCGCGTATTGATTAGATTAAATTAAATGGGGATATGGATTTTATAAGTGTTAACCCTCAATTTTCTACGACTTAAGAACTGCACGACTCAAGAAAGGTATGCGACTCAAGAAGGTTATGCGACTTAACGAGTTAAGGATTATGCGACTTAACGAGTCAAGAACTGGACGCCTTAACGAGTTAAGGATTGATCGACTTAACGAGTTAAGGATTGGTCGACTTAACTAGTTAAGGGTTGGTCGACTTAACGAGTTAAGGATTGGTTGACTTAACGAGTCAAAGATTGGTCGACTTAAAGGAGTCAACGACTTAAGGAAGTGGACGATCTACGATTTAAGGATTGAACGACCTAATAGCTTGAAAGGGTTCCACGGTTCAACCACTTAAAGGAGTTGACGACTTAAGGAAGTGGACGATCTACGACTTAAGGATTGAATGACCTAACAGCTTGAAAGGGTTCCACGGTTCAACCACTTAAAGGAGTTGACGACTTAAGGAAGTAGATGATCTACGACTTAAGGCTATCTACGACTTACGACCTAGCATGTGTTGTGAACGACTTAAGCAAATGATGCGCTGCTTCTTATTTAACACGGTGACCTCCTAGCTCGTCAGCGGGTTAGGACTTGTGTTATTATCTGAAATAAACGAGCTTACCAGTTAACCCGCGACTCACGACTTAGTTTAAGTCATCCACGACCTAAAGCCACTGAGTTATAGTCCACTGCCGCGATACTTATGCCGGAGGAAGTTGACTCGTAAACGACTTAGGACTTGTAACATGGATTCAAATGGGTACGTAAACTTCTACCAAGCCACGAGCTGGACCCAATAGGTCGGCCACGACCTACCTTAAGTCGACCATGACTTACGACCTAGGGGGTAAAATTCTCTATAAATACCAACCTACCCCGAACATGAAGGGGACTTTTGGCCGATCATTCTTTGAAGCAACGTTACTCTACAGAATTCTTAACTCATCCAACACTTGAAGAACTCCAAACATTCAAGACACTACAACAAGCTTCGAAGGAAATCTTGCACATCTGACATGGATTCAACAAGTTTCATCATCAAAGTTTGAGCTACGAGTCTAGAGTGTTTTTGTGATCAAAGTGAATTGTATTTGAAGTGCATTGTATCAAATTGTAATCAAATCAGCAATAAAAGAATATAAAGTGGACGTAGGCTTAATTACGAGCCGAACCACTATAAAACTGTTGTCTCTTTACTTTTCTACTATTTTCAGTTTATATTCTGTTCCCGTATCGACGGGTGGTGCTTTCACATTACTACTACACACACCGGGTGTTAGCGTTCACTTTTCAGCATCAACATTTTGGTGCTTTCACTGAGAATTGAACTCAGGAATATTCTCACCATTGCTCCGCGAAAGATTGTTGAAAGAATCTCCTTAAAGACTAGAAGTTTATCTGAGATCATGGCTCCTGGAAGAAAGGGTAGATCTACCAGATCCGGAAATGCTCATGAGGGAACCTCCGCTTCCCCAACAGCAGATCAAGCAACTCCCACCGTTGGAGTCACAAGGGCCGAATTGGATGATGTGGTTTTTGGATTATACCAACAAATGGAAACTCAAAATGCTATTATGATGGAAAGATTGAACGCCCTGCTCGGGGCAAACCGACAACCAGAAAATGTTGAACCAACCTTTGCTGAACAAACTCATGATTCCCAAGACAAAGATATTGTGGTGACCCTCACTCTATAACACATAGATTTTTTTTTAACTTTCAAGAGGAATTCACCACTAAACCCCAATTCTTTTTATATTTGAATATTTATATAATTTCCAAATATTTTTCCCAAGACCCTGGTTTTACCAATATAATCATATCAGTGTACAAACAAATTAAGTCAATTGTATATTTGATGATATACAATTGTTTCTTTATTATTATTTTTTTATCAGAGGGAATTTAAATCAAATAGAAATCAAAATACCATACAAGCTATTAACATAGTCACTTGTCTCTTTTCTAAGTCTTGTTCTACTACTAGAGGTATACTTTGGCAAATTATAACACTTATATATATTTATCTGCCTAGATAATTCTATTATCAATAAAATAGCATTTACTTAATATCATGATAGTTATCAAAGTCAATAATAATTAATAACAATAAGTCGGATCGACAAAAATCGATAAATCTTGGAAATTTACTCGAAAATAGGCAAAATCAGCAGTTCAGACGTCTAAGTTTTTATGACAGACGTCTAAATTTGATCTCAGTCGTCTAAATTTTTATGACAGACGTCTCAGAGGTTTAAAATTGAAACAGAGAGTAAAAAACATTTTGAACTAAATTCAGACATCTCAATTTTTTGTAACAGACGTCTAAATTCGATCTCAGACGTCTAAATTTTTATGACAGACGGCTCAGAGATCTAAAATTGAAACAGAGAGTAAAAAACATTTTGAACTAAATTCAGACATCTCAAATTTTTGTAACAGACGTCTAAATTCGATCTCAAACGTCTAAATTTTTATGACAGACGTCTCAAAGGTTTAAAAATTGAAATTTAAATACTCAATTACATACAAACTTCCAGAATTCATGCACATGCCAGTATCATCTACCTGCCATGCACAAATTCATTTCACTTGAATATTCTACTAATATCTTAAGAGTTTATTTCAAAAAAAAATCAATCCCCTTAGCTGTTTAATTTCCATAAGGCAAAATATAGGCGATAAAAATCAGTGATCAAATATATATATATATATGCACATATCATATGTATATGATATGTCTATCTCCTTATTTTCTCCAAACCAGACATTCATAAAATAAATTAGTAGTTAACCAAACATCATCAATGATCACTCACAACAGGTTTTGATTAAGTACATATTTTCAACCCCAAATACTTAGAAAGTTTCCTACAAGTAACTTCAATTACAGAAAATAGAATTTGTCTAGTAATTTCATTACAATGCAACTGCAAATTTTAAAACAAGTCTCTCTTATTTATACTAGCAGCCAATGCCTTCTTTACTCATCAAGCCAACTTCAATTTCCTGCAAGCAAATCATTTAGCTGCCCTAAAGAATTTTTGAGACACCCAGATGATTGCAAGGG
The DNA here is from genome assembly GCA_030737815.1 of Allium fistulosum. Classification (NCBI taxonomy): domain Eukaryota; kingdom Viridiplantae; phylum Streptophyta; class Magnoliopsida; order Asparagales; family Amaryllidaceae; genus Allium; species Allium fistulosum. Next base: position 420,062,417 of record CM060907.1, on the reverse strand, counting down.
CAACCAAAAGGGTCAGTTTACACTGGTATGAGCATTTATCAATTTTGTATACATATTCATAATTTTAGTAATCTTGCAATGCCTTCTTAGTTTTAACAGGTTTTATACTTAGCATGTTTTGGTTCATACAAAGAGATACAAAATCACTTTCAACAAATTAAACAATACACAGCAAACAGTTAAAATAATCATGTGTACAATTCTTAAATCATCCTCACCAAATCTTAGATAAGTAAATTCAGGTTTTATACTCCAGATTTCACCCAGCAATTAATCAATGAACAATGTTTATCTTGATTAAATCTAACACCATATCTGAATATTTATAACCCAGATTTTTAAACCCCTGTCCCCATTTATTTTATGGTCTTTAACTCCTTGTCAAATGAACACTATGTATGCATTGTGAAGGAAACTCCCAGGTTACTTAATTTATTCCAACACACAAAGGCCTCAGGGTGCAGTTGCACCATGCATATACTTGCTCCCACCTGAAGTAAGCAGATCATTGACTAACTCCCAAGTGACCAATTTAGTTTTTCTTTCATTCATATTTCAGAAAGATATAACTACTTGTATATTTTCTGGTTCAACCCCATGTTCCCCTATTTAATCTATATCCATGTTTAATGATGATAAGATAGAACAAGAATGCTCAAAACATGTTAACTCTAAAAGCCCACTTACAGATTAATGCTCCAATCAAAAATGCACAAACAAACATCCATATCACCCATAACAAATCATTTCAGAGATTTAAATGACTCATAATATTTTAGGCTGCCTGCAATAGGACTTAATGCCATTGCATACAAAGGATAAATACTCACATTATGTTTTTTCCTTTCACTGCCTTAATTTCTTAGAACAGTAAATCCCCCAAAGCCTCAAGCTAGTGTTTCTCCTTGCTTATTTTATTTTTGTTTTGATCCCGAGAGAGTGATGGTTTTGGCTATGTGCAGTTATTTATAATTCCATTCTAGGGTTTAAGAAAATGGGTAATTCCCCTGATACCCTTAGATGTTTATTTACACATCACATTCCTGTGTGGTCCTAAGTTGGAAATGCACACATTAGGTTGCTTTAATTAGTTATTTCAGGGATCATGCATTTTTAACACTGCATGCTATTTTCATGTCTCCATTTTATTCATGCCATATGCATGTGATCCTTTATTCATTTCTTTTTATAAGTTTAAGGAATCTGAAAATCTCCTTTGTATTTTCTACCTATCTATTATCTCCATTCAATCATGCATACTATCATACTTTATTATGTAATGTAAAAATCATTCACCCATATTATTTTCTTGAAATAAATATAAGATAATCAAATTTTTATTTGATTCTGAATGTATATATATATTTCTGCCTCTTTGTAAAAATCAGTAACTCCTTCTATTTTTAAATAAAAATCACACATATTATATTAATTATTTCCAGCATAATTATAAGACATTTACCACAATTTTTTATTAAACTTCATTTTATTCTATCTTTATATAAAACAGCAAATACCCCATATATATTAAATGTATATATATATTTACATAATTCTTTGAACATAAAGCTATATTTATTTTGAGTTCCAATTTTTCTTCTAATCACCTTAATTCCTTGCATTTTATCAAACAGAAGCTCCCATGCAAATTTTATTTATTGCCAAATTCTTTTCTATTTTAATGCAATATATATATATTTATATATCTCAGAATTTCCTAATATAAATATATATTATTTTATTTTATTTTAGGGTCATTACATACCCTCCCCCTTAAAGGAATTATGTCCCCGTATTTTAACCTAATTTCTCCAATTAAAGCACTAATCCATAGCCTGTTTTAACTACATAACCCCATACCCATATTTTATGAAAACAAACAATATATAAATATATTTAGAAAAATCATTTTAGGCTGCTTAAACATACCTCTCCATCAGTAAATAAATTGGGGTATTTAGCCCTCATTTTATCTTCAACCTCCCATGTACAATCATTAGTGTCCAAGCTCCATTGGATTTTCACCAGTTTGATCACCTTGTTCCTCAACTTTTTCTCTTCCTTGGCAACTATCCCTACTGGTTCATTTGTATAAACCAAATTCTTCTGGACTTGAACTTGAGTAGGTGACTCCAGAATTGCTCCTTCATCATGCACCCATTTTCTCAATTGAGAAACATGAAATACAGGATGCACACCACTCAACTCCTCAGGTAACTTAAGTCTGTAGGCCATAGCACCAATTCTCTGCATAATTTCATATGGTCCTACAAATCTTGGTGATAGTTTACCAGATTTTCCAAACCTGAACACTTTCTTCATTGGTGATACTTTCAGAAAAACATGCTCTCCTACTTCAAACTCCATTGGCTTTCTCTTTCTATCTGCATAAGACTTTTGTCTTGATTGTGCTACCTTCATTCTGTGTCGAACCAATTCAATCATGTTGGTGGTTTCTTTAACATGATCTAGCCCCAATAGTACACCTTCTCCTGCTTCCAACCAATAGGCAGGAGACATGCAGGGTCTCCCATACAAGGCTTCAAAGGGAGCCATTCCTATGGTTGATTGATAGCTATTGTTGTAAGTGAATTCTGCCAAGTGAATATGATCCTCCCAATTACCCCCAAAATTAAGCACACATGCTCTATGTAAATCTTCCAATATTTTATTCACTATCTCTGTTTGCCCATCACTTTGAGGATGGTAGGCGATGCTTAAACAAAGTTGTGTTCCCATTGCTTCTTGGAAGCTTTCCCAAAATCTTGAGGTGAACAAAGTGTCTCTATCACTTACAATAGTCTTGGGTATACCATGTAGCCTCACCACTTCCTTAATAAATAATTGTGCAAGCTTAGATGCATTTCTATCTGACCTGACAGGGACAAAGTGAGATGATTTGGTTAGTCTATCAACAATTACCCATATACTATCATTGCCTTTCTTAGTTCTAGGCAAACCATCCACAAAATCCATGGAAATACTTTCCCATTTCCACTGAGGTACCTCCAAAGGTTGTAACATGCCAGAAGGCTTTTGGTAGTCTGCTTTAATTTGTTGACATGTGGAACACTTTGCCACATATCTTGCGACTGCTTGCTTCATTCCTGGTCACCAGTAGCTTCTTTTTAAATCATGATACATTTTAGTACCACCAGGGTGTATGGTGTACCTGGTCTTGTGATGCTCATTCATGATTTCTTCCTTCAACTCTGCAATGTTTGGTACACAAAGCTTATCATTTTTCCTCAAATAACCTTGGGAATCTATTTTAAAATTCTCTGACTCAATGTTATTTAATAACATTTCTTTCTTCTCCTTTAGACTTTGATCTTGATCTTGCATGCTACCAACTTTCTCCACCAGATTAGACTTCACTGTGATTATTCCCAGTGTACCATACTCCACCATATCACCATGTTCTTTAAAATTCACTGCATCCTTGCTGTATATATCTGCCTCCCCAAGCACTGCAAGGTTTTTAAACTCATCAATCATCAAACTGGCTAATCTAACATGATTTCTGCTCAAAGCATCTGCCACTCTATTAGCTTTTCCAGGAGTGTACAATATATCTAAATCATATGCAGCTAGAAACTCCAACCACCTTGCTTGCCTCATATTTAAATCTTTTTGAGAAAATAAATATTTCAATGCTTGATGATCTGTGAATAATTCAAATTTTTCCCCAAGCAAATAATGCCTCCATAGTTTTAGTGCAAACACTATTGCAGCTAATTCTAGATCATGAGTTGCATATTTGGTCTCATTAGGTTTAAGCTGTCTTGATGCATATGCCACTACCTTGCCATGTTGCATGAGTATTGCACCTAACCCAGACCCACTAGCATCAGTGTATACAACTATTCCTTCATTTGCTTCTGGGATTTGTAGGACAGGAGCTTCCACCAATGCTTGCTTCAATTTCTCAAAAGCTTGTTCACATTGCTCAGTCCACACATATGGTTGGTTCTTCTTGGTTAGTTTGGTCATTGGTGCAGCTATTCTTGAAAAATCCTTGGTGAACCTCCTATAATACCCTGCCAAACCTAAGAATGACCTCACCTCAGTCACTGTCTTGGGTCTACTCCATGATTGAACTGCAATGACCTTGCTTGGATCTACACTTACTCCCTGCTGTGACACTATGTGTCCTAAGAATTTTACTTCATGTTGCCAAAATATACACTTTGAATACTTGGCTTTTAATTCATGTTCTCTAAGTTTGGATAATACTAAATGTAGGTGCATAGCATAATCATTTTCTGACTTTGAATAAATTAATATGTCATCTATGAATACCAAGACAAACTTATCCAAAAAGTCTCTAAAAATTCTATTCATCAAGTCTACAAAATAGGAGGGAGCATTGGTCAAGCCAAATGGCATTACTAGAAATTCATAAAGGCCATACCTTGTATTGAAGGCTGTGTACTCAATGCTTTCCTCTGCAACTTTCATTTGATGAAATCCAGAGGCTAAGTCTAGCCTTGAAAATATTTTAGCTCCATGCAATTGATCAAATAGATCATCTATTCTAGGCAGTGGGTACTTATTTTTGATAGTTACCTTGTTTAAATCCCTATAGTCTACACACAACCTCATTGTTCCATCATGTTTCTTAAGAAAAAGCACTGGGGAACCCCAACTGGAACTACTTGATCTTATAAATCCTTTCTCTTCTAATTCTTCTAGTTGATTTTTTAATTCTACCAACTCTTTTGGACCCATTCTATAAGGCTTCTTAATGATTGGATTTGTTCCAGGAATTAATTTTATTTTGAATTCAACTGGTCTGTTTTGAGGAATTCCCTTTACTTCTCCAAACACATCTATATATTCATTGACTACTGGGATTCCCTCTATTTTTAATTCCTTTTGAACTTCATTAATACTCCAAATTTTATTAAAGCATGTATTCTTTGCTGTTTCACTTAAGATGGTAATTCTTTTGCCTTCATTTGTTTCCAAAGAAATAGTAAGGTTTTCTAAATTTAAAATTGCTTTATTTCTCATTAACCAATCTACCCCCAAAATAATCCCAATACCAGGATAATTTAAGGTATATAGATCTGAATTAAATTCATAACCCCCTATAATTAATTTCAGACCCATACACTTCATCCCCAACATACAATGACTCCCTATGGGACTGTGTACAACCAAGGGCTGATCAATGGAAACACATGCAAGTGTTAACTTCTTTACAATTTCCAAAGCTATTAGTGAATGTGAGGCACCAGTGTCATATATTACTGATATTGGTTGGGTATGAATAAAAATTATACCTTCAAGTTGCCCAACATTCCCAGTGTTACCTGCTGCCAAAGCTCCTACCCTTGCTGTTCCTCTATTGGTTTCTGGGCAATCCTTCTTGAGATGACCCATCTTTCCACAATTATAGCAGCCTCCTCTAGGTATTTTAGGGTCAGGGCATTGGTTACTATAATGTCCAGCTTTTCCACAATTAAAACAATGAGTGAATTTCTTGCTTTCAGGTGCTATTGCTCCTTCCCCTTTCTTAACTCCTTTACTTGTATTTCTCTTGTCATAAGGTTGCACCTTGTTCTGACCAACCTTCTTCTTATTGAGCTTCATATTCCTGAATTTCTCTCTTGCAGTGTCATGTTGCTCAAATGAGAGAGTTAGATCAATTACTTGATCAAAGGTTTTGTCCTTGTATGGCAACATTGCCCTTGACAAACTAGGGTTCAAGCCTTGAATGTACCTTGCATTCTTTGCTTCTGCATTCCCTATTAACACCAGTCCATACTTGTATAGTGCTTCAAACTTCTGAGTGTATTCATTCACACTCATGCTTCCTTGCCTTAATCTGATAAAGTCTTCAAGCAGTGTGGCCTTGGCAGATGCTGGGACAAATCTGGCCTCAAGCATGTCCTTGAAATCATTCCAAGTGATAGTATCCTCTTGTCTTCCTGCTGTCACAACTTCCCACCAATCCAGTGCAACCCCCTTCAATTTCCTTGAAGCTATCTGTCTCTTCCTCTGGTCATTGATTTGCATATCTGTGAAGACCCTCTCCATAGTTCTTATCCAAGTTTGAACACCTATAGCTCCTTCAGTACCTTCAAAATCCTTTCCTCCCAAAGTGGTACATGTCTTTAGCAGTTTGGAGAGTTCTTCATGAGGATTGTCTTGCCTTGGTGCCATTCCATCCCTTAAAGCTCTCACAAAATCCTCCATGCTCATCACAGGTGGCTCTCGTGATGATCCTGCACCTGTATGGTGCCTTGGTCCTACCATAATGCTATAAATATGATTTTTACATTAGTTTATTTACCCCTATCATTTTTGGTGTCTTTACTTGGTTCATTTTTATTTCTGTGCACACTGTGCATGTATCACATGTACACATGTATATATATATTTTTTTATTCAGTCATAAAACAAAAGCATTCAACATCAATAATTCAAACAATGCATTCAAACATCCATATGCATACAATAATATTTACTATGTTGTTCAAAACATAGCTCTGATACCAACTGTGGTGACCCTCACTCTATAACACATAGATTTTTTTTTTTTAACTTTCAAGAGGAATTCACCACTAAACCCCAATTCTTTTTATATTTGAATATTTATATAATTTCCAAATATTTTTCCCAAGACCTTGGTTTTACCAATATAATCATATCAGTGTACAAACAAATTAAGTCAATTGTATATTTGATGTTATACAATTGTTTCTTTATTATTATTTTTTTTATCAGAGGGAATTTAAATCAAATAGAAATCAAAATACCATACAAGCTATTGACATAGTCACTTGTCTCTTTTCTAAGTCTTGTTCTACTACCAGAGGTATACTTTGGCAAATTATAACACTTATATATATTTATCTGCCTAGATAATTCTATTATCAATAAAATAGCATTTACTTAATCTCATGATAGTTATCAAAGTCAATAATAATTAATAACAATAAGTCGGATCGACAAAAATCGATAAATCTTGGAAATTTACTCGAAAATAGGCAAAATCAGCAGTTCAGACGTCTAAGTTTTTATGACAGACGTCTAAATTTGATCTCAGTCGTCTAAATTTTTATGACAGACGTCTCAGAGGTTTAAAATTGAAACAGAGAGTAAAAAACATTTTGAACTAAATTCAGACATCTCAATTTTTTGTAACAGACGTCTAAATTCGATCTCAAACGTCTAAATTTTTATGACAGACGGCTTAGAGATCTAAAATTGAAACAGATAGTAAAAAACATTTTGAACTAAATTCAAACATCTCAAATTTTTGTAACAGACGTCTAAATTCGATCTCAGACGTCTAAATTTTTATGACAGACGTCTCAAAGGTTTAAAAATTGAAATTTAAATACTCAATTACATACAAACTTCCAGAATTCATGCACATGCCAGTATCATCTACCTGCCATGCACAAATTCATTTCACTTGAATATTCTACTAATATCTTAAGAGTTTATTTCAAAAAAAAATCAATCCCCTTAGCTGTTTAATTTCCATAAGGCAAAATATAGGCGATAAAAATCAGTGATCAAATATATATATGCACATATCATATGTATATGATATGTCTATCTCCTTATTTTCTCCAAACCAAACATTCATAAAATAAATTAGTAGTTAACCAAACATCATCAATGATCACTCACAACAGGTTTTGCTTAAGTACATATTTTCAACCCCAAATACTTAGAAAGTTTCCTACAAGTAACTTCAATTACAGAAAATAGAATTTGTCTAGTAATTTCATTACAATGCAACTGCAAATTTTAAAACAAGTCTCTCTTATTTATACTAGCAGCCAATGCCTTCTTTACTCATCAAGCCAACTTCAATTTCCTGCAAGCAAATCATTTAGCTGCCCCAAAGAATTTTTGAGACACCCAGATGATTGCAAGGGCAACCAAAAGGGTCAGTTTACACTGGTATGAGCATTTATCAATTTTGTATACATATTCATAATTTTAGTAATCTTGCAATGCCTTCTTAGTTTTAACAGGTTTTATACTTAGCATGTTTTGGTTCATACAAAGAGATACAAAATCACTTTCAACAAATTAAACAATACACAGCAAACAGTTAAAATAATCATGTGTACAATTCTTAAATCATCCTCACCAAATCTTAGATAAGTAAATTCAGGTTTTATACTCCAGATTTCACCCAGCAATTAATCAATGAACAATGTTTATCTTGATTAAATCTAACACCATATCTGAATATTTATAACCTAGATTTTTAAACCCTTGTCCCCATTTATTTTATGGTCTTTAACTCCTTGTCAAATGAACACTATGTATGCATTGTGAAGGAAACTCCCAGGTTACTTAATTTATTCCAACACACAAAGGCCTCAGGGTGCAGTTGCACCATGCATATACTTGCTCCCACCTGAAGTAAGAAGATCATTGACTAACTCCCAAGTGACCAATTTAGTTTTTCTTTCATTCATATTTCAGAAATATATAACTACTTGTATATTTTCTGGTTCAACCCCATGTTCCCCTATTTAATCTATATCCATGTTTAATGATGATAAGATAGAACAAGAATGCTCAAAACATGTTAACTCTAAAAGCCCACTTACATATTAATGCTCCAATCAAAAATGCACAAACAAACATCCATATCACCCATAACAAATCATTTCAGAGATTTAAATGACTCATAATATTTTAGGCTGCCTGCAATAGGACTTAATGCCATTGCATACAAAGGATAAATACTCACATTATGTTTTTCCCTTTCACTGCCTTAATTTCTTAGAACAGTAAATCCCCCAAAGCCTCAAGCTAGTGTTTCTCCTTGCTTATTTTATTTTTGTTTTGATCCCGAGAGAGTGATGGTTTTGGCTATGTGCAGTTATTTATAATTCCATTCTAGGGTTTAAGAAAATGGGTAATTCCGCTGATACCCTTAGATGTTTATTTACACATCACATTCCATTGTGGTCCTAAGTTGGAAATGCACACATTAGGTTGCTTTAATTAGTTATTTCAGGGATCATGCATTTTTAACACTGCATGCTATTTTCATGTCTCCATTTTATTCATGCCATATGCATGTGATCCTTTATTCATTTCTTTTTATAAGTTTAAGGAATCTGAAAATCTCCTTTGTATTTTCTACCTATCTATTATCTCCATTCAATCATGCATACTATCATACTTTATTATGTAATGTAAAAATCATTCACCCATATTATTTTCTTGAAATAAATATAAGATAATCAAATTTTTATTTGATTCTGTATGTATATATATATATTTCTGCCTCTTTGTAAAAATCAGTAACTCCTTCTATTTTTAAATAAAAATCACACATATTATATTAATTATTTCCAGCATAATTATAAGACATTTACCACAATTTTTTATTAAACTTCATTTTATTCTATCTTTATATAAAACAGCAAATACCCCATATATATTAAATGTATATATATATTTACATAATTCTTTGAACATAAAGCTATATTTATTTTGAGTTCCAATTTTTCTTCTAATCACCTTAATTCCTTGCATTTTATCAAACAGAAGCACCCATGCAAATTTTATTTATTGCCAAATTCTATTCTGTTTTAATGCAATATATATATATTTATATATCTCAGAATTTCCTAATATAAATATATTTTATTTTATTTTATTTTATTTTAGGGTCATTACAGATATTCCTCAAGGAACAGCTTGCTTCACCGAAGGGGCACCTCCCCAAGCTGGAGGATCAGGGCCGTAGCTGCCTCTCCGCGAACGTTTGTTCACACAAACTTCAGAAAAGGTGGCTGACGTCTGCCCGGCAAGATCTCTGAATGATGAAGAATATCTATCAGGAATGGTTCGACAGATTATGAAAGAAAGTATGCAAAGGAATGAAGATGAGAACGACTGGGGGTTCGCTCCAAGTAAAACTCCATTCACTGAAAAAATTCTAAAAGTAGAGTTTCCAAAGAAGTTCGTTCCTCCTACAATCCCAACTTATCGGGGGACGAGTGATCCAAATCAGTTCTTGTACAAATACGACTGGCACATGACAGGTGCCAGGGCAACAGATGAAATTAAATGCAGATATTTTCCTATCTATCAGGAAGGAGTGGCTCTACTCTGGTTTACAAAGCTACCGGTCGGATCTGTGGATCAATTCTCCAATTTGACCCGTAAATTCAAGGATCAGTTCAGGTTGTATGCTACAAAGGCCAAGGACATAATGTCACTGTCCGGTCTAGAACAAGCCTCCGGTGAATCTATTAAATCCTTCTTGAATTGCTTTAACATAGCCCTGGCTGAAGTAGATAATGCTGAGCCTCGAATGATTCTAACATACTTGATGCGGGCCATTGATAAGACGAGTTTGTTCGGAAAATGGTTGAAAATGAAAGAACCAAACTCACTTGAGAAATTCTATAAGAAGGCCGACGAATTCATGCGCCTAGAAAGCCTTTCTGCGCCAGCGAAAGTAATCGTGGCCGAAGTGAAGAATAACAGTGTTGCTTCTAGCAAGAGAGAATCTGGAAACCAGAAAAGGGAAAATGACAGAGGAAGAAAGCAGGGGAATGAGAAGAAACCTTGCTACCTTGAACCTTCAAATTTCACTCCCTTGACCGATACTCCAGAGAATATTTTCTTCGCAACTAAGGGTACTGTTGAATATCCTAAACCACATAAGTTGAGACTTGGGAGAAATGCCACGGGGAGTGGAAGATTCTGTAAGTTCCACAATCAGCCTGGCCATGACACTAATGAGTGCCGCCACTTGAAGTACTTGATTGAAGAGCTGTTGAAAGAGAATAAACTTCAAGAATATGTCAAGAAAAACAGTAACGACCCATCCTCATCCACTCAGGGGCAACAACTTCCCGACCATCAATATGGCTCAGCCAACAAAATTGCAGAGCAAGAATCAGAAAGGCTTATCATAAATGCTATCATAGGGGGTCCTCAGACAGCGTCTAACTACACTCCATTCTGATTAGCATTTGGATCAGAAACAATGATTCCAGTTGAAATGGAGATTCAATCCCGAGATTCTGGAACAACAATCACTTGCATCCAATTTTTTACTTAACAGCACTGCTTAAATTTGTAAAATGATGATGGATGTATAACTCTTGTATTGTAAACCACTGAGAAATCAGTGCGAATTAATAATAAAGAATTTTAAATCTTGTGTTCTACTGCTATATAATGCCTGTTTCATGTCGATATGCAAATATTTTTAATATATTGCTAAAATGTCGATTTAATATTGCAGGCTATCAAAGCAAAGCTTACTTATTCAACACATCACCAGACTCAGCGATTCCCATAAATCACTCAACAACAAAGTACATTTCTCTGGCAGAAAGCAAGTAACTTGCAAAAGAATGGGGCATGTACTTGAAGCGATAACAAGGAATCGCTAAGGAGCAAATGACGAAAGGACATAAGCAACAATTGCTACTCTTCGAAGTCCAAAAAGACCTCTTCGGAGGCACATTTCACCGGAGTTGAAGTGTAAAAATCTCTCTTCAGAGGTCCACTTCACCAGAGCTGAAATGCCAAAAAGACCTCTTCGGAGGCACATTTCACCAGAGTTGAAGTGCAAAAATCTCTCTTCCGAGGTCCACTTCACCAGAGCTGAAATGCCAAAAAGACCTCTTCGGAGGCACATTTCACCGGTGTTGAAGTGCAAAAATCTCTCTTCGGAGGCCCACTTCACCAGAGCTGAAATGCCAAAAATCTCTCTTCGGGGGCACATTTCACCGGAGTTGAAGTGCAAAAATCTCTCTTTGGAGGTCCACTTCACTAGAGCTGAAATGCCAAAAAGACCTCTTCGGAGGCACATTTCACCGGAATTGAAGTGCAAAAATCTCTCTTCGGAGGCCCACTTCACCAGAGTTGAAATGTCAAAGCCCTCTGACGAGGCACAAGCCCTCTCCGGAGGCACAACTCTTCGGAGGAGCCCTCTCCCGAGGCATAACAAAAAGCCCTTCCCAAAGACATATCAAACAAGCCCTCTTCAGAGGCACATTTTTACTCTTATCAAAGAATTGCTAAACAAAGCCCTCTAACGAGGCACGTCCGACAGATCAAAACATTCTTCAGAAGCTCGCTTCACTACGTAGGGGAATCCAATTTTCAACAAATAAAAGTGATTATCCCCAAAAGTAGAAGTGTTCTTTCAAAAGAAAACTTATCCGATACAAAACGTATTCAATTAAAAGCAGAATAATATTTCCTCAAAACGGAAGAATTATTCTCTAAAATAAGAATACAAGTCTTTTCAGAATATTGCAGTAAGCCGTGGTATGGGGGCATATAGCTATATCAATAAAAACAACGCTCAAACGTCATACCACGAGCTCACTGCAATATCATATAATGTAAATAAAGAAACTTGTGCAAAAAACAAGGAATAAAAACATTCACATATATACTGGCAAGAAATTGTACAAGTAAAAAGAAGTGTTTTATTCCATACTACGAAATTTTTGTACATGTGCAGGTTTCAATAAGCGGAGGCCGGTATCCGCACAATCTCCGGTCAATACATGCAAAAAGAAAAAAGCAAAATAAGAAAAGTAGAGTCCAGCTTATCATTCCTTCTTCCTGCCCCCCTTTGAGCTCTTTCCCGGCTTGATAACTAGTTTTGGAGGCCATTGTGGACGGGTTGGGGAGGAAGGAGAAATAGGAGCAGTTGGATCCTCTTCAACATTTTCTTCATCAGCCAAAGTGCTCTTCTTCTTCTTCTTCATTGCGCGCTTCCCTTTCCTCTTCAAAGAAGACTCACTTCCAGTAGTAGTAAGCAGCGTGGAAAGTTTCGTGTTATCACCAAGAGACTGCTCCGGAGTCTTCTCGCCTTCTTCAAGTTCCACAGTCTTTTGCTCTTGCAAAACAACCGGATCGTCCAAGTCTTTGAGGGCTTCTATTTTCTCTTCTTGCGATCCTGGTTGAGAAGCAGAAAGAGGAGTAACTTGAGAAGAAGGAGGAATGGCAGCTAAAGAAGGAGAAGTTTGCGCAGCTTTCGGTGCTTCCACTACAGAAGAAAAGAAGTTAAAATCAGTATTCTCCGAGAAAAGAGAAGATATTGGTTCATCGAAGCTTAATTAATAAGTAAGAAGTTCATCAAGCTCGGTTGAATCGAATAAGTGATTTACTGGAACCGGGTCGACGTCAAAGTTACCTGGAGAAGTCGGCTTTGCAAGATCAATTTCGAATTTCTGAGCCTCAATATCTTCCAGAGCCTCTTCCTCGGTAGGAGTAGTCACAATTTCAGTGTCAACTTTAGCAGGAGGCGAAGAATGGGAACTGGAGCCTATAATGTTAGCATCGGCCGAAATCGAAGTATGGACGGGGGCAGTTAAAGGAGCTTCCTCCTTTGGGTGTTCTTCTCCCGTCGATTCAGCTCGCGCTTTAGCAAGTTGCTCCTTTCCTCTAGCAAGAGCGGCACGAGTTTCATCGTCAAAATAACGTGCCTCAAGCTCTGCCTCGTAATAGCCAGCACCGCTGAACATATCAACTGCGGCTTCCCATACTTCAGCCAAGGTGACTTCATATTCCAGCCCCAAAAATGAGAGACTTCCACGCCCCAGGACGTTGTGCATGTAAAAATCAAACAAAGTAGAGCTGATAGTGGCTTTGGTTGCCTCATGGGATTCTTCAGCTGCAACTTGACCAGCAACAGCCTCATCACGCTCTTTTTCAACTTTAGATAGTCAAGCTTTTAATGCTATGATCTCCAAGTCCTGGGAGCTAACTGTTTCCCGCAGCTGAGCGGTATCTCTGCGATATTTTTCATTCATATGCTGCTCAGCCTCAAGTTTCATTTCAGCATCCCTTTGAGCGGCATGTGCATCCCACACTTGTTTTTGAAAGACTTCTTCTTTTTGAGAATGCGAAGCGGAAGAAGTGGCAAGATCTTCCTTGAGTTTCTGAACTTCGGACTCAAGTCTCGCATTATCGTCAACAATGCTTGTCATTTCTGCATCATGATGTTTGCGAATTTTATCCCACTCTGACTTGTCATTCTCCATAGTCAGCATGGCTTCAAGATTCATATGGTTAACTCTTTGAAGCTCGTCAACAAGCTTCTGCCAGACATCCTCTCGATATCAAGTTTGACTGCATCAAGGTTCCTCAACATAGCTTGCTTATCAATCGGTACCAAGTCTAAGTCGAAGCGTACTCCCCTTAAGCACCAATTTGGAAATCGGCTTTGAAGTGTAGGAGGACCATCCCCGACTTGATACTGAGGTATGTTGATAATTTCCTGAATGTCAGACTTCTTGAGAGCAGGAGAACCAAATGGTGTTTTTGTAGAGGTAGGAGCATCAGGCTTTTCAGAAATTGCAGACGCGTCCTTTTCACTAAGCCTGGTCCGTTTGCTCGAATCTTCAACAATGTGACCTTTTCCCTTATCATCGTGGGATTTCCTCTTATGAGAATCATCGCTTCTGTGTGAAGAGTCGTGTCGATCATCTCTTCTTCTTTGCTGCTCCTCATAAGTTCGCCTTTCATGAGCTTTTCTAGCAGCTCTTCCTTCATATATTTCCCTCGGGGCAGTGAGATAGCTCCTAAAATCATAATTCTCACGGCTTCCATGGCGCCGGAATTTGTCATAATATGAGCCACTTCGCCCCATCGAAGAATCTGAAAGTGAAAAAGAGACAAGTGTTAAAAATCTTCAAAGTAAAGAAGTCGAGTGCATTTGATCGTAAAAATCCTAAGTGTTGTGTGGTGTGCAAACTACACGCGTTAAACTACAAACCACTCTTTGGTGTTGAGGTGGTAGTAACTTGTATGGCGGGAGTTGTGATCTGTTGTAGAGAAGATGTCGCCTCGATTGCAGAGGAAATAGTTTGAGAGACATCATCTCTGAAAAGCTCTTGAGAGGTTATTATTAGGTCGCTTAACCCCTCGAAGGTATCATCGCCCTCATGCCTGGCGGAGCTTTCTTTCTCAGCCTCCACATCGGCCACCTCTCCAGAACGGCGAGGAGTTTCCTCTTCCTCGGTAACTGGAGCAAGTGCCGGTTTGCTAGACGGTCCCGCAACATCAGTAAGCGTGGGGCACTTCACCAATGAAGTTTCAGTAGCAGGCTCCTTCGGCGTGAGTTCCTTAATAGAAATTGGGGCATTTGGTGCCTCTGTAGGAGAGTCGGGGACTTTGTGAGGCTGAGTGGAGCGAGAAGGGTGAAGAAGTCCAAACTGGTGAAGAAATTCGTCTTTCAACAAAAATTTCGCGTCCCGCTCTTCAGCTGGTACGGCCATGAGCCTCTCCAGAGTTGGCTTGTGGCTGGGATCCCTAGAAGGAGGGGGGAGCGCTGAAATGAAAAAGCGAAATTAACATTTGGCAATTTGGACTTCACAAAACTCAGAGAATAGAATAATTAAAGATAGATAATCTTACTTCCTTCCCTCCACACAGCATAAAACCCCGGGGGACGGCGAACGTAAAAGTACTTAGTTAAGAACCCATGGGCACTGTTAGGGAGGCCGACAATCAATTTACGATTTCTGGCGCTTCTCACAACAGTGATCGAAGGATGATCTTTAGTTCTGGTAAAAGAACATAAGTAGCAGATCTCGTCAAAACTAGGGAGACGGTCAAGCGTTCTACTAAATAATACACACAACCCCATTAGAATGGCATAGCTATTGGGATGTAGCTGAAATGGGGAGATGGCCAGTTGATGAAGAAGATGCTGGAGAAAGTTGTTAAAAGGGGGAATGGCCCCGCTCAGGCACATTTGTCGATTAACTGCTACAAAGCCAGGAGGCGCTGCATCAGCGGTGTTACTTTTCTCAGGAAGAATGGCATCTGCTTCAGCAATGCCAAACTGAGCATGCAACTGACGAAAAACTTTGTACGATAAAGTGGTAGGGGCTCTTTCTGGAGGATTGACTAATGGAGCTGGAATAAAAGTGGCCTCTTCAGCCTGGACTGTTATATCTTCTTGCTGAGAAGTCATTCTACACAAGCAACTGGATATTCAAATTTGAAGGTGCACGTTTCCTAAATGTGTGAAGTGTTGTGCAGAACTAATAAAAATAACAAGTAAATATAACTGGAATTAAGCTAGTCGACGATTGATCGATTATCAAATTTCAGAACTTGTTAATTTAAAGTTCAGGTACAGTATTAGTGCAAACAGGTCAGTTTTAGTTGACTATTCCAATGTTGCTTTAATACTTTGCTTGAATTTGATGGTTCAAAGCACTTCGTTCACACAATCTGTTTAAGATTGATTATCTGTTATTAACTAATCTGTCATTTGATGTGGGCAGTCAGTGGCAGTAAATTCGTCCCAATTTTCTGTAAATGTTGTATTAAACAGGTTGTTAGCTAGCGAGTCAAAGTGATCTATGAAAGAATGCAGCAAAGTTTAACAGTTCAAAGTCCAAACAATAATTCAAAGTTCAAGCAAAGCTTAAAAGTACAAGTGCTAAGTCGCCGACGACTCAAGTGCTAACTCGACGACGACTTAAGTGCTAACTCGCCAACGACTTAAGAAATTTTCCCTATGGGTTAAGTTGAGTCGTTGGTTCTCTGGCTAACTCGTCCACGACCTAAGTCGTTAAGTTAAGTTAAGTTGGGTCATGTCAATCTTGAGTAGTTGGAGCTTTAAGTCGGCTGTGCTCTAAGTAGTAAGTCGTGGAAGATAAAAGAAACTTCAATTCAAAGCAACGAGAAACTCTCAAGTCCTAACTCGGCCACGACTCAAAGCTTAAGTCGTAAGGTATGTTAAGTCAGTTCATAGTTAAGTCGCTAAGATTGCTGGATTGCACAGAATTGCCAAGTCATACCCGAGGCAATATTCCACTCTACTTGGCCAACTTACCACCTAACTCTTAACCCGTTAACCATCTAACTCCTAACCCGTTAACCCGATAACCTCACAATCATCAACCCTAGTTCTATAACGCCACTAAATCGCCACAAATCACGAATCGTCGCAAGTCAGATCATGCCGCCTTAAGTCCATCGATGTCCAATATAACAATATTCGCAAGGCTCAAGGGGGGTAAATCGGAGACGAAGATCGACGATGATCTACGATTGGAAAAGAGGCAAAATCGCTTACGCAATGTGATGCTAGAGATGATCGGAGATGAATCTAATTCGAAATCACCTTTGAAAGCTTGGGGAAGTATTAATGGCAGAAGCGGCTTAGAGATTAGGTAATGAGAAGAAGGAAGTAAAAGGAACGACTCAAGCTTTTATATCTCGGAGCAGTGGAACTCGAATCGGCACACGCGAGTTAAAATAAGTCGAAGCACACGACCTACGACTTAGGCGTGTACTTCGAGGGGCAAATATTAACCCTCAATTTTCTACGACTTAAGAACTGCACGACTCAAGAAAGGTATGTGACTCAAGAAGGTTATGCGACTTAACGAGTTAAGGATTATGCGACTTAACGAGTCAAGAACTGGACGCCTTAACGAGTTAAGGATTGATCGACTTAACGAGTTAAGGATTGGTCAACTTAACTAATTAAGGATTGGTCGACTTAACGAGTTAAGGATTGGTTGACTTAACGAGTCAAAGATTGGTCGACTTAAAGGAGTCAACGACTTAAGGAAGTGGACGATCTACGATTTAAGGATTGAATGACCTAACAGCTTGAAAGGGTTCCACGGTTCAACCACTTAAAGGAGTTGACGACTTAAGGAAGTGGACGATCTACGACTTAAGGATTGAACGACCTAACAGCTTGAAAGGGGTCCACGGTTCAACCACTTAAAGGAGTTGACGACTTAAGGAAGTAGACGATCTACGACTTAAGGCTATCTACGACTTACGACCTAGCATGTGTCGTGAACAACTTAAGCAAATGAATCGCTGCTTCTTATTTAACACGGTGACCTCCTAGCTCGTCAGCGGGTTAGGACTTGTGTTATTATCTGAAATAAACGAGCTTACCAGTTAAGCCGCGACTCACGACTTAGTTTAAGTCGTCCACGACCTAAAGCCACTGATTTATAGTCCGCTGCCGCGATACTTATGCCGAAGGAAGTTGACTCGTAAACGACTTAGGACTTGTAACATGGATTCAAATGGGTAAGTAAACTTCTACCAAGCCACGAGCTGGACCCAATAGGTCGGCCACGACCTACCTTAAGTCGACCATGACATACGACCTAAGGGGTAAAATTCTTTATAAATACCAACCTACCCCGAACATGAAGGGGACTTTTGGCCGATCATTCTTTGAACCAACGTTACTCTACAGAATTCTTAACTCATCCAACACTTTAAGAACTCCAAACATTCAAGACACTACAACAAGCTTCGAAGGAAATCTTGCACATCCGACACGGATTCAACAAGTTTCATCATCAAAGTTTGAGCTACGAGTCTAGAGTGTTTTTGTGATCAAAGTGAATTGTATTTGAAGTGCATTGTATCAAATTGTAATCAAATCAGCAATAAAAGTATATAAAGTGGACGTAGGCTTAATTACGAGCCGAACCACTATAAAACTGTTGTCTCTTTACTTTTCTGCTATTTTCAGTTTATATTCTATTCAAGTACCGATGGGTGGTGCTTTCACATTACTACTACACACACCGGGTGTTAGCGTTCACTTTTCAGCGTTAACAATAAGTAAGAATATTAAATGAAGAAGATAAGATGTAATTTATGGAGACTATAATAAATAATGGAATTGGACTGAATTTACGCCTAATTATGATTAAAATTGGATTAATTAAATATAATTGGCATAGTTATAACTTAGGATTATAACTAAATGCAGTAAAAGATGAAAGAAGCTTATTTTCACACTTTGACCGTGTGTTAAGTAATAAGCATGATTATAACGTAGGTTATAATAAGAAAAAGAATAGAATGGCTTATTTTAAGGCTTGGGATAAATTAATAAGAGTAGAAAGTAAAAATGGTAGTAAAGGCTTATTTAAATAATTTATCTAAGTTAATAAGCAAAGATAGTAGTAGGACCTATACCAAATAGCATTCCTTAGGGCACGCTTATGCTAATAATGGTAGTAATTGGTCAAATAGAAGTCTAAATCACGGGGATTTTGATAAGGGGCGCAACAAGATATTGTTTGGATGAAGGGCCAGTACCAACAGCATTTCCCCTATTTTTCTATGGACACGTGGTGATCTCGCATTAGCCTGAAGAGAGATGAGGGGCACGCTATGATGTACGTTGGTGGTACTAAGAAGACCCAATAGGTGGAGCAAAAGGTAGCATGGGCATGGGGGCAGTTACGCGTGCGACTTCCATTCGGGTGATCAGTAATAGCTATGAGTTCTAAGCGCTTAGTATGGTGTCTTAGTAGACGCCATTGCCTTTTGTGTAAGGAGATATGTATGTCGTTCGAATCTGCAGTAGTTGCTCTGTGCATCTTCCGTAGATACCATTTGCTGCTGTGCATGGAGTTATATAACGGCTGGTCCACAAAAAGGTTTATGGAGTAGTAGGCCGATCAAAAAGGGTAGAGTTAGGGTCACATCCTAACTACAAGATTAGGAATTCAGTCTAATTAAATCAAAACAAGTGCAAGCAATCAAAGTTAACCTATCTTGAGAAATATTTAATCGTATTTATCTCCAGTTTATCTCTTCCCTATTTCCTTTGTTATCCTTATTTATGCTAGAACTGTTGTAGAGTCCATTACTTTTATCTTGCTTAAAGACTCTAGTAATTACTATCATTCACCAGTCTTTTAGTCTAACCCACTCCTCTATTTCCCATTCCCTCATTAGGCAATCAAGGAAGAAGCTAGTAGATTGCTACAGCTTGGAGTTCTTCTTGAAGGAGATTTCTTCAATATACTTCTTTTATTTTGAGTTGTTGTTGTATGCACTGGTTTATTTATGAGGGATATTACATACTCTGATTTTGAGACTATGAAGTTTTATTTCATAAGACACTCTGGGTTTTGAATGTTGTATTTGGCTTTTGACTTATTTATGAATTAATTCTGTGGATTTGGTTTAATTAATACTTATTTAGTTTCCACTATTTTTACCTATTTCTATCTTGTGGATCTTAGTCTCTGTTAGTTCCAGTTATACCTACAACGCACCACGCCTTTTAATGTGCCCTTTTGGGTATATTACGGGGTGTGGGGTGTTTCACTTGACAACTTGAAATTTAACCCGTAATAATTAATTTGTTAATTAATTAAATAATAAAATAACTTTGTGAAATTATCAGAACTAAGCCACAGAAGTTCCACCATTGTGTCCGTGGTAATTTTCTGGTCCAATTCCATATATTGAACGTCAGAAACCGAGCTAATATGACCAAGTTATAAAAGAAACAAAATAAGCAGAAATATAACGGAAAAAATAAAATAAAAAAATACGTGGTCAGGTCGACCTGGGCAAGTGGGCGATTGATCGGCCGGTCGACCCGCCTTGTAATTTGGCAAGCCAACGAACGAGAATTTGTTTGAATGAATTAGAGACGTCGAAACACGTCATTTGCACCGTTTTGTGTAATCCAGTCCCTCCGGTTCTGCATCCGATGGCTCCTATTCAGCCTATGACGTGGTTGCATCCTATTCAATCTCCAAATCCAACGGTCCGAAATTCACTTCTACAAATATAAATAGACCCCTAGACCTAACACTTTTTCGCATTCTAGATTTTCTCCGCTTGGGTTCACCTTTTCAGGAAGGACCCTAAAAGGAATAATTTTCCAAGGAGAGAATCTTTTTAATAAAAAATTATTTTACAACTCCAAGTGGATCCAAGAAGACCAAAGGAAGAGCTTAGGACCGGAGGTGAGCGATTGTAATTATTTTAAGATTTCCTTAAGTAATTTAAAATAATAGGGTTTCCAACAGTTGTAGTTTTACAATGATTTTTGGAATAGCCTTTTTCAGTAATTATTTACAGTTTTTAATTATTTTACGTCTATTCAGCTATTCCTTTCAGAAATTTTAGTATTATTTCTGCTAATTATAAATTATTACTGTTAAGCATAGCTTTTTATTAATTTACAGTATTTAAGTTTATTTACCGTTATTTATTTCTAATTTACATTTTTCGACTTTTTGGATTTTATGCAAGCGTCTATTCTCTTCATTCCCCTTTTCTACGCGTATGGATTAGACTAAATTAAACGCGGATATGGATTTTATAAGTAAGAGTATTAAATGAAGAAGATAAGATGTAATTTTTGGAGACTGTATTAAATAATGGAATTGGACAGGATTTACGCCTAATTATGATTAGAATTGGACTAATTAAATTTAATTGGCATAGTTATAACTTAGGATTATAACTAAATGAAGTAAAAGATGAAAGAAGCTTATTTTCACACTTTGACCTTGTGTTAAGTAATAAGCATGATTATAACGTAGGTTATAACAAGAAAAAGAATAGAATGGTTTATTTTAAGGCTTGGGATAAATTAATAAGAGTAGAAAGTAAAAATGGTAGTAAAGGCTTATTTAAATAATTTATCTAAGTTAATAAGCAAAGATAGTAGGACCTATACCAAATAGCATTCCTTAGGGCATAAAGAATGGTAGTAATTGGTCAAATAGAAGTCCAAATCATGGGGATTTGGATAAGGGATGCAACAAGATATTGTTTGGATGAAGGGCCAGTACCAACAGCATTTCCCCTTTCATTCACCAGACTTTTAGACTGACCCACTCCTATATTTCCCCCTTTTCCCCCATTAGGCAATCAAGGAAGAAGCTAATAGATTGTTGCAGCTTGGAGTTCTTCTTGAAGAAGATTTCTTCAATGTACTTCTTTTATTTTCAGTTGTTGTTCTTGTATGCACTGGTTTATTTATGAGGGATATTACATACCCTGATTTTGAGAGTATGAAGTTTTATTTCATAAGACACTATGGGTTTTGAAAGTCGTATTTGGCTTTTTGACTTATTTATGAATTAATTCTGAGGCTTTGTTTTAATTATACTTATTTAGTTTCAACTATTTTTACATATTTCTGTCTTGTGGATCTTAGTCTCTATTAGTTGCAGTTATACCTACAATGCACCATGCCTTTTAATGTGCCATTTTGGGTATATTAAGGGGTGTGGGGTGTTTCACTTGACAACTCGAAATTTAACCCATAATAATTAATTTTTAATTAATTAAATAATAAAATAACTTTGTGAAATTATCATAACTTAGCCATGGATGTTGCACCATTGTGTCCATGGTAATTTCCTGGTCAAATTCCGTAAATAGAACGTCAGAAACCGAGCTAATATGACCAAGTTATAATAGAAACAAAATAAGCATAAATTTAATGAAAAAGAAATAAAAAAATATGCGGTTAGGTCGATCGGCCGGTCGACCTGGGCAAGTGGGCGGTCGACCGGCCGGTCGACTTGCCTGTAATTTGGCAGGCGAACGTACGAGAATTTGTTCGAACGAATTAGAGACATCAAAACACGTCATTTGCACCGTTTTGTGTAATCCAGGCCCTTCGGTTCTACATATGATGGCTCCTATTCAGCCTATGACGTGGTTGCATCCTATTCAATCTCCAAATCCAACGGTCTGAAATTCACTTCTACAAATATAAATAGACCCCTAGACCTAACACTTTTTCGCATTCTAGATTTTCTCCGCTTGGGTTCACCTTTTCAGGAAGGACCCTAAAAGGAATAATTTTCCAAAGAGAGAATCTTTTTAATAAAAAATTATTTTACAACTCCAAGTGGATCCAAGAAGACCAAAGGAAGAGCTTAGGACCGGAGGTGAGCGATTGTAATTATTTTAAGATATCTTTAAGTAATTTAAAATAATAGGGTTTCCAATAGTTGTAGTTTTACTACGATTTTTGGAATAGCCTTTTTCAGTAATTATTTATAGTTTTTAATTATTTTCAGTCTATTCAGCTATTCCTTTCAGAAATTTTAGTATTATTTTTGCTAATTATAAATTATTACTATTAAGCATAACTTTTTATTAATTTACACTATTTACAGTATTTAAGTTTATTTACCATTATTTATTTCTTATTTACATCTTTTCAACATTTTGGATTTTGTACAAGCGTCTATTCTCTTCATTCCCCTTTTGTAACAACCCGTATATTTGGACCATTTAAATTGACAATAATCCACACATGTCAACTTAAATAATACAAAACACGAATCATTATGGGATTATGAATACATATATGTAAATGAGAATCAATACAACATCACAGACACAGAATAATGCAGCGGAAAAGTACATCATCATAATAGTAGTTCATGAAGCTACTACAGGAATACAACAACGTCTCAACATGAAGTGACAAAGAGAAATACAAGAGGTTCAATACATAAGTTCATCAACTACTAGAAAGGACATAACTGATAAAGATAAATGCTAAGTCTTCAGCATCTTCAACCAACCTTGATCAGCAACTGGATAGCTTCAGACTGACCCGAGCATATACAAAAGAAACACTCGAGTCAGGACTCAAAATCTTATACAGGATAATCAGGTGCAAATAATAAAGTCCATAACTCAAAGATGAATGTGATACACATCTTTAAGGATCCGATAAACTATCTATATATACAATAGAATACGCTAAATAGATAATGTCTAATCAGTAAAGTATGATATCAAAATAGTGTTAAGTCATGGCCCATTCCATCCTTAACACATTTTTATTCCCAAGAGCATATACAAGACCGTAGTTTCCCCAAAACCGGAAGTCACCAAAGGGCAATCCATATACTAAAGGTAAAAAACAAAACGTAGTGGTCGCGAATAGGATAATCAGTATGACAAGGTACATGAGGCGATACCAACTAGGATACTAGTAGTTGCGTGATCCGGACTGATGTTGAGCATAGCAGCTACTATCTCAACACCACGAAAGAACACTCCCAAATCAAGGGGTGCACCCAAATCGAATCACAAAAGTGATAGATAAGGTATCGAAGAAGTGTGTCCGCTAGAGGTAGCGAACCTCAATGGCCCGGCGCGGCTCCTGTTTTAGTCATGTCAGGGGTCATCCAAAATCGTTCTCTTTCTTCAGTCAACGCGTTCACCAAAACCATCCACTTCATTCTGGATCAACACTCCACGTATATTAGTTATTAAAGTGGTTTTCGGTATCGACAAAGAGTATGTCCATATCCGATCCCGGTCCTTTTAATAACTACGCATTAATTACCCGATGGTCATTTAATATTAAAGTTTAAACAAATCAAAGTCCAAAAGTCAAGTTGCAAGTTTGACTTTCAAAATTTGACACTTCACAATTCAATTTATTTCGAACATTTAAAATTATATTTCCAAATGAAGTTTTAGTTCAAGCCCTTGAGTTAACCATACTTAAGTATTCAAGTTCAATTTAATTCCTATTCCCATTCATCGTTACATTAAATTTAATCAAAACTTTGATTTAATCAATTTCAACGGCTAAATCAACTCCTTAACTTTAGTTGGTTTTACATTCCTTTTAAGTCACTTTGTTACTTAATCTCAAATTTAATTTATAACAAATTCCAAATTTATTAAATTTATCCAAATTAGATTTAATTTCGAATCTAATCAATTCAATTTATTAGATTCTAAAACTTACTTATTCAAATCTCATTTCAATTTAACGTGTCCATCCGTTTATCTAATTAAATAGATTTATTAATCCGTTTCAATTTAATCCATTAATTTATTACAATTAATTCCATTAATTTATTACAATTAATCCTATTAATTTAATACCATTAAATCCATTGATTTATTTCAATTAAATCCATTCATTTATTACAATTAAATCCATTGATTTATTACAATTAAATCCATTGATTTATTACAATTAAATCCATTTATTCATTACAATTAAATCTATTGATTTATTACAATTAAATTCATTTATTTATTACAATTAAATCTATTAATTTCGTTACTTACTTTCCAACAAATTTTTAAGTTCATCTCTTAATTTCAAATGGATTTCAATTCCAAAATGATTTTGTTGACCAATCGGGTTTCTTATTTTTAATTATCTATCCTAGGCCAAAGTTGTTCAATTTGGGTATTTATCATTTCAACCCAATATCAATAAATAAAATAAAGCATAACAAAGGGAACTTGTAGTGTGATAACTGGGATGGTGTCAAAGTAAATAAACAATCAATAGCAACCATACATAACAATTCAACCGTTTTGTTTAAATAATCCCGAAATAATCGTATTAAATTTACATTTGTTATTTATGTAAATTAATAAAATTATTCCTAGAATCCACACTATCATTTCATGCAGATTAAAGATTATTACATTATAGGTTTTCACTTGGCGTTTATTATCAAATTATTACATCAATCATACATTCAATGGTTCAAAGTGTTGTTAACACTATTTCTACGTGTCGATTTATTTAACATTTAAAGGGACAAGTTCAACATATATAATCTATTTAAATTTTAGACCATCCTATATTAATTATCACTTATATTAACAACCAACTCAACATCACATAACAAATTTAATGTCACAATTATTTCCATATCTAACTTCAAATCAAAATTTAACACTAACCATTTTAACATTCAAATTAATATCAATAACATCTATCACTTGATTATCATAGCATAATAGATTGAGTCGTGAATGAAATATTCACCTTGCGTGGTTGAAGAAGATGACGGCGAAGCACGAAAATGAATAGACTAGAATAGACGACACAAGCACGAATACGAACTATAAATCAAACAAAAGGTTATCCAATAATAGCTTAATACGATGTATATATTGATTTGTAAATATATATAAACCATACCAATGACTAGATGCAAATAAGGTGGATGGCAGCTTAGATCGCTGGATTAGCCTCAACTGGAACTGCGCAGACAAGGCATAAGTGAGTCCATAGGTTACAAATTATAACTGATATATAATTTTATCATATAAAAAGAACAAAATAAAATAAAAAGTGGCAGCGGACGCGGGAGCGGGCTAAGCGGCTCAACGTGGCGAGTCGGGGTGGTCGAGGGTTGGTAGGCTGGTCACTGGCGGGCGCGGGTGGGCTGGGTCTGGTGGGCTCGGGTGGGGTCTGTCGGGTTCGGGTGGACTGGGCTAGGGCGGACTGGTTGGCAGGGCGGTTCGGGTGGGAGGGGGTTCGGGTGGGGTCTGGCGGACTGGGTAGGGGAAGGTGGAACGGCAGGCGGGGCGGAGGGATGGGTTGGCTCAGGTTGGTGGGAGGGGACTGGGACAGGGCGAGCGAAGGCGCGGAGGGCAGGGCCTGGGCTGGGCGCGAAGGGTTGGGGAACTGGGCGGAGGCAGGCGGAGGGGACTGGGACGTGGCGGGCGAAGGCAGTGGACTGGGTCGATGGCGGGGAGCTGGGCAGGCGGAGGGTTGGCGAATGGGGCTGGGCATGGGGACTGGGTGGGTACGGGCGAAGTGGACTGTGGCGGAGGCAGGCGGGCGAAGGGGAGGCTGGGCGTGGGGACTGGGTGGGTATGGGCGAAGTGGACTGGGCGGAGGCGAAGGGGACACTGCAGCAGTTCGGGCCAGGTGGTTGGGCTGATGGAGGGGAGTGGGCTGGGCGGGCGAAGGCTGGGCAGAGGGACGGACGGAGGGGACTGGGCTAGGGCGGGCGAAGGGCTGGGTGGACGAAGGCAGGTGGTTGGCCGGTGGGAGGGGACTGGCGAAGGCTGGGCATGGTGGTGGGGTCTGGTGGAGGGTCAGGGAAGTTGGGGTTGGGAAGAGAATGCTGCTGAAGGTCTTGAACAAAATAAAAGCATGAAATGCAAAGAAGAGGAGAGAAGGCAGATGTAGTACGAACCAGAATGATTTAGAGAATGTAAACCAAAAGAATTATGAATTAGCTTGTTTATATAAAGTGGTATTGGGATTTCAAAAGCCTAAATTTATTGTCACGGTAACCGAAAGGCTGTTGGGTTTCTAGGCAGCTGAATAGTCAAGGACCCTTAGACTTCTGAACTGAGTAGGTAATTGGGTGCCGGCCTGTGCTGCGTAATGGACCAGTTTGTAATCCGTTAAACAATTATAATTCGCAGCGCCGAACTCCGATTGACACAAATAAATATACCATTTTGATCTGCGCGACGAGGCGAACACAACGATATACAGATATCAACGGTACGATTAAATTATAAAATTCGAAATTTTCTATTGTAGAAAATGCAGCAAAAATGCCAAAGAATAAGATCGACGGAGCTGAAGATGTCTGTAATTTGAAAAACGAAAAATGACGTCTTAATCAGAAGATGGTTTAGAATTTTTCTATGAAAAAATATTCCAGTTCAGAAGATAAAAAAATTCGCGTTTAAAATGAACTGATGTGAAATAAACGCGAACGAAATTTACTGCGGTATTTTCCGACGAAACTTTTCCCATATCTACAACCATCTAGGCGCAATTTATAAACAAAGTTTGAACGCTAATTGAAATTGTATGAAAGTTCCGTATTTTATATTAAAATAATGGATTCAAAATTTTAAAATTGGGTCGGAATTTCAGGGTCGTTACACCTTTTCAATGGGTATGGATTAGATTAAATTAAATGCGGATATGGATTTTATAAGTAAGAATATTAAATGAAGAAGATAAAATGTAAATTATGGAGACTGTAATAAACAATGAAATTGGACTGAATTTACGCCTAATTATAATTAGAATTGGACTAATTAAAGATAATTGGTATAGTTATAACTTAGGATTATAACTAAATGAAGTAAAAGATGAAAGAAGCTTATTTTCACACTTAGACCTTGGGTTAAGTAATAAGTATGATTATAACGTAGGTTATAATAAGAAAAAGAGTAGAATGGGCTTATTTTAAGGCTTGGGATAGATTAATAAGAGTAGAAAGTAAAAATGGTAATAAAGGCTTATTTAAATAATTTATCTAAGTTAATAAGCAAAGATGAAAGTAGGACCTATACCAAATAGCATTCCCTAGGGCACGCTTATGCTAAGAATGGTAGTAATTGGTCAAATAGAAGTCCAAATCACAGAGATTTGGATAAGGGGCGCAATAAGATATTGTTTGGATGAAGGGCCAGTACCAATAGCATTTCCCCTATTTTTCTATGGACACGTAGTGATCTCGCATTAGCCTGAAGTGAGATGAGGGGCACGCTATGTTGTATGTTGGAGGTAATAAGAAGACCCAATAGGTGGAGCAAAAGGTAACATGGGCCTAGTGGCAGTTACGCGTGGGACTTCCATTCGGTTGCTAAGTAATAGCTATGAGTTCCAAGCGCTTATTATGGTGTCTTAGTAGACGCCATTGCCTTCTGTTTAGGGAGCTATATATGCCGTCCGAATCCGCGGTAGTTGCTCTATTCATCTTCCGTAGATACCATTAGCTGCTGTGCAGGGAGTTATATAGCGGCTAGTCCACAGAAAAGTCTATGGAGTAGCAGGCCGATCAAAAAGGGTAGAATTAGGGTCACATCCTAACTACAGTATTAGGAATTCAGCCCAATTAAATCAGAACAAGTGCAAGCAATCAAAATTAACCTATCTTAAGCAATATATAATCGTATTTATTTCTAGTTTATCTCTTTCCTATTTCCTTTGTTATCCTTATTTATGCTAGAACTGTTATAGAGTCTATTACTTTTATCTTGCTTAAAGACTCTAGTAATTACTATCATTCACCAGACTTTTAGTCTGACCCACTCCTCTATTTCCCCCTTTCCCCCCTTAGGCAATCAAGGAAGGAGCTAGTAGATTGCTGCAGCTTAGAGTTTTTCTTGAAGGAGATTTCTTCAATGTACTTCTTTTATTTTCAGTTGTTGTTCTTGTATGCACTGGTTTATTTATGAGGGATATTACACATTCTGATTTTGAGACTATGAAGTTTTATTTCATAAGACACTATGGGTTTTGAATGTTGTATTTGGCTTTTGACTTATTTATGAATTAATTTTGAGGCTTTGTTTTAATTAATACTTATTTATTTTCCATTGTTTTTACCTATTTTGTCTTCTGGATCTTAGTCTCTGTTAGTTCTAGTTACACCTACAATGCACCATGCCTTTTAATGTGCCCTTTTGGGCATATTAATGGGTGTGGGGGTGTTTCACTTTGTATCAGAGCCTAAGTTTACAGGATTCCAAAAATTTATTTTTGAAAGTAAAGTATTTTTCAAAATAACTTGTTTAAAAAGTAGTTTTCAGAAAAGAACTTTTGGAAATGATTTTAAGTATAGAAGAATTTTTATAAAGATCACCCCATAAGTCCAGTTCAATCTCCCTTTGACTCTTTCCAAAACTATCTTTTTCTTTTTGTAGTATGGCCGATGCCCCAAACCTTCCCGAGGTCATTCCAGTCCCAGCCTGGTTTCGTAGGTGCTTACAAGCTACTACTCCAAAGGTGCACGGGCCTACGCCCAATCCTGTACCAGCTGGTAGGAATCCCATCAACCCACCTGCTACCATCAATTTCTCTAAGCTTTGTAAAGATTTTGCGAGTTTATGAGGGAAGGATTTTTTCGGCAAGGAGACTTTTGTAGAGGCGAGAGCATGGCTTAGGGACACGGAGAGGACTTTTGGTCTTTTGGGATTGGACGGTCAACAGCGAGTTCAGCTAGCGGCTTGGCAGCTGAAGGAGGAGGCATTTTATTGGTGGGAGGTGATCGAGTTGGAGGGAAGGAATATTACTTGGGATGGATTCCGAGTGCGATTCAATAGGAAGTTTCTACCTCAGGAAGAAGAGAGTGTTCAGCTGGAGAAGTTTATCAATTTAAAGCAAAGGAGTTTGTCCGCCAAGGAGTACATCAATCAATTCAATAAGCTCTCGCGGTTTGGTATGGACTTTGTGAACATGGTTCACAAGAAAGCTATGAAGTTTGCGAAGGGATTGAACCAACCCCTTTAGGGATTATTGCTGACTCATGTACCGATGGGAGCTACTTATGAGTCTTCGGTTGAGATGGTGCTTATGTCGGATATGGTCAAGGAAGGAGAGTCTAAAGAGGAATTAAGGCAGAAGGTCCAAAGAAGAAGTGGTTGGAAAAGAATAAGAAGAAGAAGAAAGGTGATGGTCCTTAGAAGCAGATTAAGAAAGGAATAAAATGCCATGTTTGTGGGAAGGTTGGACATGTGGCCAAGGATTGCTAGAAGGAGAAGATGAAGGGTAAGTGCTATACTTGCTGGCAGCATGGTCATATGAGTAGGAGTTGTCCTCGGGGAGCGAGTGCACCATTTGTGCAGATTCAGGCGTTAGACACAGCACCTTCCAGTAGCATTCCAGATAGAGGTAGGAAAGTAATAGTTGAAGGTTTGATTTCTATATCTGATTTTCCTATTCGGACTTTATTAATTCTGGAGCATCACACTCTTTTATCTCTAGCTCTCTAATAGATTGTTTTCACTTGGACATATCATTAGTAGTAGACCCCATTATTGTTTCAAACCCTATAGGAGGATCGGCACACTTATCTATGATTTGTAGGGGTTTGAAAATCTTTATCCTAGGCATAGAGTTTGACTACGATGCCTATGTTTTGGGATTCTCGGGGTATGGGATGATCTTAGAGATGGATTGGCTATCCACATACGGAGCTATCTTAGACTACGAGAGGAGAGTCGTTATACTTGACACTTCCAGTAGTAGGACTCTGGAGGTATCTTTCGACCCGCAAGGGTCATTCATGTTGAGTTTTCTCTATTCCCTCGATTCATCTTCATCAGAATTGCATTCGGTTCCTATCATCAGAGATTTTGCAGACGTCTTTGAGGAGGTTAAGGGACTACCTCCTAAGAGAGAGATTGACTTTAGGATTTATTTGACCGAGAATTCTAAGCCAGTAGCGTTACTTGTAAGACACATGACACCTACGGAGAGGAAAGAATTAGGCAAGCAGATTTGTGAGCTCTTGGAGAAGGGATTCATAAGAAGGAGCATATTGGAGTGGGGAGCGCCAGTCATCTTCGCCACTAAGACGGATGGTTCTCTCCGACTTTGCATGGACTATAGGGTATTGAATAAGCTCACCAAGAAGAACCGATATCCACTTCCTAGGATTGATGATCTTTTTGACCAGTTAGTATGTTCTTCGGTTTTCTCTCGACTTGATTTAGCCACGGGATTCCATCAGCTTAGAGTCGTTGATGGCAGCATAGATAAGACTGCCTTTAGGACACCGGATGGATTCTTCGAGTGGTTGGTTATGCCTTTTGGGCTAACCAATGCTCCAGCCTATTTCGTTGATTTAATGAGCCGCGTCTTTAGGGATGTCCTAAATAATTTTGTGGTGGTATTCGTGGATGATATCTTAGTATTTTCCAAGAATATGGAGGAGCATGCTGTTCATTTGGAAGAAGTTCTTCGCACACTTCGTAGTCATCATTTGAGAGCTAAGTTTTCGAAATGTCATTTTTGGAGAGAGGAAGTTCGTTTCTTGGGGCACATAGTCTCGTAGGAAGGTTTGGCTGTTGACCCCGCCAAGGTTATTACAGTACAAGATTGGAAGGCCCCAAAGAACATTACCGAGATTAGGAGCTTCCTAGGATTGGCAGGCTACTATATGAAGTTCATTAGAGACTTTGCCAAGATTTTGGCACCACTCACATGCATTACTAAGAAGAATAAAGCTTTCGTGTGGCGTGGATTGTGAGGATTCCTTCACGAAGCTTAAGAGAGCCCTTACTAGTACACGAGTGTTAGTTTTACCCAATGGAGCTAAGCCTTTCACTGTATACACCGATGCATGCAGAACAGGTCTAGGAGCGGTGTTAATGCAAGAAGGGAGGGTAGTGTGTTATGGTAGTAGGCAGTTGAGGATGCATGAGAAGAACTATCCTACCCACGATTTGGAGTTGGCTGCTATAGTTTTTGCACTTAAGACTTGGAGGCACTATTTGCTTGGTGAGAGGTTTGAGCCTTTTACCGACCATAAGTCTTTGAAGTATCTATTCTCACAGAAGGACTTGAACTTGAGGCAATAAAGGTGGATGGAGTTTTTAGCCTCGTATGATTTTAAGATAGCTTATACCCCTGGCAAGGGTAATGTGGTTGCGGATGCATTGATTCGAAAGAAAGCAACCCTTAGTCCTTTGTTCGTAGAGTGGAGGAGCTTGGAGTTTATTTCTAATTTTGATTTTAAGCCTTCTACGGACATTACTCCTGGATTGCTAGCAACCTTAGAGGTAAGGCCTACCCTTATGGATCCGATTGGCTCGAGGCAGTGGGAGGATTCGGAACTCATGGACATTATGGATAGGATTAGCCGAGGAGAGGTCTCAAGACATCTCCAACGCTATTCCATTGATAGAAGAGGATGGATTAGGAGAGATGAGAGGCTTTGTGTTCCACGCACGGGTGACTTGTTGAGAGCAGTTTTGGAGGAGGCGAACCATTCCCGTATGACTATTCTTCCGGTTGGTGATAAAATGTATCGGGGTATGAAGAGGATGTTCTATTGAGGTGGTATGAAGAAGAATGTGGCAGAATTCGTAGCTAAGTGTCTCATATGCCAAAGGGTAAAAGCAGAGCAACAGAAGCCCGATGGTTTACTTCAGCCCTTATATGTACCGGAGTGGAAGTAGGACGGTATTTCTATGGATTTCATTAATGGTTTACCCAGTTCTAGGAAAGGGAACAGTAGCATTTGGGTGATTGTTGATAGATTGACCAAGAGTGCTTACTTCATACCAGTTAAGAGTAAGCGTACGGATTCATATTTGGCATCCTTGTATATTCAAGAGATAGTCTGTCTACACGGAGTTCCTTCTAGTGTTGTTAGTGATAGAGACCCCATTTTCACTAGTGAGTTTTGGACAAGCTTACAAGAGACGCTAGGGATAGAACTTAGGTTGAGTATGACCTATCACCCCCAAAAGGATGGCCAAACGGAGAGGGTAAATAGAGTGTTTGAGGATTTGTTGCGGATGTGCATTTTGGACTTTGGAGGAACTTGGGAGGAGCATCTTTCATTGGTTGAGTTTGCATACAATAATAGTTACCAAGTAAGTATAGGAATAGCACCATTTGAGGCTTTATATGGGAGACCTTGCAAGTCCCCATCATGTTGGGTAGATTCTACGAAGAAGTAATTACTTGGACCCGATATGGTTAGGGAGACCTTTGAGAGGGTGGATTTGATTCGGCGAAGGATGAAGACGGCTCAAGACAGATAGAAGTCGTATGCGGATAGGCGGAGGAGAGACTTAGAGTTTGAGGTTGGAGACTTAGTTTTTATCAAAGTATCCCTACTTAGGAAGGTGGTAAGATTCGGATCAAATGGAAAGTTAGCCCCTAGATTTGTTGGACCATTACCTATCACAAAGAGAGTTGGGAAGATGGCTTACCGAGTGAAGCTACCTGAAAGGCTCGCAGGAGTACACGAAGTTTTCCATGTTTTGCACTTGCGAAAGTGCTTACATGACTCGTTGGAGGTAGTAGAGTCTAGTCAATTAGAGGAGGTCGAGGTAGAAAGAGAAGCTTCTATTCGGTGTATCCCCATGATGATTGTTGGAAGAGATATCAAACGACTAAGGAATAAGGAGGTACCACCGGTAAAGGTGCAATGGGGAGATGATGTTGGAGACGCCACTAGGGAAGCAGAGGAGAAGATTCGTACCTCCTATCCTCATCTTTTTGATGGTAAGTTATAGAATTCCTTTTTCCATCTTTAGAATTGAATAGGTTCTTTCCTTTATTATCCTTTGGGAAGGTAGAACTTAGGATTTAACCTATGGATGGTAGGAATTGATGTAAACATGTTAATAGAACATGTTATGAATGATGATGCTAGTGGTTGCAAGTGTTTTCTAGTGGATGCAATGGGCGCATATAGGTACACTAGGCACTATTATTCCTTAGGGATTGGCCTAACTAGGACACTAGAGCATATGTATATGGATGTGTGCGCATTTTTATTTTATTTCCATGATTGCTATAAATGGATGTTTTTACATGATTGTTGCATTTGGATGGTGTTTGTTGAATGCATATAGAACTATCAATTATCATTGGGAAATTTTTGCATTCATTTGGATACATGCCACTGACATGATTGCATAAAAGGAGGTCAACTGAATCAGTGGACCCCCTAATCTTTTGCATTAGTTAGGGACATTTACAGTACACTAATTGCATAAGTATCATAAAATGCATTAGAAAACTTAAGGACAATGGATGAGTAGTTGATGATTGAGTAGTTGGTTTTAGAATTGGATGAAAACATTTAGTACATTCTTTTATCCTTAGAGAATTTAGGGATGAAATCCCTTAAGGAGGGGAGAATGTAACAACCCAAAATTTAACCCGTAATAATTAATTTGTTAATTAATTAAATAATAAAATAACTTTGTGAAATTATCAGAATTAAGCAACGGAAGTTGCACCATTGTGTTCGTGGTAATTTTCTGGTTAAATTCCATATATAGAACGTCAAAAACCGAGCTAATATGACCAAGTTATAAAAGAAAAAAAATAAGCAGAAATATAACGAAAAAAATAAAATAAAATAAAAATATGCGGTCAGGTCTACCAGCCGGTCGACATGGTCAAAAGTGGGCAATCGAGCGGCCGGTCGACCTGCCTTGTAATTTGGTAGGCGAACGAACGAGAATTCGTTCGAACGAATTAGAGACGTCGAAATACGTCATTTGCACCGTTTTGTGTAATCCAGTCCCTCCGATTCTGCATCCGATAGCTCCTATTCAGCCTATGAAGTGGTTGCATCCTATTCAATCTCAAAATCCAACGGTCCAAGATCCACTTCTACACCTATAAATAGACCCCTAGACCTAACACTTTTACTCATTCTAGATTTTCTCCGCTTGGGTTCACCATTTCAGGAAGGACCCTAAATGGAATAATTTTCCAAAGAGAGAATCGTTTTAATAAAAATTATTTTACAACTCCAAGTGGATCCGGGAAGACCATAGGAAGAGCTTAGGACCAGATGTGAGTGATTATAATTATTTAAGATTTCTTTACGTAATTTAAAATAATAGGGTTTCCAATAGTTGTAGTTTTACTACGATTTTTGGAATAGCCTTTTTCAGTAATTATTTACAGTTTTTAATTATTTTCAATCTATTCAGCTATTCCTTTCAGTAATTTTAGCATTATTTCAACTAATTATAAATTATTACTTTTAAGCATAGCTTTTTATTAATTTACAGTCTATTTACAATATTAAAGTTTATTTACTGTTATTTATTTCTTATTTACATCTTTTCGACGTTTTGGATTTTATGCAAGCGTTTATTCTCTTCATTCCCCATTTCTGCGTGTATGGACTAGATTAAATTAAACGCGGATATGGATTTTATAAGTAAGCATATTAAATGAAGAAGATAAGATGTAAATTATGGAGACTGTAATAAATAATGAAATTGGACTGAATTTACGCCTAATTATAATTAGAATTGGACTAATTAAAGATAATTGACATAGTTATAACTTAGGATTATAACTAAATTAAGTAAAAGATGAAAGAAGCTTATTTTCACACTTAGACCTTGGGTTAAGTAATAAGCATGATTATAACGTAGGTTATAATAAGAAAAAGAACATAATGGGCTTATTTTAAGGCTTGGGATAAATTTATAAGCGTAGAAAGTAAAATTGGTAATAAAGTCTTATTTAAATAATTAATCTAAGTTAATAAGAAAAGATGAAAGTAGGACATATACCAAATAGCATTCCCTAGGGCACGTTTATGCTAAAAATGGTAGTAATTGGTCAAATAGAAGTCCAAATCACGGGGATTTGGATAAGGGGCGCAACTAGATACTGTTTGGATGAAGGGCCAGTACCTACAGCATTTCCCCTATTTTTCTATGGACACACAGTGATCTCGCATTAGCCTGAAGTAAGATGAGGGGCACGCTATGCTGTACGTTGGAGGTAATAAGAAGACCCAATAGGTGGAGCAAAAGGTAGCATGGGCATGGTGGCAGTTACGCGTGCGACTTCCATTCGGGTGCTCAATAATAGCTATAAGTTCCAAGCGCTTAGTATGGTGTCTTAGTAGACACCATTGCCTTCTGTGTAAGGAGCTATATCCGTCATCCGGATCCGTAGTAGTTGCTCTGTGCATCTTTCGTAGATACCATTGGTTGTTGTGCAGGGAGTTATATAGCGGCTGGTCCATAGAAAGGCCTATAGTGTAGCAGGCTGGTCAAAAAGGGTAGAATTAGGGTAACATCCTAACTACATGATTAGGAATTCAACCTAAATAAATCAGAACAAGTGCAAGCAATCAAAGTCAACCTATCTTGAGCAATATTTAATCGTATTTATTTCCAGTTTATCTCTTTCCTATTTCCTTTGTTATCCTTATTTATGCTAGAACTATTGTAGAGTCTATTACTTTTATCTTGCTTAAAGACTCTAGTAATTACTATCATTCACCAGTCGTTTAGTCTGATCCACTCTTCTATTTCCCCTTTTTCCCCCCTTAGGCAATCAAGGAAGAAGCTAGTAGATTGCTACAGCTTGGAGTTCTTTTTGAAGGAGATTTCTTCAATGTACTTATTTTATTTTAAGTTGTTGTTCTTGTATGCACTGGTTTATTTATAAGGGATATTACATTACCCTGATTTTGAGACTATGCAGTTTTATTTCATAAGAACTATGTGTTTTGAATGTTGTATTGGCTTTTGACTTATTTATGAATTAATTCTGAGGCTTTGTTTTAATTAATACTTATTTAGTTTCCGCTATTTTTACCTATTTTTGTCTTGTGGATCTTAGCCTCTGTTAGTTCCAGTTATACCTACAACTCACCTTTCCTTTTAATGTGCCCTTTTGGATATACTAAGGGGTGTGGGATGTTTCACTTGGTATTAGAACCTGAGGTTACAGGATTCCAAATTTTTATTTTTGAAAGTAAAGTATTTTTCAAAATAACTTGTTTTAAAAGTATTTTTCAGAAAAGAAATTTTGGAAATGATTTTAAGTATAAAAGATTTTTTATAAAGGTCCCCTCATAAGTCCAGTTCAATCTCCCTTTGACTCTTTCCTAAACTATCTTTTTCTTTTCATAGTACGGTTGATGCCCCGAACCTTCCCGAGAGCATTCCAGTCCTAGCCTGGTTTCGTAGGTACTTACAAGCCATAACTCCAGAGGTGCACGGGCCTGTGCCCAATCCCGCACCAGCGGGTGGGAATCCCATCAACCCACATACCGCCATCAATGTCTCTAAGCTTTGTAAAGATTTTACGAGTTTGGGCGGGAAGAATGTTTTCGGCAAGGAGACTTTTGTGGAGGCGAGAGCATGGCTTAGGGACACAGAGAGGATTTTTGGTCTTTTGGGATTGGGTGGTCAGCAGCGAGTTCAGCTAGCCGCTTGGCAGCTGAAGGAGGAGGCATCTTATTGGTGGGACGTGATCGAGTTGGAGGGAAGGAATATTACTTGGGATGGATTCTGGGAGTGATTCGATAGGAAGTTTCTATCTCAGGCAGAAGAGAGTGTTTATCTGGAGAAGTTTATTAGTTTAAAGCAAGGGAGTTTGTCTTTCAAGGAGTACATTAATTAATTCAATGAGCTATCACGATTTGGTATGGACTTGGTGAACACGGTGCATAAGAAAGCTATGAAGTTTGCGATGGGATTGAACCAACCCTTTCAGGGATTATTGCTGACTCATGTACCGATGGTAGCTACTTATGAGTCTTTGGTTGGGATGGCGCTTATGTCGGATACGGTCAAGGAAGGAGAGTCTAAAGAGGAGGTTAAGTCAGAAGGTCCAAAGAAGAAGTGGTGGGAAAAGAATAAGAAGAAGAAGAAAGGTGATGGTCCTTAGAAGCAGATTAAGAAAGGAATAAAATGCCATGTTTGTGGGAAGGTTGGACATGTGGCTAAGGATTGCTGGAAGGAGAAGATGAAGGTTAAGTGCTATACTTGTGGGCAGCCCGGTCATATGAGTAACAGTTGTCCCCAGGTAGCGAGTGCACAAGTTGTGCAAATTCAAGCGTTAGACACAGCACCTTCCAGTAGCTTTCCAGATAAAGGTAGGAAAGTCATAGTTGAAGGTTTGATTTCTATATCTGATTTTCCTATTCGGACATTATTTGATTCTGGAGCATCACATTCTTTTATCTCTAGCTCTCTAGTAGTTTGTTTGCACTTGGACATATCACTAGTAGTAGACCCCATTATTGTTTCGAATCCCATAGGAGGATCGACACACTTATCTATGATTTGTAGGGGTTTGAAAATCTTTATCCTAGGCGTAGAGTTTGACTGCGACGCCTATGTTTTGGGATTCTCGTGGTATGGAATGATCTTAGGGATGATTTGGCTATCCACATACGGAGCTTTCTTAGAGTGCGAGAGCAGAGTCGTTAGACTTGAGACTTGCAGTGGTAGGACTCTGGAGGTATCTTGCGACCCGCAAGGGTCGGTCATGATGAGTTTTCTCTATTCCCTCAATTCATCTTCATCAGAGTTGCCTTCGGTTCCTATCGTCAGAGATTTTGCAGACGTCTTTGAGGAGGTTAGGGGACTACCCCCTAAGAGAGAGATTGACTTCAGGATTTATTTGACCGAGAATGCCAAGCCAGTAGCATTACCTGTGAGGCACATAGCACCTAGGGAGAGAAAAAATTGAACAAGCAGATTCATAAGCTCTTGGAGAAGGGATTCATAAGAAGGAGCATATCAAAGTGGGGAGTGCCAGTCGTCTTCGCCACTAAGGTGGATGGTTCTCTCCGACTTTGCGTCGACTATAGGGAATTGAATAAGCTCACCAAGAAGAACCGATATCCACTTCCTTGGATTAATGATCTTTTTGACCAGTTAGTAGGTTCTTCAGTTTTCTCTCAACTTGGTTTAGCCACGGGATTCCATCAGCTTAGAGTCGCTAATGATAGCATAGATAAGACTGCCTTTAGGACATCGGACGGATTTTTCGAGTGGTTGGTTATGTCTTTTGGGCTAACCAATGCTCCAGCCAATTTCGTTGATTTTAATGAGTCGCGTCTTTAGGGATGTCCTAAATAAGTTTGGGGTAGTGTTCGTGGATGATATCTTGGTATTTTCCAAGAGTATGGAGGAGCATGTTGTTCATTTGGAAGAAGTTCTTCGCACACTTCGTAGCCATCATTGGAGAGCTAAGTTTTCGAAGTGTCATTTTTGGAGGGAGGAAGTTCGTTTCTTGGGGCACGTAGTCTCGAAGGAAGGTTTGGCTGTTGACCCCGCCAAGGTTATTACAGTACAAGACTGGAAGGCCCCCAAGAAAGTTACCGAGATTAGTAGCTTCCTAGGATTGGCAGGCTACTATAGGAAGTTCATTAGAGACTTTGCCAAGATTTCGGCACCACTCACACGCCTTACTAAGAAGAATAAAGCTTTCGTGTGGGACATGGATTGTGAGGATTCCTTCACGAAGCTTAAGAGAGCTCTTACTAGTGCACCAGTGTTAGTTTTACCCGACGGAGCTAAGCCTTTCACTGTATACACTAATGCATGTAGAATGGGTCTAGGTGCGGTGTTGATGTAAGAAGGGAGGGTAGTGTGTTATGGTAGTAGGCAGTTGAGGGCGCGTGAGAAGAACTATCCTACCAATGATTTGGAGTTGGCTGCTATAGTTTTTGCACTTAAGACTTGGTGGCACTATTTGCTTGGTGAGAGGTTTGAGCCTTTTACCGACCATAAGTCT
The DNA here is from genome assembly GCA_030737815.1 of Allium fistulosum. NCBI lineage: Eukaryota > Viridiplantae > Streptophyta > Magnoliopsida > Asparagales > Amaryllidaceae > Allium > Allium fistulosum. The sequence continues at coordinate 420,022,888 of CM060907.1, read as the reverse complement.
TTGAAGTATCTATTCTCGTAGAAGGACTTGAACTTGAGGAAACAAAGGAGGATGGAGTTTTTAGCCTCGTATGATTTTGAGATAGCTTATACCCCTGGCAAGGGTAATGTGGTTGCGGATGCATTAAGTAGAAAGAAAGCAACTTTTAGTCCTTTGTTCGTAGAGTGGAGGAGCTTGGATTTTATTTCTACTTTTGATTTTAAGCCCTTTACGGACATTACTCACGGATTGTTGGAAACCTTAGAGGTAAGGCCTACCATTATGGATCAGATTGGCTCGAGGCAGCGAGAGGATTCGGAACTCATGTACATTATGGATAAGATTAACCGAGAAGAGGTCTCAAGGCATCTCCAACGCTATTCCATTGATAGAAGAGCATAGCTTAGGAGAGATGGGAGGCTTTGTGTTCCATGCATTGGTGACTTGTTGAGAGCAGTTTTGGATAGGGCGCTCCATTCCCGTATGAATATTCATCCGGGTGGTGACAAAATGTATCGGGATATGAAGAGGATGTTCTATTGGGGTGGTATGAAGAAGGACATGGCAGAATTCGTAGTTAAGTGTCTCATATCCCAAAGGGTAAAAGCAGAGCAGCAGAAGCCCGGTGGATTACTTCAGCCCTTAGATGTACCGGAGTGGAATTTGGACAGTATTTCTATGGATTTCATTGATGGTTAACCCCATTCTAGGAAAGGGAACACTAGCGTTTGGGTGATTGTTGATAGATTGACCAAGAGTGCTCATTTCATACCAGTTAAGAGTAAGCGTACCACTTTATATTTGGCATTCTTGTATATTCGATAGATAGTTCGTCTACACGGAGTTCCTTTTAGTGTTGTTAGTGATAGAGATCCCATTTTCACTAGTGTGTTTTGTAGAAGCTTACAAGAGGTGCTAGGGACGCAACATAGGTTGAGTATGGCCTATCACCCCGAGACAGATGGCCAAACGGAGAGGGTAAATATAGTGCTTGAGGATTTGCTGCGGATGTGCATTTTGGAATTTGGAGTAACTTGGGAGGAGCATCATCTGTTGGTTGAGTTTGCGTACAATAATAGTTACCAAGCGAGTATAGGAATGGCACCATTTGAGGCTTTATATGGGAGATCTTGCAAGTCCCCATCATGTTGGGTAGAGTCTATGGAGAAGTTATTACTTGGACCCAATATGGTTATGGAGACCTCTGGGAGGGTGGATTTGATTCGACGAAGGATGAAGATGGCTCAAGACAGACAGAAGTCGTATGCGGATAGGCGGAGGAGAGACTTAGAGTTTGAGGTTGGAGACTTAGCTTTTATCAAAGTATCCCCGCTTAGGAAGGTGGTAAGATTCGGATCAAATGGAAAGTTAGCCCCTAGATTTGTTGGACCATTTCCTATCACAGAGAGAGTTGGGAAGATGGCTTACCGAGTGAAGCTACCTGGGAGGCTCGCAGGAGTACACGATGTTTTCCATGTTTCGCACTTGCAAAAGTTCTTACATGACTCGGTGGAGGTAGTAGAGCCTAGTCAATTAGAGGAGGTGGAGTAGAAAGAGAAGCTTCTATTCGGCGTATCCCTACGAATATTGTTGGAAGAGATATCAAACGACTAAGGAATAAGGAGGTTCCACCGGTAAAGGTGCAATGGGGAGATGATGTTGCAGACGCCACTTGGGAAGCAGAGGAGAAGATTTGTACCCCCCTATCCTCATCTTTTTGATGGTAAGTTTTAGAATTACTTTTTCCATCTTTAGATTTGAATAGGTTCTTTCCATTATTATCCTTTGGGAGGGTAGAACTTAGGATTTAACCTATGGATGGTAGGATTTGATGTAAACATGTTATGAATGATGTATGCTAGTGGTTGCAAGTGTTTGCTAGTGGATGTTATGGACGCATATAGGTACGCTAGGCACTATTATTCCTTCAAGATCGGCCTAACTAGGATATTAGAGCATATGCATATGGATTTGTGCGCATTTTTATTTTATTTCCATGATTGCTATAAATGGATGATTATCACATGATTGTTGCATTTGGATGGTGTTTGTACAACGCATATAGAACTATTAGTTATCATTAGGAAATTTTTGCATTCATTTGGATACATGGCACTGGCATGATTGCATAAAAGGAGGTCAACTGAATCAGTAGACTGCCTAATCTTTTGCATTAATTAGGGACATTTATAGTACACTAATTGCATAAGTGTCATAAAATGCATTTGAAAACTTAAGGACAATGGATAAGTAGGTTATGATTGAGTAGTTGGTTGTAGAATTGATGAAAACATTTAGTACATTCTTTTGTCCTTAGAGATTTCGAGAACGAAATCCCTTAAAGAGGGGAGAATGTAACAACCCGAAATTTAATTAACTTGTAATAATTAATTTGTATATTAGTTAAATAATAAAATAACTTTGCAAAATTATCCGAATGCAGCCACGGAAGTTGCACCATTGTGTCTGTGGTAATTTTCTGGTCAAATTCCATATATAGAACGTCAGAAACCGAGATGATATGACCAAGTTATAAAAGTAACAAAATAAGCAGAAATATAACGAAAAAAAATTACACGGTCAGGTCGACCAGCCGGTCGACCTAGGCAAGTGGGCGGTCAACTGGCCGGCCGACCCGCCTTGTATTATGGCAGGCGAACGAACGAGAATTCATTCGAATGAATTAGAGACGTCGGAACACGTCATTTGCACCATTTTGGGTAATCCGGTCCCTCCGTTTCTGCATCTAATGGCTCCTATTCAGCCTATGACGTAGTTGCATCCTATTCAATCTCCAAATCCAACGGTCCGAAATCCACTTCTACACCTATAAATATACCTCTAGACCTAACACTTTTACTCATTCTAGATTTTCTCCGCTTGGGTTCACCTTTTTAGGAAGGACCCTAAATGGAATAATTTTCCAAGGAGAGAATATTTTTAATAAAAAATATTTTACAACTCCAAGTGGATCCGGGAAGACCATAGGAAGAGCTTAGGACCGGATGTGAGTGATTCTAATTATTTAAGATTTCTTTAAGTAATTTAAAATAAAAGGGTTTCCAATAGTTGTAGTTTAACTACGATTTTTGGAAAAGCCTTTTTCAGTAATTATTTACAGTTTTTTAATTATTTTAAGTCTATTCAACTACTCCTTTCAGTAATTTTAGTATTATTTCTGCTAATTATAAATTATTACTGTTAAGCATAGCTTTTTATTAATTTACACTATTTAAGTTTATTTACTATTATTTATTTCTTATTTACATCTTTTTGACGTTTTGGATTTTCTACAAGCGTCTATTCTCTTCATTCCCCTGTTCTGTGCGTATGGATTAGATTAAATTAAACGCGGATATGGATTTTATAAGTAAGAATATTAAATGAAGAAGATAAGATGTAAATTATGGAGACTGTAATAAATAATGGAATTGGACTGAATTTACGCCTAATTATAATTAGAATTGGACTAATTAAAGATAATTGGCATAGTTATAACTTAGGATTATAACTAAATTAAGTAAAATATGAAAGAAGCTTATTTTCACACTTAGACCTTGGGTTAAGTAATAAGCATGATTATAACGTAGGTTATAATAAGAAAAAGAACATAATGGGCTTATTTTAAGGCTTGGGATAAATTAATAAGCGTAGAAAGTAAAAATGGTAATAAAGGCTTATTTAAATAATTTATCTAAGTTAATAAGCAAAGTTGAAAGTAGGACCTATACCAAATAGCATTCCCTAGGGCACGCTTATGCTAAGAATGGTAGTAATTGGTCAAATAGAAGTCCAAATCACGGGGATTTGGATAAGGGACGCAACTAGATACTATTTGGATGAAGGGCCAGTACCAACAGCATTTCCCCTATTTTTCTATGGACACACGGTGATCTCGCATTAGCCTGAAGTAAGATGAGGGGCACGCTATGTTGTACGTTGGAGGTAATAAGATGACCCAATAGGTGGAGAAAATGTAGCATGGGCATGGTGGCAGTTACACGTGCGACTTCCATTCGAGTGCTCAGTAATAACTATGAGTTCCAAGCGCTTAGTATGGTGTCTTAGTAGACACCATTGCCTTCTGTGTAGGGAGCTATATATGTCGTTCGGATCTGCAGTAGTTGCTCTGTGCATCATCCGTAGATACCATTGGCTACTGTGGAAGGAGTTATATAGCGGTTGGTCCATAGAAAGGTCTATGGAGTAGCAGACTGATCAAAAAGTGTAGAATTAGGGTCACATCCTAACTACAGGATTAGGAATTCAACCTAATTAAATCAGAACAAGTGCAATCAATCAAAGTTAACCTATCATGAGCAATAATCATATTTATTTCCAGTTTATCTCTTTCCTATTTCCTTTGTTATCCTTATTTATGCTAGAACTATTGTAGGGTCTATTACTTTTATCTTGCTTAAAGACTCTAGTAATTACTATCATTCACCAGACTTTTAGTCTGACCCACTCCTTTATTTCCCCCTTTTCCCACCTTAGGAAATCAAGGAAGAAGCTAGTAGATTGATGCAGCTTGGAGTTCTTCTTGAAGGAGATTTCTTCAATGTACTTATTTTATTTTCAGTTGTTGTTCTTGTATGCACTGGTTTATTTATGAGGGATATTACATACTCTGATTTTGAGACTTTGATGTTTTTTTTCATAAGACACTATGTGTTTCGAATGTTGTATTTGGCTTTTGACTTATTTATAAATTAATTCTGAGGCTTTGTTTTAATTAATACTTATTTAGTTTCCGCTGTTTTTACCTATTTTTGTCTTGTGGATCTTAGTCTCTGTTAGTTCCAGTTATACCTACAACGCACCATGCCTTTTAATGTGCCCTTTTGGGTATATTAAGGGGTATGGGTTGTTTCAAGATTTCAAATATTGATTTACCGGTTCCTCAAGCTACTCCTACGACTACAAAACCAACAATGTCGAAACTTCTTGCGGCCCAAAAATTCCCTTCCATGCTCAGTCCTACCGTGGGCTTAGACAAGAACGCCATAGGAAACTAGTGCAGAAGAGTCAATTTTCAAATAGCCAAATATTTTGATGAGCAACAGAAAGCCAAATATTCTCAGACTATTAATAATTACGCTACCAAGAATAATAAACTCGAACGTGATATCTATTTGCTTGAGAAGCGTGTTATTGAGTTGGAAAGGGAAAAAAACTCTTAGGGTAGCCAATAAAGCTTTTAATCGTGCCTTAAAGACCAATATTGATGTAATTGATGATGAGAGCAAAATAAGGAGAAAAGAAAAGAAACTTTAGGAAGTTCTTTACGCGGCCATTCACCATGTCGTGGATCCCTCAGTCGTAGAGACTTTTAACAAGGCCGCTCAAGATTTGTAATTTATTTGTATGTTTGACTTGAATGAACTTGTTTTCTATAAGTATATGTAAACATCTTCATAAACTTGTAAATTATCTCATGACTTATGTAAATTACATAAATTTTGTAAATATCATCCAATCTGCAATCCTTGCGATGTTATTCCTGAAATGTTTTTCGATGGCCCATTTATTTCTTCTGAATTTGTTGAATCTTTTATTCTTCCTTAATGTTCTGATTTTCCTAAAAAGCATGTAGCAAACAATATTTCTAGTTGTTAACTTGAAATCAACATATTTGTCTATGTGTGTCATTTGCTTAGATTAACAAATCACCCTGTTAATTGTATGAAAAGTAGTTTATACTAAATGTTTAAATCTCATCTTTTACCACAATGAGGGATGATCAAGAATTTAACTCCTTTCAATTGGTTGGAATGTCCGAAATTTACTGATAGAAAATTACGCCTTATTATGGGGTTATAAATATTAGGATATAACCTTTATCTAATAAAGAACCAAATCCCGAAATCAGTGTCTGAATTTTGAAGTAGTAACTCTTAGACCCATTCCTTAACATTAATGGGACTTGAAAAGTTAGAAATCCGAAGTCCCCATTTGGAAACTCTTAATAGCATTCTTTATGATAATATTCTTTGACCCAGATTCAGGCATTTGTGATGAATAGAAATTCAAAGATCCAGCACCGAGATTAGGGTTTAAATAAGTAGCAGTCTTGATACCCGGATTCAAATATATTAAGTTAGTCATTGATAAAGACGCAAAACCCAGATTCGGGTGTTAGATGATGGAATTCATATATGAAAGACCCAAAACCATAATTTGGGTATTAATAGCTAATGTTTAGAAATGAGAATCCCAAAACCCAGATTCAGGTAATAAAAAGCGGAGTTCTGTTCCACTCCTTTGCTTCTGTCTTCTTTGACATGTATGAACCCTTCAGGATTTGAGTATATAGAAATAATCTGATTGGTTGCCTCTTGAGCTAGAGTGTCTTAGTCCATGATCGGATATGCTTTTTCTCGAGCTTGAACATCTTAGTTCATGATCTAATGAGCCTCTTCTTGGGCTTGGACATCTCAGTCCTTTATTGAATGAGCCTCCTCTTAGGCCTGAACATCTTAGTCCATTATTTGATTGGCCTCTTCTTGGGCCTGGACATTTTAGTCCATTGTTGTTCGGTGCTCTTGGTTAGCTCATCTTAGAGGCTGCAACTAAGGACTTACCCGACCTCCCTCCAGGAGGCGCCCTGCCCTGGCCCTTTTGCGGTGCAGATAGGGGTTTGTTCGGTGCTTTACCCTGGCCATCTTATGTCACGGATAAAGGCTTACTTCGTCTTCCCTCTAGGAGGTGCCTTAACCTGGCCATTTTGTAAAGTGGATAAGGGCTTGTTCGGTGCTTTACCCTGGCCATCTTATGGCGCGGATAAAGGCTTACCCCGTCCACCCTCCAAGAGGTGCCTTGACCTAACTAGAAGCACGTCCAAGGGTTTGTCAAGTGCTTTAACCTGGCCATCTTATGGCGCGGCTAAAGGCTTACCCGCCCTCCCTCCTGGAGGTGCTATACCCTGGCCAACTCGGCACGACAGAGGCTTTTCTACCATCTTAGGTGGACTACCATCTTAGGTATTATCCAAATGTAAGGAGAATTTTACCCCCAGCCATGTAGATTTCCCTTAGAAAAGTATCTCTTTATTAGATTTTCTCTCAAATTCTCTTTACAAATTCACGGATCTTTCCTTGTCAGAAGAAATTTATAATCATCCCCTTTAGGGCTCTGCAACGATTGGTTTCGTGGTTATTCATCATATGGTAGTATCTGTAGGATCCTCCCAAATTACTTTCATGTTTCAGTTTCTTTTTCTGTGATGGCTAAAAGTTTAGCTCATCCTTTGTAAGCAAGTAGACGTTCTCAATTGATGTTGTTAAGTTGCACTCCTTTGGAAGTCTAGACTTGAAGCTTGATTCTTGCGGATGGCTTTTTGATTTTTGCTTCTTGGCCTTATTATTCCATGCTCTTTAATGGCCTTCCTTTTTACCACCCTTTGTTGCTCTTGAATTGGAAGTGCTCTTGTTCTAGTTGGTTTCCATTTGTGTGCAAGGGCGTTGTAATCATTCATTATTTCTTTCTTAAAGATTGTGCCTTTGGAATAATATTGAATGGTTCTTCTCATTTGATTAAAGATATTGTCACTTCCCTTTGTTCTCTTTCTGTGTGCAAAGATAGGGGTAGGGCCAACACGAAATGGATTTAAGCTCCACTTTTTAGGGTCATAAGATTTTGCCTTCTTTTGATTTATAATTCTAAGACTTCTAGCCTCAATCTTTGCTCTTCGTCTTGATTGGAATCCTTGACGATTACTTGGGAGAACCTTATCAAATGTGGTTCAGAGGACCCTTGTTCAGATCTCTTAGTTCTTCTAGCCATGATTTTCCAAAGCAGATAAACTTGAAGTGGGATTGACTCAAGTAGGGTTAGAGAATGGTGGTGTTGAGGATTTATCCAAGTCAGAGGTTCGTGCCCTCCTTCTAGTGCCAAAAATATTAACAAGATTTCTTGTCAACACCCCAAAATGATACTAATAAAGGTGAATAATCCTTTGTACAAGTAGTGGCGAAAAGAACATGTAAATCGTTTTTAAATTACCTTTCGATTATGCTTTGTTTAATGATATTCCTCAAGCAGTCCTTTCGACCGTGTCGAAAGCATCAGTTTCTGGCTTAGATGACCTTTCGATGAGTATGGTTTCTCCTTCGAAAGCCTTCCTTTCGATCTGATTGGAATACCTTGAGTTAAGTTCTCTTGGATAGGTTTCAACCGAGTTGGAGGCCTAAAGCTATTGACTAGCTTGGGTTTTGATTACTGAACATAAAGGGTGGTTTCGACCTTGTCGAAAGCTTGAGGACTTGCTCTTCTTGGATTTAAGTAGGAAATCTCAAGCTTTAGTAGATCTGAGGTAGGTTTCGACCTTGTCGAAGGCTGTGGGTATAACTTCCTTGGGTTTGAATCTGTAATTCCAGGTTTTGGTGCTTAGAGGACTAACTTCGACCTAGTCGAAGGCTTTAGATCACGGAGTAGATAGCTGCGAATGGGTTATAGAAGTTATTAGAGCTTAAAGAGGTTTCGACTATATCGATAGGAGCCTTTTGATAGAGGTTAAACCTGAAACATAGAGATGAATCCAACAAAAGCTTTAGTAAAATAGTAAAGTAATCAAAAGTACTTAGGACATCCCTTTTACCATCTAAGGAAACTTTAGTTCAATGAACTCTCAAATCAACAATCTTGAAATTAGGGTTACAATGATTTATTTAAGGGAATACAAGTTCAGAATGTAAGGAATCGGCGCTCAAAATGTGACCCCTTAGGTCTTATTTATAGATGCGGCCTGGCACCCCATTCGACCCCGATACCTTCGACTGGGTCAGAAGGTGGCTCTTGATTGACTTAAGCAAGCTGCCGCATTTGTCGAAAGGTATGGTGGTGCTCCTCTTCTTTGAGTTATCTTGTAAGTTCTTCTGACTCTGTCGATAGCTTTCAATCATTGGTTTCGATGATGTTGGTCTCGCATATGCTCTTTTTCTGATCTGATACCGAACCCATCCTGGACCACACTGGTTTTGACCGATTCAAAAGGCTTACTATAGCTTTCGAAGAGGTTGTTCAAGATAACACTTGCTTTTAGCAATTTGTATGAAGGCGAAACCATTGGTTTCGAATGGTTTGGCGTATGTTCAAAGAGCTATTCTTCATTGTCTTCGGAGGGTGTGGCTTCTACTTGATCGAAAGACCTTCATCTAGTTCAGGGGTTGTCAATGATAGTGGAAGAGTGCTCTCGACCCCTTTATCTTCTTCAAAAGGTTGAAATCCTCTAGATATTGATAGAAGGAACCTTCTAACACCTTCGAAAGGTCTTGAGGTTCCTAACTTTGATGGCAGCATCACTTCGACTCCTTCGAAAGGTTTGGCTGAAGCTCTTCCTCTTACTCTTTGCTTAAGGAGGTCTCGACTTGGTCGAAAGGTGAATATTTGGAGTAACATTTGTAACACTGGCCGAGCATAAACAATCAATCAACAAACAATAGTCAATGATCCTAAACTGGACGAGCATGACTAATCAAACAATAATTGATAATAATTGAATATTATCATTTCCTAACAGACAAACACACTATAAATAACTAAATCAGTTTCTTCAAAAATAATACTTTTATATATGAAATATAGTCTAGGTAAAATTATTTCATTTAATCAATTTTAAAACAATACTGTGTTGGTTTGTCTTGTCCACGTGTTTAGGAATCCTTGTCAATACAGTTGTAGCTTCTGTATCAACTAGATTTCATATCCCTCTCAACAGATCAATCAACATAGTATAAAAAAAATTAGCACTAACAAATATGCACCCTTATATATATATATATATATATATATATATATATATATATATCTGTGTGTGTGTGTACTATAGACACAAACACTCTCAAACTTATTATGTGTTGTCACTTACCCTATCTCTAATGAGTTTACCCCACTAAGGCCTAGCTGTTCACTCAACCTAAGCTCTGATACCACTTGTCACGGCTGACCCTTTCGATCCTCAAAAGTCAAAAATAATACATCCACGGTATTAATGTACCTAACATCCATGTGTCGAAAAGACTAATTATTGGGGTAATAGAAAGAAAGATAGAATAGAATCTCACATCATGGCGATAATATATAATATATAGGAGATCTTTACAAAGAAAAATTGTAATATACATACATCAATCAGAGTAAACTAACCTATCATCGGCCTAGACAGTTATAACAGCATGTCCCCACAATTACTGATATATTCAAAATAAGAAATGCAATGGAAAATAAAAGATACATGAATACGTCTTGAAGGCATCCAGCTCGTCTCTGAAGCTCCAAAGCATCTAGAACTAAATCTAAAATATACTTGGGGCTGACCCTAGAATTATAAGAAAATTATGCCCGTATCAGTCTGATAAACCAGCGTGAGAAACATATATCATATGGACTTAATGTTATAAAGCCTTTCAAAAATAAAAGTTTCTCGTAAGACCATGCAGCATATAAATAAGGATAGGTTTTTACCTTATGATAACCAAACCATTTCTATAAGAAATTCAGTGATATTATAATAATGTCTAGGGTTTAAAATAAATATATAACATGGCTGGAGTGTCTGCATCACCCACTCCAACATATTTGGCCGTAGCTAAGTCCGTAGAGCACATGGTGGAAAATAGATTCCATACAATGACAAGGCTACTGGAGTACCGTCTATTACAGTACACCTCTAGAATGATGTACCGAGGGCCAGCCTATAACCCTCTACGAGTCAGGGCCAATCTACCCCTTCCTAGACAGTATTGAATATATCATCACCCTAGTTGTTGGTCAACAACCGTACCAAGTCACTAGCATACATAAATGGGTCGATATCGATATATATCGGGTGATGACCAAGTCCTAATAGTAGCGTTCCACATAGCCCTGAAGCATGTCCCATGTTATAGTCAATACCGAGTGTGAGGCCGGAAGCTACGCTTTAAATTTTAGCATATCCCACTTGGAATGCTAATACTAGCCTCCACGTAAAAATGCAATGCCAGCATTCATCCATACAAGCTGTTAAGGATATGAACAAACTGAAGGCACTATGTTAACGATATCCATTTTGGAATCACCTTCAGGGTTAGTAATAGGTACCCCGTGCACTTCGAACTCCATCTTTGATTCCATTCTTTAGGATGTCTCCAATTCGAACACATATGCCAGTTTGAAGTGGTCTTCGGATAACATTTCCACCGGTCTCTCTGAACCAAAAAACGATAGTTTTCAAAACTGCTAACATTTGATAGTCAGTTATTTGACTATCAAATAAACAAACAATCAAACCAGAGATTTAATTTCACACGGAAACAAAGCATGGTTAAGCACGTAAGCAAACACTAAGCCTCTTTAGTTAATCCTGTTATTAATTAAAACCACTTTGTAAATACTTGTATTAAAATACCTGTACAGAAATATATTCACAAACCATCACTACCCATTTCAAAACTTGAAAAAGTATTAAGATAATTATCTCACTGGTATAATATAATCACAAACAACTACAATTTCCTATACTTAGAAATTGTACGCATATATTTATCTTAACGGTATAAGTATACTCACAAATCTTAAGAAAGATTTCATTTCACAAATCCTATTTAATTGGGTTAAAACAAATGTTATTTAAAACATTGGTAATAGTATACCCAAACCACTTTCCTTTTTGTGTAAGTAAATAGACCATATGTAAATTAAACAAGCTATACTTACCACCACTTCTCAATTTTAAATTCTTGTTGTCCCTCAATTAACAATAAAGTCAGACTTGGAATTTGGTGTTAAGTATGAAAAGAATACTTTCCATACCACCATAATTTAAATTGATCGTTTATGGAAATCAAATCTCATTCATTTTAAAAAAATCCTTTCTATAAATCTCTTTAAAATATTTTAAAAACTCCTTTTATATTTATAAAACTCCTTTTATAAACTCAACTCTATTTAAAAACTTCTTTTACAAATTTCTTGAATTTAAATCTCAAATACTTAACACTAATCTTCGATTCCAAAATTGGACTAAATACATTCTGTAAAATGATCATCCCATATATTACTATAAACTCACAAATGTGATTTATTTTCCAGCTTATCAAAATGATATCATTTACCCTTTGTAAAATATCATTCATAAATATATTCTTATATTTATAAAATACCATTAATAAATCTCTCTTTCCATACAAAATTTATATAGAGCATTAACATATATTCATTACAAAATATTCATATCTTCTTTAAAACAGAATCACTTTATAATAAAGGATAAAACACTCTTTATTTTTCTATAAAATAAACATTATTATATTAACTTTTCTTTAAACGAATACTTATTAAAATACTTTTAAAACATTTCCATGTATATTAGAAAGGACTATTAAAAAGGTTGAAGTAAAATAAAGAAGTTCGAAAACCATTCTGAATAAAATACCAAAGAAAATTCTAAAAGTCTGATTTAAAATCATTTTCCAAATCAAAACAAATTTCAAATCCAAACAGTAAATAATAGTATTTCCAAATACTATAATAAGGCCAATAGCTACAATAGCACTTAACCAATGCTACTACTACCTTTATCACTAAAAAGCTTCAACTTTCAACATATATCAATATCATATGCAATATGGCCAACTATCAAACTTTTAGCATTTAACAATTTATATGCAAGTATTTAACTGAAATTAAAAATCGTAACGGCAAGGAATACGGATTCCTCTACAAAATTCCATATATTTCATTTTGTATGTTCTTTGCTTTTCAAAGTGGAAATTCAACCAAATCAAACCAATAAATCATTCAAGCACAAAAACAATAATTTATATCTACCATATACTTTCATCCAAAGGTGAGATAACTCACCAAAATTTCAGCTGACTCTTAAGCATTGTGGTTAGATCTAAAATCGAATGACGTTCGATTTTAGCTCAAAATTCCACTTGCTCCATAATTAATGAAATCAATTCCAATGGGTAGATAATACTCCTATGAGTGCAATACAAAAGACCATGTCTCGATTGGACATTCTATGAGTTAGATATGAAGTATATAAGTTTTGAGATTAAAATATAATTAATTAACTTATTAAATTACAAATTACAACCTTAATCCTCCTTCCAAAATCACTAATCCTCTTTCCTGTGCATGCATGCACCTAAACATCCACAAACTCACCAACTTTGGTCGTCTCTCTCCTCCATTCTTCCTGCATGCTTTATGAAACAACGCATCACCACCTCCATTCAAATCCACTAGCATGTGCTCTCCATCCCACATTACATCATCAAGCTTTGTCCTTTCCTCCTCCTCAAGACCTGATGGTCAAGCCACAACAGAGCATATGTCGCGTTTTGCAAATCTCGACCTCACCTACTCAAATCGAAACCACCAACACTCCTTCATTCGACGAGCTTAATAAAACCAAAGCCAAGTCCAATTGTCGCTTGAATCACCCTAATCCCTAAACTTGGTTTCGCCAACTCACGTCGATCAGCGCTCATCACCGCCGCACCTTCCAACGCACACAACAACACGAAGTTCATCTCCGTACGAGTTCAACGAATCTAATTTGGTGATTTTTAACGAATCCTAGATTTGATATTAATTTTTGAAATAGGGACGCTTATTTCGTTCATTGGAAATGAAAATGGAAGAGGAAAAGAGGAAAAAGAAAAGAGTGGAAAAAAGTCTAACTGTGTGTTTTAGTTTATAATATGATTTTTGGTACGAAGCTATACTATATAGCGTTCGCGTACGAACTGCGAATGACAGAAATATAAATATAATCATGCACAACACTATGACACGACCATAAAATAACAATAATATACACGAGTTATCTTATTCTTAGAAATTTAAAAAATACCAACGTTTGCCATAACATACGTCAAACGATAATTTGAATATTTTCCAAATTAAAAATTATAGAAAAATCCTGTAAATTCATTTAATAATACGTCATTAGAAACTAAATCATTTTATTAAAAATTAAATTTCTTATAAATTATTAAATTCAAATTACATCTAAATTTTAAATAAATTAAATATTCTCATTCGAAATGTTAAAAATTTTGGTCTATTACATTCTTCCTCCTTAAAAGAATTTCATCCCCGAAATTCCCAAAGGAAGAAATTGTCTTCACACCCTTAAGTTTTTAAAATCAACTATGTTATGGAAAAATTCAGCAGCGCCTCCTTTGCGCGGCTAGGTCCAGAAAATTACAACTTGCCACAACTGGCCCAAACAGACAAGAAAACAAAAACCTAAATGTGGCCTCCCATAACTAGGGCATTAATTCTTCAAGCAACAATATATACTTACTTACACAGTGTGTATGACACATAGCAAACACGCTCGTTAAGTAAAAAACACTTACCAATTTGTCAACCGATCGAACTGTAGTCATGAAATCAAAGAAACTAGGAAGCCTTGGTCTCCATGTACTTGTATCTCACTTACATAACCTAAAAGAGTGTTAAACATGATAATGAAACAATATAGCAACTCATCCATCATATATCTTGAATCTATGCCAATTAAATCGTAAATAGCAATCACCTCACATCAACATGTCATATCAAACCATGTAACTAGCATTTCTAATAGAAGAAGCATACCATTATTTTAAACCACGTACGGTGTACATATGTCATCCGTACACAATATCATATCCGACCACTCGATTGATTACACAATCTTCCCTTCCGAACTAGTATCGCTCACTCGACTTTCCTAGTGTGGACTCTGATTAGGTTCCTTGATTAGAAACCTCCACTCTCCATACGTAGCCATATACTATGATAGAAACCTTAGAATCATACCAGGAATCAATATCAAGTGTTCGCCATCAAGAATCGAGTGAAAAATCCTTGTTTGAATCAGTGCAAATCACCTCGGAATCATGTACTCGAATCTGGATCAGGAACAGCTATGCAAATAAAATGATCTACATACATCTTACATACTTATTCCATTGTTTTCTTGACTCCACCACTTATTCTCAATTCACATTTATGCTCCATATAGTATTTCGTAATAAAATCATTTATGAACCATTTCACAAAACAGTTACTTAAGTTTATAAACATCTTATAAAACACAACTTATGTTTATCAACACTTTAAAACGTAAGTTCATATTCATATAATACTCCACTACATTCTAAGAGTATACATACAAAACATCATATTTGTTTTACTTGGCCAGGATGTCTAACAAATTTAAACTTGTTTTAACTTACTATCTTTCCATTAGAGTTCAAAACTCTACTTTTATATTTCATAAACACTTAGCTTCAAGTTCTCAGCTAATTCGGAATTTTTCGACTTTCCAAAATGGCCAAAAATTCCATTTCATTTTATAAAATGAAAACCGCCAAATAACATATCATATTGAGATGTGCACATCAAGCTGCCCTACTACATAGGATACATGCATCAACAAAATAACTTAACTGAAATCTTAAGAACTAAACACTAGGTTTTATTTCAAACCATTTTGAAATAATAATATAAATATCTCTAATTGTATATCAAATCGTACGTTTAGGATTAAATCAACATCTATTTTAAAAAAGCAACTCTGAATCAAATCTACTATGGTAGCATCCTCACTTAGAAATTTGAAAATAAACACCGATGATGCTAAAGTCATCAGCAGAATTATTTTCTATCGACAAAAGTGGGTTCAGTGCTTTATAGCTCATTTAAAATCTTTTTAAAATATTTATATACATATATACTCTCAAATAATGCTATTATTATTTTCCAGAAAACACTAAAAAAACCATTTTCAAAAACACTAAGATTTAAGTTCTCAAATTCTCAATTTAAATCCTTTTTATTTATAAACCACACTTATATAATTTCACTTTCTTTTATAAAATCATTTCACAAATATATGTCTTTGTTTAAATTATAATAAACAACTTTATTAAAATTAAACTCAACCCAACATTATTACCGAATGCCTTATTATCAAACTATGAAACTTAATTAACAAGGCGTTCGTTTTAATGTTCCCTTGTTTATTATCTACCCAGCCTCTGCAGTGAAATGGTAAAACTGCTCATAAACTGGCCGAGCATAAATAATCAACCAATAAACAATAGTCAATGCTCCTAAACTGGAATAGCATGACTAGTCAAACAATAAATGATAATAATTGAATATTATCATTTCCTAACAAATAAATAACTATATCAATTTCTCTAGAAATTATTCTTTTATATATGAAATATAATCCAAGTAAAATTGATTTGTGTACCTAATTTTAAAACAATACTGTATGGGTTTGCCTTGTCCAAGTGTTTAGAAATCCCTATCGATATAGTTATACCTTCTGTATTGACCATAATTCATATCTCTCTTAATAGATCAATCAACACAATATAAAATATTTTTTAAGCACTAACAAATACACGTCCTCACACACTCAAACTCATTCTGGAGTTTCACTTACCTTTTCTCTAATGAGTTTATCCCAACAAGGCCTAGGTGTTCGCTCAACCTAAGCTCTGATACCACTTGTAACAACTGGCCCTTCCAACCCTCAAAAGTCGACTTTAATACATCCAGAGTACGTGTCGAGCATCCAAGTCATGGAAAGATAGATTTTTGGGGTGAAAGAAAGAAAGAAAGGTTAAAATCTCACATCGTAGTGAGTAACATATAGTATACAACATATCTTTATAAAGGAAAACTGTAATGTACATACATCAATCTGAGTAAACTAATGTATCATCAACCTTAATAGTTATAACAACCTCTCCCCATAATTACTGATAAATACAAAATAAGAAATGTAGCGGAAAATATAAGATACGTTAATATGCATTATAGGCATCCAGCTCGTCTCTTGAAGCTCCAAAGCATCCAGAACTAAATCTAAAATATACTTAGGGCTGACCTGAGCATTATAAGAAAAATTATGCTAGGATCAATCTGGTAAGCATAAGAAACAAATATCATGTGCATTTAATGTTACAAAACCTTTCAAAAATAAAGGTATCTCGTAAATCCATGTTGCACATAAATGGAAGGGTTTTTACCTTACAATAACCAATCCATTTCTATAAGAAATCCAATGATATTATAATAGTGTCTAGGGTCTAAAATAAATATATAACATAGCTAGAATGTTTGCATCTCACATTCCAACATATTTGGGCATAACTAAGTCCGTAAAGCACGTAGTGGAAAATGGATTTCATAAAATGACAAGGCTATTCGGGTATCGCCTATCATAGTACACCTCTACAAAAATGTACAGAGGGCCAACCAATGACCCCTTATGAGATAGGACCGGCTTACCCTTTCCTGAATAGTATCGAATATGTCATCACCCTGGTTGTCAGTCGACAACCGTACCGAGTCACTAGCACATATATATATATATAAGCGAACCACATAGCCCTAAAGCATATCCCATATTTTAGTCATTACCGGGTGTGAGGCTTGAGTCCATGGCTTTACCTTTTTTGCAAATCACACTTGGAATGCTAGCACTTCCCTCAATGCAATAAAGCAATGCCATTCTTTATCTATACAAGTTGTTTCGGATATCGACAAACTGAATGCACTAATTCTACTACATCCATTTTGGAATCACCCTCAGGATTAGTAGCAAGTAGCCCTTACACTTCAAAGAACTCCGTCTTCCATTCCATCATCTTCAAGATTTCACCAATCTGGATGCTTGTACCGATTCTAAGTAATTTTTGGATTACATATCCAATCTCAGTCTCTCTGAATCGACAAGCGATAGTTTTCAAAACTAACCATCATTTGATAGTCAGTTATTTAATTATAAAATAAACAATAAATCAAATCAGAGAATTAATTTCACATGGAAAACAAGCATGATCAAGCACATAAGCAACCATGAAGCCTTTTTAATTAATCATGTCATTAATTAAAACCACTTTGTAAACACTTGTATCAAAGTACCTTTACAAAGACATATTCACAAAACCTCTCCACCCTTTTCAATACTTGGAAAAGTGTTCATATCTCGCTAGAATTAGTATATTCAAAAACCACTACACTTTCCTTTACTTAGAAATTATACGTATTTACTTATCTCAATGGTATAAGTATATTCAGAAATCTTAAGAAAGATTTCATTTTCAAAACCCTACTTAATTGGGTTAAACCAAATGACATTTAAAAAATTGTTAACGGTAAACCCAAAAAACTTTTCTTTTGATGTAAGCAAATAGATCGTATGTAAATTAGACCAACTATACTTACCACCATTTCCAGATTTCAAACTTGTGCTGTCCCTCGATTAACAATGAAGTCATACAAGTTAGCGTAATTTCCTTGCCTTGGCATACATTCTTTATTCTCATGATAGGGACGACTTTCCCTACCTTAGAATTTGGTGTTAAGTATGAAAAGAATACTTTCCATACCACCATAATTTAAATTGATCGTTTATGGAAATCAAATCTCATTCTTTTTATAAAACTCCTTTTTGTAAATACCTTTAAAATATTTAAAAAACTCCTTTTATAAACTCCTCTCTATTTACAAACTTCTTTTTCAAACTTCATGATTTTAAATCTCAAACTTAACACTAATCTTCGATTCCAAAATCGGACTAAATACTTCTTGTAAAATGATCATCCTATATTTTACTATAAACTCACAAATGTAGTTTATTTTCTAATTTATCAAAATGATATTATTTCCCCTTTATAAAATATCATTTATAAATCTCTTCTTTTATTTATAAATACCATTTTTAAATCTCTCTTTCCATACAACATTTTAAATAGAGCATTTCACAAATATTTATTCCAAAATTTTCCTATCTTCTTTAAAGTAGAATCACAGTATAATAAAAGATAAAACCTTTTTTATTTTCTTTTAGATAAACATTGTTATATTAACTTTTTCGTAAAACAAATACTTCTCGAAATACTATTAAAACATTTCCTTATACATTAGAAAGGATTGTCAAAAAGGTTGAAGTAAAGTAGAGAAGTTCGAAAACCATTCTAAATAAAATACCATGGAAAATTCTAAATGTTTCATTTAAAATCATTTTTCGCATCAAAACCAATATCAAATCCAAACAGCAAATAATGAATTTCTAAATACTATAATAAGACCAAAAGCTACCATTGCACTTAACCAATGCTACTACTATCTTTATCACTAAAAAGCTTCAACATTTAACATATATCAATATCATATCCAATATGGCCAATTATCAAACTTTTAGCATTCAACAATTTATACAATAAGTATATAACAGAAATTAAAAATCACAACGGCAGGAAATCCGGGTTCCTCTACAAAATTCATTGTATTTAATTTTATATGTCATTCGTTTTCAAATTTAAAATTCAACCAAAGCCAACCAATAAATTATTCAAGCACAAAAACAATAATTTATATCTACCATATAACCTATAGGATTCATCCAAAGGTGAGATGACTCACCAAAATTCTGGCTGACGCTTAAGCATTCTGGTTAGATTTATATCGAAAGACGTTCGATTTTTGCTCAAAACCACACTTGCTCCAAACATGATGAAATAAATTCTAGTGCATAAATAATGCTTCTACGAGTGCAACGCAAAAGACCACGTCTCGATTGGACCTCGTGTGAGCGAGATATGAATTTTATATGTTTTGAGATTAAATATAATTAATAATTTAAACCTTAATCCTCCTTCCCTAATCCACTAATCCTCTTTCATATGCATGCATACAACTACACATCCATAAACCCGCCACTAACATCGATCACCTTTCTCCTTCATTCTTCTTTCAAGCTTGACAAAATGACGCACCACCACCTCCATTCAACTCCACTACGTGCAAGCTCTCCATCCCACATAACATCGTTAAGCTCGGTCCCCTCCTCCTCGTGACCTAATGGTTGAACCATAACAAAGAACATGTCGCATTTTGCAATTCTTGACCGCACCTTCTCAAATCGACACCACCGACTCTCCTTTGCTTGACAAACTCAATGAAACCTATGCTAATTAAAATCATCGCCTAAATCCCTAACCCTAGTTTCGCCTACTCACGTCGATCAATGCTCGTCACTGCCACACCCTCCAACACACATAACAACATGAAGCTAATCTCTGTACGAGTCCAACGAATCTAATTTGGTGATATTTAATGAACTTAGCTTTTGATTTTAATTTTTGAAAGGGGAAAGCTTATTTCGTTCACTGGAAATGAAAATGAAAGAGGGAAAGAGGAAAAATGAAATAGTGGAAAAAATAGTCTAAGCGTGGGTTTTAGTTTATAATATGATTTCCGGTACGACGCTACACCATATCATCTTCGCATACGAACTACAAATGACAAAAATAATAATACTATTGCGCACAATAATACAACACGATCACAAAACAACAATAAGATACACTGATTATCTTATTCCATCAAATTTTAAAAATATTAATGTTGCCGTAAAATATGTCAAACGGTAATTTGAAAAAAAATTCAAATTAAAAATTATGGAAAAATCCTATAAATTCATTTAAAAATACATCAATAAAAATTAAGTTGTTTTATTAAAAATTGATTTTCTTATAAATTATTAATTCGAATCAAATTTGAATATTGAAATAAATTAAATATCCCTATTCGAAACGTTAAAAATTGTGGGTCGTTATAGCGATGGCGTGGAGCTACAACATGATAATGCCGATGATGATCATGATTACTTAGGAACCTTTATATGATAGCTCTAAAACTTATGATAGGTACCCAAAGGCATTACAAAGATGATAACTTAACCGTGGGAGTCATGACAGTGATCTACAAGGGCAAGTTTATGATGGGGGCTTGCAAGTGAGATTTGCGACTGTATCCTAATGCGGAAATAACCATAATGGAATAACGATTGAATTCCATTATGGAGATGCATTCAGAGGGATCATTTATAACTCGAAGGATTCTAGTGTGCTCGTAAAGAAGGGGTATATGGTAGCTCCCACATGGATTTACAATCGTGTCCAGATCTTGCGATATTAGGATACCCTGGGCTTTGTGATTGTGGGTCTAGTTCCTAGCTTTTCGAAGTGGCATGGAATCAAGCACCAATGAAGCTGGGATTTCGATTGAGTCCTTGGTTAGCAATTATGCATACCAGTTATCACATATCCAATGCACATGAGTAATGGTGAGGATTGTTTAATGGATGCGATGTTAGCCATGGTTTTTATCACTCTAGGGTGTCACGCGATGTAGGTATTTTCGATCGTATACCAAGACACTGAACATTATACTTCGACTATAGTACAGTTATATGGCTATGATAGTAGATTAGCATATATTGGTTGTTATGTGCTAACTCTTTGAATGTAGGGACAAGTTAAGTATGGTTCTTCATACCTTATGCCCCTATTTACTTTATACGATTTTTATGTTATTTTGAGATGGTATATCGCTCACACCATACTGTTGTCTGATCTGAGGTTCTATGCTTTGCTTCTTATTATCTTAGGCACTCTTAAATGATTAAATTAGGGATAACAGGACTGGATAGTGCATGGAGATGTACGAAGTACTATCAAGAAGCTACACTTTCATATATTTATACTTGGAGCTTGCTGTCGCTTATATTTCATTGTGCAGTACCGTGGAGCTATATCAGCACTTGTATTTTGAGACACGGTTATAGAATTTATTTTGAGATTTGGATGTACGCACTCTTTATTTCAATTTTTTATAGTCTATGAAGCTGATGCACTTTGATTTCTTATTTATGATTCGTTTGATTATATCGCTATCTCACTTGTTTTACATATATGTTATTATATTATATTTTGTCTATACGCTGTGAGATGTTCTATAGGTTCCGTAATAACCTGTCCCGAAACATACCTAAATCCCGACTTAGAAATGGCCCACCAGAATTTAGAGCTATTCTAAGACTAGCTGTTGGTTGATGAAAAATTAAACACATTACACAGTACACAGAGCTATCTATCTAACTTACAGAATCTCACAGCGGAATGGATAAAATATAATAGTAAAACATGTACCCATAAATAAAAGACATTTCTAAAACATAGAAACATTGTCATAAAGTCTCAAAATATCCTAACATACGAAAATCGGTACAAAAGTCTCATACTGACAATAGAAATAACAACAACATAGTTTCAAAGTCTAGGTACATAAAGAAAATAACGTAACCAAATAATAGTGGGTAATTACTGCCACAACAATTAGCCTTCCCAAATTTGCTCCTTCAACAACACCCTTCGCACCTAACATATTCTGTTCAATGAGGAGGGAGTCAAAATAACAATGTCTGGTGAAAGAAATTTCAAGTTTTGCCATAATAGTAATTTAGGCGCAGTATTATCCAAAAATGTAATATGTCTTACGTATTAAAATCATCGCATACATATAAAAGTCAACTGTAAGCCCGAAGGCCCTTCCAGCTTGACTATATGAAAGTCAACTGTAAACCCGAGGGCTCTTCCAATTTGACCACATAAAAGTCAACTGTAAGCTCAAAGGCTCTTCGAGCCCGACTTTACAACTCTAACGTAACTAACGTTTTCAATGTAAAAGGAAACATCTGAACCACTTAATACCTCTTTAATGGGCTTTAGGCAGACTTTGATCATTTAATACCTATAAAATAGGCAGATCCCCGTCATTTAAGATCTAACTCCAAGGAGGGTTCCTACATGGTTCTTCCTTAATGACATCATAATAAATCCAATTAGGTCACTTAATACTTCACCTAAGAAAGAGGTGGACACTACCATAGTCACTTAATACCTCTAACCCAAAGCGAACCCCTCTTAAAGATTTCACCTACCGAACCAAAGCACAACTTATTACCCATAACCCACTCGTGACGTCTCACTTTAGTTTAACTATTCATAGGTACTAGTAGCCAGATAGACTAGGTAGGTTTACTCTACAGAATTAGGACTAACATCACATCCACATGGTTATTTATCATAGGCGATGTCCCATATTAGTCCACAAAGCCACGGCGTTGGTAGCCAGATTTAACTGGGCGTACTTCTATATAGCTTTGGATTAACCTCGCATCCCAATAACTTAGTCATAATTTATATTTGTATCCACTATATACATATATATCATCATACATGACTAATAGTTGAGGCCGTATAAGGTATCTCTGTATTACGTCTCTAATTAGGGATTAATTCCCTAATTTATGCTAACTTCCTTCCTATAAATTAATATTACCAAACTATGCTAACGATACTAATATTCACGCTCAATAAGCTATAATCAATACGCTATATTATATACATATATATATATATATATATATGTACGTGTGAAATTAGGTTCTAATTATTATGTTATAATAATTCGAAATTACTCGCTTACAAAGTATGTTGAAATATCAATCCCATACAAATCTACAATTCCAACAAGAATTGCTACTACCATAGCCAAATAAAATAGATTTGTACAAACATGGAATACCTACAACTTATTCCTTATTAATAAATTAGAATCCCTTCTATGTTTAAAGAAGAGGTCTTCACAAATTAGATCGCCCTGTTTAACTCAACCTTTATATACATCATTTAGGAGTGAAAAAGGAGTTCCTTATTTAGTTAAGTGATAGAAATAGATGGTGCAAACTACAAACAGTTCAATTCATACTTTACACACCATTTCTAATTTATTTTCTTTTTGAACCCTTTAACATTCCAATTTAAAACAAGGGAAATAAGTCGATTGGACCATATATTATCTAATTCCAAACAATTAAATATATTAATACCAAAAACAATTATTATTCTAACATATACGAAGATTAACCTTTAATTAGGGGAATTCTGGGGTTTTATTGTTTTAGGGTTTTGCGTTTGTAGAATTGCCCAAGGCATATGTCAGAGCCAAATAGATCCAACACATATACTAGAATAGGAAAAAGTGAGATTCCACTCACAGAAGATTCCTCTGTTTTAGGATTAGATCTGAATTAAACTGCTCCTAAACCTCTGATAGATCTACCAGTTTTAATATACAACAAATAATTTTTTTTTGTATGTGTGTGTATTCGATTTTAGAAATTGGAAGATAAAACGAAGAAGGATTGAGAATTTAATTTGAAATAGAGATTAGGAACTAGAATTACTTACTTGAAGTTTACTATTTTCTGAAATCCTAGGAGAAATGTTTTTGGCCGAGTCTCGGCATTGCTATAGAATTTTGAAAGGAAAAGTGGGGGTCTAGGGGTCTATTTATAGAGGTAGGAAGAAACGAGCACCGTTGGATCGAATTAAAACAAATTTGGGCGTTTTTCCAAGGCGTTTCTATCCTGAAACAACTTGGACATTCGACTGCTATACTAAGGGCGGTCGACTGCGGGCTGTTGACTGGCCCTATTAAGGTTGTCAAAGGCCCATATGGACGGTGAATGTCTCGTTTCCCACTAATTTCTGATTTATTTCTCTAATTAACCCTAATCAATCACCGTTAATGTTAATGTTTCTACTTAACGTTACTTCCAGCTTAAATAATTGTTCAAATTCAAATTCAAATTTCAAATTTTGAAATTCTCCCAAAATTTAAATTCTGAATTTTGAATTCATTTTAAATTATGTTAAACTTAAAAACATCAAACGTCTATAACTTCTTCGTTTGAACTCTATTTTCAACAGATTATATATGAAAATTCATCAAAAAATTACCATGGACACAATTATGCAATTTCTCTGACCAAATTCTGATATTTATAAATGTTCCATTTTTAGCCTTACTTTAATTATTAAATTTCATAGGGTGTTACATTCTCCCTTCCCCCTTAAAATGGATTTCGCCCAAAATCTAAGTGCAGAAAATTTAATGCGCACTCAACAACCATGTTATGCAACCAAGTTATTTAAAATAATCTACACAACCATCTACTCAACCAAAAATATAGTATGATTATGTATGCAACATATTATAGGTGAGCTCAATCCTAGCGTGGATGCAAGGTCATGACATATAGGCATATATACAAACATCCTAAATATACATAAAGTTCTATATGAGTGCAAGGATAAAATAAAATAAAAGTTTGGCAACCATCTCCTACCATCCAATCTAGTAATCACTATGCAACCAATTATTAAATTTGGAGAGAAAATTTTACTAGAGAAAAGCTTGGGGTGAGAAGCCTTCATCATTTCTTCGGTTTCCCATGTGCTTTCGCCGGGTTATCTCCTTACTGAACTTGAACAAACCAAATTTCCTTGTTACAAAGCTTCTTAATACTGTGTTCCACTATGTGTGCGGTGACATGGAGGGTACGTATGGTCGGCTCCATCTCAACATATGTTAATTGATCAGGCTCTACCATAGTGGAAGTGTCGTGCAGACATTTTCTCAAATGCGAAACATGAAAGATGTCGTGAACACCCGCAAGCTGGGTCAGAAACTCCAGTCAATAAGTAAGTTTCCCCACCTTCTCTAAAATCGAGAAAGGCCCAAAAACCTAGGCCCCAACTTCCTTGAAGTAACAAACCTCGTAACCTTCCTAAGTAGGCAGACCTTGCCAAAAACCAAGTCTCCAACAGCAAATTCTCATTGCTTCCATCGCCTGTCAGTATAGGACTTCTGATGGACCTACGTGGCCTTCATCTGATGTCTAATCAATTCTACCTTCTCTGAGGTTTCACAGATCCAATCTGGTCTAGGTATGATTTTTTAGTAGTTTCTCACTGACAACTAAGCGAATTGCATGGCCTTCCGTATAAGGCTTCAAGGGTGCCATGCCAATCGTTGCTTGATAACAATTATTGTATGTAAACTCTACCAAAGATAAGTGTTGTTCCCAAGGTCCTCCAAAATCCCATATACAAGCTCTTGACGAGCCTTCTAAAAATTTGTTAACCCTTTCCTTTTGCTTGTCGATTTGAGGGTGATAAGCAATGCTATGATTCAAAATTGTTCCCAAAGCAGATTGCAAACTTCCCCAAAATTCACTGGTGAATAAGGGGTCCCTATTACTAACTATACTGATTGGGACTTTATGAAGTCGCAAAACTTCGTTAACATAAATTGGTGGAAGAGATGTTGCGGTCCTATTACTTCTAAAAGGAATAATATGAGCACTCTTAGTGAATTTGTCCACTATAACCCAAATAGCTTCATTGCCCCTTTGAATTCTAGACATTCCACCTATAAATTCTATAGATATATATACTCCTACTTCCAAGTTGGTAATTCTAATGGCAATAACAACCCTTCGGGCTTCTCTTGCTCTGCCTTAATTTTTTTGGCATGGCAAATACTTAAAGACATACTCCGCTACCTTTTTCTTCATTCCAGGCTAGTACAAAATCCTTTTCACATCTCTGTACATTTTATCTCCTCAGCGGTGAATTATCATCTTAGAATGACACTCTACTAGGACTTCTTTTAACACATTATCCTTCACTGGGACACATAGACGTCTATCTCTCCTCGGCCATCCCTTTTAGTCTAGGGCATATTTACCATCATGAGAAAAATGCTCACCTCTATTAAGCTTGTTGATTATCTCCATTAATATCCCATCCTCCTTCTATCCTAGCCCTATGCTATACATTAATGACGGTGTCACTACCATAACTGCAAGATATCCTTGAGCGGGTACTTTTATTAGTTGGAAATTAAAATTTGAGAGAAACTCCAACTGCCTCCACTCATATATAGCATTAAGTGTAGCATGCCTTCGACTGAAGATATTGGCAACAACATTCCCTTTGCTGGGGGTATACTGAATCTCAAAGTCATATGATGATATAAAATCTATACATCTCTACTGCCTAAAATTCAAGACTTTTTAGGAAAAGAGATAATTAATAGAGTTGTGGTTGGTGAGTAGCTCAAACCCCTCTCCCAAAAGATAGTGGCTCCACATCTTCAAAGCAAAAATAACAACCGCTAATTCCAAGTCATGAAGAGGATACCTTTTCTCGTGATCCTTCAGTTACCTACTAGCATAAGCTATTACCTTCCTTCTTGCATAAGGATAGCTCCCAATCCCATAACATAGGCATTGGTGCATAGGTTGAAAGGTTTCGATCCATTAGGAATCGTTAATACCGACGTACTAGTCAACAACTTCTTCAAAGTCTCAAAAGAATTTGCACGCTTTTCGTCCAATGCAAAAACAAGGCTCTTCTTAGTTCGGCGAGTTAAAGGTACTTCTATCTTTGCGAAGTCCTTAATGAACTTTTGATAATAACCAGCCAAACTAAGGAAACTTTTAACTTCCATAGTGTCCTTTGGCTCCTTCCAACCTTGAACAGCCTCCACTTTAGCAAGATCAACAGACAATCCATTTTCGAAAATAATATGTCCTAAAAACTTCACCTCTCTTTGCCGAAAATGACACATAATGAATTTTTCTTTTAGTTGGTGACTTCTCAAGGCCTCTAATACTTCCCTTAGGTACCTTTCATGATCGCTTTCTATCTTGGAGAATATGAGAATATAATCCGTAAATACCAAAACAAATTTGTTCAGTTGTCCCCTAAAACCTCTGCTCATTAGATCGACAAAGTATGCAGGGGCATTAATCAAACTAAAAGGCATAACTTCCCATTCATGCAGTCCATCCAGTGTGCAAAAAGCAGTCTTCACTTTACCATCTTCGGCCACATCAACTAATGGAATCAGATGGCCTAGTCTAAATGAAAAAATATTTAGCACCAACGAGTTGATCGAACAATTCATCTATCCTAGGTAGAGAATATCTTCTCTTTTTTGTCAGATTATTCTATAACAACCCACCTCAAAACAAACCTAATGTCGACCAAACCAAAGCCCATCGAACCTTAGGCCCATCTCAAGGCAAGTTGTTATATTGATAAGATTAAAAACAATACACAGTACATAGAGCTATCTACCTATACTTTCAATATCTCATAGCAGAATGGATAAAATACAATATCAGGACAAGTACCCATTTCATAAAGAAAACCATTTCAAAAACATAATATGTTAATTATTACAACATATTCACATAAAGCCTCCATGGTACAATATTCCAAAATTACATAACTGTCTAAACTAGGTATAATAAAAATACTTAAAAAGCATAAATATGTAGATAACTGCCAGAAACTTCATCTCCACCTTTGTCTCCTAAATCAACATTACTTTCTTTAACCTGTGCTGTAATGAGGAGTGGGTCAAAACAATAAATGTTTGGTGAAATAAAATCAACTTTTACCATAATTGACTGGGCAGATTTACCTATAGAATTGGGACTAACATCGCATCCATCGTGGTTATTTATTATAAGTGATGTCCCATATTAGTCCGTAAAGCCACACCGCTGGTAACCAGATTTAACTAGGTAGACTTCCATGCAACTTTGGACTAACCTCATATCCTTATAACTTAGTCATACCTTATATGTATACCAATTATATACATATATCATCCTACATGAATAATAGTTAAGGCCATATAAGGTATCCCCTTATTGCGCCTCTAATTATGGGTTAATTACCATAATTATCATTGAATACCTTTTTAAGAAATTGATGTTATTTACTACCTTATTAATTTTAATCAATACGTTCAACTAGCTATAATATTACGTTGTTATTACTTTAATAATCAATATGTTAATATTATATACACACACACGTGATTCAAGTAAAATATTTCTAGTCACACGCAACAGAAATGCTTATTAATTTAAATGTCAAGCTTATACAAGTCCCAAATTCCAACAAAATATATAGCTAATATCCTTAGCCAACAATTGACTTGTATACAAAAAGGAATCATACCAAACTCATCTCATATTAACATGGTAGAATTTACCACTACTACTTCAAGTAAAACAAGTCTTATAATTTAGACTTTTCATGGTCTATTCAATTTTTACACAAAGAAAATTAAAACGAAAAAGGGTCCATACATGTTTAAATTGCAGAAATACACAGTGCAAACTATAATAAAATTCATACTTTGCACACTCTTTCTAATTTATTTTCTTTTAGAACCCTTTTCAAACTTCAAGAAAAATTAATAAAATAAAGTGGAATAGATTTGATTCATCCAAATCTCAAGTACAAATCCGATCCTATTATGTTAATACAAACAATTGAAATTCCATCATATTCAAAGATTTACATTTATTTAGGGAAATTTTAAGGGTTTTAGATGTTATGTTTTCGTTTACCAAAATTTCCCAAGGCATGCATCAAATCCAAATAAATACTATTCAATTACAAAAAATATGAAAATTTTAATATGTCCATTCATAGAGAATTGTTTGCTTCCTAACAGGATATGATTCCAACACATCTAATTCCCTTTCAGATCTCCCTGGAATATACAATAAAGTGAATTGTATATAGAAAGTAGATCTAGAATCAGAAACGAGAGAGGTATAGAATTAAAAATTAAATGGATAAAACATCTAGACCTCTTACCTAAAAATCCTAACTGATTCGGGAACCTAAAGAAGAAGAAGATGAGATCTGATTTATACCGCTTCTAATTCTATGTTTGATCTTTCTCCATTTTTGAATATACAACAAATAGATTTTGTGTGTGTGTGTATTAGATTTGAAAAATCAAAAGATAGGGAGAAAATAGATTAATTTAAATTAGAGATTAGAAATTAAAACTACTTACCAAAATGTTTACTATTTTTGAAACCCTAACGGGAAAGAACTTGATAGAGCTTCGTCATTACTACATAATTTTAAGAAGAAAAAGTGGAGATCTAGGTGTCTATTTATAGAGGTAAGAAGGAAATAAAACTGTCAGATCGAAATCAAACAAATGCGGACCATTCAAAATAACAAAACCCTA
Organism: Allium fistulosum; assembly: GCA_030737815.1. Lineage (NCBI taxonomy): Eukaryota > Viridiplantae > Streptophyta > Magnoliopsida > Asparagales > Amaryllidaceae > Allium > Allium fistulosum. Next base: position 419,993,137 of record CM060907.1, on the reverse strand, counting down.
ACCTTTATTCACTTTTCTGCCTCCCATTGATCGACTTGTAGACCTCCACAAGTCGACCGGTAGCGGTCGACCGTTCATAATCTTGGGTTGACCGATTGAGGTCATTTTCGAGCATTTTATTTGTGGTTTAATTGTGGACTAATTATTTATTTGTTACCATAATTAATCCAGTCAATCACATGTTAAAGTTTAATCCTACTTAACCTTTAAGCTTCTTATGTTTACTTTTTAAAATCAAATATTTAAATTTAAAAATTTAAAATTTAAAAACTTCAAATGCCCATAACTCTTTCATTTTAACTTCGATTTGAATATATTATATTTGAAAATTGATCATAAATCACCACAGAAGTAAAGGTGCAACTCCCATGGCCAAATTCTGAAACTCACAAAATTTTCATTTTTAACCTTATTTTAGTTACTTAATTTCTTATTAAATTTTACGGGGTGTTACATTCTCCCCCTTTAAAAGGGATTTTGCCCCCAAAATCACTAAGGGAAGATAGTGTAACGCGCACTCAACAACCCTGTTATATAACCAACTTATTTATAATTACCTATGCAACTATCTACTCAACCAAAAATGCAATGTGATTTAGCATGCAACATACCGTAAATGAGCTTAGTCCTAGCGTGAATGCAAGGTCATGATATATAGGCATGTATGCAAGCATCATAAATATACATAGAATTCTATATGAGTGCAAAAATAACAATAAAAACTATGGAAACCATCTACTATCATCCAATCTAGCAACCATGATGCAACCAAAAACCTAAACTTTTGGATAGAAAAGTTTACCAGAGAAATGTTTGGGATGAGAAACATTCATCTTTTCCTTGGTTTCCCATGTGCTTTGCGCTGGGTTATCTCCCCATCTACTAAAGCCAAACTAATACCTTTGTTACGAAGCCTCTTAATGTCGTGCCCTCCAATGCATGTGATGGCACAAGGGGGCGATAGGCTCTGTTTCAACATCAATTAACTGATCAGGCTCTATTATAGAAGCAATCTCGTGCAGACATTTCCTCAAGTGTGGAACATGAAAGACGTCATGGACTCCCGCTAACTAGTTCAGAAGCTCCACCTAATAAGCAAGTTTCTCCATCCTCTCTAAAATCAAAAGTTGCCCAACAAACCTTGGCGCCAACTTCCAAAACATACCAAATCTCATAACCTTTCTAAAAAGGGAAAGCTTAACAAATACCATGTCTCTAACTAAAAAACCAATTCCTATCATTGTTTGTCAGCATATGACTCCTAACGGTCCTATGCAGTCTTCTTTTTCCAGGTAAACAAAAATACATTTTCCAAGTTCCTCCACAATCTATAGTACAAGCTCTCAACAAACCTTTAAAAATTATTGTTCGCTATTTCGGTCTAACCATCGGTCTACAGGTGGTAAATGATGCTAAGATCCACAGTCATTCCCAAACCAAATGGCAAACTCCTCCAAAATTCCCTAGTGAACAAAGGGTCTCTATCACTACTAATGCTAACTGAAACTCCATGTAGTCGCACCACTTCCTAAACATAAATCTGTGTTAGAGATGCAACAATCCTATTAGTTAAAATGGAATTAATGAGCCAATCTACTGTAACCTAAATGGCATCTTTGCCTTTAGGCAACCCATCTGTAAAGTCCATCGATATATGCTTCCATTTCCAAGTTGGAATCTCTAATGGTAACATCAACCCTTTGGGCTTGCCTTGCTTAGCCATTATCCTTTGGCATGTCAAACTGTTTAACGATGGAAATTCTATCGGATTAGAAAACCATCGGAAAAATTATAATAAAATTTTATACCACAAGCGTACAGCGTACACTTGTAGTACGTGGTGAATACGGATCGATCCGCAGGGAATTGATGATTTTAAAAATTCAATTCAATCAAATTATACCAATTTCAAGTGAAAGTTAAGCTAGAGAATTAGAGAATTAACTAACTAAAAGAAAAGAGAAGCAAATATAAGAGTTATGTGATAATTTAGAGAATAAATCCACTCTCTAGATCATGTAGTTCAACATATATGAAATCATGATCTCTCTTTTATGGTCATTAGTGCTTTAATTGATGTGCTTATCATAAGTATGACATATTTGTGCTATTGATTAGCCAACATAAGCCATCAAACTATAACACACCCCTTAAACCACTTAATAACTTTCATGAAACTTGACAATGAAAATGAAAATGAAATATATTTTAAGTATGGCATATTAACTATTGATTAGAAATATAGACCATCAAATTTTAATTTCAAATCACTTTCTTTTGCCATAATCATATTTTGATGAAGAGGCAATTAGTGTTAGTGATTGTTTAAGCATTGCTTATTTGGTGTCAACAATATAGGCTATCAAATTCAAAGCAAAAAAAACAATTAAACCACTTCAATCATTCTTATTAAGCACAAAAAGAGAGCAGGAATTAACAACTAGTTGAAGCTACATAATTAGAGAGCTTCATTACCCCTAAATTGAAGGGGTTTAGCCTCTCATATTTGTTATTTGATTAACAAATGTAGCTTGCAACATGAAATAAAAAGAAAGCAAAATGAAAGCTAATGGAAAAGAGAACTATTCTACTTGCATAAAAGAAAAGAAATCTACACTACAACATAAGAAGAGAAGCATGTAAGAGAAAAGAGCATATATTGAATTGCATAAAAAATAACAAGAAATAAAAATGGCTAAGTAGCCATGAAAAGGGAAAGGGAACTTTCTTTTATTTTTAAGCTAAGAACTAACTAAAGAGAGACGAAAGAAGAGAAGAGAGTGCCTCCATAAGAGGGGTTAAGAGAAGGTAGCAGGTAGAAGAGGTTACATGAACATAATGTGTTATTTATACAAGCATGAAACCCTGATCCATAATTTGGGGAATGCCCAAACTACCTTTGAGAAAGTGTGGAGGCCAAGTAATCATTAGCTTCTACTAATCATCATTTAAGTGTACATGAAGTCATTAATTCCATAAGCATGTGCATTAGCCTCTAATTTGTACATTAAGGTAGGTGGGTAGGTGGGGTCCTCCATGATCTTCACTTTGAATTATTTCCATCTTCATTCCTTTGTGTTCTTTTTGTACATGCATATCTTCTTCATGAAACCACTTGTAATTGAAATCAAATTCCTACAAAATAGTATGGAAATTTCTAATTAAATTTTCTCAAGTTAATTTATGCACGAAAATGACTATTTTTCCCTTGGATGAAGATTAATATGTGACAATTTGTAATTAATATGGATTTTGGTTAAAACAAGTTAAAATACCCAATATGATCATTTTTTTAAATTAATTAGAATAAATATGGTGGTAAAAATATGCACATTTACGTGCACATTAAATACCCCCACACTTATCTTTTTATTCGTCCTCGAATAAACTAAAACTAAGACAAATCCGTTTTCGTATTGTAATTGTGGCGAAAGAAAGGTCGCAGTGTGGATGGTGTTGGCAGTAGAATGATTTGTGGACTGTGATGGTGTATTGTTGGAGTTCAGGCAGTAAGGATGTTTGTAGAAGGAGATGTGGTCGGGTGATGTAAGTGATGGACAGTTATGGTTGTATATGAATGGCAATGTTGATGTGATGTTTTACTATAGTGATGGTGATTCAATCTAGAGACAATGGTGATAGGTGAGTGGTATTGGTGTGTATGGATGTGTGTTGTAATGGAGTGGTAATGGATGTTTATGCAGTAGCAGTGCTATGAGTTGCAAGAAATTTGGTGATGAAATGTTAGCTGTATCTCTGGTGGGAGGGGCTGATTGACAGTAGAAGTGATGAACTATTTGATGTAGGAGGGGAGTTTGTATGGGTTTTGTGCAGCAGTCTTGTGCAGGGTGTTCTGTGCACTGGAAATTGGTTTGTGGTGAGAATTGTGAAGGTTGCAGTCTGAAGTGGTTGCAGTCTGAAGGAAGGTATGGAAGTGTGGCGGCTAAAAGATTGCACTGCAGTCAGTTTTTTAGTGATGAAGAAGGAGGTGGTCAATGTTGAATATGAGCAGCAGTTAGGTGAGTGTAGAACTGTGATGTTGAAATGGGAGAGGAAGTTTGTTGATGTGGTTGATGGATGCTGTATAAGCAGTGAGATGCAATGACTGTTGTTGACAGTTGATGACTGTTGTGAGGACAACTCAAGGATGTTGATGAGGAAGCAAGTTGATGTTGAGGTAGTGGGGGTATAGGCCGATGTAACAGTGATGGTATATGTATATGCAAATGGTAGGGGGTTGGTAGTTGATAGACTGGTGATGGATGAGTTGTTAAATGTGGCAGCCGGAGGATGATGATTTGTGGAAACAGGGGTGAAGTTGTGTGGCAAATGTGAAGGTAGGTGTATGTGGGGAATGTGGAAACATGGGTGACTATTGAAGAAGTGATGTAAATCAGGGCAGTAAGTAAAGCATAGAAAAGAGTAGTATGTGCACATTGCACAGTGACTGAATAGTAATGTACAGTGAACAGAAAAATGAAATAAAAGGCAATGTAAATTGTAAAATGTAAAATGTAAATAAAATGAAATGCGAATTGGAATAGAAATAAATTGTTTTTTATTTGTTTTGAAATTATGATCTGTGCTTTTTGCTTTTTTTTAATATGAAATGCAAATGCAAATGGAAATAGAACAACCACAAACACACAATGAAAATGCAATCAAAAATCAAACAAACTCTTTTTTTTTAAATGCTAACAAACACACAAAAGACGCACACACTAAAATCAAACAAAAGTAATCCAAAGAATAGAAAATCAAAATCAAAACGAATTTCCCGGCAACGGCGCCAAAAACTTGTTTAATGACGGAAATTCTATCGGATTAGAAAACCGTTGAAAAATTTATAATTAAATTTATACCACAAGCGCACGGCGTACACTTGTAGTATGTGGCGAATACGGATCAATCCGCAGGGAATTAATGATTTTAAAAATTCAATCTAATCAAATTATACCAATTTCAAGTGAAAGTTAAGCTAGAGAATTAGAGAATTAACTAACTAAAAGGAAAGAGAAGCAAATATAAGAGTTAAGTGACAATTTAGAGAATAAATCCACTCTCTAGATCATGTAGTTCAACATATATGAAATCATGATCTCTCTTTTATGGTCATTAGTGCTTTAATTGATGTGCTTATCATAAGTATGACATTTTGTGCTATTGATTAGCCAACATAAGCCATCAAACTATAACACACCCCTTAAACCACTTACTAACTTTCATGAAACTTGACAATGAAAATGAAATCTATTTTAAATATGGCCTATTAACTATTGATTAAAAATATACTATCAAATTTTAATTTTAAATCACTTTCTTTTGCCATAATCATATTTTGATGAAGGGCCAATTAGTGTTAGTGTTTGTTTAAGCATAGCTTATTTGGTGTCAACAATATAGGCTATCAAATTCAAAGCCACTTCAATCATTCTTACTAAGCATAAAAAGAGAGCATGAATTAACAACTAGTTGAAGCTACATAATTAGAGAGCTTCATTACCCCTAAATGGAAAGGGTTTAGCCTCTCATATTTGTCATTTGATTAACAAATGTAACTTGCAACATGAAATAAAAAGAAAGAAAAATGAAAGCTAATGGAAAAGAGTACTATTCTACTTGCATAAAAGAAAAGAAATCTACACTACAACATAAGAAGAGAAGCATGTAAGAGAAAAGAGCATATATTGAATTTCATAAGAAAGAAAAGAAAAATTACAAGAAATAAAAATGGCTAAGTAGCCATGAAAAGAGAAAGAGAACTTTCTTTTACTTTTAAGCTAAAAACTAACTAAAGAGAGACTAAAGAAGAGAAGAGAGTGCCTCCATAAGAGGGTTTAAGAGAAGGTAGCAGGTAGAAGAGTTTACATGAACATAATGGGTTATTTATACAAGCATGAAACCCTAAACCATAATTTGGGGAATGCCCAAACTACCATTGAGAAAGTGTGGAGGTCAAGTAATCATTAGCTTCTACTAATCATCATTTAAGTGTACATGAAGCCATTAACTCCATAAGCATGTGCATTAGCCTCTAATTAGTACATTAAGGTAGGTGGGGTCCTCCATGATCTTCACTTTGAATTATTTTCATCTTCATTCCTTTGTGTTCTTTTTGTGCATGCATATCTTCTTCATGAAACCACTTGTAATTGAAATCAAATTCCTACAAAATAGTATGGAAATTTCTAATTAAATTTTCTCAAGTTAATTTATGCACGAAAATGACTATTTTTCCTTTGGATGAAGATGAATATGTAACAATTTGGAATTAATATGGATTTTGGTTAAAACAAGTTAAAATACCCAATATGATCATTTATTTAAATTAATTAGAATAAATATGGTGGTAAAAATATGCACATTTACGTGCACATCAAATACCCCCACACTTATCTTTTTATTCGTCCTCGAATAAACTAAAACTAAGATAAATCTGTTTTCGTAGGGAGCATGATTGCATTGAGCATATGCAAACAAGCCATTAAACCTCTGGGTGTCCCCAGTAGGACGAGTGTTGTCTTTGAGGGTTTTCAGCGGATACTACCCACAAAATCCAAATGCAGGATGAAAATATTTACAAAATGCAAGATTTATTTATAAATAGATGAATGCGAGGTTTTGGAAATATTTACAAAACTAACACAAAGAAGTTAAATATAGGTTTGGTTATTATCTTGAAAATTTAAGTCATTTACTTTTCAAAATTTCCAACAAAAATCAAGTTATCATAGCAAATAGACTATAGTTTAACCCGTTGTTTTGGTTGAACATAGTGTAATTATGAAATGGATCCTTTGTTGATTATCAAAGTTTATCAAAGTGGTATATTCGTTTCTTTTCAATAACAAGTCAAATCAAATAAGTCAAAAATAGTGATTGGATTTCAATTGCTTACTCTCTCTTGTATTTTTGAAAATTTTATTGATATTTACAATATTTATGTGCCTAACTCAGGTAAACTGAGGCCAGATATATTACCAATGCACTGCCTTGCGGACTGATGTGAGGGGAATACAGAGCGTGGCGACTGAACACATAAGTGTGAACACTTATCGACTGTAGGCATTATTAATAAAAGAATTTTTATATACATACACTTAGCTCAGATAAACTGAGGCCACATAAACCGATCATGCATCGCCTTACGGGCTTACGTGAGAAAGGTACAAAATATGGCGAGTGTACACACAAGTGTGAACACCTGTCGACCATAAGTGTTAATAGAAAATATTAACATATATACAAATGTTTTTTTTTATACGTTTTTTTTTATTTTATTTTATTTTTGTTGTTTTTTTCAAATTTTTTTTATTTAATAGAAATAGAGAGTTTTGCAAAATCATCTTAGCACCACTTAACTTAGAAGACAAAAAAAATGTTACATCCTTTACTTTAAATCAACCACTTTTTAAAACAAAGATTTTCAATTAGGATATATTTCATAATTATCACGTATGAACCTTCCTATATACTAGTTAAGATATCGTTATTTGTAATCAAACTTCATTTTTTTTTTGTTAAGACAAATAAAGTTTCAAAAATTTCAATTTATGAAACCAAAACCATGTATTTATCCTATAGTGTTTCTTTTAAAAATAAATCAAAGATGCTTAAAAAACAATTTTTTTTGAGAGATTTTTTTTGTTTTTTTATATGTTTTGGAAAGAAAATGTAAAAATAAACCATGAAAATTTTAAAAAGAAGACGAGACTCCCGCCACACTTGATTTTGACTGTGTTCCCACAGTTAACCCAAGTGAAAGGAGAAAAATAAAATTAAAAATGGCTTTTATTTATATGAAAATGAACGGTATTTACATGAGATCGAAAAGTATATCGTCAAAAAGTAAATGAAACGGTCTTCCAATGACCGATTCATTTGTCTCGTCAAATATGCAAGACACGGCTTAAGCTCGAAATACCAAACCGTAAAATATTTCAAAGTTGAATGTTGATTTGGAAAAACGAATGTCGTTTTATTAAAAATCTACGAGTTGTTTTATTTTCGATGGTTTTCAAGGTTGATAAAACAATTGACTGAAACTCAAGTTTATTTTCACTAAGTTGAAGTTCAAACTTATCATCGAAAACTTCTTCAAAATTATCAATTTCAAAATAAAAATGGTGATGTAAATCTTCCCCTTCAGAATTTGACAACTTGTTTTCGAAAAGTCCAAAGAAATCGTGTTCATTGAATTCGTCTTCCTTATTTGGATTATCAACAACTTCATCGCGTATCTCAAGTTCAAAATCTAAAGCTGTTGTATTCAAATTTTCGGAATCAAGAAAAGGAAGTTTGAATTTTAAATTTGGTTCTACACCCTCGAAAGAATTGAAATCCAACTCAATTACCGTATTCTCAACAACTTCATTAAGATCATTATTTCCAATTTCAAAAGTTGTTATTTGAAAATCAGTGATTTGGGTAAAAGATGGATTATCGTTTGACTCGTCACACGTTGGGATTTGATTTTTTTTATCACGTTGTTTCATATATGTTTCAAACAACGAATTTGTGTGAACATTGTTGATTTCGTCCATTTGTTCAACAAAATCCAATTCATAGTTATTAACTTGAGAATTTTCGATTTGGATTTGTTGAGAACAAAAATTTTCACTCGTATCGTAGTCGAGATTATTACCATTGACAAAATTATTTGAAAAGTGGATCACATTTTCGTTTTGATTTTGAAATTCATTTTGGAGTTGAAAATTGAATTGGCATGGGTTATACTAGAAATTGTTTGCATTTTGAAGTGAATTCAAATCTTGATTACTTTGAAATCCTTGACTTGAGTTAATACACAAATATGAATTACACAAATCATTTATCATTTGATTTTGTTGTGTAGAGATTTCAAGTAAAGATGAAATGTTATTTTCAAGAGTCGAAGGTTGACCAGTATTTTGAAAATTTTGTGGTTCAAAATTCAAATCGTTTAAACAAAAGTTGTGTTTAAAATATCCATACGAATTTGGAGTGAAATCACAAGGATTATATTGATTTTCACAACTATTGTAAAATTCACGTAAGTAGGGAAATTCGGACATTTTCAAGAATGTTTTTGGGTTTTTTTTAATAAAGGAAAAATATTTACAAATAAAATTTATTTTTCAAAAGGGAAATTGATTTTGTTTTGTTGTTTTTTTTGGTTTTTTTTTAATTTTTTTTTGTTTATTTTTGAAAAGGTTTTATAATTTTTTTTGGATTTTGGTTTTTTATAAATCTTTTTGGATTTTTGAAATTTCAAAGAGAAAGGATTTAAAAATTTCAAAGGAAAACGTATATTAAAATTTTTTTTAGTTTTAGATTTTGAAAAAAAAAATATGCATTAACTAATGCAACTAAATGAATGCAGTGGTTAATTACAAATGATTTATCCTAAGTTAACTCAAAATTGTATAATCACATTCTGTCTTAAATCAACAAGATAGTTCTCAGCCAAGTAACGGGTAGGAGTTATCGGTGCACCACAAATCACCGTAGCAATGCGGCCGAAGGTTTAAGTACCTTCAGAGGAACAACCACTATAATATTTATGAATCACCATAATATTTATAAATGGTTATTACTCTGTCGTAGCCTAGACACCGAGAAGTTAAATTGTTGAAAGAAGACAAATTGTCAATATACAATTAAGAGCTATCGTTATTATTAATCAAAATTCTAAAATGAAATGCGAAGCAGAAATTAAATGTGTATTAACAATGCAACTACGAATGGATTTTTTTTTATAAAATGCAAATGCAGGCAACCAACAATGCAATTCAAATAAAACTAGAAATGAAAGCAGAATTATTTTTTTTGAGCTAGCAAGCAGATCAATTTATTTTGGCTAGCAAAGCAAACCATGCGAATGATTCTTCTGTATCTGCTTTGGCAACCTGAAAATTAAAAACACGATATATATAAAGGTTTTTTTTAATCAAGGAAGAAACTAAGAAAAATATGAAATCAAAACAACCCCTTTTTTGAAAGTTTTTGTTTTTGTAATTTTTTTTTTGAAAAGAAAGAAACTAAAAACAAAACAAATAACACACCTGTTGCTTTTATATATATTTAAGAGGATGAGGATATTTACACCAAAGAAAACAACATTAATGAACACAAAATAAATGGAAACACAAGAAACTTGGTATTTTTTTTATGAAAGATGCTCAAAAGGTAATTAAAAAAAATATTTCGAACTTACTTCACAAGGGCCCAGCCCAAAAATAAACAAAACAACTCTTACTCACCTTCCTTTACTCTCTCTGTTAAACTAAAAAATGTTGAACTTTTCCTCTTCAAATAAAAAATAATTAAAAAAAAATTCTCTTAATTTTGATTCGGCTGTGATTAAAAATTGGAATTGAAGGCAATGTTTGGCTATTGAGTGAAGTTATTGGATACAGGGTAGTGATAGCGGTGTTGCGATGTTCAACAGAGGTGGTTCCGGCTTTGGGGATTGGCGAGGTTGGAGGAGTTGCTTCATGTCAGCTCGATTTGTGGTTTGGGTTGCAGTTGCAGGAGGGGTTTCGGTGATCGCTGGTGTTCAGGCGAGGCTGCGAGTGAGTTTTTTTTGGAGGAAGTCGTGAGTTGTTGCAGGCAGTGTGAATTTGGTTTAAAGTCTGTAGGTTGAGAAGTGAGGTAGTAGAGGGGATGTTTGTTAACTGTTATGTGTTTGTTAATGGTAGCAGCACTGTGGCCGGGTGAAGCTGCTATGGTGGCTGCAGTTGTATTTTGATGTATGTTAGTGAGGCAGAAATGTGGTTTCGTGAAGTATAGTGCTTGTATGTTTGTTGTTTGTCATTTCAGGCAATGGGGAGTGGATCAGTGAAGTGGGTAAGATGTGGTTGTGTGGATGGCATGTCTGTCAGCAAGCAATGAATGGGGATTGATGAATGTAGAGGCAGCGAGCAGAGGGGATAGGTGGTGCGTTTGTATTTTTTGTGATAGGGGTAGTAGGAGTTGGTGATGTGGGTAGTGGTTGGCTTCTAATGATGACAGAGAAGTTTTGGACTAGGAAGCACTGTATGCAAGGTGATGGTTTGATTATGATGCAGTGACACTGTGACAGGGTTGTGTGGTTAGAGGCACAGTAGTGATGGTTGCAGTGGAGTTGTGGTTGATCAGAGAGAGGTGGAGTTTGTTGGAGGAACTGTCTGTAATGTTATTTGATGTAGGCAGTGCTATGTTGACAGTTTTGTTTAAGGTGGAGAAGGTTGTTGAACTGTGTGATGTTGTGGATGACTGAAGTTGTGGAATGAAGATGGGGTGGTGATCAGGGGTTGTATCTTTGTATTGTAGATTGTGGTATTATGTGGTTGAGTTCGTAGTGGGATGAAGTTGGATGGAGCGAATGTGGTAGGCAAGGTGGAATGAAGGCAAGACGATATTCATTTTGGATGTGAAATAAAGTTGTGAAATGGAGTGTAGGAGGCAGGGTGATTGTTGTTATTTGAATGGAAGGAAATAGTGGGCTGACAGTTGTGAAATGTTTGAGTAGAAGAAGCAGTTTTATGAAGAATGGTTTGGAGGAAGTAGGTTGGGGATGACTTGTAATGTTGGACTGTATGTTTGGAAGTTTTGCAAAGTGATGAGTAATGATGAAGACTAGGTTGAATGCAACAGTGTTGTTTCAATGTGAAAGCAAAAGATTGTATTGTAACTGTGGCCAAAGAAAGGTGGCAGTGTGGATGGTGTTGGCAGTAGAATGATTTGTGGACTGTGATGGTGTATTGTTGGAGCTCAGGCAGTAAGGATGTTTGTAGAAGGAGATGTGGTCGGGTGAAGTAAGTGATAGACAGTTATGGTTGTATATGAATGGCAATGTTGATGTGATGTTTTACTGCAGTGATGGTGATTCAATCTAGGGACAATGGTGATAGGTGAGTGGTATTGGTTTGTATGGATGTGAGTTGTAATGGAGTGGTAATGGATGTTAATGCAGTAGCAGTGCTATGCGTTGCAAGCAATTTGGTGATGAAATGTTAGCTATATCTCTGGTAGGAGGGGCAGATTGACAGTAGAAGTGATGAACTATTTGATGTAGGAGGGGAGTTTGTATGGGTTTTGTGCAGCAGTCTTGTGCAGGGTGTTCTATGCACTGGAAATTGGTTTGTGGTGAGAAGTGTGAAGGTTGCAGTCTGAAGTGGTTGCAAGCTGAAGAAAGGTATGGAAGTGTGGCGGCTAAAAGATGGCACAGCAGTCAGTTTTTTAGTGATTAAGAAGGAGATGGTCAATGTTGAATATGAGCAGCAGTTAGGTGAGTGTAGAACTGTGATGTTGAAATGGGAGAGGAAGTTTGTTGATGTGATTGATGGATGCTGTATAAGCAGTGAGATGCAATGACTGTTGTTGACAGTTGATGACTGTTGTGGGGACAACTCAAGGATGTTAATGAGGCAGCAAGTTGATGTTGAGGTAGTGGGGGTATAGGACGATGTAACAGTGATGGTTTATGTATGTGCAAATGGTAGTGGGTTGGTAGTTGATAGACTGGTGATGGATGAGTTGTTAAATGTCGCAGTCGGAGGATGATGGTTTGTGGAAACAGGGGTGAAGTTGTGTGGCAAATGTGAAGGTAGGTGTATGTTTGGGTATGTGGGGAATGTGGAAACATGGGTGACTGTTGAAGAAGTGATGTAGATCAGGGCAGTAAGTAAAGCACAAAAAAGAGTAGTATGTGCACATTGCACAGTGACTGAATAGTAATGTACAGTGAACAGAAAAATGAAATAAAAGGCAATGTAAATTGTAAAATGTAAATTGTAAATGAAATGCAAATTGGAATAGAAATAAAATGTTTTTTTTTTGTTTTGAAATTGTGATCTGTGCTTTTTGCTTTTTTTTTAAATATGAAATGCAAATGCAATTGGAAATAGAACAACCACAAACACATAATGAAAATGCAATCAAAAATCAAACAAACTCTTTTTTTTAAATGCTAACAAACACACAAAAGACACACACACACTAAAATCAAACAAAAATAATCCGAAGAATAGAAAATCAAAATCAAAATGAATTCCCCGGCAACGGCGCCAAAAACTTGTTTAACCATGGAAATTCTATCGGATAAGAAAACCGTCGAAAAATTTATAATTAAATTTATACCGCAAGCGCACGGCGTACACTTGTAGTATGTGGCGAATACGGGTCGATTTGTAGGGAATTATTGATTTTAAAAATTCGATTTAATCAAATTATACCAATTTTAGGTGAAAGTTAAGCTAGAGAATTAACTGACTAACTAAAAGAAAAGAGAAGCAAATATAAGAGTTAAGTGATAATTTAGAGAATAAATCCACTCTCTAGATCATGTAGTTCAACATATATGAAATCATGATCTCTCTTTTATGGTCATTAGTGCTTTAATTGATGTGCTTATCATAAGTATGACATATTTGTGCTATTAATTAGCCAACATAAGCCATCAAACTATAACACACCCCTTAAACCACTTACTAACTTTCATGAAACTTGACAATGAAAATGAAAATTAAATCTATTTTAAATATGGCCTATCAACTATTGATTAAAAATATAGACCATCAAATTTTAATTTCAAATCACTTTCTTTTGCCATAATCATATTTTGATGAAGAGGCAATTAGTGTTAGTGATTGTTTAAGCATAGCTTATTTGGTGTCAACAATATAGGCTATCAAATTCAAAGCAAAAACAACAATTAAACCACTTCAATCATTCTTACTAAGCATAAAAAGAGAGCATGAATTAACAACTAGTTGAAGCTACATAATTAGAGTGCTTCATTACCCCTAAATGGAAGGGGTTTAGCCTCTCATATTTGTCATTTGATTAACAAAAGTAGCTTGCAACATGAAATAAAAAGAAAGCAAAATGAAAGCTAATGGAAAAGAGAACTATTCTACTTGCATAAAAGAAAAGAAATCTACTCTACAACATAAGAAGAAAAGCATGTAAGAGAAAAGAACATATATTGAATTGCATAAGAAAGAAAAGAAAAATTACAAGAAATAAAAATGGCTAAGTAGCCATGAAAAGAGAAAGAAAACTTTCTTTTACTTTTAAGCTAAAAACTAACTAAAGAGAGACTAAAGAAGAGAAGAGAGTGCCTCCATAATAGGGGTTAAGAGAAGGTAGCAGGTAGAAGAGTTTACATGAACATAATGGGTTATTTATACTAGCATGAAACCCTAATCCATAATTTGGGCAATGCCCAAATTACCCTTGAGAAAGTGTCGAGGCCAAGTAATCATTAACTTCTACTAATCATCATTTAAGTGTACATGAAGCCATTAATTCCATAAGCATGTGAATTAGCCTCTAATTTGTACATTAAGTTTGGTGGGGTCCTCCATGATCTTCACTTTGAATTATTTCTATCTTCATTCCTTTGTGTTCTTTTTGTGCATGCATATTTTCTTCATGAAACCACTTGTAATTGAAATCAAATTCCTACAAAATAGTATAGAAATTTCTAATTAAATTTTCTCAAGTTAATTTATGCATAAAAATGTCTATTTTTCCCTTGGATGAAGATGAATATGTGATAATTTGGAATTAATATGGATTTTGGTTAAAACAAGTTAAAATACCCAATATGATCATTTATTTAAATTAATTAGAATAAATATGGTGGTAAAAATATGCACATTTACGTGCACATCACAAACATTTGGAAACTAATTCTATGACTCTCTCTTCATCCTTGACCAATTAGAAAATTATCTTTGTTACTACTATAATTGTTGTTGAAGGAGTTCGAAGTACAATTTGACCATGGCAATAAGCAGTGCCAAAAACAATAGTGTTGGTGTCAACGAGTGTTATCTCCGTCATTATCACCGAAGATATGTATTGGCATCAAAGAATTAGGGTGTTGCACTTCACCAATAGAAGGACATAGACCACGTCACAAGTAATGAAAGGGACAATGATGCCAAACCTAGTCAGTTCCTTATGTGATCAACATTGTAAGCCATCAATGAGTTTCGATACAACCACTATCGAATCTCATCAATGCGAGACTCTGGTGGCATCACTGTTTACCTATCGTAATCGAAATAAGCTCGTCGCTGACAACCACAAAAGATGTTAGCATTACATTGAAGCAGTGCTAAACCTCATAGCACTTCGACGAATATATCCTACAATGACACCGAGAATGATCAACGTCGAAGGGATAATATGCAATGTTGCTCTTCACTGTTTCCAACTAATATCATCGATGATCAATTAAGAAAGCTTAAATGCATGAGATTATCAACAACGACGACAAAGACCATCAATAACATTGACTTCGCATATCATCAACAAGTCCAAGAACCCAAGACAACATCAATGTCAATGATTCCATATGACATTTGGAGGACTCCACATGCCTATGACAAGCGATGCTGATGGTGAGCACCATCAATATCCACGAAACCGTTAATATTGCCTTATGATTATAATTGCCTCATAATTGCGTTGAATCAAGCTGGTACCAATACCCACTTATGAAGGACGTCGACTTTCATGATAAAAGCCACCAATACCATAATTCATTATTGCCATGTACTTTTATTAAAGAAATGAAGGCGAAGCTCAATAATGTTCAACATTGACGACTGTCAAAGTCAAGCGTATCAACACCAAGATCATCGAAGCCAAGTGGGCCGAAGACAACAACCAGGCCGTATTTCTTTCTCTATAAATAAGGATATAAGGGTTCCATTCGAGGGGACAAATTTCTTTTTCTTCCCTCTTCTTACGTTTTCATCTTTGTAAATCCTAAATTAATTTGGGGATTTTGCCGATTGTAATACTTTAACTTTGTACAAATGAGGATTTGGATATTGAACAATTGCATTGCTTATTGACTCGATTTTTGAACATGAGACTTGCATTTTTAATTGACTTTGAATTAATACATTAACATTGCTTGCATATTGCATATTGATTCGAATTACTTTTGATAATCGAGTTGACAAAGCAAAGAATTATTACAGATATGGAATCATGCATGCTTCGGCCTATGACTCCGATAATATTCAATACTTCATTCTAGCGACTTTGAAAAACCTCGACAAGGCCTCTAATTTGTTATTTCCTAATCATTTTTAGGATTAGCGAATTAATTTGTTAACATTTTGGTGCTAGAAGGATGGCTCGAACCTCTGACTTTGTTAAAACCCAAAGTGGAACTAACCTAGCTAGGATATTTATTGCATAAAGAAATTACCATACCAAGCATATCCTTAACTAACCTACCTTATATCTTAACACTATGCCAATTAATCATGTTAAGATGTCCGAACAAGGATCCTCTGAGCCTAGAATAGCTAGGCCCATTTATCAAACCGTTAATAACCCCCAACTTCACGAGGAATTGATGTTAAAAATTAAGGCACTACAGATCATAGAAAATAAGAGAAGACAAGCAAAGTCTTATAACCCAGATAAATGGAGCTTGAATATGTTCCATCTAGGGCCATCATAGATTTTTGTTAGGAAAACAGTGTAAGAAAGATAAGTCTTCTCAAGAATAAGAAAAGAAATTCAACTTAAAGCCAAGGTGACCATTTCAAAAGAGAAGTAACAAAGAATTTTGAACAATTCACTAAAAAGTGGGAAAGTATTCTTAGACACTCCCAAGGACAAAATGAAACTTGAGATTCTTTGAAAATGAAGCTTGTTATGGAAGCAAAGGAACTTAGTGTAAGAAAAAAATAGCTAAGCATCACCTAAAAGGGCTAACCTCTAAACCACGACTTACAAAAGATTGCACTCTTAATACTTCTGTAGAGAGCATCTATTTCTCGACTAAAGATGAACTCAACTATTGGCATTCACAAAAGAGGAAACCCAAGTTCGAATGGAATCGTGGAGGATCATATTGTCATTATCATCTTGCAAATGACCATGACACTAACCAATGCATGAGCCTAGAAGTGATGATCATTAATTTTCTAGGGCAAGGAAAACTTAAAGAATTTGTAAAGAGATGTTTAACGAGTTTACAATAAGGGAAGCTTCTTCAAATAAGTGAATCTACATGGTTAAGGAGTAGGATTCTCCTAAGATAAAGAATATGGTCATCGAAGGCCTTATAAATGCCTTCAGTGTCGTCATCAAAGGCCTCAGTGAAGCGCCTCCTAGAGGGAGGATGGAGTAAGCCTTTAGTGCCTTCATCACACACGTCACTAAAGCACCGACTAAGCCTTTAGCACCGTCATCAAAGCCTCGTCGAAGCACCTCCTAGAGCGAGGATGGAGTAAAACTTTAGTGCCATCATCAAAGGCCTCACAATATCACTGACCCAGCCTTTAGTGTCGTCATCAAAGGCCTCGCTATAGCACCGACCCAGCCTTTAGTGTTGTCATCAAAGGCCTCACTAAAGCGCCTCCTAGAGGGAGGATAGGTAAGACTTTGGCCTATCCAAAGCACTAAACAAGCCTTTAGTGTCATCATCAAAGGCCTCACTGAAGCATCTCCTAAAGATAGGTCAGGTAAATATTTCGTTCTACTCAAGATAGCAACCTAAACACAGCACACGATAGACCTAAATCATTACCTAAGACATTGATAAAAGGTTTGATCCAAGTAGTGATCATCACCTAAGATGGTGACAAATATATCAATCAAAATCCGAGCCAAGTAATGCTTCAAATCAATCAATCTTCTAGAAGAAGATCCATCAAAATTCGAGCCAAGCAGCGCTTCAAATCAAAAAAAAATCTTTTAGAGGAAGGTCCATCAAATATGAGCTATTTATGCTTCTCGACAAATGCAATCTTCAGTCGCTCGATAAGAGATTCCACTCTTCTATTATTATCACAAGATTTGGATTTTTGGTCTTCTATTCTAATTTCCAGATATGGATTTCTGGTCTTCTATTATTATTGCAAGATTTAGTTTTATGGTCTTCTATTATTATTGCCTGATATGGATTTATGGTCTTCTATTGTAATTACCAAATATAGATTTTTGGTCTTCTATTAATATTGTCAGATTTGGACTTCTGGTCTTCTATTCAAATTGCTAGATATAGATTTTTGGTCTTCTATTATTA
Source organism: Allium fistulosum (assembly GCA_030737815.1). Lineage (NCBI taxonomy): Eukaryota > Viridiplantae > Streptophyta > Magnoliopsida > Asparagales > Amaryllidaceae > Allium > Allium fistulosum. The sequence continues at coordinate 419,975,112 of CM060907.1, read as the reverse complement.
TTGCCAGATTTAGATTCCTGGTCTTCTATTATTATTGCTAGATATGGATTTCTGATCTTCTATTTTAATTGCCAGATATAGATTTTTGGTCTTCTATTGTTATTGCTAGATTTGGATTTATGGTGTCCTACTCTTATTGCAAAATATGGATTTTTGGTCTTCTATTATTATTGTCAGTTGTGGATTTATAGTCTTCTATTTTTATGTCCAGATGTGGATTACTATTCTTTTATTATTGCCAGATGCAGATTTATGATCTTCTATTATTGCCAGACAAGGATTCCTAGTCTCCTATTATGAATTTCTGGTCTTCTATCATCAGATATGAATTTCTAGACTTTTTCTATCAGATATATTTTTGGTTTTCTATTATTAACTATAGAACAAGTTTCTTGTTTTTTAATGACAAAGCAAATTCTAATATGGAAATTTTAGCTAGTAGGGTTTTTAGTTATCTTAACAAGCAGAATATTGATCTAGACATCAAAAGCTCAAAGCACAAAAATAGGATAATCAGACAATTCAATTCCAATCCACATACTATGTATTTGAGGTGACTTTCATTCCAACACAAGTCTATTTATAACTAATATATTATGTAAAAAATTACAGGTACAAAAATCAGGTAGATAAGAGGATCTATTTAAAGCAAAATCTTCGCTAAGGCTCATGGTTCCATGCTAGCTTATCTAAGTCCTTGGTAATTAAAGGATCAGTGATGTGGCGAATGGCCACATCCAGAAGTCCTTTGATTTTCTTTTCCTTTCTCTAAATATAGTTTGCATTATCAACTGAATCAGTTTGAATTTCCAAAGCAGGCTGAAGAGTTTTGTTGGCTCCTCGTAAATTTTGAATTATACTCTCTAATTCTTCGATCTTTTGTTTAAGAGTATATTTCTCGTGCTCAATTCCTTGAATTTTGCTTTCATATTCGTTGATACGTTGAGATGCCTTTTCATCCCATTTCCTACCAAAGCGTTGCATATATTTGAATTTAACTTTTCTACTCCATTTTGAGATCATGTCATCGCTTAAGCCTAAAGGTAGGTTTAATAAAGTAGGGAATTCTTGGCTCGCTGAAGACCGAGATCTGGTCATTCCTCCCGAGAGTAGGAGTAGGAAGGTCAACTTTTCCTTCACTTGCAATAAGTTCTAATGGCTGATGGTAGACTTGGCTTTTCATTAGCTCCACTTCGAGATCGTTTATTTGTTGATGCAATTTAGCTATTTCAGCATCGAAATCAAGTGGAGACTTAGGGTCTAACAACGATTCAATCCTCTCTATCAATGGTTGAACTCCTTCGTTCTTCTTTTTCATTTATCCTTCCAAGCTGGAATTTCGCTCTTTTAGACCTTTAACATTCACTCTCAGTTGGAAGTATTTCCTATTCCATCATTATGCCTCTGGAAGATTCAGAAATAGTAAAGCTGAGTCATCTTGAGAAGATTTCATCTTCTCAATATTTACTAGCAATCTATCATTAATTTCAACAAATCATGAAAAAGTGCCTAGAGGGACAAATGAATGCTCGAACTATGTTTCATATTAAGAATAAGTGAAACAAAGACAAATACATAAAGAAAATAATAAGTCCTTTCATTTAACAACAACAAAAGCTTATAGACAACAAGGAAGCTTGAAATACATCAATACTCTATTTTCAAACATTTAATTGATCTCTAAAGCTTCGAAACGATAGTTTTGTCCTTTTCAAGTGACTTGCCGACAAAGTGAGTGTAGAATCAAAGGAAGCCATGATTCCTTCTGGGGTATAAAAAGGAGGAAACAAATGTTAATCATTTTTTCCCTAACCTGAAGGCCATCACGACCAAATATAATTTTGTGTGATAGGATCAAATTTCGCTAAGTAATTTATTGTAACGATCTGCATTTTCAACTATCAATTGTCAACACTAATACATCCATAGTTTTCACATGCCAAGTACCTAAGTGCATAAAAGATGAAAAGTTAGGGTGAAATGAAAAGAAATGAAATAGAACAAGAAAGAAGTGAACAAGATATTAGAATCTCAAAGCGGAACGATAATATATAATATCAAAGGAACACTATAAAGCGGGTACTCCGATATAGAAATTTTGGAGTTACAAAACCTGTGTACCATCATCGGCCTGGACAGTTATAACAACATGTCCTAATAAATGCTGATATGTACAGTATAGTAATGCAACAGAAATAAGAATGCTACGATAGGTGAAACATTCAGCTCGTCTTCTCAAGCTCCAATGAACATCAACGAAAACCTGCCTTTCCTAACTACTCGAAAGAGCAGGAATTTAGGGAAAATTAAAACCAAGTTTCAGACATAAGTTTGGCACGAGAAACTCAAGAAATATGCGATCAACATATAACAGTGCTTTCGAGATCAAGTGGAATGCCATAACGGTTATCCCTTCAAAAGAACCACCATCTAATAGGTACATAAGGTGATATAATAGATAATCTCTAAAGTATAGAATATAAATATTATAACATAGCTGGAATGGTTACATTTGTTACATTCAACAGCATATTAGAGGGTACAATCAAATTCGATAAAGAACATTCGCATAATGGATTTTTCGTGGTGATCCCTTCGGTCAAGCTGAATCCAATCTCCATGCACAAGGGTCAGAAACTACCTTGAGCATCATATGTCTCTAGATAAAATATACCATAAGGTAAACCTAACAGGTCCACATCTAAATACGTGATCCCGAATACCATCACTCCCACCTACCAATAATCGATGAGCATAATCTAGATCCGGTGAGATAATATCCTATCGTGGGTTAGATAAACCTCAATGTAACGACCCACCTTTTTGGACGGTTTAAACCGACAATGAAACACATATGTCAACTCAAACCATTAAAAAGGAGGATTGTTATGGGGTAAGTAAGAAAATAAGAGAAAAGAAGGAAAAACAAAACACAGAATCTCACAGCGGAATGACAAAATATAATAATCAAATAACAGTTCATGAAGCTGTTTTACAAATAACATTTGATTACCTTTTACAATATATCAGAGTTATACATACAGCATGAATAAATAAATAATGCAGCGGAACAACATGATACAGTGAAATAATAATAATATAATACTAAACTCCGTCTTCGTCCTTTAGAAATAAGGTCTTCAACGCTAAAAAGTTCAGGTTGACCCGAGCGTAATGAAAAGACAAAGCACTCGAGTCAGAACTAAAATATCTTATGTAAGTTAAATCAATAGTAAATAAATATGAGTGTAATGGCTTCAGAGATGTTTACGGGATTTAAAATCTCCTATCCAGTGTATAATGTGCGTACATTAACTTAAGAGATGTTCGAGATTTCCAACTCCTAAGGATCCGTTAAACTATTTACTATGAAGTAATATACACTATATATATAGTGTCTATCAGTAAAGTATTAAAATAGCATTAAGGCGTTATCCATATCCCCTTTAACACGTTTTATAAATATCGTAGTCCATACAATACTGTAAACTCCACCAAACCGGTGGGCTATCAGGGAGCACTCCATAGGTACGACACAAAACAAAATCGTAGTGGGCTCGATAAGGCATATGACAAGGCACGCGAGGCAATGCCTAAGGTAGGATACTACCGTTTTGCACGCCCGGACTGGTGGTAATGCATAGCAGCTACTATCGCCTACCTCGAAACACACTCCCATAATCAAATCAAAGTTGGCCACCAAATCAATCACAAAGTAACAGATATGGTATCAAAGAAGCATGTTCGATCGGAGGAGTGACCTCACTAGGCCCGGGATAGCTCCTGTCAAGGTTTTAAATCTCCCCGAGATCAGCCGAGATGAAAATCCGAGATATTAGCCAAAATCCGAGATTTGGCAGCTTGGTTAGTTATAAGTCTTTTAAATATCGCCCGAGACAGCCGAGATATTTGCCCGAGATATTGGCCAAAATCCGAGATTTGAAACCTTGGCTCCTGTTTTAGTCATATCAACCTGACCCAGGGGGATAGGGCTGCGTTTCTTACCTCATACCAGAAGCGTTCGCCAAACCATCCTACTTCATTCTGGATTCTCTACCATGTGCACAGTTGTTAAAGTGGTTTCGAAATTGGCAGAGAGTATGACAATATCCTACCCCGGTCTCTCTAACAACCAAACGCTTACATTTTTCACACCATGGTCATTTTATAAAACATTTAAAATAGATCCATAAAACATTTTATACCTTCATATCAAGATATCTATATACTTATTCCAAAAGTATAAATATTTTCATAAATACCGAGGAAGATTTCTTTCAATTAATTTCGAAAATCATTTATAAATCTCTTCTAAAACATTTATAAGTCTATTTCTAAATTCCAAAACAGTATACAACTCTTCCCTTTTTAAACAAGTTCCTTTTATAAACCCTTTTATAAAATCCTTTAAAACCTTTATAAACCATTATAAAATTCTTTTATAAAATCTTTCATAAGATCCTTTTATAAAATCCATTATAAAATCTTTTACAAAACTTTTATAAATTCCTTACAAAACCTCTTACATTTTTATATATTAAAGTTATTATAAAATCTATATTTGTTATATTAAATTAAAACTATATTTATTAAATTAATTTTTTAAATAAATCTTTTAAAACTATATTAAATATATTATTAAATTAAAATTTAAACTATTTAAATTATGTGTTTAAAACTAAACAAGATTATAAGTTAAAATCTTTAATTTACATTTAAAACCATATATTAACTTATAATTTGAAGCTTAAAACATATAAAATAAATTATTTTTCAAATATAAATTTTTATATAAAATCATTAAATTTAATTTAAAATCAAATTTATGTTTGAAGCTTAAAACATATAAAATAAATTATTTTCCAAATATAAATTTTTAAATAAAATCATTAAATTAAATTTAAAATTTAATTTATAAATTAAACATACTTTACTATTTAGAAAATAATTTAAAACCGACGAACGGTGTCCTTATATAGTTTTCTACCCTAAGGTCAAGTGATAGGGTATGTATCATTTCAACCCCAAATAGTTAAATTTCCGGGTATATGTCATTTCAACCCGCATCCCGAATCAATAATTTCCAAAATAATAAAATCGCTCGGGTTTATCATTTCAACCCATAATGATTTTCCCTAATCTATAAGATCGTCCGGGTATGTATCATTTTGAACCCATAGTGATAACAGAGATATAAACATCGAATCATCCAAAATGTCAACAAATAAACATCCATCACAATCAACATCCAAATTAGCCAATAAACCACAACAATTAACTGTTATCATTATCAGGTGTTTAACTAACAATTTAAATTCAATATTAATTTAAATGGCAATTAAATTCAATATAAATTCAAATTAAATTTAAATGACAATTTAAAATACAAAACAGCAATCAATAAATTTCTAATCACATCATAAATTTAATTTAACTAACATAAGATGGTTTACTATTTGTGAGTGAGTCAAAACACTCACCTTTTGATTTGTCATCGATTTATAATCCAAATAAAACCCAAAATTTGAACAGCCTCCAAAATCAACTAACAAGTTCCATATTATCTGAAACTTCAAAACGGTCGCAACGGAGAAAACCGCGCCCAAATCCGAGCTCGTATGCAAAAATTACGCGCGTTAGAAGGTTGTAAATCTAAAATAAAATTAAATAAAAAATAAGGGGTAAAATGTCACCTTCGTTCACGCTAATAACCCTAGACGCGATTGCCCAGCTCGATGAACCCATAGCCGCCACCAAGCAATGACCTGCCGCCGCCCGTACGAGCCACACTTCCATGATCAGACACTACCGCAAGCACAAACACCTCTTGCCGCACCATCCCCATCCACGCGATGCCGCACGACCATCCCTAATGGCTCTGCCACCATACATCATCACAGCTAAATTCTGGCAAATTCATGCACCAATAGAACAAACGAACCGTATGGATGAACTCCGTTTCATCTCCTCTTCCAAACACCACTTCCCGATCGTCGATTGGTCGACGATCCACCGTCGATCGCGAAACCCTAGCATGGACGATCGAGAATAAATCGCCAATTTCTGGCCAAACCGAACCTCGATTGCAAAAACGAATAGCAAATCTAGATTATGCTCGTCGAGAGCTTTCTAATAATATACAATTCGATAGGTTTTGAGGAGTTTGATTTTTCAAATTGATTTTATTGGGAATTAGGGTTTGGGTTGACATCCATTGGGAGGGAGGAAGAAGCAGATGATTTGAACAGATACGTACAGAAATGGGAATAGACAGCTAGGATTTTCAGAAAAAAAATCTATTTATATACAGATGAATAAGAACGAATAAACATATCAAATTGGTTCGAAACGATAACAACAGCCCGAAAAGCCCGTTTCGTCCCCGAAACGAAAGTAGGTCATCCCATATATCAAAATATGGTTTTTCGATATTTTTAAACTCAATGGAACTTTCAAACCCTAATTCCATTGTATACAAAAGTTAGCTTTCAAAATCAAATTGTATTCATTTAAATTCTTTTTAATTGATTTTTACGCGTTTCAAGCTCGCACGGCCAAACGACAAGTCTGATCGTTACGAAACTTGAAATCCTACAATAATTCACTGTTACAGATCCGATGAAACTGATTTCATCGAAATCCGAGACAGTAGCCAAGATGGTTAATTTTCACGTTAATTAAATAAATTATTATTAAATCGATTTAGTCACCTTTAAATTCAAATTTAAAAGTTAACAAATTTATCACTCTTGATTACATATAAATTTATAATCTTCTTTTTTAAACAAATTTTCCATGTCAAATTCAATATTTAAGTATTACATAAATTTCATCGTTCAATTACAACTGTAATAAATTCATTAATTATAATTTAAATTCAAATAAATTCTTTTATTTTGATTCTCGCTCTTATTATTGAATTAACTATTACCTTATGAATATAATTGACATTAGTTTACATTTTATTACATTAATATTCTACGGTTATCATCTTAACTCAAATTAATTACAATATTTCAATTTCATTAATTCCATTAATTACCAATTTAATTCCTTGTTTACAATTATAACCAAATTAACTTTACAATTATTTAAATTGATTGAGGTGAAGTTAAAATAGTTATCAATTACATTAAATCAACATTATTAAATTACATTCTAATACTTTTTCCCATTTATAAATCATAAATTTTAGTTCTTCACAATATTAAGTTCCAAAATCTTATTTAATTTAATATTTTTAATTATCAAAAATACGGGTCGTTACACTCAAGCTATGCTCTTACTCTGTTTCTAGACATTTTCTGTCGAGATCAGTTTGGCATCTTTCACATAGTCTTCATCGCTCAAACAGAACAGGAATCCCAAATTGGATCCCCGCATTTCAAAAAGATCTCAAAACCACACATGGATTCCCACATCACAACAGATCTTGAAATCACACATGGATTCCAACATCCACAATAGATCACGAATAAATACATGTGTTCGAGCATCTTAAACAGATCTCGAATCTCCACATAGATCCATTTATCTTGAACTGGCCCACTTCCAAGAGATAGAACATGTATCTTAACTTTGAAGTGGTTTTCGGTATGTGAAACACTTACCGATCTCAGTCTCTCCAAGACTGAATCGACAAATTTGATCATTCAATGTAATGAGAGTGATCGCATATCGAAACCGAATCTCATATACTTATCACATTACCAATATTTTCCTCCCATACTATCCCTCGTTCAACAGTGAAGCCGGTAGGTTAGAGTTCTATTTCTCATATCCCTACATGAACATCGGTCTTGATTCCAACAAATAGACAAGCCTACTTCATCAGCTTTTAGTGCTAAGTATACAACTAAATGGTTTCCATAAACGGGTAAACATACAAAACATGATCAAGTCACATAAGTAACTTCTAATTATTTTTTTATTTTAATTAATCTTTTATTAATTAAAACCACTTTTAGTAGTAGAACTTCTTTTATCTAATAAAACATCATTTATGAATTTCTACTATTCATTTGTACTCTTTTACATACCTCAAAAGTATTCATATACTTATCTCAAATGGTATAATATATTCGCAAATAATTAAGAAGCTTCTTACTTTAAAATTTTACTCTTCCTGCACTTCAAAAAGTATTTATATACTTATCTCAAATGGTATAAGTATATTCACAAATCGTTAACAAGATTTCTTACTTTGAAACTTTGCTTTTTCTATCTTTTTCAAAAAGATTCCTTACTTATAATTTCCTAAAAAATATCCAGTTTAAGGATCTAAGTACTTTCACAAATCCATTCAAAAAGGCTTAAGACTAATGTTACTTAAACATTGTCACCACAAATCTAAAACCATTTCACTTATGTTTATCTTTAAAACATTCTTTTAAAGATCTATTTACATTCATAAGTATAATAAAAACGGGTTAAAGACAAATGCTATTAAAGCATTGTCACAACAATCCCAAAATCATTCCATACTTGTATTATCTTTAAAACATCCTATTAAAGATCTAAGTTTAATAATAAGTTAAGTTTGATTATTGACTAATCGATTATCTATTTATAACTGTTACTTATACAAATCGATGTTCCTATACTTAACTCATTCCCAATATTCCTGACTTAACTATTCCTCGTTTAAGAAAATAACTGATATATTAGAGCACTATTGCTCCGTTCCTACTTGACATCAATCTTTAACTCTCAAAAATAGATAAACATACTTCGTCGGCTTTTAGCGCTAGCAAAGTTTGTTACCTTTTTAAACAAGTAAACAACAAGATTAACACATTTCTGACATTTCAACTTATATTGTTCCTCATTCAAGAGTGAAGCTAGGTAAGTTAGAGAACTGGTTGCATTAAAGTCTTGCCTAGACACTTCATTCTTGAATCTCGCATAGGTTTACTCGTCAGCTTTTAGTGTTAAGCCTAGTCAATCACCTTTGCCAAAACTTATATATATATAAAATAATACTTTACATACACTTGTAAAAAGGTTTTGAATATCTATGTAAAATATTACTTGAAAATAACTAATTTAGAAGTTTGATTTAAAACATGTTTTACAATTTGCAGCACTTTACTTTAAAAATTCGTCTATAATCATTAAGTTATATTTAAACTTTGATTCTTTTTTTCAAGCTCAAATACATTTTATAAGAACTTCCATAAAATGATTTTATAAGGAAAATAATTTAGAAACCTTTTAAATTACAGAAAACTAGCCAAAAGTCGCATTTTAAACACTAAAAGGAATAACCGACTTACCACAGCATTTGTAAATGCTGTTAAAAGTCATTGTTAAAACAACATTGAGAAGTGCAATCTTTACAACTAGTTTAACCACTTAAACAAGTTATTTGAGACTTGAAATTTTTATGGTAAGTACTACCATTAGGGTACTCAAAACCATGGAAATAAATCCCTAAGAATATATTTCCATTTATTTATAAATTTCCCAAAAACAAGGAATTCTAAAGTGCACTTATAACAACTATTCTTATCTCAAACACTTTCAAACTTAATTCAATTTAATGTACATGTTAAACAACCATTTGAACATCAATTCAAAGTCACACCACATGTTTAAGAGGGTAATAGAAGTGATGTTATACAATATAAAGTTATCATTTGCTTTCAAAAACAAGAGGGGTCCAAATTTTATAACTTTACTTAGTTAATGCACTTTAACTTTGTAATTCACACACAACATATGTATACTTAATATATGCTCAATAGATAGTGAGATAACTCACTTAGATCCATGCCTAACCCAAGCATAAAGTTATAAGAACCAAATAACCACCTCCTTACATCAACACAAGCCTAAAGGTCCAACCTTTAGCATTTCCAAACCAAAGCCATCACCTTCTTCCTCCTCCCCTTGCTCACGGCCCATCAAAACTCCAACCTTCCTCTCACATCTCCTACTTCTTGCTTGCTAATCATGCCTCTCATGATGTATTAAGACTAATGCCAAAGTTTAAAAGAGATTGAAGAAGATTTGGTTAACATTTGAAAAAGTTAGAGAGTAATAAGTGGATTAGTGCTTAAGCATTTCCACCATTTTCAACCCTCCTACTTCATCTTAAGCTTAGGAAATTTGTGATTATTCCCTAAGGGTATGCCTCTCCTTATTTAGGAATTTACAAGAGGTCAAAACCACCTCCTACCTTCCAAGAAAGGTTACAACGGAGCCTCATTTACACATGTTAACTTTACACCTTTCTTATTTTGCTTAAAAGTTAAGTATTAGCATAAAAGGTAATTTTCTAAATATCTTCCCTTACCTCTTGCATGACATCATCCATAAAGTTAATTTCCACAAATGAAAAAATATTTTTATTTTATTTTCTTTAATTCCTAACCAAATAAGTGTATTTATAAAAATTTGAACAACTTCTGACTGTTAAAAAGTTGTTTATCAATAAAACAATTTTTTGTCATATTATCGATATTTTTTCAAAGTATTTATTTTTGTTAAAAAATTTCCAAAATAAATTTACAATCATTATTAATGATTTAAAAGAGCGTTAAAAATCTTATTAAATCGTTTTAATACCACTTAATCAAAGATTCAAATATTTAAATAATTCAGATATTTAAATACGAAGTGTTTGTAATTCCTGTTCGTTGCATTTATCCTTTTCATCGTGCAAATAGTCAAAGTGGAAATAAGGGAAATGCATGTAGAATTCTTATAAATATCTAAGGAAACAATGTCTTGCCAGCTATGATGTTTAGAGAATCGATAATTTTTCTGTAGAATCTTTCTTTTGCTTGAAGATTTTACTCAAAATATCCCTAGGGGAAAGATTGCTTGAGAGGTCTTTATTATGTACAACATGTTGAAATCATACTAGAGATAAGAAAACTAAAATGATAAAATCCATAAGTAAACCAAGTTGCATATTTCAATTATATAATCATTCGGGTTCGCACAAAATTGATTTCTTATACATTTCAAAAATGAACCTCTTCCTATTATATCAATGTTTCTAGGGGGAAGAGAACGAGAAGAAAGAGGAATAGGGGCAACTCTATGGAGATTCTTGCATGCCCTAGATTAGGAATCAAACCCATCTTCATTCTGATATCTACGATGAAAATGTCTAAAAAAACCTCCACGGTTGTCGCCTAAATAGAGAAGTCAACAAATTTACCCCTCGAGTAAGCTCTATAGAAGAACTCTTCCAATGCATTGCTATCGTCAATTAATATCTAGAAATGGGTCATTAGCTCAGTGTTCTCCACCAAGAGTTTTTCTTGATGGTGGTGTGCTCTTTCTATCCGAGAAGTGACTTCCCTTTCTTTGAAATATCTTAATTTTGATGTACTCTTGGCAAGCTTCTTGTACTTTTCAAACAATTCATTATACTCTTTCATTTGCCTATCTAGTTCCCTATTTAATCAATCTATATCCATATGTTTCTTTTCAAGCATAACATCGTAATGGTATTTCAATTTTCTCCTTAACTAAAACAATTAATGTATTAACTAAAGTTATTTGATAACTTGAGGCACTGGGATAAAGAGATCCATACCTGAGAGAGCAGAACTGAAGATGAGGAGATTTTTCGTTTTGGCTTTTTGAAGCACAGTCCTTCTTAAGAGAATCTTTCTTTGAAGGATCAGGCACAACAGCATTTTCTTCATCTTGGAGGTTGAATCTAGGTTGGCATCACGAAAATCAACCTTGTCATTTGGCTGTCCTAAAAGCCCATTTCCATCACTTCCATCGTTGTCATCATTGTTGTTATCATTATCATCACTAGGAACATCATTGTTATGACCATCCCCATTCCCTTTTAGGTCTAGGACCGATGGTCTCACATGTGGGTGAGGTGGGCACGCTTGTGCTGATTAAGGTAAATAAGTGGTTAATATATATAGGCTCAAATTTGGGGATTTGGGCAAGGGGTGCAAAATTAGAAGATTTGTTTGTTAGGACCAGTACCGGCAACATTCCCTTTCAGGTCGAGGACTGATGGTCTCACATGTGGGTGAGGCTGGGCACACTTATGCTGATTAAGGTAAATAAAGGGTCAAATAGGGGGCGACAGTTAGTGTATACCGGCGATGACCAAGCGTATGGCATCGATTAGGGTAAATAATTCGCTACTGCGTCCTAAGAGCTAAGAGGTGTCTTTTGCTGTGGGACCAATAGGACTGGTTCACAGTGGCACAACAGAGATAGGAAAGGCCGATCAATAGGTAGGATTAGGATTTCAGCCTAATCAAGTTAGCAGTTGAGATAGGATTAGGGTTTCAGCCTAATCACAGTAGTTTAAGACAAGTGCAAACAGTCAAACAGAATCAGAAATAGTATTTTATGCAAGTTTTATCTTTTCTCTATCTTCCTTTCAAGCTAGAACTATTGCTTAGTCTATTATCTTTATCTTGCTTAGAAATGCTAGTAATTACTTTCACTCACCAGACTTATTGTCTGACCCACTCCTCTATCTTTCATTTTTTCCCCAATAGACCAGTAGAGTTGAGGGTAGTTGATTCAAGTTGCTTGGAGATTCATTTCCATAGTTTTCTCATTTCAGATGTATTCTTTTGCTTTTCATCTTTTTTGGCTTATGATGGATTGTCACTTGTGAGAGGGATTATTATTGTTATTTTTATACTCTAATTATGTGAGACTGAGATGTATTTTCATGAGACATGAAAGATTTTGAGTTTTTAAGACATATTATGTTTTTATGATTATTTTGAGATGAAATTTAATTCTCAATGATAAGTTATTATTTAAATGTTTCTACTGCTTTTACTTATTTGTCTTGTGAATCTTAGTCTCTATGATGCTTTAGCTATACCTATAACGCACCACATCCTTTGGTGTGCCCTTTTGGGAATACTAAGTGGTGTGGGGTGTTTCATTTGGTATCAGAGCTTAAGGTTACAGGATTCCTAAAAACTAGTTTTAAAAGTAAAGTATTTTTCAAAGGTAACATGTCTTCGAACTAAAAGTATTTTTCAGGAAGAAACTCTTATTATAGATATAGTTTTCAAGTGTAAGAGAGTTTTTATAAAAATCCCCTCAAAGTCCAGTTCATCCTTCTTTCGATTCTTTCGAGCCTAAATTTTCTTTTCATTGCATAGAATGGCGGGCACCCTAAATCTTCCAAAGGGTGTCCAAGTCCCTGGTTGGTTCCGTAGATACCTCCAAGCTACGGCACCAGAGGTGCAAGGGCAAGCGCCTAATGCAACATCGGAGGGTGGAGGTCCCGTTAATCCACCTGAAGTAGCCAATTTTTCTAATCTATGCAAGGACTTCGCTAATTTAGGAGGCAAGACTTTTTTTGGCACCTAGGATTTTGTAGAGGCGCACGAACTTGGTTGTGGAATACGGAGCGGATATTTGGGCTGTTAGGATTGGAGGACCGACAAAGAGTTCAGTTTGCATCTTGGCAGCTGAAGGGAGAGGCTTATTACTGGTGGGAGATTGTAGAGATGGAGGGTAGATACATTGGTTGGGTTGGATTTTGAGAAAGGTTTGGGAGAAAGTTCTTATTGCAAGTCGAGGAAAGCATGCAGTTGGAGAAGTTCATTAGTCTGAATCGGAGGAGTCTCTTGGTGAAAGATTATATAGGTCAGTTTAATGAGTTATTGAGGTCCGGGATGGAGCTTGTTAATACATCGCATAAGAAGGCCACCAAGTTTGCTAAGTGTTTGAACCATCCCCTCCAAGGGTTGGCATTGACACATGTACCTATGGGAGCGACGTATGAGTCACTTGTGGAAATGGCTCTCATATAAGATGTTGCTAAGGAAGAAGAGGTTAAGGGGGTTCCTAAATCAGAAAACTCTAAGCAGCGGTGGTGGAAGAATAAGAAGGATAAGGACAAGAAGAAAGAGGAGGACCTCAAAAGGGACAGATCAAGAAGGGCGAGAAATGTCATAATTATGGATTGGTTGAGCATTACTCAAAGGACTATAAGATGGACACGGTGAAGGGGAGGTGTTACAACTATGGGCAGCCTGGACACCTTAGTAGAGCTTGTATAGGCTTTGGATGCAACGCCTTCTAGTAGTGGACTAGACCGAGGTAGGAAAGTCTCTGTAGAAGGTTTGATCTCTATTTCGGATTTTCCTATTCAGACTCTTTTTGACTCCGGAGCATCGCATTCTTTCATTTCTAGTTCCTTGGTTGATTGTTTGCACTTAGATATTTCTCTAGTTGTAGACCCTATAGTTGTTTCAAACCCCATAGGAGGATCAGCATATTTATCCATGATTTGTAGGGCTTTGAAAAATTTTATACTAGACGTAGAGTTTGATTGTGACGCCTACATACTGGGGTTTTTATGATATGGGATGATTTTCGAGATGGACTGGTTATCCACTTATGTTGCGATATTGGACTGCGAGAGGAGAGTCGTCAGGCTAGGGACATGTAACAGACGGACTCTCGGGGTTTCTTGTGACCCGTAGAGGTCAGTCATGTTGAGCTTCCTTAATTCCCTTGATTCATCACTAGGAGAGTTAGATTCAGTTCCAATTGTTAGAGATTTCCTAGACGTTTTTTAGGAGGCTAGGGGGCTACCCCCTAAGAGAGAGATTGACTTTAGGATCTATCTGAATGACAATGCTAAGCCAATGGCATTGCCCATGAGACTTATGGCTCCTAGGGAGAAGATGGAGTTAAGTAAGCGGATTGGTGAGCTATTGGAGAAAGGCTTCATCAAATGGAGCATATCTGAGTGGGGGCCGACGGTCGTCTTCGCTACAAAGGTGGATGGTTCCCTTCGACTTCGTGTAGACTATAGAGAGTTGAATAAGCTCACGAAGAAGAACCGTTACCCACTTTCTAGGATAGACGATCTTTTCAATCAGTTGGTTGGCTCTTCAGTACTTTCACAGCTTGACTTAGCCACTGGATTTCATCAGCTTAGGGTCGTTGACGATAGCATCGATAAGACGGCATTTAGGACACCCGATGGATTCTTTGAGTAGTTGGTTATGCCATTTAGGCTGACCAATGCCCCAGCCTATTTTGTAGATCTGATGAGCCGTGTTTTTTGAGATGTCCTAAATAATATCGTTGTAGAGTTTGTGGACGACATTCTGGTGTTTTCCAGGAGTATGGAAGAGCATGCTATTCATCTTGAGGTGGTTCTGCGTATACTTCATGTTCATCAGTTGAAAGCAAAATTCTCAAAGTGTCACTTTTAGCGTGAGGAGGTACGTTTCTTGGGGCATGTATTCTCAAGAGAGGGTCTAGCTGTTGATCCTACTAAGGTAGTAGCAGTACAGGATTGGAAGGCCCCCAAGAACGATACCGAAGTTAGAAGCTTCCTAGGTTTGGCTGGTTATTATAGGAAGTTTATCAGAGATTTTGCTAAGATTCAACACCGCTTACTCGCCTCACTAAGAAGAATGCGGCATTCGTGTGGGTCGTGGATTGTGAGGATTCCTTCATAATGCTAAAGAGGGCCCTTACTACTTCACCAGTGTTAGCTTTACCCGACGGAGCTAAGCCTTTTACAGTATACACTAATGCATGTGGGACTGGCCTTGGGGCAGTATTGATGCAGGAGGGGAGGGTAGTATGCTATGGGAGTAGACAGTTGAGAACTCATGAGAAGAACTACCTCACCCATGATTTGGAGCTGGCTGCTATTGTTTTCGCACTTAAGTCTTAGAGACATTACTTGCTAGGAGAGAGGTTCGAGCTTTTTACTTAACATAAATCATTGAAGTGCCTATTCTCACAAAAGGATTTAAACTTGAGGCAGCAGCGTTGGATGGAGTTTCTGGCATCATATGACTTTAAGATAGCTTACACCCCTAGCAAGGGGAATGTGGTTGCGGATGCGTTAAGCAAGCAGAGAACAACCCTTAGCCCAATGTTCGTGGAGTGTAAAAGCCTGGAGTTTATTTCCACCTTTGATTTTAAGCCCCCTACGGACATTACTCCTAGATTATTGGCAGCAGTTGAGGTTAAGCCTACCATCATAGATCAAATTGGCTCAAGGCGGAAAGAGGATTCAGAGCTTGTGGATATTCTGGATAGGATTAGTTGAGGAGAGGTCTCTGGACATCTCCAACACTATTCCACCGATAGTAAAGGGTGGCTAAGGAGAGATGGAAGACTTTGTGTCCCCCGCACTGGTGATTTGATGAGTGAAGTTCTAGCAGAAGCACACCATTCTCGGATGACTATTCATCCGGGTGGTGATAAGATGTATAGGACCATAAAGAGAGTGTTTTATTGGAGTGGCATGAAGAAGGATGTAGCAGAGTTTGTGGCTAAGTGTCTTGTGTGCCAAAGGTTTAAGGTAGAGGAGCAGAGGCCTAGCGGATTGCTTCAACCATTGGATGTACCCGAATGGAAGTGGGATAGTGTTTCGATGGACTTCATAGATGGTTTACCTCGATCTAGGAAGGGGAATACCAGTATTTGGGTGATTGTAGATCATTTGACTAAGAGCGCCCACTTTATTCCGGTCAAGAGTAAGAGGACAGCACCTTATACGTTCGTGAAATAGTCCGACTTCATGGAGTTCCCTCTAGCACAGTCAGTGACAGGGACCCTATCTTTACTAGCGAGTTTTGGAGGAGCTTGCAAGAGGCTTTAGGGACACAGCTTAGATTGAGTACGGCCTATCACCCTCAAACGAATGGCCAAACAGAGAGAGTTAATAGAGTTCTTTAGGATTTGTTGAGGATGTGCATTCTTGATTTTGAGGGACTTGGGAGGAGCACCTTCCTTTAGTGGAATTTGCATATAACAATAGTTTTTAGGCTAGCATTGGGATGGCTCCTTTTGAAGCCCTTTATGGAAGACCTTGCAAGTCGCCTTTGTGTTGGTTGGAGTCTACAAAGAGATTGCTACTTGGTCCCGACATGGTTAGAGAGACTTCGAAAAAGATTGATTTGATTAGAAGAATGAAGACGGCCCAAGATAGACAGAAATCCAATGCAATAAGCGGAGAAGGGATATTGAGTTCGAGGTAGGAGATTTGGTTTTCATTAAGGTGTCTCCGCTAAGAAAGGTAGTGAGGTTTGGATCAAGTGGGAAACTTGCTCCCAGATTCGTAGGACGTTCCCTATTGTGGAAAGGGTAGGGAAGATGGCATATCGAATAACGCTACCGAAGAGGCTCGCGGGAGTCCATGATGTTTTTCATGTTTCGCACTTGAGAAAGTGCTTACATGATTCAGCAAAGGTAGTGGAACCTAGACAACTTGAGGAAGTTGAAGTGGGGAGAGAAGCATCGGTTCGTCGCATTCCTACCAAGATCGTTGGACATGATATCAAGAAGCTTAGGAATAAGGAGGTCCCTTTGGTTAAGGAGCAGTTGGGAGATAGTATTGAGGATGCTACGTGGGAGGCTGAGGAGAAAATATGTATCTTTTATCAGTATCTCTTCGACGGTACGTCTTGAATTTCCTATTTCCATCTTTAGTTTTGAATAGGTTCTTTCCTTTAGTGTCCTTTGGGAGTGTAGATCTTAGGATTTAACCTATGGATGGTAGGACAGAATGTAAACATGTTACTAGAACATGTTATGTATGTTGGACGCAAGTGGTTGCAAGTGTTTGCTAGTGGATGCTAATGGACGCATATACACACACTAGGCACTATTATCTCTTAGAGATCGGCCTAACTAGGTCAATAAAGCATATGCATATGGATGTGTGTGCACTTGCATTTTTATTTCATGGTTGCTATGAATGGGTGATTATCATAAGATTGTTGCATTTGGATGATGACTATAGCACGCATATAGAACTATCAGTTGTCATTAGGGAATTTGCATTCATTTAGATACAGGGCACGGAAATGAGCACATAAAAAATAGGTCGACTGAATCGGTAGATTGCCTAATCTTTTGCATTAGTTAGGGACATTGACATTACACTATTGCATATATCATAAATTGCATTAAAAAGCTTAAGGACAATGGATGTAATGGATGATGGTTGAATATGTGGTTGTGTAATTTGGATGAAAATATTTATTTCATTCTTCTATCCTTGGAGATTTCGGGGGCGAAATCCTTTTAGGGGGGGAGAATGTAACAACCCGAAAAATTAGAGTAATAATAATTAATTAACAAATTAATTGAATAATAAAATAGGCTTGAAAAATTGTCAGAATTGAGCCATGGGAGTTGCACCATTGGGTTCGTGGTAATTTTCTGAGCAATTTTCATATATAACTTGTTGAAATCCGAGTCAGTATGGAGAAGTTACGAGAGAAACAAAGAAAATCAGAATTATATATAATTAAAAAAAATGAAAAAACAAAAAAGTGCAGACCCGTTACGGGTCGACGCGCGCCTAAGTCGGGTCGACCCATAGGTCAACCCGCTTATTGGCCAGGTCGACCCGCATTCTTCCTTGGATGATTTTTCGTCCAGGTGGGAGCCGAAGACTGTAAATCTGATTTTTGGTGAAATCCTATGCATTTGTAGCTGCATCCGATGGTTCCTAGTGAGCCTATGACGTTGTTGCACCAAATTAAATCTTCAAATCCGATGGCCTGAGATCCCTAAGCCACACTATAAATAGAACCCTAGGCTTAGCTATTTTTCTCATTCATATTTTCTTCCAATTGGGTTCATTGCCTGAGGCTGAACCCTAAATAGAAAAAAATTCTAGGGAGGAAACCTTTTTAATAAAAATATTTTACACCCTAGTAGTGGATCCAGGAAGGCCTATGATTAGAGCTAAGGACCACAAGTGAGTGTTTTGTAATTATTTTTGATTTGTAGGCAATTTAAAATAATAGGGTTCTCAATAGTTGTAGTTTTTCTACAATTTTGAGACAGTTTTTATGTAAGTTTATTTACAGTCGGTTTTTAAGTAAATTTCAGAAGTTCTTTTCAGTCTATTTTTATTCAGCTATTTTTTCAGTTATTTACAGTTATTTACATCTGTTTTAAGTTGGAATTCAGCCTGTAAATGTTAGTTTCTTTTTATAGAGATTTAATCCTTTTTTACGCGAATAAAATATTGAAAAGAGAAGAATTCGCAAATATGGATTAAAATAGAAAAACACTAAATTTACAGAAATCATATGTAAAGTGAGAAAACCTGAAATAAAATGGAGATGGACTGAAATAGGAAAATTTGAGATATTTACAAGCATGGTTATAACAAATGGTTATAACTAAAGAGAAAATAGAAGAGTAACAGTTGCAAGAACCATTATAACACGTAGGTTATAATTAGAAAGAAAGAAATAACAAATGGGGCTAATTTTAAAAACTTAGATCTTGGATTAAGTTAATAAGCAAATATAGCAGTAGTGGCCCGTACCGGCAGCATTCCCTTTTAGGTCTAGGACTGATGGTCTCACACGTGGGTGAGGCTGGGCAAGCTTATGCTGATTAGGGTAAATAAGTGGCCAATAGATAGAGGCTCAAATTTGGGGATTTGGGCAAGGAGCGCAAAGTTAGAAGATTTGTTTATTAGAACCAGTATTGGCAGTATTCCCTTTTAGGTCGAGGAATGATGGTCTCACACGTGGTTGAGGCTAGGCACGCTTATGCTGGTTAGGGTAAATAAATGGTCAAATCGGGGGCGACAGTGAGTGTGTATCGGCGATGAATAAGTGTGCGGCATCGATTAGGGTAAATAATTCGCTACTGCGTCCTAAGCGCTAAGAGGTGTCTTTTGCTGTGGGACCAACAGGATTGGTTCACAGTGGCACAACAGAGATAGGAAAGGCCGATCAATGGGTAGGATTAGGATTTCAGCCTAATCAAGTTAGCAGTTGAGATAGAATTAGGGTTTCAGCCTAATCACAACAGTTTATGACAAGTGCAAACAATCAAAGCAAACAAACAAACATAATCAGAAATAGTATTTTATGCAAGTTTTATCTTTTCTGTATCTTCATTTCAAGCTAGAACTATTGCTTAGTCTATTATTTTTATCTTGCTTAGAAATGCTAGTAATTACTTTCACTCACCAGACTTATTGTCAGACCCACTCCTCTATCTTTCCTTTTCCCCTAATAGACCAGCAGAGTTGAGGATAGCTGATTCAGGTTGCTTGGAGATTCATTTCCAGAGTTTTCTCATTTCAGATGTATTCTTCTGCTTTTCATCTTTTTTGGCTTATGATGGATTGGCACTTGTGAGAGGGATTATTATTGTTATTTTTGTACTCTGATTATGTGAGACTGAGATGTATTTTCATAAGACATGATAGATTTTGAGTTTTTGAGACATGTTATGTTTTTATGACTTATTTTGAGATGAAGTTTAATTCTGATTGGTAAGTTATTATTTAAATGTTTTCCGCTGTTTTACTTATTTGTCTTGTGAATCTTAGTCTCTGTGATGCTTTAGTTATACCTATAACGCACCACATCCATTGGTGTGCCCTTTTTGGGAATACTAAGGGGTGTGGGGTGTTTCAAGATATCTATGGAGGTGAAAGCAAAGTAACCTTCTGGTGGGCTATAAATATTGTATGTGGGATCAATGGGAATGGCTTCAACCCCAGTGATTCTAAATTGTTCAAGGATAGATTCAACCTTAGCTTGAGATGTGATGTACGATGAATTCAAAATAATATCTCCCTTCCTGCTAATTTAAGGTGAAGGTTTAGATCCTTTATTAGCTTTTTTAGTGGACTTCTTGCTTGATTGTTGACTTTACATTTCTTGTCAGATTATATTATTCCATACTTAAGAAATAATCATATTCATTTTATATAAAAGATTTAGTGCACGTGAAGTTTTAAAAAAAAGAATTTAATATCTATTTACTATCAAAGCAACAAAGTATGTAATAGTCACTAGATAATAATTATAAAGTGTCACGTATTGGGTTTGTTAGAAAACATAAATTTTAATTCCAACAAGTAAATCCCATAAAGGAGCTATATTAAAATTAAATGAGAACGAATATTCAACACCAATAAACTCACATCGAAAATGAAACTTGTGCTATAAAATATTGACAAGCTTCACAACCATGACTAACAACAAAGTGATACGGATATCGACACTGACGAATAATGGCGACATGAATTGAAAACATAATAATTGGTTAAACAATTTATAACATGTTAAAAACATCGATATTGAAAGGGTCGATGCCATACAAAACTCTATTTGTAATGTTAAAAATGATTATGAAGAAATAAAGGAAAACAATAAGGCTTTTGCTATCGAACCATGCTTATAAACAAATGTTGAAGATGTGTGTCATCGTCCTTAATTGATGCTGAGTTTATTAATGTCACGTCTCATCAAAACAAATATTGTCAATGGCCTCCACAACCTCAACTAAGGATTACCACACTTTAACTTAATCGGTAACATGTGAAATGACTTTGGCACCTTCGATGTTAATTAAACAGTTAGGAACCCAACCAATGTCGACAGTCACAATAATAAGAGATTATCGCATCTTGTCAAAATCAAAGATTGATGTTGTCAAAGTAGTAAGAATTTTATTGGTGTCGAGTGTCATGCTAACATCACAACACTGTTTTAAAATTATCATTGAAGCTATTAATGTTGCATCAAATAACGTCTATAACTCCAAATAGGTCACTGCATTTCGCTTTCATCATTTACAATGGACTAATAAGGTGATAAAGGGTTTTATTAACTTCGGTGTCATAACAACATCATAAACCACTGTATTGATCATCACAATAATGTTATGAGTGTTGCCGTAATTATTCAATAACAGGTTTGGGGTCTAATAAATCATCTTTTTTACCAATTAACCTAGAATGTACCTAGTGCAATGCCTACTTCAATTAACGTTAAAACCCAGATAAATATTTTCTATTAATCTAATCTACATCCACCATCATTTAAATCAAAAAATATTAAGGATTTAATATCAAACCTTAACTTCAATATATGGTCGATAAAACTCAAATCGAATCGTAAGCATCGTATAAAACCCAAAACTCTAACCCTAATAACAACCTTAAAGCCTAATTGTTTGATTTAGCTTTATAATTAAATCAATTAAAAATTTCATACCTGGATGAGAATTAGTGTGACGCCTCACCTCTATACTCATACTAGCCAAAGACACTACGGGGTAATGTCATCGAATAGCACGAAGAATATGGCTGTTGAGGAGCGACCATCTGTGTAATTGCTTTGTGCGAGTACGGATATGTCAGATAGTATGACATGCATTTCATTTCAAGAGGAAATCCAACATATCAAGTACAAACTCAAAGCTACCACACAGTGGCTATGTGGACTTCGAAAACAAATATAGAAATAAATATAACACAAATCAGTCACAGATATTCATATCACAAAGGAGGAAACAAATATGAATATAACACATAAAAGTGCACATCAAAATAGTGGTCATATAAGATCCACTACATCACAAAAGAATAGGTACAAGTGCTAGACAAAAGAATAAGTATACATCAAGGAGTCTCTATCTCGATAACACATTCCCTTTGCAAGAAGCCTATGTGATAATTGTCAAGAAGCCTATGTGATAACACATTCCCTTTGTCAAGAGAATGGCACCCAAACCAGTACGACTAGCATCGGTACAAATAGTGAAGTCTTGGTTCCCTTCGGGAATCACAAGAATAGGAGTATCGGAAAGGAGTTCTTTTAAATGATCCTCTTTCCCGAAAAGCTAAGACTTTCAAAATTATAATTAACTTTTTGTAATCATCTTTTTAGAAAAATTTACTTATTACAAGTCAATTTACTGTGTCTGACTATCTCATCATAGCGTTTAGGAGATTCCTATCGATAACGTTGATCAAGCGCACCGACCAGAATTCTTAAAGCACTAAATGGGAAAAACAACACAAAATCATCTTCTATATGATAAACAAGTCTCTTAAAAATTTTACGAATATTCTTTGCTCGTTTTAAGAACAAAATCCAATCACACTTATAAATATCTTATTAAAAAGATTCGCAAATTTTAAATTGTTGTTTTCATCCATAATCAATGAATACAAGGATGGTCTCATCGAGATATTCGCAGAATACTCGATTCATAAGGTGGATGTGATATCCCGGGTTTTTGGGCAATATAAATTTAATAATCTTTATTAATAATTAAATTGGATTGATAATTATCCTATATAATTTTAATTTAAAATTGGTAATTTAATCTTTTAAAAGATAATAAATACTTAATCTGACAATATTGATAAGATTTGTTTGTTAAAGCTAATAAAATTTTATTCTATTTATAATATATATATTTGATATATATATTGTGAATGGAAATATCTTTTGTTTTAAATTAAAGTTGAATTTTCAAATTGTAATATATATGTATGTATATGTTATAATTTGGATTGTTTTGAATTTAATTTAGTCTATTGATAATTTATATATGTATGAACTGTGATTTAAAGCTTTGTTTTAAAATTTATATTTTTCAAAGGTTAGTTTAGATTAATTCAATTGTTTTCAAAATATAAGATAATTGTTTATTTTAAATATGATAGTTTAAATAAAGTTTTATTTTGTATTCTTTAAAGTGTTTAAATTTAAAATGGTTATAAATATATATATACAAGGTTTAAATAAACTTTCTTTTTAAAATATCTCTTAAACTAAAATAGTTTGTAAACAAGTAAATAAAATTATATAAACCCATATTCACATAATTAATATAACATAAATACTTTTGTAAATAAGGTTTTAAGATATAAATACTTTTTCAAAAGGGTAATTGGTTTTATAATACTTTCTCTAAAAATAGTTTATATATATATATACATATACTAAGATAAGTATTTATTAATTAGGAAGGTTAATTTAAAAACTTTATATTTACATTTAAATAAAATAAAATTTATATACAAACACTTAAGTAATATGTGTAAACATATTAACATGATTAAAGACACTTGTAAGCTAAATGAATTTACATGGACATTTGTCCAATTTATAAATAAACAAGTGGCAACATTATCTTCATTTAAGAATTTATAGTTTATAAATAAATGTATGTTTAGAGAAATCTGATCTTCTATTTTCTCAGTTCAAATCTTTTTCATCTAAAAACTTTTTCTTCTTTCTAAAAATCTGAAATCAAATTCAAAAGAAATTAAACTATTCCAACCTGCAACTAAAATGAAGTTCAACTACAATTCAAGTAGCAGTTTCAAATTCAACTAAATAATCAAGCAAAAGCAGTTTCATCATCAAAGAATTCGAATTGAATGCAAAGCTGATCCAGATCAAATTCAGTCTGCAGTTCATAAATGAGTGCCTCTGTTCTCTGTTTTATAACCTGAGAATCTTTTGGAAGAAGGTTTCAGCTTGTTTCAATTTTCAACTAAGATTCAAGTTAAAGATTCAACTATTAAACAAGCATACAAGGATTCAAATTTCAACAGCAAAGAAATCAAAAGCTTTTTCCAAATAAAATCTAAAGCCTGGAAGTGATAAACTGCTCTGTTTTAAGGTGAGTAAACTTTTCTTAAAAACAGTTTAAATTTGTATCTATAATGCATGTGTTGATCTGTGAATTATTGATGTAGTGATAAAAACTTGTTGTTGATGCTATATCTCTGGTATGAATATGAATATGCGTGAATATATATATATATATATATATATATATGAAATAGATGTGTATTCCTGTCTTTGTATAAATAAGTTTCTGTTAGTAACAGAATAGCCAAAATTCAAGAAAATTCGTATCTCAGATTATAAATAGATTTAGGTAATGATTTCTAAATGAAAGTTGATCATATCAGTATAATACAAATTCTAAAAATATTTTCAAGTGTATTTATGAAGTGGACATTCTAAAATTTTAAAATTACAGTGAAAAACATTTTTATCAGAAAATTCAAGTGTTATAATTTCTAGCCTCATTTATATGATTGAATTCGTACCTGAAATCTATGAATTTTGATAACAATATTGAGATTTTTAAAGTCAAAATTTATGGGAATTTATGAGTTGATCAATATTGTTAGTTTTGGCATTTGCTGGCGATCGGCCATGAACTGGATGGCGGGGTTCAGGTTGGTGATGGCTGGAGGATAGGTGATTATCAGAAAAATGCTCGTATGAATTTTAGTTCACTGTGGAGTTCAGACCGAGTTGATTTAGGGTTTAACATTGTTTTGGGTCGCGACTGGAAATGGGATGACTGGGAATTTTGGAGTGAATCGAGTTGCGTAGGATTTAGGGCATAGTAGCGTGGAGGTATTGGGGTGTCGTGGCCGGAATTTCGTGAAGAACGATGGTCGACATCGTGAGGTTGATGAATTTTCAGGCGAGGTGCTGTTCAATGGTGGTTTCAGTCTGATCGAGATTAACTCGATTTCGATTCGAATGGGTTATGAACGATCTGGATTTGCGTAGAGGTTTGCGAAGTTGTAGGTGATGGTCGAATGTCACCACGATGGTCTCCGGTGGTCGGAGTTGGTGGTGTACGTGCACCACGTGCACGTTTGTGCTATCGGTTTCGTTTGCATTGGGGAAGAAGGAAGAGACTCGGGACGCTCTCGTGTTGTTCGCGTGGAAGACTCGAAGCAGAGACGAGTGTGAGTTTACTCGCGAGTGACTCGGGGTTTTAGTGGGTTTACTCGGGTTGTTTTAATTCCAGTAACCTGGTTTTGAAAATTTAAAAGCAAATCATATCTGGGTTTTAAAATTTAAAGCATAAACAAGTTTTTAAGTATTAAAACAAGTTTTAATTTAAATAATGGTTTGATTTAATTAAACATGTTTTGAAATGGTTTTTCAAAAATTTAAGTATATCAATATTAAAATTGTTTGGTTTAAAGTAAATTATATTTCAAAATTAATTTCTAAATTTGGTTTTAATAAAGTAAATACTTTGAGTAAGTATTTTAAATAAATACAAGTATTCTTAATTAATTAAGTTGAGATTAATTAAGAATAGTTAATTAATAAAATTAAATTAAAGGTTAACTACTATTTGTAATTAAGAATAATTACTTAATGAAGTAATTAGTGGAAATGAATGTAATTAAGTAATTACTTTAATTAAAAATTTAGTGATGATTAATGGATTAATTTATTAATGTAATTAATTTTAGGTTAATTAATTAAAGATAATCACTATGATTAATTAAGTATAATTACTTAGTCAAGTAATAAATGGATAATTACTGAATGTAATTAAGAGAAGAGAAAATTACTTGTGGAAGTGATTAAATGGAATTGATTAAGAGTTAATCACTTGATGTTATTAATTAAAGGATTAATTAATATAATTAATTTAAAGTAAATTAATTAAAGAGTAATTAATTAATTAAAAGGTTAAGGTTAATTAAAAATATGATTAATTACTAGTTAAGATAATTAATCAAAGGAGATTAATTAAGGAAGATCATTTAGATGTTTAATTAATTAATTTGTAATTAATTGATGATAGTGAGCAGGATTAAGATAATCCAAGTAATTAAAGGATAGTAATAAATTTAATTAAAGGTTAATTAAATTGATTAAAGTAAATCAATTCTGTTTAGATAATTGATTAATACTGGATGTTTGATATTGGGTGATTGGTTGATATTGGATGATTTGTATGTCTCTGATATATATATGATATATGCTGCTTTGTGAGATGAATGTTGATATGAATTATCTATTGTGATAATGTTATTTATCTATCTGTTTATATCATTCAGAATATAAGTTTAAATGTTTAAACCTTTAAACAACTTGGCCTTAAAAGATACGTTTTGGATTTCGATGAGACCGGGATCGGGTTTGCTACATTACAGCGTGATAGGGGGTTCTCGCTTTGCGTTAGGTGGCGAACGGGAGACTCTTACCCCTACATGTCCTCGGGGGTAGTATAAGGCCTTTTGGGGTTGGTTGCGACTCGAGAGGGTGGCCGTAAAAGCAAACCCGAGGTATCACTGTGAGCCACAGCGGGGCTGGGATGGTTGAAAAGCCTACCGGTCGTGAACCATTGCTGAAGGTTGAAAAGCCTAGGACGTCACAGTTGGTATCAGAGCATAGGTTGAGCGAATGCCTAAGCTTTTGGTTAAGTGAATATCAGAACACTAGGTTGAGTGAATACCTAGGTTCGGAAGGATTGTTCATTAGAAATAGGATCTGTAGCAACCTGTTTGAGTCCGAGTGTGTATATATATATGAGAGCGCGTATTTGTTAGTTATATAAAATGGTTTTATATTGTGTTAATTGATCGGTTGAGTGGTATATGGATTCTGGTCAATACGAGTAGCTAACGTTATTGATAGGGATCTCTAAACACTTAGACCAGGCCAACAGACACAATATTGTTTTAAAAAAAGTAGATGAAATAATTTTACCCAGATATAATTTCTATATAAAAAAGTATCATTTTAAATGTATATGGTATTTGTGATGATTGGTTGAGATGATAATAATTTATCATCTAGGATTAGGAGTCTGAGTGTTGAGGTTGGAAGTGTATTTGTCGAGACTGTAAACCTAATACCGTCTCGAGTGAACTTTACAGTTATGTAAGGATTTCATAATCTCTGAAGGAAACCTGTTAAGGTTCGGAGTTTGTCTTTGAAGTTGGATGAATAGAGTTAGATCTATTGGATGAGCTGAAGCAAGTGATGGTATCTTGGCAACTTCAGGAAGTAGTAGCTGTGTGGTGAGACGCGGTGACTATGGACGTTTCTGAAGATGTTTCTTCTAAAGCAAGTTTAAGGAAGTAGATCTGTTTCGGTGTTGTGGCTGGGTCAAGCGGGGTGTTTCTTTTTGCTTTGAAGTCCGAGTTTCTCAAAGAGTTTCGGATAAGAAGCCTTTGGTATCTGTGACAGCAGTGCGGCTCGGAGTGTTCTATGGGTTAGCAGGAAGTTTCTGGCTGAGTAGTTTTTCTGAAGTTGGAATCCAAAAGCAGCTGAGTGAATCCATTTCTTCGATGAATTGGATAGTTAAGTATGAGCTGTTCTAATTTGTGAAGAGAGAACAGTATCTGTGGAAGTTAGGTCGAGTTGATCGCAAAAGAGACTTGCGATTGTTTGAGTGTTCTCTTGGGTTATTGGAGATTGAGATTCCGTATCGACTTGATTCGTGGAGTTACTGGTGGTCCAGCTTAATAGAAGGATGTCTCCGAGTGAAGAATTTGGTGAAGCAGCTAAGGATTCTTTGGAGAGGGATTGATCATACCTAATTTTCTGGAAGGAATTCTATTGGGATGTTTTTGACCAAGTGGAAGGGTTCACTAAGATTTTATAGATATGGTGAATTGTGGATGATCAAGTTTGCTCGAGTTTCTCCGATGGCATTCTCATATTCCAGATCAGAGTTGTGCAGCAGAAGCAAGATAACAGCTATTCTAGAGTGGGAGCAACCGGGAGTGTGATTTTCTTGGAGTAAAGGATTTCTATAGGAAATTCAAGTGTATCTCTAAGTGTGAAGGAATTTTCAGGATTTGGAGACAAGATTGTCAAGTGCAACTGTTTTGGCTATTTCAGATAGGAGAAGTAGTTCGAAGTGCTCTAATGTTTATGGAGTAGAGTTGTATTTTGAATTTTGGTGAATTTTTGGAGAACAATTTTGTTGAGTAGGATCCAGAAATTGATTTGATGTTGGTCTAGATTATTTCAAGAGGCATCAGCAAGAGTTAAGCTGATCAGGAAGGATGAAGTGACTCAGGATCGTCAAAAGAGTTAAACAGTTAAGAATGGATGGAATTTGGAATTTGAAGTTGAAATTTGGATATTGTTTAAGTTTTCTCCAATCAATGGAGATATAAGATTTGGAAAAATTGGAGAGTGAGCTCCAGAAGTATTATGAGATTTTTCCTATGTTCCCAAGAGGATTAGTTCTTTGATCTATAGGATTAAATGGCCAGTTCGGATAACTGGAATTCATTTTATTTCACGTATCTCTGAGGGAATACGTGTTTGATCTGTCATTGGTTGTAGGATCAGCAGTTCAGAAGGATTTGGTAGTTGAGATGGTTTTGAGTTTAGTCTGATATTTTGTTCAGATTTGTAATCTAGATGGGAAGGAGTTCTAGATTATTGTAGTATAGTTTGTTAAGATTCTGTAGAGCGAGTATTCCAGTATATACCTGGGAACTCTAGATAGTGTTAGTGAAGATCTATCCTGATTTGTATCAGAATAGTTAGTTAGGTTTGTTTGTTTGATTGGTTGCTATGGTTGTTAGTTACTGGATGATAGGTATGCTTTGCTGTTTTAAAATATTTGATGGATTAATAAATTAACTTTGTTTTAATTTCGGGGACGAAATTATTTTAAGGGGGGAGGAATGTGATATCCCGGGTTTTTGGGCAATATAAATTTAATAATCTTTATTAATAATTAAATTGGATTGATAATTATCCTATATAATTTTAATTTAAAATTGGTAATTTAATCTTTTAAAAGATAATAAATACTTAATCTGACAATATTGATAAGATTTGTTTGTTAAAGCTAATAAAATTTTATTCTATTTATAATATATATATTTGATATATATATTGTGAATGGAAATATCTTTTGTTTTAAATTAAAGTTGAATTTTCAAATTGTAATATATATGTATGTATATGTTATAATTTGGATTGTTTTGAATTTAATTTAGTCTATTGATAATTTATATATGTATGAACTGTGATTTAAAGCTTTGTTTTAAAATTTATATTTTTCAAAGGTTAGTTTAGATTAATTCAATTGTTTTCAAAATATAAGATAATTGTTTATTTTAAATATGATAGTTTAAATAAAGTTTTATTTTGTATTCTTTAAAGTGTTTAAATTTAAAATGGTTATAAATATATATATACAAGGTTTAAATAAACTTTCTTTTTAAAATATCTCTTAAACTAAAATAGTTTGTAAACAAGTAAATAAAATTATATAAACCCATATTCACATAATTAATATAACATAAATACTTTTGTAAATAAGGTTTTAAGATATAAATACTTTTTCAAAAGGGTAATTGGTTTTATAATATTTTCTCTAAAAATAGTTTATATATATATACATATACTAAGATAAGTATTTATTAATTAGGAAGGTTAATTTAAAAACTTTATATTTACATTTAAATAAAATAAAATTTATATACAAACACTTAAGTAATATGTGTAAACATATTAACATGATTAAAGACACTTGTAAGCTAAATGAATTTACATGGACATTTGTCCAATTTATAAATAAACAAGTGGCAACATTATCTTCATTTAAGAATTTATAGTTTATAAATAAATGTATGTTTAGAGAAATCTGATCATCTATTTTCTCAGTTCAAATCTTTTTCATCTAAAAACTTTTTCTTCTTTCTAAAAATCTGAAATCAAATTCAAAAGAAATTAAACTATTCCAACCTGCAACTAAAATGAAGTTCAACTACAATTCAAGTAGCAGTTTCAAATTCAACTAAATAATCAAGCAAAAGCAGTTTCATCATCAAAGAATTCGAATTGAATGCAAAGCTGATCCAGATCAAATTCAGTCTGCAGTTCATAAATGAGTGCCTCTGTTCTCTGTTTTATAACCTGAGAATCTTTTGGAAGAAGGTTTCAGCTTGTTTCAATTTTCAACTAAGATTCAAGTTAAAGATTCAACTATTAAACAAGCATACAAGGATTCAAATTTCAACAGCAAAGAAATCAAAAGCTTTTTCCAAATAAAATCTAAAGCCTGGAAGTGATAAACTGCTCTGTTTTAAGGTGAGTAAACTTTTCTTAAAAACAGTTTAAATTTGTATCTATAATGCATGTGTTGATCTGTGAATTATTGATGTAGTGATAAAAACTTGTTGTTGATGCTATATCTCTGGTATGAATATGAATATGCGTGAATATATATATATATATATATGAAATAGATGTGTATTCCTGTCTTTGTATAAATAAGTTTCTGTTAGTAACAGAATAGCCAAAATTCAAGAAAATTCGTATCTCAGATTATAAATAGATTTAGGTAATGATTTCTAAATGAAAGTTGATCATATCAGTATAATACAAATTCTAAAAATATTTTCAAGTGTATTTATGAAGTGGACATTCTAAAATTTTAAAATTACAGTGAAAAACATTTTTATCAGAAAATTCAAGTGTTATAATTTCTAGCCTCATTTATATGATTGAATTCGTACCTGAAATCTATGAATTTTGATAACAATATTGAGATTTTTAAAGTCAAAATTTATGGGAATTTATGAGTTGATCAATATTGTTAGTTTTGGCATTTGCTGGCGATCGGCCATGAACTGGATGGCGGGGTTCAGGTTGGTGATGGCTGGAGGATAGGTGATTATCAGAAAAATGCTCGTATGAATTTTAGTTCACTGTGGAGTTCAGACCGAGTTGATTTAGGGTTTAACATTGTTTTGGGTCGCGACTGGAAATGGGATGATTGGGAATTTTGGAGTGAATCGAGTTGCGTAGGATTTAGGGCATAGTAGCGTGGAGGTATTGGGGTGTCGTGGCCGGAATTTCGTGAAGAACGATGGTCGACATCGTGAGGTTGATGAATTTTCAGGCGAGGTGCTGTTCAATGGTGGTTTCAGTCTGATCGAGATTAACTCGATTTCGATTCGAATGGGTTATGAACGATCTGGATTTGCGTAGAGGTTTGCGAAGTTGTAGGTGATGGTCGAATGTCACCACGATGGTCTCCGGTGGTCGGAGTTGGTGGTGTACGTGCACCACGTGCACGTTTGTGCTATCGGTTTCGTTTGCATTGGGGAAGAAGGAAGAGACTCGGGACGCTCTCGTGTTGTTCGAGTGGAAGACTCGAAGCAGAGACGAGTGTGAGTTTACTCGCGAGTGACTCGGGGTTTTAGTGGGTTTACTCGGGTTGTTTTAATTCCAGTAACCTGGTTTTGAAAATTTAAAAGCAAATCATATCTGGGTTTTAAAATTTAAAGCATAAACAAGTTTTTAAGTATTAAAACAAGTTTTAATTTAAATAATGGTTTGATTTAATTAAACATGTTTTGAAATGGTTTTTCAAAAATTTAAGTATATCAATATTAAAATTGTTTGGTTTAAAGTAAATTATATTTCAAAATTAATTTCTAAATTTGGTTTTAATAAAGTAAATACTTTGAGTAAGTATTTTAAATAAATACAAGTATTCTTAATTAATTAAGTTGAGATTAATTAAGAATAGTTAATTAATAAAATTAAATTAAAGGTTAACTACTATTTGTAATTAAGAATAATTACTTAATGAAGTAATTAGTGGAAATGAATGTAATTAAGTAATTACTTTAATTAAAAATTTAGTGATGATTAATGGATTAATTTATTAATGTAATTAATTTTAGGTTAATTAATTAAAGATAATCACTATGATTAATTAAGTATAATTACTTAGTCAAGTAATAAATGGATAATTACTGAATGTAATTAAGAGAAGAGAAAATTACTTGTGGAAGTGATTAAATGGAATTGATTAAGAGTTAATCACTTGATGTTATTAATTAAAGGATTAATTAATATAATTAATTTAAAGTAAACTAATTAAAGAGTAATTAATTAATTAAAAGGTTAAGGTTAATTAAAAATATGATTAATTACTAGTTAAGATAATTAATCAAAGGAGATTAATTAAGGAAGATCATTTAGATGTTTAATTAATTAATTTGTAATTAATTGATGATAGTGAGCAGGATTTAGATAATCCAAGTAATTAAAGGATAGTAATTAATTTAATTAAAGGTTAATTAAATTGATTAGAGTAAATCAATTCTGTTTAGATAATTGATTAATACTGGATGTTTGATATTGGGTGATTGGTTGATATTGGATGATTTGTATGTCTCTGATATATATATGATATATGCTGCTTTGTGAGATGAATGTTGATATGAATTATCTATTGTGATAATGTTATTTATCTATCTGTTTATATCATTCAGAATATAAGTTTAAATGTTTAAACCTTTAAACAACTTGGCCTTAAAAGATACGTTTTGGATTTCGATGAGACCGGGATCGGGTTTCCGTATACCGGAATTCCAGGTCTGGAGACCCGAATACCACATCGATCCAAATTTACGATAGGTCGTGAATCTCAAGTGAAGATGAAGATTCAAAGTGCAAGGGTTATTGTCGTTAACTCTGAGGGTGATTCCAAAACGAGTGTAACGAGATAATGCCTTCAGTTTCGTTCGAACCCGGAACGAACTTGTATGGATTGAATGCTTTCAGCACATCGTCAGGCGGACGATGAGAATTCTAAGTGATATGTTCTGATTAAAGGTAATCGTAACCTCAAGCCTCATCAACCGGGAATGGCTAAAACAGGGGAGGTGCAGCAAGGTTTCGTGGGTAGCACCCACTGAGAGCAAGATAGATCCCTGTCTAGAGGTCCCTTTTCTTTTATTCGGCTTAGTGTGTGGTTGGTCGCGCCAACTACGGGATTATCTTATTCGGGATTATCCAGTAAGGGATGGTTCCGGCTTTGTGTTGCAGGGGAGCGGGCGTACTCCTCGGTACTGTGATCTAGGCCACGTACTGTGACGGGCGGTACCCCAGTAGCCCTGCCATTGTATGGAATCCAAACTCCAATAAGTGTCGTACGTATTAGTTGTGCCCAACTATGTTGGAATGTGAGATGTAAGCATTTCAGCTATTTCTGTATTTTACTTGAAAACCCTAGACCCTATTATAATACAATCAGATTTCCTATCAAACGTTTTAGTTAGCGTAAGGTAAAAACTTACCCATATTTATTTGTGGGGAGTCTTACGTGATACTTTTGTTTTCAAAAGTTTTCAAAGTTAAGCAATCTAACCGTTTACTCACACCAGACCCATGTCTGACCCAAGTGTTTATTTTCTGTTTTATTAAACTCTTGGGTACTCAATATTGTATTGAGTAGTCGAGGGATTCAGGTTAGCTTTGACGAATTCTGGAGGAGATTTGGAGCAGGAGGCTTCACCGTGTAGATATATGATGATTCCGCTGTGTATATGTTGTGTCTGTATCTGTGATACTTGAGTTGTATGAATTAGACAGATGTTTATAACTGTCTAATATGTGTTGTATAAGTTGTGTAACTCCGATGTATATGATACTATGTAATATTCTATATGTTATATTATATTTCATTCGTTTCCGCTGTGAGATTCTTTTGTGTTGTTGTTTCTTCTTTTCTATCCTTTCTTCTTCTATCCCTTTCTTTCTTCATAATGATACGACTTTCTGTGGAGAAAAAGCCGGGTCGTCACAGTGGATGAAATAAGCTGAACAAACTGAATGACATCACGGGTCACTCATAAGAATCATAACGAGTGCGGAATGCGGTAAGTGGAATGCTACCCTCCGCAACTCGTAGCTGATAAAAACCGGTGGCAAGGTCGAGTTGAAAAGGACCTTAGCACCCCTCAATAGATTGCTTAGGTGATAATCCTAAGACAAGCTCAAATATACCGAAAAATTCACAAACTGCTTGAATGAGAGAAATAACATTCTCCTCGTCATGTAGGTTTAAAGAATAAAATGATGTCACCGAATTGGAAATCGAAATCATTAAGAACCATAGAAATCTGTTTAACAGATTGAGGATATCGAAGATATATAGTCCGCTCAGGACATAGGATGTGGGCTTCATAATGATCAAGCCAATCCATTCCCAAAAATCAATTTCGAAGCCTAAGTAACGCATAACATGAAAATCGGCTCGAAAAGAATAATCACATAAAATAATCTCGACATTTTCACAAGGTAAACTGAGTGTTGCGGATCCACCAATCGGATTCGCAATTCTCAGTGAAGATATCAAGCCCATAATATTTAAAGAAAAAGAATCAACAAGTTCTTTTGATATAAAAGAGTGAGATGCACTAGAATCAAAAGAAATTCGAAATAGGATAATCATGAAACAAATTAATGCCATCAAGGATAGAATGAGAAATACCTTGACCAAGAGAAATGCTAGTAGAGGCTTGCACAACCTTTAGCTTTCCCTCTTTCTTGTTTGGAAGTTTGGGGCATGAAGATAAAAGATGACCCGAACTTTTGCAATAACGACAAAAAAATAGTTTTGGGCACTCATTTGCATAGTGGTCCGTAGAACCACAATTGTAGCATCGTCCACGACTAGAGGTAGGAGTCTTTGCTACCGAAATTGCCTGCTTCCCTTTCTTGTTGGGATTAGGGCTTTTGAACTTAATATGCCTCTTCTTGTTAATGTTGAAGTTTTGTTTAGCATCCACAACTTCAACATCACTTTCTTTATCGGCCTCTTCAAGTCGAAGAGTGATATCTACAAACTGGTCGAAAGGAACTTCTAGTTTTAAAGGTAAAACCTTTTTGGGGTTCTTACTCAAAGCACAAATAAACCTTTGATTCTTTACAAGATCCAAAAGTTGTTGGGCAAACATGAATACACCATCCAGAGAAGGACTACTGGATTGACCAGCGCTAGGACTGCCAGATCTAACCATCTCTTCTTCTTTAAGAAAGAAAGAAAGAAGAGGAAAAAGGTTATTCTCAAAATGAATATCAAACAAACTTTATTGATAAAACAAGGCATCACAAAATGAAATAGGATAGAACGGTATGAAGACTCGGATTAAATCCTATGGCCCGATTCCTAAGAAAGACTTAGGACAATGATCCTTGCTAGATTATTCTACATTGTTCCAAAGTTTGGCTCTGATACCAAGCTATGATGCCCCACCTCTATACTCACACTAGCCAAGGACACTACGGGGTAATGTCGTCGACTAGCGCGAATAATAAGGCTGTTGAGGAGCGACCATCTGTGTAATTGCTTTGTGCGAGTACGGATATGTCAGATAGTATGACATGCATTTCATTTCAAGAGGAAATCCGACATATCAAGTACAAACTCAAAGCTACCACACAGTGGCTATGTGGACTTTGGAAACAAATATAGAAATAAACATAACACAAATCAGTCACGGATATTCATATCACAAAGGAGGAAACAGATATGAATATAACACATAAAAGTGTACACCAAAATAGCGGTCATATAAGATCCACTACATCACAAAAGAATAGGTACAAGTGCTAGACAAAAGAATATGTATACATCAAGGAGTCTCTATCTTGAATGTATAAAAGCAAAAACTACTAATCTAAAGTAGTTAGCCAAAAATCAGAAGATAGTCCCAGATAAGAAGTCAAGCAGAAGCACCTGAAATACTTCGGTCTGACCCGAGTATTATTTAAGAAGAAAATAATAAACGGATCAGTCTAGCTATAAATATCAGATAAAATGAGATAGGATAAGAGATATGACAAAAATGTATGATAAAAAAAATGCCATACTGTGACAAGTATACATAAGGTAACAACAAAAATCATACAATATCTCAAATATTCTCAAACACCAAAAAGAATGTCATATTCTTTAAATTATTCACCAAAACACAAATATTGACAAAACATATCAATGCCAATCGCAAAAATCGGTGAAACACAAATTCTTGAAATCATCAACTAGAAATCCAGAAATCACAAAAAGGGGAAGGCCTATCACAAACGGGAGCATGAAAACTCCCCAACATGTGTATCACAAACGGGTCGCTATCCCATGAACCGAACATCGACGCACCTAAAAAGATACGCCCCATACACAGTCGAACATCGACGCACCTAAAAAGATACGCTCCATGCCTAGTCGAACATCGACGCACCTAAAAAGATACGCCCCATGCCTAGTCGAACATCAACGCACCTAAAAAGATACGCCCCATGCACAGTCGAACATCGACGCACCTAAAAAGATACGCCCCATGCACAGTCAAACATCGACGCACCTAAAAAGATACGCCACATGCCTAGTCGAACATCGATGCACCTAAAAAGATACACCCCATGCCTAGTCGAACATCGATGCACCTAAAAAGATACGTCCCATGCCTAGTCGAACATCGACGCACCTAAAAAGATACGCTCCATGCCTAGTCGAAAATCGACGCACCTAAAAAGATACGCCCCATGCACCGACTTATCGAGCCGATTGCTCCACGAACGGTCCAAAGACCATGGGTCGCTAGCCCATAAACAACAGAACAGGGTATAGTCCCCCACGCGGACAAAGAGGCATCGCACATCGCTAGTCTAAATCACCAAAGGATCATCATTGATCGATAAGTGTAAATTACACTAAGCTAGTAAATAAATGAGTTTAGCTTCATGTCCCATAACCACTGGCTGAACTTAAATATTTACGAACAAATTGTAGATTTCCACTCGAAAATTGTCACAAGAGTTCAATCAAACAAGTCCAAGAATTAACTAACGAAGTAAACGCAAGCGTTTCATACCACTAGTTTTGCTAAGCCGTTTAATTAGATTTCTCATACGAATGAGGTAAAGGTTTGTATATACTAATAGATTGGAAAATGGTTTTATAAACGAGATTTGTATTAAAAATAGAGTTGGAATCATCTTTGTGAAAGAGTTTGAATATTTACTACTGGTATAGAAACCTTTGTATTTTAAAGTGACAAATCACAAAAATGATTGTAAAAACAATCAATCACCAAAATTCACATACGACGATGTGAATTAAATCCATAAAAATCGATATCAAATCCATCAAATGGATATTCCCAAAAATCCAAAGAAATAAGTCATCAATGTCGATAATAAGTGATAACAACTAACCGGATCAACAAAAAATCGATTAAAATTGGAAATCCACTCAAAAACAACCAAAATAGGCAAAACTACACATTTCAAACGTCTGAAATTACCAACCAGACGTCTGAACCACTAACCAGACGTCTGAATGGATTTCCAAACGTCTGGATTTTGTCTCTGCCTTTTTGTGTTTTCCAGGGACCAATTCCAGACGTCTGGATTTCCAATCCAGACGTCTGAATTTGAATCCAGACGTCTGAATTGGAATTCGGGCGTTTGAATTGGAATTCGGACGTCTAAAATCCACCTGTAGGTAAAAATCAGCCTAGCCCGTAAAGGGCGAAAATCCAAACGAAATGTGATCGATCAAGCGATGGATGCTAGGGTTTATGCCAATCGACAACCCAGCCCTATAGGCTCTTCGATACACCACCAAAACATGTCCAAACATCCAAGATAGGATTTTTAAAGATTTTGACTTCAATACACCAAAATTAGAAAATTCACCAAATCAATTCAAATCAAAAGAAAATGAACATGAATAGAAGTTAGGAATTCATACCTAACAACAATAAAAGTTATAGACGTAGATGTGAGTTCAAAAACTCACCTTTAAACCCAAAAACAACGAACGAGAAGCTCTAAAACAAAGGAAAGGCCAATTCGTTTTCAACTTCAACTCAAGAAGCTCCAATCTAAGCTAATAAGCAAATATTTCCTAAGTTAGGGTTAGGAATTTCTGAGAATTGAAGAGAGATGGAGATGGAGAAGATGAAGAGGATGCTTACCTAAACTTCTCCTTGATTTTGGATTTGAATTTGTATTTCCTAAACAAACTAGGGTTTTGGAATTCTAATTTCCAATCTTTTCCCCCATTTTTCTCTAGAGCTTGAATGTTAGGAAATGAGGAATGAAATGAATGAAGTGGAGTTGAGTTAGGGTAATAAGATGGGTTAATGGGTTGAAACCCAAACCCAAAGCCCAAAATAGAAAAATAGCAAAATTCTACTCAACTCCAAACATATCGATGTTTATACTCAAAAAAGTTGTAAACGCCATGTTGGACTCAATGAAAGTGGTCTCGAGTCCCAATTCGATTGTTTACAAAAAGTAACATTTTAGACTTTAATCTGATTAACGATGTTATATTTAAATAAAACATTTAAATATACAATTGTAAAATATCCAGGTTGTTACAATTAGATGCTTGAAAATCAATAGGGTTGTAATTTTCCGGTTTCTTGCTTAAGCTTTCAATTACAGGTAAAGGAAGAAAGAAGAAGATGCATGCATATATATAGGAAGAAATAGCCACATTGAAGCCATTGGATCAGCTTCAAATAAACGGCTGGATAGATGAAAGAAGACCAAAAGGCGGGAAAGAATGATGTCGATACTATTGACTTGAAAATTCAATGCTTCTTCTATACTTGGGGGCAAATGTTACTACTATAATTGTTGTCGAAGGAGTTCGAAGTGCAATTTGACCATGGCAATAAGTAGTCCAAAAACAATAGTGCTTATGTCAAGAAAAGTGTTATCTCCATCATTATCATCGAAGACTTGTGATTAGCATCGAAGAAGCAGGGTGTCACACTTCGCCAATAAAAGGACGTAGACCACGTTGCAAGTAATGAAAGTGAAAACGATGCCAAACCTAGTCGGTATCACAAATAATCAACATTCTAAGCGATCAATGAGTGTCGATACAACACCTATCGAATCTCATTAATACGGCACTCTGGTGATGTCGTTGTTTACCTATTGTAATCAAGATAAGCTCTTCGTCGACCACCATAAAAGATGTTACGCTACACCTCAAAGGACTTTAAGGATATTGCCCTACAATAACACTGAGAATCATCAACGTCGAGGGGATATTAAGTGACATCGCTCTTCACTGCTTCCAACTGATGTCATCGATGATTAATTATGAGGTCTTAAATGCCGGAGATTATCACCACCAACGACGCTGACGATCATCAACCTTGACATCGCATATCATCAACAAGTCCAAGAACCCAAGACAACATCGAAGTTGACGACTTCCATGTGACATTTGGAGGATGCTGCATGTCTATGACAAGTTGTATTAAAGGTGAACACCGTCAATATCCACGGAGTTGTTTCTATTGCCTTATGATTATCATTGCCTCATACTTGCGTTGACTCAAGCTGGTACCATCGCCCACTTATAAAGGACATCGACTTTCACGATAAAAGCTGCCAATAGAATAGTTCATTATTGTCGTGTACTTTTATTAAAGGAATGAAGGTGAACCTCAATAATGTTCAACATTGATGACTGTCAAAGTCAAGCTTATCAACACCAAGATTGTCGAAGCCAAGAGAGCCGAAGTCAACAACCAGGCCGTATTTCTTTCTCTATAAATAAGGACCTAGGGGTGCCATTTGAGGGGACAAATTTCATTCTCTTACCACTGCTTACTTTTTCAACGTTGTAAACTCTAAATCAATTTGGGGATTTTACCTATTGTAATATTTGAACTTGGTACACATAAGGATTGGGATATCGAACAATTGCATACCCTATTGACTCGATTTGAACTTGAGACTTGCATATTTGATTGACTTCGAATTAAGACTTGAACATTGTCTTGCATATTGCATATTGATTCGGATTACCTATGATATTTGAAGTGACAATGTTGACAAAGAAAAGAATTATTATGGACTTGGAATCATGCATGCTTCAACCTATGACTTTGACAATATTCAATACTTCATTCTATTGACTTCAAACAGCCTCGACAAGGCCTCTCATTAGTTAACTCTATTTCCTAATTGCTTTTGGGGTTATCGAATTTATTCATTAACACTCTTCATATCCCTACAAACCTTATATCATTCGGGGTGAATGGTGACACTCCATAATTTTTGTAATTTCCTTACTAACTTTCAGTCTTACCCCTAATTTATCGCTAGTTAAGTGTCCTTATAGAATTTCCTTACTTACGATGTTCCTCAATAAATATATTTATCTAGTGGTCTATCCCATCCCTAAATCAACATAGTGATAAAACGGAAACATACCTTACACCATGTCAAACACTTTAATTTCCTAACATAATAACTAGCAATTATAACTCAAAAACTCTAAGAGAAAATTTTATTGGAAGCTACTATTAATCATCAACTAGTGTTACTGATGTTGGGATCCTAATGCTCCTTACGAATTTAAAATATACATTCCTAGAATGTCATTCCACCATTACCCACCTTCTTAATTTTCTTTCTTAGTTCTAATAAATATCCATTGCCCGTAATAATTGGTCATTAATGTCAAAATTGACAATTTCTAATCAGTCCTTGTAAAACCCATTTCAACCTATTACTAGTTTCAAGATTACTTATTATGAGTATTCAGTTCCTCTATAAATACCATATTAGATTCCTTAATCGGTCCTTATTCAATCCTTTTTATTCTTTATTAGTTAAAAATTTATTGCCCATTAAATCTATAATTAATGTCCATAAATCCTAGTCCTCTAATTACTATGTTATTTATAATTAATATGAATACTGTTGTAAATTATGCAATTTATATATTTCTTATTTCAATTGTTACTCGCTAAACTAGAATGTTCTTTTCCATATTTTATTTTATCTGAGCCATCTTTCCAAATAGGATTACGGTTAAAAATTTCCATAAATTAACCACAAGTGATATTTCTACTTTGTTTTAAATTATAAGTTTTATCTCTTTTTTCTTTGTTGAAATAGACAGTGTAAACTGAGGAAAAGAATATCCATATCTTACACATCTCTTTCCCATTTCTAGTATATCACTTGTCAATTCAAACATCGCACTTTTATTCATTTAAGGAATTAGATAACTTATGGAAATTACACTAAGTCTACTCCTAACAAATCAAAATATGAAAATTCACATTCTAAGAGCAACCTAACTTACAACTCAATTATAGATCTGAATACCTTTACAATACCACTAACACTCTACAATTAAGTGCTTGGGATTGATTTCAAATTTCTATATCAGGTTGTACATACTATTTTTATTTCATTCATATTATAAAACTTCTAATGCTTTCTTACTTAGATAGAGATCCCTATCTACTCCATAAAATATAAACTTCGAAACCCACATTACGCTAATATGCAACATTTGAAATTCAAACTTGCAAAAGAATTTCCACGTCTCAAAAGAAAACTTTTAAGCATACTTTTCAAAAGAATTTCCAACTTCCAAAAACAGTTCTGGGAATTGAATTCTTAAAAACATCTAAACACAATGTTTTATTTTATTCCATATATCTGTTCCATTTTTATTAAACATTTGGACAAAACCTTCCAAAAATATTTGGATCCAACTTTCACAATTTTCAAAACTTTTACTATTTTATTCTTAATCCTAAATTTAAGGGTTCTAAAATTGTTTACTAAAATAATTCCCCTTCTTTAATACTTTTACTCCAAAGAATTACTTCATTAAAAATAGGGTATTTAACCTAAAAAATTTAAAATTTAATTATTAAACCAACTATCAAAATTTCAAAAAGGATTACTTAATCCCAAAGCAAAATAATATTTCCTTTTTCAAAAAAATTCCACATCAAAGTTTTATTCATTTAAAACTTAGTCTTTTAGTTCAAAATATTTAAATACATCTTTTATAACTTTAAACATTGAAAAGTGGATAGATAATTTCCATCCTATTATTTTCCTATCCTATTTTCATCACTTCTCACCTACATTATCTCTAACTAGATTACCAACCCTATTTTATAAGTTCCTAGTGCTATTCCTATCCAAATCTCCCACTATTGCCTTTGTTTATACATTTTCCTGATTAAATGGCTTCTTCATCATTTTTAATCTAGTTTCATTTCCATTTTAAATAAATAATTTTAAATAATATCTCCAAATTTATGAAATAGAAAAAAATCAGTAAGTCCAACCTATGCTCTACTTTAAATTTATTTCACAATGAAAAATCAATCTATCAAAAAATCTTTAAACTAAAAATTTTTTAACCCAACAAATTTTTAGGCCAAGAGTTTCAAAAATGAAAGCCCATTTTACTGTAAACCCCTTTTTATTAGAACCTTTGACTCTACAACTTCTTTTTAAATTATGAGTTTAAAAAT
The DNA here is from genome assembly GCA_030737815.1 of Allium fistulosum. Classification (NCBI taxonomy): domain Eukaryota; kingdom Viridiplantae; phylum Streptophyta; class Magnoliopsida; order Asparagales; family Amaryllidaceae; genus Allium; species Allium fistulosum. Next base: position 419,932,466 of record CM060907.1, on the reverse strand, counting down.
TTTCTTACCTTTCTATCAAAACAACAACTTCACAATAAATCCTTTGAAAAACTTATTCAAAACATTTCGATGAAATTTCCAAAGAAAATCTTTTTATCAAATCCTTCACATGGAGTTAGATTTTAGAGAATCTTTTTCAAAACAACAACTTCCTAATAATTGCTTTCTCTATTGTATTTTCTTATTCTTTCATCCCTTACTTCTAACTATACTTCCTCATAGTATTTTAATTACTACCTAACGTGCTTATTTTCTATTTCTATAAATGTTGATTGTTTGTAATAAATAATTATTATTCTAATTTGTTTCCAATCTTTCCTATTATCTTCCATAATTTCCCTAACGATCTATTTAATTATTCCATTTATATCCTTATTAAATTTTGTAACTCTCTATTTTTTGCACATTTATTGTCCTATTAATTTTAGAGTTACAATCTTTCTATTTACATGACTTGCTCTATTTATTTTTCCAACTCATAGTCTCCTCGCCATTCTGTTTAGAATATGGTCACGACTACTTCTATAGTCGAGTAATTCAAATTAAGTATATATATTTATATATAGTAGGATTTTTTGAAAATACTTTAAAAAAATAACAAGTACGCCACTCATACGTAAACCTAACCCCATTGATCGGGTAACCTAAGCTCTAATACCAAGTGTAACAACCCACCCCAAAATAGACCTAATATTGACCAAACAAAAGCCCATCGAACCTTTGGCCCATCTCAAGGCAAGTTGTTAAGTTGATAAGATTAAAAACAATAAGTAGTAAACGGAGCTATCTATCTATACTTCCAGAATCTCATAGAGGAATGGATAAAATATAATATCAGAACAAGTACCCATATCATAAAAAAAACCATTTCAGACCTATAACATGTTAAATATTACAAGATATTTACATAAAGTCTCTATAGTACAATTTTTCAAAATAACTTAACTATCTGAACTGGGTACAATAAAAACACTTAGAAAGCATAAATAGATATATAACTACCACAAGCCTTCATCTCAACCTTCGTCTCCTAAATCAACATTACTCTCTTTAACTTGTGTTGTAATGTGGGGTGAGTCGGAAAAACAAATGTTTGGTGAAATGAAAATATCAATCTTTACCATTATTGTACTTGAGCGGTATTATTTAAATATGAAATATGTCTTACGTATTTAAGGCTATACGAAACATAACAGGCACCCTAAATGGTGGTGGTACAAATACTAATAATATTAATTATTAGCCTAAAGGTCTTTCCAGTCCAATTCTAGAATTCTAACAAAACAAACATCAATGATGCAAGAGAAAGCACCCAAAATAATAAATACTCTATATTGGTGATTAGATAGATACTAACCATTTAATACCAATAAAATTGGCAGGTCTTCGTCCTTTAATACCTAACCCGTTTCCAAATTCTAATGCAACTATCTTTAACGATACGAGAGAGAGAACTTCCAAACAACTTAATACGTCTTTCTTCGGACTTAGTCAGACTCTGACCATTTAAGACCTATAAAATATGTCTTTCCTGGGACTTAGGCAGACTTCTGACATCTCATATTAGTCCAACTATTCATAGGTACTCATAACCAGATTGAATTGATAGATTTACCCATAGAATTGGGACTAACATTGCATCCACTATGGTTATTTATTATAAGCGATGTCCCAAATTAGTCTGCAAAGCCACACCATTGGTAACCAAATTTAACTGGGCATACTTCCATATAACTTTGGACTAACCTCGTATCCATATAGCTTAATCATATCTTATGTATATACCAGTTATATACATATATTATACTACATGATTAATAGTTAAGGCCATATAAGGTATTCCCTTATAATACCTATAATTATGGATTAATTCCCATAATATTCATTAACTGCCTTCCTATGAAATTAAAGCTATTTACTACCCTATTAATTATAATCAATACATTAAGTACACTATAATTATTTCGTTATTATTACTTGAATAATCAAAACGTTAATATTATATATATATACACGGACATATGCACGAGATTCGAATAAATCATCTCTAGTCACACGAAAAGAAACGCTTGTTACTTTAAATGTCAAACTTATATAAGTCCCAAATTCCAACAAAATATATAGCTAATATCATTAGATAGCAACTAACTTGTATACAAAAAGGAATAATACCAAACTCGTCTCAAATTAACATAGTAGAATTTACCTCTTCCATTTCAAGTAAAACATGTCTTATAATTTAGACCTTTCATATTTATTCAACATTTACACAAAGCACTTTGAAGCAAAAAAATCGTCCATACGTGTTTAATTGGTAGAAATAGGCAGTGCAAACTACAATAAAATTCATACTTTGCACACTATTTCTAATTTATTTTCTTTTAGAACCCTTTTCATACTTCAACCAAAATCCAAAGGAATGAAGTGGAATAGTTTATGAGTTATCTAAATCTTAAGTACAGATCTGATCTTACTATGTTAATATAGACGATTGATATTTCAACATATTCACATATTTACATTTATTTAGGGAAATTTTGTGGGTTTTAGATGTTATGTTTTCGTTTACCAAAATTTCCCAAGGCATACATCAAATCCAAATAAATACTATTCAATTACAAAATTGTGAAAAACTTGATATTTCCACTCACACAGAATTGTTTGTTTCTAACTGGATTTAGTTTCACCATGCCTAACTCCCTTTCAGATCTCCCTCTTTTGGAATATACAACAAAATGAATTGTATATAGAAATTAGATCTAGAATAAGAAATGAAAGAGGAATAGATTCGAAAATTAAGTGGATTAAACATTTAAACATCTTAATTGAAAATCCTAATAGATACTGGAATTTAAAGAAGAAGAAGAAGAAAAAGATAAGATCTAATTTATACCGCTCCTAATTCTCTGTTTGATCTTTCCCTTTTTTTGAATATACAACAAATAGATTGCATATATGTATATACTAGATTTCAGAAATCGGAAGATAGGGAGAAGTTGGATTAATTTAAATTAGAGATTAGAAATTAGAATTACTTACCACAAAGTTTACTGTTTCTGAAACGCTAAAGGGAAAGAATTTGATAGACCTTCACCATTACTACAAAATTTAATGAAGGAAAAGTGAGGGTCTAGAGGGTCTATTTATAGAGGTAAGAAGAAACCAGAACCGTCGGATCGAAATCAAACAAATCCAAACCGTTCAAAATAACAAAACCCTAACTACCATTCATTTTCTACCACCCACTAGTCGACCTATAAACCTCGGTCATAAACTTAGGTCGACCGGTTGAGGTCATTTTCGAGCATTTTTTTGCTTTAATTCTTGATTAATTAATTATTTATCACCCTAATTAATCCAATCAATCACACGTTAACATTTAATCATGCTTAACCTTTAAGCTTCTTATGTTAGCTTTTCAAATCAAACACTCAAATTCTAAACTTTTAAATTCAAATTCAAATATTTAAATTTTAAATTCTAAAATTCTGAACGCCCATAACATTTACATTTTAACCTTGATTTCAACATATTATATATGGAAATTGATCGGAAAATTGCCATGAATACAATGGTACAACTCTCGTGATCAAATTCCAAAATCTACAAAATTTCCATTTTTAAAATTATTTTAATTACTTAATTTCTTATTAAATTTTAGGGGTGTTACATGTTCGGTGCTCGATAATCGACGAATGCTTTAATAGGCCATCTGCATTAGTGGCAAAAACAACTGATGTTCCCATTCAGGAATGCTACAGCGTATGAATCCTTTCTGCAATAATTTTGAAATCTGCTTGTCTAATTTCTGCCTCTGCTTGGGAACCATAGGCCTCAGTGGCAGTACAACAGGTCTTGCGTCCTTCTCCAAATCAATTATAAATTCGATCTCTCTACGCGGTGGGGGACCGAAGACATCTTCAAAAACATCAGCAAAGTCTCATACTAGGGGTACGGATGAGAGTTCATTTTGTGATAAGCTAAGAGAATATAGATAGCTCAACTCAACTAAGTTTTGGGGTCAATAACGAACATGGATATCTTGCTCTGAACAACTATTTAGCCACACGATCCTTCCCTTAAAATCTAAGACAGCCTGTAATAAGATAACCAATCCAAACTTAAGATGAGTCCATACCCCTTAAATACGCACTTCATGTAAACTCAATGTTACATGTGCCCACAGCTAGGTCTTTAAAAAATAAGGAAAGATATGTCGACCCCCAATATGATTCGATACCGCCATTTGGTTGGTGACAACTTGGGTTTTGAAGTTTAAGCATCCAACTATTCTTTCACCTATAAATGAAGGAGATGCTCCAGAATCAAACAAGATACGAATAACATTCTCGGAAATAATTAGTGTACCTTCCAAAGTAGCCTGGCCTTTGTCCTTTAGAGGTGACCTACCCGAAATAAGAACCGCCTCTATAGTATACGCATGCCCACTCTGACCTCCTTTAGCAAGTTTCGGACACTTGTTCTAATATTGCCCCTCCTTAAAGCAATTAAAGCACTTTCCCTTGAACTTCTCTTCCATCAAGCTAACTTTGCAATCCTTAGTAACGTGTCCCTTTTTCTGGCACCTTCGACAAATAATCCCCTCTTTCTTCATCTTTGCTTTTGCCTTTTTATTTGCCCATAATCCTTTCTTATCTCTTTCTTGCTTTGGTACTGGCTCAACCTTCTCTTTCTCCTTTCCTTTTCCCTTACTACTACTAGTTTGTACTATGGCTATTTCAACCAGCACTTCATAAGTAGCGTCTATTAGAATTTGGGCTAAAAGCAACTCCCTCGGTGGCGAATTTAGACACTAGACAAATACCACTATGTAACGCCTAATATTTAATAACATTATTCAGAAGATTTAATTAGATAAACTAAATAGGGTAATGTAAATATTAGAGTAATAAGGGGATTGAGATTTGAAAATTTAAATTAAAGGTCATGCTTAATTAAATACAAGGAATGGGCTATGAAGGGTTTCATATGTTAATTAATAAGAAAACAATTAACGCAAGGGCTTAATGGGTAATTGTCGGACCATAATCCCATTACCTTAATTATCTTGTTTCCTTTATTTTGCACGATCATTTTCAAAATACCAAAAACATAAATCATAGAAGAAAAGCAAGCCGGCCATTACCTAGGGAAGAAAATGGGAAAAATAAAACTAAAGCTAAGCAATCAAGCAAGGGGAATTAAGAAAAGATCAAATCTCAAGTTCCTTATCCTAATCAAGGTGAATAATAATCAAAACTATCTCTATTTTTGTTTTAATTATCATTTGGTTTAGGGTTTAAGTTTAAATCCATTAAGATGATTTTTGATGATGATATGCTTGGATTTTATGATAATGTTATATTCAAACAAGTTTGTTTGATAAATGTTATATACGGCTTTAAGGCTAAAATTGTTAATATTGTATTTCAAGTGCCATAAGGAATTTATATGTTATGTAAAACATTATCTTAGAGACGTGTTTTAATTTTTATAATTTTTCGAGCTATGGAAAATTTATTATGAATTTTTAAAGGAAAATATGAACAATTGGGTTTAGAAATTACTTTCGGCTATATTATGAAGAATTTGGGTCTGAAATTTATATATGTTAGATAACTTATTAAACGTGAATTTCTATGATTTTTGGGGAAATTTCCTAAGCAATTTATTATGGAAAATTAAATTATCTTAAGTGGAGGTCTTAAATGTTTTATTTGTTTTGCTTGATGAAGGGTTTATTTGCTAAATTATTTTATTTAGATCTGAAATTAATGTGGTAGATTTATTTTGGAAAGAATTTGAAAAGTTTATGTCAACCAATTAAATGTTTACAAGTAGGAAGGTTAGTTAAAAAGCAATTACTTAAAAGGCATTAAAACAATCTTTACCCAGAAATTATGTTTCGCCTCTTTCAGACGCTGCATTTCGACCTTATACATCAGCCTCAACCAAGTCGAAACCATCCAAGTCGAAACCAATACACAAGGTATCAATAAGTTGGTAAGTAGTGGACTAGAGAAAGGCGAAAGGTATGGAGTCAAAACCTAGCTTCCGAAGGGGTCGAAACCTAGCTTTCGAAGGGGTCGAAACCTTCGTTTTATTATCCAATGAAATGCCCTTGCCTTGTTTTCAAAAGAATGCCTTCGAAAGGGTTTGTTAAAGATTTCGAAGAAGTCGCCGCCTTTTTGTTTCAAAAAGATAGATTTTGAATGAGTTCCCTTGTTTTTGAATCAATGCTTTCGAAAGGGTGTTTCAACACAGTCGAAGCCATGCTACCGACCTTATGCCTTTCGAATGGATTGAAGTCATTAACAGATTCGAAAGGTAGCTTTTGTTTTATAAACATAATAGCTGCATCCTAAAGCTTTCGAAAGGGTTTAATAGTTTCAAAGCAATGGCTACAAAAGGTTTTTCGAAGCTATCCTTCCAAATGTTTTGTTTAAATGATTAACGCTTTCGAGCGGATGGTTCTGAAGCCATCAGTTTTTCCCAAACTCATGTATATGAAGGTTAATAGTTTCAAAAGGGGTACTTTCGATTATATTCACTTTGACCCAAAAGATATCTTTAAGAATCAACCCAATGGTTTCGAAAGAGGTACTTTCAAATGGTTTTGAAGCTATGCTTTTATAATTGGATAGTAATGCTTTAATACATTTGAAAGGTTTCGAAAGAAAGGTTTTTAAGTGTTTCGAAAGGCAGATGCCTAGTGTTTTCAAAAGAAGATTTGAATGCTTTCGAAGGATGTTTTCCAATGGTGTTGAAAGTAAAGGTTTAAGGTTTCGGGAGCCTTAGTTTTCGAAACAAAGAACCCAATCTCAATTTTTAAAGGTTAAACCCATGGCATTATAAAAGAGCATTTAAATGCTTTTAAATTGGAGTTTTTGAAGAAGCTTCCTTTGAAATAAATAATAGGTTAAACGGATTAACAAATTTCCAGGGGGAAATGATTTCAAAGATATGAAACCAAATATGTTGTTATTATTTTTGTATATGCTTCTTCTATAAATGTATTCACTGTGTAATGGACCCATAACAGAATTTTGGGGAGTAAGGGCAGAATAACCGGGTAGGTTCACCCAGTAGTGAATATAAACTATGTAACTCCAGAATGAATAGAGTTGCATCCAAGAGATTAGGTAGACCATAATATAGAATGCCCAAAGACTAATTAAGAAGTTGTCAGTTTAGATAGTTTCATAGTGAACCCATGAAAACTATGTTTAAATAGAGTTATTGGCAAGGGCCAAAAGGTTTGTAGTGAACCCATGAAAACTATATCTGGATTAAGTTATTGACAGAATTCAATAGGTATGTAGTCAACCCTTGAAAACTATGAAAAAAGAAGTTATTAGAGATACCATAGGTTCAGGGAGAACCCATGAAATAATTAAATGAAGTTATTGGCAGGGGCCAATAGTTTCTTAGTGATCCCATGAAAACTATAAAACCGGGCAGATAGTCTATAAGTTTGAAATAGGTTCTTAGTGATCCCATGAAAACTATGAAATAGGACAGGTGGTCCATAAACCATAAATAGGTTATTAGTTAGCCCATGAAAACTATTAGGTTAATAGTAACCCTAGAAACTATAACTATGACAGATAGTCCAATGAATGGGATGGGAAATCCAGAATGATTTACTTCTTTGCATATCATCATAATATTTTTAAATTGCTACATTTTTAACCATTTTGGATGCAGGAGCACAGTATATGGTTATCATAAGTTTTTGATAAGATACTAGTGGGAGTAAAACCTAATCCGCTAAGCGGCGTGGTCTCGCTAGTTATCCAAATGGTTTGAGATGGTAGGTTATTATTCATACTAGGCTTTATGTTTGACTCGAAGTTTATGTTTCCTCCTCAAACTATTGGGTGCTCAATTAATTTTGAGTAGTTTGAGAGTTGAGGTTTTCAGGTTCTCCTTAGACGAATAAGCTTTGGAAGAAGTGCAAGAGGCAAGCTAGCTAATAGGAGATCTTTTTTATTTTGATTCCACTATGTTTTGATGTAAAGGCAAAGTTGTTTAATTGCATAGATATATATACTCTGATCATCCAAGGGGGCGTCTTCATATACCACTCTCGGCGTATGTTGTAATAATTATATTTTCTTTGAATGTGGTTCTCAAATCAGGGATTATGTAATGAATTTGCAATGTTTTGAAATGGAATGTGAAAGTTGTTTAATGATTTTAAAAATTTTCCATATCCATATGTTACTGTTATATCAATGTATTTAACATTACCGTATTTGGTCGTCGAGGATTATTAACTATGGATGACTACAGCATCTATAGCCGTTAGTTTTGGGCCTCCAAGTGGGGGATGTTACAAGTTGGTATCAGAGTATAGTTTTATGAAAACCTAAGAAAAATTTAAGCCTAAAAGATTTTTCAAAACTTAATCCGATGAATCGGAAAATAAGATTGGGGTTAGGATTAATGCTATAGTAACGTACTTGTATTTGATATATACACACACACACATATATATATATATAAGTATGTATTCCCCTCTCTCTTAAACAGCACTTCTGTATCTTACTAAGGCTCGTATTCTTAGGAGAAAAGTTAGGTATGGAGGCAGGAAACGGAAGAGGAAATCTCGGTGGAGGAAGCAACAAACGGAAATGTTCGACCCACTAGGAGGAACCCAAGTCGAAAGGAAAATGCTAATCAAAATGCAAATACCAATGTAGGTGCTGGAAATTCGTCAGTAGATATGGGGATGATGTATCAGTTCTTCGTCAATCTGATGCAAGCTGGAGCAGCTACAAGAATGGCTGAGAATGTTGAAGGAGCTAATCCCGTGGCTCCAACTGGAAACAACTATGCGAAGTTGAGTAGAGATTACACCAGTCTTGGTGGGAAGCCTTTAGTGGGAACGGAGGATGCCATAGAAGTTGAGAATTGGCTATTGCATTGTGAGAGAATCTTCGCTGACTTGGGATTGAATGATGAGAAAACGATGAGACTAGCCTCTAGACAGTTACAGGGAGCAGCGCTTCATTGGTGGAATACTGTTACTGTCGGAGTTCTGAGGAAAAGTTAATTTGGGCAGAATTTCGAAGGAAATTCGAGTAGAGGTTTTTGTATGAAGTTTCTAAGTCAACATTGTTGAGAAAGTTCATCGATTTGGTGCAGGGAGAGATGTCGGTAATTGAGTACACTACTAGGTTTGCTGAGATGTCCAGATATGAGTATGCTACTATTGACACCATCATCAAGTGGAATGAGAAGTTTATTCGGGGATTGAGGCCCAAGATTGCTAGGGCAACACTGCCACATCTCTGTGATCCTTGTAATGTTATTGTGGAGATGGCAATCCGACATGAGGAAATGATTGCTATTTATGGGAAGGAAAAACCAGTTGAAACCTAGGGTTCTCAGGGGAAGAATAGGAAGTTCTTTAAGAATAAGGGAACCCAGAAGGGAGAAGCTGCCAAGAATTCAAAGGCTAATCTGGTATGTTTCAAGTGTGATAAGAAGGGTCATTATGCTCATGAATGTTAGAACGGCAAGGGGAAGGAGGCCACAGATAAGAAGAGTGTGAAGTGCTTTAATTGCGACCAGGTCTAGCATTACAAGAATCAGTGTCCAGAGCCAATCAAGGCAGATAAGGGAAAAGTCTTTATTGTTAGACCATCATCAGCCAGGCCAACTATTGCTGCGAAAGGAAAGACTATGATGAAAGGAATGATTTTGATTCAAAGTATACCAGTTAGGATACTATTTGATACAAGTGCATCACATTCATTTATATCTCAGTGTTTGATTGATAGGTTATGCTTAGAACCTATATACCATGTTACTTCCTTAAGGGTTACGAATCTGATAGGAGGGTATGCAACTCTAGGGATGAGATGTGACCTGTTAGAACTTGATTTGTTAGGTCATAAGTTTGCATGCAGTCTATACGTCTTTGATTTCGTAGATTTGGGGATCATCTTGGGTATGGATTGGTTGGGTAAATATGAGGCTATGGTATTTTGCTAGGATAGGAAATATCGTTAGGACACCCTGATAGTCACAACAGAATCATATTCTCAAAGGAGAATTCTGACAGAAGTGCTTATGCTTTGTTGAGAGCTATGGAAGTAAAAGAAGAGTTAAGTCAAGTTCGAGTAGCAAGAGAGTTTGTAGATGTTTTTGAGCCGGATACGGGACTACCACTAAAACAAGCTGTTGAGTTTCGGATAGACCTTGTGCAAGGAGCTGAACCTGTTAGTGGACCACCTAGGAGGATGACATCGACCGAGATGAAGGAATTGAAGGTGTAGCTAGTGGATCTGGAGGGAAGAAATTTTATTAGGCCAAGCAGTTCACCTTGGGGAGTGGTCGCGGTGTTCGTGAAGAAACCAGATGGGTCGTTAAGAATGTGCATGAGAGGACGATCAAGAATAAGTATCCTTTGTCGATAATTAATGATCTATTTGATCAGTTGAGTGGAGCCGGAGTGTTTTCCCAATTGGATTTGGCGACAGGTTTCCATCAGTTAGGGGTGGCAGAGGATAGCATTACGTTGACTACATTTTGACTAGGTATGGTTTATACGAGTGGTTAGTAATGTCATTCGGGCTAACGAATGCACCGGTTTTCTTTGTAGATCTGATGAACCGAGTTTTCCCAGAGTGCTTGGATAGATTCGTATTTGTGTTTATAGATGACATTTTAAAATACTCTAAGGATGAAAGAGAGCATGAGAATCATCTCAAAGTGGTACTTGAGATGTTGAGGAAACATCAGCTGAAAGCGAAGTTTTCCAAGTGTCATTTCTGGAAGAAAGAGGTTAAGTTTCTTGGTCATGTGGTTTCATAGAAGGGTTCGTCAGTCGACCTAGATAAGATCAAAGTTGTTAATAGTTGGAAGAGACCAGAGACGGTGACTGAGATCAGAAGTTTTCTTGGACTTGCTGGCTATTACTGGAGATTCATTAAGGATTTCTCATGGATAGCAGTGCCTTTGACTAAGTTGACAGGGAAGGATGTGAAGTTTTTCTGGTCCGATAAATGTGAGGAAGCACTCCTTAAGTTAAAGCATTTGTTGACCAACGTACCTGTGTTAGTAGTTCCAGATGGAAACCAGGGTTGGTGATTTATACCGATGCATGTAGGACTGGATTAGAAGTCATGTTGATGTAGAAGGATAAAATCATTGCCTATGCTTCACAACAGCTTTGACCGCATGAGGTAAGATACCCTACTCATGATTTGGAGTTGGTTGTGGTGCTCTTCGCACTGATGATTTGGAGACATTATCTCTCAGGGAGAGATTTGAGCTATACACAGATCATAAGCCCTTAGGGTATTTATTATCTCAGAAGGAGTTGAATATGAGACAGCAGAGGTGGCTGGAGTTTTTAGCAATTTACGATTTTGGTATAGAGTATACACCTAGGAAAGGAAATAAAGTAGTGGATGCTCTCAGTAGAAAACATCAGAATATGGTGTTGGCTATATTGGTAGAATGGAAAGATTTAGAAGCTTTGACCACTTGTAGTGTACCGTTAAGATCAACTGTAGTTCTAGTCAAAGTACTGCTATGTTGTCCTATTTAGAAGTTCGACCAGTGCTGATCGAAAGGATTGCTTCTAAGCAGAAGGAAGATCCATTATTAGCCGAGTGGATTAGAAGACTTGAAGTTGGATTGAAGATCGATGATTTAAGAGATTTTAGACTTGACCAGAGGGGATGGTTGAGAAAGAAGGGACGATTGTGTGTTCTGAATGTGGAGGACTTGAGAAGGGAAGTTCTTAGGGAATGTCATCAATCCAAGTTTACGATTCCACCTAGAGGAACCAAGATGTATCAAGACATGAAGAGGAGTTTCTATTGGGAAGGTATGAAGAGAGATGTTCGCTTGTGGGTTTGGCAGTGTGCAAACTGTCGACAAGTGAAGGTTGAACGTCAGAAGCCAAGAGGATTGCTTCAACCTTTAGAGGTTCCAGTTTGGAAATGGGATTCGATATCCATGGATTCTATAGATGGGTTGCTAAGGTCAAATAGAGGAAATGAAAATATATGGGTTATAATGGACAGGTTGACCAAGAGTTCCTATTTCATTCTAGTTAAGTCAACCAGGACGGCATTTGTTTTAGCTAAGTTACTCATGAACAACATAGTTAGACTGCATGGAATTCCTAGTGGTATAGTCAGTGATAGAGATGCATTATTTACTAGTGAATTTTGGAAGAGTCTATAGGATGAGTTAGGTACCAAGCTCAAGATGAGTACTGCGTATCACCCTCAGACGAATGGGTAGATAGACAGAGTCAATAAGGTTCTCGAGGATTTATTGAGGGCTTGTGTGCTAGAGTTTGGTGGATCTTGGGAGGATCACCTACACTTGGTTGAGTTTTCCTATAATAACAGTTATCAGACTAGTATAGCAATAGCGCCTTTTGAAGCTTTGTATGGAAGGCATGCAAATCACCAGCATGTTGGTTAGAGATTGGAGACAGATTGATCCTGGGTCCATATCTGGTTATAGAGGCAACAGAAAAGATTGAGTTGATCCGAGAAAGGATGAAAGAAGCTCAGTCTAGACAAAAGAGTTACGCAGATAAGAGACGTAAGGATCTAGAATTCTCAGTTGGAGACAGATTTTTCATTAAGGTATCACCGATAAAGGGTGTGGTATGTCAGGGAAACTGGCACCAAGGTATGTTGGTCCATTCCAAGTTATAGAGAGGATCGGGAAGCTCACAAACAAAGTAGAGTTGTCAAGCAGTATGGTAAGTGTCCATAATATATTTCATGTATCTCATCTTCATGTGCATGATCCAGAGACTATTATTCCTCTGACAAAGTTGGAAGATTCGATGGTGAAACCGAATTTGACTTTTGCTAGACAACTAGTTCAGATTGTGGCGAGAGATGAGAAGAGGTTAAGGAAAAAGACAATCAAGTTAGCGAAAGTTCGATGGAGCGACAATGAGGAAGACTGTACTTGGGAGACAGAAGACAGGATTAGAGATATTTATCCTGATCTTCTATGAGGGTATGTTATATATTAGCTTTGTATAGAAAGTTGCCAGTCAGGTAGGCTAGTATGTAGTTAGGAGTTGTTACAGATGATTTCTATGTTTAGTATTTAGTCCTTACTGAATTTCGAGGACGAAATTCTTTAAGGAGGGGAGCCTGTAACACCCCTAATTTTTAATAACATTATCCAGGAGATTTAATTAGATAAATAGAGTAATGTAAATATTAGGGTGATAAGGAGATTGATATTTGAAAATTTAAATTAAAGGTCATGCTTAATTAAATACAAAGAATGGGCTATGAAAGGTTTCATATGTTAATTAATAAGAAAACAACTAACGCAAGGGCTTAATGGGTAATTGCCACAACATAATCCCATTACCCTTAAATATCTCGTTTCCTTTATTTTGCACGATCATTTTCAAAATACCAAAAACGTAAATCAAAGAAGAAAAGCAAGCCGACCATTAACTAGGGAAGAAAAGGGGGAAAATCAAATTAAGGTTAAGCAATCAAGTAAGGGGAATTAAGCAAAGATCAAATCTCAAGTTCCTTATCCTAATCAAGGTGAATAATAATCAAAACCATCTCTATTTTTGTTTTAATGATCATCTGGTTTAGGGTTTAAGTTTAAATCCGTTAAGATGATTTTTAATGATGATATGCTTGGATTTTATGATATGTTATATTCAAACAAGTTTGTTTGATAAATGTTGTATACGGCCTTAGGGCTAAAATCTTTTATATTGAGTTTCGAATGCCATAAGAAATTTATATGTCATGTAAAAACATTATTTTGGAGATGGGTTTTAGTTTTTATAATTTTCCAAGCTATGTAAAATTTATTATGAATTTTCAAAGGAAAATATGAACAATTAGGTTTAGAAACTAATTTCGACTGTATTATGAAGAATTTAGGTCTGAAATTTATATATGTTAGATAACATATTAAAACTGAATTTCTATGATTTTTGCAGAATTTTCCTAAGTAATTTATTATGGAAAATTAAATTATATTAAGTGGAGGACTTAAATGTTTTATTTGTTTTGCTTAATGAAGGGCTTATTTGCTAAATTATTTTATTTAGATCAGAAATTAATGCGGTAGTTTTATTTTGGAAAGAATTTGAAAAGTTTATGGCAACCAATTAAATATTTACAAATAAGCAGGTTAGTTGAAAAGAAATTACATAAAAGGCATTAAAACAGTCTTTACCCTGAAATTATGTTTTGCCTCTTTCAGACGCTACCTTTCGACCTTATACTTCCGCCTCAACCAAGTCAAAACCAATACACAAGTTATCAATAAGTTGGTACGTGGTGGATTGGAGAAAGGCGGAAGGTATGGAGTTGAAACCTAGCTTTCGAAGGGGTCGAAGTCTTCATTTAATAAACAAAAGAAATGTGCTTGGCTTGTTTCCAAAAGAATGCTTTTAAAAGGGTTAGTTATAGCTTTCGAATAAGTCGCCGCCTTTTGTTTCGGAAAGATAGCTTTTGAATGAGTTGCCTTGTTTTTAAATCAATGCTTTCGAAAGGGTAGTTTCAACCAAGTCGAAACCATGCTGCCGTCCTTATGCCTTTCGAATGGATTGAAGTCATCAACTAATTCGAAAGGTATCTTTTGTTTTATAAACATAATAGCTGCTTCCTAAAGCTTTCGAAAGGGTTTAATGGTTTCAAAGGCAATAGCTACGAAAGGGGTTTCGAAGCTATCCATTCAAATGTTTAGTTTAAATGATTAATGCTTTCGAAAGAATGGTTCCAAAGCCATCAGTTTTCCCCAAACACTTTTATATGAAGGTTAATAGTTTCCTCCCCTTTAGTTTATATTCACTTTAACCTAAAAGATACCTTTAAGAATCAACCCAATGGTTTTGAAAGAGATACTTTCAAATGGTTTCGAAGCTATGCTTTTATAATTGGATAGTAATGCTTTAATACATTCGAAAGGTTTTAAAGTGTTTTGAAAGGCAGATGCCTAGTGTTTTGAAAAGAAGGTTTGAATGCTTTCGAATGAAGTTTTCCAATGGTTTTAAATGTAAAGGTTTAAGGTTTCGAGAGCCTTATTTTTCAAAACAAAGAACCCAATCTCAATTTTTAAAGGTAAAACCCATGGCATTATAAAAGAAATCTTAAATGCTTTAAATTGGAGTTTTTAAAGAAGCTTGCATTGATATAAACAATGGGTTAAAGGGATTAACCAAATTTCCAAGGGGAAATGATTTCAAGATATTAAACCAAAGATGTTGGTATTATTTTTGTATATGCTTCCTCTAAAAATGTATTCACTATGTAATAGACCCCATAACTGAATTTGGGGGTGTAAGGGCAGAATAACTAGGTAGGTTGACCCAGTAGTGAATATAAACTAAGTAATTCCTAAATGAATAGAGTTGCATCCAGAAGGTCAGATAGACCAGAATATAGGATGCCCAAAGACTAATTAAGAAGTTGTCAGTTTAGACAGGTTCATAGTGAATCCATGAAAACTATGTTTAAATAGTGTTATTGGCAGTGGCTAACAGGTTTGTAGTGAACCCATAAAAACTATATCCAGATTAAGTTATTGATAGAAGTTAATAGGTTCATAGTCAAACCATGAAAACTATGAAAAAGGAAGTTACTGGAGATACCAATATGTTCAGAGAGAACCCATGAAATAATTAAATGAAGTTATTGGCAATGGCCAATAGGTTCTTAGTGATCCCATGAAAACTATAAGACCAGGCAGGTAGTCTATAAGTTTGAAATAGGTTCTTAGTGATCCCATGAAAACTATGAAATAAGACAAGTAGTCCATAAACAATAAATAGGTTATTAGTTAGCCCATGAAAACTATTAGGTTAATAGTAACCCTAGAAACTACAACTATGACAGATAGTCAAATGAATGGGGATGGGAAATCCAAAATGCTTTACTTGTTTTCATATCATCATAATATTTTCAATTGCTACGTTTTTAACCATGGTGGATGCAGGAGCACAGTATATGATTATCATAAGTTTTTGATAAGATACAAGTGAGGGGAGAACCCATTCTGTTTAGCAGCATGGTCTCACTAGATATCTAAATGGTTCGAGATGGTAGGTTATTATTCATACCAGGCATTATGTCTGATTCGAATTTTATGTTTTCCCCTTAAACTCTCGGGTGCGCAACTAATTTTTAGTTTGAGAGTTGTGGTTTTCAGGTTCTCCTTAAACGAATAAGCTTTCGAAGAAGTGCAGGAGGCAAGCTAGCTAATAGGAGACCTTTTCTATTTTGATTCCGCTGGGTTTTGATGTAAAGGCAAAGTTGTTTAATTGCCTAGATATATATACACTGATCATCCAAGGGGGCATCTTCATATGTCACTCTTGGTGTATGTTGTAATAGTTTTATTTTCTATGAACGTGGTTCTCGAATCTGGGATTATGTAATGAATTGTCAATGTTTTGAAATGGAATGTAAAAGTTGTTTAATGATTTTAAATTTTTCCCACATCCATGTGTTTCTGTTATATCAATGTATCTAACATTATCGTATTTGGTCGGTGAGGATTAATAAATATGGATGATTGCTGCATCTATAGCCGTTAATTTTGGGCCTCTAAGTGGAGGATGTTACACATTGCTTTCTTCAATGGTGTATCTATCAAACTCATCCCAAACTTTGCCAACTCCGTTAATTTGTTGATGTACTCCTTAAGAGTTACTTCAACTAAATGAACCTCTCCAACTTCATACTAACCTCTGCACTAGACATAAACTTCAACTCAAAGCAAGTCCTAAATTTATCCTAATAAATCTCCTCTTCAGCATTTTCTTCCACAACAATAGTCCCCCAATCCAATGCTTCCTTCTTTAGATGCTAAGCAGCAACCCTTCTTTTGATTCGATCTTCCCACCCAAGCTCCAAAAATATGTGATCATAGTCACTTATCCAAACCTTAATCTCCAGAAAATCCTCAATTTTGACATATGCACGCCCGCCCATATTTTTGAGTTTTTTGCATAATTTGGGAAAGTTTAAAGGTCGAGGTGCTGCCTCTACATGTGGTGCTATGAAAACATCTTATTAAGGAATTGGAACCTCTCCCATATGCCTTAAATACTGTTTAAACCAATCAGGCATGCCTCAAATGTTAGGAGCTTCAGCATCTTCATCTATATCAACCATTTGTAGGTTTTTAAACTTGTTTAATGACTGTTTCCTAAAGTAGAACTAATTGCTAAAAGGAAAATTTGCCTACTGCGATTGCATACGTTCATTAAAGGACACACACATAGAGATATATATACACACACAAACTTATACATATATATAAGGCTTTTGAAAAACAGTAGAAATCATTTTCAAATATAACAAGTATGCTCCCATACGTGTACTTATTTCCCTTCCGATCAAGCAACCAAAGCTTTGATACCAGTTGTAACAACCCACCGCTAAACAGACCTAAATCCCGACCTAGAAAAGGCCCATCGGAATTTGGAGCCATTCCAAGATTAGTTGATGAAAAATTAAAAACAATACACGGTACAGAGAGCTATCTATCTAACTTTCAAAATATCATGCCGAAATGAGTAAAATATAATAGTAAAACATGTACCCAAAAATAAAAGCAATTTCAGAAACACAAAAACATTGTTATAAAGTCTCAAAATATCCCAACATAATCATCTTACTACATAAGTTTCAAACAGACAATAGAAATATCAACAACATAGTTTCAATGTATGGATAAATGAAATAAATTAACAAGCAAATAATAACGAATAAACACTGCCACAACAATCAGCATTCTCACCTTTCCTCCTTCAGCAATACCCTTTGCCATTAACATGTTTTATCAAAATGAAGAGGTGTCAGAAAAACAAAGTCAGGTGAAAGAAATTTCAATTTTTACCATAATAGTAATTTGGGCATTATTATCCGAAAATGTGATATGTCTTACATGTTAAAATCGTTGCATATGTATAAAAAGTCAACTGTGAGACTGAAGGCCCTTCCAGCCCGAATATACGAAAAGTCAGCTATAAACCCGAAGGCTCTTCCAATCTGGCCACACAAAAGTCAATCGTAAGCCCAAAGGCTCTTCCAGACCGACTTTACAACTCTAACATAACTAGTGTTTTCGATGTAAAAGGAAGCACACAAACCACTTAATACCTTTTTAATGGGCTTTAGGTAGAATCTAATCATTTGAGACCTATAAAATCTTAACCTAAGCCCAAGGCGGGTTCCTATATGGTTCTTCCTTAATGACATCGTAAGAAATCCAATTAAGTCACTTAATACTTCATCCAAGAAAGAGGCAGAATCTACCATAACCATTTAATACCTCTAACCTAAAGTAGACTTCTCCTAAGGATTTCACCTACGGAACCAAAGCACAACCTATGACCCATAGCCCACTCGTGATGTCTCACAATAGTCCGACTATTCGTAGGTACTGGTTGCCAGATTGACAAGGAAGGTTTACCCTATAGAATTGAGACTAATCTCGGATCCACCATAGTTATTTATTATAGGAAATGTCCCATATTAGTCTATAAAGCAACCCCACTAGCAGGCAGATTTAACTGGACAGACTTCCATGTAGCTTTGGACGAACCATGCTTCCCTATGACTTAGTCATAATTTATATGTAAGTTCACCGTATACATATATTATCATACACGATTAATGGTTGAGGCCATATAAGGGGATATTAGGGATTAATTCCCTAATTTATGCTAACTTCCTTCCTACAAATTAATATTACTTAACTATTCTGATAATACTAATTATCATGCTTAATACGCTATAATCAGTACGTTATATTATATAGATATATATTTACACGTGGAATTTAGGGTCTAATCATTACATTACAACAATTTGATAATAATTTTCTTACAAACTGTTTCAAAATATCCTCTCATACAAATATACAATTCCAACAAGAATTGCTACTACCACAGACAAATAAAATAAATTTGTACAAATACAGAATACCTACAACTTGTTCCATATTAATATATTAGAATCTCTTCTCTATTTAAAGAACGGATCTTCACAAATTAGATCGCCTATGTTCAATTCAACCTTTATATACATCATTTTGGAGCGAGAAAGAAGTTCCTTATTTATTTAAGTGATAGAAATAGGCGATGCAAACCACAAACAATTCAATTCATACTTTACACATCATTTCTGATTTATTTTCTTTTTGAACCCTTTAACATTCTAATTTAAAATAAGGGAAATAGGTTGAATGGATCATAGATTATCTAATTCTTAACAAGTAATTAGATTTTAATATATTAATAACAAAAACAATTATAATTCCAATATATACAAAGATTTTTATTTACTTAGGGAAATTCTAGGATTTTATTGTTTTAGGATTTTGCATTTATAGAATTTCCTAAGGAATATATCAGATCCAAATAGATACAACACAGATACTAGAATAGGAAAAAGTGAAATTCCACTCATAGAAGATTTGCTTGTTTTAAAATTAGACCTGAATTAAACTTCTTCTAGACCTTTGATAGATCTCCCATGTTTTAATATACATCAAATATATATATATATATTAGATTTCATAAATCAGAAGATAGAAAGACGAAGGATTGAGAATTTAATTTGAAATAGAGATTAGGAATTAGAATTACTTACCTGAAGTTTACTATTTTTTGAAACCCTAAGAGAAATGATTTTGACAGATTCTTGGCATTGCTATAGAATTTTGTAAGGAAAAGTGGAAGGGGGTCTAGGGTTCTATTTATAGAGGTAGGAAGAAACAAGAGCCGTTGGATCGAATTAAAAAAAATTAGGACCGTTTGGCCAAGGCGTTTCTGCCCTGAAACGATTCGACTGATCGATGGCTATACTAGAGGCAGTGGACCACTGGTGGTCGATCGGCCCTATTAAGGCGATTGACTAGCCCATGTGGCCTGCGGCCATTTCATTTCCTTCCACTAATTTTTTATTTATTTCTCTAATTAACCCTAATCAATCACCATTAACATTAATGTTTCAACTTAATGTTACTTCCAGCTTAAGTAACTATTCAAACTAAAATTTTGAAATTCTTCCTAATTTTGAATTTTGAATTTTTTTTTAAATATTTTAAACTCAGAAACTTCAAATGTCTGTAACTTCTTAGTTTGAACTTCATTTTTAACATATTATATATGGAAATTCATTGGAAAAACCCCATGGACGCAATGGTGTAACTCCATGATCAAATTCTGACATTTGTAGAAATTCCATTTTTAGCCTTACATTAATTATTAAATTTCTTATTAAATTTTACGGGGCGTTACAGGTTTTATGTTTGTATTTTTCTCTACCTTACATTCTTGGCTACCGTCCTCCATCGGCCTAGTATCTTCACAATGCATTATATAGGTATATTAGGTACGGTGGTGTAAGGCGGTCGTTACAAATATGCTCTTGTCTAGCTTGGTTATCCGGATGGCAACCATCAGAAACATCCTCGAGTGTTTGACTCTACAAATGCTCTTAGTATGTCTGATGACAACTAGGCTCTCCTATCTTTGGGAAAGCCACTCACTCAGACCTTCTCTGAGGCCAAGATGGTTCTATGGTGTTTATCTAAGCTTTATCATTCTAAATACCAGCATTTTGCCCAACATCATTGCTAGTATCATGTAAATCATTTTCACTGTTAAATAGATCAACGGCCTCATGTAGTTTCGCTCCGGAACCATCCAAGATGAGCTCGGTATTGACCACATTGGCCATCACCAAATTTTGGCCACTCCCTTCTATGCTTTTCTCTAATGTCCCATCGGCTTTTCCCTTTATCTTTTGTTTGTCATTTCTCCTATTCTGACTTGGTGAAGATGAGCTATCTTCTTAAGAACATGAAGGCGGTGAATTCCTATGGCTCTTCCTACGCCTTTGTGTTTGCTGAGCTAACAAAGTAAAACTTTTTTCATCTTATCAAAGAGAGCTTTCTGATTATCTAACATCCTCCGGTTCATCTTAGCCATCCTATTAAGTTCAACCTTTGACACCATCTCCTTGGGGTGGATGGTCCTGGTAAAGCATTCAATAGCTGAGCAGTTTCGTTATTAAGGTGAGAAGCTTCATCTTCTCCACTAGTGGCTCTAGATCTGGTGAAAGGTTTCCAAGGGACTGTTTCTTCATACTAAAACAATTATCCTTCAGAACTAACTTTTAAACACTTATAATCCATAGTACTAAGCTAGATCTACTCCTGAGAAACTCAGCTCTCAGTGAAAGCATAAAAATGTTGACCAAAAGATGTCACAACAACCCCAATCAATCAAAAACAAGATAGATCAAAATATTATGAGCAAAAACGATAAGAACACGGAGAATTTTATAGTGGTTCATCAAGTACTATGGCCTACGTCCACTTTAATGTTAATATAGTTGGATTTTTCACAAGTACAAGAGCATATTAACTAACTACAAATCTAAACAATTAAAGTTTAGACCTTAGTGACAAATATGAGATAGAGAATAAGATATGAAGAAGATGGGGAATCAAAATTCCTCTCTAAGTTGCTCTAGTTCTTCTGTTTATAGTTGGAATTGCCCACCGTTGTTGCAGAACGTGGAAGACAAAGTAAGGATCCAGATCTGAGAGAATATAGAGGAAGATCAAATCAATCTGAGGAAAAATCATGTCGGTATCGACCATAATTGGATCGATACCAACCATAATGGTCGCCTTAGTGGTATGTGCTCCTATATGCTTCCATATATCTTTTACTTTCTTAAGTTTCCAAGTGATCCCCCTTTTAGAGAATTAGCTCGGTACCAAAAACAATTATGGTCGGCACCGACCGTGTTTGGTTTTCTCCTTTTGGCTCCAAACTTTCTAAGTTGCTTCTTCGGGCCATTCTAATCATGCCCCCAGCTCTTGATTCATTCCATCTTCATATCGACATCTAGATCCACTTAGAAGTTGCTCAGTTCAAGCACTGGATAACAATGTGTGTGTGTGTGTATATATACTAGTATAAACTGCATGTACATGCATCAATGGTAGAGATATTTACAATTTATTTAAAATAAAAAATAAGTGAATGGATGTGTGTTGTAAGTATAAATGTTTTGGTAGCCACAACACTTTTATTTCAAGTAATTTTGTTAATAATGTTGGTGACAATGGTAGTAAAATTCTGTTGATAGATAGTTGGAAAGAAGAGGTGGTGGAGGTTGCAAATCGGTGATGGGATTCCGTTGATGGATGTGGTATTTTCAAAATTTTAAAAAGACACCATGGAAATCGTATTCATTGAATTCTCTTTATTAACAGTAGCTATATATATATATATATATATTTGTGTGTGTGTATGAAATTGTTTTTAATATTGAACGAATAAAATATATTAAAGGATTTGGATGGTCAAGGACCAGCAGCTCAAGTGGTAAGTGGTATGTTGCTTTAGGCAGAGTCCTAAAGCTCATGAGTTCGAACCTCTAAGATATCAAAATGAGTGCTTTGTTTGAATAAAGTACCACTCTTATTCTTAATAAACAGGTTTTGGATGAGATAATTAAGTTGATGATTAAAAGAGTTACATTGATGAAAGTACTTAATTTGTACATGTCAAAATTTGTAGATCAATCTTTAAAAACTCCTTTTTGATTCAAGCTATGGTTTGCAAGGCCTATCTTGAAGTGCCCTAATGAAGGAGATGAAGAGGGAATGAAGAAGAGAACTTGTTTTTTGATCAGAAATTGTATGAATTTCATCTAGGAGTAAAAGAAATTATGGTTGTGTTTATAGTGGGAAATATATCTCATTTATTTCTCCACAATTAACCATTCACTTTACCCCTTGTATGGTCAATGATCATATACAAGATAAATGAAAATTTTGTTTGCGTTTGATTCAGCTATTAATATGTTTATCATATATGTTGGATCTCCATTTATTTCTTCCTATAGACCAAACACATTTGATCCTTTCTCTTACCATCATAGGGGTGGCCATATTTCAATCACTTAATATGTTTAATTGATCAATATATGGAATAAGATGTATGCATTATATGTTTATGTTATGCATTTAATTTGATTAATATACACATTAAGATTAAGTTAAATATATACAACAATTATACATATTTAGCTCACTTAATTTTTATGAGTTAATAAATTAAACCACTCATATATATGCGAGTGTGTGTGTATCTATGTGTGTGTTTACATAAAAATTACATACACACACAGATATATATATATATTGTTACCAAGATTTATTGCCAACACCCAAAACTTATTCAAGTAGTGTGGTAAGACTGGTTCAAGTGAAGGGCGTGATACCCTTAAGGACTGCCTTTGTATTCTTGCTTGTAAGTATCTTTCAAATCTGACCTTTCGACGTTGTCGAAAGGTTTAGGCGCTGGGTTATAAAACCTTCCGGTTTTATCGGATTAGTGTAAAATCCTCTTCAAGAGTCTCCTTCTTTATTTAGATTGAATTTCCTTGAATTTGTCCTTAGGAGGTCGGATTTTATCTTATTGGTTGGTCAGGATGATTGCCTTCTTTGGGTATAAGTAGAGTATCAAACTCCTTTATAGATATGCAGAAGCTTTCGACCATGTCGAAAGGTCAGATTACTTATAAGATGTATTTTGATACCTATCAAAGGGTATGGGAATGGTTTCTTATGGAATAAACCTTATTGTTTAACGACGAATTTCTATCGGTTTAGAAAATCACCGATAAATTTCAAATTAAAATTTAACCACAAGCGCATGGTGTACTATCATAGTACGTAGCGAGTACGGGTCGATCCACAGGGAATTTTTAAGATTTTCAAATTTTCAAATCAATCAAATTAAACCAAAATGAGAGAAGATTGTTAACTGTAAGCAAAATAAAGCTAAACCTAGAATTAAAATGAGATTAAAAACTATGAGATTAAAGAACAATTTAGAGGCTAATCCACTCTCATATTTTTGTAAATCAACAATAAAACAATCTATGATCACTATTTTTTGATATTAAGTGAAATAATTTTTGTATTTATCCTAAGTATGGTTTATTTATGTTATTAATTAACATAACTTAAACCATCAACCTATAATACAAAAAATAAACTACTTATCAATTCTCATGAAAATGAAGCCAAAGCAAAAGCTTTTTTAAGTATGATCTATTTACTATTTTAATTAGTAATATAAATCATCAAAAAAAAATTTACTTTCATTTCAAAATCAATTAGCAAATGATGATGTAAATTATGTTTATGTTGAATAAGAATAGCTCATTTACAAAAGCAACATAAGCTATCAAACCCACTTGTATAAACTTACATCAAAATCCACTTTCATGAAGCACAAATAAAAGAGATCATAAATCATAGAAATGTTGAAATTACATAAAGTTAGAGAGCTTCATTACCCCTAAATTGAAGGGGTTTAGCTACTCATTTGTGTTATCAAATCAACACTTGTAAATTTAAACATTAAAAGTAAAGAAATGGAAATTAAGCAAAGGAAGAAAAAGAGATTAACTACTAACTACTTACTTAACAAAAAAATAAAGCTACACTACTTGCATGAATGTAAATCTAAGCTATAAACATGAAAGGAAAGAAAGTATAGAAATAAACATTAACATAGAAGCAAATAAAAGCATGTAGAAAAGAAAAGAGAAAGAGGCTTGGAAGCCATTTTTCTTTCATGAAACATTGTGTTTACAACTTGCTTGCTAATTTTCCTAAGTAAAATAAGAGAGTAGGAAGATATTTACATGTACATAAGAGGGCTATTTATACATGCATAAAACCCTAATTCAATTTTTAGGGTGCTTCCCAAAATGCCCTTTAGGAAGTGTGGCCTCTAAGTAACCATTAGCCTCTAATTAATCCATCATTAAATATGCATGAAGCTTTAACCTCTACTTAGTTGTCCATTAGCTTCTAGATTTAGGTAAGTGGGTGGGGTCCTCCATGATCATGAGCTTGAATTATTTCCTCTTCATTCCTTTGTATTCCCTTGTGCATGCATATATATTCTTGAAACCCTCTTCCATATGCATCCAAATTCCTATAAAAATTATGAAAAATGTCCAAGTAAAAAGTCCCAAATTAACACATGCACAAAATGACTATTTTGCCCCTGTATGTAGATAAATATATGATGATTTGAAAATAATTGAATTTTGGTTTTAAACATGTTAAAATACCCAATTATGACATTTATTTAAATAAAAGTAGATAAAATAGGGATGTAAATATATGCATATTTACGAGGACATCAAACACCCCCACACTTATCTTTTTTTTCGTCCTCGAATAAAGGAAAACTAAGATAAATCCGTTTTCGTATAGAGCACGATTGCATTGAGCGTATGCAACAAGCCGTGAAACCTCTAGATGTCCCCAGTAGGACAAGTCTTGTCTCGTGAGGGTTTTCAGCGGATACTACCCACAAAATCCAAATGCAAAGTGAAAATATTTACAAAATGCAAGATTTATTTACAAGAAATTTAAGTCCTTTTACTTGTCGAAATTTCCAACAAAAATTAAGTTGTCATAACAGATAGACTATAGTTTGGCTAGTTGTTTCGGTTGATAACACAACGTAATTATGAAATGGATCCTTAGTTGATTATCAAAGTTTGTCAAAGTGGTATTTTCATTTCTTTTCAATAACAAGTTAAATCAAACAAGTCAAAATAGTGTTTGGATTTCAATTGCTTACTCTCTCTTATTTGAAAATTTTTATTAATATTAACAGTATTTACATATGCCTAACTCGGATAAACTGAGGCCAGATATATCACCCATGCATTGCCTTTTGGGCTTACGTGAGGGGAATACAGAGCGTGACGAGTGAACAATTATTGACTGTAGTCGTTATTAGTTAAAGAATTTTTATATACTTACACCTAACTCAGATAAACTAAGGTCGGATATGCCGATCATGCACTGCCTTTCTGGCTTACGTGAGAAGGGTACAGAGCATGGCGAGCGAATACACGAGTGAGAACACATGACTCTAGGTGTTAAAAATATATACATATATACAAATGTTTTTTTACTTATGTGTTT
Source organism: Allium fistulosum (assembly GCA_030737815.1). NCBI lineage: Eukaryota > Viridiplantae > Streptophyta > Magnoliopsida > Asparagales > Amaryllidaceae > Allium > Allium fistulosum. The sequence goes on along the minus strand of CM060907.1, from coordinate 419,906,444 downwards.
TTTGTGTTTCTTTTTCTATTTTTTTTAGAAAGAGAGAGTTTTGCAAAATCATCTTAGCACCATTTAACTTAGAAGATAAAAATGTTATATCCTTTACTTTAAATTCACCATTTTTTTTAAACAAAGATTTTCAATTAGAATATATTTCATAATTAACACACATGAACCTTCCTATATACTAGTTAAACCATTGTTATTTGTAATCAAACTTCATTTTTATTTTGTTAAGACAAATAAATTTTCAAAAATTTCAATTTGTTAACCAAAGCTTATACTTATCCTATAGTGTTTCTTCAAAAATAAATCAAAATACTAAAAAGAAAATATTTTTGAGATTTAGAAATTTTGAGTTTTTTTTTTTGAGTTAAAAGAAAATGAAAGTTCAAAAATGCCATGAAACTTTAAAAAAAATGAAAATGAGACCCCCCCTCCCCACACACACTTAATTTTTATTGTGTCCTCACAGTAAGTGCATGATATAATGAGTGTAACGGGGAAAAATATGTACATATTTACAAAAGAGGGTTAACATTCTTACTAAAAGTAGCTTGGCTCATGAAGAATCATGAGCTCCTCCTCTTGGTTACTTGGCAATTCCAAGAAAGGTTTCGAACGATGACCGTTGACTTTGAAAATCGATCCATCCCTAGGGTTTTATATTCCTATGGCACCATGTGGAAATATAGTTCATACCACAAATGGTCCGGTCCATCTCGATTTAAGTTTCCAGGGAATAAATGAAGTCTAGAGTCATATAATAGAACTTTTTGGTTAGGCGAAGATGTTTTTCTTAAGATTGACTTGTCATGAAAAACTTTTGTTCTTTCTTTGTAAATTTTCTCGTTTTCATATGCGCCGTTCCTAAGTTCTTCTAGTTCGTTGAGTTGTAATTTTAGGTTTCACCAACTTTATCGAGATCAAAGTTTATGTTCTTTATTGCCCACAACACTTTGTGTTCGATTTCAAATGGTAAATGGCAAGCTTTCCCGTAAACCAAACAAAATGGAGACATCCCAAGGTTAGTTTTAAAAGCAGTACGGTAAGCCTAAAGCACATCGGTCAATTTCTAAGACCAATCTTTTCGATTTTTGTTGACATTTTTCTCCAAGATTTATTTTATCTGACGATTTGAAACTTCAACTTGCCCACAAGTTTGAGAATGATATGGAGTGGATAACTTGTGGGTTATCGAGTATTTCTTCATTAATGTTTCAAAAGATCGATTGCAAAAATGGGTTCCGTTATCACTGATTATTGTGCGAGGTGTGCCGAACCTTGAAAAGATGTTTTCTTTGAGAAATTTCACAACGATTCTATGATCATTGGTTTTGCAAGGAACGGCTTCGACCCATTTTGAGACGTAATCGACAGCGAGAAGGATATACAAGTTTCCAAAAGAATTGGTAAAAAGTCCCATAAAGTCGATACCCCAAACATCAAAGATTTCGATCGTAAGAATGAGGTTTAGTGGCATCGTATTTCGTCGAGAAATTCGTCCAAGCATTTGACATCGATCGCAAGTTTTACAAAATTCAAACGAGTCTTTGAAAAGAGGGCCAATAGAAACCACACTGAAGCACCTTTTCCGCAGCTTTTCGATGATCGAAATGTCCACCGCACGCTTGATCGTGGCAAAACGAAAGAACACTCCTAATTTCGTTATCCGGAATGCAACGTCGGATGATTTGGTCGGGACAATATTTGAACAAGTATGGATCGTCCCAATAGAAATATTTCACTTGGGACATGAATTTGCATTTGTCCTGTTTGGACCAAGATGAGGGAGTTTCTTTAGTGACTAAGTGGTTCACTATATCAGCGTACCATGGATCGATAGAAATTGAAAGAAGTTGTTCATCGGGGAAGTTTTCATTGATTGGCAAAGAAGATGGCGCGTTCGGAAGACGAGACAAGTGATCGGCTATGACATTATTGGATCCTTTTTTGTCTTTGATTGTAAGGTCAAATTCTTGAAGTAAAAGGATCCAACGAATCAAACGGGATTTAGCATCCTTTTTGGAAAAAAGGTATCTAAGAGAAGTATGGTCAGTGTAGACCGTGATGTGTGAACCTATCAAGTAAGGTCGAAACTTTTCGAGCGCAAAAACGACAGCTAGAAGCTCTTTTTCGGTTGTTGTGTAGTTGAGTTGTGCGTCGTTCAAAGTCATACTCGCGTAGTAAATGACATGAAGGATTTTGTTAATGCGTTATCTTAAGACAGCACCAACCGCAAAGTTAGAAGCGTCACACAATATTTCAACTGGGAGATCCCAATTGGGTGCGCAAATGATAGGAGCAGAAATGAGTTCGTTTTTGAGACGTTCGAAAGAAGAGATACAATCAGAGTTAAAATCGAAAGGAACGTCTTTTCCAAGAAGAGTCGTCAAAGGACAAGTGATTTTTGCTAAAGTCTATCACAAAGCATCGGTAAAAGCCAACGTGTCCTAGAAATGATCGAATGTCCTTAACAGATTTGGGAATGGGTAGGTTTGCAATGACATCGATTTTCGCTTTATCTACCTCAATGCCATTATTTGAGATGATATGTCCAAGGACTATGCCTTGTTTGACCATAAAGTGGCATTTTTCCTAATTCAACATCAAATGTTTTTCTTTGCATCGATTTAGAATCAACTCAAGATGATATAAACAATCAGAAAAAGAATCACCAAAGATAGAGAAATCATCCATAAAAACTTCTAGAAAGCACTCAATCATGTCAGAAAAGACAACCATGCATCTTTGGAAGGTAGCAGGAGTGTTACGAAGTCCGAATGGCATATGTCGATAAGTAAAGGTACCGAATGGACACGTGAAAGTCATTTTCTATTGATCTTTGGGAACGATTGGAATTTGGTTGTGGCCAAAATAACCATCAAGGAAGCAGTAAAATTCATGGCCGGCTAAACGTTCGAGCATTTGGTCAATGAAAGGAAGAGGGAAGTGATCTTTTCATGTTGCAGCATTTAATTTTCGATAATCAATGCAAACACGCCAACCAGTTTGAGTACGAGATGGAATAAGTTCGTTTGAATCGTTCTTAACAACGGTAAGCACAGACTTTTTCGGTACAACGTGAATTGGGCTAACCCATGAACTATCAGAGATTGGGTAAATGATTCCGTTGTCGAGAAGTTTAAGAATTTCATCACGCACCGCATCTTTCATTTTTGGATTAAGCCTTTGTTGTGCGTACACGAACAGGCTTGGCATCGTTGATTAAATGGATGCGATGTTGAACAAGAGCGGGACTAATTCCCTTTATATCGGTGATCGACCATCCAATCGCTTCCTTGTTTTTCGAAAGAATGGAGAGAAGAGAAGCTTCTTGGTAAAGAGAAAGATCGTTAGAAATTATGACAGGACAAGTTTCGTTTTCACCTAAGTATGCGTACTTAAGGTGATCGGGAAGTGGTTTAAGGTCCAACTTAGGGTGTTGCTCGATTAAAGAATTGGGTTGAGATTCGGACTCAAATTGAAGCGATTCAAAGGGAAGTGTATATTCAATCTCGTTAGGGATTTCATGAAACAATTTTTCATATTCAGCTTCGCGTTCGTCGTTAAGGTCAAATGTCTCGTTTTCAAAATTTTCGTGAATGGCACTAACTTCCAATGTTTGGTCGCGAGGTTCATTTGATTGGCTTTCAAGATTGAAAATGTTGAGATCCAAAGTCATGTTTCCAAAAGAGATTTTCATCGAACAGTTACGACAATTGATTAAGGCATTTGAGGTGGCTAAGAATGGTCGGTCTAAAATCAATGGAATTTGACTCACGGGATTTGTCATGGGTTGTGTTTCAAGAACGATAAAATCAACGGGGAATATGAATTGCCCTACTGGAATGAGCATGTCCTCAATTTCTCCCATGGGCTTCTTAATGGAACGATCGGCGAATTGAAGCGTAACTTTTGTGGGTTTGAACTCAACTAAGCCTAATTGTTCGTACACGGAGTATGGAATCAAGTTGACACTCGTGCCTAAGTCAATCAAAAATTTGTTAATCGTCTTGTCTCCAATTGTACACGAAATCGTAGGGCAGCCAGGATCTTTGTATTTTACGGGCATGGATTGGGACAAGACTTCACTCAAACTGGCAGCTAAGAAGACTTTTTTAGGCACTTGAGTGTGTCGCTTTTGGGTACACAAGTCCTTAAGAAATTTCGCGTACGTTGGGACTTGCTGAATGATGTCAAGAAGAAGAATGTTAACTTTGACTTGTTTAAAAATTTCTAACATCTTTTCCATTTGATCCGAGTGTTTCTTTGATCGAAGACGATGTGGAAATGGAACATGATACTCGGTAGGCGGGTCTACTTGAGTAGAAGAAGAAGATTTTGATTGGCATTCGATTCGACGATTGGCTCCCCATTCTGTTCAGATTCGTTCGTTGTTTTAGAAGTGTCGAGAGAGGTTTCCGGTAAATCGTTTGGATTAACGACTTGATTATCGATTTGTTTACCGGAACTTAAAGTTGTGATAGCATTCAATTGGGTGACGTTGCTATCTTGAACAACATAGGCTTGATTTGAATTTGCGTTTTGATTTTTGGGATTTGGAATTGGTTGGCTTGGGAATGTTCCTCGTTCGCGTTCACTTATAGACGTGGCTAATTGACTCATTTGCATTTCAAGTTTTGCAATCGATTGGTTTGTGTTTTGCATATATGAGGTCAATAAATTTTGCAAATTGTTGTTTGATTAAAGGCTTTGAGTAGTTGCTTTAGCCAACGTTTCAAGAGTTTTCTCAAGCGAAGTTAAACATTTATCGTCTTGGGGAGGGTGAGAAGCATTTGGTTGGAAATTTGATTGTTACGGTTGATTATGAGACGGACCCGCAAAGTTTGGTTGAAAATGGTTGGGCTGAAAGGGAGGATTCGAAGCATTATTCGAAAATGCTTGAAAATTGGGACGAATCATATTCATGTTGGGATTGTTTTGGTTCCAAGCAAAATTCGGATGATTTCTCCAACCATGATTGCACGTTGGAGAAAACGGGTCGTTTTTGGCTTATTGAAAGCATTGATTTGTTCGACAGAATTAGGGCACTGATCGGCTATATGATTAGGATCGTTGCATTTATAACACATGGGTTAGGAAGCTTAATTCATTTGGTGTGATGAGAAAACGTTGTCGAATTTGTTAATCATTACGTCGATTTTATCTTCCAAAGCCAAAGAAGATCCTATTGAGTGTGCGCTCGATCGTGAGTAAATTGATTTTTCGTTTGAACGTTCCCATTGGGATGACTTCTTAGCGAGGTTTTCAAGAAATTGCCAAGCAACATCGTGATGTTGGGCAAGAAAGTTGTCTTGGCACATTGATTCAAGCATGGTTCGTGAGCTGTTTTCAAGTCCATCGTATAAGATCTAGCAAACCGTCCATTTTTCGAAGTTATGGTGTGGAGATTTTATCAAAAGCTCTTTGAATCTTTCAAAATATTTTCCAAATGTTTCTCCCCTAAATTAATGAAAATTGACGATTTCGTTTCGGATTTTACTTGTTTTTTCCAAGGGGTAGAATTTTTTTAAGAAATCTTTTACGAATGCTTCCCAAGTTTAATCGAGTTTAATGGTAAGCAGTACAACCATTTTTCAGTGTAATCCGTAAGAGCGAATGGAATTAAGCGAAGTTTGATTCCGTCATCGGAAAGTTGTTGGAGTTTCATTGTTGCGCAAACTTGTTCGAATTTCGTCAGAAAGATGTATGGGTCATCGTGTTCAAAATTGCCAAATTTTGGAAGCGTGGCAATATAGTTCGAGTGAATTTCGAAATGGTTACCCATAGGGGCGGGTAACGTGATGCAAGATGGAATAGAAACTCTATCAGGAAAGATTCTATCCATAAGAGTTTGAGGGGCATTCTCGTTCGCCGTTTCGGGAGGATCGTCTGTTCGAGTTAAACGATTAGTTGTTGAGTCGCGAGTCCAACGATTTGTTGTTGTGTCACGAGTCCAAGTACTCATGCACAAGTGAAAGTCGAGAAGAGAAAGAAGTTAGAAACGAGTTTAGAGAATGAAGCGAGATTTGGAAAATTGTTTTTGTTGTTTTTTTTACTAGGAAGAAAACTATTTACCAAGTGAAATTTATTTTCAAAAGAGAAGTTTGATTTTTGGCTTTTCAAAATTTTTTTTATGTTTATGTTTTTGTAATTTTTTTTCAAATTTTCAGATTTTCAAATATTTACCAGAACGAATTCTTTTTTTTTACAAAATAGGAATTTGATTTTTTGTTTTTGTTTTTGAAATTTTTTTCTTTTTGAAAAGATTTTATATTTTTTTTGGACTTGTTTTTTGATTGAAAATTTTCAAAGGAAAGGAAAAAGGATTTTTTTTTTGGGATTAAAAACTAAGTTAAGTAAAATTTACAAATTTTTTTGGATTTTGGATTTTGGATTTCTGATCTTTTTTAAAAAAAAATATGCATGAACTAATGCAACTAAATGAATGCAAAGGACTTAATTACAATTTTCTGTCCTTGGTAGCTCCTAACCCAAAATTGTATAATCACAATTTGTCTTAAATCAACAAAAATATTTCTCAACCAAGTAACGAGCAGGGTTTATCGGTGCACCATGAATCACCATAGCAACGCAACCGAAGGTTTAAGTACCTTCAGAGGAACAACCACTATAATATTTACGAATCACCGTAATATTTATAAATGGTTATTACTCTGCCGTAACCTAGACACCAAGAAATAAACTTGTTCAAAGAAGACAATTGTCAAGATACAATTAAGCCCTAGGTGAGCTCCCGACACCCTTAAGTCGAATGTCTAACCTTTATTATTAGTCAAATTCTACAATGAATGTGATTTGTGGGCTAAGGAAAGGGTGATGAAATCCCTCACCTTATGTGAATTGGGGTATTGCCATTAGAAAATAAAACAAGATGAAATGAATGCAAAACAGAAATTAAACGTGAATTTACAATGCAACTAAAATGAAGTTTGTTTTTTTTTGGATTTTGAAGTTTTATATATATATAAATGCAAATGCAAGCAACCTACAATGCAAATCAAATTAAAAATAAGAGATGATAGCACGATACCAGAGCATGTAGATTATTAGCAAATTTTTAAGCGGCGAGTTCTTTTTTAAGCAAAGAAAAGCAGTTTATTTTTGGCAAGCAAAGCGAAACAAGCAACTCTTCCTATCTGCTTTAGCAACCCGAAACATCAAACAAGATATATACAAATTTATTTTAAATAATGGAAGAAAAACTAAAACCAAACAAATCAAAACAGAACAAATGAAAACAACAACAAACAAGAGAAAACAAAACAAATTAAAGTTAAAACAAATATATACAATTGAAACCTTTCTTTTTAGTTTAAGGATGGAACCTAAAAGCAAAACAAAACAAATCAAAACGAAACACAAAACAAATTGAAACTTGTTATTGATTTTTTATATTGGATATTATTATTTTTTGAAAATAGACTTTTAAAAATAAAACTAAAACGAAAACAAAACAAGTGAAAATGAAATAATGAAAACAAGACCCACAACCCAAATTAAAACTAAAACACTAAATTAAACTAGTTTCTTTTTTTTCCTTTTTTTCCTTCTTTTTACTTTTAGACAAAAAAGAAAACTAAAACACCAAAACAAAAAAAAACAAAAACAAAAACGAAGTAAAAAAAAGTTTACTCAAGCTTAAAACCTGGCCCGTTTCAAACAAGGCCCATAACCCAAATCCTCACTAACCTTCCTTCCCTTTTTTTCGTTTAGACACAATGCCTACAGAAACAAAAACAAAGATAATTTCGATCGATTTAATCGCAATTTCAAAAAACAAAATCGATTGTCCTAAACACAATTTCAAAAAACAAAATCGCGATTTAATCGATTAAAGTTTATGGTCGGCGATTGAATCGCGAATGTTGCGATTGAGTTGAAGTTGAAAATGGCGGTGATTTCGAGTGGGGTTCGATTGCAGTTTTATTTTGGCGATCTGAAGGTCGATTGTGGATCGAAGGCTTTGAAGTTGCATGCGTTCAAGATTGTGGCAATGTCGCGAGTTGGTTCGTGAATTGGGCTCGGTGATTAGTGGTGTTCGAGGTGGTCGAATTGGAGAAGGCGATGTTGTATATGTGAATGATGTTATGGTATGAAGGCGGAACAGAAGTGTGGTTGGTTTTGATGGGGGAAATGAGGGTTGTTGTGCGCTTGTGACTGGTGGTTTCAAGGAATTTGGTTGTAGTCAGGGGAAAAGTGGATGTTGATGGTGATTTTGCTGCTGACAGAGAAGGTATGAAATGAAGGGTGGGGAGTTGTTTTGATCAGAGGAGTGATATGGTCGGAAGTGTAGTCGAAGGCACTGTTGGAGCAGTATGGTGGTGACTGTTTGTCGAAGATGGTCAGTATCTGTAAGGGTGTCAGGTGGATTTTGTGATGTGAGAGTTTGTATATGGTTTTGTCAGTAGAGCAGTTGCGCAGAGGTTTAAGGCAGAGGCTGGTGATCAGTTGTGTGAATGTGGTGCAGTGGAGTTAGAGGCAAGGTAGTGTGTCTCAGTGCACTGTACACGGGAGGTAGTGATCGGTGATGTATGTACAGTTGTGTGAATGTAGTGATCAGAAATGTTGGGATGGACTGGAAATATGTTGTAATGTGGTTTTGTTGGACCAATGATCCGGGGATGGTTTGTTTGAGTGGCAGTAAGTTGTGCAATTGTTGTTGTAATGGTGACAGCAGCTAGGTGGTCAGGACAGTGAAGGAGTGGTGATTATGCAATGGGAGTGGTATAAAATGAATGTGGTGGATGATACGGGAACAGGCAGTGAATGTGGTATTAGAGGAAGGCTGGTGACAGTGCAGTTGTGGTTTGTGGTTGATGTTGTTTTGGTGGTATGGTGGAGGAGGAAGGTGGGTTAATGTTCAGGTGGGTAATGAAAGGAGTTGTACCTGAGATGTCTGTATGAGCACTATTGAAGGCAGTATGGTGTAAGTGAGGGGGTTGCATGCAGGTGTTTTGGTGGAAGAGGGTGATGAAGCTCTGTTGTTTGAAGCGTTGGCAGAGGGGATGCTGAAGGGGAAGGTGACAAAGTAGTGTTTTGTTGAGACAGTGGTTAGAGAGATGGTTGGAGGAATATGAAATGGTGTATGTTTGTCTGGTGCAAGTGTTTGGATGCAGACAGTTGAATGATAAGTGACAAAGAAGTGATCGAATGAAATGTTGAGGAAAGTGATGTTGTATGGGTTGTTTGCGGGGAATGATATTGTAGTGGTGTTATGGTAGGATGACAGTGAATTGCTGATGGATGTGTGCAATGTAAGTTGATGTCAGTGGAGTTGATGTAGGCAGTGGTGGTCGGGAAGTTGCGAATTTGGCAGAGAAAGGGTGGGTATAAGGCAGTAGTGATGTTGTGGAAGGGGATTATTGATTCAGTTGCGTGGTGATCAGAGTGGAGTGAGAGGAGATTGTGGTATAGTTATGGGTCTGTTGCTGCTGTGTATTTTTAGGGAGGTTGAGAGGGATGTAGATAATATGAAATTGTAATAGAAATGATATGAAAATTGTAACAGCTAAATGAGCAATGAGATTGAAATAAAATGTAAATGCAAACTGACAATGTGAATTGAAAATGAATTTTTTTTAAATAGAAAAGCAAATGCAAGTGTAAAACAAATAAGAAAAACAAGCACACAAACAAATGCAAACAAAAATCAAACACACAAAAAAAAAATTAATGGAAACACATACAAAATATAAGCATACAAAAATCAAACAACAACTAATCCGAAGAATAGAAAACTAAAATCCAAACTATTCCCCAGCAACGGCGCCAAAAACTTGTTTAACGACGAATTTTCTATCGGTTTATAAAATCGCCGATAAATTTCAAATTAAAATTTAACCGCAAGCGCACGGCATACTATCGTAGTACATAGCGAGTACGGGTCGATCCGCAGAGAATTTTCAAGATTTTAAAATTTTCTAATCAATCAAATTAGACCAAAATGAGAGAAGATTGTTAACTGCAAGCAAAATGAAGCTAAAACTAGAATTAAAATGAGATTAAAAACTATGAGATTAAAGAACAATTTAGAGGCAAATCCACTCTCATATTTTTGTAAATCAACAATCAAACAATCTATGATCTCTATTTTTTGATATTAAGTGAAATAATTGTTGTATTTATCATAAGTATGGTTTATTTATGTTATTAATTAACATAACTCACACCATCAAACTATAATACAACAAATAAGCCACTTATCAATTCTCATGAAAATGAAGCCAAAGCAAAAGCTATTTTAAGTATGATCTATTTACTATTGTAATTAGTAATATAGATCATCAAATTTTGTTTTCACTTTCATTTCAAAATCAAAAATCAATTAGCAAATGATGATGTAAATTGTGTTTATGTTGAATAAGAATAGATCATTTGCAAAAGCAACATAAGCTATCAAACCCACTTGTATAAACTTACATCAAAATCCACTTTCATGAAGCACAAATAAAAGAGATCATAAATCATAGAAATGTTGAAATTACATAAAGTTGGAGAGCTTCATTACCCCTAAATTGAAGGGGTTTATCTACTCATTTGTGTTATCAAATCAACACTTGTAAATTTCAACATTAAAAGTAAAGAAATGGAAATTAAGCAAAGAAGGAAAAAAAGATTAACTACTAACTACTTGCTTAACAAACAAATAAAGTTACACTACTTGCATGAATGTAAATCAAAGCTATAAACATGAAAGGAAAGAAAGTATAGAAATAAACATTAACATAGAAGCAAATAAAAGCATGTAGAAAAGAAAAGAGAAAGAGGCTTGGAAGCCATTTTATTTCATGAAACATTGTGTTTATAACTTGCTTGCTAATTTTCCTAAGTAAAATAAAAGAGTAGGAAGATATTTACATGTACATAAGAGGGCTATTTATACATGCATAAAACCCTAATTCAATTTTTAGGGTGCATCCTAAAATGCCCTTTAGGAAGTGTGGCCTCCAAGTAACCATTAGCATCTAATTAATCCATCATTAAATATGCATGAAGCTTTAACCTCCACTTAGTTGTCCATTAGGTTCTAATTGTAGATTTAGGTAAGTGTGTGGGGTCCTCCATGATCATGAGCTTGAATTATTTCCTCTTCATTCCTTTGTATTCCTTTGTGCATGCATATATCTTCATGAAACCCTCTTCCATATGCATCCAAATTTATATAAAAATTATGAAAAATGTCCAAGTAAAAAGTCCTAAATTAACACATGCACAAAATGACTATTTTGCCCCTGTATGTAGATGAATATATGATGATTTGAAAATAATTGAATTTTGGTTTTAAACATGTTAAAATACCCAAATATGATATTTATTTAAATAAAAATAGATAAAATATCGATGTAAATATATGCACATTTACATGCACATCACTTGTAAACTCGGATATTTATACTTAAAGAACAGTCTTCGATCTAGTCAAAAGGTTGGACCACTTGGATTATATCTTCGAAAGGTTATTGATACTTTACCACATAAGCGCTTTTGACCTAATCGAAAGGTTTGGGCTTCAAAGTCAATCACTCTGGAAGGTTATCAATGTTGTTTAGCCTATATGACCAACCTTGTCAAAGGGTTTAAGGTGTATGGTTGAAGGCTTCGAAAGGTTGTAGTAACTAATTGAATCAGATGTCTTGTCGACCTTGTCGGCGAGAACCTTTCGGTGGTATTGTTCTTGAAATTAACTGTTAATCCAACAAAGTTTAAACGGTAAAGTAATTGATAGAACACAAGACTTCCCTTCGTATTCATGACAAACTCTATTTTATTAAATCCCCAAATCAGCACCCAATTAGGGTTACAATGACTTGATTAAGAAAATACAAGATTAGAATGAGAGAATCCGGATCCCTCAAACAGGAACCCTTAGGTCTTATTTATAGATGCCGGAGGCCTTTCTTTCGACTCCATGCTCTCGACTGGGTCGGAAGGTCTCCCATTTATATGTGGTTGTGAATCTTTCGACTCTGTCGAAAGGTTTGCCTTTCATCCACTATTATGGACCTTTCGACCTTGTCGAAAGGTTTGTTTTTCCTTCTGTCTTCATGAACCTTTCGGCCTTGTCGGAAGGTTGCTCTTTTCTTGGTTGTTTTGAACCCTACGACCTTGCCAGATGGTTGCTTTTCATTTGATTGTTGCCGAGGGTTAGGCTTCCCTTCGACGTTGTTGAAAGGTTGTCTTTCATTCTTTGCTGACTTATGAGTGATGCTTTCTTCATAACCCTTTCGACATTGTTGAAAGGTATCTTGGATGTGTTCCAACTAGTTCGAAAGGCTTGCTATGCTTACGAAAAGGTCATTATAGAGTTGCTTGCACTTGCTTTGACTTCTCCATCTTCTTTGAAAGGTAAGAACTCCTTGAATGTTGAGAGATTAAACCTTTCGACTCTTTCGAAAGGTCTGGGACTACTATACACTATTGACTGCATCCCTTCGACTTCTTCGAAAGGTTTGATCTGAACTCCTTTTCTTTAGTCATTGCTGAAAGACCTTCTGACTTAGTTGAAAGGTGGATTTTTTGAGTAACATTTGCCCCCCTCCCCCCATTCGAAGGGATGCTCTTGACTTTCCAAGTCATCTTGTCGGAAAGCTATAAAAATTTCCACCTCCTGGACTTCCCACGTTGATCTGGAACGTTCACTCAAATCTAATCCAACGATTGATAATTTTGGCAACTTTTCTTACATAGCGCGCTTCTTCTCTTTCTTTCCCTTTTACCTGAAATTAAAATCACCGTATACAAGTAAAAGAATTCCCAAAATTTTCTAAATCTCGATTTGCAACGACAAGGTATTTCTTGAATTCGCTTCATAAATCTTAGTCTAATTTTTACCCTTATCAGCTTTCGATTAAATTTTCTGTTTTCCAAACCCAAAATCGAAATCTGATTTTGATTGCAAAAAATTTCTCTAAATCGATTCTAACAACATCTATCTGTGGCTTTGGATTTTTAAGCTGGTGATGTTTGGTAAAGGAAAATCCCCTTATCAGGTTCAATTTTTAACCCAAAGTCCCTAAATTTAGCTTTTAGCTTTTAATTCCTAGTTCTTGACCAAATTTTTTTCTTTTCGGAACCGAATTAGATCAATTACAGATGAAAGCAGTTTATTTAATGGGTTTGTTTTACTTGTTTCTCAAGAAAAAATTGAAATTTCATTTATTATTGGGTTCGGGTTTGGTTAAACCCGATATGCTAATCTGGGACCCACTAGTGTACAATTTAGCAATGCAAAATGACTTTCCTACCCTTCGAAAGAGATTGAGGCGGCAACATCAGATTTTCTCTTTTTGTACCTTTCGATGGGGTTGGAAGGTATTTTGATGCCAACTTTTCATTGTTGTCGAAAGGTTAGGTAAATTGATGGTGCAACCTTTCGACAACGAGCTTTCGACAAGGTTGAAGAGTTTGAGCTTTTCGACTACCTACTTTTGATATGGTTGAAATTCTCTAACCTTAAAGCTGCTTTTGCCTATCTTTGTTGAAACGTTTTAAGCATATATGAGTCAAACTTGGAACGTTTCGACGTCAATGGATATGACATATTTTTGATAAATTTGACCAGACCTTTCGACAACATTAACAATATCCATATTATATAACTTAGGAATTTTTAGGTTTTTAATTTTGTCCATGTCGAAAGGTCTTGCCACTTAACTTTATGTTACACTCGAAATAGGTCCAGATTTCCCTAGAGCCTTCGGCAATATTGGAAGGTAGTGAATGGGTTAATGTTTCAACTTTTCCTTTCGACCTTTTCGATAGCTTAAGGAAGTTACATTTTTGCTTGCTTTTGAATATTGTTGAAGTATAGTAGTTAAAGCTGAGGTCATTATTTTTTTCCGACATTGTCGAAAGCCTGCATTGTTAACCTTTCGACATCGTCGAAAGCTTTTACTAAACCTTTTGACTTCGTCGAAAGCTTAAATTGTAAAGTTTTTGACTAAAACTTTTGCATCATTTTTAAAGCTTTGTGCATGTTTTCATGCTTAAGCTATCTAAGCAAACTTATTTACTCTTGGATTTTTGATTGCTTTCTAAATTCATAATTAATCAATGGTTTTTAATTAAAATGTTTTCACCTAGCAGAACCATGAGCTTCCTAAAGATTAAAGCCACTGCTAAGCAATCTTCCATCGAGTCACAAAGTGAAGTAGGTGCTATACTGAAGGACTTTGGCATCACCGGTATTGAAGCAATCCCTCCTAAATCCACTAATACCATAGACAACCCTCTAGAAGGGTACTTTGCATACATGGCTATCCACATATGGCATGGTCGCTTTCGTCCTTTTCCCGAGTTCTTACTCTCATATCTGTCTCATATTGGAGTTGCTCCCATACAACTTTCTCCCAATGTATATAACCATCTTTTATCTCTTGAAATGCTTGCGTTGGAATTCGGACTTCCTTCACTCAACCCTGAAGTTTTGAACTCCTTGACCAAGTTGGCAAGGTTAAGCAAATCTAACAAGCAAGTCTTTCGAGTTAATGTATATAAGAAGCTGATATTAGATGGAATCAATAAGTTTAAGGATTGGGAAAACCAATTCTTCTTTGTCAAGTACTTCGCGGGTGTCCGCGGGGCCTTTGCCTTCCCTCCTAAGTCTATTTCAATCTCGTCTTTGCTTTTCTCTATGTTTTATGTTAACTAATCTCTGATCTTTTCAGGTGAATCTCCCAAGAAACTTAGCAACGCAAACCAAAGAATCATCGATTCTTTAACTGCAGCACCAGAACAACTTAGAAGCAGGTTGACGCTCCTAACTCTTTCTAATTTAAGGAAGCATTCTTTGCTGCCGCCTGGCCAAAAGATTCTAGGCATTCCTCCCTCCATTATGCACAATTCTCAAGGGAAACGCTTCTTTTCCTCAGGAGATGCTGAACATTTTACTTCACTGTCGCCCATTTGTTCTGACATTTCAGGTATACTGTTAGATTAGCATTCTCCTCTTTTTGTCTATAGAACTCTTGAATTGGTTTGACTGATTTTATATCTTCTTGAATTTGCTTTAGGTCCCTCCAAAGCCGTCGTGTCTTCAAGTGACGCTGCTCCTCCCTCATCATCTTCGGATGTTGCATTAGTCTTGAAGGCTTTTGCTAATTCCAAGAGATATTCAAAAAGAAAACTGACAGTGCTTCCCGAGGATGCTCCTCCGGCTAAAGTAGCAAAGATCACTGATGTGGAGGAGGAAGAAGAGCGTATATCTCTTGAGAAAGCTTCAAAGAGCCCAACTGTTGAAGCTCCAAAAGACATAGTGGAGCCAACTCAACCTACATCTGCTCCCTTTCTGCATACTACTATTTGAGACTCTCCAGCTACACTGGCACAGATGCAACTTGCTTTTCTTAAGACACCTTCTAAGTCACATGCCCTTCCGAAGTTGTCGTCTTCCGCTCCCCAGCCAACTAATTTCGACGAACTCGTCGAGCTCATCCTTCATTCATAATCTTTCAGTACTTCTTCTCTGTCGTCATTTAGCCCAGACTTGGCAAAAAATCACCGCTCTCTTATGGAGCAACAACTCTTAGTAAGCTCTTATCCAATTAATCATATCATCATTGGGTCTTTCTAGTTTGATAACCTATGTTTCTTCTCTTGTTGTAGATTTCCAGGAATTGGATTTCTCTTAATGAAGATGTCTCCAAGCTCTCTTCTGGATCCTCCAAGCTACAGGAGGAGAATGTTGAATTGAAAAGTCAACTAGCTTCACTGATGGCTACTCAAAATGCCACCACCTCTGAATTAGAGCGAATCAAGGCTTCCCTCGCTAGGGCCGAGGGCGATCTAGAAGCGGAGGGGCAAGCTCATCGTCTCGCCTTCGATGAAAAATTTGCAAAGGAGTTGGCTTTGAAGGATTCGAAGGAGGAGAAAACTCGCTTGGTCACTAAGAATACTCTGTAGAAAGCGAAATTCAAGAGGACCAGAGCTTCCCTTAAGCTAGCCGTTCAAACCCTCTCTGATTTCCAAAAGCATGTTACTGAGTTCGCTGACTCCATCTTGGGGCCTATGATGCTGAGTCATTATGAAGATGCCCTCATGCTCGCCTATGCCGACAACCGTGACAAATTTCCTAACATTGGTTTTCCTTTCCTTGACTCAATTCTAGCCAAAAGGGTTATGGACAAAATTGAGGGAGTTAGGCAGGGTTTTGAGCCCGAAGGTAAAGAAGGGACGATTAATTTCTAGGAAGCACTTTCTTTTGATATCCCCTCCTTTGACATTGAATTCGATTTTGAAGAGGAGGATGACAAAGATGAGGATCCTAAGGAAAAAAGATGATGATTATAATGGGATTAACTGGGATAGCAATGATGATGATAATAATGATGAGAACCCCTCTGGAGGTCATGGTCTTAGTGGAGATAAAGGGGGTCCCTCCGATGCCACAGAAAAGGATGGCGATGGTCCAACTAAATCTTCTGAAAAGGAGCCATCCCCTTGCAATGATTCGCCTCCAACATCCTCTGGACCAACTGCCCCTCTAGAGGAGGAAACTGCTCCCATTTATCCCGAGGATCCTCAAGAGAAAGAACAAGCTCCCCAAGCTTCCATTTCAGTTTCACAGGTATGGAATTCCCTGTTTAAATATCTTACACTTCGAAGATTATAATTAGTGATAAATTATCTGACTTAGATAAAGAAGTCAAACTTTCCCTATAGCACAAAACTTGAGAGAAAACAGGTGGAGATTAACAAATTATATAGGGAGTTAGACAAATTAATAAAGGAACACAATGCTCTATCTCGGAAATATCATAGTCTGGACAGGAGTACCTCCACTTTAGCTTCTTTTAAATATAAGAGGGCGGCTACTTTACTAAAGAAAGCGCATACCCAATACGACGCCCTCTTGAAGGAAAATAGAGAGTTAACAACCCTATTTTGGATGATGATGGAAGAGAGAGACATTTTAATTAATTGTTTGTATAAAGTATATTTTAGACACTCAATCATACATTTTTCATGTTTAGGCGAATTCAGCGGGGGTCTACTCGGACGTTTTCATAAGAGATTCTTAGATGAATTTGGTTCAGACCCGCATCCCGGAGCCTGCTGGAATTTACCGCGGGTCAGATCGATTCCACAAGATCTCCCCTCTGAAAAGCTTAAGTATTATAAGGATAAATTTGTTTTTGAGTTTTTCTTTAAGTCCATTTTGTTTGAACCTGATGAGTAACTATTAATATGTAACAGATAGTCAGTTTATGAATACATGTTTTTGTAATGCTCCCTATACTTAGCTTCTTTTTGCTGTGCTATTTCAGAATATCAGTTCTTTAGGTCGTGTCATCCCAAGAGACCATTTAAGTCAATATGTTAACCTGAGAAGATTTTACTCTAAAATGCATCACTCTTAAAAAATTTGAAGTTAGCGAGATATTGCTTTCTTCAGGATTTACAAAAATTATATTTGGGATACCCTCGTCTCCGCTTCGATTTTCTTGGTGATGAGAAGGAAACTTTCTTAAAAGAAATCGGAACTTTCCATACCAAGTTAATTTGTGGTCGCGATAGTCCACCTTTCGAAAAATGGGATTATAGTAATTGTTCGCCGGTTATTACCCCTGAAGGAGTTACTATACCTTTTGACTCAACAATCATGGTTTCCACTAATACTCTAGACAAAGTTAGGAATGTTGCCTCTCAACTTTAAATGTAATGAAAGTGTTTGTTGTTCCTTTTAATTTTGTGGCTGCTTGAGTTGTAATCCATTATTATAGTAATAAAGATACCTTATAACTCAATTTTGAACTCATTTCACTTATTTTGATTTAGATAGGAGCCAGAGTCTGCTATGATCATCGCTCTCAAAATTTACTATCTCGCGTTGATGCTATTAGAGATAGATTATTAAGCAGAAGTGGTGAGATCGTGGCTCATGACGAAGTCCTTCTCGAGTGTTTCGGTGGTAACACCGAAGCCGTGAAGTGGCATAAAAGATATCTCATCCAAAAGATCATAGCCAGCAATCATAAGAATCACATTTACTACTTTGATACTGAGATTAAGAGAAAAGATAAAGTGATTATTTTACTTAAGCGACAAGTGAAGTCAAATCCTACAATCGACTTTGATGAAAAGATGTCTGAACTCATCAAACGGATAAGCGATTTAGAGTTAAATTGATGGATAGTCAAGCTCAATATGCCTCATTAGAATTCCTCATAGGGGAAAAGACTCCAAATGTTGATCTTCCGGTCCCTTAAACAACCCCTCCAATTGTAAGGCCTACTAGGTCAAAACTTCTCGCAGCTCAGAAATTTCCAACCATGCAAAACCCTCCTCCAGGTTTAGATGATAATGTAGTTGGAAACTGGTGCCGGAGGGTGAAGTTTGAAATTGCCATTATTTCGAAGAGCAGCAGAAAATCAAGTATTCCCAAACTATTAATGATTATGCTGCTAGGAATCAGAAGCTTGAGCATGATAATTATTTGCTCAACAAGCGTGTTGCTGAGTTGGAAAGGGAAAATAAAACCCATAAAGCTGCAAATAGGACCTTTAATCATGCCTTAAAAACTAACAATGATGCTATCGACGATGAGAATATAATTAGGAGAAAGGAGAAAAAGCTTAAGGAAGTCCTCCGCGCAGCAATTAATCATGTAGTAAATCCTTCAGTGGTGGAGGCTCTCAATAAAGCAGCTCAAGATTTGTAATTTATTTATGTACTTGAGCCATGTAAATCTATCTTGTACATAATTTTGTTTTTTGTAAATGACTTCATCACTTACGTAAATTATGGAAATTTTGTAAATATCATCTGATTCCTGATCCTTTTCTATAGTGTAACTTTTAATACGCCTTTGAATTACACATTCAGCGACTTTTGTGCTTCCTGAATCTTTTGTTACCCCTTGTCACTCTGATTTCCCTGAGAAACATGTAGCAAACAATATTTTTAATTGTTAGCCTGAAATTGACGTATTTGTCTATGTATATCATTTGCCTAGATTAGCAAATCATCTTGCCAATTGTATGAAAAGTAATTTATTCAAAATGTTAAGATCTCATATTTAACCATGATGACAAATGATCATGGATTTAACTCCTTCCACGTGTTCGAAATGCATAAAACTTGTTGGTAGTAGATTCCGCCTTATCGTACGGTGATGAATGTTAAAATATAACTTTCATTAAATGAAGAACCTGATTCAGGGGTTCATGTCTGAAATTTTGAAGTAGTAATTGTCTCACCCATTACTTTGACATAATTAGAAGCCCAAATTTCCCATTCGGAGAGTCTTAATAGTGTTCTTTTTGATAATATTCTTTGGCCCAGATTCGGGCAATTGATATGAATAGAAGTCCAAAAATATTATCCCCAGACTAGGGCTTAATTAAACAGCAGTCGTGATACCCATATTCAGGTATAATATGTTAGCATCTCATAAGTTGTCATCGGACCCAGATTCGGGTATTGGTAGATAGAAAACAAGTTAAGAATCATCATTTGGGATCCAGAGATAGCAATGTTTGTTGTTAGAACAAATCCAAAAACCCGAGTTTGGTGATAAGTTTATGATGCCAATCTGATAATAGATGACCAGTAATCCCCTTCTGGCAATAAGTGGAGGAGGATTAGAGCTCTAATTTTAATAAAAGAATATCAGAATACCCTTCTTGGTAACAAATAACAGAAGCTCAGAATACCCTTTTTGGTAATGAATGATAAGAGGTTAGAAAACCATATCTGCTAATCTGGTATTAATAATAGAAGACCAGAAGACTATTTTCGGCCATAAGTATCAGAAGACCAAAAAACCAATCTGGAAATAAGTAATAGAGGACCAGAGAATCAATCTGGCAATAAGTAATAAAAGACCAGAAAACCAATCTGGCAATAAGTAATATAAGACCAGAGAATCCATTCTTGGTATTTAATAATAGAAGACCATAATACCATTTCTGGTAGTTAATTATTGAAGACCAGAACACCATTTCTGGTAACTAATTATAGGAGAACAGAAAACCAATCTGGCAGATGTTCATGAGGAGAAGTCGGAGAATTCTTTTTGATTCTTTTGTCGATTGTGCCATCTCCAGGCTTTGATGATATCTTGCATGCTTTTTCTTTCTCGGGCCCGAGTTTTCTTTATCCATTTGTTTTGGTCTATTTCAAGCGAGGACACTTTTGTCCAATTCTCATGCTTATTTCAAGTAGTGCCCATTTCAGGCTGTTGTCATTTTAGACAATGCCAATTTCTGGCGGTTGTCATTTTAGGCGATGCCGATTTCTGGCGGTGTCCATTTCAGGCAGGGACTTTTCTTAGTCCGCCGGACATTTCATCCGGGTTTCCGGTGCGCTCGGCTAGCTTATTCTCAAGCAGGGCCCGAGGACTTACCCAACCTCCCACTAGGAGGCGTCTTAACCTGGCCATAGCGTGACGCAGCTAAGGGCTTGTTGGGTACCTTGGCCAGGCCATAGCGTGGCAGGACCAAGGGATTACCCGTCCTCCTCCTAGGAGTCGCCTTATCCTGGCCATAGCGTGACGCGGATAAGGGCTTATACTGCTTTAACTTGGCCATTTCTGAATGTGGCACGGCTAAAGGCTTACAACCTCCCTCCAGGAGGTTCCTTGACCTAGCCATCTTGGTGCGTCCAAGGGGTTTCTACCATTATTGGTAGCCTACCATTACGTAGTCCAAGTTCAAGGAGAATTTTACTTCCGACCATATAGACTTCTCTTATTTTGAGAATAGAATTTTTTACTCCATAACTTGTTCAATCCTTTACAAACTGTTTAAGTTTTCCTTGTCTTAGAAAGTGTAGGACCATCTTTTCAAGTACCTTACATTGATTTGTATCATGTCCGTTTATCAGATGAAAGTTGCAATATAATCCCTTAAGTTTCCTTTCAAATCCTGGCTTCTTTTTCTGAGAAGACCAATAATTCGGTTCTTCTTTGGTTCGGATATAGATGTCTTCGATCGAAGTAGTAAGATTATATTCACTAAGAAGTCTTGATCTTTAAGCCATCTTTGACTGGCGTCTAATTCTTTTGTGGCTCGGTTCAAGTACTTCTTCTTGGGGAGTAGGTTTCCTTTTCATTGTTCGTTGATCCTTTTTCAAGGGCCTTTCTTTCAATCTCAGGGTTTCGGTCGGAAATTTCTTAATAATCTGTATACTTCTACTTGGTAATTCCTTTATTATCCTTAGTTCTTCGGTTGTGGATTTTTCTATGCGTTCATGGTTTTCCCTTGAATGGTGAGCCTTATTTATAATCTTACTCCATTTATATGTAAAACTGTCATAATCCTTTATCATTTCCTTTTCAAAGATAGTCTCATGGGAATATGACTGAATAGTCCTTCTCATTTGTTGAAATAGGTTCTCTTTCCTCGAATTCTCCTTTTCAAGAGCAAAGATTGGGGTTGATCCCAAATGAAACAGGTTGATACTCCATTTTAAAGGGTCATAGGGTATAATCTGTCTTTTCCTCTTAATGACCTATAGAGCTTGAAGCCGAAGGGTTTGCTCTTCAATTAAGTGTGGGTTATAATCCATTTGATGATTAGACTTTACTTCTAGAGGTTCCGTGGACCCTTGAACCGATTTTTCTTTGCAAAAACTTTCTCTTGTTTCGAACTTTGAATCCATTCCTTATCCAAGTAGAAGAGTAGGTGGGGAATCCAATAAGGTCGGAGGTTCAAACCCTCCTTCTAGCGCCAAAAATGTTAACAAGATTTCTTGTCAACACCCCAAACTTAATCAAGTAGTGTGGTTAGACTGGTTCAAGTGAAGGGCGTGATACCCTTAAGGACTGCCTTTGTATTCTCGCTTGTAAATATCTTTCAAATCTGACCTTTCGACGTCGTCGAAAGGTTTAGGCGCTGGGGTATAAAACCTTCCAGTTTTATCGGATTAGTGTAAAATCCTCTTCAAGAGTCTTCTTCTTTATTTAGATTGAATTTCCTTAAATTTGTCCTTAGGAGGTCGGATTTTATCTTATCGATTGGTCAAGATGATTGCCTTCTTTGGGTTTAAGTAGAGTATCAACCTCCTCTGTAGATATGCAGAAGCTTTCGATCTTATCGAAAGGTCAGATAACTTATAAGGTGTATTTTGATCCCTGTCAAAGGGTATGGGAATGGTTTCGTATGGAATAAGCCTTGTGAATCCGGATATTTATACTTAAAGAACAGTCTTCGATCTAGTCGAAAGGTTGGACCACTTGGATTATATCTTCGAAAGGTTATTGATATTTTACAGTATAAGCGCTTTTGACCTAATCGATAGGTTTGGGCTTCAAAGTCAATCACTCTAGAAGGTTATCAATGCTGTTTAGCCTATATGACCAACCTTGTCGAATGGTTTAAGTTGTAAGGTTGAAGGCTTCAAAAGGTTGCAGTAACTAATTGAATCAGAAGTGTTGTCGACCTTGTCGGCAAGAACCTTTCAGTAGTATTGTACCTGAAATTAATAGTTAATCCAACAAAGTTTAAGCAAAACAGTAAAGTAATTGATAGAACACAAGACTTCCCTTCGTATTCATGACAAACTCTGTTTTATTAAATCCCCAAATCAGCACCGAATTAGGGCTATAATGACTTGATTAAGAAAATACAAGATTAGAATGAGAGAATTCGGATCTCTCAAACAGGACCCCTTGGGTCTTATTTATAGATGTTGGCGGCCTTCCTCTCAACTCCATGCTCTCGACTGGGTCGGAAGGTCTCCCTTTTATATGTGGTTGTGAACCTTTTGACTATGTCGAAAGGTTTGCCTTTCATCCACTATTATGGACCTTTCGACCTTGTCGAAAGGTTTGTTTTTCTTTCTGTCTTCATGAACCTTTCGGCCTTGTCGGAAGGTTTCTCTTTTCTTGGTTGTTTTGAACCCTTCGACCTTGACGGAAGGTTGCTCTTCATTTGATTATTGCCGAGAGTTAGGCTTCCCTTCAACGTTGTCGAAAGGTTGTCTTTCATTCTTTGCTGACTTATGAGTGTGACTTTCTTCATAAACCTTTCGACATTGTCGAAATGTATCTTGGATATGTTCTAATCGGTTCGAAAGGCTCGCTATGCTTTCGAAAAGGTCATTATAGAGTTGCTTGCACTTGCTTTGACTTCTCCATCTTCTTCGACAGGTGAGAACTCCTTGAATGTTGAGAGATGAAACCTTTCGACTCTTTTGAAAGGTCTGGGACTGCTACACTGTTGACTGCATCCCTTCGACTCCTTCGTAAGTTTTGATCTTAACTCCTTTTCTTTAGTCTTTGCTGAAAGACTTTCTGACTTAGTCGAAAGGTGGATTTTTAGAGTAACATATATATATATATATGTGTGTGTGTGTGTGTGTGTGTGTGTGTGTGTGTAACGACCTGGATTTTTCAACGTTTTAAATAAAAATTTAACGAAGATTTTGAAATAAAATTATTTTTCAAAATAAAAATTTAGCAATTAAAACTAGATATTTGAAATGTGTCCATTTACATAAGACCAATAAAATTTGTTTTACGTTAAAATTCGTCCGAAACTCGGTCAGCACAAATTTTTAGTGCAAATTATCAAATTTTAAAGTATGAATATTTTTACATAGAAATGATCTAGAAAATTTTCTGATTAAAATGCCAAAGTTCGTTCCGTCCAATTTCGACATTTGTAGCTCTGTTTATCAAGAATTGCCATTGTCGTTCAATTTCGAAGCGGTAACAGCGGCGACAGATGAAATTTTGCTACGAATGTTGTAACACGGTTTCGAATACATCATTGGATTCGTCTCATCGCGCTGATCTCCGCGGTATATTTGTTTTTGTATTTTGGCTTCCGTGGCAAAACGCTAAATTGTTGAAATAGTGATCCGTGACCGTGTCCTGGAGTCATAATTGCTAACATTCCTTCGTAGCCAACATTCCTTCTTTTTATTCTTTTCAGCCGACACCCTTGCACGAGCAGCCTAGAGAATTAAAGTGCTACATTTATTATCATCCATGCCTTCTCTTCCTCCTTCTATTTATATGCTTGTGCCCCTCCTTCTTTCTGCTTCACCTCATTCTCTTCTTCTCTGTTATCAATTCCTGGAAAAAAAATTACTAAGTTTATAACAAAAAATATAAACCAGTATATACAAATATATATATATAACTTGCTTTCTCCTTTCCCCTGCACACAACCAACCTCACCAACCCCACCACTACCCGGCGCCACGACCTCCCATCGGCCCACCACCTCGACCTTAGCCTCTGCCCAGTCCACACCTTACCCAAAGCCGAACACCCCAACTGCTACCACCCATCGAACCCGCAACCACCGCTCGCCACAACCGAAGCCTCCGCCGAACCCAGCACCAGCCTCATTCAAAGCTCCCGCCTGTCCCAGCTCCACCCACCACCTCTACCCGAAGCCACCCAACCAAACCACCACCCGACCCGCATCCTGAACTAGCCACATCCCCAGCCGAACTCCCCTCCACCGAGCACACCCCCCCCCCAGTCAGCCGCACCCAACCTGCCACCTTCCCGAAGTCCACCAAGTCACCATCCAACCCTCACCACCTCCAGCCTGAGCACTAGCCCTACCGCATCCCCTTCTCCATGCCCCTGACCCCACTGGCCTCTCCTTCCTCCGGTCACCTCCCTCGACCTGCACCCTTCAACATGCTTAGCCCGAAGCTCCACCACTCAACTGCACTTTCCACGTTGCCTAGCCCCAAACCCGAACCAACCTTCCACACCCACAGCCCCACCTAGTCCGCCTTCTGAAGCCTTGCTCCGTACGACGAAGTTTCCATACGCGACAACGTTCACTTCGTCAACCCATACGCAGCAGCATAGCATAGCTCATGTACATGTACACATGTCTGTATCACTGTATCTGGTTGTCGAAAGCCGCCAAGGTGAGCGATTTTAAGCTCACGATTAGATTTTCATATGCAAGTATCATGCGATATTTATAAATAATTGGTTGATAAAAATGATTGATATTGGGTTTGGAAACCATGGATATTTGACGTTGTGATATATGACTTTGCCGAATGGTTGAAATTATTGATTGGGATTCCAATTGCATGTGAAACCGTTTAACTATGGAAAATTTTGAATATTGGATGTTGATTGATTTATTGATGCCATGTCACTTTTATATTGTTGTTGTATGCATTGAAATAGACACTAAAATTTGAACCGAGATATGGGTTGAAATGGTATATACCCAAATTAAATCACTTGGCCTAGGATAGAAAATTAAATAATAAACACCGATTGGTCAATTGAATTTATTTTGGATATTTAATATTTAATTTTGAAATTAAGAAATAATTTGGAAATTTAATGTGAAACTATAATTTAAATTTATGTTGAAGTTAATAATTAATTTTGAAATTTATTAAGTTAATTTAGATTTTAAAATGAAATATCAATTGAACTATTTTAAATTATGAAATTAAATTAAAAATGGTTATGTTAAATATTAATGAGATTTAAACTCGTTAAGTTGGTTATTTGAAATTTAATGAAACTTGTTAATATTGTATTTGTAATTAAATTTTAAATAAAGGTTTGATTTGATTAAAAAGAAAATTTTAATTGATTTTATTGAATTAATATAAAGGTTAAACTAAATTGTTTTGAATTAAAGTTTAATTAAAAGTGTTAAGTTAAGTAATTAAGTAAATTAATTCCAAAGTGTAATTAAATTAAATATTTAACTTTTGTATTTAAGACTTAATTTACTCGGTTAATTTGAAAAGTTATTAAATTTGGATAATTTAGTAAAAGTGAAATATTTTTTTAAAGTTGAATCTTTGATTTTAAATCCAAATTTGTTGAAGTCAATGAGGAGATGTTGTTTGAAAATAAAAGATATTTTGATTTAATAAAATATCCAATCGGTGTAAAACGACGTTTGGTTATTAAAGAGACCGGGGCCGGATATGGGCACACTCTCTGTCGATACCGAAACCACTTTAATAATTGTGTACGTGGAGTGATGATCCAGAACGAAGTGGTTGGATTCGGCGTACATTTGCTGGATTTGAAGAAAGAGAACGATGATGGATTAGCCTAGCACTTGTGCCAATTTGAAATGACTGAAACAGGAGCCGTACCGACCAAGCGGGCTAGCTACCCCGAGCGGACACACTTCTTCGTTTATTCCATTTGTTACTGATTGGTGATCACCCTTCGATTATGAGAGTGTTGGATGTGGTGGGCGATTATGGCGATTATGCATTACCACCAACCGGGAAGGGTAAACTGGTAGTATCCTACCTTGGGCATTGCCTCACATGCCTTGTCACACTTTTATCCCTATACGATACCACTACGATTTTGATTTAGTGTTGTCGTATCACGGCGCATCCCTATCCACCGACGGTTTACTGGTGTTTTATATGCAAACTGTACGACAATGCTTAAAAACGTGTTAATGGGGATCAACGTAAAGCCTTAACACTATTTTGATATTTTATATTACTGATAGACGCTACATATATATTGTGTATTCTATTGTATATATAAATAATTTGACGGATCCTTAAGAGATGAAAAATCATGTAACATCTCTTGAGTTACTTGTACAGTTCACTTGAGTAGGACTACTTACATGAGAACTTCTATTCCTGACTCGAGTATATTGTTTTACTTTATGCTCGGGTCGGCCTGAGTATTGCAGTGTGTGAGCAGTGCTTATTTTGGAAGCCGAAGACCTAGTCGAAGAATCCACTCTATCCACTATTAGTTATCTATTTCATTTTGGCTTGTATCAGTAAACTCCTATGTATCTCTAGTATTGTATAATTAAAGTTTGAAACTCTGATGTATTTTGTTTAAGTAGCTTCATGAACTACTATGTATATTATTTATTTCCGCTGCGAGATTCTGTGTTATTCTGTGTTTGATTTTATTCTAAAACCCCAAATTGATAATCTGTCTAATTTGAACGGTTTAAGTTGGACAAGGATGGTTTATTGTCAGGTTAAGTTGTTCGAAAAGGTGGGTCGTCACAATATAAATATATATATATATATATAAATCAACTATGTAATAATTTATAGAAATTTAATTTTTGTTGTTGTCTCTAGTATTGTATAATTAAAGTTTGAAACTCTGATGTATTTTGTTTAAGTAGCTTTATGAACTACTATGTATATTATTTATTTCCGCTGCGAGATTCTGTGTTATTCTGTGTTTGATTTTATTCTAAAACCCCAAATTGATAATCTGTCTAATTTGAATGGTTTAAGTTGGACAAGGATGGTTTATTGTCAGGTTAAGTTGTTCGAAAAGGTGGGTCGTCACAATATAAATATATATATATAAATCAACTGTGTAATAATTTATAGAAATTTAATTTTTGTTGTTGTAGCTTTTAGATCCAATGTTAAAATTCACTATTATATGACATATGTGTGATTGTGATCTATGGTTAATATCTAAACTATTTAAATATTAAAGCCTATATGGACTATGCTGAAGCACGGTAAAGGTCATGGAATAGTATGCTTATTAATCATCTAGGCGAAGTTCTACTTCATAATCATTTTGAACTTATGCAACGATATTTGTGCATGTTTGTCCCCTTGCCAGAACTACATCATGTAAGCATCTAAGATTATGTCATCAATCAATTCCCTAATAATGTGTATATTTAATTGTGAAGCTAAGATCTAATGTTACTTAGTTCAATCGATAACAATTATTGATTAACTGAATTTAATATGGTTAGAGATATATAACTTCGAATCAAAAGCCAACTACGGTGACATTAATAATTTATATCGAAGGAGACAAATTCTCTCTTGAGTGATGTTTCACTTCAAGCATCTAACCATGTACCCAACTATGGTCTTAACACAAACTTGTATTATGTGATTAACCATCATCGAAGTAGGGCCTCGATAAACAAGATCTACAGTACTCTCAAGTCAAAAGACCATTGCACATCGTCACGTAGGATCCTATATTTTGACTTAGATATATCTAATATATAAAAGACTAGGTGGGTCATTTTAAAGTTATTCCACAACAACTACAAGTATGTAACCTCTTAGAGTCACTGTCGATCATGAGTAGATACCGTCCATCATATGGGGAGCATGAGGTAAACTAGTCTCGCGAGTGAATTAGTATCCCTTTCTTGAATAACCTTAACTAGGAACATTTAAGAATAAGTGTATATATGCACACACACACACGCACGCACACGCTAACTCATTACTCACGATTACGACTATATTGGTAACTGTAATAGATTAAGTACTTATTCTTAGGGATTTCTTATTGTATGTATAAAATGTAATTTTTGCTCAAATTTCTCACAAAAGATTAAATGAGTCTGTTTGTTAAGGGTCTGGCAATATGAACCCGCACCACGCTACTCTACAAAGGACAGTCCTAGTCCAAATTCCCTACGTGCGTTCAACAGCCCGATCCTCAAAGATATGGTCATCACGGTCACTTAGATCCGAACGCCTACCTGTCAAACCATCACTATCAACGAAAAGCCCAAAGCGTCACGGAGAACTCCCCACATCCCGTCAAATGACAACCAAATCATAGAAAGAGAGTCGCGTCTCCCATAACCTCTCTCTCCCTTCTCTTCCCCATCATTTTCCTGATCGTCCAACCTCTCTGAGTGTCTCCTTTTTGTCGTGGCTCAAGAAGACATCTCACAAAAGCATCTGGTCACTCATACATAAAAAGTCAATGACCCTGTATTGCACCCCTGACAAGATCAACACAAGAGGGCGGTTGATGAATAGTGGCGCCGCTTCCATGCAAACTGTATGAGGGAGAATGTCAAAAGTATGAAGTTGAAAGCTATTGGAAGTGTGAAGGAGGCTATCGAAAGTATAAAATTTAAAGCTTCGAAAGTATGAAGTTGAAGAATATCAAAAGTGTGAAAAGGCTACCGAAAGTATAAAGTTGAAAGCCGCCGAAATTGTGAAGGAGGTTATCGAAAATATAAAGTTGAAGGCTATTGAAAGTATAAAGTTGAAGGCTATTGAAAGTGTGAAGGAGACCATCAAAGGAATGAAGTTGAAAGCTACCGAATGTATGAATGAGACTACCGAAAGTATGAAGTTGAGGACTATCGAAAATATGAAAGCAAGCTATCGAAGAAATGAAGACAATGCATCAGAGATATAAAGTTGCTTGTTACAGAGGTCTAGAGAAAATGCCATCGGAAGTAAGGAACATATCAGAAATATGGTTTTGTGATATCGGAGATATCATTTCATGCTATCGGAAGTATAGAACAAATGCTACTAGAGATATGGTTTTGTGCTATTAGAAATATGGTTTTGTGTTATCGAATGTATGGTTTTGTGCTATTGAGAGTGCACATAATGCCACATGTTAAAATTTTATTGATCTACCTCAATCATGGAAGTGGGTCCTACAAAAAAAATTTCTACTATTTGAAGAAACATGATATGATAGAAATGGAAAGATCATGATGTTCCAATCATAACAAACTAAAGATCCAATGAAGAACAAGTTAAAACCCTTAGATTCAAGACACATGTCAAACATTTAACGGTCAAGAATAGACTTGTCAATGGGCCGGGTTCGGTCTGGGTATCATAAAGCCCGGACCCGAGTCCGATTACAATAATTAAAATCTGAGCTCTGCCCAAAGCAGGATATTTCAAACCAATACCCAAGCCTGGCCCGTCGGGCTTTTTAAGTCCGTTGGGTAATACCTGTATACCTAACTCAGAATATTTATGTTAAAACCATATTTTAAAATTGCAACTTTGGTAAAATTTGTAAATAAACAATGTCGATGATGTAGTCAAGTTCACAACAAAAGTATGCAAAACTATCTACATGTAAACAAATAAAATGGTAAACAAATAACATACACACTCATGTTTTGATACAACGGAAAACTAATAGTCGGATCGGACCATAATCGAGTTAGGTTTTGATAAAACCATACCCGACTCTAATAGTAACTGGATAGGACCTGGATCGGGCATGGGTAGTAAAAAGAAAAAATCATACCAGCATTAATAAAGCGAGTTCGAGCCGACCTCGATCCGAAAGCCGTACTATAAATAAGGATCTACAATCGCATAAGAGATCTTTTCCCGAATTCAATCTCCGTCAAAATCATTTGAAATTTAGTTATCATGTAAAACTTAAAAATGTACAACAATGGCATATTAGGACAAACTAAATTGCCCAAATCAAACAAAGTATAACCTTACAATGCATAACTATACTTGTTCACTTCTGAATTTACGGTCTAACAATAACTATTCTAAATATTAAATTCCTTTTTCTTTCCAAAAAAAAGGAAACTTCGAATCTTACAAACTACGTATAATATTAGGTGAAATACTTGATCGTGGGCTTTTGGATTAAATTCCTATGCAGATCACCGAATTTAACCTTTCCTATGATAAAATTGATGTTACCTACAACAAAAATTTGGACAAGCATCATTAGATCAAACCCCTTGCATAACCCGCTCGGCAACCGTTCGTAGCCAAAAAAATGGCCAATTTACGTTGTCATCGCATCACAGGCGTCATGCGCATAGAGTCCACATATGTGCTCCATTTAGCTAAACTGGTAAAATTGATCTCTTGGTGTCCGACGCATCGGACGTATCTGACAAGTCTAACACCAACACTACTTAATCACAACTAACATTTGGTTACGATATATATTGAATATTATCAGAAGCCAGTTGTACTTAATCAAATGCAAATACAAACAAGATATACCATTTTCAGAAAGCGTTGCCCCCAACCCACCAAGGGGCACTGCCCTATGGATCCCACGGCCAACGGACACATTGCCCCCGCACTACATCTTGGAAGGTTGTCACCGCCCTCGAGACCCCTATCATAGGATCAACCAATTTAAATGATCTTGAGAAAATTCTTACAACGGCTTTTAATTTTAAAATTATAAAATTATTATGTAGAAGCATACAAACTAAAACAGTGTTTTATAGATAAATTTTCGGTTCTGTCCACAATTCAATCTTCAAAACTATGCTTATTAATACGTTGATCTCTTTTCAACACAAATAATTTATACTTTCAAATACAATTAATAATAACAAAACAATTAATTACCTTTTCAAATACCTCTTTCAATGCCCCTTTCGTAATACAAAAACACATGCTCTTTCATGAACCATTCTTCTTTCGTGTGCCAATGCACCCTTAACTGAAAATTGGAGATGTACTAAAAGGTCAAACCTCCTGCAAACCTCCTGCAAAAAACATACACGTATCCAACAAAGTAATGTTAACTATGAATGATATGATATTTTCGAAACTAAATGTTCTTCCTCGTTCATTGGCCAAAAGTAATACAACAAAAATTATCAATCATAACTGTCTTTCCACCGATCGGTTAAACACGGTATAAAACAGCACCAGAGTAGGAACTAGAAAACAACACTTAAAAGAAAGATAGCAAGACCATCCATTTTTCATAAACATCATCTCAAAAGATCATGAAACATTCAGCTAGCAGCACCAATAACAAATTTAGCAATTGCTCCAGTTACATGCGGATGATATTATCACAATACTGTACTACTGTATATACCCGTAAAAATGTTGGACATCTGAACGCTGATTGCTAAGATTTCTATGGCAAAATTTGAATATATTTTCTACATATTCATCTTTGTTGCCAAAACCAGCAAAAGGCATATCACGATGTGCCATGTTTCTTCTGATGCGTTTCCTTCTGGCTAGCAAATGCCGTTTTCCAAGGAATTTCTTGAATTGTAATGGTAAATATGGTTTAGCTGAACATAGTGGTGCAGGCAGTTTCAAACAATTTTACCCTACCCAGTTCTTCGTACATATGGTGGCTGATCATCCTGCATGCATGTTACATTGGTTACAATTTAGATTGGTAGAAAAAGAGCAAAATATAGGATATGATACATCAGATCCATAACTGTACCACCGATACAATTCAGAAGGCAATGAACAACTAAAACATTATTTGAATGTTTGGTGTGCAGAAAGAGATCCTACTATGTTACAGTTTTGAATCTGTACCACGGCACAGATACAAATAGCTCATAATACACACGTAACAGAAGAAAGAAAATTAGTAAATACCTGTAGCATATCTTGATAGAACCATTGCATCCTAGATTGATTTCCAGGTTGGTGTACAAACTGCAAATTTTAAGTTTGTAAAAGTATTATATTTTAAACAAAAGATACTGCATATAGAAAGGTACTAATAAACTCACTGATCTCTGAAAGAAAAAAACAATATTTTCAAAATGCTAGCCTACATTTTACTATGGTTTCTACTCCATTTACACCATCTACAGAATATAATCTTGATGGTGCCTTTTTCATTCCAACAAATGTGTGAATGATAGAATAACATTTCAACCAAGTATAATTTTTTTTTAAACAAGTTATTGCACTGTAATCACAGAACCTGTATTGTGGTAGTATCTGGCTGCATCGCTGCATGATTGCTAACATGATGATTATTAGCATGCATCCCAAATTGGTTGCCAAAAGATAACTCATCAGCATTTACTTCTTCCTAGTAAAAGATTACAATTGTCAAAAGAAAAAAGTGTACATTAGTCAAACAGGCATGCAAATGTATAAAATAATTGTTAGGTGCAAGTTCCTTTGCAGTTTGAAAATAAAAACGCTGAATTTGATATAAGCTGCACAGCTGCAGCTTGCACCCTACGTCAAACTGCTTCATAATATTTAGGCAGCTTCCTGGGTTTCTAAGGTCAGCATAAAATATTCCCAGTTCTGATAACAGAACCAAAAAATCCCCGTATATTCTGTTTACATTTATTCGCTACTCTGAATTCTGCTGAGGGATTATAGGTAGGTTGAAAATATATAAGGATTTAAAGTATGGTAAAAATTGAAACTGAAAGCAAAAATTGAAGTAAAACCACAAGGGGTTCCTACAAGTCCTTGAAAGCAAAAGCGAATTTGTGGAAGTTACCTTGTTCAAACAACAAGACTGGTATAGATTATGGAAAATGATAAATACCATTAAATCGACACCTCCATGCATCCTCGCATGAGAATCAAGATGTGGTGCAGCAGATACACCATGAAGCGCTTCTGTCGATCCCTCAATCAATAATGCTCTTGAAGTGTCCTAAATGTTCATTATTTTGTGTTACAATTTACAACCAATATTTTTCTTGAACTGAACCTAAATTTTTATACTACCAAGATATGAATACCTGATTATTAATTGAACTCGACACAGTCTCCATATTCAATTCTTTCGACTTTTTAGGCGGTCTTCCTCTTCGCTTTGATGGCACAGAAATCATATTATTCTCAAAGAAACCCATTTGAGATAAATCGTCGTTATCATTTATTCTTCTTTCGGACACCAAATACCTACCTTTCAAATCTTGAAATATATTTTCATCAAGAAGCGAAATTTCCAGTTCCTTAATTAAATTTAGTGCATGTTGGTACTTCTCATCAGATACTGCACCAATTTCAGCAAGTTGCAGATAACGGGTAGTCAGATTATCATACCGCTCGATTATACTATTGCCCATCACATCCTTTGACCTATGAGCTAATGTATGTATTTGTTTATAGTCCTTTCTCCATCGATCAAGTATGTAGTGTGATGGGAGCTCATACGCTTGATTTGACTTAAATATAGACAATACATGTTTGCATAATACGCCTTTGAATTGAAAAAGTTTACAGTCACATTGCAGCTCAAGGCCATTAAAATTGTACACCACTTCATGTCCTTTTCCCTCGTTAGATTCTTTTACTTTGAAAATACTGACTGAACCGTCAACTTTCACAAGTGTCACATGACAACGGACAGCTGATGTGAGCTCATCTTGAAAGACTTTGAACATGTTAAGAGTGTATAACTTACATATTTGATCTTCCATGGTAAACTTAGTTACTATAAATGGACTATTGTGAAGAGACTCAAAATCAGCTTTTGTTTCCATTTCATACCTTCCATGTACAAATGCTTCGTATTTATCAAGAAATTCACTAATGGTTGTTTCAGGAAAAACGGCCCCTTCAAAAAATGTGCTTACACGCTCGTTCCTTTGATAAATAGACATTCCTCCCCAAAATGCATTTTTCAAGAATACTGGGACCCATGAATGTCTAAGATCGTACAGAGAACCAAACCACTCATTATCTCCAAGTCCAAGTCTATTTAACAATTTTCCCCACTCTTCTTCGAATTCAGTAACTGTAGAAGAATCAAATATTAAATCCTCTAGCGCTTTCAAAACAACTGAATAATCATTCATTTCTTTCAGTTTCTCCTTTATATCATTCATTATGTGCCATAGGCAAATTCGAAGCCGAGATTTTGGAAACAATTCACCTACTGCTTGAATAGCTTTACATTCATTTACAACAATTGCATTTGGTTGGTTGCCTAACATGCATATAAACCAAGTTTTCAAGACCCAAAAATAGTTTTCAGTGGACTCTTCTGAAAGCAAGCCACATCCCAGTAACACCACTTGACCATGATGGTTAACTCCATAGAACAAAACAAGGGGTAATTTGTAGTTACATTTTGTATATGTGGTATCAAATGATATTACGTCATTGAAAAACTTATAAGCTGCCCTGGCTCTTGCATCTGCCCAAAACACATTTCTCAGATAACCATCATTGTCAAAATCCATTAAATAAAAGAAGTTGGGACATTTTGACTGCATTTGTGCAAAAAACTGAGACAGAGCTTTGGAATCGTCTTCCATGAGCTTTAGTCTTCCTCCTTCAACGTAATTTAAAATATCTTTATCATCTGCTGATAAATTATCATGTCCACGGAAACGCACTACTGAGTCCTTTGCCAGTCCACCTGGCAACCTTTGATAACATTTCATGAATCGTGCCTCTGATGGATTAACAGGATGGTTATGTTCATTGTTTACTTCCATTATATGCAATAAACCATCTCCCCATAATTTTGCTACTATAGTTGCCGAACAATTAGTCTTCGCAGTTGGCCTGGATTGATAGCATTCATTAGATCGGCCTTTGCCTCCTTTACTGCACACAAGAACAAGCCTCCTGCATAACCCATGTGTATTGAAAGATGACTTTTTGACAGCCACGCCAAATCCTATTTGCAAAGCATATCTCTTATAGAAGTTGACAACTTCTTCGTATGATTTGAATATCATACCAACTTGAGGCGTTGTACCACCTCCAGTATTTAACTCAACATCGTCTATTTTCGCATCTCCGTTATCATTGCTCACTCGCCTTTCACTATCCATCGATTCATTTCCAATAAAGTCAACTTGGAAGCTCTGTCAAGGAAAAAGAGTTAACTAATGAGATAAAAACTGCATATTTTTTGAAATCTAATTTGCATAATTATATTCGAAAGCTTCACCTAGGTTGCACTAAAATTCCTCACATAATGTTGAGCCAAAAATTGACACAAACACACCTAAACGAATCAACAACGAGAATAAGCTAAGTAAAAACGAGATGAAGTAGCTTGAACACACGGATTTTTATGGTGATTCGATCTCGAATCATTGTCTATGTCCACTTTAATTTTATTTCAAGAGTTTTTACACGAATACAAACAATTTACAATGCTTCGGATCTAGAAAACAATATAAATTTGAATTTGACAACAATTCATGAATAAGATTATTATAGAAGAGAATAGGAGTCCAACATCCTTTCTATGTTGCTATAGCATTAACATTTATAGGTGAATCCATATTTGCTCGGTGTTATTCTTCTTTTTCTTTCGCACTTGCTTGCATTTTCGTTGTCAAAATTGTTCCAACAAAGCGAAACTTGTCTTTTTCTACAAAGTACTGTAGTAGTTCTGTAACGACCCATAATTTAATCGCTACTTAAATGAATATTTAATTATATTTTTAAATAATTAATAAATAAGTTTTTATTAACAAATAAAACTATTTTAAATAATAACTAATGATGATTAAATCGTATTCAAAATCTGTTTACCAATATATATAGTTCATAGAGAAATAGAAAACGTGACCGAAAATTATTTTCTGAAATATTGATTTTTCATTGGTTAAAAGTCATCTAAAATATCATAACACTATTTTAAACATGCATACATACATGTACACACCATGTTAAGATAGTTTGTAGTGTGTATATATGTGTTCAGAATAGTGTTACTGACATTTTAGATGACTTTTAACCAATGAAAAATCGATATTTCGAAAAATAATTTCCGGTCACATTTTCTATTTCTCTATGAACTATATATATTGATAAACAAATTTTGAAAACGATTTAATCATCATTAATCATTATTTAAAATAGTTTTTTCTTAATAAAAATTTATTTATTATTATTTAAAAATATAATTAAATATTCATTTAAATAGCGATTAAATTCTAGGTCGTTACAAGTTCACCTACTTGTTCAGAAATGAATCCCCCATCAAATCATGTCGATACCGACCAATTTATGTCGGTACTGACCATATGTGGCATGTCAATTTTGCTTCAACTTCTTGTACTCCATCATTCCATCATTTCTGACAACCCATCAAATTGATTTTTTTTTCTACGTCATTTTGAAGTCCATATCCATCAAAAAATTGCTCGGTTCAAATGTTGAATAACATTTGCCCCCCAAAATATGCTTTCGTGAAAACAAAGCATGATTTAGATCAAGATAAGCGATCAGATCAGCTGCATAAGAGTCAATAGTTGATTAACCACCATCTTGAAGCATCACTTCTATTCCAAGAGCGTCCGTTCATCGCTTCAAATAATCGGCGTATCATTGTTTTTCTGCAGCAAAGTCGAAGCCTTCAACTTTCAGGAAGCTACATTGTGTTTCAACCAGGTAAGCTTCATTTCTCTTCACCTCTCATCTTCTCTTTTAAAGAGCAATACATGTCTACCGATCATAATCATGTCTGTACCAACATGATTCCTGAAGTATTATAGATACTAGCACTTAGAAAATTTTAAACATCTCGTTTCTTTCTTCCAACCACCCTACCTCTTTGTCATTGCAACTTTCTACAGTCGTTCCTTTGCCTCTATTGTCATCGCCCCCGCCAATCTGAGCACCGCCACGATCTTAGCATCACCGCCACTTGGTCTATTGCAATCAAATTGACACTGAATTCTTTCACATCTCTATTAGATCTTGGTTCGTACCTAGGTGGGTTTCGGCCATGACTGACATCGTGTGTGCCGTCGCCATCTCGTCGCCATCGCCATGCCACTGTCTTCAATTCAAAGTTGATTGCAAATTTGTGCACTTTCTCGTCATGGCAAATTGGAATGAAAGCTCAGGGCATTTTCATTTACCCGAAGTTGACTCCAGGTCGATTCGAGTTCGGCCCCAAGTCCTCAACGTCCCCCATCCAGGTTTTCTCAAGATTAACCATAAGTCCTCCATATTTAAAAAGCACTTACATACGAAAAGTGGAGATCACTTTTGTCGAACTTCAAATGAATATAGATTGACAAATCGATATCGATGAGACGGTTTTCAAGAACAATCACATCGAACGCACTCCGACGTCCAACTAAAACACATGTCGGCATTTCAAGTCACACATTACAACCTTTTGTCCCTGCAAAGAAAACTCTGTATCGCTCCGGACAATGGTTCCGTTATGTATATTCTACGATAACTGATAAAATGCGATACACATTTCCAATACGTAATGGAGCTTGTTTGCCAGCACGAACAGACTATCAACACAAAGTTCACGTACACCGTGCTCTCAACGATTGACACTTCACAGTCAATGTACATAACCTGACTGTTAAACATACGTTAATGTCCGTTAGATTCTGTACAACGACTACATGAGTTTTAACCAAATAGAATATTAAAATAAAACACACCTGACCTCGTTTCGTTCGTTATCAAGTTTTTCTAGTTCAAAATAATTGATACAAGACAATCTTCTCATCTTAAAACCGGCACCAGCCGTTCGACTCCTCCGAAAGCGAGATTTTCTATTGCTCAAGCGTGCACATCCACTCCGGTCTGGAGCAGGACGTTCAATTACATAGAAATTTCAACTCCAAGCGGTTTCAGCAGCTTAGCCTCATGGCCCTGCCCTACCCCTCCAAGGGAGGACCAATCTGTTCTCATGGCCTTGGACAACCCTTGATATCAAACACCTTCTAAACTAACTGCCAAGGAGCTCAAGACGATTTGCATCAAGCATGTGATCCTCGAAGACAATGTCCTTCTACCTGCACATCATCAAAGGGCTCATCTTCCATCAGTAGGCTATACAGCCTGCAATAAATAAGTGTGTCTGTCTGGAGTTGCACCTCTTTTTAATAAGTTCCTTAAATTCTTTCTTCAAGAGCTTGGGTTGGCTCCTACCCCAATGCATCCAAACGACAATGTTTTGCTGAGCTCTTTCTGTATCATCTTCATGATGCACCTAGCTTGCCCCCTTCGAAACCTTCTTTCGAACAGCTCACCTTCTTACACAGCTTTAAGAAGAGGCAAGCCTCGATTTTCTACTAATAGTCAAAGCTTACAACTGTTTCAAGGTAGTCGAGATGCTCCATAACAAGCGCAGCTATTTTATGAGCGAATATTTCTTCATTCGCTGTTATGAGAGCTTCACCCGTCTTTTGGTTGTCTGGCCGTAGGTCCCTTCATCTTAATTCATTTTTCCATACTTGGGTTTTCTTTAACCAAACATTTAGCACTCTTTCCATATCCTTGACAAATCTCGCAGTATGAAACCCAACGGACGTTCTTGTATGTACTTTGGAATTCCTGAAGGAAATCGATCGTAGTTTTGAGAAAAACAACATAGCTCCTCATCAATGCTTGATTGTGGCAATATCACCGCCTCTACCATAGGAGTGTTGTCCCTGATCAGTTTCTACCAAAGTAGCTCAAGTCGTTGCTGCCTGCTGGTCCTACTGCTCTGACAGGCAACTCTAACGATGACGATCAGAGGAGTCGGAAAGGTCAAGAAGTCAAAGTAAATATCCATGAAGAAAAAGAGGATAGCAGTGGAGTCAAAATTTTAGGTGGGAAAGGACGAGAGGAGGAGAGAACATGGGAGAAAGCGGAGATAAAGCAATGGATGAACGAGAGGATGAGGGTGAGGATGATGAAGACGAGGATTTCAATGCTGGTGGTGATGAATCGTCTGGGGAAACATTCACCGAAGGCACTATGGTCAATTCATCTCCAAGGCCAAAACGATTGATGTTCAAGTCTTCTTCGCTTACGCTTGAGTCATATCACAGGCCCGTCGAAAATTCGACCCCCTCAGGGGGACGCATCTGAAAACATCTTTGGCTCTTTCAGCGATCTTAAAACTCTCTTCGACTTCCCTTCTGATGGGTTTTAATTTCAAAGACATCCTTAACACCAGCCCCCATGAATTTAGTTTTCCATCGAAGGACATTCTTACGACTGTAGAGAATGATAAAACACCATTTTTGGAATGACATGGTCCGTAAATTACTTAGGAAGACGTCAGCAGTTTATACACTTCTAGAGTCACGAGCACAAAACTTAGCACTAGTTTTTAATCCAGTGCTTCAGTTCTTACACAACTCTTTTCCATTTCAAGTGCAATGGGGAGACAACATTGGGAAATACTACGTCCGAGCGTAGACCGGCACCGCTCCTGAACTCTTAAAGTCTTACTATCAACGTCCTAGCTCATATCAAGAGTCGGATTCTAAGAGGAAAAGAATAAAGGAACAAGAATGATGACACAAGAAAGAAAGACAACGCTGTCGTGATGAAAATGAGAGACGCGACGCTAAGGAAAAACAGTGTCATCGAGAAAAGCAAAGAGGTCGCACGACCACTCTAGGCACCTTTGATTCCCATCAGAAACAGCATCCTCACTCCCATTCATCCCAGCAACGATCATATTCTTATCAGGAGCGCCCTCCATTATTTTGATCTTTCACCGCTGTCATCTTTGCTCCCGAACAATCCAAAGCCGTCAGCCTTTCACAATCTATGCAATCCCATAGGGCTGGCAAAGAAACTTCTACTCACCATGCTGTTGTTGCTACTCCCGAAGGTCAACCCACTGCTATTACAATTAGAATGCAAGTGGCTTTGCCTAGCTACTGCCTTGAGGGGGTTATTTCATTGGAACATCAAGGACTTGACTTCTCTCACAGTTATGCTAACAAAGGCATCGCTAGACATGAGGAGGTCATGGAATAGCTCTATGAATGGAAGAAGCTTGTTAATTGGGCTAACCAGGTGATCATTTGTTCCTTCGACATAGAGGGCTAATCATAATAGAATATGCAAGGACGGCAAGCAAGAGTTGGTTACTATCACAAAAGAAAGGGATGAGAAAGTGAAGTTAGCCAATGACTCCCAACAAAGATAAACCGAGTTGGGCAGCGTTCATGAGAAAGATATTTTAATCCTTAATTCTCAGTTGAGGGCCGCTCAAGCTGCCAGCAACGAGGTTGAAAGAAGACCAAAGAGAAAGAGGCTGGAAATGAGGCACTTCGAGCCGTAATGGAAAAGCTTTAGGCCAAATTAAAAGCTGAAAAAGAATCCAACGAAATGCTCCAAGCAAGTCCACCGCTTTAAAAGTCGAGTTAAGCGTCGTCTAAAAGAAGAATGAATGCATCAAAGCAGAAACTATCAAAATTGAGGAAGAAATGGAAGCTAATATTCTCCAATTATGTCAACGTCATAGAAATGAAAATTCTAAAGTGACTCAGAGATCGCTATCCTAGAACACTTGATGATGCTTAAGAGGAAATCTCACGGAAGGCCAAGAGCATAGGTCATGACATTGATTAAGGGTTTTTGAAGAAAAGTTGTTTGGATGAAGATTATTTGGTGGCTCTAAAAAAAAGCAAGAAGATCTTGGCAGCAAGGCTGCAATCGGAGAGCAAACGACTACTAAGGCTCACGTTAGTCTCAGTTCGTTGGATCATGCGGGTGATTCCACTACAACTCCTAAGGAGCCTTCGGTAGATATCATTACTTCTCTGGCAACAACTTTGAAGGTTGTCGTGATTCAAACGTATGTACCTGCATCTTCCGACACCAACACTTTTGAAGGATATAATCCTGATGCCCCAGCTCTCTTTCCTCCAACAGATTCTCCTGTTATGACTTCACCTCACAAATCTATAAAAGAATGAAAAATGGCTAAATCTCCGTTAAAGGACACTCTGACCTCTCAATGTACATCTTTAGTCTCCTCGGTTTTTAAAAAAAAACTTCAGTTCTTATCGAAAGAAATCTCTAACTTTTACATTTCTGTTTGTAAACTTACAAATCATCCATCGTTGCCTCCTCTACCACTAACTACTAAGGCTTCAAGCGTAGGCGTCATCGCGACTATCTCTACTGCAGTCACTATAACATTCACTCTCACAGTCCTTCCTTTTTGCTCTGGCCACAAGGTTGATTCAGAGAAAATTGACGCTGCATGGACTGGAGGATGTTGACCCGTCCCTCGAAGAAATGACAATCACTAACGCAAAGTGTCCTGAGACTATACCTATGGTGGAGGCTAAAGATTGACATCTCCAAAATCAAGATTAAACAGAAGCCAAACGGAGAAAAAAGCTCATTAATTAGTTCCTACCTCTATTCTTCACATTGCTGGCATTTCTACTGATACTCCAAAATCCCGCACCGACCCTCGCACCGACTACAATTGGGAGGAAGACCCTAAAAGTCGTCTTGCACCACCAAAGGAGGACGATGGCTCGTGGTGAAAGTCTCCTTCCTTCAAGAAGGAAAAGGAAGTCGAAGAAATGGAAGCACCATTAGGGATGGTTATATTGCTCATTTTGTACTTTGCTTCTATTTTGGCATCATTTTGTACATAGGCTGACATTGTGCAAGAGTGACCTCCGCAAACCATGTACAAAAAGCTATGTAAAAAATTCTTTTTTGTTCGATCTTTTTTTATTTACACTACCGGTTTTCTTATTTTTGTTGCCAATGTGCCTACATTGTATGATATAATCATCTGTAATTCAATTAGTTATGTATTATTCCTGGCTTTGTGTGTGATCTGTGCAATTTCTTTATTTACTGTAATTCTATACATAATAACTTTCTACAGTTGCTTTGTATCACTTTATTACTTAGTTATGTTTATCATTGCCAATATGCTTCTTATTTGACCAAATAGAACTGTATTCTTGTGGCTCGTCTTATTTATCTTTGGCTGAGCGTATTTCACTTAGCCGTAAATAGAGTTGTATACCTTCGGCCAACTCTATGACCATCTTCATTCATCTTTGACCGGACATATTCCGTTCAGCCGTAAATGAGGTCGTATTCACAAAAGAAATATTAACACGCAGACTATCTCCGGACATTGGCGTCTCGGATGCCCATCTCTAGGCATCCGCCCTTGATTTCACATCTCCGTGTGACAATTAAAGCTACTTCTTCAATCAACCACGTTTACCATCAGCTGAATGTATTGCATTGAGCTGTAAACAAGGTTGTACATGCAAAAGATTCAATTATAGATCAATTCCTTTCTTCAGGAATTAGTGTCTCGAAAGTCTGCTTCTAAACATCCATTTTCGACCCCGCTTATCTATAAGCGTTGTCAAAGATGCTATGTCGACTTTCTTTACTTATCATCGACTGAGCGTGTCTCGCTGGACCGTAAGGGAGGTCGTTTCTACAAACAGGTATAATTCTACACCGGTTCCTATCTTTGGGATCTGATGTCTTAGATATCCATCTTCGAGCATCAATCATTGACATTGTCCATCTTGGGCACTGGTCAAAAATTAGATGCGTAAGGGTAATCGTTCGATCGACTCCAATACGATTATCAGCAATCCGATCATGGATCAAACAAGTTCATCCATACTAATCTTCGAGCACCTAAACATCTAGTTTTTCAAAACACAGAATTTTTGATTTCGCCGCTAGTCACACGGCACAAAGTCGAACTTTTAGAAATACAGTTCATTGATTCTAAAAGCCAACTTTTATTCAAAAACAAAAAAAATTGCATACTCTGCCTTACTATAACTCATCTTATCAATCGGAACATCTTATTTGCTAAAGGCAAATCTTAGTGAAATAACGTTGTAAGTGCTCGTTATCCAAACCCACGGAATTAGGGCCCATCAGCTTGAAAGTTTCATTTCCAAGCTTATGTTCAACCACATATGGATCTTCCCAATTCAGGCCAAGTGCCCTGTACCAGAAAGGAGCTGTTTCAAAACAGTCGCATATCTTAAAGGTACGATTTCTAACATTGACGCTAAATAGATTTGCTACTCTTTTCTTGTGAACGGCTACCCTCAAATTAGTCTCCTTTTGTTTTCTGTAGCTAAGTCGAGTGACTCAATTAGGAGTTCTTCATTCATTATAGAATCATAGTGCAGTCCTCGATGAAAAGAAACTACGGATTTAATTGGAACTTCAGTTTCGTAGGCCAAGGCAAATGGAGTATAGTCAATCGATGTGAGCGGTTTCGCTTCAGCCCATTTTGCAAAATAATCCATAGCCATTGTAGTATATTTTGCTCTGCCTCTCGACATCGACAACACACCGCAAATGGATACAAATTAACCATTTGTGTAAGCTCAATCGATTGGACTATTGGTATTTTTGCAAACCTTTAGCACTAATCACACCGTCTAGTGTAATCAGTCGCGTCTCGAATGACTGTCGGGCAAAAGTATCCATAGCAAAGAACATTCTTTGCTAATGCCAACCCCCAGCGTGATCACAGCTTCCCTCGTGCACATCAACAAGGATTTTCTTAGTTTCATCCTTGGTAACACACTGCGGCAAAGGGATGAGAAGTCTCTGTTATACAATACTATTTGCATAATGATTCATGGTGCCCTACACATGAGTTTTCACCATTCATTTTTTCCATTCGAGAGAGTTCCATTTAGCAAATATTCCTTTATTAGAGTAATCCACGACTCGGTTTTCTCATCAGCCTCCAATATCCCGTCAACATCCATCTCATCAATGCTTGAAGGCTGAAGCAAACAAAACTTGTACTGGAACAAGCCCCAAGAGTTGCGCATCCCCAAAGTTGGCTAATCTGGCCAGTGAATAAGCTTTTGTAATCTCCTCTGGGAATGTGCGTTATCGTATAATGCTTAGTATCGTTCAGGGGTTCCAATGATTTCCCTAGGTAAGGGATAAGCCTCACTTTTTTATTCCGAAACTCCTTTATTTGACAAACCAACAATAGAGAGTTATTGAATATATGCAATGTTTCGACTCTCGATTCGTTTGCTTTCTTGAGCCTCACAATCAATGGTTCATATTCATATTCGTTGTTTGTTGCCGGTAACTCTAGCCTCGGAGCCTAGCATATCTTTTGTTCTTTCGGGGTCAAAAGAACTACTTTTGATCTAAAATGGTGCTCACTGGATGCTCCATCCACGTATAATATCCATTGAATCGGTTAGATGTTCCATTGAATCACGGTGAACTCAAAAATGAAATCTGACAGTGGCTGTCATTTAATAGCCTTCCCAGTACGGTATAATATATCACATTAACTCAGCTCGATATTCCATTTTATTAATCTTCCTGAAGTCATGTGTTGTAACACTTGCATGAAAGGCTGATCAGTAAACACTTTTATCAGATGGGCCTGTAAATATGGCCTCAGCTTCCTTAAAGTAATCAAGAAGCAGTACACTAGTTTTTTATAGCTTTAAATAGTTCCCTTTTGCTCCAGTGAACCATTTGCTAATATAATAT
Organism: Allium fistulosum; assembly: GCA_030737815.1. Lineage (NCBI taxonomy): Eukaryota > Viridiplantae > Streptophyta > Magnoliopsida > Asparagales > Amaryllidaceae > Allium > Allium fistulosum. The sequence continues at coordinate 419,861,786 of CM060907.1, read as the reverse complement.
ACTGGCCTTTGAAATCTACCCCTCACCCATCAAGGCTACACTTAGCGCATGAGCAGACACTACCGGGTAGACAAAGAAATCTTGTTCTTTCAAAGGCTTCGACAAAATCGATGGTCTCTCCATATGCTCCAACAGACTTTGGAAAGCATCATGGCATTACTTCTTCCAAATAAACTTTCTTTATTCTTCTTGAGTGCATCAAAGAACAATATGCATTTGTCCGTCGCTTTCGAAATGAATCAACTCAATGCAGTGACTTTTTTGTTCAAGCTCTACATCTTCCTCTTCGTCCTTACAGCAATAATATCTTTCAATGCTTTGATCTTCTCTAGGTTGATTTCAATTTCCCTCAAGTTTATAATAAAATCCAAAAATCTGTCCAATGCAACTCCAAAAAACACTTTAGCGGGTTGAGCTTCATTTCATATTTTCGAAGCATATCAACATTTCTGAAAGATCGTCCATGTGATTTATTGACCGCTGTGATTTCACAAGCATATCGTCCACATAGACCTTCATAGTTCGTCCGATCTGATCTTTGAACATATCATTGACCAATCAGTGGTAAGTAGCTTCAGTATTATTCAAACCGAACGGCATTACACGATAACAATACAGTCCTAAATCAATGATGAAATTTGCATGCTCCTAGTCTAAAACGTGCATTGCTATCTGATTGTAGTCGGGATACACATCTGTAAAGGATAGCAGTTCATGTCCGACTGATCCATCTACAAGTTAGTCAAATCTTAGCAATGGAAAGTTATTATATAGGCATGCCTTATTCAGGTCTGAATAGTCAACGTATAAGTGCCACTTTCCATTTGCCTTTTTTACTAACACAAGATTTCACACCCATTTCGGGTACAAAACATTGCGGATGAAGTCATTTGCCATTAGTTTCTCCACTTCTTTCAGCGCAACAGATCGCTTTCAATCCATACTTGAATCCACATTCATTACATGGCATGCTATCTCCGATGAAATTCCACACATATCGGAATGCGTCCACACATTCGGGTTTGCCAAAAGAAACCCAACATAGCTCGCTTTTCATTTTTACGTCGAGCTGAGATCCTATTTTAAAAACCCACGTAGGATCATTATTATCAATCAAGATGTTGATCGTCGACCCTGCCGGTGCCATCCTCGCATCCTCCGGCTCTTTTCGAGGTTCCATAGGCTTGTTGATCTTACTGTAAGGCCGAGCCAGGGCTTATGCGGGGATGGCTATGGGTCTTGATGCAGCGAGACTTCTCTGCACACTTTCCATTTTCACGTTGATTTGCCTATCTGAGCTCTACGACATAGCATTATCGACCAGAACCCTGCCATCTTAAATATCTCCTTCGTTCTCGATAGGGAACTTTATCATCAAACAACACGAAGCAAGCGCTATTCTGAAACTGACAAGGCCATGTCGGCTAAAGAAAAACATTATAAGCTGAAAATTTGTTGATCACAAATGTCTGTACCTGCATTGTCTCGCACTCTCTTTCGCCCAATTCCATGAAAAATCAATGCAACCAACGGGCACTTTAGCCTCTCTGGTAAATCACTGATACGAGATTTACAAGGAAGATTCTTCTCGTTGATTCGCAATTGATTAGAAGTCTTTGAGTAAAATATTAACCGAGCTCTCACGATCAATCAGGGCCCGATGCACTGTTGTTTGCCCAACAATGGTCGTAATCGCCATGGGGTCAAACGTCGACTCTTCCATTCTGCCTGCATCTCTATACCTGAAAACGATGTCATCATTCATCATCCCCTGCTGCTTCGTTGGAGTCCCATCCTCTGTTGCAAAGCACGTTTCTTGAGTCACACGCCTCAATGAACTGACATATGTTTCCATCTCGTTCCAACATTTCTACGGCGGATGAAGTCCTCCGGATATAGTATTGATCACAATTCTCCTCTCGGGCTATTTGGTCCTCCACTGGTCTCTTTGGGCGATCTGCGCCTGGGTCTATCATTCGTTTATCCGCCAGCTTGCGGGTTCCTCGCATACCATTGCAACTTTTTCTTTTTCATCAAATCCTCCATCGCATCTCTCAAGTGCCTATACTCATTGGAATTACGCCCGTGGGTCTCATGAAAACAACAATAATTTCCCAAGAGAGTTTCATGTTCAATGGCCAGTCTCGAGACCGATTTTTTATAATTTTCGGTACCTTGCGTAGCAAGGTAGATGTTTTCAACAAAATTGTTTGGTGGAGTGTAATCTCCAGGTCTGGTATTCCTAGTGCGCTTCCTGGTATCCTGCTTCTTCCCACGTCTTGGTTCTTTCTTTTCGCATTATTATTATTATTTCCGACATTTACTATAACGTTTCCAGCACTAACACTAGTTTGTTTGATAGCAACATTACTTTATATTGAACTACTCAATCCCTCTTGACCATCAGCAGCTAATCCAGCAGTCAAATCTGCTTCTTCCAGGCCCATCAATTAGAATGTCTTTCGATAGATTTCTTTCATGGTAGTCGGTTGTTTTCTTTTGACCGTCTACTGAAATTAGTTTTAGGATGAACTCCCCCAATTAACGCTATCAAAATAATCTCCTCTCTGGGATTGCTCACTTCTGTTACTGCAACTTTAAATCTTGTTAAAAGGTTTTTCAAAGTCTCTCCGAAACTCTGATGAAGATTCAATAATGACATCTCGTCTTTAGTCTGGATGGTGTAGACCTGAAACTATTCCATCAACTTCTTCGCTAACTGATCAAAGGATGATATGGACCTCGGCGCGAGCCGAGTAAGCCACATTTAGCAACTCTGTTTAAGAATATAGAATAGCACCTATGTCTCACACCATCCGTAGCACGAGCACTATACATATGTCATTTGTACTAAAACACATGCTACCTTGATCAGTAGTTCTATTATAAGATGACATAGTTGGCATTACAAACTTTTTCAGATAATTCTCCTGCAAAAGCTATCGGTGAATGTGGTCCGACTAGGCGATGAACCTCACTCGTCATTGCTTCTATAATGATTTTCATTCAGCAAGCTTTTCACCATATCAGCAATGTACTCCTTCCTGCTCTAGGTGGCTAGATGACGAGCGTCAAGTACAAGCCCGAGTGTTCGGCTTTGCAAACACTCTTGGTTCGTAGCATGACGTCTAGAATCCCTTATCTATGGGGAAGCTATTCGCCCGGGCCTCCTTTGTCTACGTCTTGTCGACTCTATTACGTTCATCTAAACACCGCCAATCTATGCTCCAATAGCTCGTTCATTACCAGTGCCAACATCCTGCAACTCCGCTTCATTGTCAAATAAATTCACTGCCTCAACATTCATGTCAGCACCGATCTCATGGATCAGCTCGGTACCTACCTGATTTTGGTCAGTCCCCACCTGATTTTGATCGGTTGGTTAGCACTAGCTGGAATTCCGCCATCTCTCCTAAATTTTGCTTTTCTGATGCTCCAACAGCATTCTTCTTCTTTTTTGCTTGTCATCTCTTCGATTCTGATCCGATGAAGATGAACTTTCTTCAAGCAGCAACCCCAGACTTAGAAGCAGCTTTCCTAGAGGTCATTTCTTTCAAATCTGATGTAGATTTGTCTTTCAAATCCAAATAACTTCAAATCTACGACAAACACTCTTAGATCTACCTTCTGAATACTTCAAATCCAAAGTTCTAAACTAGATCTACACTTGAGAATCTCGATTCTAATTGAAAGTACCAAAACTGTTAGGTTAAAAATTGACACTACACCCCAATGATCAAAAACGAGAATAGGCTAGGTAAAAATGAGCTGAACTAGCTTGAAACATGGATTTTTATAGTGGTCCGACCTTAAATCGCTGCCTAAGTCCGGTTCAATTTTATTTTAAGAGTTTTTGCACGGATACCAACAAGTTACAATGCTTCAGATCTAGAAAACAAAATAAATCTGAGTTTGACAGCAATTCATGGAAAAATAAGTTTATTGAAGAGAATAGGGGTCCAAAGTCCTTTTATATTGCTCTAACACTGATATTTATAGTTGAATCCATCCACTGAAGTCGTTAGCTCGTGTTAGACTAGATAAAAATAAGATCCACATGATTAGGAAGGAAAAACGAGTAAACTCATAATAAAAATCATGTCGCTACCAACCACAATCATTTCAGTACCGACCATATTTGCTTGGTGTCGTTCTTCTTTTCCCTTCATACTTGCTTGCATCTTCAAGTTTCCAAGCTTCGTAGTCGAAATTGCCACAACACATCATGTCGATACCGACATAATTTGGCAAATGCAAGACTTGTCTTTTTCTACAAAGTACTAGAGTAGTTCACTTGCGCAGAGGTGGGTCCCTCATCAAATCATGTCAGCACCGACCAAATCATCTCGGTACCGACCATATGTGACCTGCACCAATCTTGCTTCAACTTCTTGTACTCCATCATTCCAGACAGCCCCTCAAGTTCTTGATCTATTTCTTTGCCATCTTGAAGTCCAGATCCATTACGAAGTTGCTTGGTTCAAATGTTAGATAACTCATACAATTTCTGCACTTAAAATCGTAAGATTTTTAAATTTGCACTAAATAACTTTACATTTCAATTTACTGGTTTATACCCTTTTGTGATAAAAAAAATTATAGCAAAAGGAAGAAAACAGCTCAATATTTCATAAAATACGCTAATGTCATGGGCAATGGGCAATTACTGTCCAAGTTAGTTAATATAGAAAGAGTATAACCAATAACAACTTCTACAGAATGTGAGAAAGTCTATCTACCAAAATAATTTCATAAGTACACCTTTGATGAATGATGGTCATCAACGACCGCTCTGGGAGTCGAACCAACTGCAATATCACGCTCATCCAAACAGACATCATCGTTATTTATGACAATTTGTTCATCTCTATCATCCAAATTCTTTTCCATGACACAATTATTTACCATCATCTGCAGAAAGAAAAGCTTTAAGATAGAGATTATCATCAATTCTAACACAAGAAGATTGATACAACAGTCAAAGTTTCATGGTTTAAAGATTGATGATTTTGTGTTCATTTCATCCTAAATTCAATTTAAATCTTAATATTATTAGACCATGCAAACCATGTTTTTATCACTTTGAACCAAACCTTGGACAATTGAAAAGAGTAGTGGTTTTGTGTTACAAGTGTGGTTTGAAAATCATTGCCTTTCATTAAGCAAAATAGTTGGCATGGAAAGCCTTCATTTGTTATGATAATTAAGGATATATGATTGTCTTTAATATTTCGTCGGTACAAATGTTACTTATTCAACATATATTGTAAACTTGATCATTGCAGCTCAAACATGATATTTAGTGCAAGAATTTGAAATATGCAATATATATATATATATATATTGCAAACTTTGGTAATATGATGCAAATATTTGCACATCGTTCCGTTTTGTTTTTTTGACAATTATAACTACTAAAAATATTTGTACTTCAGCTTAAAATTATAAATATTCGCACTTCAATATTAGAAAGCAAAAAATTACACGTAGAGCTTGATTTGTTAATGAAACTCAATTAAAAGGTGAAACCCAGTGCACGAGACTTCCGCACGATAGCGGACTCTGAGAAGGTCGATAATGTACACAGTCTTTCCCTCGCATTGCGAAGAGACAGTTTCGGTCTCGAACCTGCACGTCCAGATCACCATGCGGGTGACCTAACCTTGCGCCAAGGCTCCACCTTTTAATGAAGTTCAATTAACATATCAAAATTACAAGCTAAATTACATATCGCTTACAAATTCAATGTTATGAAACTACAAGTTCAAACTCAATCTTAAACAACAAACGGCGCATTTGGAATTACAAACTCAAACTACGAATCCAGAAAACAATGATGGTTGGTCAAAGAATTCACATAATATTCCAACATATTTAGTAATTGTTAACGCTGAAAATTGAACGCTAACACCCCGATGTATGTAATGAAAAAGTGAAAGCACCACCCGTTGCTACGGGAACTAGGAACAAGCAGAAAATAGCAGAAAAGTAAAGAGACAACAGTTTTATAGTGGTTCGGCTCGAAATTAAGCCTACGTCCACTTTATCTTCTTTATTAATGATTCGGTTACAACTCTATACAATACACTTTGACTACAACACACTTTAGACGAGTAGCTAGAACTTTGATGTGAGAGAGTACGAGTAGCTAGAACTTTGATGTGAAAGAGCTCTTTGAATCCATGTCAGATGTGTTAGATCTCCTCTTGAAGTTCGTTGAAGCGTCTTTGGTGTTTGAAGTGTCGGATGAGTCGAGAAAACAGCATAATATAGGCGCTCCAGAAATGATCCAAAAGTCCCCTCTTCGTTGGAATAGGCGGGGTATATAGGAGAATCCTGGGATGAGCCATAGGTCGTGAACGACTTAAGGTAGGTCGTAGGTCGTAAGCGACCTAGGGAGTACGTGTTACAACTTAATAGTTTTGCACTTGACCATTTGAACATATTGACAAGTCATAGGTCGTGAACGGCTCAAGGTAGGTCGTAGGTCGTGGGCGACCTAGTGGGCATGGTTTGTGGCTTAACAGGAGAGCACTTGATCTGTCTGAACGAGGTAATAAGTTGTAGGTCATGAGCGACCTACAGAGTAGTCGACGACCTAACTGTGTTGAGATATTTGGTGGAGCGACTTAAGTTGGATCGACCTATGCTAGGTCGCTTGGTTGTTAAGTCGCTGGGCCTCTAGATCGCTAGGTCACTGAAGCTTTAGGTCGCTAGGTTGCTTTGTGATGTTAGGTCGCTGGAGCTTTAGGTCGTTAGGTCGCTTTGTGATGCCAAGGTCGCTGGAGCTTTAGGTCGTTAGGTCGCTGCGAGTTTTAGATGTTTTAGGTCGTTGGATGTTTTAGGTCGTTAGGTCGCTGGATGTTTTAGGTCGCTGGATGTTTTAGGTCGCATCCAAAAAGAGGAGTTAACACTTGCCCCTCGAAGTACAGGCCTATGTCATAGGTCGTGTGCTTCGATCCAACTCTGCTAGGTCGTGAGCGACCAAAAACATGTGCTAACTCGCGTGCACGTTCGCCTTCTTCTCTTTGCCCCATATAAACTGTTAGGTCGCTGCTTCTTCCTCACTTAACTGCTTTGATTTCCCGCTCTGCCATTAATGAATCTTCGAGCTTCCAAGGGCGAATTCAACCTATCCAGTCGTCGATTCATCTTTACCATCTGAACGACCTAAGATCGCTCGCAACCTAAGGATCATTGTGACCTAAAGAAAGCTGAACGACCTTCACATCTGCGACTTAACTTTTAGGTCGCGCCGGGATTCGAACGACCTAGGACTTGGCTAGATTTGCACATGAATTCCAAGCAGAACGACTTATGACTTAACAAATTAACGACCTAACTTTTTGCGGCATAGGTTTTAGGTCGCGGGAGAGCTAACACTTAGACAAATTGGCATTATCTTGACTTGAAGCCTTGAACTCTTCGACTTGCACAGTGCGACCTAAGGAAGCTCCGACCTATGCTAGGTCGCTGGACGACTTAAGAGATGAACCAAATTTTGAACATTTGTAAACTTCTGAAAGAACTTGATTGAACTGTTTGAACTTTGGATTGTTTAACCTTTGTTGCACTTCCTTACAGATTACACTAACTTTTAATCTAACAACCTGTTAAACATAACATTTGTAGAAAACCAGGGCGAATATACTGCCATTGATTGCCCACATCGAATAACAGATTAGTCGATAAAGAATAACCAACTTAAATGAACTATGTGAATGAAATGCTGTGAATCAACAAATTCAAGTGAAGTATTAAAGCAAAGCTAAAATAATCAACTAAAGCTGATTTGTTTGCATCAACACTGTATTTGGACTTAAAATAACAAGCCCTGAAATTCTATAATCGACACATGTCAACTAATTTGATTCCAGTTATATTTGCTTGTCATTTTACTAGTTTTGCACAACACTTCACACTTTTAGAAAACGTGCACTTTCATATTTGAATATCCAGTTCCTTGTGTAGAATGACCTCTCAACAAGAAGAAACAGGACAAGCTGGGGAGTTTTTTCCAATTGCTAACCCGTTGATTGATCCTCCGGAAAGAACTTCGACCATCTTGAACCACAGAGTCTTCAACCAGTTATGCATTCAGTTTGGCATTGCTGAAGTAGATGCCCAGCTTCCAGGGATAAACGATATTGCTGATAGGCCACCTCACGGCTTTATTGCAGTTAATCGTCAGATGTGCTTAAATGGAGCTATTCCTCCCTTTAATGATTTTCTTCGACAGTTTCTTCTTCGATTGACTATCTCTCCCTTCCAGCTATACCTCAATTGTTATGCCATCTTGATGGGGTTGTACGTGCTGTTCAGAAGGACGCTCGATCGTCTTCCAAGTTTTGAAGAGATCTGCTACTTGTGCACATTCGCAAAGAATAAAGACCATCCTTCTATTATACTTGTGAGGGGCGCGTGGAACCGGAGACTGATTCTAGACTTGCCTTAGAGTGCACACGGGTTTTTAAGCCAATTTTTCTTCGTTCGCTGCCCTCCGGGGTTCTATGCCGTTTGGAGAATCAGAAGTAAGATTACTTATTTCCGCTCACTTCATTTCTTGAAACTTGAATTGTAAAATACTGAATTTCATTCTTTACTTCTGTAGCACTTCCTCCTCCGCTTAGAGATCCCAGCCACAAGCCAACCTTCGAAACATTAAATGTTGTGGTTGCTGAAGAGAGAAGCGTTAAATTTTTGCTGAAAGACGGGTTTTTGCACCAGTTCGGACTTTTACACCCTCCCGATTTACCCAGATTCACGAAGTCTCTAGTTTCGAGACGAAACATTAGTTGCCCCGGTTTCTACCGAAGAAGCCGCATCAAAGGAAGTTGCTGCAGAAGCTTCTTTAGTGAAATGTTCCACCCTTGCCGATGTAGCGGGGTCATCCGACAAGCTTACGCTTTCTCCGGTAATTGAGGAAGGAGTTGAAAAGGAAAGCTCTACAGGGCGTGACGGTGACGATATTTACGGTGAACTGAGTGACCTGATGATAACTTCACAGGAGCTTTTTAAAGATGACCCTGTTACTACTAAAGTTATTTTTCCAGTAGTTGAGGCAACATCCGCCTTGCAACAAACTCCGTCAACCCAAGAGTTAAGACCAGCTGCAAAAGCTGACATTACCCCCAAGCCGAAGAGTGGTTTGTAGCTTGATGCACATAGTTTACACGCCACACATACTTAGAATTTTTTGCGATTATATGCACTTAGTTTCCTTTTTATGGAGATTTCTAAATTCTATCTCTTTTCATTTTCAGATTCTCCAATGGGGCGAAGCGGTTCGTACTATGACGACTTCCGGCGTTATAGAGGGCGTGACACTTATGATCACAGGCGATATCTCCCTGCCCGCAGGGAAACTGACGAAGAAAGAGCTGTTAGGAAGGCTCAAGAAAGGCGGGACTATGAGGAGCGATACAAGAGAAGGGATGAACGATATGACTCTTCTCAAAGAGATGATGATTCCCATAAGCGAAAATCTCACGATGATAAAGGGAAGAGTCACATTGTTGAAGATCCAAACAAGCGGGCCAAGCTTAGTGACGCATCTGCAATTTCTGAAAAGACCGCTGTTTCTACCCCTCTTGACGTCCCCTCCGATTCTCCTGCCCTCGAGAAGACTATATTCAGACAATTATTAACATGCCTCAGTATCAAGTCAAGGATGCTCCACCTACACTCCAAAGCCGATTTTCAAATTGGTGCTTAAGAGAAGTGCGCTTCGACTTGGATTTGGTTCCCATTGATAAGCAGGCCATGCTAAGGAATTTTGACGCCGTTAAGCTTGACATCGAGAGAATGTCTGGATGGCAAAAGCTGGTTGACGAGCTTTAAAGGGTTAATCGTGCAAATCTCGAAGCCATGTTAACTATGGAAAATGATCATTCTGAATGGAATAAAGTTCTTAACCAGCATGATACAGAGATGAGAAACATTGCCGATCATAATGAGGAGCTCGAGGCTAAAATCAAGAAACTTAAAGACGATCTTGCCGCCTCTTCCACCTCTTTTACTCAAAAGGAAGAGGTACTTCAAAAGCAAGTACGGGATGCTCATGCCAGTCAACGAGACGCTGAGGCCAGATATGAGGCACAAGAGAAAATTGTCGAGAGTTACCGTACTGATGTTGCTCGGTTGCGAGAAAAAACCAGCTCCCAGGATGTGGAAATTGAAATGTTAAAAGCTCGACTTCTTAAAGTTGAAAAAGAGCATGATGAGGCAGTTGCCGGCAAAGTTGCAGCCGAAGAATCTCATGAGGCTACTAAAGCCAATATCAGCTCTACTTTATTCGATTTTTACTTGCACAGCGTCCTGGGTCGTGGTAGTTTCTCATTTTGGGCCCTAAGTATGAGATTACTTTGGCAGAAGTGTGGAAAGCCATACTTAATATGTTTGGAGGTGCTGGCTATGAAGAGGCATATCTTGAGACGCTCTATCTGGATGATGAAGCACGTACTGCCCTTGCCGGGGAAAAGAACAGCTTGCTAGGGAGCGAGCCGAAGTAGCAGGAGGAGAGCGTTTGGAGAAAGCGCCTTTGACCGATCCCGCTCGTCCTTCGGCTTCGGTCGACCCCGATACCATTGGCTCTAGTTCTTATTCTCCACCTTCTGCAAAAGCCGAAGTCAAAATCGCAACTACTGAGCCTCCCACTGTTCAAATTGAGGAGAAGACCCAGGACGACATTGGAGCTGAGAAATTTGAAATCGATGTGATTAAGCCGACTTTTCCAGGTAACTCCAAGTCTGATATAGCTCAAGTATACTACTCGTTCGATTCAACTGAGCTCGATGAGTTTCTCGCTTATTACTTAAGTCCTGATGAGCCAATATCTTCACTTTTTTCGGAGAATACTGATTTTAATTTCTTTTCTTCTGTAGCGGAAGTACCAAGCGCTGCACAAACTTCTCCTCTTCCAGTTGTTCCTCCTCCATCCCTTCGAGGCTTGGATGATATGCCCGCTTCGTAAGAGCAGAAGGCTGAGGAACTGGGAGGAGGTGAGAAGACTCCGGAGCCTTGTGATAATGACACAAAGCTATCTGAGCTATTTACTCCGGGCAGTGAGTCTTCTTCAAAGAAGAAGGAGAAGCGCGCAATTGCGAAGAAGAAGAAGAAAAACGCTTCTGCTGGTGAAGAAAAAGTGGAAGAAGATCCGGCTACACCTCCTTCACCTTCTTCCCCGACCCATCCACGCCGGATTCAGAAATTAATCATCAAGCCGGGCAAGAGTTCTAAAGGCGGCGGAAAGAAGGAGTAATGAGCTGGACTTTAGGCTTATTGTTTTGCTTTTTGCATGTATTGACCGAAGATTGTGCGGGTACCAGCCCCCGCTTGAAACCTGCATATGTACAAAAAATTTATAGTATGGAATAAAATGATTCTTTTCACTTGTACAATTTCTTGTATATATTCATGAATGCATTTATTCCTTGTTTTTGCACAAGTTTCTTTATTTACTTTATATGATACTGCAGTGAGCTCGTGGTATGATGTTTGAGCGTTGTTTTTATTAATTTAGCTATATTGCCCCCATACCACGGCTCTTTGCAATATTCTGAAAAGACTTGTACTCTTCTTTTAAAGAATAATTCTCCCGTTTTGAGGAAATATTACTCTGATTTTAATATAGTATGCCTTGTTTCGGAGAAGTTTTTCTTTCTCTCCTTTTTTTAGAACACTTCAACTTTCGGGGATGATCACTTTTATTTGTTGAAAAGTGGATTCCCCTACGCAGTGAAGCGAGCTTCTAAAGAATGTTTTTGACATGTTTGTCAGAAAATTGTATTCCATCATTGAATGGGCCCACGGGACAGACGTCGGCTGTTTGATCGGATATTTGTTTGTACAAATAATCTTAAGTGTTTAGCTACGGCCTAGAACCTTCTTTTTGAGAAGGTGCCCCTTTAGTGGTTCCATTAACGAAGTTTTTGGATGTGCCTCGTTAAAGGGCTTCACTTGTTTAGTGCTTCCGAAGAAGGCTATGTGCCTTCGAAAAGGGCTTCTCGGCTTATGCCTCGGGAGAGAGCTTGTTTGATATGCCTTTGGGAAGGGCTTTTTCGTTGTGCCTCGGGAGAGGGCTCCTCCGAAGAGTTGTGCCTCCGAAGAGGGCTTGTGCCTCGTTAGAGGGCTTTTGTTTGGCACTTCAACTTGGTGAAGTGTGCCTCCGAAGAGGGCTTTTGTTGCATTTCAGCTCTGGTGAAGTGGGCCTCCGAAGAGAGATTTTTGCATTTCAACTCCGATGAAATGTGCCTCCGAAGAGGTCTTTTTTGGCATTTCAACTCTGGTGAAGTGGGCCTCCGAAGAAAGATTTTTGCACTTCAACTCCGGTGAAATGTGCCTCCGAAGAGGTCTTGTGCCTCGTTAGAGGGCTTGTGGACTCTGGGGAGTAGCATTTGGACTCCAAAGAGTAGCATGTGGACTCTGAGGAGTAGCATTTGGACTCCGAGGAGTAGCATTCTTGCTTGTGTCCTTCCACCATCTGCTTCTTAGCAATTCCTCGTTATCACTTCAAGTACATGTCCCATTCTTTTGCAAGTTATTTGCTTTTTTGCCAGAGAAGTGTACTTTATCGTTGAGTGAATCCACGGGGCAGACGCAAGCTACTTTACCGGATGTTCGTTTGCACAAACGATCGCGATTGGTTAGCAAGGGTCTGGAACCTTCTCGTCAGAAAGGTGCCCGCTTTGGTGGAACCAATCAACTGTTTGTGAATAGCACTTCTTTTGTAGGAGTTGAATTTGGAATTTTATGACTTGGCATTTGTTTGTTGAGTGATTTGTAGAAATCGCTTGGCTTTGTGATGTGTTGAATGGGTAAGCTTTGCTTTGATAGCCTGCAATATTAAATTGACATTTTAGCAATATTTTAAAGATACTTGCATATCGAAATGAGACATGCATTTTATAGTATTAAAGAACACAAGACTTATAGTTCTTTATTATTGATTTGCACTGATTTCTCAGTGGTTTACAATACAAGAGTTATACATCCATCGTCGGTTTACAAATTTAAGCGATGCTTTTTAAGTATAATATGGACGCAGTCATTGCTATTCCAGAATCTCGGAATTGAATTTCCATTTCCACTGGATTCATAGTTTTGGATCCATATGCCGGACAGAATGAAAGGTGCCCCTTTGCAATTTTGTGGGTAGTTAGCAGCACTTTGATTAACTTCATCTCAAAGCGTAAGCATATCTCTCTAACTCGTCCCAACTTCTGCCTGTTGGGTGAGGACCCCCTGTGACAACATTAATGATAAGCCTATCAGATTCCTGCGCTGCAGTCTTGTCATCTGAGCCGTATTGATGAGCGGGAACTAGTTGCCCCTGAGTAGATGAGGATGGATCATTCCTGTTTTTCTTGACATGTTGTTGAAGTTTATTCTCTTTCAACAGCTCCTCAATCATGTCCTTCAAGTGGCGGCACTCATTAGTGTCATGGCCAGGCTGATTGTGGAACTTACAGAATCTTCCACTCTGCGTGGCATTTTTCCCAAGTCTCAACTTATGTGGTTTAGGATATTCAACAGTATCCTTAGTTGCAAAGAAAATATTCTCTGGGTTATCAGTCAAGGGAGTGTAATTCGAAGGTCCAAAGTGGCGATTTTTCTTCGCATTTCCCTGCTTTTTCCCATCATCATTTTCCCTCTTCTGTCCTCCAGATTCTCTTTTATTAGAAGCAACATTGTTATTCTGAATCTCGATCACTTCTGCTCTTACCGGTACCGGAAGGTTTTCCAAGCGCATAAACTCATCGGCCTTCTTATAGAATTTCTCATGTGAGTTTGGCTCCTTCATTTTTAGCCATTTTCCAAATTCACTTGATCTGTTGATAGCCCGCATCAAGTAAGTCAAAATCATCTGCGGCTCTGCGTTGTTAACTTCGGCTAAGGCTACGTTTAAACGGTTCAAGAAAGATTTCACAGATTCTCCGGGAGCTTGTTCAACGCTGGACAGCGACATTATATCCTTAGCCTTTGAAGCATACAATCTGAACTGATCCTTGAATTTTCGAGTTAAGTCGGAGAATTGATCTACAGACCGAACTGGTAGATTTGTGAACCAAAGTAGCGTCACTCCTTCCAAGTACATTGGAAAGTATCGGCATTTAATCTCATCTGATGCTCTTGCACCGGTCATATGTCAGTCATACTTATATAGGAAATGATTAGGGTCACTTGTCCACCTATAGGCCGGGATAGTAGGAGGTACAAATTTCCTTGGAAATTCTGCTTTCAGAATCCTTTCAGTAAACGGAGTTTTGCTTGGAGCAAATCCCCAGTCGTTCTCATTTTCTTCCCTTTGCATGCTCTCTTTCATGATTCGGCGAACCATCCCTGGTAGGTACTCCTCATTGTTCAAAGGCATCGCCGGGCAGACGTCGGCTATTCTTTCGAAAGTTTGTCTGGGCAAATGTTCGCGAAAAGTTGGCTGCGGCCTTGAACCTTCAGCTTGGAAAGGTGACGCTTCGGCGGTGCCTGTTGCTCTTTGAGGAATATCTTTCTCTTGGGAATTATGGGCATCTTCGGCAAAGGATGTTTCATTATTTTCTGGTTGTCGATTTGCCCCAAGCAGAGCGTTTAATCTATCCATCATCAAAGCGTTTTGAGCTTCAATTTGTTGGTATAATCCGGACACTACGTCGTCTAATTCAGCCCTTGTGACCTAAAACTCTAGCGACCTAAAACATCCAGCGACCTAACGACCTAAAACATCCAACGACCTAACGACCTAAAACTCCCAGCGACCTAACGACCTAAAGCTCCAGCGACCTTGGCATCACAAAGCGACCTAACGACCTAAAGCTCCAGCGACCTAACATCACAAAGCAACCTAGCGACCTAAAGCTTCAGTGACCTAACGATCTAGAGGCCCAGCGACTTAACAACCAAGCGACCTAGCATAGGTCGAACCAACTTAAGTCGCTCCATCAAATATCTCAACTCAGTTAGGTCGTCGACTACTCTGTTGGTTGCTCATGACCTACAACTTATTACCTCGTTCAGACAGATCAAGTGCTCCCCTGTTAAGCCGCAAACCATGCCCACTAGGTCGCCCACGACCTACGACCTACCTTGAGCCGTTCACGACCTATGACTTGTCAATATGTTCAAATGGTCAAGTGCAAAACTATTAAGTTGTAACACGTACTCCCTAGGTCGCTTACGACCTACGACCTACCTTAGGTCGTTCACGACCTATGGCTCACCCCAGGATTCTCCTATAAACACCCCACCTATTCCAACGAAGAGGGGACTTTTGGATCATTTCTGAAGCGCCTATATTATGCTGTTTTCTCGACTCATCCGACACTTCAAACACCAAAGACGCTTCAACGAACTTCAAGAGGAGATCTAACACATCCGACATGGATTCAAAGAGCTCTCTCACATCAAAGTTCTAGCTACTCGTCTAAAGTGTGTTGTAGTCAAAGTGTATTGTAAAGAGTTGTAACCGAATCATTAATAAAGAAGGTAAAGTGGACGTAGGCTTAATTTCGAGCCGAACCACTATAAAACTGTTGTCTCTTTACTTTTCTGCTATTTTCTACTTGTTCCTAGTTCCCGTACCAACGGGTGGTGCTTTCACTTTTTCATTACATACACCGGGATGTTAGCGTTCAATTTTCAGCGTTAACATTTTGGTGCTTTCACTGAGAACTGAACTCAGGAATATTTCCATCATTACTTCGCACAAGTTTGTTGAAAGAATCTCTCTAAAGATCAGAAGTCTATTTGAAATCATGGCTCCTGGAAGAAAAAGTAGATCTACCAGATCCGAAAATGCTCACTTCCCCAGAAGCAAACCAGGCAACTCCTACCGTTGGAGTCACAATGGCTGAATTAGACGATGTAGTGTTCGGATTAAACCAACAAATTGAAGCTCAAAACGCTTTGATGATGGACAGATTAAACGCTCTGCTTGGGGCAAACCGACAACCAGAAAACAATGAAACAACCTTTGCCGAAGATGCCCATAATTCCCAAGAGAAAGATATTCCTCAAAGAGCAACAGGCACCGCCGAAGCGCCACCTTTCCAAGCTGAAGGTTCAAGGCACAGCCAACTTTTCACGAACATTTGCCCAGGCAAACTTCCGAAAGAATAGCTGACGTCTGTCCGGCGATGTCTCTGAACAATGAGGAGTACTTATCAGGGATGGTTCGCTGAATCATGAAAGAGAGCATACAGAGGGAAGAAAATGAGAACGACTGGGGATTTGCTCCAAGCAAAACTCCGTTTACTGAAAGGATCCTGAAAGCAGAATTTCCAAGGAAATTTGTACCTCCTACTATCCCGGCCTATAGGGGGACAAGTGACCCTAATCATTTCCTATATAAGTATGACTGGCATATGACCGGTGCAAGAGCATCAGATGAGATTAAATGCCGATACTTTCCAGTGTACTTGGAAGGAGTGGCGCTACTTTGGTTCATAAAGCTACCAGTTCGGTCTGTAGATCAATTCTCCGACTTAACTCGAAAATTCAAGGATCAATTCAGATTGTATGCTTCAAAGGCTAAGGATATAATGTCGCTGTCCAGCGTTGAACAAGCTCCCGAAGAATCTGTGAAATCTTTCTTGAACCGTTTGAACGTAGCCTTAGCCGAAGTTGACAACGCAGAGTCGCGGATGATTTTGACTTACTTGATGCGGGCTATCAACAGATCAAGTGAGTTTGGAAAATGGCTAAAAATGAAGGAGCCAAACTCACTTGAGAAATTCCATAAGAAGGCCGACGAGTTTATGCTCTTGGAAAACCTTCCGGTACCGGTAAGAGCAGAAGTGGCCGAGATTCAAAATAACAATGTTGCTTCTAATAAAAGAGAATCTGAAGGACAGAAGAGTCATATCGTTCATCCCTTCTCTTGTATCGCTCCTCACAGTCCCGCCTTTCTTGAGCCTTCCTAACAGCTCTTTCTTTGTCAGTTTCCCTGCGGGCAGGGAGATATCGCATGTGATCATAAGTGTCACGCCCTCCATAACGTCGGAAGTCGTCATAGTACGAACCGCTTCGCCCCATTGGAGAATCTGAAAATGAAAAGAGATAGAATTTAGAAATCTCCAGAAAAAGGAAACTAAGTTCATATAATCGCAAAAAATTCTAAGTGTGTGTGGCGTGTAAACTATGTGCATCAAGCTACAAACCACTCTTCGGCTTGGGGGTAATGTCAGCTTTTGCAGCTGGTCTTAACTCTTGGGTTGACGGAATTTGTTGCAAGGCGGATGTTGCCTCAACTACTGGAGAAATAACTTTAGTAGCAACAGGGTCATCTTTAAAAAGCTCATGTGAAGTTATCATCAGGTCACTCAGTTCACCGTAAATATCGTCACCGTCACGCCCTACAGAGCTTTCCTTTTCAACTCCTTCCTCAATTACCGAAGAAAGCGTAAGCTTGCCGGATGACCCTGCGACATCGGCAAGGGTGGAACATTTCACTAAAGAAGCTTCTGCAGCAACTTCCTTTGATGCGGCTTCTTCGGTAGAAACCGGGGCAACTAATGTTTCAGTATCGGAACTAGAGACTTCGTGAATCTGGGTAATTCGGGAGGGGTGTAAAAGTCCGAACTAGTGCAAAAACCCGTCTTTCAGCAAAAATTTAGCGCTTCTCTCTTCAACAACCACAGCATTTAATGTTTCGAAGGTTGGCTTGTGGCTGGGATCTCTAAGCGGAGGAGGAAGTGCTACAGAAATAAAGAATGAAATTCAGTATTTTACAATTCAAGTTTCAAGAAATTCAGAGAAATGAAGTGAGCGAAAATAAGTAATCTTACTTCCGATTCTCCAGACGGCATAGAACCCCGGGGGCAGCGAACGAAGAAAAATTGGCTTAAAAACCCGTGTGCACTCTCAGGCAAGTCTAGAATCAGTCTCCGGTTCTGCGCGCCCCTCACAAGTATAATAGAAGGATGGTCTTTATTCTTTGCGAATTTGCACAAGTAGCAGATCTCTTCAAAACTTGGAAGACGATCGAGCGTCCTTCTGAACAGCACGCACAACCCCATCAAGATGGCATAACCATTGGGGTGTAGCTGGAAGGAAGAGATAGTCAATCGAAGAAGAAGCTGTCGAAGAAAATCATTAAAGGGAGGAATAGCTCCACTTAAGCACATCTGACGATTAACTGCAATAAAGCCGTGATGTGGCCTATCAGCAGTATCGTTTATCCCTGGAAGCTGGGCATCTGCTTCAGTAATGCCAAACTGAATGTATAACTGGTTGAAGACTCTGTGGTTCAAGGTGGTCGAAGTTCTTTCCGGATGATCAATCAACGGGTTAGCAATTGGAAAAACTTCCCAGCTTGTCCTGTTTCTTTTTGTTGAGAAGTCATTCTACACAAGGAACTGAATATTCAAATATGAAGGTGCACGTTTTCTAAAAGTGTGAAGTGTTGTGCAAAACTAGTAAAATGACAAGCAAATATAATTGGAATCAAATTAGTTGACATGTGTCGATTATAGAATTTAAGGGCTTGTTATTTTAAGTCCAAGTACAGTGTTGATGCAAACAAATCAGCTTTAGTTGATTATTTTAGTTTTGCTTTAATACTTCACTTGAATTTGTTGATTCACGGCATTTCATTCACATAGTTCATTTAAGTTGGTTATTCTTTATCGACTAATCTGTTATTCGATGTGGGCAATCAATGGCAGTATATTCGCCCTAGTTTTCTACAAATGTTATGTTTAACAGGTTGTTAGATTAAAAGTTAGTGTAATCTGTAAGGAAATGCAACAAAGGTCAAACAGTCCAAAGTTCAAACAGTTCAATCAAGTTCTTTCAGAAGTTTACAAATGTTCAAAATTTGGTTCATCTCTTAAGTCGTCCAGCGACCTAGCATAGGTCGGAGCTTCCTTAGGTCGCACTGTGCAAGTCGAAGAGTTCAAAGCTTCAAGACAAGATAATGCCAATTTGTCTAAGTGTTAGCTCGTCCGCGACCTAAAACCTATGCCGCAAAAAGTTAGGTCGTTAATTTGTTAAGTCATAAGTCGTTCTGCTTGGAATTCATGTGCAAATCTAACCAAGTCTTAGGTCGTTCGAATCCCGGCGCGACCTAAAAGTTAAGTCGCGGATGTGAAGGTCGTTCAGCTTTCTTTAGGTCGCAAGGATCTTTAGGTTGCGAGCGATCTTAGGTCGTTCAGATACACTAAATCACTAACTTCTTCTCCACTCAACAGCTCACTATCTCATTAACTCGCAAACCCGATAACCAATTATCACCTCTCACAATAAAATCCATCACTCTCTCAATGAAATCGATCACCCTCTCAGTAAAATCTGTTACCTCTCCATACCACTAAATCACCCAAAACCAACTCAAGTCATCTCAGATCTGTGATTCGTCCAACGTCCTGCCGTGTTCTCGTGCATCACAACAACGGCGCAGCTAATAGCGATCGAAAATTGATCGCAACATGACTCGAAAGAGAAACGCGACGTACGAGATTGGTCTGGGATTTGAAGATTGGAATTCATGGTTCGATGGATGGATAAAGATCGAGTTTACTTACGTAATATGATGGTAAAGATGAATCGACGACTGGATAGGTTGAATTCACCCTTGGAAGCTCGAAAATTCATTAATGGCAGAGCGGGAAATCAAAGCAGTTAAGTGAGGAAGAAGCAGCAACCTAACAGTTTATATGAGGCAAAGAGAAGAAGGCGAACGGGCACGCGGGTTAGCACATGTTTTAGATCGCTCACGACCTAGCAGAGTTGGATCGAAGCACACGACCTATGACATAGGCCTGTACTTCGAGGGGCAAGTGTTAACTCCTCTTTTTGGATGCGACCTAAAACTCTAGCGACCTAAAACATCCAGCGACCTAACGACCTAAAACATCCAGCGACCTAACGACCTAAAACTCGCAGCGACCTAACGACCTAAAGCTCCAGCGACCTTGGCATCACAAAGCGACCTAACGACCTAAAGCTCCAGCGACCTAACAACACAAAGCAACCTAGCGACCTAAAGCTTCAGTGACCTAACGATCTAGAGGCCCAGCGACTTAACAACCAAGCGACCTAGCATAGGTCGAACCAACTTAAGTCGCTCCACCAAATATCTCGACACAGTTAGGTCGTCGACTACTCTGTAGGTCGCTCATGACCTACAACTTATTACCTCGTTCAGACAGATCAAGTGCTCCCCTGTTAAGCCGCAAACCATGCCCACTAGGTCGCCCACGACCTACGACCTACCTTGAACCGTTCACGACCTATGACTTGTCAATATGTTCAAATGGTCAAGTGCAAAACTATTAAGTTGTAACACGTACTCCCTAGGTCGCTTACGACCTACGACCTACCTTAGGTCGTTCACGACCTATGGCTCACCTCAGGATTCTCCTATAAATACCCCACCTATTCCAACGAAGAGGGGACTTTTGGATCATTTCTGGAGCGCCTATATTATGTTGTTTTCTCGACTCATCCGACACTTCAAACACCAAAGACGCTTCAACGAACTTCAAGAGGAGATCTAACACATCCGACATGGATTCAAAGAGCTCTCTCACATCAAAATTCTAGCTACTCGTACTCTCTCACATCAAAGTTCTAGCTACTCGTCTAAAGTGTGTTGTAGTCAAAGTGTGTTGTAAAGAGTTGTAACTGAATCATTAATAAAGAAGATAAAGTGGACGTAGGCTTAATTTCGAGCCGAACCACTATAAAACTGCTGTCTCTTTACTTTTATGCTATTTTCTGCTTGTTCTTAGTTTCCGTACCAACGGATGGTGCTTTCACTTTTTCATTACATACACCGGGGTGTTAGCGTTCAATTTTCAGCGTTAACAGTAATCAAAAAATTATACCGATAATACCCAAAACAATCGGTAAACCAATATCTTCGTTTGCGTTTGTTAATAACTGGTGGTGACTGCCAATGGATCTTTACCACTGCCAATGGATATTTACCACTTATCTGTACAATATATCTATACAATATATGTTAGTTTTGACTAGAAGAATAAAATAAATTGTTACATAATTATATGATAAAACTAATGACTTGCATATTGGTTCTTTCTACATGACATAAAATAAACTGTTACATAATTATATGATAAAAATAATGACTTGCATATTGGTTCTTTAGTTAGTCAAAACTAACATATATTATACCGATAAGTGGTAAAGATCCATTAACAATCACCACCCGTTATTAACATACGCAAATGAAAATATTGGTTTAATGATTGTTTTGGTTGTTAACAGTATAATTTTTTGACTACTAAATATGTTGGAATATTATGTCAATTCTTTGACCAACCATCATTGTTATCTGAATTCGTAGATCGAGTTTGTAATTCCAAAAGCGTCCGAGTTTGTTGTTTAAGATTGAGTTTGAACTTGTAGTTTCATAACATTGAATTTGTAAACGATATGCAATTAAGTTTGTAGTTTTGATATGTTAATTGAGTTTCATTAACAAATCAAGCTCTACATGCAATTTTAAGCTCTCTCATATTGAAGTGCAAATATTTGCAATTTTAAGCTGAAATGCAAATATTTGTAGTTCTTAGATAATTGTCAAAAAAACGGAATGATGTGCAAATATTTGCATCATATTACCAAAGTTTGCAATATATATATTGAATAATACAAATACTTGCACTAAACAATCATGTTTGGGCTGCAATGATTAAGTTTACAATATCTATTGAATAAGTAACATTTGTACTGGCGAAACATTAAAGACAATCAGATATCCTTAATTATCATAACAAATGAATGCTTTCCAAATCAACTATTTTGCTTACTGAAAGACAATCATCTTGAAATTCGATTTGAGTTTTCACTTTTCATGTTTACAACTTTTGGATTTTAAGTATTCATCGTGTGCTAACATTTTAATCAACCATTGCCTGATTTTTGTAGAAATTTCCTTCGGACTTATATCAAATATCCAGTTGTTTGGTATATATGAGCAAATAAAAGTGTTTTCTAGTAAGATAATTTACATGGAGGAGGATGTACTTTGGTATTTCCTATCCCTATAAGTTTGCAGCAGCGTTTTTAAAACAAAAGAAGACCTTTTTTCTGGAAATAACATAGAAACGCACAAACAGATATAAACATGGATATATGGGTATCTTACTTAAATTGAATGCCTATCTCATTTAAATTGAAGCATCCTTTTGCAATTCTTTCCAAATTCGAGCTTCCGTTGGTGACGAGCTTCAATCAAGCCTTATTCGAGCATCAGACAGCATACATCGAGCATCATTCAAGCTTCATCCAGTAGCGACGAGCTTTATTCAAGGCGGCTTTATTTGAGTTCTTTTTTTTTCCTAGTTAGCCTTAAGCGGGAGACTAATATTTAGGTTGGGCTGCTTTATTTGTTGGACTGCTTTATTTAGGAAGCGGGAGACTAAGAAGAGTTGGGTTTGCTAAACTTTATTGGGATGCTTTATTTGTGTTCAAGCAGTGGAAAGTGGAAAGTTGTTTTTATATAAATATTGGGCTGAGTTGTTTAGTAACTTTGTTGGGGCTGCTTTGTTTTTTATATAAGTAGTGTAATGCTATTTTAAAGTATATGTTTTATGTTTTATAATTTATTTACAATGCTTATTGTTACATTTTCATTACAAAATTTAAAACCGGGACCGAAACCATAACCGAAACTCCCGAAATTTCCGAAACTAACCGGAACTAAGAAAATTTCAAGTGACCGAAACTAAGTTCTCAAACCTTGATGAAAATATAAAACGGAACCATTGGCAATTTTTTAAAGGTTTATCTTTGTTCCTTCTTTTTAAATAATGCAAATAATGTACTATTAATATAATTTAAAATCCGTTAAAAATTGAAGATTAGTTTGGTTACAATCCTCCAATCATCTTCTCATCATAATATAAACTTTTACATACAGCAACCATATGTTCATATATTCTACTGTCAGCCTTAAATCAACATTAGTTTAATCACAGTCATAATCATGGGAACACAGATGTAAACATGGCAGGCAAAATGGACACTTTTAGTTACCGCCCTTCTGAGAAAAGTTTAAAACGTATTTTACAATATGAAGCTTGTTCATTGTTTTTTGAGAAATGAAACTAACATTTATTTCAGGACATATTGTGAAGAACATCATTTGCTACATCATCATGCTCATTTAAATTGAAGCTGTGTATATATCAGACTGGTTGGGTACATAATAAAAATGTGCAGCATTACATTTTTAAGTACCAAACAGATGAAAATCAACTGATTGTTCAAGCAATAACCTAATTGCAGATTACACATAATATTAAGGAGTAAAGTAGAGTAATCGGTTTTTTAACCTCGTGCTCGCACTTAAGACTGCTGTTAATGGGAAGAAATTGTCGTCGGAAACCATCCGGTACTAAATCGGATTGAACATCAAAGACATCAGATTGTAATTAAAATCAACCACTATGCGTTCGAATGGGTACGACTGACAGTCAACCTGTGGGGATTCAGTGGAACAAAACTTTGAACAACTGCAAGGTAGCTCGATCACAGACGGAGGACTGGTTGAAGCGAATTTTGGAACTGGAAATTATAGTGCATCAACATCTAGTCAGTAGTAAATTGCTTCACCGTCAGAAAATCAAACCATATTTAGGACGAGCAATGTTGAATTCGAATTGATATGATTGAAAGTCAGTTGGAAGTGATTCCAAGAAATTCGAATTGATTAATACTTAAAGTTATTGAAAAAGACTTTAAACTTATTGATGAATACTTAAAAGTAAATTGTACTATTTTTCTCTTCAGTTTGCTTGAATTTTCTATTTTTTTAAGGTTTTAGGAGAATGTTTCTGAACCTTGTTTCTTCTCATCAATCAATCTGGCAAGGGGACCAGTTCTCTCCCCTTTATCTTTGCTGAAAAAAGGCATAAAATTTAAAAATGAATTACAAAGATCCGTAAAAATATAATATGGATTAAAATATTAAAACAATTATAAATGGATTTAGATTGCAATGCACAAAAAATACCTAAAAGCCTTAACATATTTTCCTTGTATGTAAAAATTCAAAATAAAAGAAGAAGAATTTTCGTATTGCGTAACAGGTTTGGTTCTTCCTTTGTATGAAGACGCATAACCTAATCAACATGATAAATGAAATAAGATTTGGATTTATTTCACGTACAACTCACAAACATATGTGTGTGTGTATGTATGGATTTATTTCACGTACAGCTCACAAATACACACACAGGCACACACATATATGTGTGTGTGTATTCTCACCGTATTCATCTAGATCAATCATCTTGTTATTGTTTAATTTCTCGCCTATGTGTACTCCTTTGTTGCATATACGTTTCTCGAAATATTTCATTCCCTAGTCAAAAGTTTTAGAATATTTAAGAATAATAATCTTGCTGTAGTATTATTTTTTGCAGGGCATACCAATATGTTATTTTGATAATTGAATCATGTAACGTTTCATTTTAAACATTGAGTTATTAGCTTCAACATGTCCATCGGACCAACTGAAAGACTTCATTGATATTCTATACACTCGTGGCTATATAAAGTGCATAATGTTGTGATTCATTTATGTAATAATATATTTAATTGTTTACGCAATGATAAGCCTAAAATGTATAAGTATGTGAACGCCATTATGCCTTTACTACTAAGATTACTGAAATTTTATGCTCCATAAATATAGCGATAAACCACAAAATTTCTAAATGTATCCTTTAATGATAAAAAGTTTAATAATATGGGACATGACTATCTGGATACCACAGAACAATATGATACATAGAAAAATAATAGTGTGGTAGTCCATTAGTGTACAAATAATAAATATGGTTATATATTTGATTATATATTTGATATAGAAGTTCAATGTATTTTTGGCAACATAAAAGGGAATATCAAAACTAAACACCCTCTTCACATGCAATACTGTTTCATCAAACAGTTCATTACCTCAACTCAAGCATAATCAAAGCACCATATTTTTCACAAAACAAACATGCGTTTGTGCACCAGACAAGTTCATAACGTAAAACATCATCAAAATTATGCCATAGATATTTAAGTTCAAAAAGGAACAGTTTTTTTTTCCTTTTTTCTACTTTATGGAGTGACCACTGGAGAGAAATAAGAGCAATATTGTGTGTTTTTCACCTTATTTAAGTCTTGTTTATTAGAAAACAATTTGTAGTTGAATTGCTCTACTGCTTTGGTAAGGTATTGCACCAAATTCACATTAACTATGAAACAAATATGACGTTCAAACAAAGATATTTTCGTAAGTTCATGTAGACTGTGTAGGAGGGATACATGATGTGCACACAGAGCCGGCCCTTTACCAAAGCGGCCAAAGCCATTGCTTTGGGGATCGTCAAATTTTAGGGCACCAAATAAAACGCGCAGCCATAGATCACAGAAGAAGAAAAAACAAAGCTGGGGCGCAGCCGCACCATCATAAAACGCGCGACTCAAACTCAGCAACACCGGCCTGAAGATCGAAGGCCAAAGTGACGGCGACGGGACTACTCGACTGGCAAAAGGCGACTTCTCAACAAAGCTAAGGCACAGCCGAGCCGCACGTCACATCACAGTGATCAATTGTTTATTGACTGTTGCTGCTTGTTTTTGAAAAGGTATTTGTCCAGTCTAATTGATTTTGGATTTTGCATCTTCTAAGTTCTAAATTCTAATTTTTGTTCTAATTTTTTATGTAGTTGGTATTGTAATTTGCAAACAAGCTGTGTTCAAGTGTTCTAGATTCTAATGACAATTCAATTATTCAATTTTGATCCCTATTCCAAATGTTCTAATATTGAATTTGCAAACAACGTAACTCTGCTGTGTTCTGGGTTCTAATGACAGTTGTAGAATAAGGATTGATTTGTATAATAAGGGTTAATCAAAATTGGTATATTTAATTTGTTATTTGAAATAATTGTATAATAAAGATTAAATAATGATTCGATAATGATTAATGGATTTTTTTAATGGTTAGTTAATGTAAAATTTATCCATAAATATTTTAATTTGTTTTCGTAGGAATTTATAGTTAATGTTTTTTAGTCGAATCTATTAGTTAAAAAGAATTGTAGCTCCAAATCATTGTGGGAAATATTTTTGATAACTTATAATTAATAGATTAGATACTCATAATTTGAAATATTTTTTGTTATTTTAATATTTATTAATATATAATATCATCGATGTTTTACATTGTTTAAAAATGCACAAACAAGAATTCGGACATGCTAAAAGGGTTAGAAAAAGAAGGTTCGATGAACTCACAAATTCACAGAAAGGCGCTATAAATAAATTTTTCATCAAAAATAGTTCGGTATATGGTCTGGCACTTTTATCGATTGAACAATATATGGTCAATGGACTTGAATATGATAATATTATTAGTAATTTTGCAAGTTAGAAGGCTAAAAAAATATTCATAGGCAATTAATATTACTTTTGTTGTATGACTTGAATTATTGTTACGATACTAGCATTAGTTTTTGTATAAGGCATCAGTTCTACAATCGAATCTGGGTATCAAAACTCCTAGGACCGGCCATATATGCAAACAAAGATATTACCTCATTTCCTCTCAAAATAATACCACCACTGCAAAGTACTAAGGAAATTGTTATAAGCTCCACTACGTGTCTATAATTTGCAAAATCAAGGCTTTTATGATATTATTTTTTATTTCCATACATGATATTATGAGTTTAATTAAAGGGGAAAACATATTAAAGGTAGAAGAACATGAGTAGGATACTAACAGATTGATTAGAATTAGAACATGTAATACTGGAAATGAGATATGTACCCATTGATTTTTATCAATCAATTTATAGTTGGATCACTTCGTACTGTCAACTGCTGAATGATGTTCAAAAGCATGACTTTGTTAGCAACTCTTGGACTTAGATTTAATCAAAAAGGATGAGAGGAAATTATAAGTAGTTATTACAGTACCTGATTTGTCAATATCGTTGATCAGACGGAGCAGATCTTATTTGACAACATCAGGTGTAAACAGCTCTTGACCAGCAATTTAAAAATAAATTTCTTCAATAGATTGAAACTTAGAAATAGATAAGACCTAGATACCTAAATTCTAAATCAATAATCGTCACAAAAATTACGAAGAAGGTTAATAAAACAATTCCCAGACAAGAGTCATCCACAACAGAATAAACAATGTATAACTTCTAACTAATTTCTCTATCATCAAATCAGAGTAAAGGGAGAAACAACTGAATTGAAAATTTTATTATATTTTCGATGAGATATAAAAACAAAAGGTTACCTGGTAAACTTGATCATTCAATCAATGATTTTATATCTAGTGGGGACATGATATATCTATTGAAGATGTTATGAATCTGTTAAAGTTACCTCATTAAATAGTTCGGATATGGTAGGCATGTTTAGCTTGTAATAATAGGGTAGTAATGAAAAAGATCTCTTTACCTATATGGATGTAATGATTCAGATCCACATTGTTTATATTAATGGTTAAGGACACGGTTCATATTTATATTATTTTTAATAATGGTAGATGAATAGCTCTAGGACATCATAAAAGTGTAATCAAGTAAGAAATGTAGTAAACAAAGCTATATTATATAGGAGTTTGATCATCTCAGAATGACAGATAAATCAATAAAAAATAAACCTATGAGCAACAATTTACCATTTAAAGTCATAGTAGAAATCACTACGTTGGTGACTCGTTGACAGTCATTTTCACACCTTTATAAAAAAAACTGTAGTAGATCATGATGTAGTAAATTAAATTTTGTACAAAAAGGTTTTACCTAGCATATGAGTGAAGTGCAACAACTGATTGTCATATCACCAGATGTCCCTAACATGTCTGGAATTTCATGATGACCTTTAGTGCACAGAATACCATGTGTTCCTAATGGAAGCTTGAGCCAAAGTTGCTATGTACTCCTGAATTTATCTTGGTTGTTTAAAACAGCTGCAGGAAAACAAAATTAATAGGACTGAAATATTAATGAATCCACAAATATCAAAATGTTTGTCAACGGTACATACAAGCTCATCCATCCAAGTTATAATGGAAATATGAGTTACGGCTGAACATAAATAGATTTGGATTTATTTCCTTTATCCTTTGGTGACGCTTGTACAATCATCGCTCTACCAGAGCAATGGTAGTGACATAAACATATAAGATGAGAATTTCTACCTTCTTCCATTGCTCATCCATGTGATACTGGTGCCAATTTATTGTTAGTATAAAGCTAAAATACAAAAAGTAGTCCATGATTTATTTAATTTTCTATTTACTATGGTACAGCCGAGTTTAACTTATATTGCAAAACCAAGCCGAATCAACCATGTACTCCATTTCCTGCCAAAACTCTACACACACTTCTATGTGTATGCACATGAAAAATTCTCTTTAGTTGCAAAATTAACGACAATTTTGATGCAACACGGTTGCCTGTAAACTGTGGTTTTTATGGTTGAAATAGAGAGAAAATGCAATAGAGAAAACAATATGAACATCTAAATATTTCGAACTCCAATGGAACAACAAAAAAGTCATTTATATAATCAACTATTACCGTATACTTATATTTGATTAATCTTGATTATACTATGCAGAAAACCTTATTTCTATAAATTGTACATGTGTACATACTTGAATTCTTCATAACAAATAAGACACGTTGAAATATGAATCGGTTATAAGCTCATTGTCACACTTCACAATCATCCTTGGCCTCCACAGCCATGACAATGGCTACAATTACAATAAATGTAGAGTTTTTCTACTCCAAATCAAAATAGAATTTTCTAGACTAAGTTCAATTATATTGGGCTTAACAAATCAAACATGTTCCAATTGCAATGACTGTGAAATTTTCCTTTCCAATTGGATAGATGTGTAACAATACAGCACAAATCAATAAATCACTCTACCAAAGTAAATATTTCATGTATTACCTAAACTGCTATAAAGAAATATGAAATACATGTTATACTTGATTGAAGTAAAACATGCAACTCATAATACACCAAATACTATTTATTTTGATTGGTTAAAACAAAAAACGAATAAAAATAACAATCCACCTTTTACACCTTACATAAATTTCATTTCATCGACTCAAAAACCCATATCAACACCCAACTTGAGCATGTTTGTGCTTCTGCCACTTACAAGTGCAATGATACTGCTTACGTTTATAAGACAGAACTGGATAGGGAAGCCATGGTAGGATATTATTTTTTTCCCTGATGACTATTACATTCGTATTTATAATTTTTCATCCCTCTCTGACACATAAAATCAACAATTATTTTTCTTTATCTTTCTAAGACTCCACAATTAGATGACATGATATGCGTATTGGTCTATTCAATAATAGATATAATAATTACAATCATGATAAACTTTTTCCTAATCAGAACAGGCTCATCGTTATTATTAACACATAGATTAAATGTTGTTATGAAGCAAGGCATGCTTTCATTATAAATTATCAATGACACATAAAATCAAACATCTAGCGTGTATAAAAAACCTATAAACATATCCTCAACACAGGCAAAAAAGAGGATAAATTATCCACAGTTACCTAATTCAAACGGACAATCCACCGTCTTCCGTATCCAGTAGTTCGATGCTCCAAATTTCCTGTACTGCTGTTCCCAATCGACAACCGAAGGAGAATGGCAAGATGTTTGATCGAGTTTGATATTGTCGACGAAGCAAACAACTGTAAAATGTACCACAGTGAGAAATGCTAGCAATAATGAAGAAATAGATCGAGATTTGAATGAGTGATTAGTCGGATTTTGGGAGTATGATATCTAGGTTTTTTCTTTTAAATTTTGGGGATGGGTTGTGAATAATGTTAAGGAACGAAGGTTTGATTTTATTTTTATTTTCACGGGTGGCACGTGCGCTTCAGGCGTAAGTTTTATTTTTTACAAATGGTATATATTTAACTCGGTGTAAAAAAAATGATTTGCACAAATATTTAAACGTATTTTTACATTGAAATAATGTGCAGTTAGTTTGTTTTAATTGATATGCAGTTAGTTTTAATTCTACTTTCTAAATTGCAAATCTAATTTTTTTTTAGATTAAATTTTTATTTCTATTATTAATTAATAAATAATGAATTTAATTTTTTATTAGTTTGAATTTTTATTTCTATTATTAATTAATAAAAAACAACTTTGAAAAAAAAAAATTTGTTAGATCGTATTTATAAGTGATGTTAAGATTTCGATAATATCCATAGACGAACTTTTTGAATTAGTAAAGAAAACTAATCTGTTAAACCCTATTTTTAAATGAAATTAATGTTTAACAATATTTGTAGAGGGGCATTTTTGGTAGTTCACGATCATATCAAAAAAGTGTGACACCAAAGTTATTACAACTATTATTAAAAATGTTCTTCAAACGGTTTCGGATGAAGGCGGCGGTCGAAAGAAGTATACTACATTCACATGCTTGGGAAGGAAGGTGGGGGAAGTTGAGAAAAAATAGGCTAATTCCACCTGCACTCCAGATTACGCCATTCACACCCCAAAATATAACTAATTTCACACATCTTTTTTACCGTTCACACCCCATAACATTACATTCTTACCCTTTATCCTTTTATTAACCATCTCGTTTGTTTTCTCCTCATTTGCTTTTAGTAAAACCCTAACACCAAAAAACTTCGCCGCCTCCGCCTTCCAGCCGCACCGCGCCATCGCCGACTTCCAACTCCGCCACCTTCCAGAACCGTCTTTTCCGTAGTAAGTCCTTGCTCTTTACTAGTTCGATTGTTTTATTATTATTTTTGGTGGGGGGTGGGAGGGGAGGGGTATTTGATATCCGCGCTAGGGCATAGCGTGGATTTGCTATATACATGATAAACGTTGTAAAACTGAATGTTAGGGCTTTGGAGTTGAAAAACAATAGAGGGGGTTAAACGTTTAAATTATCATAATCGTTTGTTTGTCATGTGTATTGTTGAAGGTTGTCAAATTTATTTGTACTACTTTTGGATGTTAAAAAATTATTTCAAATATTAGTTGCTGATGTTGTAGATGAATCAAATTAAAAATGATTAGAAGATTGATAATGATTTAACTTTTATTGTAGATGAATCGCATTAAAAGGGCTTGCACCAAAAGAAAACCTAGAGGGCAATCGTCTGCTGCTACTAGTGATGAAGAACAAGAAGAACCATTGGTCCGGAAAAGAGTTACTGCTTTAGGATGTAAAGAGAGAGAAAGGAAAAGGCGAGAAGAAGAACCGCCAATTATTCATCCTGAATATGTTGTGGCAGATGATGCTGAACAATGGTCAAGTGCAAGGTGCAGTTCAATCAACAAGTCCAAGAAGAACGTCGAAATGGTTAAGAAGGTGGAGATCCGGACTATGGAGGACCTAGCATTTATGATGTTGTATCGTCATATAAAAGTCATGTTGCAGCGGCAAATTGGAACGGAGAGGTAATTTCTCCGTTAATTTTGTTTGCAATTTTCTGTAGAATTAACGCATATTTGTTTAACCTTTGCATAAATACTGAAATAGTTGTACAATGGTATTTAGGACCGTTGCCCTCTTGCAGTTGTCAATCATGGCACCCGTGTGTTAGAGTGGGAAATACCCCCATAATGCGACTATATTCTGTGGTATAATTGTACTATCGGGTTTAGACTCTATGGTTACAACTCCTTTTAAAAGTGTAAATAAGCATTTAATTTCTGCTTTTGTTGAGAGATAGCATCCTGAATCGAATACCTTTCACCTACCTTTTGGTGATATGACCATCACTTTGGATGATGTACATTCTATTCTCCACATTCCAGTGGATGACAAATCCCTTTGTGCAGCCACATTCAATAGTCAACAAGCCTGTGATTTAGTTGAGGAACTTCTAGGAAGAAATCAAGGAGCTGCAATGCAAATGATGAATGAGAAAGTTGGATTTAAATTAAGTTTCTCGGCTCTTAAGGAAGTTTTTGATGGTGTGAAAGATATATGGCCAATTAATCGTGTGAATCGGGCAGCTAAGGCTTACCTCCTTTACTTGTTAGGAAATACTTAATTTGCTGACAAAAGCAAAACCCACGTATCAATTCAATATCTTCCGTACATACGCAATTTGGATGAAGTGCACATGAGTTCTTGGGGTTCGGCAGCACTAGCTTTTCTGTATAAACAGCTAGGTTTAGCTAGTAGATCCAGCGTTAAGCAAATTGCTAGATATCTTACCTTACTTTAAACTTGGATTTATGAACTCTTCCCCTGTTTTTGATCGAGGACCAATTTGTATTATGAAACTAAACGTAGAGTAGCTCGTTGGGACCTTGATGTCGGTCATGAAGTTAATCACAAACAGTTGTGTCATTTTTTAGACTGAATAAATGAAAATCAAGTTATATTTGATCCATGTATGACTGCTCGAGCTTATCATCAATTTGCACAAATATCATGGTATTCCAGCACTATTGTATGCATTAACATTGTAGAGCCGTACCATTCTACCCGAGTGTTGTGTCAATTTAGTAGAGTACAGTGTATTCCTCGTCCAATTATCCTAACTTAAGCGAATAGAACCAACCGTGGTCCGGACTCAATAAGCTATAAGGTTGAGTACGCGTTTATGGAGTTTACATTTGAAGAATGGCAGTCATGTCGTCACGAAAGTTTACAGGTCTACGCCATTGAATGAATCAATTTACATGGTTATACCCGATTATTTTGATTGGTATAGACCTAGAACCGTCATTCAGGTTCAGAATCAAAGACGCATTGAGGTGGCCGAAGAATACGGACCTGTGATTGTAGACCCAACTTATGATCAACTCTACATGGTAAGTTAGTCAATATGATATTGTTTATTAACTATTAGTCTATTATCAAAGTAATATCGATACATTGTTCATGTTATCGAATTGTATTGCACAGAGTTTAACTCGAGCACACGGATCGATGCCGTAGTCCATGGATATGCTTGGAAACCAATTCAGCTCAACGAACATGCAAATGGCGGAAGAAGCTAGGAGAAGCTTGGAAGAAGTAAGGAATGAAGTTGGCTGATTCTTGTAGAAGTAATGAATGTTTCTATTTGAAGTAACTTTTGGTTTGGGACTTTTGTGTATGTTAGAATGGATGATGTATGTGGTTTAACTTGTCCATTTAGGGTAAAACTTGATGTTAGTGTGATGTTGGATTCATGTATGTGTGGTTTAACTTGATTTTCATGTAATTATGTCGTTGAACATGTTGTATGACTTTTTGAATTTGATGTCAGATTGTTTATTGTGATGTTAGATTGTTGTTTGCGATAGAATGCAATTTGTGATGATAGAATGTTGTTCGTGGTGATAGAATGCTGATAGACTGGTGCTCGTGATGATAGAATGTTTTTTGTGATGTTAGAATGGTGTTCATTTTTTGTCCATTTTCAAAAACCACGGCAGTATTTTACGTGATGATCATCTATCCCGCATCCAAATTTTTCGCGATTGATGTGTGTACCCACGTACCATGGCAACGTGGTCTCCTATGTAACATTTCTTTTAACTGATAACAATGCTTTCCCTCCAACGTTCCGCTCGAATTTTCCCTCCAGATTACAACCTTTCCCTTCAAACATAAAGTAAACTATAGTCTTTAAATACCATCAATTTGTAATACCATTCCACCCTCAACTTCCTTCAACTAATCCTCATCAAAACTAACTACCAATGTCTTATTCGAGACCATCAACAGATTATGAAAACAAATGGGCTACAAACAATGATTATGAAGAATCTCAACCACAACACCCACAATAGATTATGAAGATTTGGAAAAACAACTTGCTTTGTTGAGTGTAGATCAAAATTGGGGGATACCACCAGCAGCCGGATCACCAATTACATGCCACTGCAACATTGAAGTGGTCCTGAAAACATGCATGAGTAACGAAAACATAGGCAGGCATTACTATGGTTGTTCGAATTTGGAAACTCCAACAAAATGTGGCTTCATACATTGGGTAGACATTCCATTTCCACCGTGAGCTGTTGAATTTACATTGGAGCTCGTGGAAGAAAATAATAAACTAAGGAAAGAGATAGAAATTTGTGATTGGATTATGTAACGAACCGGGATTTTCGACCCTCGAAAATCGACATCTATATGTTCACTATATAACATGCCGAATATTCAAGTGCCGGAAATACCGATTTGTTAGGGGTGAAGAAGAAAACGATAGAAGAAAATAGAAAAACAATACACAATCTCACAATCGTAGCGGAACAAAATTTAATAGATAATAACAGACTTTTATACAAAAGAATCTGTAACTGTTTTATACTTACAAACATCAGAGTACAACAATCAATACATCAATCCGGATAGTTATAATAACTTGTCCACATACAACGGAAATATAAATCAAGTACGAAAATGCGTCTCTGTCATTCAGCTCATCTCCTGAGCCCCATAGAATCCTATCTTGAATCTGTAATACTCGGTCTGACCCGAGCATTATAATAAAAAACACCCGAGTCAGTCTGAAAAACCAGCGTGAGAAAACACACTCAATTTGAATTATTACTATTTTCAATATCCTTTGAAAAACAAAGGTATCTCATAAGACCACGTCACACATAACACGATGGGTTTTACCTTACGATAACCAAAACATTTTATATCAAAATCCTCTGATATTATGATAGTGTCTAGAGAAAGTAAATTAGAAAATAGTTGAAATGCTTGCATCTCACGTTTCAGCGTAGTTGGGCACAATCAAAACCGTACCGGCTCGTAGTGGATATTGGATTCCATATAATGACTGGGCTACTGGGCTACCGCCCATCATAGTACACCTCTAGAAAAATGTACCGAGGACCTCCCCGAGATCCCCAACCAACACAAGACCGACCTACCCCTAACTTGGGTAGTACCGAATATGTTATCACCCCGGGTGTTCCCACCCTTAAATCGAGCGTTCATTTTTCCATGTACAACCATACCCATAATTTATAATATATTTCCGAGGGTATCAAGAAAGGTGATAACATACCCTACTTGGGTGCGACCCACTTAGCTTTGCTGCATCTCCCCTGTTTTAGTCATTCTCGGTTGATAAGGCTTGAAGTTACGTTTACCTTTCAAGAACAATTCCACTTAGAATGCTCATCGTCCTCCAATGACAATGTTCTGATAGCATTCGTCCATATAAGTTATCCTGGGTCTGGACAAACCGAGTCGCCGTCTTCACCATCTTCACGATATTACCATTCGTAACATTCAAACCGGATCGAAGTGGTTTTCGGATAATTAAATCTGATCCCGGTCTCTTCGAAACGATCAACGAATTCGGCCAAAATTGATAGTCGGTTATTTAACTATCAATAAAACATCCATAAGTAGTCACCAGACCTTATTATAAATTTTCCAAAATATTTATTTTCAAAATATCTAGCCCTAAATTTTGGATCCCAATTGAGGTATGCCGCCCGACGTCCCTAATGTTATACCGCTATTCCGAACGCACTGGAACAAGTTGCGAAGCCCAATTTGATCATATGGAGAAGATAGCTTTTTCAATCGACTATTCAAATTAAATTCAATTAAACTATTCTAGGCGTTTCCAGATCGTACGACCAAACGGTACATCCAAACGTTACGAAATTTGAAATCCGATAATAATACACTATTACGAATCAAATGGAACTGGTTTCATCAAATTTCGAGACTGTGCCCTGGATCGCTATTTTAACGTGTCGATTAAATCGACGATTTTCAAAAATTTCGAAATCGCTTAAAATTTCAGTTTTAAAATCTTACCAAATAAATTATAATTTCAAATCCAATATTTAAACCATTTAAATGTTCAAAATCAAACGACGAAAAATCCGGGTCGTTACATTCCTCCCCCCTTAAAAGAATTTCGTCCCCGAAATTGCTAAGGCAGGAATAATGCTCCAATCCCATTAACTTAACAAAACTCACTTAGCTAAATTCGACATTCACTTTCCTAACCCTTTAGTTTCATCTAAACATTTAGTTTCCATTTCTAATTCCAAATTCCATATTTCGATTGCAATTTTAAAGATTAACTTTTTAGTTAACCAAAAAAAAATTTCAAAATTTTTTTGACACCCTAAATTTCTGAATTTTTTTGATAGAGTCCCCTTTGTACGGAGAGCCTTTTGCAATATGACAAGAGAGATAAAAATATATACATCGATCCACATGGTCGAAAAACATAATATATATCAATATTTATATTTTTGCGATATTTAATCCGAAAACGTACCTTATATAGCGTTTTTAAGCGAGCGGCTTATTTTATATGCAAATTTGCGCAATCAAACTCAAGAAAACTGCTCCATGTACCTGTACTTACTCAATTTAAATACGTAAGTCCCAAAATATGAAAATTCAATAGCATTTCATTCATTTAACAATTTTACCACATAATTTTTAATAACCACAAGGTTCCAACATTCGATTATTCATTTCAATCGATTTATATATCATTTCATTAAATTCAAATGATTTTCAACCAAATTCACTTTCATTCAATTCACATTTATATCTAATAGATTTATATCCATTTCAAATTGATTTAAAATCAATTTATTCAATTTCTACTAATTCACAGAATTTTATTTACTTCCACTTACATAAAACGACAATTTTTCAATGCAAATTCAGCGATATTCATTTAATAAAATAACCATTTCAGTTTATAGCTATTTTAAATTGATTTCACATCAATTTATATTCAATGTTATTCCATTTCAATTTGATTCTCAATCAATTCACTAGCATTCCATCCATATCTACTTTCATTACATGCATATCCATTTTATTAAACTCGGAATCATTCCATGCTATTTTATTTAATAACCATTTCACAATTTTATCTGAGCCAAGCTTCCATCCAAAAGTATTGACTTAAGTTAATTCATTTATTTTAAATTATTTCAACCATATAACTTAGGTCCATTGCAATCAAACTCCATTTCAATTTTAGATTGATTCTTATTTAATCAAATTCCATTCCATTTACTAATTTATTTAATTAGTTCATTCATTTAATCTACTTCAAAACTTAACTTCATACTCAAATTCATTTAATAATATCCCAAGTCATATTCAATTTATTTGTACTTAAATTGAATTTATTTATAACTCAAGTCATTGCTATTTCAATCAAATTCCATTTTATTCGACCCATTTCCAATTTTATTTAATTCGCTTATAATTAAGTCGAATTTTAGTTATAACTCAAGTTCAAATTCCAATATTCACTTTTAATCCACAATCCAATTTATTCAACCAAGTTAAGTTCCATTTTTTTGTATTCAATATCTGATTTTTATTTCAAAAATCACTCCATTTAATTTACTTGAGTTCAAATTCATTTTTTTATAATTCAAGTTTGGTCTTTATTTCTTCACTTTAAAATATCATACCATTTTTATTTTGGGTTTTCTATTTCACCTTTTAATTTTATAAGCTCCATAACTTATTTTTCACATTTCCCTCAATTTTATACTCGAGAAATATTCAAATTTTATTTTTAACTTGAGATTATACATCTATTTATAACCTAAGTATACTTTTATTCCATTAATCCAAATTTTGTAAGCTATATAAACTTATTTATTCACCATTCCATAATTCTTTTCCCTTTAAGTTTTTACCATTCAAAATTTATACTTTATCGTTATATAATTATTTCACAACTCAATATTTATATTTACTTCAATTCGATATTATTTCTAATCCAATCCAATTCAATTTAATTTAAATTCCTTTTAACCAACATTTCAAAACTATATCCGAGTTATTCATACTTAAATTAAATTTCACTCTAAACAAATTTATTTTTAATTCATTCAATTTAATCAAGTAAGAATTCAATTCCAATTTTAAATTTTTCCACATTTCCTTACTTATATTTATACACATTCATCATTCACATTCATATGCATTTATATTTAGTTAACTTCACCACATTCTATTCATTTCACTCCATTTAACTTTACTTAACTAAATTCCCATTTCATTTATGCACCTCATTAATTCAATTCAAACCCACATAAATTTTATTTCTAAAATTTAATTCATTCAACTCAACTTAAGTTGAATTCCATTTAACTTTCTCAATTTAAATTTAAATTCCAGAATCCAATTTTCACACTTCTTTCCTTATTAACATCATTCTCCACTTATAAGTTAAAAAACTTATTTCTTGGTATTGCCTAAAACATTTAAATAAGGATTCCATAATTCAACTACCTGGTTTCACTTCAAATCATTTTGAAACCAATATATAGCCTTTTGTTTTAACACCATTTCTTTGAAATTTTAAAAGTCAACATGATTTTATCCAAAACAATTCCTATCGGAATTTCTAAAAACAACACTTGTTTTCACCAGAAAACTCCATAACAAATTACTACGGTAGCAATCCGTCACTTAGAAACTCGAAAATGAATACTGATGAGGTTGCGCAGTCATCGCCGGGATTATTTTCCAACGACTGAAGTGAGTTCAGTGCTTTATCACTTCCAAAATCCATTTAAAACAATTTTCTATTCAAAAATATTCTAAATAATATTACTATTATTTATTTTCAAACACTTTGGAAAATATATCCAAAAATCTTTGGGATTTAACTTTCCAATTTCTGGTTTGAGTAAATTTTTAGTTTTGACTCATTTGCAAAATTCATACTTATACAATTTAATTTTGGTTTTTATAAACCATTCCTGTAGTTATAATCTTATTTTGATTACCAAACACATCAATCTGCTATAATAATTTCCAAAAAATTATTTCTTTTATATCAAAATATAATTTGGGTAAAATTATTTCATTTACCCACTTCCAAAACCATACTGTGTCAGTTTACCTAGTTCAAATGTTTTGAAACTCCTATCGATTTAGTGGTGTCCCACTATTCGACCATAATTTATATGCCACTCAACAGATAAATCAACATAATATAAAACATCTTATATTCACTAATAAATACGTGCTCATATCTATTAATACACCCAACTCATTCTAGGGTACTACTGACCCTATCTCTAATGAGTAATTCCCACCAAAGCCAAGGTTCTCACTTAACCTTCAGCTCTGATACCAACTGTAACGAATCAGGATTTTCGACCCTCGAAAATCCACAGCTATATGTTCACTATATAACATGCTGAATATTCAAGTGCCGGAAATATTGATTTGTTAGGGATGAAGAAGAAAAAAGTAGAAGAAAATAGAAACAACAACATAGAATCTCACAATCGCAGCGGAACAAAATATAATATATAATAACAGATTTTATACAAAAGAATCTGTAACTGTTTTATACTTACAATCATCAAAGTACAACAATCAATACATCAATCTGGACAGTTATAATAACTTTTCCTCATACAGCGGAAATATAAATCAAGTACGAAAATACGTCTCTATCATTCAGCTTGTCTCCTGAGCCACATAGCATCCTATCCTGAATCCGTAATACTCGGTCTGACCCGAGAATTATAATAAAATAACACCCGAGTTAGTCTGGAAAACCAGCGTGAGAAAACACACTCAATTTGAATTATTACTATTTTCAAAATCCTTTGAAAAACAAAGGTATCTCGTAAGACTTCGTCACACATAAACACAACGGGTTTTTACCTTACGATAACCAAAACATTTTATATCAAAATCCTCTGATATTATAGTAGTGTCTAGACAAAGTAAATTAGAAAATAACTAAAATGCTTGC
Source organism: Allium fistulosum (assembly GCA_030737815.1). Taxonomy (NCBI): domain Eukaryota; kingdom Viridiplantae; phylum Streptophyta; class Magnoliopsida; order Asparagales; family Amaryllidaceae; genus Allium; species Allium fistulosum. The sequence goes on along the minus strand of CM060907.1, from coordinate 419,822,037 downwards.
ATCTCACGTTTCAACATAGTTGGGCACAATCAAACCTGTAACGACCCTGAATTTCCGATCCAATTTAAAATTTTAAATCCATTATTTAATATAAGTTTTTGGAATTTATATACGATCTCGATTAACGTCCAAACTTTGTTTATAAGATGCGTCTAGTTAGTTATGGATATGGGTAAAGTTTCGTCGTAAAATATTGCAGAAAATTTTCGATCGCGTTTTAATGCATATCAGTTCATTTTTAAACTGCGAAAATATCTTTCGAATCCAAATATTTTTACACAGTAATGTTGTAAAAATTTATCTCATTTAGACGGCGCAATTCGTTTCGTCTAATTCCATCGTCGCCTACTTCATTTTAATTGTTTTGACAAACAAACAATTTAATCGGCGTAAATTTCGAGTTTTTATTAAACTGTCGTATCACAATTATCTGTATACCGTTGTAAGCGCCTCGTCGCGCTGATCAAAATGGTATATTTATTTGTGCAAATTGGAGTCCGACGTAAAACGTCGCGTTAATTTAACCGTTTTGGGCGGATCGGTTAAACCATATTCAGCCCAAAGTGGACAGCCCATATACATTCAAATTTTGAAAAATAAAATATTGGCTGAAGAAAATTTATTATGTGGTTGGCTGCTGGTTGATATCATGGGAAATATGTAGGATATCTCGTAATTCACAAAAAAATATTCTCTTTCCAATTGTTACTTCCATCCCTTCGTATTTCTATCTCTACATAATTCAAATCACTGTACCTCCACTTTCGTTTGCAAAAAAACCTTTCTATCAGGTAAAGAAGCATGTGTTTCTGATACCTCTCTTCTTCTCTTTATATTTTTTTTTTGTTGATTTCAAATGTCATATTTGCAAAGAAACCAATTAACCTCCTCACCACCCTCCCACTTCGCCTGCACCCAGCCCTACGCCCAGTTCCGCCTGCACCCAGCCTTGCGCCCAGTCCCGCCTGCACCCAGCCCCGCCTTCGCCCAGCCCCGCCTACGCCCAGCCATGCGCCTAGTCCCGCATGCGCTTGCAGCCCAGCCCTGCGCCCTGCCCCGCCTGCGCCCAGTCCTTGCCTGCCCTGTTTCCCCCGCCTGCGCCCGGGTTCCCTCGCCTGCGCCCTCTCCTCTCGCCTACCCCGTTGTTAGCCCACCTCCACATCACCACTGACTGGCCATAGCCGACCGACCTGACCCCCTCCAGCCACCATTCGCCATCAAACCCGAGACACCCCAGTGCCAACCAAGCCTGTACCCCTGTTCCATGCCGAGAATGTTTGGTGAAATGCATGCATATATATATGGGCTATATATGTACATATTTTGGAAACATTTTTTAAAAAAAATGCTTGATGTTGCATATATATACAGTTATGTATATATGTTGAAGTATGTGGAAGAGTAGTAACAAATATTTTTCCTTCTCTGTTGTTGTACAGCAACTACCTGAAGTCATCCGCCTTGCAGCAGCCTTCTCTTGTAGCTTTTCTTCTTTCTTCATTGTTTGGTAAGTGTATATATATGATTATATATATATATATATATATATATATGAACGTCCATATTGAAATTAATACCATTTTTCTCTTGTCGATGGTTGCAGCTTGTTAAACTGTTCGTGTTGTGTTGCGTTAAATCAAGTCTATTCGTGCCTCTTCGCGCTTCGTCGTTCATTTTCTCTAACCACGAAAGGTGAATTAATTTCACGACTTATATTCTTATACGATGATAATCAAGTTAATTTGGTTGATAAATGATTGATTGTTTGATGTTGATATTGGACGTAAAAAAATTGTTAATGTATTAAGTGATAAATAATATACAATTGAATTTGACGTAGGAGGGTTAACAATTTGAAATTGATATATGTGTTGAATTTGATTAGAGAAAAATATGTATAATATGACCCCTTTTAAATGTCTAATTAAATTGACACGTAGAAATATGGTTAATTACACCTTGAACCATTTAAATTTATGTGGTATGAATTAATGTAGTATGAAATTGAATAAGTAGAAATCAAGTGTAGAATTGAATAAAATAATAAGTGTAATAATCTTTAATCTACATAAAATGATAGTGTAGATTCTAGAAATAATTATATTAATTTGCACAAACAACAATGTAAATTAATACGATTATTTCGGGATTATTTAAATTGATTATTGGATTGTTATTGATTGTTGTTATTACTTGTTTATTTACTTTGACACTATCCCAGTTATCACACTGCAAGTTCCCTTTATTGTGTTTTGTTTTTTTGAATTGAAATGGAATCGGATTGAAATGATAAATACCCAAATAAACATTGACTTAGGATAGAGAATTAAATAAAACCGATTGGTCAAATAATTCGATTTAAATAAATAAATAAGTTTTAGTTGAATGAAATAATAAGGGTTTTTAAATTGAAGTTTGAAATTTGAACTTTAATGAAATTTAAATGTTATTATTTAATAATTAACAAAGTGTTGATAAAAGAATGTTGTTTTAATTATTGAATTAAGTTTGAAATTATTTAATAATAAAGTTTTGAAATTATTTAATAATTAAATAAAATTGAATTCCTTAATAAGTGAAATTAAATTTCGTTAATAAGTGAAATTGAATTTCTTTAATAATTAAGTTTTGAAATTTGTTTAAATTGAATAAGTAAATAAGTGAATTTGAATTTCTTTAATAAGAAGTAAAATGTGATTTATTGAAATTAATATAAGACTTGTAATTTAAAGAATTTAATTTGACGAATTTAATTTAATTAAATTTGCAAGTTTTGATATAATATAGGTAAACTTAAATTGATTTAATGAATTGGAAGGTTACTGGAAATTATTTCGAAAGGATAAAATTACTTAATTTAAACGATCACTGAATGAATCCATCAATGAATCTAAATTGTTTTGAATGTTAATTAACTTAATTTAAATGATTATGGAATGAACTTATATATGAATTTAAATCGATATTTGAATTGTTTAATAAAATTTGAGTTCAATTATAAAATTTTGAAATGGAAAAAATTGGAAGATTTCAAACGTAAATTTTGGAAATTGATATAGAAAGAGAAATGAAATGTTGGCCTTCGAATTCCAAGGGAAATTAAAATTGATTTAGTTTTGAAATTTATTAAATGATCAATCAATATAATAATTACGAAGTTATTAAAGAGACCGGAATCGGTTAGAGACATACTCACTGTCTAAACCGAATACCACTTTAATAACTATACGCGGAGTGTGATCTAGAATAAAGTGGTTGAAATGATGTACGTTGATGACTGAAGAAAGAGAACGATAATGGATGACCTTGACACTTGTGTCAAATTGGAAATGACTAAAACAGGAGCTGTGCCGGGCCAAATGAGGTTAACTACCTCGAGCGAACACACTTCTTCGTAAACTACTCATTACATGTTTTGATTGGTGCGCACCCTTGAATTGGGAGTGTTGTTTCGCGGTGTTGCGATCGTTGCGGCGATGCGTTCTCACCAGTCCGGATCAGGCAAATGGTAGTTTCACTACCTTGGGTATTGCCTCATGTGCCTTGTCATACTTGTATCCCTATGCACGACCACTACGATTTGTTTTGTGTTATACCTATGGAGTACTCCCTGATAGCCCACTAGTTTACAGTGGAGTTTACAGTGCTGTATAGACTATGATGCTTATATAAAATGTGTTAAGGGGGATAATGGTAATGCCTTAATGCTATTTTGATACTGTTAACCCTCTCTTATTCACGACTTAGCGACCTATATGACTCAACGACTTAAGGGAATAAGCGACTTAACTATCCAAGGAATAAGCGACTTAACGACTTAAGAAGCTCCAGCGACCTAACGACCTAAAGAACAAAACGGACTCAATGTGGCACGACTCAACGACCTAAGGAACTCCAACGACCTAGCGACCTAGCGACTCAACGGGATAGCGACCTAGCAATTCAATGAAGGGAGCGACCTAACAGGTTAACGACCTAACGAGCTAAGAAAGAGCAACCTAACGACCTAAACCAACCGAGATAACTTCTGAACTACACATGCTAAGTCGCTCACAACATATATCTTGTCCAAGATGGCTCCATTAAGTCGCCAACGACTTATGCTACCTTGGGATGGCTCTTAGGTCGCAACTTCTTAGGTCGCTCACGACCTAAAACATGGCCGACCTAAGCCCAGTTTCTCCTATAAATACCCCGCCTACTCCGCACTTGAAAGAGGATTAATTTTCTGGAGCGCCAAGACTTTGCTGTTTTCACGACTCCTACACTTACTCCAACACTTCAAAGGCAAAAGCGACTTCAAAGAACCTTCGGAAAAGACCAAGTTCATTCAATATGAATTCAAAGAGCTTTTCTGCATCAAAGTTCTAATTACTTATCTTGATTGTGTTGTAATTGAAGGATCATTGTAAAATCTGTAATCAAATCAGCGATAAAAGAGATTAAGTGGACGTAGGCTTGATTTTAAGCCGAACCACTATAAAAATTGTTGTCTCTGTTACTGTTTTCTGCTATTTTCTGCTTGCTTTTAGTTCCCGTACTAACGGGTGGTCCTTTCGCTATATCGTAAATCACACCGGGGTATTAGCGCACATTTTTAGCGTTAACATTTTTGGTGCTTTCACTGAGAATTGAACTCAGGAGTGCTTTCATCATTGCTTCACAAAGATTTGTGGAAAGACTCTCCCTAAGAACCAGAAGTCTATCTGAAATTATGGCTCCTGGAAGGAAAAGTAAATCTACTAGATCTGGAGTTGCTCATGATAACACCGCCACTTCTCCCGCGTGAAATCAAGCGACTCCTAATGTTGGAGTCACAAGGGCGGAATTGGATGCTGTAGTGTCTGGGTTGTATCAACAAATGGAAGTCCTGAACACTTTGATGTTGGACAAGTTGAATGCTTTGCTTGGAGTTAACCAGCCACTAGAAAATAATGAAGAAACCTTTGCTGAGGATGTTCATGATTCCCAAGGGAAAAGTATTCCTCAGAGGGCAGCTGGCACCGTCGAAGGGGCACCTCCCCAAGCTGGAGGTTCTAGGCCGCAGCCAACTCTTCGTGAACGTTTGTCCAGGCAAACTTCCGAAAAAGTAGCTGACGTCTGTCCCGGGGGGCCCCTAAGCGATGAGGAGTACCTCTCGGGAATGATTCGACAAATTATGAAGGATAACATGCAAAGGGAAGAATATGAAAGTGACTGGAGGTTCGCTCCAAGAAAAACTCCCGTTACTGAAAGAATTCTGAAGGCTGAATTTCCAAAGAAGTTTGTTCCCCCCACTATTCCAGCTTATCGGGGGACAAGCGATCCTAACCAATTCTTATACAAGTACGACTGGCATATGACAGGTGCTAGAGCAACAAACGAGATCAAGTGCAGATACTTTCCTGTGTACTTAGAGGGAGTGGCCTTGCTTTGGTTCACGAAGCTGCCAGTTCGATCCGTTGATCAGTTCTCCGACCTAACTCGGAAATTCAAAGATCAGTTTAGGTTATATGCTTCGAAAGCCAAGGACATAATGTCACTATCCAGCCTCAAACAAAGCCCCGGAGAGTCTATCAAATCTTTCTTAAACCGCTTCAATATAGCCTTGGCCGAAGTTGATAATGCAGAGCCTCAGATGATTCTGACTTACTTGATGCGAGCTATTGACAAATCAAGTGAATTCGGAAAATGGCTAAAGATGAAAGAGCCAAGTTCACTTGAGAAGTTCTACAAGAAGGCCGATGAATTCATGTGCTTAGAAAGCCTTCCTATGCCAGCAAAAGTAGACGTGGCTGAAGTCAAGAATAACAATGTTGCTACTAACAAAAAGGAATCTGGTGGTCAGAAGAGGGAAAATGACGGTAGGAATGGGCAGAAAGATATGAAGAAACTTTGCTACTTTAAACCTTCAGATTTTACTCCCTTAACTGATACTCCAAAAAATATCTTTTTCGCAACCAAGGAAGCTATCGAATACCCTAAACCACCTGAGATGAAGCCTGGGAAAAATGCTATGCATAATGGGAGATTTTATCGGTTTCACAATCAACCTGGCCACGACACTAATGAGTGTCGCCATTTAAATAATTTGATTGAAGAGCTGCTGAGATAGAATAAACTACAACAATATGTAAGGAGAAACAGAAGTGACCCAACCTCATCTACTCAGGGGCAGCAAGTTCATGCTCATCAATACAACTCAGGTGAGAGGACTGCAGCATAGGAATCTGAAAGGCCTATCATTAATGTTATCACAAGGGGTCCTCACCCAGCGGGCAGAAGTTGGGGTGAGATGGAGAGATATGCTCACGCTTTGAGACATGCTCCGGTGGAAGAAAATGTTTTTGTCTTGGAAGATGCTGCACCTTTAAAACAGCAAAGAACTTTTAACGATGACATCATATTCCGGGCTAGAGACTCTGTTGGAGTTGAGGCTCCCACCATGGATCCTTTGGTAATATCTACAGGCATCGGATCAGCCATTGTAAGAAGGGTGCTTGTTGGCTGCGGTGCCTCTTGCAATATCCTCTTTAGAAAGACATTTGATCAGATGAAAATTCCCATGGCTGATGTCCAAGCTTCCTCACAGAAAATTGTTGGGTTCACTGGAGAACCAAAACAGCCTATTGGGACTATTGACTTATTTTGTAGAACTCGGAGAAGAGGAAAAGAAGGTGGTCCGAAAGCAAACTTTTGTGATTGTTGATGAATTCTCCGCTTACAATGCCTTCTTGGGTCGACCAACTCTTGCCGCATTCAAGGCCATTCTCGCCCCATGGTGCCTAACTATAAAGTTCCCCACTGATAATGGCGTCGGTGTTGTGAAGGGGGACCAAAATGCCGGGCGGGAATGCTATTTCATAGAATTACGGGAAAGAAGGAAAAGAGAAATGGGTAAAGGTGCGGCAGCTCCGCTCCGCATCAAAGAACCCACCTTGTAGCAATTACGGGGTAGACCCTGCACTGGTGAGCACAGTGGTGCACGAAAAGAGATTGATCCCAGAAAAACCAGTGCAGGGGAAAGTAGAGTGGTGCCAGTGGAAGTAACAGTGCCAATATCTGTTGACCTGAATAACCCAAACAAGGTGCTGAATGTGGGTTCACAACTTGGTATGACGGTTCAGAATATGCTGATATCATTCTTGAAAGCAAATCTGGATGTATTCGCTTGGAGTCATGCCGACGTGTGTGGAATATCTCCAGGAATCGCAGTGCATACTTTGAATATTGATCCAAAATTCACACCCGTAAAGCAGAAAAGAAGAACCCAAGGTTCTGAAAGGTCGACAACATTAAAAGAAGAAGTAGACCGGCTCATGGAAAATGGCTTCATCAGAGAATCCACTTATCCAAATTGGGTCTCTAATCCGGTGTTGGTTAAAAAAGCAAATGGAAAGTGGAGAGTATGCATCGACTTTTCAGACTTGAACAAAGCATGCCCCAAAGACTGTTTCCCATTGCCCAGGATTGATCAGTTGGTGGATGGAACAGTCGGGCATGAATTATTGTCTTTTATGGATGCTTACTCAGGATATAATCAAATCATGATGCATGAGCCAGATCAGGAGGACACGAGCTTCATCACTGATGTTGGTCTTTACTGCTATAAAGTCATGCCTTTCGGACTAAAGAACGCAGGGGCAACTTATCAAAGACTTGTTAATGCCATGTTCAAACCCCAAATTGGCAAGACTATGGAAGTATACGTTGATGATATGTTGGTAAAATCAAAGAAGGCAGTAGACCTCATGGATCATTTGGCAGAAATGTTCGTGGTCCTCCGAAAGTATGGGATGAAGCTAAATCCTCTGAAATGTTCGTTCGGGGTAGAGTCCGGAAAATTCTTGGGTTTCATTGTGAGTGTTAGGGGCATCGAAGCTAATCCTGCTCAGATTACTGCTTTAAGAGAAGTCAAAGCCCCTAGAACAAAGAAGGAATTGCAAAGCCTCAACGGGAAAGTCGCTGCTTTAAGTCGGTTTATTTCCAGGGTCATTGATAAATGCATTCCCTTCTTTGACGCTCTGAAGAAAGGAAAGAAAAACTTTGAATGGACTCCTGAATGTTAGAAAGCTTTTGATGAACTGATTCGTCACATGGAAATGCCTCCAGTACTTTCTTAGCCCAGCAATGGTGAAGATCTTTTCATATACTTAGCGGTTTCATCTCATGCTCTCAGTGCAGCATTGGTACGGGAAGACGCAAAAGTTCAGCGGCCGGTTTATTACATCAGCAAAAGATTCACTGGGGTATAGATGAACTATTCAAAGCTGGAAAAGCTCGCCTATTGTCTGTTGATCGTGTCCAGAAAGTTGAGGCCATATTTCCAGGCTCATCCTATTAAAGTCCTCACTGATCAACCTCTAAAGCAAGTCCTATTTCGCCCTGAAACTTCGGCACGTCTTCTGAAGTGGAATATTGAACTCAGCCAATACGATATCACCTACCATCCTCGAAGTGCAATCAATGGACAAGCTTTAGTAGACTTCATTGCAGAATACATAGATAAAGGTAGCAGTGAGGAAGAGGTGACTGATGACATCCCGATCCGATGGAAATTCTAATCTCAATGCATAACACAATGACCGCCCTTCGGGGGTTTCAAGCACAACCCCAGCTCCGGAACAATAGTCAACAATAGTCATTTCTTGCAACATCAACATACAATTTCCATCAGTACTTGGAGCTGACAAGACCTCCACAGGGACCAATCCCAATAATTGAGCTTCGCTAGAACTTGAATATTTTGCGAGAGAATCTGCCTTCATATTCTCTTCCCGGGGTATATGGCTTATTGTATAATGATCAAAATCATCGAGAAGCTCCCAGGCCTTTGACAAGTAAGCAGACAGATTTCCTCCTTTAATTTGAAACTCTTTCTTGAGTTGGCATACAATAAGCTGGGAATCACTGAAGATCTGCAATACTTCGATGTTCAGTTCTTTAGCAATCTTCAAGCCAGCAATAAGAGCTTCATATTCGGCTTCATTATTTGTCGAAGGAAATTCTATTCCGAGAGCCTGGAACAGCAATCACTTGCGTCCATATTTTACTCAGAAGCTATGCTTAAATTTGTAAAATGATTATGGATGTATCATTCTTGTATTGTAAGCCATTGTAAAATCAGTATGACTCAACAATAAGAATTATAAAGTGGATGTAGGTCCAATTCTTGGTCGAACCACTATAAATCTTGTGTCTTCTACTACTATAAAATGCTTGTCTCATTTTGATGTGCAAATATCTTAAATATGTTGCTAAAATGTCGATTTAGTATTGCAGGCTATCAAAGCAAAGCTTACCTATTCAACACATCGCAAGGCCAAGCGATTCCCACAAATCACTCAACAAACAAATGTCAAGCAAAAAAAAAATTCCAGCTTCAATTCCTACATAAGAAGTGCTTCTCACAAGTAGTTGGTGATTCCACCGAAGGGGCACCTTCCTAAAGTGAAGGTTCCAGGCCCTTGCTAACTGATTGCGATCATTTGTGCAAACAGACATCCGGTTAAGTAGCTTGCGTCTGCCCCGTGAATTCACTTAACAATGAAGTACACTTCCCTGGAAGAATCAAACAACCTGCAAAAGAAAGGAACATGTACTTAGGAGTGATAACGAGGAATCGCTAAGGAACAGAGGGTGAAAAGACATGGGCAAGCAGTCAAAAACAGCCAAAATGGAATCTTGTCTCTCAACAAAAAGGTTGGTGGAACCACCGAAGGGGCACCTTCCCAAAGTGAAGGCACCAGGCCCTTGCTAGTTAATTGTGATCGTTTGTGCAAACAAACATCCAATTAGGTGGCTTGCGTCCGCCCCGTGGATCCATTTAACTATGAGAAATGACTTTCAGATGAAACAAATAAAGCCCTCTTCGGAGGCACACTTCAAAGCCCTCTTCGGAGGCACACCTCTACTCTCATGGGAAGATCAATTTCTCCAAAATGAGAACATTCTTCCCCAAAAAAGTTGAAGTGCCAAGTAAAGCCCTCTAACGAGGCACGCCGAAAAATGAAATGTTTTTCTCAAACAAAAAGGTTGGTGGTACCACCGAAGGGGCACCTTCCCAAAGTGAAGGCACCGGGCCCTTGCTAGTTAATTGCGATCGTTTGTGCAAACAAACATCCAATTAGGTGGCTTGCGTCCGCCCCGTGGATCCATTTAACTGTGAGAAATAACTTTCAGGCAAACAAATAAAGCCCTCTTCGGAGGCACACTTCTACTCTCATGGGAACATTCTTCCCCAAAAAAGTTGAAGTGCCAAATAAAGCCCTCTTCGGAGGCACACTTCTACTCTCATGGGAACATTCTTCCCCAAAAAAGTTGAAGTGCCAAATAAATCCCTCTTTGGAGGCACACTTCTACTCTCATGGGAACATTCTTTCCCAAAAAGTTGAAGTGCCAAATAAAGCCCTCTTCGGAGGCACACTTCCCCAAAAAAAGTTGAAGTGCCAAATAAAGCCCTCTTCGGAGGCACACTTCTACTCTCATGGGAACATTCTTCCCCAAAAAAGTTGAAGTGCCAAATAAAGCCCTCTTCGGAGGCACACTTCCACAAGTTGAAGTGCCAAATAAAGCCCTCTAACGAGGCACGTCCAAAAAAGAAACGTTATCTCTTGAAAAAGTCGCTGATGGAATCACCGAAGGGGCACCTTCTCAAAAAGAAGGTTCTAGGCCGTAGTTAACTGCTCGCGATCATTTGTGCAAACCAAATATCCGATAAAGCAGCTGATGCCTGTCCCGTGGGCCCATTTAGCAATGAGATATAACTTTCTGGCAAATAAATCAAAGCCCTCTACGGAGGCCCGCTTCACCGCGTAGGGGAATCCACTTTTCAAAAATAAAAGTGACCATCTCCGAAAGTTGAAGTGTAAAAAAAAAGAAAAAAAAAGAGAAAACTTCTCCGATACAAAGCACACTCTACTAAAGCAGAATAATATTTCCTCAAAACGAAAGAATTATTCTCTAGAATAAGAGTACAAGTCTTTTCAAAATGGAGAATATTGCAATAAGCCGTGGTATGGGGGCAATATAGCTACATTAATAAAAACAATGCTCAAACAGCATACCACGAGCTCACTGCAGTATCATACAAAGAGAATAAAGAAACTTGTGCGAAAATAAGGAACAAATGCATTCACAAATACAGACAAAAGATTGTACAAGTAAAAAGAGTCATTTTATTCCATACTATAAAAGATTTGTACACGTGTGCAGGTTTCAAAAAGCGGGGGCCGGTACCCGCACAATCTCTGGTCGATACAAGCCTTTATATACAAGCAAAAAGCAAAAAAGCAAAACAAAAAGGATAAAATCAGACTCATCACTTCTTCTTCCCACCGCCTTTGGAGCCATCGCCTGGCCTAATGGTTAACTTCTTGAGTTGGCCTGAACGAGTCGTGGAAGAAGGAGAAAGAGGTGCAATCGGGTCCTTTTCTGCTTTCTCATCGCTAGCGGAAGTGTCCGCTTTCTCATCACCAACAGAAGCGCCCTTCTTTTTCTTCGAAATAACACGCTTTCCCCTCTTCTTTGAAGAAGATTCGCTGCCCGAAGAGATAAGATCAATCAGCTTTGTATCATCGGCAGTAAATTTATCCGGGGTCCTCTCACCCTCTTCAAGTTCTTCAGCTTTTTGCTCTTGTGAAGCGGCCGGGTCATCTAAGTCTTGAAGAGTGCCTATTTGTTCTTCTTGCGACCCCAGTTGAGAAGCAGAAGAAGGAGTAACTTGAAGAGGTGGAGGGGCAACAGCTGGAGGAGGGGAAGCCTGTACAACACTTATTGATTTCACTATAGAAGAAGAAAAGTTAAACATCAGTATTCCTCGCAAAAGAGAGGAGATAGTGGCACGTCGAGGCTTAAGTAATAAGCAAGAAATTCATCGAGCTCATGTGAAGCAAACGAGTAGTCCACTTGAGCTGGATCAAAATTGAAGTTACCTGGAGAGCTTGGCTTTATCACGTCGATTTCAAAATCTTGGGCCTTGGTGCTTTCTTGGGCCTCATCTTTGGCTTGGGCAGTTGCAGTTTCGGTTTCGGCTTTGGCAGCAGGCGGAGAGTGAGAACTGGAGCCAATAATATCAATATCGACCGAAGACGAAGGACGAGTTGGGTCAGTCAAAGGTGCCTTCCCTGGACGCTCTCCTTCCGCTGCTTCGGCTCGCTCTTTAGCAAGTTGTTCTTTCCCTCTCGCAAGGACAGCACGACCCTCATCATCCAAATAATGAGCCTCAAAATCCTCCTTAGTGTAGCCAGCATCTCTAAGCACTTCAACTGCTGCCTCACACACTTCGGCCAGGGCAACCTCATACTTTGGACCCAAAAAAGAAAGACTGCCACGCCCCAAGACGCTGAGAACATAAAAATTGAATAGAGTGGAGCTAATGTTGGCCTTAGTCGCCCCATGTGAATGTTCAGCTACTGCTTTTCCAGCGATGGCCTCGTCACGCTCTCTTTCAGCCTTAGCAAGCTGGGCCTTTAACATTGTAATCTCCAAGTCCTGAGAGCTAGTCTTTTCCCGCAGCTGAGCAGCATCTTTGCAGTAGATTTCTACAATTTTCCGCTCCGCTTCAAGTTTAGCCTCAGCATCTCATTGAGTAGCATGGGCGTCTCTTACTTGCTTTTGGAGAACCTCTTCCTTTTGTGTATAAGAAGCGGAAGAGGTGGCGAGATCATCTTTAAGCTTCTTGACTTCAGCCTCAAGTTCCTCGTTGTAGGCGGTGATGCTCTTCATCTCCATATCATGCTGATCAAGAACTTTTTGCCACTCAGACTTATCATTCTCCATGGTCAGCATAGCCTCTAGATTTGCACGATTTACTCTTTGGAGCTCATCAACTAGTTTATGCCATCCAGACATTCTTTCAATGTCAAGCTTGACGGCATCAAGATTTCTTAGCATGGCCTGTTTATCAATTGGAACTAAGTCCAGATCGAAACGTACTCCTTTCAAACACCAATGTGGAAATCGGCCTTGGAGTACAGACGGAGGCTTCTCAACTTGATAAGGAGGCCTATTGATGATTGATTAAATATTAGCTCTTTTAAGGGCAGGAGAGCTGGAAGGGATGTCTAAAGAGATAGAAGCAGCGTGCACTTGAGAAATTTCAGATGTAGATTTTTCGCTGAGATTGGCTCGCTTGCTTGGATCTTCAGCTATATGGCTCTTCCCCTTATCATCATGAGATTTTCTCTTATGGGAGTCATCATCCCTTTGGTAAGAGTCATGACGGTCGTCTCTTCTTCCATACCGCTCCTCATAAGCCTGCCTTTCACGAGCTTTCCTAGTTGCTCTTTCCTCATCAGTCTCCCGAGGGGAAGGAAGATAACGCCGGGGGTCATAAGAATCACGCCTCGCATAGCGTTGAAAGTCATCATAATATGAGCCGCTGCGTCCCATGGGAGAACCTGAAAGTGAAAAAGAGACAAATTTAGAAATCTTCGAAATAAAGAAGCTAAGTGCGCATAATTGCCAAAAATCCTAAGTGTGTGTGGCGTGCGAACTATGCACGTCAAGCTACAAACCACTCTTTGGCTTAGAAGTGACGTCAACTTTCGCAGCAGGAGTCAATTCTTGGGTTTGTGGAATTAACCGCAAGGCGAATGTCGCTTCGATTGCTGGAGAAACAAGTTTAGAAGCGGTGGTGTCATCCTTAAAGAGCTCCTGGGAAGTCACCATAAAATCGCTCAGCCCTCCAAAGATGTCATCACCATCGTGCCCAGCGGAATGGGTCGTATCAGCAGTGCCCTCTTTAGCACGTTCTACACTCTCCAAAACAGAATTTTCTTTCTCAGCTCCCTTATCAGCCTCTTTAGTAGCCTTCCCAAAATGTTGAGGAAATTCCTCTTCTTCAATAACTGGGGGAAGTTTAGATTTGCCAGATAACCCCACGCTATCAGTGGAACTGGAGCATTTCACTAATGAAGTCTCCACAATAGGTTCCTTCGATGCGAATTCTTCTGCGGGGGCTGGGGCATTTGACGCTTCTGCTTGAGAGCTGGGGGCATCATGAGATTGGATGGATCAAGAAGAGTGCAGGAGTCTGAATTGGTGCAAAAATTCTTTCCTCTGTAGAAACTTAATACTTCTCTCATTGGCAGCTACGACACTCAACCTCTCGAAAGTCAGTTGGTGACTAGAATCTTTAGAGGGAGGAGGAAGAGCTGCAAAAGTGAAAAATGAAGTTAGCACTTGACAACTCGAATTTTGAAAAGCTCAGAAATGAAGTAAACGGAGATAGGTAGTCTTATTTCCTACTCTCCAGATGCCGTAGAATCCCGGGGGCAACGGACATAGAAGAATTGGTTTAAAAACCCGTGAGCGCTCTTGGGCAGATCCGTAATTAACTTGCAGTTTCTTGCGCTCCTTACGAGAGTAATAGAAGGGTGATCTTTGTTCTTCCCAAATGAACACAGGTAGTAGATTTCCTCGAAGCTTGGGAGGCGGTCAAGCGTTCTCCTAAATAGTACGCACAACCCCATCAAAATGGCATAGCCATTAGGGTGCAACTGTAATGGAGAAATAGTTAATCGGAGGAGAAGTGTTCTAAGAAAGTCGTTGAAGGGGGGAATAGCTCCATTCAGGCACATTTGACGATTGACTGCAATGAAGCCATGTGGCGGCCTATCGGCAGTGTCGTTTACCCCTGGGAGCAGAGTATCTGCTTCAGCAATGCCAAATTGAATACATAGCTGGTTGAAGGTCCATTGGTTCAATGAAGTTGGAACTCTTTCCGGAGGATTATCCATAGGGTCAGCAATTGGGAAAACTTCATCGGTCTGATCTACTATCTCTTCTTGTACTTATTGAGAAGCCATTCTACACAAGGAACTGGATATTCAAATATGAAGGTGCACGTTTCCTAAAAGCGTGTGAAGTGTTGTGCAAAGCTACTAAAATAACAAGTAAATAAAGTAAAACTTGAAATAATACTGGTTGGCGCACGTCAGTTCAGGAAGATTCAAGGCTTGTTATTGGATCAAAATTAAGTGTAGTATCAATACAGATAATATTTTGTGATAAGCAGTTATAACTGTATGAATTTTGCGTTGATGCTCCATTTAAGTCAGTTGATTCACATCATTTCACTTTTAATTAGATTCATATTATTTTACTTAAGTAAAATATTAGCTCTTTGACCTAATCCATCACTCGATGTGGGCAGTCGGTGATGAGTATATTCGTCCTAGTTTTCTACAAATGTTGTATTTAATAGGTTGTTAGCTTAAAAGCCAATATAATCTATGAGAGAGTGCAACAAGTTCAAGCAGTTCATTCTGGTAGTTCAAGTTGGAAGTTCAATCAAGTTCTAGAAAATTTTACAAGAGTTCAAGTCCTGTTAATTCCTTAAGTCGTAGGAACGACTTAAGTTAGCTCGAGACTCTTTAAGTCATCCAGACCATGTCCAAACGACCTAACATAGGTCGGGCTTCCCTAAGTCGCTCTGCTCGAGCTATGGAGTTCCCCAGTCATGTTCCTACGAGTTAAAGCTATGCTGCGGGATAAATTAGGTCATGCTAATTCTTTAAGTCGTTCTGCTTTAAGTCATATGCTATTCTGGCAAGTTAAGTCGCAGTCCCTTATGTCGTTCAGAGTTCAAAGGTTAAGTCGTTAAGTCGTTCACTAAGCTAAGTCGCGCGATTCATGTCCAAACTGCTAAGCTCTAGGTTGTCCAAGGCTCCTAAATCGAGCACTTCCTAACTCTCCTTAACTCGTTAACTTCTCTTCATTCAACAACTCGCCTAACTCACTAACCCGTTAACTCGTAACCCGATAACCCGTTAGCATCTCCACCATTAAATCCACCATCTCTCCACACCACCAGATCGTCCAAGATCGATTTAAATCGCCTCGGATCCATCATAAATCTGATGCACTGCTGTTCTCTCATGAATTACAACGACAATATGTCCAATAACGATCAAACATCGATCGTAACATGACTCGTGGTGAAATGTGGCACGTGATATTTGATTAGGGTCGGAAAATGGGGGATTCACGATTCAGTGATGGTCGTGGTTGGATAATGATTGGATTCACTTACGTAGTGTGATGGTGAAGGTGATCGACGACTGGTTAGTTTGAATTCTTCTTCGAGAGCTCGGAAATTCTTCAATGGTGGGTTAGAGCATTAGAGCAGATGAAGGGAAGAAGGAGTGACCTAAGTGACTTATATATAGGGGCAGTGGAACACGAATCAGCATGAACGACCTAACTCTCTCATAAGTCGCTCACGACTTAACGACTCAGGATGGCGCGAGTTAAGAGGTATCGAAGCACACGACCTAGCTTCTAGGTGTATACTTCGAGGGGCAAGTGTTAACCCTCTCTTATTCACGACTTAGCGACCTATACGACTCAACGACTTAAGGGAATAAGCGACTTAACTATCCAAGGAATAAGCGACTTAACGACTTAAGAAGCTCTAGCGACCTAACGACCTAAAGAACAAAACGGACTCAATGTGGCATGACTCAACGACGTAAGGAACTCCAACGACCTAGCGACCTAGCGACTCAACGGGATAGCGACCTAGCAATTCAATGAAGGCAGCGAACTAACCGGTTAACGACCTAACGAGCTAAGAAAGAGCGACCTAACGACCTAAACCAACCGAGATAACTTCTGAACTACACATGCTAAGTCGCTCACAACATATATCTCGTCCAAGATGGCTCCATTAAGTCGCCAATGACTTATGCTATCTCGGGATGGCTCTTAGGTCGCAACTTCTTAGGTCGCTCACGACCTAAAACATGGCCGACCTAAGCCCAGTTTCTCCTATAAATACCCCGCCTACTCCGCACTTGAAAGAGGATGATTTTTCTGGAGCCCCAAGACTCTGCTGTTTTCACGACTCCTACACTTACTCCAACACTTCAGAGGCAAAAGAGACTTCAAAGAACCTTCGGAAAAGATCAAGTTCATTCAATATGAATTCAAAGAGCTTTTCTGCATCAAAGTTCTAATTACTTGTCTTGATTGTGTTGTAATTGAAGGATCATTGTAAAATCTATAATCAAATCAGCGATAGAAGAGATTAAGTGGACGTAGGCTTGATTTTAAGCTGAACCACTATAAAAATTGTTGTCTCTGTTACTGTTTTCTGCTTGCTTTTAGTTCCCGTACCAACGGGTGGTGCTTTTGCTATATCGTAAATCACACTGGGGTGTTAGCGCACATTTTTAGCGTTAACAGATACTTTATCTTACTGATAGGCATTATCTACTTAGCGTACACTATTACATAGTAGATAGTTTAACGGATCCTGAAAGATGTTATTCCATTCATCTTTGAGTTATTGTTATTTCAAAGTTTGTGCCATATTATCTTGTATAAGAATATATGTCTTGACTCGAGTGTTTGTTGTGCATATGCTCAAGTTAGTCTGAGGATTTCTGTTGCTGTGCTGCTTGGAAGTTGAAGACTTTGAAGACTATCATTTATCTTTATCAGTATTGCTCCATTCTAATTTGACTTTGTATCAGACATCTATGTATGTTTATTTCACTATTTGCTTGAGACATTGTTGTATTTACTTAGTAGCTTCATGAACTACTATTATGACATTGTTGTAATTCCGCCGCGTTATTATGTTATTTTGTATCTGTCTGTGATTCTGTGATGATTCTCATTTACATACATATACTCCATTAATGATTCGTGTTTTGTACTATTTAAGTTGACATGTGTGGATTATTGTCAATTTAAATGGTCCAAATATACGGGTTGTTACAGTTGGTATCAAAGCTTTGGTTCCTGAAAACCTTAGCCTGTGGATTCGTAAAGCTCATTAGAGATAGGGTAACCATATCCTAGAATGAGGAGAATCATTTCAGAATCTATATCCTTTTTGATTCCATCCTTCTCATTGAATTCGTTTGATTTGAATTTCCTTAAGTTCTATAAATTTCTATCCTTGATTCTAAATCGCTTTGGTATTCCAGGATGAGTGCCAGAAGGAACGCTAGAGGTGGGGGTAGAGGAAATGCTCCCGCACCACGTGCCCCAGCTCCTGCAGTCAAATTCTCTACTCTTAGCAAGGAATACACCCAGCTTGGCGACATCAAATTCTCTGGTTCCGAGAGCATCATTGGAGCACAACAATGGTTGAAGAGCCTGGAAAGGATCTTCATTGGCCTAGAGATTACTGACGCACAGAAACGTCAATTGGCCGCTTGGCAGCTTTAGGATGCGGCACAGGATTGGTGGGAGTCAGTAACCTCCCATATTGATGAGGAAACCATCACCTGGGCCCAGTTTAGGTAAATCTAATTGAAATTTTATCCAAATAATTCCTTCTATTTCGTCGAATTTTGACTCATCTTATATCGCTTGTAAATAGGGATTCCTTTATGGCTCAGTGGATGCCAGCTGTCGGAAAGGCTCAGCTCTATCGATCATTTATGGACCTCAAGCAGGGTAACATGAATTTCTCCGAGTATGAAAGAAAGTTTAACGAACTCTCTAAGTTCGGACCTGGCTTGATTGATACACCACTGCTGAAAAATGAGAAGTTCATCCATGGAGCACGTCCAGAGTATTACGATCTCCTCACAGCTCATGTTCATGGCACTTTCACCGAGTTGATGGATTTTGCTCTAAGGTATGAGGGAAAGCCGAAGGGAACATCAGCTACCAAGGCTCCAGTTACTCAGCCATCTTCTAGTCAGGCTGGGAAGAGGAAACCAAACTTTGAGCAATAAAAGAAGAACTGGCAGAAGACAACCGGGCTTGGCTATTCTCAGAAGAAGCCCATTGACTTATCCTCCATCACCTATTTCAAGTGTGACCAGAAGGGTCACTATGCCAATAGTTGTCCAACCTCTATCAGTGCCGCCATTCCTCCACCTCAGGATACCAGGAACAACCTCTGCCATGTCTGTTTGCAGCCTGGCCATTTCAAGAAGGATTGTCCCTTGTATCAAAAGGGCAAGACATCTGAAGTATTTGCTATGACTTCTTCCACCCGTGATCCACCTACCCCACCTGCTCCTAGTGATACCCAAGGTACATTGCAGAGTACTTTTATGTTGCATACTTTACCTGTTAGAGTTCTATTTGACACCGGAGCAACACATAGTTTCATATCTATTGATTTGTGTAATAAACTCGAATTGGAACCCATCCTTGCATCTACTTTCTTATGTGTATCAAATCCCATTGGAGGACCCGCTAACCTCAAAAGGGTATGCAAATATGTCACGCTAATGTATGGCATGCACCGCTTCACTTGGGATTTCTATGTCCTTGGATTCGAGGCATTCGATATCCTATTAGGTGTTGATTGGCTATGAAAATTCGAAGCCGTTATCTCTTGCAAAGCTCGAATCGTCTCTCTAATTGACGATAAGAGTGAATCTTTAATTATTAAAGGAAAATCGCCTCAGGATTGTGCTGGAAGTTTTATATTCTCTCTTGACTCTCATTCGAATGATCTAAGCTCTACCCCGATTGTTCAACTCTTTTCTGATGTGTTTGGAGAAGTCAATTCTCTACCACCCCTGCGGGAAATCGAATTCCGCATTGATCTTATTCCTGGTGCTCGTCCAGTAGTTCTCCCTCCTAGGAGAATGGCTCCTAAAGAGAAGGCAGAATTGAATGCTCAAATTGAAGATTTATTTGCTAAAGGCTTGATACGGCGAAGTCATTCAGAATGGGGAGTTGTAGTTGTATTCGTCACAAAGTCAGATGGTTCTCTCAGAATGTGTGTGGACTATAGAGAGCTAAACAAGCTCACACACAAGAACAGATATCTAATGTCCTGCATTAATGATCTATTCGATCAGCTCCATGGAGCTAAAATTTTCTCTCAACTCGATCTGGCTACCGGATTTCACCAACTCAGAATTGCTGAGGAGAGTATTCCTAAAATAGCATTCCACACTGAAAATGGTTTCTTTGAATGGCTGGTTATGCCGTTCGGCCTTACTAATGCTCCAGCTTATTTCATCGATTTGATGAATAAAGTTTTCCGTGATGTTCTTAACAAGTTTGTTCTTGTTTTAATCGATGATATTCTCGTCTTCTCTAAAGATGAGAATGAGCATAAGTCACATTTGGCTTTTGTTCTAGAAACCCTCCATAGTCATCAACTTAAAGCCAAGTTCTCAAAATGTCACTTTTGGAGAGATGAAGTTCCATTTCTTGGCCATATTGTCTCGGAGAATGGGATTTCGGTCGATCCAGCTAAGATCGCCGTAATCAATGTAAGTTCTATCCTTACGTGTCAATTCTATCCGAACATCTTATCTCTATCTTAATTCAAATCCTTTGAATTTGCAGGATTGGGAGACTCCCAAAACTCCTACAGATATTCGTAGCTTCTTGGGCTTGGCTGGCTATTATCATAGATTTATAGAAAACTTTGCTCGTATTGCCGCACCACTTACCGCACTGACTAGAAAGAATGTAAAACTTATTTGGAATATTGAAAAGTGTGACACAGCTTTCAATGAAATGAAGCGAAAGTTGACCTCTGCCCCAATTCTTATAGTTATTGACGGAAGCGAAGGATTGACCATCTATACTGATGCCTGCCATGATGGATTAGGAGCAGTTTTAATGTAGAATGGAAAGGTCATTGCTTATGCTGGTCGTCAGTTAAAGACCCATGAAGCAAACTACGCAACTCATGATTTAGAGCTTCTTGCGGTTGTATTTGCTCTAAAGCTATGGAGGCATTATCTTTTGGGGACCAAATTCGAATTATTTACAGACCATAAGTCATTAAGATATATTTCTCACAAAAGGATTTGAATCAGAGACAAGTCCGATGGCTTGAATTCTTAGCTGCATATGATCTTGATATTAACTACACCCCAGGGAAAGCAAACGCCGTAGCCGATGCTTTAAGCAGAAACCAAGCAATGGTGTGTTGTAATCTTATGGAGGGAATGTTATTTCAGCTCGTCGTCTCCCCAGCTCTTATGGATCGCATTATAGCTAAGAAATATGAAGACACCTTGCTCTATCGTATCAAAGAAATAGTTCTCGGTAGAGTCGGAAATGTTAACAGTAAAATGGGTGCACAAGTGGATAGTAATGGAGTTTTGAGGATCGACAACTGAATTTGTGTTCCAAATGTTGACGGTTTAAGACAGGAAGTGCTGAGAGAAAATCATCAATCCTCGCTTTCATTTCATCCCGGAGTCACAAAGATGTATCAGAATATGAAGAGGTTATATTGGTGGAGTGGGATGAAGCGTGACATTTCTACCTATGTTAGTAGATGTACAATCTGCCAACAAGTTAAGGCCGATCACAGAAAAACGGCAAGATTACTTCAACCTCTAGAGATTCCAAGTTGGAAGTGGGAGCAGATTTCCATGGACTTTATTGATGGGCTACCAAGGACCAGAAGGGGTAACGAGAGCATTTGGGTGATTGTCGATAGGCTGACAAAGTCCGCTCACTTTATTCCAGTCAAGACCACTCGTACTGCATCGAGTTTGGCCAACATATATATGAGGGAAGTTGTTAAACTTCATGGTGTACCATCTAGTATCGTATGCAATAGAGATCCTATTTTCACTAGTAAATTTTGGAAAGCATTTCAAGATACTTTGGGCACTAAATTAAACTTGAGCACAACTTATCATTCTCAGACAGATGGGCAAACTGAGAGGGTGAATCAGATCTTGGAAGATCTTCTCTAAGCTTGTATTATAGACTTTGGTGGATCCTGGGAAGACCATCTCCATTTGGTTGAATTCACCTATAATAATAGTTATCAGGTAAAATCGAATTTCAATTTGAATAATATATTTGAGTCAGAAATTAATTATCTTTAATAAACCAGGCGAGTATTGATATGGCGCCGTTCGAAGCTTTATATGGGCGGCCGTGCAAATCGCCAGCTTGTTGGATTGAGCCTGGAGACCGATTAGTGCTAGGCTCGGAAATGATTATGGAAGCTTCCGAGAAAGTTGAGGAAATCAGGAGAAAGATAAAGACGGCACAAGACAGCCAGAAGTGCTACGCTGACAAAAGAAGGAGCGATCTCGAATTCAGTGTAGGAGATGAAGTATTTCTCAAAGTGTCGCCTTTGAAGAATTTTATTCGATTTAGAAGGAAAGGAAAGCTTGCTCCCAGATTTGTTGGCCCGTTTGAGATTACGGAGAGGGTAGGAACCTTGGCCTATAGAATCGCATTACCAGAGAAGTTTGTCGGTGTGCACAATGTGTTCCATGTCTCACATCTTCGCAAAGTTGTGCGTGATCCATCTATGACCTTTCCCACTACTCAGTTGGAAGAGATAGTTATCGAACCTGACTTGACTATTGAGCGGAAGCCACTTCGGATAGTAGATCGAGAGACAAAGCAACTTAGAAGGAAGTCGGTCAATCTCGTCAAAGTCCAGTGGAGTGCAGATGACCGAGATTGCACATGGGAAACTGAGGATAGTATTCGGGATTCAAACCCCGAATTACTAATTTAAGGTATAAATTCAATTTTCTTAAAATCTACCTTGACTTTTCTGCTTGGTTCTTTCCTACTTCTCCCGTCTCATTCCTTTTCGAGGACGAAAAGTTTTGAGTGGGGGAGATTGTAACGACCCTGAATTTCCGACCCAATTTAAAATTTTAAATCCATTATTTAATATAAATTTTTGGAATTTATATACGATCTCGATTAACGTCCAAACTTTGTTTATAATATGTGTCTAGTTAGTTATGGATATGGGTAAAGTTTCGTCGTAAAATATTGCAGAAAATTTTCGTTCGCGTTTTATTGCATATTAGTTCATTTTTAAACTGCAAAAAATTTATCTTTCGAATCCAAATATTTTTACACAGTAATGTTGTAAAAATTTATCTCATTTAGACGGCGCAATTCGTTTCGTCTAATTCCGTTGTCGCCTGCTTCATTTTAATTGTTTTGACAAACGAACAATTTAATCGGCGTAAATTTCGAGTTTTTATAAAACTATCGTATCGCAATTATCTGTGTACCGTTGTAAGTGCCTCGTCGCGCTGATCAAAATGGTATATTTATTTGTGCAAATTGGAGTCCGACGTAAAACGTCGCGTTAATTTAACCGTTCCGGGTGGATCGGTTAAACCATATTCAGCCTAAAGTGGACAGCCCGTATACATTCAAATTTTGAAAAATAAAATATTGGCTGAAGAAAATTTATTAGGTGGTTGGCTGCTGGTTGTATCATGGGAAATATGCAGGATATCTCGTAATTCACAAAAAATATATTCTCTGTCCAATTGTTACTTCCATCCCTTCGTATTCCTATCTCTACATAATTCAAATCACTGTACCTCCACTTTCGTTTGCAAAAAAACCTTTCTATCAGGTAAAGAAGCATGTTCTCTAACACCTCTCTTCTTCTCTTTATATTTTTTTTTGTTGATTTCAAATGTCATATTTGCAAAGAAACCAATTAACCTCCTCACCACCCTCCCACTTCGCCTGCACCCAGCCCCGCCTACGCCCTGCCCAGCCCTGCGCCCAGTCCCGCCTGCACCCAGCCCTACGCCCAGTCCCGCTTGCGCCTGCACCCAGCCCTGCGCCCAGTCCCGCCTGCACCCAGTCCTACGCCAGCCCCCGCTGCGCCCAGCCCCGCCTGCGCCCAGCCCAGCCCTGCGCCTAGTCCCGCCGGCACCCAGCCCTACGCCCAGTCCCGCCTGCGCCCTGTCCTGCCTGCGCCCTGCCCCGCCTGCGCCCAGTCCCTGCCCGTCCTGTTTCCCCCGCCTGCGCCCTGGTTCCCTCGCATGCGCCCTCTCCTCTCGCCTACCCCGCTGTTAGCCCACCTCCACATCACCACTGACTGGCCATAGCCGACCGACCTGACCCCCTCCAGCCACCAGTCGCCATCAAACTCGAGACACCCTAGTGCCAACCAAGCCTGTACCCCTGTTCCATGCCGAGAATGTTTGGTGAAATGCATGCATATATATGGGCTATATATGTACATATTTTGGAAACAGTTTTTAAAAAAAATGCTTGCTGTTGCATATATATACAGTTATGTATATATGGTGAAGTATGTGGAAGAGTAGTAACAAATATTTTTCCTTCTCTGTTGTTGTACAGCAACTACCTGAAGTCATCCGCCTTGCAGCAACCTTCTCTTGTAGCTTTTCTTCTTTCTTTATTGTTTGGTAAGTGTATATATATGATTTTATAGATATATATATATATATATATACGAATGTCCATACTGAAATTAATACCATTTTTCTCTTGTCGATGGTTGCAGCTTGTTCAACTGTTCGTGTTGTGTTGCGTTAAATCAAGTCTATTCGTGCATCTTCGCGCTTCGTCGTTCATTTTCTCTAACCACGAAAGGTGAATTAATTTCACAACTTATATTCTTATACGATGATAATCAAGTTTGGTTGATAAATGATTGATTGTTTGATGTTGATATTGGACGTAAAAAAATTGTTAATGTAGGAAGTGATAAATAATATACAATTGAATTTGACGTAGGAGGGTTAACAATTTGAAATTGATATATGTGTTGAATTTAATTAGAGAAAAATACGTATAATATAACCCCTTTTAAATGTCTAATTAAATTGACACATAGAAATATGGTTAATTACACCTTGAACCATTTAAATTTATGTGGTATGAATTAATGTAGTATGAAATTGAATAAGTAGAAATCAAGTGTAGAATTGCATAAAATAATAAGTGTAATAATCTTTAATCTACATAAAATGATAGTGTAGATTCTAGAAATAATTATATTAATTTGCACAAACAACAATGTAAATTAATACGATTATTTCGGGATTATTTAAATTGATTATTGGATTGTTATTGATTGTTGTTATTACTTGTTTATTTACTTTGACACCATCCCAGTTATCACACCGCAAGTTCCCTTTACTGTGTTTTGTTTTTTTGAATTAAAATGGAATCGGGTTGAAATGATAAATACCCAAATAAACATTGACTTAGGATAGAGAATTAAATAAAACCGATTAGTTAAATAATTCGATTTAAATAAATAAATAAGTTTTAGTTGAATGAAATAATAAGGGTTTTTAAATTGAAGTTTAAAATTTGAACTTTAATGAAATTTAAATGTTATTATTTAATAATTAACAAAGTGTTGATAAAAGAATGTTGTTTTAATTATTGAATTAAGTTTGAAATTATTTAATAACGAAGTTTTGAAATTATTTAATAATTAAATAAAATTGAATTCCTTAATAAGTGAAATTAAATTTTGTTAATAAGTGAAATTGAATTTCTTTAATAATTAAGTTTTGAAATTTGTTTAAATTGAATAAGTAATTAAGTGAATTTGAATTTCTTTAGTAAGAAATAAAATGTGATTTATTGAAATTAATATAAGACTTGTAATTTAAAGAATTTAATTTGACGAATTTAATTTAATTAAATTTGCAAGTTTTGATATAATATAGGTAAAGTCATCCATCACTCTGGAATTAGTACTAATGCTCTGGCTATAGATTTTCTTTCTAATGGTAGGGTTGTCCTTCCATACTCTAGTAATCAGAGTGTTCGTCAGCAATGTAATCTCCTCCTTGGCTGTCATGTCCCCTTATCTCAATATGATGACATCTCATGGACTTTCTGTCAAGACAGGTATAGAATCGGTGGCATGTACAAGCTACTGGTGTGCCACAATAATAGAGTGACTCTCAGCTGGCATAAACGTATATGGCTAAATCATAGCAGTGAGAGGCATAACCTTTTTCTCTGGAAGATCTTCAGTGATTGCTTGAAAACCAAAATTAAGTTGAGTCAGAGAGGAATCAATCTTGATACTATGTGTAGTTTTTGTTTTGCTGCACATGAGGATACGCTGCACTTATACTTCAACTGCCCATATGTCAATAAGTTATGATCTACTATTAATTCTATCACCACTGGTAGGTCGGTTGCCATGATCAGTGAAATTGAATGGGATCTCATCTACAAGGCTACGCAATGGAAAACTGAATCATCTTACATTCTTCTTTTTACCCTTAAAATCTTCATCTCGATGATCTGGGATGAGAGGAATGCAATAATTTTTACTGGGAAAAGGAAATCCTTCATGCAAATGAAAGGGAGTATTGTGGAGGGAATACGGTTCGGTATATCAGCTTCCAGTCATGCATTTTTGGATGCTCTTCGCTGAAGCATGCTTGGCTGGTTTTGGTGTGTTGTTGTCTTTTCTCTCTTTTATTTTCTGTTTTCTTTTTTTTGATATGCCTGTTTTCTTAGTTTTCTTGTTCCTTTGTTTCTTGCTTGCCTAATTGTTTTAGGTCGCTTTGTTTCTCCCATCTTTGTAAATCTTTCTTGGTATATCAATGAAATGGTAGGGGCCCATTTTTAACCCCGCTGGCTTTGCCAAAAAATAATAATATAGGTAAACTTAAATTGATTTAATGAATTGGAAGGTTAATGGAAATTATTTCGAAAGGATAAAATTACTTAATTTAAATGATCACTGAATGAATCCATCAATGAATCTAAATTGTTTTGAATGTTAATTAACTTAATTTAAATGATTATGGAATGAACTTATATATGAATTTAAATCGATATTTGAATTGTTTAATAAAATTTGAGTTGAATTATAAAATTTTGAAATGGAAAAAATTGGAAGATTTCAAACGTAAATTTTGGAAATTGATATAGAAAGAGAAATGAAATGTTGGCCTTCGAATTCCAAGGGAAATTAAATTTGATTTAGTTTTGAAACTTATTAAATGATCAATCGGTATAATAATTATGAAGTTATTAAAGAGACCGGAATCGGTTAGGGACATACTCACTGTTTAAACCGAATACCACTTTAATAACTATACGCGGAGTGTGATCCAGAATGAAGTGGTTGAAATGATGTACGTTGATGACTGAAGAAAGAGAACGATAAGGGATGACCTTGACACTTGTGTCAAATTGGAAATGACTAAAACAGGAGCCGTGTCGGGCCAAATGGGGTTAGCTACCTCGAGCGAACACACTTCTTCGTAAACTACTCATTACTTGTTTTGATTGGTGCACACCCTTGAATTGGGAGTGTTGTTTCGCGGTGTTGCGATCGTTGCGACGATGCGTTCTCACCAGTCCGAATCAGGCAAACGGTAGTTTCACTACCTTGGGTATTGCCTCATGTGCCTTGTCATACTTGTATCCCTATGCGCGACCACTATGATTTGTTTTGTGTTATACCTATAGAGTACTCCCTGATAGTCCACTAGTTTACGGTGGAGTTTACAGTGCTATATAGACTATGATGCTTATATAAAATGTGTTAAGGGGGATAATGATAACGCCTTAACGCTATTTTGATACTTTATCTTACTGATAGGCATTATTTACTTAGCGTACACTATTACATAGTAGATAGTTTGACGGATCCTGAAAGATGTTTTTCCATTCATCTTTGAGTTATTGTTATTTCAAAGTTTGTGCCATATTATCTTGTATAAGAATATATGTCCCGACTCGAGTGTTTGTTGTGCATATGCTCGGGTCAGTCTGAGGATTTTTGTTGCCATGCTGCTTGGAAGTTGAAGACGTTGAAGACTATCATTTATCTTTATCAGTATTGCTCCATTCTATTTTGATATTGTATCAGACATTTATGTATGTCTATTTCACTATTTGCTTGAGACATTGTTGTATTTACTTAGTAGCTTCATGAACTACTATTATGACATTGTTGTAATTCCGCTGCGTTATTCTGTTATTTTGTATCTGTCTGTGATTCTGTGATGATTCTCATTTACATACATATAATTCATTAATGATTCGTGTTTTGTACTATTTAAGTTGACATGTGTGGATTATTGTCAATTTAAATGGTCCAAATATACGGGTTGTTACAAAAACCGTACCGGCTCATAGTGGATATTGGATTCCATACAATGATTGGGCTGCTGGGGTACCGCCCGTCATAGTACACCTCTAGAAAAATGTACCGAGGACCTTGTCCGGATCCCCTGCCAACACAAAATCGGCCTACCCTAACCAAAATAGTACCGAATATATTATCACCCCGGGTGTTCCCATCCTTAAATCGAGCGCTCACTTTTCCATGCACAAACATATTCATAATTTATAATATATTTCCGAGGGTTTCTAGAAAGGTGATAACATACCCTACTTGGGTGCAACCCACTTAGCCTTGCTGCATCTTCCATGTTTTAGTCATTCCCGGTTGATGAGGCTTGAGGCTACATTTACCTTTCAAGAACAATTCCACTTAGAATGCTCATCGTCTTCCAATGACGCTGTTCTGATAGCATTTTCCCATACAAGTTGTCCTGGGTCTGGACAAACCGAGTCGACGTGTGACGCCCCACCTCTATGCTCACAATAACAAAGAGTATTAAAGAAATACTGTCTGTTATTACAAAGAATAAGGCTGGATAGGAGCGGCCATCCGTAGTTGGCCTTACACTAGTATTGGTTACCTCGATAGGAGTGGTATATATATTTTTCGTTTTTCGTCTCTTATTTATTTACTCCCATCGACATACCCAATTCTAGTATAAAACGAACTACGATGGCTCATAATAGTTTAGGACAATGTATATAATAATAACACAGATAATAAAATGCGGAACACAGATAACAAAAATCTCATATATATATATAACTGATGTCAGTTACAATACATTTGACACAATACATATGATACAACTACAACTGTCGACTCTGGAAGTTATATATACAAATACATTATCAACTAATGTACATGAATACATATCAACCTAAATTAGTACACTGACTACTACAAAAAGACGCAGACCACTTCAAAAGATATGAAAAGTCTTCGTAGCTCAAACAGCAACCCAAAGCAGGAAATCTACAACCTGAAATAACTCGGGTCTGACCCGAGTATTAAATTCAAAAGAAAATAATACACGGGTCAGTCTAATTCAAACTCAGTTATTAATGCACAGAAGCAATAATAATCAAATATCAAATAGATGACAGTCACAGAAATCTCATATATCTGACTCCTCGATAAGAGGATCGGATAACGGCAGATATAACACTAAACAGTGTTAAACAACATATTAGCAAATCCAAATCATCAACAAAGATAGATAAAAAGATTATCAATGAAGATAATTTTAGAAAACAACAGAATTGCTTAAACAGCAATTAACAACCAAATCCAATTATTAAATAAATAATTAGAAAATCTCAAAGTGGTTAAATCAAACCAAACTCTGTGTGGCTGCAGTACACGCACGCGTGCACTGCCTCGCCACTACAGTACGTGAAATCGTCACAACAGTGAATACTAACAGCAATCAAAACTGCAGAGGTTAAAGAGAACCCAAGCCAACAAAACAACGTAAACAACAAAAATCTAATTATCAATATGATAATTAGAAAACACATAATCTAACTTATCTAAAAGATAATTAGATATCAACAAAATCATCAGATTAAACCAAATCAAAACACAACTTCAAAATATTGAATTGAACCAACGAAACAATTCAACAATCGAAATATCAATTAAATCTGTCACTTTTGCTAGGGCTGCAGTACACGCACGCGTGTACTTCCTCGCCACTACAATAATGCAAGTGAAACACAACCCAAAGGTGAGACATGAAGTAAGATATAACATGTTATGCAACTGTAAAACTTAACAGTGAAAAATGGCATATGTATATGCACATGCAATCTGGTCAAAACTGTTCTGGGTTGAACCAAATTACAAGATAATAAGTAAATCCAGTCCCACCAAAAACTACAGACTTATCTCAAAAACAACCCACCAGTCCACAATCTGAAGTTAACAAAGTAGAAGTGCCGCAAAATGCAACTGCATTAATCCAAACAACATGAAGGGGGCAACTTAGTGACTAACAGGTGATACACGACAGTGAACAAAATAGTGCAACAGTTCAAAACACTACAACACTACAGAATGCACAGTAAAGTCTAATGATCTCATGTGGATAATGCAACCAAGATCAAGCGTGCTGCAACCAGTATAAGTGGCTATGCAAACAGTGTAGACTGATATCAAAGTAAGAGAGTTCGAATCAAAATGTAGTTGCAAGTTCGAACAGCGAAACTGTTATTAACTGCTGATACTAAAACAGTGTAACCAATTCAAATGAAGACACAATCATGAATCAACCAAAGTCAAAGACGTGGTGAACATGAAAAGATCAACCATCTCATAATCAAAACCATGGCAATCAAATCAACTAAAGCTTTCCAAGAACACATACATATCCAGGGATGTTGTGTCCAAGACTGAGACAAAATCAAGCGAAGTAGCAGTTTTAAAACAATTCAAAATGTTGTCACAAATTATCAACCGGCCACAGTCATATAACAGTTTCAACTAATGACATTCAGCAAGTTCGCACGAAAATAAAATCAAGCCAACAAACCCAAAATACTTTCACAAAATCAATTTCCAGCTTAAAAGTCAAGGCTGTCAACTGAAAATCAACACTAGAGCCAGTAATCTCAATTGGAACTGCAACAGTGAATGGCAACAACAATTACAGGACAGTTGTACCAAAACAAATGCAACAACCAAAAGAAACAAACTCAGAAATGCTCAAAGTCGTAAATTCATCAAAATCAAACGAGTGCAGGTTGACACAAATGGTCGAAACAACTTACAGTCAGTGGTACTAGACCACAGTGCACTCAGAACTAAAACAATGACACAAGGCCCCAAATCCAATCCAAGTTCATAGTAAATACACATAATAGCAATGGACAATGTAACACTCAATCATATATACACCTACATGAATGCACGCACATATATATATATATATATGAAGCAATGCCATAGGCAAGTATGCTACAGAGATAATCAAAGCAGCAGTTTCACAGTGACCAATGTCAAAGTACCAAAGAATTCAAAGCAGTAAGCAATAGACTAGAGGACAAAATCAACATTGTTCACCAGAAGAACAGTACTGTGGTGGCCAAGTAATTCGACAGTAAAACATTAAAACCGAGGCAATCACGAAATCCTTCAAAGCCAAGGAAACAACGACCATATCGAAATTGAAGAAGTCAATAATCATTTCAAACATTCAAACGAAGATCAAGTGGCAGAGCAAAATCAACAAACAATTTCAACAAATATATTTATACGATGAAAATCTCGAATCATATAACTGAAAGCTGAAGTAGATGTGAGTGAAATTATCACTCACCTTTGTCGAAACGAAGACGAGCATGGCTAATCGGAAGGAGACGTGAACGATACTACCAATCGACGAAAGAAAGTAGAGCTACAGCCAGCAGCGCCTTCGAATTCCTGAAGCCCTAATTTTTGATGAAGAGGAACGAACGAAAGACGAGCCACCATTAACATTTTCTTTTCGTTCGATCTCATTTTTGTTTAGGGTTCGAATGAAGAATGAAAGAAAGGGGATCAGTTTGCCTCTGATATTATCTCGGCATCAACAAATATGGGCCACGATTCAAAATGTAAAGCCCACTCAACATTTAACAATTTGTTTAAAAGAATTTCAAATTGATTTAAATTTCCAATATCAATCTGTTAGCAATTATAATCGTCTAATGACGATAACTAACTTTTACAAAATCTCGGGTTGTTACACGACGTCTTCACCATCTTCACGATATCACCATTCATAACATTCAAACTGGATCGAAGTGGTTTTCGGATAATTAAATCCGATCCTGGTCTCTTCGAAACAATCAACGAGTTTGGCCAAAATTGATAGTCGATTATTTAAATATCAATAAAACATCCATAAGCAGTCACCATGCCTTATTATAAATTTTCCAAAATATTTATTATCAAAATATCTTTATAAGATATATATTCAAATCCCTTCCAATATTTCAATATTTGAGACAACTCAAATACTTATATCTGTATCAGGATATTTCAAACCATCTCTTATTTCAACACTTAGAAAAATATATAAAAATATATTTCCCAAAATCCCTTACTTCTCAACACTTAGGAAAGTTCCATTTATTTCTCTTTTCTCAAAATCCTTCACAATTTATATTGTAAATTCCTTAACTCGTTTATAATGAATTCTATTATAAGTTCCGGGGTTCCTTAATTAATTTCCTTTAGTATTTCCCAAGTCAAAACACTTGTCTATAATTCCAAATATCCATTTCTAACTTCTTTTATGAATCCTAATTCATTTTTCAAAGTTCACTTTTATTTAAATACTTCGGAAATTTTTCTTACATTTCCCCAAATTCCATTTTGAGAATCTCTCTTATAAATCCCATCTACTGAATAAATCCCATTTCTAAATCTAGAGAAGATTTAAAAATAAATTTAAATCATTACAAAACTCTCTCTCTCTATATATGTATATATAATCAGTATTTAAAGAATAATAATTTATTTTTAAAACATGTTCAAGTAATTATTTAAAATATCGAAACTCTTTTTATAAACATCCATAACTCATTTTTAGATAAACAAATCAATTTTTAAAGCTGATTTTACAAATTAGGATTTACTAAAATAAATATTAAGTATTTGAAAATTCACATTTCGATGTATTTCAATTCTACTAGTTCAAAATTACATAGTTTGATAAATAAAACTTCCCTTTTTTAAAACTACTTAATTTCTTAGTAATAAAATATATTTTTAAAATCTCAATAACCAATTAATTTATAGATTCCCGTCGATTCACAACCCATCGATTTCATTTCGATTCTCCTAACCATTTCCACTTTTCAAAAGTAGTATTCACTACTTTCCTCAACCCTGTTTCCATATTCCAATATAAATTCACCATATGAATTTTATATTCCAAATTTAACAACTGCTATCGTTTCTCTTATTTATAAACATCGTTTATAAAATTTTATAACTCCTTAGGATTTTACTTGTTTATAAAAACAAATCTTATTTATAAAATTTCATTTTATAAATCCATTTCCTTATAAATTCCATTTATTCTGGCAATAAATTTTTTAATATTGATTTCAACCCCTTTTTACATTTTTCGAATATCATTTAAAAATCCTTTATATAAATTATTTTTAAAATCCCTATTTAAAAAATTATCGAATTTATTAAACACAACCAAAAATCAAATTATTGTTTTATTCAATCAATTTCTTTTTAAAATAGTCCAAACTTTGATATAATTATTTTTATATTCAAAATCTCCTTTTAGTTACTTAAAAATTTAAAAATAATATTTATGGTATTTAAAATACCAAAATCAAGGCCAATGCTACTATAGAATCCAAAATTCAATCACAACAAATCTATCATAGATTTTACACACAAATCATATATCGCTATATATAAAATAAAAAATTAACATTTTTGAGGAATCCAGTTGGATACGTCCAACCTGTTTCCCTGCATCCACAGATGTTAGTCAACATAAAATATCAATCCCACTTCGAGGGGGATATCGCGATAATATAGGGTCATCCGCTATTTGGGCGCATAGGGTCTCATCCGCTCCAATCGGCGGGTATATATCCAACTACTAATATATATACTACTATATATATATATAACATCCAAACTGATAATAATTTATAAATTCATCCAAACAACCAATAATTTAAATTCAACATTTTTAAATTATACTAGCAATGCAAACGAGTGAGATTTTACTCACCTTGGTTTTTATTTTCGATCCATGCCAATTTTAAATTAAATCGAACAACGTTCGATTTAAATTTAAAATTTCTGCCGACTTCGAAAAATCCCAAACCACTTCCAGAAATGTGAATTTTTACAGCTACGAATTTAACGTGATCGACTTCGTGATTTATGGACCTCGTATGAATTTACTATGGATTAATAAATTGTGAAATAGCTTAATTGAAAGTTGATTTAGATCAAAAATTGTTTTAAATATCTTATCCTCTACTCTGCTTGTTTCAGGTGCTACCCACCCAGCCTTCGACAAACTTTCCTTCACCATCGATCATTCGAACGCCACTGCCCATCCTCGGTCGTGCCCAAACCACCACCGCTTCCTACGCGCGACTGCTCCAAAAGTACCTCGCTCGACAACATGCCCTCCTCCTATCTCCTCAGGTCGTGCACCTTGCCAAGCCGCCTCAGCCCTAACTTCGCCTCAACTATCGACTTGAGCTGCGACCTTCCGACCCTCCAATCGACTACCTTCCAGTTCACACTCTCAACCATCGACAAAAATACAGATCACAGCTTCGACCCACACTATTATCGCTTCCACCCTAAAACGCTGCCATACGCGCGACTTCACCGTGAACCCAAAAACGATGCACGCGAACGCTGCCAAACCCTACACTACTGTCGCCTATTCAACCCAAGCCTATCCACTCTCCTTCGAACGCCTGCCAATCGACACGCGACCCAGGTCGTCCCTCGCGACGCCGTAGTAGTCCTCGCACGCACCTCCGATTGATGAGCATACGCGAGTGCTTCCCTTCGTTTTTTTGTCTGAACGATTTGATTTCGTTCGTATTTATTATTCTTTTTTTTCTTCTACGAATTGATTTAAACAAAGACGAGAGAAAAGGGGGCGCGTTTTAAAAGATAAAAGGTGGCTCGTGTTAAATCCTAGGGTGGCATGCGTTGAAATTAGGTTGGCTGAAAAGAAAAGTTAGGGTGGCTGATGGATGGAATGGGCTGCAATTAAATTGATTTGAAATTTATTAAATTAAAATTTCAAAATATATAGTCCTAAATTTTAGATCTCAATCGAGGTGTGTCGCCTGGCACCCCTAATATTATACCGCTATTCTGAACGCACTAGAATAAGTTGCGAAACCCTATTCGATCGTATGGAGAAGGCAGCGTTTTAAATCGACTATTTAAACTAAATTCAGTTAAACTATTCTAGGCGTTTCCAGATCGTACGACCAAATGGTATATCCAAACGTTACGAAATTTGAAATCCGATAATAATACACTATTACGGATCCAATGGAACTAGTTTCGTCGAATTTGGTGACTGTGCCCCGGATCGCTATTTTAACGCGTCGATTAAATCGACGATTTTCAAAAATTTCGAAATCGCTTAAAATTTTAGTTTTAAAATCTTCCTAACTAAATTATAATTTCAAATCCAATATTTAAACCATTTAAATATTCAAAATCAAACGACGAAAAATCCGGGTCGTTACAGATTAGTAGAAGAGCTAGCGTGTATTGCTGGACGTTGGTTTGATGTGAATTTGTGCATTACAAGCCGAGTACTCCGTGTAGCTACTATACTTGGTGGACTAACATATCCACGCTAAATTTCTACATGGGTAAAGAAGTTTTCCTTGCTCTGTTATGGCATGGATAAAGCAGGTTGAATAAAGAGTCATTTAACATGACAAGCCGAGTACTCCATGCAAATTATTAACGTGGTGGACTCACATGTCCATGCATCATATTTACGTGGTCATAGGCAAAAACCACGTTTATGGTCAATGTGGTTAAGTTTACACACCCACATTTTACTATAGCATGGGAACCTATAGAGTAGAGAATAATAATAATAGACCATTATTACAACAGCAACATACACTATACCACTAGTATAATATCAAACATAAGCACAACTTTAACACAACATGATTACAAACATTAGCAAAACATTAATCACACGATATTAAACATCAGCAAAACATGAATTAACGTACACAACATCAAACATTAGCAAACAACGTTAACTGCAACAACAACATCCATAATATAACACGAATTCATTACAAACTCCCACCATAACTACAAACCAAACTTGCTCTCTAAACTATTATCGCAGACTATCCCACACTTGTCGTCAATCCAGTAGAATGAACTCCCATCTGCTAGCATTGTAGTCTCTGTTTAAGAACTATCTATCGTATTTGAGGGTGCTAGATGTTTTGGCTCTAGAAGTATATTGAGGGTACCTGAAATAATATTAACCATAAGATAAATTGTAACCAATAAGCTAATTAATTTTGTATAAGATATATGTGTACCTAAGCAAAATGATTGTCATCAACAAATGCTATTGCAAACTCAACGCACTGTTTTGGAGTTGGAATTTTACCTCGTAACGATGGAATAATTAAATTTGCAGTTTTTCTTAGACTAAAAAGAATAACTGTAACACCCCTAATCATTAATAACATTATTCAGGAGATTAAATTAGATAAATTAAATAAAATAATGTAAATGTTAGAGAGATAAGGGTATTGAGATTTGAAAATGCAATTAGAGGTCGTGCTTAATTAATTAAAAATGAAGAATGTGTTATGGATGGTTTTATAGGTTAATTAGTAAGAAAATAAAACACGGGCCTTATGGGTAATAGCCGCGCCCATAATCCCATTATCCTTAAAACGTTATTTCCATTCCTTTACACGTTCATTCTCAAAAACACAAAAACATAAATCAAAAGCTCAAAGTCGGCCATTACCTAGGGAAGAAAAGGGGAAAATCAAATTTAAGCTAAGCAATCAAGCAAGGGGAATTAATCATGGATCAAATCTCAATTTTCTTATCCTCGTCAATGTGAATAATAATCAAAACCATCTCTACTTTTATTTTTATGATCATTTGATGTTCGGATTTAAGTTTAAATCCAATATGATGATTTTTGATGATGATATGCTTGGATTTCATGATGTGATATATTCAAACAAGCTTGTTTGATAATTGTTTTATACGATTTTAAGGCTAAAATCATTTATTTTGGATTTCGAATGCCATGAGGAATTTATATGTTATGTAAAACATTATTTTGGAGATGAGTTTAATTTTTTGTAATTTTCCAAGCTATGGAAAATCTATTATAAATTTTTGAAGGAAGAAATGAATAAATTGGGTTTAAAATTATTTCGGCTAATATTTGAAGGAATTTGGGTCTGAAATTTATATATGTTAAATAACATATTAAAAGTGAATTTATATAATTTTTGGGGAATTTTCCTAAGTAATTTACTATGGAAATTAAATTATTTTAGATGAAGAACTTAAATGGCTTATTTGTCTTGCTTAAGGAAGGGCTTATTTGCTAAATTGTTTTAATTAGATCTGAAATAATCACGACATTTACTTTACAAAGAATTTGAAAAGTTTATGGCAACCAGTCAAATGTTTACAAATAGGCAGGTTGGTTTAAAAGCAATTACTTAAAAGGGATTAAAACGGCCTTTACCTAGAAATGTTGTTTCATCGCTTTCATAGGCTACCTTTCGACCCTATGCTTCCATCTCAACCAAAGTCGAAACCAACCAAGTCGAAACTAATACACAAGGTATCAATATGTTGGTACATAGTGGAGTGGAGAAAGGCGGAAGACATGGTGTCGAAAACAATGTTTTTGAAGGGGTCGAAGCTTTGTTTTACTCTCCAGAGATATGCGCTTGCCTTGTTTTCAAAAGGATGCTTTCGTAGGGGTCGAAACCTATTTAAATGGCTTTTGAAAATGTTGTCGCCTTTTTGTTTAGAAGAGATAGCTTTCGAATGAGTTGCCTTTTCTTTAAATCAAAGCTTTTGAAAGGGTAGTTTCAACCCAATCGAAACCCTACTGCCGACCTTATGCCTTTCGAATGGATTGAAGTCATCAACTAGATCGAAAGGTAGCTTTTGTTTTATAAATAAAGTAAGCCACTTCCTATAGCTTTCAAATGGGTTAATGGTTTCTAAGGCAATGGCTTCGAAAGGGGTTTCGAAGCTATCCTTCAAATGATTTACTTAAATAATTTAAGCTATCGAAAGGATGGTTCCAAAGCCATTAATTTCCCCAAACTCTTTTATATGAAGGTTAATGGTTTCGAAAGGGGTACTTTCGTTTATATTCACTTTGACCCAAAAGATATTTTAAAGATAAACCCATAGGTTTCGAAAAGAATACTAACAGATGGTTCCGAAACTATGTTTTTGTGAGTTAATAAGTAATGCTTTAATACTTTTGAAAGGTAGGTTTTGATGGTTTCAAAAGATGTGATCTGAAGTGTTTCGAAAGACATATGCTTAGTGTTTTGAAAAGAGGATTTGAATGCTATCGAAGAAGGTTATCCAATGGTTTTGAAGGTACAAGTTAAAGGTTTCGAAAGCCTTAGTTTTCAGAACAATGAACCCCATCTAATTTTAAAGGAAAACCATGGCATAATAAAGGAGTATTGAAATGACTTTTAAGTATGAAGTTTTGAAGAAGCTTTCCTTGATAAAATAATAGGTTAAAGAGATTAACCATATTTCATATAAAAATGATTTCTAGGATATTAAACCAAAGATGTTAGTATTATCATGTTATTATGTTTGTTTCTTCTAATATATATTTATTCACACTATAAAGGACCCATAACTGTACTTCGGGAAAATAGGAGCAGAATAACCAGCTAAGTTGACCCAGTGGTGAATATAAATTGAGTTAACTCCTGAATGAGTAGAATTGCATCCAGGAGGTCAGATAGACCAGAAAGTAGGATGCCTAAACACATATTAAAGAAGTTGTCAAATAGACAGGTTAATGGTAATCCCATGAAAACTATGATTAAAAAGAGTTATTGGCAGGGGCCAACAAGATTGTAGCGAACCCATGAAAACTATATCTAGATCAAGTTATTGACAGAAGTCAATAGGTTCTTAGTAAACCCATGAAAACTTGAGTATGAGAAAAGTTATTGGAGATTCCAATAGGTTCAAGGAGAACCAATGAAATAATAAAGTTATTGGCAGGGGCCAAAATGTTCTTAGTGATCCCATGAAAACTATGAAGCCAGATATGGAGTTTATAAGTTTTAAATAGGTTATTAGTAAGCCCATGAAAACTAATAGGTAATAGTGATCCTAGAAACTATAATTGATACATATAGTCAAAATGAATGGGGATGGGTAATCTAGAATTGATTTACTTATTTGCATATCGTCATAAATTTTGAATTATTATGTTTTAACCATTGTGGATGCAGGAGCACATTATATGGTTTTTATAAAGTTTTGGATAAGATATTAGTGAGTGGAACACCCGTTTCGCTAAGTGGTGTGGTCTCACTAGATATATAAATAGTTTGAGATGTACTAGGCTTTTTGTCTGACTCGAAGTTTATGTTTTCCCCTTAAACTCTCGAGTGCTCAATTAACTTTGAGTAGTTTGAGAGTTGAGGTTTTTAGGTACCTCATTAGACAAATAAGCTTCCGGAGACGTGTAGAAGGCAAGCTAGATAATAAGAGTTCTTTTTTATTTTGATTCTGCTATGTTTTGTTGTAAAGGCAAAGTTATTTACTTGCCTAGTCGTATATACTCCGATCATCCAAGGGGGCATCTTCATAGTCGCTCTTGGCATATATTGTAATAATTATATTTTCTCTGAACATGGTTCTCGAATTTGGGATTATGTAATGAATGTTGAAATGATTTGAAATGGAATGTGAAAGTTGTTTTATGGTTTTAATTTTTTTTCCATATCCATGTGTCTTTGTTATATCAATGTATCTAACATTACCGTATTTGGTCGTTGAGGATTAATAATATAGATGACTGCAGCATCCGTAAATGTTAGTTTTGGGCCTCCAAGTGGGAGAAGTTACAATAACATTATACTGAGTCGCATTCAATATCAGGCATATATATCCATTTATCGAAAGGTGCATTTTCCTTTTCGTGAGTTAATCGGTAGAGTAATTGGTATATTCTACCACGTTCCACTAAAACCGAGTCGTAGAGTTCTCTGTGTTCATAGAATTTTTCATGCAAATCTCTATGAATTTGTGGCCAACTAGCTTCACCCAGTCCTAATAAACTAGCGACACATCTAATCTGCAATTGCCGTCACGTTGAACATCGACAACTCTTTGAATGTAAGGGAACAATTTGGTTGGCATTTGATCATTATACAAAGCCAACACATTATTAAGATCGATAGAACGAGATGTTCTACAAAGTGGAAGTTTCGCCTTCTTAACAATACTTCCGCTACATTGGGTATTAGGCAGAGACACCGATTTATTGTCAAACAGCTCAAAAGCAGAAAGACGACATTTGGTTGAGGTATCGGTTTTACTATTTAACACATATTATTAACAAGATTAGAGTAAATTAAATATTTAAACATAGATGATGCAATACGAATATTACCTATTTGATGTGTAGTTGCCAAGATGCATAAAATTATCGGTCCAAACGTGTACAAAATGCTCTTTCCAAGGATTTAACCAAGAATCGTGACTATATTTCAATAATAATGGAAAATCGGAAAAGGTACTGTGCACCTTTTGCAACTATGAGGTGAAGACATTGATAACTTCATCATTTACCAAAGAATTTCAATCACTAAAAAGTTCATTCTTCACGTCTTTATCCATGTTTTTGACATATTTTTGAATGTACGTTAATACGTTTTTCTCAGTGTGCCATTTGCAAATTAAATGGGCCGAATAAGGAAAAATAACATTTATAGCATTCATCAAGGCAAGCTCTTTATCCGTTATAATGACGGATGGCATTTCAATGTCACAAGCTACCATTATAGATTTCAATCTCTCCAAAGCCCATATATAATTTTCCTCTCGCTCGGAAACTAGGTAAGAAATGGCTACACAAAATATATGGTGTGTAGACGTAACACAAACAATCTCAAGTAAAGGCATTCGATGCCTATTTGTTTTATATGTACAATCCATTACAAGAACTAAAGGAAATGTACGTAGAAAATCTAAACTTTCAGGATAAGCTTAGAAAATATATGCAATTATGTCTCTTCCATCATCTTCAGAATGATACCATTTAGAATAATTAAACTCCTTTAGCTTACTAAGCAAATACTGAATTTGTGATCGTCCAACTCTTTCAATTGACTTTTGTTAACTGATAGCATTGTATATTGTCTTAATTGTTCTACAATTGTTTAGGTCGTTTTTTAATGTGTACAAAATTGATTTGGCTTTCACCAAGATTTTTTACATATCTACACACATTTTTAATTCATCTTTTGTCAACCTACCGGCAAAAAATGACCTTCGCTGTGTTCCATTGCAAGATGGTTATGCACTCCATTCACAACTACTAACTTCCATTTCATTTAACATAGAAGTTGTAAAACCCTTTAATCGAAATAGATAATTGCATTTCTTCGTGGCAGTCAATCTAGGATTTAAAAATGAACCTTCATTGTATAGTCTGTATTTACCACTTCTTTCACAACCAAATAAAACACGTGGTGACCTACCTATAGTATTAAATTCTAATCTAAAAACTATAACCAAAAATCCATGTCTTCAACCGATAGCAACAACCCAATCTTTCATTTGCTCGTAACATGGAAATATCTACAATTATAGATTTTACAATTATAAAAGTGAAACATAGCAAATGTACATCCAATAAACGAAACAAATATGTACATCATAAGTAGTGAACTTGTTTGAATAATCTAACGCAACTTCTTCATATTTGCTCGTGCCTTCTTCATAGGAGAAAGGTGTCAATTACCCACAAAATAAACAACGTAAATTTCCAAAACAGAAACTAAAAAAAGGTAAAATTATAACATGCGGAAAGAGCTTGTGTGAGAACTATAATAACACACGCAACCTTTTAACGAGGACGACAAAACATACCACGCTAGATCGCGGCATGGTAATGCATGGTGACTTTTTTTTCCAGAATTAAAAATGATAAAAATTTGTACCTCCCTCGATTCCACTTGCTGTTCATTGTCGTAGTTGACCATCATCTCATCAGAATCACGCTTCACCTTGTCGGAATTTGCCTTCAACTCCATTTTGTAAAGAGGGTTGGGAAAACAAGTGAAAGGAGAAAATAAAAGAAGAAGGGTAAAATGGGGAGTGATCTGTAGAGCTGGTTTGGAAATATTGTCGAGGTATGAATGGTAAAATCGAGGGTGTAAGTAGAATTAGCCGAAAAATGTTGTTTTCAACCAGATTGAGTTATTTTGAAATAATGCTCCATGCTTTGTTCAATGATCTCAGCATTGATTTGTTCATGTTTTCTTGCTTAAGTAAATAGAATAGATAGATTAATGGATGTGATACCCTTGTTGTCCATTTTTTTATGTCAGCGCGAACTACCGAAAGTGTCCCTCTACAAGTATTGATAAATCTAAGTATTGCCTAAAAATAGAATTTAACAATTAGATTTTTTTTTATAAATTATGAATTTGAATGGTCTCTATACAAATATTACCAAATTTTAATATCACTTCAAAATAATATCTAACAAATAAACTTGTTTATAAATTTGTTTTTTTGTTAATTAATAATATAAACACAATTTCAAACTAATAAAAAATTAATTATTTCAACTTAGAAAAAATGAAACTAATTACATATGGTTTTAATGTAAAAATAGGTTTAAATATTTGTACAAATTATTTTCTTTTGAATTTGTTAAACATATACAATTTGTAGAAAAAATCAATTCATGCGTGAAGTGCATGTCTTCATCGCGCACAAAGCCAATGTGGTAACGCTCGTAATAATAGTTGTAATATCTTTGATGTCATGCTTTTTTGATATAAATGTAAACTTTATGAAACATCCTTTTAAATTCAAATTATATCTCAAATATATCTGAATATACTTCTACCTTAATTAAAATTAAATATTTATATTCTATTACTTGCTCAACCACTTGTCTTTTAACCAAAACTTCTCCAACCTTAATTAAAACACAAGTTTTTCATCTAAAAAAACTAAATCAATCGATTTTATACCTAAAATCGATCATTCTTTAATTAAAATGCAAAATTTTTGTTAGTGGAAATACAATTTTTTTATATGTTATAACCGAGTGAATCAATTATATATTAATTAAATTTTACATTATACCTTAATATCGTGCATTTGTATAAAACAAAATTCACAAGCTTAACGCATGCCGTAACACTTTCAAACTGTTGTAATAACTTTAGTGTCACACTTTTTTGGTTTCAGCATGAACTAACAAAAACGCCCCTCTATAAATGTTATTAAGTATTAGTATCACTTAAAAATAGAATTTAACAATTTAACTTCTTTTACAAATTCAAAATGCTCCTCTATAGGTATTGCAAAATCTTAATATTACTTAAAATTATGATTGAACTAAAAAGCTTCTTCTATAAATTCGTTTTATTAATCATAATATAAGTAAAAATTCAAACTAACAAAAAAATCAGATGTTGCAAGTTAGAAATAAAAATTCATTAACCACACATGATTTTAACACAAAAATATGGCTAGATATTTATGCAAATTATTTTCTCTCAGATGCATTAAACATATAGAAATTGTAGAAAAACAATTTACGCATGAAGCACATGCCAAGGTCATGCGCGAAGCACATAACACTCGTAGTAAGAATATACAGTATGTATAATGGATCAAAATTTTACTTATTAATTATATGACATTTCTAATGGGCCTCCATTTTTAGATGGTGGCCAAATATAATGATTTACTATTTTATCCTCGTGAAATGCAAAATTTGGTAGAAACTCAGTGGAAAACAAAAAGAAAAACGACGATGGTTCCCCACATAACATATTTTGTTTTAATAAAGAGGGGAAAAAATTTGACACACTGCATAGTAATTTTATGAAAATTACTCCACTATCCAAATTAAAGTCCATTTACAATACCCTAGTTATAAATGGAGCGGATGAATATTTAACATCTATTTGAATATGCAAATATAGATATATGTTATCCGAAAATGTTTTCGGATATAGATGCACACATGACATTCTCAAAATATCTATTAACATGCATATTAAAGGTTACAAGTTACAACAAATACAAGGGTATATTAAAGGAACATAAGGCTAAAAAATTAAACTTCATATGAGTACTTCCAACAATGACCAACCGCCATATTACTTGATTACTAAACATTCCTAAGAAAATCTCCAACGGATTAAGCCTCGATATTCAAGGGGCGTTAACTCAACTAATAGTCAAACATTTATCTAATAGGCATTTGACTTAAGGTGCTTATAAAATAAGCGCATGATACTCAAGTGCCATCTGTGGTCAAGCGCTTGCGCATACCCCCACCACCCTATTTCTCTCATTTCAAACATGTTTTTTTTGCTTATTACTCATAAAGACATCAAAATGTCTCCACGTCCAACCAAAATT
Source organism: Allium fistulosum (assembly GCA_030737815.1). Classification (NCBI taxonomy): domain Eukaryota; kingdom Viridiplantae; phylum Streptophyta; class Magnoliopsida; order Asparagales; family Amaryllidaceae; genus Allium; species Allium fistulosum. Next base: position 419,778,059 of record CM060907.1, on the reverse strand, counting down.
GATAAATAACATTTGCAGGTAAATGCATGAAGTGTTGGAACTAGGCCAACCTATAGAGAAAACTATGGGCGAATTTCAAAAAAATTTCCTTATTGGATCTTTACTAAGCCTATAAGTCTAATTTATTTAGAACATTACTAAATTTTATTTAAATTTATAAAATAATATTATATTATTTAATTTTCTGTTATATTAAATATATACTTGTATCATATTCACATATATAAGTGTGTGCATGTGTAACATATCAATCCATGCAAGGTATGACATGTCTGTATATAGATGCTGGGTTTACATCGCAACGAACATGTTAGCCCATCCAATATTTAAATATGCTGTCCAAATGTATGTATCTATGCTTTTACAGTAAAATATTTCAGTATGTATATATATATAAATTAAAACTTTACTATATATACTTTTGTTTAAACATATAAGTGTTTATATTTTTTGAAGATATATATATATATGAATATAAATATATAATATTAACAAAATGTATATATTTAGTTATTATATAACTATGTTCATTTCGTTTAAAATATAATAATTTTTTTTCATAATAACCTAATACCATTTCTTTAAACGTTGGAAGAATTCAAAATTTCTGCAATACACTAATACAAATTATGTAGTAAAGCATTGTTTTAGTATACTGCTGTAGTACTGCTATGGTATGAACTTTGCTATAATGTTTTTAGTATCTTACATGTCATAATGAAAATACTAAACAAACATTAGACCTTTTTACAAGTTAAGCATTCGTCTAACAGTAATTTTTGATTAACAAGTCAATGTAAAGAAAAGCCCGTAAAAATGCCTTACCACGGCCAAAATAGGCATATGTACATGACTTGATTGTTAGCCAGCAATTATTGTAGCCGGATGCTGTTCTCAACCTTGATCCAATTGTATTGGCCGCCCTACACCACCGATACTCATATGACCAAATAGTGCTGATGGAGCATTTGGACGATGTAGGACGGTTGTCAAGGGAAAGAAATAGAAATAAAGATGAGGAGTAGAAAAGGAGAGAAGAGAATAGAAAAAAGGAGAAGGAAATAAATCAATCACACAATCACATAACTTGTCATATATCTCACAGCACATCAGATAAAAAATAATACTAAACATCTTAGATATAAAACAGACGAGATAGTAATACCTATATAAACTACAGAATCAGAGTACACAGGTTCATACAGTTATATACAACAGTAATAGAGTTTGCACAATTGATAAATAAACTCAACCGATCAACTGACTCTAATAATAGTAAGTCAACATTGTCAAGGCTCCACAGTGTCACATAACAGAATAAACAATAATAACTCAAAATATAAATTTGAGAAAGCGTCACCATCTGCACAGCGCATGAATGCTAACATTATGTCAACATATGGAAGGCAATGTTAGCATTCCAAGTGGCAATGCTATAATAAAGGTTAACGTAGCCTCATGCTTCATCAACCAAGAATGACTAAAACCGAGGAAACGCAACAAGGCTAGGCAGGTCGCTCCCATGAGGGTAAGGTCATCCCTATCTAGAGTCCCTACTATTAACTCATTTATGCTTCGGTGCAGTTGCTAATCCCAATAGAGGGGTGATCTTATTCGGCACTATCCAGTAAGGGGTAGACTGGTCTTGTGTTGCTAGGGGTCGATAGGTTCGACCTCGATGTTATTTTATCTAGAGATGCACCGTGACGGGCGGTACCCTAGTAGCCCAATCATTATATGAAATTCATTCTCTAATAAATGTCATACAGATTTATTATACCCAAATATGTTGAAATGTGAGATGCAAGCATTTTAGTTATGTTCTATTTTACTTGAAAACCTTAGACATTTTGATAATATCACTGGATTTCTATATAAAGCCTTTTGGTTATCGTAAGGTAAAAACCCGTCCGTGCTTATGTGCAGTGTGGTCTTATGAGATACCTTTGATTTCCAAAGTGTTTTTTAAAAGTAAGAATTAAGTTGTTTGAGTTTACTAACACCAAACCCATGTTTGACATGGAGTTTTCTTTTCTTTTCCTAAAACTCTTAGATACTCAAATTTTTATGAGTAACCAAGTGATCCAAGTTCTTACGGAAGCATTTGAAGGAGCTGGAGTAGGTGGTTTCACCATTAGCTAATTATTGTCTTATTCCATTGTGTTTCTATGTATCTTTGTATGGACAAGTAGCTATAACTGTCTAGTTGAAGTTGTAATGAAATGACTGTGATGTATTATTTATATGGAAATAACCATGTAATATCCTATGTTATCTATTATATGTTGTTCTTATTCGTGGTGAGATTTTGTGATTGTGTAGTTTCTTCTTATCTTTCTTTTTATTCTACCTTTAATAGCTCGTCTTTCGGGGTTAGAAAAGCGGTCGTTACAAAAGCCCATTGAATACACGTTGAAATGAAGAAACGAGCTCCTTTGAATCATATTCCAATCCAGGAAGGTGCTAGCTCCTGAACCAATGACCACTGGCCATCTAATAACTTTTGTTTTATTTGATTTTTAACTTAAAAACGGAAGAGATAATAGTGTTAGAACTGGGCCAGTCCGTAGCTGAAGTTATGGGTGAATTTTTAAAAAATTATGTTGGACCTTTATCTGACCAATGTAGTCTAATTCATTTAAAACATTTCTAAATTTTATTTAACTAAAATCTTTTATTTTATTTAAATTTATAAATTATATATTTTATTTAATTTATGTCTTGATATATGTGTGTGTGTATATATATATATATGTGCGTACCATATACACATATATATATATGTGTGTGCATGTGTAACATATCAAACCGTGCAAGGTATAATGTGCCCGTGTATAGAACCTGTGATTTACATCGCAACAGACATGTCAGCTAATCGAATATGCAAGTATATGTCTTCCAAATATACACACACACACATTATTATTTATATATAAGTATTATATATATATTAAGTATTGTTTAAATAATTTAATATAAGTATATAAGCATATTTATATATATGTGCGTGTATATATATATATTCTCATATGAATAAATTATTAATATTACTTACGTATTATATAATAGATTTATTTGAATATAAATAAATCATTTATAAATATTAAATTAATTTCACAGTGAGTAATACATATATAAATACATAAATATAAAAAATATATTTTCTTATATATATGTGTATACATAAATATATGCATAATGAAATATATATATATATACATATAAATATAAATTATTAATATACTCAAAATAATTTTTTATGTATGAAAGTCCGGGACTTGCGCATAGCTTAGTAAAATATTTTTTTAATTTTAAAACACATTTTAATTAAAAATTCATTGGAAAATTAATATAATATTAATTAAAAATAATTTCAAAACTGTTTTTATCCTAAATTATATTTTATGCTTTTAATTTTTTTTTCACAATTTTTTACATTTAAAATAATTTTAAAATGAATTTTTTTATTTCGATCAAAAATTGAATATTAATTTAAAAATTAAAAATAAAGTATTTTTTATTTCTCCAAAGAGCTTCTTTGTTGTTGATATTATTTTATAAAATGGAAAATATATGTTTCATAGTATATTTGAGTTAATATAATTCATTTATGTATTAATTTGATTTAAATAACTTTAAAAATATTTTTCCACTGTCAAAAATTATCATAGCTTTAATTATTTACAAATACAATTATATGACTAGTTTTGATTATAGTATGATGTTGCAATTAATTATAAACTATATATCTATGTAATTAAATAATATATTTATTTAACAAAATATAAATATTATATTTTTATTCAAAGCCATACTAACTTGATGTACATTTGATAAAATTACCCTTTAATATATATTCATGCATACAACCAAACATCTTTGTGACAATATTCTTCCATTTCAAAATCGTCACCTAACTAACAATATATATAATATATACATATACAATAAAATATTATAATTGAGAATCAGTAATTATATTTTGATTAGAAACATACCTTAATCCCAATGCCTCGAAGTACACCTAGAAAGGATGAATTCTGCCCTTTGAAACTGTTTTTGATTCAACAGAGAGACAGTCTTTTAACCGTTGACCGTCACATATCAGATAACGATCGAATTAACTTGATTTGAACTTGATAAGATGGAAAGAAACCTGTAGTAATTTCGACCAGCTAGCAAAAAAGAGGAGGCACCTGTTACTCAGAAAATTCACCTTCCGCTTAAGCCATGTGGGCTTAAATAGAGGAAAGAAAGGAAAGGAGCAGGATCAGACCATCCGGAGAGATCGAAGGGATGCAGTCAATAATATAAAGCGGCTCGAGAGCTTTCATAGGAAAAGTAGAGTGTCATACTACAATGACCAGGAGGCGCTTACCCTCCAAAGGAAGCAAACAAGAAGATACAAAGACGTGGCCTCACGCCGACATTTCCGAAAGCGCAATAAGCTTTTCAGGCCAGATAATACACCTGCAAGACACCTTCCGATGTTACCGGAAGGTTTAGGTAAAAGCAGTGCTTATAAGTCAACAGAAAACAACCTTCCGCCATCACCTATGAAAGATACAACTTTCGAAAGCAATTGGGCAAGAAAAAGCGGCCTTCCGCTAAGGTCAAAGGGTTCACAAAGGCTATAAACCTTTCGGTGGATCGGAAGGTTCATGCGCTATGCATATAACAGACCTTCCGATAAAGGCAACAGTTTCTTGAAAACAAGTGAAGGAAAAACCTTTCGACAGCATCCGACAGACCATGGTGATACACAATCAACGAACCTTCCGACAATAATGAGAGGCCTACAACTGTGTACAAAAAACTATCTTCAGGCAAGATCGGAAGGTTTACAACTGCATACCAAAGGCAACCTTCCATACCAGATAAAGGCACAAGGCTGATGGGATGCCACCCGCATCTATAAATAGGACCCAAGGGGTCCAGTTTAGTGCGACTTTTCCTTTCATTTTTCGAAAATCTTGTAACTTCTTGATCAGAATTCTATAACCCTAATTGGGGATCTAATTTGGGAAATTCAATAAAAGTAAAACCTTATGATGGATGGCAAGGGAAGTTTTCTGATTATGTGAATCGTTTTATTGATTTCTTATCTTTTTGCTGTCGTAATACCAATTTGCAGGATCAATTCTCCCGAAAGGTTGTGGCCGATAGGTTTGAAGATCAGTTGATCGAAACTATCATTTCAAGCAAAGAAAGATATTGAGTTTTCTTTTTCCGCCCATCGATAGGGCCAATAGCCAATCTGGATTAATATGAGTAGTAACCTTCCGGGTTTTTCAACATTGTAATCGAGTTGCTTCATCTAAAGTTGGTAGATACTTATATCCTAGCAGCAATCAAATCTTCTGCGGTTATCAGCCAACCACTCAAACCCTTCGGAATAATATAAGTGTAGGAAAATAAAGTTCAATCCGGTAGTTAGAGTTCTAATACCTTTCAGCCAGATCAAGTTTAACTTCTTAAGAGCAAATAAACCCTTCGACAAGATCAAGGGTCTTTACATATCGCCCAGGATTCCATTCCTCACCTTGTTGCCAAAGGAGTCAATCATCCAAACCTTTCAGAATCACTAGAGCACAACTTTAAAATATAACATTTGGTTAATCTTCATTCAAGCTTTAGAGAAAAGCTTCATGATGGTTTGAAACAAGTCTACCTCTGGTAATAACCTCCCGATTGAAAGATTAAACCTTCCGCCTACATTGTAATCTTCAAATCCAAATATATCAATTATGGGAGTAAAGCGTAGGAACTATTATCTAGGTTAACGTACCTTTCAACCTAGCAAACATCCTCTTTCCTATTGAAAGCACTATTTGGGGTGTGGACCAAAAATCTGGTTAACAACACCAAAAGATCCAAACCACATTAGCCTAGAGATGCTTATATAGTGGTTAGAAAGGAGAAAAGTGTGGATCTTATCACATACCACTTCTCCTTTAATTTGAGCCATTCAAAATCAATCATTTTTAACCTAATTTTAGCCGCCCTATTCCCTTACCGCATCCAAAATTTCAAGCCTATAATGGGCCTTAAACCCATTTTAAGCCCAAATAATATATTACGTAATTAAATCAAACTTAATTGCTTATCAATATCGTTTATCGATTGATATATTTATGAGTACTATAAATATATTTAATAAATTCATCAAGTCATAATCAAATTTTAAAATTAGTATTTCATAAATATTAATTAATTTAATTTATTTATAATAATTATAAATTAGTTAAATCGTTTGGCCAAAGGAGAATTTATCGTTTTGGTTGTCTGACTCGTCATGTGTAAATTTGGTCAGCGATTAATATCGAACTATTTGAATATTAACATTTACACGTCACTTAACATGTGATGTGACATTTTGGTCAAATTTATCACTTCCTTTGTTTTGGTAAAATCCAATTTTACTTTATTAAGCGTTACCCGATTATGACTATTATTCACACCAATTCTCTTCGTCAAAACTATATCACTTTAGACTTATGGAATTTGGTAATGGTCAAAATTCCAATATCATCCCTATTCAACTCTATAGTCAAAACATAAAGTCCTTGGTTCAAAAATAACAAATATTATTAACCAAACTAATCCAGCTAGAAAATTTGACTTTGAGTTGACTTTCAGTTGGTCGTGATATTTTCTGTTTGACCTTAGTTATATTAACCGATAGAAAACTATCAAGTGAGTCATTACATATTATCCAATAACCACTAGTACATAGTCCCTTAGTTCCTCCAGTAACCATGAGTAATACATTGCTCCATATTTGGAGAGTTACGTACTCTAGTCTTAATGGATGCATCAATATCAAGTCTCAATACATATTGACTAGGAATATTTAACACGGTATGTTATCATTAGAAATCATATTAACTTTGTCGAAACCATGAAAAATATAAAAAAGGATCTACAAAGAGAGACAACAATAATAGAGCCTTTCGAAAGAGTCGAAGGGATGCTTCAGCAAAATGTTGGGTAAGTAATGGACTTTCAAAGAAGTCGAAAGGAGACAAGGTTGTCCTTCCAATTCGGTTAATTCCTTTCAAAACAGATGGTTTTCCATGCTAAAAGAGGGTTTCGAATGAGTTGAGGAACATCTTTTGATGGCAACAGATTACAAGCTTTCACATGCACGCCAAACCTTTCGAAACAGTGAGTTTCGCCCCTATTTACAATCTACAGAAGAACAGTTGGCCAAAGCTACCCCTTCGGAAGCATAGATTAGCCTTTCGAATCAGTTGGAACCAAGTTCAATATATCTTTCTCATACACCAGAGGATGGGGCTCCACATCAGTCAACAAATACGCCTTCGAAAGCTACCTTCCACATTTAAACCATCTACTACTTTCCAACTCCTTCGAAGCCCCAAAGATTCACCTATCAACAGAATCAGAAGCCCATATCCTTTCCTGCTTGCAACAGCACATCAACAACAAAGTGGAGAGAGAATCTACAACTTTCAGCGAACTCGAAAGCACTCAAGTTCCATTTAAAAGTAAAGTACAAAGGCGCCCTGATGTTAATGACAATGAAAGGTCTTTAAGGTACCCTTTCAACTAAGCCGAGAGGACCGATTCGAAAGGAGCCAACCCACGTCTATAAATAAGACCCTAGGGGTACTGTTTTGGGGATCCGATTTGATTTACTCAATACTTGTTCTCTCTTGAATTTGTAAGCCCTCATTTTAAAATCAAATTGGGGATATTTCTTCTTTGCATTACTCAAGCTACTTGTAATCAAGAAAAAAATATTATCAAAGCAAGTATATGATATTTCTGGATATATTAGCCGATCTAATGCTTCTATGTGATTATGGTTATGGATTGCCTGTATCAATTTTGATCGAAAGGCTACCTTTCGAGGGAGTCGAAACCCATTAATTCATTTAAAACCCTTCGATCATTAGGTCCTAACCTCAAATCACCTTGACCACTTTGAAAGGAGGTTTTGATAGGATCCTAAGCTAATTCAACTAAATCGAAAGGTATATTCAAAAGACATTCAGGTTGTTAACGCTAAAAATCGAACGCTAACACCCGGGTGTGTGTGTAAGTAATGTGAAAGCACCACCCGTTGGTACGGGAACAAGAAATATAAGCAGAAAATAGCAGAAAAGTAAAGAAACAGCAGTTTTATAGTGGTTCGGCTTAAGATTTAGCCTACGTCCACTTTAATCTTCTTTATTGATGACTCGATTACAATTCTTTACAATACACTTCGATTACAACACATTATGACGAGTAGCTAGAACTTAAATGGAGAAGAATCTTTCGAATTCATGTTGAATGTGTTTGATCTTCTCTTGAAGTTCGTTGAAGCGTCTTCGGTGTTTGGAGTGCTTGAAGTGTTGGATGAGTCGAGAAAACAGCAGAGTATCGGCATTCCAGAAATGAGCCCCAAAAGTCCTTTTGAAGTTGGAGTAGGTGGGGTATTTATAGGGAGAGTTCGGAGTTAGGTCGTAGGTCGTGAATGACCTAGGGGTAGGTCGTAGGTCGTAGGCGACCTAGTAGGCATGATTTACGACTTAACAGTTTTGCACTTGACCATCTGAACATTTTGACAAGTCATAGTTCGTGAACGGGTTAAGATAGGTCGTAGGTCGCGTGCGACCTAAGAAGTGCGAGCTATGGCTTAACAGGAGTGCACTTGTTCTGTCTAAATGAGTTGCTAAGTTGTAGGTCGTGAGCGACCTTGGATAGGTCGTAGGTCATGAGCGACCTAGAAGAGGAGCGGCATAGGAATTCGCCTGGGTTCGTTTAGGTCGTGAGCGACCTAAGGAGTAGTTGCTGGAGCTTTAGGTCGCTAGGTAGTTCCCTCCTTTAGGTCGTTAGGTCCTCTAGGTCGTTAGGTCGCTAGGACTTTTAGGTCGCTATCTCTGTTAGGTCGCTAGCCCTGTTAGGTCGCTAGGACTTTTAGGTCGCTATCTCTGTTAGGTCGCTAGGTCGTTGGAGTTTTAGGTCGTTAGTTCGCTGATGTTTTAGGTCGCTTCAAAAAGAGGAGTTTACACTTGCCCCTCGAAGTACAGGCCTATGCCATAGGTCGTGTGCTTTGATCTAACTCCACTAGGTCGTGAGCGACCTAAATCATGTGCTAACTCGCGTTCCCATTCGTCTTCCTCTCTTTGCCCCATATAAATTTGTTAGGTCGCTGCTTCTTCCTCACTCAACTGCTTCGATTTCCCGCTTTGCCATTAACAGAACTTTGTGATTTCAAAGGCGAATTTGAGTTAATCATTCAACAATTCATCCTTGCTATCATATTACGTAAGTACATTCGATCTTTATCCATTCCACGATCACCATCGAACCCCGAATTCTAATCTCCGAACCCCAGACCAATTTTGTACACCGTGCTTCATTTTGAGTCGTGTTATGATCGACTTTTGATCGTGATTGGTGACTGTTGTTTGTTGTGATTCACGAACGCACAGCAGCGAGTTGGATCTATGATAGATCGGGTGATTTGATGGTATGAGGAGATGATGAATTTTACGAAGAGGATGATGGATTTCATTGTATTGGCGATAACGGGTTATCGGGTCTGGTGAGTTATTGCGTGGAGAGGAAGTTAGCGACTTAGTGAATTAGAGTGACTTAAGATAACTCGCGACCTAAGAAGCCTGGCCGACCTAAAAACTCTCGCGACCTAAGGATCTTTCGAATTTGCGACTTAACTTTTAGGTCGCGCTAGGATTCCAGCGGCCTAGGACTTGGTTAAATTTGCATATGAATTCCAATCAGAACGACTTAACAAATTAACGACCTAATTTTTAGGTCGTGCCGAGATTCGAACGACCTATGACTTGCAGCTTGGACATGAATTATACGACCTAACTTTCTTGCGACATAGGCTTTAGGTCGCGGCCGAGCCAGGACTTAGAAGAATTTGCATTGCCTTGACTTGAAGCTTCATGCCTTGAACCCTTTGACTTGCACAGTGCGACCTAAGGAAGCTTCGACCTATGCTAGGTCGTTGAACGACCTAAGAGATGAACAAAATTGGAATACTTGTACATTTTTGAAAGAACTTGCTTGAACTTTGAACTGTTTGAACTTTGTTGCACTTCCTTACAGATTACAGTAACTTTTAAAGCTGATAACCTGTTAAACACAACATTTGCAGAAAACTAGGGCGAATATACTGCCATTGACTGCCCACATCAAATGACAGATTAGTCGATAAAGAATAATCAACTTAAATGAACTATGTGAATGAAACGTTGTGAATTAACAAGTTTAAGTGAAGTATTAAAGCAAAACTAAAATAATCAACTAAAGCTGATTTGTTTGCATCAACACTGTACTTGGACTTGAAATAACAAGCCCTGAAACTCTATAATTAACAAATGTCAACTAATTTGATTCCAGTTATATTTGCTTGTCATTTTACTAGTTTTTCACAACACTTCACACTTTTAGGAAACGTGCACCTTCATATTTGAACATCCAGTTCCTTATGTAGAATGACTTCTCAACAAGAAGAAACAGGACCAACTGGAGAAGTCTTTCCAATTGCTAATCCGTTGATTGATCCTCTGGAAAGAACTCCGACTTCCTTGAATCATAGAGTTTTCAACCAATTGTGTATTCAGTTCGGTATTGCCGAAGCAGACGCTTTATTTCCTGGAGTAAATGATACTGCTGACAGGCCACCTCTTGATTTTGTCGCAGTAAATCGTCAGATGTGCCTATGTGGAGCTATTCCTCCCTTTAATGACTTTCATCGACAGCTTCTTCTTCGATTGACTATCTCTCCATTCCAGCTACACCCCAATGGTTATGCCATCTTGATGGGGTTGTGTGTGCTGTTCAGGAGGACGCTTGACCGTCTTCCAAGTTTTGAAGAGATCTGTTACTTGTGCACATTCGCAAAGAATAAAGACCATCCTTCTATTATACTTGTGAGAGGTGATAGAAACCGTAAATTGATTCTGGACTTGCCAGAGAGTGCAGTACACGGGTTCTTAAGTCAATTCTTCTTTGTCCGCTGTCCCCCAGGATTCTACGCCGTTTGGAGAATCGGAAGTAAGATTGCCTATTTCCACTCGCTCCATTTTTCCCTAAATTTCTTGAAACTAGAATTGTCAAGTACTGAACTTCATTCTTTACTTTTGTAGCACTTCCTCCTCCGCTTCGAGATCCCAGCCATAAGCCAACCTTAGAAACTTTAAGTGCTGTGGCTGCTGAAGAGAGAAACGCCAAATTTTTGCTGAAAGACGAGTTTTTGCACCAGTTCGGACTTTTACACTCCTCTCGATCTACCCAGATTCATGAAGTGTCTGGTTCCGAGGCTGAATTATTAGCTCCCCCCAGTTCTCAATCAGAGACATCAAATGCCCCAGTTTCTGCAGAAGAAACTACATTGGAAGAACCTGCTGTAGAGGCCGCATTGGTGAAATGTTCTACTTCTGTTGATATTGCGGGATCGTCTAGTAAATTTTCCCTTTCCCCGGTGATCGAAGAAGGAGTTGAAAAAGAAGACTCCGCTGAGCACGACGGTGGAGATACTTTTGATGATCTAAGCGACTTAATGATAACTTCACAAGAGCTCTTTAAGGATGACACTATTACTACTAAAGTTATTTCTTCAGCAATTGAGGCGACATTCGCCTTGCAGCAAACTCCATCAACCCAAGAGTTAACGCCAGCTGCAAAAGTTGACGTTACCCCCAAGCCGAAGAGTGGTTTGTAGCTTGACGCGCATAGTTTACACGCCATACACACTTAGAATTTTTTGGCACTTATATGCACTTAACTTCTTTACTCTGAAAATTTTTAAGACTTGTCTTTTTTCACTTTCAGATTCTCCGATGGGGCAAAATGGCTCGTACTATGACAATTTCCGGCGCCATGGAAGCCGTGACACTTATGATTATATGCGCTATCTCCCTGCCCCGAGGGAAACTGATGAAGAAAGAGCTGCCAGAAAAGCTCATGAAAGACAAACTTATGAGGAGTGGCGAAGAAGAAGGGAAGATGACTCCCATAAAAGGAAATCTTATGACGTTAAAGGGAAAGGTCACGTTGCTGAAGATCCGAGCAAACGGGTCAAACTTAGTGAAAAGGACGTGTCTGCAATTTTTGAAAAGACTGCTGCTCCTCCCTCTCTTGACATCCCTTTCGGTTCTCCTGCTCTTGGGAAAACCAACATTCAAACAATTATCAACAGGCCTCAGTATCAAGTCACGGATGCTCCGCCTACACTCCAAAGCCGATTCCCAAATTGGTGCTTAAGAGGAGTGCGCTTCGACTTGGATTTGGTTCCTATTGATAAGCAGGCTATGCTAAGTAACCTTGATGCCATTAAGCTTGACATCGAGAGAATGTCTGGATGGCAAAAGCTTGTTGAGGAGCTTTAAAGAGTTAATCATCACTACTACAAAACAGGCCATTTGCATCGGTTGTTTACCCCCCTTTTGCATCAGTTCAACAACCGATGCATATGCTACCGATGCAACAGGCTTAACACTCTTGCATCAGTTTTGAAACCGATGCAAAACGATCCTTTTTGCATCGGTTGTTACTAACAAATGATGCAAAATATCACGGTTGGTTGCTTGAACACAGCCCCCATGTTGCATCGGTTGTAATGAAAACCGATGCAACTAATCCCTCTATTGTATCGGTTTTTTATAACAACCGATGCAAACTAATCCCTCTATTGCATCAACTATTTATACCTGATGCAAAAAAGCCATTCTTAGAAACCATTATTACAGTACTCAAATAGACTATATATATATTATTGATTATAACAAACAATTATTGCATGCAATATTACTATCATTCAAAATTAAATTTGATGGAAAATACATAATCAGATTTAATAATTCTACAAAAGATGAAAAACATAAATAAATTCTAAAGAAAAATAAAATTAGAGGCATGAAACAGAAAAGTTACAACTGATATACTTGTCTAGAATCAATCAACCAAAGATGACTGAACTGTATGAAGGTAGTATCAATGTTGGCCAAGGAATTAGCAAGCATTGTAGATGAGGGTATTCCACAAGCTGTTTCTTGTATTGCTGTCTATAAATGAACAAACAGATGGCTCCCTTCCAAGATAATCTCTTATAATTTCATTTGGGTCTTTAGCTCCTCCTGGTGTAGCTCCTCCTGGTGCCAGCACCTGCATATGTATAGTTTAGCTGTTAGCAAATGCAAAAGCAACCATTCCAGTTTTGCAGTTATCCTACATACATACATTCATGCTGTTAATTAAAGAAACTAGCGGTACATATATATAGATACTGCACTTAATGATTCTAACATAAAGTGAAACACTTTTACCATCCAAACAAATCATAGGTCAATCTATTTCCTTCAGTCATTGCCCGCAACTCCATAAGGGATAACTTCTCTGGGTTAGTACGTGCATACTTGCTGAACATGTTCTCAAAATGAACTGGCATGCACCTGTTATTTGAACCACCATAGTTAATTACAGTTTTTAAAGACTATATATATAGTTTATAATACACGAGATTTCATTTGGGAGAACTAAAGTTACTTACCTTCCTTCAGTATCATATGTTCCAGAGTCGCTACCATGCTTGGTCTTGTGTATGCTGCGTATATAGATAGGAAAGAAAGGAGAAGGTATCCAGCTCTATATTCAATTCGTTTACCATATATTAGGAATATTAATATGTGTATACCTAATTCACTTGCATACAAATATTAATCAACATACTGGGAGAGTCGGGTAACTCATAGCTCCATTAATGAGAATGGCCATAATAACAGAAAGTATCACATTAAAGCCAATAGCTCGAGACCCTGCAAAATTCAAATTTAAACTTAGCCGCAACAACTTGGTACCAAGTGAAACTGCAATGAGATCATTCAAATGTAGGACCACCAGGAAGATCATAAGTTGCATGCCACTATTTATTTTTCAAACTGGCTACCCAAGGAGAAAAAGATAATAGTAGCACTTAACCTGCATAAGTTTCCCAAGGATACACGATTCCATCACCATTACGATCAAAGAAGGCAACATGCTGCTGAAGAACACTCATATCACAAGGATCGTGTTCTCTAGAACCTTCTGGATGATTCATGTCGGGAGCTGCCATAGCTCTAGCCATGTCTGTATATTACATACTATCAAACACGAACTGAATAAAGAAGAAAACTGCCAATACATTACAAATCAAAATGTGCATACATGTGCATGAATGTGTATAAGTTCTTTACATACCAGCAGAGATAAAATACAAGCACTTAATTTAAAGTGAAGTTCTACAATATTGGTTCTTGGAAACTGTAGTTCCAAGGCATAATGATTGAGATGTGTTAGTGTTACCCTATAAAGTTAAAATACCAAAGTATATAGATTCTTGATACCGGTTGATAAGAATAACATATTTTAGTCCATTGAAGCTTTACTATTATACAGAAAACATGAAACTACGGATGTGCATGGTGTAAAAAAGAAGGCAAAAAAATAGAATCAAAAGACAAATTCGTTATTTGAAATAGGCACACAACATGCTCCTTTTATAATTTAATGTCTTTGACACAAAGAATAAAGCAAGAGCAGGGCATTCACTTTTCCAGTGTACAAACAAGTCATATTGATAGTGCAGGCAAAAGAAGGCGCATGCATGACCATAAATTGAAGCAATTCAGACAAAGTGTACTAGTGAAAAAAGATATATGAATTCATATCAGTAGGTTATATATGAATATATAGATATATCAGGGGAGGAGATTAAGAAAAATCAGTTACGTGTATAAACAAATTGGGACAAAGAAATGGCAGTAAGTGATAAAGAATGAAGGGTTATGGAATGGAAGGGACCCCTGTCTGTGAAAATATCTTTCAGTTTGTTTCGAGCAGACATAGCTTTGCGAGGAGATTATATACTTAATATATGAGGCCTAAAACGCTACCTCCTATTACCAAAAATACAAAACTAAAAAAAATAAAAAGTAAATGCATAAATAAATATACTGTACTTAAACATTATGAATTTATTTGCAAAATATACAAATTCTGTATCAGAATTTGACTAGAATGGCACACAGAGAAAACCCAGGAACAAAAGGAATTGCTTGGTTCTATTTCATTTGCTCTCATTCTTTGTTGTTTTCCAGTGGGTACAAAATCATATTAAAGCCATGACATCTGACGCCAATTATATCTAAAGTAGATACAATTGTCTGAATCCAGAGAGGCAAACCTTATCTCATAAATCCACAAACAGTTTCTGACAACACAATGACAAGCCAGTACTCAACAGAGACCTCCACCATATAACTATTTTGCAACAGACATCCAACAAATCGTTGCTTAATAATTGAACAAAATCAATAGAAATAGAACTATCCTATTCAATCATTGTACAATTAAACAACAGCAATTTTAAAATGCATCCAATGACAGCAATAATTCATATCCATACCTCTCAATCCATGTGCTACGCAGCAGTTGTTTGCTTGCTATCAGAAGCAGCAGTCCACACAATATGCTTCAGCGCTGGCCTTAGTACATTACTGCAAAAACTCATAAACTCTAGTGTATCTCCTCCTTCTTTTCTGACCTCTACAACTAAAACAGACGGCGCAACTGAGAATATATCAGCAACCACAGACAATTTTATCATTCTACCCCTTGCCCCATTGCTCTCTAGTCTGACTCCAGCACTCGAGCTTTTGGTCACCTTAATATTTCCTTCTGCCTAAGCGGTCACTCCTTCTAGTACAATATTATGCCACTAGCTGGTTCTTTAGTTGCAAACCTTATATCTTCTCCTTTTGAGTCGGCTTCGAATAAAGGAGAAAGGTTGAAGCCTTGTGAAAGGGAAAATAGATGAAATGCGTTGAATATTTCAGGGGTATCATCGATTTCTTTCTTTGGTGGAAGTGATGGCGGCATCGGAGATTTTTTGAACCATGGAGAATTGATAATTTTTTCAATGGAAATACGGGTTCTCGGGTTTGGGTCGAGGAGCCTGGTGACTAGGCGACGAGCATCAGAAGAGAACCATGAGGGGCATTTGAAGTCGCCTTTATGGATTTTTGGTACATGGTCACAAGATTGTCATCCTATATTTTGAAACAGTACAGCAACTTAAGGTTTAAAATAAACAATTTTGTACAAATCACAATAGAAAGTTAATACAACTATAGGATAAAAAGCACCATGGATAACAGAAATGAACATGGTTTTTGTTTAGAGGCAAGAAACTTTATAGTGTCTATTCAAAGATTTTTCGAATTGACTATGGAAAAGAGAATGTCTCAGGTGGTGAACAAAAACTTTTTCAAATTCCAGCTTATCTATGTAGAATTATGATATTTCTTTAGTATATACAACCATTTCTTATCCAAAATCAAAGGGGATTTCAAAACATTTAGGAAATAACAAAAATAAACGAGGATATTGTATTTATTAATGAAAGTTAGGTGGTACTAATAAATCGACGAAAATGCAATAGCTATGCTTATAATTTTCTAAGTACCATTTTATAAACAACACAATGGTTTATGCCATTGCTATAAATATGGAACGAACAGCTAACAGAGTTTCCACTAATATCGAAAACAATCCTACTGAAAGAAGATGATGAACAGTATAAAAATACACAATGGATCTTTTATTTCTTTTAACAAGCATGCAACTATACCTGAAATGGAAGAGAACCAGCTAGTAAGACATACAAGATGACTCCACAGGACCATATATCAGCCTTTGCACCATCATATCCTTTCTTTTCAGCAACCTCAGGTGCTGCATATGCTGGAGTCCCACATGTCGTATGGAGCAAACCATCTGCTCCAGCAAATGCACTAAGACCAAAGTCAGCTATCTTTAAATTTCCTACACAATTAGGAACAACAAATGAGTATTGACTAGCTCCATTAGATTAGATTAATATACATTTGCTTAAAAGGCCTGCAATTCCACCCCACCCGTTGGATTATATACATTTCTGCGACCCCTTCCTACGGCCCTGTAGCAAAGTCCATAAATGAAACTCCATTTTAGAGAAGCGGTATCTAATTCTAATCGTTTAAAATTTAGTCAACGCCATTTCATTTCTTCCAGAACTTCCACTCTGTTATTTTCAACCAAAACAATGAGATACAGCAAAAGAAACAATCACGATAACAAATCAAGGAGCATAGATAAAGAGGATCCGCTACATAGCCTCCACCAACAACGATTTCCAAATCGCGAGTTCCTAATTCACTGAGACCAACTACACGTGACCAACCCACCAGCGACTGAAATCCCCAAATCAAATTCAACGCATCGAATCCCCTAGAATCCGCAACTGAATTTGAGAATTGCTTACGAGAGCCGATTTTGATTTGGCTTTGAGATTTGCTTTTGAATTCGAATCGAGACATGAGTTTATAAATTGACATTAGATTTCATTTGATTTGAAGTCGTTCAATTTGATTTGAAGTCGTTCAATTGAACGAATATAAAGTTCCTTTTGTTTTCTTCTTACGGGAGAAGTGGAGGGATAAATGAAAGCTAAGCGGGAAATGAAAAGTTAAGGGGAGGGAAAATGAAAGTTGGAGTAGCAAACCGATGGAAAATGAATGCAAACTAATGTAGTTACATCGGTTGAATTTAAAACCGATACGACTAAAACTATTTGCACGTACAAATTGCTTCGGTTTTTGGTGACAACCGATGCAAATTTGATTTTTTATTACCTATTGCTTTCCACGTACCAATTGCATCGGTAATTAAGATGGAACTGATGCAAATAGTTCTATTTGCATCAGTTTTTACTTCAACTGATGCAAATGAGGCAAAGCAATATGCACTTTTTGTACTAGTGCATATGAATCTCGAAGCCATGTTAACTATGGAGAATGACAAGTCGGAGTAAGATAAAATTTGTAAGCAACATGATGCAGAGATGGCGAGCATTGCCGATCATAATGAGGAGCTCGAGGCCAAAGTCAAGAAACTTGAAGATGATCTTGCCGCCTCTTCCACCTCTTTTACTCAAAAGGAAGAGGTACTTCAAAAGCAAGTACGGGATGCTCATGCTGCTCAACGGAATGCTGAGGCTCAACTTGAAGCTGAAAAGAAGATGACAGAAATCTATCGCACCAACATTGCCCAGCTACGAGAGAAGGCAAGTTCCCATGATTTGGAAATTATGCGGTTGCGAGCTCAACTGTCACAAACTGAAAAAGAGCGCAATGAGGCCATCGCCGGAAAAGAAGCAGCCATCGCCGGAAAAGAAGTGGCTGAGCAATCACACGAGGCGACGAAGGCCAAAATTAGCTCTACATTATTTGATTTTTACATCCATAGCATCTTGGGGCGCGGGAGCCTCTCATTTCTGGGACCGACATATGAAATTACTTTGGCCGAAGTGTGGGAAGCAGTAATTGACATGTTCGGAGATGTTGGCTATGCAAAAGCGGATCTTGAGGCAACCTATCTAGATGATGAAGCACGTACCGCCCTTGCCAGGGGAAAAGAGTAGCTTGCTAGGGAGCAAGCCGAAGCAGCAGGAGGAGAGCGTTTAGAGAAAGCAACTTTAACTGACCTCGCTCGTCCTCCGTCTTCGGTCGACCCTGATACCATTGGCTCTAGTTCTTATTCTCCACCTCCTGCAAAAGCTGAAGTTAAAACCGTAATTACCGAGCCTCCCACTGTTCAAGCCGAGGAGAAGACCCAGGATGACACTGAAGCCGAAAACTTTGAAATCGAAGTGATTAAACCGACTTCTCCAGGTAACTTCGATGTTGATCCAGGTCAAGCGGATTACTTGCTCGCTTCACCTGAATTTGATGAATTTCTCGCTGATTACTTAAGTCTTGATGAACCAGTATCTTCTCTTTTTTCGGAGAATACTGATTTTAACTTCTTTTCTTCTGTAGCGGAAGTACCGAGAGCTGCACAAACTTCTCCCCTTCCAGTTGTTCCTCCTCCATCCCTTCAAATCACTCCTGCTTCTCAGCCGGGATCGTAGGAAGAACAAATAGGAGCCCTTCAAGGCTTGGACGATCCACTTGCTTCGCAAGAGTAGAAGGTTGGGAACTTGAAGAAGGCGAGAAGACTCCGGAGCCTTATGATGATGACACGAAGCTATCTGAGCTAATCACTCCGGGCAGTGAATCTTCTTCAAAGAGGAAGGGGAAGCACGCAATTACGAAGAAGAAGATGAAAAGTGCTTCTGCTGGTGAAGACAAAGTAGAAGAAGATCCGGCTACACCTTCTTCTCCTTCTTCCCCGACCCATCCACACCGGATTCCGAAACTAGTCATTAAGCCGGGAAAGAGCTCTAAAGGTGGCGGGAAGAAGGAGTAATGAGCTGGACTTTACGTTTCTTATTTTTCTTTTTGCATGTATTGACCGGAGATTGTGCGGATACCGGCCTCCGCATGTTGAAACCTGCATATGTACAAAAATTTCATAGTATGGAATAAAATGGTTCTTTTTACTTGTATGATTTCTTGTTAGTATATGTGTGAACGCATTTATTCCTTGTTTTTGCACAAGTTTCTTTATTTACTTTATATGATACTGCAGTGAGCTCGTGGTATGATATTTGAGCATTGTTTTTATTAATATAGCTATATGCCCCCCGTACCACGGCTTACTGCAATATTCTGAAGAGACTTGTACTCTTATTTTAGAGAATAATTCTTCCATTTTGAGGAAATATTATTCTGCTTTTAATAGAATACACTTTGTATCGGAGAAGTTTTTCTTTCTCTTTCTTTTTAAAGAACACTTTTACTTTCGGGGATGATCACTTTTACTTGTTGAAAAGTGGATTCCCCTACGCAGTGAAGCGAGCTTCTGAAGAATGTTTTGATCTGTTGGACGTGCCTCGTTAGAGGGCTTTCTTTAGCACTTCACTATTGAGAGTAAAAGTGTGCCTCTGAAAAGGGCTTGTTTGATATGCCTTTGGGAAGGGCTTTTTTTGTTATGCCTCGGGAGAGGGCTCCTCCGAAGAGGGCTTGTGCCTCGTTAGAGGGCTTTGGTTTGGCACTTCAACTTGGTGAAGTGTGCCTCCGAAGAGGGCTTTCATTTGGCACTTCAAGCTTGGTGAAGTATGCCTCCGAAGAGGGCTTTGGACTCCGAAGAGTAGCATTTGGACTCCGAAGAGTAGCATCGTGAACTCGGAGGAGTAGCATTTGGACTCCGAAGAGTAGCACGAGGACTCTGAGGAGTAGCACTTGGACTCCGAAGAGTAGCATCGTGAACTCGGAGGAGTAGCATTTGGACTCCGAAGAGTAGCACGAGGACTTTGAGGAGTAGCACGAGGACTCTGAGGAGTAGCATTTGGACTCCGAAGAGTAGCATCGTGAACTCAGAGGAGTAGCATTTGGACTCAGAAGAGTAGCACGAGGACTCTGAGTAGCATTTGGACTCCGAAGAGTAGCAGTTGGACTCCGAAGAGTAGCACGAGGACTCGGAGGAGTAGCATTTGGACTCCGAAGAGTAGCATCGTGAACTCGGAGGAGTAGCATTTGGACTCCGAAGAGTAGCAGTTGGACTCCGAAGAGTAGCACGAGGACTTTGAGGAGTAGCATTTGGACTCCGAAGAGTAGCACGTGAACTCGGAGGAGTAGCATTGTTGCTTGTGTCCTTCCACCATCTTCTTCCTAGCGATTCCTCGTTATCACTTCAATTACATGTCCCATCCTTTTGCAAGTTGTTTGCTTTTTTCCAGAGAAGTCTACTTTATCGTTGAGTGAATCCACGGGGCAGACGCAAGCTACTTTACCGGACGTTTGTTTGCACAAATGATCGCGATTGGTTAGCAAGGGTCTGGAACCTTATCATCAAGAAGGTGCCCGCTTTGGTGGAATCACTAACTGTTTGAATAGCACTTCTTTTGTAAGAGTTGAATTTGGGAACTTATGCGACTTGACATTTGTTTATTGAGTGATTTGTAGGAATCGCTGAGCCTTGTGATGTGTTGAATAGGTAAGCTTTGCTTTGATAGCCTGCAATATTAAATCGACATTTTAGCAATATTTTAAAGATACTTGCATATCAAAATGAGACAGGCATTTTATAGTATTAGAGAACACAAGATTTATAGTTCTTTATTATTGATTCGCACTGATTCCTCAGTGGTTTACAATACAAGAGTTATACATCCATCATCATTTTACAATTTTAAGCAATGCTATTAAGTAAAAATTGGATGCAAGTGATTGTTGTTCCAGAATCTCGGGATTGAATTTCCATTTACGCTGGAATCATTGTTTCTGATCCATATGCCAATCAGAATGGAGTGTGGTCAGACGCTGTGTGAGGACCCCTTGTGACAACATTAATGACAAGCTTCTCGGATTCCTGCACTGCGGTTCTGTTGCCTGAGCCGGATTGATGGGCAGGAAGTTGTTGCCCCTGAGTGGATGAGGTTGGGTCGACTCTGTTTTTCTTCACATATTGTTGCAGTTTATTCTGTTTCAGCAATTCTTCAATCACATTCTTTAACTGGCGACATTGGTTGGTGTCATGACCAGGTTGATTGTGGAATCGACAGAATCTCCCATTGTGCATTGCCCCTCTCCCCATCTCAGGTGGTTTGGGATACTCGACAACATCCTTTGTTGCGAAGAAGATATTTTCCGGTGTATCAGTTAAGGGAGTAAAATCTGAAGGATTAAAGCGGCGAGGTTTCTTCTCATTCCCCTGTTTATTTCCTCCGTCATTTTCCCTTTTTTGGTTTCCAGATTCTCTTTTATTAGAAACAGCATCATTATTCTTGACTTCGACAACAACTACTTTTGTTGGCGCAGAAAGGCTTTCCAGGCGCATGAATTCGTCGGCCTTCTTATAGAATTTCTCAAGTGAGTTTGGCTCCTTCATTTTTAGCCATTTTCCAAATTCACTCGATTTGTTGATAGCCCGCATTAAGTAAGTCAAAATCATCCACGGCTCTGCGTTGTCAACTTCGGCTAAGGCTACGTTAAAGTGATTCAAAAAAGATCTAATAGACTCTCCAGGATTTTGTTCAAGGCTGGACAATGACATTATTTCTTTGGCCTTTGAAGCATACAACCTGAACTGATCTTTGAATTTTCGAGTTAAGTCGGAGAATTGACCTACGGACCGAACTGGTAGCTTTGTGAACCAAAGTAGAGCTACTCCTTCTAAGTACACTGGAAAGTATCGGCATTTAATCTCATCTGACGCTCTTGCACCGGTCATATGCCAGTCGTACTTATATAAGAAATGATTAGGGTCACTTGTCCCCCTATAGGCCGGGATAGTAGGATGTACAAATTTTCTTGGAAATTCTGCTCTCAGGATCCTTTCAGTAAACGGAGTTTTGCTTGGAGCAAATCCCCAGTCATTCTCATTTTCTTTCCCCTGCATGCTCTCTTTCATGATTCGACGAACCATCCCTGATAGGTATTCCTCATTGTTCAAAGGCATCGCCGGGCAGGTGTCAGCTATTCTTTCGAAAGTTTGCCTAGGCAAATGTTCGCGAAAAGTTGGCTACGGCCTTGAACCTTCAACTTGGAAAGGTGGCATTTCGGCGGTGCCTGTTGCTCTTTGAGGAATTCCTTTCTCTTGGAAATTATGAGCACCTTCGGCAAAGGTTGTTTCATTGTTTTCTGGTTGTCGATTTGCCCCAAGCAGAGCGTTTAATCTGTCCATCATCAAAGCATTTTGAGCTTCAATTTGTTGGTATAATCCAGACACTACATCGTCTAACTCAGCTCTTGTGACTCCAACGGTAGGAGTTTCCTGGTTTGCTGTTGGGGAAGCGGAAGTCCCCTCATGAGCATTTCCGGATCTGGTAGATCTACTCTTTCTTTCAGGAGCCATGATTTCAGACAGACTTCTGGTTTTTAAGGAGATTCTTTCAACAAATCTTTGCGAAGCAAAGGTGGGATCTTCCTGAGTTCAATTCTCAGTGAAAGCACCAAAATTTTAACGCTAAAATCGAACGCTAACACCCCGGTGTGTGTGTAAGTAATGTGAAAGCACCACCCGTTGGTACGGGAACAAGAAATATAAGCAGAAAATAGCAGAAAAGTAAAGAAACAGCAGTTTTATAGTGGTTCGGCTTAATATTTAGCCTACGTCCACTTTAATCTTCTTTATTGATGACTCGATTACAATTCTTTACAATCCACTTCGATTACAACACATTATGACGAGTAGCTAGAACTTAAATGGAGAAGAATCTTTCGAATTCATGTTGAATGTGTTTGATCTTCTCTTGAAGTTCGTTGAAGCGTCTTCGGTGTTTTGGAGTGCTTGAAGTGTTGGATGAGTCGAGAAAACAGCAGAGTATCGGCATTCCAGAAATGAGCCCCAAAAGTCCTTTTGAAGTTGGAGTAGGTAGGGTATTTATAGGGAGAGTTCGGAGTTAGGTTGTAGGTCATGAACGACCTAGGGGTAGGTCGTAGGTCGTGGGCGACCTAGTAGGCATGATTTACGACTTAACATTTTTGCACTTGACCATCTAAACATTTTGACAAGTCATAGGTCGTGAACAGGTTAAGATAGGTCATAGGTCGCGTGCGACCTAAGAAGTGCGAGCTATGGCTTAACAGGAGTGCACTTGTTCTGTCTGAATGAGTTGCTAAGTTGTAGGTCGTGAGCGACCTTGGATAGGTCGTAGGTCGTGAGCGACCTAGAAGAGGAGCGACATAGGAATTTGCCTGGGTTCGTTTAGGTCGTGAGCGACCTAAGGAGTAGTTGCTGGAGCTTTAGGTCGCTAGGTAGTCCCCTCCTTTAGGTCGTTAGGTCCTTTAGGTCGTTAGGTTGCTAGGACTTTTAGGTCGCTATCTCTGTTAGGTCGCTAGCCCTATTAGGTCGCTAGGACTTTTAGGTCGCTATCTCTGTTAGGTCGCTAGGTCGTTGGAGTTTTAGGTCGTTAGTTCGTTGATGTTTTAGGTCGCTTCAAAAAGAGGAGTTAACACAGGTGCCACGACCATTTCGAAAGGTTGTTTAAAAGGAGTTTCAATTGCCACAACCTTTTTGAAAGATGAACTTAAAAGAGATCTAAATCACCTAAATTGTTTGGATAAAGGGATTTGAGAGGTTTAAACTATCTTATTCTGTTCGAAAGGTGATTTTGAAGGGATCACTTACACTTTGAACTTCGCTTTGGGGTGTTGACAAGTTTTTTTGTTAACATGGTACGTTTATTTTATTGTGATAAATCACTCATGGTTACAATGCATTGTAACTACTATCACAAAACATACCATTTATTGATTTTATTAAGTATACTTTTATTAAATTAATTGCTAAATATAACATATTATATCAAGTATATAATATAAATAAAACACCTTTCATTTCGAACAAGATTGGTTATCAAGTTAGATATATGTAACAAATTACATAATTCCCCTAGGTACACCTCTAGCTCTATCAGATACATTTGTTGAAACTAGAGTACGTAACACTCTCCAAATGTTAAGTAGTGTATTACTTATGACTGCTGGTGGAATCAAGGGGCTACAAACTAATAACTATTGGATAACCATGGAATGACTCACTCGATAGTTTTCTTTTAATTAATACAATTAAAGTAAAACAAAGAATATTGATGTGACAACATAACACAATTCCCTCGACTTGAGAATACTATCGAACTTCACTTTGAAAACTCCACATTGATTAGAGTTAAATCATGGCATGACATCCATTGAACAACTATTATTGGGACGAGTGAAAGCATTAGAAGTGAAACTCTATTCGAGAGAGAATTCGCCTTTTCAGTTATATGTGGTTAGTATCACGGGGTCAACTTAAGTCAACTAAAAGTCAATGTCTCTAGCTAGAGCATTTCGGTTAATAATTATTATTATTATTAAACAAACGACTTTTGTGTTTGGACTATAAAGCTGAATGTCGATGATATTGGAATTTTGATCGTTATCAAATTCCATAAGTCCTAACATGACATAGTTTTGACGAAGAGAATTGGTGTAAATAATTATCACTTCCTGGTAATGCTTAAGTATGTGAATTTTCATTTCATCGAAGCTATATAAGCAGTAAATTTGGCTAAAATATATCACTACTAGTTAAGGTGACGTGCAAACATTAATATTTGAACTATTCGATATTAATCACCGACCGAATTTGTACCTAAAGATTCAATAGAACCGCAATGTTGAATCCTCCATCTACCACCCGATTTAATTAAATATAAATGTTACGATTAATTGGATCAATTAATATTGATGTAATGTTATTGTATATTTTATTATTATATGAACTGTGTTGATTATTAATTAAAATAGTGCAAATATAAAAGTTATATACACACTTGTCAATATATGATGTCGATGTACGTTTAAATTTGATTTAAATGTAAAATATCTAATCGCTTGAAGTGATTTGAGGCTTAATAAGGACACGTGTATGGTCGGCCATGGTGGAAAGGAATTGGCTTGGAATTTGATTCCAAAAGATGTGTAAATGGCTAAAAAAAGAGATATATGTTGTTTCTATCTTTGACCCCCTTCTTTCCTATACTATTTAAACATACCTTACCACACTTTTTTCAGAATTTCTTTAAAGAGTTTGTGCCTCCACCTCACCCATCTAGCCATGGTCGAAAATCCTCTCTCTCCTTTTCAAAATTGATGCAAAAAATACAATACATATTCATTTAAACATCAAAAGGAATAGCGTGTAGTTTTATTAATTGGGTTTCTCCGTTGGGAAATGTTAAACAAGGTTTCAAACGAAGCAACAAAGATTCAACATTCAAGGTATTCTCTTGGGAAATAACAAGGTAGTATCTGCAATTACAATTTCACATAATTATATAATTGACTATGATATGCTTTTGCATAATTCCAATATATTTCAGATCTACTTTTGTCACATATAAATTATTAAATGTTCAACATGCTAATTTAATTTATATCCATTTTATACACCCCAATTGATTGTACAATCTTTATGTTGACATTTAGTTTAGTTTCTTTATCTCATTCAACTATTTGTTGTATATGTATAGTTTATATCCAAACCATTGCAATGGATTGACATGTGCCTACAATGTTTGATTTAGTTTGATGTTATTTTGCAATTATTATTAGAAAAAAATTTGATTGTAAATTATGATTAAGTACATATATATGTAGGAAACTTACTTGTTTTTCAAACAATTTTGATTAACTTTTAATAATTTTGATTGTAAACAATTTCTTAATCAAAATTATTTTGATTGAAAACCATTTAATTAAGTATATACATATATGTTTCAAGTTTTAAAAAAACAATTTTGATTGATAACAAATTGATTAAGTTGTTGATCTGAATATATTCTATATGGGTATTGATTGCTGTAATAACCCGAGATTTTGTAAAAGTAAGTTTTCGTCATTAAACGATTAATTGATTGTTAATTGCTGTTGAGTGTTTTAATCAGTTGTATACATTTACAGTTTTGTTATTAAAATTATAGGGCTTTAAAAATTTAATCTCGGCCCAATATTCCTTTAAAATTCTCGATGCCGTTCCCTTCTTATTTCCATCCGACCCGTTCCTTTATCATTTCATTCGAACCCTAGAAAAAAAAAAGCAAACGAAAAGAGAAATTAAAAATGGTGGCGGCTTCGTTCTCGTTCATTCCTCTTCGACAAAAATTAGGGCTCCGGTCAAAGTCGTGGTGCCGCGACTTCGAGTTGCTCGAGCGAACGATGTTTCATGGTCGATCATTCATCGCGAAGAGCCAGGCTTCTATTCTCATTGAAAGAGGTGAGTAATTCTTAATTACTCACATCTAATTCGAATTCATGTATTGGTGATTTTGTGTTTCGGCCTTGAATTTTTGGTACCTGACTTCGGTCGTGATTTCTTGGCTTATTTTGAGTTTTGTTTGAATTTGTCAATTACTTTGCATTGGCCATGGATCTTCGTTTGGATGTTTGTGATGAATTCTGACCTTTTCAATTCCTATATTTTCGTTGCTTTATTACTTGATAATCACAGTTTGGGTTTCTTGACTTGGTTCGATTCCTTGCTCACCACGGTTCTGACTTTGATCTGTTTCTTTGAATTGTTGACTTCGGTCACTTGACTTTGTTTATGTGATTCCATGACTTTATACTCGACTTTGGCCATTTGTGTTTATTCCCGTAGCATTGATTTCAAAAACTAACTTCGGCTTGATCTTTGTAAAAAAAATATTGTCTGTATATATATGCATATATACATTCGTATGTGTGTATGCATATATTGTTGAATTTTCATTGCATTCCATTGTTTGCTTGTTTACTATAATGTTGAAGTTGTTTTGAACTAGTGCACTTGTCAGTGCAGTCTTCATATATGTGCATACATACATTTATCTTTGAGCCTGGGCAGTTTGGTTTCATGTTCATGTGTGTCTGGTCGAGTTCATTGCTGTATAGTTTCACTTGAATTTGTATTATGATTCTTTAGTTCTTCATTTTGGCCTGGATATATGGTCTGGACTTGATTTTGGTCAGTGCTTATGTCGGCACTGGGTTGCTTAATTGTGCCGTGCCTTGGTTCGAACTGGTCCAGTGTTGTTTCATTGATTCACTTGTATTAGAGTTCATTATATGTGTACATCTGTTGCACTGTTATGATTCTGCATCACTTGTATACCATCTGAAGCTTGATATGCTAGCTTGTAGTTCATGTGTTCACTCTGATGTATATGCATTTGCCACTGTTTGTTTACTTTGATTCTGCGTGTAGTTGCAGCACCCACTGTGTTGTTAATTTGAGTTGATATTACCTGGTTCCACTGACATATGAGTTGGTTCATTTCTTGTTCTATTGCTCCACCATACTTCTATATTTTCATTTAGTTTATGTGTCTTTGGTATTGTTGCTTGCTGCACTTGTGTGTCCTTGTTATCCCAACTGTCGTGTACAGGTTACATGCAAAATTCAATTGTTGTCAACCTGTGGCCTTAGTGCCTAGATGCTATTCATTTTTATGTATGCTGTGCATTCGTTTTCAAGTAAAATTGCAACATGTGGTAGTTGCAGTTTGTATTTACTGTGCTTATCCCTGTTTCTTTGAATTCTCTGTTGCTCTAGACTTGAAGTCTTGATAGCACTTTTGCTTTGTAGTTGTGTTGAGTCAAGTGGCTTGACCTTCTTGCAATTTGTTGTAGTTTGATTTGGGCCTGTTTAAATTGCAGTCTACATTTCTGATAGTGGATTTACACTTGAATTTCTAGCCTGTTACACTATTAGTTTTATTTGCAGTTGCGTTGAGTCGCGATAGCACTGACTTGACCTCTGCCGTTTCTATTTGTTGTGATATGTAGTAGCCTAAATTGCTGGTGCATACGCTTCATTCTGAAGTTATACTGGATATGGGTCCACTGTCTTGACTGGTACTTGACTCACTGGTTCGAGTCACTTGTGCATGTCACTATGCATTTCTATTGCACTTGAGTTTCATTTTGATTGACTTGATGCCATTTGGTTCTGGTTCGTTGATCTTTTGAGTATTTCAGGCTGTAGTGGCGAGGCAGTATACGCGTGCGTATACTGCATCCCTACCAGAATTGATGTTTTAAATTAATTATTTTGTTGGTGTCTAATTATCTTTTAGATAATTAGATTCTGATTTTCTAATTATTTATTTAATAATTGGATTTTGTTGTTAAATTGCTGTTTAGGCAATTCTGTGTTTTCTAAATTATCTGCATTGGTAATCTTTTATCTATCTTTGTTGGTGATTTGGATTATCTGATTTGTTGTTTAACACTGTTTAGTGTTATATCTGTCGTTATCCGATTCTCTTATCGAGGAGTCGGATATACGAGATTTCTGTGACTGTCGTCTATTTGATATTGATTATTATTGCTTCTGTGCATTAATAACTGAGTTTGAATTAGACTGACCCGTGTATTATTTTCTTTTGAATTTAATACTCGGGTCAGACCCGAGTTATTTCAGGTTGTAGATTTCCTGCTTTGAGTTGCTGTTTGAGCTATGAAGACTTTTCACATCTTTTGGAGTAGTCGTGTCATAGTATAGGTTGATATGTATTCATGTATATTAGTTGATAATGTACGTGTATATATAACTTTCAGAGTCGACAGTTGTAGTTGTATCATATGTATTGTGTCAATTGTATTGTAACTGACATCAGTTATATATATATGAGATCTTTTGTTATTTGTGTTCCACATTTTATTATCTGTGTTATTATTATATATATTGTCCTAAACTATTATGAACCATCGTAGTTCGTTTTATACTGGAATTGGGTATGTCGATGGGAGTAAATAAATAAGAGATGAAAAATGAAAAATATATACCACTCCTATCGAGGTAACCAATACTAGTGTAAGGCCAACTACGGATGGTCGCTCCTATCCAGCTTTATTCTTCGTAATAACAGACAGTATTTTTTTTAATACTCTTTGTTATTGTGAGCATAGAGGTGGGGCGTTACAGTTGGTATCAGAGCTTGGGGTTTATGGATATAATATAAAACATAACTTAGATGGAACATGTGTTACAACTATTGGTCGGTGTTTTTATTTGTGCTTTGAGTCAAAACTAAAGTTTTGAAATTTTGGCGGAATTTTTTAATATCTTTATTTAAAAATAAAAGTGAAATTGTGTCTGATGATTTGATTGATTTGTGTTCTGTTTATCAGAGTGCGCAGTGGAAACAGTGAAACTGTCTTCGCTGAATACAGCTGATAATCTTTTTGATTTAAAAATCAAAATATGAAATTGAAATAGATTTCATTTGTGTTTACATAACTATATTTATTTTGTTTCTTTGAGAATTTCGAATCCGATTTAAGGATTCGAAGCGATTGCAGTTATGTGATTTTGTTGAGATTTTTGCTGGTTTTTTTTATGATAATCATATATTGATTAGATTTTGCTGTTTTGAATTATCTTCATTGAAGATATATTCGAGTAATTCTTTGTTCATTTTGTAGTACGTGCAAATTTGAGTTGCACGTTACTGCATTAATTTTACGTTGAACCGATGTTTGGTTTAAACGTATTTTGTTGTCGTTATCTTTATAACGGGATTTTTTACATCCGTGCTAAATTTTTGAAGCACGATGTTTTGTTGGCATTTTAATGAATGAAAATTCACTAGTGTTACATTTTGATGTAAATTATTTTGATGAGATTTTGACGTTTAAAAATTTCTGTCGCTTTGGCTTTAGTAACCGTCAAATTTTAAAAAGTGGATTTTCAAGCAGTTATTCCACAATGCTGATTTTGAGATTCGTTTTACGATGTTTTGGGAAGTACAATTTCCTCTTCGAAATTGTTACTAATATTGCTGCTTTAATCACGTGATTGGAAAATCGTTTTAAAATGAAAATTGTTTTATAAAAGTTTTAACATTTTACGCTTTCAAAAGAATGAGGAAGCGAATTAAACGATTCAGCAAAATCGAGGACTATGACCCCTTTCTTTTACTGATTCGCTTAACTCCGGACTTGTCCAGTTGAGAATGTGAATTGTTATTTTTATAAAATAAATAAAATTGTTTTCAAGAATTTTACAGTTTGCGCTTTCAAAAGAATGAGGAAGCGATTTAAACGTTTCAGCAAAATCGAGGACTATGACCCCTTTCTTTTACTGATTCGCTTAACTCCAGACTTGTCCGTTTGAGAATGTAAAATGTATTTTTACAAAATACACAATTTTGCACTTTTAAGGAAACGATGAAGAGAATCAAACGATTTAGTAAAAGACGTGGTATGAGACATGTGCGTTTGCTATTTCGGTTAATTCCGGACTCGTTAATTGAAATATTTGATATTTTGATGATTTGATGCTTTCGTGTGCTTTCGAGCCACTATGTTGGACCTTCGGGTCATTTGTTGGGCTTTCGACCCACTCTGATGGACCTTCGGGTCAAATACCAGTACTAGACCTTCGGGTCACTCTAGGGACCTTCGGGTTATTTGTTGGGCGCCAAAATTATATTGAGTACTTGGTAGGCTTCGGCT
This sequence comes from Allium fistulosum, assembly GCA_030737815.1. Lineage (NCBI taxonomy): Eukaryota > Viridiplantae > Streptophyta > Magnoliopsida > Asparagales > Amaryllidaceae > Allium > Allium fistulosum. Next base: position 419,747,130 of record CM060907.1, on the reverse strand, counting down.
ATTTGTTGATGCACGTGCGGTGAACTAAAAACTCGCCATCTGAAGGGATCGATCCAAGCTTTTATGTTGATTTTCTAGTCTTCTTAATTGATTTCTAGATATTTGTTGTTTCTAATTATCTGCAGGTAATTAGATATCTGATGTTATGAGATTTAATTATCGTTTTGATAATTGAATATTTGTTGATGTGAGATTTGACTATCGTTTTTGATAATCGAATAATTGTTGATTTGAGATTTGATTATCGTTTTGATAATCGAATATTTGTTGATTTGGGATTTAATTATCGCTTTTGATAATTAAATATTTGTTGATTTGAGATTTAATTATCGCTTTTGATAATTAAATATTTGTTGATTTGAGATTTAATTATCGCTTTTGATAATTAAATATTTGTTGATTTGGGATTTAATTATCGCTTTTGATAATTAAATATTTGTTGATTTGGGATTTAATTATCGCTTTTGATAATTAAATATTTGTTGATTTGGGATTTAATTATCGCTTTTGATAATTAAATATTTGTTGATTTGGGATTTAATTATCGCTTTTGATAATTAAATATTTGTTGATTTGGGATTTAATTATCGCTTTTGATAATTAAATATTTGTTGATTTGGGATTTAATTATCGTTTTGATAATTAAATATTTGTTGATTTGGGATTTAATTATCGCTTTTGATAATTAAATATTTGTTGATTTGGGATTTGATTATCGCTTTTGATAATTGAATATTTGTTGATTTGAGATTTGATTATCGTTTTTGATAATCGAATATTTGTTGATTTGAAATTTGATTATCGTTTTGATAATCGAATATTTGTTGATTTGAAATTTGATTATCATTTTGATAATCGAATATTTGTTGATTTGAAATTTGATTATCATTTTGATAATCGAATATTTGTTGATTAGAAATTTGATTATCGTTTTTGATAATCGAATATTTGTTGATTTGAAATTTGATTATCGCTTTTGATAATCGAATATTTGTTGAGTTGAGATTTGATTATTGTTTTTGATAATCGAATAATTGTTGATTTGAGATTTGATTATCGTTTTGATAATCGAATATTTGTTGATTTGAGATTTGATTATCGTTTTGATAATTGAATATTTGTTGATTTGAGATTTGATTATCGTTTTGATAATTAGGATATGTGCTAATTTTGCTGATTATGAGATTTTCTAGTCTCTAATTGATTCTAGAGTATGCTAATTTTATTGAATTGCTGTTTCCTATCTATCTCTGTTGATAGTTAGAGTTTGCTGATTATGAAATTCGTGTTTTCTAGTTATTTGTTGGATATAGATATTTGCAGTTTGTGATTGTGTTTTCTAATTATCTTTACTGATAATTAGATTTTTGCTGTTTTATAATTATCGTATCGATAGTTAGATATTGTTGTTTTGTGATTTTCTGTATTTTAATTATCTAGTTGATAATTGAATATTGCTGATAATTGTATTTATTCGGTTTTGCTATGTTCTGATTATCTATTGATAATTAGATTTTGTTGAGAATTTGTGAATTTCCTTTATGGAATTAAAAGATTTCTTTGGTGTTTGTATTCTCGACCTTTATTTTCTAGCTTAACCAGTTTAGGTTAGAAAAATAATTGTTATAGACGACTTTAAGTATGAAAATTGCGGGGACGCAATTTTTATAAGGAGGGGAGTCTGTAACAACACGAGATTTTGTAAAAGTAAGTTTTCGTCATTAAACGATTAATTGATTGTTAATTGCTGTTGAGTGTTTTAATCAGTTGTATACATTTACAGTTTTGTTATAAAAATTATAGGGCTTTAAGAATTTAATCTCGGCCCAATATTCCTTTAAAATTCTCGATACCGTTCCCTTCTTATTTCCATTCGACCCGTTCCTTTATCATTTTCATTCTAACCCTAGAAAAAAAGCAAACGAAAGGAGAAATTAAAAATGGTGGCGGCTTCGTTCTCGTTCATTCCTCTTCGACAAAAATTAGGGCTCAGGTCAAAGTCGTGGTGCTGCGACTTCGAGTTGCTCGAGCGAACGATGTTTCATTGTCGATCATTCGTCGCGAAGAGCCAGGCTTCTATTCTCATTGAAAGAGGTGAGTAATTCTTAATTACTCACATCTAATTCGAATTCATGTATTGGTGATTTTGTGTTTCGGTCTTGAATTTTTGGTACCTGACTTCGGTCGTGATTTCTTGGCTTATTTTGAGTTTTGTTTGAATTTGTCAATTACTTTGCGTTGGCCATTGAACTTCGTTTGGATGTTTGTGATGAATTCTGACCTTTTCAGTTCCTATATTTTCGTTGCTTTATTACTTGATAATCACGGTTTGGGTTTCTTTACTTGGTTCGATTCCTTGCTCACCACGGTTCTGACTTTGATCTGTTTCTTTGAATTGTTGACTTCGGTCACTTGACGTTGTTTATGTGATTCCATGACTTTATACTCGACTTTGGCCATTTGTGTTTATTCCCGTAGCATTGATTTCAAAAACTAACTTCGGCTTGATCTTTGTAAAAAAATAATATTGTCTGTATATATATGCATATATACATTCGTATGTGTGTATGCATATATTATTGAATTTTCATTGCATTCCATTGTTTGCTTGTTTACTGTAATGTTGAAGTTGTTTTGAACTGGTGCACTTGTCAGTGCAGTGTTCATATATGTGCATACATACATTTATCTTTGAACCTGGGCAGTTTGGTTTCATGTTCATGTGTGTCTGGTCGAGTTCATTGCTGTATAGTTTCACTTGAATTTGTATTATGATTCTTTTGTTCTTCATTTTGGCCTGGATCTATGGTCTGGACTTGATTTTGGTCAGTGCTTATGTCGGCACTGGATTGCTTAATTGTGCCTTGGTTCGAACTGGTCCAGTGTTGTTTCATTGATTCACTTGTATTAGAGTTCATTATATGTGTACATCTGTTGCACTGTTATGATTCTGCATCACTTGTATACAATCTGAAGCTTGATATGCTAGCATGTAGTTCATGTGTTCACTCTGATGTATATGCATTTTCCACTATTTGTTTACTTTGATTCTGCATGTAGTTGCAGCACCCACTGTGTTGTTAATTTTAGTTGATATTACCTGGTTCCACTGACATATGAGTTGGTTCATTTCTTGTTCTGTTGCTCCACCATACTTCTATATTTTCATTTATTTTATGTGTCTTTGGTCTTGTTGCTTGCTGCACTTGTGTGTCCTTGTTATCCCAACTGACGTGTACAGGTTGCATGCAAAATTCAATTGTTGTCAACCTGTGGCCTTAGTGCCTAGATGCTATTCATTTTTATGTATGATGTGCATTCGTTTTCAAGTAAAATTGCAACATGTGGTAGTTGCAGTTTGTATTTACTGTGCTTATCCCTGTTTCTTTGAATTCTTTGTTGCTTTGGACTTGAAGTCTTGATAGCACTTTTGCTTTGCAGTTGTGTTGAGTCAAGTGGCTTGACCTTCTTGCAATTTGTTGTAGTTTGATTTGGGCCTGTTTAAATTGCAGTCTACATTTCTGATAGTGGATTTACACTTGAATTCTAGCATGTTACACTATTAGTTTTATTTGCAGTTGTGTTGAGTCGCGATAGCACTGACTTGACCTCTGCCGTTTCTATTTGTTGTGATATGTAGTAGCCTAAATTGCTGGTGCATACGCTTCATTCTGAAGTTATACTGGATATGGGTCCATTGTCTTGACTGGTACTTGACTCACTGGTTCGAGTCACTTGTGCATGTCACTATGCATTTCTATTGCACTTGAGTTTCATTTTGATTGACTTGATGCCATTTGGTTCTGGTTCGTTGATCTTTTGAGTATTTTAGGCTGTAGTGGCGAGGCAGTATACGCGTGCGTATACTGCAGCCCTACCAGAATTGATGTTTTAAATTGATTATTTTGTTGGTGTCTAATTATCTTTTAGATAATTAGATTCTGTTTTTTCTAATTATTTATTTAATAATTGGATTTTGTTGTTAAATTGCTGTTTAGGCAATTCTGTGTTTTCTAAATTATCTGCATTGGTAATCTTTTATCTATCTTTGTTGGTGATTTGGATTATCTGATTTTTTGTTTAACACTGTTTAGTGTTATATTTGTCGTTATCTGATTCTCTTATCGAGGAGTCGGATATACGAGATTTCTGTGATTGTCGTCTATTTGATATTGATTATTATTGCTTCTGTGCATTAATAACTGAGTTTGAATTAGACTGACCTGTGTATTATTTTCTTTTGAATTTAATTCTCGGGTCAGACCCGAGTTATTTTAGGTTGTAGATTTCCTGCTTTGAGTTGCTGTTTGAGCTATGAAGACTTTTCACATCTTTCGGAGTAGTCGTGTCATAGTATAGGTTGATATGTATTCATGTATATTAGTTGATAATGTACGTGTATATATAACTTTCAGAGTCGACAGTTGTAGTTGTATCATATGTATTGTGTCAATTGTATTGTAACTGATATCAGTTATATATATATATATATATATATATATATATATATATGAGATCTTTTGTTATCTGTGTTCCACATTTTATTATCTGTGTTATTATTATATATATTGTCCTAAACTATTATGAACCATCGTAGTTCGTTTTATACTGGAATTGGGTATGTCGATGGGAGTAAATAAATAAAAGATGAAAAATGAAAAATATATACCACTCCTTTCGAGATAACCAATACTAGTGTAAGGCCAACTACGGATGACCGCTCCTATCCAGCCTTATTCTTCGTAATAACAGACAGTATTTCTTTTAATACTCTTTGTTATTGTGAGCATAGATGTGGGGCGTTACAATTGCATTAATGTAAAATTATTTTAATTTTAAAATCGATAAGTGGTGTTTATGTAAAATTACATTAATGTGTCGGTCAATCATGTTTAAGTGTTTAGATACTCTTATCGATTTAGTAGCATCCCACTATTTATGCCACTCAACAGATAAATCAACACAATATAAAACCATTTATATTCACTAACAAATATGCGCTCATATCTATCAATACACTCAACTCATTCTAGAGTACTACTGACTCTATCTATAATGAGTAATCCCCACCAAAGCCAAGGTTCTCACTTAACTTTCAGCTCTAATACCAACTATAACGAATCAGCCACTCCAGACCAGCCCCGGTAGGCTTTTCAACCATCCTGCTACCTTCTGCTTTTCAACATGGGGGTACTCCTGCTTTTCAACATAGAGGTGACTACAATTGGTACCTCGAATTTGCATTTACGGCCAGCCTCGCGACATCCACAAACAACCCATCAAGGCCTTATACTACTTCTCAGGGACATGTAGGAGTAAGAGTCTAAGCTTCGTCACTGTTCACAAAGCGAGAACCCCCTATCATGCGTACGTGACCCTATCACCAAGCAAATTCGATCTCGGTCTCTTCGAAACGATCAACGAATTTGGCCAAAATTTATAGTCGGTTGTTTAACTATCAATAAAACATCCATAAGCAGACATCGTGCCTTATTATAAATTTTCTAAAAATTTATCTTCAAAATATCTTTATAAGATATATATTCAAATCCATTCCAAATTTTTAATATTTGAGACAACTCAAATACTTATATCCATATCAGGATATTTCAAACCATCTCTTATTTTAACACTAAGAAAAATATTTAAAAATATATTTTTCTAAACCCTTTACTTCTCAACACTTAGGAAAGTTCCATTTATTTCTCTTTTCTCAAAATCCTTCACAATTTATATTGTAAATTCCTTAACTCATTTATAACGAATTCTATAAGTTCCGGGTTCCTTAATTAATTTCCTTTAATATTTTCGAAGTCAAAACACTTGTCTATAATTCCAAATATCCATTTCTAACTTCTTTTATGAATCCTAATTCATTTTTCGAAGTTGACTTTTATTTAAATACTTCAGAAATTTTTCCTTACATTTCCCCAAATTCCATGTTGAGAATATCTCTTATAAACCCCATCTACTGAATAAACCCCATTTTCAAACCTCGAGATGATTTATAAATATATTTAAATCATTACAAAACTCTCTCTATATATATAAAATAAGTATTTAAAGAATAATAATTTATTTTTAAAACATGTTCAAGTAATTATTTAAAATATCGAAACTCTTTTTATAAACATCAATAACTCATTTTTAGATAAAAAATCAATTTTCAAAGCTGATTTTAAAAATTAGGATTTATTAAAATAAATAATAAGTATTTGAAAAATTCACTTTTCGATGTATTTCAATTCTACTAGTTCAAAATTACATAGTTTAATAAATAAAACTTCCCTTTTTTAAAACAATTTAACTTCTTGATAATAGAAATATAATTTCAAAATCTCAATAACCAATTAATTTATAAATTCCTTTCGATTCACAACCCATCAATTTCATTTCGATTCCATAACCATCTCTTTTTTTTCCAACCTGATTTCCATATTCTGATATAAATTCACACGATGAATTTATATTCCCAATTTATCAACTGATATCCTCTTCTCTTATTTATAAACATCGTTTATAAAATTTTATAACTCCTTTAGGTTTTACTTGTTTATAAAAACAATCTTATTTATAAAATTTCATTTTATAAATCCATTTCCTTATAAATTCCATTTATTCTACCAATAAAAATTTTAATATCGATTTCAACTCCTTTTTATATTTTTCAGGATATTATTTAAAAATCCTTTATATAGATTATTTTTAAAAGTTCTATTTAAAACAATTTGGGGGTTAGTTAAGTTCAACCAAAATCAAATTTAGTGTTTATGAAGGGTGTTTTAAATGGTAACTTGCCATGTGACAAGTGTTTAGTTGATGGACATGTTTTGTAAAACGCTGTTTCGGGATAATAAATGATTTTATAAGAAGATGGTTAAAAATAATAAACTATTTATTTTAAAGGGAATTGTTTTTAAATGAAAGATTTTAAAAGGGGTTTAATCTAATAAAAAGGATTTATAAATTGGAAGGAGATTTTGGAATTGGGGAAAAGTGGTTTGAATTTTAATGATTTTTGAAAGTAGGTTTATAATGGGTTTTAGAGACCAAAATGGGGAAGTTTTATAAATGGTTCGAGGTTTATAAAAAGTGTTTTCTTAATTAAACTTGGAAAATTATAAAGAAGCTTTATAATAGATTTTGAGATATTTATGAATAAAGTTATTTTGGAAATAAATGATTGATTTTCATAGCGTAATTCGAGGGATAAGGATTGCCTACATTTTACTATGGATTCGTTGGGATAGTGAACCGTTGAGTAAGCGGCGATCCATGATTGATACGGAACGGTGCTTTACATATCTACTTTCAAAACATTTTCAAATATTTTTTGAAAGAAATGGATTGTGAATATACAAATACTGGTGATATAAGTGTAACGGCCCAGAGATTTTCGACCCCGAAAATCGACACTAATACGTTCACTGTATAGAGTGCCGAGCAATCGAGTACCGAAAACCCCAGACTGTTAGGGTTAAGAAGAAAAAGAGGCAGAAGAAGAAACAAAACAACAGCACAAAATCTCACAATCGTAGCGGAACAAAATATAATAAAAAAATAGCAGCATTTTATTCAAGAAAAGCTGTAACTGTCAATATACATACAATATATCAGAGTACAATCATCAACAAATATTCCGGACAGTTATAATAACTTGTCCAAGGATACCGTCTACACAGCCCATAATACACAGCGAAATCCAATCAATACGTCTCTGCCATCCAGCTCGTCTCTTGAGCTCCAAAACGTCCTAACCTAAAAATCTGTAATACTCGGTCTGACCCGAGCATTACAATAAAGTAACACCCGAGTCAGGCTGGAAACCAGCGTGAGTAAAACCACTTAATTTGAAAAAAAATAAATTAAGTAATCCAAAGGTAACTCGTACAACACGACGAGTTTTTATTTCGATTTAAGACCAAACCCTTTTTCCGAAATCCATTGGTTTTTGCAAAGATATCTAGGTACAGTTTTACTTATTTAAAATAGTCAAATTTACTTAATTTATTCAATTCCAGCCTATTAAACTTTATAATCAAACCCGTAAAGATTTGTAGTGGTTATTAAATCGAAGTGGTCCTGGATAACGCTGATATCCGATCCCGGTCTCTTCGAACAAACAAGTGACAAATTTAAAAGAGTAAATTGTTTAATTTATTACTTAGGGTGACAATATTCAGATATAGGAATTTCTTCATAGGTTACTCTCAAATAAAATGTGCCGATGTTTTCATTCTAACCATTTTCATTCAATTTAGCTACTTGCTGGAACCGAACGAATAATAAAAATCCAATAACAATAACGTGGACGTATAAGAACAACCCACCACCCGAATTTAACCAACTAAAATTTTATCAAATTCACCTATATCTCTAATCCAAATTGATTATAAATTTTAAAGAAATTATAAGCAATTTATTATTGGTTAACAAAAGAAAAATTAAACATTCTCCTTAATAACTAATTTATTAAATAACATAAAACTAATCACATAAGACTTTATTTATTATCTTGCTTCCAACCATTTATACAATAATCAAATTTTTGATATTTAAAGAGGACTAACAAAAGTTACCATGGTCTATACTCTAGGTGTTAGGGTCATAACCCCAAAGTTATCATGTCGAAAGGAATTAAATCTGAAAAGAGAAACATGCTTACGTTTAAAGTTTATTAGGTAAATAACATATATATTTATTTCCATTTTCTTCTAAACTACGGCCCACTAGCACAACCGGCCCACACAAAAACTCAGGCCCCAACCTTTCTTCCCTCCCTTCCTCCTCCTTCTTTTCCAGTTCTGTTCTTTTCTTTATTTTTCTTCTCTTTACTTAAATTAATATAGGTGCAAGATGAGAAGTATGTACAGGTTAGGCAATATTGCACAAACTATGCTTACAGGTAATATACTTTTGCTTTGTAAAGTTAGTTATATAATAAAAGTATAAAGTGATGTCAAATCAAAGTTACTAAAATATATTCACCAAGTTGAAAGTCAAGCAACAATGCTTTGTAATAAAAACACACAGGCAAAATTTCGAAACTTATATGTCTCTATGCAAAGCTAGGCTACTGATAGAAGTAGATACAAAGTAATATCAAGATGCTACCTTTTCAAAGCATGTACAGGCATTAATTAATTTCAAAGCAAGAGTACTATCTTATATGAATAGTCTAGTTAGGCTTTATGTTTATATGCATTTAAACTTATACCACACACACGCATATATATATATATATATATATATATATATATATATATATATATATATATATAGGTGTGCATAAATTTATGTCAAATCAGGCTATTTATATTTTACTAGGTACTTAAAGATGCCAGGTAAAAACATGCCAGGCTACTAAATATTGACAGGCTACTAAAGATGGCTACAAAATAAAATATGTACCATGTAAAACAGACATGCCAAGCTACCAAATATTGCAAGATTTTTGAAATTTCGAAACTTAAAAATGCCAGGTTCTTATTTAAAGTTTGCCTAGCTATAAGATGTCAGGTTATGAACCAGAGGCATGTAAAATTTCGAAACTTACATGTACATCTACTAGAATAAAAGGTGAACAATGTTAAGCTATAATGTATCCTAAAGATGCAGACACTAGCAAAGATAACAAGTTAAAACTCCTACAAGACCACCTATATAAACTAGTTAAAATAAATTTTTGATATATTTACTCATGGTTTTATATAGATTATCACTGCTACTCTGATTTCCTGCTTTGTGCTTCCCCTTGAACACTTCATCCTTAATGTTATGGTAGCACTTAAGTCATCTCTTTTTTTTTCCTTTTTTCTTTTTTAAAACATGACCAGAGGACTTAAGAAGAACAATATATATTTGGATGCAGGTAAATTTAGCTATGTCGACACACATCTTCTTATACGTATACACCTAACAGATACAAATGCACTTGGAGATTAGAACCAATGATTCATTCAAAAATCACATTCACCTATCTGTGTATAATATCCAGTAACAAAAAATGTGGATTGTTATACTCACAGTTAATGTTGAACAGAGAACACTGCCTTCAAAACTACTATCTGCCTTTAATCTTGATTTTTGATCTTCTCTTGTTTAAGTTGAGTTTGGGTTGGATTTTGTTTTAAGTTGTGAAATGGAAATATGTTTTCTGTTGCTTAACTTTGGTTTGAGTGAATGAAAATAAAAGACAGGAGTGGAGGTATAAATATAAGAAGTATGCTGCATTCTTTGTGTTGTATATAGAAGCTCTTTTTACTTTTATATTTTTATTTATCCTTTTCATTCCTTTGGGTCTGAGGTTTTACAGATTTGGTTATTTACAGATTTGATGTATTATAAAAGCTTGATTTGATTTCCCCTTTTTAACTGACCTGATTTTATGTTTTGTATGCTAGAGTTGAAATGTGTATTAAATGCTTGTCTCCCTATGTGTATACATCTATTTATTCATATATATCTTACCATGGTTAATCTTATATGTTTTCCTTTATATTACATACAACATTATAAGTTACTTAAATAATTTTATTTCTATTGAACATATGTTTGTATTTTTTTTTCAAGCTTAAGCACCATCACTTAATTTATATTCATCTCTATATATATTTTTATATTGAGTGTTAATAAGGTAGAGTTTTATATTTCAATATTTTTGGGAGATTTATTTATTTATTTATTCTTTTTTACATATTGTCATTTCATATAAATATTCTCATATACACATTGCTTTATTATATATATTCACATTCAAACAAACTTCCATGTATATAAGTTATTTCATATGGCATGTAATCATATATTTGCAATACTATATATTTAACTGTATGTTATCAACATCATAAAGCTTGTGCATACATATATATATTTGGGTGTTTATCCAATTTTTTTTTATTTTTGTGGTGGAGTTTATATATTTATACATGAGACTACAATATTTATCATATCCAGAAATTTATAAATTTAAAATTAAATAAAGTTTTTGACCAATTTATCTAGATATTTCAAATATCAGAAATTTATCTATTCGTTTTAATAGAAGTTAATGCTCCAATAATTAAATTCAGTTAATCACCCAATAACAGACGTTAAAAATCCGGGTCGTTACCTTCCTCCCCCCTTTAGAACTTTTCGTCCTCGAAAAGGAAAGAAGCAAGAGTTTTAATTATAATGTTTATTATTAGTTAAATTATTCTTTAACATTTTTAACTCTTTTACTCTTTTATTTTAAAATTTTAAAACACTTTAAAATCTACATAATATTACCAAAATAGCTTTTATATAAAAATATTTTTTATAACTCGATGTCTCACAAGTCCATCCTTGTTCTCACAGAAATTCAGTAATACGTTGATCAGGCGTATGACTGAAAATCTATAAGTACTTAGTAAACCCGTTTTCAACACCCAGTGAAAATACTTAGGAAAAAAAACTTTTATGAGAATGCTCTGGAAATCATCACCTCCTCAATGGATCGCAGTTAGCACGATGATTGCGTCGCCATCCCGGCTAAAACCATAGAAAACTTTAGACATCCGCACCCCTCGACTTTCGCCATGGAAACTGCACAGATCGCAACTACACTCAGGGTTACATTGCTATCATAGCAAAAACCTGTGTAACTGTAGGCATCAGCACCCCTCGATTTATGCTGCCAAATGAAACTTCACCACATAGATCGCAAACTACACAAAGTGATGTCACTGTTCCAGGGGAACTAGTGTAGACTGTAGGCACTCACTGCCACACGAATTTCGCTATGGAACTAAACCACATAGATCGCAATCTACCGATGTTACGTCGCTATCCCAGCGAAATCAAACGTAGATTGTAGGCAATCACTGCCACTCGACTTACGCTATGGAACAGCGATAGATCGCATTTACACCAGAGTTACACTACCGTCACAACATAACCCCAATATATATGTAGGCATCAGCGCCCCACGAATTACGCTACCCCAATCACAATCCTCAGGAACTACAGTTTAGTCCGGACGTCCTCTGGGATCAAAATTTAGAACCCCCCTTAGGGCTCAAGGCAGAACCACCCAGTGGATCTCCTACTATAAGTTTCAACTCTAATGGGAGCGCCTTTTTCTCCATAGCATTCTCAAAATATTTTATACTATACACATATAGTATCTTTCAAATCATACTCTTTATATGTATCACATATAAATCCCATTTACACAAAATCGATATCTTCAAAATCGATAATTCTCACTTTGGTTTTTCAAAATCCCAAAATTTTCTTTTTACCAAAACCAAAAACCTTTCAAAATCAATGAGTTCCAAAACCCCTTTTTTCCAATTCCATTCTCATAAAATCATTCTTATATATATGCATATAAGTTTATTCTTTTGACTTGAATACTTTTCGGATCACTTCATACTTATATAAATTCCACTTATTATTTCAAATATCCTTCAAAGGTCTTTTCTTCTGGTTACAGATTCAACAAGGAAGTTTAAAATACATAACTAGTATATATATGCTTAACCAATGTTGGTTTTCCCCTATGGAATAAATCCCTGATTTGGGTGTGTGTTGTTGATAGTTAAATAACCGACTATCAAAACTTGGCCTAAATATGTAATCCTTCTTAATTTTGGTGGTACAGAATATTCCCTACTTAATATCGAAGGATTTTCAGTTTGGAAATATCTAGGAGAAACACGGGAATTATATGCTACACTTACCATCGGTGGTGCTATACTATACGTATAAACTCGTTTTCTTCTTCTAGGAAAAATGATGAGGAGATCCCCGCTCTTGTGTATTATTTGATTATTTCCTAAAGAACCGCTACTAAGCATTCTGGAAAATCGATGGTTGGTTTTTGGAGCGTCAAGGAACCGGAAGAGTGTACTTGTAAGAGATGACTCAAAAACCGTAACCACTCCAAAACCATATACGGTTCTTTGGAGGAGTTTCGTTATATATTGAAAAGTTGGAATTCATGTGTGGTTCCGAGACATGTAGGGTTATGGGAATCCATGTGGGATTTCGTGATCTATTTTGATCGCGGTGTGTGAGCTAGAACGTCGGACGTAGCCTCATCAGCGGTATTGACTAAAACCAGAGATATGGGGCATGGCCAGTAGGGATGGCAAACCCATCGGGTGTAGTAGGCTCCACCTTGACGTTACTTACAGTTGTTATGCATGCAAGAGGCAATGCACTCGGTCTTAGCAAGACCAGCTATGTTTTTCCTATGGTACATCACTAGGGATGTATGCTGCTTTAAAAGGATATCTCTGATCCTTATGCAGAAGAACCATTTCTTGAAGTACCGAGGGAACCTCCATGGAATCTTACACTCTTAACGAACGTGCTTTATCAGTTTTGATTATATAGATAGTATTGTTGTGATGTACGCTCACGAGCATCATAGCTACTTGGTTATTATTATTTTCACCCCTAGACATTATTATAGTCCAAATGGAATTTCTATAGGAAATGTTTTGGTTATCGTAAGGTAAAAATCCTTCCGTGTTTATGTGCGACGTGATCTTACGAGATACTTTTGATTTCAAAGGTTTCTATAACTTTAAAATCCAGTTCGGTGTGTAATTTTCACACTGGTTTTCCAGACCGACTCGGGTGTTATTTTATTATAATGCTCAGGTCAGGCCGAGCATATTATAGATTTAGATTAGATGCTTGGAGCATCAGGAGACGAGTTGGAGGTCTAGTGACGTATTCACGTACATGGTTATTTTCCGCTGCATTCATAGTTCAATTTATCAGCATTTGTAAGGACATACTGTTATAACTGTCTGGGCTGAAGTATGTTAGTATACTCTGATTGATGTCTGTGTATACATACATTACATTTTGTTTCATGAAAATATTTGTTGTATATTATAAATTATTCGTTCCACTGTAAGATTCTTTGTTGTTTAGTTTTTCTCTTCTCTTCTTCTTTCTTTCTTCTTTCTTTCCCCTAACTATCCGCCTTTCCATTCAATTTGAGTGGATCATGTGTGGTTAATTGTTCGATTAAACTATTTCGAAAAGTAGGTTGTTATAATGTGGTACCAGAGACAAGTTAAGCGAGAACCTTGACTTTGGTGGGGTAACTCATTAGGAGATAAGTTAATGGAATGCCTTATTATGAGTTTAAGTGTATATATATATATATATTTATACGAGCGTGTATTTGTTAGTGATATAAAAAAGTTTTATATTGTGTTGATTGATCCGTTTAGTGGCTTATGGATTCTGGTCAATACGAATAATTAAAGTTATTGATAGGGATCTCTAAACACTTGAATAGAGCAATTCGATGTAGTATTGTTTTGAAATTAGGTAAATGAAACAATTTTACGTTGATTATATTTTATATATAAAGGAATAATTTTTCAAAAATTATTATAGTGTATATGGTGTGCTTGGTTGTTAGCGAATGATAATATTTGATTATTATCATTTGTTGTTTATTGTTTTTGTTTTAATAAAATTTGTTCTTATTATAACGTAAAATAGAGGCAAACAAGTAAGATTTGGTTTATATAACTAAAGTAAAATTATATACAAGGAAAAATATAAATATGATTTGTAAATAAAAAGGATTAAAAAGCTGATAATTTAAGAATTTAAAATCCCATGATTTTGGAAATCGTTTTCAAAGTTTGAAGAAATAATAATGGTATTGTTTTGGAATGTTTTGACTAGAAATATTTTTGAAAGGATTTAAAAGAAATAAAAGCACTGAACTCACTTCGGCCGTTGGAAAATAATTTCGATGATGACTGCAGCATCATCGACGTTCATTTTCGGGTTTCCAAGAGAGAAATTGCTATCATTGGAGTTTTGTTTTGGTAAAACAAGTTTTTCTTCAAAATCCAAGTATGGTTTGTTATACAAAAAGAGATATATATTATATTGTGTATTATTTCAAAATTGAGTTGAAATCAGAGCGTTTAAATTCTAAAATTTTTTATTTAAGTATTGAAATTATAAGAAATCAATTTTTGTAACTTACAAATTGAAGAATAATAAGTTAATTTTTTTTAGGTTTATTGAATTTAAATTGTTAAGAAAAGAAATATTGAAATGAAATTTAACTTAAGTTAAATAAAATGAATTTTTAAAAGAAATTTAACTTAAATCAGGTTAAATGAAAGAATTTTTATAATGAAATTGACAGTGATTTGAAATGAATTAAAGAAGTGAATTAATGGAATAAATTAGTAAATTGAATATGTTTTGGAATGTCATTTGATGGAATTGAATAATGAAATAAGTCAAATGAAATCGAATTTGATCAGAAATGGATATGAACTTAAGTTGTGAAATGAAAATAAACATTAGAAGTGTTGTATAAAATATTTATAAACTTAAGTAAAATTTTATGAAATGATTCATAAATGAATATAGTATGGAGTGAAATGTTGTTAAACATAAAAATCAAAGGAATAGTTCTTAAGTGTTAGTATTGAAAGGAATATACTAAGTATTAAATGAATGTGAATAATGATTAAGAAGAAATGAATGAAAATCAAAGAATGGAATATAATAAGAAACCAATAAATACGTAGTTGTACGTATATTATTTTATTCGCATAACTGTTTGATCCAGATTCGAGTACATAATTTCCAAATGACTTACATCGGTCCGAACAAGGATTTTTCACTTGATTCTCGACGGTGAACACTAGATAAGGATTTTTGATTAATACTAAAATTCTCTATCATAGTATATGGCTATGTAAGGAGAATGATGGTTTCTAATCAAGGAACCAGATCTGAGTCCGCACTGGAGTAGTCGTGTGAATGATATAGTTCAGAATGAAATTATGCGATCGAGCTATCCGATTTTATATTTCATATGGATGATATATGTACATCGTACGGGCTTTAGTAAAGTAAATGTTGAAAATGGAAAATACAAAATAATATGATTATGAACTATATGATTGGATATCATTGGTAAATAAGATGCAGGTATATAAAAAAAAGAGCTAGTTTGATGCCATTGGTTTCTTGACGAAAAGTTACACGTTTAAATTGTTGTTTGATTTGATGGATTCATGGTTGAGCCGCTTGGCTTTTGTTTTCTTTTGCTGGTTTGGGCCTATAATGGCGATTTGTAGTTTTTTCGATCAAGCCCCACAAAGGAGACGCTGGCGAAATTTTCTGTAAAATTTAAGAGTTAGAAAATATTAGAAATATTTTGAAATTATTTTTTAACTAAAATTTGATGTTTATGTTATAACATAGAATGCCATTAGTTAGTAACTATGAATGAATTTAAAAACATATAAAAGGTGATAACAAGGTTTCAACAAATTGATTTTGGAAAGTTAAAAGATTAAAAGGATTTAAAAATCTATTTCAACTAATTGGTTTTGAAAAGTTAATGATTTGGGGCATTTTTCTTACCTTGGAAATTTCGAGGACGAAATTCTTTTAAAGGGGAGAGTGTAACGACCTAGAATTTTAGTCATTTGAATTTGAAGTATTTAATTAAGTTTAAATATTGAAAAGTTAATTTTATAATTTAGATAACTCGAATTTCAAGTATAGCGATTTATCTGATAATTAAATTGTTAAATTTAATATTTGGAATTGTTTAAATATTTGAATCTTGAATTTTATGAGAATGAAAACGATTTTTAAAGTTGATTTAAATTCTAATTAAATAAGAATGAAGATAATAAACTTTTAATTTGGGTATAAAAGTGATTTATTTGGTTTTATAATAATTCATTTTAATTCACGTGTAAAAATGAGCCTTCCGGGGCACTGTCTCGGATTTCGACAAAGCTAGCTTCATTTGATCCGTAGTAGTAAATAATTGTATGCCGTCGAGATCCATGATTATCAAACGTATCGTTTGGTCGTGTAAGTTTGAAATGCTTATAAAATAATTACAAAATTTATATAATATAATAGGATGAAGAGCTATCTTTTGAATATAATCGAATTAGACCTTGAGACTATTTCCAGTATGTTCATAATATGGGTAAAACGCCAGGTGGCATGTCTCGTTTGGAGTTCGAGATTTTCAAACGCTTAAAAGCTTGATATTTTTTAATTTAGAATAATATATATACTATTTCATGGCCATACCCTATGCAATGGCTGCCCATACCTCCACGTACAAGCCCATACCCATCTCAAATTTATATTTTTCAACTTCCCCCTCTTCTTATTTTTCAAACCAGAGATGAAAGAAAAATAAGAGAAAAAAATAAATTAGATCCAAACTTTTGAAATTCAAAACAAATCCAAACAAATTCATAAAAATATAAAGTTCATGTCTTTAAATTGCAATTGAATAGATCTTCGATGGGTTATAGTATGGTGGACTCGGCTGTAAGTTTGGAGGTGTGATAATATTTACAGTGAAGCTCTTTGCTTGTATGGAAACTAGGTTTCAGGATTGAGGAAATTTTAGGCTTTGATTTGAAGATTGGATGATGGATTCGGGCTTAGGGTGGAGTTTAACATCTACGGAAGGGTTTGTGAGGTTGCGGTTGAAAAGGGAGAGTTTCGATCGTGGAGTACGGACAAAGGCAAGGCGGCGGGTCGCGTTTTGCTAGGGCAAGTTGGGGCATGGGTAGGTGAGGTTGTTGTAAAAAGGAGTAGAAGAGAAAGTCGGTGGTCTCGTCGGATTTTCGATTCGTGCTGCCGAGCTCCGTGTTGTTGAAGGTGCATGCACGACCATGTCGTGGACATGTACATGGGGGATAAATTTTAATTGAGGAAGAAGATAATTTATGGTGGGATTTATTAATTAAAATATGATTACTTATTATATTATAATTTAAAATTATCAATAACTTAAAATTTGTATAACTCCTTTATAAGAGTCAGATTTGAACGGCGTTTGTTGCACTGCGCTCATAAGGACGTTAGCTTCACGATGAAATTGGTAAGGATGGATTTGGAGACAATTGAAATTTGGACTAAAATCGGTCATCGTTCGATTTTAGTTCCAAACCGGAATGCCTCGGCGACAATTGGAATAATGGTGAGTTAAACTCACCTTTTTGGTTAACCATTAATATTATTTAATGATAATGAATGGTTGATTTAGTGTTTGAATGATTTACTATTTTATATTGTTGGTTTGGATATATTTCCACCCCTGGAGAAAATGAGACCCTATTACGTTTTCGTGTAAGAGCAGATGACCCTTTGTATACGATTCTACCTCGAGGCGATTGATTTATATTATTTGATTATATATTGTATGTGATGCAGGGGGATGGGCTGGAGGGATCTAATAGGATTCCTCACCACTATTGATTTTATTTATATGTATGTGTGCTGATATATATATGAGCTATGATGCAGGAGGACAGGTTGGAGGGATCTAATGAGATCCCTTACTATGATTTATTTCCAACAAAATTCCTGTTATATGAATTATTAGATATAAAACCTGATTTATGGACACTATTGGTTATGACATTATTTATGTTTAAAACAGAAACCCGGTAGTAATAGAAAATCAAATTAGTATTCTAAAAATACTATAAATTGCCATTTGGATTGGAAATGAATTTTTGAGACATGAAATGATTTTAAATCCAAAATTGAGTTTTGGAAATATTTTGTTTTAAAGGATTTAATTTCTATTTTATTCTAGCCTATTTAACTACCTTTTTCTAAGTTATTTATTATATTTAACATTATTTTTAAAAAGGTCTTTTTTTTATATTTAATATTGTAAAAGATTATTTATTTATATCAATATTATTTTAAAGTTATTTATTTACATTAATACTTTGAAAATTAATTATTTAAATTATTAATATGGCTTGAAATCAATAATAATGATTTATTAATAAAGTTTGGAAATTGATTATTACTATCTATAATAATGGTAAAGTTTAATTATTATCGTTTATTTAAAAATGTTTTTAAATTATTAATCATTATTTTAAGATGTTTTGAAGTAAATAATTATTATCTATTAAAATGATTTTTGGTTAATAATTTTTTTATATAGTGTCTAAAATAAATGATTTTTATTTATTTATGAATATTTCCGAGACCCATAAATAGAGTTTTATAAACAGGTTTGGATTTTATAAAAGGTGTTTAAAATGGTAACTTGCTATGTGACAAGTCTTTAGTTGATGGACTTGTTTTGTAAAATGGTGTTTTGGGATAATAAATAGTTTTATAAGAAGATGGTTAAAAATAATAAACTGTTTATTTTAAAGGGAATTGTTTTATAAATAAAATATTTTAAAAAGGGTTTTATCTAATAAGAAGGATTTATAAATTGGAAAGTGATTTTGGAATTAAGGAAAAGAGTTTTGGGTTTCAATGATTTATGAAAGGGGATTTATAAATGGGTTTAAGAGATAAAAAGGGGAGGTTTTATAAATGGTTTGAGGTTTATAAAAAGTGTTTTCTTAATTAAACTTTGAAAATTGAAAAGAAGCTTTGTAAATAGATATTGAGATATTTATGAATAAAGAGATTTTGGAAAGAAATGGTTGATTTTCATGGCGTAATTCGAGGGGCAGGGATTGCCTACATTTTACTATGGATTCGTTGGGATATCGATGTGACCATTGAGTAAACGACGATCCATGATTAATACGGCACGGTGCTTTCCATATCAATTTTTAAAACGTTTTCATGTGTTTTGGAAAGAAATGGTTTGTGAATATACTTATACCGGTGAGATAAGTTGTAATGAACCGGATTTTCGACCCTTGAAAATCAACACTAATACATCCACTGTATTGCATACCGAACATTCAAGTACTGGAAATACTAATTTATTAGGGTGAAAGAAGAAGGTAGAAGATAGAAGAAAACTAAACAACACAGAATCTCACAACGTAGCAAATAATATATAATACAACAATGATCTTTACAAAAAGGAATCATCTTTATTCATATACAACATAAGAGTACATTAGACTTATCCTAAATTTTTAGGCAGTTATAGAAACCTATCCTTGCATTGACAAACATACAGACTATATAATTCAGCGGAAGTAAAAATATACGTGAATATGTATGACCATTCAGCTCCTCTCAAACTCCAAAGTATCCAGCTAAACCTAGGAAAACATGCTCGGTCTGACCCGAGCATTACATGGAATAATGCACGTGTTAGTCTAGTAAACTAGCGTGAGTAAAACTCGATAACAAGTAACAACCAAACTGATTTCTACATTTGAAAAACTTTCAAATAAAACATTTTATATCAAAATCCAGTGATATTATCATAGTGTCTAAGTTTAAAGTAAATAGATAAAACAACTAAAATGCTTGCATCTCACATTCCAACATACTAGGCTCTATAATCGAAAACGTAAGGCACGTATTGAAAATTGGATTCCAACTAATGACTGGGCTACTAAGGTACCGCCCGCCACAGTACACCTCTAGAAAAATGTACCGAGATCATACCTAACGACCCCTGCCAACATAGGACCGGCCTGCCCCTTGCTGGATATTACCAAATATATCATCACCCTGGTTGCTTGGTAACCATTAAACGAGCGCTCCCACGTACACAAATTCATTGATAATTTTGTATATATCTAGAAGGGTGATGATATACCCTAATGGGCACGATCCACATAGCCCTGTTGCATATCCCCTGTTTTAGTCATTCCCGGTTGATGAGGCTTGAGGTTACGTCTTACCATTTTGAATATCAATCCATCTTGGAATGCTAACACTACCCTCAAGGTGTCAACGCAATGCCGCATTTATCCATACAAATTTGTTCTGGATTTGAACGAAACCGAAGGCACTAACTCTACTACATCCATACTGGAATCACCCTCAGGATTAGTAGTAGTAGCCCTTGCACTTCAAAGAGCACCATCTTCAATCTTAATCAAGATGTCTTCCACTCGAACGTACATGTTGGTTCAGAGTGGTTTTTGGATATATATCTGATCCCGGTCTCTCCGTACCAACAACCAAAAATTTCTAGTTGACTCATTCTCGGTTCTTTTGGAAGTAAGTTTTCGAGTCCTCATCGGGGAACTTGAATTTACATTCATAAATCCTAAGTCAAATTGGGTCATACTTGATAGTCGGTTATTTAAATATCAAATAAACAAACAACAAACAATTCCATTTGAGATTAATTTATCCATAGCAACCACTAAGTCTCAAAACCATTTTCATTTATAAATCTCCTTTCCCAAACATTTATCAACATTCCTATACTTATCTATTTGACATAAGTATATTCACAAAACATTTATAAGATTTCCCATTTCCAAATCTCTTAAATGGACTTAACTACATTATTTAAATTGGGGGAAAGGATAACTCTAAGCATTATTCCTTCGGTGTTAAGTGTGGAACGGACGTTCCATACCACCATTTTTTAAATGGCCAACCTCAAGAAATCCAAACCGCGAATTCTAGTTGTAATTATCTTCAATAAATCCTTTTATAAATTTCCCTTACCCATGAAATCCTTTTTGCTTCAACCCAAACCCATTTATCCATACCCATTTATTAGACTCTTTATAATATTCAATCCGGTTATATAAACTTCTTTATAGACTTTCAAACCTTATATAAAACTTCTCTTTATAGACATCCAAACCCATTTATAAAATCATTTTATAAACATTCAAAACTATTTCTAAAACTTCTTTTATGAATAACCCAAAAATTATTCATAAACTTCTTTATATAATATTCAATACAATTGTCAAATCATTCTTCAAATATCTTGTTCAAAATAGAATAACCTTGAAGACCATTTTAAAAGAAAATGAAATATTAACTTTCCAAACCAAACAGAGGCTTAATGACTATAATGGATCACTAAATTTAGGTTTACTTATCCAAGTTATATCATGGGTATTGCCTAACATTAGATATGTAAGGGATTTACACATAACATACAATCAATCATAGATAGATGTTCAAGTTACAAATATAGATACATCCATTATCGGTGAAAAATGTACATATAGAAGTATATTCTATATGGTTAAGTTACCATGACCCACTTATGAAATTAACTTCCTTGTGTCTATCACGTTACTGATATTCGGCATTTGTAAACACAAGTCAAATTACTTCCGATGAAATGTGCCAATGTTTTATAATCACTACTTTAATTCATTTGGCTACTTAATGGTCTAGATGAGAGATCCTTTGATTTAAAATCAATTAATCTTAAAATGAAAATTGATTTAAAATATAAAAGATAGGGTTTAAAACAACCTTTGAAAAGAATAAATTATATTTAGTTGGCATAACCCTTATCTTAATTAATCATAATTAAATCAAGATTAAAATCATAATCAAATTATAATTAACTTAATGAGCATAGTTAAGTCCTAATTAACTTCTTAATGCATCTTAGTTAAGGTTTAAACAATTCATTATTAGTTAAACCCTAATTAATTAAATAATCACTTAATTAAATAATAATTAATTAACCTAATTAAAATAATAATTAACCATTTAATTACTTTTTATCTTAATTAATCTTTAATTAAAAACTTTATTAATCACTAATTAATCGTTAACCTTCCTTAAGTGTACTTAACCCTAACCACTTACTTAATTACTAATTAACTACTAGTTACCTTTAATTATTTAATTAAATAAATAAATTATTAAATAATCTAACTTAATCTCTTTTTATGTTACTAATTAAGTTTGGAAAACTTTTGCAAAAAAATTCCAAAATGAATCACTTAAAGATGGAAACCGTGAATTTTTGTTGAACTGCATCCATAGCGACTATCGCTATGAGCCCAGTTCGCCCTATCTTACTTTAAGTGAAATACTTGCTCCTACATTTTTTGGAAGAATATTTAGAATTTTTTTGAAACCAGAAATCATTGTTTTGATTTCAAATCGGATCTCATGTCCGTCGAACACACAAAGTTGTTCACTTTATTTCAACTCCACATACTTGACTCTTAAATCACAACCATACTACCATACTCTTAACATCACAATGAAACACACATATAAACATAAGGTTGTATGCTTACTAACTCGACAACATCACATTCAAATCTCAAATTCAATACTAAACATAACATCCTGCAAATCACCATCGACGAACATAACAACCATTCAATTTTATCATCATATTATCACCATAATAACACATGATAATAAAGTCAAAAACATTTCCAAAACAAAGTAGTTTTACTCATCGAAAACCTTTGAAATCTGAAATGCCTTAGATGCACCAAAAATCACCCCAAAAAATGTCGGCTTCCACTTGATTTTTGGACATATTACTCTCTGATTTTGAAAAAGTGATCAAAAGAAATTTTTTAGAAACTCTTTTCTTTGCAATATAAAAAAATAATCACTCAAATCAGATTTCGTTTGAGTTAGATATGGTCAAAAGAAGGAGAGCTATTTTCGGACCCGAATTTCTAGGTTTAAAAGTACATTGCAAAGAAATGAGAGTTTGACAATCCTAAGCTTTAAATTAGAAAAAGCTGGAAAAATAAAAGTTGTAGCCACTGAAATTTTGTACGATTTTAAAAAAGAAAATCTTGATTTAGTGTAAAATAGAGGAAGTTATGGCCGAAGAAAGTGGAGGAAAAATCGAGAAGAAAGAGTTTAAAAACAAGTTTGCATCTTTAAAAAAACTTTAACTAACATAAAAAGCCATAAAACATGAATAAAGCTTTAGGGAAATGGAAATGAAGAAGTAAATGAAAATATGGTGAAGGGGATGTGTATTTATAGATGAAAGAAAGTAGAAAAATTACCATTTTAACCTTAGTTTTAAAATATTCTAACATGTCATTATATTGACAAGTCACATCACCACTTTCCTTCCCCTCATATGTCACATCCCCCCTCTCTAGTCACATCCTCTAGGTCATGATGGATAATGATGATAACGCTAAGATATAACAAGAGATAATGATATATACATGTTACTCATAAAATATTCTTAAGGATAAAAGTATGAAAGTAGGAGCAAGAGAATTGATGAAGATCAAAAAGCATTAGGGTGGTCTATCTCAATATTAGATAAAGCTTACGATAAGAAGATGATGGCGCCAGCAGCACCTTTCAAAGAGGTCAAAAGGATGCTTCAACTGAGTTTTGGATAAGCAAAGAGCTTTCGACGAAGTCGAAAGCTACCTTCCGAAGGCAAAGAATAGCATACTTTTAGCATTTCACGCCAAACCATTCGCAGTGATTAGTTTCGTCTACATTTACCTCCACCAGAAGAATGAACAGCCAAGTCAACCATTTCGAAAGCATATATAAGTCTTCCAAATTAGTTAAAGTCATTCTCACTTATGAATGAAGAGATAAGGTTCTGCACCAATCAAATGGAAAGCTTTTGAATGGAGTCTCCGGAAGCTAATCTCTCAATAATGTTTCGACTCATTCAAAACCCATAAAGCGCATGTTTCGACAACAATGAAGGCCAACACTCATGCTGACTTTCATAGAATACAAACAGCTAAAGAAAGAGCGCAGCTATACACCTTTCGACGGAGTCGAGAGTGTCCAAGCAGTACCTTTTGATGAAGTCAGAAGCAATAAAGCAGTAATCCTTCCGACGAAGTCGTAAAAAACATGAGGATGCCCAGTTTTCAATGGCAACGAAAGGACGGCCATACAACACTTTCAACCTTTCGACTTGGTCAAAAGCTATGACTCAAGAGATGTGCATGAAAGTAGGAAAGCCAACCTTCCGACTATTTCGAAAGCACTTGATCGAAAGGTTCTAACCCACACCTATAAATAAGACCCTATGGTTTATGTTTTGGGGATCCGATTTCTTCTGACTTGTATTTTCTAAAGCTTGTAACCCTAATTCTCAAATCGAATTGGGATTTAGTCAAATTGTACAATTAAGTTCAATAAAAAAAGGGATTGTGATAATCTTGGTTACATAACAACTCCGAGTTTCCTCCTTTTCACAGATACATCAACCTGCTGTCAAACTGATCGAAAGGCCCTCCTTTGACCAAATCGAAACCTTTAGTTCTTATAGTTCCTTGAAGCCTTAGCTCAAACCTAAAGGATAGCAACCACTACACCTTTCGATAAAGTCGAAACCCTTCGTGCTCTGCTATTTCCAGAAATCATTAAGTCCTCAACTTAGGCCATCCTGTTAGTGTCAAAAGGTGGTCTCGATAGAGCCATAAACCAACTGTCTCGAAAGGATTTACCGAAAAAGAAGGATTAACCTTTCGACCACATCAAAAGTTATAAAAGAGGATTTTCAACAGTCTTTCCCTACCTGAAGAGTGGAAACTTCCTTAATCAGCTCAGAAAGAGCTTTCGAAGGAATCACAATCACTTCAAATTTCGTATTGAGGTGTAGACAAGTTTTCTTGTTAACATTTTTGGTGTTAGATGGAGGGCCCGAACCTCCGGCCCCCTGCAACTTTCACCAAAGAATAATAGAGTACTTCATTCAAAAGAAGAGGATAGAATGAACAAGGAATGATAATGACATCTCAAATGAAGAAGCTATGGCACAATCAATTTTGGAAAACAATATAGTCCTAAACTTCAACTTAGAGAATATGGAAATTGGGCAACCGTCAACCATGATAAGATCGAAAAACAATGAGATTAAAGTCCAGAATCTACAACAACAAATGATAGCGATGCAAGAACATTTTGAAAGAGCTCCATCTCAAGAATCATTAAAGACTATGGAAGGAGAAGATGAAGCACAATCTCCTAATAAGGTAAAAGAACAATATTTAAACCAAGAAAGTCAGGCTAAAAGATCTCTCCAGCAATCAAACAGTCCAATCCAAAGAGACAGTAAAGGCTACCACAAGGACGAAGCCGATCAAGAAGACTTCCCACACCTAACAACAAAGGATGTGCTTACAAAGAAAGGAATCCCTAACCTAGAGAAATATGTTATCCTGCAAAAGACTCCTTTTTTAGAAAAAATAATGGCAACTAGTCTCCCTCTTCCTATCCAAATTTCCCTACAAAAATATGATGGAACTACTGATCCAGATGATCACCTTGCAACTTTTGAAAACTTGATGACCTTATATAATGCTCTAGGGACAATTCGCTGCAAGCTCGTCCTAGTCACTTTTCAAGGAGCAGCTATCAAATGGTATAAGAATTACCAAGAAAGATCTATCCGTTCTTAGGAACAATTCTCTTATGAATTCGTGACACAATTTTTTGCATTCAAAGATCCAACTATGGACTTTAGCTTGTTAGCTACTATCAGACAAAGACTGGAAGAACCACTCGGTGAATACATAAAAAGGTTAAATACAGAAGCATTAATGGTAGGAAGTATAACCGATAGAGAAAATCTTATGGCAGTTCGATCGGGGTTGATTGAACAAACATCATTTTAGGAAGACAATTATATCAATGGATGCAAAGATCTACAGTACTTTTATTCCTAAGCAGGAAAATTTATCCGTTTAGAGGAAATGAGCCATGATAAGAAAAGATCGAGACAAGACATAGAAGAAAAAAGATCTAGTCCCCAGTATTCCAACCAAGGGTCAGAGAATGGAGGAAGAATTTGGAAGAGAATTCTAGAATCCAAGTATGTAGCCTTAGATCAACCTCTATCTCATATTTAAGCCATGGAAAAAGATGAAGGAAGTTTCTCAACTACTCATAAAATGCGAGGCAAATCAAAATCCAGAAAAGAGGAAAATTATTGTGGTTATCGCAAAGCAAATGGACATAAGACCGATGAGTGTCGCAAATTAGTTGGAATAATTTAGAATATGATCATGTCAGGAACTTTAAAGGTGTTTATTAAAGAACCATAAAGAAAACTCTTGAAGAAAATAGCTTAGCAACTACAAAATACGGACTCCTATCAAATCATGAAGCTTTGCAACATTAGTTCAACTATGAATTCTCTTCTTTCTTAACTTTTTAACTTGATTTGTACTTTGATTTGAACTTTGATTTCTACTAAAAATTGGTCATGTACTAATTCAAAATTTGAGTGTCATTATAGGTAAAAACAAAACCCATCCAAAGCATTCAACACACTCTTAGAGCACAACAAATTTCTAGCTACCTGGGAAAGGCAGCTTAGATGTCTGAAACAAGATGACTATCAATGTTTCAATCAACAAAATACCAAGGCTCGCTTTCATGAAACCTACCACTATCAATCATTCATTAATATTCTAGGAAAGCTTACAAATAGACTACTCTGTTACTAACCAGTGCATACCAGGATACGGTAATAGATCCAAAGGAGAAAACTATGTACACCAGCACTATTTTTGGAAAGTTCTTTCAGAAAAAATTTCCCTAACATATTTTCATAGAAATGCTATTTCCAATTACCCCATGACCAAAGGGAAACAAATATCTGTATTTCAAAAACTAATTTGTGCAATTTTCCAAAGATATCATATAGAATTAGTAAATGCACACAAAAGATTTTTAACTAAGCAATCTTAATATTTTAGAAGTTTTCTAAAAGACATTGGCGCAGAGAAGCCTATTCATACCTTTTCATAAATTTTTTTAAAGCTGTCAAAAGATCACCGACAAGAACATAGACTAGGGAATCCTAAACTCACTTAAAAAACTGTAGGTTCATGAATCATGACCTCCTAGTATTTAATTTGAGATTCGTATTTCCATTGAGGGAAAAACAAATTTAAAAGCCCTTACCAAAGGAACCTCCGGGAGGAAGGGTCAAATCCTCTTAAGCCCTTGCAAAGGCACCTCCAAGAGGGAGGTTCAAAACCTTTAAAAAAGCCTTTACCAAAGGCACCTCCGGGAGGAAGGGTCAAATCCTCTTAGGCCCTTACCAAAGGCACATCATAGAGGGAGGGTCAAAACCTCTAAAAACCCCTAATGTCCATATCACATCTTAGGGGAAGGGTCACGATAAGTGCCCATAAAATCAAGAAACCCTTAATGTCCATATCACCTCTTAAGGGGGAAGGTCAAGAGGAGCATCCATCAGCAACCTTCTGGGGGAAGGTCAACTAAGCATACACTATATCCCTTAGAACAAAGGGAAGCTCGAAAGAGGCACCAAACAGATGAAGGACAAAGGTGTCTACAACCCAAAACAAAAGTAAAAAACCTAGAAGAATAAAGGATTGAAGAAAGAAATCTATCCTCCATCTAAGACAAAGAGAAACCCAAGAGATGGGTACGGGCAAAGGCCAAAGGATGAAGATGTCCAACGCCACACTCGAAAACAGACGAAGAATCCAAAATCATAATAAACAAGAACTAAATATGAGTTAGCAAGTTTTAGTACACTCAAAACCTGAAAGGTAATTTTCACATCGAGAAGTTAAGAAACTTGCACCCAGAAAGGAAACAGAAGACAAGAAAAAAAATCCTAAGCATGAGATGGAAAGAAGAGATCTATACAAATGTCAAGGGGATGGAATAGAGAACAAGTTTCAACTACAAAAATAAAAGTGACTCCACTCAAACAGTAGACTGAGCAAACCACACTTGAATTCACAGAAATAGGGTGACCCATTAGGATAGAAGAGTCTATATATCATATGTATATAACTATAAGTAATTTGGGTCATTGCACTACTGAACAACCAAGCAACAATATGGAACCTCTATTCTGAATAGTTGCATGGCTTTACAGAATTACTCGGCTCCAATATAACAATAATGCTACTAACATATAGATCTAGGAATTTTTTGCTTAAAATTGTTAAATTTTTTATTACTAGACAAATCTCTAAATTTTTTCTTAAATTGAATTAATTTTTAAATAGTCTATTTGTCAAATGGAATCCTGACAAGATTTTGGTTGAATTCTCGATTTCGTGAAATTTTAGTTTCCTTATTTCTTTCCATGAGGATTCCATATTGGATTTCTAATTTGGAGAATTCTGAACTACCTTGTTAATTTTGATGATGATTTATGGATTTTATATTTCTAATTTCCTTATTGGATTTTTGATTGATCTTCTGATTTTGTGGATTCAAAATTTCCGTATTAATTTCTATGATGCTTTATAGATCTCATATCTCTGACTTCTTCATTAGATTTTTGATGATCTCTTATCTATTTCATGATTTTGTGAATTCTAAATTTCCTTATTGATCTCTATGATGATTTATGGATTTCATATTCCTGATTTCCTTATTGGATTTTTGATGATCTCTTGATTGATATCTTGATTTTGAGAATTTAAATTTGCATGTCGACTTTTATGGTGATTTATGGATTCTAAATTCCTGATTTCCTAATTGAGATTTTGTAATGATTTCTTATTGAATTTCTGATCTTGAGAATTTTAAATTTCTATACTGACTTTTATGATTATTTGTGAATGTTATATACTTGATTTTACTATTGGATTTTTGTAATGATTTCTTGTTGATTTTTTTTACTTCTGAATTCTTGATTTCTTGACTTCTTTATTGAAATTTCATGACTATCTATAGACTCTTCATTGAATCTCTAATTTTGACTTAATATTATATAAAATTTTGACCAGTTTGCTTGACATATGCAATCTTAGCAAGCTATTGATTAAATTCATAAGATTCGTGAATTCTCGATTTCTTTTCGGATGATTTCTGAATAAAATTCTAGCTTTATGAATTCTTGATCTCTTTTTTGAATTATCATGATGATTTGTGGACTTCTTGTTAAACTTTTGGCTTTATGAGTTTTTCTGAATAACTTTTGAGATTTCACATCGGGACCGAGATTTATTTGAAAATTTAACATTTTTACACCAATATTGGATGAGAATTTTGGAAAGAGTTTCTTACCAAGAAGACTTTATTTCCTTTTATTAGAAAATGATGGTAAGGGGGGGTAAGAGTTCCCTAATTTTCATACAACATCAATGTTTAATTATCTGCCAATTTGTTAATGAAAAACAGTGTAGGAATTAAAATAAAATCGTAATAGGAAAGCAGGGTGAATTAAACTGCCAGAAGTGAAGAATCAATCCCAATGGCTGAAGAAAACATAACCTAAGAGCAATGGATTCGGAGTATGCAATGGCCTTTTTTGGATGGTTTATTTGCTTTAATTTGCGACGACAGACCAGGTGATATCGTTTCATATTAAAAGATTTGATCGTTTAATTATTTGAATGCTCTGCTAAACAAAACAACTATATGCTGTCGTGGATTGTAAAGTTACCCATCATAGCCACACAACATGGTTATGACCCAAATAAGAGTTATTATCTGTTTTACAGGAAACAAAGAAAGAAATTCTTTAGAGTATTAGTCCTAAAGAACAAAAGCTTCTTTCATACTAGGGGGGCTAAATGTTACCCATAAAATATTCTCAAGGATAAAAGTTTGAAAGAAGGAGCAAGAGAATTGATGAAGATCAAAATGCATTAGTGGTTTGTCTCAACATTAGATAAAGCTTACGATAAGAAGATGATGGCCCCAGCAGCACCTTTCAAAGTGGTCAAAAGGATGTTTCTACTGAGTTTTGGATAAGGAAAGAGCTTTCGATGAAGTCGAAAGCTAGCTTTCGAAGGCAAAGAATAGCGTACTTTCAGCATTTCGTGCCAAACCATTCATAGCGATTGGTTTTTTGTACATTTACATCCACCAAAAGAATGAACAGCCAAGTCAACCCTTTCGAAAGCACATATAAGCCCTTTGAATTGGTTAAAGCCATTCTCACTTATGAAGGAAGAGATAAGGTTCCGCACCAGTCGGCTGGAAAGCTTTCGAATGGAGTCTCTATAAGCTAATCTCTTACAATGTTTCGACTTATTTGAAACCCACAAAGCACATGTTTCAATAGCAATGATGGCCGACACCCATGCTAACTTACATAGAATACAAACAACTAAACGAAAAATGCGTTATACACCAATCTATCATCCAATTTATTTAAAACATTCATCATCCACTACCCATTCCAGATCTCAAACCTATTTGAGATCACATATAGTTCCCTACCAAATCAACCCATTTAACCTTCCTAAGTTAAATCTCAATTTCATCTTGAAATTTCCAATTCAGGTTGTTTGTTCCAAACTTATTTAACTTCCTTTAAGTTAAATTCAATTTAATCTCGTCAAACTTACTCAAATTTGAATTCCCACTTCAAATTTTAAACCTCACATTAATAAATCTTATAAGTTCAAAAACTTATCACCTTGGGTTTTCACATTACATTCCAAATTTAAAATCAACATTTAGAGTTTATTTCAACCCATTTTTGATACCATGTATATCCCTCATATATACATATTATTTCCTTTACATACCAAGTTATCCTTAAAATTTAAACCACTTTTGGTTTTTAATTCAAAACAAATTCCTTTAAATTTCCAAACAATTCCTGTTTGAATCAAGCCTTATCATTCAAATAATATTATTTATTATTTCTTTATCATTTTGAAACAAATTTTCAAATTCTGGGCTCAGATTTAAAACTTCACAATTTATATCATCTTTAGTTCCAATTTATAAGTCATACTTGCCTAAATGTTTTACTTCCCTAAAACATTTCATCTTGCTTACTCATTAACAACACTTCATTATTAAACACAACAACCATTTATGATAATAACCAAGATTATCATATCTGGAAACCAACTCATTATTATCTTTATTCTGAAAACATTTCTACAAATTCAGGATTTTAATTTCAGTTTGGATCCATTTCAAATTTATCTTCATTCAATTTCAATTTGGTATTATTATTATTACCACTTAATTCTCATTATTTTATTTAATTCCAATAATTTTTAACAACCAATAACTTTAACATTTATTAGTAAGAAATATTGCTTTATATATATCAAAATATATTCTTACATAAAATCATTTAAAATCTTTATATATGAAAATAACAAGTACGCTCTCATATATATATATATATAAACACTCAACTCATTCTAGGGTACTATTGACCCTATCCTTATGAGTATACCCACCAGAGCCAAAGTTCTCGCTTAACCTTCGCTCTGATACCAACTGTAACGACCCGGAATTTTCGATCCCGAAAATTCCAGATAGTTAGGGAAATAAGAAAGAGATAGAAGAAGAAACAGAAAATAAAACACAGAATCTCACATTCGTAGTGGATTAAGATATAATATCAAATAATAACAGTTATACAAATGAAATCTGTATTTGTCAAATTACACTTTAATACATCAGAGTTACAACATATACACAAACACTGGACAGATACAATCAACATGTCCCATACAAACTACCATATATCACAGCGGAATACACTCCATACGTTCCTGCCATCCAGCTCGCCTTTTGAGCTCCAGAACATCCTTACCTGGAAATCTGTAATACTCGGTCTGACCCGAGCATTACATCAAAGTAACACCCGGGTCAGGCTGGAAACCAGCGTGAGTAAACCCATCTAACATGGAATACAACAGCATAAAACTTACATAAACCCGGAGTAACTCGTGTCAATTTACAAATTCACAATTTGTTATAGACATCACTGATTTCACACATCGATTCCTAAGTTCCAAAACTTAGATTAAGTGGTCCAATTCACTTCCAAAACTTAGATTAAGTGGTCCAATTCACTTAAATCATTCCATACCAACCTATTGATTTCACATATAAACCTACAAAGAATCGAAGTGGTTACGGATTTTTACTGATACCCGATCCCGGTCTCTTCGAATTCAATACCATATTTAAGCCAAGTTGTTTAAGTTAAATAATTCAATTAAACTTCAGAACAACATATCCACACAACAATTCATCACGGATAGATAACTTATATTATCACAGTTAAATCAAAGCAATTCATATCACAGAGCTGCACACACCAGGGATATCAAACAATTCAAAGCATTCCATACAATCCAAACAATCCATAAGTAAGATCAATTAGTCATCTGATTAATTTAAACCAGATTAATTACTTATGAATAAATTACTAATTCTGGTTAATTAATCATTAATTAATTACAAACCATTGAAATAAAATATCCTTTAATCATTTATTAATTAGCCTTAATTAATAAAATAATCAATCCTTTAATTATAAATTAATCAACCTTAATTAATAAATCCATTAACCTTTAATGATTAAATAAATAAATCTTTAATTATTAATTAATCAATCCTTTAATTAATTACAATAAATAATTAATCCTCTAATTACATTAAGAGATTATATTCCAATTACTAAGGTCTTAAATAATTAAGGTAAACCATATGCCTTAATTAATTACACAAAGAAATTAGCTTTTATATCAATTACACCAAGTAATTTGATTTTAAATAATGAGATTTAAAAATAATCACATAAAGTACTTTTCCATCCATTAACTTTAAAAACATTTAATCTTTAAGAGTTTGTTTGGAAATAACTTTGATAAATGCTTTTATCTATAAAACTTGTTTCTTAACTAACTTTGAAACTTTATATCATTTTTCGTATACTTTAAAACGTTGACTTTTATTTGTTTTGAAATCTTTATCTCACATCCTCTTTTATTTTCAAATCTGGTACATAATTTAATTTCAAACTTTAAAACCTGAAAACATGTTTTCTTTTAAGATTTGAAACCCTGGTATCTAATTTAACAAACCCGAGCTAAGTCAGAGGATTCCCGAGAAATTACTCGAGCCAAACTTTGATTTACTCGTGCCCATACCCGAGCCACCCTTTTTCCCCTTTTTTATTTTATTTTATTTATTTTAAAAACCTGTCACATGTTAACTACTGCGAGCCTACCCGAGAACACTCCCGAGCCAACTACTCAATTTCCCGAAATCAACTTCGAGTCTCCCACTTTCCTCAAATCCATCAGTGAGTAAACCCATGCCTGACATCTTGTGCACATGCACGCCTGAACGAGGCAACTCGGACCAACGCTCTGATTGCCAGCAAGTCGCCGTCCCTTCCCTCCATCATCACAAACGCCCAGATCCTCGAAACATCCACAAAATCAAATTCGAGTGTGTTGAACAAACTGGAACCCAAACCCAGATCAGAAAATCCGATCGCTGACGACACCCAGTTCACCAGAAATCACCTGACTTTGCCCAAAGCTGCCCCACATCTCCACACGTCGATTTTCCCAGGTCCCCACGATTCCGATGCTACCACGCCGTCGAGCGTCCCACAGTTTCGTCATTGACAAAAAATACTTTTAAACCCTAGAGCTCTTCCGCGCCGCCGCCATGATCATCAGAAAAACTTCCCACCATTTTTCCCATGGTCTACAACCTTCCAACTACCCTCAAAGTCAGGCCCGACCTCCCAGACTTCGACAATCATCTGGAATAGCCTAAAAACTATTTTCCATTCACCTTCGAACTGCTCCATCGATACTAAACTAAAATTCAAGATTTTTGTTTTAAAAATCCTAATATGTTTAGAGGATTCAGATTATATACATGAATTTACCAATCAGTGCACTTGCTTTTTACATGTTCTTCAATTTCCACTGTTCTTTGCATTCTCCAAATAAAATTTCAAACTTATTTCATTTAATTAAAATTTTAAAACCTTAATTATGTTTAAGCAAACAATTCTTATTTGGATACTTCAGCTTAACAGAAATTAGATGAGGAGATTAGAGATTTTTCCCAAATTTAAACTCTATAATCTAGAACATAGATGATACAGATACATGCACACAGGTTTACATCCATATATACCTATGTTCAGATCTAACCGAACATGCCTACATACTTTTAAAACATTCATCACAAGATACAACAGACATTACCCAAATTTCAAATGTAAAACTAATTTACGTTTTGAGTTTACTCACCTAATACCAGATTGAATAGAGAACATCCTGGATTTGAAAAGTAACAATCTGCTCTTGATTTGTTTGCTCTTTCCCAGTTCTTGTTTTCCTTATTTGTTTTAATCCTTGAAGTTGAGTTAAATGCTTAATATATTTGTTGTTGTAGGTTTGTTTGTATTTTTATTTTAGGTTGATGAACGAACTGGAAAATAGAAAGATAATATATAAGAGAGTTTTGTACAGGTTGAAGAATGATGTAGATGCAAGATTTTTTTCTTTGCATGTTGTACCATATATCAGAGATTTTCTTGCTTTGGTGGGCTGATATTTTCGTATGGAGGCTGATGAGATATAGTGTAGTATGCTATAGGACATAACATTAATTGTTTTGTACATAATATATATTTTATCTTGTTTGTTCATACCTATCCAGTTTTGCTTGTACAGATTGATATATAATTTTTCTTCTTTCAACCTGTATTCATTTGATCTTTGCCTTGTCCTAGAAGCCTATTTATATATCTTTTGGTTTTATATTATGTTACTTGATCATAATGTATTTTAGATATTTATTTCTATTTCTACATAACTACCAAATACTTATGTTCATTTATAGTTCACATGTTTTAATATATATATATTCATATAGATTTTATAACCATATATTTTGTTTTATACTTATGTTTATATTTTAGTTTCTTATGTTACATATATTTATTTTATACTCCTGCTTCACATTAATAAGATTTACTTCATTTAAGGTGAATAAGCTAAATTTAACTTTGAATATTTTAAAACTCTTTATTTTCTATTTCCAGATCATAATTTCTTCCAAATATACATATATATATATATAGTTGTTTTTAATATGATAGGTTTGTATTTCAATTTATTAGATTAAATTCTTATTAAAATAATATTGCTACAATCCCGGTTGTCACAAATATATTACTTATTCATTTACTATAAGATTTACCATCTCCAGAGATTTCATAATTTAATATTTATTATAGCTTTAAAATCAATTTATATATATCCTGATATTTTAATTATCAAAAATTTATTCGATTAACTAATTAATATTAATATTTCAAAAATAAAATTAGTTAATTTCCCGACTAACAGACGTCCAAAATCCGGGTTATCACACGTTGACCGTCACATATCAGATAACGATCGAATTAACATGCGGGTTAGTTAAGTTCAACCAAAATCAAATTTATTGTTTATCCAATCAATTTCTTTTTAAGTAATCAAATTTTCGATATAATTATTTGTTTATATCCAAAATCTCCTTTTAATTTCTTCAAATTCAAAAATAATATTTATGGTATTTAAAAATACCAAAATTTAGGCCAGTGCTACTATAGCATCCAATAATTCACATTACAACAATAATCTATAACAGATTATTCTAACACATTATATATTACTATATATGAAAAACAATCAATATAAATTTTGAGGAATCTAGTTGGATCCTTCTAATATGTTTTCCTGCATCCACATATGTTAATACAACATAAGAAAATACCAATCCTACTTCAAGGGGGATATCGCGGTATATAGGGTCATCCGCTATTATGCGGGGCGCATAAGGTCTCATCCACTCCAACGATGGAAAATATATCCAACTACTAATATATATACAAATATAAATAATATAACATCCAATTGATATTAATTTATAAATTCAACCAATCATCCAAAATTAATTTTAACCATTTAAAATTAATTGCAATAATCCAAATGAGTGAGATTTACTCACCTTGGTTTTTAAATTTGCCTAACATACAGATTTTGAATTATCTAAAATCGTAGCTGACTCCGAAAAATCCCAAACGAATTCCAGAATGTGAATTTCGCAGCTACGAATTTAACGTGACCGATTTTGTGATTTTGGACCTCGTATGAAAAATTTATACAATTATAAACATTTTATTTTTTATTAAAACAATTATTTTCCTTAATTACAAAATTAATAACTTTAATTACCTTTATTAACACTTCTAATCCCTTCCCCTCTTGTTCAAACTTGCGATGCCCAGGTAACAAACATGAGACCACGAACATCACCACTGCCTGCTCCTTATCACAAGCGCACTATTGAGAATATCGCGACCTCCTCCCAAATCCAAGCTGCTCCTCCACGGCCGCGACCTACACGCCCCGCCACCAAACCCTCCTCTACGCTACGCATTGCCACTTCGCCGCTCCAAACCCCTACCCAGCTTCTTCCTAACACCACGCAAATTGAACCATAGCCCAGAGTCCACGCGGCCCTCGATCCCAGGTGCTCGCGCGCTTCGCCACTTCCAGGCCCTCGACCCCACGCGACTTCGATTCGAATCCCTTTTTTAATGATTTTCGAATCGATTTCGTTACCAGGAAGCTAAGTGAAGAATGCACGTTTAAAAGAAGAGGATGGCTACGACAACTAGGTCGGCTTTGGGTAGAATAGGATGGCTCCTTTCAATTTTAGGGTGGCTCTAAGTTGTTTTTGATTTGATTTTATTTAATTTAATATTGAAAATATCTCATTTGCATATCTCGAAATTTCGAATCCTTATTAAGGCATGCCGCCTAGCGTTCCTAATGCTATACCCCTATTCCGAATCCAATGGAACAAGTAACGGGACCTAACTCGATCGTATGTGGAAGATAGCTTTTTAAATCGCCTATTAAAATTAAATTCAATTAAATAATTTCTAGGCGTTTTCAGATCGCATGACCAAATGGTAAACCCAAACGCTACGAAATTTGAAATCCGATAATAATACACCATTACGGGTCCAATGGAACTGATTTCGTCGAATTCCGAGACTGTGCCCCAGATCGCTATCTTAACGTGTTGATTAAATCGACAATTTTCAAAATTTACGAAACCGCTTAAATTTTTAGTTTTAAAATCTTACTAACTAAATTATAATTCCAAACCCAATATTTAAACCATTTAAATATCCTAAATCAAACGTCGAAAAATCCGGGTCGTTACATGATCCAACGGTTGCAAATTTGGGCGACTTTCCTTATATAGTACGCTTTCTCTCTTTCTTCCTCTTTTACCTGCAAACAAATTTTCACGTACAAGTAAAAGAATTCTACAAAACTTTCTGAATTTTGATTTACACCAACAAGGTATCGAATTCGATTCATAAATTTTAGTTTAATCTCCATTCTTACCAGTTTCTAACTAAAGTTCCAGTTTTCCCAAACCCAAAGTCGAAACTCAATTTTAGATTGGTTTTCTGAGAAATTCTCCTTCAAAATCAGTTTCTAACAAAATTCATCTACGGCTTTGGATTTTAAGTTGGTGATGCTTGATAGAGGAAATCCTCTTATCAGATTTAACTTTTAACCCAAAGTCTCCATTTTTTTTAATCCTGGATTTTTGATTTATTGGTAGTTTTTATTCTTCTTTTGGAATCAAGTTGAAGCGATTTCAATTAATATTTATTTTGTTAATTGGTTAGACTTGCTTGTTTTTCAAGAAAAAATTGAAAACTGCATTTATTATCGGGTTTGTGTTTGGTAATACCCGATATAATAACCTGGAACCCTCTCGTGTACAAATTAGTGACACAAAATGACCTTTCTACCCCTTCGAAAGATATTGAGGCGACCATAATGGATTTTCCCTCTTTGTATCTTTCGATTGGGTTGAAAGGTATTGTGAAGCCAACTTTACTATTATTATTGAAAGGTTAGATAATTAAATGATGCAACCTTTCGACAACGCATCTCGACACGGTTGAAGAATTTCAAACCTTTCGACCACTAGCTGTCGACAAGGTTGAAATTCTTTGACTTTAGAGTTGTCTCTGCCCATCTTTGTCGAAACCTTTAAAGCACACATGAGTTGGACCTGAAACCTTTCGACTCGAATAGGTATGACATGTTTTGACAACTTTGACCAGACCTTTCGAAACCAATAATGTTAACATTTTTAACTTAGGAATTTTTAGGTTTTGATTTCAACCATGTCGAAAGGTCTTGCCATGTAACTTCATGCGACACTTGAGATATATCCAGGCTTCCATAGAGCTTTCGACATCGTCGAAAGGTGATGAATGGGTTAATATTTCATCTCTTCTCTTCAACTTTGTCAATAACTTAAAGAATTCATATTATTATTTGTTCACTTTCTAGGTTTTCAATAGTGTTGAAGTATGTTGGCCAAGGTTGATGTCATTGTCCTTTTGACGTTGTCAAAAGCTTGATCTATAAACCTTTCGACTTAGTCGAAAGCCTTTATTATAAGCCTTTCGACTTTGTCGAAAGCTTAAACTATCAAGTTTTTGACTTAAAACTTTTCACACTATTCTTAAAACTTGGTGTATGTTTTCACATTTAAGCTAACTAAGTAAACTTATTTGCTTTTGAATTCTTGATTGCTTTTTAAACTCATAACTAGATAAGAAATTTAACTAAAACATTTTCACCTGGCAGAATCTTGAGCTCTCCAAAGGTTGAAGCCATTACTAAGCACTCCTTCATCAAAACTCAGAGTGAAGTTAATGATATTCTCAAAGACTTCGGCATCACTGGGATCAAAGCCATCCCTCATAAACCAACTGATACCATTGACAACCATCCATAAGGGTATTTTGCATACACAGCCATCCACATATGGCACAACGGCTTTCTTCCATTTCCCGAGTTCTTGCTTTCCTTCTTGTCCCATGTTGAAGTTGCTCTAATACAGCTGACTCCAAATGTTTATACCCATCTTCTGTCTCTTGAAATGCTGGCGTTGGACTCCGGATTTACTTCGCTCAATCCTGAAGTTCTAAACTCCTTGACCAAGCTGGCAAGGTTAAGCGAACTTAACAAGCAGATCTATTGAGTTAATGTATAAAAGAAGTTGATTTCTGATGGCATCAATAAGTTTAAGGACTGGGAAAATCAATTTTTCTTCGTCAAGTGCTTTGTGGACGTTCATGAGGCCTTTGCCTCCCCTTGTAAGTCTATTTTAATATTGTCTTTGCTTTCCTCTGTACTTTCTGTTAGCTAATCTCTGACCTTTTCAGGTGAATCTCTGAAGACACTTAGTGATGCTAACTAGAAAACCATCGATTCTCTAACTGCAGCTTCAGAACAAATTGGGAGCAGGTTAACGCTCCTAACCTCTTCGAATTTAAGGAAACATTCTTTGCTGCTGCCTGACCAAAAGATTCTAGGCACTCCGCCTAATTTTAGCCAAGAGAGTCATGGACAAAATTGATCGAATTAGGCAGGGTACCGAGCCTGAAGGCGAGGAGGAGATGGTTAATATAAAGGAAGCTCTTTCTTTTTATATCCCCTCCTTCGACATTGAATCTGATTCAGAAGACGAGGATGATAAAGATAAGGATTCCAAGGAAAAAGATGATGATGAGATTAACTGGGACAGTGACGACGACGACGATAATGATGATAACCCTTCTGGAGGTCAAGGCCTTGGTGGAGACAAAGGGGTCCCTCTGGTGTCATAGAAAAAGATGGTGATGATCCAACTAAATCTTTTGAAAAGGATTCATCTCCTCACAAAGATATGCCTCTAACATCCCCTGGACCACCTGCCCTTCCAAAGGAGGAAAT
Organism: Allium fistulosum; assembly: GCA_030737815.1. Taxonomy (NCBI): domain Eukaryota; kingdom Viridiplantae; phylum Streptophyta; class Magnoliopsida; order Asparagales; family Amaryllidaceae; genus Allium; species Allium fistulosum. The sequence goes on along the minus strand of CM060907.1, from coordinate 419,706,907 downwards.
TGTTCCTGTCCATACCGAGGATTCATAAAGGAAAGAACATGTCCCTCAGGCTTCCATTCCAGTTTCACAGGTATGAGCTGCTCCGTTTAAATGTTTTACAGTTGGAAGATAATAATTAGTGATAAATTATTTGCCTTAGATAAAGAAGAAGTCAAACTTTCCCTATAGAACAAAACTTGAGAGCAAACAGGTGGAAATTAATAAGTTATATAAGGAGTTAGACAAATTAATAAAGGAGCACAATGCCTTATCTAAGAAATATCATAGTCTTGACAGGAGTACCTCTGCACTAGCATTTTAAATATCATAGGGTTGCTCCTTTACTAAAGAGAGCGCGCCTCCGATAAAACACTCTCTTGAAGGAGAAAAGAGAGTTAATAATTCTATTCTGGATGGTGATGGAAGAAAGAGATAGTTTAATTAATTTCTTGTATAAAGCATATTATAGACACTCTATCATAGATTCTTCATATTTAGGTGAGCTCTTCAGATGCTTTCATAAAAGATACTTAGATGAATTCAGATCTGACCCGCATCCTGGAGCATGTTGGAATTTACAATGGGTCAGATCGATTCCTCAAGATCTTCCCCTTGAAATGCTTAAGTATTATAAGGAAAAATTTGTTTATGAGTTTTTCTCTAAGTTTATTTTGTATGAACCAGATGAGTAATTGTAAACATGTAACATGTTATCCCGCCTTTTGGCAAGGCCGAGATACCAAGGAATTGACTGAAAAGTGAAGTTCGTACGTCTCCAGCTTTTGAATGGCTGTTGGACAACTACAGATATCGATGGATTCTTCCCGAGTCTAGATCGGGTTACAATTGGTAAGACACGTCGAGCAAAGTCGTAGAAACCAACGTTCCAAATTTCGAGACAATCCGAGTTCGTATGCTCAAGTTACCACCAGTGGAAAGTAGAAGGAATAGCCTTGGTTCGAGTCCATCAGACCCAACCTTGGGATCGAATCCATCATCGAGCACACATTAGTCCCAAAACCATCTTGTTCGAATCCATCAGACGGCTAGACTTCGTATCCATCACCCAAAGCCACATGTTCGAATCCAACAAATTTCCCCCGATTGCTTCGAATCCATGAGAAGTACTTTAGCTTCGACTCCATCAAGTATGCCTTCAATTCGAATCCAGCAAGGTAGAAGACCTTCGAATCCATACGATTAAGGGTGCTTCGATTCCATTACCTTCGAATCCCCATGTTGAGACAACTTCGAATCGATCCACAGTAGCATATCCTAATCGATTCGAACAAGTACCGGTTCCATCGATTCGAAGGAGGCGAACCTTCGAATCCAACATCTCGAGTCCACCAAGAAAACGCGGCTAAAACCCAGGATTCGACCCAGTAAACTCGGAGAAAAAGGAGGATCGACCCGAGGAACCCGTACCACGTCATCATTTTCACGTACAAGAGCATGGATTCGACCCTATGGAGTCGAACCATATCGATTCGAACGAATCGATATAACGAAAAACGCAATCTTGAATCGATCATAACTCGAGATCTACAAGTCCAAATGCTATGAATTTTCCACAGGAGCTTGAGTATGCATAGAAGAATGTTCACGTCAAGTTTTGCCACATTTGAGCACTTTCTTGATTGATTCGAACCAAGGGTCGAATCGATCCCAAAGTGGGCCCGGGTTTCCTAAAAGCGGGCGTATTGGCCCCCTCATATGCCAGAACTGGTCTCCCCTCAATTTAGGCGAAATATCAGCCTCCTACACCTATAAATAGAGCCCCTGGTCATTCAGAAAAGGAGTCGGACAATTCTAAGAGCTAAAGAGCGCCCAGACTCTGCCAAATTTACTCAGAATCACCACGGTTGCCTTAGATTCAGACTTAGCTCACAAAACCAGTTGTACTGCGTTATAAGAAACTGTAATCTTTGAGTGTCGAGCAATAAAATCATCAAACTTCATAGTGGACGTAGGCTAAAACGCCGAACCACTCTAAATCGCTTGTCTTTGCACTTTACATTTCTGTTATTTGGAGTTTTTGTTAGATAATCCATAGTGTTAATTTTCATTCTTCGCGTTTATCTCTTCAAAGACTTCTGAAGAGTGTTGTGCCCATTTTTGGTACAAACACTTTGGTGCTTTCACTGAGAAAACCAGTTTTTTTCCTGCTCTTTGGATCTACCACCGATATCGGATTGCATAAATCCAAGGGGAAGATCCAGACCTCTACTCCGAAATCCTTCCATTCTATTCAGATTTGTATAAAATTTAGGAAAGGAATCCACTGCTCAAGATGGTTAGCACAAGAACTACTTCTACAACGGCTAATCAAGAAGGTCGGGATGGACAAAATCCCACACAGCAGTTACAGTCCAATCAAGACAACACTGCTCACTCTAGTCCATCTGGACCAGTAACCAGACAAGAGTTCCAGGCATTACTCCAGGAACTAACCCAAAGCCGGCAACAGTTGGCCGAACAGTTGCGTGCCAACATTGAATTGACCAATCAATTAAACCGCAAAAGGCGCAGGAGGACAAGGAGGGATGATGCTTCCCACTCGTCCACTGAAAGTTCTGCTTCATTTGACTATCATGGCAGAACTACACGTCCCCGATTGGACGCAGGTCATACACAAGCTACCGAGTATCAACCCGCCTTGACTGTAGGACAATTGAGGGTCGGACCATCAACTAGCTCCCAGGCTGGGCCCTCATCACGAGGAGGTGTTGTTCCACAGCACAACACAGGCGATCGCGCTGCAACTGCCGTGGTAGAAACAAGAGTTGGTACCCAAAACCTGTCGGATCCAAATAATCAACAACGTGGGCATACTCCTGGACCATACATCCCAGAAGATGTGGAGCCAAGGAGGCGAGATACGGGCCGTCGACAACGCCCGGTCCAAGCTCGCGCTATGGAACCCGACCACACCTCAGCTCAGCCTACACAAAATGTGGTGATGCCCGACATTTCAACCATGATACATCAAATGATTCGCGAGAGCCAGGGACTTATCAATGACGACTGGGGAATCTCCCATAGTCATACTCCCTTCACAGATGAAATACTATACGTTGAACCTCCTCGGCGATTCAGAATGCCAACTCTCTCTCTGTACGAAGGAAATTCCGATCCCAATCAACATATTTTGAAATATGAATGGTCAATGAGCGCCGCAAGGGCTGATGATGCGGTAAAATGTCAAAGCTTCCCCTTCTCTTTGGGAGGAATTGCAACAATGTGGTTCACAAGGTTGCCACCAAGATCCATCTCTTCGTTCGATCAGCTGGCTAAGAAATTTGTCGAACAGTTTCGTATGCATGTCACTAGGCCTAAAGACGTTAACACCCTATCTAATGTCACCCAGGCTAAGGGAGAGACACTCAGGCATTACTTGGAGAGATTCCATGCAACATGCGTGGAAATTAGTAATCCCAACGATAACTCGATTTTGATGGCGTTAACCAAAGGGATCGATCCCGACTTTGAATTTGGAAATTGGTTAGTTGGGAAACCACCCGCATCATTGGATCGTTTCTACTCCAAAGCCGCTCAATTCTTACGACAAGAGGACACGAAAAAATCTAGGAAACAAGACGATGCGTTACCCAGAGCTGAAGGAATACAGAGTAATGTGGCCGTTAAGTAGTCCGGTGAAAGTTCCAGAAAAGTTCGGCTAAATATACAAAACAAACAAACTCAGCCAAGGGGCAATAGTGATCAGGATAAGAAAAGAGACCAAAGTCGAGGCCCGCAACGTAGGACCCCAATGTTTGACAGTTACACGCCATTGAATACATCGTTGGAAAACGTGTATCTGCAAACCTGCAACGCTGAGCAATATAAGAAACCTGCTCCGAAGCAATCATCGGAGAGGCAGATTCAAACAGGGAAGTTTTGTAGATTTCATGAAAGTTATGGCCACAATACCAACGAGTGTCGACATCTGCAAGACCTCGTCGAAAAATTGATCAGGGAGAGAAAGTTAGACAATTCTGTACGGGCACTACTATCTGGTGGAGCGGGCCCCTCAAAGCAAAATCATACATAGAATCAAGCAAGATAGGAAGAACCGAGTCATGACGGAGGAAGATTGGTAATTAATGCTGTAAGTGGTAATCCTCATCCAGCGGTCCGAAGCTGGGAGGAAATGGAATCATATAACAACTTAGCTAAACGCTCATACTTCGAGTATAACGATAACTTGGGCGGTAAACCTTCGACCAAGCGAAAGAAAGCGATGACTAACGACATCACTTTCTGAGACAACGACGTTGATTACGTCGGAGGTCCGACTACTGACCCACTTGTGATATGGACCCAGGTAGGACCGATGTGGATGAAGAGGATTCTGATTGACTGTGGGAGCTCTGTGAATATCATATTTGTACATGCTTATAATCAAATGAAGATGAAAGCTGGGGATCTAAAACCCTGCCAAACCCATCTCTATGGATTCAATGGTAGCACTACCATACCAGTTGGGATGGTAGAGTTACCAGTTGAGTTGGGAGCCGGAGAATGTAGGTCGATTCGAATATTGCAGTTCGTTGTGTTGGATGTAGACTCGCCATATAATGCCTTTTTAGGTCGACATGCCCTTGCTGAATTCAGGGCCATAATCACCCCGTGGTGTTTAACTTTAAAGTTCCCAACCATCAATGGAGTTGGGGTTGTCCAGGGCGACCAGGTTGATTTGAGAACAATCATACACCGAAATCGAGTTGCCCGATTGCACAATACCAAGGATCGACTTAAAACTCTTGAACTTGGTGAGCTAGTCACTAAAAAAGATTATCCGACACTCCCACCCATGAGGTCAACGTGGAGAGGGTCGCGCAAGATTAAGCGAAACCTCAAGGATGGCGAATTCAAGTTATCACCCATTGATGGCTTAACTTTACCAGGGGCCTGGAATAGCGAAAGCCTTCATCGCTACTGCAATTAACAGGCTATATTTATCTATTTAGTTTAAATTCTGTTTTAAAAGTTGTTTCAGCATTTCGAAATTAGAACTTATAATAAGGCAACTGACTTTGCCATATTTTCTGATTTCAGCAATAAAATGCCATTTCTTCGGGTCAGAGCTGTGATTCATTAAATACAATTACAACATCATGATGCACGGAGAGCTAAAATTCCATCATGCAATGGGATTTATTCAAGAAAGGAGTGGCTGTGATACGACTGGCCACTCGCTAAGTGATGCCCAAACTCGGGGGCAAGCCATCACATCAAAGCTAAAATTGGGTTGATACACGACGATCCTTCATTAACTCTGTACTCCCAAAGTGCGAGGCGGAGTATAAACATTCACTAACTCCATACTCCTAGAGTGCAAGACGGAGTATAAACATTCCTTAACTCCGTACTCCCAGAGTGCGAGACGGAGTATAAACATTCCTTAACTCCGTACTCCCAGAGTGCGAGACGGAGTATAAACATTCCTTAACTCCGTACTCCCAAAGTGCGAGACGGAGTATAAACATTCCTTAACTCCGTACTCCCAGAGTGCGAGGCGGAGTATAAACATTCACTAACTCCGTACTCCCAGAGTGCGAGACGGAGTATAAACATTCCTTAAGTCCTTACTCCCAGAGCGCGAGATGGAGTATAAACATTCCTTAACTCCGTACTCCCAGAGCGCGAGACGGAGTATAAACATTCCTTAACTCTGTACTCCCAAAGCGCAAGATGGAGTATAAACATTCCTTAACTCCGTACTCCCAGAGCGCGAGGCGGAGTATAAACATTCCTTTAACTCCGTACTCCCAGAGTGCGAGGCGGAGTATAAACATTCACTAACTCCGTACTCCCAGAGTGAGAGACGGAGTATAAACATTCCTTAATTCCATACTCCCAGAGTGCGAGACGGAGTATAAACATTCCTTAACTCTATACTCCCAGAGTGCGAGACGGAGTATAAACATTCCTTAACTCCGTACTCCCAGAGTGCGAGGCAGAGTATAAACATTCACTAACTCCGTACTCCTAGAGTGCGAGACGGAGTATAAACATTCCTTAACTTAGTACTCCCAGAGCGCGAGATGGAGTATAAACATTCCTTAACTCCGTACTCCCAGAGCGCGAGACGGAGTATAAACATTCCTTAACTCCATACTCCTAGAGCGCAAGACGGAGTATAAACATTCCTTAACTCCGTACTCCCAGAGCGCGAGGCGGAGTATAAACATTCCTTTAACTCCGTACTCCCAGAGTGCGAGGCGGAGTATAAACATTCACTAACTCCGTACTCCAAGAGCGCGAGACGGAGTATAAAAATTCCTTAACTCCACACTTCCAGAATATGAGACGGAGTATAAACGTACATCAACTCCATATTTGTCCCCAAGACTGGGGGCAGGACCAAAACAAATATCGAATTGAAGACGAAAGAGAGTATACTTTCATTTCCATTATCAACAAAAAGAATTCGATTACAAGATGATTCAAAAAAAATTCCTGCTAGTGGGAGCCGAGTCCACATCTATGCACGGCTATAGAGAAAACCAAAAGACCAAACAAAACACTACAGAAAACTAAAGAAGGAGTTCAATCTTTCTTCTTCCTTATCTTCTTCTTCGGGGTAGTCCCACTGGAGCCGCTACCCAACTTCTTCCTCACTCTCTTACTCTTCTCCGGTTTGCCCTCAGATAGTGACATGATGTCCACCTCTTCCTCAGAACTAGAGGCAGCAGAGATTCTTTTGGAGGGTGGAGCCGGAGAAATAGGATCAGTAGCAGGAGGTGGGACAGGAGCACTCGCAATTATCACAGTGCCGCCAGGCGATATCATCATTAGCGGGGCATGGCCTGACGGGCCCATACCGGCGGTCACTGCGGCCATCTCAGCATTAATCTCATCCAAAATCTCATCTTCACGAGGTGCTTGGGCCGCGCTGGATATGCTAGTGGCTGGCATGGAAGTACTAACAGCTGGAGTGGTCCTACTCATAGAAAAGGATGGATCAATGAAGGGATCGTTGGGTTGACTGAGGAGTTCCTCAATCATCTGAGCGTCAAAAGATAACAAGCTTCCCCTTCTTCACCGACCACGAAAGATGTCGTAATAGCTTCGGTGACGATAGCCCCATGCGCTTGATAAAAAGCCTGAGATGTAGGGGGCGCAGGGATAACGGCTTCAGTCACTGAAATGTGAAAAAATGAAGATTGTTAGCTATGGGTATTGATCCTGATTCACTACACTAAAGGTATGCGAGAGTCGTTCAATTACCTTCCTTGGCATGGCCCGTGGTATGGGCAGATGCAGAGGCATGAGCATCAGTAGAAGATAAATGCGGCTGGTCAGGGTTATAAGCAGGGACGGACTGGAGATTGACCGCACCGATGGTCTCAGGCAATGTCGGAATTACAGCTCCAACACTCGTTTCGTGATGCTCAATCCCCGAGCCCTCGCCCGTCTCTATCTGTTGAAAACCAAGCCTCTCTCTTGCCACGGAAACCACCGCCTCATGAAGAACTTTCCTCTCTTCCTCAATAAGCAAGCGCATCTCAAGCTCGAAATCATCCAGCGTTTCATCCGGATGCGCCGCTCTCTTATCCTCCACCAGCCTGGTCCAGGCATTGTACAAAATCATGGAATCATCTCCCAACCACGATAAATTTCTGTGCTCCAACACATTAGCATTATACGTAACCAGGAGATCATCAAAGTCGGTTTCCATCCTGGACCGCTCCAACATGATTTTTTCATGAAGTTCTGCCTTCGCGGACTTAGTCTTGGCCGCCGCCGCAGCAAGTTCGGCTCTGAGGGATACAGCTTGGTCGCATGCATCCTGAGCGGTGGTGTTTGCATCATCTTTCTCTTTCACCACTTTAGCAAATTTGTCCTTGAGCTCATTCAGCTCCTTAACAGCTGCGTCTCGCTCAGCTACGACGTTGGTGTAGCGATGGCCCATCTCTTCAACCGTAGCACAGTGTGCCTGCTGCATCCTCGCCATTTTGGCCATAGCATCATCATGCTTTTTAAGCGCTTGGAGTTCAGAGTTTCAAGACGACTCCAACTCAGATTGAAGAACCTGGATGATGCGGTCTTTTTTGACAATGTCAGCATCACGCTCCTGAATAACCTTTGCCCAGTCAAAAGCTACCTTTGAAGCTTTCACGGCTGCTTTGTACCACTCCTTATATTGGGCATAGAAGTCGCGAATATAGATGTGCGTAGTATTTTCGGCGTCCTGAGGAATCCTCTTGAGATGAGGAGGAAAGACATATGCATCCATACAGATTTCTAGGAAATCCTTTTTCATTTGAGCCAGCTGGATGGCTCCTTCGCTTGTTAACTCGGCCGGAGCCTGCTCAACGATGGCGGCGGTCAGTGGTTCAACTCTAGGCCGCTGAGTCTCGGGCCTTGAAGAATGGGAAGGCTGTTGCTGCTGTGAAGGCCCAGGAAGATCTACGGGAGCCCTAGGAGGCAGAGGAGAACGAGTCGCGGTCTGTACTGATAGCTCCTATCTCTGTCAGTACGATCTTGACTAGAATGGCTACGCCAATTTCACGATCTCTATCATAGCGATCCTGATTGACATAGCCTCGCCCATGATCCCTATCCGATTCTCTCCTACGAGAATCATAATATGGGGAAGATTGGTGCACATTACGAAGCCTGTCCAAAGTGGATCCGCGGCCTGACATCTCACCTGCGATAAGTAGGAGCTATAGATTAGAATCATACAAAACAATGATTAATATGCGAAAGTCATGTAGTGGTGTGGAAGTGTGTGTAAATGTGCAAACCCCTAGACCAACCGGAAGTATTGACCGCACTCAAAGGAAAGGGCTTGCTCATATTTAAAACATCTTGGAATTCCTCCAACCCGGGGTTACATGGAATCAATATAAAATCCGGGATGGGAATATCGTCAAGCCCTTTAAAAGTATCTCTCGAATGAGAAGGGGCGGCCTCAGAAATTATGGCTCCGGAAGTGGGAGGAGACACATCTACAGACTTCCACCCCTTAGACTTGAGTTTTTTGGAAACGACGGCCTTGCTTTTCCGTCTTTCTCCCAACTCTTCAAAATTGCCCAAGAGGTCAGCCATCGGCTCCACATCTGTATGGGTCCTTTCTTCATCGCTCGCTTCAGTTATTGTAACTTCGTGCGTTTTCTTCTTCATCATCTTCTTCTTCTTTTTCTTGCTTTTCTTCTTTGAGGCAGGCTTTGACATCCCCTCGATGACTATACTCTAATTTATTTCAATCAAGCCGAGAGCTCTTAAGTTATAGTCATTCAACACCGAGTCGATGTGTCTCAGCTTGCTCGGAACTTCTTAGAGACTTTGGACTATGCCCTTGTAGTACCCGCCATCGGGTCTGGAGATAATGGCTGTAAGAGAGACAAGATGTCAATACCAATACCAAAAAACTATTGATCAAGGAAAGTCATCGGCATATGAGAACACTTACGCCTAGACAACCATCGCCTAGCGAAACTAGGAGGACACCGGACATAAAACCATTCATTCTTGAAGTAGCTTAGTCTGGTCCATGCTCCAATAATAACTTGGCAATTTCTGACTGCCTCCAAAAATGTAAAGGATGGGCTATCGCCCTTGCTCTTGAAATTAAATATGTATCTGATCTCGGTTGGCTTTGGCGGGCGAAAGAGACAATCCATAAATATGACGAAGGCACTATTCAGCAACGCATGTCCGTTGGGATGAAGTTGCGAAAGAGCAATTCCTAAGTATGACAACATTTCCCTGATGTATTGATTAAAAGGAGGAAGAGTTCCAGCCGCGCAAGCATGGCGGTATAAGGCAGTATATCCTTCGAGCGGATTATGCGGTCTGTCATCAGCACTGGGTAATAACACATTGTTCAGAGATATGTTGTGTTTCAAGCATATCCGGCCCAATAAGGATTCAGAGATATTAGATCGGGTAGAATCAACAGGATCCTCGATAAATATTGCATCTTGTAGCTCATCGGGAGCAGGATCTATTATATCTGCTGGGATATTTGGAACTACAAGGACCGGAGGAGGAGAACTCTGAATCTCCTGCTGTTGCGAGCTCGAAGATTCCATAACTGACTAACTTATCAGAAAGCAACGTTAAGTTCATAAAGAGCCTGTACATTCCCCAGTGTAGTGTGTATGGATGTGCCGTGCAGTGCAAGTGTTGTGCATTACTTAAGCAAATTTTATGGAATGAAACAAAATGTGCAAACGACGAAACTCTAGAAATCAAGACTGGAAATGACCGTCATCGCTGACCGTCATGTCCACGCCATCCAAATGCTAACGGCCGATTCAAGTATAAATCTGTTATGTTTTTGGTTAAGTCATGGTTCCATCTACGAGCTACAAAGGGCAGTCAAATATGCGCAACAAGAACTTAGTCCAAATATGCAAAGATGAAGCTCGTCGGAGTCATGCTAGTAATTATGTGAAATTCTCGTATCCATGGAAGCACGTTCGTGTCAACCAAGGTTCGAATCCATGAAGTTTCGGATCGATCTAAGAGGTATGCCTTCGAATCGATACAAGTTCAAATCGATACAAGTTCGAGTCCATTGCAAGTCTGTCCTTCGAATCGATCTCTGGAACAACAGCATGTCGAATAAACGTAGCCTCGTATCAGTTGTAGAAGTGTAATCTTCGAATCGATCGTAGGTGAGTATACCACAATTCCACGTATCGATCACTTCGAATCGATACGTTCGATTCCCCACCAATGATTGATTCGATCGATGTACGTCCATAGATCGATACGAACGCCATGACAAAACTTATTTTCCAAGATCGATTCGGTAACCACCATTCAAGATCGATGCAAAGAAGACGTCTTTCTTTTCACCCCTGGATTCGATCCTGTTCAGATCGACACAAACACAAACAAAAGAAGTATTCATCAATCCCAAAGTTTGAAATGCTCAGTCAAATCGCCTACCTAAATGAGGAGTGAAATTGGGAAGGATTAGTTCGATTCGGAGATGAACAGAAGGCTTCGATTCACGCAAATGCTAGATCGATTCGAAGACACAGGAGTTCGGAGCGAAAAGTGAAAAAGTAAAAAATGAACAGGACCCCGGTATATATAGGGAATAGTGAGACGATTCACATCCCGGTCAAGTACAACCGGCCATAGCTGGTCTAACCCATCGATTCGAAAAATGTCTCCGACTCGATCACTAAAGGTTTCCCTCGATTCGAAGGAAAAATTCGAATCCATCAACTCGAATTCCAACATACATCCATTCCGAGTCGACTTTGAATCCAATCCTCCGAGTCCATCGCATCGAGTCGAGCGACACCGTCGAATCCATCACCAGTGAGTTCCATCAATTCGAAGCCCATGATTCGACTCCATCCGCTGCATATCAATACGAACGAGCGTTTCGTATCCACTGACTTAAAAATTCGCCGGTACAATGTCGGTCCTTCGACCTTCTATGTTGGTTCAGGAGAGGATCAATACGAAGGAACTTCCTAAAAAACAACTGAACGGGTATATTCAACCTAAAAGACTGCAGTTTTTCAAAGCACGTCATGTTTACACAAGACGTACTTTGGGGGGCAAATGTTATCCCGCCTTTTGGCAAGGTCGAGATACCAAGGAATTGACTGGAAAGTGAAGTTCATACGTCTCCAGCTTTTGAATGGCTGTTGGACAACTACAAATATCGATGGATTCTGCCCGAGTCCAGATCGGGTTACAATTGGTAAGACACGTCAAGCACAGTCGTAGAAACCAACGTTCCAAATTTCGAGACAATCCGAGTTCGTATGCTCAAGTTACCACTAGTGGAAAGTAGAAGGAATAGCCTTGGTTCGAGTCCATCAGACCCAGCCTTGGGATCGAATCCATCATCGAGCACACATTAGTCCCAAAACCATCTTGTTCGAATCCATCAAACGGCCAGACTTCGTATCCATCACCCAAAGCCACATGTTCGAATCCAAAAAATTTCCCCTGATTGCTTCGAATCCATGAGAAGTACTTTAGCTTCGACTCCATCAAGCATGCCTTCAGTTTGAATCCAGCAAGGTAGAAGACCTTCGAATCCATACGATTAAGGGTGCTTCGATTCCATTACCTTCGAATCCCCATGTTGAGACAACTTCGAATCGATCCACAGTAGCATATCCTAATCGATTCGAAGAAGTACCGATTCCATCGATTCGAAGGAGGCGAACCTTCGAATCCAACATCTCGAGTCCACCAAGAAAACGCGGCTAAAACCCAGGATTCGACCCGGTAAACTCGGAGAAAAAGGAGGATCGATCCGAGGAACCCATACCACGTCATCATTTTCACGTACAAGAGCATGGATTCAACCCTATGGAGTCGAACCATATCGATTAGAACGAATCGATATAACGAAAAATGCAATCTTGAATCGATCATAACTCGAGATCTAAAAGTCCAAATGCTATGAAATTTTCACAGGAGCTTGAGTATGCATAGAAGAATGTTCACGCCAAGTTTCGCCACGTTTGAGCACTTTCTTGATCGATTCGAACCAAGGGTCGAATCGATCTCAAAGTGGGCCCGGGTTTCCTAAAAGCGGGCGTATTGGCCCCCTCACGTGCCAGAACTAGTCTCCCCTCAATTTAGGCGAAATATCAGCCTCCTACACCTATAAATAGAGCCCCTGGTCATTTAGAAAAGGGGTCGGACAATTCTAAGAGCTAAAGAGCGCCCAGACTCTACCAAATTTACTCAGAATCACCACGGTTGCCTTAGATTCAGACTTAGCTCACAAAACCAGTTGTACTGCATTATAAGAAACTGTAATCTTCGAGTGTCGAGCAATAAAATCATCAAACTTCATAGTGGACGTAGGCTAAAACGCCGAACCACTCTAAATCGCTTGTCTTTGCACTTTACATTTCTATTATTTGGAGTTTTTGTTAGATAATCCACAGTGTTAATTTTCATTCTTCGCGTTTATCTCTTCAAAGACTTTCGAAGAGTGTTGTGCCCATTTTTGGTACAAACATAACAAGTGATTGCTTTATGAATACATGTTTTTGTTATGCTTTCTATACTTAGTTTCTTTTACCGTGCTATTTTAGAATGTCAGTTCTTTAGGTCATGTCGTCCCAAGAGACCACCTAAGTCAGTATGTTAAGTTGAGGAGATTTTACTCTAAAAATGCACCAATTTTAAAGACTTCAAAGTTAGCGAGATATTGCTTTCTTCGGGATTTCCAAAAGTTATACTTGGAATACTCTCGTCTCCGTTTTGACTTCCATGGCAAAGAGAAGGAAACTTTCCTAAGAGAAATTAGGACATTCCACTCAAAGTTAATTTGTGGTCGTGATAGTCCACCAGCCGGAAAATGGGATTATAGTAAATGTCCGCCGTACATAACTCCTGAAGGAGTCACTATACCTTTTGACTCAACAGTCATGCTTTCAGCTAATACTTTAGACAAAGCTAGGAATGTGTTCTCTCAACTTTAGATGTGATGAAAGTATTTTTTGTACCTTTTACTTGTGGATATTTGAGTTGTAATCCATTACTACAATAATAAAGATATCATTTATCCTAATTTTGGCATTCTCTCATTTCCTTTTATTTTAATAGGAGCCACAATCATCTAGTTTCATCATTCTCAAAATTTACTTTCTCGCGATGCTATTAGAGATAGATTATTAATAAGGAATGGCGGGATCGTGGTCCATGATGAAGTCCTTTTCGAGCATTTTGGTGGCAACACCGAAGCCGTGAAGTGGCACAAAAGATATCTTATTCAAAAGACTATCGCCAGTGGCTATAAAAACCATATAGCCTATCTCGATGCCGATATCAAGAAAAAGGATAAGAGGATCACTACACTTAAGAGACAAATAAAGACCAATCCCACGGCTAATTTTGACCAAAGGATGTCTGAACTTATTCAACAAATAAGAGTTAAAGTTAAAAGATAGCCAGATGTAGTGTGCCTCTCTAGAATTCATCTTGGGAGACAGGACTCCAAAGATTAAGCTTCCGACCCATAAAGCAACTCTTTCAACTGCCACGCCTACTAGGTCAAAACTTCTCACAGCTTAAAAATTTCCCACTATGCTCAACCCTCCCCCAGGCTTAGACGATAATGTAGCGGGGAACTGATGTCGGAGAGTAAAATACGAAATCGCCAAGTATTTTGATAAGCAGCAAAAGATGAAGTATTCTCAGACTATCAATGATTACGGTGCTAAAAATCAGAAGCTAGAGCGTGATAATTACTTTCTCGACAAGCAGGTTGCAGAGTTAGATAGGGAAAACAAAACCCTTAGGGCCGTAAATAGGGCCTTTAGTTACGCCCTGAAAACCAATATTGATGCTATTGATGATGAGAGCAGTATCAGAGGAAAAGAAAGAAGCTTAAGGAAGTTCTCCGCGCAACAATCAATCATGTCGTCAATCCTTCGGTGGCAGAGACTCTCAATAAAGAACTCAAGATTTATAATTCATTTATGTATTTGAGCCATGTTAATCTATCTTGTACGTAATTTTGTCATTTGTAAATGACTTTGTAACTAATGCAAATTATAGAAATTTTGTAAATATCACCTGATTTGTGATCCTTTTCTGTAGTGTAATCTTTGATATGCCTTTAAATTGCTCATTTAGCGACTTTTGTGCTTGCTGGATCTTTTGTTACTCCTTGTCATTCTAATTTTCCAAAGAAACATGTAGTAAACAATATCTTTAATTGTTAGCTTGAAATTGACATATTTGTCTATGTATATTATTTTCCTAAATTAGCAAATCATCTTGCCAATTTTATGAAAAGTGATTTATTCAAAATGTTAAGATCTCATCTTTAATCATGATGAGAAATGATTAAGGACTTAGCTCCTTCCACTTGTTTGGAATGCACAAAACTTGTAGGTAGTAGATTCCACTTGTTTGGAATGCACAAAACTTGTAGGTAGTAGATTCCGCTTTATCATAAGGTCATGGATGTTAACTTTTTATTAAATAAAGAACCTGATTTAAGAATCCATGTCAGAAACTTTGAAGTAGTAACTCTCTCACCCATTCCTTAACATTAATGGGATTTAGAAAGTTAGAAGCCCGAAGTTCCCATTTGGAGGGACTTAATAACAATCTTTTTTGATAATATTCTTTGGCCTAGATTCGGGCATTTGAGATGAATAGAAATTCAAGGATCTTGTACCCAATTTAGGGTTTAAATAAATAGCAATCTTGACACCCAGATTCAGTTATAAGAAGTTAGTGATTGATAATGACTCGAAACCCAGATTCAGGTGTTATATGGTGAAGTTTTGAACCGTATATCCCAAAACCCAGATTCGAGTATTAGATTTTGAAATTCATATATGAGAATCCCGAAGCCCAGATTCGGGCATTAATAGACGATGTCAAGAAAGTCCCGAAACCTAGATTCGGGTAATAATCAATGGAGATTCATCTCACTCCTTTGCTTTTGTCCTTTCCGACATATAAGAGCCCTTCAGGTTTTTCATAGAACTAATCTGATTGGCCGCCTTAGCTGAACTAGGACATCTTAACCCTTAGTTGATTGTGCTTCCTCTTAGGCCTGGACATCTTAGTCCATTATTGATTGAGCCTCTTTTTGGGCTTGAACATCTTAGTCCATTGTTTGATGGGCGTCTTCTTAGGCCTGGACATCTTAGTCCATTGTTTGATGGGCCTCTTCTTGGGCCTGGACATCTTAGTCCATTTTTCGGTGCTCTTGGTTAGCTCATCTTAGAGGCTGAAACCAAGGACTTACCTGACCTCCCTCTAGGAGGCACCCTGCCCAGGCACTTTTGCGGCATGGACATGGGCTTGTTTGCTACTCTACCCTATCCATCTTAGGCGCGGATAGAGGCTTACTATGTCCTCCCTCTAGGATGTGCCTTAACCTGGCCATAGCGTGGAGTGAATAAGGGCTTGTCCGGTGCTCTACCTTGGCCATCTTAGGTGCAGATAGAGGCTTACTTCGTCCTCCCTCCAAGAGGCACTCTGCCCTGGCCATCTCGGCGCGGACAAAGGCTTTTCTACCATCTAAAGTAGATTACCATCTTAGGTAGTATCCAAATTTGAGGAGTATTTCACTCCCAACCATGTAGATTTTCTCTTTACAGAAAGTTGATCTTCGTTAATCTTTCTCAGGTTCTTTTTACAAATTCACTGATCTTTCCTTGTTTAAAGAAATTGATGATCATCCCCTTCAGGGCTTTGCAATGGTTAGTTTCATGACCATTCATCATATGACAGTGGCAGAAGGATCCTCCCAAGTTTCTTTCATGTTTATGTTTTTTTTGTGATGGCCAATAGCTAAGTTCATCTTTCGTAAGCAAGTAGATGTTTTCCAATTGATGTTGTTAAGTTGCACTGTTTTGGAAATCTAGACTTGAAATTTGACTCTTATGGATGACACTTTGACTTTTTATTTTTCGGCCTTACCATTTCATGCTCTTCAATCATTTTTCCTTTTGCTACCCTTCTAACCTCTTGGGTTGGAAGTGCTCTTGTTATAGTTGGTTGCCATTTGTGTGCAAAGGCGTTGTAATCATTCATTATCTCTTTCTCAAAGATTGTGCCTTTGGAATAATGTTGGATTGTTCTTCTCATTTGACTAAAGATATTGTCACTTCCATTTGTTCTATTTCCAAGTGCAAAGATTGGGGTAGGTTCTACATGAAAGGGGTTTAGACTCCATTTCTCAGGATCGTAAGATTCTGCTTTCTTTTTGTTTATAATCCTTAAGGCTTCGAGCCTCAGTCTTTGCTCTTCACTTGATTGGAGCTTTTGATGTCTACTTGGGATAATCTTATCAAGTGTGGTTCAGAAGACCTTTGTTTAGATCTTTTAAATCTTCTAGCCATGATCAAACCAAAGTGGATAAACTTGATGTAGGATTGATCCAGGAGGGGGGGGTTAGAGAATAGTAGTGTTAATGGGTTGACTAAGTCAGAGGTTCAAGCCCTCCTTCAAGTGCCAAAATGTTAACAAGATTTCTTTTCAACACCCCAATATAATTCCAAGAAGAATGGACAGACTTGTTTGAATAAAGGGCATGATACCCTTAAGAATTGTCTTTAAATTTAACTTCACTTGTTGTTTAATCTTGGGTCAGACCTTTTGACGTCGTCGAAAGGTTTAGTCCTTGGATTAGATAACCTTTTGTCTCAGTTGATCTAATACGAGATTCCTTGCATAGGTTTTTACCTTTTGGTTAGGTTGAAATTCTCTGAGTTTGTCCCTTTAAGGTTGATTTTAATCTTGTAGAAAGGTTAGAGTGGTTGCCCACTTTGAGTTCAAGTAGGATAACAAATTCCTTGATGGATATGTAGTAGCTTACGACTTTGTCGAAAGGTTTGATTACTTATATCAAGTAGGTTTTAACCGAGGGAATTAGGGAAAAGGACAAACTTTGACAAAAAATTAGTCTAAAGGACACCAAGTTTTATTTTTTGGCTGAAGAACAAACTTAGAAAAAAATTAGGTTGAAGGACAATGCTAGTTCTAACTAGTATTATATTAAGTTTTTACACTATACAAAATTCTAGATAAACTAGCATTATATTCAGTTTTTACACTATACAAAATGCTAGTTCTAACTAGCATTGTCCTTCAGCTTAATTTTTTTCAAAGTTTGTCCTTTAGCCCAAAGATGAAACTTGATGTCCTTCAGTCTTAATTTTTTTCAAAGTTTGTCCTTATGCCTATTTTCCACGTTTTAACCTTGTCAAAAGGTATGGGAATGACCTCCTTTGGATTGAACCTTACTAATTTAGATTTTGTCCTTGTCAAAGGTTAAATCACTAAGTATGTAGTAGTTTTCAACCTTATCGGAAGGTATGAGAATAACCTCTTCTGGATTAAGCCTTACAAGTCCAGGTATCTATATTTAGGGAATAGACTTTGATCTAGTCGAGAGGTTAGACCACTTGGATTTTAGCTTCGAAAGGTTACTGATGTTGTTGTAGTATAAGCACTGTTGACCTAGTCGAAAGATTTAGGCCTCAAGGTTATCACTTCGGAAGGTTGCAGTTAATGTTTAGACTAAATATATTATCAACCTTGTCGAAAGGTTCAGATCGTAGGATTAACGGCTTGGATGGTTTCAGCAAACGTTCAACCTATTAAGTTATCGACCTTGTCGAAGGGTACATATTGTAGAGTTGTAGGCTTCAAAAGGTTGCAATAGTTGTCTGTACAGGAGTGTTGTCGACCTTGTCGACAAGAACCTTTTGATGAGTTTGAACTTGAAAATAGGAGTTAATCCAGTAAAGATTTAAGTAAATAGTAAAGTAATTAACAAAGCTTAGGACTTCCCTCTTTATCCAAAAAAGCTTTATTTTAGTAAATTTCTTAAATCAACACCCAATTAGGGTTACCATGCTTTCATTAAGAAGTTACAAGATTAGAATGAGAGAAATTGGATCCCCAAACATGACCCCTTGGGTCTTATTTATAGATGCAGGCGGCCCCCCTTTCAACTCCATGCTCTTGACTTGTTCGGATGGTCTCCCTTTTATATGCAGCTGTGAACCTTTCATCTTTGTCGAAATGTTTTCCCTTCATCTGCTATTACAGACCTTTCATCTTAGTTGAAAGGTTTGCTTTCCTTAGACTGCTGCAAACCTTTCGACCTTGTCGGGAGGTTGTTCTTCACTTGATTACCGTGAACCCTTCGACATAGTCAGAAGGTTGCTCTTCACTTGATTTTTGTCAAGAGTTGTGCTTCCCTTCAATGTTGTCGAAAGGACGTCTTTCATTCTTTGCTGACATATGAGCGCTGCTTTCTTTATAAACCTTTCGACATTGTCGAAAGGTATCCTGGATGTGTTTTAATTGGTTCGAAAGGCTTGCTATGCTTTCGAAAAGGCCACTAAGGAGTTGCTCACACTTGCTTTGACTTCTTCATCCTCTTCGAAAGGCAAGAACTCCTTGGATATTGTGAGATGGAACCTTTCGACTCCTTCAAAATATTTGGGACTGTTAAACTCTGAGGACTGCATCCCTTCGACTCCTTCGAAAGGTTTGGGACTATGAAACTCTAAGGATTGCATCCCTTTGACTCCTACGAAAAGTTTGGACCGTGCTTCTTTTTCTTTGTATTTATTGAAAGGCCTTCCGACTTAGTTGAAAGGTTGATTTTTGGTATAACAGTTTAAAAATCAAATTCTTACTTTAAAAACTTGGTTTTAATTCACTTGTTCTCATCTCCACTTTCTCCATTTTTCCTCCTACTTCATTCGGTCATAACTTTCTCCGCACTAAACCAAATCTAGATTTTTTTTTCAAACCATGTATATTTCCAATGGCTAAATCTTGGTAGTTACCAATTTTTCTTATTTCGAGCTTAGATGCTCTAAAAATTCATTTTTTTGCAAGAGCGTTTTTGAACCTAGATTTTGATGTCCGAAAATACCCCTCACTGTTTTGGCTATAACTTCCTCAAAATTTAAATTTTTTGAGCAATTCTTTTTATTGAAATGATAGAGGAAATAATAATCTAAAACTTTCCTTTTGACTACTTTTCCAAAATCCAAGAGGAAAGGGTCCAAAAGTCGAGTGCAAAATGACCCGTTTTCGAGAAGAATTTGTGGTTTTCCAAGCTTCCCGAATTTCAAAGTGTATCAAGTTCTCAAAGGATATCCAGTGAGTTTAACTCACATTTAATTTTATTATATCCTATTAATGATGTTAAAATCATTTATTAATTGTTTGGATGTTAGTTAAAATTGTTTGATTACTTGTTTGGTTAAGTTTCCGTTTGGAAAATGGATGACATATTAATTTGATCGTTGTAAACCCATATGATTATCTATATTTTATCGGTAACCATTGTTTTGCAGGGAAAATTTGTAGAGAGACCCAAAGGGACTTTCTCGACCATAAATTATTTATTTACATAATTATGTTGTAATATTGATGGTTTATTGAAATTAATTACTGAATTTCCCTTTTATAGTTTAAATGTCGTTATAGCGATTTCCGCTATATCATCGTTTATTAAATTTCAACCCAAGAACCCTATCATATGAAATTGAGCTTATATTTCCACTAAAAAGACTGTTGAAAATTTATTAATCATTTTGGTTAATGATAGTTTAAATTAATTAATTTGAGATTAATTAACCAATTTAATAAATGATGAGTAAAAATAGGTTTATCTTTAGATTTTATTCATCATTTTTGCTAATGATGTTTTATACTTAATTAATCATTTTCACTCATGATTATTTTAGTTTAATTAATTGTTTTAACTAAGGATAATGGAGTTTAATTAATTTGTAAAACTCAATTAATTATTTTAATTAATGATGATGGGATTAAACTAATTATTTCAATTAAGTATAATTGTAATCAATAACTATTTAATGATATTTAAAAGTAATTAATCATTTTAAATAATGATAATCAAATTTTATTAATCATTTTAATTAATGATTATTTTAAATTTAATTAATTGTTTTAACTAATGATTTTTGTAATTTAGTTAAATCATTTTAATTAATGATGCTTTATAATTAAATAAATCATTTTAACAAATGATGTTTTAATTAATCGGTTTAACTAATGAAGTTTGAATTTAATTAATCCAATTAATTTATGATTATTTTGAACTAATTTTTTTCAATCAATGGAATTTGGAATTACATATCATTTTAATTAATGATGTTTGAGATTAATTATTCATTTAATTAATGAGTATTTGAATTTAATAAATCTTTTTAATTAATTTATTTAATAAAGGTAATTAAAGTAAATTAACTAATATAATAAAAAATTGCTTTAATAAAATGATTTAAAGTTAACAAACTGATTTAATGAAGATTTTAAAGTTAATTTACCAATGTTATAAAAGTATTTGGAAATAATTATCTATTTTATTATGGATAATGGATTTATTTATTTAAAATAGATTTTAAATGTGATTTATTATCTTTCGAGATAATTGATATTGTTTTAAAGTTATAAAAAGGAATTGGAACTCGATTATTGAGATGTTAAGTTGGATAATCTTCTGGGCGTTCGGTCTGATGTTGTTTAGGCCTTCGGGGTCGCTCGCTTGGAAAATTATTCTCTTAATGTTTTAACAATCAGAAACTAAACTTAAATGTGTTTTACCAATACGAAAATCAAGTGAAAGGTTCAGTTCGTTTTTTTAAAAGAAAAAGTTTGATTCATTTATAGAAATGAATTATTTTCGTAAAACGAATCACTTATATGAAAATGATTTATTTGTATAGTTAGCACTAAACATCGAAGAAGTAAACTTGTCGCTATTTCAATTGTTAAGAGTGATCATTGGACATGACTTTGAGGTAACACTACCTTGACTTGTCCGGTATTGCTGTTAACCAAGAAAAATACAAGTTCAAATTCAGTGAGTGGTGATAGGTATACAAGACTTAAATTCCATATACGATCGTTTTATATCCTCAATAGTTGGTATCTCAGCTATTAGTTACTTCAGCTTCTTTATTATTGTCATTCTAAGACGACATATTGCCCCGTTGAGCTTTGTTATCCTTTGTTGGATATGACTAAACCAAAAGCGCGGGAGGAAGCCAAGTTATGTGGGGTTACTCCCATTAGTTATCTTCACATCTCATCTAGATTTTTGTGTATCGTCACGTAAAAAACGGTTAAGATTTAGATGTGAAATATTTGGATACTCGGTAAGGTTTGGCTGGGTCCAGCTTGGTATTGTCCGAGAAGTGTCACGGAGTATATGAGCTTCTCAGAAGTATATTACTAGAGGTATATTTTAAAGGGGGTGCACCTTCCTAGTCATTTGTTAGAAAATTTCCTTTCCTTATTTGATTCTAAAACCCTGATTCTGTTTTAGCTTTAAATTGCCATGAGTAGAGCCAACTCCTCATCATGACATTTTTGTGTTTATTTAGTCCATTCTATCAAGTTGGACTGTTACCTTATTTAGTCCACTCTATCAAGTTGGACTGTTATCTTATTCAGCCCATCCTATCAAGTTTGGACTGTTACCTTATTTAGTCCACTCTAACAAGTTGGACTGTTTTCCTTGTTCTATCTACAGTTTGTATTTTACTTGGTCTATTTCCATTCTTTCAAGCCTGGTTTAATACTATTTATGCTCATTCATAATTCAATTTTTTTTCCTGATATTTATTTTTGCTCTTGCCTATATGGATGTTATTCTTGTGAGGTAAAAACCCATTCCGTGTTAGCGGCGTGGTCTCATAGAAATTTTATATGATCTTGATTTTTCGAGTTATCTCACGTTGGTATTTCCAAACTGATCCGGGTGTTATTTATTTATAATGCTCGGGTCATACCGAGTATTTTCCTAGGTTGACCATGGTGTTTTGGAGATCGTGGAGGGGAGCTGAAGATTCACCTATAGTAGTATTTTAGTTTCTGCTATATTATATAGTATTCCTATCGGCATTTGTAGGTCAGGATTTTAGAACTATCTGGCTAATAAGGTTTGTTTTAACTCTGGTATACTTTGTATATTTGAAGAGACAGTTTCTACCGTGCTTGTTATATTATATGTTGTCGACTTCTTTGTGAGATTCTATTTTTCTTTGTTCTTTGTTCTTTTCTTTTTATTTACCCTAACAATCTGCCCTTTTGTCGATTGGATGCGCAACATTAGAGCACAGTGGTAGTGTTCAGTGTTGACTTTCGATTGTCAAAATGGATGGTCGTTACAATATAAATTAGAAGTTATCAAAACAAATTATTGGGATTTAAGTAGTATTTTAATTCATTGGAATGAAGCTTGTTGCAATGTAAATTTCTATAGATTATAATGTTTAGTTTCATAAATTAAAGTGTATCGTTTAAAATAATAAGAAATACGCCTAAAAGAATGAGATGTATAAAATAGGGATATTTACCGTATTTTGTACCGTCTATTTCAATAACTATGAAAAGATAACCCCTTGTAATTCCAAACGTAACACAAATTCCCTTTTTGGATAAAATATAGAAATTTACAGTGTTGACCTTTCCATTTTGAAAATACGGTGCAGATCGTGCTATTTGGAATTATACTATACTAGTGCGGAAATAAACTAAGATACTATAGCAATGTGAATAAGTAGAATAAAACAAGCACACCAGTAATTTTTATACTGGTTCGAACTTCCCGTTCTACGTCCAGTCCTAGACTCCTTCTGGAATTTCACTAAAACAACAACACTCACTTAACCCGGAGGAACAGGTCTATACAACCCCTGAGCAGCCGAACAGGGACCTGAGCAATAGAATAGGATTTCGCCTCGACAGCCGAAGAGGACTTCACATGTTTGAGCAGGAGAACAGGACTTCAACTTATACAGAGAGTATTTGACACAGTGTGTTCTTGATAACACGGATTTTTCTCTTGATAGTACAACCTTCCTATAATCTTCTCCTTTTGATATATATGTTTGTATGTGAAGAATATGGAAGTAAATGAATGATTTTGTATGAACTTGAATGCACAAGAGTGTGTTAGAATAAAAGTAGATTAAGAATAGAAAGAGTTAGATCAATTAGGTTAATAAAACTGATGATTCTAAAATGTTTATATAGATTATAAAAAGGTGCAATTGTTCGTGAATAGTTATCATGAAAGTATATGGTCATAGCTGTTGATTAAAAGTCGTATCTCTTTATGGAAGAGAAATGTCTATTCATGAATATAGCCGTTATAGGAATTCAGACGAATATAGCCGTTATAGGAATTCAGACGTCTGAAAAATAGAATTCAGACTTCTGAAATCGTCCACGTGCAAATCAGAAAGCAAATAGGTCATTTTTGACCTGATTCAGACGTTTGAATATTTTCATTCAGACGGCTAAATATTGTGAAACAATATTCAGGTTTCAGCATTCAGACGTCTGAATGACATTATTTAGACATCTGAATTTAGCCTGTAACAAAAATTATCATAGCTCAAATGGTTAGAGCACTTGCCTTCTGAACTAATGACTCGGGTTCGAGTCCTGTTCCATGCAATTTTTGAAAACTTGATTTTTCATTTAAAATATGAATGTATAAGTGTGTATATCATTTTGAGAATATTTTAACATTTGTAAACTCTAGACACGACACTCTATGACTAATAATACTTTGTTTGTCACCTTCGTCTTGTCTCTATCGTATATATCTCTTCTTGTATCTTCATATACATTCTTTCATACTTTTGTACTGTGTATCTTCATTTTGAACTTATTTGATTATCTCTTTTTGATGCTCATGTACTTGCAAATTAGCTTAGAGATTCTTTGACAAAATTGTATAGTTGTTGTCATTAAAATCCAACAATTGAGGTTTTAACATTCTTCTCCTTTTTGATGATGACAACTATACAATTTTAAAAAATATTCATTCTATAAAATAATAATATTAATATGTTTAAAGCTCCCCCTAAGTATAACATCTCCCCCTAAGTATAATATCTCCCTCTATTAATATGCATATGAATTTCTCCCCCTTTGTCATTATCAAAAAGAATGAGGGAATATAATAAATTATATAAAATATCTTGTGAATAACGAGATAAACTCATTATTAATTATGAAGGAAAAATAAAATAGATTTTACCATATTTGCTGAAGTCCATATTTCATTGTAAGCACACAATTCTATTAAACGTATGGAACATTCTTTAAAATTCCAAAATCTATCCTTTTCCTTTTGTTTCTCCACGTACCTGCAAAAAATAATAATCATTTTCGGTACCCATTTATTATGTTAGGGTCCGGGGGGTTAGGTCTTAGGAAACCATACCCATTTGGGCGTGGTTGATCCTTTATAAATATAATTTTCATTAATAACTACCATATCAAAATAATCATCAATGTATTTTTCTCTATTTTTCCAATTAACAGGAACCCAAATACTTAGATAATTTTTATTCATATTTCCGGTCAATGATTTTGTACTTCTAGAGAAATTATAAACATTATTGGCCATAACAGTATTTGAATTTCTATAAAAATTGGATTTAGACTTTACTCGAAATTTAGTACTAGCACTAACATTTTTACTATACATGAAAGCATAGTGCTATTTCTACGATCAATTTTATTATATCCTAAACCACTTTTATCATGTAACGGTCTAGAACTGGATAAAATCATGTTTAAATCATTTTGACTTTTATTAAATTTTATGACTTCAGTGTTAAGTTTATCAAATTTAGCTTTAAAGTCACAATTATTATTTTCAAAAGAAATATTAATATTATTTAAAATATCAATTTTCTCACTTAATTCAGTATTCTCGTTTTTTAACGTACAGTTTTTATTTTTGAGAAGGAAATTTTGAGATTCTGAATTATCTAAAGAGGATTGTAATAAATCATTTTGTCTTTTCAAATCAAAAATTTCTTTTGAAATTTTTTCTCTCTCTTTCTCAAAAATGGTGTTTTGTTCATCTAGAAAATCTGTAAGAGCCTCAAAATTATTCTTTAAAACACCAAGTTGATTTTCTAAATCTAACTTCTCATTTTTCAATTTCTCATTTTCAAGTTCAACAGATTTCATCTTTTCTAAAATAATAAAATTAAGCTTTGAAATCTTATTGCTTACACTAACTAATTCATTATTATCTTTTACTGAAATTTGTAAATCAGAAAGTACCTTTTTGTAGTCTTTACTGGTGGCTTTGATAGGGATTTTGCCTGTTGTATTTCGACTGGATCGTTTTCTGGCCATTATTCTATGATGTTGTGACGATCGATAGAATTCCAGGCTCTGATACCAAATGAAAATACGGCGCAGATCGTGCTATATGGAATTATACTATACTAGTGCGGGAATAAACTAAGATACTATAGCAATGTGAATAAGTAGAATAAAACAAGCACACCAGGAATTTTTATACTGGTTCGAACTTCCCGTTCTACGTCCAATCCCAGACTCCTTCTGGAATTTCACTAAAACAACAACCCTCACTTAACCCGGAGGAACAGGTCTATACAACCCCTGAGCAGCCGAACAGGGACCTGAGCAACATAACAGGATTTCGCCTCAACAGCCGAAGAGGACTTCACACGCCTGAGCAGCAGAACAGGACTTCAACTTATACAGAGAGTATTTGACACAGTGTGTTCTTGATAACACGGATTTGTCTCTTGATAATACAACCTTCTTATAATCTTCTCCTTTTGATATATATGTTTGTATGTGAAGAACATGGAAGTAAATGAATGATTTTGTATGAACTTGAATGCACAAGAGTGTGTTAGAATCAAAGTAGATTAAGAATAGAAAGAGTTAGATCAATTAGGTTAATAAAACTGATGATCCTAACATGTTTATATATATATTATAAAAAGGTGCAATTGTTCGTGAATAGTTATCATGAAAGTATATGGTCATAGTGGTTGATTAAAAGTCGTATCTCTTTATGGAAGAGAAATGTCTGTTCATGAATATAGCCGTTATAGGAATTCAGATGTTTGAAAAATAGAATTCAGACTTCTGAAATCGTCCACGTGCAAATCAGAAAGCAAATAGGTCATTTTTGACCTGATTCAGACGTCTGAATATTTTCATTTGGACGTCTGAATATTGTGAAACAATATTCAGGTTTCAGCATTCAGACGTCTGAATGACATTATTCAGACGTCTGAATTTAGCCTGTAACAAAAAATTATCATAGCTCAAATGGTTAGAGCACTTGCCTTTTGAACTAGTGACCCAGGTTCGAGTCCCGCTCCATGCAATTTTTGAAAACTTGATTTTTCATTTAAAATATGAATGTATAAGTATGTATATCATTTTGACGAGATTTTAACATTTGTAAACTCTAGACACGACACTCTATGACTAATAATACTTTGTTTGTCACCTTCGTCTTGTCTCTGTCGTATATATCTCTTCTTGTATCTCCATATACATTCTTTCATACTTTTGTACTGTGTATCTTCATTTTGAACGTATTTGATTATCTCTTTTTGATGCTCATGTACCTGCAAATTAGCTTAGAGATTCTTTGACATAATTGTATAGTTGTTGTCATTAAAATCCAACAATTGAGATTCTAACACTTTTCAGGGAGATGTAATTCCAATACATTAAAATGCAGAAATCCATAAGGATGAATTAAGTAATTGTAAATGTGATAATAATAGCGGTTTAAGTGATATATATATATATATATATGCATATGTAGTAGAGATAAGGTAGAAATCAAATAATAAATAATAAAAAGGTAGGCAAGCTCTAACGACTTAGAATTTTGGTCATTTGAATTTGAAGTATTTAAATAATTTTAAATATTGAAAAGTTAATATTATTAGTTAAATAACTTAAATTTCAAGTATAGCGATTTATTTGATATTTAATTATTAAATTTAATAGTTGGAATTGTTTAAACAATTGAATCTTGAATTTTATGAGAATGAAAATGATTTTGAAAGTTGATTTAAATTCTATTTAAATAAGAATGAAGATAGCAAATTTTGAATTTGGATATAAAAGTGATTTATTTGGTTTTATAATAATTCGTTTTAATTAACGTGTAAAAATTAGCCTTTCGGGGGCACTATCTCGGATTTCGACGAAACCAGTTTCATTGGATCCAGTAATAGTGAATTACTGTATGCCGTCGAGTCTTGTGATGATCAGACGTATCGTTTGGTTGTGTGTGTTTAAAACACTTATAAAATAATTACAAAATTTATGTAATATAATGGGTTTGAAAAGCTATCTTCTTTATATGATCGAATTAGGCCTCAAGACTAGTTCCAGTGTGTTTGGAATAGGGGTATGACATATAAAACGCCAAGCGTCATGCCTCGTTTGGAGTTCGATATTTTTGGACGTTTAAAAGCTTGATATTGTTAAATTTAAAATAATATATATACTATTTCTTGGCAACACCCTATGGAATGGCTGCCCATACCTCAACGTACAAGCCCATACCCATCTCTAATTTATATTTTTCAGCTCCCCCTCTTCTCATTTTTCAAACCAGAGAAGCAAGAAAAAGAAGAAAAATAAATAAATTAGATCCAAACCGTGGAAATTCAAAACAAATCCAAACAAATTCATAAAAATATAAAGTTCATATCTTAAAGATGCAATTGAATAGATCTTCGATGGGTCATAGTTTGATGGACTCGGCAGCAAGTTTGGAGGTGCAACAATGTATACAATGAAGCTCTTTGCTTGTATGGAAACTAGGGTGTAGGATTGAGGAAATTTTAGCCTTTGATTTGAAGATTGGATGATGGATTCGGGCTTAAGGTGGAGTTTAGCATCCACGAAAGGTTTTAGGAGGCTATAGTTAAAGGGGAGAGGCCCGATCGTGGCGTACGGACAGAGGCAAGGGGGTGGGTTGCATTTTGCTAGGGCAAGGCGGAGCATGGGTGGGTGAGGTCGTTGCAAAGAGGAGTATAAGAGAAAGTCGGTGGTGTCGTCAGATTTTCGATTTGCGCCATAGAGCTTTGGGTCGTTGAAGGTGTGCGCATGGCCATGTCATAGACATGTACATGTGGGATAAATTTTAATTGGGGAAGAAGATAATTTATGGCGGGATTTATAAATTAAAATATGATTAGTTATTATATTATAACTTAAAATTATCGATAACTTATAATTTGTATAACTCCTTCATACGATGTCGGATTCAGACACCGTTTGTTATATTGCGCTTGTATGGACATTTGCTTCATGATGGAATTGGTTTAGCTAGATTTGGAGACAGTTGAAATTTGGGCTAAAATCAGACGTCGTTCGATTTTAGTGCCAAATTGGAACGCCTTGGTGACAATTATAATAATGGTGAGTTAAACTCGCCTTTTTCGTTAACCAATAATATTATATAATGATAATGAATGGTTGATTGAGTGTATGGATGATTTACTATTTTATATTGTTGGTTTGGATATATTTCAGCCCTTGGAGCGGATGAGACCCTGTTCCCATGTAAGAGTGGATGACCATTTTTATACGATTCCATCTCAAAGGGGTTGATTTATATTATTTGATTATATACTTATGTGATGTAGGGCGACAGGTTGGAGGGATCTAACATGATTCCTCACCTCTGTTGATTATATATATATATATATATTTGTGTGCTGATATATACGAGCTGTGATGCAAGGGGGACAAGTTGGAGGGATCCAACGAGATTCCTTATTATTGATTTATTGTTATATAAATTATTGGATATGAAACCTGATTTATGGACACTATTGGTTATGACATTGTTTATGTTTAAAACTGAAACCTAGTAGTAACAGAAAATAAGTATCGATATCGATTAAGCATTCGTTAGCTATTGGCCTCAAATTAGTATTCTAAAAACACTATAAATTGCCATTTTAGTTAGAAATGGGGTTTTGAGACAGGAAGTGATTTTAAATCCGAATTTGGATTTTGAAATTATTTTGTTTTGAATGATTTAATTTATATTTCATTCCAACCTATTTACTTATCTTTTTCTAAGTTATATATTATATTTAACATTGTTTTTAAAAAAAGGTCATTTATTTATATTTAATATTGTTAAAGATTATTTATTTATATCAATATTGTTTTAAAGTTATATATATCAATCTTATTTTATAGTTGTTTATTTACATTAATATTTTGAAAATTAATTATTTAAATAATTAATATGGCTTGAAATTAATAATGATGATTTATTAATAATGTTTGGAAATTAATTATTATTATTTATAATACTGGTGTTAACTCATATTTTAGTGACGACCTAAAACTCTGCGACCTAAAGACTCTGCGACCTAAAGGAGGTTGCGACTTAAGAAACCTCGCGACTTAAGAAACCTTGCGACCTAAGAAACCTCGCGACCTAAGAAACCTCACGACCTAAGGAACCTCGCGATCTAAGGAATGTCACGACCTAAGGACTTCACGACCCAACGAGTTAAGAAACTTCGCGACCTAACTGATGAAGGGACTTCGCGACCTAACATGCTTAACGACCTAAAAGTCTACGACCTAACTTCTCTACGACCTAACTTCTCTACGACCTAACGATCTAAGGAAGTTAGCGACCTAGTGGCTCCAGACTTCACGACCTAACCACTAAAGGTATCTGCGACCTATGAAAAGCTGCGACCTAGCGACCTAACTTCTCAGCAACTGCTCCTTAGGTCGCTCACGACCTACGACCTACCTTAGGTCGCTCACAACCTAAAACTTGCCCAGTTTAAACAAGTTCAGACAACTCCCTATGCCGCTTTCCTTTAAGTCGCTCGCGACCTACCCATCCACTAGGTCGCCAACAACCTAGTACCCTCCTTAACTCGATCACGACCTATGACTTGGGCCTTCCATCGAGTGATCCAGTGAAAAACCACTAAGTCGTAGCCCTTGCTCCTTAGGTCACTGGCGACCTATGACCTATCTTAGGTCGTCCACGACCTAGCACCTGTTTAGAACTCGCCTATAAATACAACATTAGCTCCAACTAGCGAGGGACTTTTCGGGCCAATCATTTTCCGAAGCGTCGTTACTCTACCGAATTCTCAACTCATCCAACATTCGAAGAGCTCCAATCACTCAAGACATTACAACAAGCTTTGAGAGAAATCTACCACATTCAACATGAATTCGAGGAGATCTTCAACATCGAAGCTTGAGCTAATAGTCTAAAGTGTTTAAGAATCGAAATATATTGTATTTTGAAGAGATTGTATCATTTTGTAACCAGAATCAGCAATAAAAGAGTATAAAGTGGACGTAGGCTCAATTACGGGCCGAACCACTATAAATCTGTTGTCTTTTACCGTTTTCTGCTATTTTTAGCTTATAATCTGTTCTCGTACCAACGGGTGGTGCTTTCACATTGTTATCACACACACCAAGTGTTAGCGTTCAATTTTTACCGTTAACATTTTGGTGCTTTCACCGAGAATTGAACTCAAGAATATTCTCACCATTGCTCCGCAAGAGTTTGTTGAAAGAATCTCTCTAAAGACCAGAAGTTTATCTGAAATCATGGACCCTGGAAGAAAAGGTAGATCTACCAAATCCAGAAATCCTCATGAGGGAACCTCCGCTTCCCCAACAGCAAATCAAGCAACTCCCACCGTTGGAGTCACAAGGGCTGAATTAGACGACGCAGTATCGGGATTATATCAGCAAATTGAAGCTCAAAACGCTTTAATGATGGACAGATTAAACGCTCTACTTGGGGCAAATCAACGGCCAGAAAACAATGAAACAGTCTTCACCGAAGATGCTCACAATTCCCAGGAGAGAGATATTCCTCAAAGAGCAGCTGGTGCCGCCGAAATGCCACCTTTCCAAGCTGAAGGTCCGAGGCCGCAGCCGACTTTTCGCGAACATTTGCCCAGGCAAACTTCTGAAAGAATGGCTGATGTTTGCCCAGCAATGACTCTGAACAATGAAGAATACCTATCAGGGATGGTTCACCGAATCATGAAGGAGAGCATGCCGAGGGAAGTGAATGAGAGTGATTGGGGATTTGCACCAAGCAGAACTCCGTTTACCAAAAGGATCCTGAAAGCAGAGTTTCCAAGAAAATTTGTACCTCCTACTATCCTAGCTTATCGAGGGACAAGCGACCCTAATCATTTCCTATACAAGTACGATTGGCATATGACCAGTGCAAGGGCATCAGATGAGATAAAATGCCGATACTTTCCAGTGTACTTGAAAGGAGTGGCCCTACTTTGCTTCACAAAGCTACCAGTTCGGTCCATAGATCAATTCTCGGATTTAACTCGAAAATTTCGGGATCAGTTCAGGTTGTATGCTTCAAGAGCAAAGGATATGATGTCACTGTCTAGTATTGAACAAGTTCCCGGAGAATCTATTAAATCTTTCCTGAATTGTTTCAATATAGCCCTAGCCGAAGTGGAGAATGCAGAACCCCGTATGATCCTGACTTACCTGGTGCGAGCCATCAACCAATCAAGTGAATTCGGAAGATGGTTAAAAATGAAGGAGCCAAACTCACTTGAGAAATTCTATAAAAAGGCTGACGAATTCATGCGTCTAGAAAGCCTTCATATGCCAGCAAAAGCAGTTGTTGCCGAAGTCAAGAATAACGATGTTGCCTCTAACAAAAGAGAATCGGGAAACCAGAAAAGGGAAAATGACGGAGAAAAGAAGCAGGGAAATGAGAAGAAACCTCGCCGCTTTAATTCTTCAAATTTCACTCCCTTAACTGACACACCAGAAAATATCTTTTTTGCAACAAAAGATGTTGTCAAGTATCCTAAACCACCTGAGATGAGGAGAGGTGCAGTGCGTAATGGGAAATTCTGCCGATTCCACAATCAACCTGGACATGACACTGACCAATGTCGCCAGTTAAAGAATGTGATTGAAGAATTGTTGGAACAGGGTAAACTGCAACAATATGTGAAGAAAAACAGAGCAGACCCAACCTCATCCACTCAGGGGCAAGAACACCCTGCCCATCAATCTGACTCTGGCAACAACACTGCGGTGCAAGAATCCGAAAAGCTTGTCATTAACGTTGTCACAGGAGGTCCCCACGCAGCCGCCGGGAATTGGGACGACTATTAACTACCCACAAAACCGCAGCTGGGGCATCTTCCAATATCTTTGGCATATGAATCAAAAACTGCGGATCCAGTGGAAATGAAAATTCAATCTGGGGACTCTGGAACAACAATCGCTTACATCCAATTTTTACTTAACAACTTTTCTTAAATTTGTAAAATGATAACGGATGTATAAATCTTGTATTGTAAACCACTGAGAAATCAGGGTGGATTAATGATAAAGAATATCAAATCTTGTGTTCTAATGCTATAAAATGCCTGTTTCATTTCGATATGCAAATATCTTAAATATATTGCTAAAATCTCGATTTGATTGCAGGCTATCAAAGTAAAGCTTACTTATTCAACACGTCACAAGACTCGGCGATTCCCATAAATCACTCAACAACAAAGTATATTTCTCTGGCAGAAAGCAAGCAATTTGCAAAAGAATGCGCCATGTACTTGAAGTGATAACAAGGAATCGCTAAGGAGCAGATAGTGAAAGAACACAAGCAACAATTGCTAATCTTCGGAGTTCAAACAGAAAGACCTCTACGGAGGCGCAAGCCCTCTTCGGAGGCACGCCAATAAATAGAAATGCTCTTCTCAACAAAAAGGTTGATGGAATCACTGAGGCAAGGCTTCTATTAACTAATTGCGATCGTTTTTGCAAACAAACATCCAATTAAATAACTTGCGTTCGCCCTGTGAATCCATTTAACTATGAGAAAGTAACTTCCAGGCAATCAAATCAAGACTTCTTCGGAAGCACAAGACTTCTTCGAAAGCACAGGACTTCTTCGGAAGCACATGACTTCTTCGGAAGCACAAGACTTCTTCGAAAGCGCAAGACCTCTCTAGAGGCACAATGCTAATCTTCAGAGTCCATGCTACTCCACAGATTCCAAAATGCTAATCTTCGGAGTCCATGCTACTCCACAGATTCCAAAATGCTAATCTTCGGAGTCCATGCTACTCCAAAGATTTCCAAACGCTAATCTTCGGAGTCCATGCTACTCCACAAATTCCAAAATGCTAATCTTCAGAGTCCATGCTACTCCACAGATTCCAAAATGCTAATCTTCAGGGTCCATGCTACTCCACAAATTCCAAAATGCTAATCTTCGGAGTCCATGCTACTCCACAGATTCCAAAACGCTAATCTTCGGAGTCCATGCTACTCCACAGATTCCCAAACGCTAATCTTCGGAGTCCATGCTACTCCACAGATTTCAAAATTTTAATCTTCGGAGTCCATGCTACTCCTTAGATTCCAAATGCACTTCTCAAAAAAAAATGCCAAAAAGACCTCTCCGGAGGCACAATTCAACTCTCAAAGGAAGATTAACTTATTTATCTTAAAATGTTCTTCTTAAAAGTTGAAATGCTACATAAAGCCCTCTTCAGAGGCCCGCTTTGCCATGTAAGAGATTACACTTCTCTGAATTGCGAAGTGACCATCTTCGAAGGTTGAAGCATAAAACTTCTCCACAAAACGACATACGCTCTATTGAAGTAGAATGATTCTTCCCGTAAAAGTGGAATAATTGTTCTCCGAAATAAGAGTATTAGTCTTGTCAAAGCTAAAGATATTGCGATGCATTTGCAGTATGGGGGCAGTATTGTACAATTTAGTTACAGTAATAGAAGCAACATACCACAAGTTCGTCACAATATCACGCAAAAAAGATGTGGAATAAATATATCCTCAAGCACGGATATAAAATTTGTACAAGTAAAGGAATCATTTATTCTACACTAAAAATGGGAAATAAATGTATTCTTACATATACAAGAATTCATACAAGTAAAAGAATTATTTTATTCAATACTATGAAAATTCTTTACATGTGCAGATCTCAAAAAAGAAGCGGGGACCGGTACCCGCACAATCTCCGGTCAACACTTGAAAAAGCAAAACGGAGAAAATAAAATCAAGCTCATTTCTCCTTCTTCCCACCTTTGGAGCCTTTACCCGGCCTGATGATTAGTTTCTGAAGCCGCTGTGGACGGGTCGGGGAGGAAGGAGAAAGAGGCGCAGCTGGATCAACTTTCGCTTCTTCTCCAGCGGAAGTGTTTTTCTTCGTCTTCTTCATGACACGCTTCCCTTTCCTCTTCGAGGAAGACTCACTTCCCGAAGTAGCAAGCAGTGTAGAAAGCTTTGTGTCATCATCAAGAGACTGCTCCGGGGTCTTCTCGATATCATCAAGATCCTCCGCCTTCTGCTCCTGCGAAGCGGCCGGATCATCCAGGCCTTGAAGAGCTTCAATTTTCTCTGCCTGTGATCCCGGTTGGGAAGCAGAAGTAGGAGTAACTTGAGAAGGAGGAACGGGAGCCGAAGAAGGAGAAGTTAGCGCAGCTTTCGGTATTTCCGCTACAGAAGAAAAGAAGTTAAAATCAGTATTCTCCGAGAAAAGAGAAGATAGTGGTTCATCAAAGCTTAAGTAATAAGTAAGAAGTTCATCAAGCTCGGTCAAATCAAATGAGCAATCTACTCGGTTTGGGTCGACATCAAAGTTACCTGGAGAAGTCGGCTTTGCGAGATCAATCTCGAACTTCTGAGCCTCAAAGTCTTCCATAGCCTCTTCCTCTGTGGGAGTGGTAACAATATCTTTGTCAACTTTGGCAGGAGGCGAAGAGTGAGAACTAGAGCCAATAATATCCACGTCAGTTGGAACCGAAGTACGAACGGGGGTAGTAGGAAGTACTTCTTTCTCAAGATGCTTATCTCCCGCCGCTTCGACTCGAATTCGGGTAAGCTGCTCTTTCCCTTTAACAAGTGCGGCGCGGGCGTTCTCATCTAAGTAAGTCGCTTCAAGATCTGCTTCGGCATAGCCGGCACCGCCAAGCATATCAATAATCGCCTCCCACACTTCAGCTAATGTGACTTCATATTCTGGTCCCAAAAATGAGAGGCTCCCACGCCCTAAGACGCAGTGGACATAAAAGTCGAATAAAGTCGTGTCAATGGTGGCTCTGGTTGCATCATGGGATTCTTCAGCCGTAGCTTTTCCAGCGAGAGCTTCATCACGCTCTCTTTCAGCTTTTAATAACTGAGACTGCAGCTTTGTAATCTCTAAGTATTGGGAGCTAACTTTCTCCCGAAGTTGAGCGGCGTCTTTGCGATATTTCTTGGTAACGTGCTGCTCTGCTTCAAGTTTCACTTCAGCATCTCGCTGAGCAGCATGAGCAACTCGAACCTGTTGTTGAAACATTTCTTCCTTCTGGGAGTAAGAAGTGGAGGAAGTGGCAAGCTCGTTCTTTAGTTTTTCAACTTCAGCTTCAAGCCTCTCGTAACCATCGGAGATGCTCTTCATTTCAGCGTTGTGCTGCTTGTAAATTTTGTCCCACTCCGATTTATCGTTCTCCATGGTCAACATGACCTCGAGATTCGCACGATTGACCCTTTGTAGCTCATCAACAAGTTTTTGCCATCCAGACATCCTTTCGATATCAAGTCTGACGACATCGAGGTTACGTAGCATAGCTGGTTTATCAATTGGGACTAAATCAAGATCAAAGCGTACCCCCTTTAAGCACCATTGCGGGAACCGACTTTGAAGAGATGGCGGACCTTGACCAACTTGGTATCGAGGCCTGTTGATAATTGTTTGGATGTCAGATGTCTGAAGTGCAGGAGAATCAGAAGGGATATCATGAGGAATTGAAGCAGCGGTCTTTTCCGAAATTGCAGACGCGTCCTTTTCGCTAAGTTTGGTCCGCATGCTAGAATCATCGGCAATGTGACTCTTCCCCTTGTCGTCATGAGATTTCCTTTTGTGAGAATCGTCGCTTCTGCGGGAAGAGTCATATCGCTCGTCCCTACTCCGATAGTGCTGTTCATCTTCTTTTCTGCGGCGCTCTTCATAAGCTCGCCTTTCATGAGCCTTTCTGGCAGCTCTTTCCTCATCGGTTTCCCTTGGGGCATTGAGATAGCGCCTAAAGTCATAAGCATCGCGGCTTCCGTGACGCTGAAATTTGTCGAAGTAAGAGCCGCTTCATCCCATCGAAGAATCTGAAAAAAGAAAAAGAGACAAGTCTTAAAATCTTCGAAGAAAAGGAATTTAAGTGCGTATAAGTGCCGAAAAATCCTAAGTGTGTGCGGCGTGCAAACTACGCGCGTCAAACTACAAACCACGCTTTAATGTGGAAACGGAGACGACTGGTGTAGAAGGTGTTGAAGCTTGTTTAAAAGAAGAAGTCGCTTCAACAACATGAGAGATCGCTTTTGAAATATCATCTTTAAAAAGCTCCTGAGAAGTTATCATTATATCGCTTAAATTATCAAAATTATAATCGCCGCGATGCCCCGCAGAATTCTCTTTTTCGACTTCCACGTCAGCCGTTTTTTCAGAAATGTGAGGATTTTCCTCCTCTTCAATAATTGAAGAAAGTATTAACTTGCTGGATGACCCCGCAACATTAATAGAAGCGGAACACTTCACCAGTGAAGTCTCACTGGTGGTTTCTTTCAGTAAAGGTTCTTCGATAAGGGCTGGGGCATCTGACGTCTTAGCTGGAGAATCAGGAACTTCAGGAGGCTGGATGGAACGAGAAGAATGTAGAAGTTCGAACTGGTGCAAAAGTTCATCTTTCAACAAGAATTTGGCGCTCCTCTCTTCCATAGCCACAGCATTTAAAGTTTCAAAAATCGACTTGAGGCTGGAATTTCTAAGCGGGGGAGGAAGTGCTGAAAAAAGAAAAGGATGAGGATAAGCATTTGATAAATTCGAGTTTCGAAAAGCTCATGAGATGAATAGAGAAAGTCAATCTTACTCCCGACTCTCCAAACGGCGTAGAATCCCGGTGGACATCGGACAAAGAAGAATTGACTTAGAAACCCGTGAGCACTATCGGGCAAATCCAAAATCAATCTCCGATTTCTGGCGCCTCTTACAAGCACGATTGAAGGATGATCTTTGTTCTTTGAAAAGGTGCATAGATAGCAAATTTCATCGAAGCTCGGGAGACGGTCGAGCATCCTCCTAAACAAAACACACAACCCCATCAGAACGGCATAACCGTTGGGGTGAAGCTGGAAGGGCGAGATGGCTAATCGAAGAAAGAGTTCCCGGAGAAATTCGTTGAAAGGTGGAATAGCTCCGCTTAAGCACATCTGGCGATTCACTGTGACAAAACCGAGAGGTGGCCTGTCAGCGGTGTCGTTTGCTCCAGGAAATATAGCATCTGATTCGACAATGCCGAACTGGGTACACAGTTGTCTGAAAAATTTGTGGCTCAGAGTGGTCGGAGTTCTTTCCGGAGGATCGATCAGTGGGTTAGCAATCGGGAAAGCTTCTCCGGCTGGTCCTGAATCTTCTTGTTGAGATGTCATTCTACACAATCAACTGGATGTTCAAATATCAAGGTGCACGTTTCCTAAAAAGTGTGAAGTGTTGTGCATAACTAACATAAACAGAATGTAAACATAACTGGAATTAAATTAGTTGACAATTGGTCGATTACAAGATTTCAGGGCTTGTTAACTTAAAACTCAAGTGCAGTGTTAATGCGAACGAAACAGCTTAGTTGACTATCTTAGTTTTGCTTTAATACTTCACTTGAATTGATTAGTTTGCAGCATTTCGTTCACACAGTTCATTTAAGGTGATTATTCTTTATCGACTAATCTGTCATTCGAGGTGGGCAGTCAATGGCAGTATATTCGTCCCAAGTTTTCTGCAAATATTGTGTTTAACAGGTTATTAATATTAAAGTCAAAACAATTTGCAAAAGAGTACAACTCAGTTCAAATTCAAAGCTCAGTCAAGTTCTGCCCAAAACTTTAGAAGTCCAAGGTCGTTCAGCGACCTATCATAGGTCGAGGTATTTTTTAGGTCGCTCTGTGCAAATTAAAACGTTGTTCAGGGCAGTGCAGAATTTGTTCAAGTCCTAGGTCGTTTAGCGACCCGTCATAGGTCGAGGCATCTTTAGGTCGCACAGGGCAAATCGAAGAATTCAAGGCTATGCAAATTTCCTTAAGTCCAAATGGTTCATGTCCTAGGTCGCTCACGACCTAGTGTAGGCCGAAAACCACTTAGGTCGCAAAGGGTTGTTCGGTTTTACTTAGGTTGGTCAAGTTTCTTAGGTCGTAAGACTTAAGTCGCGCAATTCCCAACACGACCTAACTCTTAGGTCGTCCAGATCTCGTTAGGTCGCAGACTTCCTCTCCACGCAATCCCTTACCAGACCCAACAACCCGTTATCGCAAGTACAACGAAAATCCATCATCCTCTTCATAAAATTCGTCATCTTTTCATTCCACCAAATCATTCGAAAAACCGATTCAACTCATCTCCGATCTATCATAGATCCAGTCGCCTACTGTACGCTCATGAATCACAACAACAATAACCAATAATGATCAAAAATTGATCACAACGCAACTCGAATTGAAGCATGGCGTACAAAATTGGCCCGGAGATTAGAGTTCACGGTTCGATGGTGATCATGGAATGGATAGAAGTCGAGGATACTTACGTAATCTGATAGCGAGGATGAATCGTTGAATGAATAACTTGAACTTGTCCTTGAGATCGCAAATTTCTGATAATGACAAGGCAGGAAGTTGGAGCAATTAAGTGGAGTAGAAGCAGCGACCAAATGAATTTATATGGGACTGAGAAAGGAAGGCGAGTAGGCGTACGAGTTAGCACGAGTTTTAGGTCGTTTTCGATCTAGCAAAGTTAAGTCGAAGCACACGACCTACGAAATAAGCCTGCACTTCGAGGGGCAAATGTTAACTCATATTTTAGTGACGACCTAAAACTCTACGACCTAAAGACTCTGCGACCTAAAGGAGGTTGCGACTTAAGAAACCTTGTGACTTAAGAAACCTCGCGACTTAAGAAACCTCGCGACCTAAGAAACCTCGCGACCTAAGGAACCTCACGATCTAAGGAATGTCACGACCTAAGGACTTCACGACCCAACGAGTTAAGAAACTTCGCGACCTAACTGCTGAAGGGACTTCGCGACCTAACATGCTTAACGACCTAAAAGTCTACGACCTAACTTCTCTACGACCTAACGATCTAAGGAAGTTAGCGACCTAGTGGCTCCAGACTTCACGACCTAACCACTAAAGGTATCTACGACCTATGAAAAGCTGCGACCTAGCGACCTAACTTCTCAGCAACTGCTCCTTAGGTCGCTCACGACCTACGACCTACCTTAGGTCGCTCACAACCTAAAACTTGCCCAGTTTAAACAAGTTCAGACAACTCCCAATGCCGCTTTCCTTTAAGTCGCTCGCGACCTACCCATCCACTAGGTCGCCAACAACCTAGTACCCTCCTTAACTCGATCATGACCTATGACTTGGGCCTTCCTTCGAGTGATCCAGTGCAAAACCACTAAGTTGTAGCCCTTGCTCCTTAGGTCGCTGGCGACCTACGACCTATCTTAGGTCGTCCACGACCTAGCACCTGTTCAGAACTCGCCTATAAATACAGCATTAGCTCCAACTAGCGAGGGACTTTTTGGGCCAATCATTTTCCGAAGCGTCGTTACTCTACCGAATTCTCAACTCATCCAACATTCGAAGAGCTCCAATCACTCAAGACATTACAACAAGCTTTGAGAGAAATCTACCACATTCAACATGAATTCGAGGAGATCTTCAACATCGAAGCTTGAGCTAATAGTCTAAAGTGTTTAAGAATCGAAATATATTGTATTTTGAAGAGATTGTATCATTTTGTAACCAAAATCAGCAATAAAAGAGTATAAAGTGGACGTAGGCTCAATTACGGGCCGAACCACTATAAATCTGTTGTCTTTTACCATTTTCTGCTATTTTTAGCTTATAATCTGTTCCCGTACCAACGGGTGGTGCTTTCACATTGTTATCACACACACCGGGTGTTAGCGTTCAATTTTTACCGTTAACAACTGGTAAAGTTTAATTATTATAGTTTATTTAATAATGTTTTGAAATTATTAATCATTATTTTTAAGATGTTTTGATGTAAATAATTATTATTTATTAAAATGATTTTTGGTTAATAATTTTTTTATATGGCGTTTGAAGTAAATAACTTTTTTTATGGATATTTTCGAGACCCATAAATAGAGTTTTATAAATGGGCCTGGATTTTATGAAGGGTATTTTAAATGGTAACTTGCCATGTGACAAGTGTTTAGTTGATGGACATGTTTTGTAAAACGGTGTTTTGGGATAATAAATGATTTTATAAGAAGATGGTTAAAAATAATAAACTGTTTATTTTAAAGGGAATTGTTTTTAAATGAAAGATTTTAAAAGGGGTTTAACCTAATAAAAAGGATTTATAAATTGGAAGGAGATTTTGGAATTGGGGAAAAGTGGTTTGGATTTTAATGATTTTTGAAAGTAGGTTTATAATGGGTTTTAGAGACCAAAATGGGGAAGTTTTATAAATGGTTCGAGGTTTATAAAAAGTGTTTTCTTAATTAAACTTGGAAAATTATAAAGAAGCTTTATAATAGATTTTGAGATATTTATGAATAAAGATATTTTGGTAATAAATGATTGATTTTCATAGTGTAATTCGAGGGATAAGGATTGCCTACATTTTACTATGGATTCGTTGGGATAGTGAACCGTTGAGTAAGCGGCGATCCATGATTAATACGGAACGGTGCTTTACATATCTATTTTCAAAACATTTTCAAGTATTTTTTGAAAGAAATGGATTGTGAATATACAAATACTAGTGATATAAGTGTAACGGCCCGGAGATTTTCGACCCCGAAAATTGACACTAATACGTTCACTGTATAGAGTGCCGAGCAATCGAGTACCGAAAACCCCAGACTGTTAGGGCTAAGAAGAAAAAGAGGCAGAAGAAGAAACAAAACAACAACACAAAATCTCACAATCGCAGCAGAACAAAATATAATAAAAAAATAGCAGCATTTTATTCAAGAAAAGCTGTAACTGTCAATATACATACAATATATTAGAGTACAATCATCAACAAATAATCCAGATAGTTATAATAACTTGTCCATGGATACCGTCGACACAGCCCATAATACACAGCGAAATCCAATCAATACGTCTCTGCCATCCAGGTCGTCTCCTGAGCTCCAAAACGTCCTAACCTGAAAATCTGTAATACTCGGTCTGACCCGAGCATTACAATAAAGTAACACCCGAGTCAGGCTGGAAACCAACGTGAGTAAAACCACTTAATTTGAAAAAAAATTTAAGTAATCCAAAGGTAACTCGTACAACACAACGAGTTTTTATTTCAAACCCTTTTTCCGAAATCCATTGGTTTTTGCAAAGATATCTAGGTACAGTTTTACTTATTTAAAATAGTCAAATTTACTTAATTTATTCAATTCCAGCCTATTAAACTTTATAATCAAACCCGTAAAGATTTGTAGTGGTTATTAAATCGAAGTGGTCCTGGATAACGCTGATATCCGATCTCGGTCTCTTCGAACAAACAAGTGACAAATTTAAAAGAGTAAATTGTTTAATTTATTACTTAGGGTGACAATATTCAAATATAGGAATTTCTTCATAGGTTACGCTCAAATAAAACGTGCCGATGTTTTCATTCTAACCATTTTTATTAAATTTAGCTACTTGCCAGAACCGACACGAATAATAAAAATCCAATAACAATAACGTGGACGTATAAGAACAACCCACCACCCGAATTTAACCAACTAAAATTTTATCAAATTCACCTATATCTCTAATCCAAATTGATTATAAATTTTAAAGAAATTATAAGCAATTTATTATTGGTTAACAAAAGAAAAATTAAACATTCTCCTTAATAACTAATTTAAAAAATAACATAAAACTAATCACATAAGACTTTATTTATTATCTTGCTTCCAACCATTTATACAATAATCAAATTTTTGATATTTAAAGAGGACTAACAAAAGTTACCATGGTCTATACTCTAGGTGTTAGGGTCATAACCCCAAAGTTATCATGTCGAAAGGAATTAAATCTAAAAAGAGAAACATGCTTACGTTTAAAGTTTATTAGGTAAATAACATATATATTTATTTCCCTTTTCTTCTAAACTACGACCCACTAGCACAACCGGCCCACACAAAAACTCAGGCTCCAACCTTTCTTCCCTCCCTTCCTCCTCCTCCTTTTCCAGTTCTGTTCTTTTCTTTATTTTTCTTCTCTTTATTTAAATTAATATAGGTGCAAGATGAGAAGTATGTATAGGTTAGGCAATATTGCACAAACTATGCTTACAGGTAATATACTTTTTCTTTGTAAAGTTAGTTATATAATAAAAGTATAAAGTGATGTCAAATCAAAGTTACTAAAATATGTTCACCAAGTTGAAAGTCAAGCAACAATGCTTTGTAATAAAAACACAGAGGCAAAATTTCGAAACTTATATGTCTCCATGCAAAGCTAGGCTACTGATAGAAGTAGATACAAAGTAATATCAAGATGCTACCTTTTCAAAGCATGTACATGCATTAATTAATTTCAAAGCAAGAGTACTATCTTATATGAATAGTCAAGTTAGGCTTTATGTTTATAGGCATTTAAACTTATACACACATGCATATATATATATATATATATATATATATATATACGAGTATGTAGGCACGTCTAATGGACGTGTCCATAGAAAAAATTAACCAATGTTGGAAATAAGTTTTAAAAATGATCATCGCAACCTTATCTTTGGTTTGTTGCTGAATATGTGAATCATTCCAGAACCTTATCTTTGGTTTGGAGATGCACAAATTAATTATATTTAGGGTTGCCCATGTACATGAATTATCTATACATGTACATATACGGAAATAGGTAATTGTAGGGCAAAAAATAGTTTAGTTAATTTTCACATTTCTAACGTATTCTTTTGTACTTTACAAACCCCAGATATATAGCGATTAAAAATAATAAAAAAGGCATGAAATATACAAATAAAGAATCTTTTATTCCGAAAGACGTGTGCGTTTTTATTCTACGAAAAAAGAATGCATCCTTATTTTGTGAAGGGATATTTAAAATTGTATTTACTAATCATATTGTTAATGTATTTGTATCGTTTTACAATAGATTACATATAGACATAGAAAAATTAGCTGGTGGTAATTACCGTTGAAATCCAATGCACTAACACTAACTGAACAGTTTCAACCGTTCACCGTGATTGGGCAAACCGGTGGGACATAGCAATGACACGTCAAACACGTCCGGTGCGTCATGAATTTCATTTGAGCAAAAAATGTCCGATGATGGGCTCTTAGTTTTGTATTGGTTTATATGGTTATTAATTTCCTTTTGTGTAGTATTCCAAACTGATTTTTTTATCGATGATAGTTAAAAATTAATGAGAAACATTTTATAAGTTCTAAAACTGACTATTTGTCTTAATTTTTGTACTTATTTATGGAGGACAAATTTCTTTGCTTTCCTTTTGAGTTTATGCTGAATATTAGTCCCTTTATTCATTTATTTGGACTTGTTATGCAATTCAACCTTTTATCCTTTTTCTAGTATCATCAAAGACCAAAATTCACAGTTCATCACTTTAATATTAATATTAAGCCCACTTT
Source organism: Allium fistulosum (assembly GCA_030737815.1). Classification (NCBI taxonomy): domain Eukaryota; kingdom Viridiplantae; phylum Streptophyta; class Magnoliopsida; order Asparagales; family Amaryllidaceae; genus Allium; species Allium fistulosum. The sequence goes on along the minus strand of CM060907.1, from coordinate 419,662,940 downwards.
AATATATCATCTTAGAGTAAAATGAAAACACGCCTCGTGAATAAATTCAGTTCCGTTATAATAAGTTCCTATGCAAATAATCAATCCAATTTCACATTGGAAGTCCAATTTGATGGTGTAAATGAAATTTTTTTGAGAAAGAAACAATATCCATTACTGTATGTGTAAGATAAAATATTCACAAACGACACAATAACAACATAAAATCATGAAAAACAAAAGTAAATGTAATCATTCTTTCGATATCAAATTTTATACAAAAAAAAATCAACGATGATACTCTACAATGTAATAAACTCCTGAGCCTAGTCATCATATAGTTGTTTAAACTTCAAACTTTATATACAGCAACAAAACAGTTTGACAATCATAAATTAAATGTTTCGATTTTGCTTATTTGAAACTCATGTGCACTATATTCCAGTGGGATAATTGTCTAGTGAGATAATTGTCAGCAAATGATAAAATAGTAACTGCATTTTATTATTTCTACTAAAACATAAACATCATATCCCCATAATATTTCTTCAATATTATCATGAAATAAACATAATTAATTTAATCCCATTAAAAGAACATAAAACTCTAATCTCATTACACATGCATAAAACTAATACCATTTTATTTGCTAATCAATCATATCAATAAAAGTTAAAAAAAAACTAATTACTTTTCTTTCGTATAACAATGATATATCTATAAGCTTAACATTGCCTTTAACTTTTATAGAAATAAATATTAAAAGAGCAAGCAAATGTAAATAAGAAGATAACTAATGACTAATGACCAAATATTGAATATTTTTGTCCTGATATACTTCAACAATGTATATATAAATTATTTTAAACTAATATTAAAGTTAGTGGTTGCAGCATCATGACAGTCATAAAGAAACGCAAAAACTCATAAACATGTAAACTACAAAATGCTAATTAGTTAATCATGCCTTATTTCACCTACAACATTTTAGGAACACTTTGCTAATAAGAGACTTCCAAAAACTTTCAGGTGAAAATAGATCATCTTCTTTGACCATGGATCTCTTGTATGGCATGGTGGAACTTCATCCCAATGTTTGGAGAAATCTAATCAGCTTCTTCGACATGGATTTCATATGTCCAAATCACTGCCATTATTTGTTGTGCATTATGAAAATATCAACATCGTGTGTGTATGTGCACGTGTGTGTAATGCATGGTAGTACGTTAAAACGTTTCTTATCGTAAAAGTGTGACCAAAGCGGAGTATGATGGCACATTACAAAAGTATTCAAGCTAACCGCATCATGGAATATATTTGGCTATAAATATTTTTATAAAAAGCTTACAGACAAATGATAGCTTACAGTTTCTATGTTAATGCATGTTTCTCAATTGCAATTTTCGTGCGTATATTGTAACGGTAACACAAAAAGGGAAAAGTTGGTCTAAGGTGACCAATTCAATTCAAAATAAGTATATGTCAATTGACTGTTTATGGAAAAAAATTCAACTAAAATACATTATGGTTTTTCAATTCAAACTGGTGTTAACTCCTTTATTTCGGCGACCTAAAACTCTACGACCTAACAGCTCTTAACGACCTAAAACACCTCACGACTTAAGGAAACTCATGACTTAATGAAACTCTACGACCTAAAGACTCCACGACCTAAGAACTTCGCGACCTAGCATGCCTAACAACCTAAGAGTTGTCGGCGACCTAACTACTGAAAGGAAGTTGCGACCTAAGGAAGCCTGCGACCTAACTAAGAAAGCCTGCGACCTAACTTCGGAAAAGACTCCGCGACCTAACTATCAAAGGGACCTTGCGACCTAACTATTGAAGGAAGCTTGCGACCTAGCGTGCTGAACGACTTAAGGAAATTCACGACCTAAAAGCTTCACGAGTTAGCAGACTCTATGACCTAAAGTGGTTTACGACCTAACTACAGAGGCGACCTAACAAGTTAAAGAGCTTCGCGACCTAACATCATAAAGCAGCTTGACGAGCTAAAGGCAAAGGAAGGGAAACGACCTACCTTAGGTAGTTCACGACTTACCACTTCATCAGCACCACTTCACGACCCACCGAGTACAACTTCATCAGCCTACTTCTTAAGTCGCAAGTGGACTGCGACCTAGTTTTGGTCGCTGCCGACCTACGACCTAACTTAGGTCGTACGCGACCTAAGACTTGGCAAAACTTCTGTCCAGAATTCAACTCCTATAAATACCCCACTACCTCCAACATGAAAAGGACTTTTGGCCAGCCATTTTCTGAAGCATTGCTACTCTGCCGAATTCTCGACTCAAACATCATTTGAAGAACTCCAATCACTCGAGACATTACAAGAAGCTTTGAGAGAAATCTACCGCATTCAACGTGAATTCGAAGAGATCTTAAACATCGAAGCTTGAGCTAATAGTCTAAAGTGTTTAGGAATCAAAAATATATTGTATTTTTGAAGAGCATTGTATCATTTTGTAATCAAAATCAGCAATAAAAGAGTATAAAGTGGATGTAGGCTCAATTACGGGCCGAACCACTATAAATCTGTTGTCTTTTACCATTTTCAGTGATTTTACTGCTTATATCTTGTTCCCGTATCAACGGGTGGTGCTTTCACAATTCTACTACACACATCGGGTGTTAGCGTTCACTTTTTAGCGTTAACATTTTGGTGCTTTTACTGAGAATTGAACTTAGGAATATTCTCACCATTGCTCCGCAAGAGTTTGTCGAAAGGATCTCTCTAAAGACCAGAAGTTTATTTGAAATCATTGCTCTTGGAGGAAAGAGTAGATCTACCAGATCCGGAAATGCTCATGAGGGAACCTCTGCTTCCCCAACAGCAAATCAGGAAACTCCTGCCGTTGGAATCACAAGGGCTGAGTTAGACGATGCAGTGTCAGGATTATATCAGTAGATTGAAGCTCAAAACGCTTTAATGATGGACAGATTAAACGCTCTGCTTGGGGCAAATCAACAGCCAGAAAACAATGAAACAGTCTTCACTGAAAATGCTCGTAATTCCCAGGAGAAAGATATTCCTCAAAGAGCAGTTGGCACTGCCGAAATGCCACCTTTCCAAACTGAAGGTTCAAGGCCGCAGCCAACTTTTCACGAATATTTGCCCAGGCAAACTTCCGAAAGGAGAGCTGACGTCTGCCCGGCAACGCCTCTGAGCAACGAGGAGTACCTATCAGGGATGGTTCGCCAAATCATGAAAGAGAGTACGCAGAGGGAAGAAAATGAGAACGACTAGGGATTTGCACCAAGCAGAACTCCGTTTACTGAAAGGATCCTGAAAGAAGAATTTCCAAGAAAATTTGTACCTCCTACTATCCAGGCTTATAGAGGGACAAGTGACCCTAATCATTTCCTGTATAAGTACGACTGGCATATGACCGGTGCAAGAGCATCAGATGAAATTAAATGCCGATACTTTCCAGTGTACTTGGAAGGAGTGGCTCTACTTTGGTTCACTAAGCTACCAATTCGGTCCGTAGATCAATTCTCTGATTTAACCTGAAAGTTCAAGGATCAGTTCAGGTTGTATGCTTCAAAAGCTAAAGATATAATGTCACTATCGAGCCTTGAGCAAGCTTCCGGAGAATCTATCAGATCTTTCTTAAACCGTTTCAATGCAGCTTTAGCCGAAGTGGACAATGCAGAACCCCGTATGATCCTGACTTATCTGATGCGAGCCATCAACAAATCAAGTGAATTTGGAAGATGGCTAAAAATGAAGGAGCCAAACTCACTCGAAAAATTCTATAAAAAGGCCGACGAATTCATGCGCCTAGAAAGCCTTTCTGCACCGGCGAAAGTAGTTGTGGTCGAAATCCAGAATAACGGTGTTGCTCCTAATATAAGAGAATTTGGAGGACAGAAGAGGGAAAATGATGATGAGAAAAAGCAGGGAAATGCGAAGAAAACTCGCCACTTTGAATCTCTGAATCTCACACCCTTGACTGATACTCTTGAGAATATTTTCTTCGCAACTAAGGATACTGTCGAATATCCTAAACCACATAAGTTGAGACTTGGGAAAAATGCCACTGAGAGTGAAAGATTCTGTAAGTTCCACAACCAGCCTGGCCATGACACTAACGAGTGCCGCCACTTGAAGGATCTGATTGAAAAGCTGTTGAAAGAGAACAAACTTCAATAGTATATCAAGAAAAACAGGAATGACCCATCTTCATCCACTCAGGAACAACAACTTCCCGATCATCAATACGGCTCAGTCAATGAAATCGCAGAGCAGGAATCAGGGAGGTTTGTCATTAATGTTGTCACAGGGGGTCCCCATACAACATCTGACCACATTCTATTCTGATTGGCATATGGATCAGGAACAATGATTCCAGTAAAGATGAAGATTCAATCTCGAGATTCCGGAACAACATTCATTTGCATCCAATTTTTTATTTAACAGCATTGCTTAAATTTGTAAAATGATGATGAATGTATAACTCTTGTATTGAAAACCGCCGAGAAATCAGTGCGGATTAATAAAAAAGAACTTTAAAATCTTATGTTCGGAGCTAAGGAACAATTGCTAAGGAGCAGATGACGAAAGAGCACAAGTAACAATTGCTACTCTTCGGAGTCCAAAAAAAGACCTCTTCGGGGGCACATTTCACCGGAGTTGAAGTGTAAAAATCTCTCTTCGGAGGCCCACTTCACCAGAGCTGAAATGCCAAAAAAGACCTCTTCGGGGGCACATTTCACCGGAGTTGAAGTGTAAAAATCTCTCTTCGGAGGCCCACTTCACCACAGCTGAAATGCCAAAAAAGACCTCTTCGGGGGCACATTTCACCGGAGTTGAAGTGTAAAAATCTCTCTTCGGTGGCCCACTTCACCAGAGCTGAAATGCCAAAAAAGACCTCTTCGAGGGCACATTTCACCGGAGTTGAAGTGTAAAAATTTCTCTTCGGAGGCCCACTTCACCAGAGCTGAAATGCCAAAAAAGACCTCTTCGGGGGCACATTTCACCGGAGTTGAAGTGTAAAAATCTCTCTTCGGAGGCCCACTTCACCAGAGCTGAAATGCCAAAAAAGACCTCTTCGGGGGCACATTTCACCGGAGTTGAAGTGTAAAAATCTCTCTTCGGAGGCCCACTTCACCAGAGCTGAAATGCCAAAAAAGACCTCTTTGGGGGCACATTTCACCGGAGTTGAAGTGTAAAAATCTCTCTTCGGAGGCCCACTTCACCAGAGCTGAAATGCCAAAAAGACCTCTCCGGAGGCACAATGTTACTCCTCGGAGTCCATGCTGCTCCACGGAGTCCAAATGCTACTCTTCGAAGTCCATGATACTCCATAAAGCCATAATGCTACTTCTCAAAAATGCCAAAAAGACCTCTTTGGAGGCACATTTCACCTAAGTTGAAGTGCAAAAATCTCTCTTCGAAGACCCACTTCACCAGAATTGAAATGTCAAAACATTCTTCAGAAATTTACTTCACTACGTAAGGGATTCACTTTTCAACAAGTAAAAGTGACCATCCCCGAAAGATGAAGTGTTCTTCAAAAAGAGAAAGACAGAAAAACTTCTCCAATATAAAGCGTATTCTATTAAAAGCAGAATAATATTTCCTCAAAACAGAAGAATTATTCTCTAAGGATAAGAATGCAAGTCTTTTCAGAATATTGCAGTAAGCCATGGTATAGGGGCATATAACTATATTGATAAAAACAACGCTCGAATATCATACCACTAGCTCATTGCAATATCGTATAAAGAAACTTGTGCAAAAAAAAGAAATAAATGTGTTCACATATGCTAACAAGAATTCGTTCAAGTAAAAGGATTATTTTATTCAATACTATGAAAATTCTTTACATATGCAGGACTCAAAAAAGCGGAGACTGGTATCCGCACAATCTCCGGTCAATACATGCAAAAAGCAGAAAAGGCAAAATCAAACTCATTTCTCCTTCTTCCCGCCCTTGGAGCTTTTACCCGGCCTGGTAATTAGTTTCGGAGGCCGTATCGGAGAAGAAGGAGAAAGAGACTCAGCCGGATCGACTTCAGCTTCATCTCCAGCAGCAGAAGATCCTTTCTTTCCTTTCTTCGAAACCACATGTTTCCCCTTCTTCTTGGAAGAGAACTCACTCCTCGGAGTAAGAAATGTAGAAAGTTTTGTGTCATAGTCAAAAGACTGCTCCGGAGTCTTCTCACTATCTTCCAGATCTTCCGCTTTCCGTTCCCGAGAAGCAGGTGGTTCATCCAAGCCTTGAAGGGCTGCTATTTGTTCTTCCTATGAACCTGGTTGAGAAGCTGGAAGAGGAGTAACTTGAGAAAAAGGAGGAACGGTAGCCGAGGAAGGAGAAGTTGGCGCAGTTTTCGGTGCTTCCGCTACATAAGAAAAGAAGTTAAAATCAGTACTCTCCAAGATAAGAGAAGATATTGGTTCGTCAAGGCTTAAGTAATAAGTAAGAAGATCATCAAGCTCAGTCAAATCGAATAAGTGGTTCACCGGGGCTGGGTTGACGTCAAAGTTACCTGGAGAAGTCGACTTAGCGAGATCAGTCTCGAATTTCTGAGCCGCAATGTCTTCCAAGGCCTCTTCTTCTGTGGGAGTGGTAACAATATCTTTGTCAGCTTTGGCAGGAGGTGAAGAGTGAGAACTAGAACCAACGATATCGACATCAGCTGAGAGCGAAGTATGAACAGGGGTAGCAAGAAGTATTTCTTTTTCGGAATGCTTCTCCCCCATCGCTTCAGCTCGCACTCGGGCAAGCTGCTATTTTCCCTTAGCAAGAGCAGCAGTGGCGTCCTCATCTAAATAAGTTGCTTCAAGGTCTGCTTCGGCATAGCCAGCACCACCAAGCATATCAATAATCGCCTCCCACTCTTCAGCTAATGTGACTTCATAGTCCGGTCCCAAAAATGAAAGGCTGCCACGCCCCAAGATGCAATGGACATAAAAGTCAAACAAAGTCGTATCAATGGTGGCTCTAGTTGCCTTATGGGATTCTTCAGCCGCAGCTTTACCAGCGAGAGCTTCATCACGTTCTCTTTCAACTTTCAATAATTGAGACTGCAGTCTTGTAATCTCTAAGTCTTGGGAGCTAACTTTCTCCCAAAGTTGAGCTGCGTCATCACGATATTTCCTAGTAACATGCTGCTCTGCTTCAAGTTTCACTTCAGCATCTCGTTGAGCAGCATGGGCATCTTGAACCTGCCGTTGAAGCATTTCTTCCTTTTGTGAGTAAGAAGTGGAGGAAGTGGCAAGATTGTTCTTTAGTTTTTCAACTTTAGCTTCAAGCTTCTGATAACCATCAGAGATGCTCTTCATTTCAGCATGGTGTTGCTTGCAAATTTTATCCCACTCAGATTTATCATTCTCCATGGTTAGCATGGCTTCAAGATTCGCACGGTTGACCCTTTGCAGCTCGTCAACAAGCTTTTGCCATCCAGACACCCTTTCAATATTAAGTTTGATAGCATCAAGGCCGCGCAGCATATTCGATTTATCAATCGGGACCAAGTCAAGGTCAAAGCGTACCCCCTTTAAGCACCATTGCGGGAACCGACTTTGAAGAATTGGCGGACCTTGCCCAACTTGATACTGGGGTCTGTTAATAATTGTTTGGATGTCAGATGTCTGAAGTGCAGGAGAATCAGAAGGAATATCATGAGGAATTGAAGCATGGGGCTTTTCTGAAATTGCAGACGCATCCTTCTCGCTGAGTTTGGTCCGCTTGCTAGAATCATCGGCAATGTGACTCTTCCCCTTGTCGTCATGAGATTTCCTTTTGTGAGAATCGTCGTTTCTGCGGGAAGAGTCGTATCGCTCATCCCAACTCCCATAGTGCTGTTCATCCTCTTTTCTGCGGCACTCTTCATAAGCTCGCCTTTCATGAGCCTTCTTGGCAGCTCTTTCCTCATCGGTTTCCCTCGGGGCACCGAGATAACGCCTAAAGTCGTAAACATCGCGGCTTCCGTGGCGCTGGAATTTGTCGAAGTAAGAGCCGCTTCGTCCCATCGAAGAATCTAGAAAAGAAAAAGAGACAAGTCTTAAAAATCTTTGAATAAAAAGAATTTAAGTGCATATAAGTGCCAAAAATTCTAGGTGTGTGTGATGTGTAAACTATACGCGACAAGCCACAGACCACTCTTCAGCTTGGGGGTAACGTCGGCTCTTGCAGTTGGCGTTAACTCCTGAGTTGATGGAGTTTGCTGCAAGGCGGATGTCGCCTCAATTGCTGAAGAAATAACTTTGGTGGTGGTAGAATCGTCCTTGAAAAGCTCCTGAGAAGTTATCATTATATCGCTTAAATTATCAAAAGTATCGTCGCCGCAATGCCCAGCAGAACTCTCTTTTTCGACTTCCTCGTCAGCCGTCTTTCCAGAAATGTGAGGATTTTCCTCCTCTTCAATAATTGGAGAAAGTATTAACTTGCTTGATGAACCCGCAACATTAATAGAAGCGGAACACTTCACCAGTGAAGTCCCACTGGTGGTTTCTTTCAGTAGAGGTTCTTCGGCAAGGGCTGGGGCATCTAACGTCTTAGCCGGAGAATCGGGAACTTCAGGAGGCTGAATGGAATGAGAAGAATGCAGAAGTTCGAATTGGTGCAAAAGTTCATCTTTTAACAAGAATTTGGCGCTCCTCTCTTCCACAGCCATAGCATTTAAAGTTTCAAAAATCGACTTGAGACTGGGATTTCTTAGCGGGGGAGGAAGTGCTGAAAAAAGAAAAGGATGAGGATAAGCATTTGACAAATTTGGGTTTCGAAAAAGCTCATGAGATGAATAGAGAAAAGCAATCTTACTCCCGACTCTCCAAACGGCGTAGAATCCCGGTGGGCATCGAACAAAGAAGAATTGATTTAGGAACCCGTGAGCACTATCGGGTAAATCCAAAATCAACTTCCGGTTCTTGGCTCCTCTTACAAGCACGATTGAAGGGTGATCTTTATTCTTAGCAAAGGTGCATAGATAGCAAATTTCATCAAAGCTCGGGAGGCGGTCAAGCGTCCTCCTAAATAGAACACACAACCCCATCAGAATAGCGTAACCGTTGGGGTGTAGCTGGAAAGGCGAGATAGCTAATCGAAGGAAAAGTTCTCGGAGAAATTCATTGAAAGGTGGAATAGCTCCGCTTAAACACATCTGGCGATTCACTGCGACAAAACCGAGATGTGGCCTGTCAGCTGTATCACTTGCTCCAGGGAATATAGCATCTGATTCGGCAATACCGAATTGGGTACACAGTTGTCTAAAAACTTTGTGGCTCAGAGTGGTCGGAGTTCTCTCCGGAGGGTCGATCAGTGGGTTGGCAATCGGGAAAGCTTCTTCGACTGGTCCTGAATCTTCTTGTTGAGATGTCATTCTACACAATCAACTGGATATTTAAATATGAAGGTGCACGTTTCCTAAAAAGTGTGAAGTGTTGTGCAAAACTAAAACAATAACAAGCAAGTATAACTGAAATTGGGATAGTTGACATTTGTCGATTATAAAGTTTCAAGGCTTGTCATTTTAAGTTCAAATACAATGTTGTGTTGATGCAAACAAATCAGCATAGGTTGATTATTTCAGCTTTGCTTTAATACTTCATCTGAATTTATCATTTCACAGCATTTCATTCACAAAATTCATGTAGGTTAATTGTTCTTTATCTTCTAATATGTCATTCGATGTGGGCAGTCAATGGTAGTATATTTGTCCCGTTTTTCTACAAATGTTGTGTTTAACAGGTTATTAACATTAGAGTAAAAGAATCTGTAAAGAAGTGTAACATAGTTCAAATTCGATCAAAATTCAAAGGCTAGTCGAGCTCTGTCCAAATTTCACAAGTGTTAAGTCGTCCAGCGACCTAGCATAGGTCGGAGTCTTTTTAGGTCGCACAGCACAGGTAGGAAAGGTCAAGGCGATATAAATCTGGCAAGTCCTAATTCGGCCGCGACTTAGAGCTTATGTCACAGAAATTAGGTCGTTCGTTTGTTAAGTCGTTATGTTCAAAGTTCAGTTGAGTCCAAAGGTTCAAGTCTTAGGTCGCTCACGACCTAGCATAGGTTGGAAAGTTCGGCTTTATCTAAGTCGCAGGAATTCTTAAGTCGTAAGGATGTTTAGGTCGGTCAAATATCTTAGGTCGTAAGTCGTAGGTCGCGGAAGGCTCAGCACAAAACTCTTAAGTCGTACAAATCTGTTAAGTCGCCGACTTCCCCTCCACGCAATCCCTTAATGGATCCGATAACCCGATACTACCACTACAAAGAAAATGATCATCCTTTTCTTGAATTCAATTCATCTCTACATACCGCCAAATCGTCCAGCAAATCGACTTCAAATCCTTCCGATCCATTACAAACATTACCGTGCATTCATGAATCACATCAACATATCGAATGACGATCGGAAGTCGATTGTAATAATCGCTCAAAAAATGAAACACGAACGCATGGAATTAGACTTGGGTCGGAAAACATGAACTCATGATGGGGCAGCGATTATGGTGGGGCAGAGATTGAATTCACTTAAGCAGTATTTTGGAAAGGATGAAGCGTCAACTAAACAAGTTGAATTCTCCCTTGGAAGCTCAAAGATTCGTCAATGACAACGGAAAGTCAAAGCAGAAGGATAAGGAGGAAGAAGGCAACCTAACAGTTTATATGAGGCTAAGAGTGGAAGGCGAATAGGCACGCAAGTTTTAGGTCGTCCACGATCTAGCAAGAGTAAGTCAGAGCACACGACCTATGACATTGGCGTGTACTTCGAGGGGCAAATGTTAACTCCTTTATTTCGGCGACCTAAAACTCTACGACCTAACAGCTCTTAATGACCTAAAACGCCTCACGACTTAAGGAAACTCACGACTTAATGAAACTCTGCGACCTAAAGACTCCACGACCTAAGAACTTCGCGACCTAGCATGCCTAACGACCTAAGAGTTGTCGGCGACCTAACTACTGAAAGGAAGTTGCGACCTAAGGAAGCCTGCGACCTAACTAAGAAAGCCTGCGACCTAACTTCGGAAAAGACTCCGCGACCTAACTATCAAAGGGACCTTGTGACCTAACTATTGAAGGAAGCTTGCGACCTAGCATGCTGAACGACTTAAGGAAATTCACGACCTAAAAGCTTCACGAGTTAGCAGGATCTACGACCTAAAGTGGTTTACGACCTAACTACAGAGGCGACCTAACAAGTTAAGGAGCTTCGCGACCTAACATCATAAAGCAGCTTGACGAGCTAAAGGCAAAGGAAGGGAAACAACCTACCTTAGGTCGTTCACGACTTACCACTTCATCAGCACCACTTCACGACCCACCGAGTACAACTTCATCAGCCTACTTCTTAAGTCGCAAGTGGACTGCGACCTAGTTTAGGTCGCTTGCGACCTACGACTTAACTTAGGTCGTACGCGACCTAAGACTTGGCAAAACTTCTATCCAGAATTCAACTCCTATAAATACCCCACTACCTCCAACATGAAAAGGACTTTTGGCCAGCCATTTTCTGAAGCATTGCTACTCTGCCGAATTCTCGACTCAAACATCATTTGAAGAACTCCAATCACTCGAGACATTACAAGAAGCTTTGAGAGAAATCTACCGCATTCAACGTGAATTCGAGGAGATCTTCAACATCGAAGCTTGAGCTAATAGTCTAAAGTGTTTAGGAATCAAAAATATATTGTATTTTTGAAGAGCATTGTATCATTTTGTAATCAGAATCAGCAATAAAAGAGTATAAAGTGGATGTAGGCTCAATTACGGGCTGAACCACTATAAATCTGTTGTCTTTTACCATTTTCAGCGATTTTACTGCTTATATCTTGTTCCCGTATCAACGGGTGGTGCTTTCACAATTCTACTACACACACCGGGTGTTAGCGTTCGCTTTTTAGCGTTAACAACTGGATTGAACCTTTCAGTGTTTGAGTGGATATAAATATCATTGTACATAGATTATCTATTCAATTATAGAGTTGTGCTCCGTGGAAAAGTTGATAAATAGATCTTTTAATCTATGCACCAAATGTTTGTCCACCTGGCTAAAGCAGAAACCATTTAATCATTAAGAACTAAAATATAGGGTGAAGTATATGAATTTTCAGAGAAATTTTCCTTTTTGCATGCTTATCTGATGACACATACAGACATTGTGGATGAAATTGCATCCTCTCTTGTTATTGTGGAACTGGTTACAACCTTTGTCGAGTTGACCATGCTCTTTACTGAGCCACATGGAAAGACAATTAATCATGAGTTGGGGACATGTTTGTGTTTTTTATGTATGCAAATTCACGTTCAAAAGACTGCAAATACTCATCATGTAGAAAACTACACGGTTTAATAACTTTTAGTGCATAAACTGTTTATATGTTATTCAAACTTTCGAATAATGACCACCGATGAGCTAGTATTTTAACCCTATGGCTAAAGATTGAGTTCTCCGGTGGCTATTTTAGTTATATATTGTGAATTATCGAGGTGTAAATATATCCAATACTATAATCATATTGTACTATTGATGTGCCTACTTTTGCGTCAGTAATTTTATACTTTAATTGTCTCAATCACTTAAATTATTAGTTTAATTTCCGCATGTTTTTCTTTTGTTACTTGTATATATTTGTTTTAATTGTCAGTTCCTTCGTTTTGCATTAATATTAACTGCAGTTGCAACTATTATGAAACTTTGGAAATCAGATTCTTTGAAAATCTAAATAAACCAGCTTGGCCTGCATATTATGTATATGCTTGACAACCTTTAGTTTAAATTTTTCCTTGTACATCATCTAAGAATCTACATCTAAACGTCATTGAAACGTAATGGCTCATAAGCCAATCATCTCACAATTCATGGCTCATGTATAATAGGACACATCTCCATCAAAATGTAGGGTTTAGCTTTGTCATGCACTAAGTATATAATAAACTAAAGTTTTAATTATTTCTTTAGATGCTGATCGCAAGGAGATTCCAACATGCAACATGGCATTGAGGTCAACTACTAAGTTGATCAAACTTAATGAGTTTGAACATGATAGTATTAGAAAATAGTAAATGAACTCGATCTCTCAAACTGTATATTATCATCCTAACATTGAGACAATGGGACATGTTGAAGCTATGTTCAATCTTATATTTGAATCATCCAATATAATTATTTGAATTAATAAGCCAAAGAAAGTAAGTGTAGAACTTTTTAACTCCATGGCAATACCCAACTAACTAGGTCTTTACACTCTGATAAAGAAACTTACAGTATAGATATATCACATCAGTGTCGTCTAAAATTATTGCATATTTCAGCATTTAGCAATAAAAATGTAAATTAGACTTGTCATTTGGAAATTTAACCAAGATAAGCATCAGTAAAAACTATGAAATGATAACGAACACATTTAATTTAGCTAGAGAATGGTAATTTCCTTAAGAAGTGCATACAACTGCTCAACAATCATAGTATGCAGCATCTTATGATTTCAACTTGGTGTAAAATGATTTCGTTTGAGCTACATGTTTAGATATAGCAATAATACTTATGGGAAAGAAACACTATTTCAACTTCTGAAAATTACCAACAGTGACAACAAAATTAAATCTTTAACAGTAACTTATTCTTGTCTAATGTTGTAAAGCACTTGAAATCAGAAAAACTATGTTGTATAAACATGGAAAGACAAAAAAAAACTTTAAAAATCGAACCGAACTAATTCTCTCCCAACCAACATAATACAGTAATAAATCGAACAAAAATAATTCAAGCTGAAGGGGAAGCTTTACCTAAATCCTCAGTCGCCATACTTTAACCCAACTGCTGTTAACAAACATAGGGCTAAGCTTTCTCCATCAACATGTCATAGAAACGTAAGTCTTAGAAGAAACAACAGGAAAAGTTGTATTAAAATTTTGGTATCATAAGTTATAAATCCTTTAATGAAAAACAGGACTACTCTAGAACGCAATACCTGTAGCCAATTTATGAAGTCCAACTCTCATTTGCTAGACACGACATTAGATCTCTGAAATTTTGGGGCTTGAGATATTAAAATCTGGGATTATTTAAACAAAAAAAAAAGATTAACTTTGTAAGAAAATAAATCGCATTTAAGTCACACCTTACTGTCATTTTCAAGCACTTGATCTATTACGGTTTAGCTGCTGGGACAGCGTTTTACCACATAGAGAAGATAAATGAATTGTAGTAGCACCACTGAGGAATTATTCATGAGCAATCGGTTTTAGTGACGATGAGAAACAAAGAAAAATTCTGTAGAGCTTTTGTTCTGGGTAAAGCGGGGAAGAGAAAGTGGGGAAGAGAAATCATGGATTACAATAAGCAAATAGATGAAGAGAATTCATTGAACAGAAGGGAATTAGTTTGTGGAATCGAATGGGCGTATTTTTTGTCGATTGGAAGAAAGCATAGTGGGAGGACAGCAAACGTGGAGTCGTGAATTAGGGGGTTTTTATTAAAATGACAAAAATACCCATACTAACTTATTTTTGGTTGCTTTTAAAATGGAGGGTGTTTTAGGTAGTATGAAAAAGACTTCACCTTCTCTAGCTTTATATATAAGACAAAGTTGTGCATAAATTTATGTCAAATCAGGCTATTTATATTTTACTAGGTACTTAAAGATGCCAGGTAAAAACATGCCAGGCTACTAAATATTGCCAGGCTACTAAAGATGACTTCAAAATAAAATATGTACCATGTAAAACTACCAAATATTGCAAGATTTTTGAAATTTCGAAACTTAAAAATGCCAGGTTCTTATTTAAAGTTTTCCTAGCTATAAGATGTCAGGTTATGAACCAGAGGCATGTAAAATTTTGAAACTTACATGTACATTTCATATGTACATCTACTAGAATAAAAGGTGAACAATGTTAAGCTATTTATATATATTACCATGTATCCGAAAGATGCAGGCACTAGCAAAGATAACAAGTTAAAACTCCTACAAGACCACCTATATAAACTAGTTAAAATAAATTTTTGATATATTTACTCATGGTTTTATATAGATTATCACTGCTACTCTGATGCAGCGCAATCTACCAACTCACTGACTTTAGGTCGTTCACGACCTAGTGAAGGTCGCTCGCGAATTAATGGATTTAGCGAGTTAACGAATTATGCAAGGAAGGATGAATCAACGACCTATGGTAAGTCGCCGAGCGACCTAACGGCGAGTTTTGTACGAGAAGTTGTTCCAGCGACCTATGATAAGTCGCCAAGCGAGCTAACGGGCTACGACCTAAATGAGCTACGACCTAGCGCAATAACACTTAAGTTGTGATATCCCGGAAATTTGGCAATATCAATTTAATAATCTTTATTAATAATTAAATTGATTTGTTGATTTATTTTATAAATTGACAAGTTTATTCATTTTAAAAGGTTAATAATATTTTAAATTGGCAAATTTATTTCTTTTGAAAACTAATAACATTTTAATTTGGGGATATCTTTTCTAAAATTTTAATTAGGAAGATTTATCTTACTAAAACTAATATAAGTGTTTATATTTATAATGTATATATATAGGTATATATATTATAAATAGGGAGTCTTTAATTTAATAAAAGGATAAGTTATCAAATTATAATATATATGTATATATATATTGTTATTTGAAGTTATGTATTAAAATTAAATATGATAATTATAAAGCTAATGTTAAAAGTATTTTCCATTTAGAATATATATATTTGTATATATTGGAATGGAAAGAATATTGAATTTGAATTTAATAAGATATTTTCAAACTTTAATATTTATATAATTTGTAATTTGGAAATTTGTAATTTGACTTAAATACTTTTGGAAATGATAATTGAGATTTAAATAACAAGGATAATTTCTTATTTATTATAAAGATATATTTTAGTTTAATTTTTAAATAAGATTTAAAATAAGAAGTTAATTGGTTTTAAGATTCTTTCATTTTTAAAATTCAAATATAAGTCAAAATAGGTTTGTAAAAATATATATATATAGAGTTAAACTCAATTTCTCAAGCATTTATAAATATGTTATAAATATTTGATTAAAGCATAAATTATAAAAGGATAAATACATTTTTATATACATATAGATATTTTATAAATACACATGTAGGATTTAAATAAATCAAAATAAAAGGGAATTTACACTTGTAAACATATGGAAGCTTGGAATGTTTAGGTGTAAGTTAATTAACTCTTAAGAGGACAAGTGGCTATTTTCTTTGTAAAATAAAGTCATAAATAAATAAAATGAAAGAAGATCTGATTTTACTTTTCAGCTAAAATTCATCTTTCTTCATTTCTCTACTAAAAATAAATTCGAATCAAAAAAATTCAAAGAAAAGAAGTAAAACCTGGAAATCAAAGAAAGAAATGAAAAGTCTGGAAATTCAAATCAAAAGGAGATCAAAGGCAAAAATTTAATAACAGCTTCAAATCTTCAATTTCAATCTGAAGACATGCAATCAGATAAGGAAATCAAACAGCAAGATTAAAATTCAACAAGCAAAAAGGAATGCAAGTTTAAAATCAAACACATCAGCCTGGAAATAAGAATCTGCTTCTCTGTTTTATAATGTCAGGTGAGTAAACATTTTTAAAAACAGTTTTAAAATCGGTGAATTAACTTTGATGCATGTGATGGATTGTTTGTGATGATACTTATATGTTTATATGAATGTTATCTGTGAATGCATGTTGAAATGTGAAATGACTATATATATATTAAGCTCCTGTATGCATATATCTTCTCTGCTTCTTTAAATTTCTGGTGAGTAAACCTTACCTTAAAAACAGTTAAATCTATTTCTATGTTTGCTATGTGAGATCAATGTTGTAGCAATATGGTATGCATTGTTTACATGAATGTTTGGAATGAATGCATGTGGATATAATGAGATACTGGTGAAATGTTTGAAGATATGTTCATATATTCTCCTCTGTTCTTATCCCAGATTCCAATTTCATAAGAAAAATTCATATCTACCAAAATAATCATATTCAAGCTATGATTGCTGAAGAGGAAATAATTGTAACAGTGTAATATTGATTTTAAAAATGGTTTCTAGAATTTATATTTGACAATTATTTATGAAAGATTAAATAACAGTGATGATCTAAAATTAAGCTAAAATCAATCATTATAATTTAAGAATTTGATTTTAGAACCTGATTAGTATTTGAAAATGATGAATTTTAATATGGAAATCACGATTTTTAAGTTTGTATTCGTCGAGGTACATCGAGATGATCGGAATTGGTACTTTTATCAAATTCCGATGAACGAAGTCGAGATCGACGTTGGGCTTTGGTCTAGAGGAGAAGGGTAGATCGGCGATCAGAGGAAAAATGGTCGCATGATTTTTAGTGCGACCTGGTGGTCGAAAATAGGTCAGGTAGGGTTTTATCGCCTGGGTTTGTCATCTGCATTCATTCGGGTTTCGTGATGTCAAGGCGCAACCGGAATCGATCGCGTAGTGTTCTGGAGACGCGGGGGAATGTGGCGAAGCGATGGTGAGAACGACGAGGTGTTTCAGGTGGTAGAATCGTCAGAGGTGGTCGATCTTACGGTGTTGTCTTTTCAGGTTGATGGGTTCTTTGAGTCGAATTCGATTCTAGATCGAATCGAGATAGTTGGGTGATCGCGTGGTGTTGCCGAGGTCTGGGTCGACTCGTCGAAGGCCAGAGAGGAGTTCGTCGGCGATCGTGGTTCTGTGCACGTGCACGTGCACGATTTGTGCTATCTGGATTCGATTGTGTTTGGGGAAGAAGAGGAGAACTCGGTGTGATGCTCGTGCTAGTTGCGTGACGACTCGAAGTGGATGAATGATGCAGAGGGACTCGGGAAGAATGCGTGTTTTTGTGGAGTTTTACTCGGGTGATTCTGGGTTTAAACTGAGAGCATGATTTTACAAACGTTTTCAAAGTTTAAAAGCAAAGTAAATAATTTTGTTTCAAAGATAAGTGTTTAACAACTTTGAAAGGTTTTGAAAAATTTAAAAGGTTAAATTAAAATGTTTAAAGTGTTTTGTTCTTAAGTAAAATTATATATTTCAAGTATATAATTTATTTCTAAATTGGTTTTAAATGAAGTATAATGATATAAATAAGTTTAATTTAAATGAAGAATTTATCTTTAAAAGTAAAGATTAATTAAGGATAGTTAATTAATAAATTATATTAAAGCTTAATTACTATTTGTAATTAAGGATAATTACTAAATGAAGTAATTAGTGGAAATGAATTTAATTAAGAAATAAATGAATTAGAGATCAAGTGATGATTAATTTATTAATAAATTAATGTAATTAATTTTAGGTTAATTAATTAGTCTAATTAATAAAAGAATAATCACTTATGATTAATTAAGTTAGTCAAGTAAATTAATGGATAATTACTGAATGTAATTAAGAAAAGAGAAATTACTTATGGGAGTAATTAATGGAAGTGATTAAGGATTTATCACTTAATGTTATTAATTAAAGGTTTTGTTAATATAATTAATTAATGAGTTAATTAATTAATTAAAAAGTAATTAATTAATTAGGGGATTAAGGATTAATTAATAATGTGATTAATTACTAGTTAAGGTAATTAAATAAAAAAAAAAGAGAGCAATTAATTAATAAAATTTATTAAGGAGTTAATTAATTAAGGAGTTAATTAATTAAGGTAAATAATTACAGAATGGTTAATGATTGTTTATGATTAATTAAGGCTAATTGAATGTAGTTAATTAAAGATTAATTATTTAATTAATTAAAAGGTTAATTAATTAATGAAGTAATTAAAGGATTATTAATTAATTAAAAAAATAATCAAAGTTTGATTAATAAAAGTAATTAATTAAAGTATGATTAATTAATTGTAATTAATTAAGGATCGAGTGTAATTAATTATAGTTAATTAATTAATGAATTAATGGATACAAATGAAGGATCATTAATTATTGTTATTTAATGTTAGTAATTAAAGGTTAATTACTGTATATGGTTAAGGATAATTAATTTCTATAATTAATTAATTAAAGGCTAATTACTTGAAAGTAATTAAAGATAATTAATCAAAGGAGATTAATTAAGGAAGATCATTTAGATGTTTAATTAATTAATTTGTAATTAATTAATGATAGTGAGCAGGATTAAGATAATCCAAGTAATTAAAGGATAGTAATTAATTTAATTAAAGGTTAATTAAATTGATTAGAGTAAATCAATTCTGTTTAGATAATTGATTAATACTGGATGTTTGATATTGGGTGATTGGTTGATATTGGATGATTTGTATGTCTCTAATATATATGTGATATATGCTGCTTTGTGAGATGAATGTTGATATGAATTATCTATTGTGATAATGTTATTTATCTATCTGTTTATATCATTCAGAATATAAGTTTAAATGTTTAAACCTTTAAACAACTTGGCCTTAAAAGATACGTTTTGGATTTCGATGAGACCGGGATCGGGTTTCCGTATACCGGTATTCCAGGTCTGGAGACCCGAATACCACATCGATCCAAATTAACGATAGGTCGTGAATCTCAAGTGAAGATGAAGATTCAGAGTGCAAGGGTTATTGTCGTTAACTCTGAGGGTGATTCCAAAACGAGTGTAACGAGATAATGCCTTCGGTTTCGTTCGAACCCGGAACGAACTTGTATGGATTGAATGCTTTCAGCACATCGTCAGACGGACGATGAGCATTCTAAGTGATATGTTCTGATTAAAGGTAATCGTAACCTCAAGCCTCATCAACCGGGAATGGCTAAAACAGGGGAGGTGCAGCAAGGCTTCGTGGGTAGCACCCACTGAGAGCAAGATAGATCCCTGTCTAGAGGTCCCTTTTCTTTTCATTCGGCTTAGTGTGTGGTTGGTCGCGCCAACTACGGGGTTATCTTGTTCGGGATTATCCAGTAAGGGATGGTTCCGGCTTTGTGTTGCAGGGGAGCGGGCGTACTCCTCGGTACGGTGATCTAGGCCACGTACTGTGACGGGCGGTACCCCAGTAGCCCTGCCATTGTATGGAATCCAAACTCCAATAAGTGCCGTACGTATTAGTTGTGCCCAACTATGTTGAAATGTGAGATGCAAGCATTTCAGCTATTTCTGTATTTTACTTGGAAACCCTAGACCCTATTATAATATAACTGGATTTCCTATCAAATGTTTTAGTTAGCGTAAGGTAAAAACTTACCCATGTTTATGTGTGGGGAGTCTTACGTGATACTTTTGTTTTCAAAGGTTTTCAAAGTTAAGCAATCTAACCGTTTACTCACACCAGACCCATGTCTGACCCAAGTGTTTATTTTCTGTTTTATTAAACTCTTGGGTACTCAATATTGTATTGAGTAGTCGAGGGATTCAGGTTAGCTTTGACGAATTCTGGAGGAGATTTGGAGCAGGAGGCTTCACCGTGTAGATATATGATGATTCCACTGTGTATATGTTGTGTCTGTATCTGTGATACTTGAGTTGTATGAATTAGACAGATGTTTATAACTGTCTAATATGTGTTGTATAAGTTGTGTAACTCTGATATATATGATACTATGTAATATTTTATATGATATATTATATTTCATTCGTTCCGCTGTGAGTTTCTGATGTTGTTGTTCTTTCTTCTTTTCTTTCTTTTCTTTTTCTATCCCTTTCTTTCTTAATTAACGATGCGACTTTCTGTGGAGAAAAAGTCGGGTTGTTACAGTTGGTATCAGAGCATAGGTTGAGCGAATGCCTAAGCTTTTGGTTAAGTGAATATCGGAGCAGTAGGTTGAGTGAATACCTAGGCTCTGAAGTGGTGTCTATCTTGAGAGCGCGTAATTGTTAGTTATATAAAAATGATTTTATATTGTGTTAATTGATCGGTTGAGTGGTATATGGATTCTGGTCAATACGAGTAGCTAACGTTATTGATAGGGATCTCTAAACACTTGAACCAGGCCAACGGACACAATATTGTTTTAAAGAGGTAAATGAAATAATTTTACCCAGAAATAATTTCTATATAAAAAGTATCATTTTAAATATATATATATTTCTACCTATTTGTTGGGTTACCTGTTCGGGTTTTCCAATATAAGTTATAAAGGTAGATAAGGTGGTAGTGTGAGTAACACAACTACCAATAGTTAGAATTTGAGTGTTGAGGTTGGAAGTATATCTGACGAGACTGTAGACCTAATACTGTCTCGAGTGAACTTTGTTGTGGTGTAAAGATTTCACCGATCTCTGAAGGAAACCAGTTATGGTTTAGAGTTTATCTTTGAAGTTGGATGAATAGAGTAGATCTATTGGATGAGCTGAAGAGAGTGATGGTATTTTGGTAACCTCAGGAAGTAGTAGCTGTGTGATGAGACACGGTGGCTATGGACGTTTCTGAAGATGTTTCTTCTGGAACAAGTTTGAAGAAGTGAGTCTGTTTCGGTGTTGTGGCTGAGTCCAGTGGGGTGTTTCTAATTGCTTTGAGGTCCGAGTTTCTCGAGGAGTTTCGGATAAGAAGTCTTTGGTTTGTGGCAGCAGTGCGACTAGGAGTGTTCTATGTTAGCAGAAAGTTTCTGGCTGAGCAGTTTTTCTGAAGGTGAAGTTCAGAAGCAGTTGAGTGAATCCATTTCTTCGATGGATTGGTTAGTCAAGTATAAGCTGTTCTGATTAGTGAAGAGAGAACAGTTATCTTTGGAAATTAGGCCGAGCTGATCGCAAAAGTGACTTGCGATTGTTTAAGTATTCTCTTGGGATTATTGGAGATTGAGATTCCGTATCGACTTGATTCGTGGAGTTACCGGAAGTTCAGCTTAGTAGAAGGATGTCTTCTAGAGAAGAATTTGGTGAAGCAGCTTAGGATTCTTTGGAGAGGGATTGATCAGTCCTAATTTTCTGGAGGGAATTCTTCTGTGATGTTTTGACCAAGTGGAGTGGTTCACTAAGATTTTATGGTATGGTGAACTGTGGATGATCAAGTTTGTGCTCGAGTTTCTCCGACGGCATTCTCATCTGTTCAAGATCAGAGTTGTGTAGCAAAAGCAAGATAGCAGCTATTCTAGGGTGGGAACAACCGGGAGTTGTGATTTTCTTGGAGTAGAGGATTTCTATAGGAAATTCAAGTGTATCTCTAAGTTTGAAGGAATATTCAGGATTTGGAGATAAGTTGTCAAGTGCAACTGTTTGGCTATTCCAGAAAGGAGAAGTAGTTCGAAATGCTCTAATGATTGTGGAGTAGAGTTATGTTCTGTATTTCGATGTATTTTTGGAAGAACCATTTTGTTGAGTAGAATCCAGAAATTTGTTTGATATTGGTCTGGTTTGTTTTAAGAGGCATCAGCAAGAGTTAAGCTGATCAGGAAGAATGAAGTGACTCAGGATTATCAGGAGAGTTATGCAGTTAAGAATTGATGAAATTTGGAATTTGAAGTTGAAATTTGAATATTGTTTAAGTTTTCTCCGATCAAAGGAGATATAAGATTTAGTAAGACTGAAGAGTTAGCTCCGGAAGTATTATGAGATTTTTCTCTGTCTCGTGAGGAATAGTTCTTCGATTTATAGGATTGAGTTGCCAGTTCGGACAACTGGAATTCATTGTATTTCACGAGGAATATGTGTATGATTCATCGAGGGATGAAATCAGCAGTTCAGAAGGATTTGGTAGTTGGGATGGTTTTGAGTTTAGTCTGATATCTTGTTCAGATTGTGATCTAGAAGGGAAGGAGTTCTAGATTATTGTAGATAGTTAGTTAAGATCCTGTAGAACGAGTATCCCGGTATATATATATATATACTTGGGGAAACTCGAGGAAATTCTATCCAGATTTTGACTGGATAGTTAAATTTGTTTGATTAAATTGTTTGCTATGGTTGTTAGAATATGATTGATATCTATGGTTGATGTTTAAAATAAAATTTTGCCGGGTTATTAAATTATCTTTGCTTTTAAATTTCGGGGACGAAATTATTTTAAGGGGGAAGGAATGTGATATCCCGGAAATTTGGCAATATCAATTTAATAATCTTTATTAATAATTAAATTGATTTGTTGATTTATTTTATAAATTGACAAGTTTATTCATTTTAAAAGGTTAATAATATTTTAAATTGGCAAATTTATTTCTTTTGAAAACTAATAACATTTTAATTTGGGGATATCTTTTCTAAAATTTTAATTAGGAAGATTTATCTTACTAAAACTAATATAAGTGTTTATATTTATAATGTATATATATAGGTATATATATTATAAATAGGGAGTCTTTAATTTAATAAAAGGATAAGTTATCAAATTATAATATATATGTATATATATATTGTTATTTGAAGTTATGTATTAAAATTAAATATGATAATTATAAAGCTAATGTTAAAAGTATTTTCCATTTAGAATATATATATTTGTATATATTGGAATGGAAAGAATATTGAATTTGAATTTAATAAGATATTTTCAAACTTTAATATTTATATAATTTGTAATTTGGAAATTTGTAATTTGACTTAAATACTTTTGGAAATGATAATTGAGATTTAAATAACAAGGATAATTTCTTATTTATTATAAAGATATATTTTAGTTTAATTTTTAAATAAGATTTAAAATAAGAAGTTAATTGGTTTTAAGATTCTTTCATTTTTAAAATTCAAATATAAGTCAAAATAGGTTTGTAAAAAAATATATATATATAGAGTTAAACTCAATTTCTCAAGCATTTATAAATATGTTATAAATATTTGATTAAAGCATAAATTATAAAAGGATAAATACATTTTTATATACATATAGATATTTTATAAATACACATGTAGGATTTAAATAAATCAAAATAAAAGGGAATTTACACTTGTAAACATATGGAAGCTTGGAATGTTTAGGTGTAAGTTAATTAACTCTTAAGAGGACAAGTGGCTATTTTCTTTGTAAAATAAAGTCATAAATAAATAAAATGAAAGAAGATCTGATTTTACTTTTCAGCTAAAATTCATCTTTCTTCATTTCTCTACTAAAAATAAATTCGAATCAAAAAAATTCAAAGAAAAGAAGTAAAACCTGGAAATCAAAGAAAGAAATGAAAAGTCTGGAAATTCAAATCAAAAGGAGATCAAAGGCAAAAATTTAATAACAGCTTCAAATCTTCAATTTCAATCTGAAGACATGCAATCAGATAAGGAAATCAAACAGCAAGATTAAAATTCAACAAGCAAAAAGGAATGCAAGTTTAAAATCAAACACATCAGCCTGGAAATAAGAATCTGCTTCTCTGTTTTATAATGTCAGGTGAGTAAACATTTTTAAAAACAGTTTTAAAATCGGTGAATTAACTTTGATGCATGTGATGGATTGTTTGTGATGATACTTATATGTTTATATGAATGTTATCTGTGAATGCATGTTGAAATGTGAAATGACTATATATATATTAAGCTCCTGTATGCATATATCTTCTCTGCTTCTTTAAATTTCTGGTGAGTAAACCTTACCTTAAAAACAGTTAAATCTATTTCTATGTTTGCTATGTGAGATCAATGTTGTAGCAATATGGTATGCATTGTTTACATGAATGTTTGGAATGAATGCATGTGGATATAATGAGATACTGGTGAAATGTTTGAAGATATGTTCATATATTCTCCTCTGTTCTTATCCCAGATTCCAATTTCATAAGAAAAATTCATATCTACCAAAATAATCATATTCAAGCTATGATTGCTGAAGAGGAAATAATTGTAACAGTGTAATATTGATTTTAAAAATGGTTTCTAGAATTTATATTTGACAATTATTTATGAAAGATTAAATAACAGTGATGATCTAAAATTAAGCTAAAATCAATCATTATAATTTAAGAATTTGATTTTAGAACCTGATTAGTATTTGAAAATGATGAATTTTAATATGGAAATCACGATTTTTAAGTTTGTATTCGTCGAGGTACATCGAGATGATCGGAATTGGTACTTTTATCAAATTCCGATGAACGAAGTCGAGATCGACGTTGGGCTTTGGTCTAGAGGAGAAGGGTAGATCGGCGATCAGAGGAAAAATGGTCGCATGATTTTTAGTGCGACCTGGTGGTCGAAAATAGGTCAGGTAGGGTTTTATCGCCTGGGTTTGTCATCTGCATTCATTCGGGTTTCGTGATGTCAAGGCGCAACCGGAATCGATCGCGTAGTGTTCTGGAGACGCGGGGGAATGTGGCGAAGCGATGGTGAGAACGACGAGGTGTTTCAGGTGGTAGAATCTTCAGAGGTGGTCGATCTTACGGTGTTGTCTTTTCAGGTTGATGGGTTCTTTGAGTCGAATTCGATTCTAGATCGAATCGAGATAGTTGGGTGATCGCGTGGTGTTGCCGAGGTCTGGGTCGACTCGTCGAAGGCCAGAGAGGAGTTCGTCGGCGATCGTGGTTCTGTGCACGTGCACGTGCACGATTTGTGCTATCTGGATTCGATTGTGTTTGGGGAAGAAGAGGAGAACTCGGTGTGATGCTCGTGCTAGTTGCGTGACGACTCGAAGTGGATGAATGATGCAGAGGGACTCGGGAAGAATGCGTGTTTTTGTGGAGTTTTACTCGGGTGATTCTGGGTTTAAACTGAGAGCATGATTTTACAAACGTTTTCAAAGTTTAAAAGCAAAGTAAATAATTTTGTTTCAAAGATAAGTGTTTAACAACTTTGAAAGGTTTTGAAAAATTTAAAAGGTTAAATTAAAATGTTTAAAGTGTTTTGTTCTTAAGTAAAATTATATATTTCAAGTATATAATTTATTTCTAAATTGGTTTTAAATGAAGTATAATGATATAAATAAGTTTAATTTAAATGAAGAATTTATCTTTAAAAGTAAAGATTAATTAAGGATAGTTAATTAATAAATTATATTAAAGCTTAATTACTATTTGTAATTAAGGATAATTACTAAATGAAGTAATTAATGGAAATGAATTTAATTAAGAAATAAATGAATTAGAGATCAAGTGATGATTAATTTATTAATAAATTAATGTAATTAATTTTAGGTTAATTAATTAGTCTAATTAATAAAAGAATAATCACTTATGATTAATTAAGTTAGTCAAGTAAATTAATGGATAATTACTGAATGTAATTAAGAAAAGAGAAATTACTTATGGGAGTAATTAATGGAAGTGATTAAGGATTTATCACTTAATGTTATTAATTAAAGGTTTTGTTAATATAATTAATTAATGAGTTAATTAATTAATTAAAAAGTAATTAATTAATTAGGGGATTAAGGATTAATTAATAATGTGATTAATTACTAGTTAAGGTAATTAAAAAAAAAAAAAAGAGAGCAATTAATTAATAAAATTTATTAAGGAGTTAATTAATTAAGGAGTTAATTAATTAAGGTAAATAATTACAGAATGGTTAATGACTGTTTATGATTAATTAAGGCTAATTGAATGTAGTTAATTAAAGATTAATTATTTAATTAATTAAAAGGTTAATTAATTAATGAAGTAATTAAAGGATTATTAATTAATTAAAAAAATAATCAAAGTTTGATTAATAAAAGTAATTAATTAAAGTATGATTAATTAATTGTAATTAATTAAGGATCGAGTGTAATTAATTATAGTTAATTAATTAATGAATTAATGGATACAAATGAAGGATCATTAATTATTGTTATTTAATGTTAGTAATTAAAGGTTAATTACTGTATATGGTTAAGGATAATTAATTTCTATAATTAATTAATTAAAGGCTAATTACTTGAAAGTAATTAAAGATAATTAATCAAAGGAGATTAATTAAGGAAGATCATTTAGATGTTTAATTAATTAATTTGTAATTAATTAATGATAGTGAGCAGGATTAAGATAATCCAAGTAATTAAAGGATAGTAATTAATTTAATTAAAGGTTAATTAAATTGATTAGAGTAAATCAATTCTGTTTAGATAATTGATTAATACTGGATGTTTGATATTGGGTGATTGGTTGATATTGGATGATTTGTATGTCTCTAATATATATGTGATATATGCTGCTTTGTGAGATGAATGTTGATATGAATTATCTATTGTGATAATGTTATTTATCTATCTGTTTATATCATTCAGAATATAAGTTTAAATGTTTAAACCTTTAAACAACTTGGCCTTAAAAGATACGTTTTGGATTTCGATGAGACCGGGATCGGGTTTCCGTATACCGGTATTCCAGGTCTGGAGACCCGAATACCACATCGATCCAAATTAACGATAGGTCGTGAATCTCAAGTGAAGATGAAGATTCAGAGTGCAAGGGTTATTGTCGTTAACTCTGAGGGTGATTCCAAAACGAGTGTAACGAGATAATGCCTTCGGTTTCGTTCGAACCCGGAACGAACTTGTATGGATTGAATGCTTTCAGCACATCGTCAGACGGACGATGAGCATTCTAAGTGATATGTTCTGATTAAAGGTAATCGTAACCTCAAGCCTCATCAACCGGGAATGGCTAAAACAGGGGAGGTGCAGCAAGGCTTCGTGGGTAGCACCCACTGAGAGCAAGATAGATCCCTGTCTAGAGGTCCCTTTTCTTTTCATTCGGCTTAGTGTGTGGTTGGTCGCGCCAACTACGGGGTTATCTTGTTCGGGATTAT
This sequence comes from Allium fistulosum, assembly GCA_030737815.1. Lineage (NCBI taxonomy): Eukaryota > Viridiplantae > Streptophyta > Magnoliopsida > Asparagales > Amaryllidaceae > Allium > Allium fistulosum. The sequence goes on along the minus strand of CM060907.1, from coordinate 419,635,384 downwards.
CCAGTAAGGGATGGTTCCGGCTTTGTGTTGCAGGGGAGCGGGCGTACTCCTCGGTACGGTGATCTAGGCCACGTACTGTGACGGGCGGTACCCCAGTAGCCCTGCCATTGTATGGAATCCAAACTCCAATAAGTGCCGTACGTATTAGTTGTGCCCAACTATGTTGAAATGTGAGATGCAAGCATTTCAGCTATTTCTGTATTTTACTTGGAAACCCTAGACCCTATTATAATATAACTGGATTTCCTATCAAATGTTTTAGTTAGCGTAAGGTAAAAACTTACCCATGTTTATGTGTGGGGAGTCTTACGTGATACTTTTGTTTTCAAAGGTTTTCAAAGTTAAGCAATCTAACCGTTTACTCACACCAGACCCATGTCTGACCCAAGTGTTTATTTTCTGTTTTATTAAACTCTTGGGTACTCAATATTGTATTGAGTAGTCGAGGGATTCAGGTTAGCTTTGACGAATTCTGGAGGAGATTTGGAGCAGGAGGCTTCACCGTGTAGATATATGATGATTCCACTGTGTATATGTTGTGTCTGTATCTGTGATACTTGAGTTGTATGAATTAGACAGATGTTTATAACTGTCTAATATGTGTTGTATAAGTTGTGTAACTCTGATATATATGATACTATGTAATATTTTATATGATATATTATATTTCATTCGTTCCGCTGTGAGTTTCTGATGTTGTTGTTCTTTCTTCTTTTCTTTCTTTTCTTTTTCTATCCCTTTCTTTCTTAATTAACGATGCGACTTTCTGTGGAGAAAAAGTCGGGTTGTTACAGTTAAGTCGTGAGCGAGTTACGACCTAGCAAATGGTGCCGCATTTTCCTTATCTCGCTCCAGATTGCCTCTCTCCTTAGGTCGCTCAAGAGTAGGTCGCGAACGACCTAACTCACAACACAGAATGAAGCAGATCGTTCTTAAGTTGCTTTGAAGTTTAGGTCGCCCAGAGGTTAGGTCGTTCAAGAACTAGGTCGCGTGAAGATTTCCAGAAGCCACTTCTTTAGGTCGTTCAAGCGAGCTAACGACCTTATGCCACATATGCTGTTTTCTTAGGTCGCATGAAGCTAGGCTAACTGTTAGGTCGCATGGTGATTAGGTCATTATGTGTATTTGTTGAGTCGCATATGTGTTTTAAATACTCTAAGTCGTAAGTCGCACGGCTATGATGTGTTGTATTGTATTTGTTGTTTCTTTTTAGGTCACGTCTGTTAGGTCGTTAACGACCTATGTTAGGTCGTAGGTCGTATGTACTGTTTTAGGTCGCTAATGCTGTGTTGTAAAACTCTATAAATAGCGGGGTTGTGTCATTTGTAATAGTTAGTTGATTTTGAATAAAACTTTGTTTGAGTGCTTTGTGCCTCTTTGAAATTGGTAGTTGAGTGTAATCTCCTATCTCCACCTTTGGCATTCGAGTGCGCTCGAATCAACGATTGTTGAAGCCAATTCACGGTATCAAGTGCGCTTGATCAACGTACGAAGAATTGTAGATCTTCTTTCACGGCATCGTGCGCTATCAACGTGACGAAGATAGCTAGATTCCGGTATCTTTGAGATCAACGGAGTTGGGCGTTTGGTATTTTCAATCCACCGATTGCTACTTTCACCGTTTCATCCATTTCAGTTATCCGCTGCTCCATCATACTCTGATTTCCTGCTTTGTGCTTCCCTTTGAACACTTCATCCTTAATGTTATGGTATCACTTAAGTCATCTCTTTTTTCCCTTTTTTCTTTTTTAAAACATGACCAGAGGACTTAAGAAGAACAATATATATTTGGATGCAGGTAAATTTAGCTATGTCGACACACATCTTCTTATACGTATACACCTAACAGATACAAATGTACTTGGAGATTAGAACCAATGATTCATTCAAAAATCACATTCACCTATCTGTGTATAATATCTAGTAACAAAAATGTGGATTGTTTTACTCACAGTTAATGTTGAACAGAGAACACTGCCTTCAAAACTACTATCTGCCTTTAATCTTGATTTTTGATCTTCTCTTGTTTAAGTTGAGTTTGGGTTGGATTTTGTTTTAAGTTGTGAAATGGAAATATGTTTTATGTTGCTTAACTTTGGTTTGAGTGAATGAAAATAAAAGACAGGAGTGGAGGTATAAATATAAGAAGTATGCTGCATTCTTTGTGTTGTATATAGTAAGCTCTTTTTACTTTTATATTTTTATTTATCCTTTTCATTCCTTTGGGTCTGAGGTTTTACAGATTTGATTATTTATAGATTTGATGTATTATAAAAGCTTGATTTGATTTCCCCTTTTTAACTGACCTGATTTTATGTTTTGTTTGCTAGAGTTGAAATGTGTATTAAATGCTTGTCTCCTTATGTGTATACATCTATATATTCATATATATCTTACCATGGTTAATCTTATATGTTTTCCTTTATATTACATACAACATTATAAGTTACTTAAATACTTTTATTCCTATTGAACATATGTTTGTATTTTTTTTTAAGCTTAAGCACCATCACTTAATTTATATTCATCTCTATATATATTTTTATATGGAGTGTTAATAAGGTAGAGTTTTATATTTCAATATTTTTGAGAGATTTATTTATTTATTTATTCTTTTTTACATATTGTCATTTCATATACATATTCTCATATACATATTCTCATATACACATTGCTTTATTATATATATTCACATTCAAACAAACTTCCATGTATATAAGTTATTTCATATGGCGTGTAATCATATATTTGCATAACTATATATTTAACTGTATGTTATCAACATCATAAAGCTTGTGCATACATATATATATTTGGGTGTTTATCCAATTTTTTTTTATTTTTATGGTGGAGTTTATATATTTATACATGAGACTACAATATTTATCATATCCAGAAATTTGTAAATTTAAAATTAAATATAGTTTTTAACCAATTTATCTAGATATTTCAAATATCAGAAATTTATTTATTCGTTTTAATAGAAGTTAATGCTCCAATAATTAAATTCAGTTAATCACCCAATAACAGACGTTAAAAATCCGAGTCATTACAATAAGTATATTAATATTTTTAATAAATATTTAAAAGATGATTTTAATTAATGAAAGATTTATTAAAGGAGGCTAGTGGTTGTTTATGTGCTTAGCCAATGTTGGTTTTCCCCTATGGAATAAATCCCTGATTTGGGTGTGTGTTGTTGATAGTTAAATAACCGACTATCAAAACTTGGCCTAAATATGTAATCCTTCTTAATTTTGGTGGTACAGAATATTCCCTACTTAATATCGAAGGATTTTCAGTTTGGAAATATCTAGGAGAAACACGGGAATTATATGCTACAGTTACCATCGGTGGTGCTATACTATACCTATAAACTCGTTTTGTTCTTCTAGGACAAATGATAAGGAGATCACTGCTCTTGTGTATTATTTGATTATTTCCTAAAGAACCGCTACTAAGCATTCTGGAAAATCGATGATTGGTTTTTGGAGCGTCAAGGAACCCGAAGAGTGTACTCGTAAGAGATGACTCAAAAACCGTAACCACTCCAAAACCATATACGGTTCTTTGGAGGAGTTTCGTTATATATTGAAAAGTTGGAATTCATGTGTGGTTCCGAGACACGTAGCGTTATGGGAATCCATGTGGGATTCCGTGATCTATTTTGATCGCGGTGTGTGAGCTAGAATGTTGGATGTAGCCTCATCAGCGGTATTGACTAAAACCCGAGATAGGGGGCATGGCCAGTAGGGATGGCAAACCCATCGGGTGTAGTAGGCTCCACCTTGACGTTACTTACAGTTGTTATGCATGCAAGAGGCAATGCACTCGGTCTTAGCGAGACCAGCTATGTTTTTCCTATGGTACATCACTAGGGATGTATGCTGCTTTAGAAGGATATCTCTGATCCTTATGCAGAAGAACCATTTCTCGAAGTACCGAGGGAACCTCCATGGAATCTTACACTATTAACGAACGTGCTTTATCAGTTTTGATTATATAGCTAGTATTGTTGTGATGTACGCTCATGAGCATCATAGCTACTTGGTTATTATTATTTTCACCCCTAGACATTATTATAGTCCAAATGGAATTTCTATAGGAAATGTTTTGGTTATCGTAAGGTAAAAATCCTTCCGTGTTTATGTGCGACGTGATCTTACGAGATACTTTTGATTTCAAAGGTTTCTATAACTTTAAAATCCAGTTCGGTGTGTAATTTTCACGCTGGTTTTCCAGACCGACTCGGGTGTTATTTTATTATAATGCTCAGGTCAGGCCGAGCATATTACAGATTTAGATTAGATGCTTGGAGCATCAGGAGACGAGTTGGAGGTCTAGTGACGTATTCATGTACATGGTTATTTTCCGCTGCATTCATAGTTCAATTTATTAGTATTAGTAAGGACAGACTGTTATAACTGTCTGGGCTGAAGTATGTTAGTATACTCTGATTGATGTCTGTGTATACATACATTACATTTTGTTTTATGAAAATATTTGTTGTATATTATAGATTATTCATTCCACTATGAGATTCTTTGTTGTTTAGTTTTTCTCTTCTCTTCTTCTTTCTTTCTTCTTTCTTTCTTCTTTCTTTCTTCTTTCTTTCCCCTAACTATCCGCCTTTCCATTCAATTTGAGTGGATCATGTGTGGTTAGTTGTCCGATTAAACTATTTGGAAAAGTAGGTTGTTATAATGTGGTATCAGAGACAGGTTAAGCGAGAACCTGGGCTTTGGTGGGGTAACTCATTAGCAGATAAGTTAATGGAATGCCTTATTATGAGTTTAAGTGTATATATATATATATATATATATATATATATTTATACGAGCGTGTATTTGTTAGTGGTATAAAAAAGTTTTATATTGTGTTGATTGATCCGTTGAGTGTCTTATGGATTCTGGTCAATACGAATAATTAACGTTATTGATAGGGATCTCTAAACACTTGAATAGAGCAATTTGACATAGTATTGTTTTGAAATTAGGTAAATGAAACAATTTTACATTGATTATATTTTATATATAAAGGAATAATTTTTCAAAAATTATTATAGTGTATATGGTGTGCTTCGTTGTTAGCGAATGATAATGTTTGATTATTATCATTTGTTGTTTATTGTTTTTGTTTTAATAAAAGTTGTTATTATTATAACAAAAAATAGAGGCAAACAAGTAAGATATGGTTTATATAACCAAAGTAAAATTATATACAAGGAAAAATATAAATATTATTTGTAAATAAAAAGGATATAAAAGCTGAGAATTTGAGAATTTAAAATCCCATGATTTTGGAAATTGTTTTCAAAGTTTGAAGAAATAATAATGGTATTGTTTCGGAATGTTTTGACTAGAAATATTTTTGAAAGGATTTAAAAGAAATAAAAGCACTGAACTCACTTCGGTCGTTGGAAAATAATTTCGATGATGACTGCAGCATCATCGACGTTCATTTTCGGGTTTCCAAGAGAGAAATTGCTATCATTGGAGTTTTGTTTTGGTAAAACAAGTTTTTATTCAAAATCCAAGTATGGTTTGTTATACAAAAAGAGATATATATATATATTATATTGTGTATTATTTCAAAATTGAGTTGAAATCAGAGCGTTTAAATTCTAAAAAATTTTATTTAAGTATTTTGTTGAAATTATAAGAAATCAATTTTTGTAACTTACAAATTGAAGAATAATAAGTTAAAAACAAAATTTTAGGTTTATTGAATTTAAATTGTTAAGAAAAGAAAAATTGAAATGAAATTTAACCTAAGTTAAATAAAATGAATTTTTAAAAGAAATTTAACTTAAATCAGGTTAAATGAAAGAATTTTTATAATGAAATTGATAGTGATTTGAAATAAATTAATGAAGTGAATTTATGGAATAAATTAGTAAATTGAATATGTTTTGGAATGTCATTTGATGTAATTGAATAATGAAATAAGTCAAATGAAATTGAATTTGATCAGAAATGGATATGAACTTAAGTTGTGAAATGAAAATAAACATTAGAAGTGTTGTATAAAATATTTATAAACTTAAGTAAAATTTTATGAAATGATTCATAAATGAATTTAGTATGGAGTAAAATGTTGTTAAACATAAAAATCAATGGAATAGTTCTTAAGTGTTAGTATTGAAAGGAATATACTAACTAGTAAATGAATGTGAATAATGATTAAGAAGAAATGAATGAAAATCAAAGAATGGAATATAATAAGAAACCAATAAATACGTAGTTGTACGTATATTATTTTATTCGCATAAATATTTAATCCAGATTCGAGTACATAATTTCCAGATGATTTACATCGGTCCGAACAAGGATTTTTCACTCGATTCTCGACGACGAACACTAGATAAGGATTTTTGATTAATACTAGAATTCTCTATCATAGTTTATGGCTATGGAAGGAGAATGATGGTTTCTAATCAAGGAACGAGATCTGAGTCCGCACTGGAGTAGTTGTGTGAATGATATAGTTCGGAATGAAATTGAACGATCGAGCTATCCGATTTTATATTTCATATGGATGATATATGTGCATCGTACGGGCTTTAGTAAAGTAAATGTTGAAAATGGAAAATACAAAATAATATGGTTATGAACTATATGATTGGATATCATTGGTAAATAAGATGCAGGTATATAAAAGAAAGAGCTAGTTTGATGCCATTGGTTTCTTGATGAAAAGTTACACGTTTAAATTGTTGTTTGATTTGATGGTTTCATGGTTGAGCAGCTTGGCTTTTGTTTTCTTTTGCTGGTTTGGGCCTATAGTGGCGATTTGTAGTTTTTTCGATCAAGCCGCACAAAGGAGACGCTGGCGAAATTTTCTGTAAAATTTAAGAGTTAGAAAATATTTGAAATATTTTGAAATTATTTTTTAACTAAAATTTGATGTTTATGTTATAACATAGAATGACATTAGTTAGTAACTATGAATGAATTTATAAACATATAAAAGGTGATAACAAGGTTTCAACAAATTGATTTTGGAAAGTTAAAAGATTAAAAGGATTTAAAAATCTATTTCCACTAATTGGTTTTGAAAAGTTAATGATTTGGGGCATTTTTCTTACCTTGGAAATTTTGAGGACGAAATTCTTTTAAGGGGGAGAGTGTAACAATCTAGAATTTTAGTCATTTGAATTTGAAGTATTTAATTAAGTTTAAATATTGAAAAGTTAATTTTATAATTTAGATAACTCGAATTTCAAGTATAGCGATTTAACTGATAATTAAATTGTTAAATTTAATATTTGGAATTATTTAAATATTTGAATCTTGAATTTTATGAGAATGAAAATGATTTTGAAAGTTGATTTAAATTCTAATTAAATTAGATTGAAGATAGTAAACTTTTAATTTGGGTATAAAAGTGATTTATTTGGTTTTATAATAATTCATTTTAATTTACGTGTAAAAATGAGCCATTCGGGGCACCGTCTCGGATTTCGACGAAGCTAGCTTCATTTGATCCGTAGTAGTAAATAATTGTATGCCGTCGAGATCCATGATTATTAGATGTATCGTTTGGTCGTGTAAGTTTGAAACGCTTATAAAATAATTACAAAATTTATATAATATAATGGGATGAAGAACTATCTTTTGAATATGATCGAATTAAACCTTGAGACTATTTCCAGTATGTTCATAATATGGGTAAAACTCCAGGTGGCATGCCTCGTTTGGAGTTCGAGATTTTCAAACGCTTAAAAGCTTGATATTTTTTAATTTAGAATAATATATATACTATTTGATGGCCATACCCTATGCAATGGCTGCCTATACCTCCACTTACAAGCCCATACCCATCTCAAATTTATATTTTTTAGCTTCCCCCTCTTCTCATTTTTCAAACCATAGATGAAAGAAAAAGAAGAAAAAAAATAAATTAGATCCAAACTTTTGAAATTCAAAACAAATCCAAACAAATTCATAAAAATATATCATGTCTTTAAATTGCAATTGAATAGATCTTCGATGGGTTATAGTATGTTGGACTCGGCTGTAAGTTTGGAGGTGTGATAATATTTACAGTGAAGCTCTTTGCTTGTATGGAAACTAGGTTTTAGGATTGAGGAAATTTTAGGCTTTGATTTGAAGATTGGATGATGGATTCGGGCTTAGGGTGGAGTTTAGCATCTACGGAAGGGTTTGTGAGGTTGCGGTTGAAAAGGGAGAGTTTCGATCATGGAGTATGGACAAAGGCAAGGCGGCGGGTCGTGTTTTGCTAGGGCAAGTTGGGGCATGGGTGGGTGAGGTCGTTGTAAAAAGGAGTAGAAGAGAAAGTCGGTGGTGTTGTCGTATTTTCGATTCGTGCTGCCGAGCTCCGTGTCGTTGAAGGTGCATGCACGGCCATGTCGTGGACATGTACATGGGGGATAAATTTTAATTGAGGAAGAAGATAATTTATGGTGGGATTTATTAATTAAAATATGATTACTTATTATATTATAATTTAAAATTATCAATAACTTAAAATTTGTATAACTCCTTTATAAGAGTCAGATTTGAACGACGTTTGTTGCGCTGCGCTCATAAGGACGTTAGCTTCACGATGGAATTGGTAAGGATGGATTTGGAGACAATTGAAATTTGGACTAAAATCGGACATCGTTCGATTTTAGTTCTAAACCGGAATGCCTCGGCGATAATTGGAATAATGGTGAGTTAAACTCACCTTTTTGGTTAACCATTAATATTATTTAATGATAATGAATGGTTGATTTAGTGTTTGAATGATTTACTATTTTATATTGTTGGTTTTGATATATTTCCACCCTTGGAGAAAATGAGACCCTATTACGTTTCCGTGTAAGAGCAGATGACCCTTTGTATACGATTCTACCTCGAGGCGATTGATTTATATTATTTGATTATATATTGTATGTGATGCAGGGGGACGGGCTGGAGGAATCTAATAGGATTCCTCACCACTATTGATTTTTTTTTGCAAGGCAAGCGGCGTTAACTGGTCCCCTACCAGTTTATTGATAAAATAAAAGTTCCAATGAACAAGCTCATTGTCACCAAAAAAACAGAAAGATAGCAAAACAAAAGATACAGAGCCTAGATATAAAGAAAAAACAGACACAAAGGAAAAGAGGAAAAAACAGAACATAGAACAGACTAAAGCTCAGCCAAATGTGAACTGAAATCAAAATTGCTTTCCTTCATACCCGAGGTTATGGCTTTCTTAAGAACTTCCCATAATTGTTGGTTACTCCTACATTTGTTCTCAAAAATTCTCATGTTTCTTTCCTCCCAAACCAAGTTTAGGTACTTCTTTAGATAGAAAAAGAAGACAGTTCTTTTTTCTTTCCTCCATCTTGTTGATTTACTAATAAGATCCCATTCAAACTCCGATAAGCCATGTTTATGATCATCAGCTATTCTTCTAACCAAATTCCCCCAGATACCTTGCAATTCATTGCACTCAAAAAACAGATGTGCCACTGTTTCAATTTGCAGATTGCAATAGACACACAGTGGATCAATGTTCATACCATAACTCAACATTTTATACTTCGTTAATAAAGCATTCATGATCACCTTCCACATCATCAGGTTCTCCCTGGGAGGAGATGAAGTAGTCCATATAACCTTGTACCAGACTGATGTAGGAGTGCCAGTCACATTAGTGACAAGGTCATAAGCTACAGATATAGAATGCTGTTTTCCATTCCACTGAACTTCATCTCTTGCAGCTAACCCATATGTTTGTGTATGGTAACAATTCCATACTGCTCTTATTTCCTGGTTACTAGTGTATGGAAGCAGCAGCTTGCCCTCACTCAAGTAGTCAATGGCTTTTGCATTTCTAGCTATGCCTGCTTGTTCAATCTGATGGGGAGAAAAAACAGAAACAAGGACCAATCCTTCAGCCATCCATGGGTCATTCCAAAACTTGATGCTACTGTTGTGAGCGATATCATACTTAATATACTGGCTGAAAACAGATCTCAATCCTAGAATACACCTCCAAGTCCAGCTACAATTCTGAGGCACTGGCATAGTCCAGAAGTTCCTACCACCCAAGTTATACTTTCTGGTCCATTTGACCCATAATGTTTCATGTCCACTGAGCAACGTATTAATATGTGCACTAATAGCTGCTTTGTTCCAATTATGCAAGTTGATGATTCCTAGTCCTCCTTTCTTTTTTGGAAGTTCCATCTTGGCAAAAGAACATGGGATTAGTTTTTTTGAATGAACAGAGCCAGTCCAAAAAAATCTAAGCATAGCATTCCTAACCATGCTCACTAGCTTTTTGGGGAGAATAAACACTCTAGACCAGTACACCATCATAGAGGAGATAACAGACTTGATAAGAACAAGCCTACCAGCTTGAGTAAGAAACCTATTTGCCCAAGAGTTCATTAATTTACAGATTTTTGTATATAAGGGCAGGCAGTGTCTTGAAGTGATTCTAGAAGTACATAGAGGAATACCCAGATAGAACATGCTATTTTCCATTAGCTGCAGCCCAGATATGCCAGTTAATCTACTAGCTTCCTCATCAGATATACCAGAAGTGATAATATGAGATTTTTGTGCATTTAATTTCAACCCAGTCATGAGATAGAAATTATGAAGGGTAGCTTTAATATTTTCAACCGAGTTCTGATCAGGCTTTGTGAAGATCATGATGTCATCAGCGAATAACAGAGATGTGATTTGTAGGGATTTGCATTTTGAATGGTACAAAATTTCCTTCTGCATAAATTTAGAAGACAACATACTAGTTAGCACTTCCATTACTAAAATGAATATATAAGAGGATATTATTTATTTATATGTATGTGTGTGTGCTGATATATATGAGCTATGATGCAGGAGGACAGGTTGGAGGGATCTAATGAGATCCCTCACTATGGATTTATTTCCAACAAAATTCCTGTTATATGAATTATTAGATATAAAACCGGATTTATGGACACTATTAGTTATGACATTATTTATGTTTAAAACAGAAACCCGGTAGTAATAGAAAATCAAATTAGTATTCTAAAAATACTATAAATTGCCATTTGGATTGGAAATGAGTTTTTGAGACATGAAATGATTTTAAATCCAAAATTGAGTTTTGGAAATATTTTGTTTTAAAGGATTTAATTTCTATTTTATTCTATCCTATTTAACTATCTTTTTCTAAGTTATTTATTATATTTAACATTATTTTAAAAAAGGTCATTTTTTTATATTTAATATTGTAAAAGATTATTTATTTATATCAATATTATTTTAAAGTTATTTATTTACATTAATATTTTGAAAATTAATTATTTAAATTATTAATATGGCTTGAAATTAATAATAATGATTTATTAATAAAGTTTGGAAATTGATTATTACTATTTATAATAATGGTAAAGTTTAATTATTATCGTTTATTTAAAAATGTTTTTAAATTATTAATCATTATTTTAAGATGTTTTGAAGTAAATAATTATTATCTATTAAAATGATTTTTGGTTAATAATTTTTTTATATAGTGTCTGAAATAAATGATTTTTATTTATTTATGAATATTTCCGAGACCCATAAATATAGTTTTATAAACAGGTTTGGATTTTATAAAAGGTGTTTTAAATGGTAACTTGCTATGTGACAAGTGTTTAGTTGATGGACTTGTTTTGTAAAATGGTGTTTGGGATAATAAATAGTTTTATAAGAAGATGGTTAAAAATAATAAACTGTTTATTTTAAAGGGAATTGTTTTATAAATAAAAGATTTTAAAAAGGGTTTTATCTAATAAAAAGGATTTATAAATTGGAAAGTGATTTTGGAATTAAGGAAAAGAGTTTTGGGTTTTAGTGATTTCTGAAAGGAGATTTATAAATGGGTTTTAGAGATAAAAAGGGGTGGTTTTATAAATAGTTTGAGGTTTATAAAAAGTGTTTTCTTAATTAAACTTTGAAAATTGAAAAGAAGCTTTATAAATAGATATTGAGATATTTATGAATAAAGAGATTTTGGAAAGAAATGGTTGATTTTCATGGCGTAATTCGAGGGGCAGGGATTGCCTACTTTTTACTATGGATTCGTTAGGATATCGATGTGACCATTGAGTAAACGGCGATCCTTGATTGATACAGAATGGTGCTTTCCATATCAATTTTTAAAACGTTTTCAGGTGTTTTTAAAAGAAATGGTTTGTGAATATACTTATACCATTGAGATAAGTTGTAATGAACCGGATTTTCGACCCTTGAAATTCAATACTAATTTTGCTGAACATTCAAGTACTGGAAATACTAATTTGTTAGGGTGAAAGAAGAAGGTAGAAGATAGAAGAAAACTAAACAACAAAGAGTCTCACAACGTAGCAAATAATATATAATACAACAATGATCTTTACAAAAAGGAATCATCTTTATTCATATACAACATCAGAGTACATTAGACTTATCCTAAATTTTTAGGCAGTTATAGAAACCTATCCTCGCATTGACGAACATACAGACTCTATAATTCAGTGGAAGTAAAAATATACATGAATACGTCTTGACCATTCAGCTCCTCTCAAACTCCAAAGTATCCAGCTAAACCTAGGAAAACATGCTCGGTCTGACCCGAGCATTACATGGAATAATGCACGTGTTAGTCTAGTATACTAGCGTGAGTAAAACTCGATAACAAGTAACAACCAAACTAATTTCTACATTTGAAAAACTTTCAAACAAAACATTTTATATCAAAATCCAGTGATATTATCATAGTGTCTAAGTTCAAAGTAAATAGATAAAACAACTAAAATGCTTGCATCTCACATTCCAACATACTAGGCTCTATAATCGAAAACGTAAGGCACGTATTGAAAATTGGATTCCAACTAATGACTGGGCTACTAAGGTACCGCCCGCCACAGTACACCTCTAGAAAAATGTACCGAGATCGTACCTAACGACCCCTGCCAACACAGGACCGACCTACCCCTTGCTGGATATTACCGAATATATCATCACCCTGGTTGCTTGGTAACCATTAAACGAGCGCTCCTACATACACAAATTCATTGATAATTTTGTATATATCTAGAAGGGTGATGATATACCCTAATGGGCGCGATCCACATAGCCCTGCTGCATATCCCCTATTTTAGTCATTCCCGGTTGATGAGGCTTGAGGTTACGTTTTATCATTTTGAATATCAATCCATCTTGGAATGTTAACACTACCCTCTAGGTGTCAACGCAATGCCGCATTTATCCATACAAATTCGTTCTGGATTTGAACGAAACCGAAGGCACTAACTCTACTGCATCCATACTGGAATCACCCTCAGGATTAGTAGTAGTAGCCCTTGCACTTCAAAGAGCACCATCTTCAATCTTAATCGAGATGTCTTCCACTCGAACGTACATGTTGGTTCATAGTGGTTTTTGGATATATAAATCTGATCCCGGTCTCTCCGTACCAACAACCGAAAATTTCTAGTTGACTCATTCTCGGTTCTTTTGGAAGTATGTTTTCGAGTCCTCATCGGGGAACTCGAATTTACATTCATAAATCCTATGTCAAATTGGGTCATACTTGATAGTCGGTTATTTAAATATCAAATAAACAAACAACAAACAATTCCATTTGAGATTAATTTATCCATAGCAACCACTAAGTCTCAAAACCATTTTCATTTATAAATCTCCTTTCCCAAACATTTATCAACATTCCTATACTTATCTATTTGACATAAGTATATTCACAAAACATTTATAAGATTTCCCATTTCCAAATCTCTTAAACGGATTTAACTACATTATGTAAATTGGGAGAAAGGATAACTCTAAGCATTATTCCTTCGGTGTTAAGTGTGGAACGGACGTTCCATACCACCATTTTTTAAAAGGTCACCTCGAGAAACCCAAACCGCGAATTCTAGTTGTAATTATCTTCAATAAATCCTTTTATAAATTTCCCTTACCCATGAAATTCTTTTTGCTTCAACCCAAACCCATTTATCCATACTCATTTATTAGACTCTTTATAATATTCAATCCGGTTATATAAACTTCTTTATAGACTTTCAAACCTTATATAAAACTTCTCTTTATAGACATCCAAACCCATTTATAAAATCATTTTATAAACATTCAAAACTATTTCTAAAACTTCTTTTATGAATAACCCAAAAACTATTCATAAACTTATTTATATAATATTCAAAATAATTGTCAAATCATTCTTCAAATATCTTGTTCAAAATAGAATAACCTTGAAGACCATTTTAAAAGAAAATGAAATATTAACTTTCCAAACCAAACAGAGGCTTAATGGCTATAATGGATCACTAAATTCTGGTTTACTTATCCAAGTTATATCATGGGTATTGCCTAACATTAGATATGTAAGGGATCTACATATAACATACAATCAATCATAGATAGATGTTCAAGTTACAAATATAGATACATCCATTATCGGTGAAAAATGTACATATAGAAGTATATTCTATATGCTTAAGTTACCAAGACCCACTTATGAAATTAACTTCCTTGTGTCTATCACGTTACTGATATTCGGCATTTGTAAACATAATTCAAATTACTTCCCATGAAATGTGCCAACGTTTTATAATCACTACTTTAATTCATTTGGCTACTTAATGGTCTAGATGAGAGATCCTTTGATTTAAAATCAATTAATCTTAAAATGAAAATTGATTTAAAATATAAAAGATTGGGTTTAAAACAACCTTTGAAAAGAATAAATTATATTTAGTTGGCATAACCCTTATCTTAATTAATCATAATTAAATCAAGATTAAAATCATAATCAAATTATAATTAACATAATGAGCATAGTTAAGTCCTAATTAACTTCTTAATGCATCTTAGTTAAGGTTTAAACAATTCATTATTAGTTAAACCCTAATTAATTAAAAATTAATTAAATAATCACTTAATTAAATAATAATTAATTAACCTAATTAAAATAATAATTAACCATTTAATTACTTTTTATCTTAATTAATCTTTAATTAAAATTTTTATTAATCACTAATTAATCGTTAACCTTCCTTAAGTGTACTTAACCCTAACCACTTACTTAATTACTAATTAACTACTAATTACCTTTAATTATTTTATTAAATAAATAAATTATTAAACAATCTAACATAATCTCTTTTTATGTTACTAATTAAGTTTGGAAAACTTTTGCAAAAAATTCCAAAAGGAATCACTTAAAGATGGAAACCGTGAATTTTTGTCGAACTGCATCCATAGCGACTATCGCTATGAGCCCAGTTCGCCCTATCTTATTTTAAGTGAAATACTTGCTCCTACATTTTTTGAAAGAATATTTAGAATTTTTTTAAAACCAGAAATCATTGTTTTGATTTCAAATCGGATCTCATGTCCGTCGAACACACAAAGTTGTTCACTTTATTTCAACTCAACATACTTGACTCTTAAATCACAACC
This sequence comes from Allium fistulosum, assembly GCA_030737815.1. Classification (NCBI taxonomy): domain Eukaryota; kingdom Viridiplantae; phylum Streptophyta; class Magnoliopsida; order Asparagales; family Amaryllidaceae; genus Allium; species Allium fistulosum. Next base: position 419,619,947 of record CM060907.1, on the reverse strand, counting down.
ATACTACCATACTCTTAACATCACAATGAAATATACATATAAACATAAGGTTGTATGCTTACTAACTCGACAACATCACATTCAAATCTCAAATTCAATATCAAACATAACATTTTGCAAATCACCATCGACGAACATAACAACCATTCAATTTTATCATCATATTATCACCGTAATAACACATGATAATAAAGTCAAAAGCATTTCCAAAACAAAGTAGTTTTACTCACCGAAAACCTTTGAAATGCCTTAGATGCACCAAAAATCACCCCAAAAAATGTCAGCTTCCACTTGATTTTTGGACATATTACTCTCTGATTTTGAAAAAGTGATCAAAAGAATTTTTTTAGAAACTCTTTTCTTTGCAATATAAAAAAATCACTCAAATCAGATTTCGTTTGAGTTAGATATGGTCAAAAGAAGGAGAGCTATTTTCGGACTCGAATTTCTAGGTTTAAAAGTACATTGCAAAGAAATGAGAGTTTGACAATCCTAAGCTTTAAATCAGAAAAAGCTGGAAAAATAAAAGTTGTAGCCACTGAAATTTTGTACGATTTTAAAAAAGAAAATCTTGATTTAGTGTAAAATAGAGGAAGTTATGGCCGAAGAAAGTGGAGGAAAAATCGAGAAGAAAGAGTTTAAAAACAATTTTGCATCTTTAAAAATACTTTAACTAACATAAAAAGCCATAAAACATGAATAAAGCTTTAGGAAAATGGAAATGAAGAAGTAAATGAAAATATGGTGAAGGGGATGTGTATTTATAGATGAAAGAAAGTAGAAAAATTACCATTTTAACCTTAGTTTTAAATATTCTAACATGTCATTATATTGACAAGTCACATCACCACCTTCCTTCCCCTCATATGTCACATCCCCCCTCTCTAGTCACATCCTCTAGGTCATGATGGATAATGATGATAATGCTAAGATATGACAAGAGATAATGATATATACATGTTACCCATAAAATATTCTTAAGGATAAAAGTATGAAAGTAGGAGCAAGAGAATTGATGAAGATCAAAAAGCATTAGGGTGGTCTATCTCAATATTAGATAAAGCTTACGATAAGAAGATGATGGCGCCAGTAGCACCTTTCAAAGAGGTCAAAAGGATGCTTCAACTGAGTTTTGGATAAGCAAAGAGCTTTCGACGAAGTCGAAAGCAACCTTCCGAAGGCAAAGAATAGCATACTTTCAGCATTTCGCGCCAAACCATTCACCCTGATTAGTTTTGTCTACATTTACCTCCACTAGAAGAATGAACAGCCAAGTCAACCATTTCGAAAGCATATATAAGCCTTTAAAATTAGTTAAAGTCATTCTCACTTATGAATGAAGAGATAAGGTTCTGCACCAATCGAATGGAAAGCTTTTGAATGGAGTCTCCGGAAGCTAATCTCTCAATAATGTTTCGACTCATTCAAAACCCATAAAGCGCATGTTTCGACAACAATGAAGGCCAACACCCGTGCTAACTTTCATAGAATACAAACAGCTAAAGAAAGATCACAGCTATACACCTTTTGACGGAGTCGAGAGTGGCCAAGCAGTACCTTTTGATGAAGTCAGAAGCAATAAAGCAGTAAGCCTTCCGACGAAGTCATAAAAAAACATGAGGATGCCCAGTTTTCAACGGCAACGAAAGGACGGCCATACAACACTTTCAACCTTTCGACTTGGTCAAAAACTATGACTCAAGATATGTGCATGAAAGTAGGAAAGCCAACCTTCCGACTATTTCGAAAGCACTTGATTGAAAGGTTCTGACCCGCACCTATAAATAAGACCCTATGGTTCATGTTTTGGGGATCGATTTCTTCTGACTTGTATTTTCTAAAGCTTGTAACCCTAATTCTCAAATCGAATTGGGATTTAGTCAAATTGTACAATTAAGTTCAATAAAAATGGGATTGTGATAATCTTGGTTACATAACAACTCTGAGTTTCCTCCTTTTCAAAAATACATCAACCTGCTGTCAAACTGATCGAAAGGCCCTCCTTCGACCAAATCGAAAACTTTAGTTCTTATATTTCCTTGAAGCCTTAGCTCAAATCCAAAAGATAGCAACCGCTACCCCTTTCGATAAAGTCGAAACCCTTTGTGCTCTGCTATTTCTAGAAATCATTAAGTCCTCGACTTAGGCCATCTTGTTAGTGTCAAAGGTGGTCTCGATAGAGCCATAAACCAACTGTCTTGAAAGGATTTATCGAAAAAGAAGGGTTAACCTTTCAACCGCATCAAAAGTTATAAAAGAGGATTTTCAACAGTCTTTCCCTACCTGAAGAGTGGAAACTTCCTTAATCAGCTCGGAAAGAGCTTTTGAAGGAGTCACAATCACTTCAAGTTTCATATTGAGGTGTAGACAAGTTTTCTTGTTAACATTTTTGGTGTTAGATGGAGGGCCCGAACTTCCGCCCCCCTGCAACTTTCACCAAAGAATAATAGAGTACTTCGTTCAAAAGAAGAGGATAGAAGTAACAAGGAATGATAATGACATCTCAAATGAAGAAGCTATGCCACAATCAATTTTGGAAAACAATATAGTCCTAAACTTCAACTTAGAGAATATGGAAATTGGGCAACCGTCAACCATGATAAGATCGAAAAACAACGAGATTAAAGTCCAGAATCTACAACAACAAATGATAGCAATGCAAGAACATTTTGAAAGAGCTCCATCTCAAGAATCATTAAAGACTATGGAAGGAGAAGATGAAGCACAATCTCGTAATAAGGTAAAAGAACAATATTTAAACCAAGAAAGTCAGGCTAAAAAATCTCTCCAGCAATCAAACAGTCCAATCCAAAGAGACAATAAATGCTGCCACAAGGACGAAGCCGATCAAGAAGACTTCCCACACCTAAATACAAAGGATGTGCTTATAAAGAAAGGAATCCCTAACCTAGAGAAATATGTTATCCTGCAAAAGACTCCTTTTTTAGAAAAAATAATGGCAACTAGTCTCCCTATTCCTATCCAAATTCCCCTACAAAAATATGATGGAACTACTGATCCAGATGATCACCTTGCAACTTTTGAAAACTTGATGACCTTATATAATGCTCTAGGGCCAATTCGCTGTAGCCTTTTCCTAGTCACTTTTCAAGGAGCAGCTATCAAATGGTATAAGAATTACCAAGAAAAATCTATCCGTTCTTGGGAACAATTCTCTTATGAATTCGTGACACAATTTTTTGCATTCAAAGATCCAACTATGGACTTTATCTTGTTAGCTACTATCAGACAAAGACTGGGAGGACCACTCGGTGAATACATAAAAAGGTTAAATACAGAAGCATTAAAGGTAGGAAGTATAACCGATAGAGAAAAGCTTATGGCGGTTCGATCGGGGTTGATTAAACAAACACCATTTTAGGAAGACAATTATATCAACGGATGCAAAGATCTACAGTACTTTTATTCCTAAGCAGGAAAATTTATCCGTTTAGAGGAAATGAGCCATGACAAGAAAAGATCGAGACAAGACATAGAAGAAAAAATATCTAGTACCCAGTATTCCGACCAAGGGTCAGAGAATGGAGGAAGAATTTTGAAGAGAATTCTAGAATCCAAGTATGTAGCCTTAGATCAACCTCTTTTTCATATTTACGCCATGGAAAAAGATGAAGGAAGTTTCTCAACTACTCATAAAATGCGAGGCAAGTCAGAATCCAGAAAAGAGGAAAATTATTGTGATTATCACAAAGCAAATGGACATAAGACCGATGAGTGTCGCGCTTTAGCTGGAATAAGTCAGAATATGATCATGTCAAGAACTTTAAAGGTGTTTATTAAAGAACCATAAAGAAAACTCTTGAAGAAAATAGCTTAGCAACTACAAAATACGGACTCCTATCAAATCATGAAGCTTTGCAACATTAGTTCAACTATGAATTCTCTTCTTTCTTAACTTTTTAACTTGATTTGTACTTTGATTTGAACTTTGATTTCTACTAAAAATTGGTCATGTACTAATTCAAAATTTGAGTGTCATTACAGGTAAAAACAAAACCAGTCCAAAGCATTCAACACACTCTTGGAGCACAACAAATTTCTAGCTACCTGGGAAAGGCAGCTTAGATGTCTGAAACAAGATGACTATCAATGTTTCAATCAACAAAATACCAAGGCTCGCTTTCGTGAAACCTACTACTATCAATCATTCATTAATATTCCAGGAAAGCTTACAAATAGACTACTCTGTTACTAACCAGTGCCTACCAGGATACATTAATAGATCCAAAAGAGAAAACTATGTACACCAACACTATTTTTGGCAAATTCTTTCAGAAATAATTTCCCTAACATATTTTCACAGAAATGCTATTTCCAATTACCCCATGACCAAAGGGAAACAAATATCTGTATTTCAAAAACTAATTTGTGCAATTTTCCAAAGATATCATATAGCATTAGTAAATGCACACAAAAGATTTTTAACTAAGCAATCTTAATATTTTAGAAGTTTTCTAAAAGACATTGGTGTAGAGAAGCCTATTCATACCTTTTCATAAATTTTTTAAAGCTGTCAAAAGATCACCGACAAGAACATAGACTAGGGAATCCTATACTCACTTAAAAAACTGTAGATTCATGAATCATGACCTCCTAGTCTTTAATTTGAGATTCGTATTTCCATTGGTGGAAAACAAATTTAAAAGCCCTTACCAAAGGAACCTCCGGGAGGAAGGGTCAAATCCTCTTAAGCCCTTGCAAAGGCACCTCCGAGAGGGAGGTTCAAAACCTTTAAAAAAGCCTTTACCAAAGGCACCTCCGGGAGGAAGGGTCAAATCCTCTTAAGCCCTTACCAAAGGCACCTCATAGAGGGAGGGTCAAAACCTCTAAAAACCCCTAATGTCCATATCACATCTTAGGGGAAGGGTCAGGATAAGTGCCCACAAAATCAAGAAACCCTTAACGTCCATATCACCTCTTAAGAGGGGAGGTCAAGAGGAGCATCCATCAGCAACCTTCTAAGGGAAGGTCAACTAAGCATACACTATATCCCTTAGAACAAAGGGAAGCTCGAAAGATGCACCAAACAGATGAAGGACAAAGGTGTCTACAACCCAAAACAAAAGTAAAAAACCTAGAAGAATAAAGGATTGAAGAAAGAAATCTATCCTCCATCTAAGACAAAGAGAAACCCAAGAGATGGGTACGGACAAAGGCCAAAGGATGAAGATGTCCAATGCCATACTCGAAAACAGACGAAGAATCCAAAATCACAATAAACAAGAACCAAATATGAGTTAGCAAATTTTAGTACGCTCAAAACTTGAAAGGTAATTTTCACATCGAGAAGTTAAGAAACTTGCACCTAGAAAGGAAACAGAAGACAAGAAAAAAATCCTAAGCATGAGATGGAAAGAAGAGATCTATACAAATGTCAAGGGGATGGAATAGAGAACAAGTTTCAACTACAAAAATAAAAGTGACTCCACTCAAACAGTAGACTGAGCAAACCACTCTTGAATTCACAGAAATAGGGTGACCCCTAAGGATAGAAGAGTCTATATATCATATGTATATAACTATAAGTAATTTAGGTCATTGCACTACTGAACAACCAAGCAACAATATGGAACCTCTATTCTGAATAGTTGCATGGCTTTACAGAATTACTCGGCTCCAATATAACAATAATGCTACTAACATATAGATCTAGGAATTTTTTTCTTAAAATTACTAAATTTATTATTACTAGACAAATCTCTAATTTTTTTCTTATATTGAATTAATTTTTAAATTGTCTATTTGTCAAATGGAATCCTGACAAGATTTTGGTTGAATTCTCGATTTCATGAAATTTTAGTTTCCTTATTTCTTTCCATGAGGATTCCGTATTGGATTTCTAATTTGGAGAATTCTGAACTTCCTTGTTAATTTTGATGATGATTTATGGATTTCATATTTCTGATTTCCTTATTGGATTTTTGATTGATCTTCTGATTTTGTGGATTCAAAATTTCCGTATTAATTTCTATGTTGCTTTATAGATCTCATATCTCTGACTTCTTCATTAGATTTTTGGTTATCTCTTATCTATTTCATGATTTTGTGAATTCTAAATTTCCTTATTGATCTCTGTGACGATTTATGGATTTCATATTCCTGATTTCCTTATTGGATTTTTGATGATCTCTTGATGGATATCTTGATTTTGAGAATTTAAATTTGCATGTCGACTTTTATGCTGGTTTATGGATTCTAAATTCCTGATTTCCTAATTGAGATTTTGTAATGATTTCTTATTGAATTTCTGATCTTGAGAATTTTAAATTTTTATACTAACTTTTATGATGATTTGTGAATGTTATATACTTGATTTTCCTATTGGATTTTTGTAATGATTTCTTGTTGATTTTTTTACTTATGAATTCTTGATTTCTTGACTTCTTTATTGAAATTTCATGACTATCTATAGACTCTTCATTTAATCTCTAATTTTGACTTAATATTATATAAAATTTTGACCAGTTTGCTTGACATATGCAATCTTAGCAAGCTATTGATTAAATTCATAAGATTCGTGAATTCTCGATTTCTTTTCGGATGATTTCTTAATAAAATTCTAGCTTTATGAATTCTTGATCTCTTTTTTGAATTATCATGATGATTTGCGGACTTCTTGTTAAACTTTTAGCTTTATGATTTTTTCTGAATAACTTTTGAGATTTCACATCGGGACCGAGATTTATTTGAAAATTTAATAGTTTTACACCAATATTGGATGAGAATTTTGGAAAAGAGTTTCTTACCAAGCAGACTTTATTTCCTTTTGTTAGAAAATGATGGTAGGGGGGTAAGAGTTCCCTAATTTTCATACAACATCAATGTTTAATTATCTGCCAATTTGTTAATGAATAACAGTGTAGGAATTAAAATAAAATCGTAATAGGAAAGCAGGGTGAATTAAACCGCCAGAAGTGAAGAATCAATCCCAACGGCTAAAGAAAACATGACCTAAGAGCAATGGATTCGGAGTATGCAATGGCCTTTTTGGGATGGTTTATTTGCTTTAATTTACGACGACAGACCAAGTGATATCGTTTCATATTAAAAGATTTGATCGTTTAATTATTTGAATGCTCTGCTAAACAAAACAACTATATGCTGTCATGGATTGTAAAGTTACCCATCATAGCCACACAACATGGTTATGACCCAAATAAGAGTTATTATCTGTTTTACAGGAAACAAAGAAAGAAATTCTTTGGAGTATTTGTCCTAAAGAATAAAAGCTTCTTTCATACTAGGGTGGCTAAATGTTACCCATAAAATATTCTCAAGGATAAAAGTTTAAAAGAAGGAGCAAGAGAATTGATGAAGATCAAAATGCATTAGTGGTTTGTCTCAACATTAGATAAAGCTTACGATAAGAAGATGATGTCCCCAGCAGCACCTTTCGAAGTGGTCAAAAGGATGTTTCAACTGAGTTTTGGATAAGCAAAGAGCTTTCGATGAAGTTGAAAGCTAGCTTTCGAAGACAAAGAATAGCGTACTTTTAGCATTTCGCGCCAAACCATTCGTAGTGATTGGTTTTTTTTTACATTTACATCCACCAAAAGAATGAACAGCCAAGTCAACCCTTTTGAAAGCACATATAAGCCCTTTGAATTGGTTAAAGCCATTCTCACTTATGAAGGAAGAGATAAGGTTCCGCACCAGTCGGTTGGGAAGCTTTCGAATGGAGTCTCTATAAGCTAATCTCTTAACAATGTTTCGACTCATTTGTAACCCACAAAGCACATGTTTCAATAGCAATGATGGCCGACACCCATGCTAACTTACATAGAATACAAACAGCTAAACGAAAAATGCTGTTATACACCTTTCTACAGAGTCGAGAGTGGCCAAGCAGTGCCTTTTGATGAAGTTAGAAGCAATAAAGCAATAAGCCTTCCAATGAAGTTGAAAGGAATAAAAAAAATAGGAGGAAGCCCAGTCTTCAGCGGCAACGAAAGGAAGGCCATACGACACTTTCAACCTTTTGACCAGGTCAAAAGCTATGACTCAAGAGGTGCGCAAGAAAGCAAGATAGCAAACCTTTTGACTATTTCGAAAGCACTTGATCGAAAGGTGCTGACCCGCACCTATAAATAAGACACCAAGGGTCATGTTTTAGGGATTCGATTTCTTTCACTTTTGACTTGTATTTCTAAAGCTTGTAACCCTAGTTCTCAAATCAAATTGGGATTTAGTCAAATTATACAGTTAAGTTCGATAAAAAAAAGGTGATTGTGATTATCTTGGTTACATAGCAAATTTGAGTTTCTGACTTTTCACAGATACATCAACCCACTGTCAAACTGATTGAAAGGTCCCTCTTCGACCAGATTGAAACCTTTAGTTCTCATATTTCCTTGAATCTTTAGCTTAAATCTAAAAGATAGCAAGTGCTACCCTTTCGATAGAGTCGAAACCTTTCCTGCTCCACTATTTCCAGAAATCATTAAGTTCTCAACTTAGGCCATCCTGTTAGTGTCGAAAGGTGGTCTCGATAGAGCCATAAACCAACTATCTCGAAAGGATTTACTAAAAAAGAAGGATTAACCTTTCGACCACATAAAAAGGTTCTAAAAGAGGACTTTCAACCATCTTTCCCTACCTGAAGGGTGGAAACTTCTTACGTCGGCTCAGAAAGAGCTTTCGAAGGAATCACAATCACTTCAAGTTTCATATTGAGGTGTCGATAAGTTTTCTTGTTAACAATACTTATATATATAAGTTATTATTTTTAAACCATGACTTGTCACATCACTTGCTAAACATAATTAACATAAGATAACATATCATTAAGTGTATTATTGTATGGTTAATTATCTACTATATATGTTTGTATATAGTGCATAAAGGCGAACAACATTCTTGACAACTTCTCGGTGTCGAAAAGTCGAAATTTCGGAAAACGTTCTTCAATCACATTTTCTATTTTCCTACAAACTATCTATTTTGGTAAACAAATTTGAAAAACGATTTCACCATCATTATTAAATAATTAAAATAGGTTTATTTGTAAATAAAAACCCATTTATTTAATATTTAAACTTAACTTGAATTTCCAGAGAAATATATAAAACCGATGATATCAATTGTCGATGTCATAAATACATTTTATTTTCAAAAAATAAAATAAATTATTTTATTTCATAATCTTGTTTTGAATACATATATTAGTGTAAGTATCCAGAGCCGTGCATGATTCTTATTGTTGAAAAGCAGTTTTATTGATAAAACGATTTCCCACTGTTTATCGATATTTTACCTAGGATGATATTTACAAATTATTAATATTTTACCTCGGTAATTTTTCCACAAATATTTTCCCAAAAAAAATAATTATTATTATATACCACTTCAAACATGATTATTTCTTACTTTTAAACCCATATCTAAATATTTTAAAATAAATACAATTTATCCAAGTGATAAATTTACGGGTCGTTACATAAGTATATGAATATTTTTAATAAATATTTGAAAGATGACTTTAATTAATGAAAGATTAATTAAAGGAGACTAGTGGTTGCTTATATGCTTAACCATTATTGGTTTTCCCTTATGGAATAAGTCCTTGATTTGGATGTGTGTTGTTGATAGTTAAATAACCTACTATCAAATCTTGGCCTAAATATGTTATCCTTCTTAATTTTGGTGGTATGGAAATATTTCCTACTCAACACCGAAGGATTTTTGATTATGGAAATACCAAGGAGAAATGCGGGAATTATATGGTACAGTTATCGTCGGTGGTGCTATACTATACGTATAAACTCGTTTTGTTCTTCTAGGACAAATGATGAGGAGGTCCGTCCACTTAAACACTTAGGGGGTGATCCCCGCTCTTGTGTATTGTTTGATTATTTTCTAAAGAACCAGTATTGAGCACTCTGGAAAATCGACGATTGGTTTTTGGAGTGCCAGGGAAGTGGAAGAGTGTACTAATAAGATATGACTTGAAAACCATAACCACTCTGAAACCATATACGGTTCTATGGAGGAGTTTCGTGATCTATTGAAATGTTGGATTTCATGTGTGGTTCCGAGACCCGTAGGGGTGTGGGAATCCATGTGGGATTCTATGATCTATTTTGATGGCGGTGCATGAGCTGGAGCTCCAAACGTATCCTTATCAGTAGTAATACTAAAATCAGAGATAGGAGGGATGACTAGTAGGGTTGGCAAACCCACAAGGTGTAGTCGGCTCCACCTAGACGTTACTTACAATTGTTATGCATGTATGGGGCGACGCACTCAGTCTTTGCGATACCACCTATGTTTTTCCTTTGGTGCATCACTAGGGATGTATGCTGCTTTGGAAGGATATCTCTAATCCTTGTACATGAGGACTATTTCTCGAAGTACTGAGGGCACCTCCATGGAATCCTACACAATTAGCAAACGTGCCTTGTAACGATGCGATTTTTCAACGCTCGAAAGTCAACATTAATACGTTCACTATATCAAATGCCACATAATCGAATGCCGGAAAACTGAACCATTAGGGTTAAAAGAAGAGGTAGAAGAAGACAGAAGAAAAGAAAGAACAGAAAAACAGAAACAACAACAGAATTTCACATTCGCAGCGGAACAATATATAATAGATAATCACTAGTCTTTTTAAAACAAAAAGACTATATCAGTTTATACATACATCAATCAGAGTCAATATACAACTCGATACAACAATGAGCAGTTATATAAACCTGTCCTCATACAGAATACACAGCGGAAATAAATAACAAGTACGGAAGTACGTCTCGCCATCCAGCTTATCCCCAAAGCTCCAGAATATCCAGAATATCCTGATAAAAATAACTCTAGGCTGCCCGTGTGGAAAATTATGGGCACCCAGAGTTTAGAAGGGAACAATAAACTCCGAGTCAGTCATGGTGACTGGTGTGAGATCGTAAAACAGTTATTTCACAAGAAAATAAAATTAGTTCGCAATGCTTTTGGAAAATGAAACTACCATAAGACCTCCCGCCACACACACAATGCAAACGCAAAATTGGAGGAGATTTCTTCTTATGATAGTCAAAGATGCTTACTACGCCAATCATTGGATTATTATTATTAATGTCTAGTGTGGAAAAATTTTGAAAGTATAATATTAATCTTAGCCAGCATAGACATTTCGAACTATGCCTACTATAGCTACCATCTAAACAGTGGTGACCACCATAAGTAAATGGCAGGTTCTACAACTAAAACCGTACAATTTCGTATTGGGAAATGGATTTCCAACAAATGGTCAGGCTAAGGAACTTCCTTTCCTATGCCACATGGGATCGCCTCTGGCTGGACGTCCCAAGAGACAAACTGCTCTCTGCCAAACAAGGCCGGGTTACCCCTGTAACTAGGTAACTCACGAATATGTCATCCCTCGGTCCTTTGGGACCTTTATCCGAGCGCTCGGTAACCAACATCACACATAATAAATAAAGTATGTCCACACGAGTAAGTATCTGGGCTCCATACCATGATACCACCCCTTTCCAGAAGGAAATGACATACCCTAAAGGGCGCGACCCTCATAACCTTACTGCAACATTCCTGTTTCGACCATTTCTGGGTTGTGAGGCCCTGACGAAGTCTCGTCCACAAAGCTATGTTTTTTCACAAAGCCGTGCTTTGATCACAAATGATCAAATAAATGATCATCATCACAGCAACACTCAGGATGCCACATTACCAAATTGCGAATATATCGCTGATAAATTTCAACTACATAACCTCTGAGCTCGTACGTCTCAGAGAAGGGTGTTAAGCTAAGAGAATAAATTCTCCGCCACCAACAGAAATGTATTTGAAAGAAATCAGCTTTATATCTCAAAATGTAATGTCAGACACGTAACCATACAAGTCTGTTCCGGGTTTGAACAGAACCGAAGGCACTTCCAAAGAAGCCCTTGCAAATCTAGATATTCACAATCCCCATAAAACTTCCCATCACAAAGGAAATATCAATACCATAGCTAACGATGCAGAGACAATCGATAGGTCATCCTATCGTTTTCACAAACACCCGGTCTTCCCCACCGGTCTTCAATACGATCCATATCGTCGTATTATTATTAGGAATGGGTTATCTGACACAAAGGTCCTTTCCCGGCTAAACCGAATAATAAGCATTTGTTTTAAAAAAAAATTCAAATGCCATTTCAAAGGCAATATTAATAGTCGGTGATTTAACTATCAACAATATTCACAACAATCATCAGATTCAAATAATTTTCCCAAATTATTTAATTTCAAAATATCTTCACAAGATATATATTTTCCACACTTCACATTTGAAAACCAATTTCAAATCACATTTTCACACTTCATCTCAAAATGGTCCATTTAAACCAATTTAATAAATCCTTATCGATTTATTTCAAATTTACGTTCAAAATCTGTAAATTTACTTTCACACTTAAAAATAAATCAACTTTTATTTTTAAAACAAATTCCTCTTTCATTTCATAAATTCCATTTGAATTTACATTTTCAAATATTCACTTTTAATCCCAAAATCAAATTCCAAATTGATTTCTAATTTTATTTCAATACCAAATCAATTACAAATTGATTTCTGAGTTTTATTTCAATAGAACAAAACATTGCAATTTATTTCTAAATTTATCGCCAAATAACAAATCATTTGCAAATCAATTTCCAGATTTATTTAACAAATACTAAATCAATTTCAAACAAATTTTTCAATGATTTATTTTCCATCACCAAATTAATTAAAAATTTGATTTCTAAATTTATTTTCAACTCCAAATAAATTTCCATATCGATTTCTCAAAGGTTCATTTTCCAATACCAAATCAATTTCAACTTGATTTCTAAAAGTTTATCACTTTTAAATAAATTCCTTTGTTCTTTCCAAATTATTCAAAATTCCATTTTTAAATGAATTCTTCAACTTTTGAAACAATATTATTCAAAACTCATTCATTAATATCTTTTCCCATATTTTAGAATTTATTCGGTAAGATTTCGAAAATCAATTTTAATACTTTAAAATTCCTTCTTTCAATAAATTCCATTCTTAACAATAATTTCACTTAAAGTTTTCCACTTTAATTTCAAAATCCAATTTATATTCATTTCTGGTATCCAACGATACCAAAAATACATTCGGCTAGATTTTAGCCTTCAACAGTTTCAATTATCAATAAATCATCCACAGATTATCAATAAATCACATCATTCACATATGAAATAATATTCAAACAATTTGAGGAATCCAATTGGATCCCTCCAACCTGTTTCCCTGCATCCACAGATGTTAGCACAATACCAATTCCACTTCGAGGTGGAATATCGCGGTATATGGGTTTTATAAAATATCATCCGCTATTATGCGACGCAATAGGGTCTCATCCGCTATATAATGCGGGAAAATCACAACTGCAATATATACATATGCCAATATATATATATTACTATATATATATATAGATATATCCTACTATATCTAATATCATATCCAAACATCAATCAATCAATCAATACTGTAAAATCAACTTTACATTCGAGTGAGAAGATCTCACCTTTGCTTTTATTTTGCAATCCAATCCCATTCCAGTTTGTTTTCTTCACCGTTTAGACCTTGTATAAATATTTTTGCAATTTATTAATATTTGAAGTGATCGAACAATCAACTTTCATTTGGTAATTTTAATTATTCAATGGTTTTTTTAAACCAATTTCAAAAATTAAATTTGAAACTAAATTTTTTATCAGATAAATTAAATTAGCCAAATTATTCTGTCAAACCAATTTTTCTCTTACCAATTTAATTAAATCGAATTCCCTTTTGAAAATCTTTAGTATCAAAAATAATTTAAATTAGCAATTTAATAAGTATATTTATTTTTCTCACTTAAACTATATATACTTATATTAAAACGATAATTCATATAAATTTAAAACTTTTCAAAATCTTACCTTTTGTATATTTACTGTCTTTAGATAACATATGTATGTGAATTAACATATATATATATATATAAATATATATATGAACAAATTTAGCCTACACTTTACTGTAATAACCCATGGATGTAAAGTTGAATCAAAATAAAATTACCGAATGTTTCGCAGTCAATCGCGATGCACCAGAGCACGATGTATGACCCACTAACGCCCTGAATAGAGCCGCTGCCCTCCACGAGTCGAACTCGAGCATCGAATGATGCGACCACATCTCGCAATCGCCTCCACTATTGTCGATTGCCATTGCCATCTTGAACTAGGGTTTTCCCTACGTGCGTGCTCCCTTTTTCCAGCGACTCCAACGCACATACGTGCGTTTCCAATTCGCTAGTCCTCCTCGCTGTTGCCACGTGAATGAGTGCCTCCAGATCGACTTCCCCGATCGATCGATTTCGCTCGTCGCCCTTACCTCTCGCCGTTCGAGACGAGACGATCTTCGATCCTCTCAAACTTCGCAATTTCTACTACCCTAATTGTTGGACGAGGGAGAACGAGTGGGGTTTCATTTTGATTTCGTTCGAACTGTCTTTAATTTGAATAAAGGAAGAAGCCTCGTCTTCGATTTGAGTTTAAAGAGAACTGCGGCCATTGATTTGCTTTAGAACGAGATAGTTTTCTTTTGAACGAAGGAATTGGTTCGTTCATTTTGAACGAATGGAGAGGAGACAAGAAAACGTGATTAAGCAGAGAAAAAGTAAGTCGGCTGATGGAAAAGACACAATAGTTATGGGGATTTGACCAGCTTTTTGGACCGACTATTTAAATTAAAGTGAAAATTAGTGACGCATCCTTAAAACGAAACTTAATTTCAAAGCGGGTCCCTGTCATAAAGAATATATATTCTACGTCCCTGTTTCTGTTTTCCGCAAATTTATTCCCCAAATTACCCCTTCAAATCTTTGGTTATATCATTTTATTTCTTATTTGTTTTTCATATAAGAGTGATAATAATTCAATATTATCTTCCTAACAACCAAGCATCCATATACTATGATAATTCATAGAAAATCATTTCTTTTCTATACAAAAATAGTTTTGGGTAAAATTATTTCATTTACCCTATTTAAAACAATACTATGTCAGATTACCTTGTTTAAGAGTTTAGAAACCCCTATCGATTACAGTTGGCCAGACTGCACCGACCAGAATCTATAAACAATCAACCGATAAGTCAACACAATACAAAACAAATTTTGTATTCACTAACAAATACGCGCTCATATCTATTATTACACTCATACGCATTCAAGAGTACTACTGACTCTATCTCTAATGAGTAACACCCAATAGAGCAGGGTTGTCGCTAACCGGATGCTCTGATACCAAATGTAACGATGCAATTTTTCGACGCTCAAAAGTCAACATTAATACGTCCACTGTATCAAATGCCGCGCAATCGAATGCCGGAAAACCGAACCATTAGGGTTAAAAGAAGAGGTAGAAGAAGACAGAAGAAAAGAAAGAACAGAAAAACAGAAACAACAATAGAATTTCACATTCGCAGCGGAACAATATATAATAGATAATCACTAGTCTTTTTAAAACAAAAAGACTATATCAGTTTATACATACATCAATCAGAGTCAATATACAACTCGATACAACAATGGGCAGTTATATAAACCTGTCCTCATACAGAATACACAGCGGAAATAAATAACAAGTACGGAAGTACGTCTCGCCATCCAGCTTATCCCCAAAGCTCCAGAATATCCAGAATATCCTGATAAAAATAACTCTAGGCTGCTCGTGTGGAAAATTATGGGCACCCAGAGTTTAGATGGGAACAATAAACTCCGAGTCAGTCATGGTGACTGGTGTGAGATCGTAAAACAGTTATTTCACAAGAAAATAAAATTAGTTCGCAATGCTTTCAGAAAATGAAACTACCATAAGACCTCCCGCCACACACACAATGCAAACACAGAATTGGAAGAGATTTCTTCTTAGGATAGTCAAAGATGCTTACTACGCCAATCATTGGATTATTATTATTAATGTATAGTGTAGAAATTTTTTTGAAAGTATAATATTAATCTTAGCCAGCATTGACATTCCGAACTATGCCTACTATAGCTACCATCTAAACAGTGGTGACCACCATAAGTAAATGGCAGGTTCTACAACTAAAACCGTACAATTTCGTATTGGGAAATGGATTTCCAACAAATGGTCAGGCTAAGGAACTTCCTTTCCTATGCCACATGGGATCGCCTCTGGCTGGACGTCCCGAGAGACAAACTGCTCTCTGCCAAACAAGGCCGGGTTACCCCTGTAACTAGGTAACTCATGAATATGTCATCCCCCGGTCCTTTGGGACCTTTATCCGAGCGCTCGGTAACCAACATCACACATAATAAATAAAGTATGTCCACACGAGTAAGTATCTGGGCTCCATACCATGATACCACCCCTTTCCAGAAGGAAATGACATACCCTAAAGGGCGCGACCCTCATAACCTTACCGCAACATTCCTGTTTCGACCATTTCTAGGTTGTGAGGCCCTGACGAAGTCTCGTCCACAAAGCTGCGCTTTTTCACAAAGCCGTGCTTTGATCACAAATGATCAAATAAATGATCATCATCACAGCAACACTCAGGATGCCACATTACCAAATTGCGAATATATCGCTGATAAATTTCAACTACATAACCTTTGAGCTCGTACGTCTCAGAGAAGGGTGTTAAGCTAAGAGAATAAATTCTCCGCCACCAACAGAAATGTATTTGAAAGAAATCAGCTTTATATCTCAAAATGTAATGTCAGACACGTAACCATACAAGTCTGTTCCGGGTTCGAACAGAACCGAAGGCACTTCCAAAGAAGCCCTTGCAAATCTAGATATTCACAATCCCCATAAAACTTCCCATCACAAAGGAAATATCAATACCATAGCTAACGATGCAGAGACAATCGATAGGTCATCCTATCGTTTTCACAAACACCCGGTCTTCCCCACCGGTCTTCAATACGATCCATATCGTCGTATTATTATTAGGAATGGGTTATCAGACACAAAGGTCCTTTCCCGGCTAAACCGAATAATAAGCGTTTGTTTTAAAAACAAATTCAAATGCCATTTCAAAGGCAATATTGATAGTCGGTGATTTAACTATCAACAATATTCACAACAATCATCAGATTCAAATAATTTTCCCAAATTATTTAATTTCAAAATATCTTCACAAGATATATATTTTCCACACTTCACATTTGAAAACCAATTTCAAATCACATTTTCACACTTCATCTCAAAATGGTCCATTTAAACCAATTTAATAAATCCTTATCGATTTATTTCAAATTTACGTTCAAAATCCGTAAATTTACTTTCACAGTTAAAAATAAATCAACTTTTATTTTTAAAACAAATTCCTCTTTCATTTCATAAATTCCATTTGAATTTACATTTTCAAATATTCACTTTTAATCCCAAAATCAAATTCCAAATTGATTTCTAATTTTATTTCAATACCAAATCAATTACAAATTGATTTCTGAGTTTTATTTCAATAGAACAAAACATTGCAATTTATTTCTAAATTTATCTCCAAATAACAAATCATTTGCAAATCAATTTCCAGATTTATTTAACAAATACTAAATCAATTTCAAACAAATTTTCCAATGATTTATTTTCCATCACCAAATTAATTAAAAATTTGATTTCTAAATTTATTTTCAACTCCAAATAAATTTCCATATCGATTTCTCAAAGGTTCATTTTCCAATACCAAATCAATTTCAACTTGATTTCTAAAAGTTTATCACTTTTAAATAAATTCCTTTATTCTTTCCAAATTATTCAAAATTCCATTTTTAAATGAATTCTTCAACTTTTGAAACAATATTATTCAAAACTCATTCATTAATATCTTTTCCCATATTTTAGAATTTATTCGGTAAGATTTCGAAAATCAATTTTAATACTTTAAAATTCCTTCTTTCAATAAATTCCATTCTTAACAATAATTTCACTTAAAGTTTTCCACTTTAATTTCAAAATCCAATTTATATTCATTTCTGGTATCCAACGATACCAAAAATACATTCGGCTAGATTTTAGCCTTCAACAGTTTCAATTATCAATAAATCATCCACAGATTATCAATAAATCACATCATTCACATATGAAATAATATTCAAACAATTTGAGGAATCCAGTTGGATCCCTCCAACCTGTTTCCCTACATCCACAGATGTTAGCACAATACCAATTCCACTTCGAGGTGGAATATCGTGGTATATGGGTTTTATAAAATATCATCCGCTATTATTCGGCGCAATAGGGTCTCATCCGCTATATAATGTGGGAAAATCACAACTGCAATATATACATATGCAAATATATATATATATATATATATAGATATATCCTACTATATCTAATATCATATCCAAACATCAATCAATCAATCAATACTGTAAAATCAACTTTACATTCGAGTGAGAAGATCTCACCTTTGCTTTTATTTTGCAATCCAATCCCATTCCAGTTTGTTTTCTTCACCGTTTAGACCTTGTATAAATATTTTTGCAATTTATTAATATTTGAAGTGATCGAACAATCAACTTTCATTTGGTAATTTTAATTATTCAATGGTTTTGTTTTAAACCAATTTCAAAAATTAAATTTGAAACTAAATTTTTTATCAGATAAATTAAATTAGCCAAATTATTCTATCAAACCAATTTTTCTCTTACCAATTTAATTAAATCGAATTCCCTTTTGAAAATCTTTAGTATCAAAAATAATTTAAATTAGCAATTTAATAAGTATATTTATTTTTCTCACTTGAACTATATATACTTATATTAAAACGATAATTCATATAAATTTAAAACTTTTCAAAATCTTACCTTTTGTATATTTACTGTTTTTAGATAACATATGTATGTGAATTAACATATATATATATAAATATATATATGAACAAATTTAGCCTACACTTTACTGTAATAACCCATGGATGTAAAGTTGAATCAAAATAAAATTACCGAATGTTTCGCAGTCAATCGCGATGCACTAGAGCATGATGTACGACCCACTGACGCCCTGAATAGAGCCGCTGCCCTCCACGATTCGAACTCGAGCATCGAATGATGCGACCACATCTCGCAATCGCCTCCACTTTTGTCGATTGCCATTGCCATCTTGAACTAGGGTTTTCCCTACGTGCGTGCTCCCTTTTTCCAGCGACTCCAACGCACATACGTGCGTTTCCAGTTCGCGAGTCCTCTTCGCTGTTGCCATGTGAATGAGTGCCTCCAGATCGACTTCCCCGATCGATCGATTTCGCTCGTCGCCCTTACCTCTCGCCGTTCGAGACGAGACGATCTTCGATCCTCTCAAACTTCGCAATTTCTACTACCCTAATTGTTGGACGAGGGAGAACGAGTGGGGTTTCGTTTTGATTTCGTTCGAACTGTCTTTAATTTGAGTGAAGGAAGAAGCCTCGTCTTCGATTTGAGTTTAAAGAGAACTACGGCCATTGATTTGCTTTAGAACGAGATAGTTTTCTTTTGAACGAAGGAATTGTTTCGTTCGTTTTGAACGAATGGAGAGGAGACAAGAAAACGTGATTAAGCAGAGAAAAAGTAAGTCGGCTGATGGAAAAGAAACAATAGTTGTGGGGATTTGACCAGCTTTTTGGACCGACTATTTAAATTAAATTTCGATATAAATTCAGCGCATTTACCTATCGTACGCTCACACGACAACTCCAATCACTACAAAAATTGAAATCCGATAATAATACAATATTACGGATCCAATGGGACTGGTTTCGTCGAATTCCGAGACTTTGCCTCGGAAGGCTATTTTTAAATATCGATTTAAACGATACAATTTCAAAACTGAAAAAAAATAGTTTCAAATTCGATTCTGAAACTTTTATTATCTTCAGAATTATCAATATAAATTTCCTAAGCCTTGAAATTATTTTTAAATCAGCTTAAACTGAAGATTCAAATTTGTACCCAATTGCAACAATTAAATTTACAAATTAAATTGCCAATCTCATATTTACATTTGAAATTCAAGTTAAATCAACATTCAAATATTTAGATTCAATTAAATATTCTATTTCAAATGTTCAAATTTCTGGGTCGTTACATGCCTTTTCGGTTTTGATTATATACCTAGTATTATTGTGATGTCCACTCATGAGCATCACAACTACTTGATTATTATTATTTTCACCCTTAGACATTATTATAATACAAATGGAACTTCTATAGAAAATGTTTTGGTTATCGTAAGGTAAAAACCCATCCGTGTTTATACACGACATGGTCTTATGAGTACTTTTGATTTCAAAGGTTTCAATAACTTTTAAATACAGTTGGATAAGTTTTTCTCATGCTGGTTTTCCAGACTAACTTGTGTGTTATTTTATTATAGTGCTTGGGTTAGACCGAGCATATTACAGATTTAGATTGGATGCTTGGAGCTTTAGGAGACGAGTTGGAGGTCTAGAGATGTATTCACGTACATGGTTATTTTCCGTTGCATTTATAGTTGTATTTAACAGCAATTGTAAGGACAGGCTGTTATAATAGTCCAGGCTGAAGTAGGTTAGTATACTCTGATTAATGTCTGTATATACATACATTACAATTTTTTATGTGTAAAGATTTGTTGTATATTTTAGATTATTCGTTCCGTTGTGTGATTCTGTGTTGTTTAGGTTTTCTCTTCTCTTCTTCTTTCATTCTTCTGACTATTCGCCTTTTTGTTCAATTTGACTGGATCATGTGTGGTTAATTGTCTACTTAAACTTTTCGGAAAAGTAGGTTGTTATAGTGGGTATCATAGCTGGGTTAAGCGAGAACCCTGGCTTTGGTGGGGTAACTCATTAAGAGATAAGGTAATGGAAAGCCTTATTATGAATTTGAGTGTATATATATGAGCACATTTTTGGTAGTGATATACAAATATTTATATTGTGTTGATTGATCCGTTGAGTGGTTTATGGATTTTAGTCAATACAAGTAATTAACGTTATTGATAGGTATCTCTAAACACTTGAATATAGAAATTCGACATAATATTGCTTTGAAATTGGGTAAATGAAATAATTTTACCTTGATTATATATATAAATGAATAATTTTTCATAAATTATTATAGTGTATATGGTGAGCTTGGTTGTAAGTGAATGATAATATTTGATTATTATCATTTGTTGTTTGTTGTTTGTGTTCTAATAAATGTTGTGTAACGACCTAGAATTTTAGCCATTTGAAATTGGAATATTTAAATGATTTTAAATATTTAAAATTAATGTTATAGATTAAATAACTTTAATTTCAAATATAGAGATTTATTGGATAATTTAATTGTTTAAATTAATAATTGAAATTGTTTAAATGATATAATCTTGGATTTTAATTTGGATAAAAATGATTTCAAAACTTATTTAGATTCAGTTGGATAAGAATAGTAATAAGAAACTTTTGATTTAGATTTATTAAAGGTGGTTAATTTGGTTTTTTTAAATAATTCGTTTTAATTAACAAGTACAAATAGCCTTTCGAGGCACTATCTCAGATTTCAACGAAACCAGTTTCATTAGATCCGTAATAGTTTATTATTTTATGAGAATGAATTTCATGATGATTAGATGTATCGTTTGGTTGTGCGAGGTTGAAACGCGTAGAAATTAATTTTAGAAATTATATAATTTTATTAGGTTTAAAAAGCTATCTTCTGCATATGATCAAATTAGGTCTCGAAATAAGTTCCACTGTGTTCAAAATAGGGGTATAACATATAGAATGCCAGGCGATACGCCACGATTGGAGTTCGATATTTTTGGACTCGTAATGTCGAATATTTTCGAATACAAAATATTATATATATATATATATATAATATTTTGTACTTTACAACCTTGCCCAGGCCTTAGTCATACCTTCACTATTCAGCCATACATCTCCTACATGTCAACCATCCATTTTCCCTCTATAAAACTCACGTCCCAAAACCAGATATAGGATTTAGAAATTTTCAAATTCAAATTTAAATAACTTTTGCCCCATCCAACAATCCACTTCGATCGAGACCAATCCACGCATTATCAGGGAAAGTTATGAACTGCAAAGTTGTTCGCGACATCGAGCTCGACCTATTGAATGGTTAGATCATCATAATTCATCACATGGTGGCCGCAGTTCATCCCTGAACAACGAACAAAAATCCTTCGATTTTGGCGATTTGGGTCATCGTTGGGCTATCGTCGCATGGTGGAGGCGCAGTCGCGAGTTGGACGCGGTGCAAGTGGGTTCGACGATCGTAGCATGTGTGCGTGCACATTACGGTGGGGCAGTGAGTCAAGGCAGGGCGGTGGCGCAAGGCAGTGGTCGACAGTAGTGGACAAGCGCGATTCGATTTGGGCGAACGAAATATAAAAAAAAGTGCGCGGTTGCCTGGCTTGAACGAGATTTTGGGGGAAAGGTTGGAGGGATCCAACAGGATTCCTCACTATTGTTGAATTGGTTTCAATAATTTCAAGTTTATATGAATCATTGGATAATAAACCTAATTTGTTGGAAATATGGGTTATGACATCTTTATATGTTAAAAATTGAAAATCCGGTAGTGATAGAAAATCAATATCGATATTGGTTAAGCATTGGGTAGCTATTGACCTTAAGTATTTTGAAATACTATAAATTGCCATTGAGTTGGAATTGGTTTTGAGACGGGAAACAAATTTTAATCTGAAATTAGGTTTCAATAAATATTTTTTTAAAGATGTTTAATTATAATATATTGCTTTAAAGATATTTAATTATATTATATTATTTTAAAGTTATATAATTATATAAATATTGTTTAAAAGTTATTTAATTAGTAATATTGTTTTAAGACTATTTAATTATATTAGTATTGTTTCATAGTTATTTGTTTATAGTTAATATGGTTTTAAAGAATATATTGAAATGTTAATTATGATTTGAAATTAATAATAAGGATTATTAATGAGGTTTTTGTTACCATAAAATATTCTCTTGAATAAAAGTATGAAAGAAGATTTACAAGAGCATTGGGGAAGATCAGAAAGCATCAAGATAGTCTGATTAATCATACCTTCCACCAAGTTGCTTTCGACGAGGTTGAAGGTTGTGACACCAAAAATCTATCTTTTGACTAAGTCGAAAGTTCTTTCAACAAAGACAAAGAAAAAAGAGCACAGTCCCAAACCTTTGAAAGGAGTCGAAAGGTTCCATCTCTTAGTGTCCAAGGAGTTCTTGCCTTTCGAAGAGGTTGAAGAAGTCAAAGCAAGTGTGAGCAACTCCATAGTGACCTTTTCAAAAGCATAGCAAGCCTTTCGAACCAGTTGAAACACTTCCAAGATACCTTTCGACAA
The DNA here is from genome assembly GCA_030737815.1 of Allium fistulosum. Lineage (NCBI taxonomy): Eukaryota > Viridiplantae > Streptophyta > Magnoliopsida > Asparagales > Amaryllidaceae > Allium > Allium fistulosum. Next base: position 419,596,568 of record CM060907.1, on the reverse strand, counting down.
TGTCGAAATGTTTATGAAGAAAGCAACAGTCATAAGTCAACAAAGAATGGAAGACAAGCTTTCGACAACATTGAAAGGAAGCATTGCTCTCGATAAAAAATAAGTGAAGAGCAACCTTCCGACAAGGTCGAAAGGTTCACGGTAGTATATAGAAGGCAAACCCTTCGACAAAGTCGAAAGGTTCATGAAGGAATAAAGACAAGCAAACCTTTCGACAATGTCGAAAGGTCCGTAATAGCAGAAGAAAGGCAAACCTTTCGACATAGTGGAAAGGTTCACATTTGCATATAAAAGGGGGACCTTCCGATCCAGTCGAGAGCATGGAGTCGAAAATGGGGCCGCCTGCATCTATAAATAAGACCCAAGGGGTCATGTTTTGGGGATTCGAATTCCCTCTTTCTAATCTTGTACTTTCTAAGTAAAAACATTGTAACCCTAATTGGGTAATGATTTGGGAATTAAATAAGATAGAGTTTTACATGGATAAAGAAATCTTGTTAACATTTTTTAAGTTTATCATAGAAAAAGAGGGAAGTCTAATGCTCTTTTAATTACTTTACTGTTTTGCTTAAATCTTTGTTGGTTTAATTCCTATTTGTTCAACCTTATCGGAAGGTTCTTGTCGACAAGGTCGACAAAACTTTTGTTACAAATAGTTACTGCAACCCTTCGAAGCGTTTAACTCAACAATCTAAACCCTTCGATAAGGTCGACAACTCAATTGGTTCAACACCTATAAGATTCCGAAACCAATCAACTAGTGGTCTAACCTTTCGACAAGGTCGATACCCACTCCATATCCACCAAAGTATATCATACCCTGCTTGAACCTAAGGGAGGTTATCACCTTTACCTCTCGGCCAGATAAAAACCAACCTTTTTAAGGACAAACTAAGGGTATTCCAACCTAGTCGAAAGAAAACCTTTTTAGGAAACCTCATATAAGTTCAACTAAGTCAAAAGGTTGTGTAATCCAAAGGTTAAACCTTTCGACAACGTCGAAAGGTCTAACTTAAGAATCAACAAAAAATACAAAAAAATAGGTAGGTAATTTCTTAAGGGACTCATTCTCATTGTTCAAGCAAGTCTTTCCATCTCGCTGAGCATTACTTCGGGATGTTGACAAGAAATCTCGTTAACATTTTTAGCGCTAGAAGGAGGGCTTGAACCTCCGCTACCTAATCACTTTCACCAAGAATTAATAGAGTACTTCGCTCAAAAAGAATAAGATGGAAGGATTCATGAATAACATTGATATCTCGTACGAAGAAGTTAAGCTACAGTCAACTTTGGAAAACAATATAGTCCCAAGCTTTAACTTGGAGAATATAGAAATTGGGCAACCTTCGACCTTAAGGAGGTTGGAAAACAATGAAACTAAAGTCCAACATCTACAACAACAAATGGTAGCCATGCAGGAATTTCTTGAAAGAGCACCATCTCAGAGGTCGCTAAAGGTTATGGAAAGAGAAGGTAAGGCACATCGTCTAAATCAAGGTCAATATGAGGAGCAAGGAAGTCAGGCTAAGAGAACCATTGAGAAATCAAATAGCTTAAACATAGAAAACAGTGAAGGTCACCATAACAACATTCAAAACCAAATCACAAAGGATTCAATAAAGAATGTACTCGACGAATTAAAGAAATATGTTATCCTGCAAAAGGCTCATTTTTAGAAGAAATTATGGCAACTAACATCCCTTCTCACATTCAGATTTCCCCATCAAAGTATGATGGAACTACTGATCTAGAGGATCACCTTACAGCATTTGAAAAGTGGATGAACTTGTATAACGCTTCTAGGACAATTCGATGCAAGCTTTTCCCAATTACTCTTCAAGGGGTAGCTATCAAATGGTGTAGGAATTATCAAAAGAAGACCATTTATTCTTGGGAACAATTTTCTTATGACTTTGTATCACAATTTTACGTATTCAGAGATCAAACAATGAGCTTTAGCCTGTTAGCTAAATTAAACAAAACCGAGAGAACTACTAAATGAGTATTTAAAGAGGTTCAATACTGAAGCATTAAAACTAGAAAATGCAACCGATAGAGACAAGTTAATAGCAGTTTGGTCTGGGTTAATCGAACAAACTCCTTTCTGGGAACAATTTTATAATCATGGATGTAGGGATCTACGAAACTTCTATTTTCAAGCCGAGAAATTTAGTCAGATGGAGAAAAAATATTCCGCTACAAGGGAATCCAGACGAAGACAAAGGATAGAAGAAATCAATTTTGGGTCCCCTAGTGAAAGATTGGAGGGAAAGGAAAGTATGAGGAAAATTAAGATAGTGATTTATGAATTCAATTATGTGAATTTGAACAAGCCCCTTTCTCATATTTTCTCTGTGGAAAAATTTTTTGAGAGATTTTCAATTACTCACAGTACCTCAAGGCATCCCAAGCCAAGCAAAGGGAATGATTATTGTGACTAGCACAAAGTTAGTGCGCGTACGACTGCTGATTGTCGCGACCTATCAAGATTGGTCCAAAACGCGATCAAGTCGGGATCTCTAAAAGAGTTCATTAAAGAAATTTGAATAGCTTCTTATGCTAATAAGAGAATTGCCTAGAAACTCGAGAATTGACTTTTTCTGTAGAAAAATGGCAGATTAACAGTCTATTGGGCCATCAAATCTAGTGGCATTTGTTTACTATGAACTTTTCTTATTCATAAAATTATAAACTTGATTTGTATTTCAAAATTGATCATGTACTGATTTGAAATTTGAGTGTCATTACAAGTAAAAACAAAACCAGTCCATGGCATTCAGCACACCCTTGGAGCACAACAAATTTCTAGCTATCTAAAAAAGACAACTCAAATGCCAGATGCGAGATGACCATTTCAATCAACGCAATACAAAGGTTTGCACTCATGAGATGTTAGATAACTACCAATCCTTCATCAATTTGAAAACTATTTTTTATTACCCTGCAACTTGGGGAATATAAATGTCTATCTATTTCGAAAGCTAATTTGCGCAATCTTTTTAAGATATTATATAACATTAATGAATGCACACAAGGGATTTCTAACTAAACAATCTCAATATTTCAAAATTTCCTTATATCATGGGCGAAGAAAAACATATTCATATTTTTTCAAGAAAAGTTTTAAAGCTATCATAAGTTTATTGACAAAAACTAAGATTAGAGAATTCTATTCTCAACCAAAAGACTATTGGTTCATGAATCATAACTTTTCAATCTCCTATTTGAGACTATGACAAAATTTTTAACACCCAAAATCCTTTTAAAAAGGAAAGTCAATTTCAAGAATGATGTCAAGGTTTATCAAAGAAAATCCTATTTTCAAAATTTTTCATAGACCAAAAGGGGACTGCACAAGTTTCTAGAGAACTATTGTCTCGGATGAGGTTTCCAATACTATTTTCCCTTATAATCGGGAGCACCTCCGACGTCCAATCTGGAGTACAAAAATAGTTTTTGAGAATAAGCCTCCGACATCCAATTCGGAGCACCTCCTAGGGGGAGGAATAAAACCCTTAATGTCCATATCACCTCTTAGAGGAGGGTCAGGTAAAGCACCCATCAGCAACATTTTGGAGGAAGGTCAACTTGACATACACTACATCCCACATAGCCAAGGGAAGAAAGGAAGAGGCACCAAAAAATGAAAAAAGATGTCTACAACTCAAAAAGAAAGTTAGAACCCAAGAGAATAAAGGGTTAAAGAAAGAAACCTATCCATCATTTGAGACAAATTTGGAATCCTAGTAAAGGATACACACAGAGGCAAAAGGTAAAATATATGCTAACGAATTACAGAACTTCCAATCCTAGAAAAATGATTTCTACATCAAAGGATTAAGAAACTTTCATACTAGAAAAAAGAAAAAAAGGCATGCGACCAGAAAATGGGAGAAGGAATCCATAACATGGAAATGAGAATAAAGGCTGATACGAAAACCAAAGGAATGGAATAGATAGTAGGTTTTAACTACAAAGGTGAAGTACTTCACTCCAAGAGCAGGTTAAGAAAGCCACTCCTGAATCCTTTGAGATAAAGTGATCGATTGGGTAGAAGAGTCTATTATACCTATATATACATATGCTACTAACTTATAGGCACTTTAGGAGCAACACATTTATTTACAGGAAACTTTCCTGTGAATAACCTTAGAATTAAGGTTAGATAAACTTAGCCATTTTTATTTGAAATCTACTAAATATGCTGTTATTAGACATATTTGTGGCTTCATACTTATATTGAATGGAGTTTTGAATAGTTAATTCATCAGATGAGATCCTAACGAGACTTTGGATAAATTCTTGATTTCGTGAATTTTGAGTTTCACTATTTCTATTGATGCAGATTTCATTTTGAATTTCGTGAGTTTTGAATTTCCATATTGCTTTTTATGATGATTTATAGATTTCATATTCATGTTTTCCTTGTCAAATTTTCATGATAACTTTTAATTAAACTCCCGATTTCATGAATTTTGAATTTCCATATTGGTCTCTTATGATGGTTTATGAATTCTAGACATTGAGTTTCTCCCTATTGAATTTTCGTGAAGATTTCTTATTAGTTGCTTGGTTTAATGAGTTCTTGATTTTCCTGTTGATTTTTTTAAAATGATTTGAAGATTTCCCATTTCTAGTTTCCTTGTTGAATTCCTGATTTCCAATTTTGTGAATTCTGGATTCCCTTATCGATTCTCATAATGATTTAGGAATTTTTTATTTCTGGTTTCCTTATTGAATTTCTGATGATCTTATTGGTTTTCGGGTTTAGTGAATTCTACTCTTCCTTATAGATTTTTGTGATGATTTATGGATTTTGAATTCCTGGTTGACTTATTGAATTTTTAATGATCTCATGTTGGATCTCTAACTTGATGAATCCTGGATTTTCTTATTCATTTTCATGATGATTCGTGAATTCCATATTCCTAATTTCCCAATTGAAATTTCTAATAATCTATTTGTTAGTTTGGATCCTGGCAAGATTTTGGTTAGGTTCCTGATTTATGGACTTTCAATTCCTTTTTGTGAAGATTTTTTTATGATGATTTATTGATTTCATTGACTTCATGATGATTTATCGATTTCATTAGAGAATTTCTATAAAGGCTTCATATTGAATTCCTAGTTTCAAGGTTTGCCAATTCCTTCGTTAACTTTCGAAATGGCTTATGAATTTTACATACATGAATTTTCATGATGATTTGCCATCATTCGTTTGTTTACTGAGTTCCTAAATTCTTAATTCATTTGTGGAGTTTTATGATAATTTATAGATTTCCCATTGATTTTTTAGATAATTTGCTGATTTTGCGTTCATGATTTCTTTATTAAATCGCTGTGGTGATTTCTTGCTGAATTATTTGTTTAATGAATTTCCCTATTGATTTCTCTAATGATTCATGAATTTTACGTGTTACAATTTCCCATTAAATTTTCATACGATTTCCTATTGATCGCTTGTTTCATGAGTTCATGATTTCTTGGTTCCCTTTATTGATTTTCCATAATAATTTATGAATTTTACATTGACCTTCTGACTTTGAATAAGAATGGACGGGTTTCAGATCACATTTTTCATTCTTGGATTTTTAATTCCCTGATTTAATGGAATTTAAGTTTCCTTGCTGATTTTTGTGATGATCGATGAATTTTGTATTTCTAATTTTCCTATTGGAATTTTTAGATGATTTTTATTAGGGTTTTGAATTATTGAATTCTGAAATTACTTGATGATTTTCAAGATTATTTATGAATTTCTGATTTCCTTATTGTGTGTTTAGTAATCCTTTATAAGATTTATGATTTAATGAATTCCGAGATTTCCTTGCGAATCTTTATGGTGATTTGTGAATTTTGCATTCTCAATGGATTTGGAATAATTTCTTATTGGATTTTCGATACAGTGAATTTTGAATTTCCTTCCTGGTCTTCAAAATAATTTATGAATTTGGTTCTCTATACTCTATGGCAGAATTTGGATGGTTTTCTACCTGTTTTCTAATTTGTTAAGATTCACACTTTCCTACGGATTTTGATAAGAATTTATGATTTTCCTATTCCCGACCATTTTATTTGATTTTCCGGTCCCTGATTTTAAAAATTTTGTGTTTCCTTCATCATTTTCATCATGATTTGTTAATTTCATATTTCTATTGTCCTTATTGAGGTTTTTGATGATCACTATTTGGATTTCTGATCGAATGAATTCTGAAAATTCCCTGTGGGTTTCCATCATGATTTATGGATTTTCTATTCATGATTTTCTCATTGAATTTTGAATGATCTTTTGTCAATTGACCAATTTCATGGACTTTAAAATTTCCTTGTGGATTTTAGTGACAATTTATGAATTTCACATCTCCAATTTCTTTATGGGACATTTACTGAATTCCTAACTTTGTAAATTCTATATCATGCTATTGAATTTTACGATGATTTGTGAATTTTGCATTGAATTTAAAATTTGATTTCAATACGAGATCTTCATGACACCAAATGGAATCATTACTAAACCATTTCCTACTCTTCACTAAGTAAGAATTACTAATTAATAGTTTAAGGTTGAAAATAAAGGAAACTTGGAGGAACAAGGAAAAGTCCCCGATAGCATGAAATTGATTTCCATGGGTCAAAAAGATTTAACTCAAGAAAGAAATATCAAGAGTATGTAAAAGACTTTCTCCAAAGGTTCATTTATTTGAACCGACACCTGCAAATCAGGTGATATTAATCCACAATCCTAAGGAAGTTTAATTATGGTCATTAGAGCAACTTATCTGAAAGTATTACCTTAATGATATCTTGAATATCAGCTTCATAAATTTAAGATTGCTCATTAAGGTCTCATAAAAAAGTTACAACCTTAATAGAAGTTATTATCTATTTTATAGGAAGCAAAGAAGGAAGTTCATTAGAGTTTTGTCCTAAAGAACAAAAGCGTCTTTCATACGGGGGGAGGGGGCTAAATGTTATCCATAAATATTCTCTGGAATAAAAGTATGAAAGAAGGATCATAAGAGCATTGAGGAAGATCTGAAAGCATCAAGATAGTCTGTTTAATCATACCTATCGACAAGAAGCTTTCGACGAGGTTGAAGGTTGTGACACCAAAAATCTATCTTTCGACTAAGTCGAAAGGCCTTTCAACAAAGACAAAGAAAAAAGAGCACAGTCCCAAACCTTTCGAAGGAGTCGAAAGGTTCCATCTCTTAGTGTCCAAGGAGTTCTTACCTTTCAAAGAGGATGAAGAAGTCAAAGCAAGTGTGAGCAACTCCATAGTGACCTTTTCGAAAGCATAGCAAGCCTTTCGAATCGGTTGAACACATCTAGGATACCTTTCAACAATGTCGAAAGGTTTATGAAGAAAGCAACATTCATAAGTAAATAAAGAATGGAAGACAACCTTTCGACAATATTAAAGGGAAGCATAGCTCTCGATAACAAACAAGCGAAGAGCAACCTTTCGATAAGGTTTAAAGGTTCACGGCAATCAAGTGAAGAACAACCTTCCAACAAGGTTGAAAGGTTCACGGCAGTATATAGAAGGCAAATCCTTCGAAAAAGTCAAAAGGTTTACGAAGGCATAAAGACAAGCAAACCTTTTGACAATGTCGAAAGTTCCATAATACCAGAAGAAAGGCAAACCTTTCGACCAAGTGGAAAGGTTCACGGTTGCATATAAAAGAGGGACCTTCCGATCCAGTCAAGAGCATGGAGTCGAAAGGGGGGCTGCATGCACCTGTAAATAAGACCCAAGGGGTCATGTTTTGGGGATCTGAATTCTCTCATTCTAATCTTGTACTTTCTGAATAAAAACATTGTAACCCTAATTGGGTACTGGTTTGGGAATTAAATAAGATAGAGTTTTACATGGATAAAGAAATCTTGTTAACATTTTTAGAGTTTATCATAGAAAAAGAGGGAAGTCTAATGCTCTATTAATTACTTTACTATTTTGCTTAAATCTTTGTTGGTTTAATTCCTATTTTCAGGTTCAACCCCATCGGAAGGTTCTTGTCGACAAGGTCGACAACACTTTTGTTACAAATAGTTATTGCAACCCTTCAAAGCCTTTAACTCATCAATCTGAACCCTTTGACAAGGTCGACAATTCAATTGGTTCAACACCTATAACCTTCCGAAACCAATCAACTAGTGGTCTAACCTTTTGACAAGGTCGATATCCACTCCATATCCACTAAAGTATATCATACCCTGCTTGAACCCGAGGGAGGTTATCACCTTAACCTCTCGGCCGGATAAAACCAACCTTTTTAAGGACAAACTAAGGGAATTTCAACCTAGACGAAAAGAAAACCTTTGTAGGAAACCTCATATAAGTTCAACTAAGTAAAAAGGTTGTATAATCCAAGGGTTAAACCTTTCGACAACGTCAAAAGGTCTGACTTAAGAATCAACAACAAATACAGAAAAATGGGAAGGCAATTTCTTAAGGGACTCATTCTCATTGTTCAAGCAAGTCTTTCCATCTTGCTTAACATTACTTCGGGGTGTTAACAAGAAATCTTGTTAATAGTTTTGAAAATAAATTATTATTATTTATAAAAATGGTAAAGATTAATTATTATTGTTTATTTAACAATATTTTGAAACTATTAGTTGTTATTTTTAGGATGTTTTAAAGTTAATAATTTTCATTTATTTATAATGTTTATTGTTAATAATTGTTATATAATGGTGTTTTGAAGTAAAAGATTTATAATTATTTATAAATGTTATCCGACACCCATAAATAGAGTTGAAAGACTTGGATTTTATAAAAGAGTTTATAAAACGGTTTGAAGACTTAAGGGAAGAATATTTACAAGGTGAAAGAGTTTATAAATGGTTTGATATTTATAAACGAATTTTAGAAACGGGTTTATAGATTTATAAAAGGAGTTCTATAAACGGTTTTATGGATTTATAAAGGGCTTATAAATGATTTTTGAAATGTACAAAGAGCTTATAAGTGACTGGATTTTTATAAAGGGATTATAAATGGTTTTTCGGAGATTTATAAAATGGTTTGGAGAATTGTAAGGAATTTATAAATGATTTGATAATCGAATAAAAAGAAAATCTTTCTCAATTTTGTGGATATACTTATACCGTTGAGATAAGTATATGGATATTTTCGATGTTTTGAAAATATAGGGATCAGCGGTTATACCTTTGTAAAAGTATTTATATACAAGTAATTTACAAAGTGGTTTTGATGAATCAAAGATTTATTTAAGGAGGCTAGTGGTTGCTTATGTGCTTAACTAATGTTGTTCTTCCCTATGGAATAAATCCATGTCTGAATGTTTGTTTGTTGATAGTTAGATAACCGACTATCAAATCTTGGCCTAAATATGCAATCCTTCTTTATTTTGGTGGTACGAAAGTACTCTGTACTTAACACCGAAGGATTTTAACTCGGGAAATATTTAGGAGAAATAAGAGAATTATATGGTATAGTTACGGTCGGTGGTGCTATACTGTAATTATAAACTCGTTTCGTTCTTCTTGGAGAAATGACGAGCAGATCCGTCGACGTAAACGGCTAGGGGGTAATCCCCGCTCTTTTGTATTGTCTGATTATTTCCTAAAGAACTTGTATTGAGCATTTCGGAAAATCGATGATTGGTTTTTGTAGCGCCAGGGAAGTGGAAGAGTGTACTCATAAGAGATGACTCGAAAACCATGACCACTTCAAAACCATATACGGTTCTGTGGAGGAGATTCGTGACATATATTGAAATCTTTGAATCCATGCATGGTTCCGAGACCTGTTGGGGTATGGGAATCCATATGGGATTCCATAATCTATTTTGTGGTGGTGCGTAAGCTAGAGCGTCGGACGTAGCCTCATCAGCGGTAATGGCTAAAACCAGAGATAGGGCGCATGACCAATAGGGTTGGAAAACCCATAGGGTGCAGTCAACTCCACCTAGACATTACTACAGTTGTTATGCATGCATGGGGCAATGTATTTTGTCTTAGCGAGACCGGCTATGTTTTTCCTATGGTACAACACTAGGTGTGTATGCTGCTTCGAAAGGATATCTCTGATCCTTGTGTAGGAGGATCGTTCTCGAAGTACTAAAAGCACCTCCATGGAATCCTACACAATTAGCGAACAAGCATTATCTGTTTTTGATTATATATCTAGTATTGTTGTGATATACACTCACGAGCATCATAGCTACTTGATTATTATTATTATATTCACCCTTGGACATTATTATAATATCAATGGATTTTCTATAGAAAAGGTTTTAATTATCGTAAGGTAAAAACCCATCTGTGTTTATATGCGGTGTGGTCTTAGGAGATACTTTTGATTTCAAAGATTTTTTTTATAACTTTAAAATCCAGTCAGATGTGTTTTCTCATGCTGGTTTTCCAGACTGACTCGTGTGTTATTTTATTATAATGCTCGGGTCAGACCGAGCATATTACCGATTTAGATTGGATGTTTGGAGCTTCAGGAGACGACCTAGAGGGCCATAGACATATTCACGTAGATGGTTATTTTTCCGCTGCACTCATTGTTGTATTTATCAGCAATTGTAAGGAAAGGCTGTTATAACTGTTCGGGCTGAAATATGTTAGTATACCCTGATTGATGTTTATATATACATATATTACAATTTGAATTTTGTGTAAAGATTTGTGGTATATTATAGATTATTCGTCCACTGTGAGATTCTGTATTGTTTAGTTTCTTCTTATCTTCTTCCTTCTTTCTTTTTCCCTAACAATCGGGTTTTTCGGCATTCGATTTATCGGCATGCAATACAGTGGACGTATTAGTGTCGATTTTCGAGGTTCTAAAATCTCGATCGTTACATTTGGTATCAGAGCTGAAGGTTAAGCGGGAACTTTGGCTTTTGTGGGGTACTCATTAGAGATAGGGTCAGTATCACCCTATAATGAGTTTGAGTGTATATATATGAGCGCGTATTTTTTAGTGATATAAAAACATTTTATATTATGTTAGTTGATCTATTGAGTGGCTTATGGATTCTGGTCAATACGAGTAATTAACATTATTGATAGGGTCTCTAAACACTTGAACAGAGCAATTTGACATAGTACTGTTCTAAAATTGGGTAAATGAAATAATTTTACCTTGGTTATATTCATATATATAAAAGAATAATTTTTTAGAAAAATTATTATAGTATCTATGGTGTGTTTATTGTTAGAGAATGATAATATTTGATTATTATCATTTGTTGTTGTTGTGCTCTAATAAAAGTTGTCATTATTATAATGCAGACTAAGATTAACAATCAAGGAATGATTTTATATAACCAAAGTGAGGTTATATGATTATATGGTTTATAAATGTGATTTATGAATTGAAAGGAAATGACATTTTAGAAGTATATTATAAATATGATTTATAAGTAAAAAGGGTTTAAAAGCTGCGGATTTGGGAATTTAAATTCCGTTCGTTTTGGAAATTGTTTTTTCAAAGTTATGGAAAATATATATAATATTATTTAGAAAATATTTTGATTGGAAATATTTTAAAATGGAATTTAAAAGAGGTTAGAAAGCATTGAACTCACTTCGGTCACTGGAAAATAATTTCGATGATGACTGCAACATCATCGACGTTCATTTTCAAGTTTCCAAGAGAGGAATTTCTACCTTAGGAGTTTTGTTTTGGTAAATCTAGTTTTGGTTTTAATATTCAAAAGAATGGTTTGATATACGAAGGGGATAGCGTATGTATATGATTTCAAATTGATTTGGAAAAATAAATAAAAATAAGGTGTTTAAAACCCTGAAGATTTTCAATTAAGTGTTTATGAAAATATGAGAAGATAAGTTTTATAACATATAAAATTTGGGGATTTGTAAGTTAAAAACAAATTTTGTATTTGTTCGATATAAATGTTAAGAAAAGCAAAAATTGAAATGGAACATAACTTAAGTAAAGTTAAATAAAATGAATTTTGAAAAGAAATTCAATCTAAGTTAAGTTAAATGAAATAGTTTTTAAAATAAAATTGATTTAGATTTGAAATGAGTTAATGAAGGAACTAATTAAATTAATTAGTGAACTGGATATGGTTTGGAATATTGATTGATAAAATTGAATGTTGAAATTGGAAAATGAAATTAAATTTGGTTAGAAATGGATAAGGACTTAAGTTGTGAAGTGGTAATAAACATGACAAGAATTGAATGCAATGTTTATAAACTTAAGTAAAAATTTAAGAAATAATTCAAAAATGAATTTAATATAGAGTGAAATGTTGTTAAACATAAAATTTGATGGAATGATTATTATGGGATATTAGTATTGGAAGAAATATACTAAGCAATAAGTAAATATGAATAAAGCAATTGAATATAGATAAATTGAATGTGAATAGTTGAATATAAATAAAAGTGAATAAAAAGGAATTTGGTATAGCGAAGAAATCAATTGAAATAAATACGTAAGCTGTATGTATATTATTTTACTTGCATAATGGTTTGATCCAGATTCGAGTACATAGTTTCGAGATGATTTACATCCGTCCGAATAAGGATTTTCACCCGATTCTCGACGGCGAACATTGGATATGGATTTTTGATTGATTTTTGAATTCTATATCATAGTATATGGCTATGTAAAGAGAATGGCGGTTTCTAATCAAGTGACCGGATCTGAGTCCGCACTAGAGTGGTCGTGTGAAAGATACTAATTTGGAAGTGAAATTGTGTGATCGAGTGAGCGATCAGATTTAATATTGCATATGGATGATATATGTACATCATACGGTTTTGGTAAAGCAAATGTTGGAAATTGAAATTTCAGAATAATATGATTACGAACTATATGTTTAGATACCATCTAAACATAAGATACAGTTATAAAAGCAAGAGCTAACTTGATGCCCTTGGTTTCATAAGTAAAATTTGGGTTGCTGACAAAAAGGTACACGTTTAAATTATTGTTTGGTTTGATGGTTTTATGATTGGGCCACTTGGCTTTTGTTTTCTTTTGTTGGTTTGGGCCATAGTGGCAATTAGTAGTTGTTCTGATCTAGCTGCACAAAGGAGACGCTGGTTGTAAAGATCCTGAACTCGGCCTACAAAAATCGGCACCCGTACTTCACTTGTACTCAAAATGTCGCAGATTCAAACGCCGAATCTGGCTCTTCGGAGCTTATAACACAGTAAGTATAACAACATAGCGGAATAAAGAAATGAATGATATCATATACAACTCCAATGAATACAATATCCAGAATGATATACAACAATGATATCAATAATACAAGAATATCATACATATGATACAATAACAGCGGAAAAATATCGGTAGAAGAGATGACTCCAAATGATCTGAAAAGAGAATGAGTCTAACGACTCTAACATCTAGCTCGAACCACCATCACCATCCACAAAGATAAGCAAACTCAATGGGTGAACTCCAGACACTGAACTAGCTCCAGATAATCCACTAAACCTAACTATCTGAAAAAGAAACCCAACTCTAGACTGCCCGTGTGGAAAATTGTGGGCACCTAGAGTTTAGGAAGGGAACAATAAACTCCAAGTCAGTCATAGGACTGGTGTGAGTAACAAAAATAGTTATTTTTAAAACAAACAACAAAATAATTTTAAACATTGAAATCCGCAATGCTTTTGGAAAATGAAACTACCATAAGACCTCCCACCACACACACAATGCAATCACAGACTTAGAGGAGATTTCCTCTTATGATAGTCAAACATGCTTACTATGCAAAAGAAAACTCTTTTGATATTATTACTAGTGCATAGTGTAGGAAACATTTCGAAGATACAATATTAATCTTAGCCAGCATAGGTACCATTATATTATGCCTGCTATAAGTACCATGTTAAATGGTAGGTTCTACAACTAAAACCGTACTGGGTTCGTATTGTTTGATTGGATTTCCAACAAATGGTCAGGCTAAGGAACTTCCTATGCCACATGGGTACGCCTCTGGCGGGATGCCCCGAGAACTAACTAGCTCTCTGCCAACACAAGGTCGGGTTACCCTTTACACTAGGTAACTACTACACGAATATGCCACCCCCCGGTCCTTTGGGACCTTTATCCGAGGGCCCTCGATCACACAGCAACAATCACACAGTAAATGAGATTGGAGCAACCACATAGGTAAATATTTGGTCGTAGGTCGTGACATTCTTAGGTCGCAAGCTCTCTTAAGTTGTTAAGTCCATTAGGTTGCTTGTTTCTATAAGTCGTTAGATCTCTTAGGTCGTGAGGAACTGTTAGGTCGCATAGTTTTAGGTCGCCGAAAATAAAGGAGTTAACAAAATTCAACCTCACGCCACCGTCGCCCCAGTCGTTATTACCACCTCCGATCATTTTTCCTGGCAACCCCATAGTCTCCTCCATCTCCACGAACAACCCCGATATCCACGAATCGACTGATCACCGGAAATTGATCAAAATTCAATTTTCGAGCAAAAACAAACTGCTCTTAAACTAGTTGTTTAAAAACCTTCAAACCACGCTTAAAAATCATAACTTTCGATATGAATTCAAGTTATATTCTTGAATCAATGTTTCATGATACTCGAATTTTCCAGAAATTAAAGTTTTTACTGTAAAAACTTGATTTTTCATCCTATACACATTTTTATCTCGTGAAACTATTTTTAAGTTATCATCCATACTTAAATACCACTAATTTATTTTAAAATCAAAGCCTAATGTTGATTAGGAAAGAAGAAATTGAATTTTTGATGTTGTCTGATACTCTGTAATGTAACAGAGAAGAGATATCACTGATATATGCATATAAACAGAGCAATGACAACATAGATTCAAGTTTAAATAGCTATATGTACTCACCTTAAACATTTTTAGATTCCAGAAGCCTTCAAGTTGAAAGTTGAAATCTTTTTAAACTTTGCAAAGTCGAAACCTGGGTTGAACTACTAGTTGGAACTTCTTTCCTGTTCTCAGATTTTTCTTTGATTGCTTTGATGTTTTTAAGTTGAGATGTTTGTTTGATTATAAAGTGATATTATCTCAGTTTTCCCACAGTTAAAATGATGAACGAAAAACTGGAATGAAGTTTGTTAATGTATATAGGAAATGTGGTTTACAAGGTGATGATTTATGTTGTACAAGGTGATAAAAGAATTCTTTGTTTGTACACTTTCTTAGCAGGGATATTTCTTTGCTTTGGGGGCTGATGGATATATGCATTAATTATCTTGTACCATATAAATTTTTATTTATAAATTTTCCTTCTCTCGGCTGTACATGTTTTGAGACAATTGTGTGGCTTCCTTTGCAAGCTTTTTATACATGTATTTTTGTTTTCTTATTTGAATTTTTTTCATTTGCAATTGGTTCATGAATATATAAAATTGTTTGCTTCCTTTCTTTTTGTTTATTTTATTACTTTATAATATAAATCTTTAATATGTTATTAGATTTTATTCAATGTATTTATTTTATACTTTATCTTACATAATTTGTATCTTTAATTTCAAACCATTTATTTAAGATTTAAATTCAAATCAAATATATATATAATTTCAAATTTACTTATATATATATCCATACACATATATATTCACATATACACATATATATACAATATTTAAATTTTAAATAATCTAACATAGAATTGATTTGCGAACGAGGAAACTCGCTTAAATTTTCAATTAACTATACAATTTTAATTCAAAAATTCAATTAATTATTAATTTAAATTTAATTAAAATCCAGGGTCGTTACACTGGTGAAATATTTCGTAAATTTAAGACGTTAGAAATTTTTGGAAATTTTTGAAGAAATTTTTGATAACAAAATATGATCTTGAGTTATAACCTGAAATGATTGAATGGGATGATATTAGTTGGAATCTATGAATGAATTTGGAAACTTAGTAAAAATAATAACATAGTTTTAACTAGTTGATTTTTGGTAAAAGTTTGTTAATTCCTTTATTTCGGCGACCTAAAAACCCTATGACCTAACAGCTTTTAACGACCTAAAAGAGTTCACGACTTAAGAGAGCTCACGACCTAAGGATGTTACGACTTAAGGAACTTAACGGCTTAAAGAACAGAATGACTTAGCGACCTAACTCCTTAGGGAAGCTGCGACCTAAGCTACAGGAACGTCACAACCTAAAGAAGTTAGCGACTTAACTACTGAAAAGACTCAACGACCTAAAGACTTCGCGACCTAGCAATGTTGTGACCTAAAGACTTCGCGACCTAGCAATGTTGCGACCTAAAGGTTTCACGACCTAACTCTTGAAGCGGCTCCACGACCTAACTCTTGAAGCGGTTCCACGACCTAAAGCTTGCCGACTTAAGAGCTTCACGACTTAGCACTTCAACGACCTAAAAGCTTCCCGACCTAACTCCGGATAGAAGCTACACGACCTAACGACTTAGGAGATATTGCGACCTAGCAGTATTACTTCCTAAGCAGCTTGACGAGCTAAAGGAAAGGAAGGGAGACGACCTACCTTAGGTCGTTCACGACATACCACTTGTTCAAATGAAGCCAAGTGCAACTTCACCAGCTGACTCCTTAAGTCACAAGAAGACTGCGACTTAGCTTAGGTCGCTCGCGACCTACGACCTAACTTAGGTCATGCGTGACCTAAGACTTGGCAAAAGCTGCTGTCCTGAAATTCAATTCCTATAAATACCACCCTAACTCCAACATGAAAGGGACTTTTTTGCCGATCATTTCTAAAAGCGTCGTTACTCTGCCGAACTCTCCACTCATTCAACAATCAAAGATCTTCAAACATTCGAGACGCTACAACAAGCTTCGAGAGGAATTCCTTACATCCAATACGGATTCATCGAGTTTCATCATCGAAGATTGAGCTAGTAGTCAAGAGTGCTTTTGTGATCAAATTGTATTGTATTTTAAAGGATATTGTATCAAATTGTAACCGAATCAGCAATAAAAGACTATAAAGTGGACGTAGGCTCAATTACGGGCTGAACCACTATAAATTTGTTGTTCATTTACTGCTTTTCTGCTATTTTCAGCTTATATTCTGTTCCCGTCACACGGGTGGTGCTTTCACAATTCTATTACATACACCGGGTGTTAGCGTTCACTTTTTAGCGTTAACATTTTGGTGCTTTCACTGAGAATTGAACTCAGGCGATCATCCACCGTTGTTTCGCAAAGATTCATAAAAAGAACCTCTCTTAAAAACCAGAAGTTGATCTGAAATAATGGCTCCTGGAAGAAGAGGTAGACCTATCAGATCCAGAAATGCTCATGAAGGGACTTCCGCTTCCCCAACAACAGACCAAGCAACTCCTACCGTTGGAGTCACCAGGGCTGAATTGGATGACACAGTTTCTGGATTATACCAACAAATTGAAACTCAAAACGCTTTGATGATGGATAGAATAACTGCTCTGCTCGGGGCAAATCGTCAACCAGAAAACCATCAAACAACCCTTCCTGAAATGCCACCTTTCCAAGCTGAGGGTTCCATGCCGCAACCAACTTGTTGTGAACATGTGCCCAGGCAAACTTCCGAGGGAAGAACTGATGCTTGCCCGGAGGTGTCTTTGAACAATAAAGAGTACCTGTCCGAAATGGTTGGCCGCATCATGAAAGAGAGCATGCAGAGGGAAGAGGATGAGGCTGACTGGGGATTTGCGCCAAACAGAACTCCGTTTACGGAAAGGATCCTGAAAGCGGAATTTCCAAGGAAATTTGCACCTCCTACTATCCAAGCCTATAAGGGAATGAGTGATCCTAATCATTTCCTATACAAGTACGATTGGCATATGACCAGCGCAAGAGCGTCAGATGAGATTAAGTGTCGATACTTTCCAGTGTACTTGGAAGGTGTGGCCTTACTTTGGTTCACAAAGCTTCCAACTCGGTCGATAGATCAATTCTCCGACTTAACGCAAAAGTTTAAAGAACAGTTCAGATTGTATGCTTCAAAAGCTAAGGATATAATGTCACTACCTAATCTTGAACAAGCTCCCGGAGAATCAATCAAATCTTTCTTAAGCCGTTTCAATATAGCTGTAGCCGAAGTGGATAATGTAGAACCGCGTATGATCCTGACCTACTTAGTGCGAGCCATCAATAAATCGAGTGAATTTGGAAAATGGCTGAAAATGAAGGAACCAAATTCCCTTGAGAAGTTTTATAAAAAGGCCGATGAGTTCATGCGCCTGGAAGACCTTTCTGCCTCAGCAAAAGCATTAGTTGCTAAGGACAACAATAATGATCTTGCTTCTAACAGAAGAAACTTCGAGAATCAGAAAAGAGAAAACGACGGAGGAAAGAATCAGGGGAATGAGAAGAAACTCCACCGTTTTGATATTTCAGATTTTACTCCTTTAACTGATACACCAAGAAATATCTTTTTCACAACAAAGGATGTTGTCAAGTATCCTAAGCCACCTGAGATGAAGAGAGGTGCAATGCGTAATGGAAAATTCTGCCAATTTCACAATCAACCTGGCCATGACACTGACCAATGTCGCTAGTTAAAAAGTGTGATTGAAGAATTGCTGAAAGAGGGTAAACTCCAACAATACGTGAAGAGAAGCGGAGTCGATCCAACCTCATCCACTCGGGGTCAACAATGTCCTACCCATCAATCCGATTCCCGCAACAACACTACAGTGCAAGATTCAGAAAAGCTTGTCATTAATGTTGTCACAGAGGTCCACACCCAGCAGGCAGAAGTTGGGATGACTGTTAATTGTCCACAAAACTGCAACTGAGGCACCTTTCATTTTCTCTGGCATATAACTTCGAAGCTATGAATCTAATGCAAATGAAAAGTCGGCCCGGAGATCATGAAACAGCAATCATTAGCGTCCATTTTTTACTTAACAACTTTGCTTAAATTTGTAAAATAATAATGGATATGTGACTTTTGCATTGTGAACTGCTGAGAAATCAGTATAATTGAATAATGAAAAACTATGAATTCGGTGTTCTCTGATACAAAATGCCTGTTATATTTTGATGTGTAAATACTCTAAATGTATTGCTAAAATGTCGGTCTAATATTGCAGGTCATTAAAGCAAAGCTCACCCATCGCAAAGCTAAGCGAGCCCTACAAATCACTTATTAAGCAAATACCAAGCAACCAAAAATTCCATATTCAAATCCTATATAAGAAGAACTTCACATAAAAAGTTGGCAACTCCACTGAGGCAAACCTTCGTTAAGTGGTTGTGACTGTCGATATGAACAGACATCCAACTAGGTAACTTGCATTTGTCCTATGAAGTTGTTCAACAGTGAAGTCCACTTCTTCGGATAAGGCAATTTACTTGCAAAGGAAAGAAAGACACGCTTGGAAACAATAATAAAGGGTCGCTGATTAGCAAATGATGAGGAAGCATGGGCCACCAAACATAGAAGCGGCCAAAAGAAAGTATGCTCTCAATAAAATGGCTGGTAGAACCCCCAAAGGGACACCTTCCCAAGCAGAAGGAACAGGGCCCTTGCTAACTGATCGTGATGCATCCGATCAGGCAGCTTGCGTCCGTCCCGTGGATCTATTCGCCCCTAAGATGCAACCTTCCTGGCACACCAACCAACCGATGCTCCTCCCAAAGGTCAACAAAGCCCTCTAACGAGGCACGCCAATAAGTGAAAGTGCTTCTCTCAATAACAAGATTGGTGGAACCACCGGAGGGGCACCTTCCCAAGCTGAAGGAACAGGGCCCTTGTTAGTTAATTGCGATCGTTTGTGCAAACGAACATCCAATCAAGCAACTTGCATCCGCCCCGTGGATCCATTCAACCATGAGAAAGTAACTTCCAGGCAATCACAAGACCTCTTCGGAGGCAAAAGCCCTCTTCGGAGGCACATTTCACCAGTGTAGAAGTGCAAAATGCTCCTCTTCGGAGGCCCACTTCACCAGAGCTGAAATGATAAAAAGCCCTCTTCGGAGGCACATTTCACCAGTGTAGAAGTGCAAAATGCTCCTCTTCGGAGGCCCACTTCACCAGAGCTGAAATGATAAAAAGCCCTCTTCGGAGGCACATTTCACCAGTGTAAAAGTGCAAAATGCTCCTCTTCGGAGGCCCACTTCACCAGAGCTGAAATGATAAAAAGCCCTCTTCGGAGGCACATTTCACGAGTGTAGAAGTGCAAAATGCTCCTCTTCGGAGGCCCACTTCACCAGAGCTGAAATGATAAAAAGCCCTCTTCGGAGGCACATTTCACCAGAGTAGAAGTGCAAAATGCTCCTCTTCGGAGGCCCACTTCACCAGAGCTGAAATGCCAGAATTGCTTCTCTTCGGAGACCAAAATTGCTTCTCTCCAGAGACCAAAATTGCTTCTCTTCGGAGACCAAAAGACCTCTTCAGAGGCGCACTTCACCTTGCTTGAAGTACCAAAAATAAGCCCTTTACTGGGGCACAAAATCAAAACCTTCTTCAGAAGCTCATTTCACTACGTGGGAAAATTCACTTTTTAACAAATGAAAGTGATCACTCCCAAAAGTTGAAGTGTTCTTCAGGAAGAAAAAGAAAGTAAAAACTTCTCTAAAAATGAGATATACTCTATTAAAAGCAGAATGATTCTTCCCTTAAAAGTGGAGTAGTTATTCTCTGAAATAAGAGTATCAGTCTTGAAAAAGCTAGAAATGTTGCAATGCACTTGTGGTATGGGGGCAACACTATATAATTCAGTTACATTAATAAAAGTAATATGCAAGCAACATACCGCAAGTTCATTGCAATATCATGAAAAATAGATGTGGAATAAATGCATTCTCAAAAATAGACAAAAGGTTTGCACAAACAAAAAAGAATCATTTATTTTACACTAAAATTGAGAAACAGATGCATTCTCACATACACAAGAATTTGTACAAGTGAAATAGCTATTTTATTCAATACTATGGAAACTTTTTACATTGTGCAGATTACAAAAAGAAGCGGAGACCGGTATCCGCACAATCTCCGGTCAATACATGCAAAAGCAGAAAAGACAAAATCAAACTCATTTCTCCTTCTTCCCGCCCTTGGAGCTTTTACCCGGCCTGGTAATTAGTTTCGGAGGCCGTATCGGAGAAGAAGGAGAGAGAGACTTAGCTGGATCGACTTCTGCTTCATCTCCAGCAGCAGAAGAAATTTTCTTTCCTTTCTTCGAAACCACACGTTTCCCCTTCTTCTTGGAAGAAGACTCACTCCTCGGAGAAAGAAATGTAGAAAGCTTTGTGTCGTAGTCAAAAGACCGCTCCGGGGTCTTCTCACTATCTTCCAGATCTTCTGCTATCTGTTCTTCCTGTGAACCTGGTTGAGAAGCTGGAAGAGGAGTAACTTGAGAAGAAGGAGGAATGGTAGCTGAAGAAGGAGAAATTGGTGCAGTTTCCGGTGCGTCCGCTGCATAATAAAAGAAATTAAAATCAGTACTCTCCAAGATAGGAGAAGATATTGGTTCTTCAAGGCTTAAATAATAAGTAAGGAGATCATCAAGTTCAGTCAAATCGAATAAGTGGTTCACCGGGGGATGGGTCGACATCAAAGTTACCTGGAGAAGTCGACTTGGCGAGATCAGTTTCGAATTTCTGAGCCGCAATGTCTTCCAGCCCCTCTTCTTCTGTGGGAGTGGTAACAATATCTTTGTCAGCTTTGGCAGGAGGTGAAGAGTGAGAACTAGAACCAATGATATCAACATCAGCTGGGGCCGAAATATGAACAGGGGCAGCAAGAAGTATTTCTTTTTCGGAATGCTTCTCCCCCGTGGCTTTAGCTCGCACTCGGGCGAGTTGCTCTTTTCCCATGGCAAGGGCAGCACGAGCTTCTTCGTCAAGGTAGTGTGCCTCAAGTTCCGCTTCATCATAGCCAGCCCCGCCAAGCATGTCAACCGCTACTTCCCACACTTCGGCCAGGGTATCCTCATAATCAGGACCCAGAAAAGAGAGGCTCCCATGACCCAGAACGCTATGTAGATAAAAGTCAAATAAGGTGGAACTGATACTAGCCTTTGTTGTCTCATGCGATTTCTCGGCCGCTTCCTTTTTGGCAACGGCTGCAACTTGACCAGCAACAGCCTCATCGCGCTCTTTTTCGGCTTTAGCAAGTCGAGACTTTAGCAATTCAATTTCCACGTTCTAGGAGCTAACTGTTTCCCGCAATTGAGCGTTATTCTTGCGGTACTCTTCAACGACGAACTGCTCAGCCTCAAATTTCATCTCAGCATCCCTCTGAGCAGCGTGCGCATCCCGCACTTGTTTCTGAAACACTTCTTCCTTTTGAGACTGTGAAACGGAAGAAGCGACGAGATCTTCCTTGAGTTTTTTAACCTCGGACTCAAGTCTCGCATAACCATCAGCAATGCTTGTCATCTCGGCATCATGCTGTTTGCAAATTTTGTCCCATTCCGCCTTGTCATTTTCCATGGTCAGCATCGCTTCAAGGTTCGCACGATTGACTCATTGCAGCTCATCGACAAGCTTCTGCCATCCGGACACCCTTTCAATATTAAGTTTGACGGCATCTAGGCTACGCAACATATCCGATTTATCGATCGGAACCAAATCAAGGTCAAAACGCACCCCCTTTAAGCACCGTTGAGGGAACCGACTTTGAAGAGTTGGTGGCCCTGGGTCAACTCGATATTGAGGTCTATTGATGATTGATTGGATGTCGGATTTCTCAAAAGCAGGAGAATCAGTCGGAATATCAGAAGAGATAGGAGCATTAGTCTTCTCAGAAATTGCAGATGCGTCACTTGGTTTGGACCGCTTGCTCGATTCGTCAGCAATATGAGTCTTCCCCTTGTCATCATAAGACTTTCGCTTATGAGAATCGTCACTTCTGTGAGAAGAATCATATCGCTCAGCGTCTTTTATTCTCTGTCGTTGCTCATAATCCCACCTTTCTTGAGTCTTCCTTCGAGCCCTTTCTTCATCAGTCTCTCTCGGGGCATCGAGGTATTTTCTAAAGTCATAAGATCCACGGCCTCCACGGCGTTGAAATAAGTCATAGTATGAGCCGCTTCGTCCCATCGAAGAATCTGAAAACAGAAAGAAAGTAAGGTTCAGAAATTTCCAGGAAAAAAGGATAAGTGCTTATAAGTGCTGAAAAATCCTAAGTGTGTGTGGCGTGAAAACTACATGCGTCAAACTACAAACCACGTTTTAATGTGGGAACAGAAACGACAGGTGTAGAAGCTGTCGAAGTTTGTTTAAAAGAGGAAGTCGCTTCAATGACAGGAGAGGTCGCTTTTGAAGTATTATCCTTGAAAAGCTCTTGAGAAGTTATCATTATATCACTCAAGTCATCAAAGGTATCGTCGCCATGATGCCCAGCAGAATTCTCCTTTTCAACTTCCGCATCGGCTGATTTTTCAAGAATTCGAGGATTCTCTTCCTCTTCAGTAATTGGAGCAAGTGCCGGCTTGCTGGATGACCCCACAACATCAGTGGATGCGGAACATTTTATCAAAGCAGCCTCTACGATAGGTACTCTTGATGCAACTTCTTCTGCAGAAGCTAGGGCATTCGATGCCTCTGCTTGAGAGCCCGAAGCAGCTAACGTTTCTGCATCAGAACTAGAGATTTCATAAATTCGAGTCGACCTGGAAGGATGCAAAAGTCCAAATTGGTGCAAAAGTTCATCAGCTAATAGAAATTTGGCGCTCCTCTCCTAAATAGCCACCGCACTGAGAGTCTCGAAGATTGGCTGGCGGGCAGAATCCCTAAGCGGAGAAGGTAGTCCTACAAAAGGAAAGGGTGAGGTTAACACGACAACTCAAGCTTCGAAAAGTTCGAAAAAATAAGAAGCGAAGATAAAAGGTCTTACTCCCTACTCTCCAGTTGGTATAGAATCCCGGAGGACAACGAACAAAGAAAAACTGGCTCAGGAACCCGGAAGCGCTTTCAGGAAGACCGATAATTAGTCTACGGTTCCTGGCACTCCTCACAAGTGTGATAGAGGGATGGTCTTTGTTCTTTGCAAATGTGCACAGGAAGCGAATTTCTTCAGAACTGGGAAAACGGTCCAGCATTCTCCTAAAAAGCACACACAATTCCAGCAGGATGGCGTAGCCATTAGGGTGTAGTTGAAAAGGGGAGATAGATAGTCGGAGGAGAAGTTCTCGAAGACAGTCCTTAAATGGGGGGATAGCTCCACTCAAACACATTTGGCGGTTAACTGCGACAAAGCCATGGGGCGGCCTATCAGCAGTATCATTTATTCCAGGGAACAAAGCATCAGCTTCGGTAATGCCAAACTGGATACATAGTTGTCTGAAGACTTTGTGGCTTAGAGTGGTCGAAGTTCTTTCCGGAGGGTCGATCAATGGGTTGGCAATCGGAAAAGTTTCTCCGGCAGGTTCTGTATCTTCTTGTTGAGACGCCATTCTACACAAGGAACTGGATATTCAAATATGAAGGTGCACGTTTCCTAAAAAGAATGAAGTGTTGTGCAAAACTAATACAATGTCAAGCAAATATAACAGAAACTAAATTAATTGATACTTGTCGATTATAAAGTTTCAGGGCTTGATATCTTAAGTCCAAGTGCAGTGTCGTGTTGATGCAAATAAATCAGCTTTAGTTGATCATTTCAATTTTGCTTTAATACTTTACTTAGATTTGTTAGTTCGCAGCATTTCATTCACAAAGTTCATTTAGGTTTGTTATTCTTTGTCGACTAATCTGTCATTCGATGTGGGCAACCAATGACAGTATATTCGTCCCATTTTTCTATGAATGTTGCTTTTAAACAGGTTATTAGCACTAAAGTTAAGGCAATTTGGAAAGAAGTACAACAAAGTCCAAAACAATTCAAATTCAAAAATCAGTCAAATTCTGCTCAAATTTCCAAGTCCTAGGTCGTTCACGACCTAATTTAAGTCGGAGCATTTTTAAGTCGTGCTGTTCAAATTGAAGCGTTCAGGGCTGTACAAAGTTGTTTAAGTGCTAAGTCGTTCAGTGACCTATCATAGGTCAGGGCATATTTAGGTCGCACAATGCAACTGTGTGGATCAAGGCAATGCAATTTTCTCCATGTCCTAGGTCGCACACGACTTAGCATAGGTCGAGAACTCTTAGGTCGCAAAAGAGGTTGATCACCTTCGTTTAAGTCGCGGATGTTTTTAGATCGCCAAGAATCTTGTTACGACCTAACTTTTAAAGTCATCTGGATCTGCTGGTCGCTGGCTTCCTCTCCAAACAATATCTTACTGGATCCAATAACCCGATACTGCTAGTATAAAGAAAACGATTCATCCTCTTCTTGAATCCCATTCATCTCTACATGCCACCGAATCGCCCAGTAAATCAATTTCAAGTCCTTCGATTATTTACGAACATTACCGTATATTCACGAATCATGTCAACGTGTCGATTGTGATAATATTTCAAAAAAAATGAAACACGAGTGCATGGAATAGAACTTGGGACAGAAAACATGAACTCATGATTAGGCGGCGATTGTGGTGGAACAGAGATTGAACTCACTTACGTAATTTGTAGAAAGGACGAATCGTCGAATAAACAAGTTGAATTCTCCCTTGGAAGTTCAGAGATTTGTCAATGGCAACGGAAGATCAGAGCAGAAAGGATAAGGAGGAAGAAGGCGACTTAACAGTTTATATGGGGCTGAGAGAGGAAGGCGAATAGGCAAGTTTTAGGTCGCATGCGAGCTAACGAAAGTAAGTCGAAGCACACGACCTATGGCATAGGCGTGTACTTCGAGTGGCAAATGTTAATTCCTTTATTTCGGCGACCTAAAAACCCTATGACCTAACAGCTTTTAACGAGCTAAAAGAGTTCACGACTTAAGAGAGCTCACGACCTAAGGATGTTACGACTTAAGGAACTTAACGGCTTAAAGAACAGAATGACTTAGCGACCTAACTCCTTAGGGAAGCTGCGACCTAAGCTACAGGAACGTCACAACCTAAAGAAGTTAGCGACTTAACTACTGAAAAGACTCAACGACCTAAAGACTTCGCGACCTAGCAATGTTGCGACCTAAAGGTTTCACGACCTAACTCTTGAAGCGGCTCCACGACCTAACTCTTGAAGCGGTTCCACGACCTAAAGCTTGCCGACTTAAGAGCTTCACGACTTAGCACTTCAACGACCTAAAAGCTTCCCGACCTAACTCCGGATAGAAGCTACACGACCTAACGACTTAGGAGATATTGCGACTTAGCAGTATTACTTCCTAAGCAGCTTGACGAGCTAAAGGAAAGGAAGGGAGACGACCTACCTTAGGTCGTTCACGACATACCACTTGTTCAAATGAAGCTAAGTGCAACTTCACCAACTGACTCCTTAAGTCACAAGAAGACTGCGACTTAGCTTAGGTCGCTCGCGACCTACGACCTAACTTAGGTCGTGCGCGACCTAAGACTTGGCAAAAGCTACTGTCTAGAAATTCAATTCCTATAAATACCACCCTAACTCCAACATGAAAGGGACTTTTTTGCCGATCATTTCTAAAAGCGCCGTTACTCTGCCGAAATCTCCACTCATTCAACAATCAAAGATCTTCAAACATTCGAGACGCTACAACAAGCTTTGAGAGGAATTCCTTACATCCAATACGGATTCATCGAGTTTCATCATCGAAGATTGAGCTAGTAGTCAAGAGTGCTTTTGTGATCAAATTGTATTGTATTTTGAAGGATATTGTATCAAATTGTAACCGAATCAGCAATAAAAGACTATAAAGTGGACGTAGGCTCAATTACGGGCTGAACCACTATAAATCTGTTGTTCATTTACTGCTTTTCTGCTATTTTCAGCTTATATTCTGTTCCCGTCACACGGGTGGTGCTTTCATAATTCTATTACATACACCGGGTGTTAGCGTTCACTTTTTAGCGTTAACAAATTTAAAGGCTTAAAAGGATTTGGTAATCTATTTTAAATAATTGGTTTTGAAAAGTAATGGGTTTGGGCATTTTTCTTACCTTGACAATTTCAGAGACGAAATTCTTTTTAAGGGGGGAAGAGTGTAACAACCCAGAATTTTAGTCATCTAAAATTGGAATATTTAACTGATTTTAAATATTGAAAAGTTAATGTTATAGATAAAATAACTTGAATTTCAAATGTAGCATTTTATTGGATAATTTAATTATTGAAATTAATAATTGAAATTGTTTATATAATAGAATCTTGGATTTTAATTTGGATAAAAGTGATTTCAAAACTTATTTAAACTCGGTTGGATAAGAATGGTAATAAGAAACTTTTAATTTAGATTTATTAAAGGTGGTTAATTTCAATTTTTTAAATTTTTTATTTTAATTAATAAGTAAAAATAGCTTTCTGGGGCACTGTCTCGGATTTCAATGAAACTAAATTCATTGGACCCGTAATAGTATATTATTGTATGAGAATGAATTTCATGACGATTGGATGTACTGTTTGGTCGTGCGAGGTCGAAACACGTAGAAATTAATTTCAGAAATTATATAATGTAATTGGATTTAAAAAGCTATCTTTTGCATATGATCAAATTAGGTCTCGTAACAAGTTCCACTTTTTTTGAAATAGTGGTATAACATATAAAACGCTAGGCAGCACGTCTCAATTGGAGTTCGATATTTTTGGACCTGTAATTTCGAATATTTTCAAATATAAAATGATATATATATATACATATATATATATATATACATATATATATATATACATATATATATATATATATATATATAATGTTTTGTACTTTACAACCTTGCCCATGCCTTAGCCATACATGCACTATTCAGCTATACTACTCCTACATGTCAACCATCCCCTTTCCCTCTATAAAACTCACATCCTAAAACCAGAAATAGGATTTTAAAATTTTCAAATTCAAATTTAAATAACTTTAGCCCCATCCGACAATCCACATCGATCGGGACCAATCCGTGCATTATCAGGGAAAGTTATTAACTACAAAGTTGTTCGTGACATCGAGCTCGACCTATTGAATGGTTGGATCATCATAATTCGTCATATGGGGACTGTAGTTCATCGATGAACGGTGAACGAAAATCCTTCGATTCTGGAGCTTTGGTTCGTCGTTGGGCTGTGACACCTAAAGGAAAGTTGTAGACCATGTTAAGGGCAAGGCACTGGCGAATTTTGGTGAGCTATTGTTGCATGGTGGAGGTGCTATCGCGAGTTGAACACGGCGCAAGTGGGATCGGCGATCGTACGCACGCACGCATGCGTGCGCGATGGTGGGGCGGCGAGTCGAGGTAGTGTGGTGGTGCAAGGCGGTGGTCGGCGGTAGTGGACAAGTGCGATTCAATTTGGGAAATTTAAAAAAATAAAAGAAATGTGCGGTTTCCTAGGTTGAACGAGATTTGGGTCGGGCGGGGGAGGGGTTGGAAGCAAGGTTGAAGTTTTAATTTATTTTAATTAAGTTTAATTAAATCGAATGTTAATAAAAAATTTAACTTTCTTGTATGAGGTCCATTTCGAGCATGGCAAGTTGCTTTTGTTTGTATTAGTTAGCACTACGCTATGAAGTTGGATTGGACGAATTCGAAGCCAGTTGGAATTTTGGGTTAAAATTGAACGTCCATTCAAGTTTAATTCAAAATGAATTTTTTTGGCGATTATTAAAATCAAGGTGAGTTAATCTCACCTTTTTGGTTAATCAGAAACTTATATAGTCAATAAGTATTTTTAATTGGATATGTGGATATTTATTTTTGGTCTTTACCGATTATTTGGATAATATACTAAATTATATTGTTAGTTGGATATATTCCCACCCTGGAGCGGATGAGACCCTATTACGTTCCCGTGTAAGAGCGGATGACCATTTGTATACGAATCCCACCTCGAAGCTGTCGATTATATTCTATGGTTATATAACGTGTGTGATGTAGGAAAACAGGTCGGAGGGATCCAACATGATTCCTCACAAATGTTGATTTATTTACATATATATGTGCTGATATATGTGAGTTGTAATGCAGGGGGATAGGTCGGAGGGATCCTATGGGATTCCTCGCTATTATTGAATTGGTTTCAATAATTTCAAGTTTATATGAATTATTGGATAATAATCCCGATTTGTTGGAAATATGGGTTATGACATCATTATATGTTAAAAACTGAAAACCCAGTAGTGATAGAAAATCAATATCGATATGTTAGAACCTCGATTTCGATGACAACAACTATACAGGCACCTGCATTCAATATACATAGGTATATATCATCCATATGCAGGTAGACTTTCGCGACCAAGACTTGAAGACCAACACAAGGATTATTATATTGAGAAATATTAGTACATTCTGTTAATGTCTTAAATAGATGATATGTACAATCTCCTTGAGTAATCTTTACAAGCATCTGCACTTACAAATTATTTTAAAAAGGAAGATAACAGAATATACATGTGTTAGACGTCTGGCGTATGTGCCTAGACGTCTGGCAACATGTTCTGTTTTTAAAATTTTAAACGGACCAGACATCTGGCACAAATGGCCAGACGTCTGACTGGGTAACGACCATTTTCCCAAAAGTCATCTTCTTCAATCGAAGAGTTGCATCCTCTTGTTTTGGTCATAACTCTTTCTCCTCAAACATTGTAATTCTTGGACTGAAATAAAGTGAACCAAAAGTCGTTACTTCTCAAACAAACTCTTTACCGTCTATAAATAAACATAAAATTGAAAATTACAATTAACTTATTATTCTGAACTTTCTCTCTTTATTTTCTAATATTTCTGTGATCTCTTTGATTTCCAAAACTACTCAAAAACACACTTTTATCTCTTCCTTATATCAAAGCTTAAACTACATATTACTCAAAGGAGATTATAGGAAGAAGCTGTACTTGTAGTCAAAATCGGTGTTGCATAGAACACACATTTGCCAAAGAAATACTCTTGTATAAAAGCATATTCCTCCGGGCGAAGCGAGGGCAATTAGTTAGTGTATTTCTGAAGGGGAGCTTCAGGACTGGACGTAGGACGGGAGATCCGAACCAGTATAAAAACCCTGGTGTGATTACTTTTAATTTTACCTGCATTATTACTCCGTGCAATTCATACTATCATACACGTACTTGTCATATACTATATACATATACGATCCACATAAACTTTCACGATATTGGTTAAGCATTGGATAGCTATTGGCCTTAAATTATTATTTTGAAATACTATAAATTGCCATTGAGTTGGAATTGGTTTTGAGACGGGAAACGATTTTTAATCCAGAATTGGGTTTGGGAAAATTTTTGTTTTAAAAGATGTTTAAATATAATATATTGTTTTAAAGATATCTAATTATATTATTTTATTTTAAAGTTATTTAATTATATAAATATTGTTTAAAAGTTATTTAATTATAGTAATATTATTTTAAGGTCATTTAATTATATTAGTATTGTTTTATAGTTATTAGTTTACAGTTGATATGGTTTTAAAGAATTTGTCAAAATGTTAATTATGTTTGAAATTAATAATAAGGATTATAAATAATATTTTGAAAATAAATTATTATTATTTATAAAAATGGCAAAGATTAATTATTATTGTTTATTTAACAATATTTTGAAATTATTAACTATTATTTTTAGGATGTTTTAAAGTTAATAATTTTCATTTATTTATAATTTTTTTTGTTAATATTTTTATTAATGGTGTTTTGAAGTAAAAGATTTTCAATTATTTATAAATGTTTTTCGATACCCATAAATAAAGTTGAAAGACTTGGACTTTATAAAGGAGTTTATAAAACGATTTGAAGACTTAAGTGAAGATTATTTACAAGGTGAAAGAGTTTATAAATGGTTCGATATTTATAAACGAATTTTAGAAACGGGTTTATAGATTTATAAAAGGAGTTTTATAAATGTTTTATGGATTTATAAAGGGCTTATAAATGATTTTTGAAATGTACAAAGAGCTTATAATTGATTGAATTTTTATAAAGGGACTATAAATAGTTTTTAGGAGATTTATAAAATGGTTTATAAATGGTTTTGGAGAATTGTAAGGAATTTATAAATGATTTGAGAATCGAATAAAAAGAAAATCTTTCTCAATTTTGTGGATATACTTATACCATTGAGATAAGTATATGGATATTTTCTAAGTATTGAAAATATAGGGATTGATGAATATACCTTTGTAAAAGTATTTTTATACAAGTAATTTACAAAATGATTTTAATAAATGGAAAATTTATATAAGGAGGCTAGTGGTTGCTTATGTGCTTAACTAATGTTGTTCTTCCCTATGGAATAAATCCTTGTTTGAATGTGTGTTTGTTGATATTAAAATAACCGACTATCAAATCTTGGCCAAAATATGGAATCCTTCTTAATTTTGGTGGTACAGAAATACCCGTACTTAACAATGAAGGATTTTAACTCGAGAAATATATAGGAGAAACACGAGAATTATATGGTACAGTTACCGTCAGTGGTGCTATACTGTACTTATAAACTCGTTTTGTTCTTCTTGGACAAATGATGAGGAGATTCGTCCACTTAAACGGCTAGGGGGTGATCCCCGCTCTTGTGTATCATCTGATTATTTTCTAAAGAACTGGTATTGAGCATTCCGAAAAATCAACGATTGGTTTTTGGAGCAGCAAGGAAGCAGAAAAGTGTACTCATAAAAGATGACGTGAAAACTGTAACAACCCGCATATTTTACGATTTTATATTTAAATATATTTTATTTAAATATAGCGTCGTTAGTCGGATTTAAGACTGAAAAACTACTTTTTGCAAACGGTCGAATTAGGACTCGGGACCACTTCCATTGAGTCCAAAATGGCATTTGCGACTTTTTTGAGTATAAGCTTTGATAGGTTTGGAGTAAGTTGAATTTTGCTATTTTCTATTGGGCTTTGGGTTTGGGTTTCACCCCAAATCACTCTATAACCTAGTTTAGCCCCTCTCCTTTCCTCTTCACTTCATTTCTATTTTCTTAAACACTTAAGCAACTGAAAATGAGGAGAGGAATGGGAAATTAATATTCAAAGCCCTAGTTCCTCTAGCAAATTCAAATTCTTGCTCCAAATTCGAAGAGAAGCTAAGGTAAGCCTCCTCTTCATCTTCACCGTCTCATTTCCTCTTCAATTTCAGAAAATTCCTAAACCTTAATTTAGGAAATACTTGTTTTAATCTTAGATTGAAGCTTGTAGAGTATAAGTGAAGAGTGGTTGATCTTTCCTTTGCATTTGAGCTTCTCATCTTTGTTTTTTTTTGAGTTAAAAAGGTGAGTTTGAGCTCACATCTACTTCTCTTGATATCATTGATGTTAGGTATGAATTCCTAACACTAATCCATGTTCATTTGCTTTTGGTTTGAATTGATTTGGTGAACATTTCAATTTTTGGTGTTTTGAAGTCAAAAGTTCTAAAAATCTTAGCTTTGATGTTTGATCATGATTTTGGAGGTGTATTGAAGAGCCGATAGGGCTGGGTTGTCGATTGGCATAAACCTCTAGCGCCCATTGCTCGTCCGATCGCTAATTGGAAGAGTTTGCTCTTCATTTGGATAGGATGGAAAACAGCCCCAATGCCAGTCAGTCGACTGGCCTCTGCAGTCAGTCGACTGGCTGTAGCAAATGAAAGTTCCTGGGACTGTTTGTAGAAACAGGAAGTCTCTGTTTTCTGTAGTCAGTCGACTGGCCTCTGTAGTCAGTCGACTGACTACAGGAATAAACTTTCAGGTTTCTGGGTCAGTCGATTGGCCTCTGCAGTCAGTTGACTGACCTGCTTGTTTTTCCTATTTTGCCTATTTTGCTTGGTTTCCAATTCCAATCGATTTGTGTCGATTCCAATTAGTTGTTATTGCATATTTGAGTATGATGATTCCTTTTTGATTTGATACACGGGTTTTTATAAAACGATCATTTCAAATTATATTAAAAGCTCGTTTCTCCAATTTATAATTTCTATTTAAAAAAACACACACACAATCTTGCACTTCGAACGAAGAGGGAGGAGAATTAAATGATTAGATAAAACGCATGCTATGAACATGTGTGTTCATCTTTTCAGTTAATTCCTAATCTATTCGTTTGACCGTTTTGACCTTTGGGTTTGGTTTACCGATGAAATGAGGTGAACTTTGTACTGCTTTGAGTGTGAAATTGACTAATGGTTAGTAAACCGTTTAGTGTGAACATGTGGTATGGGACTCACGTTAACATTTTTCGCGTTCCTTTCTGAGAGTTGTGACACATTCCGCCAGTTAGTGGTGTCCAGTACTGGGCCTTCGGACCTTCGCTACTACGGTTTGTTGCCCTATAGTATCACTTTTGGAGTTGGTCCATTGTCACCGCTCGAGTGATATTGGGTTTGTTGCCTTCGGGCTTGTACCTTCGGGCTTGTACCTTCGAGTTTGTGCCTTCGGGTTTGTTGCCTTATAGTATCGCTTTTGGAGTTGGTCATTCGTCACCGCTCGAGTGATATTGGGGTTTGTTGCCTTCGGGTTTGTGGATCCTTGTTATACAGTACTGAGCTCGAGCATCTTTTGTTTCTTTGATAATTCTATTTCCGTAGAGTATCGCCCTTCGGTGTAGGTTCTTTGAACCACACGATGTATAGCGATTACCTTGTGGAAACTTGTGTTACCTTTATTGATATTTGTTAATTGCCTTTTGGCTTGTTTTGGGATATGATATCCTTGGTTTATTTGAGTTGCCTATGATATGAGACTTGTTATGATTCATCTTATGTTAGATGATTTGGTTATCTCTTTTGGAGATATTTGTGGTACTTTATGATTTTGTATGTTCATTATCATTAGTAGATCTAACTGATTTGTTTAGCTAGACTGACCCATGTATTTTATACTCGGGTCAGACCGAGATGTTTCAGGTTAGGTACTTTGGACTTAGCCTCTTTTGCTTCCGCATGGACTATTCTGCTAGCTCCTTTTTGTTATAGCTTTTTGTGTAGTCCTTTTTGTCTGTAACTCTGATATGTACTCTATTGACTCGCATGTATATTGTGGTTTGCTTTACCACTTGACATGTATCATTTTGTAAACTCTGTGATTATCTGTATATGTGTAAATGTATGTGATGATCTACTATTCTGTGATGTGTATTACATTTGAGTTGTTATATTTTATTCTGATAGATCCTCAGCCACCTATGGCTTTGTATTAAGTATGTATTGGATATGTCGATCCATTTAAGTAAGAAGTGGTATTGTCGGCATATTCAATAGATAATTAAGACAAGGCTATAGATGGACGCTCCTAACTAGCTTTATTCTTCGCATTAGTAGATGGTGTTATCTTGTAATACTCTTTGCTAATGTGGGTCTCGGAGTGGGGCGTCACAGTTTGGTATCAAAGCTGAGTTCGGAACAAAATATGATAAACATAGAACAGAGACACATATTACGGTACATCAAAGGGTAGTACGAATGTTATGAATCTTTGTATCATCGTGCTTTTATTCTTTTTGTTCCTTTAGGGTAGATAGAATTTTGGGGAATACGTGTAGGAATGCATTTTATTTCGTAGTATTCCATATTTGAATTAATGATATCTACCTTGTGAATAATCTTTATCTTATCTTATCTTTCAGCTAATGGCCGGAAGAGGCAGAGGATGACGCTCGGATGCTGGGTTCGGATGCTGGGCAATCCTGCGGCTCGCATCCGGACGGCGTTTATATGTCTGCCGATCAGTTTTTAGAGTTATTTAGGAGCACTCAGCCTCCAGCTCCTATTCTAGCATCTCCTCCATGCAAGTCTGCCTTTGCACGCCTGTGCAGTGATTTTTCTCATCTTGTTGGAAAGTCATTCAAAGGCTTCGAGTCCATTCTTGAGTTCCAAGCTTGGATTCGCACATGCGAACGTATCTTCTCTCGCATGGATCTTTCTGACCATGATCGAGTTCTTGTAACTTCTAGCTTATTACAAGAGCGTGCCCTTGATTGGTACGAGCTTCTTATAACCGAACTTGATGAGTCTGTTCTTTCTTGGACTCAGTTCCGGGAGCGATTCGAACTCAAATTCGTTCCTGAATCTGAGAAAGTTTTATTAGCCCGTCGCTTCCTTGAGTTGAAGCAAGGGAAGTCTTCCGTTTTTGAATATGTTGCATCATTCGAGGCCTTATCTAAGTATGGTATTGAATTCATTAGCACTTCTTATAAGAAGAATATGAAGTTTGTCTCTGGTCTTAAGAAATATCTTAAGAAGTCTTTAATGGTCCGTCTTAATCTTTCTTTTGAGGAGTTAGTTGATTCGGCACTTCATCTCGAGGCCATCGAGAAGGAGTGTGATAGTGGTGATGATGTTGAGGTTTGTAAGAACCCTAATAAGAAGAAGTTATCATTTCATAAGAAGGGATTTCTTCCTTCCAAGAAGAAGAAGCCTATTGAATCTGGCTCTAACTCTCAATCTGTTGGAACACCTTCCATTCGGAAGTGTTTCAATTGTGGTTCTCCTGATCATATGATTCGAGCTTGTCCTAAGCCTCTATTCTGCCGTTATTGCAAGAAGGAAGGTCATCATGTTTCCTCCTGCCCTACTATTCCTGCTAATGTCAAGTCTGGCAAGCTTTATGTTGCTAAGGCTTCTGGAGGTTCTTCTCAGCCCAGAGCTATATCTCCATCTATTTTGGAAGGTTATATTTTATTTCATGACCATAGTATTCGAGTTCTTTTCGATACGGGTGCTTCGCATTCTTTCGTACAGAAAAAGCTCATCGATGATTTGTCTTTGGATGCTTCTTATATGATTACTTCGTTGAGGATTGCGAATCCTATGGGGAATCCGCAACCCTTAGCATGCTTTGTGATGATGTTGAGATTGATTTAGGTGGTTTTTCTTTTCGTGCGAATCTGCATGTTATTTCTTATTTGGGATTTGATATGATTTTGGGTATGGACTGGCTAGTGAGATACGATGCCAGGATTATTTGTTCAGAAAGAATTTTATATCTTCGACATCCGGATTCGTCTATTCAGCTATCACTTGTTCTTCGAAATGTGGATAATTCTGAAATGGCTTTATATTCTCTTGACTCACGAGATGATGATGATATATCTCGTATTCCTATTGTTTGTAACTTCTCTAATGTTTTTGAGCCGGTTTTGGGTTTGCCACCCAAGCGGGCGATCGAGTTCCACATTGATCTCATTCCAGGCACGCAGCTAGGTGGGCGTCCTCCCACGAGGATGTCTACAAAAGAAAACTAGGAACTCAAGAAGCAGCTTTTAGAGCTTGAGTCCAAGTAGTTGATTCAGTCCAGTTTTTCACCATGGGGTACCGCGGTCGTCTTCGTGAAGAAGTCCGATGGAACTCTTAGGCTCTGCATCGACTATCACAAGCTTAACGAGTTGACCATCAAGAATAGGTATCCTTTGCCGAGGATCGATGATATGTTCGATCTATTGAGTGGCGCTAAGGTCTTCTCTCAGCTCGACCTTGCCACTGGTTTTCATCAGCTCCGAGTCACGGAAGATAGCATACCTCTTACAGCTTTCTACACTCGATATAGTTCTTTCGAGTGGCTCGTTATGCCGTTTGGTTTGACGAACGCTCCTGCTTTCTTTTTTGATCTTATGAATCGGGTATTCCGGGAATATCTCGATAAGTTCGTCATCGTGTTCATTGATGACATTCTTGTTTATTCCAAGTCTGAAGCCGTGCATGCTAATCACTTGAGAATTGTCTTGAGTACTCTTCGTCACCATCAGCTTAAAGCCAAATTCTCCAAGTGCCATTTTTGGAAGAATAAGGTTAAGTTCTTAGGCCATGTTGTATCTTCCGATGGCATTTCAGTCGATCCCTCAAAGATCGAAGCTATCCAGAATTGGAAGAGGCCTGAGAATGTTCATGAGATTCGTAGTTTCCTTGGATTGGCGGGTTATTACCATCGGTTCATTAAGGATTTTTCCCATGTTGTGCTTCCTCTCACCAGCCTTACTCGGAAAGTCATTCGTTATATTTGGTCCGATAAGTGTGAAGCGTCCTTTCAGATATTGAAGGAACTTCTCACTAATGCTCCTATTATTGTGGTTACCGAGGGGAATCATGATCTTATTGTCTACACCGATGCTTGTGGTAGTGGTCTCGGTGCCGTGCTTATGCAGAAGGATTGGGTAGTTGCTTATGCTTCTAGGCAACAGTGTCCGAATGAGGTTCGCTATGCCACTCATGATCTTGAGTTAGCCGCCATTGTCTTCGCCTTGAAGATTTGGCGACACTATTTATTAGGCGAGCGCTTCATTCTCTATACCGATCATAAATCCTTGAAGTATTCGTTCACTCAGAAGGAACTCAATATGAGGCAACAACGTTGGCTCGAGTTTCTTGCCTTCTATGACTTTGATATCCTGTATACCCCTGGTAAGGGTAATCGTGTTGCTAATGCGCTTAGTCGTAGACATTCGGCTGTCGTTTCTATGATGCTTGCCGAATGGGATATTCTTGAGACACTATCATTTTGTGATATTCGTGATCTAGCTCCATCCTCTGATTCTCTGGTAGCATTATTCAGTTTGGAAGCTCGACCCTCTTTATTGGATCGTATTACTGAAGCTCAGCGGCATGAACCTGATCTTGTGCATCTTATTCAGCTTTGTGGAACGGAACCCCGTGATGAGGCATTGCGGGATTTCAACATTGATCTTCATGGGTGTCTTCGCAAGAAGAACCGTCTTGTTGTGCCTTCTGATTCTGCACTTAGGCATGACATTCTTGATGACTGTCATCGTTCTAAGTACACTATTCATCCTGGTAGTAGTAAGATGTATGCCGATATGCATCGCCTTTATTATTGGGAAGTCATGAACCGCGATGTAGCGAGTTATGTGAGTAATTGCATGACTTGTCAACGTATTAAAGCCGAACATCAGCGCCCTTCTGGTCTTCTTCAGCCTCTAGAGATTCCATTGTGGAAATGGGATCAGATTTCGATGGATTTCATTGATGGCCTACCTCGTACAAGATCGGGCCATTCTAGTATTTGGGTTATTGTTGATCGCCTCACCAAATCAGCTCATTTTGTTCCTATTAAATCTAATATGACTGCTTGTCTTTTGGCTAAGTTATTTATCAAGGAAATCGTGAGATTTCACAGTGTTCCTAGTTCGATTGTGAGTGACCGTGATCCTTTATTCACCAGTCATTTTTGGAAGAGTCTTCAGCAAGCTTTGGGAACAAAGCTTAATTTCAACACAGCTTATCATCCATAGTCTGATGGACAGACTGAATGGGTGTATCGTATCTTAGAGGATCTTCTCTATATTTGTATTCTTCATTTCGGAGGTAGTTGGGAGGATCATCTACCCCTTGTAGAGTTCTTATACAACAATAGTTTTCAGTCCAATATCGGTATGGCTCCTTTCGAAGCCTTATACGGAAGGCCATGTCGATCACCTTCTTGTTGGTTGGAATCTGGGGAGAAGCTTATTCTTGGCCCGGAGTTTGTTCATGATTCTTCTAAGAAGATCATTCTTATTCGGCAGAGAATGAAAGAGGCACAAAGCTGCCAGAAATCCAACGCGGATAACCATAGGAAGCCTCTCAAGTTCTCGTTTGGTGATCTTGTCTTTATTCGTGTTTCTCCTTTGAAAGGGGTTATGCGCTTCAGTGTGACAGGGAAATTGGCTCCTCGCTATGTAGGACCATTTCCTATTACTGAACGTATTGGCCCTGTGGCTTATAGAGTTTCACTTCCAGCTCATCTATCCGGAGTTCACAACGTGTTTCACGTCTCTCAGCTTCGGAAGTGTCTTCGTGAATCGGATTCTGTTATTGACTCTCCTGATTTGCAAGGGCTTGAGATCTCACCAGACTTATCTATTGTATAGTAGCCTATTCGCGTACTTGCCTCGGAGGTAAGACACCTTCGGAACAAAGACTTGCCACTCATTAAAGTTCAATGGTCCGCTAATCCCAATGACTGTACTTGGGAAACTAGAGAGTTTATCGAGCGATCCTATCCGGGTTTTCTATCTTTGCTTAGCAATGGTGAGAATATCTTATTATCTCAAGCTTATTTTCTTTTCTTTTGGGGTGATGTAAATATGTAGTTGTTACCAATTTCTTCACTAGGGATTGCGCGGACGAAATTTTGTTAAGGAGTGGAGATCAGTGACCACTTCGAAACCATATACGGTTCTATGGAGGAGCTTCGTGACATATATTGAAATGTTGGAATTCATGCATGGTTCCAAGACCCGTTGGGGTATGGGAATCCATGTGGGATTCCGTAATCAATTTGGTGGCGATGCGTAAGCTATAGTACCGGATGTAGCCTCATCAACGGTAATCGCTAAAACCAGAGATAGGAGGCATGGACAGTAGGGTTGGCAAACCCATAGGGTGCAGTCGGCTCAACCTAGACATTACTTACAGTTGTTATGCATGCATGGGGCGATACATTCGGTCTTAGCGAGACCAGCTATGTTTTTTCTATGGTACATCACTAGGTGTGTATGCTGCTTCCAAAGGATATCTCTGATCCTTGTGCAAGAGGACCGTTTTCGAAGTACTAAAGGCACCTCTATGGAATCCTACACAATTTGTGAACGAGCCTTATCGGTTTTTGATTATATACCTAGTATTGTTGTGATGTACACACACGAGCATCACATCTACTTGATTTCTATTATTATTTTCACCCTTAGACATTATTGTAATATTAATGGATTTTCTATAGAAGAGGTTTTAGTTATCGTATGGTAAAAACCCATCCGTTTTTATATGCTGCGTGGTCTTACGAGATACTTTTGATTTCAAAGATTTTTTTATAACTTTAAAATCCAGTTGGGTGTGTTTTCTCATGCTGGTTTACCAAACATACTCGGGTGTTATTTTATTATAATTCTCGGGTCAGACCGAGCGTATTACAGATTTAGATTGGATGTTTAGAGCTTCAAGAGACGAGTTGGAGGCCCAGAGACATGTTCACGTACATGGTTATTTTTCCGTTGTACTCATTTTTGTATTTATCAACAATTGTAAGGACATGTTGTTATAACGGTTCGGGCTGAAATAGGTTAGTATACCCTAATTGATATTTATATATACATATATTACAATTGACTTTTGTGTAAAGATTTGTGGTATATTATAGATTATTCATTCCGCTGTGAGATTCTGTGCTGCTTAGTTTCTTCTTATCTTCTTCCTTCTTTCCTTTTCCTTAACAATCCGGTTTTTTGGCATTTGATTTCTCGGCATGCAATACAGTGGACGTATTAGTGTCGATTTTCGAGGGTCTAAAATCTCGGTCGTTACAAGTTCTTATTATTATAATGTAAAAAAAAGATAAACAAGTAAGAAATGGTTTATATAACCAAAGTGAAATTATATACATGGAAAAATATAATATGATTTGTAAATAAAAAGGATTTAAAAGCTGAGAACTTGAGAATTTTAAATCCCATGATTTTGGAATTGTTTTTCAAGTTTGAAGAAATAATAATGGTATTGTTTTGGAATGTTTTGACTAGAAATATTTTTGAAAGGTTTTAGAAGAATTAAAAGCACTGAACTCACTTTGGTCGCTGTAAAATAATTTTGATGATGACTGCAGCATCATCGACGTTCATTTTTGGGTTTCCAAGAGAGGAATTGCTACCATTGTAGTTTTGTTTTGGTAAAATAAGTTTTTATTCAAAACCTAAGTATGGTTTGTTATACAAAAAGAGATATATATTATATTGTGTATTATTTCTAAATCGAGTTGAAATAAAAAGTGGGTTTAAATTCTAAATTTTTTTATTTAAGTATTTTGTTGAAATGATAAGAAATCAATTTTTGTAACTTACAAATTGAGGAATAATAAGTTAAAAACTAATTTTTAGGTTTATTTAATTTAAATTGTTAAGAAAAGCAAAATTAAAATGAAATTTAACTTAAGTCAAATAAAATGAATTTTTAAAAGAAATTTAACATAAGTTAGTTTAAATGAAATAATTTTTATAATGAAATTGATAGTGATTTGAAACGAAATAATGAAGTGAATTAATGGAATAAATTTGTGAATTGAGTATGTTTGGAATGTCGTTTAATGAAATTGAATAATGAAATGAGTAAAATGAAATTGAATTTGATTAGAAATGGATATGAACTTAAGTTGTTAAATGAAAATAACCATGAGAAGTGTTGTATAAAATGTTTATAAACTTAAGTAAAATTTTATGAAATGATTCATAAATGAATTTAGTATGGAGTGAAATGCTATTAAACTTAAAAATTGATGGAATAGTTCTTAAGTATTGAAAGGAATATACTAAGTAGTAAATGAATGTGAATAAGCAATGTGAATAATGATTAAGAATAAACGAATGAAAATCAAAGAATGAGATATAATAAGAAACCAATAAATACGTAGTTGTGCATATATTATTTTAGTCGCATAACTGTTTGATTAAGAGTACATAATTTCGAGATGATTTACATTGGTCCGAACAAGGATTTTTCACTCGATTCTCGACGACAAACACTAGATATGGATTTTGACTAATTCTGAAATTCTCTATCATAGCATATAACTATGCAAGGAGAATGATGGTTTCTAATCAAGGAACTGGATCTGAGTCCACACTAGAGTAGTCTTGTGAATGATACTAGTTTGGAAATGAAATTGTGTGACCGAGCGAGCTATCAAATTTGATATTGTGTATGGATGATATATGTACATCGTATGAGCTTTAGTAAAGTAATTGAAAATTGAAAACACAAAATAATATGATTATGAACTATATGATTGGATATCAATGGTGAATAAGATGCAGGTATAAAAAAGCAAGAGCTAGTTTGATGCCTTCGGTTTCATAAGTAAAATTTAGTTGCCCGACTAAAGGTACATGTTTAATTGTTTTTTGATTTGATGGTTTTATGGTTGAGTCGCTTGGCTTTTGTTTTCTTTTGTTGATTTGGGCCCATAATGGCGATTTGTATTTTTTTCGATCAAGCCGCACAAAGGAGATGCGGGCAAAATTTTCCATAAAAATTAAGATTTAGAAAATATTTAAGAATTTTTGAAATTTCCTTTATAACTAAAATTTGATATTTATGCTATAACTTGGAATGTTATTAGTTAGTAACTATGAATGAATTTAAGGACTTATAAAAGGTGATAACAAGGTTTCAACTAATTGATTTTGGAAAGTTAAAGGCTTAAAAGGATTTAAAAAATCTATTCCAACTAATTGGTTTTGAAAAGTTAATGGTTTGAGGCATTATTCTTACCTTGTTAATCTCGAGGATGAAATTCTTTTAAGGGGGAGAGTGTGACAACCTAGAATTTTTGTCATTTGAATTTGAAGTATTTAATTAATTTTAAATATTAAAAAATTAATTTTATAAATTAAATAACTTGAATTTCAAGTATAGCGATATATTTGATAATTAAATTGTTAAATTTAATATTTGGAATTGTTTGAATAATTGAATCCTGAATTTTATAAGAATGAAAATGATTTTGAAAGTTGATTTAAATTTTATTTAAATAATAATGAAGATAGCAAACTTTTAATTGGGTATAAAAGCGATTTATTTGGTTTTATAATAATTCATTTTAATTAATGTGTAAAAATTAGCCTTTCTTGGCACTGTCTTGGATTTCGACGAAACCAATTTCATTGGATCCATAATAGTGAATTATTGTATACCGTCGAGTTCCATGATTATTAGACGTATCGTTTGGTCGTGTGAGTTTGAAATGTTTATAAAATAATTAAAGAATCTATATTATATAATGGGTTTGAAAAGCTATCTTCTTTATATGATCGAATTAGGCCTCGAGACGAGTTCCAGTGTGTTTGGAATAGGGGTATTACATATGAAATGCTAGGCGGCATGCCTCATTTGGAGTTCAAGAATTCAGACGTTTAAAAGCTTGATATAATTAAATTTAAAATAGTATATATACTATTTCTTGGCCATACCCTATGCAATGGCTGCCCATACATCCACGTACAAGCCCATACCCATCTCTAGTTTATATTTTTCAGCTTCCCCTCTTCTCATTTTTCAAACCAGAGAAGCAAGAAAAAGAAGAAAAAAAATAAATTAGATCCAAACTTTTGAAATTCAAAACAAATCCAAACAAATTCATAAAACTATAAAGTTCATATCTTTAAGTTGCAATTGGATAGGTCTTCGATGGGTTATAGTTTGGTGGACTCAGCAACAAGTTTGGAGGTGCGACAATGTTAATAGTGA
The DNA here is from genome assembly GCA_030737815.1 of Allium fistulosum. Taxonomy (NCBI): domain Eukaryota; kingdom Viridiplantae; phylum Streptophyta; class Magnoliopsida; order Asparagales; family Amaryllidaceae; genus Allium; species Allium fistulosum. The sequence goes on along the minus strand of CM060907.1, from coordinate 419,553,448 downwards.
AGCTCTTTGCTTGTATAGAAACTAGGGTTTATGATTAAGAAAATTTTCGGCTTTGATTTGAAGATTGGATGATGGATTCAGGCTTTGGGTGGAGTTTAGCATCTACGGAAGGGTTTTAGGAGGCTGCAGTTGAAGGGGGAGAGGTCCGATCATGGCGTTCGGACAGGGGCAAGGCGGTGGGTCGTGTTTATTTATATTTAATATTGTTAAAGATTATTTATTTATATCAATATTGTTTTAAAGTTATTTATATCAATATTGTTTTAAAGTTATTTATATCAATATTGTTTTAAAGTTATTTATTTATATTAATTTTTGAAAGTTAATTATTTAAATAATTAATATGGCTTAAATTAATAATAATGATTTATTAGTAATGTTCGAAAATTAATTATTTTTATTTATAATAATGGTAAAGTTTAATTATTATCATTTATTTAATAATGTTTTGAAATTATTAATCATTATTTTTTAAGATGTTTTGAAGTAAATAATTATTATATATTAAAATGATTTTTGGTTAATATTTTTTAATATAATGGGTGAAGTAAATGATTTTTATTTATTTATGAATATTTCCAAGACCCATAAATTGAGTTTTATAAACGGGCTTGGATTTTATAAAGGGTATTTTAAATGGTAACTTGCTATGTGACAAGTGTTTTGTTGATGGACTTGTTTTGTAAAATGGTGTTTTGGAATAATAAATGGTTTTATAAGAAGATGGTTAAAATAATAAACTATTTATTTTAACGGGAATTGTTTTTAAATGAAAGATTTTGAAAAGGGTTTAATCTAATAAAAAGGATTTATAGAAAGGATTTATAAATTGGAAAGATATTTTGGAATTGAGGAAAGAGTTTTGGGTTTTAATGATTTTAGAAAGGAGATTTATAAATGGGTTTTAGAGATCAAAAGGGGAAGTTTTATAAATGGTTTGAGGTTTATAAAAAGTGTTTTCTTAATTAAACTGGAAAATTATAAAGAAGCTTTATAAATAGATTTTGAGATATTTATGAATAAAGAGATTTTGGAAAGAAATGGTTGATTTTGATGGCATAATTCGAGGGCAGGGATTGCCTACATTTTACTGTGGATTCGCTGGGACAGCGATGTAACCATTGAGTAGTCGGCGATCCATGATTGATACGGAATAGTGCTTTCCATATCTACTTTTAAAACGCTTTTATGTATTTTTGAAAGAAATGGTTTGTGAATGTACTTATACCGGTGAGATAAGTATATGAATATTTTTAATAAGTATTTAATAGATTATTTTAATTAATGAAAGATTAAAAAAAGGAGGCTAGTGGTTGCTTATGTGTTTAATCAATGTTGGACTTTCCCTATAAAATAAATCTCTAATTTGGATGTGTGTCGTTGAAAGTTAAATAACCGAGTATTAAATTTTGGCCTAAATATACAATCCTTCTTAATTTAGGTGGTAGGGAAATATTCTCTACTTAACACCGAAGGATTTTAACTTTGGAAATATCTAGGGGAAATACGGTAATTATACGGTACAGTTACTGTCGATGGTGTTATACTATACGTATAAACTCGTTTTGTCCTTCTTAGATAAATGATGAGGAGATCCGTCTACTTACACGGTTAGGGGGTGATCCTCGCTCTTGTGTATTGTTTGATTATTTCCTTAAGAATCGGTATCAAGCATTCCGAGAAATTGATGATTGGTTTTTGGAGCCCTAGGGAAGCGGAAGAGTTTGCTCATAAGAGATGACTCGAAGACCATAACCACTCCAAAACTATATACTGTTCTATGGAGGAGTTTCATGATATATTGAAATGTTGGAATTCATATGTGGTTCGGAGACCCGTAGGGGTATGGGAATCCATGTGGGATTCCATGATCTATTTTGATGGCGGTGCATGAGTTGGAATGCCGGTCGTAGCCTCATCAGCGGTAATGACTGAAACAAGAGATAGGAGCCATGGCCAATAGGGTTGGCAAACCCACAGGGTGCAGTCTGCTCGACCTAGACATTACTTACAGTTGTTATGCATGCTTGGGGTGATGCACTCGATCTTAGCGAGACCGGCTATGTTTTTCCTGTGGTACATCACTAGGGATGTATGCTGCTTTAGAAGGATATCTCTGATCCTTGTGCAGGAGGACCATTTCTCGAAGTACTGAGGGCACCTCCATCGAATCCTAAACAATTAGCGAACGTGCTTTATCGATTTTGATTATATACCTAGTATTGTTATGATGTACACTCACGAGCATCACAGGTGCTTGATTATTATTATTTTCACCCTTAGACATTATTATAATACAAATGGAATTTCTATAGAAATGTTTTGGTTATTGTAAGTTAAAACTCCGTCCGCTTTTGTATGCGACGCAGTCTTACAAGATACTTTTGATTTCAAAGGTTTCTATAACTTTAAAATCCAATTGGGTGTGTTTTTCTCACACTGGTTTTCCAGACTGACTCGGGTGTTATTTTATTATAATGCTCGGGTTAGACCGAGTATATAACGGATTTAGATTTGATGTTGGAGCTTCAGGAGACGAGATGGAGGTCAAGTGACGTATTCGTGTACATGGTTATTTTCCGCTGCATTCATAGTTATATTTATCATCAATTGTAAAGACAGGCTGTTATAACTGCTCGGGCTAAAGTAGGTTAGTACACTCTGATGGATGTTTGTATATGCATACATTACAGTTTATTTTGTGTAAAGATTTGTTGTATATTATAGATTATTCATTGCACTGTGAGTTTCTATGTTTTTCAGTTTTTCTCTTCTCTTCTTCTTTCTTTCTTCTTCCTTTCCCCTAACTATCTACCTTTCCGTTCAATATGAGTGGATCATGTATGGTTAATAGTCCGCTTAAACTGTTTGGAAAAGTGGGTTGTTACACAATGTTAACGTAAAAATCGACGCTAACACTCCGGTGTGAATATTAGCAATGTGAAAGCACCACCCGTTGGTACGGGAACATAATATAAGCAGAGAAATCATAGAAAAGCGGTAAAAAGACAACAGTTTTATAGTGGTTCGGCTTAAGATTTAGCCTACGTCCACTTTAATCTCCTTTATTGATGATTCGATTACAATTCTTTACAATACACTTCGATTACAACACACTTAGACGAGTAGCTAGAACTTGAATGGAGAAGAATCTCTCGAATTCATGTTGAATGTGTTTGATATTCTCTTGAAGTTCGTTGAAGCGTCTTCGGTGTTTGGAGTGCTTGAAGTGTTGGATGAGTCGAGAAAACAATAGAGTATCGGCGTTCCAGAAATGAGCCCAAAAGTCCTCTTTTCAGTTGGAGTAGGTGGGGTATTTATAGGGTGAATCTGGAATTAGGTCGTAGGTCATAAGCGACCTTGGATAGGTCGTAGGTCGTAAGCGACATAGGGAGTACGGGCTACGACTTAATAGTTTTGCACTTGATTTTTTGAACCCTGGATAAGTCATAGGTCGTGAACGACCTAAGGTGGGTTGTAGGTCGCGTGCGACCTAAAGGAAGAGGTGATGTGCATGCGGGTTATCTTTGAAGCCCGCTGAGTCATTAGATCGCTGTGTACTTAGGTCGCTGGAGCTTTAGGTCGTTAGGTCGCTGGAGCTTTAGGTCGTTAGGTCGCTGGAGCTTTAGGTCGTTAGGTTGTTAACCCGCTATGATCTCCAGACCCTTTAGCTCGCTAAGTCATTAGGTCGCTGAGTCCATTAGACCACTAGGTCGCTTGTGAGGTTAGGTTGCTAGGTCGTTCACTTCTTTAGGTCACTAAGTCCATTAGACCGCTAGGTCGCTTGTGAGGTTAGGTCGCTAGGTCGTTGAACCATTCCACCCTTAGGTCACTAGCAGTGTTCAACCCCTTAGGTCGCTAGGTCCTTTAGGTTGCTAGGTCGCTATATCCTTTAGGTCGCTTGTGATGTTAGACCGTTAGGTCGCTTGGATTGTTAAGTCGTTAGGTCACTTTGTGACATTAGGTCGCTAGGTCGCTTGTACTTTTAGGTCGTTAGGTCGCTTCAAAAAGAGGATTTAAACTTGCCCCTCGAAGTACAGTCCTATGTCATAGGTCGTGTGCTTCGATTTTACTCCGCTAGGTCGTGAGCGACCTTAGAGATTCGTTAACTCGCGTGCCCATTCTCCTTCCTCTTTTTGCCTCCTATAAACTGTTTAGCTCGCTTCTTCCTCTTTACTTAACTGCTTTGACGACCTTCTCTACCATTAACGAACCTTCGAGCTTCCAAGGGTGAATCCAAGCTAACCAGTCGTCAATTCATCTTTACCATCATATCACGTAAGTGAATTCGATCTCTATTCAACCATGATCACCGGTGAATTGCGAATTCCCATCTTCTGACCCTAATCCAATTCCGTGTGTCGCGTTTCATTTCGAGTCATGTTGCGATCGATTTTTGATCGTTATTGGTCACGTTGTTGTTGTACTTCACGAGAACACAGCAGTGCGTTGGATCTATGATGGATTTGAGGTAATCTAAATCAGTTTTGGGTGATTTAGTGGTATGGAGAGATAGTAGATTTCACTGAGAAGATGATGGATTTCATTGTGTAGGTGATAACGGGTTATCGGATCACAAGTTAACGATGTAGTGAGTTACTGTGTAAAGAGGAGTTAGTGGGGTTTAGGCTTAGCTACGATGCTTCAAGCGGCGCAATGGTTGGTAGACGCATGGCAAAATGTAATTGGAGAGTAGGGCATAGCGGTTTTTTGCAGGAGATAGTTTGAGATCGCTGCGTTACTTCAGAAATGACCTAGTGAATCTAAGCGACCTAAAGACCTTCACGACCTAACAGATTTGGCTGACCTAACAACCTTCGCGACTTAACTCTCTGTGACTTAATCTTTAGGTCGCGTAAGCGACCTAGTACTTATCTAAATTTGCATTGCCTTTACCTAAAATTTCATGCCTTGAACTCTTTGACTTGCATAGTGCGACTTAAGAAAGTTCGACTTATGTTAAGTCGTTTGAGCACAAACTGGACGACCTAAAGAACCTGACCTATGCTAGGTCGCTGGACGACCTAGGACTTGTAAAATTCTGAAAGAACTTGATTGAACTGCTTGAACTTTGAACTGTTTGAACCTTGAACTGTTTGAACCTTGAACTGTTTGAACTTTGTTGCACTTCCTTACATATTATACTAACTTTTAATCTAACAACCTATCGAACACAACAGTTGCAGAAAACTAGGGCGAATATACTGCCATTGACTGTCCACATCGAATGACAGATTAGTCGATAAAGAATAATCAACTTAAATGAACTGTGTGAAGGAAATGCTGTGAATCAACAAATTCAAATGAAGTATTAAAGCAAAGCTAAAATAATCAACTAAAGCGATTTGTTTGCGTCAACACTGCACTTGGACTTAATATAACAAGCCCTGAAATTCTATAATTGACACATGTCAACTAATTTGATTCCAGTTATATTTGCTTGTCATTTTACTAGTTTTGCACAACACTTCACACTTTAAGGAAACATGCACCTTCATATTTGAATATCCAGTTCCTTGTGTAGAATGTCTTCTCAACAAGAAGAAACAGGACAAGCTGGGGAGGTTTTCCCAATTGCTCACCCGTTGAATGATCCCCCGGAAAGAACTTCGACCACCTTGAACCACAAAGCTTTCAGTCAATTGTGCATTTAGTTTGGCATTGCTGAAGCAGACGCTCAGCTTCCTGGGACAAATGATACTGCAGATAGGCCACCTCATGGCTTCATTGCAGTTAACAAACAAATGTGCTTAAGTGGAGCTATTCCTCCCTTTAATGATTTTCTTTGACAGCTTCTCCTTCGACTAACTATCTCTCCTTTTCAACTACACCCCAATGGCTACGCCATCTTGATGGGGTTGTGTGTGCTATTCGGGAGGACACTTAACCGTCTTCCGAGCTTCGAAGAAGTCTACTAGTTGTGCACATTTGCAAATAATAAAGATCATCCATCTATTATACTTGTGAGGGGTGCACGGAACCAGAGACTGATTCTAGACTTCCCCGAGAGTGCACACGGGTTTTTAAGCCAATTTTTCTATGTTCGTTGCCCCCCGGGATTCTATGCCATCTGGAGAATAGGAAGTAAGATTGCCTATTTCCGCTTCACTTCATTTTTTCTGAATTTCTTGAAATTCGAATTGTCAAGTACTGAACTTCATTCTTTATTCCCGTAGCACTTCCTCCTCCTTCTAGAGATTTTGGCCACAAACCGACCTTCGAAAGACTAAGTGATGTGGCTGCTGAAGAGAGAAGCATTAAATTTTTGCTGAAAGACGAGTTTCTTCACCAATTCGGACTTTTACACCCTTCTCGGAATACCCAGCTTCATGATGCCCCTAGTTCTCAAACAAAGACATCAGATGCCCCAGTTTCTGCAGAAGAAATTGCATCGAAAGAACCTGCTATAGAGGCTGCATTGGTGAAGTGTTCTACTCATGCCGATGTCGCGGGGTCATCTGGCAAGCTTACACTTTCCCCGGTGATTGAAGAAGGAGTTGAAAAAGAAAGCTCCGTTGAGCATGATGGTGGAGATACTTTTGATGAGCTAAGCGACTTAATGATAACTTCATAAGAGCTTTTCAAGGATGACCCTGTTACTACTAATGTTATTTCTTCAGCAACTAAGGTGACATCCGCCTTGCAGCAAACTCCGTCAACCCAAGAGTTAACGCCAGCTGCAAAAGTTGACATTACCCCCAAGCCGAAGAGTGGTTTGTAGCTTAACGCACATAGTTTACACGCCACACACACTTAGAATTTTTTGGCACTTATACGCACTTGGCTTCTTTACTCTGAAAATTTTTAAGACTTGTCTCTTTCACTTTCAGATTTTCCGATGGGGCAAAGTGGCTCATACTATGAAAATTTCCAGCGTCATGGAAGCCGTGACACTTATGATTACAGGTGCTGTCTCCCTGCTTTTAGGGAAACCGATGAAGAAAGAGCTGCTAGGAAGGCTCAAGAAAGAAGAGCCAATGAGGAGCGATACGAGAGAAGGGATGAACGATACGATTCTTCTCACAGAGGTGATGATTCCCATAAAAGGAAATCCCATGATGATAAAGGGAAGAGTCACATCATTGGAGATCCAAGCAAGCGGGCCAAACTTAGTGACGCGTCTACAATTTCTGAAAAGACCGCTGCTTCTATCCCTCTTGACATCCCCTTCGGTTCTCCTGCTCTCAAGAAAACTGATATTCAGACAATCATTAGCAGGCTTCAGTACCGAGTTGAACAAGGTCCGACTACTCTTCAAAGTCGGTTCCCGCAGTGGTGCTTGAAGGGAGTGTGTTTTGATCTCGATTTGGTCCCTATTGACAAACAAGCCATGTTGAGGAACCTTGATGCCGTCAAGCTTGACATTGAGAGAATTTTCGGATGGCAAAAACTTGTCGACGAGCTTCAGAGAGTAAACCGTGCCAATCTTGAAGCCATGCTAACTATGGAAAATGATAAATCCGAGGGGCAGAAAGTTCTCGACCAGCACAATGCAGAAATGACAAGCATCGCCGATGACAATGAGAGACTTGAGGCTGAAGTTGGAAAACTCAAAAATGAGCTTGTTACTTCTTCTAATTCCTATACTCAAAAGGAAGAAGTACTTCAAAAACAAGTTCGCGATGCTCATGCCGCTCAACGGAATGCTGAGGCTCAACTTGAAGCTGAAAAGAAGATGACAGAAATCTATCGCACCGACATTGCCCAGATACGAGAGAAGGCAAGTTCCCATGATTTGGAAATTATGCGGTTGCGAGCTCAACTGTCTAAAACTGAAAAAGAGCGCGATGAGGCCATTACCGAAAAAGAAGCAGCCATCGCCGGAAAAGAAGCAACTGAGCAATCGCACGAGGCGACGAAGGCCAATATTAGCTCTACTTTATTTGATTTTTACATCCATAGCATCTTAGGGCGTGGGAGCCTCTCATTTTTGGGACCGACATACGAAATTACTTTGGCCGAAGTAGGGGAAGCGGTAATTGACATGCTCGGAGGTGCCGGCTATGCTGAAGTGGACCTTGAAGCATGTTATTTAGATGATGAGGCCCGTGCAGCTCTTGCCAAAGGAAAAGAGCAACTTGCTAAAGTGCGAGCTGAAGCGGCAGAAGAGGAGCATCCGGGATAGAAAGTACCTCCAACTGCCCCTGTCCGTACTTTGATTTCGGCCGACGTTGATATCATAGGCTCCAGTTCCCATTGCCCGCCTCCTGCTAAAGTCAAAATCGAGATTACAACTGCACAAGGCGGAGACGAAGGCGAAGAAAGCACTGAAGCACAAGCCTATGAGGTTGACATTATAAAGCCAACTTCTCCAGGTAACTTCAATGTTGAACCAGGTCAAGCGGATTACTTGTTTGCTTCACCTGAGCTTGATGAATTTCTCGCTTATTACTTAAGTCTCAATGAGCCGCCATCTCCTCTTTTTACGAGGAATATTGATTTTGACTTTTCTTTTTCTGTAGCGGGAATACCAAGTGCTGTACATACTTCTCCTCCTCCAGCTGTTGTTCCTCCTTCTTCTCAAGTTAATCCTCCTCTTGCTTCTCCATCGGGGTCGTAGGAAGAAAAAATAGAAGCTCTTCAAGACTTGGACAATCCGGCTGCTTCGCAAGAACAGAAGGCGGAAGAACTTGAGGAAGGTGAAAGGACCTCGGAGCAACCTTATGACGATGACACAAAACTTTCTGCATTGATTACTTCGGGAAGTGAGTCTTCTTCAAAGAAGAAAGGGAAACGCTCAGTTTCGAAGAAGAAGAAGAAAAGCGCTCCCGCTGGTGAAGAAAAAGAGGAAGCAGATCCAGCTACACCTCCTTCTCCTTCTTCCCCGACCCGTCCACGCCGGATTCAGAAATTAATCATTAAGCCGGGCAAGAGCTCTAAAGGTGGCGGGAAGAAAGAGTAATGAGCTTGACTTTACGCTTCTTGTTTTGCTTTTTGTTTGTATTCCTAGACTTGTATCGACCGGGGATTATGCGGGTACCGACCCCCGCTTTTTTGAAACCTACGCATATGTAAACAATCTTATAATATGGAATAAAATGGCTATTTTCACTTGTACAATTTCTTGTCAGTATATGTGTGAATGCATTTATTCCTTGTTTTTGCACAAGTTTCTTTATTTACTTTATATGATACTGCAGTGAGCTCGTGGTATGATGTTTGAGCGTTGTTTTTATTAATATAGCTATATGCCCCCATACCACGGCTCATTGCAATATTCTGAAGAGACTTGTACTCTTATTTTAGAGAATAATTCTTCCGTTTTGAGGAAACATTATTCTTCTTTTAGTACAGTATGCCCTGTATTGGAGAAGTTTTCTTTCTCTCTTTTTTTTAGAACACTTCAACTTTCGGGGATGATCACTTTTATTTGTTGAAAAGTGGATTCCCCTACGCAGTGAAGCGAGCTTCTGAGGAATTCTTTGTGCCTCCGAAGAGGGCTTCTTAATTTGTGCCTCGGGAGAGGGCTTGTTTGATATGCCTTTGGGAAGGGCTTTTCTGTTGTGCCTCCGAAGCATTTTTCTGCCTATGAAGAGGTCATTGTTTGTGTGCCTCTAAAGAGGGCTTGTGCCTCCGAAGCAGCTTTGGCTTACGAAGAGGTCATTGTTTGTGTGCCTCCGAAGAGGGCTTGTGCCTCCGAAGCAGCTTTTGGCTTACGAAGAGGTCATTTGGACTCCAAAGAGTAGCATTTGGACTACGAAGAGTAGCATTCAGACTCCGAAGAGTAGCATTTGGACTCCGAAGAGTAGCATGTGGACCCCGAAGAGTAACATGTGGACTCTGAGGAGTAGCATTTAGACTCCGAAGAGTAGCATGTGGACACTGAGGAGTAGCATTTGGACTCCGAAGAGTAGCATGTGGACTCTGAGGAGTAGCATTTGGACCCCGAAGAGTAGCATTTGGACTCCGAGGAGTAGCATGTGGAATCTGAGGAGTAGCATGTGGACTCCGAAGAGTAGCATTTGGACTCCGAGGAGTAGCATTTGGACTCCGAGGAGTAGCATTTGGACTCCGAGGAGTAGCATTTGGACTCCGAAGAGTAGCATTTGGACTCCGAAGAGTAGCATTGTTGCTTGCATTCTTACACCATCTGCTTCTTAGCGATCCCTCGTTATCACTTCAAGTGCATGTTCCATTCTTTTGCAAGTTGTTTGCTTTTTGCCAGAGAAGTGTACTTTATCGTTGAGAGAATCCACGGGGCAAACGCAAGCTACTTTACCGGATGTTCGTTTACACAAACTATCGTAATTGGTTAGCAAGGGTCTGGAACCTTCTCGTCAGGAAGGTGCCCGCTTTGCTGGAACCCTCAACTGTTTGTGAATAGCACTTCTTTTGTAGGAGTTGAATTTGGAATTTTATGGCTTGGCATTTGTTTGTTGAGTGATTTGTAGGAATCGCTTGGCTTCATGATGTGTTGAATAGGTAAGCTTTGCTTTGATAGCCTACAATATTAAATCGACATTTTAGCAATATTTTTAAAATATTTGCAGATCGAAATGATACAGGTACTTTAAAGCAGTAAAAGACACAAGATTTATGGTTCTTTATTATTGATTTGCACTGATTTCTCAGTGGTTTACAATACAAGAGTTATACATCCATCATCATTTTACAAATTTAAGGAATGCTTTTTAAGTAAAATATGGATGCAGTCATTGCTATTTCAGAATCTCGGGATTGAATTTCCATTTCCACTGGATTCATAGTTTTGGATCCATATGCCAGACAGAATGAAAGGCGCCCAGTTGCAGCTTTGTGGGTAGTTAGCAGCACTTTGATTAACTTCCGCCTGTTGGGTGAGGACCCCTTGTGACAACATTAATGACAAGCCTCTCAAATTCATGCGCTGCAGCCTTGTCTTCTGAGCCGGATTGATGAGTAGGAAGTTGTTGCCCCTAAGTGGATGAGATTGGGTCGACTCTGTTTTTCTTCACATATTGTTGCAGTTTATTCTGTTTCAGCAACTCTTCAATCACATTCTTTAACTAGCGACATTGGTTAGTGTCATGGCCAGGTTGATTGTGGAATCGACAGAATCTCCCATTATGCATTTCCCCTCTCCCCATCTCAGGTGGTTTGGGATACTCGACAACATCCTTTGTTGCGAAGAAGATATTTTCCGGTGTATTAGTTAAGGAAGTAAAATCTGAAGGATTAAAGCGGCGAGGTTTCTTCTCATTCCCCTGCTTACTTCCTCCGTCATTTTCCCTTTTCTGGTTTCCAGATTCTCTTTTGTTAGAAGCAACATCGTTATTCTTGATTTCGGCAACAACTACTTTCGCTGGCTCAGAAAGGCTTTCTAGGCACATAAATTCGTCGGCCTTTTTATAAAACTTCTCAAGTGAATTCGGTTCCTTCATTTTTAGCCATCTTTCGAATTCACTTGATTTGTCGATGGCTCGCATCAGGTAAGACAGGATCATACGGGGTTCTACATTATCCACTTCGGCCAAGGCTGTATTGAAACGGTTCAAGAAAGATCTGATAGATTCTCCGGGAACTTGTTCAAAACTGGACAGTGACATCATATCCTTAGCCTTTGAAGCATACAACCTGAACTGATCTTTGAATTTTCGAGTTAAGTCAAAGAATTGATCTACGGACCAAACTGGTAGTTTTGTGAACCAAAGTAGAGCCACCCCTTCCAAGTACACTGGAAAGTATCGGCATTTAATCTCATCTGATGCTCTTGCACCGGTCATATGCCAGTCATACTTATATAGGAAATGATTAGGGTCACTTGTCCCCCTATAGGCCGGGATAGTAGGGGGTACAAATTTCTTTGGAAATTCTACTTTCAGGATCCTTTCAGTAAACGGAGTCTTGCTTGGAGCAAATCCCCAGTTGCTCTCATTTTCTTCCCTCTGCATGCTCTCTTTCATGATTCGACGAATCATGCCTGATAGGTACTCCTCATTGTTCAAAGGCATCGCCGGGCAGACGTCAGCTATCTTTTCGGAAGTTTGCCTGGGCAAATGTTCGCGAAAAGTTGGCTGTGGCCTTGAACCGTCAGCTTGGAAAGGTGGCGTTTCGGCGGTGCCAGTTGCTCTTTGAGGAATACCTTTCCCTTGGGAATTATGAGCATCTTCGGCGAAGGTTGTTTCATTGTTTTCTGGTCGTTGATTTGCCCAAAGCAGAGCGTTTAATCTATCCATCATAAAAGCGTTTTGAGTTTCAATTTGTTGGTATAATCCCGACACTACGTCGTCTAATTCAACCCTTGTGACTTCAACGGTAGGAGTTGCCTGGTTTGCTGTTGGGGAAGCGGAGGTCCCTTCATGAGCATTTCCGGATCTGGTAGATCTACTCTTTCTTCCAGGAGCCATGATTTCAGATAGACTTCTGGTCTTTAGAGAGATTCTTTCAACAAACCTTTGCGAAGCAATGGTGAGAAGATGCCTGAGTTCAATTCTCAGTGAAAGCACCAAAAATGTTAACGTAAAAATCGACGCTAACACCCCGGTTTGAATATTAGCAATGTGAAAGCACCACCCGTTGGTACGGGAACATAATATAAGCAGAGAAATCACAGAAAAGCGGTAAAAAGACAATAGTTTTATAGTGGTTCGACTTAAGATTTTGCCTACGTCCACTTTAATCTCCTTTATTGATGATTCGATTACAATTCTTTACAATACACTTCGATTACAACACACTTAGACGAGTAGCTAGAACTTGAATGAAGAAGAATCTCTCGAATTCATGTTGAATGTGTTTGATCTTCACCTGAAGTTCGTTGAAGCGTCTTCGGTGTTTGGAGTGCTTGAAGTGTTGGATGAGTCGAGAAAACAGCAGAGTATCGACGTTCCAGAAATGAGCCCAAAAGTCCTCTTTTCAGTTGGAGTAGGTGGGGTATTTATAGGGTGAATCTGGAGTTAGGTCGTAGGTCGTGAGCGACCTTGGATAGGTCATAGGTCGTAAGCGACCTAGGGAGTACGGGCTACGACTTAATAGTTTTGCACTTGATTATTTAAACCCTGGATAAATCATAGGTCGTGAACGAGCTAAGGTGGGTTGTAGGTCGCGTGCGACCTAAAGGAAGAGGTGATGTGCATGCGGGTTATCTTCGAAGCCTGCTGAGTCATTAGATCGCTGTGTACTTAGGTCGCTGGAGCTTTAGGTCGTTAGGTCGCTGGAGCTTTAGGTCGTTAGGTCGCTGGAGCTTTAGGTCATTAGGTTGTTAACCCGCTATGATCTCCAGACCCTTTAGCTCGCTAAGTCATTAGGTCGCTGAGTCCATTAGACCACTAGGTCGCTTGTGAGGTTAGGTCGCTAGGTCGTTCCCTTCTTTAGGTCGCTAAGTCCATTAGACCGCTAGGTCGCTTATGAGGTTAGGTCGCTAGGTCGTTGAACCATTGCACCCTTAGGTCACTAGCAGTGTTCAACCCCTTAGGTCGCTAGGTCCTTTAGGTCGCTAGGTCGCTATATCCTTTAGGTCGCTTGTGATGTTAGACCGTTAGGTCGCTTGGATTGTTAAGTCGTTAGGTCGCTTTGTGACATTAGGTCGCTAGGTCGCTTGTACTTTTAGGTCGTTAGGTCGCTTCAAAAAGAGGAGTTAACACACAAGTCATAGAATGAATAACAGTAAGTAATGATACATACATACATACATACATACACACACACACACATATATATATATATAAAGAGGTAATGGAAAGTTCACTAAATAAGGAAAGGTAGTAAAATGTTGGAAAGAATAGAAACAAAAGTTCAATAATGAGAAAGGGAAGTAAATAAGAAAGGTAATTGGATCATTTAGTTATCCATAAAATCCTCTTAAGTGTAAAAGTATGAAAGAAGGAGCTTTAGCATTGATGAGGTTCCAAAGGCATTAGAATGGCTTCCGCAAGCAGTGATGAGGTTCCAAAGGCATTAGAATGGTTTCTACAAGCAGTGATGTGGTTTTGCATATGATAATATGGTTTTTGTAAGCATTAAAGAAGCTTTCGTGAGAGTTAAGAAGGGCTTTCAAAGGTATTAAAGTGGTACCTTTGAATACATCAAGAAGAAACAAGGCTTTCGACAGGGTTGATAAGGGCCTCTTAGGCATTATGAAGACACTTGTTATTGTTATTATCGGAAATCAATCCAACTATGTCGAAACATAAAAGAGTACAGAGGAAGGTTTTGTGAAGAATGATAGCAATAGTTAGACCTTTTAAAAGAATCGATGGGATGCTTCTGCAGATTATTGGACGAGCATTGGACTTTCGAAGAGGTTGAAAGTGGATGAGACTACCCATTCGCTTCAGTTAACCCCTTTCGAAACAGTTGGTTCCGTGTGCATAAAGGGAGTTTCGTATGAGTTAAAAGCACCTTTCAAAGATATCAGATAGAAAGCTTTCGCATATGTGCCAAACCTTTCGAAGCAGTTGGTTTTGCCATTATTTACCCTACGTAGAAGAACATTTGGCCAAATGAACCCCTTCGAAAGCATAGACTAGCCTGTCGAATTAGTTGAAATCTTCCACAAATATAAAGAAGATCTCGTGTATGACCAATATTGCTTCCTCAAACACCAGAGGATGGAGGTTTCGCATTAATAAATGGGGATGCTTTTGAAAGCTACCTTCCACCACTAAGCCTTCTACTATGCTTCAAGCAATTCGAATCCCCAAAAATACTCCTTTCGACAACATGTCAAGCCAAAATCCTTTCCATCTTATACAGCGCATCAACAACAAGATGAAGGACGCTTAGATACCTTTCGATGGAGTTGAAGGCACCTAAGTTCCATTCAAAAGCAGAGTTAAAAGAGTACCCTGAATTCAACAGTGATGAAAGGTCTTCAAGGCACCTTTTGACTAAGTCGAAAGGACTGATGCGAAAGGGTCCAACCTGCGCCTATAAATAAGACCCTAGGGGTACTGTTTTGGTGATCCGAATTCATTCATTCTATACTTGTACTTTTCTCGAATTTATAAACCCTAATTTTAAAATCAAATTGAGAATTTCTCTTCCTTGTAATACTCAAGCCTCTTGTATTCATGAAAGTTAATAATAAAGCAAGCGCATGGTTTTACTGAATACATTGATTCCAATCTGCTACATATATATGGTTCCGTTTATGGATTATATCTATCAATATCAATCAAAAGGTTACCTTTTGAAGGAATAGAGACTTTTAGATTTAATTAAAACCCTAGATCCATTAGGACCCAACTTTAGATCACCTCGATCACTTCAAAAGGGGTTTAGAAGGGGTCTTAGGTCGGTCAGCTGAATCAAAAGGAGGTTTTGAAGGAGTTCTAATTACCTTAATCACTTCGAAAGGTGGTTTCAAAGGAGTTTTAGATTACCTTGATTGGTTCGAAAGGTGGTTTCAAAGAGGCTATTCTCATCTTTAATCCTTCTTTGGGGTGTTGATAAGATTTCTTGTTAATAGAGGTGTTGATAAGATTTCTTGTTAACCTTCGAAAGGGAGATTCAAAGGGGTCTTAGTTTGTCTTAGCTGATTCGAAAGAAGGTTTTGAAGGAGTTCTAATTACCTTAATCACTTTAAAAGGTGGTCTTGAAGGAGTTTTGGATTATCTTGATTGGTTTGAAAGGTAGTTTTGAAGAGGCTATTCTCATCTTTAATCCTACTTTAAGGTGTTGATAAGATTTCTTGCTAACAGAGGTGTTGACAAGATTTCTTGTTAACATTTTTGGCGCTAGAAGGAGGGATCGAACCTCAGATTCCCGATAACCTTCTTTATAGATTAATTGCATGAAGTTATTTATTCAGAATAAGAAAATGGTAAGAGCAAGGAGTAATAATGGCATCCCAAATGAAGAAGCTACATCGCAATCAACTTTGGAAGATAATATAGTTCAGAACTTTATCTTAGAGAATATGGAAATTGGGCAACCTTAAACCCTAATAAGATTTGAAAGTAATGAAATTAAAGTCCAAAATCTCCTACAACAAGTGATTGCTATGCAAGAACTTCTTGAAGGGGCTCCATCTCAAGGTTCATTAAAGGTTGTGAAAGGAGAAGATGAAGCGCAATCTCCAAACAAAGACCAATACAAAAGTCAAGAAAGTCAAGCTAAGAAGTCCCATGAACAATCAAATAGGTCAATTCAAAGAAACAATAAAAGTTACTACAAAAATGAAGCCGATCCAGAAGATATCCTACACTAAATGATAATGGATACGCTTAAAGAAAAAGGAATTCCTAACCTAGAAAAATATGTTATCCCACAAAAGACTCCTTTTTTAGAAGAAATAATAGCAGTTTGCATTCCTCCTCACATTCAAATTCCCTCGCTAAATTATGATGGCACCACCGACCCAGAGGATAGCTAAGTAGCTTTTGGAATATGAATGGATATCCACACCGCTTCTAAGGCAATTCGTTGCAAACTTTTCCCGATAACTTTTCGAAGAGCAGCTATCAAATGGTATAAGAATTATCAAGTGAAACCCATCCATTCCTGATAACAATTCTCTTATGAATTTGTGAAATTTTTTTATGTATTCAAAGACTCAACTATGGACTTTTGCTTGTTAGCTACTATCAAATGAAAACTGGGAGAACTACTTGACGAATACTTGAAAAGATTCGGTATAGAAGCATTGAAAGCAGGGAATACAATCGATAGAGAAAAGCTTATGGCAGTTCGATCAGGATTGATCGAGCAAACCCCCTTCTAGGGAGACCTTTGTAATAATGGATGCCAAGTTCTATAATACCTCTATTCCCAAGCTGAAAGATTTATCCGTTTAGATGAAATGTACCATGATAAGATGAGATCGATGACAAGGCATAGAAGAAGGAAGATCTAGTTCAGATTACCCCAACCAAAAGTCAAAGGATGGTGAAAGGATTTGGAAAAGAATTTCCAAACCCAACTATGCAGCCATAGACCAACCTCTTTCTCACATATTTACTATAGCAAGAGATGATGAAATTCTCTCAACTACTCATAACATATGAAGCAAGCCAAAGTCCAGAAAAGGGGAAAGTTATTGTGACTATCACAAAGTAAATGGACATAAGATTGATGAGTGTCGCATCTTAGCAGGAATAATTCAGAATATGATTATATCAGGAACCTTAAAGGAATTCATTAAAGAAGCTGGAAGAAACTTCTTGTTCAAGCAAGGATGGCCCAAACACTTGAAGCTTACCTTTCCATATAGAAAGAAAGCAGCTTAGCGACTTCAACTTTGGACTCCTATCAACCATGAAGTCTTATAATATCTTTTGCAATTATGATTTTTCTTCGACATAATTTTGTACTGAAAATAGATCATGTATTAATACCAAATTTTAGTGTCTTTATAGGTAAAAACAAAAGCCAGTTTACTACATCCAAAAGACTTTGAAAGAATGACAAACTCCTAGTTGTTTCTGGAAAAGACCACTTTCTTTTACAGAGCATTACCTGCCAAGGTACAGTTATATATATAAAGGTGAAAACAATATACACCAACTCCAATTTTGATAAACCATTTTATCGAAAGAAATTGTCTAAACATATCTTCAAAGAAAAGCTATTTTCAGTTAGCCCACAACCTAGGGAAGACAGGTATTTATCTATTTCAAAAACTAATTTATGCAATCTTTCAAAGATATTATATAGCATTAGCAAATGCTCAAAATGGATTTTGACTACTCATGTTTAGACATCAACACCATCAAAGCTTTCTGAAACTATTAAAAAGACAATGCATGATCATATTTTCTCAAGAAAAGCTTTTAAAGCAGTGAAAAGTTTGCTCACAAAAAAAATTCTGAATGTAGAGCCAATTCTCAGTTAAAAGACTATTGGTTCATGAATCATGATCTCCTTTTTTTATTTGAGATTCGTGTTTCCACTATGAGAAAAACTACACCTCCCAGAGGGAGGGTTAAAACCTCTAAAAAAGCCCTTGATAAAGGCATTTCATGAAGGGAGGGTCAAAACCTCTAACAAGCCTTCTCCAGAAGCACCTCCTGGATGGAGGGTTAAAACCTCTAACGTCCAGTTCACTTCTTAGGAGGAGAGTCAAGTCTAGCACCCACTGATAACCTTTTAGAGGAAGGTCAATCGAACATACACTATAACCCTTAGAATCAGGGGAAGCCCGAGGGTAGGGGCACCAAACAAACAAAGAAGGACAAAGATGTTCGCAACTCAAAATAAAAGTCAAGTCCCAAATTGATCAAATTCCAAACCTAATTTGAAAATTAGAGTTTACAACTTTAAGAAAATACAAGAATGGAGTGAAAGAATGCGGATCCCCAAAACCAGACCCTTAGGGTCTTATTTATAGGTGTGGGTTGACGACTTTTGACTCGGTGCTTTCAACCTGGTCGAAAGGCAGCCTTGTTGACCTTTCGTTGCCATCAATGTTTGGGTATTCCTCTGCATTGCTTTTGAATGGACTTAAGTGCTTTCGTCTTCATCGAAAGGGGTAGGTGCGCCTTTCCACCCTGTATTGCTTTGTTGTTGCAAGTAAGAAGGGGCATGAGCTTTCGACTCTGTCAAGAGGTACATCTTTGGGGTTTCATAGGTATTGGAATACCGTGGATTTCAATGCGGAGGGTAACTTCCGAAAACATACTTGCGGATTGGTGCAGAACCCCTCTTAGTTTTGAAAGGTTTCGACTGGTTCGAAAGGTTTAATTATGCTTTCGAAGGGGTTGCTCTAACAAAACATCTTTCTCAGTTATTTGAATAATGGCGAAAACTTCAGTTTTGAAAGGTTTGGCATGCATGTGAATGGCTGTTATTTGCTACCTTCGAAAGGTATTCCTCAACTTATTCGAAATGTTCATGCTCGATTTTGACTCGATTGGGCAAAATCGTTTGTGATCCCGTACATGTGTAAATAGCTTAGTTGTTATGGAATCACAAATAGTGGATTTTCATTCAAAATAAGTACTTGAACAGAAATGTTCAACAAAATCAAGTTCAAACGTGCAAAATAGAAAACAAAAGTAAAACAGAGATGTCAAAGTGCAAACACGTACACTAACGCGATTGACAGTCATATCAGAGCATGCCCGAGGATCGTTCACGATCATGTACATGTGCAAAAGACTTAATCATGTTGGTGTGGAGTTTGCTACTTATTCACTATTATTTCAATCAGTTGATGACAAGCTGATGCCTCGATCCTGAGCCGTTCCCAGTTGGTGCAGGTGGTGATTGTTCTTTCCCCACCGTTGTGGCTCGCCTCCTTACATATTGCGATAGCAGGCCATTCAGGATATGTCCCTCTATTTCATCCCTCATGTGCCTGCAATCATTGGTACTGTGGCCGCTTAGCTCATGGAATAAGCAATACTTGTCTGATTTCCTCTCATTGCTGGTCGGGTCCCTTCTCATTGGCTTCTGATAAGGAATCTGCCCCCTGGTGTCCTGGTAGATCCGTTCCAAGGTTTCACCCAGCTATGAATAGGAAGTAAATCTCGGTTCTTTTCGTGATCGCTTTGGTCCATCATCGTTATCCTTGGCTTTCCGTTTTCCTTTATCCTTGCCAAAATCTCTTTCGGGAGGATTTCCGCCTTTGATTGCATAAACTCCAACTTCCTCTCCTTCTTCCCTTTCAGCACTTGCGTCCTCTAATCTTAGAAATCCTTCAGCCTTATGATAAAATTCTCCTAGATCCATTGGTGGATCCCTTGTCAATGAATTCTTAAATTATGTGCCATCAGCTATACCGGATACATCTACCATCAAAATCATGGATGGATCTAGTCGATCCACCAATGCTGCCGCTGCATTGAATCACGTCAGAAAATTCCTCAAAGATTCCCCCATTCTTTCCTTTAGTGCTGCCAAACTCATCACATTCTTGGGTCTCGAAATGTGAACTCTGAACTGCCTTATAAACTTCTCAGTCAAATCGGTCCATGTTCCAATGGAGCCGCTTCCCAGCTGTCTAAACCATAATGCTGCAATGTCCGTCAAATACAATGGGAAACACCGAGCCATGACCTCCTCCGATGCCCCCAGTACCTCCATATGCCTCGTATATCGTGTCAGATGAACTGCAGGATCTGTCCTCCCATCATACGTCTCCAGTGTTGGTAGCTTGAATTTTGGTTGATTCCTAGCCTGTCTGATTGTGAGAGCGAAGGGGTTCCTGTTCACGTCTACCGGATCTCTATTTCCCAGTTCGCCTTTCATGGCTCGTCCGACCATCTCCACCAATCTTTCACTGTCGCCAAGCTGCGGCCCTTGTCCGTTGCCTCTGATCTGCCCCCCGAGTTCACGAGGGAGTCCTGGAGTCTGCTCTCCTGGCCGAGCATCCATCTCTCTATCAACATCGTGTTGCACAACTCCACCTAGTGTCCTGCCTGCGATTCGATCGACATGCTCCAGGTGAGTGCCCCCTAGCTCTAGTGCTGCTCCTGATGGTCTTCCTCTATTCTGAATTCAAGTTGCTCCATGCTTCCGATCCTTATCCATAGCATCTCCTGTAGTTTCATTCCCTTGGTTTTGCACTCCAACTTGACCAACTTGTCGAAGTAGATTCTGCATCATCTCTTCTTGCCTTTTCAACATTCCCTCCTGCATGGCTCCCATCATCATCTCCATCTTGTCTCGAGTGATGAAGACCGAGGCTTGATTCGCTCCTGAGGTTTCCTGACTCCCTTCATACTGACTCCTTTTAGTTCTTTGTCTTCTTGTTGATTGCTTTGCCATAGTTTCTCCTAGATCTGATTCTTTAGCTCTCTAAATCTGAACTCCAAACTTTAGAATCCCTGAATACTTTGCCTTTTTCAGTGAAAGCACCAAAATGTTTACGCCAAAATTGGTCACAAACACCCAATTGCCAATGAATGCACCAGTTCACAATCACAGATAACAAGTATGTAGAGAATTAAAAATGAAGAACACTCATAAAATTTAGATGAAAGCAGTAAAGAACACTAGGTTTATAGTGGTTCGGCAATCCGGCCTACGTCCACTTTGAAGTTGATAATTTTATTGAAGTTTGCTTGCTGATTACAACGAGTTACAACTGATTACAACAGCAAAATCCGAGTACAATATGAATCCGACAAAGTCTGGACATAGAAGAGCCAAAAGTCCTTTTTCTGTAGGTTTTAGGATGCTATTTATAGGCGTAGGCTGCAAATATCTCGCTTAGATCTTGGGAGACCTCTTCTAGCACGTGGACGGACCCATGCGATTGATCCCATGTGGTTTGCACTCGATCCGTGATCGATACGAACGAATTTCGTATCGATCATGATTTTGCCCAATCGATTCGAAATCGAGCATGAACATTCTTTAGGTTGTACGTAAGCTCCAGTGAAAATTTCGTAGCATTTGTACTTGTAGATTGCGAGATATGATCGATGCAAGTTTGTGTATTTCGAAGGTTGTCTCCTTCGTATCGATCGTTGTTGCACTGTTCGTACTCGATCGATGTTGCACCGTTCGTACTCGATCGATGTTGCACCGTTCGTACTCGATCGATGTTGCACCGTTCGTACTCGATCGATGTTGCACCGTTCGTACTCGGTCGATGTTGCACCGTTCATACTCGATCTATGTTGCACCGTTCGTACTCGATCGATGTTGCACCACTCGTACTCGATCGATGTTGCACCGTTCATACTCCATCGATGTTGCACCGTTCGTACTCCATCGATGTTGCACCGTTCGTACTCCATCGATGTTGCACCGTTCGTACTCCATTGATGTTGCACCGTTCGTACTCCATCGATGTTGCACCATTCGTACTCGATCGATGTTGCACCGTTCGTACTCCATCGATGTTGCACCGTTCGTACTCGGTCGATGTTGCACCGTTCGTACTCTGTCGATGTTGCACCGTTCGTACTCGGTCGATGTTGCACCGTTCGTACTCGGTCGCTGTTGCACTGTTCATGTAACGATACGATTTTTCGACGCTCGAAAGTCGACATTAATACGTCCACTGTATCAAATGCCGTGCAATCCATGCCGGAAAACCTAACCATTAGGGTTAAAAGAAGAGGTAGAAGAAGACAGACGAAAAGAAAGAACAGAAAAACAAAAACAGAAACAATATCAGAATCTCACATTCGTAGCGGAACAATATATAATAGATAATCACTAGTCTTTTAAAGCAAAGAACTATATCGGTTTATACATACATCAATCAGAGTCAATATACAACTCAATACAACAATGGACAGTTATATAAATTTGTCCTCATACAAAATACATAGCGGAATAAAATAAACAAGTACGGTAGTGCGCTTCGCCATCCAACTTATCCCCAAAGCTCCAAAGTATCCAGAATATCCTAATAAAAATAACTCTATGCTGCCCATGTGGAAAATTATGGGCGCCCAGAGTTTAGAAGGGAACAATAAACTCTGAGTCAGTCATGGTGACTGGTGTGAGATCGTAAAACAGTTATTTTCACAAAGAAAAATAAAATTAGTATGCAATGCTTTTGGAAAATGAAACTACCATAAGACCTCCCGCCACACACACAATGCAAACGCAGAATTAGAGGAGATTTCTTCTTATGATAGTCAAAGATGCTTACTATGCAAATCATTGGATTATTATTATTTATGTCTAGTGGAAAAACATTTCAAAAGTATAATATTAATCTTAGCCAGCATACGACCAGTATCGTATGCCTACTATAGCTACCATCTAAACAGTGGTGACCACCATAAGTAAATGGCAGGTTCTACAACTAAAACCGTACAAGTTCAATATTGGGAAATGGATTTCCAACAAATGGTCAGGCTAAGGAACTTCCTTTCCTACTGCCACATGGATCGCCTCTGGCTGGACGTCCCGAGAGACAACTGCTCTCTGCCAACACAAGTCCGGGTTACCCCTGTAACTAGGTAACTCACGAATATACCATCCCCCGGTCCTTTGGGACCTTTATCCGAGCGCTCGGTAACCAACATCACACATAATAAATAAAGTGTGTCCACATGAGTAAGTATCTGAGCTCCATACCATGATACCACCCCTTTCCAAAAGGAAATGACATACCCTAAAGGGCGCGACCCTCATAACCTTGCCGCAACATTCATGTTTTGACCATTTCCGGGTTGTGAGGCCCTGACGAAGTCTCGTCCACGAAGCTACGCTTTTTCACAAAGCCACGCTTTGATCACAAATGATCAAATAAATGATCATCCCAGAGCAACACTCAACATACCACATTACCAAATTGGGAATATATCGCCGATAAATTTCAACTACATAACCTCTGAGCTCATATGTCTCAGAGAAGGGTGTTAAGCTAAGAGAATAAATTCTCCACCACCAACAGAAATGTATTTGAAAGAAATCAGCTCTATATCTCAAAATGTAATGTCAGACACGTAACCATACAAGTCTGTTCCGGGTTCGAATAGAACCGAAGGCACTTCCAAAGAAGCCCTTGCAATCC
Source organism: Allium fistulosum (assembly GCA_030737815.1). Taxonomy (NCBI): domain Eukaryota; kingdom Viridiplantae; phylum Streptophyta; class Magnoliopsida; order Asparagales; family Amaryllidaceae; genus Allium; species Allium fistulosum. The sequence goes on along the minus strand of CM060907.1, from coordinate 419,530,107 downwards.
GGGTATTCACAATCCCGATAAAACTTCCCATCACAAAGGAAATCTCTATACCGTAGCTAACGGTGCAGAGACAATCGATAGGTCATCCTATCGTTTTCACAAATACCCGGTCTTCACCACCAATCCTCAATACGATCCATATCGTCGTATCATTATTCGGAATGGGTTATCTGACACAAAAGTCCTTTCCCCGCTAAACCGAATAATAAGCGTTTGTTTGAAAAACAAATCAAGTGCCATATCAAAGGCAAGTATTGATAGTCGGTGATTTAACTATCAACAATATTCACAACAATCATCAGATTCAATTTGTTTGAAAAACAAATCAAGTGCCATCTCAAAGGCAAATATTGATAGTCGGTGATTTAACTATCAACAATATTCACAACAATCATCAGATTCAATTTGTTTGAAAAACAAATCAAGTGCCATCTCAAAGGCAAATATTGATAGTCGGTGATTTAACTATCAACAATATTCACAACAATCATCAGATTCAATTTGTTTGAAAAACAAATCAAGTGCCATCTCAAAGGCAAATATTGATAGTCGGTGATTTAACTATCAACAATATTCACAACAATCATCAGATTCAAATTGTTTGAAAAACAAATCAAGTGCCATCTCAAAGGCAAATATTGATAGTCGGTGATTTAACTATCAACAATATTCACAACAATCATCAGATTCAAATAATCTTCCCAAATTATTTAATTTCAAAATATCTTCATGAGATATATATATTTTTTTCCACACTTCACATTTGGAAACCAATTTCAAATCACTTTTCACCTTTCAACTTTTGAAAATAAATTTCAAATCAATTTCCTTACACGGAATATATTTCCAAATATATCTTTTAGAAACACACTTAGAACTTTTAATTTATATTTTAAAAGCTACTTTGGAATATACTCGGTTTTTCAAGGAAAATACACTTCCATTTCAAAATGGTCCATTTAAACCAATTTTATAAATCTTTATCAATTTATTTCAAATTTACATTCCAAATTTGTAAATTTATTTCCACACTTCATCACTTTGAAAACCGATTTCAAATCATATTTTCCACACTTTAAAAATAAATCAATATTTATTTTTTTCAAAACAAATTTCCCTTTCCTTTATAAATTCCATTCGGAATTTACATTTCCAAATATTTACTTAAACATGATTTTTAAATCGTTTTCCAAATATTCACTTTCAAACACCAAATCAAATTCCAACTTGATTTCCCAGTTTATTTCAAATCCCAAATTATTTTAGAATGGATTTCCCAGGATTTATTTTTCAAATATCAAATCAATTTCCACTTTGATTTCAACAAATTTATCTCCTTTCAAAATAAATTCCTTTATCTCTTCCAAACCATTTAAAATTCCATTTTTAGATAAATTTTCCAACTTTCGAATAATACTATTCAAAATCCATTTATAAAAATTCTTTTCCATATTTTGGAAATAATTCGACAAGATTATAAAAATCAACTTTACGCTTTAAAATTCCTTCTTTTAAATTCATTCAATTCTTTCAAAGGATTTACTTAAAATTTCCAATTTTAATTTCAAAAATCCAATTTCATTTATTTCTGGTATCCAACGATACCAAAAATACATTCGGCTAAATTTTAGCCTTCAACACATTCAATCACAGATATAATCATTCATAGATTATAAATAAATAATCACACAACATATGAAACAAATTCATATAATTTTGAGGAATCCAGTTGGATCCCTCCAACCTGTTTCCCTGCATCCACAAACGTTAGCACAATACCAATTCCACTTCGAGGTGGAATATCGTGCTATATGGGATTTATAAAATATCATCCGCTATTATGCAGCGCAATAGGGTCTCATCCGCTATATAATGCGGGAAATCACAACTGCAATATATACATATGCCAATATATATATATATATATATATTGCTATATATATAGATATATCCTATTATATCTAATATCACATCCAAACAGCAATCAATCAATAACTGCAAAAATCAACTTTTCCTTTTGAGTGAGAAGATCTCACCTTTGGTTTTAAATTTGCAATCCAATCCATTTTGACCATTCTTCACGGTTTCAAACCTTGTATAAACAATTTATACAATTTATTAATATTCGAAATAAATCGAATAATAAATTTCCATTTAATAGTTTTAATCCAACTAATATGTATTTAAAAAAATTCCTTTTCAACCCTATATATTTTCCAAAGTCTTATCTAAAATTATATGTATGGTTTACTTTGTATATATATACACATATGAAAAGAACAGAGCTGCTTTCATCATCTTTTCCAAAATCAACATTTTCATCTTATAAAATTTACTGTAAAATCAAATAATGTTATATATTTTTTCTTCATGTATATATACGATTTCAGATTCAAACTAAATTAAGATTAACATAAAAATTTAATACTGCTTAAACTTTATATATATTTTCAAACAACAGAAAAGAAAAAAATTCATACCCAAAATCGAGAATCGCAGTCGCGAACTTCCCTAACCCATCGCCACTCGATCAGCACTGCCCTCGATCATTTACCATCTGCTGAGCAAAACGAGGATCCAGTGGCATCGCACCTCTTCCCAATGCCTCGACTTCAGCCCTGACTTCGACTACCCATCACGCGACCCCTACGTCGAAATCAAACCAATCCCTAGCTGCTCGATCCCACACATCACAGTCGCACGCGACCCAGTGATTTCCGGCCTTTCCCCCCCTTCGTGCAAGCACGCACGTGCCTCCACTTCATCTGACAACGCGAGCGCGCGCGACTCCATGGCAGTCGATTTGATTTTTCGAACAGAAGGGAAGAACTGCGATGATTTTTTTCTTTTCGATTTTCGTTCATTCCTAATTTTTTTTATACGAACGGTCTGAAGCAAAAGGAAATGAGGGAAGGAAAACGTGGATCTGCAATGGAAGAGGAAGGATTTTAAATTTGTCTTCGAAGATGCCATTTTTATTAGAACGAAAGTAATTTTTTTTTCTTTGAATGAAGAGAGGCTGCCATTATCAAGAAGTATCGATCATTGAAAAACAATGCCGGCGGCTAGAGAATGAATTAGGGTTTCAGCCCTAATACGTGAATATATATATACACTGATATATATTAATTTAATAATATTTTCACAAATTATTAAACTTTTTAAACAAATTCCAATTGGAACGTGCCGACAGGCATTTATAAAGTTATACGCCTATTCCGAACACAATGGAAAAGGTTCCGAGTCCAAATTCGATCGTATGGAGAAAATAGATTTTTGGACTAGTTATAATATTAAATTTTCGATTTAATTTCAGCGCGTTTGCTTATCGTACAGCCAAACGATTACTCCAAACATTACAAAAATTGAAATTCGATAATAATACAATATTACGGATCCAATGAAGCTGGTTTCGTCGAATTCCAATACTGTGCCCCGGAACGCTATTTTTAAATTCAATTTAAACAATAAAATTTCAAAATTGAACAAAACAGTTTTACCTTCAATTCTGAAAGTTCCAGTACCTTTAGAATTATCAATATAGATTTTCTAAGCCTTGAAAATATTTTAAATCGGCTTAAAACTTAAGATTCAAATTTTTGCCATTTGCAATAAATTAAATTCAAAAATTTAATCGCCAAATTCATTCTGATATTTGAATTTCAAATTAAACTATCATTCGAATATTTAAACTCAATTAAATATTCACATTTCAAATGTTAAAAATTCAGGGTCGTTACAATCTTCCTCCCTTAAAAGAATTTCGTCCCGAAATTACAAGTTAGGAAAAATGCTCCAATTCCCATTAACTATTTTCCCAAAACCAAACGGTTTTATTAAATTTTCAACCCAAATCTTTTCATTAAAGATTCGTTATCACTTTAACTAATTTTCCACAATCAACCATAAGTTCTAAATAATATGGTTTTCTTAACAATTCAAATTAAAAAATTTCTCAAAAATTTTCTAACTCTCAAAATTTTCGAAAAATTTCGCCAGCGTCTCCTTTGCGCGGCTAGCTCGGTACTACTACAAAATGTCCCTACGGACTCTCAAATCCCAATAGAAAATAAAATGCCAAGTTGCAAAATCAGAAACTCATCAAATTTCATACTGAAATTCAAATACATACCTTTTGTTGAGAAATTCAAATTCATCTTCGAAATCAAAATCCAATTCCATTCTCATTTATAACCCCTGTATGTTTTACTTAACAACAATGTCCAAATTCACTTATTGGATTTCCATTATCCATTTACTTAAGAATTTCACCTTTATTCGTTTCTTAAATTCAATATACGCATTTACATACTTCTTATATTCAATTTTCACTTCACAAACAAAGTTATATATTCATTCCCATTCAACTTTACATTTCGATTCCATTTGAATTCAATTTACAATTTCAATTCTATTTGAATTCATCTTACTTTCAAATTTTCATTCAGATTTTCATTTCGAATTTTACTTGAATTCGATTCATCTTCTGATTCTGAATATTGAGTTTTATTTACCTTTATCTCAAATTCAATTTGAAATCACTTGTCGTTAAGTGAAAATTTTCAAAAAGTTCAAAAAAAATTTCTAACTCCCAAAATTTTCAGAAAATTTTGGCGGAGTCTCCTTTGTACGGAGGAGCTTTTGCAATATGACAAAAGATATAAATATATATACATCGACCCACTCGGTCGGAAAAGCAGAAAAACGGTTCATATTTCCTATTTTGTATTGTGTAGGCGTACCTTTATTAGCATTTTAAGCAAAGCGGTTTATTTATTTAGCTTTTGCGTGACAAAATGCAGCCCAAACAGCTTCCAAAAACCTGTACTTACTCAATTTAAACACGTAAGTGACAACTATAGGAAATCTATTTAACAATTCACTTATTTCAATAACAAATATATAGATTTCATTAGCCATACATCCAAAATAAATTCCATTAGCAATTCATAAGGTTTCAATTCAACTTAAATCGCTTCCATTTAATTCACATTCAATTTCTATTCAATTCAAGTGATTAGTAACTCACTTTCTTACATTCAATTCATTTCTAAGTGAATCTAACTCATATCTATTTCAATTGATACAAAAATCAATTTCTATTTGCTTTTATTAACTCATAGAATTTATACCATCTCGTTTTTGTCAAACGATAATTCTTTCTATTTAGATTTTTTAATATTCATGCAACTAAATGATTACTTGAGCAAACAATCATTTAAATTGATTCCATTCAATTTAACTTACATTCCATATTCTCATTCATTTCATTTGAAACCATTTCACAAAAATTTTCTTAAGTCGAGCATTTATTCAATATTTACTTAAGCTATTTCACTTCAAAACTCAAGTTCATTTCCTTGTAAACAATTTCCAACTTCAATTCTTGATTTGATTTTCATTTATCAAATTTATTCCATTCACTAATTTAATTCAATTAGTATATTCACTTATTCGTTTTAAATTTCACATTTCCATATTCAATTCATCGTGAATTCATTTTATCAATAACAAGGAAATTTTCAATTTATTTCTACTACCCACTTGAATTTAAATACAAATTCAAACCATTTTAAATTTAGCTTACAAATCAACTTTAGTTTAACCAATTCAATCTCCAATTCATTATTTCGTGAATTAATAAATTATCAAATCAGTTTACTTAAACTCAATCCATTTTATTTTATTTTATTTTCCCAAGTTTGGATTTTTTTATTCAACTTTATTCAAATCAAATTTCATTCCATTTCTTTAATTCATTTATTTACAAATGTAAACTCATTTGTTCATTCACAAATTCATTCCTTTTCAACTTGAATCTTATTCCAAATCAACTTTCACTTTATTTAATTGATTCACTTATACTTTCTTTAATTATACTTCATCCTTTAAGTTAAATTTATTCTATCAAAATTCAAATTGTATAAGTTATCAACTCATTTATTATTCCATTAATGAATTTATTTTCAAATATTCTCTCTAGAATTCTATTTCCAATTATAAATCACATTTACCATTTATTTTACAAATCCCATTTGTATATGAATTTATTTCTTATACTTTCAATTCATATTCATAAATTTCATTTGTTAAATGAATTTATCTCTAAATCTTCGGTTATATCATTTTATTTCTTATTTGATTTTCATATAACAATGATAATAATTCAATATTATCACTTCCTAACAACTAAACATCCATATACTATGATAATTCATAAAAATCATTTATTTTCTATACAAAAATAGTTTTAGGTAAAATTATTTCATTTACCCAATTTTAAAACAATACTGTGTCAGTTTATCTTGTTTAAGAGTTTAGAAACCCCTATCGATTACAGTTGGCCAGACTGCACCGACCAGAATCTATAAACAATCAACCAATAAGTCAACACAATACAAAACAAATTTTATATTCACTAACAAATACGCGCTCATATCTATTATTACACTCACACTCATTCTAGAGTACTACTGACTCTATCCCTAATGAGTAACACCCAACAGAGCCAAGGTTATCGCTTAACCGGCTGCTTTGATACCACTTGTAATGATACGATTTTTCGACGCTCGAAAGGCGACATTAATACGTCCACTATATCAAATGCCGCGCAATCCAATGCCGGAAAACCTAACCATTAAGGTTAAAAGAAGAGGTAGAAGAAAACAGAAGAAAAGAAAGAACAGAAAAACAGAAACAGAAACAATACAGAATCTCACATTCGCAGTGGAATAATATATAATAGATAATCACTAGTCTTTTAAAACAAAGAACTATATCAGTTTATACATACATCAATCAGAGTCAATATACAACTCAATACAACAATGGATAGTTATATAAATTTGTCCTCATACAAAATACACAGCGGAATAAAATAAACAAGTACGGTAGTACGCTTCGCCATCCAGCTTATCCCCAAAGCTCCAGAATATCCTAATAAAAATAACTCTAGGCTGCCCGTGTGGAATATTATGGGCACCCAGAGTTTAGAAGGGAACAATAAACTCCGAGTCAGTCATGGTGACTGGTGTGAGATCGTAAAACAATTATTTTCACAAAGAAAAATAAAATTAGTTCGCAATGCTTTTGGAAAATGAAACTACCATAAGACCTCCCGCCACACACACAATGCAAACATAGAATTGGAGGAGATTTCTTCTTATGATAGTCAAAGATGCTTACTACGCAAATCATTGGATTATTATTATTTATGTATAGTGGAAAAACATTTCGAAAGTATAATATTAATCTTAGCCAGCATACGACCAGTATCGTATGTCTACTATAGCTACCATTTAAACAGTGGTGACCACCATAAGTAAATGGCAGGTTCTACAACTAAAACCGTACAAGTTTCGTATTAGGAAATGGATTTCCAACAAATGGAAAGGCTAAGGAACTTCCTTTCCTACTGCCACATGGGATCGCCTCTGGCTGGACGTCCCGAGAGACAACTGCTCTCTACCAACACAAGGCCGGGTTACCTCTGTAACTAGGTAACTCACGAATATGCCATCCCCTAGTCCTTTGGGACCTTTATCCGAGCGCTTGGTAACCAACATCACACATAATAAATAAAGTGTGTCCACATGAGTAAGTATCTAGGCTCCATACCATGATACCACCCCTTTCCAGAAGGAAATGACATACCCTAGAGGGCGCGACCCTCATAACCTTGTCGCAACATTCCTGTTTCAACCATTTCCGAGTTGTGAGGCCCTGACAAAGTCTCTTCCACAATGCTACGCTTTTTCACAAAGCCACGTTTTGATCACAAATGATCAAATAAATGATCATCCCACAGCAACACTCAACATGCCACATTACCAAATTGGGAATATATCGCTGATAAATTTCAACTACATAACCTCTGAGCTCGTATGTCTCAAAGAATGGTGTTAAGCTAAGAGAATAAATTCTCCGCCACCAACAGAAAATGTATTTGAAAGAAATCAGCTCTATATCTCAAAATGTAATGTTAGACACATAACCATACAAGTCTGTTCCGGGTTCGAACAGAACCGAAGGCACTTCCAAAGAAGCCCTTGCAATCTGGGTATTCACAATCCCGATAAAACTTCCCATCACAAAGGAAATCTCTATACCGTAGCTAACGGTGCAGAGACAATCGATAGGTCATCCTATCGTTTTCACAAATACCCGGTCTTCACCACCAATCTTTAATACGATCCATATCGTCGTATCATTATTCTGAATGGGTTATTTGACACAAAGTTCCTTTCCCGGCTAAACCGAATAATAAGCATTTGTTTGAAAAACAAATCAAGTGCCATCTCAAAGGCAAATATTGATAGTCGGTGATTTAACTGTCAATAATATTCACAACAATCATCAGATTCAATTTGTTTGAAAAACAAATCAAGTGCCCTCTCAAAGTCAAATATTGATAGTCGGTGATTTAACTATCAACAATATTCACAACAATCATCAGATTCAATTTGTTTGAAAAACAAATCAAGTGCCATTTCAAAGGCAAATATTGATAGTTGGTGATTTAACTATCAACAATATTTACAAGAATCATCAGATTCAATTTGTTTGAAAAACAAATCAAGTGCCATCTCAAAGGAAAATATTGATAGTCGGTGATTTAACTATCAACAATATTCACAACAATCATCAGATTCAAATAATCTTCCCAAATTATTTAATTTCAAAATATCTTCATGAGATATATGTATTTTTTTCCACACTTCACATTTGAAAACCAATTTCAAATCACTTTTCACCTTTCAACTTTTGAAAATAAATTTCAAATCAATTTCCTTACACGGAATATATTTCCAAATATATCTTTTAAAAACACACTTAGAACTTTTAATTTATATTTTAAATGCTACTTTGGAATATACTCGGTTTTTCAAGGAAAATAAACTTCCATTTCAAAATGGTCCATTTAAACCAATTTAATAAATCTTTATCGATTTATTTCAAATTTACATTCCAAATTTGTAAATTTATTTCCACACTTCATCACTTTGAAAACCGATTTCAAATCATATTTTCCACACTTTAAAAATAAATCAATATTTATTTTTTCAAAACAAATTTCCCTTTCCTTTATAAATTCTATTCGGAATTTACATATCCAAATATTTACTTAAACATGATTTTTAAATCGTTTTCCAAATATTCACTTTCAAACAACAAATCAAATTCCAACTTTATTTCCCAGTTTATTTCAAATCCCAAATTATTTTAGAATGGATTTCCTAGGATTTATTTTTCAAATATCAAATCAATTTCCACTTTGATTTCAACAAATTTATCTCCTTTCAAAATAAATTCCTTTATCTCTGAAAAGAGTGTATGGATCGTACTTATATGGAGATAACAACAATAGTGCGGAATTATAGCAATAGCAAAGTAAAAACTTGCACACCAGGATTTTTATACTGGTTCGAACTTCTCGTTCTACGTCCAGTCCCAGACTCCTTCTGGAATTTCACTAATCAAAAACCCTCACTTCACCCGGAGGAATAGGTTAACAACACACCCGAACAGCCGAACGAGGACCTGAGCAACAGAACAGGATTTCGTGCCTCAACAGCAGAAGAGGACTTCTCAGTGCCTGAACAGCCAAACAGGACTTCAATAATACAACAAAAGTTTCTGACTTCTTGTGTTCTAGTAATAACACGAATGAGTCAATAAAGTACAGACTTCCTATAATCTTCTCCTTGTAGAAATGTATATTTATAATCTTGAAGAATTATGGAAGAATAAGTGTGATTTGAATATGGAATTGTTTTCACACAAGAGTTAGAATCAGAGAGAATAAGAAAGATATAAAACAAGAGATTAAGATTAATTAAAATTTTGATTCTAACATGTATTTATAAAGAGTCAAAGGTTGCAATTATTCGCGAAAAGTTTCTATGAAGAGATATAGTCATATCCCTTAATTAAGAGTTGTATCCCTTCGCGAATGAAAGTAACCCTTCAGAAAAATATAGCCGTTATAGAAAAACAGCCGTCTGAAAATAATTTTTAGCCAGCTGAAATTCTTCAAATCACGACCAGAAAGGAAATAGGAAATTTTTGCCTCAAAACAGCCGGCTGTTTATAAAAAGACAGCCGTTTGTTTATTGTGGTATACAAAATTTTTGACTTCAGAAACAGCCGTCTGTTTGTGTCCAAACAGCCGTCTGTTTCTGGTCATTTTTGTATATCTTGCCTATATGAGTTATAAATATATTCATATCATATCAAGGAGAGATTTTAACATATGTATAAACTCTAGACGCATACAAAACCATATCAATACTCTTCTTCAAGAATCTTGAATCTTCATATAATTCCTGCAATAAATGGTTAGTGTATAGAAGAATAAAAATATATAGTTGTTGACGTTAAAATATAGTATATATGGAATATCATATAGAATGAGATTCCAACATTCTCCCCCTTTTTGACGATGACAACTATATACAATAATCTCTATATATTTACTCCCCCTGAATATAAACTCCCCCTGCAAAAAAGAGTTAGTGCTTATATATACGAATATTTTCTCCCCCTTTGGCATCGCCAAAAAGACATGTATAAATCAATAATAACCAACATATGCATAGATATTACCGTAGATATATTACATGCCATAGAGTATCATAACTACCATCACAAGACAAATTGACCAAGAGTAGCAAAAAATATTACAAACCACATAGTTTAACCATAAATCCATAATATAGTAAGATAGGGTAGGATAAATACAAAAAGAGGGAACTAAAACTCCTCGGAGGTATCAGCAACTTCCTCGTCTCCATTGTTGCCGGAGCTTGAGGTCCATTGAAAAGGTTCCAGTTCAAAAGTTTGAGAAGAGGAGGCTCCGGAACAACCCAAACGCTCCCAAATCTTATTAAGAAAGCCGCGAATAGAATTGAAACGTTTTTCGGTCTTCTTCTCGTGTTTGATCATGCGCGCTCTCAGTTTGGCTTGGTTTTGAGAATATAAACCATAGGATAAGAATAGAAAGTAGTTAAGGAATTATAGGAGGTGATTAAAGAGAACGAGCTATGATAATGTTGTTTCATTCTAAGTGAAGCAAGAAACACTCATAGCTCAAGTGGCTATAACGTCATATTTTAGCCAAAAATTAAACTATAACTCGTTATAGGAAATTATTCCTAATTCGCGTCGTAGTTTAATAAAAGAATTTTCAAGAAGCGGTTTTGTAAAAATATCAGCTAACTGATTTTCAGAGGAAACAAAATCTAAATTAATTAATCCTTTTTCAATATTATCACGAAGAAAGTGATGACGAATGTCAATATGCTTTGTTCGTGAATGGTTGATAGAATTTTTGGATAGATTAATAGCACTTGAGTTATCACAATAAATAGTTGAATTAGATAAATTAATATCGAAATCTCTAAGTGTTTGTTGCATATAGATTACTTGAGCACAAGCCAGAGCAGCAGAAATATATTCTGCTTCACACGTAGAGAGTGAAACACAATTTTGTTTCTTACTAAACCAAGATACTAGTGATTTTCCAATGAAGTGGCACGTACCACTAGTACTTTTTCTATCCATTCGTGATCCACCAAAATCAGCATCACTATATGATACTAATTCAAACGGACATTCTTTCGGATAGAATAAACCGAAATCTTTGGTGTTAGTGAGATATCGTAATATTCGTTTAACTGCTCTTAAGTGTGATTCCTTTGGATTGGACTGGAATCTAGCACACAAGCAAACACTCATCATTATGTCGGGACGACTTGCAGTTAAATATAGTAATGATCCAATCATACTTCGATATAATTTCTGGTCTATACTTTTGCCATTTTCATCTTTATCAAGATGGGTTGTTGTACTCATAGGAGTTGGTTTGGCAGAAGTATTTTCCATTCCGAAGCGTTTGATTAGATTATTACAATATTTTTCTTGATTAATAAATATACCATTCGGTAATTGCTTAATCTGTAGACCAAGAAAGTATGATAATTCTCCCATATGGGACATTTCAAATTCCTTAGTCATAATATCCGAGAAATCCTGACATAATTTTTCGTTGGTGGAACCAAATATGATATCATCAACGTAGATTTGAACTATTAAAATATCCCTTTTTGAATGTTTAATGAATAATGTTTGATCAACCTTTCCAGTTTGAAATCCCGAAGAGATTAGATAGCTCTTAAGACGTTCGTACCAAGCACGTGGTGCTTGTTTTAAACCATATAGAGCCTTCTTAAGTCTATATACATGATTGGGATATTTTTCATTAGCAAACAGGGGAGGTTGTTCAACATACACATTTTCTTTAATATATCCATTCAGAAAGGCACTTTTAACGTCCATCTGATAAAGTTTGAAATTATGAAAACACGCATAGGCAAGTAATATTCGAATTGCTTCTAGTCTTGCTACAGGAGCGAATGTCTCTTCATAGTCGATACCTTCTTCTTGATTGTATCCTTGAGCCACCAATCTTGCTTTATTTCTAGTGATATTTCCTTGTTCGTCCGCCTTGTTTTTGTAAACCCATTTTGTTCCAATAATAGTTTGATTACTTGGTCTAGGAACTAATTCCCAAACTTCATTGCATTCAAACTGATTTAGTTCTTCTTGCATTGCAATGATCCAGTATTCGTCGGTAGAAGCTTCCTTTGGGTTCTTTGGCTCGATAGTAGATATGAATGCTACGTGGCCCATTTGATTTAATTGATTCCTAGTTCGAACGTTTGAATTAATTTCTCCAATAACGTTTTGAATAAGATGATCCTGTAAAATATGTGGTGGAGATTTTAATTCATTTTGAATATTATTGTTCTCACTAGGATTATCAATTTTGTTTTCATTTATTTCAAAATTTTCAGATTCTGTATTTATGATGTTATCATCATCATCATTATTTATACTTGTTATTTGTTGAAAATTTTCATCAAACGATACATGTAGAGTTTCCTCAACAGTATTTGTTCTTTTATTAAACACTCGATAGGCCTTGCTTCGATCCGAATATCCTAGGAAGAAACCTTCGTCAGATTTCGCATCAAATTTGCCAAGCTGATCTTTAGTGTTTAATATAAAACATTTTGAACCAAAAACTTTGAAATAGGATATGTTTGGTTTTCTGCCATTAAAGAGTTCATACGGAGTATTCTTAGTGAGAGGTCGAATGGAAACCCTGTTTAAAACATAACAGGCAGTTGCTACGGCTTCTGCCCAGAAATGTTTTGGAAGTGTGCTTCCATTTAACAAAGTTCTTGCACATTCCTGTAAAGTTCTATTCTTTCGTTCTACAACTCCATTTTGTTGTGGAGTTCTAGGAAACGAGAAATTATGAGAAATTCCTTTCTTTTTACAGAATTGTTCAAAAGCTTCGTTTTCGAACTCTCCTCCATGATCACTCCGAATATTCTTAATTTTTAATCCCTTTAAGTTTTGGATTCTCTTGACGAAAATTTTAAAGTGATCAAAAGTATCACTTTTATTTTTCATAAAAATTGTCCAAGTATATCTAGAAAAATCATCGACAATTACAAACACATATTTGTTATGATTTATGGATTGCACTTGTGTTGGTCCAAATAGATCCATATGAAGTAACTCAAGTGGTTGTAATGTCGAAATGACCTTTTTAGATTTAAATGATGATTTTGTTAACTTACCTAATTGACAAGCATCACAAATATGATCTACTTTAAAGTTCATTTTTGGTAACCCCTTTATTAAGTTATTTTTAGATAACTTATTAATGGATTTGAAGTTAATATGACAGAATCGTTTGTGCCATAGCCAAGGATCATTTTCATTAGCTATTAAGCACATATCTGAATTATGATTGACTTTCATATTCAGAACATATATATTTCTGTCTCTATTACCTTCAAATATGAGATTTCCACTGTGATCTAAAATGCTACACCTATCTTCGGAAAAAGAGATTTTGAATCCTTTGTCACACAATTGGCTAATACTTAACAAATTGTGCTTCAGGTTTTTAACAAGTAAAACATTAGAGATGAGAGGAGTATTAGAGTTACCGAAGTTGCTCACATCGCCTTTGCCGATGATATAACCTTTGGAATTATCTCCAAATGTGACCGAGCCTTCATTTGTGTAGGTAATATTTGTCAGCATACTTTTGTCTCCAGTCATATGTTTAGAGCAACCACTATCTAGAATCCACTTTCCTCTCTTTTTAAGTGGGACCTGCAAAAAATAGAATTAAGAACATTGGTACCCACCTTTTTATAGGGTCCTAAGAGTTAGGTCTTAGGAAACCAAACCCATTCGGGTCCGGTATTCCCTTTGTATATATAATTCTGACTTTTATGAACAGTTTCCAAAAAGGATTTTATATATTTATTCCTAATCAAACTATTGTTTGTTTTAGGAACCCATATTTTTATGGTTTTAGACGTCTGTATCCTTTTTGGTTTATCTATAGAAGCTTTCAACTCTTGATTCCTTTTAGATTGAGCCAATGTGGATTTTGATTTAACAAACTGTCTCTAATTATTTTGAGGAGCTATTTGTTTCTTAATATATCCTAGTCCCTTTTTACTGGTAGAAGGCTGAGAGTTTTCAATTATCTTAGATAAATTTTCTCTCCCCTTATTAAAATTAGAGATATTTTTAGAAATATCTTCTAATTTAGCCTTTAATCTAGTATTTTCCAACCCAATCAGTTTGACTTTAGATTTTAGCTCATGATTTTCAGAAGACAAAGCATCGTTCTTTTCTTTTTGAGTTTCAATTTCTTGACTCAAGAAAGTTAATTGAGAATCATTATTAGAAGATGAAAGTTGGATTTTCTCTAATTCCTCTTCTAATATTTTCTTCTCGTCTTTAAGCATATCTCTTTCGAATTCTGCTTTGTTCTTTTGTTCAACAGCTTCTTTATACTTTTTCTTGAGATTTTTCATAGTACTAATTAATTCAGTATTAATTTCAACCATATCATCGAAAGTAAAATTTGGTACCTCATTTTCAGTAGCCATGAAGCATACATTGGCTTGTTCATTATCGCTTTCACTGCTACTATAAGAAGATGAAGAGTCTGAATCATCCCAAGTGACAGAGAATGCTTTCTTCTTGAACTTGTCCTTCTTGAACTTGTTGTATTTCTATTTCTTCTGGTCTGGACAGTCTTTTTGCATGTGTCCTTTCTTGTGACAGTTGAAGCATTCTAGAATTGATGAAGATGGTTTATTAAAGTTCCTTTTTCCATTGTTTCTATTTCCCTTTTTGTATTTGAGAAACTTTTTGAAATTTTCAGCAATAAATGCTAAATCTTCATCATCTGATTCTGATTCATCTTTTTCAGCATGGAAGGCTATATTCTTCCTGTCTTGAGTTTGAACTCGTTTTTCTTGCAGATTGACTTCATATGACATTAGATTTCCTATTAACTCTTCTGGCTTCATTTCTGAAATATCGTTAGCTTCTTCAATCGCCAAAACTTTTCTTTCCCATTTGTCAGTTAGAGAGTTTAGGATTTTTGAGACAACATCTGCATCTGAATATGTTACACCAAGTCCGATCTAGGCATGATGGATATCTTGAAATCTAGAGTACATATCATTTATGGACTCGTCTTGCTTCATTCTGAAATTTTGGAACTGATTTTTGAGCATAAATATCTTGCTTTGCTTGACTTTGCTTGTTCCTTCATGAGTTGTTTTTAGTGTTTGCCATATTTGATATGCAGTGGTGCATATGCTAACACGATTGAACTCATTTCTATCTAGAGCACAAAACAACATGTTCATAGCCTTGGCATTTAGGGTAGCTTCTGCTTTTTGGGTTGTCGACCAAGTAGTATATTCAGTGGTTGGTGCAGTGTATTCGGCTTGTGTGATATTCCCAGCATCAAAACCATTAGCCTGCATATAAATACCCATTCGTGTCGCCCAATAGTTATAATTTAATCCATTGAAGAATAGAGGTCGTCCAGTGGCTTGTCCTTCTACAATGCCAGAGTTAGTGACAGTGACAGGATTTGGAATAGCGTTGTTATCCGTGTTGGCCATATAAGTAGATTATCAAATAACTGTGTAACGGTTATTAGATTCCTGCTCCGATACCAAATGAAAAGAGTGTATGGATCGTACTTATATGGAGATAACAACAATAGTGCGGAATTATAGCAATAGCAAAGTAAAAACTTGCACACCAGGATTTTTATACTGGTTCGAACTTCCCATTCTACGTCCAGTCCCAGACTCCTTCTGGAATTTCACTAATCAAAAACCCTCACTTCACCCGGAGGAATAGGTTAACAACACACCCGAACAGCCGAACGGGGACCTGAGCAACAGAACAGGATTTCGTGCCTCAACAGCAGAAGAGGACTTCTCAGTGCCTGAACAGCCGAACAGGACTTCAATAATACAACAAAAGTTTCTGACTTCTTGTGTTCTAGTAATAACACGAATGAGTCAATAAAGTACAGACTTCCTATAATCTTCTCCTTGTAGAAATGTATATTTATAATCTTGAAGAATTATGGAAGAATAAGTGTGATTTGAATATGGAATTGTTTTCACACAAGAGTTAGAATCAGAGAGAATAAGAAAGATATAAAACAAGAGATTAAGATTAATTAAAATTTTGATTCTAACATGTATTTATAAAGAGTCAAAGGTTGCAATTATTTGCGAAAAGTTTCTATGAAGAGATATAGTCATATCTCTTAATTAAGAGTTGTATCCCTTCGCGAATGAAAGTAACCCTTCAGAAAAATATAGCCGTTATAGAAAAACAGCCGTCTGAAAATAATTTTTAGCCAGCTGAAATTCTTCAAATCACGACCAGAAAGGAAATAGGCAATTTTTGCCTCAAAATAGCCGGCTGTTTATAAACGGACAGCCGTCTGTTTATTGTGGTATACAAAATTTTTGACTTCAGAAACAGCCGTCTGTTTGTGTCCAAACAGCCGTCTGTTTCTGGTCATTTTTGTATATCTTGCCTATATGAGTTATAAATATATTCATATCATATCAAGGAGAGATTTTAGCATATGTATAAACTCTAGACGCATACAAAACCATATCAATACTCTTCTTCAAGAATCTTGAATCTTCATATAATTCCTGCAATAAATGGTTAGTGTATAGAAGAATAAAAATATATAGTTGTTGACGTCAAAATATAGTATATATGGAATATCATATAGAATGAGATTCCAACAATCTCTTCCAAACCATTTAAAATTCCATTTTTAGATAAATTTTCCAACTTTCGAATAATACTATTCAAAATCCATTTATAAAAATTCTTTTCCATATTTTGGAAATAATTCGACAAGATTATAAAAATCAAATTTACGCTTTAAAATTCCTACTTTTAAATTCATTCAATTCTTTCAAAGAATTTACTTAAAATTTCCAATTTTAATTTCAAAAATCCAATTTCATTTATTTCTGGTATCCAACGATACCAAAAATACATTCGGCTAAATTTTAGCCTTCAACACATTCAATCACAGATATAATCATTCACAGATTATAAATAAATAATCACACAACATATGAAACAAATTCATATAATTTTGAGGAATCCAATTGGATCCCTCCAACCTGTTTCCCTACATCCAAAGACGTTAGCACAATACCAATTCCACTTCGAGGTGGAATATCGTGGTATATGGGATTTATAAAATATCATCCGCTATTATGCGGCGCAATAGGGTCTCATCCGCTATATAATGCTGGAAATCTCAACTGCAATATATACATATGCCAATATATATATATATATATATTGCTATATATATAGATATATCCTACTATATCTAATATCACATCCAAACAGCAATCAATCAATAACTGCAAAAATCAACTTTTCCTTTTGAGTGAGAAGATCTCACCTTTGGTTTTAAATTTGCAATACAATCCATTTATACCATTCTTCACGGTTTCAAACCTTGTATAAACAATTTATACAATTTATTAATATTCGAAATAAATCGAATAATAAATTTCCATTTAATAGTTTTAATCCAACTAATATGTATTTAAAAAAAATTCCTTTTCAACCCTATATATTTTCCAAAGTCTTATCTAAAATTATATGTATGGTTTACTTTGTATATATATACACATATGAAAAGAACAGAGCTGCCTTCATCATCTTTTCCAAAATCAACATTTTCATCTTATAAAATTTACTGTAAAATCAAATAATGTTATATATTTTTTCTGCATGTATATATACGATTTTAGATTCAAACTAAATTAAGATTAACATAAAAATTTAAAACTGCTTAAACTTTATATATATTTTCAAACAACAGAAAAGAAAAAAATTCATACCCAAAATCGAGAATAGCAGTCGCGAACTTCCCTAAACCCATCGCCACTCGATCAGCACTGCCCTCGATCATTTACCATCTGCTGAGCAAAACGAGGATCCAGAGGCATCGCACCTCTTCCCAATGCCTCGACTTCAGCCCTGACTTCGACTACCCATCACGCGACCCCTACGTCGAAATCGAACCAAGCCCTAGCTGCTCGATCCTACACATCACAGTCGCACGCGACCCAGTGATTTCTGGCCTTTCCCCCCCTTCGCGTAGGCACGCACGTGCCTCCACTTCATCTGACAACGCGAGCGCGCGCGACTCCACGGCAGTCGATTTGATTTTTCGAACAGAAGGGAAGAACTGCGATGATTTTTTT
This sequence comes from Allium fistulosum, assembly GCA_030737815.1. Taxonomy (NCBI): domain Eukaryota; kingdom Viridiplantae; phylum Streptophyta; class Magnoliopsida; order Asparagales; family Amaryllidaceae; genus Allium; species Allium fistulosum. The sequence continues at coordinate 419,511,442 of CM060907.1, read as the reverse complement.
CTTTTCGATTTTCATTCGTTCCTAATTTTTTTATACGAACGGTCTGAAGCAAAAGGAAATGAGGGAAGGAAAACGTGGATCTGCAATGGAAGAGGAAGGATTTTAAATTTGTCTTCGAAGATGCCATTTTTATTAGAACGAAAGTGTTTTTTTTCTTTGAATGAAGAGAGGCTGCCATTATCAAGAAGTATCGATCATTGAAAAACAATGTCGGCGGCTAGAGAATGAATTAGGGTTTCAGCCCTAATACGTGAATATATATACACTGATATATATTAATTTAATAATATTTTCACAAATTATTAAACTTTTTAAACAAATTCCAATTGAAACGTGCCGACAGGCGTTTATAATGTTATACGCCTATTCCGAACACAATGGAAAAGGTTCCGAGTCCAAATTCGATCGTATGGAGAAGATAGATTTTTGGACCAGTTATAATATTAAATTTTCAATTTAATTTCAGCGCGTTTGCTTATCGTACAGCCAAACGATTACTCCAAACATTACGAAAATTGAAATCTGATAATAATACAATATTACGATTCCAATGAAGCTGGTTTCGTCGAATTCCGATACTATGCCTCGGAATGCTATTTTTAAATTTAATTTAAACAATAAAATTTCAAAACTGAACAAAACAGTTTTACATTCAATTATGAAAGTTCCAGTACCTTTAGAACTATCAATATAGATGTTCTAAGCCTTGAAAATATTTTAAATCGGCTTAATACTAAAGATTCAAATTTTTGCCCATTTGCAATTAATTAAATTCAAAAATTTAATCGCCAAATTCATTCTGATATTTGAATTTCAAATTAAACTATCATTCGAATATTTAAACTCAATTAAATATTCACATTTCAAATGTTAAAAATTCAGGGTCGTTACAGTTCGTATCGATCGATGTTTTACTATTCGTACTCCATCGATGTTGCACTTGATGGATACGAACAACATTAGAATGATGGATACGAACAGTAGAGGATTGATGGATACTAACAGTAGAGGATTGATGGATACGAACAATAGAGGATTGATGGATATGAACAGCAGAGGATTGATGGATACGAATAGTTGATTCCCAAGTTTGCATCGATCATATCTTAAGCATACGAACTCGGATTGACTTGAAATTTGAAACGTCGGCTTTTATAGCTTTGCTTGTCATGTCTTGTCAATTGTAGCTCAATCTGGACTTGGACAAAATTTACCGATATCCATAGTGAAACAGTGTATAACCAATCTTTGGGACGAACTGTTTTTGATTTCCAGTCAACTTTTTAGTGTCACAGCCTTGCCAAAAGGTGGGATAATAGCTGTAGCATTGTTAACACCACTTTTTCAACGACCTAGCACTCAGCGGTCTATGACTTACCGATTTAAAGGACTCAAGCGACTTAAGCAACTCAAGCCTTCAGCGACCTAACGACTTATCGAGCTAAGAGACCCACCGGCTCAACGATCTACAAGCTAGTGACCTAACGAGATAAGAAGGCTACGACCTAACACCAGAAGATCTCCTGCGACCTAACTTCAGTTAGCGACCTAGTGACCTAACGAGTTAGCGACCTAGCGACCTAACGAGTTAGCGACCTAGCGACCTAACTATTTAGGAAAAGGGAACGACTTAGCATGCTCCAGAGTAAAGCCACAGGACCTACCTCTTCTGTTAGGTCGCTCACGACCTAATCTTGCCGAGATAACTTCTGAATTCACTACATTAGGTCACTCACACCCAGTATCTCACCCAGAATGGCACCATTAAGTCGCCAATGACTTAAGCTAACTCGGGATGACTCTTAGGTCACTTACGTCCTACGACCTAACCCCTAAGTCGTCCACGACCTATGACCTACCTCCAGATTTTTCCTATAAATACCCTGCCTACTCCGCATTTGGAAGAGGACTTTTTTTGAGACTTTGAAGCGCTGAAACTCTGCTGCATTCACGACCTCTACAACACCTCTACTACCGAAAACATCTCAAACTACCTAATTAAAGAGAAGACCAGCTACATTCAAGATGGATTCTAGAATCTCTTTTGCATTGAAGTGTTGATTACTTGTATCGATTGTTGAATAATCGAAGGAATTCTTGTAAAACTTGTAATCGAACCTGTGATAAAGAAGATAAAGTGGACGTAGGCTTAATTTTGAGCCGAACCACTATAAAACTGATGTCTCTTTACTTTTCTGCTATACTCTGCTTATTTTTAGTTCCCGTACCAACGGGTGGAGCTTTCACTTTACTAATACTCACACCGGGGTGTTAGCGTTCGATTTTTACGTTAACATTTTTAGCTCCCATTAAAGTCCAGAAGCTGTTAAGAAAAGCCCCGAGATATGTAATTCAAGGCGACCATTTGTACAGACAAGGATTCTCGATGCCATTACTCCGATGTGTAACCAAAGAAGAGGCTAAGACAATTTTGGTTGAGGTGCACGGAGGAGAGTGTGGGGATCATTTAGGTGGTCAAACTCTTGCAAAGAAAATTCTCCTCTATGGGTATTTTTGGCCGGATATTAATCGAGATGCTGCTAGCTACTCTCGAAAGTGTGACAGATGCCAAAGATTTGCAAAAATCCAAAGAGCACCTTCCACCGTGCTAACATAGTTTGTCAGTCCATGGCCATTCGCCATTTGGGGAATAGATCTCATTGGGCCTATGCCGATTGCCAGATCCGGAAACAAATATGCCATTGTTGTTGTTGATTATTTCACTAAATGGGCTGAAGCTGAACCATTGGCTACTATTACCTCTAAAAAGATGATAAATTTTGTGACTAAAAATATCATTTGCAGGTATGGTGTGCCTCAGAAGATAATAACAGACAATGGTACTCAATTCGAAAGCGAAGAATTCCAAGAATTTTGCAGGCGATTCAAGATCCGAAAAAGCTTCTCAATAGTGGCTCATCCACAAGCAAACGGGCAAGTGGAAGCAGTGAACAAAATCATCAAATCAACCATCAAAAAGCAACTGGAAAAAGCAAAAGGTGGTTGGGTTGATAAGATGCCACTAGCACTATGGGCATATAGGACTACCCATAAAACTGCGACTGGGCACACTCCATTCTCATTAGCATATGGATCGGAAGCAATGATTCCAGTGGAAATAGAGGTCCCCTCACAAAGGAGAATTCATTTCAACCAAGCTGAAAATGAAAAACTGCAACTTGAAGCACTTGACTTGCTCGATGAAAGAAGGAAAGAAGCTGAACTCAGAGTTGCAGCTCAACAGCAAAGGATAACCAGGCACTTCAATTCCAAAGTTTGTCAACGCAGCTTTGAAATTGGAGATCTAGTCTTGAAAAGGATCATGACAACAACAGGAGTGTTTGGGCCAAACTGGGAAGGGCCGTATGTCATAGGCAAAAAACTTCTTGATGGCACTTTCATACTCACAACTGTCGAAGGAGATCCAATCCCGAGAGCCTGGAACAGCAATCACTTACGTCCATATTTTACTTGAAAGCTATGCTTAGATTTGTAAAATAATGCTGGATGAATCATTCTTGTATTGTAAGCCATTGCAAAATCAGTTTGACTCAGCAATAAGAACTATAAAGTAGATGTAGGCCCAATTCTTGGCCGAACCACTATAAATCTTGTGTCTTCTACTGCTTTAAAATGCCTATATCATTTCGATGTGCAAATATCTTAAATATGTTGCTAAAATGTCGATTTAATATTGCAGGAAATCAAAGCAAAGCTTACCTATTCAACACGTCACAAATCCAAGCGATTCCCATAAATCACTCAACAAACAAATGTCAAGCCACAAAAATTCCAGATTCAATTCCTACATAAGAAGTACTTCTCACAAACAGTTGGTGATTCCACCAAAGGGGCACCTTCCTAAAGTGAAGGTTCCAGGCCCTTGCTAACGGATTGAGATCATTTGTGCAAACAAACATCCGATTAAGTAGCTTGCGTCTGCCCCGTGGATTCACTTAACAAAGAAGTGCATTTCTCTGGAAGAATCAAACAACCTGCAAAAGGAAGGAACATGTATTCAAAGGTGATAACAAGGAATCGCCGAGGAACAGATGATGAAAAGATATTGGCAAGCAGAAAAAAAATAGCCAAAATGGAATCTTGTCTCTCAACCAAAAAGGTTGGTGGAACCACCGAAGGGGCACCTTCCCAAAGTGAAGGCACCGGGCCCTTGTTGCTTAATTGTGATCATTTGTGCAAACAAACATCCAGTTAGGTGGCTTGCATCCGCCCCATGGAACCACTTAACTGTGAAACACAACCTTCCTGGCAAACAATTCAAAGCCCTCTCCGGAGGCACAATTTAAAGGCCTCCAACGAGGCACGCTGTAAAATGAAATGTTTTTCTCAACCAATAAGGTTGATGGTACCACTGAAGGGGCACCTTCCCAAAGTGAAGGCACCAGGCCCTTGCTAGTTAATTGCGATCGTTTGTGCACGAACATCCAATTAAGAGGCTTGCGTCCGCCCCGTGGATCCATTTGACTGTGAGAAATAACTTTCAGGCAAACAAATAAAGCCCTCTTAGGAGGCACTCTTCTACTCTCATGGGAACGTTCTTCCCCAAAAAAGTTGAAGTGCAAAATAAAGCCCTCCAACGAGGCACGCTGTAAAATGAAATGTTTTTCTCAACCAAAAAGGTTGGTGGTACCATCGAAGGGGCACCTTCCCAAAGTGAAGGCACCGGGCCCTTGCTACTTAATTATGATTGTCTGTGCAAACAAACATTCAGTTAAGCGGCTTGCGTCTGCCCCGTGGATCCATTAATTGTGAGAAATAACTTTCAAGCAAAACAAGAAGCCCTCTTCGGAGGCACAAATCAAGAAGCCCTCTTTAGAGGCACAAAGCCTTCTTCGGAAGCACTAAACAAATAAAGCCCTCTAACGAGGCACATCCAAAAACTTCGTTGATGGAACCACCGAAGGGGCACCTTCTCAAAAAAGAAGGTTCTAGGCCGCAGCTAAATACTCAAGATCATTTGTGCAGACAAGTATCCGATAAAACAGCTGACGTCTGTCCCGTAGGCCCATTCAATGATGAAGCATAACTTTCTGACAAATAGATCAAAGCTTTCTTCGAAAGCTCGCTTCACTGCGTAGGGGAATCCACTTTTCAAAAGATAAAAAGTGACCATCTCCGAAAGTTGAAGTGTTTAAAAGAAAAAAAGAGAAAGAAAAACTTCTCCGATGCAAAGCATACTCTACTAAAAGCAGAATAATATTTCCACAAAACGGAAGAATTATTCTCTAGAATAAGAGTACAAGTCTTTTCATAATATTGCAATGAGCCATGGTATGGGGGCATATAGCTATATTAATAAAAACAACGCTCAAACAGCATACCACGAGCTCACTTGAGTATCGTACAAAGAAAATAAAGAAATTCGTGCAAAAACAAGGAATAAATGCATTCACAAATACTGACAAGAAATTGTACAAGTAAAAAGAGTCATTTTTATTCCATACTGTCAAATTTTTTATTCATGTACAAGTTTCAAAAAGCGGGGGCCGGTACCCACACAATCTCCGGACGATACAAGTCTGTAGACAAAAGACAAAATAGCAAAACAAGAAAGATAGAACCAAACTCATTTCTTCTTCCTCCCGCCGCCTTTGGAGCTTTCACTTGGCTTAATGGCTAACTTTGCAAGCCGACCTGGACGAGTTGTGGAAGAAGGAGAAAGAGGTGCAATTGGGTCATCTTTTGTTTTCTGGTCACCAGCGGAAGTGTCTGCTTTTTCATCATCAGTAGAAGCGCCTTTTTTTTCTTCGAAACCCCGCGCTTTCCCCTCTTCTTTGAAGAAGATTCGCTGCCCAGAGAAATAAGATCAGTAAGCTTTGTATCATCAGCAGTGAATCTTTTCGGGGTCCTCTCACCCTCCTCAAGTTCCTCGGTTTTTTGCTCTTTAGAAGCCGCCGGGTCGTCTAAGCCTTGAAGAGCTTCTATTTTTTCTTCTTGAGATCCCGGTTGAGAAGCAGAAGGAGGAGTAACTTGAAGAGGTGGAGGGGAAGCAACTAGGGGAGGCGAAGCTGGTACAGCACTTGTTGTTTTGGCTACAGAAGAAGAAAAGTTAAAAACATTTGTATTTCCCGCGAAAAGAGGAGATAGTGGCACATCAAGGCTTAAGTAATAGGCAAAAAGTTCATCAAGCTCATGTGAAGCAAACGAGCAATCCACTTGAGCCAGATCGGAATTGAAGTTACCTGGAGAGCTTGGTTTGATCACTTCGATATCATAGTCTTGGGCTTCTGTACTTTCTTGGGCCTCTTCTTCAGTGTGAGCAGCTTTAGTTTCAGTTACGGCTTTAGTAGGAGGCGGAGAATGGGAACTTGAGCCAATAATATCAACATCAACCGAAGATGAAGGACGAGCTGGGTCGATCAAAGGTGCCTTCCCTGGACGCTCTCCTTCCGCTACTTCGGCTCACTGATTAGCAAGTTGTACTTTCCCTCTTGCAAGGGCGGCACGTCCCTCGTCGTCCAAATAGTTAGCCTCAAATCGTCTTCGGTATAACCGGCATCTTTGAGCACTTCAACCGCTGCTTCACACACTTCAGCTAATGTAATCTCATACTTCGGGCCCAAGAAAGAGAGACTGCCTTTCCCCAAGATGCTGAGGACATAAGTTCAAATAAAGTGGAGCTGATGTTGGCTTTAGTCGCCTCGTGCGAATGTTCAGCTGCCACTTTTCCAGAAATGGCGTCGTCACATTCTTTTTCAGCTTTAGCAAGCTGGATCTTTAGCATCGCAATCTCCACTTCTTGGGAGCTGACTTTTTCCCGCAGCTGGACGGTATCGTTGCGGTATTTTTCAACAACATGCTGTTCCGCCTCAAGTTTGGCCTCAACATCTTGCTGAGCAGCATGAGCATCCCTTACTAGCTTTTGGAGCACTTCTTCCTTTTGTGTATATGAAGTAGAAGATGTGGCGAGCTCGTCTTTGAGTTTCTTGACTTCAGCCTCAAGCTCCTCGTTGAAAGTAGTGATGCTCTTCATTTCTACATCGTACTGATTAAGAATTTTCTGCCATTCAGATTTATCGTTCTCCATGGTCAGCATGGCTTCAAGATTTAAGCGATTTATTCTTTGAAGTTCATCGACCAGTTTTTGCCAGATGAACATTCTTTCTATATCAAGCTTCACAGCATCAAGATTTCTCAGCATGGCTTGTTTATCAATTGGAACTAAGTCCAAATCAAAGCGCACTCCTTTCAAACACCAATTCGGAAATCGACTTTGGAGTGCAGTCGGAGGCTTCTCGGCCTGATAAGGAGGCCTGTTGATGATTGACTGAATATCAGCTCCTTTGAGGGAAGGAGAGCGGGAAGGAATATCTAAAGAGACAAAAGCAGCGGGCACTTTACAGATTTCAGATGAAGACTTGTCGTCGAGTTTGGCCCGCTTGCTTGGATCCTCAGTCATGTGACTCTTTCCCCTATCATCGTGAGACTTTCTTGTGTAAGAATCGTCATCTCTTTGGGAGGAGTCATGGCGGTCATCTTTTCTTCCATATCGCTCCTCGTAAGCCTGCCTCTTACGAGCTTTCCTAGCCGCTCGTTCCTCATCAGTTTCCCTGGGGGCAGAGATATAGCGCCGGGGATCATAAAAGTCACGCCTTCCGTAACGTTGGAAATCATCATAATACGAGCCACTTCGTCCCATTGGAGAATCTGAAAATGAAAAAGAAATAGAATTTAGAAATCTCCAGAAAAAGGAAGTTAAGTGCGAGTAACTGCTAAAAATCCTAAGTGTGTGTGGTGTGCAAACTACGCGCGTCAAGCTACAAACCACTCTTCAGCTTAGGAGTGATGTCGGCTTTTACAATAGGGGTCAACTCTTGGGTTGACGGAAGTGGTCGTAAGACAGATGTTGCTTCGACCGATGGAGAGACAAGCTTAGGAGCGGTGATATCGTCTTTAAAAAGCTCTTGTGAAGTCACCAAAAAATCGCTTAACCCCACGAAGATTTCGTCACCATTATGCCCAGCCGAGTGAGTCACACCAGCAGTTCCTTCTTCAGCATTTTCAGCACTTTTTGTGGCAGAACTTTCCTTCTTCGTCCCCTCATCAGCTTCCGTGGCGGTCTTCCCGGGACATTGTTGAAGTTCCTCTTCTTCGATAACCGGAAGAAGCTTAGACTTGCCGGAAAACTCTGCACCCTCAGCAGAACCGGAGCATTTTATCAATGAAGCTTTTGCAACTAGTTCTTTCAACGCAAGTTCTTTTGCGGGGGCTGGGGCATCAGATGTTTCCGGTTGAGGAGCAGGGTCATCGCGAAGCTGAAGGGATCTTGAAGGATGTAAAAGGCCAAATTGATGTAGAAATTCATCTTTCAAAAGAAATTTGATACTCCTTTCTTCGACGGCTACAACACTTAGCCTATCAAAAGTCGACTTGTGACTGGAGTCTTTAGAAGGGAGAGGGAGTGCTGCAAGAGTAAAAATGAAGTTAATACTTGACAACCCGAATTCTGAAAAGCTCAGAAATGGAATGAATGGAGATAAACAATCTTACTTCCTACTCTCCAGATGCCATAGAATCCTGGAGGGCAACGAACGAAGAAAAACTGATTTAAGAACGCGTGAGCGCTGTCGGGCAAGTCTGTAATCAGTTTGTGATTTCTAGCGCTCCTTATAAGTGTGATGGAAAGATGATCTTTATTCCTCCCGAATGAACATAAGTAGCAAATTTTGTTGAAGTTCGGAAGGCGATTAAGTGTTCTCTCGAACAACACACACAACCCCATAAGAATGGCATAGCCATTGGGGTGCAACTGGAATGGAGAGATAGTCAACCGAAGAAGCAGCTTTCTGAGAAAGTCATTGAAAGGAGGAATAGCTCCGCTCAAGCACATCTGGCGATTGACCGCAATAAAGCCAGGAGGTGGCCTGTCGGCAGTATCATTTACTCCAGGAAGTAGAGCTTCGGTCTCAGCAATGCCAAATTGGACGCAAAGCGGGCTGAAAGCCCGTTGGGTTAGAGTGGTTGAGACTATTTCCGGAGGATTCTCCAGAGGGTCAGCTATTAGGAAGACTTCTTCAATCTGTTCTACTGTTCCTTCTTGTGCTTGATGAGAAGTCATTTTACACAAGGAACTGGATGTTCAAATATGAAGGTGCACGTTTCCTAGAAGCGTATGAAGTGTTGTGCGAAGCTAATAAAATAACAAGTGAATAAAAATAATAATACTGGTTGGCATACGTCAATTCAGGAAGATTCAAGACTTGTTATTAAATGAAAACTGAGAGTAGTGTCAATGCAGATAACATTCGATAATAAGCAGTTCTAACTGTGAGAATTTTACGTTGACACTTCATTCAAGTTAGTTAATTCGCAGCATTTCACACTCGATTGAATTTAGTTTATTTTACTTAAGTAGAATATCGTCTCTTGATTTAATCCATCATTCGATGTGGGAAGTCAATGATGAGTATATTCGTCCCACTTTTCTGCAAATGTTTAATTTAACAGGTTATTAGCAATCAAGCCAGTACAATCTGTGAAAAAGTACAACAAGTTCAGGCAGTTCAAATTGGCAATTCAGTCAAGTTCTGTGAAAATTTTGCAAGTGTTCGAATCCTTAAGTCGCAGGAACGACTTAAGACTAGCTCGGGATTACTTAGGTCGTCCAAATCATGTTCAACGACCTAACATAAGTCGGCCTCCATTAGGTCGCTCTGCCTGGGTTATAAAAGTTCATCAACCCTATGAGTTAAAAATGCTCCACGGGTTAAAATTAAGTCGTTTGCTTGGTTAAGTCGTTTGCTTGGTTAAGTCGTTTTCTTGGTTAAACCGTTTGCTGAGTTATGTCGTGTGATTCATGTTTAAACCCTAAGTCCTGCTCTCCACTCGCACGTTGCCGCGTGTCCATCCCCTTTACCTCACCAGAAACACCGCAACATAACCGGCTATCCACTAACCCGTTAATCTAAAATCTCCTCATCGTCTCTTCCAAACACCTAAAACCCCTCGTCTCTCTAATACCACCAAATCACCCAAAAAACCATTAACATCTTCTCAGATTCGCCACAAATTCAATATTGCTATTTTATCATGAATCGCATCCACTGCGTGATCGACAACGGTCACAAATTGGTTGAAATATGATTCTCGATGAAATGCAGCAAAAGAAAGTGAATCAAAGTCAGAATGTGGAAATCGGCGATTTGACAACAGAAGTAGGTGAACGATGGTCAGAATTACTTACGTAGTTGGATGGAGGATTGATCGACGATGAGAAGGTTGGGATTTTGTCTTCGAAAGCTTGGAGAAAACGCCAATGGTAGTTTCGGAAAATAGGGCAAGTGAGGAAACGGAAGAAGAAGCCGAGCAACTTATAGGCGGGAAAGGTGGAATTCGAATCGGCTTAAACGACCTAACAACTCCAGCGACTCACGACTTAGCAACTCAGATGGCACGAGTTAAAAAGTGTCGAAGCACACGACCTAGTCCCTAGGCATATACTTCGAGGGGCAAGTGTTAACACCACTTTTTCAACGACCTAGCACTCAGCGGTCTATGACTTACCGATCTAAAGGACTCAAGCGACTTAAGCAACTCAAGGCTTCAGCGACCTAACGACTTAGCGAGCTAAGAGACCCATCGGCTCAACGATCTACAAGCTAGCGACCTAACGAGATAAGAAGGATGCGACCTAACACCAGAAGATCTCCTACGACCTAACTCCAGTTAGCGACCTAGCGACCTAATGAGTTAGCGACCTAACGAGTTAGCGACCTAGCGACCTAGCGACCTAACAAGTTAGCGACCTAGCGACCTAACAATTCAGGAAAAGGGAGCGACTTAACATGCTCCAGAGTAAAGCCACACGACCTACCTCTTCTGTTAGGTCGCTCACGACCTAATCTTGCCGAGATAACTTCTGAATTCACTACATTAGGTTGCTCACACCCAGTATCTCACCCAGAATGGCACTATTAAGTCGCCAACGACTTAAGCTAACTCGTGATGACTCTTAGGTCGCTTATGACCTACGACCTAACCCCTAAGTCGTCCATGACCTATGACCTACCTCCAGATTTTCCCTATAAATACCCCGCCTACTCCGCATTTGGAAAAGGACTTTTTTCGAGACTTTGAAGCGCCGAAACTCTACTGCATTCACGACCTCTACAACACCTCTACTACCGAAAACATCTCAAACTACCTAAAGAGAAGATCAGCTACATTCAAGATGGATTCCAGAATCTCTTTTGCATTGAAGTGTTGATTACTTGTATCGATTGTTGAATAATCGAAGGAATTCTTGTAAAACTGGTAATCGAACCTATGATAAAGAAGATAAAGTGGATGCAGGCTTTATTTTGGGCCGAACCACTATAAAACTGCTGTCTCTTTACTTTTCTGCTATTCTCTGCTTATTTTTAGTTCCTGTACCAACGGGTGGTGCTTTCACTTTACTAATACTCACACCGGGGTATTAGCGTTTGATTTTTACATTAACAAGCATCCCTTCGACTCCCTCGAAAGGCTTTGTTGATGCTATCATCTCTTGTATATCCTCCACTTCTATTCATCTTGGTTTCGACAAGGTTGAAGTGAGAATTGGTGGTTACACTTGCCCCTACGAAGGGATGCCTTTGACTTTTCAAGCCATCTGCTTCGATACTCCTCTTTACTTTAGCATTGAGATTTCCCGCCTTTTCATATTCTTGCATAAATCCTGTCCATTTATCTAAATTTGATAGTACAGTCTATCCTTCACACTGACTTTTCTTATAAATCGCGCTTCTTTCTTCCCCTCTTTCGTTTACTTGCGATTGAAAGAAACTTCCAGTAAGAATTAAAATTCTTAATTTCTTAATAAACTCCCATTTCCAAAAAACAGAAGTTCGAATTCAAAGTAAGTTATTATTATCCTGCTTTTCGAACTAACTTTCCACGGTAATTTTTTTTAAAATTCCTTAGTTTTGAATTTGGATTACTATTCTAATTTCATAAAGGTAATTTAAGTTTTTTTATTCGTATGAAAGTATCCTTTGGTTCCTTTTTATGGCTTATTTCATTCCATTTCCCACGTCAATTTATATTTAGAATTCATCCAATTTGGTTTTTTTAACGGTTCGAATTTACATTTTAGGGATTTTTATGATTATTGATTGTAAATCCGCACTCAAATCAGTTTTGTTATTAATTTTTAAAGTATTGGATTAAAATTGAATTTTGGGAAGAAAGGTTTTTCCAATTACTTCACAGAGAAGTTTAAGCCGTATGAGTCGCAAATTGACGTTGTAATTTTACCTTTCTACCCCTTCGAAAGGGGTTAAGGCGGCTAACTTTGTTTTGCTTCTTCAACCTCTTTCGATGGGCTTGAAAGGAAGTCTAACGTCTATCTCTTAATTGATCTCTTCAAAAGTGTTGATGTAGTTAATATGAAATGGACTACTTCGTAAGCATAAGTATGCTTTAGTATATTCTGATACCCTTCGAAGAAGTTGCCTGATGTGCTTCACTAAATGATTACATAGTACATACTTTCGAAAGCACAGTTTTTATTTTATAGGTTTCGAAACCTCTAGTACATGCCTAATTTTATTTTATTTTAGGGGATGTTGGGAATTAGAAATTCATTATTCTTTTTATTAAATTAGATCGAGGAAAACATATTTTGTTTAAGTTGAAAACCAAACAAAACCATTCGACTTGATCAAAACCTACTATACTGAATAAGGTTTGGTTGTTTGTACGTTTTCGAAGCCTTACCTCCCTTTCAACTTACCCGAAACCCATTGTATTTAATTCAGGTTTGATCATCATTTTATACAAACACAGTTGAAACATCCTAAAGCCCTTTCATCTATATTGATTTTACTCAAACCCAAACCTTTCGACTCAATTGGCATATAGGGTTTCGACAGCATTAATATTCTCTTAGTAAAACAAAGTTTATAGGTTTCGACAGCGTCGAAAGGTTTATTTGTCTTGTTTATTGAATGATGCTAGTGTATATTTATATTCAAATTAGTTGTGTAGGCTTCAACTACTCCTTTCAATAATAAAGTTTTCCTTGGGCTTTCGACATTGTCGAAGGGTGTTTGTTGGAGTTCCAATTCCATTTTCCCTTTCAACACTGTTGGAAGCTCAACGAATTTCCTTTTCCTAAACTAACTTCAATGTTCGTTCAAAGATATGAAATTTCCTATTTTGGTTGATATTTGAATTGTTGCAATAGTTTTTTGATATCGTCGAAAATTGTTGATTATATAACAAATTATAACTTTTTACTGAAATGATGTCACCAGGAAGGATCATGGGCATGAAAAAACCTCTCAGAAACTTGAAAAAGATACATTACCGATGTAGAATCTTCTCCAAAGAAGATTGAAGAAGTTTGCAAATATTCTTTAATATCCTCCCAAGATGAGGTGGACACAATTCTAAATGACTTTGGCATCACTAGGGTGGACGCTATTCCTCAAAGTGATATCAACACCATACAAAGCCCTCCTGAAGGATATCTCACCTATACCGCTATCCATATTTGGCATGGTGGCTTCCTACCTTTCCTGGATTTCTTATCCAAATTCTTGACCTACTGGGCATTGCACCCATCCAGCTATCTCCCAATGTATATACATATCTTTTATCCTTGGAACTTATGGCTCTAGAGTCAGTGATTCCGTCACTAAATGCTAAAGTTCTTAACTATCTAGTTCAATTAGTTAAACTCAACAACCCGAACAACCAATTTTTTAGAGCTAATCCTCCCAAAAAGCTAATTTTCAAGGGGGTAAGCAAATTTAGAGATTAGGAGATGCAATTCTTCTTCGTCAAATGCTTTTCCAATATCAGTGGAGTCTTCTCTTCCCCTCGTAAGTTGATCACAATATTTATCTTTATTCAGTTACTTTCCTTTGCAAACCTATGCTTCTTGATCAGGACCTTCTATTAAAGAACTGAATGAAGAAGATAAGAAAATTATAAAGTTGCTGATTGCCTCCTCGAGTAGCATAGGGAATATGCTTACTCTGTTGAATCCCTCAAACCTTCAAAACCACTCTCTTCTTCCTGCTCGGCAAAGAGTCCTTGGTCAACCTCCCCTGGTTCAACACACTTCTTGGAGCAAACGCTTCTTGTCTTTGGGTGATCCTAAGAATTTCTCCCATATCTCTCCTATTTGACCTGATCTCTCTAGTAAACTTAGACATAGTACTTGGAGTTTGTGTTACTCCTTAAATTACTTCACTGACTTGTAATTTTTTTCTTCTAAATCTTCAGCAACTGCTCCTCAGATTAAACCAATCAAAGGTGATCCAGCTTTCTCAACTTCCATATTTTTTGCGTCATCCTTGACTCAGGCCATTGCTAGGTCAAAGATTATTGCTAAAGGAAAATTGGGCAAGGTAGCTGTTGTAGGCCCATCCCTTAAAAAGGCCAAGATTGTTGAAGTTCCAAGTTCTCCAGCATTAGAAGAGGGAGAGACTGTTGATATGGGCAAAACTTCGAAGAGTCCAATTGTTGAAGCTTCTATTAATCGATCTAAGACGACTCCTACAATGGACGATCCCTTATCTCACATCATCGTTTTCTGCTCTCCTCGCATCATTGAGCAAACGCAAAAAGACTTGGGAGCATCAACTCCATCCTAAGAGTATAACCCTTCTAGTCCCACGTCACCCGTGCCTATAAGTGATTTTGAATATATAGTTCAATCTATCTTGAACTCTTCATCCTTTGCTTCTATTCACCCGCCTTCTTCCATTCCTGACCCGATGGGTCATTATCAGTCTCTAATAGAGCAACAACTCTGTCACGTTTCACATTATTTATCCTTCTTATCGTTGTTTCTCTCTGAATGCTGAATTGCATTATACTTTTCCTTTCATATTTCGAAAAGTTGGTTCTCTCTGCAAGAAAGCGCATTAAAATCTTCTGCAGAGACATCCAGGCTTCGAGAGGAAATTTCAAGCTTGAACAATCAAGTCATCTCCTTGTCTACCGGTAAAAATGAAGCTATGATGGAACTGGAGAGATTGAGAGCCTCTCTTTCTCAATCAGAGTATATTATTTTTTAGGAAAGAAAAGCACATCAACTTCTAGCTGATGAAAATTTGGCCATGAAAATGGCTCTGAAAGAGTTTGAAGATGAAAAACTTCAGATGGCTGCTAAACAATCCTCTCTCATGAAAAAGTTGGAGAAAAAGAAAAATTCTCTAAAGTTGGCTATCAATACTATCTCTGATGCTAAGCAACGGGTGTCATAATTTCTAAATACTTCCCTCGATGACATTATTGTAAACTCTTATGAGGACGCCCTGATGCTGGCCTATGCCAATAATAGTGATAGAGCTTTCCTTCACTCGACCTTGCTCTTGTCAACGGATTTATGGACAAAGTCAAAAGAATGAAGCAGGGAGTTGAAGTTCTAGAGAGAGGAGATGATGCCTCCAAAATCATATTTTTCGAAGTCCCTTCTATCGAAATAGACTCAGATTCAGATGAAGAAAGTGACGAAGATGAAGCCGCTGTTGATGAAGGCGGCAAATAGAATGATGATGATGGCAATGATAATGATGATGATAATAATGAGGATAGATGCCAGGGTTCTGGTGGCGATGGAGATGGTTACACCGCTATTCATGAAAAGATGGTGATGACAATGATGATGACAATAATGATGACGAGGATAGAGGCCAGGGATCTGGTGGCGACGGAGGTGGTCATACTACTATTCATGAAAAGGATGGCGATGACACCACCGAGGCTTCAGAAAAGGTCAACCCCGATCCAAGTATCCATGAAGCAAGCCCACTTGAATCCCTAGAGCCTTCTGACATTCAAGAAGAGACTACGAACATCAATGTTAAAGAATAAAGAGAGAAAAAGCAGGTCTCTCAAACTACAATTCCCATTTCTCAGGTATGGGATCCTTGTCTAAATGGCTTACACTTCCAAGATAATAATAGTTCACATCTTTTATTTTAGATAAGGTGGAAATCCATTCGCCTTTATAAAACCAAGCTTGAAAGAAAACAAGTAGAAATAAATAGCTTGTATAGAGAGTTAGATAAGCAGTTAAAAGAATATAATACCCTCTCCGACAAGTATCATAGGCTTAACATAAGTGCAGCAGTGTTAGTGTCTTTCAAAGATCAAGGAGCTACCCCATGACCGAGTAGGGTACGCCTTCGATATGATAACCTTTTGAAAGAGAATCGAGAGTTAATTACGCACTTTTAGATGTTGGTTGAAGAGAGGAACATCCTTGTAGACTTCCTATACAAAGCCTATGGCAGACACCCAACTATAGATTTTTCATACTTTAGGTGATTTTAGTGGGGGTCTACATAGGTATTTACACAAGAGATATTTTAATGAATTTGAATCTGATCCACATTCGGGAGCCTACTAGAATTTACCAAGAGTCAAATTGATTCCCCACGAGTTGCCTCCCGAAAAACTTAAATATCATAAGGACAAACTTGTTTCAGAGTTATTCAAAAAGACAATTTTGTATGAATCTGATAAACATTTGTAATTTTGTAAGAATATCAATTTGTAAATTTCTTTTTCTAGCTTCCTTTTATACTTAGTTGCATTGTGAAGACCCAAATTATTGAGATAAAAATAATTTTGAAAAAAAAATGGAAATCGGTTAATAGAGAAATATTTAAAGGATAAACAGTTTGAAAATAAATACCAAGGATGAGTGAAAATAAATAAGTAAGTGGATAATTGTTTTCCAATAAATAAACATGAAAAGGAGATAACTAAGTATGAATGAACTTTAAAATTCACATATCTTATATATACTGTATATAAGTAGTCAGGGGTTTAAAGTGACAAAATAAATTCTATGATAATTAAAATATAAGAAAACCAGTTTAGTATTGATTGGGCATAAATACATTTTTATAAATCAAGAGAAAATAAATGGGCCGAAATATTAGCAAGGAATCAATATATATGTGAACACTATAGGTTTAAGAAAATATATATGGAAGAGAAGCCACATGAAAATAGTGTGAGACATGAAAATAGCATGTACAAATAAAAGCAATGAAGCAACTGCTTTTACCTAAAATGGGAACCAAAGAAAATGACATAATTAGCCATAAACATGCATACAAAATTCTCTTATTTTTGTAAGGATAAAATGGGCTTTTCCTCCATTAGAACCCTAGCTAAATGATTTAAATCAAGGGGGAAGCAGTAGTTTTCTCTGAGGGAAAAACAGAAACATATTTTCAAAAAAAAATATAGAAGGGAAGAACTCACACTGTCTTCAAGCTTAAGCATTCTCGGGGAAGAGAAGAGGAAGGTGAGTGATTAATCACTTATGAGATTTGAGGCATTAAGACCTAAGTTAAGGGCAGCCAAGTTATTTTATATAAAAATTACATTATGTTTTTCTGTTTGATTTTATTCTCTGAATGAAAATATGTTGATCATGGATGGTATTCTGGATGAATTTTTGGTTGAGATTTTAATCTGTTTTGATCTATTGTGATGATTTCAATTTTTGTTTTGAAATATAAATAATCAAACAAATACTCTATTCACAGAAATAGATTTTATATTCTAGTTTTTATATGAAAATGAACTAAATGTTTTACTGAGAAATAGGGTATCAATGAAAGAAAAAGAAGTAGGCAGTGTGAATAATGAGATTCATGCTTATGCCTAGTTTATATTAAAAATGATATGGACAATGCAATATTAAAAGTATGTGCTGATTTGTTCAGATCACAAGCCAATATGTTTTTATGGGTTTTTCTCAAAAACCATATCCTATGTTCACAGTAAAATAAATATAGTATTTAATATGATTTCACCAGATTTATGCAAGCAATGGAAAATTTTCTAGAAATATATATATATAAGCAGGTTTTAGAAAATATGATTAAGCCAAAGTTACTTTGAAATAAGTTGTGGAATTTTGTATGAATGCTTTGAGTGTCTGGATGTAATCTTTGAGTGAGATCCATAATTTTTTATTTATGTAATGAAGAAAAGAACATAAGAATTTCTGGAAATTAAAAAGAAAAATTCCTTAGAAAATAAATAAGCATGGTCTCTAAATTATAAAATAATTTAAGAGTAGTGCCTTGATCTATTCATCATCAGGTGGATGATGGGTATGTGCATGACTTGCTTAAGTCCTGTAGGCCTCTGTGTAAAGGGTTAACAGAACTGAGCCCCTTTGCAATGCACATATGGTGTTCAATGGCAAGAGTTTCAGACCAAATAAAATGAAAATGAGGTTGAGAAATTATGCTATGGAATTTAGGATGTTATTCCATAGGAGCTTGTGCATGTACAACTGAATGAAGTCAGATGGATGAATGCTTGGATGTATGATTGTTAGATAAGTTTAAATATACATATACTCAGGCTTTAATATGAAAATGAATAGCATCAAATACATGAGCTCTCTACCCAGTCATAGTAATTTACAAGTTATTGCAATCTTTGATTTCACTCACACCAGAATTTATTCCTGACCCTATTTGTTGCCTTTGCAATAATTGGGGTGTCTCATTTTTATTGAGGCAGCTCAAAGTATTGCTGCAGGGAAAGATGCATGAGTAGCTTGCTTGCATGGATATTTGGAGATCTTGATGAATTTAAAGTGTTTAAGAAAAGTAGCAGTGTTATTGTAATAAATAAGTTAGACAAACTCTTTTATGTTTTAAGTATTTCCAGGATAGTCTTTTGCTTTGTTATCTTGAAGAGAACATGTAAGAAGAAAAAGAAACTTAAGTGTTATATGTGTTTGTGAGCTGTGGATTTAAGTAACAGATTCTGAAATGATTTTAATAGCTTATAGTGAAGGAGAAGATGCCATATAATCTGATATGTGGACATATTCTCCTTGGCAAGCTTGATGCACTTCAGTTATGAAGTTGGAACTGTTTTGAATGAATATGTGCTAAAATAATAAGTATCTGGGTTGAACATAATCTTGGCTAACCAGCAAGACTTATGCATGTCCTATAAGTTGATATAAGTACATGTGAAGGCTTAAAGTTTTAGTCACCAGATTTTTGAAAAGAAAAACCATAGGGTAAGCTAAGTTGAATTGTAACAAAAATCTTGTGATATAGCTAGAACAAAAGTAGAATTAAGATACCATGAAACCTGAAAATTATATGTGTGAAAGACTTGAAAGATTGGAATTGGGAAAATCTGATACCATGACTTCAAAACTAATACTAAGTGGCAAGACAAGGTTAAGGGTAGACAATATGTATTCAAACAAGTATGCAGAGTAATGGTGTTAAGTGTTTAAAGGTGCAGAACATCATTTTTACATGTTTTAGCCCAGAAGAATGCAAAGATCTTTCTAAAATCAAATTCAACACTTTTTCCGGTTGCAAATATCAGAAGTTTTATGATTGATAGATTAGATCACAACACTATCACTCATATGATCATTATTTTCTCTATTAATCTAGATCTGTGCATTTTTTTGTCATGATTGGTTTGTGCATGTTTGTGTTTGCACTTTGCTCAAATGTATTGTTTTTCTCAGCCTGGCCTTCAATCTAGTTTATCACCTTATTATTCATATGATCAATATATACATAATAAACCATAATAGGAGTATTTTACCTGACATAAAATTGTTTGTGTTTGAAATAACAATCTCGGGCTAAACTAATATGCCCGAGTTGTTTTAACACCCTTTATCAATCAAAAACCACCAGTGCCAAATTCCTAAATCCCAAAGATCAAATGGATGGGTTGTAAATCCAGGAATCAAATAATCTAGGCTATAGAACAAGCTGGGAAACAAAACAAGAAAATAATAAGTGGTAATATTTGAATTAAATATTAATCAAGCTTGAATTAAAAAGAAGAAGAAGATTAAAAAGTAGAAATGGCTATGTGACACAAAATCTCTCAAATGTGAGAAATACTGTGTGATTGAATTTCTTTGGTATTTCAATTACTCTGATAGGCAAAGAAACATTTATATATCTTCATATATATAAATGACATGATTTAATTTATATACTAATATTTTTATATTGGTAAAATTCTGTATCTTGGGAAATTAATTAAGAGAAGTGATCCATTGTTTTAAAAAAAGCTCAACTGAAAATCACTAAAATAGATATAGAGAGAAGTGGGTCACTTCAGTTGGTATCAGAGCTATGTTGCCAAAAACATAGCATATGTATATATAAATCTAATCTTCTTATGTGGATAAAATTCTAAAAAAAATTAAAATAATAAATATAATATTCTCAGTAGGAGTAAATTGCTAAAATAATTAAATTAGAAACAAGACTAACTAGCTATGCAATTGAATAGTGAATCATGGTAGGAAGACCACCAAGCACTGGAGCAGGATCCTCTAATGCAAAACAATTGGTCAATTTGCAAGATTTATTGAGGGCATTTAGGGAAGGAGCAGTGCAGAGGGAAGAAAATCCTTATGAGGAGTTAGCTAAGCTATTGAAAACATTTTCAAATTTAGGAGGCTAGGATTTTGAAGGCACTGAAGGAGTCATGGGTGTGCAAACATGGCTGAGGACCTTAGAAAGGATATTTGCAGACATGCAAATCAATATCAAAGGAAGAGGCAGATAGCTTCTAGAAGGTTCAAGGGAGCAGCACTAGACTGGTGGGAGGTGATCACCACAGGAAGACCAGAAAATGAGATAACATGGGATCAATTCAAGGAGATGCTTGAGGCCAGATTTGTCCCAGCAACAGCTAAGGCAACACTGCTTAACACTACGCCATAGATTGCATACTGCAACACCAAAGAAGTGATGCAGGATGTGCCAAAAAATGTTGCTGAAGGCTAAAAAAGGGCAAAGGCAACACTTTCTCGGTGTTGCATTTTGCCGCGTTGCCGCAGACCTCAAAGGCAACATTTTGACTATCTAAGGCAACATAAGAAATATTGTTGCAATAGAATCCTATTTGGGTCTATAGCAACATCCATAGGTGCATGTAGCAACATTCAAAAATGTTGCTATAGATATTAATTTTCTGAATTTGTGGGGCCCACAATGTAGAGCATATTTGATTTTTTAATAGAAATAAATATTTATTTAATAAAATGCTATTGCACAGAATTGGATATTCAAACAGTAATTTATTTAAATAATTATTTTATTTCAACATTTAAAATAGTACAAATTCCCGACTCCACTATTTTACAATTCAATGATAAATAACACTGATATTCACATATACAGATATTCCTCACTACATCACTCAGTTCACTCATTACATATGCAGTTTCAATTTATACAGACACCGACACTGACAAATATATGACGAGCTGAGTGCCGAGCCGAAGGCGAGCCGAGTGCCGAGCCGAAGGCGAGCCGAGAAGCGGGTCCGGGCGCAGCGCCGGCGGGGGTCCGGGGCACCGCAGTCCCGGCGGGGATCGACCTGTCTTCAACTCCATTTCGAAAGATCGAGCCTTCTTTGAAACCTGTCTTCAACTCCATTTCAGATTGAATCCAACATCTGAGCAATCTGCAAAAATACACACTGACGCAGTAAAATTGAAAAGGAAATATTTTTGCAGTATAAAATAAAATGTAATTTTGAAAATATTATTTGCCTCAGTTATTGGGTGACAATTTGGTCCAAGCAGTTGACAATGCACAAGAACAAAAATGAAACAGAAGCATGCTACAGAAATAAACAGCATGCTCAATGAATTGGTCAGAGCAAACTATACCAGACTTGTATGCCAAACATAAAACAACAGTGGACAGAGCTCAACAAAAGAACTCAAACTCACAATTAAACCAAAACTCCAACCATATTCAAAAATACAGACCAATAGAAGTGTCAAGTGAATGAGCTGCAGCAATTTCAAAAATGGCCGAAGTCAGATAATATAAGAAATATGAACTCGAGCAAGTCCAGCTACCATATGAAAGCAACCATACATATATACATGTGTGAAACAGCATGTATATATATAGGCAGTGCAAACAGGCTCAAAGGACCAGTGCATATATACATGTTCAAGTGCAACAACAAACACATATATACATACATGAATGCATATATATATATACATGATAATGGAAAACATAAGTGATACGACAGTTTCAGTGAACAAGTGAAGCACAAAGAGAAAGGTACACAAGTGTGTGTGGCACCAATGGAAACAGTATGGTGAAGCAACTTGACTACAAAAACTCAAGTGAAATATATTACAAGTTCAAGCTACAGGATGTCAACCAGAAGATATATTACAAGTTCAAGCTACAGGATGAACAGACATAGCCAAAGTCAACCACGAACAGTAGCAAGTTCAACCAATTCAAATCAAGTTGCCGAAGTCTAGTTAAATGTCAAAGGCAAAGTCACGATGAACAATCAATTAAATGACCGATGTCAACAGATATATACGAACGTAAATCTAGGGGTTCGAACCCTATATAAACACATTAACATCATCGGCAGATAGTATCGAGTTCAAGCAAGCAATACAGTAAAGTAAAAGCAACAAATTACATACCCGAATACACAGTTGAACTCAAGCAAAATCGAAGGAGCTGTATTCGAAGCAAGGAGACGATCGATTGCCAAAGCAAATCAGAAGAACAGCAATTGTAATCGATCGACAATCAATCGGGTCCTTCGATATTAGACGAAGCCCTAATCGCACAAGGCCGAAGCCCTAGCTAATCTCACAGGAGCGAAGACAAGGCCGAAGCCCTAGCTAATCTCACAGGAGCGAAGACAAGGCCGAAGCCCTAGCTAATCTCATAGGAGCGAACACGAGGCCAAAGCCCTAATTTCAGAGCAAAAGAGGAACAAGATAGGAGCAGCCATTATCACATACGAGAAAAGGGGATCTACTCTAAACTAGTTCAGGTGGTAAAACGAAATTTTGGGGCAAATTGCAGTGGTGATCCATTTTAACAACCAGATTAAATGTAGACCGTTGGATCGTATTCACGCGGATTGCTAATTTTATTAATTTTTTAATTTGAATACATCTATAGCTACTGCAACATCTTGTTGATACCTATGCTAACACCTTGAAGCGAGTGTTGTAATAGACAAAAATCAGCATACCTATCGTTACATTATAGTTAGCAACACCTTGTAATTTCGTTGCAGTAGGCCATCTATGGCGTAGTGTTAAGGAATTCATAAGGCTGAGACAAGGACCAATGAGTGTGACTGAATACACTCAAAAATTTGAAAGTTTGCCTAAGTATGGAACCATGCTCATAGGGAATGAGGAATCAAAGAATTCAAGGTTTATACAAGGATTTAATGATGGTTTAAGTAGAGCAATGCTACCATACAAAGACAAAACATTTGATCAGGTCATAGATCTCACTCTTAGGAAAAGTACATGAAATAAACTAAACTAAAGAGAAAGGGAAGAGCTTGTTTATTTGTGAGCCTAAACTAAACTAAAGAGAGACTAAGAGAGAAGGTTACATGAAACATAAGGGGATTTTATACATGTGTTAAACCCTAATTCATATTTTTGGGGAATGCCCAAAATACCCTCTTAGGAAGTGTGGAGGCCAAGTAATCATTAGCTTCAAATAATCCTCATTTAAGTGTATATGAAGCCATTAATTCCATAAGCATGTGCATTAGCCTCTAATTTGTACATTAAGGTAGGTGGGTAGGTGGGGTCCTCCATTATCTTCACTATGAATTATTTCAATCTTCATTTGTTCTTTTCACTCTTGTGCATGCATATATCATCATGTAACCACTTGTATATGAAGCCAAATACCTATAAAAAATATAGAAATTTCTAATTAAATTTTATCAAATTAATTTATGCACAAAAATGACCATTTTGCCCTTGGATGAAGATAAATATGTGACGATTTGAAAATAATATGAATTTTGGTTTAAACAAGTTAAAATACCCGATATGATCATTTATTTAATTTAAATAGATTAAATATGGTGGTTAAAATATACACATTTATGTGCACATCTAATACCCCCACACTTATCTCTTTATTCGTCCTCGAATAAAGGAAAAGTAAGATAAATTCGTTTTCGTAGTGAGCACGATTGCATTGAGCGTATGCAACAAGTCGTTTAAACCTCTGGGTGTCCCCAGTAGGATGAGTGTTGTCTCGTGAGGGTTTTTAGCGGATACTACCCACAAAATCCAAATGCAGGATGAAAATATTTACACAATGCAAGATTTATTTACAAAGAGATGAATGCAAGTTTTTGAAAATATTTACAAATGAAGGATTTACTTTTAAATTAACACAAATAAGTTAAATATAGGTTAGGTTATTATCTTGAAAATTTAAGTCATTTACTTGTCAAAATTTCCAACAAAAATCAAGTTATCATAACAAATAGACAATAGTTTAACTCGTTGTTTTGGTTGATAACACAGTGTAATTTGAAATGGATCCTTAGTTGATTATCAAAGTTTTTCAAAGTGGTATTTTCATTTCTTTTCAATAACAAATCAAATCAAATAAGTTTAAATGGTGCTTGGATTTCATTTGCTTACTCTCTCTTGTTTGAAAATTTTATTGATATTAACAACATTTACATATGCCTAACTCAGGTAAACTGAGGCCAGATATATTACCCATGCACTACCTTGCGGACTGATGTGAGGGGAATACAGAGTGTGGCGAGTGAACACACAGGTGTGAACACTTATCGACTGTAGGCGTTATTAGTAAAATAATTTTTATATACACACACCTAACTCAGATAAACTGAGGCCAGATATACCGATCGTGCACTGCCTTTCGGGCTTACGTGAGAAGGGTACAGAGTATGGCGAGTGAACACACGAGTGTGAACACATGACTCTAGATGCTTATTAAGAAACTATATTCATATATACAAGAATTTTTTTTGTGTTTTTGTTTTTTTAAGGAGAGAGTTTCGCAAAATCATCTTAGCACCACTTAACTTAGAAGACAAATAAAATGTTATATCTTTACTTTAAATCAACCACTTTTTAAAACAAAGATTTTCAATTAGGATATAATTCATAATTATCATGTATGAATCTTCCTATATACTAGTTAAACCATTATTATTTGTAATCAAACTTCATTTTTATTTTTGTTAAGACGAATAAATTTTAAAAAATTTCAATTTAATAAACCAAAACCATATATTTATCCTATAGTGTTTCTGTTTAAAAATAAATCAAAAATGCTTAACAATTTTTTTTTTGTTTTTGAGATTTTTTTTTTAAATTTGGAAAAAATAAAAATAAACCATGAAAATTTGAAAAATGATGACGAGTCTCCCCCCTACACTTGATTTTGATTGTGTCCCCATAGTCAACCCAAGTGGAAGGAGAAAAATACAAAAATAAAAATAAAAAAAATGACCTATATTTACATGAAAACGAAAAGATTATTATTTACAAGAGTTCAGAAAGTATATCGTCAAAAAGTAAATGAAACGGTCTTCCAAAGACCGTTTCATTTATCTCGTCAAGTATACGAGACACAACTTAAGCTTGAAAAACCAAATCGTAAAAGATTTTGAAGTTGAATTTTGATTTGGGAAAACGAATGACGTTTTATTAAAAATTGTACGAGTCGTTTTATTTTCAATGATTTTTGGGGTCAATAAAACAATTGATTGAAGTTCAAGTTCATTTTCACCAATTTGAAATTCAAACTTATCATTGAAAACTTCTTCAAAATTATTGATTTCAAAATCAAAGTGGGGATTTAAATCTTCCCCGTTGGAATTTAACAACTCGTTTTCAAAAAGTCCATAAAACTCGTGTTCGTGAAATTCGACTTCCTTTGTTGGATTATCAACAACTTTATTGCATAAATCAAGTTCAAAATTCAAAGTTGTTGTATTCAAATTTTCAGAAAAAGGAAGATCGAAATTTAAATCGAGTTTCTCACCCTCAAAAGAATTGAAATCCAACTCAATTACCAAATTTTCAACAACTTCATTAAGATCATCATTTTCAATTTCAAAAGTTGTTATTTGAAAATCGTCGATTTGGGTAAAAGATGGATTATTACTTAACTCGTCACACGTTGGGATTTGGTTTTGTTGTTCACGTTGTTTCATATAAGTTTCAAACAACGAATCCGTGTGATCATCGTAAATTTCGTTCATTTGTTCAACAAAATCCAATTTATAATTATTAGCTTGACGATTTTCGATTTGGATTTGTTGAGAACAAAAATTTTCACTTGCATCATAGTCGAGATTATTCTCATTGCCAAAATTATTTGAAAAGTGGATCACATTTTCGTTTTGATTTTGAAATTCATTTTGGAGTTCAAAATTGAATTGGCATAGGTTATACTCGAAATAGTTTGAATTTTGAATTGAATTCAAATTTTGATTATTTTGAAAACTTTGATTTGAATCATTTCCCAAATATGAATTACACAAATCATTTATCATTTGATTTTGTTGTGTAGAGATTTCAAGTAAAGACGAAATGCTCTTTTCAAGATTTGAGGGTTGGTTATCGTTTTGAAAATTTTGTGGTTCAAAATTTGAATCATTTAAATAATAGTTGTTGTTAAAATATCCATACGAATTTGGAGTGAAATCATACGGATTGTATTGATTTTCACAACTATTGTAAAATTCAAGTGAATATGGAAATTCGGACATTTTCAAGAATGTTTTTGGTTTTTTTTATAAAGGAAAAATATTTACGAATAAAATTTATTTTTTAAAAGGGAAATTGATTTTTGTTTTGTTTTTTGGTTTTTCATTTTTTTGTTTTTGAAAAGGTTTTATAATTTTTTTTTGGATTTTGGTTTTTTCTAAAAAAATTTTGGATTTTTGAAATTTCAAAGGATAAGGATATAAAAATTTCAAGGGAAAAGGAATATTCACAATTTTTTTAGTTTTGGATTTTTGAATATTTTTTTGTTTTTTTTAAATATGCATGAACTAATGCAACTAAATGAATGAAGTGGTTAATTACAAATGATTTATCCTAAGTTAACCCAAAATTGTATAATCACACATTGTCTTAGATAAACAAGATATTTCTTAGCCAAGTAACGGACAGGATTTATCGGTGCATCACGAATCACCGTAGCAATGCAGCCGAAGGTTTAAGTACCTTTAGAGGAACAACCACTATAATATTTATGAATCACCGTAATATTTATAAATGGTTATTACTCTGCCGTAGCCTAGACACCAAGAAATTAAATTGTTCAAAGAAGAAAACTTGTCAATATACAATTAAGTGTTATCGATGTCTAACCGTTATTGCTAATCAAAATTCTAAGATGAAATGCAAAGCAGAAATTAAACATGTATTAACAATGCAACTACGAATGGATTTTTTTGTTTTTGAAATTTTTTTTATGCAAATGCAAGCAAACATCAATGCAAGATAAATAAAAACAATAAATATAGCAAGCAAACGGTTTATTTTCTTCTCCTTTTTTTTGGCAAGCGGGTTGTCTCTTTCTGCTTTGGCAACCTGAAATAAAAACAAGATATATACACAATTTTATTTTTGAAAAGGAAACTTAAAAGTGACGTTTTACTTATAAAAAAACTTATCAAGGAAGGAACACTAAAACAAATGGAAAATCAAAACAGTTGAAATAAAAAAAAACAAATGATCTCTAAACAAAAGATATATATACAATTTTTGTTTTTTTGGTTTTGTTTTGTTTTTTTTTCTAGTAAAGTCAAAAGACAAATATAAACAAACCAAAGAATTTTTTTTGCATAAACTCAAGTTAAATGTTAAGCCTGATCTGATCACCACAAGCCCAATCCCACTTTTTTTTCAAAACCAAAACAACTCTTTTAACACAAAATCGAAAATAAATCACAAATCGCGATTGCTTTCCACTGATCTAATCACAATTTCTTTCCTATCTGTACAAATTAAAATCCACGATTTTAAAATCAACTTTTTTCTATCTGTAAAAATCGCGATTTCTTTCCTCTGTTCTAATCATAAATTGAAAATGAATCCAATGTCTTTCCTCTGTTCTAATCACAATTCAAAGACGACTCACGAGTTTTGTGTGGTTCTGGATGAACAGAGGTTGGTTTCATGTATGGGGAAGCTGCGGTTTCGTGTGAGAGTGGGTTGTTCTGGTCGTTGTATGGTGTTGGAGTGAATGGCAGAGGGAAGCAGTTGGAAGAATGTTGTATGTAGTGAGAGGATTGTATTGCAGCTGAAAGTGATGAAGTGTGGCAGTAGCTGTTAGATGTTGAATGAAGTAATGGTTGTGCAAGTTTGAATGGCAGTGAGGATGTGGTCAAAATGTTTGCGATTTGGTAAGGCATTTGGTTGCTGGTGGTCAGTTTGTAGCGAAGAGATGGATATGTCAGTGCAGTTTGATATGAGATAGTGGACAGAGCAAGTTGTGATGTAGTAAAGATTATGGTATGACAGTATGGTAAGGTGAAGGGGAGTTGTGAAGGTGTGACAGTGGTTGATCAGAGTTGATATGTGAATGGTATATGGGGTAGGAGGAGGGCTGTTAGAAAAGTATGTATGCAGTTGGTTGAAATGTGGACTTGAGTTTGGGTGTGGATGCTTGCGAGGTGGTGTAGACAAAGTTGGCTAGTGTGTTCGGTGATTGGGCTTGTGGTCGAGTGTTAGGCAGAGAATGGTGGTGGGCTACAAAAGGTGATTTGTTTTGGGTTACGATTGTTGACAGTGGTGCTTGTTTGCAGGTGAAGTTGGTTGGCTATTGAAGTGGAAAGATATGTGAAATTGAAGTGTTGTATTGAAGTAGAGTTGCAAAGTTTTGCTCTGTTGGTTGTTTGCTGATAAGAATGTGGTGGCTTAGGGTTGTGGTAGCAGTTCAGTTGATAGGGGAAGAAGGTGATGTATGGTAGTATTAGAGGTGAAGTTCAGATGGTCAACTGATGAAGTTTAGTTGTGAATGTTTGTGAGTGGCTCGGTTGATGTGTATAGTGATGAGATAGTGATGAAGAGAAGTGGAGTGGTTTTGAGGAGCGAATTGAAAGCTAGTGGTGGCCGGAGAGTATGGAAGTGATTGACTAGTGGTACTGCAGCAAGATGGAGATGAAATGGTTGAATTTGTGGTAGTGTTATGGAGATACACTGTATTGTAGGGGGGTCTGATGATGACAGAAGAGGGTAGAAGCTCTGTGAAGTTGATCAAGAAGAAAAGTCAGTGGGCAGAGATTAGTAAGGTCGACTGCTAACTGTTGTGAGGCAGGGAATGTTTGGGATAGTTTGAAGAAGTGGTATAGGATAATTTGAAGAATGGCATAGGCAAGTTGTTTGAGGTGGGGATTGGTTGTGTTGAAATCATGTTGAAGGAGCTGTTCACAGTTTTGTATGTTGACAAAGAGGGAATATGAAAGCAGTTTTGTGAGTTGTTGTCAGTGGAGTATTGTTGAAGTAGTGTTGTAGTGATGAAGTATTGGGAGTTGTTGCAGTTGAATTGTAGCTGGTTGTCAATGTAGTTGATGGAGTTTGTTGGAGGCAAGGTGGAATGAAGGCAAGTATGTGACAGTTTCAGTGCGCAGTAGAGTAGCAGGTTCTCTGTGCACAGAGCACAGTGAACAGTGAACAGTGAGTAGAGAGGTAGTGAGTGAATAAGAGCAATGTAAAATAGAAAATGTAAAGAAAATGAAATAAAATATTTTTTATTTTGAAATTGTGTATTTTCTTTTTTTTAATATAATGCAAATGAAAATGCAAAACAACAAGAACACAAACAAATGCACACAAACACTAAACAAACACACAATTTTTTTTATAACACAACACACACAAAACGAACACACACACTAAAATCAAACACAAATAATTCGAAGAATTGAAAATTAAAAACAAAACAACTCCTCGGCAACGGCGCCAAAAACTTATTCGTCGACGGAATATCTATCGGTTTAGAAAATCGTCGAACGAATTTAAAATTAAAATAACCGCAAGCGCACGGCGTACACTTGTAGTACGTGGCGAATACGGGTCGATCTGTAGGGAATTGATGATTTTAAAATTCTATTCAATCAAATTAACCAAAGTTGAAAGTGTAATTAGCTAAAAATGTAAGAAACTAACAAAAACTAGCAAAAGAAAAATAGATAAAAATATGAGAGTTAAATGACAATTTAGAGAATAAATCCACTCTCTAGATTATGTAGTTCAACACATATGAAATCATAATCTCTCTTTTATGGTCATTACTGCTTTAATTGATGTGTCTATTATAAGTATGGCATATTTGTGCTATTAGTTAGCCAATATAAGCCATTAAACTTTGACACACCCCTTAAACCACTTACTAACTTTCATGAAACTTGACAATGAAAATGAAAATGAAATCTATTTTAAGTATGGCCTATTAACTATTGATTAGAAATATAGACTGTCAAATTTTTATTTCAAATCACTTTCTTATGCCATAATCATATTTTGATGAAGAGACATTTTTGTTAGTGATTGTTTAAGCATAGCCTATTTGGTGTCAACAATATAGACTATCAAATTCAAGGCAAAAACAACAATTAAACCACTTCAATCATTCTTCATTAAGCACAAAAAGAGAGCATGAATTAACAAATAGTTGAAGCTACATAATTAGAGAGTTCCATTACCTCTAAATTGAAAGGGTTTAGCCTCTCATATTTGCCATTTGATTAACAAATGTAGCTTGCAACATGAAAGCAAAAAGAAAGCAAAATGAAAGCAAAATGAAAGAAAACTATTCTAATTGCATAAAATAAAATCTACACTACTAGCATGAAAGGAAATGAACATGTAATTAAAAGGAAACAATAATTACATTGCATAAAAAAAGGAAAAGTACATGAAATAAAAATGGCTAAGTAGCCATGAAAAAAGAAATGGAAGAGCTTGTTTATTTGTGAGCCTAAACTAAACTAAAGAGAGACTAAGAGAGAAGGTTACATGAAACATAAGGGGATTTTATACATGTGTTAAACCCTAATTCATATTTTTGGGGAATGCCCAAAATACCCTCTTAGGAAGTGTGGAGGCCAAGTAATCATTAGTTTCAAATAATCCTCATTTAAGTGTATATGAAGTCATTAATTCCATAAGCATGTGCATTAGCCTCTAATTTGTACATTAAGGTAGGTGGGTAGGTGGGGTCCTCCATTATCTTCACTATGAATTATTTCCATCTTCATTTGTTCTTTTCACTCTTGTGCATGCATATATCATCATGTAACCACTTGTATATGAAGCCAAATTCCTATAAAAAATATAGAAATTTCTAACTGAATTTTCTCAAATTAATTTATGTACAAAAATGACCATTTTGCCCTTGGATGAAGATGAATATGTGACGATTTGAAAATAATATGAATTTTGGTTTAAACAAGTTAAAATACCCGATATGATCATTTATTTAATTTAAATAGATTAAATATGGTGGTAAAAATATACACATTTACGTGCACATCAATCTCACTCTTTCTTTTGAACAACATGATAATGCAAGAGAGAAATTCAGGAATATGAGGGCAAATAACCAAAAGAAAGGGAAAAATAGAGCACATCCCTATGACAAAAAGAATGTAGATAAGAGGGTTGAAGGAGCAACTAGTGGGGAAGCTAAGAAGAAAATTGTTTGCTATAATTGTGGCAAGGAGGGACACATGAGTAATAGGTGTCAAGCAGCTAAGAAGACACCATTCAGTTGCTATAATTGTGGGAAAGAAGGTCATATCAAAAAGAATTGCCCAGAGTTCAAGAAGGGAGCAAAGGTAGGAGCATTAGAAGCCAAACCAAAGGCAAGTGCAGTGGGAAGTTCTGGACAATTGAAAGGTATACTTCTAATTAAAAATTATCCAATTTCAGTTATATATGACACTGGGCTACACATTCTTTAATATCACAAGACATAGTGGATAAATTGGCTCTTACATGCAATTTAGTTGAAAAATCCTTGTTTATTCAGAGTCCTCTAGGTAGCTCTTGCCTGCTAGGATTAAGATGTTTGGGAGTAGAATTAAACATAGGTGGAAATATGTTTAAATCTGATTTATTTGTGTTGAAATATCCTAGAATAGGAATTATTCTAGGGGTAGATTGGTTGAGTAAATTCAAAGCAATTTTGAATTTACAAAATTTTACTATTTCTTTGAAACAGAAAATGGTAAAAATATTATAGTCATGAGTGAAACAGCCAAGATAAATTGCCTTAATCAAATATGGAGCATGATTGAAAAAGAATTGACTCTAGAAGATATAGAAGTAATAAGTGAGTACCCAGATGTCTTTGGAGAGGTTGTACGAGTTACAGAAAATAGGAAAGTTGAATTTCAAATAAGATTAATTCCAGGAACAAGTCCTATCATCAAGAAGCCTACCAGAATGGGTCCAAAAGAATAAGTGGAATTAAAACAGCAATTGGAGGAATTGGAGCAGAAAGGCTTCATAAGGCCTAGCAGCAAACTGGGTTTCTCTAGTGGTATTTGTGAAGAAGCATGATGGTACAATAAGAATGTGTATTGATTACAGGGAATTGAATAAAGTCACCATCAAGAACAAATACCCACTCCCCAGAATTGATGATTTATTTGACCAATTATGTGACGCCCCACCTCTATACCCACGCTAGCCAAGAACACTACGGTGTAGTGCTGTCAACTAGCACGGAGAATAAGGCTGTTGAGGAGCGACCATCTATGTAATTACTTTGTGCGAGCACCGATATGTCAGATAATAAAACATTGCATTTCTATTTTTAGAGGAAACCCGACATACCGATACAAACTCAAAGCTACTACACAGTGGCTATAATAGTTTAGGACAATAGATATAAAAATAACACAGATAACATAAATGTGGAATAAAGATGGAACGAAAAGTCTCATATATATAATAACTGATATCAGTTACAATACATTTGACACAATACAAATGATAAAACTACAACTGTCGACTCAAGAAGTTATATATACAAGTACATTATCGACTAATATACATGAATACATTATCATCTTAAAACAGACACACTGACTACTACAACAAGACGAAGACCACTTCAAATGATATAGAAAGTCTTCATAGCTCTAGCAGCAACCCAAAGCTAAAAATCTACAACCTGTAAATACTCGGTCTAACCCGAGTATTACATTCAAAAGAAAATAATACCCGGATCAGTCTAATTCAAACTCAGTTATTAGCGCATAGAAGCAATAATAATCAATCTCAATATAGATGACAGTCACAGAAATCTCGTATATCCAACTCTCGATACGAGAATTGGATAACGGCAGATATAACACTAAACAGTGTTAATCCACAAAACAGAAATCCAAAGCAGTTTAAGCAATTGAAATGTCAATTTAAAAATATCAATGCTAATTGGCTGCAGTACACGCTAACGTGTACTGCCTCGCCAATACAGCCTACGAATTACGCAACAGGTCGATGAATTAAGAATAAAAGAGATATCGATTAAAATCTGTCAATTCGGTGTGGCTGCAGTGCACGCACGCGTGCACTGCCTCGCCACAACAGAATATAAAGTCACCACAAGGGACAAGGGTAAAACTGCTACGAAAATGCAGCCACCACTTGTATTTAAGGGCAAGGCTGCATCAGTGAAATGAAACAGTGTACCCAGTGAAAGAGGCAACAAGTGGAACAAGTTCAACATGTCGCAAAGCAAGGCACAGGGAAATAGCAAACTGAAGTCGAGAGCACCAAAGATATGGCACTACAACACACAACAGAAAAGACGCAGATCAGCCTCATTAGAAGATAAGGTCATCAGTGAAGCAAAATGAAAAAAATGCAAACGATACAAGGCATCAATGCAATGTATCAGATTCGAGAGTCAGGTACTGTACAGAGAACATTGAATCAGTGTGCATGTATGGACACTTAAATGATCAAATTAAGGCCGAAACAGTACCCACAAAAATACTACCAAAAGAAATCAATGAATATGAAATGAGCTACAAATCTGAAACCACAAGGGTAGTCATACTCAAAATTAGGGGCCAGACATGCAACTCTCTACAATATGTACAAAGGGGGGTACGTATCTACATGAAGTCAGATAACAAATGAACATCAAAATGCCACTTAAACTCACATACGAACAGGGTACAAGTTACAATGTCAACAAAGTATACAGGTGAAGCCAACTGACTCGAATGACTCAGGTGATACAAGGACAATGCTCAATGCACACCAATACTAAACTCAAACAATGCCAACATGATCAAGTTCAAAACAATGCCCCAATATCAGGTTAAAGTGAATCGAAAAAGAAACTGCAACATCAGGAAGTGCAGTCATGCCAATGACATTTAATATCATAATCAAAGTCAAGTGATATCAAGTGCAAGAGAAGTACACTATGCAGTGTTCAATACTGAAGCCACAAAATGTGCACAGCAACCAAATATCAAAGCAAACGAACAACTATAAGTACAGGGAACAACAGCAATGAATACTATAACAAATGCAAGCTCAAATGGAACACAAGTCAGCGACAAGCTACAAACACTCAGTGCAGTGATACATGAAATCGCATGAACAAGTTCGAACAACCAGACAACATCACATTCACGAAAGCAATGTTCAAGTGGAGACCAGAGAAGATGGCCAGCGACGAAGACAGGGATGAACACAAAGATGGCCGAAGCCATGTCAGTACAAAGTCGACCAAGTCAAAGCGAGAAAATCACAAAATCAAAGCCATGGTTATGTCGTTGTCAACAAAAAAATTCACAGAGACATAGTCAAGCATCAACATTCAAAGCCGCATGATACAGAGTACACAAAACAAGGGAATTTTCGAAAATAGGAAAGTTCGAACCCATATAAAAGCAACCGAAGGGAATCATCATTGGCATAAGCTTCAACGCACAAATCATGCACTGGAGAATTAAATTAGATGTGAGTACAAGATTACTCACCTTGTTTGAAGCGGAGACGAACTCGAGAGAAGGAGTCGCAAGCACCAACATCACATTCGGCATAGATCCATCGAGTTCAAGTAAGCCAAAATCAGCAAAGCAAAAGGAGCAAAGTACATACCGAAATCACAGAGGAACTCGATCCAAATTGAAGAGCCGTGAGCAAATCAGAGAATATTGAAGTCTACTATCGAGCGGCGCTTCAATTTGTACAAGCCTCAATTCCAGATTCGAAGGCAACAGAGGAACGAAAGCCTTAGCAAGCATCGAAAGAACGAGCGAGGCCAAGCCCTAAATTTCTCAGATCGAAGAAAAATAATCACCGCCATTTTCCTTTCAGAGCAAAAAGGAACGAGTTAGAGAATAAAAGAAATAGGGCCGGCTGGTCTAGATGATTATCACGGCAACAATGAGTATGGGCCACAATAGTTCTCCTTAAAGCCCGTTTCCATAATACGAAATTTTATTAAAAGAATTTCTAATCGATATAGAAACTCTACCAACCATTTTATAAAAGAACTTCAAATTGATTTTTGATTTCAATAAAAAATTTACGAACGATTTAATCACCTAATGGCGATAATTAAATGCTACGAATTTGCGGGTTGTTACAGACTCCCCTCCTTAAAGAAATTGCGTCCTCGCAATCATAAGGAATAAAGGGGAAAGGGGTAACAACCATAAGAGCATGGCAATGTCGAATGCATAAGCAAAGCAAATGACAGCAGGGAAGTATTCGATATGAAATCAAAAGGTTCGAATGATTTAAATCAAAAGAATCAACATCGTGTGGATCAAGGAATCAAAATCAGACGACTATCAAAAGCAAGAATCAATCGAGTTCCAGCATTTAAAAGAAAAAGAAAAATAGAGCAGGAATCGCGTACTGCACGGATTGAATGTGAGTACATCAAATTACTCACCTGAATCGTCAGAGAAAAAGACGAAGCTCAAATCTCAAAAATCGCAAATATTCAATCATCAATAACGATAATTGAATTTTCAAATCGCAAATATTTACTTATCTCAGACGATAGTCAAAAAGCAAATCAAATATCTGATTATCTCAAACGATAATTAGAAAGCAAATCAAATATATGATTATCTCAAACGATAGTCAAATTTCACAAATATCTGATTATCAAAGACGATAATCAGAAACACAAATATTCGATTAATCAAATCGAAAAATATTCAATTATCTCAAACGATAATCAAATTTCACAAATATCTGATTATCAAAAACGATAATCAGAAACACAAATATTCGATTAATCAAATCGAAAAATATTTAATTATCTCAAATGATAATCAAATTTCACAAATATCTGATTATCAAAAACGATAATCAGAAACACAAATATTCGATTAATCAAATCGAAAAATATTTAATTATCTCAAATGATAATCAAATTTCACAAATATCTGATTATCAAAAACGATAATCAGAAACACAAATATTCGATTAATCAAATCGAAAAATATTTAATTATCTCAAACGATAATCAAATTTCACAAATATCTGATTATCAAAAACGATAATCAGAAACACAAATATTCGATTAATCAAATCGAAAAATATTTAATTATCTCAAATGATAATCAAATTTCACAAATATCTGATTATCAAAAACGATAATCAGAAACACAAATATTCGATTAATCAAATCGAAAAATATTTAATTATCTCAAATGATAATCAAATTTCACAAATATCTGATTATCAAAAACGATAATCAGAAACACAAATATTCGATTAATCAAATCGAAAAATATTTAATTATCTCAAACGATAATCAAATTTCACAAATATCTGATTATCAAAAACGATAATCAGAAAATCAGAAATATCCGATTATCAACAAAAACGATAATCAGAAACACAAACATCTGATTATCAAAATGATAATCAGAAGTCATAAATATTCAATTAACGAGTCCGGAATTAACCGAAGTAGTAAAAGTATGGTTCCATACTCCTTACTTTTGCTAAATCGTTTAAATCTCTTTATCGTTTCCTTGAAAGTGCAGAATTGTGTGTTTAAAAATAACATTTCACATTCTCAAACGGACAAGTCCGGAATTAAGCGAATCAGTAAAAGAAAGGGGTCATAGTCCTCGATTTTTCTGAAACGTTTAAATCGCTTCCTCGTTCTTTTGAAAATGTAAACTGTAAAAATTTTTGAAAACAATTTTAATTTATATTTTTGAAACAACTTTTAAAAAATAAAGAATTTTGAAAACACGTGATTAAATTAGCAATATCAGTGTTGCGGGAGAACCGCTTGTAAATCCATTTCAAAATTGACGGTTACCGAAGTTAACACGTCAAAGTCTCATCAAAATAACTGGCATCAAAATATAATACCAAATGAATTTTCATTCATCAAAAATGTCACAAGAATCTTCTCAAAGATAAAAAGGGATGTCATACCCTAAACTTGTATTCATAACAAGTCAATAACACATGAATTCACCAATGCACAAAAACTGACAAAACTTGTCAATAGAAATCATGAAAATTGATGAAGCACAAATTCTAGAAATCATCGCAAGAAATCCAGAAATCACAAAAGAGGGGGAAAAAAGCCTATCAGAAAACGGGAGTATGAAAACTCCAAAACACCGGTATCACAAGACGAGACGCTATCTCATGGTGGCTAACCATTAAAGTTTCACACAGGAATGGTCCGAAGACCGTGGGTCGCTATCCCACACGTGTGAGTCGGAATCACACAGATTGAGGTCTAGGCTAACCTCGCAGAGAAAGAGACATCGCACATTTGCTAGTCTAAATCATAAAAAGGAAAAGGCCTATCACAAAATGGGAGCATGAAAACTCCAAAACACCGGTATCACAAGACGAGACGCTATCTCATGGAAGCCATCCATTAAATTTTCACACAGGAATGGTCCGAAGACCGTGGGTCGCTATCCCACATGTGTGAGTCGGAATCACACAGATTGAGGTCTAGGCTAACCTCACAGAGAAAAAGATATGTGTGAGTGGAATCACACAAATTAAGGTCCAGACTAACCAAAAAGCAAAAAGGTATGTGTGAATGGAATCACACAAATGGTGTCTAGTCTAACCTCGCAAACAAAAAGATATGTGTGAGTGGAATCACACAAATTAAGGTCTAGACTAACCAAAAAGCAAAAAGGTATGTGTGAATGGAATCACACAAGTGGTGTCTAGTCTAACCTCGCAAACAAAAAGACATCGCTCAATCGCTAGTCTAAATCACAAAAATGATCGTCATGATCATAAGGAAGTGTCAATCACACTAAGCTAGTAAATATAAGAGTTTAGCTTCATGTCCCATAACCACTTGCTTAACTCAAATATTTACGAACAGATTGTAGATCTGCACTAGAAAATTGTCACAAGAGTTTCAATATGTGTGAATCGAAATCACACCAATGAGGTATAGACTAACCTTGAAGATAAAGAGAAAGGTATGTGTGAGTCGGAATCACACTACTGCGGTCTAGACTAACCTTACGGACAAAGAGATATGTGTGAGTCGGAATCACACTACTGCGGTCTAGTCTAACCTTGCAAACAAAGAGAAAGGTATGTGTGAGTCGGAATCACACTACTGCGGTCTAGACTAACCTTACGGACAAAGGGATATGTGTGAGTCGGAATCACACTACTGCGGTCTAGTCTAACCTTGCAAACAGAGAGAAAGGTATGTGTGAGTCGGAATCACACTACTGCGGTCTAGACTAACCTTACGGACAAAGGGATATGTGTGAGTCAGAATCACACTACTGCGGTCTAGTCTAACCTTGCAAACAAAGAGACATCGCACAATTGCTAGTCTAAATCATAAAATGATCATCATGATCAGCGAGAAGTGTCAATCACACCAAGCTAGTAAATATATGAGTTTAGCTTCATGTCCCATAACCACTTGCTTAACTTAAATATTTACGAACAAGCTGTAAATCTTCACTAGGAAATTGTCACGAAAAGGGTTCAATCGAACAAGTCCAGGAGTTAACCGACGAAGTAAACGCAAGTGTTTCATACCACTTGTTTTACTAGGCCGTTTAATTCAATTTCTCATACGAGTGAAATAAAGGCTTGTATATACTAATAGATTGGAAAACGGTTTAAGAAAAAGAGCTTTATAGTAAAATAGTTTTGAAATCGTTTGGAGAAAAGGATTTTGATATTTACTACTAGTATAGAAAACCTTTATATTTTTAAAGTGACAAATCACAAAAATGATTGTAGAAACAATCAATCACAAGAATTCACATACGAAGATGTGAATGGAATCCAAAGAAATCGATACTGAATCCATCAGAAAGTATGTTCACAAAAATCCCGAAGAAAATGTCATCAAAGTTGCCAATAAACGATAGCAACAAATCGGGGAAATAATCAAGAATCGATTAAATTTGGAAACCAAGTCAATTCACAAAATTTCACATTCGAAGACGTGAATAAAATCCAAAGAATTCGATTCCAAATTCATCAAAGTAGGAATACCCAAAAATTCCAGAAATAGAAGTTATCAAAATCGACAAAGGTGATAACAACTAATTAGAAAAGAAGAATCGATTATCAACTGGAAAAACAAAGCAAAACGAGCAGAAATGCATAAATGACTTCAACAAAAGTAAGAATCAAGTCAATGTCGAAGTCAACAATTAATAGCCGCAGTCGAGTACAAAATGAATCAATCATCATTATCAAAGAAACCAACGGCAAACAAAATCAACATCGGCTAAATCAATTCAAAGCCGAAAACACAAGAATAAGCGTTAGGAATTCATACCCAACAGTAAAAAATAATCATATGTAGAGATGAGAGATAAAACATCGACAAATAGTTGTAACACATGCTCCATCTAAGTTATGTTTTATAATTGTCCTAAACCCCAGGCTTTGATACCAAGCTGTGACGCCCCACCTCTATACCCACGCTAGCCAAGAACACTACGGTGTAGTGCTGTCAACTAGCACGGAGAATAAGGCTGTTGAGGAGCGACCATCTATGTAATTACTTTGTGCGAGCACCGATATGTCAGATAATAAAACATTGCATTTCTATTTTTAGAGGAAACCCGACATACCGATACAAACTCAAAGCTACTACACAGTGGCTATAATAGTTTAGGACAATAGATATAAAAATAACACAGATAACATAAATGCGGAATAAAGATGGAACGAAAAGTCTCATATATATAATAACTGATATCAGTTACAATACATTTGACACAATACAAATGATACAACTACAACTGTCGACTCAAGAAGTTATATATACAAGTACATTATCGACTAATATACATGAATACATTATCATCTTAAAACAGACACACTGACTACTACAACAAGACGAAGACCACTTCAAATGATATAGAAAGTCTTCATAGCTCTAGCAGCAACCCAAAGCTAAAAATCTACAACCTGTAAATACTCGGTCTGACCCGAGTATTACATTCAAAAGAAAATAATACCCGGATCAGTCTAATTCAAACTCAGTTATTAGCGCATAGAAGCAATAATAATCAATCTCAATATAGATGACAGTCACAGAAATCTCGTATATCCAACTCTCGATACGAGAATTGGATAACGGCAGATATAACACTAAACAGTGTTAATCCACAAAACAGAAATCCAAAGCAGTTTAAGCAATTGAAATGTCAATTTAAAAATATCAATGCTAATTGGCTGCAGTACACGCTAACGTGTACTGCCTCGCCAATACAGCCTACGAATTACGCAACAGGTCGATGAATTAAGAATAAAAGAGATATCGATTAAAATCTGTCAATTCGGTGTGGCTGCAGTGCACGCACGCGTGCACTGCCTCGCCACAACAGAATATAAAGTCACCACAAGGGACAAGGTAAAACTGCTACGAAAATGCAGCCACCACTTGTATTTAAGGGCAAGGCTGCATCAGTGAAATGAAACAGTGTACCCAGTGAAAGAGGCAACAAGTGGAACAAGTTCAACATGTCGCAAAGCAAGGCACAGGGAAATAGCAAACTGAAGTCGAGAGCACCAAAGATATGGCACTACAACACACAACAGAAAAGACGCAGATCAGCCTCATTAGAAGATAAGGTCATCAGTGAAGCAAAATGAAAAAAAATGCAAATGATACAAGGCATCAATGCAATGTATCAGATTCGAGAGTCAGGTACTGTACAGAGAACATTGAATCAGTGTGCATGTATGGACACTTAAATGATCAAATTCAGGCCGAAACAGTACCCATAAAAATACTACCAAAAGAAATCAATGAATATGAAATGAGCTACAAATCTGAAACCATAAGGGTAGTCATACTCAAAATCAAGGGCCAGACATGCAACTCTCTACAATATGTACAAAGGGGGGTACGTATCTACATGAAGTCAGATAACAAATGAACATCAAAATGCCACTTAAACTCACATACGAATAGGGTACAAGTTACAATGTCAACAAAGTATACAGGTGAAGCCAACTGACTCGAATGACTTAGGTGATACAAGGACAATGCTCAATGCACACCAATACTAAACTCAAACAATGCCAACATGATCAAGTTCAAAACAATGCCCCAATATCAGGTTAAAGTGAATCGAAAAAGAAACTGCAACATCAGGAAGTGCAGTCATGCCAATGACATTTAATATCATAATCAAAGTCAAGTGATATCAAGTGCAAGAGAAGTACACTATGCAGTGTTCAATACTGAAGCCACAAAATGTGCACAGCAACCAAATATCAAAGCAAACGAACAACTATAAGTACAGGGAACAACAGCAATGAATACTGTAACAAATGCAAGCTCAAATGGAACACAAGTCAGCGACAAGCTACAAACACTCAGTGCAGTGATACATGAAATCGCATGAACAAGTTCGAACAACCAGACAACATCACATTCACAAATGCAATGTTCAAGTGGAGACCAGAGAAGATGGCCAGCGACGAAGACAGGGATGAACACAAAGATGGCCGAAGCCGTGTCAGTACAAAGTCGACCAAGTCAAAGCGAGAAAATCACAAAATCAAAGCCATGGTTATGTCGTTGTCAACAGAAAAATTCACAGAGACATAGTCAAGCATCAACATTCAAAGCCGCATGATACAGAGTACACAAAACAAGGGAATTTTCGAAAATAGGAAAGTTCGAACCCATATAAAAGCAACCGAAGGGAATCATCATTGGCATAAACTTCAACGCACAAATCATGCACTGGAGAATTAAATTAGATGTGAGTACAAGATTACTCACCTTGTTTGAAGCGGAGACGAACTCGAGAGAAGGAGTCGCAAGCACCAACATCACATTCGGCATAGATCCATCGAGTTCAAGTAAGCCAAAATCAGCAAAGCAAAAGGTGCAAAGTACATACCGAAATCACAGAGGAACTCGATCCAAATTGAAGAGCCGTGAGCAAATCAGAGAATATTGAAGTCTACTATCGAGCGGCGCTTCAATTTGTACAAGCCTCAATTCCAGATTCGAAGGCAACAGAGGAACGAAAGCCTTAGTAAGCATCGAAAGAACGAGCGAGGCCAAGCCCTAAATTTCTCAGATCGAAGAAAAATAATCACCGCCATTTTCCTTTCAGAGCAAAAAGGAACGAGTTAGAGAATAAAAGAAATAGGGCCGGCTGGTCTAGATGATTATCACGGCAACAATGAGTATGGGCCACAATAGTTCTCCTTAAAGCCCGTTTCCATAATACGAAATTTTATTAAAAGAATTTCTACTCGATATAGAAACTCTACCAACCATTTTATAAAAGAACTTCAAATTGATTTTTGATTTCAATAAAAAATTTACGAACGATTTAATCACCTAATGGCGATAATTAAATGCTACGAATTTGCGGGTTGTTACAAATTAAATGGACCAAAAATCTTTTCAAGGCTAGACTTAGCCTCTGGGTTCCATCAGATGAAGGTTGAGGAGGAAATTATTAAATACACTGCATTCAACACAAGGTATGGGCTACATGAATTTTTAGTAATGCCTTTTGGATTGACAAATGCACCATCTTATTTTGTAGATTTAATGAATAGGACATTTAGAGATTTTCTAGATAAATTTGTAGTTGTCTTTATTGATGATATACTGGTATATTCAAATTCAGAAGAGGAACATGCAAAGCACTTGCATCTGGTTTTGTCAAGATTAAGAGCACAAAATTTAAAGGCGAAATTTACAAAGTGCACATTTTGGCAAAATGAAGTTAAATTTTTGGGACACATTATATCTCAACAGGGGGTTAGTGTAGACCTAAACAAAGTCATGGCAGTGCAATCATGGAGTAGACCCAAATCAGTGACTGAGGTGAGATCATTTTTAGGAATGGCAGGTTACTATAGAAGGTTTATAAAAGACTTTGCAAGGATAGCCATTCCACTGACCAAACTAACCAAAAAGGAGCAACCATATGTATGGATAGAAAAGTGTGAACAAGCTTTTGAATCATTGAAGAAAGCATTGATGGAAGCTCCAGTCTTGCAAGTTCCAGAGGGAAATGAAGGATTAGTGGTATATACAGATGCTAGTGGGTCTGGGTTAGGAGCAGTACTCATGCAACATGGTAGAGTCATAGCATATGCATTAAGGCAACTCAAGCCAAATGAAACAAGATATGCTACACATGACTTAGAGCTTGCTGCTGTTGTTTATGCATTGAAGATATGGAGACACTACTTGTTAGGTACTAAATTTGAATTGTTTATAGACCATAAATCACTTAAGTATTTGTTTTCCCAAAAAGACTTGAACATGAGGCAACATAGGTGGGTAGAATTTCTAGCTGCCTATGATCTTGATATATTATATACTCCTGGAAAAGCTAACAAAGTGGCAGATGCATTGAGTAGGCATCAAGCAAGATTGGAAAGTTTAATGATGACTGTATTCAAGGATTTAACAATCCTCAGTGAAGTAGAAATAAAGAAAGAAATTGATGCATCAGATAAGGCACACAGTGACATGATTGAATATGGAAAATTAAGTCTCATCTCCTTAAGATCAACCCTGGTTGATAAAATAGGAAGAATGCAGAGTCAAGATGCTAATTTGAAAGAAAAGAAGGACATGATATCACAAGGTATATCAGTGGAAAATTATGAAGTTGATGATAAAGGCTACTTAAGGAAGAAAGGGAAGCTCTGCATACCCAATATGGAAGAACTGAAGCAAGAGGTTATGGATGAGCATCACAAAACAAAATAGACCATACATCCAGGTGGTACAAAAATGTACCATGATCTTAAAAGGAATTATTGGTGGCCAGGAATGAAAGGAGCAGTGGCAAAATATGTAGCAAAGTGTTTAACCTGCCAACAAGTCAAGGCAGATTACCAAAGACCCTCAGGCCTATTGCAACCTTTAGAAGTGCCTACCTGGAAATGGGAAAACATTTCAATGGATTTTATGGATGGCTTGCCAAGAACAAGAAGGGGCAATGATAGTATTTGGGTAGTGGTTGATAGGCTCACAAAAACAGCACATTTTATTCCAGTGAATTCAAACAGAAATGCTCACAAGTTAGCTCAATTATTTGTGAAAGAGATAATAAGATTACATGGCATCCCCAAGACTATCATTAGTGATAGAGACACCTTGTTTACCTCAAGGTTCTGGGGTAGATTTCAAGAAGCCATGGGGACAGAATTAAG
This sequence comes from Allium fistulosum, assembly GCA_030737815.1. Lineage (NCBI taxonomy): Eukaryota > Viridiplantae > Streptophyta > Magnoliopsida > Asparagales > Amaryllidaceae > Allium > Allium fistulosum. The sequence goes on along the minus strand of CM060907.1, from coordinate 419,466,963 downwards.
CTTAAGCACAGCCTACCACCCACAAACAGATGGGTAAACTGAGATGGTTAACAAGATTTTAGAGGATTTACTTAGAGCATGTATACTTGACTTTGGAGGCAGCTGGGAAGATCATCTCTACTTAGCTGAATTTGCTTATAACAATAGCTACCAATCCACTATAGGTATGGCTCCATTTGAGGCCTTGTATGAAAAGCCTTGTTTATCTCCTGCATGTTGGATGGAGGTAGGTGAAAGAGTATTGCTTGGACCAGAACATGTGAAGGAAACTTCTGCAAGAATTGAATTAGTGAGGCCGAAAATGAGAGCAGCACAAGAAAGACAAAAAGCATATGAAGATAAAGGGAGAAGGCCAGTGGAGTTTGAGGTAGGAAATTATGTATTTCTCAAGGTTTCACCAATGAGAAAAATACTGAGGTTTGGCATGGCAGGAAAATTAACACCAAGATATATAGGTCCATATGAAATTATTCAAAGAATAGGAACTTTGGCTTATAAGCTAAAATTGCCATAGGAATTGAGTAACATACATGATGTATTTCATGTATCTCAATTGAGGAAATGGGTGCATGATAAGGTGACCATTCTTGAATCTCCTACACATGTAGAAATTCAAGAAAATTTGATTTATAAGAAAGAACCAGTGGGCATTGTGGCTAGAGAAGAAAAGAAATTGAGAAATAAAATAATTAAATTAGTTAAAATCCAGTGGAGTTTAGATGAAAATGATTGTACATGGGAGGCTGAAGATAGGATGAAGGATAAATATCCTAATCTATTTTATGCTTAAAGGTATGCCTAAAATTATAATAAATTTAAATATTACTTATGTGTATTTGATTGGTTTTGAATGCATGAGTTTTTGAAATTTCTGAAATGAAATTATGCTCTGTATTGTCTGAATGGAGATGTATGAATATATATATATATATAATAATTGTGGGACACAATTCCTTTTAGGAGGAGAGTATGTGAAGACCCAAATTATTGAGATAAAAATAATTTTGAAAAAAAAATGGAAATCAGTTAATAGAGAAATATTTAAAGGATAAACATATTGAAAATAAATACCAAGGATGAGTGAAAATAAATAAGTAAGTGGATAATTGTTTTCCAATAAATAAACATGAAAAGGAGATAACTAAGTATGAATGAATTTTAAAATTCACATATCTTATATATACTGTATATAAGTAGTCAGGGGTTTAAAGTGACAAAATAAATTCTATGATAATTAAAATATAAGAAAACCAGTTTAGTATTGATTGGGCATAAATACATTTTTATAAATCAAGAGAAAATAAATGGGCCGAAATATTAGCAAGGAATCAATATATATGTGAATACTATAGGTTTAAGAAAAAATATATGGAAGAGAAGCCACATGAAAATAGTGTGAGACATGCAAATAGCATGTACACAGAAAAGCAGTGAAGCAACTGCTTTTACCTGAAATGGGAATAAAAAGAAAATGGCATAATTAGCCATAAACATGCATACAAAATTCTCTTATTTTTGTATGGATAAAATGGGATTTTCCTCCATTAGAACCCTGGCTAAATGATTTAAATCAAGGGGGAAGCAGTAGTTTTCTCTGAGGGAAAAACATAAACATATTTTCAAAAAAAAATAGAAGGGAAGAACTCACACTGTCTTCAAGCTTAAGCATTCTCGAGGAAGAGAAGAGGAAGGTGAGTGATTAATCACTTATGAGATTTGAGGCATTAAGACCCAAGTTAAGGGCAGCCAAGTTATTTTATATAAAAATTACATTATGTTTTTCTATTTGATTTTATTCTCTGAATGAAAATATGTTGATCATGGATGGTATTCTGGTTGAATTTTTGGTTGAGATTTTAATCTGTTTTGATCTGTTGTGATGATTTCAATTTTTGTTTTGAAATATAAATAATAAAACAAATACTCTAATCACAGAAATAGATTTTATATTCTAGTTTTTATATGAAAATGAACTAAATGTTTTACTGAGAAATAGGGTATCAATGAAATAAAAAGAAGTAGGCAGTGTGAATAATGAGATTCATGCTTATGCCTAGTTTATATTAAAAATGATATGGACAATGCAATATTACAAATATGTGCTGATTTGTTCAGATCACAAAACAATATGTTTTTATGGGTTTTTCTCAAAAACCATATCCTATGTTCATAGTAAAATAAATATAGTATTTCATATGATTTCACCAGATTTATGCAAGCAATGGAAAATTTTCTAGAAATATATATATATATAAGCAGGTTTTAGAAAATACGATTAAGCAAAAGTGACTTTGAAATAAGTTGTGGAATTTTGTATGAATGCTTTGAGTGTTTGGATGTAATCTTTGAGTGAGATCCATAATTTGAGATTTATGTAATGAAGGAAAGAACATAAGCATTTCTGGAAATTAAAAAGAAAAATTCCTCAGAAAATAAATAAGCATGGTCTCTAAATTATAAAATAATTTAGGAGTAGTGCCTTGATCTATTCATCATCAGGTGGATGATGGGTATGTGCATGACTTGCTTAAGTCCGGTAGGCCTTTGTGTAAAGAGTTAATAGAGCCGAGCCCCTTTGCAATGCACACATGGTGTTCAATGGCAAGTGTTTCTGACCAAATAAAATGAAAATGAGGTTGAGAAATTATGCTATGGAATTTAGGATGTTATTCCATAGGAGCTTGTGCATGTACAACTGAATGAAGTCAGATGGATGAATGCTTGGATGTATGATTGTTAGATAAGTTTAAATATACATATACTCAGGCTTTAATATGAAAATGAATAGCATCAAATACATGAGCTCTCTACCCAGTCATAGTAATTTACAAGTTATTGTAATCTTTGATTTCACTCACACCAGAATTTATTTCTGACCCTATTTTTTGCCTTTGCAATAATTGGGGTGTCTCATTTTTACTGAGGCGGCTCAAAGTATTGCTGCAGGGAAAGATGCATGAGTAACTTGCTTGCATGGATATTTGGAGATCTTGATGAATTTAAAGTGTTTAAGAAAACTAGCAGTGTTATTGTAATAAATAAGTTAGACACACTCTTTTATGTTTTAAGTATTTCCAGGATAGTCTTTTGCTTTGTTATCTTGAAAAGAACATGTAAGAAGAAAAAGAAACTTAAGTGTTATATGTGTTTGTGAGCTGTGGATTTAAGTAATAGATTCTGAAATGATTTTAATAGCTTATGGTGAAGGAGAAGATGCCATATAATCTGATATGTGGACATATTCTCCTTGGCAAGCTTGATGCACTTCAGTTATGAAGTTAGAACTGTTTTGAATGAATATGTGCTAAAATAATAAGTATCTGGGTTGAACATAACCTTGGCTAACCAGCAAGGCTTATGCATGTCCTATAAGTTGATATAAGTACATGTGAAGGCTTAAAGTTTTAGTCACCAGATTTTTGAAAAGAAAAACCATAGGGTAAGCTAAGTTGAATTGTAACAAAAATCTTGTGATATAGCTAGAACAAAAGTAGAATTAAGATACCATAAAACCTGAAAATTATATGTGTGAAAGACTTGAAAGATTGGAATTGGGAAAATCTGATACCATGACTTCAAAACTGGTACTAAGTGGCAAGACAAGGTTAAGGGTAGACAATATGTATTCAAACAAGTATGCAGAGTAATGGTGTTAAGTGTTTAAAGGTGCAGAACATCATTTTTACATGTTTTAGCCCAGAAGAATGCAAAGATCTTTCTAAAATCAAATTCAACACTTTTTCCAGTTCCAAATATCAGAAGTTGTATGACTGATAGATTAGATCACAACACTATCACTCATATGATCATTATTTGCTCTATTAATCTGGATCTGTGCATTTTGTTTGTCATGATTGGTTTGTGCATGTTTGTGTTTGCACTTTGCTCAAATGTATTGTTTTTCTCAGCTTGGCCTTCAATCTAGTTTATCACCTTATTATTCATATGATCAATATATACATAATAAACCAGAATAGGAGTATTTTACCTGACATAAAATTGTTTGTGTTTGAAATAAGAACCCCGGGCTAAACTAATATGCCTGAGTTGTTTTAACACCCTGTATCAATCAAAAACCACCAATGTCAAATTCCTAAATCCCAAAGATCAAATGCATGGGTTGTAAATCTAGGAATCAAATAATCTAGGCTATAGAACAAGCTGGGAAACAAAACAAGAAAATAATAAGTGGTAATATTTGAATTAAATATTAATCAAGCTTGAATTAAAAAAGAAGAAGATTAAAAAGTAGAAATGGCTATGTGACACAAAATCTCTCAAATGTGAGAAATACTGTGTGATTGAATTTCTTTTCTATTTCAATTACTCTGATAGGCAAAGAAACATTTATATATCTTCATATATATAAATGACATGATTTGATTTATATACTAATATTTTTAAATTGGTAAAATTCTGGATCTTGGGAAATTAATTAAGAGAAGTGATCCATTGTTTTTTAAAAAAACTCAACTGAAAATCACTAAAATAGATATAGAGAGAAGTGGGTCACTTCATGCATTTTATTATGTTATCACAAAATAAATGTTTTCCAAACAGCCTTGTTTCTGGAGATTATTTAAGCAAGTATGTTAAACTAAGAAGAGATTATCTAGAAAAGGTTTCACTATTGAAATCCTCAAAATTAGCTAGATACTGCTTTTTTAGAGACTTGTAGAGACTTTACATGGAACATCCTCTCCTTTATTTCAATTTTCTTGACGAAGACAGAGAAAATCTTCTTAAGGAAATTCGAACATATCACAACAGATAAATATGTGGTCGTGATAGTCCTCCTGCCGGGGAATGGGATTATTGCAAATATCCTCCAGTTATTACCCTAGAAGGATTTAACGCCCCTTTTGATCCAACAGTTATTCTTTCGGCTAATTCCTTGAAAAAAGTCAAAAAGACCGTTTCTCAACTTTAAATGTGTAGCAAGTGTCTAATGAAATTGTACATTTGGTTTCATTTCTACTTAAGTTGTAATCCTTTATTGTTATAATAAAAGCAAATTGATTATTTGAGCCTTGACTTTATTTTCTTTTTGTTTTTTTAAATAGGAGTTACAGTTCTCTATAACGCCGCTCTCGTTAGATTCAACATTTCGTTTTATCGATATCAGAGATAGGTTGTTTGTAGACATTGAAAAGAAAAAGCTCCTTAACGACCTCTTGTCTGCTCATCTTCAAGGCAACAATGAAGCGTTAGAATAGCGTAGGAAATTTCTACTCCAGAAGACGATTGTTAAGGATCTTAACGATTAGATTACAAGTCTCGAGGCAGATAGTAAGAACAAAGACAAAACAATTTCTCAATTAAAGTGTCAAGTTAAATCAAATCCCTCGATTGACTTCAATCAAGATATGTCCAAGCTCCTCGAAAAACTAAGTGATTTAGAGATGAAACTAAAAAATAGTCAAGCCCAGTGTAAATCCCTGGAGTTTATTGTGGACGACGACATTCAAAATATTAATTTGCCAACTTCTCCGTCTGCTGTGAAATCAGCAAGGTCCTCATCTTTAGCTATTCAAAAATTTCCAGCTACGACAAACCCTCCCTCTGGCTTAGACAAGAGCATAGTAGGAGAATGGTGAAGAAAGATCAAATTCGAAATGATGAGATATTTTGACGACCAACAGAAAGTGAGATACTCACAGCGCATAAATGAGTATGCAGCTAGGATTCAAAAATTTGAACATGATAAATATCTTCTTCGAAAGCTCATCACAAATTTAGAAAGGAAAAAAAACCTTCAAAGGAGCTAATAATGCTTTTAACCGCGCTTTAAAGGCTCGCATCGATTCTATCGATGATGCTGATGAAATAAGGAAGAAGAAAAAGAAGCTTAAAGAAATTCTTCGTATAACAATTCATCATATTGTTGACCCTTTATTTGCTGAAAATCTAAATGAGACCATTCAGGATTTGTAAAACTTACGCTTGTGTCGTATTCTTGTAAACAATCTTATAATTATGTAATATCACCTGGTTCGTAGTCTTTTCTTATAATGTTGTCTTTGAATCCGTTATCTGAAATCTTGGACTATGGCTTTATATTTGCGTGCTCACTCAGTCTTCTTTACTGATCTCATTTCCCTGAAAATTTTAAAGCACATAATATTCTTTATCGTTAGCTTGAAATCTACATAGAAGTTTATCTACATTATTAGTGGAGGTTAACAGATTATTATGTCAGCATATGATAATAAGTGAAATGTAATTGAATATAGTTGAATGTTTTGAAATCCATCTTTGGTAATGATGAGAGAGAACCAGGAACTCAAATTTAATTATATTGGTGGAATACCAGAAATCCAATGGTAGAAAATCATAAATTCAATTCTGGAGATAGCTAATAGAAAGCCGATAATAATCGTGTAATAGAAGTCCGGAAAACATTGTCTGAAAGTTTGTATTAGAAGCCAAGTGACCCAGATACATGCATTAATAAATGAAGTTTAAAAGTTAGAAAATCCAAAACCCAGATTCGGGTACTAGTGGATGATAACCAAAAGCTCATAATAATAATCTTCTCAATAGAAATCTTAAGCCCTTATTTAGGCATTAATGAGTGAAGTTCAGTATTTAATAGTAATAGCCTCGAAACCCAGATTCGGGTATGATGAAGACCATAGATTAAAAGATCCATGTTAACTCATATTTTTGTCGACCTAAAACTCTACGACCTAAAGACTCTACGACCTAAAGAAGTTAGCGACCTAACGACATAAGAGGGTTCCCGACCTAAAGACTCTACGACCTAAGGAAGTTAGTGACTTAACGACTTAAGAAATTTCACGACCTAAAAACTTCACGAGCTAACGACCTAAAAGTTGTCTACGACCTAACTACTGGAGGAACTTCGCGACCTAACTACTGGAGGGACTTCACGACCTAATAACTTTGCGACCTAAGAGTCCTAATGACCTAAACGGTATCTACGACCTAAGAGTACTAACGACTTATGGAGTATCACGACTTAACTTCTCCAACGACCTAAAAGTTTGCGACCTAAGGGACTTCACAACCTGAAAGAAGCTAATGACCTAAAGGCTAAAGCGACCTAAATATCACAAAGCAGTCAAGCGACCTAAAGATAGAACAGTTCAACGACCTAAGAGCTTCAGCAATTACTCCTTAGGTCGTTCACGACCTACAACATACCACTTCACTCAGGCTGATCAAGTGCACCCTCTTAAGCCACTAAGGTCGCTGGCGACCTACGATCTATTTTAAACCGTTCACGACCTATGACTTGGGAACTTCCATCAAATGATTCAGTGCAAAACCACTAAGTCGTAGCCCTTGCTCCTTAGGTCGATGGCGACCTACGACCTATCTTAGGTCGTCCACGACCTAACACCTGTTCAGAATTCGCCTATAAATACAGCATTAGCTCCAACTTGAGAGGGACTTTTGGCCAATCATTTTCTAAAGCATCGTTACTCTGCCGAATTCTCAACTCATCCAAGACTCGAAGAATTCTAAACATCAAAGATACTACAACAAGCTTTAAACGAGATTCTACACATCCGACATGGTTCGACAAATCTCATCGTCAAAGTTTGAGTTACTAATCTGAAGTGTTTGAGTAATCGAAGTGAATTGTATTCAGAGTGCGTTGTATCAAATTGTAATCTGATCAGCAATAAAAGACTATAAAGTGGACGTAGGCTCACTTACGGGCCGAACCACTATAAATCTGTTGTTCCTTTACCGTTTTCTGCTATTTTCAGCTTGTATTCTGTTCCCATACCAACGGGTGGTGCTTTCGCATTGTTATCACACACACTGGGTGTTAGCGTTTAATTTTTACCGTTAACATTTTGGTGCTTTCACTGAGAATTGAACTCAGGAATATTCTCACCATTGCTCCGCAAGAGTTTATTGAAAGAATCTCTCTAAAGACCAGAAGTTTGTCTGAAATCATGGCTCCTGGAAGAAAGGGTAGATCCACCAGATCCGGAAATGCTCATGAGGGAACCTCCGCTTCCCCAACAGCAAATCAGGCAAATCCTACCATTGGAGTCACAAGGGCTGAATTAGACGACGCAGTGTCGGGATTATATCAGCAAATTGAAGCTCAAAACGCTTTAATGATGGACAGATTAAACGCTCTACTTGGGGCAAATCAACGGCCAGAAAACAATGAAACAGTCTTCACTGAAGATGCTCATAATTCCCAGGAGAAAGATATTCCTCAAAGAGCAGCTGGCACCGCCGAAATGCCACCTTTCCAAGCTGAAGGTCCAAGGCCGCAGCCAACTTTTCGCGAGCATTTGCCCAAGCAAACTTCGGAAAGAATGGCTGATGTCTGCCCAGCAATGGCTCTGAACAATGAAGAATACCTATTAGGGATGGTTCACCGAATCATGAAAGAGAGCATGCTGAGGGAAGAAAATGAGAGTGACTGGGGATTTGCACCAAGCAGAACTCCGTTTACCGAAAGGATCCTAAAAGCAGAGTTTCCAAGAAAATTTGTACCTCCTACTATCCTGGCCTATCGAGGGACAAGCGACCCTAATCATTTCCTATACAAGTACGATTGGCATATGACCGGTGCAAGGGCATCAGATGAGATAAAATGCCGATACTTTCCAGTGTACTTGGAAGGAGTGGCCCTACTTTGGTTCACAAAGCTACCAGTTTGGTCCATAGATCAATTCTCTGATTTAACTCGAAAATTTCAGGATCAGTTCAGGTTGTATGCTTCAAGAGCAAAGGATATGATGTCACTGTCTAGTATTGAACAAGTTCCCGGAGAATCTATTAAATCCTTCTTAAACTGTTTCAATATAGCCCTAGCCGAAGTGGATAATGCAGAACCCCGTATGATCCTGACTTACCTGGTGCGAGCCATCAACCAATCAAGTGAATTCGGAAGATGGTTAAAAATGAAGGAGCCAAACTCACTTGAGAAATTCTATAAAAAGGCCGACGAATTCATGCATCTAGAAAGCCTTCATATACCAGCAAAAGCAGTTGTTGCCGAAGTCAAGAATAACGATGTTGCCTCTAACAAAAGAGAATCGGGAAACCAGAAAAGGGGAAATGACGGAAAAAAGAAGCAGGGAAATGAGAAGAAACCTCGCCGCTTTAATTCTTCAGATTTCACTCCCTTAACTGACACACCGGAAAATATCTTTTTTGCAACAAAAGATGTTGTCAAGTATCCTAAACCGCCTGAGATGAGAGGAAATGCAGTGAATAATGGGAAATTCTGTCGATTTCATAATCAACCTGGCCATGACACTAACCAATGTCGCCAGTTAAAGAACGTGATTGAAGAGTTGCTGGAACAGGGTAAACTGCAACAGTATGTGAAGAAAAACAAAGTCGACCCAACCTCATCCACTCAGGGGCAACAACATCCTGTCCATCGATCTGGATCTGGCAACAACACTGCAGTAGAAAATTCCGAAAAGCTTGTCATTAATGTTGTCACAGGGGGTCCTTACCCAGCAAGCAGGGATTGGGACGACTGCTAACTACCCACAAGACTGCAGCTGGGGCATCTTCCAATCTGGAGACTCTGGAACAACAATCACTTGCATCCAATTTTTACTTAACAGCATTGCTTAAATTTGTAAAATGATAATGGATGTATAACTCTTGTATTGTAAACCACTGAGAAATCAGGGTGGATTAATAATAAAGAATATCAAATCTTGTGTTCTAATGCTATATAATGCCTGTTACATTTCGATATGCAAATATCTTAAATATATTGCTAAAATATCGATTTAATTGCAGGCTATCAAAGTAAAGCTTACTTATTCAACACATCACAAGACTCGGCGATTCCCATAAGTCACTCAACAACAAAGTACATTTCTCTAGCAAAAAACAAAGCAACTTGCAAAGGACCGGGGCATGTACTTGGAGAAATGATAAGGAATCGCTAAGGAGCAGATGGTGAAAGAACACAAGCAACAATTGCTACTCTTCGGAGTCCAAAAAGACCTCTTCGGAGGCTCAAGACCTCTTCGTAGGCAAGAAATTGCTTCGGAGGCTCAAGACTTCTTCGGAAGCACAAGACTTCTTCGGAAGCACAAGCCCTCTTCGGAGGCACGCCAATAAATGGAAATGCTCTTCTCAACAAAAAGGTTGATGGAACCACTGAGGCAAGGCCATTGTTAACTAATTGAGATCGTTTGTGCAAATGAACATCCAATTAGATAACTTGCGTCCGCCCTGTGAGTCCATTTAACTGTGAGAAAGTAACTTCCAGGCAATCAAATAAAGACCTCTTCGGAGGCACAAGACCTCTTCGGAGGCATAAGACCTCTCCCGAGGCACCACAAGCCCTCTTACAAGGCACAAGCCTTCCCCAAAGGCACACACTGCCCTCTTCGGAGGCAGAAGACCTTCCCCAAGGCACGCAAGACCTCTTCGGAGGCACAGGACTTCTCCGGAAGCACAAGACTTCTTCGGAAGCACAAACAAAAAGACTTCTCCGGAAGCACAAGACCTCTTCGGAGGCACAAGACTTCTTCGGAAGCACAAACAAAAAGACTTCTCCGGAAGCACAAGACCTCTCCGGGGGCACAACGCTACTTCACAAAGCATAATGCTACTCTTCGGAGTCCAAATGCTACTCCTCAGAAATGCCAAAAAGCCCTCCTCAGAGGCACACTTCAACTCTCGAGGAAGACCTACTTGTTCATCTTGAAAAATTCATCCCCAGAAGTTGAAGTGCTAAGTAAAATCCTCTTTAGAGGCCCGCTTCACCACGTAGGAGAATTCACTTCTCAAAAACATGAAGTGTCCATCTCCGAAGGTTGAAGCGTAAAAACTTCTCCAAAAACGAGACACACACCATTTAAGTAGGATAATTGTTTCCTCAAAGACGGAGTAGTTATTCTCCAAAAATAAGAGTACAAGTCTTTCCAAAGCAAAAAGATATTGCAATGCACTTGTGGTATAGGGGCAACATCATACAATACAACTATAATAATGAAAGTAGTATTCAAGCAACATACCACAAGCGCATTACAATATCACGCGGAAAAAGATGTGGAATAAGTGCATTCTCAAACACTGACAAAAAGTGTGTACAAGTAAAAAGAATCGCTTATTCTACACTAAAATGAGAAATAAATGCATTCTTACATATACAAGAATTCGTACAAGTAAAAGAATTATTTTATTCAATACTGTGAAAATTCTTTACATGTGCATATCTCAAAAAGAAGCGGGGACCGGTACCGCACAATCTCTGGTCAATTCAAGCAAAAAGCAGAATAAGAAAAGCAGAATCCAGATTATCAGTCCTTCTTCCTGCCACCCTTAGTACCCTTGCCCGGTTTAATGACTAGTTTCGGAATCCGGCAGGGACGGGTCGGAGAAGAAGGTGCAGCTGGGTCTTCTTTTGCTTCATCTTCTCCAGTGGAAATGTTTTTCTTCGTCTTCTTCATGACATGGTTCCTTTTCCTCTTCGAGGAAGACTCACTTCCCGGAGTAGTAAGTAGCGCAGAAAGTTTAATGTCATCATCAAGAGACTGCTCCGAAGTCTTCTCGCTATCCTCAAGATCTTCCGCCTTCTGTTCTTGCGAAGCGGGTGGATCCTCCAAGCCTCGAAGGGCTTCTATTTGCTCTTCCTGCGAACCCGGTTGAGAAGCAGGAGTAACTTGAAGGGTTGGAGGAGGAACAGCTGGAGGAGGAGAAGAGTGTATAACGCTCGGTGCTTCCGCTGTAGAAGAAAAGAAGTTAAAATCGATATCCGCCGAGAAAAGAGAAGATATTGGTTCATCAAAGCTTAAGTAATAAGTAAGAAGTTCATCAAACTCGATTAGATCGAATAAATGATTCACTGGATCCGGGTCGACGCCAAAGTTACCTGGAGGAGTCGACTTTGCGAGATCAATCTCGAATTTCTCAGCCTCAATATCGTCCAGGGCCTCATCCTCAGTGGGAGTGGTCACAGTTTCTTTGGCAGCTTTAGCTGGAGGCGAAGAATGGGAACTGGAGTCTATAATGTTAACATCGGCCGAAGTTGAAGTATGAACAGGGGCAGTCAAAGGAGCTTCCTCCTTTGGGTGTTCTTCTCCCGTCGATTCAGCTCGCGCTTTAGCAAGTTGCTCCTTCCCTTTAGCAAGAGCGGCACGAGTTTCGTCATCAAGATAACGTGCCTCAAGCTCTGCCTCATCATAGCCGGCACCGCTAAACATATCAACTGTGGCTTCCCACACTTCGGCCAGAGTAATCTCGTATTCAGGACCCAGAAAGGAGAGGCTCCCATGACCCAGAACGCTGTGCAAATAAAAGTCGAACAGAGTAGAGCTGATACTGGCTTTGGTAGCCGCATGAGATTCTTCGGCTGCAACTTGACCAGCAACAGCCTCATCACGCTCTTTCTCAACTTTAGAAAGTCGAGCCTTTAACAATTCGATCTCCATGTTCTGGGAGTTAACTGTTTCTTGCAACTGAGCAGTGTTTTTGCGGTATTCTTCAGTAACATGCTGCTCAGCTGCAAGTTTCATCTCAGTATCCCTTTGAGCAGCGTGCGCATCCCGCACTTGTTTTTGAAATACTTCCTCTTTTTGAGATTGCGAAGCGGAAGAAGCGGCGAGATCTTCCTTGAGTTTTTTAACCTCAGACTCAAGTCTCGCATTGTCATCAGCAATGCTCGCCATCTCTGCATCTTGCTATTTGCAAATTTTGTCCCACTCCGACTTATCATTCTCCATGGTCAGCATAGCTTCGAGATTCGCACGATTGACCCTTTGCAGCTCATCAACAAGCTTTTGCCATCCAGACACCCTTTCAATGTTAAGTTTGACGGCATCGAGGCTACGCAGCATATCCGATTTATCAATCGGGACCAAGTCAAGGTCGAAGCGTACCCCCTTTAAGCACCATTGCGGGAACCGACTTTGAAGAATTGGCGGACCCTGTCCAACTTGATATCGGGGTCTGTTGATGATTGTTTGGATGTCGGACTTCTCAAGAGCAGGAGAATTAGTAGGGATATCAAGAGGAATTGAAGCAGGGGTCTTTTTAGAAATTGCAGATGCGTCCTTTCTGCTGAGCTTGGTTCGTTTGCTCGAATCTTTAACAATATGAGTCTTCCCTTTATCATCATAAGACTTTTGCTTATGAGAACTATCGCTTCTGTGGGAAGATTCGTATCGCTCATCTCTCCTCCCGTATTGATGCTCATAGTCCCGCTTCTCTTGCTCATAGTCCTGCCTCTCTTGAGCTTTCCTAATAGCTCTTTCTTCATCCGTCTCCCTCGGAGCATTGAGGTATCGACTAAAGTCATAAGTTCCGCGGCCTCCATAGCACTGAAATTTGTCATAGTATGAACCGATTCGCCTCATCGGAGAACCTAAAATTAAAGAAAAGTCAAGTCTTAGAAATCTCCAGAAAAAGAGGATAAGTGCGTATAAGTGCTGAAAAATCCTATGTGTGTGCTGCGTGCAAACTCCGTGCGTCGAACTACACGCTTTAATGTGGAAACGGAGACGACTGGTGTAGAAGGTGTCGAAACTTGTTGTAGAGAAGAAGTCGCTTCAAGAACAGGAGAGATCGCTTTTGAAATATCATCTTTAAAAAGTTCCTGAGAAGTTATGATTATATCGCTCAAATTATCAAAAATATCATCGCTGCGATGCCCCGCAGAACTCTTTTTTTCAACTTCCACGTTAGCCGTCTTTTCAGAAATGCAAGGATTTTCCTCCTCTTCAATAACTGGAGAAAGTGTTAACTTGCTGGACGACCCCGCAACATCAATAGAAGTGGAACATTTCACCAGTAAAGTCTCAGTGGTGAGTTCTTTCGGTGAAAGTTCTTCGGCAAGGGTTGGGGCATCTGACGTCCTTGCTGGAAAATCAGGAACTTCATGAGGCTGGATGGAACGAGAAGAATGTAGAAGTCCAAACTGGTGCAAAAGTTCGTCTTTCAACAAGAATTTGGCGCTTCTCTCTTCCATAGCCACAGCATTTAAAGTTTCAAAAATTGACTTGAGACTGGGATTTCTAAGCGGGGGAGGAAGTGCTGAAAAAAGAAAAGAATGAAGATAAGCATTTGATAATTCGGGTTTCGAAAAGCTCATGAGATGAACAGGGAAAGACAATCTTACTCCCGACTCTCCAGACAGAGTAGAATCCCAAAGGACATCGAACAAAGAAGAATTGATTTAGGAACCCGTGAGCACTATCGAGTAAATCCAGAATCAACTTCCGGTTTCTGGCTCCTCTTACAAGCACGATTGAAGGGTCATCTTTATTCTTAGAAAAGGTACACAAATATCAAATTTCATCGAAGCTTGGAAGATGGTTGAGCACCCTCCTAAACAGAACACACAACCCCATCAAGACGGCATAACCGTTGGGGTGAAGCTGGAAAGGCGAGATAGCTAATCGAAGAAAAAGTTCTCGGAGAAATTCGTTGAAAGGGGGAATAGCTCCATTTAAGCACATCTGACGATTCATTGCGACAAAACCGAGAGGTGGCCTGTTAGCGGTGTCGTTTGCTCCAGGAAATATAGCATCTGCTTCGGCAATACCGAACTGGATGCACAGTTGTCTGAAGACTTTGTGGCTCAAGGTGGTCGGAGTTCTTTCTGGAGGGTCGATCAATGGGTTGGCAGTTGGGAAGGCTTCTCCAGCTGGTCCTGTATCTTCTTGTTGAAATGCCATTCTACACAATCAACTAGATGTTCAAATATCAAGGTGCACGTTTCCTAAAAAGTGTGAGGTGTTGTGCGTGACTAACAAAAACAGAAAGTAAACATAACTGGAATTAAATTAGTTGACAATTGTTCGATTACAAGATTTCAGGGCTTGTTAGCTTAAAACTCAAGTGCAGTGTTAATACAAACGAATCAGCTTTAGTTGACTATTTTTGTTTTGCTTTAATACTTCACTTGAATTGATTAGTTTGCAGCATTTCGTTCACACAAGTTCATTTAAGCTGATTATTCTTTATCAATTAATCTGTCATTTGATGTGGGAAGTCAATGGCAGTATATTCGTCCCAAGTTTTCTGCAAATACTGTGTTTAACATGTTATTAACATTAAAGTCAAAACAATTTGCAAAGAAGTACAACTCAGTTCAAATTCAAAGCTCAGTCAACTTCTGGCCAAACTTCACAAGTCCTAGGTCGTTCAGCGACCTATCATAGGTCGAGGCATTTTTAGGTCGTGATGTGCAAACTAAAACATTCAGGGCAGTGCAGAGTTGATTCAAGTCCTAGGTCGTTCAGCGACCTATCATAGGTCGAGGAATCTTTAGGTCACAGTGCAAGATTCAAAGGCGAGGCAAGTTTCCCAAAGTCCTAGGTCGTTCTCGACCTAGCATAGGTCAGAAACCACTTAGGTCGTAGGAATCCTTAGACCGGTCAGGTTTCTCACGACCTAACTTTTAGATCGCCCAGATTTGATAGATCGCTGACTTCCTCCCCACGCAATCACTTACTAAACCCGATAACCCAACAATGCCATTACAAAGGAAATCTATCATCCTCTACGCGAGTTTCATTCATCTCCACATACCATCAAATCGCCTAAAAAATCGACTCCAAACCCCTCCGATCCATTATAAAAATTTCCGTGCATTCATGAATTACTACAACGTATCAAACGACGATCAAAAGTCAATCGAAATAACCATTCAAAATGAAACATGACACATGAAATTGGACTTGGGTCGGAAAACATGGATTCACGATCGAACGGCGATTATGGTGGAGTAGAGATTGGATCCACTTACGTAGTATGCTGGTAGAAATGGATCGACGATTAACTAGATTGAGTTCGCCTTCGAAAATTTGAAAATTTGTCAATGGCAGTGGAAGTTCGGAGCAGTAAGGTAGGGAGGAATGAGCGACCTAACTAATTTATATGAGGCTGAGAGAGGAAGGCGAGTAGGCGTACGAGTTAGCACGAGTTTTAGGTCGTTCACGACCTAGCAAAGTTAAGTCGAAGCACATGACCTATGACATAGGCCTGCACTTCGAGGGGCAAATGTTAACTCATATTTTTGTCGACCTAAAACTCTACGACCTAAAGACTCTGTGACCTAAAGAAGTTAGCGACCTAACGACCTAAGGGGGTTCCCGACCTAAAGACTCTACGACCTAAGGAAGTTAGTGACTTAACAACTTAAGAAATTTCACGACCTAAAAACTTCACGAGCTAATGACCTAAAAGTTGTCTACGACCTAACTACTGGAGGAACTTCGCGACCTAACTACTGGAGGGACTTCAAAACCAAAGAACTTTGCGACCTAAGAGTCCTAACAACCTAAAAGGTATCTACGACCTAAGAGTACTAACGACTTATGGAGTTTCACGACTTAACTTCTCTAGCGACCTAAAAGTTCGCGACCTAAGGGACTTCACAACCTGAAAGAAGCTAACGACCTAAAGGCTAAAGCGACCTAAATATCACAAAGCAGTCAAGCGACCTAAAGATAGAACAGTTCAACGACCTAAGAGCTTCAGCAATTACTCCTTAGGTCGTTCACGACCTACAACATTCCACTTCACTCAGGCTGATCAAGTGCACCCTCTTAAGCCACTAAGGTCGCTGGCGACCTACGATCTATTTTAAACCGTTCACGACCTATGACTTGGGAACTTCCATCAAATGATTCAGTGCAAAACAACTAAGTCGTAGCCCTTGCTCCTTAGGTCGCTGGCGACCTATGACCTATCTTAGGTCGTCCACAACCTAACACCTGTTCAGAATTCGCCTATAAATACAGCATTAGCTCCAACTTGAGAGGGACTTTTGGCCAATCATTTTCTGAAGCATCGTTACTCTGCCGAATTCTCAACTCATCTAAGACTCGAATAATTCCAAACATCGAAGATACTACAACAAGCTTTAATCGAGATTCTACACATCCGACATGGATTCGACAAATCTCATCGTCAAAGTTTGAGTTACTAATCTGAAGTGTT
This sequence comes from Allium fistulosum, assembly GCA_030737815.1. Taxonomy (NCBI): domain Eukaryota; kingdom Viridiplantae; phylum Streptophyta; class Magnoliopsida; order Asparagales; family Amaryllidaceae; genus Allium; species Allium fistulosum. The sequence goes on along the minus strand of CM060907.1, from coordinate 419,450,049 downwards.
TGAGTAATCGAAGTGAATTGTATTCAGAGTGCGTTGTATCAAATTGTAATCTGATCAGCAATAAAAGACTATAAAGTGGACGTAGGCTCACTTACGGGCCGAACCACTATAAATCTATTGTTCCTTTACCGTTTTCTGCTATTTTCAGCTTGTATTCTGTTCCCGTACCAACGGGTGGTGCTTTCACATTGTTATCACACACACTGGGTGTTAGCGTTCAATTTTTACCGTTAACAACCCAAAACCCAGATTTGGGTATTAATAAGTGAAGTCCCGAACCTAATAATGAAAGACCTAAAACTCAGATTTGGGTATTATAAGTGAAGTTCAGAAATTCTTCTTTAATGATTAGTTGGAGGCTGTAGATTCTTATTTTAGCCTTTTGTTCTATACCGCTCCTTGGGTTTAGACTGATTCGACATGTGTTAGTTATGTAGCCCTTGTATGTTGTTTCCGTTTGATTTGCCACTTCTTGGGCTTGGACATCTTAGTCCATTGTTTTTCATGCCGATTTCCGGGCTTGGACGTCTTAGTCCATTGTTTAATGTGCCACTTCTCAGGCTTGGACGTCTTAGTTCATTATTTGATGTGCCGCTTCTCGGGCTTGGATGTCTTAGTCTGTTGTTATCTGGTGTGCTTGGTTAGCTTATTCACAAGCAGGACCCAAGGACTTACCCAACCTCCCTCCAAGAGGTGCCTTGGCCATAGCGTGGCGCGATCAAAGGCTTATCCGGTGCCTTGGCCAGGCCATAGCATGGCGGGACCAAAGACTTACTCCATCCTCCCTCTAGGAGGGCCTTGACCTCGCCATAGCGTGGCATGATCAAGGGCTTGTTCTGTGCCTTGGCCAGGCCATAGCATGGCGGGACCAAGGGCTTACTGCGTCCTCCCTCCAGTAGGAACATTGACTTGGCCATAGCGTGGCAGGGTCAAGGGCTTGCCAATGCTTTAACCTGGCCATATCGTGGGGTGGATAAAGGTTTGCTCTAACCTCCCTCTAGGAGGTGCTTTGACCTAGCCAACTCAGCGTGAACAAAGGCTTTGACCGTTTAAGGAAATGTTAAGTGCAAGGAGAATTTAACTCCCAACCATGTAGATTTTTTTAGTAAAGTGGTTCTTTGTTGAATCCAATTAGGACATCTTTACATATTCATTGATTTTGCCTTGTCTGAAGAAATTGATCACCATTCCTACCTATGCCCAACACTGATTTGTCTCATGTTCATTCATCATGTGGTAGTGATAATAGGATCCTCCCAGATTGCTTTCATATTTAGGTTTTTTCTTTTGTGATGGCCAATAGTTGAGCTCTTCCTTGGTTAGCAGATAAATATTCTCGATTAATGTTGTCAAATTGCATTCCTTAGGAAGTTTTGACCTAAAGCTTGTCTTTTGAGGATGGTTTCTAGATTTTTTATTACTTGGATCTGGTGCTTCACCCTTAAAAACTAGTTTTCCTTTTAAAACCCTTTGAAGTTTATATGTGGGCAATGTCCCACTTGTTGCTCGATGCCACTTATGTGCAAAGACGTTGTAATCAGCCATCATTCCTTCTTCAATGATTGTGCCTTTGGTGTAGAGTTGAATTGTTTTCCTCATTTGGTCAAAAAAGTTGTTGCTTTCATTCTTTGTTCCTCCTAAGGCAAAGATTGGTGTATGGCCAATGTGAAAAGGGTTTAAACTCCATTTATCTGGATCATAAGATTCAGCTTTCTTTTTCTTCATAATCTTAAAAGCTTCAAATCTCAACGTTTGTTCTTTAAGAAGTTTAGAATCATTAACTGTCCTATAGTAGAATCCAATTGGATGTGGCTCAAAGGATCATTGTTCGGATCTTTTGATCTTGCTAAACATGATGATGTAAAGTTTAAAGTAGGCAAGCTTGGAATAGGATTGGGTTAGAGGTAAATGGAGTTGAAAGTTCAACAAGAGCAGAGGTTCGACCCATCCTTCTAGTGCCAAAATGTTAACAAGAAAACTTGTCAACACCTAAAATTTGAAATTCAAAGTGTAGATGTCTTTTTCGAAACATTCTTTCAAAATGATGAAAGTAGTCAACACTTCTCAATCAAGTGAAGATGGCTATAATACATTCTATTCTCTTAAGTTTTCCTTTCAAATAGGTTATTGTAGTTAAAACTCCTTCTTATTAGACCTTTCAATTTAGACAAAACATTAAAATCCTTCTAATATTGTCTTTCGAACAAGTTAATCTGACTTAGCACCCCATCGAAACCTCCTTTTCGAACTGGTTGAGTGGATCCTAAGGTTAGTTCTAATGGGTTAAGGATGTGAATCAAATAGATAGGTTCCGACTCCTTTGGAAGCTGACCTTTCGACGACTTGGGGATAGGAGTTAAGTCGGGTGGATATTAGATGAACTAAGGGTCTTGACCTACTCTAATGGTGACCCTTCGAACCAATTGAGATAAGAAGATTACAAACTAAATCTGTTAGAAATATCAAATCAACCAATATCCAAAATTTCCATAATCTTGCTTTTAGTAAACTAAAGCAGTACAAATTGATCAAATTCCAAACCTAATTTGAAAATTAGGGTTTACAACTTTAAGAAAATACAAGAATGGAGTGAAAGAATGCGGATCCCCAAAACCAGACCCCTAGGGTCTTATTTGTACATGCGGGTTGACGCCTTTTGACTCCATGCTTTCAACCTGGTCGAAAGGCAGCCTTGTTGACCTTTCGTTGCCATCAACGTTTGGGCATTCCTCTACATTGCATTTGAATGGACTTGAGTGCTTTCGTCTTCATTGAAAGGGGTAGGTGCGCCTTTCCACCCTGTGTTGCTTTGTTGTTGCAAGTAAGAAGAGGCATGAGCTTTCGACTCTGTCAAGAGGTACATCTTTGGGGTTTCATAGGTATTGGAATACCGTAGGTTTCAACGTGGAGGGTAACTTCCGAAAACATACTTGCGGATTGATGCAGAACCCCTCTTAGTTGTGAAAGGTTTCGACCGGTTCGAAAGGTTTAATTATGCTTTCGAAGGGGTTTCTCTAACAAAACATCTTTCTCAGTGATTTGAATGATGGTAAAAACTTCGGTTTTGAAAGGTTCGGCAAGCATGTGAATGGCTATTATTTGCTGCCTTCGAAAGGTATTCCTTAACTTATTCGAAATGTCTTTATGCAACATTAGAATTCATTGAAACAGGGGACCAACAAGACGAAATAGGTGTGGAAGAAATTGAAGCAAAAGGGAGCTTTCGATCCTTTCAACCCGTTCGAAAGCTTATGACACATTTGACTTTTGGTCGTAGCATCCCTTCGACTCCTTCGAAAGGCTTTGGTGATGCTATCGAGCAAGCTATGACGCCCCAAACACCACCAAGCTCATACGACTGTATAAAAGCAAGTCGTTAGATTATTGCCCAAAGGAAAGACAAACTCAAGGAATGGATTTATATTTTCTTTTACTAAACAAATATTCTTAAAGATTTCAAATCCATTATTCCATAAACAAATTCTCAATTTTCAACTCTTGAATATTATCAAAGCTTCTTATTTAAATTTTAATTCATGCTTATTACTCTTTATTTAGAGTAAACAAAATTTGGGTTGTTTCATCTTCTAATTCTAACACAAATTGTAGATCCTTTTTTTCTATTCATCTTGGTTTCGACAAGGTTGAAGTGAGAATTGGTGGTAACATCTGTATAAAAACTAAAGGAATGGAACATATAACAAATTTTTGCTACAAAGGATAAAAGTGACTTCATTCGAAGAGTAGATTAATTAAAACACTTCTAAATCCTTAGAAATAAGGTGACCCTTTAGGATAAGAGAATATATATATTATATATTAATGAGTTATTTGGAGAACTGCATCGTTGAACGACCAAGCAGTAGGATGGAACTTGCACAACTGAACGACTGACCAATCAAATGGAGCATGCACTGCTGTACGACAAGCCAATTGAGCGGAACTACCTACTGAATGATTGAACCGCTGAAAAGCTGAACAGCTGAATGGAACTATCTGCTGAACGGTTGACTAGTCTTATAGAACTACTACTCTGAATGGCTGACTGGTATTATGGAACTACTATTCCGAATGATTGCATAGCTTTATGAACTACTCGGATCCAATAAAACAATAATACTACTAACTTATAGCACTTTAGGACCTACACATCTATTAATATGATACATTCCTTTGAATAAGTGGAATCCCCATTGCTATTCAAGGCATGAGTTCTATATAAATCTCTAGCATAACTAGGTGGAACTTTAGGATTAGGGCAAGATAGGATTAAGGATATTTTGCTTAAGTCTACTTAGTTTGCCATTACTAGACTATTTTCTAACCTTGTACTTATATTGAATAAAATTTCGAAGTAGTCCTTTTGCCAGATGAGATCCTAACAAATTTTTGACCAAATCCTTGACTTTGTGGACTTCCAATTTCCTTTTTTCTTTTCATAATGATTTCATATTGAATTTCCGAATTCTAAATTTCCTTATTGATTTTTATGATGATTTGCGAATTTCATATTCATGGTTCCCTTATTGGATTTTCATGATGATTTCTTATTGAACACCTGGTTTTATGATTTCTTGATTTCTTTATTGAATTTTCATGATGATCTGTGGACTACCCATTGAATTTTTGGATTTGAGTTTTAAAAAAAATTCTCTCGATATCAGACGGGCTTCCATTAGAAGGTGGGGTAAAAGGAAAAGAGAGCCTTCTAATCTTCATATTATCAAACAACATCGGTACCAAACTATATGTTAATTTATCAATGAAAGTTACTAACAAACAGTGTAGGGATGAAAATAAAATTATAGCAAAAAAAAACAAGGTAAACCCACCTAAAGCAAGAAATTAAAACCTAATGGCTGAAGAAAACTTAACCCAAGAAAAAAGGAGTTGGAGTGTATGATAGCTTTCCTAAAAGGATTATTTACTTAAACCAAAGTCTGTTGACCAAGTGATATTGTTCCATATTTCTATTAGTAGTTGTTAACCCCGTTTTGTCAACGACTTAAGGTGTTTGACGACCTAAGAGAAGTCAACGATTTAAGAAAGCTAACGGAAAAGGGATTGACGACCTAAGGCAGTTAACGACCTAAGAAATGAAGCGGCTTAATGTCTTCAGCGAGTTAACGACTTCAGATCTGGACGACCTATGACTTAAGGGAATGTGATGACTTAAGTGGGTTAACGACCTAATGGAGCCACGACCTAACGACTTAAGTGGGTTAACGACCTAAAGGAGCCACGACCTAACGACTTAAGTGGGTTAATGACCTAAAGGGAAATACGACCTAACGACTTAAGGAAGTAACCACCTAACTACGAAAAGGACTGAATGACTTAGCAACAGAACTTAAGTCGCGACCGACCTACGACCTATAATAGGTCGCTCACGATCTAAACAAACTCAATGCCGCATTATTTCACACGGTGGCCTCCTAACTCGTGGACGATCTGGGACTTGTAATTTATCCAAACGCACAAGCATACATCTGTGAAGTCTCAACCCAGCTTAGGTAGGTCGCAACCAGTTGAATCGTTCACGACCCAACTTAGGTCGGCCACGACCTACGACCCAGGCACAGAGCTTTCTCTATAAATACAAGACCAACTCCAACAACAAGAGGACTTTTGGGATCATTCTCTGAAACGCCAATACTCTGCTGCTTTCTCAACTGAATCAACACTTGAAGAACTCCAACATCAAAGACACTACAACAAGCTTCGAGAGAGATCTTGCACATCCGACACGGATTCAACAAATCTCATCATCGAAGTTTGAGCTACTAGTCTGAAATGTTTCGGAATCAAAGTGTATTGTATTTTGAAGTGCATTGTATCAACCTGTAACCAAATCAGCAATAAAAGAATATAAAGTGGACGTAGGCTTAATTACGAGCCGAACCACTATAAATTTGTTGTCTCTTTACTTTTCTGCGATTTTCAGCTGATATTCTGTTCCCGTATCACGGGTGGTGCTTTCACATCATTACTACACACACCAGGGTGTTAGCATTCAAATTTTACCATTAACATTTTGGTTCTTTCACTGAGAATTGAACTCAGGAATACATTCACCATTGCTTCACAAAAGTTCGTTGAAAAAGTTTCTTTCAAGACCAGAAGTCTGCTGGATATAATGGCTCCTGGAAGAAAATGCAAGTCTATTAGATCTGAAGATGCTCACGATAATACTGCCACTTCTCCTTCTCCAAGTCAGGCAGCTCCAAGTGTTGGAGTGATGCAAGAAGAGTTAGATGCTGCGGTGTCCAGGCTGTATCAGCAAATTGAAACTCAGAATACTCTAATGATGGAGAAGTTAAATGCTTTGCTCGGGGCTAGTCAAAGGCCAGTAAATAATGAAGAAAACATTGCTGATGCTCTTCACAACTCCGAAGGAAGAAATATTCCTCAAGGGGGATCAGGTGACGCTGAAGGGGCACCTCTCTAAGCTGAAGGATCCAGGCCATCGCCAGTTTTCGGCGAACATTTGCCCGGGCAAACTTTCGAGAAAATAGCCGAAGTCTACTCCATGAAGTCATTAAACAATGAGGAATATCTCTCCGGCATGATTCGGCAAATAATGAAAGAAAGCATGCAGAGAAGTGAAGATGAGAGCGAATGGGGATTTGCTCCGAGTAAAACTCCGTTTACTGAGAGGATTCTAAAAGCTAAGTTTCCCATAAATTTTTTTCCCCCTACCATTCCTGCTTATCGGGGGACAAGTGACCTGAATCAATTCTTGTACAAATATGACTGGCACATGACCGGCGCTAGAGCGACTGATGAGATTAAGTGTCGGTATTTCCCGGTATACTTAGAAGGAGTGGCACTTCTTTGGTTTACCAAGCTTCCCGTTCGATCTGTAGACCAGTTTTCCGACTTAACCTGGAAGTTTAAAGAGCAATTCAGACTGTATGCTTCAAAGGCAAAAGACATAATGTCATTATCTAGTCTTGAGCAGAATCCGGGAGAGTCAATTAAATCCTTCTTGAATTGCTTCAATATAGCTCTGGCTAAAGTTGACAACGCAGAGCCACGAATGGTTTTGACTTATTTGATGCGTGTTGTCGATAAGTCAAGTGAATTTGGGAAATGGCTAAAAATGAAGGAACCAAATTCACTCGAGAAATTCTATAAGAAAGATGACGAGTTCATACGCTTGGAAAATCTTCCGGCACCAATGAAAGTAGTGGTGACAAGAGTGGAGAATAACATTGCTGCCTCAGCTAAGAAAGATTCCGGAGGTCAGAAAAGGAAAAATAATGATGGGAAGAAACAAAAGGATATAAAGAAACCTCGCTTCTTCAAACCCTCAGATTTCACTCCATTAACCGACACTCCGGAGAATATCTTCTTTGCCACCAAAGATGCTGTGGAGTATCCTAAACCAACCGAGATAAAGCCTGGAAAGAGTGCTATGTGAAATGGAAAATTCTTCCGATTTCATAACCAACCTGGTCATGATACCAACGAATGTCGTCATTTGAAGAGCTTAATTGAAGAATTGTTAAGGGAAAACAAGCTGCAACAGTATGTTAAGAAGAACAGGAATGACCCAACTTCGTCTACTCAGGGGCAGCAACTCCTTACTCATCCATCTGACTCTGGTAAGGGCACTACTGCACATGAGTCTGAAAGGCCTGTTATCAATGTGATTACAGGAGGCCCACACCCAGCAGGCAGAAGCTGGGGTGAGATGGAACGATATGCTCATGCTTTGAAATATACCCCAGCGGAAGAAGATGTTTTTGTTTTAGAAGACGCTGCACCCCTGAAACAGCAGAGAACTTCTAATGATGATATTGTGTTTAAAGCTAGGGATTCTATGGGTATTGAAGCTCCAACCATGGATCCCTTGGTCATTTCTGCAGGAATTGGGCCAGCTATCGTAAGACGAGTGCTTGTTGATTGCGGTGCTTCCTGCAATATACTCTTCAAGAAGACATTTGATCAAATAAAAATTCCAATGGCTGACGTTCAGGCTTCATCGCAGAAGATTGTTGGGTTCACTGGGGAACCACAGCAGCCGATTGGAACTGTCAACTTGTTTGTAGAACTTGGAGAAGGACAGAAAAAAGTAGTTCGGAAACAGACTTTTGTAATTGTCGATGGATTTTCTGCCTGCATTGCCTTCCTGGGCCGGCTAACTTTAGCTGCGTTCAAAGCCATTCTCGCCCCGTACTGCCTAACTATGAAATTTCCTACAGATAATGGTGTTGGTGTCATTAAAGGAGATCAAAATGTTGGGCGGGAATGTTATCTTATAGAGCTTCGAGAGGCAAGGAAGAGATAGATGGGAAAAGATGCGGCAGCTCCGCTCCGCATCAAAAATACAACCTTATAGCAAGTACAGGGTGGCCCCTGCACTGGCAAGCATAGTGGTGCAAGGAGAGAAATGGACCCCAGAAAGGCCAGTGCAGGGGAAAATATAGTGGTGCCGATGGAAGTAATGGTACCAGTACCTGTTGATCTTAAAGACCTAAACAAAGTGCTAAATGTGGGTTCGCAACTCAATGTGGCAGTCCAAAATATGCTAATATCATTTTTGAAAGCAAATCTGGACGTATTCGCTTGGAGTCATGCCGATATGTGTGGAATATCTCCGGAGATTGCTGTACACACTCTGAATATTGATCCAAAATTCACACCTGTGAAACAAAAAAGGAGAACCCAGGATCCAGAAAGGTCAGCAGCGTTAAAGGAAGAAGTAGATCGGCTCATGGAGAATGGTTTCATCAAAGAGTTCACTTATCCAAATTAGGTTTCAAATTCGGTACTCGTTAAAAAAGCAAATGGAAAGTGGAGAGTATGCATCGATTTCTCAGATTTAAACAAAGCCTGTCCCAAAGACTGCTTCCCATTGCCAAGGATTGATCAGCTAGTAGATGGAACAACTGGGCACGAATTGTTGTCTTTTATGGATGCTTACTCCGGGTATAACCAGATTATGATGCATGAGTCGGATCAGGAGGATACGAGCTTCGTCACAGATGTTGGTCTTTACTGCTACAAAGTCATGCCCTTCGGACTAAAGAATGCAGGGGCAACATATCAAAGGCTTGTTAATGCAATGTTCAAATCATAGCTTGGGAAAACTATGGAAGTCTATGTCGATGATATGTTAGTGAAATCAAAGAAAGTAGTTGACCATATGGATCACTTAGCAGAAATGTTCACAATTCTCCGAAAATATGGAATGAAGCTCAATCCTTTGAAATGTTCATTTGGAGTAGAGTCCAGGAATTGGGATTTATTGTAAGTGCTAGGGGCATTGAAGCTAATCCTGCTCAAATTACTGCTCTGAGAGAAGTCAAAGCCCCTAGGACAAAGAAGGAACTGTAGAGCCTCAACGGGAAAGTTGCTGCTTTAAGTCGATTCATTTCCAAAGCCACTGATAAATGCATCCCCTTCTTTGACGCTTTAAAGAAAGGAAAGAAAAACTTCGAATGGACCTCTGAATGCCAGAAAGCTTTCGATGAATTAATCCGTCACATGGAAGCGCCTCCAATACTTTCCAAGCCCAACAACGGCGAAGACCTTTTCATATACTTGGCAGTTTCATCTCATGCCCTGAGTGCAGCACTGGTGCGAGAGGATGCAAAAGTTCAGCGCCCGGTCTACTATATCAGCAAAAGACTCACTGGGGCAGAAATGAATTATTCAAAGCTGGAAAAGCTCGCCTACTTCTTACTGATTGCTTCTAGAAAATTGAGGCCATATTTTCAAGCTCATCCTGTCAAAGTTCTCACTGATCAGCCCCTAAAGCAAGTCCTCTTTCGACCTAAAACTTCGGGCCGTCTTCTGAAGTGGAATATTGAAATTAGCTAATATGATATGGCTTATCATCCCCGAAGAGCAATCAACGGACAAGCTTTAGCGGATTTCATTGCAGAATACACAGACAAGGGTGACATTGAGGAAGAAGATACGGTTGACATCCCAACCAGATAGAAATTATATGTTGATGGCTCAAGAAATGATTACTACTCCGGAGCTGGGGTTGTGCTTGAAACCCCCGAAGGGTGATCATTATGTTACACATTAAGATTGGAATTTCCTTCTACAAACAATGAAGCAGAATATGAAGCTCTAATTGTTGGATTAAAGATTGCAAAGGAACTAAACGCCAAAGCACTGCAGATCTTCAGTGATTCTCAACTTATTGTGTGTCAAGTCAAGAAGGAGTTCCAAGCTAAAGGAGGAAATCTGCCTGCTTACTTGTCAAAGGCTTGTGAGCTTCTTGATGATTTTGATCACTATTTGATAAGCCACATACCTCGAGAGGAAAATATGAAGGCGGATTCCCTTGCAAAGTATTCAAGTTCCGGAGAAGCTCAGTTGTTGGGATTGGTTCCTGTGGAGGTCTTGTCAGCTCCAAGCACTGATGAAATGGATATCGACTGGATCATGGCTGTATCTCAAGAACAAGAGTCATGGATGACTTCGATCAAAGAGTATCTACTCAACGGCTCCCTACCGGAAAATTCTAAAGAACGCCGAAAGTTGTTAAGAAAAGCATCGAGATATGTAATTCAAGACGGCCGGTTATACAGACGAGGATTCTCAATGCCATTACTCCGATGTGTAACTAAGGAAGAAGCCAAGACAATTTTGGCAGATGTGCACGGAGGAGAATGTAGGGATCATTCAGGTGGCCAAACTCTTGCCAAGAAAGTTCTCCGATATGGGTATTTTTGGCCAGATATTAACCGAGATGCTGCTATCTACTCCCGAAAATGCGACAAGTGCCAAAGGTTTGCAAAAATTCCAAGAGCACCTTCCACTGAACTAACACAGATGGTCAGTCCATGGCCATTCGCCATTTGGGGGATAGATCTAATCGGACCTTTACCAATCGCCAAGTCGAGAATTAAATATGCTATTGCTGCTGTTGATTATTTCACTAAATGGGCTGAAGCAGAACCTTTAGCCACTATTACCACTAAAAAGATGATAAATTTCGTGACTAAAAATATCATTTGCAGGTATGGTGTGCCGCATAAGATAATCACAGACAACGGTACTCAATTCGAAAGTGAAGAATTCCAGGACTTTTGCAAGCGATTCAAAATCCAAAAGAGTTTCTCAGCAGTGGCCCACCCGCAAGCAAACGGGCAAGTGGAGGTAGTGAACAAAATTATCAAGTCAACCATCAAAAAGCAGCTTGAAAAGGCAAAAAGTGGATGGGTTGATAAACTACCACTGGCACTATCGGCATACAGAACAACCCATAAAACTGCGACTGGGCACACTCCATTCTCATTGGCATACGGATCAGAAGCGATGGTTCCAGTAGAACTAGAACTCCCTTCACACAGGAGAATTCATTTCAACCAGGCTGAAAATAAAAAATTGCAACTCGAAGCACTAGACTTTCTTGATGAGAGAAGGGAAGAAGCTAAGCTCAGAGTTGCAGCCCATCAACAAAGGATAGCGAGGCACTTCAATTCTAAAGTCCGTCAACGAAGCTTTGAAATCGGGGACTTAGTCTTGAAGAGAATCATGACATCAACTGGAGTATTTGGACCAAATTGGGAAGGACCATATATCATAGGCAATAAACTTCTTGATGGCACCTTCAAACTCACAACTGTCGAAGGGGATCCAATCCCGAGAGCCTGGAACAGCAATCATTTGCGTCCATATTTTACTTAAAAAGCTTTGCTTGAAATTGTAAAATGATTATGGATGTATCAATTGTATTGTAAACCATTGTAGAATCAGTGATGATCAATAAAAGAGCTATAAAGTGGATGTAGGCCCAATTCTTGGCCGAACCACTATAAATTCTATGTTCTTTATTATTATAAAATGCCTGTTTCATTTCGATGAGTAAATACTCCAAATGTATTGCTAAAATGTCGATTTAATGCTGCAGGACATTAAAACAAAGCTTACCCATCACAAGGCTAAGTGAACCCCATAAGTCACTCGATAAACGAATTTCAAGCCGTAAAAGGTTCCAGATTTAAATCCAATAGAAGATGAATTTCACACAAAAAGTTGATGGTTCTGCCAAAGGGGTACCTTTCCAAGGAAAAGAAACCAGACACTTGTTAACTAATTACGATCGTCTGTACAAACAGACATCTGATTAGATAGCTCGCGTCTGCCCCGTGGAATCACTTAACAGTGAAGTACACATCTTCAGATGGAGCATACTACTCGCGAAAGAAAGGAACATAGGCTCGGAGACGATAACAGTGACCGCTAATGAGCAAACGACGGAGAGACATGGGCAATCCAGTCAACAAAAGCCCTCTCCGGAGGCACAAGACCTCTTCGGAGGCGCAACTCTACGGAGGATAAAGACCTCTACGGAGGCACAAGCCCTCTTCGGAGGCACGCCAAAAAATGGAAGTTTCTTCTCAACAAAGAGGTTGGTGGGACCAGAAGGCGTAGGACTTTTGCTAACTAATTGCGATCGTTTGTGCAGACGAACATCCAATTAAGTAACTTGCATTCGCCTCATGGATCCATTTAACTGTGAGAAAGTAACTTTCAGGCAATCAAACAAAGACCTCTTCGGAGGCACAAGACCTCTTCGGAGGCACAAGACCTCTTCAGAGGCATAAGAACTCTCCCAAGGCACCACAAGCCCTCTTCAGAGGCACCAGCCTTTACCAAAGGCACACACTGCCCTCTACGGAGGCAGAAGACCTTCCCCAAGGCACACAAGACCTCTCCGGAGGCACAAGACTTCTCCGGAAGCACAAGACTTCTCCGGAAGCACAAGACTTCTTCGAAAGCACAAAAACAAGACTTCTTCGGAAGCACAAGACCTCTCCGGAGGCACAAGACCTCTTCAGAGGCACGTCCTAGAATGAAATACTCTTCTCAAACAACAAAGTTGACAGAACTACTGGAAAAGCACCTTCACAACATGAAGGCGCAGGGCCCTTGTTAATTGGCTGCGATTGCTTGTACAAACGAACATCCAATCAAGTAACTTGTGCCCGCTCCGTAGTTCCATTCAACTGCGAGAAAGTAATTTCAAGCGAACACGACAAATATAGAAGAAGAAAGAAAGCCCTCCTCAGAGGCACACTTCAACTCTCAAGGAAGATCTACTTGTTCATCTTGAAAAATTCTTCCCCAGAAATTGAAGTGCTAAGTAAAATCCTCTTCGGAGGCCCACTTTACCGCGTAGGAAAATTCACTTGTCAAAAATATGAAGTGACCATCTCCGAAGGTTGAAGTGTAAAAATTTCTCCAAAAACGAGACACGCTCCATTAAAGTAGAATAATTGTTTCCTCAAAAATGGAATAGTTATTCCCTAAAAATAAGAGTACAAGTCTCGTCAAAGCAAAAAGATATTGCAATGCACTTGTGGTATAGGGGCAATATCATACAATACAACTACATCAATAAAAGTAGTATTCAAGCGACATACCACAAGCTCATTACAATATCACGCAGAAAAGATGTGGAATAAATGCATTCTCAAACACAGATAAAAAGTTTGTACAAGTAAAAAGAATCGCTTATTCTACACTAAAATGAGAAATAGATACATTCTTACATACACAAGAATTCGTACAAGTAAAAGAATTATTTTATTCAATACTGTGAAAATTCTTTACATATGCAGGTCTCAAAAAAAGCAGGGACCGGTACCCGCACAATCTCCGGTCGACACAAACAAAAAAAAAATAGGAAAAGTAGAGTCCAGCTTATCACTCCTTCTTCCTGCCACCTTTAGTACCCCTGCCCGGTTTGATGACTAGTTTCGGAATCCGGTGTGGACGGGTCGGAGAAGAAGGAGAAGAAGGTGTAGCTGGATCTTCTTCTACTTTATCCTCTCCAGCTGAAATGCTTTTCTACTTCTTCCTCATGGCACGCTTCCCTTTCCTCTTCGAAGAAGACTCACTTCCCGGAGTAGTAAGAAGCATAGAAAGTTTCGTGTTATCATTAAGAGACTACTCCGGAGTCTTCTCACTGTCCTCAAGATCTTCCGCCTTCTGCTCTTGTGAAGCAGGTGGATCCTCCAAGCCCCGAAGGGCTTCTATTTGCTCTTCCTACGAACCCGGCTGAGAAGCAGGAGTGACTTTAAGGGTTGGAGGAGGAACAACTGGAAGAGGAGAAGTGTGTACAGTGTTCGGTGCCTCCGCTACAGAAGAAAAGAAGTTAAAATCAGTATTCTTCGAAAAAAGAGAAGATATTGGCTCATCAAGACTTAAGTAACAATCGAGAAATTCATCAAACTCGGTTGAAGCAAATAAGTAGTCTACTCGACTTGGATCGACATCGATGTTACCTGGAGAAGTTGGTTTAATCACATCGATTTCATATTTTTCGGCTTCAGCATCATCCTGGGACTTCTCCTCGACTTGAGCAGCGGGAGGCTCAGTAGTCGTGATTTTGACTTCGGTCTCGACAGGAGGTGAAGAATAGGAGCTAGAGCCAATGTTATCAAGGTCGACCGAAGCTGGAGGAAGAGCGGGGTCAGTAACAGTAGCTTTCTCTAAACACTCTCCTCCTACTGCTTCGGCTCGTTCCTTAGCAAGCTGCTCTTTTCCTCTGACAAGGGCAATGCGTGCCTCATCATCTAGATAGGTCACTTCAAGATCTACCTCTGCATAACCACCTCCTCCGAACATATCAATTATTGCCTCCCACACTTTAGCCAAAGTAGTTTCATATGTCGGCCCCAAAAAAGAGAGGCTCCCGTGCCCCAGGACGCTGTGCATGTAGAAATCAAATAAAGTAGAACTGACTTTGGCCTTCGTCGCCTTGTGCGATTTCTCAACCGCTTCTTTTTCGGCGATGGCTGCAACTTGGCCGGCGACTGCTCCATCTTGCTCTTTTTCAACTTTAAAAAGTCAAGCTTTCAATGCTGCAATCTCCAGATCTTGCGAGCTAACTTTTTCCCGTAGTTGAGCGGTATCATTGCGATATTTTTCGATAACATGCTTCTCTGCCTCAAGCTTCAACTCAGCATCTCTTTGAGCAGCATGAGCATCTCTCACTTGTTTTTGGAGGACTTCTTCTTTTTGAGAGTGCGAGGTAGAAGAGGTGGCGAGATCTCCCTTGAGTTTCTCGACTTCGGACTCAAGTCTTGCATTGTCGTCAGCAATGCTTGCCATCTCTAAATCATGCTGCTTACAAGTTTTATCCCATTTTGTCTTATCATTCTCCATAGTCAACATGGCTTTCAGATTCATATGATTAACTCTTTGAAGCTCGTCAATAAGTTTCTGCCATCCGGATATCCTCTCGACATCAAGCTTAACCGCATCAAGATTCCTAAGCATAGCTTGCTTATCGATCGGTACCAAGCCCAAGTTGAAACGCACCCCTTTTAAGCACCAATTTGGGAATCGACTTTGAAGTGTAGGAGGACCGTCCCCGACTTGATATTGAGGCCTATTGATAATTGTTTGAATGTCAGACTTCTTGAGAGCTGGAGAACCAGATGGAATTTCTGCAAAGGTAGGAGCATCAGACTTTTTAGAAATGGCAGGCGCGTCACCAAGCTTGACCCACTTGCTTGGATCTCCAGTGATGTGGCCCTTCCCCTTATCATCATAGGATTTCCTCTTATGAGAATCATCGCTTCTGTGAGAAGAGTCGTGTCGATCATCCCTTCTCCTTTGCTGCTCCTCGTAGTCCCGCCTCTCATGAGCTTTTCTAGCAGCTCTCTCTTCATCGGTTTCTCTATGAACAGGAAGATAGCGCCTAAAATCATAAGTGTCGCGGCTTCCATGGCGCTGGAATTTATCGTAGTATGAACCACTTCGCCCCATCGGAGAATCTGAAAATGAAAAAGAGACAAGTCTTAAAAATCTTCGAAGTAAAGAAGCTAAAGTGCGTATAAGTGCCAAAAATCCTAAGTGTGTGTGGCGTGCAAACTACGCGCGTCAGACTACAAACCACTCTTTGGTGTGGGAATGGTGGCAACTTGTGTAACAGGCGTTGTGATTTGTTGTAAAGAAGAAGTCGCCTCGACAACAGGAGAAATAGCTTTTGAGATGTCATCTTTGAATAGCTCCTACGAAGTTATCATTAAATCACTCAACCATTCAAAGATATCATCGCCATTGTGCCCGGCGGCACTTTCCCTTTCGATTCCCACATCAGCCGCCTTTCCGGAATGCTGGGAAGGCTCCTCTTCTTCGATGACTGGGGAAAGTGTTAGCTTGCTTGATGAACCCGCAATGTCAATAGAAGTAGAACACTTCACCAGTGAAGCCTCAGTGGTAGGTTCTTTCGGTGTAAGTTCTTCAACAAGAGCTAGGGCATCTAATGTCTTTACTAGAGGATCAAGGACTTCATGAGGCTGAACAGAACGGGAAGAATGTAAAAGTCCGAATTGATGTAAGAATTCATCTTTTAACAAAAATTTAATGCTCCTCTCCTCAACCGGCACAGCCATAAGCCTCTCAAAAGCTGACTTGTGGCTGGGTTCCCTGGAAGGAGGAGGAAGCGCTGAAAAGTAAAGATGAAGTTAGCACTTGACATTTCAGATTTCGGAAAACTCAAAGAATAGAAGAAGTAAAGATGAGTAATCTTACTTCCTTCTCTCCAAACGGCATAAAACCCCGGAGGGCATTAAACGAAGAAGAATTGACTTAGAAACCCGTGAACACTATCCGAAAGGCCAAGGATCAATTTGTGGTTTCTAGCGCTTCGCACGACAGTGATGGAAGGATGATCTTTATTTCTGGCGAAAGAGCATAAGTAACAAATCTCATCGAAGCTTGGAAAACGGTCAAATGTCCTCCTAAAGAGCGCACACAATCCCATCAGAATGGCGTAGCCATTAGGGTGTAGCTGGAAGGGGGAGATGGCTAGTCGACGAAGAAGATTCTGGAAAAAGTCATTGAAAGGGGGAATAGCCCCGCTCAGGCACATCTGCCGGTTAACTGTGACAAAGCCAGGAGGTGCCACATCAGCGGTGCTGCTTTTTTCAGGAAGAATGGCATCTTCTTCAGCAATACCAAACTGGGTGCACAAGTGCCGGAAAACTTTGTACGACAAAGTAGTTGAAACTCTTTCTGGAGGATTGAGTAACAAGGCTGGAATAAGGGCGGCCTCTTCGGTTTGAACTACTACATCTTCTTGCTGAGAAGTCATTCTACACAAGCAACTGGTTATTCAGATGAGAAGGTGCACGTTTCCTAGGAAGTGTGAAGTGTTGTGCAGAACTAATAAAAATAACAAGCAAATATAGCTGGAGTTTAACTAATCGGTAATTGATCGGTTACAAAATTTCAGGACTTGTTAATTTAAAATCTAGTTATAGTATTAGTGCAGACCAGTCAGCTTTAATTGGCTATTCTAGTGCTGCTTTAAATACTTTGCTTGAATTTGTTGATTTTGCAGCACTTCGTTCACACAGTCTATTTAAGTTAATTATCCTTTGTTAACTAATCTGTCATTTGATGTGGGCAATCAGTGGTAGTATATTCATCTCAATTTTCTGTAAATATTGTATTAAGCAGATTGTTAGCTTACAAATTAAAGCAACCTATAAAAGAATGCAACAAAGTTTAACAGGTTAAAGTCCAGACAATTCCGTATTCAGGCAGTTTACTTCAGCAATTCAAGTTAAAGTTCAAGTCAGAATTATGCTTCATGATATTTCGAAGTACTAATTCGTCCACGACCTAAAGAATGTAGGACGAGTTAAGTTAGGTCATTTGTGCTCTAAGTCGTTAATGCCTTAAGTCGTTGGTTCTTTAAATCGTAAGGCGTAGTAAGGGGAAAAGACTTCAGTTCGAAGCGACGTGAAATTCTCCAAGTCCTATCTCGGCCACGACTTAAGACTTATGTCGCAAAAGTTGGTAAGTCGGTCCAGAGTTAAGTCGCGGAGGTTATTGGGTTGCTCAAAATTACTGAGTCGCGTCCAAGCTAATGTCACGTTTCCTTTGACCGGCCGACCTCTTCTTAAATCAGTAACCCGTCATCCTCCTAACTCCTAACCCATTAACCCGTATAGGATAGTATCGTCTCCTCTAAAATTTGCGGATCAACTGACTCGAAATATGGTAACCCATCGTCTTCCCCTTGCAAGTCATCTAAAAACTCGATCAAACCACTCCAAGTTTATCAGCAATCGATCGTAACGTGATTCGAGATAAAGCATGGTGTGAGGATCTGGATTGGGGTTAGAAAGTGGGAAGTCCGTGTTCGAAAGGTAGCGGTAATCGTGAAATCGAGTGAGTAATGAGCTTACTTACGTAGTGTGATGATGAAGATCGTAGGAATTTGATTGGTGGCGAGGTAAACTGATTGGATTCGTTTCTGGAAGCTTCGAAGGTCAATAATGGCGGAAGTAAACACGGAAACAAGTAGGTGAAGAAGAAGCGACCTAAGCCTTTTATACACCAAGATAGTGGAACTCGAATCGGCACACACGACATTATTTTCTCATAGGTCGTCCACGATCTAACGACTCTTCAAAGCACAAGTTAGAGAAATCTAAGCACACGACCTACGACTTAGGCGTGTACTTCGAGGGGCAAATGTTAACCCCGTTTTGTCAACGACTTAAGGTGTTTGACGACCTAAGAGAAGTCAACGATTTAAGAAAGCTAACGGAAAAGGGCTTGACGACCTAAGGCAGTTAACGACCTAAGAAATGAAGCGGCTTAATGTCTTCAGCGAGTTAACGACTTCAGATCTGGACGACCTACGACTTAAGGGAATGTGATGACTTAAGTGGGTTAACGACCTAAAGGAGCCACGACCTAATGACTTAAGTGGGTTAACGACCTAAAGGAGCCACGACCTAACGACTTAAGTGGGTTAATGACCTAAAGGGAATTACGACCTAACGACTTAAGGAAGTAACAACCTAACTATGAAAAGGACTGAATGACTTAGCAACAGCACTTAAGTCGCGACCGACCTACGACCTATGATAGGTCGCTCACGATCTAAACAAACTCAATGCCGCATTATTTCACACGGTGGCCTCCTAACTCGTGGACGATCTGGGACTTGTAATTTATCCAAATGCACAAGCATACATCTGTGAAGTCTCAACCCAGCTTAGGTAGGTCGCAACCAGTTGAATCGTTCACGACCCAACTTAGGTCGGCCACGACCTACGACCCAGGCACAGAGCTTTCTCTATAAATACAAGACCAAATCCAACAACAAGAGGACTTTTGGGATCATTCTCTGAAACGCCAATACTCTGCCGCTTTCTCAACTGAATCAACACTTGAAGAACTCCAACATCAAAGACACTACAACAAGGTTTGAGAGAGATCTTGCACATCCGACACGGATTCAACAAATCTCATCATCGAAGTTTGAGCTACTAGTCTGAAATGTTTCGGAATCAAAGTGTATTGTATTTTGAAGTGCATTGTATCAACCTGTAACCAAATCAGCAATAAAAGAATATAAAGTGGACGTAGGCTTAATTACGAGTCGAACCACTATACATTTGTTCTCTTTACTTTTCTGCGATTTTCAGCTGATATTCTATTCCCGTATCACGGGTGGTGCTTTCACATCATTACTACACACACCAGGGTGTTAGCGTTCAAATTTTACCGTTAACAGTAGTAATAAAAAGGTTTTGGCCATGTGTTTTTTCTGAATGCTTTACCCAGTAATATTACCAGATAGTATCTTGAATTTTAGTTTTAGAGTTTAGAGTTACCCATCAAGGTCTCATAACAGGGTTACGATCCTAACAGAAGTTATTGTCTGTTTTGCAGAAAAACAAAGAAAGAAATTTCATTAAAGTTCAAGCAGTTTGAAAGGGATTCCTGGAATTTTTTCCTAAAGAACAAAAGGTTCTTTCATACTTGGGGGGGCTAATGTTATCCATAAAAATTCTCTTAAGAGTAAAATTATAAAAGAAGGAGCTTTAGCATTGATGAGGTTCCGAAGGCGTTAGAATGGCTTCCGCAAGCATTGATGAGGTTCCGAAGGCGTTGGAATGGCTTGCGCAAGAAGTGATGAGGTTCCAAAGGCATTAGAATGGTTTCTACAAGCAGTGATGGGGTTCTGCGTATGTTAATATGGCTTCTATGAGCATTAAAGAAGCTTTCGTGAGAGTTGAGGAGGGCTTTCGAAGGTATTAAAGTGGTACCTTCGGATACATCGAGAAGAAACAAGGCTTTCGATAGGGTCGAAAAGGGCCTCTTAAGCATTAAGAAGACACTTGTTACTGTTATCATCATAAATCACTCAAACTATGTTGAAACTTAAAAGAGTACAGAGGAAGGAATTTTGAAGAATGATAGCAATAGTAAGGCCTTTTGAAAGAGTCCCAGGGATGCTTCTGTAGAATATTGGATGAGCATTGGACTTTTGAAGAGGTTGAATGTGGACAAGACTACCCATTCGCTTAAGTTAACCCCTTTTGAAACAGTTGGTTCCGCATGCGTAAAGGGAGTTTCATATGAGTTAAAAGCACATTTCAAAGATATCAGATAGCAAGCTTCTGCATATGTGCCAAACCTTTCGAAGTAGTTGGTTTCACCATTGGTTACCCTACTAGAAGAACATTTGGCCAAAACAACCCCTTTGAAAGCATAGACTAGCCTTTCAAATTGGTTGAAATCTTCCACGAATATGAAGGAGATCTCGCATATGACCAATATTGCTTCCTCAAAAACCAAAAGATGGAAGTTTCACATTAATCAACAGGGATGCTTTCAAAAGCTACCATCCGCTAAGCCTTCTACTATGCTTTGAGCCATTCGAAGCCCCAAAAATACTCCTTTCGACAGCATCAAAAGTTAAAACCTTTCCTACTTAATAGCACATCAACAATTAGGTGAAGTACACTTGGATACCTTCCAATGGAGTCGAAAGAACCTAAGCTCCATTCAAAAGCAGTGTTATAAGAGCGCCCTAAATTCAGTAGTGACGAATGGTTCTCAAGGCACCCTTTCGACTAAGTCGAAAGGATTGATGCGAAAGGGTCCAACCTGTGCCTATAAACAAGACCCTAGAGGTATTGTTTTGGGAATCCAAATTCATTTCTTTCTATACTTGTACTTTTCTCGAATTTATAAACCCTAATTCCAAAATCAAATTGGGAATTTCTCTTCCTTGTAATACTCAAGCCTCTTGTATTCATGAAAAATATTAATAAAGCAAGTGCATGGTTTTTCTGAATACATTGATTCCAATCTGCTATATATATATGGTTCCGGTTATGGATTATATGTGTCGATATCAATCGAAAGGTTACCTTTCAAAGGAATAGAGACTTTCAAATTCAATTAAAACCCTTAGATCCATTAGGACCCAACCTTAGGTCACCTCGATTACTTTGAAAGAGAGTTTCGAAGGGGTCTTAGTTTATCTCAACTGATTCAAAAGGAGGTTTCGAAGGAGTTCTAGTTACCTCAATCACTTTGAAAGGTGGTTTTGAATGAGTTTTAGATTACCTTGCTTGGTTCGAAAGGTGGTTTCGAAGAGGCTATTCTCATCTTTAAGCCTACTTTGGGGTGTTAATAAGATTTTTTGTTAACAGAGGTGTTGACAAGATTTCTTGCTAACCTTCGAAAGAGGGTTTCGAAGGGGTCTTAAGTTATCTCTGCTGATTCGAAAGGAGGTTTCGAAGGAGTTCTAATAACCTCATTCACTTCGAAAGGTGGTTTCAAAGGAGTTTTAGATTACCTTGATTGGTTCGAAAGGTTGTTTCGAAGAGGCTATTCTCATCTTTAATCCTACTTTGGGGTGTTGATAAGATTTCTTGTTAACAGAGGTGTTGACAAGATTTCTTGTTAACACTTTTAAAGAAAGCGGTAAATGATATTAAGTTGATATAAATGGGATAAGAAGTAAATGCATGAAAAAGTAAAAGAATACTATTAACAATCGAACATTAGAGGCTAATAATTAAACAAGTACACACACACATGTAACTTTAAGTATACGTTTATGTGCATCATCAATGTCGTAGGCGCAACGTAGGTATTACATTTTCCTACGCTCCAACCATGCCTTTTCGGCGTAGATAAATTTGAAGTTTTCTTATAGTGATTATTAATAAAAGATCTAGTGAATATAGACACTTGATTTGGGTCGAACCACTCTAAAGTATTAGTGTTCTCTTACATTTCAAATTTCATGTTCAAACAATAACCATCATACTAATTTATAGGATGTGCAACATCTTAATAAAACAAAAGAACCAAAGCCTCATTATGTGCAATATTTTATACTACTACTCATAGGCATGTAGTAATCTAACCTCCTTCATGTGCCATATCTTACTATACTATTTCAAAATATAACCATGTGATGCAGACATTTGATCACCAATTATAAATAAGACCATCAACTATTCCTTTTTTGCTATAAGCTGGACGAAGACTTAATTTAAAATAAATCTTTTAAATACTTCTTAAATGATTATAACATATCCGTGTTTGGATCAATGGCAATGTTAATCTGATATATATTTTTCCTCACACACATCAATGAACTTTACCGTCAACAGTCGTAATGTCAGAGCCTCCACATATAAAGATAAGAAAATAATTATTAACTGGCATGATGATAACTTCTTTAATCCACCTGCATTTTGGTGCTTGTATGTACTTTCAGAATGGAAACTTTGGTTGTTATCATAACTTTTTAAATAAACATGCTGTGACCATTCTGTAAGTAAAACCTATTATCTAAATAAAAGAGTAACTTATAATCAGGTTAGGTGGGTATATGATATGCATAAGCACAAGTCACATGTAACTTAATGAAATATGCCTTGCAATCACCATTCTAAAGCTAAAAAGATACCTGATGTAATTGATGCTTTCATTTCTAGCAAGCAAGGGCACTAACACTGTCATTTAAGCATTCAAATTGATGTGCATGCTTGTTTTCAAGCTATGAATAAAATGTGATATGCATAAGCTACATATACCCTCCATAGAAAATTATTCAAAAATGGGAAAATAAGGTTCATTCAACATGTAAAATGTGAATTCTTCTTTCATGGCAGCCTACCTACAGCTATACAACTGCAATGAAAGACGACTAGAAAGCTCATATTTTCTACATTAGCTGTATACTGATAGTGATATTGTTACCAAAAGTCATAAAATTTTGCTATTTAATTAGACTGAATACAAGTTACACTAGCACAAAGCGGCAAACAAGTTACACTAGCACAAAGCGGCAATCCTTATTCTCTCCAGCTTTTCATCTCAGCCACTCATCCCAACAATCCAGATTAGATCAATATGGTGGTGCAGATTACCAATATGGGCTGTGTTGTTTTAAGCCCATTTATATACATATTTATATTGTTTTCTGAACTTTGTATCATTCTAAATTTTGTAATACAATTACATCAATTTTCATCAATTCAAACAATTTATCAAGAATTCTAATATGGTATCAGAGCCTCTAAAAACAGTCTAACGACTGATTATCAAAAATTACTCAATCATCATCATTGAGCCATCCTTGAAGGCAGATCTATATCTACCAACAGGTTGCTCTCAGTTTTGTTGAGTATTTTTCATCATTTAAATTCCAGATACCTCTCTTGGTCTATCGCTAGCTATGCATCTCTGTTCATATCAGATTCTTTCATCCACTCTCACATCTGCGTTGCCTAAAGTTTGAAGAAACTAGGCTGCAGTTTGTACAATTGTGTAAAATCTATCAAGAAACCACTTCTTGATAATCAACACCTCTCGTAGCATATCTTTGAACATGGCTGGAGATGAAGAACATTCAGAAACCACCACACCAGTTGCCAGAAATGACAATATTGATCAAAATCTGCTAATCATAAAGCCAAAAGGTCATTTAGCAGCTCAACTAGATGAAGATAACTATCTTCTATGGAAGTATCAGATCAGAACAGCAATAAGAGGCTATGGATTGGATAAATACATCAATGGTATATTAACTATTCCTCTTGAAACTATTTCTAATAAAAAAGGTGAAGAGATACCAAATCAAGATTACTCAAATTATCTAAAACAAGATAGTCTACTTGCTTCATGGATCATGTCATCAGTAAGTGTGGGGATTTTATCTCAAATTGTTGGATGTGAAACATCAAGAAACATATAGGAAGCCATAGAGCAAATTTTCAATTCTCAAACAGCAGCCAGGATTATGCACTATAGAAAGTAGTTTCAGAATTTAAGGAAAGAAAATATGACAATGCAAGAATATCTTACCAAAGCAAAGAGTTACTGTGACAAGCTTGCCACTGCTGGACACAAGGTGTCAGAATCAGAACAAGTGCTAACCATATTAAATGGTTTAGATGAAAACTATGAGTCTGTAATTACAATTATATCATCAAAGAAAACTTTACCTGACCTTCAGTATGTTCACTCAACCCTCTTGGCTCAAGAAGGAAGAATTGACCAAAAGAAGACTGCAAATACAGAATATTCAGTGAATTATACAACAAATTCCAAAGGAAAGGGTCAAGATCGAACACAACCAGGTCAAAGAAGTGGCCAAAGCTTCAAGGGAAGAGGCAGAGGCCGATGGTCAGGCAATAACAAAGTCAAATGTCAAATATGTGAGAAGCTAGGTCATGTTGCAGCAACGTGTTACTTCAAATTTGATCAGAATTTTGTTGTAACTCAACAGTCTAACAGCATTCAAAGAAATTAAAACCCAAATGTTAATCTTACTCAAGCTGAAGCAAGAAACCAAGCCAATCAATCAAAGAATCAAAATGACTCTGAAAATAAAGGTGATGATTCACTGTATGAAGATTGGTATCCAGACTCAGGAGCAACTAATCATGTCACAAGCAACTTAGAGAATCTCAATCTTGGAAACAAGGAATACAAAGGTACTCAATCTATTTATGTTGGTAATGGTAATTCTTTAAAAATCACACACACTGGCCAAGCCAAACTTAGCAGTAAAAGAGAATTGCACTTAAATAATCTTCTTAGGGTTCCCTAGATTAAGAAAAACTTGATAAGTGTCTCTCAATTTGCTAGAGACAATCAAGTATATTTTGAATTTTACCCAAAAATCTGTCTAGTTAGAGATTTACTAAATAAGGACATTCTTTTACAGGGTAGCATGCACAATGGTCTATATAAATTCAATCTAGTGTAAGATATTGTATCAAGGAAAAGTAGTGACTCAGAGCAGGAGGAAAAGTGGTGTAATCTTTCAAGGATTGATAGAAAAATTGATTGTAATAAAATCTTTGACACTTGGCACTGTAAACTTGGTCATCCCAGTGTGGCAATTGTTAAAAATATTTTGAAAGATAATAATATCAAGCATGAAAATATAACTGCACCATATGTATGTGAAGCATGTCAATTAGGAAAGAGTCACAAAATACTATTCAGTAACTCTACAACTGTACATAATAAACCCTTAGAAATGGTTGCAGTTGATCTATGGGGTCCAGCCCCAATCAATTCTGACTATGGAATGAATTACTACATCTCCTTTGTTGACTCTTTCTCAAGATACACTTGGATTTTGTTACTCAAATCCAAGTCTGATGTCAAGAATGCAGTAATTCATTTCATAAATCAAGCTGAGAATTTAACTAACCATAAGCTAAAGATTTTGCAAACAGATGGTGGTGCAGAATTCAAAACACTTAAAGAATTCTTCTCTGAAAAAGGTATTAATCACAGAATTACCTGCCCACATACATCTGAGCAAAATGGGTTAGTAGAAAGAAAGCATAGGCATATTGTTGACACTGGTCTAACACTGCTTGCACATGCATCCATGCCCTTAAAATTCTGGCCAGATGCATTCACAACAGCAGTATTTCTCATAAATAGAATGCCTACAAAAGTTTTAAGAAATAAAACTCCATTAGAAAAGTTATACAATACTAAACCAGATTATTCATTTCTCAAAGCTTTTGGATGTCTATGCTATCCATGTACTAGATCATATAATAAACATAAGTTAAGTTTTAGATCTGTACCTTGCACTTTTCTTGGATATGCCACCGGTAAAAAAGGGTACAAATGTCTTACAAGTGAAGGGAAGATAATAGTATATAGACATGTTGCATTCAATGAAAGTGTATTTCCCTTCACTAGTACAGACATAAAGACCACTCAAAAGATTTATAGTGCCAAGAAATTTTTACCACCCATACCCATATGGGACAAAGAAAAGTCTGCCAATAGCAAGGAAAGTGAGAATACCAGCTCAAATCTCCAACACACTATGCCCACTGAGGAGCCAGGTCAGAGTGATGACCTGAATTCTTATAATAGTGAAGCTGAAAGTCAAGGGACTGAAGATCAAAATGTTGATCAAGACAATGCTGCACTTCCTGTCAACACTACACCTGCACAAGAAGGACATCCAATGATTACCAGGTCAAAGCATGGAATATTTAAGCCAAAAATCTACACAGCCAATATGAATTGCAAAGAACCAGTCAGCTACAATGAAGCTATCAAAGACAGCAAATGGAAGGATGCCATGAATGAAGAATACAATGCACTGATTAAAAATAATACATGGAGTCTAGTTCCTCCACCAGCAAACAAAAACATTGTAGGATGTCGTTGGACCTTCAGATTGAAGACATTATCAGAAAATGGAAAAGTAAAACACAAAGCTAGACTAGTAGCCAAAGGATACTCTCAACAGTATGGTTTTGATTTTTCTGAAACCTTTTCTCCAGTAGTTAAGCCAACCACTATTAGGATTATTTTAACATTAGCTTTGCATTATAAATGGGATATAAGGCAACTTGATGTGAATAATGCTTTCCTAAATGGAGAGTTACAAGAGGAAGTCTATATGGAGCAACCTCCTGGATATACTCAAGATGACAACAAAAACTTGGTATGCAAACTTCATAAAGCCATCTATGGACTCAAACAAGCCCCTAGAGTATGGTATGAGAAACTAAAAGCTACTTTAATCTCTATGAGATACCAGGTATGCAAGTCTGATAATTCTATTTACACAAAAGCAAGTAAAAGGTACATTACTTACATACTTGTCTATGTATATGACTTTATAATTACTGGCAATGACAACAATGAAATAGAACATGTCATTAATATGCTAAACAAAATCTTTTCTATAAAAGATTTAGGCAAGTTACACTATTTTTTGGGCATAGAAGTTATTTATACTATCGATAAAGGATTAATTCTATGTCAACAAAAATACCACTACGCCATAAATGGCCTACTGCAACACAAAAAAAATGTTGGCTCAGGCCCGAAAAATGTTGCCATAGGTCTATGGCAACACTTTTAGGGTGATGCAATTTTTGCCGTTGCCTTAGACCTCAAAGGCAACATTTTGACTATCTAAGGCAACATAAGTAATATTGTTGCAATAGAACCCTATTTGGGTCTATGGCAACACCCATAGGTATCTGTAGCAACATTCCAAAATGTTGCTATAGATATGAACTTTTTGAATTTGTGGGGCCCACAATGTAGAGCATATTTGATTTTTTAATAAAAATAAATATTTATTTAATAAAATGCTATTACACAGAATTTGATATTTAAACAGTAATTTATTTAAATAAATATTTTATTTCAACATTTGAAATTGTACAAATTCCTGACTCCACTATTTTACAATACAATGATATATAACACTGATATTCACATATACAGATATTCCTCACTACATCACTCAGTTCACTCATTACATATGCAGTTTCAATTTATACATACACCGACACTGACAAATATATGCCGAGCCGAAGGCGAGCCGAGTGCCGAGCCGAAGGCGAGCCGAGAAGCGGGTCCGGGCGCAGCGCCGGCGGGGGTCCGGGGCACCGCAGTCCCGGCGGGGATCGACCTTCTTTGAAATGACGTAAAATGATGCACAAATGAAGACTGAGCTTAATTCCTATCCTCCATCTCCTCGCCTAAATCTGCTTGAATCCCCTACGGCCAAACACCAAAACTCTACTGCAAACTCTTCAATTTCCAATCACCACATTAGCTTCTCTCCGTAACCAATACACAACAGCACTCTACCATTGTCAAACTCCAAACTCCGTCTACATCTCTCTGCCAACATTCAGGCATCACACTGCCAACTAAAACTCCTCTGCATCACCAACTTCCACCATCACTTCCATAACTTACCAAACCAACCAACCAACCTTCAACCAATACAACTACATCCAGATTCAATGGTGAACCAACCAACCAGATTATGAACTTGCGATGGACTTGCGATGGAGGCACAGGGCATCCAGAAGCAGTACATACCCAGCCAGATTCTGAAACATTAACAAGTGTTAAAGGAGCATTTGCACAAACATATGGGGGGCATACTATCTTATTGAAATTACCAGTACCAAGTGAAGCAACCGCAATCATAGGGGAAAGTATGAAGAGATCAGCCTGGGATCTGCTCTGAACTTGCGATGGAAAGTACGAAGTGAACCAAAATCTCGAGGGCAGCAGTTCGGGTTTTGGGAGAAATTAAGGCGCTAGAAGGGTTTTCAGGTGAAGTGGTCTAAAGGAGAAAGGTAGAGGGGTTGGTGGCGAGCAGGTCTTCTGTTGGAGGCGAGAGCTGATGGCGACGACAGCGGTGGCAAAAGGGGTTTGAATGGAAAACTTTGTTTGGCTTCGGGTTTTGGTGTCGTGACAGGGCTCTGGTTGGAGCTAGATGGTCGCGATGGTTAGGGGGTAGCTGGGAGGAGGCGACTGGGAGGAGGCGAATGGGAGGAGGCGACTGGGAGGAGGCGAATGGGAGGAGGCGAATGGGAGGAGGCG
Source organism: Allium fistulosum (assembly GCA_030737815.1). Lineage (NCBI taxonomy): Eukaryota > Viridiplantae > Streptophyta > Magnoliopsida > Asparagales > Amaryllidaceae > Allium > Allium fistulosum. Next base: position 419,421,393 of record CM060907.1, on the reverse strand, counting down.
ACTGGGAGGAGGCGAATGGGAGGAGGCGACTGGGAGGAGGCGACTGGGAGGAGGCGACTGGGAGGAGGCGACTGGGAGGAGGCGAATGGGAGGAGGCGAATGGGAGCGACTGGGAGGAGGCGAATTGGAGGAGACGAATTGAAATGAAAACCAAAAGGGGATCTGAACTAGTTTAGGCGGGAAAACGAAATTTTGGGCCAAATTGCAGTGGTGATCCATTTTAACAACCAGATTAAATGTAGATCGTTGGATCGTATTCACGCGGATTGCTAATTTTATTAATTTTTTAATCTGAATACATCTATTGCAACACTATATAAAAATGTTGCATCGTGTTACACTTGTTTAGCTAGAGCAACACATTTTTATGGCTAAGGTAACACCAAAAATGCAACGTTGCAGTAGGACCAAAATTTTATAGCTATCGCAACATTTTAGCTGGCAACACCTTGCAAAAGTGTTGCAGAAGGTCATTTATGGCGTAGTGTACATTTCAGAAATATTAAGTAGGGCTAACATGCATGAAGCAAAGTCAATGCCTACACCTATGATTAGTAACTTGCACTTGTCTAAACATCAAGGAGAACCTATTGATAATATAAAACAATATAGAAGTATTGTAGGGGCTTTACAATATGTAACTGTTACAAGACCTGATATATCATTCGCTGTGAATAAAGTTTGTCAATTTATGCAGAAGCCCTTAGATACACATTGGAAAGCTGTAAAGAGAATACTTAGATATCTCAAAGGAACTATCAGTCAAGGAATCAAGTTAAAGATGAGAAAAAACTTATCTATTCAAGGGTTTGCAGACGTTGATTGGGCCTTAGATTGCGATGACCGGAGATCTACTACCGGACACTGCATCTTCTTTGGTGGAAACCCTGTCTCTTGGTGTGCCAAAAAGCAACCAACCATTTCTCGATCTAGCACAGAATCAGAGTAACGAAGTGTCGCATCAGCTACAGCTGAAGTGATGTGGATGGAAACCCTAATTAAAAAGTTGGGAATCAAGCTTTCACGCAAGTCAATTATTTGGTGTGACAACTCCAGCACGGTAGCTATGTCAGCTAACCCGGTGTTACATGCTAGGACGAAGCACATCGAGATCGATCTGTACTTCGTCAGAGATCAGATAGCCAAAGGAAGACTTGAAGTCAATCATCTTCCTACGTCAAGCCAAATTGCTGATATTCTCACGAAAGCCTTGTCTCGCAAGTACTTTGGAGAATTTAAGAGCAAACTGTGTATTAAAGACATTAATGAAGAATTGAGGGTTGAAGGAGAAGGAAACCCTAGCCGACATTGAGGGGGAGAATTAGAATGAATACAAGTTACACTAGCACAAAGCGGCAAACAAGTTACACTAGCACAAAGCGGCAATCCTTATTCTCTCCAGCTTTTCATCTCAGCCACTCATCTCAACAATCCAGATTAGATCAATATGGTGGTGCAGATTACCAATATGGGCTGTGTTGTTTTAAGCCCATTTATATACATATTTATATTGTTTTCTGAACTTTGTATCATTCTAAATTTTGTAATACAATTACATCAATTTTCATCAATTCAAACAATTTATCAAGAATTCTAATATATTTGAATCCCATTTCTGACACACCATTCCAACTACGATTCGATCCGCAAATTCTGATTTAAAACTCAATGAAAAATGCACTTGAGAGAATCGTTTGATCCCTGATGAAAACTAAAATGCCTAAATACTTGATCAATGTACAGGTAAATTTTTCTTGCTTTCTAAATAAAGTAAACGAATAGTGAGAAAATTAAAATTTAGTTTTAGATGTTGAATAACAAGCAGAAAAACAAATTTTATACACTGGAAAACAATGTACTCGCACATATAAATACTGATTGGCACTTATATATAAAGAAGAAGAAAAATCCAGCAAACAACATATAAATTAAACCATTAAAATATAAAGTAAATGAATGACAATTCACAATTTAAATCCAGTTTGGATTTATAGTTCAATCCTTACGATTTTTGGTTTGAAGTGGGAAGTAATGATGAAGCAATAGCATCCTGAATGTAAACCATTCATGTCCACAATCACAACACTCGAGCTTATAACGATCCCCACGCCCTCCAGCATTTATGACTTCTCGAATACCAACTCGCTTCTCTCTACATATAGTACAACGAACATCTGTCATCTGCATTTGTTCAGTTGTTTCGGGCTCAAAGATCGTCATTTCATCTGCAGTCAACCCCTCCTTTAGTTCTTCGGGAGACATGGTTAGAAGGGCTATGGGTTCTAGTTCTCTTTTCAGCAAACGTTTAACCAAGTGCTTACTATTCTGAAGGTTGTATTCAAACTGCCGTAATTTTTGCTTGTACTTCTTAAGGTTATTGCCCAGAGCTTCATAAGTAACCCTCTCAAGATTGGATGTTATTTGAACAACAGCGTCAGGCCAAACTTTACCCTTTTTTTTATCATCGGTTGAACTGCATAACCTATGCAAACCGTGAAGAAGCTTTTCTAACCACTTATCTCGAACTTCATCGCCTGTCAAGACTTGATAGGCCGCTAAAATCGTATGATATTTTGAAACATCCCTTCCAAGACCTGCATATGCTTTTGAAAGTTTGTCGATTGCAGTCGTTGGCTCGGCTCTACGGAGATCAGCCTGCTTTCCAGTAAAAGAATCCATTTTATTCATAGGAGGTGTTTTTACCACAATGTTAGGTAAATAACCTATGCGTTCCTCGGTTCTTTTTACAAGAAGGTCGATTTCTCGTTGCTTTTCTTCATCAAAATCCTTGTCTGTTAAATCATGTAGTTTCCTTTCAACAGCGTCGTAGACTTTTTGCACTATAAAACCTGGATGCGATGTACGGAGTGGCGATTGCTTGTGCAAAGGAATGAAATGCACGATACACTTGTGTGATATTGATTCTGCCAAAATGTCTTCGCGACGAAAGCTATAGAATAACTCTCTTTTATCTTGTGCTTTGTAACAATCCCCTTCTTTGTTTTTAGCTTCTTCAGGGTGATAAAACAGCTGTGCAGTGACCATTATCTTGTTGGTACATTCACTTGAAATGGCCTTGATAATTCCAACCAATGACTTCCCTCCAGAAATTGCAGGTTTTACAAGAATGAAATCCCCCAATTCAAACATCTCGCCATCATACTGAAAGGAAGAGTAGAACCTCGTCACCTTATCACCTTCTTTAATATATTTGATCATATTCCCTGGAGTAGTGGTCGTTTCTTGTAATGTCAACTCATCCTGTTGTGTTTTCATTGATTTTTGGATACCCATTGTAATTTCTTTATCTTGACTTGTCCCTTGAATGGATGAAAAACTGGATCTTTTAAGAGATGAATGACCCATGAAATTAGACATGTAACCAGCAATGTATAGTGATTGCTAGCGAACAATTAATGGCAGAAGAAAAATTCAATGCTCCTTAATTAATACTCATTAGTAACTGCACAAAAAAAAAAAATTAAACTGTTGAGCGTTGGAAAATGTATATGAAAACATTCAAAATAGTATATAGATAATTTCAATGCCCAGGCACATCAAGCAAAATCTTAAACGTCAAAAACAAATGATGCTGGGTCTATGTCTAAGGAAGCTACAATTCTTCAGTGTATCATAAATTGAACAACAGATAACACTACACTCAAAATAATGAAAATTATAGATAATTTACAGTTAAGAATAAAATTAAAAACAACAAAATAGGTTTCTTGTTTTTTTACTTCATTGTTTGACATATATAATGCAAAAGTTATGATTTTCACATCGAATTCTTATTGCAGCTCATGGGTATATATCATAAATATTGTCTCAACGGTTACGGTTTAAATAATAATAATGTGAATTAGTGTTAAAAGACTATGTTAGTCCTCGAAAACTTTACTTTTCAATTAACAGACAATAAACGTTGTAGTTAAAAGAAAGTATTTTGAACTTTTTAAGATTCATTTAATAGATATATTCTATTAAAAAAAATTAGAAGTTCATTTTTTGACTTTTATCTTCCTTCTCCAGAGTTGTTCTCACTTCAGATAGAGGTGCCTCAGCTCTTTCAGATAAAGTTTTAAAATTATATAAAATAACCGATATATAATGAAAAAATATATTATTACTTTGATTCTGAAAAATTTAATTTTATTCAGCCTGTCGTAAAATTTTCAATTGGCAAAATAAGTCGCTTTTTCGGAGGGAAATGTTAAATAAAATTGTGTGTAAGCAATTAAGTTTAAATTCTTTAATCCTCTATTAAACAACCACAAAAAAGAAACAAAAATCCTTTCTTAGATTTCAAACAACCGCTGTAGAGGAAAAGCTGAACATAAACTTGTTGGAATTCATAATAGTATTGTCAAGCACAAAATAAATTATGGAATCATACTTACCTTGGTAAATGTATATGTTTCAAACATCAATTGTGTACTTCGTAAATAATCAAGTAAACTGGGATGAGTAACCATTAATATAATCCATATCAGCGATCATTAAGGGAGCTATTGTTCTCTATTTTTATTTTCTATGCGTGCCAATAGAAAATAGCATGCGAATATATCCATACTAGTAACTATCATAACTCTTCTATTAACAGATTATGGAACTCTTCATGCTTTACGTTTTCTTTTTCTTTTTTAGTAGTGTGAACTTGTGTTATTAGAATATGAAACTCTATAATCAATATTTTACCTTTTAATAGACAATAAAGATTGCGGTTAAACAAAAGAATTTTGAATTTCTAATATTCATTTGATAAAATCTATTTTATTGTATAAGATAAGAAGTTCAATATTTTGACTTTTTATCTTTATTCTCCCTATTTTTTCTCACTCTACGTAAAGGTCTCTTAGCTGTTTTAAATACAATTTTACAGTTATATAAAAATAAATAATATATAATAACGGAATTAAAATTTTCAATCACCAAAATGCGTCCGTTTTTTATAGAAATTTACTAAACAAATATTAGTATAAGTGCTTAAAGTTATTTTTTTTAAAAATTCTCTCTTAATCGATCACAAAAGGAAATGGAACCTTTTTTGAATTTCGAACAATCATCATTGCATAAGACAAGTTGAATCTTAACTTGTTGGAAATCATAATTTTGGCAAGCACAAAATAAATTATGGAATCAATGTCAAATTAACTTGACCAACATGCATGTTTCAATTGTGAACTTGATCAATAATCAAATAAAAAGGGATAAGAAACCATGAGTAAACCAAGACAACCCGTGTTACGTACACGGGATCAAATCACATTGTTCATTAAATATTCAATTGCAATTTTTAGCTGATTAAAACTTCGTTTTTGTATAACTATTCTCATGCCACACATAAACTCCCATCGATCTTTTCCTCCACATTTAAACAAGTACGAAGATAAATATTGAAGACGCTAACAAAAACTACAATAAGGCCACACTTTTAGCCAGACTTACTTATTAACCTTATTCATGTCATCAGATATGTATTCTGAACTTCATTATGAATGATAATCCTAGTAACAACTTCAACCTATATGTAGTAAATATCAAAAAAAATTGCACAAACATATTTTCACTTGCAAATATGAAGCAAAGAAGCTGGGAATCTACTTTATATATAAAGCATGCTATACATAAAGTATTGATAAGTAACTAAAATACTGAAAAAATACTTGCAAGGAAAATGCACTTGCAATTTATAAAATACATCAATCATCACATGGCATGTCGAACGTGTTGCATATCCTATGCAACCAAAGAACTATTTATATGTATGTTCTCAGCTTAGTTGAACAAGGATCACAATCTACAGCCAAAAATTGATTTGAATGGTATGCATCAATATAAAGAATTCGATATTTGGATGTATTATAACATATGCATTAGTTGCAACTCTACTATTAAAAAGGAATTTTGTATTGAAAAGTGAAAGAAAATAGTGTATAACATTAAATGAGTTAACTCTATAGAAAATAGTGAACATTATTAGAATAAACTTTAGAACACCTTATATCGATGAAAGGAAACTTAAGAACATTATCTCTCTTCCCAATACATAAAATCATATGAGCAATAAGAAAATCAATTTTTCTAATAACACAACCTATCAATAGAAAAATAAATTAAATATAGCTGGGAAATGTCATATTCAGATCAAACAACCAATATATCAAACACTCATAGTGAATACATAAAAACTCGTATACTTTTATATTCTTAACAATACAATAGCTTTATAACTGATTTTTTAAAAACCAAATCGCTGAAGTGATAGAAATTAAATAAGACATTAGAATCGATCAATTATGAAAATCAAGATCTGAATAAAATAAGCCATTTTAATTTCATCAAGAAAAATATAAGCGAAATAGATACAATTACGGAAGCCATACCTGAATCCATGAATTGTCTAAGAGTATTTGATGGATTTGAAAAATAAAAGATGGATTAGATAATCGAAAATAGCACATATATATAGTAGTGTGATATTTTCAATTTAGCTCTTCAACAAATTGAAAATCACTCCAGTCTCTACAGATTCTTTCAATGGCAAACATCTTTATGCCTTAAATGTTTTATTTCTTTGTACAATCACTTTTGTAAGGTTTTTTTTATAATAGGAAAACTCATTTCCTATTTACATGTGTGACCCGACATGTTGGGTTTTTCCAACATTAAGTGGATAGATATACCAGGCTTGCGAGTTAAAAGCATAAGAATTGCTATAATTAAATAAACATTTCACATTAGAAAAGATTCCATATGTAAATACGTCTTGAGTCCACAAGTAATCCATATATCAAAGACATGATACCCATTCTATGTACATGTATATTTTCATTTGAAGAAAGGAGAAGAAAATAGATATCCAAGAGGAAAGGATAATCTTATAAGATACGAGTATCCTAAGTATGATGGTGAAACATTATATGACGAAATAAATGGAGGAAAGACAAAATGAAATTCAATCTCATTATTCACAGAACCAGAGTACATGGGTATTTATAGTGATATCCTCAATGAAATGAAAAGTGAAGAAGAAAAGTAGAAAACAACACAGTAAATACAATTGTTAACAAAGGAAAACATAGTGCATATGAATGACAGTACAACTAACTCCTTCCCTCAATTTGAACTCCTCCTCTCATCTGGTTTCTTTCCAACTTTACTTCTTTCCTGGTTTCTTCTTCGACATTTAATTCTTTTCTCAATCTTACAAAGTTAGTCTAAGACAATGCTTTGGTAAGTATATCAGCCCGTTGATATAGTGCAGGAATGTGATTTACACAAATATCTCCTTTTGCAACTTGTTCTCTTACAAAATAAAGATCAAGTTCAATGTGCTTGGTTCTTGAATGTAAGATGGGATTTGCTGCAAGCATAACAGCACCTGCATTATCACACCATACAGTTGCTGCATCAACATTCGTACATAGTATTTCACTCAGCAGTGACTTAAGCCACATAATCTCTGCCACAACTCCTGCTACACTTCGATATTCAGCTTCGGTACTCGATCTAGAGATAGTGGATTGCTTCTTCGAACACCAAGACACTATGTTTCTTCCAAGATACACACAATGACCACTGACTGACTTTCTATCATCCCTATCAGCACCCCAATCTGCATCAGCAAATGCACTTATTTTCAGATCATTGCTGACAAGAAGTTTTAACCCATAGTTTAAGGTTCCAGCAAGATATTGAAGTATTCTCTTAACTGCCTTCCAATGAACCACTGATGGAGACTGCATAAACTGGCAGACCTTGTTCACGCTGAAGGCTATCTCAGGTCTTGTGATTGTAATGTATTGCAAGGCTCCTACGATACTTCTGTAGAGCTGTGGGTTGTCCATTGGATCACCAGTGGTTTTAGATAGCTGGAGGCTGCTAGTCATGGGTGTAGGTGATGGCTTAGCATTTTCCATGCCTGCTCTTTTAAGAATAGATCTAATATAACTGGTTTGACTGAGATGTAGGGTTCCTTTCTCTGGTCTTCTCACTTCTATTCCCAAGAAGAAATTTAATTGTCCCAGGTCCTTTAGCTTGAATTGATCATTCAAGTAGGTAATCAACTTGTTGATTTCAGCATTACAACTTCCAGTTATGATAAAATCATCCACATAAACTAATACATACAATGTGTACGTGCTGGTCCTTTTGATAAACAGGGAATTGTCAGATCGAAGAGGATTGAAACCTAACTTCATTAATGTGCCTTTCAGTTTCTCAAACCAAACTCTTGGCGCCTGTTTTAAGCCATATAAAGCCTTGTGAAGTTTGCACACCATTTGCTGCTTGCTATTGTCCTCAAACCCCAAAGGTTGCACCATGTACACTTCCTCTTCCAAGTCTCCATTTAGAAAAGCATTGTGCACATCCAATTGTTTCACCGACCAGTTGTTATACAATGCAATGGTGAGCATTACTCTAATGGTAGTTGGTTTTATTACAGGTGAAAAGATTTCCTTGAAGTCGAATCCCGGTTCTTGAGTGTATCCTTTAGCTACGAGTCGTGCTTTATACTTTGCTATTGTACCATCTGCATTATACTTCAATTTGTAAGTCCACTTGCTCCCTATGGCAGTTTTATTTCTGGGTAAAATGGTTAAGCTCCATGTATTATTGTTCATTAAAGCTCTGTATTCCTCTTCCATAGCCTTTCTCCATTCTCTGTGTTTCACAGCTTGCTCATAGCTTGTTGGTTCTTCTATGACACTTTGGATTGTGTATATCTTTGGCTTGAATATCCCTGCTTTAGCTCTTGTCACCATATGATGTCCTTGGTGCTGCTCTTGTGTGTTTGCTGGTGGTGTTATATGTGTAGTGCATAGAGACTGTTCTGGGGTTTGACTGGTTGTATTGTTTGGTGATGGTGAATCATGTCCATCACTCAATTCTTCGTTGATGGCTTCAGTGTAGCTGTGAACTGAACTACTGCTCTCACTGCTACTGTTGGCTGTTGAATTCTGTTTATATTCATTTAATGTATTGTTTCCATCTTTTACTGAGAAGGACAATCTACTTTCTTCATCTGTAAATAAGGGTATAGGTGGCACTGTTCTTTGTGAGTTCAGATTCCTGTCAGTGTTCTTTATTTCTTTGTTTGCAAATGGAAATACCCTCTCATTAAATAGTACATGTCTGGACATTATAATTTTTCCATCATTAGTTAAGCATTTGTACCCTTTCTGGTTCACTCCATATCCAATAAAGGTGCATTCAGAAGATCTAAAGTCAAGTTTATGTCGATTGTATGGCCTTAGTAATGGAAAGCACAAGTACCCAAATACTTTTAATCTAGCATAATCTGGTTTGACACCATATAGAGTTTCACATGGACTTTTGTCTTTTAGAATCTTAGTGGGCAACATATTAATCAAGTAAACTGCTGTAGAGAATGCTTCAGGCCAGAATTTCAGTGGCACTTTCCTCTGAGCAAGAAGTGTCAAACCCATCTCCACGATGTGTCTATGCTTCCTCTCAACAATTCCATTCTGCTGTGAAGTATGTGGGCAGGTTAATCTATGAATTATTCCTCTGGAGTTGAAAAAATCTTTGAGAGGTTTAAACTCCATGCCACCATCAGTTTGAAACAGTTTCAGCTTCTTCTCAAATTGTCTTTCTGATTGTATGATAAATTGCTTTACTACTTCACTTGTTTCAGATTTTAGCTTCAAAAAATAAATCCAAGTGTATCTCGTGTGTGCATCTACAAAAGTAATGTAGTACTTATGATGCAGCGGATTAATCAAAACGATGTAAAACGGTGAATGTAGTAATCGGTGGATTGGAAGAATACTGGAATGCCCGAATTCGTTGATCCGAAGATACCGAACTCTAGCTATCTCGAACTCGTTGATCGCGCACGATACCGGGTTCAAAGATCTTCAATTCTTCAAGCGTTGATCAAGCGCACTTGATTCCGCGAATCGGCTTCTACAATCGTTGAATCGAGCGCACTCGATTATCCGAAAGAGGAGATAGGAGATTACACTCAACTACCAATTTGAATGAAAGCACAAAGCAATCAAAGAGAATTTTATTCAAAAATCAACAACCTTACAAAATGACCATACACGCCTATTTATAGGCTACAACTCAACACAACAGAAATTTCAAAATATTACAAGTACTTAGGTCGTTTACGACCTACGACCTACAATGATGCGACCTATAAAACCCAGCGACCTAGCAGTCTTTATTACAACACACCCATTACAAACACAACGTCTTTACAACACTTAGGTCGTACGCGACCTAACTACTCACGACTTACAATCATACGACATAACATCTGTATCTATCAACGACCCAAGGAAGCAACGGTCCAGATTAAGTCGGCAATAGAATCCATGGCACCAGTCTTCAACGACTTAAAACGTGCGGCATCCCAAATCAACGTATTAAAGGAATCAAAGGCAGAGATTAACTCGGCAGACGAATCAACGGCTTCCAGAGCTTCGCGACCTAAAAGATAAGCGGTCCCAGAAATAACTTTGCGACCTAAGCCTTGCGACCTAAGTCCGTGCGACTTTAACTCCCAGTTCACCCAACGACTTACCTTAAGTCGTAACTCATTTATGCGACCTAACTTAGGTCGAATCAAAACTCCGCGACCTAACTCCTTGCGACCTAACTTAGGTCGTAACGTCTTCCTGCGACCTATCATAGGTCGCGACTTGTTAACTCGTAGCACCTTCTTAGCTCGTTCCAGCGACCTATTCCTTATCTCGCTAGGTCGTACACGAGTTAATTGGTTAAGTCCTTCTTGCGACCTATCTTCTAACTCGCTAAGTCGTATACGGGTTAAAAACATGTTAGGTCGTTCCATTAGTTCGTTAGCTTGCAAATCTACGGTAGGTCGTTGGAGCGACCTAAAAGCCTCGTTAGGTCGTATGCGACCTAACACTTCACCAATTTGGACACTGCCACTTTTTCCAGCATTACTTGCTCCCTCCTCTATCTCGCTAGGTCGTGAGCGACCTACGAACTTCTTAGGTCGTGAGCGACCTAGGCCTTTAACTTTCTGCGCTGCATCATCCTCCCCAGGTTGAGAAAAATTCGACCTCGAATTTGCACCTTCTTCTTCCACAACAGACTTATCCCCATGATATGGTATAAGATGTTTAACATTGAACACGTCAGACGTATACACATCATCCGGCAGTTTCAACTTATAAGCGTTTTCATTAATTCGTTTTACAACTTCCACCGGACCAAATTTCCTGGCTTTCAACTTGTTATAAGTGCCTACTGGAAAACGATCTTTTGTTAACACTGCATAAACCATATCTCCTTCATTAAACTCAACATTTCATCGTTTCAAATCTGCAGATTGTTTATACTTCTCATTTGCTTTTTCCAATCGTTCCTGAACGATTTTATGACATTCCGTCAACCCTTCAACAAAATCAACAGCTTTCTTAACTGTCTTCTTTGATTGTGGCACTACCGTTAAATCCAATGGTCCCTTTGGTAAACTTGAATATACTATCTGAAATGGACTGAACCCAGTACTTCGATTCACAACATGATTATGAGCAAATTCAGCCTGACATAACTTCACATCCCAACTCTTCAGATTGTCTTGCACAAGACACCTCAACAAGTTTCCCAATGATCGATTAACCACCTCTGTTTGTCCATCAGTTTGCGGATGATAGGCACTACTAAACTTCAACTTCGTTCTGACCATTTTCCACAAACTCAACCAAAAATGACTCAGAAATCGAGTATCTCTATCCGACACGATAGACTCTGGCAATCCATGTAGTCGATAGATCTCCTTGAAAAACAACTGAGCAACATGAACAGCATCCGCCGTCTTCTTACAAGCAATAAAATGTGCCATCTTCGAAAATCTGTCCACCACAACAAATATAGAATCATTCCCCCTTTGAGTTCTAGGTAAACCCAAAACAAAATCCATACTGATATCCACCCATGGTTTTACAGGCACGGGTAACGGCATATATAAACCGGCATTAGTCGCAGTTCCTTTCGAAACGTGACAAATATGACAACGCTCCACAAACCTTTCCACCTCTTTCCTCATTGATGGCCAAAAGTAGGATTGTGAAATCAACTGTAATGTACGGTCTCTCCCAACATGTCCCTCTTCGTGTAACTCCTTGATAATCTTCATTCTCAGACTACCCTCCGGTATGCACAATCGATTTCCTTTAAAAAGAAAACCGTCAATCATCATAAACTCATCAGTCTTCCCTTCATTGACTTTATCAACCACCTTTGCAAAGTAAGGATCATTGACAAATAATTCTGGCAACACATCGAACCCTGTCACCTCAACTTTCAGTGTAGTCAACAAATGACTCCTTCTACTCAAAGCATCAGCCACTCGATTCGTCACCTCTGACTTGTGTTTAACAACAAAAGTAAACTGCTGCAGATATGCAATCCACGATGCATGTCTCGCTGAAATCTTATCTTGTCCTTGTAAATGCTTCAACGCCTCATGATCAGTGTAAAGAACAAACTCTTTCTGAAATAGATAGTGTCTCCAGTGTTTGATAGATTGCACAACAGCATAAAATTCCACATCATATGTACTGTATCGCATCTTCGCTCCTGACAACTTCTCACTGAAATAGGCAATAGGACGACCCCTTTGACTCAACACTCCTCCAATCCCAACCTTCGATGCATCAGTATGTAGTTCAAACAATAGCTGAAAATCAGGTAATACTAGAATTGGTGCAGATGTCAACAACTCCTTGATCTTCCCAAAAGCATTCCCTGCTTCCTCTGACCATGCGAATTGTTTACCCTTCATACAATCAGTAACAGGTGTCATCACACTACTAAAGTGTGGAATGAACCTCCGATAAAATGAAGCCAACCCGTGAAAACTACGAACTTCCGTTATCGTCTTGGGCTGCGGCCAATCTCTGATAGCTTCGATTTTACTTTGGTCAACCTGTATTCCTTCTTCCGATACAACATACCCCAAAAATAAAACACTCCTCGCCATAAAAACACACTTCTTTGTAGCAGCATAGAATTGTTCTTCACGAAGAATAATTAACACTTTCTTCAAATGCTGAACATGCTCTTCTGTACTAGCACTGTAGATCAGAATATCATCAAAGTAAACCACCACAAATTTCCCAATGTACGGTCTGAAAATTTGGTTCATCACCCTCATGAATGTACTTGGTGCATTCGATAGACCAAACGGCATTACCAGCCATTCATACAAGCCTTCCCTCGTCTTGAATGCTGTCTTCCATTCGTCCCCTGGTCTAATGCGAATCTGATGATAACCGTTCTTCAAGTCAATCTTAGAAAAGATTACAGACCCACTGATCTGATCCAACAAATCATCAAGCCTCGGCATTGGAAATCTGTATCTGATTGTGATCTTATTCAATGCTCTACTGTCGGTGCACATCCTCCACGTTCCATCCTTTTTGGGTACCAATAAAGCTGGTACAGCACAAGGACTTAAACTCTCCTGCACACGCCCTTGTTCAAGCAATTCTTCTACCTGCCTCCGCAACTCTTCATGTTCCTTCGGACTCATTCGATAATGTGGTCTGTGTGGCAAAACTGCTCCTGGAACAAGATCTATCTGATGTTGTATGTCTCTCAAAGGCGGTAACTCCTTTGGTAACTCATCTGGGAATACATCGTCAAATTCTTTCAAAACTGGTTTAACTTCTTCTGGAATTTCAACCTCTTCTTTGCTCTCACGCCCAATCAATAAAAATACTTCAGGCTCTTCCTCAACCTCCTTAACAAACTCTTTCAAAGATAATAAAGTTTTCAGCTCTTCAATTTCTTCTGACTTACTTTCTCCTTGTGGTCTCTTCTTTGGAACTAAGATAATCTTCGTGCCTTCAAACATAAAACTGTAGCTATTGGTCTGACCGTCATGTTGTACTGCTCGATCATACTGCCATGGTCTTCCCAATAATAAATGACAAACATCCATCTCTACGACATCACACCAGATCTCGTCTTTGTATTTCTTCCCGATAGAGAATGGAACACGAACTCGTCTATCCACTTTCACTTCTCCTCCCTTTCTCAACCATGCTAACTTGTATGGATTTGGATGTTTCTCTGTCTTCAATTTCAACTTTGTCACAACTTCGGTTGAAACAATATTGTCACAGCTTCCTGCGTCGATCACAAACTTACACACCTTCCCGAGAATAGTACATGTTGACTGAAAGATATTACTCCTCAACCAACTAGCTTCCTCCTGCTTCGGTGTTAAACACGATCTCCTCAGCATTAGATTACAACCTTCGTCTCCTGACGCAATATCCTGCTCATCCTCCTCAACTGGACTAGAACAATCCCCATCACCATCCTCATCCTCAATTTCTGCAATCATGGTTCTCTTCTTTGGCTTTGGACACTCACTGCTTTTATGACCCAATTCCTGACAATTGTAACATTTGAAACCATTGTTAACCTTTGTCTTCTCAGCCTCTTTCACCACTGGTCTATTGATAGGTTTAGAAACATTGGAACTCCCACTAACACCCTTCGCTTGATTGTTGGAATTAGTAAACACACCTCCTCCTCGTCTACCCTGCTTCTCCCAAGCCAACGCTTTCTGATGTGCTTCCGCTACAGATCTAGGATCGAACATATTAACCATATCCTGAATCTGCATTCTCAATCCCCCAATGAATCTAGATGTCAGCTGCTCTTCCGTTTCCATAATATCATTCCTTGCAATAAGTTGATAGAATTCATCAGCATAGTCATTCACAGATTTCGTCCCTTGTCTCAAGTTCTGCAAACGTTGATACATTAAAGATTGATAATTGTATGGTAAGAACGTTGCTTTCATCAATTTCTTCATCTTCTCCCAAGATTCAACTTTTGACTTCCCCATTCGTTCACGTGTAAGCTTGGTTTGTTGCCACCATGCCAAAGCTCTACCCCTCAGCCTCGTAGCAACCAACTTCACTCTACGATGTTCTGGAACTTCTTTGAAGTCAAAAATCTCTTCAACATTAGCTACCCAATCTAGAAACTCCTCCGCTTGCATACCACCCTTGAATTCAGGAATTTCTGTCTTCATCCCCGACTCCCACTTGTGATCATACTCAGAATAGTTTCTTCCTTGACATCTTCCTTGAATACTACCACCATCATACTCCTCTTCAAAATCAGATGCATAACGATGTCGATTCTGACCACCAACATCTCTACTACCATTACGTCTACCACCATCCCTTCTATCTACATTCCTCCGTTCACGATCATTCACGTTCCTCCCACGCCCTTGATCATTTTCAACACTTCTGTCTCGATTGGAATGTGGCGAGACTCTACTACCCCCATGGTTAGTTTTGGTGAAACCCTTCTCCGATTTTGATTCATCTCCGTCATAAGCTTCTCTAACCGGCCAATTCCTTCGTTAAGCTTTTCACTAAAGTTCTCATTGATTCTTTGCTCCATCTCATCAGCTTCTTCTCTTCGATACAAAGCTTCTACGTTTTGGTGGCGATTAGCTCTTCTTGGCGGCATTCTTGAAAACTTTACAAACTCTTCAATACTTCAAAATTCAAACACAATTCGGACTTTGATCCAAAATGAAACGGATCGAAAACTTTCACTTTGTAGCAAATCACGATGAACACGATGGACAAAGTTTCGGCCTCCAATTCAAATCCGATCAAACAACTTCAATGCAAGTCGAACACTTCTACTTGCTCACGGCTCACTCTTCAAGCTTCTCGGCCAAACAACTTCAAACTTCAAAATGATTAGGCTCCAAGTCTCGATCTAACTATGATTGGTTAGAACAAGCTCTGATACCAAAAACTGACGCAGCGGATTAATCAAAACGATGTAAAACAGTGAATGTAGTAATCGGTGGATTGGAAGAATACTGGAATGCCCGAATTCGTTGATCCGAAGATACCGAACTCTAGCTATCTCGAACTCGTTGATCGCGCACGATACCGGGTTCAAAGATCTTCAATTCTTCAAGCGTTGATCAAGCGCACTTGATTCCGCGAATCGGCTTCTACAATCGTTGAATCGAGCGCACTCGATTATCCGAAAGAGGAGATAGGAGATTACACTCAACTACCAATTTGAATGAAAGCACAAAGCAATCAAAGAGAATTTTATTCAAAAATCAACAACCTTACAAAATGACCATACACGCCTATTTATAGGCTACAACTCAACACAACAGAAATTTCAAAATATTACAAGTACTTAGGTCGTTTACGACCTACGACCTACAATGATGCGACCTATAAAACCCAGCGACCTAGCAGTCTTTATTACAACACACCCATTACAAACACAACGTCTTTACAACACTTAGGTCGTACGCGACCTAACTACTCACGACTTACAATCATACGACATAACATCTGTATCTATCAACGACCCAAGGAAGCAACGGTCCAGATTAAGTCGGCAATAGAATCCATGGCACCAGTCTTCAACGACTTAAAACGTGCGGCATCCCAAATCAACGTATTAAAGGAATCAAAGGCAGAGATTAACTCGGCAGACGAATCAACGGCTTCCAGAGCTTCGCGACCTAAAAGATAAGCGGTCCCAGAAATAACTTTGCGACCTAAGCCTTGCGACCTAAGTCCGTGCGACTTTAACTCCCAGTTCACCCAACGACTTACCTTAAGTCGTAACTCATTTATGCGACCTAACTTAGGTCGAATCAAAACTCCGCGACCTAACTCCTTGCGACCTAACTTAGGTCGTAACGTCTTCCTGCGACCTATCATAGGTTGCGACTTGTTAACTCGTAGCACCTTCTTAGCTCGTTCCAGCGACCTATTCCTTATCTCGCTAGGTCGTACACGAGTTAATTGGTTAAGTCCTTCTTGCGACCTATCTTCTAACTCACTAAGTCGTATACGGGTTAAAAACATGTTAGGTCGTTCCATTAGTTCGTTAGCTTGCAAATCTTCGGTAGGTCGTTGGAGCGACCTAAAAGCCTCGTTAGGTCGTATGCGACCTAACACTTCACCAATTTGGACACTGCCACTTTTTCCAGCATTACTTGCTCCCTCCTCTATCTCGCTAGGTCGTGAGCGACCTAGGCCTTTAACTTTCTACGCTGCATCATCTTATATCCATAATTTGAATTTTCTGGTGCAGGGCCCCATATATCACATTCAACCAGCTGTAGTGGCTCAGTGTATTCAGTTTGAGATGATTTAAATGGTAATTTATGGCTTTTCCCTAATTGACATTGAGTGCACAACTGTGGTGTTACAGAAATTAAATGCAGTAGATTCTCTTTATTCAAAACAAGTTTCATTACACTTGTATTTGGATGACCAAGTTTCCTGTGCCAAATCACATATTCATCTTCAACTTTATTAGTTACATTATTACAACACACTACTCTACCATTAATACCTTCATCAGTCTTAAGATTGAATCGATACAACCCATCATGCAGCTTTCCCTGCAATAATATGTCTCCACTTTGGTTATCTTTGACTAGACATATGTCATGATGAAATTCAAAGTACACCTGATTATCATATGCAAATTGTGACACACTGATTAAATTCTTTTTTATTTGAGGTACTCTCAAGAGATTTTTAAGCAGCAGTGTCTTATTTCTTCTAGCTGATTCAAAGTTGGCATGTCCTATGTGTGTAATATTGAGTGGTGTGCCGTTTCCCATATGAATTGAATTATTACCTTTATAAGCAGATCCACCAAGATTCAAGTTCTGAAGATTGCTAGTAACGTGATGTGTAGCTCCTGAGTACATGGGTATTTATAGTGATATCCTCAATGAAATGAAAAGTGAAGAAGAAAAGTAGAAAACAACACAGCAAATACAATTGTTAACAAAGGAAAACAGAGTGCATATGAATGACAGTACAACTAACTTTATACAACATTAATAAGATGAAATGCAAACATTTGTATCTTATTATAGAAATAACACATTTTTACGCATTATATCAAATTAGAAAGAAAACAGAGCAATTAGTAACCATCAAAACCGTTCTCCTCTTTCGATATACAAATAGATATACTTATCTCGATCGTTATTTTGGAAAACGCAATATCAATTTTTACACTATAGAGAAACTACTAGGATAAAGGATTAATAAAAAAGATAAGACAAAAAATAAGCCCACAAAATTTATGTTCCAATATTGGTTATATTAAACATATGATAATTATCAATAAACATAGGATTTTTGGAAAATAAAACACCATAAAAGTAAACAGTATGCATTCACATAGGTCAATTAAAAAAAGATATACAATGACATATTGGGTGCATCAATATCCAAACTATATGTAAATAAATGTTTGTAGATTTGAAACAACAAAATTATTATTGCTAAATTATTGCTGTAAGAACCATATATATGCTCATTTCATAGCCTATTTTGATCCATATCCCTGATTATCAATTTAAGTAATATTAATTAGCAATAATCAGGTAGTTATTGATCGGTCATTTTTCATTGGTTCTTGCAATCATTTATTCTATAAAATAAAGTTATAAACGTATCCTATAGCCCGTATTTTTTATTATTATGTTGAAAAAATTAATTATGACATTAAAAACCTAATGGATTTAATTAGGAAATTAAATTAGAAAATGTGAGAAGTAAAAAAAGTAAATATTTAGGGGACATTCATTTACTTGTTGTCATTTTGATTAAAATAAATAATGATTTATCATTATACATATTTGGTTGTATATTTACTTATGTTAAATTTTGGTTATACAAAATCACATTTAGAAGAAAATAAATATTCAAAAGAAGGAAAGATAAAATTTGGATTTCCCTTAATTAATGGCCAAATTTGGTTATGCTTATTTCTCTTGATTTTGATAATCAATTTATTTTTTGTCATATACATAATAAATTAGACGTTGGTAATTGATGGTTATAAATATAGTCTAGAAGAGAGAGTGGAAAAGTCTGGAAAATTATTTGGTGTTATTTCCTTTTGGTTTGGAACTATCATAACCATCATTTGTCTTCAAACATCATTACTGTATGACTAAGATTATATAAGATCCTCAGATAGACCTCGGTAATAATTTTATGCTTTGTTAATTTTTGCACAACCAAAATTAATAAATTGGTGTCATGCTAGATCATCGCAAGGCAAAGGGTAATTTTAGAGTTTTATAATTGTTTAGGTGTTAGACTTAATTTTCTTCTTGAAGGTTGCTCTTTCCAATTGAAAAAATGGAGTATTTGGAAGCCTGAGATATGGGATGTTTTATATCTCAACAATCTTAATAAGATGACTGAAGGTGATGGGAATAGACCATCAAATATCAAGGAGGGTAAATTGAAGTCACCAGTACCTTGATGATTCAGTTTTCCACCATGTTGCTAGTTTAAATTCATAAGGTTTGTGGGATAAGTCGGTATGCTTATATGAGTTGAAATGTGGTACAAATAAGGCTTTTCCTATTAAAAATTGATTCAGTTAAGGTAGGATAGAGAGAAGTCCGAGGCAGAATATTTGCACAAATTTTAAGATATAACATATTAATTGACATGTATGAATGTCAAATTTGATAGTGAATTATAGTCTCTTTTGTTGATGAGTTCGCTTTCAAAGAGTAGAGAAACATTGGTTGTATAATTAAGCAACTCTAATGCTAATGGAACTATTTCATTGGATACTATTTGGAATAGTCTCATGAATGAAGAGCTTAAAAATAAAGGGTCAATCTTGAAATCACTTCAAGATAAAAGCTATGGTAGTAAGGGACTCAAAGTGAGGTACAAAACTGAAGAAAAATGCTGCTCATGGTAAAGATATGTCGGAAAGTATATTTTTCTATTATTGTCATAAAAAAGTCATATACGCCACATATGTGAACCATATAAAAGGCATCAAAATAATGTTACATTTAGTGATAGTGGTAGCAATACACTGGTAGACATAGCTGAAGATAACGACAGTGATACTTCTTGTGATGAACTAATTAGTGATGTTAAGTCTTGAAAATTGCAACCGGGTGCTAGTTTTCACATATGTAGTAATGTGAGATGTTAAGTCTTGAAAAGTTTGTTAGGGTGTCTTGCGTTGTTTGTGGCTAATGGGCATACATCGCAAAGAAGTCTCACACATCATGGAAAATACGAAGTTGAAATGGTATATATATGAGTTAGGTTACATGTAGTAACAAAGAAAAGATGTGGACAAAATCCTATCACTACACAAAAATAGGCAATTCCTAATACTTATAGGTGTTACAAATAAGTGTTACTAAACTACATCTTAGCAACACTTATGAGCATTGCTATGTATTATTTAGTAAGACTTATAATCATTACAAAATGTAGAGGTAACACAAATTAGTGTTACTAAAGATAAATACTGTAACACTACATATCAATTCCTTGCGGTAACATATTTAAGCTTTACTAATATAAAATTATGATTTTATGCAATTTCTAGCACTACTGATATTAAATTTCTTAAAGCAAATGGAGTATAATATATCATAAACAATGATTTCCACATCGCGCATAAATTATCATATAGATGCAATGCAAATTATAAAATGATTCGCAAATGGAGTATAATACATATGTCAAATACCATGATGTCATGCTTAGATAATAAAACAACATAAGCTACAAAATTTCTAACTTCGAAATACACTTAAAATTTAACATAAGGTTAACATTACCACTCTTGATCATCTATTTGAAATTTTAAAGGTTTTGCACATTCTTCAACGTCCAATATGACCATCCAAAGCTTGCTCCTCTACAGATTCCAACAATTAATATAAACACTCAATTAAAATTTCTAACTTCAAAATCAAAAGGCTTAAAACTGAGCTACAACTTAGTTCCAGTGCATTTTTCTATATTTATGCATTCACAAAGTGAGTATGAAAAATAAATGTGAACCAAGTTTGTAAATTCAGTTAGGATTTGCAAATTGACTTAGCAAACTCGGTTTGCACCGGTTTGCGAAACTGCTAAACTAAGCTTGCAAGCTCAGTTTTCCAAAAATGAGCTTGCATGCTCATTTTGCAAAACTGAGTCATACATGCTCAATTTGCAAAATTGAGCATGTTCATGCTCATTTGCAAACTCGACATGCAAAATCAGTGGCTAAACTGAATTAGGCCTCATGTGGACTCAGTTTTGCAAAGCTAAGTGTGAAAAATTGGGCATGTTGCTCAATTTTGCAAAACTGAACATGCACACTCAGTTTGCAAGATGAGCATGCGAACTCAGTTGCTAAACTAAGTTTGAACACAGTTTGTATTTGCAATTGAGTTTGTAAACTCAATTTGCACAGTCTGGTATCATTTTTTCCTCAACTTTTACATCCTTGGTCAGTTTCGTATGCAGTAAATATTACTTATGCATATAAAACAACATGACAATCAAAACCATGTTAAACATAAAGAAGTCAAACAATACGTGTAGCTAGCACTTAATATTCAGGCTAGTACAAAATAGCTAACTACTAGTATGCAACATCTTTATGACATTAAAATAAATAAATTAATAATATAAATAATTGTAAATTAAATTTTATTTAAAGCTTAGGTAATGTTAATTTAATTATATTCAACTTAATATGGAAAAAACTTCAAGATAGGGTGTAGAGAAAATTTAGTTAGTTTTAATGTGGAAATAACTTCAAGATAGCAAGTAGAGAAAGTTAAATTTAACCGATGTAAAGTTTGAACTTTTGAATTAAGTTAGATTTACCTCAGTGATTAAAATTAACTTGCTTATTTTAGCTTTAATTTTAAATTCAGTTTAAAGTTTGGTTAATCTGTTTAATTCTAATTAAAGTTAATTAATGTTGAATAAATTTTGATTTTAGTTTTAGTTAAATTTAGTATGAATTTAAAGTTTTGTTAATTTTAATTTTAGTTTGAAATTTACTTAATATAGAAAAATTTTAGGATCGCGAGTGGAGAAAGTTTAGTTAATGTTAATATGGAAAAGTCTTCAGGATAACAAGAAAAGAAAGTTCAACCTAAGCTAGGTTAAATTTAAAATTTCAAATTAGGTTAAATTTAAGTTAGTGACTAAAATTAACCAACTTAATTTTAACATTAATTTTAAATTTTGTTTAAAGTTTATAAAATTTATTAGATTTTGATCTAAAGTTAATTAATGTTAAATTAATTTTGGTTTTAATTAAAGCTAATTTTAGTTTGAATTTATTGTTTAGTTAATTAACTTTAATTTTAATCTGAAGCCTAGTTATTGTTAATTTAATTTTCATTTAAAGTATAGTTAATGTTAATTTACTTGTATTCAACTTAATATGGAAAAAACATCAAGATAGTAAATGTTAATTTGGAAAAAACTTCAAAGCAGCACTAGAGAAAGTTAAACCAAGTAAAACTTAAAATTTAGAGTTAAGTAAAAATAAGTTAGTGATTAAAATGTCCGCAAGTAGTGGCGCAGTGGTAAGATACCTGCTTAGTGGTAAACAGGTCGTGCGTTCGATTCCCATCTGCCCTACTCCCAATTTCAAGGCGCGGAGGTGGGTCTCCATAAAACTGAAAAACTGGTTGAGGACATCAAATCTCTGTGCTGGGCTGGCTAACCTCCCTTCTGTATGTGGTCGGTCCATGTAGGGGGGCTCCTCCCATCCCTTTGGTTTCATCAGGACTCTAGGTTGAGTTTTTAAAAAGTTAGTGATTAAAATTAACTAGTTTAATTTTAACTTTGATTTTAGATTTTATTTAAAGTTTAGTTAATTTATTTAATTTTAGTTTAAAGTTAATTAATGTTATATTATTTTTGACTCTAATTTTACTTTACTTTATTTGAATTTAAAGTTTAGTTAATTTTAATTTTAATTTAAAGTTTAATTAATGGTAATTTAATTTCAATTTAAAGTTTAGTTAATGTTAATTGAATTGTATCAACTTAATATGGAAAAAACTTCAAGATAGCAAGTACAAAAAGTGTAGTTCATGTTAATATCGAAATTTCTTCAAGGTATCAACTGGAAAAGGTTAAAGTTAAGTTAAGTAAAATTTAAACTTTAAATCAAGTTAAATTTAAGTTTGTGATTAAAATTAGTGAATATTACGCTCGAGTCCTTAATAAGTTTCAAAATACACAAAAACCACAGTAAAAAAAAGTATGTAAATTAGGTCCCTAGAATTAAGTTACTAAGTAATTGCATATAGTTATGCAATTATTCACTGAATAATTGCAGACGTTT
The DNA here is from genome assembly GCA_030737815.1 of Allium fistulosum. Lineage (NCBI taxonomy): Eukaryota > Viridiplantae > Streptophyta > Magnoliopsida > Asparagales > Amaryllidaceae > Allium > Allium fistulosum. Next base: position 419,398,212 of record CM060907.1, on the reverse strand, counting down.
ATGCAATTATATCCAAAAGTTGCATAAATTTATGTAATTTTTTTGGTCAATAATTGCGGAAGTTTCCGCATTTTCTGAAAAAGTTGCTGAAATTATCGTAATTTTTTAGTGAATAATTGCAGAATTTTCAATAATTTTCGGTGAATAATTGCGGAAATGTCTACAATTTTTTGATATAATTGCATAAATATCTACAATTATTCACTGAATAACTGCATAAGTGTATGCCATTATTCAATAACTTAATTCTAGAGACCTAATTTACAAACTATTATTTACTGGGGTTTTTGTGTACTTTGAAACTTATTAGAGACCTGTGCCAAACTTTCCTTTAAAATTATCTAGTTTAATTTTAAATTTAGTTTAAATTTGCGTTAGTTATTTAATTTTGAGTTCCAAATGGTATGTGGATAAACTCTTAGATTATGCACTAAAAGTTTTTTAATTTTAAATACTACTCTACTTCCACATCCTGATGCCATCATTTTATAGGTGAATAAACTCTCATAAATGAATAAACAGTCAGATTGTTCAACAAAAGTTCAGATATTTTAATGCATAAGTGAAAACTAAAAGCTTTGTAAACTATTTAAGTGTTAACAAGAAAACTTGCCAACATCCCAAATGTGTTTGAGAGTAGAAATTGACTTGATAAGGACCCCTTTGAAAGGGGTTACGAAACGGTTGGAGTTACCAGCATGAATGTTGGATGGCGATACCAATATCAAAGAAGTCAATAACGTTAGAGGGCACCCCTTCGAAAGGGACAAATGGAAGGGTTTTGAAACAGTCAGCACTTAGCAAAGGTACCAATTTAAATCAAAGACTTCGACACAAGCCCTGTCGATGGGGTGGAAAGCAGTAATGATAGGGAGATCTTCTTCGTAAGCTATATACAAATTAATCCAAATATAACACGACATTCAAGTATCAATTTGATATCTAAATAATTGAATAGTCTAAGTATCCACTGTTAGCATCAAAATTGGTCACTAACACCGAAAGAGAGTTTTGTGTAGAGAGGTTAATGAAGAAGATAAATTAAAACAGAGGGATGCAAGCTAAATTAACTGTAGAGAATAAGAACACCAGATTTATAGTGGTTCGGCGTAGCTGCCTACGTCCACTTTGAGTTTTAATCTTTATTGCTTTCACAAGTAGTTGAATACAGATACAATCCGTACACTAGTGACTTGAGTACAAGTTTTAACTGGAAAAGAAAGAGTCTTGAAAATGGTAGAGTCTCCCCAGTGTTCTTGAAAAAAAAGGTCCCTTTCACTGTGCCCCTGCCCTTCTATTTATAGACGAAGATGGGTTGGACTTCCCTCATGAGCCTAGGAACAACGTACCTTGGCCCATGGTAACTTCTGCGCACCGAGCCGTAGATGCCGAACGGCAATTGCCGAGCGAGGGGAGGTGTGCCGAGTGAGTCCTCAGTGCCGAATGGCATTCGTATGCCGAGCCACACACCCAGGCCGAACAACCTTTCTGTGTCGAGCGAGGCGACATGCCGAGCGACCCTGTCATGCCGAACGAGGTGAGATGCCGAACGACCCCTCAATGCCGAACGACCCCTCTATGCCAAACAAGGAAACATGTCGAGCGACCCTGTCATGCCGAACGAGGTGAGATGCCGAACGACCCCTCTATGTCGAACGAGGCAACATGCTGAGCGACCTTGTCATGCCGAACGAGGTGAGATGCCGAACGACCCTTCAATGTCGAACGAGGGCTTGTTTCGAGCGATGCTCTATGCCAATCGAGGGGAGGTGTGCCGAACGAGGCCTGTGCCAAGCCTCTTGTTACATGGTCAAACAACCGGGTAACATCCACTTTATTAATGACTTTATGAATACAAAGGCTTATGTGTTATAGTGAAGTGAAATCCCCAATTTGATTTCGAAATTAAGGTTTACAACTCTTAGAATAGTACAAGTGCGAAGGGAATGGAATTAGATCGGATCCTCAAAACCGCACGCCTTAGGACTTATTTATGGCATAGGTTGGACCTATTCGTATCCGTCCTTTCGACTCAGCCGAAAGAATGCCTTTATGACCTTTCGCCGTTTTTGACTCCCAAGTGCCTCTCTAATGTTGGTTTTGCATAAGATCTGAAAGCCTTCGATTCCCTCGGAAGGTGTAGAAGCAGTACTTATGTTGCTGTAGACATCTTGGATATGCATGAAAGTGTGTCCCAAATGTGCAGAAGGTATATAAACAATACTTGTGAAATGTCATGATGCCTTCGAAAGATTTTATTCTGATGGTTGCAGAATCATACATTGAGGATGGAATGGTATGATGTCACTCCCGTGGAAGGGTCAACTGCTACGGAAGCACCTACTTGGTTGGTTGTGAAAGGCATTCTTGTTGACTTCTACATAACTAATATACTCTTTCAACACTTATAGAAGATAGCTTTCGCAGAAGTAGTTGTCTCTTGTGGAAGGTATCAATCTTTGACTATCGGAAGCCGGCCTTGTGATGCCTGCGAAAGCCACATTTACATATGCGAAACCCCTTGACTCTTGCGAAAGATATACTTAACATATGTGAAACCATTTGATGCCCACAAAAGGTTTCAATTGACGCTGTGACGAACCTTAAATCTGTACCCTTTGAATCGACAATAAACTACACATGTCCAACCCAAAAACCACAGAATGATGGAAAGTCAAGAGAAAGAAAGAAGAGAGAGGAAAAGAAGAGAAGAAAGAGAGAAGAAGAAAACAAAACAGAACAATACAGAATCTCACATCGCAACGGAATAAAATATAATATAGATGAATAATCTTTACAAAAGAGAAACTGTAATATGTATACATCCATCAGAGTTCAACAATCAATCACTAATCATCAGTCTAGATAGTTATAATAACCTATCCTTACAATTACTGATAATTTAAATAACAAAGCAGCGGAAAATTAAACAGATACATGTATACGACAATGAAGATCTCCAACTCTCACACTGAAGCTCCAAAAGCACCAAATCTAAACCTGTAAATATACTCGGTCTGACCCGAGCATTGAAATAGAGGAACGCCCGGATCAGTCTGGTAAACCAGCGTGAGAAAACACACACAACTGAATTTATTTTAAATTTATCAAAGCTTTTCTTTTTTAAAACAAAAGTATCTCGTAAGATATGCCCACACATAAACATGAACATGTTTTTACCTTACGATAACCAAAACCTTTCATATCAAATCATGTTATATTATACTAGTGTCAAGTATATAAATAATATGAATCATAGCCGAAATTGTTACATTGATTAAGTTCCAGCATATAGCCCAAAATGGGTTACAAACAGAATGGCAGGCACGTAGCGGAGTTTGGATTTCCATACAAACGACCAGGTGAAGGGACTACCTTTCGATAGTACATCTCTAGAGTAATGTACCGAGAAACCATTACAAAGTTCCTCTACCAACACAAGACCGGCCTACCACTATAACTAGCTAGTACTGAATATGTCATCCCCCGGTCATTACCGACCTTTTCGAGGGCCCTCATAGCATGCATCCACAATAATTTACATCCCGAGCATCATAGCGGGAAGAAATATATCTAGAAAGGGATTATCATATCCTAATTGGGAATAAACCACTGAGCCTTGCTGCATCTAACCCTGTTTCAGTCATTTCCGGTTGATGAGGCCTAAGGTAACGATTACTTTCACATATCTATCACATCATTTTGAATGCCGCATTTCCATTTCCGTTGACTACTAATTGTCTTCCACAAAAATACAACCCTTGAGCTCGTATGTCTCAAGGAAGGGTGTTAAGCTAAGAGAAGTTGCCTTCTCCGCCACCAACAGATGTACGTTTGTAAAAACTAATGTACGTAATCTTAGAAATGCAATGTCAGACACTCGTCCATACAAGTTGTCCAGGAACAGGAAAAACCGAAGGTACTTTCCTACCACATACTGTAGGGAAATCCCTAGGATTAGTAGCGATAGTCCTTGCATTGGAAATTTCATAATGAAGAGACTACCGCTACTAGATTTATATTGGGATTTTAACCCCAAACGATCAACAAGCAGTCCTTTACTATGAAAATCCTAAATATCAATATCTTCAATAACCTGCACAATCGAACGCATATAGGTTGGTCCGAAGTGGTTTTCAAATAAATCTGATCCCAGTCTCTTCGCACCAACAACGCAAAAGCGTTTCTCAACCTCACAAAGAAACTAAGTCTCATAGACTTATCACGTCTCCAACTTTCAACTTGCTATTCTTCGGCCAAGAAGGAAGCTCGATAGATTGGAGTGATCACTCTACACTACACGAATCAACATTCTCGATACAAACGATAATCAAGCCTACATAGTCAGTTACGTACTAAGTGTACGATTAATTAGTTTCTACATCAAGTCGAGAAACTAAAATGGCCAAATTTGATAGTCGGTTATTTAACTATCAAAACAACAAACAAAATCTAGCACATAAGTAGTCACTGGGCCCTTTTAACTAATCTTTTATTAATTAAATCACTTTCCAAATCATTTACTTCAAATTATCTTTAAAAGATATATTCTCAAAACCATTTCAATATTTCAATATTTGGAAAATATTTCCATATACTTATTTTAATAATAAGTGAACTCACAATTTACTTTATTTTCAAACCATTCAAGCTCCATTTTAAAATATTACTTTCTAAAACATTTATTTAATTTAAAGAATTATTCACTGTCCAAAATCGTGAATAAAATCCTCTTACCAAATTCATTGCTTCTACACATTTAATTTAAAAATGATTATCCACTGTCCAAATTCGTAAATAAAATTCCTTCAATAAACTATTATATTTAACTTATCAAATTAAATTGATTTCAGATTTATAAAACAATGTTTATAAATTCCATATACAAAATTCCTTTACAAACAAATTCCATCTATATCTCATTTATATTCAAAATCCATTTATAAGTTAATTTACTTATAAATCTTTTATTTACAAGTTCATTCTTTTCAAATCTTATTATTTATAAAATCCATTATAAATCCATTTCTAAATTTCAATTCCAAATCCATATACAAATTTGATTACAATTCCATTTCTGATATTTATAAGACACTATTTATAATTCCATTACTTTCATTTATAAAATATCAATTTTATAAATCTTATATATAAATCATTTATAACAAGTCCAAATCCTAATTTAACTTATTTTATAAAATAGTCAGCTTCATATTTCAAAAATCATATTTAGGTATGTTTCACAAAGCCATAATTTTTATAACATAAAAATTATAACTTTTTATTTATTTAAAATAAATCCATTCCTATAACAATTCAAAAATTAATAAAACATATATATTTTCAATATCACTTTGAAATCCTTTTTAATTTGAAATCATCATTTTAATATTTTTTTTAAATTCCAAAACATGGCCCAATGCTACAAAAACGCTAAATAAGGGAATTCATATCAATCACGGTATCCAAACACCATATATCACATGATAACAACATATATAATAATATCTATAAATAAAAGTCAACACTGGCGAGGAATCAAGTTGGATTCCTCCAACCTGTCACCTGCAGCAAATATACATATGAGAAAATATGTATAATGTCCGCTTCGAGGCAGACGCGCGTACAAAAGGTCATCCGTTCATACATGGGAACGTATAGGGTCTTATCCTCTAAAATATGCGTGAATATATCCAACTACTAACTACTGTAGCATAACATCCAAACAATCATCAAACAACACAAAATAAATTTATTCTCACTTATATAAAAATATAAGCGAGTCAGAAAGAGTGAGTTGTACTCACTTTGGTTGCAGTAGCCGTTGCAACGTTTTATTTCGAATAAAATTAAACTGATATTTAATTTTACCCAAAATTCCTAGCAGCTCCAAATCAATCCAAACCAGCTCTAAAATGTAATGCTCATTAATACGAACCCAATGCCACTTGTTTTGTGCAAAACGAACTTCGTATGACAAAGTTATACATTTTATAAGCTTACAAGAATTTATATACAATTAATTTATAACTTTTTTTCTATATATTTTTAACCTTAAAATCATGGTCGTTCATTTCTACTAAACAAGATCTGGGCCGCTCGTCTATGCTTCCCCTTATCTCACGTTCTTAACGGCCGAACCCATAGCCGCCGACCCCTATTTGTTTGCCGTGCCACCAATCGTCCACCGGAGATCGATCGGAGAATGCCAAACGAAACGCCACCATCTCCTCTCCCAATGCCAGAAGACCGACCCCACCATTCGGCGCCAGCAACGAGAAAGAGTCCATCAAACGAAGCACGATCGCAAGCCCCTATCTATCGATCCACTCCACCATTTTCAATCGTGACCGTTGAATAGAGAGATCTTGATACGCTCTACATTTTTCTAGTTGGAGTCGAGACGTGAAAGTTGATGGATCTGGAGAAGTCGAGGGAGAAGAATTGGACACTTCTGGCCATCGAAATATAAATGGCGGCTAGGGTTTATTGGAGTGTTAGGGTTGCAAATGTGAAGAGTATGGGTCCTTTTATAGAAAATTTCGTGACACTGTTCATCGAAAAAAATTCGAACACCAAACGAAGCGTGCCGCTAGGCATTTATAATGTTTTATCCCTATTCCGAACACAATGGAATATATATCAGGAGCCAATTCCATCGTATTTGGAAGATATGTTTTTGAACCGAATTATTTTAATTAAAATTACTTAAATAAATTTCTATGTGTTTCAGCTTTGCACGATCAAACCGTAAATCTGATTGGCAAGAAATTTGAAATCCTACAATAACTCACTATTACGGATCCAATGAAACTGGTTTTGTCGAAAATCTGAGATTGTGTCAAAAATGGCTATTTTTACACGTTGATTAAATATTAATATTTCAATTTCTATAAATCAACTTTTAATTCAATTTTAAAAGTTCCCTAATCCATTCTAATTCAAATAGAATTTAATACAACTTTATAAATCATTTTCATTCACATTATATTCAAAACCAAATTATTTCTGCAATTTCAAATACTAAATTAACAATTTAATTATCCAAATAAATTATTATATTCGAAATATGAGTTATTCAACTTATAAAATTAACTTGTGAATATTTAAAATCAATTAAATATTCCAATTTCGAATGACTGAAATTCTGAGTCGGTACATTCTCCCCTACTTAAAAGAATTTCGTCCTTGAAATTACCAAGTAAGAAAAAGCCACAAAATCCATTAACTTTTTAAAAACAATTCGTTCAAACTAGATTACCAACATTATTTAAACCTTTTAACTTTTTTCAAAATCCATTAGTTAAACTTCTTATAAAAAAATTCTAAGTTTTCAAATCCATTCATAGTTATCTTTTCAAAACAAACTAATAACGTTTAACTTTTAACTCAATATCAAAATTTTAGTTGTCAAAAAAATTTTCCAATCTTCCCAAAAAATTCTAATGCCTTAAATTTTCAGAAAATTTCACCATAGCCTCCTTTGCGCGGTTCGATCCGAAAAAATCATAATATATATAATATCACAAATATACATCTCATCTTCGAGGATGAGGCATCCCGTAGGGAAAAAAATAAAAGTACGATATGCAATCCGAGATATGTACCTTATATATTATTAGCGAGCATATACGGTTATTATAGCGCTAAAGCGAGCTCCAAATGCGAAGCATACGCCATCCGCACCTACTAAACACTCAACAAACAAATGAGAAACACGTATATAGAAAGTAATATCAATATACAACATATACCAATACAACAACTATATATGTCAACATAGCAAATTCAATCAATAAGCAACAAATTCAATCATCAAACAACTATCATCCAACTAACATCCAACAAAACAAAATCTATCCAATCAATCCATAACCAAATTAATATACATTCATTTCTCATTAATATTCATTGAATTGGTTCTCAGTTTAATCACATTTGATTTATTCACACTGGATTTTACTAACATTCATTTATTCATATCTAATTAGTTTACATTTACTAATTTACATTCAAGTTAGCTCACTTTCAATTGAATCAAATTCAATTCTATTAGATACACTTACTACCAATTTGAATTCAGTTATTTTGCTTTCAATTTTATTAATTCAATTCGATATGAATTTCTATACAACCTTCTTATGTTCACTGTCATTTCTTAGCCTAAGTTATATTCAATTTATATAAATAACATTTCAATTCATATTCATTCACTAATTTATTTCATTTGTTCAATTCTATTCATCACTTTATCAATTAATTAATTCACTCAATTAATCCATTTTGATATCAAAATCAACTTCATTCAACATCATTTAAGTTAAATTCCTTTTTTTAAACATCATTATGTTTCACAACTTAAATTTCAACTTATAAATCCAATTCAGATTTCAATTCTAAAGTCATTTAATTTAAATTTTACTTAAGTCAAATTTCATATCACTTATTCACATTCAGATTTTTTTTTCTTAACTAAATTGTTTAACCATTTTAATATTTGGTTTTGCTTACATTTTCCCATTTTATAAGTTATACAACTTATTTATTTATAATTCCATGAACCTTTACTTTAGTTACTTCCCTTTAGTTAAATTTCAAATCATATATTTTATTATGCTAACTCAATTTTATTTAACTTTACTAAAGTTAATTTTTTTTTCATATTATAAGTCCCAATTCATTTCCCTTACATTAATCAATTTCAAATTGGATTTTTAATTCAAATTTTTTTATTACAACAAAACTTCAATTTCAACTTACTATTGGTAGCAAATCCATCACACAGAAACTCAAAAATGATAATGATGATGCTGCAGTCATCACCCTTATTATTTTCCAGCAACAGTAGTGAATTCAGTGCTTTATATTCTTTCAAAATCCCTTTTATCATTGATAAATCACATTTATAAATCTTTGACTTATATAATTTCATTATTTCACTTCACTTATATAAGATCCATCCCACACTTATTTATCTTATTTAGATTTATTATAATTTAACATCTACAAACATTGAAAAACACTATGAAAATCAATAGGATTCAAATTCTCAAATTCTTAGTTTAAATTCATTTTTTTATTTATAACCCATATTTATAAATATACTCCTTTCATTTAATTTCTTATATATAAGATTATTTCACAATCGAAAATCATATTAATTATAATTCCATACTTTATAATTCACTAGCTTATATAATTTATTATTTTACAATTGTTGTTTTTATTTAGATTATTCAAACAACTTTTATTAACTTATGTATATTTACAATTGATTTTACGGGCAAAAAGTTCATCCGATTGATTTTCCGGGCAACAAGTTCATCCGATTGATTTTCCAAGCTACAATCACACCTTTTCTCGCTCGATTGAATACAAAGAAATCTATAACTCTAAATAGCACTGGGATCTTGTTGAGATAGTGATAGAGAATCAAACCAGAGATGATCTAGTTAGATTCAATGGTGATTTCGGTAGAGTAATGGTAAAAATGTATATAAAGAAATGTGGAAGAAGAAGAGGAGTGAAATCAGAGAAAATATGATTATAACTTCATTTAAAACAGCCCCTATTTATAGTAGAACAACAGCCATGTCCATTCGTGAAAGGATATGATGAATAGACACTTCCTTTGAAATTCAAACTTTTGAAATAAACTGTCACCTTGTCAACAAGGGTTCCTAGGGGTTGTCGACAGGCTTAAGTTATTTTTGGTAATTTGTTTTTCTTTGAAAATAACTTCTATCTTGTATTAAAACTATTTTAAACTTTATAAATATACTTAAATATAGTTAAAATACATAAATAAGTATAGAGAATAATATTTTGGTATATATAAAATTTTACTATAATTTTATATTTAAATCTAAGTATAAATATTAAAAGTTCAATATATTATAATTAAAAGATAGTTTAAAACCAAGGATAATTTGATATTGAAAATAAAGATTATTTTGAGGCTAAAAGTATTTTAAAACTAGGATAGATGTTTTTGATTTAAAAAGGAAGATTTTGAAATCATTTTGAAAACAAGATATAATTTTGTAAAACATTTGAATAAAAGTTAGTGGATACAAAACAATGTTCCACTAGATTTTTCGTAGGTTCCATCCTACTTAGGGTTCCATCCCTTTAACGGGCTCGAAGTGGATTCCATTCCACGAATAAAATGGATTTTAAGATGTCAGTGCTTTTCTAGGAGTTTTAAAAAAATTCCTAACTAAATTACTAATCTTGAAATCTTGAACTCTTGATAATCTTGATACTCATGAGTCTTGAATCTTGATATCTTCAATCTAGAGTTCATCAGTTCTTGAATCTCTATACTGTACAGTCTTCATTCTTTGGTACCTGTATATATATCCTGCATATACATATATTTCTAAACAATAATGTTAGTATTTATATTTTATAATCTTATTCTAAGGTTGTTGTCATCAAAACCAACTTCTCAGGGACTAACAAAAAGCTTTTGGGTAAATGCAGTTTCATGTATGCAAGTTCATGCTTATTCCAGTACATAAAATGAGTCTTAAAATGCATATAATCTTATATAAATCAGATTTTAGAGTCAAAGTCTCGAATAATGATAGCCCAAGATTTTGACTTTTAGTTGACTTGATTTGACCGTGATCCTAACCCCATATAACTGAGGAGACGAATCCTCTCTTGAATAGTGCTTCACTTGCAATACTTCCACTCGACCCAACTATAGTCACTCGATGGACGTTGTGCCATGATTTGACTATAATCAAAGTGGAGCTTTCATATTGAAGATTGACAGCATTCTCAAGTCGACAGAACCGTGTAAACCAGTCACATCGATATTTTCTATTTGACCTTAATTATATTAACAAACAAAAAACTATCGAATGGTTCATTCCATAGTTATCCAATAACTATCGGTATGTAACTCCTAGGTGCCCCCAACAGTCATGAGCAATACACTGGCCAACATTTGGAGAGCTTTACGTACTTTGGTCTCAACGATACATCGATATCCAATCTCGATGCATCTTGACTAGAAACATTTAAAATGATGTGTTTTATATTATTGTGATACAATACTCATGATTACAACTATTTTTAATTACTATCACAAATACACCACTTATGGATTTTTTGTGAAATATATTTTAATTATTTATAACACATTATAAGAAATATATAACAGAAAGAAAAACACCTTTATTACGAACGAGAATTAATTTATAATAAATTACAGAATTACACCTAGGACCATTAACCATAAAATCCACTTAAGAATAAGGGTATGAAAGAAGGCTTATAAAAGTGATAGGCTCTACAAAAATTGGAGACATGGGTTTCACCAAAGTTCAAAAAAGAGCGTTTTGAAGGTATTGAGATGGCTTTCGAAGGAGTCGCAAGCACTAGGTTCCATTACAAATGATAAACAGGATAAAAGCTTTCGAAAGGGGAAGAAAAGAGGGCAAGGTTACCCTTCCATCTCATCTAGACCTCTCGACGCAGGTGGATTCGCATATATAAGAAAGGCAGGGGGTTTCGTCGTTGTCAATTCACTATTTGAAGAAACGATTCCAATACACCTTTCGAAAGCGACAATAAGCCTTTCAAAACGATTGGAACCCTTCGAAGGCATGATAAAAACCATACATGAAGTCCAAGAGTCCTTTCACTAAGACCCAGTTGTCACTCTTCATCCCTTCCGATGCAATGCGAAAGCTCAAGTCATCTCTCACTTGCAAACAGTATGGCAACACAAAGCGAAGAGCGCTTCTACCCTCTTTCGATGAAGTCGAAAGCAGTCCAATAAAAAGGAAAGAAAAAGAGGAACCCAAACTTAAACGGCAGCGAAAAGTTGTCAAGGCAATCCTTTCGACTAGGTCGAAAGGACTGGAATGAAAAGGTGGAGGTGAAAGAATGGTTGAAAATGTCCAAAAGAAAAGCCTTTCGACCACATCAAAAGAGGGCGCACAGAAAGATGAAGGAATGTACTTCGACCATGTTGAAAGGATGCGCACAGAAAGATGAAGGAACGCCTTTCGACCATATTGAAGGGATGCGCCTAGAAAAATGAAGGAAGGCCTTTCAAACATGCCAAAAGGATGCACGCGGAAGATTAGAGGAGGACCTTTCGACTGAAGCGAAAGGATAGGCGCGAAAGGGGGCCGACCTGCATATATAAATACGACCCTAGGGCTCCGATTTTGGGGATCAAATTTTCGAATCCTAAAGTCATTCTCCAATTTCTTAGCGAAACCAAATCATTGTAACCCTAAATCAATTTGGGGAAAAGCAACCTTACTTGTAACTCAATTTGGATTAATGTTAAAAGAGGAAGCGCATGGATTCAACAAAGATTTTGATCATGAGGGAGATCACTTTGATCATTAGCTTGTCTAATGATCAATTGCACATGATGCTAGCTTATCTTCTTAATTCCTTTTTGTCTTAAGCGATGATATGGGATCAACTTGGATGATATGCATATGAATAACATTATCGCCGTGTTTAATGATATTTAATGATAAATGAAGATGATGATGATGTTTCGATCTTAATAATTTCATGAAACTTATGTTACCCGAGATGATATTCCATTGCATATATGACATAGAGCTTGCATGTTGTACATTAGATCTACTTCGAAAGAGCAAAACCCCTTTCGACTTGGTCGAAAGGAACGTTTCGAAAGGGATCTGATGTGTAAATAATAAGCAATGCTATATGGATGAATTCCTTCAAAAGGTGTACACACACTACAACGCATACAACCCTTTCGAAGGAGTTCTTCCCAAAAGAGTATAAATAATGATGTCGAAAGCAAACACTTCTTGTGACGCCCCACCTCTATACCCACGCTAGACAAGAACACTACGGTGTAATGCTGTCGACTAGCACGGAGAATAAGGCTGTGGAGGAGCGACCATCCGTGTAATTTCTTTGTGCGAGCACCGATGTGTCAGATAGTAAAACATGCATTTCATTTAAAGAGGAAGTCCGACATACCGATACAAACTCAAAGCTATCACACAGTGGCTATATATAATCTTCAGAAACAAACATAGAAATAAACATAACACAAATCAGTCACAGACATCCATATCACAAAGGCGGAAGAAGATATGAATATAACACATAAAAGTGTACATCAGAGTAGTGGTCAGAAAGATCCACGATAATACAAAAGGATAGCTACAAGCTACACCAAAGAATAAGTATACATCACGGAGTCTATAACTCAAATGTATACAACAAAAAAACTACTAATCTAAGTAGTTAGCCAAAAGTCAGAGTAATAGATCCCTGGAGAGAAGTCGAGCAGAAGCACCTGTAACATCTCGGTCTGACCCGAGTATTATTTCATAAGAAAATAATAAACGGATCAGTCTAGCTATAAATATCAGATGACATGATATAGAATAAGAGATATGGCATAAACATATAATAACCATAATGGCATACTACTATAAGTATGTAAATGATAATCAACAAGAGATTAATCAATATCACAAGAATCTTCTCAAAGATCCAAATCCACAAAAAGGTAATGACACACGAATTCACCAATGCACAAAAATTGACAAAACATATCAATGAAAATCATGAAAATTGGTGAAGCACAAATTCCAGAAATCAACACACGAAATCCAGAACAAATTCCAGAAATCAACACACGAAATCCCGAAATCACAAAAAGGGGGAGGCCTATCACCCGAATGGGAGCATGAAAGCTCACCAACATATGTAACACACGAACGAGAAGCTATCTCATGGAAGCTAACCATTTAATTTTTCGAACACACGAATGGCCCGAAGACCTTTGAACACATGAACGGCCCGAAGACCATAGGCCGCTACCCCACATATGTGAGTAGAAACATCACACAAACGGGGTCCAGTCTCCCTCGCAGACAAAGAGACATCGCTCAATCGCTAGTCTAAATCACAAAAATGATCATCATGATCATCAAGAAGTGTCAATTACACTAAGCTAGTAAATATATGAGTTTAGCTTCATGTCCCATAACCACTAGCTTAACTTAAATATTTACGAACAAACTGTAGATCTTCACTAGGAAATTGTCACAAACGGTTCAGTCGAACAAGTCCAAGAATTAACCGACGAAGTAAACGCAAGCGTTTCATACCTAGATTTCTCATCCGAGTGAAGTAAAGGCTTGTATACACTAATAGATTAGAAAACGGTTTAGGAAAAAGAGCTTTGTAATAAAATAGAGTTGAAATCGTTTTGATGAAAGAGTTTTGATATTTACTACTAGTATTGAAACCTTTATATTTTTAAAGTGACAAGTCACAAAATTGATTGCAGAAACAAATCAGGTCACTAAAATACACATTCGAAGACGTGAATAAAATCCAAGGAAATCAGTTCCAAAACCATCAAAGTAGAAATACCCGATGTGAATAAAATCCAAGGAAATCAGTTCCAAAACCATCAAAGTAGAAATACCCATGCGACCTAAAAAGGCCGAGCTAAAGTGCAATGGAACGACCTAAAGTAAAATAGGTCGAACGAATTAAGGATAACATGCCGAGCGACCTAGGTGAGCGACCTAAGCATGAGGCGCGACCTATAAGGACTGAACGACCTATAGCGGGTGTGAGTTATATAGGTAGAACGACTTAAGGTCTAACGACCTAAGGGCGAACGAGTTAAGGCATTAACGGCCTAACAAGGTAGATGTAAGCAGTGGTACGACCTAATAAGGGGAAGCGACCTAACAAGGTTGCATATGCCGAGCGACCTAGCCATCTAAGGCCGAATGACCTAATAATCTCGCGACCTAAGAAAGTGACGAGGCCAAGCGACCTAACCATTTAGGGCCGAGAGACTTTAAGGTGGAATGGAGTCAAGCGACCTAACTAGTTGAATGGTCGAGCGACTTAAAGGTGTAAGGCCGAGCGACCTAGGAGTTGCGACTTGACTTGGTAACCTGGCCGAGCTAAGGTAAGGCGTGACCTATCGAGGTGCGACCTAATAAATAGGTAAGGTCGAGCGACCTAGTGGAGTGGGCATGAGGCCAAGGTGGTGCGACCCAAGGGGTACGCGACCTAAGGAGGTGGTAGGTCAAACGACCTAAAAGTGTGAAGCCGTACGACCTAAACACAAATGACCTAAAAACAGGACGAGCGACCTACTGGAACGAGCTTGCAAAGCTGAGCGACCCAAGGTGAAGCGACCTAAAGTGGAAATGGGGTCAAGCGACTTAAAGGATCGCGACTAAGGTGAAAAAGAGCCGAGCGACTTAGTGGCCTAGCGACCTAGCTCGTGGCGAGCTAAACGTAGGCAGAACGACCTAATACCGAGGTGACTTTTCCTTCAGAACGACCTAAGCCCAGAATTTCTCCAGGAACACTAAAAACTGGATTTTTTCGCCAATTCGATTCAAACCAAAAGCAAGCGTACATGCTAAAGTGATAGGAATTCATTTCCAACAATCCAAGATAGTTATAGACAAGAATGTGAGATAAAAATCTCACCTTTTCACAGAAATTGATCAAGATGAAGCTTGAGAGCAAAGCAAGAATCAACCACAAGCTTGAATCAAAGTCTTCACTTGAATTTGGAGTAGATGTTGGATTTACAAGAGAACTTGAGCTTGGAGTTTTAATTTCACATTCCCTCCTCCATTTTTGATGAGGCTTTAAGTGTTAGGAAAATGAAGAAGGAATTAATGAAGAGGAGAGGGGGTTGGGCTGAGTTAGTAAGTGGTTCAGCCCAAACCAAAAGCCCAAAGCAAAAAGTGACGAAAATTCCACTATCTCCAAACATATCGAAGTTTATACTTAAAAGATTACAAATGACGTTTTGAACTCAATGGAAGTGTTCTCGAGTCCTAATTCGTCTGTATGCAAAAAGTAGCTTTTCGGACTAAAATCCGACTAACGATAAAATATTTAAATATAAAATCGATAAATATGCGGGTTGTTACAGACTCCCCTCCTTAAAGAAATTACGTCCTCGCAATATATAAGATGGAAATAAAAAGTAACAACCATAAAAGCATATTAACACAAAATAAATTTGAAATAAGAAGTTCACCTCAAAAGAGCATGAGAGAGTAAGTCTGTATGTGTTCGCTCGATGAATTCTCTAGATTCCCAAGAACAATCCTTAGGATTTGAGGACCATTGAACTTTCACAAGCGGAACATCTTTATTTCGAAGTCGTTTGACTTCCGTAGCGATAATATGAATAGGATGCTGCTCAAAAGTTAAATTAGGCGAAACTTCAATTTCTTCCACAACACGGGACTCAAGAATAAAATCGGAATCTCGAAAGCATTTCCGTAATTGAGAAACGTGAAACACGTCACGAATAGCAGAAAATTTGAGCTGGTAATAAAGGGTGATACGCCATGGAATCACTACGTTCAGTGATAGGAAATGGCCCAATATATTGAGGCGCTAATTTTTCCCGATCGACTGAAACGTAAAACACCCTTAATAGGTGAAACACGAATAAAATATGGACCTAAAACCAGCTTCCCGCCGGCCTCAAGCCAACAAGAAGGAGATCGGCATGGCCTTCCATAGAGTGCCTCGAAAGGTGCCATACCAATACTAGATTGGAAGCTATTATTATAGGAAAACTCAAATAGAAAAATATGATCTTCCCAACTTCCATCAAAATCAAGAACATAAACACGAAGAAGGTCTTCAAGAGTTTGATTCACACGCTCGGTTTGTCCATCGGACTAGGGGTGATAAGCGGTGTTAAAATCTCGAAGACTTTTCCAAAATCCACTTATTAAACAATGGATCGCGATCGCTAACAATTGAAGTGGAAACTCCATGCAATTTAACAATTTCCTTGATAAAGAGTTTAGCCAAAAGAGGAACGGTTCGGTTAGACCGAACGGGAATAAAATGGGCGGATATAGTATGTTTATCAACTATCACCCATAAGCTATCGTGACCCGAAAAAGAACGGGAAAGGCCATCACTAAAATCCATGGAAATTTGGTCCCACTTCCAAATTGGAATTTCTAAAGGTTGCAATAACCTACCAGGCCTTTGTTGTTCGGCCTCAACAAGTTGGCATGTCATGCAACACTTAACAAAGTCAGTAATATCTGATTTCATTCACTCCCAATAATAAAGTCGCTTCACATCTGCGTACCTTTTACTACTACCGGGATGAATGGTAAATTTAGAATGATGAGAATGTTCTAAAGTATCTTTACGAAGATCACTAATATTTGGTACGATTTTTCGAATGCTGCCACTAGAATCAATATCGAAGTCTTTCAAACTTTCAATATTAATTTTATCCCTACAACTTTGGCTAAGAAGAGCCAATTCGGGATCTAGCCCTTTGAGCTTAAAGAATGCAGTCTAAAAGAGAAGGATGAGCCTCAAGGCTACATAAAACAAGATATGAACATGAATTAGAATTCACGATCTCAAATCTCACAAGTGGAGGAAATCTCGAGATCATTCCATTCGGATATCATCAAAGAAATAACTGCTTGTTGCTTAAGACTAAGGGTATCGGCAACACGATTCTCCCATCCAGGAGTATAAAGGATATCAAGATCATAAGATACAAGGAATTTGAGCCAACGCGGTTGACACAAATTAAGTTCCTTATGAGAAAATAGATATCCCAATAATTTATAATCGAGGTGGAGAACAAATTTCTCCCCCAAGATGATGATGCCAAACTTTGAAAGCAAAAACAATAGCCGTGAGCACCAGATCATAAGTGACATACCTAGTCTCGATCGGCTTTTAGGATTTAGAAGCACAAGTGATTGCACACTCTCTTTTGCAAGAGAATGGCATCCAAACCAATACGATTAGCATTGGTACTAAAGATAAAGTTTTGGTTCCCTTCGGGAATCACAAGAATAAGAGTATCGAAAAGGAAGAATTCAATCTTCTTTCCCGAAAAGCTAAAACTTTAAAAATCACAATTATCTTTATAGAAAGATTTACATTTTACAAGTCAATTTATTGTGTCTGACTGTCTCATCAAAGCGTTTAGGAAATCCCTATCAATAACGTTGATCAAGCGCATCGACCAGAACTCTTAAAACACTAAATGGGCAATACAACACAAATTCATCTTCTATATGCTGAAAATATCTCTTAAAAGTTTTGAGAATATTCTTTGCTTGTTTAATTTAAAATCAAATTGTACTTATAAATAAATCTTATGAAAAAGATTTTCAAAATTTTAAATTTCTATTTTCATCCAAAATTAATAAATACAAGAATGGAATTATTGAGATATTCTTAGAATACTTGATTTATAAATTGGATGAAATAAGCTGGATAAACCGAATGACATAATAAGTCATTCATAAGAATCATAACGAGTGCGGAATGTGGTAAGCGGAATGCTAACTCCCGCAACTCCTAGCTAATGAAATCCGATGGCAAGGTCAAACTGGAAAGACCTTAACACCTCTTAAAAGATTGCTTAGGTGATGATCCTAAGACAAGCTTAAAGATTCCAGAAAATTCACAACTACCCAATTGAGAGAAATAATCCTTTACTCAACATGCGAGCTTAAAGAATAAAATGATGCCATTAATTTGGAATTGAAATTACAAAGGAAAAATATGAATCTGCTTAACAGATTAAAAATGTCGAAAATGAATAGTCCATTCGGAAAAATAGGATATGGGCTTCATGATGATTAAGCCAATCCTTTCACGCAAATTATTTCCGAAGCCTAAGCAACGCGTGATATGCAAATCGGTCCGGAAAGAAAAATCACATGAAATAATTTCGACATCAATAAAAAGCAAATTGAGTGTTGCGGATCCACCAACCGGATTCGCAATCCTCAAAGAAGTCATCAATCCCAAAATGTTTTAAAGAAAAAGAATCAACAAGTTCTTTTGATATAAAAAGGATAAGATGAACCCATATCAAAAAGAACTCGAATAGGATAATCACAAAACAAGTATAATCAAGGATTGAATAAGAAATACCTTGACCAAGAGAAGAGTTGCTAGGGGCTTGCAGCTTTCCCTCTCTCCTACTTTGAAGTTTGGGACAGGTAGATAAGTAATGACCCGAGCCTTTGCAATAGCGGCAATAAAGGGGTTTCGGGCACTTAATAACATAATGGTCTGTGGAACCACAATTGAAGCATTGTTTACGACTAGCGGTAGGAGTCTCATCTACCGGAGTTTCTTGTTCCCCTTTCTTCTTTCTTTGAAGTTTGGAACAGGAAGATATATAATGGTCCGCACCTTTACAATAGCGGCAAGAGATAGGTCTAGGACACTTATTTATGTAGTGGTCCTTAGAATCACAATTGTAGCATCCTCTACAAATAGAGTTTGGAGTCTGTGCTACCAAAGTAGGTTGCTTTACCTTCTTATCGGGATAAGGGCTTTTGAACTTAATATGCCTCTTCTTGGAAATCCCAATATCACTATTAATTCCTTTATCAGCCTCTTCATGTCGAAGAGTGATATCCACAAGTTGATTGAAAGGAACTTCAAGTTTTAGAGGTAAAACCATTTCGTGGTTCTTACACAAAGCAGAGATAAACCTTTGATTCTTAGCAAGATCCAAAAGTTGTTGGGCAGATATGAATACGCCATCCAGAGAAGGGCTACTGGATTGACCAACGCTAGGACTGCCAGAACTAACCATCTCTTCTTCTTTAAGAAAGGAGGAAGAAGAAAAAGGTTATTCTCAGAATGACTATCAAGCAATCTTGATAGATAAAACAAGGAATCATAAAGAAAACAGGATGAATCGGTTCGAAGACTCGAACTAAATCCTGAAGCACGACTCCTAAGGTGGACTTAGGACGATGATCCTTGTTAAGTTATTCTACATTGTTCCGAAGTTTGGCTCTGATACCAAGCTGTGACGCCCCACCTCTATACCCACGCTAGACAAGAACACTACGGTGTAATGCTGTCGACTAGCACGGAGAATAAGGCTGTGGAGGAGCGACCATCCGTGTAATTTCTTTGTGCGAGCACTGATATGTCAGATAGTAAAACATGCATTTCATTTAAAGAGGAAGTCCGACATACCGATACAAACTCAAAGCTATCACACAGTGGCTATATATAATCTTCAGAAACAAACATAGAAATAAACATAACACAAATCAGTCACAGACATCCATATCACAAAGGCGGAAGAAGATATGAATATATAACACATAAAAGTGTACATCAGAGTAGTGGTCAGAAAGATCCACGATAATACAAAAGGATAGCTACAAGCTACACCAAAGAATAAGTATACATCACGAAGTCTATAACTCAAATGTATACAACAAAAAAACTACTAATCTAAGTAGTTAGCCAAAAGTCAGAGTAATAGATCCCTGGAGAGAAGTCAAGCAGAAGCACCTGTAACATCTCGGTCTGACCCGAGTATTATTTCATACGAAAATAATAAACGGATCAGTCTAGCTATAAATATCAGATGACATGATATAGAATAAGAGATATGGCATAAACATATAATAACCATAATGGCATACTACTATAAGAATGTAAATGATAATCAACAAGAGATTAATCAATATCACAAGAATCTTCTCAAAGATCCAAATCCACAAAAAGGTAATGACACACGAATTCACCAATGCACAAAAATTGATAAAACATATCAATGAAAATCACGAAAATTGGTGAAGCACAAATTCCAGAAATCAACACACGAAATCCAGAACAAATTCCAGAAATCAACACACGAAATCCAGAAATCACAAAAAGGGGGAGGCTTATCACACGAACGGGAGCATGAAAGCTCACCAACATATGTAACACATGAACGAGAAGCTATCTCATGGAAGCTAACCATTTAATTTTTCGAACACACGAATGGCCCGAAGACCTTTGAACAAACGAACGGCCCGAAGACCATGGGGCGCTACCCCACATATGTGAGTAGAAACATCACACAAACGGGGTCTAGTCTCCCTCGCAGACAAAGAGACATCGCTCAATCGCTAGTCTAAATCACAAAAATGATCGTCATGATCATCAAGAAGTGTCAATTACACTAAGCTAGTAAATATATGAGTTTAGCTTCATGTCCCATAACCACTAGCTTAACTTAAATATTTACGAACAAACTGTAGATCTTCACTAGGAAATTATCACAAAAGGTTCAGTCGAACAAGTCCAAGAATTAACCGACGAAGTAAATGCAAGCGTTTCATACCACCTGTTTTGCTAAGCCGTTTAATTAGATTTCTCATCCGAGTGAAGTAAAGGCTTGTATACACTAATAGATTAGAAAACGGTTTAGGAAAAAGAGCTTTGTAATAAAATAGAGTTGAAATCGTTTTGATGAAAGAGTTTTGATATTTACTACTAGTATTGAAACCTTTATATTTTTAAAGTGACAAGTCACAAAATTGATTGCAGAAACAAATCAAGTCACTAAAATTCACATTCGAAAACGTGAATAAAATCCAAGGAAATCAGTTCCAAAACCATCAAAGTAGAAATACCCGATGTGAATAAAATCCAAGGAAATCAGTTCCAAAACCATCAAAGTAGAAATACCCATGCGACCTAAAAAGGCCGAGCTAAAGTGCAATGGAACAACCTAAAGTAAAATAGGTCGAACAAATTAAGAATAACATGCCGAGCGACCTAGGTGAGCGACCTAAGCATGAGGCGCGACCTATAAGGACTGAACGACCTATAGCAGGTGTGAGTTATATAGGTAGAAACGACTTAAGGTCTAACGACCTAAGGGCGAACGAGTTAAGGCATTAACGGCCTAACAAGGTAGATGTAAGCAGTGGTACGACCTAATAAGGGGAAGCGACCTAACAAGGTTGCATATGCCGAGCGACCTAACCATCTAAGGCCGAACAATCTAATAATCTCGCGACCTAAGAAAGTGACGAGGCCAAGCGACCTAACCATTTAGGGCCGAGAGACTTTAAGGTGGAATGGAGTCAAGCGACCTAACTAGGTGAATGGTCGAGCGACTTAAGGGTGTAAGGTCGAGCGACCTAGGAGTTGCGACTTAACTTGGTAACCTGGCCGAGCTAAGGTAAGGCGCGACCTATCGAGGTGCGACCTAATAAATAGGTAAGGTCGAGCGACCTAGTGGAGTGGGCATGAGGCCAAGGTGGTGCAACCTAAGGGGTACGCGACCTAAGGAGGTGGTAGGTCAAACGACCTAAAAGTGCGAAGCCGTACGACCTAAACACAAACGACCTAAAAACAGGACGAGCGACCTACTGGAACGAGCTTACAAAGCCGAGCGACCCAAGGTGAAGCGACCTAAAGTGGAAATGGGGTCAAGCGACCTAAAGGATCGCGACCTAAGGTGAAAAAGAGCCGAGCGACTTAGTGGCCTAGCGACCTAGCTCGTGGCGAGCTAAACGTAGGCAGAACGACCTAATACCGATGTGACTTTTCCTCCAGAACGACCTAAGCCCAGAAATTCTCCAGGAACACTAAAAACTGGAGTTTTTCGCCAATTCGATTCAAACCAAAAGCAAGCGTACATGCTAAAGTGATAGGAATTCATTTCCAACAATCCAAGATAGTTATAGACAAGAATGTGAGATAAAAATCTCACCTTTTCACGGAAATTGATGAAGATGAAGCTTGAGAGCAAAGCAAGAATCAACCACAAGCTTGAATCAAAGTCTTCACTTGAATTTGGAGTAGATATTGGATTTGCAAGAGAACTTGAGCTTGGAATTTTAATTTCTCATTCCCTCCTCCATTTTTGATGAGGCTTTAAGTGTTAGGAAAATGAAGAAGGAATTAATGAAGAGGAGAGGGGGTTGGGCTGAGTTAGTAAGTGGTTCAGCCCAAACCAAAAGCCCAAAGCAAAAAGTGACGAAAATTCCACTATCTCCAAACATATCGAAGTTTATACTTAAAAGATTGCAAACGACGTTTTGAACTCAATGGAAGTGGTCTCGAGTCCTAATTCATCCGTATGCAAAAAAGTAGTTTTTCGGACTAAAATCCGACTAATGATAAAATATTTAAATAAAATATTTAAATATAAAATCAATAAATATGCGGGTTGTTACACTTCTCCTTAAAGGCAAAATGGCTCTTTCGACACAGTTGAAAGAAATGAATGTTTGATATAAATAGCCACTTTCGACTCACTCAGAAAAGAGGTTTCGAAAGAGGTGTTTTCTCCTTAACCTTCATTTCAAAAAGATTGATTAGATCTATTAACTACCATTAATATTTTCATAAGACCACCCTCCAAAAGCAATTTGTCCTAGTCAACCCAACCGAAAGGAGTTTTGAAGGGAGTGATCGCTTCTAAAATCTTCTTTTGAAGCGTAAACAATATTTCTTGTTAACCACATAGCTTTGGGGATGTTGACAAGTTTCCTTGTTAGCAATTTTTAGCTTTGGGGATGTTGATAAGTTTTCTTATTAACAAGGACATACCCCGAGCTCTATCAATCTATTGTATATACACATATATTTTATATTTACATATGTATATGATAATTTCACACACATGTTAGGAATATAAATGCCCAAGTATATACATATGTTTAAATGCAATATATTATATGTATATGGCATGTATACACATATTACTAGTATCACACATACATACATATAGTTTAGAGGTTTATACGTATATATATATATTATGTATTGCCATCTTTATTTTTGTGTGTGTATGTATTTATACATACAAGTGCTTTGGCACATGCGATGCATGTGCACAGAAGGAATTGGTAATAAAAAAACACCACTTGTAAGGTTTTTTTATTAGTTTACAAAATGACTTCCTTACGAATTTTGTCGTAGAAGGACACTTTTGTCACTTCCTTACGAATTTTGGATCTTTGGATCCCTGATTTTATGAATCCTGAATTTCTTTATTCCTTTTCATTAAGATTTGTGAATTTTGTATCTCTGATTTCCGAGTTGAAATTTCTGATGAACACTTATTGAATTTCTAGTTTAATAAATTCTAACATTTCCTTGAGGGTCTCAATGATGATTTATAGAATACATTGAATTCACTTTTGGAAGTCCAAAAAGGCTTCACTTTGACTTCATTGACCAGGTATTTGCTTTATATATAAGATATATATATATATATATTGTTAAGAAAGTAAACCCATGTGATTGAATTGGAAAAGGTTTGCTAATAAAGAGGAAATGGAAAGGATTAATACCTCCCCCATTTATAAAATTCTAATTTGATCTGAATCTAATCTCAAAAAAATTGAAAATTGATTCCATAATTGTCTGTCATCAAAATGTTTTGGCATTAAATATTAGATTTAAAATATGGCATAAATATATCAACCAAAATCACTTTAAAATATTATCATAATTAAAATTATTCCAACGATTGTAAATTCCTTATTAATGTTGATATTAGTATTTAGTCACATATGTTCCAAACAATAGATAAACTTAAAAGGAGCACAATTTAGTTCACACATTAAATAATTTAAATTTTTTTATACACACACATACATATACATACAATAACATTATTGTTATTTGCAACAAAACATACTATAACATGAAATATTAAACTTATGTGAAAATATATTTGTTAAATATGTATATGTGTATAAATAAATTTATTTTGTTGAAATTAGCCATAATTAAAACCAATTTTTGAATCCAAATTCACATAGAATATTACGATCTAATTCAAACATCAGTACATATATGTGTATATTTTGTACTTTTGTAATTGCAATGATTTACAGTTTGGAAACAAATGATAAACTCGTAATTAAATTCAATTACCGAATAAAATCATTTAAAATTGAATTTTGCAATACGAATACATACAAGGGATGGTGACATATGTAAAATAAGATATGAAGTATCGCTTAAGTATATCCATCCCTTTGTAACACCTTGATCTGAAAATTCCTCATCAGATTCCTGGAATCAACACCTAATTTTTCAAGGATCGGATGAACCACTTGTTTTGATTTTATATGATTTATTTAGAGTAGTAAGAACATAAAATTTCGACGATTAATGTGGTTAGTGGTTGGCAGCCATGGTTTGGAAGAGCGGGAAGAAAAAGAGAATTGAAAATTATAAATGAAAGAGGGGATTTATTTTAAAGAAAGAATAAGAATTCATCCTCTTCTTTCTATTAAACATTCCCCATGTAACAACCCGCATATTTTACGATTGTATATTTAAATGTTTTATTTAAATATAGCATCGTTAATAGGATTAAAGTCTGAAATGTTACATTTCGTAAACGGTCAAATAGGGACTCGAGACCACTTTCATTGAGTCCAAAATGGCGTTTACAACTTTTTTAGTATAAACATCGATATGTTTGGAGTTGAGTACAATTTGCTATTTTTCTACTTGGGCTTTGGGTTGGGTTTCAGCCCACTAACCCATCATAATACCCTAACTCCACCCCCTCTCCTCTTCATTCATTCTCATTTCCTAATACATTCAAGCTTAAGAGAAATGGGGGAAAAAGATTGGAAATAGAAATTCCAAACCCTAGTTTGATTTGGAAACTCGAGTTCTTGCTCCAAAATCAAAGAGAAGCTTAGGTAAGCATCCTCTACATCTTCTCCATCTCTATCTCTCTTCAATTTCAGAAATTCCTAAACCCTAATTTAGGAAATATTTGCTTATTAGCTTAGATTGGAGCTTCTTGAGTTGAGATTGAAGAGGAATTGGTCTTTCCTTTGTTTTCAAGTTTCTCACTTGAGTTTTTGAGTTAAAGGTGAGTTCTTTAATTCACATCTACGTCTATAGCTATCATTGTTGTTAGGTATGAATTTCTAACATTTGTGCATATTCATTTGCTTTTGATTTGAATTGATTTGGTGAATTTTCCAAATTTTGGTGTTTTGGTCCAATTTTATGAAAATCCTACTATGGAAGTTTGGACATTGATATTTGGGGTATATCAAAGAGCCTTTAAGGCTGGGTTGTCGCTTGGCGTAAATTCTTAGTCGTCGTTGCTCGTCCGATCGCTCCCGATACGTTTTCGCCACTTTGGCCTAGGCAAATTGTTGCCCAGACCAGGTGACCAAACGTCTGGTGACCAAGTCCAGATGTCTGGTTTGGACCTGGAGAGAAAAATATAAGCACGCAGAATATAAAAAAAGGCAGAGACTAATTCCAAACGTCTAAAATTTAGGATCAAACGTCTGGAAGGATCCCAGATGTCTGACTTGAAGTTTCAGACGTCTGGGGTTTCTCTGGATTATTTCCAGAGAACAAATCCAAACGTTTGGATTCTAAACCAGACGTCTGGTTAGTTTTCAGACGCCTGGATTGAACCTCCAGACGTCTGGAATTGAGCAGTTTGCCTATTTGCTTATGTTTTTGAGTGAATTTCCTATTTTTAATCGATTGTTGTTGATCCGGATAGTCGTCATCACTTATTATCGACTTTGATGACTTCTTTCTTTGGATTTTTGGGAATATCCATTTGATGGATTTGATATCGATTTCTATGGTTTTGATTCACGTCTTCGAATGTGAATCTTTGGTGATTGATTGTTTTTACAATCATTTTTGTGATTTGTCACTTTCGAATACAAAGGTTTCTATACTAGTAGTAAATATTCAAACTCTTTCACAAAGATGTTTTCAACTCTATTTTAATACAAATCTCGTTTATAAAACCGTTTTCCAATCTATTAGTATATACAAACCTTTACCTCATTCGTATGAGAAATCTAATTAAACGGCTTAGCAAAACAAGTGGTATGAAACGCTTGCGTTTATTTTGTCAGTTAATTTTTGGACTTGTTCGATTGAAAATCTTGTGACAATTTTCGAGTGGAAATCTACAATCTGTTCGTAAATATTTAAGTTAAGCCAGTGGTTATGGGACATGAAGCTAAACTCATCTATTTACTAGCTTAGTATAATTGACACTTCTTATTGATCAATGATGATCATTTTATGGTTTAGACTAGCGATTTGCGATGTCTCTTTGTCCACGTGGGGGACTGTACCTCGATTTATGGAGCTTCATCTCATTTTTATAGGCTAGCGACCTATGGTTTTATGGAGTTCGGTTCATCGGGCGTAACGTTGTATTACGTCGTTGTTCCGGCTTATTGGAGTTTGGTTCATCGGGCGTTCGCTGTACTACGTCGTTGTTCCGTATTATTTGAGTCTGGTTCATCGGGCGTTCGCTGTACTACGTCGATGTTCCGTATTATTTGTGTTTAGGTTCATCGGGCATTCGATGTACTACGTCGTTGTGCCTGATTATTTGAGTTTGGTTCACCGGGCGTAACGTTGTACTACGTCGATGTTCTGGATTATTTGAGTTTCTGGTTCCTCGGGCGTTCATTGTACTACGTCGTGGCACCGGCTCTATGGTTAGCGACCATGGGATAATGACCCATTTGTGATACACGTGTTGGTGAGTTTTCATGCTCCCGTTTGTGATAGGCCTTCCCCCTTTTGTGATTTCTGGATTTCTAGTTGATGATTTCTAGAATTTGTGTTTCACCAATTTTCATGGATTGAATTGATAAGCTCTATCAATATTTGTGTTTTGGTGAATAATTTAAAGAATGTGATTCTTTTTGGTGCTTCGAGCTAATTTGAGATATTGTATGATTTTTGTTGTTATTTGATGTATACTTGTCACGGTATGGCATTATTGTTATCATACGTTTTTGTCATATCTCTTATCTTATCTCATTTTATCTGATATTTATAGCTAGACTGATCCGTTTATTATTTTCTTCTTAAATAATACTCGGGTCAAACCGAGATATTTCAGGTGCTCCTGCTTGACTTCTTATCAGGGTCCTTCACCTGACTTTTGGCTAACTGCTTTAGCATAGTAGTTTTGTTAGTATACATTTAAGATAGAGACTCCTTAATGTATACTTATTCTTTAGTCTAGCACTTGTATATATTCTTTTGTGATGTAGTGGATCTAGTTTGACCACTACTTTGATGTACACTTCTATGTGTTATATTCATATCTGTTTCTGCCTTTGTGATATGAATATCTGTGACTGATTTGTGTTATGTTATTTCTATATTTGTTTTTGAAGTCCTCATAGCCACTGTGTGGTAGTTTTGAGTTTGTATTTGATATGTAGGATTTCCTCTTGAAATGAAATGTAAGTTATATTTTCTGACATATCGGTACTCGCACAAAGCAATTACACAGATGGTCGCTCCTCAACAGCCTTATTCTTCACGCTAGTCGACGACATTACCCCGTAGTGTCCTTGGCTAGTGTAAGTATAGAGGTGGGGCGTCACACCCCCTTTAATCCCTTAGTTAATTCTTAATTTGATCTCATCTAAACCATTTCCTCTCTCTAGCATAATGGCCATGCATTTCCCTATGCGGAGAAAACTTTCCAAAAGCTTGTTTAAGTAATTACCTTATTTAAGCCTATTTAAATGTATATCAATATCATACATCGATATTTGCATATATAATTTGTTTATATACATCTAAATAATTACTAACAACACCAAAATATTAAATATATTAATAATTCTTAAATATTAATTATTTAATTAATAATATTTTATAAACTAATTAAATCGTATGTTTTTCGAATTCACAAAAGCGATTGTGTGACTTAGAGGTGTGAATTCAGCTAACGGTTAATATTAAACAACTCAAATATTAACGTTCATACATCACCTTGGCTAGTAAGATGATAGTTTGGCCGAATTCATCGCTTATAAACATTTTCAGAGAAAATCATATATTATTTTATCTTGAGCAGTATCAATAGTAACAATAATTTACGCATGTTCTCTTCGTCAACACTATGTCACACTAGGATATATGGAATTTGGTATTGGTTAAAACTCCAATATTATCCACATTCAACTTGATTAGTCCATAAACAAAGTCCTTGGTTCAATAATAACATTTATTATTAAACGATTTACTCTGGCCAGAAAATTTGACTTTGAGTTGACCACGATTGACGGTGATGTTAACCTCATATAACCGAGGAGGAGAATTCTCCATTAGATAGTGCTTCACATCCAATGCTTCAACTCATACCAATCTATAGTCACTCGATGGATTGTCATGCCATGATTTAACTATAATCAAAGTGGAATACCCACATTGAAGTTCCACAATATTCTCAAGTTGAGAGAACTGGGTAACATCATCACACCGAGATTTCCTGTTTGATCTATTTGCCATTAACCAATAGAAAATATTTTAACAAGTCATTCCATAGTTATCCAATAACTACGAGTGTGTAATTCTTTGGCACTCTCTACAGCCATGAATAATAGACTACCCAACATTTGGAGAGCGTTACACACTCTAGTCTCAACGGATACATCGATTTCTTTTCTCAAAATAGTTTGACCAGGTATAGTTGAAATAATATGTTATTTTATATTATGATAATTTTCTCATGATTATGACTCTTTATAATTATTAATTTTTTTAAAAACCCTACTCCGAAGAGTAGAGCTAGGGAACTCGACTGCCCGCCACACCGGTCCCCCTTTTTAGCTAGCCTAACTTTAGAGCTTCAATTCTTCACCATTTTTATTCGGTATTTAAGGGAATAACCACCCCAAGCCATTTGGGAAACACGACTCAATTTATCAGGACTCGAACCCGCGACCTCAAGGAACTTTGTTCCATAGTCGCTAAGGCTCTTTGTAATTATTATCACATAACATATCATTTAAGAATTTTCTATATTAATATACTTAAATTAATTACTTAATTAATATATCATAATATAACAAGTATATAACAGAAAATTAAACATCTTTATTACAAACAAGATTGGTTATAAAGTTAGATATATGTAACAAATTATATAGTTTCCCCTAGCGCATACCTCTAACTCTCTCAATACGAAACAACACTAATACAAAAGACATATAACAATTCCAAACCGCAATTATAAAGGAAGATAGTCCGACAAACAAAAAATTAACAAAAGACTACAAATGTACCATCTTACAAAACCACTACTTCAATATGATTGCTAACTATTCTCATGTGCATGCATAGTGCTTAGGATTGATATAAATTAGAAGGGTCAAAATATTAAAAATAGAATACATCATAATACTAAAGAATGTTGCTATCTACACTCGTCAAAATTCTTTCAGACACCAAGCAATTCTTCTTCCTACCCAACTTCAAACTTCTTATCTTTCACTTTTCACTTTGTACGTCAAAATTTCACTTACTTTATCGATAAGAAAGAGAAATTGTAAATTAGGGATCTAAAACAAAAGGACTCCAACTTATTGGAAGAATGTAGAGATTCACGATATATGTCCATTGATTCATTAATTTGATATGAAGATTATCGAAGTCAATTCGTAAAAATAACCGATTTCGATATTTGAGAGAAAAAACCATAGAATTAAGCGTAAAAGAAGGTTATTAAGCGGATCTTTGTCATTTCGATTTGATTGGATTACTCTTAGGTTTGCGATGTACGTAGGGATAATGGATTTAATCTTTTTTTGTCTTTGTTCGGTTTTAAGTATAATAATAATGTGGATAAATGAGTTTAGAATAGGGGTGACAATTAGACCCGTCGGGTCAGACCTGGACCCGAACTTGAACCGACGGGTCTCATATCTAAACGAGTCGGATTTTGTCGAGTCTAAAATATATGTTTTGAAATCTAAATCCAACCTGATGCAGGGTTAAGTTCGGATCAGATCGGTCCGGTCCGGTTGGGTAATAACTACACTTAAATACACATATTTTTATGTTTTTTTGTCTAGTTTTTCATATCGACTCGGACCGGATTTGAATGGGTCTAAATGATATTTTTCATCGTCAAGATCCAACCGGAGACCATCGGATTCGGTTTGGATTCGGTTCTTCTCGATTGGTTCGGTTCAACTTTGCGGATTTCGGTTATAGTTTTTAGTCATTTACCAAGAAGATCTAATGTTTTAAGTGGGGAAGACAAGTTATGAGTTCACATGTATCAAACCATTTTCACTTTGAGGGCAACAAGGGTCTTCGGTCGGGATAAAACCGTAAAATATAATAAAAGATAAGGCAGAGGAGTACCGAGTTGACTTATTTGCCCTCTGTTTTTGGGAAATAGATTATAGATCTGCCTCCCTCTTCTGCCCTTGTCCTTCAACACTCATAATTCTCCATCTTCTTCTTCCTCGAATTGCCCTTTAATTTCAGTTTCTCTATTTGCCCTTCTTTTGTTTCCTCACCTTTTTTTTCTTCCTATATTACTATTATTTTTCAAATTACCCGCCCTTTTCCAGTTTGAACTCTTCCATCTCTGTCCAAACCCTAGCTTCTCATGCCGATCTTCGGTCGAAACATCAAATTTTGTTTACGACTTTTCCAATTCAAGCTATGCTCTACTTTCCCTTGGTAAAGTTTTGACCTTGATCGATTTTTCAAGTTAGATAGCGTGATTTGAATCAGCTCGGAGTGTTGAGGTATGGATGTTAATAGCTTATTGTTCTTATAATTTTGTTCCACACTCTAAATTGCAAAAGATGGAGTGTGAAAGGAATTTCTTTTATTGTTTTTCTCCTATCCTTTGATGGTTAATCAGCTATGAGGTGATTGGTTATGTATCGGTTAACAAATAACTGTGTTTGCAAATGTCAGAATTTTGATGTAATGTTTCTTTGGTAAAGGTGTACACGGTTTCTATAGTTTCCAGATTTGCAAGAACCGCTTTGGTTTATGTCCAATATATTGCCTTATTAGGAATGGGGTCACGTTGCACTGATTTGTACTTCTATTGAATGAGTTGTGTTAGACTATGCTGTTTGAAGACATCATTTATTTACTTGCTATACTTGTTATACAATTATTAATCACGCGCACTTTTCTTTTTTCATTTCCCACCATAAAAACTTGACAGAAGTACTCTCTTCTGTTTCTCATTCATAGTTATCATGATTTTATAATCATTTTTTTTAATATAATTTAAGCCGACTTAAAAAAAAGATGGCACTAATGTAATCTTACAAAATACCTCAAAGAAGAAGAAGAAGAAGCAGTGTAGTTGTAGTAAACAGCATTAAACCAAAGAGTGGTTGTTGTAGTAAAAACAATAAAATTTAGTAATTTTGTCGCAGCATACACGCTCATCCCTAAAACAACCATTCTTTGATTGTTATTCATAACATAGTTATCAACGACATAAAAATGCATAATATTCCCCTAGAGCTTGGGCGCATACTCATATTTTTTATGATAGAATATTCAAAATGATTAATGATACACGGTTCAATATTTAACATTTGTTTAGAAGTTAAATTTTAAAATAAAAGCTTGTAGCTATTGTTTAACAATTGAATTTCAAGTATAAGTTTATTTCTGTATGTCTTAAACAAGAAAAAATGAAGAGATGTGATATTTCATTATATTTTGCCTTGTATGAGCTATTTTGTTAAATTTATCTTATTTCGTGTTATTCTTACGTATTTATTTTATATTGCAGTTTTGTACTTCATAGTTTTCTAACAGTTGTTGAGTATATTTTAATCATGTTGAATTATAAAAATGAGAAATTAAACGAAAAACTTTTGGTAACACAACTAAGCGTTTTACCACAATACCACTGACATTTAGGGTATGAATAACATATTTAAACATTAATATTATTTTGTGCATACATGATTGATGTTATATCGCAACTTTAAGAATATATTACATAAAAGAATTATTATTTTTCAATATTGATAGCACATAAGTTTGTTTTCAAGCAAAAAGAATTTAGGGAATAAATCATACTTTAGAAGCTAAAAAAAGCAAACTACTATGCAGACACAACCGTTCAACGAAACTAATTTTTATGCATTTTTGGATGATGAAAAAAGAATAAAAATTGAAATGAAAAAATAGCATAAAATTAAAAAGATGCATTTTTTCTTTGCATCATGCACAATGCGTAACTTTGCGCTATGCATTATTTAGTGTGCCATATCATATGCATCACGCCATTGGGTTAAAAGATGCAATCGCCGCATCCTACCTTGCGGCATAGTGCGTCTTTCATAACTACGTTCATCAATAGATTTTTTGAAACGACTCTGTAATCAACCATGTATGTGCACTTAAAAAATATTGTGGGCTATAACTCTTGAGTTTCATATTTGAACAAATGGATTAGTGAACTTTAAATGAATTTTGTGAAGAATAAATCAAAAGAAGAACAGTGACATACCTGTAAAATTTAGGGATTGTATTGAAACTTTCCTTTTTATTAAAAAAGAGTGTGCATATTGATCGTTGTATCATCACATAGTTGAACATCAAAAACATCCGTGACGTTTTGAAAATTTTGCATTTGGAAAAACCACGACACAATTTTCCCATAACTGTCTTAAAGATACTATATATGTCTAATGAATTTGTCAATGTACACGGTAAAAGCAATTAGTTATGTCTTAAGAAAATGAATTTATATACTCTGTGCAGGTTCCTTCTCCAAATTGAAGTTACATTTACTATAGTAACCCCTCTCACCACACACATATTAAACATTTAAGTATGACCCCTTCCATTTACACACCTATAGAACTTGAGAATAATACTATTGTAGGTGCACGCATTTCATATCATGTTCAACATTTTGGTTGTATTAAATTAATTGAGAACAATACTTTTGTAAACACAGATTTCATCTTACTGTTCATCATTTTTGTCTTATGAAATTCAATGTATATAAGATTGTTAAACTGATCAAATGAAGGTTGCTTTAATGCATGAAAGTAAATAAAATAAAAACTGGAATGGTTTTTTGACCCTTTTGTTTTTTTATTTGGACAGACCCATAATTTCATTACTTAGTTCATCCACTTCTATTTTTTCTCTCTTATACAACAAACTTCATGAATCTAATGTATCATTGTAGAAGCATCAACTGAAAATTCAACATTATCATTAAGGGTTCGTTCGGCACTCTCCCTGTAATGGCCCGTTCCTATTTTTGATGCGTTCGACGTTGTAACGTGCCAAACAGCCTGTTTTGGAAATGGGAGATTTTGGTGCGTTCGGCACGTTTTATATAATTAGATTAGTTAAATTTATTTTTTTATAAATCTCTAACAAATGAGGTCCGTTTAAGACGCGGTTTTATGCGTTGCGATCGTATCAACGTGCTCTACATTATGAAGTTGGTTTGAACTGAATCCGAACAATTAAAAATTTTACAATTTAATTAAGTGATTTATTGTTGCAAATTATTGATACATATTATTCATTAAAAAACAAATAATTAATTAAATATAAATCAATTTTATTTTAAAATACACATTTCAAATACTCCGCTCAGATTCTCCGCTTGGAGCACATAAACGCAATCTCCGTTCACCAACATTTTCCTCTCAAATACCACGCTCAAATGCTCTGCTCAGATTCTTCGCTCGCTTCGAAAAGAACGCACCCTAAGTCTTGGTTACTGGTTTTCCAACGTGATCCATATATTGAATGTGAAAACATAATGAAAGTATGTTTGGAATTGATTTTTTAAGGGTGAAGTCTACCGTATTATCTCTTAGATGTAACATAGTTATATTTTTGATTAAAATGCTCGCATGAAGTTTTTTAACCATAGGGAACATTCAGGATCTTATTTTGATCATTAAATTTTTTTGGGACATAATATTTTACCCGTTTTATATGGATATTTTGGAACTCTATCCTGAACTTACAACACAAAAAACTTGGTCTACGTAATGCATAGGTACTTGCACAAATCACATATCATAAATTGATTATTTTAATCTTAGTTTGGCCCATTATACTCGTACACACAGCATTTTTCTATGGATTTAGTGATATAGAATTCAATGTTCACAGTGCATTAGGTACCACTGTATACATGGAAACCATAATTTACATGCAAAACAAAAACTACTAGAAAAATAATCTAAAGCCGTTGTTTCTTAAGTGATTCCTGAATTCATTTTATTATAAGAGCAAAATATTTCTAATAATTAATTGCAAAATGCAAACTTCTTCAAAAAATATATTTTTCAATAATATATCTGGGGAATTAAATCAAAGTAAATTAATTAATTTTGCAAATATTACAAAATTTTGCATTAAAATCAAATATTTTACCCTTTTTAAAAAAAATTGAAAATTTTATAGCACTTTATAACAAAAAATAATTTGCTGAAGGAAAAAAACGACTCCCTTTATTTATTCTAGCTTAAAATCAATCATTTTACTTATATTGAATTCATTTGTTAAACATAGTAAAACAAATTTCTCTACTAAAGCCTAATTTTGTAAAAATTCATAATTTGATGTACTAATACGAAGTATTGATCTAAAGCATAAACTTGAGTTACTTTTAGACATAGAGCATAAAATAATCTTTACCACTTGATGCTTGGTAGACTCAGATTAGTTTTCAGAAGTTCAAGACATTTCTTAAAAAATAAATAGTAATAACTGAAAAAAAAAACCTCTATAGAAAAAAATAAAGCCACTTTCCACAAAATACTGAAAGTTGTACTGTTTTAGTTCAATGAAGTACAAAAAGAACAGTTTTTTCAAGGTCTAAAATTCAGATTTCTTTTAAATCGGTCTAAAAAAACAGAAAAATTGTCAATAAATCTATCTATTTTAAAAAAGTAACACACTTAGAAACAACTTCAAAAATGACTTATTTAAGAACTACTAAAAGTTTCTTAAAATGACTAATGGAACATCAACTATTTCTAGTTGCTGAATATAGCTTTCCGTTAAAAATGATTCATGACCATGTACTTAGTCTTCAATGCACCTCCAAGTAACTGCATTTATTTTTATGTTTTTGCAATACCACATAAGAATGTTGGTTGCTTTCTCACAGTTTCATGGCAGTATCAGTATGTAAATAGTCAATAACTTGAACCACTATTGCTTTTACCAAAATCCCAGTATAAACATCTTACCTCTTTTCATATGCTTTCATCATTCCTAATTAACCATTATACTATACCAAACCACATATGTGTTATTTGATAGACCTAACATTTTTACCATACTACCCTTGTCATATCAACCCTGATTAGATTTTGTTTTTTTACTGACTAGAGACATTGAAAACTGCACAAGTCATCCATGGCGAACCATGATTTAGTTCTTGGTCAAACCCCGGATTTGGCTCTTGGTCAAAGCCACAATTTAGTCATTGGTCAAAACCACAACTTGACGCATCAAAGGCACAATCTTGGTCAATATGATCTTGATCTTGGACACCATGATGTTAATAGTGATAATCGTCTTGTACTTGCCTACAATCATCATGATCATCATCATCATCATCATGATCATCATCATCAAAGTCACGACCACCATGAAATGAACAACGAGCTCATGCTTGGTCAAACTCAAGACCTGGATGACTCAGTTAATCATGAAATGAATCTGTCTGAAAATCAAGAGCTGACTCTAGCTGAGGCAATGAGTCATAACCTGGACATGGATCAGTCTCACAACAATCTTGCTCTTCAACCCGCACATGACTCTCAACAGCAGCATCAGCAACAACAGCTCATTCTCCCTTCTGTGCTTCAGTCACGCGTCTTAACAACTACAAATCATGAGCTGAAAATTGGTTTAGAATACCCAGATGTGAAGAGCTGTAGAAGGGCCCTCAGAGACGCTGCTATAGCTTGTCGTTTTGAAATTCAAACTGTCAAATCCGATAAAACTCGATTCACTGCAAAATGTGCTGCAGAAGGCTGCCCCTGGAGAATCCATGCAGCCAAATTGCCAGGTGTGCCTACCTTCACCATTAGAACCATTCATGAAGTGCATACGTGCAGCGGGATCAATCATCTCGGGCATCAGCAAGCTTCAGTTCAGTGGGTTGCTAACTCTGTTGAAGAAAGACTGCGTGAGAATCCACACTGCAAACCTAAAGAAATCCTCGAAGAGATCCACCGCATGCATGGCATAACTCTATCTTACAAACAAGCCTGGAGAGGAAAAGAGCGAATTATGGCAGCTGTAAGAGGCTCCTTTGAAGAAGGTTATATGAAAAAGAATTATTACGTTCTCAATACTTAAAGGATATGATTAACATAAAGTGGATCTAACACCTGCTTTGGTTCAACATCAAAGCAAAGGTACACTGAACAATCCTAGCTAAGATCTAATGGTCTTTCAAAGTTCTGTGCATTTTAGCTGCATCAAAGCATTTTAGCTTCTTTGTTTTTCTTCTAAAATGCACTGATTTTTTAGGACCATTAGATCGTAGATCAATTGGTTTTGTATTGGCCAGTGTGACCAAAACAGGTTATCTCAATCCAAATCGTTAATCTCATGTACATGTCAATGGCATTTAGACTCGATATAATATTTTTATGGATTTCTTATACATTTCGGTCACTTCTCAAAATTATTACGCATTTTGATCCTTTTGAAAATTAATTATGAAAATGTCAATCTAGTTGCAAATACTTACAGTTCTAACAGCACCTTTTTGCAAAATGGAAATTTACAGTGTGGACTTCAAATATTTAAAATGTAGAATGCATATTTTTGCAGTATGGACTGTAAAATTTTCATTTTACAAAAATATGCAATTAGAATTGCAAATATTTGCAGTTCTAACTGCAAATATATACAGTTTGAACTGCATGTTTTCGTTGGAAAATTTTGTATGGGCATTTCGTAAAACTTTTTTTTAGAAAGGGGACGGAAGTGAATTTTGAAACTTTTGAAGGGCGTTTGAAAGAATGCCCCAAAAATGATTTCCTTATTTTCTGGTGAGGTGGAGAACAGTAATGTATGATTAATTATTATTATTATTCTTTGCCTATTTATATCCCTTAAAACTCTTTTGATGGAACAGATGAATATTGTATGTTAGACAAAACTGTAATGATCAAAGTGTATGTAAGAGTAAGAGACCTCTTTAAATCGCTTTCCATCCAGGAGTTATGATAATTATTGCTTCCATAATTCAAATAGCGGAAATTTGGCGCCGCCCTTATTTTCAAGTTCCATACACTGAAAATCCTCATCAAAAACATGTTTTAAATTATATCCATAAATTAAACTTTTTTCTTTACTCTTCGAAAATTAAATCTGAAAATCAAATTTGCATTCAATCGCAGGTTTCTATGAACAAAAATATATTATTGTACTTTGGCTTTTTCTATTTTTTATTTTTATTTTGCAAAATTGCAAACATTCGCAGTTTTTGGCTGAATAAAAAACATGATGTTTTTTATAACATGTTTCTGAAGAGCAAGACTGTGTATTTTGAAACTAAAAAAAAAGTTGTTTTATAAAAGTTCCCATTGAAAACATTTAAATTTGAATTCATAGTTATTCTTTTCACGACAAACTCCTAACAGGTTACAGGTTGTTACCCGAATACTGCGAGCAGCTGGTGAAGACCAACCCTGGAAGCATCGCACTGGTATACGGAAACCCAGAAGACAACAGCTTCAAACGTCTCTTCATCTCATTCCACGCTTCAATATTTGGATTCATAAACGCGTGCCGTCCATTGATCGGCCTCGATCGCACCCTTCTGAAAAGCAAATACCTCGGCACTTTGCTTTTCGCCACCGGCTTCGACGGCGAAGGCGAACTGTTTCCCCTAGCCTTCGGCGTAGTCGACGAAGAAAACCACGACAACTGGATATGGTTCTTGTCCGAGCTGCAGCAGTTGCTCGAAGCCAACACCGAGAACATGCCAAGGCTCACCATACTATCAGACCAGCAAAAGGGGATCATCGAAGGGGTAGAGTACAATTTCCCAACCGCCTTCCACGGCCTCTGCATGCGCCACCTAAGCGACAGCTTCCGGAAGGAGTTCAGCAGCAACCCGGTCCTCATAAACCTGCTCTGGGAAGCGGCCAGCGCCCTCACAGTCATCGAGTTCGAGGCCAAAATCCTAGAAATAGAGGAAATGTCGCAGGACGCGGCCTTCTGGATCCGTAGGGTGCCCCCTCGGCTATGGGCGACCGCGTACTTCGAAGGGACCAGGTATGGGCACCTAACGGCCAACGTGGCGGACTCGTTGAACAGCAGCTGGATTCTGGAAGCTTCCGGGCTGCCGATAATACAGATGATGGAGAGCATCAGGAGGCAGCTGATGACGTGGTTCAACGAAAGGCGGGAGATGAGCATGCAGTGGTCGACGATCCTGGTGCCGTCATCCGAGCATAGAGTGTCGGAGGCCATAGAGAAGGCGAGGAGCTATCAGGTGGGAAGAGCGAACGAGGCCGAGTTCGAGGTTCTTTCTCCACACGACACTCCGAACATAGTCGACATAAGGAACAGGTGCTGTTTGTGTAGAGGGTGGCAGCTTTACGGGTTGCCCTGCGCTCATGGCGTGGCCGCACTGCTCTCGTGCAGGCAGAATGTTCATAGATATACCGAAAGCTGCTTCACGGTTAGCACGTACAGGAAGACGTATTCGCAGACTATACACCCGATACCCGATAGGAGTTTGTGGAAGGAAGGTGGTGAAGGAGGAGGAGGAGGAGGGGTGGTGATTAACCCGCCGAAGAGCTTGAAGCCGCCGGGTAGGCCGAGGAAGAAGAGGGTCAGAGCGGAAGATCGAGGGAGGGTGAAGAGAATTGTGCACTGTAGCAGATGCAATCAGACTGGGCATTTTAGAACTACATGTGTTGCGCCAATATGATTTTTTCTTTCTGAGATTTGTTGTTTGCTTTGACTGAAATGTATACGTATGTGAAAGGGATTGGGTTGTTTGGAATAGTATGGTGTAAAAGTTGTTCATCAACGATGGGTAGTTTGAGGGTTTGCTGTTAAGTTAAACCATCTTTTGGATGCAGTGAAAAGTGTACGTTGCTCGTTGTGTCAGGTTAAGAAGGTGATGTGTAGGATTGTTAATCACTGGGATTTGGAAAATATATACATAGTTGAAAGGATATTTTAAAAGAATTTTCCTTTTCTTTTTCTTTTTAAAAAAGAAAGAAGAAAAGAAAAGGTATTGCCTTGGAGATAAATAAAAAACATATAACTACACATGTATAGTTGTAAATAGGAAAGCTTTTAAATATAGAACAAAACTAATAACAAATTTAGGGTATCTTGAAAATTTATTACAAGTATAGGTCTGTTTCAACTAGGTTGATGTCGACTTAAAATTCTTCTTTGGCGTAATTTGAAAATGAGACATGTAGAATCCTTTTTTTTTTAGTTCTATATTGACGCGATTTCAAATGGAGCCAATGAAAATTGATATTTCTATTGATTTCATTTGAAATTGCGTCAAAAGAAACCTTGAAAAAAAGCACTTCAGTTTCGGATATAAAGAAACTAAATTTTATGAGTATTTCATACAAAATTAAATTGCTACGAGGGATATACATCCTATTAACCAGACATATATTTTTACCTCTTTTGCCCTTAGTTAAAACATCAAAATCCTAACCACTTTCATTTAAACTCTTTTTTCTCTTTCTCTTTTGAAAAATAAAATAATGGCGAGGACAAAAAGTTCACCTCGATATTCACAGTCAGATACAAACTTTGCTAATAAGATGACAGAAAGGTAATTTCTTAATCCAATTTATTTCACCTTTTGGAACTATGATAAAAGTTGGAGTCTAAATTTTGTATGTTGAATGCGTTCTTGAGTAAAAAAAATAATCTTGTCTCTTTTCATTTGCAATTTCATCCGGATGTGAATTTGAATTCTCCATTATTTAGTTAATGATTTTGGAAAGGTTAATGATAATTAAGGAAAAATTAGGATAAATAAAAGAAAGGGCAATAATGTCAGTTTGACCGCAATTTTATAAGGGGGCTAGTTTGATTGTTACCACTCGTATATAAAAAATAGCTCTCATATCCAAAAGTGAAGTGGCAGTAACAATACATTTACTTATTTGATGCTTTGGAGTGCTAAGGGGCAACTCAATTTTTTTTTATGTTTTCAACCGTGTTCTTGTTTATATTGGACGAATTAGGTGTAATCATGAATAACAATGAACTCTATTGTGTATAAAATATTAAATTAAATTAATTTAAAACTAGTACTAACTATATGGTAGGATTTTGAACGGTGCCTATGACGTACAATTCTTTGATCTTTACTAGAGCATCTCCGACGGTTGTACGGTCACAAATTACTTTTTAAGAGGTTACAAAATCTCAAAATTTTCAATAGAAAAACGAATTGGACGCTTGTACAACAAGCCTATGAATATTAAATGCTTGAATGCTTGTTGAAGAAGCTACTACACCTAGGAATGAGGCGCTTGTTCAACAAGTTCCTAATGTATATGCGCTTGTTGAACAAGCCCCCGTCTCCAGGCGCCTATATCAGGCTCTTGGAGACGGTTTCGTCTAATTTTTCTCATTTAATCTTTTTTAATACAAAAGACACCTAAATGCCATCGCAACCGTTGAAAATTGCAAGGCGAATTGTTTATTATATGAGCAACGTTGATGCTGGTCCAGTTCATATCGTTTCAGATGTTGCTATAACCGTAGATGACCTACATTGCTTACACGAGATGCCGAGAACGAAGAGGCATTAATTGAGTGCAGCATTAGCGACGCTGTAGGTACAATTCTAACACACGGTGTAATAGATAATTATGGCTATTAAAAATATATATGATTATCACTTTGGTTAGTTTAGTGTTAACTCTATATCTGGGTGATCATATAGCTGTGCGAGATAATTGTCATAAGTGTATCATCGAGTACTTTAGCACATTACCCCAGCCGATACAAGATAGATTATATGTATCACCGTTGGTTTTCTTCAGTTACCCGCATTTGCATATGTAGGCCGTAGTGTAGAGGCTCTTATAGAGAGATGACCTAATGCACACACATTTCATTTCTGAATTTTAAGTTACGCATGATACATTTTGCTTTTTATATGCTCACCTAAATAGAGGTAGGTCGATTAGATCGTGAGCCGGTACCTTCTGATAGTGGCTATGAGGAGTTTGTGTCACATTCTGCATATTTACCGGGTTTGCCAAATGATGAGGTTAAAGGGGGTGCAGTGAGCCTTACATCTTTGCAGAGATGTATAGTCAAGTATAAGGACATTGTTGAGATGCACACTCATATCGCATGTGCCTTCATATTATATCTTTTTTGTTCCACTTTTTTTTTCAAACAACAAAGACACCATTAGACTTGGATATCTAGCTGGTTTGGTCGATGTCGATGCACTTCATTTTTACGATTATGGTACTATC
This sequence comes from Allium fistulosum, assembly GCA_030737815.1. Lineage (NCBI taxonomy): Eukaryota > Viridiplantae > Streptophyta > Magnoliopsida > Asparagales > Amaryllidaceae > Allium > Allium fistulosum. The sequence goes on along the minus strand of CM060907.1, from coordinate 419,356,129 downwards.
ATCCTTGGATATCTACACATAGTGCAAGACATATATGCTATAAGAGAATCCAAACATCTTGCAGCATCGATGTGAAAGTCACAAAATGATGTGTGATAAAATTAAAGTGACATGAAATTAGTTGTCGAAGTGTCCGTATAGCAACTATTGCTATATCGACACTTTCGATAAACATATCCTTATCGAAAATTTTCGATTTATTTCTCGAGCTTGGGTTTTGTTTTACAAGTTAATAAAATGGTTAAATAAGGATGATTTCAAATTCAATTAATTATTTTAATAAATATTTTTAAATATAATTAATTAATTAATAAGGATCAAGGTTAATTAATTAACTTGTTAATAATGAGTTTAAATTTAATTAATTAACTTATTAATGACGTGTTTAAATTTAATTAAATACTTTGTTAATGATACTTAAGATTAATTAATCACTTTGTCTAATGATGATTAATGTCAATTAATCAGTTAATAATGATGGATTAAAACTAATTAATCATTTTGTCTAATGATGATTACGGTTAATTAATTATTTAATAATGATGGATTAAAATTAATTAATAATTTTAATTAATGATGATTAAAATTAATTAACTCCTTTCAATTAATGATTTTTAAATTTAATTAATTAATTTAAATTTAATTAACTTTTCTTTAATTATGTTTTAAATTAATTAATTTAACTAATGATATTTATTTATTATTAATTAATTTAATTAATGATGTCTAAATTTAATTAATTAATGTAATTAATGAGATTAAAGTTAATATTAATTTAATTAGTTATGTTAATTTAAAGATGATTAACTTTTTAATTAAAGGGTATTTTGAAGTTAATTAACCAAATTGATTAATGAAGTTGAAAGATAATTAATTATTCTTATTAATGATAGTTAAAGCCATGTATCCAATTGAATAATGATGTTGAAAGTTATTAAATCCTTTTATAATGATGTTTTAAAGTTATTAAACTCTTTTAACAAAGTGTTGTGAAGCTAATACTTGTAATGTGAAGCCCAAACATGAATTCGGTTTTAAAAGCAAAAGTTTGTTTCGTTTATGGAAATGAATAAATTTCCGTAAAGAGAATCACTTATATGGAAATGATTCATTTATATGCTTAACACTAAATGCCGAAGATGTAGATTCGTCTCTATTCCAAAAGTTATAAATGGCCGTGAGACATGACTTTGAGGTAACACTACCTTGACATGTCTGGTATTATTGTTAACTGAGGAATAGTACAAGTTTGAATTCGACGAGTGGTGAGGGTATACAAGACTTAATTTCCATATACAACGTTTTGTATCCTCGATAGTTGATTACCCACTATCAATTACTTTAGCTTTATGTTTTGGCATTCTAAGACGATGTGTTGCTCTGTTGAGCTTTGTTATCGCGCAAGAGGTGGCTAAGCTATGTGGGGTTGCTTCCATTAGGATACCTTCACATCTCATCTAGATTGGATTCGGTACTGCTTTTAGATGTGAAATATTCGCATACTCGGTATGGTTTGGCGGGGTCCGGCTTGGAGGGTTTCGAGAAGTGTCATAAAGTAAATGAGCTTCTCAGAAGTATATTACTAGTGGTATACTTCAAAGGGGGGTGCACCCTCCTAGTCATTATGGGAAATTTACCTTTTCTTATTTGATTCGAACCTTCGAATTTGTTTTCTTATTTAATCGGGAAGAGTCAACCACTCTTCGTGATGTTTAATTGTTTATCCATTCTTCATTTTTAGATGTTGATTCATGTGAGAGTAAACTCGTTCCGTGTTCAGCGGCGTGGTCTCACAATTTGTGTTTAATCACACACCTATTGATTTAATTTTTTTACTCACACCAGACATATCGTCTGACCCGAGTTGTTTGTTTTCCCTAAACTCTCGGGTACTCGATTTTATTTGAGTAGTCCGAGAGTAACAGGTCTATGTGGGATCTTTGAAGATGGTGTCCGGGCAGGAGGCTTTTATCTACATGCTATCTATTCCGCTGTTTATCTAGTTTATGTTTGTATTTTGTTCAGCATATGTAAATAGCAGACTGTTATAACTGCCTAAACTGACTTGTAGTACTTTTGTGTAACTATGATAACTCTCTGTTAAGGAATAACCTTATGTACTATATCACTGTTATGATATATTTAACAGCTTTGTTGTGAGGTTTTCTGTTCTGTACTTTTATTTTTAACCCATGACGATTCATCTTTCCGATGCTTGGGCAACGGCACACGAACACTAAAGTTGTATTAAGTGTCATTCCCAGGGGTCAGAAATGTGGGTCGTTACAGTTGGTATCAGAGCTTCAGTTGAGCGAACACCTTAGCTTGATTTGGGTACAACACATTAGAGATAGGGCGAGAAGAGCCTTAGAATGAGTTAATCTTGAGAGAGTGGTTTTACCACCCATCCAAAAGATTCGTTTTAGATCCTTTGGTGTTGTTTCCCTTAAAACCATTTTGATCCTATCTTTGTATTCTAATAATACCTGTCATTGTTCAGTTAATTGAAAATGAGTACAAGAGGAAGAAGAGGGACAGGATCTGGAACCAGCACGGCTACAAATGGCAGAGCTGCTAGAAATATGCTAGTTGTAGAGCAGGTAGAAGAAGCAGTAATACAAGTGCAACCGCCTCAGAAATTTGCTACTCTGTGCAAAAATTATATTGCTTTGGGTGGTAAACAATTATTTGGAACTGGAAATATTCTTGGAGTTCAGACATGGCTCCGCTCTTGTGAAAGGATATTCGGGGATCTTCAGTTGGAGGATGCAACGAAGCGATTGTTGGCATCGCGACAGCTCCAAAAGTCAGCAATGGATTGGTGGGGTTCAGTGAAAGTTAATACCCCAGAGGAAGATTTTACTTGGGCGCAATTTAACAAAGTCTTTGAAGCTCGGATTATTCCGGAGGCAGGGAGGACTCAGTTGTTTAGGTGTTTCATGGATTTGTGGCAAGGTGAGATGACAGTGACGCGGTATGAGCATAAGTTCAATGCATTATCACGATTTGGACCAGGATTGGTTGACACGCCACTCAAAAAGAATGAAATGTTCGTGAAAGGAATGCGACCAGAATTCCATTGGGAAATGACCAATCATCTCAACGGTACCTTTACCAATCTGATCAGTATGGCTTTTAGATTTGAGGCTCTTGATATTGAGAAAGGAGTTCAGAAAGGAGTAGTGCCAACAGTTAATGCCCAACCTTTATCAGTGATACCTGTTGCTAGTAAGTCATTTTTCAAGCGCAAAGGGAGGAAGAAGTGATGGGGAAAGAAGCCTGGAGGTGGAACTCCAGCTCAGAACAAACAATTAGACTTGACCAATATTCTTTGTTATAAGTGCAACAAAATGGGCGACTTTGCAAATTAGTGCCCGAACCCGGCTAGTGGATCACTCTGCTACAATTGCAATAAGCAAGGACATATAAAGAACCAGTGCCTTTTTCCAAAGAAGGGATCTCAGGGGCAAGCTTTTACCATGGAGGAAATACCACCTACTTCTACGGATCCGAAAAGAAAACAGGTGTTGCAAGGTACATTATCCATTTCTGAAATTCCTGTTAGAGTATTACTTGACACCGGCGCATCCCATAGTTTTATTTCATATGACCTAATGAACTAGTTAAAACATAGATATGTTATTCTCCATAATTCTCTTTGTGTGTCGAACCCAATTGGGGGTTCGACCAATCTTGACACCATATGTATGAACGTACCTATTCTTATCGAGATTGGCCTTTCCTGACTTATTTGTTCTTGGGTTCGCGGGTTTTGGGGTATTATTGGGAATGGATTGGTTATATAAATTTAAAGCAATCATAAATTCTAATAGAAGGATTACCAGAGTTAGTGATGCTGGAAGTGTTGGTATGGATATTTATTGTGGGGGGCCTAATAAGTTAATGAGCACTTTCCTTTATTCTCTCGAAGTGCCCAAAGAGGAGATAAATGATATACCAATTGTTCGGGACTTCAAGGATATTTTTGAAGAAGTGCAAGGTTTACCTCCTCATGGGGAAGTAGAGTTCCGCATTGATTTGATTTCAGGAACTAGACCGATTGTTCAACCTCCCTAAAGGTTGGCGCCAAAGGAAAGAAGGGAGTTAGAGAAGCAGACGTTTGATTTATTACAGAAGGGTTTGATTGGACGTAGCACATCGAATTGGGGATCGCCAACAGTGTTTGTTACCAAGGCTGATGGTTCTCTTATATTATGTGTAGATTACCGAAAGTTGAATAAGAGAACTATCAATAATAAGTATCCTTTACCTGTGATTGATGACATGTTTGACCAGCTCCACGGATCTTGGATATTTTCTCAATTGGATCTTGCCACTGGTTTTCACCAATTAAGGGTAGCAGAGGAGAGTGTACCCTTAACAGCTTTTCAAACCCCTAATAGTTTTTACGAGTGGTTAGTGATGCCATTCGGATTGACTAACGCACCCGCTTATTTCGTGGATTTGATGAATAGTTCGGGATTTTATTAACAAGTTTGTCCTAGTCTTCATTGATGATAATCTTGTCTATTCTAAAACGGAGGAAGAGCACAAGTATCATCTCCGAGTTGTTCTAAGTACTTTAACAAGTCATGTTTTGAACGAAAAGTTTTCTAAGTGCCATTTCTGGAAATCCAAAGTTAGATTTCTAGGGCGCATAGTTTCAAGAGAAGGCATATTAGTGGACCTAGCTAAAGTAGTTGCGGTTCAAGACTGGAAGAAGCCCGAAAATGCGATCGAGGTCAAGAATTTCTTGGGATTGGCTGGATTCTACAGAAGGTTCATTAAAGATTTCTCGAAGATTGTTTCTCATCTAAAACAGTCGATGAAGAAAGATGCTAAGTTTGTGTGGACACCCAAGTGCGATCAAGCATTCAATGAGTTAAAGGAAAAATTGACCAATGCTCCCATTTTAACTATTCCAAATGGGGGCAAAGGATTAACAGTTTATACGGATGCTTGTAGGACCAGATTAGGGGCATTTTTGATGCAGAATGGAAAAGTAATAGCGTATGTGAGTCGAAAGTTGAAACCTTATGAGAAGAATTACGCTACACACGATCTGGTGTTGTTGGTAGTTGTCTTCGCATTGAAGGTGTGGAGGCACTATCTTTTGGGTGCAAAGTTTGAGTTACATACGGATCACAAGTCACTAAAGCATCCCTTTACCCAAAAGGATTTGAACTTGAGGCAACAAAGATGGCTGGAGTTTCTTATGTCCTATGACCTAGAGATTCTTTATACCCTAGGGAAAGCAAACGCAGTTGTAGATGCATTAAGTAGGAATGTGGCAACGATTGTGAATATGGAGGTTAAGCCAGCACTAATGGAAAGAATTACATATTTCCAAGAAGAAGACCCTATATTTGCTCGATTTAAGAAGAATGTTGAAGATGGAATTGTTTCTAGTTTTCAAGTTGATTCCCGAGGGATTTTAATATTAAATGGACGAATTTGTGTTCCAGATGTTAATGGAATTAGACAAGACATACCGAGAGAGTTCCATCGATCAAAGCTATCTATCCACCCAGCAGTAACTGAAATATTTCAAAACATGAAGAAGACTTTTTGGTGGAAAGGAATGAAGAGAGATATTTCAATCTTCGTAAGCCGGTGTGCGAACTGTCAACAAGTCAAGAGTGATCCGCAAAAGACTAGTGGGTTACTCCAACCATTAGAGATATCGAATTGGAAGTAGGAGCAAGTATCCATGGACTTTATTGATGGGTTGCCCAGAACAAGAAGAGTTAATGAAGGCATTTGGGTAATAGTAAATCGATTAACAAAGAGCGCCCACTTTATTCTGGTAAAGTCAACAAGAACTGTAGCTTCTTCGGTAGGGATTTATTTGAAGGAGATCGTTCGACTTCATGGAATTCCAGTAAGTATAGTCGGGACCGAGATCCCATCTTCACTAGTCGTTTTTGGGGAGCATTGCAGGCCGCTTTAGGGACAGAGTTGAATCTGAGCACAACCTATCACCCGTAGACAAATGGACAAACCGAAAGGGTGAACCGCATTTTAGAGGATCTCTTGAGAGCATGTATTTTGGATTTTGGAGGTTCTTGGGAAGATGATCATCTGCATTTGGTAGAGTTCTCCTACAATAACAGTTACCAAGCCAGTATTGGCATGGCATCCTATGAAGCTTTGTATGGACGACTATGTAAATCACCTGCATGTTGGGTTGAGACTGGAGACCGATTAGTTCTTGGACCAGAGATGATTCTGGAAGCATCAGAGAAAGTGGCTATGATCAAGAAAAGGATGAAAGAAGCCCGGGATCAATAGAAAAGTTATGCCAATCAAAGGAGAAGGGACTTGGAGTTGGCGGCCAAGGATTTGGTATTTGTGAAAGTTTCCCCGATTAAAGGAGTTATAAGATTTAGAAAAATAGAAAAGCTAGAACCCAGATTCATTGGACCATTTTGAATCCTTGTGAGAATTGGATCGTTAGCCTATAGAGTCGATTTGCCTGAAAGATTGTATGAAGTTCATAATTTCTTTCATGTATCTCATCTGAGAAAGCATGTTCATGATCCATCGCTGATTGTAGAGACTTCTGCTTAGGAAGACTTGGAGATAGAACCAAATTTAACGGTAATTAGACATCCAGTCCATATTGTAGATCAGGATGAGAGAAGATTGAGAAACAAGGTGGTGAAGCTCGCAAAGGTTCAGTGGAGTGATAATCCCCACAATTACACTTGGGAGACGGTAGATAGTATGAATCAAGCTTACCCTGAGTTGATGTTAGGATAGTGTTTGTTTGTTTGTAAGAATTATGTATGCATTGTTTATGATATAGTTGCTTAGTGTGTATATGTTGTATGGGTTTCAGGATATATATATATGTATGTGTGTATGTGTGTGTGTGTGTGTTTGTGTATGTATGTATGTATGTGTTACTCCAAAAATTCACCTTTCAATTTAGTCGAAACCATTCTAAGCAGAGAATAAAAGAGAGCAAGAGAGAAGAATTCCAGCTGGACCTTTCGAAGGAGTCGAAGGGATGCTATCGCCAAAGTCTGAAAATTTCGGAACCTTTCGAAGGTGTCTGAAGGTTTCTACAATCAAGATCTAGTAGGTTCATACCTTTCGAAGGGGACAAAGGAGTCGAAAGCACCCTTCCGCCTTCAGTAGCAACCTTTTGACTAGGTGAATCCAAATGCATGAAGACCTTTCGAATGAGTCAAAGCAGCACCTTTCAAAGACAATGAAGAACAAACCTTTCGAAACCAAAGGTTTCGCCCTCATTTAAAACATACGAAAGCAAGCATTGTCCTAAAAAACCCCTTCGAAATCTATAATAAGCCTTTCAAATCAGTCGAAGCCAATGTGATCCAGGAGGGTTCCGCATCAAATCAGAAACAAGAACTCAGACGTAACCAACATCATCGAAACCATTGAACATTACCTATCGACGGAGTCGGAAGCACTTACAAGGCAACACAAAGAAGAGAGGCGCAGTTCTTCCTTTCGACAAAGGTGAAGCATACTTGAGTTATTCGACGGCCACCTTTCGACCAAGTCGAAAGCATCAGAGTCGAAAGGTGCTGACCCGCATCTATAAATAAGACCCAAGGGGTCAAGTTTTAGGGATTCGATTATTCCATTCTAAACTTGTATCTTCTTAATCAAAAGTGTTGTAAACCATAATTACCAAATTGATATGGGAATTTCAAGTAATAAAATCATCTTTTGCTCACGAAAGGGAAGTCTCAAATATTTTAGATTACTTTACTGTTTTTAAAGTTTTTTTTTCAGTTTCATCCTTGTGTTTCAGATTTTTCCTACATCAAAAGGCCATTGTCGACACGGTCGAAACCTTGCGGATTCAAATAACTTCAATTACATACTTCAAGCTACCTTCTTCTGAGCTTCTGCTTTCGACGAGGTCAAAACCAAGCCATAATCTACTGAAGTCTTTGATTAATACCAGGTGCCAAAAGGAATAGCTTTCGACAAGTCAGAACCCAACCATAATTCACTTAAACCTTGGATTGAGACAAGAAACCTAAGAATCTTGCTTTCGACGTGGTCGAAACGTATCTTAAGATTGCTTTAACCGGTGACTTCTAATTCAAATCTGAGTCTTCTAAGCTCATAGCTTTCGACAAGGTTGAAACCTCTACTTCAAATATTTAACCAAAGCCCAAGTCACTTGACAACTTAAGCTTTTGACAGGGTTAAAACCCTCTAAATCAACCTTCATCCTGTAATCCAAAGACCATCTACTTGGATTCTACTTCCACTTCGAAAGGATAGCCTTCGAAAGGGAAATACACTTATCTCAACAAAGTCGAAAGGTTAATAGGGAAAGGAAATAAGCGTTTTGAACAAGTCGAAAGATTGGCTTAAGCAAGCTTTCACTATAACAACCTGTTTCAAAAGGATACCAACGTAAACACGCATATTCCATTCCTCTTAACTCTTCTAAGAGAAACCACAAGGAATTGACCTTGTCCTAAAAACTCTATTTTGGGGTGTTAGTTAGAATTTTTGTTAACATTTTTGGTGCTAGAGGGAGGGATCGAACCTCCGGCCTGGTTAAAACACCCAACACTACTATTCTCTAACCCCGCTTAGCTCAATCTCGAGTTCATCTACTTTGGTCGATTCATGGTTAGAAGAATCATAAGATCAGAACAAGGATCCTCTTAGCCACATGAGATAAAGTTCTGCTCAAAATTCATTAATGATTCCGATCAAAATAAAGAGCAAAGGCTCAGGCTAGAAGCTTTGAGAATTATAAATAAGAAAAAAGCAAAATCACACGATCCATAGAAATGGAGCTTAAATCCCTTTCATGTTGGCCCCACCCCAATTTTTGCCTTAGGAAAGGACAAATGGAAGTGATAATGTGTTTGAGAAGAACTATTCAACACTATTCCAAAGGCACAATCTTTGAAAAAGAAATAATGGCCGATTGCAATGTCTTTGCAAATAAGTGGCAACAACCAATTACAACAAGAACACTTCCTACATAAGGACCACAAAGGGTGGCAAAAAGAAAAGCAATCTGAAATGACCCACTTAATTTTTTTTATATATACAGTGGCCATTTAAACAAGAAAATATTTCATTCCAATTTTCTTCTATCCAGGATCTTTATGCCAATAAGAATATTGGTTTGTTTACATCATCTTAAACTTACATATGTGAGGATATATAAGCTACTACCTACTTGAATCAGAGTACAGAGATTTGAAAGTAGAAATCTGTTTGAGTATTTCTTAAAGGAAATACTCTCTACATAGCAGTAGTGTTTCTAAAACTAGATTTTCAAAGTACACTTGGGTTAATGTGTGACTATTGATTTTATGTCTCAAGACTTATCAATTTTCATAAATTTCCATAATTTTATTGCTGTATAAACTGTGCCTTTACTTGTGCATGTGTGTGTGCATGTTTCTGTGCATGTGTGTCTGTGGGAAATTCAGGTGCTTTATATTTTTCCTTCTTGTTAACAAAATGTCTGAGTCTACCCTATACTTGTGTTATAAAACAGAGCTAAAAACTTGACTCAAAACTCTTTAGTGCTGGCTTAACCCAGGCTCAAGAAAATGGCTATGTTAGCCCTATTCAGTTTGCACTATATCTCAACAAAACACATTTTATTTTTGTTTCTTCTCTAAGGCAGCTCATAACCTTATTGCCAGATTTTTCTTTACTTAAATATGGATTTTCTTAGGTCAGTTCTCTGGATATACATTCAATCCATAAATCCTTTATTCTCAAATTTTTCTACCATTATAGCCTAACTGTTCTTGAAGCTTAAAATTCATTTTCTTAGCAAAGCATTCTTGCAAAGCAAAATACATAAGTACCAGCTGATACATATAAGTTCAACACTTACAAAACAGTCAATGACAATACATTGGTTTTTCTAAGCAACTTAAACAAAATATCTTAACATAGTTCAACATGAATATTTAATTTAACTTCAGCAAAGTCTTTAAAAATAGCATCCAATCTCTAAGCAGTTAACTCATCCAAAGCCTGATCAACAAAATTCCTATTTACCTGCATAATCACCATGAACTGCCTCATACAAATATGAGACACCCAATGGTGCACAAACACAAATGGGTCAGACTAATGTCTGGTATGAGTAATCTATCTGGAAACATGATTTTATATTAACTTTTACTTATATTCAAATACTTTGAATGAATTAAGGAACTCAGTATCATCCCTATGCATGTTTTCTGTGTGGTATGTGTATTCATGTCAGTGCAAAACAAGTCATGTATGATTCAAGTGGTTTAGTTAAGAAAAAGCAATCATAAGATTCACCAATAAAATATCATAAATCAATCAATGCAATCATCAATTCAGTCATCAAAGCCCCTTTACAAATTTACTGGCCATCAGGGACTTTACCCAAGCCTCACCTGAACCTACTTCTATTGTTCACTATCAAATGTTATATGGTCTTTAGCTACTTTCTCTTTTTAACACACACTGCCTGGGACATCTCTCTCTGTTAACCCAGCACACTCAGGCCCCTGGGTATAAACATACCATGTGTGAGCTTGCAATGTTCACCTTGCCAAGCTATATTTTGTAGCCCTAAGATCCAAAATCCTTAGTTAAATTACTAAGTGTTAATTTCCCTTTTCATAATTGTGCTAACCCCTTCTGTATCTCACTTTTCAATCAGAAGAATATAAACAACTCAACCAACAAGTATTCATCCAGAGATGGGTAAGTCATATTCTCAGAAGCAAACATTTAATCATGAAAACAGATGTGATTTCTTAGTATATCATTTTTCCTGTGGGTTACAATGGATCCAGTTGTACACATATGGTCCTAAGTAATTTACTAGTTATCTTTTCTTACCTCTGGTTCAATCAGATTCATATTAATCTTGGAGATCTGGCTAAACCATAAGTATATTTTGATTTGGGTAATTCATAAAACATAGGAGCTCAGCACATGTACAACATTGCACTCCTACATTTTCTTTTGTTTTAATTAATATGAGACATAAGCAACAACACAATGTTGCAGCCCCATATTTCTTCCTATCTTCAGACCATATATCTACCACATGAATCCGGGGATTTTTATAAACAACTTTATAAAGAAAACTTATAAAAGAAATCACTCCATCTCAAAGTTAACCCATATCACAGATAAACATTTTAAAACATGAATCCATGACTCTTATCTTTCTGGGTAAATCACAGTGAGGGGTTTTACACTTAAACAGATCATTAACAAACCCAAGTCATCAAATCATAAAACATAACTTGTAAAAGAAAATGAATGATTAGTTCAAATAGGCTGCCTCAATATTCATGACTTAATGCCAAAGTTTTCAGTGAGGTTACTCACCTTTAATTCCTTTTTTCCTAAGCCTTACTCTTCTTTTGATCCTCTGCCTTCCTCTAACTCCAATGGCTAGTACTTCTTATCTTCTCTGGCTTATGTTCTTATTTTTCCTTTAGGTTATGAAGAGCAAAATGTATGATCTCACTATACTAAGCCTCCTTATATAAATCCTGACTGTCACTAGGGTTTTAGGGAATTACCCAATGTCGGTTTTGCCCCATAAGGTGATCTGCCCTACACTTGATTCATATATACAAGAAAAGGGTATGTGGTCCTTGATATATATTTTTCCAGAAAATAACTTCATTCTTTTAATCTTACACCGGGTCATGTTATCTTCATGACTTTAATTTTCCTAAGCAAAAGAATTGCTGGAAATGGATAAAGTGCCTATTTAAAGGTTCATACCATTTCCATGCAAGCCTTGTTTTCTACCTCCAATGTTTGACTGTATACATGTATAACATATGCATACCTAAGTCTTTATATTTTCCTTTCTTTCTTTAAATGATTTTTAAGTTTATTTCTGCCTAGTTTTCTTTTTTTTCCCCGTGCCAGATTTGTTTAGAGACAAAAAAAATCCTATCTTCATACATATGTATTTCTAAATTAGTTGTTTCTAATTTATATTGATTTCTGCCTATTTTATATATTTTTATAATTTATTTATCCCATCATATATTTTAACTGTTGCCTATTTTATCACACAGAAAAATGTGTGCATGTCTGTGCACTGTCTTGTGCACATGTACATGTTTTAGACCATATATCTGCAAATCAGTTTCCTATTCCTATCTTTTAAATGCAACTTTAAAACAAATACAAACTACATTAAATCATGAATCTGCTCACAAAATCAGGGTTATCACATATACCCCTCCTTTTAGGAATTGTGTCCCACAATTCTTGCATACTTAACTTAAGTATCATTACTTCAGAAAAATTAATTTTCTGATCTCAAAACCATTCTTAAGCCAACCACTTATTTAAACACTATGCATATTAAAACAGAAATCATAATGCATATTTCAATCAACACATTCATTAGTATATATATATAAATTTACCTTTCATTCAATCAAATAGTTGTGGATAATCATTTCTGATTTTATCCTCCACTTCCCATGTGCAATCATTTGGGTCAAGACTCCATTGCACTTTCACTAATTTAATTTCTTTGTTTCTCAATTTCTTGGTTTCTCTAGAAACTATGCCCACTGGCTCCTTTTCATAGATCATTCTAGGATCAATCTGCACATCCTTAGAGGATTCTAGGATTGCCTCCTTATCATGAACCCATCTTCTTAGTTGAGACACATGAAAAACATCATGCATTGCTCTTATTTCTTCTGGCAACTCTAACTTATAAGCTATAGTTCCTATTCTTTCTAGAATTTTATATGGCCCTATATATCTAGGAATCAACTTTCCTTGTTTCCCAAACCTTAGAACCTTTTTCATGGGTGATATTTTGATAAATACATAATATCCAACACCATATTGTACTGCCTTCCTTCTTTGATCTGCATATTTCTTTTGCCTATCTTGGGCAGAAGCAATTCTTTTTCTGATCAAAGCTATCTTTTCAGAAGTCTCCTTCACATTTTCTGGTCCTAAGACCACTTTTTCTCCAGATTCAATCCAACTTGAGGGTGATAAACATGGTCTCCCATATAGAGCTTCAAAGGGGGTCATGCCTATGCTACTATGATGGCTATTGTTGTATGCAAATTCAGCTAAAAAGATATGATCCTCCCAACTTCCTCCCCAATCCATTACACAAGCTCTTAACATGTCTTCAAGCAATTTGTTCACAATTTCAGTTTGGCCATCAGATTGAGGATGGTATGCTGTGCTTAAGCATAAATCAGTCCCCATTGCCTTGTGAAAACTCTACCAAAACTTTGAAGTGAAGATGGTATCTCTATCACTTACTATAGTCTTTGGTATACCATGCAGTCTGACTATTTCTTTAATAAACAACTAGGCTAATGTACTTGCACTTCTTTCTGATTTCACTGGTATAAAGTGGGCTGACTTGGTTAACCTATCAACCACTACCCAAATTCTATCATTTCCCCTCCTAGTTCTTGTCAAACCATCAATAAAATCCATTGATATGTCTTCCCATTTCCACTGTGGTATTTGTAAAGGTTGAAGCATCCCTAAGGGTTTTTGATACTCAGCCTTCACCTGTTGGCAAACCATACATTTAGATACATAGGTTGCCACTGCACTCTTCATACCACTCCACCAATAATCTCTCTTGAGGTTGTGATACATTCTTGTGCTTCCTGGGTGTATAGTGTATTTGCTTTTGTGGTAAGCATCCAAGATTTCTTGCTTTAACTCATCAATTGTTGGAACACATATTCTTTTTTCTTTCTTCAAATGGCCTTGATTATTTAACTGAAAACCTTCCACTGCCTCACCATTTGATATCTGAGTCTTCCTTTCAAATAAAAATGGATCTTGGTCTTGTAGCCTTACAACTTTATTCTTCAATTCTGATCCAAGAGTAACAAAACTTAATTTTCCCATTTCTACATTCTCACTGCATAAGCTCATCTTTTCTATGTTATCACTTTCTATCTCTGAATCAATTAATAATGATAAAGTGTTAAACTCTTCTATCATTAATCCAGCCACTCTAGCATGTTGTCTACTTAGGGCATCTGCTACTTTATTAGCCTTACCAGGTGTGTACAATATTTCGAAATCATATGAGGCTAAGAGTTCAATCCATCTTTGCTGCCTCATATTTAATTCTTTTTGTGAAAACAAATATTTAAGTGATTTATGGTCTGTATACACTTCAAATTTTGCTCCTAACAAGTAGTGTCTCCATAACTTAAAAGCATACACTATAGCAGCCAATTCAAGGTCATGAGTAGCATACCTTACCTCACTTGATTTCAACTGCCTAGAAGCATAAGCTATCTCTTGATGTTGTTGCATCAACACTGCCCCAAGCCCTTGTCCACTTGCATCAGTATACACCACCAAGTTTTCATTTCCTTCAGGTACTTTAAGAATTGGAGCTTGTACTAGTGCTTCCTTTAATTTCCCAAAAGCTTTCTCACACTCTTCTGTCCAAGTGAACACTTGATTCTTCCTGGTCAATCTGGTTAATGGAATTGAGATTTTTGCAAAATCTTTTATAAATCTCCTATAGTAACCAACCATTCCCATGAATGATCTGACTTCGGTGACATTAGTAGGCCTCTTCCAAGCTTGCACTGCAATGACTTTATTGGAATCTACAGATATTCCTTTCTCTGATATAATATGACCTAGAAAATTCACTTCATTTTGCCAAAAAGTGCATTTTGAAAACTTTGCTTTCAAGTCTTCCTGTCTCAATTTCTCAAATACCATATGCAAATGATTTTCATGCTCTCTAACTGACTCGGAATAAATTAGTATATCATCAATAAATATCAATACAAACTTATCCAAGTATTCTCTAAAAATCCTATTCATCAAATCAACAAAATAGGAAGGAGCATTTGTCAAGCCAAATGGCATTACTAAAAATTCATAAAGTCCATATCTTGTGTTAAAAGCTGTATACTTTATGCTTTCCTCTTCTACTTTCATCTTATGAAAGCCTGAAGCTAAATCAAGCCTAGAAAATATCTTTGCACCACTCAATTGATCAAAGAGATCATCAATTCTTGGTAAGGGATATTTATTTTTAACTGTGATTTTATTTAATTCCCTATAGTCAATACATAACCTAAGGGATCCATCTTGTTTCTTAACAAAGACCACTGGTGCTCCCCATGATGAGCTACTGGGTCTAATAAAACCTTTTTCTTCTAGTTCAACCAATTGCTTTTTCAGCTCCATCAATTCCTTAGGCCCCATTCTAGTTGGTCTTTTAACTACTGGGCTAGCTCTTGGAATTATTCTAATTGAAAATTCAACTGGTCTGTGGTTTGGAACTCCTCTCACTTCACCAAACACATCATCATATTGATTCACTATGGGGATTTCTTCTAATGCAGGCATGGGTTTTTCATTAGACAATGTAGAAAGGTTGGCTATACTTCTATTCTTATTTGCCTCACAAAGAACAACTATTCTTTGTCCATCAGAAACTTTCAATGATATGGTGGATGTCTCCATATTTATGATAGCCTTATACCTACTCAGCCAATTGAAAGTGTACGTGTAGTACTAAGGATCGTGTAATATGGTATATAAGTGTGGAAACTGATAATAGCAGTAAAATAAAAATTAAAGTAAGCACACCAGGAATTTTTATACTGGTTCGAACTTCCCGTTCTACGTCTAGTCCCAGAATACCCTCTGGATTTAAACTAAACCCCTCACTTAACCCGGAGGAATACGTATACGACACCTGAGCAGCCGAACAGGAATTTTTTCGCCTCAACAGCCGAAGAGGACTTCAACTTAATACAAATAGTTTGTTGACGAATGTGTTCTGAATAACACTGATTGTCTTTTGATAGTACAACTTTCCTATAATCAAATCCTCAAGAGTATATGTGTGTGTGAAGATTTAGAAGGAAGATAATCACGTAGAATCGAAGTATATGAATTAAATCAAGGATTCTAGTGATATTAAATAAGAATGAATGCTTTTATTTGCAGAAATGAATAGAGAATAGATTTCAGAATTATAAACAAGAATCGGTGAATGTAGAAGTGAATTAAATATGTTTATATAGTTGTAGAATAGTTACAATCTTTCATGAAGAGTTTCAATCAAGAGTTGTGTCCATATCTGTTGGATTAAAGAACATTCCTCTTCATGAACAATTGCACCTCTTCAGAAAAACTAGCCGTTGTGTTCTGGTCGGTTGACCGAGAAACCTGGGCCGGTCAGCTGAGTTTACAGATGTAAATAAAATGGTGCATTTCTGTGCACTGGACACAGAGTCGGTCGACCGAAGATTCTGGTCGGTCGGCCGACCTGCTGTTATTTGCACAGTGTACACTTATTTTTGTATAAATCATTTTGTGTGTATGTGTGACTACTTGAGGAATGATTTTAACAATATTCTAAGACTCAAAATAAAATATTCACACTAAAATTTAAATTATAGTCTTGTCTCCTTTGTAGTGTGCAATATATGGTTATTCTCCTTTTTGTCACTTTCGTATAGTATTCTCGTCGTATGATCTCTGAAGCTTGTGTCATGAATCAAAACTCATGAATCAACATTCTCCCCCTTTTTGATTGATGACAATACTTATGTGACGAAGTAGAACTTATCTATATTATAATTCTCCCCCTGAATATATGGCGACTTTTCTGCAAAAAATATGTTAGCTTTCATACATTTCTCCCCCTTTGTCATCGACAAAAAGGAATACTTACTAGATGTAATATGTAAAAGAAACGCGAATCATTGAATTTTAAATATTACATATTCAAACCAAAATAGGAATAATTAAAGATGTTTGCTTAATACACAACATTTAATAAAAAGAAACATATTGTTCATAAAGAAATTCTTGAAATTAAACTGTAAAACAATACGATTACTCCTCATCATCATCGGAATCCCAAAATTCTGGACGAATATTTTCTTCCGGAGGAACATGTTCCTTACCATGTCTTTGAGTGTGAGGAGCATGAGTTCCGGATGTACCAGAACTTGTGTTATCTGAAGTAGACCAAGAGAAATTTGGTGCGGGTCTTTTTCCGGGAGTAACAAAGGAGGCACCGGCTTCGGAAGTACATGATAAGGCATCCCATAATTTTACGAAGAATCCCTTGATCTTCTTGAAACAACCATCAATTTTTCGTAGTCGGCTATCCAAGGCTATTTGATTTTGTGCCAAAATGTCAATGGCCGCTTCCGTACTCATTCCGGGAGTTGGTCGTTGAATAAAGGATTGGCGGGTTATACGTTCCATAGCATGAGTAGATGGTTGAGGTGTAGAATAGCTACGACGTAGTTGTTCTCGAGGAGTAGTACGCCATTGGTGAAAAGTTGAAATTTTAGAAGGTGCATCGGGTAACTTCATTAGTTTTATGGTTCGTGAGTCAAAAGAACGAACTTTGGATGTTTCGGATTCCGGAGCATTGGTAACGAAGCTATTAATCAACCTCATTATGTGTTCTCCATAATAAATATGGAGCATCTTTCCTTGGTTGAAAGAGAGAAATTCATCCATAAGAAGTTGTGCCCAATTTATTCGTATATTTCCGCACATAGCATACAAAGCTTTGAAGTTTTCGGGATATACTAAGTGATATGAACCCCCTCTTGGAACTATAAACTTCATCATGAATCGATGAAAGAGTCGGGCTTTAGGTCGAAGGGATGAAGTTTGCCTTAAATCAGTAGCATCATCTTCAAAAAATAGATGGCTTAGACGGTCACGGGTTGATATATTATAATCCACATCATGTAACGAGATACCACCCGGTCTAGCATCCAAAATGTGATTAATTCGATCAATGGAAAGGAAAATCGAAGTGCCACAAACCGATGTCCAAATACAATTTTCAGTGTTTCTTGGCGGATTTACAAGGTTGAGGTTCGCTAGAAATAACTTGACCATAATATGATTAATTTTTAAGTTATTTTTCCTATGGTCAAGAAATGTATCAAGACCACTCTCAAGGGCGGCATTTTCAATACCATAGGAAACAAAATCAGGATAACTTACAAATGATTCTTCAAAATTTTTGGCATCTTGAAGTTTTATCCATCTTTGAAGAGCTATATCATTAACTAGCCATGAAGCAATTTGTGTATCCACTAGAGTAGATGAAGAAGAGCCACCGGTTGTCTTTGATTTCTTCTTGGGAGCCATTTGTATTTGGAAGAAAGGATTAAAGATTTGAGAAGTTTTAATGGGGGCTAGGTTAAAAACTGTAATTGGGAAAGTGAGAGTGAAGAGGTAAGTTGAAAAGTGAATGGATGGGCTGTTTAAAAAGAAAATAGAAGTAGCAGTTTTATACGTTCGGTCGACCGAATGACTGGGTCGGCTGACCGAGCTGCTAATCTGAAGGGTGCGAAAACTCTCGGGAAGGATTCGGCTGACCGACTCAGGGTGTTCGGTAGACCGACCCTGTTGGAAATGTTTGTTTGAAATTCTCGAGAAGGGTTCGGCTGACCGACTCAGGGTGTTCGGTCGACCGACCCTGTTAGAAGTGAATTTTTTGCAGTTTTATATATAATATAAATATAGCAATATATTTTATTATCAATGCACTATACATCTTATTTGTAATACCAACAACATACATATATATATATAATATGCTTAGCCACCGTTTAAAATCTGCATTCCCATGAGTTTGGAGATGGAACATTTTCTATCGGTGACCATCTTGGAGTTATTGGAGTTTGAACAGGATTTGACGATGATGAGGGTCTATAAGAAGGTTCAGCAACATCATCCTTCTTTGATGAACAAATTTTCATGGCAATCTTTTCTAGAAAACTTAAACGTCTCGTCGTGACTTTTTGTTCATAGTAGAGTTCCCGTTGCATATCCATTTGTTGTCGTTGGTAGTGATGTATTTCATCAATTTTTTGTTTGGTGGTTGGAGATATTACCATCGTATTCTTCCCTTTTTTCTTTTCAGGTGTATAGCCTGTATGGGAGTCTTCCCATGGTTTCCACCCATGTCGGGGGTCTTTATCTGGAGAGGAGAAGTCTAGAACATGTTTAGGCATGGGAAAGGTAGGATAGGGGCCATTTTCGGGAATGCGATCGGAACAATCGTCGTCCAGAGATGTGTATGATACATGAGAATTTTCAGAGTTATAGTAATCATTGTTTGAAGACATTTTTCAAGTTTTTTATTATTTTAATTTTCGTAGTATATGTTATAAAAGATAAGCATAGTACATATATATAACAATCTATCTTCTGAAAAATTAGTGGATTGAAACTAATTTTAATTATAATCACAGAATTTTAAGAATAAATTTTTTTTTTAAATGTATGATTTATAAATCAAGAGCTAAATATAGTTTTTCTGAAAACAAAACAGATAAATCAAATTTTAAAGAGAACTAAAACAAGAAACACCCATAGCTCAAGTAGCTATAACACAACATCTAACAAACAAGTCAGAGGTCATGAGTTCGAGTTCCGCTTTGGTCAGAAATAAAACAATTTTTGTTTTTCGATATTCTTGCATATTTTTATTCATAAATCTTTAAACGACATTATACCTAAATCACGTCTAAGTTTTATAAAAATATTTTCATTTAGTGGTTTAGTAAAAATGCAGCAATTTGATTTTCAGTATTGATAAATTCTAAATTTATTAATCCTTTTTCCAAACAATCACGAAGAAAGTGATGACGAATATCAATGTGTTTTGTTCGTGAGTGATTGACCGGATTTTTAGAAAGATTTATTGCACTAGTATTATCACAATAAATTATAGATTTTTCAAGATGACAATTAAAATCTTGTAGTGTTTGTTGCATATAGACGACTTATGCACATGCCAAAGCAGCAGATATATATTCTGCTTCACATGTTGATAAAGAAACACAGTTTTGTTTCTTACTAAACCAAGAGACTAAGGAACGTCCAATGAAATGACACGTTCCGCTCGTACTTTTTCGATCCGTCCGACTTCCTCCAAAATCAGCATCGCTATAGGAAACTAATTCGAAAGGACATTCTTTCGGATAAAATAGTCCGAAATCTTTGGTTTTAGTTAGATAACGAATAATGCGTTTAACTGCTCTCATATGTGACTCTTTGGGATTTGCTTGAAATCGAGCACATAAACAAACACTCATCATTATATCGGGTCGACTCGCTGTTAAATAAAGTAAAGAACCTATCATACTACGATATAGCTTCTGATCAACACTTTTGCCCTCCTCGTCTCTATCAAGATGAGTAGTTGTGCTTATTGGAGTTGGCTTGGCAGAAGTGTTTTCCAGACCAAATCGTTTAATTAAATTATGACAATATTTTTCTTGATTAATAAAAATTCCATTTTTAATTTGTTTAATTTGTAATCCAAGAAAATATGACAATTCTCCCATATGAGACATTTCAAATTCATTTGTCATTATAGTTGAAAATTCCTGACAAAGTTTTTCATTTGTCGAGCCAAAAATGATATCATCAACATATATTTGAATTATTAAAATATCTTTATTAGTTTTCTTAATAAAAAGTGTTTGATCTACTTTACCAATTTCAAAACCAGATTCTAATAAATAGCTTTTAAGACGATCATACCAAGCACGTGGTGCTTGTTTTAAACCGTATAACGCTTTTTTGAGTTTATAAACATGATCCGGAAATTTTTCATGTTTAAACAGAGGTGGTTGTTCAAAAAACATTTTCTTTTATGTATCCATTTAAAAATGCACTTTTAACATCCATTTGATACAGTTTAAAATTATGAAAGCATGCGAAAGCTAATAAGATTCGTTTTGCTTCAAGTCGGGCGACTGGAGCAAATGTTTCTTCGTAATCAATTCCTTCTTCTTAATTATATCCTTGTGCAACTAATCTAGCTTTATTCCTGGTTATATTTCCTAGTTCATCTGCTTTATTTTTGAAAACCCATTTAGTACCGATGACAGATTGATCACTAGGTCTAGGAACGAGTTCCTAAACTTTGTTTCGTTCGAATTGATTTAGTTCTTCTTGCATGGTAAGAATCCAGTAGTCATCAATTGATGCTTCTTTTATATTCTTAGGTTCTATGTTAGAGAGAAAAGCTACATGACCAACTTGATTTAGTTGATGTCTGGTTTTAACATTCGTATTAACTTCTCCAATTATATTTTGCACAGGATGATCTCTTAAAATTCTAGGTGGAGATTTTATTATATTAGGAGTAATGTTTGTATTGGTTTCATGAGTCTCAAAATTTTCATTTGTATTAATATTTTCATTCTGAGTAGTTTCATCATCAGAATCAAAAGTAACAATTGGAATTATATTTTTAAAATTTTCGTCAAATGACACATGTAAGCTTTCTTCAATAATTTGAGTTCGTTTATTATAAATTCGATAAGCCTTGCTTCGTTCCGAATATCCAACGAATATTCCTTCATCGGATTTTGGATTGAATTTTCCTAGCTGATCTTTAGTATTTAAAATAAAACATTTAGAACCAAAAACTTTAAGATATGAAATATTTGGTTTTCTTCCATTTAGAAGTTCATATGGAGTATTCTTAGTTAATGGTCGAATAGAAACACGATTTAATACATAACAAGCAGTAGCTACAGCTTCTGCCCAAAAGTGTTTCGATAAAGTGGTTCCATTTAATAAAGTTCTTGCACATTCTTGTAACGTTCTATTTTTCCTTTCTACAACTCCATTTTGTTGTGGTGTTCTAGGAAACGAAAAATTATGGTTAATACCTTTCTTGTTACAAAATTTTTCAAAAGCTTCATTTTCAAATTCTCCTCCATGATCACTTCTTATATTTTTAATTTTCAAACTTTTAATATTTTGAATTCTTTTAACAAAAACTTTAAAATTATCAAAAGTATCACTTTTATTTTTCAAAAAGAAAATCCAAGTATATCTAGAGAAATCATCTACAATAACAAATACATATCTATTATGATTAATAGACTGCACTTGAGTTGGACCAAAAAGATCCATGTGTAAAAGTTCAAGTGGTTGTTCTGTAGATATTACTTTCTTTGATTTAAAAGAAGATTTTGTTAATTTTCCTAATTTACATGCATC
Source organism: Allium fistulosum (assembly GCA_030737815.1). Classification (NCBI taxonomy): domain Eukaryota; kingdom Viridiplantae; phylum Streptophyta; class Magnoliopsida; order Asparagales; family Amaryllidaceae; genus Allium; species Allium fistulosum. The sequence goes on along the minus strand of CM060907.1, from coordinate 419,334,109 downwards.
ACAAAATATATTAGTTTCGAATTTTATATTGGGTAAACCTTTAACTAATTTATTTTTAGCTAGTTTGTTGATAGTATTAAAATTGATGTGACAAAATCTTTTGTGCCAAAGACAAGAATCGTTTTCTTTAGCCACTAGACACAAATTTGAATCATTATTAACATTCATATTTAAGATATAAATGTTTTTATCTCTTTTTCCTTCGAAAATAGTGTTATGATTTTTATCAAAAATATTACATTTATTTTCTGAAAAAGTTATATTAAAACCTTTATCGCATAGTTGACTAATACTTAATAAATTGTGTTTTAAATTTTTAACTAATAAAACATCAGTAATGAGAGGTAAATTAGAGGTACTGTTGCTACTGACATTGCCTTTGCTGATGATATATCCTTTTGAGTTATCTCCAAAGGTGACTGATCCTCCATTTGAGTATATAATGTTTGACAACATTTCTTTGTTTCCAGTCATGTGTTTTGAGCAACCGCTATCTAAGATCCATTTTCCTCTCTTCTTATGTGGTACCTGCAAAAAGTTTATAAAAAGTTGGTACCCAATCTTTTTAGGGTCCTAAGAGTTAGATCTTAGGAAGCCAAACCCATACGGGTTCAGAATTCCCTTTATAAACATAATTCTTGTTATTATGAACAGTTTCCATAAACATTTTGATATGTTTATTCCTTATCAAAACATTATTTGTTTTTGGAATCCATATCTTGATGGTTTTAGTATTTGGATAAACTGTTTTCTTAATATCTTTCTTAATATTATTATTAATCCTACTTTTAGCAAAATTATTTTGTTTCTTAAATCCTAGTCCAGATTTATTGTTAGAAGATTGAGAGTTTTCTAGTATACTAGAAAGATTTTCTCTTCCTTTATTGAAATTAGATACATTTTTAGAAATATCATCAAATTTTATTTTAAGACTAGATTTTTCTAACTCTAAATCCTTAATCTTAGAGTTTAAACTATTATTTTCGAAAAGTAAAACATCATTTTTATTTTTCTGAATTTCTAGTTCTTCAGATATTGACGAAATTTGAGAAGATAAGTTAGAATTCGATTGTTTTCAAGTTCTTCTTCCAATATTATCTTCTCATCTTTCAACATATCTACTTCTAAAACTGTTCTATCTAACTTTCTTTGCAACTCCTTATTTTTCTTTTTAAGTTGCTTTGCTAAATTTACTAATTCAGAATTTATTTCAATTAAATCTTCAAAAGTAAAATCACTTACATCGTCTGACGAAGCCATGAAGCATACATTTGCTTGTTCATTATCACTTTCACTCTCTGATGAGGATGATGAGTCAGTGTCGTCCCAAGTGACTGAAAAAGCTTTTCGTTTGGTTTTGTCCTTCTTGAAATTATTCTTTTTACGATCTGGACAATCCTTCTTCATGTGTCCTTTCTTATGACATTCATAACATTCCATTGTTGAAGATGATGGTTTGCTGCTATTGGAATTGTTGTTGGAATTATTTTTGTTTCCCTTGAATTTGTTTCTGTTGAATTTCAAAAACTTTTTGAAATTTTTGGCGATCATTGCCATATCTTCATTATCTGAGTCGGAATCATCTTTTTCTGCTTGGAATGCCACATTTTTCTTTTCTTGTGCTCCATTTCTTTTTGCCTGCAAATTTACTTCGTAGGACATTAAATTACCTATCAATTCTTCTGGTTTTAATGTTGACAAATCAGTTGCTTCTTCAATAGCTAGGACTTTTCGTTCCCATTCGTCCATTAAAGAATTTAAGATTTTTGTAACAACATCAAAATCAGTAAACTTTTGTTCTAATGATAATAAAGCATGATAAATATCCTGAAATCTAGAGTACATGTCATTTATAGATTCATTTGGCCTCATTTTAAAATTTTCAAATTGATGTTTCAACATAGAAATTTTGCTTAATTTAACTTTGTTCGTTCCTTCATGCGAAACTTTAAGAGTTCTCCAAATTTCATAACCTGAAGTGCACATGCTAACTCTATTGAATTCATTTCTATCTAATGCACAAAATAAAATATTCATAGCCTTTGCATTTGATGTAGCATCTAGTTTTTGTGTGTTACTCCAAGTTGAGTATTCTCCAGTAGGAGTTGTGTACTCACTTTGTATAATATTCCAGATATCAAATCCACTCGATTGCATATAGATTCTCATTCTAGTTGACCAATAATTGTAATTTATACCATTGAAAAGTGGAGGTCGTGAAGTCGATTGACCTTCTGTGAAACTAGAATTAGTGTTAGTGTTAACATCGTTAGTTTGTGTGGTTGCCATATTACTAGAAATAAATATCGAATAACTTTGTGATGGTTATAGGATGACCTTGCTCCGATACCAAATGAAAGTGTACGTGTAGTACTAAGGATCGTGTAATATGGTATATAAGTGTGGAAACTGATAATAGCAGTAAAATAAAAATTAAAGTAAGCACACCAGGAATTTTTATACTGGTTCGAACTTCCCGTTCTACGTCCAATCCCAGAATACCCTCTGGATTTAAACTAAACCCCTCACTTAACCCGGAGGAATACGTATACGACACCTGAGCAGCCGAACAGGAATTTTTCCGCCTCAACAGCCGAAGAGGACTTCAACTTAATACAAATAGTTTGTTGACGAATGTGTTCTGAATAACACTGATTGTCTTTTGATAGTACAACTTTCCTATAATCAAATCCTCAAGAGTATATATGTGTGTGAAGATTTAGAAGGAAGATAATCACGTAGAATCGAAGTATATGAATTAAATCAAGGATTCTAGTGATATTAAATAAGAATGAATGCTTTTATTTGCAGAAATGAATAGAGAATAGATTTAAGAATTATAAACAAGAATCGGTGAATGTAGAAGTGAATTGAATATGTTTATATAGTTGTAGAATAGTTACAATCTTTCATGAAGAGTTTCAATCAAGAGTTGTGTCCATATCTGTTGGATTAAAGAACATTCCCCTTCATGAACAATTGCACCTCTTTAGAAAAACTAGCCGTTGTGTTCGGGTCGGTTGACGGAGAAACCTGGGCCGGTCAGCTGAGTTTACAGATGTAAATAAAACGGTGCATATCTGTGCACTGGACATAGAGTCGGTCGACCGAAGATTCTGGTCGGTCGGCCAACCTGCTGTTATTTGCACAGTGTACACTTATTTTTGTATAAATCATTTTATGTGTATGTGTGACTACTTGAGGAATGATTTTAACAATATTCTAAGACTCAAAATAAAATATTCACACTAAAATTTAAATTATAGTCTTGTCTCCTTTGTAGTGTGCAATATATGGTTATTCTCTTTTTTGTCGCTTTCGTATAGTATTCTCGTCGTATGATCTCTGAAGCTTGTGTCATGAATCAAAACTCATGAATCAACACCAATCAACTCCTAAAATAATCCATATGCCCGGATATTGCAACACATATAGGTCTGACTCAAACACATGTCCCTCTATATTTAATCCCAGTTGCATACATATCATACCCAGAACACATGAACTACCTATAGGGCTTCTAATTAACAGTGGCTTATCAACAATCATACAGTTCAATTTTAATTGTTGTGCAATATCATGGGAGATCAATGAGCGTGTAGCCTCAGTGTCATACACTACTGCAAAAGGTATTGAGTGAATAAGCAAAGTACCTTCAACTTGACCATGCTTTTCAACACTTGATCCCTCAGCTGCCTTGCCTTTTCCTTCCAAAGCCCCTAATTTTCCTTGCTTAAAATCTGGACAATTCCTCTTTATGTGACCTTCCTTCCCACAATGGTGACAATTGAAGGATGCATGCCTAACATTTGTGCATCTATTCTTCATATGCCCCTCTTGGCCACAGTTATAACAAATGATCTTCTTCTTAACTTCAGTAGCCCTGACTTCTTCTGGTTTCTTGGTGGAAGCTATGTCTGTTTTCTTCTTATCATAAGGGTGAAATTTACCCTTTCCCTTCTTGTTTTGGTTATTCTTGAATGCCATGAATTTCTCTCTAGCTTTATCATGTTGTTCAATGCTCAGAGTCAAATCCAAAACTTGATCAAAAGTCTTGTCCTTATATGGTAGCATGGCTCTACTAAGGCTAGGGTTCAACCCTTGAATATATCTGCCATTCTTAGCCTCCTCAGTAGTGATGAGCACTTCACCATACTTTGCCAATGATTCAAACTTCTGAGTGTACTCAGTGACACTCATAGTTCCTTGCCTTAATTTTATAAATTCCTCTAGCAAAGATTCCTTGGCTGATGCAGGGACAAATCTGCCTTCCAACATTGCTTTAAATTGATCCCATGTCACTTCTCCTTCAGGTCTTCCAGCTATGATAACCTCCCACCAATCCAAAGCTGCTCCTCTCAATTGCCTGGATGCAATTTGCCTCTTTTTTTGGTCTTCAACTTGCATGTCTGCAAAGATTCTTTCCAAAATTCTAAGCCAATTTTGAACTCCCATAACTCCTTCTGTGCCATCAAAAGTTTTGCCTCCAAGATTGGTAAAAGTCTTGAGTAGTTTGGAAAGTTCCTCATGTGGATTTTCCTTCCTGTTGCCTACTCCATCTCTTATGGCTCTCATGAATTCTTGCACATTCACCATGGGTGGTTCACTTGTTCCTACATTTTGATGTCTGGGTCCTACCATAACTCTATGGATATAATACTTAGGTTAGTCTGTTTTGTCTAATACTTTACCGATTTATTCATTTTAATCTATCACTATTCTATTATAGTAGATATTAATAGTGTAAACATTAACAAACAAAGCATCCAAAGCAGTCAACACTTCCATACATCCAATGCAAACAAGTTCATACAAAATTTTGCTATGTTATTTAACAACATAGCTCTGATACCAAATGAAATGACCCACTTAATTTTTTTTTTATACAGTGGCCATTTAAACAAGAAAATATTTCATTCCAATTTTCTTCTATCCAGGATCTTTATGCCAATAAGAATATTGGTTTGTTTACATCATCTTAAACTTAAATATGTGAGGATATATAAGCTACTTCCTACTTGAATCAGAGTACAGAGATTTGAAAGTAGAAATCTGTTTGAGTATTTCTTAAAGGAAATACTCTCTACATAGCAATAGTGTTTCTAAAATTAGATTTTCAAAGTACACTTGGGTTAATGTGTGACTATTGATTTTATGTCTCAAGACTTATCAATTTTCATAAATTTCCATAATTTTATTGCTGTATAAACTGTGCCTTTACTTGTGCATGTGTGTGTGCATGTTTCTGTGCATGTGTGTCTGTGGGAAATTCAGGTGCTTTATATTTTTCCTTCTTGTTAACAAAATGTCTGAGTCTACCCTATACTTGTGTTATAAAACAGAGCTAAAAACTTGACTCAAAACTCTTTAGTGCTGGCTTAACCCAGGCTCAAGAAAATGGCTATATTAGCCCTATTCAGTTTGCACTATATCTCAACAAAACACATTTTATTTTGGTTTCTTCTCTAAGGCAGCTCATAAGCTTATTGCCATATTTTTCTTTACTTAAATATGGATTTTCTTAGGTCAGTTCTCTGGATATACATTCAATCCATAAATCCTTTATTCTCAATTTTTTCTACCATTATAGCCTAACTGTTCTTGAAGCTTAAAATTCATTTTCTTAGCAAAGCATTCTTGCAAAGCAAAATACATAAGTACCAGCTGATACATATAAGTTCAACACTTACAAAACAGTCAATGACAATACATTGGTTTTTCTAAGCAACTTAAACAAAATATCTTAACATAGTTCAACATGAATATTTAATTTAACTTCAGCAAAGTCTTTAAAAATAGCATCCAATCTCTAAGCAGTTAACTCATCCAAAGCCTGATCAACAAAATTCCTATTTACCTGCATAATCACCATGAACTGCCTCATACAAATATGAGACACCCAATGGTGCACAAACACAAAAGGGTCAGACTAATGTCTGGTATGAGTAATCTATCTGGAAACATGATTTTATATTAACTTTTACTTATATTCAAATACTTTGAATGAATTAAGGAACTCAGTATCATCCCTGTGCATGTTTTCTGTGTGGTATGTGTATTCATGTCAGTGCAAAACAAGTCATGTATGATTCAAGTGGTTTAGTTAAGAAAAAGCAATCATAAGATTCACCAATAAAATATCATAAACCAATCAATGCAATCATCAATTCAGTCATCAAACCCCCTTTACAAATTTACTGGCCATCAGGGACTTTACCCAAGCCTCACCTGAACCTACTTCTATTGTTCACTATCAAATGTTATATGGTCTTTAGCTACTTTCTCTTTTTAACACACACTGCCTGGGACATCTCTCTCTGTTAACCCAGCACACTCAGGCCCCTGGGTATAAACATACCATGTGTGAGCTTGCAATGTTCACCTTGCCAAGCTATATTTTGTAGCCCTAAGATCCAAAATCCTTAGTTAAATTACTAAGTGTTAATTTCCCTTTTCATAATTGTGCTAACCCATTCTGTATCTCACTTTTCAATCAGAAGAATATAAACAACTCAACCAACAAGTATTCATCCAGAGATGGGTAAGTCATATTCTTAGAAGCAAACATTTAATCATGAAAACAGATGTGATTTCTTAGTATATCATTTTTCCTGTGGGTTACAATGGATCCAGTTGTACACATATGGTCCTAAGTAATTTACTAGTTATCTTTTCTTACCTCTGGTTCAATCAGATTCATATTAATCTTGGAGATCTGGCTAAACCATAAGTATATTTTGATTTGGGTAATTCATAAAACATAGGAGCTCAGCACATGTACAACATTGCACTCCTACATTTTCTTTTGTTTTAATTAATATGAGACATAAGCAACAACACAATGTTGCAGCCCCATATTTCTTCCTATCTTCAGACCATATATCTACCACATGAATCCGGGGATTTTTATAAACAACTTTATAAAGAAAACTTATAAAAGAAATCACTCCATCTCAAAGTTAACCCATATCACAGATAAACATTTTAAAACATGAATCCATGACTCTTATCTTTCTGGGTAAATCACAGTGAGGGGTTTTACACTTAAACAGATCATTAACAAACCCAAATCATCAAATCATAAAACATAACTTGTAAAAGAAAATGAATGATTAGTTCAAATAGGCTGCCTCAATATTCAGGACTTAATGCCAAAGTTTTCAGTGAGGTTACTCACGCTTAATTCCTTTTTTCCTAAGCCTTACTCTTCTTTTGATCCTCTGCCTTCCTCTAACTCCAATGGCTAGTACTTCTTATCTTCTCTGGCTTATGTTCTTATTTTTCCTTTAGGTTATGAAGAGCAAAATGTATGATCTCACTATACTAAGCCTCCTTATATAAATCCTGACTGTCACTAGGGTTTTAGGGAATTACCCAATGTCAGTTTTGCCCCATAAGGTGATCTGCCCTACACTTGATTCATATATACAAGAAAAGGGTATGTGGTCCTTGATATATATTTTTCCAGAAAATAACTTCATTCTTTTAATCTTACACTGGGTCATGTTATCTTCATGACTTTAATTTTCCTAAGCAAAAGAATTGCTGGAAATGGATAAAGTGCCTATTTAAAGGTTCATACCATTTCCATGCAAGCCTTGTTTTCTACCTCCAATGTTGGACTGTATACATGTATAACATATGCATACCTAAGTCTTTATATTTTCCTTTCTTTCTTTAAATGATTTTTAAGTTTATTTCTGCCTAGTTTTCTTTTTTTTCCCTGTGCCAGATTTGTTTAGAGACAAAACAAATCCTATCTTCATACATATGTATTTATAAATTAGTTTTTTCTAATTTATATTGATTTCTGCCTATTTTATATATTTTTATAATTTATTTATCCCATCATATATTTTCACTGTTGCATATTTTATCACACAGAAAAATGTGTGCATGTTTGTGCACTGTCTTGTGCACATGTACATGTTTTAGACCATATATCTGCAAATAAGTTTCCTATTCCTATCTTTTAAATGCAACTTTAAAACAAATACAAACTACATTAAATCATGAATCTGCTCACAAAATCAGGGTTATCACACAATCGAAGAGTATGAAACTATAAGGCCAAGGAACAAAAAAATCAAAGAGTCATCCTCAAGAATCAAGCTTCAAATCTAGACTTCCCAAAGAATGCAACTTAACAACATCTATAGAGAACGTCTAATTGCTTACTAAGGATGAGCTTAACTATTGGCCATCACAGAAAAAGAAGCCAAAACATAAAAGGAATCTGAGAGGATCCTACTGTTACTTCCACATGATGAATGGCCATGAAACCAATCATTGCAGAGCCTTGGAGGGGTTGATCATAAAAATTTTCGACAAGGAAAGATTCATGAATTTGTAAAGAGAATTTGAGAGAAATTCAATAAAGAGTTACTTTTCAAAGAAAGATCTACATGGTTGGGAGTGAAATACTCCTTATATTTGGAAACTACCTAAGATGGTAGAAAAGCCTCTGTCCGCGCCGAGTTGGCCAGAGTAGAGCACCTCCTAGAGGGAGGGCGGGTAAGCCTTTAGCGGCGCTATAAGATGGCCAGGTTAAAGCACCGGACAAGCCCTTGGTCGTGCCTCTGGTCAGGTCAAGGCACCTCCTGGAGGGAGGATGGAATAAGCCTTTATCCACGCAATAAGAAGGCCAGGGTAAAGCACCAAACAAGCCCTTATACGCGCCACGCTATGGCCAGGGTAAGGCACCTTTTGGAGGGAGGACGGAGTAAGCCATTATCTGTGCCATAAGATGGCCAGGGTAAAGCACCGAACAAGCCCTGTCTGCGCCACACAATGGCCAAGGCAGGACGCCTCCTGGAGGGAGGTCGGGTAAGTCCTTGGTTCCAGCCTCTAAGATGAGCTAACCAAGAGCACCAGACAACAATGGAAAAAGATGTCAAGGCCCAAGAAGAGGCCCATCAAACAATGGACAAAGATGTCCAAGCCCAAAAATAGGCACATCAAATGAAGGACTGAGACATCCAAGCCCAAGAGGAGGCTCATTCAGTAATGGACTAAGATGTTCAAGCCCAAGAGGAGACTCATTAAATAAAAGACTGATATGTTCAAGCCCGTGAAACGACATATCCGATTATGGACTAAGACATCCGAGCTCAAGAGGCAACTAATCAAATTACTTCTATACAAAACCTGAAGGGTTCATACATCAAAGGAGTAGAAAAGAACTCCGCTTATTAACACACAAATCTGGGTTTCGGGTCTCTCATATTTGAATTTCATCTATTAATACCCGAATCTAGGTTTTGAGTCTCTCATATCTAAATTCTATCAATTAATACCCGAATCTGGGTTTCAGGACTTTCATTTTAGAGCATCATTCACTAATACCCGAATCTGGGTTTCGGGTCATTATCAATCACTAACTATCTTTATTATACCTGAATTTGGGTTTCTAGACTATTCCTTATTTATGCTCTAATCTGGGTGTAAGATTTCAATAATGAATTTCTATTTATCTGTCACAAATGCCCAAATCTGGGTCAAGGAATACTCTCGAGAAGATCATTATTATACGCTTCTATTAATACTCGAATCTGAGTCTCGGATTTCCAGGTTGTCAAATGGTTATTGATCGTTAAAATTAGCTAATGATCTATATCTCGTCTTAACTCTATTGGATATTCGTTTCAATTATTCTTGTCTGTGTCATCTAGTGGTCAGACAAGTTAAAAGGTAGATTAAAATGATGATACGTTTTATTTGAAATAAACGTCTGTAATAAATTCCCATATGTGTATATAGTCACCCTAAATATAAAATTGTTTACTTTAAACAAATTACCCTTTTAAAATTTATTACTTGGATTCGAAGGGACCGGGGCCGGATATCAGTGTTATCCGGAACCACTTCAATTTAAAAGTCATTACGAACCTCTATGGGCTAGGTTATTGAGTTTGATAAACTGGAATTGGATTTATTTAACCATTCCAAATAAGAAACTGTATTTAGGCATTATTATAATATCAACGGATTTCCGTAAAAGTTTTTGGTTATAATCAGATAAAAACTCGCCGTGTTGTACGAGTTACCTTTGGTTTCAAAAGATTTGTATAACTTAAGTATTTCAAATTAAATGGGTTTGCTCACGCTGGTTTCCAGCCTGACTCGGGTGTTACTTTATTGTAATGCTCGGGTCAGACCGAGTATTGCAGAATTTCAGGTTATGACGCTATTGGAGCTCAGGAGATGAGTTGGGTGGCAGAGACGTATTGCACGTACTTGGCTATGTTCCGTTGTGTATTATAGGCTGCATAGACATCAGTTGAGGGCAAGTTATTATAACTATCCAGATTTGTTGTACTCTGATATCTTGTATGTGTATTAACAGTTACAGCTTTTCTTTGTATAAAATGTTGTTATTGTATATTCTATTTTGTTCCGCTGCGGTTGTGAGATTCTATGCTGTTGTTTCTGTTTTCTTCTTCTACCTCATTTTCTTCATAACCCTAACAACCGGGTATTTCCGGCACTCATTTCTCGGCACTTTATACAGTGAACGTATTAGTGTCAATTTTCGAGGGTCGTAAATCGCCCAGCCGTTACACGTGGTATCAAAGCTGGAGGTTAAGCGAGAACCTTGGCTTTGGTGGGGATTACTCATTAGAGATAAGGTCGGTAGTACCCTAGAATGAGTTGAATGTATTATATATGAGGGAGTACTTGTTATTTTCTTATATAGTGGTCTTAAAAATGATTTTAAAATAATTTTTATATAAGATTATATTTTGATATAAAAAAATAATTTTTGTAGATTATCATAGTATATTAAGTTGATTGGTTGTTGTTATTGAAATTAGATAAAATTATAAGACTTAAGTGGTAAAATATATAACCAAATAGAAATTTGGGTAAGGATTAATTACACAAGTAAGTTAAGCTAGAAATGGATTCAAACCAGAATTAAAATTCTGGAAAATCCCGGAAGTATTTTTCAAGGTGTTTTAAAACGAAATAAGTTACGCCGATTGTATTTTTCCAGTAAATTATTATGGAATATATGGTTTCTAGATATGATATTATTGATTATTATCATAAATTGGTTATTGTGTCTTACTAAAGGGATGTTTATTTTAGAATAAACAATGATGAAACAGAGTGAAATGTTATAAGCTGAATTTATAAATGTGACCTATAAATTAAAATGAATTTAAAGGTGAAGTTTTAAATCTAAGTCCAGAGAATTTTAAAATTTTGTTTCAAAGTGTTGAAGGAAATAATAAATAATATTATTTAGAATATTTTTGAATATAGAAATCTTGTTTTAAACAAGAGTTGTTTGAAAATGAATTTGTTTTGGATTAAAAACCAAAAATGGTTTAAAATTTAAAGTGTGATTTGATATGTAAAAGGGGATAAATATGTATATATGGGATATATGTATGAGTGTATATATATATGGACATATATGATTTCAAAGTTGATTTGAAATAAATAACTGGGTGTTTGAATCCTAGAATCCCCCTTAGAATGAGATGTATAACCCAAAGGGAAATAAGTTTTTGAACTTAAAAGTGGGAAGTGATATTGATAAGAAATTTAAATTTGGGATGTAAAATTTAAATTGAGTAAGGTTAAATGGATTGAATGAATTGGAATTTAACTCAAGGAAAGTTAAATAAGTTTTGAAACTTATAACCCGACTTTGGAATTTCAAGGTGAAATTAAGATTTAACTTGTGGAAGTTAAATGGGTTAAATTGGGAAAAGAAGTTATGTATGATTTTAAAGCGATTTTTGAAATAAAACGAGTTTCGAATTCTGAAAATTTGTGGTGGATACTATTGATTGGTGTTTTAGATAATTTGGATGTTTATTTACTTTGATATATCCTGCTATCATACTGTTTGTTATTTACAAAACTGTAAACTGGATTATTTTGAATAAATTAAGAAGTGGATTGAAATGATATATCCATCCCTGAAATGAAATAGAAATACAACTTTGATTTGAAATTATTAAATGATTTTGATTTTAGGAAATAAAATCGAATTTATGGAAATGGAATCGCTTTGAACTTAAATTTGAAATGTTAAAAATGAACTTGTCAACTGAAATTGTTTAAAGATTCGGGCTTAAAATTTTGAAATTTTAATTGGGAATTCAATTGAATTTCGGAAATTTATTTGTTCTAAAAAGGTTTGAACTCTTACTCGAACCTCAAATAAGTTTAAATAAAGGTAATTTAAATGAATATTTTAAATTTTGGCCCAGAATTGAATTATTTTAAAGACTTGGGTTGTTAAATTAAATATTAAGGTTTAATTTGATTTAAGCGATTAAATCGGTATTTGAAAACCGGACTCGAATTTATATAAATCAAGATGGTTTAAAAATTTGAGAATGGAATTGAAATTAATCCAAACTGGAGTTGAATTAAATTAATTGGAATTGTAATCGAAGTTGAATTAGTTCGAATTCAAAAGGGAAATTGATTTGAATTAGAATAGGAATCGAAGTTAATTCGAATTGGAATCTGGATTGAATCAATTGAAATGGAAGTGGAAATTGAAATTGATTCGAATTGGAGATTGGGAATTGAATCAGTTTGACTCTGAAACTATTTTCAGATAAATTATTCTAATATAAACTGTCTAAAATCTATTTTCTTAAATATTCAAATTATTTTGGATTTTCCAAGCTGTTTACTATACAAACCTTTCTTTTTAATACTCAAACTGTCTTATATTAACTATTTAACTATTTTAAAACTATTTAAGCTATTTTCTAAATTCAAACTGGTCAGAGTGGAAATTGTTTATATTTATATCATGGATTTAAATATTAATTGGGATAAGTTGAAGTTATAACCCAAATGGAAATTCGAAGAAATTTTGAATTGGAACCGAAATTGAGATATCAAGGCAAAAATGATTTTGAAGTGAAATAATATATTTGAGGAAAATATGATTTTAAAATGAAGATTGGATAGTACCATAACTGAAACTCACTTTATAATAAGTAAGTAATGTTACAAATAACTTGAAAGGTAATCAAACTTTAAAATTTAATTTGGCATTAATGAGGTTATATATATTTTTTATATATTAAAAACTTCCCTTATTGAAATTATAACCAGAAGAAGTGATCTTTGAAAGATATTTGGAATACTAAATGGAGTTTATATGAGTATGAAGTTGACTCAGAAATTATAGATCTAAAAATTATTCGAGTTGAAAGGAATGATTTTATATGAGAATGAAACTGAAAGGGTTTTGGAACTCATTGATTTTGAAAGGCTTTTGATTTGGCAAAAAGCAAATTTTGGAAATTTGGTGAACCAAATTTGAGAATTTTCAATTTTGAAGATATCGATTTTGTGTAAATGAGGTTTATATGTGATACATATAAAGAGTATGATTTGAAAGGTACTATACATGTGACGCCCCACCTTTATACCCATGCTAGACAAGAACACTACGGTGTAATGCTGTCGACTAGCACGGAGAATAAGGCTGTTGAGGAGCGACCATCCGTGTAACTTCTTTGAGCGAGCACCGATATGTCAGATAGTATAGAATGCATATCGTTTAAGGAGGAAATCCGACATACCGAATCAAACTCAAAGCTATCACACAGTGGCTATATATAATCTTCGGAAACAAACATAGAAGTAAACATAACATAAATCAGTCACAGACATCCATATCACAAAGGCGGAAAGAGATATGAATATATAAATAACACATGAAAGTGTACATCAGAGTAGTGGTCGGAAAGATCCACGATAATACAAAAGAATAGCAGCACGTGCTATACAAAAGAATAAGTACACAACATAGAGTCTATATCTCAAATGTGTACATCCAAAAACTACTAATCTAAGTAGTTAGCCAAAAGTCAGAATAATCCTGAAGAGAAGTCAAGCAGAAGCACTTGTAACATCTCGGTCTGACCCGAGTATTATTTATAAGAAAATAATAAACAGATCAGTCTAGCTATCAATATCAGATGATATGGTATAAAGTAAAAGACATGGCATGAACAGGTAATTAACTATAATTGCATACTACTATAAGCATGTAAATGATAATCAACAAGAGATTAATCAATATCACAAGAATCTTCTCAAAGATAAAATAGGGTATCATACCCTAAACTTGTATTCATAACTAGTCAATGACACACGAATTCACCAATGCACAAAAGTGATAAACATATCAATGAAAATCATGAAAAAATGTGAAGCACAAATTCCAGAAATCAACACACGAAATCCACAAATCACATAAAAAAGGGGGGAGGCCTATCACAAGAACGGGAGCATGAAAACTCACCAACGCGCGTAACACATGAACGAGAAGCTATCTCATGGAAGCTATCCATTAAATTTTGACACACGAACGGCCCGAAGACCATGGGGCGCTACCCCAATATGTGATGGTGAAACATCACACAAACGGGGTTTAGTCTCCCTCGTAGACAAAGAGACATCGCTCAATCGCTAGTCTAAATCACAAAAATGATCGTCATGATCATAAAGAAGTGTCAATTACACTAAGCCAGTAAATATATGAGTTTAGCTTTATGTCCCATAACCACTAGCTTAACTTAAATATTTACGAACAAACTATAGATCTTCACTAGAAAATTGTCACAAAAGGGTTCAATCGAACAAGTCCAAGAGCTAACCGACGAAGTGAACGCAAGCGTTTCATACCACTCGTTTTACTAAGTCGTTTAATTTGATTTCTCATCCGAGTGAAGTAAAGGCTTGTATATACTAATAGGTTGGAAAACGGTTTAGGAAAAAGAGCTTTGTAATAAAATAGAGTTGAAATCGCTTTGATGAAAGAGCTTTGATATTTACTACTAGTATTGAAACCTTCATATTTTTAAAGTGACAAATCACAAAAATGATTGTAGAAACAATCTATCACAAAAATTCACATTCGAAGACGTGAACAAAATCCAAGGAAATCAGCTCAAAATGCGTCAAAGTGGAAGTTATGTTGAATGTTTTTCAGATAAGATCCTCTACGGAGGGGGGTCCAGGGGGGTGGCAACCCCCTAGGTGGGGGTGCGGGGGCAACACCCCCGCTACGGGGTTCGACCTTCCCGGTCAGGTCGCAGGGGTCGTAGAAGTCAAAGGAACACTATCCTCTGCAATACCTAAGGGGCCATACGACCTAATGAGTCATGCGACCTACGACCTAAGTGGAAGATAGGTCCAGCGACCTAATGGATATAAGGTCCAACGACCTAAGTGAAGCAAGGCCTAGCGACCTAAGGAAAATAAGGTCTAACGACCTAAGGAAAAGAGACTCGCGACCTAAGGACTCGCGACCTAAAACTCGCGACCTAAGGACACGCGACCTAAAACTCGCGACCTAAAGACACGCGACCTAAAAGGTTTCGCGACCTAACTGGGTACGCGACCTAAAGGGGTACGCGACCTAAAGGGTTTCGCGACCTAACTGGGTACGCGACCTAAAAGGCTTCGCGACCTAAAGGAGGCGCGACCTAACTCAAACAAGCCGGGCGATATAAGGTCGGAGACAACCTACGACTTAATTTCGAGCGACCTAAGGTGTAACGACCCAGAATTTTGAACAAATTTAATTGAGAATATTTAATTAATTTTAAATATTTGAACGATGATTTAATTTGAATCCCGATATAACTTTGAAATTTGCGATTAAACTTTAGAATTTAATCGATTGAAAGTTGAATAAAAATTTGAATCTTCAATTTTAAGCTGAAGAAAAATATTTCGAAAGCTTTTAAAATTCGTAATGATAATACTGAAGATGATTGAAGCTTCAGAATCGAAATTGAAATCGATTTGATCAGTTTTGAATAAATCGTTCGAACCGATATTTATAGGATAGTCATTTTTCAAACAGTCTCGGAATTCGACGAAACCAGTTCCATTGGGTCCGGAATATTGTATTATTGTCAGATTTCAAATTTCGTAGCATTCGGGGTTGTTACGTGAACACACGACACAAAAACGCGTTGAAATAGAGTCGTATTCAATTTAAATTTGGTAAAATATCAGTTAACATCACACGTTATCTCCCCTAGGATTACGCCTTCATCCACGCCGAGAATCACGAAATCATCGTGCAAACCATACCTCAGTTCATTTTTCAAAAACCTTCGTACTCCTCTTCAATTCACAGAACGAAAGAAAAAAATCAATTCAGAGAAAAACGAAATAATGGCCACCCTCCATCCCTTTTCATTACAAAAACAAAATCGCGTGCCTTCTTTTTCAAATTCATGGCCGCTTCCCTTTTCACTTTCGATTTCAAAAATCTATCTACCGAACGAAGTCAGTTCGTTTAAAAAAATCAAGGGGCTCGAGCTAAGGGATTGCTGTGGGGTTTCGCGTGTTAGAGCGCGTACGCGTGGGAGAAGGCTCGATTGGAAATCACAATCTCGTTCGCGAGCATGTGGGTCGTGAATGTCAGGAGTTCATCGACGAGGTGATTTGACTGCTCGGTGAATTGGCGCGCACTCGCGATGGTGGGCGAGGCGATTGGGCGTGCGCAATTGGGGTGAGGGCGATGCGTGGGGTTGCGTGCAGTTCGTTCGAAGTCGACAGTGGTTGGTGGCGTTCGTGGTGAAGGCTGGAAGTTCGTCGAGGTCGAAGTGGTGATGTGGTCGCGATTCGGCGAAGGGGCTGTTCGATTGGGTTTTGAGTTACTGACAGGCGCGCGCGTTGTGGTGGAAGCACGAACTGAAGTGGCTCGTGCAGGAGGATGCGGCAGTCTCGAGTAGGCAGAGACGACGTCGGAGTCGTTTTTGAGGAGTCTCGTCGCGAGTTGCTCGCGACTTCGGCATGGATGAGGTATTCGATTTATTTACCATTTTATATGTATGAATATATTCACAGATTCATAGTAAAACAGTAAGTTTAAATAGAATTTGATTTTGAAATCTTTATAGTTTAGTGTATATGCAGTTTTAAGTTTGTATATATGTACAGAAGAAAAAAAAAGGGGAATTTAAGTCTAACTTTTAATTTAATAAATTTGAATAAAGGGATTCGTTTAGAAATTAAAAGTATTGGTTTAAAATTAATATTTATTATCTTAAGATTTTTAAGAGGGTATTCGATTTAATTTAATGGATTGGTAAGAGGAAATTTGTTTTATAGAATAAATTAATTAGTTAGTTTAAAATTTAAATTATTAGTGTAAATAAAGTCTTTGGTTAATAAAATTTATCAAATGAGAATTTAGATGTTCGATTTATTTCGAATTTTAATTAATTGTATCATGTTTATACAAGGTCTAAAAAAATGAAGAAATGATTGGAATGGAAAAAATGGATTGCAAATTTATGCTAAGGTGAGATTTTCTCACTCGAAGGAAAATTTTGATTTGCAGATATTGATTGATTTGTTTGAATGTGCTATTAGATATGATAGGATATATCTATATATATAGCAGTATATACATATTGGCATATGTATATATTGGATTGATTGATTCCCGCCTCGTATAGCGGATGAGACCCTATTGCGCCGTTAGTAAGCGGATTTATAAAAACCCATATACCGCGATAATTCCGTACTGGAGCGGAATTGGTATTGTGCTAACGTCTTTGGATGCAGGGAAACAGGTTGGAGGGATCCAACTGGATTCCTCAACTGTATTTACTTATTTACAGATATTGATATATATTCTGTTATCATATTGATATATGATATTGACTGTTGTGATGGACTGATTGGTGCTGTTGCATCATCGGATTCAGTTTTGAAATTTAAAAATAACAACTTTTACTTTAAAGTGATTTTTGAAAGTGAACGTTTTATGGAATTTTTGAATTGATTTATAAACGTTAAAATTTTAAAGTTATAAAAGTTATAATGTTTAGTGAAATAAAACCAAAGGGTCGTTTTTGAAATAAATAGTTGATTTATTTATAAAAAAGGGTTTAAGTCGGGATTTTTAAATAACTATAAACGATTTGTATAAAAAGATTTATCAAATTGATATTTTATAAATCAAAATATTGGACTTATAAAACGAATTTTCATAAGTGTTAAAAAGAAGTATAAAAGGATTTCATAAGTGAATGAAATTAATAAATTATAACGTGAAGTTATAAAGTGAATAGATGTTGTAGAATAAACGCTTTATAAGTAATTTACTTATAAATTAGATTTTTGCACTGAGATGGGATATAAATAGAAATTTCTAAATGAAATGATTTCATAAGTTGAAATTGTTATGAAGTATAAAAGTGATTTATAAACATTGTTTTATAAATCCAAAATCACTTATTTTGATAAGTAATTTTAGAAGTTAATAAAAGGAGAATTTTATAAATCAAAGTTGTTAGAAAATATAAAGGTGAATTTATAAACGTTGTTTTATAAATCCGAAATCAATCAAATTTGATGAATTTAAATATAGAGATTATTAAGGGAATTTTATCCACGATTTTGGACAGTGGATAATTTTTGAAATAAATGTGTAGAAAAGATTGAAATGTGGTTAGTGAAGTATATTCACGATTTGGACAGTGAATATATCTTTAAGTAAAATGAATATGGTTTTGGAAAAGCGATATTATAAATGAAGTTAATTGTTTTAAAAGATGTTTTAAAACGTGTGAACTATCGAAATCATAGATTTCAACATTTATTGTTGAAATAGACGTTTTCGAGAAATATAAGGAAATGGTGGACTATAACACCGTTGTTATAGTAAATGATTTCCGAAAGGAAATGTTTTTAATGTAGTATTGGGATTTATATATCTATCTAAATCCGAATCCCTATACTAGTGATTTTGAGTCGTCGTAACGATGTTTACGTAACATTCGTTTTGACTCAAATAAATGTTGTTATAGTAAATGATTTCCTTAAAGAATGAAATATATACTTAATTTGATTTAAGTATATCGAATATTTTCAAATGTTGAAAATAAATAGATTTGTGAATTACTTATTATTAAATAGGTATGGAAATGCTTTTCCAATATGAAATGAACTGTTTTTTTGAGATTTTATCTTCAAAGATAAATTGAAATGTGGAAATTGATTTGAAATGGTTTTCAAATGATTAAGTGTGGAAATTTTATATCTAATAAAGATATTTTGGAAGATTAAATAATTTGGAAAATTATTTGGAATCTGATGATGTTGCGCATCTTTATTGATAGTTAAATAACCGACTATCAATAATTACCTTTAGATAGGTATTTGTTGTGAATTGGATGAATTTGAATGCCACACTTATTTTTGAATAATCGCTCACTATTCGGGTTAGCCGGGAAAGGACCATGGGGTCGTATAACCCATTCCGAATATGTGATACGTCGTTATGAATCGCATTTGAAGACCGGTGTTGAAGACCGGATATTTTTGAAAACGGAAGGATTACCGTCGAGTTACTCTACATCGACTGATCCTCGATTTAGAGGTTTTATCACCCTTAGTGACGGGAAGTCCTAACGTGATTGAAAATTATCCGGAATTGCAAGGGCTTCGTGAGAAGTGCCTTCGGTTCTGTTCGAACCCGGAACAGACTTGTATGGATACATGTCTAACATTACACTTTGAGATATAAAGCCGATTTCTTTCAAATACATTTCTGTTGGTGGCGGAGAATTTATTCTCTTAGCTTAACACCCTTCTCTGAGACGTACGAGCTCAGAGGTTATGTAGTTGAAATTTATCAGCGATATATCCCAATTTGGTAATGTGGCATGCTGAGTGTTGCTGTGAAATGATCAGTGTTTGATCATTTGTGATATGATCATTTGTTTGATCTTATATCTTTGTGATCATAGGTTGATCATTTTTTTTGACCCGAAGCAGGGCTTTTTGAGAAAGCGTAGCTTTGTGGACGAGACTTCGTCGAGCCTCACACCCCGGAAATGGTCGAAACAGGAAGGATGCAGCAAGGTTCTAGGGAGTAGCGCCCCTTAGTGTATGTCATTCCTTCTGGATAAAGGTGGTATCATGGTATGGAGCCCAGATACTTAACCTCTGTGGTTACTGCATTATTATTATCTATGTGGTTTGTTGGAAATCGGGGATCCTCGGGAAGATCGGTGACGATCGGGGGATGGCATACGCGTGTCAGTAGTTACCTATTTTTGCAGAGGTAACCCGGCCTTGTGTTGGCAGAGATCCGGTTAGGTTCTCGGGTCGTCTATTCCAGGGACGTACCCATCGTGGATAGGAAGTTCCTTAGCCTGACCATTTGTTGGAAATCCAAAGAAACAATACGAGCCTTGTACGGTTTTAGTTGTAGAACCTGCCATTTAATATGGTAGCTATAGCAAGCATACTATAATGGTACCTATGCTGGCTAAGATTTATATTATACTTTCGAAATGTTTTCTACACTATGCACTAATAATAATATCAAAAATGATTTGATTTTTCGTAGTAAGCATCTTTGACTATCATAAGAAGAAATCTCCTCCAAGTCTGCGTTTGCATTGTGTGTGTGGCGGGAGGTCTTATGGTAGTTTCATTTTCCAAAAGCATTGCGAATTTACCTTAAAATTCTTCTGTTGTTTATTTTAAAGATAAATAACTGTTTTACGATCTCACACCAGTCACCATGACTGACTCGGAGTTTATTGTTTCCCTTCTAAACTCTGGGTGCCCACAAATTTCCACACGGGCAGTCTAGAGTTAGATTATCAGGATATTCTGGATATTCTGGAGCTTTGGAGATAAGCTGGATGATGAGACGTAGTATTTGTATTTGATAGTATTTATTCCGCTGTATACTCTGTATGAGGACAAGTTATATAACTGTCCATTGTTGTATATTGACTCTGATGATTGATGTATGTATAAAATGATATAGTTCTTTGTTTTAAAGATTATTCATTTATCTATTATATATTGTTCCGCTGCGATATGTGAGATTCTGATATTGTCTCTGTTCTGTATCTGTTGTTGTTTTGTTGTTCTTCTTCTCTTTTTCTTCTATCTTCTCTTCCTCCTCTTCTTTTAAATATTAAAGTT
The DNA here is from genome assembly GCA_030737815.1 of Allium fistulosum. Lineage (NCBI taxonomy): Eukaryota > Viridiplantae > Streptophyta > Magnoliopsida > Asparagales > Amaryllidaceae > Allium > Allium fistulosum. Next base: position 419,313,148 of record CM060907.1, on the reverse strand, counting down.
TCGCGTTTTCGCCATCCGATTGTTCGGCAATTGCTACAGTGGACGTAGCAGTGTCGGGTTTTCGGAAGACGGATTTGCGGGTCTTTACAGTTGGTATCAGAGCATATGGTTAAGCGACAACCCTGCTCTGTTGGGTGTTACTCATTAGAGATAGAGTCAGTAGTACTCTAGAATGAGTTGAGTGTAATAATAGATATGAGCGCGTATTTGTTATTTGAATATAAAAAAATTGTTTTATATTGTGATGATTGGTTTATTGAGTGGTATATGGATTCTGGTCAATACGAGTAATTAACGATCATTGATAGGGATCTCTAAACACTCGAATAGAACAATTCGGCACAGTATTGTTTTGAATAGGGTAAATGAAATAATTTTACCCAAATCTATTTTTGTATAGAAAAGAAATGATTTTCTGTAAATTATTATAGTATATGGATGCATGGATGTTAGGAAAGTGATGATATTGAAATGTTATCATTACTATTGAAACTGAATTAGAAATTGAAATCATAACTCCAAAGTTAAGAAATGAATTCACATACAAATGAAATTAAAGAATGTAAATTATAAATGTGAATTGTAATTTAAAACGGAATTCCAGAGAAGATTTTGGAAATGTTTTAAAAAGAATTTGAAAATTTTGGAGATTTGGAAAGTTTAAATCATTTTTGACTTGAAAATGATTTTCAAAGGTTTGAAAAGTATTCTGAAGAGAAATGAAAAGCTCTAAACTCTTTTCGGTCGCTGGAAAATAACTTCGGTAATGACTGCAGCATTATCATTGTTCATTTTCGGGTTTCCAAAAGAGGAATTGCTGCCAAATTGTTTTAAATGAAAGTTGTTTGAAAATTTGGGTTTTGTTTTGGAAATTCAAAAGATAATTTGAATTGTTTTCAAATGATTTTGAAATGTTGGTAAGATTCTGGAATACCATATGAAAATATCTATGAATATTATGAAGTTGAATTAGATAAATTGAGACTTGAATTGTGAACTAAATAAAAGAATGGTTCGGAATTGCAAATAAATTCAAGTAAGAAGAAATAAATTTCAAATGGATGGAATTTACAATTGTAAGTGAATAAAATTGAAACTGAATGTTGGAACAAATTTGAATTGTGTGAAATAAAATGAAGCTTTAAGATTAGTTTGAAGTGAACTAAAGATAATTGATGAAATTCAATATTCAGAAGTAAACTGAATCCAAATTAGATTGGAATTGTGAATTGAACTCAAATGAGAAATTGAAATGTGAAATTGAATTCAAATAAAATTTGAAATGTAAAATTGAAAATAATGGATATAACTTCAATAGTGAACTAAAAGATGATATAAGTAGTTTATATTCAAAATTTGTAATTGAATTTGCAAAATGATTTGAATGCTGTAACTAGATATAATGGCTAGTAGGATATACAGGTATAAAGGAATTGAATTTGATTTCACAGATAATTTGAATTGCTCGACAAAAAGGTACGTATTTGAATTATAATATGAGTTTTTGATGATTTCTCTCTAGCCGCTTGGCTTTTTCTTTTTCTTTTTGAAATCTGAGAGTCCGTAGGGACGTTTTGTAGTCGTACCGTATTAGCCGCGCAAAGGAGACGCTGGCGAAATTTTTCGAAAATTTAGGGCGTTAGAAATTTTTTGAGAAATTTTGAAAGTTAAAATTTGAATTTAAACTCGAATTTGAATTTTGAAGTTAAACAATGTTGTTTTGAAACTTAGAGTTGAAGTCGAAATGTAGTTGAATGATAACGAATCTTTAGTAGAAAGATTTGTTTTGATGAATTGATAAAACTATTGGACTGTGGAAAATGATAGACGAGTAAGGACCATTTTTCCTAACTTGTAATTTCGAGGACGAAATTCTTTTAAGGAGGGAAGTCTGTAACGACCCAGAATTTTGAACAAATTTAATTGAGAATATTTAATTAATTTTAAATATTTGAACGATGATTTAATTTGAATCCCGATATAACTTTGAAATTTGCGATTAAACTTTAGAATTTAATCGATTGAAAGTTGAATAAAAATTTGAATCTTCAATTTTAAGCTGAAGAAAAATATTTCGAAAGCTTTTAAAATTCGTAATGATAATACTGAAGATGATTGAAGCTTCAGAATCGAAATTGAAATCGATTTGATCAGTTTTGAATAAATCGTTCGAACCGATATTTATAGGATAGTCATTTTTCAAACAGTCTCGGAATTCGACGAAACCAGTTCCATTGGGTCTGGAATATTGTATTATTGTCAGATTTCAAATTTCGTAGCATTCGGGGTTGTTACGTGAACACACGACACAAAAACGCGTTGAAATAGAGTCGTATTCAATTTAAATTTAAATTTAAATTTGGTAAAATATCAGTTAACATCACACGTTATCTCCCCTAGGATTACGCCTTCATCCACGCCGAGAATCACGAAATCATCGTGCAAACCATACCTCAGTTCATTTTTCAAAAACCTTCGTACTCCTCTTCAATTCACAGAACGAAAGAAAAAAATCAATTCAGAGAAAAACGAAATAATGGCCACCCTCCATCCCTTTTCATTACAAAAACAAAATCGCGTGCCTTCTTTTTCAAATTCATGGCCGCTTCCCTTTTCACTTTCGATTTCAAAAATCTATCTACCGAACGAAGTCAGTTCGTTTAAAAAAATCAAGGGGCTCGAGCTAAGGGATTGCTGTGGGGTTTCGCGTGTTAGAGCGCGTACGCGTGGGAGAAGGCTCGATTGGAAATCACAATCTCGTTCGCGAGCATGTGGGTCGTGAATGTCAGGAGTTCATCGACGAGGTGATTTGACTGCTCGGTGAATTGGCGCGCACTCGCGATGGTGGGCGAGGCGATTGGGCGTGCGCAATTGGGGTGAGGGCGATGCGTGGGGTTGCGTGCAGTTCGTTCGAAGTCGACAGTGGTTGGTGGCGTTCGTGGTGAAGGCTGGAAGTTCGTCGAGGTCGAAGTGGTGATGTGGTCGCGATTCGGCGAAGGGGCTGTTCGATTGGGTTTTGAGTTACTGACAGGCGCGCGCGTTGTGGTGGAAGCACGAACTGAAGTGGCTCGTGCAGGAGGATGCGGCAGTCTCGAGTAGGCAGAGACGACGTCGGAGTCGTTTTTGAGGAGTCTCGTCGCGAGTTGCTCGCGACTTCGGCATGGATGAGGTGTTCGATTTATTTACCATTTTATATGTATGAATATATTCACAGATTCATAGTAAAACAGTAAGTTTAAATAGAATTTGATTTTGAAATCTTTATAGTTTAGTGTATATGCAGTTTTAAGTTTGTATATATGTACAGAAGAAAAAAAAAAGGGGAATTTAAGTCTAACTTTTAATTTAATAAATTTGAATAAAGGGATTCGTTTAGAAATTAAAAGTATTGGTTTAAAATTAATATTTATTATCTTAAGATTTTTAAGAGGGTATTCGATTTAATTTAATGGATTGGTAAGAGGAAATTTGTTTTATAGAATAAATTAATTAGTTAGTTTAAAATTTAAATTATTAGTGTAAATAAAGTCTTTGGTTAATAAAATTTATCAAATGAGAATTTAGATGTTCGATTTATTTCGAATTTTAATTAATTGTATCATGTTTATACAAGGTCTAAAAAAATGAAGAAATGATTGGAATGGAAAAAATGGATTGCAAATTTATGCTAAGGTGAGATTTTCTCACTCGAAGGAAAATTTTGATTTGCAGATATTGATTGATTTGTTTGAATGTGCTATTAGATATGATAGGATATATCTATATATATAGCAGTATATACATATTGGCATATGTATATATTGGATTGATTGATTCCCGCCTCGTATAGCGGATGAGACCCTATTGCGCCGTTAGTAAGCGGATTTATAAAAACCCATATACCGTGATAATTCCGTACTGGAGCGGAATTGGTATTGTGCTAACGTCTTTGGATGCAGGGAAACAGGTTGGAGGGATCCAACTGGATTCCTCAACTGTATTTACTTATTTACAGATATTGATATATATTCTGTTATCATATTGATATATGATATTGACTGTTGTGATGGACTGATTGGTGCTGTTGCATCATCGGATTCAGTTTTGAAATTTAAAAATAACAACTTTTACTTTAAAGTGATTTTTGAAAGTGAACGTTTTATGGAATTTTTGAATTGATTTATAAACGTTAAAATTTTAAAGTTATAAAAGTTATAATGTTTAGTGAAATAAAACCAAAGGGTCGTTTTTGAAATAAATAGTTGATTTATTTATAAAAAAGGGTTTAAGTCGGGATTTTTAAATAACTATAAACGATTTGTATAAAAAGATTTATCAAATTGATATTTTATAAATCAAAATATTGGACTTATAAAACGAATTTTTATAAGTGTTAAAAAGAAGTATAAAAGGATTTCATAAGTGAATGAAATTAATAAATTATAACGTGAAGTTATAAAGTGAATAGATGTTGTAGAATAAACGCTTTATAAGTAATTTACTTATAAATTAGATTTTTGCACTGAGATGGGATATAAATAGAAATTTCTAAATGAAATGATTTCATAAGTTGAAATTGTTATGAAGTATAAAAGTGATTTATAAACATTGTTTTATAAATCCAAAATCACTTATTTTGATAAGTAATTTTAGAAGTTAATAAAAGGAGAATTTTATAAATCAAAGTTGTTAGAAAATATAAAGGTGAATTTATAAACGTTGTTTTATAAATCCGAAATCAATCAAATTTGATGAATTTAAATATAGAGATTATTAAGGGAATTTTATCCACGATTTTGGACAGTGGATAATTTTTGAAATAAATGTGTAGAAAAGATTGAAATGTGGTTAGTGAAGTATATTCACGATTTGGACAGTGAATATATCTTTAAGTAAAATGAATATGGTTTTGGAAAAGCGATATTATAAATGAAGTTAATTGTTTTAAAAGATGTTTTAAAACGTGTGAACTATCGAAATCATAGATTTCAACATTTATTGTTGAAATAGACGTTTTCGAGAAATATAAGGAAATGGTGGACTATAACACCGTTGTTATAGTAAATGATTTCCGAAAGGAAATGTTTTTAATGTAGTATTGGGATTTATATATCTATCTAAATCCGAATCCCTATACTAGTGATTTTGAGTCGTCGTAACGATGTTTACGTAACATTCGTTTTGACTCAAATAAATGTTGTTATAGTAAATGATTTCCTTAAAGAATGAAATATATACTTAATTTGATTTAAGTATATCGAATATTTTCAAATGTTGAAAATAAATAGATTTGTGAATTACTTATTATTAAATAGGTATGGAAATGCTTTTCCAATATGAAATGAACTGTTTTTTTGAGATTTTATCTTCAAAGATAAATTGAAATGTGGAAATTGATTTGAAATGGTTTTCAAATGATTAAGTGTGGAAATTTTATATCTAATAAAGATATTTTGGAAGATTAAATAATTTGGAAAATTATTTGGAATCTGATGATGTTGCGCATCTTTATTGATAGTTAAATAACCGACTATCAATAATTACCTTTAGATAGGTATTTGTTGTGAATTGGATGAATTTGAATGCCACGCTTATTTTTGAATAATCGCTCACTATTCGGGTTAGCCGGGAAAGGACCATGGGGTCGTATAACCCATTCCGAATATGTGATACGTCGTTATGAATCGCATTTGAAGACCGGTGTTGAAGACCGGATATTTTTGAAAACGGAAGGATTACCGTCGAGTTACTCTACATCGACTGATCCTCGATTTAGAGGTTTTATCACCCTTAGTGACGGGAAGTCCTAACGTGATTGAAAATTATCCGGAATTGCAAGGGCTTCGTGAGAAGTGCCTTCGGTTCTGTTCGAACCCGGAACAGACTTGTATGGATACATGTCTGACATTACACTTTGAGATATAAAGCCGATTTCTTTCAAATACATTTCTGTTGGTGGCGGAGAATTTATTCTCTTAGCTTAACACCCTTCTCTGAGACGTACGAGCTCAGAGGTTATGTAGTTGAAATTTATCAGCGATATATCCCAATTTGGTAATGTGGCATGCTGAGTGTTGCTGTGAAATGATCAGTGTTTGATCATTTGTGATATGATCATTTGTTTGATCTTATATCTTTGTGATCATAGGTTGATCATTTTGTTTGACCCGAAGCAGGGCTTTTTGAGAAAGCGTAGCTTTGTGGACGAGACTTCGTCGAGCCTCACACCCCGGAAATGGTCGAAACAGGAAGGATGCAGCAAGGTTCTAGGGAGTAGCGCCCCTTAGTGTATGTCATTCCTTCTGGATAAAGGTGGTATCATGGTATGGAGCCCAGATACTTAACCTCTGTGGTTACTGCATTATTATTATCTATATGGTTTGTTGGAAATCGGGGATCCTCGGGAAGATCGGTGACGATCGGGGGATGGCATACGCGTGTCAGTAGTTACCTATTTTTGCAGAGGTAACCCGGCCTTGTGTTGGCAGAGATCCGGTTAGGTTCTCGGGTCGTCTATTCCAGGGACGTACCCATCGTGGATAGGAAGTTCCTTAGCCTGACCATTTGTTGGAAATCCAAAGAAACAATACGAGCCTTGTACGGTTTTAGTTGTAGAACCTGCCATTTAATATGGTAGCTATAGCAAGCATACTATAATGGTACCTATGCTGGCTAAGATTTATATTATACTTTCGAAATGTTTTCTACACTATGCACTAATAATAATATCAAAAATGATTTGATTTTTCGTAGTAAGCATCTTTGACTATCATAAGAAGAAATCTCCTCCAAGTCTGCGTTTGCATTGTGTGTGTGGCGGGAGGTCTTATGGTAGTTTCATTTTCCAAAAGCATTGCGAATTTACCTTAAAATTCTTCTGTTGTTTATTTTAAAGATAAATAACTGTTTTACGATCTCACACCAGTCACCATGACTGACTCGGAGTTTATTGTTTCCCTTCTAAACTCTGGGTGCCCACAAATTTCCACACGGGCAGTCTAGAGTTAGATTATCAGGATATTCTGGATATTCTGGAGCTTTGGAGATAAGCTGGATGACGAGACGTAGTATTTGTATTTGATAGTATTTATTCCGCTGTATACTCTGTATGAGGACAAGTTATATAACTGTCCATTGTTGTATATTGACTCTGATGATTGATGTATGTATAAAATGATATAGTTCTTTGTTTTAAAGATTATTCATTTATCTATTATATATTGTTCCGCTGCGATATGTGAGATTCTGATATTGTCTCTGTTCTGTATCTGTTGTTGTTTTGTTGTTCTTCTTCTCTTTTTCTTCTATCTTCTCTTCCTCCTCTTCTTTTAAATATTAAAGTTTCGCGTTTTCGCCATCCGATTGTTCGGCAATTGCTACAGTGGACGTAGCAGTGTCGGGTTTTCGGATGACGGATTTGCGGGTCTTTACATAAGGCCAGAAGCAATAGCGAGCGACCTACGACCTAACTCCGAGCGACCTAAGTCCAGAACGAAAATCTGCAGGCAGTGACTTCTCTTCACCAGAGCGACCTATGGCCCAACGACCTACGACCTAACTACCAGCGACCTAAGTGCGAACGGGTCAGTTCTGAGGCAGAACGACCTAACTCCAGGAAATTCACCATAACACTAAAATTTGGAGTTTTTCGCCAATCCAATCCAAACCAAATGCAAGTACTCGTGCTAAAGTGATAGGAATACATCCCAAACAGTCCAATGACAGATATAGGCAAGATGTGAGATTAAAAATCTCACCTTTTCGCTAAAATGGATGAAGATGGAGATTTAAAGCAAGGAGAAGCAATCCAAAGCTTGAATCCACTATCTTCTACTTGAATTTGGAGTTGAATCTCGGATTTGCAATAGAATTTGAGTTTGGAGTTTTAATTTCCACTTCCCACCACCATTTTTGATAAAGCTTGAATGTTAAAACAAATGGTGAATGAAGTGAGGAAGAGGGTTGGGCTGAACTAAAGAAGGTGCAATCCAAACCAAAGTCACAAGCGGGAAAAAGTAGCAAGAATTTCACTAACTCCAAACATATCGAAGTTTACACTCAAAAAGATCGCAAACGTCATTTTAAACTCAATGAAGGTGGTCTCGAGTCCTAATTTGACTGTATGCAAAAAGTAGCTTTTTGGACTAACATCCGACTAACGATAAAATATTTAAATAAAATATTTAAATGATAAATTGATAAATTGATAAATATGAGGGTTGTTACAATACATGTATATAGTATGATATGTTTTGAGAAAGATATGGGAAAAAAGGCACCCCCATTGAGAGTCGAAACTTATAGTAGGAGATCCACTAGGTGATTCTACCTAGAACCCTAAGGGCGGGTTCAATGAGATTGGGATCCCAGAGGACGTCTGGACAAAACTCGAGTTCCGGATGATCATATGTTGGGTATCGTAAGTCGGGTGGTGCTGATGCCTACAGTTACATTGGGTTTTGCCGTGATATCAATGTAACCTTTGTTGTAACTGCGATCTATTGCAATTTCATAGCGTAAGTCGAGTGGCAGTGATTGTCTACAATCTATGTTTGATTTCGCTGGGATAGTGACGTAACATCGGTAGATTGCGATCTATGTGGTTTGGTTCCATAGCGTAATTCATGTGGCAATGAATGCCTACAGTCTACACTGGGTTCCACTGGAACAGTGACATAACTTTGTGTAGTCTGCGATCTATGTGGTAAAGTTTTGTTTGGCAGCGTAATTCGAGTGGCGCTGATGCCTACAGTTACACGGGTTTTGTTGTAATGGCAATGCAACCCTGGGTGTAGCTGCGATCTGTGCAATTCCCATGGCAAAAGTCGAGAGGTGCGGATGCCTACAGTTTTCTTATGGATTTCGCCGAGATGGCGACGCAATCATCATGCTAACTGCGACCCATGGGAGGGGGTGATGCTTTCCATAGCATTTTTGAAAAGTGGTTTTCAAGTATTTTCACTGGGTGTTGAAAACGGGTCTACTAAGTACTTATAGATTTTCAGTCCTACGCCTGATCAACGTATGACTAAATTTCTGTGAGAACAAGGATGGACTTGTTAAGACATCGAGTTATAAAAAGTATTTTTATGAAAACTAATTTGGTAATACTATGAATTTTAAAGTGTTTTAAATTGTATAATTAAAAGAGTAAGGAGTTAAAATGTTTAAAGAATGATTTGACTAATAATACACATTAAAGTTAAAATTCTCGCTTCGTTCCTTTTCGAGGACGAAAAGTTCTAAGGGGGGAGGAATGTAACGACCCGGATTTTTGGCCATCGAATATTGGGCAATTAACTGATTTTAATTTTTGAAATATTGATTTTATAAGTCGAATAGATTAATTTTCTGATGTTTAAGAATATCTGTACCTATAAATTGGTTTAGAACTATATTCAAATTTAAGTTATAACATTCTGGATATGATAAATTTATGTATATGTTTATATAAGCTCCACCATTTAAATTAAGATAAAACATCCATAAATATATATAGATAAAGATATATAAGTATTTATGTGGGTATGTTGTGAAAATATTGTAAAAGTGTATATTTGGTCACGATACCAAATGTGACGACTCGAGGTTTTGACACTATTATTTGGATAATTTACCGATTCAATTATTTATATTATAAATTTTCATCAGTCAAACACTAACAAATCCTGATTTTTATAGATACATATATATATATATATATATGTATGTATGTATGTATGTATGTATGTAGTTGGGAAGCTATGATTGTGTTTGCGCTAAAATTGGTCACAAACCCCGAATGTTGTGAAAGCACCAGTGTATGAATACAAATCAACAGTATTCAAACACAATTATCTGATCTAAGCAAGCAACAAACAACGATCCAGAAATAATGAACAGTGACACACAATTTATAGTGGTTCGGCTATCTCCGGCCTACGTCCACTTCAAGGTTTTTATGATTTTATTGCTCGATGCTTGAAGATTACAATTTCATATCGTGTAGTACAACAGATTTTATGATTATGATCTGAATCTAAGGCAGCAATGGTGATCTGGAGTAAATCTGGCAGAGTCTGGGCGCTCTTTAACTCTCAAAATTGTCTCACCCCTTTTTTGAATGACCTGGGGCTCTATTTATAGGTGTAGGAGGCTGATATTTCGCCTAAAAACCTGGTAGATCACTTCTGGCACGTGAGGGGGCCCACATGGACAAAATCTGGGGATACGGGCCCACATTGGGATCGATTCGACCCTTGGTTCGAATCGATCAAGAAAGTGCCCAAACGTGGCGAAACTTGGCATGAACATTCTTCTATGCATACTCAAGCTCCTGTGAAATTTTCATAGCATTTGGACTTGTAGATCTCGAGTTATGATCGATTCAAGATTGCGTTTTTCGTTATATCGATTCGTTCGAATCGATATGGTTCGACTCCATAGGGTCGAATCCATGCTCCTGCACGTGAAAATGATGACGTGGTACGGGTTCCTCGGGTCGATCCTCCTTTTTCTCCGAGTTTACTAGGTCGAATCCTGGGTTTTAGTCGCGTTTACTTGGTGGACTCGAGATGTTGGATTCGAAGGTTCGCCTCCTTCGAATCGATGGAACCGGTACTTGTTCGAATCGATCAGGATATGCTACTGTGGATCGATTCGAAGTTGTCTCAACATGGGGAATCGAAGGCAATGGAGTCGAAGCTAAAGTACTTCTCATGGATTCGAAGCAATCAGGGGAAACTTGTTGGATTCGAACATGTGGCTTTGGGTGATGGATACGAAGTTTGGCCGTCTGATGGATTCGAACAAGATGGTTTTGGGACTAATGTGTGCTCGATGGATTCGAAGTAGATGGAGTCGAACTTGATGGATTCGACCTTAGTGGATTCGAACCATATGGAGACGAACTCAAGGCTATGTCCTTCACTTGCGTCGATGATATCTTGGGCGTACGAACTCGGATCGTCCTGAAAATCGAAACATAGCCTTTCCTAACCTTGATTATCATTCCCAATCGATTCTGCCTTGATCAGAGCTTGGCCAAATTTTGACGACATCGATTACAACCTTGTCTCTAATCGATCTCCAATCCTGATATCCATCCTTTCTTGCCAATTTGTTTGATATTCCGGCTTTGACCAAAAAGCGGGATAACATTTTCCCCCCAAAACATGCCTTGTGATAAGAAGGCGTGTTTTGAATAGTTCCGTATCCGATATCCAAAGTCCATAGCCAATTCCATGTCCATCCGAACTCGAAGACCGAGCCTTTGATCCATTCTTATCCAATAGCCAATAGCCGAATTCAGGACCTCTCCGGGTCGGTATCCAAATCCATAACCTCTCTGGGCTCTTGCCAAGCGCAATCCACACCTGACGACCGTGGTCCAGTGTCCCTGGACGTTGAGCTAACCTCTCCGGGTTCTTGCCAAGCGCAATCTACACTTGACGATCGTGGTCCAGTGTCCCTGGACGTTGAGCTAACCTCTCCGGGTTCTTGCCAAGCGCAATCCACACCTGACGATCGTGGTCCAGTGTCCCTGGACGTTGAGCTAACCTCTCTGGGTTCTTGCCAAGCGCAATCCACACCTGACGACCGTGGTCCAGTGTCCCTGGACGTAAGTAATGCCGTGGCTTAAGTCCTAAGCCGAATCCTGGTCACTCCGGACCCTTGCCGAGCATAGTCCATACTCGACGGCCTGAATGAGTCAATTTACCACGTTCGGACAAAAAGACTCACCCCTTTCCAGGCATAATCCATACCCGACGACCGTTTATCAAAAACCAAAAAGAATCCAATCAAAATCCAATCCAAAATCCAAATAAAATCCGAAAATCAGAAATCCAAACCAACATCCAAAACAAAAAACCATCCAAATGAAAATCCAAATCAAAAAGCAAACAAAACCAGGAGTTCAAACCAAACTCCAAAACCAAACCAGAAAACCAAGTGTCCAATCCAAAAAAAAGACAAATTTCGTAAACCATGGCTTTGCGTTTTGTCATCATTCAGAGCATGCCTAGGGGCTATCTCCGTCCCCATACATGTGTGAATGACTTGGTTTCTCGCCAATGGTTTGTTACTTATTTCATATTATCCTGGTTAATGGATAACCAATCGACCATCATTCCTGGGCCTCATGCCATCATGGCTTGAGGTGGGCGGTGATTGCTCCTGCTCCACTGCTGCATTCCGGGCCCCAATATACTGCCTCAATTGTCCATTCCTCACATGCTCCTCAATTATGTCCTTTAGGTGCCTGCAGCTGTTGGTATCATGCCCGTCCAAATCGTGGAAGAGACAATGCTTTCCTGATGCCCTTTCTCGTTCAAAAGGTTCTCTCCTAGCTGGCCTTTGGTAAGGAAGGCGATTCCGGGTTTCCATGTATATCCGCTCCAGCGTCTCGTTTAATCCTGTGTATGTGGAAAACTTTGGATCCTTCCATCGCTTCCTGGCTTTTCCTGAATCGTCGTCCAGCTTCCTTTTTCCTTTGTCTTTATCCGGGTTTCCGTTGGATGGTCCTCCACCCTCAGTCGCATTCACCTCCTTTAACTTTAAATCGGTACATGCGTCTTCTTGCCGAAGGAACCTTTCAGCTTCATGGAAGAATTCCCCGAGATCCAGTGGCGGGTCTCGTACTAAAGATACCTTAAAATCTGAATCCTCTCTGACTCCCGACACTGCCGCCATCAAAACCATCGATGGATCCGGCCGATCCACCGAAGCAACCGCCGCATTAAATCGAGTTAAAAATGCTCTGAGCGATTCATCCGTTCTTTGCTTTACCGATGTTAACGTCATCACGTTCTTAGGTCTTTTGATATGAACCCGAAACTGTCCCAAAAACCTATCCACCAATTCCCTCCAAGTCCTGATAGATCCCTCTTCCAGCTGCCTAAACCACATTGCCGCTAGATCTGTCAAGTATAAAGGGAAACATCTGGCTATCACTTCCTCCGATGCCCCCCAGCACTTCCATGTGCCTAGCGTATCTCATCAAGTGATCAGTTGGGTCAGCTTTGCCATTATATGCTTCCACACTAGGTAACTTGAACTTAGGTGGATTCTGAGCTACCCTGATTTCCCGAGCGAACGGACTCCTGTTCACTCCTTCCAAATCTCTATTGGTCAAACTTCCACGCATAGTCTTCCTAATGATTTCCACTAATCCAGCGTTGCCTGTTAGGGGTTGCCCTCCAAGCTCCCGAGGGAACTCCGGCACATATTTTTCATGTGGCTCATTAGCCGCAACGTTGGCTCTAGCCTGTTGAACTCCTTCCAAAGGTCCTTCTGCGTTGGATCCTGCGGGCCTGCCCCCAAGCCCTTGTTGATTGCCTTCCGGTTCTGTATTCTGTCCTCCATTGGGTTCCGCAACCCTAGTTCCTTGTTCCACATTTGCAGCCGCTATAGTTGGTCCAAGGTTCTGTGTTCCTGCAGCTCTCATCTGCTCGAAGAAAGTCTGCATCATATCCTGTTGACTCTTCAGCAACCTCTCATGTAATGAATTTTCCATAGCTTCCATTTCGTCTCTGGTAATGTAAATCGAAGCTTGTCCTTCTCCAGCTCCGGAGGATGCCTCTTGACTTCCTCCTTGTTGACTTCTCTCAGCTCTTTGTCTTATTTGTCGAGTCATTGTCGAGTCAATCTGAATCCTTCAAACTTTCAAATCTAAACTTTGAATCTGGTGTAGCGGGTGCTAGTTGAATTCTCAGTGAAAGCACCAAAGTGTTTGCGCTAAAATTGGTCACAAACCCCGAATGTCGTGAAAGCACCAGTGTATGAATACAAATCAGCAGTATTCAAACACAATTATCTGATCTAAGCAAGCAACAAACAACGATCCAGAAATAATGAACAGTGACACACAATTTATAGTGGTTCGGCTATCTCCGACCTACGTCCACTTCAAGGTTTTTATGATTTTATTGCTCGATGCTTGAAGATTACAATTTCATATCGTGTAGTACAACAGATTTTATGATTATGATCTGAATCTAAGGCAGCAATGGTGATCTGGAGTAAATCTGGCAGAGTCTGGGCGCTCTTTAACTCTCAAAATTGTCCCACCCCTTTTCTGAATGACCTGGGGCTCTATTTATAGGTGTAGGAGGCTGATATTTCGCCTAAAAACCTGGTAGATCACTTCTAGCACGTGAGGGGGCCCACATGGACAAAATCTGGGGATACGGGCCCACATTGGGATCGATTCGACCCTTGGTTCGAATCGATCAAGAAAGTGCCCAAACGTGGTGAAACTTGGCGTGAACATTCTTCTATGCATACTCAAGCTCCTGTGAAATTTTCATAGCATTTGGACTTGTAGATCTCGAGTTATGATCGATTCAAGATTGCGTTTTTCGTTATATCGATTCGTTCGAATCGATATGGTTCGACTCCATAGGGTCGAATCCATGCTCCTGCACGTGAAAATGATGACGTGGTACGGGTTCCTCGGGTCGATCCTCCTTTTTCTCCGAGTTTACTGGGTCGAATCCTGGGTTTTAGCCGCGTTTACTTGGTGGACTCGAGATTTTGGATTCGAAGGTTCGCCTCCTTCGAATCGATGGAACCGGTACTTGTTCGAATCGATCAGGATATGCTACTGTGGATCGATTCGAAGTTGTCTCAACATGGGGATTCGAAGGCAATGGAGTCGAAGCTAAAGTACTTCTCATGGATTCGAAGCAATCAGGGGAAACTTGTTGGATTCGAACATGTGGCTTTGGGTGATGGATACGAAGTTTGGCCGTATGGTTTTGGGACTAATGTGTGCTCGATGGATTCGAAGTAGATGGAGTCGAACTTGATGGATTCGACCTTAGTGGATTCGAACCATATGGAGACGAACTCAAGGCTATGTCCTTCACTTGCGTCGATGATATCTTGGGCGTACGAACTCGGATCGTCCTGAAAATCGAAACATAGCCTTTCCTAACATTGATTATCATTCCCAATCGATTCTGCCTTGATCAGAGCTTGGCCAAATTTTGACGACATCGATTACAACCTTGTCTCTAATCGATCTCCAATCCTGATATCCATCCTTTCTTGCCAATTTGTTTGATATTCCGGCTTTGACCAAAAAGCGGGATAACAGATTGAAAATTTAAAATAAATATCTCAAAAATATTTAAAGTAAAAACTCCATCTTTCTATTACAAGATACAATTATATATATAGATATAGATATGTATATATATGGATGTATATGCTTAACTTTGATATAAAATAAAAATAAAAATATATGTATAAAAATAAGAATAATTACATAAGTGTCTAATATTGGTTTGTAACATAAGTAAAAATTTATATAGATGACACAAGGATAGGCATATATATATTTGTATAATATAAAACAAGACAAAAACTATGTTTGTAAACATATGTATGTAGTATGTATATATTTAAGGATATAGATGTACATGTAAACATGCTAGGAGACATCATCATAACATATTTCTAAATCAGGTCAAGATAAAAATCAATGTCAAAGCAATAAAATCAAATCATCTTTTGAAATCAAATCAGTCTTTTTATCAAATCAAAAGGAAATAAATTAAAAATAAATTAAAATCAACAAAGTGTAAAGCCTGTACAAATGCCTCAGCTTTTACTATACACTTCCCTTTTCATTTATATATACGGCCATCCTGGTTTGTTCAATTGTTCACATGTTCACTTTATATATGAAAAAAAGTAAGTTGTAGAAAAAATGCTTGAAGCAAGAAAAAAAGCAGCAGTTCACCATTCTTTTAAAAACTATGAGTTAACACCTTTATTATGTTACTATTTTTTTATATACTCATAAGTATAAATGAGTGTTTGTTAAATCTTGATCTGGAACAAGAATATATGCATTTGATATGTGAAAATGTATGCTTGTATGAGTGTTGGTCACCTGAACTTACAGTAGTATATGGAAAACACCTCTGTTCTTAGAAAAGTTGACATTTCGCAACTTTTAAAAATCAATATCTCTTTATACATTTTGTTTTAGGCTATGATTCCAAAATGAAACTTGTTTTTTTTTCAGATGTAGTTTATTTTAAAAATCGTTACGAGATCTAACATGAAGTATATAGGGAGAGAAGCTCGTTTTATAGTAGACAGCTTAGAAATGAAAAAATTCAAACATCGAAATTAGATCTCTACTTTACATGAATGTGTTAGTTGCTCAAATTCATAAATTTTGGAAGTCGTTTTGGAATTTTTAGTCAAGTGTGGGATGAGATAGAGGAGGATGACCATAAATTGGTTCTCGGTGGATTCCAGGCAGCCGAGGTGATTTGGGGGTTCGTTGTTGATTGTGGAGGAGGCGTGAGTGATGGGGAGTCCACGAAAAATAACTCGGGGGTTTTTAGTTGTTCGTGGTGGCAGTTCGTGGTTATTCTAGGGTTTTAGGGTGGTTTGTGGATCGGTTCGGTCATGAGGCAATGGCGATGTCATGAGGCGAAGTGAGGAGTGCAGTATGGGGGGAAAAGCAAGAGGGGATGGTGGCGAGCGTTCTGGCGAAGTGGGTGGATGGTAGTGGTTCGTGGTGGCGGAACGAGGCGTTTTTGGGTGGACTTCGTTTTTGTTCCAGGTTGCGTTGGGGTTTCGGACTTCGAGCAGTTGATTTTGGCGTGAGTCCCTAGTGGCGTGATGGGTGAGGGCGTCGTAAATTACTAGGGGCGATGGTCGGTAGCTAGGGGGAGGCATCGGTGGACGTGTGCACATGCACGGTGCTCATGTGCACCTGGATTGCTCGAATGATATAATAAAGAGAAGTACAGAGGAGAAATAGATAGCTGGGAAGAAAGGAGAAAGGGAGGGAGTGATGGGCCGGGTTGGGCCAGGAGAGGAGAGAAAAAAAGTAATAAGAAAGAAAAAGTAAAAGAAAACGAAAAAGGAAAAAAAGGAAATAGAAGAAAAAAAAGAAAAGAGAAAAAAAAGAAAGGAAAATAAAAAAAGAAAGGAAAATAAAAAAAAGAAAGGAAAAATAAAAGAAAACGAAAAAGAAGAAGAAATGGGATTTATATATAGATTTATATGACAATTTATATTTTCTTTTATTTATACGAAAAATCTATTGATAAATTAAAATCCGTGGTTTAAAGTTCAATGGTATTTTATAATTTAATGGGTAATTAATTACATTGTTAATTGGCATTTAAGATTGATACAAATGAACAAGTTGGATATTAAATAAGTGTTAAGTTTTAATTAACTAAAGGTAAATCGTTTTTATTGTAATTAATTTGGATTTAAATATACATGGATATGCTTAATCGAGGCAAGTTAAATCCAGGTAAGGGAATTGTTTTGATATTGCTTATTGATCGTTAAAATTAGCTAACGATCTATATCTCGTCTTAACTCTATTGGATATTCATTTCAATTATTCTTGTCTGTGCCATCTAGTGGTCAGATAAGTTAAAAAGTAGATTAAAATGATGATGTGTTTTATTTGAAATAAATGTCTGTAATAAATTGCCATATGCGTATATAGTCGTCCTAAATATAAAATTGTTTACTTAAAACAAATTACCCTTTTAAAATTTATTACTTGGATTCGAAGGGGCCGGGGCCGGATATCAGTGTTATTCGGAACCACTTCAATTTAAAAGTCATTACGAACCTCTACGGGTTAGGTTGTTGAGTATGATAAACTGGAATTGGATTTATTTAACCATTTCAAATAAGCAACTGTATTTAGGCATTATTATAATATCAATGGATTTCCGTAAAAGTGTTTGGTTATAATCAGATAAAAACTCGTCGTGTTGTACGAGTTACCTTTGGTTTCAAAATATTTGTATAACTTAAGTATTTCAAATTAAATGGGTTTGCTCATGCTGGTTTCCAGCCTGACTCGGGTGTTACTTTATTGTAATGCTCGGGTCAGACCGAGTATTGCAGAATTTCAAGTTATGACGCTATTGGAGCTCAGGAGATGAGTTGGGTGGCAGAGACGTATTGCACGTACTTGGCTATGTTCTGCTGTGTATTATAGGCTGCATAGACATCAGTTAAGGGCAAGTTATTATAACTGTCCAGATTTGTTGTACTCTGATATCTTGTATGTGTATTAACAGTTACAGCTTTTCTTTGTATAAAATATTGTTATTGTATATTCTATTTTGTTCCGCTGCGGTTGTGAGATTCTGTGTTGTTGTTTCTGTTTTCTTCTTCTATCTCATTTTCTTCTTAACCCTAACAACCTGGTATTTCCGGCACTCGTTTCTCGGCACTCTATACAGTGAACGTGTCGATTTTCGAGGGTCGAAAATCGCCCGGCCGTTACACGTGGTATCAGAGCTGGAGGTAAAGCGAGAACCTTGGCTCTGGTGGGGATTACTCATTAGAGATAAGGTCGGTAGTACCCTAGAATGAGTTGAGTGTATTATATATGAGGGCGTACTTGTTATTTTCTTATATAGTGGTCTTAAAAATGATTTTAAAATAATTTTTATATAAGATTATATTTTGATATAAAAAAATAATTTTTGTAGATTATCATAGTATATTAAGTTGATTGGTTGTTGTTATTGAAATTAGATAAAATTATAAGACTTAAGTGGTAAAATATATAACCAAATAGAAATTTGGGTAAGGATTAATTATACAAGTAAGTTAAGCTAGAAATGGATTCAAACCAGAATCAAAATTCCGGAAAATCCCGGAAGTATTTTTCAAGGTGTTTTAAAACGAAATAAGTTACGCCGATTGTATTTTTCCAGTAAATTATTATGGAATATATGGTTTCTAGATATGATATTATTGATTATTATCATAAATTGGTTATTGTGTCTTACTAAAGGGATGTTTATTTTAGAATAAACAATGATGAAACAGAGTGAAATGTTATAAGCTGAATTTATAAATGTGACCTATAAATTAAAATGAATTTAAAGGTGAAGTTTTAAATCTAAGTCCAGAGAAGTTTAAAAATTTGTTTCAAAGTGTTGAAGGAAATAATTAATAATATTATTTAGAATATTTTTGAATATAGAAATCTTGTTTTAAACAAGAGTTGTTTGAAGATGAATTTGTTTTGGATTAAAAACCAAGAATGGTTTAAAATTTAAAGTGTGATTTGATATGTAAAAGGGGACAAATATGTATATATGGGATATATGTATATATATATATATATGTGTGTGTGTGTGTGTGTGTGTGTGTGGACATATATGATTTCAAAGTTGATTTGAAATAAATAACTAGGTGTTTGAATCCTAGAATCCCCCTTAGAATGAGATGTATAACCCAAAGGGAAATAAGTTTTTGAACTTATAAGTGGGAAGTGATATTGATAAGAAATTTAAATTTGGGATGTAAAATTTAAATTGAGTAAGGTTAAATGGATTGAACGAATTGGAATTTAACTCAGGGAAAGTTAAATAAGTTTTGAAACTTATAACTCGACTTTGGAATTTCAAGGTGAAATTAAGATTTAACTTGTGGAAGTTAAATGGGTTAAATTGGGAAAATAAGTTATGTATGATTTCAAAGCGATTTTTGAAATAAAACGAGTTTCGAATTCTGAAAATTTGTGGTGGATACTATAGATTGGTGTTTTAGATAATTTGGATGTTTATTTACTTTGATATATCATGCTATCATACTGTTTGTTATTTACAAAACTATAAATCGGATTATTTCGAATAAATTAAGAAGTGTATTGAAATGATATATCCATCCCTGAAATGAAATAGAAATACAACTTTGATTTGAAATTATTAAATGATTTTGATTTTAGGAAATAAAATCGAATTTATGGAATGGAATCTCTTTGAACTTAAATTTGAAATGTTAAAAATGAACTTGTCAACTGAAATTGTTTAAAGATTCGGGCATAAAATTTTGAAATTTTAATTGGGAATTCAATTGAATTTCGGAAATTTATTTGTTCTAAAAAGGTTTAAACTCTTACTCAAACCTCAAATAAGTTTAAATAAAGGTAATTTAAATGAATATTTGAAATTTTGGCCCAGAATTGAATTATTTTAAAGAATTGGGTTGTTAAATTAAATATTAAGGGTTAATTTGATTTAAGTGATTAAATCGGTATTTGAAAACCAAACTCGAATTTATATAAATCGAGATGGTTTAAAAATTTGAGAATGGAATTGAAATTAATCCAAACCGGAGTTGAATTGAATTAATTGGAATTGTAATCGAAGTTGAATTAGTTCGAATTCAAAAGGGAAATTGATTTGAATTAGAATAGGAATCGAAGTTAATTCGAATTGGAATCTGGATTGAATAATTTGAAATGGAAGTGGAAATTGAAATTGATTCGAATTGGAGATTGGGAATCGAATTAGTTTGACTCTGAAACTATTTTCAAATAAATTATTCTAATATAAACTGTCTAAAATCTATTTTCTTAAATATTCAAATTATTTTGGATTTTCCAAGCTGTTTACTTTACAAACCATTTTTTTAATACTCAAACTATCTTATATTAACTATTTAACTATTTTAAAACTATTTAAGCTATTTTCTAAATTCAAACTGGTCAGAGTGGAAATTTTCTATATTTAATTCATGAATTTAAATATTAATTGGGATAAGTTGAAGTTATTACCCAAATGGAAATTCGAAGCAATTTTGAATTGGAACCGAAATTGAGATATTAAGGCAAAAATGATTTTGAAGTGAAATAATATATTTGAGGAAAATATGATTTGAAATGAAGATTGGATAGTACCATAACTGAAACTCACTTTATAAGAAGTAAGTAATGTTACAAATAACTTGAAAGGTAATCAAACTTTAAAATTTAATTTGCATTAATGAGGTTATATGTATTTGTTATATATTAAAAACTTCCCTTATTGAAATTATAAGCAGAAGAAGTGATCTTTGAAAGATATTTGGAATACTAAATGGAGTTTAAATGAGTATGAAGCTGACTCAGAAATTATTGATCTAAAAATTATTCGAGTTGAAAGGAATGATTTTATATGAGAATGAAACTGAAAGGGTTTTGGAACTCATTGATTTTGAAAGGCTTTTGATTTGGCAAAAAGCAAATTTTGGAAATTTGGTGAACCAAATTTGAGAATTTTCAATTTTGAAGATATCGATTTTGTGTAAATGAGGTTTATATGTGATACATATAAAGAGTATGATTTGAAAGGTACTATACATGTATATAGTATGATATGTTTTGAGAAAGATATGGGAAAAAAGGCACCCCCATTGAGAGTCGAAACTTATAGTTGGAGATCCACTAGGTGATTCTACCTAGAACCCTAAGGACGGGTTCAATGAGATTAAGATTCCAGAGGACGTCCAGACAAAACTCGAGTTCCTGATGATCATATATTGGGTAGCGTAAGTCGGGTGGTGCTAATGCCTACAGTCACATTGGGTTTTGTCGTGATGGCAACGTAACCTTTGTTGTAACTGCGATCTATCGCAGTTCCATAGCGTAAGTCGAGTGGCAGTGATTGTCTACAATCTACGTTTGATTTCGCTGGGATAGCGACATAACATCGGTAGATTGCGATTTATGTGGTTTGGTTCCATAGCGTAATTTGTGTGGCAGTGAATGCCTACAGTCTACACTGGGTTCCACTGGAACAGTGACATAACTTTGTGTAGTATCAATCTATGTGGTAAAGTTTCGTTTGGCGGCGTAATTCGAGTAGCGCTGATGCCTACAGTTATATGGGTTTTGTTGTGATGGCAACGCAACCCTGGGTGTAGCTGCGATCTGTGCAGTTCCCATGGCAAAAGTCGAGAGGTGCGGATGCCTACAGTTTTCTTATGGATTTCGCCGAGATGGCGACGCAATCATCGTGCTAACTGCGACCCTTGGGAGGGGGTGATGCTTTCCATAGCATTTTTGAAAAGAGATTTTCAAGTATTTTCACTGGGTGTTGAAAATGGGTCTACTAAGTACTTATAGATTTTCATTCCTACGCCTTATCAACGTATGACTAAATTTCTGTGAGAACAAGGATGGACTTGTTAAGACATCGAGTTATAAAAAGTATTTTTATGAAAACTAATTTGGTAATACTATGAATTTTAAAGTGTTTTAAATTGTATAATTAAAAGAGTAAGGAATTAAAATGTTTAAAGAATGATTTGACTAATAATAAACATTAAAGTTAAAATTCATGCTTCGTTCCTTTTCGAGGACGAAAAGTTCTAAAGGGGGAGGAATGTAACGACCCGGATTTTTGGCCATCGAATATTGGGCAATTAACTGATTTTAATTTTTGAAATATTGATTTTATAAGTCGAATAGATTAATTTTCTGATGTTTAAGAATATCTGTACCTATAAATTGGTTTAGAACTATATTCAAATTTAAGTTATAACATTCTGGATATGATAAATTTATGTATATGTGTATATAAGCTCCACCATTTAAATTAAGATAAAACATCCATAAATATATATAGATAAAGATATATAAGTATTTATGTGGGTATGTTGTGAAAATATTGTAAAAGTGTATATTTGGTCACGATACCAAATGTGACGACTCGAGGTTTTGACACTATTATTTGGATAATTTACCGATTCAATTATTTATATTATAAATTTTCATCAGTCAAACAATAACAAATCCTGATTTTTATAGATACATATATATATATATGTAGTTGGGAAGCTATGATTGAAAATTTAAAAATAAATCTCTCAAAAATATTTAAAGTAAAAACTCCATCTTTCTATTACAAGATACAATTATATATATATATATATATATATATATATGTGTGTGTGTGTGTATGTATATGTATGTATGTATATATATGGGTGTATATGCTTAACTTTGATATAAAATAAAAATAAAAATATATGTATAAAAATAAGAATAATTACATAAGTGTCTAATATTGGTTTGTAACATAAGTAAAAATTTATATATATGACACAAGGATAGGCATATATATATTTGTATAATATAAAACAAGACAAAAACTATGTTTGTAAACATATGTATGTAGTATGTATATATTTAAGGATATAGATGTACATGTAAACATGCTAGGAGACATCATCATAACATATTTCTAAATCAGGTCAAGATAAAAATCAATGTCAAACCATAAAATCAAATCATCTTTTAAAATCAAATTAGTCTTTTTATCAAATCAAAAGGAATATATATTAAAAATAAAACAAAAATCAACAAAGTGTAAAGCCTGTACAAATGCCTCAGCTTCTACTTTACACTTCCCTTTTGATCTATATATACGGCCATCCTGGTTTGTTCAATTGTTCACATGTTCACTTTATATATGAAAAAAAGGTAAGTTATAGAAAAAAAGCTTGAAGCAAGAAAAAAAGCAGCAGTTCGCCATTCTTTTAAAAACTTTGAGTTAACACCTTTATTATGGTACTGTTTTTTTATATACTCATAAGTATAAATGAGTGTTTGTTAACCCTTGATCTGGAACAAGAATATATGCATCTGATATGTGAAAATGTATGTTTGTATGAGTGTTGGTCACCTGAACTTACAGTAGTATATGAAAAACACCTCTGTTCTTAGAAAAGTTGGCATTTTGCAACATTTAAAAATCAATATCTCTTTATACATTTTGCTTTAGGCTATGATTCCAAACCGAAACTTGTTTGTTTTTAGATGTAGTTTATTTTAAAAATTGTTTCGAGATCTAACATGAAGTATAGGGAGAGAAGCTCGTTTTACAGTAGACAGCTTAGAAATGAAAAAAAATTCAAACATCGAAATTTGATTTCTACTTTACATGAATGTGTTAGTTGCTCAAATTCATAAATTTTGGAAGTCGTTTGGGAATTTTTAGTCAAGTGTGGGATGAGATAGAGGAGGATGACCAGAAATTGGTTCTCAGTGGATTCCAGGCAACCGAGGTGATTTGGGGGTTCATCGTTGATTGTGGAGGAGGCGTGAGTGGTGGGGAGTCCACAAAAAATAGCTCTGGGGTTTTTAGTTGTTCGTGGTGGCGGGTCATGGTTGATCTAGGGTTTTAGGGTGG
This sequence comes from Allium fistulosum, assembly GCA_030737815.1. Lineage (NCBI taxonomy): Eukaryota > Viridiplantae > Streptophyta > Magnoliopsida > Asparagales > Amaryllidaceae > Allium > Allium fistulosum. The sequence goes on along the minus strand of CM060907.1, from coordinate 419,289,221 downwards.
TTTGTGTATGGGTTCGGTCATGAGGCAATGGCGACGTCATGAGGCGAAGTGAGGGGTGCGGTATGGGGGGAAAAGCAAGAGGGGATGGTGGCGAGCGTTCTGGCGAAGTAGGGTGGATGGTAGTGGTTCGTGGTGGCGGAACGAGGCGTTTTTGGGTGGACTTAGTTTCATTCCAGGTTGCGTTGGGGGTTCGAACTTCGAACAGTAGATTTTGGCATGGGTCCCTGGTGGCGTGGTGGGTGAGGGCGTCCTAAATGACTAGGGCAATGGTCGGTGGCCAGTGGGAGGCGTCGGTGGACGTGTGCACGTGCACGGTCCCCATGTGCACCTGGATTGCTCGAATGATATAATAAAGAGAAGTACAAAGGATAAATAGATAGCTGGGAAGAAAGGAGAAAGGGAGGGAGTGATGGGCCGAGTTGGGCCAGGAGAAGAGAGAGAAAAAAGTAATAAGAAAGAAAAAGTAAAAGAAAAGGAAAAATAAAAAAAGAAAAGGAAATGTAAGAAAATAAAGAAAAGAGAAAAAAATAGAAAGGAAAATAAAAAAAAGAAAGGAAAAAGAAAAGAAAAGGGAAGAGAAGAAGAAATGGGATTTATATATAGATTTATATGACAATTATATTTTCTTTTATTTATACTAAAAATATATTGATAATTAGAGTTCGTGGTTTAAAGTTCAATGGTATTTTATAATTTAATGGTTAATTAATTACATTGTTAATTGGCTTTTAAGATTGATACAAATTAACAAGTTGGATATTAAATAAGTGTTAAGATTTAATTAACTAAAGGTAAATCGTTTTTATTGTAATTAATTTGGATTTAAATATACATGGATATCCTTAGTCGAGGAAAGTTAAATCCCGGTAAGGGAATTGTTTTGATATTGGTTATTGATCGTTAAAATTAGCTAACGATCAATATCTTGTCTTAACTCTATTGGATATTCGTTTCAATTATTCTTGTCTGTGCCATATAGTGGTCAGACAAGTTAAAAAGTAGATTAAAATGATGATATGTTTTATTTGAAATAAACGTCTGTAATAAATTCCCATATGTGTATATAGTCACCCTAAATATAAAATTGTTTACTTTAAACAAACTACTCTTTTAAAATTTATTACTTGGATTCGAAGGGACCGGGGCTGGATATCAGTGTTATCCAGAACCACTTCAATTTAAAAGTCATTACGAACCTCTACGGGTTAGGTTATTGAGTTTGATAAACTGGAATTGGATTTATTTAACCATTTCAAATAAGCAACTGTATTTAGGCATTATTATAATATTAATGGATTTCCGTAAAAGTGTTTGGTTATAATCAGATAAAAACTCGTCGTGTTGTATGAGTTACCTTTGGTTTCAAAAGATTTGTATAACTTAAGTATTTCAAATTAAATGGGTTTACTCATGCTGGTTTCTAGCCTGACTAGGGTGTTACTTTATTGTAATGCTCGGGTCAGACCGAGTATTGCAGAATTTCAGGCTCAGGATGCTTTTGGAGCTCAGGAGACCGAGTATCTATACAGTGAACGTATTAGTGTCGATTTTTGGGGGCCGAAAATCGCCCGGCCATTATATAAGTAAACTCACCGATGGTCCAGTTTGAACTAAAATCGAACGAACGTTCGATCTTAGCACAAAATTCTACAAGCTCCAAATCCAACCAATTCAATTCCATAGTGAAGATACCGTCGATACGAGTCTAACGTGACTGGCCGCTTCTGAACATGACCAAGTATGAAACATATATTAAATAATAAACATTCAATGATTAGTTAACTAAATTAATTACAAATTAAAGGTTAATTACGTTTAGAAACCCTAAATCATCTCATCGATCAAAAACCGGCCGCCGCCTACATCTACTCACCTCGCCGCCACACTCCTCCAACTACCGCCGTGTTACTCCAGGCGAAAGCCCCAACCACGACGAACCCCTCAACATTGGCCACACCTCCTATCAACGCTCCATGGCCAAGATCCGGTCGCTCGAAGTCATCACTGTCGAAGCCAAATTGCCGCCACCTTGCTTCACCGCGCCTCAATCCGACCATTCATCCGCCTCTTCTCCCCAACCCGCCCCTTTTCCTCGTTGATAACCACGCCTAGATGGGCCTCTAGCGGTGCCGACGAACTTGGACCATTAGATTTGGGGTATAAAATTCGATGGCTAGGGTTTTCTTTGGTTTTGGGCAAATGAAGATGGTTAGGGGTCCTATATATAGGATTTCTAACTAACACCATTCACCTTGAAATTTCACGAAGTCCAATCGAAACATGCTCACTAGCGTTCCTAGCTAAATACCCCTATTTCGAACTCAATGGAACTATTTTCGAGAGCTATTTCTATCGTATACAGAAGTTAGCTTTATAAACCAAATTATAATACTTTTATATTCTAAAATTAATCGGTAGGCGTTTCGAGCTCGCTCGATCACACAATATGTCTGATCGTCACGAAACTCATAGGCGTACAACAATTTATCATTCCAGTTCCAATGACACTAGTTTCGTCAAAATCCGAGATAGTGTCCCGAAATGATAATTTCACACATTTTAATTACTGCTTTATATTTTCGATCCAAAATCAATATTTATCTGATCTATTTATTATTGTAATTAAATTTACAAAATTCAATTCACCAATATTATTTTTTAATTAAAAGGAGTGAAATTATTAAATCCATTTAATTAATATTTAATTCACAATTTCAAATATTCAAGTAACCCCTATATATGAATATAAGTTATTAAATTTCAAAAATCCAATTATTTAAATATTAAAAATTAATTAAATATTAAAATTTTAATAACCAAAATTCTAGGTTGTTACATTTCCCCCCTTGATAGAGTTTCGTCCCCAAAATTCCCAAGGAAGAAAATGACTCCAAACCCATAAGTTTAAAACTATTAATTAAAATGAGTTACTAAATTCTTAAAGTTCCTTAAATTACGGAAAATTTCGGCGGCAGCTCCATTGCGCAGCTTGATCGGAAAACCTACAAATCCCCACTACGGGCCCAAACCAATCAAAAAAAACAAAAACCAAGTGGCCTCCCATATCTGGGTAATAAATCGTTATCCAATTTAAATTTCTAAATCTACTACGTACATTTTTGCGTTTAATTTTTAAATTTTTGCAAGCAACTTATTATCTTGATGCAGATGCAGGTGCACAAGAATCAAATAGCAATATCTTGCTTACCTGTACTTACACAATCCAAAAGAAAGTCATACTGATAAAAGAGAAATATACTAGATATCTCTATCATAAATTCAAATAGCATGAACAATATAACATTCATAGGAAACAAGGCAATATGGTAAAACTAATAATAATGAGGCAACCCTACATGCAAAAACTAGAATGATATAAATTACATACAAATCTAGTATGAAATAAAGATACATGCAACCAAAAAGCAACATATCAACCATATGCAACAAAATTCAGGGAATACTCTGAAATCAAAACTGCACATCCAATTTTTCCAAAAGAAATTTTTTAGAACTAAATGCCTGGATTTTTTACTCAAAATATATTTCCAAATTTACTTCAAAGAGAATTAAATCAAAATCAATTATGATAAGAAGAGGGCACTCCCTACCGAAGCATGGTACATCTCTATAATCAAGACAACATGGAGCATCCAGTGGTATTCTAGTTCCTCCTAAAACAACAACTAGAGTAATTAAATATACCTGGTGAGTCTCCCGAATCTAAAAACCCCCAATTGCCCAAATTTCATCATAACAAAAACATTTGAAAAATCACTTCAAAAATTTTCTTTTCAAAAGTTCTTAAATAATAGCATTTCATCAATTTTTTTTTCAAAATAATACTTTTATTATTTCTTTCACAATTTCTTTCGTAACTATTTTTTTACAAAAGTGCTAGGATTTAAGTCCTAATAAACAACAATTCAAAAACTTTTGTTTATAAATTCAAACTTTATAAACTACGATATGTAAATCACACAACCAATCAAATCAAATCAAATTCCGTATAAGAATAAACTAACATTATCAATCAATCAAATTTCATAAGGGAAAAATCTAACACTTAGCATTAGTTAAACTGTCAAATGGCTAACACTCTGATTTAGAATTTTGCTTAGACTCACACTTCCTTAAATCACACACCAAGTATATAGATATACTCAAGCCCGGATGACATACATAAATTATCCGTACGTTATATTTGATCTGATCACTTTCTCGGATACATAGACTTCCAAATCAGTATTTCTCACTCGACCTCTCTATGTCGGACTTCGATCAGATTCCTCGATTAGAAAATTTGATTTCCTTGCATGGTCATAAACTATGATAGAAACCTTCAGTGTCATATCAAGAATTCGAATCAAGTGTTCGCTGACAAGAATTAAGCGAGAAACCCTTTTTCGGACTAGTGTAAATCACCCGAAGTTATGTGTTCGAATCCTAGATCAATGGAATGACCCTATTTATTTCACCTAATTTTTACTAGGATTTTTTTTACATTAATAAATTTCCTAGAGTCATTTAGCCTTTCTATTAAATTATCCAGGATCCTAATTCTTCCACTAATATATTTATATCAGTTCATTAATAAATATTCACACACATATGAAGATGTATGTGACCCTCTTGCTTGGATCAGAGTGTTGGTAAGCAAGAGTGCATCCCAGCATGAATTTGAGTTTCTAATCAACCAGTACATAGCTCATTTTCCTTGGTTTTGATATTTGAGTCATGGGAGTGAATCCCATAATCATATATAATTTATACCTAGTAATTTTGATCATTCTTATGGTGATTGTCTGTTAGTTTGACTTAGCAAAGTGATCTCAGATTATATAGCAAGTCATCATAGTTTTGAGTCTAATTGTTTGATATTTGATCAAAAGCCAGAAAGAAAATGATATACACATTTATCATTTTCAACATGAGTGATCTTTCCCCCAACTTCTTTTATATTTAAGACCCAAACAGTTAAGTGATTCTTTCACAATTATATTGTTGTGTTTCCCTGAATCAAATCCATTCCATAATCCCTGAGTTAACTCAGTTTTGTACTAATTTAAGGGTTGCTTTACTGGATTTAGAAAATCCATATTTTATTGTCATTTAACAAAAGTAGTATTTAAGTAATATGTGTGCATATCAGATGTATTGTGCTCTCTGGACTAAGAAAGCTACTCAAAATAAAAGTGAATTGCTCAAGTATTTGAAAATGTCTTTGTACATGCATTTGTAAAGAAAGCTTCAGATTTTACAAAGTGCATTTTCTTCCTTTAAACCCAAAAACTCTGGTCATCTTGATCAACCCAGACTCACTCCTTTTGAGGTGGGTTAACCTTATGACTAGGTCATCAAAACATTAGTGCCTGGCTATTGCAATGTAAATTCAGATACAAGATACTTGAAAAATCCCTTAAAACATGTACACATCTTTATACAGTGCACAAAAAAAAATTGTTTCTTTTATCAAAACACTTCTGTATATAGTCACAAAATTGTTGAAATATTTCTTCTAGCTAAACTCGGATTTTTATCCTCAAAACTTAAAGCTTTTAAGTGACTCAAGATTGACTAATACACAATATATATATGTATCCATTGCTCAAATATAGGCATATATCATCTACAGATTTCTACCATAATACTCAAAGATATTTTCTGGCATAAGATTCAACTAAGTCTTTGGTTTTTCCCAACCTTAATACATTACCATATTTAATTGAAACAACTTAATAAAATCCAAACATTCAAGATCCTTACATAACAACAAAAGCAGAATTATAAAACTTCCAAGATTACATGCAAATAGTTCATTCTAAGCTCTTATTTAATTCTAATTTAGCATGCTTATCCAATCATTCTCATTAGCCATAGCAGCTTCCTATTTAGAACCAGCATTCCCTGAAAGAGCATTAGAGGCTGCCCCATTTTAATTGAGACACCCCAGATGCCATAAGCAAACAAGGGTCGGATACAAGATCTGGTATGAGCAATATCAAAAATTCCATGATATTAAGTAGATAAGTGAGACATAAGCATTTTGAATAGGTTGGCATAACTTCTTTAATCAATTTGCCTGACTTGTTTCTGATATATTATGCATATATGATCAGTATTAAAACTAATTATGTACACACTTTCAACTATGCAAACATACATGTCAAACAGAGATACTCAGGAACTATCATAGCTCCAATCCAACCAACCTAGGAATAACTCAAGTTCCTACTTCATCAATTTAGGGTTGCATTTACCAAATTAATTCCTAGCCTCATCTGCCATAAAGGAATCACGAGGACACATTGCAATAAAATAATTCACAATATTGCACAAAGATCTCAGGGCTTAAACAAACCATGTGCCAACTTGCATACTTTAAATATAACAGGCATTCCAGCAGTCTTCTTGGCTCACAATCCTTAGTTTATTTACTAAGTGTTCATGTTTGATCCTATCATGAGATAACTAGGTGATTAAATCACAGTGTACATGAAACATTACATAAAACTTGCAAGCATACTTCAAAGGCAAGCTAATATTCATATCCAGGGGAAATCATACTTCTAAAATATTCTGGCTCAAAGAAAATACAAGAATATTTGCAACTGTGAATAGGGCCTAGGCATGTGGGTTATTATTGTTTCATAAGCAACCATGTTTGAACTAAATTCAAGATCTAGCTTAAACAAGATTTCTGGCTCATGGGTTTTCTATTTGATCAAGGGTTCAGCACTTTTGGATATTTCCATTGCACCCTTGAATCTTTCATTTGAGCCTCAGCACTTACAAAAGTGTAATGCAACTCATATACATTCTGATTTCTATATTTTTCATGCCATTTCTAAACCAGTTACAAGTATTCTATATTTACTTTCATGATTTCATACTTTAACATTTCTGGGTGTAACCAAACAGAGCAAATACTCAACCATCAAAGCAATCAAAAGCATTCATAAACACCCATTAGAGCATCCATTAAAACCATAGTAATAAGATCAGAAATATGTAGAAAAATAACATAAACTTGGCTGCCTCATAACAGGACTTAATGCCATGGGTTTAGTGAGATTACTCACAGAAAAATGCTCCTCTTGCTTAATCCAGAAAAGAAACCCTTTAAAACTTTGCCTTTCTTCTTGCAAATATTTTTCTTCTTTGTTTTCTTAAATGTCTCGGGTAGAAAGTGATTTTTCTGGTTTAAACTTGGATTTATAAGAGAGGTTTTCTAGGGTTTTACAAATGTAAAATCTCATTCTTACCCTGGCCAGTGCTCATGCATTTTGCATTTCTCATTTGCTTATTCTCACCCTTAATACCCCGGCCATGTAATGCTTATTCCCCTTTTTCTTTTCTAGAATATTTATTTTGTTCTCTTTCTAAATCATGACAATTGTGTGACATTGTCACTTGTTTATTTTCTAAAATTCCTCCTTTCTATTTTCTGCCTAAAGCAATAGTTTTGCTTGCAATATGTCTTTTGCTATTTTAATGTTATGCTTTCCCTTGCTTATTTCTTTTTAATATTTTCAGTACTTATAGAAATGTACATATGCATACATATCTTATCAAGGCTTACTTATCTCCTCCTTAGTTTCAGAAAGACATACACATATATGTGCATACATGTTTCAAATCCTTATCTAATTTATCCTGGGTTTAAATTAAGTAAAATCAGTTTACTTGTTCAAACAAAACTTGCTTTTTCTTATCTTCTAAAATAATTCATATAATCCAGAAATCAAATATCCATATTTGGTTTAATAATTTTCATTACAAAATCATGTTTGTAATGCTTTTTAATTCTTGTTTTGATTTCAGGAAATTTGGGGTTCTTCCTTGTGCCATATCAGTGTGCACGTGCACACATGCACACACCTTTGCACTTAGCTAATCCCATACATTCCTATGCAATAATTTCATATATTTTCAGAATTTAACCAAAATAAGATTTCCATGAAATTCTGGGGCATTACAATCACCCCACCTTTTTAGGAATTGTGTCCTCACAATTTTCTCATTTTTACTTTAAACATTTCCAGATTTTTATAAAATCTATCAAACATTGCACAAGCAAACAATTCAGTCAAAACAACCATACATATTAAACTTTTTAGGAAATTAGAATTTACCTTCCACTGCAAAAAGCTTAGGGTAATCCATCTTTATCTTATCCTCTAACTCCCAAGTACAATCATTAGGGTCTAGGCTCCATTGAACCTTCACCAATTTCAGTGTTTTGCTCCTCAACTTCTTTTCCTCTTTAGCTAAAATCCACACTGGTTCTTTCTCATAGACCAAATCAGGATTTATTTGAACTTGAGTGGGTTTCTCTAGAATTTCCTATTTATCATGCACCCATCTCCTAAGTTGTGACACATGAAATACATTGTGCATTGCACTCATCTCTTCTGGTAGCTAAAACTTGTATGCTAATGAACCTACTCTTTCCAAAATCTTGTAAGGTCCAACATATCTTAGGGTAAGTTTTCCCTGCTTGCCAAATCTTAACACCTTCTTCATAGGTGAAACTTTGATGAAAACATAGTCACCAACTTTATATTCCACCTGCTTCCTCCTTACATCTGCAAACTTCTTTTGCCTATCTTGAGCTGCTGCCATTCTTCTCCTCACAAGCTCAATTTTCTCAGTAGTCTCTTTAACATACTCAGGCCCTAAGACAGCCCTTTCTCCTGCTTCAACCAAACATATTGGTGACAAACATGGTTTGCCATACAAGGCTTCAAATGGTGCCATGCCTATGGTGCTTTGATAACTATTGTTATATGTAAATTCAGCCAAGTGGAGGTGATCTTCCCAATTACCTCCAAAGTCCAATGCACATGCCCTCAACAAATCTTCCAAAACTTTGTTTATTACTTCAGTTTGACCATCTGATTGGGGGTGGTATGCAGTACTCAAGCATAACTCACTCCCCATGGCTTCTTGAAAGCTCTTCCAAAATCTGGATGTAAAGATTGTGTCCCTATCACTCACTATAGTTTTAGGAATTCCATGCAACCTTACTACTTCTTTCATGAATATTTGAGCTAGTTTAGGTGCATTTCTTTCTGCCTTCACTGGTATAAAGTGTGCCACTTTAGTCAATCTATCAACTACTACCCAAATGCTTGTATCTCCTCTCTTTGATCTAGGCAGACCATCTATGAAATCCATAGATATATCTTCCCACTTCCACTGTGGTATGCTTAGAGGTTGCAATAGGCATGAGGGTCTTTGGGTTTCTGCCTTGACTTGTTGGCAAGTAATACACTTTGCAACATGTTTGGCCACATCTGATTTCATCCCTCTCCACCAATAATCCCTTTTTAGGTTTTGGTACATTTTGGTGATGCCTGGATGTGTGGAATATTTACTCCTATGGTATTCATTAAGTATCTCTTCCTTCAACCCTATATCTTCTGGAACACATATCCTACCTTTATTCCTTAAGTAACCATTCTTATCAGTGTGGTAGTTTACTACTTCTTCTCCTTTTTCTATTAGAGTTTTCTTTTCTAATAAATCTGGATCTTCCTCTTGCTTTTTCCCCACTTCCAAAATTAAATTTGATTGCAAAGTTATCAAACTTAATTTTCCTTTACTCCCTTCTTTAATCATCTCCATGTTCACCTCATTGTTTTCCCCAATTTCCAAATCAGTAAGTAGAGATAAATTTCTAAACTCTTCTATCATTAACATGGCTACTTTTGCATGCTGTCTGCTCAAAGCATCTGCAACCTTATTAGCTTTTCCTGGAGTATAAAGTATGTCTAAATCATATGCTGCTAGAAACTCAACCCATTTATGCTGCCTCATATTCAAATCTTTTTGTGAAAAGAGATATTTCAATGCTTTATGGTCAGTGTATAAAATAAACTTAGCACATAGAAGATAATGTCTCCAGAGTTTTAGTGCATATACCACTGCTGCCAACTCAAGATCATGGGTTGCATACCTTGATTCATGTGGTTTCAATTGTCTTGATGCATAGGCTATAACTTGATCTTGCTGCATCAATACAGCTCCTAGCCCAGAACCACTTGCATCAGTATAAACAATCAAATCCTCATTTCCCTCTGGTACTCTCAACACTGGTGCATTGACTAAGGCCTCCTTGATTTTACTAAAGGCTTGCTCACATTTCTCAGTCCATATAAAGGGTTGGTTCTTTCTAGTTAGGTTGGTAAGAGGTGATGACATCTTAGAAAAATCTTTTATAAATCTTCTATAATACCCTGCCATACCCATAAATGACCTAACTTCTCCTACTGTGCTTGGTCTTTTCCATGCTTGGATAGCCACAATTTTATTGGGGTTCACTGAAATGCCTTTGGCAGATATAACATGCCCAAGGAAATGCACTTCTTCTTTCCAAAATGCACACTTAGAAAACTTTTCTTTTAAATCTTTTTCCCTTAATCTAGACAAAACAAGTTGTAAGTGATTTTCATGTTCCTCTACTGTTTTAGAATAGATCAAAATATCATCAATAAAAATCAATACAAACTTGTCTAGATAATCCCTGAATATCCTATTCATCAAGTCTACAAACTATGATGGGGCATTTGTCAACCCAAATGGCATGACAAGAAATTCATATAAACCATACCTAGTGTTAAAGGCTGTATACTTAACACTTGAGTCCTCTACCTTCATTTGATGGAATCCAGATGCCAAATCTAACCTAGAAAATATTTTTGATCCACTAAGTTGATCAAAGAGATCATCAATTCTAGGTAAGGGGTACTTGATTTTGATAGTGACTTTGTTTAGCTCCCTGTAATCTATACACATCCTTAAAGTACCATCATGTTTTCTTACAAACACTACTGGAGCACCCCAGCATGAATTACTTGGTCTTATAAATCCTTTGCTTTCCAATTCTTCTAACTGTTTCTTCAACTCCTTCAACTCACTTGGCCCCATCCTAGTGGGTTTCTTAATAATTGGACTTGCTCCTAGTATGAGACTAATCTGAAATTCCACTGGTCTGTGGTGTGGAACACCCTTAACTTCTCCAAATACATCCAAGTATTTGTTAATTATGGGGATTTCTTCAATAGAAGGCTCACTGGAATCCTTCTCTAAGTCAATCAAATGATATAATTTCCTTTCTTTGGCTACTTCACACAAAATTGTGATTCTTTGGCCTCTAGAATTTTGTAATGATATGGTGGATGAGTCTAAATTAATTATGGCTTTGTATTGCCTTAACCAGTCTACACCCAATATAACACCTATATTTGGGTAATTTAAAACATATAAATTGGAAATAAAAACATTTCCTCCTATGTTTAATTCCACATCCACACAAATCATGTTTAAAACACTAGAACTTCCTAAGGGGCTTTGCACTAACAAAGGGGTTTCAACCAGTATGCAATTTAATTTAAGCAATGCAACTAATTCATGGGAAATCAGAGAATGTGTTGCCCCTGTATCATACACTACTGATATAGGTAGGGTACAAATAAATAAGGTACCTTCCACTTGACCATGATTTTCTGCAATAGCCTCTACTGTGGATTTGCTTTTGCTCTCCAAACTTGCTAGCTTCCCTTGCTGTTTATACTCAGGGCAATTTCTCTTGATATGTCCCTCCTTACCACATAGGTAGCACTTGAAAGATCCTCCCTTAAATTCTGGGCACCTTGGTTTGATATGTCCTTCTTTTCCACAATGATGACACGCTATTTTCCTCTTTGTATCAGCGGTCTTGGTATCATTGGTCTTCTTGTTTTCTGTCTCCTCCTTCTTTTTGTCATAGGGGTGATACCTTCCCTTATTTTTCTTATTGTTGTTGTTCTTAAAACTCCTATACTTCTCCCTCTCCTTGTCATGTTGCTCGAACTTTAAGGCCAGATCAATGACTTGATCAAAGGTTTTATCTGCATATGGCAACATAGCTCTACTAAGCCCTGGGTTCAAACCCTTAATGTACCTATCATTCTTAGATGCCTCATCGGCTACAAGCATAGCTCCATACTTAGACAAGCCCTCAAACCTTTGAGTATACTCAGTTACATTCAAGGTTCCCTGCCTAAGTCTAATAAATTCTTCAAGTAATGTGGTCTTGGCTGATGCTGGCACAAATCTAGCTTCCAACATCTCCTTAAATTGGTTCCAAGTAATTTCATTCTCAATTCTTCCGGCTATGACTACCTCCCACCAGCTTAAAGCCACACCTTTCAGTTGTCTTGAAGCCACTTGCCTCTTCCTTTGATCATCCAGCTGCATGTCATTGAAAATCCTATCCAATGTTCTCAGCCATGCCTGGATTTCCATCACATTTTCAGTCCCTTCAAAGTTCTTGCCTCCCAAGTTTGTATAAGTCTTTAATAATTTTGAGAGTTCCTCATATGGGTTCTCAAGTCTCTGTCCAACTCCATCCCTTAAGGCCCTCATAAAGTCTTGCATATCAAGCATTTGTGGTGCACTTGATCTTGCATTGTGATGAGATCCTCTTCCTACCATGATTTGATAACTAGGGTATGGGTAGATAGGGTTAGTTTATCATGAGTATTTTTCTTTTACTATAATTTTCTAGCTAAACTATTATTTTACTCAAACAAACAAACAGTACATACATATGGTTATAGTACTTCAATCAATCAATATAATCATTCTCAGCTATGTATAGTTTTAACATAGCTCTGATACCAAATGGAATGACCCTATTTATTCCACCTAATTTTTACTAGGATTTTTTTTTACATTAATAAATTTCCTATAGTCATTTAGCCTTTCTATTAAATTATCCAGGATCCTAATTCTTCCACTAATATATTTATATCAGTTCATTAATAAATATTCACACACATATGAAGATGTATGTGACCCTCTTGCTTGGATCAGAGTGTTGGTAAGCAAGAGTGCATCCCAGCATGAATTTGAGTTTCTAATCAACCAGTACATAGCTTATTTTCCTTGGTTTTGATATTTGAGTCATGGGAGTGAATCCCATAATCATATATAATTTAAACCTAGTAATTTTGATCATTCTTATGGTGATTGTCTGTTAGTTTGACTTAGCAAAGTGATCTCAAATTATATAGCAAGTCATCATAGTTTTGAGTCTAATTGTTTGATATTTGATCAAAAGCCAGAAAGAAAATGATATACACATTTATCATTTTCAACATGAGTGATCTTTCCCCCAACTTCTTTTATATTTAAGACCCAAACAGTTAAGTGATTCTTTCACAATTATATTGTTGTGTTTCCCTGAATCAAATCCATTCCATAATCCCTGAGTTACCTCAGTTTTGTACTAATTTAAGGGTTGCTTTACCGGATTTAGAAAATCCATATTTTATTGTCATTTAACAAAAGTAGTATTTAAGTAATATGTGTGCATATCAGATGTATTGTGCTCTCTGGACTAAGAAAGCTACTCAAAATAAAAGTGAATTGCTCAAGTATTTGAAAATGTCTTTGTACATGCATTTGTAAAGAAAGCTTCAGATTTTACAAAGTGCATTTTCTTCCTTTAAACCCAAAAACTCTGGTCATCTTGATCAACCCAGACTCACTCCTTTTGAGGTGGGTTAACCTTATGACTAGGTCATCAAAACATTAGTGCCTGGCTATTGCAATGTAAATTCAGATACAAGATACTTGAAAAATCCCTTAAAACATGTACACATCTTTATACAGTGCACAAAAAAAAAATTGTTTCTTTTATCAAAACACTTCTGTATATAGTCACAAAATTGTTGAAATATTTCTTCTAGCTAAACTCGGATTTTTATCCTCAAAACTTAAAGCTTTTAAGTGACTCAAGATTGACTAATACACAATATATATATGTATCCATTGCTCAAATATAGGCATATATCATCTACAAATTTCTACCATAATACTCAAAGATATTTTCTGGCATAAGATTCAACTAAGTCTTTGGTTTTTCCCAACCTTAATACATTACCAGATTCAATTGAAACAACTTAATAAAATCCAAACATTCAAGATCATTACATAACAACAAAAGCAGAATTATAAAACTTCCAAGATTACATGCAAATAGTTCATTCTAAGCTCTTATTTAATTCTAATTTAGCATGCTTATCCAATCATTCTCATTAGCCATAGCAGCTTCCTATTTAGAACCAGCATTCCCTGAAAGAGCATTAGAGGCTGCCCCATTTTAATTGAGACACCCCAGATGCTATAAGCAAACAAGGGTCGGATACAAGATCTGGTATGAGCAATATCAAAAATTCCATGATATTAAGTAGATAAGTGAGACATAAGCATTTTGAATAGGTTGGCATAACTTCTTTAATCAATTTGCCTGACTTGTTTCTGATATATTATGCATATATGATCAGTATTAAAACTAATTATGTACACACTTTCAACTATGCAAACATACATGTCAAACAGAGATACTCAGGAACTATCATAGCTCCAATCCAACCAACCTAGGAATAACTCAAGTTCCTACTTCATCAATTTAGGGTTGCATTTACCAAATTAATTCCTAGCCTCATCTGCCACAAAGGAATCACGGGGACACATTGCAATAAAATAATTCACAATATTGCACAAAGATCTCAGGGCTTAAACAAACCATGTGCCAACTTGCATACTTTAAATATAACAGGCATTCCAGCAGTCTTCTTGGCTCACAATCCTTAGTTTATTTACTAAGTGTTCATGTTTGATCCTATCATGAGATAGATAGGTGATTAAATCACAGTGTACATGAAACATTACATAAAACTTGCAAGCATACTTCAAAGGCAAGCTAATATTCATATCCAGGGGAAATCATACTTCTAAAATATTCTGGCTCAAAGAAAATACAAGAATATTTGCAACTGTGAATAGGGCCTAGGCATGTGGGTTATTATTGTTTCATAAGCAACCATGTTTGAACTAAATTCAAGATCTAGCTTAAACAAGATTTCTGGCTCATGGGTTTTCTATTTGATCAAGGGTTCAGCACTTTTGGATATTTCCATTGCACCCTTGAATCTTTCATTTGAGCCTCAGCACTTACAAAAGTGTAATGCAACTCATATACATTCTGATTTCTATATTTTTCATGCCATTTCTAAACCAGTTACAAGTATTCTATATTTACTTTCATGATTTCATACTTTAACATTTCTGGGTGTAACCAAACAGAGCAAATACTCAACCATCAAAGCAATCAAAAGCATTCATAAACACCCATTAGAGAATCCATTAAAACCATAGTAATAAGATCAGAAATATGTAGAAAAATAACATAAACTTGGCTGCCTCATAACAGGACTTAATGCCATGGGTTTAGTGAGATTACTCACAGAAAAATGCTCCTCTTGCTTAATCCAGAAAAGAAACCCTTTAAAACTTTGCCTTTCTTCTTGCAAATATTTTTCTTCTTTGTTTTCTTAAATGTCTCGGGTAGAAAGTGATTTTTCTGGTTTAAACTTGGATTTATAAGAGAGGTTTTCTAGGGTTTTACAAATGTAAAATCTCATTCTTACCCTGGCCAGTGCTCATGCATTTTTCATTTCTCATTTGCTTATTCTCACCCTTAATACCCCGGCTATGTAATGCTTATTCCCCTTTTTCTTTTCTAGAATATTTATTTTGTTCTCTTTCTAAATCATGACAATTGTGTGACATTGTCACTTGTTTATTTTCTAAAAATCCTCCTTTCTATTTTCTGCCTAAAGCAATAGTTTTGCTTGCAATATGTCTTTTTCTATTTTAATGTTATGCTTTCCCTTGCTTATTTCTTTTTAATATTTTCAGTACTTATAGAAATGTACATATGCATACATATCTTATCTAGGCTTACTTATCTCCTCCTTAGTTTCAGAAAGACATACACATATATGTGCATACATGTTTCAAATCCTTATCTAATTTATCCAGGGTTTAAATTAAGAAAATCTGTTTACTTGTTCAAACAAAACGTGCTTTTTCTTATCTTCTAAAATAATTCATATAATCCAGAAATCAAATATCCATATTTGGTTTAATAATTTTCATTACAAAATCATGTTTGTAATGCTTTTTAATTCTTGTTTTGGTTTCAGGAAATTTGGGGTTCTTCCTTGTGCCATATCAGTGTGCACGTGCACACATGCACACACCTTTGCACTTAGCTAATCCCATACATTCCTATGCAATAATTTCATATATTTTCAGAATTTAACCAAAATAAGATTTCCATGAAATTCTGGGGCATTACAATCACCCCACCTTTTTAGGAATTGTGTCCTCACAATTTTCTCATTTTTACTTTAAACATTTCCAGATTTTTATAAAATCTATCAAACATTGCACAAGCAAACAATTCAGTCAAAACAACCAAACATATTAAACTTTTTAGGAAATTAGAATTTACCTTCCACTGCAAAAAGCTTAGGGTAATCCATCTTTATCTTATCCTCTAACTCCCAAGTACAATCATTAGGGTCTAGGCTCCATTGAACCTTCACCAATTTCAGTGTTTTGCTCCTCAACTTCTTTTCCTCTTTAGCTAAAATCCCCACTGGTTCTTTCTCATAGACCAAATCAGGATTTATTTGAACTTGAGTGGGTTTCTCTAGAATTTCCTCTTTATCATGCACCCATCTCCTAATTTGTGACACATGAAATACATTGTGCATTGCACTCATCTCTTCTGGTAGCTAAAACTTGTATGCTAATGAACCTACTCTTTCCAAAATCTTGTAAGGTCCAACATATCTTGGGGTAAGTTTTCCCTGCTTGCCAAATCTTAACACCTTCTTCATAGGTGAAACTTTGATGAAAACATAGTCACCAACTTTATATTCCACCTGCTTCCTCCTTACATCTGCAAACTTCTTTTGCCTATCTTGAGCTGCTGCCATTCTTCTCCTCACAAGCTCAATTTTCTCAGTAGTCTCTTTAACATACTCAGGCCCTAAGACAGCCCTTTCTCCTGCTTCAACCAAACATATTGGTGACAAACATGGTTTGCCATACAAGGCTTCAAATGGTGCCATGCCTATGGTGCTTTGATAACTATTGTTATATGTAAATTCAGCCAAGTGGAGGTGATCTTCCCAATTACCTCCAAAGTCCAATGCACATGCCCTCAACAAATCTTCCAAAACTTTGTTTATTACTTCAGTTTGACCATCTGATTGGGGGTGGTATGCAGTACTCAAGCATAACTCACTCCCCATGGCTTCTTGAAAGCTCTTCCAAAATCTGGATGTAAAGATTGTGTCCCTATCACTCACTAAAGTTTTAGGAATTCCATGCAACCTTACTACTTCTTTCATGAATATTTGAGCTAGTTTAGGTGCATTTCTTTCTGCCTTCACTGGTATAAAGTGTGCCACTTTAGTCAATCTATCAACTACTACCCAAATGCTTGTATCTCCTCTCTTTGATCTAGGCAGACCATCTATGAAATCCATAGATATATCTTCCCACTTCCACTGTGGTATGCTTAGAGGTTGCAATAGGCCTGAGGGTCTTTGGGTTTCTGCCTTGACTTGTTGGCAAGTCATACACTTTGCAACATGTTTGGCCACATCTGATTTCATCCCTCTCCACCAATAATCCCTTTTTAGGTTTTGGTACATTTTGGTGATGCCTGGATGTATGGAATATTTACTCCTATGGTATTCATTAAGTATCTCTTCCTTCAACCCTATATCTTCTGGAACACATATCCTACCTTTATTCCTTAAGTAACCATTCTTATCAGTGTGGTAGTTTACTACTTCTTCTCCTTTTTCTATTAGAGTTTTCTTTTCTAATAAATCTGGATCTTCCTCTTGCTTTTTCCCCACTTCCAAAATTAAATTTGATTGCAAAGTTATCAAACTTAATTTTCCTTTACTCCCTTCTTCAATCATCTCCATGTTCACCTCATTGTTTTCCTTTATTTTCAAATCAGTAAGTAGAGATAAATTTCTAAACTCTTCTATCATTAACATGGCTACTTTTGCATGCTGCCTGCTCAAAGCATCTGCAACCTTATTAGCTTTTCCTGGAGTATAAAGTATGTCTAAATCATATGCTGCTAGAAACTCAATCCATCTATGCTGCCTCATATTCAAATCTTTTTGTGAAAAGAGATATTTCAATGCTTTATGGTCAGTGTATAAAATAAACTTAGCACATAGAAGATAATGTCTCCAGAGTTTTAGTGCATATACCACTGCTGCCAACTCAAGATCATGGGTTGCATACCTTGATTCATGTGGTTTCAATTGTCTTGATGCATAGGCTATAACTTGATCTTGCTGCATCAATACAGCTCCTAGCCCAGAACCACTTGCATCAGTATAAACAATCAAATCCTCATTTCCCTCTGGTACTCTCAACACTGGTGCATTGACTAAGGCCTCCTTGATTTTACTAAAGGCTTGCTCACATTTCTCAGTCCATATAAAGGGTTGGTTCTTTCTAGTTAGGTTGGTAAGAGGTGATGACATCTTAGAAAAATCTTTTATAAATCTTCTATAATACCCTGCCATACCCATAAATGACCTAACTTCTCCTACTATGCTTGGTCTTTTCCATGCTTGGATAGCCACAATTTTATTGGGGTTCACAGGAATGCCTTTGGCAAATATAACATGCCCAAGGAAATGCACTTCTTCTTTCCAAAATGCACACTTAGAAAACTTTGCTTTTAAATCTTTTTCCCTTAATCTAGACAAAACAAGGTGTAAGTGATTTTCATGTTCCTCTACTGTTTTAGAATAGATCAAAATATCATCAATAAAAATCAATACAAACTTGTCTAGATAATCCCAGAATATCCTATTCATCAAGTCTACAAACTATGATGAGGCATTTGTCAACCCAAATGGCATGACAAGAAATTCATATAAACCATACCTAGTGTTAAAGGCTGTATACTTAACACTTGAGTCCTCTACCTTCATTTGATGGAATCCAGATGCCAAATCTAACCTAGAAAATATTTTTGACCCACTAAGTTGATCAAAGAGATCATCAATTCTAGGTAAGGGGTACTTGTTTTTGATAGTGACTTTGTTTAGCTCCCTGTAATCTATACACATCCTTAAAGTACCATCATGTTTTCTTACAAACACTACTGGAGCACCCCAGCATGAATTACTTGGTCTTATAAATCCTTTGCTTTCCAATTCTTCTAACTGTTTCTTCAACTCCTTCAACTCACTTGGCCCCATCCTAGTGGGTTTCTTAATAATTGGACTTGCTCCTGGTATGAGACTAATCTGAAATTCCACTGGTCTGTGGTATGGAACACTCTTAACTTCTCCAAATACATCCAAGTATTTGTTAATTATGGGGATTTCTTCAATAGAAGGCTCACTGGAATCCTTCTCTAAGTCAATCAAATGATATAATTTCCTTTCTTTGGCTACTTCACACAAAATTGTGATTCTTTGGCCTCTAGAATTTTGTAATGATATGGTGGATGAGTCTAAATTAATTATGGCTTTGTATTGCCTTAACCAGTCTACACCCAATATAACACCTATATTTGGGTAATTTAAAACATATAAATTGGAAATAAAAACATTTCCTCCTATGTTTAATTCCACATCCACACAAATCATGTTCAAAACACTAGAACTTCCTAAGGGGCTTTGCACTAACAAAGGGGTTTCAACCAGTATGCAATTTAATTTAAGCAATGCAACTAATTCATGGGAAATCAGAGAATGTGTTGCCCCTGTATCATACACTACTGATATAGGTAGGGTACAAATAAATAAGGTACCTTCCACTTGACCATGATTTTCTGCAATAGCCTCTACTGTGGATTTGCTTTTGCTCTCCAAACTTGCTAGCTTCCCTTGTTGTTTATACTCAGGGCAATTTCTCTTGATATGTCCCTCCTTACCACATAGGTAGCACTTGAAAGCTCCTCCCTTAAATTTTGGGCACCTTGGTTTGATATGTCCTTCTTTTCCACAATGATGACACGCTATTTTCCTCTTTGTATCAGTGGTCTTGGTATCATTGGTCTTCTTGTTTTCTGTCTCCTCCTTCTTTTTGTCATAGGGGTGATACCTTACCTTATTTTTCTTATTGTTGTTGTTCTTAAAACTCCTATACTTCTCCCTCTCCTTGTCATGTTGCTCGAACTTTAAGGCCAGATCAATGACTTGATCAAAGGTTTTATCTGCATATGGCAACATAGCTCTACTAAGCCCTGGGTTCAAACCCTTAATGTACCTATCATTCTTAGATGCCTCATCGGCTACAAGCATAGCTCCATACTTAGACAAGCCCTCAAACCTTTGAGTATACTCAATTACATTCAAGGTTCCCTGCCTAAGTCTAATAAATTCTTCAAGTAATGTGGTCTTGGTTGATGCTGGCACAAATCTAGCTTCCAACATCTCCTTAAATTGGTTCCAAGTAATTTCATTCTCAATTCTTCTGGCTATGACTACCTCCCACCAGCTTAAATCCACACCTTTCAGTTGTCTTGAAGCCACTTGCCTCTTCCTTTGATCATCCAGCTGTATATCATTGAAAATCCTATCCAATGTTCTCAGCCATGCTTGGATTTCCATCACATTTTCAGTCCCTTCAAAGTTCTTGCCTCCCAAGTTTGTATAAGTCTTTAATAATTTTGAGAGTTTCTCATATGGGTTCTCAAGTCTCTGTCCTACTCCATCCCTTAAGGCCCTCATAAAGTCTTGCATATCAAGCATTGTGGTGCACTTGATCCTGCATTGTGATGAGATCCTCTTCCTACCATGATTTTATAACTAGGGTATGGGTAGATAGGGTTAGTTTATCATGAGTATTTTTCTTTTACTATAATTTTCTAGCTAAACTATTATTTTACTCAAACAAACAAACACTACATACATATGGTTATAGTACTTCAATCAATCAATATAATCATTCTCAGCTATGTATAGTTTTAACATAGCTCTGATACCAAATGGAATGACCCTATTTATTCCACCTAATTTTTACTAGGATTTTTTTTTACATTAATAAATTTCCTAGATTCATTTAGCCTTTCTATTAAATTATCCAGGATCCCAATTCTTCAACTAATATATTTATATCAGTTTATTAATAAATATTCACACACATATGAAGATGTAAGTGACCCTCTTGCTTGGATTAGAGTGTTGGTAAGCAAGAGTGCATCCCAACATGAATTTGAGTTTCTAATCAACCAGTACATAGCTCATTTTCCTTGGTTTTGATATTTGAGTCATGGGAGTGAATCCCATAATCATATATAATTTATACCTAGTAATTTTGATCATTCTTATGGTGATTATCTGTTAGTTTGACTTAGCAAAGTGATCTCAGATTATATAGCAAGTCATCATAGTTTTGAGTCTAATTGTTTGATATTTGATCAAAAGCGAGAAAGAAAATGATATAAACATTTATCATTTTCAACATGAGTGATCTTTCCCCCAACTTCTTTTATATTTAAGACCCAAACAGTTAAGTGATTCTTTCACAATTATATTGTTGTGTTTCCCTGAATCAAATCCATTCCATAATCCCTGAGTTACCTCAGTTTTGTACTAATTTAAGGGTTGCTTTACTGGATTTAGAAAATCCATATTTTATTGTCATTTAACAAAAGTAGTATTTAAGTAATATGTGTGCATATCAGATGTATTGTGCTCTCTGGACTAAGAAAGCTACTCAAAATAAAAGTGAATTGCTCAAGTATTTGAAAATGTCTTTGTACATGCATTTGTAAAGAAAGCTTCAGATTTTACAAAGTGCATTTTCTTCCTTTAAACCCAAAAACTCTGGTCATCTTGATCAACCCAGACTCACTCCTTTTGAGGTGGGTTAACCTTATGACTAGGTCATCAAAACATTAGTGCCTGGCTATTGCAATGTAAATTCAGATACAAGATACTTGAAAAATCCCTTAAAACATGTACACATCTTTATACAGTGCACAAAAAAAAATTGTTTCTTTTATCAAAACACTTCTGTATATAGTCACAAAATTCTTGAAATATTTCTTCTAGCTAAACTCAGATTTTTAACCTCAAAACTTAAAGCTTTTAAGTGACTCAAGATTGACTAATACACAATATATATATATATATATATATATATATATGTATCCATTGCTCAAATATAGGCATATATCATCTACAGATTTCTACCATAATACTCAAAGATATTTTCTGGCATAAGATTAAACTAAGTCTTTGGTTTTTCCCAACCTTAATACATTACCAGATTCAATTGAAACAACTTAATAAAATCCAAACATTCAAGATCATTACATAACAACAAAAGCAGAATTATAAAACTTCCAAGATTACATGCAAATAGTTCATTCTAAGCTCTTATTTAATTCTAATTTAGCATGCTTATCCAATCATTCTCATTAGCCATAGCAGCTTCCTATTTAGAACCAGCATTCCCTGAAAGAGCATTAGAGGCTGCCCCATTTTAATTGAGACACCCAAGATGCCATAAGCAAACAAGGGTCGGATACAAGATCTGGTATGAGCAATATCAAAAATTCCATGATATTAAGTAGATAAGTGAGACATAAGCATTTTGAATAGGTTGGCATAACTTCTTTAATCAATTTGCCTGACTTGTTTCTGATATATTATGCATATATGATCAGTATTAAAACTAATTATGTACACACTTTCAACTATGCAAACATACATGTCAAACAGAGATACTCAGGAACTATCATAGCTCCAATCCAACCAACCTAGGAATAACTCAAGTTCCTACTTCATCAATTTAGGGTTGCATTTACCAAATTAATTCCTAGCCTCATCTTCCATAAAGGAATCACGGGGACACATTGCAATTAAATAATTCACAATATTGCACAAAGATCTCAGGGCTTAAACAAACCATGTGCCAACTTGCATACTTTAAATATAACAGGCATTCCAGCAGTCTTCTTGGCTCACAATCCTTAGTTTATTTACTAAGTGTTCATGTTTGATCCTATCATGAGATAACTAGGTGATTAAATCACAGTGTACATGAAACATTACATAAAACTTGCAAGCATACTTCAAAGGCAAGCTAATATTCATATCCAGGGGAAATCATACTTCTCAAATATTCTGGCTCAAAGAAAATACAAGAATATTTGCAACTGTGAATAGGGCCTAGGCATGTGGGTTATTATTGTTTCATAAGCAACCATGTTTGAACTAAATTCAAGATCTAGCCTAAACAAGATTTCTGGCTCATGGGTTTTCTATTTGATCAAGGGTTCAGCACTTTTGGATATTTCCATTGCACCCTTGAATCTTTCATTTGAGCCTCAGCACTTACAAAAGTGTAATGCAACTCATATACATTCTAATTTCTATATTTTTCATGCCATTTCTAAACCAGTTACAAGTACTCTATATTTACTTTCATGATTTCATAGTTTAACATTTCTGGGTGTAACCAAACAGAGCAAATACTCAACCATCAAAGCAATCAAAAGCATTCATAAACACCCATTAGAGCATCCATTAAAACCATAGTAATAAGATCAGAAATATGTAGAAAAATAACATAAACTTGGCTGCCTCATAACAGGACTAAATGCCATGGGTTTAGTGAGATTACTCACAGAAAAATGCTCCTCTTGCTTAATCCAGAAAAGAAACCCTTTAAAACTTTGCCTTTCTTCTTGCAAATATTTTTCTTCTTTGTTTTCTTAAATGTCTCGGGTAGAAAGTGATTTTTCTGGTTTAAACTTGGATTTATAAGAGAGGTTTTCTAGGGTTTTACAAATGTAAAATCTCATTCTTACCCTGGCCAGTGCTCATGCATTTTGCATTTCTCATTTGCTTATTCTCACCCTTAATACCCCGGCCATGTAATGCTTATTCCCCTTTTTCTTTTCCAGAATATTTATTTTTTTCTCTTTCTAAATCATGACAATTGTGTGACATTGTCACTTGTTTATTTTCTAAAAATCCTCCTTTCTATTTTCTGCCTAAAGCAATAGTTTTGCTTGCAATATGTCTTTTGCTATTTTAATGTTATGCTTTCCCTTGCTTATTTCTTTTTAATATTTTCAGTACTTATAGAAATGTACATATGCATACATATCTTATCTAGGCTTACTTATTTCCTCCTTAGTTTCAGAAAGACATACACATATATGTGCATACATGTTTCAAATCCTTATCTAATTTATCCTGGGTTTAAATTAAGTAAAATCTGTTTACTTGTTCAAACAAAACTTGCTTTTTCTTATCTTCTAAAATAATTCATATAATCCAGAAATCAAATATCCATATTTGGTTTAATAATTTTCATTACAAAATCATGTTTGTAATGCTTTTTAATTCTTGTTTTGGTTTCAGGAAATTTGGGGTTCTTCTTTGTGCCATATCAGTGTGCACGTGCACACATGCACACACCTTTGCACTTAGCTAATCCCATACATTCTTATGCAATAATTTCATATATTTTCAGAATTTAACCAAAATAAGATTTCCATGAAATTTTGGGGCATTACAATCAAGAACTGTACGAATAAAATGATCTACATTTAACTTATTTACTTAGTTCAACTGGTTTCTTAATTATACTAATCTCTTTCTAAATCCCTTACATTCTCATTTATAGTATTTCATCAATACTAAAATTGTCCATGAATTATTTCATAAATTACAAACATTTTACAAAGACAATTCTTTTTATAACAACAAATAAAAGCTTACTCTATTTTATTTACTAGTATAATACCCTTCTAGATCCTAAGAGTACATACAAAACACAAATTTTAATTTATTTTTTATTTACTTTTGTTTTTCCCAAAATTTAATTGGAAGTCCAAACAAAATATGGGGCTTTAAAACTGAGTCAACCCTTCGACATCTTTACCTTTAAGTGCTTTAAGGAAAATTGTTCATGGGTTGGCTCAATATCACTAAATAATTTACACAGCTTATATGATTAACAAAAACTATGGTTTTAATAAAATAAATTTTCCAAAACCATTTTGTTTAATTTAACTCATTAAAAACTTAAGTTAATTTATTTCTTTTCTATCCAAGAGTTTTAAAATTTTCATTTTTCAAATTATTATTCAAAATAACTTTTATTTTAAACTAGTTTCAAACAATAGTGATCATAAATCAATATTATCACTTTCAAACAAACACACTCTATGATTATATAATTTTGAAAATTATTCCTTTATATATATAAAAATATAAACCAAGGTAAAGTATTTCATTTACCAATTTTCAAAAGTACATATTATGTCTGTATTCCTTGTTCAAGTGTTTAGAAATCCCTATCAACACCGTGGCATCTCACGTCTTGACCAAAATTCATAAACAACTCAATAGACCAACTGTAACGAACTGGGATTTTCGTTCCTTGAAAATCGACATCAATACGTCCACTGTATAGAATGCCGAGCAATCGAGTGCCAGAAACACCAGTTCATTTGGGGTGAAGAAGAAAGGGTAGAAGAAGAAAAATAGAAAACAACACAGAATCTCACAATCGCAGTGGAACAAAATATAATATATAATAACAGATTTTAAATACAAGAACTATACTGTTAATATACATACCATTATCATAGTACAATAGACAACAATCAATCTGGACATCTTAATAACTTGTCCTCACACAGCGAAAATACAAATCAAGTACGGAAAATACGTCTTTGTCATCCAGCTCGTCTCCTGAGCTCCATAGCATCCTAACCTGAATCTGTAATACTCGGTCTGACCCGAGCATTATAATAAAATAACATCCGAGTCGGTTTGGAAAACCAGCGTGAGAAAACACACTCAATTTGAATTATTTAAAGTTATCAAAATCTTTTGAAAAACAAAGGTATATCGTAAGACCATGTCACACAAAAACACGACGGGTTTTTACCTTACGATAACCAAAACATTTTTATCAAAATCGTCTGATATTATAACAGTGTCTAAACCAAGTAAATAGAAAATAGCTGAAATGCTTACATCTCACGTTTTAGCATAGTTGGGCACAATCAAAACCATACGGCGCTTATTGGAGAATGGATTTCATACAATGACTAGGCATTGGGTTACCACCTATCATAGTACACTTCTAGAAAAATGTATTGAGGACCTCGTCGAGATCCCCTACAACACAAGACCGGCCATATCCCTAATCTGGATAGAATCGAATATGTTATCACCCCGGGTGTTCCCACCCTTATCGAGAGCTCTTTTGAATGCACCACCCTAATTGGGTATGACCCACTTAGCCTTGCTGCATATCCCCTGATTTTAAGTCATTCTGGTTGATGAGACTTGAGGCTATGATTACCTTTCAAGAACAGTTTCACTTAGAATGCTCATCGTCCTCCAATGATGATGTTCTGATAGTATTCGTCCATATAAGTTGTCCTGGGTCTGGACAAACCGAACCACCGTCTTCACTATCTTCACGATATCCATTTGTAACGCATCATATATTGATCTATGACAGATTATTCTAACACATCATATATTATTATATATGAAAAAAAATCAATATAATTTTGAGGAATCCAGTTGGATCCCTCCAACCTGTTTCCCTGCATTCACAGATGTTAATACAACATAAAAAATACTAATCCCACTTCGAGGGGGATATCGCGGTATATAGGGTCATCCGCTATTATGCGGGGCGCAATGGGTCACATCCGCTCTAATCGGCGGGTATATATCCAATTACCAATATATATACTACTATATATATATAAGATCCAAACTGAGAATAATTTATAGATTCGTCTAAACAATCAATAATTTAAATTCAACATTTTTAAATTATACTAGCAATCCAAATGAGTGAGATTTTACTCACCTTGATTTTATTTTTTCCGAACATCCAGATTTTCTTTTTTTTCTATAATTCCAACTGCTTTCGAAAATCCCAAACTAAGTCATATGCATAGATTTGTTGACAAGAACCCACTGCAACTTGTTTTATTCGAATTTTTGACCTCGTATGGATTTAATATTGCATTTATAAGTTAACGATATTATATAATATAATTATATATATTTAATCACACTAAAAAAATAAGGAACAGAACGTTACCCTCTTCTCCAGCCTCTCACCGCCCAAGCTATCGCACGTACAGACTCGCATACGCGACATCGACTTCGAATCCCCATCTCCAAAACTCTCTCTCTCGTTGCCTTCGATGTAGTCTCGCTTCCCTATACCATTGTCGCGCCACCCATTTTTCCACTGAGTCGCTGCCTCCACCCCCTCTCGATTATCCAGACAAGGTACAAGACATCGCTGCACCTAGCTCGAATGCCCCAGCTGGCCACGAACGGCCCCTAGCACCACCACGCATCATAAACACGACCTCACGATCGCTGACAATCGCGATGTAGTCACGAAATCCCTTTCGCGTTCGCCCAAGTCAGTGCCTCTACTACCCAAGCGAGCCCATACAACGCCGCTCCACTTAAATCGCCGCCTTCATCTAACCCTAACTCTGATCGGTCACCAAACACGATCGAGTTTGCCCCCCCCCCATCGACGCCAGTCCCTCTACCCAGAGCAATGCCGATCTATCCCACGCTCGCCGCCAAACCCAATTCAACCTATACTTAAACTCGACTGCTCGACTACGTCTTTGTCTAGGCCACCGCCATCGTCGCCCTCCTGCGAGCCGATCGTGGTGTGTTATATTCTTTTTTTGTACAGGCGATTTTCAATTTCGATTTCCTTTTTTATATATAAGTGAGGACGAATTTCATTTTGAAGGAAGAAAAAAAAGGATTACGTGATTTTTACTTCCCTCGTTTCAATTCTGAGAAGAAGAGATGGACGTGATTTAAAAGTAGGGAGGGAAGCATGTTTGAATAAGTAACAGTACAGTGATTTGAAAAGGAGAAAAAAAACTAATGTGAATATTTTACTAGACAATTTATTTATTAAAATTTCAAAACGTCTCGATTTACGCAACTCAAAATCTAGAACCCCTATCAAGGCATGCCGCTAGGCGTTTATAATGTTATATACCCCTATTCCGAACGCAATGGAAAAGGTTTCGAGTCCACATTCGATCGTATGGAGAAGATAGGTTATTGAACCTAATTATTATATTGAATTCTCGATATTAAATTCAGCGCGTTTCTAACCCGTACGCCCAAACGATAACTCCAAAAGCTACGAAATTTAAAATCCGATAATAATACTCTATTACGGATCCAATGGAACTAGTTTCGTCGAATTCCGAGACTGTGTCCCGTATCGCTATTTTAACACGTCGATTAAATCGACGATTTTCAAAATTGACGAAATCACTTAAAATTCCAGTTTTAAAAACTTATTAACTCAATTATAATTCCAGTAGAATTTATATCAGCTTTAGAAATCATTTCGTTTCATATTCAACTACAATTTCTAATTATTCACTATTTCCGTATTCCGATAAATCGATATATTTAAATTTTAAATTCATTCTATAATCCCAACCAAAAATCTTCATATCCACAATCAATTTATATTCCAAATTAATATTTAAACCGTTTGAATATTCAAAATTAAACGTCACAGAATTCGGGTCGTTACTCCAATTAACACAATACGTTTTTTCTAACAATAACAAATACGCTCTCGTATATATAATGCACTCAACTCATTCTAGGGTGTCACTTACCCTATCTCTAATGAGTTACTCATTCTAGGGCATTACTAAACCTATCTCTAATGAGCCATACCCTTCCAAAGCCAAGGTTCTCGCTTAACCTTCAGCTCTAATACCAAATTGTAACGACCCGCATTTTCGACCATCAAAAGTCAACACCGAATACATGCACGGTATTTAAATTGCCGAACATCCAATCGTCGAAAAGGCGGATTATTAGGGTAAAAAAAAAAGAACAGAGAACAGGAGAATCAGAATCTCACAGCGAAATCAACAACATATAATATAACAAAGACAGTAAAAACTGTCACTCCAAAATACAGAGTACATCAGAGTTAAAAACAAACCTTATCAGCTGGACAGTTATAAAATTCTGACCTTACAATTGCTGATAGGTATACAATATAATACAGCGGAAAATAAAACACTACGATAGGTGAACATCCAGCTCTTCTCCAATATCTCCATATCACCAAAGCCAACCTGGGAAAAACTCGGTTTGGCCCGAACATTATAATAAAATAACAACCAGGTCAGTTCGAAAAACCAGCGTGAGAAAAACTCAACTAATATGATGAACATATAAAACTCTATGAGACCACGCCGCTAACGCGGAATGGGTTTTACCTCACAAGAACAACATCTATAAATGAATAAATGGGAAACAAATCAGAACAACAATCCAATCAAGAAAGAATGGAAATAAATAACAGAACCAATCCAAACAAAAGGGTGGGTACTAGTAAGAACAAATCCCATACTAAATGAATGGGCATAAATAATATCAAATTCCAGACATGGAATGGTCGTAAATAATTGAACATAGAGAAGAGCACAAGGCAGTTCTCCATGCAATTAAGGAAACAATTCAAAGATTTGAATTAACAACAAGGGAAAGAAAAGTTTTTCCAACAATGACTAGGAGGGTGCGCCCCCCTTACCAAAAGTATACCTCTAGAAATATACTTTAGAACTCCGATGGTTCTCGGACACGTCCAAGCCAAACCCCGCCAACTATTACAGAGTATCCGAGTATTTCACACCTCTATGCAAAACCGATCAATCTAGAGTGGATGTGAAAATACTCTAATGGGAGCAACCCCACATAGTTTGGCTTCCACTCGCTCTTTGGGTTTAGTCATTTCTGACAAAGGATAATAAAGCTCAAATGAGCAACACATCGTCATAGAGTGATGAAATACAAAGAAGATAGCAGAATCGAAATCGATAATCGATAAATCAATTATCGGGAATGATAAACTGGTAGTTCACACTTGCGCTTGAGTTTCACATCACGATACTTTCGAAGGCACTCTTTAAAATATTCTTTTTTTAAAAGGGCAAATTATATTTCCTAAGTGTATTAAACCAAGGTCAAAAAAATGTCAAAAAAATATCATTATAAACCCAAAACAATTTACACTTAGCTTTATTTTGAAACAATTCCTTTTAAAAAGGTCTTTTCATTTATAAACTATTATATATAAATTTCTTCAACATTTATTACCCTAGAAGATAATAAATCAATTAAATTACTTTTATAAATTAAGACAAACGTTAATTTATCTCGAAGGATAATTTATAATACTATTCTTATTACTTTAATATCCACATTAATTTTTCTCGAAGAAAATAAATCAAATTTAAAAATCTTTTTTATAAATTTAAACCAACATTAACTATCCCGAAAGATAATTAATCAAATTTATAATATCTTTTTCATTAATCAATCAATTATCTTTATTTAAACAGTTAATTATTTCTAAAACACTTTTATTTAATCATTAAATTTACTTTAAAACCTTGATTTCATCAGCTAATTAACTTTAGAACATTAAATCGATCAATTCACTTTAAAACACTTTCATTAAATTAGTTAATTTACTTTAATCACTTTTATTAATTCAAATAAATTAACATAAATACCTTTATTAAATTAATTAATCAACTTTAAATATCATGAGTTAAAATGATTAATTACATTCAAATATCATTAATTAGAATGACTACTTAAATTTCAAATACCATTAATTCAAAATGATTAATTAAATTCAATTATCTTTAATTAAAAAGATTTAATTGAATTCAAACATCATTAAGTAAAACAAATAATTAAATCCAAATATCATTAATTAAAATGATTAACTAAATTAAAATGTCATTAATTTAAAATGATTAATTAGATTCAAACACCTTTAGTTAAAATGATCTATTAACTTAAAACATCATTACATAAAATGATTAATCAAATTCAAATATCATTAATTAAAATGATTAATTAGATTCAAACATCTTTAGTTAAAATGATCTATTAACTTAAAACATCATTACTTAAAATGATTAATCAAATTCAAATATCATTAATTAAAATGATTAATTAGATTCAAACATCATTAGTTAAAATGATTTGATAAATTTTAAAAATCATTAATTAAAATGATTAATTAATTTAAATATTAATAATCAAAAGGATTAATGAATTTAAATATCTATTTTGTGAAAATACAAGCTCAAGGCAACACACACAACGTTTTTAGGGCATGATATTCAATAAATGTCGGTATACCGAAAATTGCTATAACAACACTCAAAAAAATTTAAATAGAATATCATGATAAATTTCAACTAAACATCAATATAAGCAGCATAGGAAATAAATAATTATTATTGACAAGAAACCCATTAGGGTCTCTTAACAAATATTCTTTGCAAAACAATGGTTATGGACAATATCTATAATCATATGGGTTCACGGCAATTAAGTTAATATGTCATCTGTTTTCCAAAACGGGATTTTCAACCAAACAAACAATCAAACAACAGCAACGTCTAAACAATCAACCAAGCATTCAACATAAATTTATAGCATCACGGATATTATATAGCTAATTTAACGGTGAGTAAACTCACCGAAATTCCAGTTTGAACTAAAATCGAACGGACGTTCAATCTTAGCACAAAATTCTACAAGCTCCAAATCCAACCAACCCAATTCCATAGCGAAGATATTGTTGATACGAGACAAACGTGACTAACCGCGTCTAAATCTAACCAGGTATGAAATATATATTGAATAATGAACATTCAACGATTAGTTAACTAAATTAATTACAAATTAAAGGATAATTACGTTTATAAACCCTAAATCATCTCGTCGATCAAAAACCGGCCGCCGACTACATCTACTCACCCTCGCCGCCACATTCCCCCAACTGCCGCTGCATTCCTCTAGGCGACAGCCCCGACCACGACGAACCCATCTACATTGGCCACATCTCCTATCGATGCTCCACGGCCAAGATCTGGTCGCTCGAAGTCATTGCCATCGAACCCAAATTGCCGCCACCTTGCTCCACCATGCCTCAATCCGACCGTTCATCAGCTTTGTCTCCCCAAGCCATCCCTTTTCCTAGTTGACACCCAAGCTTAGATCGGCCTCTAGCGATGCCGACGAACGTGGACCATTGGATGTGGGTATAAAATTTGGCAGCTAGGGTTTTCTCTGGTTTTGGGAAAATGAAGATGGGTAGGGGTCCTATATATAGGATTTCTAACCAACACTATTCAACTTGAAATTTCACGAACTCAAATCGAGACGTGCTCATTGTCGTTCCTAGCTAAATACCCCTATTATCATATACAAAAGTTAGCTTTTTAAATCAAATTATAATATTTTTATTTTCTAAAATTAATCGTTATGCTTTTCGAGCTCGCTCCATCACACAGTACGTCTGATCATCACGAATCGTCGGTGTACAACAATTTGTTATTTCGGTTCCAATGACACTAGTTTCGTTAAAATCCGAGATAGTGCCCCGAAATGATAATTTCACACAGTTTAATTATTGTTTTATTTTTTCGATCCAAAATTGATATTTATCCGATCTATTTAATTTTGTAATTAAATTGACAAAATTCAATTCACCAATATTATTTATTAATTAAAAGGAGTTAAATAAAATTATTAAATCCATTTAATTAATATTTAATTCAAAAATTCAAGTAACCCCTATATATGGATATAAGTTATTAAATTTCAATAATCCAATTATTTACATATTTAAAATTAATTAAATATGAAAATTCCAATGACCAAAATTCTGGGTTGTTATAGGTGTTGAGAATGCCAAAATTGAATAGCCATTTTTTGGAGACGTTAAACTTTTCCGAAGGAATTTAATGTTATTTCCTAGTTTTGAGTTCAGGTCTTCGAAGATACTTGTAGTGGTCGAAATATAATAGATATGTTCCATTTATTCACTAAGAAGATTGAGAATTAACAAAAGATCCTTCCTGGAAAGAAAAAGATAACGCATTAGCACTTTATTAAGATAAAGTACAAAGATCATTATTTAATAAACTCAATAAGTTTCCCCTTTTTAATCATTTTCTCAATGGCATAAGATAGCTTCCGGCATTTGTCAATCTTGTGTCCATTAGTGAGATGATAAAAGTGATATTTTTCGCTCTTCGGACTTTCTCTTTTCGAGGGGGTAGTTTGGATAGGGAAGCCTTTATGGATCTTCTCAAAGACCTGAGATAAGCTTTCATTGAGTCAGTGAGAATGCTATACTTTTTTAGTTTCTTTCAGAGTTCATTAGTTGGAATAGTCGGATGAGGCCATCTAATGGTTTGGGCAAGGTCTTTGTATTCTGTTAGCTTGACACTCGGTTCTTTTACTTCATCATTCAAGGCCTTAACCATTTTCCGAAGTAGAGCTAATTCCTGAAGGGGTTGATGAAGATATCCCGAAAGCTGGCCGATTTGAAGAGCCTGAAGTTCATAAACATGGTCATATTCCTCGCCTTTGTCTTTTTCTATGATTAAGGAAATGAAACGTTGGTTGTTGTCATCCTTAATGAGCTAAATTTGGAGGTTTACGGGAAATTCCGGGTAAATTTTGCATTGTTTCTTTCATTGTCGGTGTTAAACATTGACATTCAATTGATTTCCGAGATAGAGAAATAAAGAAACAGAGGTTCACGGCCTCCTTTTAGCGTCAAAAATGTTAGTGAAATTTTTCGTCAAACACCAACACCCCAAAGCCCAAAGGGAAAATTTTGAGTACTAGGTCTTCTATGTGCTTTGGAAGACTATTAACCGAAGGTTTGATATGGTTGCTGGAAGTTAGGTTAGATTTCTGAATGTGTATACTGAAAATAAGTATTAAACCAAATCGAGGCTAAATGCCACAAGTTGACAAGAAGTAAAAGTACTGAAAGTAAAAGACAGAGAGTTATAGTGGTTCGGGCTAAAATCTCTATGCCCACTGTTATTTCCTTCATTAGAGTTTTACTATATAGCCGAGAGGCTGTTACAATAATCAGTTGGCCAATGACGCCATTAATGAGTTTTTGATATGATCTCTAATAAAGGAAAGTACTAATATTCTTAATGTCTGAATTATATGGTTGCCAAAGCCAAAAACATCTTACATGCATTGGGATCTACACATATTTATGGGCATCTTTATGTGTTGTTATTGGTGGAGAGCTTTCTCACGAATTGCTCCGCTTGTAAGGCTAAGATTTGAGTATATGTTGTATCTGGTTACTTATGAATTGACGTGGATTGGTGACATGGCATTCCATATATAGCTTTTGAATATGGCAATCCGCATGTGCTATGTAGAATTTGGGTCATTTGAACCACTAATGTATCTGAAGGCCATCTTAGTCGTCGACCTTGGTGTCCTTTTAGAGTGCTTTCGGACTGGCTTTAACTTTCTGTTGGTGGAGTAACTATTCTTCTCGGATTATCATTTATACTGCAACATATGAAATTATCCTTCGGTTGTGTAAACTGAGGAACGTTATGCAGAAGTATATACAATGTTTTTATTGACAATTAATATTTATGGGTAGATTAACACGACACAAAGCCTTTTTGGTTTAAAAAATATAACGTGGTAAAAATTATGGTATAACATAAATATATAATTAGTTTTTTTTAGCATGATGAATATATATAATATATATTTAATTAATTTTAATAATTTTGTTTGACAAAGAAATGATATTTTAATTCAAGTGAATTTTAACTTTTAATATATTTTCACCAAAAAAAGTTAAAAAATATTTTCATAGGGTCAAGCCGAAAATTTATATATATTTATTTTATAAAATTAAAAAAGTTATGTGATAAGCCCAATGACTTGAAATTGGTATGCATTGTAAGTAACGCCCGCCCACCCACCTGTGTGTGTGTGTGTATGTATATGTTTGCTTGTGTATGTACGTACGTATGTGTGTGTATATGGGTGTGTGTGAAACACTACATGCATAACATATGCTATACACACACACACACATATATGATTATAAATCCCATGATTAACACATGTATATACTTATGTATAGTAATTGTAAGAATTACATTAATAATATTTATATTCCCTATAGAGAATACTATTATATTATAAATGTGGACATATTGTGTTCATTATTTAAGTATTACCATATTATTAATTAAAGTAAAATTATTTTTAGTTCATATCATCTCTCGTAATATCAAACTTATAGTAAATATGATTTATTGTAACCAATTTATTCATGATAGTACAAGCTAAAGATCTAATGTAACAATTTAAATTGAAAATATTTCGAAATCTAACCCAAATTGTCGATTGCGTAATGCACCTAATCCAATAAAGATATGGATACGAAGTTCATACATTGAGCTTTAATAACCGAGTAAAAAATCATACCCCGTGCCTTGAGTAAATATGTAAGTGTGGATTGTATATATACGATAGAGTTGTTATGGTAACGGTTATTGTTAGTAAAAGGGAAAATTTGTTATCATACCATTTATACTGGTACAATAAAACTTAAAACTCTCATCGTTACAGATACTCGAGTATACCAACGACTAGTATGTTTATAAATCATCTACCATTATCAGTAAATGGTAAATTTACCATCAAGTAAGAGGAATAAAAATATAAATGTAAATTTACACTTCAACTAACAAATTACCCATATTTATCTTAATAAATACTAGATCTATTAATGCATATTTCTTTATGTTGATATATGCTTCAAATGCTATTAAATTTCAGATTATTCAACATTTTTAACACACACATAAATTGAAATTTCATAAAATTAAAATTCAACAAAAATAAAAGATAATAAAGACTATAAAATCAAAAAATAATTCAATTCTCATCCTAAAATATATGGTAGTTGTAAATTATAAATTGAATGAGGTTAATAATATATGAATACCAAGTTGTTGGTAAATTTAAAGTCATTGTTGGTTTAGGTTTTTCTATCGCCTTCAATCTACTAACTATCTCCATAAATTTACCATTATAATATTATACTAATATACCAGTTCTTTTATTTTTAATTACCAATGGTTTGATAATGGTATGCTAATGGTAAAATTACTTAATATATGTATACAATAAGGCGTTCCCTGTGAACACATAGCTATCCGTCA
This sequence comes from Allium fistulosum, assembly GCA_030737815.1. Classification (NCBI taxonomy): domain Eukaryota; kingdom Viridiplantae; phylum Streptophyta; class Magnoliopsida; order Asparagales; family Amaryllidaceae; genus Allium; species Allium fistulosum. Next base: position 419,253,217 of record CM060907.1, on the reverse strand, counting down.
CATTACGCTGAGTGACAACTGAATTTCACTGTATTATTTCAAGATGAATTGTAATATAATTATTGCTTATAAGCCAAATATGATACAATAGTGTAACATTATATTGTGGTTTGCTAGTTTTAGTTATTAAAACTTACCTAATTATATTTAGTTAATAAACATCGCGTATTTAAAAAAGTATGATATTCTTTGTACATATCAAATGAAGCATCGTCAAGCATGTAAAAGAATGTAACTGCAATGTTGATCAAGATGAGTATAAATATTACATTCTGACTTCTAAACATAATCAATGTTACGATCATCGATACAAATTTATCATCACAATATTTCTAGCGGTGACAACTTTGATGCTGGGATCAGTCTACAGATAATTTGGCAAGAGTTAACGCCAATACTTTTACTCCATTTGATATATCATCGATCGACGAATATTCTTCGGGTTTATGACTATAACCTGGGAACGAAAATTTAAGGTTCAAAAATAGTGTAATGTGAAGATGGAAAGCTACACTTCTAGCTATAAATGTCTGCAATTATTCGATGAATAACTGCGGAAATTTCTGCAATTTTTTTGTGAATAATTATGGAAAATTCCGCAATTTTTCAATGAATAATTGCGGAAATTTCTGCAATTTGTGAATATAATTGCATAACTGTCTGCAATTATTCAATAACTTAATTCTAGAGACCTAATTTATATACTTTTTGGCAAGGATATTTGGTGTATTTTGAAACTTAATAGAGACTTTAGTCAAACTGTCCCTTAAAAAAACTCATATTTTAAGCTTGGGGATATTTCCGAAAAGCTCTGCAAATATTTGCAGAGAACTGTGCAAATATTTGCAAAGTAATCTATCTGCAAATATTTGGAGAGTAATCTACATTGTAAATGTCTATAGAATTCTCTGCAAAAGTTTGCACTTATTCAAAAAAGTTCAAAAAAAATTGTTTAAATCATACAAAATGCGGTCAATGTTCGGATTTAATTTCAAAAAAAAACTAATTTTCTTTTATTGAAATGAGAAACAAGAGTGTGATTTTAAACATGTTTTGGGAAAAGATTTTTCATGTACCAAATCTGAAAATAAGAGGCATAACCAAATTTCCACTTTAAAAAATTGATGGCCGGGACATGTATAAATATATGAATCATATTTGTGTTCTTTCTTGATATATAGTCCTTAACCAAGTAAAACTAGCACTGGCTCTGATAGTGCATGATAAAATTAAATGCTATCAATCAAACTCACTTGAAGACAACTAGTATATCATAAAGTAATGAACAGAAGGGGAAAAAGAGTTGAAAGGTATATAGGGCAAGTAGCACGAACCTTTGTAGCATGGAATAAATATCATGCCCATGGGAGATATTCTGCAAGGCATAGTAATTACTTGGTGGTTAGGAGATATCTGTATGTGTACTACCCATTATGTCAAAGGCTTTAAGCAAGTATATTTTCTTTTCTTTTCACTTTTTTTTAACATATAAATATGATAATGTAATTCAATGACAAGACAAAAACTAAAGAAAAATAATATATTTAAGATAAGGTGTGATCATCGACGAACTCTCTTTAGTTTCTTACCTTGCCATGAATAACGAATCATGATAGGCTCTACTGATCATTAACTTGTGACTGAGGTTCAACTTTTGAGTCGCAAACTTCATTGCACTAATGATGGATTCGGCGGCGGGAGCAGGTGGATCTTGATTAACGATTTTAAAATCTGATAGTTTCAACCTTCGTTTCTCAGCTATGGATATAGCAGATTCACGGATTTTGTCTACCACGGTATTCCTTCTTGTCTCGTCGATATCTCGAGTATCTATAAAATAATTAATAATGTTAATAGATAAGCTTGGCGCCTCGGCCAAATCGTTAACATGTTTACATTTAGGCAGTTAGCTCCTATATTATTGTTATCTTCTGGGAAATGTACAAGTTGATTCGAATTGTACTCGCAAAAACAGTCGTACCAATTTCAATATGAGCTTTACTTGGAATGCTATTTATAGCTCCAGGATGTAACTCGATTATACCTAAAAGAAGAAATAAGTTTAGTACAGCTATATAATAACATTACATAATCATTAATCACAGTCTATTTGTTAATACCAAACGATTGTTAGCATGTGCGATAAGGGGAATTGCACCAATGAGTCAACTATCAAAACGAGTACCGTTATTTAAGGATTGTCAGTGCAAGAATAGTTAGAGACCTCATGATGACACAATTGATTGAATGTGTCGTCAATTGATGTGTTTAATTGTCAAGTAGTGTGTGTGTGAAAAAGAAAAAGAAAAAAAACAATCCTAATTACCATAAGCGCACATGGGATGTAAATTAAACAGCAGGATAAAATTTTCCAATAATTTATACATGTTCAACAAAATTTGATATGCACAGTAAATAGTTCATTAAATTCATAAAATTATGACATAATGATCGTACCTACAGTCCCAACAGTATCGTCAGATTCAGATTCCAAAACATGTTTCTCTACGGCCAGTGCCAGCTCTGCAGCTGCTAATCCAGCATCATTTCTGTTTAGGGAACAATGAACAAACCTAATATCAAGGTTGTAAAAATAGCTATGCAGACGCTAGGCGGTTAGTATGGACTAGGAATTAATCGTTTATGCGAGGATTAATCGGAGCTAGGAATTCTGGATCAAGGTTTTCAAAATGAGATTTAAATCGTAAATCGCAATGTTCAAATTTTAAATCGAAACGGAATTTAAATCGTAAATCGTAGATTTAAAATATCCACATTTTAATGTTTGTATGCACTTTGAAGTTGATTTTGATGTCTGAACGTCTACAATTAAACTTAATACTGAATTTTCTCTCTAATTCAATTTTTATTTTGTTTCAAAAACATTATAATGGGAATTGTGGATTTAAATATGTATATTAAATATGTTAATATGAGTTGGATGTGTTTTTTTACTGCGCTTTTAACTAAGTTTGAATCGGAATGTAAATTGAATCGTAAAGGGTGGGATTCGATCTGAATCGGGATTTAAATCGTAAGATTTTAAGATTTTTGACAGCAATGTTCTGGATAACTCATGTATTTTGAGTTAAGTTTTAGTGTTTTGTTTAGTGTCGATTGATGTAAATTAGAATTTTGGGATTTTGAGTTTGCTTAGGAGTAGGGCAAAACCGTCTAAAACTAGCACATAGATGCTTATACGTGGCATTGAACCTTAAATAATGCCTAATTGGTGTCTAAATATATGTTTTGATTCTTACATGAGACGGTAAACCTTGTCTAGGCGGGCCTAAGCAAATCGTAGGCTGTAAGCCTAGCCTAGTGCCTAGGCGGAGACCTAGAAGGATTTTTAACAGTGCCTAATATCATACAAAGCCCTTACAAGTATACAAGCAGGAAAGTATCAGTTGGCTGTAATAACCTAGATGCAGGGAAGTAAAATTAAAATAAAAAAAAGGAGGCCAGGTTGCTTATAAGTTTAGTACATACTAAAACATTGAGAAAGACCAAAATCTTTTCGTATTAATAGGAGAAAAGACTCTATTGATGGTAGTTGACCTGGCTGATCATGCCTGTCTGAAAAACAGTATATCTGGTTTGCGTTGAATTCAAATGCTAATTGTCATGCTCGCTGAAGCCAATAGGTGTCTGTCTGCTTTCAATGGACACCGCCAATAGTCACTCTCGCTCCTATATTAATCACATCATCTCGCCAGAAAAGACTCAATTTCATTCTGATTTTGAATTCCAAAGCCTTAAAAGCATCAGTTGAATAACCAAATGTTATTTTGATTTGTGCAAGCAATTTAGGTTTGTTAATGAGTACTCGAAAAATCCGAAAATCATTCAAAATCCGTATCCTAAAAATTATAAAATATCTCAAAAACGAATACGGATACAGATATGACAGTATCTGCATCTGAAAATTATCTATTCAACTTTTATCAAGATTATAGTTGAGATTATGCATATTTTACTACATAAACTAATTGATATCTACTGTTTTAACACAGCATTAATTCATTATGCATGTATAAATGAATATTTGCCATTCAAAAGTGTTATCATTGTATTTTTTACTTTTATTTTTGATGAAAGTGATCATCGACTTGAGGAGAGCATTCATCGTATTTTTTATTTCTTGTATTTATATTAGCATTATTTCAAAAAAGAACCAACGTTGGATCAAAAAATTCATCTATTTTTTTTTTACTTTATTAATTACGGGTAAAGCGGATAAATATTTGATACCGTCCGTCTATGTTGATATGGATATTCGACATCTGAAAATGCAGATATGGTATTATCTGCATCTGAAAGTATCCGTTGACAGATCTAAAGTAATTACAACTTGCACATATAATCTCGATTATATCCTGAAAGAAGGTTTTCGTTCTGCCATTTATGCTTTGTGAAGGGAAAAACATTTTTGAAAGAAAGCGACCGAATCATGTCTTGGAGCGACGCTATATTCAATTATACAATAGGAAGCATATATCAAACCAGTTACTTCTTGTGTCCAACTTTTTGTAGTAGTTGAGAGCTAAAAACAGCATAAGCCAATTAAAAATGAATGATATTTACTTTTGAAGTCTATCAAAAATACGGTGGTGATTTTTCATAATTTAATTGGAAATATGGAGGGCGGATTCCAATCCTTTAAGATTCACATTGACATGTTGGTCAAGATAAATCTAACAGAATACATTAGTTTGTCACCGAGGAAAAAAAAAATCAGTACCCCGGTGTAGAATGATGATCATTACACAGAAAATAAAATCAATATAGTCCATTTTCACATAGTAATATCATTATTGTTAATTTCAACTCAGAATCTTGAGTTTTGAACCCTAATTTCTCTAGGTGGTAATGTTGTAAAGTCTAAACAGATTATGGTATGCTATTATGCTGCCATAATCTGTTGGTCTTCATAGGATGATAGTATATTGCTTGCAATCAAGTTTTTGATATCAAATGATTTTTGGGTGTAGAATTGGCTCTTGCAACCAAACAGTACTTCTGAAGACATTACTCGCCTCCTAAAAACCAAACAGGGGTTGCTGCAATGAACATTGACAACTAGGAATCAAGTGCTGGCGGTATTTTGTAATTTTACATTCAATACAGTCTACGCTGATAGCAAAAAGAAAAGGGACATTTTTTTCAATCATCCAAAAAAGTTATAAATTTCACTTTCGCACCCTCTCAAAAAAAAAGTTTCACAAAACACCCGATCAAATTTTCCAGCGAAAAATGCAGTTTAAACCGCATATGTTTGCAGCCAGAACTGGAAATATTTGCATTCTACACTGCAAATATTTGCAGTTCTAACTACATATTTTTGTAAAAAGAATAATTTGCAGTCCACGCTGCAAGAATGTGCATTCTACACTTTAAATATTTGCGGTCCACGCTACAAATTATTATTTTACAAAAATATGCAGTTAGAACTGCAAATATTTGCATTTTTAACTGCAAATTTATGCAGTTTAACATGTATATTTTTGCTAGTAACTTTGATACGTGTTTTTCGTGAAACTTATTTTTAAGAAGAGTTTCTCAGGTATTAAGTTTGAAAAATAAGGGAAGAATCCTAGTTTCCACAAAAGAAAATGCACAACAGTGCTAAAACAGTTTTTGCCAAGTAGAGATGTGTTAAAATATACTCTGATGAAAAATAATTGAAAACTGAGCGCACTATCAGAGGCACAATATTCACAAACCTTGCTGGCATGAGTACAGCTCCAGCATGACCACCATCACCTTCAAAGTCGACCTTAATGCTTGCAGGAGCAGCAATAGCAGTGACAATTCCAATAGGAACTCCTATGAAATACAATTATTTCACGATCAGCAGTATTATACTTGAGGTAGTATCCACATCTCCCAAACTTTAACTGATTCAGCCAATTATAACTCACTATATCTCTAGCATGGTTGTACCACCTCATAAATTATTAAATTATTAATTGAAGAATTAATTATGATAGTAAAGATTTGCGTGAATCAATTATGGAATTAAATAATAAAACGTGGTAAATATTTGGGTGAACATATACTTATTATGTTGTTACTTAATGAAACTAACTATAATGAATTAAATGATAAAGAGGAGTAATGAGCCAGTGCCCAACTATTCTTGAAATAAAGTTGATTACTTTCCCTCTTTTCATTTCATTCTAGTCCCTTAAAATAAAACATAAACTTGAAGCATCTTACTGGTAGCAGCCTGAGGGGGAAAAAAAAGATTAAAGCTAAGGGAACTAGAAACGTTATCAACTAAGAGATGAGTAATGTATTCCCTTAACCCCGTTTTCCTTTTTAATTAGGCTTGACCATAATTAATTATGTCTTCTTTTTTGAGAATAAAACAACCTGAAAATTTAACCTGACGTCATAAACATATTTTTAGAGATGGGTTTTCCCATAAATAAACGATTAAATATGAATTATCTAAGAATTGTTTATTGTAGAAAATGACTAGAGATAAGGAATTTCAGAAATTTTATGGAAATAAACTTTACCAAATTCCTAATATTTTCTGAAAATTATTACAAGTGATTTTCTAAATAAAATGCATGTCACTGAAAGGGGGTCATATGTAAGCGGAAAGGCAAACATTGGAGACCGAAAGGTAACTTAAATAATTAAAGTGTTTAATAAATGATGCAGAATAAGAAAAGTAGTGTATTAACTGTAAACGGACAAAGTCATAGTGAATAAGATGTTGACACGTGTAAAGGTGATATCAAATATGCAGAAGACATGCTTTTGACATGTACCAAGAGGTAGTGTCGAGAGTAGAGCACCCGAATTGAAAGAGAATAAACTAAATAACTTCAAGTTAAAGACTAAATAAAATGCCAAATATAGAGTTTATGGTTGTTAAATAGAAAGAGTTAGCCGAGGGCCGAAGGACAACGAAAAGTACGAGGATGATAGAGGAATATAGGTAGAGAAGATGATTTTTGAAATTTAGGAATGAGATTCCGCATGATAATGAAATGAAACTAAAATATAAGTTGGACTTTCCTAGACGAGACCATGGGTAGCGATGCAAAAACATTACGAATGTGATGTATAGCAGAGATGGTTACAAGGTTAGAGGCAACATATAGTTTCGGAACTTTTAGTAGCTTATTGAATAACTAAGGATAAAACCTAACAAATGAATAGTTAGGCAAAGAATTCGGTGCATGGTGTAAGGTCTGATGTGGCGTCCAAGAACCAAAAGTGTGGGCGTAAGGCAAGAATGGCAACTAAAATTGAGAGCATACGGGTAAGACCTAAGTGGCAACCGAAACTGAAAGCGTAAGTGCAAGACATGGAGCGGCAACAAAAACACGAAAACGATTAATGTAAGGCCTAGATTCGCAACCAACGCAGAATTTAGTAGATGGTGTAAGGCGCAGAATTTGGTAGATGGTGTAAGGCCTGATGTGGCATCCAAGAACCGAAAGCATGGGTGTAAGGTCTAGAGTTGCATCTGAAATCGAAAGAGTGGGTGCAAAGCCTGTGGTGGCAACCGAAACACAAAAGTGTAGGTTTAAAGTCTAGAGTGGCAACCGAAACACAAAAGCGTAGGTGCAAGGCCTAAAGTGGCAACCGAAACCGAAGCAGAAGGCTTTGATGATATAAATGTTGTTTTGATTCCCATGTATGTGTTTATGTTGGCATCTTCAAATGTTGGGCATGACATTATTATCTATGGTTGCATTATATTTTCGATCCCCGTGTGGACGTGTTTATGGGAACAATTTGAAAATGTAAGTACAGACATTTAATGAAGACTTCCTTACCAGAAAAGCAAGAATGAAAATGAGAAATGGAAGAATTACTAGGGCTGTTATGGTAATGGTTACAGTTGCCATTTTGTAAATACGGTTACTATATCGTTTTTACTGGTAAACTAAAATTGTTACCGTTACCGTTACCGAATGACTGGTATACCGATGACTGGTATACCGATAAACTTGTAACTATTGAACTGGTAAATTACCGTTTGTCTAGAAAAATAATAAATTAATATACTTTTACAACTGAACGATGCTTCATTATATATCTCATTGGATCACTTAATAAAGAACATAGAAAAGAAGTGTATTTATCATCATTTGAGTTGAATTACTGAAATAAATCGAACTATTTTCTTGCTTCTAAATGTCTGTAATACAACGTCTTACATGAATATCAATGTATTATGAACGGACTGGTAAATTACCGTTACCGTTGGTTTTGAAAAAATATCACCGATGTTTTACTGTAGAAAATGGTAAATTCACCGTTACCATACCAATTATACTGGTATACCGACTTTGCTTTAAAATGATAACCGATTGACTGGTAATGATATGGTAATGATAAATTTACCATTACTATAACAACCCTAAGAATTACCATAAGAGGAGCTAACGCCAGGAAATAGACCGAGAGTACACAGACGGATGGAGGAAATAGAAGGGAGGTGCCACCGACAGTTGAATAAAATTGTCCCACCTATCGTAGGAATGGATGTAAACGCTTTGTTCTGGCAACTCATGGTATAGACGATGAGGGAAAACATACCTGAAGTTGGCAAGCGGAGACCAATCACAAGGGACTCGAAGGTGACTGAAAACTATTGGAACATATGAGACAAAATGTTTACCCGAAAGGAACCGGCAGTTGAAGTGTTAAGCTGGTTAGAAGTGTGTGAACGCATCTTTGGAGACTTAAGGCTGAACGATGCACAAAAGCAAAGATTGGTTTCGAGGCACTTGCTCGAAGATGCAATGGATTAGTGGGAGACGGTAGTTGTTGAGATTCCTGAAGAGAGGATTACTTTAGCACAGTTTAGATAAAAGTTCAAGACGGTTTATTTTTAAGACTCAGAGAAGCATGCTGCTAAAAGAGTATTAATTTGAAGCAGGAAGATCTGACGGTAGAAGAGTATATTTCGAAATTCAGTGTCTGGACGAAATATGGCCAGGAAATGATTAACATATAGGTAAAGAAAATGAGAAGTTCATTCGGGGGCTGAAGCAAGGGTAAGAAGGGACAGCAGCGGAAAGGAAAAGATTAGAAAGGATGAGACCAAAAGGATATTTTGAAAATTATTTGTTATAGGTACGATCAAAAGGGGCACTATGCATCAAAACTTCTGCAACCAGCTGATATAATCAAGGTTAAATGTTTTAATTGTTATGAGTCCGGGCATAAGAAGGATTGTCTGAAGCTGAAGCAGGAAAGAGTTTTTGCTTTGGAAGGACCGAAAAGACAACTTTTTGCCAAGGAAAAAGGCAAGTGTTGTGTTTGGAGAAATGATTTCGATTTTCAGTTTTTCAGTTGCAATTATGTTTGATACTGGGAGTCCACTCTTTCATTTTGAAAGATTTAATTGATAGATTACGGTTAGATGTTAGTACGTTACCTAGCTACTTACTTCTTTGTGTATTGGTAATCTGATTGACGGATATGCCAATCTAGGGTTAAAATGCACTAGTTTAGAATTGGTTTTGTATGAACGTCTGTTTTTTACGACCCATATGTAATTGACTTCGTAGAGTACGGGGTAATTTTGGGTATGGACTAGCCAGCACAGAATGATGTTAGAATTTATTGTGTCAAGAGGTTTATTGCCCTATGAAACCCAAAAGGTTGAGAAAGAATGAAGAGGAGATATGGGTTTCGTTGGGATTCCGTTATATACAATGGAAAATCAAGAAGATGAAATTGGAAGAATCTTAATGATTCGGAAATTTGCATGTCTTCGATCCAATGACGGGATTACAGTCGAAAAAAATGATTGATTTCCGTATAGATTTTATAACAACCCACCTCGGAATAGGCCTAAATTTCGACCTAGAAAAGGCCCATCGAAAATTAGATTCATTCTAAGGCAAGCTGTTGGTAGTAAAAAAGAAATAATATTACATAGCCATAACTAAACTTTCAGAACTCATAGCGGATGGAACAAAATATAATAGTAAATTGTACCCATTTATTTCAAAACCATAAAAATATCATATACAAATTTTCATAAAAACTGTAATATAATATCCATTACAATAATGGATACACATAAAAGCAAGTAATAATAACCTAAGTTAAATGGAATCTCCATCACTCCGCTACAAGAGTCAAATATGAGACTTCATACACCTTAAAGTTCATAGGATAAAAAGAGGTTCTTTTGAGTCCCTTATACTCATTATGCCTAGCATTGAATGGGCTGGTATTTACCTTATCAATTAGCAAATCAATGGCAGGTTCTATTTCATTTAGCACCTGAATTCGCACTCGAATCGGACCAAATCAAATATTAGTCAGGCTTACTGCCACAAGCCGAACTTTTCCATCTCTGAGCATCGTCACCGTCATCACTCCGTCATTAACTTGTGTTGTAATGCGGAGGGAGTCAGAATAAGTGTTTGGTATAATAAAAACCTCGAGCCTTACATTTCTAGTACTTGGACAGTATATTTCAAAATAAGTGTGTGTACGAATATAAAACCATTAAAACCATTTAATACTTCTTTATAAGAAAAGAAAGCGGGTCCAACTACTTAATGCCTTCCATTCTAGAAGCAGATTTGTAAAATATCATATCACAATCATACGTCATAGATAGCTAATAATGTGAGAGACGGTACCCAAACCACTTAATACTTCCAAGTGAAAAATAGGCAGACTCTGGTCATTTAAGACTTTAATTTAGGCTAACCCCGTCATTTAAGACCTATTTCCAGAAGCGTGCTCCTGAATGGTACTATCTAGCTGACATCATATAGAATCTCATAGACCACTTAATACTTTCAAGTGGAAAATAGGCAGACTCTGATCATTTAAGACCTTAATTAAGGCAGACTCCATCATTTAAGACCTATTTTCAAAAACGGACCCCTGTAGAGATACCACCTAACGTGTCCCCTTGGCCATTTAATACTTCATCTGGGAAAAAGAGGTGGGTCTAACTACTTAATACCTCAAGACCCCAGAGCAGGCCCTTCGTCTTATGGTCCACTCATAATGACGTCTCACATTAATCCGTTATTCGTAGAAACTGCTTGCTAGATTAGCTGGACGGATTTTCCCTACAGAATTTAGGATCAACCCAGCGTCATCACAAATATTTATCACAAGGATATCTCACATCAATAAAAGTGTACACAACCGCTGGTAGCCGAATAGCAGACTTTCGTCATGTAACTCTATTGACCTCGCATCCCTATGACTTAGCCACAAATAATTACTCTCCATATATATACACTCTTCTTATCGTTTCATAAATAAGGCCTTATAAGGAATCTTTCTTATTACGCCTTAAAATAATAATTAGGCTATAAAGAGTTTCCTCTTATTTTCGCCTCACAATCAATTACCTTCCTAATGGGGAAAATAAATGTAAATAAATGTCTAATTAACTACGTCATATACGCAATAATTATACGTTAATTACGTAAATAGAGATAAATAAATATTCACACCTAATAAGTTCTAAACGCATGGATTTTACGCTCTAAACTAGCGTTAAATGTCAATTCCCTAACCAAATATTATTACAAGTCTTTTTTCTTCAAATTCCCAAGATTTCATGGATTCTAATGTCTAAAACAGAAAATAAATATTCATAACCGAAACTGCAATAACAAACTTGTAAATAAAATAGAAACTCAATTTATTACACCAATTCAATGGAATATCTTAAACAATAAGAATTGCAATCTAAACTCCATATTCTATTCAACTCCTCTTTTACAAAGAAATTGATAAGAATAAGTGGTGTAAACTACGAATAGAATTCGTAATCTAAACCCCTTATTTTATTGAAAAATCACAATTTGACCCAAAGAAGAAGGAGAAGTGGAATAAACTATGAAATTATTAAAAATTACATAAACGAAACAAACTCCATCAAACTAATGTAAATAATTGGGAATCTCAACATAGAATTGACATATCGAAATAAAAATGAATTTTGAAGATTTTATCTATCATATTTTCGAAATTCCAAAATCTCTAAGGCATATTCAAATCTAAAAAGAAATACACTAAACAATTGTTGAAAAGAAATACTAAGATTTTCACTCACAGAATAGCCTTTGCTTCACCTTCCTTGGATTTGCATGCCTCACAATCTCTTCCAGAATCTCTCTTTTGATATACATACACCCCATAGGAAAGACGTATATATATTTATTAGATTCAGAATAGTTTCTGGAGAATAAAATAAGAATAGGTTGAAGGAAGAAGAAATAGAAAATAGATTGAATTTTTACCCGCATTCTCTACGAAGTTTCTGATTCTAATTTGAAGATATAACAATGGTAGAGTGTCGCTATTGTTCCCAAAATATTTGTGGATAAAAGTGAAAGGTCTATGGTCTAATTTATAGTGGTTGGAAACGCACCAGAACCGTTGAATGAGAATAGATTAAAAATGGATAAATCCGAAATGTACAAATCATCAAAATAGGCTCCACAACAAGGAAGTGGTCGACCCCATGCTCCAAGCGGTCGACCCTTTGAAGTGCTGGGTCGACTTCTTCCCTTATTTTAGAAAGGTATTTATTTTATTTTACCGTTGCTTGATTATTTATTGATTTCATACCCTAATTAACTTTTAACATTAATTGCTAATTTTTAACGTTACTTAACCCCAAGTCTAATCACAATTAATTTCAAATTTCAAATTAGGGAATTATTTATTTATTTGAATCATATTCAAATTACTTTAAATCTGAAAACTTCAAATGCTCATAACTTTTTCATTTGAGCTCCGTTTTCAGCATATTATATATGGAAATTAATCAGAATTTCACCACGACCGCAACGGTATAGTTTTTGTGGTCAAATTCCAACTATTATAAAATTTCCATTTTCTACCATATCACATTTAATTTAATTTACTCCATTTATTTATGGTGCATTTTACAGGGTGTTACAGATTTGATACCAGGAGCAACATGTTAGCAGACCCCTTAACATAATGCCACCTAAGGAAGTGGAAGAGTTAAAAAAGCAGCTAGTGAAACTTAAGCATAAGGGTTTCATTAAACCAAGTAGTTCGCCGTGGGGAACTTCCGCGATATTTAAAAAAAAGAAGATGGATCACATTAGATGAGCATTGACTATAAGAAGTCGAATGAATTGACGATAAAGAATTGTTATCTACTGCCAAGTATAGACGACTTATTTGATCAGTTGAGTAAAACTAGAGTATTCTCGCAGCTGGATTTGGCTATGAGATTCCATCAACTAAGACTTGCTGAAGAAAGTATTAATTTGACCATGTTTAGAATAAGGTATGGCTCATATAAGTGGTTAATCATGCACTTTGGACTAATCAATGCTCCAGGATTCTTTGTAGATCTTATGAATTGGGTGTTTCACGATCAGTTGGACAGATTTGTGATGGTCTTTACAGACAATATTTTGGTACACTCTAAGAATGAGCGAGATCATGATGTTCATCTTAGATTGATGTTAAAGATCTTAAAACAGCACAAGTTAAAGACGAAATTTTCCAACTGTCACTTTTAAAAATAGAAGATTAAGTTCCTAGACCATGTAGTTTCGAAGGAGAGACTGATCGTAGATCCTTCGAAAATTAAGTCTATGAACAGTTGGAAGAGACCCAAAATTGTTACCAAAATATGTTTCTGGGAATTAGCAGGGTACTATCAAAGATTCATTAAGAACTTCTCACGTATAGCAGCACTACGAACGAGACTTATTCAAAAAAAGGGAAATGTGTTTAAACGAAGGAGCATAAGATGTCATTCCAAGAATCAAAGCTTCGACTGACGAATGCTCTGGTTTTAATAATGCCCGAGAGGAATAGAAATATGATGGTTTATATTGATGCTTTAGGTTCGAAATTAGGTGCAGTGTTGATGCAAAGAGGCAAAGCGATTACTTATGTATTCATGCAATTGCGACCCCATGAGGTCTGGTATCACACATGACTTGAAGTTAGCGACAATTATCTTTGCACCAAATATTTAAAAGCATTACTGTTTTGGAGAAAGGTTTGAATTGTTTACTGAACACAAGTCCTTCAGATACTTGTTCTTCCAGAAGGAGTTAAACATAAGGTAGCGGAGGTGGTTGGAATTCTTGGCTTCTTATGATTTTGGGATTGAGTGCACCCAAGGAAAGGAAATAATGTTGCCGATGCTTTAAGCCGAAGACAGTAGAGTTGTATTCTGGCTATGATAGAAAAATAGAATGTATTAAAGACATTAACTTCTTGTAATGTTCATTTTGGGTCGAGTGCTGGTCTAAGTAGGACTTCTGGTACGTTGTCATGTTTAGAAGTACATCCAGCTCTCATATTGTCGAGAATCAGAAAGATGATCCACTATGTGCCAAAATGATCAATGGTCTGAAGAGTGGCGCTGAGACCGAAGAGCGGAAAGGCTCTGGTATTGACGAGAATGGTTGGCTTCGGAAAAAGGAAAGATTATATATTCCAGATAGTGGGGACCTTCGGAGATTGGTCTTAGACAAAAAAACATCATTCGAAGTTTGTTATTCATCCGAGAGGCACTGAAATGTATCAAGATATGAAGCAGAACTTCTACTGAGAATGGATGAAGAGAGATGTTGAAGAATGTGTGAAGATGATTCATTTGCCAATAAGTTAAGGCTGAACACCTAAAGCCGTGTAGAATTTTACATATTTTAGATACCCTAGAGTGGAAGTGGGATTCGGTTTCTATGGACTTCGTAAATGGTTTGCTGAGGTCAAGGACAGGAAACGAGAGTATATGGGTCATGGTAGATAGACTGACTAAAATTGCACATTTTATTCCAATGAAATCTACCATGACGGCAGCAAAGTTAGCCGAGACATGTGAAAACTAAAGTGAGACTACATGGAATTTCAAGTACTATAATTAGTGATTGAGACTCGTTGTTTGCTAGTGAGTTTTGGCGAAACCTACAGAGTGCTTTGGATTTAGAGTTGTGTATGAGTATAGTTTACCATCCAATAAACAGAAGAAAAGACCAAAAGGGTCAACCAAGTGCTCGAGGATTTGTTACGGGCATGTGTGCTAAACTTCGATGGATCTTGCGAAGGTCACTTGTACTTAGTAGAATTTTCATACAACTAAGTTACCAATTCAGTATTGGGATGGCACCTTTCGGGACATTATATGAAAGACCCTATAAGTCGTGATGCGAGAGGGGGGATAGAATGTGTCCGGACCTTGTAAGAGAAGCTTCGGAGAAGGTTGAGTTGATTCAGCAAAAAAAATAAAAGATGCTCAATCAAGGCAAAGAGCTATGTCGATAAGAGATGGAAAGATTTGGAATTTGATCTCGGAGATCAAGTGTTTGTCAAACTTTCACTGATGATGGACACTAAGATTCGAAAAGGCTGGGAAGTTGGCGCCAAGGTATGTTGGCCCATTTCCGATGCTTGAAAGAATCTGGAAAGTAGCTTATAGGGTTGAGTTGCTGAATGCTTATGTTGGACCTATAATGTGTTTCATATCTCTCATCTAAGGAAGTGTATCTGAGACCCTAAGGATATTGCAAGCCCAAGGACTGTGGAAAATTTGGTTGTTGAACCAACATGACATATGTAAGAAAGTCCAACCGAATAGTAGACCGAGACGTGAAGAAAATTTGGAATAAGCTAGTGAAGTTTGTGCAAGTCCAGTGGAGTAAGGACCTAGATGATTGTACATGGAAAACGAAAGATAAAGTCAGGTTGATTTATCCTAAGTTGCTTGCTTAGATTAGCATGGAAGTTTGTAATTGAGAAAGTTAAGGGTAAGCCTTTGGGACAATTATGCAATTTGTTACATGTATATAACCCTATAACTCTATAACCAATCTTGTTCGTGATAAAAGCATTTGATTTCTATTATATATTTTGTTATATTATAATATAATTAATTAAGTAATTAATTTAAATTATATTAATTAGAAAATTCTCAAATAACATGTTATGTGATAATTGTTACAAAGAGTTGTAATCATGAGAAAATTATCACAATATAGAATAACATATTATTTTAAATAAATTCTAGTCAAGAAGCTTCGAAAAAGTATATCGATGCATCCGTTGGTATTAGAGTACCTAACTTTCTCCAAATGTTGGGCAGTGTATTACTCATGGCTGTTGTAACACCTAGGAAAGGAGTTACGTACTAATAGTTATTGGATAGCTATGGAATGACTCACCCGAGAGTTTCTAATTGTTTAATAACATCAAGGTCAAAAAGAAAATCTCGAAATGAAGATGTTACCCAATTATCTCCACTTGAGAATACTATTGAACTTCAATGTAGATACTCTACTTTGATTATAGTTAAATCATGCATGACATCCATCGAGCGACTATAGTTGGATCTTAGTTGAAGCATTGAAAGTGAAGATTATTCAATAGAGAATGTCTTTTCGGTTGTTTTGAGGTTAGTACTATGGTCAACTGTAGTCAACTCAAAGTCAAAATCTCTAATCAGAGTAGTAAGGTTAATAATAAATGTTGTTATTGAACCAATAACTTTGTTTATGGACTAACCGAGTTGAATATGAATGATATTAAAATTTTGATCAAATCCATATTCTATAAATCATCAAGTGATATATAGTGTTGACGAAGATAATTGATATAAATAATGGTTACCAAAGGTACCGCTTAAAATATAAAATTAGATTTTACCAATGAATATGTATAAATGATAAATTCAACCAAATTGTCACTCCACTAGCTAAGATGACGAGTGAACGTTACTATTCGAATAATTTAATATTAACTGTTGATTATATTTACTCCTACGAGTCGCATAACCGTATTGGTGATTTCTGCGAAATACCACACAATTTAGTTTATAAATTGTTATAAATTAATTAATATTTATGAAATATTGATTATTTACATATTTGATGTAATAGGTGATGTTAGTAATTTTCTAGGTGTCGCTAGTAATTAATTGGGTGCATGTGTAAGAGTTATATACGTACTTATCAATATACAATATCGATACGCATTTAAATACTATTTAAATGATGTTATTTACAAAATGAGTTGGATTTTGTAATGGCCTACTTAGCCCAATATCATGGTCGACCGAAGAAGAAAAAAAAAAGAGGGAATTGTTGTTTAAATTCTAGATCTAGAACGGGTAAACGGAGAAGTAAAAGGAGGAGAATTTGTCACATCCTCCTTCTATATTTAAACAAGTCCATCCCCTCACTCTTTTACTTGACTCCTCCACCCTCTCGCCTTGGCCGTGAATTTCATCCCTTCATCCCCTTGCCATAAATTTTTCAGAACCATAACACATCAAATACAGTAGATCCACTGGTACTCCGAGTCATTGTAACGTCCGAAGATCGATTCCAATTGAAGCTAGGAGATCTCATCAATCAACATGTCTTTAAAGGTCGTATCATTAAGGTAAAATCGTATTTGCTTTTTATATCATGCTTATTATGTAGTAGATAGTATATACAACGATTTTATCTTCACATTAGTTGTCTCATATTTTATATGTTGTTAAATCACACTGATTTATATACGTTAATTGTTTTGATGTTTAGATGCATGCTTAAAATCAAATATTAAAAAAAAACTTTTTTTCGCCATGACTTATATGTATATTATATATATTATTTTAAATATTAATATTACTTATGTATACTATATATATTATTTTAAATATTAATATTACTTATAATTACTTAAAATTGTTGTTTGCTAACTTGATTCAGTTGTGTAAATATAATATGTTTTAAGTTGTTTTTAAAAATTTATTATATATATAATAGGTTTAGAATTTTAAAATAAAAAATTTATGTCATGCATGTATATTAATTAATATATACATATATATATATATTAATGTCTTTATATTTTATGATTTAAAGTAATGTTTATATTAATTTATATATGTGTGTATATATCTCTCTGTGTGTGTTATACAATTATAAAATGGTTTTGGATTCAAAAGAAATTTACAGCCGAAAAGAATTAAATATACAATATATCTATTTTCAAATTTTTATACTTTATTTTATTACGCAATTTAAATTATTTATGAATAAAAAAATTATTTCGACAACACTAATTTTACTATTATTATTATTATTATTATGTATATATATAACTATTAAAGATATTTTATTTTGTATTCTGCAAATCTAAATTTGAAATCAAATTGTTTTAAGTCATAATTAGATATTTTAGATATTAAAATTGAATTCAAATTAATTGACTTAATCAAAATGTATTGGATATTAAATAGAAAAATATTTATTTAATATAAAATAAAATTTGAAATTTATTTACATAAATATAAGTAATATTTTGAGATAGCCAATGCGTATATAAATGGCCAATGTATACATTATTAATCTAAATCCCAACATCCATGTATATATACATCAACAATGTACACAATATCATGTTGCACATGTATGTTATACACATATGAGTACACAAAGATATATTCATATATAATAAACAAATTAATTTTAATTAACTCAATAATTAATTAAATCAAAAAATTAAATAAAATTGGATTTTTTTATATTAACTAAAAAGAATCTAATACAACCCATTGGACTTCATAGTTCTGCTATGATCCAAATAGGGAAAAAATTAAAATTTGAAATCTACACATTTGACCAGTTGTAGATCGTGTCAGTCCCAAGAATGGTATTGGAGCTCAAATGGTATACGCGGTCTAATTAGTAAACATTTAGAATCAACTAACTAAACTTACTTATCCGATGAGTGTCTAAAAAAGTAGTGTCTAGGCTTTGGCGTTGAATAATCAAGTATTCTACCCTTCATGGCTACCGTTCAGACCTAATGGGTGGAGTAAGTCCAAAAGGTTAGCCAAGATATAAGGCTTGGAATTATTACGATCTTGGGCTAATTTTCAAATTGAAATTCAAAATTTTAAATATATTTTAAATTTAAATGTTAAATTCAAAATATAAAATAAACTTAAATTTTTCCAAAATGTTTTAAAATTTTAATTAATTAATTTTTAATTTTTAATATATATATTTAATTAATTTGATTAAATAAGTTAAATAAAATAATTAATTAAACATATATATTGATATATGTAAATTGTTATAGTTATATATTTATCTCAAAATTTGTTTAAAATGAATCATATTAAAATTTGTAATTAATATCTCAAAAAAAATGTAGTTAATTTAAATATTTAATTAGATTGTTTAATTAAATAAATGAATTCATTAAATAAAATTAATTAAAAGTTAATTAATTAAAATGTATAAATATATTGATATGTGTATATATAACAAACTATAAATGCTATAGTTAATTATTTATCATAAATGGTTTAAGATGAATATAAAATTTCAAAAACTTAAATAAACTAAATTAATTAAAAATGATTTAATTAATAAGAATTAAAATTAATCAAATATGATTTAATTAATAAGATACATATATATATACACACATTATATAAGTTAATTAAATTATAATGGTTATAAACAAATTAAACTTATATAACTATATATGTATAAAATAATGCAAGTGGAACAGAAATAAACCCAAAACATATTTGGAGAATAAGTACATGCGTAAAGTACATATATCGTGATTTCAGATATCTCCAACACTTGAATCACGAGGATGCTGTAATAGAAACATATTATTCATTAAATCAATATCACTTCTTAATATATAGAGTTGTAATCTACCATTTATATGTGTGTGTTGATAGATTACTTACATATACACTAGTTGTTGAGCAAACTCAAGCTAGGACTGTTATGTGTAGTACTATTAATATATTGCATAGATGAGGTAAGATACATGCATGTATTTGTTGAGCAAACTCAAGTACATGCATTATACTTAGGCCGTCGTGAAATAGTATGTAAGAGTGAATAATCTCTCTCGATTTGTTAAGCAAACTCAAAGTCAATGTCGATATTAGGATAAAGACCACGATTAGAAGTTGTATGTAATACAATCGATAAGGAGTTATCCATCGCTTGCGGGTCTATGAGTAAACTCATGATCGGAATTCCAAGGCAAACGAGTCCTAGTACTCACTAGAGGAATCGCAAGACTTTTATATTTCTCTTCGGGTTTTGAGGAATATAAAAATTTAGTAGGAACCTTATTAGAAAAATAAAATGAAAACGTTTACCCTTTCGAATATTGTAAGAACGTATGTTATATAAAGTTAAAATAATCTACTTCCATAAATTTGTGCAACTAACGTAATTGGTAAAATGTCTACAGTTAAAATATACAAATAAACTGAAATAAGATTCACAAAGAAATATACCATGTACTTACCAATATGTCTTTTGGTCTATCGTCACTTCAAAACCCATGCAAAAACCAAATTTTACAACTACTAAATATATTCGTACCTTGGCAAGGTTTTATTTGCCCGAGGCTGTGTATTATCCGTTATGATTTTTGAACTCCTAACCAATACAAGAATATGGATATTTAATTCATATTCGATCACATACAAATGTATATTGTGAACAGTCGTGAATCGTAACATACGGAAACTCGATGAAATTAGTTCAATCGAAATGAGCAAGTAAACCATGATACGAGATCGTGTACTCAACACGATTGATTTTTATGGGTATAGTATACAAAGTCTTTCCTGCCATATACTTTGTGTGTGCACTTGGGGGTTAAGGTATTTTTCTAATTTGAAGAATTAATGCATGGTTGAGGAATCTAACCTTCTTTCTCCAAAATAGGACCTTGCTCGATATGCAATTCAATAAATGCAGAATAATGATCCTTCTTCAGATGAACATTCCTCAAGTCCTCCAAATTCATATTGTAACCAGCAGATCTTGCAGCTTCGACAAAAGATATATTTTGACCATCAACTGTCTCTTTTAGAGCGTTAACTAGTGTACTGCTCCCAGCCATTAACCGACTGCAATATTGATAGGACATAAAAGCATTCAGATGTATAAACAAAAAATCCCTATAGCATCTCCAAAAGTGTTAATCCCACAAGATTTTCCATTTATATTATATACATATACATGCATGCATATATACATATGCATGTGTGTGTGTCCATATATATGTAGACAAGCGCACACGCACACATATGTATGTATATGCATGTTAAGTGTGGATCGGGTGGAGTTTCCACACTAGAAAAAAGATTGTAACTTAATTACGTGGGACGCTGGTAGTTTTTGCTTTTACAACAGGAAACAAAAAAGAAAAATGAGCAACATAATTTCTAGGATTACTATTAGTTTTCGTATCTACCATAGATGTTCTTACAAGTTGATTAAGCTAAACTTAAATAGCATAAACAGAACCGTCTAACTACATAAATATAAGAAGATAACAAACCTTCCTAAGCAGCTGATACCAAACCGTGTAGGCTCCTCGGATGTAAACATGATAACTTCTAGTGATCTTTTTGGCTGAAAGCCAGATCTGCACACCAGATATTTTGAACGCATTAGCTTTGCGTTTCAAAAATATGTACAACAATTTTAATGAAGAATTGAAACTCTTAATTATTAAAAAAAAGTTTTTAAAAAAAAACAAAGAAAGAAAACCCTCTGTTAAATTAAATATCAAGGAGAATCTGAGTTCAAATTGTGACCCTAAAGTCCTTATGAGACTTAAGTTCAGTTCCAAAAACCTTTTGTAAAGGTGAGAACAATGTCCAATTGAATATATCTAGGACAAGTAGTCATACACACACGCATATGAGAAGTGTTTCGCTACACCCCATCTACGCCTTTACCTACGATGTTTCGAGCTAAACAATTCAAAATCTAACAAAAATTTGTAGATATATTTTTACATGCCTTGAGATTATCCCACAAAATTTTGGTTAATTTGAGCAATCCAACATACTAAAAATAATATCATAAATCGGCTGTAATAATAAATGTTTTAACGATTGATATTGACTTAACATTTCGAATATATTAGAATTGTTGAAATGATCACTCTTTTTTACATGATGTTCACAACGTAAATTGGACATACCAAAAATTTCGTTTAATTTTGAATAGTGTAGTACTAAAAAATGTGAAATGTAGAATGAGATGTAGTGAAAGAAAGGTGTAGCAGATCCTAATCATATATGTGTTTGAAGATGCAAAGCGCTAATTATATATGTGTTTGAAGATGCAAAGCACGCAAGCAGAAATTGAGAAGAGTCTCATTCTGTTTCAGAATACTAATTTACCATGCCAATGTACCAAAGTGTTTACTCATCCTACAAGATAGAGTTTAAAAAGTTCATGTGAAAGGAGGGTAATGTACCAAAAAAGGTTGGGTACAGATATAGGACAGATGTATTACTTGAAGCAACAATATAAAGCATGATGGTGCTAGATGCATCCAAAATCCCAGTCTATTACAGTAAAAAATGTTTTATTCATCAGTATGCATATGAGGCTTGTCTAAGTGAAATTATATTTACCAACTACTAATACGCATGCCCAAGTGATCCATGTACCAAATTTCTACCCTAAAACCTATAATGTATGTATACCTTTTCAGCACATTAATTGCTTCTAATGCACCCAAAACACCCACAACCCCATCATATTTTCCTGAATAAGGGATAGCATCGATGTGGGATCCAGTAGCAACTGCACTTAGGCTTGGATCTTCGCCGTTCCTGACAAAATAAACAATTAAAGTCTACTTTGTAGTTTGTACTTTGTACTTAATAGGGATACTGTTGCAATTAAATGTCTGGTAAATGAATAATTAGTGCAAGTTGCATATAAACTTTAGTTGTTAAAAAAAAGCCTTATCCAAACAACTGCAATAGATAGTTAAGACGATGAGCGATAATTTCATAACTTTCGTGATGATGACTTTAGTATGCTCGTTTTATATCTGAAATGAACAAATAGGCAGGCAAATTTAGTCCTGTAACAATTAATGGAGCCGCAATGCTTATTTTAAGACAAGCAAGACTACAATACCTGGCTATGAAACGCAGAGTAGATTGTTTTGGAAAATTAATGTCAGGTCCTAGAGCTTTTTACCCATGTGTATTATGTATGCATTCTTATAGTGAAAATCACATTGTATATTATAGTTATGATTATTTGTTGCTTTCATTGTTATAATACGCGACCTGATTAATTTTCAATTCATAGTTATTACATAAGACTAACCAGCGACCAAATATGTTACCAACAGCATCCTCCCGAACAGAGAGCCCAGCCTTTTGCATTATCCTTTTTATATACCTGATTTGAAAGTAAATCATATAAATTATGTCATAATTAGCAAACATCTAGAGAACAACAGAATATGCTTCAGCTATGAAGACCTAACAGCCTGAACTGGAGAGAAAACAATGAGCATAGTATGATGTAGAGCTTCAACTATCGCACTGATACCAGAAGATACCTTTGATTTTATTAATAAGTGCAATATGGCAGGATAGTAACCTAGAACTAAAATGTGATGATTGTGGAATATACCATGGAAAGAAGTGTCTAAAGTGCAGGCTCAAATAGTGTGATTAGAGAGATACCTTTGATTTTATTAATAAGTGCAATATAGCAGGATAGTAACCTAGAACTAAGATGTGATGGTTGTGGAATATACCATGGAAAGAAGTGTCTAAAGTGCAGGTTCAAATAGTGTGATTAGAGAACTAGATACCGTAAGGATGTGAATAATGGGTTAAATAAGGGCAAACTAAAATAAACTAGAATTTCTATGCATTAGTCGCATTGCATCGTATAAAGGCAAATAAAGGACAAGGACCACTAGTTCAAGTGGTAAGCAGTATGGCGATGTAGGTTGAGCTCACTTAGGTCATGGGTTGGAATCCTCGAAACATCAAAATGAGTGTTATGCCTGAATGCTCTTATATTATATTAAAAAAAAAAGCGTATAAAGGCTAACACGTCATGATGTGGCTATGTGATGGAACACTAGTATCTGAAAAGAGTCATCATAAGGTTTTCACAGTGATACAATACTCTACTGTTAACTAAATCCAGCTCTTATTTTTGTCAAAAAGAAATAAGCTAAATTAGCATCTATACCCACGAGCCAACACGTCCTTCTCGCTATACAAAATTCTTGTCACAGCAGGAGCAGGAACGTCAGAAATTCCAGCTAATTCATCAATCTGCAAAGCTATTCAGTAATTAATTTACCTTTCTCAGTGTACCCTATATTTACTAAGCAGTTAACAAGAAAATGGGAAATATGAGAAAAATTCAAGTTCTATTGTTTTACCAGCTTTTACAGCAACTATTGAGCCAATTTGTAAAGAGTATATACTTATCGATAATCTTATAACAAGGAATTATCAAACATAAAGTGGGAACTGGCATCATCACTATATAAAAGCAGACAATGAGTACTAAAAATACTGAAATTGCGATCGAAATCAGCGTACGGACCAATTTCAGATAAATTCGAATGAGAACATCATTGCTACCTGCTTCTGCAAGCTTTCCGTGTCAACTGAGAACGCAAAAGAGTTCGGTTCGTCTGTTGAGTAACCTGAAAACTCTTCCATGGTTTTCACTATAGCGTCTTTGGTAGAGAACGAAGCAGAAGTTGAGAACAGTAAACAAATAAAGAACATGAAACAAAATTGAAGAAATTTTGAGATTCTGAAAGCCACCATTTTTTCCGTGGAATAAATTGGCTTTTCGAATGTGTGCAGCTCGGAGATAATTTTACATCTATTATGGTGGAAATAAAATTTAGTTTGCTGTTTTTTTCTTTGGACTATCATGACCAAAGACAACCTCAATTATTTCTGTTTCGTGCTTCTTAATTAAACCAAAACGTGCATCTTTCTCGCACGATCAGCAAATGAAGTTTCGTTGTTCATCTCAATCAAATCTCAATCATGAAAGGTAAATTAACATCTTTGTGATCATCACAATTAACAGTATCCACTAAATCTTCGTAATCGTCACAATTAGGATTATAAATTGAATCTTTACCTTCGTTCATCTATTAGGCAAAATAACTATGTTTTTTCTAAGTTTTAGGGTTGGAATTTTTGAGATAAAGTACATGAGATTTTCCTTAAAAATGTAGGAATGTACTAATTATACTGAGTGAAATAATAGAATATGGTGACAAGCAGTACATAAAAAATATTGATATTTAATAAAATTATGATGGTGCCTGGAAGAAAAAATATACTGGATGTCAATAGCAACACACAAAATTTAAGAGATGGGTACGGTATGATATCCAGTATCGAAAAATGGATATGAATGTCGTTAGGACCATATCTTCATTTGAAAATTATCCATTCTATATTTTTTATTAAGATTATAGTTGATTTTAGGTGTATTTTAGTGCGATAAGATATATGTATTTATTTTTTATTAAGTTATTAGTTTAAAGTATAAGCATTTAATGCATATATATTAACTGCTCAAAACTATTTATTATCATCGTATTTGTTGATTTGCGTACTTTTATAATCAATGATATTGAAAGATAATTATGTAAACAAAAAATTTCCATTTATATTTCTTAATTCATCGATCGTTAGCGGATAGGATAATTATCTGATATCTGTCCATATCCACGGATGCGGATATCTGATATCCGAAAATAATTAGGGGTGCTGATATGACACTTCCGCATTCGAAAGTACCAGTTTACAGGTCTATAAAATTTACACACTTTTTTCCGAGGGAGTTATCTTGAAGGAAAAACCTAAGACTAATTTTAGTCAAGGACACAAGTTTTAAAATTTAGTATGAAGGACAACAAAATGATATATTCATATAGCATTATGTTATATTCACATATTGTTATATATCTGAAAATATAATGTAGGCTTATTAATAACTAATAGTTGTAGAGAATAACTTATAGTCTAATAGTAGAAAAACATTATGAATTAAATGAAATAATTTCATACCTGCCCAAAATTTAAGAAATGCATCACATACTTAGTAAACCATATATATAAGTTTTCCTGGATATGAAATTGGTTTAGGAGCATAAATAAAATTTCGAATAAGTGACTGGTCTGAAGCTTAGAATTAATGTTCATTAGCCTGCATGAAATAATAAATAAAGATATTTAAGCAACAAATTCTGCTTCATAGTACATGTATAAATATATAATATAAAAAGAATGTTGATGCCAAGTTGAGTTCAAGGGACGCCTACAACTGTATGTAGAATCTGCATCGTTACAAATGGAAGTGTTACATAATAAAAACCAATTCTGTAAACATATTGCATACCGACTTTTGTTGTATTTAAGTGGTTTAATGGTTGTAAAGAAGGCAAGTCACTTGATGTAACATCCTCTATTTTGAGGCTCGAAACTAAGTGCTACAGATGCTGCAATCATCCATAGTATTAATTTCTGGTGACAAAATGCGGTTAGATTAATCACATCAATAATCAGAAGCACATGAATATAAATATTTTCAAACACAATTTAATAATAAGTTTTCACATTTTATTTTCACAAATAAGATTTCATATTCATCACGTAATTCATTTGATCC
Source organism: Allium fistulosum (assembly GCA_030737815.1). Taxonomy (NCBI): domain Eukaryota; kingdom Viridiplantae; phylum Streptophyta; class Magnoliopsida; order Asparagales; family Amaryllidaceae; genus Allium; species Allium fistulosum. Next base: position 419,226,743 of record CM060907.1, on the reverse strand, counting down.
CACGTTCAAAGAAAATATAATTATTACAAAATACTCCAAGAGCGACACATGAAAATGTCTTTGGGTTGATCAGAGTCTACTACAAGTTGACAGTCATAATTTCTTTCATTACATCCATTCAAACAAAATGAACTACATAACGAATTAAATAAAACTCCTGATATAGCTAGCTTATCTCCTGCACATCTTCGGAAGCTTATTCGTTTAACTGGAAACCTAAAATGTCTTACTCCCGACCTACTCAAATGAGTTCCCAAGTATTTAAGGGGGAAAAACAAAAACTTCGGATCAGACAAACAGTTGGTGTGAATAAATAACCCACCATCTCAAATCAAAATAAATATCCAGTGAAACCACGCCATTAAGCGGAACGGGTATTCCCCTCATTGGTATCTTAACCAAAAAAATCAACTATATATTGTGCATCCTACATCCATAATGATTAGAACATAATAAATAAACATTTGCATTCATGCAACATACCATGGACTACCTATCCTAGTTTATTTGACTATCCATCTTAATTTCATCTAACTATCTATCTTAAATTCAAATGACTATTTGTCTTATATTTATCTGGACTACCCATCTCACATATAAACATTATATGAACTATCTATTCCTACCATATGAACTACTCATCACACATGGTTTTTCTGTTTAAATAATGTGGACTATCCATCACACATGTTCCATTTATCTAAAATAATGTGGACTGTCTATCACACGTCTCATAGTTTTTTTAGGATGACTATGAACCATTCATTAACTATATAGAGACTATCCTTCTCTAGCATTATGTGGATTATCCATCACGCATTCCATAGTTTTCTTAGGATGACTATGAACCCATAAAATATCAATTTATAATTATGTTATAACTTTATTCTCATAAGTGTTCAATTTATGTCTATTGGTATCCCCAATTAGGTTGTATAACTCTTAAACTTATAACATCTCAAAGCGATATGCATTTGTATCCCCGATGATTAATGTCGAAATTATAAAATAATACACGTTGGTGTCCCTAATGAATAATGTTAAATTCATAAACTTATGGCATATAGAAATATAAAACATTGGTATCCCTAATGAATAATGTCAAAATCATAAGCCTATGGCTCCCCACCATTAATATAGCAATATGAAGGACTCACAACATTCATGCTACAATAACAAGATCGAACCTCTATCCAAGGTTTGAGAATAAAATTTTAAATTTTTATCATAAGGCTAATTGAAATCACAAGGTCGTCAACCTTCTTAAAACATAGGCTATCATGCCATTTAAAACTTCCCTTTAGTTTATATAAAACAAGGCCTCGCTGGCATTAAAATAAAGAGATGTGATATCAATACTGCACGGCGTAGATCACTTACGACATTAACACTAAATGTTTAAAACATAGTACTTTGGCTATTATGCCACATACATAGGAAAATTAGCGGCCTCGTCGTCATAAAACAATTTATACTGAAATCTATGACATGCGGCATCAATATTTAATACTTTAATATTGGCTTTATAAAACAATACCGCAACTTAAGGGTTTTCGGCATGCGGCATTACTGTCTAAATATAGTTAACATAAAAAACAATTAATACTGAAAATAATGCTGTGCACATTGGTGACATGCGGCATCATTTGAAACCATGCGAAAGACATGCAGCATAAATTTAAGAACGCTGAAAGCTATTGGTACTGATAACTCATGACATCAATATATCATTTACTCATGAGATGAGGTATTCTCTTAACATCAATGGCGGATGCATGATTCAGTGCATCGCATACTTATGGCATAAGTATCACTTGTATTGCTTCATGTTGGTGCCGCCTATTTCTGGTATCACTTACAACTGTAAAGTGGTATCGCATATTATCAATGCACGCCATGGCAATACCGCGTATCAGTGTCATTGTCGTAATTATCATAAAAACCGTTTTGTTTCTATTAAATGCAATTTTTTTACCAACTTTTATTCTTTGTCGAGTTTCTATTGGTTGAAAACAAATTTTACCAATTTCCTTTAAGAAAGCTGCCACAAATCAGTTTTACACTCCCAAAAATATTAATCAACTCAATTAATTAATATCCTTAATTAATATTAATTTATATATTTTTCTAGCGTAATAAATTCATAAAAATTCATAATCACTTGGAAAAAATTCCCAAAATTCAACAAAAAATCAGAATTAACGTATTATGTCATCTATAAAAATTTCATGGCCAAAATAATTATTTAATTATTTTTAATAATTAAAATCTAAAATAAACACTATTTCCTCTTTAGGAAATCCATAAAATATTCGTTTTAACTTGGAAAATTATGAAATTAAGAACCTATCTCTAAAATAATATTATACACAACATACCAATCATACCAATTAGAGATAAAAAAATTATGTTTTACGCTTAAAACCCATTTAAATAATTCTATAAAAAATTACATAAATCGTTATTCTATCCAAACAATGATTGTGCATCCACGACATGGCAAAAACAGTCAAAACATTTTAGAAATTACCCATAACTAAATTTAAACACAAAATAATAGAGATGATTTATTATTCACCTTAAATTAGATGTTGGAGTTGAGATTTGATGGAGTATAATTCCCCTAAGCTTTATCTTTTGAATCTCCTCTGATTTCTTCTTTCTTTTGCCTTGATTAATGGTCGGCCCTATATTTCTTTGTGATTGTTTACAATTGTAAAATGAGAATGAATAAGAGGATGATGGTTTAAGGGATAAAAGGGAGATCTATTTCTATTTTGTGATTCTCATTTATTCTTTCTTATGTTAAGTTTATAACGATCTTGTTAATTAATTAGTTAAGGCCGGACCTTGTTAATTATCAAGTCTCATTCTTATGTCCCACTGCATTATTCTATTTAATCTATCATTCTATTTAATCCATCCAATTAAATTTTCTGAATAATGTTAAACTAAAATTAGGGGTATTACAGGCTCCCTTCCTTAAAGAATTTTGTCCTCGAAATTCAGTAATGACCACACAAAAAGTATATTAAATAGCAACCAACTGTAACATACCATGCTAGTATATTCTACCGGCTACAAAGTTTATATAAAAAATATAGAACATACCATCATAATAACTCAAGATCTTGTCTTGTGTCTCATAAGTACAGTCTTTCTAGTTGTCACTCCATTGGACTTTCACTAATCTGTCTGTCTTGTTCCTTAGCTTCTTTTCATTTCTCGCTACAGCATAAACCAGTTGCCTAACAAAAGTTAGATTCGGTTCTACCACTAAATCTCTAAAGCAGTCGGAGCAATAGTAGTACTTTCTAAGATGAGAAACATGAAAAACATTTTGGACTCCTGCCAAACTACTCGGTAACTCTACTCGGTACGTGAGTTTCCCAATCCTCTCTATAATAAGGTACGGTCCAACATACCTAAGTGTCAGTTTCCCCGACTTTCCAAATCGTATCACACCTTTCATTGGTGATGCTTTAATAAAAACATGATTTCCAACTGAGAACTCTAGATCCTTACGTCTCTTATCTATGTAACTTTTATGCCTAGACCGAGCTTCCTTCATCCGTACTCGGATCAACTTAATCTTTTTTCGTGGCTTCTCTCACCTTATCTGGACCAAGAACCAATCTGTTTTCAATCTCCAACCAACACGTTAGTGATTTGAACGGTCTTCCATACAAAGCTTCAAAATACGACATTCCTATACTAGTCTGATAACTATTATTGTGCAAATGGTCTTCCCATGACCCACCAAAATCTAATACATAAGCTCTCAACAAATCTTCAAATACCTTATTACTCTCTCTGTCGGCTCATCCATTTGTGCGTGATAAGAAGTACACATCTTAAGCTTGGTATCTAATATCTCCTGTAGACTCTTCTAGAATTCACTAGTGAACAAAGCATCACTGTCACTGACTGTACTACTAGGAATCACATGTGTTCTAACATATTCTTTACAAACAACTTAGCCAATACAGGTGCCATCATTGTCGACATAATGAGAATGAAGTGTGCACTCTTGGTTAGTCTATCCACTATAACCCAAATACTCTCATTTCCCCTATTCAACCTTGGCAGCCCGTTAATAAAATCCATGGATATAGAATCTAATTCCAAACTGGTATATCTAAAGGCTGAAGCAATTCACTTGGCTTCTATGCTCGGCTTTCACTTACTAGCAATTAAAACATTGTTTTACCCATAAGCCTACATCCTTTTTCATACCTTCCCGAAAGAAACTCCTCTTCATACCTTGATACATCTTAGTTCCTCTAAGATGAATAGTAAACTTCAATCGATGATGTTCCTTAAGAACTTCACTTCTTAGGTCGTCAACATTCGGAACACACAATCGTCCCTTCTTTCTTAATCATCCATTCTGGTCAAGGCTAAAATTCTTTAAATCATCAATCTCGGTTCCACCTTCCAATTTTCTAATCTTTTCGGCTAGCGATGGACCATCTCTCTGCTTAGAAGCAATCTTTGTAATCAATACTGGTCGAACTTATAAACATGACGATACGGCGGTACTCTGACTAGAACTAGCAGTCGATATTAACTACACACTACAAGTAGTCAACGCCTTTAAAATTTTCCAATCTACAACATAACTAGTACTACATTTTGATGTTTTCCGCTAAGTGCATCAGCAACTTTATTTTCTTTCCCTGACATATACTCAATACCAAAATCACAAGCTACTAAAAACTCCCAACCATCTATGATGTCTCATATTCACCTCCTTTTGAGAGAATAAACACCGCAAGGACTTATAATCTGTATTCAACTCAAATCATTCTCACAAAAGATAGTGTCTCCATACCTTCAAAGCAAAGATTACAGCTACATACTCCAAATCGTGAGTCAGATACCTAACTTCATGTAGTCTGAGCTGTCGAGAAGCGTATGCAATCACTTTACCTCTTTGCATCAACATAGCTCTTAATCCTGTTCCACGTGCATTTGTATACACAACCAAATCCTGATTACCATTTGGTATAACTAACACGGATGCATTGGTCAACAAATGCTTTAACTTAAGGAATGCCTCCTCGCATTTCCTTGACCAAATAACTTTATGTCCTTCCTAGTTAGTTTAGTCAAGGCACTGCCATCTACGAGAAATCCTTGACGAATCTCCGGTAATAGCCAGCTAATCCAAGAAAAATTATTGTCTCGGTCACAGTCTCAAGTCTCTTTCAATTATTTATAGCTTTAATCTTAGCTGGATCCACATACAACCCATCTTCTGAAACTACATGACCAAGAAATTTCACTTCTATTTTTCATAAATTACACTTCGAAAACTTTGCTTTTAGTTGATGCTGCCTCGACGTCTCAAGCACTATTCTAAGATGAATCTCATGATCTGTCTCATTATTAATATATATATATATAAATGTCATCAATGTACACCAACACAAACCAATCCAAGTGCTCTTGGAAAATTCGGTTCATCGGATCCACAAAGAAAATAGACGCATTAGTCAACCCGAATGACATTACTAACCACTCGTATGAACCATATCTTATTCAAAACTCCGTCAAAGGAATATTATCCTCTGCCACCCTCAATTGATTGAACCATGTCGCCAAATCCAACTTGGAAACACTTTGGCTCTACTCGACCGATCAAATAAATTATCAATTCTCGACAAAGGATATCTATTCTTTATCATCTTCTCATTCAACTTATGATAGTCAATACATAATCTCAATGACCCGTCCGGTTTCTTCACGAACACCGCGGCCGCTCCCCTAGGAAAATTGCTTGGTCTAATGAAATTCATTCCTTCTAAGACCACCAACTGCACCTTTAATTCCTTCATCTCGGTAGGTTTCATTTTGCTAAGCGGTCTACTTACGAGTTTAGCTCTAGGTACAAGATCTATTTGATGCTTAATAGCTTGTTTCAGTGGTAGTCCTGTAACAGGCTAAAAAAAACATATGCAAATTCTCTTACAACTAAAACCGACTTATCTCATCTTCCACCTCCGTTATGCCTAATAAAGCACAAACCTGTAAACTCGAATTCTCATTTGAGTATATAATTCGGTCACTACTATTAGGGCGTCTCAATTATATTTTCCTATCTTGTAAAATATCCTAGCATCATATTTGCTTAACCAATCCATATCCAAAATAATCCCAAAGCTCACAAAGTCAAACATAAACAAATTACAAGTAAAAGTATGGCCTAAAAACTTAATTTCTAACTGGTCACATCTCATCCCTAGAGTTGCATACCCTCCTATTGGATTTGCAACCCTTAAGTAAGTAACATGGTATAATGGTTCAAATTCTAACTTATCTACCAAACACTAAGAGATAAAAGAATGTGATGCACCTGTATCAAATAATACTCTAACTGGTATGTTCATCCTTTATCGTCATCTCCACTACTGCCTTACTCAGATCTCGGAGATGTGGCATAATTGCCCTAGCAATCACTAGTCTCAAACCCCGGATAAACTTCTCATTCCTCTTTATAACGGTATCAATGGTGACATATCCATATTTGGACAGCTCATTAAACTTAGTAGCATACTCCAGTATAAACATCTCTTCTTGCTCCAATTCCATTTACTTTTTAAGCAAGGTTGACTTGGCTACTTCAGACAAGAACCTCTCCTCAAACCTTTACCTAAACGCAGCCCAAGTCAGTTCCTCTTCAGGCATACCAACTATTACCCTGCTCCACTAATACAGTGCTGCTCCTTGCAACTGCCTTGATGCCAACCTCCTCTTCTGCTCATCGTTCAATCCCAAATCAACAAAAATCCTCTCACAATGCAACAATGAGCTCTCCACTTCAATAACATCCTCGGTTCCAAGAAAGGGCTTTCCTCCAAGACTAGCATAATCATGGTTAATCTTGGCATAGTTATCCAATTGGCACCATCGGATTAGCCCCTCCCGCATTAGGAACATTCCCTCTAGCCAAACCAGTAGTAGTTGCAGCTTGCATCATGTTGACAAAGAATTGATACATAGTCCGTAAATCTACTTGTGGTGTTCTAACACCTACATTGGCATTTGCCTTTTGGTTAACATTTGCTTGTCAACCTTGGATCCTTCTGGTATTGGGTCGACAATTTCCATTAGTTGTAGTTCTTCCTCCACCTAGATCACTCTTCCATTTCCTACTTGGATAACTTATTTTTTCGTAATCTGCATATGAGCCTTGATAAGATACAAAAGAATGGTCTAAGAGAAAGGGGAGAATACATACTTATATATAACAAATACAAGTACGTTACTATAGCGTTATCTCATACCCCAATCTTATTCTCTGATTCATTGGATTATGTTTTCAAAATCTTTTAATATTTTAAGTTTTACATAAACCTATGCTTTGATATCAACTTGTAACTCCCCCATTTTGAGGCCTAAAACTAAGTGCTATGGATAATGCAGTCATCCATAGTATTAATTTTTGATGACAAAATGCGGCTATGTTAATCATATCAATAATCAGAAGCACATGAATTTGAAAATTTTCAAGCACAATTTAATAACAACTTTTCATATTTCATTTTCACAAATAAGGTTTCATGTTCATTACATAATCCATTTGATCCCACATTCAGAGAAAATATAGTTATTACAAAATACTCTAAGAGCAACATATGAAGACGCCCCTTATTTGATCAGAGTTTACTACTACTTGACAGCTATAATTTCTGTCATTACATCCATTCAAGCAAAATGAACTACACAGCGGATTAAATAAATCTCCTAATATAGCTAGCTTGTCTTCTGCACATCTCTGGAAGCATATTCGTCTAACTGGAAACTTGAAATCCATTACTCTTGACCTGCTCAAACGAGTATCTAAGAGTTTAAGGGAGAAAAACAAAAACTTTGGGTCAGACAAACAGTCCGATGTGAATAATAACCTACCATCTCGAACATAATAAATATCTAATGAGACCACGCCGCTAAGCGAAATGGGTTTTTCCCTCACTGGTATCTTAACCAAAACAAATCAACCGTATATTGTGCATCCTGCATCCACTATGGTTAGAACATAATAAACAAAAATTTGCATTCAGGCAACATATTATGGACTACCCATCCCAATTTATTTGACTATCCGTCTTAATTTCATCTGACTATTTGTCTTAAATCCAAATGACCGTCTGTCTTATATTTATATGGACTACCCATCTCACATATAAACATTAATGGGTTATCTGACCCCTACCATGTGGACTACACATCACACATGGTTTTACTATTTAAATAATTTGGACTATCCATCACAAATGTTCCATTTATCTATAATAATATGGACTATCTACCATACATCTCATAGTTTTCCTATGATGATTATGAATATTTCATAAACCATATAGACACTATCCATCTCTGGTATCATGTGGACTATCCATCACACATTTCATAGTTTTCCTAGGATGACCATGAACCCATAAAATATCAAGTTATAATTAGATTATAACTTTATTCTCCTAAGTGTTCAACTTATGTCAATTGGTATCCCCAATTAGGTTGTATAACCCTTGAACTTATAACATCTCAAAGTGATACGCATTGGTATCCCCGATGATTAATGTCGAAATTACAAAATAATACACATTGGTGTCCCTAATGAATAATGTTAAATTCATAAACTTATAGCACATATAAATATAAAACATTGGTATCCCCAATGAATAGTGTCAAAACCGTAAGCCTATGGCTCCACACCATTAATATAGCAATATAAAAGACTTACGGCATTCATGCCACAATAACAAAATCGAACCTCTATACAAGGTTAGAGAATAAAATTTTAAATTTTTATCATAAGGCTAACTACCGAAATCATAAGGTTATCTATCTTCTTAAAACATAGGCTATCATGCCATTTAAAACTTCCCTTTAGTTTACATAAAACAAGGCCTCGCAGGCATTAAAATAAAGAGATGAGAGAGCAATACCACACAACTTAGATTGCTTATGGCATTAACACTATATTGTTGAAAACATAGTACTTCGGCTATTATGCCGCACACATGGGAAACTTAGCGACATCATCGCTAGAAAAAAAATTATACTGAAACTGATCATGCGACGTCAACCTTTAACACTTTAATATTGGCTTCACAAAACAATGCCACAACATAAGGGTTATCGGCAAGCGGCATTACTACCTAAATATAGTTAATTTCAAAAACAGTTGATACTGAAAATAATGGTGTGCGACATTGGTGACATGTGGCATCATTTGAAACCATGAGAAAGACTTGCGGCATAAATTTAAGAATGTTGAAAATTGTCGGCATTGATAATGCATGACATCAATATATCATATACTCACAAGATGTGGTATTCCCATAACATCAATGACATATGTATGATTCAATGCATTGCATACTTACAGCATAAGTGTCACATACATTGCTTCATGTCAATGCAGCCTATTTTTGATATCACTTACAACTGTAAAGTGATATCACCTATTGTCAATGCCGAACGCCATGACAATGCCGCATATCGGTGTAATTGTCATAATTATCATAAAAACTATTTTATTTCAATTAAATACAATTTCTTTTTACCAATTTTTATTCCTTGTCAAGTTTTTATTGGTTGAAAACAAGCTTTACTGATTTCTTTTAAGAAAGCTGTCGCAAATCAGTTTTACCCTCCCAAAAACATTAATCAACTCAATTAATTAATACCCTTAATTAATTATAATTTATATGCTTTTTAGCATAAAATTCATAGAAATTCATAATCACTTGGAAAAAAAATTCAAAATTCACCAGAAATCAGAATTAACATATTCTCTCATCTATAAAAATTTCAAGGCCAAAATAATTATTTAATTATTTTTTATAATTAAAACCCAAAATGAACACTATTTCCTCCTTAGAAAATTCATAAAATATTCATTTTAATTTAGAAAATTATGGAATTAGAAATCAATCTCCAAAATAATGTTTTACACAACATACAAGAAAATCATATCGATTAGAGATCAAAAACATTAACCCATCTAAATAATCCCATAAAAAATTCAATGAATTATTATTCTATCCAAACAATAATCATACATCTAGAACATGGCAAAAACAATTAAAACAATTCAAAAATTACCCATAATCGAATTTATACACAAAATAATAGAGATGATTTATTATTATTCACTTTAAATTAGATGTTCGAATTGAGATTTGATGGAGTTTAGTTCTCCTAAACTTTATCTTTCAAATCCTCTTTGATTTCTTCTTCCTTTTTCCTTGATTAATGGTTGGCCCTATATTTCTTTATGATTTTTTATGATTGTAAAATGAGAATGAATAAGAGGATGAGGGTTTATGGGATAAAAGCACTACTAGAACAATAGTAAGTAGCGATGGAGGCTTCTAACGGACGCCGACGGCAGCTTCCGACGGCTAGCGACGACTATAGAACTCCGTGACGTTTTCGTAAATAAAATTTACTAGCCGTCGAAAATAGAAACTACTAAGCCGTCGGCGGCCGTCGCTAGCCATTGAAAATTATCGTGCATATAGGCTAGAGGCCAAGAGCTACTGCTTCATTCTTCATCGTCCCCCAAATTAAACAAAAACTGTACCTCCACCTCCTCCCCGTTGTCAGCCATCCGCCGCGCCTCCTCGAGTTTCTCCAACTTCATCATTCTCCACTCTCAACAAGCCTACCCCCTTCATCAGTCTCCAATCAGGTTTTATTCCAAAATCCTAATTAATTTTGATTTGTTAAATTAGGGTTAATTTATTGTTATATTTGTATAATACCCCATTGATTGTTTGGTATACCATATTGAATGCTAACTAGGTTGTTACTACAATTGTTTATCATTGAAATGTTGAGAGAGAGAAAATTTAGTATATACGTGTGTTAATTGGTGTATATGCGTTGATTATGCATACACGCATTAGGATACTTTGGATTAGTTGGAGTCGATGCTCAGAATTTGGTGTGTGCATTTTCAAGATGACGAAAATGACGATTTAGTGTATGCGTTTTTTAGAATGTAAATAAATTATTGTAAAAGTTGTTATATAATACGCTTTACTTTTTGTAAATCCCTTAGAGAATTTTTGGCCCCGTTTGACAAATATTGTATATGATCGTTGTATGAATATTCGTTTTTATCACAGAACGGACATTTATATTCATCCGATACAATATTTGTCAGATTTGTCCCTGTATTGGACAAGTTACAAACACGGTAATAATTATATTTTGCAAATCATTTTATTTTAAACGGTTCACAAAATTTCGACAATACTTTCTTTTTGTTCCCTGTGTACACACATATGTGTACGATACAGGGAACAAAGGGGAAGTGCTGCTGAAATTTTGTTGAATCGTTTAAAATAAAATTATTTGCAAAATATGACTACTACTGTGTTTGTAATGGGAAGTAGGATGACCAACCATCAAAGTGTAAAACAATAACCAAAAAATTGTTGATTATATTCATATAATAATTTGTGTAAATCCGTTTGAAAATAAAATTAAATAGAATAATATTATATATTTGCGAAAATTTAAATGTATGATTTATTTGAAAAATAAAATGTCAATACGTAAATAATTAATGCATTTTTATGTTTTAAAGTAGGAAAAATCGTCAATTATTTTATTGATCGGAGCTGGATGTACCAACAAAGAAGAGAAATTGGAGGCTCAATAAGTGAATATTTTCAAAATGGTGTACACGTCTTTATTGAATTCGCTTTACGTAATAATGGAATCGACGAAGAAATTTGTTGTCCGTGTAGTAGGTATAAATTATTGAAGCATTTGATACCGAATATGGTAATAGTTCATTTGCGCCAATATGGTTTCGTGCTGAATTTGGTGTGGGATCGTCATGGAGAACTTATAGCACATAATCCCATACATTTGGAGGAGGAGGTGGATAATGAACTTGTTCCGACGAATCTCATAGAAGATATTATTGAAGATGCAGCACGTTCAATGTTCCCTACCGTTGAAGTTGGATGTAACAATGTTAATGTTGAAGAAGAACCAAGTATTGGAGGAAAAAATTATGATTTATTGGAGGCTGCTAAGAAACCCCTTTGGAATGGTTGTACAAGCGGTACTCAACTATCAATAACTGTAGAATAAATTGTGATGAAATCAAAATACAACTTCACGGTTGAAAACACTATGGTATGAAGGTGTTGAAACATATGGCATTTCAAAAAATAATGTATGTTCGCTTCCATACTATCGGCTACAAGCGATTTTCCTGCGTATGCAATGCTATTTGGTTGGAGTACGGCTGGTTGTTTAGCTTTCCCTTATTGCATGGAAGAAACACGAGCATTTTCTTTACCGTATGGGAAGAAAATTTCATGATTTGACTATCATCAGTGTTTTCTCCATATTAATCATCCTTTTAGAAAAGATTAAAAAAACTTTACAAGTAATAGAGTTGAGACCTTACGACCACCAACGATTTGGTCAAGCGAAGATATTTATGAGCTTGTAAAGGATTATCTAAAGATACATGAAATCGGCGAACAAATTGAAATTCAAGGTAAAACTACGATTCATAATTGGTGCAAACAAAGTATATTTTGGGACTTGCCTTATTGGAAAAATCTCTTAATTCATCATAATATCGACATGATGCACAACGAGAAAAACATGTTCGATAATGTATTTAACACAGTTCTGAATGTTAAAGGAAAGACTAAAGACGATTTACAATCAAGATGTGACATAGAAGCAATATGCAATCGCCCTAAACTTCATATGAAGCCGAATGACATAAAAAACCCAAAGCATGCTACGAGCTAGACAGTAATCAAGTTAAAGTACTATTAAAGTGGGTGGAAAGATTAAGATTTCCTAAGGGATTTCCTCTAATCTTTGTAGATGTGTCGACTATAAGAACGATAAACTGAGTGGGATGAAAAGTCATGATTGTCATGTAATGATGGAACATTTGTTACCCGTCGCTTTCAAGGAACTGTTGCCCACAAAAGTTTGGACCATTGTAACAGAACTTAGTTTGTTTTATAAGGAGCTTTGTTCAACTACCTTAAAAGTTGATCGTCTACATAAACTCGTGGAAGAAATTCCTATGCTGCTTTGCAAACTGGAGAAAATATTTCCTCCTGGTTTCTTTAATGTAATGGAGCATTTACCTATTCATCTTCCGTTTGAAGCACGTCTTCGAGGTCTTGTGTAATATGGATGGATGTATCCGTTTGAAAGATATTAATATTGAGTATGTTAAATTTTAGTTTAACCGCATGTAATAAAATTTAATTATAATTATTCTTAATAGGTACTTAAATCATCTAAAGAAAAAATTGAGACAAAAAACACGAGTTGAAGGTTCGATATGCAAATCATATATTGAAGAAGAAGTTTCGTTCTTTTTCTCTCATTATTTCAGTGACCATGTGAACTTATCTTTTAATAGTGCTATGCAAAATGATGAGGGCATTGAACAAGATCTTCTAAATCAATGCTATCTATTTTTAGGCAGCAGGGACGCCCTGTTGGAAAATGTGTGGAAGTATGGTTAGACAACGGAGATTACCATTTAGCCCACACATATGTTCTTCTTAACTGTGCAGAAGTTGCGCCATTTGTTAGGTATTAATGAATAACACATCTAAAATTATTTACTTGAATAATACATGTGTGTATTAATTATAATGCAATATATTATCTATATATGCAGTATTTATGAATCACAACATCCAAGCGGGGATATCAGCAAAAAATTTGCTACTTGGTTTTCGAACCACGTATATGATCCAATAAATTGTCTGGTCGACGAAGGGTTGAAACATCTTGCGATGGGACCAAAAAGAAAAGTCAAGACATATCCAATATTCTTTGTCAATGGATACAAATTCAACACCAAAGAATATGGGGCTGAAAAATTAACTAACAATACCGATGTATATGTTAAAGGCAGCGATGATCCAAATTATCACATAAATGATTTTTACGGCGTGTTAACTCAGGTTTTGCAATTAACATATTTCACCAGACCTACGGAAGAAGTTTATTTGTTTAGATGCAACTGGTTCAGTAATGTTCCAGGTTCTGGAATCAACGTGCACCAAAAATATAATATTATTGAAATAAAGCATACATGACGTTATCATAAGTACGATCTGTTTATACTAGCAAAACAGGCCCTACAAGTTTATTATGCTTCTTATTCATCTATAAAAAGAGATAAAGCAGATTGGTCGACGGTTTTTAAAACGAAGGCAAGATTTACGTTTGATGGAAAGAATATTCCAAACGAACAAGCGTACCAAGTGGATATCGAGGAAAATGGCGAATTTGCAATAACAAATGATCAAACCAATTTAGGACCTCTAAATGATGAATCAAATGTATTAGTAGAAGCATTTGAGACCACAGAGAAAAATAATAAAGAGTACGAGACCGAGTCTGAATCAGAAAACGACGAGGACCAATTTAATAGTATACATGTTGAAAAAAGGTAATTTATGGGAGTATTGATGTTATACTTTTTTGTATGCGATTATTGATATTAAACCTTGATATGTTTAATCATAATTGAATGATATGTTCTGCCATAATAATATAATATGTATGTGATGGGTATTACTGATGTCCTTCTTTAGGCGGTGGAGTTCTTCTCAGTCTGGTTCCCCCTCTGCGTCTCAGAGAGGGACAGGTCGCAGTGGTGGTGATGGCAGCGACCCTTCGCAGGAGGCGCCGCGTACGGTAGTTAGATTGCTACCGAAAGCTGACGTGTAACAACCCGCATATTTCACGATTATGTATTTAAATGTTTTATTTAAATATAGCATCGTTAATCGGATTAAAGTCCAAAATGTTACTTTTTGTAAACAGTCGAATTGGGACTCGAGACCACTTCCATTGAGTCCAAAATGGCCTTTACAACTTTTTTGAGTATAAACATCGATATGATTGGAGTTGAGTAGAATTTTGCTATTTTTCTATTTTGGGCTTTGGGTTTGGGTTTCAGCCCACTAACCCAACTTAATACCCTAACTCCTCTACTCTTCATTCATTCTACTCCTCACTTCCTAACTTTCTCAAGCTAAAGTAAAAATGGGGGAAAAGATAGAAAAATAAAATTCCTAAACCCTAGTTTGATTAGGAAATACAAATTCAAGTCCAAAATCAAAGAGAAGCTTAGGTAAGCATCCACTTCTTCTCCATCTCAATCTCTCTCCAATTTTAGAAATTTCCTATAACCTAACTTAGGAAATATTTGCCTATGATCTTAGATTGGAGCTTCTAGAGTTGAAGTTGAAGAGTGGTTGATCTTTCCTTTGTTTTAAAGCTTCTCACTTGTTGTTTTGGGTTTAAAGGTGAGTTCTTTAACTCACATCTACGTCTATAACTTTCATTTTTGTTGGGTATGAATTCTTAACATCTATTCATGTTCATTTACTTTTGCTTTGAATTGATTTGGTGAATTTTCCAATTTTTGGTTTGCGAGGTCCAATTTTATGAAAATCCTACTATGGATGTTTGGACATGATATTTGGGGTGTATCGAAGAGCCTATAAGGCTGGGTTGTTGCTTGGCATAAATCCCTAGTCTTCGTTGCTCGTCCGATCGCTCTCGAAACGTTTTGGCCATCTTGGCCTAGGCAAATTATTGCCCAGACCAGGTGACCATACGTTTGCTTATCAAGTCTAGACGTCTGGTTATAGACCTGGAGGAAAAATATACACGGCAGAAAAAAATAAAATGGCAGAGACTAATTCCAAACGTCTGAAATATAGGTTCAGATGTCTGATTAGGGCTCAGACGTCTGCTTCGAAATTTCAGATGTCTGGGAGGTTTTCTGAAAATTTCCAGCAAAACAAATCCAAACGTTTGGATTCTAAACCAGACGTCTGGAACTGTTCAGTTTTGTCTATTTGCCTATTTTTTTGAGTGAATTTCCAATGTTTATCGATTTTTGTTGATCCGATTAGTTGTTATCACTTTTATCGACTTTGATGACTTCTTTCTTTGGATTTTTGGGAATATCCATTTGATGGATTTGATATCGATTTTTATGGTTTTGATTCACGTCGTCGAATGTGAATTTTTGGTTGATCGATTGTTTCTATAATCGTTTTCTGTGATTTGTCACTTTAAAATACAAAGGTTTCGATACTAGTAGTAAATACTAAAACTCTTTCATTAAAATGATTTCGACACTATTTAAAATATAAAGCTCGCTTTTAAAACCGTTTTCCAATCTATTAGTATATATAAACCTTTACCTCATTCTTATGAGAAATCTAATTAAACGGCTTAGCAAAACAAGTGGTATGAAATGCTTGCTTTTACTTCGTCGGTTAATTCTTGGACTTGTTCGATTGAACTCTCGTGACAATTTTCAAGTGGAAATCTACAATATGTTCATAAATATTTAAGTTAAGCTAGTGGTTATGGGACATGATGCTAAACTCTTATATTTACTAGCTTAGTGTAATTTACACTTATTCTTGAGTGGAAGTCTATAATTTGTTCGTAAATATTTAAGTTAAGCTAGTGGTTATGGGACATGAAGCTAAACTCTTATATTTACTAGCTTGGTGTAATTTACACCTGTTGATCAATGATGATCATTTTGAGATTTAGACTAGCGATGTGCGATGTCTCTTTATTTGTGTGGGGACTAAATCCCGTTTGTGGAGCTTCGGCTCAAATTGGTGGGGTAGCGACCCATAGTCTTCGGGCCGTTTGTGGAGCTTCAACTCAAATTGGTGGGGTAGCGACCCATGGTCTTCGGGCCGTTTGTGGAGTTTCAGCTCAAATTTGATGGTTAGCGACCATGGAATAGCGTTCCGTTTGTGACACACATGTTGAGGAGTTTTCATTCTCCCGTTTGTGATAAGCCTCCCCCTTTGTGTTTTCTGGATTTCTGGTTGTTGATTTCTAAAATTTGTGTTTCACCAATTTTCGTGGTTTGCATTGATAAGCTTTATCAATATTTTTGGTTTGGTGAATGTTAAAGAATATGACATTCTTTTTGGTGTTTGAGTGGATTTGAGATATTGTATGATTTTTATTGTTATTGAATGTATACTTGTCACAGTATGGCATTGTTGTTATCATATGTTTTTGTCATATCCCTTATCCTACCTCATTTTATATGATATTTATAGCTAGACTGATCCGTTTATTATTTTCTTCTTAAATAATACTCGGGTCAGACTGAGGTATTTCAGGTGCTTCTGCTTGACTTCTTATCAGGGTCCGTCACCTGACTTTTGGCTAACTACTTTAGCTTAATAGTTTTTGTTATTATACATTTGAGATAGAGACTCCCCGATGTATACATATTCTTTTGTCTAGCATTTGTACCTATTCTTTTGTGATGTAGTGGATCTTGTATGACCACTATTTTGATGTACACCTTTATGTGTTATATTCATATTTGTTTCCGCCTTTGTGATATGAATATCTGTGATTGATTTATGTTATGTTCATTTCTATATTTGTTTCCGAAGTCCACTTAGCCACTGTGTAGTAGCTTTGAGTTTGTATTTGATATGTCGGATTTCCTATTAAAATGAAATGCATGTCATACTATCTGACATATCGGTACTCGCACAAAGCAATTACACAGATGGTCGCTCCTTAATAGCCTTATTCTTCGTGCTAGTCGACGACATTACCCAATAGTGTCCTTAGCTAGTGTGAGTATAGAGGTGGGGCGTCACAGCTTGATATGAATATCTGTAACTGATTTATGTTATGTTCATTTCTATATTTGTTTCTGAAGTCCACTTAGCCAGCGTGTAGTAGCTTTGAGTTTGTATTTGATATGTCGGATTTCCTCTTGAAACGAAATGCATGTCATACTATCTGACGTATCGGTACTCGCACAATGCAATTACACAGATGGTCGCTCCTCAACAGTCTTATTCTTCATGGTAGTCGACGGCATTACCCAGTAGTGTTCTTGGCTAGTGTGAGTATAGAGGTGGGGCATCACATGATGGCTCATAAGTATTAAATTTACTTCAACATTGTAAATATTTTGTATGATATATTAGTCATGATTTGTCTATATCATATTTAATGCATGCATTTTGAGCTTGAGCCTTCTAACATTGTTCTCAGCATATCGAAGCAGGCATACATGAGCCGTATGACTACACGCTGGCCGAAGTAGAGCAGGATCCCAGACCATGTACGGGAGAGCATATTGCAGGACTTCCTCGTAAGTGTAAAATTATATACCATTATATATAATCACTTTACAATTTGCCGACTAAGTATAAATGTATAACTTATATTTTTTTCAACATATATACAAGGGGCAGTAGACTTACAAGAGGAGGGCATGTCTCTTTGCCAACACCATTGGAACTCAAAAGTGGCAAAGAATTATAGGGATACAATATCCACCATAAGAAAAGCTGGGAAGAAGCCAAGCTGGATGGGCATCAGCGTTTGGGATGCTTGGGTCGCATGGTGGAGTGGAGACGAATTCAAGGTAAGTCTATTAGATATCACCTTAATTTATTCAGTACAGAAAATATAATTTATACCTGTAAAATATAATATTAATTTTTAATTGCAGGCGGAGTCGGATAGGAACTTTGCGAACAGGTAGAAAAATCCAATCACATACTATGGTGGCTCGAAATCATTTCAGCACCATCGCGAGGACCTGGTAAATTAATTAATTACAATTACAATCAGTTATTACATTTTTAGTATAAATTTGTATGAACAACAATAATATACACCAATTATTGCAGAAAAGAGCACGTGGGGGTCTCATCTCGTATATGGACGTGTTTGAGCATACCCACGTCATTAGGCAGACAGACGACGAGGGATCGGTGTCATATGCCTGACATGAGGATGATAAAGCATATGTTGCACATGTAAGTATATTTTAAGTTATAAGTTATTAATAATGATCATTTTAATTAATTAGTTATAAAATATTATAATAATGTCATGTAATATTTATTTGTATTTAATTTTGCATTGCAGAAAAAATTTATGCAAGCACGTGCGCAGATGCTTGAGCATTCGAGACGGGAGCAATTGACCACTGACGAGGAGGACGCGATCTTTGACTCTGTTATGGACCCGACCCAGAGAAATAGGTACTACGACTACGACAATCAATTAATAATTTATAAAAATTAAATGTTGTAAAATTTGCTTAATTTGTATAAAAGTTACGTAATAACTTAAACATATTTCGACTTGTTTTGTAGGCTCGAACATCACAATGGGATTACCAAAAGGCTTGGGACAACGCGGAGATTAATGAGCTTCGACAGCAGATTGCACAACTGTAGGAGCAGGACCGCCTCCGAGCAATGCAAATGGAGCACCTGAACCAGCATTTGGTCGAGTATGTGGAACGTCATGGAGCATTCCCTTTGTCTAGTGGTTCCGGAGCCGATAATTAATCATGAGGTATGATTTGCAGTTTTTTTTGAAACTAGTGTATATAAACATTGATTGATGGTGAGGATGATTTATGGACATGTGGTGTTTGACATTGATTTATGTGGTTGATTTGGTGGTTGATTTATGGAGTTGATATGTGGAATTTGATGTTGGATGTATATATTGTACATTGATGTTGGATGAAAATAGTGCAGTTGGATGGGTGAGACTGATGGTGAAAGGTTTATTTTGTATTGATTGAAAATGTTTGCGTTTGATATGATTATGTTTGAGTTTTATATTGATATTGATATTGATTTTAGCTTATATATCTGATTTATATATTGATTTTGATGAATTGTGTTATATATTGGTATGGAAGTGATACTGGGCTACAGAAGAAGAAAAATTACCCAGATTTCCGACGGCTGCTAGCGGCTAATGGCCAATTTTTGCGAAGGCTAGCGACGACTATCTTGGCGAAATTTGCGACGGCGAGCGACGGCTTAATGGAAAATTTCCATGCCAAGTGGTCATATGTGTCATCGGAAAAGCCATCGAAAGTGCCATCGCTAGCCGTCACAATTCCTTCGTCGAAGCCGTTGGAAGTGGATGGAAGGCATGGTCCGTATTCTGACGGCTCGCGACGGTCGCCGACAGCTACGAACCATCAGAAATTGCCCTTTCTCTTGTAGTAAAGGGAGATCTATTCCTATTTTTCCCTTCTCATTCGTTTTTTTATGTTAAGTTTAAAACAATTTTATTACTTAGTTAGTTAAGTCCCGACCTTGTTAATTAACAAATCTCATCATCATATCCCACTACATTATTCTATTTAATCTATTCAATTAAATTTTTGAATAACGTTAAACTAAATTTAGGGGTGTTAAACTTGACTTTTGGTGGCTGGTTAAAGAGAAGCTGTACAGTAATGAACTTTGTTAAATATAATAGTGTTTGTTCAAATACTACAATGGAGATACTACCATTTATTGGATTTGCTTCATTACTCTTATCTATATAAGTTTTCGTGTATAATGTATGCTTATTAATTACTACAATTTACTAGGACAATAGAATGTTATATTCACAACAGATTGATATGTTAATATAGCATTATATATGTGTAATGCTATATGAATATATAATTATGTTGTTCTTCGGATTAAATTTTAAAACTTGCATCGTTAGACTAAAATTGGTCTCATGTTTTTCCGTTAGACTAATTCTCTCTCTCTTTTTTCCCTATTTATTTTATTTAAACAAAGGAAACTTTCATGAAAACATCCTCCTCACATCCTCGAAAACTCCTTATTTATAAGATTCAAATTATTTGCGAAAAACTCTACAGTTTATGTACTAAAAATATTTGCAGAAAACTCTACATATTTTTTTTACTTCTTTTCAAAAAAGAAATCAGAAATATATTTTTTGATTATATAAACATGCATTTAATGTTTAGATTTAGTTTTTGAAAAAAACAAGAAGTGATACCGAAATTGTAACACCCCTTCAAAATGGGAATAATAGTCTCACATCGCGGAAAAATACTATGAAGTGGGTGCTTATATACCAAAGTCTTCACCTCATAACAACGTCGAGGCCTTTAGAGGAACAAAACCCCACACCTTGGCTTGGCCCATAAGGCGGAGGTGATTAAGTTGGTGACAATGTCTGCATTAAGTGAGGTGCGGGCTGTTACATTCGTGTTAGAGCCATACCCAGCCAGAATTGTGGCCTGTACATGTTACAGCCACGACATCTGGGTGATGTTGTGTTCATGAGCCAACGAGGGCGTTGGGCTCTAAAGGGGGGGGGGTGGAGATTGTAACACCCCTTCAAAATGGGAATAATAGTCCCACAACGTGGAAAAACACTATGAAGTGGGTGCTTATATACCAAAGCCTTCACCTTATAACAACGTCGAGGCCTTTTGAGGAACAAAACCCCACACCTTGGCTTGGCCCTTGAGACGGAGGTGACTAAGTTGGGGACAATATCTGCGTTAAGTGAGGTGCGGGTTGTTACAGAAATTAAAAATAAAGATATAATTTGAAACATGTTTGTGGAAGAGTTTTAAGGTACCAAATATTAAAACAAGTGATGGAACTAAATTTCCACTTAAATAAGACTCTCGTTAGCATAATCATGAAACATAAAGTGGGTCCTTGTTAATATTTATCTTCCATTCTTAAAAAACAATGTACATACATACATACATATAATCTCGTCTTACATTCTTAAAGGAAATGATGTGTGATGTATGAATTGTTAAATTTTCAAAATCGTGTCCTTTTTAAAAAACTTATTTCGTTTTACATTACACTTTTACAATGCAAACAACTAGGAACTCCTAGTTTACTTTTCATTTTTCATCCTTTTATTTTTCCAAAATATCTTGCATTATATAATTTGAGTAGCATGTTAAATGAAAACAAATGTTAGTCAAGAAAACATGTTTTTGTGCAATTTTAGCTGCTCTATTGTATGTTTATTTTTTGGACATTATTAAAGATACTCCAATTTTGGATAAGAGGGGTAATTTTTCAATTTTTGTAAAGTTGCCATTGGATATACCAAAAAAATGTTGGCCCCCTTAACAAAAAAATACGTAAGTGCCCTCATTATTTTAGTGATCCTCCATTGTTTTATGACTTTTTATAAGATCCCACCAATAATGGTTTTCGGCAAATCACCTTCAATTTTCTTTTTAGTTTTTGATGGGGTTTTTCCGAATATTGCTTTGCACGAAGATAAAATAGAAATTTGCTTATTTGGTTTTATTTATCACGTCCTCCCATAATAATTTTTTTTGGGTGGAGTCCACCTAAAATTGGCCCTCCTTGTCCAAAAATAGTGTTCCTTTAATAATGCCCTATTTTTTAGTACAAGGTACTTGTTTGTGTTGGTTTCTGTTCATTACACAGTTATAATGCAAGTTACATTACGATTTTGAACTTATATGTTTTGGCTGTAATTGGTAGAATTGTATTTTTAAAAAATTATATATTTCTTGCATTTAATTATAGAAATACCGGATGTTCAAAATCAAATGTGTATATTTTATTACATTGTTCCTTGCATTATAAATAGTGTGGGTTATGAGATAACCAACACATTGATGCAAGATGGATCTTAAAACCACTAATACAGAGGGTGGTGAAAAGTATATGTTAACTATTTTAAAAATTAACTTATCAATTTAAAGTTACCTACTTAAATCAGTAATAAGATCACAAAATCAGGCAAGTAATTAAAGGGCAAATATAAAGTAAAGTAAATGATACCAGGAATTTTTATACTGGTTTAGATATTCAATCCTACATCCACTCCTGTACCTCCCATACAAAATTTTACTACCACTTTCTTGCTTTTCACGGGTGGCAAGAACACCTTTGCGATCCTATTGTTAAGCTTAAAAATTGGCCTAACTTATATGCTTATATCAAGGTAGTCTTATAGTTCTTAGGCAAGAGGGCTAACTCTTATATAAGTATGTAATTATGCAGTTAGTCAAATATGCAAGTCCTTTGTCACAAAGCCCTAAGTTGAATTTGACTTAAACGGCTATTAAAGTCCTAAATCAAGTCAATAATTTATGCTTTGAGTACGAATGAAAAATGAGGAAGAAGGGAACTTAGAAATTCGCCCCTTCTTAAGCTGTGCATGCTTATTTATAGGAATATTATATCGTTAGATCTTTGACACGTGACAAGCAACAACTTTGGATGGCTAAGATCTACCTAGCTAGTTGTTGATGTGGCACATTATCGATTGGACACATGGCATGATTGCTTCTTTCACCTTTTCATGTTGACGTGGCAAGGTTAGACCGATAAGAAATTAATAAGTAATCTATTTGGATAGTTCCACGATCATTTTTGGATATACGATAATACTTTTTGGGTATGTGATAGCTCTTCAGAACTTAGGCATATGATAGCTCCTTGGCATTAATCATGCGATAGCTCCTTCATTACAGACATGCGATAGTCTTTTTAATGTAGACATGCCATAGCTTCTTTATTGTAGACATGTGAAAGCTTCTTTATTTTAGAACTGCGATAACTCCTTTATAAGTGCGACAATAACAATCCGCACCTCCAGACACACCCATTCAATGCATAAAAGCAACATCCAAACTCACGTCATGCCAAGGAGTATAGACATTAGGTTTTGAAGGTGATTTATATGGTACAGAGATTAGTGTAAACTTTGAAACATTCTGCACTTTCAGATCTCATAGCATAAGAAATAAAATATAAATACTGAAATAAACCAAATTATCTCTATTTAGACAACAATGATCAATATAGAAAACAACCAAAAAAAGTTCTTGATAATGTCCAAATAGAAATATAACAAGCATCTGACTAACAAGTATGATAATGTACATAGGTAATGACTATAAATAAAGTAACTCCAGAGTGCATGATCACCTCCTTCTCATACCTTACTCCTCTTATCAAACCACCTTACTATCCTGTTAACCTGTAAGTAGGTATAAAGAGGAAAAAATAAAGAGGTTCCAACAAAGTCTAGTAAGTAGGAAATACCACAGGTGGTATGGTGTTAATAGAAAATTAAATTATAATTTATAATCTACACAGGCTAAAGGTGTTTATTTACATGTGTACTACATCTAACAAATTAGCCAAGTGATATGATATAGGGTGACAACATGTAATACGCCTACGTCCAACAATTGCAAACATAGATTTCCTCCCAAAGGTTAGACATTTAGAAACCGGTAAACCTATCAATACATCGGGTATATAGTCTCGATGGTAAACCGCTTAATTATACATGAAGTAATCAATTTCAATGGTGAACCGCTTAAGTCACACACACCGAGTATACAATCATAATCCTAGAGCACACCTCGAGTATATAATCCTGATGTTAATTGCCTACCAAAGCAATGAGTATACAACCTCTAAGGTAAATTTGTCCTATGTTCCACATCATTCAACTAATAGCATAAAACGGTCGACAAATAATTCGACTTCTCCCGTTGGTGCATTTGCTCGAACGATACCAACCACACTAACATGGATATTTGCATTTCCCTTGTATGGTTCACAATCTAAAATATGTGACCGTGATAGTATAGTAACAACGAGAGCAACTAATTGTGATAAACTCTCATGTTTCTTTAAGTGTCATGTTATACATTACTATAAAGCTACGTAAACTCCAGAACTTGACTAAGCGGGAATCGAAGTCACGAAACATCTCTACTTTGCATGCACCAAGTCAAGATTCAACATGGGCTACCTACAGGCGATCAATCGACTGTATATATATGATCAGTTGATTAATTTCCTTTGTATAATTTTCTTTTAAATAACACATTGATCAACTAGTTAAACAAGGTCAATTGACTGTTTGACCAATCAATTGATGGATGGCTTAAATCATCAACTTATTGACCCTAAAAATAAACTAGTTTTCCTCAGGTTAGACTCGGGTTTTCTCAGAGCAAGTCAGTCGACTTCTATGGTGCAGTCAATCGACTGTTAGCCTATTGTTGGGTTTTTCAAAGTTTATAACTTACTATTTTTATTCGACTTAAACCGTTCTTTTGTTCTACCTTTTATCAACTTCAAATATAACTTCATTTCTAATAATTAATCATACCCAAGAACAACCTTTAATACACTCAAATGTAATTGATTTATTTAGATATTTTTTTGAGACTTGGGGCTCGCCTCTCATTTTCCAAGGTCTGGCCCAGAGGCGGCATCACGTAAGCCTCAGGTCAGCCCCATGCCTTTTCCAGATTTTTACCAAACTTTGAATTTTTGAAGTAATTTAGCAAATTAACCATATAAACTATACTATGATCAAAATTAACTTTTATCAACTATAGAGAATCAGATCTACATAATTTTTAAAGGGAATCTATAACATAGTTTACCCTTCCCCGGTCATATTAATCATATAGCCAAAACAGTAATATAGGGTTTTCGAATTTGTCTAATCCACGTAAATTATCACTTAAAAACATCGATTCAATTTTTAAATCATATTTAAACCTAAATAGATACATAAACGCAATATAATGCTTACATAATGAGCCATTTCATAGATAAACTTTCTCACCTCTATTCGCTAACTTTGAAAAAATTCTCAAACTCGCTCACCTCTATTTGCTACCTCTACTCACTCACCTCTATTCGCTACTTTCATTGAGAATGTTTAAGGTTCACACTTGTAGATTTATCTTGAAACTTTGGATTTAAGCTGTCCACAAGCTAGATCTAGGAAGTTGTTGTTAGAAAATCCTTGATTACTTAGGTTCGAAGGAAGTCTATCATTGGATCTAGATGAGTTATGACACCTAGGAAGAACAAAGAGAAGTCAACCACTTCAAGACCCACTAATGATCTAAAAATTGAAGGTTCTCAACATAAAGAAGAGACAAATCAACTAACTCCTGCTGAAGTTCCAAGTGCACCAGAGATAGTGGCTAATGTGGATTTGGACCAAAATAATAGAGTTAGGACTATGCCCCAAGGGCATGTATGTAATTCGTTACATATATCCAACTCGTTGACCAATCATGTTCGAAATAAAGGTATTTTCTTACTATTATATACTTGATATAATGTGTTATATTAATTAATTTTACTAAAAGTATATTTAATAGAAAATCCATAAATTATATGTTTTGTGATAGTAGTTATAAAGTGTTGTAACCATGAGTAATTTATCATAATGAGAATAAATATACCATTTTAAATGTTTCTAGTTAAGATGCATCAAGATTGGATATTGATGTTCCTAGTTATAAAGTGTATTGCTTATGACTATAGGGACAACTAGGGGTTACGTACTGATAGTTATCGGATGACTATGGAATGACTTGCTCGATAGTTTTTTGTTGATTAATATAGTTAACAGAAAATATCATTGTGACTGATTTACATAGTTCTCTCGACTTGATAATATTATCGATCTTCAATATGAAAGCTCTGCTTTGATTATAGTGAAACCATGTCACGTCATCCATCGGGTGACTATAGCTGAGTCGCATGGAAGTATTGTAAGTGAAACACTATTCCAGAGAGGATTCGTCTTTTCAGTTATATGAGGTTGGTATCTTAGTCAACTCAAAGTCAAAGTCTCTGGCCAGAGTATTTCGGTTAATAATAATTGTTATTATTGAACCAAGGACTTTGTGTTTGGACTATAGAGTTGAATATGGACGATATTGGCATTTTGATCATTACCAAATTCCATAAGTCCAAAGTGATATAGTTTTGACAAAGAGAATTGGTGTCAATAAATGTCACAACCGGGTAGTGCTTAATAATATAAAATTGGATTTTGCCGAAACTAAGTAAGTAGTAAATTTGGCCAAAATGTCACACCACCTACTAAGTGATGTGTAAACATTAACATTCGAATAGTTCGATGTTAATCGCTGACCGAATTTACACCTAGCGAGTCACACAATCGAAATGGTGAATTTTCTTTAGACCAAACGATTTAATTAATTTATAATTATTATAAATTAATTAATTTAATTAGTATTTTTAAATATTAGTTATAAAATTTTGAATATGATTTAAGGAATAAATATTATTGTATATATTTGTAATTGTTATAAATATATCGATCGATATGCGATATCAACAAGCAATTATATTAGATTTAATCAATAATATTTATTAGGGTTTAAACATGCTATCAGTCCATGATGTTAAGATGTTATTTTGGTAGCAATAAGGCTTGTAGGAGCTGGCTAAATAGGCTGGAGGGGTTTGGAGATGGATAGTTGAGATTTGATGAGAAATGGTATAAGATGTAATCCATATTTCTCTCTATTTCTTCCGCTATAAAAAAACCCAAACCCTAATGAAAAAGACTTTTTGGCTACCATTTTCCCATCGTTGCTGGCCAACCTCATAAATAAGGAGCTCCAACAAATTCATCTCAAATCAAGTCAAAAGGCGACTGCTATTGGATAGTGAAAGTCTATAGTTCAAGGATTAGCAATTTGCTAAATCAAGAAGATTTCAAAGGAGGGAGAATTCATCATTACAAGGTGTGTTCTACGACATTAGTATTAATAGGTATGTATCTAATATACTATATGATTTATAAATTTTAGATAACATTATATTATTCATATATATATCATTATTATATCGCTAGCTCGGTGAGATTCTTATATTTATCATCCACGTTGTCACATATTAGATTGGTTGTACGTATGTTTTAATTTATTTAAAAAACACATTATATATGTATATTTGAAATGCATAGCCAAATAAATTTTATTTTAATTATTATCATTTTATTAATATATATATATATATATATATATATATATATTAATATACTATCTAATTTTAATTATATGACTTGTATTTAGTTATGTCATCATATTATGTTAATAGTTCAATGTATATTTTATAAATGTATATCTAAATATATTATATTTTTCGATGGCTACAAATTAATTTTTAATATTTATTTACTATCATTTGATATTATTTAAATCAATATACTAATTAAATAAATCATATAAAATAAAACATATTTCAAAAATTAATTTTTAAAATTTTTAAATCATTTTATCATCATATAAACTCTCGACAAAAAATAAGAATTTAAAAATCATTTTAATAATTTAAAAAAATCAATTTAATAAATGATTGAAATCAATCAATTAATTAAAAATATTATTTTAACTTCCAAAATTTTGGAAATTTTTTTTGTAACTTTAAATATCATGCTTAATTTTCTAAAAATTTAAAATTTGAATTACATGACACAAAATATTTATTATTATTACTATATTATATTTTGAATAATTAACTAATATATATATTTTAATGTAATAAAATATAAATAAATTTTGTGTGTGTTGTGTATTCGATCTGGAAATGTTTAAATATATATATATATATATATATATATATATATTTAAATACATAACTAGTATACCTACATACACACACATACATATTCAGATATTATAAATATACTTACATACATATATATATATATATATATTTAAATATATAATAATAATAACTTTGTTACGGTAATTCATACATATATACGTATATGTGTAAAATGATTTTATAAAACAAAAATATTTATGTATTATGTATATAAATACATATTTTTTTGGAATTTGGTCAATTTCTGAAGCCCAAGGCCTAATACAACATAATTTCACAACAATAACAGAAGTATAAAAAAATGATTACAACACTGCCTTGATAAGAGTAAAAGACTGACATATAATTCATTATTCTCCCACTTTTTAACTTAACTTTATCACTTTCATCTGTTCCACACAACTTTCCAAATCTACAATTTTCTTCTTTGAGCATCCAAGTCATGGTGGTCGTTAATCGAACAGACCCCATGCTTCCTTTATTCGTCGTTCCTCCGCCTAATAGCTGGTACAATTCTTCACTTTAATTCTATCGTAGATTATTCTTACATCCATCTCGATTAATTTGCAAACCTGATCTGAGCTTTTTTCTTTGCGCTGGAATACTCTCTGGTTTCTTTCCTTCCATAAATGGTGGACGACAGTTGTGATTGTTATATGCTTTACTTGCTGAATCAGTCTCGAGCCCCTCTTATCCCCGCACAGGTATACCAGTTCTTCCTCCAAGTTCTCATATGCTTGCATGTCATTATTTTTTACTTTAATGTACTTTAGAACCTGTTTAGAATAATTGCAATCAAAGAATAGATGTTGTGGCGATTCATTGTCGTTGTTGCATAATTTACATTGAAGTATGACATTTAGACCCCATTTGGCTAGACGATATGTGGTTGGAAGCCTTTGGTTAACTACTTTATAGGTAGTAAAAAGCCATTTTAGGATTATTTGCTCTAGTCCATAAGAAAGAGGCACAATTCTTAATTACATGTTTTGTTCTAATTGCCTCCCAAGCTGTTCTGGTCGTAAAGTCACCATTTTGGTCGGGTTCTAGGTCCATATGTCATTCTCAGCATTTTGATATATCGATATGTATTATAAATCTAACGAGAGAACTTGTAATCCTTTTCTTTTCTGAGTCCATCTTCGATAAGTTATAATGGTATCAACTTTATCGTCATAACCTCCCATGCTTGAAAGTGCATCCCAACCTAACTTCGAAATAAGAGATCTTCCTTTGAGCCAGCGATCTTTCCATAAGTTAGTTTGCTTACCATTTGCAATTTGTCTGGTTAGGTGTTTTTTAGCTCATCTCTCCCCTTCAAAAAAAATTTCCACACTCTAGAGGCATTGTTGTCAATACTCGGTTGCCTAAAAATTATCATCAATTTATCTAGCTCTCATCCATTTGGACCATAAACTTTCAAAATTGATGATTTTCCATCTCAGTTTGAGATTATATACTTTTTTGAGTTCCTTAAGGTTAATCAACCCTACAACACCTTCATCCTTCAGTCTACACAACACATCATAACTAACCTTATGTAAAACCCCTCTCCAAATAAAGTTTGCACAAGCTGAATTTATCTATTCGGTTGAGCAATCAGGGATTTGAAAAGTTTGGACCAAAATCTTACTTTTTAGTAGTGATAACTGTGTGTAATAACTTTACCCTGCCTGCAAATGAGAGTAATTTAGAGCTCCATCCATTCAACTTATCTCTTATTTTCTAGACCAATTTGCCACGTTTCCTGTCAGTGATAACATTCGATGAGAGAGGGACTCCGGGATACTTCACTGGTAAACAGTCCTCTCTAATGTACAAGATATCCAATGTTGTTCTCTTGTCTTTGCAATATTTGTTAAAATAGCATTTTGATTTATAAGAATTAAGCCAAAGGCCAACATATCTTTCTAGATTTTCAAAAATATCTTTAATAAATTGAACTACTACAAAGTTTGTTTTGAGGAACACAATAAGATCATCATCATATAGGAGGTGATGAACCACTGGTTGGCAGTTATACAGGGCTTGGAAGAGAGCACTATGGCAAGCTAATTCCATCTGAAGTGAAAAATACTCCCTAGCAATTGTGAAGAGATAAGGGGATAGGGGGTCCCCTTGTCGTAAACCCCAGTTACAACTAATAAATCCTCTAGGAGCGCCATTAACTGTAATAAAAAATGTAGGAGTAGATATACAATCTTCTATAAGCTTAATTAAGTTAGTTGGGAACCCCATACATGACAGCATGTAGATTATAAACTTTTTGTTAATTTTATCATACGCTTTGTGAAGATCAACCTTTATGCATACCCTGTTATTCCCATTTTATTAAAGTTTCTGACCAGTTCATGAGTGAGGAGCGAGTTTCAAAAATGTGTCTACCCCTGACAAATGTGGATTGAGTTTCTGAAATAAGTTCAGGGAGAATTTGAGTTATTCTATTGCATATCACTTTGCTAATAATTTTATATAGCATATTGCAGTAGGAAATAGATCTGTAGTCTTCCACTTAGGTACGCTTGTTGATTTTAGGAATAAGGGTGATGAATGTGTGATTAAGTTCATGAAGAATTTTTCCAGTGTTGAAAGATTCCTGAACTGCCTCTAGTATCATGTGTTTCAGATCTTCGCAATGATGTTGGAAAACTTTCGAGTTCCCTCCGTTTGGACCATGCTCGAATCAACATGAGTGGAGAAGATAGCAGTTTTAATTTCTTATTCAGCAACAGCGGCTTCCAAATTGCTATCCCCTCTTCGTTAATCAAGCTCCTGCAATTAACATGAGGTAAAGAAACATTAATTTATCCATTGTAAAGATTAGAAAAGTAAGAGATTCCTTCCTGTTTGAACTATTCAATGTCTTTGACAAGTTCCCTATTACTAGCAATTGTGTTGAGGTGATTGTTACAGTTTTGCATGTATAACATCTTAGTGTAGAAGAATTTTGTGCATTCATCACCTTGGGTTAGCCAC
Source organism: Allium fistulosum (assembly GCA_030737815.1). Taxonomy (NCBI): domain Eukaryota; kingdom Viridiplantae; phylum Streptophyta; class Magnoliopsida; order Asparagales; family Amaryllidaceae; genus Allium; species Allium fistulosum. The sequence goes on along the minus strand of CM060907.1, from coordinate 419,195,460 downwards.
TTTTATTTTGCCTTCTATTTGATCTCCATAGCTTGTTGTTGCATTGCCAGTTTTAACTTTTTCTAGGCAGTGTAGTATTGGGCATTAATGATATCATCCATTGGGTCTTCATCTAACTTATTAAGGAGGATTTCACATTCTTTTTGTAGACTATCCACTACATTTGAATGTTTCGGTCGCAATTTATTCCACTGTTTTAGTCTATTTTTGATCCCTTTTAGCATCATGACTAGTGTATACCATCCCTTTCCTCTAGCTAGCCTTGTATTTTTAATATCTACCAATTCTTCGTAGTTTTCAAGTAGGCACCAATAGTTAGTGTATTTAAACGGTTTGCCTTTCACTTGTTGGTTTTGCTTGTTGAATTGGATATGTAGAGGAGAGTGATCACTAGTAGAGCTTGGCAGAACTATTACATGCAGTTGAGGAATATTATTTATTAATTCAGCATTATCTAGTACTTTGTCTAATCGGCATGTGATTCTTTTAGCCTCCCCACTTCTCCATGTAAATTTTAGTCCTGCATGGTTGGCTTCAATGATTCCTGCAGTAGTTACACATCTGTTGAACTCCTCAGTCTGCGACAACTTCAATTTAAGTCCTCCTTTTTTCTCATTTGTTTTCAATATTGCATTGAAATCTCCAAGGACCATTCACTGTTTTTTTTATAGTTTTGGATAAGCTCACCAGTTTGCTCCATAATTTATTTCCGATTAATGCCCAATTGTGAGCATACACAAAAGATATAACCATGAACAAACCGCCAACATTTGATACTTTTGCAGTTAATTGTTGGTCATCCATGTCCAGTACCTTAACAGACCAAATTGCTTTATGCCAAGCAATCATGATCCTGCCTTTAGATTGACATGAGTTATTATTCAAAAATTGACAATCATTGCCAAAGTTGTGTTCAAAAGTTTTGGTTGATTGATTGCCCATTTTATTTTCAAGGAAAGCCATAAGTGTAGAGTTTAACTTATTTCTTATATTAAAGAGGTCTAATTTCCTAATGTCACCATTGAGACCTTTTACATTCCAACATAACAATGATATTAAGCAACTGTTGATTTGCTCCTAGTAATAGGAGCAGTTGATGACCTGCTAGCTTCTTGCTGCTTCTTCCCTTTGTTCAACTGTTCCTCATACTTTGGGTACTCCTTAGTGAAAGATGCTTTAATATGTACCACATCTTCTATTTCTTCTGCACTATTGTCCAAGTTAACATTCATTCTACTTGTATTTTCCATGTTTGCTGGGTTACCATTCTCAGTTTCTAGATCTAATGTATAACCAAATCCAGCCAACTCCGAGGTTGGGGCCATTTCATCACCAGGGCCAGCTTTCTCAGATCCCTGCTCTATAGTACCAAGGCTAGTTTTCTCAGATCCCTGATGTGGTTCTTGAAGAGTATGGGCTGGCTGCTTCAAATGTTCCTCCTCCAGTGTCTATTTCTGCTTTTGGGTACTGGGGTCCCTCTGGTTATCTACCGTAGCTGATTGTTCATTAGTATATATATGTGTGTGTATTTATTTAATATTTAATGCAATAGTGTGTGTGTGTATAAATCATTACTTTTTTACATATAAGAAATATATATGTATATGTATATATACACACGCAAACACACACACATAGATATATATATATATATATAATTTTACATAGTTTTTAATATTTATACAAATAACAAATTTATGTACATATATTTAGACAACATTCAATACATATAGGATGAGCTTACATGCCCGTTGCAATATAAATCACAACATTTATACATGGGCATGTTATACCTTGCACAGATTATTATGTTACACGTGCACGCGCGCGCGCACACACACATATATCTATATGATACATATGTATACTATTATATTTAACTGAATATAAATTAAATATAACTCTATTTATAATTTATGAATTTGAATGAAATAAAAGATTTTATTTAAATTGAATTCAGAAACGTTGTAAATAAATTAAATTTTATAGGCCCAATATAAAACCAATAAGGAACTTTTTTTTGAAATTCACCTATATCTTCTGCTGCGGGCTGACCCAGTTCCAATACAAGTGACGACTGAGATGCTTAAAAAGATGTTAGAGAGCCAAACTATCATCCTTGAGTATATAGAGAGAAATATTGCTCTAATGACTCGGTTACCCCAAAGGCAAAGGAAGAGTAGTAGGGAGTCAACGTATTCTGAATCGAAAGAAGAGAGTTCTTTTTCATCGGATAGAAATCAACGAGATGGAAAGCAGAAGATGAAAAGGGAATAATGTGGTACATTGAAAATGGGACTTGGAAAACCCTTGTTGACAAACTACAACTCGACACTGAACCTTTACAACTCGGTACCGAACGTGACAACCCTCTCCGGAACTGGCCTAATTTTCGAAATAATAAAAGCGCATCGAAACTTAGGTCCATTCCGAAGCTGGCGTTGGTTGGTAAAATTGATACAATGAACAATATACAGAACTGTCTATCTATGTTTTCAGAATCTCTCAACGGAAGGGATAAAATATAATAACAGAAATAAGTACCCATTTCATTAAAACCAAATCTCAGGATTACAATATCCCAACATATTCATAATACATTATCTCAAATTAAAATATCAACATTTTTGAAATATGAGTACATCTAAATACATCAAAAACATAGATAAATAAGTAAACTACCACAAATCTTCATAGTCGCCTCCATCTTCTTCATCAACATCGTTTCCCCAAAACATGTAGATTGTAATGAGAAGGTAGTGAGAACAACAATGTCCGGCAAATGAAAATCTCAAGCCATACCGTAATAGTATTTGGACAGTATTATTTAGATGAGTAATATGCCTTACATATCCTATACTTCATCCTACTAAATATACCTCTATTGTAAGCCAAAAGCTTTTGTAGTCCAAATCCATAATGTACCTTTTACTGTAGGCCAAAGGCCCTTTCCGGTGCATATTTGCAACTACCATAAATCATGTCCTAACGATGTGGGAGAAAGCACCTAAGCCTCTTAATACCTCTTTAATGGGAATTAAGCAGACTCCGACCATTTAATACTTATACCCTAGGTAGATCCCCATCATTTAATACCTAAATCTAAGGCAGATCTCCCTTTGGTACTTTCTAACTTTCATCGCAAAAAATCTCATCTGGCCACTTAATCCTTCTTTTTTGGGAAGATGCGGACCCTATAATAACCACTTAATACCTCAATCCCGAAGCTGACTATAACGATTAAGATCTTTCGACGCTTGAAAGTCGACATTAATACGTCCACTATATCAAATATCGCACAATCGAATGCCGGAAAACCGAATCATTAGGGTTAAAAAGAAGAGGTAGAAGAAGACAAAAGAAAAGAAAGAACAGAAAAACAGAAACATAAACAATATCAGAATCTCACATTTGCAGCGGAACAATATATAATAGATAATCACTAGTCTTTTAAACAAAGAACTATATCAGTTTATACATACATCATCAAAGTCAATATACAACTCAATACAACAATGAATAGTTATATAAACTTGTCCTCATACAGAATACACAGCGGAATAAATAAACAAGTACGGGAGTACGTCTCGCCATCCAGCTTGCCTCCAAAGCTCTAGAATATCCAGAATATCCTGATAACATAACTCTAGGCTGCCCGTGTGGAAAATTATGGGCACCCAGAGTTTAGAAAGGGAATAATAAACTCCGAGTCAGTCATGGTGACTGGTGTGAGATCGTAAAACAGTTATTTTCATAAAGAAAATAAAATTAATTCGCAATGCTTTTGGAAAATGAAACTACCATAAGGCCTCCCGCCACACACACAATGCAAGCGCAGAATTGGAGGAGATTTCTCCTTATGATAGTCAAAGATGCTTACTACGCAAAACCATTGGATTATTATTATTAATGTCTAGTGTGGAAAACATTTCGAAAGTATAATATTAATCTTAGCCAGCATAGACATTCCGAACTATGCCTACTATAGCTACCATCTAAACAGTGGTGACCACCATAAGTAAATGGCAGGTTCTACAACTAAAACCGTACAAGGTTCGTATTGGGAATTGGATTTCCAACAAATGGTCAGGCTAAGGAACTTCCTACTGCCAATGGGTACGCCTCTGGATGGACGTCCCGAGAACTAACTAGCTCTTTGCCAACACAAGGCCGGGTTACCCCTTACACTAGGTAACTACTACACGAATATGCCATTCCCCGGTCCTTTGGGACCTTTATCCGAGGCGCCTCGATCACAAAGCAACAACCACAAAGAAATGAGATTGGAGCAGCCACATAGGTTAAATATCAGAGCTCCATTCCAGAAGGAAATGACATACCCTAAAGGGCGCGACCCTCATAACCTTGCCGCATCATTCCTGTTTTGACCATTTCCGGGGTATGAGGTCCGACGAAGTATCGTCCACAAAGCCACGCTTTGATCAACAAATGATCAATAAATAATCATCACACAGCAACACTCAGCATGCCACATTACCAAATTGGGAATATATCGCCGATAACCTTCAACTACATAACCTCTGAGCTCGTATGTCTCAGAGAAGGGTGTTAAGCTAAGAGAATAAATTCTCCGCCACCAATATATATGTATTTGAAAGAAATCAGCTTTATATCTCAAAATGTAATGTCAGACATGTAACCATACAAGTCTGTTCCGGGTTCGAACAGAACCGAAGGCACTTCCAAAGAAGCCCTTGCAACCCGGATATTCACTTATCATGTCCGGACTTACCATCACAAGAAGAGTGATATAAATCTCTATACCGGAGCAATTCGGTGCAGAGACATTCGACAGGTTGTCCTTTCATTTTCTAAAATACCCGGTCTTCACACCGGTCTTCAATTGCAATTCATACACGTCGTATCATTATTCGGAATGGGTTATCTGACACAAAGGTCCTTTCCCGGCTAAACCGAATAATAAGCGTTTGTTTTAAAAACAAATTCAAGTGCCATTTCAAAGGCAATATTGATAGGCGGTAATTTAACTATCAACAACATTCACAACAATCATCAGATTTAAATAATTTTCCCAAATTATTTATTTTCAAATATCTTCACAAGATATATATTTTTCCACACTTTAACACTTTGAAAACAAATTTCAAATCAATTTTCATCTTTCAACTTTTGAAAATAAATTTCAAATCAATTCCCTCACGCGGAATATATTTCCAAATATTCTTTTTAAAAACCAACTTTAGAACCGTTAATTTATATTTTTAAAAGCTACTTTGGAAATATACTCGACTTTATGGTGAGAATACACTTCCACTTCAAAATGGTCCATTTAAACCAATTAAATAAATCCTTATCGATTTATTTTAAATTTACATCCCAAATCTGTAAATTTATTTCCACACTTAAAAAAATAAATCAGTGTTTATTTTAAAACAAATTTCCCCTTTCCTTTATAAATTCCATTTTGAATTTACATTCCCAAATATTCACTTTTTATACTATTTTTAAATCGATTTCTCAAATTATTTATTTTCAACTCCAAATCAACTTTCAAATTGATTTCTAAATTTATTTCAAACATTAAATCAATTTTAACAAATTGATTTCCAAGTTTATTTCAGCACAAAATAAATTTTCATTCAAACACCAAATCAATTATCTTATTAATTTCCCAAAGATTTATTTTCCAATCCCAAATCAATTATCAATTGGATTTCAAACAAATTTGTCACTTTTTTTTTAAATAAATCCCTTTATTCTTTCCAAATTATTTTAAATTCCAATTTTCAATAAATTCTTCTGCTTTTAAACAATATTTTTCGAAACCCATTTATTAATATCTTTTCCCATATTTTGGAATTTATTTGATAAGATTACAAAAATCAACTTTTATACTTTTAAATTCCTTCTTTTAAATTCACCTAATTCTTTTAAAAGGAATTTTCTCAAAATTTCCAACTTTAAATTCAAAAAATCCAATTTCATTTATTTCTGGTATCCAACGATACCAAAAATACATTCGGCTAAATTTTAGCCTTCAACAAATTCAATCGTCAATATAATCATTCACAGATTATAAATAAATTATCACACAGCATATGAAACAAATTTATAAAATTTGAGGAATCCAGTTGGATCCCTCCAACCTATTTCCCTACATCCACAGATGTTAGCACAATACCAATTCCACTTCGAGGTGGAATATCGCGGTATGTGGGATTTATAAAATATCATCCGCTATTATGCGGCGCAATAGGGTCTCATCCGCTATATAATACGGGAAATCACAACTCCAATATATATATATTCCAATATGTATATATATATATTGCTATATACTAATATATATATATATATATATATATATATATATATATACTATCACAATCCAAACAGTCAATAACTGCAATTCAATTTTAAATTTGAGTGAGAAGATCTCACCTTTATTGTATTAGCATCCATTTCCAACTTCTTTCCATTTCCGGCTTGTTTCTTGATTTTTTTTAAACCTTGTATAAACAGTTTTTATACAGTTGATTAATATTCGAACTTATCGGAAATAAATTTCCATCTCTTAACATTTTCCAGGATTTTAAACTACCAGGCTAATAAAGTTATAAACTTTACTTTATTGTTAAATTTTTTGATAAACATATAAAATTAAAAGTTTTAACTTACTTAACCTACATTAAAATGTTTGAAAGATAAATTTTCAATCTCGACCCTTGAAAATAGTTTATGAAAACCTTTTATATATATTCAACAGAACTGTTTTATACCTGGTTATAATATATTTCAAATTTCGTTCATTAAAACCTGTATATATATATAATTTGAATAAAATAAACTACTTTGTACCTTACCGTTAATTCAAAAACCAGAGCACCAAACCACCGAGTTCATGCGTACGAGTTTCGAGTTGCCTTCCTTCGCCTTCCAATCGGCCGCTACTTTGGCATCTTTGATTCGAAACCATTACTATCGCAAGACCCATCCTCGCGAGTGCCCCAAACCAGCACTGCCAGTCATCGCCCTGCTCGTTCGATCGAGACAGCACCCCCAAATTAATCGTGATACCCTCTGCCTTGATGCCGATTGCCTTATCCACTGCATCGAGTGACACGACATCTCGAAAATTCCCAAACAGTAAGCCCTAAATCCCCTAACTCGAGCTTTCCCTCAAAGTCACGCCACCGCCAAGCTTCTCCATTGCGACCCCCTAGTTGCTTCGAGAAACCATAGAACTCGAGATTGAGAGCATCACGAGATTGACAGCATCACGTTCGAACGAACTCAAAATTGACAGCATCACGTTGAGTTACGATTTCGGCCACCATTATTTTGTTTTAGGGGATTTTGATTTTCGAATGATTGAAGGAAGTGCGAATTGATGCTAGGCTTGATTTCGTTCGAACAGAAATAGAAGGAGGATGCCATTTTTCTTTTGAACGAAGATAGCTTTCGTTTATTTTTTTCTTTTCATTTTCAAATGCTCGGCTGTAAATATTAAAGAGGAAGGAGACACGATGATGTTGGCGTGTACGAGTGGAGACAGTGATTTGAAGGCAAAAAGTTGTGATGTGAATGAAATACAGCTGAAGTTGACTAATATACAAATATATATTTAATTTAAATTCAAATTGTCTCGATATACACAACTTGAAATCTCGACCTCCTGTCCAGACGTGCCGCCAGGCGTTCGTAATGTTATACGCCTATTCCGAACGCAATTGAAAAGGTTTCGAGTCCAAATTCGATCGTATGGAGAAGATAGCTTTTTGGACCAGTTATTAAATTGAATTTCGATATAAATTTCAGCGCGTTTGCTTATCGTACGGCCAAACGATCACTCCAAACATTACGAAAATTGAAATCCGATAATAATACAATATTACGGATCCAATGGAACTGGTTTCGTCGAATTCCGAGACTGTGCCTCGGAAGGCTATTTTTAAATATCGATTTAGACGATAACATTTCCAAAACTGAACAAAACAGTTTCAAACCCTATTCTGAAGCCTCCATTATCTTCAGTATTATAAATATGAATTTTCCAAGACTTCATATTATTTTTAACAGGCTTAAAATTGAAGATTCAAATTTTAACCCAAATTTTAACAATTAAATTCACTAATTTAATTACCAAACAAACTCTGATATTTTGAAATTCAAATTAAACTAACATTCAAATATTTAAAATCAATTAAGTATTCAAATTTCAAATGTCAAAAATTCAGGGTCGTTACTCTGACCCCTTCCATAGATTTTCCATTAGTGCATCCAAAAGATATTCCCGACCATTTAATACTTCTTTAATAGGAAGGAGGCGGACCCTAAAATAGCTGCTTAATACCTTCAACCCAGAAGTAGGCATGTACTGGGATATCCGTCTTATGACCAGTAACCCAAACTATGACGTCTTACATTAGTCCGACTATTCGTGGGTGTTGGTAGCCAGATTAATTGGGCAGGCATACCCTACATAATTGGGACTAACACCGCATCCACCATGGGTACTTAGTATATGCGATGTCTCACATTAGTCCTAAAGTCACACAACTGGCAGCCATATTAGCTGGGCAAACTTCTGTGTGCTTTTGACTAACCTCACATTCTAATAACTTAGTCATATTTACGCTCTCTTGACATATTGCCATACATATATTCTCTCTATATATACATATACTATCTCATCGCATTTACGACTTAAGCCCACATAAGGAAAATTCCTTACTTTGTCTTTAATTATGGTTAATATCCATAATTATCCTTGACTTCCTTCCTATAGGATTTAATGCTAATTACTAACCTATTTATTCTACATGATGCGAATTATACGTTACTATTTATGCCCTAAAATTATGTTTATACATAAGTTACTAAGCGTGTATAGAAATATTCTTATCCAAGATTAACGCTTCCTATACTAATTGTTAAAATATCAAAACTTCCATATCCATATAAGCCTAAGTTCCATACAATAATGTGCAAAATAGCTAATGTCCTTAGCAAGACAAAAGAGGCTTGTATACATATTAAACATGGAACAAAAGCAAACATATTTTACATTAATATAGTAGGATCACCGTCTCTATTAGTAGGAAATAAAACTTACAATTTAAACCCTTTATATTCTATTTAACTTTTACATATATAACCTTGAAGCCATAAAATGGATTCATGTTTATCTATATTACGGAAATAGGCGGTGCAAATTACAAATAGGAAAATCTATACTTGGCACACCATTTACTAATAATGTTCTTTTGGAACCCTTTTATCGCAATAAACGAAATTAAAATGGGAAGTTTTAATAGAACATAAATTATTCAAATTGTAAACAATAATTTAAATTCTACTATATTAACATAAAACAATCAAAATTCCAACTAATCCAAGAATTGACATTTTATTTGAGAGAATTTTGGGGGTTCTATAGTTTAGAGTTTTTCATATACAAAATTCCCCAAGGTATAAAGCAAATCCAAACTTTTACTACATAAACTAATAAAATGTGAAAAACTAAGGTTTCCACTCACATATAGTTTTTCTGCTTCCTTTGGATTTGAATTCACACCTTTGCCTAATTTCTCCTTCAGGTTTCTTCTTTTTGAAATATAAAACAATCCAATTGTATATAAATTATATTCAGAATTTAAAGATTATGGAAGAATAAATATTAAAAAACATATATATAAACCTATTACCTTTTTTCCTTGGATTTCAATTGTTGAATCTAATCATAGAATCGAGGAAGAAGACTGACGGAGTTTCATTAGCATCCCAGATATTTTGTGAATAAAAGTGAGAAGGCTGGCCTCTTATTTATAGTAGTTCGAAGGCGTCTAGACCATATGATTTAAGTCGGTTTAAAATAATAAAATTTGGGCCATCCGTGGCCTAAACTAACCCTAGCCGCCATAGAAGTACTGGTTGACCGGCACAATGGAGGCGGTTGATCGGTCTCCTACCACGATCGAGAATTTATTCTTGCCATTTGATTTTTATTTGTTTCCTATATTCTGTACTACCATTTACATAAACGTTAACTTTTTGTTAATGTTAAAATATTTATTAACTTTTTTTATTTCAAATGCTAACATTAATTAAAATTTAAAATTTACATCCGTTCGAATTATTTTAAATTCAAAAACTTTAAACGTCAATAATATTTCCATTTGAACTCCAATCGCAAAACTTTATATATGAAAGTTGATCAAAAAATCGCCATGAATGCAATGGTGCAACTTTCATAGCAAAATTCGGATGTTTATGCAATTTCCAGTTTTAAGCTTTATTTTTTATTAATTAATTTCTTATTAATTCTTTTACAGGGTGTTACATCCATGATACCCTTATGTGAAGCAAAAGAAGAAAGCCTGGGTCAAGAGCGATCCACTGCGTTTAAAGAAGAAGTGGGTAAGCCAAAGACAAATGGCTTTATCCATGGTGTTATATGCCTTGAATGGGTATCAAGTATTATTATGAAACCTAATGGAAAATGACGGACATGCATTGATTATCTGGACCTGAATAAGGCGCACCCAAAGGAAAGCTTCCCATTGTCCAAAATTGACCAACTCATTGATGGGCGGACATGAACTATTGTCCTTCATGGATGCTTACTTCGACTATAATCAAATAGCAATGCATGTTCCAAATCAAGAGCAAACCAGTTTCATCATTGATTTGACTCTGTACTGTTACCATATGATGCCATTTGGTTTGAAGAATGCTAGAACTATTTACCAATGATTTGTAAACTCGATGTTTAAAGATCAGATCGGACAAGCAACGGTGGTCTATGTGGATGATATGCTAGTGAAGTCACTTGATCAATGAACCACATGTGCGACCTCTCAAATTTTTTTGATATGCTTCAAAAGTATAGAATGAAGCTTAACCCACTTAAGTGCTCTTTCGAAGTCACATTAGGCAAGTTTTTGGGTTTCATAGTAAACTCAAGGTCACATAGGCTAATCTAGAATAGGTAAAAGCATTGAAAGATATTATTGCCTCGAAAATGAGGAGGGAAATGTAGAGCTTGAATGGAAAAGTCGCCATATTGAGTTGATTCTTTTTGAATGCGACAAATAAATGTGTGTCATTCTTTGTTGCCCTCAAGGAAGAAAAAGGAAAGTTTGTCTGGTTGGAGGAATTTCATAAAACTTTCCATGACTTACTTGATCAAATGGAGAGACCATCGATCTTGTTAAAGCCTTTGGAATGAGAAGACTTATTTGGTTACTTGGCAGTGTCTACTCACGCACTGATTGCAGCCCTAGTATGTAAGAAGTCTAAAATTCGAAGGCCCATATATTATATCAAGAAGTGGCTCACTGAGTGGATAAGAATTATCCAAAGCAACCAGACTACTTGTTGATCACTTCGACGAAGTTGTGGTCATACTTCCAGGCTCACTCGATAAAAGTACTGGATGATCAGCCTTTAAGACAAGAGCAGGATCGGCCAGAGACTACAGTGAGATTATTGAAGTGGAATATCAAGCTAATCTAATATGATATAACCTACCATCTTAAGAGGGAGATACGATGATTGACATTGGCTGATTTCATCGTCGAGTTCACCATCCGGGATTGAGAAGTGGAAGAAGATGTGGTACAGTTTGCTCAATGGAAGTTATATTAGACGGAGCATTAATGAACATAGTTCTGAGGCATGATTGATCTTGGTGACCTTAGAGGAATAAATGATATGCTACTCTTTGAAGTTAGGGTTTCCGATAACAAATAATGAAGCCGAATACGTAGTGTTGATTATGGGACTCAAGATAGCAAAGGAATTAGGATCCGAAATATTGCACATATTCAATGATTCTTAATTGGTGGTCTATCAAGTAAAGAAGAAATTTCAAGCTAAGGGTGTGAGACTTGCCCCTTACCTAACAAAATTTTGGAATTGCTGAACGACAGTGAATATTGTACTATAACGCACATTCATAGAGAGACGAATACAGAAGCTGATTCACTGTCCATATTGGCCAGCTTCGAGGATGCACAACTCATGGAACTTGTTCCAGTAGAGGTTTCATCAGCTTCGAGCACCGACCAGGTGGATGTTGATTGGATCTTGGAGGTCGAGGTGGAGAAGGTGTCGTGGAATACTCCAATTAAAGATTATTTGCTAAAAGGAACTTTCCCAAATGGAAGAAAAGAATGACGGAAGCTACTGCGCAAAGTACCATGGTTTATTATTTAGGAAGGAGTACTATACAGAAGAGGATTCTTCGCCCCCTTACTATGATGTGCCTTCAATGGAGAAGCTAAGAAGTTCTTACCTGTATGCACGAAGGAAAATGTGATGATCATAGTAGGGTTTAGACTTAAGCAAGAAAGGTTCTTTGTTATGGATACTTTTAGCCAAAGATCAACCGAGATGCGGTTGAATACACTAGAAAGTGAGATTGGTGCCAAAGGCTTATGAAGATCCTAGAGCCCTATCCACATGTTTATGCAAATGGTCAGCCTACGACAATTTGCAGTTTGGGGACTTGACATAATCAATATGCTACGAATGTCGAAAGGTGGAGTAAAGTGTGTCATCGTAGTTGTGGATTATTTCACAAAGTGGGATAAAGTTGAACAGCTAGCCATGATCACTATGAAGAAGTCGGTCAACTTTATGGTGGAGAATATTATATGCTGATTTGGAGTTCCGCGAAAGATAATAAATGACAATGGAACCTAGTTCAAAAGTTCCAAATGTAATGATTTCCGCAATCGGTATCGAATTAAGAAAAATTTTGCAATGGTAGCACAGCTATAAGAGAATGGATAGATAGAGGCGATGAATAAGATCATCAAATCCATCCTGAAGAAGCAACCGACGAAGACCAAGGGCAACTGGGTCGATGAACTTCCACTAGCACCGTGTGCTTACCGAACGACCCATAAGTTTACGACCGGCCATACTCCATTAACTGTAGCTACGAATCGAAGGCCATTATTCCTATCGAATTGGAAGTCCCTTCTCATCGAAGAATTCACCATGATCCCCATTTGAACGAGGAACTCTTGCTTGATTCGCTAGACTTAATCGATGAGAAACGAGAAGAAGCTGATTTGAGGGTAGCTACTCACCAACCAAGGTCAGAAATAATACCTTTGAGATAGGCAAACATGTTTTGAAATGAGTATTTCCTAATACGGTGGAATTTGTCCCACATTGGGAAGGTCCTTATGCAGTTGAACATAAGCTTGGAGATCGAACTTTCAAGATGGTGACTATTAATGGATTCTCAATTCCAAGAGCATGGAATAACGAGCATTTGGGACGCTATTTCACTTAGATTTATTTTTGTAAATGGTTGACTAGACTTTGATGTAATAAGGTAGAGTCTAGTATTCTTTTGTTTATAAATAGAATTGGCTTTGGGAATTGATGGAAATGTATTCTAGAAAGCTTGACTTCATGCTGTGCGAATAACGAAAAAATTAAACATCTTGTATTTTAAAAACATTGATATCAAGGTACTCGAGGATAAGTACCGATAAAATCCTTTGATCCATGATTGCCTCGATGGGGCATAAACAAACTTGAATCGATCGGATGATTCATCCCCATGCATCACATCTTCAATCAATACCCGAAGATAGGAAGGGCTTGAAATTGGTGCCTAGAGTTAGGCACCAACAAACTCCTTCGATTCATGACCGGGTCGTTGGAATATAACCATACTGGGTCGATCAGACGATTTTCCCTACACATTTGATCTTTAATCAAAGTTCGGAGATAGGCAGAGTCTAAGGTCGATGCCTGAAGATAGGCATTTGAAACACCAGGTCCTAGAGATAGGAACCAATATGTGATTGAACCTTTTGCAGATACGACCAGACTTATAGCCTAACATGACATGCTCGGCTAATGATAAGCAACGATGGTCAATGAATACATTAGATCCACATTCAAAAGTATACGAGATCAAAGTTGGTTATCCAAAGATAGACGTCCAAAACACTATTTCTCGGAGATATGAAACGATGTGAAGCTAGAAGCTTTTGTGGCTATAGTCTTGTTTATGGTCAAATGGAACCTTATTGAAGGTAAACAAGTTAAGCCGGGGAGTTGGCCGAACCACCACAGTTTTCTTTAGCCAAGAAAATAATATCCAAGAAAGAAGATACTTTGGCAATGATAAACATAATTGAATAATAAAGCTCCATTAAGCAATTATGAGAAATTATTCAAACATACGAAGTTATGGTGAATAATAGCATTGCATTGATTCAAATATGATCGTTACAAACTTAATTAATCCAAGTATATAGGCGCACATATATAAAGACAGAAAAAATAAAATAAGAAGAAATTCTGAAAGAAAAACAACTTTATTTACATAGAAATTTTAAAAGCAAAAGCGGAACCGTACCCACACAACAATAGTCTATATACACATGCCAAAAACAAAAAGGCTAAAAGCTACATAAAAATGGTATCTAATCATGCTTCTTCCTCCTCCTAGGTAGATGACCCTTAAAATCCTCATCCCAACTATACCCGCTTTCCGGGGATTTAAGGGTCTTAGCTTGAAAGCCAACCATTGTAGGAATAGAAGTTTGAACGATAAGTGATGACGTTGGCAACTCTGTTGAGAGGGGTGGAACATCATCATCTTTTTCCTTTTTGATCTTCTTTATTGTTATTAGGTAAGCAGTTTGCAATTCTGACATCGACAGTCCAGAACCATGATCCTTGTCCCTTGTCATAGTTAGGTCTTCATCGCCCTACGTTATATCAGGATCAAACATAACCTCTTCGTTCAGTGCATGACTCTTTTCGGCATTAGGACGTAGAGCGGACCCAGATGAAGAGGTTGGAATTGAAGTGGAGCAGAGATAATGATATATTCAGTCATTGAAGCTTGAGGGCCTGAAGCAAGATACACATCTGGTAAAGGGGCAAAGGCAAGCAGACCTGAAACTTGAGAAAGAGAAAGGTAAAGATTAGAAACCTCTACGGGTTTCATATGATGTTACTCGAACACAAGAGAAACTAGTGATATACCTCCGAGAGAAGTAGAAGTTGTTTGGGAAGGAGTCACCATTTGACTCTCCACTATAATAGAGGATAATGCAGGTAGCTTCAAGTCGGACTTAGACAATGTGACCTGGATCCTTAGGATTATACTGAACATGTGTTGAAGAAGTCGCAATTGTAACAACCGATATTTTATGTATTAAAGGATCGTAAATATTTTTATTTAATTCATATGAGATCGTATAACTTCAATATTTTCGAAAATGACTCTTAGGGACATCCTCCATATCTATGATTTTTATTGCATTTCTATGTGACCATTTTAATCCTGAAACTCTTGTATGATCTATATTTTTTTTATAGAAGACAAGTTAGGGTTTGAAACTACTTGCATTGCTTCAGGATGATAGTTTCTCATTCCGTAGAGTGGTCATAATAGTAAAACGGACTTACCGTTTGAAAGTTATGGTTGTTTTAAATTTTGGCCGCTGTTGGCCGGTATTATTAGGTAATTAGGCTAATCACGCTTAGGCCCACTAGCTTATTTTGGGACTGGAGCCTAAGGGGGCTGATGGGACTCTTCCAAGTCATTTCCATCTTCTCCAAAATAAGTATAAGTTTCCATTAACTTTAATCTTTTCAAAAAATCATCCCCTTTCCTTACTAATATTAGCCTAAACCATCTTTAGAGAAATAATTAGTGAAGGGAATAGTAGAGCTACCATTTTGGATGTCTTGGGATCCATGTTCTTATTATCCCATCTTAGATTTGAAGAATTAAAGTGGTAATTAGGTATCAGGTGAGTGATTATTGATCTCTTACTATTCTATACTTGTCTATGTAGTTAAATTTGGTGTTTTTGATGTAATAAACTTGATTAAGCAATTTTAATCTTTATACACCTTTATATATATTTTTGGATGAATTAAAGAGATTAAGAATTGATTTCAATGATTTAGTAACCTCTTTTAGACCATATTATCATTCTTGTGTAAATGCTAGACCTTGGCTAAATTTTATGTATTAAACTTGTTTGATTTGCTTGATCATGATGTGTGAATGCTTGTGAATGCCATATATGTATGGATGTATTATTTTGATTTTGTTTGTTGAGTGCTCTAGTAAGATTAGGCATTAATCGATGAAACGAGAAAAAAACAAAATCGAATTAGCGTGGAATTGGATGAAACTTGGAGGAGAGGTTCTGGAGTTAGTGGGAATGCTACACATTAGATTGTAGGTGAAATGGGCTAAGGGATTCTAATTGCGCTGACCTGATTCAAGTCAGTGAAGGTTAATTCATCTCGGCTAGGAAACACTTCGGGACTAGCTTCGAGTCATAGGCCAAGGTACTTTGGGTCATTGGTGGGAAAATCCTGGGGCAAGTCTTGAGTTTTTTTTGGTGAAGGCCAAAGTTAAATAAGTTGGTACTGGTGTTTACTTCGAGTCAAGTGCTTATGAGGTTTGGGGTGGACTTTGTGAAAGTAAGGGGAGAAGTTTTGGGAAGCTCAAAATTGAAAATTGCGCTAAGTGATCAGGTTGGTATCGACCTGACCCGGGGAAGATTGCATACTTTGGAAAAGAAACTTCAGAAAGATGAATGGCAGTTTGAATGGAGAGCAAGGAATGAAACCGAGGACTAAACTTCAGCTCGGTTTCGACTTGTTCTGGTTAGTACTGACTTGAAGAATCTACTCAAATTGGGGTTGAACCTTAAGGGGTTGAACCTTAAGGGGTTGAAGTGTGTGATCGCTAGGCCATGCTGAAGGTGTTTGTTTGTTCGCTTGGGGTTCGATGGCGATGTAGTAGCACGATGATAGCTTCAGGACTTTGGTGATGGTAACTCGATGGTGAATGGAGTTAAGTTCCGATGATGACGGCTCGATGTTGAAAGGAGTCGTGAGAAGGATTGTCTACAAAGGGCGGGTTCTAGGAAGGGTGGCCCATGGATAGAATGTTGAATGGTTCTATCATGGAAAAGAAGGAATGGGAAACGGTTCCTTGAGAGTAATGAAAACTAGATGGAGCAAGGAATGGGCTCGGATACGCATGCTAAGGGATCGTTGATACTCGAAGTGTTTTCTAATGTACTCGAAAGCATGGGTATTATGAGTGCACTCATGAGTGCTTTGTTTTTCTACCTTGGATTGGTTGAATGTCCAAGTACCCTAAACCGGTGAAATGGGTCTAGTATCTGCTTCGAGCTAAAGGCGAGTACACTAAAAACTGGGATTTATCCATTAATCTCTTATTAAGGAATTATCATATATCCAAAGCATATTGAGTGATAGTGAGGATTGTTTGATTGATGTTATGCTTGCTTTGATTGTTTCTTCCCGCTGACTACCACACTAGGGATGTCACTTAAGATAGGCATTCTGGATAGGTATACCTGGACACTCGTTATTGAACTTTGTTTGTAGTACGCCCTTTTGATGCTTATAGAGTAGCATGTTATGTTTGTTATGTGCTAACTCTTTGGTTGTAAGGACATGTTATGTATACCCGTGTTTCTAACTATATCGACTTGTATAGCATTTTAGGATTCATTTATCACTCACACCAGACTGTTGTCTAACTCGATATGTTATGCTTTGCTTCTTATTATATCGATACTCTTAAATGAGTATCCAGATAGTAAGTCTAGGTGATACATGGTGGTTGTGCAGAGGATGAACTAGATGAGGCTTTCTCTATTATATATGGATATTCTATTTGTTATCCACTGTGCACAACTATGAAGTCTAGGCAATGTTTGCTTTACTATCGTGAGATAGTTTATTTGAGTTTATTTCTGCTTTGTATAAACTTTATTACTATGTTGTATAATTATGCAGATCCATACTCTGATATTTGGTTCACTTAGTTATTACCGTCTCTCCTGTTTTATATCTCAGATAATTATTATATTTTATCAATGCACCGTGAGATTTGTGGTAGGTTCTATGATATTTTCTTTCTTTTAACCCTTAATAATTATCCTATATTGGTGGGCATGGCAGCAGTGCACTATTTAGTTATATTAGGTGCTGGTGGTGTAGGCGGTCATCACATTTGGAATCAGAGCTCTAGGTTACATGATTAAGCTGAGTTGATGCCATGGTCCAGTAGAGATAGGAAAAGAGTTATCATCCTAGACTGGATCGAGAGTATATATATACACAAGAGAGTGCCTACTTTTTATTAGTTTTCAAAACTATATAGTAGTATATATAGTTTATAAATCGCATGCACACACGAGTGCCATTAATACAGCTTTCTTTATGAGAAACTGATCGTTCTTGTTACAGGTCAAGAATAAGCCGACATAAAAGAAACACTGTGAGGAATTCCATCTTTGAGTCGAAGAAGGAGCGGGTTCGGGGGCTGCTAACCCTGACTTGTAGGCGATGTTCAATGCGATGATGGTGAGCAAGCTGCAAAACGCCCAAGTGGTCGCTTCAGATGTTGTTATAGATGGTGGTGCTCAAGTGCAGGTGCCCAAAGTTGATTTTGCTAAGCTAAACAAGGACATTACCTTTCTTGGTGGCAAACCATTCAAAGGAACAGAATCGACTATGGAGGTACATCATCGGTTGGACACATGCGAAAGGATTTTTGATGACCTTGAATTGGACAATGCAATAAAGAGGAGGTTGGCTTCCCAACAACTTCATGGGAGAGCCATGAACTGGTGGAATGCTATTAGAGTTGGTTCCTCCGAGGATCAGTTTACTTGGGATCGGTTCAAAACTTGATTTAAGGATAAGTTTATTCCGACTGCTTAGACATCGACACTATTCGGGAAATTTGCTGATTTGAAGTAGGAAGTCATGTTTGTCTCTGAGTTTGTTGCTAAGTTCGACGCCTTGTCGAAATATGAGACGTCTTTCATTGACAATCCATTGAAAAAGAATGAGAAGTTTCTTATGGGTTTGGACGACTATTTAGGGGAGAAGTTAGCGAGTCACATCGATGAGCCATTTGAGAGACTCATCGAGAAAGCTTTTCGCCAGGAGAGTTTGTACCCCAAGTCCAAATCAGCTGTTGTAGTTAAGGAAGAGCCAAAACCACAATAAGGCAGTGGAGGTCAGAAGAAATGAAATGGTAAGAGAAAGTATTTTTAAGGAAATAATTATCAGAAGAAAGCTAAGTGGGATCCTATTTGTTGTGGTTGTGGAGACTAAGGCCACTTGATTAGAGACAGCAAAGCTAATGGAAAGAAGAAGTGCTACAAGTGCGGCAAGTTTGGACATATGTAGAAGAATTTCCTAGAACTAGCACAACAGAAACATGTTGTGAAGGCATCTACTTTGGATGTTTTCCCGACTTCGTCGAATGCTCCCTCGACGAATGAGAAGGGGAAGAGCATCGTTATTTAGGGTATGCTTTCCATTTAGATGTTCCCATACATGTTTTGTTCGATATTGGGGCTTCACATTCCTTTATATCTTGTGACCCAATATATAGATTAGGATTGAAACCTAAAATAGGTGATCGACCTTTAATTGTGATGAACCTTGTTGGAGGCTCCATTAGCATGTGTATGGTTTGGCATAGTTTGGTCTTATCGTGTCATGAATGTTTTTTGTTTGTGGTTGCTTTATTTTGAATTTCATTGGGTTCAAGATTATCTTGGGGATGGACTGCTTGAGGAAGTATGCGCTAGTGGTGGATTGTGAGAAACTGTTAGTGATGATTGGGGCATGGAGAAGCGGATGTTATTGTTTGGCTGCCTACTAAAGGATGGGGTTATGGTCAGCTTTCTATATTCGCTTGAGGTTCCATAGGATAAGTTGTCATTTGTGCCTATCGTGAGAGATTATCCGGACCTATTTGAGGAGGTAGCCTAATTACCGCCACATCGAGAGACTGAGTTCTGCGTAGACTTGGTGAAGGATGTTAGACCGATAGTTGTGCCTTTGAGGCGTATGGCACCCAGAGAACTAAGAAGTTAGAAGTGCAAGCAAATGACTTATTGAAGCAAGGGTTCATTTGCAGGAGTATATCTGAGTGGGGCGCACTTGTAGTATTCGCCACTAAGGTGGATGGTTCTCTGAAGTTGTGTGTAGATTACCGTAAGCTGAATAAGGTGACGAAGAAGAACAAGTATCTGCTCCCGCGTATAGATGACTTGTTCGATCAGCTCTATGGTGCGAAGGTGTTTTCTCAGTTGAATCCTGTGATAGATTTTCACCAGCTAAGATAAGCAAAGGAGAGTGTGTTAATCACCGTATTTCGTACGATGTTTGGTTTCCATGAGTGGTTGGCTATGCGTCCTGGCTAACCAATTTTCTGGCATACTTTGTTGATCTCGTGAACCGTGTCTTCGGGGATTAGTTGAATAGTTCATGCTTGCGTTCATGGATGATATTTTGGTCTATTTTAGGATGGAGGAAGAACACATGACGCACTTGAGGATTTTGCTTGAGGCATTGAGGAAGCATAGCTTGAAATCGAATTTTTTAAGTGTCACTTCTGGTGGAGGGAAGTGATATTCTTGGGTTATGACATCTATATGCTGGGCATCATAATAGATCCTACTAAGGTGGCAGTGGTTCAAGTTGGAACTGACCCAAGAACACTACTAATGTGAGAAGCTTCCTAGGATTGGCGGGATATTATAAACGTTTTATCAAGGACTTCTCAAAGATAGCCACACCGTTGATGTAACATACCCCACTTGAGACTCGAAGATGAATGTCGATGATGCTGCAGTCATCATCAGAATCATCTTCCTGTGACAAAAGGTAATTCAACTTATTAATTAAATACAGATAAAGTAGGGTAGCTAAATACTTTCATTACAGCAAAATTTGTTTTAGAATTCTTTACATATACTTCTATCGCAATTAAACCCAAAGTTGTGTCCATGCAGGGGTCAAATATAATAGAAATAACATAGTAAATGAGTCGGGTCAACATATGATGATGCGGCTCGCACTCCTTAGTACAGCGGAAAAACAATCTTAATTAGCTACAAGCTTCCTACTCCGTCTTCGATTTTCGTACTACGACCCTTATTTCTTACTCGTCTAATCCCATAAAATCAGCCCACTCAAATGAGAACACATGAATTTATAAGGAAAACAATAATAACAACACGGGTCAGATATAAAGTATAATGTGAATAATAATTACAAAAAACAATCATATAGCGAGACCAAACCATACTGCATAGGTTGGGTTTTCGCCTCACTATTCAACCATCAAGAGTGGAACATTCAAATTACTAATGCAGTTGTTTCTTATCTATGTCCACATCTTATGCTTCCTTTAGCGGTCCCCCTTTATTGTTGCACCCTCGGTGCAATCCCCACTCAATTCCCGATTTAGTTCATTCTTGTAATTCACTACAATACTTACTACCGCGCCCTGCGCATCTTCGTGCTCATTCCTTAATATTTAATATTGCATCCTGCGTAGATCTTACTTATTCTTCTTTAACTGTTTAAAACTACGCCTTGCGCAGGTCTTTCTTATTTTTCTTTACCTGTTGATTACCGCGTCTTATGCAAATCTTACCGATTCTTCTTTAATTTTTTAATACTACACCCCATGCATGTCTTCTTGTTTCTCTTTAACGAGTTAATACTATGCCCTGTGCAGTTGAATGCCTTTCTTCACCTTCCCCAAGTGTACATTCCTGAATGCCTCTCCTCACCTTCCCAAGGTGTTCACCCCCTTTAAAAATTTGTTTAATTTATGTAACTGCCCTCCCAGTCTCCAAAAGTCGAGTGCTTCTCCTCACCTTTCCAAGGTGTGCATTCGAGTGAGCGTCCCTACCCAGCGGCAATAGTCAGTCCAACCTTATTAGATTTCGTTTACTACACTTCTTGGCGTAGTACCACCCTGCCCCAACGCCGAGTGCTTCTCACTTTTCTTATAAAGTGTTCGCTTTCCAATTATGTGCAGCATGACCCCTTCATGTTATGCGCGGTTTTTACTTATGATGTAGGGCCGCCATCCAACCGTCGTTTCAAACAAACTGCGACATCCTTGACAACATCTTTACATGTGTCGTTATCTTATTTGACCCTATTTTGTTTTTTGTTATTTGCAGTGTCCTTTTTCTTTCTTTTCAGCAAATGATTTTGATCTGGTTTCCCTTTTTTCCAACATGTATTAATATATTTTTCCCATATAATTTTATTTTCATGCATCCCCACAGTTTCTTCCTACCCTAGCACAGTCCTTAACCCATTTTGGTTTATTATCCTTATAGAAAATCCTAATAAATTCCTAGAAAATATGTTAACACTTGTTCTAACAGGCTTAATCTTTATTTTGACTTTTAAGGGTTGTTTCCTTATTTATTTTCAAGTTGTGCACCTTCAATAAATCATATCAAATCTTATATAAAAAATTTCTCGCACTAAAAACCCATCTTTAAAACCATGATTAGAACATTATATAAAGTTTTCATTATCTTTTGAAATCATTAAATTAGGCAAAAACACATCTAAGCATCCCATGTTTACCTATCCTTCCCCAAAACATTCATAAGCTTTTATATTTGTTAATAAAAATCCGTATGAACCCCATCATACTTAAAAACATACAAATCTAAACTGAGACCATATATTAGGGATCAGTGTAGAAAGATTAAGTATTACTCGCCTAGTTCTTTAAGATATCTAGCTTTATTCTTCTTAATCCCCTTTAGCTTGCGTTTTCTTGATCTTCTTCCTATTTACCTTCTCTAAGCCACCATCATTAAAGTTCTTCTTTAGCCTTTTTTTTATTTTAGATAGGATGAAATGAATGAATGGAAAAAAGTAATGTTTATTGTCCCACAATAATTTGGGCTTGGGCCCTCATACTCCTTTTCCATTTATTTATTTTCCCTTGCTTCTCTTGTTTGGGCCTTCCTGACCTTTTAATTAATTAATTTAATTAATTTAAATTTAGATTCATTATAGCCTTCCCTCCTTAAAGGAATTTTGACTCAAAATTCAATTAAGTTTCAATAAAGATTCGTCCTCTATTCCACGCTTACCCTAAGCATAGCCATGAATCCCCAATCCATGCATATAAAACGTACTAGTGCTATCTACTGATATGGAAAACATCCATAATATTCATATATATATATATATATATATATATATATATATATGATCAACAATAGTATAACTCAATACATAGGTCATGCGCTAATCTGAAACGAATAACTCTGGATAGGTGTTCTTAAATTTATCCTCTGTTTCCCATATGCAGTCCTTCAGATCTACGCTCCACTGGACACACACTAGCTTCACTACCTTGTTCTCTGAAGCTGCTTCTCATCTCGATCCACTATTCGAACCGATCTAGGCACATTGTTATATCTAGTTTTATGACCAGGTCTTCTACCGTGCTCTGATTAACTAATACGCCCAGATCTCTAATGAATTTCCGCAAACATGATATGTGAAACACATTATAAATCCCTGCAAAAACACTAGGCAAATCCACCATATATGCCACCTTCCCAATCCTATCTATGATCGAAAAAAATCATAAATATTTAGATGCTAACTTTCTAGCTTTCCCAAAGCGCATTACACTCCTCATCGGAGAACCCTTCACGAACACTCGATTTCCTACTTCGAAATCCGATTCTTTTCTCCTAATGTTGGCATAACTCTTCTATCTAGACTGCCCTATCCTTATTCTAGCTCGGATTAGTTCCACCTTCTTCGTACCATCCTTCGCCACATCTGGTCCCAGACTCCCAGCACAGTC
Organism: Allium fistulosum; assembly: GCA_030737815.1. Lineage (NCBI taxonomy): Eukaryota > Viridiplantae > Streptophyta > Magnoliopsida > Asparagales > Amaryllidaceae > Allium > Allium fistulosum. The sequence goes on along the minus strand of CM060907.1, from coordinate 419,171,774 downwards.
CTATCCCCTGCGTCCAACCAACATGCAAGCAACTTGCATGACCTTCCAAACAATGCCTCAAATTGACTTATCCTAATACTGATTTGATAGTTGTTGTTATATGAGAACTCTACCATATGTAAGTAATCCTCCCAAGATCCACCGATATCTAAAATGTATGCTCTTAGCAAGTCTTCCAGGACCCTATTGATCCTCTTGGTCTGCCCATCTGTTTGTGGATGGTATGCAGTACTCAAACGTAGTTCTATACCCAGTACCTTCTGTAAACTTCGCCAAAACGCTCCAGTGAACATCGAGTCTCGGTCACTAATAACAATACTAGGCACCCCATGCAGTCTCATTATTACCTTCACATATATTTCTACTAATTCGACGTAGTCCTCTTAGCCTTCACTGGAATGAAATGGGCATACTTAGTTAGTCTGTCAACTATGATCCATATGCCTTCATTTCCTGCCTTTTTCCTTGGCAATCCATCTATGAAGTCCATAAATATTGAATCCTAATTCCATACTAGAACCTCTGAAGGCTGCTGGAGCCCACTTGGCTTCTAATGCTCTACCTTCACCTGCTGCATGTAAGATATCTTCTCTTGTACTCTCCCATCTATTTCTTCATTCCTTCCTAGAAGAAACTCCTCTTTATATCTCAATACATCTTTGTACCTCCAGGGTATGTGTTAAGCTTTGAATGATGACATTCGTCCAATACTTCCTTCCGCAGATCATCAGTACTCGGGACATATAACCTACCATTCTTCCGCAATATGTCTTCCCTATCAACACTGAACCTCTTTAGATCTACTACCTCAATTCCTGAATCCAAACTCTTTACTTTATCTGCGCAGAACTCGTCTCCTTTTTGCAGTTCAGCTATACTTTCTACTAGCGTATGCCTTACTTCTAAGCACGCTAGCATTCTGGATGCACTGCTCAAACCTACACTGAACCGAAACTGCACATCACATGTAAATAATGTTTCTAAAATGGCCCATTCCTCTATCATAGCCCAAAAAAACATTTGTTGTTTTCGACTTAAGGCATCAGCTACTTTGTTGCCTTTTCTTAGAATATACTTTATCCAAAAACCATATGATGCTAGAAACTCTAGCCACCTCTACCGTCTCATGTTCAACTCCTTTTGAGAGAATAAATATCTCAAGGACTTGTGGTTAGTATACAACTCAAACCTCCCCTCAAGAGATAATGTCTCCAAATCTTCAATGTGAAGACAACTGCTGCCAACTCCAAATCATGTGTTGGATACCGAACTCATGGGGTCACAACTGCCTAGATGCATAAGTAATTACTCTACCCTTCTGCATCAATACTACACCTAACCCTAAACCTAACGCATCATTGTATACAGTCATATCATTACTCCCTTCGGGTATTACTAACACAGGTGCATTCGTCAACCTACTTCTCAGTTCCTGGAATGCCTTCTCATACTCCTGTGCTCAAACACAATACTCACCCTTCTTGGTCAGCTTCGTCATCGGTGCAACTATATGGGAGAAGTCTTTAATAATTCTTTGGTAATAGCCAGCCAATCCTAAGAAACTTCGCACCTCGGTTACAGTCTTGGGTCTCTTCCACCCATTTACTACATGAACCTTCATAGGATCTATAGATAACCCTTCTTTCGAAATAACATGGCCTAGAAACTTCTCTTCCCTCCTCCAAAAATAACATTTAGAAAATTTCGCCTTCAAATTATGCCGTATCAACATCTCCAGCACAAGTCTAGGTGAACTGCATTCTTCCTCATTCTTAGAGTACACTAAAATGTCATATATAAACATTAACATATATCTATCTAGCTTATTTTGGAATATCTCGTTCATCAATTCTACAAATAATGTAGGCGCATTGGCCAGCCCAAATGGCATAACTAACCACTCATATGAACCGTACCTTATTCTGAACGCAATCAAAGGAATGCTTTCCTCTACAACTCTCAGTTGATGGAACCTTATAGCCAAGTCCAACTGTGAAAACACTTTAACTCCACTTAACCAATCAGACAGATCATTACTTCTTGGCAAAGGATACATATTCTTCACCATCCTTTTATTCAGCTTCCGATAATCTATACATAGTCTCAATGACCCATCGGACTTCTCCATAAACACTACCATTGCTCCCCAGGGCGAACTGCTTGGCCTTATGAAGCTCTTTCCTTCTAACTCTGCAAATTGCTTTCTCAATTCCTCGATCTCGTTTGAAGGCATTCTACTTGCGGGTCAACTAACGATTCAGTCCATGGTAATAAGTCAATACGAAACTCTAATGCCCTTGGGGGTGGTAACCCCAAAACCGGTTCAAACACATCTCGGAACTCTTTCGCTGCACGTACTGCTCCAAGGTCTTCTTCTTCCAAAGTTAAGGCAAATAAAACACTCCTATGCAGTTCTCCGTATTCTTCTAAGACTAGTTGATCCTATCTTTGCGTTCGGATGGCTTAGAGTAATTATTCTTTCAGTGCAGTGCACTCTTGCACTATACTTCTCCAACCAGTCCATCCCTAGAATAACTCCGAATCCTATGAAGTCAAACACGTAGGGATCACAAGAAAACTTACACCCACCTAACTCAATATCTAGGTTAGTGCATCTCAATTAGAGAGTAACACACCCTGATACCGGGTTTGCTACATGTATGGAGGTAACTAAACAGGTAACTCTGAACTCATGTTTATTAACCAACCCTTTAACTATAAATGAATGTGTAGCTCTAGTATCAAACAGTACTCTAACTGAAATACCAGAAATCAAAGCCATACCTTCCAAGACTTTCCCTTTGCCTCTTTCTTCGGCAAATGGTCCTTCCCTTAGTACCTCCAAAGCATAAACCTATGCTTTAAGCTTTGGGCAGTCCTTCTTCAAATGTCCTACTTTATCACACTTGAAGCACTTTATATTCCCAGACTCTTTGGACATAGGGAACCTCGAAGCATAATGCCCCTTTTGTCTGTAGTTAAAGCATACAACCTCTGTGTTAGCAACTGCACCCCTTCCCTTTTCTGCACTCCTTTCTTGCCTTTCGTATATGGGGTAAACTTCTTCTTCTACTTTGCTTTAGATCTCGCCTCCACCCTTCACCGCTCTTGGTAGATCCTATCATAACTTCTAGCCATGTCAACTACAAACTCAAAAGGAGATGCTAGATGGGTCATCACCTTAGGATGAAGACCTACTACAAGCCCTTGATAAAATTCTCATTCTTCTTTATCGGAGTGTTGATGATCTCATGCCATACTTAGCCAAAGAATTAAACTTCTGAATGTACCTCTCCATCATATAGTCGCCCTGCTTTAGATTAAGAAACTCTCACAACAGCACACTCTGTTGAGACTCTGATATAAACTGCGCTTCAAACCTCTCTTTAAATTGCTCCCAAGCGATCTCCTCCTCTAGGGTCTTAGCAACTACCGTCTTCCACTAGTCCAGTGCATCTTTCTGCAACTGTCTAGATGCCAACCTTCGCTTCTATGCATCATTCAATCCTAAGTCCCCAAATATGCGCTCACAACTTCTTAGCCATTTCAGCACCTTAACTACAGGCTCCTTCCCCCTAAATGCCTTCCCTCCTAGGTTTCTATAATCTTTATTTATCTTTAGGAAATCCTCCCTCACCGCCGCAGGTCTTGGATGAATTGCATTCGGTGTAGTTTCCCTCATCATCTGAGCTATGAGCTGCCTAAATAAGACATTTAAATATATATGCCTGCCTCATATGCTGGCTATGCAGCTTCCTTCCCTACTGCCCTTGGAGCTCTTCTCTCATTCCCTTTATTAGTCCATACACTTTCAGCCTCTCTTCTTACACCTACTCCTCCTATTGTAATTCGCTCACACCTCAGATTCATCTTGCTTCTGCTGTTAAGCAAGTCTTCATTGTAAACGAAAAGATAGAGAGTGGAAGAACAATAAAAGGATAGATATATCTTCTTATATATCTATATAGCAACATATAAGTATGTGTTATATATATATATAATATCACATCCCCTCCGCAGAGTACTCAGTTTATCCTACGTACCGCTCTCATCTTTTCTTACCTCTGTTTCACTTAAGTGTCCCTAACCTATGCTCTGATACCAAGCCGTAACATCTCCCACTTGAGACTCGCAGATGAACGCCGATGATGTCGCGACCATCATCAGAATCATCTTCCAGCAATGAAAGTGAGTTCAGTTTATTAATTAAACACAGATAGAGTAAACAAAGCAGCTAAATTCTTTCACTAGATCAATTTTTTGTAGCATTCTTTAAATATACTTCTGTCACAATTAAACCCAATGACGTGCCCATACAGGGGTCAAATATTATCTAAAATAACATAGTAAAAGAGTCAGGTCAACATATGGTGATAAGGTATTCACTCCTTAGTACATAGAAAACAAAATCATTATTATCTACAAGCCACCTACTCCGTCTTAGATCTTCGTACTACAGCCCTTATTTCATATATTTCTAATCCCATAAACTCAGCTTACTCAAATAATCACCTGTGAGTTTATGGAGAAAAATGATAATAAAAATATGGGTCAGACATAAAGTCCGGTGTGAATAATACTTACCCAAAACAATCATATGGTGAGACCAAACCATACTGCACAGGTAGGGTTTCCCCCTCACCATTCAACCAGCAATGGTGGAACACTCAAATTACTAACGTAATTGGTTCTTATCTATATCCACATCTTACGCTTCCCTAAGTGGCCCTCTTTACTACTGCACCACCGGCACAGTCCCTACTCAATTCCCAATTTAGCTCATTCTTATAATTCATTACAATACTCGCTACTGCACCCCATGCTTCTTCATGCTCATTCCTTAGTTGTTTAATACTATGCCCTTTGCAGGTCTTACTTATTCTTCTTTAGTTGTTTAATACTGTAACCCATACAGGTCTTACTTAATTTTCTTTAATTGTTGGTTACTGCATCCCACGCATGTCTTATTGATTCTTCTTTAACTGTTTAATACTACGCCCCATGTAGACCTTCTTATTTCTCTTTAACGATTTAATATTGTGCCTTGCGTAGTTCTTATTCATTTCTTTTTATGTAACACCCCTAATTTTATTAACATTATTTAGGATATTCAATTAGATAAATAAAATAAAATAAAATAATATGGGATGATAAGGAGATTGAGATTTGGTAATTAAAATGGGTCGAGCCTTAAGTAATGGACTAATGAAATTAATTAGAACATTAATAAGAAGGAGGTTATGAGGAGGGCAAAATAGAAATAAGTTATAATTCCTAAACACTCACCTTTAGCTTCCTCTCCGTCATACACTTTCATTCATACAAACAAATTAAAAGAGAAAAGCAAGCCTGACCATTAGTAAGGGATTCAAGAGAAGGAAAGCTAGGAAAGGAAGATCAAAGCTTAGGGGAATCAAATCTAAACACAAATCTCAACCTTCTTTAACCATTCTAGGTGAATAATTATAACCATCTCTTAATATGATTGTTTATTTCAGTTTTAGGATTAAACTCGAAGTGTTTGATAATTATTATGCCATGTTTAATTGTTTAGATGATTATATGCTTATTGATGAATTTGTAGAATTTATTTATGAAATCAAGTGATATGTTTGAGTCAGAAAACCTAATCATATGACACCCAAATGACTTTAAATTTTAATAAGATGTTGGAAACATTATTTTGAAAGTGGGTTTTAATTTCATAATTTTCCGATTTGTTGAGAATATTTGGTGAATTTCTAAAGTTAAAAAATGAGATATTTCGGATTTTAATTATTTAAAATAATTAAATTATGTTTTTCATCCCAAAATTTTTGTTTGTCAAAGGATATAATAAAATAGATTTATTATGATTTTTGGGGATTTTTCCCGAGTTTTTATGAAGGGTTATAAAATTATTAAGCTAGAAGGGCTTAATTGTTATATTAAGATATTAATATAAGATTAAGGGTTCACGGATGTTTTGGATATGATAAACCTGCAGTATAATAGCTTTTTGTAAAAGACTTTGATAAAGTAAGTTGTTATCCAATGGGATTTTGACAAATAAATGGAGTTGGTGAAAAGAAATTACTTTTAATAGCAAAATAACAGTTTTTAGGTTATCTACGACATTGCCATGCCGAAGTCCATGATACCACTATTATATGTTGCTGACCTTAATGAATACATATATTATCATCCTAGATGATAAGGAATGAATTCAAGAGGGTTGAAGTCAACGTCAGCATGGATACCATCGACGTCATGAGCTTCTACGTGAATAATGCCACCTGTTTCCCTTAAACATTTTGACACGCCTGTTTTTATAACTTCGTCGGATACAATGGCGCCATGTTTTATCAATCTCGACACCAATTCCATAAGGCAATGATATCGCATTTTATCCACTTCGACTCTATTGTAGCCGTTTTTTTCTGTAAAGGAAATAACGCCACTGTTTTGTATCGGCTATAATGACGCTGTGTTTTACCACTTCGACTTTGATGATTGCTGACCTTAATCCTTGTAACCATTTTTTGAAGAAGGCTATAATGCCGCTTATTTTCACTTCGGCCCTAATGATACTGAATGTAATCAATGTTAACTTTGATAAAGACTTAAATCTATGTTGATGCAAATCAAGTTTTATACCCTATGACGTCGACACTCTATGAAGTGCAACATATATAATGTCGGCCCTATGGCCTTATGTATTATAAATAAAAGACTTTAACATATTTTGGTATTGAAGAGGGGCAATGACCTAAGTTGTGAGATTGACGCCGACTTTAACAATTTTATAGTTATTAAATTTGGCTAGATAGCCTATGGTTTCGAGGTAAGATAACCTCTAGGTGATATCGAAGTTCATTAAAGTTATTTTATAGAAGCATATATATACCTTGGTATAATATTTTAGATAAAGTAAAGGGCTATAATTTTCCTTGTTTTAATTATGATTTCAAGGGTTAAATCATTTATATAGAAAGTGTCTTCAAGAAATAGAAAAGGGTATTTAGTCAAGAATTTTACTAAAGAATTATTACTCTTATCACTTTTGGGTAGATTGTGATTGGATAAATTTGACTCAGAGATTAGAAAACCATATGGGACTAATATATTGTAGCGCCCTATACTTCAACTACTAGCCCCTAGCTAATATAAGTCCAAAAGTGTAGGGCTTTGTCAAGGGTAAGACTAAAAGGAGGCTTACGCATAGAAAGGAATACATAAAGATAAGATAGGTTATAGGTTGGCCTACAAGACCTTTAGGTTCATAGTAAGCCTAGTAGAACTATGAGATTGACAGATAGTCAAGTAAACACTAAGATAAGTGTACTTCGACAGACCATCCATTTTTCTTCTAACAGTCAGATAGGAAAGTTGGTATATTTGGTTGGCCCAAGTCAGCCATACTGATTGATATTTACCCTATGAAAACTAAACATTGGGACAGATAGTCCACTGATTAACAAATTAGTCATGATTACCCATGTAGCATGCATGTATATGTTTATGCTGTTATGATTGCAGGAGCAAAATTATAGGTGACACATATTTAGAGGATACTAGTGAAGGGAGAACCTGTTCCTCTCAGCAGCATAGTCTCACTGGATATCGATTGACTGAGATGGCATATTATTATTCACACCAGACTTATTGTCTGACCCAAAGTTTTTGTTTTCCCCTTTAACTTTCGAGTACTCAATTGAGTAATTCAGGAGTGAGGTTTTTAGGGCAAGCAAGTTTTGGCGAATAAAGCTTCCAAAGATGCGCAAGAGGCAAATCTAGCTAATTAGAAGTTGTCTATTTATATTTTCGTTGTGTTGAATGATATTAAGTAATGATAAAAGATTTGGCTGTCTATTAGTAACTCTGATCAACCAAGGAGGCATCTTTATATGTCGCTCTTGGAGTATTTTATAATAATTATATATATATATATATATATCTAAACCTAGGCAATGTTTGGGATAACGTAATGAATATGAAATATGATCTTTAATGAAATGTGAAAGTTTGTTTTGAAATTATGTTAATTTTTTTTCATATTCTTTTGCTTCTGATGTAATTGATATAATTAACATTACCGTATTTTGTCACTAGAAATTAATACTATAGATGGCTGCAACATCTATAGTGCTTAATTTCGTGCCTCAAATTAAGGGATGTTACAACTTGGTATCAAAGCATAGGTTTATGTAAAACTATAAGAGTTTTTGAAATTAAAAGAGTTTTGAAAACATAATCCAAATGAATTAGAGAATAAGATTGGGGTATGGGATAAATCTATATTAACATACCTGTATTGTGTATATATATATATATATATATATAAGTATACCACTTTATCTATATTCTCCCTCTCTCTTAGACCGTTATTCCATATCTTACTAAGGTTCGAATGCAGATTTAAGGAAGTAAGATATGGAAGCAGGAATCAGAAGAGTGAATCTCGGTGGAGGAAGCACCACAACCAATGGAAATGTCAGGACCAATACTAGGAGGAATTCAGGTCGACAAACAGCTGCTAATGTGGGTGCATGAACACCACCGGTTGATATAGGAGCAATATATCAGTTCTTTGTTAATATGATGCAAGCAGGAACTATGGTTGGGTTAGTTGGGTGTAATGCTAGAGGAGAAAATCAAGAAGTTCCAATTGTCAACAATTATGCTATTTTGAGTAGGGACTATGCAAGACTTGGAGGGAAGCCATTCATTGAAACCGAGGATGCCATCGAAGTAGAGAATTGGTTACTTTATTTTAGAAAGATCTTTGCTGATCTTAGTTTGAACGATGAGCAAAAAGGAGATTGGCGTCAAGGAAACTGCAAGGAGTTGCATTGTATTGGTGGAATAGTGTGAATATTGGGGTAGTAGAGGAAACTGTGACTTGGATTGAATTTAGGAGGAGGTTTGAAGAGAGGTTTATGTTTGAGATCGCCAAGTCAACTCTGTTAAGGAAGTTTGCTGAGTTGGTGCAAGGTGATATGACGGTGCTTGAGCACGCAACCAGATTTGAAGAGCTGTCCCGATATGGGTATGCTACCATGGATACAATGATCAAAAGGAATGAGTAGTTCATTCGTGGACTGAGACCTGAGCTTGCTAGGGCAACTTTACCACATCTCACGGATCCATGTGAAGTAGTGGTGGAGATGGCTTTGAGAAATGAAGAGATGCTTGCATTGTTTAGTGATAACAAAGTGGACAGAATCAGAAAAACAAGTTTTATCAAAAGAAGGGAGCCTAGAAGGGTGGAGCTGCCAAGAAAGGGAAGTCTGAGGTTATGTGTTACAAATGTGACAAGAAGAAAGATTATTCTTATGAGTGCTAAGATGGTAAGGGAAAGGAAGTCTTTGGAAAGAAGAACATTAAGTGCTTTAACTGCGACCAAGTGGGACATTACAATAACAAATGTCTAGAAGTGGCCAAGGCGGGAAAAGAAAAGGTATTTGCTTTAGAACCGACTACCTTGAGACCAACAGCCGAGGAGAAAGGAAAAGCTATGATGGGAGGTACACTTTCGATTCATGGTATACTTATTAGAACTCTATTTGATACTGGTGCATCACATTCATTTATATCTCATTACTTGCTAGATAAGCTAAGTTTAGAACCATTATACCTTATTACTTCCTTAAAGGTTGCAAATCCGATAGGAGGGTAGGAAACTCTTGTGATGAAATGTGACTAGTTAGAGTTTAAATTATTAGGTCATGTGTTTGCCTATAGTTTGCATGTGTTTGGTTTCATGGGCTTTGGGATTATATTGGGTATGGATTGGTTAAGTAAATACGATGCTAGGATATTTTACTAAGATAGGTAAATATCACTAAGACACCCTAATATTAAAGACCAAATTATATACTTAGTGGAGGATTCAAATTTTAATGTAAGTACTTTGTTGGGTGTAGTGGAAGAAGAAGATGAGTTGAATCGAGTTTTTGTAGTAAGAGAATTTGCAAATGTCTTTGAGCCAGTTACGGGACTACCGCTGAAACGAGCTACTGAGTTTCAGATAGACCTTGTACCTGGAGCTGAACCTATTAGTAGACCGCCTAACACAATGACACCTACTGAGGAAAGAGTTAAAGGTGCAACCGGTGGACTTAGAAGGAAAAAGTTTTATTAGATCAACTAGTTCACCTTAGGAGCGGCCGAAGTGTTTGTAATAAAACTGAATGGGTCATTAAGGTTGTGTATCGATTATCGTAAGTTGAATGAAAAGACAATAAAGATTCAATATTCTTTGCCAAGAATTGGCGACTTATTCGACCAGTTGAGTAGAGCCAAAGTATTTTCTCAATTGGATTTTGCGATAGGGTTTCATCAACTAAGGGTGGCAGAAGACAGTATTCCTTTGACGGCGTTTCGAACGAGATACGGTTCGTACGAGTGGTCAGTGATGCCATTTGGATTAACTAATGTGTTTTTTTTCTTTGTAGTTAATGAATTGAATCTTCCATGAGCATTTAGATAGATTCGTGTTAGTATTCATTGATGACATTTTGATATATTCTAAGGATGAAAGATATTATAAGATTCCTCTTAGAATAGTGCTCGAGATGCCAAGGCAGCATCAGTTGAAAGCAAAGTTTTCGAAATGTCATTTTTGGAAGAAGGAGGTGATGTTCCTTGGTCATGTAGTCTCAGAAAAAGGGTTATCAATAGATTCTGCTAAGATAGAGGTAGTTAATAATTGGAAAAGACCCGAGACATTGACTAAGATAAAGAGATGTTTAGGATTAGCTGGCTATTACCGGAAATTCATCAAAGATTTCTCTCGTATAGAAGTACCGATGACTAGGCTAACAAGGAAAGACGTGAAGTATGTTTGGACCAATAAATGTGAGGAGGCATTCCAAAAGCTGAAACATTTATTGACCAATGCACCCTTGTTAGTTGTTCCAGATGGGAGTCAAGATTTGGTGGTGTATACCGATGCGTGCAGAATAGGATTAGGAGCTCTATTAATGCAAAAGGGTAAAGTGATTGCCTATGCTTCTCGACAACTTAGACCACATGAAGTAAGATCTAACTCATGACTTAGAGTTAGCTACTGTGATTTTTGCTTTGAGGGTGTGGAGACATTACCTTTTAAGAGAGAGATTTGAGTTGTATATGGATCACAAGTCATTGATATATTTATTCTCTCAGAAGGAGTTGAATATGAGATAGCATAGATGGTTAGAGTTCATGGCTGCTTATGAATTTAAAATTGAGTACACATTGGAGAAAGAAAATAAGTTGTAGATGCACTTAGTAAGGAACACTAGAATGCAGTTTTAGCAAATATTACTGAATGGACAGACTTAGATGCATTGACTACATGTGTCATGTAGTTAAGATCTATGGCTAGTTCTAGTCAAGAATATGTTGTGTCTTCATGTTTGGAAGTTCGACCAGTAATGATTGAAAGGATCGCCTCAATGCAAGGAGATTACGCATTAGTAGCTAAACTGATCAAAAGGTTAAAAAGAGGAACCGAGATTGATGGCTAAAGGATTTTAGTCTTGACCTGAACGAATGGTTGAGGAAGAAAGGATGGCTATGTGTTCCAGATGTAGGAGATATAAGGAAAGAAGTACGTAAAGAATGTCATCGCTCAAAGTTCACTATTCATCCTGGAGGAACTAAAACGTATCAGGATATGGAAAAAAATTGGGAAGGACTAAAATGGATGTAGGCTTATGGGTAAAGAGTGTCTGAATTATCAACAAGTAAGGGCCGAGCATCAGAAGCTGAGTAGATTGCTTTAGACTTTAGAAATACCAATTTGGAAATGGGATTCTATATCTATGGATTTCATAGACAATTTGCTAAGGTCGAATATGGGAAATGAAAGTATCTGGGTCATGGCAGATAGACTGACTAAGAGTGCACACTTTATTCTTGTTAAATCGATAAGGACGACACCAGTTTTGGCTAAGTTATTCACGAAGAATATAGTTAGACTGTATGGGATTCCTAGCAGTATAATCAGTAACAGAGATTCCTTATTTACCGGTGAATTCTGAAAGAGTCTATAAGAGGTTTTGGGTACCAAGCTCAAGGTGAGTTCACTTACCATCTACAGACCGATGAGTAAACGGAAAGAGTTAACAATGTCTTAGAGGATTTGTTAAGAGCTTGCGTGCTAGATTTTAGAGGGTCGTGGGAAGATCATCTACACTTAATGAGTTTTCTTATAATTGTCAAAGTAGCATAGGGATGACACCTTTTGAAGCTTTGTATGGAAGGCCATGCAAATCACTTTTGTGTTGGTTGGAGACCGAAGATAGATTAGTTCTTGGTTCAGAATTAGTAAGAGAAGCCTAATTCAAAATAGAATGAAGGAAGCTCAGTCTAAGCAGAAGAGTTTGCAGATAAAAGACGAAAAGACTTGGAATTCTCAGTTAGAGGTCATGTCTTCATTAAAGAATCACCGATGAAGGGTGTAGTAAGATTCGGGGAGGTAGGGAAATTGGCACCAAGGTTTGTTGGACCATTTCCTATCATAGAAAGGATCGGTAAACTCGCTTATAGGATAGAGTTACCAAAAAGTTTGGTAGGAGTCCATAATGTTTTCCATATTTCTCATCTAAGGAAGTGTGTTCGAGATCTTGAGACTACTATCACTCCGACCGCATTGGAAGATTTAGTGGTGGAACCAGACATGACTATAATTAGACATCTAGTTCGTATTATGACTAAGGATGAGAAGAAGCTAAGGAACATGACAGTCAGATTAGTGAAAGTCCAGTGGAGTGACGATGAGAGAGACTATACTTAGGAAATAGAGAGCAGGATTAAAGATGCTTATCCATACCTGTTTGAAGGTATGATTCACATCTATGCTTGTATGTATGATGTAGGTACCTTAACAAAATTTTGAGGACGAAATTCTTTAAGAAGGGGAGTCAGTAACACCTCTAATTTTGATTAATATTATTTAGGATATTTAATTATATAAATAAAATAAAATAAGGAAGGATGATAAGGAGATTGAGATTTGTTAATTAAGATGGGTCGAGCCTTAATTAATGAACTAGTGGGATTAATTAGAACATTAATAAGAAGGAGGTTATGAGGAGGGAAAAATATAAATAATCTATAATTCCTAAACACTCACCCTTACCTTCCTCTCCCTCATACACTTTCATTCATACAAACAAATTAAAAGAGAAAAGCAAGGCCGTCCATTAACAAGGGATTCAAGAGAAGGAAAGCTAGGAAAGGAAGATCAAAGCCTAAGGGAATCAATTCTAAACACAAATCTCAACCTTCTTTAATCATTCAAGGTGGATAATGATAACCATCTCTTAGTATGTTTGTTCACTTCAGTTTCAGGATTAAACCCAAACTGTTTGATGATTATTATGCCATGTTTGATTGTTTGGGTCATTACATGCTTATCGATGGATTTATGAAATTAAGTGATATGTTTGAGTTAGAAAACCTATCATATGACACCTAAATCACTTGAAATTCTAATACGATGTTGAAAATATTATTTTGGAAGTGATCTTTTAATTTCATAATTTTATAATTTATCGAGAATATTTGATGAATTTTCTAAAGTTAGAAAATGTGATATTTCAGGTTTAAATTATTTAAAATAATTAAATTATGTTTTTGATCCTGAAATTTCTGTACGTTAAAGGATATAATAAATTGGAATTATTATGATTTTTGGAGATTTTTCCCAAGTGTATATGAAGGATTATAAAATTATTAAGCTGGAAGACCTTAACTATTATATTAAGATTTAATATAAGATTAAGGGTTGGAAAATGTTTTGGAAATGATAAACCTGCACTATAACAGTTTTCAGGAAAATATTTTGATAAAGTAATTTGTTATCCAATGGGATTTTGACAAATAAAAGGAGTTGGTGAAAAGAAATTACTTTTAATAGCAAAATAGCATTTTTAGGCTATCTACAACACTGCCATGCCGAAGTCATTATCGCCGAAGTCCATGATGTCACCATTATATATTTCCAACCTTAATGAATACATAGGATACCATCTTAGATGATATAGAATGAATTCAGGAGGGTTGGATTCGACGTTGGCATGTATACTATCGACCTCATGAGCATTGATGCGAATAATGCCGCCTATTTCCCATAAACATTTTGACATCGTCTATTTTTATAATGTCGCCACTACAAGGCGCCATGTTTTATCAATCTCGACACTAATTCCATAAGGGAATGATACCGTGTTTTATCCACTTTGACCCTATTGTGGCCGTGCTTTTCTATAAAGCTGATAATGCCACTGTTTTGTATCGGCTATAATGACGTCGTGTTTTACCACTTAGACTTTAATGATTGCCTAACTTAATCTTTGTAACCTATTTTCGAAGAAGGCTATAATGCACTTATTTTCACTTCGGCCTTAATGGCATCGAATGTAATCAATGTTAACTTTGATAAAGACTTAAATCTATGTTGATGCAAATCAAGTTTTATACCCTGTGATGCCGACACTCTATGAAGTGCGTCATATATAATGTCACCCTTATGGCCTTATGTTTTATAAATGGAAGACTTTAACATATTTTGGTATTGAAGAGGGGCAATGACCCTAGTAGCGAGATTGATGCCGACTTTAACAATTTAATAGTTTTATTAAATTTGGCTGTATAGCTTATGGTTTCGAGGTAAGATAACCTCTAAGTGATATCGAAATTCATCAAAGTTATTTTATAAAAGCATATATGTCTTGGCACAATATTTTAGATAAAGTAAAGGGTTATACTTTTCCTTGTTTTAAATATGATTTCAATGGTTAAATCATTTATAAAGAAAGTGTCTTCAAGAAAATAGAAAAGGGTAGCCCATAATTTTACTAAATAAATAGTACTTTTATCACTTTTGGATAGATTGTGATAGGATAATTTTGACTCAGAGATTAGAAAACCAGATGGGACCGATGTACGGTATCGTCCTATACTTCAATTGTTAGCCCCTAGCTAATATAACTCTAAAATTCTAGTGCATATGGACTTTGTCAATAGTAAGACTAAAAGTAGGTTTACGCACAGAAAGGAATACATAAAAATAGGATTGGTTATAAGTTGGCTGGAAAACCTTTGGTTCATAGTAAGCCTAGCAAAACTATGAGATTGACAAATAGTCAGGTAAACACTAAGATAAGTGTACTTGGACAGACCATCCATTTTTCTTCTAATAGTTAGTTAGGAAAGTTGTTATATCTGGTGGGCCCGAATCGGCCATATTGTTTGGTAGTTACCCTATGAAAACTAAACATTAGAACAGATTGTCCACTGATTGAAAAATCAATCATGATTACCCATGTAGCATTCATGCATATGTTTATACTATTATTGTTTAACCACTGTGATTGCAGGAGCAAAATTATGAGTGACACATACTTAAAAGATACTAGTAAGGTAGAGTCCATTCCGCTCAATGACATG
Source organism: Allium fistulosum (assembly GCA_030737815.1). Lineage (NCBI taxonomy): Eukaryota > Viridiplantae > Streptophyta > Magnoliopsida > Asparagales > Amaryllidaceae > Allium > Allium fistulosum. The sequence continues at coordinate 419,156,354 of CM060907.1, read as the reverse complement.
GTCTCACCAGATATCCATTAACTGAGATGACATATCATTATTCACACTAGACTTATTGTCTGACTCGAAGTTTTTGTTTTCCCCCTTCAACTCTCGGGTACTCGGTTGAGTGATTCGGGAGTAGGGTTTCGAGTTTAGTAGGTTTTGGCGAATAAAGTTTCTGAAGACATGCAGGAGGCAGAACTAGCTAATTAGGAGTTGTCTATTTATATTTCCGTTGTGTTGAATGATATTAAGTAATGAAATAAAATTTGGTTGTCTATTAGTAACTCTGATCAACCAAGGGTGCATCTTCATATGTCTCTCTTAGAGTATTTTATAATAATTATATTTATCTGAACATGAGCAACATTTGGGATTATGTAATGAATATGAAATATTATCTTTGAAATGAAATGTGAAAGTTTGTTTTGAAATTGTGTTAAAAATAATATCATATTCTTGTGCTTCTGATATTATTGATACAATTAAAATTACCGTATTTTGTCATTAGAAACTAATAATATAGATGACTACAGTATCTGTAGCGCTTAATTTTGGGCCTAAAAACATGGGATGTTACATTTTAACAAGTTAATACTACGTCCCATATAGTTGAATGTTTTTCTTCACCTTCCCTAGGAGTACATTCGTGAATGCCTCTCCTCGCATTCCTAAGGTGTGCAGCCACTTTAAACATTACTTTAATTTATGGAACTACCTCGCAATCCTTGGAAGTTGGGTGCCTATCCTCACCTTCCCATGGTGGCATTTGAGTGAGAACCCCTACCCGGCGTCAATAGCCATTCCAACCATATTTCTAGTGTCGGATCCCTTCCATGTACTGACCTGGCCTCTCCCCGAGACCCACATACTTATCTTTTATCAGATTTCGTTTACTACTATTCTTGGCGATGTACCACCCTGCCCCAATAAGGAGTGCTTCTCACTTTTCTTATTAAGTGCTCCCTCCCCAATTATGGTGCAACATGACCCCTTCATGTTGTGCGTAGTTCTTACTTATGATGTAGGGCCGCCACCCAATCGCTACTTCATACAAACTTTGACATACCTGACAACGTCTTTACATGTGTCGTTATCTTATTTGTCCCTATTTTACTCTTGGTTATTTGCAGTGTCCTTTTTCTTTCTTTTCAGCAAATGATTTGGATATGTTTTCCCTTTTTCTCAACACATAATAATATATTTTTCCCGTATAGTTTTATTTTCGTGCGTCCCCGTAGTTCCTACCCTAGCGTAGTTCATAGTCCATTTTGGTTTATTTTCCTGACAGAAATCCTAATAAATTGCTAGAAAATTTGTAAACACTTGTTTTAACATTATATTTATTTGGACTTTTAAGGGTACTTTCCTTATTTATTTTCTAGGTTTGCATCTTCAATAAATTATATCAAATCATATAGGCTTAAGAAATTTATCAAACTAAAAACCCGTCTAAAAACCATGATTAGAACATCATATAAAGTTTCCATTATCTTTATAAATCATTAAAGTAGCGGAAACATGCATCCCAAGTTTATCTGTCCTTCCCTAAAACATTCACAAGCTTTTATATTTGTTAATAAAATTCCGTATGAACCCCATCATACTTAAAAACATACAAATCTAAACTGAGACCATATATTAATGATCGACGTAGAAAGGTTAAATATTACTCACCTAGATATTTAAGCTGTCTGGCTTTAGTCTTCTTAATCTCCTTTAGCTTGTGTTTACCTTTTCTTGTTTCTATTTTCCTTCTCTAAGCCACCATCATTAAAGTTCTTCCTTAGCCTTTTATTTTATTTTAGGTTGGATGAAATGAATGAATAGAAAGGAGTAATGATTATTGTCCTACAATAATTTAGGCTTAGGCCCTCATATCCCTTTTTCATTTATTTATTTTCCCTTGCTTCTCTTGTTTGGGCCGCCTTGACCTTTTGTTTAATTTATTTTATTGATTTAAATTTAGGGTGGTTATGGTTAACTAATTTGACAAGGAAGAATCAGACCTTTGTTTGAGGCGTAAAGTGTGTGCATGCATTTGTTGATCTGAAGGATAGGTTGATGAGTGCACCATTGTTAACTATTCTAAGCGAGGATGAGGAGACGACAATATACATAGATGCATATGGTATCAGACTAGGTGCGATGTTAGGGCAGAGGGAAAAAATTGTCACCTACACTAGTTAATAACTGAAACCGCATAAGAAGAAGTATTCGACTTATGATTTGGAGTTGGTAGCGATAGTGTTTGCTTTGAAGATTTGGAGGAATTATCACTTAGGAGATCACAAACCATAATAACTTGAAGTACCTTTTCTCCCAAAAGGATCTCAACCTTCACCGGCAATGATGGTTGGAATTCTTGGCCTCTTACGACTTTAGCATTTCCTATACGCCTGGTAATGGGAGTGTTGTTGCCGATGCATTGAGTATTAGAGATGCCGGTTTGGGAGCGATGTTCCTAGAGTGAAATTAGTTGGAGTATATTATTGGTTGTGACTTCAGACCTTATTGCGAGTTAGAGCCAGAGACGTTAACAAGTGTGACCATCAGACCTACTTTGCTTGAGCAGACTGGTACTAGTCAGAGGCGAAATGCCAGACTAACGGAGATCATGACGAAGACAGAGAAAGGAGTACAGCTTGAAGAGATGAAGCAATATGGACTCGACTGAGATGGTTGTCTCCGTATGGATGAGAGATTGTTCATTCCCAATGTTGATGGATTATGAGATGAAGTGCTACGAGAGTGTCACCATTCTTTGTTGACTATACATCTTGGCGGTAATAAGGTGTACCATGATATGAAGGGGACCTAGTATTGGGAAGGGATAAGGAAGGATGTTGGGACATTCATCTCAAAGTGCATGAACTATCAATTGGTTAAGGCGGAGCAGAAGAAGCCGAGTGAATTGCTACAACCACTGGAAGTACCCAAGTGGAAATGGGAGCAAATAACGATGGATTTCATTGATGGATTGTCGAGGATCAAAGGAGGGTAGGATAGAATTTGGGTCATAGTCGATAAATTGACAAAGAACGCTCGATTCATACCCGTCAAGTCTAGCAGAACAACATCCAAATTGGCTGAGCTGTATGTGAAATGGGTGGTGCGATTCCATGGTGTGCCGAAGAGCATTTTGGGTGACCGAGATTCTTTGTTCACTAGTGGGTTTTGGAAGAGCTTACAAGAGGCATTAAGGACCGAGCTGCATCTCAGTACGGCTTATCACCCACAAACTGATGGGCAAACCGAGAGGGTGAATCATCTATTGGAGAATACCTTGCGAGCTTGCATTCTCAATTTTAAAGGCTCATGGGATGATCATCTGCACTTGGTAGAATTCACATACAATAGTAGATATCAGTCTAGTATTGGTATGGCACCCTACAAAGCACTGTATGGCCAACTGTGTAACACACCTTCATGTTGGTAGGAAGCAGACAAGAAATTGATATTTGGGCCAGATATGATCAGAGAAACCTTGGAGAAGACTAAGATCATTCAAAAACGAATAAAAGTTGCTTAGGATAGGTAAAAGAGCTACGTTGATAAAAGACATCAAGTTTTGGAATTCTCTATCAACGATATGGTATTTGTGAAGATTTCTCTATTGAAAATGTTATTTGATTTGGTAGTAAGGGGAAGTTGGCATCAAAGTTCGTAGGTCCTTTTTTAATAGTAGAGAGGATTCTGAACCTAGCATATAGGGTTGACTTACCTTAGAAGATGGCAGGCATGCACATTGTATTCCACGTCTCTCATTTGTGGAATTTTGTGCACGAATCAAACATGACAATTGCATTAGATCAACTTGATGATATCGAGATTAAACCAAACGCTTCGAGACCTCATATGCCGATTCGTATTGTCAAACGCGATACGAAATAGCTTAGGAGGAAGATGGTGGAGTTAGTGAAGGTTTAATGAGGTAGAAGTGAAGGCGATTGCATGTGAGAAACCGAGGAGAGCATGAGGGCTTCATACCCGGAGCTCTTTAAATGGTAAGGCCTACTGTTTATTGCATTTGAGTTTTGTTTTGATATCATATATATGATAGTTTAGTATCTCATATTCTAGGATAGGTTTATCTATACTATTGATTACGGCTGGTTGTTTGAGATGTCTGATGGTTGTATATGATTGTTCGGCATGCAGGGTAACTATGGTTGACTATTCTTTGTCTTGTTTAAGGATTTCGAGGAAGAAATTCCTGATGGGAGAGGTGAGTGTAACGACTGTATTTTACATATTGGAGGATCGTAAATTATTTTTATTTAATCCAGATGAGGTCATAAGACTTTAATATTTTAGAAAATGACTCTTATGGATATTTTCCACATCTATGATTTTATCGAATTTCTATGTGCCATTTTGACTTTGAAAATCTTGTGTGGTCTATAAATTTCGATAGGAGCCGAGTTAGGATCTGAAAACACTTTCGTTGCTTCTAGATGATGGTTTCTCATTTCGTAGGGTGATCATAATAGTAAAACGGACTTACCGTTTGAAAGTTATGGTTGTTTTAAGTTTTAGCTGCTGTTGTTCGGTATTATTAAGTAATTATCCTAACCATACTTAGGCCCACTGGCCCATTTTAGGACTGGAACCTAAGGGGGACTGGTGCGACTATTCCAAGTCATTTTCATCTTCTCCAAAATAGTTTTAAGCTTCCATTAACTTTAATCGTGTTAAAAGTCATACCTTTTCCTCACTGTTCTTAGCCTAAACCATCATTAGAGTGATAATTAGTGAAGCGAATAAGATATCTACCATTTTTGTTGTCTTGGGCTCCATATTCTTGCTGTCCCATCTTAGATTTGAAGAATTAAAGTGGTAATTAGGTGTTAGGTGAGTGATTATTGATCTCTTATTATTCTATACTTGTCCATGTAATTACATTTAGCATTATGATGTAATAAACATAAATAAACGGCTGTAAACTTTAATTACACCTTTATATATGTTTATGGATAAATTAAAAAGATTAAAAATGGATTTTGGTGATTTAATAAACTCTTTTAGACCAAATCATCATTCTTCTGTAAATGCTAGATACTGGCTAAATTTTATGCACTATGTTTGATTTGCTTGATCATGATGTGTGAATGCTTGTGAATGTCTTGTAATTTTGGATTTATTGTTTTGATCTTGTTTGTTGAGTGCTTTAGGAAGATTGGGCGTTGAATGATGAAACTAGCAAAATGAATTCGAATTAGCTTGGAATTAGATGAAAATTAGAGGAGACGTTTTGGAGTTATAGAGGATGCTACATTTCAGATTGCAAGTGAAATAGGATAAGGGATCCTTGTCACGGCGACTTGATTTAGGTCTGTGGAAGGTAAAATCAGGTTGGTGAGGAAATGCTTCGGGACGAGCTTCGAGTCATAGGCCAAGGTACTTTGGGTCATTGCTGGAATAAGCTTGTTGCAAGGTCGAAGTTAAACAAGTCGGTGGAACCGTGGAAGTGATACGAGTCAAGTGCATGAGGGCTTCAGGGTGGACTTCGGGAAAGCAAGGGGAGAATTTTTGGGAAGCTCAAAGTTGAAAATTGCGCTAAGTGGTCAGGTTGGTATCGATCTGATCTGGGGAAGATCGCCCAAGGATTTTGGCAAGGAAACTTCAGAAGGATAAAGGGAAGTTTGAATAGAGGCCAAGGAACAACAATGAGGACCAAACTTTAGCTCGTTGCCGACCTGTTCTGGTCAGTACCGACCTAAAGAATCTACTTAGATCGGGGTGGAACCTTTGGGGGTTGAAGTGTGTGATCTCTGTGTCATGTTGAAAGTGTTTGTATGTTCGCTTGAGGTTCTATGGTGATGTAGTGGATCGATGATAGCTTAGGACTTCAGTGATAGTAACTCGATGGTGAATGGAGTTACGTTCTGATGATGGTGGCTCAATGTTGAAAGGAGTCATAAGAAGGATTTTCCATAAAGGATGGGTTCTAGGAAGGGAGACCTATGGATATAATGTTAATTGGTTTTATCCTCGAAAGGAAGAAATGGGAAATGGTTCCTTAAGAATAATAGAAAGTGGATGGAGCATGGAAATGGCTCGTATATGCATGCTAAAGGGTCATTGATTCTCTGAGTGTTTTTTGATGTACTCAAAAGTAGGGGTATTATGAGTGCATTCATGGTTGCTTTGTTTGGCTACCCCAGATTGGATGAATGGATCTGTGTACCTGGATTAGTGTAATGGGCCTAGTATGAACTTTTGGCTAAAGGCGAGTATACTGAAATCCGAGATTTTTCCATTAATCTGTGGCTGAGGAATGATCATACAAGTTATCATATATGCAAAGCATATTGAGTGATAGTGAGGATTGTTTGATGAATGTTATGCTTGCTTTGATTATTTCTTCTCGTAGTCCACCACTCTAAGGATGTCACTTAAGATAGGTATTGTGGACAGGTATACCTAGGCACCCATTATTGTACTTAGTTTGTAGTACACCTTTATGATGCTTTTAGAGTGGCATATTATGTTTATTATGTGCTAACTCTTTGGTTGCAGGGACATGTAAGGTATGGTTCGTATACATTTACTCCTTACTTTATTGACTTGTATAGTATTTTGAGATTCATTTATGGCTCACACCAGATTATTGTCTGACTCAAGGTTTTATGCTTTGCTTCTTATTATCTCAAGTGCTCTTAAATGAGTAAACTAGATAGCATGTCCAAGTGATACGCGGTGGTTGTGTAGAGGATGAGCTTGATGAGGCTTTCTCATATTGTATATGAATATTCTATTGCTTATTCCGATGTGCAACACCGTAAAGCCTATACAGTGTTTGCTTTACTATCATAAGGCAATTTATTTGAGTTTATTTCCACTTTATATAAATTTTATTACTATGTTGTATAACTCTATGGATTTGTGCTTTGATATTTGGTCCACTAAGTTATTACCGTCTCTCTTGTTTTATATCTAAGATGATTATTATATTTTACTCAATATGCTATGAGATATACGATAGGCTCTGTTATGTTTTATTTATTTTAACCCAAGACAATCATCCTAAATCGCCCGAGTATGGCAGTAGCACACTATTTAGTTATATTGGGTGCCGATGGTGTAAGGCGGTCGTTACAACTTTCATCATAGTCACTGTAGCAGTTGAAGTTCCAAAGGCCCTAGAAGAAGGAATAACAGATTCAATGGTGAGAGGCCCTGATGTGATAGAAGCGATGACACTAGAAGTAGTGCCGCTAAGTTGGTAATTTCTACCGAGAGTCCTTGGGAGATGGGAATTGAACTTTCACCCAAATCCTTAGAGCTGAATTTGGGAAGGGCCTTAGCAGCCACTTAAGTAGAACTAGAGACCTCGAAAGCTAATATCATTTAGCCCATGACAAAAGCATCTAGACCTTCATCATCCAAGAGGTCGACTTTTAGAACATCCTAATTGACCTTGCTTGAATGTTCTCTTTCCTGTCTAGGAATTCCTCCTAAGCAATAGCAAGTTCCATGGGATATTTGTAATCAAGCCATTTCAGGTTGCCACATTTAATAACGTTCTAATAGAGGCGATTCTGAGTAGACTCATTGTCGAACATGATCGTTTCCTCTATGTTGGTCCACGGGTTTCTGCATCATTTGGTGTATGTGCAGCATCGAGCGCTTTACCCATATATACTTCGGCCGTACTCAGAGCATCACTCTTTTTTTCTTCTCATCCTCCAACCAGTCACCAAATTCAAAATCTTCAAATTTTATTCATCAACTATGGTTTGGAGAGCTTCCTTTTCTATGATGAGAGTGTAACTCCTATTATACATAGAGTCGAACTAATCCATGAATCTTAATTTTTTTTTCAAAAGCTTTCCTCTTGTCCAATAACTTCTTTTCTGCAACTAAAAGTGATTTCTTGGTGTCTTCCAGTTCTTTATCATAATAAGCAATAATCTGCTCACTATCCTTTTCTCTATCTCCTTCTCCCAAAGATTAATTGATTAGACTTGTTAATGTCAAACAAAGCTTGAACAAAATTCCACCAAATGCAAAATTGGCTATATGCATCGTTGACATAACCAATGATATCCTTTGTTACATTGACATGAATTTGCTTCAAAGGATATGCAAACTTGACCCCCTCAAATTAGGATGTTAGGAAAGTTGTGGATTCGAGGCTGACTCGGTGACTGCCATAGAAATGTGAGTAGAAGTATGCTCTTTACCAGCCCTTTGTTTGGGTGGCTCGAAGCTCGTAGAACCAAATAACCGAGTAACTTGTTTGTATTTATGAGTGGATACAATAGGCCATGTTGAAGGTACCACAGAAGTTGGTACAGTTGAAGTTATGGAAGAAGGAACATAATCTGGTTTTGAAGAATATGGATTCAAACTTTTTCAGAGAAGAGAACGAGCATGATGTTGAGAAGGAGATACCATGCCCGATTTAGAGAGATTATGAGACTCCAGCTCATGATCATCACGATGCCCGCATTCCTTCTCTTCATGCCTTTCCTGATCTTTCCTCCGATGAATCAGATTCATAAGATAATTCATGACGTCGGCACGAGGGGTTGTGCCTATGATAGCTAGCAATTTGGCCATGGAGTTCATTGAGAAGATCAGGGCATCTTATTGTACCTAAAAATAAAGCACGATTAGGTTAAGATTTATAAGTCAAGGAACAACATGTGCGGTGTAAATGTGTAGAGACTTTAGATGTTGTGTCAGTGTGCCCTAGTGACCTCACGGAGCACGATCATGAAGTTGACTGAGTGGAGTGATCTCCCTCACAGTAGTTGAAGGTACATATGCAACTATATAAATAAGAGAATCAACATCGTGGAGATTGAAACAGGCAATGTCATAAAAGGAATATTATCTGAAATGCTCCCAAAAGAACCATAAATATCACCAGTTGAAGGAGCTAGAATTTCCTCTCTGACCAGAGCCTGATGTGGTTGTGGGACATGATGGGTGAAATAATCTTTATTCTTGGATGATGAGGGATAAGCGATACTTGTCCATCACTATGCATCTCTCCTACTCATGATAAAGATTCACATTTCACCATCACTTCCATCCTTATTATCTTCATCTTCACCATCATTTCTACGTTCATCGTTGTCTTCGTTTTCAATACCACCCTCCATTCCTTTTGATTAATGGGAGGATCCTGAACTACGGGGAAAACTTCTTGATTTTCTACAGTTAGGGGCACAATCTCAGCCTATTGAGTTGGCTAGGCACCTCTGCGGGTAACGTGAACAATACCAAGACTGAGATTGTTGTGTAAAAGCTAACATTGTCGAATCTTAGTTTTTGTCAAAAGGAATTTCATTTTTCGTTCTTCAATGTGGATATTTTGTAGAGCTTGGAGATTACATGCCAGAGCTGCACTATTGGGTATCCTTGGAATATCTATAAAATTTATGTAATGACAGAGTTAATGATTTGAATGGGATAAGCTTCACCAAGGTAATGAGTGATATAGGATTTACATCCCAATAGCCACTTCTGGGCGAAGCTGGCTAGAAAAAGCACAAAGAAGTATTTATCTTTAAAATGGCTAAGCTTGTTATAAAGACCAATGATCACACGACAACCCTTGGATTATTCTAGATAAGCCAGGGTTATGAACCCACAAAAGAAGTACTGAAACGACAAGCCCCATAGTAAAAGGGCCAAAGAGCAAAATAGTTACTCCTCTTCGTGTTTCTCAAGAGAGAGTATATTTTCTTGCTAGATAAAGACTGGACTATTGAATTTCTAAGAAAACTACAAGAAAGGAAGAAAAGTATAAAGGGAGCGAATACTGTCATTATCATAAAACAAAAAGGCGCCATACTAATTATTATAGAGATTTATCAGAAATCGTGGAATATTATGAGAGTAAAGTGAAATTACAAGAATTTGTTGAGTATGGAATTCAAGAAACTAGATAAAAGGCAAAAAATCCAAACAATAATGGATGTACATTCTAAAAAATGAAGCTAATGATCGGACCCATATTTTCAAATAAAAATTACTTTGAATGGTATGGAAAACTAAAGCCTTTATCCTGCCGCAAGGAGTGGTCAAAGCACCCATCCAAAGAGTGATGGTTAATTAAGCCTTTGGTGCCACCTCCAGGCCTGGCCAAAGAATCCATCTAAGAGAGATGGAGAAAAAAACCTTTGGTCCCACCAAAAGGCCTGACTGAAGCACCCATCAAAAGAGTGTTAGTCAATTAAGTCTTTGGTACTGCCGTTGATTGGCTAAAGCACCCAATAAGGAAGATGGATGAAAAGCCTTCAATCCTACTGCAAGGCCTGGCCAAAGAATCTATCCAAAGGGTGAGGGTCAATTAAGCCTTTGGTTCCACCATCGGGCCTGCCCAAAGCACTCATCCAAGGGAGATAGAGGAAATGCCTTCGGTCCCGCCGCAAGGCTTGGCAGACGCACCCTTTCAAAGAGCGATGATCAGTTAAAATTTTTGTCCCACCATCAGGCCTGGCCAAAGCATCCTCCAAGGAAGAATTACAAAAAGCCTTTGGTCCCATTATAAGGCCAGGTGAAGAACCCATCCAAAAAGTGGTGGTTAATTAGGCCTTCGATCCCGCAATCGTGCCTGGCTAAAGCACCCATCCAAGGAAGATGATGTAAGGAGGTCAATCCTGCTTCAAAGCCTTATCAAAACACCTGTGCATGAGAAATAAATGACAAAGTTTTCCAATTCTACCATTCAATACAAAAGAATTTTTGAGAAGGGCATAAGAATGATATTGTGAAACACAAACAGACAACTCATCAAAAAGCATTATGAAGTAGGTACACAAACTTTTTATTATGCAAGAGTTATATTAAAAAAATATATTATGATAAGGTTATCCATCACAAAATTTATGGCTCTAGAGGGTGAGGAAGTGGGTGATGTTGATAAACAAGCTTTTTTCATCTCCCTCGGACTTATAGAATATAATGGTTGGATTCTTTGGACGAACTTGCATTCTTATACTAAATAGGAGGACCCTAAATTTCCTTAAAAACATCAGTGCATCCTTACTGGAATAATTGCTGATATCTTTGATAGCCGAAAGTAACGGCCTTCCTTAATTGGCAATCTCTTTCTGAGGCTAAAAATGAGAAGTCAAATTTTAAATCTAAAACAACTATAACTTTAGCTAGTGAATTAGGCTGAGATGCCCTAGTGGGGTAAAATTGCATCAATTCTAAATAGCCTTTAAGCTCTTTTATGTCTTTTATTAAAGTTTCCAGTGAGGAAGGAGTGTGATGCCCCACCTCTATACCCACGCTAGCCAAGAACACTACGGTGTAGTGCTGTCAACTAGCACGGAGAATAAGGCTGTTGAGGAGCGACCATCCGTGTAATTGCTTTGTGCGAGCACCGATGTGTCAGATAGTATAACATGCATTTCTATTTCAGGAGGAAATCCGACATACCGATACAAACTCAAAGCTACTACACAGTGGCTATAATAGTTTAGGACAATAGATATAAAAATAACACAGATAACATAAATGCGGAATACAGATGGAACGAAAAGTCTCATATATATAATAACTGATATCAGTTACAATACATTTGACACAATACAAATGATACAACTACAACTGTCGACTCAAGAAGTTATATATACAAGTACATTATCGACTAATATACATGAATACATTATCATCTTAAAACAGACACACTGACTACTACAACAAGACGAAGACCACTTCAAATGATATAAAAAGTCTTCATAGCTCTAGCAGCAACCCAAAGCTAAAAATCTACAACCTGTAAATACTCGGTCTGACCCGAGTATTACATTCAAAAGAAAATAATACCCGGATCAGTCTAATTCAAACCAGTTTATTAGTGCATATAGGCAGTAATAATTTAAATAGACGACAGTCACAATAATTCCCGTCTATCCGATTCTTTAAACAAAGAAATCGGATAACGGTCAATATAACACTTAACAGTGTTTAACAAAAATCAGCAGATTTAAATCATCAACAGAGATAAATAAACAATTTATCAAATCGACTAAATCAATGTAAAGCAATCGATTCTGGGTGGCTGCAGTGCACGCACACGTGCACTGCCTCGCCACTATCGCAAGAGATACGCAAAGGCTCAGTGAAAGTCACAAATGATCACCAGGTCAAACCCCGAAATCGGGTTCAACTCAAGTGATTCAAAAAGCAAATCCCAACAGGGGGAAAAACTGCAAAACACGAGCAACTGCAGACGTAAGCGAATACGAAGCAACCACCACGATGAGGCTACAGTAGTAAACAGTTGCAAAGACAAGGGCAGAATGCAACTACAAAGAAGACAGTGGCAACAGGTAGAAGATGATGCAGTGAAGCATGTACAAGGGCAGTACATATGAACATCATAGCAAGTGCAACAGGTAGAAGATGATGCAGTGAAGCATGTACAAGGGCAGTACATATGAACATCATAGCAAGTGCAACAGGTAGAAGATGATGCAGTGAAGCATGTACAAGGGCAGTACATATGAACATCATAGCAAGTGCAACAGGTAGAAGATGATGCAGTGAATACAGTAACAAGAAAGGGCAGACATGACTCAACATGTATGAATGGCCTCAACGTCAAAGACAGAGAGACCAAAATGAATGACAACATGAACAAACTCAAGTGATAACAGTTAAATGTACACAGGGGTCACTATCTACATGAGTTAGTTCAAAAGAAACCGGCAACAAATACATGATCAAGTGAACACATACATATGACCATAGTAAAACAGTGAATGCACCAGAAACATGCAAGCTACAATGCAACCAAGAAGCAAGTATATGCAGAAAGCTACATGAATGTTGTGGAAACAGTTCAAGGCATGCCGAGGTCATCAGTAACATCTACATGAGACATAAAGCCACTATACTGGATGAATACAACAAGTCCAGATGGTATACATATATAAATGCTGCAGTGTAAATATCGACATGAAAAAGTATGCAGTTGAATGCAACGAATACTTCTGATTCAGGTAACTGACAAAAATTAAAGTCAAGAGTAGTTCCAACCATTAATGGCCAAAGACCTAGAATTGCATAACAGGTTCATGCGTATTACAGATAAAAATGCAAAAATGCATATAGTCATGCAATACAAAACAGTGCAGATTATATCAAGGAAGAAAATGACCAAAATGTCATCATGACATCAAGTCAGAAGCACAGAGGATTCAAAGAAAACAGGAATAAGCAAGCACAACCGATATGAACAATCATATTGCAAAAATCATGTTCAAGGCCGAAGCCAACAGGTGAAATCAACAAGTGATGCCAACAGCAATTATCAGTTTTGAACCAAGATAACTGCAGTATACAAATGATGTCCAGACCAAATACAATGCTCCCAGACAAGGCAAAGGCCATAGAGTCATATATATATACATATATGCCAATATATGTATACACATATACGAGTCTAAATGACAACAGTGGACACTAACTATATTCGAGCTTGAAAACAGTTTCAAGATTTAAGTAACATATGTGTATGCAACTTGAAGCAAGAAGGTCAAGTGCACTAAAGTATACAGAACAGCTCTAGGAAATGCTCGAGGTACATATCAGTACACTTGAAGAAGAAAATACCAAATCGATACAACACAAATGTACTCAATTCAAATATGGACTCGAGTACACATGTGCAGACACACAAGAAGATTCAAGCAAAAAGGCAACTAGAGCAAATCACAGTGAGCATGGACAAAGAACAACAAGCAAAGTGTAAACACGTAAATAGACAAATGATCTCAAATAATCAAGCAGCTCAACTTCCAAACGAAATCAAACGGCAAACAACAACTCAGAAAACATATACGAACAAGAATCATCAAATTCGAATACGAATGAACTGGAGCTGGAATTAGATGTGAGATGAACTCACCTTGTTCGAAGCGGAGACGAACTCGAGAGAAGGAGTTGAATCGCCCGAGAGTCGAAACATCGCCGAAGCCCTAGTTTTCAAATCGCCATTATCTCAAAGGGGATCGAGCCAGAAGAAAAAATAAAAATGAAAGGGGATCGGCTCGAGAATAATAAAAAGGGTCGAAGATAAAAATAATACTAGGCCGGCCATTTCTTTAAAAAAACTAAAGAAAATATTTATCTAAAGCCCAAAATAAATTTCTCAATCATTTTTATAAAAGAATTTTAACTTAATAAAAATTCCAATAAAAATTGGCGAACGGTTTATATCACCTAGTGGCGATAATTAAATGGGTACGAAATGTCGGGTTGTTACAGACTCCCCTCCTTAAAGAAATTGCGTCCTCGCAATCCTAAGAGATAAGTGGGAAAGAGGTAATAACCATAGGAACATAACAATGTCGAGTGCATAAGCAAAGCAAAGGTCAACAGGGAAGTATAGGAATTATGGAAGTATCAGATATAGAATCAAAAGGTTCGACTGATTCAAATCAAAAGAATCAACATCGTGGGGATCAAGGAGTCAAAATCAGACGACTATCAAAAGCAAGAATCAATCGAGTTCCAGCATTTAAAAGAAAAGGAAAACAGAGCAGAATTTACGTACTGCACGAATTGAATGTGAGTAAATCAAATTACTCACCTGAATCGCCAGAGAAAAAGACGAAGCTCAAATCTCAAAATCGCAAATATCTGATTATCAAAAACGATAATCAGAAACACAAATATTCGATTAACCAAATCAAAAAATATTTAATTATCTCAAACGATAATCAAATTTCACAAATATCTGATTATCAAAAACGATAATCAGAAGTCACAAATATTCGATTAATCAAATCGAAAAATATTTAATTATCTCAAACGATAATCAAATTTCACAAATATCTGATTACCAAAAACGATAATCAGAAACACAAAAATCCGATTATCAAAAACGATAATCAGAAATCAGAAATATCCGATTATCAAAAACGATAATCAGAAATCAGAAATATCCGATTATCAAAAACGATAATCAGAAACACAAATATTCGATTAATCAAATCGAAAAAATATTTAATTATCTCAAACGATAATCAAATTTCACAAATATCTGATTATCAAAAACGATAATTAGAAGTCACAAATATTCGATTAATCAAATCGAAAAATATTTAATTATCTCAAACGATAATCAAATTTCACAAATATCTGATTATCAAAAACGATAATCAGAAACACAAAAATCCGATTATCAAAAACGATAATCAGAAATCAGAAATATCCGATTATCAAAAACGATAATCAGAAATCAGAAATATCCGATTATCAAAAACGATAATCAGAAACACAAACATCTGATTATCAAAAACGATAATCAGAAGTCATAAATATTCAATTAACGAGTCCGGAATTAACCAAAGTAGTAAAAGTATGGTTCCATACTCCTTACTTTTGCTAAATCGTTTAAATCTCTTTATCGTTTTCTTGAAAGTGCAGAATTGTGTGTTTTTAAAAATAACATTTCACATTCTCAAACGGACAAGTCCGGAATTAAGCGAATCAGTAAAAGAAAGGGGTCATAGTCCTCGATTTTTCTGAAATGTTTAAATTGCTTCCTCGTTCTTTTGAAAATGTAAGCTGTAAAAATTTTTGAAAACAATTTTAATTTATATTTTTGAAATACTTTTAAAAATAAATAATTTTGAAAACACGTGATTAAATTAGCAATATCAGTATTGCGGGAGAACCGCTTGTAAATCCATTTCAAAATTGACGGGTACTGAAGTTAACACGTCAAAATCTCATCAAAATAACTGGCATCAAAATATAATGCCAAATGAATTTTCATTCATCAAAAATGTCACAAGAATCTTCTCAAAGATAGAAAGGGATATCATACCCTAAACTTGTATTCATAACAAGTTAATAACACATGAATTCACCAATACACAAAAATTGACAAAACTTGTCAATAGAAATCACGAAAATTGGTGAAGCACAAATTCTAGAAATCATCACAAGAAATCCAGAAATCACAAATAGAGGGGGAGGAGGCCTATCAGAAAACGGGAGTATGAAAACTCCAAAACACCGGTATCACAAGATGAGATGCTATCTCATGGTGGCTAACCATTAAAGTTTCACACAGGAATGGTCCGAAGACCGTGGGTCGCTATCCCACGCGTGTGAGTCGGAATCACACAGATTGAGGTCTAGGCTAACCTCGCAGAGAAAGAGACATCGCACATTTGCTAGTCTAAACCATAAAAAGGAAAAGGGAAATGCCTATCACAAAATGGGAGCATGAAAACTCCAAAACACCGGTATCACAAGACGAGACGCTATCTCATGGAAGCCATCCATTAAATTTTCACACAGGAATGGTCCGAAGACCGTGGGTCGCTATCCCACGCGTGTGAGTCGGAATCACATAGATTGAGGTCTAGGCTAACCTCGCAGAGAAAAAGATATGTGTGAGTGGAATCACACAATTAAGGTCCAGACTAACCAAAAAGCAAAAAGGTATGTGTGAATGGAATCACACAAGTGGTGTCTAGTCTAACCTCGCAAACAAAAAGATATGTGTGAGTGGAATCACACAAATTAAGGTCTAGACTAACCAAAAAGCAAAAAGGTATGTGTGAATGGAATCACACAAGTGGTGTCTAGTCTAGCCTTGCAAACAAAAAGATATGTGTGAGTCGGAATCACACTACTGCGGTCTAGACTAACCTCGCGAACAAAGAGATATCGCACAATTGCTAGTCTAAATCACAAAATGATCATCATGATCAACGAGAAGTGTCAATTACACTAAGCTAGTAAATATAAAAGTTTAGCTTCATGTCCCATAACCACTTGCTTAACTTAAATATTTACGAACAAACTGTAAATCTACACTAGAAAATTGTCACAAAAGGTTCAATCGAACAATTCCAGGAGTTAACCGACGAAGTAAACGCAAGCGTTTCATACCACTTGTTTTACTAGGCCGTTTAATTCAATTTCTCATACGAGTGAAATAAAGGCTTGTATATACTAATAGATTGGAAAACGGTTTAAGAAAAAGAGCTTTGTAGTAAAATAGTTTTGAAATCGTTTGGAAAAAGGGATTTTAATATTTACTACTAGTATAGAAAACCTTTATATTTTTAAAGTGACAAATCACAAAAATGATGGTAGAAACAATCAATCACAAGAATTCACATACGAAGATGTGAATGGAATCCAAAGAAATCGATACTGAATCCATCAGAAAGTATGTTCACAAAAATCCCGAAGAAAATGTCATCAAAGTTGCTAATAAATGATAGCAACAAATCGGGGAAATGATCAAGAATCGATTAAATTAGGAAACCAAGTCAGTTCACTAAAATTTCACATTCGAAGACATGAATAAAATCCAAAGAATTCGATTCCAAATTCATCAAAGTAGGAATACCCAAAAATTCCAGAAATAGAAGTTATCAAAATCGACAAAGGTGATAACAACTAATTAGAAATGAAGAATCGATTATCAACTGGAAAAACAAAGCAAAACGAGCAGAAATGCATAAATGACTTCAACAAAAGTAAGAATCAAGTCAATGTCGAAGTCAACAATTAATAGCCGTAGTCGAGTACAAAATGATTCAATCATCATTATCAAAGAAACCAACGGCAAACAAAATCAGAGTCTTAAAAATCAAGAAATTAGCAATTTCTCAAAAACAAAGTGACCGAAGTCGAATGGAATTCAAGATGAGGAAAACACAAAATATCAAGTTTAAAATCGCTGAGATTCAAACTAGATGTGAATGAGAAATCAAAAATCACTCAATTTGCAACTAGTTCAGCTATTTTTCATCACAGTGTAACAGGTACACAATGACACTCATAGCATAGAACAAAAGTGGAACAAAGTCCAAAAGTCAAAATGGCTTTAATTTGCCAAATTAAAACAAAATCAACATCGGCTAAATCAATTCAAAGCCGAAAACACAAGAATAAGCGTTAGGAATTCATACCTAACTGTCAAAAATAATCATATGTAAAGATGAGAGATAAACATCGACAAATAGTTGTAACACATGCTCCATCTAAGTTATGTTTTATAATTGTCCTAAACCCCAGGCTCTGATACCAAGCTGTGACGCCCCACCTCTATACCCACGCTAGCCAAGAACACTACGGTGTAGTGCTGTCAACTAGCACGGAGAATAAGGCTGTTGAGGAGCGACCATCCGTGTAATTGCTTTGTGCGAGCACCGATGTGTCAGATAGTATAACATGCATTTCTATTTCAGGAGGAAATCCGACATACCGATACAAACTCAAAGCTACTACACAGTGGCTATAATAGTTTAGGACAATAGATATAAAAATAACACAGATAACATAAATGCGGAATACAGATGGAACGAAAAGTCTCATATACATAATAACTGATATCAATTACAATACATTTGACACAATACAAATGATACAACTACAACTGTCGACTCAAGAAGTTATATATACAAGTACATTATCGACTAATATACATGAATACATTATCATCTTAAAACAGACACACTGACTACTACAACAAGACGAAGACCACTTCAAATGATATAAAAAGTCTTCATAGCTCTAGCAGCAACCCAAAGCTAAAAATCTACAACCTGTAAATACTCGGTCTGACCCGAGTATTACATTCAAAAGAAAATAATACCCGGATCAGTCTAATTCAAACCAGTTTATTAGTGCATATAGGCAGTAATAATTTAAATAGACGACAGTCACAATAATTCCCGTCTATCCGATTCTTTAAACAAAGAAACCGGATAACGGTCAATATAACACTTAACAGTGTTTAACAAAAATCAGCAGATTTAAATCATCAACAGAGATAAATAAACAATTTATCAAATCGACTAAATCAATGTAAAGCAATCGATTCTGGGTGGCTGCAGTGCACGCACGCGTGCACTGCCTCGCCACTATCGCAAGAGATACGCAAAGGCTCAGTGAAAGTCACAAATGATCACCAGGTCAAACCCCGAAATCGGGTTCAACTCAAGTGATTCAAAAAGCAAATCCCAACAGGGGGAAAAACTGCAAAACACGAGCAACTGCAGACGTAAGCGAATACGAAGCAACCACCACGATGAGGCTACAGTAGTAAACAGTTGCAAAGACAAGGGCAGAATGCAACTACAAAGAAGACAGTGGCAACAGGTAGAAGATGATGCAGTGAAGCATGTACAAGGGCAGTACATATGAACATCATAGCAAGTGCAACAGGTAGAAGATGATGCAGTGAAGCATGTACAAGGGCAGTACATATGAACATCATAGCAAGTGCAACAGGTAGAAGATGATGCAGTGAAGCATGTACAAGGGCAGTACATATGAACATCATAGCAAGTGCAACAGGTAGAAGATGATGCAGTGAATACAGTAACAAGAAAGGGCAGACATGACTCAACATGTATGAATGGCCTCAACGTCAAAGACAGAGAGACCAAAATGAATGACAACATGAACAAACTCAAGTGATAACAGTTAAATGTACACAGGGGTCACTATCTACATGAGTTAGTTCAAAAGAAACCGGCAACAAATACATGATCAAGTGAACACATACATATGACCATAGTAAAACAGTGAATGCACCAGAAACATGCAAGCTACAATGCAACCAAGAAGCAAGTATATGCAGAAAGCTACATGAATGTTGTGGAAACAGTTCAAGGCATGCCGAGGTCATCAGTAACATCTACATGAGACATAAAGCCACTATACTGGATGAATACAACAAGTCCAGATGGTATACATATATAAATGCTACAGTGTAAATATCGACATGAAAAAGTATGCAGTTGAATGCAACGAATACTTCTGATTCAGGTAACTGACAAAAATTAAAGTCAAGAGTAGTTCCAACCATTAATGGCCAAAAACCTAGAATTGCATAACAGGTTCATGTGTACTACAGATAAAAATGCAAAAATGCATATAGTCATGCAATACAAAACAGTGCAGATTATATCAAGTAGAAAAATGACCAAAATGTCATCATGACATCAAGTCAGAAGCACAGAGGATTCAAAGAAAACAGGAATAAGCAAGCACAACCGATATGAACAATCATATTGCAAAAATCATGTTCAAGGCCGAAGCCAACAGGTGAAATCAACAACTGATGCCAACAGCAATTATCAGTTTTGAACCAAGATAACTGCAGTATACAAATGATGTCCAGACCAAATACAATGCTCCCAGACAAGGCAAAGGCCATAGAGTCATATATATATACATATATGCCAATATATGTATACACATATACAAGTCTAAATGACAACAGTGGACACTAACTATATTCGAGCTTGAAAACAGTTTCAAGATTTAAGTAACATATGTGTATGCAACTTGAAGCAAGAAGGTCAAGTGCACTAAAGTATACAGAACAGCTCTAGGAAATGCTCGAGGTACATATCAGTACACTTGAAGAAGAAAATACCAAATCGATACAACACAAATGTACTCAATTCAAATATGGACTCGAGTACACATGTGCAGACACACAAGAAGATTCAAGCAAAAAGGCAACTAGAGCAAATCACAGTGAGCATGGACAGAGAACAACAAGCAAAGTGTACACACGTAAATAGACAAATGATCTCAAATAATCAAGAAGCTCAACTTCCAAACGAAATCAAACGGCAAACAACAACTCAGAAAACATATACGAACAAGAATCATCAAATTCGAATACGAATGAACTGGAGCTGGAATTAGATGTGAGATGAACTCACCTTGTTCGAAGCGGAGACGAACTCGAGAGAAGGAGTTGAATCGCCCGAGAGTCGAAACATCGCCGAAGCCCTAGTTTTCAAATCGCCATTATCTCAAAGGGGATCGAGCCAGAAGAAAAAATAAAAATGAAAGGGGATCGGCTCGAGAATAATAAAAAGGGTCGAAGATAAAAATAATACTAGGCCGACCATTTCTTTAAAAAAACTAAAGAAAATATTTATCTAAAGCCCAAAATAAATTTCTCAATCATTTTTATAAAAGAATTTTAACTTAATAAAAATTCCAATAAAAATTGGCGAACGGTTTATATCACCTAGTGGCGATAATTAAATGGGTACGAAATGTCGGGTTGTTACAAGGAGGATCAATAATTTGTTGGATGGCTAGAAGTAGGTATTTCTTCTCCTTATGATGAAACTTTAAGAGATTTGATAGATTCGATCTAAATTACTGACGACTTCTCATAAGTTCTATTGGCATTTCTTAGTTTGGAAACTTGATGAGATAAGCCACTATTGCCGATCTCGAGTGTTTGGATCATTAATGTAATTTCACTCTTTTTGCATTCTAAAGTCTCGACCTTAAGTGCAAGATCTGAAAGTTCCTAAGTAAACTTTTATTCCAATACCTCTTTATTTTTAGTTACAATCGAACGTGAAGGGATTTCTCAATCTAGAAAGTTCACTAGACTTGTTTTTCGATAACGAAGGAGCTGAACCAACAGCACCATTGCTACGCGTCGAATGGCCTCGAGATGAAGGAGAAACCTATGAAGGCGCTGTTTTGGAAGACTTTAGGGAAAACAAAAACTAAGCATAATACATAAGTCTGGTATGACAAACTCAAGAAATATGCGGCCAACATATAACAGTACTTTTGAGACCGCATGGAATGCCATAATGGTTATCCCCTCAAAAGAACCACCATCAAATAAGTATATTAGGTGATATAATAAATAATGTTTAGGGTGAAGAATATAAATCAAAAAATAGCTGAAATGGTTACAATGATTATATTCAACATCATATTAGAGGGTACAATTAAAACCGATAAGGAACGTTCGTATATTGGATTTTTCATGGTGATGCCTCCAGTAAACCAAAGAGGATCTCCACGCACAAGGATCAGAAAACACCTTTAGAACGCTGTATATCTCTAGATAAAATATATCATAAGGTAAACATAGGCGGCTCATCGTCCGAACATAAACATGAACAACATGAACCAAATATCATCAGTTCCCATCAGCCAACAATGGATAAGAATCTCTAGATGTGGAGTTGATAACGCCCTGATGATGTTCAGCTAAACCTCAGGTTGTGCAACCTACTATATCTTTAGCATTTCCGATGTCAAGGTCATGTTCGGTATCTTTTAGACGAGTCCACATCACTCGAAAAAACACAAATCCCAAATTAGATCCCCACACCTCTAACCGATCCACTTCCATGAGATAGAACAGGTATCTCAATCTTGAGGTGGGTTTCGATAAGTAAAACACTTTTCGATCCCGGTCTCTTCAAGACTGAATCGATGAATTTGGTCATTCAATAATAATGAGAACGATCGCATATGGAATTCAAGTCTCCTATACTTATCTTATTTCTGATATTTTCATCTCACACTTTCCCTCGGTCAAGAGTGCAGTCTGTAGGTTAAAGCTCTATTGCTCATATCCTAACTCGAACATTAGTCTTAACTCCCAAAGATAGACAAGCCTACCTTTTCGGCTTTTTTTTTGATACGTATTGCTAAGTATACGACTAAATGTTTTCCATAAACGAGTAAACATACAAAGCACGATAAAGTCATACAAGGCACGATTAAGTCACACAAGCAACTTTTAATCCCATTTTTGTTTAAATAATCTTTAATTAATTAAAATCTCTTTTATTAGTAAAATTTCTTTTATCTAATAAAACATAGTTTGTCAATTTCTATATTCATTTGTACCCTTTTTAATACTTCAAAAAGTATTCACATACTCATCTCAAATAGTATAAGTATACTTCCAAATCATTAACAAAATTTCTTACTTTAAATTTTAGTTTTTTCTACCTTTTTTTCCAAAAGATTCATTACTTATAATTTCCTTCCAAGTGTCTATTTTAAGGATTAAGTACTTTCACAAACCCATTAAAAAGGTTTAAAACTAATGTTACTTAAACATTGTCGCTACAAACCCAAAACTATTTCACTTATGCTTATCTTTAACATATTCTTTTAAAGATCTATCTATATTCATAAGTATAATAAAAAGGGTTAAAGATGAATGTTCTTAACACATTTTCACAACAATCCCAAAACCGTTTTATACTTGTATTATCTTTAAAAACATTCATTTTAAAGATCTAAGATAATATTTAGATAAGTTCGATAGTCGACTAATCGACTATCATGTTAAAAACAATCACTTATAGAAATCATGGTATGTATACTTAACTCATTTATGATATTCCAACTTAACTATTCCTCATCCTAGAGTAAAGCTAGGTAAGTTAGATCAATGGTTGTATATTAAAGCCTTGCCTAGATACTTCATTCTTGACTCTCACAAATACATAAATCTACCTCGTCGGCTATTAGTGTTAAGTGTAATATTAATGACTTTCATAAATGAATGAAAAAACAATATGAAAATCGGTAGGTTAACTCATTTCTGACATTCCCAACTTAACTATTCCTCGTCCAAGAGGGGAAACTGGTAGGTTATAGCTCTATTGCTCATATCCTTGCTTGACATCAATCTTAACTCTCATAAATAGATAAGCCTACTTCATCGGATTTTAGAGTTAAGCAAATTTAATTACTTTTTAATAAGTAAATAATGAGATTAATATGCTTCCAACATTCTAACTTAACTATTCCTCAATCAAGAAGGAAGCCAGTAGGTTAGAGATTTATTGCTCATATCCCTACTCGACATCAGTCTTATCTCTCACAAATAGAGAAGTCTACCTCGTCAGCTTTTAGTATTAAGCCCAGTCAATTACCTTTTTCAAAACTTATAAAAACTTTTAAATAGGTTTTAAATATCTATGTAAAATATTACTTGAAATTAACTAATTTATAATTTGACGAAAAACATGTTTTATACTATAAAACCTCTTTACTTTGAAAATACCTATATAATTAATAAAAATATATTTAAAGTTCAAACCAACTTTAAAATAGGTTAGAAAATATCTATAAAAATATTAGAGTAAAATAACAAATTTAAGTATCATTTCTAAATACTTAAAACCATAAACGACTTACTATAACATTTATAAATGTTATTAAAAGTGCTTGTTAAAAACAACATTGAAAAGCACAATCTTTGTGACTAGTTTTAACCACTTCATCGAATGGTTAAGACTTGAAGTTTTAATAGTAAGTACTATCATTTGGGTACTTAAAAAAAATTGAAAACAACCCATAATAATATCTTCCAGTTTATTTAGAAAAATTCCTGAAAACAGGCTATTTACAAAGTGTATTAATAACCACTTTTCTGCTTCAACTTTAACAACTTTGTTTCACAATTTCTATAATTTTCCAAACTATTTCTATACTATCCAATAAACAAAAATATGTGTAGAGAACAACTAAATCAAATTATCCCAAGACAAGATCTTAAATATCTAATTTACACAAGTTAAAGTTAAGAGATACCGAAGTGCACTTATAGCGACTATTCTCGCCTCAAACACTTTTAAACATACTTCAATTCAACACTCAATCCAAACAACCATTTAAACATTAAGTCAATGTCACTCCACATGTTTAAGAGGGTAATAGAAGTGATGTTATATAATATAAAATTGTCATTTTCTTTCAAAAACAAGAGGGGTCCAACGTTTATAACTTTACTTAGTTAATGTCACTTTAACTTTATATTTCAACCACACAACATATATACATAATATATACATATAAGAAGTGAGATAACTCACTTATATGTAAGCCAAACACATGCTCAAGCACAAATAAAAACTCAAGAACACTTCCTACCGTCACCTTGCAACCACCTTCTCTCCTCCTTCTTTGCATAAACTTGCTTTTTGCCCCTCCAAACTTCTATAATTGCTCACCGCCAATCAATGGTGGAGGAACATGGCTTTTGTTATTCAAAATATAACATGATGGAAGGTGTTGTAATATTTCCCTAAGGCTTGTGGAAAATTTTGAGTGGATTTGGAGCTGATTTGCAAAAGATTTCTTTAGAACATTTAGAGAAAAAGAAGACATTAAAGAAGCTTGGTTTTGCTTTGTGAATTTGTGATTATTTAACAAGGGTATGACCCTCCTTATATAGGCTTCATAAGATGTTGCCTAAGCTTGTTCTCAGCCCCACACCATGCCATGGAAGCCTAACCTCCATACATGCCCATCACTTCTTCTTTACATCACTTTACTTTTAACAAAATACTTAAATACACTTAACATGTTAGCACCTCTTATCCATTTGGAAGTTTTTAGAAAATTCTATTTGCTTCATGAAGAGAAGTGTTAGTAGTTTCCAATGTGTTCATTTGATCATTAGACAAGTGCACAAGAGTTCTGACAACTTATATTGAATAAAAAGTTTTTTATCGATAAACCAATTTTCTGTCACATTATCCATTTTTCTTCAAAGAATATAATTTTTTAAACAATTTTCAAAAACAAATTTCCCATGATTACTTATGATTTAAAAGGGGGTTAACAATTTTATTAAATAAATTTAATCACATTTAATCCAAGATTCAAATATTTAAATAGTTCAGATATTTAAATATGAAGTATCTGAAATTCCAAGTCGTTACAATAAATATGGTTTACAAATAAAAAGGATTTAAGCTTAGAATTTGTGAACTTAAATCTTAGTGTTTTAGTAAATTATTTTTCAATGTTTTCAGAAAAATAGATAGTATTATTTAAAAGTATTGATGAATAGAAATATTTTAAAATGATTTTAAAGGAGATGGAAAGCACTGAACTCACTTCTGTTGCTAGAAAATAATTCTGGTTATGACTGTAGCATCATCAACATTCATTTTCGAGTTTCTAAATGGGGGATGCTACCATAGGAATTTGTTATAGGGTTGTTTTGATAAAACAAATTTTGTTTCAAATTTCGAAAGTATGGTTTGATATATAAAAGGATATATGTATATTATTATTTCAAAATGATTTGAAATAAAACCCGGTGTTTGGTTCTTAAATTTTCTGTTAAGTTATTTTATGGATGCATGTATCCTATGCATTAGGTTAATATAGTTTGTGCACCTCATTATGATATGTTGTTTGGTAATTTTCATTTGTTAAAATGAAATGGAATTTTCGATGATGTTGGACAGTCGAAATCTTTCGAATTATCTGAGAACTTGAAGCTAAGTTTTTGTGAAATATAAATGTAAAGTTTTGTAACTCTAGAATGTAAAGATAGTAAGTTAAAACAAGTTTTAATTGTTGAACATTCGTGTTAAGTAAAACATATACGATATTGTACATATGCTCTTAGGGTGTAGTGGAGTATTATACGAATGTGAACTTATGTACGGAATGGTTTTAAAATAAAGATATGTATTTATGAAATGTTTAAAAAAAATGTAAGTAATGTGCTATGAAATAGTTCATAAATAAATTTTAGTATTAAATAAGAAATGATCTTTGAGAAAACGAATGTGATTTAAAATTAAAGGTAATTGTGTAGTTAAGATACCAATTTAATAAATATGTAAGTTATACGTAGGTCATTTTATTTGCACGACTGTTCTTGATCCAGATTCAAGTACAAGTTTTTGAGGTGATTTACACCAATCCGAACATGTATTTTTCACTTGATTCTTGGCGTCGAATACTTAATATGGGTTCTTGATACGATTCTGAAGTTTTCTATCATAGTATATGGCTATGTAAGGAGAACGGTTCCTAACCAAGGAACTTGATCAGAGTTAGAAGTCGAGTGAGCGATACTAGTTTGGAAGACAAGTTTATGTGATCGGGCAAGTTCGGATTTGATTTTGCGTACAGATGACATACGTACATCGTACGGGCTTTAATATAATTGTATACTTCTCACATTAGAAATGCAAGTAATATGGTTTGAGATGGTATGTTATGAGAGATGATTGCTATATATGATGAATGAGTTGTTGTATTGTTTCATTTTTCGTGTTTAACTCTCTTTTTGGTTATGTAAGTGAGATATAGGTATATGGAAGCGAAGGCTTGCTCGCTTCATTTGGTTTCATATATAGAGTTGGCTTGCTCGCATATTGGTATGTGTTTATGCTTAATGGGTGTGTTTGATATGTGTCATACACATTCTATAAGGTATATAATAAGTATATATTGTTGTTGTGTTGTCCTTGGATATGAGAGGTCCCAGATATGGGCTTATACTAATGTTGTGATTTTTTTGGATCTAGCCGCGCAATGGAGTTGTTGCCAAAATTTTCTATAACATATGAGACTTTAAAAGCTTAATAACGCATTTCAATTAATTGATTTTGTAAATCTAAGGGTGAGAAGTTTCTAAAGCTTAAGGTTAAAGGACATTTTTCTTCCTTTGGAAATTCTGGGGACAAATTCTTTTAAGGGGGAAAGAATGTAACGACCCAAAATTTATAACGTTTCTAATAAGATTATTTAATTCATTTAAATATTCATATTTGATTTAACTTTAATTTATAATTAGAAAATAAATTGTTAACAAAATGACTTTATTTAATGACGTATTTCAAAATGAATTTATGAGATTTTTCCATAATTTTGAATTTGAAAAATATTTAAATTATCGTTGACGTATTTTTCGATAAACGTTGGTATTTTTGAAATTTATCATAATAAGATAACCAGTGTATATTATTGTTATTTTATGATCGTATCACATTGTTGTGCGTGATTGTATTTTTATTTCCATTGTTTGTGATTTGTACGCGAACGGGATACTGTGTAGCGAAGTATAGGAAATTGTAAAATTTAATAACCCTCACTCTTAACTCTTGCCGTCATTCCTCTCTCTTTTATCTCATTCTCGCTTTCCTAGTAAATGTTTTTAACCTAGCCACCAAAACCAAAAATTAAAATTGAGCGATTTATGCACCGAATTTATGAGATTAGATCCATTGCACTCGTACGGAGATAGCTTCGAATCCAGGATGGGATGGTTGAGTGCAGCGGTGACGAGGGTGAATAACAGATGAGGCCGAAACTAGGGTTTGTGATGAAAGGCGATTGGAAGGGAGTTAGGCCGCGGGGAGTGTGGCGTTGAGTTTCTGGCGTGAAGTGGCGTCGGCGGTGCAATTTTGGTGAGTTCCAATCGAGTCTAGAGGAGTGCGGCTTTTTTTGGTGGGAAGGTAAGCTTTAGGTCGCGATGGTGGTAGGGGGGCCGAGCTCGATGGCATTGGGTCGGCGGCGAAGCACTCATGAAGAGAAGAACGTTGGTGAAGGCGGCGTGTGATTTCGTGGAGCATTGATTAATTTAGGAGGAGGTGATGCACGGCTGTTTTGGGTGCACTTATGCATCTGTACAGGGAGAGATTAGAGAAGGGGGAAGAATGGTTAATAAAGTGATTAGTAAATTAATTATATAATTAATTAAAGTTTTAATCTCAAATCTTATAATCTATATCTTCTTCATACTGTTAGTCCTTGAGAAGGATGGTTTTGATGACAACAACCTTAGGACTTGCTATAAAATATAAATACTAACATTATAGTTTAGATATATATATATATATGTATATGCAGGATATAAACATGTAGGTACCAAGAATGAAGACTGTACAGTATAGAGATACAATACTAATGAATTTAAAGATCAAAGATATCAAGATTGAAGACTCATGAGTATCAAGAAATCAAGTTATCAGGAGTTCAAGATTTTAATAGTACAAGATAAGTATTGAGTCTAGAATTATGTTAAAACTTCATAATAGCATGAAAATCTTCATTCCATATTTCATTTGGGATGGAACCCATTTCTACCTTCTTAGTGGCTTACAAACCCACGACAAGTAGCTTACAAACCTATGGCAAGTGGCTTACAAACCCACGAACATCCTGGTTTTGTACAAGTTCTCGAGTCTTGAAGTGATGAGATATTCTGCAGGAAGAAGCTTGCAAAACTACTTCAAAATGGTTTTTCAAAATTATTTTCAAAACTGCTTTTCAAAATATTTTAGCCTCAAAACTACCTTTATCATTTTTAACATTTTGATTTCAAAATTGTCATTGATTTTAAACTATCTCTTGTTTTAAATATTTAGCTTTAAAATATTTATTTACTCAGATTTTAAATCACTTTGTAGATTAAGATTATATATATTAAAAATTACTTTCTAAACTCTTTTATATGTTTAAACTATATTCAAATATATTTACAAAGTTTAGAAATCGTTTTGACAAATTATGGAAACCAATTTTAATAAGAAAATCAAAATCATCAATTTTGCCTAGAGCATGTCGACATACCTCAACCCCCCATGTCGACATAGTGTCCGTTAAATTCAAAATTCAAATTTTCAAAAGAAGTGTCTATTCGTCGTATCCTTTCACAAATAGATATGGCTGTTGATTTCCTATAAATACTAATAGTTCTAAACGAATTTTCAACCAGATTTCTCTTGTTTTCTCTTCTCTTCATCTTCCACATTTATTCTAAAGAATTCCAAACTATACTCTGCCGAAATACCAAGTGAATCAAACTTGATTATCTCTTGTTTGATTCTCTGCCACTCTCCCAATAAGATTTCGGTGCTATTCAGAGTTATAGGATTATTTGTAAATCAAACTGTTGAGTAAAAAGTGCGGTTGAGCCATGAAATCAATTGGGTGTGATTGTTTCCCCAGAAATCAATTAGGTGATCTTGTGGCCTGGTAAATCAAGAGAGTTTGCCCCGAACTCGAATACAGGAGGGTGTACCTCGTGGCCTTGAAATCGAGGGTGTAATATGGGAGATTATTTTTGATAAGAAATCCGTACGTTTGTGCGGGACTTGATGTAGGGCAACTCCGAACCAGTATAAAATCTTGGTGTGTTCTTTCCTTTACCGCTTTTATTTATTATTTGCATTTGTGTCTGATTCTGTGATTATATCTGTGTCTGTGAATTGCATTTGTTGGTGATTAAATTTACATAAGTTTCAAAAAGATTTAGAAAATCCACAAAACACTATTCACCCCCCCTCTAGTGTTATTCCAGCCTTAAGATCCATAATCCGCATTTCTCACACATACGAGGTCCAATCGAGATGCGGTCTTTTGCATTGTGCTGGTAGGATTATTATCTATGCCCTCGAGTCGATTTCGACAAGTTTGGAGCAAATGAAATTTTGAGCTAAAATCAAATGCCATTTGATTTTAGATCAAACCGGAACGCTTAAGCGTCAATCAGAATTTCGGTGAGTTATAGCACCTTTGGATGAATATTGTATAATATATAGTAGATATAAATTATTGTTTTTATGCTTGAATGATTTATTAGTTTGGTCTGGTTGAATTGCCGCTTTGAAAAGCGAGTGACATATAAAATGAAGTATAGAGAACTTTTTAGAAGAATCCAGATTCCTCGCCGTTATGATTTTAAATTTAATTATATATTTATTGTCTAAGTTATTGAATGTCAAAACTTGGAAGTTTGACCATATTGGATGTGACATTGATATATGTTAAAAGTTGATCCTTTTTAGTGATTAAGGTAGTAGCAGCCTTGGTTAATTGCTTTCGTAACTATTGGCTTCATTATAATATTTTGAAAATACTATTATTTGCTATTTGGATTTGAAATTAGTTTTGATTCAGAGAATGATTTTTAAAATGTGACTTTTATAATTTTCATTGGTATTTGTTTAAATTGTTTTTGAACTTCTCTATTTTTCTTCAACCTTTTTGTTAGTAGTTTCCAACCTATATGGAAATGTTTTAAAAGTATGTTGGGAAGCATTTATTATTCAGAATGATTAGTATAATATTTATTTTGGAAAAGAGGGATTTATCTTTTATAATAAAGTGATTTTGTCTTAAAAGAAGATGTAAATATTTTGGAATAAATATTTGTGAAATGCTTTATATAAAATGTTTTGTAGAAAGAATAAGATTTATATATGGTATTTTATAAATAAAATAATATATTTTCAAATTGTTTGTTATAAATAAAAGAATAGATTTATAAATGATATTTTATAAAAAGTGATATTTTATTAGAAGGGAAATGATATCATTTTGATAAATTGGAAACTAAATCACATTTGTGAATTTATTGTGATATATGGAATAATTGATTTATGGAAAGTATTTAGTCATGTCTTGAAACCGAATATTGGTAAAAAGTTTATATGATATAAATTTGGAGATTTATAAAAGAAATTTTATAAATATAATAGAGATTTATAAAAGGAGTTTTATAAATATATTTGGAGATTTATAAAATAAATTTTATCAATATAATAGAGATTTACATAAAGAGTTTTATAAAGTTTTTTGGAGATTTATAAAGAAATTTTATAAATTTCATATAGATTTATGAAAAGATATTTATAAATAGAAAGAAGATTTATAAATAAATTTTGTAAATATAAAAGAAATTTATAAAAAGGAATTTTAAAATAGGAAAACGAGATTTGATTTCCATAAATAATCTTTATAACTTAGGATGGTATGGAAAGTATTTTTTCATACTTAACCCAAAATTCCAAGGTATGGAAGCTTGTCTTTATCTTGAGAATTAAGAATGTATGTCGAGGCATGGATAGTTTTTTGACTTGTTATATTTCATTGTTAATAGTAGGGTAGTACTGTTTGAAATCAGAAAGTGGTGTTACGTATATTTGGTCTAGTTTCCATATGATCCGTTTACTTACACCAAAGGGGAGTGATTTGGGTTTTTGTAAACAACATTTTAAATAAAATTTGTTTTAGCTCATTTAAACTTATATATTTTACAAAGAAGGAAATTTGACTTAAGATTGGTTAATATTTCTATGCCGTTGAGACAAGTATATAAATACTTTTCTAAGTATTGAAAGTGTAGTGTTTTGTGAATATACTTATACTGTTGAGATAAGTATATAATTACTTTTCTAAGTATTAGAAGCGAAATAGCTTATGAGTATACTTATACAGTTGAGATAAGTATATGAATATTTTTCATGTATTGAAAAGAGTAGAGAGGGTTTGTGAATATATCTTTTGTAAAAGGTATTTTAATACGAATATTTAAAAGGACATTTTAATTAATGAAAGGATTAATTAAAGAGGCATAATGTTTGTTTATGTGCTTAACCATGCTTGGTTTCCATACAAAGTTAAATCTCTGATTTGATTGTTTGTTTATTTGATAGTTAAATAACCGACTATCAAATCTTGGCCAGTTTTAAAACTATCGATTATCGATTCGGAGAGACCAGGATCATATATGTTATCCGAAAACCTTTCAAACTGGTATTATCATTCGAATTGAAGACATCTTGAAGATGATGGACTCGAAGATGAAGTTCTTTGAAGTGCAAGAGCTGCTTGCTACTAATCCTAAGGGTGATTCCAAAATGGATGTAGTTGAAGTAGTGCCGTCGGTTTGTTCAATCCCAGAACAACTTATATGGATGAATGTTGGCATTGCATTGTTGCCTCGACGATAGTATTAGCATTCCAAGAGGGATTTGCTAAATGGTAAAATGTAGCCTCAAACCTCACACCCGGAAATGACTAAAACGTGGTAGATGTGGCAGGGCTATGTGGTTTGCTATCATTAGGGTATGGTCATCACTTCTATCTAGATCGATATTTACGGACTATGTATGCTTGTGGCCATGGAAACAGTTTGTCAAGTTGACAGCCGAGGTGGTGATCATATTTTATACTGTCCAGGAAGGGGTAGGCCGGTTCTGTGTTGGAAGAAGTGCAATAGGTTTGCAACCTTGGTACATTTTCTCTAGAGGTGTACTATACAAAAGGTAATCCTTTACCTTGTCATTATTGGAAACCCATTTTCCAATACGTGCTTTACGGACTTAGTTATATACCAAATATGTTGGAATGTGAGATGCAAGCATTTCAGCTATGTTATACATTATTTAAAACCCTAGACATTATTATAATATCATTCGATTTTCTAATAAAATGGTTTGGCTATCGTTAAGTAAATACCCATCCATGTTTATGTGCGGCATAGTCTTATGAGATACCTTTATTTTTGAAAGGTCTTATAACATTGAAAATCCATATGATTTGTGTTTCTTATGCTGGTTTACTAGATTGATCCGGGCGTTATTTTCTTATAATGCTCCAGTCACCCCGAGCATACTTCCAAATTTAGTTACGGATGCATTAGAGCTTCAGGAGATGAGCTGGATGTTTGTACCAAAAATGGGCACAACACTCTTCGGAAGTTTTTGAAGAGATAAAAGTGAAGAATAAAAATTAAAACTGTGGATTATCTAACACAAACTCCAAATAACAGAAAGTAAATTGCAAAGACAAGCGATTTAGAGTGGTTCGGCGTTTTGCCTACGTCCACTATGAAATTTGATGATTTTATTGCTCGATACTTGAAGATTACAATTCTTTATGCTGTAATACAACTGAATTTATATGCTAAGTCTCAATCTAAAGCAGCGGCGGTGTTTTGGAGTAAATCTGGCAGAATCTGGGCGCTCTTCAGTACTTAGAATTCTCCGACCCCTTTTCTGAATGACCAGGGGCTCTATTTATAGGTGTAGGAGGCTGATATTTCGCCTAAAATGAGGGGAGACCATTTCTGGTACGTCAAGGGGCCCACATGGCCGAAATCTGGAGATCCGGGCCCACTTTGGGATCGATTCGACCCTTGGTTCGAATCGATCAAGAAATCATCCAATCGAGCTGAAATTTGGTGTGAGCATTCTTCATCATGTGTTTAAGCTTCTGTGAAAATTTCATGGCATTTGGACTTGTAGAACTCGAGATATGATCGATTCAATGTTGCATTTCTGGAGAACATGGATACTTCGAATCGATCTTAGTCCGAATCGATTCGGTCGACTCGATGCTTGCTGCGACGTGGCGCGTGTCTCTCGCTTCGATCCGTTTTGTACTCCGGTTTGACTGGGTCGAATCCATGGCTTGGATTCGAGGTAATGGATTCGAAGGTAATACTCCATCGAATCGATCAGACGAGCATTTTCTTTCGTATCGACTAAGGTAGGTTTCAGTTAATGGATTCGAAGGACTCTCAGATGAATGGATTCGAGGATGGTGGAGTCGAGGCTTATCCAATTGCATGGATTCGAAGGAGCTATCCCTCGATGGATTCGAACACAGGTTTGTTCGATGGAGTCGAAGCAAGGGAGGTTCGATGGAGTCGAACAATGGTTGTTCCATGGATTCGAACTGGGGCCTGGCCAATGGATTCGGACGAAGGGTTTTGCTGATGGAGTCGAAGCAAGGGGGATGGATCCGACCCTAGGATGGATTCGAGCCAGGACTATCCTTCCACTTTCTAACGATGATAACTTGAGCATACGAACTCGGGTTGCCTCGAAATTTGGAACGTTGGTTTCTACTACTCTGTTTGACGCGCCTTATCGATTGCAGCCCGATCTGGACTCGGACAAATTTCATCGATATCCATAGCGATCCTTGTGTGTTAACTGATTTCCGAGACGATCTGTCACCGGTCTCTAGTCAAGTCCTTGGTGTCACGGCCTTGCCAAAAGGCGGGATAACATTTGCCCCCCAAAGTACGTCTTGTGTAAACATGACGTGCTTTGAAAAGCTACAGTCCCTTATTGAACAGTTATGACATGCTTTGTTGAAAGTTGTCTTCTTTTCTGTTGTAACTAATCGTTGTATGATCATGATCGGCTGTTTGTTGTCGAGCTCATGACGGAATGGACATTTGATTTCTGTGAATGATAAAAGATCAAACATTAGTCAGGCATATGTGCATATATATATATATATTGTTTTGACCCTGGTTAACATTGCATGGTGGCAAGTCGTTGCCAGTTTGGTTTGTTATCGAATTCCGCATCGGTCCTCTCCTGAACCTATTTGAGATTCGAGTTGAAATGCCGTTTTGGTATTGTCTATGATTATCCCTTGGTATTGATCCTCTCCTGAATCGTTGTACAAGGTAGACAAGTAATAATTTCACATTCGAAGCGATGTGTTTATATGATTGTTTTCGATGGATTCGAGAGGATCACTTAAGTCGATATCCTTTGACATGCTACGAGTCGGGAGTTTTGAAGTTGGCTCTTCGAATCGATGGGACACAGTGATTTCGAATCATCTTCTGTTAGCTGCTTCGAGTCGAGGGAGCTTCGAATCGAATAGGTTCCGTCCCGTGGCTGTCCGGGTGGTTTCGAAGTTTGGATGGGTTCGGAATTGATGGATTCGAAAGTGGTCGTTCGAATCGATGGAGTCGTATGTTCCCTTGACTCTTCTGACACTGTGCTTCGAATCGATGAAGCTTCGCATCGGTACTGCATGGATGGATTCGGAGGAATGGATTCGAAGATGATTTGTAACCTACGTACGTCTGGGTTTCGAATCGACGAAGTCATCTGGTCAGCTTCGAATCGATGGATGTCTTGCAGTGATCGATTCAAAGATATTTGTTCGAATCGGTGAGCTGGACCCGTCATTTCCGGTTGCGCTTGACCGGGAGACGAATCGTCTCGTTTCCCCTATATATACCGGGGTCCTGTTCATTTTTAACTTTTTACTTTTACTGTTTCCTTGCCTTCTTCTTCGAATCGACTCTCCTAGAGCCAAGAAAAAAGCATGTCTTCCCCGAATCGATTGAATCTTGCAAACCTTCATTCGTAATCACATTTAACCAGGTAACTGATGGATCGATGCTAGTTGAGAATGACAAAATCGGAAGTCTTCGTCTTCAATTTTTCTTCTGAAAATATTGAAGGGTTGTGAGATCTGAAAAAACGGTTCGAATCAAAGATTCGAGGTGTAAAAAAGCGTTGAATTTTCCTTGGAGAAGTAAAGATCTTGAGGGATGTTATCTTTCATCACTTGGTACCTCTCCTGAACCAATTTTATTCGAATCGACTCTGACCGCAGAGCTTCGAATCGATGTCTGCGAAGGGAAAAAGGCCCTGTGTCGATCGATTCGAAGCAACGATACCTTGATCGATTCGAAGGTTTTGAAGGTCGATCGATACGAAGTCATTTAGCGCCCAGGGATTCGAGGCGTTTCTCCATCCCGAAGTATATCGAGTCGAACCATTTGGATTCAAAGCACATCGATTCGACTCGATGGATTCGAACGCCTCCAGTTTAGAGAATCCGACTTTTCAGACTCGTTCCAACACCTGAACCATGACTAATTTCAAGTTGAACTTTGACGATCTTAACGAACTTTATCATACTTGATTCCGACGAGCTTCGGCCTTGCATAATCGAACTTGACTGAAAGACTTGAACTCGAATTTCCTTTGAAGCTCGTCGATGGAACTATGACTTAACCAATAATACAACTGATTTATACTTGAAGTTAGTCCGTAGCGTTTGGATGGCGTGGAAGTGACGGTCAGCGATGACGGTCATTTTCATTCTCAAATTCCCAAGTTATGTTGCACGAATATCTTGCTTCATTCTGTTAAATCTGCTTAAGTGATGCACAGCACTTGCACTGCACGACACGTTCATACACACTACACTGGGGCATGCACGGGCTGTTTATGAACTTAACGTTGCTTTCTGATGAGTTAGCTAATTATGGAATCTTCGAGCTCCCAACAACAAGAGGTACAAAGCTCGACTCCTCCGGTGCTTGAGATTCCCGATATCCCTGCCGATGTAATCGATCCAGCTCCAGATGAATTGCCAGAGGCTATATTTATTGAGGACCCTGTTGATTCGGTTCAGTCTAACATCTCCGAATCCTTATTGGGACGAATATGCTTAAAGCATAACATTTCTCTAGGTGACGTATTATTGCCCAGTGCCACTGATAGACCGCACAATCCGCCTGAAGGATATACAGCATTCTACCGTCATGCTTGTGCGGCCGGAACTCTTCCTCCTTTCAATCAATATATCAGAGGGATGCTATCATATTTAGGAACCGCTCCTTCACAACTTCATCCCAACGGGCACGCGTTGCTGAACAGTGCCTTTGTCATATTTATGGACTGTCTCTTTCGCCCGCCAAGGCCCACCGAGATCAGACACATATTTAACTTCAAGAGTAGGGGTGATAGCCCGTCTTTTACATTTCTGGAGGCAGTTAGGAATTGCCAAGTTGTAGTTGGAGCTTGGACCCGACTGAGTTATTTCAAGAACGAGTGGTTCTATGTTCGGTGCCCTCCGGGTTTTGCTAGGCGATGGTTGTCTAGACGTAATCGCCTTAACCTGTTTTCTTGATCAATAGCTCTTCGGTGTTAAAATTGACATTTCATTCCTTTTACAGCCATTATCTCCAGGCCCGATGGAGGGCGTTTCAAGGGTATCGTCCGAAGTCTTCAAGAAGTTCCAAGCGAGTTAAGGCATATTGACTCGGTGCTGAACGATTATAACTTAAGAATTCTTGGTTTGATCGACATCAATCAAAGTATAGTCGTCGAGGGATTGGCAAAGCCCGCCTCCAAGAAGGAAGATAAGAAGAAAAACAAGAAGAGAAAGGTGAAGAAGTCACTCGGAATCAGAATAATCGAGGCGAGTGACGAAGAAAGAACCCATACGGATTCAGAGCCAATGGCTGACCTCTCGGGAAACTTGGAGGAGTCGGGAGGAAGACGGAAAGGCAAGGCCGCCGTTTCCAAAAAACTTAAGTCTAAGGGGTGGAAATCTGTGGATGTGTCTCCTCCCATTTCCGGAGTTATGATTTCTGAGGCCGCCCCTTCTCATTCGAGAGACATTTTCAAAGGGCTTGACGATATTCCCATCCCAGATTATATATCGATTTCTCATAATCCTGGGTTGCAGGAATTTCAAGATGTCCTAAACATGAACGAGCCCTTTCCTTTAAGTGCGGTCAACACTTCCGGTCGGTTTGGGGGTTTACACATTTACACACACTTCCACAGCACTTCATGACTTTTTCATAGTAAACATTGCTTTATGGGATCCTAATCCGTAATTCTTTCTTATCGCAGGCGAGATGTCAGGACGTGGCTCTACTCTGGATAGGCTTCGGAATGTGCGCCAATCTTCTCCATTTTACGATTCCCGCAGGAGAGAAACAGACAGGGATCATGGGCGAAGCTATTCAAGTCAAGAGCGTTATGATAGAGACAGAGATTACTCGCGTGGCCGTTCTGGCTATGATTATTCTGATAGAGACCGGGGATACCAGTGCCGACCCCGATCTCGCTCTCCTCCGCCTTCCAGGGCCCCAGTAGACCTCCCAGGGCCTTCTCATCAGCAGCAGCTGCCTTCTCAATCTTCTCGGCCTGATGCTCAGCGGCCAAGAATGGAACCGACAATAGCCGCTATAATTGAACAAGCTCCGGCTGAGTTGACAAGCGAGGGAGCTGTTAAACTTGCTCAAATGAAAAATGACTACCCTGAAATTTGCATGGATGGCTATGTCTTCCCTCCTAACTTTAAAAGAATTCCTCCGGACGCTGAGACCACTGCTCATAGTTATATCCACGACTTCTACGCTCAGTATAAGGAGTGGTACAAGGCAGCCGTGAAGGCTTCTAGAGTAGCTTTTGACCGGGCGAAGATCATTGCTGAACATGATGCTGACATTGTCAAACAGAAACGCATCATTCAGGTTCTTCAATCTGAAGTGGAGACGTCCCGGAAGTCAGAGCTTGAAACACTTCAGAAACATGAAGATGTCGTGGCCAAACTGGCGAGGATGCAGTAGGAACACTGCGCCACGGTAGAAGAGATGGGCCACCGCAACACCACCATTGCAGCTGAGCGAGACTTAGCCGTTAAAGAGCTGAATGAGCTCAAGGCCAAATTCACTGAAATGGTGAAGGAGAAGGACGATGCAAACGCCACTGCTCAAGAGGCTTGCGACCAAGCAGTATCTCTCAGGACCGAACTTGCTGCGGCGGCGGTCAAGGCTTAGTCTGCGGAAGCAGAAATTCAGGAAAAGATCTTGGAGGAGAGGTCTAGGCTAGATGTTGAGTTTGACGATCTCTTAGTCACGTATAACGCTAATGTGCTGGAACACAGAAATTTAGCGTGGCTGGGAGATGATTCCATGATCTTGTACAATGCCTGGACCCGGCTGGTGAATGAGAAAAGAGCAGCGCATCCAGATGGAACACTTGACGACTTTGAACTGGAGTTGCGTTTGCTCACCGAGGATGAGAGGAAGATCCTTCATGAGGCGGTGATCTCTATGGCGAAAGAAAAGCTTGGCGTTCAATCTCTAGAGACAGGCGAAGGCTCGGGGATCGCGCATCACGGGACAAGTGTTGGAGCTGTAATTCCAACATTGCCCGAAACCACTGGTGCGGTAGATCCCCAGTCTGTTCCTGCCTACAATCCTGACCAACCATTATTATCTTCTGCCGAGGATTCTGCCCACGTTTCGGTCCAGACCAAGGAAGGTATTTGAACGCTTCTCGTAGTTTAGTTGTGAAGAACCTTAAGCAACACACTTGGCTAACAATCTTCGTTTTGTCGCATTTCAGTGACTGAAGTTATTGTTTCTGCGCCTCTTGCTCTATTAGTTCCACATCAAACACAAGGGGTTGTTTTTTCTGAAGCCATCACGACTTCTACCTTGATTGGCGAGGAGGGAGATGCAAATATGTTTTCTTTCAGCGCTCAAATGATTGAGGAGCTTCTCAATGAACCCATCGATCCCTCTGTCAACCCGTCCGATGCTGTGAGTGGGGCTGCTCCGGCCGTTAGTTCATCTATGCCAGCTATTGGCACATCCGATGCGGCCCCAGTATCTCGTGAGGACGACATTATTACTGAGATTGATGCCGAGATGGCAGCAGGGAATGCTGGTATGAATCCGCCCGGGCCTGCCCCGTTAATGGTGATTTCACCGGGCGGTACTGTAGTGATTGAAACTGCTCCTGTCCCTCCTCCTGCTACTACTCCTATGCCTCCAGCTCGACCTCCTAGAAGAATTTCCGTCGCCTCCAGTTCTGAGGAAGACGTTAACATTATATCGCTGCCGGAGGGCAAGCCTGAAAAGAGTAAGCGGTCGAGGAGAAAATCAGGCAGCGGATCTGGTGGAGCTACCCCGAAGAAGAAGATAAGGAAGAAGAAAGATTGAACTCTTTCTTTAAATCTCTGTTGCGTAGGGTAGCATTTTGTTGATTTTGATTCTTTTTATAGCCGTGTATAGATGTGGATTCGGATCCCACTAGCAGAAACTTTTTGAAACATTTTGTAATCAGATTCTTTTGGTTGATAGTGGAAATGCAAATTTATTCCCTTTTTGTCTTCAACTTGTTATGTGTTATGATTCTGCCCCCAGTATTGGGGATAAGTGTGGAGTTGACGTATGTTTATACTCCGCCTCGCACTCTGGGAGTACGGAGTTGAGTAATGTTTATACTCCAGCTCGCGCTCTCGGAGTCTGGAGTTTGTCGATATTAATACCCAGCTCGCGCTCTCGGAGTACTCTGGGGTTTTAGGAAAACGTTTATACTCCGCCTCGCACTCTGGGAGTACGGAGTTAGGTAAAAGTTCGTACCCAGCTCGTGCTCTCAGAGTATTCTGGGATTTAGGAAAATGTTTATACTCCGCCTCGCACTTTGGGAGTACGGAGTTAAGTAAAAAGTTTGTACCCAGCTCGCGCTCTCGGAGTACTCTGGGATTTAGGAAAATGTTTATACTCCGCCTCGCACTCTGGGAGTATGGAGTTAGGTAAAAGTTCGTACCCAGCTCGCGCTCTCGGAGTACTCTGGGATTTAGGAAAATGTTTATACTCCGTCTCGCACTCTGGGAGTACGGAGTTAAGTGAAAGGTTGTCGTGTATCAACCCATTTCTGGCCTGATGTGATGGCTTTCCCCCGAGCTTGGGTTTCATTTGGTGAGTGGTTGATTGCTTCATAGCCACTCCCTACTTGAATAAATCCCATTGTGTGATGGAATTTAACTCTTCATGCATCGTGATGTTGTACATTGTATTTAATGAATCACAGCTCTGGCTCAAAGAGATGGCATTTTATTGCTGAAATAAGAAAACATGGCAAAGTCAGTTGCCTTATTACAAATTCTAATTTCGAAATGCAGAAACAAATTCTAAAAAAGAATTTAAACTAAATAGATAAACATAGCCTGTTATGTGCAATAGCGACGAAGACTTTCGCTATCCAAGGCCTTTGGTGAAGCTAGACCATCAGCGGTCGTTAACTCATATATACCACCCCCGAGCTCCTGCTTAATCTCGTGTGACCCCTTCCATGTTGGTTTCATGTGTGGTAGTGCTGGATATTCTTTTTTAATAACAATCTCATTGCGTTCAAAAGTTTTAAGTCGGTCCTCGGCATTGCGTAATCGGGCGACTCGATTTCGGCGTATGACTGTTCTCAGGTCAACCTGGTCGCCCTGGACGACTCCAACTCCGTTGACGGTAGGGAACTTTAAGGTTAAGCACCACGGGGCAATTACGGCTCTGAATTCAGTAAGGGCAGGTCGTCCTAAGAAAGCGTTGTATGGCGAGACTATGTTCAACACAGCGAACTGTAATGTCCGAACTCTCCTATGTTCCTTGGATCCCAACCTAACTGGTAACTTCACCATCCCAATAGGTACGGTAGCGCTACCGTTGAATCCATGGAGGTGAGTTTGGCAAGGTTCCAAATCCCTGGCTTTCATCCTCATTTGATTATAAGCATGTATAAAAAGGATATTCACAGAGCTCCCGCAGTCAATTAGTATCCTCTTCATCCAAGCTGGACCTACTTGTGCCGATATCACGAGTGGGTCAGTAGTCGGGCTTCCGACATAATCAGTATCGTTGTCTCGGAAAGTGATGTCGTTAATTATCGCTCTCTTTCGTGTGGTCGAAGGTTTATTGTCCAAGTTATCATCATACTCAAAGTCTGTTCATCTAGCTAAGTTGTTATATGATTTCATTTCTTCCCAGCTTCGCTTCGCTGGACGAGGATTATCACTTACAACATTAATTACCAGTCTTCCTCCGACACGACCTGGTTCTTCCTGTCTTTCTGGATTTTGTACATGATTTTGATTTGAGGGGCCTGCCCCCTCAGACTGCGGTGCCTGCACAAACTGGTCTAACTTCCTCTCCCTGATCAACTTCTCAATGAGGTCCTGCAAGTGTCGACATTCATTAGTGTTGTGGCCATAACTTTCGTGGAACCTACAGAACTTCCCTGTTTGAATCTGCCTCTCCGACGATTGCTTCGGAGCCGGCTTCTTGTATTGCATAGTATTGCAAGTCTGTAGGTACACATTTTCCAACGATGTATTCAATGGTGTGTAATTATCGAACATTGGAGCCTCACGCCGTGGACCTCGATTTGGATCTCTTTTCTTATTCTGACCATTGTTACCTCTTGGCTGAGTTTGCTTGTTCTGTATGTTCAACTGAACTTTTCCGGAATTGTCACCGGACTGTTTAACTGCTACATTGCTCTGTATTCCTTCGCTTCTGGGTCCCGCATCGTCCGGCTTCCTAGACTGTTTCGTGTCCTCTTGCCGTAAGAATTGTGCGGCTTTGGAGTAGAAACGGTCCAACGATGCGGGTGGTTTTCCAGCTAACCAGTTTCCAAATTCAGAATCAGGGTCAATCCCCTTTGTCAATGCCATTAAAATTGAGTTATCGTTGGGATTACTAATCTCCACACATGCCGCATGGAATCTCTCTAAGTAACGCCTTAGCGTTTCCCCACGAGCTTGGGTAACACTGGATAAGGTGTTGACATCTTTGGGTCTAGCGACATGCATGCGAAATTGTTCAACAAATTTCTTAGCCAGTTGATCAAATGAAGAGATAGACCTAGGTGGCAATCTCGTGAACCACATCGTTGCAATCCCACCTAGAGAGATGGGGAAACTTCGACATTTTACTGCGTCATCGGCCCTTGCGGCGCTCATCGACCATTCATATTTCAAGATGTGTTGATTGGGATCAGAATTTCCTTCGTACATAGGAAGGGTTGGCATTCTGAATCGCCGGGGAGGTTCAGCATTCAGTATCTCGTCTGTGAAGGGAGTATGACTACGGGAAAGTCCCCAGTCATCATTGGTAAGGCCTTGACTTTCGCAGATCATCTGACGTATCATAGTCGAGATGTCTGGCATT
This sequence comes from Allium fistulosum, assembly GCA_030737815.1. Lineage (NCBI taxonomy): Eukaryota > Viridiplantae > Streptophyta > Magnoliopsida > Asparagales > Amaryllidaceae > Allium > Allium fistulosum. The sequence continues at coordinate 419,113,516 of CM060907.1, read as the reverse complement.
GCTACATTTTGAGCATGTTGAGCTAAGGTGTGGTCGGGTTCCACAGCGCGAGTTCGAACCGGGCGCTGTTGACGGTCCAAATTTCGCCTCCTTGGCTCGGCGTCTTCTGGGATGTAGGGTTCAGGAGTACGTCCATATTGCCGATTGTTTGGCTCTGAAAGATTTCGGGTATCAACCCTTGTTTCTGTTGTGGCAGCTGTGGCACGATTGTCCGTGGTACGCTGTGTAGTAGGGCCTCCTTGTGTTGAGGGCCCGGCCTGAAAGCTGGTCGACGGTCCTGCCCTCAACTGTCCAATGGTCAGGGCGGGTTGATATCCGACTGTTTGTGCATGGCTCCCGTCTAATCGAGGACGGGTAGATCTGTGATAGTAGTCCGATGAGGCGGAACTTTCAGTAGACGATCGGGAGATATCATCTCGTCTGGACCTTCTGCGGCCTTGGCGGTTCATCTGGTTTGTTAATTCAATATTAGCACGCAACTGTTCGGCCAATTGTTGCCGACTTTGAGTCAGCTCTTGAAGCAACATATGGAATTCTTGTCTGGTGACTGGTCCAGACGGTTCTGAATGAGCGACATTATCTTGGTTGGATGGCTGCTGTTGAGCAGGATTCTGTCCATCCCTACCTTCTTGTCCAGCAGCTGTAGAAGTGGTTCTTGTGCTAACCATTTTGAATGAAGAATCCTTTTCCTAGACTTTATGCAAATCTGAATAGAATGGAAGGATTATGAATTAGAGATCTGGATCTTCCTCTTGGATTTGTGCAATCCGGTATCGATGGTAGATCCAAGGAGCAGGAGAAAAAAGCTGGTTTTTCTCAGTGAAAGCACCAAAGTGTTTGTACCAAAAATGGGCACAACACTCTTCGGAAGTTTTTGAAGAGATAAAAGTGAAGAATAAAAATTAAAACTGTGGATTATCTAACAAAAACTCCAAATAACAGAAAGTAAATTGCAAAGACAAGCGATTTAGAGTGGTTCGGCATTTTGCCTACGTCCACTATGAAATTTGATGATTTTATTGCTCGATACTTGAAGATTACAATTCTTTATGCTGTAATACAACTGAATTTATATGCTAAGTCTCAATCTAAAGCAGCGGCGGTGTTCTGGAGTAAATCTGGCAGAATCTGGGCGCTCTTCAGTACTTAGAATTCTCCGACCCCTTTTCTGAATGACCAGGGGCTCTATTTATAGGTGTAGGAGGCTGATATTTCGCCTAAAATGAGGGGAGACCATTTCTGGTACGTCAAGGGGCCCACATGGCCGAAATCTGGAGATCCGGGCCCACTTTGGGATCGATTCGACCCTTGGTTCGAATCGATCAAGAAATCATCCAATCGAGCTGAAATTTGGTGTGAGCATTCTTCATCATGTGTTTAAGCTTCTGTGAAAATTTCATGGCATTTGGACTTGTAGAACTCGAGATATGATCGATTCAATGTTGCATTTCTGGAGAACATGGATACTTCGAATCGATCTTAGTCCGAATCGATTCGGTCGACTCGATGCTTGCTGCGACGTGGCGCGTGTCTCTCGCTTCGATCCGTTTTGTACTCCGGTTTGACTGGGTCGAATCCATGGCTTGGATTCGAGGTAATGGATTCGAAGGTAATACTCCATCGAATCGATCAGACGAGCATTTTCTTTCGTATCGACTAAGGTAGGTTTCAGTTAATGGATTCGAAGGACTCTCAGTTGAATGGATTCGAGGATGGTGGAGTCGAGGCTTATCCAATTGCATGGATTCGAAGGAGCTATCCCTCGATGGATTCGAACACAGGTTTGTTCGATGGAGTCGAAGCAAGGGAGGTTCGATGGAGTCGAACAATGGTTGTTCCATGGATTCGAACTGGGGCCTGGCCAATGGATTCGGACGAAGGGTTTTGCTGATGGAGTCGAAGCAAGGAGGATGGATCCGACCCTAGGATGGATTCGAGCCAGGACTATCCTTCCACTTTCTAACGATGATAACTTGAGCATACGAACTCGGGTTGCCTCGAAATTTGGAACGTTGGTTTCTACTACTCTGTTTGACGCGCCTTATCGATTGCAGCCCGATCTGGACTCGGACAAATTTCATCGATATCCATAGCGATCATTGTGTGTTAACTGATTTCCGAGACGATCTGTCAGCGGTCTCTAGTCAAGTCCTTGGTGTCACGGCCTTGCCAAAAGGCGGGATAACACTGGATGCATCCAAGACGTATTCACGTATCTTTTATTTCTACTACATTTGTTGTTGTCTGTATTTAACAGCACTTATAAGGACATGCTGTTATAACTATCCAGGCCGATGATAGGTTAGTTTACTCTGATTTATGTATGTATAATAATCTTTTCTTTTTGTAAAGATCATGTGTATATTATATGTCACTCGTCATGATGTGAGATTCTATTCTGTCTTTTCTTTTCTTTCACCCTAACAGTCTGTCTTTCCGGCACTTGGATATTCAACACGTGAATACTATGGATGTATTAGTGTCAATTTTTAAGGGTCAAAAAGGCGGGTCATTACAGCTTTGTATACATACATAGATGATATCATACATACATATATATATATAATGAATGTTTAAACTATTACCTTCGAAATAATGTTGAGGTTGGGCTTACAATTCGCCCTTCTGGCAATAGCTCTACTGAGTGCATTGAATCCTTTTCGTCCACTTCATTTGTTACCTCCACACCATTACTCTAGATATGGAGTTGATATACCCTCATGAGCTAGTTAAACTTGAGATTGTGAGGCCTACTCTGTTTTTAGCCATTTCCGATGTCAAGGTTACATTCGACATCTTTCACACGAGTCTTCATCACTCGAATAGAACACGTATCTCCAACTGGATTCCCACACCTTGAACAGGTCTTGAAACCACACATGGATTCCAACATCTCAAACATATGCGCTTCCAAGAGATAGAACAGAAATCTCAGTCTTAAGTGGTTTTCGATAAGTAAAACATTTACCGGTCCTGGTCTCATCAAGACTGAATCGATGAATTTGGTCATTCAATAATAATGAGAACGATTGCATATGGAAATCAGTTCTCGTATATTTATCATGTTTTCGATATTTCAACTCATATTATCCCTTAGTCAAGAGTGAAGCTGGTAGGTTAGAGCTCTATTTCTCATATCCCTACTCAAACATCAGTCTTAACTTTCACAGATAGATAAGCCTACTTCATCGGCTTTTAGAGCTAAGTATACGACTAAATGTTTTCCATAAACGAGTAAACATACAAAGCACAATTTAAGTCATATAATCAACTTATAATCCCTTTTTTTGTTTAATTAATCTTTTATTAATTAAAACCTATTTTTTTAGCAAAACATCTTTTATCTAATAAAACTTCATTTATCAATTTCTACTATTCCTTTTACTCTTATAAATACTTTAAAAAGTATTCTTATACTTATCTCAAATGGTATAAGTATATTCACAAATCATTAACAATATTTCTTACTTAAAACCTTTACTTTTTCTATTTTTTTCCAAAAGATTCCTTGTTAACCATAAAATCCACTTAAGAACAAAGGTATGAAAGAAGGCCTATAAAAGTGCTAGGTTCTACTAAAATTGAAGGCGTAGGTTTCGCCAAAGTTCAAAGAATAGCGTTTTGAAGACATTGAGATGGCTTTCAAGGAGTCGCAAGCACCATGTGCCATTACAAATGATAAATATGACAAAAGCTTTCGAAAAGAAGGGAGAAAGAAGGCCAGGTTACCCTTCCGCCTCATTAAGACCTTTCGATGCAGATTGATTCGCTTATATAAAAAAAGAAGGAATGGGTTCGAAACACCTTTCGAAGGAATTGAACGAAAGGCTTGCACACATGAACCAATTCCTTCAAAATAGAAGGTTTCGTCACTCTCAATTTACCACTTGAAGAATTGATTCTAATACACTTTTCAAAAGCTAGGATAAGCCTTTCGAAACGGTTGGAACCCTTCGAAAGCATAATGAAAATCCTACATGAAGGCCAAGAGTCCTTTTGCAAAGGCCCATTTGTCACTCTCTATTCCTTTTGAAGCAATGTGAAAACTCAACTAATTTCCCACTTGCAACAGTATAGCAATACGAAGCGAAGAGCACTTCTACGGCACTTTCAATGAAGTCGAAAGCAGTCCAGAAAAAAAGCAAAGGAAAAGAGGCACTTAGACTTTAACAACAGTGAAAGGTAGTCAAGACAATCCTTTCGACTGGGTCGAAAGGTCTGGAATTAAAAGGTGGATGCATAAGAATGGATGAGAAAGCTCGAAAGGAAAGCCTTTCGACAGCATCGAAAGCAGGCGCGTAGAAGACTGAAGGAAGGCCTTTCGACCATGTCGAAAGGATGCATGCAGAAGATTAGAGGAAGACATTTCGATTTAATCGAAAGGATGGGCATGAAAGGGGGCCGACCTGCATCTATAAATACAACCTTAGGGTCCGATTTTAGGGACCGGATTTTGAAATCCAAAACTCATTCTCCAATTTCTCAACAAAATCAAATCTTTGTAACCCTAAATCAATTTAGGGAAAGGCAGTCTTACTTGTAATGCAATTTGGATTAATATTAAAAGAGGAAGCACATGGATTCAATAAAGATTTTGATCATGAGGGAGATCATTTCGATCATTAGCACGTCTAATGATCAATTGCATATGATGCTAGCTTATCTTCTTAATTCCTTTTTGTCTTATGCGATGCCATGGGATCAACTTGGACAATGTTCATACAAATCACATTATCATCGTGTTTAATGATATAAAATGATAGACAAAGATGATGATGATGTTTCGATTTGATTAAGTTCATGGAACTTATGTTACCCGAGATGATATTCCATTGAAAATATGACATAGAGCTTGCATATTGTACATTAGATATACTTCGAAAGAACAAAACCCCTTTCAACTTGGTTGAAAGGGACGTTTTGAAAGGGATCTAATGTATAAATGATAAGCTATTTTATATGGATGAATTCCTTTGTAAGGTGCACATACAATAAAACATACAACCCTTTCGAAGGAGTTCTTCTCAGAAGAATATAAACAATGATGTCGAAAGTAATCACTTCTCCTTAAAGGAAAATTGGCCCTTCGACATAGTTAAAAGAAATGAATGTCAAATATAAATAACTTCTTTCGACTCACTCAGAAAAGAGGTGTTTTCCCCTTAACCTTCATTTCAATAAGGTTGATTGGATCTATTAATTACCATAAGACCATCCTCTCAAAAGCAATTTTTCCAAGTCAACCAAATCGAAAAGGGTTTCGAAGGGAGTGATCACTTCTAAAAATCCTCTTTTGAAGTGTAAACAATATTTCTTGTTAACCATATAGCTTTGAGGATGTTGATAAGTTTTCTTTTTAACATTTTTGGCGCTAGAAGGAGGGCTCGAACCTCCAACCATGTGGTCACCCTATAAAATAATTATGGATTGTCTAACTTGATGTGGGAAAATGAAATCCAAAAGGCTCAGTCGAATGGATAAAGATGCCATACACACCACGACTTTAGAAGAATACATAACACCAACTTTCAACATAGAGGGAGTGGTGCAAGGGCAACCACAACCCCAGCTCAACGTGACAACAATGCCACCAAAATAAAGCACTTGGAACAACAATTGTTGGTGATGCAAGAGCTTCTCAAAGCAGCGTTGTCTCAAAGGTCTTCAAAGACACCCAAACCAACCACTGGAGATGAGGTGATATCTCCAAGAAGAAACTTAATGAATCACCAATGCAGACAAAAGCAAAATCAACTTGACATCTTGAAAAAAGAAAGTGCGTCATCCATCCAACTAAACTCGATCATCAAGAAAGGGCACTGGACAAATCCTTCGAGCAATCTGGAAGCTCAACATCAAAAGAGTACAAACCAAACAGGAAAAGTTATCACGATACCGAAGCTTATCTGAAAGATGTAGCAGAAAAAGCAATTAAGGACATGCTAAATGCTAAGGGAAAGAGGACCTTGGATGAAAGAGCAAATGATAATGAATGAGTAGCACCTTTTACAGACCAAATCATGTCAACAGTCATCCCATCCTATGTAAAGATCCCAACTATGAAGTACCATGGAACTACAGATCCCAATGGTCACTTGATGTCTTTCGATAGCCAAATGGATCTGTATAATGCTCAAGGTGACGTTCGATGTAGACTGTTTTCGGTAAAGCTTTAGGGAGCCACCGCTAAATGGTATCAACATGTAACATCCCCTATCTAGAGGCCCAAAGCTAAGCGCTACAGATGCTGCAGTCATCTATAGTATTAACTTCCCGCGACTAAATATGGCTATGTTAATGGTATCTATAATATCAGAAGCACTTGAATATGAAACAAATCACAGATTTCAAAACAGAATTTTCCATTACATTTCAAAACAAGTGTTCCATATTCAGACTACACAATCCCAAACGTTTCCCAGGCAATGATAAAATATACTTATTACAGAATACGCCAAGAGCGACATATGAAGATGCCCCCTTGGATGATTAGAGTCATATAGTCATAATTGACTTGATAAATACACATCGAAAATAAACACAAAACAAAGAACTGCAACTCCTAAATAGCTATCTGTTAGCCTCCTTCTCTCCTTCGGTAGCTTTATTCATCATCCTACTAAAAACCTGAAAGAACCTCAACCCTCAGCCTATTCAAATCAATTTTGAGCGCCTGAGAGTTTAAGGAGAAAATATAAACTTCGAGTCAAACATAAAGTCTGGTGTGAATAATACTATACATCCCGGTTATTAACATTAAGTGAGACCACGCCGCTTAGCGGAACGGGTTTCCCCTCACTAACATTCTTTTAAAACACGTCTTTTGCAAACCTTTATCCTGCAACCAAATCTGGTTAAAGCAGTAAAGCATTATTATGTAAACATACATATCAGGTAACAAATGGACTATCTGTCCGAGTACTATAGTTTCGTTTGGCTTACTATTAATCTTTGGCTAACTCGGGCCTACTAGACAAAGTAACAAAATGATCTAACTTCTGTTAGACTCCTCTTCTTGGCGGTCTGCCCTTAACTATCTATTAAATACTTCTCTTCTGGACGGTCTGTCCCTAACTTAACATCTCTCAGGGTTACATGATCCTAATGGTTTTGCAAGATCACCAATAACCATCTGTATACAAACATATATTCCCTTCTGTGTGTAATCATAATTTTAGTCTTACCTGTGACAAAGCCCTACACACTGGAATTTTGGACTAAATTAGCTGAGGCCAATAGCTAATGTACAGGGTGCGACCCTATACCAGTCCCATCTGGTATTCTAATATCCGAGTCATTTTCCTTAGCGATAACTTCCCTTAAATTTTCCTTGAAAAACTCTTTCAAATTGATTTAAATCTTTAAATCATACTTGCACAAGGAAAATACATATTCTCTATGCTTTACTCAAAATCACCTTGCCTTGTTATATATACATATACATATACATATACATATATATATGTATGTATGTATGTATTACTCAACCCCTTGTTCATGAAAACATTTACCCCTTTCGAAACCATTAAACCTTGTCTTTCGAAAACATTAGAAAATCCTCTCCTTTCTTTTCTCCGAAAACTTTAAAATAATAGACATTCCTCTTTAAAAACTTTAAACATTGTCTTTCGAAAACATTGGAATAACCCTTCCTTTCTTTTCATCGAAAGCTTCAAAAAAAAAGGAAAACCTTCCCTTTCGACCCTTTCGAAACCCTGGGGAACCAACCCTTCAAAATCATTCATTAAAATTCTTTCGAAAGCATTGAAACACTAAACCTTTCGAAAGCCTTTGGGTTCAATTTTAAAACATGTGGAAACTCTTCGAAACCATTCAAAATTTGCTTCTTCAAAACCTTTAAAAACCGTCTCGGTCGAAAACTTTTGAATTATGCCTTCATGTAAAACAAAATGATAAGAAGCCCATTGAAGTCAAAAGCACTTCTTTAGAAACCATTAAAACTCTCTCTTTCGAAACCATTTGGGTTATACTTCAATTATAGAAAAAGGGTCTTTATAACATTTAAGTCGAAAGTATCAGTTTCGAAACCATTTCCTAAGTAAATAAGTGATGGTGTCGAAACCATCCCTTCGAAAGCATTGGAGAAGTGGCCAAGTTTTAAAAACAAAGTATTCCCTTCGAAACCATTGTAGTCGAAAGGTAGAAAGCGGCAGCAAAAAAAGGTTTCAGCTTTGTCGAAAGCAAACATTTAAAACTAAATTGCAGCCCATTTGAAACCATCTCCTTCAAATCCATTGACCCAGTCGAAAGCCAACCGAGTCGAAAGCCTGTAGTTGAAAGTAAGCATGCGCATTTTAATTTAAAAACAAAGTAACGCTTCGACCCCTTTGGAACCTATGGTTTCAACCTCATACCTTTCGCCTTCTATCCAATTCGCTACATACTAATTTCTTGATACTAGGCGCATTGGTTTCAATGAAGACGAACGTGGAGGGACTTGGTCGAAAGCCAACCAAGGCGGAAGCAGGTGCCGAAAGCAATAAAACAGTTAAAAAGCCTGAAATAAACAGTTCTTTTCATCTAACCTGCTTTACGTGTAAAATTTAGGTTGGTTGCCTCTTTTCTTTACCAGTAAAAAGTGCTGCACATTTCAGAGCTAATCAATTAATTTAAATCATTTGCAAAATACCCCTTCTTTTTAATTAAATATATAAAACATTTAAGTCCCATACCTTAAATAATTTTATATATTCATCAAAACACTTAGGAAAATTCTATAAAAATTCCAGAAAATCCTTTTCATTATGTTTTCTAACATATATAATTTCAGGCCCAAATAATTATTTATTTTGCCATAAATAATTTATAACCCAACAAATCATTTTCTTCACTAGAAAATTAATATAAAATCCACTATAATTCAGAAAATTATGAAAATTTAGTCACATTTCTAAAATAACATTTCTGGTCTATATCTAAATTCGCAAGGCATTTGGATGTTATTAAATAGGGTTTTCACATCAAAACATATCATATAAATCAATATGAACATGCATAAATCACCAACAAGTATATATAAACATTTAATCATCCAAAACATGGCATTATCATGCAAAATCATTTTGGTTTACCCTTAAATCCGAAAACTATAAGAAAAATGGGATGTAGTAATCATTCACCTTAGCTTTGTGATTAAAGATGTGAGATTTGATGTTGAACAAGTTGATTTACTTCTTCTTCTTGCAATCCGAACCTTATCTTCTCTTGAGATTGAAAATGGTGGCTGGCCTTACGGTATTTTTGCTTGAGAAAATGAAATGAACATATTTTTGTTTTCTTAAGGGTTTAGGGTATAATTTCATCATATTTCCCAGTTTGTCCTTCCTTATTTCCTAACATATCTTATTCATGTTATCTCGTTTTGAGTTACACATTAACAAGGCACGACTACCCTTAATTAATATCAAATCTCAATTTATTAATCATCTTACATTATTTTATTTTATTTAGCTAATTAAATATTCTAAATAATATTACTAAAAATATGGGGTGTTACACGACAATATCATGAATGGATGATCTATTCATGGAAGCAGTTTTCTTATGAGTTCTATGCCCAATTCTATATATGCAAGGACCCAACAATTGATTACACCGTTTTGGCCAGCATTAAGCAGAGACGGGGAGAGTATTTTGGAGATTACATGAAAAGATTCAATATAGAAGCATTAAAGGCTAAAGACATGAATGACCAAGATAAGCTCATTGCGGTACACTCTGGGTTAATAGAGAATGCACCATTCTGGAAGCATCTCTTTATTCATAGGTGTAAGGATATGTAGGAATTCCATTTTCAGACCGATAAATTCATTCGATGGATGAATTATATCACGCTAAGAAGAAAGCTAATCCTAAAAAGGAAAGTGGAAGGTTTGGATTAGATCGTGGACATAAGAGAACAAGATGGAAAGAGCCTAATGCTACTTCAATCATTTTAAACAAGCTACTATCTTACATCTATGTTATGACAAAGGAGAAGGTCAACTTCCCGACTTCCTTTAAGGCCAAGAATTACCCAAAATAGAGGAAAGGGGATGCCTATTGCATTTACCACAAAGCAAATGGTCAGAAAACCGATGAATGTAGAGTCTTAGCGGGAATCATTTAGAAAATAATTTGTGATGGGCATTTGTAGGTATTTATCCAGGATAATCAAAAAGCACCACGGACTGGGGACGATCCATAAAAGTTTCCTAGTAACGCGGTTAACATCTTAGAGGAAGAAGACCCATTGAGCTTGAGTCCGCCACTAAATAGGATCGATGTAATTCATGGAGGGCCACATCCAGTGGGGACTAGCAAGAGGGCCAGGAATAGGTACATCAAAGAGGCTAGAGAAGGTGTGTTCTCCATTCAAGAAGAGCCCCCACTTAAAAATCCACGACTCAACATCTCAATGCTAAATCTTGTCATTACTCCCCAAGAGCTGAAGAAGGGAGTCCATCACCCACACAAGGATCCCTTAATGATCACAGCTCAAATTGGACTGTCTATAGTGTCCAAGATTCTTATGGATACTGGTAGCGCAGTCAATGTCATTTTTAAACATGCCTTTGATCAGATGGGCATCCTAGAAGGCAAGCTAGAGCCTAGCCTTGAGTCAACCTTTGGGTTCAAGAACAAAGGATCGACCTAAGTGGGACAATTAAAATTGCTAGTATAGATGGGAGTACCACCATGTTGTTGAACATTTGAAACTCTCTTCGTAATCATTAACCAGCTATCGTTTACACAGACCCACACTTGATGAGGTAGATGCTTTTGTCTCGCCGAAATATTTGATGGTGAAATTCTTAACTAAGAGAGGCTAGGGAACAGTCCACGAAGAGCAATTCAGCTCCCGCAAAACGTATTTTGCTACATTTGAACAATAGGAAAAGGGGTATTCTACTTACCGTGATTCTTCTACAGTTTTTCAGCTTTCGGATGATGGATTTTTACATCCAACATTCGAAGCAAAAATTAGATGTAATAAGACTAACAAACATATGTATGAAAGGTACATTTCCCCTGGAAACAGGAGGAAGAGGGTCGATTCTAATTCTGTAGAATAAGGCAAAATTATCACAGAATTTGATTGTCATGGAGAAGTGGAAAGAATAAAACCCGTAGAAGACCTTAAGGAGGTATGTATCGAACAAGATGATTCTACTAAAGTAGTCAAAGTGGGAAAGGAGTTTGATTGCAACTTAAAGAGGGACTTGATTCAATTCCTTAAATCCAACAAAGATGTAGTTGCATGGTCTCATTCAGATATGGTGGGGATTGATCCATCGGTTATGTGTCATGCGCTAAACATCAATCCAGAAGCGACCCCCATTAGACAGAAAAAGAGACAGCTGGATAAAGTGCGGTCCGACGCTCTAAAAGAGGAAGTAAAAAGACTCCTTGAAAATGGATTTATTCAGGAAATCTACTACCCAAAATGGCTAGTATACCCGGTATTAGTGAAGAAGTCGAACGGTAAGTGAAGGACTTGCGTCGATTATACTGACTTAAACAAGACATGTCCGAAAGATTTTTTCCCACTGCCACAGATAGATCAGTTGGTTAATGCAACTAGTGTGCATAGATTGTTATCTCTCATGAATACTCAGGATATAATCAGATACCCATTGGGGAATTTACTACTACAAAGCAATGCCATTCAGATTAAAGAATGCAAGGGCTACCTATCAAAGATTAGTCGACAGAATGTTCAAAGAACATATCGGTCGAAATATGGAAGTTTATGTTGACGACATGCTAGTGAAATATTATGAGGCTAAAAGTCACCTTGAAGATCTAAAAGAAATGTTCGAAGTATTATGGAAATATCACATGAAACTGAATCCCCAGAAATGCTCTTTCGAAGTCCATTCCGGGAAGTTTTTAGGCTATCTGGTGAGTGCTCAAGGGATTAAAGCCAACCTAAACCAGATTCAAGCTATCAAGAATATGGTTGAGCCCAAAACTAGCAAAGATGCAATGAGTTTAAACAGTAGGGTAGTTGCCCTAAGCAGATTCATTTCCAAGACAACTGATAAGTGCATCCCTTTTTTCAATGTGATCAAGAAGAAGAAAAACTTTGAGTGGGGAGAAGACTATAAGAAGCATTTTAAGAATTGAAAAATCATTTGGAAAAATCGCCAATACTATCTAATTCCCAGAACGATGAAGTTTTGTACTTATATATGGCAGTCTCGGAACATGCAATTAGTTCGGTTTTGATTAGAGTGGACAGTGGGACTCAACTTCCAGTTTATTATATGAGCAGGCGGTTAAAGGATGCAGAGGTACGATCCACGGTAATAGAAAAACTAGCTTATTGCTTATTACTTACCGTATGAAAAATTAGGGCATACTTTCAAGCACATCCAATCAGAGTACTGACTAACTTTCCGCTCAAACAAGTATTCAGTAAACCTGAAACTTCAGGAAGATTGGTGAAATGGGGAATTGAACTTAGCCACTATGACATTGAGTTTAAACCATGGTCATCTATCAAAGGACAAGCATTGGCAGACTTTATTAATGAATGTACAAACTTCAGTAAAGAACAATGGGAAAAAGGAAAGGATGAAAAACCTATATGGCAGTTATTTGTGGATGGAGCGTCGAATGAGCAGGGAGCTGGAGCGGGATATGTCATAATAACACCAAACGGACACCGCCTACACTATGCAATGAAGTTGGGGTTTCCTACAACAAATAATGTAGCCGAATACGAATCAACGGTAGCAGGATTGACTCTGGCTTTAGAGCTCAAAATCCCACGAATTCAAATCTTTGGCGATTCGCAACTAATGGTGAATTAGATGAAGCAAGTATATCGGACTAAAGACGCTAAGCTATCTCTATATGTAAAGAAGATATTGAAGATGCTCGCTTTGTTTGAAAATTTTTCTATACATCACGTTCCGCGGGGAGAAAACTCACAGGCGGATTCATTAGCAAAGTTGGCTAGTTCAAGGAGAGCCCTGGAAACTCGGATCGTACTAGTAGGGTATCAAGCAAATCCGAGTATTGAAGTGGGAACACCCGAACAAGGAAAGGAACTATTAGTCCTAACTAGATCCCAAGCCATGTCATAAGAAAGAGAAGAAGAAGAAATTAATAGGGAAACCCCAAATGAGAGAATCAACCAGCCAAGGACAGATGACTGTTATAATAACAGTTGGATGTCGCTTATTGCCGAACATCTTTCTAAAGGGATATTGCCATCTGACAAGGGGAAGGCTAGGAAAATCAGACGTCAGGCTCCAACTGTGACACCCCGCACCTCTAGGCACCCCGAAAATCGAACACGACTAGAAGCACGGGTGGTCGGGTGAAATAAATATCCATAATATAGCGCAGAGACTAAGGCAACAACATAAAATGATTAAAATATTACAGTGGAAGAAAATTTTCACTAATTATAAATTAATAGCAAAACAGCTTCAATAAAAACAACATTATCCCAAATTTATTTCTGAAACCAAAAGTACCAAGTAGTCTCCACCAAAACATAAAACATAACAAAGTTCACAATATGGTCCCTATATATAGAGTAAAGTATGGAAAAGAGAAACGAAGTACATGAAACAAATGAATCAAAAGCTGAAGATAACAACTGCTCCAATGACCCTCCAAGCTGCAAAGAACTACAACCTAGACCTGCCCTCCAGTGATTTAGGGAAAATAGGAATGGGTCGGACATAAAGTCTGGTGAATGAAAAATAAAATGAAGCAGAAAGAATAAAACAGTTTAATTCCAGGTCTTCCTCGGATATCGCAGAAGGTGAATAATATAATGCAGTGAATCCTTCTTAGATACAGTTCCTAAGAAGCCAAAGTCTGTGGTCACTCTAGGGAAGTCAACCATGCAGTAATACTAAACGTCAATCGGCCTGTCGGACCTGTTGTCCTTACCTATCCACATGCTACAACGTGAAAGTCATGCTCTACACCCGTGCACTGTGACTAAATGCCTCTTATGTCTGACCGGCGCTGACTCAAACAACCTCGCAGGACCCCGAAGTTGTGCTCAAGCTCCGCCAAATCGAACTCCTATCCTCATGTATCCTCGGTCACCAACGTGGACTTGCCCCTATCCAAAGTGTCCGTCCTCCGAAAGTGCGCCCGCAGCTGGGTCGGCCGTGCAAAATCTTCCAACGATATGTCTAAAGAATCCTACGTCCGAGCACACTTGTCATGTTCCGTCCACGTCGATCTGCCTGAAGAAGTCTACGATTGCGGATGCTATCTATCCTACATACTAGCAACTTACGAAAGGTAACAAACATCCTTGTGAACCTACTTGCCCGCTCCTAGTATGTACAACCAAAACTATATTTTGGTCTTAACTACATGAAACACCTATCCAGACCTTTACAAGGTCTGCTAACCAAATTGCTTCCAGATTAATTAATTTTACCGTTACTGTTTATTTCCCTTAATCTGCTTTAGGCCATTTTTACATCCGATTTGGTTATTTCACAATTTCCCTTTTTCTTACATAAATGGTATTTTAATTTCACGTCCGTTCAGTCTGTATGGTTTGTATGTAATTTTTGTGCCATTTTGTTACAGATTTACACTAGCCTTTAGGGTCCATTTAATTTACATTTTTTTCCACCCTAATTTACGTTCTCCTTTTAGAGATTTAATCTATACAATATTTTTATCCAATAGCCACAAACCATTTAATTACACAAAATTCCACTTTTACATTTTTAGGCCACATATGAAACAAACAATTATGCCAATTAGACTTCCCAATTTTGTTCCAAAACCATATTCAAAATTATGTAATTATATCAATCAAAACCATAATTTTATTTAAGTAACATATTCTGAATTTATTCAACTAACCCGTTCTACCATTAGAATTTGAATAACAATTCTAATTCAATTTAATTAAACCAGTCTTATTTACATCATGAAACATGAATAATAATTTGTTTATTCCAAATTTCAACCTAAACATGAATTAGAATTGAGAAGTGGAAGAAGAAGAGATACAATAATTTACATAAATTTCAATCTTATTTATGCCATAAAGCGTGAATAGACAATTTATATGTCCCATATTTTAAACCAAACATGAATAAGATTTGAGAAGTGGAAGAAGAAGTTGCAATAATTTACATCTATTCTCAATTAATAACAGAAATTAATTCATATTAACGTGTTAGAAAAGAACTGAAATTGTTTATTTTTCTATTTCATATTGATTCCCACTCACCTGGCACTTGAGCTTGCATAAATTTGAAAAAATATTTGCTTTAATCTTTCTCCCTTTGATTCTTCTAAATTCCCCGAATTGCTTAAATATATATAGATAATTTAATTTGGTAGAGATTTGTTTATTTAGTAGAGAAAAGGAGGAAGAATAATACACACTAATTTTACTGTAGAATTATGGCGACGGCTGAATAACAGATTTTGGGTGACAACGGGACTTGATCCCTGGTCACTAAGGAAGTCAACATGCACCTTTACCTCTGTACCAAATGCACTATTAATTTCTTTTTAATTATATTTCCCATAAAATGTTGGGGTGTTACATTCTCCCCTCTTAATGGATTTCGTCCCCAAAATCTCTAAAGACGGAAGAACGTAATTAACAACCAACATCCAAGAACTACATCCATCTACTCAACCATCATCCATTTCTACCATTTTCCTTATTTTTAACTAATGCAATTTATGATTTATGCTAAGTGAAATGCATATGAACTTACCTAATGCAAAAAAGTAGTCGGTCTTCTGAATCAGTTGACCTTCTGTAATACAAGTATGCTTATGCCATGCAACCAAATGTATGCAGTATCCCTAGTATAATTGATAATTCTATATGTATGTTTCAATCATTCACCCAAATGCACCATCCATATGCAATTCCTGTTTATATAGATATACATACATACATACATACATACATATATATATATATATATATATATATATAAACACACACACAGACACAACCATGTGCAAATGCAATAGATAACATGCACACATATGCAGGTGTGTGTACGTAGTTGGTCGATTATCCTAATAAATATCTATCTAGTGCATGCAATGCATCCATTTGCAAACATTGGCATCCACTTGCAATCATTTTCATCCATCAAACATAACATGCCCTAATGACATGTTTACAACTAAGCTACCATCCATAGGTTGCACCTAAAGATTATCGAAAAGACCCTAACTAAGGAAAGATCAAAGATCAAAGATCAAAGATAGGATATTTGAAGTGTACCTTCAAATAAAAAAGGATAAGAAGTTCGAATTCATTCCTCAGACTCCCATGTGCACTCCTTGGGGTCATCTCCCCACTAAACCTTCACTAGACGAACTTCCTTGTTGCATAATCTCTTGACGCCATGTTCCAATATATGAGTGGGTGTACGACGCACAAGTGATTCGCGCTCTACCTCCACTTCCCTTAGCTGATCGGGTTCTACTACTACTACGGAATCATGTAGACACTTCCTCAGATGCGAAACATGAAAAACATTGTGAACTCCTGCCAACCTATCTGGAAGATCAACTCTGTATGCCACTTTTCCAATCCGTGCGGTAATAGGGAAGGGTCCTACAAATCTCGGTGCCAACTTACCCACGGAGTCAAATCTCATAACGTTTCTCAGAGGAGAAACCTTGACAAAAACCATATCTCCAACCTTAAACTCCAAATCTAAACGTCTTCTGTCGGCATATGACTTTTGTCTATCTTGTGCAGTCTTCAACCTCTTGCGAATCAAATCCACCTTCTTGGAAGTTTCCCCACCAAGTCTGGTCCAAGCAAGATCCTATCGGTGGTATCCCACCAACAGGTCGGTGATCTACATGCTCTGCCATATAGAGCCTCGAACGGTGCCATCCAATGCTTGCTTGATAACTATTATTATACGCGAACTCCACCAAAGGTAGGTGGTCTTCCCAAGAGCCACTGAAGTCAATGATGCACAATCTGAGCAAATCTTCCAAAACCCTATTTACCCTCTCAGTCTGTCCATCTGTCTGAGGGTGATATTTACCCTCTCAGTCTGTCGCTCACAATGCTGGCGGGAAATCCATGAAGCCTAACTATCTCCCTTACATAAAGAGTCGCCAAAGAAGTTGCCGTCCTATTACTCTTAATGGGTATAAAATGAGTGCTCTTCGTCAGTCTATCCACAATGACCCAAATGCTCGTGTTCCCTTTCCGTGACCTTGGTAATCAATCCACGATGTCCATAAAGACGCTCTCCCATTTCCATAATGGAATATCCAATGGCTGCAATAGTCCTCCGGGCTTCTTCTGTTCCGCCTTTACCCTTTGGCAAGTGATGCACTTCGATACATACTCCACCACCCTCTTCTTCATTCCGGGCCAATAGAATACCCTCTTCATATCCTGGTACATCTTATCACCACCGGGGTGCACTGTCATCCTAGAATGATGTGACTCGGCCAACACCGCATCTACGAAATCCTCACTATGGGGAACACAAAGTCTACCATCCCTTCTAAGCCATCCCCTAGTGTCCATGGTATAGCGCCTAAGATGTGGTGATGACTCTCCTCTACCAAGCTTATCTAAAATGTCCTTTAACTCTTCGTCCTCACCTTGCCTTGCTCCAATCTGCTCCATCATAGTAGGCTGGATGTCGAGGGCTGCTAACAATCCCGGAGCTAAATCCGATCGAGGTCTAAAATCAAAGGTAGCAATGTACTCCAAATGAATCCATTCCAAAAATAGAGGACTTAAAACCACTTTGTGTCTACTCAATGCATCTTCCACTACATTACCCTTGCTAGGGGTATAGGAAATCTCAAAGTCATAAGAGTCTAAAAACTCCATCCATCTTTGCTGTCTCAAATTCAAGTCTTTCTAAGAGAATAGATACTTCAAAGACTTATGATCTGTGAAAAGCTTAAATCTTTCTCCTAAGAGATAGTGCCTCCAAGACTTGAGAGCAAAAATTATAGCTGCCAACTCAAGATAATGCGTCGGGTAGTTCTTCTCATGCGTTTTCAACTGTCTACTCGCATAGCACACTACCCTACCCTCTTGCATAAGTACCAACGCTAGCCCCGTACCACAAGCATTCGTATAAATTGAGAAAGGCTTGGTTCCATCCGGTAATACCAATACGGGCGTGGTAGTCAAAGCTTCCTTCAATCGACCAAAGGCATCCTCACACTTGGCATCCCAAACAAAAGCTGAGTTCTTCTTGGTAAGATGGGTAAGTGGAGCTGATATCCCAACGAAGTCCTTAATGAACTTCCTATAGTAGCCCGCAAGACCAAGGAAACTCCTTATGTCCATGGCATTCTGAGGGGTCTGCCAATACTGTACTGCTGCCACTTTCGCCGGATCTACTACAAGTTCATCCTCCGAAATGATGTGTCCCAAAAAGCGAACCTAATCCCTCCAAAAGTGGCACTTGGAGAACTTCGCCTTCAACTTATGTGCTCGTAGGGTCCTAAGCACTTCTTCCAAGTGAACAATATGCTCATCCTTGCTTCGCGAATAAACCAAAATGTCGTCGATGAACACCACCACAAACTTGTTCAACGATTCGCGAAATACTCGACTCATCAGGTCCACAAAATATGCCAGAGCATTGGTTAGCCCCAATGTCATGACTAACCACTCAAATAACCTATCCGGAGTCCTAAACGCAGTCTTCTCGATGCTATCCTCTGCCACACGCAACTGGTGAAATCCCGTGGCCAAATCAATCTGCGAAAATACCTTGGCTCCTACTAGCTGGTCGAAGAGATTGTCTATACGGGGAGAGGATAACGATTCTTCTTCATTAACTTATTAAGCTTCCTATAATCCACGCAAATCCTGAGAGATCCATCCGCCTTAGTGGCAAAGACGATGGGTGCGCCCCACTCAAAAATTCTCTTACAAATGAAGCCCTTCTCCAAAAGCTCTCAAATCTGCTTGCTCAACTCGCGACGTTCCTTAGGAGCCATATGCCTAACCGGTAAAGCAACTTGTTTGGCATTATCGATAAGATAAATCTTGAACTCGATCTCTCTTCGAGGTGGAAGGCCAGCAACCTCCTCGAACACATCTAGAAAGTCTCTAACAACGGGTACCGAACACAAACTATCGGCCAATAAGTTAAGAGAATAAAGGTAGCTCAACATGACTAATCCTCTAGGATCACAAGATACCTCCAAGGTACGTCCACTACAAGTGCATAACCTCACTACCCTCTTATCGCAATTAAGAACAGCACCATACACAGATAGCCAATCCATACCAAGAATCAACCAGAACCCGGAAAAGCGCAATACAAAGGCACTACAGTCAAACTCAACCCTTAAAATAAAAAATTTCAAATCCCGACATAACATGGACAAATAGGCCGATCCTCCTACAAGATTTGATACTACTATGGGGTCGGTCACTAAGCAAGCATCAAGACCAAGACCCTCTATTAGAGTACTAGATATAAAAGAGTGCGAAGCTTCGGAATCAAATAGGGTACGAACAGGAAAATCAGAGATAGTTAACACACCTTCGATGATCACCTTCTTTCCCTTGTCCACAATCAGACGAGTACTAGAGGAAGGAGCTGCCTCTAAAGCATAAGCCTGAGCAGGCTGTGAAGGTGTCTGTGAACTGTCCTTGGGCTTCGATGGACCATCCGTTTTCATATGCCCCACTTAATCGCAAAGAAAGCACCTCAGTCTCGGTCGCTCTCCTGCCCCTCTACAATCCTTAGCAAGATGACCTGGTTTCCCATAAGTATTGCACTTACAGTCCTCCCTTGGCTTTTCCACCTGACCCTCCTCCTCCTCTCCTCTTTCCTTTCCACTGCTTCTTCCCATCATTCTTCTGCGCTACATCTCCTTTCTTCTCAGTATCAGCAAGTAAAGCCATCTCTACCAATCCCTCAAAAGTGGCTC
This sequence comes from Allium fistulosum, assembly GCA_030737815.1. Classification (NCBI taxonomy): domain Eukaryota; kingdom Viridiplantae; phylum Streptophyta; class Magnoliopsida; order Asparagales; family Amaryllidaceae; genus Allium; species Allium fistulosum. The sequence goes on along the minus strand of CM060907.1, from coordinate 419,093,608 downwards.
CCATCGGAATGTGGCTCACCGCCAAACTCTGCAGTGGCTGACTCAAACCCTTAGTGAACTTCAGCGCCTGCTTGTGAGGAGTAATGATCAAGTCTAGTCCAAATCTGGCAAGCTCATTGAACTGATTAACATATCCTTAACTGTCATATCCCCTTGCTTGAGCTGTATAAATTTCTCAAGCTGCACTCCCTCTTTAGCCTACGATAAGAATTTCCTCTCGAACCTAGTACGAAAATCAACCCAAGTCAAATTATCAGCCTCAGCCTCAGCCTCAGCCTCAGCAATCTCCCACCAACAAAGAGCCTCTTCCTGCAACTGCCATGAAGCCAACTACTTCCGAGCCAAGTCCTCCAATCCCATAAGTCCAAATATCCGCTCACAACTACGGATCCAAGCTCTCGCTTCAGTATATGACTTGGTGTCAAGAAACGACTTGCCTCCTAAGCTGGTGTAGTCCTTGCATAACTTGGGAAAATCGGGAATGCCTGGCGGACGGGCTGGAGCCCCTTCCGCCGGAGCAGCATTCCCAGTTGGTGGCTCTGCTTGTGCAGTAGCCTGAAAATAACGTCTGAACCAAGCAGGCATATTAAGGCCTGGAACTTAGGGGATATCTTGCGGTTCAGACATTTCTATCTATGAATATTAAAAAGATGGGATTAGGTACTCCACAAATGGTTCAATAGATAGGGAGGACGAGATAGGAGGGACCCATTTCTAAAATTTCTTTTTTTCCAAAATATATACATATACTTTTAAAATTTTTATTTGGAATATCCTTTAAAAATTATTCGAAAACCTTTATATTTTTAAAATATTTTTAGGATTACCGAAACCTTAGCTCTAATACCAACCGTGACACCCCGCACCTCTAGGCACCCCAAAAATCGGATATGACTAGAAGCACAGGTGGTCGGGTGAAACAAAAAACCATAATATAGCACAAAGACTAAGGCAACAACATAAAATGATTAAAATATTACAGCGGAAGAAAACTTTCACTAATTATAAATTAATAGCAAAACAGCTTTATTAAAAACAACATTATCCCAAATTTATTTCTGAAACCAAGAGTACCAAGTAGTCTCTACCAAAACATAAAACATAACAAAGTTCACAATATGGTCCCCATATATAGAGTAAAGTATGAAAAAGAGAAACGAAGTACATGAAACTAAAGAAACAAAAGCTGAAAATAACAACTGCTCCAATGACCCTTAAAGCTGCAAAGAACTACAACCTAGACCTGCCCTCCTATGATTTGGGGAAAATAGGAAAAATAGGAATGGGTCGGACATAAAGTTCGGTGAATGAAAAATAAAATGAAGCAGAAAGAATAAAACAGTTTAATTTCAGTTCTTCCCCGAATATCGTAGAGGGTGAATAATATAATGCAGTGAATCCTTCTTAGATACAGTTCCTAAGAAGCCAAAGTCCATGGTCACTCTAGGGAAGTCAACTATGCAATAATACTAAATGTCAATCGGCCTGTCGGACCTGCTGTCTTTACCTATCCATGTGCTACAACGTGAAATTCATGCTCTTTACCCGTGCACTGTGACTAAATGCCTCTTACGTCTGACCGGCGCCGACTCAAACAACCTCGCAGGACCCCGATGCGCTCAAGCTCCGCCAAACTGGACTCCTATCCTCCTGTCTCCTCGGTCACCAACGTGTACTTGCCCCTATCCAAAGTGTTGGTCCTTCGAAAGAGTGCCCACAACTGGGTCAGCTGCGCAAAATCTTCCAACGATCTGTCTAAAGAAGCCTACCTCGGAGCACACTTGTCCTGTTCCGTCTGCGTCGATCTGCCTGAAAAGGCCTACGATTGCGAATGTTATCTACCCTACATACTAGTAACCTATGAAAGGTAACAAACATCCTTGTGAACCTACTTGCCCGCTCCTAGTACGTACACCCAAAACTATATTTTGGTCTTAACTGCATGAAACACCTATCCAGACCTTTACAAGGTTTGCCTACCAAATCGCTTCAAGATTAATTAATTTTACCGTCACTGTTTATTTCCATTAATCTGCTTTAGGCCATTTTTACATCCGATTTGGTTATTTCACAATTTCCCTTTTTCTTACATAAATGGTATTTCAATTTCAAGTCCGTTCAGTCCGTATCGTTTGTCTGTAATTTTTATGCCATTTTGTTACAGATTTACACTAGTCTTTAGGGTCCATTTAATTTGCATTTTTTTCCACCCTAATTTACGTTCTCCTTTTAGAGATTTAATCTGTACAAAAATTTTATCCAATAGCCACAAACCATTTAATTACACAAAATTCCACTTTTACATCTTTAGGCCACATATGAAATATACAATTATACCAATTAGACTTCCCAATTTTATTCCAAAACCATATTCAAAATTATGTAATTATATCAATCAAAACCATAATTTTATTCAAGTAACATATTCTGAATTTATTCAACAAACCTGTTCTACCATTAAAATTTGAATAACAATTCTAATTCAATTTAATTAAACCAATCTTATTTACGTCATGAAACATGAATAACAATTTGTTTGTTCCAAATTTCAACCCAAGAATTGAGAAGTGGAAGAAGAAGAAGATACAATAATTTACATAAATTTCAATCTTATTTATGCCATAAAACGTGAATAGACAATTTATATGTCCTATATTTTAAACCAAACATGAATAAGATTTGAGAAGTGGAAGAAGAAGAAGTTGCAATAATTTACATCTATTCTCAATTAATAACAGAAAATAATTCATATTAACATGCCAGAAAAGAACTGAAATTAAACTACTTTATTTTTCTATTTCATATTAATTCCCACTCACCTGGCACTTGAGCTTGCATAAATTTGAAAAAAGCTTTGCTTTAATCTTTCTCCCTTCGATTCTTCTAAATTCCCCAAATTGCTTGAATATATATAGATAATTTAATTTGGTAGAGATTTGTTTATTTAGTAGAGAAAAGGAGGAAGAATAATACACACTAATTTTACTGTAGAATTATGGCGACGGCTGAATAAGAGATTGGGTTTAGGTTAGATGGTTTATTTATAGATTGTTTGAGTGAATATAATCCATTAGATTATTTTAGATTAAATCTAGTTCTTTCATACACTTAATGGTTATCCATTCTAGCCCATACACATCACTCAACCAATAAAATTTAGCCCTCTCATCCTATTACAATACTGGAGCGAATGGGAAGCTGCCACATGTCAGAAACAACGTTGAAATACGTAGTAAAATCGCTGGAAATGAACCAGCTAAAAAAACATCGCAACAGATTTTGGGTGACAACAGGTCTTGATCCCTGGTCACTAAGGAAGTCAACATGTGCCTTTACCACTGTACGAAATGCGCTTTTAATTTCTTTTTAATTATATTTCCCGTAAAATGTCGGGGTGTTACATTCTCCCCCCTTAAAGGATTTCGTCCCTGAAATCTCTAAAGATGGAAGAACGTAATTAACAACCAACATCCAAGAACTACATACATCACTCAACCATCATCCATTTCTACCATTGTCCTTATTTTTAACTAATGCAGTTTATGATTTATGCAAACTGAAATGCATATGAACTTACCTAATGCGAAAAAGTAGTCGGTCTTCTAATCAGTTAACTTTTTTTAATACAAGTATGCTTATGCCATGCAACCAAATATATGCAGTTACCCTAGTATAATTGATAATTCTATATGTATGTTTCAATCATTCACCCAAATGCACCATCCATTTCGTTTATATATATACATATACACACACAACCATGTGCAAATGCAATAGACAACATGCACGCATATGCAGGTGTGTGTACCTAGTTGGCCGATTATCCTAATAAATATCTATCTAGTGCATGCAATGCATCCATTTGCAAACATTGGCATCCACTTGCAATCATTTTCATCCATCAAACATAACATGCCCTAATGACATGTTTACAACCAAGCTACCATCCATAGGTTTCACCTAAAGATTATCGAAAAGACCCCAACTAAGGAAAGATCAAAGGTCAAAGATAGGATATTTGAAATGTACCTTCAAATAGAAAAGGATACGAAGTTCAAATTCTCTCCTCAGATTCCCATGTGCACTCCTTGGGGTCATCTCCCCACTGAACTTTCACTAGACGAACTTCCTTGTTGTGTAATCTCTTGACGTCGTGTTCTAATATATGGGTGGGTGTACAACGCACAAGTGATTCGCGCTCTACCTCCACTTCCCTTAGCTGATCGGGTTCTACTACTATTGCGGAATCATGTAGACACTTCCTCAGATGCGAAACATGAAAAACATCGTGAACTCTGCCAACTTATTTGGAAGATCAACTTTGTATGCCACTTTTCCAATCCATGCGGTAATAGGGAAGGGTTCTACAAATCTCGGTGCCAACTTACCCACTGAGCCATATCTCATAACGTTTCTCAAAGGAGAAACCTTTACAAAAACCATATCTCCAACCTTAAACTAGAAATTTGAACGTCTTTTTTCGGCATATGACTTTTGTCTATCTTGTGCAGTCTCCAACCTCTAGCGAATCAAATCCACCTTCCCCAAAGTTTCCCTCACCAAGTCTGGTCCAAGCAAGATCCTATCGGTGGTATCCCACTAACAGGCCAGTGATCTACATGGTCTGCCATAGAGGGCCTCGAACGGTGCCATCCCAATGCTTGCTTGATAACTATTATTATATGCAAACTCCACCAAAGGTAGGTGGTCTTCCCAAGAGCCTCCGAAGTCAATGATGCACAATCTGAGCAAATCTTCCAAAACCCTATTTACCCTCTCAGTCTGTCCATCTGTCTAAGGATGATATGCCTTGCCTAGATTCAATTCCGTTCCCAAGGCTTGCTGAAGACTCCTCCAAAACTCGCTTTTGAATAATGGATCTCTGTCGCTCACAATGCTGGCGGGAACTCCATGAAGCCTACCTATCTCACTTACATAAAGAGTCGCCAAAGAAGCTGCCGTCCTATTACTCTTAATGGGTATAAAATGAGCGCTCTTCGTCAGTCTATCCACAATGACCCAAATTCTCGTGTTCCCTCTCTGTGACCTTGTTAATCCATCCACGAAGTCCATAGAGACGCTCTCCCATTTCCATAATGGAATATCCAATGGCTGCATTAGTCCTCCGGGCTTCTTCTATTCCGCCTTTACCCTTTGGCAAGTGATGCACTTCGATACATACTCTGCCACCCTCTTCTTCATTCCGGGCCAATAGAATACCCTCTTCATGTCCTGGTACATCTTATCACCACCAAGGTGCACTGTCATCCTAGAATGATGTGACTCGGCCAACACCGTATCTACTAAATCCTCACTACAGGGAACACAAAGTCTACCATCCCTTCTAAGCCATGCCCTAGTGTCCATGGTATTGCGCCTAAGATGTGGTGATGACTCTCCTCTACCAAGCTTATCTAAAATGTCCTTTAACTCTTCGTCCCCATCTTTCCATGCTCCAATCTACTCCATCAAAGTAGGCTAGACGTCGAGGGCTGCTAACAGTCTAGAGATAAATCTGATGGAGGTCTAAAATCAAAGGTATCAATGTACTCCAAATGCTTCCATTCCAAAAACAGAGGACTTAAAACCACTTTGCTTCTACTCAACGCATATGCCACAACATTACCCTTGCCAGGGGTACAAGATATCTCAAAGTCATAAGAGTCTAAAAACTCCATCCATCTTTGTTGTCTCAAATCAAGTCTTTCCGAGAGAATAGATACTTCAAAGACTTATGATCTATGAAAATCTCAAATCTTTCTCCTAAGAGATAGTGCCACCAAGACTTGAGAGCAAAAACTATAGCTGCCAACTCAAGATAATACGTCGGGTAGTTCTTCTGATGCATTTTCAATTGTCTACTTGCATAGCACACTACCCTACCCTCTTGCATCAGTACCGCCCTAGCCCCGTACCACAAGCATCCATATAAACTGAGAAAGGCTTGGTTCCATCTGGTAATACCAATATGGGCGCGGTAGTCAAAGCTTCCTTCAATCGACCAAAGGCATCTTCACACTTGGCATCCCAAACAAAAGCTGAGTTCTTCTTGGTAAAGCGGGTAAGTGGAGCTGATTTCCCAGCGAAGTCCTTAATGAACTTCCTATAGTAGCCCGCAAGACCAAGGAAACTTCTTATGTCCATGGCATTCTGAGGGGTCTGCCAATCCTGTACTGCTGCCACTTTCGCCGGATCTACTGCAAGTCCATCCTCTGAAATGATGTGTCCCAAAAAGCGAACCTCATCCCTCCAAAAGTGGCACTTGGAGAACTTCGCCTTCAACTTATGTGCTCGCAGGGTCCTAAGCACTTCTTCCAAGTGAACAGTATGCTCATCCTTGCTTTGTGAATAAACCAAAATGTCGTCAATGAACATCACCACAAACTTGTTCAACAATTCGAGAAATACTCGACTCATCAGGTCCATAAAATATGCTGGAGCATTGGTTAGTCCAAATGGCATGACTAACCACTCAAATAACCTATCCGGAGTCCTAAATGCAGTCTTCTCGATGCTATCCTCCGCCACACGCAACTGATGAAATCCCGTGGCCAAATCGATCTGTGAAAATACCTTGGCTCCTAGTAGCTGGTTTTGGTTTAGGTTAGTTGGTTTATTTATAGATTGTTTGAGTGAATATAATCCATTAGATTATTTTAGATTTAATCTGGTTCTTTCATACACTTAATGGTTATCCATGTTAGCCCATACACATCACTCAACCAATAAAATTTAGCCCTCTAATCCTATTACATCACTGGTGCGAATAGGAAGCCGCCACATGTCAGAAACAACGCTGAAATACGTAGAAAAATCGCTGGAAACGAACCAGCTAAAAAAACATCGCAACAGATTTTGGGCGACAACGGGACTTGATCCCTAGTCACTAAGGAAGTCAACATGCGCCTTTACCACTGTACCAAATGCTCTTTTAATTTCTTTTTAATTATATTTCCCATAAAATATTGGGGTGTTACACCAACTTTCATGATAGTGGATGGTACTTTTTATAAGATGGGATATGCATTACCTTACTTAAGATGTGTGAGTCTGAAAGATGGAATGAAATTATTGGTGGAAGCGTAAAGGATTTTTGCGGGACCACTTCAATGGGGCAAAGTTGGCAAAGAGAATAATAAGACAAGTCTTTTATTAGCCTCGAATGGCAAGTCAAGCTATTGAATATGTGAGGAGTTGTGAAAGATGCCAAAATTACTCAAAGATTCCTCGATTTCCACCAAGCCAATTAATTTCGATTTCAAGTCCATATCCCTTCGATATAAGGGGAATCGACCTAATCGAGCCATTGCCAATTTCTAAAGGGGGAGCAAAGTATGTTGTAGTCACCATAGACTACATTACTAAGTGGGTAGAAGCAGAACCACTCCCCAAAATCACTTCTGGGAAAGTGCTTAAATTTGCCATTAAAAACATTATTACCAGATTTGGAATCCCTTACGAGATTATATCAGATAACGGAACATAATTTGAAAGTGAGGAGTTTTCTCGGTTTTGTCATAAGAATGGGATCATAAAAAGTTTCTCATCCATGGCGCATTCAAAGGCCAATGGGGCCGTTAAAGCTGCAATAAGACTATTAAGACAATCTTGAAACAACGATTAAATAAAGTCAAAGGGAATTGGGTAGAATAATTGCCACTTGTACTTTGGGCCTATCAAACATCTACTAAAACTGCGACGGGACATACCCCTTACTCTCTAAATATGGGTGTGAAGCAATGTTTCCAATTGAAATTGAGATGCCCATACATTGAAGAACCGCATATGCCTTCGACCCAAATCAAGAGTTGAAGAAAGAATCGTTAGACTTAATACATGAATTAAAAGATGAAGCAGCTATCCAAACTGTAGAATATTAAAGAGCAATTTCAAAGCACTACAATTTAAAAGTAAAAACAAGATCATTTCAAGAGGGAGACTTAGTACTCTGAAGGGTAATGGAAAACACAAGAAATCCTGCCGATGGACTGCTTGGACCAGATTGGGAAGGTCCTCCAATTGTATTCAAAGTAATTCCACCTGGAGCTTATTATGTCGATAGGACGGCAATATGGTTCCTAGAACATGGAATGCGGAACACTTGCGACCATATTTTCTTACAAAGAATGAATAAAACTGACTTCCTAAAAAAGAAAGTCTACATGGCTAGGAGTAAAATTCTCCTTGCACTTGGACATTACCTTTAACGGTCAAAGCCTTTGTCCACGCTGAGTTGGTCAGGTCAAAGCGCCTCCTGGAGGAAGGTAAGAGTAAGCCTATATCCACGCCACGCTATGGCCAGGTCAAAGCATCGATAAGCCCTTGGCCACGCCACGCTATGGCCAAGTCAAGACTCCTCCTGGAGGGAGGTTAGAGTAAGCCTTTATCCACACCACGCTATGGCCATGTTAAAGCATCGACAAGCCCTTGGCCGCACGCTATGGCCAGGTGTAACATCCCCAGTCTAGAGGCCCAAAGCTAAGTGCTACAAATGCAGCAGTCATCTATAGTATTTACTTCCGGCGACTAAATACGGCTATGTTAATGGTATCAATAATATCAGAAGCACTTGAATATGAAACAAAACACAGATTTCAAAACAACATTTTTCCATTACAATTCAAAGCAGATGTTCCGTATTCAGATTACATAATCCCATAACTTTTCCCAAGAAATGATAAAATATACTTATTATAAAATATGCCAAGAGCGACATATGAAGATGCCCCCTTGGATGATCAGAGTCATATAGTCATAATTGACTTAATATATACACAGCGGAAATAAGCACAAAACAGAAAACTGCAACTCCTAAATAGCTATCCGTTATCCTCCTGCTCTCCTTCGATAGCTTTATTCGTCATCCTACTAAAACCTGAAAGAACCTCAGCCCTTAGCCTACTCAAATCAATTTTGAGCACCCGAGAGTTTAAGGGAAAAATATAAACTTCGAGTCAGACATAAAGCCTGGTGTGAATAATACTATATATCCGGGTTACTAATGTTAAGTGAGACCACGCCGCTAAGGAACGGATTTCCTCTCACTAACACCCTTTTAAAACATATCTTTTGCAAATCTTTTCCTGTAACCAAATCTAGTTAAAACTGTAAAGCATTATTATGTAAACATACGTATCAGGTAACAAATGGACTATCTGTCCGACTACTCTAGTTTTTATTGGCTTACTATTAACCTTTGGCTGACTCGGGCCTACCAGAAAAAGTAACAAAATGATCTAACATCTGTTAGACTCCTCTTCTGGGCGGTCTGCCCTTAACTATCTGTTAAATACTTCTCTTCTGGATGGTATGTCCCTAACTTAACATCTCCTAGGGTCACCTGATCCTAATGGGTTTGCGAGCTCACCAATAACCTATCTGTATACAAACATATATTCCCTTCTGTGTGTAATCATAATTTTAGTCTTACCTGTGACAAGCCCTACACACTGTAATTTTGGACTAAATTAGCTGGGGCCAATAGCTAATGTATAGGGCGCGACCCTGTACCAGTCTCGTCTGGTATTCTAATATCTGAGTCATTTTCTCTTAGGCATAACTTCCCTTAAATTTTCCTTGAAAAACTCTTTCAAATTGATTTAAATCTTTAAATCATACTTACACAAGGAAAATACATATTCTCTATGCTTTACTCAAAATCACTTTGCCATGTTATATATATATATATATATATTATATTTCACTCATGCCCTTGTTGATGAAAACATTTACCCATTTTGAAACCATTAAATCTTGTCTTTCGAAAACATTGGAAAATCCTTTCCTTTCTTTTCTCCGAAAGCTTCAAAATATTAGACATCCCTCTTTAAAACCTTGAAACATTGCCTTTCGAAAACATTGGAATAACCCTTCCTTTCTTTCCATCGAAAGCTTCGAAAACAAAGGAAAACCTTCCCTTTCGACCCCTTCGAAACCCTAGGGAACCACCCCATTAAAATCATTTATTAAAACTCTTTCGAAAGCATTAAAACACCAAACCTTTTGAAAGCCTTTGGGTCCAATTTTAAAACATGTGGAAACTCTTCGAAACCTTTCAAAGTTTACTTCTTCGAAACCTTTAAAAAACTGTCTCGGTCGAAACCTTTTGAATTATGCCTTCAAGTAGAGCAAAAGGATAAGAAGCCCATTGAAGTCGAAAGTAATTCTTTCGAAACCATTAAAACTAACTCTTACGAAACCATTTGGTTTATACTTTAATTATAAAAAAGGGTTTTAATAACATTTAAGTTGAAAGCATCTGTTTTGAAACCATTTCCTAAGTAAAGAAGTGATGGTGTCGAAACCATCCCTTCGAAAGCATTGGAGAAGTGGTCAAGTTTTAAAAGCAAAGTATTCCCTTCGAAAGCATTGCAGTCGAAAGGTAGAAAGCGGCAGCTAAAAAGGTTTCAGCTTTGTCGAAAGCAAACATTTAAAACTAAAGTGCAACCCATTCAAAACCATCTCTTTTAAATCCATTGACCTAGTCGAAAGCCCACTGAGTCGAAAGCCATTTAGTTGACAGCAAGCAAGCGCAATATAATTTAAAAACGAAAGTGACGCTTCGACCCATTCGGAACCTATGGTTTCGACCTCATACCTTTCGCCTTATATCCAATTCGCTACGTACCAATTTCTTGATACCAGGCGCATTGGTTTCGATGGAGATGGAGGCAGAGGGGCTTAGTCGAAAGCCAACCAAGGAGGAAGCAGGTGCCGAAAGCAATAAAACAGTTAAAAAGCCTGAAATAAACAGTTATTTTCACCTAACCTGATTCATGTGTAAAATTTTGATTGGTTGCCTGTTTTCTTTACGACTAAAAAGTACTACATATTTCAGAGCTAGTTAATTAATTTAAATTATTTGCAAAATACGCATTCTCCTTAATTAAATATATAAAACATTTAAGTCCCATACCTTAAATAATTTTATATATTCATCAAAACACTTAGAAAAATTCTATAAAAATTCTAAAAAATCCTTTTCATTATATTTTCTAATAGGGGTTTTTAGGCTCAAGGAAAAAGTTGAAAAAAAAAATAGTCTCAGGGACAACAAGTTTGCTTTTTAGGCTGAAGGGCACTTTCTAGTGCAAATCACAGAATGATAGTTGTAACTATCATTCTCTGTTTACACTAAAAAATATCCTTCAGACTAAAAATCAAACTTGTTGTCCCTGAGACTAAATTTTTTAGCAACTTCTTCTCTGTGCCCATTTTCCTGTTTCTAATATATATAAATTTCAGACCCAAGTAATTATTTTTTTGCCATAAATAATTTATAACCCAATAAATCATCTTCTTCACTAGAAAATTAATATAAAATCCACCATAATTCAAAAAATTATGAAAATTTAAACCCATTTCTAAAATAATATTTCTGGCCTATATCTAAAATTGCAAGGCATTTGGATGTCATTAATTAGGGTTTTCACATCAAAACATATCATATAAATCAATATGAACATGCATAAATCACCAACAAGTATATATAAACATTTAATCATCCAAAACATGGCATTATCATGCGAAATCATTTCAGTTTACCCTTAAATCCGAAAACTATAAGAAAAATGGGATGTATTAATCATTCACCTTAGCCTTGTGATTAAAGATAGGAGATTTGATGTTGAACAAGTTGATTTACTTCTTCTTCTTGCAATCCTAACTTTATCTTCTCTTAAGATTGAAAATGGTAGCCAGCCTTAGGGTATTTTTGCTTGAGAAAATGAAATGAACGTGTGTTTGTTTTCCTAAGGGTTTAGGGTATAAGTTCGTCCTATTTACCATTTTGCCCTTCCTTATTTCCTAACATGTCTTATTCATGTTATCTCGTTTTGAATTACACATTAACAAGGCATGGCTATCCTTAATTTTAATCAAATCTCAATCTATTAATCATCTTACATTATTTTATTTTATTTAGCTAATTAAATATTCTAAATAATATTACTAAAAATATGGGGTGTTGTAATCTCCCCCCCCCCCCCTTAAAGAATTTCGTCCTCAAAATTACGATAAGGAACACATCAAACAATCAAAGGTAAAACATACCATCAAAACAAATCAGGATAAGCGTCTCTAATCTTGCTCTCAGTCTCCCAAGTACAGTCTCTAGCATCGTCACTCCATTGAACTTTCACTAATCTGACTGTCTTGTTCCTCAACTTCTTCTCATCTCTCTCGACTATTCAGACATGCTTCCTAATTATAGTTATATCTGGTTCCACTACTAAATCTTCTAACATAGTCGGTGCTATAGTAGAATCTGGATCCCTAACATATTTCCTCAGATGAGATACATGAAAAACATCGTAGACTCCCGCCAAATTTCTTGGTAACTTACTCTATACGTGAGTTTCCCGATTCTTTCTAATATAGGAAACGGTCCAACGAACCTTGGTGCTAACTTCCCTGTCTTTCCGAACCTGATAACACCTTTCATCGGCGATACTTTGATGAAAACATGATCTCCAACAGAGAACTCCGTATCTTTTCGTCTTCTATCTGCGTAGATTTTTTGCTTGGACTGAGCTTCCTTCATTCTTGCCCTTATCAGCTCAATCTTTTCTACTGCTTTTCTTACCAAATCAAGACCAAGAATCAATCTATCCCTGGTCTCTAACCAACATGCGGGGGATTTGCATGGTCTTCCATACAAAGCCTCAAACAGCGCCATTCCTATACTAATCTGATAACTATTGTTATACAAAAACTCGACTAGATGTAGGTGGTCTTCCCATGATCCCCCAAAGTCTAATACACAAGCTCGTAACAAGTCCTCCTAGATCTTGTTAACTCTTTCCATCTGCCCATCAGTCTGTGGATGGTAAGCGGTACTCATCTTGAGCTTGGTTCCTAAGCTTTCATGAAGACTTTCCCAGAACTCGCTTGTAAATAAAGAATCTCTATCACTAATAATGCTACTAGGAATTCTGTGTAGTCTAACCACATTCTTCATAAATAACTTAGCCAATACAGGTGCCGTCCTGTTTGCCTTAATCGGAATGAAATGGGCGCTCTTGGTCAATCTATCTACTATGACCCATATACTTTCATTCCCTCTATTAGATTTTGACAATCCATCAATAAAATCCATAGAGAAGGAATCCCACTTCCATACTGGAATGTCCAATGGCTGAAGTAATCCACTCGGCTTTTGATGTTCGGCTTTTACTTGTTGACAGTTCAAACACTGTTTCACCCATAAGACAACATCCCTCTTCATGGCTTCCCAGAAGAAACTTCTCTTCATATCTTGATACATCTTTGTTCCTCCTGGATGGATAGTGAACTTTGAACGATGGCATTCCTCCAAGATCTCTTTCCTTATGTCTCCTATATTTGGAACACATAACCTGCCCTTCTTTCTCAACCATCCGTTTTGGTCGAGACGGAAATCTTTTAAGTCATCGCTCCTCATCCCTTCCTTTAACTATCTGATCCATTCAGCCAAGATTAGATCCTCCTCCTATTTAGGAGCTATCTTCTCAATCATTATCGGTCGAACTATTAAACAAGATAACCTGGCAGATTCTCCACCAAACTCAGCTTCAGATTTCCACAGTATTCTACAAGATGACAATGATTCTAAGTCTTTCCATTCTGCTATCATAGCTAACACTACATTTTCATGCTTCCTACTGAGCGCGTCTGCAACCTTATTTCCTTTTCTGGGTGTGTATTATATTCCAAAATCATAAGCGGGTAGAAACTCCAACCATCTTTGCTGTCTCATGCTCAACTCCTTCTGAGAGAACAAGTACTTCAATGACTTATGATCTATATAAAGCTCAAACCTTTCTCCCAAAAGGTAATGCCTCCACACCTTCAATGCAAATATAACTGCAGCTTACTCCAAGTCATGTGTTGGATACCTAACTTCATGCGGTCTAAGCTGTCTAGAAGCGTAGGCAATAACTTTACCCCTTTGCATTAGTATAACTCCCAATCATGTTCCACACGCATCAGTATAAACAACTAAGTCTTGATTCCCCTCCGGAACCACCAACATAGGTGCATGGGTCAATAAGTGTTTCAAGCTCTGAAATGCTTTCTCACACTTATCGGTCCATACAAACTTTACATCCTTTCGTGTTAGCTTAGTCATCGGCGCTGCAATCCACGAGAAATTCTTTATAAACCTCCGGTAATATCCCGCTAATCCGAGGAAACTTTTTATCTCAGTTACTGTTTTTGGCCTTTTCCAATTATTAACGGCTATGATCTTTTCTGGATCAACTGATAATCCTTTCTCTGAAACCACATGACCAAGAAACTTCACTTCTTTCTTCCAAAAATGGGACTTCAAAAACTTTTCCTTTAGCTGATGTTGCCTCAGCGTTTCAAGCATGATTCTGAGATAAACTTGATGCTCCTTCTCGTCCTTAGAGTATATCAGAATATCATTTATAAAAACAAACACGAATCTATCCAAGTTCTCTTGAAAAATTCGGTTCATCAAATCTACAATGAATGTCGGTGCATTTGTGAATTCGAACGGCATAACTAACCGTTCATATGACCCATATCTTGTCCTGAACGCCGTTAAAGGTATACTGTCCTCTACTACCCAAAGCTGATGGAACCCTATTGCCAAATCTAACAAGGAGAATATCTTAGCCCCACTCAACTAATCGAACAAATCGTCAATTCATGGCAGTGGATATCGATTCTTTATCATCTTTTCATTCAGCTTACGACGATCGATACATAGCCTTAACGATCCCTCTGGCTTCTTAACCAATACAGTGGTAGCTCCCCAAGGCGAACTACTTGGTCTACTAAAACTATTTCCTTCCAAATCTACCAACTGAGCTTTCAACTCCTTCATCTCTGTTGGTATCATTCTGCTTGGCGGCCTACTCACCGGTTCTGCACCAGGCACTAAATCAATCTGAAACTCAATGGCTCGTTTCAGCGGCAATCCAACTACAGGTTCAATCACATCCATGAATTCCCTAACTATGAAAACATTATTCAACTCATCTTCCAACACCATAACACCCAACAAAGCATTCACCTCACAACTGGGGTTTTCTACGGTATAAACTATCCGATCATTACAATCCGGGTGTCTACGTGATATTTTCCTATCTAGGAAAAATATCCTAGCATCATAATTACTTAACCAATCCATACCCAATATAATCCCGAACCCAACAAAATCAAATACACGCAAACTGCAAACAAAGGTGTAACTAGCAGGTCATACTCTAAGTGGTCACACTTCATCCCAAGCATCGCATACCCTTCTATCGGATTTGCAACTCTTAAGGAAGTAACTAAATATGTGGGTTCTAGGTTAAGTTTATCTACCAAACATCGAGATATAAAAGAATGAGATGCACCAGTATCAAATAAAATGCTAACAGATATATCATGGATCTGAAGCGTAGCTCCTCCTGCGCTGTCGGCTTTGACGTAGCAGGCTCCAATGCAAACACTTGGCCTTTATCTCCTTTTGCTGGCTCTTTGTACTAGTTCTTGTAGTGCCCAATTTGATCACAGTTAAAACATCTAATTCCTTTCTTCTCAGCGGCCTTCTTTCCCTTGCCTATCCGGCACTTATGGGCATAATGGCCTTTCTTATCACACTTGTAGCAGACCACCTCAGACTTTCCTTTCTTTGCCGCACCTCCCTTTTGAGCATTCTTTTTGTGGAAAAACTTTCTCTTTTGTCCCTATCCGACCTGGACCTCTTTCTTCTTCTTTTTCTCCAAGCAAGCTAACATCTCCTTATGTCTCAATGTCATTTCCACTACCACATCACACGGATCTTTGATGTGCGGTAAAGTAGCCCTAGCCGACTCCGGCTTCAAACCTCTAATAAACTTTTCATTTCTTTTCAATACCGTGTCAATAGTGGCATACCCATATCGGGCTAACTCTTCGAATCTACTAGCATATTCCAGAACTGACATTTCACATTGTTCCAGCTCAGCAAACTTCCTGACCAAGATCGAACGCGCCATTACCAACATGAACCTTTCTTGAAACCTCCTCCTGAACTTCACCCACGTCATAGTCTCTTCATCCACACCAGTAGTTACAGTGTTCCACCAAAATAAAGTAGCTCCTTGAAGCTGTCTTGAAGCAAGTCTTCTTTTCTGCTCGTCATTGAGCCATAGGTCAGCAAAAATCCTCTTGCATTGTAGCAGCCAGTTTTCTACTTCGATAGCATCCTTCATCCCGATAAATGGTTTTCCTCCAAGCCTAGTATAATCTCTGGTCAAGTTAGCATACTAATTAGCTACTGGAGCTTCTTGAACTCCTCCTCCAGTAGCATTACCTCTAACAACTCCAGCTGCGATTCCATCTTGCATCATGTTTACGAAAAACTGATGCATGGCTCCCATGTCCACTTAGGGAACCCCAGCCCAATGTTCTCAGCCTGAGCCTGACCTCTTCAAGCATTTCCATTTGTGGTGGTGCTTTCTCCTCCAAGATTAACTCTGCCTCTCCTTCCGTCTATATCTGTATTCAAGCTTCGTGAGATACGGATAAATAGCCTACCATAGATAGGTGTCTAGAGATATAGCGTATACTTATATATAGCAATTACAAGTACGTTATTATAACGTTATCCCATACCCCGATCCTATCTCTAATTCCTAAGGATTATGTTTTCAAAAAAAATCATTTTTTAGTTAAAGTATTTCATAAACCTATGCTTTAATACCAAGTTGTAACATCCCCTATCTAGAGGCCCAAAGCTAAGTGCTATAGATGTTACAGCCATCTATAGTATTAACTTCTGGCGACTAAATACGGCTATGTTAATGGTATCAATAATATCAGGAGCACTTGAATATGAAACAAAACACATATTTCAAAACAACATTTTTCCATTCCATTTCAAAATAGATGTTCCATATTCAGATTACATAATCCCATAATGTTTCCTAAGCAATGATAAAATATACTTATTACAAAATACGCCAAGAGTGATATATGAAGATGCCCCCTTGGATGATCAGTGTCATATAGTCATAATCGACTTAATACACACACATCGGAACTAAGCACAAAACAAAGAACTGCAACTCCTAAATAGCTATCCGTTAGCCTCCTGCTCTCCTCCGGTAGCTTTATTCGTCATCCTACTAAAAACCTGAAAGAACCTCAACCCTTAGCCTACTCAATTCAATTTTAAGCACCCGAGAGTTTAAGGGGAAAACATAAACTTCGAGTTAGACATAAAGCCTAGTGTGAATAATTAGGCATGTTAATGAATACCCAAAATATTCGAAATTCGTCCGCATCCATATTCGAAAACATGAAAAATATCTGATATCTGAAAAGCGGATGCGGATATTCGATAACCGAAACATATTTTGGATATGGATACGAATATGGCTGTATCTATATCCGATAAATATCTGTCCAGCTTGAAATTAAATATATTTTTTAATATGCTATTTTATATCTATAAATTTAATACAAATACACTAATATTAGAAACAAAATCATTTTACAAAAATACAACCCTATTATCACTTGGCCCATTTACAAAAATATAAGCCCAAATGCCCAATAATTATTCTCATGCATAGTACAGACATCGACTTCCATTCCACAGCCGTTCAAACTTCAAACCCTAGGTCTAGGTTCAAAATAGAAAACAAAAAAACCCTACATCGCATTCACATAGAAGCTCCGTTCGACCACTGCATCTTCCACCGCATCTCCATTCGATCACCGCATCTACGTTCGACCGCCGCATAGCAGGCTAGCGGCAGTCGCGCTGCTGTGTATTTTTACTAATAAGCATTCATGGTTATTTTGTTTCTTTAACCATACTTAATAAGCATATCCTTTACTTGTACAGTACAAATCATCATAGTTAATGCTGAATTAATGTATTTAGGTATCGTGTTCCAACGTCATATTAACATGTATGTACTTTAAAGTTTAAATTTGCTTTTTGAGAAAAATTATCTTGTTCTGTTAAGTAGACTTAACAAATAAGTAAGGGAGAATACATGTTGAGCATGTTATAAATGTTCTGTCAAGTACTTGAACTCAAGTGATGAATATGCAAGCATCATGATGCATAATATCTTAGTGGCATTGCATTTCAGCAATGTAATTTTCATGGCAGAACAAAGAACAGATTTAATTTTCGGGAAAACTCAAGTAATCTATGGTTAATATTATAAGAAAAACCAATGAAGCGACCACATAAAATAATTAACAGGGTGTCTAACTATGGGTTTGTTTTTTATTTATTCAGCAATAGTCAAAAGTTGGAAGCAAACCTTTACAAACATAGTTTCTGTAAAATGAGGAAATTTTTTTGCCTACCATGCATGCAGATGAATGTACAGGAAATGCATTTCCTTACTAGTAAAATTCTTAATATTTAATGCATGAATAACTTTTAACTAGCTTTCCTGATATTTTTTGACCATAAACATATATGTATGTTCTGCTCATACCATAGGGTAATATTATTCTTACAGTATGGCCTTATAGAGGCTAATAATACATTAAAACTATTAATTTTTGTTGGATCAGGTTCGTTTAACCTAGTAATGATTTACTCAATACCAGCAGCATCTCCTTTTGTTTTCTATTTAATAATGGATAAGATAAGAAATCCATTTTGTTTTAATAAGTAAATGAAAAGGGATTGACCAGATAGGAACTCAAGTGATTTTTCTTAAATGGATGGAGCATCTAACCAATCAGTTTTAGTAAGCTTTCAGTTTTTTTTTTCTTTTTTCTCATTTTTTATATTTTATTTTGATTATACTGTTTAAACTATTTGGTTTTATCATCATCAGTCTAATCTTTCTTAGGAACATTCCATGGTTATTCAATCCATGTGTTAGGGTTTATTTTTTTGTTTTTTAAATAAAAAAAAATGATTAGAAAAAGAATGATGATCCACATGAATTATTTTGTGCTTAATCTAAATTTTGAAGCAACTAATGGTGCATTTAACTACTTAATTGCAACGATTCTATTTAGGTTATTAGGTCCACTTTTAAATTTTAATATTTTTCAATCTTAACCTTTTTTTTCTGGAACAACGTTTTTGTTTTTCAATAATAATAGTTCCAGATCAACCAAGTTAAACAATATTTGGCACTGTGAATCTTGAATCATGAGATGGTCTCACTTTATGTAGGAAAACCAGCATTATTGCAACAAAGTTGTATCACATGAACAGTCGGTATGATCTGCAAAGTGAACCCTAAACGTGCCTCTAATGATTCGTGATCTACATTGTACTCTTTAACTTTATTTACACCATATTATTCCTAGCCAGATTCCACGTTGGTTATGGCATGCCTTTTAATTGTTAGCTACTTGTAATATGATTAGGATACAATCAACAAAGTATTTTCTTTCTTTCTTTACAGTTGTTGCAAGTGAAAGTCAAATTTCTTCCCCAAGGCTGTTACCGTACTGCTTGCACTAGTCTCGCTCAACCAACATCAGCGTCTTCCCCATCATGCACGATACAAGTACTGTCCAAAACTATTTGTATTACTGTTAAATTATCAATTAAGTGTTTGTTCGTATTTTTTACTATCTGTAAACAATTTTTATAAAGTATACAATACAGAAACATTAAATTAAAATAGGATTTTTGAGATTTATAAATTAAAATGAAGATAGGATTTTATAAATTAAAATAAAATTTTGGTACGGAAACTTAGTAACAAAATTTATTTATTTTGATGTTATAGAGTTTTAAAAATGACGAACACCTCATCAAGTTGTAGTAACAAGGATTGTTTGCGCCAAAATTGGTCACAAACCTCGAATGTTGTGAAAGCACCAGTATATGAATATAAATTAACAATATTCACACACAAATCTCAAATCTAAGCAAACAGAGTATCACAATTCAGAAATGATGAACAGAAAACACGAGATTTATAGTGGTTCGGCGATCTTGCCTACGTCCACTCTGAAGTTGATGATTTTATTGATGTTCACTCGATGATTACAATCTCTTCCAATGTAGTACAACTGAAATTATATTCTAAGTCTCAATCTAAGGTAGCGGTGGTGTCCTGGAGTAAATCTGGCAGAATCTGGGCGCTCTTCAGTACTTAGAATTCTCCGACCTCTTTTCTGAATGACCAGGGGCTCTATTTATAGGTGTAGGAGGCTGATATTTCGCCTAAAATGAGGGGAGACCAGTTCTGGTACGTCAGGGGGCCCACATGGCCGAAATCTGGAGTTCCGGGCCCACTTTAGGATCGATTCGACCCTTGGTTCGAATCGATCATGAAATCATCCAATTGAGCTGAAATTTGGTGTGGACATTCTTCATCATGTGTTTAAGCTTCTGTGAAAATTTCATGGCATTTGGACTTGTAGAACTCGAGATATGATCGATTCAATATTGCATTTCTGGGGAACATGGATGTTTCGAATCGATCCCTTCGACTCGATAGGGTCGACTCGATGCTTATAGTGACGTGGCGCGTGCTTCTCGCATCGATCCGCTTTTGTCGCCAGTTTGATCGAGTCGTCTTGAAGACTCTTCTGCTTTGACTCAATGGATTCGAAGACGTCATTAATCCTTCGATTCGAATGACGTTTCGCTCGTATCGATAGCGACATGCTTCGATCGATTCGAAGTCAACCATAGCTAGATGGATTCGAGGGAAGACATCTGTGCATGGATTCGAAGCAGGGCGTCTCGTTGGATTCGAAGTAGGATATCTCCATGGATTCGAACTAAGGATAACTTGAAGGAAACGAATGTGGATTCGGGGAATGGATACGAAACCTGACCATCTGATGGATTCGAAGCTAGGCCTAGTGGGACGGATTCGAACCATGGGCTGGCTCGATGGAGTCGAAGCAAAGGTGTTCCTCATGGATTCGACCATGCTGAGGTGATGCTGGTCTGATGGATGCGTGTTTCATGGATTCGAACATAGGTTTCGCATATGGATTCGAACTAAGGACTGTCTACTCCATTTTTCGTTGGTGATATCTTGAGCATACGAACTCGGATCGCCTCGAAATTTGGAATGTTGGTTTATACGACTTTGCTTGACGTGTCTTATCAATTGTAGCCCGATCCGGACTCGGACAAAATTCATTGATATCCATGGTGAAACAGTGCATAACTAACTTTTACGACGAACTGTCTTTAGTTTTCCAGTCAACTTTTTGGTGTCACGGCCTTGCCAAAAGGCAGGATAACATTTGCCCCCCAAAACATGCCTTGCGATAGGAAGGTGTGTTTTGTAATGCCATAAGCTGGATGTTCATATCTTGTTGATGCCCTGCAAAGAAATCGATAGTTTTATATGACCTCAAATGACGATCGTTCGGGATCGTATGTCATTTGAGGTGATATGTGACCGTTCGTGGTCGAATGTCGTTTATGGAAAATAATGAAATGGGACCGTTCGTGGTTGGATGTCGTTCTAGACGAGTTGCGACCGTTCGTGATCGTGTGTCGTTCTAGGCGAACTATGACCGTTCGCGGTCAGGTGACGTGGAAAGAGGAATGTGATCGTTCGCGATCGTGGCCGTACGGGGCAAAAATGTGATCGTTCGCGATCGAATGTCATATTAAGTGAATTGTGACCGTTCATGGTCGAGTGCCGTACGAGGCAGAGTGTGATCGTTTGCGTTTGGGTGCCGTTCGAGGCAAATGGTGACCGTTCGAGGTCGGGTGCCGTTCGAGGCTAATGGTGGCCGTTCGAGGTCGGGTGCCGTTCGAGGCTAATGGTGACCGTTCGAGGTCGGGTGCCGTTCATGGCGAAGTGTGATCGTTCGTGATCGAATTGTGACCGTTCGTGGTCGGATGCCGTTCGAGGCGAATTGTGACCGTTCGTGGTCGGGTGCCGTTCGAGGCGAATTGAGTGTGATCGTTCGTGATCGAATTGTGACCGTTCGCGGTCGGATGCCGTTTGAGGCGAATTGTGACCGTTCGTGGTCGGGTGCCGTTCGAGGCGAATTGAGTGTGCCCGGGGAGGGACTTAGTATCATCAATACCAGGTTTCACGTTCGGGTGAATTCCCGGATTGTTTCTTGCAACGGTTTATCACCATCTCAGAGCATGCCTAGGGACCGTTCGTGATCCCGTACATGTGTAAGTGGCTTAGCCGTTATGAAATCACAAGTAGCATTTTTTCATTGAAAATAAGTCTTTAGCAGAAATGTTAAACAAAGTCAAGTTCAAATATTCAAATCAAGATGAAACAAAAGCAAAGCAAGGATGTCAAAGTGTAAACTCCCACAACGATAGGGTTAGTAGTCATTCACAGCATGCCTATGGACCGTTCGTGATCTCACACATGTGCAAATGATTTACCCGTGTTGGTGAGAGGTTTACGACTTGTTCATCGTTATTTTAATTAATTGATAATCATACGGTGTCCCGGCTCGGGGGCACCCCTAGCTGATGTAGATGGTGGTCGCTCTGGCTCCACTGCTGGAGCTCGCCTTCTCACATACTGAAGTAGCATACCGTTCCTGATGTGCCCTTCCACCTCATCCTTCAGATGTCTACAGTCGTTAGTGTTATGACCATTCAGTTCGTGGAATAAGCAGTATCTGTCCGATTTCCTCTCGTCAACAGTGGGATCCCTTCGTATTGGCCTACGGTAGGGAACTTGCTCTCGTGTATCTTGGTAGATTCGCTCCAAACTCTCATTCAGCTCTGAATAAGTGGTGAATCGTGGCTCTCTCCGCAGTCGCTTTGACCTGTCACCATTGTCCTCAGCCTTTCGTTTTCCTTTATCCTTGCCTGAATCATTTTCGAGAGGCTTTTTGTCTTTAAGTGCATAAACTTCTATTCCCTCTCCTTCTTCTCTTTCAGCATTAGCGTCTTCCAATCGTAAAAACTTTTCTGCCTCGTGATAGAATTCTCCTAGATCCATTGGCGGATCCTTAGTTAATGAATTTTTGAATTCCGTGCCGTCAGCTACTCCGGACACAGCTGCCATCATAACCATGGATGGATCTGGCCGATACACCGATGCTGCTGCCGCATTGAATCGCGTCAGGAAATTCCTCAAAGACTCTCCAGCTTTCTGTTTTAGCATTGCCAAACTCATCACATTCTTGGGTCTTGAAATGTGAACCCTAAATTGCCTCATAAATTTCTCAATCAAATCGGTCCATGTCCCAATGGAGCCGCTCTCTAGCTGTTTGAACCATAAAGTTGCTATGTCTGTCAAATATAATGGGAAGCATCGGGCCATGACTTCCTGTGATGCCCCCAGCACTTCCATGTGCCTTATATACCTCGTTAGATGGACCGCAGGGTCCGTCCTTCCATCATACCTCTCTACTGTTGCCAGTTTGAATTCCGGTGGGTTCCTAGCCAATCTAATCGCAGGAGAAAAGGGACTCTTGTTCACGTCTTCAAGATCTCTATTTACTAATCCGCCTCTCATGGCTCGTCTGACCATCTCTGCCAATCTATCATTATCTCCAAGCTGTAGTCCTTGTTCACTACCTTCGATCTGCCCCCCGAGTCCGTGTGAGCTCTCGGGTGTCTGCCCCCCTGGCTGAGCGTTCATCCCTCTATTGCCGCCAGGTTGCTCGGATGTCCTTGTCTCTCTTCCCAGGTTCGGATCAACATGTCCTAAGTGTATGCCCCCCAGCTCCGGCGCTGCGCCAGATGGTCCTGCTCCGTTCTGGATTCTGGTTGTTCCTTGATTTTGCGCTCCAAGTTGTCCAATTTGTTGAAGCAAATTCTGGATCATCTCCTCCTGTCTCTTCATCATTGTCTCCATCTCATCCTTGGTGATGAAGATCGATGCTTGGTTTGCTCCTGAGGAAGCCTCTTGACTCCCTTCGTGCTGACTTCGCTCTGGTCTCTGCCTTTTACTAGTTTGTCTCGTCATGATTCTTCGGATCTAAATCTCTTAGCCTTCTGATTCAACTTTCAAATGATAGAACTCCTGAGTTCAATTCTCAATGAAAGCACCAAAGTGTTTGCGCCAAAATTGGTCACGAACCCCGAATGTTGTGAAAGCACCAGTATATGAATATAAATTAACAATATTCACACACAAATCTCAAATCTAAGCAAACAGAGTATCACAATTCAGAAATGATGAACAGAAAACACGAGATTTATAGTGGTTCGGCGATCTTGCCTACGTCCACTCTGAAGTTGATGATTTTATTGATGTTCACTCGATGATTACAATCTCTTCCAATGTAGTACAACTGAAATTATATTCTAAGTCTCAATCTAAGGTAGCGGTGGTGTCCTGGAGTAAATCTGGCAGAATCTGGGCGCTCTTCAGTACTTAGAATTCTCCGACCTCTTTTCTGAATGACCAGGGGCTCTATTTATAGGTGTAGGAGGCTGATATTTCGCCTAAAATGAGGGGAGACCAGTTCTGGTACGTCAGGGGGCCCACATGGCCGAAATCTGGAGTTCCGGGCCCACTTTGGGATCGATTCGACCCTTGGTTCGAATCGATCATGAAATCATCCAATTGAGCTGAAATTTGGTGTGGACATTCTTCATCATGTGTTTAAGCTTCTGTGAAAATTTCATGGCATTTGGACTTGTAGAACTCGAGATATGATCGATTCAATATTGCATTTCTGGGGAACATGGATGTTTCGAATCGATCCCTTCGACTCGATAGGGTCGACTCGATGCTTATAGTGATGTGGCGCGTGCTTCTCGCAACGATCCGCTTTTGTCGCCAGTTTGATCGAGTCGTCTTGAAGACTCTTCTGCTTTGACTCAATGGATTCGAAGACGTCATTAATCCTTCGATTCGAATGACGTTTCGCTCGTATCGATAGCGACATGCTTCGATCGATTCGAAGTCAACCATAGCTAGATGGATTCGAGGGAAGACATCTGTGCATGGATTCGAAGCAGGGCGTCTCGTTGGATTCGAAGTAGGATATCTCCATGGATTCGAACTAAGGATAACTTGAAGGAAACGAATGTGGATTCGGGGAATGGATACGAAACCTGACCATCTGATGGATTCGAAGCTAGGCCTAGTGGGACGGATTCGAACCATGGGCTGGCTCGATGGAGTCGAAGCAAAGGTGTTCCTCATGGATTCGACCATGCTGAGGTGATGCTGGTCTGATGGATGCGTGTTTCATGGATTCGAACATAGGTTTCGCCTATGGATTCGAACTAAGGACTGTCTACTCCATTTTTCGTTGGTGATATCTTGAGCATACGAACTCGGATCGCCTCGAAATTTGGAATGTTGGTTTATACGACTTTGCTTGACGTGTCTTATCAATTGTAGCCCGATCCGGACTCGGACAAAATTCATTGATATCCATGGTGAAACAGTGCATAACTAACTT
This sequence comes from Allium fistulosum, assembly GCA_030737815.1. Classification (NCBI taxonomy): domain Eukaryota; kingdom Viridiplantae; phylum Streptophyta; class Magnoliopsida; order Asparagales; family Amaryllidaceae; genus Allium; species Allium fistulosum. Next base: position 419,068,324 of record CM060907.1, on the reverse strand, counting down.
TTACGACGAACTGTCTTTAGTTTTCCAGTCAACTTTTTGGTGTCACGGCCTTGCCAAAAGGCGGGATAACAAGGATGTTTGTTGTGCCAATGACACTGTAGTTATGGAAGAACTGGGAAACACAGACTCTAGTTGGTCGAACACACAAATATCTGAAAATCTTTCTACCGATGTAGACAAATCCGCACCTTCAAATACAAGAATTTTGAAATTCGATGTATGGAAAGATTTTAATAGATAAGTAGTAGAAGGAGCTATTAAAGCCACTTGTAAATATTGTTCAAGATTATTTAATGGAGCTACTTCAATGGGAACAACTCACTTGAAAAATCATCTAAAATCATGTCCGAAAAATCTCGATCGTGTAAGAATATCTGGACAACAACTATTGACTACCAAAAGTTCTCCCAACAAACCAATTAAATTATTGAGTTGGAAGTTTGATCAACATAGAAGCCGAATGTGTTTTGCACGTATGGTTGCTAAACATGATTATCCATTTAACATGACCGAACATGTGTATTTTCAAGAATTTGTTAAGAGTATTAATCCAACAGCTAAATTGTTTTCTAGAAATACAGTTCGATGTGATGTTTTAAAACTTTATACTGATATGAGAGGCAAATTACAAGAGACTTTTGATCATTTTTAGCCCGTGTTAGCCTCACTACAGATTTGTGGACATCTGAACATCAAAACATAGGGTATTGTTGCATAACTTGTCATTTTATCGATGATGATTGGAAACTACAAAAAAAGTAATTGCTTATTATGATTTGCCCCCTCCACACACCGGATCTGCACTTAGTGCTTCTATTAAATCAATAGTATTGCATTGGAATATCGATAAGAAGTTATTTGCACTTACGGTTTATAATGCGTCAAATAATGATGTCATGATAAGAGATTTAAAAGACTGGTTAGTTGGTAAAAATGCACTGCCTCTTTGTAACGACCCGTAAATTTTAAACTGTTTTAATAACGTAATTAGTTGAAATTTTGTGAAATTTTAGACGATAAAATTTTGAAATAAAAATTTGATATTTGGAATACGTCTAATTAATCATAGCAACTAGTAAGTTTTTATAAGATAATTAGGAAGTTTATTTTCTAGGGTAATTTCATTCAAATTTATATCAGTCAAAAATTAATGGTAATAAAATGTTTTCCAAACCAGAATATTTTTACATAGAAAAATTCTAATTCATCTTCTGATTAAGACGTCATTTTTCATTTTTCCAAATTCGGACTTCTTTAGCTCCGTCGATCTTATTTTTCTGCGTTTTTGCTGCATTTTCCGCTAGTGGAAAATTCGAATTTTATAATTCAATCATACCACTGATATCTGTATACCGTTTTGATCGCCTCGTCATGCTGAGCACTACGGTATATTCAATTTTGTGTTTTGAAGCCCGGTACACAGCGGAATCTACGAAGCGGTTAACTGTAACGGTCCGTTTTGTTTCTCTATGACCATTCGTTATCCAACGTTTGAAACGAATGGACAGTTGCTTTTATTTCTACTTGAATTCAGCTGTAAACTTTTATCTATTCCCTATGTTTTTTAAGATGTTGGCTATAATTATTTACAGCAGTAAATGGGCATGCCTTTTTCAGTCCCACCTTTTCAATCGATTGGCCATCTCACTTTTGATTTGTCACAGTTGTTCTGAAATTTTATTTTCATTCAAGAATTTAACTTGTTCATCTCCCTATTGCTTACTTTCCTCTTCAAATTCCTCCCCTCGCGCAGAGCAAGGCCGAAGCCCACGGCCTCTCTTCAAACTCTGCTCCTCCTCATGTGTCGTGAGCCGCCACATCACCCAAAGCACGATAGTGCCTACCCCACTACTTCCGCCCTGTCGTGACCTTCCAAACCCAAACCCAAGAAAACAACTCAGCCACTGATCGCCACTTCCCTGAAAACCTCCCAGCAACCGCACTTAATCCCTTCTCCGCCGCTTGGCCCCGCCACACAAACAACCCCTGTGACGACCCGCCCTTCTCGACCCTCGAAAATCGACACAAAATACTAAACAGTATAATATGCCGACGATCGAACGCCGGAAAAGACAGATTGTATGAAAGAAAGAGAGTAGATAGAAGAAGAAAGAACTAAACAAAATCAGAACCTCACAGTCGCAGCGGATAAAATATAATATATAGAACAGATCTTTACACAAAATGAAACTATATATGTTTATATACAATACATCATCATCAGAGTATATCAATACAATCATCAATATCCAGTCAATCAGTCAATACAACAATCACAGCAGCGGAATAATACAAGTACGAGAAATACGTCTCGGACTCCAGCTCCTCTCCTGAGCTCCATAGCAACCTATCCTGAAATATACTCGGTCTGACCCGAGCATTATAATAAAATAACACCAGAGTCAGTCTGGAATACCAGCGCATCATAAATACACCCAATTGATTATTAAAGTTTCAAAAATCCTTTGAAACAAAAGCATCTCGTAAGACCACGCCACAAATAAACATGTCGGGTTTTTACCTTACGATAGCCAAAACACTTTTTATAGAAATCCTCTGATATTATAATAGTGTCTATTTACAAATACTTATAAAATAGCCGAAATTGTTACATCTATTAAATTCCGGCATACTAGCCACAAAGTGGGTAATACAAACAAAACTCGTACAAGGCACGTAGGGAGAATGGATTTCCAACGAATGACTAGGCACTGGGGTACCACCTGTCACAGTACGTGGCCTAGATCACAGTACCGAGGAGTACGCCCGCTCCCCTGCAACACAAAGCCGGAATCATCCCTTACTAGATAATTCCAAGTAAAATCACCCCACGGTTGGGATCAGCAACCGCACCACTAAGCCGAAATAAAAAGGGACATCTAGACAGGGATGACCTTACTCTCAAGTGGGGGCTACCCACGAAGCCTTGCTGCATAACCCCTGATTTTCAGTCATTCCCGGTTGATGAGGCTTGAGGCTAAACGATACCTTTACAGAACATTTCACTTTGAATGCCCATCGTCCACCTGACGATGTCACGAAAGCATTCGTCCATATAAGTCCGTCCCGGGTCCGAACGGAACCGAAGGCACTACCCCTACTACATCCATTTTGGAAATATCCTCAGGATTAGTAGCGACTAGCCCTTGCACTTCACTGCTCCATCTTCGACTCCGAAATCGTTTTCGCGAAACGTACAAACCGGATCGAAGTGGTTTTCGAGTCTCCAGACCTAGAATCCCGGTATACGGAAACTCGATCCCGGTCTCTTCGAAACGATCAGCGCATTTGGCCAATATTGATAGTCGGTGATTTAACTATCAATTCACATTCACAAGCATCCATAAGCATCCATCACACAATAAAAAAAAATCTCCATATTATTTATTTGCCTCTAATATCTTTCAAAGATATATTTTCACATTTTCAAAACTCGTTTGAAAACAATTTTCCAAAACTCTTCCTTTACAAGGTAAATCCTTTACCCTTTATTCCCATCGGGAATAACCAAGTATAAAACAATTTACATTAAAACAGCTAAAATACTTTATACTGAAATATACTTTAAATATGAAAATTACTTCTATTTATTTACTCAAAATATAAATTTCAAAACTGTTTTAAATACTATTATTTAATAAGGTATAAATTCGATTGAAATAAAGGTTTAGTTTACTAATTTTTAGAAATGGAGTTTAAAAGAAGAATACTAGCCTTTACCAATAACTTAATCATATAACTTTAAAACAAACTTGAAATTTCTTCTTTCAAAGTAATACTTTTCTTAAAATACTCTTTAAACAATTTAAAACTTTAACTTTTAATTAAATAAAAACCTTTAAACTTAACTTGGTTTTCCCAGGGAAACACTATCCCGTTCAAATATTCCAAAGTATCCTTCATATAAATCCAAACGATTTATTTCAAGTCAATTTATGATTTCAACATAAATTTCCAATTTCCATACTTAACTATAACTTCCTCCGAAGTTAAATCAGAATTTTCCATTTCTGAAAATTCACTTTTAAATATAGTTTAAACATTTTTAAATAAACATTTTGGTGAATTTTCAATGGAAACCATAATTTCAATTTACTTAAATAAAATTCCAATGGAGAAAACGAAATTTTAAAAATATTCTATTAACACTTAAAATTTACATTTATATTCAGAAGCTTCATTTTAACATATTTTTCTTTCCCGGATATCACTATTTATCATTAAAATAAACCGCTGTTATTTTACTCAATTTATAATTTCATAGAATTCATTTCCAGAAAATTCATATTTCACATTTAACGATTGATAAATTTCCCACAATATTTAAAATCCCAATTTTACCAATTTACATTTTCCATTTCAAAACAGAATCCAGTTTTTATATTCCTTTAAATTCCTTATTTAACAATTTCTTTAATTTCTTTTAAATCCCCAATTTCTTCATTTATAATTTAATTCTGGAATTATAATTTATACCACAATTTCACAGAACAATTTAAAATTCCAGATTTATCAATCACAACATATAAACAGGTATCACTATCAATTATAAAATAATTGCTACATTGTGAGGAATCCAGTTGGATCCCTCCAACCTGTTTTTCCCTGCATCCACAGATATTAGCACATCACAAAATAAATATCAATCCAGACTGATAATAACAATTATATTCAGCCATCCACACAGATATTTAAATATCAATTATTTATAATGTCTAGCATCCAGATGTGAGTGAGAAAAACTCACTTTGAGTTTCGGTGAGCGTTCGAAATTTAAATTAAACCGGACGACGTCCGATTTAACCCAAATTCCTACTTGCCCGGAATGACTCCGGATCTGCGCCATCACGTAGCACGCGTTCCTGCGATTCCACGGTTCCAGTTTCGTCGCAATCTGACATCGTATGATCGAGTTATGAATTTACAAAGTTTTGAAATTAATTTAAATCAATATCTTTTTTTTTTTTCTTTTACAATACCAAATCACGGCCGTTGATCAAGCTTCAGAAACAAGGTCGATCCCCATCTTCTTCTCGCGTTCAACTCCTGGCCATCACGTACACGCGTGAACCCATCGTCGACACTTAGGTTTAGAAATCGCGGCCACCACGACACTCTAGAATCTGATCGGAAGTCACCACATCGAAGCCCCCTAGATCGCCTACCCCCAGCCAAGATCCAGTCGAACTCGGTCAGCTCTTGACCCCAAAAAGCGAGCACGAACACGTTGCCTTCGTGGTGAAGTTTCTGACGAACCGCTCGACGATTCATGATCACCACCGCACAACTCGAAGAACTCAATGGCCTCTCCCCTTTTCCAGTTGAACGTTTTCAAAATTATTAAGTGGATAAATCGAAAATTGACGATGAAAATCTGATGTTTTCGGCCATTGGTATAAGCAACGGCGGCTGGTGATAAAATGAGCTAGGGTTTTGGAGAAAATGTTAATATATCTATATTTAATATTATTTAATTAATAAAATATCTCAATTTAACCGTTAATGCAAACGACCTCCAAATCTCACGTTCCGACAGGCTATCCTGGGGTTTTTCCGCGTTCCGGACACAATGGAACAGGTTACGTAAGTTAATTTAATCGTATGTGCGAGTTATAGAATTAAACGATCAATTTAAAATTAAATCGGTTAAATCGATTTCTAGGCGTTTCGAGCTGCCAGGGTCAAACGACAACTCCAATTGCTACGAAAATTGAAATCCGATAATAACTAACTATTACGGATCCAATGAAACTGGTTTCGTCGAATTCCGAGACTGCGCCCCGGAAGGCTATTTTAACTCGTCAATTAAATCGGGCAATTCCCAAAATTGACGAAAACGCTTAAAATTTCACTTTTAAAATTTTATTAACTTAACAATAAATCATATAAAATGTATAATCACATTTAAAAATCATTCTGGCTCATTTCAGACTAAAATCTGATTAATTGCAATTTAATAATATTAAATTCATTTTTAAATTAATATAAAATCCCAAATAATAATTTATCAACTTTAAAATTCATCTAAAAATCCAATAATATTATTTATGACCAATTGAGCTTTAAAATACATTTAAACACCATTTTTATCACTATTTACATCCAGATTTACCCTTATCTCAATTTCGAATATTAAATTTATTATTTCCCCATTATTCAAATTCAACCAGGATTGCTATAATTAAAAATTATAGCTTATTTCATTGATTGAATCTGAATCTATTCATTTCAAAATCAATTAAGAATCCACATCAACATTTAAAATGAATTAAATGTTCAAATTCAATAGCTTAAAAATACGGGATGTTACATTCTTCCCCCCTTACAAAAATTTCGTCCCCGAAATTTGCTAAGGTAGAAAATACTCTCCAATCCATTTACTTATCCAATTGGCTTAGTTAAAAACATATATCCACTTCCCAAAAAGTTTCACTCCATTTCAAAACCATTTGCTTTATCTACTCTAAAGCCTGTATTTTAACATTTGCTTTCAAAAATAACTTTACTTATTAATAGATTTTTCCAAAAAACAAAACCCCAAAAATTTTCTAACTCCCAAAATTTTTGGAAAATTTTGGCGGAGTCTCCTTTGTACGGAGGAGCTTCTGCGATATCGCAGGATACACAAATATATATACATCGGCTCTCACGGCCGGAAACCAAAATATATCGCAATATATATATATCAATTCCCAATTATATTTGCGTAGGCGTACCTTTTAGCAAATTTTTAAAAACAAGCGGCTAATATCTCGCATATACGCACTCCAACTCTCTCGAACGCCTCCCGTACCTGTACTTACTCAACAAACTCATCAGTTTTCAAAGATATGAGCCTTTTCATAATATTTCCAATATAATGCAAGCCAAACATATCCATTTCATAACCAAACCAAGCAAACTTCATCATTAACAATGTTAACCATATTTTATCAACAATTCAAAGTTTTCAATCACTTTTCAAATTACTTATTCAAGTCCAAACTTCATTCTATTTCTCTTGAATGACTTACATTCAAATTCTCTATATGCAATTTATATTTGTTACAACCAATTCATTTCTATTCAAAAATATGATTTACATATGTCTTACTTACATTTCTGTTTAACTTACATTTCCAATCTGATTCGCAATCAAAATTTTTTTTTTTAACTTGAAACATTTGCATTTCTTTTATGATCCATTTTCATTCATATGCAAAATTACTCATTAAAAGATCAATTTATTCCAATTGATTCAAAATCAATTTCATTTGCTACTTTTGAATCAATTCACTTGCATTTATTTACAAACTCTTTGAATTAGATTTCAATCCATATCAACTTATTCAAAAATCAATTTCAATTGCTTGTTAAACCACTCACTCCGAATACAAGCAATTTCATGTCATTCAAGCAAAATAATCACCACTTAAGCTTATAACCATTTAAAATTAATTCCAACTTGGATTCATATAAATTTTATTCCATTTCATGGTTCACAAACCAAATATTTTCTCTTTCCAATGTAATTGTTAAATTACATTTTTCTTACATCTTTATTTCCATTAACCAAATTCAAGTTTATATTAATATCATTCGATCCTGGGTTATATTCAACTCATACATTCTTAATTTACCACAATAATTAATGAATATCATTTCACTTTCAATTCAATTTTATTATCCAACAAATTCCATTCAAATTTCTTAATAAAGCTCATCCACAATCATTTGTTTCTTTCAATTTGCTTAAGTAGTTTCACAATATTACCATTATCTATTTAATTTTATTTCCATCTGATTCTCATTCAACCAATTTCAATTCATTTACAAAGTTTAATGCTCTTCGTTTATTCATCCAATCCATTTTAGATTTATTTTATTAACAAAGAGACCATTTAAATTATTTCTCTCATTTGAATTTTATCTACAATTCAAACCATCACTATTATAAGCTAATTTCACTATTCATCCATACTTTCCAATATTTATTACCAAAATTAAATCCCATCCAAAACTGGATTTTATTTACCCTTTTCAAACTTTGACCAACTATCAAAATTTTATTCATTCCATACACATCCTATTTAATTTAGCTAATTCCTTCCCAAACAATCATTTTAGATTTAATTTAGTAAGCATTTACTTCATTCAACATCATCTCAACTAAATTAAATTTCCTTTCAATTTGATTCTTATCCAAATTTATTCCAAGTTTACTTGAAATTTTGCTTAGCCAAATTAAATTTACTCCACTTCTTTTACCACTTCAATAAGAATTGGATTTCATTCAATATTACATCTGAATTTTGAATTTCACTTCAATCCAAATTATTCTTCCATAACTAAGTTCAAAACTTATTTACTATTTAAGTTCATTCACATCTTTTATATCTCACTTTACCTCATCTTACTTTACATTCCATTTAGGATTAAGTTTGAAGTCACTATACCATTCAATTATTTCCCATTTGTGATTATAATTCCATTTTACTTGAGTTTAAAATCAAATCGTCCATCCTCAAGTTCTTCAACTTATTTATTTATAAGTTTATATTGCTCATTTCAAACCAATCCACATTTTTATAATCACAATGTCAAATTTTAACACTTAATAACTTAAGAATATGAATTCATTTGCACAATCATAAGCATTTACATTTCACCTTTATATCAACTTCCCTTTAATTCCAATTCATTTAGACTTAATTCAATTTCAAATTCTCAATTTTACTTAACTTATCATAAGTTAAATCCAGATATATTCCATTCACCCTCATTTATTCAAAGTAAATTTACATTCCATATATACTCAATTCTTCTTTAAATCAACTTTCCTTTATAAGTTATATAGTTGAATCATTTCAACTTTCACATTTTTATTTTAAAATAGAATTTCCAGAATTCAATTTACCCGGATTTATTTCAAAGCCAATTTGAAATAAAAATCAACACATTTCCCTTTTGATATTCAAATCAAATACCAAATTCCAAAACAAACTGCTTTTACCAAACAATTTTCCTTTGAAAATTCCAAAATTACTTGTTTCCCAACAAGTCCAAACAAATACCATAACCAACTATTTTGGTAGCAATCCATCACTTTAGAAACTCGAAAATGAATTCTAATGATGTGGCCAGCATCATCAGGATTATTTTCCAGCGACTGAAGTGAGTTCAATGCTTTCCACTTCCAAATTCCACCTCAAAACAATTTCTATTCAAAAATATTTCCCCAAAATATACTCCATTCTTACAAATGCTTTTGAAAACATTTCTAACATTTCCATAAAGTCAAACTCCCAAAACTTTGTTTAATTCCATTTGAAATCCCTTTCAAAATCTCCGGGGTCAAAATTCTAGTTTAAATCAAATTTTAATTTTTTACTTCTTCTTATTTAAAACATATCCAGTCAATTCCATTTGGTTATAAACCATTTTAATATTTTAACTTCTTATTTTCTTATATATATCATTTCAAATTTTAGATCATGTTTTAATTTCTTATTTGATTAATGTATTAACAACCAAACAAACATCCAATATATATAATAGTTTAGAAAATTATTTCTTTATATCAAAATATAATTTTGGGTAAAATTATTTCATTTACCCACTTTAAAAATAATACTATGTCGGTTTATCTTGTTTAAGAGTTTAGAAACCCCTATCGATACGGTTGTACTTCCCGTACCGACCAGAATTCATAAACACTCAACCGATAAGTCAACACAGTATAAAAACAATTTTATATCCACTAACAAGTACGCTCTCATAGCTATTATTACACTCAACTCATCATAGAGTACTATTGACTCTATTTAAAATGAGTAATTTACCCACCAAAGCCTAGGTTGTCGCCAATCTAAGCTCTGATACCAAATGTGACGACCCGCCCTTCTCGACCCTCGAAAATCGACACAAAATACTAAACAGTATAATATGCCGACGATCGAACGCCGGAAAAGACAGATTGTATGAAAGAAAGAGAGTAGATAGAAGAAGAAAGAACTAAACAAAATCAGAACCTCACAGTCGCAGCGGATAAAATATAATATATAGAACAGATCTTTACACAAAATGAAACTATATATGTTTATATACAATACATCATCATCAGAGTATATCAATACAATCATCAATATCCAGTCAATCAGTCAATACAACAATCACAGCAGCGGAATAATACAAGTACAAGAAATACGTCTCGGACTCCAGCTCCTCTCCTGAGCTCCATAGCAACCTATCCTGAAATATACTCGGTCTGACCCGAGCATTATAATAAAATAACACCCGAGTCAGTCTGGAATACCAGCGCATCATAAATACACCCAATTGATTATTAAAGTTTCAAAAATCCTTTGAAACAAAAGCATCTCGTAAGACCACGCCACAAATAAACATGTCGGGTTTTTACCTTACGATAGCCAAAACACTTTTTATAGAAATCCTCTGATATTATAATAGTGTCTATTTACAAATACTTATAAAATAGCCGAAATTGTTACATCTATTAAATTCCGGCATACTAGCCACAAAGTGGGTAATACAAACAAAACTCGTACAAGGCACGTAGGGAGAATGGATTTCCAACGAATGACTAGGCACTGGGGTACCACCTGTCACAGTACGTGGCCTAGATCACAGTACCGAGGAGTACGCCCGCTCCCCTGCAACACAAAGCCGGAATCATCCCTTACTAGATAATTCCAAGTAAAATCACCCCACGGTTGGGATCAGCAACCGCACCACTAAGCCGAAATAAAAAGGGACATCTAGACAGGGATGACCTTACTCTCAAGTGGGGGCTACCCACGAAGCCTTGCTGCATAACCCCTGATTTTCAGTCATTCCCGGTTGATGAGGCTTGAGGCTAAACGATACCTTTACAGAACATTTCACTTTGAATGCCCATCGTCCACCTGACGATGTCACGAAAGCATTCGTCCATATAAGTCCGTCCCGGGTCCGAACGGAACCGAAGGCACTACCCCTACTACATCCATTTTGGAAATATCCTCAGGATTAGTAGCGACTAGCCCTTGCACTTCACTGCTCCATCTTCGACTCCGAAATCGTTTTCGCGAAACGTACAAACCGGATCGAAGTGGTTTTCGAGTCTCCAGACCTAGAATCCCGGTATACGGAAACTCGATCCCGGTCTCTTCGAAACGATCAGCGCATTTGGCCAATATTGATAGTCGGTGATTTAACTATCAATTCACATTCACAAGCATCCATAAGCATCCATCACACAATAAAAAAAAATCTCCATATTATTTATTTGCCTCTAATATCTTTCAAAGATATATTTTCACATTTTCAAAACTCGTTTGAAAACAATTTTCCAAAACTCTTCCTTTACAAGGTAAATCCTTTACCCTTTATTCCCATCGGGAATAACCAAGTATAAAACAATTTACATTAAAACAGCTAAAATACTTTATACTGAAATATACTTTAAATATGAAAATTACTTCTATTTATTTACTCAAAATATAAATTTCAAAACTGTTTTAAATACTATTATTTAATAAGGTATAAATTCGATTGAAATAAAGGTTTAGTTTACTAATTTTTAGAAATGGAGTTTAAAAGAAGAATACTAGCCTTTACCAATAACTTAATCATATAACTTTAAAACAAACTTGAAATTTCTTCTTTCAAAGTAATACTTTTCTTAAAATACTCTTTAAACAATTTAAAACTTTAACTTTTAATTAAATAAAAACCTTTAAACTTAACTTGGTTTTCCCAGGGAAACACTATCCCGTTCAAATATTCCAAAGTATCCTTCATATAAATCCAAACGATTTATTTCAAGTCAATTTATGATTTCAACATAAATTTCCAATTTCCATACTTAACTATAACTTCCTCCGAAGTTAAATCAGAATTTTCCATTTCTGAAAATTCACTTTTAAATATAGTTTAAACATTTTTAAATAAACATTTTGGTGAATTTTCAATGGAAACCATAATTTCAATTTACTTAAATAAAATTCCAATGGAGAAAACGAAATTTTAAAAATATTCTATTAACACTTAAAATTTACATTTATATTCAGAAGCTTCATTTTAACATATTTTTCTTTCCCGGATATCACTATTTATCATTAAAATAAACCGCTGTTATTTTACTCAATTTATAATTTCATAGAATTCATTTCCAGAAAATTCATATTTCACATTTAACGATTGATAAATTTCCCACAATATTTAAAATCCCAATTTTACCAATTTACATTTTCCATTTCAAAACAGAATCCAGTTTTTATATTCCTTTAAATTCCTTATTTAACAATTTCTTTAATTTCTTTTAAATCCCCAATTTCTTCATTTATAATTTAATTCTGGAATTATAATTTATACCACAATTTCACAGAACAATTTAAAATTCCAGATTTATCAATCACAACATATAAACAGGTATCACTATCAATTATAAAATAATTGCTACATTGTGAGGAATCCAGTTGGATCCCTCCAACCTGTTTTTCCCTGCATCCACAGATATTAGCACATCACAAAATAAATATCAATCCAGACTGATAATAACAATTATATTCAGCCATCCACACAGATATTTAAATATCAATTATTTATAATGTCTAGCATCCAGATGTGAGTGAGAAAAACTCACTTTGAGTTTCGGCGAGCGTTCGAAATTTAAATTAAACCGGACGACGTCCGATTTAACCCAAATTCCTACTTGCCCGGAATGACTCCGGATCTGCGCCATCACGTAGCACGCGTTCCTGCGATTCCACGGTTCCAGTTTCGTCGCAATCTGACATCGTATGATCGAGTTATGAATTTACAAAGTTTTGAAATTAATTTAAATCAATATCTTTTTTTTTTTTTTCTTTTACAATACCAAATCACGGCCGTTGATCAAGCTTCAGAAACAAGGTCGATCCCCATCTTCTTCTCGCGTTCAACTCCTGGCCATCACGTACACGCGTGAACCCATCGTCGACACTTAGGTTTAGAAATCGCGGCCACCACGACACTCTAGAATCTGATCGGAAGTCACCACATCGAAGCCCCCTAGATCGCCTACCCCCAGCCAAGATCCAGTCGAACTCGGTCAGCTCTTGACCCCAAAAAGCGAGCACGAACACGTTGCCTTCGTGGTGAAGTTTCTGACGAACCGCTCGACGATTCATGATCACCACCGCACAACTCGAAGAACTCAATGGCCTCTCCCCTTTTCCAGTTGAACGTTTTCAAAATTATTAAGTGGATAAATCGAAAATTGACGATGAAAATCTGATGTTTTCGGCCATTGGTATAAGCAACGGCGGCTGGTGATAAAATGAGCTAGGGTTTTGGAGAAAATGTTAATATATCTATATTTAATATTATTTAATTAATAAAATATCTCAATTTAACCGTTAATGCAAACGACCTCCAAATCTCACGTTCCGACAGGCTATCCTGGGGTTTTTCCGCGTTCCGGACACAATGGAACAGGTTACGTAAGTTAATTTAATCGTATGTGCGAGTTATAGAATTAAACGATCAATTTAAAATTAAATCGGTTAAATCGATTTCTAGGCGTTTCGAGCTGCCAGGGTCAAACGACAACTCCAATTGCTACGAAAATTGAAATCCGATAATAACTAACTATTACGGATCCAATGAAACTGGTTTCGTCGAATTCCGAGACTGCGCCCCGGAAGGCTATTTTAACTCGTCAATTAAATCGGGCAATTCCCAAAATTGACGAAAACGCTTAAAATTTCACTTTTAAAATTTTATTAACTTAACAATAAATCATATAAAATGTATAATCACATTTAAAAATCATTCTGGCTCATTTCAGACTAAAATCTGATTAATTGCAATTTAATAATATTAAATTCATTTTTAAATTAATATAAAATCCCAAATAATAATTTATCAACTTTAAAATTCATCTAAAAATCCAATAATATTATTTATGACCAATTGAGCTTTAAAATACATTTAAACACCATTTTTATCACTATTTACATCCAGATTTACCCTTATCTCAATTTCGAATATTAAATTTATTATTTCCCCATTATTCAAATTCAACCAGGATTGCTATAATTAAAAATTATAGCTTATTTCATTGATTGAATCTGAATCTATTCATTTCAAAATCAATTAAGAATCCACATCAACATTTAAAATGAATTAAATGTTCAAATTCAATAGCTTAAAAATACGGGATGTTACATACCACTGTAACGACCCGACTTTCCTGACCCGGAAAATCGAACCATTTTTGTTAAAGAAGAAGAGGTAGAAGAAGAAGAAACAGAAAATCAACAACAGAATCTCACATCGCAGCGGAATAAAATATAATATATATCAACAGATCTTTACACAAATCAAAAACTATATCTGTTTATATAATACATCATCAGAATACGTCATCAGAGTACATCAACATCCATAACATACAACTGAATACACAGCGGAAAAATAATAGCAAGTACGAGAGTACGTATCGTCATCCAGCTCGTCTCCTGAGCTCCACAGCATCATATCCTGAACCTGTTTATCTCGCTCTGATACCACTGTAACTAGAATAGTTTACAAAACATTTTCTTTTTATACAAAAATAATTTGGGTAAAATTATTTCATTTACCCTACTTTTAAACAATACTGTGTCGAATTGTTCTATACAAGCGTTTAGAGATCCCTATCAATGTTGTGGCGTCCCACACATCGACCAGAATCCATAAACTACTCAATAAATCAGCCAACACAATATAAAACCAATTAAATTTAAATAAAATTAAACTGAGTGAGATTAACTCACCTTTGCTTTTATTTTGCAATCCAACCAAACCAGCTTATATTCAATCCAATCGATTTCAAAATCAGTTTTACTTCTCTTCTATCCATTCATAGAATTTTATTTAATCTCGTTTACATTCACATTTGAATTAGATTTCAATATCCAGTTTTAATTTCATTTGCTTAACAAATTTAAATCATTTATCGTAAATGAAAATTTTCAAAAATTTTCTAACTCCCAAAATTTACGGAAAATTTTGGCAGAGTCTCCCTTGTACGGAGGGACTTCTGCGATATCGCAGGATGCACAAATATATTGAAAGTTTTATAAAATCAAATGTTTAAACAAGTTTAAAGGTTTAAAAGTATATGTCATTTTAAATGAATTTGTTAACCAATAAAATGTTTAAAACCTTATTTATATAAATTCTTCTATAAAAGTTTTCTTTGATATTTGAATGAAGAGTTATATAAATTTGTTTAACTTAAATATGCAAGGTAAATGATTAATTGATGTGATTTATTTAAGTTAATTAATCAATTAATTAGATTAAATTAATTAAGGAATAATTAATTAAAGGAATTAATTAAAGATAATTGATTTAATGGTGGGTTAAATAATTAAAGGTTAGTTATTTAATGATTAAAGGTTGATTGATTTATTTGTTAAGGTTGATAAATTAATGACTAAAGGATAATAAATTAAAATGGATTGAAATTTATTAATGTTAATTAAACCAGGATTAGTGTCTAATCTAATTTAATTTAATCAGGTAAATAAATCGACCTTACTTATGGATGATTGGATTTGACTAAATGATTGACTTGTTTGATATCTCTGATCTGTGATGCTGTGTGATATATGCTGAGCTGTGATTTCTGTTTCTGTGATATATTACTATGTGAATATGAAACCCTTGGCCCGTAAAACGGCACTTGAATTTCGATGCGACAGGGAGTCGGATTCCAGTTGGTTATCCGAAACCCACATCGAATTATTATTATGAATCTTTGTGACCGATAAATTTATTTTATCTATGAATCTGTGAATGAAGATAAGCGTTATCGATTATACCGCTTATCGATATATCTGTGATAATTGATGTTGCACTACTGTGTGTGAAACCCCTGGACTACACTTTTACACACACAAATATGGATTTCACGTGGGAATCGGTTAAGTCACAGATAATTTAAATTTAATGTTTTGAAATTGAAATTTTAATTTCAATTGATTTTGAAATTAGAAATTTGGGTTTAAAAGTGAAAAGCTTTTGAAATGGAATTTCAAAGATAAAAGTTATTTTGAATAACTTAATCGAGTTTTGGAATTTAAATAATTTGATTTAAATTTGAATTCAAGTTTGAAATTGAATCCTATGATTTGAAACTAGGGATTAAAAATGTTATAAATGTGTTTATATGAAGTTAAACCATTTTAAAAGGTAATTTTGAGAATTTAGATTTAACCCAAGGATTTCAACTCGTATGAATGAATCAGATTTTTCTGAAATGAAAACTGTTTGTTTTTAAATGATAAAAGCTTTCATATAAGAAATGAAATTCCAGTTTAATTAAAGGAATTTCAAGTTTGAATTGAGAAATGGTTTTCCAAGTTATGAATGAATTCTTTTTGAAAGCTATGAATTGAATCTGTTTATTTTTAACAGATTTAGAATAATGATTTGTTTAAACCATTTGAAATGAAATTGTTTGAAAGCTATAAGTTAAATCTTTGTTTTAAAGATTTAACGAGTTAATCAAATTGAAATGGGAATTGATTTGGAAAATCTGTGAATGAATCTTTTGTTTAAAAGATTAAAGTGTGAAAATTGTTTAAACCGTTGAGGGTTGTTAAAATGAATCTTTTTGTTTAAAGATTTGAAAATGGTATTTTGTTTAAACCATTTGAAAAGAAAGATTTTGGGTAATAAGTTGTGACTTAATTGAAATCCCAATATCCATATGTTTTAAAGTATCGCGCTCATTATTCGGTTTAGCCGGGAGAGGACCTTTGTGTCATATAACCCGTTCCGAATACTGGTACGTCGTATATGGATAGCATTTGAAGACCGGTGGTGAAGACCGGATATTTTCGAAAACGAAAGGACAACTCGTCGAATGTCTCTGCATCGACTGGCCCCGATATAGAGATTTTATCACCCTTTGTGATGGGAAGTCCGGACGTGATTGGAAATTATCCGGAATTGCAAGGGCTTCGTGAGAAGTGCCTTCGGTTCTGTTCGAACCCGAAACAGACTTGTATGGATTGTATGTCTGACATTACACTTTGAGATATAAAGCCGATTTCTTTCAAATACATTTCTGTTGGTGGCGGAGAATTTATTCTCTTAGCTTAACACCCTTCTCTGAGACGTACGAGCTCAGAGGTTATGTAGTTGAAGGTTATCAGCGATATATTCCCAATTTGGTAATGTGGCATGCTGAGTGTTGCTGTGTGATGATCAGTGTTTGATCATTTGTGATATGATCATTTGTTTGATCTTATATCTTTGTGATCATAGGTTGATCATCTGTTGACCCAAAGCGTGGCTTTTTGAAAAAGCGTAGCTTTGTGGACGAGACTTCGTCAGGGCCTCACAACCCGGAAATGGTCGAAACAGGAATGTTGCGGCAAGGTTATGAGGGTCGCGCCCTTTAGGGTATGTCATTTCCTTCTGGAAAAGGGTGGTATCATGGTATGGAGCCCAGATACTTACTCATGTGGATACACTTTCTTTATGATGTGTGATGTTGGATACCGAGCTCGGATAAAGGTCCCAAAGGACCGGGAGGTGGCATATTCGTGAGTTACCTGTTACAGGGGTAACCCGGCCTTGTTAGCAGAGAGCAGTTTGTCTCTCGGGACGTCCCGCCAGAGGCGATCCCATGCGGCGGAAGGAAGTTCCTTAGCCTAACCATTTGTTGGAAATCCATTTCTCCAATACGGAACTTGTACGGTTTTAGTTGTATAACCTGCTATGGAATGTGGCGGTAACCTGCTATTGAACATAGTAGCTATAGTAGGCATACGATACTGGTCGTATGTTGGCTAAGATTAATATTATACTTTCGAAATGTTTTCTTCACTATGCACTAATAATAATAATCCAATGATTTTGCGTAGTAAGCATCTTTGACTATCATAAGAAGAAATCTCCTCCAATTCTGCGTTTGCATTGTGTGTGTGGCGGGAGGTCTTATGGTAGTTTCATTTTCTAAAAGCATTGCGGATTTCAATGTTTAAAACCTTTTGTTGTTGTTTAAAGATAAACTGTTTTTGTTGCTCACACCAGTCCCATGACTGATCCGGAGTTTATTGTTCCCTTCCTAAACTCTGGGTGCCCACTATTTTCCACACGGGCAGTCTAGAGTTGGGTTCTTTCAGATATTCAGGTTGAGTAGATTATCTGGAGCTAGCTATGGATTGGAGCACTCTATTGGAGATATTCTATCCGCTGCTGTTGTTATCTTTTCTTTTCCGCTGCTATTTCTTGTATCATATCTCTGATGTATATTGATATTCATTGTATCACTCTGTTGTATCAGATATTGTATATCAATGTATTATTCTTTTCTTCCGCTGTGTTATTTACTTAATGTTGTTATAGCTCCGGCGAATCGGATTTGAACGGTCGAATCTGCGGCATTCTAGTACAATGTGAAGTACGGATGTTGATTTTCGAGCGGGCAAAACCCGATACGTTACATTTGGTATCAGAGCACTGTAACGACCCGAAATTTTCGATCTCGAAAATCCCAGATAGTTAGAAAAGAAGAAAGAGATAGAAGAAGAAGAAACAGAAAACAAAACACAGAACCTCACAATCGCAGCGGATCAAAATATAATATCAAATAAAATAACAGTTTACAAAAGAATACTGTATCAGTTGATTACATTTAAATACATCAGAGTTACAACATATACACAACACTGGACAGATACAATCAACATGTCCCAGACAAACTACAATATAACACAGCGGAATACACTCCATACGCTCCTGTCATCCAGCTCGCCTCCTGAGCTTCAGAACGTCCTTACCTGAAATCTGCAATACTCGGTCTGACCCGAGCATTACATCAAAGTAACACCCGGGTCAGGCTGGAAACCAGCGTGAGTAAACCCATCTAACATGGAATACAACAGCATAAAACTTGCATAAAACCCGGGGTAATCTCGTGAAAATTTACAGATTCACAATTTGTTAGAGACATCTCTTATTTCACACATAAATTTCTACGTACCAAAACTTAGATTAAATGGTCCAATCCACTTAAATCATCCCGTTCTAGTAAACTGATTCACAGATCAATCTATAAAGAATCGAAGTGGTTTCGGGTATTCCCTAATACCCGACTCCGATCTCTTCGAATTCAATGCCCTCCAACCCTAGTTATTCAAGTGAAATATAATTCATTCTTAAAGACAAGATGTCACTTTTACATAGCAATTCAACTTGATAGATAACCACCTTATTACTGTTCAACCCAAACATATCACAATACATTTCATATCAGAAATATCAATAATCTGAGGCACTTAATATCATTTAATCATTCATAAGCAAGATAAATTAGCCATTCCATTCTAATTAATTTAAACAAATTAAATTAATTACTTCTATCACCCTTAATCCTGCTTACTTAACATTAATTAATTACCAACCAATTAATTAATCATCCCTTAATTATTCGTCTTAATTAATAATTCCTTATTAATTATTCTTTAATTACATTAGGTAATTAACCTTCAATCAATTATATAAATTAATTATTCTTTATCCATTCTCATTTATCAACCCTTAATTACTCTTATTACTTATATTAATTAATTTCTCTTTAATTACCTCATAAATTTAATTAATCTTTAATTATCCAAGAACTAAATTAATTAAGATAAACCATTCACCTTAATTAAACACTTCCTTACTTGGATCATTTAAGCCTTATTCAATTTAATTGCTAGGAATTAATTAATACAAACCACTTGAGTCCTTATTGATGAATTAATTAAGATCAAAACACTTTGGGGTTTATTTAAATAATTAACCTAATAATTATTCAAACCAAAAAAAAATCATTTTAATTCAAGGCATTCAACTTATAATTAAATTTTGAAACTCGTTCATAAAACTTGATTGTATTTTTATTTGAAAAACTGCTCAAGCTTCTCTTTGGAAATGTTTAACTTGAAAACTTGTTTTATTTTAAAAACTTGCTTTATTTCAGAAAAACTGTTATAACCATTATTACTCATGTACGCGAAACCCAACCCGAGACAATCCAGAAAATTTCCCGAGCTAATTCCCGTGTTTCTCGCGTTGATCTTTACTTCGAGTCAGACTCGAGCATGCCCGAGTAGACTCCATCTTCCTCAACACCACAGAATAAACCAGAAACACACACCCACGCGTGCACGTGCACACTCGTTCGAAGCTGCTCCGACCATCTTCGACGACACCACCCAATCACCCACGACACGCCGACCATCCCTAACCACCCAAAACCCAGTACGAACCCGCAAATCAAAATCGAGCGAGTCGAGCACAACAGGAACCCAGAACTCGATCGTTGAAATCATCTCGCGCCGACGATCTCGATCCCCAGAGCTCACGCCAACCGACCACGAGCTACGTCACCTCGCCACGCTCCTATCCCCCTTGGTCCGATCGCCGTTAGACCACCATCAACGACGCGCGAGCCCAATGAACAAAGTCAATAAAACTTCACGATAAAACCCTAATTTATCGCCCTGCCGCCACCACAACGAATTATAAATTCAACCATTATTTTTCCTATGATCTCCTTCCTTCCAGCTATCTTCAGCTCCAATCACGATGACTATCACCTCGCCTAACGTTGGGAATCGACGATATTGCATTTCCCGTTCATCTCGAGATATCTCACCATTTACTTGTTTAAAAATCATGATATTATCTTTAAAAATCACCATTTAGTAATACGAATCTGTTAAGATAATTAAAGCATAGAATTAAAATGATTGATTTCTGACCAAAATTTATTTTCCACTGTAATTTCCTAATCTTGAAATAATTACTAAGTTACAATACCTGATACTATTTTTAAATCAATTATTCTGCTATTCCTAACATAACTTGTTTATAAATCTTAGCTTATAGAAGATCAGGGAAAAAGAAATTGATTTTGGGTCAAGTTTTAAACCTGTAAAATAGGAGCAGAGTTCTATGTGTATATATATATAAACACACAGAGACATGCATACCCATACCCATATATACATATAATCATCTCTAAACAACATACAAAGCATACTACTCATCAAAATTTCGAGGACCCTCACATGCAATCACATATACAAACAGTTAAATTTAAAGTATAAGTATGAAAACATAAATATCTTTGAACTTACAAGAGAAAATAACAAGGATATATTCAAGTACATATTGGATAAGTATGAATAAATAAAATATATAAGTTGTGCAAACAAATGAACTAAAGTATGAACTGGGAAACAAGTAAAGAAAAGTTAGGCAAGCAAGTAAAAAGTAGGATAATAGACGAGGTAATAAACAAAACAAGAAAACATAAAAAAACATAAAGTTTTTAGTCTGGTATATTTAAAAAAAAAAAAAAAAAAAATTGTTTTAAATTTAAATCAAACTTTATAAATTCGTATCTAACACATACGTACTCAGATTCGGACGAATCTGGAAGCGTTGAAATCGCAGAGACGAACACTACGAGATGGTGTAGATCCGGATTCATTCCGGGCAAGTAGGAATTTGGGTTAAATCGGACATCGTCCGGTTTAATTTAAATTTCGAACGCTCGCCGAACTCAAGGTGAGTTTTTCTCACTCACATCTGGATGCTAGGCATTTTAAATAGTTAATATTTAAATATCTGTGTGGATGGCTGAATATAATTGTTATTATCAGTCTGGATTGATATTTATATTGTGATGTGCTAATATTTGTGTTGCAGGGGAGCGGGCGTACTCCTCGGTACTGTGATCTAGGCCACGTACTGTGACAGGTGGTACCCCAGTGCCTAGTCATTCGTTGGAAATCCATTCTCCCTACGTGCCTTGTACGAGTTTTGTTTGTATTACCCACTTTGTGGCTAGTATGCCGGAATTTAATAGATGTAACAATTTCGGCTATTTTAATAAGTATTTGTAAATAGACACTATTATAATATCAGAGGATTTCTATAAAAGGTGTTTTGGCTATCGTAAGGTAAAAACCCGACATGTTTATTTGTGGCGTGGTCTTACGAGATGCTTTTGTTTCAAAGGATTTTTGAAACTTTAATAATCAGTTTGGATGTATTTATGATGCGCTGGTATTCCAGACTGACTCGGGTGTTATTTTATTATATTGCTCGGGTCAGACCGAGTATTTTACAGGATAGGTTGCTATGGAGCTCAGGAGAGGAGCCGGAGTTCGAGACGTATTTCTCGTACTTGTATTATTCCGCTGCTGTGATTGTTGAGATTGTTTGACTGGCTATGGTTGGTTGTATTGATATACTCTGATGATGATGTATTGTATATAAACAGATATAGTTTTGATTTGTGTAAAGATCTGTTCTATATATTATATTTTATCCGCTGCGACTGTGAGGTTCTGATGTTGTTTAGTTTCTTCTTCTTCTACCTTCTTTCTTTTCCTACAATCTGTCTTTTTCGGCGTTCGATCGTCGGCATATTATACTGTTGAGTATTTTGTGTCGATTTTCGAGGGTCGAGAAGGGCGGGTCGTCACAGTTGGCCAATTCTCCTTTGTTTTGATTTATGGTTTCATGCCTAGAAATGAAGATAGGGAGGACAGGAAATTTTAAAGAGGAATGAGATTTTGAGATCTATAAACTGAGTTTATAAAGTGAAGCGGATTTTAATATAAATTCAAGGTGTGAATTTATAAAGGATTGTGAATCTGTTTTAAAAAAAATATATAAACAGAGATTTATTTTAAAGGTTGTGAGAGAGAAGTATTTTCTGGATAGCCAAGTACATTTTGTTTTAAAAAGAAATTTTAAATATTTGTTAAAGATTTATTGTTATTTTTAAAAGTCAAGTTTTAAAAATCTATTATTTCCAAATGTTAAATTTCTAAAGTAAGTAATTTTCAATCTATTATTGTAGTTAATACAAATGAGATTTGATAATATGTTTTAAAAGGAAATTTGTTTATATTTTTTTAAAATGGTTTTATTTTAAATATCTTTAAATATATATTTTAACTTAAATATTAAAGAAGTTTAAAAAGCCGTTCTTATAAAGTATTTTTATAATAAAGTGTTTTAAAATTATTTTAAAAATCTAAAATGGTTTTGTACTTGGCATTCCAATGAAAATAAATATTTGGGAAATTATTCCGTGAGAGGAATATAGTTTGAAATTGTTTCCATTGGGAATTGAAATGAAAATAATATCTTGTGAAGATATTTTGAGGGATATAAATAATTTGGAGAAATTATTGATTGTTGATGGTTGTTATGGATGTTAATTGATAGTTAAACAACCGACTATCAATATTGGCCAAATGCGCTGATCGTTTCGAAGAGACCGGGATCGGGTTTCCGTATACCGGGATACTAGGTCTGGAGACTCGAATACCACTTCGATCCGGTTTGTACGTTTCGTGGGGAAACGAGGGTAATATTGATAAGGGGATAGTGTTATCAGTTCTGTTCGGACCTGGAACGGACTTGTATGGATGAATGCTATCGGACATCGTCAGGGGACGATGGGCATTCTAAGTGAAACGTTCTGAAGGTAACGTTTAGCCTCAAGCCTCATCAACCGGGAATGACTGAAAATCAGGGGTTATGCAGCAAGGCTTCGTGGGTAGCCCCCACTTGAGAGTAAGGTCATCCCTGTCTAGATGTCCCTTATATTTCGGCTTAGTGTTGCGGTTGCTGATCCCAACCGTGGGGTGATCTTATTTGGAATTATCCAGTAAGGGATGATTCCGGCCTTGTGTTGCAGGGGAGTGGGCGTACTCCTCAGTACTGTGATCTAGGCCACGTACTGTGACAGGTGGTACCCCAGTGCCTAGTCATTCGTTGGAAATCCATTCTCCCTACGTGCCTTGTACGAGTTTTGTTTGTATTACCCACGTTGTGGCTAGTATGCCGGAATTTAATAGATGTAACAATTTCGGCTATTTTAATAAGTATTTGTAAATAGACACTATTATAATATCAGAGGTTTTTTATAAAAAGTGTTTTAGCTATCGTAAGGTAAAAACCCGACATGTTTATTTGTGGCGTGGTCTTACGAGATGCTTTTACTTTCAAAAAGGATTTTTGAAACTTTAATAATCAATTGAGTGTGATTTTCTCACGCTGGTATTCCAGACTGACTCGGGTATTGTTTTATATGATGCTCGGGTCAGACCGAGATAAACAGGTTCAGATTGTAGCTGTGGAGCTCAGGAGACGAGCTGGTTGGCGATACGTACTTCCGTATTTGTTTATTTTCCGCTGTGTATTTGGATGTATATCATTGATGTGATGAACTCTGATGATGTATTCTGTAAATGTATTGTATAAACAGATATATCTTTCTGTTTGAGTAAAGATCTGTTTTGTATATATTATATTTTATTCCGCTGCGATGTGAGATTCTGTTGTTGATTTTCTGTTTCTTCTTCTTCTACCTCTTCTTCTTTAACACAAATGGTTCGATTTTCCGGGACTGGAAAGTCGGGTCGTTACAGTGGTACGATTTAACCCAAATTTCTACTTGCCCGAAATGACTCCAAATCTGCACCATCGCGTAACACACTTCTCTGCGATTTCAACGCTTCGAGAATCGTCAAATTCTGATATCGTACGAATCAGTTAGGATTTTATAAAGTTTTGAGTATATTTTAAAACAAATTCCTTTTTAAAACAATACCAGACTAATCATAGTCGTTCATCACAAAGGAAGGGAACATGTCGCACGTTACTTCTTCACCGCGTTCGTCTACAGGTAATCACAGAGACAAACGAACCCATCAACGCCTAGCTAGGGTTTGCTACCGCTCGTAACACGCACGTCGAGAACAAGATCAACGACCTCCATCGCGTAGCCCGTTGCCAACTCCACCTCCAGCTCGAACGTGGCGAAGCTCGGCTCCACCCAGGGCTCGTGATTTACGCTCGAACACGCGTGCTTCCCCTTGCTTTTCTGGCCACCACGACGAGTTATACGCCACTCTACCGTATGGATGTGGAGATCTCTCCACGTTCTACGATCCTCTAGTTGGAAGTTTCTTAAATCGAAGTGTGGATTGATCGATAATTTGAGGAGAACGTAGACAATTTCTGGCCATTAACAAAGAATAGAATGGCGGCCAGCTGAATAGGGTTAGGGCTTGAACGATATAATGTATATATATAATATAATATATATTATTTTATTAATAAAATTCTCGATTAACAGTTAATGCAAACGACCTCTAATTCTCACGTTCCGACAGGCTATCCTGGGGTTTTTCTGCGTTCCGGACACAATGGAACAGGTTTCGTAAGCTAATTTGATCGTATGCACGAGATACGGAATTAAACGATCAATTAAAAATTAAATCGGTTAAATCGATTTCGATGCGTTTCGAGCTGCCACGGTCACACGACAACTCCGATTGCTACGAAAATTGAAATCCGATAATAACTAACTATTACGGATCCAATGGAACTGGTTTCGTCGAATTCCGAGACTGCGCCCCGGAAAGCTATTTTAACTCGTCTATTACATCAGGCGATTTTCTGAAATTATCAGAAACGTCTAAAATTTTCACTTCTAAAATTTTAATAACTTAACAATAAATCATATAAAATTTATAAACACATTAAAAATCATTATGGCTCATTCCAGATCAGAATCTGATTAAATTGCATTTTAATAATATTAAATTCATTTTTAAATTAATATAAATTCCCAAATATTAATTTATTCACTTTAAAATTCATCTAAAAATCCAACAATATTATTTATAACCAATCGAACCTAAAAATACATTTAAACACCATTTTTATAATCATTTACCCCAAATTCACCTTTTTATCCCAATTTCGAATATTAAATTATTATTTTTCCATAAATCAAATTCAACCCGAAATTACTATAATTAAAAATTACAGCTTATTTCATTGATTGAATCTGAATCTATTCATTTCAATATCAATTAAGAATCCACATTAACATTTAAAATGAATTAAATGTTCAAATTCAATAGCTTAAAAATACGGGATGTTACATTCTTCCCCCCTTATAAAAATTTCATCCCCGAAATTTGCTAAGGTAGAAAATACTCTCCAATCCATTTACTTATCCAATTGGTTTAGTTAAAAACATATATCCACTCCCCAAAAAGTTTCAACTCCATTCCAAAACCATTTGCTTTATTTACTCTAAAGCCTTTATCTTAACACTAGTTTTCAAAATAACTTTACTTATTAATAAATTTTCCCAAAAACTCTCAAAAAATTTCTAACTCCCAAAATTTCTGGAAAATTTTGGCGGAGTCTCCTTTGTACGGAGGAGCTTCTGCGATATCGCAGGATACACAAATATATATACATCGGCTCACACGGCCGGAAACCAAAATATATCACAATATATATATCATTTCCCAATTATATTTGCGTAGGCGTACCTTTTTAGCAAATTTTAAAAGCGAGCGGCTAATATATCGCATATACGCGCTCCAACTCTCTCGAACGCCTCCCGTACCTGTACTTACTCAACAAACTCATCAGTTTTCAAAGATATGAGCATTTTCATAACATTTCCAATATAAATGCAAGCCAAACATATCCATTTCATAACCCAACCAAGCAATTTCATAATGTAACAATGTTAATCATACTTTATCAACAATTTAAAGGTTTCAATCACATTCGAATTACTTATTCAAGTCTACTTCATTTTATTTCACTTGAATGCCTTAAATTCAAGTTCACCATATACAATTCATATTTATCTCAACCAATTCATTTCCACTTCAATATGATTACATATGCCTTTCTTACCTTTTAATTTTACTTACATTCCAAATTTGATTTACAATCAAATTTCATTTTAAACTTGAAACATTTGCATTTCTTTTATGATCCGTTTTCATTCATATGCAAACATTTCTTATTAAAAGATCAATTCGTTCCAATTGATTCAAAATCAATTTCATTTGCTAATTTAAACCAATTTACTTGCATTCATTTACAAACTCTTTGAATTAGATTCCAATCCAATTCGATTTATGCAAAACTCAATTCCGAATACATGCCCATTCATGTCATTCAATCAAAATAATTACCACTAAAGCTTATAGCCATTTAAAATTAATTTCAACTTAGATTTATATCAATTCTATTCAAGTTTGCATGGTTCACAAACCAAGTATTTTTATTCCAATGCAATGGTTAAATTAAATATTTCCTTTACCTTTTAATTTCATTAACAAATCCGAGTTTAAATAAATTTTCATTCCATCCTGAATTATTTACAACCTCGATATTCATATCACATCACAATAATTTATTAACATCATTTCACTTGCAAATAAAATAAAAAAAAAATTTCTAACAAAATTTCATTCAACATTTCTAAATAAAGCTTATCCACAATCATTTTGTTTCTTACAACTTTGCTTAAGTTCTTCCAAATTCTCACAATATTTCCATTTGATTCTCATTCAAAACAAATTTCAATTCATTTATAACTTATATGCTCTTTGTTTACTTATTTAATCCATTCTGGATTCATTCTGTCAACAAAGAATCCACTTAAAATTATTTCACTCATTTGAAGTTTCTTTACAATTCAAACTATCACTATTACAAGCTCATTCCATTATTCATTCACACTTCCAATATTTATTACCAAAATTAAATCCTAAACCAAATCAGGATTTTTACTTACCCTTTTCAAATTTTGACCAACTATCAAAATCCTATTTATTGCAATACAAATTCCATTTAATTTAGCTTACACAAGATTTATTTCCAAACAATTATTTTGGATTTAATTGAGTAAACATTTACTTCATTCAACATCACTTCAACTAAATTAAATTTCCATTAAACTAAATTCTTATCCCATTTTAATTCAAGGTTAACTAAATTATATATGCATTTTCAATTTAATTCCTTTCCAGAATTAATTCAAGTTCATCTAAATTTTATTTAGCCCACCTAAATTTAAACCATTTCCTTTACTACTTTAAATAAGAATTTAATTACATTCATTCTTATACATAACACACCAGAAATTTTAATATTCAGCTTAATTCCATCTTAGTCGAAGTTAAACCAAATTCAATTTAATCTTAATTCTCCATATCCAAGTTCAACTTATTTACTAACTTCAGTTCACTTACCTCTTTTATATTTTATAATTGTTTCACCTTACTTTGCATTCCATTTAAAATTAAGTTCGAATTCACCATTCCATTTATTATTTCCATTTGTGATTATAATCCCATTTTACTTGAGTTAAAATCAAATCTTCCATTCTCAAGTTCTCCAACTTATTTACTTGTAAGTTTATATCGCTCTTTTCAAACCAATCCACATTTTTATAATCACAATGTCAAATTTTAACACTTAATAGCTTAAGAATATGAATTCATTTACACAATTATCAGCATTTACATTTCACCGTTATCTCATTTCCATTTAATTCCAATTCATTCAGGTTTAATTCAATTTCAAATTTTCAATTTTATTTAACTTATCCCAAGTTAAATTCAACTTCTATTCACTTCAATAACTTCATTTACTTCCATTTACCTAAATTTAATTTTAATTTCAGGATTAAAATTTCCATTCTTCCTTTCCCACTTAAATCAACTTTACTTTCAAGATTATAGTTGATTTATTCCAATTTCCCCATTTTTATTTTAATAGAATTCCCAGAATTCAATTTACCCGGATTTATTTCAAAACCAATTTGAAATAAAAATCAACACATTTCTCTTTGATATTCAAATCAAATACCAAATTCCAAAACTGTTTTTACCAAACAATTTTCCTTTGAAAATTCCAAAATCACTTGTTTCCCAAACAAGTCCAAACAATGTTAAAAATCAACTATTTCGGTAGCAATCCATCACTTTAGAAACTCGAAAATGAATTCTAATGATGTGGCCAGCATCATCAGGATTATTTTCCAGCGACTGAAGTGAGTTCAATGCTTTCCACTTCCAAAATCCACCTCAAAACAATTTCCATTCAAAAATATTTCCCCAAAATATACTCCATTCCTTCAAATGGTTTTAAAACATTTCTGACATTTCCACAAAGTCAAATTCCCAAAACTTTGTTTAATTCCATTTGAAATCCCTTTCAAAATTTCCGGGGTCAAAATTCTAGTTTAAATCAAATTTTAATTTTTTTTTTTTTTTTTTTACTTTTCTTATTTAAAACATATCCAGTCAATTCCATTTGGTTATAAACCATTTTAATATTTTAAATTCTTATTTTCTTATATATATCATTTCAAATTTTAGATCATGTTTTAATTTCTTATTTGATTATAGAAGAAACAACCAAACAAGCATCCAATACATATAATGATTTAGAAAAATTATTTCCTTTTATACCAAAATACAATTTTGGGTAAAATTATTTCATTTACCCACTTTAAAAATAATACTATGTCGGTTTATCTTGTTTAAGAGTTTAGAAACCCCTATCGATACGGTTGTACTTCCCGCACCGACCAGAATTCATAAACACTCAACCGATAAGTCAACACAGTATAAAAACAATTTTATATCCACTAACAAGTACGCTCTCATAGCTATTATTACACTCAACTCATCATAGAGTACTATTGACTCTATTTAAAATGAGTAATTTACCCACCAAAGCCTAGGTTGTCGCCAATCTAAGCTCTGATACCAACTGTGACGACCCGCTCTTCTGGACCCTCGAAAATCGACACAAAATACTCAACAGTATAATATGCCGACGATCGAATGCCGGAAAAGACAGATTGTAGAAGAATAAGAAGGTAGATAGAAGAAGAAAGAACTAAACAAAATCAAAACCTCACAGTCGCAGCGGAATAAAATATAATATATAGAACAGAACTTTACACAAATCAAAACTATATCTGTTTATATACAATACATCATCATCAGAGTATATCAATACAACCAACCATAATGAGATACATGACTAACAACAATCATAGCAGCGGAATATAAACAAGTACGAATAATACGCCTCGACTCCAGCTCCTCTTCTGCTCCATAGCAACCTATCCTGTAATATACTCGGTCTGACCCGAGCATTATAATAAAATAACACCCGAGTCAGTCTGGAATACCAGCGCATCATAAATACACCCAATTGATTATTAAAGTTTCAAAAATCCTTTGAAAACAAAAGCATCTCGTAAGACCACGCCACAAATAAACATGTCGGGTTTTTACCTTACGATAGCTAAAACACTTTTTATAAAATCCTCTGATATTATAATAGTGTCTATTTACAAATACTTATAAAATAGCCGAAATTGTTACATCTATTAAATTCCGGCATACTAGCCACAACGTGGGTAATACAACCAAAACTCGTACAAGGCACGTAGGGAGAATGGATTTCCAACGAATGACTAGGCACTGGGGTACCACCTGTCACAGTACGTGGCCTAGATCACAGTACCGAGGAGTACGCCCGCTCCCCTGCAACACAAGACCGGAATCATCCCTTACTGGATAATTCCAAGTAAAATCACCCCACGGTTGGGATCAGCAACCGCACCACTAAGCCGAAATAAAGGGACATCTAGACAGGGATGACCTTACTCTCAAGTGGGGGCTACCCACGAAGCCTTGCTGCATAACCCCTGATTTCGGTCATTCCCGGTTGATGAGGCTTGAGGCTAAACGATACCTTTATAGCACATTTCCCTTAGAATGCCCATCGTCCACCTGACGATGTCACGAAAGCATTCGTCCATATAAGTCCGTCCCGGGTCCGAACGGAACCGAAGGCACTACCCCTACTACATCCATTTTGGAAATATCCTCAGGATTAGTAGCGACTAGCCCTTGCACTTCACTGCTCCATTTTCGACTCCGAAATCGTTTTCGTGAAACGTACAAACCGGATCGAAGTGGTATTCGAGTCTCCAGACCTAGAATCCCGGTATACGGAAACTCGATCCCGGTCTCTTCGAAACGATCGCGCATTTGGCCAATATTGATAGTCGGTGATTTAACTATCAATTAATGTTCACAAACATCCATACACATCCATCACACAATAAATAATCTCCATATTATTTATTTTCTTCTAATTTCTTTCAAAGTTATATTTTCACATTTTCAAAACTCGTTTGAAAACAATTTTCCCAAAACTCTTCCTTTACAAGGTAAATCCTTTACCCTTTATTCCCATCGGGAATAACCAAGTATAAAACAATTTGCATTTAAAACAGTTAAAAATACTTTATACTGAAATATACTTTAAAATATGAAAATTTCTTCTATTTATTTACTCAAAATATAAATTTAAAATATGTGAAGAAAACTAGTTATTAACACATAAACTTTGATTTAAAAAATAAGGGTTTTAGTTTAACTAAATTCAAAATAGCGTTATAAGAAGAAAAATGCTAATTTTAACAACTTAAGTCAAAACCAACCTTTAAATAACCCATTCGTAAAAATATTTACTAATATATTCCCAAATTATTACGTTATTAAAATTATTAATTTATTTCTTTAAAAATAACGATTTCTTAAAAATACCTTTTTAAAACGATTTAAAACTTAACCTTTAGTTAAATAAAATCTTTTTATAAACATTTACTTGGTTTTTCCCAGGGAAACACTTTCCCGTTTCTAAACATTTCAAGGTACTCTTTCATATAAATCCACTGATTTATTTCAAGTCAATTTATGATTCCAACATAAATTTCCAATTCCATACTTAACTATAACTTCCTCCGAAGTTAAATCACAATTTTTCATTTCCGGAAATTCATTTTTAAATATAGTTTAAACATTTTAAATAAACATTTTGGTGAATTTTCAATGGAAACCATATTTTCAATTTACTTAAATAAACTTCCAATGGAGAAAACGGAATTTTAAAAATATTCTATTAACACTTAAAATTGTACATTTATATTCGGAAACTTCATTTTAACATATTTTACTTTTCCAGATATCACTATTCATCATTAATAAACCACTGTTATTTTATTCGATTTATAATTTCATAGAATTCATTTCCGGAAAACTTATATTTCACATTCAACGATTGATAAATTTCCCACAATATTTAAAATCCCAATTTTACCAATTTACATTTTCCATTTCAAAACAGAATCCAATTTTTATATTCCTTTAAATTCCTTATTTAACAATTTCTTTAATTTCCTTTAAATCCCCAATTTCTTCATTTATAATTTAATTCTGGAATTATAATTTATACCACAATTTCATAGAACAATTTAAAATTCCAGATTTATCAATCACAACATATAAACAGGTATCACTATCCATTATAAAATAATTGCTACATCGTGAGGAATCCAGTTGGATTCCTCCAACCTGTTTTTCCCTGCATCCACAAATATTAGCACATCACAATATAAATATCATTCCAAACTGATAACAACAGATTTAATCAACCATTCACACAGATATTTAAATATCAATTATTTATAATGCCTAGCATCCAGATGTGAGTGAGAAAAACTCACCTTGAGTTCGGCGAGCGTTCGAAATTTAAATTAAACCGGACGACGTCCGATTTAACCCAAATTTCTACTTGCCCGAAATGACTCCAAATCTGCACCATCGCGTAACACACTTCTCTGCGATTTCAACGCTTCGAGAATCGTCAAATTCTGATATCGTACGAATCAGTTAGGATTTTATAAAGTTTTGAGTATATTTTAAAACAAATTCCTTTTTAAAACAATACCAGACTAATCATAGTCGTTCATCACAAAGGAAGGGAACATGTCGCACGTTACTTCTTCACCGCGTTCGTCTACAGGTAATCACAGAGACAAACGAACCCATCAACGCCTAGCTAGGGTTTGCTACCGCTCGTAACACGCACGTCGAGAACAAGATCAACGACCTCCATCGCGTAGCCCGTTGCCAACTCCACCTCCAGCTCGAACGTGGCGAAGCTCGGCTCCACCCAGGGCTCGTGATTTACGCTCGAACACGCGTGCTTCCCCTTGCTTTTCTGGCCACCACGACGAGTTATACGCCACTCTACCGTATGGATGTGGAGATCTCTCCACGTTCTACGATCCTCTAGTTGGAAGTTTCTTAAATCGAAGTGTGGATTGATCGATAATTTGAGGAGAACGTAGACAATTTCTGGCCATTAACAAAGAATAGAATGGCGGCCAGCTGAATAGGGTTAGGGCTTGAACGATATAATGTATATATATAATATAATATATATTATTTTATTAATAAAATTCTCGATTAACAGTTAATGCAAACGACCTCTAATTCTCACGTTCCGACAGGCTATCCTCGGGTTTTTCTGAGTTCCGGACACAATGGAACAGGTTTCGTAAGCTAATTTGATCGTATGCACGAGATACGGAATTAAACGATCAATTAAAAATTAAATCGGTTAAATCGATTTCGATGCGTTTCGAGCTGCCACGGTCACACGACAACTCCGATTGCTACGAAAATTGAAATCCGATAATAACTAACTATTACGGATCCAATGGAACTGGTTTCGTCGAATTCCGAGACTGCGCCCCGGAAAGCTATTTTAACTCGTCTATTACATCAGGCGATTTTCTGAAATTATCAGAAACGTCTAAAATTTTCACTTCTAAAATTTTAATAACTTAACAATAAATCATATAAAATTTATAAACACATTAAAAATCATTATGGCTCATTCCAGATCAGAATCTGATTAAATTGCATTTTAATAATATTAAATTCATTTTTAAATTAATATAAATTCCCAAATATTAATTTATTCACTTTAAAATTCATCTAAAAATCACTTATAAATTCCTAACTATTTTTTTAAATTCAATCTAAAATTCATACTATATTATATAATTTTCCGGGTCTGGAAAGTCGGGTCGTTACAGTGCTCTGATACCACTGTAACGACCCGACTTTCCAGACCCGGAAAATCGAACCATTTGTGTTAAAGAAGAAGAGGTAGAAGAAGGAGAAACAGAAAATCAACAACAGAATCTCACATCGCAGCGGAATAAAATATAATATATACAAAACAGATCTTTACTCAAACAGAAAAATATATCTGTTTATACAATATATTTACAGAATACATCATCAGAGTTCATCACATCAATGACATACATCCAAATACACAGCGGAACAATAAACAAATACGGAAGTACGTATCGTCATCCAGCTCGTCTCCTGAGCTCCACAGCATCATATCCTGAACCTGTTTATCTCGGTCTGACCCGAGCATTATATAAAACAATACCCGAGTCAGTCTGGAATACCAGCGTGAGAAAATCACACTCAAATTTATTATTAAAGTTTCAAAATCCTTTGAAAACAAAAGCATCTCGTAAGACCACGCCACAAATAAACATGTCGGGTTTTTACCTTACGATAGCCAAAACACCTTTTATAAAAATCCTCTGATATTATAATAGTGTCTATTTACAAATACTTATTAAAATAGCCGAAATTGTTACATCTATTAAATTCCGGCATACTAGCCACAAAGTGGGTAATACAAACAAAACTCGTACAAGGCACGTAGGGAGAATGGATTTCCAACGAATGACTAGGCACTGGGGTACCACCTGTCACAGTACGTGGCCTAGATCACAGTACTGAGGAGTACGCCCGCTCCCCTGCAACACAAGACCGGAATCATCCCTTACTGGATAATTCCAAGTAAATTCACCCCACGGTTGTGATCAGCAACCGCACCACTAAGCCGAAATAAAAGGGACATCTAGACAGGGATGACCTTACTCTCAAGTGGGTGCTACCCACGAAGCCTTGCTGCATAACCCCTGATTTTCAGTCATTCCCGGTTGATGAGGCTCGAGGCTAAACGATACCTTTTTAGCACATATCCCTTAGAATGCCCATCGTCCACCTGACGATGTCACGAAAGCATTCGTCCATACAAGTCCGTCCCGGGTCCGAACGGAACCGAAGGCACTATTCCTACTACATCCATTTTGGAAATATCCTCAGGATTAGTAGCGACTAGCCCTTGCACTTCACAGCTCCATCTTCGACTCCGAACACGTTACACGAAACGTACAAACCGGATCGAAGTGGTATTCGAGTCTCCAGACCTAGAATCCTGGTATACGGAAACTCGATCCCGGTCTCTTCGAAACGATCAACGCATTTGGCCAATATTGATAGTCGGTTATTTAACTATCAATTAACATCCACAAGCAACCATCACACAATAAATAATTTCCCACATTATTTATTTGCCCAAATATCTTTCCAAGATATATTTCTATTTTCAAACTCCTTTTGGAAACAATTTCAAACAGTTTCCGCTTACGGAATACATTTTCCCAAATATTTATTTCTCTGGAACACCAAGTACAAAATACTTTAGATTTAAAAATAATTTAAAAGCACTTTACTATAAATATACTTTATAATATTGAAATTTAAAAACTACTTTGATACCTTAACAAAATATATACTTAAGAAATATTTAAAATGAAACCACTTTACAAATATAAACTAAATTTCTCTTTTAAAACATAATAGCAAATCACTTTTATATAATTACTACAATAATAGATTTTTGAAAATACTTACTTTAGACTTTAACATTTAGAAATAATCAATCTTCTAAAATATGCTTTTTAAAACATATTAAACTTTTAACTTGTATTTAAAATTGCCTTGGAAAAACGTACTTGACAATCCAGAGAAATACACTTCTCATTTCCATCTTTTAAAAATAAACCAACATTTATTTTTAAACCAATCCATATCCTTTTATAAATTCCCATCTTGAATTTATATTCTCAAATATCCACTGATATTTTATTTTACTTTATAAACTCAGTTTATATCTCCAAAATCTCATTTCTCTTTTAAAAACCCAAGTTTTTAAACACTTAAATCAATTTCCAATTGATTTCCATTTTACTTTACTTTGAAGTAAATTTCCCTATTTACTTCAATTATTTCAAATACATTAACTTTCATCTTTTATTTCCTTATTATGAGTTAAAACCCTTTTTAACTAAAATACCAATTTCGGATTTCCAAACTTCTTCAATTAATATTTTAATTAAATTATATCTTTAAATTCCAATAAAATCAATTCTTTTATATTTTTAAATAATATCACTTTAGTTAAAGATTTATTTCTTCACTATTAAATTCAAAATCCTCTTTTCCCATATTTGTTCGAATTTAGAAATTTCTTTATTTC
This sequence comes from Allium fistulosum, assembly GCA_030737815.1. Lineage (NCBI taxonomy): Eukaryota > Viridiplantae > Streptophyta > Magnoliopsida > Asparagales > Amaryllidaceae > Allium > Allium fistulosum. The sequence goes on along the minus strand of CM060907.1, from coordinate 419,032,174 downwards.
CTTTACAGTTCCTTATTTAATTTATTCGAATTCACTAGAATTATTTAACTTAAATTTTACTCCTTTATTTCTTTCCAAAATTCAATTCAATTGCTTTTGGTAACTCATTATACTGGGAAATTCAATCCAACCAGATTATCCAATATAAATCATCACAGGATATCAACAATCATATCACAGAATATTTAAACAAAATTAAATATTTTGAGGAATCCAGTTGGATCCCTCCAACCTGTTTCCCTGCATCCACAGACGTTAGCACAATACCAATTCCACTTCAAGGTGGAATATCGCGGTATATGGGTTTTATAAAATATCATCCGCTATTATGCGGCGCATAGGGTCTCATCCGCTATACAAATGCGGGAATATCAACAACTCCAATATATACATATGCCAATATGTATATATTGCTAGATACTACTATATATATAGTATCACATCAAACCAAATCAATCATTCAACAATTATTTAAATTTAACCAATTAAATTTAAATTATAATTTAACTGAGTGAGATTAACTCACCTTTGCTTCGTTTTGCAATCCGATCCAGTTTCGACTTGTCCCCTTTTGGATTTTGACCTTGAATAAATATTAGGTGATCTTATTAATATTCGATTAAATCGAACAATTTATTTCCTTTTTAACAAATTAAATCAACCAGTAAATTTTATTCTAAACTAATACTTTTACATTTAAACCAATTCCTTTTTCACTTGTATATGTAAACATTCAAACCAACACACTTTTTTTTTTTTTTTTAGACCTTACTGTAAAACTAAATCTCATATATATATATATATTTTTTTTAAACATGCATGGGTATATACATATTATTTATTTCAATTTCATAATAATCTGTATAAAGGAAAAAAAACAAATTCGAATCATAAATTCTTTAACATGTAAAATATCTATTTTCATCTTGACTCGATTCCACGATTTTAGACCTCGAATTAAAGGTTATACCATATTATCAACATCAATAAACTGAACTAAAGTTACTTAAATTAAATAACTGTTAAATTTTATTTTACCTAATTAGCCTAAGCTCCTTCACCGAGACAAACCCTTGCACGCTAATGTCCAAACCTGCATGAGACCACCACTGACATCGTGCCAGACTGCACGTTCTCCCCTGCTCACATCGATTCACCTAGTTCGATCAGAACCCCACCAAGTCGCCTTGTTGCCGTTGCCTTTCGTCGCGAGCCTCCATGAATACGCGCATGCGAAAATCTCGAAACCCCAAAACATGCCCACCTCATTGTCTCGTGAAATCGAGAAGCCCTAGCCTTGTTGAACGATGAACAGAATTGCAACACCCTCAAAATCGACGACTCGACCTTGGCTTCCCATCCCCTCGCCTGACCACGAACGCGAATCACTCGCGCTCTGAAACCCCAACTCCTATGAAGGGAATTGGGCGTTGACTCGCGATGCCGCCCAGTGCTCGAACTCACCATCGAGAACACTGTGACTTCCTTAAGTCGTGATTCCCCCTGAGTTCGAAGTCGAAATTGCTTCTGAATTGGAGGAAAGGAAGATGCGCGGTTGGATTTTAAATTTGAAGGGGGTTTTTTAATTTGTAATTGAGAGATCTGCTTTGATTTATGATGCAAAGGGCGACATTTTTTTTCTCTTCTTTCAAAGACGAAGTACACTCGCGTGATAAAATGAACGAAGGAAACCAGATGTGATATCGATTAAAAGGTAGCTTGCAAAAGAAGACTACGGAGTTTGAACAGAAAGGAAAGAAAATTTTGATGTAGATATTATTTCGGCTGATGTTGATATAGTTTCAGCAAATGATGATTAGTATGTGAATATACCTATATTAAATTGAACCAAACATCCCAATTGTCTCAATATAAATTTCAGTGCGTTTTACAATCGTCCGCTCACCCAACAACCCCAATCAGTACGAAATTTGAAATACAATAATAAACAATATTACGGACCCAATGAAACTGGTTTCATCGAATTCCGAGACTGTGCCTCGAACGGCTATTTTTAAATTCAATTTAAACGATGAAATTTGAAAACTGAACGAATCACCTTTAAATTCGATTTTAAAAGTTCTACTACCCTCAGTATCATCAATATAGATTTTATAAGCATTCAAATTATTTTTAACAGCCTTAAAATTCCAGATTCAACGTCTTACCCAATTTCCATTAATTAAATTCAATAATTAAATTCTCCAATAAATGTTGATATTTGAAATTCTAGTTAATAATTATCTTATGAATATTTAAAATTAATTAAATATTCCTATTTCAAATGCTCAAAATTTCCGGGTCGTCACATTCCTCTCCCCTTAAAAGAATTTCGTCCCCGAAATTACCAGTTAGGAAGAATGATCCAATACCCATTACTATTTTCCAAAACCAAACAGTTTTAACAACACCCAAACAATCTTTTATTAATGATACACTAATCATCTTTTAACTTCCCAAACTTATTCATAAGTTCAACCCGTATCACCTACTTATCCATTCAAATTTAAATTTGAATTCAATTTTGAATTATCAAAATTTTCTTAAAAATTTTTCTAACTCCTTAAATTTCTGAAAAATTTCGCCAGCGTCTCCTTTGCGCGGCTAGCTCGGTACTACTACAAAATGGCTCTACGGCCTCCCAATCTCAAAAAGAAAACAAAAAGCCAAGTGGCTAGATCCAAAACCCAATCAAATTTCATATAGAAATTTAAATACATACCTTTTGTCGGGCCATTAAATTTATCTTCTAAAACCAAAAATCCCAATTATCCATTGCTTTTATACACCTGTATATCCTACTAAGCAATAATATTCAATCACAACTCCAAAGTCATTTTATACTTTCCTTTACAAATTTTCAATATTTGTTTTACTTAAGCCCGTACGATGCACATATATCATCCGTACGCAATATCACATTCGATCGCTCAATCGATCACACAATTTCACTTCCGAACTAGTATCGTCCACTCGACTTCCTAGTGCGGACTCAGATCTGGTTTCTCGATCAGAAACCGTCATTCTCCTTGCATAGCCACAAACTATGATAGAGAATTTCCAGAATCAATCAACAATCCATATCCAGGCTCGCCGTCGAAAATCGAGTGAAAAATTCCAACTCGGATCGATAAAACTATCTCGAAATTCTGTGTTCGACATCTGGATCAAATAGCTATGCGAATAAAATAATATACGTACATCTTACGTATAAATTCCAATTGATTACCAATTACATCAATTCTCTTTTATTCACATTCCTTTTGATTGTTATCCACTTATTCACAACTTCAAATTTTAATCGTCATTCAATTATTCATCTAAAATAACTTTCCTCAATACCAAATTACTTAAGAATCTCACCATATTCCTTAAGTTCAATATAAATATTTTACATACTGCTCATACTTATCTTTACTTCATTATTGAAGTTCATATCCATTTCTATTTACTTTTGTCTTTACAATTCCATTTGATTTCAATTTGGCTTCCACTCAAATATTTAATTAGTTGCACTTACTAATTAATTTAAATTTCGATTAACAGTTTATTCGCAAACTTCACTTATTTAGTTCCTTCGATTTCACTTCACCTTACATTCACATTTGAATTAGATTTCAATATCCAGTTTCAATTATTCGGTTCCAATTCCATTTGCTTAGTAAATTTAAATCATTTATCGTTAATGAACAATTCCTAAATTTCAAAAAATTTCTAACTCTCAAAATTTCCAGAAAATTTTGACAGAGTCTCCCTTGTACGGAGGGACTTCTGCGATATCGCAGGATGCACAAAAATATATATACATCGGCCTCAGGCCGGAAATCACAATATATATCAATATATGCAGTTCATATTTCCTATTTTGAATTCTTTGCGTAGGCGTACCTTTATTTAGCATTTTAAAGCAAGCGGCTATTTATTTAAGCAATTAACGTAGTCAAAATCAGCCAAGCGGCTTCCCTGAACCTGTACTAACTCAATTTAAACAGTTAAGTGACAATATACAAAATTTATAGCATTTCAATTCATTTCAATAGCTAAATCATGGGTTTTACAAGTCATACTTGCCAAATAACACTTAAAAGTAATTTATAAAGTTTCAACCACCAATTTTAACGTTTAAATTGAATTTAAAAAAATAGCGTTCCGAGGGACAGTCTCGGAATTCGATGAAACCAGTTCTATTGGACCCATAGTATTGTATTATTATCGGGTTTCGAATTTCGTAGTGATTGAGATTGTTGAGTGAGTATACGATAGACAAAGGCGTTGGGGATTAAATTGGTAATGACTGATTTAGAATTTAAATACAATAATTGGACTGATCAAATTTATCTTCCATCAGCGTTTAAAAATATCTTCCTTCACATCGTAGACCTACAGCCACCCTACCTTCTAAATTACGCAGACCTACTCATTCCCTTCTCAAGCACGCTTCTCTTCAATTCATTCCATTCTCTTCTTTTTATAATAAACCGAAGCCTCTCCCTCAGAAAAACTAAAGGAGATGAAATCGAACAAAGCATAATAAATTAACAAAGCTGTTTCCCCTATCTTCCTCAAATCCTTTTCACTCGAAAACAAAATCGTTCATTTCAAAGGAAAACAAAGCAGAGAAAATTTCGTCTTCGTTCCAATTTTTGTCGACTGGGCGGGGAACAAAATTTTGGTCGCGTGCTTGAGTAGATCGAGAGGGAGGCAAATTCGTTCGGGGTAGGATCGCGCTCGCAGGAAACGATACCGGGATAGGGCATTCGAGCAACTGGGGTTTCGACGTGGCCAGTGGCGGCACGGTGACGATGGAAGTTGCGAGTTTATCGTCAAGTGAATCGTGAGAGCTGGGATGAGTCTCAATTTCGATGGCGTAAAGAATCACGCGAGGAAGAAATGGGATCTGAAATCCTTGATTCGAAATGAGGTTGCTGTTTCGACTTTGTGTAGTTGCTGCTTGATTCGGGTCGATTGTTGAGTCATACCAGTGGTCGTGAAGTAGTGAGGATGCTCGGGTGGTCACAATTTGTTCGATGGAGGAGTGTGGGTTCTCTGGCAGTCTCGTTCGTCCAACGGTGAGTCAGAAGGGTTAGGATCAAAGAAGCAAGTCTAGATGATATGGATTGCAAAACGGGATTCAAAGGTGAGTTAATCTCACTCAGTTGAATTTTATTTTAAATTTAAATGGTTAAATTTAATTAATTGATTGGATGATTGCATTGATTGAATATGCTATACTATATATAGTAGTATATAGCAATATATACATATTGGCATATGTATATATTTGAGTTGTTGATATTCCCGCATTTATATAGCGGATGAGACCCTATGCACCGCATAATAGCGGATGATATTTTATAAAACCCATATACCGCGATATTCCACCTCGAAGTGGAATTGGTATTGTGCTAACGTTTGTGGATGCAGGGAAACAGGTTGGAGGGATCCAACTGGATTCCTCAAAATTATTTAGATTATTTGATATTCTGTTCTATGAATATTGATATCCTGTGATGATTTTATTGATGATTGAAATATTGGATGATATGGTTGGATTGAATATTTCAATAAAAAGGAGTTATCAAAATATATTGAATTGGATTTTGAAAGAAATAAAAGAGTAAAATTTAAGTAAATAATTCAAGTGAATTGGAATAAGGGAGTTTCGAAATAACAAGGGAAATATTAATTTTAAACTGAAGTGATATTAAATTTAAAGAATAAAGGATTTATTTTGAATGTAAGGATTAAATTTAATTAAAGGCTAAAGAAGGAATTTTGGAAGTTTAAAATTGGTATTTTCAGTTAAAAAGGGTTTTAACTCAAATAAAGGAATAAATCTAAAAGTTAATGTATTTTGAAATAAATGAAGTAGTAAAGGAAATTTATTTCAAAGTAAAGTAAAGTAAATTGGAAAATCAATTGGAAATTGATTTAGTTGTTTAAAATTGGAATTTTAAAAGAGAAGTGAGATTTTGGAGATATAAACTGGGTTTATAAAGTAAAATAAAATATCAGTGGATATTTGAATATAAATTCAAGATGGGGATTTATAAAAAGATATGGTTTGGTTTAAAAATAAATGTTGGTTTATTTTTAAAAGATGGAAATGAGAAGTGTATTTCTCTGGATAGCCAAGTACGTTTTCAAAGCAATTTTAAATATAAGTTAAAAGTTTTAAGTATGTTTTAAAAAGCATGTTTTAGAAAATTGATTATTTTTAAATGTTAATTTTTTTAAGTAAGTATTTTCAAAAATATATTATTGTAGTAATTGTATAAAAGTGATTTGCTATTATGTTTTAAAAGGAGAAATTTAGTTTATATTTATAAAGTGGTTTATTTTAAAGTATATATTTTTAATAAAGTATTAAAGTAGTTTAAATTTCAATGTTATAAGATATATTTAAAATAAAGTGTTTTTAAGATTATTTAAAAATCTAAGTGTTTTGTACTTGGTGTTTCAGAAGAGAAATAAATATTTGGAAAGGTATTCCGTAAGCGGAAACTGTTTGAAATTGTTTTCAAAAGGAGTTTGAAAATTTGGAAATATATCTTGGAAAGATATTTGGGCAAATAAAATAATAATGTGGGAAATTATTTATTGTGTGATGATTGCTTGTGGATGTTAATTGATAGTTAAATAACCGACTATCAATATTAGCCAATGCGTTGATCGTTTCGAAGAGACCGGGATCGAGTTTCCGTATACCGGGATTCTAGGTCTGGAGACTCGAATACCACTTCGATCCGGTTTGTACGTTTCGTGTAACGTGTTCGGAGTCGAAGATTGGAGCTGTGAAGTGCAAGGGCTAGTCGCTACTAATCCTGAGGATATTTCCAAAATGGATGTAGTAGGAGTAGTGCCTTCGGTTCCGTTCAAACCCAGGACGGACTGGTATGGACGAATGCTTGCGAAACATCGTCAGCGGACGATGGGCATTCTAAGGGATATGTTCTCTAAAAGGTATCGTTTAGCCTCGAACCTCATCAACCGGGAATGACTGAAAATCAGGGGTTATGCAGCAAGGCTTCGTGGGTAGCTCCCACTGGAGGGTAAGGTCATCCCTGTCTAGATGTCCCTTTTTATTTCGGCTTAGTGGTGCGGTTGCTGATCCCAACCGTGGGGTGATTTTATTCGGGATCATCCAGTAAGGGATGGTTCCGGCCTTGTGTTGCAGGGGAGCGGGCGTACTCCTCGGTACTGTGATCTAGGCCACGTACTGTGATAGGTGGTACCCCAGTGCCTAGTCATTCGTTGGAAATCCATTCTTCCTACGTGCCTTGTACGGTTTTGATTGTGCCCAACTATTGTTGAAATGTGAGATGCAAGCATTTCAGCTAGATTATATTTTACTTTCTGTAGACACTATTATAATATCAGAGGATTTTGATATAAAGTGTTTTAGCTATCGTAAGGTAAAAACCCGACATGTTTATTTGTGGCGTGGTCTTACGAGATGCTTTTGTTTTCAAAAGATTTTGAAACTTTAATAATCAATTTGAGTGTGATTTTCTCACGCTGGTTTTCCAGACTGACTCGGGTATTGTTTTATATGATGCTCGGGTCAGACCGAGTATTATAGATTACAGGAAATGATGCTATGGAGCTGGATGGCGATACATACTTCCGTATTTGAGTTATATATTCCGCTGTGTATTCAGATTATGAGGACAAGTTATGATTATTGTCCAGTTGTATGATATTGATGTGATGTACTCTGATGATGTATTTGGAGGATGTATATGTAAACAGATATAGATTTCTTTTTGTGTAAAGATCTGCTGATATATATTATATTTTATTCCGCTGCGTATGTGAGATTCTGTTGTTGTTTTCTATTTTTCTTCTTCTTCTACCTCTTCTTCTTAACCAAATGGTCCGGTTTTTCTTGTATGAAAAACCCGGGTTGTTACAGTGGTATCACAACCCCGGCGACCCAAGCCCAAACCGAAGCCGTATCTCTCTCGCAACCCACGTGAGCCACCTCTTTCCTCCCGCACCTGACCAGCCATCGCCTCCTTCCTCCTTTTCTTTGCACTGGCCGAGCACAGCTTCTCGAAACCCAACGCACACATGTCTCAACCTCGGCCATCCCATCAATTGTTGCAAGGCATATCATTTCTGCAGTGGAGGAATCAAATAAAGTGAAACCTCAATGTCGATGTTATTATATTTCGATGCAGAAGAATGGTTAAAGCAAGTAACAGTATTTCTTTTGCATAAGGTATATAATTATATTTTAACATATAAGTTAGTTTATAAATTTTATAGATATGTTAATTTATACAAGTTTTATAAATCTGTTAGATATATGTATAAGTATAATAGTTTATATATACACGTGAGTTGATTTTTTTGTGAACTGCATATTTATGCAGGGTATGTATATATGTGGTTTGTATATAAAGATTTGTAGTCGAATATAATATCAATTTGAGTTCTATTTCATATGTATATCATATAAGTGTTTATTTTATGTTGTGATACACATGTAAGATTGTTAAGTTAGATAATTGTGTATGTATATCGCACGTTAGCTGTTTTATGATTTGATGATTAATATTTATGCTACAGTATTATATATATAGTCTTCGTTGCATATATAGGTTGGATAAAATTATATAGTATGATAGTTTATATATATTCATATCTATTTGTGTGTTTGTAATTTATATTAAAACTGTTTTATAAATTATATTGACTTAAATATAATATATTCATGTTATATAGGGAACTTTATAATGCACTGATGCTATATAAATGTTTCACTTCAGTTGTATGACTTCAGATTTTATATATATATATATATCTGACTTAGAAGCTACCGCAGTTTATATATATTAGTTGGATTGTTAAAGCCTGTATATAAATCTAAGTGTTTCTATATAATTTAGACATTAAAGCAGTTACATGGGTTGCCAGTTATATAATATATATATTTCGTCTATTGGTATATATATGTATTAAAATCATATTTATAAAAATTAGTGGCAGTATGGGTTTTAAAGCATATATATATAATAGTTTGTAGATTCTATAACCTGGTAGACATACGCAATGAAGTTAGTTCATAGATAAGTTTATATTTTATATTATATAAAAATTTGGTTAGTGATATATATATATACAGGTTATAAGTTTAGTATTTAAAGAAAATTGTTAATGTAATTATATATATATAGTTTACATTGGAATCTGTTTAGGCAGTATATATGAGAATCTGTTTATATGCGCACAGTTTATACAATGTTTTTGTATGCTAGTGATATATGAGTCTACTATATAGAAGTCTATTGTATATGGTTGATTTGTATGATATGGGTTTTAATATAAAACAATGATTTTTTTTTATTTTTTTTATTTTATTTTGTCTTAAGTTAACATATTGATTTTTCAAGAAAAAGAAAATAATATATATATTTAGTTCAACTTATACCGTTAATCCTCATCGATCTAGTCTAATTTGATTTTGTCAATTCCTATTTATCAGCTATGTTCGTCGATTCGAATTCAATCTTGGCTTGTTTTGAGATTTGTGCCTGGATTTCGTAACTCGACATCATTGTCTATCCTCTCTATCCTCGAAAGGTGAGCAATCACTCACGATTAACGTTCTTTTATTTATAAATTTGATTTCAATTGAAACGACAATTGAAATATGCTGCTGCTAGTTATTTATATTGCTATTTATATGCCATCGTCTATATTTGTTCACCTGTGACATCTGACACCATTATCTGTTATTTATATTGCTATATATATGCCATTATCTGTATCAGTTCACCTGTGACATCTGACACCTTTATCTGCCAATTGAAATATGCTGATGTTAGTTATTCGCACTATTATATATATGCTATTACCTGTATCAGTTCACATGTGACATCTGACACCATTATCTGTTATTTATATTGATGATATATGCTTGTTATAATATTATCACATCTGTTATCACTCTGCAAGTTCCCTGTTAGTATAGAATTCACTATGGGTTGAAATGATACATACCCGAACGATCTGTAGAATAGGAGAAAATCGTTATGGGTTGAAATGATAAACCCAAGCGATTTTCATTGAATTAAATTTGGGATTACGGGTTGAAAAGATATATACCCGTATATATATAAATTACTGATTGAAATGATAAATATCCGTATCACTTGACCATAAGGTAGAAAATTTTATACAGACACCATTGGTCTATATATATAAATAATTTGAATTGTTTTCTATGGTTTTGAAAAGAAATATATGGTTTTAATAAATATTGATTTTAAAGATTTATTAAAGTTGATTTGAATCAATATAAAATATGTTTTGAGTATTTATGTAAAATTTATATTTTCAAATATAAAATTTATAATGTTTCAGGTTGAAAGATAAATTTGAAATTGATTTGGAATTCTTAATTATTTAATAATTATACTTAAATAAGTTTGATTTGAAATCTATTAAATTTGGAATTTTAAGATATGTTTTATAACTTGAACTTGATTTAAAAGTGGCTTAAATGAATATTTCAAACTTATATAAATTAAATGGGATATTTTGTTTATATAAATTTGTAAATTGAAGTTGTATTTAGATGTATTGAAATGATTAAAGAAATATCTCAGAAACTAAATGTAATGAAATTAAATTTAGATATAAATGGAATTATCAAATTTAGTTTTTGAAATGTGGAATATTTGAAGCTTTGAATATATTGAAATTGAAATGGTTTATTTGTGGTTCAAATCGGTTTTTGAAATCGATATAACTTGGAAATGTTTAATTGAATTGGAATTAAAATTGATGATTTAGATTTGATTAAATTTGAATTTGGAACTCGAATTGATTTGAATCGATTTGTGGAAGTCGAGGAAACTATTTTATTTTATAAAGTAATTTTAAATTATATTTAAAATTATTGATATTTTACTTTGTAAATTATGTTAATATAAGCTATTTTAATATAAATCATTTTTAATATAAATTATTTATTATAAACTATTTTAAACTTATAGCTATTTATATAAACTATTTTATTTATAAACTATTTTATTATATATACTAATTTTAATATCTAAACTGGTTAAGAGGAAAGTGTTATGATTCCAAAGCACTATGATTTCTAAACTTTGATTTCCAAAGAATTATGATTTTCAAAGTGTTTGATTTAGAAAGTGTTATAACTTTGAAGTACTAAGATTTTGAGATGGATATATTTGAAATGGAAATGATATCGTATTTGGTTTTGAAATGAAAGTGATATCGTATTGATATGGTTTTGAAATGGCAATGATATTTTGGTTTTGAAATATAAACTATTTTGAAAGTTTATTAAATGACCAATCGGTGTAATAATTACGTAGTTATTGAAGAGTCCAGGATCGGTTAGGGACATACTCTCTGTCCAAACCGAAAACCACTTTAATAACTATTATACGCGGAGTGTGATCCATAATGAAGTGGTTGGAATGATGACGTTGCTAGATTTGAAGAAAGAGAACGATAATGGATAGCCTTGACACTTGTCTCAAATTGGAAATGACTTAAACAGAAGCCGTGCCGGGCCAGTGAGGTTAGCTACCTCTAGCGGACACACTTCTTCGTAAACTACTCATTACTTGTTTTTGATTGGTGCACACCCTTGATTAGGAAGTGTTGTTTCGCGGTGTTGCGATCGCCGCGGCGATGCGTTCTCACCAGTCCGGATCAGGCAAACGGTAGTTTCACTACCTTGGGTATTGCCTCATGTGCCTTGTCATACTCGTATCCCTATGCGCGACCACTACGATTTGTTTTGTGTTATACCTATGGAGTACTCCCTGATAGCCCACTAGTTTACGGTGGAGTTTACAGTGTTGTATAGACTATGATGCTTATATAAAATGTGTTAAGGGGGATAATGGTAACGCCTTAACACTATTTTGATACTTTATATTACTGATAGGCATTATCTACTGAGCGTACACTACTACATAGTAGATAGTTTAACGGATCCTTAGGGGATGGTTATCCCAAACATCCTTTGAGTTACTTGTATTTCAGTCGTTATTTCACTTGAGTTGGATTTATTGATATAAGAATGTTAATCCTGACTCGAGTGTTTTGTGCTCGGGTCAGACTGAGTGTACCAGTATTCGAGGCTCACCTTTGAAGTTGGAGCTTCGCTTGGAGATCCAGCCATCTATCCAGCTTTCAGAGATTCAGTTGATTCCAGTGATATATTCTGATCTTGTATTTGACTATTGTATTTGAGACCTCTGTTGTATCTTGTTTAACTCTGTTATATATATAGTAGCTTCATGAACTACTATTCTTTTGCTTCCGCTGCATTATTGTTATATTACTCTGTGTTTGTGATCTGTGATTATTTTATTTACTGTATATGCTGAGTTTTGCCAAATTTTATTTACAATCCATTGTTTTGAATTATTCAAGTCCGACATGTGTGGATTTATTGTCGATTTGAATGGTCCAAAATAGTGGGTCGTTACAGTTGGTATCTGAGCTCTGGTTTTAGGCAAAACTCAGCATATAGAGTAAATTCAATTACTGAATCACGTTCGTTTGAGCTTGAATTCCTTCTTCTTTGACTCGGTTTCTTTGAATTTTGGAACGTTCCCTTCGGTTCCAAAGTCCATTCGTGTCTTTTTAATTCTGGAGTATCCCATAACTCCACTTCGAATGATCTCTATAATAAATCGGCGGTCTCGCCAATATCTGAATAATTTGTAAAGGAGTGAAACTCCTGTACAACCAGCATTGGTTCATTGAAGATTTCTGTGTCCTCGGTTTACCATGCTGTTATCTTTTGCTATACCCAAATTCTATCTCTGGCAATCGAATGTCGATTTGTCGCAGAATTCTACATCGAATTTATTCTTGGAATCATGGTTGACCGGTTAACGTTACCCGCGATTTATATAAGTTTGTCCATCTTCTGTTTGAAAACTCAATTATCTTATCTCCCTATCGAGTCTACCTTTTAGTTGAATTCTATTTGATTAGAGTTCCTCTACTTTGAATCCCATCTTTGTTTTGAAATCCATTCTTGAATTATCGAGTGAGGGAGTGTATTTGTAATTAATAATAAAATGTTATATATTGTGTTGTTTGAGTTGTTGATGTTGATTTGGGTTTTCGATCGATTCGTCTGATCAACGCTATCGATAGGATTTCCAAAACACTTGAACAGAGCAAACCGACACAATATGGTTTTCAAAATGAAATAAATTGTGTGATTATATTTTAAATATATAAGTAAAAAATTTCTGGAATTTAATAAGGTAAATAAAAATTGGTTGTTTGAATGATAATATTTGATTATCATTTATTGTTCTATAAATGAATTTATAAACATGGTTTATAAATTAATTTGGAATTTGAAATGAATTTAAATCAGGAATTTAAGAATTTAATTTTCGGTGATTTCAAACTTTGGCTTTAAAGTTTTAAAGTGTATATTATTTAAAGTATTTACAAATAGAAATCGTTTCAAAGAATTTTAAATTGTTGAAATCAGTGCTCTTCTCTTTTATCGCTGGAAAATAATTTCGGTGATGGCGGCCGCATCATCGACATTCATTTTCGAGTTTCAGAGTGGAGAGACCATTCTGTAGCTTTGCTATGGTTTTGCTTTGGAAAATAAACTGATTTGAATTCCTAAAGTATGACTTGGCTTATAATATATAAGTATACGATTTGATATATATAGTATATATATTTATCTCTAAACTGTTTGAAGTTAATCGGAGATTTAAATCCTTAAATTTATGATATAAAGATGATTTCAATTATAAACTGAAGTCAAAAATTTTGGATAAATATTTAAACTTGTAATAATTGAATTTGAAAATTTTATTTGTATAGTACTAAATTGCATTTCAATATAACTTACCTAAATTATTCAGAAGTTAAAATGTAATTATATAATATACAATATAAAATGATTTTATAAATAAAATTTCAGTGTTTATAATAAATGTTATACACTTAGATCTTAATTAAAAAAATGCTAATAAAAATGATAGAATAATAAGTTAATTGAATGAGATTAATATAATAAATTTTGTTCTGAAAGAATTAACAAATTTAAATTAGATCAACTTATGGAAATACCTTAAATTTAAACCAATTATTGAATATAAATTACTTTAAATGGAAATTTATATGGTTTAAATTAATTTATATGGTTTAAATATATGTAATAAGATATATTAAGCTGAATAAACTTAATAATAATTTGGAATAAAAGAATTAAATTTATTGAATAAAATATGAGTACAATAAATGATTATACAAATTGATGATCTAGAAATTGTTAATTGAGGATGACTAGATAATAAGATAATGAATTTAGAAATAGATAGATTGATTTAACTTAAGTGAACTCAAATTGATTTAACCAAATTGTTTAATATTAATTAATTCAAATTGAAATTTATATGGTTTAAATTAATTGTTTTACTTGTATTCCAATCTATTCTCCTACCTCCTTCCTTTTCGAAAAACAAAAAGTTTTGAGTGGTGGAGAGTGTAACGACCCGTAAATTTTAAACTGTTTTAATAACGTAATTAGTTGAAATTTTGTGAAATTTTAAACGATAAAATTTTGAGATAAAAATTTGATATTTGGAATACGTCTAATTAATCATAGCAACTGGTAAGTTTTCATAAGATAATTAGGAAGTTTATTTTCTAGGGTAATTTCATTCCAATTTATATCAGTCAAAAATTAATGGTAATAAAATGTTTTCCAAACCAGAATATTTTTACATAGAAAAATTCTAATTCATCTTCTGACTAAGACGTCATTTTTCATTTTTCCAAATTCGGACTTCTTTAGCTCCATCGATCTTATTTTTCTGCGTTTTTGCTGCATTTTCCGCTAATGGAAAATTCGAATTTTATAATTCAATCATACCACTTATATCTATATACCGTTTTGATCGCCTCGTCGTGCTGAACACTGCGGTATATTCAATTCTGTGTTTTGAAGCCTAGTACACAGCGGAATCTGCGAAGCGGTTAACTGTAACGGTCTGTTTTGTTTCTCTATGACCATTCGTTATCCAACGTTTGAAACGAAAGGACAGTTGCTTTTATTTCTACTTGAATTCAGCTGTAAACTTTTATCTATTCCCTATGTTTTTTTAAGACGTTGGCTATAATTATTTACAGCAGTAAATGGGCATGACTTTTTCAGTCCCACCTTTTCAATCGATTGGCCATCTCACTTTTGATTTGTCACAGTTGTTCTGAAATTTTATTTTCATTCAAGAATTTAACTTGTTCATCTCCCTATTGCTTACTTTCCTCTTCAAATTCCTCCCCTCGCGCAGAGCAAGGCCGAAGCCAACGGCCTCTCTTCAAACTCTGCTCCTGCTCATGTGCCGTGAGCCGCCACATCACCCAGAGCACGATAGTGCCTATCCCACTACTTCCGCCCTGTCGTGACCTTCCAAACCCAAACCCAAGAAAACAACTCAGCAATTGATCGCCACTTCCCTGAAAACCTCCCAGCAACCGCACTTAATCCCTTCTCCGCCGCTTGGCCCCGCCACGCAAACAACCCTGGCGACCCAAGCCTAAACCGAAGTCGTATCTCTCTCGCAACCCACGTGAGCCGCCTCTTTCCTCCCGCACCTGACCAGCCATCGCCTCCTTCCTCCTTTTCTTTGCACTGGCCGAGCACAACTTCTCAAAACCCAACGCACGCATGTCTCAACCTCGGCCATCCCATCAATTGTTGAAAGGCATATCATTTCTGCAGTGGAGGAATCAAATAAAGTGAAACCTCCATGTCGATGTTATTATATTTCGATGCAGAAGAATGGTTAAAGCAAGCAACAGTATTTCTTTTGCATAAGGTATATAATTATATTTTAACATATAAGTTAGTTTATAAATTTTATAGATATGTTAATTTATACAAGTTTTATAAATCTGTTAGATATATGTATAAGTATATAATAGTTTATATATACATGTGAGTTGATTTTTTTGTGAACTGCATGTTTATGCAGGGTATGTATATATGTGGTTTGTATATAAAGATTTGTAGTCGAATATAATAGCAATTTGAGTTCTATTTCATATATGTATATCATATAAGTGTTTATTTTATGTTGTGATACACATGTAAGATTGTTAAGTTAGATAATTGTGTATGTATATCGCATGTTAGCTGTTTTATGATTTGATGATTAATATTTATGCTACAGTATTATATATATAGTCTTCGTTGCATATATAGGTTGGATAAAATTATATAGTATGATAGTTTATATATATTCATATCTATTTGTGTGTTTGTAATTTATATTAAAACTGTTTTATAAATTATATTGACTTAAATATAATATATTCATGTTATATAGGGAACTTTATAATGCACTGATGCTATACTATATAAATGTTTCACTTCAGTTGTATGACTTCAGATTTTATATATATATATATATCTGACTTAGAAGCTACCGCAGTTTATATATATTAGTTGGATTGTTAAAGCCTGTACATAAATCTAAGTGTTTCTATATAATTTAGACATTAAAGCAGTTACATCGGTTGCCAGTTATATAATATATATATTTCGTCTATTGGTATATATATGTATCAAAATCATGTTTATAAAAATTAGTGGCAGTATGGGTTTTAAAGCATATATATATAATAGTTTGTAGATTCTATAACCTGGTAGACATACGCAATGAAGTTAGTTCATAGATAAGTTTATATTTTATATTATATAAAAATTTGGTTAGTGATATATATACAGGTTATAAGTTTAGTATTTAAAGAAAATTGTTAATGTAATTTTATATATATAGTTTACATTGGAATCTGTTTAGGCAGTATATATGAGAATCTATTTATATGCGCATAGTTTATACAATGTTTTTGTATGCTAGTGATATATGAGTCTACTGTATAGAAGTCTATTGTATATGGTTGATTTGTATGATATGGGTTTTAATATAAAACAATGATTTCTTTTTTATATATTTATTTTATTTTATTTTGTCTTAAGTTAATATATTGATTTTTCAAGAAAAAGAAAATAATATATATATTTAGTTCAACTTATACCGTTAATCCTCATCGATCTAGTCTAATTTGATTTTGTCAATTCCTATTTATCAGCTCCGTTCGTCGATTCGAGTTCAATCTTGCCTTTTTTTGAGATTCGTGTCTGGATTTCGTAACTCGACATCATTGTCTATCCTCTCTATCCTCGAAAGGTGAACAATCACTCACGATTAACGTTCTTTTATTTATTAAATTTGATTTCAATTGAAACGACAATTGAAATATGCTGCTGCTAGTTATTTATATTGGTATTTATATGCCATCATCTATATCTGTTCACCTGTGACATCTGACACCATTATCTGTTATTTATATTGCTATATATATGCCATTATCTGTATTAGTTCACCTGTGACATCTGACACCATTATCTGCCTATTGAAATATGCTAATGTTAGTTATTCGCACTGTTATATATGATATTACCTGTATCAGTTCACATGTGACATCTGATACTATTATATGTTATTTATATTGATGATATATGCTTGTTATAATATTATCACATCTGTTATCACTCTGCAAGTTCCCTGTTAGTATAGAATTCACTATGAGTTGAAATGATACATACCCGAACGATCTGTAGAATAGGAGAAAATCGTTATGGGTTGAAATGATAAACCCAAGCGATTTTCATTAAATTAAATTTGGGATTACGGGTTGAAAAGATATATACCCGTATATATATAAATTACGGATTGAAATGATAAATATCCATATCATTTGACCATAAGGTAGAAAATTTTATACAGACACCGTTGGTCTATATATATAAATAATTTAAATTGATTTCTATGCTTTTGAAAAGAAATATATGGTTTTAATAAATATTGATTTTAAAGATTTATTAAAGTTGATTTGAATCAATATAAAATATGTTTTGAGTATTTATGTAAAATTTATATTTTCAAATATAAAGTTTATAATGTTTCAAGTTGAAAGATAAATTTGAAATTGATTTGGAATTCTTAATTCTTTAATAACTATACTTAAATAAGTTTGATTTGAAATCTATTAAATTTGGAATTTTAAGATATGTTTTATAACTTGAACTTGATTTAAAAGTGGCTTAAATGAATATTTCAAACTTATATAAATTAAATGGGATATTTTGTTTAGATAAATTTGTAAATTGAAGTTGTATTTAGATGTATTGAAATGATTAAAGAAATATCTCATAAACTAAATGTTATGAAATTAAATTTAGATATAAATGGAGTTATCAAATTTAGTTTTTGAAATGTGGAATATTTGAATATTTGAATATATTGAAATTGAAATGGTTTATTTGTGGTTCAAATCGGTTTTTGAAATCGATATAACTTGGAAATGTTTAATTGAATTGGAATTGAAATTGATGATTTAGATTTGATTAAATTTGAATTTGGAACTCGAATTGATTTGAATCGATTTGTGGAAGTCGAGGAAACTATTTTATTTTATAAAGTAATTTTAAATTATATTTAAAATTATTTATATTTTACTTTGTAAATTATGTTAATATAAGCTATTTTAATATAAATCATTTTTAATATAAATTATTTATTATAAACTATTTTAAACTTATAGCTATTTATATAAACTATTTTATTTATAAACTATTTTATTATATATACTAATTTTAATATCTAAACTGGTTAAGAGGAAAGTGTTATGATTCCAAAGCACTATGATTTCTAAACTTTGATTTCCAAAGAATTATGATTTCCAAAGTGTTTGATTTAGAATGTGTTATAACTTTGAAGTACTAAGATTTTGAGATGGATATATTTGAAATTGAAATGATATCGTATTTGGTTTTTAAATGAAAGTGATATCGTATTGATATGGTTTTGAAATGGCAATGATATTTTGGTTTTGAAATATAAACTATTTTGAAAGTTTATTAAATGACCAATCGGTGTAATAATTACGTAGTTATTGAAGAGTCCAGGATCGGTTAGGGACATACTCTCTGTCCAAACCGAAAACCACTTTAATAACTATTATACGCGGAGTGTGATCTAGAATGACGTGGTTGGAATGATGACGTTGCTAGATTTGAAGAAAGAGAACGATAATGGATAGCCTTGACACTTGTCTCAAATTGGAAATGACTTAAACAGGAGCCGTGCCGGGCCAGTGAGGTTAGCTACCTCTAGCAGACACACTTCTTCGTAAACTACTCATTACTTGTTTTTGATTGGTGCGCACCCTTGATTTGGGAGTGTTGTTTCGTGGTGTTGCGATCGTTGCGGCGATGCGTTCTCACTAGTCCGGATCAGGCAAATGGTAGTTTCACTATCTTGGGTATTGCCTCATGTGCCTTGTCATACTCGTATCCCTATGCGCGACCACTATGATTTGTTTTGTTTTATGCCTATGGAGTACTCCCTGATAGCCCACTAGTTTACGGTGGAGTTTACAGTGCTGTATAGACTATGATGCTTATATAAAAATGTGTTAAAGGGGATAATGGTAACGCCTTAACACTATTTTGATACTTTATATTATTGATAGGCATTATCTACTGAGCGTACACTACTACATAGTAGATAGTTTAACGGATCCTTAGGGGATGGTTATCCCAAACATCCTTTGAGTTACTTGTATTTCAGTCGTTATTTCACTTGAGTTGGATTTATTGATATAAGAATGTTAATCTTGACTTGAGTGTTTTGTGATCGGGTCAGACTGAGTGTACCAGTATTCGAGGCTCACCTTTGGAGTTGGAGCTTCGCTTGGAGATCCAGCTATTTATCTAGCTTTCAGAGATTCAGTTGATTCCAGTGATATATTCTGATCTTGTATTTGACTATTGTATTTGAGACCTCTGTTGTATCTTGTTTAACTCTGTTATATATATATAGTAGCTTCATGAACTACTATTCTTTTGCTTCCGCTGCATTATTGTTATATTACTCTGTGTTTGTGATCTGTGATTATTTTATTTACTGTATATGCTGAGTTTTGCCAAATTTTATTTACAATCCATTGTTTTGAATTATTCAAGTCCGACATGTGTGGATTTATTGTCGATTTGAATGGTCCAAAATAGTGGGTCGTTACACTCTTAGTGGTGAATTATTTCATATGCGTCGTTGCACACACGTACTAAATTTGATTGTTCAAGATGGATTAAAAGTGGTGCAAGGTCTTATTGAAAAAATTATAGAAAGCGTGAATTATACAAAATCATCACAAATGAGAAAACAAAATTAGGAAAATGCATTGGTTCAAACTCGATTAGTTGGGAAAGGAGTCTCTTATGATGTTCTAACACGTTGGAATTCAACATGTCTAATGCTTGAAAGTGCTCTTGAAATAGGTCCGGCATTTGAGTGATTGGTTGATTTAACCCACGATTACAAGTGGTTTCCATTAAATGCAGAATGGGAAATAGGAAAAGAAATATGTGAATGTTTGAAAATATTTTACGAAGTTACACTTAAATTTTCGGGTGTTAAATATCCTATGGCTAATTTATATTTTAAAAGCATGTGCGATGTCTATAAAAGTATTTTAACTTGGGAGCTAAATGAACATGAGTATATTCAACGTATGGCCCAATAGATGAGGATTAAGTTTGACAAGTATTGGAACAGTTGCTAATGATGAGTATTGGTATAGCTTTAGATCCACGTTATAGAATAACTTATATTGAATTTTTGTTTGATGTGGTTTACGGTGATCAATCACAAGTTCATGTTGCAAAAATTCATGAATCTTTTGAATCTCTATTTTCTTTATATGAAATGGAATGCACTTCTTCTAAGGGGCAATCTACCAATTCTTCATGTGATACTTTTGATTCTTCTAATGTTGGTTCTAAAAAGAGAACAAAAATGGATTTAAAGTGGAGAAACTATGTTGAGAAAAATGTTCATAGCTCACACGCTTTGAAAATTGATCTTGATAAGTATTTAGAAGATGAATTGTTACCGATGGGTGAGGATGAGAACAATTTTGATATTTTGACATGGTGGAAAACCAATGGTCCAACTTTTCCAATTCTTGCAAGGATGGCTCGTGATATTTTTGCCGTTCCGGTATCAACCATAGCATCTGAATCATCGTATAGTAGTGGAGGTAGATTGATTTTCGAGAGTAGATCTTCATTATCTTCGGATATTGTAGAAGCTTTGAGTTGTATAAAGGATTGGTTGCCATTCGATATTGGTAAAACTATTATATTTTTCTACATGTTTTCAACACCATAATTATCCCATATATGCTATAATTGCTTTGTTTTCCTTCTTTTAATAGGTCATAATGTCGAGTTTGTAGATGACGCTTTGATTTCATTATAAACCTACTTCGCATTAGAGGGTAATGGTAAGTGTCCATAAACATACAAAATGTCCATAAACAAACACAAAGGCTTTTGCATAGTCAAATCTGCCTTAACTGGCATGCTTATAATATAAAACTGTATATTAGATAGACTGTTAGAATTCATCTTTGGGATTTACTTGCCCTTGTCATTTTATGCACCAAAGATATACCAAAAGTAAAAATTCATTATGCTCCAATAGTTTTTGGCCCCTAAATATTTGCTTGGTTTGCTTTATAAATAAGCGGGCTTTGCCTTAACCAATGGGAATAATAGTAAGAAGTGCAAGCTTATCATTTTGTATTACAGTTTTGTATCTATATATTTCAGTGAGTATGATGTACATGAGAATAAATTACATATCTTCATCTCTTTATGTAGGTTATATGAGATTTTCTCCATGGAAGGGGTCAGTTGTATATTCAGTTATTAGAGTTTTTCTTACTCCGAATGTTTCAGATCATCTTTCTAGGTAAGATTTCCACTACAAGCAAAAGTTGATAACCGGGCTACAGGTTTAGAAAATGCAAGTAGCCTGTAACGACCCCGGATTTTATATATATTTAAATTGATAATTAATTGAATTTTTGAATAAAAATTGTGAAATTAATTGGTAAAATTAATCTGAGTTTCCACAAATTCAAATAAAATAGACGTTAAATCATTTGAATTTAAATTGTGTATATATGTATATATATGCGTGTGTGTGTGTGACTATATGAATAAATTTGAAATGATATGTATATATATACATTGAATTTGAATTTAAATCTTAATATAAATGGTTTTAAAAAATAAAATATAAATATAGATATTTGACACAAATATAACAATAAATAAATTTAAAATTTAGAATTTATGATTTATGTTAGAAATAGAGATGGAAATGGCAAATGTTTGAGAAATGCAAGACAAATAGTATTAAAGTAAAATTGATAATAAATCATTTAAGCTAGAAATAGAGACAAATATGTAAAAGATAAACTATAAAAATATCAAGTAAATACATTTGCTAAACTTTAACAACTAATTAAAAATAGAAATTATCTATGTTACAAAATAATAAGGAATAAATAAAAATAGAAATACAAATATATAAGATAAGTTATAAAATACAAAGTAAACAATTGCTAGAAATTTAACAACATGTTAAAATATAGAAAAATATATATATGATCACTTATATAGTTATATGATAATAATAAAGTAAATACATTGGCTACAATTATAACAACATATTAATTTTTGAAATTCATTTATATTATAAAATAATAAGATTAAAGTAAATAAAATTCACTCAAATATGAATTAAGTAATATACATTCAACTAAGTAGTAAATACCAGCCATCAACTTCTGTTAGTCAACAAAACAAAAGAAGAAATACAAACAAATACAAATATAAGCATGGAATGAAACAAACTAAATATAAGATATATAACTAAGCTTGCTAAACAAGACAAAGGAGTTAATGCCAATATCTTAGCATGCATAGTACAAATCATATCAGCCGAGATTTATCTTAGCATAGTCAAAGCAAGAAAAAAAATATCTATGCATAACATGGGGAAAGGATGTAAACATGAAGGGGAACATGCATTTAATGTAACTAGTACTAAGCACAACCAAGTCAATTCGAATGGTTAAAAAATCTTGTACCTGATATTGTACAAAATAACAACACCCTGTAAACTTCATTTCCTATATATCAAATTCTTCCTCTCGGTTCATTCATCAAGCCAAGTAAAATCTGAAATGAACTACAACTAAAATTTAAACATCAACAAAAAACAATAATTCAACTCAAACTAGAGAAGAGGATCAAATTGAAGGCTTCAGCTTACAATCTACAGTCTGTTTCAACCTAGCAGCTCTGTTCTTCCTCTGGAGATCAGTGAGTAAACTATCTTCAAATGCTTAAATCTGTTTATACATCCTGATATTTTTGATTGATACGTGAAGTTTGTTGGAAAAAAAATTGTATAGATGCTAAAAATGCCTGCATGTCTTATAGAAATGTGTATGTGCCTGTGCATGCCTATGAAATATGAAATATATCTTCCTCTGTTAAATAACAGGCTCAAGAACAACCTTCAAAAATTATATCTTCCCAAAGAATAAATGTTAGACTATGATCATAAAAAAGAAGATGATTATAACAGTGTAAATTCATTTTTAAAAATAGTTTAAAGAGGAATTATTTGGTTAATATTTTGAAAATAAGATTTTACAGTAAAATCTTTTTAAATCTGAAAAAACAAAGTTCATAATTTCTTGACTTAATTATATAATCTGATTCGAAAATGCAAATGATGATTTTAGATGAAGGTTTCACTATTTTTAAGTAAGTAAATGATGTGGTATCTCGAGTTGAACGGAAATGGAAGATTGCTCGAATTCCGGCGATCTCGTGGGTCCGGGGGATCGGTATTGTAGCCAAAGGAAGGTTGTGGACCGTAGATCATCGAAAAAATAGCTGGAGTAATTATAAGTGACCGTGGCGGCGGCATGGCATCGAAGTAGGGTTTAACAACTTATTTTGGTCGATAATAAAATCGAGACGAATTCGTTGCCGAGGGTGCACTGGAGGCAATCGGACCTAGGGGAACTGAAGTAGAGGACTACGGCGGAGGTTCAGGCGGAGTTGCGTGGTTTCTGGCGTCGTGACGTGGCGGTGCGAGGCATTTTGGTCGATCGAAGTTGTGTTCCAGGGAAGTCGTATAGCTCGATTGCAAATTTGTCAGCGTTTTGGGTATCTGGATGTTCGTGGGCTCGTGGAGATCATCAGGGATGTGTGGATGTCCACGGCGATGGCCGGCGATCGCTCAGGCGATCGTGCACGTGCACATGATTTTCTGATATACTTGGAGTTAGTTTTGTAATGGAGGAAGAAGGGGATCGGGAAACTTCGGTCTGGACTCGATGTCGTTCTCGAGTCATTCTCGTGGTTTATCGAGAGGTGAAGGAGTTTGAGTACTCGAGTAATGATTTGGGAAAACCATGTTTTGGCTCGGGTTCCTTTAACTTGGAGTTAATAATAAAGAAATTGAATAAGATTTAAATGTTAATTAACTAAGTAATTAAAAGAATAATTATTTAATGAAATTAATTAAGAGATAATTACTTATTGTAATTAATTTAAGGTTAATTAAGTAATCAAAGGTAAATTTATAAATAATTAATGTAATTAATTAATGGGAAATTTGTTAATGTGATTTATGGAATAATTAAATGGAAGTGATTAAAAAGATAATTACTTAATGGGAGTAATTAATAATTATTGAATGAAATTGGTGAAAGTGATTAGAAGAATAATTGCCGTATGAAATTAAAGGATCATTAATGAATGATTAAAAGGATAGTTAATTACTGTATGGAATTAATTAAAGGATGATTTATATAAGTAATTAAGAGTTAATTAATTAACAATTAAGGGTTAATTAATTAAGATAATTAATTAAGGAATGATTAATTAATGAAGGTGATTAAGACTTAATCAAATTGTAATTAATGATAATTAATCATTGATTAAAGATTTCTAATGAAAGTAATTATGTGGTTGATAAATTAAAAACCACATGATTTATTCATCTTAATTGAAGATGATTGATTGTTATTGAATGTCGTATTGATATATCTGATATGTGATGTGATGCT
Source organism: Allium fistulosum (assembly GCA_030737815.1). Lineage (NCBI taxonomy): Eukaryota > Viridiplantae > Streptophyta > Magnoliopsida > Asparagales > Amaryllidaceae > Allium > Allium fistulosum. Next base: position 419,007,127 of record CM060907.1, on the reverse strand, counting down.
ATGTAATATGAAATGCTTTGTGCTGAGCTGTTATATCTGTGATGTAATTTATTATCTGTGATATATATCTATCTGTGATCTGTGTATGAAAGATAAGCGTTATAGTTTATACCGCTTATCAAATATATTATTGTATTTGATCTGTGATGATTGAATGTTGTTGCACTATTGTGTTAAAACCCTGGACCACACTTTCACACACACAAATATGGATTTCACGAGGAAATCAGTTAAGTCACAGATGATTTAAATTTAATGTTTTTTAAATTGAAATTTTAATTTCAATTGATTGTTGAAATGACCCTCCTATTTCCACCCTAATTTCATAAGGATTTTTTTTTTTTTGCTAAGAGATGATATATAGATATATCATTCATTGCAAATATCTTTTCCAAGGTCATTTTCTTTTTTCCAATAAACAAAATATATCCAGGATCAAAATAACTTACCAATATAAATATATCAGTGTATATCTAATAACATACACATACATATGAAGATGTATGTGATCTTCTTATCTAAGTTCAGAGTGTATACTTCATTTTTTTGTATAAGAACATTCTGTTTGATTTAGATTTTTAGCAATTCAGATAAATTATTGTATTCAGATTTTTGGCCATAATATCCACTAGAAACATGTACTTTAGTCTGTCATTAGGATTAAGAAATGATCAAGTAATAATCAGTGGTAAACAAGCTTTTAATATAGATGATTATGTTAAAGTCTGGATAATATCAAATTCAGTATAAAAGTAAGTGGATCCTAAGTGAACACAAGCAACATCTAGGCGTAATGGAAACGCGCCTAACTTATACACAAGAGGTCACTGGTTCGAGTACTATGCAGGTCGGTTCAAACACAATTTTTGTTTTTCTTCTTTTTTTTTCCTGTATGGTTTGTAATCTGATATCTACCTATCTTTGTACATATATTTTTAATGTTTGCCTATAACCTAACATACAAAACAATTCTTCTTACTTTACTATTTTTGAATCCCATTCCTATAGCTGTTCTAGGAATTATAATTATATTTTTGCTCAAATATCAACATGTACACAGATATACATGTACATGTCAATATCTCTGCTTATTTTCCAGAAAACTGGGTGAAACAATTACTAAAGGTACTAAGCTTTGAAATGCATCTATATTTTCAAGATACAGTCTATCATGATCAACCAATACTTCATTTAGTTGAGGCTGGTTAACTCATGAGTCTTGTATATGCTATACACTAGTTCAAAAACAAGGGAGATACCTTTCATTTCATTCTATCTGAAGCTTTTAGAAAAACATTTTACTTTTCCTAATTCAATTCAGAAATGAATTCAGATTTGTTTACAAAGCATTTCAGTAAAAAGAAAATAAAATCCTTTAAGTTTACTTCTTGCTAAATCCAGATTTTAGTTCTAAAACTCAGTGCTCTGTTATGTCTCAAGGTTAACTAATACATAATATAAATCATACAAAACAGTAGCTCAACTACATGTGCATATTTCTCTTCCCAACATTCATATCAATAATTAAAATCATTTCATTGTTTCCCAGTCAGATTTTTCCTTTGAGATTTTAAACCTTAGTGCATAACAATATATTTAACATGATACAACTAGTTCATCTAACCATAATAGAATTCATTACATGACTGGAAGTCTTAGAAACATAATATTTTTCCTGAATACATGCAGATATAATCAATTTAAACTCTTATTGAGACTAGCTAGCATGTTCATTCACTCCTCCATAAAAGCCATAACTTCATTTTTACTTAGTGCCTGGGTTACCTGAAAGAACATAAGTGGCTGCCTCATTTTAAAATGAGACACCCCAGATGCCATGAGCAAACAAGGGTCAGATCTATGATCTGGTATGAATAACATCAATTCATTCATGATATTAAGCAATAGAGAATATAAGGGTACTAACTTGTTATTTAAGCAAATTTCTGCAATCAAATATTTTAACATAGTATAATTAAGTTGATTCAGGTATGATATATTCACTTATCATTCCTTCACTTGCATACATAATCATGCAAACATGATTATCTATTGGCATCAATTTCATTTACTGGAATCATCTTGGTTCCATACCATTCAACCTAAGAAATATCCACATTCCTATTTCTTCATTTACAGGTTGTAATATTCAATTTAAATCCCTGCCTCATCTGCTATTAAGGAATCACTGGGACACATTGCAATGAACTAATTCACATCATTGCACAAAGATCTCAGGGCTTAAACAAACCATGTGCCAACTTGCATACTTCAAATATGACAAGCATTCCAGCAGTCATCTTGGCCTTCCCTTCCCTAGTTTATTTACTAGTGTATTGTCTTAAATCCTAACATCAAATATGCTAAGTGAACATGTCACTGCAAACATGGAAACATCCATAATTTCTTCTAGCATAATTTCCCCTCAGAAATAATCAGACAGTCATTTCCTAAATGGGGTCAATATGTCTTGATCTTAGTAAATATAAGAACATTTTCAACTGTAAAAGAGGCATGGCATGTTATACTGATCTGCAAGCCTTTATGATTGATTCAGATTCAAGATCTGGTTCAATCATAATTTTAGCTTGTGGGTTCTTTTTTTTTTTGATTAAGGGCTCAGCACTTAGAAAATTTCTATTGCACCCTTAACATTTTTCTTTTCAAGCCTCAGCACTTATACCAAGTATAATGCAGCTCCAATCATTTTTATAAGGTTTCCATGCCATAGATCTATAACAGTTGAGAGTATTCTCTATATAATTTTTAAGATCCTAAACTTTAACATTTATGAGTATAAATAAAACAGTATGATACTCATCCAAAGACAAATGTCTCAACCAATCAAAGATCATCAAAATCATCCATATTAAATCATATCAGATTTAAAATAAAACATCCAAAAAGCATTGATGAAATCATATACATCAAAACCAGAAATACATAAATGGCAATATAAAAAGTGGCTGCCTCAACTCAGGTCTTAATGCCATGAACTCAGTGAGATTACTCACCTAAATGTTTCTTCTTATTAATCCAGAAAATTCTTGTTTGAGTGTTTTCTCCTTCCTTTCAATATTTTCTTCTTCTTTTCTTATTTTTATGCAGCTCGGGGTAAAATAATTCTACTGGCTAAACTGCCTATTTATAAGCATTTTTCCTCTAGGGTTTTATTGAAACAGAATTCCATTTCTGTCCTGGCTTAGCATCATGCATTTTTCATTCATATTACCCCGGCCATATTAACCAATTTAAAGGCTGCATTTTCTTTCTTTTACTTTTTCAGAAAATGGCCACTCACTTAGTCATGTCAAAAGTGTGACTATTCTATTTATTTTAATTATTTCTGAAAATCCCCTTTGCTATTTTTGCCTACACAAGCATATTGACTTGTATCACATTTCATGTCATTTTAATGTTATGGTTTCACTTGCTAATATATATATATATATGTACTTTTCAGTATTTAAAAATGTATATTTGTATACATATCTTATCTAGGCTTATTTTAATTCCTCTTTTAAATTCAGAAACATATGCACCTATATGTATACAAGTTTACAAATATATATATATTATTTTCTTTTCTGGGTTTTAAATAAATTTGTTTACTGATCTAAAGTAAAACTTACTTTTCTTATTTTCTAAGATGACCCATAAAATCTCAGAAATCAAATAACCATGTTGCAAAATCATGTTTGTATTGCTCTTTAATTCTTGTTTTAAATCCAAGAAATCTGGAGTTCTTTCTTGTGCCATTTCAGTGTGCACGTGCACACATATACTTGCACACTATTTATTCCAGAAATTTCACCATATTTAAATCTAAATATTTCAAAATTAAATCATTTTACAAAAATGATTTTTCACAAAATTTTGGGGTATTACATTCACCCCTCCTTTTAGGAATTGTGTCCTCACAATTTTTCTAACATTTAGTAAGCATCATTTTTCTTTTCTGAAAACTTATCAAATATATGCATAAGCAAACAAATTCAACCATATCAACCATGCATAACAAATAATTTTTCCAGAAGAAAAAAAAATTACCTTTTAATTTGCAAAAAGCTTAGGATAATCCATTCTAATCTTATCCTCTAACTCCCATGTGCAATCATTAGGATCACTACTCCACTGGATCTTAACTAGTTTCAAGGTTTTGCTCCTTAATTTCTTTTCTTCCTTGGCTATAATCCCCACTGGTTCTTTTTCATAAACCAAGTCAGGATTTATTTGAATTTTGGTAGGCTTTTCCAAAATGTCTTCCTTATCATGTACCCATTTTCTAAGTTGGGACACATGAAAAACATTATGCATTGCTTTCATCTCCTCTGGTAGTTCTAATTTGTAAGCCAATGAACCAATTCTTTCCAGAATTTTATAGGGTCCAACATACCTTGGTGTAAGCTTACCTTGCTTGCCAAATCTCATGACTTTCTTCATAGGTGAAATCTTGATGAAAACAAAGTCTCCCACTTCATATTCCACTTGCTTTCTCTTCCTATCTGCAAATTTCTTTTGCCTATCTTGAGCTGCTGCTATTCTTTTTCTTATTAACCCAATTTTCTCTGTGGTTTCTTTAACATATTCAGGTCCAAGAATAGCCCTTTCTCCAGCCTCTACCCAGCATATAGGTGATAAACATGGCTTGCCATATAAGGCTTCAAATGGTGCCATCCCTATGGTGCTTTGGTAACTGTTATTGTAGGTGAATTCAGCTAGATGGAGGTGGTCTTCCCAGTTGCCTCCAAAGTCCAGTGTACATGCTCTCAACAAATCCTCTAAGACTTTGTTCACCACCTCAGTTTGACCATCTGATTGTGGATGGTAGGCAGTGCTTAAGCACAATTCACTCCCCATAGCCTCTTGAAAACTTTTCCAAAATCTTGAGGTGAAGATGGTATCCCTATCACTCACAATGGTTTTGGGTATGCCATGCAACCTTACTACCTCTTTCATGAATATTTGAGCCAATTTTGGAGCATTTCTTTCTGTTTTAACTGGGATAAAATGTGCTACCTTAGTTAGCCTATCCACTATTACCCATATACTTGTGTTTCCCTTCTTAGATCTAGGAAGACCATCTATGAAATCCATAGATATATCCTCCCACTTCCACTGTGGTATACTAAGGGGTTGCAATAGTCCTGATGGCCTTTGTGTCTCTGCCTTGACTTGTTGGCAAGTCATGCACCTTGCAACATATCTGGCCACATCTGACTTCATCCCCTTCCACCAAAGATTTCTTTTCAAATTTTGATACATCTTGGTGCTACCTGGGTGTATGGAGTACTTACTCCTATGGTACTCATTTAATATTTCCTCTTTCAATTCTATATTTTCTGGAACACATATCCTATTTTTATTCCTTAAATAACCATTTTTATCAATTTGATAATTTATTACTTCCTCCCCTTTTGATATGAGCATTTTCTTTTCCATCATGTTTAAGTCTTGTTCCTGCATTTGTCCAATCTTAAGAAGTAAATCTGATTGCAGAGATATCATACTTAATTTTCCTTTACCTTTACCTTCTTCAATAGGCATCATTTGTTCCTCACTGTTTTCCTCAATTTCCAAATCAGTAAGTATAGACAAATCCCTAAACTCTTCCATCATCAACATGGCTACCTTGGCATGTTGTCTACTCAAGGCATCTGCAACTTTATTTGCCTTGCCTGGTGTATACAGTATATCTAGGTCATAGGCAGCTAGGAACTCTACCCATCTATGTTGCCTCATGTTCAAATCTTTTTGTGAGAATAAATATTTCAGTGCCTTATGATCAGTGTACAAAATGAATTTGGCACCTAACAAATAATGTCTCCAAAGTTTCAAAGCATACATAACTGCTGCTAGTTCAAGATCATGGGTTGCATACCTGGTTTCATGTGGCTTTAATTGCCTAGATGCATAGGCTACCACCTGGTCTTGCTGCATCAACACAGCCCCTAACCCAGAGCCACTTGCATCAGTGTACACAACCAAATTTTCATTTCCTTCTGGCACTCTCAATACTGGTGCATCAATCAGGGCTTCTTTTATTTTGATAAAAGCTTGCTCACATTTTTCTGTCCATACAAAGGCTTGGTTCTTTCTGGTTAAATTGGTAAGTGGTGATGATATTTTTGAGAAATCTTTTATGAATCTCCTATAATATCCTGCCATCCCCATAAATGATCTAATCTCACTGATGGTGCTAGGCCTTTTCCATGCTTGGATTGCCACTACTTTGTTAGGGTTTACTGATATTCCTTTGGCAGAGATGACATGCCCAAGGAAATGCACTTCTTCTTTCCAAAATGCACATTTTGAAAATTTTGCCTTTAAATCATTTTCCCTTAGTCTTGACAAAACTAAATGCAAATGATTTTTATGCTCTTCCACTGTCTTAGAATAAATCAAAATGTCATCAATAAAAATCAGTACAAACTTGTCTAGATAATCTCTAAATATTCTATTCATCAAATCAACAAAATATGAAGGAGCATTTGTCAAACCAAATGGCATGACCAAAAATTCATATAAGCCATATCTTGTGTTAAATGCAGTATACTTAACACTTGAGTCTTCAACCTTCATTTGATGGAATCCTGATGCTAAGTCTAGCCTAGAAAATATTTTAGCTTCACTGAGTTGGTCAAAGAGATCATCTATTCTAGGCAATGGGTATTTATTCTTGATGGTTACTTTATTTAGTTCTCTGTAATCTATGCACATTCTCAAGGTACCATCATGTTTTCTTACAAACACTACTGGAGAACCCCAGCAAGAATTGCTTGGCCTTATAAATCCCTTGCCTTCTAATTCTTCCAACTGATTTTTCAATTCTTTCAGTTCACTTGGCCCCATTCTATAAGGTTTCTTGATTATTGGACTTGCTCCTGGAATGAGATTAATTTGGAACTCAACTGGTCTGTGGTGTGGAACACCCTTAACTTCCCCAAACACATCCAAGTATTCATTAACTATGGGAATTTCTTCAATGGTTAGTTCACTCAGATCTTTTTCTAAGTCAACTAAATGATACAATTTCCCTTCCTTAGCTATTTCACATAGAACTGTGATTCTCTGGCCTCTAGAATCTTGCAATGATATGGTGGATGAGTCTAAATTAATTATGGCTTTAAATTGCCTTAACCAATCTACCCCCAATATAACTCCTATATTTGGGTAATTTAAAACATATAAATTGGAAATAAAAATATTTCCTCCTATGTTTAACTCCACATCCACACAATTCATGTTCAAAACACTAGAACTCCCTAGGGGACTTTGTACAAGCAATGGGGTTTCAACCAATTTGCAGTTTAATTTTAACACTTTAACTAATTCATAGGAAATCAAAGAGTGTGTTGCTCCAGTATCATATACTACTGGTATGGGTATGGCACAAATGAGTAATGTACCTTCCACTTGGCCATGATTTTCAGCATCAATTTTCACTGCAGATTTGCCTTTTCCTTCCAAAGTTGCCAATTTCCCTTGCTGTTTATTCTCAGGACAGTTCCTCTTCATATGCCCCTCTTTCCCACATAGGTAGCATTTGAAGGCTCCTCCTTTTAACTCTGGGCACCTTGGTTTGATGTGTCCTTCTTTTCCACAATGATGGCAAACCAATTTCTTCTTAGTATCATTGGCTTTAGTATCTTTACTCTTCCTGTTGTCTGCCTCCTCCTTCTTTTTATCATAAGGGTGATATCTTCCCTTATCCTTCTTGTTGTTGCTCTTAAAATTCCTATATTTCTCTCTTTCTTTGTCATGTTGTTCCAGTTTCAAAGCCAGATCAATTACTTGATCAAATGTTCTATCTGCATATGGTAGCATAGCTCTGCTAAGTCCTGGGTTCAGCCCTTTTATATACCTATCATTCTTGGATGCTTCATCTGCCACTAGCATTGCTCCATAATTAGATAGCCCCTCAAACTTTTGAGTGTATTCAGTGACATTCAAAGTTCCCTGCCTAAGTTTGATAAATTCTTCAAGCAAAATGGTCTTGGCTGATGCTGGTACAAATCTTGCCTCCAACATCTCCTTGAACTGATTCCAAGTGATTTCATTTTCATTTCTTCCAGCTATGATCACCTCCCACCAGCTTAAAGCTACCCCTTTCAGTTGTCTAGAAGCTACTTGCCTCTTTCTTTGGTCATCCAACTGCATGTCATTGAAAATCCTATCAAGTGTTCTCAACCATGCTTGAATTTCCATCACACTCTCTGTTCCTTCAAAACTCTTGCCTCCCAAATTGGAATAAGTCTTCAGTAGTTTTGAAAGCTCTTCATGTGGGTTCTCAGGCCTATGCCCAATTCCATCTCTTAAAACCCTCACAAATTCTTGCATATCAAGCATTTGAGGTGCACTGGTTCCTGCATTGTGATGAGATCTTCTTCCTACCATGTTCTGCTAACTAAATTCTGGGTAAATGGTATTAGTATATTATGAGTGCTTCTATAATTTCTAATTTCTTATCTAAATTATTTCATCCAAAACAAACAGACATTATACATTTCTATAATACTTAACAATCAATGCAACCAAGTGCTCTGATACCAAACTGAAATGACCCTCCTATTTCCACCCTAATTTCATAAGGATTTTTTTTTTTGCTAAGAGATGATATATAGATATATCATTCATTGCAAATATCTTTTCCAAGGTCATTTTCTTTTTTCCAATAAACAAAATATATCCAGGATCAAAATAACTTACCAATATAAATATATCAGTGTATATCTAATAACATACACATACATATGAAGATGTATGTGATCTTCTTATCTAAGTTCAGAGTGTATACTTCATTTTTTTGTATAAGAACATTCTGTTTGATTTAGATTTTTAGCAATTCAGATAAATTATTGTATTCAGATTTTTGGCCATAATATCCACTAGAAACATGTACTTTAGTCTGTCATTAGGATTAAGAAATGATCAAGTAATAATCAGTGGTAAACAAGCTTTTAATATAGATGATTATGTTAAAGTCTGGATAATATCAAATTCAGTATAAAAGTAAGTGGATCCTAAGTGAACACAAGCAACATCTAGGCGTAATGGAAACGCGCCTAACTTATACACAAGAGGTCACTGGTTCGAGTACTATGCAGGTCGGTTCAAACACAATTTTTGTTTTTCTTCTTTTTTTTTCCTGTATGGTTTGTAATCTGATATCTACCTATCTTTGTACATATATTTTTAATGTTTGCCTATAACCTAACATACAAAACAATTCTTCTTACTTTACTATTTTTGAATCCCATTCCTATAGCTGTTCTAGGAATTATAATTATATTTTTGCTCAAATATCAACATGTACACAGATATACATGTACATGTCAATATCTCTGCTTATTTTCCAGAAAACTGGGTGAAACAATTACTAAAGGTACTAAGCTTTGAAATGCATCTATATTTTCAAGATACAGTCTATCATGATCAACCAATACTTCATTTAGTTGAGGCTGGTTAACTCATGAGTCTTGTATATGCTATACACTAGTTCAAAAACAAGGGAGATACCTTTCATTTCATTCTATCTGAAGCTTTTAGAAAAACATTTTACTTTTCCTAATTCAATTCAGAAATGAATTCAGATTTGTTTACAAAGCATTTCAGTAAAAAGAAAATAAAATCCTTTAAGTTTACTTCTTGCTAAATCCAGATTTTAGTTCTAAAACTCAGTGCTCTGTTATGTCTCAAGGTTAACTAATACATAATATAAATCATACAAAACAGTAGCTCAACTACATGTGCATATTTCTCTTCCCAACATTCATATCAATAATTAAAATCATTTCATTGTTTCCCAGTCAGATTTTTCCTTTGAGATTTTAAACCTTAGTGCATAACAATATATTTAACATGATACAACTAGTTCATCTAACCATAATAGAATTCATTACATGACTGGAAGTCTTAGAAACATAATATTTTTCCTGAATACATGCAGATATAATCAATTTAAACTCTTATTGAGACTAGCTAGCATGTTCATTCACTCCTCCATAAAAGCCATAACTTCATTTTTACTTAGTGCCTGGGTTACCTGAAAGAACATAAGTGGCTGCCTCATTTTAAAATGAGACACCCCAGATGCCATGAGCAAACAAGGGTCAGATCTATGATCTGGTATGAATAACATCAATTCATTCATGATATTAAGCAATAGAGAATATAAGGGTACTAACTTGTTATTTAAGCAAATTTCTGCAATCAAATATTTTAACATAGTATAATTAAGTTGATTCAGGTATGATATATTCACTTATCATTCCTTCACTTGCATACATAATCATGCAAACATGATTATCTATTGGCATCAATTTCATTTACTGGAATCATCTTGGTTCCATACCATTCAACCTAAGAAATATCCACATTCCTATTTCTTCATTTACAGGTTGTAATATTCAATTTAAATCCCTGCCTCATCTGCTATTAAGGAATCACTGGGACACATTGCAATGAACTAATTCACATCATTGCACAAAGATCTCAGGGCTTAAACAAACCATGTGCCAACTTGCATACTTCAAATATGACAAGCATTCCAGCAGTCATCTTGGCCTTCCCTTCCCTAGTTTATTTACTAGTGTATTGTCTTAAATCCTAACATCAAATATGCTAAGTGAACATGTCACTGCAAACATGGAAACATCCATAATTTCTTCTAGCATAATTTCCCCTCAGAAATAATCAGACAGTCATTTCCTAAATGGGGTCAATATGTCTTGATCTTAGTAAATATAAGAACATTTTCAACTGTAAAAGAGGCATGGCATGTTATACTGATCTGCAAGCCTTTATGATTGATTCAGATTCAAGATCTGGTTCAATCATAATTTTAGCTTGTGGGTTCTTTTTTTTTTTGATTAAGGGCTCAGCACTTAGAAAATTTCTATTGCACCCTTAACATTTTTCTTTTCAAGCCTCAGCACTTATACCAAGTATAATGCAGCTCCAATCATTTTTATAAGGTTTCCATGCCATAGATCTATAACAGTTGAGAGTATTCTCTATATAATTTTTAAGATCCTAAACTTTAACATTTATGAGTATAAATAAAACAGTATGATACTCATCCAAAGACAAATGTCTCAACCAATCAAAGATCATCAAAATCATCCATATTAAATCATATCAGATTTAAAATAAAACATCCAAAAAGCATTGATGAAATCATATACATCAAAACCAGAAATACATAAATGGCAATATAAAAAGTGGCTGCCTCAACTCAGGTCTTAATGCCATGAACTCAGTGAGATTACTCACCTAAATGTTTCTTCTTATTAATCCAGAAAATTCTTGTTTGAGTGTTTTCTCCTTCCTTTCAATATTTTCTTCTTCTTTTCTTATTTTTATGCAGCTCGGGGTAAAATAATTCTACTGGCTAAACTGCCTATTTATAAGCATTTTTCCTCTAGGGTTTTATTGAAACAGAATTCCATTTCTGTCCTGGCTTAGCATCATGCATTTTTCATTCATATTACCCCGGCCATATTAACCAATTTAAAGGCTGCATTTTCTTTCTTTTACTTTTTCAGAAAATGGCCACTCACTTAGTCATGTCAAAAGTGTGACTATTCTATTTATTTTAATTATTTCTGAAAATCCCCTTTGCTATTTTTGCCTACACAAGCATATTGACTTGTATCACATTTCATGTCATTTTAATGTTATGGTTTCACTTGCTAATATATATATATATATGTACTTTTCAGTATTTAAAAATGTATATTTGTATACATATCTTATCTAGGCTTATTTTAATTCCTCTTTTAAATTCAGAAACATATGCACCTATATGTATACAAGTTTACAAATATATATATATTATTTTCTTTTCTGGGTTTTAAATAAATTTGTTTACTGATCTAAAGTAAAACTTACTTTTCTTATTTTCTAAGATGACCCATAAAATCTCAGAAATCAAATAACCATGTTGCAAAATCATGTTTGTATTGCTCTTTAATTCTTGTTTTAAATCCAAGAAATCTGGAGTTCTTTCTTGTGCCATTTCAGTGTGCACGTGCACACATATACTTGCACACTATTTATTCCAGAAATTTCACCATATTTAAATCTAAATATTTCAAAATTAAATCATTTTACAAAAATGATTTTTCACAAAATTTTGGGGTATTACATTCACCCCTCCTTTTAGGAATTGTGTCCTCACAATTTTTCTAACATTTAGTAAGCATCATTTTTCTTTTCTGAAAACTTATCAAATATATGCATAAGCAAACAAATTCAACCATATCAACCATGCATAACAAATAATTTTTCCAGAAGAAAAAAAAAATTACCTTTTAATTTGCAAAAAGCTTAGGATAATCCATTCTAATCTTATCCTCTAACTCCCATGTGCAGTCATTAGGATCACTACTCCACTGGATCTTAACTAGTTTCAAGGTTTTGCTCCTTAATTTCTTTTCTTCCTTGGCTATAATCCCCACTGGTTCTTTTTCATAAACCAAGTCAGGATTTATTTGAATTTTGGTAGGCTTTTCCAAAATGTCTTCCTTATCATGTACCCATTTTCTAAGTTGGGACACATGAAAAACATTATGCATTGCTTTCATCTCCTCTGGTAGTTCTAATTTGTAAGCCAATGAACCAATTCTTTCCAGAATTTTATAGGGTCCAACATACCTTGGTGTAAGCTTACCTTGCTTGCCAAATCTCATGACTTTCTTCATAGGTGAAATCTTGATGAAAACAAAGTCTCCCACTTCATATTCCACTTGCTTTCTCTTCCTATCTGCAAATTTCTTTTGCCTATCTTGAGCTGCTGCTATTCTTTTTCTTATTAACCCAATTTTCTCTGTGGTTTCTTTAACATATTCAGGTCCAAGAATAGCCCTTTCTCCAGCCTCTACCCAGCATATAGGTGATAAACATGGCTTGCCATATAAGGCTTCAAATGGTGCCATCCCTATGGTGCTTTGGTAACTGTTATTGTAGGTGAATTCAGCTAGATGGAGGTGGTCTTCCCAGTTGCCTCCAAAGTCCAGTGTACATGCTCTCAACAAATCCTCTAAGACTTTGTTCACCACCTCAGTTTGACCATCTGATTGTGGATGGTAGGCAGTGCTTAAGCACAATTCACTCCCCATAGCCTCTTGAAAACTTTTCCAAAATCTTGAGGTGAAGATGGTATCCCTATCACTCACAATGGTTTTGGGTATGCCATGCAACCTTACTACCTCTTTCATGAATATTTGAGCCAATTTTGGAGCATTTCTTTCTGTTTTAACTGGGATAAAATGTGCTACCTTAGTTAGCCTATCCACTATTACCCATATACTTGTGTTTCCCTTCTTAGATCTAGGAAGACCATCTATGAAATCCATAGATATATCCTCCCACTTCCACTGTGGTATACTAAGGGGTTGCAATAGTCCTGATGGCCTTTGTGTCTCTGCCTTGACTTGTTGGCAAGTCATGCACCTTGCAACATATCTGGCCACATCTGACTTCATCCCCTTCCACCAAAGATTTCTTTTCAAATTTTGATACATCTTGGTGCTACCTGGGTGTATGGAGTACTTACTCCTATGGTACTCATTTAATATTTCCTCTTTCAATTCTATATTTTCTGGAACACATATCCTATTTTTATTCCTTAAATAACCATTTTTATCAATTTGATAATTTATTACTTCCTCCCCTTTTGATATGAGCATTTTCTTTTCCATCATGTTTAAGTCTTGTTCCTGCATTTGTCCAATCTTAAGAAGTAAATCTGATTGCAGAGATATCATACTTAATTTTCCTTTACCTTTACCTTCTTCAATAGGCATCATTTGTTCCTCACTGTTTTCCTCAATTTCCAAATCAGTAAGTATAGACAAATCCCTAAACTCTTCCATCATCAACATGGCTACCTTGGCATGTTGTCTACTCAAGGCATCTGCAACTTTATTTGCCTTGCCTGGTGTATACAGTATATCTAGGTCATAGGCAGCTAGGAACTCTACCCATCTATGTTGCCTCATGTTCAAATCTTTTTGTGAGAATAAATATTTCAGTGCCTTATGATCAGTGTACAAAATGAATTTGGCACCTAACAAATAATGTCTCCAAAGTTTCAAAGCATACATAACTGCTGCTAGTTCAAGATCATGGGTTGCATACCTGGTTTCATGTGGCTTTAATTGCCTAGATGCATAGGCTACCACCTGGTCTTGCTGCATCAACACAGCCCCTAACCCAGAGCCACTTGCATCAGTGTACACAACCAAATTTTCATTTCCTTCTGGCACTCTCAATACTGGTGCATCAATCAGGGCTTCTTTTATTTTGATAAAAGCTTGCTCACATTTTTCTGTCCATACAAAGGCTTGGTTCTTTCTAGTTAAATTGGTAAGTGGTGATGATATTTTTGAGAAATCTTTTATGAATCTCCTATAATATCCTGCCATCCCCATAAATGATCTAATCTCACTGATGGTGCTAGGCCTTTTCCATGCTTGGATTGCCACTACTTTGTTAGGGTTTACTGATATTCCTTTGGCAGAGATGACATGCCCAAGGAAATGCACTTCTTCTTTCCAAAATGCACATTTTGAAAATTTTGCCTTTAAATCATTTTCCCTTAGTCTTGACAAAACTAAATGCAAATGATTTTTATGCTCTTCCACTGTCTTAGAATAAATCAAAATGTCATCAATAAAAATCAGTACAAACTTGTCTAGATAATCTCTAAATATTCTATTCATCAAATCAACAAAATATGAAGGAGCATTTGTCAAACCAAATGGCATGACCAAAAATTCATATAAGCCATATCTTGTGTTAAATGCAGTATACTTAACACTTGAGTCTTCAACCTTCATTTGATGGAATCCTGATGCTAAGTCTAGCCTAGAAAATATTTTAGCTTCACTGAGTTGGTCAAAGAGATCATCTATTCTAGGCAATGGGTATTTATTCTTGATGGTTACTTTATTTAGTTCTCTGTAATCTATGCACATTCTCAAGGTACCATCATGTTTTCTTACAAACACTACTGGAGAACCCCAGCAAGAATTGCTTGGCCTTATAAATCCCTTGCCTTCTAATTCTTCCAACTGATTTTTCAATTCTTTCAGTTCACTTGGCCCCATTCTATAAGGTTTCTTGATTATTGGACTTGCTCCTGGAATGAGATTAATTTGGAACTCAACTGGTCTGTGGTGTGGAACACCCTTAACTTCCCCAAACACATCCAAGTATTCATTAACTATGGGAATTTCTTCAATGGTTAGTTCACTCAGATCTTTTTCTAAGTCAACTAAATGATACAATTTCCCTTCCTTAGCTATTTCACATAGAACTGTGATTCTCTGGCCTCTAGAATCTTGCAATGATATGGTGGATGAGTCTAAATTAATTATGGCTTTAAATTGCCTTAACCAATCTACCCCCAATATAACTCCTATATTTGGGTAATTTAAAACATATAAATTGGAAATAAAAATATTTCCTCCTATGTTTAACTCCACATCCACACAATTCATGTTCAAAACACTAGAACTCCCTAGGGGACTTTGTACAAGCAATGGGGTTTCAACCAATTTGCAGTTTAATTTTAACACTTTAACTAATTCATAGGAAATCAAAGAGTGTGTTGCTCCAGTATCATATACTACTGGTATGGGTATGGCACAAATGAGTAATGTACCTTCCACTTGGCCATGATTTTCAGCATCAATTTTCACTGCAGATTTGCCTTTTCCTTCCAAAGTTGCCAATTTCCCTTGCTGTTTATTCTCAGGACAGTTCCTCTTCATATGCCCCTCTTTCCCACATAGGTAGCATTTGAAGGCTCCTCCTTTTAACTCTGGGCACCTTGGTTTGATGTGTCCTTCTTTTCCACAATGATGGCAAACCAATTTCTTCTTAGTATCATTGGCTTTAGTATCTTTACTCTTCCTGTTGTCTGCCTCCTCCTTCTTTTTATCATAAGGGTGATATCTTCCCTTATCCTTCTTGTTGTTGCTCTTAAAATTCCTATATTTCTCTCTTTCTTTGTCATGTTGTTCCAGTTTCAAAGCCAGATCAATTACTTGATCAAATGTTCTATCTGCATATGGTAGCATAGCTCTGCTAAGTCCTGGGTTCAGCCCTTTTATATACCTATCATTCTTGGATGCTTCATCTGCCACTAGCATTGCTCCATAATTAGATAGCCCCTCAAACTTTTGAGTGTATTCAGTGACATTCAAAGTTCCCTGCCTAAGTTTGATAAATTCTTCAAGCAAAATGGTCTTGGCTGATGCTGGTACAAATCTTGCCTCCAACATCTCCTTGAACTGATTCCAAGTGATTTCATTTTCATTTCTTCCAGCTATGATCACCTCCCACCAGCTTAAAGCTACCCCTTTCAGTTGTCTAGAAGCTACTTGCCTCTTTCTTTGGTCATCCAACTGCATGTCATTGAAAATCCTATCAAGTGTTCTCAACCATGCTTGAATTTCCATCACACTCTCTGTTCCTTCAAAACTCTTGCCTCCCAAATTGGAATAAGTCTTCAGTAGTTTTGAAAGCTCTTCATGTGGGTTCTCAGGCCTATGCCCAATTCCATCTCTTAAAACCCTCACAAATTCTTGCATATCAAGCATTTGAGGTGCACTGGTTCCTGCATTGTGATGAGATCTTCTTCCTACCATGTTCTGCTAACTAAATTCTGGGTAAATGGTATTAGTATATTATGAGTGCTTCTATAATTTCTAATTTCTTATCTAAATTATTTCATCCAAAACAAACAGACATTATACATTTCTATAATACTTAACAATCAATGCAACCAAGTGCTCTGATACCAAACTGAAATGACCCTCCTATTTCCACCCTAATTTCATAAGGATTTTTTTTTTTGCTAAGAGATGATATATAGATATATCATTCATTGCAAATATCTTTTCCAAGGTCATTTTCTTTTTTCCAATAAACAAAATATATCCAGGATCAAAATAACTTACCAATATAAATATATCAGTGTATATCTAATAACATACACATACATATGAAGATGTATGTGATCTTCTTATCTAAGTTCAGAGTGTATACTTCATTTTTTTGTATAAGAACATTCTGTTTGATTTAGATTTTTAGCAATTCAGATAAATTATTGTATTCGGATTTTTGGCCATAATATCCACTAGAAACATGTACTTTAGTCTGTCATTAGGATTAAGAAATGATCAAGTAATAATCAGTGGTAAACAAGCTTTTAATATAGATGATTATGTTAAAGTCTGGATAATATCAAATTCAGTATAAAAGTAAGTGGATCCTAAGTGAACACAAGCAACATCTAGGCGTAATGGAAACGCGCCTAACTTATACACAAGAGGTCACTGGTTCGAGTACTATGCAGGTCGGTTCAAACACAATTTTTGTTTTTCTTCTTTTTTTTTCCTGTATGGTTTGTAATCTGATATCTACCTATCTTTGTACATATATTTTTAATGTTTGCCTATAACCTAACATACAAAACAATTCTTCTTACTTTACTATTTTTGAATCCCATTCCTATAGCTGTTCTAGGAATTATAATTATATTTTTGCTCAAATATCAACATGTACACAGATATACATGTACATGTCAATATCTCTGCTTATTTTCCAGAAAACTGGGTGAAACAATTACTAAAGGTACTAAGCTTTGAAATGCATCTATATTTTCAAGATACAGTCTATCATGATCAACCAATACTTCATTTAGTTGAGGCTGGTTAACTCATGAGTCTTGTATATGCTATACACTAGTTCAAAAACAAGGGAGATACCTTTCATTTCATTCTATCTGAAGCTTTTAGAAAAACATTTTACTTTTCCTAATTCAATTCAGAAATGAATTCAGATTTGTTTACAAAGCATTTCAGTAAAAAGAAAATAAAATCCTTTAAGTTTACTTCTTGCTAAATCCAGATTTTAGTTCTAAAACTCAGTGCTCTGTTATGTCTCAAGGTTAACTAATACATAATATAAATCATACAAAACAGTAGCTCAACTACATGTGCATATTTCTCTTCCCAACATTCATATCAATAATTAAAATCATTTCATTGTTTCCCAGTCAGATTTTTCCTTTGAGATTTTAAACCTTAGTGCATAACAATATATTTAACATGATACAACTAGTTCATCTAACCATAATAGAATTCATTACATGACTGGAAGTCTTAGAAACATAATATTTTTCCTGAATACATGCAGATATAATCAATTTAAACTCTTATTGAGACTAGCTAGCATGTTCATTCACTCCTCCATAAAAGCCATAACTTCATTTTTACTTAGTGCCTGGGTTACCTGAAAGAACATAAGTGGCTGCCTCATTTTAAAATGAGACACCCCAGATGCCATGAGCAAACAAGGGTCAGATCTATGATCTGGTATGAATAACATCAATTCATTCATGATATTAAGCAATAGAGAATATAAGGGTACTAACTTGTTATTTAAGCAAATTTCTGCAATCAAATATTTTAACATAGTATAATTAAGTTGATTCAGGTATGATATATTCACTTATCATTCCTTCACTTGCATACATAATCATGCAAACATGATTATCTATTGGCATCAATTTCATTTACTGGAATCATCTTGGTTCCATACCATTCAACCTAAGAAATATCCACATTCCTATTTCTTCATTTACAGGTTGTAATATTCAATTTAAATCCCTGCCTCATCTGCTATTAAGGAATCACTGGGACACATTGCAATGAACTAATTCACATCATTGCACAAAGATCTCAGGGCTTAAACAAACCATGTGCCAACTTGCATACTTCAAATATGACAAGCATTCCAGCAGTCATCTTGGCCTTCCCTTCCCTAGTTTATTTACTAGTGTATTGTCTTAAATCCTAACATCAAATATGCTAAGTGAACATGTCACTGCAAACATGGAAACATCCATAATTTCTTCTAGCATAATTTCCCCTCAGAAATAATCAGACAGTCATTTCCTAAATGGGGTCAATATGTCTTGATCTTAGTAAATATAAGAACATTTTCAACTGTAAAAGAGGCATGGCATGTTATACTGATCTGCAAGCCTTTATGATTGATTCAGATTCAAGATCTGGTTCAATCATAATTTTAGCTTGTGGGTTCTTTTTTTTTTTGATTAAGGGCTCAGCACTTAGAAAATTTCTATTGCACCCTTAACATTTTTCTTTTCAAGCCTCAGCACTTATACCAAGTATAATGCAGCTCCAATCATTTTTATAAGGTTTCCATGCCATAGATCTATAACAGTTGAGAGTATTCTCTATATAATTTTTAAGATCCTAAACTTTAACATTTATGAGTATAAATAAAACAGTATGATACTCATCCAAAGACAAATGTCTCAACCAATCAAAGATCATCAAAATCATCCATATTAAATCATATCAGATTTAAAATAAAACATCCAAAAAGCATTGATGAAATCATATACATCAAAACCAGAAATACATAAATGGCAATATAAAAAGTGGCTGCCTCAACTCAGGTCTTAATGCCATGAACTCAGTGAGATTACTCACCTAAATGTTTCTTCTTATTAATCCAGAAAATTCTTGTTTGAGTGTTTTCTCCTTCCTTTCAATATTTTCTTCTTCTTTTCTTATTTTTATGCAGCTCGGGGTAAAATAATTCTACTGGCTAAACTGCCTATTTATAAGCATTTTTCCTCTAGGGTTTTATTGAAACAGAATTCCATTTCTGTCCTGGCTTAGCATCATGCATTTTTCATTCATATTACCCCGGCCATATTAACCAATTTAAAGGCTGCATTTTCTTTCTTTTACTTTTTCAAAAAATGGCCACTCACTTAGTCATGTCAAAAGTGTGACTATTCTATTTATTTTAATTATTTCTGAAAATCCCCTTTGCTATTTTTGCCTACACAAGCATATTGACTTGTATCACATTTCATGTCATTTTAATGTTATGGTTTCACTTGCTAATATATATATATATGTACTTTTCAGTATTTAAAAATGTATATTTGTATACATATCTTATCTAGGCTTATTTTAATTCCTCTTTTAAATTCAGAAACATATGCACCTATATGTATACAAGTTTACAAATATATATATATTATTTTCTTTTCTGGGTTTTAAATAAATTTGTTTACTGATCTAAAGTAAAACTTACTTTTCTTATTTTCTAAGATGACCCATAAAATCTCAGAAATCAAATAACCATGTTGCAAAATCATGTTTGTATTGCTCTTTAATTCTTGTTTTAAATCCAAGAAATCTGGAGTTCTTTCTTGTGCCATTTCAGTGTGCACGTGCACACATATACTTGCACACTATTTATTCCAGAAATTTCACCATATTTAAATCTAAATATTTCAAAATTAAATCATTTTACAAAAATGATTTTTCACAAAATTTTGGGGTATTACAATTGTGGAAATGGATTTGGGTTGAATGTTAAAGCTTTTGAAAAGGAGTTTTTAAGATAAAAGTTATTTTAAATAACTTGGTAAAGTTTCAAATTTAAATAATTTAATTTGAATTTGAATTCAAAATTTGGAATTGAATTCCATGATTGGAAATTATGGTTAAAGATGTTATAAATGTGGTATATGAATTTAAACCATTTTAAAAGTATTGAGAATTTGAATTTAACCCAAGGACTTTAACTCGTATAAATGAATCAGATTTTCCAAAATGAAAACTATTTGTTTTCAAATAATAAAAGCTTTCATATAAGGAATGAATTTCCAATTTGTGTCAAAAGGATTTCAAATTGAAATGAAAATGGTTTTCCGAGTTATGAATAAATCTTTGTGAAAGATTGTTGAACCTTGTTTTGAAATTGGAAAGGTGTACCCTTTGTATAAAAGGTCGAATTGAAATTGTTTTGAAAGCTATCAATTAAATATCTGTTTAAAGATTGGACAAGTTAATCCAATTGAAATGGAAAATCGATTTGGAAATCTATGAATAGATCTTTGTGAAACCGGGTGAACTATGTGAAATGAATCTTTTGTGTAAAAGATTGGAAATGGTAATGTGTTTAAACCATTTGAAGAAAATTTTTGGGTAATAAATTATGACTTAATCGAAATCCCAATATCCATATGTTTTTAAATATCGCGCTCACTATTCGGTTTAGCCAGGAGAGGACTTTGTGTCATATAACCCATTCCGAATAGTGATACGATGTAAATGGATAGCATTTAAAGACTGGTGTTGAAGATCGGGTATTGGTGAGAACGATAGGATAACCTATCGATTGTCTCTGCACCGAGTGGCTCCGGTATAGAGACGATCGGGATTGTGAATACCCGGACTGCAAGGGCTTCTTCGGAAGTGCCTTCGGTTCTATTCGAACCCAGAACAAACTTGTATGGTTGTATGTCTAACACTACACTTTGAGATATAAAGCTGATTTCTTTCAAATACATTTCTGTTTGGTGGCGAAGATTTATTCTCTTAGCTTAACACCCTTTTCTGAGACATACGAGCTCAGAGGCTATGTAGTTGAAGGTTATCAGTGATATACTCCCAATTTGGTAGTGTGTTGGTGATCATTTGTTGATCAAAGCAAGGCTTTGTGAAAAAGCGTAGCTTTGTGAAAAAGCGTAGCTTTGTGAAAAAGCGTAGCTTTGTGGGCGAGACTGCATCAGGACCTCACACCTCGGAAATGGTCGAAACAGGAAAGATGCGGCAAGGTTTCAGGGGTAGCTCCCTTAGGGTATGACCATTCCTTCTGGAAAAAGGTGGTATCATGGTATGGTGCCTAGATATTTACCTGTGTGGTTGCTCCAATCTCTTTTACTCTGTGTGATTATTGCTTTGTGATCGGGATCCCGGATAAAGGTCGCAAACGACCGGGGGTGGCATATCTCAGGTTTACTACCCGGGAAGGGGGTAACCGGCCTTGTGTTGGCAGAGACACGGGTGGTTCTCGGGGCGTCCCTCCAGAGGCGTTCCCATATGGCAGTAGGAAGTTCCTTAGCCTGACCATTTGTTGGAAAATCCAAAGAAACAATACGAGCCTTGTACGGTTTTAGTTGTATAACCTGCCATGGAATGTGGCGGTAACCTGCTATTGAACATGGTAGCTATAGTAGGCATAAGTGTGAAATGTCTATGCTGGCTAAGATTAATATTATACCTTCGAAAGGGTTTTCTACACTATGCACTAATAGTAATAATATCGAATGATTTTGCGTAGTAAGCATTTTTTACTATCAATAGGAGAAATCTCCTCCAATTCTACGTTTGCATTGTGTGTGTGGCGGGAGGCCTTATGGTAGTTTCATTTTCCAAAAAGCATTGCAGATTTCAATGTTTAAAATTCTTTTGTGTTTGTTTTAAAGATAAACTGTTTTGATTACTCACACTAGTCCCATGACTGACCTGGAGTTTATTGTTCCCTTCCTAAACTCTGGATGCCCACAATTTTCCACACGGGCAGTCTAGAGTTGGGTTTTTTAGATAGTCAGGTTTAGTAGACTAGTTGGAGCTAGTTCAGTTTTTGGAGTTCACTCGACGACTGCACTTGCTTACCTTAGTGGTATGTGATGATGGTTCGAGCTTGACATTGAAGTGGTTGGACTCAGCCTCTCTAACTGATCATTTGGAGTTATCGGTTCTGTTATTTCTGCTGTATCATTATTTATCTCTGACATTGTTGTATCATATTGATATTATTGTTGTATATCATTCTGGATATTGTATTCATTGGAGTTGTATATGATATCATTTCTTTCTTTCTTCCGCTGTGTTGTTATACTTAATGGTGTTATAAGCTCCGGCACGAGTCGAATTTCAACGATTGAATCTGCGGCATTCGAGTACAAGTGGAGTACGGGTGCCGATTTTCGAACGCTGGATTTCGGACCGTGACAGCGTGGTATCAGAGCAAAGGTTGAACTTTAGCTCAGGAGTATAACACATTAAGTAACTCATTAGAGATAGGGTGAAGTATACCCTAGAACGAGTAATCTCTAAGATATCCGTCTGTATGCCTCAGTAAATTCTCTTACTATCTACTGATAGTGAGTATGAGTGCAAGAAGAGGATGAGATAGGGGACAGGGGAATACGACTATAAATGGTCAATACCCTGTAACAACAAGGAAACAATTTTTTCTCTATCAATTTCTTTTGTTCATCATTTTTTCAATTCTTCGATGGTTTCTGGTAGATCCAGGAAGAAGATTTGATATATTTGAATGGGACATAAACTCCAAATAGGTCAGAATTGTTTCTTTGGATGTATTGGTTGCCTTGTTTGCTTTGGTTGCTATGGTTGATAGGTATACTTTAGTTCTAAACTAAAAGTTTTGAAATTGTATCCATATATCTGTCAATTCTTTGGGTACGGATATGTTCTACGAATGGTTAGTTATCCTTTCGAACTAACCGATGCCCCTGCATATTTCGTATATCTGGATAACCCGAGTATTTTGTGAAGTGTTAAATAGATTCGTTCTCGTATCTATTATTGATATTCTGATTTGGTAAGCCAAATGCAGAATAGATATTCAGTTTGATTTGATAAAACATTCTCCATCTATCTTTGTGTCTCCTTGGCAAATTTCGAGGACGAAATTCTTTTAAGGGGGGAAGGTTGTAACGACCCCGGATTTTATATATATTTAAATTGATAATTAATTGAATTTTTGAATAAAAATTGTGAAATTAATTGGTAAAATTAATCTTAGTTTCCCCAAATTCAAATAAAATAGACGTTAAATCATTTGAACTTAAATTGTGTATATATGTGTGTGTGTGTGTGTGTGTATATATGTGTGTGTGTGTGTGTGACTATATGAATAAATTTGAAATGATATGTATATATATATACATTGAATTTGAATTTAAATCTTAATATAAATGGTTTTAAAAAAAATATATAAATATAGATATTTGACACAAATATAACAATAAATAAATTTAAAATTTAGAATTTATGATTTATGTTAGAAATAGAGATGGAAATGGCAAATGTTTGAGAAATGCAAGACAAATAGTATTAAAGTAAAATTGATAATAAATCATTTAAGCTAGAAATAGAGACAAATATATAAAAGATAAACTATAAAAATATCAAGTAAATACATTTGCTAAACTTTAACAACTAATTAAAAATAGAAATTATCTATGTTACAAAATAATAAGGAATAAATAAAAATAGAAATACAAATATATAAGATAAGTTATAAAATACAAAGTAAACAATTGCTAGAAATTTAACAACATGTTAAAATATAGAAAAATATATATATGATCACTTATATAGTTATATGATAATAATAAAGTAAATACATTGGCTACAATTATAACAACATATTAATTTTTGAAATTCATTTATATTATAAAATAATAAGATTAAAGTAAATAAAATTCACTCAAATATGAATTAAGTAATATACATTCAACTAAGTAGTAAATAACAGCCATCAACTTCTGTTAGTCAACAAAACAAAAGAAGAAATACAAACAAATACAAATATAAGCATGGAATGAAACAAACTAAATATAAGATATATAACTAAGCTTGCTAAACAAGACAAAGGAGTTAATGCCAATATCTTAGCATGCATAGTACAAATCATATCAGCCGAGATTTATCTCAGCATAGTCAAAGCAAGAAAAAAATATCTATGCATAACATGGGGAAAGGATGTAAACATGAAGGGGAACATGCATTTAATGTAACCAATACTAAGCACAACCAAGTCAATTCGAATGGTTAAAAAATCTTGTACCTGATATTGTACAAAATAACAACACCCTGTAAACTTCATTTCCTATATATCAAATTCTTCCTCTCAGTTCATTCATCAAGCCAAGTAAAATCTGAAATGAACTACAACTAAAATTTAAACATCAACAAACAAACAATAATTCAACTCAAACTAGAGAAAAGGATCAAATTGAAGGCTTCAGCTTACAATCTACAGTCTGTTTCAACATAGCAGCTCTGTTCTTCCTCTGGAGATCAGTGAGTAAACTATCTTTCAAATGCTTAAATCTGTTTATACATCTTGATACTTGTGATTGATACGTGAAGTTTATTGAAAAAAAATTGTATAGATGCTAAAAATGCCTGCATGTCTTATAGAAATGTGTATGTGCCTGTGCATGCCTATGAAATATGAAATATATCTTCCTCTGTTAAATAACAGGCTCAAGAACAACCTTCAAAAATTCATATCTTCCCAAAGAATAAATGTTAGACTATGATCATAAAAATGAAGATGATTATAACAGTGTAAATTCATTTTTAAAAATAGTTTAAAGTGGAATTATTTGGTTAATATTTTGAAAATAAGATTTTACAGTAAAATCTTTTTAAATCTGAAAAAACAAAGTTCATAATTTCTTGACTTAATTATATAATCTGGTTCAAAAATGCAAATGATGATTTTAGATGAAGGTTTCACTATTTTTAAGTAAGTAAATGATGTGGTATCTCGAGTTGAACGGAAATGTAAGATTGCTGGAGTAATTATAAGTGACCGAGGCGGTGGCATGGCATCGAAGTAGGGTTTAACAACTTATTTTGGTCGATAATAAAATCGAGACGAATTCGTTGCCGAGGGTGCACTGGAGGCAATCAGACCTAAGGGAACCGAAGCAGGGGACTACGGCGGAGGTTCAGGCAGAGTTGCGAGGTTTCTGGCGTCGTGACGTGGCAGCGCGAGGCATTTTGGTCGATCGAAGTTGTGTTCCAAGGAAGTCGTATAGCTCGATTGCAAATTCGTCAACGTTTTGGGTATCTGGATGTTCGTGGGCTCGTGGTGATCATCGGGGATGTGTGGATGTCCACGGCGATGGCCGGCGATCGCTCAGGCGATCGTGCACGTGCACGTGATTTTCTAATATACTTGGAGTTAGTTTTGTAATGGAGGAAGAAGGGGATCGGGAAACTTCGGTCTGGACTCGATGTCGTTCTCGAGTCATTCTCGTGGTTTATCGAGGGGTGAAGGAGTTTGAGTACTCGAGTAATGATTCGGGAAAACCATGTTTTGGCTCGGGTTCCTTTGACCTGGAGTTAATAATAAAGAAATTGAATAAGATTTAAATGTTAATTAACTAAGTAGGTAAAAGAATAATTATTTAATGAAATTAATTAAGAGATAATTACTTATTGTAATTAATTTAAGGTTAATTAAGTAATCAAAGGTAAATTTCTAAATAATTAATGTAATTAATTAATGGGAAATTTGTTAATGTGATTTATGGAATAATTAAATGGAAGTGATTAAAAAGATAATTACTTAATGGGAGTAATTAATAATTATTGAATGAAATTGGTGAAAGTGATTAGAAGAATAATTGCCGTATGAAATTAAAGGATCATTAATGAATGATTAAAAGGATAGTTAATTACTGTATGGAATTAATTAAAGGATGATTTATATAAGTAACTAAGAGTTAATTAATTAACAATTAAGGGTTAATTAATTAAGATAATAATTAAGGAATGATTAATTAATGAAGGTGATTAAGACTTAATCAAATTGTAATTAATGATAATTAATCATTGATTAAAGATTTATAATGAAAGTAATTATGTGGTTGATAAATTAAAAACCACACGATTTATTCATCTTAATTGAAGATGATTGATTGTTATTGAATGTTGTATTGATATATCTGATATGTGATGTGATGCTATGTAATATGAAATGCTTTGTGCTGAGCTGTTATATCTGTGATGTAATTTATTATCTGTGATATATATCTATCTGTGATCTGTGTATGAAAGATAAGCGTTATAGTTTATACCGCTTATCAAATATATTATTGTATTTGATATGTGATGATTGAATGTTGTTGCACTATTGTGTTAAAACCCTGGACCACACTTTCACACACACAAATATGGATTTCACGAGGAAATCAGTTAAGTCACAGATGATTTAAATTTAATGTTTTTGAAATTGAAATTTTAATTTCAATTGATTGTGGAAATGGATTTGGGTTGAATGTTAAAGCTTTTGAAAAGGAGTTTTAAGATAAAATTTATTTTAAATAACTTGGTAAAGTTTCAAATTTAAATAATTTAATTTGAATTTGAATTCAAAATTTGGAATTGAATTCCATGATTGGAAATTATGGTTAAAGATGTTATAAATGTGGTTTATGAATTTAAACCATTTTAAAAGTATAATTTTGAGAATTTGAATTTAACCCAAGGACTTTAACTCGTATAAATGAATCAGATTTTCCAAAATGAAAACTATTTGTTTTCAAATAATAAAAGCTTTCATATAAGGAATGAATTTCCAATTTGTGTCAAAAGAATTTCAAATTGAAATGAAAATGGTTTTCCGAGTTATGAATAAATCTTTGTGAAAGATTGTTGAACCTTGTTTTGAAATTGGAAAGGTGTACCGTTTGTATAAAAGGTCGAATTGGAATTGTTTTGAAAGCTATCAATTAAATATTTGTTTAAAGATTGGACGAGTTAATCCAATTGAAATGGAAAATCGATTTGTAAATCTATGAATAGATCTTTGTGAAACTGGGTGAACTTTGTGAAATGAATCTTTTGTGTAAAAGATTGGAAATGGTAATGTGTTTAAACCATTTGAAGAAAAGTTTTGGGTAACAAATTGTGACTTAATCGAAATCCTAATATCCATATGTTTTTAAATATCGCGCTCACTATTCGGTTTAGCCGGGAGAGGACTTTGTGTCATATAACCCATTCTGAATAGTGATACGACGTAAATGGATAGCATTTAAAGACCGGTGTTGAAGACCGGGTATTGGTGAGAACGATAGGATAACCTATCGATTGTCTCTGCACCGAGTGGCTCCGGTATAGAGACGATCGGGATTGTGAATACCCGGATTGCAAGGGCTTCTTCGGAAGTGCCTTCGGTTCTGTTCGAACCCGGAACAGACTTGTATGGTTGTATGTCTGACACTACACTTTGAGATATAAAGCTGATTTCTTTCAAATACATTTCTGTTTGGTGGCGGAGATTTATTCTCTTAGCTTAGCACCCTTCTCTGAGACGTACGAGCTTAGAGGCTATGTAGTTGAAGGTTATCAGTGATATACTCCCAATTTGGTAGTGTGGCATGCTAAGTGTTGCTGTGTGTTGGTGATCATTTGTTGATCAAAGCATGGCTTTGTGAAAAAGCGTAGCTTTGTGGACGAGACTGCATCAGGACCTCACACCCCGGAAATGGTCGAAACAGGAAAGATGCGGCAAGGTTTCAAGGGTAGCTCCCCTAGGGTATGACCATTCCTTCTGGAAAAAGGTTGTATCATGGTATGGAGCCCAGATATTTACCTGTGTGGTTGCTCTAATCTCTTTTACTCGGTGTGATTGTTGCTTTGTGATCGGGATCCCGGATAAAGGTCGCAAACGACCGGGGGTGGCATATCTCAGGTTTACTACCCGGGAAGGGAGTAACCAGCCTTCTGTTGGCAGAGAGCCAGGTGGTTCTCGGGGCGTCCCTCCAGAGGCGTTCCCATGTGGCAGTAGGAAGTTCCTTAGCCTGACCATTTGTTGGAAAATCCAAAGAAACAATACGAGCCTTGTACGGTTTTAGTTGTATAACCTGCCATGGAATGTGGCGGTAACCTGCTATTGAACATGGTAGTTATAGTATGCATAAGTGCGAAATGTCTATGCTGGCTAAGATTAATATTATACTTTCGAAAGGGTTTTCTACACTATGCACTAATAGTAATAATATCGAATGATTTTGCGTAGTAAGCATTTTTGACTATCATAAGGAGAAATCTCCTCCAATTCTGCGTTTGCATTGTGTGTGTGGCGGGAGGCCTTATGGTAGTTTCATTTTCCAAAAAGCATTGCAGATTTCAATGTTTAAAATTCTTTTGTGTTTGTTTTAAAGATAAACTATTTTTGTTACTCACACCAGTCCCATGACTGACCTGGAGTTTATTGTTCCCTTCCTAAACTCTGGGTGCCCATAATTTTCCACACGGGTAGTCTAGAGTTGGGTTTTTCAGATAGTCAGGTTTAGTAGACTAGTTGGAGCTAGTTCAGTTTTTGGAGTTCACTCGACGACTGCACTTGCTTACCTTAGTGGTATGTGATGATGGTTCGAGCTTGACATTGGAGTGGTTGGACTCAGCCTCTCTGACTGATCATTTGGAGTTATCAGTTCTGTTATTTCCGCTGTATCATTATTTATCTCTGACATTGTTGTATCATATTGATATCATTGTTGTATATCATTCTGGATATTGTATTCATTGGAGTTGTATATGATATCATCTATTTCTTTCTTCTGCTGTGCTGTTATACTTAATGGTGTTATAAGCTCTGGCACGAGTCGAATTTCAACGATTGAATCTGCGGCATTCGAGTACAAGTGGAGTACGGGTGCCGATTTTCGAACACTGGATTTTGGACCGTGACATAGCCCTATAATTATATTAGATGAAGACTATAACAACAATGAGTTAAAGAAGATTGGCCGTGATGAATTAAATAACTGTTTGAAACAGCAAGCTCAGTCGAGCTTGTTGTTTGCAACAGCAACCTTTGAGCTTGCCGTTTCAAACGACAAGCTAGCTCATTTTGGAGCTTGCTCAGGGAATTTTTTTCATTAATACACAACTTTGTATTTTGCAGGGTAATCTTTTGAAGCATTAACCACTCCACGGAAAAAGAATGCAATATTTTAGGCTATATGTATGTTATGAAGATGATTTTTGGTATTTGTTACAATTAAGAAGATGTGTGATGCATATTTTCTTTTATGATTTGCTGTGATTGAATTAGCCTATGGATTTTGCATATGGATTATATTTATATATGCAATATTATCGTATGGATTTTGTGTGATTGAATTAGCTACTGTTAATTTGATGTAATTTATGTATTACATGGGTTTTCCATCTTTTTTTCAATCAAATAATGAAATACGCATTATATTGATTAATTTTGGATATATTCAGATACATTTTGAAGTTCGGATACAGACCATATTCGCTAAGCCGAATATGGATATTTTCGGATAGCCGAAAAAATTTGCGGATACGAATAAATATAATATTCAACAGGTATTCACGGATATTGGATACGGATTCGGATACGAATTTTCAATTTCGGATACGGATACTGATACAGCACCATCCGTATCCGACTGCATCCATTTACAGGCCTATCAATAATACTATACACCTCGGTTATTAATGTTAAGTGAGACCACGTTGCAAAGCGGAACGGATTTCCCCTCACTAATACCCTTTAAAACATATCTTTTGCAAATCTTTTCCTGCAACCAAATCTTGTTAAAACTGTAAAGCATTATTATGTAAACATACATATTAGGTAACAAATGGACTATCTGTCCGAATACTATAGTTTTGTTTGGCTTACTATTAACCTTTGGCTAACTGGAGCCTACCAGACATAGTAAAAAATGATCCAACATCTGTTAGACTCCTCTTCCGGGAGGTCTGCCCTTAACTATCTGTTAAATACTTCTCTTCTGGACGGTCTGTCCCTAACTTAACATCTTCCAGGGTCACCTGATCCTAATGGTTTTACGGGCTCACCAATAACCTATTTGTATACAAACATATATTCCCTTCTGTGTGTAATCATAATTTTAGTCTTACCTGTGACAAAGCCCTACACACTGGAATTTTGGAATTAATTAGCTGGGGCTAATAGCTAATGTATAGGGCGCGACCCTATACCAGTCCCATCTGGTGTTCTAATATCTGATTCATTTTCTCTTAGGGATAAATTCCCTTAAATTTTCCTTGAAAAACTCTTTCAAATTGATTTAAATCTTTAAATCATACTTACACAAGGAAAGTACATATTCTCTATGCTTTACTCAAAATCACTTTGCCATGTTATATACATATAAATCACTCAACCCCTTATTGATGAAAACATTTACTCCTTTCAAAACCCTAAAATCTTGTCTTTCGAAAACATTGGAAAATCCTTTCTTTTCCTTTCTTCGAAAGCTTCAAAATAATAGACATCCCTCTTTAAAACCTTTAAACGTTGCCTTTCGAAAACATTGGAATAACCCTTCCTTTCTTTTCATCGAAAGCTTCAAAAACAAAGGAAAACCTTCCCTTTCGACCCCTTCGAAACCTTGGAAAACCACCCCTTCAAAATCATTCATTAAAACTCTTTCGAAAGCATTAAAACACCAAACCTTTTGAAAGCCTTTGGGTTCAATTTTAAAACATGTGGAAACTCTTCGAAACCATTCAAAGTTTACTTCTTCAAAACCTTTGAAAAACCGACTCGATCGAAACCTTTTGAATTATGCCTTCAAGTAGAGCAAAAGGATAAGAAGCCCATTGAAGTCGAAAGCACTTCTTTCGAAACCATTAAAACTAACACTTTCAAAACCATTTGGGTTATACTTCAATTATAGAAAAATGGTCTTTGTAACATTTAAGTCGAAAGCATCTATTTCGAAATCATTTCCTAAGTAAAGAAGTAATGGTGTCGAAACCATCCCTTCGAAAGCATTGGAGAAGTGGTCAAGTTTTAACAGCAAAGTATTCCCTTTGAAAGCATTGCAGTCGAAAGGTAGAAAACGACAGCTAAAATGGTTTCAGCTTTGTCGAAAGCAAACATTTAAAACTAAATTGCAACCCATTCAAAACCATCTCTATAAATCCCTTGACCCAGTCGAAAGCCAACTGAGTCGAAAGCCGTTTAGTTGAAAGCAAGAAGGCGCATTATAATTTAAAAACAAAGTGACGCTTCGACCCCTTCGGAACCTATGGTTTCGACCTCATACCTTTCACCTTCTATCCAATTCGCTACGTACCAATTTCTTGATACCAGGCACATTGGTTTCGATGGAGATGGAGGCAAAGGGACTTGGTCGAAAGCCATCCAATGCGGAAGCAGGTGCCGAAAGCAATAAAACAGTTAAAAAGCCTGAAATAAACAGTTCTTTTCACCTAACCTGCTTCACGTGTAAAATTTTGATTGGTTGCCTCTTTTCTTTACCACTAAAAAGTGCTGCACATTTCGGAGCTAATTAATTAATTTAAATTATTTGCAAAATACCCCTTCTACTTAATTAAATATATAAAACATTTAAGTCTCATACCTTAAATAATTTTATATATTCATCAAAACAATTAGGAAAATTCTATACAAATTATAGAGAATCCTTTTCATTATATTTTCCAACATATAAAAATTTCTGACCCAAATAATTATTTATTTTGCCATAAATAATTTATAACCCAATAAATCATCTTCTTCACTAGAAAATTAATATAAAATCCACCATAATTCAAAAAATTATGAAAATTTAAACCCATTTCTAAAATAATATTTCTAGTCTATATCTAAAATCACAAGGCATTTTAATGTCATTAATTAGGGTTTTCACATCAAAACATATCATATAAATCAATATAAACATGCATAAATCACCAACAAGTATATATAAATATTTAATCATCCAAAACATGGCATCATCATGCAAAATCATTTTGGTTTACCCTTAAATCCGAAAACTATAAGAAAAATGGGATGTAGTAATCATTCACCTTAGCCTTGTGATTAAAGATGTGAGATTTGGTGTTGAACAAGTTGATTTACTTCTTCTTCTTCTAATCCTAACTTTATCTTCTCTTGAGATTGAAAATGGTGGCTGGCCTTAGGGTATTTTTGCTTGAGAAATTAAAATGAACGTGTGTTTGTTTTCCTAAGGGTTTAGGGTATAAGTTCATCATATTTCCCATTTTCCCCTTCCTTATTTCCTAACATATCCTATTCATGTTATCTCGTTTTGAATTACACATTAACAAGGCACGACTACCCTTAATTTTAATCAAATCTCAATCTATTAATCAACTTACATTATTTTATTTTATTTAGCTAATTAAATATTCTAAATAATGTTACTAAAAATATGGGGTGTTACACCAGGTAAAGGCGCCTCCTGGAGGGAGGTTGGGTAAGTCTTTGGGTCCTTCTTATGGATAAGTAACCAAGCGCACCAGACAACAATGGACTAAGACGTCCAAGACCAAGAAGCGGCATATCAAATAATGGACTAAGACATCCAAGCCCAAGAAGCGGCATATCAAATGATGGACTAAGACGTCCAAGCCCAAGAAGTGGTATATCAATCAACGGACTATGACGTCGAGCCCGAGAGCCGGCATATCAAATGATGGACTAAGACGTCCAAGCTCGAGAAGCAGCAAATCAAATAGCAACTACATACAAGGCCTAAAGGGTTAACATATGTTGAAAGAGACAAAGCCCAAAGAGTGGAACAAGAACATAAGGCTTAAATAAGAATCTACAGCCTCCGACTAATTATCAAAGAAGAATTTTTGGACTTCACTTATTAATACCTGAATCTGGGTATTAGGTCTTTCATTATCCAGGACTTCATTTATTAATACCCGAATCTGGGTTTTGGGCCTTTACCAATAATTGATGGTCTTCATCGTACCCGAATCTGGGTTTCGGGACTATTATTAATTACTAGACTTCACTTATTAATGCGCTAATCTGGGCTTAAGATTTCTATTATGAAGATAATTATTATGGATTTTTGATTATCTACCACTAATACCCGAATCTAGGTTTGAGAGTTCTATTATGAAGACCATTCCTGATTATCAATTACTAAAACCCAAATCTGGGTTCCAGATATCTTCATATTGACTTCTGAACTTCACTTATTGATGCCCAAATCTGGGTTTTAGATTTTTGAACTTTCTAATACCTGAATTTGAGTTTCAGCTCTTTTACCATCAATTTTTGGATTTTATCTACTAATTCCTAAATCTGGGTTTTAAAATGGTTGGTATTTAGATTACATTGGACATCTAGTCAAGATCATTAGTTAGCTATTCTAAATAACGTTTATCGACATCTGAATCTTGGCCCCTGGATCATTATAATCTCCAAAAGGAGTTTCTAAATACCAATTACTTATCCTTAAATAAGGATTCATGGATTACAATATCTTATTTCCAGATGGTAGTTCATGACCTTCTATTACCAAACATTTGTTGTCTACAACGGAAAGTTCTTGGACTTTAATTATAATACGTCTGATTTATTATTAATCTCATGGGAGTTAAATTTATGACCTTCATTCTTAACTACAAAAGTTGAGTGGTGGGACTCATAATATTGACAAATGAAAGTCCTTGATTCCCAATCATTTACAACTATAGATTTCATATCCATTATTAACTCAAGATGATGACCAATTAATCTTTAGGGCTTAGAAGCTCTATTATATTGACTTCATTTTCAAATCATGAAGCATATATTTATATAAGTAATGAGGTAATGATAGAAAATGTTATTTGCTTTGAATTTTGCAAGAAAATGAGGTTATTAAGAATGAAGTAGTTGTTAAATTTTTGTCCTAAAGAACAAAAGCTTCTTTCATAAAAGGGGGCAAAATGTTAACCATAAAATCTACTTAAGAACAAAGGTATGAAAGAAGGCTTATAAATGTGCTAGGTTCTACTAAAATTGAAGGCATGGGTTTCGCCAATGTTCAAAGAAGAGCATTTCGAAGACACTGAGATGACTTTCGAAGGAGCCACAAGCACCAAGTGCCATTACAAATGATAAACAGGACAAAAGCTTCCGAAAAGAATGGAGAAAGAAGGCAAGGTTACCCTTCCGCCTCATTAAGACCTTTCGACATAGATTGATTCGCGTATATAAGAAAAACATGAATGGGTTCGAAACACCTATCAAAAGAATTGAACGAAATGCTTGCGCACATGAACCAATTCCTTCAAAATAGAAGGCTTCGTCACTGATAATTTACCACTTGAAGAATTGATTCTAATACACTTTTCGAAAGCAAGGAAAAGCCTTTCGAAACTATTGGAACCCTTCGAAAGCATAATGAAAATACTACATGAAGGCCAAGAGTCCTTTCGCTAAGACCCAGTTGTCACTCTCTATTCATGTCGAAGCAATGTGAAAACTCAACTCATCTCCCACTTGCAACAGTATAGCAATACAAAGAGAAGAGCACTTCTACCGCCCTTCGACGAAGTCGAAAGCAGTCCAGAAAAAAAGCAAAGAAAAAGAGGCACTCAGACTTTAATGGCAGCGAAAGGTAGTCAAGAGAATCCTTTCGACTGGGTCGAAAGGTTTGGAATTAGAAGATGGAAGCGCAAGAATGGATGAGAAAGCTCAAAAGGAAAGCCTTTTGATAGCATCGAAAGTAGGCGTGCAAAAGACTGAAGGAAGGCCTTTCGACCATGTCGAAAGGATGCACACGGAAGATCGGAGAAAGACCATTTGACTGAATCGAAATGATGGGTGCGAAAAGGGGGCCGACCTACATCTATAAATACGACCCTAGAGGTCTGATTTTGGGGATCGGATTTAGGAATCCAAAACTCATTCTCCAATTTCTTAAAAAAATCAAATCTTTGTAACCCTAAATCAATTTGGGTGAAAATCACTCTTACTTGCAATGCAATTTGGATTAATATTAAAAGAGGAAGCGCATGGATTCAATACAGATTTTGATCATGAGGGAGATCATTTCGATCATTAGCTCGTCTAATGATCAATTGCAGATGATGCTAGCTTATCTTCTTAATTCCTTTTTGTCATATGTGATGCCATGGGATCAACTTGGATAATGTTCATATGAATCACATTATCATCATGTTTAATGATACTTAATGATAGACAAAGATGATGATGTTGATGTTGATGTTTCGATTTGAATAAGTTGATAGAACTTATGTTACCCGAGATGATATTCCATTGCAAATATGACATAAAGCTTGCATGTACTATACATTAGATCTACTTTGAAAGAACAAAACCCCTTTCGACTTTGTCGAAAGGGACGTTTAGAAAGGGATCTAATGTATAAATGATAAGTGTTAACAAGAAATATAGTCAACACCCTGAAGTAGAGTTAAAGGAGAGGGTTAATCCCTTTTCGTTTCCTTTACACTACACCAAATTAGTGATTTTGCAACATTTATATTTTTCAATTTCTAACACTTATAAATGTGATAAACCGCCAACGGTAAAAAATGTCAGGATACATAAAAAGCGTTAGTAATGATAAAAAGTTTTCTGTATAAACATGGGTTATAATTAACAACACAAATAAGCATTATAATGGTTGGTAAATATGTAAATAATTTATTATGAAGTGGAGTGTTTTGTAATTTTACATAAGTTTTAATTTGTCATGCTTTCCCATTTCCCATAACTTTCAGGCCGCATAAAAATCAATTTTATTATCTAGGGTTTGAGGTGAATCTCACCCTCACGGCATCGACGACGAGGGGCGGCTATTGGCATGACACTTCTACTCCAAGCGACATTGACGATGGCTTCTCGCGGTCCTTCTTTTCCAAGTGACATCGATGATATTGGGTTTCTCAACATAATGGTTTCGATGATATTTATGTGTACAAATCATCGCATATGGATAAGTCGGGTTTGAAAAGCGTTCTTGTTATCCGTCGATGTCACCCTGACACCATCTACTGACCTCGATTCTGACACGAAAGCTTTTGTAGCTAAGTTGGATGAGCGATGGAACGAGAGAAAAGGCTCATTAAAAAGGAAACTAAGTGCTTCTGAAGTCAATTACAATACTGGGAAGAGTAATAAGGAAGGGGATGAGTATATAATCATAAAGTAGGGGATTCATGTTGGGTTGTGAATGAAGGAGATTGAGAAGATGGAGAAGGCATGGGTTGGGAGTAGTAGCTTTGGTGATGATATCGATAAGCTTCTCGATTCTTGTTCCGAGTAAGCTCTTATGTTCCTTTACCTTATGTTTTATGTGTAAAGTCAGGACTTGGTTAGCTATATGTATATTGCTCAGCTTGAATCTAATGTTAATCCATGGGGTGATCATAAGAGTTTAAGTTATGTCATTCACATTAAAATGCTCTTAAGTAGAAGCTTGGGCTTTGTTGATATTTTCAACCCACTAGTTATGTTTCTCAGTTGCGCCTTGGATGATGTAAAATGGATAACTTTAGTCGTTTGTGATGTAGGTTACTAGTGCAACGTGAGTTTATTTGTGTCAATATACTTAAGATAAGTTTGATCTCATGTTTAAATATTAAGCAAATGTTCTTTTTGAAATCTAAAAAGCCAATGAAATATCCACATGACTCCTTTTTTGTTGCAATACCTGCAATTGTCATGTCAAGCATATATATTATCACTACTTAAGAAATCTAGTAAATTGCTATTTACATATTGGTTGGTTTGTATGCTAAGGTGTATCTGGCTGTTCTTAAGTGATTTATAACTTTTATGGCTCTATCTCCATCTGGCCTGTGTTGAGAGTATAAAGATGACATATGATGCACCTCTGAATGGTTTTCAGCATTTAGAGTTTTTCTAATGAATCAATAATGTTCTCTGTTCATTGGTAATAGTGAACAACATTGTAATGGAGATTGGTGCCTTTATTTTCTTTTTTTATTAGTGATTAGTAATAAAGGAATAAGGTTAAGATAGAGAGCGCTAATGATAACTTATTTTGAATCTCCTTAAAAGAAGTTTTAAGTAGTAACTTCTAAGTATTTTCAAAGGGTAACTTTCAAATAAAAGTTTTTGAAATTTGACTTATAGGTAAATAAAGTCAATTTTGTGTTTTGGTAATATGACTTATAAGTAATTACTGTATAATAAATTACATAATAAATCACATAATTGGACATAACTATGTATCCAAATAATTTTATTTTCTTTGTAAATTATTTGAAACAACAAGGCCATTTTAGCCACTTGCTTGATCAAAGTAATTTAGAAATTCCTTCATAAGTTGTAAACAACAAATAGTTGCTTCTCAAATTTCTATTTCTAAGCTACTTTTGCAAGCACCTTATAAGACACTCATAAACACTACAGATAAGTTACTTGTATGTATTTAGACAACTCATTAGGTATTGGGAAACATGCTCTGAGTATGTAATTTACCGTCATAAAGTATGTATTTAGATTTTCATGATTAAAACACTTACTTTGATCATACTAACTGTTCTCGCTTTTAAGGGTCTAAAAATCCTAATGCCACTCACATGGGATTTTAACTGTAGACATTTTATTATTATTTATATATTTATATTATGTTTTTATTGTCCACCGCCTTTAGGTGTATATAATCTTGATTAGCTTTCATATATCATTTCCCCTCGAAAAGTAATATTTGATCAATAATACCCAGAACTATAATGCACATAATATTTTTAGCTCTTTGCTATTGTAATGCAGTTCTCATACTGGTTTGACTTGCATATCTTCTTTTGTCCAGATAGAGAATTAGCAGACTTTTAATCATTTGAATCCACCAAACTAAATTAAAAAGTGGTTTTAAATCTTATTAGTTTCATGATATCGATAAAAAGTGGATTTATCTATTATTTAAGGGTTTATTATGTTATCTCTTCCATATATTATAGGCTTGGTTGTATCAATTAGGAAATGAGAGGGGATGGTTATATTGATGGTAAGTGATATTCCGTAGTAATTATATGATACTGTTATCAACTTAATCTGATATTAATTGATTATTTAAAGTTTAGATAGGCACTCATTCTTGTTTTCATTACAGCACACAAACAACAGAGTTCAATCATTAGACCCATTTAGCAAACTAATTAAATGGCAAGCTCCAATAACTCTATTATCGACCTATGGTATTTTCCTAATATATTATTTGTTGCTCTTAATGTTGTAGCTCACTTTCTAGACTGATAAGCATCGTGTGAATGGCTTGGTTATTGCTAAAATATCATCTAATTTCCAACTCATACAACATTGAAAAATGAAAAGGCATATTTTCAAAATTAGCATTATCAATATTTTGAAATTAGCTAGACACATGTGAGTATTTTTGAACTCGGTAAATGCTTATTGCATAAGTTTGGTTAAATAAAATTTTTATTTATGCATATATACTTAGGAGTCAGGAGTTAGTTTGTTGGATAAATCATATTCTCCTAACAAAGTATTTTGTTGTATAAATCAGATTCGCATAAAATGAGGGAACTATGAAAAATATATATAGGTTTAAAAAAGTAAATGAGTAAGGCTAAATGATGTAATATATTTAGTGCATAACTTATAATAAAACTGTTACTATATGTTAAATTAATAACTACCGGCCTTGTGGCTGTCCAACGCCATCATACTTCACTGTTCCGTGATTACTCATGAAGTCCAATTAGCACTAAAACTTCATTCATTATCTTTGTAGAACTGTTGTTGAGAATCTATAAATTTATATTGAAAATTTTAGATTATTTCTTATATGTTAGCCAAGAGCTTCTTAGGTTAGCTTGTAAAACGTACAGATTTACATGTAGCTCGAAACACTACTATCATTTAATGTTCATCATTTTATTTCATACTTTTTAATTCTTACTAATATGATATGTTAGCAAGTAAAATTTATAGAAATCAAGTAAAATTTATAGATATCAAGTTTCAACTGCAGGTTCGAGATTGCAGTTTTGTGATTATGGTTTCGCAACTGCAATTTCACAGCTACAGTTTGCAGTGGATGCATTCACCATAATAATTTTTGTTTTTGTAAATTTTGTCTTTTATCTACTTTTTTTATTAAATCATGTGATATTACCTATATTATATTATCAATTCTTATTTCATTTAGTATAGATTTCAACTTAATGTTATATTAAATGCATGCAAGCACCAATCGAAGAATCGAAGGAAAAGAATAGTTCTATTGGTGGTGGTGTAGAAGATCTTGAAAATGATTCAATTGTGGAAGTTTTTTGTTCTGATAGAAAGAAGTTACCACCGTGTAATTAGTTCTACTTCTTTTATAAACAATGTTCTACCTTTTGTTATTACACATTGATATTGTGATGGAATTGGTAACCATGTATTGAATTTGATAATTTATGTATTGAACATGCCTTTTGTAAGTTAATACTTTATTTTGTTATCGAATATGGATATTGTTTCTTGAAATTGATTTGGTTACAATTTGATAGCTTGAGATAATATTACTCATAGTCAGTGATATCGGCATGTGTACCATATTAATTATTGCAATGGTTATTAATGTTATGAAATTTAAATTATCAATATCTATTTATGTTACTATTAATTTGGTATTATGTTACAAAATGGATATTACCAACACTTATTGTCGTTGGATGATAAAATTCAGTAACAGATATAAGTGTTGCAAATATGATATTATCAACGCTTATAAGCGTTGGGAATGTTTTTTTCCCAACGCTTATAACCGTTGGCAAATAGAATTAGGTAATGGTTATAAGTGTTGCAAATGAATGCCCATGCCACTATAGTAACACATATAAGTGTTACCGAAATTAATAGCAACAGTTATACTCGTTGGGAATCCTCTGTTTTGGTGTAATTAGTCAAGTTGAAGAGAATTGAATGTGTGTGTTCTCCTTGGCTACCCTTTCTAATAGGTTGCTGTAGAGGAAATTTCCTTGGTCAACCTTTCAACCCATTCAAAACAATTGATTTCCTTTTCTTATCAACTTTTCGAGCTTATTGAGATAGTATGACTATCCCTTCGAAAGCCCTCCTTTTGAAGCGATTGTAGAACACAAAAGGGTAGCACCAAAAATCTGAGGTTAAGTTTTGAATTAGAGGGTTTCGACCCTGTCGAAGGCTAGGATATTAGATGAACTTAAGTTTTGGTTCTTGGAGCTAAGGAGAATTCAGCTGGGATTGGGGTTTCGACCTTTTCGAAAGTAGAAGTCCAAAAGAAAGTGGCCTAGAGTCTATAACGGGTATTACTTGCAAATGTAGGGGTTTCGATCTAGTCGGAAGAGACCTTTCGATATGGTCGAAACCTGAAACACAAGATTAAACCTGATAAAAGCTTGTGAAACAGATAAGTAATTAAGAATATTAAAGGCTTCCCTTTCTCGGATCAAAGAAGACTTTATTGCTCACTTTTCCCCAATTCAATTTACAAATTAAGGTTTACAGCTTTTAGGATTAAGAAGATACAAGTATCGAACGGCTGAGTTCGGATCCCCAAACTAGACCCTTTGGATCTTATTTATAGATGCGGGTCAGCACCTTTTGACCCCAATGCTTTCGACCTAGTTAAAATGTGGCTGCCATATTGTATTTAGAATGCTTCCGCCCTTGTCAAAAGGGATGGTTGCGCCTTTCTTTTCTGTGCTGCTTTGTAGAAGCTTACGACTTAATCGATAGGATTTATCAAGTGGTTTCGAAGGTGTTGCAATACAGATGGTTTCGACTCTATTAGTTGCTTTTGAACTTCTGCCTGTGACTTGATGCGGGACCTCCCTAGATAATTATGGCTTTGACCAGTTCGAAAGGCTTAGTTTGGCTTTCGAAAGGGTTGTTCAGGCCCATACATGCTTCCGAGTGGATTGAGTGAAAGCGAAACCTTTGGTTTCGAAAGGTTTGGCGCATATGTGAAGTGTTGTCATTCCTTGTCTTCGAAAAGTGTTGTTTTGACTCATCTAAAAAGGTCTTCAAGCATGTGGAATCATCTGCTTCGAAAGGTGGACACTGAAGCGGAAGGGTTCTTTCGACCCTTTTGACATCTTCGAAAGGTCGAGAATCTTCTGGACTTTGACCGTGGCATCCCTTCGACTCCTTCGAAAGGTCTTGCTTGAGCTTCTTCCTCTTTTTCTTCTTCATCTTCTGCTCAATCTGGTTTCGACTAGGTCGAAAGGAATTTTTGTGGTAACATTTGGCCCTCCTTGTGAAGGGATGCTCTTGATCCAAGTCAGTCATGTTGAAACCCAGAATCTTCCCGCCTTTTGGTATTCCCACGTGAATCTGGGATGTCCATTTAAATTTAATCAAGTGGTATGCTTTCTTTGCTTACTTTTCTTACAAGTCTCTCCTTCATCTCTTTCATTCACCTGCAATTAAATTTTCTTCAACCAAAAATCATAGTTCTCAAATCCTTAAAAAAAATTCTATAATAATCGAAGATCTAGATCTCAAGTAAGATTTATTTATTTTGCCTTTGAAATTTATCCCTCCCTTTTCATTTCACTGTGGATCTCAACTTCCAATTTTATATAATAGGGATTTCAATTTTTGATTTTGATTTACTGGAAATTTTTTGAGTTTTAACTTTACTGAGAGTATTCTTCGATTCAATTTCCTGGTTCAATTTGACTTACTTCTTTTTGTTAATTTTCATTTTGATTTTTCC
Source organism: Allium fistulosum (assembly GCA_030737815.1). NCBI lineage: Eukaryota > Viridiplantae > Streptophyta > Magnoliopsida > Asparagales > Amaryllidaceae > Allium > Allium fistulosum. The sequence goes on along the minus strand of CM060907.1, from coordinate 418,964,976 downwards.
CGATTTCAGATCCTATTGTTTTTGCTGTTTTTAGAAAATTTAGAAAACTTAAACTTTTATCTCAAAAATTTCTAAATTTTAATAGTTAATTCGCATTTAAATCCGTTTGTTTAATGATTTTTTATGTTTCCAATTGAAATTGGGTTTGGGGAAGAAAAAATTTCCTATTTTCTTCAACTGGAAGCTTTGAATTGTATGAACTAAAAATTGGCGCCATAAATTTACCTTTCTACCCCTTCGAAAGGGATTAAGGCGGCAACTTTTATTTTGCTTCTTAGCCTCTTTCGATGGGGTCGAAAGGCAATGTAGCGATAATTTGATCGACCTCGTCGAAAGGTTACATAGTAAAGTAGCATGCAGTCAACCTTCTCGAAAGCAATTTTGCGTGTTAGCATATTTAAACACCTTTCAAAAAGGTTGGCTATAATTCACTCTTTCGAGGGCATAAACTTCATCTCGTGGGTTTCGCCACCTTCAGTACACACCTATTCTTTATAAAATTCATGAATCAAGCCAAATGTTTCATCCTAGTCGAAACCTTTTGTATGAATTGATATTTTGTTTTTAATATGTTTTCGAAACCATGATGCCCTTTCGATTCTGTCAAAGCCTCTTGTTAGTAATGAGTCGAAACCTCCAATAAACATCTGGGGACCTAATCATTATCCTTTTCTAATATCGTTGAAATGTCCCAAGTTCTTTTATTATTTTTTATCAATATGACTTTAGCTTTAAGCCTTTCGACTCAATTGGTATGTAGGATTTCGACGGCATTCATATTCCCTTATAAAAACTTAGGATTGTAGATTTCGACAGTGTCGAAAGGTCTTTTGTTTACTGAATATAGGTAGTGTATACTCTGTTTAAATTTTTATGTTATCTTTAACTATTCCCTTCTAATAACATAGCTCTTATTGACCTTTCGACATTGTTGAAGGATGCCAGTTGGACATATACTTCTCTTTCCTTTCGACCTTGTCGAAAGCTCAGTAGATGATTATATTTGGGCTTTCGACATTGTTGAGAGGTGTTTTTAAGTATTAACCTTTTCTTTCCTTTCAACTCTTTCAAAAGCTCAATATATCTCATTTTTAACTTTAACATTCTTTCAAGAATTTGAAGTTCCATATTTTGTCTGATGTTTGAATTATTGTAGTAGGTTTCTACTAATCCTTGAAGAATGTTAACTTTATAAAAGAATGTGATTTCTAACTGAAAAGTTTTCACCTGGCAGAATCATGAGTTCTCCAAAGAAAGTTGAAGCTACTTCAAAGCATTCTCTGATATCCACTCAAGATGAAGTGTATGCTATTCTCAATGACTATGGAATCACCGGAGTAGAAGCCATTCCACCTACAAAGAATGACACCATCAACAGCCCTCCTGAAGGGTTCTACGCTTACACAGCTATACATATATGGCACGAAGGGTTTCTTCCATTCCCGTACTTCTTATCTAGGTTTCTATCTTATCTTGGAATCACTCCAATCCAGCTATCTCTGAATGTATACACCTATGTTGTATCTTCTATCTTTGGAGCTAATGGCACTTGAATCTGGCATCCCTTCTCTCAATGCTGAAGTATTGAATCACCTCATCCCATTGGTCAAACTCAGCAACCTTAACAACCAGATCTTCAGGGCTAACCCTCCCAAAAAGTTGATATCAGAGGGAGGGAACAAATTTAGAGATTGGGAGAATTGGTTCTTCTTCATCAGATGCTTCCCAAATATCAATGGGACCTTTTCTACTCCTTGTAAACTCGGATTTCATTATTTTCTTTTTATCTAGTTACTTTTCTTTTTTGATCTTTTCCTTATGTCAGGTGCTCCTGCTAAATAACTAAATGAGGCAGATAAGAGAATGGTGGAGTCTTTAGTTGTAGCTTCTAGTAGGATTGGAAATTGATTGAAGCCATTGAATCATACAAACTTGAAGAAGCACTCTCTCCTCCCCTCTGGTCAAAGGATTCTGGGGCAACCTCCTTTGATTCAACACACATCTCGAAGCAAATGCTTCCTTTCCCTAGGAGATCCTGCAAATTTCTCCCCAATGTCTCCCATTTGCCCTGACCACTTCGGTAAGCTATAAACACTGCTCTTGTTATCTACTGCCGTGTTGCTTTCCAAATTATTCTGCTGACTTATAATCTGTTTGAATTCTCTTCAGCTGCTCCTTAGGTTGTAAAGCCTACCAGTGGTCCGGTTCCTCCTCCCAAGACTTCACGTGCATCATCCTTTGCTCAATCTCTTGCTAAGACTAAGATGGTCATTAAGAGAAAGTTGGAGAAATCAAATGTGGTGCAGCCACCCCTGAAAGTAGCTAAAGTAGTCGAAGTTCCCGATTCTGTGGAGGAGGAATTTTTAACTCTTGGTAAAGCTTCAGAGAGTCCGATTGTTGATGCTCCTCACGACCAATCCAAGAAGACTTCCATTGCAATCGATCCTCTCTCCTGTATCACTGTTTCAAGCTCTCTAGGTGCACTTGAGCATATGCAAAAGGCTTTGGAGATGACCCGTTCTCAAAAGCACACTCCTCCTAGGTCATCATCTCCTTCATCCTCCATTAATTTTGAATAAATAGTCCAGTCCATTTTAAGCTTTGCTTCCTTTGCCTCCATCCACCCGCCTTCCTCTATTTCTGACTTGGTGGGTCATTATCGTTCTCTGATAGAACAACAACTCTTGGTAAATTTTTCTTCACTTGACTTTATCATTACTATTCTTCCTTAAGTTTCTGATTTATGTTGTACTTTTTCTTTCAGATTTTTAAGAGTTGGTTTTCTTTGCACGAACATGCATCCAAATCTTCTAACGAATCCTCCAAGCTTCAGGAGTAAATTTCTACCTTAAAGGATCAAGTCTCTTCCTTGTCTACAAAAAATGACAAAGCTACGACCAAACTGGAGCGATTAAGAGCTTCTCTCGCCTAGTCGGAATCAACTATCTTAGAGGAAAGGAAAGCCCGACAACTCATCGCCGATGAAAACTTGGCAATGCAAATGACTATAAAAGAATTCTACGAGTAGAAGGTCCGAATAGCGGCAAAGAATGCCTCTTTGAAGGAGAAGTTGGAGAAGAACAAGGCTTCTCTGAAACTGGCCGTCGATACTATCTCAGATGCAAAACGACGAGTGTCATAGTTTCTCGATACTACACTTGATGAAATTATGATGAATTCTATCGAAGAAACTCTGATGCTCCCTTATGCTGATAACATCGATAAATGCCCTGAGCTAAGCTTTCCTTCACTCGACTCTACCCTTGTTGATAGAGTTATGAGCAAGATTAATCAAATGAAGCAGGGAATTAAGGCTGCTGAAAAGGAGGAGATTGATGCCTCCAAGATTCTTTCTTTTGAAGTCCCTTCCTTCGAAGTCGAATCTGACTCTGAAGATGAAGGCGACAAAGTTGATGTCGCCGTAGAAGAGGGTGAAAATGATAATGATGACGACGATAACGATGATGATGATGATAACATCAATGACGGTCAAGGTTCAGGTGGCAACAGAGGGGGCCACACTGACTCTTCTGACAAAGATGGGGATGATAATACGAAGTCTACTAAAAAAGATTCATCTCCTCACGAAGCGATTCCGCCTAAGCCTCTCGCGCCTTCCGGCACGCCAGAAGAGTATGCTCCTATTGATACTGAAGCGCCAAAAGAAAGGGAGCAGGCTTCTCAAGCATCGATCCTTTTATCTCAGGTATGAGATTCTCTATTTAAACATCTTTTACTTCGAAGATAATAATAGTGTAAATCATCTATTTTAGATAAGGAAGAAAACTGTCCACTCCTATAAACCAAGCTTGAATGGAAACAAGTGAGATAAACAATTTATATAGGGAGTTAGTCAAGCAATTAAGGGAGCACAATATACTTTCTGATAAATATCATAGACTTAATAGAAGTGCATCAGTGTTGGCATCTTTTAAGCATCAAGAAGCTGCCCCACGGCTAAGGAGAGTGCGCCTTCGTTATGACGCTCTGTTGAAAGAGAACCGGGAGTTACTTACCTTATTCTGGATGTTGATTTAGGAGAGGGACATTTTAGTTAACTTCTTATATAAGGCCTATTATAGACACCCCATCGTTGACTTTTCATATTTAGGTGAATTTAGTGGAGGTCTACTTAGGCACTTACACAAAAGATACTTGGACGTATTCGGATCTGACCCGCACCCCGGAGCTTGTTGGAACTTACCACAAGTCAGATCCATTCCCCAAGATCTACCTCCTAAAAAACTCAAGTATTATAAGGACAAATTTGTTTCTGGGTTATTTACCAAGTTAATTTTGTATGAACCAGATGAATGATTGTAAACATGTAATAATATATTGATTTGTAAATATTTGTTTTAGTCTTGCTTTTTATACTTAGCTGGATTCTATTATATTATTACAGAGAGAATGTCCCTCAAGCAATCTTGTCTCTAGAAATTACGTAAGTCGATATGTTAGATTAAGAAGAGATTACACTGAGAAGGCATCGGTTCTAAAATCTTTAAATTTAGCGAGATATTGTTTTCTTAGAGATTTACAGAAACTTTACATGGAACACCCTCGTCTTCGTTTTTACTTTCTTAGTGAAGAAAATGAGAAAATACTCAAAGAGATTTAGGCGTTCCACACCAAACTAATATGTGGACGCGATAGCCCTCCTGCTGGGGAGTGGGATTACAGTAAATATCCACCGGTTATTACTTCAGAAGGAGTCAATATTCCTTTTGACTCGACAGTTACCCTTTCCTCTAATTCATTAAATGAAGCTAGAAACGCAGTTTCTCAACTTTAGATGTAAAGTAAATATTCAATTGTACTCTTTTAGTTTCATGTCATTTAAGTTGTAATTTTCTATTGCAATAAAAAAAATTGTTCATTCTGGTTTTAACTTCGTTCTTTCTCTTTTTCTTATTAAATAGGAACTACAGCTATCCATATCACCTTACTCATTAGTTTCAGTGTCTCGCTTCGTCAATCTTAAGGATAAGCTGTTAGCTGATCTTGAAAAGAGCAGACTTCTTAAAGACACTTTACTCGCTCGTTTTCACGGTAACACTGAGGCTTTAAGACGGCACAAAAGATTCTTACTTCAGAAAACAATTGTCAGAAATCTTAAGGATCAAATTGCCAGCTTAGAAGTAGATGTTAATAGTAAGAATGAAACAATTTCCGCCCTGAAACGTCAAGTTAAATCGAATCCTTCAATTGACTTTGATCACAAATTGTCAAAACTTTTTCAACAGATAAGCGATTTGGAGATGAAATTAAAGGATAGTCAAGCTCAGTGTGAGTCATTAGAATTTATTATGGGAGATAACATTTCGAGTATTGATTTACCCGTCCCTTATGCTACTCCATCTGTTGCTAAAGCTACTAAATCTACTTCCCTTGCAGCTCAGAAATTTCCCACTACAACAAATCCTCCTTCGGGCTTAGATGAGAAGGTAGTGGGCGAGTGGTGTAGGAAAGTTAAGTTCGAAATGATGAAATACTTTGATGAACAATAGAAAGTTAAATATTCACAGCGCGTAAACAAATATGCTGCTAAAATTCAGAAGCTCGAATGCAAGAATTATCCCCTTTTGAAGCGCGTTGCTGAATTAGAAAGGGAAAGGAAGACCCTTAGAGGCGCAAATAGAGCTTTTAATCATGCATCAAAGACTAATATCGATGCAATTGATGAGGTAGATAGGATAAGAAAGAAAGAGAAGAAACTCAAAAAGGTCCTTTGCATTGCAATCTGTCACATTGTAGATCCTTCAATTGCTGAAAATCTGAACAAGGCTACTCAAGATTTATGAAGAATTCATACTTTAAAAAATGTATATGTTTGTTCTATACACTTGTAAATAACTTCATTAGTTGTATAAATTTTGTAAATATCACATGATTTGTGATTCCTTCTTATAATGTTATTTCTGAAACATTTGTTTGATATCTTATACCATAACTTCTGTGTTTGCTAGACCTTTCATTTTTCTTTGTTGTTTTGATTTCCCGAAAAGTATGAAGCAAACAATATCTCTTATTGTTAGCTTGAAATTTGTGTATAAGTCTATGCATATCATTCGTGAAGATTAACAAATGATCATGTTAATCATATGATAATAAGTGAAAAGTAGTTATATTTGATCAAATGTCTGAACCCCATCTTTGGTCGTGATGAGAAAATTTAAACATATTGTTGGAATATCTAAAGTTTGTTAGTGGAAAATCCTATCCCGAAGCAGGGGTATAAATATTAGAGAATCATCTTCAAGAGATAGTTAATAAAGAGCTAAATGTGGAAAAGTCCAGAAATCATTATCTGGAAATTTGTAGTAGAAATCCAATGACCCATATTCGAGTATTAATGAAATTTGAAAGCTTAGGAGTCTGAAACCCATATTCAGGTATTAACGGAAACTCATAATAATGATCCCCTTCGGAAAAAGTCTTTGACCCAGATTCGGGCACTAGTTGTGGACAATCAGCAATCCATAATAGAAGTCTCAATCCCAAATTAGGGCATTAACAAGTAATAGTCTCGAAACCCAAATTCAGGTATAATAAAGACAGTAAGTGATTGATAAAGACCCAAAACCCAGATTCAGGTATTAATAGGTGTAGTTCTATTCTACTCCTTTGATTCTGTCTTCTTCGACATGTATAAACCCTTTTAGGTCTTGTATATAGTTGTGATTTGATCGGTTGCCTCTTGAGCTGGGACTTCTTAGTCCATAATCTGATATGTCGCTTAGGCTTGGACATCTTAGTTCATTGGAGATATGCCATTTCTCAGGCTTGGACATCTTAGTCCATTGTTTGATGAGCCTCTTCTTTGGCTTGGACATCTTAGTCCATTGTTTGATGAGCCTCTTCTTGGGCTTGGACATCTTAGTCCTTTGTTGTATGGTGCTCTTGGTTAGCTCATTCTTAGAGGTTGGAACCAAGGACTTACCCAACCTCCCTCCATGAGGCGACTTGACCAGACAAGAGGTGCGACCAAGGGCTTGTCCGGTGCTTTACCCTGGCCATAGCGTGGCATGGACAAAGGCTTACTCCGACCTCCCTCCAGGAGGCGCCCTGCCTTGGCCATAGCATGTGTGAACAGGGGCTTGTTCGGTGCTTTATCCTCGCCATAGCATGGTGCGGATAAAGGCTTACTCCATCCTCCCTCCAGGAGGTGCCTTGACCTGACCAGAGGCGCGGCCAATGGCTTGTCCGATGCTTTAACCTGGCCATAGCATGGCGCGGTTAAAGGCTTACTCCGACCTTCCTCCAGGTGGCGCTCTGCCCTAGCCAACTTGGCGCGGACTGAGGCTTTTGACCGTTTAAGGTAGTGTCCAAATGCAAGGAGTATTTCAGTCCCAACCATGTAGATCTTTCTTATAAAAGTTATTCTTTATTTACTTTACCCATGTTCTCTTTACATATTCGTTAATCTTTCCTTGACGGAAGAAGTTGATTATCATCCCTTCTAGGGCTCTGCAACAGTTGGTTTCATGTTCGTTCATCATGTGATAATGATAGTGGGATCTCCCTAGATTCCTTTCATGTTTTGGCTTCTTTTTATGTGATGGCCAATAATTAAGCACGTCCTTGGTTAACATGTAGACATTCTCTTTGGATGTTTTTAAGTTGCATTCTTTAGGAAGTCTAGACTTGAAACTTGTTTCTTGAGGATGGCTCTCTGATTTCTTGTTTCTTGGCCTTATAGTTTCACATTCTTCGATTGCTTTTCTTTTCGACACCCTTTGGAGTTCTTGTGTTGGAAGTGTTCTTGTTGCAGTTCATTATCATTTATGTGCAAAGGCATTATAGTCGGCCATTATCTCTTCTTCAAAGATTGCGCCTTTGAAATAATGTTGAATAGTTTTCCTCGTTCGACTGAACAAATTGTCATTTCCACTTTTCCTTTTTCCTAAGGAAAAAATAAGAGTGGGGACAATATGAAAGGAGTTCAAACTCCATTTCTCTAGATCGTATGAGTCCACTTTTTCTTGTTCATAATTCTTAGTGCTTCTAACCTTAGCCTTTGATCTTCATATTGTTTGGAATGCTTGATGATTCTTGGGGAGAATCCTATCAAATGTGGCTCGGAAGATCCTTGCTTGGATCTTTTGATTCTCCTACCCATGATGATGTTAGATCAAAGTAGATAAGCTTGAAATTGAGTTGAGTTGGGTTATAGACAAGTGGTGTTGGGTGTTCAACCAAGTCGGAGGTTCAAGCCCTCCTTCTAGCGCTAAAATGTTAACAAGAAATCTAGTTAACACCCTGAAGTAGAGTTAAAGGAGAAGGTTAATCCCTTTTCATTTCCTTTAGTCAAGTTGAAGAGAATTGGATGTGTGTGTTCTCCTTGGCTACCCTTTCGAATAGGTTGCTATAGAGGAAATTTCCTTGGTCAACCTTTCGACCTAGTCGAAACAATTGATTTCCTTTTCTTATCAGTCTTCCGAGCTTATTGAGATAGTATGATTATCCCTTCGAAAGCCTTCCTTTCGAAGCGGTTGGAGAACACAACAGGGTAGCTCCAAAAATTTAAGGTTAAGTTTTGAATTAGAGGGTTTCAACCCTATCGAAAGCTAGGATATTAGATGAACTTAAATTTTGGTTCTAGGAGCTAAGGCGAATCAGTTGGGATTAGGGTTTCGACCTTGTCGAAAGTAGAAGTCCAGAAGAAAGTGGCATGGAGTCTATAACTGGTATTACTTGCAAATGTAGGGGTTTCGATCTAGTCGAAAGAGACCTTTCAATATGGTCGAAACCTGAAACACAAGATTAGACCTGATAAAAGCTTGTGAAACAGATAAGTAATTAAGAATATTTAAGGCTTCCCTTTCTTAGGTCAAAGAAGACTTTATTGCTTACTTTTCCCCAATTAAATTTACAAATTAGGGTTTACAGCTTTTAGAATTAAGAAGATACAAGTACTAAAGGACTGAGTTCGGATCCCCCAAACCAAACCCCTTGGTCTTATCTATAGATGCGGGTCAGCACCTTTCGACCCCAATGCTTTCGACCTAGTCGAAAGGTGCTGTCGTGTTGTATTTGGAATGCTTCCGCCCTTGTCGAAAGGGATGTTGTGCCTTTTTTCTGTGCTGCTTTATAGAAGCTTTCGACTTTATCGACAGGCTTTATCCAGTGGTTTCGATGGTGTTGCAATACAGATGGTTTCGACTCTATTAATTGCTTCTGAACATCTGCATGTGACTTGATGCGGGACCTCCCTGGATAATTATGGATTCGACCGGTTCGAAATGTTTGGTTTGACTTTCGAAAGGGTTGTTCAGGAACATGCTTCCGAGTGGATTGAGTGAAGGCGAAACCTTTGGTTTCGAAAGGTTTGCGCGTATATGAAGAGTTATCATTCCTTGTCTTCGAAAGGTGTTGTTTTGACTCATCCGAAAAGGTATTCAAGCATGTGGAATCATCTGCTTCGAAAGGTGGACACTGAAGCGGAAGGGTGCTTTCAACCCTTTCGACCTCTTCGAAAGGTTGAGAATCTTCTGGACATTGACTGTGGCATCCCTTCGACTCCTGCGAAAGGTATTGCTGGAGCTTCTTCCTCTTTTCTTCTTCATCTTCTGCTCAATCTAGTTTCGACTAGGTCGAAAGGAATTTTAGTGGTAACAATAAGCTATTCTATATGGATGAATTCCTTCGAAAGGTGCACACACAATACATACAACCCTTTCGAAGGATTTCTCCTCTGAAGAATATAAACAACGATGTCGAAAGTAATCGCTTCTCCTTAAAGGCAAATTGGCCCTTTCGACACGGTCGAAAGAAATGAATGTCTAATATAAATAACCTCTTTCGAATCACTAGGAAAAGAGGTTTCGAAAGAGGTGTTTTCCCCTTAACCTTCATTTCTATAAGGTTGATTGGATCTATTAACTACCATAAGACCATCCTCTCAAAAGCAATTTGTCCAAGTCAACCCAATTGAAAGGGGTTTCGAAGGGAGTGATCACTTCAAAAAATCCTCTTTTGAAGTGTAAACAATATTTCTTGTTAACCACATAGCTTTGGGGATGTTGACAAATTTTCTTGTTAACATTCCTTATCTATAATTTCCTTCAGAATATCCAATTTTAATGACCTAAGTACTTTCACAAATCCATTTAAAAAGATTTAAGGCTAATGTTACTTAAAAATTGTCACTACAAATCCAAAACCATTTCACTTATACTTATTTTTAAAATATTCTTTTAAAGATCTAAGATAATATTTTGTTAAGTTCGATAGTCGACAAAGCGATTATCTAGTTAAATACGATCGCTTATAGAAATCACGGTTCATGTACTTAACTCATTCCCAACATTCCAACTTAACTATTCCTCATCCAAGAGTAAAGCTAGGTAAGTTCGAGCACTGGTTGCACATCAAAGCCTTGCCTAGACAATTCATTCTTAATCTCACAAATAAATAAATCTACCTTGTCGACTTTTAGTGTTAAGTATAATATTAATGAATTTTATAAACGAGTAAGAAATCAATACGATTAATATGTTTTCAACATTTCTGGTTTAAATATTCCTTGGTCAAGAGCGAAATCGGTAGGTTAGAGCTCTATTGCTCATATCCCTACTCGACATCAATCTTAACTCTTACAAATAGTAAGCCTAGTTCATCAGCTTTTAGCGTTAAGTAAAGTTAATTACTTTTCAAAAAAATAAGTAAACAAAAAGATTAACATGTTTCCAAAATTTCAACTTAACCATTCCTCGATCAAGAGGGAAGCTGGTAGGTCAGAGCTCTATTGCTCATATCTCTACTCAACATCAAGCTAACTCTCACAAATTGAGAAGTCTGCCTCATCGGTTTTTGGTGTTAAGCCTAGTCAATTTCCTTTTTCAAAACTTATATATACTATAAAAATACTTGTAAATAGGTTTTACATATCTATGTAAAATATTACTTGAAATCTACTAATTTATAATTTGATGAAAACATGTTTTATATTATAAAACCTCTTACTTTGAAAATACATATATAATTATTAAAAATATATTTAAACATCAAACCAACTCTAAAATACTTTATAATAGGTTAGAAAACATCTCTAAAAATATTAGAGAAAAATACCAAATTTAAATATCATTTTTAAACAATTAAAACCATAGCAACTTACTATAGCATTTATAAATGTTGTTAAAATCCTTTTTAAAGAACACATCGAAAATCACAATCTTTATGACTATTTTTAACCACTTTAACAAATGATTTAAGACTTGAAATTTTAATAGTAAGTACTACCCTTAGGTTACTTAAAGTGGAAAGAAATCCTATGAATATCTTCCAATTTATTCACAAAAATTCTCGATAATAGGCTATATTTACAAAGTGTATTTATAACCACAATTTTGCTTTAACTTTCAGAATTTTGGTTCGTAATTTCTATAACTTTCTAAACCATTTATTTATTGTCCACTACACCAAAATATGTGTTAAGAACAACCGAATCTAATTATCCTAAGTTAAGTTCATAAAACTTCACTTTACACAAACTAAAAGTTAAGGGATATCGAAGTGCACTTATGCGACTATTCTCGCTTCAAACACTTTCAAACATACTTCAATTCAACATACAATCCAAACAACCATTTAAACGTAAACTCAAGGTCATGCAACATATTTAAGAGAGTGATAGAAGTGATGTTATATAATATAAAGTTATCATTTGCTTTCAAAAGCAAGAAGGGTCCAAAATTTATTACTTTAATTAGTTAATGTCATTTTAACTTTATATTTCAAGCACATAACATATGTACACAATATATACAAACAAGATAGTGAGATAACTCACTTAGATCCAAGCCATGCTTAAGCATAATCAAACTCAATAACACTTCCTACAATTACCTTGCAGCCATATTCTCTTCCTTCCTTCTCTTTCAAACTTGCTTTTCCAAGGCTATTTCTAGCCTTATTGCTCACGGCCATTCTAAATAGGGGAAGCATGGCTTTGCTTCTTCCAAATATAACATAGTGGAAGGTTTTTTATTATTTCCCTAAGGCTTTTGGCAAAGCTTGAGTGGATTTGGAGTTGATTTGCGAAAAGATTCTTCAGAACATTTAAAGAAGAAGAAGACATTAAAGAAGCTTGGTTTTGCTTTGTGAATTTGTGATTATTTAATAAGGGTATGCTCCTCCTTATATAGGCTTCATATGCGTTTCCTAATCTCTTTCTCATCCCCCCCCACTATGTCCTACCATGCCATGGAAGCCTTCACCCCCACTTGCTCCATCATTTCTCCTTTACATAACTTCACTTTTAACCAAATTCACTTATACCCTTAACATGTTAATATCTCTTATCCATTTGGAAATTTCAAGAACATTCCATTTTCTTTATAAAGAGAAGTGTATTAATTATTTCCTAATGTGTTTATTTGATCACTAGATAAGTGCATAAAAGTTCGAATAACTTATATTGAATAAAAAGCTGTTTACCGAGATAAACCGACTTTCGGTCACATTATCGATTTTTCTTCAAAGAATATATTTTTGTAAAAAAAATTCAAAAACAAGTTTTCTATCATTAGTTATGGTTTAAAGGGGGTTAAGAAGGTTATTAAATCAATTTAATCACATTTAATCCAAGATTCAAATATTTAAATAATTCAGATATTAAAATACGAAGTGTTTGAAATTCTGGATCGTTACATTAGGAAATTGAGTGTATATGTAATGAAGGTCATGAAGGAAGTAGTATTTCAACAACTAAAACTTGTTAATTAAGGAGGAATTTTCCTTAAAAAGCCTTTTTACTTTGACCAATTTTCTTAGGATATCTTTAGAAGCATGGGACAAAGGAGATAGAATCAAATTCAAAAACCTACATGTCAATGATATAACAAAGTTTACAGTCAAAACATAGTTTTACATATGTAACGGCCCAGAATTTTAGTCATTCGAATTTGGAATGTTTAGTTGATTTTAAATATTGAAAAGTTAATTTTATAAGTTAAATAACTTATATTTCAAATATAGCGATTTGTTTGATAATTAAATTGTTCAATTTAATATTCGAAATTGTTTAAATAATTGAATCTTGAATTTAATATGAATGAAAATGATTTCGAAAGTTGATTTAGAATCTATTTAAATAAGAATGGAGTTAGTGAACTTCTAAATTTGATTTAAAAGTGAATAAATAGAAACTAGAAATTTTATATTTTTAATTAACGTGTAAAAATAGTCTTTTTTGGGCACTGTCTTGGATTTTGATGAAACCAATTTCATTGGATCTGTAATAGTGGATTATTATGTGTCATCGAATTTCATGGCGATCGGACGTATCGTTTGGTTGTACGAGTTCGAAACGCGTAGAAATTAATTAAAGGAATTTTATTTAATATAATTTGATTTTGAAAAGCTATCTTCTGTATATGATGGAATTGGCTTCCGATATATATTCCATTCTGTTCGAAATAGGGGTATAGCATATAAAACGCCAGGCGGCACGCTTCGTTTGGAGTTCGAAATTTTTACAGATGAATAGTGCCACGAAAATTTTATATAAATAGCCCTCAATTTCCTTCATTTGCTTAAACCCTAACTTCTAATAATTCTCAGCCGCCATTAAATAAAGTCATCCAACGGCCATCGTCGATCGAAGCCTCTAGAGGTGAAATTAGCTTTCGACTTCAACTAGGGAAATGTAGAGCGCGACTATACGAACTTAACCAACGGCTGGATCGTCGAATCATCAACCGAGGTGATAAAAATTCACATGCGTTCATCTGCAGTTTTTTGTTTCGTCATTCTCGATCGCGCGTGCGGCGCGAGGTGGTTGCTGGCGGCGAGGCGGCGCAGGGGGTGGCGGCGTGTGGCGCATGGGTGCAAGCGGCGACGAGCTTCGGCGATCGATCATCGTTCGAAAATTTGAAAAAAAAGAAACGCACGAGCCTGAGAAGAATAGTGCAAGCATGAGGGAGTTAGGGCAAGAAAAGTTTTAAGTTTAAATTAATTAAATTTTGTTAATTATAATATTAATTATCTCGAATGTTCATAAATTCATAACTTGTTCGTACGAGGTCCGTTTCGAGCGCGACAAGTTGCATTGTGTTTGTATCAGCGAGCACTACACTATGGAGTTGGATTGGACAAATTTAAGGCTAGTATGAAATTTAAGTTAAATTGAACGACCGTTCAATTTTAATTCAAACCGGAGCGCTTAGGCAATTTCTGGATTTTTTATGAGTTAACTCACCTCTCTGGCCTACTTATATTTTTTATATAAGCGGGAATAATTTTATTTATGTTGTTTGTTGCTTGTTTGGATGGTATACTATATTTATTAGTTTTTTGGATATATATTCCCGCCTATTGGAGTGGATAAGACCCTATTACGTTCCGTGTAAGAGCGGATGATCCTTTGTATACGAATCCCGCCTCGAAGTGGTTGATTTATATTTTATGATTATATGCTGCCTGTGATGTAGGGGGACATGTTGGAGGGATCCAATAGGATTCCTCACACTATTGATTTTATTTTTCATATATTTGATATATGATGTGTTGGATGCCATATTTGATGACATGGATTGTTTTTTATTATTTAGTGCTTTAGTAGCACTAGGACTTATTTTTTTGGTATTTTGAAATACTAAAAACGATGATTTTGATTTAAAAAGGATTTCAAAGTGATTTTGAAAGTATATGTTTTAATAAATTTTGAATTATTAAAAGAAAGGAATTTGTTTTATAATAAATAAAAATATGATTTTTGATGTTATGAATGTATAGTTTTATGAAATATTTTTAAATAGAGATTTTTGAATAAGTTTACATAAAAGATTTATAGAAGTAATATTTTATAAATAAAGAAATAGATTTATAATTGGAATTTATAAATATTTTATAGATGGGATTTATAAATAAATTTGGTTTACAAAGAAATGGATTTTGATAGTAGAATGAGTTTTTATAAAAGAATGGATTTATAAATAGAATTTTGTAAATAAAGGATTTTAATAAATTGAAGTTTTATAAAATCGAAAGGAGAAAATAGTTTTATAAATATGGAAATGATCTATGTTGAGATTTAAATATGGATTTTTATTTAAAGGAATGTTTGAAAGTGATATTTTGATGGAGTTAATGGTTTTAAAAGTAAAATTTTCTTTTGGGAAGTAAAAGTTTTGGAAAATAATAATTCTAAATGTAATTTAATAATTTGAAAAATGATTTAGAATGCGATAAGTAACGAAAACATAGATTTCAACATTTATTGTTGTAATAGACGTTTTCAGAAAAGTATGGAAGGCATAGACTATAACACTGTTGTTATAGTAAATGATTTCCGAAAGGAAATGTTTTATATAGTATATGGGATTTATATACATATATCATCAATCGAATCTCTATACTAATATTTTTGGATTTCCGTAACAATGTCTTACGCAACATTCGTTTTGACCCAATAAGTGATGTTTTGACCTTCCATCATGAAATACACGAATCTGTTCTTATGATCGTACTAAAGGCTTAGTGGTGTAGGAGAATTGCTTCCTATACTTAACACCCGTTTGGAGGCATATGAACTCTGGAGTTGTACGATTAAAGAAATCTATTTGGCGTATCTCTAAATGGTAGTGTTATTAAATATACTTATACCGTTGATATAAGTATACGGAAATATTTTTCTAAGTGTTGAAAATGAAATGATTTGTGAATATGCTTATATCGTTAATATAAGCATATGGAAATGTTTTCCATTATCGATATTTTGAAATGGTTTTAATAATATATCTTTTTAAAGATAATTTGAAGTAAATATTTGGAAATTGATTTAAGTAATAAAAGATTTATTAAATGGGCCTAGTGATTTCTTATGGTGTTGGATATTGTTTGTTTGCTTTGATAGTTAAATAACCGACTATCAATTTTGGCCTCTTTATCGTTGTTGATCCGGAGAGACCAAGATTAGATTTATCCGAAAACCACTTCGGACCAACATATATGCGTTCGAATGTGCAGTGTTGGAAGACATTGATTTTGGTATTTTCGTAATGAAGGACTGCATGTTGATCATTTAGCGATAAATTCCCAATATACATATAGTAGTAGTGGTCTCTTCGTTATGAAATATCTAATTCAAGGACTAATCGCTACTAATCCTAGGAGTGATTCCCGATAGAATGTGGTAGGAGAAGTTCCTTCGGTTTATCCTGTTCCTGGACAACTTGTATGGATGAATGTATGACGTTGCATTTCTAATTACATCGATTGTTCTCTATGAACATATCATCTGTTTGGTGGCAGAGAAGGCAACTTCTCTTAGCTTAACACCCTTTCTTGAGAAGTACGAGCTCAGGAGTTATATGTTTGTAGAAATCAGTTGTGTGATGATGGAATGGCAATGTGGCATTTAAAGGGGAAAGTGATATGTGCTATATGAAAGATAATCGTAACCTCAGGCCTCACACCCAGAAATGAATGAAACATGGTAGATGCAGCAAGGCTATGTGGTTCGCAACCATTAGGATATGATCATCCCCTTCTAGATATATTTATTCCCTCTATGACGTTAGGGTTTTAAATTATTGTGGATGTATGCGATGAGGGCCCTTAGATAGGTCGGTAACGAGCGAGGTGATGACATATTTGGTACTATCTAGTAAGAGGTAGGCTGGTTTTGTGTTGTACTATGCATATAAATCTCATTTCTTTCTCTTAGTACAATGATAAGGAAATCCGTCCACTAACGGTTAGGAGGTGATCTCCGATATTATCTTTGACTGTTTATTTCCTGAAGCACCGAGGTTGAGTTTACCAGAAACCGTCGAATGTTGTTTCGAAGAGACCAGGATCAGATATGTTATTTGAAAACCACTTCAATCCAACTCAAATGTTTGAAGTAAAGACATCTTGAAGATGATGGAATTTGAGACGAAGCTCTCAATTGTTTCGTTTAATCCCAGAAGTAACTTGTATGGATGAATGCTGATATTGCATTGTTGCCTGGAGGGCAGTGTTAGCATTCCAAGTAGGAAGTACTATATAAATGGTAAGAGCGTGGCCACTTCGAGCCTCACACCCGGGAAATGAATAAAGTAGGGACATGCGGCAGGGCCAAGTGTGTCGCACCCAAGTAGGGTATGATCATCCCAAGTCAAGAGCAATATTCATGTATGCTTCAGGATCCCATTGAGTGGTTGTTGATTGCAACCAAGGGGTGATCATATTCAATGCTACTCGAGAAGGGAGTAGTGTCGGTCCTAAGTAGCAGAGATGCAACGTGTTGTAGCCTCCCGTACATTTTATCTAGAGGTATACGGATTCGGTGGGTAGACCCTTACCCTTTCGTAGTTGGAATCCATTCTCCAATACAAGCCTTCAGTTTTGGTTGTAGAACCTAGTATGCTGGAATTTAATAAATGTAACAATTTCGGCTATGATTAATAAGTATTTGTATAATAGACATTATTATAATATCAGAGGATTTCATATGAAATGTTTGGTTATCGTAAGGTAAAAATCCGTTTATGTTTATGTGCAGCGTAGTCTAACGAGATACCTTTGTTTTCAAAGGTTTTTATAACTTTAAAAGTCCAATTGGGCTTTTTTTTCTCACGCTGCTGTTCCAGACTAACTCAGGTGTTATTTCATTATAATGCTCGGGTCAGACTGAGCATATTACAGATTGCTTTGGATGCATTGGAGCTCAGGAGACGAGTTGGAGGTCTTTAAGTCGTATCCACGTATATGTTTGTTTTCCACTGCTTTGTTATTGAAATATCAGCAATTGTGAGGACATGATGTTGTAACTGTCCAGGCTGATAATTGTGATTCTTGTTAACTCTAATGGATGTATGTATATAACTGTTTCTCTTTTGTAAAGATCATTGATATTATATTATATTTTGTTCCGCTACGATTGTGAGATTCTGTGTTGTTTTTAGTTTTATTTCTCATCTTCTCTTCTCCTCTTCTTTATTCTTTCTTTCCCTTAACTATCCGTCCTTCCATTCGATATGGGTCGGACATGTGTGGTTTATTGTCAACTTGAATTATATGGAAAAGCGGGTCGTTACACCGACGGTGTTCAACAATTTATTATTCTGGATATATTGGCACTAGTTTCGTCAAAATCCGAGACGGTGCCCTGGCATTGTTAATTTCACAAATTTAAATATCCTTGTATATTTTCGATCCAATTATCGATATTTATTCGATCTATTTTGTAAATAAATTTACAAATAGAATTCATCAATATTATTTGTTAATTAAAAGGAGTTAAATAAAATTATTAAATCCATTTAATTGGTATTTAATTTTACAATTCAAATATTCAAATGATTAATCATATTTGAATTATAAGTTATTAAATTCCAAAATCCAATTATTTAAATATTTGAAGTTAATTAAACGTTTAAAATCAAATGACTAAAATTTTGGGTTGTTACATTCTCCCCCACTTAAAAGAATTTCGTCCTCGAAATTCCCAAGGAAGAAAAATGTTCCCAAACCCTTAAGTTTAAAACTATTAATTAAAATGAGTTATTAAACTTACTAATTAAATCCTAAAATTTTATGGGAAATTTCGGCAGCATCTCCTTTGGGCGGCTCGATTGGAACAACTACAAATTGCCTCTACGGTCTCTAAACCAACCAAAGAAAACAAAAGCCAAGTGGCTTCCCATAATTAGGGCATAAAATCATCAACCAATTTAAATTTCTAAATTTATTACATACCCTTTTGCATTTGTTATATATATTTTTGGCAAGTAATTTATTATCTCTGTACAAATGTAGGCGCACAAGAATCAAATAGCAATCTCTTGCATACCTATACATACGAAATCCAAAAGAGAATCAGGCTAACAAAAGCAATATGATGTAACTCTATATGCAAAAACTAACATGATATAAATCTTCATGCAACCAACAACCATATATCAATCATATGCGACAAAACACAGAGAAATTCTATAATAGATGTTATGCATCTAATAATTTCAAATGATAAATTTAGATCTAAATTCTCGGTATTTTTTTTTCAAAAATTTATTTTCAAATTTCTCAAACGAGAATTAAATCAAAGATCAAAAATTAAAATGACATGGAGGGATTCCTCCTAATAAAGTATGGTGAAATTCTAGAATCAAAACAACATGGAGTGTCCAATGGTATTCTGGTTCCTCCAAAAACATCAATTAGAGTGAATAAATATTACTTCTTTCCCAAAAAAATTAAAAAATCTCATTTTTCAAAATGGGATTTCGGTCCTAATAACAACAAATTAAAACTTTGGTTTATAAATTTTAACTTTATAAACTAAGGTATATAAGATCACACAATCATTTAATCAAATTCAATCAAATCAAATCAAATTCCATATAGGAATAAACCGATCTTACAGGTCAATCAATCAAATTCCATAAGGGAAAACTTATCACTTAACATTATTCAAAATGTCAAATGATTAACAAAAAAATCTTGATTTTTGGTTCAAAACTTTATCGATTGTCCAAAAATATAAATAATTCATTAAACGTACCATTTTGCTCAACAACTTTTGGTTATTGCTTAGAGGATTATCCAAATTCATTTTAGACAAAATTGAAAGTTATACTAAAAAATTATTGGTTTCTTAACTATATGAATTTTTCTAAATCGCTTAAATTTGCATTTAATATTTTATTCAATACTAAAACTATTTATGAATTATTTCATAAATATTCACCTAAGTTTAAAAATATTTTATAAAGTCGTTTCTTTATAAAACATCAAATAATAACTTATTCCACTTATTTACTTGTATAATACTCTTCTACATCCTAAGAGTACATACAAATTTTATTTTACTTTCCACAATTTAGGTGAGATCTAATCAAAATTTGGTCTTTTAATACTGAGTCAACCTCTCGACCCTTTTAACTTAGAGTGTTAAAATGGAAGATGTTTATGGGCTGACCCAATCAACAAATAGTTTACACTACTTAGATGCTTTAAACAAAAGTTATGGTTTTAATAAAACAGTGCTCATCAAAACTTCCTTACCTAATTTAACCCATTTTAAACCTGTGTTAAATTATCCCTTATCTTATAAGGGTAAAATCTCATTTATCAAAACAATCTCTTGTCAAAAATACTTTATTTTGAAACCTATTCCCTTTAAGGGAATTCAAAAATTAAATACTCGATTTTTAATTTCCAAAAACCCATCTTTGAAAACATACTGCATATATTTTATATAAACTAAATTCAAACGATTTATTTATTAAAACTCACTTTGAGTTCATTCGGATCTAAACTCATTTTGATCGCACAATGATAAAGAGAATAATTTACTAAGTACTCCACAACATTCGCCTCAGCAAACTTCCGATCGTCACTTAGAAGATTATTCAGATTACCCCTAACTGAGACGATTTCCTCCAAATTAATTCAAAGAAAATGCGTTCCATTTAAAATTTTACTTCACAAAATATATTTTCTTTTTTTACTTTTAAATACTTCCAAAAAATTATTACTATTTCATTTCTCAAAAATTCTGTTTTAATTATTTTCAAAAGTTCCAGGTATTTAGATTCAAAAATCCTTTTTAAACATATTTTATAAACTAGTTTTATATAAAATTTCCTTTATATAAAATTATCTTATATTATAATAAATCTTCTTTATTATAATAGAATTTTCTCAAATATTTATTCTTTAAATGTCTTATCCTACCATTTAGATTATATTAAACAACTTTTATTAAAGTTTAATCCTTAACTCACTATTATTAAAAGGTGAATTTTTAACTTAACATTTTCTCTGAACACCTTATAGTCAAATTGTGAGACTTAATTCACAAGGGATTCGTTTTAAATCAAAGTGACAAATGCTCCTAAATAAACCGAGCATAATTTAAAACCTAACAAATAACAGTCAATGCTTCTAATTTAAGTTAGCATAACTGAACAAACGTTAGTGATAATAAATAAATATTATCACATTCAAACAAACACACTCTATAATTATTCCTTTTTATACATAAAATATAATCCTAGGCAAAATATTTAATTTGGCAAATTTTCAAAAATTCAATATCATGTCTGTTGGCCTTGTTCAAATGTTTAGAAATCCCTATCGATATTGTGGCATCCCACGTCTCGACCAGAATTCATAAAAACTCAATAGACCAATTAACATGATATGTTTTTATAACATTAAAAAATACACTCTCCAATATATAATACTCCCAAACTCATTCTAGGGTGTCGCTTACCCCATCTCCAATGAGTCAGACCCTACCAAAGCTAAGGTTCTCGCTTAACCCTACACTCTGATATCAAGTTGTAACAACCCGTCTTTTTGACCATCGAAAGTCGACACCGGATACTACCACTGTGTTCAAATGTCGAGCATCCACTCAACAAAAGGGCAGATTGTTAGGGTAAATAAAAAGAAAAGAGTAAAGAATAGAGAAAATCAGAATCTCATAGCGGAATCGACAACATATAATATAACAAGGACGGTAAAAACTACCGCTCCGAAATATATAGTATATCAGAGTTAAAACAAACCTTATCAGCTGGACAGTTATAAAATCCTGACTTTACAATTTGCTGATATGGATACTATATAATACAGCGGAAAATAAAACACTACAGTAGGTGAAACTTCAGCTCCTCCCCAAGATCTCCATAACACCAAAGCCAACCTGGAAAAATATTCGGTCCGACTCGAGCATTGTAATAAAATAACATCTGGATAAGTCTGGAAATACCACCGTGAGATAACTCAAATAATGGGGAACATATAAAAATTCTGTGAGACCACACCGCTAATGCGCAATGGGTTTTTACCTCACAAGAATAACATCCATACAGGAAAGAGTAGAGATAAACAACAAGAAACTAATCCAAATAGGAATGGGCATAAATAGCATTAAAAACCCAACTTGAAAGACTGAAAATAATCCAAGCAAAATCCAAACTGGACAGAATGGATAAAACAAGATAACAGTCCAAATTTGATAGAATGGATAAAATAAGGTAACAGTCCAATCTTGATGGAATGGACAAAACCTCTAATTAAACATCGTGAAGAGTGGTTGACTATTTCCGCTGCAATTACAGAAAAGCAATTCGAAGGTTCGAATCAAATAAGGAAAGGAAAATTTCCAACAATTGAATAGGAGGGTGCATCCCCCTTAAAAGAAGTATACCTCTAGAAATATACTTGAAAACCTCGGGAACTCCAAGCCGGACCCCGCCAAACCTTACTAGAATCTGAATATTTCACATCTAAATCATAACCGTTTTAAGGTGACGGTACACCAAAATCTAGATGAGATGTGAAAATACCCTAATGAGAGCAACCCTACATAAGTTGGCCCCCAAAAACACGTGCTTTGGTTTAGTCATTTTCGACAAAGGATAACAAAGCTCAAAAGAGAAATAAACCGTTTTTAAGGTGATGATACACCATGAAGAAAGACGGATCCGATAATAAATAAATAACTATCAGAGATAATTAAAATGATCGTATATGGAAATTGAATATCATATATCTAACATTACCCGTCGATTCCAAACAAGTGTTATCCCTCGATTGAAAATGAAGTCAGGTAAGTTGAGGTTGTGTTGCCTATAGGCATAGCCTTGACGATAATTTTAGCCTTCAAGATAGAAATGAGTCCAAGCCTCAACGTTTAGCGTTAAAAGTATGACTAATCCTTTCTATATACGCGATATCAATTACGGTTGTACTTTTCCATAACCGATATCGAACGTTACTTTTAAAAACTGAACTTGTGCTTGATTTCCATATTACAAACTTGGTAAAAAAACACTTTGGAAATACTCTTTAAAAATGTTCTTTTATAAGACAAACTTATAATACTACGTATATTAAAACAAGGGTAAAAAACAAATGTCATTAAAATATTGTTTACTATAACCCAAACAATTTACACTTAGCTTTATTTACAAATAATTCCTTTTAAAGTATTTTCTCATTTAAAACCATCATTTGTAAATTTAAAACAATATTTATTATCCTAAAAGAAATTAAAATAGTTTTAATACCTTTATAAATTTAAAACAATATTAATTATCCTGAAAGATAATTAATCGCGCTTATAATCTCTTTTAAATAAACAAATCCGTTACTTTTAATAAAATAGTTACTTATTTCCAAACACTTTTATATCATCAGTAAATTAACTTTTAAAAATTTATTGAAATAGTTTATTAACTTTAAAACACTTTCATCAAATTAGTTAATTCACTTTAATCACTTTTATTAAATTAATCTACTTTAAATATCATTAATTAAAAGATTTATTAAATTCAAATATTCACTAATTAAAATGAATAATTAATCTCAAACATCATTAATTAATATGATAAATAAATTTTAAATACCATTAATTAAAGACAATTAATTAAGTTTAAATAATCATAAATTAATTGGACTAATTAAATCTAGACATCATTAGTTAAAATGATAAATTAAGACCTTATTTGTTAAAGTGATTAATTAACTATAAAACAACATTAATTTAAAATGATTAAATAAATTTCATATATCATTAGTTAAAATTATTAATTAAATTTAAAACGGTCATTAATTAGAATGAATAATTAAAGTTTAAAATCATTAATTAAAATGACTTAATTAATATTCAAATCTCACTAAATCAAATAGATTAACAAATTTCAAACACCATTAATTAAAATAATTAATTACATTCAAATATCTGAAACTATGATGATTAATCAAAATCAAATATCATTAATTAAAATAATTAATTACAATCAAATTTCATTACTTAAAATGATTAATTACTTTTAAACATCATTAATTAAACTAGTTAATTAATATCGAAATCATCAGTTAAAATGATTATTTAATTTAAATATCCTTTAAGTAAAATGGTTAATAAATTTAAAATATCATTAATTAATATGATTAATGAATTTTAAAATTCTGTTTAGTGAAAACACAAGCTCAAGTTCAAAACACACACTATAAGGTTTTGGGGATGAAAGTCAATAAACAACGGTATAGCGGAAATCGCTACAATGGCATTTAAACAATTTTGAATGGAATATCAAAATTTATTTCAATTAAACATCAATATAACAGCATAAGGATGTAAATAAATAATTATTAGTGAGAAAACCCTCAAGAGCTCTCTATACATTTTCCTTACAAAACAATGGTTACGGCTAATATATATAATCATATAGGTCCATAGCAATAAAATTAATATGTCATTCATTTTCCAAACGGAAATTCAACCAAACAATCAATCAAACAATTTAACTAACATCCAAGTAATCAATAATAGTTTATAGCACCATAGATATGATTTAGTAAAATTGAATGTGAGTTAAACTCACATTAATTCCAGTTTTTGCCGAAGCGTTCGGTGTTGAACTAAAACTGAAGAAGCGTTCAATTTTATCCCAAATTATACTAGCTCCAAATCCAACCAAACCAACTCCATTATGTAGCCATCATCGCTTCGAGTCCAACGAAAAAAAACGATGCTCGATTCCGACCTCGTTTGCAAAAGTTATCTCATTTATAAGAAATTGATTAATCAAATTAATAACTATCATTAACTTAATTAATTAATTATTAACCTTAATCACTTCCTCTAATCAATCTTCTTCCTCCCAATACCAAAATGTGCATAACATATCACAAAACCCACCATGGCCACAAACTTAAAATGGCAATATCCCCTTCGTTTCTCAACGAAACAACCTCCCGTTTTCGCCAACGCATCCCTCTTTGCAAGCATAACCTCCCCGGCACCACAAAACCAAGCTCGTGCCCCTAGATAAAATCTAACCTGAAGATCTCCTACCTGCTTCCTCAAAGTGCGGACGACCCAAATGTGCGCCAAAACCCACCAAATTTGCACCGTAGATGTCTCTTCGAACGAGAAATGCAATGGAAGCAACCTTATCGCCTCTCGTTACTATATCTCCAACCATCCCGAGCCCTAACCGCTACCCCAAAACCAACCACACTGCAAGCATGATCGAACCCCACAAAGCCTACCGAGAATTGAAGCTAACTTCGATACGAGTTCAACAAATCAAGAATCGAAATTTTTAGTGGAGTATACGATTTTATTTTTATTTTTGAAATGGTGAAAATTCTCATTTTTGGTTACAGGCTGCGTTTAAATAGAGGGGGGAAGTATGGACCTAAACACACAGGCATAGGCATGGGTATGGGGTAGAATGATGGAGTATGGTGAATAAGATATGATATCTATTATTTTATTTGATAATGTTCGACAATACATACCTAAAAATTTCAAACTTCAATCGAGGAATGCCGACTGGCGTTATATACTAAATACCACTATTTCGGACTCAATGGAACTAGTCTCGAGACCAAATTCCAAAGTATACAGAAGTTTGCTTTTTAAATCAAATTATATTTAAAATTAATCGCTATGCGTTACGAGTTCGCACGAGTAAGTGGTATGTCCAATCGTTATAAAACTCGATGACACTAGTTTCTTCAGAATCTTTGACAATGCCCCAGCATGTTAATTTCAATAATTTAAATATCGTTTTATATTTTCGATCCAATTATCGATATTTATCCGACCTATTTTTTAAATAAATTTACAAACTGAATTCATCAATATTATTTATTAATTAAAAGGAGTTAAATAAAATTATTAAATCCATTTAATTAACATTCAATTTTACAATTCAAATATTTAAATGATTAATCATATTTGAATTAAAAGTTATTAAATTTCAAATTCCAATTATTTAAATATTTAAAGTTGATTAAACATTTAAAATTAAATGACCAAAATTTTGGGTTGTTACATAAATAGATGTCATTATAATTTACTTGGGAAAATTATGGCAGAACTATGATTTATTCTACAAAACAGATGTCCAATATAATTTAGCAGGACGGTGATTTATCCTGCTAAAACAAATGTCATTGGGTTTTATATTCATTGAAGGTTACTTAAGGGAAATTGACAAAGGAATCCTTTGGATAGAAATATTCTTTAAAAGAAAATTTCTTTAAAACAAAACCAATCTTTAGAAAATAAGAGATTTAAAACTTTCAAACTTTATTTAATAATTAAATAACATTTGGACCTTTATTTAAAAATAATTAAACCTTTAATTAACGATTGACAATAATTAACTTTTAAATAAATAATTATACCCTAATTAACCTTTAATTAATTATTAAATAATACTTTAAACTTTTATATAATAATTAAATATTAATTATTCTCAATTAATTATTTAAATAATCCTTAATTAAGCTTAAATAATAAATTAAACCTTTCTTTAAAATAATTAAATCATAATTAAGTTTTAATTAAATCCTAACTTAAATTTAACTTAATTAATAATTATTCAATACTTAAAACCTTTTTAAAATAAAAAAATAATTAATACTTACACTTTAATAATTAATTAAAATAATAGCTAATCCTTAATTAATTAATTAAATAATAATTAACCTTTTATTAATCAACTAATTATAATAAGCGTACTTGATTAATCCTTAACTACTAATTACCCTGTTAACTAATGATTAAGTACTAATTACCTTAATTAATTAATAATATTTATTTTTAAATACTTATAATAGGTTTTGCAACACTTTTCAAAACGATACTTAAGATTTAACAAATTTAAATTTACAAAAGAGTTCGTTTTGCGAACTGCGTTTATAACGACTATCGTTATACGACTTGAAATTTCAAAACTTGAAATTTGGTTTTCTAAATCTTTAAAACTAAACTTTTGGAACTTCATCACTTTGTAAACATAAAAGCTTGTTTTGGAAAACTAACAAGTTTTAAAATTTGAAAACATTTTGCAAATTTTTAAAACCAAAGATTTCGGTTTTAACACAAGGGATAACATGTCACTTTAAACTAGAAATGTGCTAACTTTCTTAGCATACAATCACGTATTCATGCATACTACATACAAGACTACATCACAACCATATAGCAACATGTAACCATCACAACCATACCACAACAAATTATAAACAAGATTAGAAATTTGCAAACTAACTTGACTTTTTACTTTCATATTCCAAACTATTTATTATCACAACCGAGCACAATTACATACATACAATCCAACATCATTTTCATCCATATAAACTCCATTTTTACAACCCAAACTAAGCATGAAAATATATTTCTAAAACTCAATTAAAAGTTAAATCTTTACTCACCAAAACTCCACGAAACTAATTAGCGAACTTATACTATAACTTGTACGCGACCTGGATCTTCCCTTAACTTTACTAAATTTGGATTTTTAAAGACCTAAAGGCCCAAAATGATTCGGCCTAAAGGACAAAGGGCTCAGTCATGGTGCTTGAGGGTGGATGGTGGTCTTGTTTTAGGAGGAGGAGAGGTGTAGAAATGGAAGAGGAGTGTTTTAACAAGTTTTAAAGAAAATTTAAAAGTGAACATCAAAGTTTTTAAAATTTGGAAATGCCATGGAAGCCATGGAAATGCTTAAGAGCATGGAGGAATTTTTATAAAGTAGGAATGAAATGAGAAAAATGATAATAAGAATTAGGAAATTTGTATATATATTAAGTGTATAAATTAAATTACTAATTTACCCCTTGTACTTTACCCTCCACCTCCTTGCGCCACCTTACCATGCTTGCCTCCGCCCTTGTACGTCACACCTACCCCTTTGTCCCATTCATGTACACCTTGGCTAATATGTTTAAACATGTATTAGTACTTAATTGTACTTATGTTAGCTTATGATGTGACATTTTCTTTTTATTAAATTATATTTTAAATCTTACATACTTAAGTATATACATATGTGTGTGTATTAATACATATATATATATATATATATATCCTAACTTATTTATAAATGTGTATATTTACACTAAAGAGTTCATAATGTTTCCAACAACTTTTAGCCGTCGAAAATTCAAAAATTCAAAAAACGAATTTCGGTCACATTTTCGATTTTTCTTCAAATTAAATATTTTTGTAAACAAATTTTGAAAATTATTTCAACATCATTATTTATTAATTAAAAGAGTTTTATTATCATTATAAAATCTTTTAATTAATATTTAAAATTAATTGAATATTCGCAAATTAAAGTGGTGAAATTCCAGGTCATTATATATGTCCTTGCTTTCCAAAGCAAGAATCAAACAATATCACAATATAAATTCAAGCAACATTTATATATTTCAAAAAACAACACAAACATCATTATAATATTTTTGATGGTAAGAAAACTCACCTAAACCAAACCCAAAGACTAGAAAAAGATCCCCTCTTCCTACCTCAACCTTGCATGCACACAAACGTTCCTACCATTCTACCATTTCCCCACATCCATGCCTAGACCCCCTTTACTTGCTCACGTCCAACCCAAGGAAGGGGCTTGGGTGATCTACTTCTTCAAGTTTGACTTGATGGTAGTTGTTGTGATCTGTCGAGTTAAAGCACTTGGTGGTTCCATAGCGGTGGAGATACAAAAAGTTATAGCGGGGATATAGCAGAAAATAGTAGAGATGCAAAAAGCTTCATTGGATATAAAACCTAATATTTAAATTCAATTTATTTTCATTCTCACATCATTTGTGTAGAAAAAAGAAATATTACTTAATCTTATATAGCAAACCAAAGAATATCATGAATTATGCAGCCCACATTTAGTGACTACAATAGATTCCTAACTTATATTGAGTACCAATGCCTTAAAATTAGATCTTTACCCTAACTTTGTTGATTTGTTAATAACAGAATTAGTCCAATAAACTCTTTTATATTAATATTTCTAAAGTAGGTGCTAAAAATCCTTGATTTGGCTGGTGTAGTTGAAAATTGCCGAGCTTAAAGCGTACCTACTATTTAATAGAGCTATATTAAAAAAGCATAGCTGTTGAAGAGCGTTATAGGCTATAGCGAGAATATTGTGGGGCTTTGATTGCACAGGTCATGACGTTGTTTAATGATTATAGAAAGAGTTTGGAGAAGAAAGAAGTTGCTTTACATTGTTTAGATCTTAGGAATTTTAGAAGAGAAGAGAGTGAAGAGCATTGATTTTTCTTTAGTGAATTGGCAAACAAATTATGAAAACCATGTGCATGCATTTATACAGTTAGAAAAATGTGGCAAAATACCTCCACTACTCCTCCTAAATCAACCTAAAAGGAAGCTTCCTCTCACCTTTCGTCCATGAGACAAGCCTTAAAACAAGCCTAGATTCCCTCCACTTCTCATGCCTTGCCATCCATGAATCACTCCCTTTTTCAAGCCTTAAATTAAGGGTCCTTTTGTCCCCTTAATCTTTCTTACTTTTAATTAATTTTTGGTTAAGAACAAAGGTCAATTAAATGGTTGTAAATGGGTTCATATAAGTTCATATGTTACTATACAAATTCCAAAGTGTTCAAACAACTTTTGGTGAGTAAAAAGTTATTTATCGATAAAACGATTTTTGGTTACATTATCAATATTTCTTCGAACTATTTATTTTTGTAAACAAAATTCAAAAATTAGTTTTCCTTCATTAGCTATTAATTTAAAAGGGGTCAATAAGGTTATAAAATCATATTTATTCACACTAAATCCAAGATACAAATATTTAAATAATTCAGATATTTAAATGTGAAATGTTTGAAATTTCAGGTCATTGCAGCTATAGGCATGCAGAACGGAGGCCAATCATGTCATGTACATGGTGAAGTGGTTTAAATAATTAAAAAACGAAGAATTAGTAAAGAGAAAAAAGAGGATCTGGATCCACTTTTCACTTTCTTATCCTTCTTTTATTTATTCCACTTGAGCCTCACTTGAGATCCCTCTTAGTCCTCTCACGCAGCAGCTATTGTAGGCTGGCTATAACTCTAGGAGCTTCCAAATTTAGAAAGACCAAAATCAAATAAACTTAAAGTTATTTGATAATCGGTGGTAAGGCAATTCGGGAGCTAGTAACTTTAGAATTTAAATTGGTCTTAAAGAGTTCACTTCTCCATTTCAACGTGCACGCATTAAGCATTGGTGAAAGGAATATATGTCATCTATATTGATTATATCAATTATCTATTAGTTATTTTTTACATGATGAATCTGTATACCAATATGTTATCACATTTGGATGGTTGCATAAATGAATGCATATATATATATAATCTATGCGCGATTAGTTTGTTGCATGCTCATGGCCTTATAATAAAAAATTATTTTTGAATTAAAAAATATTACTAAATGAATTTTTGATTAACTAGAAGCCATATGTAAATGATTAATATTATATAATATATGTTTTAAACCATGTAAAAATTTATTTACGTATAGAAAATATTCGGCAACAAAAAATGATAATACTATATATTTATTTCATATATATATAATAAATACATATTATACATGTATATATAAAATGCAATTATTTATTTAACATAAAATTGATTATGTAATTTAAAATATATGTCCATGTGTGTGTTTACAAATAGTAAAATTTTGTATAAAATTTTATATACATATAATACGCATTAAATTTTCAAAAATAAATTACTTTTATTTCAATTTAATTTTCACATGGATTTGCATATAATAATGTTTTTAATAATTTATTTATAAAACTGAAAAGGAATTAAAAAAAGTTCTTGGCGAGAGCAAAATGCAGAAATATACATATTTATAAATTTTGATTTTATTGTTAATACTAATATATATATATATATATATATGTTTATAACTAATTATATATTTATATGAATTATACATATATATATATTATTAATATTATGATTTTACAGCCATCATAATATAATGTATATTTATTTATTCAAAATTATTTTATAAGCTAATATTTAAATAATTTTGTGATTTAATTATTTTACATACATATATATATTAATATAAATGTTTTATATAAATTGTTTGCAACTAGCATTTCAATATATACATATACATGTATATATATATGCACTTTTATTTTATATTACATATTTATTTATATTTATATAATGTTTTGATGCAAACATATATACATTTGGACAATATATTTGTATACAAGAGGGGCTAACATATTTGTTGCGGTGTAAATCCCAACACTTATACACAGGCATGTCAAACAATGTACACATTATATTGTTACACGTGCACATACACACATATGTATATATGATACTGTAACAACCTGCATCTTAATGGGCCCGATTTTTTGACTACATCAAAAACCCAAGTCCATTAGGGTACGGATCGTTGGTGATGGTAACCTAAAATAAACATAAGTATATAGAGAGCTATCTATACGAACTCGTGGTGGAATAGTAAAATATAATAAAACATATATACTGATTAAGGCTTCTACCTTGAAATCAATATTATTCCTTGGATATCTAGTTGCTCTATCAGTACTGAGCATAGATAAGAAGACTTATACATCAACCATTTCCTCCTTGTATCAGTATCATATTCCTCTAAGTCTATCCTATGGGTTGTAATAAGGAGGGGGTCAGAACATCGCTCTAGTGACTGATAAATTGCATACTTTATCCATAATACTGGTTTATGTCGATTAACCTCCATTATATGTTATGTCCATTATTTGGATTAGTCATTTGATTCCATATATGCATATGATCTATCCAAATTACCCCAAGGTATAAATATAAGTACATAGACGTATATACATAACATCACTATACTTGATGGACAAGGGTATTCATCAATGTTTAGACCCAGTTGCCTGCGTACACCAAGTGATTCCCTATTAGTGTACCTAACCATGCACTGCGCCGGGTATCCACAAACGGTGTTCGGACCGAATTGTCAATGTACGCCAAGGAACCTCCCGTTGGTGCCTAATAATGGTGTTGTAATTTAATCGGTTGTATTACTAATGCATCTCAAAGACTTATCTAAAGATTACTAGCATATCTCCTATCTAACAAACAACCAACCAAAAATTTGAGGTAATTGCATATCCTCTCGGAACCTCCACCATTGGAAAGTGCGGTCCATCCATGCATAACCCATGTCTTTGCTAACAACCGCACGAGACCGATGGTGTTCCTAACCTATGGATATAGCCCTGCTCCTCAAATATCGTTACCAAAAATGCCAACATAGCACTGAGCTTCCCACCACCATCCCATTTTGATTTGCCTAATGCAAATTAAGGAAATGCCTACATGGTTACTTAATACCTCTGGCTTGGAATTGAAGCAAACCCAATTTTCCACTTGATACTTCAAATCCAAGGTGAACCCCCTTTAATATATTCCCCAAACCTATACACGAACATATATTCTCATTGCTCCTATAGTTGGAGATGTCTCACATTAGTAGGATGTATACACAACCGGTAGCCTTTGTAGAGGGTAGACGTCCATTGTGTAACACTACTAACCTCGCATCTCGACCCATACTAAACCAAATCATTTACAATAGATCTAAGTATTGGGCTAGGACCACTAAATGTATTATTGAGGCCATATAATTTCACTGTAGAAATTATTATGCCTTCCAAATTCATTTATTAGTATTCATTTAGTTACTTGCTATGAACTTCCCTTTTATTTTATATGCTTACTATCTTTAACTTCTTATTTCATTCATGTTATTAAATGTCGTTTACTACCTATTTTACCTCTAATAAATGTCACTTTATAAATTGTCTTTTTATATTCAAATAGAATGGATGTTGATCGCATTTATTCGTACGTTTCAGATTCAATTTGTTATGCCTATTTAACTCTCTTCATTAATGTCATATTTAATTTTGCATTTAGATTCATTAAACGAATTTATATTCATACTTGATTATTGTAACTCCCCATTAAACAATTACATATGAAACATTTTATTGGTAATAAATATGATAATGTATAATTGATTGCACATTACCACATACACGTATTTATGCTGCAATTAATGCCTATCTAATTATTTTCTAGATTTACACTTTACTTATATGTATATGTATACATTAATTTAATCAATGAGATTATTTATATTTATTTCTATATGTTAATACATTGGAAATTTATTTCTCCCAAGAAGGAAATATTCCCATTGTAATTTTCCATAAACTACCAAAAAGTGGATTTTTTTGTATTTGCAAATTTCAAGGAATTGTCTCTTTTTGTTCATATATTAAAATAGACGGTCCAGACTAAAGAAAAAAACAAATCCATACCTTGTACATCTCTTTTCCCTAGCATATTCCTTGTTGTTTTAGACAACATACTTTTCATATGTAATTGCGGAATTGGTCGGTCTATGGAAATTTACAAGGCAACCAATAAAACTAAATCGTACGTTCTACAAATCCAATACATTAAAATAAAGAAAACCTACATCCCAAATAAATTTAGAGCATTCCAATAGAATAATTACAACTTGCAACCCAAATAACAATAATATGGAATAAATTTACAATTTTATCAATATCACACTTTACAAATTTTAGAGATTATTCTTCCTAAATTCTAGATTCAGAGTATATATGTCATTCCATCAAACTTAAATACTTTACTGAATATGTAGGCAAGGTTTTCAAATAAATTCATTCACTTGAGCCTACAATTCAATAGTTTTTACACGGACATAATAATAGAATAAATCTCAACGATATAAATTTGGTATTATGTAAAACGTGTAATTTCTCACTCACCTTATGGCTTTCAAATCTCCAAATCTAATCATGTTCTTTTTACTTGACTCCTTTTCCTTTCTAAGCAATATATATATATATAAAGATTTATACATACTTATTAGAATTACAGATCTGAGAGGAGATTTGAGTTAATGGGGTTTAAATTTTAAATTATTGAATTTACCTTTTTACGCAGAACTCGATCCACTCCCCCTGTTCTTCTCTTTTTATTTTTCGTTATTCTCCAGTATATATAATACTTTTATAATTTCTAGAAATAATGGAGAAAGAAAAATGGCAGAGCTTTGCTGCTCTGTTCAAAAAATATGAAAAGAAAAGTGAGGGCTAGGCATGTATCTATATGCACTCGAATCAATTCTGTTTGTTAGATTAGTTTTTATTAAATCTGGGCTATTCATGCCAAGGTTTAAGGCACACCATCCTTAACTGACCTGTCGATGGGCCATTCGGGCCAAGGTTTAGGTGTTGACCAGTGGTGGGTCAGTGATGTATTAATATTTATTTATGTTTATATTATCTATTAATATTTATTTTCTTATTTCTATTTTGGATTATTTTAGATCTGAAATTTTCAAACTTCGGTAACTTTTTCGTTTGAACTCCGTTCGCAAAACTTTATATATGAAAGTTTCTCATAAAATCGCCACAAACATAATGGTGTAAGTTTCATGGCCAAATTCTAGCGTTTGCTCAAATTCAAGTTTTGAGCTTTAATAATTATTTGTTGATCCTTTTTAATTAA
The DNA here is from genome assembly GCA_030737815.1 of Allium fistulosum. Taxonomy (NCBI): domain Eukaryota; kingdom Viridiplantae; phylum Streptophyta; class Magnoliopsida; order Asparagales; family Amaryllidaceae; genus Allium; species Allium fistulosum. The sequence continues at coordinate 418,930,599 of CM060907.1, read as the reverse complement.
TTACTACTTATTCTACCGTATGTTACAGATACACATATATAATATAATACATAATATATATATATATAACTTTATATACATTTAAATAAAATGTTGATTTTATTTAGAAATAAATTTAGAAAAGTTCTAAATGAATTTAGACTACACATGCCTATTAAAGATCCAATAAAGATTTTTTTTGGAAATTTACCTAATTACTACGATGCGGGCTGATCTAGAGCCAAAATGGAGAAATGTTATATTTACAAAAATTACCTTTATATATGGTTACAAAGATTATGTGGTTTGATATTAGCCATAAAGATAAAAGTTTGGTGGAAAGAGATGGTGTCTAATATCAACCCACATCATCTCTGTAACCATTTACCAAAGTAATTTTGGTAAGTTTAGCAATTTTCAACTGTCTTGCTCCATATTGTTGTGACTTATAGAGTTGGTTTAAAGTTGGAAAAATTATTAGGGCTATAAAATGAAAATGATATGGAACCGAAAAAGTTGCCTTCTATACATGATCGACTTTCATATTGGATTTAAATTAGGATTTTTTTGAGTTGGGCTAGTTTTGCAAATTTATACGCAGATAGGCCACTTTTATAACTAATTACAAAAATATGCCATTTTTGGCTAGCTTGGTGCCATGTTAGCAAAAGTATATGGTCGACATTTCAAATGTCACTTGTATTTTTTTAACTAAACTTAGCTGACGACATTTCATTTGGCACCTGATGTTTAGGCGCCATTTGAAATTATGCCGACTAGGTTTTAATCGAAAACACGTTGCTCCATTATTTTGTTTTGTACAGGCAAGTTGACGACTTTTGAAAAGCCACTAATAGGCACTTTTTGAAATCCCACCTCTTTTCCTGACCTTGTAAAAACAACAGCCCTCCATTTTCCCTCGCTCTCACTTTACCAAACTTCTATCAAAAAGCTCAATACCCTCCTCTTTTCTTTTTCATAAATCTGTTTCCATTTGCATAAAAAACAATCAAAACATGTGTTTAAATACATCTAGTTCAAGAATAACAACATCTCCTTGCTTTGGATCGATCAAGGTTTGATTTTGTAAACCCTAATTTTTGGTTAGATTTTTATTGGTAATTGTAAATGATAATTATGTAATGTTGTATTCGTTGTTATAGTAGAATGACTTCTAATTTTATTTCAACTATTTGCTATTTTAATAATGAGTTGGTTATTGATGAATAAATATGGAGAAAGTATGTTGGTAATTCTTATAAATTGGTAAAAGTTTGTAAAGGTTTCGATTTGAAATAATTGAAAGAATCGGTTTACAAAGCAACGAACGTAAAATTGAAGGAGTTTGATATTAATCTAGTTTGCAATTGGCCAACCAATTTCGGATCTAGAGCATTAAAGATTGTTGACAACGATGGCGTTGAATGTAACACCCCAGCTTTATACCCATACTACCAAAGAATATTACCGGATAATATCATTTGATAATATGGAGAATGAGGTGATATTGGACTGTTAAACATGAATATTCCCTTGAGCTAACATCGACACGTATTTAAATCTCATATAACACATCCATACGTACACGGTATCGGCACAATGCAATAAACACATGTATTTTCAGGATAAAACAAACATAATATAAAATAATAGTAGAGAACACATAGTCATAACGCAGCGGTGATAATATAATACATCACATAAGTTAGAGTGTGACACAAAACTAAGTAAAATACCCATTATCTCATGAATACATAAGTATGAATCCAATATATGTCCCAGCTAAAAATATACATGATACCATATAATACACAATGGCACACAACTATAATGTATAATAATTAGCTTCCATTATGCTCAATAATCAAAGCTAGTCTCTTGTCCCTGAACCGGAAATATCCCAGGTTGATCCGAGTATTATATCAATAACATATGGGTCAGACTATGTCTAGAATGTAAATGTCAGTATATAATACCAACATGCATGGTGTAAATATAAATATTTCAAAGCAACATATAACATCGTACATTTATCAATCACATACCAACCATGCACGCAATATCATATATAATGAAGAATAGTCAATCATCCCATCAATAACACATGAGTAATATACATGAAAAATCATCTAAGGAACTGCTATGCCAAAACTAAATACACTAACGCATATCTCGACCATCAGCCCTAATGAGAGACAAAGGCTCTCAACTACATGTCCCTATGAGATATATAACTAATAACATATGCAAACTCATCATAAGGCATGCTAATATGATCTAACAGACTAACACACAACGGGTAAGCACACAACTAGTCCCAATAATACTGTAACAACCCGCATATTTGTCGATTTTATATTTAAATATTTTATTTAAATATTTCATCGTTCGTCGGATTGTAGTCCGAAAAGCTACTTTTTGCAAACAGTTGAATTAGGACTCGAGACCTCCTCCATTGAGTTCAAAACGTCGTTTGCGATCTTTTTGAGTGTAAGCTTCGATATGTTTGGAGCTAGTCAAAAATTTGACCATTTGCACTTTGGGTTTGGTTTTGGGTTCAGCCCCTTTGCCAACTTAAACCCCAAACTGAACCATCCCTCCCCATTCACTCTCACTTCCTCCTCTTGCTCAGTTCTAAAGCAAAAATGGTGGGAGAGATGGGAAATTAAAACTCCCAAACCCTAGTTTCTTCTTCAAATCAAGTTCTAGCTCCAAATTCTAAGAGAACCCATTGGTAAGCTTCATCTCCTTCTTCTTCAACTCTTTCTCTCTTCAATTTCAGTTTATTCCTAAACCTAACTTTGGGAATGTCCTTCTTTAAAGCTTTGATTCAAGCTTGTTGAGTTGGAATTGAAGGGTAGTTGCTCTTGCCATTGCTCCATAGCATCTTCTTCATTCGTTTGGGTTCAAAGGTGAGATTTTTATCTCACATCTTAAACTATATTTATCTTCGATTGTTAGGTATGAATTCCTAACACTTATTCTTGTGCAATTGCACTTGGTTTGGATTGATTTGGTGAATATTCCAATTTTTAGTGTTTTGAGTTTAATTCTTTGAAAATCCTTTTATGGATGTTTGAACATGTTTTTGGTGATGCATCGAAGTGCCTATTAGACTGGGTTGCCGATTGGCGTAAACCCTTAGTGTTCATCGCTCGTTCGATTGCATTTTGGTTCGGATTCGTCGATTTTAGAGCTAGGCTGTTCATTTTTGCCTAGCAGGAAAATTCAGACGTCTGAAATTTATTTCAGACGTCTGTCACCAAATTTAGACGTCTGTCATAAATATTCAGACGTCTGAGGTAAAATTTAGACGTCTGTCACTAAATATTTAGACGTCTGAATTTAGTTCAAAATGTTTTCTACTCTCTGTTTCAATTTTTAACCTCTGAGCCGTCTGTCATAAATATTCAGACGTCTGAGATTAAATTCAGACGTCTGTCATAAATATTTAGACGTCTGAATGGCTGATTTTGCCGAATTTGCCTATTTTCGAGCAAATTACCAAGGTTTATCGATTTTTGTCGATCCGTCTTATTGTTATCAATTATTATCGAGTTTGATGACTCCTCTTTCAGGATGGTATCTCGTTAGGTCGCTCGACCCTATCACCCTTAGGTCGTTAGACCTCATTTTGTCCTCTCTAGGTCGTACCGTTTAGACGGGGCGCTGCCCCGCACCCCGCCGTGGGCGCTGCCCCCTGGACCCCCGCGACCTGACCGGGCAGGTCGAACCCCGTATAACTCTGCGTAGGCAATCTTATCCGAAAACCATTCAACGGAACTTCTTACTTTGATGGTTTTGGGAATTGATTTCTTTGGATTTTATTCACGTCTTCGAATGTGAACTTTTATAATTGATTGTTTCTACAATCACTTCTATGTCTTGTCACTTTAAAAATATAAAGGTTTCAATACTAGTAGTAAATATCAAAACTCTATCATCAAAACGATTTCAACTCTATTTTCAATATCAAACTCGTTTATAAAACTGTTTTCCAATCTACTAGTACATACAAACCTTTACCTCATTCGTATGAGAAAATATAATTAAACGGCTTAGCAAAACAAGTGGTATGAAACGCTTGCGTTTACTTCGTCGGTTAATTTATGGACTTGTTCGATTGAATCTCTTGTGACAATTTCCTAGTGCAGATCTACAATTTGTTCGTAAATATTTGAGTTAAGCAAGTGGTTATGGGACATGAAGCTAAACTCTTATATTTACTAGCTTAGTGTAATCGACACTTCCTTATGATCATGATGATCATTCTTGTGATTTAGACTAGCGATTGAGCGATGTCTCTTTGTTTGCGAGGTTAGACTAGACACCATTGGTGTGATTTCGATTCACACATATCTCTTTATCTTCAAGGTTAGTCTATACCTCATTGGTGTGATTTCGATTCACACATATTGAAACTCTTGTGACAATTTCCTAGTGCAGATCTACAATCTGTTCGTAAATATTTGAGTTAAGCAAGTGGTTATGGGACATGAAGCTAAACTCTTATATTTACTAGCTTAGTGTAATCGACACTTCTTTATGATCGATGATGATCATTTTTATGATTTAGACTAGCAATGTGCGATGTTTCTCGTCCGTGTGTTCGGACTTGCCTTTCTCGTCCGTGTGTTCGGACTTGCCTTTCTCGTCCGTGTGTTCGGACTTGCCTTTCTCGTCCGTGTGTTCGGACTTGCCTTTCTCGTCCGTGTGTTCGGACTTGCCTTTCTCGTCCGTGTGTTCGGACTTGCCTTTCTCGTCCGTGTGTTCGGACTTGCCTTTCTCGTCCGTGTGTTCGGACTTGCCTTTCGGGCCATCCGTGTGTTCGAAAAATTAAATGGATAGCTTCCATGAGATAGCTTCTCGTCCGTGTGCTCGGACTTCCCCCTTTTTGTGACTTCTAGATTTCGTGTGTTGATTTCTGAATTTAATGTTTCACCAACTTTTACAATTGGCATTAATATGTATGTCATTTATTGTGGCTTGGTGGATTAAATAGAGAATATGACATTCTTTTTAATCTTTGAGAAAATTCTTGTGATATTGATTAACCTCTTGTTGATTTTCAATTATGTACTTATCACAGTACGGTATTATGGTTATGATACGTTTTTGTCATATCTCTTATTCTATATCACTCTATCTGATATTTATAGCTAGACTGATCCGTTTATTATTTTCTTATAAATAATACTCGGGTCAGACCGAGATTTTACAGGTGCTTCTTCATGACTTCCTATCTGGAACCATCATTTGACTTTTGGCTAACTACTCTAGTTTAGTAGTTTTTGTTGTATACATTTAAGATTAGACCCCTTGATGTATACATATTCTATTGTCTTGCACTTGTACTTATTCTTTTGTGTTATTGTGGATCTTATTTGACCACTACTCTGATGTATACTTTCATGTGTGTTATTTATTCATATTTATTTCCGCCTTTGTGATATGAATTGTCTGTGACTGATTTGTGTTATGTTTATTTCTATATTTGTTTCCGAAGATTATATATAGCCACCGTGTGATAGCTTTGTGTTTGTATCGGTATGTCGGATTTCCTCTTTAAAAGACATGCATTCTATTCTATCTGACATATCGGTGCTCGCACAAAGAAGTTACACGGATGGTCGCTCCTCAACAGCCTTATTCTCCGTGCTAATTGACAGCACTACACCGTAGTGTTCTTGGTTAGCGTGGGTATAGAGGTGGGGCGTCACAAATACATATACAGGAACAAAGGTCATCATATAGATGGACGAGCAAAAATGGGTCATGTGGGTTAAGAGGTCCTCGCCTCTGAATAGATGTCCAGAAGAGGTATCTAAATAATATAGTATGATAATATAATCTCACATATTCCAAATGGGAGTCTCACAACACACATCACACTCCAAGGGATAGCACACAACACACCCCAATGGTCTTAATTACACCGGTTATCATGACTCTATGTCCATCTACACACAATGGTCATGAGCCTACTGTCCAATGATAACAGATTGTTCGGCTAGTGTGGCATCAGGGCATATCATCACACAATATAGATATCAGCATACATCACATATAATAAGGTGATGCCATGGATCTAGGGACCGACATCGCGATCAGCCAACTATGATGGACACTAGTCTATTTGGATAAATAGCACACAACATAAGTAGGCACACATCCAATAATCATATATAAACTGATCCTAAGGCACATAGTCGACCAGTAGTAATCACATATGGTAAGCACATGACATGCTTGGATAACACACATCAAACCATTCCTCTAGACATTAACCCGTAAAATACGAGTGTCCCTCAATAACAAAAAGTAATCGAACAAATATCAACGTAGGTGTCCAAGACCACCTAGTGTTACTTGCTCGTTTACTCAATGTTTGTGAACTACACTTAGTACCTATAATAATACTCTATACCATGAGTAAAAAGAGTAATTAGAATCATATTACTGAAAGTCTCATACTAAACAATATTACTAATCCATTTACTCAAAATTCTCACCATGCAGAACTTTTTTTTTGAAATGGTACTTTATATACAACATGTCACTAGGACAACATATCACACGTCAATAAACATTCGAATCACGCTACGCAAGTTTCGAACTTGTGACCTCTCGCACCAAAGTCGAATCACTTAACCACTGGGAAATTGGTGCTTGTCCACCATGCCCATATATCGCGCCGCTTCGCTTAACATCCATCCCTGCGTTATATATACACCTCCAACACCATGCAGAACTTCACACAATAAAATTCAATGTGGCAAGTTCAACGTATAACCAAATAAATATAACTAAATGTCTCATACTAAAAGGTAATACAACTCCCTTTTTTTGATATTCTCGTTACATAGAAAATATAATCCAACAAAGAACTCAATTTATTTAGAAAAGAAGTTTATTTATAGAAAAGATTTCAAGTGTTCCAAAAGTCTTTATATACTTTAACAAAAAAATATTATTTTTCCATTTATACAAAACCAAAAATGAGGAATTTAATCATTACAAATAACTTCCAAATCTCTTTTCAATATTTTAAAACCTTAGAAATTTCTTATATAATGAAAGAACAAAGTTACATTTTCAAGTAGGCAGCTTACTACTAAGTTTAAGGAGTTAAAATCACAAAATAATTTGATGCTTTCAAAAGAAAAGTTGTAGCATAATCAAATATATTTTCAAACCATATTTTGAATGTAAAAAATATGGAGTGTAACAAAAGTTTTGGTAATTTTACTAAATAATACCAATTCTTAAATGAACTTTTAAAATGCAGGCCCACTCTTTTAAAAAGCCATTTTCACCTAGCAAACCTCAAATTTTCGCATAACATTCAATGCAAAAGTTGTTCTATATTATCATAGATTTCTAACGAGTGTTGAATTGCCAAAATCGGATAAGAGGGTTGAAAGTTATGGTCAAAGCACTACTGTGCTTTTGCTTAGAAATTCTTAAGCATATGCCAGTTTTGTTGCTTTCATCTTCAAACACATTTTAGTATTAGAAATATTCTTTTCGAAAATTGGTAAACATCAAAATTGTTCCTTATGAACATACCTTTCAAATGAATGAAAGATCACTTAAATTGATCATAAAATAAAAAGTTATGGTTGTTCTATCGCAGCACTTCCGAAACTTCATAATTCAAAGCACATCAATATCACACAAATCCAATCAAAAGCAATGCAAAAAATGAGCGCATAACTAAACAAGCAAGTAAACTATTCCAAACACTTCATCCAAGCAGGCAATCAATAATTTAGACATACATTCGTAAGTAGAGAGCAATCACCTTAGCATAAAAGAGGTTCCATACTTCATACAACACTTCATTACATCAACAAACCCGACTTTTCCTCTTCTCTAAAAATGCATCATGACACAAAATTTGATCAAAATCCAACTTTGAAGATTCCTAAAGGTGCAGATCCTTGTTGTGAGCTTTCTTTCAAGTTTCATGATTTAGAAATTTATTTTATTTTATATAAGAATTATTAAAGGAGGAGGAAGACTTGGATTTCCCTTTTCCCAAAAAATTGAAAATGAGCTAATGCTCTTAGTTTACAAAGATAAATAAAAAGTCCAGAAGATTAAAGAAGAGTGGAGAAGGAAATTGATTGGTGTCTTATTGCATTTTGGGCTTCGGGGAACTAAACAATTCATTTATATTTTATTTTTTCATTCCCTCTCATAACGATTTATTTAAACCAAACTGAAAATAACTTCAAATCTGAATTAAAGGTCGTAGTCACTTAATAATAATGTTTACACAACTTTGTATATATTCATAATTATTATATTTCATAATTCTTCCCTGTTATAAAATAACTATCTCAAAATTTACATTATTAAGCCCATCATAAATAAATTCTAAATTTTCACTTATAAACCAAATAAAAAACCCATTATTTAATTTTATAAAATTATAAAATTAGTTTAATTCACTTTAATAGAGATTTCTACTTTAATCAATTTTACTTCCAATCATCAAAATTATTATTTATTATTAATTCATAACTTCAAAAATATTTAATACCAAAATAATTCATTTTAATAACTAATTTTTCCAATATAAATAAATATCACTAACTAAATCAACTTTGTACCATTCCTAACCAATAAATATTTTATCCTCAAAATTCTCATCTCACAAAATACTTCATCATTAAATCCCAAATAACTTCTATATTTCCAAATCATCACAAATCCCATATTCACATTTTATTATTAAAAACCCATTCAATTGGTTAAACCTCTATTGTTAATTTAATAAACCGCCTCTCAATATCGAGTCGTTACATTGAATTAATATTTTCTATCATATCTAAATCCATAGAGTTGTTTGTTGGGAAAACTAGAAGGTTGCTAGTAGAACAACCTGTACCGCTATTCATCGTTAACTATGGTATTGAAGAGTATTTTAAAATGGTGGAGACCATAAACACTGCTCAAGGAATTGTGTCTCCCAGTTATAGTAATTCACCTATCAATCTAGCGAACTATAGGCAGCGAAAATGTTTTTCGGATATCTTCCTTTCATGAATTATCAACAAAGCGTATAATTTAACTATCCATAACCGACCTAGGATAGTTTTGCACGTATGAGTCAAAGGTAAAACACATTTGCTAATCTTCTTATGTCATATTATAATCATTGTACTATAGTTGATATAAAATTTCAATTTTGACCTGTAGCTTTATTCCACAGCAACATATATCACAAAATAGTGTTTGGACCATCAAATAGCCGTATGTCTTATCCAATGCAGCCCACAGCCTCCGAATTATACCATATAAGCTAAAAATATGTTTTGTTTTGTAATGCTAATTATTTAACTTGCATTATGTAATCGTATTAAAAATATCATATATTCATATTGCAGCTTTCTGACACATGATATTGCTACATAATCGAACATTCACCCAACAACTGCCTTAGGAGTTCCAAATGTATCCAATGATGATATTGATATAGATGTTGATGCAGATCATGACTGTTGCAACTAGATTGGAGAATGATCGGATGTGGATTAATAACATGCGAGTCAACAATAAACCACCGAACTATGATTTTGGAGTTGAAGACGGTGCTCATGGAGATAGTGATGAACCAAACATGGAGATACCTTTGGATGCAAATGCTAGATTCTTGCAACAATTAAGTGAATGGTCTATTCTGCATGCAGTTTCTTTTAAGCCAATTAAGTCAGACAAAACAAATTACACCGTCAATTGCAATGTCGATTCAAATTTTCTATGGAGAATACATGCCATGGTTTCCAAAAATTTCAATTAGGATGGTGGATTATTAAAAAATATCCAAGCGATCATAGTTGTGTTAACCCAACAATTAACTCGAATCACAAGCAAGCAACATATACTTTTTTAGTTTCAAAAACCATGCATTTTGTAAAAGCGGATTTGAACGTAACAGATGAAACGGTGCAAGTGTTAATGGAAGGACGATTGTTTATTAAAATTGATTATATGAAAGAGCGGAGAGCTTTGAATAAGGCAATAGAACAAATTTATGGTGACCGAGCGGAATCCTATACCAATTTACGATAAAATTTTGCTAAAATTGCTGGAACGAACGCATGGACATGCAACAACCGACGAGTATAGTTTTTGATCAAGCTTTTTGGTCTTTTGGGCCTTCTATTGACGGTTTTGTACATTGTAGGCCTTTGCTTTGCATTGATGGCACATATTTGTCTAAAAAATGCAAAGGTACCTTACTTGTTGCAATCGCTATAGAAGCAAATGATCAGCTCGACCCTTTGGGTTATGCAATCTTTGAGTCAGAATCATATGATAGTTGGGGTTTGTTATTTGCTTGCATGCGATGCTTATTCATAGTGTTAACGATCAACGTAGTATTTTCATTTTTGATAGAAATAAAGAAATACCAACGATGTTGGAAGCAAAGTCTTATTGCCAATTTCTCAATTATCCATGGCAACTACAAAAAAATAGCCAATTTTAGCAACAAATATACAACAAGTGAAAATCAATTTTAGTTATTGACAATTACCTCGGATAATAAAACAAATCTACTAACATAGGACGATTTTGATGAAAAAAGAAATGGAATTGTAGAAGAGAACAATGTCAGTGTGGCGCCGAGCTGACCAAAAATGACATATTTTTGTAATTTGTTACGAAAGTAGCCTATTTGCGTAATAAGTTTGCAAAACTGATCCAAATCGAAAAAAAACATTTAAATTATGATGGGAAAATTTGTTAGAACTCCAAGGCGATCTTGGCTGTCCGGTAATTTTTATGCTGTTCACACCCTTTCGGTCCATCTAAAAATTGTTCAAACTTAAACAATGATCAATCAACGTTGGTCCACCAAAACGTAAGAAGAAAAAAACATGCCTCAAATCACATGGTTTCAAATGCTTTTGTCCCGATGTGCCCAGCCAATCAAAATATAAATTTTATAAAAAACCTTTAATTAAAGGAGAGAAAATACTTATGTGCAAAAAACTTTGTGTGTTGATTGAATGAGACATAACGAGAAAGAAAAGTTGGGATCATGATCTTCTCCCAAAAAAAAAGAGGGGGGGGGGGGGGGGGGGGGAATTGAATTGAAGATCAGATAGACCGGTCAATCAATGATCATGCACCTTATATAGCCTTTAGCCATGGGGAAAAAAACAAGGGTATGAAGCGCCAACAAAAGTCTGCCCTAAATCGAGGATCAGATCAGGACGACGAAGCAGCAGGGACAACCCGAATCCGCACACCACGCGTCCTGCACATAATATCCACTATATGATCCGTTAATATACTACTTTATCCATTCCGTGTAAAAACAACCATACTTATCATTTCCATAATTAACCAGTTCAACTAATCATTTAAAGCTAAATAAATCCATCATTCAATCGATTGATAAAAATATCCCCTTTTCATAATCATCAGGGGGGACAAAATCCAAAGAAAATGAGCGAGATCTACTCAAATTTCACGGAAATATTGAAGAAGCCAGCCGTAATCGAAACCCTGATCGATCTGTTGCTGGTAACTGTTCCGATATGGTTGGCGGTGATGATCGGGTTGGTTATCGGATGGTCCTGGCGCCCGAGATGGACTGGTTTGGTTTTTCTTGGATTGAGGAGCCGTTTCAGATTCCTCTGGACCGTCCCGCCTGGGTTGGGTGCGAGGCGGGTTTGGTTCGCATTTACCGCTTTGTCGGCTTTCTCCGTCTGTGGCAAGATTCTTTCCAATTTTCGTAGGAAAGATCCGGTTTTGAATGTGGACGATGTTGACGGTGGGATGAGAAGAAGATCGAGCTCGTTTGGTGATATTTGTTCCGCTTTCAGGTGATTGATTATACATTTATATTTTGTTTCTAATCATCATCTTCAGGGGTTCATAATGTATCAAGTTTTTGATTTTGTTAAAAATTTGTTTGAGCCTTTGAAATCATATACGCTATGTATTATGCTAGGAAAACATGGGGGTATAGCGGATGACATAATGTCGTCATGGTTAAGAAATGTGGTTCTTGGACAACATATTCAAATGTGGTTTTGTAATCTACAAATACTTGTATGGAATTTCCTATCTGTGACTGTAACCACAAGTTATACTGATTTAGCTTTATAACCTATTCATTCTGTTTTGCTTTAAGAAATATGAAGCTATTGATCCTGGAGACTCCAATCAAATATTATGCGCTTTGTTTTGATTTACCTTTGCTTCTCTCAGACAATGTCTATAGGCCCCCATAATCACATGTAATTTTGTATCTCTTCCAAAATGTCATCTGCTGATAATAATACAGAACAGCATTTAAGATTCTGTGATATTTTAGTATCTATTTCATCAAAAAGTTCCTTTTATCATGGAACTTTCACGGAACTGTTATCTTCCAGCTTAGATTCCTTAAAGTTCGGTGGTATAATCCTCTAGGTAACTTCTTGTTTGAATATTTATAGATGCTTTAGTTTTGCATCAGTTATTATTCTCGGTCATTATCATCTACTCTATTGGTAATTCATTGTCATTTACTGGATGTGTGCTTTAAATATGCATTCGTACTGTCTCTTCAGTTGCATGATTAATGTTAGTTTGTCAAATCACTTGCATTAAAGTCATACACTTCTAAATGAAGTATAACTAGGCCACATTCAAACTGTATGTTACTGTCTTCCCATTAATTTGCTTGATTAGCAGTAAATAATCTAGCAGTGTCACTTTATATCTTAACTAGTTACCGTTAGTTTACACATTTAATGTCACATATTTTTTGGCACAGTTGGTGGATTCTAGAGGTATAACAATTTGCACTTTTTCCTTTTCTCTACATGCGTTATTTGAGATAAACCTATCTTATATTATATATATATATATATATATATATATATCTTAAAGTCCTATCTCACATGGTATTTTTCTTTTCTTTTTTCCTCCTAATTTTAGGAATTGAATACTCTACTCTCCTTGATTCAATATACTTTTAAGGAAGTCACAAGTTTGAATCCCGCTACCCGCACTTCTATACTATAAAAGTAACTCTGCTTCGTGTGATTCATTTTATTCTCAAGCACCTATGTTTGAATCCAACTTCCTCATTTTAACTAATATATTTAAGACACTTAATTCGTTTTAGAATCTTTATGTTTTCCTATTAAGTTTGTTCTTACTTATAAGTTTCAACCAAAATTAAAGTTTGAATCCAATGGCCTTTCATTTTGTGTTCTTTTTAAACAATTGAGCATCATTTTTGTTTGATTTTCATTGGTTCTATTCTTTTAAATATAAATATAAATGGGGCATTTCAAAGGACAAACTTTGCAGTCTAATTAGTTTCTAGGACACACATTCACAGAAATTAATTTCAAGGCCAAAGTCAGCAGAATAATTACTTTTAAGGACAAAGTCAGCAGTCCAATTACTTTCAAGGACATAATTTCATAGGTTTTTAGACCTTAGAAACTAATTATTTTGCATTTTGTCCTTAAAAGTAATTATTTCATTTGTGTGTCCTAGAAACTAATTGCACTTGCTAAAGAGGCCCTTGTGGCTAATTTCCATAATATAAATTTAACTGGGAAAAACAATATATTTTAAAATATTCATGATAATATTAAAAATACTGAAAGAAAATAAAACTAACGAACAATTTTTTTTAAGAATAATAAAATTGAAACAAATGTATAATATATATGTCTATTACGTTCCAAAGTCGTAGTTTTATACGAATTTTTATGTTATTCTTCAACCGTTGATCTCATGTAACATATGAAATATAAAATGGACTAACTTTGTTTATTTTGATTCTACCACTAATATAAACTTATTTTTTGTTAGTATTTTATATAATTTATCATATTATATTAAAGTTCAATCACCTAACAATTATTTATCTATTTCAAAATTTATCTCAAACTTGACCAGTGCATTCTCCTTAACTCAAGGATTAATTTTCCATTTGGCTTCATGTAATAGTTTATTCTTTGTCAAATAATGCTATAGAAATCTTATATACGTAATGATAAACAACTCACTAATCTCTTTTACATGTATTTTAAAAAGAGAAACGCAAGCAATGTCCCTTTCATTATCATTTGTTCATCAAAATCTAAGGTTCATTCCTCTTCAGTTTCCTTTTCATTTTCCAAAATAAGTATTAATTTTCTTTCAGCAATACAGTTTTCCTTTTTTCCAATTGTATTAGGTAGCTCAGTAAGTCTCATTTTCTTATTCATTTCATAACTAAAATTACTCGACCTCATTCTATTTATTTTATTTTGATTTTAATTTGAGCTTCACATTTTAGATAATAAAAATGTGTTAAGTTTTTCATTCTAAAATCAATAACTATAGAATAGTTTGTTATCAATTTTCAACTAATTTACGTTTATTTTATATTTGGAATTGATCTTTTTATTTAATGATTTTTGATGGAATTAATGCAACTAACAAGTTAGAGAACTCAAAGATCAATTTTCAAGTGTTTTCAATTTTGTGCTAACTTATCTCTATCTATTGACTTTAAAAACATTTTATTAAAAAATTAAAATCAATTTTAAGTTTATCAATATTTGTTGTAATTATATTTGGAATTAATCTTTTTATTTAAAGATTTTCGGTGGAATTAATGGAACTGACAAGTTAGAGAACTCAAAGATCAATTTTCAGGTGTTTTAAATTTTGTCCTAACTTATATCTGTCTATTGACTTTAAAAACTGTTTATTAAATAATTAAAATCAATTTTTAGTTTTTCAATATTTGTTGTAAGAAATATTTTACGAGTTTGCTGAAATATTAAGTTGAATAAGCTATTCTACACTAAGTATTGTATACGATTAGATATATATTATTTCTTTTTACCAAGGTTCGAGAACTCGGTTTCGGTTTCGGTTTCGGTCATTTGAAATTTTATTGGTTTCGGACGATTTCGGTAATTTCGCTTGTTTCGGTTTTTGTTTCGGTTTCGGTCCTAATATTGAATTGTTGTATTTTAATGAAAAAGTGACGATAAACAATGCAATTTTATACAAAAATATATTACACAACAAAATAATAATGATACACACAACAATACTATATTCAGAAACTATTTCTCGGAGTTAAATATAAGTTGTTTTCATACAAAAATGTTTGCTTAAAAAAAAGAAATGCCAGGCCAAAGCCCATACACAAGTTATTAATATCCACAACTTATTAATATACCAAGTAGCCATTACCGCGTTAAAAAATAAAAATAATCCTTGCCTCAGCCCAAAAGCCCATGCGCATATATCATCTTCCCTTATTCAATTTGCTTACAAACAGACGATGCGAAAAAAAAAAAAAGAATGGTCGACGATGCAAACGAAGACGGCAAAGCAAAAAAAAAAAAATTCACCTGCGCGTATCGAAACTTTTGCAGTCGAAGTCGGAAGCCGAATTCGAAGCTCGCCTAGGATTTTCTTTGTGAAGCTCACCCCAGATTTGCTCTATGGTTTCACAATCGCTCGAATTGGAATGCTGAAGATCGATTCTGGTAATTTAGGGTTTTCGAATGCTGGATTTAATTTTATACACGAATTTCGATCCTCTTCTCAATGTTCGATCACGTTCGATAAACTAGGGTTTGCTTTTTAGCTGATTAATTGATTCCTTTCGTTGTTTTTTTGTGGCTTTTCTTCTCTGCGTCATTACGCGAAGCTTTTTTTTTTCTTACGCTGGTTTGAACGGGACGGGATTTTTCCCTAATCCCGTCCCGCCACCTGCCGGAACCGGTACGAGATCGTCGGGATCTCGTGGTTCTGGCCGGATCCTCATACATTGCTTTTTACTATAACTTCCAAAATAAATGAAAAATCAAGGATCTTTTTTGTCAAATATAAGATTAACATAAAAATAATTCAGTAATCACAATTAATTCTCCTTATTTTCACCCAACTCTTTGTTCTTTTTATCTCAATTAATTCTCCTTATTTTACTCTTTATTCATCCTTAATTTTTATAGAAGAAATAATTGCAACGTAATATCAATGCATATATCAAAAATGAAGAGATAGTTAATCTACATTGGCAAAATATGTACCGCTCTATCATTATCCTCCATCGTAATAACTTATGATTATTCTTCCTCTATCACTTTTACCTTTTTAATGATCGTATTAATTTTTTAATATTAATATTATCTACATTGAGACACGAAGTTCCCTTTAATCTTCTTAATCATAAGAAACATGTAATTTCTTTTCATCTTCTTAATTTGGCACCCACCCATCTCTGTCAATTACCTTTTATTTTCTATTCATTATTTTCTAATTTGATACATTTTTTCCTATTCGGTTGCATCTTCAAACAAAGTTTCTTTAGTTAAAGAAAACTAATATCTAAACCTAACAGAATCAATGTAGACATCAAAGAGAAAACTCTATATTTGCAGCAAAACTAACACAATAACATATTCTTATCCTTTATTTTTATTTTTTGGGTTTACGATATTTTGCATTTTCTAAAAAGATATATATATTTCTTTAGGGATACTCAATAGTCAATAATGGATAAACGGAAGAAATGAAGAATAAATGAATCTTTTTATATCAGTATAACATTGCTAATAATATCTATGAATATAATTTGTAACCTTTTGTTTTTGTATAAAATTCATTCTTATCATCGACTTTAGCCCATATATTCTCAAGGAAGATGTACTCGGTCCATTTATGAGCATATATATGCATAAGCTGTTATAAACCAATCTTCATTAGTTTATTATTCTCGATTACAAGTAAGAATTTATAAAATATATATTAGGAATGCTCTATAATAGCTAAAATGATTTGAATGTTTTTGGTTAACTTACCATGTTTGACATTGTAAAAAAAAATGTAGGTAATTTGCAAAAAAATGTACTCTTATGCAAGGAAGCACATTAGCCTTAAAAATTGTCAAAAACATAGATTGCATGCACTCACCGTTGTTAGAAGCACTAAAGTACTTTTTATCTTCTAAAAGTACAATTGGGTAACATTTGATTTACAAATGCTAAAAAACTAATGCTCTTATATTTTGCAATTATGGTTCAACAATTGAACATTGGGTACGATTTTTAGTTTATGTCACACTATTGCAAATACTTGGTACTATTTAGGCTAGAGGTTTGGTAGGCTCGTAAACAGTTGGATATTTATTCAGATAGTTTCATATCTGTATCGGTATCCGAAATCATTTTTGAATATCGGATACCCGTGTCCGCAGACGTGGATGGATATCAGATATTTATCGGATATTCTTCGACCAATACACAACTAATAAATTTAAACAAATAGAAAATTTTGATTCATTATAAATCCATTCCGATGTTTAAAAATAAAAATAACAATAAATGCTGAGAAAAATAATTTTAAGTAGCAAATATTGATTTTTATACACATTATTATTTTTTAATCTAGATAAAATAGTAGACGATCGTTTTATGTACTAAAATAGACAAAAAACAGCTATAATCTTGATAAAAACATGGCGGATAATCAATAGATTCGAGGTGATATCTGAATCTGTATCCATTTTTTGGATATTGGATAATTTTTCATATTTTGAATACGGATAAAGATAAATTTCAGATTTTTCGGGTATTCATTGACAACCCTATGAGTTTGGTGAAAATTTAGTTTACTCAATGATACGTGTTGCTCCAAAAACCTTTTTTTTTCCTTTTTTTGTTCTTTTATTTTCTTACATTTCTTTAATCACATTCTTACAATGAGAGATTCAACTTGAGATATTCTTAGAGAAGTAAAATTTTATATATATATAAAGTTTGTCACTAATAATCTTATCGCCTCTCAACATACTAGTACTCAAGTTTCATGCTGCATCTTTAATGCGACAAACTCATTGTATAATGCACTTATTTAACTTTTTTATTTGCTTTATATTCACCATGTAACTATCATAATGATGCTTTGATTTCTTTTGTTTACATTATTCTAACATGTTGTGTGAATACCACGGGTTCACACTCGTTATATTATGAATACATATGCTATCAGAATCTGTTTTATTAACTGTGTTGTACATACATTTTCTAGAGTGTGTATACTGTGGAAGAACTATACATATTTTCCACGATAGACTTACGATGATTTATTCTGCAGTCTCATTCCGTCATAAGCTTATTCTGCAGTCCTGTTGTTATCAAGTGCTATTTTCCATTAAAAAGATAATACAGGGATTAACAGTTTTTTTATATTCCCAGCTGTAGCAATGAAAATCCAGAAAGCGCAAAAGATATTGTCACTGAAAGTGATCTGGAACATTTTTTGCATCTTTTAGATGGCAAAGTTGGTGAAGTTGCTTGGCAAAATCAAATGGAACGTACCACATCAAACATGAGCTACCAAGCTTGGCGTCTTGATCCTCCGGTAAATAATGATTAACCAATTTTCACCATCCCTATTCACAAGTCTCCCTTACAAAACTTACCATCATCTTAGTAGGTTTTAAATTATAGTCTTCTGAGAGTTATTTTTTGTTTCTGTTATAATTTTTTTTCCTTTCTAACCCCATTTTTTTTTGAAATGGTACTTATATACAACATGTCACTGGGACAACATATCACAAATCATATGACAATATATGTTCGAATCACGCTACGCAAGTTTCGAACTTGTAACCTCTCGCACCAAAGTCGAATCACTTAACCACTGAGACAATGGTGCTTGTCAAAAGGGAAACCCAAAAAAGTCCTTAACTCAATTGGTACAAATATCAATGTTTTTTTCTAGCAACGCCAGACATTTGATGTAAGACCACTAATACCATTGGATATAGTTTATTTGGATTGAAATTGATCAATAATCAATCAACAACTATTAGAGCAAAAAAAAACAAATGCTAGATTAATATAAATTTGACCGATATAATTCAATTCTTTACTACTTTCTTTAAGATACAAGGGATTACAAGATTAAATCCAATTACAAAAGTAAGCAATAGAACTCGATGGAGCGAACCTAAATCTGAAAAACCTGGTAGAACGTCAGCGGAAAAAACCCTTGCTTGATTTAGATGACGATTGTGTTATTAGATGGAGACTACGACTAGAATATATGGACTAATTTCTTTGTCGCTTTGCCTGTTAGATTAAATCAAATAATGTATCTAACCAATGCGATTATAATTTTTCTTGAAGCCCCACTCATTATTTTACCACTAATTTTTTGGCAAAAAAATTTGTCAATATAATTGACTTTTTTTGTTTTTGTAAAGCTAAAAAGCATGTTGATAAAAGTTGTCTTTTGGGGTGCAAACTTGCAACTTTTATTTTTCTCCATTCTTATTTGAAACTTTATAACACCATCTCTAACTTTCCATAGACGTCATGTCATAAACTTTTAACATTCCAACTTCGTTCCAGGTTGATATGAATACCTCATACTTTTTCATCAATATGTCTGCATTATCCAGCGAATCAAGTTTCTACAATGCTAAAATTTATAGGTTTTTGCAATGCTAAAATTTATCTATTGAAGCTAACATTGTGAGCACAACTGTGGGATTGTCCTTCGTGTCCAGCTTCATAAGTTTTCTCTTTTCATGCACTTTCACAAGGAGGAGAGAATCATCTAGTATAAATATTTAGTCCTAAATGGTAGGTTTTGTTCTCAATCAAATTAATCACGTTTGGCTATTTGAAAGCTTCTTTGCAATCTTTTATGTGATGTTCTAGTCTTCCACTATCGTTATACAAGTTCTCCTTTGACGTCTTCATTATCATATAAGCTTTGATTCAGTTGTTAATGAAGACACTAAAAACTGCAAATTTGATCTCCACAGAATTATTTGTATGTTTACTATATTGAGATAGCTTAACATCGACTACTTCCCTTCTCTATTTTCAACATGGTTCGAGTCATTGAAGCATAAAGTAAAGCAACTATATTACTAACTCTACCATATAACAAGGTGTCTGTCTCTCAAATATCCAAACTTCACATTAACCGCTTGCACCAAAGTTCTACATCATGCACACCGTCATGTATATTAGATTTTGAACTACACTTGCACATGGCATGTCTGTCGTATATCCTCTTTCTTTGTTGGATATAGAAATATTTTTTGAAAGTTTAATATGAAAATTCGATGAAATAGAAACCAAATATAATCTCTATTATATATTGAGATTTGCTTTTAAGAAAGTCAATATTTCTGTTTTGTATTTTAGTTTTCTCTATCTTAAGAGTTTTTATGGTTGTTGCAAATCTTTCATATTGAACTTTTTGCCTAGTGCGTGATCAACACGTCTTTCAAAAAACGTCATGTTAGAACCTCTTTAGTCGCCTATTATTGGTCACCTTTATGATTAAAAAAGGACAGTGTTGCTCGATTTCTCACAAGTAGATAACAAGCCGGCCCGTCCAATCTTCAATGCTCTTGCCTCCCCTCGAATAAGTCTCGACACTGCTCCAGCTAACCACGCAGCCCAGTATCCATGCAAATGCCCTCACGCGGCCCACAAAAGAGCACAACATTCAGGCGGTCAAAGATTTCGAACAACGACCCATTTAGACAA
Source organism: Allium fistulosum (assembly GCA_030737815.1). Classification (NCBI taxonomy): domain Eukaryota; kingdom Viridiplantae; phylum Streptophyta; class Magnoliopsida; order Asparagales; family Amaryllidaceae; genus Allium; species Allium fistulosum. The sequence continues at coordinate 418,910,077 of CM060907.1, read as the reverse complement.
CCCTCTCAATATGAGAGCTGCTCGACCAAGAGTACCTGCCCGCATAATGGAGGCCACTCTCCCTTTCCCCTCTTCGGAACTCTAAGTCCCACCGCCCCGCAACCTATTTAAGTGTTTGCCCGTCCTGTCTTCCTTGTTTTGTTTGCTAAAGGCGCATGGTCGTCCCTGCAAAAAGAAACAACACTTTAGCATTGTTTCGCTGTAAAGATTGACATATACGCCATTGTTCATTTGAAAAAGACGACACTGTGCAACCACGACATACTTTGGTAAGGTCTACATACCGTGCATGAGCAAGACCATGCTCACGAAGTTCTTGTATCAAGACCGGCATTGCAGCAAAGAGCTCAGGCGATGTTGCTCCCCTCCATAGAAAGACATTCTGCATTTGACTGCCTCCGAGCAGCGGATGGATGACATGACTTGCACTTTAATCATCTAAGTGGCGACGGATGGGCTAGGAACCGCGAGCACAAAGAACTCTCACAACCGTAAAGGGAAGTCCTAGACCTAGATCCCATGAGAGATAGGCCCAACATTTTAGATCATCCTCTGTCAATAGGAACAGGAGGTTACCTACCCATTTCGTTATTTTCGTTCCTCATCATCGTTCCAGTGCTATCGATCTTCTTCACCTATGAGACGTCGGAGGAGTCATTCCCTTGTAAGAGGTCGACGCCGTCCGCATCATGCAGAGGGGGTCTTATAGAAGAAATGACATCTTTGCGACGATAGATGTTAAGAATCCAGATTAGGAACACCGATGAATGAGGTTTGTCCGATGATTAGAATGGGGAACCCTTCTCCGATTATGAGAATGGAGAATTCTTTTCTGAAAAGATTTTAAACACATTCATCTGAGGTATGTTCTACCTCCTATCGAGAAATACGACTGAAGTGCAAATCCATTCGACCATATCACAACTTTCGACTCTATAATCTAAGATGTCCAACTCTCCGACAGCGCCAAGTGCCTTATGTTTCCCTCTACACTAAACAGAACGATCTTCTGTTGGTTTTTGCACCACCAGGCAACAACATTCACCCCTTGGCACAGTTATGTACATATTTCAAAACTCACTTTTTTGCTCCGCAAACTAGAATTATAATGACGAGCGAGCTATGTAACATAAGATACGGGTCGAATGAGTCATTCTGCTTATAGGTCAACTGCTTCAACAAAGAATCAACTTGTGCAGAGGAGCGGACAAGAACAACTTGGTGGTCACCCTATGTTCTTAGGTGCGACATTGGTCCAAGACGTGGAAGGAATTACTAAAGCACCCTGCTTTATCCTGACCGATTTCTTCCGAAGGTCTAACAGCATCATGCCAGTGAAAAAGGCATGCTTGTCTGACACGAGGAATGCATGAGAGATAAGAAGACCAATTCGCGAGAGAAGAGCCTTCGCAGAAATATTGGCCGACAAGAAAGTAGCAAAGTGTTTCAATGATAGTTCTTGATTCAAATCTAGGTGCACCAATTACGGTTTATTAACTAGCGATATGGAAATATCTATCACGCCATCCAAGACTGCGCACCTTACCAATTAGCAAAGGCCTTTCATTGCTCGATCAAGACGAAAGGTGTCCTAATGTTGTGGGAAACACTATGAGTTCCACCAATGTGGTCACTCCACAAACGAGTATCGTCATTTGAAAGACGAGATAAAACGGTTGATCCGTGTAAGTGTACTTGTGCAATATGTGAGACAACAGTTGAACAAAGAAATGATCAACAAAATCCTCCCGTCCTCCCGTCCAGCCACAACAGGTCGACAATAAAAATGTGGATGCAATCAACATTGGAATATCGTCAATTTATGGTGACTCTCACATGGTCGGAAGTAGCAGGACGCGCAAGCCCAATATAGTAAGGAGCTCGTCTCAAATGATCAGATCTACCCGGTCGAGCTTCAGACCCCAAATGCTCCTAGGGTTGAGAACACGAGGTGGACATTATCTTTTCAGCCGAAGACAAGAGATGAGTTAGCTTCCCATACCATGACCTTATGGTCATACCGGTCAACATCGCTACTATCAAAGTACATAATGTCTTCACGATAGGGGTAGTTCTGTCAATGTAATGTTCAAGAATATATTTGATCAAATAAACCTCTCATCATCTAGCCTCATGCTTTGTGCCTTGCCCATCTAAAGATTCATATGGATTCGAAGGTGTCAGAATGGTTTCTCGTGCTCGACCTCACACATAGTCACCTTGGATGAGGAATCTCACTCCGTGAAGATTCAAGTAAACTTTGTAGCAGTAGATTGTCGGTCTTCTTACAACATTTTAATAGGTAGATCGGCACCGACGGACCTGGATGCAGTCGTTGCATGTCAGTGGTTCACTATAAAATTCCCAGTCAAGGAAGGTATATGATGTATTCGCAACAATCAGCATAACTTCTGGAATGCTACACCTCCTTACAACAAAGCAAGAAGGAAGTCCTTATGTTACAACAAAAATCAGTGACGCTCACGGGCGGTGGGGATCGTCTCTTCATGGCCAGTTCCGATAAGACGAGAATTCATAGCAACATGAAATGAACAAATTCAACTCCGGTTGGGCAGCTTACCTAACTCCATCCCCTCAAAAGTCGCTGCACTTATCTGTGAGAGCCAGGAGGAGGCAGTCAAAGCTTTCAGGTTCGCGCATAGGCGTCTGTCCCGGCCAAGACATAATTAAACGCATTATTCATGCATTGGATCAGTAAGCTAGGAACAAACACGAAAGATAATGACGACGACCCACTTGACCTCCACCTAGAAGATACAAACCCAGAGGGCGGTTTAACCACTCCACTTGAGGCCATGATGATAGACGACAGCATTCCCTACAAGGTCGTCCAGTTCAGCATAGAGTTGGACCCGAAAGTTAAGGATGAACTGGTATGTTGTTTAAAACAAAGTAAGGACGTGTTTGCCTGGGGTAATGCTGACATGACCGACATGGACCCCTCTATCATTTGTCATGCCTTCAATATCAACCCCAAGGCTCACTTAGTCCATCAAAAGAGAAGGCCCCTCAATCTAGAGAGATGTAGAAATTAAAAGAGAAAGTAGAAAAGCTTCTCAGCAATGGTTTCATTTGAGAGTTTGAGGAGTTTGAGTACCCAGTGTGGGTAGTCAACCCAATGTTAGTTTGAAAACTGAGCGGGGCTTAAAGAACGTGCATTGACTTCTTCAACCGCAAAGCTTGTCTGAAGGACAACTTCCCTCGACTGCTCATTGATCAAGCTGTAGATGCAACTAGCAGGCACGAGATCCTTGTCTTTATGGACGCTCATCCCGGGTACAACCAAATAATCATGCTTGGTTCGGATCAAGAACATACATCATTTATCACAAACGCGGGGCTCTATGCTACAGAGCAATGCCGCTTAGACTTCGTAATGTGTGCGCAACATATCAAGGCTCGTTGGTAGGATGCTTGCGAAGGAGATAGGCATATCAATAGAAGTGTATGTGGACAATATGTTGATCAAGTCAATAAAGGCCCGTGGACCTATACAAAACTTGGTTGAGACTTTTGACATTCTCCACCAATATAACATGAAGCTGAATCCTAAGAAATGCTCGTTCGTTGTTAGCTCCGGATAGTTCCTTGGGTATGTTGTCAGTTGGAAAGGGGGTAGTCAACTCCTACAAGATTCAGGCAAATCAAGGCATGTAGATCCCTCACACAGCCAAGCAACTACAAAGTTTGAATGTGATTGTTGTCGCACTTAGCCGCTTCGTGTCCCAAGTAACGTACAAATGTGTTCCGTTCTTTGATCTTATCATAAAAGGAAAGTCATTCACATGGACCGATCAATACACCAAGGCATTTGAAGATTCCGTGGAGATGGAACGTCCAATTCTATGGACAACACAACTTCATACTCGTAAGCCGAAAAGGGGGAGTGTCTCGTTGAGGTCCGACTCGAGGTCTTGCATGACCAAAGCACGAGTGGTAGGTTTTCACCTGGTTTCCCTGGCCTTACTGAGATGCTTCTTCAACGTCGACTTGATGGTTTTGTTTACTACTTCTACATATCCATTTGCTTGGAGATGGGTGGACAAGAAGCACTTCTTATTTTTGTTTCTCTGACGAACGGTTCGCTTTCGATCTGGGTTTCGCCGGTGAATCTTCTTCAGAAGTCCAAAACGACTCACTATTTTCTTGATTACAAAATTGAGTCTTGGACGCAGTGACCCTAGTTAGGAGCGCCGTCTCGGCCCACTTTGTCAAATAATCAATAGTGGCAATGGCTTGGTTGGACCCTCCATTTGCATTGGGGAGTTAAGTCAATCATCATGTATCAAACAACTAAGGGAATCGTGGTCAGTAAATTCGAGGAGGCTCTTGGGACTTTCGCGAACCGCTGACATCGGTCGTATTTTTTGACATAATTCATTGAATAATTGATTATTGTTGGTCAATAGTACCTTGTCGGGCAGCCTTCTTTCCTGAACTTTGCCCGTGACGTCCACAGAAGCCCTCATGCAATCCTTCAAGCACTCGATTGGCTTTCTCATTGGTGATGTGGCATTGGAGGAGGACAGAGTAACCTTTGCGATACAACTTGTCGTTCATGAGTGTATAATAAGAGGTACGGTGAAGGACTTTTCATGCCTCATTTCCATCCACTAGAAGCTTCCTGCTCGTTGAATATTTCAAAAGAGGGATCATCCAAGTGTCTGGTCGGTCGTTGTTGATCTCCATCGCGGCTACCCTCGACTTGAAATATGGGTCGTATTGCACTTTCAGTGGCACACAAAGATTGCTTTCTTTAGGGTTGCTTGCTGCCTTAGCCAGCTGGCCTGCTTTTGCATTTCTTTCTCATGGTATGTGTTTCAACTTAAAGTCGAAGAAGACATTGATGAGTTTTTTTGCCTTCGAAACTGATAGGGCTAGTGTTTTGTCATTCACCCGAAAGCGTTCATCGATTTAATTGGCAAACAACAAGGAATCACTGAACACGTGGATCGATTTAATTTCTACTTTTATTGTCGTCTTGAGATCGATTAAGAGGACTTCCGTTATCCGTTGCTTTTAGTTTAGAGGGATGGCGAAACAAAGCTTTTTTCCCCTCAGAAGCGACGAGGACCATATCGACCACATCCCTTTTTCGTTGGACGCTCCGTCGACATATAATTGACATGAGCATTTACTAGTAATGGCTTCCTCCTCGCCACTGTCCTGGTCAGAACATTCTATTATATAGTTGATCGCGGCTTGGCCTTTGATGGATGTGCGGAGATGGAATGTGATATGATGTTCCCCGAGCTCGACGGACCATTTCAAAAGACGGTATGCTATATCAAGCCGGCTTAACACTTGTTTTGGGGTTCACGGGGTGTGTGGAAATACGGGCAGCGTTTGCGTGCCACCATTAGCAGGCAGAAAGCTAGTTTTTTCAACTTCAGCATCTTCTTTCATAACTGTGGTCATCTTCATGTCAGATTTTCTTACTTTATGTTTGGCAACCAGATGTAACCATTTGAGCAAAAGTGTAATTTATTAAACTGACTTTTTTCCCCTCAAAACCGTCGTCATTTTTTTAATTTTCCCGCTCTAAACTTATGGATTATACCTTTTAATTAGTTATTGGATTGAAATTAAACAACTAGCCTTTAATAAAACATAATTGAAGTGATAACTTATACATCGGTTAATTTATTATTGTTAAGTCAATTACTCATTGTTATTTTTATATGGTTTGATTAATTAAAAGATAAGATCCAGTTACTTGATTGCACCATAGTGCAGGAGCAAATACTAGTGTTGTAAAACCTTGAACTAAATTGATGGAGAGATGCCCTTGTTTGATTAGAATGATGATTCGTTTTGTTATAAATAAGGAAGAATAGAAGTTGCACGCTTGCGCACACAGGGAGGGAGGGAGGGGAATAAATGTCTGGTAATTGAATATAAATCCACCTCAGACTGAACTTTCGATTCAGCATCTTATTATATCTATAGAATAAAATAGTCATGTCAACAAATCTCCTTTTTTTCAAATTTTTCAGAGGTAGAAATATATCGACGGACCAGTGGTTCCTCCTGGAAAATCTACTGCATGGGCCATAGCAGCTCCAAAGCTTTTTAATTCCATCTGTTATTCTTCGTATATATTAGCATCCGTATTCTTTAACAATTCATATGAAATATTCATTTATTTTTTTAGCAAGCTTTATGTTATTCCGAGTTACATGGTACACAGATGGATATGATATGTGGAACGAGAATGGCAATATAAAATAAATTGACACATATTGTAAACTTGGTGCATTATAGGTAGGCTTAAACTGATGGTTCGGTTGGAGCAAAATACATTTAGCCAGAACAGAACATTTACAGAAAATAATTTCCCTATATATATACTTGACTTTTACTACAAAATACAATAGTAGTTTCTTGATCAAGCTTAAAAAAATTCGACTGCCAAAATTTTTAGTATAGCTTCGAAAATCTTTCTTCATTAATTACTTGTATTGTCCACAAAAGTAACATTATTACTCATTGCATATTCATGTATGTAATACATGTTTCTAATGATCAAATTCAACACTTTAAATGGTCAGAAATAATACTCCATATAGTCGCAATGGACGATCGATATCGTGAACGTACTGCATACCAAATCAGTAGCGTATCCCGATTGGAAACACACATTCTGGATTTGAATACCATAGCAAAACTGTGAATTATGGTCAGTAAATGTGATTTGTGTAAACTCTTGTTTTCGTTCTCATTTTTCAGGTGGGTGCAGTAATTTATCGCAGTAGAACTGTATTTGAGGATGCTACTGCTGAGATAGTAAGAGACTTTTTTTGGGATGATGAGTTTAGGTGTAAGTGGGACAACATGCTTACATATTACAAAATTTTGGAGGAGTTCCCTCAAAATGGAACCATGATTGTTCACTGGATAAAGAAGGTTTGTATATTTGAAAACAATTATTAGCCTCAATGATATCTTTTCAACTTGCTTGTAACTGACCTGAAGTATTTTGCTACTTTCAAGTTTCCATTCTTCTGCAGTGATCGTGAATATATTATTGGGAGACGCATATGGGAGTCTGGGAAGACCTATTACTGTGTGACAAAGGTATATACCCTTAGTTCTAGCAGATTTTCAGTGTAGGTACATATAATCTTTTTCCTAAATGCCTAAGTTGTATTCTGTTACCTCTGAAAACATGGCAAAAACAAACATGGAGTTTGTAAAATCATTTAATCATATACAAAATACTTGCATGGAGTTAGTAAAATCATTTAATCATATACAAACTATTTATATTTCTAATGAGATAAGATGAGTTCTTTTTCAAAATTATCATCCTACTTTGTACCTCGTAAACCTCAAATGTGTTACTTAAGACCCTCTCAGAGTTTCTCCATGAATGTGTCTATTTGTGATCAGGTGAGAACATTGTGATTGGACGCACATTTAGGTTTGACTGCACAATAACACGTTGTCAATACCTAAATGCAGTTCAGTAAAATAATTTACGCAGTGCTTATTAATTATTAACAATGCTGGTATTACAATATTCAGGATGACAGCATGCGAAGTCTAGTAGTAGATTAAGAAGGGTAATTTTATCGTTTCAAATTTTTTTTTGAAATATATGAAATTAATTTCCTTTATTTTTGGCATATATACGTGTGTGTGCGCGCGCGCGCACACACACACACACGTATATATGCCAAAAATAAAGGAAATTAATTTCATATGTTTTTTTGTTTTGTTTGTGAAACGATAAGAGAGAGAGAGCTTCTCTCCTAAGGTTTATCCGTATTTTTAAGAGCGAACCTTTTACGGAAGAAATTACCGATGCTATTCATTCTCGATGCAACGTGAAGAAAATTCGAGAAAGCTGCAAAGTAACACCAGGGAGTTTCAATTACATAGGTTGCGATATGTTATTTAAGTTAAACATTATCAATTTATAAAGTTCATAGAGAAAAGGATAACAAAAAATATATTTTAGTTTACATAACTTCATTAATTATTTAAATATTTATTTTATGTTCACATACATAAATTTATTTAAAATGGATTTATTTAGAAGAACGGTATTAAGTTCAACGAGTTGAAAATAATTATTTATTATAATACACACACACACACAAGAAAATTAAATAGATGAAACTTAAAAAAATATCACAAAATACTTGTTGGGATGTTGAAATTTTGTGTAATAGTCATAATCAGCATAGTCAGATGTCTAGTAGCAGGTTAAAAAGAGTAATTTTATCGTTTCAAAAGAAAAGAAAAAACATATGAAATTAATTTCATTTATAATGGTAAACAAGATGGACAGATGACAATAGTGGAGTCGAGGGAACAAGATGGGTGTAGACAGGCGCACACGTACACGCACACGAAAAGGGACAACCCCTTTATTTTTAGTCCTTTGTTATTTTGTAGCCTCTCCATAATAATCATTGGATCTAATAAAGTAGTGGATGGTTCAATTTGATAGGAATATTTAATGATTTCTCTCTTATGCTTATATCAAATTTCTCTCTCTTACATCATCATCAAATCCTTTAATTATAGTTTAAGTCAAATGGTTGTTATGGAGAGGTTAATATTAACGGGGGTGTAGGTCCTTCATCTCCATCTCTGTATATACATACGTACACATGTGTGTGATTATATGCATATATTTACACACAGAACATGTGTAATACTGTAAGGAAAATCAGGCATGGTGTATACAAGTCTCTTTCAAAAATGTATTATACATACATGCATCGCACCTCTGCTAAGGGACTTACATATTATGAATGTCAAACCAAATAATTGATGGATGGCATTGGTGTTACCTTGGTCTCAAACATTTTGTTATTGGTAATTAATATTCTACATTAGTATGTATGTGTTTATTTGCCATTAATTGTCAGGGAGTACCTTATCCTTCCATACCCAAAAATGACAAGCCAAGGCGTGTTGAACTTTACTTCTCAAGTTGGCGCATCAGAGCAGGTATCCTTTTTGTTAGCTATTATTACAGCATAGAATAGATGTCTACTGTGAGTTGTTTGTGGTCATCATCCAAAATAAAGCAGAGTCCAGTGCAAAGTTCAACAAGGTCTATCGCAACTTCTTTTTTTCCCTGTTTCAATCCAGCCCAGTCAGATTTTGATTAGATTTTCTAAAACCTGATATTGACATTGTATAAAATCTGTTAGTGTTGTTGCCCTTGTTCTGCTTAGGACCGTGTTATATGTTGTTTATCTAAGAACATTCAATACAAAGTTTAGCCAGTTGAACATTTGGTAAGGTTTGGTTTTAGACTAATAGGTGGTGTTAAAAGTATAGCAACAGATCTTTTAGGTGGTGTTAAATGTATAGCAACGGATCTTTTACTCATGTAGATTTTAGATCATTTTCAAAAAGTAGAAATTAGGCTGAAGGCCTTCTCAGCTCAGGATAATAAGTTTGTAGGACAACTAGATATGTAAATGGTCGGATACAGATTCGGATAGTATCGTATCCGTATCCAAAATCATTTTCGGATATCGGATATTCGTACCAGCGGATGCAGACGGATATCAGATATTCTTTGATCGGTTCACAAATAATAAATCTAAACAAATGAATAGAAAGTTTTAATTCATTATAAATCCATTTCAGTACTAAAAATATAAAAAAATGATAAATATGCTAAGAAAAATAATATTAAGCGAAAATATTGATTTTATACACATTTTTTTTACCTAGATAAAATAATAAATGACAATCAGTTTATTTGCTAAAATACATAAAAATTTAACTATAATCTTGATAAAAACCAAACGGATAATTATCGGATGCAGTTGTGGCCATATCCGCTACCGTATCCCTTTTTCGGATATCGGAAATTTTTCAAGTACTCATTGGCAATCCTAAGGAGTAAGGACAACACTTCAGAATCATTGGTTTCGATAACGAAAGATAAAAGAAATTATCATTTTGCAGGAAAATTATAATGAAAGTATTTTCTTCAAGTCACTTGAAAGTTGAAAATGATACTTCTTTTTATCTTGTCTTTGAAACTATTATAAATGAAAATATATTTCCTATTACTAAAACCGATAATTTCTTTTATATTGAAATTAATAATTTTTTTATAGTATTTCCTTAGAACTAATTATTCTGAAGTGTCATCATATAAACTTATTATTCTAGACTAAGAAGCTATTTACGCGAAAATCATCTTTCAAAAACATATTTTGTATTTAAACCTGGACGAGAACATTTTCTACCTACATGGAGAAAAAGTGATTTGTTTACGTCGTGTTGTTTCAAATAGCGCCACTACAATGCTACATATCTCATGTGTGTTTTTTATGTACTTTTTTTTTTTACAATAGTGGAGTCGAGGAAACAAGATGGACAGATGACAGCATGCGAAGTGAGCTTCATACACTACGAGGACATGGGAATCCCAAAGGACGTAGCCAAAATGGGGGTGCGCCACGGCATGTGGGGCACAGTCAAAAAACTACACTCCGGCCTACGATCGTACCAGCTCGCGAGAAGAACGGCGGACGCGCCGCTGTCCAGGTGCGCCATGATGGCCCACATCACCACGAAGGTCTCCATCAGTGGCATCGGCCCCGCCGACAGCTCCGAGGAAGGCCTGGACGAGGAGACGAACGGTGACGGCATCGTCGGGCATCCTCGCGGGCTCGATTGGAAGTGGGTCGCGATCGGAGGTGTGGCCGTTGTTTGCGGGCTGCATACCGGGCTCATCGGTAAAGCCCTGCTCTTCGGAGCTGCAAGGAGGTTGGCTAGAAGGTGATGAAATGATGTGTATGTATATTGTATAGAGGATTTGTTGTCTGCCTACGAGATGTGGTCATTGGAGAATGAATGATATCTGGATATATATGATTCTTTACAGCTGTACACTTGAATTTTTTTTAAATTTTTTCCCCACTTTTTAACCAGTCGATATGTCATTTTATGTAATTTCTCGTTTTGTACCCTCTATGTCATGTGATACAAAGTTCAAACTAAACATATTCAAATGTTAATGTTGGTATGTTCAATGCTCAGACTCCAGAATATCCTGTATCTTATTGGGTAAAGTGAAAAAAAAAATGTCAAATCTTTTTTAGTCTGGGAACTGTGCAATTTGTTGAAATGAATTTATTGTTGTGAGGTCCAAATTTTGTCTGAAATAAAACGCATGTGTGTAGTGTATTATATTTCCGTTGGGATGTGTGATTCTAAATTGTATATTATGTGATACATTGTTCTATTTTAACTAAACCAACGTGTATATTGTTCTGTGCCAAGACTATTTATGTCTTCATGTGGAATTATGAGATAAAAGACGGCGTGATAGTGTTAGCGTAAGGGAATAGACTTGGATGATCGTTTCTATCCAGTCTTATTCTTCGTAGTACTCGGAATGTTCTTGGATAACATGAATATAAAGATGGGGTGTTGTAGTTGTTTTTTTTTGTATGTGTAGCAAGAATCGGTTATACCTCATTTTTTTTTTGCATCTCAAATCACCTTGAATATCAACCACAATTTTAGTTGTTATTCAAATGACTTGAGGTGTAGTCGATTCTATACATCTAAAATTATGCAACACTTACTAAGAGCTTCTAATAAAGGGGTTATAATTATGCAACACTTACTAAGAGCTTTACATAACCCACTGACCTAAAGTATAATTGTTTTATTCCCAAAAAGAAGAGACCTATTTCAGAAATTTGGAAAGATGGGAATAATGGCCTTTATCTTATTTAAAGACTTCCACGCCATCATAACGTTATGCATATTTCATAAGTTGTATACATTCCATAATGTTGTCGCCAAAATAATAAATAAATTGGACTGTAAAAGAGTGCGACTTTTCTATTCAGTCATATTGAGCTTTAATTTTTCTTTTTTGGTGTTTACACTAGTAAATTCTAAGAATTTATTGCTTTGACTTGATATGGTGGCCATAATTTTCTGCATAACTCTGGATTAGGAATGAGACTGCGTTTAACAAAAATTAAGTATACAGAACATACCAAATAACATTAAAAAAAATTCAGTTGAGAATGAAACTGAAACAATTAAGAGGGCAAAAGAAGGAATTTAGCACGGAGCTTTGCACAAAAATCCATATTTCTACTGTTAAAAGAAAAGTCATTGTGATAAATGAATATGTAAATTATATCTCTGTTTTTATTAAATCAAAAAACGCAAATTGTCTTGCAGTTTTCTAATAGAAAATACAAATTAACTTGCGCTTTTCAAAAAACTTAATATTTTAAAAAAAAATCAAAATCAGAAAACTGCAATGTACCTTGCATTTTCTATCAAAAAAATCCAAAACACCTTGCGTTTTCTATTTTTCGAAAACAGAGACAAATATGCATATTCATTTCTGCATAAACTTTTCTTATAATAACATAAAAAAATAGGAACATGTAGCTCTTTTCTTTTAGCACAACTAAGACTACAGTAGACTAAGATTGACCAAAACTCAGCCTCAAAATAATACAAGACCCAAACCACCAGGGCTCAAGTTGAGCCCCTCCCTTAAATCATACAATTTCAATTCAATCAAAACTAAACTACCTTCTACTAAAAACAAAAGAAGAGGAAGAAGAAGAAGAAAAAAGACTGATGCAATGATCAAATGGAAGACAGATCCTCATAGACAGATCTGATCCCAGGCCTTTCATTGAGAGGCCGGATACACCTTAAAGCAATTCCAAGCATCTCCTTCATCCCTTTTACGACACTTTCAGAGTTACTATTATTATTGTTTCCACCGCCTTCCACCGCAGCCATTATAGCCTGATCGAAACATTCCATTGCTCTTCCTTCTGCCACCCTTAACCTTACCCAATCAACCAAATGCACCCCTCCTGCTCCTCCCTCTTCGTCCACCAAATCGCCTGCACATTTCCCTGTAAGTATCTCCAGCATCACCACACCGAAGGCGTATATATCCGACTTGAACGAAGGGGTTGGCTTCTTTGAGGTTGCGAGCTCTGGGGCTCTGTACCCTAGAACTCCGTAGTCCTGTATCTGCTCCGTGGTGCCTGACTGTGTCATTAGTCTGTGAAGGCAGTAGTCCGATACACGAGCGTTTAGGTCGAGCCCGTCAAGTAATATGTTGGTCGATTTCAGGTTGCCGTGGGGTACGGCTCGATCGAAGTGGAGGTAGTTTAGGCCTCGGGCTACGTCCACTGAGATCTTTAGCCTCTGGGACCATGTCAGTGGTGGGCCCTTCCTTCCAGGCCTATCTGCTCGATATGTATTTATGAATTAGATGTTTACAGTTTGATGAGATAGAGGTTTTCTTTAGCCTACTAATGCATAACAACTCTTAGGAGCCATAAATGTCTAGATTATTTTATAGAATCTCTCAAACTGATTTTTTCCATAGTTTTTCTTCATAGTTGTTTCATGCATGATTGGAATCTGTGATCTCGCAGATCAAAGCCACGACGCCTAACCATATGAACAGTGGCCATAGTTATTTCAAAAATTAAACAAAAAAATAATGAAATCAATTGAACTTATAGTTAAAAATGGTTGATTTAAAATAAAAATCAGAAAATTTAGGTTTGACTTATTTCAAAAGGTTCTATCTAAAAAATAATAATATATTTTGAAATGGATTTAATTATTCATAAAAGTTCTTTTTTTTTGTTAAAAAGTTTACAATTATTATGGAAAAAAAATCAAATTTGGCCAAAAAATCAATTTATCTAAAAAAGTTTGAAACTTTAAAGAACTTGGAAAAAAAATCCAAAGTTAGAAAGACAAAATAATAATAATAAATAAAATTTATAGTTCAAAAATGGTTGATTTAAAATAAAAACAAAAAAGACTTGGATTCTTTCAAAATGTATTATTTTAAAAAAATCAAATATTTTGAAATTGATTTAATTATTCATAAAAGTTTATTTTTGTTAAAAAGTTTAAAAAAATTATCAAAATCAAATTTGGTAAAAATAAATCAATTTATCTAAAAAAGAGTTTGAAGCTTCTAATAAAGGGGGAAATCCAAAAAAAGTTCGAAAGCAAAAAAAACAATTTTGCTCGAAAGAGACCAAAAAAATAAAGAAATCATAATAACGAAAATCACTCTTTTAAGAAATCTAATCTTTCTACGGTTAAATCAGACACTTTATAGACTTAAAAATTACATTTTATTATGTATTTAATACAATAAACGGAGTGATAGAAAAAGACATTCATACATACCATAAAGAAAGCTTGCCAAACTGCCAGGAGAGATGTAATCGGACAAAATAAGCTTCTCGTGTTGTGTAGGTCCCCAATAATAGCCTCGCAGCCCTACAACATTAGGATGTCTGATGTTTGCAAACTTCTTCGCCTCCTTTGCGAATTCTTTCTTCGGCTTAGCCACACCCTCCCTCAGCCACTTCACGGTCAGGAACACGCCATTATCAAGGGTAGCCCTGTACGAAGTCCCATGGCTACTTCTTCCTAAAACCTCTGCCGGTGCCCTAGATAATTCTTCAGGTGTCAGTGTGATTGTCTCATCCAAGAAATGCAATTCTCCTGCTAATCGATCTGGTGACCTTACATCTAATCTTGATAACCCTTCTTGAGGAGGATATGTTTCTCCTGAGCTTGTAGGCGACCATGAATATCGAGTAATATTCTTACTAGGCGAAAATGTGGCTATTTTCTCTTCATGTTCCTCTATACCTCGTAAAAAAAGGACTCAATAGTATGTGCACATTATAATATTTGACATGTCTACTAGTTAAATGGATGTATCAAAATACTGCAATGGTTACACCATATCATTTCCACTTAAATTCTTTTTTTATGAAACCTTGAAAACTACTCTACATCATAATTCATAAAGATTGTACAAGTGTATTTTAAAAAATAGATGAAGACATGGAAGAAGGTAGTTTTCATGTCTTCCAAATATTAATTATGACATATACTTGAGACTCGAGTAACGTGATGAATCATACAGTCTCATTTTTAGAATTATTTGCCATAAAGTTGTAGAATTCATATATTTCTATCATACCTTTCATGCTCAAACCTCCTTTTTTTAGGATCAGCTACTAGTTAAATGGATGTATCAAAATATTACAATGGTTACACTATATCAATTCCATTTAAATTCATTTTTATGGAACCTTGAAAACTACTCTACATAATTCATAAAGATTGTATAAGTGTATTTAAAAAAAAAGATGAAGATATGGAAGAAGGTAGTTTCCATGTCTTCCAAAGATTAATTATGACATATATATACTTGAGACTTGAGTAACGTGATGAATCATACAGTCTCATTTTTAGAGTTTAATTGCCATAAAGTTGTAGAACTCGTATATTTCTATCATACCTTTCACGCTCAAACCTCCTTTTTTAGGATCGGCTAGTAAATCTTCTGCAGTCACAACTAGCGTCCTAGCTGCAGTTGTGTCTCCTCTACTTTGAAGATTCTTGTCTGTGACTTTATCCGAGTGAGTTTTAGACATCATCTTGTAGTGCAGTAGAATGGCAAAGAGAACTAGTATGGCAAACAGAAGAATGCATGATACTATAATTACAATTTTTATACAATTGTTCAAATGTTTGCCATGGTTTTGATTTCCATAGGCTGGACTTCCTTCACCTGGAACGTTGGTAGGATGATCTAACCTAGGATTTCCTGGGTGGAAAGAAGAATCTGGAAACTTCTGGAGGTTGGCAGGAATAGCTCCAGAAAGATCGTTATAAGATGCATTGAAGGCTTGCAAAGTGTCGGATAAATTTGAAGGTAAAGGTCCAGTGAATTGGTTGAGCGAGATATCGAATGAAGTAAGAAATGTAAGATTTGACACAGATGGTGGTATGTCACCAGAGAAGTTATTATTAGAAATGTCAAGAGCTTGAAGACGAGTTAATGAGATGAGATCCTTAGGGAAAGTTCCATTGAAACGATTGGTAGATAAATTAACAACTTCAAGAGCAGATTTGTTGGGCAAAGATGGAGAGAAGGATATGGCTCCGAAGAGTAAATTGTTTTCAAGGTAAATTTGTTGTAATGTGAAGGAGGTTAGCAAACTGTTAAGCATCGGACCATCAAATTTGTTATAGCTGAGATCGAGAACTGAAAGCTTAGGATACTGAACAAGAACACTTGGGAGAGTGCTGGATAATGAATTGTGGGAGAGGTTAAGAAAATTAAGCCGCAAAAACTGTGAGGTCGATTCAGGGAACGGTCCTGTCAACTGATTTTGACTGAAGTCGACATATTCAAGATCATTGCCCCATTTTTCGAATACAGAGAGATTTCCACTGAGTTTGTTGTTTGATAAATCGACTGTTGTGCAGCTTCCTGTTAGCAGTGGAATATCGCCTGTGATTGAGTTTGATGACAGATTGAGAACTTGCAGCGTGGTCGACGTGATCAGACCAATGTGTCCTGTCAAATGAAAGAAGATTTAGCATACTAATATGATATACATCCACATAATATAAAATTTCATGTATATATCATTGGTGCTGGCTTTACCCAAACGCATACCTCGAGGCTGCAAGATCGCTCTATTGTGGGATATATATACTTTACCAAGTACAAATTGAAAAGTGCATGATATGGAAAGTATACATTTGCATCAAATTTTGGCATTGTTGGTAAATAGTAACTAATACCATGCTCTAGCTATTCAAAATTAGCACAAGGCACATGCACATATCATGATTATGATGTAGTTTTAAGGAATACAACATGATTAAACCACATAGGCAAAAGCACATATTGCATATGATTAAACAACATTCACAAACATGTTACCAGTATTTTAATGAAAATACAAACCATTCAACATGGAGGAGGGCTATGCTATATGGAACAGACCACAAAGAGACCGAACTAACAAAACAAGATCATACCTGAAAGGTTGTTAGCACTCAAATCTAGTTCATTTAGAACCAATGAATCGCCTTTCAAAAGTCCATTAGGCAAAAAGCCATCAAACCTATTGTTACCAAGCCTTAAAACTTCAAGATCGTACACGTAATCAAATCCAGGCAATGGCCCGGACAATTGATTATAGCTCAAATCCAACACCTTCAAACTCCCAAATGTAGAAATTGCTCCTCCATCAATCAAAGAGCCAGTCAACTGATTGTTACTTAAATTCAAATACTTTACTGTCTCCGAAACTTCAGCCAAAAACTTCAACTCTTTTGAGTTCGAACTCTTCAGCAAATTCCCACTCAGATCAACATATGCAACACTAGAAGACTCCATTAAAAAGCTCCAGTCAACATCTCCATCCAGTTGATTCCAACTTAAATCAAGATGCTCGAGACTAGAAGCATCTGCAAGCCCTTCTGGAATTCCCTTAGTGAACAAATTATGTGATAGATTCAAATAAACCAAGCTCTTCAATCTCTTCAATGCCGAAGGCAAAGAACCCGACAAAGCGTTTCTACTGAAGTCCAGGGACTGAATGGAAACAAGCCCATCTATTGAATCTGGTAATGACGCAGTAAAGTTATTGCCAGAAAAAGACAGATTTTGAAGATTCTTCAGATTGGCAATGCCATTTGGAATCTTGCCAAAGAAAGCATTATCGGATATGTCGAGAAACTTCAACCCTTCGAACCCATTAAAAGATTCCGGCAATGCTCCTGTGAAATTATTGTTATGCATGGACAGCTTAGACAGCATGGACAAGTTGGAAAATACAGACAAATCAGCTACGCCACTGATGCCATGATTATCAATAACAACAGCAGCAACATGATCGCCATTACAGACAACTCCATTCCATGAAGACGGGCAGCCATTAAAATCAATAGATTCTTCATTCCAGGAATCGAAAATGTACCCGGTTGGGTCGTGTGTGATACCTTTTTTGAAAGAAAGTAGAGTGAGGATATCTGAAGAAGGAAGCTGAGATGAGGTTGGAACCAAAAACACTAAAAGAAAGCATACGGTTTGGAACAAACTCATTCCAGAATATGTGAACATTACACTTAGTTCAATTTATAAAGTCGGCATCTTTAATCTACAAAAGCCCAAATGTGAACCTAAAGCTAAACACTTTAGGGTTTAAAAGAAAAATTAGATCTTTAAGCAGCTAAAGCGCCGATTGTTCACAAAGATGAATTCTTTTAGCAAAAAATAAGCATTAAAGAAGCAGCATTGTAGTTAATACTGAAGAAAATCGGAAATATTCGACGAAAGTGATGGATTTGATTTATAATAAAGAGGGCAATTAAAGAAAGACCTAACTCCACCGCAAGTGATGAAAAGAGAATCAATGTAGATGACCCACAATACAACTATACGAAGAACGAAGATGTTTTCAACTGTAAAAACACTGGAACATAATAGTTTTGTTTCTTGTTTTTCCAAGAAGAAAGAGAGTGTGATTTTGACTGGAAAGCTATTGCAGATGTGTGTATTGCCTGCAACTTATTGTTTATGCGCAAAAGCACGAAGATGGAGCTTTATTTATTTTACCCGCCACATATTTTTCCTCGCGGACACCAAAATTTTCTGGAACTCAATTTAATCACAGTTTTTGTGTAAAAGGTGCTATGGATGCACAGGTCCGACTGACTACGAGTGTGTGCAAAAGAAGAATCCTTTATCTTCTTATAATAAAAAATGTTAATTAGGTTAGTTTAGATACAAAATTTAAAAGGACAAATCGTTAGCCGGTTGTTTCTCGCTTTTACAGATATAATATGAATAGATATATTTGTTATACACTCATATATAATATTTAATTTTAATGTATTCAAATATTTGATTGATTTTACAGCTTTGGTCATGGACACATCTTCCCATTGGTCGTCCAAATGTGACTTCATCCATGCGGATCAACAGGACATTACCTTACAGTGCAAGATAGTTAATTTCCAACTACATTTACATGTCTGTATTTTTGTACTAATAAAACTCTAATTGTATAACTATTTATATAGGTGGTTTGGTTCAAGGAGTTGGGTTGAGTCTCCAAAGCATGTGGGCACTTACTATCGCGACCAGCTCGACATGTTAACAGATGAAGTTGTTATATGGAATCCGTACGCACAGGATGTTCTAGTCGACCTTCCACGTATATGTCTAAGTGGGATGCATAGTTGGCTTTGAAAGACACCTATCATATGCATGCGAGATGTAGAGATGTATAATCCTGATCGAGTGATACGACGGTTTGGTCTTCATCAACACATACCTAATCCATGCGAACAAAAGCCAGATTTGAAGTTTGCTATCGTTCAGTGGAACGGTAGACATAACTGTATCGTACACCAATAGTTTCATACCATTCCTATTTCGAGATACATAACTTGGTATTGGTCGATTACTTAAAGATTCATTGTTGCAGATCGGACTTCTCACGAACAAGCATACACCGCTCGTGCACCGCTTGAGTGAGATGTGGTAAATCTTCACATTATCGTGATATTTTTAGTTCGTTGGGTTGAATTGTCCATTCACTTGAATTATGTTTCTAATTTTGAATAAATAACTACAACTTGTAGGTCGATATACTAGAGACGGTAGGAAGAGGGTTGGACGATATCGGACATGGTAGAGTACCCGAACGAGAAGTCCAACCATAGTGTCTTGATTTTAAGAAACTTATTGACACACTCCTTTTTAGAAATCGATTAACACGCCCAATCTCTTCCAAACAACCTATGCGGACTAGAGAGCGAAGAACTAAAAGAAGGCAGGATACACACCAATCGCAACCCGTTATGTTTGATATTTTCTTTGAAAATTTGAACATAAATACCTAATCATAAAGAATGTGTTCTCATATTATAAAAAATTATAAAATAAAAATTGTTCGATCATGGCGGTCGAATCGTAAATATAGTATTTAGAAACATGTTTTTGTATCATGTTGAAGTCCTGTAAAAATTTCTATAATGTGTGAGTATGTACGTGATTGTAGAAACGCGTAATGGTCGGAGAGGGCTATGTGCTATAACAAGGCCTTTGCAGGCTATAACTGCACATATGTGACGAGTTGATAGTGTAAGTAGAAGGCCAAGACAAGGGTCGGATAATAGCAAATCTATCTTCAAGCGATATTTCACAAGGGAAAACAAGAGCTTGATTGAGTTGCCAAAAAACCCTGGGATCGTTGAAAAAAGATGTTATGGATGGCCGCACCGATGAACAACTTTGATAGGTTAACAGGTTCGTTAGAAATATTTGTATTTGCTTAAGTACATTCACTAGCCATTTGAAAATAAGTGTTTCAGATGGACGTACATACTCACACGTCGTTTTTTATAGGAAACCAGGGGAAATTAGGGTTGAAGTTTTTCTCCTGTTGGATTTTTATAGCAGAAAAATCAACTTTTGCTCCTATAAAAATATTGTTTTGATATTTCAATCATCCATCTTCACAAGCAAAATACTAAGCTTCGTTTTGAAATCCTAATATTTTTATTATTTCCATGTGACCGCTATTAACCACTCCGATTTTCAGTTGTCGGTTATCACATATTATGTTGATCACTAATCCATAACGCAGAGTCTCTTATATTTCATGAAATTTCAAAGTATGTGGAAACCTTTAAAAATCTAATTTTGCACAGTGTTTGACCAAACATTTGTCAAACTCTTTTCATGGATTAGATTGTGTTAGATGGTTTAAGAGGTGCCTCGTAAGAAAACAAAAAATAAAGTGTGTAAAAAAAGACAATAAATTTATAATTGTTGGAGTAAGCCTTCTCGACACCCTATCGTTCAGGCTCATGATATCTTTGGCTTTTTTGAGGCTCCCATGCTTCCCTATGGCATCAATGTAGCAAATCAAAAATTCAAATACTACTTCTTCGAATATCGAAACGTTTTGAAATCTAATTAAGCGTCATAAATATGATTTTATAACCATGTTAGACATCATTTAATTAATAAATAACGATAAAAAACTTGTTTTTGAAATTTGTTTACAAGAATATATTCTTCGAAGAAAAATCGATAATGTGACCGAAAATCGGTTTATCGATAAATAACTTTTCGATCGATATAAGTTGTTGGAACTCTTGTGGGCTTGGCTAATGATCAAATGAATATATTATTAACTAATTAGCACACTCCCCACTTCATAAAGCTTGGAATGTTCTAGAAGCTTCCAAAGGATGAGAGATATTATCATGAGATGAGTATAATGGCAATTAGTATAAAGAAGAAGTGATGTGAGGTAAAGCTTCCATGGCATGGTGGGGGTGAGTGAGGGCTTAGGCAACACCATTCCTAAGCTAATATAAGGAGGAGCATACCCTTAGTTATCATTCGCAAAAATTTACAAAGCTTAGAATTGAAAATCAATGGCTCCATCTTCTTCTTCATCTCTTATGTTCTAAAGAAAATTATTGCAAATGAACTCCAAATCACTTCTAACTTTGCCATAAGGCCTAGTACAATATTAGAACACCTTCCACCATACCAAAACTTGAAGAAGTGAAGCCATACTCTCACCCCATTGAATGGACGTGAGCATATTATGAGGAGGAGGGGCGAAGACAAGTGAAAGCGAGGAGAAGGAGGAAGGAAAGGTGGTTGCAAGGAAGAGGTTAGGCTTGGGTTCTTGGATCTTGGTTGTTTGAGAGTTTAAAGGTGAATTAACATATTACTTTTAATGGAAAATTTAACACATATATTTTGTGTTTAAGTTGTTTAAATTGTTGTTAACTTATGTTAAAATATTGGTTTGGATTCTTGCTTTAAAAGTAAACGACATATGTGATCCATGTATATGGACTTGAACGAACTTGGAACGGACTTGAATGGTCTTGTATAACTTGAGACAAGACCATGAACAAAGCACATAGGTTATAGATGGACTTTGGTTTAGATTGAACTTGGATTTGAAAGTGCACTTATAGCGATAGTTGCTATAGATGCAGTTGTGAATTGCCTTGTTATTGGCGATTGCTATGAAACTTTGTAGAGAGATCCTTAGGGGTTTCTCAACATATTTCTAATGTTTTATATGTATGTTTGTTGATATTAAAAGCTTAGATAGTAAAAAGTTAAGTAACATCTCGAAAAGTGGCCAAAACTTCACTTGTGCAAAACAGCCCCGTTTAGCCTTGATTTTTGGATTTAAAAGGTTTGAAAAGATATTTAAATTTAAGTATTTTGTTTCATTCTTTTTACCAGTGTTTACTAACTCATATCAGAGTATGACAAAAGTAGTTTGAGATATTTATGAATTTTTAAGAATTAGTTGTGAATTTTTAAAGAAGATATATTTTGTTACAATATATAGAAAACATGTTATTTTGAAGTTTTATGGAAAATTGTAAAGTTGTTATTTTCAAGTAATATCTTGGATAAATGATTTAAAACCTATTATAAATACTTTCAAGTATTTAAAGTATATACAAATGTTTTCGATAAGAGGGTAGAATTGCTAAATGGCCAAATAGTTAATTGTTTAGTTACTTGTTTGAAAAATAATTAACTATGCTTAACACTAAAAGCCGACAAAGTAAGGCTTATCTATTTGTGAGAGTTAAGGTTGATGTCGAGTAGGGACAGAGTAATAGAGCTCTACTCTACCGGACTTCCCTTTTGACCGAGGAATAGTAAATCGAAAAATGTCGGAAATGTGTTAATCGTGTTGATTTCTTACTTGTTTATGGAAATCATTAATACTGTACTTAACACTAAAAGCCGATGAGGTAGACTTATCTATTTGCAAGATTCAATATGAAGTGTCTAGGCAAGGCTTTGATGCAACTAGTGCTCTAACTTACCTGGCTTTACTCTTGGATGATGAATAGTTAAGTTGGAATGTCGGAAACAAGTTAAGCGTAGGAATCGTGATTTGTATAAGCAATTGTTTTGAATAGATAATTGATTAGTCGATTATCGAACTTGACCAAATATGACTTAAGAAGTTATCGAAAGACTTCGCTATTAGGTATCAATGAGAACCCCCGGGGAGGAGCATTGGTATGAAACATCTCTAGCTTTCACCTACTTGAGTTAGCCGGAAATTCATCGAATTAGTTTTGAAGAGATCAGGATCGGTAAGTGTTTTACTTATCGAATACCACTTCAAAACTAGTGTACGGGTTCTATGTTTTGAAAGCAGTTGTGAAGTGAAATGTCATAGAGTTGAACTATTAATCCTAAGGTTAAGTCCAAGGGAGAGGTCAGTGTTAACATTTCAAACGATGCTATCGTGTGAGGCTATCTATCTTAAGTAGTATTCCAAGAGAAAGGACAGCGTTAGCATTCATCGGAGCCTATGTGGAGGTTTGAGATCTATTCGAGATGCTCGAATCCATGTAGTGATTCGTGATCTGTTCGAGATATAGGAATCCATTTGGGGGTTCGTGTTTTGTTCGAGTGATGAAGACTCGAGTGAGAGATGCTGAACGTAGCCTCGACATCGGAGACAACTAAAACTATAGATATGATGCATAACCAAAGGGAATGTAGTATTTTAGCAATCCCAAGGGTGCAGGCGACTCCATCTAGTATTACTTACAGACATGCATGTGGGAGCGATGCATTCGGAACCACGATTTTCTGGGCATGGGCCAATTATGCATTTCCTACAGTACATTCCCTATAGATGTATGTTGCTCAGAAGGATATCTCTGATCCTTGTGCAAGAGTTTGGATTCAGCAAATTCCAAGGAGATCTCCATGGAAAATCCACTATGAAAACGCGCATTAGTGGTATTAATTGCATGCTTATTACTGTTGTGGCGTTCACACAACGGCTATTTGATATGATTTATATGCTACACACTAGACATTATCTATCATAACTTAATGAATGGTTGGTTTCATTTGAGGGAAAAACCGTTACGGTAATCTGTATGGTCCCAAAAAGGTGCTATTATATGCCACTCTTATTTCTTGAGTTTCTCACGCTGGTTTACAGACTGATTCGGATGTTATTTTTTTATAATGCTCATGTCAGCCTTATGTATGTTTATAGATTTAGCTTTGGACGCTTGGAGCTTATGGAGAAAAGCTGGATGATTATCTTCCGTGGTATTCTTATTTCCACTGCCTTACTATTTGATATATCAGCATTGTGAGGACAAGTAGTTATAATTGTCTGGGTTGATGACAGTACTTAGTTTTTAGTAACTCTGATATTTCTATATTTAGAGTAATCTTTTGTGTTGTTCCTTTGATATTATATATTACCATTCCGTTGTGAGATTATTATATTGTGTTCTTTTTCCTTATTTTATTTTGTTTTCTTTTATTTTACCTTAACTTTCTGTCTTTCTGGTACTTGGATGCTTAACACATGAGTACTGTGGATGTATTTAGTGTCGACATTCGAAGGTCAAAAAGTTGGGTCGTTACAATCAATCTGTTACGCTTACTATTTACCCTAGAAATTTCCCTGAATGAATGACAAAAGTACATTTCAAGGGATTTAACTTCATTTTATATTGCCTTAGAATTGCAAAAGTTTCCTCCAAATCTTGCACATGACTCGGTGCTGCTTTTGACTTGACGAGCATGTCGTCCATATATACTTCAATGTTTTTACCAATCTGATTTGAGAACATCATATTAACTAACCTTTGATAGGTTGCTCCAACATTTTTGAGTCCAAGCGGCATGACCTTGTAGTAGTATAAGCCTCTGTCCATCATAAAACCGGTATGCTTCTAATCTGCTTCAAACATATATATCTGATTGTAAACCGAGTATGCGTCCATGAACAAGAGCAGTTCGTGTCCACTAGTTGCATCCACCAATTGATCAATTCTAGATTGAGAAAAGCTATCCTTTGAACAGGCCTTATTGAAGTTGGTGTAGTCTACGCAAAGTTCTCCATTTCTCATTGGACTTCTTCACAAGAACAAGGTTGGCGATCCACTTTGGGTAATACACTACCCCGATGAACCGATTTGCCTCCAGCTTCTTAACTTCTTCATGTAAAGCATTATATCTTTCCTAATCTAGAGTTCCGCACTTTAGCCTGACTGGATGAGCATTGGGATCGATGTAGAGTGCGTGGAAGATGATAGCCGAGTCTGTCCCTACCATGTCTAAGTGTGCCCAAGCTAAAACATCTGCTAATCTCTTAAGGAAGTCAATCGAGAGAACCTTTGAAGAATCTTTAGGATCTATCTGTATATCTTCAAGATCATCCAATGGCTTCAACTCTCTCCTTGTCTCCCATAGTCTTGGATCTTTTTCACTTTCTTCTTTCTCTTCGGGTTGGGAAGCCTGTCTTTGAGCTTATTTAGAAAAATACTCTACAT
Organism: Allium fistulosum; assembly: GCA_030737815.1. Lineage (NCBI taxonomy): Eukaryota > Viridiplantae > Streptophyta > Magnoliopsida > Asparagales > Amaryllidaceae > Allium > Allium fistulosum. The sequence continues at coordinate 418,884,859 of CM060907.1, read as the reverse complement.
AGAGCGAGTTATATTCATCAGTGCCTATCATGTGCATATACTTCCTCTTTTTCCTCCCTACTGATGTTGTGGTTATAGAATGACATGTTTCAACATCGGTCTTGGTACTTTGTACCGATGCAATTCTTGGAATTGGCTTGAAACGATATCCTTATTTTTTGCACCTTTGCCGAAGATGATATTAGATTTCCGATTATACATTTTCAACCTAGTATTGATTTCCAGTAGTGACATTATTATATTGATTGCTCCTACATTCCCATAGAATTTTTGGAAAATAGTAAAATATCATTTTATACAACAGACAGGTAATAACTTGTTTAATAAAGTAAACTTGTTGTAAATTATCTCTATCATATTCTAAATCAACTAAAATAATGAGATACTCCATCGCAATTGAGAACAGAAGAGGAGATGGGGTTCTCCTTGTCTCAAAACCCTATTACTACTAAAAAATCATATAGGGAACCATTAACTAGCACCGAGAAGGGTGGAGTAAAAATGCATTCAAAAATCAGATCAACAATTCTTTTAGGAAATCCCATTTTAAACAACATAAAATGAATAAATTCCCCATTTATCTTATCACAAGTTTTATGCAAATCAATTTTCAAGCTTAGATTATCACTAGATTTCCTATTAAAACTTTTGACCATCTCATATGCCATAAATAAATTTTCTATTACCACTCTACTATGGATAAAAGTAATTTGATTGATTAAAATTAGATCATTCACATATTCTTTTATCCCATTAAATAGCAAATTAGCTAGAATTTTGTAAAGCACGTTACAAAGTTGTTGGGCCAAAAGGTAGCACAACACCCCAATCTGAATGATAGAAGATAGAACTTACCAAAAATAGCAAATAAAGAGTAGAAAACACACAAATTTTATAGTGGTTCAACTAATCTGAGGCCTACGTCCACTTTAATCTTATTATGGAAGGTTGTCGTCACAAGTAAAAGGGATTTATAGTTCAAAATAGCCTTGAGCAGTAAAAAGTAGCCTCCTTAGTGAAAAACTTGGGTAAAGGTAGAAGATGAAGAATAGATTGGCCAAAAGTCCTTTCTAAAGTTGCTATAAGCTCCATATTTATAGAGGAATCGCCCAACGAAGTCGTTGGATCATAAAGTAGTAGTACAAAATCCAAATGTGGAAAAGTAGGTGGGGAGACAAGGTCCTTAAAGTGATAAAATCATGTGGTACCAACCCGATTAAGTTGATACCGATCAGCTTTGTTGAATATAGACCATGCCATCTTTTTATACTCAGTCTTCTTACTCCAATCCATCAAATCCCGAGCATTTTTGCTTTCTAAATCAGGCTATTACTGAGAGGTTCTGACGTGTCTAGTACTTTTCCTTTTATGCAAAATTTTCTTGAGTTAATTAACTACTTTTTCAAAAACAAGCCCCAGGATGATCGCCTTACCAATCTAGTAATTAATTATAGCCCCAAAGTCAACTAGAGGGCACGAAAATGTCTCAGTATCAACCTGAAAAGTGGTCGGTACCAATCTCTTTTCTTCTACCATCTTGTAATTTAACTCCTTAAGGCTTCTTCTATTGCTATTCCAAGCTTTCCCCCAAGTCCTTGAATCACTTCATCTTCATCGTGATGTCCAAATTCGTTTGAAAACCATTTAGCCTTAAAGCTGGATAGCATTTGCTCCCCAAAGTATGCTTCAATTTGAAACAAAGCATGCTTTTGAACAAGATGATCATATACAATCATCCATACAAGTCCATTGGTCACCCAAGAGTAGCATTAAAGTGTCGTCTCTATCCCCTAGGCATCTATTCAACCACTTTGTATAGTAATCATATCATTTTCCATACCAAGGTTAAGATCTACATTACTCTGAAGATCATTTCACGCCTTAGCCAGGATAGAATCCTTCTTTCCATTTTTTAAAATATAAATTTCACAATTCATGTCGGTACCAACATGATCATGTCGGTACCGACATGAAGTGCTGAATTACAACATCCATTTTTTGTGAGTACTCAATATTTAACATATTTTATCCCACTTTCTTATTTCCAAGCCTTCTACTTCAGCTCGACTCGAAAACTCATGACTTCATTTCCTCAACTACCTCAGTTCACCATCGACAAACCAAAGCCATCATCGCCATTTTCTTGCAATCACTACCACCAGATCTCTATTCCAACCACGGTTACCATCTCGAGAGAACTCAACATCGAACCCACTTTATGTCCAGATCTAGATTCATCATCCTAAGGTGGGTATCTTAGCTGTAGTGTGGCTATGTTAAGTTTATGGCCACTTACCTTAGTCACCAGCCATGGTCGGTGGTCACTGGTAGCTTTTGAGGTCAATGGTCGTAACGAGTGATCAACCATCTCCATGATTATGGCAAGTTCCATGTTTTCTTAAGGCCAAATCCAGGCTTGACCCGAAGAGGGCACTGCTTGCACCCTAATCCCCAACTTCCTTGTGTCGACTGTATGTTATAGCCCATGGGAACCCTCCACCTTACCATAATCTCACACCTTCTTGCCCTAAAGCATTTGAACAGCTTCCCACCAAAGTTTGGTTGATCACACGTTACCATTTTAAGTTCCAATGAGCCTGTTCTCTTCCATAGAACGGTCGCATCAAATGTGGTTCGAATATTCGAATAATCCCATCATACAGCTTTTTCATTTACTACACAATCCAGTGTTCCTGCAAAAGAACGCTCTACTTCGATCCGGACAGCAGTTCTATTATTGATTATCCGACGATAATGAGTAAGATATGACACATTGTTCCATCCTACGATAGGGATTATATTCTAGCATAAGCGACCTATCTACGTAGAATGGTCCATTCATCGTGTTTGGGACACATGATACACAATGTATAGATTAACACTACCAAATACCTTAGTCGACATTCGAAATCCGATTGGTCAACACATGTCGACATCCGTTAGATTCTGAGCATTGTCTACTCAAGTTTATATAAAATAGAATACCAAAATAAAACATACCTGACTTTGTTCATTGTCGAGTTTTCCAATTCAGAATGACTGGCTATTTACCTAGATTCAGCACCGACACTGGGCTATCAACTCCCCTCAGGCTTGTTCCACCACTGTTCAAGCCTCGACATCCAAGGCTACTGGACCCAAATGCTCAATCACCGTAGAGATACAAAGTATGACAGTTCCAATGGCTCTAATCTAGAATCAACCTCCTCTTCTTAATGAACTAGGTGGATTAAGATTTCTAGACGATCCTCCGAAACATATGCTAACAATCCTAAATGCCAAGTCACTCTATACCATATGCCTCCATCATGGAATCCCAGAGACTAATGTCTTGCTATTGAGTGTTAAACAACGGACACACAATCCTCCATGGGGCTACACAGCTTGCAACAAGTATATGTACTTAGGCGGTGCTTTATTCCCTTCAATCCATTCCTTCGTATGTTCCTTCAGGAGCTCGGGCTCACTCCCACTCAAGTCCACCCTAATGGTTATGCCTTGTTGAGTTCACTTTACGTCCTATTCATGGTATAACTTCAGCGACCTCCAACCCTTAGGGAATTGACACACCTTTTGAGACTCAAGCAAAGGAGTGAGTCACCAACCTTAATAATCATCGAAGCTTGGCGCCGATGCAAAGTGATCGAGGCACTTAACAACAAATGATCATATTTCAAAAATGAGTATTTCTATGTCTGATATTTATATGTCTTCAACCGGCTCTGGCTATCCAGAAGTAAGACTTCTTCCTTTCTGTTCTTCCATATACTAAGTCTTATCATCTAGGTGTCTAACTCCTTACCCATTCTCTACACATGTATTCCAACTCGAGATAGGAGTGTCCAGCATTCTGAGACTTTAAAGCTCCTTAAAAGAGTCAGTATCTGATATCGCTCCATCGCTTATCTCCTGACGAATGAGAACCTTCACTGGTGTGGTCTTCTACATCCTAAATGCTTCGCTATTCCAGTTAAGGTTCCACCAAGAGGGTCTAAGGTGTCGACCAGGCTTCCTATCCCTATTCGCAGCTGTAGCAAAGATATTCAAGGGGGCGTTGAAGGCTTATCAGGTGTGGAAAACATCACGATGAACCCATAGATAGAACAATGGAGCCAAATATACCAGGCAGAGTATAAGCAAAAAGGGAAGAGAGAATGGAGATAGAAATTATTCATGAGGGAGGATATGAAAGAGGTGGAGGAGGAGAAGAGAAAGAAGAAGTAGAAGGCGACGAAGAAGAAGATGATGATGAGGGCTATAACACCTCTAATTTTAATGAACATTTATTCATGAGATTTAATTAGATAAATTTAATAGGATAATGTGATGTGTAGTGTGATGGGGATTTGAGATTTGATAATCCATATGGTCGAGCCATAATTAACTAACCAATTGGTTAATAAAATTGTTTTATGACTTGATGATAAAAAAGATATGAGACGGGTAGTTTAGGAATAGAAAACCCTTAATGCCTTAAACCCTTCCTCTCCCCTATCTTTCTCACTTTCACAAACCTTAAGCCATCAAAACTAAGAACAAAAGGAGGCCGACCATTACGGAGGGGAAAATCATGAAATCAAGTAGAGATTCAAGAGCAAAGATAGAGAAAGCCAAAGCATTCATCAAATCTCAACTCTATTATCAAATCAAGGTGAATAATGATAAACCAGCTCATTTTTCAATCTATTTTGTTTCAAATCTTGCTTGTGATGATTCGTGTATGTTGATATGATATGCTATGTTGACTTTATCCTTGTTTGGATTGAATGATGATTTATGGAAATCACGTGAAATTATTTATATGGGTTTTAAGGGTAAAACCTAAGATTTTTATCTCCAAATGATTTGATTTTTTAATATGTAGAGTAAACATTATTTTGGAGATGGAATTTTTATTTCATAATTTTTCAAAATAAAGGTAATATTTTATGAATTTCCTAAGGAGGAAATAGTTTAATTTTGGATTTTAATTATTTAAAATAATAAAATATGGAATTTGGCCCTGAAACTTTTAGATGATAAAGAATATCATATTTCTGAATTTCTGTGAATTTTTGGGATTTTTCCCAAGTGATTTCGATTTATTGTGAAATAATTATGCTAGTTAAGAATTTAAAGGGTTAATTAACTAAGAATAATAGTTAATTATTTTCAAGTATGGTTTGAACTTTGGAACTTGAGTGTGGCAGAAATTCTGTAAAGAAAATGTAAAGTTTTGTTGAAAACCAATCATATTTTGACAAATAATTGGATTTGGTGGAAAGTGATTACTTTTAGTGGTGATAAAACAGTTTTCAATAAATTTATGGAACTGCCATATCGCATGTACCCTCTCCGTGATAGAGTTAGAGGTATGCCATAGGGGCAATTATGTAATTTGTTACATATATCTAACTTGTTAACCAATCTTTTTCGGAATAAACGTATTTTCTTTCTATTACATACTTGATATAATATGGTTGTATTAATTAATCAATTTAACTAAAAGTATATTTAATAGAAAATCCATAAATTATATGTTTTGTGATATTAGTTACAAAGTGTTGTAAATGTGAGTAATTTATCACAATGAAACAAATATACCATTTTAAATGTTCCTAGTCAAGATGCATCGAGATTGGATATCGATGTATCCGTTGAGACTAGAGTACGTAACGCTCTCCAAATGTTAGGCAGTGTATTACTTGTGACTGTTGGGAGCACCAAGGGGTTACATACTGATAGTTATTAGATAACTATGGAATGACTCACTCGATAGTTTCTGTTGGTTAATATAACTAGGGTCAAGCAGAGAATATCGACGTAACTAATTTACACAGTTCTCTCGGCTTGAGAATACTGTTGATCTTCAATATGGAAGCTCCGCTTTGATTGTAGTTAAATCGTGGCACGATGTCCATCGAACGGCTATAGTTGGGTCGAGTGGAAGCATTGGAAGTGAAACACTATTCAAGAGAGGATTCGTCTCCTCGGTTATATGAGGTTAGTATCACGGTCAACTAAAATCAACTCAATGTCAAAATCTCTAGCTAGAGCATTTCGGCCAATAATATTTGTTATTATCAAAACAAAGGATGTTGTGTTTGGACTATAAAGTTGAATGTGGATGATATTGGAATTTTGACCATTACCAAATTCCATAAATCCAAAGTGATATAGTTTTGACGAAGAGAATTGGTGTAAATAATTGTCACTATAAGGTACCGCTCATAATAAGTAAAATTGAATTTTACCAAAAGATGAGTAAGTGATAAATTCGGTCAAAATGTCACACCACCTGTTAAGTGATGCGTGAATGTTAATACTCGAATAGTTCGATATTAATCGCTGGCCGAATTTACACCTTTGAGTCGCACAATCGTAATGATGAATTCTTTGAAAAACCACATGATTTAATTAGTTTATAAAATGTTGTAAATTGATTAAATTAATTAATATTTGAGAAATATTAATTATTATTTATTTGATGTTTGGAAGCTTTGTGTAATTATTTTAATGCATTTATAAAAGTCATATTTGCACGCATTGATATACGATATTGATGTAATTTAAAGATAATTGAATGAAATGATTTGTGGAAAATTTTATATCATTTGATGACATGATTTATGGAAATTTTATGTCGTTTGATGACATGATTTGTGGAATTTTTATGTCATTTGATGACATGCGTGTAAAGAAAGGATTGGAGAGAGAGAAACAATCAAGAGAATTAATTGGGGAAGTTTTAATTAAAGAATGGAAACAGTTTCAATCTTTCAAAAAAAACATATTCTCTAATTCATTCCGTACGTACAATTCATTTTCTTTCTCATTCATTCTTTCTCTTTTTCTAACTTATCATGGCAGAAATAAAAAAAAGAAAATGAATTTCCAAAATCTTTCAACCCCAAATAAAAAGATTAAATAAAATAAAACAAAAGTGGTTCATCCATCTCTCGCAAGGATAGGATGTGGATCTTGAAGATCTAAGGAGATATCATCATTCAAGGTGTGATTTCTAGGCATCATCCTATGGTGATTCAGTCGGATCTAGAAACATTCTTCATTCAAGGTGCAAATCAAAGGCAACATCAACATCGTGTTCATAATAATTGGGTAGCAAGGTATGTCATTTTCTATATATAGTGATATTGCAATGTTTGATGGAAAATTAATTTGACTTTCATAATGTATATGACGTATTACTGCCTTGCTTAATTGAAAAATTGTTTATGAAGATTGAATTATTTGTTGAATGATATGATTGATTTTTCATTTGGTAGATCAAAATTAAATTTGTTTATGTTTTAAAACAACATTTAGATGTAGATCTAGGTTTTTAAACATTCTAATTAAATTGTAATTCTTCAGATCTGAATGTTTACACGTTCGAATTGATTAGCTGCTTTTCTTTACTTTGTTAAATTGAAACTAAATATATATATTTTAAAGTACAATGTTTTATTTTAGTTCTATGTTTTAACATTTAATTTAAATTTCATTTCTTTAAATCTGGAAATTTACATTTTCATGTTGATTGATTGAATTATATTTAAAGTTAAAAATGAAATTTATATGGAATCAATACAATGCTTCAATTATAGATCTATGTTTTAATATTTCATAACAAAGGGTAATTTTAGTTTTGAATTTTAATAGATGTATGTATGTATGTTTTCGTGTATTACTTGCACTTTTTATTGTATTATATATTTACATATGAATAAAAGGAATTTTAACAACAAATCAAAGTTTTGAAATTGACTGTGATAACTATCTAATTTATATTATTAGAAAGCTTTGATTGAATTCCATATATACATATTTGGATCTACTTGTATGTGTTCATATAAAATTTATTTTTCTTTACATATATTGTCATAGTATGAAATCATTTCTCTTTTTTAATTAAGACAATAATGTATACATACAATTCATTGTTTACCTTCCATACCCTTACATTATAGTACCTATTGATTGTCATTAATATGTTGCATTAATTAAATTTACTAAAAGTGAACTGTATCAATCACCCTTTTCATCCCTTATTTATTTCTGTTTCAATTCCTATGTAATAACCATTCAAATTGTTCTTGTTTATTTTATGTATACATATCAATTACCACTAACTATGCACACTCCATGTATCTTGCACTTGCACTTGCACAATATTTACTATGAATATATTTACAATTCATGTCATATTTAGATTAGTCATTAATGTTATTTTATTAATCAATTATTTAATTTAATTAAGAGAAGGAAATGAAGAGCTTCCTTCTCTAACTAAATTTATGATCCCTCATTAATTGAATAATTTAAAAGAAAGGAAATGAAAAGTTTCATTCTCCAAATAAATTTATTCCCCCTCATTAATTGAATAAGTTAAGAGAAAGGAAATGAAATATTTCTTTCTCTAAATAAATTTGAAAAGTAAACGTTACACACAAATTTGTATATAAGAGTATATTTGATATACTTTAACTTACATACACATTAAATTAAAGTGAAACTTTATTTATAAAGTTAAATAAAATATTGATTTTATTTAAAAGAAACTTAGAAAAGTTCCAAATGAGTTTAGACTTCATAGACCCATTAAAGATCTAAAATGGTTAAAAAAATTAAATCGCACATTTCTTCCACTACGGGCTGATCCAGTTACTTCACTCTATGCTTACAGTAGGCTGCATTTCATGAGCGTCGAAGTTGTGCTGGAATGAAACATATGATAGTTACTTTGGTAATTATGTAATGGTTCCTAAGTATACCGAAGTCGACCTCGTCGATGACAAGATCAGGGGCAATGGCACTTCGTGATTCTTTAAAGGTTTTAAAAGCTTTAGAGTCGACGTTGATGATGTCGCTTGTTTTTACCATAGTATGAAACAATGCCGCCTCTCACCTCTTCGTATGTTTCCAAACTAAGGCAGCGATGTCGCTTTTGATGACTTCGACTCTATATAAAAAGTAGCATAATAGCCAAAGTAGTTTAAGTAAAGAAGTTTTATAGCGTCGTCGAAGGTATTGGTGTCGATGTGCATCGAGGTCGAAGACCTTATGTCCCCGTGTCGATGCCACTGGGCCACGATGTCGCATCATATCTTTTAAGACCGAAGCGGCTCATTTGAAGCTAAGTAAAACCGTTTTAAAGAGGCGAGGAGATGTATGTTTTAAAAGAAGGTCGACGACCCTTTATCTCATCGGCAGTAAGCCATAAATTCATAGAAAGGTATTAAGTTTTGACTTTAACCAAATGAAGGTCAAAGTGGTTAATGTCGCAAGTATAAAACCTTATTTTATAAAAAGGGCAGAGAGATTAAGCTTTTAGGTTGACATCATTATTGACTTCAATGTTGATTTATTTCGAACTATTAAAGAGGGCTAAGTGTTTTCCTATTTTAAATATAATTTTAGAGGATTAATCATCTATCGTTATGAAAATGAAATCGAGGACTTTAAGTATAAAGTAGCCCAAGTTTGAATTAAAGATTTCCAAAGAGAATATTACTTAAGATTAAGTAATTCTTAACATGTCGAATGATGGATGTTATATCTTAATGTGCTTGGTTGATCAGTTATATGCATATCTAACATTATCTTACTCACATCATTTATGACCTATAACTGCATTTTAGGGTGTTAAGAGGCAAAATAACCAGCTAGGTTGACCCAGTAGTGAGCATACACAGAATTAACTCCTGAGTAAGTAGAATTGCATCCAGGAGATCGGGCAGATCATAAGTATATGATGCCCGGGCCGGAACTGATCAAAGATTTATTGATTTAGATGTTATTAGAAGGGTCTAGTAGGTTCATAACCATCCCATAAAAACTATGACATGAGAAATGTTATTAGAAGGGTCCAATAGGTTTCTAGTGGTCCCATGAAAACTATGTCAGGATGATGTTATTGATAGAAATCAATACGTTCATGTTCATAGCGATTCCATGAAAAATATGATTTGAGAGATGCTATTGGAGAATACGATAGGTTCATAATCATCCTATGAAAACTATGATTAGAAGGTTATTAGTCAGCCTATGAAAACCAAAAGGTTCCTTGTGATCCCATGAAAACTATGAAGTTCGACAAATTGTTCCTAAAATAAATTGAGATAGGTTATTAGTCAATCCATAAAAACTAATAGTTTCATAGTGACCCTAGAAAAACTATAAACTTGGATAGATAGTCAATTAAATTGGGATGGGTAATCCAGGTTATACTGCATTCTTGAATATCATCATATATTATTATGTTTTAACCATTGTGGATGTAGGAGCACAGTATATGGTTAATTTATTTTGGTAAAGATACCAGTGAGGGGAAAACCCATTCTGCTCAGCGGCGTGGTCTCACTAGATATCATTTGGTTTAAGATGGTAAGTTATTATTAACACCAGACTTTTTGTCTGACTCGAAGTTTATTTTTTTCGCTTAAACTCTTGGGTGCTCAAAAAAAAATCGAGTAGGTTGAGAGTAAGGGGTTTTCAAGTTTCCTATTAGGACAAATAAGCTTTCGGAGACGTGTAGGAGGCTGTCTAGCTATGTAGGAGTCATATTCTAATATGCTATGTTGTTTGAGTTTTCCTATTTGGATGTAATGGCAAAGTTGTATAATTGCCAAGTATTTGACTCTGATCAACCAAGGGGGCGTCTTCATATGTCACTCTTGGAGTATTTTATAATTTCTCTGAACGTGGGTTTACGAATGAGATTATGCAGTGAATAGGGAATACCATTTATGAAATGAAATGTGAAAGTTTGTTATTAAACTGTGTTTGAAATTTTTTTCATATTCATGTGCTTCTAATTATTGATATGATTAACATAGCCGTACTTTTTCATCAAGAATTAATAACTATGGATGATTGCAGCATCCGTAGCGGTTAGTTTTGGACCTTAGAACGGGGATGTTACAAGGGCTTCGACCAAGATGGAAATGAATTGTACATAGGTACATCTCCACGGGGTACTGGGATTCCTGTCCGATCACGTCCGAAGTGAATAATCATCAAGACATCCCAGTAGTCTACTAAACCGAGCAAGATTCCAAAAATCGAGGTGACTCCTCCGGCCGGTCATTCAGAAAATATCTTCAACTTACTGAGTGATCTTAACATCCATATCGACGATCTTCTTAAGGAGTACCCTTTAGGATTTAGCTTTTCATCCGAGGTCCTCCTATGCGAGGGAGGTGAAACTTTATCCTTATAACCTTTTAAACACGGTCCGTAGAGTACTTAGTGCTTAGCCAACACTCCACACACTTCTAGGATCACGAACGCTCACACCTTGCATTCGCCCTTATTCCTGCGTTACTATGTTGATATATTTCTTTATCTTTCATTTCAAGTGAGATGGGAAGAGACCACTCACTCTAGTGTTTCTGAACAAAGGAGATTAACTCCTGAACCATACATATCTCATCCTAACTCTTATAGAGAAAGAGAACCGAACAAAGAGAGAGCACCAAGGAAAGAAAGAGAACGTCAAACGGAAAGAGACCTCCAGACAGAAAAGGATAGAAAAAAAGACATGCGAAGGAGTAAGAACCCTATGACCAAGAAAGAAGTCCCAAAGACTCGCGTGACTGCCATGGTCTCTCCTTCGGCTTTTCTCCACCTTGATCTTAATCACAGCTTTCTTTGCAACAACTTCCAAACTTCGCTCTCTCCGACCACCACTATCTCTTTACCCCTTCAATCCAAGGAGCTCTCTATACACCCAGCTCCACCAGCACTCCCTCCAAGCAGAAGTCGCCTTCCCAAATCCTTGTCCTACCAAAGTCAAATTCGACTATGACCTTAAAGATATTCCTAGGGAAGAGGCCAACCATAGGGCTAGAGGAATCCAGAAGCTGATAGACCAAAGGTACGAGTAAAGGAAACTCACCTTTGCGCTCTCTGACGTCAATAGAATCCTCCAGACTGACATCGGTCATTTGAGTTAAAGAGGAAGAGCTATTATAAAACTATAGAGGAATACAAGAGGGAATTGGCCGAAGCTATAAAAGAAAGAGAGGAAGCCCAAAAATTGACCAAGAACTCTGAAGAATAGGTCGAAGAGATGATACAAACTCACAATTAGACCACGACGATAATGAAAAATCAAGTAAAGACCGCTTATGAAGAAAATTCCCGTCTCAACTCACATATTGAGACTAAGGTCTAGGCCCTCCAAGAAAAAGACTAGGCACTTCAAGCCAAGGAAGCTGATATCTAGAAACTCCAAGCAGAAATTGAGAAGCTTTAGTCCGCCACACTGGCGAAAAAAGTGGAAAAAGTGGAGGCCTGAGTTGATCATGCTGAAGTAATGAGCGAGCTAAATGAGTTAAAAGAGCAAGTGGCTAAAGAAAAAGAAGATCTGAATTCCACCCTTCAGCAGTTCTCTGCCAATGTTATTCAATTCAAGAACCTAAAGCGGTTAGGAAATACTTACTCCATCACTCTAGCTGACACCTGGGAAGAGATAATGCTTCGAGCTACTGCATCTGATGAGGGCCTCGCCAAGTACAAACTGAAAGCCAAGTATCTTGACGTCGTTGACATTGGAAAGATGGAAGAGGGAAAAGCGATCCTGGCTGCATAAGATGCCATTACTTTAAAGCTTCCATTGAGGTTTATGTTGGTCCAAATGCGTCGGGCCAAGTAGAATCATCAACACCAATAATCCAAGTGCCTACAATGGATTTTCTAATTTCCACAGGGGTCAGCTCCGTGGCCATCCTTACTACAACTCCGGCTTCCATCGCCATGGCCACTAATGAGCCCCATATTCATGTTTCTATTTCTTAACCCATCCAATTAGCAATAGAAAAGGGTGAAGTTGTTATATCTCCTGCTAAGGAAACTCTGACTAGTGAAGTTATTTCTCTCATCTCTTCGTTGTTCGAAAAGCTTCAGTGTTTGCCTAAGACTGTTACTAACCTTTACTTAACTTTTTGTGAGCTTATAGGTCACCCATCACTTCATCCTCCTCCGTCACTAATTACGCCAGGCTTGGGTCCCTTCGCAATCTTTACCGAGTGAACATTTTTTTCCATGGGACTGAACACTCCAATCCTTCCCTCCAACTCCATCCTTGTTTCTGATTCAGAGAAAATCGTGATTCTAAGGGATTAGATGACACTTTGTAGTCCCTGGGGGAAGACGTCACCATCACAAGTGCCACAGGCCTAACCGATTCTATCTCCTTGGCAGAAAGGTGGAAGATTGACATGTCTAAGGTAAAACTTAAGATTGAGCCTGGACTAGAAAAGCCAACTAGCGCCGAAAAGCCAAAGCCTACTACGAGAATTTTTCCTGTTACCATTAAGCCTCCTAAGGGTAGAAGTGCCAATGCCTCCACAAAGACATCCAATGCCATTGTTGACAAGCTCGAAGACCTAACCATTACATTACCGAAGGAGAGACTACTCTCTTTGAAGGCAGCACCCCCAAGGGGAAACACAAGGATGGTAAGGGCCAGAAGAGACCATACAATGGTTTAGGCGACAAAGGTGACAAGGGTGAACAGAAGAAGAAGACGCAGAAGAAATAGGCCTTCCACTTGGCTTTTGATGATGATGAAACAATTTCTTTTTGTCCCTTGTTGTTGTACCTTTCTTTTTTGCTTATTGTGCATAGGCCGCGTTTGTGCCGGAGCAGCCCCCGCAACCGATGTATATAAAAATGATTGTAGCGAAAGATTGTTTTTCTATTTCAATCTCTGTTCAACTTACATTTCCACATTTTTATATTATACCATCCAATATATATTTTTCCTACATATATAATATAACAGTTTGTACTGCAATTTACCCATATTATACATGCATGTGTCTATGCAATGTTTTTACTTACTGTAACTCTATACAAATAAGTAAACTTTCGTAGTCGCTTTAGTTATATTTCGTTACTGGTTTCTTTTTTCTATTGCTAAAGTGTTTCCATTCGGCTAAACAAAATTAACATTTAACCAGTTATGTGGCTATTTTTGTTTATCCTTGGTCGAGTTTCCCTCGATAATTAACAAGTTATAAATAAACCGAGTTTCGTGCTGTTTGCTATCTTTAGGAAATAGCAGGTAGAATCTTTATATCCTGACGTCCTCGACCTTTACAATAACCAGGCGTGATTAATATCATCCATCGACTATCCTTGATTATCCTCAACCATGCATGTCCAATTGGGCCACAAGTGAGGTCTAGAAATCCTAGCAGTACACTAGTTCCTCTCTTCGGGAACCGGTGCTTCGGACGCCTATCTCTAGGCATCCGCTCTTTGTCTAACCTATCTTTGGGCATCCGGTCTTAGTCTCACCTATCTCCAGGTGTTGACTGAAAGTATCCTTTGACCGTCCTAACTTATCCTTGACCTAGCACATCCTACCATGCCGCAAGTGTGGTCATCAAAATTTCGATTACACACCATTTTCTATCTCCAAAACCGGTGCTTTAGCTGCACTGTTCTAGGCAACCCTCATTAACTTTTGCCTATCTCTGGGCATTAGCTAATACCGGAGGGATAAGAGTGAATAATCCGATCGACCCTTGTGATTATACTCCTTTGTCCTGATCCAAGATCAAAGGTTTTAGTACCTAGCTCTGGATATCTGATTGTACTGCTAAGCATGCATCGCAAGATTTTTCTTATAAGAACATGGTTCCAATGGTTCACGAAGCTAACTTAATTTATAAACAAAAGAAGCAACAAATCCTGCCTTGTTACATTGCCCCTCATTTAATAGCGTTGCTTATTTGCTGAAAATAAACTAAATAAATCTAAGTGAAATAGCATCGCAACGGGTTACTATACCACGCCCGTGGAATTGGGATTCCATCAATAGTAGCCAGCTTGAAAGTTATGTCTCCCAGCTTTTGTTCGATCGCATAAGGACCTTCCCAATTCGGACCGAGTGCCCTACACATGAGAGAACTCATTTCAAAACGAGGTCCCCCACTTCGAAGGTACAACTCCGGACCTTTGTGTTGAAATGTCGTGCTACTCTTTTCTAGTGAGCAGCTACCCTTAATTCAGACTCTTCTTGCTTTCAATCAATCAAACTGAGGGTCATAGGCATGAGTTCCTCATTGACCTTGGGGTCATGGTGCTTTTTTCGGTGAGAAGGGACTTACACTTCTATCGGAATCATGGCCTCAGCTCCGGAGGCCAAAGCGAATGGAGTGTGCCCAATCGTGGACTTGTGGGTCGTCCTATAAACCAACAATACAAGTGGAAGCTCATCGATCTAGTTCCCATTTGCTTTAGTTAACCATTTCTTTAAGATGGATTTGATGATTTTGTTCACCATCTCGACTTGTCCATTCGCCTGTGGGTGTGCTACTGTCGAAATTTTTTTCTCGATCTTGTACCGGTTGCATAGATCTTTGAACTCGATACTCTCGAATTGAGTTCCATTGTCAGTAATAATCTTCTGAGGAACTCCGAATCTATAGATATTATTCTTCCTCGCAAAGTTAATTACTTTCCTGGTTGTGATCATGGCAAGTGGTTCCGCTTCAGCCTACTTTTTGAAGTAATCCACTATAACAATAGCGCACTTAGCTCCTACTTTTGACATCGGTAGCATGCCGATTATATCAATTATCCAAGCCACAAACAACTATGGGCTAACCATTTGCATAAGCTATATGGTTGAGGATCTTGGAATTTTTGCAAACCTTTGGCATCGGTCGCACTATCTGGTATAATCGATTACATCACGGTTTATCGTTGGCTAGAAGTGTTTATAGCAAAGTATCTTGTTCGGTAATGTCCGTCCCTAGGTGCGATCACCACAGCTACCCTTATGGATTTCCATGAATATTTTCCTAGCCTCATTCTTAGTTACCTATCAAAGTAGGGGGTTGAGAAAAATCTTACGTACAATGCTCCTTCTTGAATTATAAATTGCGGCACTTTTCGAAGGAGTTTTCGATGCTTTTTCTTTCCTTTCAGGGGAGTTCACTTAAGCAAATAGTTCTTGATAGGTGTCATCCATAACTCCTCCCCTTCAGCCTCCAAGATCCAATCGACATCCATTTGGTTGATGCTTGGTGCTGATAAAACCTCCACGGGAACCAATCCCATTAACTACCCATTTATAGAGCTTGCCAGATTATCCAATGAATTGACCTTAGTATTCTCCTCTTTGGGATGTGCATAATCGTGTAATGCTCTATATCATTTAAAAGTTCCATTGTCTTTGTCAGGTAAGTAGCGAATCTCGCACCCTTAGCCTAGAACTCCTTCTTTACCTAGTAGACCACTAAGTGGGAGTCACTGAATATATGCAGCGTTCTTACCCCAGTTCCTTTTCTATCTTAAGTCCCACTATAAATGCTTCATACTTAGTCTCATTGTTTGTTGCGGGGAACTCTAACTTCAACGGTCGTCCTTCTGGAGTCACGAGTACCACTCCTTCCCCATAGCTACGTTCATTGGAAGCTACATCTATGAATAGTTTCCATTGAATTTTTTTTGACCATGTCGTCTTCCTCTTCTCCATTCCAAACAGTAAATTCAGGGATGAAATCTGCCAAAGCTTGTTCTTTTTTCGCCGTCCTCGGATGGTAAGTGATGTCATACAAGATCAGTTTGATTTCCATTTCAATAATCTTCCCGAAGTCTTGGGTCAGTGCGGTACTTGCTTTTAGGACTGATCCATCAGCACCTTTATCTGGTGAGGCTAGAAGTATGGTCACAACTTCCTTGATGCAATCAACAAACATTAAGAAATATTTTCTAGCTTCGGGTAGTTCTTCTCAGCTTTGGTAAATACCTTGCTGATGTAATATACTGGCCTTTGAATCCTTGCCTCCTCACATTGCACTTAGTGCATGAGTAAACACTGCCAAATAGATAAACAAGTCTTCTCCATTCAAAGGCTTAGAAAGGATTGGTGGTGTTTCCATATGTCTTAGTAATTCCTTGAAGGCATCCAGGCATTCCTTCATCTAGATAAACATTATGTTCTCCTTTTTGAGGGCATCAAAGAATGATATATATTTATCGGTTGCCTTTGAGATGAAACCTACTCAAGGCGGCAACCTTCCCCTTCAGGCTTTGCATCTCCCTCCTCGTGGTTAGGGTAGCCACATGCTTTAAGGCATCAATCTGCTTTAGATTAGCCTCAGTACCCCTTGAATTCACGATAAATCCTAGGAACTCGCCCGACGTGACTCCAAAGGAACACTTCAACGAATATAATTTCATCTCGTACTTTCGCGACACGTCAAACATTTCTGAAAGATCATCTATGTGGTTCATCGATAGTCATGACTTCACGAGTGTATCATCCACACATACTTCCACCGTCCGTCCAATCTGGTCCTTGAAAATGGAATTCACCAATCTCTAGTGAGTAGCTCATGCATTCTTCAAACTGAATGGCATCACTCGATAACAATACAATACCAAATCGGCTATAAAACTTGTGTGCTCCTGATCGGAACGTGCATAAATATTTGGTTATAGTCGGAGTAAGCATTCGTGAAAGAAAGTAACTCGTGTTCGGCGGTCACGTCTACCAAATTAGTCTATTCTGGGCAATGGGAAGTTGTCCTTTGAGCATGCTTTATTCAGGTCCGAGTAATCAATGCACAGTTGGCGCTTCCCATTTGCTGTTGCTAACACGAGGTTAAATACCCATTTAAGGTACAAAGCATCATGGATAAAACCATTTTCCTTCAGCTTATCCATTTCCTCCTTTAATTTAGCAGATCGCTTCGGACCCAGACTGCATCTCTTCTACTTCATATATGGATATTTCAGGTCCACTTTCAATGCATATCACGTTATCTCCGACGATACCCCACATGTATTCGAAGGTGTCCAAGAAAATACATCCAAATTTGCTCAATCTTAAGGACCGCGTTGGATCGTCCAAATCAATTGGAACATTAATCGTTAGCTCAGTTGGTGCTGCCCGTACTTCCTTTGACTGCTTCCTAAGATCCATAGACTTATAATATTTGCTTTGATTCCCTAGCCAGGGCTTGGGCATTAATTGCTATGTGTCCGCTTTCTTGATGCAAAGAGTTCTCTCTGCATCCTTGCCTTTCACCTGTCGCTTTGTCTCTCAGCTTAACAACATAACATTCTCAACCAACGCTCTGGTCGCCTTGCATTGATCAGACCCCATTCTCCATGGGGAACTCCATCATCAAGCACTAACGAGCTAGTGCTATTCTTAAATCTGCTAGGTCCCATCGGCCCAAAAAGGCATTATATGCCGAAAATTCATCAAATATCTGAACCCACACAATGCGATCTTCATCTCCCAACTTCATGGACAAATCAATAGTCCTAATAGGTTTCTTTGCCTCATCCGTTAATCCCTAAACCTAGAGTTTTAGGGATTGACGTCCTTCAAACTTAAGTTCATCCGATCATAAGTCCTTTTGAATAGGATTTTGCCGAGCTTCCACAATCTACTAAAATTCGATGCATAGTAGCTCGGCTCACAATGGCTGTTATAACCATGGGATCAAAGGTTGGCGCTTAAACCCATCAAAATCCCTTTTTCAAAAAATGATGTCATCAATCATCAACCTTTTGTGCTTAGCCGGAGCTTCATCCTCGATGGAGAAGCACCTTTCCTATGGTACATGCTCTAACAAATTCATTTACCGCTCCATTTCTTTCCAGTTTTCTCCACTTGATGAGGACCTCCACTTATTGTGTTAATCATAATTCTTCCATCGGGTCACCTAGGCCCCTCTCCACCAGGACCATGCTAGTTCCCTTACGTGTTTGGCCCTTGGGGTCTAGCATTCTGACCGCCATCCTATGGCTCTCTAACATATTGCTGTAATTTCTTTTTTCGTATCAATTCTTCAATAAATTCTCTAATATGCTTGCACTCATTCGAACTATGCCCATTAGTTTCATGGAAGTGACAATACTTCCTAGAAAGCTTTTCTGCCTTAGTCGCCTCTCTCCTAGGTAGCTTCTTATACCTTTCCATGCCTTGAGTGGCAAGCCGCATGTTTTCAAGCATATCGTTCAGAGGCGTGTATTCCTCCAGTCTCATATTCCTTGGGCGCTTTTTGGCATCATTCCGCCTGCCCTCATCGCCCTGATTTATCTTTCTTTGGTTAGTAAAATTCCCAACACTCATAGCTACATTACCGGTGCTCTCACCGGTCTATTTATTAGCTATATTGATCTGAATAACTTACTTTGACTTTCCACCCCTAGTATTTCTAGCAACCTGGCTTTCTTCTTCCAAGCGCAAGAACTGGTTAGTCTTTTGGTGGAACTCCTCCATAGTTTTTGCCTGTTTCAACCTCATCGACTTCCTGTAATCCATGTCCATATGTATCCCCAGAATAAAGCGATCAATAACATATCCTTATTTGGATTATTTACTTCAGTAACTGCAACATTAAACTTACTTGGGTAATCCTTCAACAACTCTTTAGGTCCTTGAGAAATACCCGACAAGGACATCACGTCCTTGGGCCGAGCAGTGTGGAGCCTGAACTGCTCCGAGAACTTCTTAACTAACTCACAAAAGTTGAGATGGACTTTGACGCAAGCCAAGTGAACCACATCGATGCAAACCCATCTAAAAATATAGCGAAATGCTTGCATTGAACTACATTTGTCACTCCGGCACCATCCATGTGCCACTTATACTTGAATAAATGTCGCATGGGGTTAGTTGTCCCATTGTACGATGGCATTGAAGGCATCGTAAATTTCTATGATATTCTTCCATCAATATGTTTTCCATGAACGAAGTTATACTAGGTGCAGAACCCCGATCTTCATTCTTCCTCTAATGGTTTTCTTCCATCAGTCGTTTTAGCATATCGGCAATATGCTTCTCTCTAGCTTGGTAATTCGAAGGACGACTATCAGGTGTTGCGCCGAGTGTTTGATTCTACAAAATGGTCTCGTTTGCTTATTGACGTTTTGAGTCTCTAGTCTCTAGGAGAACCACTCCTTCGGTTATTCTTTGACATCTAGTTGGCTCTGCAGTGGTCATTTGAACACTAGCATCCAATCCAACTTCATTGCCAACATCCTACAAATCGTCCTGGAATTTGACAATTCATTTCCGATGAAAAAATATTTTTAGCATTCAGCCCATCAAGTCCCAGAGAACTATTATCTTCTGTTTGGAACAAAGCATTTTCAATTTCCTCCAACTCAAATGGTTTTCTAGTTCTTTTGTGGATTTTCTATCATAATTATTTTGCATACTGTGCCTAAAAATAGCCATTTCATGAATTTTGCATTGAACAACTATTAAAAATACAGGGTATCCTGATTGGCAAAATAATCTGATATGAAAGCGACTGTGCTATAGGATTGTGTAATATGGAATATATAATAGATAACTAGTCCGGAAAATAACTGTAATAATAATACCAGTAAAGTAAAATGACACCAGGAAATTTTATACTGGTTCGAACTCCCATTCTACGTCCAGTACTAAACTCCTTCTGGAATTTAAACTAGCAACCCTCACTTAACCCGAAGGAATAGGTTTACACCGCCTGAGCAACCGAACAGGACTTGACCGCCTGAGCAACCAAACAGGACTTAATTACAAAATAGATTGTCTTGACTTTGTGTGTTCTAATAACACGAATTTGTCACTTGTAGTACATCCTTCCTATAATCTTTTCCTCAAGAATGATGTGTATGATTGTGAGTGTACGAGTAGGAAGTTTAGAATTGCTTGAAGGATATGGAAGTGAGATTATAAGTAATGATTGTATGAAAGCAAATAAGCAATAGATTCGAAGAATGTTATTCAAGTTAGATCAAGAGAGAGAAGAAAATTAAGTGATTTGATCAATGAAACTCAAGTATATTTATAATAGATAATGAGTTGCAACTGCTAGTGAAGAGATCTGTACGAATAGCAATGGCTGCATCCCTTGGCGAGGAAGAAATCTCTTCAGAATAGAAGTGTCTATTAAAAAAAAATGACAGTTGCAGTTTTCAGTCGACCGACTAGGACCATTCAGTCGACCGAATTCAAAATGTGCACATGGATTTGAAAATGCACAGATTCAGTCGACTGAATGATGTCTGTCAGTCGACTGGTCCATGTTTATTTTAAAAAGTATTAGGCACAGGTTCAGTCGACTGAGGGCATCAGTTCAGTCGACTGAACTGTGTATTTCCTGAAGCCTGAGTGCATGTGAGTTAGAAAATGATAAATTTTAAATCGAGTGCAAATGTATGTGAATATATGAATGAGAGCAATGATTCTTGAGGAAAGATCTTAACAAAGCAACTAGATTTGACTCTATATACATAATACATGACTCTAGTTTAAATATATAGAATATACGAACCATACATCGACTCGTTGAGTCCGGTCATCGTATTAGTCACAGATTCATGAATCGTTGTGTCGGTTGAAATACTTGTCAGCAATCAAAACTTAAGATCCAACATGATATTGAATAAGATTACCTTGAACAACAAGTTTTTATTCTTGCTTTGACATTGGATTTGCTGTTGCCATCTTAATATAAAATATTTAATGGGTCCATCACCTCAAGTGAGCCACTTATACTTGATTCTCTACATGTCTTCGGTTGATGTTTTCTCCATCAAACTATGTATTGAATCACTGTTCTCTTTATACCTTTGAATGATATCTTCATCCTTTGTGTTGCTAATCAGTTCTGAATATAGTATTTCATTATCTTTCCTTAATTTCTCTATATTTTGATAATGTTGTTTTCCTCTTTCTACCATACTTTGAAAGATTTTATGGTAGCCTTTAATTTTACATATTAATTGAAAAAGTGGACTACAACTAAAATTTGGATTTAGACAACTCTCCACTACTTCATTATACTCCTAGTGGAGGCACCGTAAATTATTAAATCTGAATGGATATTTGTGAGAGCTTGGGGAAGTAGTAGAGAACTTTTCTATTATAAGGGTTTAATCACTAAGTGATTGATTTGCAAAATGCACCCAATAATGGAAAATGTATTATACCACTAATACTTTACAAAAGCTCTATCAACTTTACTATGAATAGAAAATTAATTACCTCCCCTTCATGTATATTGATTACCTAAATATTATGGTTCATATAAATATGCTTCGGTAACATACCTCAAAAAGTCCTCACTAGTTGTAGTAGTGTAAGTTTGTTCACTAATTCTCTCATGATTGAAAAATATTGCATTGAAATCCCCAAGTAGTATCCATGGCAGCTCGATTAACCTTGCCTGAATCGTATTATATTTCCATAGGGTTGGTCTTCTCTCTAGACTATTATATGCATAGACTACCGTGCATGATCATTCCCCCCACATTGTGTAGTAATCATGTAACATACTGATCATTTGAGTGCATAAGAATACTTAACCATTGGCTTGGATCCCACATCACTAGAATTCTGCTTCTAATTTATGTAGTATTTTCATGCATGCACAACCAATTTGGATTTATTCTTTTTGCCACATTTTCAATGTTTTCCAAAGGTAAATTATTCTCTAAAAAGGCCATAAAAGACACTATATTATTTCTAATATTTTAAACAGTATCCAATTGCTTGGTTCGTGAATTCATTCCCTTAAATTCCAAACAACAAATTCCATTAATTATTGTTTTGTTATTCACTTCTATTTTCAATGGAAGAAGTTACCCCCACCTACTTTTGATTTTTTAGCTTTTATGCCCCTTGTTTTAATTTGATTTACCATTGCGCTCCAATCAGGATTGTCAATTATACCTTCTTTGGATGCTTCAAACTTAAATGGTGCTTCCTCCTCCCTAGTCTTTTTTGTTGGTTTGGTTTTGGGTGGTCGTTGAACATTCTATTTTGAGCGGTGACTTGTGAACCATTCTTAGGTTGCATTTGATCAGAATCTGTAGCATTTGAGTTTGCCTACATTTCATTTGTAATCCCTTCGAATACTTCATTTATCTCCTTGTTGTAATTTTGAGTTATGTTCGTTTATTTGATATTTTCATATTCTATATCTACCTGCGTTTGAGATTTGTTAATTTGAACTATATCTAATTGTAAATATGAATAGGGAATGTATTAATGATTTGCTCATTTCTGTATTTATTATTTGTTTGAACATCTGACATGCATATTTCTTCAACAACTTCTATAGATTCCTTTTTTTGATTACTTTGTTGTACTTATTGGTTAGTTTAATTAGATAGATTTATACATGTATTATCAAGTTTATATCATTTTGCTACTGTAAATTTACATGTTCCTTTTTAGTGCTTTGTTTTCTGATTAATGATTGATTTTTTAGGCGACCCATATTTTTTCAAATTGGCATATATTTTCTGTGTGTCTAAAACTTATGCTATGTTGGCAGACTTGGTGTTTCTACCCATAATCGACTGTTTGCAAAATTACTTCATCATGCTCATTTAAAATAGGGACTTGTTTTAGGAACAATGATGAACAATTTATCTCATCCAACACCCTTGCATATGAAACCTTAATTATAACTTTTGTAACTTTGTCCATCTTTATGGGATTTCCCACTATAAAAGCTATACGACTAGTTCCCTCTTTCATCCAACAGTGTAGTGGTAGGCCCGACAAGCGAATCCAAATTGGAGTTGTAGGCAAAAAATTCTGAGTTGCATACCCAAATTCCATTTTTTATCATCATGCACTTATGATCATAAAAATAAGGTCCTTCTTCTACGATAAACTCACAATTTCTAGCTGAAGCAAAGCTTGAAAAATCAAAATTTGAGCTTTTGTAATCATTTTTTTTGTTGATAATTTTCTTTCTGCGAATCTAGTTTGGGTTGCTTCTTTGCATGTTTATATCTTTTGATTCCAGCAAGGAAATGCTGCCGGATTTCTTGCATTTGGTAGCTTGCATGTTGAAATTTGTTTCTGCAAATTTTGGTCGAAAAATATTGTCATTTGAATGTTCAAACCATTACTGCAAAATCAATGCACAGCCTGAAAATTTTCTGTGCACATTTTGTTTTCTGAGTTGCTGCAAACATGGCCTAAGTCCATGTTTGAGACAACATATCTCATTCATTTCTTACTGTAATTCAATGATTCTTTTTTTTTTGAAATATGAAGTTTTCTAGTATACGCATACTAATTTTGAGCTCAATCCGATGCCATTTCTTCCGCTGTTTTATGCCTGGAAGTTGAACTCGGGATGGTTTCAGGCCTGTACATTTTTGGTTTTTGAACTATTGCAAACATGGCCTGAGTCCATGTTTGAGACAGCATAACTCATTCGTTTCAAATCGTATTTGAGTGATTCTTTTTTCAGATTGAATTAGGAGTGTTATATTACATTCCTGTAAAATTTCATGACAATCAGGATTAGTTTGCTATTTCAGAACTACTATCGAACTTGTACTCGCAGCTTGCTGTAATTCAGTGTTTAAAACCTTGTGGTCCAACTTTGAAACAACGCAGATTCTTCGTTTCAAATTGGATTTGAATGATTATCTTTGAAAATTGAAGTAGGAATGTTGATCTACATTCCTGGAAAATTTCAAGTCATTTTGAAACTGTTAACTTATTCAAACCTGCTGTCGAATATTGAGTCGCAACTTGTTTTAAACGGATAATACTTGGTGTAATTTTCGTTATTTCGATGTTTTCTTGATATTTCTTTCTGAATTTCATACACAGCTATTATAATATGTTTTATAAAAAAATTTCAAATAAATGGGCTTTTGAAATTATTATTATATATTATTTTAGTATAAAAATTATATACTCTATGATAAGAGAATTTCAAAGGCAATTTCTAAAGCGATTTCGAAATGTTCCTAAAACTCGTTTTCTTCAACTTAATTTCTATATAAAACACACAATTTTTCACTTCGAGCAAAGAGGGAGGAGAATTAAATGATTAGATAAAACGCGTGCTATGAACACGTGCTTTTATCTTTTCAGTTAATTCCTAATCTATTCGTTTGATCGTTTTGACCTTCGGGTCTGGTTTACCGATGAGATGAGGTAAACTTTGTACTGATTTGAGTGTGGAATTGACTAACGGTTTGTAAACCGTTTAGTGCGAACGTGTGGTATGGGACACACGTGAACACTTTGCGGGTTCCTATCCGAGGAGTTTGTGACACATATTGCCAGTTAGTAGTGTCTAGTACTGGGCCTCCGGACCTTCGCCACTACGGTTTGTTGCCTTCGGGTTTATTGCCCTATAGTATCGCTTTTGGAGATGGTCCTTCATCACCGCTCGAGAGATACTTGGGTTTGTCGCCTTCGGGCTTGTGGATCCTTGTTTATATAGTACTGAGCACGTGCATCTTTTATTTCTTTGATATTTATATATTTCCCTAGAGTACCGCCTTTCGGAGTAGGTCCTTTGAACCACACGATATATAGCGATTACCTTGTGGAAACTTGTGTTACCTTCATTGGTATTTGTTATTTGCCTTTTTGGCTTGATTTA
Organism: Allium fistulosum; assembly: GCA_030737815.1. Classification (NCBI taxonomy): domain Eukaryota; kingdom Viridiplantae; phylum Streptophyta; class Magnoliopsida; order Asparagales; family Amaryllidaceae; genus Allium; species Allium fistulosum. The sequence continues at coordinate 418,859,483 of CM060907.1, read as the reverse complement.
GGATATTCAAATCCTTTGTTTATTGAGTTGCCGATGATACAATGCTTGTTATGATTCATCTTTTGTTAGATGATCGAGTTATCTCTTTTAGAGATATTTGTGGTACTTTATGGCCTTGCATGTTCATTATCATTTAGCTTATCTAACTGATTTGTTTAGCTAGACTGACCCGTGTATTTTATACTCGGGTCAGACCGAGGTGTTTCAGGTTAGTTACATTTGGACTTAGCCTATTCTGCTTCCGCATGGACTATTCTGCTAGCTCCTTTTGTTATAGCTTTTTGTGTAGTCCTTTTTGGTCGTAACTCTGATATGTATATACTTTTGACTCGCCTGTATATTGTGGTTGCTACACCACTTGACATGTATCATTTTGTATACTCTGTGATGTATCTGCATATGTGTATATGCATGTGATGATCTCCTATTCTGTGATGTGTTTTACATTTGAGTTGTTATATTTTGTTTTGTTAGATCTTATAGCCATTATAGTTTTGTATTAAATATCTATTGGATATGTCGATCCACTAAAAAAAATTCTACATTTATCGACATATTCAGTAGATAGTTAAGACAAGGCTATAGATGGTCGCTCCTATCCAGCTCTATTCTCCGTATTAGCAGACGGTATTACCATGTAATACTCTTTGGTAATGTGGGTCTTGGAGTGGGGCGTTACTGTTCCATCACATCCTCTTTGTTTTCAAATTTTATTATATAAATACCATTATGTTTAGAATATATTATAAACTCATTATTTAGCTTCCATACTCTCTAAATGTATGCCTTGAAGTAATGATAATATGGCTCTATCTGACCATGTAAATTACAATTGCATTGTCCTATTGTTTCCTTACCTTTTCTACCTCATTAATCATCATCTTTGCACAATTCAAATTGTTTTTGTCTGTTGGTTTTGAAAATTTGAGCTGGACATTTACAGGATCCTGTCTTACTTAACACATCAATCCATGGCCCGATCATTGCTCCACCACTGGCCAAATCCTTGTTGGAACTGGGCCAACCCGCAGCGGAGTTGAAGGGTAAATTTCAAAAAAAAAATCCTTTAAGATTCTTATTGGGCCTATGTAGTCTAAATGTGTATTAAATCCAATCTAATAAAAATTTAAATAAATTCATATTTTATTTAATATGTTTAGAAGGAATTTTATATTTAATTTAAATTTTTATGCAATGTAATGAATATATCAAACATATTCACGTGTTTTAATGATAAGAGCAACATATAAGCAGTACATACACACACAAATATATATATATATATATATATATATATATAAACATGTAGAATTTTAGAGATAGAATCCTTTTGTTTTTTTCCTCTTGACAAAAATAATTAAATAAGGGAAGATGAGGCCATAAAGGTAGAGAGAGAAACATTTCATTTCTCTCTTTAATTAAATTAATTAACATATTAAATGACATTTACTACATAATTCACATATGTTATTTTTTCCAATTTTTTTAAACATCTAAGTAATGTATGTATAAGTTCAACTTACACTTATAAATAATATGTTAAAAGGTATTTTACTAATAGACAAAAGTTAACTTATATTTACAAAAGGACAATTAATGAATTAAGGCATACATTTATGAAGAAGGAAAGGTGAAGGACTTTCCTCCTTCCTTTACTAATTCAATTAGTGTCATTTCAAATCAATAATTAAGCTCTTAAACATAAACAAATAAAAATTAATTTTGACCATTCTTATATACTGAAATCTAGAATTAACAAATATAAATCAAGTTTCAACTTAGGAAGAATTTTAAAGTTAAAATTGTAATTTTACATAAAAGTAAATTTTATAAAACTTGAATTAAAAAAATACACTCACACACAAATATAATTAATTACAAGCTAAGTTCTAAAACTAAAATAAATAATGAATATGCAAAGTTTGTGATTTAACATGTGTTGGAATTTAAAGATAATTTTTTTACACAAAAGTCCGATTATGTTTTTTAACAACTTTCAAACAAAAGTACATGATAACAAAAAAATTATATTAAAGCAATAATCATGTAAAACTTATATTCTTTTTTCAAATGAATTCAAATAGACAACATATGTAATTTATTTGAGTTGAAAAAAAATAAAATCATATAAATAAGTAGTTTCTAAAACAAGAACAAAGGAGACAACTTAGGCACATATAAATTCATAGTAAAATTTCAGATCTAAACTATATGAACATCATGAACAACTAAATAAGTGAGATGTAATGTCATAGCCTTAATTTTAAAATGATGGACATGTAATCAAAGAGGGTAGCGTAAAATCGATCCAAATCAAATTAATATTTTGAACATATATATTACTAAAGAAGATGTGACAAACATGGAATTATTTCAAGTTAAATGGATAAAATTATATTCAGATGTGATATGCAAGAGATTTAATCATATGAATAAGAAGATTATATGAATAGATAAAATGAAAATTTAACCTTAATATGTAGCCAATAGAACAAACCTTAAATGATGATATCTTCTCATAGTTTCAAGATCTAGACTCAATCCTTGCAAGAGATGGATGAACCACTTGTGTTTCATTTTTTTTTTTGATGTTTGCATTAGATTTGGAGTTGTAAATTTTGAAAATTTTACTTTTTTTTCTACCGTAGAAGGTTAGGAGGAGAGAAGAGAGAAAAATAAATTAGAAAGAATGAGTTGTTTGTAGAAATGAATTTGTGGATATGTTTTAATTAAAAGAATGAAATATTTCTCTTTCTTTAATTAAAACTTCCCTAATTAATTCCCTTGATTATCTCTCTCTCAACTCCTCTCTCTTCATATGATATAGCTGAAATTACATGCCATCCAATAACATAAAATTTTCATAAATTACTACATGCAATTATCTTTTATTTAAATTAAGTCAATACCATATATCAATGCACGCAAATATAACTTTTATAAATACATTCAAATAATTACAAACAACTCTCAAACATCAACTAAATTAAATATTAATTAATATTTCTTAAATATTAATTAATTTAATCAATTTACAACATTTTATAAATAAATTAAATCTTGTAGTTTTTTGGAATTCATTATTACGGTTGTGCGACTCAAAGGTATAAATTCAGTCAACGATTACACATCTTTTGATAAAATCCAATTTTAGTTGTTATAAACGGAACTTGTTAGAAACGTTATTTACACCAATTCTCTTCATCAAAACCATATTACTTTGGACTTATGGAATTCGGTAATGGTCAAAATTCCAACATCGTCCATATTCAACTTTATAGTCCAAACACAAAGTCCTTGCTTCAATAATAACAATTATTAACCGAAATGCTCTGGCCAGTGACTTTGACATTGAGTTGACTTCATTTGACTTTGATACTAACCTCATATAACTGAGGAGACTCTCTTGAATAGTGTTTCACTTCCAATGGTTCCACTCTACCCAACTATAGTCGTTAGATAGATGTCATACAACGATTTAACTATAATTAAAGGGGAGCTTCCACATTGAAGATTAACAGTATTCTCAACTCGAGAGAACTGTGTAAATCAGTCACATTGATATTTTCTGTTTGACTTTAGTTATATTAACCAGTAGAAACCTATTGGTGAGTCATTCCATAGTTATCCAATAACAATCGATATATAACCCCTTGGTCTCCCCGGCAGCCATGAGTAATAAACTGTCCAACATTTGAAGAGCATTAAGCACTTTAGCCATAATGAATATATTGAAGTCCGGTCTCGATAAATCTTGACAAGGAATATTTAAAATGGTTTATTTATTTTCATTGTGATAAATTACTTACAGTTACAACACTTTGTAACTATTATCACAAAACATACCATTTAAGGATTTTCTATTAAATATACTTGTAATTAAATTAATTAATCAATATATACCACATTATATTAAGTATATAATAGAAAGAAAACACCATGTATTTTGAACAAGATTGGTTATCGAGTTAGATATATGTAACAAATTACATGCCCCTAGGGCATATCCTTAACTCTATCAATCTTCCACTTGCACCCGAGGTCAACTATGGAATCTTATTCCAACTTCTCCAATGGATTTCCTTAAAAACCAATCAGATCAGTCCCTTAGTGAACAGGTTTTCTATTATGTTTCAATCGTCTACTATGCCAATCTACTTACTCCGACGCTGATATACTACCTTTATCATATTTAACAGTTCGGAGTATATCTTTTGACTTCCTATAAGCTCTAAGTTTTGTTATGAACTATACTATGACATTATTTTCATATAACAATGTTATGAGATTCTCAACATTTGGAATCAACCTCAGCTCGGTTAGAAAACTTGTGCATTTATTATATATACATTGCTTTTATCATGGTGTTATTCAAGGCGATGTACCAAGCCATTTCATTGAATTGGTCACATTCTTTCATTTGAAACATTTCCAACTTAAATATTTTTATTTTGAATTTATTATTGACATATTATACTCAATATCACTTGTGAAATTTGAGTGCAAACATTCCTTCATAAGGAGTTCGTTGTTTCTTTAAACAATTCTCTAGTGTTTCATAAAGATACGATGACACCTCAAACAACGATTTAGTTATATCAATTAGGATTTGATACTTGCTTTATGTATCAAGTACATAAAAAAATCATGATATCATAGACAACATTACATTTATGATATTTCTTATTACCAAAGCATAAGGAATCATCTTATGTATTTCGTATTAAACATTTTAATAAGGCGTCCTTGCATATTCTTTAGGACATTCCCAATACCTTTTATACTTATTATAAAAGACATCATTTAAAAATCCAATGTCGAGTACTAAAACAGTTAAGGTTGATTTTAACTCAAGTACATTATTAACGATCAACAATGTGTTGTTTACTTATGGCTTAGAAATACCTATGTACCCTTTAACGTTCATTCTTATGAACACGCTTCCTTTGCATTTTGACTAATAATCAAACTATTTGATATTTCTATCAAAATATATATTCAATTATGATGCTTATAAAATGATACTTTCTATCATTTCTTGGATCATATCCAAAAACCCACAAACTTTATATCCCTTCCATTAACTTCGGGACTCATTGGTAGTTATGTGCAAATAGTCTATTCCAAACCATTATTTAGAATGCTCCATTTCAACACCTATGTACCAAACACAAAGTCATACTAAGCAATGATTTTGTAAGTAAATCCAAACTAACTTGAGCACATCAAATGGTGAATCGGTTACTTTAATTTCAACAATTCAAAACTATAGTATTATTCTTATCAATATATCTCATTGTATTCCAATTACATTTGTCTCTCCCTCAAAGACACATTTGCAGTGAATTTATTATATCCCTTTGGGAATAATTATCAAAATTGTATTTTGATAATGTATTTGGAATCTATTTTGGATCTGCACATCATACCATATCATAGAGTCAATACTCTTAATGGTTTAATTAAACAACCAAAGATTATTTATTCTTAACATTGACAAGAAACTCATAGTTTCTCTTTATTGTACAAGAATACTCATTAGACGTTCTAATGTATGTGTTCATTTAGGTTCATTCAATTTTATTCCATCCCTTGTAATCAGTTTTATCCTTGGACCGTATCCGACTTCATTTTATACTAATAATTTCTTAAAGAAATTCTTCTCTACGAAATTGGTATTTATTGAAATAAAATTTGTTTCTTAATGCAACGGGGTGGGCATTCATAAACATTTTATGAATTGCCTTATATAAAACTGATTTTGCATTGGTTCACAACATAAATTAGTCATTTACTGACCATCGTTCCCAAATTCACTTGGATGATTCATACAAGATCCTTTACATATGATTATTACGTGTAGTTTTTTGTTTTGCACAACCTGCCAACTCCTTAGCCTAGGATATGTACGAGTTTCTTTTAAACCCTTATCTTGTACGATTTTGTAAACTATTCTTTGGATGATATTAATTTCTACCGTTGCGTACTACTCTCAAGCACACATCCCATAAAATGAGTCTAACTCCACTTTCACTCATCATTAATCGTGCTTTGTCCAATAAAATTTGATTGCTCCTTGTCGATACATTATTATGTATTTTAGGGATAAGTGACCTTTAAGATTGAATCTTTAATCATTTAAGTATGTTCGAAACTCTTTCCAATATACTTACATGTTCGATCAAATTGAATCATTTCTATTGCATGTTATATTATTTGTTACTACCAAAAATCACTTCAACCCAGTCGAAGTGCAAAAGATTATGAATAAAAGCTTCATAAAGAACAATAGTGATAACAAGGTCTTTCAAAAGAGTCGAAGGGATGCTTCTGCAAGTAATAAATGAATTATGGGCTTCCGAAGGGGTCAAAAAGGGTCAAAACTACCCTTCCGCTTCAGTTGATCCCTTCCGCAATAGTTGATTCTGCACGCAATAAGGAGTTTTGCATGTGTTAAAAATGCTTTTTAAAGGTATCAAATAATAAGCCTACAAAATAATCAGAGCCTGATACCTTCCACAAGAAACAACTACTTCAGTGAAAGCTACCTTCCGCAAGTATTGAAGAAGTCCAATGCTTTCGAAGGAGTCAACAAGAATGCCTTCCATAACATACCAAGTAGGTACTTTCGAAGTAGTTGAACCTTTCATAGAATTCAACACCACTTGCCATAACATCCTCAATGAATGCTTCCACAACCATCAGAATGAAAGCATTTGAAAGCATCAACCTCTTTCGCAAGTATTGGACATGTACCTTCCGCACACGTTGGGACATCCTTTCATACTTATCAAACACATCTGCAATAACATAAGAGTCGCTCCCATACCTTCCGATGGAGTCGAAGGCATCCAAGTCTTATTCAAAAGTAACATTAGAGTGGCGCTCTGGATTCAACGATGGTGGAAGGTCATTAAGGCATCCTTTCGATTAAGTCGAAAGGACCGATGCGAGGGCTTCCAACCTGCACCTATAAATAAGAACCTAGGGGTGCCCTTTTTGGAGGGGATCCGATTTCATTCCTTTCACACTTGTACTTTTTTTGAGTTTGCAAACCCTAATTTCTAAATCAAATTGGGAATTTCACTTCATTGTAATACCTAAGCCCTTGTATTCAAAAAAATTATCAATAAAGTAAATACATGGCACTTTCGAATGCATGGAGTCTGATTCGCTGCTTATATGTGGTTTCATTTATGGAACATGCACATCTATACCATTCGAAGGGGTTCCATTCAAAGGAATAGGACCCTTTTGACTCAGTTAATACCTTTTGTTCCCACTAGGTTACGACCTTAGATTACCCCAACTAATTCGAAAGGGGTTTCGAAGGGGCTAGTCACTCCTCTAACCTTGGTTTGAGGTGTTGACAAAATTTCTTGTTAACATTATATACATCTGTTCTATATTCTATGAGCTTATCGTAGACATATATATGTGTATCAAATACACATGTCCATGTATGTGATAACTCATCGATGAATATGATGAAGCATGTGAAATTGTTTTGGTTTTAATAGACTTACGATTGCATACATCCATATGTGTTAATCCAAAGAGTTCATAAACTCTTATGACGCTCCCACTAAAAGGGTGCATGACCCTTAATTGTTTGAGATATAAATACTAGTATAATATGATTCATAATCATATAATAAAAACTATTTCTCAAACATTAGCTCTGTCGATAATTCCAAAATAATTGTAAATAATTCTAGATAATTTAGTACTTTCATTACATCACTTTTGTTATGAAAACAAATACTACGTTATAGTTTTATTCATAATGAATATTCATAATATTCACATTCAAATATAACTATGTCTATTCTTCAATCAACACCGAAAATAATCAATATTTCATAAATAATGTTTGGTATGTTTTACAAAAATAATTTTCATCACTTAATGCAATCATTAAGTGTTATATGGCATACTTCCACTATTTCCGCCATAACTATAATAGCATAAAAAATTCGGAGGTCCATTATTCACTTTATGTAGATAATTTATTTCATATATAGTAACTAGTTTACAATGGAGAGTTCTTTAATTAAATATCTTGAACTCTAATAAATAGAAAATAATTTTCTATACGAATAGGAATATAAATCATATTTCTTATTCCAATGTTAAGTATCACTCATCATTATTATTGTTCTCATCTCCGATGTTTCTTTACGAAGTGAAGTGACTATTAACTCTCTTCATCCCAACTGTACCTTAAACCACATCTTGTAAATTCATTTTTCTTTCTAAATGGTCGAAACATTCAAAAGAATACCCTTACTGCAATATCAAAATGAACATTTTACAAAAGCACACTCAATTATCCTTAACATTTAAGGACATCATATATTATGCATTTTGCGTAAACTTATCAAACTAACATTTCAATGATCGAGCTCTTAGATCTATCTTGTAGTTTTGGTCTAGTGTTACATTTAACACAATACGATCTTTGTTGTGATCAATCAAATTGAATACTCGATCTCACAGTATGGCTTATTTGTTTATTCCGACTGAACTAATTTCATTGAAGTATCGTACATTACGAATAGTGACCATTCACCATATAACACTCATATATGATCGTATATGGATCAAATATCCATAGTCCTGTATTGCTTTTGAGTTCAGAACTCATAGAATGCAATACACGGTGTAACAACCCGTTTTTTCAACGCTCAAAAGTCGACACTATTACATCCACGGTATTCACGTGCCGAGCATTCAAGTGTCGAAAAGACAGACTGTTGGGGGGAAAAGAAAGAATAAAATCTCACATCATGATGAGTAATACATAATATTCAATAGATCTTTAGAAAAGAAAAACTGTAATATACATACATCAATTGGAGTTAACTAACCAATCATCAACCTGTACAGTTATAACAAACTGTCCTCACAAATGCTGATAGATACAAACCCAATGTGGCAGAAATAAAATATACATGAATACATCTTAAAGGCATCCAGCTCATCTCTTGAAGCTCCAATGCATCTAAAGTAAACTTGGAAAACATGCTCGGGCTGACCCAAGTATTATAAGAAAATAACGCCCGGATCAATCTGGTAAAACAACGTGAGAAACACACTTCAAATGGATTTTTAAATAAAGGTTCATAAGGCCACGCCGCACATAAACACGAATTTATTTTTACCTTATGATAACTAAACCTTTTCTATACGAAATCCATTGATATTATAATAATGTCTAGGGTTTAAAATAAATATTGAATATAGCTTGAATGCTTGCATCTCACGTTCTAGCATAGTTGGGCACAACTAATTCCATATGGCGCTTATTAGAGAATGGATTCCATACAATGACAAGGCTACTGGGGTACCTCCTACCATAGTACACATCTAGAAAAATATACTGAGGGCCTCACATGGACACCCTACTAGCATAGGATCGGCCCACCCCATGCTTAATAGTACCAAATATTTCATCACCTCAGTTGCCCTACAACCTTTTCCTGAGAACTCTCATGCACAACCAAATCCATAAATATATATATACACATATAGACACACACACATATATGTATATATATCTAGAAGGACGATGGCAATACCCTAATGGGTGCGACCCACATAGCCCTACTACATCTCCCCTATTTTAGTCTTTCCCGGGTGCTGAATCTAGAGGTTACGGTTTTACCTTTTTATGTAGCAAACCCACTTGGAATGCTAACACTGCCCTGCAAGCAACAATGCAATACCAACATTCATCCATACAAGTTGTTCAGGATAAGAACAAACTGAAGCACTACTTCTGCTACATCTATTTTGGAATCACCCTCAGGATTAGTAGCAAGCAGTCCTTGCACTTCAAAGATCTCCATCTTTGATTTCATCATCTTCAGGATGTCTTCAATTTGAACGCTTATACCGGTTCGAAGTCGTTTTTGGATAGTATATCCGATCCCGGTCTCCCCGAACCGATAACGATAATTTAGAAATAGCCAAGACTTAATAGTCAGTTATTTAACTATAAAATTAGCAAACAGTTCAACCAAAGATTTAATTCCAGAAGGAAAATAACACTGGTTAAGCACATAAGCAACCCTAAGCCTGTTTAATTAATCGTTTCATTAATTAAAACCACTTTGTAAATTCTTGTATCAAAAATACTTTTACAAAGATATATTCACAGGTCTTCTCTATTCTTTTCAATACTTGGGAAAATATTGATATACTTATCTTAACCGCGAAAGTATACTCACAAAACATTCCACTTTCAAAAATTAGCAAACTTCTCCATATACTTATATCAACAATATAAGTATATTCACAAAACACTACATTCCAATACTTAGAAAGTGTACCCATATACTTATCTCAACGGTAAATGTATATTCACAAATCTTAAGAAAGATTTCATTTCCAAAACCATACTCAATTTGTTTAAAACAATTTCATTTAAAAACATTGATCATAATAAGCAACTTTTGGTGTAAGTAAAATGGGTGGTACAGAAATTGAACCATATATACTTACCACCACTTCCCGATTTCAAATAGTACTATCCCTCGATTAACAATGAGATCGAACAAGTCAGAAAACTGTAACGACCCAGAATTTTAGTCATTTAATTTTGAATTATTTATTGGTTTTAATTATTGAATTATTATTTTTATAATTCAAATAGTTTAAATTTCAAATATAGGGATTTATTTGAATAGTGAATTTATTACTATTTTATAAATCTCCCTTTTTAATTATAAAAAATCCTTTTTAACACTTCTTTCCTTAAATTATCGTTTATAAATCTCCAAATTTATCACAAACTTTCAGTTTCTAAACTAGAACCAAATACTTTCCATAAAACTATCATTCCACATATTACTATAAATCCATAAATGTGATTTATTATTCAATTCTTCAAAATGGTATTATCTTCCTTTAAAAATATTATTTATAAATCTATTTTTATATCAATAAAATACCATTTATAAAACTATTCCTTTATTTGTAAAATAACATTTATAAATCTATCCTTTTTATACAATATCTTATATAAAACGTTACACAAAATATTTATTCTAAAATATTTCTACCTTCTTTCAGAAGCAAAGTCACTTTAAAATAAAAGATAAACCCATTTTATTTCCTTTAAAATAAACATTCATTATTATAATAACTTTCCTATAAAGATAAATACTTTCCAACTAATTTTAAAACATTTACATATACACATATATTAGAAAAGAATAAATAAAAGAAATTAAAGTAAAATAGAGAAGCGCGAAATCTAGTTTTGAATAAAATATCACAAAAATTTCCAACGATCATATTTAAAGATAATTCTACAAATTAAAAACCATTACCAAGCCAAAACAACAATTAATAGTATTCTAAAATATTATAACAATGCCAATAACTACTATAGCGCTTAACCAATGCTATTGCTACTTTTATCACTAAAAAGATTTTACTTTTCACATGTATTAGTGTCACATCCAATATGGTCATACCATCAAATTTTAGGTTTAATAATCTAAATAACGGGTATATAGCTGAAACTAAATTCAACGGACATGTAATTGGAATTAAAAATCACAATGATGAGAAATCTGGATTTCTCTACAAAATTCCCTGTATTTCAATTTAAATGTCATTCACTTTTCAAAAGCAGATTTTTTAACCAAACCAACCAATAATTCATCCAAACATAAACCGTAAATTTTTATCTACTATATATCATACTGATTATCCAAAATGGCGAGTTTGACTCACCGAAATTCCAGCGAACGCCTAGGCGTTCCATTTTAAACTAAAATCGAACGACATTCGATTTTAGCCTAAAATTTCACTTACACAAAATTTAGCGAAGCTACTTCCATCGAATAGCTATCCCCATTACGAGCGCAATGCAAAACGTCTCATCTCGATTGGACCTTGTATGAGAGAGTTATTGGATTTATAAGATTTGATTTAATTAAAACAATTAATTTTACTAATCCCTTAATTAACATTTTAATTACCCATGCTTATCTCTTTCAAAACCCTAACCCTGATATCACAAACCCAGGCCGCCACCTGAAAATTAATGTTGTTTCCAAAAAAACGAATCCTAACTGCCATAGTTCATGCTAATTTCTGGCCACCTCACCTCAATCCAATCGATCCCTTCGGTAGATGCACTCGCCTACCTCCCACGCACATTTCCTACTTAGGAGTCGCTGCCTGAGAAAGCCTCTAGTGGTCGGAACAATGTCGGCCATTAGATGAGTGGTTGATTTTCTTTGTTTAGTCAAAGAAAAGAGGGAAAATCAAATTGGAAAGAGGGAAAAGTGAAAAAGAAGAGAGAAGAAATGGAAGAAATGTATTAAATGTTAAATTGTCTTAGGGTAGTGTTTGGTTTTGAAAGTGACTAACGATCGTGCAATATGGAATATTAACTAAACTATTTACTTGTGCGGAATATAAATATAAAAGTAAAATAATAAATTAAATGACACCAAATTTTTTTATACTGGTTTGAAATTTTCGTTCTACGTCTAGTCCCAGACTCCTTCTAGAATTTAACTATCAACCCTCACTTAATCTAAAGGAACAGGTATTACACCGCTTGAGCAAATGAACGGGACTTTAACCACCTAAGCAACATAATAGGACTTCAACCGCTTGAGAAATCGAACAGGACTTCCAATACAAATAGTAGAAATGTTTTTGACAAAATATGCTCTTGAATAGCACTGATAAGTCAATAACACACACCCTTCCTATAATCTTGTCTTTTGTGGTATATCGTGTAATTTGTGAAGATATTAAGTTTATTAAATCACTAATGAAGTTTGCTTGAATGAACAGTGATTAAAATGAAATATTGAATGCAAATGGCAAGATAGCTTAGACAATAAGAATGAGAATTAGAATTATAAATTAGTGATTAAAACAATGGATTTCATGGCTATATATAGTGATTAAGAGTTGTAATTATTTGTGAAAGGTAGCCATGAAAGAATACGGAAGCAACTCTTGACTCAAGAGTTGTTTCTATTCGCTGAAATGAAGTGACTTTTAAAAAATATAGCTGTTATGAAGATTCAACCTCTGAATAGAACGAATCAGCCAGCTGAATGGATTAAAATTTGATTCAGTAAGAAAACAGTGTAAAAACAACCCAATTCAGCCGGCTGAGTATGCATGGTCAGCCGTCTGAATATTCAAAGTAAACTGTGCACATGCACAGAATTTAGGCGGCTGAACTATGCTATTCAGCCGGCTGTTTTCAGTGTTTTGTGGCATATCAAAGTTTTGAAAGAATTTTAACATATGAACTAAGTTATTAAAAACTTTAGCAGATGAACTATGTTTTGAAAAACTATAAATTGCGTTTGTGTGCATATACTACTTCAGAGAGATTTTAACACGAATTACTACTAGACTCGGACCATAGACTAAATATATTACTGAAGCTTCTATTTGGAATCTGGTCTGCAATCCTTTAGATTATTTCTTGAGTAAAAAAGTAAATTCTCCTGCAAATATGGTTAGTTCATATAATATTTACTTATATAGTTGTCACAATCAAAACATCAAAATTCAAGGTTCTAACAGGTTTATCATTCAATTTTCGGTATCACGCTACACAACAATTTGTTCGTGTATGGGCCGCGAAACGACAAAACAAGAATATGATCTCGCAGAAAAATGTGATACAATCTCAAAACAATAATAATATACATTAGTTATCTTATTCTTTAAAATTTCAAAAATATCATTGTTTGTCGAAAAATCGCCAAACGAAAATTTGAATATTTTCTAAATTAAATTTTTTCGACAAATGAAATTAATTAAATTTAAAATACTACAATAGAAATCGAGTAGTTATATTAAAAATAAATCTCCTTATTATTTATTAAATTCGAATCAAATTTAAATACTTAAATAAATTAAATATTCCTATTCGAAACGTTAAAAATTCTACGTCATTACATTCTTTTCCCTTTAAAAGAATTTCGTACCCGAAATTCCCAAAGGAAGAAAAGTGTCATCAAACCCTTAGCTTTCACAATCAATTTACTAAAATGAGTTATTAAACCTTTAACATCTCATATGTTAGGAAAAATGCCGGCAGCACCTCCTTTGCACGGATCGATTGAAAAAACTAAAACTGGCCTAAACTAATGAAAGAAAACAAAGGCCCAAAGTGGCCTCCCATATTTGGGGAATGAAATCATCAATAACAACATAAATGCGTACCTATTAGTCGAGCAAACCTACTTTGCTCATGAAACCAAAAGCATCAAACTAGCCTTTGCTTCCATATACATGTAGCTCACTTACGAATGATATCCAAATATATAACTTTCATTGCTAATGTCAAAAGAACACATTTACTAAATCTGTACGATGTACATATACCATTCATATGAAATATCAAATTAGATTCCCCACTCGATCACATAAATTTCACATCCAAACTAGTAACGCTCACTCGACTCTCTAGTGCGGACTCCGATCAGGTTCCTTGATTAGAAACCTCCGTCCTCCTTGCGTAGACATATACTATGATAAGAAACATCAAAATCAAATCAAAAATCTATATCCAGTGTTCACCATCAAGAATCGAGCGAATAATCTTTGTTTGGATCGGTGTGAGTCACCTCATAATCATGTACTCGAATCTGGATCACATAGTTATGCGAATAAAATGATCTACGTACAATCTATGTATTTATTCCATTGGTTTCTTAACTTACCAAATTTTTTTTTATTCCCATTCGTTATTACTTAGTATATTTTCTTTGATATTAATATCACTTATGAATCATTTCATAAAATCATTACTTAATTTTATTATAAACATTTTATAAAACACAACTTATGTTTATCAATAATTTTAAAACTTAAGTTCATATTTGTATAATACACTTCTACATCCTAAGAGCGTACATATAAATTCTGTTATTCGGCCTTTTGTCCCGGCTATATCCAGGCTGACTGGGCAATTTAGACTCGATGATAAGCAAGGAAAGCAATTCAAAGGGGTGGTAACAAAGTCCAGAGACCAAGCATAGACGACAATATGATGTGACGATCAAGCGAAGCAAAATATAGACTCTACAGAGTATTTTAAGTATGGAATAGCGCTTCTCCTAGCCACGGATTGGATCAAATCACTATGGATATAAACAACTTGGATTAGCAGTTCAACTCAATGGAAATCGATCGATATCTCTTAAAACTTGAAAGCAACCATGAAAACAACTTTGGGACATGAAGCTAGCATAAGGGGGATCCACCTGACCGATCGCAGCTCGCCATGTGGCCAGGAAGACCGATCGGCCCTGATCGCTCAATGTTAGGAGTTAGGCCTTGAAATTTTCTAGGTGATCTTGACTACATCTGGAGATTCTGTACGTGATTTTTTTAGAAAGATATTCGGTCGTCTACGCCTATAAATACAGGGTTCGTAGCTCATTTGAAGGATCCTTACGTAGTTGTTTTCTTTGTACTCCATTGTAATTACATATTCCTATCTGATCCCTCTTGTACTCAGAAATTCAAGTCATTAATAAAGTCATCTCTTCAAAGTGGACGTAGGCACTCAACGTCGAACCATTATAAATCCGTTTGTCATTGTTTTTTGCTTGTTTACTCTGTTTTATTTTTTATTTCCTCATTTATTTCTCTACATATTGGGTGTTTATGGAAACTTTTGGTGCAAACATTTTAGTGCTTTCATTGAGAGGTATTTCTCAGCCTGAGTGGATCTCGTCATCTACTGGTGCATTCCCATATCCGCGAGATAGATCCAGTTTTCTACCGATGAGTTCCGTTACTACTCAGATTTTAAGAAGATCTAGAAGGAAGCTATTAGCCATGACCGGAGGAAAGTCTACTACTTCTTGTATTATTGAAGGAAATAACGATGCTTATGTTCAACAAGTTGATCAAAATGTACAACTGGGGGCTGTCGATGCCCATAATCCAGCTGAATATATCACTAGAGCTGATTTTGAAGTCCTAATGAAGAAACTGATGGATAGTCATCAGCATCTCAATCGGCAAATCTAGGCTAACATCAACTTGATGAATCAGTTGAAAGATCAGCACAAAAAGATTAGAAGGGAACCTACTCCATATTCTAGATCAGAAAATTCCTCCTCATCCGATGACTATCATCGAAGCAGATGCTGTAAAACGGATCCATATGCACTTGGAACATCAGGACAAGATCAGGCTATCGACCAAGTCCGATCGGCACCGATCTATGCCGAACCCCCCAAGGAGATCGGCAATGAACCCCCTAATCAAGGGGGATCGGTATATAGGTGGAGGTGTCGCGATCAATCAAAGTGCTGAAGCTTAGGCAAACATGGTTGAACCATAGTTGAGAGACGACGATGGAACTGCTACTCATGAAATGTATCAAGAGCAAGAGGAGGCAATGCAATGTGGCACTACCCAGAGGCATGGATCGTGTCGTTCACGTGAGGTGGAACACGACTACCGCATGGCACCAACTTTCCAAACACCGAACTTAATAGCTGTAGCGAGGAAGCTAGTGAAAGAAAGTCAGGGCTTGACCAACGATGATTGGGGACTCTCCAGAAGTCATAATGCATTCACCGATAACATTCTACATGTATAATACCCATCGACGTTCCATATGCCTATGATGCCTGCCTATGTGGGAAAAATCGACGCTAGGCAGCATCTCTTGAAGTACGAATGACACATGCAGGTGTATCCCCATTTTTTAGGAAGATGTTCCGACTATATAGCTCACCAAGTTGCCACCGCAGTCAATCTCTTCATTTGATGGGTTAGCAAGGTAGTTTCTGGAGCAATTCCGCATGCACATGACTCGCCCCAACGATATAATGTTGCTCTCCAGCTTGGTCCAGGCATCGGGAGAGTCCATGAAAGATTTTTTGGAAAGGTTTAATACAACTGTTATAGAAGTTAGTAATCTGAATGATAATGCAATACTCATGGCACTAAATAGGGGAGTCAACCTCGATTTCAAGTTTGGCGATTGGCTAGCAGGAAAGCCTCCTTTTACATTGGACCATTTCTTTACAAAGGCAGCTCAGTGTTTGAGGAAGGAGGAGGCAAAGCGAACCAGGAAGAGAGATGTTCCAGGCCTAAGCGCCAAGGGAGTATAGAGTAATGTGGTAGTAAAGCAGTCCGATGAAAGTTCTGGAAAAGTTCAGATCAATGTTCAGAAAAAACCGAATAAGCAGAAGAAAGGAGGTGATAGAAACCACGACCGAAGATGGGATTCCGGAAGAGGAAAGCCGAGGATCCTATCATTTGATACATACATGCCATTGAATATTTCACTAGAGAATGTTTATCTATCGACCTATAACACTATGCAGTACAGAAAACCGCCTCTGAAGGAACCGACGGAGAAGCAAAAACAGTCCAGAAAATACTTTAGATTTCACGAGAGTTATGGACATACCACAAATGAATGTCGCCACCTCTGTGATGTTATTGAGAAGTTAATTTGAGAAAGAAAGTTGTAGCAGTTTGTTTAATCCCCACAGGATGGCGGACAAAGGACATCCTACCCCAATTGAGGACAAGCTCCATCGAGTGCTGAGGAACCTCGGCGGATAGCTGAGATTAGTTATTAACACCATTATCAGAGGACCACATCCACTCAATAAAAGCTGGAATGAGATGGAGCGTTACGTGAATTAGACATGTTGATATTGAATGTTGCTCGAACACGGAGGGCGATGCTTCAACAAAGCAGCAACGAACTATGATAGATGATATCGTATTTCAAAGTAGACATGTGGACAAGGTGAAGGCCTCTATGATTGATCCAATGGTGATCTCGGCCATGATTGGCCCCGCCTTGGTGAGAAAGATTTTGATTGATTGCATAAGTTCTGTGATTATTATTTTCAAGAAGGCATACAACCAGATGTTACTGGAAGCCAAAGATTTGAAACCATGCAAAGCCCGTATTCATGGCTTAACGGTATTGCTACTGAAGTGGTAGACTATGTCGAGCTACTGGTGGTATTGGAAGAAGGCAACCGTAGGAGAGTGCGGGTGCTGCCGTTTGTTGTGATGGATGTGAACTCTCCGTACAATGCTCTTCTGGGCTGACCGGCTCTTGCTGAATTCAAGACAGCCATCGCCCCTTGGTGCATAATGCTAAAAGTCTTGACAGAGAATGGCACAAGAATTATTCATGGAGATCAGGTGACTGGACGTGCCTGTTATATGGCTGGGTTAAGAGATGCTCAACGAAGGGAGAAAGGAAAGGATGTGAGAAGCTTCTTTGCATCAAAACCAATAAAACTTAGCAATCAACGTCCGAGCCTTGACTTGGACACCACAGTCAGTTCTATAAAGATATAGATTCGTGAGATGAAGAAGTGGATCCCAAAGAAACCAAGGCTGAACCTGCAAAGCTGACGGTTGACATCACGGTTAGCCTTGAAGACCAATCACGGGTCCTGAAGATCGAATCACAGCTTAGTGCAATGATGATAAAGGAATTAGCTAGTTTTCTCCAAGTGAATCTCGATGTGTTCCCTTGGAATCATTCTGACATGTGTGGGATCTCGCCGACCATCACGATCCATGCATTGATTATCGACCCGTGGCATGTCTCAGTGAAACAAAAATGACGTGGTATGGATCTAGAGAGGTCTGTTGCACTTAAAGAGGAGGTGGATAAAATCAAGAACCATGGGCTTATTAACGATGCCCTCTACCCAAAATGGGTATCTAATCCAAGTCTTGTGAGAAAAGCTGATGGGAAGTGGCGCACATGCGTCGATTACTCGAATTTGAACAAGGCATGTCCGAAAAACAGCTTTCCACTTCCAAGGATAGAACCAGCTGGTAGACTCAACCATTGGACATGAACTGTTTTCATTCATGGTCGCATACTCTGAATACAATCAGATTTCGATGCACATCCCATACCAGGAACACACCGGCTTCATTACCGACCTAGGATTATACTACTACGTTGTGAAGCCTTTTGGACTAAAGAATGCTGGAGCTACTTAACAAAGATTGGTCAACCAGATGTTCAAAGACCAGATCGGACGATCGATGGAAGTATGTGTGGATGATATGCTCGTGAAGTCACGACAATCAAATGACCACATTGATGATTTGGCAGAGATGTTCGGTGTTCTCCAGAAATATGGATTGAAACTTAATCCGTTGAAATGCTCTTTTGGCGTTGCATCTAAGGGAAATTCTTATGTTTCATTGTTAACTCTCGTGGAATTGAAGCTAATCCTGGGAAGATTTAGGCGATAAGAGATATCCGAATGTCGAAGACGATTAAGTAGGTGCAGAGTTTTATTGGGAAGGTCGTCGCACCGAGCCAGTTCATCTCCAGAGCTATTGACAAATGCATTCCTTTCTTCAACTTAATTAGAAGAGGGAAGACAAACTTTGAATGGATGTAGGATTGTGTTGATTCCTTTAAAGCTCTGGTACATCACTTAGAGAGACTGCCTATCTTATCCAAACCACTGGATCATGATGACTTGCACATATATTTAGTAGTGTCACTACTCGCCATAAGTGCTGCACCACCGTGCAAAGAGAATCGAATAAATATGCCAGTGTATTATGTTAGCAAGCGGTTGACATATGCTGAAAGGAACTATCCGATGCTAGAGAAACTCATGTATTGCCTATTGATTGCATCAAGCAAGCTCCGCCCTTATTTCCAGGCTCATCCCATCAGTGTTTTCATGGACCATCCGTTACGACAGGTCCTAAGCGACCTGAGACATTTGGAACGTTACTTAAATAAGACATCGTATTGGGCTAGTTCGATATCACTTATCTCCCTTGGAGAGCCCTTTGGGGATAAGCACTGGCGGACTTCATAGCCGAATTCAATGCACAAGACGACTCTACGAAGAGCAGTAAAGAACCAATCATCCAATGGAAGATGTACATGGATGAAGCATCAATGTTCTGTCTCCGGAGTCATACCGGTAACTCCTGAGAAATGCTCTATCTGCTATGCCCTGAAACTTGACTTTCCTGCAATGAATAACGAAGCTGAAAATGAAGCCGTGATAACTGGGCTTAAACTGGCTAAAGAGCTGGGAGTAAAAGCTTTGCAAATTCTTTGTGATTCCAATTAGTAGTGTATTAAGTCAGGGGAGAATACCCAACAAAGGAAAGCGACTTGCTCCTTACCTCAAACGAGTCCAAGAGCTGCTAATTAATTTCGAGCATTACACTATTACACACATCCCCCAAGAACAGAATGAGAAAGCCGACTCGCTGGCCAAGTTGGCTAGTTTAGGGTATGCATAACAAATAGGCTTGGTTCCAGTTGAAATACTCGGTGCCCCAATCATTGGCCAGATGGAGATTGATTGGGACTTAGAAATAGAGCCCGAGAAGAAGTCATGAATAACTTCGATTAAAGATTATTTACAAAGGGGAATCCTTCTCGAATGGAGAAATGAAAACCGACAAATCCTTCGTAAAGCTTCATGATACATCCTTCAAGAAGGAGTCATGTACAGGAAGGGTTTCTCTGCCCCCCTGCTTTGGTGTATCGCCAATGATGAAATCAAGTGAGTAATAAGAGAAGTCCATGAAGGAGAATGTGGCGATCACACTGAGGGGCAAACCCTGGTGAAGAAGATACTCCACTATGGTTATTTCAGGCCAACTGTCAATCGAGATGCAGTTGATTATGCTAGACGATGCAACAAGTGCCAGATGTTCGCAAAAACTCCAAGAGCCTTGTCAAAAAAATCACTCAGATGGTCAGTCCATGGTGTTTGCTACTTAGGGTATTAATATCATCGGCTCTTTGCCGATTTCTAAAGGTGGTGTGAAGTACGCCATCGTAGCATTGATTACTTCACTAAATGGGTTGAAGCTGAACCTTTAGCTATGATCACTACAAAGAAAGTAATCAATTTAGTTGTTCGAAACATCATCTGTCATTTTGGTCTCCCCCAAACAATCATAACCGGTAATGAGACTCAATTTGACGGTGCTGAATTCAAAGACTTATGTCGCCAATATCATATCGAGAAAAGATTTGTAGCAGTTACTTACCCTCAAGCTAATGGACAGGGCGAAGCTGTCAACAAAATCATAAATATATTCTACATAAGCATTTGGAACAGGCTAGAGGAAAGTGGATTGACGAACTCCCATCAGCATTATGGGCATATAGAACTACCCACAATCCACGACTGGTCGTACTCCATTCGCCCGTGCTTTCGGCTCCGAAGCCGTGATTCCCGTAGAACTCGAAGTCCCTTCTCATCGAGTGACTTACTATGATTCCAAAACTAACTGAGATCTTCATTTGGAATCTCTAGACATAGTTGATTAGAAGCGCGAAGAAGCTGACTTGAGGGCAGCTACACACTGACACCAAGTCGCCTAGTATTATAATGTTAAAGTCCAGCCTAGGACCTTTGAAATTGGCAACCTTGTTCTGAAACGATCCTTCCTAGCCCCGCAAACATAGGTCCGAGATGGAAAGGATCATATGTCATCAATCAAAAGCTTGGAGATGGAACTTTCAAGCTAACGATCGTCGATGGCATCGCACTTCCTAGAGCATGGAATAGAGAGAATTTACGATGGTATTTCACATAGTTTTGTTTCATTCAGTTGTATTTCATTTAGAATTTTCTTTTACAGTTGAATTCACAGTCATGTAATAAGACAGATTTTATTGCTTCTTCCTCGGTTTGCAATAAAACTTAAAGTTCCTTCCATATCTTTGAATTGTTTGTGCATAATATAATAGTTGTGATATACGACTAAATTAATATAAATCAACAAGTACCCAGAGTCTGGTGCCAACCAAGTACACATGTCCATGAACAAATTGAACCAAATGAACATGACCTGATCGTTCATCCATTAACTCTCGTGTCAATGCGACAGGCTGAGTATAATACAAAGAACAAGTGTGACTCGACCATCCGTTGACTAACTCACTTTCCCGATTTGATGGGAAGAATGTAAAGTGAAAATGGTCTCGGTACGACGACCACTTTTCGACTTTCGCCCTAGACTTGGGGGCAAGGGAATTAACCAAGGGAAATGTGATTCGACCATTTCCCAGAACAACTCCAGTTACCATAGTGTGGGCCAGAGTATATATATCAAACGGGTGCAATTGACCGTCCATCAACTAACTCTGATCCCCAAAGTGCGGATGAGAATATAAACACAATGAATGAGTGTGATTCGACCATTTATTCGCTAACTCTAGCCTGAACCCGATAGGAGGAGTATAAATTTATCATGGATGAGACCCAACCATCCGCATACAAACTCCGCCAACCCAAGACCGAGGACAGGAGTATAATCACTTAACCGCTGAACACGACAACATAACATGGTGGCTCGCGCCTAGTGTTTGAAATGACTTAAGGCCATAACTAAAAGGAGGCCTTGAGATGGGTTTGTTGGATCGATGCCCGAAGCAACGGGCGACCGAAAGACATTACAACTTGAACGACGAGCGATGAATTATAAGTACATTGATTGGAAATGTAATAGCTCGAACATCTAAACAAGTTTTGTACAAAACCTGAACAGAAATGAAAGAGTTTTTTTTATATACTGAAACCTGGAAACTAACTACAAACTTATTTCAAAAACCTAAAACCAAAAATGGGGGTCGTACCCGCACAATTGTGACCAACAAAAAGATACAAGCTACCTGGCTACGCACTGCCCAAGCCAGTTCGACGGCTATCTTTTCCTCTTTTTTTGGGCTTCTTTGGGGTGGATTCTTTAGAGCTACCACCTCGTCCTCTCCTCTTCGACCCTATTTTGCCCTACCTACCCTTAGGAGAGATGCTTTCAGAGATAGAGGTGGTCTTGCTTTGGGATACAGAAGGATCGTTCTCCTCGGGAGTGAAGCCGCCAGGCAATATAACTTGAAGTGGAGTAATATCCACTTTGGCACTCTCCTTCTTGGCTTGCAACTCCAGCTCCTCCTTTTCGAGGTGCTCCTTCATGCTTAGTTTATCAATGTGTTCGGAGGCATGGGTCACTACAATGTCCTCTAATTTATCATAGCCCTGTTGATCATCAGTCTTTTCTTCATGCGGATCAGCTCCTATGACTTCAGCATCCGGGACTACAGTCTCAGTAGGTTGATTGCTAGGAGCCACCTATATAGTGACGGTCGTAGTAGGCCCAGCAGTCTGCTCCTGTTGTTCCATGGAAACATCATTATGGAGAGCATGGATAGATGTAAAGGGAACTGCAATTTCATGAAGACTAATGGGTAACCCCATGAGTATCGGGCATGAGATGTAAACCTTCTCAAATGTTGAAGAAGTGAGAGATATACCTTCACTAGATTGGCCTTCGGTCGTAGCTAGAGTGCTGCCTTCCAAAATCGGAGATAGTCCAAAAGATTTATCCATCCCTGGATGGTCTGGATTTTAGTCTACGTCCTTCTTTAGGGCATGAGAAATTGAAGCACCAGCTGCTTGAGTAGTAGGGAGTCTTGAGAACCAGATCCTAAGGCTTCTCCGCCATCTTTCCCCTTACCAGGGATTGCTAGATCGTTGAGTAAACTAAGCCGAGCAGCCCAGAGCTCATTGGGCTCTTTGTCGTGCAAAATTTCATGCATGAACTGCTCTTCATCCACTTCAGCACCACCGAGGGACTTTTTATTTTCAAATCTACAATATAGTCCCAGACTTCGACGAGCAATTCGGAATACCCCTCTGCAATGAATAGGAGGTTGTGATTCATCAGAAAGCATGCATTGTCATATATCAACAGTGGACAAAACTCGTCCTTTATCTCTGTCCAGTCCGCCTCCCTAGCCGTTTCCTTAAGTGCCTCTATCAATGCGAGTTGTCTATCGGCCTCTATTTTAGCTTCGCGAGCTTCGACAATATCCTTATAGTATCACTGGGACTCTAGCTAAGCCTTAATTTCCCTATGTTTTTTCTTCATGAGCTCTTCCTCAAGCTGTTTAATGCGAAGGGCCATAGCATCATCGTCCTTTTTCAACACCTCCTTCTCCTTCTATAAAACATCTTTTCGAAGGCTAAAGTACCGCTACGATGAACGGCAATGTCCAATTTAGTTTGGTGCACTTTCATTAAGTGCTCAATAGCTTCAGAAGATTCACTGGCTTTTTTCTCAGCATTGGCCAACTTCGTACCCAACTTCTTGACCTCCTCATCCAAGCACTTAATAATGTCTTTGTCATGGATCGCCTCAAGACTTAAGTCATCGATCTTGCGTTATCTCTCCATCGACACCTCAGAAATTCTCTCAGCGACATGGAGAGTTGTAATATGCTGGATATAGACATCATTAACGTAGTAGAGCACTATGTCCTTGGCCTCTTGAGGAATTGAATGCAAAGCAGGAACAACTTTTAACTCGTCAAAGCACAACTTAGGAAATGTGGCCTTGAGCTTATCCATCTTCTCGGTGGCAGTGGCATCAAGAGTAGTAGAGGCTGAAAGGACCCGTCTATCATGCTTGCGTGATGAGATATTAAGGCCTTCTGCGCTAGACTAGCGTTTAGAAGATCGGCGGGAGCTGGAAGAACCTGAATGTTGCTTGGGCACAGTGCCTAGACTGGAGGCACAAGGAAGCGACTAGCTGCTACTATGTATAGGGGGCATTGAGTGGCACCCTTGTCATGAGAATTGAGATTTTGACTTGTGCTTGGACGATGAGTCCTTGGATTGATAGCTTCGGTCTAGGTCTTCTCCCTCTTCATGACCTTCTTTATCTCGACTAGGGTTAGGACCTCGACTAGGCCCAAAATAAGGTGGCTGAGAATACACGGGTATCTTTAAGCGACCATAGTTGTGAGGGCATCCCACCGAGCCTGCAAAAAAAATAAAAGTGTATAAGAATCACTGGAGTTAAAGGTGGATAAGTATCATGCGGTGCATGTGATTGTGAGTATCCTAGTGTCCCCCCAACGAACTAGTTGTTAGAGCTTTGCTCGCTGGAGTGATCTATCCTATGTAAGTAAGGGGAATGTTAGTGTTAAATAGAATATGAGATTAAGACCCGTGAGGCATAAGTTGGCAAAATCACAATTTCCAACATCGTTTGGGAGCGGGATGTCAGACAGCCCCTCAAATAGATTTTCTAGTGGCAAAGATCTAGAGTGATCTGTAGCAGCAGAAGTTAATTTGTGTTTCTTGGAGACTCACCCTCTATAAAGCTTATAAACGAGCCTTTTTCTCTCTTTTCTGAGGCAGGGAGATGTGGGCCTTGGGAGGATCCAACCACAGGCGCATGGCTTAGGCTCACAATGTTACGACTGGGCTCATTAGCATTGCCCCTACCTCGCCTTCCTCGACGACATCCTGAGCCCCTTTGACTGGGGGCACGATAGGATTAGCTTCATCATCTCCTTGCCCTACGGCACCTCTTCTCTCTACAAATTCCTCCTTGGAGTTTTTAGGCAGTCCCGTGTTGCGACCTTCTTCTAGTAAGCTGAAGAAAAAACGGCACTCGTCAATACGAAGAGATCCGATGTCCCTATCTACCACCGGTAGGTTTTAAGCGCTGAAACCGCGTTGTATATGTCGGTGGTGGGAGTGGATGCCTACCTGCAATGTCCAGTGAGAAACTACTTAATTCAAGATAAGACTTCAATAAAAGGACTTAAAGTTAAGTTTGACGCGACACTTACGTCCCTCCAGCCACCGTCCTGAAATATCGGGTGGCAGCGCACGTAGAACCATTCATTCATAAAAGTGCTTAGTTTGTTCCAACCATCAGTTACGACCTGATAGTTTGTAACTGACTCGAAGAAAGTGTATGGAAGGCTTACTTTTCGCTGTTTGAGGTTGTAGATGAATCTAATGTCTTTCAGAGTCGGCTCACGATATAAGAACTCGAGAAATAGCATATATGTTCAGTGCAAGATGCGTAGCTATTCGGATGCAGCTGAGCCAACACCAATCTTAGATGATGCAACATTTTCCAAATAAATGGGTTGAAGGGTGGAATGCAACCAGCCCAGCACATGAACTCTTTGCATGCAGTATACCCCAATGGGGGCAAGTGAGACCTATCATTACGAGTTAGGACTCGCACATTTCCATACGGAATCCCGTGTTTAATGCAAATCCTATGGAGAAAGGCCTCATCAACCTTTGAAGCTACTAAATCCTCCAGATCAATCAAAATATGATATCTTCTAAAGTGTTAGAAGCTGGCTTGATTTCTGCTTCAGGATTCAAAGGAATTTCGGGCACTTGATGAGAACTTTGGGGCTGTTTAGATTGCTGGCCTGGAGAGTTTCAAGCTGATATTGTTGCAGAACTTGACTCAGCATCAGAATTTTCATGAGAAGTAGTTTGTTCAATACCCATAGCAGCTAAATGCTCCGAGTGTCTGGAACCCATAGCTATCAAACTCAACAGATTGTAATCATTAGAAAAAATAACCTATCCCTCATGCTAGGTTTCAACTAGTGCAGTATGGTGCAATATTGTGCGGTGCATAGATAGATAGTTTAAAATTAAAATGACGGTTATGATGAGACTCTGGAATTCGATTGGAGTGACCGTCATCGCTGACCATCCCGACCGGTTTTCACATCGATGATTATAGATTTTATCTAAGATACAAGATCAATCGTCGGCATAATGGAGCAAGAAATTTGCATCCAAGTTCATTCAAGGCCAAATGTTTAAGTTCTAGTCATATTCAAAAGTGTCTGACTTTAGTTTCTGTTGATTCAAATCATATAAGTTAAAATGCAAAGTTCATACATTCACATTCTGAGTCATATGCGTTGGTATTCAAGTCAAAGTGCTAAGATCATGGTCGAGTCTCATCTCAAAGTTTAAATTTTTAAGTTCAAGTCCAATATTGGATATGCAAACGTTCATGTCCAAGTTTGTTCACATGCTCATGCTCCTAAGGCTCGGTTTCATTCATGCATACAAGTTTGGGTGATCAAGTCCTAAAGTTCAAGTGTGCTCGAATAAGGTTAAAATATGGCTATGTCCTCCTAGGTAGAGGGATCGTACCCAATCCCTCACATATGATACATAGTCCAATTCCATTTCGAACTCGATATGCCAATGATCGATACCCTCACCTTAAACCACGACCAGTCACATATCCATCACCGATCGCTTCCCCTTGCTTCACTCCACTTAACCAATTAGCCAATCCCTCTCTCTACAGTAAAGTCTTCTCCATCCTATATTGAAACCGAACCCTCTATGACCAACCCCTCCATTCCATTAGGTAACCAATCCCGCTATGATGGATTGACCCAGCTCAACTTCGAAGTACTACAAACGATCGTATCACATCAACTGATCCCTCCTCACCACTCCATCTCTTTCACATCAACACTTATCACCATTGGCCAAACCATATGAATTCAAATCGATCATAAAACTCATGTGAAATATAAATTAAAATCGCCTTGCCTTGATTTAGATCCTAAGCTCACCTTTATATGATGATGGAGATCGGGTTGAATGAACGGACGGAAGCTTTACCAAGTAAATATAGGTTCGGGTTCAAATTGAATTGGAGGGTAGAGTCGATTGCAATTAGATATTGCATATGTTCTAAGATAACGGTGAAAATTGTAGGATGAGATGGAGACTTGAATAAGTGATGGATTTGGAAGGGAGGTGATGGCCATGAACATGAGTTTGATAATGGCGGTTTTGAAGGGGAGTAGGGGTCAGATCGGTCAAGAGAGCAAATGAACGAAGTGGAGTGGAATAAGCTAATTCCATAGCTTATATACAAGTGTTGCCTACTTATTTGGGCTTGAAATTTTTTGAGGTCCATTTACACTAAGGGATCAGTATCGATCCCCCATTGAGGGGATTGGTATCGAACGCCCTTTACCAATGTTTAAAAAAAGGAAATGAATAAAAGCGATAATAAATTGCAATGCGCTTGCACTTCAACTACATGATATCGGCAATGACCCATGAACATGCACGTGTACATGCCCAACATTCAATTTCTTGAATCGACTTAGATTAAATTATTACCAGGATTTTGCAAATAAGATGTCGTTGCAGATGACAAAAGCCTTCTAACTCAATCAACAAGCTCAATGGAACCGAGCATAGGCACAGATTGGGGATTACACTCTGAATTTATATTGACATATATCGACCAAGCGCCATGATGGATGGAGAGAGAGATATGACTCTTCAACAAGATAATTCAACGGAAGGATAACGACTGTTTAGGAATCTAAATGGAATTCCTCTCGGCAACTCCAGCTTACTTCGATTCAAAGCACATCGTATTCGAAACAATATGTACTTTGGGAGGCAAGTATTATCCAGCTTTTTGACCCGGCTATATCCAGGTTGACTGGGCAAATTAGACTAGATGATAGACAAGGAAAGCAGTTCAGAAGGGTGATAACATAGTCTAGAGATTAAGCACAGACAACAATATGAAGTAATGATCAAGCAAAGTTAAGAGATAGACTAGACAGAACATTCTAAGTATGGAATAGCGCTTCCCTAAGGTAGGGGATCAGATCAGATCACTATAGATATAAACAACTTGGATTAGTAATTCAGCTCAATGAGAATTGATCGATATCTCTTAAATCCTGAAAGCGACCATGCAAAAAACTTTGGAAACATGAAGCTAGTGTAGAGGGGGACCCACCTTATCGATCGTAGCTTGCCATATGACCAGAAACACGATCAGCCCTAATCGGTCAACATTGGGAGTTGGGCCTCGAAATCTTCTAGATGACCTCGTCTCCATATGGAGATTCTGTTGGCGAATTTTTAGAAAGATATTCGATCATCTATGCGTATAAATACAGGGTTCGTAGCTCATTTGAAGGATCTTTATGCTATTATTTTCTTTGTACTCCATTGTAATTACGGATTCTGATCCGATCCCTCTTGTACTTGGAATCAAGTCATTAATAAAATTATCTCTTCAAAGTGGACGTAGGCACTCAATGTCGAACCATTATAAATTTGTTTTACGTTGTTTTTTGCTTATCTTCTGCTTGTTTACTCTATTTTATTTTTGATTTCTTCATTTATTTCTCTACATATGATTTATTGGGTGTTTGTGCCAACTTTTGGTGCAAACAATTTCAAATTTGTTTCACTTAACCAGGATTTTCAATAAATTTAAAACTTGTTTAACTTCTTACTATCTTCCCAAATTTATAAGTTATAAAACTTATTTTCTTATAATTTCACAAGAACACTTAGCTTCAATTTCTCAATTAACCCAAAAGTTTTTGACTGTCCAAAATCATCAAAAATTCCATTTCATCTCAATAAATGAAAATCAACACACAAAGGAAAACTTAAGAATTAAACTCCTGGGTTTTAATTTCAGATCATTTTGAAATAATAATAATAAAAATAACATGCATGTCTCCTTTTTATATCAAATCATACCATTGGAATTTTTAAATCAAGGTTAGCTTTTACTAAAACAACTCTATAGCAAATTTCTATGGTAGCAATCCCTCACTTAAAAACTCAAAAATGAACCCCGATGATGTTGCAGTCATCACTGGAATCATTTTCTAGCGACATAAATGAGTTTAGTGATTTTTCATCTCTTTAAAAACCATTTAAAAATATTTCTATTCATTAATACTTTCAAAATAATACTATTATTATTTTTCTTGAAACATTGAAAACAATTTCTAAAATCACCAGGGTTTAAATTCAGAAATTCTCAGTTTAAATCTTTATTTATAAACCATATTTATAAAATTACACTTTCTTATATAAGACCATTTCACAATTTTATAGCTGTGTTTAGGTTATAATAAACAACTTTTATTAAAATTTAATTTTAACTCAACAATATCATCAAACGCCTCATACAAAATCATGAAACTGAATTCACAAGGTTTTCGTGTGTAATCCAACCAAAACAGTAATTGCACATAAGCCATTTGAGCACAACTAATCAAACGATAAATGATAATAATTGAATAATAACGTTTCCTAATAAACAAACACACCATAAATAACAATATCAATTTCTAAAATAATTTCTTTTATATATAAAATATAATCTAGGTAAAATTATTTCATTTACCTAATTTTCAAAATAATGCGGTGTCGATTTTCCTTGTCCATGTGTTTAGAAACCCCCATTAATATAGTCGTTCCTTCTGCATCGACCAGAATTCATAAGTCACTTAACCGATAAATCAACACAATAATACATATTTTTGTAGCACTAAAAAATACGTGCTCAAATACGCACACGCACGCATACACATGCGCACTCAAACTCATTCTAGGGTGTTACTTACCCTATCTCTAATGAGTCTACCCCACCAAATCCTAGGTGTTCGCTCAACCTAAGCTCTGATACCACATATAACAACTTGCCTTTTCGACCCTCAAAAGTCGATGCTAATACATCTACGGTATTCACGCGCCGAGCATCCAAGTGCCAGAATGAAAGATTGTTGGGGGAAAAAGAAAGAAAAGACAGATTGTTGGAGGGAAAAAGAAAGAAAACACAGAACAAAATCTTATATCGTAATGGGTAATATATAATATTCAACAGATCTTTTTAAAAGAATGATTTTAACATACATACATCAATCAGAGTCAACTAACCAATCATCAGCCTAGACAGTTATAACAATCTGTCCTCACAAATGCTAATAGATACAACACAACCAATGTAGCAATATACATGAATACGACTTGAAGGCATCTAGCTCGTCTCCTGAAGCTCCAAAGCATCCAAACTAAATTTGGAAAACATGCTTAGGCTGACCCGAGCATTATAACAAAATAATTCTCGGATCAGTCTGGTAAACCAGCGTGAGAAACACACTTCAAATGGATTTCTAAATGTTATAAAACCTTTCAAAAATAAAAGTATCGCATAAGACCACGCCACACATGAACATAGATGGGTTTTTATCTTACGATATCCAAACCATTTCTACAAGAAATCCACTGATATTATAATAACGTCTAGGGTTAAAATAAATATTGAATATAGCTGGAATGCTTGCATCTTACATTCTAGCATAGTTGGGCACAACAAAGTCTGTATGACGCTTATTGGAGAATGGATTCCATATAATGACAAGGCTACTGGGGTACCATCTGCCATAGTACACCTTTAGAAAAATGTACCAAAGGTCTCATATGGACCCCCGACCAACACAGGATCGACCTACCCCTTACTAATAGTATCGAATGTTTCATCACCCCGGTTTCTCTACAACCTTTTCCCAAGAGCTCTTCTGCACAAACAAATCCATAAATATGTATGTATGTATGTATATCTAGACAGGTGATGACAATACCTGTAACGACCCGTATTTTCACGGATCGAAAACATCGTAAAGGAGTTGACCTTTGGTTGCATTTCTGTTAAGTTTCAGATTTTGGCAGAATTTTGTCTATGTCCTAAGTCGTAGCCGACTTATGGGTTCTGGACGAGTTAGTGTTAGGTCGTGGGTTAGATGTAGCGACCTATAGAATTATGCAACCTAGGATTTAGTTAAGTGTTAGGTCGGCAGGGTGAGTTAGCGACCTAAGGAACTGACCGACTTAAGTATATGGCGACTCAAGGGTAGGCAGACCTAGTGGGGTCAGCGACCTAGTGGTTACCGGGTCAGCATAGTAAGGTCGGCAACGACCTAGGGGAGCTGGGGTAGCAGGTTAGTGACTTAGTAGAGTGAGCGACCTATGGGATTGACCGACCTAAGGAATAAGTTAGTTAACGACTTAATAGTTAAGTCGTAGATGACTTAGGAGTTAGTGGTTAAGTCGTCTAGATGACTTAGTAGTTAGGTCGTATCCCAGTTTGTTCGCGACTTATGTTAGGTCGCGTGGGTGCTAAGTTGTTAGGTCGCAGGGTTTTGTAAGTCTTAGGTCGTAGCTTAGTAAGTTGTTAGGTCGCAGGTTGGCTTAAGTACTAGGTCGCGAGGGAGTCTAAGGTATTAAGTCGTAACCTCGTTATGTCGTAGGTCGCGCGAGATTGTTAAGTCGCGTAAGTTTTAGGTCGCGTGCCAGCGTTGTTGAGTTATTAAGGCACGCTAAGTCGTAAGTCGCTAAGTCGCGCATAGGCTAAGTCGTAGGTCGAAGGAAAGCGCATTGCTTTAGGTCGTCAAGTGTTAGGTCGCTGAGGAGTTAAGTCGTGACCGACTTAGGAGATAGCAGTTGTTAGGTCGCGGATGCTTCTGGTTAAGTCGTAGGATGGCAAAGCTTTAGGTCGTAGGTCGGCATAGTGTTAAGTCGGCAGCGACTTAAGAAGATAGCCGAGTTACGACTTAGGGTATTTTCTGCTATAAATAGGAGAGCTTCTCTTCATTTTTGAGATCCGGATTTCGAAGCGACGAAGTGATGCCATTTTGAGAGCTCGACTTCTACACTTCTTCACTTCTTTTCTCCACTCTAATCTAGTGCTTCCATCCATCCAAATCGAAGATCAAGATTGAAGATTCAAGAGCTTAGATTGAAGATCTTCATCTTTTCAAAAGAGATTTCATCGTTTGAAATGGGTTCGTGATAGATCAAGCTTCATCCTTTGCTGTCCAGATCTGAAACGTGTTGATTTGGGTTTGTTTAGGTGATTTGGTGAGTGGTGATTATCTCTCACACGGATCCAAAGGAGTATATCGGATTGTTGGCTCGTTTTGGTGTTAAAATAGAGATTTCCATGCATTTTCTTCATCCTAAGTGTAGATCCATATAGATCCATTGTTCATGATGATGTTACATCCATTTTATCATATGTTAACCTATGCAAGTTCATTCATCAAGTTTGTAGAGATATAATCCATGTTTTCATGCTTATTGGACTTTCAACTCTTTAATTACGAAAATGCCATTATTGTTATAATTGTCTACTTAGATCATATTTGAATGCTTGATTGCTTGGATTGATGATTGATTTGATTGCTTGTTATGAACTAGATGATTGATGATTAGATTTAGATCGAAGATGATTCAAAAGCTAAGGGAAAGGCTCTTGAATTGGGAAAGCTGCTCGTGGCATATGTAGCGGGATGATGAAGCTCTTATGCATAGATTTGATGATGTGAAGTTGAGATGAGGCTTTGCAAGGATGTAATGAAGCGAGGCATCATATGATGAAGACTTGGTCTAATCCAGACGGGATTATTCCAATCATGTTGATAACTCGGTGATATGATTCGAGTTGAGGATAATGAATGGATACGAGAATAGTCGTCGAGGAGGATGACTAGGAGGCTTGGATAGCATCGTTGTTGAAGGTTCTAGCATGCTCTAAGCAAGAGTACGTTTGGGCAGATTCGATAGTCCCAACGACCAACTATTGATGGTCGAGTACTCTGGGCAGATTCGATAGTCCTAGGCACGGGCTGCGACGACGTGCAGGAGTTATGTCTAGAACCGGGGTTTCCATTAGCCCTTGACGGACGGCTGAAAGAATGTGCCGGTCATTCAATTAACGGTGATATCGAAGCAATGATATCAGTGATAGCCAGAGTCATGGATGTTTGGTTGTAACGTCATTTCGGACTCAAGAGCGGTATTTTCTGGGTGCTTATCTGATTTAGGCCTTGGTACTTGGAAAACATCGCCCTTGACTCGAGTGATAATAGCTTTACTTTAAATTGTATGCTCTGCTATGTTTGCTTCTGCTTAGTGTGTGTCTGGGGGCTATCACTATAGAATGAGGTTGGAGTGGGAGGGTTGTATTCCTATTCCTTTTCCTTTATGCTCTTTTGATATGTTGTTAGTTAATTTACTGCTCACTAAGACTGTTGTCTGACTCAAGGCTTTATGTTTTAATTCTTATTGCCTTGGGCTGTTCGTCCATTTTGGGACGGGCAGACTATGTAACAGGTGACAGGTGCTGTTCTCTTCTCACGATGCTGATATCGAAGACGAGCCGGAGGGTTGCATATTATCTTCTTATATGTACTGGATATTCCACTGTTTTGTATTCTCTGAGAGATATGTAGTGAGGCTAGATGTATTGACTATGTGGATGCTTGTATTCAACTATTATGGAGTTTTTATATGATGTCATTTTGTTCTGTAAAGCTTCACTATACATATGTTCTATTGTATTTTGTCCATGCGCTGTGAGTAATACGATAGATTCTGTTGTTTTAAATCTTACCTTGACAATCGTCCATGGTCGCCTGGCACACTTTACAGCGCTCTATCTTCAGATTCGGTGCAGGGGTCATGGGAGGTCGTCACAATACCCTAATGGGTGCGACCAACATAGGCTTGTTGCATCTCCCCTGATTTAGTAATTTCCAGTTGTTGAGGCTAGAGGCTACGTTTTACCTTTTTATATAGCAAACCCACTTGGAATGCTAATACTGCCCTCCAGGCAACAATTCAATGCCAGAATTCATCCATACACGTTGAGGATAAGAACAAACAGAAGGCACTACTTCTACTACATCCATTTTGGAATCACCCTTAGGATTAGTAGCAAGTAGTCCTTGCACTTCAAAGATCCCCGTCTTTGATTTCATCATCTTCAAGATGCCTTCAATTCGAATGCTTATACCGGTTCGAAGTGGTTTTCGAATAGTATATCTGATCCCAGTCTCCCCAAACCGACAACGATAATTTAGAATGGACCAAGATTTGATAGTCGGTTATTTAACTATCAAATAAACAAACAATTCAATCAGAGATTTAATTCCATAAGAAAAATAACATTTGTTAAGCATATAAGCAACCCTAAGCCTCTTTAATAAATCCCTTCATTAATTAAAACCACTTTGTAAATTCTTATATCTAAATACCTTTACAAAGATATATTCAAAAGTCACCTCTACTCTTTTCAATACTTGGGAAAATATTGATATACTTATCTCAACTGTATAAGTATACTCAAACATTCCACTTTCAAAATTTAGAAAATTTCTCCATATATTTATATCAACGGTATAACTATATTCACAAAACACTACATTTCCAATACTTAAAAAGTGTACCCATATACCTATCTCAACGGTATAAGTATATTCATAAATCTTAAAGATTTCGTTTCCAAAACCATACTCAATTGGTTTAAAATAATGTCATTTAGAAACGCTGATGATAATAAACCTAAAACACTTTTGGTGTAAATAAAATAGGTCATATGAAAATTAAACCACATATACTTACCACCACTTCCTGATTTCAAATAGTACTATCCCTCGATTAACAATGAGATCAGACAAGTTAGAAAACTATCGTTGCCTCGATATACATTCTTAATTCTCAAGATAGAGACGAGTTTCCATACCTCCGAATTTGATGTGAAGTATGAAAAGAATACTTCCCATACACCGTAATTTTAAAACAATCATTTCTGGGAATCAAATTACATTCCTTTTTATAAAACACTTTTTTATAAACCTCTTTATATTTACAAACTCTATTTGTTAATCTCTTTATAAAACTTCATTTATAAATCTCCTTAATAAAATATCATTTATAAATCTCAAAGTATAATTATAAAATTCCTTTTGTAAATCTCCAAATATAATTATAAACTCTCAATTCATTTTTAAAATTTCCTTTACAAAACTCTTTTCCATTTATAACTCTTTTATAAATCTCCTTTTATAATTATAAAAATCCTTTTAAACAATTCTTTCCTATTTATAAAATCCTTTTATAAATTCATTCAATTTATAAAATACTGTTTATAAATCTCCAAATTAGTCACAAACTTTCAGTTTTCAAAATAGAACCAAATACTTTCCATAAACGATCGTTCTATGTATTACTATAAACCCACAAACGTGATTTATTATTCGGTTCCTCAAAATGGTACCATTTCCCTTTAAAAATATTAGTATTCTTTTATCTATAAAATACCATTTATAAAACTATTCCTTTTTTATAAAATAACATTTATAAATCTATCCTTTTTATGCAACATCTTATAAAAAACATTTCATAAAATATTTATTTCAAAATATTTTTATCTTCTTCTAAAAACAATGTCACTTTATAATAAAAGATAAACCCCTTTTATTTCCATTAAAATAAACATTCATTACTATAATTAATTTTCTATAGAGATAAATATTTCAAATAATTTTAAAACATTCACATATATACATATATTAGAAAGGAATAAATAAAAGATGTCGAAGTAAAATAGAGAAGCATGAAATCTAATTTTGAATAAAATATTACAAAAATTTCCAAAGATCATATTTAAAAATCATTCACCAAATTAAAAACCATTTTCATGCCAAAACAGTAATTAATAGTATTTCAAATACTATAACGAGGCCAATAGCAACCATAGCACTTAGCCATTGCTATTACTGCCTTTATCACTAAAAAGGTTTAACTTTTCACATATATCAGTGTCACATCCAATATGGCCAAACTATAAAATTTTAGCATTTCACAATCTATATAACAGGTATACAACTGCAATTAAAATCAACAGGTATGTAATTAGAATTAAAAATCACAACGAGAGAAATCTGGATTTCTCCACAAAATTCCCTGTATTTCAATTTAAATGCTATTTGCTTTTCAAAAGTGGATATTTTAACCAAACCAACCAATACTTCTTCCAAACAAAAACAGTAAATTTTTATCTACTATATATCATACTGATTATCCAAAAAGGAGAGTTTTACTCATTGAAATTCTAATGAATTCCTAGACGTTCCAGTTTGAACTAAAATCGAATGACATTCGATTTTAGCCTAAATTTCACTTGCACCAAATTTAATGAAACCATTTTCATCACGTAGCTAATGCCATTACGAGCACAATGCAAAAAGTCTCGCCTCGATTGAACATCATATGAGAGAGTTATTGGATTTATAAAATTTGATTTAATTAAAACATTTAATTTTACTAATCCCTTAATTAACATGCTAATTACCCATGCTTATCTCGTTCAAACCCCTAACCCTGATATCACAAACCCAGACCGCCACCTGAAAATCAATGTTGATGCCAAAAAATATAAACCCTAACTGCCACGGTTGATGCCAATTTTCGACCGCCTCGCCTGAATCCACATCGATCCCTCCGGTAGACGCACTCGCCTACCTCCCACACACATTTCCTTCTTTGGAATCGATGCCTGAAAATGCCTCTAGTTGCCGGAACAACGTCGACCGTTGGATGTGTGGTTGATTTTCTTTGTTAAGTTAAGGAAAAGAGGGAAAATCAAATTGGGAAGAGGGAAAAGAGAAAATAAAGAGGGAAAAGGATGGAAGAAAGCCCTTGAGTGTTGAATTATCTTAGGGCAATGTTTGGTTTATCATTCAATTTCCAATATCATGCAACACAGCAGTTGTCACATACGGGATTTTTCGACTTTCGAAAATTCGACATCGATACTCACTTTATCGACTGCCGAGCAATCGAGTGCCGGAAACTCCAATAGTGAGGGTTTTAAGAAAAAGAAAAAGTAGAAGAAGAAGAAGAAGATAGAAGAAAAAGAGAAGAAAGAAAGAAGAAGAACAACAGAACAACATCAGAAACAGAAAAACAATATCAGAATCTTACACATCGCAGCGGAACAATATATAATAAATAAACACTAGTCTTTTAAAACAAAGAGCTATATCATTTTATACATACATCAATCATCAGAGTCAATATACAACAATGGACAGTTATATAACTTGTCCTCATACAGAATACACAGCGGAATAAATACTATCAGATACAAATACTACGTCTCGCCATCCAGCTTGCTTCCAAAGCTCCAGAATATCCAGAATATCCTGATAATATAACTCTAGGCTGCCCGTGTGGAAATTGGTGGGCACCCAGAGTTTAGAAGGGAACAA
This sequence comes from Allium fistulosum, assembly GCA_030737815.1. Lineage (NCBI taxonomy): Eukaryota > Viridiplantae > Streptophyta > Magnoliopsida > Asparagales > Amaryllidaceae > Allium > Allium fistulosum. Next base: position 418,821,745 of record CM060907.1, on the reverse strand, counting down.
TAAACTCCGAGTCAGTCATGGTGACTGGTGTGAGATCGTAAAACAGTTATTCTTTATAACAACAAAATAATTTTTAAAGTCAATTCGAAATGCTTTTGGAAAATGAAACTACCATAAGACCTCCCACCACACACACAATGCAAACGCAGAATTGGAGGAGATTTCTTCTTATGATAGTCAAAGATGCTTGATACGCAAAATCAAATCATTTTTGATATTATTATTAGTGCATAGTGTAGAAAACATTTCGAAAGTATAATATTAATCTTAGCCAGCATAGGCATTCCGCACTTATGCCTACTATAGCTACCATCCAAACAGTGGTGACCACCATAAGTGAATGATAGGTTCTACAACTAAAACCGTACAAGATCGTATTGTTTCTTTGGATTTCCAACAAATGGCCAGGCTAAGGAACTTCCTATCCACGATGGGTACGTCCCTGGAATAGACGACCCGAGAACCTAACCGGATCTCTGCCAACACAAGGCCGGGTTACCTCTGCAAAAATAGGTAACTACTGACACGCGTATGCCATCCCCCGATCGTAACCGATCTTCCCGAGGATCCCCGATTTCCAACAAACCACATAGATAATAATGCAGCAACCACATAGGTTAAGTATCTGGGCTCCATACCATGATACCACCTCTATCCAGAAGGAATGACATACACTAAGGGGCGCTACTCCCTAGAACCTTGCTGCATCCTTCCTGTTTCGACCATTTCCGGGGTGTGAGGCTCGACGAAGTCTCGTCCACAAAGCTACGCTTTCTCAAAAAGCCCTGCTTCGGGTCAAACAAAATGATCAACCTATGATCACAAAGATATAAGATCAAACAAATGATCATATCACAAATGATCAAACACTGATCATTTCACAGCAACACTCAGTATGCCACGTTACCAAATTGGGAGTATATCGCTGATAAATTTCAACTACATAACCTCTGAGCTTGTACGTCTCAAAGAAGGGTGTTAAGCTAAGAGAATAAATTCTCCGCCACCAACAGAAATGTATTTGAAAGAAATCAGCTTTATATCTCAAATTGTAACGTCAGACACACAATCCATACAAGTCTGTTCCGGGATCGAACAGAACCGAAGGCACTTCTCATGAAGCCCTTGCACATCCAGATAAATTTCTAATCACGTCTGGACTTCCCGTCACTAAGGGTGATAAAACCTCTAAATCGGAGATCAGCCGATGTAGAGTAACTCGACGGTAATCCTTCCGTTTTCAAAAATATCCGGTCTTCAACACCGGTCTTCGAATGCGATTCATAACGACGTATCACATATTCGGAATGGGTTATACGACCCCATGGTCCTTTCCCGGCTAACCCGAATAGTGAGCGTTTATTCAAAAATAAGTGTGGCATTCAAATTCATCCAATTCACAACAGATACCTATCTAAAGGTAATTATTGATAGTCGGTTATTTAACTATCAATAAAGATGCGCAACATCATCAGATTCCAAATAATTTTCCAAATTATTTATCTTCAAAAATATCTTTACTAGATATAAAATTTCCACACTTAACCGTTTGAAAACAGATTTCAAATATTCACTTTTCAATTTATCTTTAAAAGATAAAATCTCTAAACAGTTCACTTCATATTGGAAAAGCATTTCCATACTTATTTAAAAATAAGTAATTCACAAATCATTTATTTTCAACACTTGGAAAATATTCGATATACTTAAATCAAAATTAAGTATATATTTCATTCTTTAAGGAAACCATTCTTTTAACACATTTCATTTGAGTCAAAACGAATGTTACGTAAAACATCATTACGACGACTCAAAATCACTAGTATAGGGATTCGGAATTAAGGTAGATATATAAATCCCAATACTATATAAAACATTTCCTTTCGGAAATCATTTACTATAACAACAGTGTTATAGTCCATCATTTCCTTAAATTCCTCGAAAACGTCTATTTCAACAATAAAAGTTGAAATCGATGTATTCGATACTTATCACGTTTTAAAACATCTTTTAAAACAATTACTTCATTTCTGTAATATCGCTTTCCCAAAACAAGTTCATTTTACTTAACAATATATTCACTGTCCAAAATCGTGAATATACTTCACTAGCCACATTTCAATATTTTCTACACATTTTATTTAAATAATAATCCGCTATCCAAAATCGCGAATATATCTCCTTTAACATTTTAATTTATCAAATCCAATTGATTTCGAATTTATAAACAACGTTTATAAATTCTATTTCTATTTTCTAACGACTTCAATTTAATAAATCTTCTTTATTAATAATTCGATCAATATTCCATTTAAAGGCAAAAAAATCCAATTTATAAGTAAATCTCTTATAAATCTTTTATTCTACAGTTTCATCCATTTTATAATTTCACAATTTATGAATCTATAAATTCCATATCCTCACGATTTATAATTCTATAAATTTCATCTTTAACACTTATCATCTCGTTTTAAAATTCCAATATTTTAAATTTATAAATATCAACTTTTTAAATCTTTTAAATAAACTGTTCACAAAGATCCGAAAATCTCAGTTCAAACCATTTTATAAATTGCTTAAACTATTTATTTCAAAAATCACCTTACGGTCATAATTCACAAAAATCTTAACTTTTATAACTTCAAAATTTTACGTTTATAAATCGATTCAAAAATTCCATAAAACGTATATTTTCAAAAATCACTTTAAAAACCCTTTTAAAGTAAAAGTCGTTATTTTTTTTACATTTCAAAACTGAATCCGATGATGCAACAACACCAATTAGTCCATCACAACAGTCAATATCATATATTAATATGATAACAGAATATATATCAATATCTGTAAATAAGTAAATACAGTTGAGGAATCCAGTTGGATCCCTCCAACCTGTTTCCCTGCATCCAAAGACGTTAGCACAATACCAATTCCGCTCCAGTACGGAATTATCGCGGTATATGGGTTTAATAAAATATCCGCTTACTAACGGCGCAATAGGGTCTCATCCGCTATACGAGGCGGGAAATCATCAATCCAATATATACATATGCCAATATGTATATATTGCTATATATATAGATATATCCTACTATATCTAATATCACATCCAATAGAAATCAATCACATCAGTAATAACTGCAATTCATTTTAAATCTGAGTGAGAAGATCTCACCGTGATTTTAATTCTGATTTCAGCGTTTATTTCGAATAAAATTAAACACGCGTTTAATTTTACCCGAAATTTTCGCTAGCTCCAAATGACTCCAATCCAGTTGCATCGCGAAGAGCTCGTCAATACGATTCCAACGCAAAAAATCTCGTCGTAATCTGATAACGTATGACCAAGTTATTGCATTTTGAAGTTTACTCAAATTTTTTATACAATTATTTACAATTTTATTTTAAATTTTTTAACCTAGCTTGATCTGGACCGTACATCACGTTGCCCTAGCATCATCACCATTCGCAACCTTCTTCCATCTCCCTCCAGTTTTCACGTTCAAATGTGAAACCCAAAGCCGCCCTTATCTATGCAATTTCGCACTCAACTCCGGCCATCTCCACCTCGATCAAGACCCACCATTCCAACCCCCTACTTCGCCCCTACCCACGACCAGAATTGCCTGGAGCTCGGTCGCCTCCTCCCTTCATAAAACGTGACCAAACACGTATAGAACGCGACCCCCTAACTCTCTCCTCGTCGCTCTATTCATGATCACCACCGTTGATCTCCTAGTACTCGTTACCCTCTACGTTTTTGCAGTTGAAACTTTTCCGATTCGATGTGTGGATTTGGAGAATTTGAGGGAGGAAGGAGAAGAAGTGGTGGCCGTCTAATTCTAGGGTGGCGGCTGCGTTTCTTAAACCCTAGCTGTTATATTTTGTGTTGCAAAATGAAGAGAAGAGGGGCTTTTATAGAAAAAGCTTCAAAACACTATTCACCGAAAAATTTCCGAACTCCAAATCGAGCGTGCCGGCTGACGTTTCTAAGGTTTACCCCGCGTTCCGAACGCAATGGAATAGGTTTCGGAAGCTAATTCGAATGTCTGTGTGAGATATGGCATTAAACGATCAATTTAAATTAAACCGATTTAAATCGATTTCGAGGCGTTTTGGCTTGCCCCGGACAAACGGTACATCCAAAAATTACGAAATTTGAAATCTTACAATAATATCACATTACGGATCCGATGAAACTGGTTTCGTCGAAATCCGAGACTGTTCGAAAAATGACTATTTTAACTCGACGATTTAAAATTAAAACGATATCGATGCGTTTCGAGCTGCCACGGTCAAACGACAACTCCGATGGATACGAAAATTGAAATCCGATAATAACTAACTATTACGGATCCAATGGAACTGGTCTCGTTCAATTCTGAGACTGTTCGAAAATTGGCTATTTTTACAGTCGATAATTAAATATTAAAATATTCCATTTTCACAAATTAACTCTAAATTCAATTTTAAAAGTTCTATAACCTTTCTATAACTCCAGTATGATTAAATAAAATTTTCCTAATCAATTTAAATCATTTTAAACTCGATTTTTAATTATTTCTGGAATTTCAATTATTAATTTATCGATTTAATTATCAAATTAAATCCAATATTCGAAAAATAAATCATTCGACTTCTAAATTCCATTTATTAATATTTAAAATTAATTAAATATTCAAATTTTAATTATCAAAAATTCTGGGTCGTTACAGCAATTTGTTCATGACGTGCCATGAACGACAAAAAAAATACGATCACACATAAAAATGCGCTACGATCTCAAAACAATAATAATATACACTAGTTATCTTATTCTGTAAAATTTCAAAAATACCATCGTTTGTCGAAAAATCATCAAACGAAAATTAGAATATTTTCTAAATTAAATTTTTTGGAAAAATGAAATAAAATAAATTAAAAATACTACAATATAAATTGAATTGTTATATTAAAAATACATCTCCTTATTATTTTTAAATTTGAATCAAATCTGAATATATTTAAATAAATTAAATATTCCTATTTGAAACGTTAAAAATTCCAGATTGTTACATACGGTCTTGACTAAATAAACACATGAGCTACCAAATTACAAACGTATTAAGTAGTTGTAAAATCAGACCTTGCATGGGTGTCAAAACGTTAACAAGCAATAAGCATTTATTAGTAACTATATGTTATATTTCTATTTATTATAACATTATATAACATATGTTCCTAAAATCTTAGAAAGATTAAATGTTATCATTTCATTTTTCTAATAAGGCTTCCACTAGTCTTTTGTATTTCACCAGACCCTAAGTTGAAACATAGAAGTCTTTCGACTTCACTAGTGGGTGTTAGTACTCATCCATTTTGAAATTCTGACCTTGAATTTGATCAACAAGTCGTAGCTCCACGGACGATGGATAACTCCTTATCCGTTGTATCGTAGATAACTCCCAACCCTTGTACCTTATTCTAATCTCATTTTGACCTTGAGTTTTCTTAACAAATCGAAAGAGATTATTCACTTGTACCTACCATATCACAACAGCCTAAGTATAATATATGTACCTTGAGTTTGCTCAACAAATACATGTATTTATCTTACCTCATCTATTCAATGTATTAACAATATTATACATAACATCCCTAGCTTGAGTTTGCTCAACGACTAAAGAGTATGCATGTAATTTATTAATATATATGATAGAGAACAACATTGTATTAGAGATTCTTAATCTTCAATATATTATATTGAGTGATATCGACTTATGCAATAATGTATTTCTTATGAAATACCCTCGTGATTCAAGTATTGAACACATCAAAAATCATGGTATACATACATTTACGTATGTATTTATTCCTTAAGTCTATTTAGGGTTTATTTAATGTTCCACATTTAGTTTACACATACATATCATATAAGATTTATTATTATATAACTTTTATATTTCATATTACTTATATATAATATTATATTAATTAAATTTTATTTATTTAATTTTATTTTAATTAACTATATATTAGAATTACAATACCACTTTTATATTGGACATGTCTAGTATAAGCTTTATAGTATATACTATAACCATTATAGTAATACCTATTTATCACACACATAGAGACATGCACTATAACCATTATAGTATAACACATATATCATATATATGTGTGTTTTTATTTAATTAATTAACCATTAATTTATTTAAGGGATAGTTTGGCTCACATCCCTGTTAAGTTTCAAAATAGAGAAAACATCCTCCCCAAAATAAACTTAAGTTTCTAGTCCCTATTTTCAAATCCGTCTGCGCCAAAAGACTCAAATACCCTTTACATTTTTAGCATTTCAAACGCGCATAACTTTCTGTAGAAATATCGGATCAGCATGCCGTTTTCACCAAAAAATCATAAATTTACAATCTTTAAAATGAGATCCTTTGTTGATACCAAAAAATCATATTTGCAGTAAGACTGCAATTATTCCATATATTTGCAGAGAATTCTGCAATTTTTGAAAAACATCATTTTTTCTTCAAATGTCAGTAATTATTCCATATAATTTCAGACTTTTATGCAGTTATATGGAATAATTGCAGACTTTTATGCACTTATATGAAATAATTGCAGACTTCTCTGCTATTATTCCATATAATTGCCGACTTTTTTGCAATTATTCTGTGTACTTACCATTTTCTGCAGTTATATGAAATAATCAATAATTTTTCTTCAAATGTCAGCAATTATTCCATATAATTGTAGACTTTTATGAAATTATATGGAATAATTGTAGACTTTTATACAATTATATGGAACAATTTCAGACTTTTCTGCTATTATTCCATATAATTGCAGACTTTTCTGCAATTATTCCATATATTAGCCATTTTTATTTAATTATATGAAATAATCATCAATTTTTCTTCAAATGTCAGCAATTATTCCATATAATTACAGACTTTTATGCAATTATATGGAATGATTGCAAACTTTTATGCAATTATATGGAATGATTGCAAACTTTTATGCAATTCAGTGGAATAATTGCTGACTTTTCTGCTATTATTCCATATAATTGCAAACTTTTATGAAATTATATGGTATAATTGCAGAAAAGTCTGCAATTATTCCAAGTAATCGCAGAAAAATGCAACTATACCATATAATTGTAGACTTTTCTGCAATTATTGCATATAATTGCTGAATTGTCTGCAATCATACCATATAATTGCAGAAAATTTGAAATACATCAATTTATAAATTTAACTTGGCATGCCGTTGTTTTTATATATGCATAATGCCACTCATTAGAAATATAATAAAATTTGTGATTTAATGGTGAAAACAGTTTGTTAATCCGTTATTTCTACAAAAAGTTAATGTGTTTTAATGATTGATAATTAATGGGGTGCAAATTTAATTATGGATGTGAGAATAATATCCACATATAATGAACCAACGTTAAGCCATGGAGCAGAGGGGTATTTTAGGGGAAGAAAATTGCAGTATTTGAAAATAGGGATGTAATTTATATCTTTTTTTGGAGAGGATGTTTTGTGTATTAAGTTTGATTTTAGGGATATGTCCCTTATTTTCACTTTATTTAATTAAGTGATTAACCTTTAATTAATTTATTTAATTAAACAAATTTAACAAAATTATATTAATTCTGAAAATTTATTTTATATGCGTACATGTATACTATGTTATCTTAAACACTTTAAAATAACACAACATATATTAATATATATAATACATGTATATAAGTATTAATTAATTATCTTATTTAATTTATTTATTTTATTAATCTTATTAATAAATTTTAAATTTCAAAATTATTATTTGAATATTTTCAAACATTTTGAAAATATCACTATCTTTTCAAACATTTTAGAAACTTATGTTGTATTATAAATAAACATGCTTTTATTTTAAATTTAACTTTTAAATAAAAATATATACTTTGATTCTCAAAATAATTTTGATAATTAGCCCAAGACCTCATTCAAATTGGGTCTTTTCTATTAGGGGCAACCTTTGGTCTCACTTCACCTTACAGGCCAGACCGGTAACTAGGTAGGATAAGGTACTTGATTACCCAATTCTAATCCTAATCATTACCTTTCTAGACACCGTACAAAGTGGGAAAGCTTGATTAGTTAGCCCTAACATGACTAATTTAGATCACATAAGCTATTGGGCTATGATACCATTGTTGGACGAAGCCTGCCCTCAGTAGAGTTAAAGGGTAAATTTCAAAAAGAAATTCCTTTTGAATGTTTATTGGGCCTATGTAGTCTAAATGTATATTAGATCCAGTCTAATAAAATTTTAAATAAAATCATACTTTATTTAATTTGGTTAAAGGGAATTTTAAATTTAATGTAAGTTTGTAAGTGTAATATAATGAATATATTTAATACATTCATGTGTTTTAATTTTAAGAGCAATATATAAGCAACACACACACACACATATATATATGTATGTATGTATGTATGTATATGTGTGTGTGTATGTTAAATAAGAATGTAGAAGTTTAGAGATATAAAACTTTTGTTTCTTTCTTTTAACACAAATAATTAAATAAAGGAAGATGAGACCATAAAGGTGGAGAGAGAAACTGTTCGACGACGGAAATTCTATCGGATTAGAAAACCGTCAAACGAATTTCGAAATAAAATTTAACCGCAAGCGCACGGCGTACACTTGTAGTACGTGGCAAATACGGGTCGATCCGTAGGGAATTGATGATTTTAAAAGTATATTCAATCAAATTAAACCAAAGTCGAGTGATTGTTAACTAACTAAAAGAAAGTAAAAACAAGCTAAAAGAAAATAGATTAAAATATGCGAGTGTTAAGACAATTTAGGGGCAACTTCCACTCTCTAGATCACATAAATCAACAAAATGAAGTTATGATCTCTCTTTTCTTTGTCATTAGTAAGCTTAATTGATGTGCTTATCATAAGTATGGCTCATTTGTGCTATTAATTAACTCAACATAAGCCATCAAACTATAACACAACCTTTAAACCACTTTTAATTCTCATGAAAATGACAACAAAGTTGAAAATGAAAATCTATTTTAAGCGTGGCCTATTAACTATTGTTTAGAAATATAGGCCATCAAATTTTGATTTAAACATTCACTTCTTTGCCATAATCATATATAGATGAAGAAGCAATTTGTGATTCATATGACTAAGCATAGCCTATTTTTTTTGAACAACATAAGCTATCAAACTCAATAATAAGCACAAAATTACATAAACATCATTTTCCATGAAGCACAAAAAGAGAGCATAACATTTATCAAAATGTTGAAGCTATATAATTAGAGAGCTTCATTACCCCTAAATTGAAGGGGTTTAGCTTCTCATATTTGTTATCATATCAACAAATATAGCTTGCAGCATAGAACAAAACAAAGAGGAAAAGAGAGCTAAATGAAAGAAAAAACTAATCTACTTGCATAAAAGAAAATCTACACTACTAGCATGAAAGGAAATGAACATGTAAGTAAAAGGAAACAATAATTAACATTGCATAAAAAGAAAAGAAGATTACATAAAATAAAAATGGCTAAGTAGCGATGAAAAGAGAAAGAGAGCTTTCTTTTTATTTTCCTAAGAGAAGAGACTAAGAGAAGAGAGCCTAAAAGAGAGACTAAGGAAGAAGAGGGTTACATGAAACATAAGGGGTCTTTATACATGTATGAAACCCTAATTCATATTTTTAGGGAATGCCCAAAATACCCTTGAGAAAGTGTGGAGGCCAAGTAATCATTAGCTTCTACTAATCATCATTTAAGTATACATGAAGTCATTAATTCCATAAGCATGTGCATTAGCCTCTAATTTGTACATTAAGGTAGGTGGGGTCCTCCATTATCATGCCTTTGAATTATTTCCATCTTCATTTATTTATCTTCACTCTTGTGCATGAATACATCTTCATGAAACCACTTGTATATGAATTTAAATTCCTACAAAATAATATAGAAATTTTCAATTAAATTTTAGAAAATTAATATATGCACAAAAATGACCATTTTGCCCTTAGATGAAGATGAATATGTGACAATTTGAAATAATTTGAATTTTGGTTTAAACAAGTTAAAATACCTGATATGATCATTTATTTAATTTAAATAGATTAAATATGGTGGTAAAAATATGCACATTTACGTGCACATCAAATACCCCACACTTATCTTTTTATTCGTCCTCAAATAAAGAAAAACTAAGATAAATCCGTTTTCGTAGGGAGCACGATTGCATTGAGCGTATGCAACAAGCCGTTAAACCTTTGGGTGTCCCCAATAGGACGAGTGTTGTCTCGTGAGTGTTTTCAGCGGATACTACCCACAAAATCCAAATATAGGATGAAAATATTTACAAAATGCAAGATTTATTTACAAAGATGTGAATGCAAGTTTTTGAAAATATTTACGAATGAAGTATTTACTTTTAAATCGACACAAATAAGTTAAATATAGGTTTTGGTCATTATCTTGAAATTTAATTCATTTACTCGTCAAAATTTCCAACAAAAATTAAGTTATCATAACAAATAGACTATAGTTTAACTCGTTGTTTCGGTTGATAACAAAGTGTAATTATAAAATGGATCCTTAGTTGATTATCAAAGTTTATCAAAGTGGTAATTTTATTTCTTTTCAATAACAAGTCAAATCAAATAAGTTAAAATAGTGCTTGGATTTCAATTGCTTACTCTCTCCATTTTTTCTTTTGAAAATTTTGTTGATATTAGCAATATTTACATATGCCTAACTTAGATAAACTGAGGCCAGATATATTACCCATGCACTGCCTTGCGGACTGATGCGAGGGGAATACAGAGCGTGGCGAGTGAACACACAAGTGTGAACACTTATTGACTGTAGGCGTTATTAGTAAAATAATTTTTATATACACACCTAACTCAGATAAACTGAGGCCAGATATACCGATCGTGCACTGCCTTTCGGGCTTACGTGAGAAGGGTACAGAGCATAGCGAGTGAACACACGAGTGTGAACACATGACTCTAAGTGTTAAAAATATATACATATATACAAATGTTTTTTTGGGAGAGAGTTTCGCAAAATCATCTTAGCATCATTTAACTTAGAAGACAAAAAAATATTATATCCTTTACTTTAAATCAACCACTTTTTAAAACAAAGATTTTCAATTAGGATATATTTCACAATTATCACGTATGAATCTTCCTATATACTAGTTAAACCATTTTTATTTGTAATAAAACATCATTTTTGTTTTTTGTTAAGACAAATTAAATTTCAAAAATTTCAATTTAATAAACCAAAACCATATATTTATCCTAAAGTGTTTCTTTAAAAATAAATCAAAATGCTTTAAAAAAAATTGTTTCTTTTTTTTTTGAGATTTTTTTAAAATTTTGGAAATAAATTAAAAATTAAAATAAATAAACCATGAAAAAATAAAAATTATGATGAGTCTCCCCCCACACTTGATTTTGACTGTGTCCCCACAGTCAACCCAAGTGGAAGGAGAAAAATAAAAATGAAAACATGACCTTTATTTATATGAAAATGAACGGTATTTACACGGGATCAGAAAGTAATCGTTAAAGCGTAAATGAAACGGTCTTCCAAAAACCGATTCATTTGCCTCGTCAAGTATGCGAGACACAGTTTAAGCTCGAAAAACCAAACCGTAAAAGATTTCAAAGTTGAATGTTGATTTGGAAAAACGTATGTCGTTTTATTGAAAATCGTACGAGTTGTTTCGGTTTCGATAATTTTTGGGGTAGATATAATGATTGATTGAAATTCAAGTTTATTTTCACCAAATTGAGATTCAAGTTTGTCATTGAAAAATTCTTCAAAATTATTGATTTCAAAATCAAAGTGGTGATTTAAATCCTCCCATTTGGAATTCAACAACTCGTTTTCAAAAAGTCCAAAAAATTTATGTTTCGTCTTCCTTTGTTTGATTATCAACAACTTCATCGCATATATTAAGTTCAAAATCCAAAGTTGTCGTATTCAAAATTTTGAAATCGAGAAAAGGAAGATCGAATTTCAAATTTGGTTCCACACCCTCAAAAGAATTGAAATCTAACTCAATTACCGTGTTTTCAACAACTTCACTGAGATTGTTATTTTCAATTTCAAAAGTTGTTATTTGAAATCGTCGATTTGGGTTAAAGATGGATTATTGTTTGTCTCATCACACGTTGGAATTTGATTTTGTTTTTCACGTTGTTTCATATATGTTTCAAACAACGAATCCATGTGATCATCGTAAATTTCGTTTATTTGCTCAACAAAATCCAACTTATAATTATTAACATGAGGATTTTCACTTTGAAATTGTTGAGAACAAAGATTTTCAATCGTAAGGTGGTTAAAATTATTCCCATTGCCAAATTCATTTGAAAAGTTGTTTCCATTTTCATTTTGAGTTTGAAATTCATTTTGGAGTTCGAAATTGAATTGGCATGGGTTATAATCGAGGTCGTTTGAATATTGAATTGAATTCAAATTTTGAAATCCTTGACTCGAGTTATTACACAAACATGAATTACATAAATCATTTATACTTTGATTTTGTTGTGTAGAGAATTCAAGTAAAGATGAAACGCTATTTTCAAGAGTCGAGGGTTGGTCATCGTTTTGAAAATTTTATTTTTTGAAATTCGAATTATTTACACAATAGTTGTTGTTAAAATATCCATATGAATTTGGAGTGAAATCATATGGATTATATTGATTTTCACAACTATTGTAAAATTCACATAAGTGGGGAAACTCGAACATTTTCAAGAATGTTTTTTTTATAAAGGAAAAATATTTACAAATGAAATATATTTTTCAAAAGGGAAATTGATTTTTGTTTTGTTTTTTTGGCTTTTTCAAATTTTTTCTTTGTTTTTGAAAAGGTTTTACAATTATTATTTTTTGGATTTTGGTTTTTCTAATTTTTTTTATTTTTTAAATTTCAAAGAAAAAGGATTTAAAAATTTCAAAGGAAAAGGAATATTTACAATTTTTTTTTGTTTTTGATTTTGAATTTTTTTTAAATATGCATGAACTAATGAAACTAAATGAATGCAAGGATTAATTACAAATGATTTATCCTAAATTAACCCAAAATTGTATAATTACATATTATCTTAAATCAACAAGATAGTTCTCAGCCAGGTAACGGACAGGATTTATCGGTGCACCACGAATCACCGTAGCAATACAGCCGAAGGTTTAAGTACCTTCAGAGGAACAACCACTATAATATTTACGAATCACTGTAATATTTATAAATGGTTATTACTCTGCCGTAGCCTAGACACCAAGAAATTAAATTGTTCAAAGAAGACAACTTGTAAATACACAATTTAGTGTTATCGATGACTAAACGTTATTATTAATCAAAAAATGAGATGCAAAACTGAAATTAAACGTGTATTAACAATGCAACTACGAATGAATTTTTGTTTTTGGTTTTTGAAATTTTTGATTTTTTTTAAATGCAAGCAATCAATAATGCAAAGCAATAAAACAATAGATAAGGATGCAATTTTTTTTTATAAGCAAGCAAGTAGTTTTTTTTATTTTTATTTTTTTTGAAAAGGAAATCTAAAAGTGAAGTTTTACTTAAAAAAAATTGGCAAGCGAAGCGAAGCAATTATTTTTAGCAAGCAGCTCCTTTCCTTTTCTGCTTTTGCTACCTAAAATTAAAAACAAGATATATATATATACACACAATTTTTTTTAAGAAAACTAAAATCATTAACCCTCAAACAAAATTTAAACAGCACATTCAACTCAAAACAAATGCTTTAAATAAAACACTTAAAACAAACTAAAAAAAAGAAAAACTAAACTAAACACCAAGCTAATGAATTCCCCAAATAAACTCACAATCAAACCACCGCCCACTTCACTTCAATTTTTTTTTAATTAACCAAACCATCCCACTCTTTTTTTTTAAATTTTGTACAGAAAAATAAAAATCATACAACAAAAACCACAAACCCGACCCAAATATAAACCCACCACCCACAAAGATAATTGCAACTCTACTTCTAATTCACATATAATTTTTCAAATTCCTCAATTAACCAGGAAACACAATTTCAAGAAATAATAATAATAATAATTGCAAACTTCTCAAATTATTGGCTCGCAGTTGTGTAGAGTGGTTCGACGGCAGTGTTCGTTTGAAGGAATGATTTGAAGGCAGTGGTGATTTCGATTGGGATGTTCGATTGATGGGAGGCACGTTAGGTTTTGGGGAGTTAAATTCAAAGTCGCAAATTGGGGATTCTGATTGTGTGTGGAGTTTCAAACTTGGAGATTGCAAAGGTGGTCGCTGTTTGAATTGCGAGGTGGTTCAAGAGGAGGATGGTGGTGATGCTTCCAGATAGAAGAGAGGTTGCAATGGAGATTGAGATGATCAAGTGATTGCTGGAGGACTGGAAATGAAGTATGTAAATTCGCTTCTTCTTTTTTTTGACAGTTTTGTAGAGGGGAGAAGCAGGCAAATGTTGATGAATGGACAGAGGAGTTTGTGTATGGTGGAGTTTCTGATGTCGAAATGGCTGTGTGGGGGATGAGCAGGACAAAAGCTTGTATTGGCAGTGGATATTGGGTTGTATGATGCAAGTTTGTTTGAATGATGATATGGTATGGTGCAACTATGGATGTGTATATGAAGTAATGTGAATGGTTGCTGGAATGTTGAACTGTTAGTGGCAGGTTGTGATGTTGATGTGATGGTGAATTGAAGATGTCAGCAGTGGAGTGTGGTTTGAGAAAATGATGGCAGGGTCACTGGTTGTGAATATGCAGGGTTTGGTGATTGCTTTGGGTTTGTGGTTGATGGCAGAGGTGATATGAGTGGTTGAATGGATGGTCAGTGTTGGATGCGACTGCAGAGGTGAACTTGAACCATGGATGGTTCGAATGCGGGGGGAGCAGCAGTTACGATTTTTGGGGTGAAGTCAGTGGGATGTTGCAGTTTGTGTTGGTGGTAGTGTTCGAATTGTTGGTTGGGTTTGGAGTAGTGGTTGTATGGGGGATATAAGATGAATGTGTATTGCAGTGGAGATGCAAGAATGGTGGGTATGTATGTAGATGGGGTTTGGCAGTGAATGGTGATGAAGTTGTGGATAGTAATGATGATCAAGAGAAGGTGAAGTGGTCTGGTGGTTGGTTGAATGTGAAGCTACAGCTTGATGGCAATATGGCCGAAGTGGTTTGGTTAGGTGATTGCACAGTGTTGTAGCACAGGTTAGAAGAAAGGAAGCAGTTGTTTTGTTGTAACAATGGATGTTGGAAGAGAATGTTGCACAGTTTAGGAATGTATGTGCAGTTGCGGTTGTAGACAGCAAGGTTTAAGTGCGATGGATTGTAGACAGCAGAAGGTGTATGATGTTGGAAGTCTGGAGGCGCTGTGGTTGAAATGGTCAGTGGGATGAATGGATTTGTAGGCAGTAGTGAATTTGGTTGTATCGTTGTATGAAGGTGGAAAATGTGGATTAGTGGTTAGGTAGTGGTGACTGGAAATGAGGGAGTGTGACGAGCTGACGAAGGCTGGACAGTTATGGAGCAGGAGATGAACTTGCAAGGCAATGTGTATGTTGCAAGGCAGTGATTGGGATTGATTTAGCGAGGAGTTGATGCTTGGCAGTTTGGGTTATAGGGGGAGCAAAAGTTATTACAATGGGTGATAGGTGGAGGAAGTAGCAAAGTGTGGTGGTTACGGTTTGCTGTAGTGGTGAGGGGGTGTCGGAATGTTGGCGGGCAGCTGAAGGTGGTTGTCTATGGCTCACGCGGTCGGCTGAGGTGGTGAAGTAGTTTGAAGAAAGTGTATGTGATGAAGGGGTAGTTTGCAGTGAGAAAATGACAGTGGCAATTGGGGTGGTGGAGAGGGGTAATGTGTAGGCGATTAGTGGCAAACTGTGTAGGTGGTTTTGATATGCAAAAGACGTGGGCAGTAATTGAAAACAAAAACAGTGTACATGTGAATAGAAAAGCAATTGCAAAAGTGAAATGAAATTTGACAATTTTGGGTATGAAATGCACTCTAATATGCACACTGTAATTGTGAAGTGAAAGCTCAAAATAAAGCAGAGAATAGAGAATAGAAAGTTTATGAATTTGAACACAATGCACTGTTCATTAATCAGAGAAATGGACAACAAATGCAATGCAAAAATTTCTTTTGTTTTTTTTAAATGGAAATGCAAATAGAAACAAATAGAACAACTAGACTTACACAAATCAAATGCACACAAAACAAACACACAATTTTTTTTGTTAAAATGCAAACACACACAAAATAAAACACACAAAAATCAAACAACAATAATTCAAAGAATAGAAAATTAAAATCAAAACAAATTCCCCGGCAACTGTTGAAGCTATATAACTAGACGAAAATTCTACTGAATTAGAAAACTGTCGAACGAATTTCAAAATAAAATTTAACCGCAAGCGCACGGCGTACACTTGTAGTACGTGGCGAATACGGGTCAATTCGCAGGGAATTGATGATTTTAAAAGTCTATTCAATCAAATTAAACCAAAGTCGAGTGATTGTTAACTAACTAAAAGAAAGTAAAAACAAGCTAAAAGAAAATATATAAAAATATGAGAGTGTTAATACAATTTAGGGGCAACTTCCACTCTCTAGATCACATAAATCAACAAAATGAAGTTATGATCTCTCTTTTCTTTGTCATTAGTTAGCTTAATTGATGTGCTTATCATAAGTATGGCTCATTTGTGCTATTAATTAGCTCAACATAAGCCATCAAACTATAACACAACCTTTAAACCACTTTTAATTCTCATGAAAATGACAACAAAGTTGAAAATGAAAATCTATTTTAAGCATGGCCTATTAACTATTGTTTAGAAATATAGGCCATCAAATTTTGATTTAAACATTCACATCTTTGCCATAATCATATATAGATGAAGTGGCAATTTGTGATTCATATGACTAAGCATAGCCTATTTGTTTTGAACAACATAAGCTATCAAACTCAATAATAAGCACAAAATTACATAAACATCATTTTCCATGAAGCACAAAAAGAGAGCATAACATTTATCAAAATATTGAAGCTATATAATTAGAGAGATTCATTACCCCTAAATTGAAGGGGTTTAGCTTCTCATATTTGTTATCATATCAACAAATATAGCTTGCAGCATAGAACAAAACAAAGAGGAAAAGAGAGCTAAATGAAAGAAAAAACTAATCTACTTGCATAAAAGAAAATCTACACTACTAGCATGAAAGGAAATGAACATGTAAGTAAAAGGAAACAATAATTAACATTGCATAAAAAGAAAAGAAGATTACATAAAATAAAAATGGCTAAGTAGCCATGAAAAGAGAAAGAGAGCTTTCTTTTTATTTTCCTAAGAGAAGAGACTAAGAGAAGAGAGCCTAAAAGAGAGACTAAGGAAGAAGAGGGTTACATGAAACATAAGGGGTCTTTATATATGTATGAAACCCTAATTCATATTTTTGGGGAATGCTCAAAATACCCTTGAGAAAGTGTGGAGGCCAAGTAATCATTAGCTTCTACTAATCATCATTTAAGTGTACATAAAGCCATTAATTCCATAAGCATGTGCATTAGCCTCTAATTTGTACATTAAGGTAGGTGGGTAGGTGGGGTCCTCCAATATCATGCCTTTGAATTATTTCCATCTTCATTTATTTATCTTCACTCTTGTGCATGCATACATCTTCATGAAACCACTTGTATATGAATTTAAATTCCTACAAAATAATATAGAAATTTTCAATTAAATTTTAGAAAATTAATATATGCACAAAAATGACCATTTTGCCCTTGGATGAAGATGAATATGCGACAATTTGAAATAATTTGAATTTTGGTTTAAACAAGTTAAAATACCCGATATGATCATTTATTTAATTTAAATAGATTAAATATAGTGGTAAAAATATGCACATTTACGTGCACATCAGAAACATTTCATGTCTCTTTTTAATTAAATTAATTAACATATTAAATGGCATTTAGTGCAGAATTCACACATGCTTTGTTATCCAATTTTTTTTAACACGTATGTAATAGTTACATATGTATGCATAAATTCAACTTACAATTACGATAGATAATTAATTTTATATGCATATATGTTTAAGAGTTTAACAACACACTCACACACATATATAATTAATTGCAAGCCACATTTTAAAATTAAAATAAGAAACGAATATGTAAAGTTTGTGATTTAGCATGTGTTACAATTTGAAGTAAAATTTTTTTCGAAAAAAGTCCGATTATGTTTTTTCTATCAACTTTCAAACAAAAGTACGCAATAACAAAAAAATTATGTTAATACCAAACAACCTTTCGACCTTGTCGAAACCAGAATGAGTAGAAGACAAAGAAGAACACGAGAAAATAACTCCACAAAGTCCTTTCGAAGGAGTCGAAGGGTGCTACAGCCAAAGATTAGAAGTATTACAACCTTTCGAAGGGGTCGAAAAGGTCGAAAGCACCCTTCCGCTTCAGTGATTCCCTTTCGAAGAAGGTGCTTCCACATGCATGAAGTCCTTTCGAATGAGTTGAAGAAACACCTTTCAAAGACAATGAATGACAACCCTTCATATGCGCGCCAAACCTTCCGAAACCAAAGGTTTTGCCTTCACTCAAACTACTCAGAATGATGACTTGGTCAGGACAACCCTTTCGTAAGCATAATCAAGCCTTTCGAATCCTTCAAAGCCGTTAATATCCTGGGAAGGTTCTGCATCAAGTCGCAAGCATACATTCGGAAGCTACTAACAGCGTCGAAACCATCAACACTTCAACAACCTTAAAACCGCAGGAAACTACCTACCGGCAGAGTCGAAAGCTCGTACCTTTGCTTCTAATGACAACAAAGCAATGCAAAGAGAAAAGGCGCAATGACCCCTTTCGACGAAGGCGGAAAGTTCAAGCCCATTCGAAAGTATTGCAGGAGAATGCGCAAGTGTCAAAGGAGTCGGAAAGTATCTAAAGCCACCTTTCGACCAGGTCGGAAGCTCTGGGTCGAAAGGTGCCAATCCGCATCTATAAATAAGACCCAAGGGGTCTGATTTTAGGGATCCGAATTCATTCATTCCAGACTTGTATATTCTTAATTCTGCAAAGTTATAAACCCTAATTTATAAATCAAATTGGAGGAAGTTTATCAGCATAGTCATCATTGGATTAATAAATGGAAGGTTTCAATATTTTTGATTATATAGCTGTTTGAAGTTTGTTATTGGATTTAACTATGTTTTACAGGTATAGACTTCATCGAAATGTACCTTTCGAGTGGGTCGAAACCCCTATTTTTCCAAATTATCCAAGTCCTTAACTCCAAATCTCCATTCACCAAACTCTCTCCTTTTAGTGGATCGAAACCTCAAACCTAACCCGTTTTCCCTGAGATTTCAGAATCAGACCCAAGTCATTTAAGAAACTAGTTTTCGACAAGATCGAAACCATATAAACAAACCATACTCTTGAATCCTCAGAGCCAACCTTAGGGTTCCACAACCGTTTCAAAAGGATAATCAATCAGTTTCAGTAAGCTTGAAAGGTTCAAAGAAAAGAATATAGGTGTTTCGACTAGATCGAAAGGTCAATAAAGGAAAGTTTTGTAATAAAGACCTATCCAAAAGGGATGAATCAAAGGAAGTATTCACATTCTTGCTCCCTCTACTTAACCAAAAGAGACCTAAAAGAACTCACTCTTTTCTTAAACTCTACTTTGGGGTGTTGACAAGTTTTCTTGTTAACAATTTTGCGCTAGAAGGAGGGCTCAAGCCTTCGATTCTGTTGAACATCCAACACCACCTATCTCTAACCCAATCCTATTTCAAGCTTAACTACTCAAGACCTTAATTCATCATGACTAGCAGAGTCAAAAGATCCGAGCAAGGATCCTTGTAACCACACTTAATGGGATTCTCCTTAAGAAAAACTCAAGATTCCAAACTACATGAAGAGCAAATGCTAAGGTTGAAAGCTCTAAGGATTATAAAGAAGAAAAGAGCAGAATCATATGATCCAGAAAAATGCAGCTTAAATCCTTTCCATTTTAGCCCCACCCCTATCTTTGTCGTAGGAGAAAAGACAAACGGAAGTAACAACCAGTTTGACCAAATGAGGAAAATGATTCAATACTATGCTAAAGGTACAATCTGTTGAAACTAGACCAGGCCATAGTGGAAGAAATGGGTGAATTTCAAAATATTTAACCGTTTTGGATCTTTAATGGGCCTATGAAATCTAAATTCATTTGAAACTTTTCTAAGTTTCTTTTAAATAAAATCAATATTTTATTTAACTCCATAAATAATGTTTCACTTTAATTTAATTTGTATGTAATTTAGAGTATATCAAATATACTCTTGTATAAAAATTTGTGTGTAATGTTTACTTTTAAAATTTATTTAGAGAAGGAAATATTTCATTTCCTTTATCTTAACTTATTCAATTAATGAGGGGGCATAAATTCATTTAGAGAAGGAAACTTTTCATTTTCTTTCTCTTAAATTATTCAATTAACGAGGGATCATAAATTTAGTTAGAGAAGGAAGCTTTTCATTTCCTTCTCTTAATTAAATTAAATAATTGATTAATAAAATAACATTAATGATTAACCTAAATATGACATGAATTATAAACATATTCACAGTAAATATTATGCAAGTGCAACATACAGGGAGTGCGCATATTCAGTGGTAATTGATATGTATACATAAAATAAACAAGAACAATTTGAATGGTTAGTACATAGGAATAGAAATGGAAATATAAAAGAGATTAGAATGGTGATTGATACAGTTTCCCTTTTAGTAAACTTAATTAATGCAACATATTAATGACAATCAATATGTACCATAATGTAATAATATGGAAGGTAAACAATGAATTGTATGTATACATTATTGTCTTTATTAAAAAAGAGAAATGATTTCATACTATGACAATTTATGTAAAGAAAAATAAATTTTATATGAACACATACAAGCAGATCCAAATATGTATATATGGAATTCAATTAGAGCTTTCAAATAATATAAATTAGATAGTTATTACAGTCATTTTCAGAACTTTGATTTGTTGTTAAAATTTCTTTTATTCATATGTAAATATCTAATGCAATAAAAAGTGCAAGTAACACATGCAAACATACATACATACATGTATTAAAATTCAAACCTAAAATTACACTTTGTTATGAAAGATTAATACATAGATCTACAATTGAAACATTGTATCGATTCCATATAAATTTCATTTTTAACTTTAAATATTATTCAATCAATCAACATGAAAATGTAACTTTCCAGATTTAAAGAAATGGAATTTAAATTAAATGTTAAAACATAGAACAAAAATAAAACATAGTATTTTAAAATATATAGATTTAGTTTCAATTTAACAAAGTAAAGAAAAACAGCTAATCAATTCGAACATGTAAACATTCAGATCTGAAAAATTACAATTTAATTAGAATGTTTAAAAACATAGATCTACACTTAAATGTTGTTTTAAAACATAAAAAAAAATTAATTTTAATCTATCAAATGAATGCTCAATCATATCATTCAACAAATAATTCAATCTTCATAAATAATTTTTTATTTAAGCAAGGCAGTAATACATCATACAAATTATGAAAGTCAAATTAAATTTCCATCAAACATTGCAAAATCACTATCGATATATAGAAAATGACATACCTTGCTACACAATCCTTAAAACACACCTTGTTGATGTTGCCTTTGAATATGCACCTTATATGAAGAATGCTTCTAGATCCGATTGAATCACCTAAGGATGTTGCCTAGAAATCACACCTTGAACGATGATATCTCCTCAGATCTTCAAGATCCACATCCTATCCTTACAAGAGATGGATGAACCACTTTTGTTTCATTTTATTTGATCTTTTTATTTGGAGTTGAAAGATTTTGGAAATACGCTTTTTTGTTTCTGCCACGAAAAGTTAGGAGGAGAGAAAGAAAAAGAATTAATCAGAAGGAAAAATGAATTGTAAGTACAGAATGAATTAGGTTAGTTAATTTCATTTCACATAATCAGAAGGAAAAATGTGTTCGTTTAGGTTAGTTAATTTCATTTCATCTCATATAATCAGTTATATCCATGGATTGTATCCAATTCCATATTACTATCAATAATTCCTCAAAGAAATTTCTTCACAATGAAGTTGGTATATCTTGAAACAACACTTGTTTCTCAGTGCAATAAAATAGGTATTCATAGACGTTTTATGAATTTCTTTTTTTTACAAAAATGATTTGGTTTTAGTTTACAAAAATTATGTTTGAAACATAAATATGTCATCCAATGACAGTCTTTTCAAAATCCTTTTGGGAGATTCATACAAGATCCCTCATGAACAATTATTACGTGCAATCTTTTGACTTGCAGAACCTGCCAATTCCTTGGCTTAGTATATGTTGGAGTTTCTTATAAACCCTTATCTTGTATAATTTTATAAACTGTTATTCAGATGAAATAATATTAACCTTGTGTAATACCCTTAAGTACATTACCTTATAGAAAGAAACTAACTCAACTTCACTCACAATTAATCGTACATTGTCCAACAAAGTTCGGTTACTCAATATCGATGCATCATTATGTATCACATGGAGGAGTAATTTTGAGATTGAATCTTTATTCATTTTAGGTACGTTCGGAACATTTTCCAATATACTCACTCATTCGATCAATTCAAATCATTTCTATCGCATGTTATTTCATTTACTTCTGTTTTATATCCTATAAATTTACCATAAACTTGCTACCTGTGTACCAAATACACATGTCCATGTCGATGATAATTCAACGGTGAATATGACGAAGTACGTGGAACCGTTTTAGTATTTATAGAATTATGATTGCATACATCTATATGTATCAATCCGAAGAGTTCATCAACTCTTATGATACTCCCACTAAATGGGTGCATGGCCTTTTATTGTTTGATATATAATTAATAAGTATCATATGATTCAAAATCAAACAATAAAATTATTTCTCAAAATTACGGTTTAGTCTATAATTCCAAAACAAATGTAAATAATATTAGATACTTTTATATTTTCCAATGCATCACTTTTGTTAAAAAAAAGTTACCACATTATAGTTTTATTTCATAAAGAATATTCATAATATTCATATTAGTGAAGATATGAAATTTATAATTATAAAATGTGAAGATATGAGATTTATAATTATAAAATGTGAAGATGAAATTTTATCCACGATTTTGGATAGTGGATAAATTCTTGAAAATAAATGTGTAGAAAAGATTGAAATGTGGTTAGTGAAGTATATTCACGATTTTGGACAGTGAATATATTTTTAAGTAAAATGGATATGGTTTTGGGAAAGTGATATTTAAGATGAAGTTAATTGTTTTAACGATGTTTTAAAATGATTAAATATCGAAATCATAGATTTCAACATTCATTGTTGAAATAGACGTTTTCGAGAAAAATAAGGAAATGGTAGACTATAACACTGTTGTTATAGTAAATGATTTCCGAAAGGAAATATTTTTATGTAGTATTGGGATTTATATATCTATTTTAATTTCGAATCCCTATACTAGTGATTTTGAGTCGTCGTAACGATGTTTTAAGCAACATTCGTTTTTGACTCAAATAGATGTTAGAATTTATGATTTCCTTAAAGAATGAATATATACTTAATATTGATTTAAGTATATCGAATATTTTCCAAGTGTTGAAAATAAATGATTTGTGAAATACTTATTATTAAATAAGTAGGGAAATGCTTTTCCAATATGAAATGAAACGTTTTGAGATTTTATCTTCTTAAAGATAAATCGAAAATGAATATTTGAAAACGATTGTAAATCGAATATTAGTAGATATTCGGAAAATGTAAATTCAAGATGGAATTTATAAAAAAAAATGGGAATTCGTTTAGAAATAAATATTGATTTATTTTTGAAGTGTGGAAATTATATATCTAGTAAAAGATATTTTGGAAGATAAGAATAATTTGGAAAATTATTTGGAATCTGATGATGTTGCGCATCTTTATTGATAGTTAAATAACCGACTATCAATAATTACCTTGAATATGGTATTTGTTGCGAATTGGATGAATTTGAATGCCACACTTATTTTTAAATAATCGCTCACTATTCGGGTTAGCCGGGAAAGGACCATGGGGTCGTATAACCCATTCTGAATATGTGATACGTCGTTATGAATTGCATTCGAAGACCGGTGTTGAAGACCGGATATTTTTGAAAACGGAAGGATTACCGTCGAGTTACTCTACATCGGCTGATCTCCGATTAAGAGGTTTTATCACCCTTAGTGACGGGAAGTCCTGACGTGATTGAAAATTATCCGGAACTACAAGGGCTTCGTGAGAAGTGCCTTCGGTTCTGTTCGATCCCGGAACAGACTTGTATGGATTGTGTGTCTGACGTTACATTTTGAGATATAAAGCTGATTCCTGTCAAATACATTTCTGTTGGTGGCGGAGAATTTATTCTCTTAGCTTAACACCCTTCTCTGAGACGTACGAGCTCAGAGGTTATGTAGTTGAAATTTATCAGCGATATATCCCAATTTGGTAACGTGGCATACTGAGTGTTGCTGTGAAATGATCAGTGTTTGATCATTTGTGATATGTTCATTTGTTCGATCTTATATCTTTGTGATCATAGGTTGATCATTTTGTTTGACCCGAAGCAGGGCTTTTTGAGAAAGCGTAGCTTTGTGGACGAGACTTCATCGAGCCTCACACCCCAAAAATGGTCGAAACAGGAAGGATGCGGCAAGGTTCTAGGTAGTAGCGCCCCTTAGTGTATGTCATTCCTTCTGGATAAAGGTGGTATCATGGTATGGATCCCAGATACTTAACCTCTGTGGTTGCTGCAAAATTTATTTCTTTGTGGTTGTTGCGAATCGGGGATCCTCGGGAAGATCGGTGACGATCGGGGGATGGAATACGCGTGTCAGTAGTTACCTATTTTTGCAGAGGTAACCCGGCCTTGTGTTGGCAGAGATCCGGTTAGGTTCTCGGGTCGTCTATTCCAGGGACGTACCCATCGTGGATAGGAAGTTCCTTAGCCTGACCATTTGTTGGAAATCCAAAGAAACAATACGAGCCTTTACGATTTCAATTGTATAACCTGTCTCCTCAGGAGGCAGCTATAGCATGCATAATATAATGGTACCTATGCTGGATAAGATTTATATTCTACTTTCGAAATGTTTTCCACTATGCACTAATAATAATATCCAAAATGATTTGATTTTGCGTAGTAAGCATCTTTGACTATCATAAGAAGAAATCTCCTCCAAGTCTGCGTTTGCATTGTGTGTGTGGTGGGAGGTCTTATGGTAGTTTCATTTTCCAAAAGCATTGCGAATTGACTTTAAAATTCTCTGCTGTTTATTTTTTAAAAGAATAACTGTTTTACGATCTCACACCAGTCACCATGACTGACTCGGAGTTTATTGTTCCTAGAGTTATGTTATCAGGATATTCTGGATATTCTGGAGCTTTGGCGATAAGCTGGATGGCGAGACGTAGTATTTGTATCTGATAGTATTTATTCCGCTGTGTATTCTGTATGAGGACAAGTTTATAAAACTGTCCATTGTTGTATATTGACTCTGATTGATGTATGTATAAAATGATATAGTTCTTTGTTTAAAGATTATTCATTTATCTATTGTATATTGTTCCACTGCGAATGTGAGATTCTGATATTGTTTTCTGTTTCTGTTGTTGTTCTTCTTTCTTCTGCTTTCTTCTTCTTCTCTTTTTCTTCTATCTTTTCTTCTATTTCTTTTTCTTAAAACCCTCACTATTGGAGTTTCCGGCACTCGATTTCTCGGCAGTCGATAGAGGGAGTATCGATGTCGAATTTTCGAAAGTCGAAAATTTCGGTATGTGACAAAGTGGTATCAGAGCATATGGTTAAGCGACAACCCTGCTCTGTTGGGTGTTACTCATTAGAAATAGAGTCAGTAGTACTCTAGAATGAGTTGAGTGTAATAAT
Organism: Allium fistulosum; assembly: GCA_030737815.1. Classification (NCBI taxonomy): domain Eukaryota; kingdom Viridiplantae; phylum Streptophyta; class Magnoliopsida; order Asparagales; family Amaryllidaceae; genus Allium; species Allium fistulosum. The sequence continues at coordinate 418,795,652 of CM060907.1, read as the reverse complement.
AGATACGAGTGCGTATATGTTAGTGAATATAAAAATTGTTTTATATTGTGATGATTGATTTATTGAGTGGTATATGGATTCTGGTCAATACGAGTAATTAACGATCATTAATAGGGATCTCTAAACACTTGAATAGAACAATTCGGCACAGTATTGTTTTTAAATAGGGTGAATGAAATAATTTTGCCCAAAACTATTTTTGTATACAAAAGAAATAATTTTCTGTAAATTATTACAGTATATGGTTGCATGGATGTTAGGATAGTGATAATGTTGAAATGTTATCATTAAATTTGAAATTGAATAAGAAATTGAAATCATAACCCCAAAGTTAAGAGATGAATTCACATACAAATGAAATTAAAGAATGTAAATTATAAATGTGAATTGTAATTTAAAACGGGATTCCAGAGAAGTTTTTGGAAATGTTTTGAAAAGAATTTGAAAATTTTGGAGATTTGGAAAGTTTAAATTCCTTTTTGATTTGAAAATGAATTTCAAAGGTTTGAAAAGTATTTTAGAGAGATGAAAAGCTCTAAACTCTTTTTCGGTCGCTGGAAAATAACTTCGGTAATGACTGCAGCATCACCGGTGTTCATTTTCGGGTTTCCAAAAGAGGAATTGCTGCCAAATTGTTTTAAATGGAAGTTGTTTGAAAAATTTGGGTTTAGTTTTGGAAATTCAAAGTATAATTTGAATTGTTTTCAAAATGATTTTGAAAATGTTAGTAAGACTCTGGAATACTATATTAAAATACTTATGATAAGAAATAAGTTGATAACTTATACAAATTGAATCTTGATAGAATAAATTTAACTTAAAGAATGAAGTTAAAATTAAAGAAAGTATAAGTGAATAAATTTTGAATGAAAGTAAGATAAAATGTTGAAATTCATTTCGAATTTGTAAGTTAGTAAGACTGAATTGAATTTAGATTTGTGAAAAATAAAGTGAAGTATTAAAAAGAAAATTAGTAAGTGAAGCTAATTAAATATGGACCAAATGAATAAGGTTTGAACGAATTAAATTTAAAATGAATTGAAATCTAGTTGAAATGCAAGTAGATTTAACCAAAGTGGTAAATTGAAACACAAATCTGATGATTGAACAAAAGAAGTGAACTAGAATTGAAACTGAATATTGAAAACAAAATTAAATTGTGTGAAATAAAATGAAGTTTTGAGATTAGTTTGAAGTGAACTAAAGATAATTGATAAATTCAATATTCAGAAGTTGAATTGAATTTAAATAAGATTGAAATTGTGAATTAAATTCAAATGAATTTGGAATGTAAAATTGAATGAAAATAGATATATAACTTCAATAGTGAATTAGAGATGATATAAGCAGTTTATATTGAAAATTTTGGAATAGAATTTGCAAAATGGTTTGAATGTTGTAACTAGATATTATGGCTAGTAGGATATACAGGTTATAAAGGAATTGGAATTGAATTTCAAAGATAATTTGAATTGCTCGAAAAAGGTATGTATTTAAATTTAAATATGAGATTTGATGATTTATTTCTCTAGCCGCTTGGCTTTTTCTTTTTCTTTTTGAAATCTGAGAGTCCGTAGGGACGTTTTGTAGTCGTACCGTATTAGCCGCGCAAAGGAGACGCTGGCGAAATTTTTCGGAAATCTAGGGCGTTAGAAAATTTTTGAGAAAATTTGAAAGTTTAAAATTTGAATTTAAACTCGAATTTGAATTTTGAAGTAAACGATATTGTTTGAAAACTATGAAAGGTTTAGAAAGTTAGTTGAGATAATAACGAATCTTTAGTAGAAAGATTTGTTTTGAAAAATTGATAAAGTTATTGAATTTGAGAAAAAGAGTAGACGAGTTAAGGACCATTTTTCCTAACTTGTAATTTCGAGGACGAAATTCTTTTAAGGAGGGAAGTTTGTAACGACCCAGAATTTCGAACGAATTAAATTGGAAATATTTAATTAATTTTAAATATTCGAACGATGATTTAATTTGAATCCCCGATATAACTCTGAATTTTGCGATTAAACATTAAAATTTAATCTATTGAAACTGAATAAAAATTTGAATCTTCAATTTTAAGTTGAAGAAAAATATTTCGAAAGCTTTTAAAATTCGTATTGATAACACTGAAGATAATAGAAGCTTCAGAATTGAAGTTTACAGTCATTTGTTCAGTTTTGAAAATTATATCGTTCAGCCGATATTTAAAAATAGCCGTCCGAGGCACAGTCTCGGAATTCGACGAAACCAGTTCCATTGGGTCCATAATATTGAATTATTACCGGATTTCAAATATCGTATTTTTCGGAGTTATTACGTGAGCATACGACACATAAACGTGTTGAAATTAAATTGAATTCAATTTTAAAATTTAAATTTTTAATTGTTGCCGACATCCACACGTTCACGCCTTTAATCACGCAGAGAATCACGTAAAGAGATCGTGCAAAGCATACCTCAATCAATTTTAAATACTTTCTTCCTTCGTTGTTCAAAACCAAAAGTTTGAATCTCAGAAACAAGAAAATAAATGGCAGACGATCAAAGAATTCATCTCGTTCAAATAAAATGGCCAAGCCTCTTTAAAAAAAATTCAAAACGAATTAACAACCGAACTCCTCTTCGTTTAAAAGAAAAAAATATGGGAAAGCAAATTTCGATTTCGTTTCAAATCGAGTTCAAGGCGATTCAGGGGCAACGATGGCAGCAGTTCGATGGCGAGCTAGGGCTTAGGGGTTTCGACAGGGGAAGCGGTGGCAACTGGTGGAGGCGCGCATCGCGACTGGAAGCATCACAAGGCAGGCGACGTGGTCGCGAGTTGATTGAGCATCGGCGGCGAGTCGCGTGAAATCGCGATGCCTGCAAATGCGATGATGCATGCTCGATTAGTGTTGGTGGGATTCTCGAGCTAGCAATCGATTCAGGTGATGTACGAGGCTCGAGGAGGCGTAGCGAATTCGTGGTCGAGGCTGTGATGGACGAAGTAGAGGCAGGCATTCTGGGGTTGGCTCGCGTGGGTTTCGATCAATGAAGGCTGGCAGCGACGAGGGTAGTGAAGGTATTTCTTGCTCAGTTTGTTTAAGTGTAATTAGGAAAGAATTATTTACAGAGAAATGGACTACTAATTTGGTAATTTCTCTAGTTTAAATTATCAAATTTGGTTTTGTGAACTTTATCAAGAAAAAGGTATATCACAGGAAATACTAACAAAATTTTTACAAATAATATATAAGGTTCAAGCAGTAAGTATTTACCATAAATTTTTAAAGTTATTTCTGTTTTAAATTGCAGTAAGAGATTCAAGAAAATTCTATGTTTTATTTACAGAAATAAAACATAAAGAATATTGGTTTAAAATAAAATCACTTGTTAATTTAAATTATCAAATGGAAATTTAATTTGATAGATATGTAGTTTAACTCAAAAGGAAATGAACTTGTTTAGAGATATATATATATATGATTTTAAAATGTTATAGAATTTCAAAGGGGAATTAAAGAGATTTGTACAATTTAATTATCAGTTGATTTGTTATTTAATGGTAATGAATTGTTTGATTAGTTAAAATTATTTATAAAACCTTATAACGTTGTCACAAAGGATATTTAAATGAGAAATTGGTTTAAATGAAACTATTAGTTAATTAAACAATCAAAAACGGAAATGGGTTATTTGATTGGTTCGAATGTTAATTAATTTATATAATGTTTATACAAGGTTAAAAATGGAAGAAAACAAATAGAAATGGGATGGACTGCAAAATAAAAAGGCTAAGGTGAGATCTCCTCACTCAGATTTAAATTTGTATTGCAGTTATTGAGTGTTTGATATGATTGCTATGTGGATGTGATATTAGATATAGTAGGATATATCTATATATATAGCAATATATACATATTGGCATATATATATATTGGATTGATGATTTCCCGCCTCGTATAGCGGATGAGACCCTATTGCGCCGTTAGTAAGCGGATTTTTATAAAACCCATATACCGCGATATTCCACCTCGAAGTGGAATTGGTATTGTGCTAACGTCTGTGGATGCAGGGAAACAGGTTGGAGGGATCCAACTAGATTCCTCACCAGTAGTTATTTATTTACAGATATTGTGATGTATTCTGTTATCATATGTTGAGATATGATATTGACTGTTGTGATTGACTAATTGATGCGTTGCGTCATCGGATTCAAATTTGAAGTTTAAAAATAACGATTTTTAACTTTAAAAAGAGATTTTAAAAGTGATTATTTGAAAGTATACGTTTTATTTGAATCTTTGAATTGGTTTACTTTAAATAAATAAATGTTATAAATTTAAAGTTATGGAGATTATAATGTTTGTGAAATATAACCAAAAGATGATTTTTGAAGTAAATAGTTAAGTAATTTATAAGATAGTTTTAAATTTGAATTTTTGAATTATTAAAATCGATGTATATAAAAGATGTACAAAATTGATATTTATCAATTAAAATTATTGGAATTTTAAACGAGTTTTTATAAGTGTTAAATTTGTAAAGATATGAAACTTATAGAATTATAAGTTGTAAAGATAGGAAATTTATAGAATTATAAATTGTGAAGATTTGAAGTTTATAGATTTATAAAATTTGAAGTTTATAGATTTATAAAGTATGAAGTTATAAAATGAATGGAATTGTAGAATAAAAGATTATAAGAAATTTACTTATAAATTGGGTTTTTGCCTTTAAATGGAATATTTATCGAATTGATTTATAAAGGAGATTTATAAATCAAAGTTGTTAGAAAATAGAAATAGAATTTATAAACGGTGTTTTATAAATTCGAAAATCAATCAAATTGATGAATCGAATATAGAAGGTTATTAAGGAAATTTTATCCACGATTTTGGATAGTGGATAAATTCTTGAAAATAAATGTGTAGAAAAGATTGAAATGTGGTTAGTGAAGTATATTCACGATTTTGGACAGTGAATATATTTTTAAGTAAAATGGATATGGTTTTGGGAAAGTGATATTTAAGATGAAGTTAATTGTTTTAACGATGTTTTAAAATGATTAAATATCGAAATCATAGATTTCAACATTCATTGTTGAAATAGACGTTTTCGAGAAAAATAAGGAAATGGTAGACTATAACACTGTTGTTATAGTAAATGATTTCCGAAAGGAAATATTTTTATATAGTATTGGGATTTATATATCTATTTTAATTTCGAATCCCTATACTAGTGATTTTGAGTCGTCGTAACGATGTTTTACGCAACATTCGTTTTTGACTCAAATAGATGTTAGAATTTATGATTTCCTTAAAGAATGAATATATACTTAATATTGATTTAAGTATATCGAATATTTTCCAAGTGTTGAAAATAAATGATTTGTGAAATACTTATTATTAAATAAGTAGGGAAATGCTTTTCCAATATGAAATGAAACGTTTTGAGATTTTATCTTCTTAAAGATAAATCGAAAATGAATATTTGAAAACGATTGTAAATCGAATATTAGTAGATATTCGGAAAATGTAAATTCAAGATGGAATTTATAAAAAAAAATGGGAATTCGTTTAGAAATAAATATTGATTTATTTTTGAAGTGTGGAAATTATATATCTAGTAAAAGATATTTTGGAAGATAAGAATAATTTGGAAAATTATTTGGAATCTGATGATGTTGCGCATCTTTATTGATAGTTAAATAACCGACTATCAATAATTACCTTGAATATGGTATTTGTTGTGAATTGGATGAATTTGAATGCCACACTTATTTTTAAATAATCGCTCACTATTCGGGTTAGCCGGGAAAGGACCATGGGGTCGTATAACCCATTCTGAATATGTGATACGTCGTTATGAATTGCATTCGAAGACCGGTGTTGAAGACCGGATATTTTTGAAAACGGAAGGATTACCGTCGAGTTACTCTACATCGGCTGATCTCCGATTTAGAGGTTTTATCACCCTTAGTGACGGGAAGTCCTGACGTGATTGAAAATTATCCGGAATTGCAAGGGCTTCGTGATATATGGATGTTTGGTTGTTAGGAAAGTGATGATATTGAAATGTTATCATTACTATTGAAACTGAATAAGAAACTGAAATCGAAACTCCAAAGTTAAGAAATAAATTCACATACAAATGAAATTAAAGAATGTAAATTATAAATGTGATTTGTAATTTAAAATGGAATTCCAGAGAAGTATTTGGAAATGTTTTGAAAAGGATTTGAAAATTTTGGAGATTTGGAAGTTTAAATCATTTTTGATTTGAGAATGGATTTCGAAGGTTTTGAAAAATATTTTGAAGGAAATGAAAAGCTCTGATACCACTTGTCACAGACCGAAGTTTTCGACTTTCGAAAATTCGACATCGATACTCACTTTATCGACTGCCGAGCAATCGAGTGCCGGAAACTCCAGCAGTGAGGGTTTTAGAAAGAAGAAAAAGGTAGAAGAAGAAGAAAAGAGAAGAAGAGAGAAGAACAACAACAGAACAGCATCAGAAAACAGAACAATATCAGAATCTCACATATCGCAGCGGAACAATATATAATAGATAAATGAATAATCTTTAAACAAAGAACTATATCATTTTATACATACATCAATCATCAAAGTCAATATACAACAATGGACAGTTATATAATTTGTCCTCATACAGAATACACAGCGGAATAAATAATATCAGATACAAATACTACGTCTCGTCCTCCAGCTTATCTCCAAAGCTCCAGAATATCCTGATAACCTAACTCTAGACTGCCCGTGTGGAAATTGGTGGGCACCCAGAGTTTAGAAGGGAAACAATAAACTCCGAGTCAGTCATGGTGACTGGTGTGAGATCGTAAAACAGTTTATCTTTAAAACAACAAGAAGATTTAAAGTCAATTCGCAATGTTTTTGGAAAATGAAACTACCATAAGACCTCCCACCACACACACAATGCAAACGCAGACTTGGAGGAGATTTCTTCTTATGATAGTCAAAGATGCTTACTACGCAAAAAATCAAATTCTTTTTGATATTATTATTAGTGCATAGTGTAGAAAACATTTCGAAAGTAGAATATAAATCTTAGCCAGCATAGGTACCATTATATTATGCCTGCTATAGCTGCCTCTTGAGGAGACAGGTTATACAATTTAAATCGTAAAGGCTCGTATTGTTTCTTTGGATTTCCAACAAATGGTCAGGCTAAGGAACTTCCTTTTCCACGATGGTTACGTCCCTGGAATAGACGACCCGAGAACCTAACCGGATCTCTGCCAACACAAGGCCGGATTACCTCTGCAAAAATAGGTAACTACTGACACGCATATGCCATCCCCCGATCGTCACCGATCTTCCCGAGGATCCTCGATTTCCAACAAACCACATAGTAAAAATAATGCAGTAACCACAGAGGTTAAGTATCTGGGCTCCATACCATGATACCACCTTTATCCAGAAGGAATGACATACACTAAGGGGCGCTACTCCCTAAAACCTTGCCGCATCCTTCCTGTTTCGACCATTTCCGGGGTGTGAGGCTCGATGAAGTCTCGTCCACAAAGCTACGCTTTCTACAAAGCCCTGCTTCGGGTCAAACAAAATGATCAACCTATGATCACAAAGATATAAGATCAAACAAATGATCATATCACAAATGATCAAACACTGATCATTTCACAGCAACACTCAGTATGCCACGTTACCAAATTGGGATATATCGCTGATAAATTTCAACTACATAACCTCTGAGCTCGTACGTCTCAGAGAAGGGTGTTAAGCTAAGAGAATAAATTCTCCGCCACCAACAGAAATGTATTTGAAAGAAATCAGCTTTATATCTCAAATTGTAACGTCAGACACACAATCCATACAAGTCTGTTCCGGGATCGAACAGAACCGAAGGCACTTCTCACGAAGCCCTTGCACATCCGGATAAATTTCTAATCACATCCGGACTTCCCGTCACTAAGGGTGATAAAACCTCTAAACCGGAGATCAGCCGATGTAGAGTAACTCGACGGTAATCCTTCCGTTTTCAAAAATATCCGGTCTTCAACACCGGTCTTCGAATGCAATTCATAACGACGTATCACATATTCGGAATGGGTTATACGACCCCATGGTCCTTTCCCGGCTAACCCGAATAGTGAGCGATTATTCAAAATAAGTGTGGCATTCAAATTCATCCAATTCACAACAAATACCATATTCAAGGTAATTATTGATAGTCGGTTATTTAACTATCAATAAAGATGCGCAACATCATCAGATTCCAAATAATTTTCTAAATTATTTATTTTCCAAAATATCTTTACTAGATATAAAATTTCCACACTTCAAAAATAAATCAATATTTATTTTTAAACAACTTCCCTTTCTTTTATAAATTCCATAGTGAATTTATATTTTCGAATATCTACTGATATTCGATTTTCAATTGATTTCAAAAATTCATTTTCGATTTATCTTTAAGAAGATAAATTCTCAAAACGTTTCGTTTCATTTGGAAAAACATTCCATACTTATTTAATAATGAGTGTTTCACAAATCTTTTATTTTCAACATTTGAAAATATTCGATATACTTAAATCAAAATTTAAGTATAAATTCATTCTTTAAGGAAATCATTTATTATAACAACATTTATTTGAGTCAAAACGAATGTTACGTAAAACATCGTTACGACGACTCAAAATCACTAGTATAGGGATTCGAAAATTAAGATAGATATATAAATCCCAATACTAGATAAAAACATTTCCTTTCGGAAATCATTTACTATAACAACAGTGTTATAGTCCATCATTTCCTTATTTTTCGAAAACGTCTATTTCAACAATGAACGTTGAAATCTATGCTTTCGATTCATAATACATTTTAAAAACATCTTTAAAATGTTTACTTCATTTTTAATGTCACTTCTTCAAAAATGAATCCATTTTACTAAACAATATATTCACTGTCCAAAATCGTGAATATACTTCACTAACCACATTTTCAAAAATCTCTACACATTTTATTTCAATAAAAATTCGCTATTCAAAAATCGCGAATATATCTTCTTCAATAATCTCCTATATATAATTTATCAAATTCAATCGATTTCGAATTTATAAAACGAGTTTATAAATTCTATTTCTATTTATAAAAACTACAATTTATAAATCTTCTTTATTAACTAATTCAATTCATAACTCAATTTTTTTATACCAACGATCCATATTATAAGTTAATACTTATAATTCATTTATTTTCAAAAAATCGTTCTTTTAAAACTTTACAACTGTAAAGTTTATCCCTTTATAAATCATTTTAACATCATTTCCATTTTCAAATTCACATTCCCTTATTTCAATTGGATTCTTTTTCCAAATACTCACTTTTAAATCTAAAATCGGATTTCAAATTAATTTCTAGTTCTACTTAATTCCAAATCAATTACAAATTGATTTCTAAATTTGTTTTTACTACTAAAATAAATTCCTTATTCTTTTCAAATTATTCAATATCCTGTTTTTAAATGGATTCTTCAAATTGAAATCATTTTACATTGATTTCCCAAATTATTTTAATTTACCGATTAAATTTCTAGTTGGATTTCCAACTTATCTCCTTTTAAATAAATTCCTTATTAAAGAAGATAAATTTCAATTGCTTCTTTCAATCTATTTAAAAATCCAATCTTTTTACTAAATTCTTCAATTAAAAATCACTATTTTATGAAATCCATTTATTTAACATTTTCACTTGATTCTGGAATTAATTCGATAAGATTATAAAAATCAGCTTTTATACTTTTAAATTCCTTTCTTCAAAATTTATTCAATTTCTAAAATTAATTCACTTAGAAATTTCTATTTTGATTTCAAAAATTCAATTTCGTTTATTTTTGGAATCCAATGATATCAAACATCCATTCAGCTAAATTTTAGCTTTCAAAAATTTCCAGATATCAATTCAATAACATCAATAATCATTCACAGATTATCACATCACAGTAGAAATAAATTAAATCAATGTGAGGGGTCCAGTTGGATCCCTCCAACCTGTTTCCCTGCATCCAAAGATGTTAGCACAATACCAATTCCGCTCCAGTACGGAATTATCGCGGTATATGGGTTTTATAAAAATCCGCTTACTAACGGCGCAATAGGGTCTCATCCGCTATACGAGGCGGGAAATCATCAATCCAATATATACATATGCCAATATGTATATATTGCTATATATATAGATATATCCTATTATATCTAATATCACATCCAATAGCAATCAAATCATCAAATCAATAACTGTAAAACAAAATTTTCCTTCGAGTGAGAAAATCTCACCTTAGCTTTTATTTGCAATCCATTTCCACTCTGACTCGATTTTTCTTGATTTATAAACCTTGTATAGACAATTTTATACAATCGATAAATATTCGGATAAAATCGAACTATTAAATTCCACTTGATAATTTAATTAACTTGTGATTTTATCTTGACTAACAAATTCTTTTTAACAATTTGACTTAACAAAAATTAAATTCAAAACTAATCTTCCTTTAAATAAATCATTTTATCTATTAAATAAATTTTCTAACAAATCTTCTTTAACAAATTTTTTTTTTTTTTCATTTGAAACTAAAATTTTAATTCAACTAAAATTTTGTTTTAAACAAATCATTAAATTTTGGACAAATTTCCTTTACTATATCTAATGACGGAAATCTACTTTACTGTATATATGAATATACTAACCTGAACATAACAATATTTTTTTTTTAAAAAGTCTCATGTATATAAAATTTTCTGTTTTACTTATGTATATACAAAATATGTGTATAAAAAATTTGTTCCCTTTCAACATAAATTGCTTTACTGTTAAATTTCTGATAATTTAATTATTAACCAGCAAGTTTTTCTTAAAACAAAATTGTTAATACCTTACAGTCTTTTACACATATTATCACATTTAAATTGAAATGAGTATACCTTGCAGCTATTATTATTTCGAATATCTATACATATATTAGATAGACATAGAATTAAAATCGAGGTGGGTTATATCTTACTGCTATAAGAATCTGAACTCGAAGATGCCGTCGACCACCATCAGTTCGCGAAACTGCTCGCGAAGCCCTTGCTTCCCCTTACTGACAACGGCAACTCACCACCGCTCAGTCGCTGCTCGAATTCGCGACATCTATCCATCGCCAGTTCGATCGAACGACTCGCGACTCACGACTTGCTTGAACCCCTTTTTGCCTCTACGTTGACCTCACGAACACCCAAAACGAAAACCCTAGTCGACCGACTACACCGTGTTCGAGCGAACGCCACCTCTCCAAGGTCGCCGCTTATCGATGCCCCAATTCGCTCGACCGCGATTCGAATTGTATAGAGGAGAGGAATTTCATTTCGTTTTACTGGAATAGAAGAAGAAACGAAATTGGAATTTCATTTTTGAGCAGAAGAGGGAAGAATGAGATATTTAAAATTAGAAGGGCATGGGTTACGTGATTTTCTTCTGTGTTCTTCGGCGTGATGTAAGGCGTGTTTCTCTGCGTGTCTTAAGGGAAGAACGTGTTGACGTTGACAAATTCAAATTTAAATTCAAATCGAATTCGTTTAAAAATTTCAACGCGTTTAATTTCCGTGTGCTCACATATCAACTCCGTTTAATTTCCATGGTGTAACGACCCAGAATTTTGAACAAATTAGATTGAGAATATTTAATTAATTTTAAATATTTGAACGACGATTTAATTTGAATTCCGGATATAATTTTGAAAATCGGCGATTAAATTATAAAATTTAATCGATTGAAGTTGAATAAAAATTTGAATCTTTAATTTTAAGCTGAAGAAAAATATTTCAAAAGCTTTTAAAATTCGTATTGATAATTCTGGAGGTAATAGAACTTTCAGAATTGAATTTGAAAGTGTTTTGTTCAGTTTGAAATTTATATCGTTCGAATCAATATTTAAAAATAGCCATCCGAGGCGCAGTCTCGGAATTCGACGAAACCAGTTCCATTGGGTCCGTAATATTGAATTATTGCCGGATTTCAAATTTCGTAATTTTCGGGGTTGTTATGTGACCATACGATAGTTAAATGCGTTGGAATTTAAATGGAATTAAATTAAAATTTAAAATTTAGAATTTGTCACCATCACCACGTCTTCTCCTTTCATCACGCCTTGAATCATGCCTACAATCACGAAATAGAATCGTGTAAAACCATACCTCCCTCAGTTCTAAATCAAACAAAGAAAAATGAAAAAAATTTAATGGCCGAAGCCTCTCCCATTTCAAATACAGTTCGCTTCAAAATACAATATGGCCGAACTAATATTCACAAACGAAAAGAAAAGGCGACTTCCTTCACCCTCGTTCGATCTCGCATTCAAATTATGATCGAGGAGATGAGGGTTCTTGTTCTCAAGCTCGATGGGGACTCGCGATTGGTTGTAGGGCATCGATGGAGGCGTTCGCGGCTAGGGCAGAGGTAGGAGGCATTGGCGATTTCGTCGAGTAATGATGGAGGTTCGTTCGAGTAGGGGCTGGGTCGCGACTCGTTTCCGCGATCATTGGAAGGCGCGCGTGGGCTTAGGCTTGAAGACGAGCAGGTGATCGATGGCGTTCGATCTGGAGGCGAACGCGGCAGCATCAGCGAAGGCGACGATGTCGCGATTCCAGTATTCGATTTAGGGTTTCGCGAGTGGGTTTCGTTGCGAGACTTGGGGGCGAGCTTGGTTAGGGGCATCGTCAACTTCGGCAACGAGGAAGGTCGGAGACTCGAGCTCGACCTGGGCAGTCGTAGACGAGGCGTTCGAATCAATCAGGGGTTGAGGCGATCTCGCGATGGCAAGTCGAGATGCCACGATGTTCGTTGGGCTATTGCAACGTCAGATTGATGAGAGCTGGGTTCGGCGATTTACAGTGAGGTATTCGATTTATTTAAAATTTTATATGGTGTGTATATATTCACAGATTTACAGTAAAACAGTAAGTTTATATAGAAATTGATTTTTGAAATCTTTATAGTTAGTGTATATGCAGTTTTAAGTTTGTATATACGTACAGAGAAAAACATATATTTGATTTTAGTAAAGTAAAATTTTGTGATTATTTAAGGAAACAGAAATGAAGATTTATACACATATATATATTTATACAGTAAGGTTTGAAAAGAAAGAAGAAAATTGAGTTTTAAATTTTAATTATAGCTAAATAAAATTTTAAAAGGAAAATTAGTTAGAATATAATTTTTGGTAAGAAAAAGAAGTTTAATAATTGGTTGGGTAGATTTTATTTAAGGATAAGTTAATTTAATCTATTAAAGGAAGATTAGTTTAAATTTAAATTTTTATTTGAATCAATTATTAAAGGACAAAAATTAGTCTAAAACGAAACTATCAGTTAATTTAAACAATTAAAAAACGGAGATTGGCTATTTAATTGGTTCGAATATTAATCAATTGTGTATAAATATTTATACAAGGTATAAATCAAGAAATCGAGTCAAGATGGAAATTGGATGGCAAATTAAAAACTAAGGTGAGATCTCCTCACTCAGATTTAAATTTGTATTGCAGTTATTGAGTGTTTGATATGATTGCTATGTGGATGTGATATTAGATATAGTAGGATATATCTATATATATAGCAATATATACATATTGGCATATGTATATATTGGATTGATGATTTCCCGCCTCGTATAGCGGATGAGACCCTATTGCGCCGTTAGTAAGCGGATTTTTATAAAAACCCATATACCGCGATATTCCACCTCGAAGTGGAATGGTATTGTGCTAACGTCTTTGGATGCAGGGAAACAGGTTGGAGGGATCCAACTGGATTCCTCAACTGTATTTATTTATTTACAGATATTGATGTATATTCTGTTATCATATGTTGATATATGATGTTTGATGTTGTGATGGACTAATTGATGCGTTGCATCATTGGATTCAAGTTTTAAAAATAACGACTTTTAATTTAAAAGGATTTTTAAAGTGATCTTTGAAATTATACGTTTTATTAAATTTTGAAGTGATTTATTTTAAATAAATAAACGTTCAAATATTAAAGTTATAAAAGTTAAGATCTTTGTGAAATATAATCGAAAAGTGATTTTTAGAATAAATAGTTGATTGATTTATAAAATGGTTTAAATTGAGATTTTTAAAAATATTATAAACGGTTTACTTAAAAAGGTTTATAAAGTTGACATTTTATAAATTAAGATATTGGAATTATAAAACGAGTTTTTATAAGTGTTAAAAATGAAGTGATAATAAAAATCATATGTGAACGAGATTTATAGATTTATAAAATGTGAAGATATGAAATTTATAATTATAAAATGTGAAGATATGAAATTTATAATTATAAAATGTGAAGATATGAGATTTATAATTATAAAATGTGAAGATATGAAATGTATAGAATTATAAATTGTAAAGATATGAAATTTATAGATTTATAAAGTATGAAGTTGTAGAATGAATGATTATAAGAAATTTACTTATAAATTGGATTTTTGCTTTTAAATGGAATATTGATCGGATTGTTAATAAAGAAGATTTATAAATCGAAGTTGTTATAAAATAAAATTAGAATTTATAAACGTTGTTTTTTATAAATTCGAAATCAATTGAATTTGATAAATTAAATATAGAAGGTTGTTGAAGGAGATATATTCGCGATTTTGGATAGCGAATTATTTTTGAAATAAAATGTGTAGAAAACAGTGAAATGTAATTAGTGGAGATATATTCACGATTTTGGATAGTGAATATATCGTTAAGTAAAATGGATAGTTTTGGGAAAAGTGACATTGAAAATGAAGTTAAACATTTTAGAGATGTTTTTAAAATGTATTATGATATCAAAATCATAGATTTCAACATTTATTGTTGAAATAGACGTTTTCGAAAATATAAGGAAATGATGGACTATAACACTGTTGTTATAGTAAATGATTTCCGAAAGGAAATGTTTTGATGTAGTATTGGGATTTACATATCTATCTTAATTTCGAATCCCTATACTAGAGATTTTGAGTCGTCGTAACGATGTTTTACGTAACATTCGTTTTGACTCAAATAAATGTTGTTATAATAAATGATTTCCTTAAAGAATGAATATATACTTAATTTGGTTTAAGTATATCGGATATTTTCCAAGTGTTGAAAATAAATGATTTGTGAAATACTTATTATTAAATAAGTAGGGAAATGCATTTCCAATATGAAATGAAACGTTTTGAGATTTTATCTTCTTAAAGATAAATTGAAAATGAATATTGGAATCGATTTGAAAATCGTATAGCAGTAGATATTTTTGAAATATAAATTCACTATGGAATTTATAAAGGAGAGAGAAACTGTTTAGAAAAATAAACGTTGATTTATTTTTAAAGTGTGGAAATTTTATATCTAGTAAAGATATTTTTGAAGATGAAATAATTGGGAAAATTATTTGGAATCTGATGATGTTGCGCATCTTTATTGATAGTTAAATAACCGACTATCAATAATTACCTTGAATGGTATTTGTTGTGAATTGGATGAATTTGAATGCCACACTTATTTTTGAATAAACGCTCACTATTCGGGTTAGCCGGGAAAGGACCATGGGGTCGTATAACCCATTCTGAATATGTGATACGTCGTTATGAATTGCATTCGAAGACCGGTGTTGAAGACCGGATATTTTTGAAAACGGAAGGATTACCGTCGAGTTACTCTACATCGGCTGATCTCCGATTTAGAGGTTTTATCACCCTTAGTGACGGGAAGTCCTGACGTGATTGAAAATTATCCGGAATTGCAAGGGCTTCGTGAGAAGTGCCTTCGGTTCTGTTCGATCCCGGAACAGACTTGTATGGATTGTGTGTCTAACGTTACATTTTGAGATATAAAGCTGATTCCTTTCAAATACATTTCTGTTGGTGGCGGAGAATTTATTCTCTTAGCTTAACACCCTTCTCTGAGACGTACGAGCTCAGAGGTTATGTAGTTGAAATTTATCAGCGATATATCCCAATTTGGTAACATGGCATACTGAGTGTTGCTGTGAAATGATCAGTGTTTGATCATTTCTGATATGATCATTTGTTTGATCTTATATCTTTGTGATCATAGGTTGATCATTTTGTTTGACCCGAAGCAGGGCTTTTTGAGAAAGCGTAGCTTTGTGGACGAGACTTCATCGAGCCTCACACCCCGAAAATGGTCGAATCAGGAAGGATGCGGCAAGGTTCTAGGGAGTAGCGCCCCTTAGTGTATGTCATTCCTTCTGGATAAAGGTGGTATCATGGTATGGAGCCCAGATACTTAACCTCTGTGGTTGCTGCAAAATTTGTTTCTTTGTGGTTGTTGCGAATCGGGGATCCTCGGGAAGATCGGTGACGATCGGGGGATGGCATACGCGTGTCAGTAGTTACCTATTTTTGCAGAGGTAACCCGACCTTGTGTTGGCAGAGATCCGGTTAGGTTCTCGGGTCGTCTATTCCAGGGACGTACCCATCGTGGATAGGAAGTTCCTTAGCCTGACCATTTGTTGGAAATCCAAAGAAACAATACGAGCCTTTACGATTTCAATTGTATAACCTGTCTCCTCAGGAGGCAACTATAGCAGGCATAATATAATGGTACCTATGCTGGCTAAGATTTATATTATACTTTCGAAATGTTTTCCACTATGCACTAATAATAATATCAAAAGGGTTTTGATTTTGCGTAGTAAGCATTTTTGACTAACATAAGAAGAAATCTCCTCCAAGTCTGCGTTTGCATTGTGTGTGTGGTGGGAGGTCTTATGGTAGTTTCATTTTCCAAAAGCATTGCGAATTGACATTAAAGTTTTTCTGTTGTTTATTTTAAAGATAAATAACTGTTTTACGATCTCACACCAGTCACCATGACTGACTCGGAGTTTATTGTTTCCCTTCTAAACTCTGGGTGCCCACAAATTTCCACACGGGAAGTCTAGAGTTATGTTATCAGGATATTCTGGATATTCTGGAGCTTTGGAGATAAGCTGGAGGACGAGACGTAGTATTTGTATCTGATAGTATTTATTCCGCTGTGTATTCTGTATGAGGACAAGTTTATATAACTGTCCATTGTTGTATATTGACTCTGATGATTGATGTATGTATAAAATGATATAGTTCTTTGTTTTAAAAGACTAGTAATTATCTATTGTATATTGTTCCGCTGCGATGTGTAAGATTCTGATATTGTTTTCTGTTCTGATGTTGTTTTGTTCTTTCTTCTTCTCTTCTTCTTCTATCTTCTTCTGCCTTTTTCTTTTTCTAAAACCCTCACTATTGGAGTTTCCGGCACTCGATTTCTCGGCAGTCGATAAAGTGAGTATCGATGTCGAATTTTCGAAAGTCGAAAATTTCGGTATGTGACAGCGTGGTATCAAAGCATATGGTTAAGCGACAACCCTGCTCTATTGGGTGTTACTCATTAGAGATAGAGTCAGTAGTACTCTAGAATGAGTTGAGTGTAATAATAGATACGAGCGCGTATTTGTTAGTTAATATAAAATTGTTTTATAATGTGATGATTGATTTATTGAGTGGTATATGGATTCTGGTCAATACGAGTAATTAACGATCATTGATAAGGATCTCTAAACACTCGAATAGAACAATTAGGCACAGTATTGTTTTAAAATAGGGTAAATGAAATAATTTTACCCAAAACTATTTTTGTATAGAAAAGAAATGTTTTTCTATAAAATACTATAGTATATGGTTGCATGGATGTTAGGAAGTAATAATAGTGAATTATCATCACTGAAATTGAATGAGAAATTGAAATCGTAACTCCAAAGTTAAGAAATAAATCCATATACAAGTAAAATTAAAGAATGTAAATTATAATTGTGACTTATAATTTAAACGGGATTCCAGAGAAGTTTTTGGAAGTGTTTTGAAAAGAATCTGAAATTTTTGGAGATTTGGAAGTTTAAATTCTTTTTGGAGTGGAAAATGAATTTCAAAGGTTTTGAAAAGTATTTTGGAGAGATGAAAGCTCTAAACTCTTTTCGGTCGCTGGAAAATAATTCCGATGATGATCGCGACATCACCGGTGTTCATTTTCGGGTTTCCAAAAGAGGAATTGCTGCCAAATTGTTTTAAATGGAAAGTGTTTGAAAAATTGGGTTTTGTTTTAGAAAATTCAAAGGAAAATTTGAATTGTTTTCAAAATGGTTTTGAAAAGGTTGAAAGACTCTGGAATGCTATATAAAGATATTTATGAAATATTATTAAGTTGATAACTTATACAAATCGAATTTTGATAGAATAAATTTAACTTAAAGATGAAGTTAAATAAATGTAAGTACAAGTGAATCAATTGTGATTTAATGAAAGCGAAATTGAAAGTTAAATTAGTGAAATTAAACCTTGAATTGTGAACTAAATAAAAGGGATAGTTCGAATTTAAAGATGAATTCAAGTAAGAATAAATAAATTTTCAATGAATGGAATTCACAATTGTACGTGAATAAGATTAAAACTGAATGTTAAACTTGTTTTGAATTTGGTAGTAAATGAAATTCAGACTAAATGTTGAAACCGAATTTGAATAAAGAGAATTGGATTTGTGATGAATTAGTAATTGAAACCAAGTTAAAATAAGCAGTTATAAATGAAAGTTAATTGATAAAATTCAATATTCAGAAGTTGAGTTGAATCCAAATTTGATTTAAATTGTGAATTAAATTCATATGAATATGAAATGTAAAATTGAACGAAAATAGATATGTAACTTCAATAGTGAAGTAAAAATATATAAGCAGTTGATATTGAAAATTTTATAACAAGATTTGCAAAATGATTTGAATGTGTAACTAGATATTATGGCTAGTAGGACATACAGGTGTTATAAAAGGGATTGGAAAATTTATTTCAAAGATGAATTTGAATTTGCTCGAAAAAGGTATGTATTTGAATTATAATATGAGTTTTTGATGATTTCTTGTCTAGCCGCTTGGCTTTTTCTTTTTCTTTTTGGAATCTGAGAGTCCGTAGGGACGTTTTGTAGTCGTACCGTATTAGTCGCGCAAAGGAGACGCTGGCGAATTTTTTTGAAAATTTAGGGCGTTAGAAAATTTTTGAGAAAATTTGAAAGTTTAAATTTGAATTTAAACTTAAAATTGAATTGTTAAGAAAACAATGTTGTTTGAAATCGGTAATTGAAGTTGAAAATTTAGTTGAATTAATAACGAATCTTTAGTAGAAAGATTTGTTTTGATGAATGTGATAAAACTATTGGATTGTGAAAAATAGTAGACGAGTTAAGGACCATTTTTCCTAACTTGTAATTTCGAGGACGAAATTCTTTTAAGGGGGGAAGTCTGTAACGACCCAGAATTTTGAACGAATTAAATTGAGAATATTTAATTAATTTTAAATATTTGAACGATAATTTAATTTGAATCCCCGATATAATTTTGAAATCTGCGAATAAACTTTAAAATTTAATCTGTTGAATGTTGAATTAAAATTTGAATATTCAATTTTAAGCTGAAGAAAAATATTTCAAAAGCTTTTAAAATTCGTATTGATGATACTGAAGGTAACAGAAGCTTCAAAATCTACTTTCAAAGTGTTTCGTTCAGTTTTGAAATTAAATCGTTCGAATCGATATTTAAAAATAGCGTTCCGGGGCACAGTCTCGGAATTCGACGAAACCAGTTCCATTGGGTCCGTAACATTAAATTATCACCGGGTTTCAAATTTCGTATCGATCTGAGTTGTAGTGTGACCATACGATGGTTAAACGCGTTGAAATTAAGTTGAATTAAATTTTTAAATTTAAATTTGAATTTGGTCAACTATAGCACGTTCTTCCCTAAATCCACGCCGAGCATCACGAGACTATCGTGCAAACCATACTCTGTCATTTTCAAATACTCCTCTCCCTCACTTCGATTCACAGAGAAAATTTAAATGGTGACATCTCTTTTCCCTGTATCTCGTTCAAATAAGATAAACGAAAACTATTTCGTTCAAAACATTTCACAAACCAATAATGGCCGAAGCCTCGTTCTGATTTATTTTCCAAAATCAAAAGAAAACTCTATCTCTCGAATTAAATTCGCGATTTCGAGCCTGGGAAGGGGCAGCCGCGTGAAGCAGGGTCGGAATCGATGGATTCGCGATGACTTCTCAAAATCGAAGGCGACGTAGTCGCGATCTGGTATGCGTGCGACAATGGGTCGCTGGCAGGGATTCGGAGGCGTCGCAGTCGAAGGGATGTCTCGATTTCAGTCTCGTTAAATTGCAGTGGTGGGATTCGCGGCGAAGTCAAAAGGGAGGCAGGCGACAAGGCGTGGTTTGTCGAGCTAGGGCGCGGCGGCGTTCAAATCGTGGAGGCGTGCAGGCGATTCATGGGGGCTCGAGGCAATGGCTGGAGGGTAGTTCGCGAAGCGACAACGGCAGAAAAGGGTAGAGCGGTGCTTGAAGGAGGAGCTATCGGCGGCTAGTGTTGGGGAATGGCTCGGCGAGTTCATTATCACGAAGTCGAATCTCGCGTGGGGCTTTGAGCAGAATTCTTTGGTTTGATTTTCGCGAACGCGTTAAGGTAATTTAAATCTTTAACATTTTAAAACTTTTCATCACTTAAGTTTGGACCTGTGAAGTAATTATTATTTAACTTATCAGGAATTAACTGCAAGTTATAAAACAGTTGTTTTAAATTTAATCGGTTATATATATATATATATAAAAATATATAGAACAGTTGTAAATGTATGCAGTTTACGATTAAGAAAATTTGTTTAAAACTAAATTTTTTAGTTGAATCAAAATGTTGGTTTCAAATGGAAAATATTTTATTGGTTTGAGAATTAAATCAGATAAGATAAAAACTTTTGGTTAAGTAAATAGATTAAACGATAATTTAATTGTTGGATTTAATTCGAGTATTAATAGAATTGTATAAATTATTTATACAAGGTTTGAATCGAGAAAACAAGTCAAAATGGAAAATGGATGGCAAATTAAAAGCTAAGGTGAAATTTTATTTCTCACTCAAAAAAAATGAATTGCAGTCATTGATTGATTTGTTTGTTGCTATTGGATATGCTATTAGATATAATAGGATATATCTATATATAGCAATATATACATATTGGCATATGTATATATTGGATTGATGATTTCCCGCCTCGTATAGCGGATGAGACCCTATTGCGCCGTTAGTAAGCGGATTTTTATAAAACCCATATACCACGATAATTCCGTACTGAAGCGGAATTGGTATTGTGCTGACGTCTTTGGATGTAGGGAAACAGGTTGGAGGGATCCAACTGGACCCCTCACATTGATTGAATTTATTTCTACTGTGATGTGATAATCTGTGAATGATTATTGATGTTATTGAATTGATGTCTGGAAATTGTTGAAAGCTAAAATTTAGCTGAATGGATGTTTGATATCATTGGATTCCAAAAATAAACGAAATTGAATTTTTGGTAATTCAAGCAGAAAATTTTAAGTGAATTGATTTTTTTGAAATTGAATAAAATTTGAAGAAAAGAATTTAAAGGTATAAAAGTTGATTTTTATAGTATTATCGAATTTATTCCAGAATAAAGTGAAAATGCTAAATAAATGGATTTCATAAAACAGTGATTTTAAATTGAAGAAATTAATTTAAATTTGGATTTTTAAATAGATTGAAAGAAACGATTGAAATTTATTTTCTTAAAAAGGAATTTATTTAAAAGAAGATAAGTTGGAAATTCAGTTTGAAATTTAATTGGTAAATTGAAATAAGTTGTGAAATCAATGTAAAATGATTTCAATTTGAAGAATCCATTTTAAAACAGAATATTGAATAATTTGAGAAAAATAAGGAATTTATTTTAGTAGTGATAAATAAAATTTGAAATCAATCTGTAATTGATTTAATATTTAGAAATGAATTTTTGAGAAATCAATATGGAAATTTTATTCAAACGTTGAAAATAAAATTAGAAATCAATATTGAAATTGATTTGGTATTGAAGCTTTTATAAATAGAATTAAAATTTATAAAAGTTGTTTATAAACCCAAAGTCACTTATTTTGATAAGTTAAATATAGAAGTTGATAAAAGAAGGTTTATAAGTCGAAGTTGTTATTAAAAAGAGAAATAGAATTTATAAACGTGTTTATAAATTCGAAATAGATTGAATGTGATAAATTTTATATAGAAGATTATTTAAGAAGATATATTCACGATTTTGAATAGCGAATTTTTATTGAAATAAAAATGTGTAGAAATGATTGAAATGGGGTTAAGTAAATTTTATTCATGATTTTGGACAGTGAATATATTGTTAAGTAAAATGGATTCATTTTTGAAGAAGTAATATTTAAAAAAAAGGAAGTTAAACATTTTGAAGGTGTTTTAAAATGTGTTATGAATCGAAAGCATAGATTTCAACATTTATTGTTGAAATAGACGTTTTCGAGAAATATAAGGAAATGGTGGACTATAACACTGTTGTTATAGTAAATGATTTCCGAAAGGAAATGTTTTATGTAGTATTGGGATTTTCATATATCTACCTTATAATTTCGAATCCCTATACTAGTGATTTCGAGTCGTCGTAACGATGTTTTACGTAACATTCGTTTTGACTCAAATAGATGTTAGAATAAATGATTTCCTTAAAGAATGAATGTATACTTAATATTGATTTAAGTATATCGAATATTTTCAGATGTTGAAAATAAATAGATTTGTGAATTACTTATTATTATATAAGTATGAAAATGCTTTTCCAATATGAAATGAACTGTTTTGAGATTTTATCTTCAAAGATAAAATGAAATGTGGAAATTGATTTGAAATTGTTTTCAAACAGTTAAGTGTGGAAATTTTATATCTAGTAAAGATATTTTGGAAGA
The DNA here is from genome assembly GCA_030737815.1 of Allium fistulosum. Taxonomy (NCBI): domain Eukaryota; kingdom Viridiplantae; phylum Streptophyta; class Magnoliopsida; order Asparagales; family Amaryllidaceae; genus Allium; species Allium fistulosum. The sequence goes on along the minus strand of CM060907.1, from coordinate 418,772,766 downwards.
TAAAATAATTTGGGAAAATTATTTGGAATCTGATGATGTTGCGCATCTTTATTGATAGTTAAATAACCGACTATCAATAATTACCTTGAGTAGGTATTTGTTGTGAATTGGATGAATTTGAATGCCACACTTATTTTTGAATAATCGCTCACTATTCGGGTTAGCCGGGAAAGGACCATGGGGTCGTATAACCCATTCCGAATATGTGATACGTCGTTATGAATTGCATTCGAAGACCGGTGTTGAAGACCGGATATTTTTAAAAACGGAAGGATTACCGTCAAGTTACTCTACATCGGCTGATCTCCGATTTAGAGGTTTTATCACCCTTAGTGACGGGAAGTCCGGACGTGATTAGAAATTTATCCGGATATGCAAGGGCTTCGTGAGAAGTGCCTTCGGTTCTGTTCGATCCCGGAACAGACTTGTATGGATTGTATGTCTGACGTTACAATTTGAGATATAAAGCTGATTTCTTTCAAATACATTTCTGTTGGTGGCGGAGAATTTATTCTCTTAGCTTAACACCCTTTTCTGAGACGTACGAGCTAAGAGGTTATGTAGTTGAAATTTATCAGCGATATATCCCAATTTGGTAACGTGGCATACTGAGTGTTGCTGTGAAATGATCAGTGTTTGATCATTTGTGATATGATCATTTGTTTGATCTTATATCTTTGTGATCATAGGTTGATCATTTTGTTTGACCCGAAGCAGGGCTTTTTGAGAAAGCGTAGCTTTGTGGACGAGACTTCGTCGAGCCTCACACCCCGGAAATGGTCGAAACAGGAAGGATGCGGCAAGGTTCTAGGGAGTAGCGCCCCTTAGTGTATGTCATTCCTTCTGGATAAAGGTGGTATCATGGTATGGAGCCCAGATACTTAACCTCTGTGGTTACTCCAAAATTTATTTCTTTGTGGTTGTTGCGAATCGGGGATCCTCGGGAAGATCGGTGACGATCGGGGGATGGCATACGCGTGTCAGTAGTTACCTATTTTTGCAGAGGTAACCCGGCCTTGTGTTGGCAGAGATCCGGTTAGGTTCTCGGGTCGTCTATTCCAGGGACGTACCCATCGTGGATAGGAAGTTCCTTAGCCTGACCATTTGTTGGAAATCCAAAGAAACAATACGAGCCTTTACGATTTCAATTGTATAACCTGTCTCCTCAGGAGGCAGCTATAGCAGGCATAATATAATGGTACCTATGCTGGCTAAGATTTATATTATACTTTCGAAATGTTTTCCACTATGCACTAATAATAATATCAAAAGGGTTTTGATTTTTGCGTAGTAAGCATTTTTGACTAACATAAGAAGAAATCTCCTCCAAGTCTGCGTTTGCATTGTGTGTGTGGTGGGAGGTCTTATGGTAGTTTCATTTTCCAAAAGCATTGCGAATTGACATTAAAGTTTTTCTGTTGTTTATTTTAAAGATAAATAACTGTTTTACGATCTCACACCAGTCACCATGACTGACTCGGAGTTTATTGTTTCCCTTCTAAACTCTGGGTGCCCACAAATTTCCACACGGGCAGTCTAGAGTTATGTTATCAGGATATTCTGGATATTCTGGAGCTTTGGAGATAAGCTGGAGGACGAGACGTAGTATTTGTATCTGATAGTATTTATTCCGCTGTGTATTCTGTATGAGGACAAGTTTATATAACTGTCCATTGTTGTATATTGACTCTGATGATTGATGTATGTATAAAATGATATAGTTCTTTGTTTTAAAAGACTAGTAATTATCTATTGTATATTGTTCCGCTGCGATGTGTAAGATTCTGATATTGTTTTCTATTCTGATGTTGTTCTGTTCTTTCTTCTTCTCTTCTTCTTCTATCTTCTTCTGCCTTTTTCTTTTTCTAAAACCCTCACTATTGGAGTTTCCGGCACTCGATTTCTCGGCAGTCGATAAAGTGAGTATCGATGTCGAATTTTCGAAAGTCGAAAATTTCGGTATGTGACAGCGATGATTTCGGATTTATAAACAATGTTTATAAATCACATTTATACTTTATAACAATTTCAACTTATAAAATCATTTCATTTTGCAATTTCTATTTATATCCCATCTAAGTGCAAAAGTCAAATTTATAAGTAAATTTCTTATAAATCTTTTATTCTACAATATCTATTTACTTTATAACTTCACGTTATAAATCTATTAATTTCATTCACTTATACTTACTTTAATTCAACTTAAAATTTGTCAATTGATTCGGATATTGATAAATTTTATAAAATTGCTTATACAAGGTCTAAATAGAGAAAACAAGCTGGAAATAAAATGGATTGCAAAATAAAAAGCAAAGGTGAGATCTTCTCACTCAAAATTTAAAGTGGAATTATTGCAGTTATTGATTGATTTGTTTTGATTGCTATTGAATGTGCTATTAGATATGATAGGATATATCTATATATATAGCAGTATATACATATTGGCATATGTATATATTGGATTGATTGATTCCCGCCTCGTATAGCGGATGAGACCCTATTGCGCCGTTAGTAAGCGGATTTTTATAAAACCCATATACCACGATAATTCCGTACTGGAGTGGAATTGGTATTGTGCTAACATCTTTGGATGCAGGGAAACAAGTTGGAGGGATCCAACTGGACCCCTCACATTGATTGAATTTATTTCTATGGTGATATGAATCTGTGAATGATTATAGTGATGCTATTAATCATATTGATATCTGGAAATTGTTTGAAAGCTAAAATTTAGCTGAATGAATGTTTTGACATCAATGGATTCCAAAGATAAACGAAATTGAATTTTTGAAATTCAAGTAGAAATTTTCTAGTGAATCAATTTTTGAAATTGAAGAGATTTTGAAGAAAGGAAATTTTAAAGTATAAAAAGTAAATTTTTATAATCTTATTGAATAAATTCCAGAATAAAGTGAAAATGCTAAATAAATGGATTTCATAAAACAGTGATTTTAAATTGAAGAATTTAATTTAAATTTGGATTTTTAAATAGATTGAAAGAGATAAAGAAATTTATTTTCTTTAAAAGGAATTTATTTAAAAAGAAATAAGTGGGAAGTCCAATTAGAAATTTAATTTGGCAAATTGAAACGAATTTGGAAAAAGAATGAAATTTATAGATGTATAAATTGTGAAGTTAAAAAGAATGAAATTTATAGATGTATAAATCGGGAAGTTAAGATGAATGAAATTGTAGAATAGAAGATTTATAAGAAATTAACTTATAAATTGGATTTTTGCCTACAAATGAAATATTGATCGAATTCGTTAATAAAGGAGATTTACAAATCGAAGTTGTAAAAAAATATAAAAGGTGAAATTTATAAACATTGTTTTTATAAATTCGGAATCAATTGAATTTGAAAAATTAAATGTAGGAGGTTATTAAAGGAAATATATTCGCGATTTTGGATAGCGAATTATCCTTAAATTGAATGTGTAGAAAAGACTGAAATTTGGTTAGTGAAATATATTCACGATTTTGGGACAGTGAATATATTGTTAAGTAAAATAGACTTATTTTCGAAGAAGGGATATTAAAAATAAAGTTAAACGTTTTAAAGATGTTTTAAAATGTATTATGAATCGAAATCATAGATTTCAACATTCATTGTTGAAATAGACGTTTTCGAGAAATAAGGAAATGGGGGACTATAACACTGTTGTTATAGTAAATGATTTCCGAAAGGAAATGTTTTTATCTAGTATTGGGATTTACATATCTATTTTAATTTCGGATCCCTATACTAGTGATTTTTGAGTCGTCGTAACGATGTTTTACGTAACATTCGTTTTGACTCAAATTGATGTTGTTATAGAAAATAGATTTCCTTAAAGAATGAAATATATACTTAATTTGATTTAAGTATATGAATATTTTCCAAGCGTTGAAAATAAATGATTTGTGAAATACTTATTTTTAAATAAGTAGGGAAATGCATTTCCAAAATGAAATGAAACGTTTTGAGAGTTTATCTTCTTAAAGATAAAATGAAATTGAATATTGAAATCGATTTGAGAATCGTATATCAGTAGATATTTTGAAGATATAAATTCACTATGGAATTTATAAATGGAATGGGAATTTGTTTTAAAAATAAACGTTGATTTATTTTTAAAGTGTGGAAATTCTATATCTAGTAAAGATATTTTTGAAGATGAAATAATTTGGAAAATTATTTGGAATCTGATGATGTTGCGCATCTTTATTGATAGTTAAATAACCGACTATCAATAATTACCTTGAATATGGTATTTGTTGTGAATTGGATGAATTTGAATGCCACACTTGTTTTTAAATAATCGCTCACTATTTGGGTTAGCCGGGAAAGGACCATGGGGTCGTATAACCCATTCTGAATATGTGATACGTCGTTATGAATTGCATTCGAAGACCGGTGTTGAAGACCGGATATTTTTGAAAACGGAAGGATTACCGTCGAGTTACTCTACATCGGCTGATCTCCGATTTAGAGGTTTTATCACCCTTAGTGACGGGAAGTCCGGACGTGATTAGAAAATTATCCGGATATGCAAGGGCTTCGTGAGAAGTGCCTTCGGTTCTGTTCGATCCCGGAACAGACTTATATGGATTGTATGTCTGACGTTACAATTTGAGATATAAAGCTGATTTCTTTCAAATACATTTCTGTTGGTGGCGGAGAATTTATTCTCTTAGCTTAACACCCTTCTCTGAGACGTACGAGCTCAGAGGTTATGTAGTTGAAATTTATCAGCGATATATCCCAATTTGGTAACGTGGTATACTGAGTGTTGCTGTGAAATGATCAGTGTTTGATCATTTATGATATGATCATTTGTTTGATCTTATATCTTTGTGATCATAGGTTGATCATTTTTGTTTGACCCGAAGCATGGCTTTGTAGAAAGCGTAGCTTTGTGGACGAGACTTCATCGAGCCTCAAACCCCGGAAATGGTCGAAACAGGAAGGATGCGGCAAGGTTCTAGGGAGTAGCGCCCCTTAGTGTATGTCATTCCTTCTGGATAGAAGTGGTATCATGGTATGGAGCCCAGATACTTAACCTATGTGGTTGTTGCATTATTATCTATGTGGTTTGTTGGAAATCGGGGATCCTCGGGAAGATCGGTTATGATCGGGGGATGGCATACGCGTGTCAGTAGTTACCTATTTTTGCAGAGGTAACCCGGCCTTGTGTTGGCAGAGATCCGGTTAGGTTCTCGGGTCGTCTATTCCAGGGACGTACCCATCGTGGAAAAGGAAGTTCCTTAGCCTGACCATTTGTTGGAAATCCAAAGAAACAATACGACACTTGTACGGTTTTAGTTGTAGAACCTATCATTCACTTATGGTGGTCACCACTGTTTGGATGGTAGCTATAGTAGGCATAAGTGCGGAATGCCTATGCTGGCTAAGATTAATATTATACTTTCGAAATGTTTTCTACACTATGCACTAATAATAATATCAAAAATGATTTTATTTTTGCGTAGTAAGCATCTTTGACTATCATAAGAAGAAATCTCCTCCAATTCTGCGTTTGCATTGTGTGTGTGGTGGGAGGTCTTATGGTAGTTTCATTTTCCAAAAGCATTTCGAATTGACTTTAAAATTATCCTGTTGTTTATTTTAAAGAATAACTGTTTTACGATCTCACACCAGTCACCATGACTGACTCGGAGTTTATTGTTCCCTTCTAAACTCTGGGTGCCCACCAATTTCCACACGGGCAGCCTAGAGTTATGTTATCAGGACATTCTGGATATTCTAGAGCTTTGGAGATAAGCTGGATGGCGAGACGTAGTATTTGTATTTGATATATTTATTCCGCTTTGTATTCTGTATGAGGACAAGTTATATAACTGTCCATTGTTGTATATTGACTCTGATGATTGATGTATGTATAAACTGATATAGTTCTTTGTTTTAAAAGACTAGTAATTATTTATTATATATTGTTCCGCTGCGATAGGTGAGATTCTGATATTGTTTTCTGTTCTGATGTTGTTCTGTTGTTCTTCTTCTTTCTTTCTTCTCTTTTTCTTCTTCTTCTACTTTTTCTTTTTCTTAAAACCCTCACTATTGGAGTTTCCGGCACTCGATTGCTCGGCAGTCGATAAAGTGAGTATCGATGTCGAATTTTCGAAAGTTGAAAATTCTTTTAAGGGGGGAAGTCTGTAACGACCCAGAATTTTGAACGAATTAAATTGAAAATATTTAATTTATTTTAAATATTTGAACGATGATTTAATTTGAATCCCGAATATAACTTTGAATTTGGAGATTAAATTTTATAATTTAATCTATTGAATGCTGAATAAAAATCTGAATCTTCAATTTTAAGCTGAAGAAAAATATTTCGAAAGCTTTTAAAATTCGTATTGATGATATTGAAGGTAACAGAAGCTTCAAAATCTACTTTCAAAGTGTTTCGTTCAGTTTTGAAATTAAATCGTTCGAATCGATATTTAAAAATAGCGTTCCGGGGCACAGTCTCGGAATTCGACGAAACCAGTTCCATTGGGTCCATAACATTAAATTATCACCGGGTTTCAAATTTCGTATCGATCTGAGTTGTAGTGTGACCATACGATGGTTAAACGCGTTGAAATTAAGTTGAATTAAATTTTTAAATTTAAATTTGAATTTGGTCAACTATAGCACGTTCTTCCCTAAATCCACGCCGAGCATCACCAGACTATCGTGCAAACCCTGCCTCTTTCGTTTTAAAATAATCATGTCCTCTCCCTCTTCCATCAGTTCGATTCCTTCGTTCGAATTTAAATTTCAATGGCAACCGAGTGCGAATCAAATTTATACGAACGAATTCAATTTCTTATTCAATTTCAGTGATGATAATTTACTATTATTACTTCCTAACATCCATGCAGCCATATACTATAGTAATTCATAGAAAATCATTTCTTTTCTATACAAAAATAGTTTTGGGTAAAATTATCTCATTCACCCTATTCAAAACAATACTGTGCCGAATTGTTCTATTCGAGTGTTTAGAAACCCCTTCGATACAGTTTTGTAAGACTGTGCCGACGAAGGTTCATATACCACTCAATAAACCAATCATCACAATACAAAACAATTTTATATTAACTAACAAATACGCACTCGTATCTATTATTACACTCAACTCATTCTAGAGTACTACTGACTCTATCTCTAATGAGTAACACCCAACAGAGCAGCAGAAGAAGAAGAAAGAAGAGAAGAACAAGAAAGAAGAAGAAAAATTGTCACGTACGGGATTTTTCGACTTTCGAAAATTCGACATCGATACTCACTTTATCGACTGCCGAGCAATCGAGTGCCGGAAACTCCAATAGTGAGGGTTTTAAGAAAAAGAAAAAGAAGAAAAGATAGAAGAAAAAGAGAAGAAGAAGAAAGCAGAAGAAGAAAGAAGAACAACAACAGAAACAGTAAACAATATCAGAATCTCACATTCGCAGCGGAACAATATATAATAGATAAATGAATAATCTTTAAACAAAGAACTATATCATTTTATACATACATCAATCAGAGTCAATATACAACAATGGACAGTTTTATAAACTTGTCCTCATACAGAATACACAGCGGAATAAATACTATCAGATACAAATACTACGTCTCGTCATCCAGCTCATCTCCAAAGCTCCAGAATATCCAGAGTATCCTGATAATCTAACTCTAGACTGCCCGTGTGGAAATTGGTGGGCACCCAGAGTTTAGAAGGGAAATAATAAACTCCGAGTCAGTCATGGTGACTGGTGTGAGATCGTAAAACAGTTATTTATCTTTAAAATAAACAACAGAAAAACTTTAATGTCAATTCGCAATGCTTTTGGAAAATGAAACTACCATAAGACCTCCCACCACACACACAATGCAAACGCAGACTTGGAGGAGATTTCTTCTTATGATAGTCAAAGATGCTTACTACGCAAAATCAAATCATTTTTGATATTATTATTAGTGCATAGTGTAGAAAACATTTCGAAAGTATAATATAAATCTTAGCCAGCATAGGTACCATTATATTATGCCTGCTATAGCTGCCTCCTGAGGAGACAGGTTATACAATTGAAATCGTAAAGGCTCGTATTGTTTCTTTGGATTTCCAACAAATGGCCAGGCTAAGGAACTTCCTATCCACGATGGGTACGTCCCTGGAATAGACGACCCGAGAACCTAACCGGATCTCTGCCAACACAAGGCCGGGTTACCTCTGCAAAAATAGGTAACTACTGACACGCGTATGCCATCCCCCGATCGTCACCGATCTTCCCGAGGATCCCCGATTCGCAACAACCACAAAGAAATAAATTTTTGCAGCAACCACAGAGGTTAAGTATCTGGGCTCCATACCATGATACCACCTTTATCCAGAAGGAATGACATACACTAAGGGGCGCTACTCCCTAAAACCTTGCCGCATCCTTCCTGTTTCGACCATTTCCGGGGTGTGAGGCTCGACGAAGTCTCGTCCACAAAGCTACGCTTTCTCAAAAAGCCCTGCTTCGGGTCAAACAAAATGATCAACCTATGATCACAAAGATATAAGATCAAACAAATGATCATATCACAAATGATCAAACACTGATCATTTCACAGCAACACTCAGTATGCCACGTTACCAAATTGGGATATATCGCTGATAAATTTCAACTACATAACCTCTGAGCTCGTACGTCTCAGAGAAGGGTGTTAAGCTAAGAGAATAAATTCTCCGCCACCAACAGAAATGTATTTGAAAGAAATCAGCTTTATATCTCAAATTGTAACGTCAGACACACAATCCATACAAGTCTGTTCCGGGATCGAACAGAACCAAAGGCACTTCTCACGAAGCCCTTGCAATTCCGGATAATTTTCAATCACGTCAGGACTTCCCGTCACTAAGGGTGATAAAACCTCTAAATCGGAGATCAGCCGATGTAGAGTAACTCGACGGTAATCCTTCCGTTTTCAAAAATATCCGGTCTTCAACACCGGTCTTCAAATGCAATTCATAACGACGTATCACATATTCGGAATGGGTTATACGACCCCATGGTCCTTTCCCGGCTAACCCGAATAGTGAGCGATTATTTAAAATAAGTGTGGCATTCAATTCATCCAATTCACAACAAATACCTATCTAAAGGTAATTATTGATAGTCGGTTATTTAACTATCAATAAAGATGCGCAACATCATCAGATTCCAAATAATTTTCCAAATTATTTTATCTTCCAAAATATCTTTTACTAGATATAAAATTTTCCACACTTCAAAAATAAATCAACGTTTATTTTTTTCTAAACAGTTTCCCTTTCCTTTTATAAATTCCATAGTGAATTTATATTCCAAAAATATCTACTGATATACGATTTTCAAATCGATTTCAAATATATTCAATTTCAATTTACCTTTACAAAGATAAATTCTCGAACGTTCACTTCATATTGGAAAAGCAATTCCATACTTATTTAAAAATAAGTGTTTCACAAATCTATTTATTTTCAACATTTGAAAACATTCGATATACTTAAATCAAATTAAGTATATATTCATTCTTTAAGGAAAACATTCTTTTAACATCTATTTGAGTCAAAACGAATGTTGCGTAAAACATCGTTACGACGACTCGAAATCAATAGTATAGGGATTCGGAATTAAGATAGGTATATATAAATTCCAATACTATATAAAACATTTTCTTTCGAAAATCATTTACTATAACAACAGTGTTATAGTCCATATTTTCCTTATTTTTCGAAAACGTCTATTTCAACAATAAAATGTTGAAATCTATGCTTTCGATTCATAATACATTTTAAAACATCTTTAAAATGTTTAACTTCATTTTTAATATCACTTCTTCAAAAATAAATCCATTTTTATTTAATAATATATTCACTGTCCAAAATCGTGAATAAAATTCACTTAACCCAATTTCAATCATTTCTACACATTTTTATTTCAATAAACATTCGCTATCCAAAATTGCGAATATATCTTCTTTAATAATCTTCTATATTTAACTTATCAAATTCAATCGATTTCGAATTTATAAGCACGTTTATAAATTCCATTTCTGTTTTATAACAACTTCGGTTTATAAATCTCCTTCTATTAATTTCTATAATACACTTATTAAAATAAGTGATTTCAGATTTATAAAACAACGTTTATAAATTCAACCTTATATTTCACAATAACTTTGATTTATAAATCCCCTTTATTAACAAGTTCGATCAATACTCCCTTTAAAGGCAAAAATCCAGTTTTTATAAGTTAATTTCTTATAAATCTTCCATTCTACAATTTCATTCATTTTAACTTCACAATTTATAAATCTATAAATTTCATTCTTTTTAACTTCACAATTTATAAATCTATAAATTTCATATCTTCACAATTTTAAAATTCTATAAAATTCATATCTTCACAATTTAAAATTCTATAAAATTCATATCTTCACTTATAAAAACTCGTTTTACAATTCCAAAAATTTTAATTGATAAATATATCAATTTTTCTGTACATCTTTTATAATACTTTAAAAATCTCAATTTAACCCATTTTACAATTAAATCAACTTTCATTTCAAAAATCACACTTTGGTCATATTTCACAAAAATCTTAACTTTTTATAACTTTAACATTTTAAACGTTTATTTATTTAAAATAAATCACTTCAAAAATTTCTTTTAAAATCAACATGGTTATTTTTAAAATTTTAAAAATGAATCCAATGATGCAACACATCAATTAGTCCATCACAACAGTCAGTATCATATATCAATATGATAACAGAATATATATCAATATCTGTAAATAAGTAAATACAGTTGAGGAATCCAGTTGGATCCCTCCAACCTGTTTCCCTGCATCCAAAGATGTTAGCACAATACCAATTCCGCTCCAGTACGGAATTATCGCGGTATATGGGTTTTATAAAAATCCGCTTACTAACGGCGCAATAGGGTCTCATCCGCTAGCGGGAAATCAATCAATCCAATATATACATATGCCAATATGTATATATTGCTATATATAATAGATATATCCTACTATATCTAATACCACATCCAATAGCAATCAATATCAGTCAATCAAAAACTGTCATACAAAATATATTTTTGAGTGAGAAAATAATCTCACCTTAGCTTTTAATTCGCAATCCATTTCCATCTTGACTCGATTTCTTGATTTATACCTTATATAAATATATACATAGTTTATCAATATTCGAATTTAAATCGAACTTTTAAATTTTCATTTGGTAATTTTAGTTATCCAATGGTTTTGTTTTAAACCAATTTCAATTATTAAATTTGAAATTAAATTTCTTATCTGATAAATTAAATTAGTCAAATTATTTGTCAAACCAATTTTTCTCTTACCAATTAAATTAGATCGAATAAATAAATTTCCATTTGCTAAATTAAATTAGCTAGTGATCAAAGGATTAAATTTTTAACAAATTTCCTTGAAAATATTTTTATAACAAAAATGATTAAATGGGTTTCTTTAAACCAACTAGCACATTTAAAAATGTATATTTATTTCTCCTTTGAAACTATATATATATATATACATACTTATAAAAATAAACTATTTTAAAAATCTAATTTCTGTAAATTCCTCAACATTTAAAAATCTTTATTTTCAACAAATTATACTTATATCAAATATTTTCTGTTTACTATCAAATGTATTATATTTACATTTTAACCAAAACTTATTTAAACTTTCAAACATTTCCAAAAATTCCTATATATTTATATTTTTTCCTTTTCTATAAAACACGATCGTAATTTACCTTACTATAATACAAATTTCAAATTGAATGATAACATCAATATACCTCACCAGCAACGCTGGACATCATCGGTGACTTCACGAACTAGTGCCGCCCAAATTCCCAAACGCGAGTTCGCCAGAATCGATTTACTGGCCTCGCGAGCTCTCCCTCTAGTCGCAGCCTCCATCTCCATTCGCCGCCCCACTGTCGCGCCTTCGAGATGAACTCGAGAATCCCACGCGACCACCAGAATACCTCGATTGCCAACGTCGAACCACGTTACCCTGGAATCGCCACCATGAACAGTTCCTCGACCACCCTAATTTTCACGCGGCATTGATTTTGCCTAGCTCTCGCGGTCGCTATTGCCCACGTCGCCGCACTTACGAGCCATCACAATTTCCCACGTTCCCACGCACGCGTACGTGCCTGCCGCCCCATCCTTGAACGCCTCCATGGCGCCGCCTGACTGAGCTCGAGAGCCCCCACTTCGATCGCGAGCGTATCCCTAAATCCCAAAATGTCGTGTACGAACTCGCCTTCCAATTAACTGCCGTGCCACCCAGATCGCGACTTCAATTGTTTTCCGGCTGCCATTTTTGACTTCGAGATTTTAGTAAAGCATTAGACTTTTAGGGGAAAGACGAATTGATTTTCTTTTGATTTTAAAGGATAAAGCTCGGCCATTTTTTTCTTTACTTTTGATTTTGAACTGTGGAAGGAAGAGAGTATTTAAAATCGAACAGCATGCTTTACACGATCTTCTGCGTGATCGAAGGCGTGAGATAAGGGGAAGTATCGTGCTGATGTGACAAAATTCAAATTTAAAATTCCAATCGAATTCGATTTAAATTTCGACGCGTTTATACGTCGTACGCTCGCATATCAAACCCGAAAAATACGAAATTTGAAATCCGACAATAATTCAATATTACGACCCAATGGAACTGGTTTCGTCGAATTCCGAGACTGTGTGAAAATTGACTATTTTCAAATATCGACTCGAACGATAAAAATTCAAAACCGATCAAATCACTTCTGAATTCATTTCTGAAGCTTCTATTATCTTCAGTATCATCAATACGAATTTTAAAAGCTTTTGAAATATTTTTCTCCAGCTTAAAATTGAAGATTCAAATTTTTATTCAATTTACAATAGATTAAATTTTATAATTTAATCGCCAAATTCAAAGTTAAATCGAGGATTCAAATTAAATCATCGTTCAAATATTTAAAATTAATTAAATATTCTCAATTTAATTTGTTCAAAATTCAGGGTCGTTACAGACTTCCCTCCTTAAAAGAATTTCGTCCTCGAAATTACAAGTTAGGGGAAAAGGTCCTTAACCTGCTATTTTCCACAATTCAATAGTTTTATCAAATTCTCAAAACAAATCTTTCTACTAAAGATTCGTTATCATTCCAACTATCTTTCTAACTTCAATTATAGTTCAAAACAACATTGTTTTCTTAACAATTCAATTTTTTAAGTTTAAATTCAAATTTAAACTTCCAAATTTTCTCAAAAATTTTCTAACGCCCTAAATTTACGAAAAATTTCGCCAGCGTCTCCTTTGCGCGGCTAATACGGTACGACTACAAAACGTCCCTACGGACTCTCAGATTTCAAAAAGAAAAAGAAAAATCCAAGCGGCTAGCCAAGAAATCATCAAAAACTCATATTATAATTCAAATACTTACCTTTTGTCGAGCAATTCAAATTATCTTTGAAATCAAATCCAATTCCTTTATACCTGTATATCCTACTAGCCATTATATCTAGTTACAGCATTCAATCCAATTTGCAAATTCTATTACAAAATTTCCAATATAAACTACTTATACCATCTTTACTTCACTGTTGAAATTATATATCTATTTCATTCAATTTGAACTCTCATTCCAATTCATTTGTTACTACTCCAATTTATTTATTCAAATTCGGTTTCAACTTCATTTACTACCAAATTCAAAAGAAGTTTAACATTCAGTTTTAATCTTATTCACTTCATTTAATAAGCTTCACTTACACATTCAGATTTGCTTTCAACATTAAATTTCAATTCCAGTTTTATTCACTTTTGTTCATTTCCACAATTGTTTTTAATTTACCCTTCGGTTAAATCTACTGTCATTTAAACTGGATTTCCAATTTGAATTCAATTTACTTTTCTTTTATAATCATTGAATTTAATTCGTTCATCTACTGTCATCTCACTTTCATTGCACTTACAGTTGCAATTTATTCATTCATTTGAAATTTATTTCTACTTACTTGAATTTATCTTCAATTTCGAACCACTCTTTTATTTAGTTCACAATTCAAGTTTAAATTTAACTAATTCAATTTCCATTTCGTGAATTAATTAATTATCAAAGTAGTTTATTCGGATTCAATCCTTATTCATTTTCCTTTTCCAAGTTAGGAATTTCCTATTCAACGTGATTCAAATCAAATCACATTCCATTATTGAATTTTTTTATTCATCTTTCATTTATAATTATTTAATTCAATTCATTGCTTACAAATTCAAAATGAATTTCAACTTTCAATTTCACTTCATTCAAATTTGTTCACTTATACTTACATTTATTTAACTCATTCTTTTAAGTTAAATTTATTTTACCAAAATTCAATTGGTATAAGTTATCAACTTAGTAATATTTCATAAATATCTTTATATAGTATTCCAGAGTCTTAATAACATTTTCAAAACCATTTCTGAAAACAATTCAAATTTATCTTTTGAATTTCCAAAACAAACCCAAATTTTTCAAACAACTCTCCGTTTAAAACAATTTGGCAGCAATTTCTCTTTTGGAAACCCGAAAATGGACATCAATAATGCTGCAGTCATTACCGAAGTTATTTTCCAGCGACCGAAAAGAGTTTAGAGCTTTTCATTTTTTTCAAAATACTTTTCAAAACCTTTGAAATTCATTTTCAAATTCAAAAAGATTTAAACTTTCCAAATCTCCAAAATTTTCAAATTCTTTTCAAAACATTTCCAAATAACTCTCTGGAATTCCATTTCAAATTACAAATCACATTTATAATCTACATTCTCAAATTTCATTTGTATGATTTCAATTTCTTATTTAATTTCAATATAACAATGAGAATATTTCAATGTTATTACTTCTAACAACCATGCAATCATATACTATGATAATTCATAGAAAATCATTTCTTTTCTATACAAAAATAGTTTTGGGCAAAATTATTTCATTCACCCTATTTTAAAACAATACTGTGTCGGTTTATCTTGTTTAAGAGTTTAGAAACCCCTATCGATTACAGTTAGCTAGACTGCACCGACCAGAATCCATAAACAATCAACCGATAAGTCAACACAATACAAAACAATTTTATATTCACTAACAAATACGCACTCGTATCTATTATTACACTCAACTCATTCTAGAGTACTACTGACTCTATCT
The DNA here is from genome assembly GCA_030737815.1 of Allium fistulosum. Classification (NCBI taxonomy): domain Eukaryota; kingdom Viridiplantae; phylum Streptophyta; class Magnoliopsida; order Asparagales; family Amaryllidaceae; genus Allium; species Allium fistulosum. Next base: position 418,757,554 of record CM060907.1, on the reverse strand, counting down.
CTAATGAGTAACACCCAACAGAGCAGGGTTGTCGCTTAACCATATGCTCTGATACCACTTTGTCACGTACGGGATTTTTCGACTTTCGAAAATTCGACATCGATACTCACTTTATCGACTGCCGAGCAATCGAGTGCCGGAAACTCCAATAGTGAGGGTTTTAAGAAAAAGAAAAAGAAGAAAAGATAGAAGAAAAAGAGAAGAAGAAGAAAGCAGAAGAAGAAAGAAGAACAACAACAGAAACAGTAAACAATATCAGAATCTCACATTCGCAGCGGAACAATATATAATAGATAAATGAATAATCTTTAAACAAAGAACTATATCATTTTATACATACATCAATCAGAGTCAATATACAACAATGGACAGTTTTATAAACTTGTCCTCATACAGAATACACAGCGGAATAAATACTATCAGATACAAATACTACGTCTCGTCATCCAGCTCATCTCCAAAGCTCCAGAATATCCAGAGTATCCTGATAATCTAACTCTAGACTGCCCGTGTGGAAATTGGTGGGCACCCAGAGTTTAGAAGGGAAACAATAAACTCCGAGTCAGTCATGGTGACTGGTGTGAGATCGTAAAACAGTTATTTATCTTTAAAATAAACAACAGAAAAACTTTAATGTCAATTCGCAATGCTTTTGGAAAATGAAACTACCATAAGACCTCCCACCACACACACAATGCAAACGCAGACTTGGAGGAGATTTCTTCTTATGATAGTCAAAGATGCTTACTACGCAAAATCAAATCATTTTTGATAATATTATTAGTGCATAGTGTAGAAAACATTTCGAAAGTATAATATAAATCTTAGCCAGCATAGGTACCATTATATTATGCCTGCTATAGCTGCCTCCTGAGGAGACAGGTTATACAATTGAAATCGTAAAGGCTCGTATTGTTTCTTTGGATTTCCAACAAATGGCCAGGCTAAGGAACTTCCTATCCACGATGGGTACGTCCCTGGAATAGACGACCCGAGAACCTAACCGGATCTCTGCCAACACAAGGCCGGGTTACCTCTGCAAAAATAGGTAACTACTGACACGCGTATGCCATCCCCCGATCGTCACCGATCTTCCCGAGGATCCCCGATTCGCAACAACCACAAAGAAATAAATTTTTGCAGCAACCACAGAGGTTAAGTATCTGGGCTCCATACCATGATACCACCTTTATCCAGAAGGAATGACATACACTAAGGGGCGCTACTCCCTAAAACCTTGCCGCATCCTTCCTGTTTCGACCATTTCCGGGGTGTGAGGCTCGACGAAGTCTCGTCCACAAAGCTACGCTTTCTCAAAAAGCCCTGCTTCGGGTCAAACAAAATGATCAACCTATGATCACAAAGATATAAGATCAAACAAATGATCATATCACAAATGATCAAACACTGATCATTTCACAGCAACACTCAGTATGCCACGTTACCAAATTGGGATATATCGCTGATAAATTTCAACTACATAACCTCTGAGCTCGTACGTCTCAGAGAAGGGTGTTAAGCTAAGAGAATAAATTCTCCGCCACCAACAGAAATGTATTTGAAAGAAATCAGCTTTATATCTCAAATTGTAACGTCAGACACACAATCCATACAAGTCTGTTCCGGGATCGAACAGAACCAAAGGCACTTCTCACGAAGCCCTTGCAATTCCGGATAATTTTCAATCACGTCAGGACTTCCCGTCACTAAGGGTGATAAAACCTCTAAATCGGAGATCAGCCGATGTAGAGTAACTCGACGGTAATCCTTCCGTTTTCAAAAATATCCGGTCTTCAACACCGGTCTTCAAATGCAATTCATAACGACGTATCACATATTCGGAATGGGTTATACGACCCCATGGTCCTTTCCCGGCTAACCCGAATAGTGAGCGATTATTTAAAATAAGTGTGGCATTCAATTCATCCAATTCACAACAAATACCTATCTAAAGGTAATTATTGATAGTCGGTTATTTAACTATCAATAAAGATGCGCAACATCATCAGATTCCAAATAATTTTCCAAATTATTTTATCTTCCAAAATATCTTTTACTAGATATAAAATTTTCCACACTTCAAAAATAAATCAACGTTTATTTTTTTCTAAACAGTTTCCCTTTCCTTTTATAAATTCCATAGTGAATTTATATTCCAAAAATATCTACTGATATACGATTTTCAAATCGATTTCAAATATATTCAATTTCAATTTACCTTTACAAAGATAAATTCTCGAACGTTCACTTCATATTGGAAAAGCAATTCCATACTTATTTAAAAATAAGTGTTTCACAAATCTATTTATTTTCAACATTTGAAAACATTCGATATACTTAAATCAAATTAAGTATATATTCATTCTTTAAGGAAAACATTCTTTTAACATCTATTTGAGTCAAAACGAATGTTGCGTAAAACATCGTTACGACGACTCGAAATCAATAGTATAGGGATTCGGAATTAAGATAGGTATATATAAATTCCAATACTATATAAAACATTTTCTTTCGAAAATCATTTACTATAACAACAGTGTTATAGTCCATATTTTCCTTATTTTTCGAAAACGTCTATTTCAACAATAAAATGTTGAAATCTATGCTTTCGATTCATAATACATTTTAAAACATCTTTAAAATGTTTAACTTCATTTTTAATATCACTTCTTCAAAAATAAATCCATTTTTATTTAATAATATATTCACTGTCCAAAATCGTGAATAAAATTCACTTAACCCAATTTCAATCATTTCTACACATTTTTATTTCAATAAACATTCGCTATCCAAAATTGCGAATATATCTTCTTTAATAATCTTCTATATTTAACTTATCAAATTCAATCGATTTCGAATTTATAAGCACGTTTATAAATTCCATTTCTGTTTTATAACAACTTCGGTTTATAAATCTCCTTCTATTAATTTCTATAATACACTTATTAAAATAAGTGATTTCAGATTTATAAAACAACGTTTATAAATTCAACCTTATATTTCACAATAACTTTGATTTATAAATCCCCTTTATTAACAAGTTCGATCAATACTCCCTTTAAAGGCAAAAATCCAGTTTTTATAAGTTAATTTCTTATAAATCTTCCATTCTACAATTTCATTCATTTTAACTTCACAATTTATAAATCTATAAATTTCATTCTTTTTAACTTCACAATTTATAAATCTATAAATTTCATATCTTCACAATTTTAAAATTCTATAAAATTCATATCTTCACAATTTAAAATTCTATAAAATTCATATCTTCACTTATAAAAACTCGTTTTACAATTCCAAAAATTTTAATTGATAAATATATCAATTTTTCTGTACATCTTTTATAATACTTTAAAAATCTCAATTTAACCCATTTTACAATTAAATCAACTTTCATTTCAAAAATCACACTTTGGTCATATTTCACAAAAATCTTAACTTTTTATAACTTTAACATTTTAAACGTTTATTTATTTAAAATAAATCACTTCAAAAATTTCTTTTAAAATCAACATGGTTATTTTTAAAATTTTAAAAATGAATCCAATGATGCAACACATCAATTAGTCCATCACAACAGTCAGTATCATATATCAATATGATAACAAAATATATATCAATATCTGTAAATAAGTAAATACAGTTGAGGAATCCAGTTGGATCCCTCCAACCTGTTTCCCTGCATCCAAAGATGTTAGCACAATACCAATTCCGCTCCAGTACGGAATTATCGCGGTATATGGGTTTTATAAAAATCCGCTTACTAACGGCGCAATAGGGTCTCATCCGCTATACGAGGCGGGAAATCAATCAATCCAATATATACATATGCCAATATGTATATATTGCTATATATAATAGATATATCCTACTATATCTAATACCACATCCAATAGCAATCAATATCAGTCAATCAAAATCTGTCATACAAAATATATTTTTGAGTGAGAAAATAATCTCACCTTAGCTTTTAATTCGCAATCCATTTCCATCTTGACTCGATTTCTTGATTTATACCTTATATAAATATATACATAGTTTATCAATATTCGAATTTAAATCGAACTTTTAAATTTTCATTTGGTAATTTTAGTTATCCAATGGTTTTGTTTTAAACCAATTTCAATTATTAAATTTGAAATTAAATTTCTTATCTGATAAATTAAATTAGTCAAATTATTTGTCAAACCAATTTTTCTCTTACCAATTAAATTAGATCGAATAAATAAATTTCCATTTGCTAAATTAAATTAGCTAGTGATCAAAGGATTAAATTTTTAACAAATTTCCTTGAAAATATTTTTATAACAAAAATGATTAAATGGGTTTCTTTAAACCAACTAGCACATTTAAAAATGTATATTTATTTCTCCTTTGAAACTATATATATATATACATACTTATAAAAATAAACTATATTAAAAATCTAATTTCTGTAAATTCCTCAACATTTAAAAATCTTTATTTTCAACAAATTATACTTATATCAAATATTTTCTGTTTACTATCAAATGTATTATATTTACATTTTTAACCAAAACTTATTTAAACTTTCAAACATTTCCAAAAATTCCTATATATTTATATTTTTTCCTTTTCTATAAAACACGATCGTAATTTACCTTACTATAATACAAATTTCAAATTGAATGATAACATCAATATACCTCACCAGCAACGCTGGACATCATCGGTGACTTCACAAACTAGTGCCGCCCAAATTCCCAAACGCGAGTTCGCCAGAATCGATTTACTGGCCTCGCGAGCTCCCCCTCTGGTCGCAGCCTCCATCTCCATTCGCCGCCCCACTGTCGCGCCTTCGAGATGAACTCGAGAATCCCACGCGACCACCAGAATACCTCGATTGCCAACGTCGAACCACGTTACCCTGGAATCGCCACCATGAACAGTTCCTCGACCACCCTAATTTTCACGCGGCATTGATTTTGCCTAGCTCTCGCGGTCGCTATTGCCCACGTCGCCGCACTTACGAGCCATCACAATTTCCCACGTTCCCACGCACGCGTACGTGCCTGCCGCCCCATCCTTGAACGTAGTATTTGTATCTGATATATTTATTCCGCTGTGTATTCTGTATGAGGACAAGTATAAAACTGTCCATTGTTGTACTGAGTTGTATATTGACTCTGATGATTGATGTATGTATAAAATGATATAGTTCTTTGTTTAAAGATTATTCATTTATCTATTATATATTGTTCCGCTGCGATGTGTAAGATTCTGATATTGTTTCTGTTCTGATGTTGTTCTGTTGTTGTTCTTCTTTCTTCTACTCTTTTCTTCTTCTTCTGCCTTTTTCTTCTTCTTAAACCATCATAGTTCGTATTCCCGTTCATTTTGAGTTAATCAATAGAGATTCGTGGTTAATCAAGAGGTACGGATTTGCGGGCCATGACATTTGGTATCAATTCAATTTATTTTAATATTTGAACGATGATTTAATTTGTTGAACCGAAATTTATATCATGATTTAATTTGTTCAAATATTTATAAAACACGAAAATTCGACATCGATACTCACTTTATCGACTGCCGAGCAATCGAGTGCCGGAAACTCCAATAGTGAGGGTTTTAAGAAAAAGAAAAGTAGAAGAAGAAGAAGATAGAAGAAAAAGAGAAGAAAGAAAGAAGAAGAACAACACAGAACAGAAATCGAACAATATCAGAATCTCACATATCGCAGCGGAACAATATATGATAGATAAACACTAGTCTTTTAAAAGAAAGAGCTATATCAGTTTATACATACATCAATCATCAGAGTCAATATACAACAATGGACAGTTATATAACTTGTCCTTATACAGAATACACAGCGGAATAAATACTATCAGATACAAATACTACGTCTCGTCCTCCAGCTTATCTCCAAAGCTCCAGAATATCCAGATAACCTAATAATCTAACTCTAGACTGCCCGTGTGGAAATTGGTGGGCACCCAGAGTTTAGAAGGGAAACAATAAACTCCGAGTCAGTCATGGTGACTGGTGTGAGATCGTAAAACAGTTATTCTTTAAAATAAACAACAGGAAGATTTTAAGGTAAATTTCGCAATGCCTTTGGAAAATGAAACTACCATAAGACCTCCCACCACACACACAATGCAAACGCAGAATTGGAGGAGATTTCTTCTTATGATAGTCAAAGATGCTTACTACGAAAAAATCAAATTCTTTTTGATATTATTATTAGTGCATAGTGTAGAAAACATTTCGAAAGTATAATATTAATCTTAGCCATCATAGGCATTCCGCACTTATGCCTACTATAGCTACCATCCAAACAGTGGTGACCACCATAAGTGAATGATAGGTTCTACAACTAAAACCGTACAAGATCGTATTGTTTCTTTGGATTTCCAACAAATGGCCAGGCTAAGGAACTTCCTTTCCACGATGGGTACGTCCCTGGAATAGACGACCCGAGAACCTAACCGGATCTCTGCCAACACAAGGCCGGGTTACCTCTGCAAAAATAGGTAACTACTGACACGCGTATGCCATCCCCCGATCGTAACCGATCTTCCCGAGGATCCCCGATTTCCAACAAACCACATAGATAATAAATGCAGCAACCACATAGGTTAAGTATCTGGGCTCCATACCATGATACCACCTCTATCCAGAAGGAATGACATACACTAAGGGGCGCTACTCCCTAGAACCTTGCCGCATTCTTCCTGTTTCGACCATTTCCGGGGTGTGAGGCTCGACGAAGTCTCGTCCACAAAGCTACGCTTTCTACAAAAAGCCCTGCTTCGGGTCAAACAAAATGATCAACCTATGATCGCAAAGATATAAGATCAAACAAATGATCATATCGCAAATGATCAAACACTGATCATTTCACAGCAACACTCAGTATGTCACGTTACCAAATTGGGATATATCGCTGATAAATTTCAACTACATAACCTCTGAGCTCGTACGTCTCAGAGAAGGGTGTTAAGCTAAGAGAATAAATTCTCCGCCACCAACAGAAATGTATTTGAAAGAAATCAGCTTTATATCTCAAATTGTAACGTCAGACACACAATCCATACAAGTTTGTTCCGGGATCGAACAGAACCGAAGGCACTTCTCACGAAGCCCTTGCACATCCGGATAATTTTCAATCACGTCAGGACTTCCCGTCACTAAGGGTGATAAAACCTCTAAATCGGAGATCAGCCGATGTAGAGTAACTCGACGGTAATCCTTCCGTTTTCAAAAATATCCGGTCTTCAACACCGGTCTTCGAATGCAATTCATAACGACGTATTACATATTCGGAATGGGTTATACGACCCCATGGTCCTTTCCCGGCTAACCCGAATAGTGAGCGATTATTCAAAAATAAGTGTGGCATTCAAATTCATCCAATTCACAACAAATACCTATCTAAAGGTAATTATTGATAGTCGGTTATTTAACTATCAATAAAGATGCGCAACATCATCAGATTCCAAATAATTTTCCCAAATTATTTTATCTTCCAAAATATCTTTTCTAGATATAAAATTTCCACACTTCATTTTATCTTTGAAGATAAAATCTCAAAACAGTTCATTTCATATTGGAAAAGCATTTCCATACTTATTTAAAAATAAGTAATTCACAAATCATTTATTTTCAACATTTGAAAATATTCGATATACTTAAATCAATATTAAGTATATATTTCATTCTTTAAGGAAATCATAAATTTTACATCCATTTGAGTCAAAACGAATGTTGCGTAAAACATCGTTACGACGACTCGAAATCACTAGTATAGGGATTCGGATTTAAGATAGATATATAAATCCCAATACTACATAAAACATTTTCTTTCGAAAATCATTTACTATAACAACAGTGTTATAGTCCATCATTTCCTTATTTCTCGAAAACGTCTATTTCAACAATAAATGTTGAAATCTATGTTTTCGATACTTAACACGTTTTAAAACATCTTTTAAAACAATTAACTTCATTTTATAATATCGCTTTCCCAAAACCATATCCATTTTTACTTAAAAATATATTCACTGTCCAAAATCGTGAATATACTTCACTAACCACATTTCAATCTTTTCTACACATTTATTTCAAGAATTATCCACTGTCCAAAATCGTGGATAAAATTCCCTTAATAATCTCTATATTTAAAATCAATCAAATTTGATTTGTTTTCGAATTTATAAAAACAACGTTTATAAATTCCATTTCCTATTTTCTATAACAACTCCGGATTATAAATCTCATTTTATTAACTTCTAAAATTCACTTATAAGAATAAGTGATTTCGGATTTATAAACAACGTTTATAAATCGCATTTGTACTTTATAACGTTTTCAACTTTTAAAAGAATCATTTATGAACAAATTCGATCAATATTCCATTTAAAGGCAACAATCCAAGTTATAAGTAAATTACTTATAAATCCTTTATTCTACAACTTCATTCATTTTTAACTTCACAATATAAATCTATTAATTTCATTCACTTATGAAATCCATTTATACTTCTTTTTAACACTTATAAAATTCGTTTTATAAGTCCAATATTTTGATTTACAAAATATAAATTTTATAAATCTTTTTATACAAATCGTTTATAGTTATTCAAGAAATCCCAACTTTAATCATTTTATAAATAAATCGACTTTTATTTCAAAAACGACACTTCGGTTATATTTCACTAAAAATTATAACTTTTATAACTTTAAAATTTTACGTTTATAAACCGATCCAAAAATTCCATAAAACGTATATTTTCAAAAATCACAAAAAAAAACCTTTTTAAAATAACAGTCGTTATTTTTACATTCAAAACTGAATCCGATGATGCCACAACACCAATCAGTCCATCACAACAGTCATTATCATATATCAATATGATAACAAAATATATATCAATATCTGTAAATAAGTAAATACAGTTGAGGAACCCAGTTGGATCCCTCCAACCTGTTTCCCTGCATCCAAAGATGTTAGCACAATACCAATTCCGCTCCAGTACGGAATTATCGCGGTATATAGGTTTTATAAAAATCCGCTTACTAACGACGCAATAGGGTCTCATCCGCTATACGAGGCGGGAAATCAATCAATCCAATATATACATATGCCAATATGTATATATTGCTATATATATAGATATATATCCTACTATATCTAATATCACATCCAATAGCAATCAAATCAATCAATAAATAACTGAAAATTCCACTTTCATTTTGAGTGAGAAAAATCTCACCTTGATTTTAAATTCCGTTCCCGCGTTTATTTCGAATAAAATTAAACGCGCGTTTAATTTTACCCGAAATTCAAACTAGCTCCAAATGGCTCTAATTCAGTTGCATCGCGTAGTATTTGCCAAAACGAAGCCAACGCCGCTTGTTTCGTAATTTTCCGATCTCGTATGAAAGAGATATCAAATTTTAAAGATCGTTTAATTAAATATACAATTTAAATTTAATTTCCAAACCCTAACACTATCATCACCGTTCGTTCCTAGGAGATGAAATCTGGCCGCTCATGCGTTCTTCTTCACGCGTACGAAACCCTCCAGGCTACTCACGTATATTGAAACCCATAGCCGCCATAATTTCCTCGAATTATACTCCCTCCTTGTCGACTTCCAGAGCAATCAGCTACCGCCAAACGAACGAGCATCACACGAGCTACCCCGGCCTGCCACCACTCGAAGCTCGGCTCCCCTTTGTGCCTCGTGAAACATGCGCACCTGATGGTGGACGCGGGCCTGTAGCCCCTCCCACGATCGACTATAGCCCAACTTAGCCTTATGGATGGGAAGCTCTCAACCTCCTCTATGTTTTTGTAGTTGAACAACTCTCGCAATTCTTTACGGATTTTGAAAACTTAAGGGAGGAAGGAACGAATTTTCGTGGCCATTAAAATGAGGGTGGCGGTTGTAAAAGATTAGGGCTAGGGGTTTGAGCAATTGTTAACGTATAAGTATATATATACGTATATAAATGATGTAAAATTCATTTTAAACGACTTTTTCAAACGATCTCCAAATCTGACATGCCGCCTGGCGTTCGTAAGGTTTATCCCGCGTTCCGAACACAATGGAACGTGTTTCGAAAGCTAATTCGATCATATGTGTGAGATATGACAATAAACGATCAATTTAAATTAAACCGATTTAAATCGATTTCGAGGCGTTTTGATTCGTACCGGACAAACGGTAAATCCAAAAATTACGAAATTTGAAATCTTACAATAATATCACATTACAGATCCGATGAAACTAGTTTCGTCGAAATCCGAGACCTTTTGAAAAATGACTAATTTAACTCGACGATTTAAAATTAAAATGATATCGATGCATTTCGAGTTGCCACGGTCAAACGATAACTTCGATTGCTACAAAAATTGAAATCCGATAATAACTAACTATTACGGATCCAATGGAACTGGTTTCGTTCAATTCTGAGACTGTTCGAAAATTGACTATTTTTACAGTCAATAATTAAATGTTAAAATATTCAATTTTCACAAATTAACTCTAAATTCAGTTCTAAAAGTTCTAAAACCTTTCTATAACTCGAGTATGATTAAATAAAATTTTACAAATCATTTTCAATCATTTTAACTCGATTTTCAATTATCTCTGGAATTTCACTATTTAATTTATCGATTAAATTATCAATTAAATCCAATATTCGAAAAATAAATCATTCGACTTCTAAATTCCATTTATTAATATTAAAAATCAATTAAATATTCGAATTTAAATTATCAAAAATTCTGGGTCGTTACAGACTTCCCCCCTTAAAAGAATTTCGTCCTCGAAATTACAAGTTAGGAAAAATGGTCCTTAACTCGTATATTATTTTTCACAATCTAAATAGTCTTATCAATTCATCAAAACAAATCTCTCTACTAAAGATTCGTTATTAATTCATCTAAATTTTCAACTTCAATTACAGATTTCAAACAACTTTGTTTACTTAACAATTCAAATTTAAGTTTAAATTCAAATTTTTAAACTTTCAAAATTTCTTAAAAATTTTCTAACACTCGAAATTTTCAAAAAATTTCGCCAGCGTCTCCTTTGCGCGGCTAATACGGCACGACTACAAAACGTCCCTACGGACTCTCAGATTTCAAAAAGAAAAGAAAAAGCCAAGCGGCTAGAGAAATAAGTCATCAAATCTCATATTCAAATTTAAATACATACCTTTTTCGAGCAATTCACTTTATCTTTGAAATAAATTTTCCAATCCCTTTCATAACACCTGTATATCCTACTAGCCATAATATCTAGTTACACATTCAAACCATTTGCAAATTCTATTACCAAAAATTTTCAATATAAACTGCTTATACATTTTTACTTCACTGTTGAAGTTATATCTATTCAATTTTACATTTCACATTCCATTTGAATTTAATTCACAATTCCAATCTAATGTGGATTCAGTTCGACTTCTGAATATTGAATTTTTATCAATTAACTTTAGTTCACTTCAAACTAATCTCAAAATTTCATTTTATTTCACACAATTCAAATTCGTTTTCAATATTCAGTTTTAATTCCAGTTTTATTCTTTTGTTCAATCATCAAATTTTACTTAAGAATTTCACACTTCATTTCTTAAGTTCAATGTAAATATTCCATATACACATTATATTTATTTTCAATTCACTATTATGGTTTATAACCACTCATATTAAACTGGATTTCAAATTCCATATGAATTTTAATTCATCTCAAACCATATTAATTTGTCATTTCTTCAATTAGTTTCCGTTACTAATTTTATTTCAATACTTTACTTTACAAATTTGAAATGAATTTTTCAACATTCAATTTACTTTCATTAAATTGATTCACTTGTACTTACATTAATTTAACCACATCCTTTAAGTTAAATTTATTCTATCAAAATCCAATTTGTATAAGTTATCAACTTAATAATATTCCATAGATATTTTTATATATAGCATTCCAGAGTTTACCAACATTTCAAAACCAATTTTTGAAAACAGTTCCGATTATCCTTTGAATTTTCTAAAACAAAACCCAAATTTTTCAAACAACTTCCTTTTAAAACAATTTGGCAGCAATTTCTCTTTTGGAAACCCGAAAATGAACACCGGTGATGTCGCGATCATCATCGGAATTATTTTCCAGCGACCGAAAAGAGTTTAGAGCTCTCATCTCTTCCAAAATACTTTTCAAATCCTTTGAAATCCATTTTCAATCAAAAAGATTTAAACTTTCCAAATCTCCAAAATTTTCAAATTCTTTTCAAAACATTTCCAAAACTTCTCTAGAATTCCGTTTTAAATTACAAATCACTTTTATAATTTACATCCTCACATTTCATTTATATGTGAATTCATTTCTTAACTTTGGAGTTATAATTCCAATTTCTTATTCAATTTCAGTGATAATAATAATAATCCAATGTTATTATTTTTCTAACAACCAAACATCCATGCAACCATATACTATAGTAATTTATAGAAAAACATTTATTTTCTATATAAAAATAGTTTTGGGCAAAATTATCTCATTTACCCTATTTAAACAATATTGTGCCGAATTGTTCTATACAAGTGTTTAGAGATCCCTATCGATAGAGTTGTACGGACAATACCGACCAGAATCCATATACCACTCAACAAACCAATCATCACAATATAAAACAATTTTATATTCACTAACAAATACGCACTCGTATCTATTATTACACTCAACTCATTCTAGAGCACTGCTGACTCTATCTCTAATGAGTAACACCCAACAGAGCAGGGTTGTCGCTTAACCATATGCTCTGATACCACTTTGTCACGTACCGAAATTTTCGACTTTCGAAAATTCGACATCGATACTCACTTTATCGACTGCCGAGCAATCGAGTGCCGGAAACTCCAATAGTGAGGGTTTTAAGAAAAAGAAAAGTAGAAGAAGAAGAAGATAGAAGAAAAAGAGAAGAAAGAAAGAAGAAGAACAACACAGAACAGAAATCGAACAATATCAGAATCTCACATATCGCAGCGGAACAATATATGATAGATAAACACTAGTCTTTTAAAAGAAAGAGCTATATCAGTTTATACATACATCAATCATCAGAGTCAATATACAACAATGGACAGTTATATAACTTGTCCTTATACAGAATACACAGCGGAATAAATACTATCAGATACAAATACTACGTCTCGTCCTCCAGCTTATCTCCAAAGCTCCAGAATATCCAGATAACCTAATAATCTAACTCTAGACTGCCCGTGTGGAAATTGGTGGGCACCCAGAGTTTAGAAGGGAAACAATAAACTCCGAGTCAGTCATGGTGACTGGTGTGAGATCGTAAAACAGTTATTCTTTAAAATAAACAACAGGAAGATTTTAAGGTAAATTTCGCAATGCCTTTGGAAAATGAAACTACCATAAGACCTCCCACCACACACACAATGCAAACGCAGAATTGGAGGAGATTTCTTCTTATGATAGTCAAAGATGCTTACTACGAAAAAATCAAATTCTTTTTGATATTATTATTAGTGCATAGTGTAGAAAACATTTCGAAAGTATAATATTAATCTTAGCCAGCATAGGCATTCCGCACTTATGCCTACTATAGCTACCATCCAAACAGTGGTGACCACCATAAGTGAATGATAGGTTCTACAACTAAAACCGTACAAGATCGTATTGTTTCTTTGGATTTCCAACAAATGGCCAGGCTAAGGAACTTCCTTTCCACGATGGGTACGTCCCTGGAATAGACGACCCGAGAACCTAACCGGATCTCTGCCAACACAAGGCCGGGTTACCTCTGCAAAAATAGGTAACTACTGACACGCGTATGCCATCCCCCGATCGTAACCGATCTTCCCGAGGATCCCCGATTTCCAACAAACCACATAGATAATAAATGCAGCAACCACATAGGTTAAGTATCTGGGCTCCATACCATGATACCACCTCTATCCAGAAGGAATGACATACACTAAGGGGCGCTACTCCCTAGAACCTTGCCGCATTCTTCCTGTTTCGACCATTTCCGGGGTGTGAGGCTCGACGAAGTCTCGTCCACAAAGCTACGCTTTCTACAAAAAGCCCTGCTTCGGGTCAAACAAAATGATCAACCTATGATCGCAAAGATATAAGATCAAACAAATGATCATATCGCAAATGATCAAACACTGATCATTTCACAGCAACACTCAGTATGTCACGTTACCAAATTGGGATATATCGCTGATAAATTTCAACTACATAACCTCTGAGCTCGTACGTCTCAGAGAAGGGTGTTAAGCTAAGAGAATAAATTCTCCGCCACCAACAGAAATGTATTTGAAAGAAATCAGCTTTATATCTCAAATTGTAACGTCAGACACACAATCCATACAAGTTTGTTCCGGGATCGAACAGAACCGAAGGCACTTCTCACGAAGCCCTTGCACATCCGGATAATTTTCAATCACGTCAGGACTTCCCGTCACTAAGGGTGATAAAACCTCTAAATCGGAGATCAGCCGATGTAGAGTAACTCGACGGTAATCCTTCCGTTTTCAAAAATATCCGGTCTTCAACACCGGTCTTCGAATGCAATTCATAACGACGTATTACATATTCGGAATGGGTTATACGACCCCATGGTCCTTTCCCGGCTAACCCGAATAGTGAGCGATTATTCAAAAATAAGTGTGGCATTCAAATTCATCCAATTCACAACAAATACCTATCTAAAGGTAATTATTGATAGTCGGTTATTTAACTATCAATAAAGATCCGCAACATCATCAGATTCCAAATAATTTTCCCAAATTATTTTATCTTCCAAAATATCTTTTCTAGATATAAAATTTCCACACTTCATTTTATCTTTGAAGATAAAATCTCAAAACAGTTCATTTCATATTGGAAAAGCATTTCCATACTTATTTAAAAATAAGTAATTCACAAATCATTTATTTTCAACATTTGAAAATATTCGATATACTTAAATCAATATTAAGTATATATTTCATTCTTTAAGGAAATCATAAATTTTACATCCATTTGAGTCAAAACGAATGTTGCGTAAAACATCGTTACGACGACTCGAAATCACTAGTATAGGGATTCGGATTTAAGATAGATATATAAATCCCAATACTACATAAAACATTTTCTTTCGAAAATCATTTACTATAACAACAGTGTTATAGTCCATCATTTCCTTATTTCTCGAAAACGTCTATTTCAACAATAAATGTTGAAATCTATGTTTTCGATACTTAACACGTTTTAAAACATCTTTTAAAACAATTAACTTCATTTTATAATATCGCTTTCCCAAAACCATATCCATTTTTACTTAAAAATATATTCACTGTCCAAAATCGTGAATATACTTCACTAACCACATTTCAATCTTTTCTACACATTTATTTCAAGAATTATCCACTGTCCAAAATCATGGATAAAATTCCCTTAATAATCTCCATATTTAAAATCAATCAAATTTGATTTGTTTTCGAATTTATAAAAACAACGTTTATAAATTCCATTTCCTATTTTCTATAACAACTCCGGATTATAAATCTCATTTTATTAACTTCTAAAATTCACTTATAAGAATAAGTGATTTTGGATTTATAAACAACGTTTATAAATCGCATTTGTACTTTATAACGTTTTCAACTTTTAAAAGAATCATTTATGAACAAATTCGATCAATATTCCATTTAAAGGCAACAATCCAAGTTATAAGTAAATTACTTATAAATCCTTTATTCTACAACTTCATTCATTTTTAACTTCACAATATAAATCTATTAATTTCATTCACTTATGAAATCCATATTTACTTCTTTTTAACACTTATAAAATTCGTTTTATAAGTCCAATATTTTGATTTACAAAATATAAATTTTATAAATCTTTTTATACAAATCGTTTATAGTTATTCAAGAAATCCCAACTTTAATCATTTTATAAATAAATCGACTTTTATTTCAAAAATGACACTTCGGTTATATTTCACTAAAAATTATAACTTTTATAACTTTAAAATTTTACGTTTATAAACCGATCCAAAAATTCCATAAAACGTATATTTTCAAAAATCACAAAAAAAACCTTTTTAAAATAACAGTCGTTATTTTTACATTTCAAAACTGAATCCGATGATGCCACAACACCAATCAGTCCATCACAACAGTCAATATCATATATCAATATGATAACAGAATATATATCAATATCTGTAAATAAGTAAATACAGTTGAGGAACCCAGTTGGATCCCTCCAACCTGTTTCCCTGCATCCAAAGATGTTAGCACAATACCAATTCCGCTCCAGTACGGAATTATCGCGGTATATAGGTTTTATAAAAATCCGCTTACTAACGGCGCAATAGGGTCTCATCCGCTATACGAGGCGGGAAATCAATCAATCCAATATATACATATGCCAATATGTATATATTGCTATATATATAGATATATATCCTACTATATCTAATATCACATCCAATAGCAATCAAATCAATCAATAAATAACTGAAAATTCCACTTTCATTTTGAGTGAGAAAAATCTCACCTTGATTTTAAATTCCGTTCCCGCGTTTATTTCGAATAAAATTAAACGCGCGTTTAATTTTACCCGAAATTCAAACTAGCTCCAAATGGCTCTAATTCAGTTGCATCGCGTAGTATTTGCCAAAACGAAGCCAACGCCGCTTGTTTCGTAATTTTCCGATCTCGTATGAAAGAGATATCAAATTTTAAAGATCGTTCAATTAAATATACAATTTAAATTTAATTTCCAAACCCTAACACTATCATCACCGTTCGTTCCCAGGAGATGAAATCTGGCCGCTCATGCGTTCTTCTTCACACGTACGAAACCCTCCAGGCTACTCACGTATATTGAAACCCATAGCCGCCATAATTTCCTCGAATTATACTCCCTCCTTGTCAACTTCCAGAGCAATCAGCTACCGCCAAACGAACGAGCATCACACGAGCTACCCCGGCCTGCCACCACTCGAAGCTCGGCTCCCCTTTGTGCCTCGTGAAACGTGCGCACCTGATGGTGGACGCGGGCCTGTAGCCCCTCCCACGATCGACTATAGCCCAACTTAGCCTTATGGATGGGAAGCTCTCAACCTCCTTTATGTTTTTGTAGTTGAACAACTCTCGCAATTCTTTACGGATTTTGAAAAATTAAGGGAGGATGGAACGAATTTTCGTGGCCATTAAAATGAGGGTGGCGGCTGTAAAAGATTAGGGCTAGAGGTTTGAGCAATTGTTAACGTATAAGTATATATATACGTATATAAATGATGTAAAATTCATTTTAAACGACTTTTTCAAACGATCTCCAAATCTGACGTGCCGCCTGGCGTTCGTAAGGTTTATCCCGCGTTCCGAACACAATGGAACGTGTTTCGAAAGCTAATTCAATCATATGTGTGAGATATGACAATAAACGATCAATTTAAATTAAACCGATTTAAATCGATTTCGAGGCGTTTTGATTCGTACCGGACAAACGGTAAATCCAAAAATTACGAAATTTGAAATCTTACAATAATATCACATTACGGATCCTATGAAACTAGTTTCGTCGAAATCCGAGACCTTTTGAAAAATGACTAATTTAACTCGACGATTTAAAATTAAAATGATATCGATGCGTTTCGAGTTGCCACGGTCAAACGATAACTTCGATTGCTACGAAAATTGAAATCCGATAATAACTAACTATTACGGATCCAATGGAACTAGTTTCGTTCAATTCTGAGACTGTTCGAAAATTGACTATTTTTACAGTCGATAATTAAATGTTAAAATATTCAATTTTCACAAATTAACTCTAAATTCAGTTCTAAAAGTTCTAAAACCTTTCTATAACTCCAGTATGATTAAATAAAATTTTACAAATCATTTTCAATCATTTTAACTCGATTTTCAATTATCTCTGGAATTTCACTATTTAATTTATCGATTAAATTATCAATTAAATCCAATATTCGAAAAATAAATCATTCGACTTCTAAATTCCATTTATTAATATTAAAAATCAATTAAATATTCGAATTTAAATTATCAAAAATTCTGGGTCGTTACAATAGCTATGTCTATTTTTTTTCAATCGATACCGCAAAATAATCATTATTTCATAAATAATGTATGGTAAGTTTTACGAAAACAATTTTCATACTATGATGCAATTAATAAGTGCTATATGGTATGCTCCCACTATTTCCACCATTACTATAATAGTGTACTAAATTCGTAGGTCCATCATTCACTTAATACAATTTGTTTATTTCATACACTGCAAATATTTACAGTTGAGAGTTTGTTGATCAAATATCTCGAGCTCAAAGAAATAAATCTCCTAGAGAATAATTTTCTATATGAAAATGCATTACGAAATAGAAATCATATTTCTTATTCTAATATTAAGTATCAATTATTATTACAATTCCTATTTCCAATGTTTATCTATGAAGTAGAAGTGACTATTCATTCTCTTCATCCCAACTGTATCTTAAATTACATCTATTCTTATACATTCGTTATCCTTTCAAATGGTCAAATTATTCAAAAGAAAACCTTACTACAATATCATAACAAACTCATTACAAAAGCGCATTCGATTATCCTTAACATTAAAGGACATCAAATATGTTGCACTTTACGTAAACCGATCAAAATGACATTTCAACGATCGAGTTATTAGATCTATCTTGTAATTTTTAGTCTTGTGTTACATTAACACAATATGATCCCTTTTGTAATCAATTAGATTGAATACTCGATCTAACATTTAGGTTTATTTAGTTTTTTGGATGAACTAATTTCATCGAAATATTGTACACTACAAACTTTGACCATTCACCATATAACATTTATATGCAATTGTATATGGATCAAATATCCATAGGCTTGTACTGCTTTTAGAGTTTGAAACTTGTAGAATGCAATACATGGTCTTGACCAAATAAATGTGTAAGTGACCAAACCACGAATGTATTGTAGTTTTAAAATCAGGCACTTGCATGGGTGTTGAAACATTAACATGCAATAGGAATTTAATAGTGGGTATTATATTTCCATTTGTCAACTTTCAATTCAGTTTGTTTGTATATGTTAGTTGATAAAAAAATTTATCAATCATATTAAATGCACAAATTTATCATTGTAGATAATTATAACATTATTTAGCATATGTTGTTACAATATTAGAAAGGTTAAATGTTATCATTTCCTTTTTCCAGTAAGGCTCCCACTAGTCTTTTATGTTTCTCCAAACCCTAAAATGAAACATAGAAGTCTTTTGAATTTACTAGTGGGTGTTAGGACTCGTCAGTCTTGGTATTCTGACCTTGAGTTTGCTCAATAAATTATAGCCCCACAAATGATGGATAACTCCTTATCGGTTGTATCACATACAACTCCTTACCTATTTTTTCTTGTCCTAATCTCATTTCGACCTTGAGTTTGCTCAACAAATCGAAAGAGATAATTCACTCATACCTACCACATCGCTACGGCCTAAGTATAGTATATGTACCTTGAGTTTTCTCAACAAATACATGTAGTTATCTTACCTCGTCTATTCAATATATTAATAATACTACACATAACATCCCTATCTTGGGTTTGCTCAACAACTAAGGAGTATGCAAGTAATTTATATATATATATGGTAGAGGACAACATTATATTGTAGATTCATAATCTTCAGTATATTACATTGAGTGAGATCGACTTATGGAGTAATGTATTTCTTATGAAATACCATCGTGACTCAAGTGTCAGACACGTCAAAAATCACATTATACGTACATTTACGTATGTATTTATTTCTTAATTCTATTTGGGTTTCTTTAATGTTACACCTTTAGTTTATACACTCGTATTATATAAGTTTCATTATTATATAATTTTTATATTTTAATTGACTTATACAATATTCTTATGTATAACATTTTATTAATTAAATCTTATTTAATTAATTTTAATTAATTAACTCTTTAATTAATTTAAATTAGTATTTCAATACAACTTTTGTATTGGACATATCTATTTAACCTTTATAGTATAACACATATATCTTATATATGCATATTTTTTTATTTAATTAATTAACCTTTAATTAGTTTATTTAATTAAACAATTTTAATTAAATTATATCAATTTCAAAATTTATCTTACATACATGTATATTTATGTTATCTTAACACTTTAAAATAACATAACGTATATTAACATATATAATACATGCATATAAGTATTAATTAATTAACTCATTTAATTAATTTATTTTATTAATGTTGTTAATAAATTTAAATTTTGAAATTAATATTTAAACAGTTTCAAACATTTTGAAATTTTCATTATCTTTTCAAACATTTTGAAAATTTGTGTTATATTATAACCTTTTAAAATAAACATGTTTTATTTTAAATTTAAATTTAAAATTTAAAATCTTGCCTTAATTTTCAAAACTATTTTGAAAATTAGCCCAAGGCCAATTAAATTGGGCCTTTTCTATTTGGGGTAACCTTTGGATCTTTAATAGGCCCGCAGCGGAAGAAATGGGTGATTTCAAAAATTTTAACCATTTTGGATCTTTAATGGGCATATGAAGTCAAAATTTATTTGGAACTTTTCTAAGTATCTTTTAAATAAAATCAATATTTTATTTAACTCCATAAATAAATTTCACTTTAATCTAATGTGTATGTAATTTAGAGTATATCAAATATACTTTTATATACAAATTTGTGTGTAACGTTTACTTTTCAAATTTATTTAGAGAAGGAAATATTTCATTTCCTTTCTTTTAACTTATTCAATTAATGAGGGGGCATAAATTTATTTAGAGAAGGAAACGTTTCATTTCCTTTCTCTTAAATTATTCAAATTAATGAGGGATCATAAATTTAGTTAGAGAAGGAAGCTTTTCATTTCCTTCTCTTAATTAAATTAAATAATTGATTAATAAAATAACATTAATGATTAACCTAAATATGACATGAATTATAAACATATTCACATTAAATATTGTGCAAGTGCAAAATACAGGGAGTGTGCATAATCAGTGGTAATTGATATGTATACATAAAATAAATAAGAATAATTTGAATGGTTATAACATAGGAATTGAAATGAAAATATATAAGGGATGACAAGGGTGATTGATACAGTTTTCCTTTTAGTAAACTTAATTAATGCAACATACTAGTGACAATCAATAGGTACCATAATGTAAGAATATGGAAGGTAAACAATGAATTGTATGTATACATTATTGTCTTTATTAAAAAAGAGAAATGATTTCATACTATGACAATATATGTAAGAAAAATAAATTTTATATGAACACATACAAGCAGATCCAAATATGTATATATGGAATTCAATCAAAGCTTTCTAATAATATAAATTAGATAGTTATTACAGTCAATTTCAAAACTTTGATTTGTTGTTAAAATTTCTTTTTTTCATATATAAATATCTAATTCAATAAAAAGTGCAAGTAATACATGCAAACATACATACATACATACATACATACATGTATTAAAATTCAAAACTAAAATTACACTCTGTTATGAAAGATTAAAACATAGATCTACAATTGAAATATTGTATTAATTCCATATAAATTTCATTTTTAACTTTAAATATAATTCAATCAATCAATATGAAAATGTAACTTTCCAGATTTAAAGAAATGGAATTTAAATTAAATGTTAAAACATAGAACAAAAATAAAACATTGTATTTTAAAATATATATATAGATTTAGTTTCAATTTAACAAAGTAAAGAAAAGAAGCTAATCAATTCAAACATGTAAACATTCAGATCTGAAGAATTACAATTTAATTAGAATGTTTAAAAACATAGATATACACTTAAATGTGGTTTTAAAACATTAACAAATTTAATTCTAGTATATAAAATGAAATCTCAATCATATCATACAACAAATAATTCAATCTTCATAAACAAATTTTTAATTAAGCAAGACAGTAATACATCATACAAATTATGAAAGTCAAATTAAATTTCCATCAAAATTGCAAAATCACTATCTATATATAGATAATGACATACCTTGCTACCCAATCCTTAAAACACACCTTGTTGATGTTGCCTTTGATTTGCACCTTAAATGAAGAATGCTTCTAGATCCGACTGAATCACCTAAGGATGTTGCCTAGAAATCACACCATGAATGATGATATCTCCTCAGATCTTCAAGAACCACGTCCTATCCTTGCAAGAGATGGATGAACCACTTTTGTTTCATTTTATTTGATCTTTTATGTGGATTTGAAAGATTTTGGAAATTCGCTTTTTCTTTTGTTTCTGCCATGAAAAGTTAGGAGGAGAGAAAGAGAAAGAATTAATCAGAAGGAAAAATGAATTGTATGTACAAAATGAATTAGTATTTGAAAGAATGAAACTTTTTCCATTCTTTAATTAAAACTTCATTAATTAATTCCCTTGATTGTTTCTCTCTCTCCATTCCTTTCATTACATGTATGTCATCAAATGACATAAAATTTCCACAAATCATGTCATCAAATGACATGAAATTTCCATAAATCATGTCACCAAATGACATAGAATTTTCATAAATTATTTCTTGCAATTATCTTTAAATAACATCGATATCGCATATCAATGCACGCAAATATAACTTATATAAATGCATTAAAATAATTACAAAAAACTTCCAAACATCAAATAAATAATAATTAATATTTCTCAAATATCAATTAATTTAATCAATTTACAACATTTTATGAATTAATTAAATCATGTGGTTTTTCAGAGAATTCATCATTACGGTTGTGCGACTCATAGGTGTAAATTCAGTAAGCGATTAATATCGAACTATTCGAATATTAACGTTCACACGTCACTTAGCAGGTGGTGTGACATTTTGGCCGAATTTATTGCTTATACATCTTTTGGTAAAAACCCAATTTTACTTATTATAAGCGGTACCTAATAGTGATAATTATTTACACCAATTCTCTTCATCAAAACTAAATCACTTTGGATTTATGGAATTTGTTAACGGTCAAACTTCCAATATCATCCACATTCAACTTTACAGTCCAAACACAAAGTCTTTGGTTCAATAATAACAATTATTATTAACCGAAATGCTCTGGCTAGAGACTTTGACTTTGAGTTGACTTTAGTTGACCATGATACTAACCTCATATAACCAAGGAGACGAATCCTCTCTTGAATAGTGTTTCACTTCCAAAGCTTCCACTCGACCTAACTATAGTCGTTCGATGGACGCCGTGCCACTATTTAACTATAATCAAAGCGGAGCTTCCACATTGAAGATCAACAGTATTCTCAAGTTGAGAGAACTGTGTAAATTAGTCATATCGATATTCTTTGCTTGACCTTAGTTATATTGACCAACAGAAAACTACCGAGTGAGTCATTCCATAGTTATCCAATAACTATCAGTACGTAACCCCTTGGTTCCCCCAACAATCATGAGTAATACACTGCCCAACATTTGGAGAGCGTTACATACTCTAGTCTCAACAGAAACATCGATATCCAGTCTCGATGCATCTTGACTAAGAATATTTAATGATATATTTGTTTCATTGTGATAAATTACTCATGGTTACAACACTTTGTAACTACTATCACAAACATACCATTTATGGATTTTCTATTAAATATACTTTTAATTAAATAGATTAATTAATATAACTACATTATATCAAGTATACAATAGAAATAAAATACCTTTATTTCAAACAAGAATGGTCAATGAGTTAGATATACGCAACAAATTACATAATTGCCCCTACGACATACCTCTAATTTTATCACAATCTTTGAAAAAGGGATAACGGCAGATTACAACGCCTTTGCTCACAAATAGCAACAAGCTACAAGTGGAACACTTCCAGCACATGAACTCCAAAGGTTGTTGAAAAGAAAAACAACCGATGAGGGTGAAACTATAAAGTCAAGTAAAAAAACCTAGAAGCCATTCTCAAGAAACAAACTTCAAGTCAAGACTTCCTAAAGAATGCAATCTAACAACATCTATAGAGATTGTCTACTTATTAACCAAGGATGAGCTCAATTATTGGCCACCACAAAAGAAGAAACCAAAACTTAAAAGGAATCTAGGAGGATCTTACTGCCATTACCAAATGATGAATGATCATGAAAATATCCACTATAGAGCCTTGGAAGGGATGATAATCAATTTTTTCTGTTAAGGTAAAATAAATGAGTTTGTAAAGAGATACTGAATTACGTCAATAAAGAGTTACTTTACTAAGGAGAATCTACATGGTTGGGAGTGAAATGCTCCTTTCATTTGGACATTACCTTAAACGGTCAAAGTCTCTATCCGTGCCGAGTTGACCAAGGCAGAGCACCTCCTGGAGGGAGGAGTGTAAGCCTTTATCCATGCCACGGTATGGCCAGGATAAAGCATCGACAAGCCCCTGTCCGTGTCACACTATGGCCAAGGCAGGGCACCTCCAGAAGGGAGGAGTGTAAGCCTTTATCCATGCCATGCTATGGCCAGGTTAAAGCATCGACAACCCCTGTACGCGCCACTCTATGGACAGTATAGGGCACCTTCTGGAGGGAGGAGTGTTAGCCTTTATCTGTGCCACACTATGGCCAGGTTAAAGCATCGACAAGCCCTTACCGTGCCACACTATGGCCAGGTCAAGGCGCCTCCTGGAGGGAGGTTGGGTAAGTCCTTGGTTCCAGCTCGAGAATAAGCTAACCAAGAGCACCGGACAACAATGGACTAAAACGTCCGAGTCCAAGAAGAGGCATATCAACAATGGACTAAGACGTCTAAGCAAAGAAGAGGCATATTAAACCGTGGATTAAGACATCCAAGCCCCCAAAAAGTGGCATATCAATAATGGACTAAGATGTCCCAGCCCAAGAAGCGGCACATCAAACATTGGACTAGACATCCAAGCCCGAGAAGCGGCATATCAAATGGTGGACTAAGATGTCCTAGCTCAAGAAGCAGCCAATCAAACCTCAATTACATACAAAACCTAAGGGGTTTACACATGTCAAAGAGGTCAAAACCTAAAGGGGTGGAACAGAATTCTGCTTATTAATACCCGAATCTGGGTTTCGGGTTTCTCATTTCTAAACTTCATTTGTTAATACCTGAATCTAGGTTTTGAAACTATTACCGACTTCACTTATTAATGCCCTAATCTGGGCTTGAGATTTCTATTACGAAGATAATTATTATGGATTTCTGATTATCCACCAGTAATACCCAAATCTAGGTTTTAAGACTATTACTTAACTTCGCTCATTAATGCCCGAGTCTAGGCCCATGACTTCTATTAAAAAGATTATCATGGATTTTTGGTTATTATCCTCTAATACCCTAATCTGGGTTCCAAATTTCCTAACTTTTGAATTTCATTTATTAATGCCCAAGTTTGGGTCATTGAATTTATACCACAAGTATTCAGACAATGATCTATGGACTTCTATTACATGGTCGTTACTAACTTTATGTTAGCTATCTCTAGAGGACAACTTTCTAAAAACATTTATATCCTTGGTCGAGACAAGGGTTTTCTACCATCAGACTTCAAATATTTCAACAATATGTTTAAAGTTGAATTAGTTATCTCTTATCATTACCAAAGATGGGTTTCAAAGCATTTCATCAAAAGCGATTACTTTTTACTTATTGTCATATGTTGACATGATGATTTACTAATCTCCACAAATGACATGGATAAACTTTTATATATATTTCAAACTAACGATAATAAATATTGTTTGCTTCGTGCTTTTCAGGGAAAACAAAATAGTAAAAAGGATTAAAAGGTCCAGCAAATACAGAAATTATGGAACAAGTTATTAAAGAGATGATTCAACAACAACATTACAAGAAAAGATCACAAATCTAGTGATATTTACAAAAAAATTATGACTTATATAATTTATGACATTATTTACAAGTATATAGATAAAATATATACATTTCATAAATATAAGTCATTCATAAATCTTGAGCAGCTTTATTTAGATTTCTCAGCAATTAAAGGATCCGCTATGTGATGAATAGCAATGTGAGGAACCTCTTTAAGTTTCTTCTCCTTCTTCCTCATCTTATCTTCATCATCGATAGCCTCTATGTTGGTCTTCAAAGTACGGTTAAAGGCTTTGTTCGCACCTTTAAGAGTTTTATTTTCCCTTTACACATCAGTGATGCGCTTTAAGAGAAGATACTTATCTCGTTCGAGCTTTTGAATCCTAGCCGCATATTCATTTATGCGTTGTGAGTATCTTACTTTTTACTGCTCGTCAAAATACTTTATCATTTCAAATTTAACTTTTATGCACCATTCTCCCATTACCTTTTCGTCTAAGCTTGGTGGAGGATTAGTCGTAGAAGGAACTTCTGCATAGCAAGGGAAGTGGACCTTGTAGATTTTGCGACAGATGAAATAACAAGCGAAACTGGTAAATCAATGCTTGAGAAATTATTTCCCATAATTGATGCAGCGCGGTCTGCTAACTTTTCAGATTTGAGTCGTTCCAGGATTTTAGGTCGCTCATGACCTAGTGAAGGTCGTTCACGACCTAGCGAAGGTCGCACGCGAGTTACTGGAATCAGTGTTAAGGCATGCAAACCAGCGCGCATTTCATTAGGTCGCTCCGACCTTTCAAGAGTCAACTTTAACGAGTTACGACCTAACATAGGTCGCTGGAAGATAGGTCGCTCAATCTTAGATCGCTGGAAGATAGGTCGTTGGAAGATAGGTCGCGGGAAGATAGGTCGCTCGACTATATGACATGGGAAGTTAGGTCGCTCACTATTAGGTCGCTCGAAGATTCCTAAAGCCGCTTCTTTAGGTCGCTCAAGATGGATCGCTGCCGTGTATTTTAGGTCGCTCGACCTTGTGTGATATTGTACTTTGTTATGTTGTAATGTTTTAGGTCGTTACCAACCTATGTTAGGTCGTAGGTCGCAAGCCTATTTTAGGTCGGATGTTTTGGGATGTAAGCGTGTGTTGTAAACTTGTTTGTTTTTAAGTCGCATTGTTTTTAGGTCGTAGGTCGTTGGTCTATGTAAGGTCGTTCATGACCTAAGTGTTGTCAAGTTTTGAGGCATGTATGTTTGTAACCCTATAAATAGGGATGGTGGTGTCATTTGTAATGGTTGTTGATTTTGAATAAAACTTTTGTTTTGTTAGCTTTGTGCTTTCATTAAAATTGGTAGTTGAGTGTAATCTCCTATCTCCACTTTCGGTTAATCGAGTGTGCTCGATTCAACGACTACTGAAGCCAATTCACGGAATCTAGTGCGCTAGATCAACGTGCGAAGAATCATAGATCTTTAAACACGGTAGCGTGCGCGATCAACGTGTTTGGGATAGCTAGAATTCGGTATCTTCGGATCAACGAATTTGGGCATTTCGGTATCTTCTACTTCATCGATTGCTACTTTCATCATCACATACATTTCTGATGTTCAGCTGCTGCGTCATTTGGTATCAGAGCTAGACTTAGCAAATCATAGCTAAGCCGAGTCTTGGATCCAATTCTTATCAAAGAATTTGAGGAGTTAGTGAAGCCGAGCTACATCAAGCGAAGCCGAGCTAAGTGAAGTGTTTGAAGCCGTGCATCATTTTAAAGTTCATTTAAAGTTGGAAGCTGTGCATCACTTTGGGAATTAAGGCCGAGAATTGAAGTTTGAAAATGCCGCCAAGAAGAGCTAATCGCCATCAAAATGTTGAAGCATTGTACAGAAGAGAAGAGGCCAATGAGATGGAGCAAAGAATTAAAGAAAACTTTAATGAGAAGCTTAATGAAGGGATTGGTCGAATAGAGAAGATGATGTTGGAGATGAATCAAAATCAGAGAAGGGTTTCACCAGAATCTAACCATGGGGGAAGTAGAGTTTCACCACATTCCAATCGAGAGAGAAGTGTCGATAGTAATCATAGAAGTATGGGTCGAGATTGTTATAGAAATGTTGATGATCAGAATGTGAATGGTCGAGATCGGAGGAATGTAGATCGAAGGGATGTTGGTGGAAGAAATGATGGTAGTAGAGATGTTGGTGGTCAGGATCGACATCGATATACATCAGATTTTGAAGAGGAGTTTGATGGTGGTAGTGTTCATGGACAAGGGCGAGGTCAAGGAAGAAATTATTCAGAGTATGATCATAAGTGGGAATCGGGGATGAAAACGGAAATTCCAGAATTCAAGGATGGTATGCAAGCTGAGGAGTTTTTAAATTGGATGTCTAATGTTGAAGAGATTTTTGACTTCAAGGAGGTTCCATAACATCGTAGAGTGAAGTTGGTTGCTACAAGGTTGAGGAGTAGAGCTTTGGCATGGTGGCAGCAAACCAAACTTACACGTGAACGGATGGGGAAGTCAAAGGTTGAATCATGGGAAAAGATGAAGAAGTTAATGAAAGCTACATTCTTGCCATATAATTATAAATCTCTGATGTATCAACGTTTGCAAAACTTGAGGCAAGGAACGAAGTCTGTGAATGATTATGCAGATGAATTTTATCAACTTATTGCCAGAAATGATATCATGGAGACGGAGGAGCAACTGACAGCTAGATTTGTTGGAGGGTTGAGAATGCAGATTCAAGATATGGTGAATATGTTTGATCCCAGATCTGTTGCTGAAGCACATCAGAAAGCGTTAGCTTGGGAGAAGCAAGGTACACGAGGAGGTGGTGTGTTCACAAATTCTAACAATCCAATGAAAGGGGCTAGTAGCAATGTGAATGTTTCCAAAGCTGTTGCAAAACTGATTGTTAGTGAAGTGGATAAGACCAGAGTCAATAGTGGTATCAAATGTTTCAATTGTCAAGAAGTTGGTCACAAAAGCAATGAATGTCCGAAGCCAAAGAAATGAGCAATGATAGCTGAGGTTGAGGATGAGGATGAGGAGACTGAATGTTCTAATTCATTACCGGTTGAGGAGGAAGAATTATTGTCGGGAGATGATGGATATACATTAATGATGAGGAGGAATTTCTTGACACCAAAGCAGGAGGAAGAGACTAGCTGGTTGAGGAGTAACATCTTTCAGTCAACATGTACTGTCTTGGGAAGGGTTTGCAAGTTTGTCATCGATGCAGGAAGCTGTGATAATATTATCTCCATAGAAGCTGTGAAGAAGTTGGCATTGAAGACAGAAAAGCATCCGAAACCTTACAAGTTAGCTTGGTTGAGGAAAGGTGGGGAGGTGAAAGTTAATCGAAGGGCTTGTATAAATTTTTCAATTGGGAAGAAATACAAAGAAGAAATTTGGTGTGATGTGGTTGACATGGATGTATGCCATTTGTTGTTGGGGAGACCATGGCAGTATGATAGAGCGGTGCAACATGATGGGCGTACCAACAGTTATAGTTTCATGTTTGAAGGCACGAAAATTACTTTAGTTCCAAAGAAACGGCAACAAGAAGAAAGCAAGTTGGAGGAGATTGAAGAGCTGAAAACTTTGTTATCATTGAAGGAGTTTGTTAAAGAAGTCGAAGAGGAGCCTGAAGTATTCTTGTTGATTGGACGTGAGAGTCATGAAGTGGTTGAGATTCCTGAAGAAGTAAAGCCAGTGCTGGACGAATTTGAAGATGTATTTCCAGAGGAGTTGCCAACGGAGTTACCGCCGTTGAGGGACATTCAACATCAAATTGATCTTGTTCCAGGTGCTGTGTTGCCACATAGACCACACTACAGAATGAGTCCAAAAGAGCACGAGGAGTTGCGAAGGCAGGTGGAAGAATTGCTTGAACATGGGCGTGTACAGGAAAGTTTAAGTCCATGTGCAGTTCCAGCATTGTTAGTGCCGAAGAAGGATGGAACGTGGAGGATGTGCACTGATAGTCGAGCATTGAACAAGATTACAATGAGATACAGATTTCCTATGCCTAGATTGGATGACTTGTTGGATCAACTTAGTGGATCTACTATATTTTCGAAGATCGATTTGAAGAGTGGCTATCATCAAATTCGAATCAGACCAGGGAATGAATGGAAAACAGCGTTCAAGACACGTGAGGGGTTGTACGAATGGCTGGTGATGCCGTTTGGTCTTTCGAATGCACCGAGTACATTTATGCCGGTGATGAATTAGATTTTTAGACCATTCATCGGAAAGTTTGTGGTGGTGTATTTTGATGATATACTGATATACAGTGGAAGCGCAGAAAAACACTTGCAACATCTGAGAGAAGTGTTGATGGTACTGCGACAGGAACAATTTTATGCTGCAACGAAGAAATGCGTGTTCATGACGCTAGTGTTTTATTTTTGGGGTATGTTATATCGGGAGGAGGTATACAGGTGGATCAGAATAAAGTTGAAGCAGTCAGAAATTGGCCACAACCCAAGACGATAACAGAGGTTAGAAGTTTTCATGGTTTGGCATCATTCTACCGAAGGTTCATTCCACACTTCAGTAGCGTGATGGCACCAATTACTAATTGTATGAAGGGGAAGCAATTTTTAGGTCAGAGGAAGCAGGGGTTGCTTTTGAACGAATCAAAGAACTTTTAACAACAGCACCAATTCTAGTATTACCAGATTTTCAGTTGTTGTTTAAGCTACATACTGATGCATCCAAGGTTGGAATTGGAGGAGTGTTAAGTCAAAAGGGACGTCCTATTGCATATTTCAGTGAGAAGTTATCAGGAGCGAAGATGAGATACAGTACGTATGATGTGGAATTTTATGCTGTTGTGCAAGCCATTAAACATTGGAGACATTACTTATTTCACAAGGAGTTTGTGCTATACACTGATCATGAGGCTTTGAAACATCTGCAAGGACAGGAGAAAATTTCAGCAAGGCATGCATCGTGGATTGCATATCTGCAGCAATTTACATTTGTTGTGAAACACAAATTTGGAGTTACAAACCGTGTGGCGGATGCGTTGAGCAAAAGAAATCATTTATTAACTACAATGAAAGTTGAAGTGATAAGGTTCGAAGTACTTCCAGAGTTGTGTCTTGAAGATCCTTACTTTGCAAAGTTTGTAGATGAAGTCAAGGAGGGAAAGACGAGTGAGTTTGTATTGGTGGATGGTTTTCTGTTTAAAAGAAATCGATTATGTGTACCAGATTGCAGTTTACAGATGAAAATTGTGAAGGAGTTACATGAAGAAGGCCATGTGGGTAGAGACCGTACATTGCAGCTGATTTCTCAATCTTACTTTTGGCCGTCAATGAGAAAAGAAGTTGAGAGATTTGTGGAGAGATGTCATGTCTGTCAAGTGTCGAAGGGAACCGCTACAAATGCAGGATTATATATGTCGTTACTTGTGCCTACTAGACCGTGGTTGGATGTGAGCATGGATTTTGTGTTGGGTTTGCCTAGAACTCAAAGGGGAAATGATTCTATATTTGTTGTGGTGGACAGGTTTTCGAAAATGGCACATTTCATAGCGTGTAAGAAGACAGCGGATGTCGTCCGAGTTGCTCAATTATACTTTAAAGAGGTGTATCATTTACATGGTTTACCAGAATCCATTATTTCTGATCGGGATACTAGATTTCTAAGCCATTTTTGGTTAAGTTTGTGGAAGATGGTGGGAACAAAGCTAAATTTCAGTAGTGCTTACCATCCGCAGTCCGATGGACAGACCGAAGTTGTTAACAGATCCCTAGGAAATTTATTGCGGTGTCTTGTAAAGGATAATCTGAAGAGTTAGGATGTGAAGTTATGTTAAGCAGAGTTTGCTTATAATCATGTTGTTAATCGAAGTACTGGTTACAGTCCATTTCAGATTGTATATTCAAGCTTACCAAAGGGGCCGTTGGATTTAACGGTAATACCACAACCAAAGGGAACGGTTAAACGGGCTGTTGATTTTGTTGATGGATTGGCAGAATGTCATAAAATCGTTCAGGAACGATTGGAGAAAGCAAATGAAAAGTATAAACGATCTGCGGATCTGAAGCGAAGAAGTGTTGAATTTAATGAAGGTGATTTAGTATATGCTGTACTAACGAAGGATCATTTTTCAGTGGGAACGTATAATAAGTTGAAAGCTCAAAAAATCGGTCCAGTGGAAATTTTGAAGAAAATCGACGAGAATGCATATCAGTTGAGATTGCCGGATGATGTTCATACTTCTGATGTTTTCAATGTCAAACATTTGATTCTGTATCATGGAGATGAGCTTGTTGTGGAAGAGGAAGGTGCAAATTCAAGGTCGAATTTTTGTCAACCAGGGGAGGATGATGCAGCGCGGTCTGCTAACTTTTCAGATTTGAGTCGTTCCAGGATTTTAGGTTGCTCACGACCTAGTGAAGGTCGTTCACGACCTAGTGAAGGTCGTTCACGACCTAGCGAAGTTCGCACGCGAGTTACTAGAATCAGTGTTAAGGCGTGCAAACCAGCGCGCATTTCATTAGGTCGCTCCGACCTTTCAAGAGTCGACTTTGACGAGTTATGACCTAACATAGGTCGCTGGAAGATAGGTCGCTCGATCTTAGGTCGCTGGAAGATAGGTCGTTGGAAGATAGGTCGCGTGAAGATAGGTCGCTCGACTATATGACACAGGAAGTTAGGTCGCTCACTATTAGGTCACTCGAAGATTCCTGAAGCCGCTTCTTTAGGTCGCTCAAGATGGATCGCTGCCGTGTATTTTAGGTCGCTCGACCTTGTGTGATATTGTACTTTGTTATGTTGTAATGTTTTAGGTCGTTACCGACCTATGTTAGGTCGTAGGTCGCAAGCCTATTTTAGGTCGGATGTTTTGGGATGTAAGCGTGTGTTGTAAACTTGTTTGTTTTTAAGCCGCATTGTTTTTAGGTCGTAGGTCGTTGGTCTATGTAAGGTCGTTCACGACCTAAGTGTTGTCAAGTTTTGAGGCATGTATGTTTGTAACCCTATAAATAGGGATGGTGGTGTCATTTGTAATGGTTGTTGATTTTGAATAAAACTTTTGTTTTGTTAGCTTTGTGCTTTCATTAAAATTGGTAGTTGAGTGTAATCTCCTATCTCCACTTTCGGTTAATCGAGTGCGCTCGATTCAACGACTGCTGAAGCCGATTCACGGAATCTAGTGCGCTAGATCAACGTGCGAAGAATCGTAGATCTTTAAACACGGTATCGTGCGCGATTAACGTGTTTGGGATAGCTAGAATTCGGTATCTTCGGATCAACGAATTTGGGCATTTCGGTATATTCTACTTCATCGATTGCTACTATCATTATCACATACATTTCTGTTGTTTCGCTGCTGCGTCAATAATGAACCCTAATGATCCTGACTATCTTTTAATTTCATCTCCAAATCTCTTATCTATTGGAAGAGTTCTGACATTTTATGATCAAAGTCAATTGATGGATTTGACTTAACTTGACGCTTCAATGTGAAAATCGCTTCACTCTTGCTCTTAACATCAGCTTCTAAATTGGCAATCTAATCATTGAGATTTCTGACAATTGTTTTCTGGAGCAAAAATCTTCTATGCCATTTTAATGCTTCTGTGTTATCTTGAAAACGAGCAGATAAAGCTTCATCAAGAAGTTTTTTCTTTTCAAGATCCGCTAACAACCTGTCTTTGATATTGATAAAGCATGATGCTGAATCTAATGAGAGAGGCATTGCAGATAACTGTAACTCCTATTTAAGCAAAAAGAATAAGAAAATAAAGTCAAGACTTAAGTAATTAATCTCTTTATTAAAGCAATAAAAGATTACAACTCGAGTAACAATGAAACAAGAAAGTACAATTAGACATTTTCTTTATATCTAAAGTTGGGAAACTGCATTTCTAACTTTATTCAATGAATTAC
The DNA here is from genome assembly GCA_030737815.1 of Allium fistulosum. Classification (NCBI taxonomy): domain Eukaryota; kingdom Viridiplantae; phylum Streptophyta; class Magnoliopsida; order Asparagales; family Amaryllidaceae; genus Allium; species Allium fistulosum. The sequence continues at coordinate 418,723,736 of CM060907.1, read as the reverse complement.
CGGATAGAATAACCGTCGGGTCAAAAAGAACATTAAGTCCTTCTGGAGTAATAACCAGAGGATATTTACTATAGTCACATTCCCCGATAGGAGGGCTATCACGACCACATATTAGTTTGGTATGATATGTCTGGATCTCTTTAAGTAGCTTTTCTTTTTCTTCACCGAGAAAATCGAAATAGAGCCGAGGATGTTCCATATAAAGTTTTTTCAAATCTTTAAGAAAACAATTTCTGGCTAGTTTTGAAGATTTCAAAATTGATGTCTTTTCAAGATAATCTCTTCTTAATCTAACAAACAGGCTTAGATAACTCTAGAGACAAAATTGCCTGAGGGACATTCACTCTATGATGAGATAATAAAATGCAGCTAAGTACAAAAGAAAAACTAAAACAAAAATTCATAAATTAGTATTATTACAAATTCATGCTTATTCATCCGGTTCATACAAAATCAACTTTGTAAAAAATTCAGAAATAAACTTGTCCTTATAATATTTAAGTTTATCAAAAGGCACGTCTTGGGGAATTGATCTGACTCGTGGCAAATTCCAACATGCTTCAGGATGCGGGTCAAATCCAAATTCGTCCAAGTATCTTTTGTGTAGACGCCTAAGTAAACCCCCACTAAAGTCACCTAAAATGAGAAATCCACGGCTGGGTGTCGACAATAGTCTTTATATAGAAAATCCACCAGAATATTTCTCTCCTTAATCAACATCCAAAAGAGTGTGATCAATTACCAATTCTCTTTTAGAAGACCATCATATCGAAGGCACGCCCTCCTCAATCGTGGGGTAGCTTCTTGACATTTGAAGGATGCTAACACTACCGCACTTCTATTTAGTCTATGATATTTATCGAAGATAATGTTATGCTCCATCAATTGTTTATCTAACTCCCTATATAATCTATTTATTTCCACTTGTTTTCTTTCAAGCTTGGTTTTATAGGGGTGAATGGATTTCCTTCTTATCTAAAAAAATGATTTAAACTATTACTATCTTGGAAGCGAAATATGTTTAAATAGAGAATCCCATACCTGAGATATGGGAATTGGTGCTTGGGAAACCTATTCTTTCTCTTTTGACACTTCCAAGTTAATGAAATCAAGTTCCTCTTGAAGGCCAGAAGGCGCAGGAGATATAGGCGGGCTAGATTCATGAGAAGATGGATCAGGGTTGACTTTTTCAGAAGTTCTCATGTTGTCATCTCCATCATTCTCCGGAGAATCAAATTGATCACCTCTATCGCCACCTGAACCTTGACCTCCGTCGATGTTATCATCATCATCACCATTATCATCATCATTATTGCTGCCCTCTTCCTAGGCAACTTCATCTTTGTCACCTTCCTCTACGGAGTCAGATTCTATTTCGAAGGAAGGAACTTCAAAAGATAGGATATTTGAAGCATCAATTTCCTCCCTTTCGGCGACTTCAATCTCCTGCTCCATCCTTTTGATTTTGTCCATGACCTTATTGACAAGTGCGGGGTGAAGTGAGAGGAAGTTCAATTCAGGGCACTTATCAACATTGTCAGCATAGGCGAGCATCATAGCATCTTCAAAGGAATTCATGATGATATCCTCAAGAGAAGTGCCGAGAAATTTAGACACACGCCGCTTAGCATCAGAAATGGTGTCGATGGCCAACTTTAAAGAACCTTTATTTTTATTCAGCTTTTCCTTTAACGAAGATTGTTTGGCCGCTACTCTATTTTTTCCTCCTTGGACTCTTTCAAAGACATTTAAATGCTAAATTTTCATCAACAAGGAGTTGACGAGCTTTCATCTCCTTCGAAATAATAGATTCTGATTGGGCAAGAGAAGCCCTCAGTCGCTCTAATTCAATCGCAACCTCATTTTTATCCGTGGATAAGGAGGAAACTTGGTTGTCTAAGTGAGAAATTTCCTCACGAAGCTTAGATGATTCAGTGGAGGATTTCAACGCATTTTCAGGCAAAGAGAACCAGCTCTTGGAAATCTGGAAGAAAAGGTACAGCATAAGTCAGAAACTTAAGGAAAAACAATAATAATAAAGTGAAGTGAATTAAAGCATACCAAGAGTTGTTGTTCTATAAGAGACCGATAGTGATCCGCCAAATCAGAAACAGAAGATGGCGGGTAAATTGAAGCAAATGACGAAGAGTTTAAGATAGATTGGACCATCTTTTCAAAGTCGCTCAAAGATGTAGGAGATGATGGTCCAGGAGTATTCAGCTCTTGATTAGGGGTCGAAGTCCCCAAATCCTTCTACATTTGCTCGATCACACTTAGAGAGCTGGAGATGACGATGCGAGAAAGTGATCAACCTATATGGGAGTCTTTTTAGGTTGATCGCAAGAAGCTTGGGTGGTTAGGCTTTCCACAGATTGGTCAATATTAACAAACTCCCCTTCTTCCAATGGTGGAGAATCAGGAACTTCGAAAATTTTGGATCTCTTCGGGGATGGTCCCACCACAGTCATTTTGACCAATTTTCTTTTCACGACCATCTTTGACCTAGCGATAGCCTGAGAAAAGGATGGCACACGAGAAGCTGAAGAAGGGAGAGCCGGATCACTTGTGGATTTTTCGACTTGAGGACAGTTGTTGAAAATCCAAACAAATTAAAAGTCAGAAAAGAAATTTAAGAAGTAACGCAGGAATAATCTACAAGTACAACATTTAAACCTACCAGAGTGATCAGGGCAGATTGGTGGCATCGAGGAGAAGTTATGTGGGTCTCCCAAGGAGAGGAAGCGCTTGCTTCGAGAGGTATGCTGGACAAAAGGAGGTTGGCCAAGCACCCTCTGACCAGTTGGCAGGAGGGAATGTTTTTGTAAGTTGGAAGGGTTCAATAGAGTTAGCATGTTCCCAATCCTACTAGAAGCAGCAATCACCAACTTCACAATTCTCTTGTCTTCTTCATTTAGTTCTTTGGCAGAAGCACCTAACAAAGAAGTGTGAATTAGCAAAGGAAAGTAACTAAATGGAAAAATAAAGTCCAAAATCAACTTACGCGGAGAAGAGAAAACTTTGCTAATGTTGGGAAATCACTTAACAAAAAAGAACCGTGTTTCCCAATTTCGAAATTTATCCACTCCCTCTGATATCAGCTTTTTGGGGGAATTGGCTCTGAAAGTTTGGTTGTTCAAGTTGCTCAGCTTAGCCAACCGAACTAGATAATTCAAGGCTTTAGGATTGAGCGAAGGAATTCCAGATTCTAAGCCATAAGTTCCAGAGAAAGGAGATATGTATAAACATTAGGTGAAAGCTGAATGGGAGAAACTCCAAGGTAGGTTATAAACTTGGATCAGAAGTCCGGAAAGGGAAGGAATCCTCCATGCCAGATATGGATTGCTGTATAGGCAAAGAACCCTTCAGGTGGGTTGTGAATAATGTCGTTTTCAAAAGGGAGGATGACTTCTATCCTAGTATTCCCAAAGTCATTGAGGATCCCATCCACCTCATCCTCGGTGGAAATTAAGGACTGTTTAGAGATAGCTTCAATCTTCTTTGGTGAACTCATGATTTTGCCAGGTGAAATCATTTCGGTTAGAAATTATAGCATGTTATGAAATTAACATTCTTTCAAAGATATTGGAAACCTATTACAACAATTTGAACAATAAGCAAAGCATGAAATTTCATGTTCATGAAAGAATGTTAAAGTTAGAAAAATAAGATTTATTGAGCTTTCGACGGATTTTAAAGGGAAAATAGAAGTTAACACCCTTCAATAATGTCGGAAGCCCGATGATAAAATCTACTGAGCTTTCGACAGAGTCGAAAGGGAGGATAAAACTACACGTCCAATAAACACACTTCAGCAATGTCGAAAGCTCAATATAAGTTTTGTTATTAAAAGAAAAGTAGTTAAAACTAATACAACAAATTTGAATAAAGAATACACTATCAACATCCAACAAACAAGATAAAAAAGCTTTTGACACTGTCGAAGCCCATGAACTCAATTTTTCTGAAAGAACATGATTACTGTCGAAACCCTATAAGCCAATCAAGTCGAAAGGTTTAAGTTTGAATTATATTAGTAAAAATAAGAAGTCCTTGGAATGTTTCGACGATATTGGTATATAGTGATGATCAAATCACGATTAGATACAGAGGGTTTCGAGTGAGTCGAAAGGGGTGCATGGTTTCGAAAGCGTACTAGTAACTAAATTTCAATCAATACAATAGGTTTCGACTAAGTCGAAACATTTTACTTGATTTGCTAATTACACAAAGTATCCTTTCTTCAGTCATGTTTACAAAATGTACGTATCTCTAACTTAAACAAATCAGAAATAAGTATGCACTGAAGGTTGCGAAACCTATAAGACAAAGTTTATGCTTTCGAAAGAATGTATTAAGTAATTATCTAGTAAGATACGATAGCCAACTTCTTCGAAAGGTATCTTAATACGCTAAAATACAAAACTACTTTCAAAAAGGTTGACTTCAGACTAACTATACTATATAACCTTTCGACGAGGTCAATCGAATGAAGCGCTAGGTTACCTTTCGAGCCCATCAAAAGAGGCTAAGAAAGAAAAACAAAAGTTGCCGCCTTAATCCCTTTTGAAGGGGCAGAAAGGTAAAATTGTGGCGCCAAATTTTGATTCGTACAGCTCAAAGCTTCTAGGCGAAGTAAACGAAAACTTCCTTCTTCCCCAGACCCGATTTCAACCCAGAAATTCAAAAACTAATAACCAAATGGATTTAAACATGAATCAACTATTTAAAAATTTGAAATCTTTGAGATGAATATTCAAATTCTCTAAAAACAACAATAACAATAAAATTTGGACCAGGTAGGATTAAAATGAAGATTAACAACAAAAACAAATCAAACCAAACCATGAAACTAAATTAAAGAATACTTTCAGGCAATTAAAAATTTAAGTGGTTGCAAGTAAATCAAAACAATAATATAAAACCTGAACTGTAAAAGTTTGAGAAATCGAGATTCACTATAAAATAAAAATTCGAAAACACAAGATAATAAAGACTTACTTTAGATTTGAATTCTTATTTGTTGGAAATAAAAATTATTTAAGAGTTTGAGAACTTTGATTTTTGCTCGAAGTCTATATCGATTGCAGGTGAATGAAAGAAGAGAGGAGGAGAGCGTGATTTATAAGAAAAGTCAGCAAAGACAGCAAACCGTTCGATCGGATTTAAATGAACGGCTAAGATTTACACTGGAATATGAAAAGGCGGGAAACATTGAGGGTTTCGAAATGGTTGACTTGGAAAGTCAAGGGCGTCCCTTAGCAAGGGGAGCAAATGTTAATATGAAAAACCCTTTCGACCTTGTCGAAACCATAATGAGTAGAAGACAAAGAAGAACAAGAGAAAATAGCTCCAGCAAGACCTTTTGAAGGAGTCAAAGGGATGCTACAACCAAAGACTAGAAGTATTATAACCGTTCGAAGGGGTCGAAAGGGTCGAAAGCACCCTTCCGCTTCAGTGATTCCCTTTCGGAAAAGGTGCTTCCACGTGCATGAAGACCTTTCGAATGAGTTGAAGAAACACCTTTCGAAGACAATGAATGACAACCCTTTATATGCGCGCCAAACCTTCTAAAAACAAAGGTTTCTCCTTCATTCGAACTACTTAGAAAGATGACTTGGTCAGGACAACCCTTTCGAAAGCATAATCAAGCCTTTTGAACCGGTCAAAGCCGGTAATATCTGGGGAAGGTTCTGCATCAAGTCGTAAGCATACATTCGGAAGCTACTAACAGCGTCGAAACCATCAACACTTCAACAACCTCGAAACAGCAAGAAACTACCTACCGGTAGAGTCGAAAGCTCGTACCTTTGCTTCTTATGACAACAAAGCAACGCAAAGAAAAAATGCTCAACCACCCCTTTCGACGAAGACGAAAGTGTTTAAGCCCATTCGAAAGCATCGCAGGGGAATGCGCAAGTGTCAAAGGTGTCAGAAGGTATCTAAAGCCACATTTCGACCAGGTCGGAAGCTCTGGGTCGAAAGGTGCCAATCCGCATCTATAAATAAGACCCAAGGGGTCTGGTTTTGGGGATCCGAATACATTCATTCCAGACTTGTATATTCTTAATTCTGCAAAGTTGTAAACCCTAATTTGTAAATCAAATTGGGGGAAGTTTATCAGCATAGTCATCATTGGATTAATAAATGGAAAGTTTCAATATTTTTGATTATATAGCTGTTTGAAGTTTGTTATTGGATTTAACTACGTTTTACAGGTATAGACTTCATCGAAATGTACCTTCCGAGTGGGTCGAAACCCCTATTTTTCCAAATAATCCAAGTCCTTAACTCCAAATCTCCATTCACCAAACTCTCTCCTTTTAGTGGATCAAAACCTCAAACCTAACCTGTTTTCCTTTAGATTTTAGAATTAAACCCAAGTCATTTAAGAAACTAGCTTTCGACAAGGTCGAAACCATCTAAACAAACCATACTCTTGAATCCTTAGAGCCAACCTTAGGGTTCCACAACCGTTTCAAAAAGAAGGTATCGAAAGGGTAATCAATCGCTTTCGGTAAGCTCGAAAGGTTCAAAGAAAAGAATACATGTGTTTCAACTAGATTGAAAGATCAATAAAGAAAATCTTTGTAATAAAGACCTATTCAAAAGGGGCGAATCAAAGGAAGTATTCACATCCTTGCTCCCTCTACTTAACCAAAAGAGACCTAAAAGAATGCACTCTTTCCTTAAACTCTACTTTGGGGTGTTGACAAGTTTTCTTGTTAACCAATTATATTCAAACAACAATCATGTAAAACTTATATTCAATTTTCAAATGGTTTCAAATAGACAATATATGTAATTTATTTGAGTTGAAATAAAATAAAATCATACAAATAAATAGTTCCTAAAACAAGAACAAACTTAGGCACTTATAAATTTGTAGTAAAATTTCATATCTAAACTATATAAACATCATGAACAAATAATTAAATGAGATGTAATATGCCATAGCTCTAATGTTTAGACGATGGACATGTAATCAAAAAGGGATAACACAAAATGGATCTAAATCAAATTAATATTATGAACATATATTACTAAAGAAAATGTGACAAAAAGAGAATTAGTTCAAGTTAAATAGATAAATTTATATTCAAATGTGATACGCAAGAGGTCTAATCATATGAATAGGAAGATTATATGAATAAATATGATGAAAAATTTATCTTAAGATGTAGCCAGTAAAATGCACCTTGAATGATGATATCTCCTTAGATCTTTGAGATCCACACGTAATCTTTGCAATAGATGGATGAACCCTTATGTTTCATTTTTTTTTTGATGTTTCCATTTGATTGGGAATTGAAAATTTAGGAAATTTTATTCTGTACTCTGCCATGGAAGGTTAGGAGGAGAGAAGAGAGAAAAAAATGAATGAGAGAGAATGAGTTGTCTGTAGAAATGAATTAGTAGATATGTTTTAATTAAAAGAATGAAACCTTTCTCATTCTTTAATTAAAACTTCCCTAATTAATTCTCTTGATTATATCCCCCCATTCCTCTCTTTTCCCATGATATGGCTGAAATTATACACCATCAAATGACAAAAAATTTCCATAAATTACTACATGCAATTATCTTTTATTTAAATTACATTAGTATCATATATTAATGCATGTAAATATAAATTTTATAAATGCATTCAAATAATAATAAACAACCTCCAAACATCAATTAAATTAAACAATAATTAATATTTATTAAATAATAATTAATTTAATTAATTTATAATATTTATAAATTAACTAAATCATGTGGTTTTTTCGAGAATTCATTGTTATAATTGTGCGACTCAAAGCTGTAAATTCAATCAACGATTAATATCGAACAATTTGAATATTAACGTTCATACGTCACCTAGGCTAGTGTTTGACATTTTGGTTGAATTTATTGCCTACACATCTTTTGGTAAAATCCAATTTTACTTATTATAAGCGGTACCTAGTAGTATTGATTATTCACACCAATTCTCTTTGTTAAAACTGTATCACTTTGGACTTATGGAATTTGGTAATGGTCAAACTTCAAATATCGTCCATATTCAACTTTATAATCTAAACACAAAGTCCTTGGTACAATAACAATAATTTTTATTAACCGAGATGCTTTGGTCAGAGACTTTGACTTTGAGTTAACTTTAGTTGACCGTGATACTAATCTCATATAACCAAGAAGACGAATCCCCTTTTGAATAGTGTTTCACTTCCAATGCTTCCACTCGACCCAACTATAGTCATTCAATGAACGATGTGCCATGGTTTAACTATATTCGAAGTGGAGCTTCCATATTAAAGGTTAACAGTATTATCAAATCAAGAGAACTATGTAAATTAGTCACACCGACATTCTTTGCTTGACTTTAGTTATATTAACCAACAGAAAACTATTGAATGAATCATTCCTTAACCATCCAATAACTATCAGTACGTAACCCCTTGGTGCCCTCGGCAGCCATGAGTGATAAACTGCCCAACATTTAGAGGACGTTACATACTCTAGTCTCAATGGATATATCGATATCCAGTCTCAATATATCTTGACTAGGAATATTTAAAATGATATATTTATCTTCATTGTGATAAATTACTTGCAGTTATAACACTTTGTAACTATTATCACAAAACATAGCATTTAAAGATTTTCTACTAAATACACTTTTAATTAAATTAATTAATTGATATATAACATATAATATCAAGTATATAATAGAAAGAGAACAACTTTTATTTCAAACAAGATTGGTTATCGAGTTAGATATGTAACAAATTACATAATTACCCATAGGGCATACCCTAACTCTATCAATCTTTGCTTCTTTGAACATTTGTTTTTTTGCATGTTGTTGATCCTAAACGCCATGGGATCCATATTAATTTGCATATGTGCTATGTCTCATTCTGCCCTGGTCAGGTTGTTCAAAGGTGACTGCACGTTTTGTTTCTATGAACCTTCATAATAGGTTGTTGAGACTTGATTCTGTCTACGAAGATGCCTCCTTTTCCTTGTTGAGACTTAATTGAACTCGTCTACATCTATGTTGGAAGGCTTTCGCCTGTAAGTGTCTTCATTAAAGGTAGAAGAGCAGTTAGGGTTTTAATGAGCTGTGGCCCAAAATTTGTTTTTCATTAACTGCAATCTATTAAATATATAATATTACATAAACTTTGAAATACGAAATTTCTTAATTAAATTATTTTTATTAGTTATTATACTTTAATCCCATATATATGAAAAATAAATTGTTAGTGTTTAAAATAAGTATTATTTAGACTGTAATTATTTAAACAAAGTATTATATTTAATCCTACATTTATTAATTTTACAATTACACTTTTTGATTATAAATAATTATTTAACTAATAATAACTATTTAAGTGAAATAAATAAGTAAATAATAACCATTTGATTGAACTAAACAGATAAAATCATCTTACATCTTAACTCTAACATTCAAGATATTTATTAGTACTATTTTTTGGAATCTTACAACACTAACTTGTATATCATCTCATCACAATAGATCGTCCCATAGTTAGATTAGCAAGTAAAGCTAGTGGGTAAGTATTAAATTTACTTCAACATCATAAATATTTTGTGTATGATATATTATTCATGATTTATTAAATGTATATATCATAATTAATACTGGGGCTTTGAATTGGAGCCCACAGATATTGTTTTTGATATTTCTAAGGCTACTTTCAATAGCAGAATGACTGATTGATGGCTTAAGTAAGAGAATATCCCACCTTACATTGTAGAGTGTATTTGGCAGAATTTCTATGTAAATGTAAATGTGTATTTCATTTTATGTATAACCACTATGCAATTTGTTGACTAGGCATAAATGTATAACTTATTGTACTTACAATGTACAGGAATCGGTAGATTTATTGGAAGCCGACTATTCCCTATGCAAAAAATTACTGGGTCAAAAAAATGAGGAAAAATTACTGCAATACAATGTCAAGCATTAAAAAAGGGAGAAAAAAGCCTGACTGGATGAGTGCAAGCATACGAGAAGCTTTGAATGCTTACTTGAAAAGCCCCGAAATTACTAGTCTCGTATATTTATTAAAAATTTAGTAGAAGTTAGTACAATAATTGCATCAATTTACAAATGTGAAATATAATTTTTATGTTAAATTTACAAGCAGAATCCGAGCAGAATTCTGCAAATAGAAATGCGAATCCTATCACACATCGCAGGGGTTCAAAATCATTGCAGCATTCCGTCAAAAACTAGTAAATTTATAAATTGCGATTGTAAATACGTATATAACATTGTATAATTTTATACATATAATAATAATACATAATAATTATTTTAGGAAAGAGAGCGCGGTCATCTCGTCTCCTACTTGGAAGTGTATACTCGTACTCACGCCATCGAGCATCTCAATGAAGACGGCTCAAGAACATACCCTTGGCATGAAACAAAATCATAAGATGCCTTAGTAAGCATATTTTAAATTATAAGTTATTAATAGTCACTTTAAAGTTACAAATAATTAAAATAATATAATATGAATTTTAATTGTAATTCTATTTTTAATCGTATGATAAATTCATAAAGGAATGAGAAAAACTGCTCGAGGGAACATGTCGATATGAGCTGACCGCTGAGAAGTAGGATATGATTTTTGATGCTACCATGGAATCGTCAACGCGGAATAGGCGATATGGCTTTTAGAACCAAGAGGAAATGTTTATGTATAGTATATTTATGGATAGCATATAACACATTGATTTTATTAGTCATACTATATGAAACTCCACTATGGGAAAATCGAATCACACGACAGATATGCTCCATTGTATGATCGCATATCTATCTGTCGTTAAATCCCGTGTCGTCTCATTACACATCAGACCAGAGATAATCCCCATCGCCTTATAATAACTGACACAACACATAAAAAGTAAATCGTGTGTTGTTTGATGTGCTGTTCTTATTTTACAAATAGTAGAGATGGATATTATATGTTGTCTGAAAGTAAATAAAATAACAGTTTTTTGTAATCATATGCACATTTCTACTAATTGTTACAACCGGCTTCTTACAATAGATAAATGTTGTTTTAAAGCAGTTAAGATAATATAAATCTGTTTTCGTACGTGTTGTTCTTTCTTAAATGAAATGACACACTGATAACACAAAGCAGTTCACATTTCTACTAAATACAATATTAAACAAAACCAACATCGACACCAAATCCAAATACATATCCTACAAGCAGAGTTCAACACCAACTACATAAACTATGCAACTGAACCCATAGATACGCAAAATACAACAAAACCAACATTGGCAAAGCTAACTAACCAGGGTTCAATTGCAAGGTGCATATATTTATATAATATAATAGCAGGCATATATAGAATTTAGGCACTATGATTCAACAAACTTGTAGACATACGTAGCCCACTCTATCTGAACGATATCACACTACAAGAAATTTATTTTTTGTGCTGCTCAAAAAACGCTACAAAAATTTTTGGTGGCGTTTTGATAAACGCCGCGAGAATACATGCGACTAAAAATCCATGATTTTTTGTTGCATTTATTTTAACGCCACTATAAATGCATTTTTGGCAGCGTTTTTCAAACACCACCATAAATCCTTTTGTAGCGTTTAAAAAACGCCACCAAAAGATTTTTTGGCGCTACTAATAGAATTCCAACTTTACCCCTGTTTTACGGTTGCATTTACTCTACGCCACTATATATATATTTCGGTAGCGTTTTTGAAGCGGTACTAAAAGTTGTTTATTATTTTACACCATTTTTTCATGCTATTATTTCATGTTAATGGTTTATTTTGGTTCTATTATATCAATCAACAATCACTCACATAATCATCATATTCAAATAAGTTAAAAAACACATTAACCATATAATCAAATAAAATATCCATAACCATTCCAATACAATAGTTTTTCGACAAAATGACCTAACTCACATACAATAACCATTTGTATACAAATTTACACATCGGGTACTAATAAATGTTATATCTAACTAGTGCCTACGGGAGGGGCTGTCACCTTCTAAAGTTGTTGGTGATGCCTACGGCCTACTGGAGTTGCCGCACCTAATTTTCACTCATTGTCGATTTGGAGTTCTGCCATTTTTTCTTTCTCCATGCGCTAGTTGAGTGGTGCTCTAGTTTTTGATGAGGCCCAAAGCAGATGCTTCTCTTGCTTTACCAAAAGGCCAGGCTTGACTGTAAATGAAGCAAGGACAACTGAATATAATTGAAGTAAGGTGGTAGAAAAAATGTAAATACCATGAAACTAGACAATAGGTACCAGAAATAATAATTAAACTTTTACCAAGCAGACTGAAGATATGGGCCCTGATCAAAATGCAAATGTTGGGATCAATAGTAACAAAAGTGTAGCAATAGCTTCAGAACTTGAAGAAGAAGAAGAAACCGAAAACCATGCAATGTTTTCATCAGAGCAAGCAACCAGCCAGGGAATGCACATATCTATAAAGCTACACGCAACAACAAAAATAAGCCAGGAAGTCAAAGAATTAGCAAAAGGAAAAATCCATATCCAAATCATCTCAACTTACAGAAGAGGAAGTCGGTCAAAATTCAGATTCAATGGCCATTTCAAATCAAACTGAGAATCTTTAGTGACTCATTTGAAGCCAAAATAAAAAACATCTAAGAAGAAAGCAAGATGTAAAATCACCATTTCATAAGCATGGTATCAGTCCAACAACCTTATTACAACATAAATTAAGTAAAGGAAACATACATAATTTTGTACGTAATAATGCATGCAATTGATAATACCTGAATAATAGCTCTGATGACACTAAAGGGAGGATCTTGTTTGATGTGGCAATCTAGTGTCTAGACTGTGCACCTCGTATAATTATGAAAAGCACCATAAAAGTGGAGCCTCTTCGCTTCTCTATGTCTCGCTTGGAAGAACAAGGACTGGCTATCATAACTTCTCTTGCTCTTCTGCTAAATCTACCATTGAAAGATATTCTCTGGTACCAAGCAAAAAGCCTAGAATTTGAACGGCTACAAAGGAAATAATACAAATACACTTAACTTAAAAATCAAAGTTATATAATTTATGAATGTAAATATTTTAAGGCTTGGAAATAACATGAATCATGATCATTGTTGTGTGACGCAGGATATTTGAATGATAGTCCGTGATAGACAGAAATTAATGATATAATGGTCAATACAGCTCTGAAGAGATCGAAATTTATCGTTGTATGGAGTTGGTAACATCATGTTAAAGTCGGTATACAGTTCTTATGATGGATCGCAAAGTATAAAGCTATATCCTTCATCAATTTTGGTTTGGCTGATTGTAAAAGTGCATTTGAAAAGATGATTAAGGCAGTTTCTTTTACCAGCAAAGCTTTTAGAAAAGCAAATTGGTCTGATTTGCTTTTTAGGAACTTTGAATAAACTGAATGATTATGATAGAACATCGTATATATAAGGTTAATGGTTATTGCTTAGCGTTCCAATACGTATTGAATTACCAAATCTACAAAATTTATAATACTGCATGTATTAATGAGTATACCATATATTACAGTGTATGGATATAATCTCCAACATGTACAGAACAAGCATAACAACAGAGATGAGATGGTAAAATCACATGCTTTATCTAAGAATCATCATTGTATCCAGTTTGAATTTTTGTATATAGGATTGTTCTCAAACAGCTTATGTGCTAGCAATATATTAAACCTTAACTCGAAGAATAAAAATACCTTCGTGTAGTTGTATTAATCGCCCATGCTTTTAACTCAGTTCCTCAGCCAACCGCTGATAGCATTATACCAACCTCCAGCACACTTCCTTAGCAAAACAGAAATCACCACCCACTGCCCGAAACCATCATCCAAAACTAGCACCACTATTCACAACCAACACCTCTCCACAACCTCACACCCATTACTGCCTGCATCACCCGAACAACCTACAATCAAAACAAGCAACATGAGCATTGGTTTTTGCAATGCATTCACTGTTTCGTTATAACATACTTCTAAGTTAGATCAAATCAAACTTCTCTTAAAAACATAGTTTTGACTGGTATTTCAAGATTAAATTCTCTTAATTTGGTCCATACCACAATTGAAATATTCATTCTATTTTTATTTCTATATGAACTGATAATTTCCTACCTTAATAGCTTGAAGTTTCATGTTTTCATCCAAAGGATAATGCATAATGAAGGTAAAAAGTTCATGCTCTTAGGCTCTAAGCACTGTTAACAATAAGCATTATTCATTCATGTTTCTTGGTTTTTAATGCAAGTAAACAAATGAACATACACTTGATATTCATACATCCTAAATCAAGAAGAAAAAATGGATATTCTAAGCACTGTTAACAATAAGTCACTGCTTTATTTGCATAACTACTGTAAGGACACCAATCTCCTTTATCTGAATACGATGATCTAAGAAGTGCTTCAAGAATGATTAAGCCAACATAATAAACATCATCATACAAATTTGTGTTCTCTCTGTAAGTATAAATTTGCTAGTCACAATAAATAATAGATGTATTGTAAGATATTAAACATTACAGACCAAGGGAAAGTGCTCACTTCACTACAACTTTGCTTTGGATAGCTTTCTGGTTTTCATTTTTTGCCTACAATAAGAGAACTGTAATATCACTAAACAATGCATGAAGTAAGATAAAACCATTCAAATTTGAGTTCTTCAAACACTGAATATACCACTTGTTTGTAAAAAAAACCACTCTATTATTCATTGATGAATTTAATTCAGGGAGTTGACAAAGGTTGAAATGAAGTCAAAAAATTTGACAATAATACTAAACGACATAATGAAAATGATGGCTACAAAGATGGTCTCAGACAAAGAACATATAAGTTCAGAATCAAATGAACAATCATTGCAGATTACATGTCATTCCTTCAAAGGTTGAACTTAAATGGATAGAAGAAGAAAGTGGCATCAATAGCCGAGTATACAGATGAGAGTAACACGGATATGGACTAACTATTATTAATAAATTGCAGACAATGCTAACAGCGGGTATAGACACATCATCAAACATGATAGAACGGGTACTAACGATCTGTGTTCTATTCTAAAATCATTTATATAACTATAGACTATGAGAGTCCATCTATCAACATTTGTTATCTGCACTAGCTAGGATATAGAATGAAATTTGGAATATATTAAATCTTAAGTAGTAAATTGTAGTTAAATAAGTTTTCCTACAAGAAGTAGAGTAATGAACTACGAGTAGTACAGACTCTTCCCTGTAAATCATGTGCAAACATAAAGGCAACATGGTAATTAAAATTAGTATTTTGATTCTAGGACTGTAACCAACGTTCTAAAAAGATTCGTAGTAATTAATATCACAATGTTGATTCTTCTAAGTTTGTATCAGTTTGGTTTAGAGAAGAGTTTGTACTGCTAGTACAATTTAATTTTCATGGATAGCAAATTGGTTAGAACTTATTCAACTGGATTTGGAAGAACAGGAAGTACAAACTATTAAATACACAAGCTTATGCATTAACCATAGCACCACTCAAGAGTTCAAATGGCTAAAGAATGGCTAAAAACACAAACTTATGTATTAAATATTAACATACGATACAAAATCAAAATATCTACCCAAAACTTGAACATAAATAAACTAAGTTGATTTTACCTTCTTCAATCCTTTGTTCAACTATAGCATATCTTTCCAGACTTTAGTTTGTCACTTGAGGCACTCCTGCACATCTCTTGTAGCCAACAACCATTCTAGAAAAGAACACAAATAAAAACTTACATGCCCTCTGGTCATGCCATTAACTCAGTATAATAGAACATCTTCTATAGTATAGCAAAGAAAATGTCAAACACATTACATTACATTCGTTATATAAACCATGTTTTAAATCAAATCCTATCAAATGTATGTTTAAAGTATAAGGAAAAGGTATTTAAAATAAAATATGTTTTAATTAATGATGAAAGGACACAGCAGAATCTCGTTAATGGCTTCCAGATCTAGATCTGGAGATTAGGGTTTCTCCTTTTTCTCCTATTTTCTTTCGATTTTTCCAAGTAATCTTGTTTTTCTCTTCTTAATTCTATTTTCTGTCTTCACTTCTTTCTCCTCAAACCTGGACGTCATAGCTAAATCATGGGACCTTTGCGGGATGATGAAGGATGGGAGGAGGTGAGAAGGAAAATGGGCAAGGCTCCAGCTTCTTTGGGACCTGAACAAAGGCTCAACCTGGGCCGAGCAGATCTGGGGCTATTCCAGATCGGAACACAGGGAGGAGGGTGCAGGCGGATCATGCTGGGCGGACATCAACAAAATTTTCGAAAACAACAAAGCAGAACGCCTTTCAGCCAGGAAGCAACCCGAAAATCAAATTCACTGTCTCAGAGAACGCTAAATTTTTTTCATACAACGAGGCTGTGAAAGCAGGAGCGGTAGGAGATCTAGGAAACCTAGATCTTGAATTTATTGAGCCTAAAGTAGCTGATGGTAAAAGGATCGGTACCCTTTCTTCTGAAGCTATCAAAGAAGCGGAGGGAGGCTGGGATTTATGTATATTATTGTATGTGGTTGGTTATAAACCATGGCTTAGAACTTTTGAGGGATATGCCAACAGGGTATGGTCTACAAAGAAGCCGTTTTCAGTTCACTCAAAGAATAATGGATTCTTTGTAGTGAGATTTGGCTCTGAGGAGGATTGCAACAAGATTTTGAAATCAGGTCCTTGGTTCATGGACCGGAACCTGATCATCATGAAGCGTCTGTCCCCAGACATGAGAGCAGATAGAGATTTACTCACATCCTTGCCTATGTGGGTCAGACTTCCTGGTTTAAGTTTTAAGTTGTGGGGTAATAAGGAAATTAGTACACTAACAAGTACCATTGGAGTTCCCATAAAGATGGACGAGTCCACGAAAAATAAATCTAGATTAGCCTACGCCAGAGTTTTGGTTGAGCTTAACGCTACCTATGGTATGCCTAACACCATTGAAGGTATGGACGACAATGGGAGGAGTTTCATTCAGGAAGTGGAATATGAGAACCCTCCTCCCATATGTGGCAAGTGCGTGTGTTTCGGACACGTAACTGACGAATGCCTAATGACCAAGTCTTGGGTTCCTAAACTGACCCAAGCTATCAACTCTGATAAGGAAAGCCTTGTGGATCCAAGTCTTGTTGGTTTTTCGGAAATAGTAAGGGAGGAAGTCAGAAATGAGATTTCTAATGATCTAGAAAAACAGTTGAATGATGGCTGTCCCATTGATTCCCTTAATTCTGAGTTATTGCACGATGGTCATTTGTCTAATGGAGAAACCAGGAATAATGTGGCGGAGGTTTCATGTGGTGATGGTTTGACTGAAATCTTACAACCAGAAGTGCATCAAGAAAAACAAAACCTAAATGTTGACTGCCCACTTATTGATGGGTCTCAGGATAGATATCAGATAGCTTCTACTGAGCTGGAGACAGAAATTAGGGGAAAGACCATTACAGAACAAAAGCAAACAGAAGTCTCACCCTCGGATCAGATTTTAGAAGGAGCTGCATCCTTAGAAGAGCGTGGTGAGGGGGCAATCTCAGAAGCACCAGAGCCAGAACCTGTTACTCTTACCGAAGTAGGAGTCAGTGAAGATTGCATCACTGTTCCTCTGGCCAGGTCGGATGTCCCTCCTGATCAAGGAATCAGTGAGCCGTTCATTCCTGTGTCTACAACTACCCCGGGAGCCAGACATCCGAGATCATCACCTTCGAAGTCGCCTTCGACCCACATAACTATTCTCAAATGCCCTTCGTCATCATCGGATACTCCTTCTTTTCCAAATTCTTTATTTTCTAATGAAATTTTTATTGATGATTGTATAATTAATAATGTTAATTTTAGGAGAGGCACTGAACCTTGTATTGATATACAGGTGCAAGAAAATCTGGATCAGGATACAGGAACGATAGAAGTGGTAGAGGAACAAAATACTTATGATAATGCAGACCCAGCTCAGGAGGTATTTGTGGAGCAACTTCTTCCTAAGCCTCAAGATATAGAGTTTGAGAAAATTCAGAAGGAAAAGCTTGTTCGTAAGAATCCCAAATGGGTTCAGATGCTAGGCATTCCTACAGAAGACAAAGGGGAGTCCTCCAGCGGTAGGTCGCTGAGGACTCGCAATAACAAGGTTATTTAATGTCAGTAGCATGTTGGAATGTTAGAGGGTTTCATAACCCCAACAGAATGGGAGAAGTGAGAAAACTCATTGATAAGTATAAAATAAGTTGTTTCGGTGTTTTGGAAAATAAGCTGTTGTTTTCGGATATACTGAAGCTGGAAAGAGTGTTGGATGACATATGGAAAATAATAAGTAACGTCTCTTGTTATTTTAAATGCAGGATTTTCGTCCTCATTGACGGAGATTCTTGGGATTTCAACTATATTAGTATGAGCGATCAACATATTACATTGAATTGATCAATACCTCGAAATTCAAATGTAATCTAACCTTTGTCTATGCTCATAACTATGTTGAAATCAGGAAAAGATTATGGAAGAATTTACATGAGGATGCTATCAATATTTACAGACCATGGCTGGTTCTTGGGGACTTCAATTGCATTCATAGTCCCTCAAAAAGAAAGGGAGGTAACCCAGTGACATTTGGTAACTTGTTTGAACTAGATGATATGTCTAACTATACAGGTCTTAATGAGATCAATATTAAAGGTTATGAATTTTCCTGGTGGTCTGGTCCGAGTCGCAACATATTTTCTAAGATTGACAGGGTTTTTGCAAACCTAGACTGGATCAACTTATTTAAAGACTTATCGGCTGAATATTTGCCTCCTTCTGTGAGTGATCATAATGCCATCCTCGTCTCGCTTTTCCCTAAGCCTAGGGACAAGAACAGACCTTTTAGATATATGAACCATTGGTCTTTATGTGATCAATACTTTCCTCTGATCGAGAAACACTGGATTTCTAATCATGCAGATCGACCTCTATATCAATCATTAATATTCTCAAGAATATAAAGAGAGAGCTTAAGATTTGGAGTGCTAAATCACGTAATACCAAACAAGAGGTTAATGTTCAGAGAGAGAATTGTTCTAGACTCCAGAAATTACTGGAAAAATCACATGATCACAATTTAGCTATGGAATTTCGAAATGCCAAGATTAATCTGGATTTAGCACTTAAAAAAGAATTTCTGGATACCAAACAAAAGGCTAAATGTGATTGGTTGATGATGGGTGACGAGGCTTCTTCTTTTTTTTACGCTAAAATGTCTAGTAAAAGAAGTAGAAAGCGTTTGACCAACATTGTAGTCGATGGAAAGGCAGTTTCGGAAGATATGTTTGTTGAATCGGCCATTGATTTCTACAAACGAATCTTTAACCTTCCCTTATGTGACCATTTCCCAGAAGTTATTTGTAAATCAATTATTTCTGATTACGGTGCTAATTTTTTGAATGATGGTATATCTTTGGAAGAAATTAAATTTGCACTGTGGGATATTAAAGATACTATTTCTCCAGGTCCGGACGGTTTTAACTCGATGTTTTTCAAAACTCATTGGAATATTTCGAAAGACTTAATTTTCAAAGCTTTGAATGATATTTTTCAGAAGGGTCTTATAATCAATGAGTGGAACCATACGTTCATGCACTTGATTCCAAAAAAAGACCATTCCACTTGTATTCAAGATTTTAGACCCATTGCCTGTTGTAATACTTTATATAAGGTTTTCACCAAAATCCTCTGTAACAGACTGGGTCCTTTTTTGGATAAGTTGGTGTCCCCGAATCAGACGGCATTTATCAAAGGTAGATCAATAGGGGATGGAATTTTGTTTGCTCATGAAATTATCAGGGGTCTCAGAAGAAAGGATAATAAATATATGTGTATCAAAGTTGATTTAAAGAAAGCATATGATTCGATTAATCGATCTTTTGTTATACATATGTTAATAAGCTTGGGTTTCCCGGACAAATGGGTGAAAATTATTGAAAACATTATTAAGACTCCTGTGTTTTCTATCATTGCAAACGGAGAAGCGCACGGTTATTTCAAGAGTTCTAATGGTCTTAGACAAGGCGGCCTGCTTTCACCTATTCTTTTCACCTTGGTCATGGAATATTTTACGTTATTGATGGATGAAAAAGTCAGGGTTGGTCATATTTCCCCAGTTACAGACTTTGATAATAAGTTGACTCACCTTATTTACGTTGACGACATTATTGTTTTTACTAAAGCCAATGCCCAAACTGCAAATGCTATTGGTGATGTTTTTAAGACCATGAAGAGAGTTACTGGCTTGGAATTAAGTTTTGAGAAATCTAACGTTTTCTTTGGGAAAGGGGTGGATTGTTGCACTGATATTAGTATGATCCTCAATATTCAGCAATCGGATCTCCCAAAAAGGTATTTGGGTATTCCCTTGTCTAGTGCTAATTTGAGGGATAAGGATTGTTCTCCTTTGATAGAGAAGATCAAGTTAAGAATTGGAGGATGGGTAACAAGAATGCTTAGCTTAGCTGGGAGACTTGAACTTATTAAATCTACCATTTACCCCATAATACAATTCTAGATGCAATGCTTTTGTCTCCCAGCCTCTACTGTTCAAAAAATTAAACATTTGATTCTTAACTTTCTTTGGAAAAGTCGTAGCAGTAAGATTCCTTGGGAGATTTTGTGCAGGCAAAAAGAAGAAGGAGGAATGGGATTGAGAAATCTAGAAGAGATGAACCGAGCATTATTTACCAAATTGATATGGAAAGTAATTAATTCAGAAGGAATTTGGGCGGAACTCATGCATTGTAAATATATTGGTCATAAAAGTTTTTGGGAAATTAACCAGCAATCGGACGACTCGGGAGTGTGGAAATTCATTTTGAAGAATAAACATGAAGCTTTGAAATGCCTTTCTCTCAACATTGCTGATGGTAAAACTATTTCTCTATGATATGACCCATGGCTAAATGGAAGTTCTATTATGGAACGTATTGGTAGAGACACAGCTTTTAGAACTGGTACGGAAAATTTGTCTCTTAGTAGGATTTTAAGGAATGGTGAGTGGAAGTGGGACTCGTATAGTTTTTTATTTCAAATACATGCAGAAATTGAAGGTGTCAAGATTCACAAGGATAGGGAGAGGGATTTCTGGTCTTGGAAGTGCTCTAAGGATGGTTTGTATCAGTTCAAAAAAGTTTGGAACACGGTTAGATCTGGTTTTGAAATTAAGTATTGGACGTCTTTGGTCTGGAATAAAATACACGTTCCAAAAATGGCGGTATGCCTGTTTAAAGCCATTAATGACTATCTATTGATAAAAGAAAGATTACTTTAGAAGCAGATAGTCGTGGACCATAACTGTGTTTTTTGTAATAACCACATTGAAACTATAGACCATCTATTTTTTCAATATAATTTTACAGAAAACGTTTGGCTTTGGAGCTGTAAAAAAAAATTAATTCGCCAAAAAGTTTATTCTCTTTTTCTCTGAAAGATGATTTACATAAAATCGTTTCTATCTCAAGCTTAAAAAGTCTCAATTCAGATTTGTTCCAACTCTCTCTCTCTCTGTTTGTGTTTGGCATATTTGGAAAGAAAGGAACGATAGGATTTTTCAGAATCGTTTTACTGAAAGGTCGCAGATTTGCACCAAAATTTTCCAGACAATGAATATCAGAATGGCAAAATATAAACATTTTAAGAACATTACTGGCATGAATGAAGCATTAGCACTGAAATGGGGATATACCTCCCAACGCTGAATTGGGGCATCATCTGCTTTATCATAAGTTTCGTTCTTCTGACATCTTCTTGTTTCTCTATTTCTTGGCTCTAGTTCTCGCGCACCTGTATTATTTACATTGTCCTCACCTCCTCTCTTTTAATTTACATAATAATTTACAATTAACAATAATTATTGATTTGGTTTATAAGGTTGCAGTTTGCAGGTTGCTCCGAGTGCTCGTAATCACGTCCTGGTCACAAAAGAATTTTAGTTTGGAGTTATGAGCTTTATTTCAAAGGTTTTCTCAGATCTTATACCTGTCTTGTCAGCTCTGGATGGATCTAAGATCTTTTGTTTGTTGCCATCCTCCAATTCCTTGCTGTAGTCTCGATCTCTCTAGTTTCAAAGGAAACTATGTTAGTTTTTCATATAAAGCTTAAAGACTTCTCCTTTTTGGGTGTTAGAGACTTATCTTGCTAAGATCTTCATTGTTCTTCATGAGGAGGTGCTGGTTTCTGGATTTGCTTTCATTGGTTTAAGTTGCTCCGATCTGGAAGCAGAAGATGATGTTTCAAGTAACAATCGATCTTCGATAGTTGCTCCGATCTTGTAGTGATTTATGTTGTGATTTTCGTTCTTCCACTCTCGCCGCCATTATCGTTCTTTTTTATTTTTTCTTCCGAGATGAGTTAATGAAGTAGATGAAAGTGTCGTATTGCCTTATTTGCTTTGAGAGTATTCTCGAAGTTTCTGGCAATTGGGCTCTCTTTTTCTTTGCTTGGAGGGCTTCGGGCCTATACTGTTGACCGAGAAGTTTGGGTCTGTTTTGTTTGTTTTGTAGTTGGCTTAGCTTTGCTTTGGTCTTGCCTTTTGGCACTTGTAAATATTTTTCTTATAGTTTTTTTCTTTAATAGAAAAGTTTGAACCTGTATTAAAAAAAAAGTATAAGGAAAAGGTCAATTCCTACATCAATATGAAAGAAGAGGAGCTACTAAACAAGCTCCAGCAGCTGACCTTGCTCAGTAACAACCAATCATGGATGACAGTAATTAGTGCTATAACCATACAAAGATTAAGTAAACAAGGATTGTACAAAATGCTTACATATCCTATTCTTTTTACATGCGACTATGATAGTGAGGTTGCCCGTGACTTCAAGCAAGTCAGTTCATCTATGTGTATGTTGCGTGTTTTGATTATTCACTGATTACTAAAAAGAAGTTGAATCATTATTATGGTGAGAAGAAGAACAATCTTTTTGAATACATAAAATGAGATGCCAACTGATCGCTGGATGCTGATGATATTGCATAATTTGAGTTGTGTGAGCAGTAAAAAAGAATGCAAAGGAGTACAGTGATGTTTACTTTATTCTTTTTTTACATATATGCTAATAAAGCTATTTAACCCACTTCCTACACAAAAGCAACTACACAGGAGCCCTTCACTTGACAATTTGGCTTCAAATGTATGTTAAAACAATTTGGCTTCTTTAGATATGTTAACCGACACATTCGAACGATTAGTCAAAGTTAGTCACATGGGTGGAACCAACTGTTTTGGAAGCTTATACTATATACATACATATAAATCCGGGCAATGATTTGAAATAGAAAGCCAAGATCAAGACATCCACTACCACTACCTCTGCTTTAGTTCATATCTTTGCATAGACAACAAGTATTTCTCATTCTCCTTGCTTTTGGATTTTTTTTAAAGGCTCAAGTACATAAAAATAATAATACAAAATTTTGAACATAACCAGCATGTCCTTGTTATGAATTATAAATATGCATATTACATTAAACATCTTAATATTGAATTATATGCAGCAATATAGAGATTTTCTGAAATAAATAAACTTATTTTTGCATAATTGTTCCATATAAGTCCTATATATATATATATTAGAATTATTATTTACATCATATCCAATAACATTTTACATTAAACATATGCATAAAAGAAGATAGTCTCCCAGTAAGAAGATAAGCTCAAAATTAAGATAAGTAGAGATTTTATATTGCACCAAAAAGGTGAAAGTGAAAGGCAAAGTAAACCAAAGCCGTATTTAATACAGAAAGGGACCTTTAATTAACGTTGATGGTATAAATTATATAATTTAACTTTTACTTATTTATATGAAGCATTAGATTTACAGGAAGTCATATTATTTTGATCTTAGCAAAAGATGGTCATTCAACTTAACCATTTGCACTAGACGCCCCGTGTTTTGTTTTCCAACTCCAATCGCTAGCATATAACATTTCCATTTTCTATTTTCATTTTAAATTTGTAGTAATTAATTTTCTTCTACTAAGCCATTATTTTTATAAGAAAAAAACACAGTGAAGCTCACTTGGAAGTGCTATAACACTTCTAGTAGCATGTGGTTTTACTGTTTTTTTTCTTCTAGAAGAAACTAAGAACTGACTATGCAATTTCTGTAATGGATGTCTATGTAACTTTAACTAAGATGATAATGATATGGTATACCTCTCAGCTTTAACTTCGAACTACAACATCATTATCTTATCATCATTAACAACTACAACCACAACAACACATCGTTCATCTTCGGCAAATAGTTGAAGAGGCAGTTCAATTCAAGGTACCTGTAGATGCAATCAGGTAGTCAGATCGACACACATCTCCAGATCAATGAACGATGCAACACAGTACTATTTGCAACACACATATTCCGAATGATGCAGGCTTCTCCTTGATCAATGTTAGATTTGACAACTTTAGCATCATCGACATCAAGTGGTTTACCGGCAGCAGCTTCACCAATCCACAACATCGACACAACATAAATCAACTGTAAGTTCAAGCAAAGGGAAGATAACCGAGATAGTGGTGACCTCGGGAAAAACTCAGTAGCTTTATCGAGGTAACGGGACATCTCCTTCGGGCGACGTTTTTTGGGGTTTTTTCCAGGTGACCTTCCCATCGTTGACTAGAATCGTGACTTCCAAAGTGGTGTTGAAAAGCAAGGTTAGTTGGAGAATTCCATTCATTTGTGGTGGGATTGAAATCAAGAAGCGATTTGGGAAATTATTTTGAAGTGATTTGGGAAATTTTGTTCCTTAGGTTTAGAAAATTTACAAGTGTGAGATAATTTATCGATAGGGAATGTACTGGTTACGTTTTTTAGATTTAGGCGGAAAGATTTTGGTAAGGCGCGAAAATTAAAATAATTTTTGCCGCGTTTAACTATAGGGTAAAATATTTTTAGTTGCATTCACAAATAAATGCCACCAATTTATGCAACCAAAGGCTAGTTTTCTTGTAGTGTCAATATCCTTTTAAAAATTGGTATTGTTTAGATCCTTCTCCCACTGCAACAAATAGGAAATGTATAGGTTAACTTTACTCGGCATGGATCTCGATATACGCCTAACTAAAATACAACATTGACATATATTACCTTAGCAGCCCACGGTTGATTCTTGTCCCCGACGACGTCTTTCATGTAGTGCATAACCCACAATCCACATGTTAGTTGACCTCTCTATTTCAGAGCACCCTGAAGCATGTATAGATGTCAAGTAAACATATAATATAATCAATCATGTTGAGGACGAAAAGTCATCGGACTTGAGAAATATGGAGTGCGCACCAAACAAGGCGTCCATCGAACTTTCTTTTTGCCTTTCACTTTGTCCTGATTGTAAATTGCAATGGAGGTGCAAAGTAAACAAACATAAATCACCAAACCACTAGGAAAGTCAGAATATAAAATAGCAATTGCACATACCTATTCACAATATTTATCCATTCTTCACCACACAATCATCCTCTCAATGGATCCATGAAATGCACACTTTCTTCAGTGGGATTCAAGACCGTCAAAGACCAATGATTACTAACATTGAAAATTCCACTAAGCATTCATAACAAAGTATATACAACATGAATCAAGTACAAAATTTGATCGATCAGTATAGAGAACCATACTGTACATACCCTGAGTTATACGACACCAAGAAAATCTGATCGGGCTTCCCTTGTTCATACCGTTTGGCCAAACTAGAAGCTATTTTAGCTGAATTTCCACATCCGCATGCATCTGTATAAGTAGGATATATGAAGGCAATCATTCTTGTCATCTCAGATTTCTTCAGTGTTTCATGAAGGTAGCTATAAAAGCATATAAGAAAAGAATAATTAACACCAAATGCAACATTAAAATTTGTGACTTGAGAAGATGTCTCGGCAATGACATGAGCAACACAAATGCAATACCAATGCATCATTAAAAGAATAATTAACACCAACATCCATATAAAAAACAATGACTTGAGCAGATGTCTCAAAAAAATTTATGATCGCATGTATATCACTCCTGAAGATAGCCACTTTTGTTCATAAACCAAATATTTCCTCGTCCAAAGTGGTGTTGATGCTGACCCTGTTCTTCAGGGATGTGTTGGCCCATTGGCAAAGCACCTTCAATGCTGCAGGCAGTTTAGCGGGCAGTGTGTCGAGGTCTTCAGCATCATCCGACTCACTGAGATCATATTTCTTCTTCTTGACAACATGAGGCTTAACAACCTCCAAGTTATGTAAATAACACTCAACTTGTTTAGGCAATCAAAAATCAAATTAAGTAAAACATTTGTTATGTAAAAAACTTATGAATTAACCTTATGAAACAAAGTTGTCTATTTAATATTCCTTAATCATCTACAAATGATTACTGTAATCCTATTGCTTATGTTATGAATTTTATAATCAAACAACAATTTTTACAATAATTTGATTGAAGTTTCATTTTCAAATTAGGCAAGTGGTGCAGTAATAACGGTTTTTTTGTAAGGAAATAATTCACTCTTTAAACTAATCTTCATTTACTACACAAACTAGTCCGTTCATAAAAATTATTAATTATTTTACATTAAGTACATAAAAAGAACTAAGATACACTTATTCATCAATGATTTGTCATCAAACTATCATTTTTTAAAAGCCATGGTGTGCGAAAGGTGTGGTAACAACCCAAGTGGCAGCAACTGGTATGTTTGATAGTGAAGGATTCATGATTTAAACTTGAAATGTAACAGCAGATACTGAAAGTATACAATATGTGAAGTCTATTAATATAGAGTGAATACATGGTAACCATGAATAGATACTGAAATTACCTTCTTAACTACTGCATTGGAGATCAAGCTTCTCGGCCAAGCAATATATGCACCACCAAGCACACCTTGCACTATCATAAATTCACCTTTGACGGGAATTGATAGCAAAGCATCAGGAACAATAGCTTTGGTGATACAAACGCTTGCGTTTTCTTTTTCAAGTGGAATGCCATGGATTTTCTGGTCTATGGCGTCGACATTGATTCCAACGACGGTTCCAAATGTAACGAAATTACCCACATAATCAACTACGAGTGCGAACTCAGCATTGTTGTTAACAGACACAGGTTCTTTCGTCTGCACCAAAAACATTATGTATCATACAAGGTTTATCACAGCTAATCAAGTTAACATCATCAATGAAATTAGGGTAGCAGTTGTTTACCCAAATTTCTTCACAAACTTCCAAGTCTTCAGTCAAATTTCTTTTTGGAGACTTAACTTGTTCCTCAATAACTACTGGCAACCCTTTCTTCACATTTTGTTTATTTGCCATCCCCTTCTTTATATCTTGTTTCTTTGCATGCTCAATGTCATCAACTGCCTTCTCCAGATGCTCCTGGGAACAACTTCCTTGTGTAGATAGTTTGGGTGAATTAGCCAATTCCCTTAGTCCTCCAATCTTCGATTCTATCTACTTTAACTTTTCCTTAAACCAAGCCTATTGCTTACTCATTTCTGCCTTCTTCTTAAGCTCCCACTTGGCTTTTTCCTCTTCTATAATCTTTTGAATGCTTGATGGAGTCATATTTATATTTGCTGATCATCTTTCCTTTCGGTGTTTTATTGGCAAATAGAAGTAAGCCTCAGGCTTGACAAAGCAACCAACACCTCGTACCCTGTCGGGATACTCGGGAGTCCCCAAAGCCATTGCCAGAACATCATTAGGTCCCTTTACCTCAACGGATCCAGCTTCAACATCTTTAGTCAATGCCACTTGACAACAAAATCAAATATATTGGATTCATCTACTTTTATTCCAATAAATACAAAGTAAAAAATAGATAAAAACAAATTGATTACACGTTCAATCTATCGGCAGCGGCGTGAGTTTCTAGGTCCTTGAAGTTTCCATTCTTGTCTTGACGTGCCTTTAACCATAGAATACCACGAGACAGTTCTTTCTCAGGAATGATCTACAACTATATATATATTAAAATAATATGAGCAATTATCAGTCCATTCTAACAAAACATAAACCACTTAGTTGTAGATATAACATAGTTATGCAAGCAACACTAAGCAGCTCTTGCATCAGATTAGTATATCCTTTGCATGCCAGCCGATGGGGGTACACATTTCCTTTCCATTTTTCTCTTTGGGCCTCGCGAATTTCTTAAAAATTCCACACAAAAGTATACATTATATAATGTCATGGCATCATCAAACCAACCAAGTTATCAAGGAGCAGTTTTTGAAAGTTAATTTAATTTTTAAGTTTGAAGTTAATTTAAAGTTAATATTAAAGTTAATTTAAAGTTAATTTAAAATTAAAGTTATTTTAAAGTTAATTCAAAGTTAATTCAAAGTTAATATTAAAGTTAATTTAAAATTAAAGATATTTTAAAGTTAATTTAAAGTTAATATTAAAGTTAATATTAAAGTTAATTTAAAGTTAATTTAAAATTAAAGTTATTTTAAAGTTAATTTAAAGTTAATTTAAAGTTAATATTAAAGTTAATTTAAATTTCACGTTGTTTTAAAGTTAATTTAAAGTTAATATTGAATTTAATTATTAAATTTAATTTAAAGTTAATTTAAAATTAAGGTTAATTTAAAGTTAATTTAAAGTTAATACTAAAGTTAATTTAAAACTAATTTAAAATTAAAGTTATTTTAAAGTTAATTTAATGTTAATATTAAAGTTAATTTAAAGTTAATATTTATGTTAAAGTTAATTTAAAGTTAATAGTTATATTAAAGTTAATTTAAAGTTAATATTAAAGTTAATTTAAAGTAAATATAAATTAATTTAAAGTTAATATTAAAGTTAATTTAAATATATATTAAAGTTAAATTAAAGTAAATTTAAAATTAAAGTTATTTTAAAGTTAAGTTAAAGTTAATTTAAAATTAGAGTTAACTTAAAGTAAAATTAAAGTTAATTTAAAGTTAATATTAAAATTAATTTAAAGTCAACATTTAAGTAAATTTAAAGTTAATATTAAAGTTAATTTGAATATAATCTTAAAATTAATTTAAAGTTTTAAGTTTTCAAAGTTAATTTTACTATGCAACCTTGCGCCTTTTTAAGTTTTAACTACTATGTAACCAACTATAAAATAAAAGGACATAAGTAATTCGAAGGTGTACCATAAATCCTTGTGTAATCCGTTCAGCAACAAAAATATCCCAATCGCCCTTCCGAATGAACCGATAATCATCTGGAGGGAACTCATACATCTCAGGGGAGTCCAAATAAGGCATCACATACTTGGTGACTTGTCCGCTACTGAGCTCTCCCTATTTATTCCTCGTTGATGTTATAATCAGTTTCTTGCATTCTTTAGGCACCACAAATGCTTTCTACATGTATATGAACAAATTAACAAAAAAATATTTTAACTAATTGCAAATATACAAGTAACCAGTAGACAGTTC
Organism: Allium fistulosum; assembly: GCA_030737815.1. Taxonomy (NCBI): domain Eukaryota; kingdom Viridiplantae; phylum Streptophyta; class Magnoliopsida; order Asparagales; family Amaryllidaceae; genus Allium; species Allium fistulosum. Next base: position 418,694,222 of record CM060907.1, on the reverse strand, counting down.
ATTTACCTCTACACGAGTAAAAAATATTGTCCTTCTCATGTGGAGGAACAAGTCTCCAATCAAAAATAGCTATTTGAGATCGTTGTTCATGCTTGCACCCTAATGTAGGACTGCATCCATGTCGTGGCCTTTCCAGTTGGTTCCCCTTTGGCACTAAAGTCAACCTTCCATCTCTTTCCCATAGTAACTTGCTTGTTAATGCGGTTCATCATCACCATTCCTCGCTTCAACAATTGCAATCCACCAGTTACATTCTCAGCTTCATCTTCAGGCAATTTCGCTTTCCATGATTGTTACCACTTGAAACTAACTTGGATATTGTTGCCAAAGTGTTCTTGGATGTTTCCACGGCACTCTCGGATGTTGCCGCAGCACTCTTGGATGTTGCCGCAACGTTCTTGGATGTGGAACCGACAACCTTCTTCTTTATTATCTTTTCAGGTTTTTTAGGCTTGGAACTTTATGGTGTAAAGGTGAAGCTTCACTTGTTTGAACTTTACGGTGTGAAGGTGAACCTTCACTTGTTTGAACTTTAGGGCGTGAAGGTGAACCTTCACTTGTTTGAACTTGCAAACGTTTTTTCGGAGCCATTAACTAAAAATAAAGAAGTTAGAAAACCACATTAAGTGAAATAAACATGGAAACAATTAATAGACAGAAGAAATCCACACAAGTATGTAAAAACTCAAAGCAATTTAATACACTCAAACATATCAAAGAACACAAACATATGTTTTAAAGCAACAAAGAACACAAACTCAAGGTAATCCAGAGAAGTCTTCGTATATTTTCAAGCATATCGAAGAACACAAACTCAAAGCAATTTGACAAAATAATCAACCCTAGCCTATTTCTGAGGTTCATCCTCATAAACATTTATTTCCTCTTCTCTAGGTCGCTTATAATTGTTATGTTCATCACTAATAATGTCATCAAAAGTCTCCACTGATTGCATTGTGGCATTAAATGGTCGCTGCTCCATTTCAATATCTTCTAGTTCCTTATCTTCATCAGCCCCTTGGTAGTTTTTATTGGGGCATCGTACAACCACTGACCATAGAGGATCCAGGGGTATTGTATATAAAAATAATTGTTGCATATGTGCACCCAAGACGAAAGAATCATTTAAATGCCATTTCCTATTCAGATTGACCAAAGTTAATACAAGTTCATCTACTTTGATGCCCTTAACATTCTCAACCCAATCACGTTTGAATATAGATACACTAAAGTTGTAGTAGTCCATCTCCCAAATCTGTATAATCACACCATAAAAGTCCATATCATTTATTATGGGGTTCTTATCCTTAGCACTAGAAACTAGCATTACATCTGCTTGTAGAAATACTCCACTGTTCAGAACTGATTGAATGTCATCGTGCTCCTTTGTAGTGAATTGGACTCCATTAACCATGTATGCACCAATGATAGGCACTTGATGGTTTGGACCTTTAGAAATCCACCTCAATTCTTCTGAAACTTTGTTTCCAAGAATGTCAATTTCATCTGATACCTGCAAGAACAATATACACATTATGCATTAGCTTTCAATTCAGAAAATAAAATTACAAGCTGGAAGCACTTCATTAAGTCATCAATATATCGACGACTTACCCTTTTCTTTAACCATGTCATAAATGTCTTGTTCTGTCTATCCTTCAGCCATTTCTTTGTTTTGGGGGATCTGCTGTCATTTTCCGACCTAAGTATCTCCAAGTGTTCACTGGATTAACATAAATTCAAACAAGTTAGCCATATAAGTTAAGTAACATAAAACTTACGCAAAGTAGGGCCTTGCATCCTCCATATTATGCAATACACAAAGATGTACTTGATCAAATGCCTTTCCATAAACTGCTAAGTATGACACTCTTGATTTTCTTTTGGTGGCATGACGGATGTCTGATCTACAATTTTGTGGAATTCCAGCGGTACTTGGATTGTCAAGCATACGTTCGGCACAAAATTAAACAGTCTCTTCAACTATGTAGTGTTCTGCTATGCCCTCCTCCGGATGTCTACAACTTTTCACCCATCCTTTAAACACCTTCATATATCTTTCAAAGAGGTGCATCCATCGGAAAAAAACAGGACCAAATAGCTTTACTTCTCTCACAAGATGAATGGTCAAATGAATCATAATGTCGAAAAATGAAGGAGGGAAGTATTTCTCAAGCAAGCGGATTGTAACTACTAGGTCAGTTTGCATTTTTTCCAACTTCAAAGGATCAATCACTTTGGCACATATTGCCTTAAAGAATAGGAAGAAGCGTATGCTTGCATACCTCATGGGTTACTCTAGAACAAAATGCAATGCAACAGGGTGAAGTTATTGCAATACCATGTGACAGTCATGCGACTTAAGACCAACAAGTCTTAAATGATGAATAGAGATTCCAAACATTAGATGAAAATTTTATTGGCACGGTCATGTTAAATAAAGAGTTACAAACAATTTTCTTTTCTTTCACAAGAAGGTTCTAACTAGCCATAGGCAACTTTGAACTTTTGGCACCATCTTTAGCTATCAAATCCTTCCTAATACCCATCGCGCACATGCCTAAACGAGCAGAAGCCCCATCTTTTGTCTTCCCTGGAACATTCACAAGGTACCAAGAAGGGCCTCAGCATAGTTCTTCCCTATATGAATCACATCAAGCATATGTCGAGATGGAATATATGTCCAATACTCTAGTTGGAAAAAAGCAGACTTCTTCTTCCATACAGGTTTGATACGGTCTGCACAACCCATCACTGAAGTAGGATCTACCTTTTTGCTAAACTCATAGTTCAAACCCTCCACTCTTGCTAACACTTCTTCACCTGTTAATGGAACAGGAGCTATGTCCTCCTCTACGGTGTTATCGAAAGCTTTTTTCTGCTTTCGATAAGGATGATGTCATGGTAGGATACTGTAATGCCTCATGAACGACATTTTCCTACCATGCTTCATGTACTTTGGTTTTGCCTTATCGATGCATATTCGACAAGCATTATAACTATGACGACCCAGATTTTCAATGATTGTTAATTGGGTAATTAACCGATTTAAATCATTAGAATATTTATTCTACAAGAAGAATAGATGAGTTCTTGGTAATTAAAAATATCTGGATATATATAATAGTGAATTGAAAGCTATATTGAGTATTGCATTTTAAAATCTCTAAATCCTATAGAAAAATATATACAAGCTTTAATTGTTGGTAATATATAAATATATATATAAGCATATATGACCATAGGAATATAATGTATATGAAGAAATTGGAAACAATGCTTATGAAATAATAAAATATCTATACTTGTACAAGCACATGTACTCAAATATATATAGTAGAAGGTAAAACATGTGAGCAAATACATAGGTTATGCATATAAGATCTTTATATATGTAAGTGCAAGTTGTAAGCTTCATGATGGAGGATAGAATAAAGACCTATGTATACATAAGCTTGATGGTAATTAAAAAAATATAAATATATGTTTAAAACAGGGATAAAGGTATATAAGTGATTACATAGTGTGTATGAAACATAAAATAAAACACATAGAATAACTTGGTTAAATATATATATATATATGAATATATATGTGTATGTAGGTAAGGCTATAAGACAAAGAAATATATGTATGCATATGTAGGATATGTAAATACATATGAATGGATGGGCATGTAAACTAAAGGGGGACACACACATTAAATGCCATCTCCTCAAGCTCATAAAAGGTCAAATCTTCTTTGTAATAAATCACTTCTATTTCAATAAATCACTTTCAATTTCAAAAGATCATTTCAGGTCAAAAGTAAAATTCTGATCAAAAGTAAATTTGAAGGAAAATATAATGAAAATTAAAAGAAGCTTGCTGTGTACAAAACAATGCAGCCTACTTTTCCTCTATATATATATATATATATATATATATATATATATACACACACACACACACACGGCCATCCTAGTTGTATTTAAAAAAAAGATAATAAAATAAAATGGAAAGCAGGTGAACAAAATCCCAACCTGTAGCTTGCTCTACACATCTCACTTCCATATATATATATATATATATACACACACACACATACAAATCACTATTTTGTGGCCTTCAAACATTAGCATCCTCACAAACAAATTATATACGAATGGAAGTACCTACTATAAAAGTTTAAAGGAACCAAGACAGTAAAAGAAAACAAGAAAATGGTGAAAGGAATTCAAGACAGGCAAATTTAAGCAAGAAGTATAATCAAAGCAAGGTAGCAGTGTTTCAAATACATCTCTGTTCAAAAGAAAGGTGAGTTTTCCAACCCAGTTCCCTCTGTTTATTTTTGAAATGCCTGTGAGTAAACTTGTATCTTAAAAGTTTAATCTATCTATATGTGTGATTGCATAAGATAATCCTGGAAATTATGATAAGTAGCATGTTTTGCATGTTTGTTTAGAGATGATTGTATATATGAATGTGAATATGGATCTGCATGTCTCTGTATATAGTTATTATCTCTGTTCTTAGTTACAGACAAAAACTAAATCAAAGAAAATCAATACCTCCCTATATAAATACTTTTATGTTATGATCTTTGAAGGAAATTTGTTAGTAATTGTCAGATTTGATTTTTTTTAAAATAGTTTCAAGTATAAACATGAAGTAATTATGTCAAAAATTAAAGTGTACAGTGGTAAATCGATTTAAATCAAAAATCAAAGTAGATAAATCTCAAGTTTAACTTATATGATCTGAATCGATTTTGGAAACGATGATTTTTAAGTGTAAAAAAAAGATTTTTAAACATGTATTGATTGAGTAATTTGGGGTTGAACGGGAATTGAGATTTCATCGATTTCTAGCGATTGGTGAACATGGGGTGTTCGAGGTCGTGCCTGAAGATGGCTAGAAGGGAGGAGGTCATGGGAAAAATGGTTGGAGTGTCCAACGATCATCGCGGCGGCGATACAGGGGCGTTGTAGGGTTTAATGTTCTGATGGGTTAGTCGATGTTCTCGTGACATTTGCAGTGACGAAGTAGCATCGGAGTTGATTGGTCGTAAGGGAAATGAAGTAGGGGTCATCGGCGAGGCTGTGGACAAGGAGACGTGAACTCCGGTGATCGGAATTGGGTGGCGCCAGGAGGAATAGGTGATCGAGTTTTGCATGATGGGTTAGAGTGTGTTCGAATTTGATTTCAGAGTGGATCGTGGGTTCTGGGTGATGGAATGCTTGGAGAAGGTCACTGGCGACTTGCGAGTGCTCTCGGCGAAGACCAGTGGTGATCATCGTGGCCGTGCATATGCATACATGCACGAACGTGTCGGGTTTGGTTAAGGATTGGAGGGGAAGTTTCATCTCGGGTTCGTGCTCATGTCATGCTAGGGTAGGCTCGAAGTCAAGAACGTGAAGAGAAGCATGGGATTGGCTCGGGTTTTTTATTTGTTTGTCCCGGGGGTTTTATAGAGATGTAGTAACCAGATTAAGATTTGAAAATATATTAAGTTTCAAGCAATTTTACTTAGCCAAGTTTTTAAAGTATACTTGAGTGATTAAGTTTGAAAATATTTTGAAATAAATAAGGTTTCAAAGAAATATGAACCAAGTTTTCAGAGGTTTGATTTTAAAAGTTAAAAATATGTTTAAAATTGTTTTTGGGTTTTGAATAATTATATTAGAATGATTATTCAAAATATTCTTAAGTGTTTCAAAAAGAATTTGATGGTGTGATTAAGTATGTGATTAAGATAAGTGGTTTATCTTAAGCAAATTAAGGCCTTGAGTAATTAAGAGATAATTACTTATTATAAGTAATTTAAGGATAATTAAGTAATTAATTAAGATAAATGGTTTATCTTAAAATAAATTATGGTCTTGGATAATTAATGATTAATTAAATTAATGAAGTAATTAAAAGGAAATTAATTAATCAAGTGATTAAAGTAATTAATTTGATTTAATTAGGAATGGGTGACTAATTAATCTTGCTTATAAATGATCGGTTGATATTTTTGATATGAAATATTTGTGATATGATATGTTTGTCCTGAACAGTGATTATATGGTTATCTGTCGATGATGAATTGCTGTGTAAAAAGTGACATCTTATGATTAAAGGTTGAATTGTGTTTCACTTGAAGAGTGTGGATCAATATGGTATTGAATTCGAAGAGACCGGAGTCGGGTATTAGCAAATACCCGAAACCACTTCGATTTGTAATCTATAAAAATTCTGTATAGACTTGTTATGTGAAATCAATAGGATGGAATACAATGATTTAAGTGAATTGGATCATTTAATCTAAGTTTTGGTACTTAGAAATTAATGTGTGAAATAAGTGTTGTCTATACCAAACTTGTGAACTTGTAAAATTGATACGGGTTACCCCGGGTTTTATGTAAGTTTATGTTGATCGTATTCCATGTTAGATGGGTTTACTCACGCTGGTTTCCAGCCTGACCCGAGTGTTACTTTCATGTAATGATCGGGTCAGACCGAGTATTACAAATTTCAGGTAAGGACGTTCTGGAGCTCAGGAGATGAGCTGGATGGCAGGAACGTATGGAGTGTTTCCGCTGTGATATTATTTCTGTTTATCTGAGACATGTGATTTGTTTATGTCTAGTGTTTGTGTATGAGTGTAACTCTGATGTAAAAATATAATTGATAGATACAGGTATTCTTTTGTAAACTGTTATTATTTAATATTATATTTTGATCCGCTGCGATTTGTGAGAATCAATGTTGTGTTTCTGTTTCTTCTTCTTCTATCTCTTTCTTCTTTTCCTAACTATCTGGAATTTTCGCGATCGAAAATTTCGGGTCGTCACATTTGGTATCAGAGCAAAGGGTTAAGCGAAAACCTTGGCTCTGATGGGTTTACTCATCAGGGATAGGGTTAGTATTACCTTAGGATGAGTTGAGTGTGTGTCTATATATATATATATATATATATATATATATATATATATATGAGAGCGTACTTGTTATTTTCTTATATAAAGATTTTAAAAATGGTTTTAATGAAAGATTTTTATAAAAGCTTATATTATATATATAGCAATAATTGGTTGTAAAATAAGAAATTAAGGAATATATATATACATATCCAAATAAGGATTGGATAAAATGAACGATATAAATAAGATGAATTAGAATTGGGTTCAAACCAGAAATAGAATGGTTATTGAGTTTAAATAGGATGATTGTTTTCTAGTAAGCAAATAAATGTTTTAAGGAAGTAACCATTAGATGTGAATAACTTGTAAATTAGAAAGGATGTAAATTGAAAAGTTTTGAAATTGTTTCAAATGTTAATAGAAATAATAAAGAGTATTATTCAGAATATTTTGAATGTGATCTTAATTTAAAATAAGAGTTGTTTGAAAGCATTAAAGGAAACTGTTTGAACTAAAACCAAAAGTGGTTTAAAATTTAAGGATAACTTAGAGTGTAAAGGAAATAATATGTATATATGAGGAATATACATAATATCAAAAATGGGTTGAAATAAACTCTAAATGTTGAGTTTTAAATTTGGAATGAGATGTGATACCCAAGGTGATAAGTTTTTGAACTTATAAGATTATTAATGTGAAGTTTAAAATTTGAAATGGGAATCCAAATTGGGTAAGGTTGGCTGGATTAAGTAAAATGAATTTAACTTTGGGAAAGTTAAATATGTTAACAAGCAACCTGAATTGGGAATTTCAAGATGAAATTGAGATTTAACTTAGGGAGTTAAATGGTTAATTTGAATTGGGAGTTGTGTGATCCCAAAATGGGTTTGAGATCTGGAAATTGGAAATAGGTGGATGTTTTTAAATAAATTGGATGATATCATCCTATTGTTATTAATAATCTTTAAATCGTGAATTGGATTTGTTTAAATGAATGAGGAATGAAGTGTGGTAATATATCCATTATTGAGATAAAAGGGAAATTAAACTTTAATTTGAAATTAAGGATATGGAAATACTTTGAACTGAAAATTTGAATAATTGAATTTGAAAATTAAAATTGTTTTGAACTCTTATTTGAACTTTAAAATAAGTTAAGTAAAGATAATTTAAAATGGAATTTTGAGAATTGGACTCAGAATTAAATTATTTAAAGATTTGGATTATTGATTTAAACATAAAGGTTAATTTGATTTAAGGGGTTAAATCAACATTTGAAAATTTAACTCGAATTTATATAATTCGAGATGGTTTAAGGTTGAGATTTAGATTTCATTAGTTCGAATTGAATTTAGTTTGAATTAATTAGAATTGAAGATGGATAAGTATAAAATTCAAATGGAAAATTTGAATTGGATTAATTTGAAATAAAATTGAAGATTGAATGAGTTCAAATTCAAATGGGAATTAGGATTAATTCATATAGAAATTGAAATGATTTGAAATTGAAGTGGATTCAATTTGAAATTAGTCTAAATTAATTTGAATAATTTGGAATTGTAATTAAAGTGAATATGTTTAAAATCAAATGGAATTTGATTTGAATTTAGGAAAGAAATTGAGAATTAATTCAACAATGAATTGGGGTTCAATTAATTTCAATGGAAATTGAAGTTATTTAAATTGGAATTCAAACGGGAAGTGGAAATTTAAATTGAATTGATTAGAAATGGAGGTTGGGAATTGAACGGTTTGACTCTGGACTATTTTCAAAATAAATTGTTTTAATATAAATCTATTTTTCCAAACTATTTACTATACAACTTTTCTTTTTAAACCTAAAACTATCTTAAGCTTGTTTTACAATTACTTTTGGAACTATTTAATAATTTTACAACTGATTTATAAACTAATTACTATTTTTCAATTGTTTTATAAATAATTACTATTTTTCAATTGTTTTATAAATAATTACTATTTTTAACTATTTATAATTACTTAACTATTTTACAGCTATTTTACAAACTAATAATTATTTTTCAACTATTTATCTATTTTTAAAATTTTCAAGCTGTTTTCTAAATATAAGCTGGTCAGAGTACAAACTGTTTATGGTTAAATACCCAATTGAGATAAGAATTGAGTGATAATCCAAATGGGGATTAAGGCAAATGTGAATAAGTGAATAAAACCAAAGTGAGGATGAATAGAAAGGAAATTTATTTAACTGATAATCAATGAAGATAAATACGTAGGATGTACGTATATTATTCTATTTGCATAGTGAATTGATCCATATTCGAGCACAGAATTTCGAGATAGTATTATCGATCCGATTTGGGATTTTTCACTCGATTTTCGACGGCGAACCTGGATATGGATTTTTGTTTGGTTCTGGATATTCTCTATCATAGTTGTGACTATGCAAGGAGAATGACGGTTTCTGATCAAGAAACTAGATCTGAGTCCGCACTAGGAAGTCGGGTGGACAATACTAGTTCGGAAGTGAAATTGTGTGATCGAGTGAGTGATCAGATTGATATAGCGTACAGATGATATGTGGACATCGTACGAGTTTGAATGAAATTGATATTGTAAGTTGTGGATAAGAATTGTAAAGTGGCTTTGAAATGAAGAGTATATTTTGTGAAATATATGATGAGGTAAAATGGAAATTGGAAATTTCTATGATTAAAGATTCACTTTATGAAGAAAAGTAATGTGGTTAATAACTTATAAAAGAGTAATCAAATTTGAATATTTTGTGACGACCCGGAATTTTTGTATATTTGAAATATGAATATTTAATTTATTTTAAATATCCGAAGGTTAAATTTTAACTCTAATTTCAAATATACGGTATTTCCTTGGATAATTAATTATTAAATTTAATTATCGGGATTGGGTAAAATATTGAATCTTGATTTTAAGCCTGTTAAAAATAGTTCAAAGGTTCAGAAAAATTTATATTGTTAATACTGAAGATGATAGAACTTTTAAAATGGAATTTTAAAGAGTTTTGTTCAGTTTTAAAAATATATCGTTGAAATTGAATTTAAAAATAGCCGTTCGAGGCACAGTCTCGGAATGCAACGAAACCAGTTCCATTGGATCCGTAATATTGTATTATTATTGGATTTCAATTTTCGTAGTGTTTGGAGTTGTCGTGTGGTCGTACGGAATGTAAACGCACTGAAATTAAATCGAAAATTCAATTTAATAACTGAATCCAAAAGGTTATCTTCTACTTACGATCGAATCGGGACTCGAGACCTTTTCCTTTGCGTTCGTAATAGGGGTTTAATATTAAAACATCTGGCGGCACGTCTCGATTGGAGATCGAGACTGTAAGTTACGTAAATCAGGACGATTTCAAAATAGAATTAAATAGATGATTAATTATATTGCAAGCTTCTGAAACACGCCTCAGAAATTTACCACTTGTCAGATTTTGTGAACACGCGTCCTCACCTTTTTGTTTTCAACCGAACACTTCACAATAAAGGTAAAAAGGGAAATCATGGCCTCCTCATAAAAATCGAACATCCCAACTTTATTTTATAAATCGTTCAAAATCTAGCAGTTACGAAAACTCAAACGAGAGAGGATACGCATTCTTCTCGACTTCTTCCTCCTAAATCAATTCGAATAAGAGATGGCCACCGTAGGTTTCAAGGAACAGCTCGATCTCGTGTTCGTGTCACGAGACCTGGGTTACGCGACGTCTAGGGTTTTGATGGGTCGCGACGTGGGCGGCGAGTTCGTGGCCGTTGGTAGTGTGCGCGACGTCGATGTCAGGGCTGCTGGGGTTCGCGAGTAGGATGGGATCGGTCTGGATGGGTGAGTGCGAGATTGGTCGATTTGGGTCTTGAACTGGGGCTGCGTTGCGATCTGGAGGTAGGCGACTGTAGAGGAGCCACGCCTTGTAGCGGCAGAGCACGCGCAGGAAGGTGACCGTGAGTTCAAGCGATGGAGTTATTGTTGGTCTCGGTTTGTTCGTGTGAAGCGAGGGTCGCGGGGTCGAGGGGTTTGCCTGAGCGAGCATGGATTTTGAGATTAATAGAGAAACAGGCTGGTTGGTTTGGACTGCAAATTAAAAAGCAAAAGTGAGTTAATCTCACTCAGTTTAATTTTATTTAAATTTAATTGGTTAAATTTAAATATGGATGAATGATTGAATTGATTGATTTGATTGATATGGTATATAGTAGTATATAGCAATATATACATATTGGCATATGTATATATTGGAGTTGCTGATATTCCCGCATTTTATAGCGGATGAGACCCTATGCGCCGCATAATAGCGAATGATATTTTATAAATCCCATATACCGCGATATTCCACCTTGAAGTGGAATTGGTATTTTATATTGTGCTAACGTCTGTGGATGCAGGGAAACAGGTTGGAGGGATCCAACTGGATTCCTCAAAATTATTAGATTATTTAATATTCTATGTTCTGAATATTTGATATTATGTGATGATTTTATATTGGATGATGTGGTTGATTTGGATTGTCCAGTATAATAAATTATAAAATCTATGGAATTGAATTTTTGGAAAGAAATCAAGGAGTAAAAGTTTAAGTAAAATAATTCGAGGAATTGGGATAAAATTTATAACGAATTGAAATAAAAATAAGGTGATTTGGAATTTTAACAAATATGAAATAAGGGGATTTTGAATCTACAAGGGATAATAAATTTTATACTTAAGTGATATTATTTGAAGAATAAAAGAAGTTATTTTTGAAATTAAGGATTAAAGTTAATTAAAGAATAAATGAGGAGTTTTGGAAATCTGTAATTGATATTGGTAAAAAGGGGTTTAACTCGTAATAAGGAATAAAAATCTAAAGGTTAATGTATTTTGGAATAAATGAAGTAGCAAAGGAAATTTATTTCAAAGTAAGTAGAGTGAATTGAGAAATCAATTGGGAATTGATTTAGTTGTTTAAAATTGGAATTTTAGAAGAGAAATGAGATTTTGGAATTTATAAACTGGGTTTATAAAGTAAAATAAAATATCAGTGGATATTAGAAAATATAAATTCAAGGTGGGAATTTATAAAGGGATATGAATTGGTTTAAAATAAATGTTGGTTTATTTTTAAAGGATGGAAATAAGAAGTGTATTTCTCTGGATAGCCAAGTACGTTTTCAAGGTATTTTTAAATATAAGTTAAAAGTTTTAAATATGTTTTAAAAAGCATATTTTAGAAAATCTATTATTTCTAAATGTTAAGCCTAAAGTAGTATTTTCAAAAATCTATTATTGCAGTAATTATATAAAAGTGATTTGGTTTTAAAAAGAGAAATTTAGTTTATATTTGTAAAGTGGTTTCATTTTAAATATTCCTTAAGTATATATTTTGTTAAGTTATTAAAGTAGTTTTTAAATTTCAATATTATAAAGTATATTTATAATAAAATGCTTATAAAATATTTTTAAATCTAAAAGTGTTTTGTACTTGGTGTTTCAGAGGAAATAAATATTTGGAAATGTACTCCGTAAGCGGAAACTGTTTTGAAATTGTTTTCAAAAGAAGTTTGAAAATTTGGAAATATATCTTGGAAAGATATTTGGGCAAATAAATAATGTGGGAAATTATTTAATTGTGTGATGGTTGCTTGTGGATGTTAATTGATAGTTAAATAACCGACTATCAATATTGGCCAAATGCGCTGATCGTTTCGAAGAGACCGGGATCGAGTTTCCGTATACCGGGATTCTAGGTCTGGAGACTCGAATACCACTTCGATCCGGTTTGTACGTTTCGTGTAACGATTTCGGAGTCGAAGATGGAGCAGTGAAGTGCAAGGGCTAGTCGCTACTAATCCTGAGGATATTTCCAAAATGGATGTAGTAGGAATAGTGCCTTCGGTTCCGTTCAAACCCAGGACGGACTTGTATGGACGAATGCTTGCGAAACATCGTCAGCGGACGATGGGCATTCTAAGGGATATGTTCTCTAAAAGGTATCGTTTAGCCTCGAACCTCATCAACCGGGAATGACTGAAAATCAGGGGTTATGCAGCAAGGCTTCGTGGGTAGCTCCCACTGGAGGGTAAGGTCATCCCTGTCTAGATGTCCCTTTTTATTTCGGCTTAGTGGTGCGGTTGCTGATCCCAACCGTGGGGTGATTTTATTCGGGATCATCCAGTAAGGGATGGTTCCGGCCTTGTGTTGCAGGGGAGCGGGCGTACTCCTCGGTACGGTGATCTAGGCCACGTACTGTGATAGGTGGTACCCCAGTGCCTAGTCATTCGTTGGAAATCCATTCTTCCTACGTGCCTTGTACGGTATTTGTTTGTATTACCCACTTTTGTGGCTAGTATGCTGGAATTTAATAATGTAACAATTTCAGCTATTTTAATAAGTATTTGTATATAGACACTATTATAATATCAGAGGATTTTATAAAAAGTGTTTTAGCTATCGTAAGGTAAAAACCCGACATGTTTATTTGTGGTGTGGTCTTACGAGATGCTTTTGTTTTCAAAGAATTTTGAAACTTTAATAATAAATTTGAGTGTGATTTTCTCACGCTGGTATTCCAGACTGACTCGGGTATTGTTTTATATAATGCTCGGGTCAGACCGAGATAAACAGGTTCAGGATATGATGCTGTGGAGCTCAGGAGACGAGCTGGATGTCGATACGTACTCCCGTACTTGTTATTATTTTTCCGCTGTGTATTTAGTTGTATGTTATGGATGTTGATGTACTCTGATGTACTCTGATGATGTATTGTATAAACAGATATAGTTTTTGATTTGTGTAAAGATCTGTTGATATATATTATATTTTATTCCGCTGCGATGGTTAGATTCTGATTTTGTTTTCTATTTTTCTTCTTCTACCTCTTCTTCTTTTAGCACAAATGGTCTGGTTTTTCGTGTATGAAAAACCCGGGTTGTTACATATTTGATTTGGAATAAACAAAGTTATATATCTTTGTTATATATGGTAAACTCCCCTTGTTGAATCTATTGACAGAAGAAAAGGGTTTTGAAAGTATTTGAAGTATAAAAGTGAATTTATACAAGTATGAAGTGATTCAAAAATTTCCCAAGGTTATTATATATATATATATGTATATGTATATATAAAGGATTTTGTGAAAATGATTTTGGGAAAAAATGTTTTGGGAACCTATGGATTTCTAAAAAGGATTTTGATTTTTGAGGAAAATCAAATTTGGAACTTAGAAAGCCTAGTTTGTGAATTATCGATTTTGGGATAATCGATTTTGAGAAAGGAGATTTATATGAGATTCATACTTGGTGTATGATTTGGAAATACTATCTTTACTACTAATAAAGAGAATTCGTTACATAGATTTACACCGTGTCTTTTTGAAATACCTATTATACCCTTCCTCTGATTTCACCTGCGTGTCTCCCAATTACGTTTTCTCTCCCTCTTCCCTAAACTTCGTAACCCTAATTCCCATTCCCCTCTCATTGTAGGGGCGAAAGGAAAAAACAAATCGATTTCCTCCCCTCTTCTCCATCGACCACCATTGTTAATTATCCACGGTTGTTTTCCACCTGCACATCTCGCATCTGTGTTTTCTCTTTCCAAAACTACATAGGCCTACTTCCTCTTTCGCTCTCACTATACGGAAAAAGTATAAAAAAAACAAATTGATTTCCTTGCCTCTTCACTGTCGACCACGATTGTCCATTATCCACGGGATCTGCCCAATTTTAATCCGCCTTCCATTATGCTTCACTCGTAGGTAATTATCTGTACGTTTTCATCTGAAGATTATACTATCTCCATTAACTGAAGAATCATCTGTTAAATTGATTTTTATTGCGTGCGAGAGCAGCGACGCCTGAAGATTCATTTGTCAAATCCATTGCGAGTGAGCACGACAACAACAATGCCTGACGACTGCTCTATTAACTCCACTTTGATTGAGTGCGACAGCAGCGAAGTTTCACAAATACTACCCTACTCACCTGTACAGCGAAAGGATTACGCTCAACCATCTTTGATCCAATATCTAATAGGCTTCACTCCCAGGTACTTGCTCGATATTGTATTTTATAGGTTAAATAAACTTTTATAGGTACCTTTTCTTATCTTAACTTTTTTCCTTGAAATTCCTTTTGCTGTCAACGCCTTCAACTATTCTAGATTAGAATAGGAGTACAACCTACATTATATTCTATACAGGGAGCTATATATGTCCGTTATGGAACATCAGCCAACACAATTGATCTTTCATAAATCTGCACATTTACTCTGTCCATATCAAAAATTAATGTAGGAGATTACCTATATTGGAAGCGTTAATAGCTATTATGAAAAGTTATTTGAAATGTGTATTTAGCTTGAGAACTATACATATTCAACATAAATTTCACGAAAATTGCTGGAGCTGTTGGAAGATTGAATTCAACAACTTTATTTCTCAGATCTGTACAGATAAATTTATGAAGCAAATTTTGCTATCTATTGTTCATTGTTTTTTAATCATCTTTCTAAAACCTGTTGTTGCAATTATTTATTTCATTTTCCATGTCAATTTAATTTAGTAGGAGTTAATATACGATATAGAGTTGATAACTTAAAAAGAAAAAAAATTAGTCAGTCGATTTTCTAATGCATGCTTGCTTTTTTCCCTACCTTACCTATATATTAGTTTTCTCGGATGTATGTTTAACTGTCATGACTTCAATTTTCTTATAAAACAGTTTAATATCATACCAAATTATTTATGCTCTGAATTATCTGATTCATTTTTAACAAATTATAATATGTTTTGATTCTCTAAGGCATGTATATATTTTTTTCCACATTAAACAATGCAACAACAAAAATCTACTTAGGGTATTGACTCAATTACTACATTTTCTTTTTAAAAAAAGAATACCAAAGAAGTTCACTTGGTGGTTGTATTTTAAATTTGCGCATTTTACATGTTTATTCTTACATGAATTTGGTTTCTTCAAAAGAAAAATGCACTTCATAGTTGATTTGTCCTTTTTTTCCTTTTAAACTTTATATTTTCCAATGTTAGAAATATTTGGTTTTTTATATTTCCAAAAAAACTGTATTTTTCGATCATAGACTTTCATATTTTCTTTTAGGAATAATCTGTAATTCTTTAATTTTAAAATTATGAATAATTTTTTTAGCAGTTGTCTAGATCATTTTGATTTGTTGGATCAAAGCATATTTGCTACAGTGATTTTAATTTATTTAAATATGTTTAGATGGTACTAAACATGAGGAAGACACTTGCATCATTTTTAGTGAATTTCATATTATTACCATTATATTTGGTTCTCAATTGATTTTTATCCAACTATCCTATACTATTTTAAGTCTCTAATGTATTGAGGTGAGGGGTGTGTAAACAAGGATTTTACTAAATATTGCCGATTTTTTGTTTGTATGTATTAGGTGATTTAGATAATTGCTGTTAGCATCATTCTATTTCTATTACAAAACTTATCATAATTTTTTTTCTAAATTTTATTAGTATATCTTTTATATATGCTAACTCAAAATAGTTGGGTTTTTAACTAATCTCCTTATTTGCTATATTTTATCATAATATAATTTGTTTGAAAGTTTTAGTTCATTAAGTGCATTAGTCAGTGCGGTTCGAAGATGAGATTGTTATGTAAAGGTGGATAAACTATTTTATAGATGGAAATTTTAGCAAAATTTTAGAATTTGCTTGGTATCAAATGCTTGACTATCATTTTTAGAATTTTTTAAACTATTTTATAGATGGAAATTTTAGCAAAATTTTCTTCCGTACAAAGAAATTATTTTTTCCTTATACATATTCAACTAATATTTAATAAATTAGCAAGTATTTCTTTTGTTTCATTCCTTTAATTTACTGCTTTAAATTTATTTTATTGTATACTAGCATATAATTGTAATTTTAATAGATTTAGAGTCTATGAAATGATTTTACCCTATTTGATTTTATCCAATTTATTAATTTTTCTCCAACTCTAATCAATTTTGATGCATGTTCTTTGTTTTCAAACTTGCTGATCCTTTTTTTATGATATCAAACTAGATTTTTATTTTCTTTCTTTGATTCCATTTTCTAAATTTACTTAATGATTCAATTTTGTATAGCATTTAATGAATTCTCAAAGTCATTGTTCATATTATTCAAAGTAAATTCAATATGCATTGACTTAGTTCGACCACATTAACTAACCATAATTATCTTAATCGATTTAATGCATATATGAAACTATACATGATATGTGTGTGCATAACACAAAAACAGGGATGTGTGGTTTGTTGTTCTGAAGTCATGAGAAAAAAATCATGATTTAATCCTATTTTGTAATATTGGCAAGTTCACAAGGAATAAACATTATTTTAAAGTGATAATTTCACAAATTGATTTTTCTCTCATTATTTTAGTCTAAGATGATATCAAAACCTCTTAGTTAGAATCAGATGACTTTTTTTTAAATTAAAAACCATACAGTTAACAATGATATTGCATTTTCATGTGTAAAGACACAATTGAATGCTAGATATACATTGCATATGTACATTTACCACTATTTTTCATGTTAGATGGTTGGTTTTAAAGGGTATATTGTTTGAATACAAGTCAAATGATGCACATACATGTTTATTTGAATACAAGTCAAATGATGCTTCAGTTTCATTTTATAATTTGGTATGTTAGCGCGCAAAATTCTAAAAGCATACTATATGTTTGATTAATTATTTAAATATAGGGAGTAAAAAAAATGTAAATTGGGATTATAATATTGCACATAGTGTTTGACATATTTCTTGACACACTTTGATTTTTAGCTACTTAAGGTTTTATTTAGCTTTATGATGATATATATATGGTCCATTATCACATCTTTTTATTCTTTTTTTTTTAAAACGTAAGAGACATAGATGAACGCCACTTAGAATCTACATCCAGTTCCTAACCAGGAAATAATTTTATGTAACAATCTCTATGATGTTTCCTAATACATAACTGTATATTTAAGTGTGAGATAAGAAGAGTTATGCCGGTGATCTTTGTAAACTAATAATTTACAACCTTTCAAATTCCAACTTTAGGCATAGTTATAAAAACCTAAAATGTATTATCCAATGCAATTCCTTTGCTACATGCTACAGCTTAGCATAGAATTATATAACCTTCTCTTTATATTGTTCAATGTTATTTGAAAATAGATCACTATGTGTAAGATATTCACAATGTATCTGCAAATATAACTTTCCCTAAACCTACCTTTAATTCCATCATTTACCTAACGACGTCTATATGTATACTACAGATCTTGATTTAGATTTTATAGTTGCGCTTTTGAAAAAGGGGAATCATTAAATTTGAAACATTTGATTGGATAGATGTTAGAGGTAATTGAACTTGAGAATTTCAGGTCAATTTTATGTGTTCATGACCTTGAGTAGGTATTTTGTTTGTCATGAATGAGCATTTGACTCCTTCCATTATTAGGAATCTTTTGTTTTTATTTACACTATATGAGTTTTGCTTGATTCGTTTTTCAAGCTTATTTTTTCATTTATTTATTTTATATTCTTCCTTATATGAAGTTCGTTAAAGCTTTTTTTACATGCTTTCATATACACATGATATGAGTATTTTTCGTGCTTCAGCTAATTTAACAGTGATTGACATATGTTTAGTTTATATTGGAAGTTGCTCAAGTTCATTATTAGGTCTCTATACCTATTAAACTAAATGAAGGGAAAATAATCAAATCAAATTCTTTGAAACTATTCAAAAATCAAATAAATCAACTTCAGTTTCTGAACCTACTACTCAATTTATGAACAAAAACACTTCCAACCATTCATACACTCTCTTTAACCAAGGATGATCAGAGATCATATCCTTTTGTCACTCAGTATTGGATTCCCAATGTATCTCATCCACTCATTGCATGTTTATTATATTAATTTATTAAAACAAGTGATGAATGAATGTTCATGATATAATATGGATATATGGACACCATATCAGACACATTATATTTATGTTTTACTTAATATTAGTTGACTATTTAAATTTTAAGTTTGTATCTGCCTTATTTGTGCATGGAAACTTTAACATGGCTATGTAGACTTCAGTTTTGTTTTTTTACCATAGACATATAAAATGGAATATTTTATTTCTTATTTTAGATTTTCTTATTATAAAACTTTAACATGGCTTAATTTGTTTTCGATAGAAATTGAGATCTTGATGAAATGAAAGTGGAAGGAGGATGAAGACAATGACAACTTAGATTACAGAGGGTGCTCTGTGATTGTGAATGAAGGTGATTTATACTGATATTAAGAAAAGGCTCTGTCATATTCAGGGTAAATCATAAAAAATGAGGTTTTTATTGTTAAATTGTTGAAATCATACTTGATTTTGAGAACTTTAAGTGGGTCTGAAAAAAAAAGATCCAAATATTTTTTCTACTTGGGATTAAATTTTACATAAATTAGGTTTGGATGGTTAAGTTTGAAAATTAGTTTTCAAGTTTTGATCTATAATGTTCCTTCTTTTAACAAGATAAATATTTTATTTTTCTTTATATCTGGTGGGCAGTAGACTCAATATAGCCCATTAAATCAACCATTTTTCACAGTGAATTTTTAACTATATTGCAGACTGCAGTTTTAACGCACAAGAACTCTGAGGTTACTAGAATACTTGATTTGCAAGAGTATGTTATTAAGAAGGAGCTTGGTGAAGTCAAGAAATTATTGTAAGCAATTGTGTCCCTTTTTATTAGTACCGTATAGCTGAATCTAAGTTTTAAAGATATAGGGTAGCTGTGGGTAGATTTACATTTTAAAAGCATTAATACGTTTACTACCTTTAGTTTGATTTATGGACCATTTTTCACAACTACTAAAAATAAAATTACCTTCATTTGGAAATTTCTTCTACTAAAACAAGTTTGAAATATAACAAACTTTTATTAAATCTGTACATGGCTACAAGAAGATAAAACAGAGAAGATTATTTGCTACTCATTGTTACGTAGAATGTGATTTATCCTTGAACATCAAATATAGTAGGATCATTGTTAATAACGTGCCAAGTTTATTTATGAACATTTGCTCTTTAAATATTAATTTTTTAATGGAAAATTATTGTTGATGCATGGTTATTAGCCTAAATAATATAGTTAAAAACTGCAATAAAATGCAACTTTCTATCATGGTATTTGAAGCACCGACTGCAATGGTAGATATCATACCATCAGAATAGCTGAACTTTTACAAGTCAGTAAATCCTATAATACAATTTTCTCTATTTACAAGCTAAGTTACAGGGACTGATGCTATTTATTTCCATTCAATTTTCATAATGAATTGGTCCCTTTTTCTTCTCTCTAACGTAAATGTACTATAGTTTTTCAATAGGGAAAGAAATATGATACTGCCAGTATCGAAGCTTTCGTGAGCTTATGCTTTTGTGTTTTTGCCTTGCAATGAAATCATTTGGTCTCAAATTATCATTTTCTCTAAAGCACTATTTAATCAAATAAATATGATGATGTTACTGTATGCTATAATTTAATTTCACATCGGGTTTGGTTTAATTGGGCCTTATCCTTTTGTTATGAAAAATTATATTACTTGCGGATGCTGTTTGGGTTAGAACAGTAATCAATGTGTGAGACAAGCAAAAGTAGATGTAAAAGCAACAAGTTGCAAACATGAAACAGTTTAGATTTTGTTTTTTGTCACGATCATATATTTGTTATCATCATTTATCTTTTTCTAAGTTGTATTTCAAACATTATGCCATATTTCAAAAGTGGTATGTGAAGGATGGAAGAAAATTAAATTCGTTAACAGATTTTCAGAAAATTCAAACCGTACGTATCCTTATTTGAGAAAAGCATTATTAAAGAAACTCTGCTTTTGAATAAGAGGTTTTTCAACAGGCATGGTTATCGAATTTGGGTGGGTTTTTGGTAATTAGTCATCAAACACCGAACATGGTGTAATTATTTTTACGATTGGGTCTGATCAGATTTTTTTGCCCTCTCTTATCTAGAAGTGTAGTCCCTTTAACAATGGACTTTGAAAAATAGCTAAATATTTGATATTAAAAAAAAAGTGGATACGGATACGAGAAATTTTGTAAAGATTATATACTGCTAGAATGCTTTAGTTGGCCTTTTATTGTACGTAATTGTACTGACTTGCCACTGTTATTTTCTTTTTTCCGCAGATCACTAGGTGAGTTGAATTATTCTATCAATACATTGGGGTTCTGCTTAATATGAGTTGGGAATCCTGAAGTCCAACATGTTACTGTTTTATATTACGGTCACGTTGTTTCTGGGTTTACTTGCATATTAAATATTATTTTAGAAAATTTACTACTTAGCGCTCCACTCCAACCTTTGCAGCATGTATTTCTTTTGTTTTAGTTAGCATTGGCATGATATCTATCATGTAATAAAAAGTTATTTGAGAAGCACTAAAAAGTTCTTACTGATTCTTTATTTTTACTGTAGGTGTTGTTGTGTATCATTCTTTAAGTATATTTAATAGTCCTAGCTAATTTTTTCCTATATTAAAATTTCAATCCTTACTTTTTTATATTTTTATTTAGTTATTATTAAACTTTAAAGAAAACTAAAGAGCCTTGCACAGTTCATATTGGACCTAATATTAATTTACTTCCAGTACTAAGTATAATGGTAAACAAGTAATCAATACTATTTAAGATTTAGAATTGAATTACTTTGTTTATCTACATACAATTCACTCTTATCGTGGCTAATTTAAACTACATCATCGAGGTTATTTTCGTCAGTTTAAACTTGCTTAGTATGAATTGCTGTCAGTGGTGATTAATTCTCCATCTGCATCTGCTACCACATATTCTCTTTATTCGTTTTAATAAACGATCTACCTTATTGCAGATTTTTTTACTCTTATTTTCATTTGACAGTTATGTATAATTTCTGTACGATTTGGAAATTTATAAACTCTAATTTGATCTACTTTTCGTTTCAGTGGATATAAGTTAGACCAAACCGGAGGACATCGGGGATATTCTGCATTCAAATTAATCAAATTATTTTCTCTCTTTATCTTCATAAAGGTATTCTATTTCCATTCATTTTTATCGAATTCTTAACTTTGTAATCAAACAATTGTTCGTTGTTTTCTAATTCAATAAGACCTAAATTTTACTATACGCTGCCTTTTGTAAATAATTACTGTATTGTTCGGTTAATTTTGGTTAACAAACAATAATTAAAAAGGCTCGGAATGATTTTCCAAAGGTTTAGTTTTATTTCCATTCCTTGAATTTGTTGGTTTAATATATAATTTGTAAATTATTTTTGAAGAAATTTAGAGGTCAAGCAAGTTATCGCAGAAGCAATTTAGAAATGATATAAATCTAGATGTGTGTTTAAAAAAAGAATTAACTCAACTTATTGTGGTTTGTTTATCCAACTGTTATAGTTTAGGATCATTCAAAAAGAGCTTAGGAGTTAAGTTTGTTAATCGACTTTATAACTCTGATTGTCAACGTTTAACCAAGTTTTAATGACAAGAATAATTTTCATAGATTATATATTTCCATTTGAGGTTAATACATTAAAAAAGCACGGCGAGCGTACTTTTTTTTATCACCATTTAGAATGCGCGGACGTTTTTTCTTCATGTTTGTACTTCAGTTGTCCACTTATTTGGTTACTATAGTATTTTTTTCTTATTATTGTAGTTCAAACTTCTGTGTTTGTGGTTACATCAGAAATCTATGCAAAAATGATGTCCTTTATAGTTTACATAATGAACACAAGAAAATGTTGAATATACACACAATAGAATATCGATATTAAGATGCCCTATTACAGAATAAAAAATGTTGGATTTATTACTGTCATATGCATGAATATATTTGTATATTTAATGGATCGTTGTCAAAATGAACAAAAATGTATATTTTAACTTGCATGCTTGGAGCTCATGGACATGATGTATGTTTACAAAGAAGAAGCTTATATATGGTTTTGTATATATTATGCTACACAGGTCCTTTCTTTGTATTGTTACATATTATCTTATTTACATAAGCCGTATGATTATGCACGTAAGTTTACTTTCCAAAATATAAGAGTATGGCCATAAACTGTACACAATAGTTCCAACGTTTGCATGATAAATTGTCACCTCATGCTGTCACATCCACTAATATTGTAGAATTATAATTATATGACCATCTGATTTTTAGAACAAGGTATGATGTCTTAAAATATGTTTGAATTTTCAGATCGTCATATTTAGACAGTAAGATAAAGAAATGGGTATCATGTCTTCATTTAGAAGCAGAAAATATATTTTTATTTTACTTTTTATCATTCTTCAATTATATGCCCCAGCCTTAAAAAGTATGTGCATTTACATTTAGAGCATCAAATATATTTTTTCTTCACTCAATGAATCCAAGCTATAATAAAAAGTTGTAAAGGAGTTTGAAAATGCTTAGTTGCCTATACCAACCGTGTTTTCATTATTGCATGTGTGAAGATTTCATCAATACTAGGGATATATATGGTTTATACAAACTACACGTTGGAAGGCCATGCTTTATTAAACAAAAAATATTTAGTGATATTTATTTGAGCCATTTATTGTATTTTACAGGAAAATGCAAACTGCTTAGGTTGTGATCCAATTGGCATTTTTGGGAAGAACACAAAAACAGTGTTTACTTTAGAAGGAGATGTGTCATCTTCCAACTTTGGTTTATGTTAATAGAAATGAAATTATCTTTGCCATGAATATGAATGGTAAGCTTTCATTCTCAAGTTGTTTACTTTTCTTCCATTTGATTGATATTTGCTATTCCGAAAATGATCAAATAGTCAAAATTTTAACTTTGTTCACTCGATGTTTACCCTAGGATTTTGTTGTTCGTGAATTTTGTGCATAGCTTGATTTGCTCAATCGTTTAAGCACTAAACGGTTTTTAAACACCATTTAATCAATCTTACATTTTAAAAAAAATATTTATCTTTAAGCGATTTTCAAATTGTCGTTTAGGGAATTCACGATTGAAAAAAAAAATCTCATTTTCTCTTCTCTTCTTCTTTCAAATTCGGTCTACTGTAGCTTGGAGCCTTGGAGAAGAAAATAAAAGCGTGAATCCTTCCCATTTTCTCCTCCATGGCCCCTACGGTAGATGCTCTTATAGAAATGAGGTGGGTTGATATTAATCATTAGAATGAAAAATTGTTGGAAAGGGAGCCCATTTCACCTTTGTAAGCATTTAAAAAAAATTGTTTCAGTAAGCTTGGCATTTTTGTTTAGAAATTCAGTACTGTTTCATGAATTTAAGAATATGTAAAATAAACAAAAATAAAAAAATGAGAATAATCTTGCAATTGGCTACGTGTTAACAACATTCTTAATATCTAACGAGTCATGCATGTATGTATGTGAAATTACTGAACCTCTTGGCCCTCAACAGCATGTGCAGGTGCAGCAGAATATACAGCAGCTGCAGCAATAGCATATACATCAACAGCATGTGCAGTAGAATATACAGCACTCTCTTGGCCCTCAGACTTTCTATGAACAGAGTTGTGAGAATACTATGGAGATTGTGTTCGGAGCTATTCAAGAATTGGATAGTAAGAAACAAATGGTTGAGATTAAGTCAGTTAATTATGGCGAGCCCATGTATGAGCAGTATGATCTTCGATTGCGTATGTTGTATGATTATGGATATAATGGATTCTAGAGATTTTATATATGTATACATTTTATATGTAGTTTCTTAGTCTGATAAGTACATTGTTTTGCTATTGCTTCTTAGGTTTCATACTGTTATTTATTGTCTGAAATGTTCGGAGAACATCAGATATGGTAAAAACAATTAGTGACATCTTTACCTTGAGATTTTTGTAAGGAGGTTAAAGGTCAAAATCTGATGGTTTTAACAAACAACCTCAGATGGATTTTCATAATTACTTGCTTTATGAAATATTATGCTCTAGACAGTGTATCCTCTGCTTATATGCTAAGAGTTGTTTCCATTTTACTTAATAATTATTTTTTGGGTTTGAATTTTATGCTTGCGATTAATTCAAGTTCGGGAGGATTCCATAGTTGTTGTATGAATTTTGGTATATTATAAATATATTAGTAAAATGATAGTATTCTAAAATTGTCGACAAGAGACTGTATTCTAAATTTGATTAACCTCACATGTTCCAATGTTGAGTAGAACAAAAAAAATCAATACCATTATTAGTCTCACCATTTTGAATTTGTACACTAAAGAAAACTAATTCCATTCTATAATTTATTCTATAATCAAGTATTGATAAATAATCCATTTAAATTGTGATAGCATAATAACACACAATAGAAAGGACAAATTCTATAAAAATTTCTCTTCTGAAAGCAATCTCCTTAATCCAACAACTTGGCTGGCTTCATGGTAAGCCATCTATGTTTGGTCACGTCTATTATATGATTTTGGGCTGCATAAAAATCTGGACGACAATATTGGGTTAGCTAAAAATAAAGGAAAGAAGTTATAACGCACATCATCCAAGTTGAAAATATCAATGATAGTTATCAATAAAAGAATAGAAATTGTATATTTACAAAAAAATGATTTTGTAAATGCTTAACCACCTACTTTACCAATCATTTTTGCAACCACTAAAAAACAATTGCAACATTTTTATTAGCGTAGCATTTGCAAACAGAATTCTGTATCCCTACAACTGATGCATTGTATATTTGTACCTGTACATTTTTTAAACTAAAATAATTTGTATTTCAAACAGAGAATCATGAATATTGATTAAATTCCTGAGACTAGATGATGTTGAAGCACTGTTTGGTAGTTATATATCAAAAAAAAATGAATTAGAATGATGATATTTTGTAAGATTCTTTTTAAAATCCATCAATGGAAAAATAATAAAATTAAATCTAACAATGAATGAGTAAACTGCATAGACTAAGGTCATCATGCAATTGTTAGTCACAGAACTATATTTTTATTATCTAAGGATATTATATATTTTGACAAAGCAACATTTAGATAACAGGTCTTAGATGTGACATTCAAACAATCGCGCAAGGAATTGAGACCAAGCAGTTTGAACATCGATTCTAGCTATATTTTTATGTATAAGTGTTGGGGAAAGGCCAGAGTATATTAATCGGCAAAAATCCCATGACTGATCTTACTGTTCATGTGTAATAAACCAATTCATGAGGCAATTGAGTATATTTAAATGTGTTGATGTGGTGGGCAATCATTGCATTGATTTTATTTTCATTGTTTTTTAATAGCTATGCTATAAAAATATGGCTCAATGATCAAATGCAGGTCCAACTGGACGTGCATATATACTCGTATATATAGTATAAAGTGGTTTGAAAGTGGCTCTGGGGAAAAAGGCGCTCCCTTGAATGAACTTCTCAGGAGTGCCACAGGGTGGTACTGCCTTGAGCCCTAAGGGGGGTTCTAAAGTTGATCCTGTGAGGAGTCTGGACAACTAGTTCCTGAGGATTGTTGGGTAGCGAAAGCCGAGGGCACTGATGCCTACAGGGGAATTTGGGTTGTGCTGTGACGATAGTGTAACACGATTTCGTTGCGGTCTACTGTGTGGACCATAGCAAAAATCGTGTGGAGGAGTTTCATTCTTTTGGCAGCGAAATTCGAGGGCGCTGATGCCTACGGTTATATGGGTTTTTTCTGTGATAGCAACGTAAAGCCCGGGTATAACTGCGATCTGTAGCGGGTTCCATGGTGTAATCGAGGGGCGCGGAGGCCTACAGTTATCTATGGATTTTGCCAGGATGGCAACGTAACCATCGGGTTAACTACGACCATGGATGGGGGTGATGATTTCTAGAGCATTCTCACCAAAGATATTTCTTCTATTTTCAAAAATGTTTTCGATATTTTCAATAAAATTATTTTTCAAGTATTTTCACTAGGTGTTGAAATGGGTCTGCTAAGTACTTATAGACTTTCAATCCTACGTCTGATCAACGTATGACCGAATTTCTGTGAGAACAAGGATGGACTTGTTTAAAAATTGAGTATAAAAAGTATTTTTATATAAAAGCTATTTTGGTGATATTATGTAGATTTTAAAGTGTTTTAAAATTTTAAAATAAAGGAGTAAAGAGTTAAAAGTGTTTAAAGAATAATTTAACTAAAATAAACATTAAATTGAAATTCTCGATTCGTTCCTTTTCGAGGACGAAAAGTTCAAAGGGGGGAGGAATGTGACGACCCAGATTTTCAACGATTGTTAATTGGGTAGTTAACCGATTTAAATCATTAGAATATTTATTCTACAAGACGAATATATGAGTTCCTGGTAATTAAAATATCTGGATATATATAATAGTGAATTGAAAGCTATATTGAGTATTGCATTTTAAAATCTCTAAATCCTATAGAAAAATATATACAAGCTTTAATTGTTGGTAATATATAAATATATATATAAGCATATATGACCATAGGAATATAATGTATATGAAGAAATTAGAAACAATGCTTATGAAATAATAAAATATCTATACTTGTATAAGCACATGTACTTAAATATATATAGTATAAGGTAAAACATGTGAGCAAATACGTAGGTTATGCATATAAGATCTTTATATATATAAGTGCAGGTTGTAAGCTTCATGATGGAGGATAGAATAAATACCTATGTATACATAAGCTTGATGATAATTAAAAAAATATAAATATATGTTTAAAACAGGGATAAAGGTATATAAGTGATTATATTGTGTGTATGAAACATAAAATAAAACACATAGAATAACTTGGTTAAATATATAGGAATATATATGTGTATGTAGGTAAGGCTATAAGACAAAGAAATATATGTATGCATATGTAGGATATGTAAATACATATGAATGGATGGGCATGTAAACTAAAGGGGGGACACACACATTAAATGCCATCTCCTCAAGCTCATAAAAGGTCAAATCTTCTTTGTAATAAATCACTTCTATTTCAATAAATCACTTTCAATTTCAAAAGATCATTTCAGGTCAAAAGTAAAATTCTGACCAAAAGTAATTTTGAAGGAAAATATAATGAAAATTAAAAGAAGCTTGCTGTGTACAAAACAATGCAGCCTACTTTTCCTCTCTCTCTCTCTCTCTCTCTATATATATATATATATATACACGGCCATCCTTGTTGTATTTAAAAAAAAGATAATAAAATAAAGTGAAAAGCAGGTGAACAAAATCCCAACCTGTAGCTTGCTCTACACATCTCACTTCCATATATATATATATATACACACATACAAATCACTGTTTTGTGGCCTTCAAACATTAGCATCCTCACAAACAAATTATATACGAATGGAAGTACCTGCTATAAAAGTTTAAAGGAACCAAGACAGTAAAAGAAAACAAGAAAATGGTGAAAGGAATTCAAGACAGGCAAATTTAAGCAAGAAGTATAATCAAAGCAAGGTAGCAGTGTTTCAAATACATCTCTGTTCAAAAGAAAGGTGAGTTTTCCAACCCAGTTCCCTCTGTTTATTTTTGAAATGCCTGTGAGTAAACTTGTATCTTAAAAGTTTAATCTATCTATATGTGTGATTGCATAAGATAATCCTAGAAATTATGATAAGTAGCATGTTTTGCATGTTTGTTTAGAGATGATTGTATATATGAATGTGAATATGGATCTACATGTCTCTGTATATAGTTATTATCTCTGTTCTTAGTTACAAACAAAAACTAAATCAAAGAAAATCAATACCTCCCTATATAAATACTTTTATGTTATGATCTTTGAAGGAAACTTATTAGTAATTGTCAGATTTGATTTTTTTTTAAAATAGTTTCAAGTATACACATGAAGTAATTATGTAAAAAATTAAAGTGTACAGTGGTAAATCGATTTAAATCAAAAATCAAAGTAGATAAATCTCAAGTTTAACTTATATGATCTGAATCGATTTTGGAAACGATGATTTTTAAGAATAAAATAAAGATTTTTAAACATGTATTGATTGAGTAATTTGGGGTTGAACGGGAATTGAGATTTCATCGATTTCTGGCGATTGGTGAACCTGGGGTGTTCGAGGTCGTGCCTGAAGATGGCTGGAAGGGAGGAGGTCACGGGAAAAATGGTTGGAGTGTCCAACGATCATCGCGGCGGCGATACATGGGCGTTGTAGGGTTTAATGTTCTGATGGGTTAGTCGATTTTCTCATGAAATTTGCAGTGACAAAGTAGCATCGGAGTTGATTGGTCGTAGGAGAAATGAAGTAGGGGTCATCGGCGAGGCTGTGGACAAGGAGACGTGAACTCCGGTGATCGGAATTGGGTGGCGCTAGGAGGAATAGGTGATCGAGTTTTGCCTAATGGGTTCGAGTGTGTTCGAATTTGATTTCAGAGTGGATCGTGGGTTCTGGGTGATGGAATGCTTGGAGAAGGTCACCGGCGACTTGCGAGTGCTCTCGGCGATGACCAGTGGTGATCGGCGTGGTCGTGCATATGAACACATGCACGAACGTGTCATGTTTGGTTAAGGATTGGAGGGGAAGTTTCAGCTCGGGTTCGTGCTCGTGTCATGCTAGGGTAGGCTCGAAGTCAAGAACGTGAAGAGAAGCATGGGATTGGCTCGGTTTTTTTATTTGTTTGTCCCAGGGTTTTTATAGAGATGTAGTAACCAGATTAAGATTTGAAAATATATTAAGTTTCAAGCAATTTTACTTAGCCAAGTTTTTAAAGTATACTTGAGTGATTAAGTTTGAAAATATTTTGAAATAAATAAGGTTTCAAAGAAATATGAACCAAGTTTTCAGAGCTTTGATTTTAAAAGTTAAAAATATGTTTAAAATTGTTTTTGGGTTTTGAATAATTATATTGGAATGATTATTCAAAATATTATTAAGTGTTTCAAAAAGAATTTGATGGTATGATTAAGTATGTGATTAAGATAAGTGGTTTATCTTAAGCAAATTAAGGCCTTGAGTAATTAAGAGATAATTACTTATTATAAGTAATTTAAGGATAATTAAGTAATTAATTAAGATAAATGGTTTATCTTAAAATAAATTATGGTCTTGGATAATTAATGATTAATTAAATTAATGAAGTAATTAAAAGGAAATTAATTAATCAAGTGATTAAAGTAATTAATTTGATTTAATTAGTAATGGGTGACTAATTAATCTTGCTTATAAATGATCGGTTGATATTTCTGATATGAAATGTTTGTGATATGATATGTTTGTCCTGAACAGTGATTATGTGGTTATCTGTCGATGATGAATTGCTGTGTAAAAAGTGACATCTTGTGATTAAAGGTTGAATTGTGTTTCACTTGAAGAGTGTGGATCAATATGTTATTGAATTCGAAGAGACCAGAGTCGGGTATTAGCAAATACCCGAAACCACTTCGATTTGTAATCTATAAAAATTCTGTACAGATTTGTTATGTGAAATCAATAGGCCGGAATACAATGATTTAAGTGAATTGGATCATTTAATCTAAGTTTTGGTACTTAGAAATTGATATGTGAAATAAGTGTTGTCTATACCAAACTTGTGAACTTGTAAAATTGATACGGGTTACCCTGGGTTTTATGTAAGTTTATGTTGATCGTATTCCATGTTAGATGGGTTTACTCACGCTGGTTTCCAGCCTGACCCGGGTGTTAGTTTGATGTAATGCTCGGGTCAGACCGAGTATTACAAATTTTCAGGTAAGGACGTTCTGGAGCTCAGGAGACGAGCTGGATGGCAGGAACGTATGGAGTGTTTCCATTGTGATATTATTTCTGTTTATCTGAGACATGCGATTTGTATATGTCCAGTGTTTGTGTATGAGTGTAACTCTGATGTAAAAATATAATTGACAGATATAGGTATTCTTTTGTAAACTGTTATTATTTAATATTATATTTTGATCCGCTGCGATTTGTGAGAATCAGTGCTGTGTTTCTGTTTCTTCTTCTTCTATCTCTTTCTTCTTTTCCTAACTATCTGGAATTTTCACGATCGAAAATTTCGGGTCGTCACATTTGGTATCAGAGCAAAGGGTTAAGCGAAAACCTTGGCTCTGATGGGTTTACTCATCAGGGATAGGGTTAGTATTACCCTAGGATGAGTTGAGTGTGTGTGTGAGAGAGTGTGTGTGTGTGTGTGTGTGTATATATATATATATATGAGAGCATACTTGTTATTTTCTTATATAAAGATTTTAAAAATGGTTTTAATGAAAGATTTTTATAAAAGCTTATATTATATATATCAATAATTGGTTGTAAAATAAGAAATTAAGGAATATATATATATAGATATATATACACACACATATCCAAATAAGGATTGGATAAAATGAACTATATCAGAGCAAAGGGTTAAGCTATCAGTCATGTTATGCCTTGCTTTTAGATTGAAAATCTAAATCAAAGCATCCAACTTAGTTGTCTTCGTACAACTAGGGTACAATGGCTTATCACTATCCTCCACATACTTCAAAAACTCAACTGAGTCATCTGACATATGTTCATCCTCACATTCTTCCATAGCTACCACATGCTCCCATACACCACTATGACGTTCCCCATCTTCACTTTCAGATTCTTCTCCAATATTAGGCTCTGACCAACTATATTTGGTTCTCCATGACACTTCCAATTCTGATAACCCTCATCAATTCCATTCAAACAAATATGGTCCATAATAACCACTACAAGAAAACTGTGGTTTACCTACGCCAAAATGGCGTAGGCGGGGCATAGGCAACTGCATTAACTACGTAACCCCTACGCTAATTTTGGCGTGGGTAAAACTTGCGTAGCTAATAAAATACCTACGCTTTACCTACGCCATCCATTGGGTTGTTTCCTACGCCTTTCGTACGCCATAATTTTCCTATGCCTTTCCCACGCCATGTTGTACCTACGGTTTTGTTACGACATTTTTACTTCTTTAAACACTCACGTCTTTCCTACGTCATTCGTTTACCTACGTCTTCCCTACGCCCAGTTTCCTACGCTTTCCCTACGTCATTCTCACATATTACGTTTCCTACGTCTTTTCTACGTCATTTGTTTAACCACGGTTTACCTACGCCTGTGTTTTTAATGTTTTTCCTACGCCATGCACACGACTTTTTGCTGCATTAATATTTCATTTACCTACGCCTTCCCTACACCTACCCTACGTCTTTTCTGAAGCAACTTTGATATATTACTATTCTATTTCATTTCACCACATTAAATAGAAACTAAAATCAACTTATTTTATATATATACACATTCCAACAAAAAGATTAACGTCAAACCATTCATCTTTAATTCAAAAAACAAATATCTGATTCATATTACAAAGTCAAACAATATTAATCAAGTTCATATGTGTTAAAATAATATGATAATATGTTCATGATACATGACATCATACAGATACCATTAAAAAGTTTTCAATACCCTCATCCCTCACGACGATCATTCGGCTCTTCATCAAATCGCTGTCGAAGCATCTGGGTGAGTTGTTCATACTGCATCTTCAGCATTTGAATCTCCCCTTCTTAACGCTCCACCTTTTCCTCTAGTTTGGCTCTAGTCTGTGCTTCTCCCTTATTGATGTTATAAGTGGCGTCTTTGTATTTCTGGATTTTATCAAATATTGCATCAATTTCTGCATTTTAAACTAATTAAAATAATGTTTTGTTGAAAGTTTAAATACTTACTCCAGGGATATTGCCATAATATGGCCTACGGTCCTTTCTTTTAGCTATAGCACCGGTAAGCTTGTCGAATACTTCTTCCTCGACTTCATATGAAATTACTGTGCCCTGACTTTTCAATTCTTCAATTCTAGTTTGATATTGTGCCTGTATTTGTGATTTTCCAAATACAAGAACAAAAACATAAATACATGCTCACACTGCAGTTTCAGAAATCATGAGAAGAATAACTTTAACGATGTATCAAATTTAAGTATGGCACATATGCAAACGCACGCATTTACACACATTTGCAGAGATATAAAATTAAGAAACTCATGCAAGATACTATATTTTATCCAATCTTGTTCTCACCACCCCGACAAGTTTCCTCTGCATTAAGTACTTAGTAAGTTCCTCA
This sequence comes from Allium fistulosum, assembly GCA_030737815.1. Lineage (NCBI taxonomy): Eukaryota > Viridiplantae > Streptophyta > Magnoliopsida > Asparagales > Amaryllidaceae > Allium > Allium fistulosum. Next base: position 418,661,188 of record CM060907.1, on the reverse strand, counting down.
ACTGCCTTTATCTTCCACTTGATACAAACTTAATGACCATCTAACAGTTACTACTCATAGGAATTGCCCAAGGATCTAGACTATCTGTTTATGTTTCAAATGGTCCTAATCGATGTTGTCCAGATCTTTGAATCATTACTTAGTAAGTACTAGTAACATAATACCTACAAGGTGTTGTCCATATTTTTTGTCCATATTCTTTGTGGTCATTGAAAAAAAGCAAAACCTGGTTAGGAAAGAAAATAACACCAAAATTTCTCGATTGCTTCTGAAACAATAAGCGTTTGTTGCTGTTAAATGTAGTCCATCAGTTTAAATGGTTTATTTGTGTCACACTCATACACATATATAATAAATTAACAAAATCATATGAAACAATACACCGTAAAAATTCAATTGTACAAACCTACCCATTCTTCTGGACAAAAATAACTTTATACTGCAGCAAAATTGCTCATCGGTCAAAATAAATAAATATTCAGTTGCAATTGAGAAAACAATTTCTAAAGACAAAATGCCTTGTTAGACTTGCATTCCACAATATTCCACGGGTTTCTCGACACAATCATGGCTATTCACTTAACCATATTATGAGCTAACCAAGTAAAAAATGTCAATTAAAAGCACCCTCAGACAGCAACAAGGAAAAATTCCCCATATAAATAGCTCATATCCCTACCACAGCTCATCCAATTATTTCAAAATGTCGCTATCTCTCTACCTCTCACTCTCGCTCTCTCTGTTTACAATCCATTCCCACCACTGTGCATTTTCTGTCATCATCACAATTTATCACAGCCACAAAAAACCATTCATCAGCAGACCACGTCATGAGGAAGAAACACGTATTCATCACAATTTATCCACCCTCTGCCACCATTCCTTCCCCTTCAACTAAACACAATTCCACTGACTGCCTGACCATCTCTTCCTTGTACACAATCGACAGCCATCAACATCTACAACATATCATCTGCTTTAATTCATTATTCCTACATTCCACCAGTTTCCAGTATAGATAGCAACACTCATTACACCAGTTTCCAGTATAGACAGCAACACTCATTCCCGCACTTGCACATACTCATCAACATTCCTTCCCTTCCAACATACCCACTTCCCAAAATACATCCATCCATCTCATTACTAATAACTCTTCTCTCAAACATCATCACTACATGCACAAACCTACATACAATTTGTGACGACCGCCCATGACCCCTGCACTGAACCTAGAGATAGTGCGCTGTAAAGTGTGTTAGGCGACCATGGACGATTTCCAGGGTTAAGTTAAACAGCAGAATCTATCGTATTACTCACAGCGCATGGACAAAATACAATAGAATATATATATAGTGAAGCTTCACAGAATAGAATCTCATCGATAAAACTTCATAATAGTTGAATACAAACATCTGAATAGTCAATACAACAAGCCTCACTACATAACACTCAGAGAATATACAAGCAGCGGAACATCCAGTACATACAGTAAGAAATAATATGCAATACTCCAGCTCGTCTTCGTCATCTGCATCGTGGAAAGCAAGAACAGCACCTATCACCTGCTACCTAGTCTGCCCGTCCCAAAATGGACGAACAGTCCAAGGCAATAAGAGTTAAAACATAAAGCCTTGAGTCAGAAAACAGTCTTAGTGAGCAGTAAATTGACTAACAACATACCAAAAGAGCATAAAGGAAAAGGAATAGGAATACAACCCTCCCACTCCACCTCTTTCTACAGTGATAGCCCCCAGACACACACTAAGCAGAAGCAAACATAGCAGAGCATACAATTTAAAGTAAAGCAATTATCACTCGAGTCAAGGGCGATGTTTTCCAAGTACAAACCCCCAAGGCCTAAACCAAGATTAGATAAGCACCCAGAAAATACCGCTCTTGAGACCGAATGACGATACAACCAAACATCCATGACTCTGGCTATCACTGTTATCATTGCTTCGATATCATCGTTAATTGAATGACCGGCTCATTCTTTCATCCGTCCGTCAAGGGCTAATGGAAACCCCGATTCTAGACATAACTCTGCACGTCATCGTGACCCGTGCCTAGGACTATCGAATCTGCCCAGAGTACTTGACTACCAATTAGTAGCCTTCAGGGACTATCGAATCTACCCAACGTACTCTTGCTTTGAGCATGCTAGAACCTTCAACAATGATGAGATCGCAGCCTCCTAGTCATCCTCCTCGACGACTATTTCCATACTAGCTCAAGCGCCTCTCGAGCAAACCATTATCCTCAACTCGAACCATTTCACCGAGTTATCAACATGCTTGGAATGATCCCGTCTGGATTAGACCAAGGCTATCTCATATCATACTTCGCCTCATCATCATCACAGCAAAGTCTCATCTCAACATCATCATCAAATCTATCCATATGAGCTTCATCATCCACCACATATGCCACGTGCAGCTTTTCCAATTCAAGAGCCTTTCCCTTAGCTTTTGAATCATCTTCGACCATCTTGTCTAAATCAATTCATCAATCATCTAATTCATAGCAATCAATCAAGTCAAACATTAATCCAAGTAAACAAGCATTCAAATATGATCTAATGAACAATATTAACAATAATAATGGCAATTTCGTAAATAAAGAGTTGAAAGTCTAACAAGCATGAAAACATGAGCAATGTCTCTACAATCTTGATGAATGAACTTGCATAGGTTATCATGTAGTAAAATGGTTGTCAAATCATCATGAACAATGGATCTATATGGATCTATACTTAAGATTACAAAAATGCATGGAAATCACTACTTTAACACCAAATCAAGCCAACGATCCGATATACTCCTTTGGATCCGTGTGAGAGATAATCACCACTCACCAAATCACCTAAACAACTTAAAAGCAACACACTTCAGATCTGGACAGCGAAGGATCTAACTCGATCTATCACAATCCCGCTTCAAACGATGAAATCACTCTTCGAAGAATGGAGATCTTCAACTTTAGCTCTTGGATCTTCGATTTGGATGGAAGGAATCACTAGATGAGTGGAGAAAAGAAGTGAAGAAGTGTAGAAGTCGAGCTCTCAAAATGGCAGCACTTCGTCGCTTCGAAATCCGGATCCCAAAAAGTGAGAAAAACCCTCCTATTTATAGGCTGAAATCCTCCTTAAGTCGTCCCCTCGGAGTTAGGTCGTCCACGACTTACGACCTAAAACCACCGACCTAAAGTCTTCGACCTAACAACCTCCGACTCAACAACCCCAAGTCTCTACGACTTACGACTTAACTCTCCTACGACCTAACACATGCGCGCCTATACGACCTAACGACTTAGCATATGCGTGCATCCTCGCGACCTACGACTTAACAGCTTTGCCGACCTAAAACCCACACGACTTAACAGGGTTGCGGCTTAACAGGGTCTCCGACCTAACGCAGGCGCGACCTAACCCATGCACGACTTAACACACACACACACGACCTACTAACTTAGCCAGGCTACGACCTAACTCCTTAGGTCGTCTAACGACCTAACTATACACACGATCTAACTGGGACACGACTTAACCCCTTACGACATAACTCCTAAGTCTTCTACGACTTAACCTACTTAGGTCGCTTACTGCTACCCCAGCTTCCTTAGGTCGTCGCCGACCTAACCCTTAGGTCGTTAACTCGCCAAAACCCTTAAGTCGTTAGCCCGCTTATCCCCCTAGGTCGGTCACTTACTTAGGTCGGTCTATTCTTGGGTCGCCAACTCCTTAGGTCGCCCATTTCCTAAGTCGGTCATTACCTTAAGTCGTCTAAATCCTTAGGTCGTCTAATCCTATAGGTCGCCTATTTCCTTAAGTCGTCTACGACCTAAGCCTCAACATACGACTTAACTTCCTTAACTCGCATCTTCCTTAGGTCGCTCCAAACTCCCATACGACCTAGGACTTAAACTCTGAACGACTTATCAACAGTGTGACCAAACATCATCTGTTTTATGATGTTTCGATCCGTAAAAATACGGGTCGTTACATTCTCTCCCCCTTAGGAATTTAACCCCCGAAATTCCAAACAAACAAAGCAATCAAAAACTATTCTGCATGCCTACCGTCCATAGAAATCAACAAACCATGCATCCAATTCTAGCTTAGCATGCAGAATTCTAAAACTAGAACAAGTTACAATATCGGGAGATGACACGACACCTTAGGGCCATACCTTGAAGAGTTCAGGATGAGCTTCTTTCATCCTCTCTTCCACCTCCCACGTACAGTCGTTCTCATCATCACTCCATTGTATCTTGAGCAACTTAACTACCTTCCTCCTAAGCTGTTTCGTGTCGGTTTCCACAACACGAAGCGGCTTATGAGGTCTCTTATCGACTGGATCAACTTCGAAATCTTCACAGCTATCAGCAGGAACCACTGTATTCGAGTCGTGCACATACTTCCATAGATACGATACATGAAAAACATTGTGCACACTCGACATCTTTTCTGGTAACTCCAATCTGTAGGCGAGCTTTCCTATTCGCTCGATGATCGGGAATGGTCCAACAAATCTCGGAGTTAATTTTCTTTTCTTCCCGAATCGAATAACATTCTTCAGTGGAGAAATCTTCACAAAAACCATATCACCCACGTCGAATTCCAAATCCTTACGACGCTTATCGGCATAACTTTTCTGACGATCTTGGGCTGCCTTTATTCGTTGCCGAATGATCTCTATACAATCCGAAGTCTGTCGAATCATCTCTGGCCCAAGTATCAACTTTTCTCCGGTCTCTAACCAACATGTCGAAGAGTTACACGGCCTTCCATACAATGCCTCATACAGTGCCATACCAATGCTTGACTGGTAACTGTTATTATACGAAAATTCCACAAAATGAAGGTGATCCTCCCATGATCCTCCGAAATCCAAAACACAAGCTCTAAGGAGATCTTCCAAAACTCGGTTGACTCTCTCGGTCTGACCATCTGTTTGAGGGTGATAAGCTGTACTCAAACATAACTCGGTTCCCAAAACTTCCTGGAAGCTCTTCCAAAATCCACTAGTGAACAATGGGTCTCGATCGCTCACTATACTCTTCGGAATACCATGGAATCGAACTATCCACTTAACATACAACTCGGCCAACTTTGATGCAGTCCTAGTCGATCGAACAGGAATGAATCTTGCACTCTTAGTCAAACGATCTATGATGACCCAAATTCCTTCATTTCCCGTTCTGGTTCTAGGTAATCCATCGATAAAATCCATCGACACTTGCTCCCACTTCCATGTAGGAACTTCAAATGGCTGAAGCAATCCACTGGGCTTCTTCTGCTCGGCTTTTACCAACTGGCAGTTCATGCACTTGGAAATAAAATTTCCAACATCCTTCTTCATACCTTCCCAGTAATAGGTTCTCTTCATATCCCGATACATCTTGTTTCCACCTGGATGAATTGTCAGCTTCGAGTGATGACTTTCCTTCAAAACTTCACTCCTCAATTCATCTATATCGGGAACAACTAGTCGTCCTTGCTTCCGAAGCCAACCCTCTCGATCGACCTTGAATCTTTTATCCTTTTCTGGTTCCAATCCAGATTCCAAATCACGGATAATCTTGACAATCTTATCATCTCACTTTTGACTCTCGCCGATTCTTTCCACAAGAGTCGGTCTTATCGATAAGTTTGCCAACATCTCAGGTTTCAATTCGCATCTGGACCTGAAGTCAAATCCAGCTAAATACTCGAGATTCTTCCATTCCGAAAACATGGCTCCCAATCCTGCATGTCTTCGACTTAACGCATCTGCCACTGCGTTACCTTTTCCCGGAGTATAAGCTATACCAAAATCATATGATGCCAAAAACTCTAGCCATCGTTGCTGCCGAAGATTCAAATCCTTTTGGGAGAAAAGATACTTCAACGACTTATGATCTGTAAACAACTCGAATCGAACTCCCAATAGATAATGTCTCCACATTTTCAGAGCAAATACAATCGCCGCTAATTCCAAATCATGAGTCGGGTAATTCCTTTCATGCGGCTTCAGTTGTCGACTTGCATACGCAACAACTTTATCCCTCTACATCAGCACTGCTCCAAGTCAAGTACCACATGCGTCGGTGTAAACCACCATCTCATCATTCCCACTTGGAATAACAAAACAGGAGCACTTGGCAATCTCTCTTTCAGGATTCTGAAAGCTTGCTCACACTTATCATCCCATCTGAACACTTGGTTCTTCTTCGTCAATCCTGTTAACGGTGCAGCTACCCTAGAGAAGTCTTTGATAAACCATCGATAATATCCTGCTAATCCAAGAAAACTTCTCACATCAGATGCATTCTTAGGTCTAACCCAATCCTGGATTGCTGCGACCTTAGCGGGATCAACCGCTATTCCATTTCCAGAAATCACATGGCCTAAGAACCTCACTTCACTCTTCCAGAAGTGACACTTCGAAAACTTAGCCTTCAGCTGATGTTTCCGTAAGATTTCCAAAACAATTCGCAAGTGTGTCTTGTGCTCTTCTTCAGTTCTGGAATAAATCAGAATATCATCCACGAACACTAGCACGAACTTACTCAACTGATCTCTGAACACTCTATTCATAAGATCCACAAAATATGCTGGTGCATTAGTCAATTCAAACGGCATTACCAGCCACTCAAAGAAACCGGATGGTGTCCTAAAAGCAGTCTTTGGCACACTATCCTTAGCCACTCTCAACTGGTGAAATCCCATTGCTAAATCCATCTGAGAAAACACCTTAGCTTCGTGAAGCTTATCAAACAAGTCATCTATTCTCGGCAATGGATACTTGTTCCTCTTAGTCACCTTATTCAGCTCACGATAATCCATACACAACCTCAACGATCCATCCGCTTTGGTTGCGAACACAACTGGTGCACCCCATTCGGACACACTACGCCGAATGAATCCTTTCTGTAAAAGATCATCAACTTGCACCCTCAATTCTTGCTATTCCCTAGGCGCCATCCGCCTAAGAGGCATCACAACAGGTCTAGCTCCTTCAACTAGATCTATACGAAACTCGAACTCTCTATGCGGCGGTAACCCTTTGACCTCATCAAAGACATCCTCAAATCCATTAACGATTGGCAACGATGACAGTCCATCCCGTGGAACAACCAGCGAATACATGAAGCTCATGAAGACGCCTTCTTCATGCTTACATCGTGTCACAATCTTTCGCCCCTCCACATTCTCGACTGTCACCTCCAACCTCTCACAATCAACCTTTGCCGCATACTTCCTAAGCCAGTCCATACCCAAAATAATTCCTAACCCCGCAAAGTTCAGAACAAAACAATCACAAACAAAAGAGCAATCATGACTCGATACAATCAGACCACGGCATAGCATACACAAACAAGACGAACCCCCAACTGGATTAGTCACAACCAATGGCCTATCTACGATATCCGGTTCTAAACCCAATCGGCCTACAAGTTCATTACAAACAAAAGAATGCGACGCCCCAGTATCAAATAACACTCTAACTGGAACACCACAAATGGAGAGAGTACCCTGAACCACCACACTCTTTCCTTTCTCTTCAGCGGTAGGAGCTTTCGAAGACGATGGAACAGCTCCCAAAGCATAAGCTTGCACAATCTGCTTGTCCTTCCTTGGTTCTGGACAATTCTTCCTAACATGCCCCAGCTTGTCACAGTTGTGGCACTTCACCGGCACCTTCGGATTCTTGCAATCCCTAGAGAAATGGCCCTTCTGCTGACAATTGTAGCAGGTCACTTCGCTCTTCGGCTTCTTCTGGCCATCCTTACCCTTTTGCTGCTGCTGCTTCCTCTTCTTGTTTCCACCCTGCTGAGGTTTAGCATCTTTCCTGGTCACAGCAACAACAGATTCTTCTTTAGGAAACAGATTCTCGTGCCTGAGAGCTTTCTCCACAAGCTTCTCAAATGAATCGTCCAAATGATCCACCAACTGCCTCCCAAGGTAACTGTCCAAGCCTGTCACAAACTTCTCATTCTTCTGGTAAGGAGATTCAATATACGACCGGGCATACTTGGACAAAGCTTCAAACTCAGAAACATACTCAAGAACTGGTCTTCCACCTTGCTTGAGCTCCACAAACTTCTTGAACAGGACAGACTTCTGAGCTGTAGAAATGAACTTAGCTTCAAATCTGACTTGGAATTGCTCCCAAGTAATCTCTTCCTCCGGAGTATCAATGGTGATAGAATTCCACCAATCAGAAGCTCTTCCTTGAAGCTGTCTTGATGCTAACTTCCTCTTAGTTGCATCCTCAATTCCCAAGTCACCAAAGATTCTTCTACAAGCATCTATCCACCTCTGGACTTCAATGGTTGATTCAGTTCCCAAGAAAACCTTTCCTCCAAGAGCAGTATAGTCCTTACACAACTTAGCAAAATCCACCGGTCTCGGAGTTTGAACTTGAACTCCAACATCCACCGATGGCCCCGGAGCTGGCATCCTTCTCATGATCGAAGTCATCATAGCTTCGAACATAGCAGCATAATCAGCAGCCCCTTCAGTAGCACGACTTTCCCTAGCAGCTGGTCTCCCTCTTCGACTCATTCTCAATATCTATAAAAAGAATGATTAGCACACCTTTGAGAAACAACTGCATAAAGGACTCAAACTCTACTAAGCTACTATATTATATATAGTAATCATCCATCAAAATACAATTACGTCTCTCATACGTAGTTACGTCAGCGAGCGTTGGGTAAAATCGATTAACCAAAGCTCTGATACCAAATGTGACGACCGCCCATGACCCCTGCACTGAACCTAGAGATAGTGCGTTGTAAAGTGTGTCAGGCGACCATGGACGATTGTCAGGGTTAAGTTAAATAGCAGAATCTATCGTATTACTCACAGCGCATGGACAAAATACAATAGAATATATATATAGTGAAGCTTCACAGAATAGAATCTCATCAATAAAACTTCATAATAGTTGAATACAAACATCTGAATAGTCAATACAACAAGCCTCACTACATAACACTCAGAGAATATACAAGCAGCGGAACATCCAGTACATATAGTAAGAAATAATATGCAATACTCCAGCTCGTCTTCGTCATCTGCATCGTGGAAAGCAAGAACAGCACCTGTCACCTGCTACCTAGTCTGCCCGTCCCAAAATGGACGAACAACCCAAGGCAATAAGAGTTAAAACATAAAGCCTTGAGTCAGACAACGGTCTTAGTGAGCAGTAAATTAACTAACAACATACCAAAAGAGCATAAAGGAAAAGGAATAGGAATACAACCCTCCCACTCCACCTCTTTCTACAGTGATAGCCCCCAGACACACACTAAGCAGAAGCAAACATAGCAGAGCATACAATTTAAAGTAAAGCAATTATCACTCGAGTCAAGGGCGATGTTTTCCAAGTACAAACCCCCAAGGCCTAAACCAAGATCAGATAAGCACCCATAAAATACCGCTCTTGAGACCGAATGACGATACAACCAAACATCCATGACTCTGGCTATCACTGTTATCATTGCTTCGATATCATCGTTAATTGAATGACCGGCTCATTCTTTCATCCGTCCGTCAAGGGCTAATGGAAACCCCGGTTCTAGACATAACTCCGCACGTCATCGTGACCCGTGCCTAGGACTATCGAATCTGCCCAGAGTACTTGACTACCAATCAGTAGCCTTCAGGGACTATCGAATCTGCCCAACGTACTCTTGATTGAGCATGCTAGAACCTTCAACAATGATGAGATCTCAGCCTCCTAGTCATCCTCCTCGATGACTATTTCCATACTAGCTCAAGCGCCTCTCGAGCAAACCATTATCCTCAACTCGAACCATTTCACCGAGTTATCAACATGCTTGGAATGATCCCGTCTGGATTAGACCAAGGCTATCTCATATCATACTTCGCCTCATCATCATCACAAAGTCTCATCTCAACATCATCATCAAATCTATCCATATGAGCTTCATCATCCGCCACATATGCCACGTGCAGCTTTTCCAATTCAAGAGCCTTTCCCTTAGCTTTTGAATCATCTTCGACCATCTTGTCTAAATCAATTCATCAATCATCTAATTCATAGCAATCAATCAAGTCAAACATTAATCCAAGTAAACAAGCATTCAAATATGATCTAATGAACAATATTAACAATAATGGCAATTTCGTAAATAAAGAGTTGAAAGTCTAACAAGCATGAAAACATGAGCAATGTCTCTACAATCTTGATGAATGAACTTGCATAGGTTATCATGTAGTAAAATGGTTGTCAAATCATCATGAACAATGGATCTATATGGATCTATACTTAAGATTACAAAAATGCATGGAAATCACTACTTTAACACCAAATCAAGCCAACGATCCGATATACTCCTTTGGATCCGTGTGAGAGATAATCACCACTCACCAAATCACCTAAACAACTCAAAAGCAACACACTTCAGATCTGGACAGCGAAGGATCTAACTCGATCTATCACAATCCCGCTTCAAACGATGAAATCACTCTTCGAAGAATGGAGATCTTCAACTTTAGCTCTTGGATCTTCGATTTGGATGGAAGGAATCACTAGATTAGAGTGGAGAAAAGAAGTGAAGAAGTGTAGAAGTCAAGCTCTCAAAATGGCAGCACTTCGTCGCTTCGAAATCCGGATCCCAAAAAGTGAGAAAAACCCTCCTATTTATAGGCTGAAATCCTCCTTAAGTCGTCCCCTCGGAGTTAGGTCATCCATGACTTACGACCTAAAACCCCACCGACCTAAATTCTTCGACCTAACAACCTCCGACTCAACAACCCCAAGTCTCTACGACTTACGACTTAACTCTCCTACGACCTAACACATGCGCGCATATACGACCTAACGACTTAGCATATGCACGCATCCTCGCGACCTACGACTTAACAGCTTTGCCGACCTAAAACCCACACGACTTAACAGGGTTGCGGCTTAACAGGGTCTCCGACCTAACGTAGGCGCGACCTAACCCATGCACGACTTAACACACACACACGACCTACTAACTTAGCCAGGCTACGACCTAACTCCTTAGGTCGTCTAACGACCTAACTATACACACGATCTAACTGGGACACGACTTAACCCCTTACGACCTAACTCCTAAGTCTTCTACAACTTAACCTACTTAGGTCGCTTACTGCTACCCCAGCTTCCTTAGGTCGTCGCCGACCTAACTCTTAGGTCATTAACTCGCCAAAACCCTTAAGTCGTTAGCCCGCTTATCCCCCTAGGTCGGTCACTTACTTAGGTCAGTCTATTCTTGGGTCGCCAACTCCTTAGGTCGCCCATTTCCTAAGTCGGTCATTACCTTAAGTCGTCTAAATCCTTAGGTCGTCTAATCCTATAGGTCGCCTATTTCCTTAATTCGTCTATGACCTAAGCCTCAACATACGACTTAACTTCCTTAACTCGCATCTTCCTTAGGTCGCTCCAAACTCCCATACGACCTAGGACTTAAACTCTGAACGACTTATCAACAGTGTGACCAAACATCATATGTTTTACGATGTTTCGATCCGTAAAAATACGGGTCGTTACACAATTGAACCATCCCCTGCTCTACTGCCAACGTTCTATTGCTTCATATATACTCCAGACACCCCTCTGACCAACCACACCTCACAACTGCTCCTTGACCCATCTCTGTACCTCCTTCACAACAACCCACCACAAGTCTCTGGCCATACAATACATCTCCAACGCTACAGACCAAATAGCCATTTCCTCCTTTAACTTTTCCATTCACATCAACATTAAACCATCACCAGTTTTCACTGCACATACATCAGTGAACATCATCATCATATACCATTCCATCTCCTTCGACATCATCTACTTCACCTCCCTCCACCTCAATTCAACTATCAGCAAACAAGCCATTACATACACCAGCCTGTCACCAAACATACTGACTTCTTCATCCCATTAATTCACATCCCCTTCTCCGAACCAAACCATACCATACCACCACTGCTCATACACTGCCATTACTTCACGACCACAACCAGAAGCAAAAATAATCACTGCCATTCCAGTTTCAATGCATTTCCCCTTACTGCATTCACTGCATGCTCCACAACATCATATCCACTCCCCACAAAATATACCACTGACTTTCTCCAACATTCTCACCTATCACCAACCAATCATTCTCTAAACTACATACACTCATTCACCTCCAATTCCTCTATAAGCATCACCTGACAACTTATCCAACACATACAACATACTACTCAACTCCAAAACCACCTCAACCGCGAATACCATCAATCATTACCACTTTCCCCTTCCCACATTCATCTTCACAAAATTCCAACCTCTTCAAACAATCTGTCTTCAATACAAACCACTGCCTTCTGTCAGCAATCCCACTTCAGCCTCTGTTCATTGACTTCACCATAGTTTCACAACTTCCCTACAAACAGACATCAACCCCATTACAATCTCCACACCACCAGTCAGCCTTCTCTGGCCATAACCACCTTGCTAACACAAAAAAAAACCTCCGATCAACTTCCTATCACCACTTCACATCCCTACCACCGCAAGCTCCATCGTCTCAATCTCCGCTGTTGCAATTAGCTACAACAGCAACGATGAAAGAAACTCAACAAGCCCAATCTTCTTCTCCAATCCTCTGCAGTTCCATTACTAATACAACACATCATTTCAACCTTAAACACTGTAACTCATTGATCAAACTGCAGCCATACCACCACAACTTCATTCACCACCTTTGTCCCCTTCAACAACAAACCACCACTGCTGCCATTCCTCCTACCCACTATTGTCATTCACCCTTCACATTCACTGCCTGTCACCCTCACCCACCATCCACTACTGCAACTCACCTTAACACCTCTCTAACTAGGTAACCAATTAACTTGATACCCACTATTTGTTTTATCAGATAAATTATCGGATTTGCTCACTCATGGCAAGACATAATAAACTTGCTGAAGCACTTTTTAACAAAATTTAACTAATCTTGCACATATTAAACTATTAACCAGTTATTAAAACCAAGCTATAAGAATCACTTACTGCAAATTCCATCGATGCTTCATCAATCCACCCACTAGTGGTAGATTCGCTATCCGAAGTGACCTTGTGAGTCCTACAATACACTTCCCAAGTAGTTGGCTCCCTATTAAGTTCATCGGTCTAGAAAATAAAGATAAAACTAGAGTAAAAATGTGATAAGCTGATGTAAATTAATGTTAAAATAAGATTTTAGAGATCAAACCAAATCGTTTCGATAATCCGCAAAGGTTCTCGAACCACCATAATGTCGCTTTTGGTTTTGAGCCCTAGAGCTTGCAGCTTTTTCTGCTTGAGCTTTTACTTCAGGAAGCTCCCAATATGCCAAAAACTGCTCATATATCTCCTGGGGTAGGTTCGGATGCTTCCTGCCTGACTCTTTCATACTGTGAATCCAGTTCCGATACTTCAAACTTGCTTTTCTATTCCATATCTGCTTCACAATTGCTGGTGAAGCATCATTTGTCCATTGAAATCACTCCTGTACATGTAGTGGAAAATGTAATGACCAAAAAAATAGATGTAACACAAATACACTAATATTATTTTACCAGAAACTCCTGAAACATCACTTTCTTAACATCATCGGGTATACTTTTAAAATTGGGCCAAAAATCGTTAACCCGTGCTAACAAACCTACTCGAATAGCATAAGATGTAGCCCTGGAAGTGAACTCATATCTAAAACATATAAATGTTAAGCATGAATATACATTACTCAAACTGTTTATATGAGATATATCATTCAAGCACGATAGTGGTTTTTGACATTGGATACAATTCGATAATGTCTAGGAAAACAATTTATGTTCTCACCTAGCTTATTTCAAATTAGTCAAAGTAAATTAAACAGAGTCACAAAAGTCAACATCATTTACTTATTTTTCAAAAGTCAGCATCAATTACTTATTTTGCTAGAATTCTTACTCAACATTGGCTTGCCAGAAAACTCCAACCCTTGTTACGGAGGAGGAGTCCGACACGGATGCATTAGTCGATGGATTGGTAGCATCAACTTCAAGGGAAGTATGATGAACAACGGGAGACATGATATGCTGCTCTGCTGACTGTGATCCCGATCTATCTTGACCGCTAGGAGATGCACTAGGTTGTATTGTGGCAGATGTGTTGTTGCCAGAAAGACGTAGAGCAGGTCGTTTCATGGAACGACGATGACGATCAGCTCAAGTAGACATGTCCTGCTAAATGCAATTACTATAACATAGAGAAATACATATGATTTGAAGAATTAAATATACAACAAACCAATTAAAACAACATGAACTGAAGACTAAATACCCAAAGATAACTAAGCATACAAGAGTGATTTGAAGTAAAAATTCATACTAGTAGAAAAATTAAACAAGTATATTAATGAAAGCATGTTACCAATCAACATTATCATCATAACTTCCATTATTTACACTATCACATTCATCTTCACATTCATCAACTTCGACATTTTCATCTTCAATATCATTTTCATTAGCTTCGATATCATAATCAACTTCGACATCATCGTCAACCTCTATTCCATCAAATACTTCATTATGAAGTGGTCCGATGTCGTCAATGTCTTCAGTGATTTGCAGTAGTCCGTTATGGTCCAAATCATTCTGATATGGTTGATCTTCGCTTACGATCATGTTCGAATTGAATGACCATCTTGGCTTTGTTTTAACGACAGCCCACCAATCCGCTTTATTGTTGTTCATAGCAGGATAGGGTACATAATAAACTTGAGTCGCTTACATCGCTAACACAAATGGATCATAACCTTGGTATCGTCTTTTGTGATTTATTTCAATAAGTGGATAATCTTTATGTGCACGACGTATTCCTACATCTTTTCTATTGTCGAACCATTCACATTTGAACAAAAAGGTTTTAAACTCTGGTGCCATCGAGTAAGTAAGTTCAATTATTTCCTGTAACATGCCATAATAATCTTCTAGATCATCATCCCCGTTGCCTCCTTTAACACACACCCCACTGTTGTAAGTTGTTTTATTTGCTCCAAATTCAGTTGTGTGAAATTTATAGCCGTTAACGTACATAATTGGACATTTTATATACTTCATCATAGGACCAAATGCAAGTTTTTCATAACAAACATCAGTGATTCCATTATCATCAACCTATTAAAATAAATTCACATACATTATAATATTATATAGATTTATGATATAAAACGCGATTAATATATAATAAATCATGCTCGCATATTTCTTAAACCATTTCTCAAATCCTTTACTGGGCTCAACATCAGGATTTGCTTCTTCAAATTGACTGTTGGACGATTAAAATTACCAAGGAAAATTTATGATATAAAACATAAATCATTTTAATTGATTGAAGTTGTGTTACATACCAAATAAGATTTGATAGCTCTTCACAATTGAGAAGCACGGTTGATTTAGCTAAAGTAAAATCTTTAATTGTCTGAAAACCTCCATCTTTCCATTTACCATATGGACGTCCCTGTTTCTGAAATATGGATAGAGATATATCAGATGAATCATCCATTTCATCCTTATTAAAAACTATCGGAAATAGAGTCTCAAGAAATACATGACAATCATGACTCTTCATTCCCGATAGTTGAAGGTCCTTCATGTCAACATATCGTTTCATATTAGAAGCAATTCCATCTGGTAACTTCAAATTTTATACCCACTCTAATACCTTTTTACGACGAATATTTTCCAACTCATAACAAGCTAAACGTTTGAAATTTGGACGTTCACTATCAATTTTTAGTTCAGGACGATTACAGTAGAATGCAATATCCTTCCTTGACTTCAAATCATCTTTTGTTTTTCCCTTAATATTCATAATTGTGTTAAAGTAGTTCTCAAACACATTTTTCTCATTATGCATTATGTCCAGACTATGCCGAAGTTTCAGATTCTTCCAATATGGTTGCTCCCAAAATATACTTTGTTTGCACCAATTATGAATTTGTCCTTTACCAGGGATTTTTGGCTCTCTTCCTATCTCATGCATTTTAGGATAATCTTGAACGATCTCGTACACTTGTTCACTACTCAAAATGTCAGGTGGCTTTAAAGTAATAGTTGTATTTGCCCTGAAGTTTTTCTTATCAAATCTAAAACGGTCGTTTGGATGCAAAAAACGACGATGACGATCCCACCAACACTGTTTGCCGCCATATTTTAATCGAAAGGATTCAGTCGAATCCATACAGATAGGACAAGCAAACTTGCCGCTAGTACTCCAGCCAGAAAGCATCCCATATGCTGGAAAATCAGTTATTGTCCATAATAAAGAAGCAAACATTCTGAAATTTTTTTTCCTTGACACGTCGTAAGTAACAATGCCATCTATCCACAGTTTTTTCAGCTCATTAACTAAAGGTTGCAAATATACATCTATTCCGTTTTTGGGATTCTTTGGTCCAGGAACAATCACAGTTAAAAACATATATGAATTCTTCATACACGTCCATGGAGGTAAATTATAAGGTGTTACAATAACTGGCCATGTCGAATAAGGTTTTCCGAACGACGTAAAAGGCGCGAAACCATCCGTACACAAACCAAGTCGGACATTTCGTGATTCTTTAGCAAAATCGGGATAAACTTTATCAAAATGTTTCCACGCCTCGCCATTAGAAGGATGACATAAAATCCTTACCTCTCGTTGTCGTTCATTATGCCATCGCATGTGTTTTGCAGTAGCACAAGATGCATATAATCTTTGTAATCTGGGTGTAAGCGAAAAATAATGCATACGAGTGAAAGGTACACCTTTTCTATTAGTTTTTGTAGACTTATATCTTTATTTATTGCAGAATTTACAATTCATAAGGTTTTTATCTTCCTTCCAATATATCATGCATCCACCTGGGCTTGTGTCAATTTTTTCATACAGCAAACCAAATGCAGATACTTCCTTTTTTAATGAATACTAATTACATGCCAACACATTCTCAGGTGGAAGCATTTCTTTACATAGACTTAAAATCGCATTCATCATGTTTTCCGACGCATTGTATTCGGATTTTATAGTGATTAACCTAGATGTAGCCAACAAGTGTGTCATTGTACAACCTTTATAAAGCGGTCGTTTCGATGCTTTTAACAAATCAAAAAACTTTTTAGCTTCCGAGTCAAGTTCTTCTGCTTCAGGTTCATCAGTCCACATAATTGGACCGGCAGCATCATGCACCATTTCTGTCATTCTATCTTCCATACTATAGTCATCAAAATTAGCATCGATGGTTTCGGTTGCATCTTCAACTACCACTGTCGAATCACGCTTTGTTCCCGATTCACCATGATATCTCCACACGTAATAAGTTGGCATAAAACCATAATTATGCAAGTGAAAAGTTATAGTTTCGTAATCTTGAAGTTTCATGCAATGGCATTTCTTACACGGGCATCGAATTTCATTCATCTTTGTTTTATTACAAGACGCCACTTTTAGAAATGCTTCCACGCCGTTTCTAAAATGCAATGATATTGATCCTCTTTTCCATCCAGGATCATACATCCAAGTTTGAACTTTCATATAATCCATCTTTTACTGCATAATTAGAAATAAATTAAATTATATTTAATTTTAGGAAATTAATCATTAATTGAAAAAGCATGTGCTACGCTTCGCAGTTCACAATTTTATGTATGATAATATGTAAATTCCATTATGATTGAACAACAAGATACAGTATGTATGATAACGTTAACTACCGTTTGATTGAACAACAAGATACAGTATGTATGATAATCTGTAAATTCTGTCAGCAGTCATTAGCTGACTTGTTAATGAGAGGTGTTGCTTACAACTAAAGCAGGATCACATTGTAGATCAATGGCCTTGTTTTTTGATATCATATAATCTATGCATATTTTCACAACCCTGGTTAGGAAGATTGTATGTTTTATATGTACAAAAAAAGGAAATCAGATATTACATGATTTGCACAAGTAAAACAGAAATATATATAAATGCATGTCCATGATGTATACAAGGAACATCAGTAAGCCTTGCTAGTCTAATTTTTCTTTAATTGCTATGAAATTAGTAAGATATAACTGAGAATCAGCAGCAAGGGTTAACTCAAATGGATTACATGTCACGGTCTTAACAGTTCAAAAGATGCCTATTTAAGTTAAGCATAGATTAAAACAATAACTATGCCGCTCTATCCTAATTAATTCCACTTTATTATATGATTACGTATATATAGTTAAGATATTTAGCCCTACCAATTTGATGGGAATAACATGCAGGCTCATATTGTCTATAAGTGACATGCACAAAAAGAGATGCACAATTAAGAGGTGTAGATATGTTAGCATCATGGTAGTGCACTGTGCACGCTCTGTTTTATTAATTACACAGAGACAATATTAGTTCATCTGTAGATAACCAATTGGAGCTCATTTAAGCATGTGCTTGTGCTATGTTTCTACAAACCATTTTGAAGCGCAACTTACCTTTGAGTACTCTGGAACTAACACCTTTTATCCCGGATTATTTGATCAACTGCATCAGAAATGATGAAAATATTCAGCCATGTCAGTGACACTACAAAATTATTTAATAACCCTTACTAAAGTGTAGAAAGTCAAATTATACAGTAATAATTGTTTGAAAATATTCAGCCATGTCAATGACACTACAAAATTATTTAATAACCCTTAATAATTTTGCATTATGGACATACATGTGGAGGACATGCATAATTTTGCATGACTGTAGTCTCTATTTATTATTACGTGGGTAACTTTTGTGTATTGATTCATTTCCTTTCCATTCATTCAATTAGGTTCCTTAATCTAATTTCTGGGTTTAAATTATATTGTTAGTTGCTTTCAGTCGTTTTTTTAACTTACAAAATGCTTTTATAATCCTTCTACCTACGTAGCTAATATAAGCAAGCACTACATATGTATACTATGTGTTCTATACTATATAAACTCGATCGACTTTCATTCATCTTTTAGCTATGCTTCGATCTATTTGGTTTACTTGACTTCTAATGCATGTATGATATATAAGCTGGTAGAATAATCAACAAATCAATTTTTCTATAGTTCTATACCGGAATATAGAACTAAGTTTAAAACTAAATGAAATTATGGGGAAGGGAAGAACAAAACAGATTTCTTAGTATGCGAATACAATATATAGTAGTATTTCTTAGTATGCGAATCAAAATAGCATAATTGTTTTTCCGAAGTTTTTATGTTTTCTTTCTAACTACCAACATCAAGTGCACTAATTATATGAAATTTTTATGTAATTATACCAAGAGTTAGTGAGTAACTTTTAATTGATGAGAAGTTACACATTGAAGGGAATAAACATGTTTATAAGCTAATAAGGATCCAAGGATTAAAATAAATCCGTAGCTAATCGAGTTATGAGTACCTTTAATAAATTAAGAAAGTCCTTTTGCCAATTAAAGATGCATTCAATAAAATTCCAATTAAAAAATTACTGGTAGCCATGATTCTAGCTGAGATTTATCCAGAAGATAATTATAACCGAGGTTATTAAAACTCTTTTCTCTCGAAGATTCATTTAAATTAAACCGCAACCAAAACCACTTCAGCAATTCTAAAGCTATGCCTTCAATCGAACACCCTCTACGAACTCATTGCGCAGATCCACGAGCACTTCAATCGAACCACCCTAAATTCAATCCGCGATCGAAATTCCCCTTCCTCCTCAAACCAGAAGCCACTGCTGCCCACCCTTCTCTTGCAAACGAACTGCAACAAACAAACAACTCCACTTCCTTTCTTCCTTGAAATCGCGTCGACCTCCAATAACCGTCGAATCACCTCAGCAACCCAAATCCAAAACCGCGACATTGGAATTGTGTACGAATTTTAATTTAGTCAAGAAAATGCGTAAGCGTGAAATTTAGGCTTTTGTATTGGAGAGGAAAGGAGAAGACGAAATCCAATCAAAACAAATATAAAATGATGAGAAAATAATTTACCTGAAGCGTTCAAAATGATCGACGATTGTAGAATTAGGTTTTTTTTTATTCGGTAAAAAACTGATGTTAGCTAGGAGAATGGAAGCGGTGATTAATGTAAAAATAAAAAACTATTTTTTCCCTAAGCATGTGTAGGGATGACGTGGGAAATTTCCTACATCTTTCCTACGCCGATGTGGAATTGTATAAAATTAACAGAGGCGTGGAAATGGTGTAGGAGATTATCTACGCCTTTTTTACAGTATCATTTTAGTGTAGGCGATTTCCTACACCTTACCTACGCCTCGATTTTTTTTCTACGTGCTGAAGTTGCTGTCACATACCGGATTTTCGACTTTCGAAAATTCGACACCGATACTCACTTTATCGACTGCCGAGCAATCGAACGCCGGAAACTCCAATAGTGAGGGTTTTTAAGAAAAAGAAATAGAAGAAAAGATAGAAGAAGAAGAAAACAGAAGAAGAAAGAAGAACAACAGAACAACATCAGATACAGAAACAATATCAGAATCTCACATATCGCAGCGGAATAATATATAATAAATAAACACTAGTCTTTTAAAACAAAGAGCTATATCAGTTTATACATACATCAATCATCAGAGTCAATATACAACAATGGACAGTTATATAAACTTGTCCTCATACAGAATACACAGCGGAATAAATACTATCAGATACAAATACTACGTCTCGTCATCCATCTTATCTCCAAAGCTCCAGAATATCCAGAATATCCTGATAACCTAACTCTAGGCTGCCCGTGTGGAAATTGGTGGGCACCCAGAGTTTAGAAGGGAAACAATAAACTCCGAGTCAGTCATGGTGACTGGTGTGAGATCGTAAAATAGTTATTCTTTCACAAAGAAAATAAAACAAATTCGCAATGCTTTTGGAAAATGAAACTACCATAAGACCTCCCACCACACACACAATGCAAACGCAGAATTGGAGGAGATTTCTTCTTATGATAGTCAAAGATGCTTACTACGGAAAAAAATCAAATTCTTTTTGATATTATTATTAGTGCATAGTGTAGAAACATTTCGAAAGTATAATATTAATCTTAGCCAACATACGACCAGTATCGTATGCCTACTATAGCTACCATCTAAACAGTGGTGACCACCGTACGTAAATGGCAGGTTCTACAACTAATACCGTACAAGGTGCGTATTGGAGTTTGGATTTCCAACAAATGGTCAGGCTAAGGAACTTCCTATCCACGATGGGTACGTCCCTGGAATAGACGACCCGAGAACCTAACCGGATCTCTGCCAACACAAGGCCGGGTTACCTCTGCAAAAATAGGTAACTACTGACATGCGTATGCCATCCCCCGATCGTCACCGATCTTCCCGAGGATCCCCGATTCGCAACAACCACAAAGAAATAAATTTTGCAGCAACCACAGAGGTTAAGTATCTGGGCTCCATACCATGATACCACCTTTATCCAGAAGGAATGACATACACTAAGGGGCGCTACTCCCTAGAACCTTGCTGCATCCTTCCTGTTTTGACCATTTCCGGGGTGTGAGGCTCGACGAAGTCTCGTCCACAAAGCTACGCTTTCTACAAAGCCCTGCTTTGGGTCAAACAAAAATGATCAACCTATGATCACAAAGATATAAGATCAAACAAATGATCATATCACAAATGATCAAACACTGATCATTTCACAGCAACACTCAGTGTGCCACGTTACCAAATTGGGATATATCGCTGATAAATTTCAACTACATAACCTCTGAGCTCGTACGTCTCAGAGAAGGGTGTTAAGCTAAGAGAATAAATTCTCCGCCACCAACAGAAATGTATTTGAAAGAAATCAGCTTTATATCTCAAATTGTAACGTCAGACACACAATCCATACAAGTCTGTTCCGGGATCGAACAGAACCGAAGGCACTTCTCACGAAGCCCTTGCATTTCCGGATAAATTTCTAATCACGTCCGGACTTCCCGTCACTAAGGGTGATAAAACCTCTAAACCGGAGATCAGCCGATGTAGAGTAACTCGACGGTAATCCTTCCGTTTTCAAAAAATATCCGGTCTTCAACACCGGTCTTCGAATGCAATTCATAACGACGTATCACATATTCGGAATGGGTTATACGACCCCATGGTCCTTTCCCGGCTAACCCGAATAGTGAGCGCTTATTCAAAAATAAGTGTGGCATTCAAATTCATCCAATTCACAACAAATATCATTCAAGGTAATTATTGATAGTCGGTTATTTAACTATCAATAACGATGCGCAACATCATCAGATTCCAAATTATTTTCCAAATTATTTCATCTTAAAAATATCTTTACTAGATATATAAAATTCCCACACTTCAAAAATAAATCAACGTTTATTTTTCTAAACAGTTTCCCTTTCATTTATAAATTCCATATTGAATTTACATTTTTCGAATATCTACTAATATTCGATTTTCAATCGTTTTCAAATATTACATTTTGATTTATCTTTAAGAAGATAAAATCTCAAAACGTTTCATTCATTTTGGAAAACATTCCATACTTATTTAATAATAAGTGTTTCACAAATCTTTTATTTTCAACATTTGAAAATACTCGATATACTTAAATCAAATTAAGTACATATTCATTCTTTAAGGAAATCATTTATTTTAACAACATCTATTTGAGTCAAAACGAATGTTACGTAAAACATCGTTACGACGACTCAAAATCACTAGTATAGGGATTCGGATTTAGATAGATATATAAATCCCAATACTACATTAAAACATTTCCTTTCGGAAATCATTTACTATAACAACAGTGTTATAGTCCACCATTTCCTTATATTTCTCGAAAACGTCTATTTCAACAATAAATGTTGAAATCTATGATTTCGATAGTTCTCACGTTTTAAAACATCTTTTAAAACAATTAACTTCATTTCAAATATCACTTTCCCAAAACCATATCCATTTTACTTAACCATATATTCACTGTCCAAAATCGTGAATATACTTCCCTAATTACATTTCACTATTTTCTACACGTTTTATTTCAATAATAATTCGCTATCCAAAATCGCGAATATATCTCCTTTAATAATCTTCTATATTTAATTTATCAAATTCAATCGATTTCGAATTTATAAACACGGTTATAAATTCTATTTCTATTTTAATAACAACCTCGACTTATAAATCTTCTTTTTGTCAATTTCTACAATTTTACTTATCAAAATAAGTGATTTCGGATTTATAAACAACTTTTATAAATTTCAATTCTATTTATAAAAACTTCAATCCCAAATCAATTTCGATATTGATTTAAAAATTTATTTATCACTACTAAGTAAATTCCTCATTTTTTCTCAAATTATTCAATATTCTGTTTTAAAATGGATTCTTCAAATTTAAATCATTTTACATTGATTTCCCAATTTATTTCAATTTACCAATTAAATTTCTAGTTGGATTTCCAGCTTATCTTCTTTTAATAAATTCCTTTTTAAGGAAATAAATTTCAAACGTTTCTTTCAATCTATTTAAAAATCCAAATTTAAATTAAATTCTTCAATTTATAATCACTGTTTTATGAAATCCATTTATTTAGCATTTTCACTTTATTCTGGAATTTATTCAATACGATTATAAAAATTTACTTTTTATACTTTAAAAAATTCCTTTCTTCAAAATTTCTTCAATTTCAAAAATTGATTCATTTAGAAATTTTCTACTTGAATTTAAAAAAATTCAATTTCGTTTATCTTTGGAATCCAATGATGTCAAACATCCATTCAGCTAAATTTTAGCTTTCAAACAATTTCCAGATATCAATATGATTAATAGCATCACTATAATCATTCACAGATTCATATCACAATAGAAATGAATTCAATCAATGTGAGGGGTCCAGTTGGATCCCTCCAACCTGTTTCCCTGCATCCAAAGACGTTAGCACAATACCAATTCCGCTCCAGTACGGAATTATCGTGGTATATGGGTTTTATAAAAATCCGCTTACTAACGGCGCAATAGGGTCTCATCCGCTATACGAGGCGGGAAATCATCAATCCAATATATACATATGCCAATATGTATATATTGCTATATATATAATAGATATATCCTATCTAATATCACACATCAATAGCAATCAATAACTGCAAAAATTCCACATTCAATTTTTTGAGTGAGAAGATCTCACCTTAGCTTTTTATTTAGCAATCTGTTTTCCAAATCCAGTCTGTTTCCTTCACAATTTTTAACCTTGTATAAACAATTTTATACAATTTATTAATATTTTAAATAATCGAACAATCAATATCGCTATTTTAATTTTATCTAAACAAATTATTTAGTTTTAAATAGATTTTTCCAATCATAATAAATTTTTAGTAATTAAAATAAGTAAATAAGTTAATCGGACAAATTAATCACCAAAATACATTATTTAAAAATAACTTGGTAAATTAAAATGTGTAAATGTATATCTCCAACCTAAATTAAACACACACATGTATATATATATATAACTTCCCAGTGAAAACATCTAAAGTCCTTCCCTTTTTTTTTTCTTACCCAGCACCATTTCTGTTTTAATCTTTATAAATTATTTTACTGAATTTATACTAAATTAAAGTTCATAAATTACTCACATTAAACGGAATTGCCCTTCCCAAATTCGAACACATCACCTCCTCCTCGAAAAGGCGGCCTCCTTCCCGATCCATCTGACCACTGCCTCACAAGGCTTCATCGTCGATCGCCATGTAATCGCGACTTCTGATGCGCAAAATCGAACCCAGTGCCTCGCGAAACCCTAGCTTCATCGCCGACTTCGATTCGTCGATCATCCACAACTGCGCGTCCTTCGACCCAAGAACGACCAACAACTCCTAATCGCGATGACAGCGAGCCCTCTACGGCATCACCCAACATCTATTTGAACTCGCGACGTCGAGTTCGAGAATTTTCGCGGCACAATCGAAATATGAACTGAGGGATTTTTTTCTTCGAATTTTGATTTCCTTCGTTTCGATGTTTGGAAGAGGGAAAAAAACTGTCGCCCTTTCGAAAAATGTTTTCGTTTGTTCATAAGCACTGAAGAGAGGCTCGAGATTTTAAAAGAAACTGCGGCCGTTTTTGTTTTCTTTTGAACGAGATGACTTCTTTCCTTCGATCGTCTGCCATTTATTTTTCTCTGGCTTTCAATTTAAGCTTCTAAGGAAAGAAAGATGGTACGTGATGCAGTAGAGAATAGGTCGGCTGATGGGAAAGAATTTTGACTAAGTAAACAATGTATTAATTTAAATCAAATTCAAATTCGAATTGTCAAGGAAATCATAACTCAAAATATCGACTTCCTATCGAGGCATGCTGCCAGGCGTTTATAATGTTATACGCCTAATCCGAACGAAATGGAAAAGGTTTCGAGTCCAAATTCGATCGTATGGAGAAGATAGCTTTTGAAATATTTTTCTTCAGCTCAGAATTAAAGATTCAAATTTTTATTCAACTCTCAATATATTAAATTATATAATTTAATAGTCAAATTCAAATTTATATCGGGAATTCAAATTAAATTACCGTTCAAATATTTAAAATTAATTAAATATTTCTAATTTAATTTGTTCAAAATTCTGGGTCGTTACAGACTTCCCTCCTTAAAAGAATTTCGTCCTCGAAATTACAAGTTAGGAAAAAAGTACTTAACTCGTCTACTATTTTTCACAATCTAAATAGTTTAATCAATTCATCAAAACAAATCTCTCTACTAAAGATTCGTTATTATTCAACTAAATTTCTAAACCTTTCATAGTTTTCAAACATCATTGTTTTCTTAACAATTCAAATTTAAATTCAAATTCAAATTTTAAACTTTCAAAATTTTCCCAAAATTTTCTAACACTCGAAATTTTCGAAAAATTTCGCCAGCGTCTCCTTTGCGCGGCTAATACGGCACGACTACAAAACGTCCCTACGGACTCTCAGATTTCAAAAAGAAAAAGAAAAAGCCAAGCGGCTAGAGAAATAAGTCATCAAATCTCATATTATAATTCAAATACTTACGTTTTGTCGAGCAATTCAAAATTATCTTTGCAATTCAATTCCAATTCCTTTATAACATGTATATCCTACTAGCCATAATATCTAGTTACATATATTCAAACTATTTTGCAAATTCTATTACAAAATTTCAATATAAACTACTTATATCATCTTTACTTCACTGTTTAAGTTATACATATTCATATCCATTCAATTTTACATTTCTAATCCCATTTGAATTCAACTCACAATTTCAATTCAATTTGAATTCTATTTAACTTCTGAATATTGAATTTATCAATTATCTGTAGTTCACTTCAAACTAATCTCAAAACTTCATTTTATTTCACACAATTCAATTTCGTTTTCAATATTCAGTTTCAATTCTAGTTCACTTCTTTTGTTCAATCATCAAATTTGTCTTCAATTTTCCACTTTGGTTAAATCTACTTGCATTTTAAACTAGATTTCAATTCATTTTAAATTTAATTCGTTCAACCTTATTCATTTGGTCCATATTTAATTAGCTTCACTTACTAATTTTCTTTTTAATACTTCACTTTATTTTTCCCAAATCTAAATTCAATTCAGTCTTACTTACTTACAAATTCGAAATGAATTTCAACTTTCAATTTCATTTTCATTTAACTGATTCACTTATACTTGCTTTGATTTAACTTCATTCTTTTAAGTTAAATTTTATTCTACCAAAATTCAATTGATATAAGTTATCAACTTAGTAATATTTCATAAATATCTTTATATAGCATTCCAGAGTTTACCAACATTTCAAAGCCATTTTGAAAACAAATCAAATTTATCTTTTGAATTTTCTAAAACAAAAATCCAAATTTTTCAAACACTTCCATTTAAAACAATTTTGCAGCAATTTCTCTTCTGGAAACCCGAAAATGAACACCAATGATGCCGCGGTCATCATCGAAGTTATTTTCCAGCGACCGAAAAGAGTTTAGAGCTTTCATCTCTCTAAAATACTTTTCAAAACCTTTGAAATTCATTTTCAAATCAAAAATGATTTAAACTTTCTAAATCTCCAAAATTTTCAAATTCTTCTCTGGAATTCTATTCCAAATTACAAATCACATTTATAATTTACCTTCTTTAAATTTCATTTGTATGTGAATTTATTTCTTATTCAATTTTAGTGATGATAATTCACTATTATTACTTCCTAACATCCATGCAACCATATACTATAGTACTTTATAGAAAAACATTTCTTTTCTATACAAAAATAGTTTTGGGCAAAATTATTTCATTTACCCTATTTAAAACAATACTGTGTCGGTTTATCTTGTTTAAGAGTTTAGAAACCCCTATCGATTACAGTTAGCTAGACTGCACTGACCAGAATCCATAAACAATCAACCGATAAGTCAACACAATACAAAACAATTTTATATTCAATAACAAATACGCGCTCATATCTATTATTACACTCAAACTCATTCTAGAGTACTGCTGACTCTATCTCTAATGAGTAACACCCAACAGAGCAGGGTTGTCACTTAACCATATGCTCTGATACCACGCTGTCACATACCGGATTTTCGACTTTCGAAAATTCGACACCGATACTCACTTTATCGACTGCCGAGCAATCGAACGCCGGAACTCCAATAGTGAGGGTTTTTAAGAAAAAGAAATAGAAGAAAAGATAGAAGAAGAAGAAAACAGAAGAAGAAAGAAGAACAACAGAACAACATCAGATACAGAAACAATATCAGAATCTCACATATCGCAGCGGAATAATATATAATAAATAAACACTAGTCTTTTAAAACAAAGAGCTATATCAGTTTATACATACATCAATCATCAGAGTCAATATACAACAATGGACAGTTATATAAACTTGTCCTCATACAGAATACACAGCGGAATAAATACTATCAGATACAAATACTACGTCTCGTCATCCATCTTATCTCCAAAGCTCCAGAATATCCAGAATATCCTGATAACCTAACTCTAGGCTGCCCGTGTGGAAATTGGTGGGCACCCAGAGTTTAGAAGGGAAACAATAAACTCCGAGTCAGTCATGGTGACTGGTGTGAGATCGTAAAACAGTTATTCTTTCACAAAGAAAATAAAACAAATTCGCAATGCTTTTGGAAAATGAAACTACCATAAGACCTCCCACCACACACACAACGCAAACGCAGAATTGGAGGAGATTTCTTCTTATGATAGTCAAAGATGCTTACTACGCAAAAAAATCAAATTCTTTTTGATATTATTATTAGTGCATAGTGTAGAAACATTTCGAAAGTATAATATTAATCTTAGCCAACATACGACCAGTATCGTATGCCTACTATAGCTACCATCTAAACAGTGGTGACCACCGTACGTAAATGGCAGGTTCTACAACTAATACCGTACAAGGTGCGTATTGGAGTTTGGATTTCCAACAAATGGTCAGGCTAAGGAACTTCCTATCCACGATGGGTACGTCCCTGTAATAGACGACCCGAGAACCTAACCAGATCTCTGCCAACACAAGGCCGGGTTACCTTTGCAAAAATAGGTAACTACTGACATGCGTATGCCATCCCCCGATCGTCACCGATCTTCCCGAGGATCCCCGATTCGCAACAACCACAAAGAAATCAATTTTGCAGCAACCACAGAGGTTAAGTATCTGGGCTCCATACCATGATACCACCTTTATCCAGAAGGAATGACATACACTAAGGAGCGCTACTCCCTAGAACCTTGCTGCATCCTTCCTGTTTTGACCATTTCCGGGGTGTGAGGCTCGACGAAGTCTCGTCCACAAAGCTACGCTTTCTACAAAGCCCTGCTTTGGGTCAAACAAAAATGATCAACCTATGATCACAAAGATATAAGATCAAACAAATGATCATATCACAAATGATCAAACACTGATCATTTCACAGCAACACTCAGTGTGCCACGTTACCAAATTGGGATATATCGTTGATAAATTTCAACTACATAACCTCTGAGCTCGTACGTCTCAGAGAAGGGTGTTAAGCTAAGAGAATAAATTCTCCGCCACCAACAGAAATGTATTTGAAAGAAATCAGCTTTATATCTCAAATTGTAACGTCAGACACACAATCCATACAAGTCTGTTCCGGGATCGAACAGAACCGAAGGCACTTCTCACGAAGCCCTTGCATTTCCGGATAAATTTCTAATCACGTCCGGACTTCCCGTCACTAAGGGTGATAAAACCTCTAAACCGGAGATCAGCCGATGTAGAGTAACTCGACGGTAATCCTTCCGTTTTCAAAAAATATCCGGTCTTCAACACCGGTCTTCGAATGCAATTCATAACGACGTATCACATATTCGGAATGGGTTATACGACCCCATGGTCCTTTCCCGGCTAACCCGAATAGTGAGCGCTTATTCAAAAATAAGTGTGGCATTCAAATTCATCCAATTCACAACAAATATCATTCAAGGTAATTATTGATAGTCGGTTATTTAACTATCAATAACGATGCGCAACATCATCAGATTCCAAATAATTTTCCAAATTATTTCATCTTAAAAATATCTTTACTAGATATATAAAATTCCCACACTTCAAAAATAAATCAACGTTTATTTTTCTAAACAGTTTCCCTTTCCTTTATAAATTCCATATTGAATTTACATTTTTCGAATATCTACTAATATTCGATTTTCAATCGTTTTCAAATATTACATTTCGATTTATCTTTAAGAAGATAAAATCTCAAAACGTTTCATTCATTTTGGAAAACATTCCATACTTATTTAATAATAAGTGTTTCACAAATCCTTTATTTTCAACATTTGAAAATACTCGATATACTTAAATCAAATTAAGTACATATTCATTCTTTAAGGAAATCATTTATTTTAACAACATCTATTTGAGTCAAAACGAATGTTACGTAAAACATCGTTACGACGACTCAAAATCACTAGTATAGGGATTCGGATTTAGATAGATATATAAATCCCAATACTACATTAAAACATTTCCTTTCGGAAATCATTTACTATAACAACAGTGTTATAGTCCACCATTTCCTTATATTTCTCGAAAACGTCTATTTCAACAATAAATGTTGAAATCTATGATTTCGATAGTTCTCACGTTTTAAAACATCTTTTAAAACAATTAACTTCATTTCAAATATCACTTTCCCAAAACCATATCCATTTTACTTAACCATATATTCACTGTCCAAAATCGTGAATATACTTCCCTAATTACATTTCACTATTTTCTACACGTTTTATTTCAATAATAATTCGCTATCCAAAATCGCGAATATATCTCCTTTAATAATCTTCTATATTTAATTTATCAAATTCAATCGATTTCGAATTTATAAACACGGTTATAAATTCTATTTCTATTTTAATAACAACCTCGACTTATAAATCTTCTTTTTGTCAATTTCTACAATTTTACTTATCAAAATAAGTGATTTCGGATTTATAAACAACTTTTATAAATTTCAATTCTATTTATAAAAACTTCAATCCCAAATCAACTTCGATATTGATTTAAAAATTTATTTATCACTACTAAGTAAATTCCTCATTTTTTCTCAAATTATTCAATATTCTGTTTTAAAATGGATTCTTCCAATTTAAATCATTTTACATTGATTTCCCAATTTATTTCAATTTACCAATTAAATTTCTAGTTGGATTTCCAGCTTATCTTCTTTTAATAAATTCCTTTTTAAGGAAATAAATTTCAAACGTTTCTTTCAATCTATTTAAAAATCCAAATTTAAATTAAATTCTTCAATTTATAATCACTGTTTTATGAAATCCATTTATTTAGCATTTTCACTTTATTCTGGAATTTATTCAATACGATTATAAAAATTTACTTTTTATACTTTAAAAAATTCCTTTCTTCAAAATTTCTTCAATTTCAAAAATTGATTCATTTAGAAATTTTCTACTTGAATTTAAAAAAATTCAATTTCGTTTATCTTTGGAATCCAATGATGTCAAACATCCATTCAGCTAAATTTTAGCTTTCAAACAATTTCCAGATATCAATATGATTAATATCATCACTATAATCATTCACAGATTCATATCACAATAGAAATGAATTCAATCAATGTGAGGGGTCCAGTTGGATCCCTCCAACCTGTTTCCCTGCATCCAAAGACGTTAGCACAATACCAATTCCGCTCCAGTACGGAATTATCGCGGTATATGGGTTTTATAAAAATCCGCTTACTAATGGCGCAATAGGGTCTCATCCGCTATACGAGGCGGGAAATCATCAATCCAATATATACATATGCCAATATGTATATATTGCTATATATATAATAGATATATCCTACTATATCTAATATCACACATCAATAGCAATCAATAACTGCAAAAATTCCACATTCAATTTTTTGAGTGAGAAGATCTCACCTTAGCTTTTTATTTAGCAATCTGTTTTCCAAATCCAGTCTGTTTCCTTCACAATTTTTAACCTTGTATAAACAATTTTATACAATTTATTAATATTTTAAATAATCGAACAATCAATATCCCTATTTTAATTTTATCTAAACAAATTATTTAGTTTTAAATAGATTTTTCCAATCATAATAAATTTTTAGTAATTAAAATAAGTAAATAAGTTAATCGGACAAATTAATCACCAAAATACATTATTTAAAAATAACTTGGTAAATTAAAATGTGTAAATGTATATCTCCAACCTAAATTAAACACACACATGTATATATATATAACTTCCCAGTGAAAACATCTAAAGTCCTTCTTCCCTTTTTTTTTTCTTACCCAGCACCATTTCTGTTTTAATCTTTATAAATTATTTTACTGAATTTATACTAAATTAAAGTTCATAAATTACTCACATTCAAACGGAATTGCCCTTCCCAAATTCGAACACATCACCTCCTCCTCGAAAAGGCGGCCTCCTTCCCGATCCATCTGACCACTGCCTCACAAGGCTTCATCGTCGATCGCCATGTAATCGCGACTTCTGATGCGCAAAATCGAACCCAGTGCCTCGCGAAACCCTAGCTTCATCGCCTACTTCGATTCGTCGATCATCCACAACTGCGCGTCCTTCGACCCAAGAACGACCAACAACTCCTAATCGCGATGACAGCGAGCCCTCTACGGCATCACCCAACATCTATTTGAACTCGCGACGTCGAGTTCGAGAATTTTCGCGGCACAATCGAAATATGAACTGAGGGATTTTTTTCTTCGAATTTTGATTTCCTTCGTTTCGATGTTTGGAAGAGGGAAAAAAACTGTCGCCCTTTCGAAAAATGTTTTCGTTTGTTCATAAGCACTGAAGAGAGGCTCGAGATTTTAAAAGAAACTGCGGCCGTTTTTGTTTTCTTTTGAACGAGATGACTTCTTTCCTTCGATCGTCTGCCATTTATTTTTCTCTGGCTTTCAATTTAAGCTTCTAAGGAAAGAAAGATGGTACGTGATGCAGTAGAGAATAGGTCGGCTGATGGGAAAGAATTTTGACTAAGTAAACAATGTATTAATTTAAATCAAATTCAAATTCGAATTGTCAAGGAAATCATAACTCAAAATATCGACTTCCTATCGAGGCATGCTGCCAGGCGTTTATAATGTTATACGCCTAATCCGAACGAAATGGAAAAGGTTTCGAGTCCAAATTCGATCGTATGGAGAAGATAGCTTTTGAAATATTTTTCTTCAGCTCAGAATTAAAGATTCAAATTTTTATTCAACTCTCAATATATTAAATTATATAATTTAATAGTCAAATTCAAATTTATATCGGGAATTCAAATTAAATTACCGTTCAAATATTTAAAATTAATTAAATATTTCCAATTTAATTTGTTCAAAATTCTGGGTCGTTACAGTTGGTGTAGGAGAAACGTAGGAAATTTCCTTACGTCTTCCCTACGTCTTTACCTCTTTCTACCAGTTTCCTACGTCTACCCTACGCCCCGCCTTTTGGCGTAGGAAAGACGTCGAAAACTTTGCGTAGGAAACTGTAGTATTTTCTAGTAGTGAACTGAAATGGAGAATCCATCTGTGTTGCAACATTTCAAACAAGGACATAGTATATTCTTTTTATCCCCAGCATTAGCTGATGCAAACTCAAAAAATGCTGCCAATCCCTTTCCAAATTTGTGTGAACGTCTATTAGCATGCATCCATGACTTATCCATATACAACTAAACAAAATGCACTAAGTTTATTGTTATTCTGTAACCGAGATTATCCATCTACAACTAAACAAAATTAACAAAGTTTATCATGTTTTCAGAGAAATTAAAAACCATAATGATAAATACAGACAATATAGTAGAAACCAATCAAACTGTTATATTTGAGTAGAAACCATTTTGTATTCAATACTAAATGACACTACAAACAGTAGAGCTGAAACCATTGAATACAAACCAAAAGCAGTAAGGAGTAGCCTAACCAACAACAACAAGAACAATAGTAGTAAGCACAATAGCCAAATTTCCTAACAATAAAACAACCGATAACAACCAATAACAATCACCAGATTCTCATCACAATTTCACAAACAGAAGACAAGAGAATTGGGGTATACCTTACCACCGCAGAGATTGGTGTTTCGCTGCCGAATCATCGAGATTAGGGTTCGATTGGGTTTTGAGATAGAGAGAATATCGAGAGAGAGAGAAAGTGAAATATAATAACAATAAGAAGAGGGAAAATAAAATGTTGAGAGGGAAACCAAAGTATAATATGGACCGAACACTAAATTTTTTTACAACTTCGAACAAACAACGGAAAAGTGTAAAACACGGAGAGCGAAACCAAAATATAAAATGTGGACCAAAAACTAAATTTTTTGACAACTTGTTCAAACAACAAATAAGTATGGTTTGAAAACAAATCTAAAATATGAGAGGGAAAAGGTAAAACGTTGACCAAGTTTGGAGGGAGATCAAAATATTTGTGGAGCCAAATCTAAATTTTTTGATAACTATAATCAAACAACATAAAAGTATGGTCTGAAAACAAAACTAAAATATGAGAAGGAAAATAAAACATTGACCATATTTGGAGGGAAAGCAACATATTTGTGGAGCCAAATCTAATTTTTTTTTTATAACTACAATCAAACAACAGATAAAATGCTGTTTGAATGACATATATGAAATCTCAATAACATAATGATTTCAGGGGCTATGTTAGAAAACAGATGATTTTTCCATATGTTGTGTAAAAAAGTAGGACAACAAAGAATCTACCTTATGTTGTGTGATCACCGTTATCTGATTCACTTTATGGCATAGTGCTCATACACTTTAGTAAAACAAATGTTACAGGGTAGACGATGGCAAGCCAGCTATAGAAGAGCTCAGGATGATCGGGAGATTACATACTTGAGAGCTTAGATTACTGACCTCGGGGATCGAGACAGGCGTCGGACTACGGAGGTGTACCGGATGCTGAATGAGTGCATTTTTGCGCATGTGCAACAACATGATAGATTTCCTTCATCACAGGGATTTGGAGGCGGTGATGAGTAGATATGATTTTTATTCTATGTTGAGATGTTGTATATATATGTACTTTGATGTTGTGAGGTGGTATAAGAGTTATATATACTTTGAGATGGTTGAGTTTGATTTGATGTGATGTATGATACATTCTGAGATGGTTGAGTTTGATGTTGTGGGGATGTTTGAGCTTTGTGGTATACTGATGGATGTTTGAGGCTAGTTTATTGTATATATTTGTGTTTTTATTATTATTAATGTGATATATTTTGCGATAAGTGCGCTATGTGTGATTTGGGTTTTAATATATATGATTTATATGTGTAAAATTAGGTTGTGATATATATTGTTATATATGTGTTGTTTGAGGCATGAATAAATGTTGGAATGAAGAAGAAAAAAGTTTCAGATTTCCAACGGCTATCGACGGCCTAGTTGTTTCAAGGTTTTCAACGGCTGGTGACAGATATCGACTATTGGCTAAAACGTGACAATCTCCATGGTTGCCACGTGTAGTCGACGAGGCGACAAAAGTTGTCAAACAGTCAAAGCCATCGAACAGTCCGACGAAAACCGTCGAAAAGTTATCGATGGAACTGTCGAAAAATCTATCGATAAGCAGTTGCTCGACGACTGATATTTCGACAGCTATTCCCAATGGCTAGTGATGGCCATCGACGATAAGTAGCCGTCGAAATGACCGTTCTCTCTTGCCGTGGTAATGTAGTAAGCTTGCTTATGAAGATGCATATAACTATTTGTTGAAATGATTTTCATCGCCAGTATACACATATTTTTTAGTGTCATTTCTGATTCTTTCTCTTTCTTGGTATTTGTAAGATTTTTGTTTCTACTATGAATGGACGACGGACAAAAAGAAGATGGACTTTTCTGCTACAATGTCATTTCTTTTATATCATTTTTGGATCACATGGATTTGTTCGTTCTAGTTCTACAGCTTTTCTATAATATTGAGTTTTGTACACATGGTTGTCATCCAGTGTCTTTCCAAAGAATAGCAAGTAAATTTTTATATGAGGCTTTGCACGAAAGGTCTCTATTTCTTATATTGTTACAAGAAAAGTCCCTGTAGAAATAAGTATGTAAATTAGTTACCTGTTTTTCTAAATCAGAAAGCGCAAATTAGCTTGTCTTTTTTAAAAATTTCAAAATTTTCAAAATCAAAAAGCGCAAACTAGCTTGCGTTTTCCTGATAGAAAGCGCAAGTTACCTTCTGCTTTTCAAAAATTTCAAAATTTTTCAAAAATTTCAAAAAAAAAGTTCAAAATCAGAAAGCGCAAACTAGCTTGCGCTTTTCTGATAGAAAGTGCAAGATAACTTGCGCTTTTTAAAATTTTTAAAATTTCGAAAAAGATTTCAGAAACAAAAAAGTACAAGGTACCTTGCATTTTCTGTCAAATAAGTGCAAGGCACATTGCGTTTTTTATTTTTCAAAAATAGGGATCAAATTTACATATTTATTTCTGCAGGGACTTTTCCTATAACAACATCAAAAACAGAGACCTGTGACATTTTTCTTGTTTTATAAAGGTGTTTCTTTCAAAGTAGAACTTTAAAAACATATATTCGACTAGCAAGTAAATTTTTCATTTTTTTTCCTTTTTGCCGTCAACGTTTTTATTTCACTTATAGCACCTCCACGAGAGTGGCAATTTTTAGGAGGAGGAAGAAGAAAAAAAGCATGAATTCCTCCCACTCTTCAAGCAGTAGCGAATGAGAGAGAAATTGTGTCTTTTAAAAATAAAAATAAAATCTATAAACGATGTTCTTCAGAATACCGTTTATAGAGTTAAATGAGTTTCAGAAATTTTATTTCTCTTAAACGACTTTTTGAAAACCATCTAAGGCATAACCAGTTTTTAGAAAACCCTGCGAACTCACGCTCAAAAACATAAATGGGAGAAACTGTCATTTTTTTTTTCCATGTTCAAATCGACGTCGCTTAAGCGTGAGGAATATAAAAAAAATAGAAGTTTCCCTTATTTTCCATCAAATCAACACCGCTGGAGATGCTATTTAAAAATTAACTATTACAACTAATCTTCTAAGACTAAAAAAACAATTATTTGCAGCATATATTTTTTAATTTATGTTACAACTGTTCATATCACTTTCATTTGCTATTTTATATATATATATAAAATAGCATATCATCACTACATGAAGATTTCGATTATTCTAATCCAATGTTTGTTGAGAAAACGCTTTTAGCAAACCATGTTGCAAAGCACTAGCGTCCATTAGCAAAAGTCTAGTCATCTAATGAGGAGCAAAAGCAAAAGCATTTATAAGCTGATCTTAACAAATTTAAAAGCGAAAAAGCTAAATTCGTGAGCTATAGCTTTTAGGCGTCACTTTAACACATGTATGCTTCTATCTACCCCTGTCTACAGATTCGGTTCGGTCCGGATATCTTAAAACTCGGACCCGAGTCCGATTAAAATAATCAAAATGCAAGACAAAATCAACATGCGAGCTGTTCAAGCTCGTCGGTTAATATCCGTACAACGAGCTTGTAAATTTTTTTTTAATACACTCAGTAAACCCGACAAATCAATAAACTTCTTAGGCGAACTTATAATATTTATGTTAAAATTATTTTCAAAAATTTAAATTTTTGTAAATTTTATATACAAACGATGTTAAAATACAAATTAAGTAGCAATGTTGTTAAGTTCACAACAAAAGTAAATAAAAATATTTACATGCAAATAAACAAATAACATAAAAACTCATTTTTAATACTACGGAAAACTAATAGTCGGTCGGTCAAAATCAGATCGGATTTTGATAAAAACGTACCCGACTCTTAGGCTCCGTTTGGAAGTTTATTTTCTATCGGTTTTGACTGGTTTTGATCGGCTGTGTATTTCATGTGTTATCATAACTCTTGCTTATAAGTTTTTTTCACATCGGTTGTTGTTGGTTACAAAACCAATAAAAACCGGTGCAATGTAATTTTCACGGCAATTCTCAACCCATCAAATTGGGTTGTTGTGATGGGTTGCAACTTTTTTTTTTCAATTATGTACCGACTAATTATATGGTAGAATTAATCTTCACAAAATATATGGATATCGGGAAATTATTGTGAAGGACAAAATTTCTTAGCGTTTTAGCCTCAAGGACAGACCTTCGGTATTTTAGCCTGAACGACAACTTTCTTTAGGTATCAGTTTTTAGTTATTGATAGCACCTTTTAGGTACCAGTTTGTAGTTATCGGTAGCAGTTTTTAGGTATCAGTTTTTAGTTCGGTAGCAGTTTGGAAAAATGTTTGTCCTTATACTAATTTTGGAAGAATGTTTATCCTTATGAATAATTTTTAGAAAAATTAATGTTTGTCCTTGTGGTAAAAATATTGAGGTCGTTTTCTTAAGGCTAAAAATATACAAATTTTTATCGTTTAAATAAAGAGACATTTCACCAGAAGGACAAACTTTGCAGTCCAATTAGTTTCTAGGACACACATTCAAAGAGATATTTTCAAGACCAAAGTCAGCAGAATAATTACTTTCAAGGACAAAGTCAGCAGTCCAATTACTTTCAAGGACATAATTTCATAGTTTTTTGTTTTTAGACCCTAGAAACTAATTATTTTACGTTTTATCCTTGAAAGTAATTATTTCAGTTGTGTGTCCTAAAAATTAATTCCACTTACTAAATAGGCCCTTGTGGCTAATTTCCACTTAAATTAATTACCCCTATGGATATATATATTTAATGCTACTTTAATGAAAACTCACATAACCGGTGTATGTTAAACTCCCAAGCATGCATTGATCGGTTATAGCAGCACTTCATGTAAACCAATCAAAACATACACTCTTACCACAAAACTCTCAAAACCAATCAAAGCATGCATTGATTCGGATTGGACCCGTTGTACCATCGACAGCAATAGAACGTACGTGAACACTAACTTACATGAGTAAGGAAACGAAAACCGCAGCATATGAGAATGATTTATCATGTGACCACACTGTCAAATTTTCGCAGGTGCGCCCCCTCTGTTCACATGCGAATAAATATTAGTCAAATCTCAGTAATTAAATTTAAATGATGACAGACAAGATATTCTTTCTCGCTCTGGTTTGACAGGATTCATAACCACTATAATTATTCTGCACTGCTGAATGCAATTCTTGCATTGAAAAGTCTTGAAGATTGAATATTAGTTTGCTGAGTTTGGTGGAGGTCATGGTCTAGGAGTCGGCTAAAAAAATCATTTTATTTTTTTAAATCCTTTTCTTCCTAAAAAAACGTTGAAAAAAAAAAAAAAATTGGGCTTCGGTTGAAAATTTTCTTTTTAGTGGTTTTTGATTGGTTTTTCATGACACTGTAGTTTAGATGTTGTCGTAATCCTGGTTTCTAAGTTTTTTCCATGCCGGTTCTGATTGGCTATAAAAATGATGTAAACTGAGGTAATGTAATTTTGATGGTAATTTTTAATCCATCAAAATTTGGATGGTTTTCAACTGTTCTGATTCTTTTAGTTATATCTCAGCCGATCATATTGAAAATTTTAATCTTCACATTCGATATTAAATTAGAGAATAAATAAAATGATATACATTTAATATTACTTTTATGAATTTTTTTTACAATCGGCGTATATTAAACTCTCGAGTTTGTGTTAGTCGGCTATAACAATATTTTATATAAAACAATCAAAACCGTTACGATCATAGATGGTCAAAACTGGTAATCTCAAAACTTCTTTTAATCGATTATACAAACTTTCAAACGATGATTTAAGTGGATTTTTTTTTAAATTTTAGAAGTGTTTGCTACCAACTAGCCTTCAGTTCTATCAGATCATTTTATTTTTTTAAATCCTTTTCTTCCTAAAAAACGTTGAAAAAAAAAATGGGATTTGGTTGAAAATTTTCTTTTTAGTGGTTTTTGATTGGTTTTTTATGACACTAGTTTAGATGTTGTGTAATCATGGTTTCTAAGTTTTTTCCATGCCGGTTCCGATTGGCTAAAAAAATGATGTAAACTGAGGTAATGTAATTTTGATGGTTTTCAACTGTTTTGATTTTTTTAGTTATATCTCAACCAATCATATTGAAAATTTTAATCTTCACGTTTAATATTAAATTATAAAATAAATAAAATGATATACGTCTAATGTTACTTTTATGAATTTTTTGTTACAATGCATATATTAAACTCTCAAGCCTATATTAGTCGACTATAACAACATTTTATATAAAACAATCAAAATCGTTATGCTCATAGATGATTAAAACTGGTAATCCCAGAACTTCTCTTAATCGATATTACAAACTTTCAAACGATGCTTTAAGTGGATTTTTTCTAAACAAAAAAAATTGAGAAGTGTTTGCTACCAACTAGCTGAATTTTGGTATTATATAACGGGAAACTGAATAATAACTATTCTTCTGGTTAATTTGGTTTCTTATTGGTTTGTGGATTTAAAGTGCTTAGCGGTAGTATAGCGACGAAGATGTAAATAGTTATAGCGCGGATAAAGCTTGGATGTAGCGAAAAATTGCAAAGGTGCAAAAAAATTCACTAAACATAAAAACCCAATTTTTAAATTAATTTGTTCTCGTTTTCATCATATCTGCGTAAGTAAATGAAATACTGTTTAATCTTATGTAACAAAACCAAAAAATATTGGTTTATGTAGTCCAAGTCTGGTCACTACAATAAATTTCTAACTTATATTAAACACATATATCCTAAGATTACGTCGTTACCCTAGCTTCGTTGATTTGGTTTAAAAGACAACTTGTCAAATAAACTTTTTATATTAATGTTACTAAAACGGATGATAAAACCTTGGTTTAGTGGATGTAGCGGAAAGTGGATGTAGCGGAAAATAACGGTACTTAAAACGTATTTATTGTTTAAAAGTGCTAAATTGAAAATGCATAACGGTCGAAAAACATTATGCGCTATAGCGGGAATTTTACGGAGCTTTAACTAAACAACTTCTTGAACGATACATGCATAATATATAATGAGTAATATTCATATTAAAAAGACGTGTTATATTTAAGATTGGTCAGTTGTATTCTTGTTGCTTTCATCGATGCTTATAATGAGTAGTGTTTATGCTTACACTTGAACATAAACTCATATATTTCAAATACTTTTGTTTAGAAAAAATAAACATAAGAACAGAAAGAAGGAAATTGTTAGAAAATTAGGGATCGTTTGGTTTATTTTGTATTTTATGTTTTGAGTTTTCAATATTAATTACAAAATATAAGAAGAATGAAGAGAGGTCAGAAGGGATGAACAGAATATTGGAGGGGACCACGAAGTGGATGGAGGAATGACGGAAGGATGAATTATTGCTCGTGCTTCCGTTTTTCTCAAAACACGAAAAATGAAAAAAAGTTGTTTTCTATTTTGTGTGTTAAATTCGTTTTCTAAAATGATCATTTTTCATAATATACATGCGTCGTGCGTATTTTTGTATGAACGAAAACTCAAAACTAAAAACGGTAAACCAAAAATAGCCTTAGTTTTTGACTTAATTACCTTAGGCTGCGGTTGATTTATCATTTTTAGTTTTGGTTTTCGTACATATAAAAAAACGCATGAAGCATGTATATTGCGAAAAACGAAAAATTTTAAAAATGAAGTTAACATACAAAATAGAAAAAAAAAAATATTTTCCGTGTTTTGGAAAGTAATGGAAACACGGGAAAAAAATTCATTCTTCCATCGTCACTTCATTTCCTTCGTCGTCCCCTCAATCCTCCTTCCACCATGTCCGTCGTCCTTTCACTTTTCTCGTATTTTATAATAAATGTTAAAAAACCAAAACAGAAAATAAACCAAACGACCTCTTAATTTTATGTTTTCGGTTTTAAACATCTAAATCAAAACGCAGCGAAAAGAAGAAGAAGAGATCGGTAAAAATAGTTAATTTGTAAAGTAGTCTTAGCAAATAAAATTAAAAAAGACTTTTATTTGTTTTTCATCTTTTGTGAAATAACAAAAACAATCTTTTTCTTATTTATTTTCTCCTTCGTGGTAATATTTACGATTTTACATTTTTTTTTTCTTATCTCTCCCAATATGAAAAGATGAAACAAAATCTCAAATTTTGAAGTTAAACTGAAAATTTGAAATTGAAATGTAAAACATGTAGCTTGAAACATATTCAATTAGTTTTGCCTACCAAGTTGCAATCAGAATACAATTAGAAACTACCATAGGAACTATGAAAAGGAAAAAGCAAAAAAAGCTTTCATATGTGGAATGTTGAAATTATTAAAGAATTTAAAAATAAAGCATCTATGATTATCTTCATAAATTTTTAAAATTTGGGTGGATGGAATAAAATAAAAAAATTGAATTCCTAAAATTAGATTCCTGTGTATTGATTAAGAAGAGTATAGTAACTAGAGAAAATAAATTACTTTTCTGTCCTTTAGTACATTGGATGCTTTGGGAAAATGCAGTTAATTAAGGCTGCAAGTACTAAAAGTCAAAATAGTCTTCTTTAGAACCAGCCATG
Source organism: Allium fistulosum (assembly GCA_030737815.1). Lineage (NCBI taxonomy): Eukaryota > Viridiplantae > Streptophyta > Magnoliopsida > Asparagales > Amaryllidaceae > Allium > Allium fistulosum. The sequence continues at coordinate 418,619,131 of CM060907.1, read as the reverse complement.
CCTTTAAAACAGTGCCCGCCACTGACTGCTCAAATGCAAATTAGGTGAGAATGAGGATAATCTCATATGGGCCCGGCTTTAGCCCAACTTGTACATAGAATGTGAGATCATGCTTGTAGGCCTGTTAGCGGATATTTCGGACAAAGATGGTGCTGTGTTCGTATCCGCATCCAAAATCAGATATCGGACATTCATATCCGTAAATACATACCGATATAATTATCATATCCGTTAACAATCAATAAATCAAGAAACATAACATTTCAATTTTTTCTTTCTCAATCTGATTTAAAAAAAGTGAAAAATATGGAAATACGATGATAATAAATGTTATTGAGTAGTATATATGCATTAATTGATATATAGGCTACTAACTTAACAATCAAGAAATACATTTTTTTGATTGTACTAAAATATGTATCATTAGTTCACGTGCATAGCTCAGTTGGTCGGAGCAGCCTAGCGATCATGAAACGAAGCTCCTTGAGGTCACGGGTTCGAGTCCCAATAAGACGCGTTGTGTAAACCTTAAGACGTAGAACGCTTATTCCTTGAAAAAGCGAGATTGCTTGGATGATTGATGCTCTGTGTTAGACCGACAAAAAAGGGGGGTCGGTTGTGGTAGGCCATCTGAATTATCTGGCTCTACCCCTGGAGTACAGTTCTTTTAAAATAAACATGCATCATTAAACTATAATCTTGAAAGAAACCGAACGAATAATTTTCGAATGTGGATGCCTTCGTTTCCGCATCCATGTCCGATTTTTGGAATATTGGATATTTATCCGCTTTTCAAAAGCGTATGCGGACGAATTGTGGTTTTTTTCGAGCATTCATTAACGGCCTTACATACTTGTACTATGTAGGGTTGAGATCTTACATACGTTCTTAATTTTAAATAATAAATGTTGTATTTGGAGCAAATATAAGTGCATGTTTGGTTTGGAAAAGAAATTTTGAGTTTTGCGTTTGCAACATGTGTTCAAAAAGGTATGTAATAGGAGAACGGTGTGGGAAGAAGTGAAGGGCGTGAGAGGACGTGGACGACGTGAGAAGGGGAAAAAAATAAGAGGGAAAACGACGGAAAACAAAAAAAAATCATTTGCGATTTTATATGTAAAACCATTTTTCGATTAATCGTTTTCGAAAATCCAATGTATTTTATCATACGAAAATCCAAAATTGAAAATTACAAACTAAACGGCCTCTAAATATTTTAAGGACGCGATCTTAATAACTTTTTTTCTTATGAAAAATTAGTAACAAATAAAAACAAAACCGCAAGATGAACAGATAATTTTTATCAACCAAAACACATGAGAGTATATCTGCTAACGATCAATAAACAAGAAAACATAATTTGAAAATTTTGGTTCAACATAATTTTTTTTCAGTCTGATTATAAAAGTGTGAAAAGTATGGAATTGCATTGATAATAAATATTTTTGAGTAGTATATATGCATTAAATGCACGTAATAATTAATAAAACAATAAATACATTCTTTTGATGGTACTAAAGTATGAGAAAAATCACCCGGTCCTATCATTCGGTGTCCCGATGGGCCAATTGAATATCCACTAAACATTTATGATATTTTAGTCAATTAAAATAAACGAAAATGTGGAATGTGCGGTGGAAATTGAATTGGTTCATGGGATACCGAAAATTGACCTAGGTGATTTCAACCTCCAAAATATACATAATTAAAATTATAATTTTAATAAAAACCGAACGGATAATTTTTGAATGCAGACGCATTATCCGCATCTGTGTCCGGTTTTTCGAATATCAGATAATTTTTCGTTTTTCGAATTCTAAACGTTTTGGGTGTCGATCGACACCTCTACATGCTTGTGAAGTGTTCTTAATTTTATATAATAAATGTTGTGTCCGAGAAAATGTAAATATTTTGAGTTAATATTAATAACTTTTCTTTCATAGGAAATAAAAAAAAAAAAACTGGAAGATGGAATAATAATCAAACGTCTTTATACGTTTGTGGACCAAAACATATGAGAGTATATAATTACAGTCTCTAATGTGATAACAACGGCCCTAAGCCCTAAATTTATTTTTATTTATTTGTTTTTTTTTATTTTTTATTTTTTTACATGTACGTTCGCCTAACGATACCTTTGTGGTCATTTGGAGTCTTGGACCACATTTCATTTTATCAAAGGAAGTTGGGCCACGGTACATGAACCGTTCTCAGAAAGGATCCATTATCTTTACAAATTGACTTTTACATATAAAATGTGCTAAAATTTAAAAAGTGTCTTATAGGTTGGTAGATGTGCAAGTGATATACGAGTTTGGGGGGTGCAAGTTCAATTTTGGAGTTTGTGTATTTTAGGGAGTCATTTGGTGAAGAAATACAGCAGCGGTCTTTTATGTTCGACGTATATGACATCGGACGTAAAAATTAAGTCAACAGATGGAGAAGAAACGATTCAATGCTTCGATTCTCATAATTTTTCTGGTATTTAATTTTTAAGTCCGAGTATCCTTAATACGTCTGACTTAAAAATTGTTATATCAGTTTTTCTAAGGTTTAATTTTTTTATATTCTACCGAACCTCTAACCAAAGCTTAATCAAAAATTTATTCGCGAACGCTATAACATCCAACCTCTAACCCCTAACATCTAACCTCTAGTCTAATTTGTCCGCGAACGCACCCTTAATTAGTAAAGAACCATGGATTGTACTCACTCTTAGTGGAATTTCATTGTACATTTCATTCTGTCACTTAAAACATTAATGAAAAAACAAAAGAAATGCAATTACCATCATTTGAAATTTTGATCTGATCGTGTGCTTTCTTTTAAATCTGAAACTTTAAATGCTCGATGGACGAATAAAAGCTTGAAGGTTATCAAACAAATTTTTGAATGTTTGCGAACTAAATGAATATCTCTACATTGCCTCCTAAGGAATATATTCTTGATAACAATTTACTGTATTAGAATAAATTTTCAATGTTAGATTCTAACAATCACATACATACATACAAACAACATTAGTCGATTCGAACCGAATAAACTAACTAAATCAAATATGTTCGGTTAGTTCTGTTTTATTAGTTAATTGGTTGGGATTGCTTTTTATTTTCATAATTATTTGATTCTTTTGATCAATTTTTGTTTTCAATTCTTTGAAACCAAAACGAACCAACTAAACCAAACATAAAACTTCAATTAATTGTAAAAACATAATTATCAAAGAAAATTGTGTTATTATCTTAATAATATAAGTTTTCTTTTAATTTATGTTAATGTTTGTGTAAGAAAAGTGGTTTGTTTCTTAAAATTATAACATCATCACATCTCTATGTAAATATGGACTCAATCAATTGCATCATTCATATATTATATTAATAACTAGATAATATAGCTCATTTAATTATAAAACAATTAAGCCACTGAACGAATTTTTTCTGTTCAGTATGTCAATTTGGCTTGGTTTAGTTTTTGTTTATTGAATTATTATTTTGATTTTGATATTTTTTATCGTTTTAGCTGAGAGAGTTAGTTGTATGCCCTATGGTAATTATGTAATTTGTTACATATATCTGTCTCTATTGTAGGATCGTTTTCACCCTAGAGGGGGGTGTGGTGAATAGGGTGATACTACTAATAATACAAATTAATGCGAAAATAAAAACAACAGCATAAAATAATGCAGTAAAGATCACACACAAATTTACCCAGCTTCGGCAAAACCCTGCTTACGTGTTGCCCCTAAGGTGTCCACTAGAAATTAAGTAGTCAGACGCTTACACACGTAAACTTGCGACACCCGCTAATGGCTAACCTAACTCTACGCTCAAAACCCTGCCACAACTCAGCCACTGAGTTGCGAATTCTCGAATTACACCACTGTAGTTCGTAAGCTAGTCGCACGACTAGAAAGTTACAAAATTTTAAAAGAAAATTACAAAATAAAAATTAACAAAACTAAACCCTATTAAACAAACTTAAGCCCAATATAATTTAACTAACACCGGCCCAATTAAAATAAGAATAGAGAAGTTCGTCCCCTTTTCTCTTTTATTTTGCAGCCGCTTGTTTCTCTTCGTTCTGGAATTAGGGTTTAGTTATAAATTGAAGTCACCGATTCGACTCGATCGATTGCAATGATGGATTTACTTCGATTTGCCTTGTCAATCGATTCTCTGGCTTTGATAGGCTTGTGGCCGCTCCAATTGTCGAGTTTGATTCATGCTTTGAATTGGTACGTGTTTTCCCTTTTTTGATTAATACTTATACTCAACTTGATTCGAGTTCTGGACGACGCTTACTCTTTGATTTTGCTTGAACTCGAATGATTCTATTGCCGATGATGATGCGGGAATTTATAGGGATTATAACCCTATTTTATCGTTCGTAAATTTTAGTTTGAATTCTTCAAAAAAATTGTTCGGCCATTCGATTTTACTTGAATGCTTGTAATGTTTCTGACTTCGTTCTATCTCTGATATTGTTTGATTTTCTCTGAGTCGGTTTCGATCTTTTCTCCTATGACTTCGGCATCGTGAATTTTGAGATAAACTTGACTTAAACTTGTTCAATTCCTTTTCGCTCTAACTTGTTCATCGTGTTAGTATACATACGAATTTGAAATGTCTTCGAATATGTTTGACCCCTGTTGATTTTTATCTCGGCCTTGACTCATCGAACTGCTTTTGTTTTGTTACTTCGACTGCATATATATTTCGAATATATTCCCTGGTTGACAAGTTCAAAACTGCTGCTGTTAATAACTTGACTTGGTAGTCTTGCATTCCACTATGTTGCATATGTACATACATGTTGCTTAATTGTTTTGAAACATTTAAACTGTATATATTTGTCACTGCTTATAAACTTGTACATGTGTAGAGCTGTTGTCCTGTTTCATATGAATGTAGTCTTCATTGGTCTTGTCTTCATGTTGCTTTGAGTCTGCACTCTGGTTGTTCATGCCTCCGACCTGATATATGTGTATGTACCCATATGCATATGTGCATACATAAGTCACTTTGCTTGCTTCTTCACTGATCTGGTGCATTATGGTCTGGCGTTTCATTTTGATCTTTGACTGGTTGCATGTGTGGATTTGCATTCATGTTGAATTCCATTGCTATGTTGGTTGAAGTCTGATTCAATATGTTTTGCTATTTTATTGCTTGTAGTTGCATATACACATGTCCGCACTTAGTTCGAGCATACTAGGTTGTTCTTGTTCTTGTTATTATGTTCTAGTTTGGTTCATCCGAGTGTTGTATGCAGTCTTGTTAGCCTAGCATGTTTGTGTGAGTTTTGCATTCACCACTTTGAGTCAGTTGCTTCGAGACCCCTGTGCGTTGAACTTGTATATGTCTTGTGTACATTGATCTGTGTACTCTGACATTATTGTTAAGTCTTGTTGCATTTTGGTGTTGAGGCTTTGTTGTTGAATTTTTTTAACTGGTTGCACTTCAGTGTACAATCATTGTTGTATGTGGTTCCTGAGTTGCTTCGAGTTAATCTTGAAACTGTTGTCACCTATGTATATATGTATGCTAGTCTGCTTCGAGTTATGTTGATCTGCACTGTGTCATGGTTGAGACTTCACTTGTGCACTGGTCTTGTCTGGTTTCCACTGCATATATATGTGTCTACACGTGTGTTCACACATGTATATATGTATGTTGTGATGCCTTGTTCTGCTTGATGCTCTGTTGCCACCTCTGTTGCATTGTGTCTTCATGTGTTTGCTGAGTCCTTTATATTCACTTTGTCATTGTGAAGTTTGAAGTGATCTTGTTGTTGCATTGTAACTTGCATTCTCTGACTTGCTTGGTTCACTGGAAATCTGTTGTTCATGTTGTATTGGCCTGCTGTGGACTTGAACTGTAGCTCTTACATTTGTCTTGTACTTGATTACATTTAACATGTATGGTGGTCTTCATGTTGCACTTGACCATTGCATTGAGTTTTGTTCCAACTGGACTCTAATTTGTTGTTGCCTTTGGTTATGATGATCTCTGGTTCACTCGAGTCTGCACTTGAGTTGAATCTAGCTTTGGCTCGGGTTTGACCTCATTCTCACATGTCCCTATAGTTTTAACAAGCAAGTGTATACCGGTGTGCACGGCCTTGTGGCATGTACAGTGATACACTGTGCATGTCACAAGTTGTTCGTGTATGATGATTTAAAAGAAATGATGACGAACAACCCAAATAACCGAGGCAAATAATAATTACAAAACACACATTTTATTGTACACTGCAAAGTAATTTCTTTTTCAATTTTACTGCGTCAGTTTTTATTTTGCACATAATTAAAATGCTGGATACAGGCTGAAACAGAGTTGAAGATCAAATATGAGTGTTGAGTGAATTATGTAGTGAGGTGAACCATGTATGAAAAATTGTATATTGAAAATTGTGTTGTAATAGAAGTTGTATTGTAATTGAAAATGTGTAAATGTAGCGAGAGCTCAAATTTGTACTATTTGAATTTATAATAAAATATTTGTTTGAATATGAATTCTAAGTTATTTATTTTATTCAATAAATATTTATTTAATTATGTGAAAAATAAAGTAGTACAACAACAAATAAATTTAAATGAATATATATATATATATATATTATCATCAAACAAAAATCATATACTAGTATATTCTATATCCATAACCAATCTTGTTTGTAATAAAGGTATTTGAGTTCTATTGTATACTTTGTTATATAATGATATAATTAATTGATTTAAAGTGTATTAAAGTAGAATGTCCTTAAATTATATGTTATGTGATAATAATTACAATGAGTTGTAATCATGAGAAAATTATCATAATATATATAAAATTATATATTATTTTAAAATTCTTGGTCAAGATGTTTCAGAAAAGATATACATCAGTTGAGACCATAGTACGTAATGCTCTCTAAATGTTTGATGGTGTTTTACTCATGGTTGTTGGGGGCACCGGGTTATGTGTTCATGGATATTGGATAACAATACAATGACTCATCTGAGAGTTTCCTATTGGTTAATAACAACTTGGTCAAATACGAAATCTTAGAGTAATGATGTTACACAGTTCTCTCGACTTGAGAATACCATGAAACTTCTATATGGATACCCTACTTTAATTACAGTCAAATCATGACCCAGTGACCATCAAGCGACTATAGTTAGGTCTGAGTATAAGAACAAAAAGTGAAATACTATTCAATAGAGAATTCGTCTCCTTAGTTGTATGAGGTTAGTATCACGGTCAATTGTAATCAAGTCAAAATCAAAATCTCTAGCCAGAATAATACAATTAATAGTGAATGTTATTATTAAACCAAGAACTTTGTTTATGAACTAATCGATTTAAATATGGATAATATTAGAATTTAACTGAAACCAAATTCCATACATCCTAAAGTGATATAAGATTGACAGAGAGAATGTGTGTAAACAAACGTTACTAAAAGGTATCGTTCAAATTATAGAATTGGATTTTATTGATGAGATCTCTTGGCGATGAATTAAGTCAAACTATCACACCACTAGCTAAAGTGTTGTGTGAACATTAATATTTGAATTGTTGGAAAATTAATCGCTTTCTAAATCTACACTTGTGAGCTGCACAACCAAATATATTTAGTCTTCAAAACGCCACCCGATTTAACTAGTTTATAATCGTTATAAATTAATTAAATAAATTACTATTTACAAAATATTAATTTTTGTTATAATTCTTATATGGGGTATTCGGTAAACGTGGTAGCTACTAGAAATATTATGGGTACTATCAGTGATTAATTGGGTGCGTATATAAAAGTAATATATATATATATATATATCTGTGTGTGTGTGCCTGTATGTATGTACATCGATATACGATATCGACGTAAATTTAAATTTGATTAAATAGAATCAATTATAAATGGGTTTTAGTATTTAATTCATCCATTATGGGAGCAATATAGGCCATCCAAAAAAGGAATAAAAGGAGGGAGAGTGATGTGGATCTGTGTTTGAATTAGTAGGAGGGAAATGCGGAGATTATGTCTCCTAGTTCTCCACATAAATAATAACCCAACCCACCACTTTTAGTTTAGAATTTTGCTTCATTCCTCCATAGTTTTGGCTATACTAACCAACTCCTTAACCAGCTATTCACCGGATCCATTTGTCTAAATGCCAGGATAGTGGTACATCTCGGAGATCGAGGTGTGAATCTAAGGCATCAATCTCTTAGGTAACCTTTATATTTGCAATATACACAATCCACTTGCAATTAAAACAATTTTATGTATGTCTAAATTTCTTTCCTTAATTATAAATGCATTAGATCTCATTAAACAACAATTTTACATTAAAATTTTTATTTAATACAAAGTGAAAAAATTAAATATGTATGTAAATATAATAACTAGGCTGTATATATACTTTAATATATATTATAATTTTCCAAGAATTATAAATATTTTTTTAACAATTTTTAATGATTATTTATTAATTTTAAAACCTAAAATTCAATTAAATCATATTTAAAATGCATACATACCTACATACAAACATATACATACATGCATGCAAGCAAACAGACACACACACACACAATATATATATATATATATATATATATATATATATATTAAATATTATAAAATAAATTTTGGCTAATTAATTAAAAAATACTTTAATGGCTGAAATCTAATTTTATTATATATATATTGATTATTTATTAAAACAATGTATGTCTTTAATAAAATTATCACACACACATTTATTAAAATTAGCTTTTTTCTTCTAGGTCAAATGATATTTTACAGGTGTATAATTTTGAAACATTTATTTTATGATACACACATATATCAAAACAACATTATGTATTTTAAGTAAATAAATAAAAATAATAATTTAGCTTGTAAAAATTAATTATATATATTTAAATTTAATTATAGATACGTCAACTAATAATTTTAAGATCTGGTTTTTTTTAAATGTTTTACTAAGTCTTAATCAGATATTTTACATGTAAAATTTAAATTTAAAATTTAATGACTTAGTCAAAATTAGATTATATTATATATAAATAATTTTGAAATATATATATATATATATATTATATTTATATGTTTTGAGATAATAAACACATATATAAATGGGCAATGTATACAAAGGGATATAAATCCCAATATCTATTTATGTATACATTAACCATGTACACCTTACTATGTTGCACATTACACTTACATATACACTTGAATATATACTGATATATACACAACATATAAATATTGAATTAATTAATATATATTAATTAATTAAATCAAGAAAATTAAAATAAGTATGATATTATTTAAAATAACTATCTTGTGTATATATTAGACTTCATAGGCCCACTAAGATCCAATAAGAGAATCTTCTTTAAATCCACCTATTTCACCCCTGTAGAACAAGCATGTTCCAACTATGGTATCACAACTAAACGGTTTATGCGGTCTAATTAGTCAACATGGAGCCAACTAACTAAAGCTACTTATCCGATGAGTGTCTAGAATTGTAGTGTCTAGGCTAAAGGTTGAATAATCAAGTACCCTCCCCTCCCTAGCTACTAGAATGACCTAATGGGTAGAGTAATCCAGAAGGTTGGCCTAGATATAAGGCCCATAGTTGTTTGGGCTTGGACTAATTTTCAAATTAAGAATTAAAATTTTAAAAATATATATTATTTTTAAATGTTAAATTTGAAATATAAAATGAAACTATATAAGCGTTATTTAGTAAATTTAAATTTTAAAAAATGTTTTGAAAAATAAAACAATTAATTTTGAATTTATAATATCCATATTTAATTAATTTGATTAATTAAATTAAATTAAAAAATTAATTCAAAGATTAATTAAATATATACGTATACACACCCCCAATATATATATATATATGTATGTATGTATGTATTTATTTAATTATAATTATTATAGTTGTATATTCATCTTAAACTTGTTTAGGATGAACTATATTACATTTCATATTAATTAAATATTTAATTAAATTGTTTAGTTAGATAAATGAAATTATTAAATAAAATTGATTTAAGGTTAATTATTTTAAAATATATACATACTACGATATGTATATATAAACAAACTATATATGTTATAGTTGATTATTTATCTTAAATAGTTTAAAAAATATATATAAAATTTCCTAAATTATATATATATATATTAAATTAATAATATATGTTTTAATTAAAATTAATAATTAAATTTATTTTAATTAGCAAGATACATATATATATTATAAATTAATTGAATTATAACAATTGTAAACAAATTGAATTTGTATAACCATATATGTATAAAATAATGTAAGTAGGACCGAAATAAACCCAAAATAGATTTTTGGAGTAAGTACATACATAAAGTTCCTATATCGTGACTTTAAATGCGTTTGACACTTGAATCACAAGGGTGTTTCATAAGAAACACATTGTTCTTTAAATCTGATATCACTCAATGTGTATATATTAAAGATTATGAATCTATACTATATAAAGTTATCATATACCATTTATATATTTATAGACTACTTATATACATTTTAGTTGTTGAGCAAACTCAAGGCAGTGATGTGAAATGAATTGGAATTTCGAACACTTCGTAATTAGATATCTAAAATATTAAGTATTTGAATCTTGGATTAAATATGATTAAACTGATTTTATAACCTCCTTAACCCTTTTTTAATTAACAACTAATAATGGTAAACTTATTTTTGAAAAATGTCTACAAAACTAAATAGTTCGAAGAAATATCGATAATGTGATAGAAAATCATTTATCGATAAACGGCTTTTTACTCGACAAAAGTTGTTCGATCTTATTGTTCGTTCCTTATATATTAATGTGTAATTAGTTAGAAACTAAGAATATTTTGCGCTAATTATAATTAGTGCAGTAAGGTGAATTAAGCAACGATGTCATAGAAGATTGAAAGTTTATAGTATGGTGGATCGATTATACAAATGACAAGTATATAACTAAATTAAACTATAGTGTGACGATAGTAAAGAATGTAAATAAGAATAATCACACCAGGGTTTTTATACTGGTTCGGACCTCCCGTCCTACGTCCAGTCCCGAAGCTCCTCTTCAGAATTTCCTTTCACCAAATAACCCTCACTTCACCCGGAGGAATAGCTTTACAATAGTAGAGTTTCTTTGTCAACTATGTGTTCTCTATTACACGGATTTTGACTATTTAGCACAATTGAACTTCTTATATCTCTTGAATGATTGAATACAATATTGTTCGAGAGAATATAGAAGTGTATGATCTCAGATTTTCAGATTGGGTAGCAAGTAGATGATTAGAACAAGAGATGATCAAGATAGAGAGTTGAGTTATCTTTTGATCCTTCTTGATTCTTGTTTATATAGTTGTAGAGTGTTGCTTCTAGTAGTTGCAACTCTTCCCTTTCAGTCTAGAGTCATTACTGTTCACTGGTGAAGATTTGTGGAGGAGAGATTGAGTTGTGTCTCTTCGGAGATGACAGTTGTTATTTGAATTTTTGCCCCGAGCCCAGTTTCAGACGTCTAAATGGTGTTTTCAGACGTTCGAAACCTAATATTATTTTTTGTCCAGTATCTAAGTTCAGACGTCTAAAGTTCTGCATTCAGACGTTTGAACCTGTTAATTGAGGTTCTCCTGGGTTTATTCTTGAGTGCATCTCCCTTCGATCGTCGTGTTACTTTGTAGATGAATCTCTTTAGTGCTTTTAGTCTTCATCTTGTCACAATAGTGATTTGTCTTGCTTTGAGTTTGTATCTGCATGGTTGTATGATATATATGATTTCCACTGTATAGTTATCATCGTCGAAATCGTAAACTAAAGGTTCTAACATTCTCCCCCTTTTTGATGATGACAACTATATAATGTACTTAGATAATAATTAAAGAAAGGTTGATAATAATTACAGAAAGGTTCTCCCCCTAAATATAATCTCCCCCTATAGGTGTGCATATTTATTTTTCTCCCCTTTTGTCATTATCAAAAATAATCGAAGAAGTATAAACATAATGCAAAGCCAAGTATGATGTACATATATAATTATAACACTAATCAAAAATAATGATTATATCTTTTAGCACAGCAAAATATTGATAGTGTCTTACCAGAATTTTGAGAAGGTAGTTAAGTACAACAAAATATTTTAATTTATAAAATCAAGGTAGTTCATTATGAGAGGAGTCTACTTTCCCTTTGTCCTTGTCTGTAACATCCCGCCCTTTTGACCGCCCCCAGTCAGTAATTAAACCAACTCGAAACGTTCAAAAAGACGGGTTGTTATTTAGTTTATGAGATTTAAACAGAATCAGCCACAGAAACACAGAATAATAATATTTCGCAATAATGAATTTTTATTTCTTCTTTTACAATATCAGAGTTTATACAATGTATTACATTTTTACAACGGAATATTTCTTTAAAGTACAAAATTCCTGAAACTAAAGTGAGCGTTTACCCTCTCTCTCTAACTTCGCTGCCCGAAAATCTTCAAGCTGTAAAATACTCGGTCTGACCCGAGTATTACATTCAAAAGAAAATAATACACAGGTCAGTCTAATTCAAACTCAGTTATTAGTGCATAGAAGCAATAATAATCAAATAGACGACAGTCACAATAATTCTCGTCTATCCGACCCTTTTAATAAAGAAATCGGATGATGGAAATTATAACACTTAACAGTGTTAAACAACAATGCAGCAGAATTAAATCATCAACAAAGATAAATGAAAAGATTTTTTTTTAAATGAAGATGATTTAGAAAAGAACAAAATTGCCGAAACGGCGATTAACAACAAAAATTATCAATTTAAACCAAATCAAAATACGATTCAAAATATATTGAATTTGCAACATAAAACAATTCCAGAAATAGAAAACATCAATTAAAACATCAATTCTGATTGGCTGCAGTACACACACGCGTGTACGGCCTCGCCAATACGGCATATGAAATACGCAAAAGATCAATGAATCAAAACAAAAGAAATATCAATTAAAATTTGTCAATTCTGTGTGACTGCAGTACACGCACGCGTGCACTGCCTCGCCACTAGTATAAAATAGGGATCAACACAAGGTCAAATCCGAGCTACTAGCTGGATTCAACTCAAGTGATTTCGAAAAAACAAATCCAATTTCATCAATGCGATGCAAAACAACAAGGGCAAAATTTCAACCAAAGAAACTGCAAATATCAAAGTAAAGCAAGAAATAACTGCACAATAGAACTGCAGTTGAAACAAGCAAATGGCCACGAACTAAACAGTAGAGCAACGACAACGTAAGTGCCGAACTCAACTGAACAGCACAAGTTAAGAACTGCAACACTACAACTACACATGTTACTGTCAGGCCAAATCAAAACAAAGTATTCAAACCAGAGTGGTTAAGGAAACCCAGAGCCAACAGCAATGCAAAGAAATCAAAGACCAAGTCGCAACCGTGATGATCCATCACAGTGCAACAAAAATAAATGCATCAGTGCACATGAGAATTGACTCAGTGCAATACAAAATAACAAGGGTACAATTGCAACAAAAGAAGCTGCAACTACCACAAGTATTCAAAGTTGAAGGCAACTTGCAGTTCAACAACAAGTGCACAAAGGCAGTCATACCCAAAACAATGCAATGGCCATAGTTAATTCGACACAGGGGCCAACTAAAATGAAATGAAACTAGAAATTCCAAAACCAGCATCAACCAAGTTCAAATAACATAGGCAGCAAGCTCCAAACATAATGCAGCAGGGCATATATATATATATATATAACAAGCATGCTGCACAGATGAACAAGACTCAACAATGCCAAAACCATGGAACAGTAGGCAGATTCAAAATCAAATCAGAGTTGTGATAACCAATGTCGCCAACGAAACATTATATACATAAGTGTTCGAGGCAACATGTAATAATGACCAAGCAGCAACCATCGTGCAACCTGGACATCTCAATAAATACAAAAATCAGAGCAATCAAGCTATAGTATGACAAAATGCACAGATCACACTCGAGTACATTGTCTCAAGGAAATTCTTAGTGCACAGTATACGTGTCAACAAATGCACATGAAAACAACTTAAGATCAATGCATAAGATATATCCAGACCTGACTGAAATGTTCAGGCATTGCAACCATACAATGGTGATATGGTTGTAGAGAAAAAAACTCAAAATTCCATACGTACACTGAAATAGTTAATTGTGAAATACCAGACTTCAAGTGAAGCAGTGGACAGGGAAAAAATAAAACAAAGCAATCTCAATACGACTGTAATGAATCACTGACTCCAGTAAACAACAATTGGTACTAGTTAATGACTGCAACACTACAACATCTACTAGTGACCATACCAAGTCGAGTCAAGACCAAATATCAACTCAATTTACAACTAAAGACAGATAGCCGAAGCCAGCAAGTGTTCACAACCGCGAACCATGAAATCAAGTGAACCAGTAAATGATACAACAACAACATAAGCAAGCAAATCATGGAATGGCAGTATCAATGTCAGGGCAGTGCCAAAGTTTCAAATCAAAATAAGGCCGCAGGTGATTTCAAACAAAATCACTTTCGAACAAAGATAAAATCAAGCCAACAAACCCAAACCACTTTCACAAAATAAATTTTTAAGTTTAAAAGTCAAGGCCGATGACAGCTGAAAATCAACGCCGTGTTGGCCAAGGCGAAAAGAGCGAACAAAAACCAGAAATCAACCCCAATATTAAAACGAAATCGAATGGCTTAGAAAATCAAGAAGCCATAATTAAAAATGTCGAAGTCGACAAATTTGAACACCACAAATTCAAAGCCTTGAATTTGACAGAGTCGTGAGTCGAACAAGTCAAAGCAAAAATTCACGGAGCAGCAAAAAAACAACACCGTGGTCATCACGGAATCAAAATCAATGACCAGAGGCAATGGACAGTACGATCGAAGATATACAAAACCAAATCGCCTCAAATATAATCATCAAGCCAGAAATCATCAAAATAGTTCAATATCAATTTAATGGTGATGGCCGAGACAAAGCAACATGAAAGCAAAACTCGAAATTGTAGAAGCATCATACGGGAATGAACTAGATGTGAGTAAACGAAATTACTCACCTTTGCTATCGGAGCAGTCGCGAGTAAAACGAAGAAAACGTCGATCGACTGAGCTACGAAGGTCGGCCGCCTTCGATTTTGATCAAGCCCTATTTTTTTTGAAGACGAGCGAACGAAAAAGATTAACAAAGCCGCCATATTTTTTTCTCTTTCGTTTATTTGTTTCTAGGGTTTCGAGTGAAAAATGAACGGGTTTTCCAATTGAACAAAAGAGGGAAGGTATAAACTTATCACGGTACCAATATCAATAAAAAAGACTATCAACCGCAATTAGTCAACTAATTTAATCGTCATTTGACGATAATAATTTAACAGCAAAAACCTGGGTTGATACAGAAATTTAAATTGAATTCGATTTAAATTTCAACGCGTTTATGTGTTGTATGCTCTCATAACCACTCCGATAAATACGAAATTTGAAATCCAGTAATAATTCAATATTACGGACCCAATGGAACTGGTTTCGTCGAATTCCAAGACTGTGCCTCGGAAGGCTATTTTAAATTCAATTTAAATTATAAAATTTCAAAACTGAACAAATCACTTTCAAATTCAATTCTGAAGCTTCTATTAACTTCAGTATTATCAATGTACTTTTCTAAGCCTTTGAAATATTTTAAATCAACTTTATACTGAAGATCCAAATTTTTATTCAACTTTCATATAGATTAAATTCAAAAATTTAATCGCCAAATTCATTCTGATAATTTGAAATTCAAGTCAAATCATCATTCAAATATTTAAAATTTATTAAATATTTTCAATTTAAATTGTTCAAAATTCAGGGTCGTTACATTGTTGCCGGTCTTTGGCGATGTGTGAGGAGATTGAGAAGGTGTGGACCAGTCAAAAGAAGGTTGACGGGCTTGTTCAAGTGCTTGATCAAGTTTGGAAACCACTGAAGCAAGAGAGTCTTCAACTTTGGAAAGCCTTGTGGACAATGTGTGATCAACCTTGTTATTTGTTTACCAAGGAGAATTTGATTTCTCGATAGGAGCACTTGGTTTTGTAAGGTTAAGTGACCAATATTGTCATTAGCATTAGGCTGAGTTCGTGCTTCCAAAATCTCCATATCAGAGTGATATTCAAACGAGGAAGGAAGAGGTGGAGATGGTTGCCTTGGTATTTCAACATTATCTTGTTGTTGTTGTTATTGAGGAGGAGGAGGTTGATCTTGTGCATTTCTCCATTCTAGAAAAGTCATATCAGATGGTGGTTCCTCCAGCAAATGCATAAGATTGAAAAAATTTGTTCCACTATATTTGATAGGTAATTCCTCAAAAGCAGAAATATACGATGGGATGTTTAGTGCTTTGAGGATTCGCATAATATAAGCCGGGTAAATGGTAGTCTGGCGAGATCTATTCCAAAAACCTTTTAGTTCATCGAAGATGAACTGAGCCCAATTGATCTTAGTGCGATTAAATAGTGTGTATAGTGCTTTGTGTTCAATATCAGTTCTTTGTTCATGGCTACCTAATCGAGGGATGATGGTATTTATAAGCATTCGGGTAAGGAGCCTAGCACGTGGCCTAAGGAATTTGGATGGAAACCGAGGCACTCGATTTTCCCATAATTGATGAGTGATAGTATCACGGGGTTTGAATTGCATGTCCTCCATTTCAGATAAATTATGACCCGTAAAAGAGCACTCTAAGAATCGTCCAATCATAGCAAGGGTTAACTTGATTGTTGTTCCATAGACACTTGTCCATAACCAATCTTCATCATTCTCAGTAGTCCATACCGATGGACTATCTAGATTAATGTAAAAGAGATATATAGCTAATTGATCAATAGAAATGTCGTTGGAATTAAAAGAAATAAGAGTTTTCAATTCACCTTGCTCACATATGTCATCCATATCATAAGAAGGAAATTTGATTAGACTATAGAAAGGACCTAGATGCATCTTCTTAATCTTCAAGTTGTCAAAGCGTCGTCTGTTTATTGGATTCTGAAACAACCAAGTGTTGATTTGAGTATCAGTTACCATCAATGATTGAGAGGAAGATTCTTCTCCATGCTTCCTTTTCTTAACTCCCATCCTTTTAGTTCGTGGTGGCATTAATTTGGTAAGAAATTCGATTAGAAGAATTTTGAGAAAGATAAATTTTAATTTGGAAACGAATTGAAATAGTGAAAAAGTAATTGATCGATTAGATATAGGGTTTTTTTATAAAAAAAACTGTCGTTTCCAATTCCAGACGCCTGAAATAGTGGATCAGACGTCTGAAGATGCCTAATTTAGAAACAGAGAGTAAATCAGATGTCTAGAATCAAAACTCAGACGTTTGGAAATTTTTTATGTGAGATTGAGGGTGATTTAAGACGTCTGGACTTGAATTCAGACGTTTGGGAACATATAATTTGTTCCAGATTCTTAGTTCAGACGTTTGGAATCTATTTTAGACGTCTGAAAACTCCAGGTTAGCTTCTTCTTTTTTTTGAGAATTTTGTGAGGAAAAAACTTTTTTTATTGAATACAATACAATACAAACAAATATATACGTATATAATCGTCTCCAAACGTCATAGTTTATTTTTCTTGGTTCCATTCCCGACGATCCCATGAATTCGTTTTGCTTGGGTATTTTCTTTTGATGCTCGTATTGGTGACCAAGAAGGAGGTATTATATTCGTATTTAAAATATAAATATTTTTATTTCGAAATCCTTCAAATAATAAATATGTATTACTATCAAATATATTGCAACGATTTTTCTCGAAATTTATTTGAAAACCTTTATCACATAATTGACTAATGCTTAATAAATTATGTTTTAAATTTTCTACTAATAAAACATTAGAAATAATAGGAGAGTTAGAAATACCGATGTTTATGACTTCTCCAATTCTGATGACATATCCTTTTGAGTTGTCTCCAAAGGTTACGGTGCCTCCATCAATATATTTTATATTTGAGAGCATCTTGGCATTCCCGGTCATGTGTTTTGAACAGCCACTATCAAGTATCCATTTCTCCTTGCTTTTATTTTTGGGTACCTATAAAACAAAAATTATTCAATTGGTACCCACTTCTTTTATTAGGGTCCTAAATGTTAGGAGGGGAGGGTAGCCATACCCAAGTGGGTTTGGGTCCTTTAAAAATATAATTGTTATTAAATACTACACTTGATAAAAAGCTATCAATATGTTTTTGTCTAATTAACTTATTATTAGATTTTGGTATCCAAATTTTATATTTTTAGATTTTGCATATTTACTTAACTTTGGTGTCTTTTTGAAACTTTGATACAAGATACTTTTCTTTATAGTATTTCCTTTTTTCTTTTGTGAATTCTTTTCAAATCCTAATCCATTTCGATTACCAGAAGGTTTTGAAATTTTAATTAAATTATCAAGATCTTGGTTTCCTTTGTTAAACTTTGAAACATTGTTAGTAATTTTTTCTAGCTTATCCTTTAATTCACAAATTTTAGTTTTTGAAATTTCTATACTACTTTTTAGTTCAATATTTTCCTTAATCAAATTTTTATTCTCAAGTTTTAACCTTTCTATTTCACTAATTTGTGTATCATATTCGATAGACTTTTTACACTTTTCTTGTGAAATCACCAATTCTTCTTCTAAAATAACTTTTTCATCCTTTAATAATCCAATTTCTAGTTCCAGTCGATTTATTTTGGCTAGGTGTTCTTAATTCAATTTTTTGATTTGTCTAAACTTATCATCGAGTTCCATACTTAATTCTAATAATTCATTATAGCTAAGTTCAGGACATACCTCATCAGTGTTAGCCATAAAACATACATTAGCTTGTTCTCCATCGCTATCACTATCACTATCAGAAGACGATGATGAATCAGAATCATCCCAAGTGACTTTAAAAGCTCTTTTCTTCTTAAATTTCTCAAATTTGTTCTTTTTCTCATTGTTGTGTTTAGGACAATCCTTCTTCATGTGTCTGTATTGATCACATTCATAGCACTTGATTTGTGATAGATTTGTTGTATTGGATTTCCCTTCCTTTTGGAATTTGGTCATCTTTATAAATTTCTTGAATTTGTTGTAATTCTTGGCAATGAAAACTATCTCTTCTTCATCCAAATCCGAGTCATCATTCTTTGCTTGAAATGCTATGTTCTTCTTTTCAATATTTTGTTCTTTTCTAGCCTGTAAGTTAGCTTCATAGGACATTAAATTTCCTATCAACTCTTCAACCTTGAGAGTAGAGAGATCATTAGCTTCTTCAATAGCTAATACCTTCCTTTCCCAATCCGATGTTAAAGGGTTGAGTATTCGAGAAACTAAATCAAAATCAGTAAAATTAACTCTTAATGCCATAAGATCATGTTGGATAGTTTGAAATCTAGAATACATGTCAACAATAGTTTCATTTTGATTCATTTTGAATGAAGAGAATTGGTTTTGCAAAATTGAAATCTTAGTTTGTTTGACCTTTGGTGTACCTTCGTGTGTGATTTGTAAGGTACGCCAAATGTCAAATGCAGTAGCACATAACATGACACGTGAAAACTCATTTTTATCTAGCAAGCAAAATAAGACATTCATAGCTTTAGCATTATTTGAGGCTAAGGTCTTTTGTGCATCGGTCCAAGTGTTCATAGTAGTGTTAGGTGCTTCATACTTATTTTGTGTGGCAGACCATATTTCTAGACCATTGGCTTCCATAAAGATACGCATACGAGTGGACCAATATGCATAGTTGGAGCCATTAAATAGTGGGGGACGTGCGGTAGATTGACCTTCTTGAAAGATACTTGCCATATTAGTGATTCAAAAACTTGTTACAATACTTTTGATCAAACCAAGCTCTGATACCAATTGAAAGTCTATAGTATGGTGGATCGATTATACAAATGACAAGTATATAACTAAATTAAACTATAGTGTAACGATAGTAAAGAATGTAAATAAGAATAATCACACCAGGGTTTTTATACTGGTTCGGACCTCCCGTCCTACGTCCAGTCCCGAAGCTCCTCTTCAGAATTTCCTTTCACCAAATAACCCTCACTTCACCCGGAGGAACAGGTTTACAATAGTAGAGTTTCTTTGTCAACTATGTGTTCTCTATTACACGGATTTTGACTATTTAGTACAATTGAACTTCTTATATCTCTTGAATGATTGAATACCATATTTTTCGAGAGAATATAGAAGTGTATGATCTCAGATTTTCAGATTGGATAGCAAGTAGATGATTAGAACAAGAGATGATCAAGATAGAGAGTTGAGTTATCTTTTGATCCTTCTTGATTCTTGTTTATATAGTTGCAGAGTGTTGCTTCTAGTAGTTGCAACTCTTCCCTTTCAGTCTAGAGTCGTTACTGTTCACTGGTGACGAGTTGTGGAGGAGAGATGGAGTTGTGTCTCTTCGGAGATGACAGTTGTTATTTGAATTTTTGCCCCGAGCCCAGTTTCAGACGTCTGAATGGTATTTTCAGACGTCTGGAACCTAATATTATTTTTTGTCCAGTATCTACGTTCAGACGTCTGAAGTTATGCATTCAGACGTCTGAATCTGTCAATTGAGGTTCTTTTGGGTTTATTCTTGAGTGCATCTCTCTTCGATCGTCGTGTTACTTTGTAGATGAATCTCTTTAGTGCTTTTAGTCTTCATCTTGTCACAATAGTGATTTGTCTTGCTTTGAGTTTGTATCTGCATGGTTGTATGATATATATGATTTCCATTATATAGTTGTCATCGTCGAAATCGTAAACTAAAGGTTCTAACAAAGATACCTATGAAGAGTGGTATTTTGGGAAGCCTTAAGGGTGAAGTAATGATGTGTAAAGGTGACCACATGTGGGGAGGGGGGTGGATGAGCTCTTTGCTAGCCAAGAAGGTTTAGGAAGTGGTTATGACTACTTGTTAAAGTCTATCTAACCCCTTTATTGGTTCACAAATTTGGGTTGCCAATTTATTTACACAGAAAGCTAATGTCTTCATCTCCTTCTCTCTTCACTTTAACATTTTCAAATCAAAACAAATGAAGTCCAAACTTTTGCAAAGGTCCTAACACACCATAGAAACAAGCAACATCAAGTCAAAGATGGGAGAAGATGATAAAACTATGCATTTTGTTTAGGCCATGACAAGCTAGGCAAGGGAATGCATGATTAAGCTATTTTGGTGCAAAAAGTGGGAGCTTTGGCTAGTGGGTGTTGGTAGGAAGGGTTCTTGTGTTTGTGGTGGCCTGTGCTTGTGCAAGCTTGGTTTTGGGTGAGTTAATTCACCATTTGATTGCATATGTTGTGATATGTTTGTTGTGCTTAAATATAAAGTTGAAGTGAACTAATAAAGTTATAACTTTGGACCTTACTTGATTTTGAAAGCAAATGACATTTCTAGTATGTATATCATCACTTCTATGACCTTCTATAACATGTGGTATGGCCTTGACATTATGTATATATTGTTGTTTGACTTGTGTGCTAAAATTGGAATGGATGTGGGATGGTCCATATAGCGATAGTCACTATGCTATGAAAGCACTTTGAATCCCCATGTGTTTAAACCTGTTCAAATTGTTTGCATGTTAATAAATTATGATATAATATATTTTTATTGTGCTCTACACATGAATAAGTGTATGTGACAGCAAGGAATTGGTTTGGAAAGTAGTAGAACTTATGAAACAAAGTTGTAAAAGTTAGAAGCGAAATAGTATCTATGGATGCACTTTGTAAAAACCTTATGTTCGACGATTTTTAATATTATTTTGAAAAATATCCATAGGGGTTTCTTTGCGTATTTAACAAGAAATATAAGTAAAGCACTTATTAACAAAAATTGGACATTAAATCAATTGTTAACATGTTGAAAACGAATCGAACATTGAAGGGGTTTAAAACTGGTTTTGTAGCATAAATAGGAATCTATAACACTTTGAATCTAAAACACTTTCTGGGTGTTTCAAAACTATTGATTATTGTTCTGTAAGTGCTATTGTTTGCTGTTTGAAACTTTAAATGGTTTAAAATGACATTTAAACTGGAATACTTTCTGGGTGTTTCTAAATTTTAGACGGCACTTCTGTAAATGTTGTAGTATGTGGTTGAGACTTTAAAATGGTTACAAATGATATATAAATAAAGTATTTTTCCAAGTTCTTTTTAGAGATGTTTAATAACATTAATTAGAGTATTTTAAAAGTGTTTCAGGTTCAAATTTTTTAATAATTATTTATGAATATTTAAAGTAAAGGGTTTTTAAAATGTAAAACAAGCTTTTTATTGTATTTTTTAATGTGAACTTTGTTATTTTTAAGTAATATTTTGTATAAATATTTAAAACCTACTTAAAAGTATTTTTGAAGTATATATATAAGTTTGGAAAAGCAACAAATTTATAAAGAGAGTAAAAGTGGTTTTGTTATAACCTTAAGTTATAATGAGTGGTTTAAGAAGATAATTAAAAGTACATTACCTTGTTTAATAAGTGTAGATGTTATTAGACCTTTGAAATGAATGTTTTAAAGATAATGTAAGTATGAAATGGTTTTGGGTTTATAACGACGATGTTTAAATAACATTTTTTTAACCCATTTAAGTATACTTTTGAAAATGTGAAATCTTGTTTAAGATTTGTGAATATTCTTATACCATTTGGGATAAAAATATAAACATATTTCTAAATATTGAAAAGAGCAGAAATGAATAGTGAAATAGTAGTATACATACATACATAAATGCATACATACATACATAAATGCATACATACATACATGCATACATATATACATATATATATATATCTCTTTTGTAAAAGTATTTTAAATATATATACAAGTATTTACATAGAAGTTTTAATTGATAAAAGAATTAATTAAATAAAAAGGATATTAGAAGTTGCTTATGTGACTTAATCATGTTTTGTATATTTACTTGTTTATGGAAGGTATTTAATCCTATATTTGGCACTAAAAGCCAACAAAGTAGGCTTATTCTTTTTGTGAGAGTTGAGAATGATGTTCAAGTGAGGCATAGAACAAAACAGTGCTCTAACCTACCAGCTTCACTCTTGATCGAGGGATAAAGTAGGTTGAGAAGGTCGAAAACGTGATATGTATACTAGATTTAATTTTGATATGCAATGCTTTTCATTTCATACTTTGAGATCCCTTAGGGAGTATATAAAAGCCTTGTAGCTTCATATGCTTTGAGATCCCTTAGGGAAGACTCATTGGTATGAAACGTCTCTCGCTTTAAGAATGTACATATACTATATCCCCTATGGAGGACTCCTTCATATCGTTCGAGATCCCCCGGGGAGTACTACTTTATATCATTTGTTTACTTCTAAAAGAACCGGAATTGGGTTAACTATAAATTCACCGATTGGGTTTTATAGAGTTTGGGATTTGATAAGTGTATTACTTACCGTAAACCACTTCAAAATTGATATACGGGTTCTATGTTTTGAAAGCAGTTATGGAGTAAAATGCTATTGAGTTGAACTGTCTATCCTAAGGTTAAGTCTAAGGAAGAGGTCCGCATTAATATTTCAAACGATTCAAGTGAGGATACTGTCTATCTTGAGGTTAGTTCCATGAGACAGGATAGAGTTAGCATTCGTCGGACAACTTATGTTGGAATCAATGGAGAGGTTCGTGAACCGTTCGAGATGATATTCGAGATCTGTTCGAGTGATGAAGACTCGTATGTTGAGATGCTGAACGTGACTTCATCATCGGTAATGATAGAAAACAAAGTATGGGCATAACCGGTATTTAGCTAACTTAATATGGTACATCAACTCCAAATATCTAGAGATGCTTTCGATTAGTTGGCCCCGGGAGTTGATGGAATTAGGTATCACATATTCGGGCATGGACCGGCTATGCTTTTCTTTGTGACATATTCTACATAGAGATATGCATGGTTTTAAAAGGTAGTTTCTGACCCCTATTACGAGGCCTGCCTCGATGTACTAAGGAGACCTCCATGGAAATCCATATGCAAACATACCTTTGCAGTTTTAGTTGTACTTCTAATGTTGTTGTGTTGTGAGATGCAAGCAACACAACTATTTTTTTATTTATATTATACACCCTAGATACTATTTATTATATCGTCATATGTACTTGGTAAATGGCTTTGGTTCTTTTGAGGGTATAACCATTCGGGTGATTCAGATGGTCTCGAAGATACTGTTATATGCTGATCACATATTTCTTGAGTTTCTCATATAAGACTTATGTTCGACTCATGGTTTTATCTTTCACTTAATACCTCGACTGCCCTTTCGAGCAGTTCGAGAAAGGCTGATTTTAATTGAATATTATTTGGAGCTTTAAGAGACAAGCCGGATGCTTCCATTAGCCTATATAGTATTTTATTTACACTGCACTACTATTATGTATATATCGACAATTATGAGGACTTGCTATTATAACTGTCTGGGCTGATGATAGTATTTAGGATTGTAACTTTGAAATTGCAATGAATCGGAATTGTATAACTGTGATTTTTGGAATATATAATTTTTTTTAAATATTCTATTTGGGGTTTTATTTAAAATATAATAAAATCTTTGTTTCAAATAACTGCTTGATTTTTTTATGACGTATCTTTAATTTAATTTATATAATTTTTCCATAATTTTTAATTTGGGAAATATTTAAATTTCTGTTTGACGCATTTTATGGCAAACGTTGGCATTTTTGAAATTTAACATAATTTAATAACCAGTGTGTTTTATTATTGTTTTGTGGTCATGTCACCTTATTGTGCGCAATCGTATTTGACTTTCTGTCGTTCGCGCCTCGTACGCGAATGTTGTGTTTCGTAGTGGACATCCATACTTAACACGCACACCCATATATATAAATTAGCTTCCCTTATCTCTTTCCAAATCAACTCAAAAACACTTAACTGCCATTACCTCCTCTGCCCTTATACCTTTGATCTCCTCAGCCACTTCTTTGCCCACCATGGTCTGTGCTTGTGTGGGTATATATTTATAAGCTCGGGGGGAAAACAAAGAAAATCTTCTTCTTCTCCGTATTGTTTATCACTGTCAATTTCAAAAACAAGAAAAATTAAACCACCTTCTCCTTCTAAAATCAATATCCCTCAATCCAACACGAGAAATATTTGTTTTAATCTCTAATTTATTTTAAAATTAGTCTAAGGTTGTTTCGTTGAGTGTGGTGGTGGTTACAGCTATAAACAGTAAGTGGTCGAGGAGAAGTCAATTTTCGATGATCACGAATCAATGAACGGAAAATGTAGTCGAGTTCGTATCGTTAATATATGTTTTTTAGAGTTGTTCACATGATTTAGTTGCTTGGTTCGTCATGGAGGAGGAGATGAACGGAATTCATTCAAAAATAATTTTCGGTAAATCGATTGTCGAGGAGAGCATCAGAGGTGTCGAGGAGAAGCCTTGGGACGAGACGGAGGCGTTGACCATGGCAGATTTTGCTCTAGTGGTCTGTGTTGATGGGAATCGATTGAAGTAGGGTTTCAGGGCTTATATTTGTGGAGTTCGGTTATCAAATCGCGGCGGCTTACAGAGGTGACTGGAGTGGCAAGGGTGTGGGCATTGGTGCGTCTGGAGGTGGCGGTCTTGTCAATGGTGGTGGCAAGCCCCTGGAAGTGGGTGTGGTGATGGAGGCGGCATGATGGATGTATAATGGTGTTTTCTGTTTTTGGGTTCCATGGTCAGATTTTAGCAGCGACGGTTGGAGGCGTGAGCGAGGATGTCGATCAGATGAAGTCGTGGAATGGGATGTGCGGGTGGTCCTAGCTAGGCATATGGTGACGTCGCGGGTGGTGCATGGTGCACTTGTGCACCGACATGCACGAGATGTGGCTCTAGGAGCATTTCGAATTGGGGATTTTGATTTTGGAGTGTGGGGAAGATGAGTTATGTTAGCGGTTTTAGGTGTAGAGAGAAATGGGCTTGACCAGTTTGATTTTGAGGTGAAGTTTAAATGTTTAAAAACTTTGGAAAATTATAACTCCCTCATATTAGACCCATTAACACGCGGATTGTTGAATTGTGTTCGTACTTACGAATACAATGTTTTGACCTAACCCGTTGATTAGTTTGGTGCAGTATAATTTAATAATAAATAAATATTGCTCGATAATAATTATATTAATTATGATAATAACGTAGTTTAATTAATTATAAGTAATGGGTGTTATATATTTGGCCAAATAAACATCATTCTATTAAAGTAAATTGAATAGGGTAATTTGGACACCTGTTTAGCGAAATAAAACACCGTTCCGCTAACTAAATTAATTTGACATTTAATTAGCATAATAAATCCTCGTTCTGCTATCTTATAGATTTGGACATCTGATTATATATTGTTAATTGATATGCCAATTTGAATAAGTAATATGGTAAGCAGTGATGGTTAATTGTTTACATAGATGCTGAATATGTAAATGTCAGTAATAAATTTTGGAAAGTTAAATTGAATAATATGGTAGCTTGTTTAAGTACCATTATGATCATTAAGCCTCTTTCTGAATTTAAAAGCTACGGATTTAAATCAATTTCAATTTAAACAATTATAAATGTTTTATATAATTATTATTAGTACAAAGTGTTGTATATAATAATTATTTATTAACAATCTTTAAAGTTAACTAATTCATATTTTAAATATCGATTAAATTATTAAGTTATATTCTAGATATGATCTAAAGTTATTTTATACTTTAATACCATTTAAAGTTATTTATAATAATTTATTTTAAAGTTAATTATTATTTTAAAGATAATTATTATATTAAAGTTAATTATAATATTATTTTAAAGTTATTTACATTATCAATTTGAAGTTAATATTATTAATTAAAGGTTAGTTATTTCATAATTTAAAGTTAGCTAATTTATTTTAAAAAGTTATTTGATATATTATTAATATTTTAAAGTTTACTTTATTATTATAATAATATCGTTTTAAAGTTTATTTATTATTATTATAATATTGTTTAAAGACTATATATTATTATTATTTTAATATTGGTTTAAAGTTAATTTATTATTATATTAATAATGGTTTAAAGCTAATTTACTAATACATTAATATTGTTTTAAAAGATAATTTATTTACATATTAATATTGTTGTAAAGATAATTTATTATATTAATATTTTTAGGAGTTGATTAGCTATTATACGATTAAAGATATTTAAGGTTGTATTTTTAAGATGCTAAAGTTTTTATTTATCATAATTAAATAATGAATTTGTTTATAAAAGGAATTGTTTTTAAATGGAAGATTTTAAAAGGGTTTTATCTAATGAACAGGTTTATACGAAAGGGTCGAAAAGGCATGTCATTACATCATGGTATTAGAGCTTAGGTTGAGCGAATATCTAGGCCTTGGTGGGATAAACTCGTTAGAGATAGGGTTAGTAATGCCCTGGAATTAGTAAACTCATTAGAGATAGGATTAGTAATATCCTAGAATGAGTTTGAGAGTATATATAAGAGTGCGTATTTATTATTTTCATAAAAATGTTTTATATTATGATGTTTGATCTATTGAGTGGTTTATGAATTCTAGTCGATGCGTTTGGCCAACGTTATCGATAGGAATTCCTAAACACTTGAACATGGCCAAACCGTCACTGTACTGTTTTAAAATTGGTAAATGAAATAATTTTACCTAGGAGCATATTTTGTATAAAGAAAAATTTCAAAAATCAGTATAGTTATTTTGATGTGATTGCTTGTTAGGAAATGATAATATTCCATCATTATCATCTAGGATTTGATTAGTTATGCTCGCCTAGTTTCGAGCATTGAATATTTTTTGTTAATCTATTAGTAATCTTCCTTTTTGAAACTTGGTTTGGGTAGATAGGAAATTTGGGAGCATTGAAAATGATTAACTTGTGAATTTAGTTTCATAATTTGACTATAAGACATTCATTGATAATGCTGGATTAAAATTTGACTTCAATATAAGTTGTTTAAGTAAATTTAAATATTCTAAACTAAATATTTAGGAATAATTTTTTATAAACTTGACTTTATGAAAATTAGGTTTTAATTAATCTAGTTTTGTTAAAAAGGAAGCTAGAATATTTTCGAAATAATATTTGAGAAAATATTTCCTTTATAAGGAGTAATTTTATTTATAAAAATGTGTTTTATAAATAAAAGGAATTTGAGAACTTAAACTCTGTTGCTTTTGGAAAATGGTTTTCAAAGTTTTAAGAAGATGATAATAATAATATTATTTGAAGATGTCTTACGAATATAGGTATTTTAAAAAGGAATTTTGTTATAGATTTGTTTGTGTAAAAATAGATTTTGATTAAATTCCAAAAGCATGATTTGGTATACAAAAGGAAAGATGTATATTATTATTTCAAATGATTTATGGGAAAATAAGTATAAGTTTACTTGAAAGAGTTTAAAGTATAAATATTTTAGGTGATATAGTTAGGGGTATGCCCTAGGGGCAATTATGTAATTTGTTACATATATCTAACTCATTGACCAATCTTGTTCGAAATAAAAGGTATTTTCTTTCTATTATATACTTGATATAATGTGATTATATTAATTAATTAACTTAATTAAAAGTATATTTAATAGAAAAATCCATAAATGGTATATTTTGTGATAGTAGTTACAAAGTGTTGTAACCGTGAGTAATTTATCACAACAAAACAAATATACCATTTTAAATGTTCTTAGTCAAGAGCATCGAGACTAGATATCGATGTATCCGTTGAGACTGGAGTACGTAACGCTCTTCAAATGTTGGGCATTGTATTACTCATGGCTGCTAGGGGCACCTAGTGGTTACGTACTAATAGTTATTGGATAACTATGGAATGACTCACTTGATAGTTTTCTGTTGGCTAATATAACTAAGGTCAAACAGAAAATATCGATGTGACTGATTTACACAGTTCGCTCGACTTGAGAATACTATGGATCTTCAATATGAAATCTCTGCTTTGATTATAGACAAATCATGGCATGGCGTCCATCGAGTGACTATAGTTGGGTCGAGTGGAAGTATTGAAAGTGAAGCACTATTCAAGAGAGGATTCGTCTCCTCGGTAATATACGGTTAGTATCACAGTCAACTCAAGTCAACCAAAGTCAAAGTCTGTGGTTAGAGCATTTTAGTTAATAATAATTTTTATTATTGAACCAAGGACTTTGTATTTGGACTATAAAGTTGAATGTGGATGAGGTTGGAATTTTGACCATTACCAAATTCCATAAGTCCAAAGTGATATAGTTTTGACGAAGAGAATTGGTGTAAAACAAATGTCACAACCGGGTAACGCTTATTAAACTAAAATTGGATTTTACCGAAAATGAGTAAGCGATAAATTTGGCTATAATGTCACACCACCTGCTAAGTGACGTGTGAACATCAACATTAGAATAGTTCGATGTTAATCGCTGACCAAATTTACACCCAAGAGTTACACAACCGAAATGATGAATTCTCTTAAGACCGAACGATTTAATTAGTTTATAATTGTTATAAATTAATTAATATTTATGAAATATTAATTATAAAATTTGAATATGATTTCAGAAATAAATATTGTTATATATATTTATAACAGTTATAATATATCGATCGATATACAATATCGATAAGCGATTGAATTAGATTTAATTGCATAGTATTTTGGTTTGGGCTTATATGGGTTTAAGGCCCATCATTAGGGCTGCAAAATTTCAGTTTTGGGAAGGTCTAGGGGTGTCTAAAACATAGGGCATTGGCTTGAGATAATGGGTTGAGATCAAGTGAGAATGGGTAAAAAGGTTTTCCTCGTTTCTCTCTAATATAACCCTATATATATGTATCTCTAAAAATAATGATAACCTTTTTTTTGGCCCCCATTACCTTCTACATTGCTGGTTAAAACATAGCTCTCAATCCACTCCAAAATTGTCAAATATATTTTAAATTAAAATAATACTATTCGATAGTTAGAGGTCGATGATTCCGGACTTGCAATCTAACGAATCAAGAACAGTAAAAGGAAGGGAAGTCATTGTTTCAACGTGGATTCAAAGGCATCATTAAATTGGTAATTTTAATTCATATTACAGTAATTAAATTATATTCTATGATCCTATAATGAGCAATTTCATATATGTTTAAATATATTGCTACTATATGTTTAATTAGGTGAGATTTTGCAAGTAGATATAGTTGTTACAAATCAGTTTGGTTGTGTGCATAATTTGTTTATTATATTATTTGATTTATGTATAGATAAATGTTTTTTACTGTACAAAATCAATTTTTTTCATTAATAATTGTTTTATATATATTTATTAATAAATTCATATATATACATATTAATGTATATTTCTCTCTCATAATAGCATATATGCATATATAAGATATATATATGATTTAAAAAATTTAGTAAACTTATTTATATATAATATGAATTTACAAATTTGAAACTTAATTATCATACATATATTCATATTTTTAAATTGACATTTATTGAATTTTGAATTGTTTATTATATATAAAATAATTATTACATTAAAAATTCAATTTTATATTTAAAAAATATATTATATCATTGCAGAAACGTATAGAAAAAATTTAGGATTTTTTCAATAAAGTTTATTATTTTTAATAATTAATATTATTTTAGAAAAACTTTTTATGATTTATTAAAAATAATAATTTAATTGAAAAATTCTTCAAAATTTTCTTAACCTTTCATTCATGATCCTAGAATTTCTGAAAATTTAAAATTTTAATTTTAATAATATATTATTTTATATTAAATAATTATTTCCGAAATCGATGTATTTGTTTTTAAAAATAATATTTCAACTGTGAAAAATCTCCAGATTTTTTATAAGCTCTATTTTGTGATCCTAGATTTTTTGAAAATTGTAAAATTTGAATTTTAATCAATAGATTATTTTATGTTAATTATTTATGGATGAAAACATTATTTTATTCATAATATATACAAATTAAAATAATAAAATTATTATGTTTGCAAAACTAAGTTAATTTTGAATTATAAATAATTTTTAGTAATTGTTTTCTCTCTTTCTATATATATATATATATATTTATCTATATATAAATGTTTTATGTTCATGTATTATAAATAATATATTTATACATAGATATGTGTGTGTGGATTTTGTAACACATATACATGCATATATTTGGACAACATACATGTGACGCCTCACCTCAATACCCACGCTAGCCAAGGACACTACGATGTAGTGCTGTCAACTAGCACGGAGAATAAGGCTGTTGAGGAGCGACCATCCATGTAATTGCTTATCACACGGTGGCTATAAAATAATCTTCGGAAACAAACATAGAACTAAACATAACACAAATCAGTCACAGCCATCCATATCACAAAGGCGGAAGAAGATATGAATATATAACTAACACATGAAAGTGTACATCAGAGTAGTGGTAAAAAAGATCCACAATAATACAAAAGAATAGCAACACGTGCTATACCAAAAGAATACAACTATGAGTCCATATCTCAAGTGTATACAACAAAAACTGCTAAACTAAATAGTTAGCCAAAAGTCAGAGTAACAAATCCCGGGAGGAAGTCAAGCAGAAGCACCTGTAACATCTCGGTCTGACCCGAGTATTATTTAAGAAAATAATAAACGGATCAGTCTAACTATAAATATCAGATGACATGATATAAAATAAAAGATATGGCATAAACATAGAATATCCATACTGACATACTACTATAAGTATGAAAATGATGATCAATAGGAGATCAACCGATGAGAAATGATCAATATCACAAGAATCTTCTCAAAGATCCAAAGAGGGCATCATACCCTAAACTTATACTCATAACAAGTCAATGACATAAAAATCCAGAAATCAAAACAAGAAATCCAGAAATCATAAAAAGAGAAAGAGGCCTATCACATGATGGTCCGAAGACCATGGGGCGCTACCCCATATGTGTGAGTCGGAATCACACTGATTGAGGCCTAGGCTAACCAAAAAGCAAAAAGGTATGTGTGAGTGGAATCACACAAGTGGTGTCTAGCCTAACCTCGCAAACAAAAAGGTATGTGTGAGTCGGAATCACACCACTGCGGTCTAGACTAACCTTGCGGACAAAGAGATATGTGTGAGTCGGAATCACACCACTGCGGTCTAGTCTAACCTTGCAAACAAAGAGACATCGCACAATTGCTAGTCTAATCATAAAATGATCGTCATGATCAATGAGAAGTGTCAATTACACCAAGCTAGTAAATATATGAGTTTAGCTTCATGTCCCATAACCACTTGCTTAACTTAAATATTTACGAACAAGCTGTAAATCTTCACTAGGAAATTGTCACAAAAAGGGTTCAATCGAACAAGTCCAAGAGCTAACCGACGAAGTGAACGCAAGCGTTTCATACCACTCGTTTTACTAAGTCGTTTAAGTCGATTTCTCATTCGAGTGAAGTAAAGGCTTGTATATACTAGTAGATTGGAAATCGGTTTGAGAAAACAAACTTTTAATATTTAAAATAGTGTTGAAATTGCTTTGATGAAAGAGTTTTGATATTTAGTACTAGTATTGAAACCTTCATATATCTTTAAAGTGACAAGTCATAAAACGATTGTAGAAACAATCTAGCACAAAAATTCACATTCGAAGACGTGAACAAAATCCAAGGAAATCAGCTCAAAATGCATCAAAGTGGAAATTCTGATGAATGCTTTTCAGATAAGATTGCCTACGCAGAGTAATACGGGGTTCGACCTAAAGCAAAATGAGGTCTAACGACCTAAAGAGTTCGCGACCTAAGGGATACGACCTAAGTGGCGTGACCTAGTGGATGACAGGTCATACGACCTAAGGGTAAGGTCGGAGGCGACCTACGACTTAGTGGGATCGAGCGACCTAAGGGATAAGGTCATACGACCTAAAAGGAATAGGGCTAAGCGACCTAAACAGTAAGCAGGTCGAACGACCTAACGCTTAGCTTGTGAGCGACCTACGACTTATCGAGGTCGAGCGACTTAAGAGGCATGAGAACCAACGACCTAAAACTGGCGACCTAAGGATACGCGACCTAAAGACACGCGACCTAGAGGTGAACGACCTAACGAGGTCCAGGGGAAGCGACCTAAAATGCTTCGACCTAAAGGTGCACGACCTAAGGTCTATACGACCTAACGACCTAAGGTCGATACGACCTAACGACTTAAGGTCGAATACGACCTACGACCTAAGGTCGATACGACCTAACATTTGCCTGGAGATTATAGGTCGGCAACGACCTACGACTTAACTCCAGGCGACTTTTCCACGCGCCTACGAACCCATCTTCACCACGACCTAGGGTTAACTCGTAGGCGACCTACGACCTATGGATGAGCGACCTAACTCCGAACGAGCTAAAAATGGCCAGAACGACCTAGTAGCAATTTTTCACCAAAATCACTAAAATTTGGAGTTTTTCGCCAATCCAATCCAAACCAAATGCAACAAACATGCTAAGTTGATGAGGAATCATTCCCAACAGTCCAATGACGATTATAGGCAAGATGTGAGATCAAAAATCTCACCTTTTCACGGAATTTGATGAAGATGGAGATTGAAAGCAAGGAGAAGCAATCCAAAGCTTGAATCCACTATCTTCTACTTGAATTTGGAGTTGAATCTCGGATTTGCAATAGAATTTGAGTTTGGATTTTTAATTTCCACTTCCCACCACCATTTTTGATGAAGCTTGAATGTTAAAACAAATGGTGAATGGAGTGAGGAAGAGGGTTGGGCTGAACTAAGGAAGTGCAGTCCAAACCAAAGTCACAAGCGGGAAAAGTGACGAAAATTTCACTATCTCCAAACATATCGAAGTTTACACTCAAAAAGATCGCAAACGTCATTTTGAACTCAATGGGGGTGGTCTCGAGTCCTAATTTGACCATATGCAAAAAGTAGCTTTTCGGACTAACATCCGACTAACGATAAAATATTTAAATAAAATATTTAAATATAAAATCGATAGATATGCGGGTTGTTACATACATGACATACAAAATGAGCTAATATGTCTGTTGCGATGTAAATCCCAACATCTACATATGGGTATATTATACCTTTCACGGATTATTATGTTACACATGCACTCACACATATATGTATATGATACATTTATGTATAAACTAAATCAAATAAAATTAATTTCATATCTTAATATATTTGAATTTAATAAAATAAATGATTTTATTTAAATGAAATTTAGAAATGTTCTAATTCAGTTAGAATTCATAGGCCCAATAAAGATCCAATAGGGTAAAAAAAATTGAAATTCACCCATAACTTCTGCTGCGGGCTGGTCCAGTTCCAACAATGGTATCAGAGCCCAATAGCCTATGCGGGCTAGTTTAGTCATATTAGGGCTAACTAATTAAGCTTGCCCACTTAGTACGATGTCTAGAAAGGTAATGTCTAGGATTGGAACTGGGTAATCAAGTACCCTGTCCTACCTGGTTACCGGCCTGCCCCTAAAGGTGAAGTGAGTCCAAAGGTTGCTCCTAATAGAAAAGGCCCAACTTAATTTCGGCCTTGGGCTAATTTTCAAAATCGTTTTGAAAGTTAATGTTAAAGATTTTAAATTTAATAATTAAATTTAAAATAAAACATGTTTATTATAAAAATTATAATACTACATAAGTTTTCAAAATGTTTGAAAGGATAATGATATTTTCAAAATGTTTGAAAATATTTATATAATAATTTCAAATTTTAAATTTATTAATAAGATTAATAAAATAAATTAATTAAATATGTTAATTAATTAATGTATATATGCATGTATTATATATGTTGAAATATGTTATGTTATTTTAAAATGTTTAAGATAACATAAGTATACATGTATGTATACACGATAAATTTTGAAATTAATAAATTTTAATAAAATTTGTTTAATTGAATAAATTAATTAAAGGTTAATGACGCAGCGGATTAATCAAAACGATGTAAACGGTGAATGTAGTAATCGGGGGATTGGAAGATACTGAAATGCCCGAATTCGTTGATCCGAAGATGCCGAATTCTAGCTATCCCGAACCTGTTGATCGCGCACGATACCGGGTCCAAAGATCTTCAATTCTTCGAGCGTTGATCTAGCGCACTAGATTCCGCGAATCGGCTTCTACAATCGTTGAATCGAGCGCACTCGATTAACCGAAAGAGGAGATAGGAGATTACACTCAACTACCAATTGGAATGAAAGCACAAAGCAATCAAAAGAGAATTTTATTCAAAAATCAACAACCTTTTACAAATGACCATACATGCCTATTTATAGGCTACAACTCAACACAACAGAAAATTTCAAAAATTTTACAAGTACTTAGGTCGTGAGCGACCTACGACCTATAATGGTTCGACCTAAGAATATACGCGACTTAGCATAGGTCGGCAGCGACCTAACAACAAACAGTTACAACACACTGACTTGACGACTTAACAGTGTACACAAGACACAAGCTTCCATCAGCAGCAGAGATTAACTCGGTAGAAGAATCAACGTCCACAAGCTTCAGCGACTTAAAAATATGCGACATTCCAGATCAATGACTTAAGGAAATCGATGGCATCTAGAGCTTTGCGACCTAAGAATGAACGGCATCCTTTCGTTTGCGACCTAACAGAAGCGGCTTCAGAAATTCTTCACGACCTAAGGTCTCGCGACCTAAGTCTCCACGACCCAAGACTTTGCGACCTAACTTAGCTCGTTCCGTTTTCTTGCGACCTATCATAGGTCGTGATTTGTTAGGTCGTAGCACCTTCTCAGCTCGTTCCAGCGACCTATCTCCTTGTTTTAACTCGGCATCCCCCAACCCGTTAGGTCGTAGTTTTTTCCCTGGTGATATGTTAAGTCGTTTCCACGACCTATACCTTAACTCGTTAGCTCGTATGCGACCTAAAAACAAGTTAGGTCGTTCCAGTATCTCGTTAGGTCGTAGACAACCCAGAACCTTCTCCTTAGGTCGTAAACTCGAGTTAACTCCTTCCCCTGGTCTCCAGTTAAGTCGTAGCTCCTGCTCACATGCTTCCTTAGGTCGAAGACGACCTATAGTTACTTCTTTAAGTCGTGTGCGACTTAGTCCCTTAAGTCGTTTAAGTCGTGTACGACTTAGACCTTCATCCTGAGCTGCATCATCACCTTCATCCTGAGCTGCATCATCCTCCCCAGGTTGAGAAAAATTCGACCTCGAATTTGCACTTTCTGCATTCACCACAACAAACTCATCCCCGTGATATGGTACGAGATGCTTAACATTGAATACGTCAGACGTATACACATCATCTGGCAGCTTCAATTTATAAGCATTTTCATTGATTCGTTTCACAACTTCCACCGGACCAATTTTCCTGGCTTTCAATTTGTTATAAGCGCCTACTGGAAAACGATCTTTTGTTAACACTGCATAAACCATATCTCCTTCATTAAACTCAACATTTCGTCGTTACAAATCTGCAGAACGTTTATACTTCTCATTCGCTTTCTCCAATCGTTCCTGAACGATTTTATGACATTCCGTCAGCCCCTCGACAAAATCAGCGGCTTTCTTAATTGTCCCCTTCGAGTGTGAAATTACCGTTAAATCCAACGGCCCATTTGGTAAGCTCGAATAAACAATCTGGAATGGACTGAACCCAGTACTTCGATTTGCAGCATGATTATGAGCAAACTCTGCCTGGCATAACTTCACATCCCAACTCTTTAGATTGTCTTGCACAAGACATCTCAACAAATTTCCCAATGATCTGTTAACCACCTCAGTTTGTCCATCTGTTTGCGGATGATAAGCACTGCTAAAGTTCAACTTGGTTCCCACCATCTTCCACAGACTTAGCCAAAAATGACTTAGAAAACGAGTATCCCTATCTGACACAATAGTTTCTGGTAACCCATGAAGTCGATATATCTCTTTGAAAAACAGCTGAGCAACATGAACAGCATCCGCCGTCTTCTTACAGGCAATAAAATGTGCCATCTTCGAAAATCTGTCCACCACAACAAATATAGAATCATTACCCCTTTGAGTTCTAGGTAAACCCAAAACAAAATCCATACTGATATCCACCCATGGTTTTACAGGCACTGGTAACGGCATATATAACCCAGCATTAGTCGCAGTTCCTTTCGAAACCTGACAAATATGACAACGCTCCACAAACTTCTCTACCTCTTTCCTCATTGATGGCCAAAAGTAGGACTGTGAAATCAACTGTAAGGTACGGTCTCTCCCAACATGTCCCTCTTCGTGTAACTCCTTGATAATCTTCATTCTCAGACTACCCTTCGGTATGCACAATCGATTTCCTTTAAAAAGAAAACCATCTACCATCACGAACTCATCCGTCTCTCCCTCCTTGACTTTATCGACAAACTTTGCAAAGTAAGGATCATCGGTAAATAATTCTGGCAATATTTCAAACCCCGTCACTTCAACCTTCAATGTAGTTAACAAGTGATTTCTTCTACTCAACGCATCCGCAACACGATTCGTCACTCCCGACTTGTGTTTCACAACAAATGTAAATTGTTGCAGATATGCAATCCACGATGCATGTCTTGCTGAAATCTTGTCTTGCCCTTGCAAATGCTTCAATGCTTCATGATCAGTATACAGAACAAACTCTTTCTGGAATAGATAATGTCTCCAGTGTTTAATAGATTGCACAACAGCATAAAACTCCACATTATATGTACTGTATCTCATCTTTGCTCCTGACAACTTCTCACTGAAATATGCAATTGGACGTCCCTTCTGACTCAACACTCCTCCAATTCCAACCTTGGATGCATCAGTATGTAGTTCAAACACTAACTGAAAATCTGGTAATATTAGAATTGGTGCAGACGTCAAAAGTTCTTTGATTCGCTCAAAAGCAACCCCGGCTTCCTCCGTCCATGCAAACTGTTTACCCTTCATACAATCAGTCACAGGCGCCATAACACTACTAAAGTGTGGAATAAACCTCCGATAGAATGAAGCCAACCCGTGAAAACTACAAACTTCCGTTATCGTCTTGGGCTGCGGCCAATCTCTGATAGCTTCAATTTTACTTTGGTCCACTTGTATACCCTTCTCTGAAACAACGTACCCCAAAAATAACACACTATGCGTCATGAACACGCACTTCTTCGTTGCAGCATAAAATTGTTCTTGTCGTAATACCATCAGCACTTCTCTAAGATGATTCAAATGTTCCTCTGGACTCCCACTGTAAATCAGAATATCATCGAAATACACCACCACAAATTTCCCAATGAACGGTCGAAAAATCTGATTCATCACCCTCATAAAAGTACTCGGTGCATTGGATAAACCAAATGGCATGACCAACCATTCGTATAGACCCTCCCTGGTTTTAAAAGCAGTCTTCCACTCATCTCCTGGTCTGATACGAATTTGATGATATCCGCTCTTCAAATCAATCTTCGAAAATATAGTAGCTCCGCTTATTTGATCTAACAAGTCATCCAACCTCGGCATTGGAAATCTATATCTCACAGTAATCTTATTCAATGCTCGACTGTCAGTGCACATCCTCCACGTTCCATCCTTTTTGGGTACCAATAAAGCTGGTACAACACAAGGACTTAAACTCTCCTGCACACGCCCCTGTTCAAGCAATTCTTCCACTTGCCTCCGCAACTCTTCATGTTCCTTCGGACTCATTCGATAATGTGGTCTGTGTGGCAACACAGCACCTGGAACAAGATCTATCTGATATTGTATATCCCTCAACGGTGGCAACTCCGTTGGTAACTCCTCTGGGAATACATCGTCAAATTCTTTCAGCACTGGTTTAACTTCTTCTGGAATTTCAACCTCTTCATTGCTCTCTCGCCCAATTAACAAAAACACTTCAGGTTCCTCCTCTACTTCTTTAACAAACTCCTTTAAAGTCAATAAAGTTTTCAGTTCTTCAATCTCTTCCGACTTACTTTCTCCTTGTGATCTCTTCTTCGGAACTAGGATAATTTTTGTGCCTTCAAACATAAAACTGTAGCTATTAGTTCGACCGTCATGTTGTACTGCTCGATCATACTGCCATGGTCTTCCCAATAATAAGTGGCAAACGTCCATATCTACAACATCACACCAGATTTCATCTTTGTATTTCTTCCCAATTGAAAACTTCACACAAGCTCTACGCCCAACTTTCACTTCACCACCCTTCCTCAACCAAGCTAACTTGTACGGTTTGGGATGTTTCTCGGTTTTCAACTCCAACTTCTTTACCGCTTCTGTAGAAATAATATTATCACAACTCCCAGCATCAATAACAAATTTACAAACTTTTCCCAGAATAGTGCATGTAGATTGAAAGATATTGTTCCTCAACCAACTACTTTCCTCCTCTTGCTTCGGTGTTAAACAACTTCTCCTCAGCATTAGATTACAACCATCATCTCCTGACGCAATATCCTGTTCATCTTCCTCAACTGGACTAGAACACTCCCCATCAACATCCTCATCTTCAACTTCTACAATCATGGTTCGTTTCTTCGGCTTTGGACACTCACTGCTTTTATGACCCAATTCCTGACAATTGTAACATTTGAAACCGTTGTTAACCTTTGTCTTCTCAGCCTCCTTCACTACTGGTCTACTGATAGGTTTAGAAACATTAGAACTTCCACCAACACCCTTCACTTGATTGTTAGAATTAGTAAACACACCACTTCCTCGTCGTCCCTGTTTCTCCCAAGCTAACGCTTTCTGATGTGCTTCCGCTACAGATCTGGGATCAAACATGTTAACCATATCCTGGATCTGCATTCGTAGTCCCCCAACAAATCTAGCTGTCAGTTGTTCTTCCTTCTCCATAATATCATTTCGGGCAATCAGTTGGTAAAATTCATCAGCATAGTCATTAACTGTCTTCGTGCCCTGCCTCAAGTTCTGTAAACGTTGATACATCAAAGATTGATAATTGTATGGTAAGAACGTTGCTTTCATCAATTTCTTCATCTTTTCCCAAGATTCAACTTTTGACTTTCCCATTCGATCACCTGTAAGCTTGGTTTGCTGCCACCACGCCAAAGCTCTACCCCTCAGCCTTGTAGCAACCAACTTCACTCTACGATGTTCTGGAACTTCTTTGAAGTCAAAAATCTCCTCAACATTAGCTACCCAATCTAGAAACTCCTCTGCTTGCATACCACCTTTGAATTCAGGAATTTCAGTCTTCATCCCCGACTCCCACTTGTGATCATACTCAGAGTAATTTCTTCCTTGTCCTCGTCCTTGTCCTTGAACACTACCACCATCATACTCCTCTTCAAAATCAGATGTATATCGTTGTCTATCTCATCCACCCACATCTCTACTACCTTCTCGTCTTCCACCTTCATTCCTTCTATCGACATTCCTCTGTTCACGATCATTCACGTTCCTCCCACGCCCTTGATCATTCTCAACACTTCTGTCTCGATTGGAATGTGGCGAGACTCTACTACCCCCATGGTTAGATTCAGGTGAAACCCTTCTCCGATTTTGATTCATCTCTGTCATAAGCTTCTCTAAACGGCCAATTCCTTCGTTAAGCTTCTCACTAAAGTTTTCATTGATTCTTTGCTCCATCTCATCAGCTTCTTCTCTTCGATACAAAGCTTCAACGTTTTGATGTCGATTGGCTCTTCTTGGTGGCATATTTGAAATCTTCACAAACACTTCAACACTTCAAAATTCAAACACTTTTCGGACTTTGATCCAAAATGAAATGGATCGGAAACTTCCACTTTGTAGCAAATCGCGATGAACACGATGGACAAAGTTTCGGCCTCCAATACAAATTCGATCAATCAATCTTCGAACAAGCCTTCTTACTCTCGGCCGTGATAAACAAGTTCGAATCTTCACTTCAAGCTCGGCAAAACTCTTCAACTTCTAAATGAATAGGCTCCAAGTCTCGATCTAGCTATGATTGGCTAGAACAAGCTCTGATACCAAAACTGACGCAGCGGATTAATCAAAACGATGTAAACGGTGAATGTAGTAATCGGGGGATTGGAAGATACTGAAATGCCCGAATTCGTTGATCCGAAGATGCCGAATTCTAGCTATCCCGAACCTGTTGATCGCGCACGATACCGGGTCCAAAGATCTTCAATTCTTCGAGCGTTGATCTAGCGCACTAGATTCCGCGAATCAGCTTCTACAATCGTTGAATCGAGCGCACTCGATTAACCGAAAGAGGAGATAGGAGATTACACTCAACTACCAATTGGAATGAAAGCACAAAGCAATCAAAAGAGAATTTTATTCAAAAATCAACAACCTTTTACAAATGACCATACATGCCTATTTATAGGCTACAACTCAACACAACAGAAAATTTCAAAAATTTTACAAGTACTTAGGTCGTGAGCGACCTACGACCTATAATGGTTCGACCTAAGAATATACGCGACTTAGCATAGGTCGGCAGCGACCTAACAACAAACAGTTACAACACACTAACTTGACGACTTAACAGTGTACACAAGACACAAGCTTCCATCAGCGGCAGAGATTAACTCGGTAGAAGAATCAACGTCCACAAGCTTCAGCGACTTAAAAATATGCGGCATTCCAGATCAATGACTTAAGGAAATCGATGGCATCTAGAGCTTTGCGACCTAAGAATGAACGGCATCCTTTCGTTTGCGACCTAACAGAAGCGGCTTCAGAAATTCTTCGCGACCTAAGGTCTCGCGACCTAAGTCTCCACGACCCAAGACTTTGCGACCTAACTTAGCTCGTTCCGTTTTCTTGCGACCTATCATAGGTCGTGATTTGTTAGGTCATAGCACCTTCTCAGCTCGTTCCAGCGACCTATCTCCTTGTTTTAACTCGGCATCCCCCAACCCGTTAGGTCGTAGTTTTTTCCCTGGTGATATGTTAAGTCGTTTCCACGACCTATACCTTAACTCGTTAGCTCGTATGCGACCTAAAAACAAGTTAGGTCGTTCCAGTATCTCGTTAGGTCGTAGAAAACCCAGAACCTTCTCCTTAGGTCGTAAACTCGAGTTAACTCCTTCCCCTGGTCTCCAGTTAAGTCGTAGCTCCTGCTCACATGCTTCCTTAGGTCGAAGACGACCTATAGTTACTTCTTTAAGTCGTGTGCGACTTAGTCCCTTAAGTCGTTTAAGTCGTGTACGACTTAGACCTTCATCCTGAGCTGCATCATCACCTTCATCCTGAGCTGCATCAGTTAACTAATTAAATAAAACACACATATATATGATATATGTATGTTACTTTATAAAGGTTATAGTATACATTATAAATGTTATAGCAGATATGTCCAATATAAACGTTATATTGGAATACTAATTTAAAATAATTAAAGAGTTAATTGATTAAAATTAATTAGATAAGATTTAATTAATGATATATTATACGTAAGACATCATATAAGTAATATGAAATATAAAAGTTATATAACAATAAAACTTATATGATATGTGTATAAATTAAATGTGGAACATTAAATAAGTCTAAATAGACTTGAGAAATAAATACATATGTAAATGTACATATACGTTGATTTTTGATGTTTTTGACACTTGAATCGCTGGGGTATTTCATAAGAAATATATTATTCTATAAGTCGATATCACTCGATATACATATCGAAGATTATGAATCTTCAATATAATGTTGTTCTCTACCGTATATATATTAATAAATTACTTACATACTCCTTAGTTGTTGAGAAAACTCAAGCTGGGGATGTTATGCGTAGTATTATTAATATATTGAACAGATGAGGTAAGATAACTATATGTATTTGTTGAGCAAACTCAAGGTACATATACTATACTTAGGCCATCACGATATGGTAGGTATGAGTGAATAATCTCTTTCGATTTGTTGAGCAAACTCAAGGTCGAAATGAGATTAGGACAAGGAAAAATGGGTTAGGAGTTGTATGTGATACAACCGATAAAGAGTTATCCATCGTTTGTGAGGTTAGGATTTGTTAAGCAAACTCAAGGTCAGAATACCAAAACAAACGAGTCCTAACACCCACTAGTGAAGTTGTAAGACTACTCTGTTTCATCTTAGGGTTTGGAGAAACATAAAAGACTAGTGGGAGCCTGATTAGAAAAATGAAATGGAACATTTAACCTTTCTAATATTGTAAGAACATATGCTATATAATGTTATAATTATCAACAATGATAAATTTGTACATTTAATATGATTGATAAAACGTTTGTCAATTAACATATATAAACAAACCGAATTGAATGTTGACAAATAGAAATATAATATATATTCACTAATAATTCTAACTGCATGTTATATAATGTTTCTATACTCGTGCAAGTGCCTAATTTCAACTACTTAATACATTCATAAGTTGGTCACTTATATTTTTATTTGGTTTAGACCGTGTATTGCATTTTATGAGTTTTTGAACTCTAAATGCAATTCAAGACTATGTATATTTGATGCATGTACTTTCACCTATAAATGTTATATGGTGAACAGTCATAGTTTGTGTGGTACAATATTTCGATGAAGTTAGTTCATTCGAAGTAAGCCAATAAATAGTATTTTAAGATCATGTATTCAACTTGAATGATTTTAAAAGGATCATATTGTGTTAATATAACACAAGACCATAAACTACAAGATACATCTAAGAACTCGATCGTTGAAATGTCATCTTGATCGGTTTACATAAAGTGCAACATATTTGATGTCTTAAATGTTAAGAATAATCGAATGCTCTTTTGTAAAAAGTTTGTTATGATATTGCAGTAAGGTTTCTTTTGAATAGTTTGACCATTTGAAAGAAAAATGAATGTATAAGAATAGATGTAATTTAAGGTAAAGTTGGAATGAAGAGAATGAATAGTCACTTCTACTTCATAGAGAAACATTGGAAACAAGAATTGTAATAATAATTGATACTTAATATTGGAATATGAAATATGATTTTTATTCCAAAATGTATTTTCATATAGAAAATTATTTTCTATAACATTTATTTCTTTGAGTTCAAGATATTTATCAAAGAACTCTCCACTGTAAACTAGTTGCAGCATATGAAATAAGTAAACAATATTAACAATATTAAGTGAATGGTGGACCTCTAAATTTAGTACGCTATTATAGTAATGGCAGAAATAGTGGGAGCATGTCATATAGCACCCAATGAT
This sequence comes from Allium fistulosum, assembly GCA_030737815.1. NCBI lineage: Eukaryota > Viridiplantae > Streptophyta > Magnoliopsida > Asparagales > Amaryllidaceae > Allium > Allium fistulosum. The sequence goes on along the minus strand of CM060907.1, from coordinate 418,574,812 downwards.
TGCATCAAATTACGAAAATTGTTTTCGTAAAATGTAACTAACATTATTTGTGAAATAATATTTATTTTTGGTATTGAATGAAAAATAGATATAACTATATTTTAATATGAGTATTATGAATATTCATTATGAAATAGAACTATATTATGGAATTTGTTTTTATAGTAAAAGTGATGCAACAAAAATACATATGTATCTAATATTATTTATAGTTGTTCTGGAATTATAGACTAAGCCGTAGTTTTGAGAAATAATTTTACTATATGATCATGAATCATATGATACCGGTTAATTATATCTCAAACAATAATGGCTATGCACCCATTCAGTGGGAGCATCATAAGAGTTGATGAACTCTTTGAATTAATACATATTGATGTATGCAATCACAAGTCTATTTATACCAAAAGGGTTCCACATATTTTGTTATATTCATCGATGATTTATTACTAACATGAACATGTGTATTAGATACACATGTAGTAAGTTTATGATAAAATCATAGAATATAAAAGAAAAGTAAATAAAATAACATGCAATAGAATAAAATGATTAGATTTGGTCGAATAAGTGAGTATATTGGAAAGAGTTCCAAATGTACCTAAAAATGAATATAGATTCAATCTCAAAAGTCACTCCTCCATGTGAGACATAATGATGCATCGATAAGGAGTAATCAGACTATAACGACTGCGATTTTTCGACGCTCGAAAGTCGACATTAATACGTCCACTGTATCAAATGCCGCGCAATCGAATGCCGGAAAACCGAGCCATTAGGGTTAAAAAGAAGAGGTAGAAGAAGACATAAGAAAAGAAAGAACAGAAAAATAGAAACATAAACAATATCAGAATCTCACATTCGCAGCGGAACAATATATATAATAAATGAATGAATAATCTTTAAAACAAAAGACTATATCAGTTTATACATTACATCATTAGAGTCAATATACAAATCAATACAACAATGGACAGTTATATAAACTTGTCCTTATAAAGAATACACAACGGAATAAATAAACAAGTACGGGAGTACGTCTCGCCATCTAGCTCATCTCCAAACCTCCAGAATATCCAGAATATCCTAATAACTCTTTAAATAAATCAAAGGAACAATAAACTCCGAGTCAGTCATGGTGACTGGTGTGAGATCGTAAAACAGTTATTTTCACAAAGAAAATAAAACAAATTCGCAATGCTTTTGGAAAATGAAACTACCATAAGGCCTCCCGCCACACACACAATGCAAACGCAGAATTGGAGGAGATTTCTCCTTATGATAGTCAAATATGCTTACTACGAAAAATCACTTGATATTACTATTAATGTCTAGTGTGGAAAATATTTTGAAAGTAAAATATCAATCTTAGCCAACATACAACCATTATTGTATGCCTACTATAGCCACTATGTTCAATAGCAGGTTACCGCCACATTCCATATCAGGTTATACAACTAAAACCGTACATGGCGTGTATTGTTTCTTTGGATTTACAACAAATGGTCAGGCAAAGGAACTTCCTTACACCGAAATGAAACGCCTCTGGAAAGACGTCCCGAGAACCTAACCGGATCTCTGCAATCACAAGGCCGACGTTACCTCATGATTTAACCAAGCTGTAACTAGGTACCTAACACACGAGCTATGCCATCCCCCGGTCGTCACCGACCTTTATCCGAGGATCCTCAACCACAAAGTATAATAAATTTGCAGCATCAACATAGGTAAAATATCTGGGCTCCATACCATGATATCACCTTTTATCCAGAAGGAAATGACATACCCTAGGGGCGCTACCCCTAAAAACCTTTGCCGCAACATTCCTGTTTCGACCATTACCGGGTTGTGAGGCTCGATGAAGTCTCATCCACAAAGCTACGCTTTTTCACAAAGCCACGCTTTTTCACAAATCCACGCTTTTTCACAAAGCCACGCTTTGATCAACAAATGATCAACAGCACTTCGTATACCACATTACCAAATTGGGAATGTATCACTAGTAACCATCAACTACATAACCTCTGAGCTCGTACGTCTCAGAGAAGGGTGTTATGCTAAGAGAATAAATTCTCCACCACCAACAGAAATGTATTTGATAGAAACCAGCTTTACATCTCAAAGTGTAACGTCAGACACACTTCCGTACAAGTCCGTTCCGGGATCGAACGGAACCGAAGGCACTTCCAAAGAAGCCCTTGCAATCCGGGTATTCACTAATCACGTCCGGACTTTCCATCACAAGAAGAGTGATATAAATCTCTATACCGGAGCAACTCGGTGCAAAGACATTCGACAGGTTGTCCTTTCATTTTCGGAAATACCCGGTCTTCACACCGGTCTTCAAATGTTATCCATTCATGACGTATCACTATTCGGAATGGATTATATGACACAAAGGTCCTCTCCCGGCTTAACCGAATAATGAGCGTTTGTTTTAAAAACAAATGAAGTGCCATTTCAAAGGCAAATATTGATAGTCGGTTATTTATCTATCAACAACAGATCACAACCATCATCAGATTTAAATAATTTTTCCCAAATTATTTATTTTCAAAATATCTTCACAAGGTATATATTTTTCCACACTTTAACATTTGAAAACCAATTTCAAATCACATTTTCCCACTTCATCACAAAAATGGTCCATTTAAACCAATTTAATAAATCCTTATCGATTTATTTCAAATTTACATCCCAAATTTGTAAATTTATTTCCACACTTTTAAAAATAAATCAATATTTATTTTTAAAACAAATTTCCCATTCCTTTATAAATTCCATTTGAATTTACATTCCCAAATATTCATTTTTAACTCCAAATCAACTTTCAAATCGATTTCCAAATTTGTTTCAAAACCCAAATTGATTTTCCAAACATTTATTTCAAACACCAAATCAAATTCCAAATTTGATTTCAAAATTTACTTCAACACAAAATCCATTTTAATCCAACACCAAATAAATTTTTCATATCGATTTCTCAAAAATTTATTTTCAAATACCAAATCGATTGCAAATTGGATTTCAAATAAATTTATCACTTTTTAAAAATAAATGCCTTAATCTTTTCCAAGCCAGTTTAAAATTCCATTTTCAATCAATTTTCCAACTTTCGAATAATACTATTCAAAATCCATTTATAAAAATCTTTTCCCATATTTTTGTAAATAATTCGATAAGATTACAAAAATCCACTTTACGCTTTAAAATTCCTTCTTTTAAATTTATTCAATTCGTTCAAAAGGAATTTACTAAAAATTTCTAACTTTAATTCCAAAAATCCAATTTCATTTATTTCTGGTATCCAACGATACCAAAAATACATTCGGCTAAATTTTAGCTTTCAACACATTCAATCGCAAATATAATCATTCACAGATTATAAATAAATAATCACACATCATATGAAACAAATTCATACAACATATGAAACAAATTCATATAATTTGAGGAATCCAGTTGGATTCCTCCGACCTGTTTCCCTGCATCCACAGATGTTAGCACAATACCAATTCCACTTCAAGGTGGAATATCACGGTATATGGGATTTATAAAATATCATCCGCTATTATGCGGCGCAATAGGGTCTCATCCGCTATATAATGCGGGAAAATCAATCACCAATATATACATATGCCAATATATATATATATATTGCTATATACTACTATATATAGTATCACATCCAAACAGTCAATCAATAACTGAAAATCCAACTTTCATTTGAGTGAGAAAATCTCACCTTTGCTTTTTATTTTGCAATCCATTTCCAATCCAGTTTGTTTCTCAATTTTATAGACCTTGTATAAACATTTATACAATTTATCAATATTCGCAATAAATCAAATAATAAATTCCTATTGGATAAATTTAATTAACCACTGATTTTATTTTAAACCAATTTCTTTTAAATAAATTTATTTAACTAAACATTTCAGTTTCAAACTAACTTTCCTGTTTCTTCAAACTAAAATCTCATTTACATATATATATTTCAAACATTTTAAAATCTCCAATTTCAAAAGTTTTATCTACATACATATATCTACTGTTTTAAATATGTATGTGAATATATACGTTTTTATTAAATTACTAACAGAGCTATACTTTCCATTTCCCTCTATTACCCAAACTATACATATATGTTATATTTATTCATACTTGTATATAAATTTTACCTACTGGGATTTCTATTCTGTAAATGTATTTATTTTATTTTTTTTCTTTTTCAACGTATATAATATATATAAATTAAATAAAGAAAATAACTCAGCTAAAACCCCATTGCAAACAGCCCAATAAGGATTCGAATGTCGCTCGTCACCATTTCCAGAAACCATCGCGCAACACCCTTCATCAATGAAGCTCGAGCTTCATCAGCCCTTCCTCCCAGAACCCGAGATCAAGTTCGACTCTTGATGAAGCTTTCTTGCTAACACCCTACCTTTTTCAATCCTGCTCGATTGCCGCGAAACTCGCGAGTCTTCCCTGGCACCACCACCGTCTTCGCTCGTAACTACTTCCTCCCTTCAATCGCTCAACCTCCTACTTGGCTCGCGACGCCTCGCTACTCGATTCGACGAGACATTGCTTTAGCTCGTACGATTGCATATACGAAGGAAGTTTCGATTTTTTCGTCTCCACCATTTTATTTTATTTTTATTAAACGAGAACGAAATTCGTTTTATAGCTCGGTCTCCATTTTTCCCATTTTGATTTCATTTCGAAAATAATAGGGGAAGAGCTGCAGTTGTTTTCTTTTTTTTTATTTACACGAGAGGAACGGCTTCGTACAAGAGGTAGCGTGTTTGAGTCCAGTTGCGTGTACGAATAAGCTTACTACAGTGATGATGAAGTGAAAGAACGTATTGATGTGAAGAGAAATTTGACTGGTTAATTAGGATATATATTATAAATTTAAATTCAAATTCAAATCAACTCGAAAACAAAGTCAAAAAATTCGACTTTCTATCAGGGCGTGCCGCTAGGCGTTTATAATGTTATACGCCTATTCCGAACGCAATGGAAAAGGTTCCGAGTCCAAATTCAATCGTATGGAAAAGATAGCTTTTTGGACCAGTTATAATATTAAATTTTCAATTTAATTTCAGCGCGTTTGCTTATCGTACGGCCAAACGATCACTCCAAACATCACGAAAATTGAAATCCGATAATAATACAATTTTATGGATCCAATGGAAGTGGTTTCGTCAGATTCCGAGACTGTGCCCCGGAAAGCTATTTTTAAATATCGATTTAAACGATAAAATTCAAAACTGAACAAAAACAGTTTCAAATTCAATTCTGAAAGTTCCAATACCTTCAGAATTATCAATATAAATTTTCTAAGCCTTTAAAATATTTTTAATCAGCTTAAAACTGAAGATTCAAATTTTTACCCAGTTTCAATATTAAATTCAATAATTTAATCGCCAAATCCATTCTGATATTGAATTTCAAATTAAACCATCATTCGAATATTTAAACTCAATTAAATATTCACATTTCAATTGTCAAAAATTCAGGGTCGTTACAATATTGTTGGACAATTTACGATTAATTCTGAGTGAAGTTGAATTGGTTTCTTTCTATAAGGTCATGTACTTAAGAGTAGTACACAAGGTTGATATTATTTTGTGTTAACGATAAAATGCGAACGCTAACACCCGGCGTGTGTAATAGAATTGTGAAAGCACCACCCGTTGGTACGGGAACAGAATATAAGCTGAAAATAGCAGAAAAGCAGTAAATGAACAACAGATTTATAGTGGTTCGGCCCGTAATTGAGCCTACGTCCACTTTATAGTCTATTATTGCTGATTCGGTTACAATTTGATACAGTATCCTTCAAAATACAATACAATTTGATCATGAAAGCACTCTTGACTACTAGCTCGATCTTTGATGATGAAACTCGACGAATCCGTGTTGGATGTAAGAAGTTCTTCTCGAAGATTGTTGTAGTGTCTCGAATGCTTGAAGATCTCTGATTGCTGAATGAGAGGAGACTTTGACAGCATAACGGCGCTTGAAGAAATGAATGGCCCAAAGTCCCCTCCAAGTTGGAAGTGGTGGGGTATTTATAGGAGCTGATTTGGACTCTGGAAATCTTCCTAAGTCCTAAGTCGTAGCCGACTTAGGGTAGGTCGGTGACGAGTTAAGGGATTGGGTTAGGTCGGTGACGAGTTAAGGGATTGGGTTGTTCTGGGCTCATCCTGTGGCTTTGTCTTCGACAAGTGTTAAGTCGTAGCCGACTTTTCAGTCAGGTAGTATAAGCATGGGATCTGGACTTTTAACTTCGTAGCCTTTAGGTCGTAAGACTTTAACTCGTGAGACCTTAACTCGTAAGACCTTAACTCGTAAGACCTTAACTCGTAAGACCTTAACTCGTAAGACCTTAACTCGTAAGACCTTAACTCGTTGAGTCGTTAAGTCGGAACCCCCTTTCTTTAAGTTGTAGATAGCTTAACTCGTTGAGTCGTTAGGACCATGAGTCGTAGGCTGTGAAGCTCTTAAGTCGTACACCCACTAGGTCGTAAACTGTTAAGTCGTGGCCTGTTGAGTCGTAGACTGTTAAGTCGTATACTTCCTAAGTCTTTAGGAACTGGAGCTATAAGTCGTGAACGACTTAAGCTAAGTTGTAACTCCTTAGGTCGGAACCTTCTTAAGTCGTAGTCTTTAGGTCGCAACACTGCTAAGTCGCGAAGTCTTTAGGTCGCAACACTGCTAAGTCGCGAAGTCTTTAGGTCGCAACACTGCTAGGTCGCGAAGTCTTTAGGTCGCAACACTGCTAGGTCGCGAAGTCTTTAGGTCGCAACACTGCTAGGTCGCGAAGTCTTTAGGTCGCAACACTGCTAGGTCGCGAAGTCTTTAGGAGTTAGGTCGTAGACTCTCTTAGGTCGTAGCTCCCTAACCCGGTAAGTCGTAAGTCGTAGATTCTCTTTCAGCAGCTAAGTCGTAAGTCGTTGAGTACACAGGTTTTAGGCTTTGTAACTCGTTGGCTTCTCATAAGTCGTGGCATAACCTGACTCATTCATTTCTTAACTCGTAGGTCGTTGCTAAAAGGGAGTTAACATTTTGTAACGCCCCACCTCTATGCTCACAATAACAAAGAGTATTAAAAGAAATACTATCTGTTATTATGAAGAATAAGGCTGGATAGGAGCGGCCATCCGTAGTTGGCCTTACACTAGTATTGGTTACCTCGATAAGAGTGGTATATATTTTTCTTTTTTCGTCTCTTATTTATTTACTCCCATCGACATACCCAATTCTTGTATAAAACGAACTACGACGGTTCATAATAGTTTAGGATAATGTATATAATAATAACACAGATAATGAAATGCGGAACACAGATAACAAAAATCTCATATATATATATAACTAATGTCAGTTACAATACATTTGACACAATACATATGATACAACTACAACTGTCGACTCTGGAAGTTATATATACAAGTACATTATCGTATAATATACATGAATACATACCAACCTATACTATGACACGACTACTCCAAAAGATATGAAAAGTCTTCGTAGTTCAAACAGCAATCCAAAGCAAGATATCTACAACCTGAAATAACTCGGGTCTGACCCGAGTATTAAATTCAAAAGAAAATAATACACGGGTCAGTCTAATTCAAACTCAGTTATTAATGCACGGAAGCAATAATAATTAAACAACAATTAGACGACAGTCAAAAATAAATCTCGTCTATCCAACTCTTCAATAAGAGAATCGGATAACAGTAGATATAACACATAACAGTGTTAAACAACAAATCAGCAAATATAATCATCAACAAAGATAAATAAAAAGAAACTGAATTAAACTGACCCACATGGCCATCATGACTCAACACTACTGTAAACAAAAAGAAACATATAGTGCAACTGGCCAAAGGTTCGAGTGCAAGTCCACTATCAGAATGTAGACTGCAATTAAACTGACCCAAATGCTCAATGCAACTAGAAGCCAGAGCAGTGTAACTTATAAGTCAAGTACTCATGATAACATGCCTCGAAGAACAGGCCATAAAAGAGGCAAACTAGTGATGTACAACTGAATGCATCAGTGATCAATACAAGTGCAGACTCATGTGCTACTAGATAACAATGTAGCATGAAGGGAACATATAAAACAGTGAACAGAGTCGAAGCTACAACCCAGTTCAATATGCAATGTACCCCAATACAAGTGAAAACAACAAGTGACAAGACTCAAGTGTAATGCACAGTGATCAAGCAAAATGTCTCAACACCAGGTCAAGATAAATGCCAAAGTCCAGGCACCTTTCCAAATAAACAAAGTCACGTCCAATCTCATATTCGAACAAAACTCAAAGTCATGCAATTAACAGCAGATGAAATATGAACAAAATGTTTTAGTGATGCACGGGAACCAAGACAACTACAACACAAATGGCTCTATCAATATATGGAACAGGATGATCAAACTCAATGTTCATGACAATGCAGACCTGAGTATACTACAGTTCAGTGAACATATATGCAAGCAAAGATTACAGGTACAACAACCTCAATAATAAAATAGCCATGTTTGAAACCCAATACAGGGAACTACGTGATGAATAGGTATACCAGTGAGAGGGACGGGAAGAACATGAATGTACAATCAACAACAGACAGTGGAATTCAAATTCAGTTTCAAACAACACAGTATGCTGTAGAGAAAATGGAACTGCAGTTTCAATCGAAGAATCAAGCCAAAGTCTAAGTTAACCAGAACAAGTTCGAACAATATCAAGAGCCAAAGCCGTGGCAATCACGACATAAAATCAATGCCATGATGAACAAGCCATCCTCAAATCATACAAAATTGACAAAATCAAAGAAATCACCAACATCGAGCAAAATCGAACTGCCGAGATAAATTAAATCACAAATTCAAATGAACAAAACATAGGAATTTAAACCCTATATAAACATAAGATAGAAGTAGATGTGTGTGAAAAGAATCACTCACCTTTGCCGAAGCGAAGAACACGAACGATCGACGGAGCAAGCAACAAGAAAAACATCAATCGATCGATCTGATTGAAGTCGGCACCCTCGATTTTCCAAAGCCCTAGCTATCGAAATGATGAACGAAAGGAATGAATGAGCAGCCATTATCTTTGAAGCCCTAGTTTTTTGCAAAGGGGACGAGGCCGCCATTTCTAATTCTTTCGTTCGTTTGCTTTTAGGGTTTTTAATGAAATGAATAACAAAAGGGGAACCGATCGGTTACAAGCTTATGATGATCATCTCAAGCCCTAAGCAAAGATACATGGGCCAAAATAAAATTGAAAGCCCAAATAACTTTAAAAATTCTTAAAAAGAATTTCAACTCGATTTAAAATTCCAACAGTAATTAGCTACCGATTTAATCGTCTAATGACGATGACCAATCGATACGAAACCTCGGGTTGTTACAGACTCCCCTCCTTATAAAAATTGCGTCCCCGCAATTTTCATAATTAAAGGAGTCAATAACAATTATTTTTCTAACATAAACTGGTTAAGCTAGAAAAATAAAGGTCAAGAACACAAATGCCAAAGAAATCTTTTAATTTCATAAAAGAAATTCACCAATTCTTTATAGAATTCAATTATCAATAGATAACCAGAAACAGTAAAACTGAATAAATACAATTATCAGCAATATTTAATATCAACTAGATAATTGAAATTCAAAAATCATGAAACAGCAATATCTAATTATCGACACGATATTTAGAAAACAGCAAAATCTAATTATCAGCAAAGGTAATTAGAAAACACAATTCACCAATCGCAAGACCGCAATTATCTAGTCATCCAACAAATAACTAGAAAACACAAACTCCATAATCAACAAACCCTAACTATCAACAAAGATAGATAGAAAACAACAATTCAATAAAATTAGCATACTCTAGAATCAATTAGAGACTAGAAAATCTCATAACCAGCAAAACTAGCAAATATCCAATTATCAAAACGATAATCAGAAATCTCAAATATCTAATTACCAAAACCGATAATCAAATCTCAAATCAATAAATATTTAGTTATCAAAAACGATAATCAAATTTCAAATCAACAAATATTTAATTATCACAAACGATAATCAAATTTCAAATCAATAAATATTTAATTATCAAAAACGATAATCAAATTTCAAATCAACAAATATTTAATTATCACAAACGATAATCAAATTTCAAATAAACAAATATTTAATTATCAAAAACAATAATCAAATTTCAAATCAACAAATATTTAATTATCACAAACGATAATCACATTTCAAATCAACAAATATTTAATTATCACAAACGATAATCACATTTCAAATCAACAAATATTTAATTATCACAAACGATAATCAAATTTCAAATCAACAAATATTTAATTATCAAAAACGATAATCAAATTTCAAATCAACAAATACTTAATTATCAAAAACGATAATCAAATTTCAAATCAACAAATATTTAATTATAAAAAACGATAATCAAATTTCAAATCAACAAATATTTAATTATCACAAACGATAATCAAATTTCAAATCAACAAATATTTAATTATCAAAAACGATAATCAAATCCCAAATCAACCAATATTTAATTATCACAAATGATAATCAAATTTCAAATCAACAAATATTTAATTATCAAAAACGATAATCAAATTCCAAATCAATAAATATTTAATTATCACACATGATAATCAAATTTCAAATCAACAAATATTTAATTATCACAAATGATAATCAAATTTCAAATCAACAAATATTTAATTATCACACGATAATCAGAAACAACAAATATTCGGTTATCAAAAACGATAATCAGAAACAACAAATATCCGATTATCAAAAACGATAATCAGAAATCTCATAACAGCAAATATTTAATTACCGATACGATAATTAAATCTCATAACATCTGATATCTAATTACCTGCAGATAATTAGAAACAACAAATATCTAGAAATCAATTAAGAAGACTAGAAAATCAACATAAAAGGTTGGATCGATCCCATCAGATGGCGAGTTTTTAGTTCGTCGCACGTGCATCAACAAATGGCCGAAGCCTACCAAGTACTCAACATAATTTTTGGCGCCCAACAAATGACCCGAAGGCCCGCAGAGTGACCCGAAGTTCTAGTACTGGTATTTGACCCGAAGGTCCTCATATGACCCGAAGGTCCATCATAGTGGCTCGAAAGCACACAAAAGCATCAAAATCATCAAAACAACAATTATTTCAATTAACGAGTCCGGAATTAACCGAAATAGCAAACGCACATGTCCCATACCACGTGTTTTACTAAATCGTTTGATTCTCTTCATCGTTTCCTTGAAAGTGCAAAATTGTGTATTTCGTAAAAATACATTTTACATTCTCAAACGGACAAGTCCGGAATTAAGCGAATCAGTAAAAGAAAGGGGTCATAGTCCTCGATTTTGCTGAAACATTTAAATCGCTTCCTCATTCTTTTGAAAGCGCAAACTGTAAAATTCTTGAAAACAATTTTATTTATTTTATAAAAATAACAATTCACATTCTCAACTGGACAAATCCGGAGATAAGCGAATCAGTAAAAGAAAGGGGTCATAGTCCTCGATTTTGCTGAAACGTTTAAATCGCTTCCTCATTCTTTTGAAAGCGCAAACTGTAAAATTCCTGAAAACAATTTTCATTTTAAAACGATTTTCCAATCACGTGATTAAAGCAGCAATATTAGTAACAATTTCGAAAAGGAAATTGTACTTCCCAAAACACCGTAAAATCGTATCTCAAAATCAGCATTGTGGAATAACCGCTTGAAAATCCACTTTTAAAAATTCGACGGTTACTGAAGCCAAAGCGACAGTAATTTTTATACGTCAAAATCTCATCAAAATAATTTACATCAAAATGTAATACCAGCAAATTTTCATTCATTAGAAATGCCAACAAAACACCGTGCTTCGAAAACTTAACATCGGTGCAAAAATCCCGTTATAATGGTAACGGCAACAAAATACGTTCAACCCAAACATCGGTTCAACGTAAAATAAATGCAGTAACGTGCAACTCAAATTTGCACGTACTACATAATGAACAAAGAAATCATTCGAATGTATCTTCAATGAAGATAATTCAAAACAGCTAAATCTAATCAATGTATGATTAGCATAAAAGAAAACCAGCAAAGATCTCAACAAAAATCACATAACTGCAATCGTTTCGAATCCTCAAATCGGATTCGAAATTTTCAAAGAAACAAAATAAACACAGCTATGTAAACAACAAATGAAATTTATTTCAATTTCATATTTTGATTTTTAAATCAAAAAGATTATCAGTTGTACTCAGCGAAGACAGTTTCACTGTTTCCGCTGCGCACTCTAATAAACAGAGCACAATTTAATCAAATCAACAAAACACAGTTTCACTTTTATTTTTAAATAAAGATATTAAAAAATTTCATCATAATTTCAAAACTTTAGTTTTGACTCAAAGCACAAATAAAACATCGACAAATAGTTGTAACACGTGTTCCATCTAAGTTATGTTTTATATTATGTCCATAAACCCCGAGCTCTGATACCAACTATAACGCCCCACCTCTATGCTCACAATAACAAAGAGTATTAAAAGAAATACTGTCTGTTATTTTGAAGAAAAAGGCTAGATAGGAGCGGCCATCCGTAGTTGGCCTTACACTAGTATTGGTTACCTCGATAGGAGTGGTATATATTTTTCTTTTTTCGTCTCTTATTTATTTACTCCCATCGACATACCCAATTCTAGTATAAAACGAACTACGATGGTTCATAATAGTTTAGGACAATGTATATAATAATAACACAGATAATGAAATGCGGAACACAGATAACAAAAATCTCATATATATATAACTAATGTCAGTTACAATACATTTGACACAATACACATGATACAACTACAACTGTCGACTCTGGAAGTTATATATACAAGTACATTATCGTCTAATATACATGAATACATACCAACCTATACTATGACACGGCTACTCCAAAAGATATGAAAAGTCTTCGTAGCTCAAACAACAACCCAAAGCAAGATATCTACAACCTGAAATAACTCGGGTCTGACCCGAGTATTAAATTCAAAAGAAAATAATACACGGGTCAGTCTAATTCAAACTCAGTTATTAATGCATGGAAGCAATAATAATTAAACAACAATTAGACGACAGTCAAAAATAAATCTCGTCTATCCAACTCTTCAATAAGAGAATCGGATAACAGTAGATATAACACATAACAGTGTTAAACAGCAAATCAGCAAATACAATCATCAACAAAGATAAATAAAACGATTATTAATGAAGACAATTAGAAAACAACTGAATTGCCTAGCAATTGGTCAAAGTGAAACCCAAACCAGTGAAACATCATAAACAACAAAAATCTAATTATCGATACGATAATTAGAAAGCACATAATCTAATTATATAAAAGATAATTAGATATCAACAAAATCATCAGATTAAACCAAATCAGAATACAACTCAAAATATATTGAGTTGGCAACACGGAATAATTCCAACAAGTGAAATCATCAATTAACATCAAATCTGATTTGGCTGCAGTACACGCTCGCGTGTACTGCCTCGCCAAAATCAGATGTACACATAAATATATGCTAAATAAATCTCTAAGTGAAATGCAGTAAAACCCAAATGTTAAACAAGTTTAAAACAATGGGACAGCAAGAATATGAATGCTGCAGTATCACTGCAACCAGACCCCAATGAAGTACAACATCAAGTCCAAATGCCATCTGATAACAGAAAATGCTAACAGCAAATCGAAACTGCAGAGGTCAAGTCATGGCCATCATGACTCAACACTACTGCAAACAAAAAGAAACATATAGTGCAACTGGCCAAAGGTTCGAGAGCAAGTCCACTATCAGAATGTAGACTGCAATTAAACTGACCCAAATGCTCAATGCAACTAGAAGCCAAAGCAGTGTAACTTATAAGTCAAGTACTCATGATAACATGCCTCGAAGAACAGGCCATAAAAGAGGCAAACTAGTGATGTACAACTGAATGCATCAGTGGTCAATACAAGTGCAGACTCATGTGCTACTAGATAACAACGTAGCATGAAGGGAACATATAGAACAGTGAACATAGTCGAAGCTACAACCCGGTTCAATATGCAATGTACCCCAATACAAGTGAAAACAACAGGTGACAAGACTCAAGTGTAATGCACAGTGATCAAGCAAAATGTCTCAACACCAGGTCAAGATAAATGCCAAAGTTCAGGCACCTTTCCAAATAAACAAAGTCACGTCCAATCTCATATTCGAACAAAACTCAAATTCATGCAATTAACAGCAGATGAAATATGAACAAAATGTTTTAGTGATGCACGGGAACCAAGACAACTACAACACAAATGGCTCTATCAATATATGGAACAGGATGATCAAACTCAATGTTCATGACAATGCAGACCTGAGTATACTATAGTTCAGTGAACATATATGCAAGCAAAGATTACAGGTACAACAACCTCAATAATAAAATAGCCATGTTTGAAACCCAATACAGGGAACTACGTGATGAATAGGTATACCAGTGAGAGGGACGACAAGAACATGAATGTACAATCTACAACAGACAGTGGAATTCAAATTCAGTTTCAAACAACACAGTATGCTGTAGAGAAAATGGAACTGCAGTTTCAATCGAAGAATCAAGCCAAAGTCTAAGTTAACCAGAACAAGTTCGAACAATATCAAGAGCCAAAGCCGTGGCAATCACGACATGAAATCAATGCCATGATGAACAAGCCATCCTCAAATCATACAAAATTGACAAAATCAAAGAAATCACCAACATCGAGCAAAATCGAACTGCTGAGATAAATTAAATCATGAATTCAAATGAACAAAACATAGGAATTTAAACCCTATATAAACATGAGATAGAAGTAGATGTGAGTGAAAAGAATCACTCACCTTTGCCAAAGCGAAGAACACGAACGATCGACGGAGCAAGAAACAAGAAAAACATCATTCGATCGATCTGATTGAAGTCGGCACCCTCGATTTTCCAAAGCCCTAGCTATCGAAATGATGAATGAAAGGAATGAACGAGCAGCCATTATTTTTGAAGCCCTAGTTTTTTGCAAAGGGGACGAGGCCGCCATTTCTAATTCTTTCGTTCGTTTGCTTTTAGGGTTTTTAACTAAATGAATAACAAAAAGGGAACCGATCGGTTACAAGCTTATGATAATCATGTCAAGCCCTAAGCAAAGATACATGGGCCAAAATACAATTGAAAGCCCAAATAACTTTAAAAATTCTTAAAAAGAATTTCAACTCGATTTAAAATTCCAACAGTAATTAGCTACAGATTTAACCGTCTAATGACGATGACCAATCGATACGAAACCTCGGGTTGTTACAGACTCCCCTCCTTATAAAAATTGCGTCCCCGCAATTTTCATAATTAAAGGAGTCAATAACAATTATTTTTCTAACATAAATGGTTAAGCTAGGAAAATAAAGGTCAAGAACACAAATGTCAAAGAAATCTTTTAATTTCATAAAAGAAATTCACCAATTCTTAATAGAATTCAATTATCAATAGATAACCAGAAACAGTAAAACAGAATAAATACAATTATCAGCAATATTTAATATCAACTAGATAATTGAAATTCAGAAATCACGAAACAGCAATATCTAATTATCGACACGATAATTTGAAAACAGCAAAATCTAATTATCAGCAAAGATAATTAGAAAACACAATTCACCAATCGCAAGACCGCAATTATCTAGTCATCCAACAAATAACTAGAAAACACAAACTCCATAATCAACAAACCCTAACTATCAACAAAGATAGATAGAAAACAACAATTCAATAAAATCAGCATACTCTAGAATCAATTAGAGACTAGAAAATCTCATAACCAGCAAAACTAGCAAATATCCAATTATCAAAACGATAATCAGAAATCTCAAATATCTAATTACCAGAACCGATAATCAAATCTCAAATCAATAAATATTTAGTTATCAAAAACGATAATCAAATTTCAAATCAACAAATATTTAATTATCACAAACGATAATCAAATTTCAAATCAACAAATATTTAATTATCAAAAACGATAATCAAATTTCAAATCAACAAATATTTAATTATCACAAACGATAATCAAATTTCAAATCAACAAATATTTAATTATCAAAAACGATAATCAAATTTCAAATCAACAAATATTTAATTATCACAAACGATAATCACATTTCAAATCAACAAATATTTAATTATCACAAACGATAATCACATTTCAAATCAACAAATATTTAATTATCACAAACGATAATCAAATTTCAAATCAACAAATACTTAATTATTAAAAACGATAATCAAATTTCAAATCAACAAATATTTAATTATAAAAAACGATAATCAAATTTCAAATCAACAAATATTTAATTATCACAAACGATAATCAAATTTCAAATCAACAAATATTTAATTATCAAAAACGATAATCAAATCCCAAATCAACAAATATTTAATTATCACAAATGATAATCAAATTTCAAATCAATAAATATTTAATTATCAAAAACGATAATCAAATTCCAAATCAACAAATATTTAATTATCACACATGATAATCAAATTTCAAATCAACAAATATTTAATTATCACAAATGATAATCAAATTTCAAATCAACAAATATTTAATTATCACACGATAATCAGAAACAACAAATATTCGGTTATCAAAAACGATAATCAGAAACAACAAATATCCGATTATCAAAAATGATAATCAGAAATCTCATAACAGCAAATATTTAATTACCGATACGATAATTAAATCTCATAACATCTGATATCTAATTACCTGCAGATAATTAGAAACAACAAATATCTAGAAATCAATTAAGAAGACTAGAAAATCAACATAAAAGGTTGGATCGATCCCATCAGATGACGAGTTTTTAGTTCGCCGCACGTGCATCAACAAATGGCTGAAGCCTACCAAGTACTCAACATAATTTTTGGCGCCCAACAAATGACCCGAAGGTTTGCAGAGTGACCCGAAGTTCTAGTACTGGTATTTGACCCGAAGGTCCTCATATGACCCGAAGGTCCATCATAGTGGCTCAAAAGCACACAAAAGCATCAAAATCATCAAAACAGCAATTATTTCAATTAACGAGTCCGGAATTAACCGAAATAACAAACGCACATGTCCCATATCACATGTTTTACTAAATCGTTTGATTCTCTTCATCGTTTCCTTGAAAGTGCAAAATTGTGTATTTCGTAAAAATACATTTTACATTCTCAAACGGACAAGTCCGGAATTAAGCGAATCAGTAAAAGAAAGGGGTCATAGTCCTCGATTTTGCTGAAACATTTAAATCGCTTCCTCATTCTTTTGAAAGTGCAAACTGTAAAATTCTTGAAAACAATTTTATTTATTTTATAAAAATAACAATTCACATTCTCAACTGGACAAGTCCGGAGATAAGCGAATCAGTAAAAGAAAGGGGTTATAGTCCTCGATTTGGCTGAAACGTTTAAATCGCTTCCTCATTCTTTTGAAAGCGCAAACTGTAAAATTCCTGAAAACAATTTTCATTTTAAAACGATTTTCCAATCACGTGATTAAAGCAGCAATATTAGTAACAATTTCGAAAAGGAAATTGTACTTCCCAAAACACCGTAAAATCGTATCTCAAAATCAGCATTGCGGAATAACCGCTTGAAAATCCACTTTTAAAAATTCGACGGTTACTGAAGCCAAAGCGACAGTAATTTTTATACGTCAAAATCTCATCAAAATAATTTACATCAAAATGTAATACCAGCGAATTTTCATTCATTAAAATGCCAACAAAACACCGTGCTTCAAAAACTTAACATCGGTGCAAAAATCCCGTTATAAAGGTAACGGCAACAAAATACGTTCAACCCAAACATCGGTTCAACATAAAATAAATGCAGTAACGTGCAACTCAAATTTGCACGTACTACATAATGAACAAAGAAATCATTCGAATGTATCTTCAATGAAGATAATTCAAAACAGCTAAATCTAATCAATGTATGATTAGCATAAAAGAAAACCAGCAAAGATCTCAACAAAAATCACATAACTGCAATCGTTTCGAATCCTCAAATCGGATTCGAAATTTTCAAAGAAACAAAATAAACACAACTATGTAAACAACAAATGAAATTTATTTCAATTTCATATTTTGATTTTTAAATCAAAAAGATTATCAGTTGTACTCAGCGAAGACAGTTTCACTGTTTCCGCTGCGCACTCTAATAAACAGAGCACAATTTAATCAAATCAACAAAACACAGTTTCACTTTTATTTTTAAATAAAGATATTAAAAAATTTCATCATAATTTCAAAACTTTAGTTTTGACTCAAAGCACAAATAAAACATCGACAAATAGTTGTAACACATGTTCCATCTAAGTTATGTTTTATATTATGTCCATAAACCCCGAGCTCTGATACCAACTATAACGCCCCACCTCTATGCTCACAATAACAAAGAGTATTAAAAGAAATACTGTCTGTTATTTTGAAGAATAAGGCTAGATAGGAGCGGCCATCCATAGTTGGCCTTACACTAGTATTGGTTACCTCGATAGGAGTGGTATATATTTTTCTTTTTTCGTCTCTTATTTATTACTCCCATCGACATACCCAATTCTAGTATAAAACGAACTACGATGGTTCATAATAGTTTAGGACAATGTATATAATAATAACACAGATAATGAAATGCGGAACACAGATAACAAAAATCTCATATATATATAACTGATGTCAGTTACAATACATTTGACACAATACACATGATACAACTACAACTGTCGACTCTGGAAGTTATATATACAAGTACATTATCGTCTAATATACATAAATACATACCAACCTATACTATGACACGACTACTCCAAAAGATATGAAAAGTCTTCGTAGCTCAAACAGCAACCCAAAGCAAGATATCTACAACCTGAAATAACTCGGGTCTGACCCGAGTATCAAATTCAAAAGAAAATAATACACGGGTCAGTCTAATTCAAACTCAGTTATTAATGCACGGAAGCAATAATAATTAAACAACAATTAGACGACAGTCAAAAATAAATCTCGTCTATCCAACTCTTCAATAAGAGAATCGGATAACAGTAGATATAACACATAACAGTGTTTAACAGCAAATTAGCAAATAAAATCATCAACAAAGATAAATAAAACGATTATTAATGAAGACAATTAGAAAACAACTGAATTGCCTAGCAATTGGTCAAAGTGAAACCCAAACCAGTGAAACATCATAAACAACAAAAATCTAATTATCGATACGATAATTAGAAAGCACATAATCTAATTATATAAAAGATAATTAGATATCAACAAAATCATCAGATTAAACCAAATCAGAATACAACTCAAAATATATTGAGTTGGCAACACGGAATAATTCCAACAAGTGAAATCATCAATTAACATCAAATCTGATTTGGCTGCAGTACACGCTCGCGTGTACTGCCTCGCCAAAATCAGATGTACACATAAATATATGCTAAATAAATCTCCAAGTGAAACGCAGTAAAACCCAAATGTTGAACAAGTTTAAAACAATGGGACAGCAAGAATATGAATGCAGCAGTATCACTGCAACCAGACCCCAATGAAGTACAACATCAAGTCCAAATGCCATCTGATAACAGAAAATGCTAACAGCAAATCGAAACTGCAGAGGTCAAGTCATGGCCATCATGACTCAACACTACTGCAAACAAAAAGAAACATATAGTGCAACTGGCCAAAGGTTCGAGAGCAAGTCCACTATCAGAATGTAGACTGCAATTAAACTGACCCAAATGCTCAATGCAACTAGAAGCCAAAGCAGTGTAACTTATAAGTCAAGTACTCATGATAACATGCCTCGAAGAACAGGCCATAAAAGTGGCAAACTAGTGATGTACAACTGAATGCATCAGTGATCAATACAAGTGCAGACTCATGTGGTACTAGATAACAATGTAGCATGAAGGGAACATATAGAACAGTGAACAGAGTCGAAGCTACAACCCAGTTCAATATGCAATGTACCCCAATACAAGTGAAAACAACAGGTGACAAGACTCAAGTGTAATGCACAATGATCAAGCAAAATGTCTCAACACCAGGTCAAGATAAATGCCAAAGTCCAGGCACCTTTCCAAATAAACAAAGTCACGTCCAATCTCATATTCAAACAAAACTCAAAGTCATGCAATTAATAGCAGATGAAATATGAACAAAATGTTTTAGTGATGCACGGGAACTAAGACAACTACAACACAAATGGCTCTATCAATATATGGAACAAGATGATCAAACTCAATGTTCATGACAATGCAGACCTGAGTATACTACAGTTCAGTGCATATATGCAAGCAAAGATTACAGGTACAGCAACCTCAATAATAAAATAGCCATGTTCGAAACCCAATACAGGGAACTACATGATGAATAGGTATACCCGTGAGAGGGACGGCAAGAACATGAATGTACAATCTACAACAGACAGTGGAATTCAAATTCAGTTTCAAACAACACAGTATGCTGTAGAGAAAATGGAACTGCAGTTTCAATCGAAGAATCAAGACAAAGTCTAAGTTAACCAGAACAAGTTCGAACAATATCAAGAGCCAAAGCCATGGCAATCACGACATAAAATCAATGCCATGATGAACAAGCCATCCTCAAATCAAACAAAATTGACAAAATCAAAGAAATCACCAACATCGAGCAAAATCGAACTGCCGAGATAAATTAAATCACAAATTCAAACGAACAAAACATAGGAATTTAAACCCTATATAAACATGAGATAGAAGTAGATGTGAGTGAAAAGAATCACTCACCTTTGTCGAAGCGAAGAACACGAACGATCGACGGAGCAAGAAACAAGAAAAACATCATTCGATCGATCTGATTGAAGTCGGCACCCTCGATTTTCCAAAGCCCTAGCTATCGAAATGATGAATGAAAGGAATGAACGAGCAACCATTATTTTTGAAGCCCTAGTTTTTTGCAAAGGGGACGAGGCCGCCATTTCTAATTCTTTCGTTCGTTTGCTTTTAGGGTTTTTAATGAAATGAATAACAAAAGGGGAACCGGTCGGTTACACGCTTATGATGATCATCTCAAGCCCTAAGCAAAGATATGTGGGCCAAAATACAATTGAAAGCCCGAATAACTTTAAAAATTCTTAAAAAGAATTTCAACTCGATTTAAAATTCCAACAGTATTTAGCTACCGATTTAATCGTCTAATGACGATGATCAATCGATACGACACCTCGGGTTGTTACATATTTCATCTAAACAACAGTTTACAAAATCATACAAGATAAGGGTTTGTAAGAAATCCCAACACATCCTAGGCCAAGGAGTTGGCACATTGTGCAAGTCGAAAGATTGCACGTAATAATTGTTCATGAGCGATCTTGTATGAATCTCCAAAAAGTTTTTTGGAAAGGTCTGTCATCAAATGACATATTTATGTTTTGAACATAATTTTTGTAAACTAAAATCAGTTTTATAAATAAAAAGGTTCATAAAGCGTTTATGAATCTCTATTCTATTTGCACTAAGAAACAATTGTTGTTTCAAGATATATCAACTTCATTGTGAAGGAATTTCTTTGAGAAATTTTTGGTAGTTAAATGGAATTGGATCTGATCCGTAGATAGAATTGATTATATGAGATGAAGTGAAATTAACTAACCTAAATGAGCACATAGCAATAGAATGTCTAATAAGTATTCTCGTACATCGAAGAGAAACTATGAGTTTCTTATTAATGTCGAAAATATACATTACCCTCGGTTGTTCAATTAAACCATTAAGATTTTTGACTCTATATGATATGATGCGCAGATCTGAAAGAATTCCAAGTACGCTATCAAAATATGATTTTGGTGGTAGTAACCAAAGAGACGTGATCCATCGGCTGAGATCGTGTCTTTATTGGAAAGA
Organism: Allium fistulosum; assembly: GCA_030737815.1. Taxonomy (NCBI): domain Eukaryota; kingdom Viridiplantae; phylum Streptophyta; class Magnoliopsida; order Asparagales; family Amaryllidaceae; genus Allium; species Allium fistulosum. The sequence goes on along the minus strand of CM060907.1, from coordinate 418,552,730 downwards.
CTAATGTGGTTGGAATTAAATAAGCAATGTTGATAAGAATAATATCGCAAATTTCAATTGTTGAAATTAGCATAACAGATTCGGTATTCAACATGCTCAAGTTAATTCAGGTTTACTCGCAAAATTATCGCTCAATAAGACTTAGTGTTTGGTACTTAGGTATTGAAATAGAAAATTCTATACAATGATTTAGAGTAAGCCGTTTACACATATGAACCAAAAATGCCTCGAAGTGAGTGGGAGCGATATTGGGTTTGTGAGTCTTTGGATATGATCCAAGAAATGATACGAATGTATCATTTTATTAGCATCAATAGTGAATAAGTATTTTTATATAAATATCAAATAGTTTGATTTTCAATCAAAGTGTAGAGGAAGCGTGTGTTCATAAGAAAGAACGTTAAAAGGTACATCGATATTTCTAAACTATAGGTAAACAACAGGTTGTTGATTTTAACAATATGTTTGTATTAAAATCAACTTTAGTTGTTTTAATACTCAATTTTGGAGTAAATGATGTCTTTTATGGTGAGTATAAAAGATATAGTGATTGTCCCAAAACGATATACAAGAGCACCCTATTAAAAGGAGAACATGTAAGTTGGATTCCTTATGCATTAGCAATAGCAATTATCATACATGTTATGTTGTGTATGATATTGTGTTTTGTTTATGTATTTGATACATGGAGAAAATATAAAATCCAAATTGATATCACTATTTGTTGTTTGAGGTGTTCTCACGTATTTATGAAATACTAGAGAATTGTTTATAGAAAGAACAAACTCGTTATGATGAAACGTTTGGACACAAACTTTTATAAGTGATATTGCGTATAACATGTTAGTGATAAAATTCAAGTTAAAATCTTTAATTTGAAAATGTTTCAAAATAGATTATGGTCGATTCAATGAAATGTTGAGAACATTAACTTGAATAGCGCTACAATAAACCAATGTATATAGATATAAATGCACAAATTTATAATTGAGCCAAAGGTGATTCCAAATGTTGAGAATCCCATAATATTGTTATAAGATAACAATGTCATGAAATTGGTCATGATAGAACTTAAAGCTCACTAGAAGTCGAAAGACATACTTCGAATCGTTCCACATGATAAAGCAGTTTATGTTTATCAGTGTTAGGGAGAGTTAATCGACAAAGTAGATAATTAAAACATAATATCATACCCATTCACTAAGGGATTGACCTAATTGGTTTTGAGAAAACTGATTGGAGAAGTTGGAATTAGATTCCATAATTGACCCCAAGTGCAAGTGGGAGATTGATAGAGTTAGGGGTATGCCCTAGGAGCAATTATGTAATTTGTTACATATATCTAACTCGTTGACCAATCTTGTTCAAAATAAAAGGTATTTTCATCCTATTATATACTTGATATAAAGTGATTATATTAATTAATCAACTTAATTAAAAGTATATTTAATAGAAAAATCCATAAATGGTATATTTTGTGATAGTAGTTACAAAGTGTTGTAACCGTGAGTAATTTATCACAACGAAACAAATATACCATTTTAAATGTTCCTAGTCAAGTTGCATCGAGACCGGATATCGATGTATCCGTTAAGACTGGAGTACGTAACGCTCTCCAAATGTTGGGCAGTGTATTACTCATGACTGCTGGGGGCACCTAGGGGTTACGTACTAATAGTTATTGGATAACCATGGAACTACTCACTCGATAGTTTTCTGTTGGTTAATATAACTTAGGTCAAACAGAAAATATCGATGTGACTGATTTACACAGTTCTCTCGACTTGAGAATACTATGGATCTTCAATATGAAAGCTCTGCTTTGATTATAGCCAAATAATGGCATGGCGTCCATCGAGTGACTATAGTTGGGTCGAGTGGAAGTATTGAAAGTGAAGCACTATTCAAGAGAGGATTCGTCTCCTTGGTTATATGTGGTTAGTATCACAACCAACTCAAAATCAAAGTCTCTAGCCAGAGCATTTCGGTTAATAATAATTGTTATTATTAAACCAAGGACTTTGTATTTGGACTATAAAGTTGAATGTGGATGAGGTTGGAATTTTGACCATACCAAATTCCATAAGTCCAAAGTGATATAGTTTTGACGAAGAGAATTGGTGTAAACAAATGTCACAACCGGGTAACGCTTATTAAATTAAAATTGGATTTTACCGAAAATGAGTAAGCAATAAATTTGGCCATAATGTCACACCTCCTGCTAAGTGACGTGTGAACGTTAACATTAGAATAGTTCGATGTTAATCGCTGACCAAATTTACACCAAGGAGCTACACAGCCGAAATGATGAATTCCCTTAAGACTGAACGATTTAATTAGTTTATAATTGTTATAAATTAATTAATATTTATGAAATATTAATTATAAAATTTGAATATGATTTGAGAAATAAATAATGTTATATATATTTATAAAAGTTATAAATATATCGATCGACATACAATATCGACAAGCGATTAAATTAGATTTAATTGCATAGTATTTTGGCTTGCGCTTAGATGGGTTTAAGGCCCATCATTAGGGCTGCAAAATTTTGTTTTTGAGAAGGTCTATGGGTGGCTAAAACATAGGGAATTGGCTAGGAGATAATGGATTGAGATCAAGTGAGAATGGGCAAAAAGGTTTTCCTCGTTTCTCTCTAATACAACCCTATATATATATGTGTGTGTGTGTGTGTGTGTGTGTGTATGTATCTCTAAAAATAATGATAACAATTTTTTTGGCCGCCATTACCTTCTACATTGCTGGTTAAAACATAGCTCTCAATCCACTCCAAAATTCTCAAATATATTTCAAATTAAAATAATACCATTTGATAGTTAGAGGTCGGTGATTCCGGACTTGTAATCTGACGAATCAAGAACACAAAAAATAACCTTTTCATTTTCTTGTAAATATAGGTCATATTTTTTTTATTTTTCTCCTTTCACTTGGGTTGACTGTGGGGACATAGTCAAAATCAAGTGTGGGGCGAGTCTCATCTTTATTTTTGATTTTTCATTGTTTATTTTTTGCATTTTCTTTCCAAAACTTAAAAAAAACACAAAAAAAATCCTAAAAACAAAATTTCATTTTGATTTATTTTTGTAGAAACACTATAAGATAAATATATGGTTTTGGTTATTAAATTAAAATTTTTGAAAATTTACTCGTCTCAACAAAAATAAAAATAAAGTTTGATTACAAGTAACGACGGTTTAACTAGTATATAGGAAGATTCATGGTGATAATTATGAAGTATATCCTAACTGAAAATCTTTGTTTCATAAGTGGTTGATTTAAAGTAAAGGCGATAACATTTTAAATCTTTTAAGTTAAGTAATGCCAAGATGATATTGTAAAACTCTCTCTTAAAAAAACAAAAAAATACATATGTATATATATATATAAAGCATAAAAAAATTTGGTTTTATATAAATAATAAACACCTAGAGTCATGTGTTCACACTTGTGTGTTCACTCGCCATGCTCTGTACCCTTCTCATGTATGCTCGAAAGGCAGTGCATGACCGGTATATTTGGCCTCAGTTTATCCGAGTTAGATGTATGTATATAAAAATTCTTTTATTAATAATGCCTATAGTCGATAGGTGTATACACTTGTGTGTGCACTCGCCACGCTCTGTATTCCCCTCACATAAGCCCGAAAGGCTATGACAAACCGGGATTTTCGACCTTCGAAACTCGACATCAATACGTTCACTGTATAGCATGCCCATAAATCGAGTGCCGGAAATACCAGATCATTAGGGGTGAAGAAGAAAGAGATAGAAGAAAATAGAACAACAACACAGAATCTCACAATCGCAGCGGAACAAATATAATATAATAACAGATTTTTGTACAAGAGAATCTGTAACTGTTAATTTACATACAATCATCAGAGTACAACAATCAATACATCAATATGGACAGTTATTATAACTTGTCCTCACTAGTGCTGACTATACAGTCTACACGCACAGCGGAATATAATCAACTTCGTGTAATACGTCTCGTCATCCAGCTCGTCTCCTGAGCTCCATAGCATCCTAACCTGAATCTGTAATACTCGGTTTGACCCGAGCATTATAATAAAATAACATCCGAGTCAGTCTAGAAAACCAGCGTGAGAAAACACACTCAATTTGAATTATTAAAGTTATCAAAATCCTTTGAAAAGCAAAGGTATCTCGTAAGACCGCGTCACACATAAACACGACGGGTTTTTACCTTATGATAACCAAAATATTTTATATCAAAATCATCTGATATTATAATGGTGTTTATAAAAAGTAAATTAGAAAATAGCTGAAATGCTTGCATCTCACGTTTCAGCATAGTTGGGTACAATCAAAACCGTACAGGCTCGTAGTGGATATTGGATTTCATACAATGACTAGGTTACTGGGGTACCGCCCGTCACAGTACACCTCTAGAAAAATGTACCGAGGATCTCGCCGGGATCCCCTGCCAACACAAGACCGGCCTACCGCTAACCTAGATAGTACCGAATATGTTATCACCCCGGGTGTTTCCACCCTTAATCGAGCACTCACTTTTCATGCACAGCCATATCCATAATTTTAATATATCCAAGGGCATCTAGAAAGGTGATAACATACCCTAATTGGGCGTTACCCACTTAGCCTTGCTGCATCTCCCCTCTTTTAGTCATTCCCGGTTGATGAGGCTTGAGGCTAACGATACCTTTCAAGAACAATTTCACTTATAATGCTTATCGTCCTCCAATGACGATGTTCGGATAGCATTCGTCCATACAAGTTGTCATGGGTCTGGACAAACCGAGTCGCCGTCTTCACCATCTTCATGATATCACCATTAGTAACGTTCAAACCGGATTGAAGTGGTTTTCAGATAATTAAATCTGGTCCCGGTCTCTTCGAAACGATCAGCGAATTTGGCCAAAATTGATAGTCGATTATTTAACTATCAATAAACATCCACAAGCAGATGTCAGGCCTTATTATAACCAAAATTTATTTTCAAAATATCTTTATAAGATATATATATATATATATTCAAATCCCTTCCAATATATCAAAATTTGAGACAACTCAAATACTTATACCCATATTGGGATATTTCAATACTTAGAAAAATTCCATTATTTCTCTTTTCTCAAAATCCTTCGCAATTTATATTGTAAATTCCTTAACCCGTTTATAACGAATTCTATAAGTTCCGGGATTCCTTGATTTATTCCCTTTAATATTTTTCAAAATCAAATACACTTGTCTATAATTACAATTACCCCTTTTCTACTTCTTTTATGAATTCTAATTCATTTTTCGAAGTTCATTCTTATTTAACTACTTTGGAAATTTTCTTACTTTTCCTCAAATTCTAATTTGGGAATTCTCTTATAATCCCATCTACTGAATAAACACCATTTCCAGATTCTCGAGAAGATTTATAAATAAATTTAAAACATTACAAAACTCTCTATATATATATAAAGTATTTAAAAGAATAATAATTTATTTTTAAGACATGTTCAAGTAATTATATAAAATATCGAAACGCTTTTTTATAAACATCAATAACACATTTTTAGATAAACAAATCAATTTTCAAAGCTGATTTTGAAAATTAGAATTTATTAAAATAAATATTAAATATTTGAAGAATCCACTTTTCGATGTATTTCAATTCTACTAGTTTAAAATTTCATAGTTTCATAAATAAAATTTTCTTTTTAAAAACACTTAACTTCTTAAAATTAAAAATATATTTTTAAAATCTCAATAACCAATTCAATTTATAAATTCCTCTCGATTTCCAACACATCGCTTTCATTCCGATCTCCTTATCCATTTCCACCTTTCAAAAATAGTATCCACTATTTTTCCTCAACCCTATTTCCATTTCCTAACATAAATTAACGCCACGAATTTATATTCCCAAATTATCATCTGATATTGATTTCCTTTATTTATAAACATCGTTTATAAATTTATAACTCCTCTGAGTTTCACTTTTTATAAAATTAATCCTGTTTATAAAATCCTATTTTATAAGTCCATTTCTTTATAAATTCCATTTATTTTTCAAATATATTTTTAATATCGATTTCAACTCTCTTTTTTATATTTTCCAGATATCATTTACAAATCTCTTATATAAATTATTTTAAAAATCCCTATTTAACAATTTTCGGATTAGTTAAGTACAATCTATAATCATATTTTTATCATTTATCCAATCAATTTCTTTTTAAGTAGTCCAATTTTCAATATAATTATTTTTATATTTTAAATCTCCTTACATTCCTTAAATTTCAGAAATAATATTTATGGTATTTAAAATACCAAAATTAAGGCCAGTGCTATTATATCATCTAATAATTTAATTCACACACCAATCCAATAGATTATTCAATCACATCATATATTTTTATATATGAATAAATATATTTGAGGAATCCAGTTGGATCCCTCCAACCTATTTCCCTGCATCCATGGATGTTAGATAACATAAATACCAATCCCGCTTTGTGGTGGGATATTGCGGTAATATAGGGTCATCCGCTATTATGCGGGACGTATAGGGTCTCATCCGCTCCAACGGTGGAAAATATATCCAACTACTAATATATATACTACTATATATATATTATATCCAAAACTGATAATTATTTTTAAATTCAACCAAGCATCCAATAATTTATTTCAACTATTGTAAACCAATCCAAGCAACCAAATTGAGTGAGATTTACTCACATTGATTTTTAATTGACGTTTCCGCGTTCTGATTCTTAGCCTAGAATTTCTGCAAGTTAAAAATTTACCCAATTCAGTTTCACCGCATAGAGCTCACTGATACGAGTCAAATGCAACAGATCGTGTTCAATTTCGACCAAATATGAGCAAGTTATGGTATTTGTAAGATTTCAATAATTAAATTATAATTAGCCTTAAGTAAATTACAAAAATTAAATTCTGCTTGACTTAATCACCCTGTGGTTCACGCACGCAAACTACAGCTATTCAACTCACGACACCACAGGCCTTCGAACCCCCTTCCATCGATTTTCCTCCACCCTCACCACCAGAAGCGAGCCCATCCTAGCTCGCGCGACCCTTACCATTTTCGCGACCCAAAACTGCCGCATCGACCTCATCCAATTCGCGTTGCCTGCTTGCTACCCCACTAGCGAATGCCCATTAGTTCTCCACCGTCGATGCCTGCAGCCGCGCAACCCCAAGCTCGACCACCAAATCGCCAGCAGCCTCCTTGAAACAACCCGAAATTTTACCCGTAATAATTAATTTGTTAATTAATTAAATAATAAAATAACTTTGTGAAATTATAAGAATTAAGCCACGGAAGTTGCACCATTGTGTCCGTGGTAATTTTCTGGTTAATTTCCATATATAGAACATCAGAAACCGAGCTAATATGACCAAGTTATAAAATAAACAAAATAAGCAGAAAAAAATGAAAAAAAAATATACGGTCAGGTCGAACGGCCGGTCGACCTGGGCAAGTGGGCGGTCGACCGCCCGGTCGACCCGCCTTGTATTTCAGCAGGAGAACGAACGTTAATTCGTTCAAACGAATTAGAGGCCACCGAACACGTCATCTGCATCCCTTAGTTTAATCCGGTCCCTCCGTTTCTACATCCGATGACTCCTATTTAGCCTATAACGTGGTTGCATCCTATTCAATCACCAAATTCAATGGTCTGAGATCCACTTCTACACCTATAAATAGACCTCTAGACCTAACACTTTTTCTCATTCTAGGTTTTCTCCAATTGGATTCACCTTTTTAGGAAGGACCTTAAACAGAATAATTTTTCCAAAGGAGAAAATCGTTATAAATTAAATTATTTTACAACTCCAAGTGGATTCGGGAAGACCAAAGGAAGAGCTTAGGACCGAAGGTGAGTGATTGTAATTAGTTTAAGATTTTTTAAGTAATTTAAAATAATAGGGTTTCCATTAGTTGTAGTTTTACTACGATTTTTGGATTAGCCTTTTTCAGCAGTTATTTACAATTTTTAGAATTATTTTCAGTCTATTTCCTTTCAGCTATTCCCTTCAGTAATTTTAGTATTATTTCTGTTAATTATAATTTATTATTGTTAAGCATAGCTTTTTATTAATTTACAGTTTATTTACAGTATTTTAGTTATTTACTGTTATTTATAAGTTATTTACATCTTCTTTATACATTTTGGATTTTCTTCTATTTTCAGTTTTCTTTTATTCCACCTTCTTCTTCGTGTATAGATTAGAATAAGATTAACGCAAATATGGATTAAATTGTAAGAAAACTGAAATAATGGAATATAAGATGTAAATTTCAAAGACTGTAATATAAATGGAATTAAGACCGAAATTATTATGATATTAATTGGACTGAATTAAAGAGATTGGCCTATTTATAATTATGAGATGTAAATTATAAAGACTGTAATAAAATGGAATTAAGACTGAAATTATGCCTAATTATGATATTAATTGGACTGAATTAAAGAGATTGGCCTATTTATAATTATGAGATGTAAATTATAAAGACTATAATAAAATGGAATTAAGACTGAAATTATGCCTAATTATGATTAGAATTGGACTAATTAATTGTCTTAGTTATAACGTAAAATTATAACTAAAAAGGAGTAAAAGATGAAAGAGCTTATTTTCACACTTAGACCTTGTGTTAAGTAATAAGCAAGATTATAACGTAGGTTATAATAAGAAAAAGAACAGAATAAGGCTTATTTTAAGACTTGGGATAAATTAATAAGCACGGATAGTAGAGAAAAATGTAAAGGCTTATTTAAATAATTTACCTAAGTTAATAAGCAAAGATGAAAGTAGGACCTGTACCAAATTATATTCCCTATTAGACAAAACGGTGTCCCACATTAGTCTGAAGTGAGATGAGGGCACGCTTATGCTAAGAATGATAGTAATTGATCAAATAGGAGTCCAAATCACGGGGATTTGGATAAGGGGCACAACTATATATTGTTTGGATGAAGGGCCAGTACCAACAACATTTCCCCTATAATTTCTATGGACACACGGTGATCTTACATTAGCCTGAAGTGAGATGAGGGGCACATTATGCTGGACGTTGGAGGTAATAAGAAGACCTAATAGGTGGAGCAAAAGGTAGCATGGGCATGGTGGCAGTTACGCGTGCGACTTCCATTTGCGGGTGCTCAGTAGCATGGGCAAGGACTTCACTAGCATAGGGGGTGGAACATTTTATGGCACGAAGGATTTCAAGGAGACACAAGCTAGGTTGGATGATATGGAGCGAAAGTTTAGGCAGTTAGGTTTGGAGGACCGATAGAGTGGTCAACCTATATCTTGGCAGCTGGAAGAAGAGCTTAAGGAGGTTCCTACAAGCTCTAAGAAACAGTGGTGGAAGGACACGAAGCATAAGTGGAAAGAAAGGGGACCTCAGAAGCAAATCAAGAAAAATGGGAAGTGTAAGCACTGTAGAATGAATGGTCGTTGCGCAAAAGACTATAAGAAGGCATGAATGGAGGGAAGGTGTTTCAATTGTGGACAGCTTGGTCATTTTAGTAAGTTTTGTCCTCAAAAGATGGGGCAGGGAGCGAGTGTACCTGTAGCACAGATTCAAATTTTGGATATAGCGCATTCCAGCAGTAGACCAAATTGAAATTGGAAAATTTGGTTTCTATTTCTGATTTCCCATTCAGACTCTTTTCGATCCTAGAGCATCACATTCTTTCACCTCTAGTTCTTTGGTAGATTGTTTGCACTTAGACATCTTTTTAGAATTAGAACCCATTGTTGTTTCAAACCCCATGGGAGGATCGGCACTCTTGTCTATGGTTTGTAGGGGTTTGAAAATTTATATCCTAGGCGTAGAATTTGACTATGACGCCTATATTTTGGGATTTTCAGGGTATGGGATGATTTTGGAAATATATTGGCTATCCACATATGGAGCTATATTAGATTGCGAGAGGAAAGTCGTTAGACTAGAGACATGCATCAGTAGGACTCGAGATTTCTTGCGACCCGCAAGGGTCAGTTATGTTGAGCTTCCTTTATTCCCTCGATTCATCATCATCAGATTTAGATTCGGTTCCTGTTGTCGGAGATTTTTCCAGACATCTTTGAGGAGGTTAAGGGACTACCCCCCTAAGAGGGAGATTGACTTCATGATTTATCTGGCTAGCCAGTAGCATTACTCGTAGGGCATATAGCGCCTAGGGAAAGGAAGAGATTGAGCAAGCAGATCCGTGAGCTTTGGAGAAAGGTTTCATAAGAAGAAACATATCGGAATAGGGAGCGCCAGTCGTCTTCGCTACCAAAGTAGGTGGTTCTCTTCGACTTTGCATTGACTATAGAGTATTGAATAAGCTCACAAAGAAGAACCATTGTCCACTCTCTAGGTTAGATGATCTTTTCAACCAGTTAGTTGGCTCTTCAGTATTCTACCAGCTTGATTTAGCCACTGGATTTCATCAGCTTAGGGTCGCTGATGATAACATTGATAAGACCGCATTTAGGACACCGGACGGATTTTTTAAGTGGTTAGTCATGACTTTTGGGCTAACCAATGTCCCAGCTTATTCTATAGATTTGATGAACCATGTTTTTAGAGATGTCCTAAAATTAAGTTTGTGGTGGTATTCGTGGTCGACATTTTGGTGTTTTCCAAGAAGAATGGAAGAGCAAGTTATTCGTCTAAAGGAGGTTCTTTGTACGCATCGTGTTCGTCAGTTGAGAGCAGAGTTCTTGAAGTATCACTTTTGAAGTGCGTTTATTGGGGCATAGAGAATGTCTACACATGGTAGGGATTTAAGAAATGGTTTTGTACATTTAGGATTGGGATTATGGAAATCCAAAGAGAGGTAGGCAAAGGTTAGAGATGTACAATAAAATTTTGTAGATAATCAGAGAGGAAAGTCCATGTGTAGGTAATTGCAGAAATTATAATTGTCTCAAACAAGTGGATTTGACGGTAATGCCTTAGAATAAATATGAATATACAAGAGGAATAGGAGTAAAATCCTTTAGTTTAGGAAAAGTACTCTGAGGGTAGTAAGTAGGAAGACCCACTTTATGCTAAACCCAATAAAATGAAATTTTCGAAATTTAAAAAGTTGAAAAAAAAATTTGAAAAAATTTCATTCTTAATATTTTTTTCAGAAAATAAATGTGGGGTTTTTGAAGAATGGTACGAAATTTAAGTTGGTTTTTATATAATGAAAAATTGGAATTCTTTTTTTTTAAGAATTATAGAGTATATATATTTATAACTCGCTAGTTTCATTGTAAGTAAACAAAGATTTTAAACATAAAAACCTAGAGTGCATCAAGTATTGAAAACGTAGATTACAACTTTTATTGTTGTAATAAATGTTTTTGTGGAAAGTAAGTGGAGCATAGGCTATAACACTATTGTTATAGTAAACGACTCTCAAGAGAAATATTTTTACATAGGCATATGAGATTTATTGGTATTTATTTAATTGAATCCATACACTAGTACTATTTTTTTGGGTTGCAGTAATGGTGTTTTACGCAACATCCATTTTAACCCAAATAAAAATGTATTTTAAAAGGTGATTTCTAAGTATAGAAACAAAATGGTTTGTAAAGTACACTTATTATTAATAAGTATAAGGAAGTATTTTTGCAGTTATGGAAATATTAAAACAGTTTTGAAGATGAGTTTTTCTAAAAGGAAAATGTGTAAGTTAAATATTAGAAAATATTTATCATGGAAGAATATAATTTAAACATATTTTAATCTATTGGAATGAAAAGAATAATGGTATTATTTTCTATGAAATCGATAAAAATGTTTTGTGCAAGTTACAAGGAATACATGAAAGAGATATACAAGGTATAAAAAACACCATATTTTGTATAGCCTATTTCTAAAAATATAAAATAAGTTCCTTGTAATTTCACATAAACATGAAATTCTCTTTTAAAAGGTTCATAGAAGATTTTAGCGTTAATAACTTCTCATAAGAGAAAGTAGTTCCAATACATTAAGATATGAGACTGTTAGGTGTAATAAGAAGCTGTTTTGAAAACACGTAAAGGAGATTTTAAAAGATATTTTAAAAGAAAATGGTGTGGTGAAAAAGTAAATAAGTTTTCGAAATGAAAAAATCAATAAAAGAAAATTTTGAAAATTCAAATTTTTATAGAAATCTGTAAAAGTCTTTAAAAGAAAGAGAGATATAAGTTTTTAAAAATTCAGTAGTTTTTCCCCTCTAGGTTTGGGAAATAATATTAAGTGACTAAGAATTTTTCAAATTAATAGAAATTTAAAAGGATAGCACTTTTAAAGACAAAGATTTTGGAATTTGATGTTTTAGAATTTTTAGAAACCTTAATTTTTAAAACAAGGTGATAAATACCACACCAAACTCTTAAATATGGAGTAGATAAGAATCATTTACTAGGAGTAACGGAAAAGGTGTAAGGTGATAGTGGTAATTACTTTTAGAAGTAATAATGGAAGTTTCCGTAAAGTGTATAGGACACTAGTAAGAACCTAGGAATGTTGATTCATAAAGAACGGTAAAATGAAATTTGTAGGATAGTAAGACAAGCATGGTTGAGAATGAGTATTCTTGATTTTGGAAGAACTTGGGAAAAGCATCTTTCTTTAGTGGAATTCATATGGTAGTAGTTTTCAAGCTAGCATTGGAATGGCACCTTTTGAAGCCCTTTTTGGAAAGGCCGCGTAAGACGTCTTCATGTTGGTTGGAATCTACGGAAAGATTGCTTCTTGGTTCCGACATGGTTGGAGAGATTTCAGAGAAGACTAATTTGATTAGGAGAAAATTCGTATCTCATATCCATGTCTCTTTGATAATAGGTTTAGAAATTTCCTTTTTCCATCTTTAGTTTTGAATAGGTTCTTTCTTTATTATCCTTTGGGAGGGTAGGACTTAGGATTTAACCTATGGATGGTAGGATTTGATGAAAACATGTTAATAGAACATGTTATGAATGATGTATGCTAGTGGTTGCAAGTGTTTGCTAGTGGATGCTATGGATGCATATAGGTACACTAGGCACTGTTATTCCTTAAGGATCGATCTAACTAGGACACTAAAGCATATTCATATGGATGTGTGAGCATTTTATTTTATTTCCATGGTTGCTATAAATGGATGTTTATCACTTGATTGTTGCATTTGGATGATGTTTGTAGCACGCATATAGAATTATCAGTTATCATTAGGAAATTCTTGCATACATTTGGATACATGGCACATACATGATTGCATAAAAGGAGGTCAGCTGAATCAGTGGAGTGCCTAATCTTTTGCATTAGTTAGGGACATTTACACTACACTAATTGCATAAGTATCATAAATTGCATTAGAAAAACTTAAGGACCATGGATGAATGGTTGACGATTGAGTAGTTGGTTGTAATATTGGATGAAAACATTTAGTACATTCTTTTATCCTTGGGGATTTCGTCCTTAGAGATTTCGGGGACGAAATCCCTGAAGGAGGGGAGAATGTAACAACGCAAAATTTAACCCATAATAATTAATTTGCTAACTAAGTGTTAACGGTAAAAAGTGAACGCTAACACCCGGTGTGTGTAATAGAATCGTGAAAGCACCACCCGTTGGTACGGGAACAGAATATAAGCTAAAAATAGCAGAAAAGCAGTAAATGAACAACAGATTTATAGTGGTTCGGCCCGTAATTGAGCCTACGTCCACTTTATAATCTTTTATTGCTGATTCGGTTACAAATCGATACAAATCACTTGTCAAATATAATATAACTTGATCACACAACAATCTAGACTACTAGCTCAATCTTCGGTGATGAATCTTGCTAAATCCGTATCGGATGAATGGAGTTCTACACGAAGCTTGTTGTAGTGCCTTGAGAGTTGGAAGATCTTTACTTGTTGAGTGAATTTTCAGTGCAGCAGAGCATGGATGCTTGAAGAAATGAATTGCCCAAAAAGTCCCCCCCATGTTGGAGGTGATGGGGTATTTATAGGAGCAGATCTGAGTTCTGGGCAGAAAATATGCTAAGTCCTAGGTCGCGTACGACTTAAGCTAGGTCGTAGGTCGCGAGCGACTTAGGAGATGCAGTGATGAAGTTGCCGTTGCCTCCAGGTGGTAAGTCGCAGGCGACTTATAGCAAGCCATGAGTCGTAGATGACTTAAATCCTTAACCCGTTATACGACTTACTCCTAAGACACGTATCCCTTATGTCGTAGGTTTTTAGGTCGCAACATTGCTAGGTCGCGATGTTCCTTTAGAGGTTAGGTTGCTGTGTTTTTAGGTCGCAAATCTTCCCTGCAGTTAGGTCGCAAAACCTTTCTTGAGTCCTTAGGTCGCAAACTTCCCTGCAGTTAGGTCGCAAAACCTTTCTTGAGTCCTTAGGTCGCAAACTTCTCCCAAGTCCTTAGGTCGCAAGGTCTTCTGATAGTTAGGTCGCTGGGCAAGTTAAGTCGCTGAGTCCTAGGTCGTAGACATTTTAGGTCGCAGACTCCTTAACTCGCAGGCACTCTAACTCGTACATTGTTAGGTCGCGATGTCCTTAGGTCGTGAGGTCCTCTTGAGTCGTAAGTCTGATAAGTCGTAAGCCTGATGAGTCGTACAGACCTGATGAGTCGTACAGACCTGATGAGTCGTAATCCTGATGAGTAGTTAAGTCGGAAACCTCTTAACTCTTTAAGTCGTAGACTGTTAAGTCGTAACCCACTGTAGGTTTGAGTCTACTAACTCGTGAAGCTTTTAGGTCGCGAAGTAGGCTTGTCTTCAACGGTTAAGTCGTTAAGACCACTTAGGTCGTAAGTCGTTAACTTGTTAAATCATAGCTTCCTGTAGGTTGCTTCAGTAGTTAGGTCGTAAGTCCTCTCTTATCACTAGGTCGTAAGTCGTCGAGTCCCCTTGGGTTTTAGGCTTTTTAACTCGTAAGTCGTTGCTAAGAGGGGTTAACATTTGCCCCTCGAAGCATACGTCTTAAGTCGTAAGTCGTGTGCTTCGATTTTCCTTAGCTCGCTTCTTGATGAGTGCGCTAGATCGTGACCGACTTAAGATGAGTTGTAGGTCGCGAACGACTTAGTATAAGTCGTAAGTCAGATGTGTCGATTCACCTTTCACTGTCCCAGAGCATAAATAGCTTAGGTCGTTCTCTCTTCTCCTTCACCTGTTTCATTTCGTCATATTCTGCCTTTCGCAAGCATTCGAGCTCTTCTTAAGACGAATTCAAATACTCGATCGCCAGTTATCCCCATCATTATATTGCGTAAGTGAACTCGATTATTCAATCCCCGACTATAATTGAATTATGAATCCCATTTTCGCCATCTACCCCCCTTTTCTCATGCCGTACTTCTCCGCAATCGATTATTGGTGGATTCAAGATGATTTGTCTTAGCCTTGGACAATCTTGTGTGAACAAGGCGATGGATTGTGGCGATTCAGTTTGATCGATTTGTGATTGGTGATGGAATATCATTACACTGGGTGTATGGTGATTTCGGTATGATTGAACGCGTTGAGGGGACGAGAGTTTTGGTTGAAGGAGAGGCTAATGGGTTAGGAGTTCGGCGAATTGATGTACTGGGGAGAATGAATGTCTTAACACCTTTGAACAGAAATCGCGACTTAATTTTTGACGACTTTAAGTAGGTCGTAGGTCGTAGGTCGGTAACGACCTAGGACATTGCATTTTTGCATTCAGACTTGAACCTTTTCCTTGCAGTGCAACTTAAGGACTGACAACTTGACTTAACTCATAGCTTGCCCCTTAACTCGTAACTCGCGAACCCATCCGTACGACTTAATAACTTGAACTCTATGACTTCGAATTCTTGGACCTGAATGACCTGACTTAAGAGAACATGCCTTGAACACTCGCGAAGCCTTGGCTTCAAACTCCTTTTAAACCGTGAACGAGCTAGAACTTAGGAAATTCTAGCCCATGCTGAGTCGTGAACGAGTTACAACTTGAACAAATCTTCCACTACCTCGAATGTTGAGACTTGAGTTGTTTGAACTTTGTTGCATTCTTTTGTAGATTGTCAATAATTCTAACTGCCTGTTATAACATTTACGAAAAACTGGGACGAATATACTGCCACCGACTGCCCACATCGAATGACAGATTAGCTGATAAAGAGAAAATTAAATTAAATGAACTGTATGAGTGAAATGCTACACAATAACCAACTCAAGTGAAGTATTAAAGCAAAATCGTAATGGTAAATTAAAACTGATTTGTCTGCATTAACACTACACTTGAGTATCAACAAGTTCTGAAATCTCGTAATCGACTGATTGTCAGTTAGTTTAATTCCAGTTATACTTGTTTTTTTTTTCATTAGTTTTGCACAGCACTTCACACTTTTAGGAAACGTGCACCTTCACTTTTGAACATTCAGCTGATTGTGTAGAATGGCATCTCATCAAGAAGACTTGGAACCAACTGGAGAAGCTTTTCCAATCGCTACTCCGTTGAATGACCCCCCGGAAAGGACTCCTACCACTCTGAGTCATAAAGTCTTCCGTCAACTATGCACCCAGTTTGGCATCGCTGAATCTGACGCTTTGCTTCCTGGAGTAAATGACACTGCTGACAGGCCGCCCCACGGCTTTATCGCAGTGAACCGCCAAATGTGCTTGAGTGGAGCGATTCCCCCGTTTAATGACTGTCTCCGAGAACTTCTCCTTCGATTATCTATCTCCCCTTTTCAACTTCATCCTAATGGCTACGCCATCCTGTTGGGACTGTGTGTGCTTTTTAGGAGAATGCTGGACCGTTTTCCCAGTTTTGGAGAAATTTGCTTTCTATGCTCATTTACAAAGAACAAAGACCATCCCTCTATCACAGTTGTAAGGAGTGCCAGGAACCGTAAACTGATTATTGGTTTTCCTGAAAGCGTTCCTGGGTTTCTAAGCCAGTTTTTCTTTGTCCGCCGTCCCCCGGGATTTTACGCCATTTGGAGAGTGGGAAGTAAGACTATCTATCTTTTCCCTGCGTTTTTCTAAAATTCTTTGAAGTCCAAATTGTCAAATGTTAACTTCTTTCTCTACTGTTTCAGCGCTCCCTCCCCCCTCTAGGGAAACTCGTCACAAAAATACCTTCGAGAGGCTTATGACCGTGCCGGTCGAGGAGAGGAGTGTTCAATTTCTATTGAGAGATGAGTTCCTCCACGAATTTGGGCTCTTACATCCTTCCCGTTCCACTCAGCCACATGAAGTCCCTGATTCTCCTGCTGAGGAGTCAGATGCCCCTGTTCCTGCTAAAGAACTTTTACCGCAAGATCTTACCGCTGAGACTTCATTGGTAAAGTGTTCTACTTCTACCGACATTGCTGGACCGTCCAGTAAGTTAGCACTTGCCCCGGTTGTTGAAGAGGAGGAAAATCTTCACACTCTTGAAAAGACGGCTGAGGTGGAAGTTGAAAAAGAGAATTCTCCCATGCATCATGGCGATGATACTTTTGACAGTTTGAGCGACATCATGATAACCTCTCAGGAGCTTTTTAAAGATGATGTTTCTAAAGTGGTCCCTCCTGTTGTCGAAGCAACTTCTTCTTTGCAACAAACCACAACGCCTTCCACACAACTTATTGCCATTTCTACACCCAAAAGTGGTTTGTAGTCTGATGCGCGTAGTTTGCACATCACACACACACTTAGAATTTTGGCACTTATATGCACTTAGCTCCTTCAACTTGAGGATTTCTAAAACTGGTCTTCTTTTTTCTCGGAGAATACTGATTTTGATTTCTTTTATTATGCAGCAGTCGTGCCGGAAACTGCACCAATTCTTCCTTCTTCAGCTGTCGTTCCTCCTCCTTCTCAAGTTATATCTCTTCCAGCTTCTCAACCAGGTTCACAGGAAGAACCAATAGCAGCCCTTCAAGGTTTAGACGAACCACTTGCTTCCGAAGAACAGAAGGCAGAAGGTCTGGAAGATAGCGAGAAGACCCCGGAGCAGTCTTTTGATTATGACACAAAGCTTTCTACATTTCTTGCTCCGGGGAGTGAGTCTTCTTCCAAGAAGAAGGGGAAACGTGTGGTTTCGAAGAAAGGAAAGAAGAGTTCTTCTGCTGCTGGGGATGAGGCAGAGATTGATCCGGCTGAGTCTCTTTCTCCTTCTTCTCCGATACGGCCTACGAAGCTAATTACCAGGCCGGGTAAAAGCTCCAAGGGTGGGAAGAAGGGGAAATGAGTTTGATTTTGCATTTTCTGCTTTTTGTATTGACCGGGGATTGTGCGGATACCGGTCTCCGCTTCTTTTTGTAACCTGTACAATGTAAAAAATTTCTCACAGTGTTGAAATAAATAGATATTTTTCTTGTACAAATCCTTGTGTATGTAGGAATACATCTGTTTTTCATTTGAAGTGTAGAGTAAACGATTCTTTTCACTTGTACAAACTTTTTGTCTGTGTTTCAAGAACGCATTTACTCCATATCTTTATTACGTGATATTGCAATGAACTTGTGGTATGTCGCTTGTATATTACTTTTATTATTGTAACTGAATTGTATAATGCTGCGCCCATACCACAAGTATATTGTAATATTTCTTGCTTTCACAAGACCGATACTCTTATTTTAGAGAATAACTTTCCACTTTTTCAGGGAAGAATTATTCTGCTTTTAATAGAGTATATCTTATTTTTGGAGAAATTTTTATTTTCTTTTTCTTCCTGAAGAACACTTCGACTTCTGGGAATGATCACTTTTATTTGTTTGAAAGTGAATTTTCCTGCACAGTGAAATGAGCTTCTGAAGAAGGTTTTGATTTTTGTGCCCCAGTAAAGGGTTTATTTTTGGTACTTCAAACAAGGTGAAGTACGCCTCTGAAGAGGTCTTTTGGTCTCCGAAGAGAAGCGATTTTGGTCTCCGAGGAGAAGCAATTTTGGTCTCCGAAGAGAAGCAATTTTGGTCTCCGAAGAGAAGCAGTTTTGGTCTCCGAAGAGAAGCAGTTTTGGTCTCCAAAGAGAAGCAGTTTTGGTCTCCGAAGAGAAGCAGTTTTGGCATTTCATCTCTGGTGAAGTGGGTCTCCGAAGAGAAGCATTTTGCACTTCTACACGGGTGAAATGTGCCTCCGAAAAGGGCTTTTTAGTATTTCATCACTGGTGAAGTGGGTCTCCGAAGAGAAGCATTTTGCACTTCTACACGGGTGAAATGTGCCTCTGAAAAGGGCTTTTGCCTCCGAAGATGGCTTGTGCCTCCGAAGAGGGCTTGTGCCTCCGGAGAGGGCTTGTGATTGCCTGGAAGTTACTTTCTCATGGTCGGAGGGGTCCACGGGACAGGCGTAAGTTGTTTGATTGGATGTTTGTTTGTACAAACGATCGCAATCAATTAACAAGGTGCCCCTTTGGTAGTCCCACCGATCTTTTTGATTGAGGAAAGCTCTCCATTTATTGGCGTGCCTCGTTAGAGGGCTTTGTTGACCCTTGGGAAGGAGCATCAGTTGGTTGGTGTGCCAGGAAGGTTGCGTCTTAGGGGCAAGTAGATCCATGGGATGGACACAAGCTGCCTGATCGGATGCATCACAATCAGTTAGCGAGGGTCTTATTCCTTCTGCTTGGGAAGGTATCCCTTTAGTGGATCTACCTGCTTTCCTGTTGAGAGGCATACCTCCCTTTGGCTGCTTCCATGTTTGTTCGCTCATGTTGTATCATCATCCGCCAATCTGCGATCCTTTATCATCGTTTCCAAGCGCGTGTTCCTTTCTTTTTCAAGTAAATCGCTTTATCCGAAGAAGTAGACTTCACTGTTGAATGACTCCACAGAGTAAACGCAAGTTATTTGGTTGGATGCCTTTTTATATCAATGATCGCAACCAGTTAACGAGGGCTTGACATAGTGGAGCCGTCAACTTTTTATGTGAAGTTCCTCTTGTATGGGATTTGAGTTTGAAATTTTTGTTGCTTGAAATTTGCTTTAATAAATGATTTGTAAGGCTCGCTTAGCTTTGCGACGGGTGAGCTTTGCTTTAATGACCTGCAGTATTAGATCGATATTTTAGCAATACATTTAGAGTATTTACACATCGAAATATAACAGGCATTTTATAATAGAAAACACAATGCATAGTTTTTCATTATTGAGTCACGCTGATTTCTCAGCGGTTTACAATGCAGAAGTTACACATCCATCATTATCTTTACAAATTCAAGCAATGCTGTTAAGTAAAAATGAATGCTAGTTATTGTTGTTTCAGAATCTCCAAGCTGGATTTCCATTTGTGCTTGATTCATAGCTTTTGGATTTTTATGTCAGAGAAAGTGAGAGATGCCCCAGTCGCAGTTTTGTGGGTAATCAGTAGTCATCCCAACTTCTGCTTGCTGGGTATGGTCCCCCTGTGATAGCATTAATGACAAGCTTTTCTGAATCTTGCACTGCAGTGTTGTTGTGGGAATCGGATTGATGGGTAGGGTGTTGTTGATCCCGAGTGGATGAGGTTGGATCGACTCCGTTCCTTTTAACGTATTGTTGGAGTTTACCCTGCTCTAGCAATTCTTCAATCACCTTCTTTAATTGGCGACATTGGTCAGTGTCATGGCCAGGTTGATTGTGAAATTGGCAGAATTTTCCATTACGCTTTGCCCCTCTCGTCATCTCAGGTGGCTTAGGATACCTGACAACGTCCTTTGTTGCAAAAAAGATATTTCTTGGTGTATCAGTTAAAGGAGTAAAGTCCGAAGGATTAAAGCGGCGAGGTTTCTTTTCATTTCCCTGGCTTTTTCCTTCTTCATTCTCCCTTTTCTGACTTTCAGATTCTCTTTTCTTAGGTGGGACATTGTCATTATCAGTCTGGGCAGTAACCACTTTCGATGTTGCAGAAAGGCTTTCAAGGCGAATGAACTCATCGGCCTTTTTATAAAATTTATCAAGTGAGTTCGGTTCCTTCATCTTTAGCCATATCCCAAATTTACTCGATTTATCAATGGCTCGCGTCAAATAAGTCAGGATCATGCGTGGTTCCGCATTTTCTACCTCGGCTAAAGCTATATTGAAACGGCTCAAGAAAGATTTGATTGATTCTCCGGACGCTTGTTCAAGGTTAGACAATGACATTATATCCTTAGCTTTTGAAGCATACAATCTGAACTGTTCTTTAAACTTTTGCGTTAAGTCGGAGAATTTATCTACAGACCAAACTGGAAGCTTTGTGAACCAAAGTAAAGCCACACCTTCTAGGTATACCGGAAAGTATCGACACTTGATCTCGTCTGACGCTCTTGCACCGGTCATATGCCAATCGTACTTGTAGAGGAAATGATTAGGGTCACTGGTTCCCCTATAGGCTTGGATAGTAGGAGGTGCAAATTTCCTTGGAAACTCCACTCTTAGGATCCTTTCAGTAAACGGAGTTCTGCTTGGCGCAAATCCCCAGTCAGCCTCATCCTCTTCCCTTTGCATGCTTTCTTTCATGATGCGGCCAACCATTTCAGACAGGTACTCTTTATTGTTCAAAGACACCTCTGGGCAAGCATTAGTTCTTCCCTCGGAATTTTGCCCGGGCATATGCTCATGACAAGTTGGTTGCGGCATAGAACCATCAGCTTGGAAAGGTGGCATTTCAGGAAGAGTAGATTGATGGTTTTCTGGTTGACGATTTGCCCCGAGCAGAGCAGTTAATCTATCCATCATCAAAGCGTTTTGAGTTTCAATTTGTTGGTATAATCCAGAAACTGCGTCATTCAATTCAGCCCTGGTGACCCCAACGGTTGGAGTTGCTTGGTCTGTTATTGGGGAAGCGGAAGTTCCTTCGTGAGCATTTCCGGATCTGATAGGTCTACCTCTTCTTCCAGGAGCCATTATTTCAGATCTGGTTTTTAAAGAGAGGTTCTTTTTATGAGTCTTTGCGAAGCAACGGTGGATGATCGCCTGAGTTGGGTTCTCAGTGAAAGCACCAAAATGTTAACGGTAAAAAGTGAACGCTAACACCCGGTGTGTGTAATAGAATCGTGAAAGCACCACCCGTTGGTACGGGAACAGAATATAAGCTAAAAATAGCAGAAAAGCAGTAAATGAACAACAGATTTATAGTGGTTCGGCCCGTAATTGAGCCTACGTCCACTTTATAATCTTTTATTGCTGATTCGGTTACAAATCAATACAAATCACTTGTCAAATACAATATAACTTGATCACACAACAATCTAGACTACTAGCTCAATCTTTGGTGATGAATCTTGCTAAATCCGTATCGGATGAATGGAGTTCTACACGAAGCTTGTTGTAGTGCCTTGAGAGTTGGAAGATCTTTACTTGTTGAGTGAATTTTCAGTGCAGCAGAGCATGGATGCTTGAAGAAATGAATTGCCCAAAAAGTCCCCCCCATGTTGGAGGCGATGGGGTATTTATAGGAGCAGATCTGAGTTCTGGGCAGAAAATATGCTAAGTCCTAGGTCGCGTACGACCTAAGCTAGGTCGTAGGTCGCGAGCGACTTAGGAGATGCAGTGATGAAGTTGTCGTTGCCTCCAGGTGGTAAGTCGCAGGCGACTTATAGCAAGCCATGAGTCGTAGATGACTTAAGTCCTTAACCCGTTATACGACTTACTCCTAAGACACGTATCCCTTATGTCGTAGGTTTTTAGGTCACAACATTACTAGGTCGCGATGTTCCTTTAGAGGTTAGGTTGCTGTGTTTTTAGGTCGCAAATCTTCCCTGCAGTTAGGTCGCAAAACCTTTCTTGAGTCCTTAGGTCGCAAACTTCCCTGCAGTTAGGTCGCAAAACCTTTCTTGAGTCCTTAGGTCGCAAACTTCTCCCAAGTCCTTAGGTCGCAAGGTCTTCTGATAGTTAGGTCGCTGGGCAAGTTAAGTCGCTGAGTCCTAGGTCGTAGACATTTTAGGTCGCAGACTCCTTAACTCGCAGGCACTCTAACTCGTACATTGTTAGGTCGCGATGTCCTTAGGTCGTGAGGTCCTCTTGAGTCGTAAGTCTGATAAGTCGTAAGCCTGATGAGTCGTACAGACCTGATGAGTCGTACAGACCTGATGAGTCGTAATCCTGATGAGTAGTTAAGTCGGAAACCTCTTAACTCTTTAAGTCGTAGACTGTTAAGTCGTAACCCACTGTAGGTTTGAGTCTACTAACTCGTGAAGCTTTTAGGTCGCGGAGTAGGCTTGTCTTCAACGGTTAAGTCGTTAAGACCACTTAGGTCGTAAGTCGTTAACTTGTTAAATCATAGCTTCCTGTAGGTTGCTTCAGCAGTTAGGTCGTAAGTCCTCTCTTATCACTAGGTCGTAAGTCGTCGAGTCCCCTTGGGTTTTAGGCTTTTTAACTCGTAAGTCGTTGCTAAAAGGGGGTTAACATTAAGTAAATAATAAAATAACTTTGGGAAATTATCAGAATTAAGCCACGAAAGTTGCACCATTGTGTCCATGGTAATTATCTGGTCAATTTCCATATATAGAACGTCAGAAACCGAGCTAATATGACCAAATTATAAAATAAACAAAATAAGCATAAATAAAACAAAATAAAATATACGGTCAGGTCGACCGGCAGGTCGACCTGGGGAAGGGGGCGGTCGACCGCCCGGTCGACCCGCCTTGTATTTCGGCAAGCGAACGAACATTAATTCATTCGAACGAATTAGAGGCCACCGAACACGTCATTTGCATCCCTTAGTTTAATCCGGTCCCTCCGTTTCTGCTTTCGATGGCTCCTATTTAGCCTATGATGTGGTTGCATCCTATTCAATCTCCAAATCCAATGGTCTGAGATCCACTTCTACACCTATAAATAGATCCCTAGACCTAACACTTTTTTTCATTCTAGGTTTTCTTCAATTGGGTTCACCTTTCTAGGAAGGACCCTAAACGGAATAATATTTCCAAAGAAGAAAATCGTTATAAATTAAATTATTTTACAACTCCAAGTGGATCCGAGATGACCAAAGGAAGAGCTTAGAACCGGAGGTGAGTGATTGTAATTATTTTAAGATTTCTTTAAGTAATTTAAAATAATAGGGTTTCCAATAGTTGTAGTTTTACTACGATTTTTGGAATAGTCTTTTTTAGTAGTTATTTACAGTTTTTAGAATTATTTTCAATCTATTTCCTTTCAACTATTACTTTTAGTAATTTTAGTATTATTTCTGTTAATTATAATTTATTACTGTTAAGCATAGCTTTATAACGATTTACAATTTATTTAAAGTATTTTAATTATTTACTGTTATTTATAAGTTATTTACATCTTCTTTATACGTTTTAAATTTTCTTCTATTTTCAGTTTTCTTTTATTCCTCCTTCTTCTTCGCGTATGAATTAGAATAAGATTAATGCGAATACAGATTAAATTGTAAGAAAACTGAAATAATGGAATATAAGATGTAAATTTCAAAGACTGTAATATAAATGGAATTAATACTGAAATTATTATGATATTAATTGGACTGAATTAAAGAGATTGGCCTATTTATAATTATGGGATGTAAATTATAAAGGCTATAATAAAATGGAATTAAGACTGAAATTATGCCAAATTATGATATTAATTGGACTGAATTAAAGAGATTGGCCTATTTATAATTATGAGATGTAAATTATAAAGACTGTAATAAAATGGAATTAAGACTGAAACTATGCCTAATTATAATTAGAATTGGACTAATTAATTGGCTTAGTTATAACGTAGAGTTATAACTAAAAAAGAGTAAAAGATGAAAGAGCTTATTTTCACACTTAGACCTTGGGTTAAATAATATGCATGATTATAACGTAGGTTATAATAAGAAAAAGAACAAAATAAGGCTTATTTTAAGACTTAGGATAAATTAATAAGCACGGATTGTAGAGAAAATTGTAAAGGCTTATTTAAATAATTTACCTAAGTTAATAAGCAAAGATGAAAGTAGGACCTGTACCAAATAGCATTCCCTATTAGACAAAACGGTGTCTTACATTTGTCTGAAGTGAGATGAGGGCACGCTTATGCTAAGAATGGTAGTAATTGTTCAAATAGGAGTCCAAATCATGGGGGATTTGGATAAGGGGCACAACTAGATATTGTTTGGATGAAGGGCCAGTACCAACAACATTTCCCCTATAGTTTCTATGGAAACACGGTGATCTCACATTAACCTGAAGTGAGATAAGGGGCACGCTATGCTGGACGTTGGAGGTAATAAGAAGACCCAATAGATGGAGAAAAAGGTAGCATAGGCATCATGGCAGTTACGCGTGCGACTTCCATTTGCGGGTGCTCAGCAACAGCTATGAGTTCCAAGCGCTTAGTATGGGTGTCTTTCGTTGACACCATTGCCTTCCGTGTAGGGAGCTATGTATGTCATCCGGATCCACAGTAGTTGCTCTATGCATCTTTCATAGATACCATTGGCTGCTGTGTATGGAGTTATATAGCGGGTTGTCCACGGTAAGGTCTATGGAGTAGCAGGCCGATCAAAAAGGGTAGAATTAGGATTACTTCCTAATTACAGAATTAGGAATTCAGCCTAACTAAAGCAGAAATCAAGGACAAGTGCAAACAATCCGAGCTAACCTATCTTATAGTTAAATCGTATTTATTTCCAGTTTATCTCTTTCCTATTTCCTTTGTTTCCTCCTTATTTATGCCAGAACTGTTGTAGAGTCTATTACTTTTATCTTGCTTAAAGACTCTATTAATTACTGTCATTCACCATACTTTTAGTCTGACCCGCTCCTCTATTCCCCCCCTTCCCTTAGGCAATCAAGGGAGAGGACAGTAGACTGCAGTTGCTTAGAGATTTCTTGGAGAAGTTTGCTACCATGTATTTCTTTTCTTTCAGCTTCTGTTCTTTCTATGTATTGGCATATTATGAGGGATATTATGTACTCTGATTTTTTAGACTATGAATTTTTATTTCATAAGACATGATGGATTTTGCGATATGGATGTTGTATTTGGTACTTGACTTATTTATGAAGCAATTATGAAAGTTTTATTTTAAATAAGTTATTATTTTAGTTTCCATTGTTTTTACCTATTTTTGTCTTGTGAATCTTAGTCTTTGTTAGTTTTATTTATACCTACAATGCACCACGCCTTTTAATGTGTCCTTTTGGGTATATTAAGGGGTATGGGGTGTTTCACTCCTCCCTGACATAGACCGTGTTCGAAACACCACCGCAACCCCATGTCGTGTTGCTCCTCGCTCCTCTCCAATACCCTCGACTCGCCCACGCGCACCCCACCCGTGCTCTCACGCTCGCTCGGCCCAATGACTTCGGCCTTGTTTTATCAGCGATTCGCGATGACTTCGTTTGCCCTTTTTTTCTTTCCTTTTCTCTTTGTAAAACTGAGAGTAGTAAGGGAAAAGTGCGATTTTGTTTTTGAAGTGGATTTGAATTCCTTTTTTTTTCAATCTGTTGAATGTATTTCGGTTTGAAACGAAAGAGAAGGAAATGTGCGATTTAATAATGGGTGAGAGCGGCGAAAATCTGGTATAGGACGGCCCATGTACGTTTTAGGGTGGCTTGCACAGTATAGGTTTGCTGATATGAAAAGTTAGAGTAGGTAAAAGTCAGGTCAATAATATATATATATATATAATTAAATTTCAAAATATCATGCTTATAATAACTTAAAAATCCCGATCCCTTATTTAGGAGTGCCGCCTGGCGTCTTTAATGTTATACCCCTATTTCGAATCTAATGGAACAAGTTTCGAGGCCTAATTCGATCGTATGCGGAAGATAGCTTTTTAAATCGACTAATTAAATTAAATTAAATTAAATTAAATTATTTCTAGATGTTTTCAGATCGTACGGTCAAACGTAACTCCAAACACTATGAAATTTGAAATCTGATAATAATACACTATTACGGATCCAATGGAACTGGTTTCGTCGAATTGCTAGACTATGCCCCGGATCGCTATTCTAACGCATCGATAAAATCGACGATTTTCAAAATTGATGAAATTACTTGAAATTTCAGTTTTAAAAACTTATTAACTAAATTCTAATTTTGATTGAATTTTTATCAACATTAGAAATCGTTATGATTCATATTCAACTCCAATTTTCAATTATTCACTATTTTAGTATTCGGTAAATCGATATATTTAAATTTTGAATTCATTCTATAATCCCAACCAAAAATCTTCATATCCAAAATCGATTTATATTCCAAATCAATATTTAAAACCATTTAAATATTCAAAATAAAATGTCGAAAAATCTTGGTCGTTATAAAGGCAGTGCATGGGTAATATATCTGGCCTCAGTTTTCTGAGTTAGGCATATGTAAATATTGTTAATATCAATATAATTTTCAAATAAGAGAGAGTAAGCAATTGAAACCAGACACTATTTTGACTTATTTGATTCGATTTGTTATTCAAAAGAAATGAAAATACCACTTTGAAAAACTTTGATAATCAACTAAGGATCCATTTCATAGTTACGTTATGTGTTCAACCGAAACAACTAGCCAAACTTAAGTCTATTTGTTATGATAACTTCGTTTTTTATTAGAAATTCTGACAAGTAAAATGACTAAAATTTCATGATGATGACCAAAACTTATATTTAACTTATTTGTGTTAATTTAAAAGTAAAATCTTTATTTGTTAATATTTTCAAAAACTTGCATCCATATCTTTGTAAATAAATCTTGATTTTAGGAATTTTTCATTTTGTAAATCATGTTGCATTTTGATTTTGTGGGTAGTATCCACTGAAAACCCTCATGAGACAACACTCGTACTACTAGTGACAACTAGAGGTTTAACGGCTCGTTGCATATGCTCAATGCAATCGTGCTCCCTACGAAAATGGATTTATCTTAGTTTTTCTTTATTCGAGGATGAATAAAAAGATAAGTGTGGGGGTATTTGATATGCACGCAATGTGCATATATTTACATCCATATTTTATCTATTTTTATTTAAATAAATGATCATATTGGGTATTTTAACATGTTTAAACCAAAATTCAAATTATTTTCAAGTTATCATTTATTCATTTTCATATAGGAGCAAAATGGTCATTTTTGTGCATATATTAATTTGAGAATATTTATTTCCCCATTTTATTTTATTTGTAGGAAAATTGGATGGAAATTACAAGAGGCTTCATGGAAAATATGCATGCACAAGAATAAACAAACAAATGAAGATGGAAATAATTCATTTCATGAAACATGGAGAACCCCACCTACCCACTTGCCATGATGTACAATTAGAAGCTCATGCACATGCTAACAGAGTTTAAATCTACATGCACATTTAAGTGGAGGATTAACACATGCTAATGATTACTTGGTGGCCACACTACCTCAAGAGTAGTTTTGGTAGTTCCTAAAAATTGGATTAGGGTTTCAAAACATGTATAAATAACCCATATGTTCATGTAACTTCCTCTCTTCCCTTAGTCTCCTTAGCCTCCATTTAGTTAGTTTAGTTTGAGGCTCAAAAATAAACAGAAAAATTCTCCTTCTTTTTCATGGCTACTTAGCCATTTCCTTTCATGTATTTTTCTTTTTATGCAATGTTAATTAATGTTCTTTTCTATTTACATGCTCTCTTACTTTTCATGTTAGTAGTGTAGATTTTATTTTATGCAATTAGATTAGTTCTCACTTTATTTTCATTAGCTTGCATTTTTTTTTCTTATTTTTATTTTATGTTGCAATCTACATTTGTTGATATGATAATAAATATGAGAGGCTAAACCCCTTCAATTTAGGGGTAATGAAGCTATCTAATTATGTAGATTCAACACATTTTGATCATTTTTGCTCTCCATTTGTGCTTATTGGAAAGTTGCATGTTGATGTAAGTTTATTAATGAATTTGATAGTCTATGATGTTAATCACATATAGGCTATGCTTACTCAAATAAACACAATTTACGTCATCATCTAACTAATTGATTTTACTAATGGAAATGGATTGGGAATCAAAATTCGATGGTCTATATTTCTAATCAATGGTTAATCGGCCATGCTTAAAATATATTTTATTTTTCAAGTTCATTGTCAATTTTCATGGGAGTTAAAAAGTGATTTAGTGGGTGTGTTATTGTTTGATGGCTTATGTTAAGCTAATTAATAGCACAAATAGGCCATACTTATGATAAACACATTAACTAAATTCACTAATGACCAAAAAATAAGATCATAATTTCATGTTGTGTTGATTTATGTGATCAAGAGAGTGGATTTATCTATAAATTGCCTTCTACTCTCATATTTTTATCCATGTTCTTTTGTTAGTTTATTTACATTTTTTTAGCTAATCACACTTTCAAATATTGGTTTAATTTGATTGAATAGAAATTTTAAAAACTAAACAATTCCTTGCGGATCGACCCGTACTCGCCACATACTAAAATTGTACGCCGTGCGCTTGCGGTTAATTATTAATTTAAATTCGATCTGATATTTTCCAATCTAATGGATATTTAGCCAGTTCGAACAGTAGTGCCCGATTCCTTGATATCATTTTAGAGTTATAAAATCTCAATTTAAATTCATAAATTTAAATATAAAGGCATCATTGATTATGTCATAAATTCATTTTATTTCCCAAAAATAATATAATTAATTTTATTTCATATTCTTGTTTAATTATAAAAATAAATGTATGTATCCAGTCCATGTGCGACGTTTTGACGATTATAGAGCTGTTTATCGATAAAACGGTTTTCGGTCATTTTATCGATATTTTTCCAAAGTATATATTTCTATAAATACTTATTCAAAATAAGATTACCATTGCTATTTATAGTTCAAGACATCATATTATATATTAATATATCTTATATTTAAATGTTTTAAAAATAAATATAATTGATCAAAGTGATAAATTTGAGGGTCGTTACAAACTTCCCCCTTTAAAAGGATTTCGTCCCCGAAATTACCCAAAACAAAAACCCAAAGGTTTTGCTCAAAATATTTATTATAAACTCAATTCTGTATGATATATATAGATCATCTTCAACATCCGATTCGATCTTTTATTCACATCCACAGCTTTACTTCCGAACTAGTATTGATTCATCGATCCTCCAGTGCGAACTTCGATCAGGCCTTCCCATCAGAATTTTTAGTATTCCTGGCATAGCTCTCAACTATGATAGAAAACTCAAGTATCCTACCAAAAACCCTCATCTATGTTCGTCATCAAGAATCGAGTGATAAATCCATTTTCGGATCGGTGTAAATACCTCAAAGCTCTGTACTCGAATCTTAGATCACAATCATGCGACGAAATAATCCACGTATTTCATACTTACTTATTAACCCTTCCAAAATTCTTATAAAAAATTTCATAAAACCTTTATCTTTGGTTTTAAATTTATTTTCATAAACCATTTATTTCTTCAAAATATTTATCCATAGAAAATATTCTTTGATCTTCTTTTAAAAGAAACCATTTTCTTTTAAAAAAATAATTTATCTTTTAATTTCCCTATTATAATATACTTTCTTTAATACCTTCATATCAATTAAAATTCCTTTGTTAGTCAAAATTAAATATTTCTTTAATACATATACTGTAATTTCTCTTATCTTTGATTTTCTCTAGAATATTTATTGAAAGATTTTGTTTTCAAGTCTTTTAAACATTTCATAATACCACTTTCTCTTATAAAAGAAAATCCTTCATTTAAATTTTCTTGCTTCTTTCCTCAAGAATCCTTATTAATTTATTTAAAAGATTTATGTAATTTTACGAAGTTGAAACAAAATATCATAGTTATATTATAGGGATAATTTGGCACAGGTCCCTAATAAGTTTCAAAATACACAAAAACCTCGGTAAAAAAAAGTTTGTAAATTAGGTCCCTAGAATTAAGTTACCGAATAACGGCATACACTTATGTAATTATTCAGTGATTAATTGCAGACATTTATGCAATTATTTCAAAAAATTGCAGACATTTCCATAATTATTCACTGAAAAATTGCGGAAATTTCTGCAATTATTCACCAAAAAATTGCGGAAATTTCCGCAATTTTTCAAAAATTTGTGGAAAATTCCGCAATTATTCACCAAAAAAATTATGGAAATTTCCGCAATTATTCACCGAAAAAATTGCATAAATTTATGCAACTTTTGGATATAATTGCATAAATGTCTGCAATTATTCAGTGAATAATTGCATAACTATATGCAATTACTTAGTAACTTAATTCTAGGGACCTAATTTACATACTTTTTTTACTGGAGTTTTTGTGTATTTTGAAACTTATTAGGGACCTGAGCCTAATATTCACTATATTATATATCTCCACATTCAATATTCCAACTTAGACCTGGGTTAGGACCTCCTAACACTGATACACAGGGTACAAAAATACTAATCATAACAACATTTCATCCCCAGCCATACAAACTACTATTTATATAGATTAGATAAATAGAGCCACCCTTTAATCACCAGACTCAACGTCTCCTTCTTTCCTCTGAATCTGAAGCCGATGGTGCGCTCCGGTGTCCAAAATCCATTAAAACTTCTCCAATTCCTTCTTCATCGCTTCCCAGTTCATCATCGGCCTCATTGCCATCTTCATTCAGTTGCATTTCACCCTCAACACAGGGTAGCCTTGGTTGGTTCCATGGAACTTGCCCCATACCAACTGGTACTCCTGGAATTACTTCTCCCTCTTCAATTTCTTCAAGACCTTGCACACCAACTTCCCAAGGGTTCTCGAACACTTCAGCTTCTTCTTCCAATACTTCTTCATCATTCCCCTCCATCTCATCCTAGTTAATGTAGGAATTGGATGATTCTTCTTGCCAAATAACATGCTCCCCATCCAAGTCCCATATCATTTTGCTGCCTTCGCTACTGTTTTTAGATATCACGGCATTTGGGTCTTCCGTAGATTTTGATTCTTCCTCCATAGGTTCAGATTCTGCTATGGGTTCTAATTTAAAGCTAGAAGGATCCACAATCCATATTCTTTCCGAGACTTGCATGGGTTTGCCATCAATAGAAATTATAATCATCTCGGGGGTCGTGGATGATATGAGCATTCTTGCCATTGGATACCCATCTTTATTTCTTCGAGTGTACGGGGCATACTCTTCATCAATCAGGGGCCAACCATTACTAGGTGGACATTTCAGTTGTTCTTCCTCATAGCTAGAGAGAATAATGGGGTTGTCCTTCTCGCCCCAATTTTCCCTTGAGGTCTCTCCTTTAGAGTACTTTCCTCCATATGGTTTCTACAACGTAAACAACATCCCCTTAGACGTAGGTACTATGCAATTTACTTAATCTAACTCATTCTAATGTCAAGTTAATAATATCTCATTAACTTAGGCATATTCTAATATAACATTTTAGGCAGAAAGATTTGCTAATCACTTGGTATTACTTTCCAAAAACTAATGTTCGATTAATACTTAGAAGACAAACCGAGGTCTTTGTTCAATCCATTTCTAAAGATAGCTTTTCCCACTTAAAATTCTTTACATGTCAATTTTTTAACTAACCAATTTTTTAAAATCCATTTCGAAATTCTAATCACCAGATGTTTTATATTTAGATTTTAACTAACCAATTTTTTAAACAATTATCATTTCTATAAAAATTTAATCATTATATCTAACTGAAATTTGTCAAAAAAATATATTTTTATATAAAATATGATCCTATGTAAAATTATTTCATTAACCAATTTTTTCAAAACAAAGATCATTTATATGTATCATTAACAAATACGCGCTCATATATAATACTCTCAACTCATTTTAGGTTGTTACTAACCATATCTCTAATGAGTTCTTATCCTAGGGTATTATTAACCCTATCTCCGATGAGTCTTTATCCCTACCAAAGCCTAGGTGTTCGCTTAACCTAAACTCTGATACCAAATGTGACGACCCGTTTCAACAGCCTTCGAAAATCTACACTAATACATCCTCGGTATTCACGTGCCGTAAATCCAAGTGCTAGAGATGCGGTTTTTTAAGGGTAAGAAAGAAAATAAAGACAAAACAGAATCTTATATGAATGGAATAACATATATTATTTCAACATATAATATTTATAGCGGAAAATTTTAAATACATTTATCAAAGTTAAAAATAGATAGTTATAAATATATGTCCTTACAAATGCGGAATACAACAGCACAAAAGTGTGGTGGAAATAAGGTAATAGCCAACTGAAGAATCTTCTAGCTCCATTCTTCGAGCTCCATCGATATTTCTTGTAGCAAACTTGACTAATAGGCTGCTTGGGGAAATTAGGCACTCAGAGTTTAAGGGGTAAGAAAAATAAACTCTGGGTCAGTCATAAGACCGGTGTGAGAAACTCAAATAAGGGGCTACCTTTCGTACAATACATCTCTAGAGGGATGTACCGAGGATACACAAACAATCGTCCGCATATGGCAAGACCGGTCTATCCCTATTTTGCACTTAGACATGGCCTGGATAGAAACCGAATATGCCATTACCCCTGTCGTTACTGACCTATTCGGGGCCCCATAGCATACACAACAGACTCGACATATAGAGAGTTATCTACAAAGGCAATGATCATACTCAAATGGTTGCGAACCACATAGCCTTACGGCGTACCTTATTTAAGCCATTATCGGGTGATGAGGCCCGAGGTAACGATTACCTTTCACATAGCACATTCCATTTGGAATGCCACATTGTCATTCCTTAACCATACAACTGATTTCTACAAACATATAACTCCTGAGCTTGTATGTCTTAGGAAAGGGTGGTAAGCTAAGAGATGTTGGATTCCCTGCCACCAAACAGATGATAAGTTCATAGAGATTACTCAATGTAATCACAAATGCAACGTTAGACATTCATCCATACAAGTTTTCTAGGAACAGGACAAACCGAAGAAACTCTCCTACCACATCCTGTGGGAAATTGCCCCTTGGATTAGTAGCGAGCAGCCCTTGCGTCAAAGAAATAAAGATACTACTGCCACATATATATGATATGGTAAATTTTCCCCGAGGGTCAGTGACAAGCAACCCTTCATTTCATTTATTATCATTCTATGTCTTTACTTCGAATACGTTAATCGGTTTGTTTAACACCAAGTATAAGAAGATTATCTCTATTCAATCCAAGTTGTTTAAATTTGGAAAATTAAATCTTTTATACTTGTCTCGTTTTTGACATTTTGACCTTATCTATTCCTCGCCCAGGAAAAAGGCCAAGTGAGCCAGGGCACTGGTTGCTCTTGAACATCTCCTTAGTTTAAGCACCTCACATTTGGATCTTACGAATAGAAAAATCCAGTCTACTCATTGGCTTATTAGAGCCAAAATTAAATCACTTTATTAATAACAATTTTTCTTTAAATCATTTATTTAAACCTTTAAAATAAATTATAAAACCTCTAAATCATCATTAAAGCACTTAATTATTCATTTGAATTTTTTTATAAAATATTTGTTAAAGAATTGTTAAATTTAAATCCATATTTCAAATGTTATTAAAAAGTGATGCGAATAGTGCTTTAAACTTATTTGATAAATACAACTTTTCTGTTATTTGGAAATCCATTTTTATAACTCAAATCTCTTTTAAACAATTAAAAGATTTATAAAATTTATTCCATACTTTTAAAGAGTTAAAAATATCATTTATAAAAAAATTGTCGCTTTGGTTTCCAAACTGCCAAACCGCGACTATTTTGAAAACTTGATTTGCTCATATTTCAAAATGTATTAATTGGAATCTCGTTTTTCTTTCTTCGTTTGAAAATTATAGTTATAAGAGTTCGGAAAATTCCTATTAGGGAGAATTTCGAGCTATATTCCATTCTATACGTTCATTTAACTTTTCCGAAGCAAAATCGCGAACTGCCGTTACGCGATGCGCCTTATTTTGACTTATTTTTCATAACTTGTCAAAACTTCTCCAAATTGAATTTTATTGTTTATAAAACATTTATAAACTATTTTAAACCATTTTCAAGAGGTCCAACAATCTCATATACACCATTTCGTTTATTAAAGGAAAGTGATTTCATTTGTGATTTTCGACGTGTATTAAACGTGACTAGATAATACAATTAAACAACATATAATCAACATCCAAACTTGGTAAACAATCATCACAACCAAGCATAACAAAACACATATACCATCCAATATATCATATTATAAATAGAGTTTCTCACTTCATTTTCTCTTGAGCTAATTTAAAATTGGCTATAGCTCCGCTATCATAAAATTAAACTCCACGAAATCGAGCTCGAGAGCCTTGGATGGGCTCGACCTTAACTTGGGTGCTCATGGCCTATGGTTAGAGGAGGTAGAGGGCACTGCTATCATATTCTTGTTCAATTATGAAAATAAGTGTATGTATCCAGCTTCGCGTGCGATGTTCTGACGATTATAGAGCTGTTTATCGATAAAACGGTTTTCAGTCATTTTACCGATATTTTTTCAAAGTATATATTTCTATAAATACTTATTCAAAATAAGATTACCACTACTATTTAGAGTTCAAGACATCATATTCTATATTAATATATCTTATATTTGAATGTTTTAAAAATAAATATAATTTATCAAAGTGATAAATTTGCAGGTCGTTACAATTTTACTTGATATTACTTATTTCTATGATGTATTAGGACGTTTCCATAGTTTTTTGAAGTTCAAACTTCATTTATTTTGATTTGAAAAGGTTAAAGAGAAGAGAGAAGGACAAGTTAGCAACCCGACTTTGCTAACCGGTGAAGGGCTTAAATAAGCTTTAACAAGAGGTCATAACCACCTCCTAATCCTCCTTGGCCAGCCAAGAGTCCATCCCCACACATGTGATCACCTTTACACATCATTACTTCACTCTTAAGGCTTTCCAAAATATCCTTTTTCATAATTATCTTCTATGACATCATTGCTTACATCACCGTACCCTACTAATTAAAATTAATCAAAAGTATTTTTAGTTGCTAATTAATTACACATTAATATATTAGGAAAGCATAAAGAGTTCGAACGACTTTTACCGAGTAAAAAGTTGTTTATTGATAAAATAATTTAACTTTATTCTGCTTGTCTCCGATCCACGTCCACCAATGCACTCCTTGTCTCCGGCCTCCCCACACGACCCACGCCTCGGAAG
Source organism: Allium fistulosum (assembly GCA_030737815.1). Taxonomy (NCBI): domain Eukaryota; kingdom Viridiplantae; phylum Streptophyta; class Magnoliopsida; order Asparagales; family Amaryllidaceae; genus Allium; species Allium fistulosum. The sequence continues at coordinate 418,516,675 of CM060907.1, read as the reverse complement.
CTCCGCCGACGCCAAACGCCTATGGCCGTGATCGATTTTCGGCCGATGATCGTCAATTTCTGGCTAACTCCGACATCCATAAGATGATCAGAGACCATGGATGAATGCTGCTCGACCTCCTCTACATGCCAGTGCCTTCCAATCGTCGTATAGTCGACGATCCACCGTTAAACGACAAACCTTGGTTTCAACGGCTGAGAATGTTTCGGCAATTTCTGATCAAACCGAGACTCGATTGCAAAAACGAATTATAGATGTTGATTCCATTCGTCGAGAGCTTCACGATGATATATTATATGATAGGGTTAGAGCAGTTTGAATTTTTGATTTGATTTGAAATCAGTAATTAGGGTTTAGGATAATGACCATTGAAGAGGGCAGATTAGAGCTGAAATGTACGTACAGAAAATAGAGCTGCTAGGGTTTATAACAACATATATATATAGACAAAAATTGAATAGGAATGAATGGAATAGATCGATTGGGCCACAACGATAACAAAGTCCCGAAAGGCCCGTTTCGTTCTCGAAACGAAAATGGATCATCCTATATATCGAAATATAGGTTTTCAATATTTTTAAACTCAATGAAATTAATTTCAATCTCTAATTCTATTGTATATAGAAGTTAGCTTTAAAAATCAATTTATATTTATTTTTACACGTTAATTAAAACGAATTATTATTAAACTAATTTAATTACTTTTAAATCCTAAAGTAAAAGTTTATATCATCATCCTTGATTAAACATAATTTAATAATCTTTTGAAATACAATTTTCCATGTTTTATCCAAGATTTAAATATTAAATTAATTTCAACGTTTAATTACATTAGTAATAAAATCCATTCATTATATTTTAAATTTCAAACAAATTCTTTTAATTTGATTTACATGTTCTTTATATTAAATCAACCATTACCTTATATGCTTATTAACATAAGTTTCATTTTATTACACTGATCGCTAAACAATTAACGTCTCAGCTCATATTAGTTGAAATATTTAATTACATTAATTTCATTAATTACCAAATTAATTTCACACGGATTTACTAATAAAATGATAAATAAAACAATCGTCATACATTAATAATTCATATCTATTAACTTATTGTTTACAAACAAGGATTATAAATTACTTACCACATAACTGATTTCATATTCTATATTATAACCAATTTCAACTAAATAACATATAATTTCACTATTAATACATCACTTATTTTATCCCTTATTAACCATTTATTATCACAATTGATTGAAATTACATTAAAACAGTTGTTAATTACATTCAATCAATATTATTAAATTATATTCAAATACGCGTTACCGCCTTCCATTTCGATAGAATTTGTTGTTTTTAAGATTTTATCTTAAGTTCAAAATTTATAATCTAATAAATTTTACGTTTATAAATCATAAATTTTAATTTCTGAAAATATTAAATCCCAAAGTCTTATTTAATTTAATATTTTTAACTATAAAAAATATGGGTTGTTACAATCTCCCCCACTCAAAACTTTTTGTCCCCGAAAAGGAACAAGAAAGAATCAAGAAAATTGATATATTTTATTTAAAATAGCCAATTTATCACAATTTAACCTACATATTTAAGTTTAATATAAATTTGAAAATAACTCAACTTCCACAAAAAATTTCTAAGTCCTAAATTTACGAAAAATTTCAGCAGCATCTCCTTTACGCGGTTAGGTCCGGAAAATAACAATATTAATAATTCATTATAAATATTATATTTCAATAATAAAGCGTCCCAAACCATGGAAAAACAATAAAATATCGCTATAAACCATAATCCGAAAACGTAACTATTTGTCGGGCAAACAAAACTCTATTTATGAAACCAAAAGCAACAACTACTGCTTCCATAAACCTGTATCTTACTTGCATAATGCAAAAGAGTTAAGCTACTTAAAAAGAGTAATATATTAGTTGTTCGAATCAATAACGCAAACAAAACAACAAACATAATAATCATATGCAAACAAAAGTAGTATGACCATTATATGCAACAAAAGAATCCATCACACATCCATAGCAACTAAAAACTGATGGTTTGTCCTGGTTCAAAAACTTTTCATCGTACATGGGTGAGAAATAAACTACCAAGTGTACTTTACGCTCAATAGCCTTAGGTAATTACTCAATAGATTATTCATACAACCTCGAACAACGTAGAATTTAAATATTATTTAAGTTTGTATGATGTACATATATCATTTTGTACATAATATCAATTCTGATCGCTTGCTTGAATACACAAATTTCACTGTCGAACTAGTATTGTTAACTCGACCACACTAGTGTGGACTTTGATCCGATTTCTTGATTAGAAATCTAAGTTTTCCTTGCATAGCTATAAACTATGATAGAAAATTTCAAATTCATATCAAAAATTTGTATCAAGTGTTCACCGTCAAGAATCGAGCGAAAAATTCTAATTTAGACTGGTGTGAATTACTACAAATCATGTATTCGAATCTGGATCAAAACTTTTTTGCGAATAAAATGATCTACGCACAACTTACAAATTTTATTCTATTGGTTTCTTATTTCACATTATTTACTTTTCATTTATTTTAATTCTCATTCATTCATACAAGATCATCTATTATTAATTTATATTCATTTACTTACATAGATTATCTTTCATTCAATATTTAAAATCATCAATGAATAAATTCTTAAAGTATTACATACATTTCTTTGCAGTTTAATTTACATTTATTATTTACTTATATTACTTGATTTCCATTTAATATTAATATTCATGAATGAATCATTTCATACTTAAGTTTTTTTACCTTTTAATTCACATTTATTTCTTCATATATAGTACCATTTAATATTAAATCTAATTTTAATCATTTCAACATTTTCTTAAGTTTATAATCATTTACTTAAATAGTATTCACTTTTTTATTATTCAATTTAATTATTATGCATTTCAAACATCAACTTAAGTTTATAACATTCCTTGTAACATAATTCTTTATTTGTAGACATAAGTTCATTTTGAAACATTTTTATTACTTAAGTTTTTACTTGTATAATATTCCATTATCTCTTTGTTTACAAGTTACAAAACCTCAATTTTTATATTTCATTAAACACTTTAGCTTTTAATTTCAGATTTCAATTTTGAAATTTCCAACTTATTAAATTAGTCGAAGATTCCATTCCATTACAATAATTGAAAATCACTAATTACTAGAAAACTTAAGCACTAAATACCGGGTTTCATTTCAAATCATATTGAAATAATATATACATATTTTTTTTATCAAATCATACTAAGAAAATTAAAATTAAAATTTGTTTCACTAAACAACTATGTAGCAATGCTACTATAGTCGTCTTCCCACTTTGAAACTCAAAAATGAACGTCAATGATGCCGCGGTCATCACCGAAATTATTTTCCAGCAGTAGAAGAGGGAAGTATAGAACTTATTTTCTTTAAAATTCCTTTAAAAATATTTCTTTCAAATCCCATTGAAAATATTTCTGTCCGAACATACTTCCAAATAATACTAATATTATTTTTCCAAAATTTTTTGACAACCAATTTCAAAACACCAGAATTTAAGTTCTCAAATTTTCAATTTAAATTCATTTTATTTGTAAATCATAATTTACAGACCATATTTATAAGATTACATTTTCTTATAACATATAATAGTTTTAAGAACCATGACTAACCAAACAATAAATGACAATAATAGAATATTATCTTTTACTAACATCCAACACAACAAAATAACAATATCATTTTATGAAGAAGTATTCTTTTTTATATAAAATATGGTTTTAGGTAAAATCATTTCATTTACCAATTTAAAAAACAATATTGTGTCGGTCTACCATGTTCAAGTGTTTAGAAATCCCTATGGATGCCATAGCTTCCTATGTACCGATCGGAATTCATAAATACTCAACATAACAAATTAACACAATACAAAACATTTTTATAGCACTAACAAATACGCTCTCTCATAGATATATATATACACTCAAACTCATTCTAGGGTATTACTAACCCTATCTCTAATGAGTTAACCCCCAACAGGCTAAGGTATCTCTTAACCAAGCTCTAATACCAACTGTGACGATCCACCTTTTTGAACGATTTAAGTCGACAATAGACCACACATGTCTAACTCAAATCATTCAAAAGGGCATATTATCAATGGGGTTTAATAGGAAAATAAGAGAAAAGAAGGAAAGCAAAACACAGAACCTCGCAGCGGAATGACAAAAATGAAATAATCAAATAAACAATTCATGAAGTTATATAACTTCTTTATAAACATTCAAACCTTGTGTAAAACTTCCCTTTATAGATATTCAAATCCATTTATAAAATCTTTGTATAAACATTAAAAACCATTTCAAACTCCTTTTCTGAATACCCAAGATCATTTATAAACTTTTCAAACCAATTGTCAAATCATTCTTCAAATATCTTATTCAATATAGAATAGCTTTGAAGACCATTTCAAAGGAAATGAAATATTTACTTTACAAAATGGAGGCTCAATGACTATAATGGATCATTAAATTTGGGTTTAACTTATCTAAGTTATATCATAGATTCTACCAAACATCATAAAGGATTCACACATAACACACAATCAATCATAGGTAGATACCTAAGCTATAAATATAGGTACATCCATTACTGGTGAAAAATGCATATAGAAGTATATTCTATATGCTTAAGTTACCACGACAAGCTTATTGAAATTAACTTCCTTGTGTTTATCACATTACTGATATTCGTGCTAAGCACAAGTCACTTACTTCCCATAAAACATGTCAACGTTTTATAATCACTACTTTAATTCATTTGGCTACTTAATGGTCCAGACGAGAGATCCTTTGATTTAAAATCAATTAACTTGAAAAGGAGATTGGTTTAAAATACAATCGATTAAGTTTAAAAATAGCTTTGAAAAGATTAAAATATATTCAATTAGCTTAAACCCTAATTATATATTAATTAAATCAATATTAATTCATAATTAAACTTTAATTAGCTTAATGAACTTGGTTAGGTCTAATTAACTTCCTAATGTATCTTAGTTAAGGTTAAATCAATTCATTATTAGCTAAACCATAATTAATTAAAAATTAATTAAATAATCACTTAATTAAATAATAACTAATTAATTAACTTAATTAAATAGTAATTAATCATTAAATTACTTCTTAAGTTCATTAATCACTAATTAAAACTGTATTAATCACTAATTAGTCATTAACATTCTTTAAGTGTTACTTAACACTTAATCACTTACTTAATTATCAATTAAGTACTAATTACTTTTAATTAATTTATTAAATAAAAAAATATTAATTTAACTAAATTTAATCTCTTTTTATGCTACTAATTAAGTTTGAAAAACTCTTGCAAAACCATTTCAAAAGAAAACGTTTTAAAACAAAAATCGAAAATTTTGTCGAACTACGTCCATAGCCACTATCGCTATGAGTGCAGTTCGCTTAAACATACTTTAAGCGAAAACACTTGCTTATCTTTTCTATTTCTTGTTTTAAAACATGTCTTTTAAAGTTTTTGAGACTTGGAAACAAAGATAGAAATTTTGTAATAATTTCCAAACTTTAAAACAAGATAACATAGTTTTTGATTTTGAATCGGATCTCACGTCCATCACAACACACAAAGTTGTTAACTTTGTTTCAACTCAACATACTTTGGTTCTTAGATCACAACCATACACTATACTACCATACTTTTAACATTACAATGAAACACATATATAAACATAAGGTTATACACTTACTAACTCGACAACATTGCATTCAAATCTCAAATTCAACACCAAACGCAAACATCCATCAAATCACCATCGACTAACATAATAACCATTCAATTTTCTCATTATATTATCACCACAATGACACATCATAATAAAGTCAAAAACTTTTCAAAAGCAAAGTAATTTTACTCACCTTTATGCTAACTAACTTCGCCCGAACTTCGACTATAACTCGGCAACGCCTCTACGCTCGACTCTAGCTTAAAAATTTGAAACTTTGGCGGGGCTAAGGTGTAAAGATCCTGAAATCGGCCTTTGAAAATCGACACCCGTACTTCACTTGTACTCAAATGTCGTAGATTCAAACGCCGAATCTGGCTCTCCGGAGCTTATAACACCATTAAGTATAACAACACAGCGGAAGAAAGAAATAGATGATATCATATACAACTCCAATAAATACAATATCCAGAATGATATACAACAATGATATCAATAATATACAACAATATCAGAGACAAATAATGATGCTACATCGGAAAACAGAAGTGATACTCCAAAAGATCTTCAAAAGAGAATGAATCCTACAACACCAACATCAACTCGAACCACCATCACGTTGCACCAAGATAAGCAAGTGCAGTCCATGGACTCCAAGAAATGAACTAGCTCCAGATAATCTACTAAACCTGACTATCTGAAAAATCCAACTCTAGACTGCCCGTGTGGAAAATGATGGGCACCCAGAGTTTCGGAAGGGAACAATAAACTCCAGGTCAGTCGTGGGATTGGTGTGAGCAACAAGAACAGTTTAACTTTAAACAAACAACAAAGGAATTTTAAACATTGAAATCCGCAATGCTTTTGGAAAATGAAACTACCAAAAGACCTCCCACCACACACACAATGCAAACGCAGAATTGGAGGAGATTTCTTCTTATGATAGTCAAAAATGCTTACTACGCAAAATCATTGGATATTATTATTAGTGCATAGTGGAAAACATTTCGAAAGTATAATATTAATCTTAGCCAGCATAGACATTTCGAACTATGCCTACTATAGCTACCATCTAAACAGTGGTGACCACCATAAGTAAATGGCAGGTTCTACAACTAAAACCGTACAAGGCTCGTATTGTTTCTTTGGATTTTCCAACAAATGGTCAGACTAAGGAACTTCCTATGCCACGTAGGAACGCCTCTGGAGGGACGCCCCGAGAACCACCTGGCTCTCTGCCAACACAAGGCCGGTTACCCCCTTCCCGGGTAGTAAACCTGAGATATGTCACCCCCGGTCGTTTGCGACCTTTATCCGAGGCCTCGATCACACAGCACCAATCACACGGAGTAAATGAGATTGGAGCAACCACATAGGTAAATATCTGGGCTCCATACCATGATACCACCTTTTTCCAGAAGGAATGGTCATACCCTATGGGAGTCACCTCTGAAATCTTGCCGCATCTTTCCTGTTTCGACCATTTCCGGTCTGTGGGGCTCGATGAGGTCTCGTCCACAAAACCCTTTTTCACAAAGCCATGCTTTGATCACAAATGATCAACGAATGATCATCAACACACAGCAACACTCAGCATGCCACACTACCAAATTGGGAGTATATCACTGATAACCTTCAACTACATAACCTCTAAGCTCGTACGTCTCAGAGAAGGGTGTTAAGCTAAGAGAATAAATCTCCGCTACCAAACAGAAATGTATTTGAAATAAATCAGCTTTATATCTCAAAGTGTAGTGTCAGACATACAACCATACAAGTCTGTTCCGGGTTCGAACAGAACTGAAGGCACTTCCAAAGAAGCCCTTGCTATCCGGGTATTCACAATCCCGATCGGATTTCCCATCACTTAGGAAATCTCTATACTGGCGCGACTCAGTGCAGAGAATATTTCATAGCTTTAACTCATAGCTTTCAAAATAATTTCATTTCAATATTTATACAAAAGGTACACCTTTCCAATTTCAAAACAAAGTTCAACAATCTTTCATAAAGATTTATTCATAACTCGGAAAACTATTTCCAATTCAAACTTGAAATTCCTTTAATTAAATTGGAATTTCATTTCTTATATGAAAGCTTCTATTATTTGAAAACAAATAGTTTTCATTTCGGGAAATCTGATTCATTTATATGAGTTAAAGTCCTTGGGTTAAATTCAAATTCTCAAAACCATACTTTTAAAAATGGTTTAAATTCATATAAACACATTTATAACATCTTAACCATAATTTCCAAACAAGGAATTCAATTCCAAATTTTGAATTCAAATTCAAATTAAATTATTTAAATTGGAAACTTTACCAAGTTATTCAAAGTAACTTTTATTTCAAAACTCCTTTTCAAAAGCTTTAATATTTAACCCAAATTCATTTCCAAAATCAATTGAAATTAAAATTTCAATTTCAAAAATATTAAATTTAAATCATCTGTGACTTAACCGATTTCCTCATGAAATCCATACTTGTGTGTGTATGGTGTAGTCCAGGGGTTTCACACAGTAGTGCAACAACATTCAATCATCACAGATCAAATACAACGATATATTTGATAAGAGGTATAACTATAACGCTTATCTTTTATTCACATAACACAGATATATATCACAGATAATAAATTACATCACAGATAATTAATTACATTACAGATCACAACATAAATCAGGATATATCACAAAGCATCACATATCAAGGATATCAAACAATTCAACATTCAATATAATCTAAACATCCATAAGTAAGACCAATTAATTATCTGATTAATTTAAATCAGATTAATTACTTATGAATATAAATCACTAATCCTGGTTAATTAACATTAATTAATTACAAACCATTTTGATTAATTATCCTTTGATCACTTATTAATTTACCTCTAATGATAAATTAATTAGCCTTTAATTATTAATTAACCAACCTTAATTAATAAATCAATCAATCTTTAATCATTAAATAATTATCCTTTAATTTATTAATTAATTAACCCTTAATTAATTACCATTTAATTAATTATCCTTAATTAATTACAATAAGTGATTATTCCTAATCACTTAATCAACTTTAATTAATTAATTACTTTTAATCAATACTTAATTGACCTTAATTATGTAAGTAATTAACCTTAATCATGAAATTGATTATTTTTAATTATCCAAACACCCATAAGTAATTATAGTTTTCATTAATCAATGACTTATCAAAAATCTTTAATTAACCATCTTTAATAGATCTAAAAAAAGAAATTTATTGTCTTAATTAAATTATTTACATTAACCAACAATCTTCAATTATTAATAATAATTGAATTGGTTTAATTATCTTCACACATTTATTTATCTTTAATTAATCTAAATTCTTAATTACTTAAGATAAACCTTTATCGTAATTGATTACTAAATCTTAATCTTTAAACTTTATTTCAAACAAAATACTTTAGAAATCAATTATAGTTAATTAAACATTCAAATTTAACTTTTAACTCTTTAAAACTTTTCTAAGTTAATAAATAACTTTTAATACAAACATCATTCTAAAAATCTACGTTTTATCCTTTTTTTAAAAACTTATCTATTACATTTTTAAAAACTTGTTTATCTTTGTTTTAAAACTTGAATTATTTACAAAATCAAACTTCTTTGTTTTTAAAACTCAAACAATTGTTAAAAACAATTGTTCTTGAAGACCATTTACTCCCATAAGTAGACTTGGTTTACTTTTGTTTAAAACTTAGAAACCTTTTAACAATCAAATTCTTTTGTTTAAAACTTTTTAAACTTCCTGTAACAAATTTCTTAAAGCCTGCTCAACAAAAACTCGAGCAAACGCTCTCGTTCTCCCCGAAGCAACATGCTACACCCACGAGTCTCCCTGAAGAAAACGCGAGCAAACCCTCCTTCTTTCCCAATCCTAAAATTCTAGTTGCACGAAAACGAGCACATCCACGTGCACAACGCCGCCCATCGTTGGCGAACCACGATCAAGCCTCCGACCAGTCGACTACACCCACGACAACTCTACGCGAACACCCAGACAACACGATTCGATCGAGAATCGTATTCGACCCCAAAACCCAATCTGGAAATGTGAAACTGGAACCACCATCAACCTGGAAACTGCCGCCGTTCTCCCAACCTCGACCACCATAAAACTTGAGACTCCCGCCACACGATCGCCAACTACCGTGCTACCATTCCCCAGAATCCCATCGCGCTCCATCCATCATAGACAACAAACGAATTGAAACATCAAGCCTCGACAAAAACTAGTTTACCAGAATTCAAACTACAATCCCTACCTCCATACTGAAATACACGAACACTTGGAAATTTTCCCATCAACACTGATCGCTCCTCCACCTCCAGGAGGAAGCTCGACTTCTCCCATCAACGAGATCAACCGTGACGACCAAAAATACACGATTCACACAAACCCAAACTGCTCTTCATTCCTTAATCTAAAAATTATGATTTTATCTTTAAAAATCATGTTTGAGTACAAGAATTCAGTTGACTCACCTGAATTCGTAATTTAAAATATTTGTATTTTGACCAATTTAAAGTTTTTCTCGGTTGTCTTGATTTCCAGAGGTATTTACAAGTTGTTTTAACTAAAATAAATTTTTAAAGCTTAATTCATGAACAAACAACCAATCTTTGTTTGTATTTTAAGTTCTAATAGTTATTAGATTAAGAGATAAAGATTAATTTGCAAATCTGGGTTTTAAAAAGAAATAGGAACAGAGGCATCACAATGTTACAGGCATACACAGATTCACCCATTCACATATATATATATATATATACATTTCCAGATATTCATAAGCAACTAATTCAGAGACTTAAGTTTTAAAAAGGTGATGTTACTCAACTCATTTTCCAGTAAGAAGAATAGAGTTTTCCAGATTTTTGAACAGGCTGAAGAACTGCTAGCTGAAACTTCTTTTTAGTCTTCTTGTTTGAATTGATTTAGTTGCTGTTGATTGTTTAAAGTTGTGGCCTTTCTTTCCCTTTTTCTTTTTATTAATACTCAGGCTTTAGATTGATGAACGAATTAAGAAAATGGTGTATATAAGAAAACAGTGTGCAGGCTAATATTATTATGTTTGTACAACAAAACAGAGATTTTTTTCTTTTCTTTGTTTGACTAGGCTAATATTTTCCTTTGTTTGTACAATTTTCCAACAGAGATATTTCTTGCTTTGTGGCTGATATGCTATTGTTGTGGTGGCTGAGATGATATGGCAATGGCTTGCATTAATTAGTTGTACCATATTTATATTATTTTTTTCATTTCGGCTGTACAAACATGAAGATAATTTAATGTGGCTCCCTTTGCAAGCTACTCTATACAATTTGTTTACTTGTTTAAATGTGTATGTTTTATATTTGCATATGTATTTTGTTTGGTTCTTTTCTTTTTATTTGTTTCATTACTTGGTAATATAAGCGAGTTTCTATTTTATTTTATTTTCTTTTTCTTTTGTCTTATTATTTTGTCTTTGTAATATTACTTGATAATATAAATAATTTCTATTTTAACTTGTTGTTAAAATTTTAGCAATTGTATTTACCTTATCATTTTTTTTTCATTTATTTCTATTTCTAACCTAACCACAAATTCTAAAATTTAAATTATTTCTTTTCTTATTTTTCTTGTGTCCAAAGTCTATATTGTTATATTTAATATTTAAACCATTCATTTAAGATTTAACTCAAATCCAATATGTATATATATATGTATAAATATAAATTCAAACCTACTCATATATACCCATATATATATATATATTCACATATATACATATATATACAATATTTAAATTTGAAATGATTTAACATAGAATTCATTTGAATTCGGGGAAACTCGCATCAATTCATCGATTAATTTCACAAATTTTATCCAAAAACTAAATTAATTATCAATTTAAATATATATAAAATTTGTAACAACCCTAGAGTTTTGCATATATTTTTAAAATTTGACTTTATTTTATTTTGGAATTATTTAAACTTGTTTTATTTCAAATATTTCATTTTTAAATATAAATGTTGATTATTATGTGAATTATAATTTCATTTCTGTTTATTTTGAATATTTTCCTGAAATGTTGATTTCTGGTCAAACTTTGACTTTTAAAATTTTAAAAATTTAAATATATAAATTCTTAAATTTTATCTTTTTTTTTGAAAATATATTAAATAACTTGAACATTGCTTTTTTTTCGTCGGAAACGGACTTAAAATGTGAAAGTTATGTAATTTTCAATATTGAGTGTAATTTGTTTTATTTAACAACTTTGTCTATTTTAATTGATATAAATTTTATTTTCTTTGTCATATTTTATTTTAATATGTGTTAATATGTTATTTTATGTATATTTTGTCTTTTATTAGTTTTAAAGTGATAATATAATTTTTCTAAAGTTTATTTGAATTTATTTCAATTTATTTAGCCTAGTTTCCATTTTTCTGCTATTTTCTTCATTTAAATTTTATTTAATTAAAATTTATTTATTTATTTTGTGCATGCATTTTTATTTTATGTTATTAGTTCTGTTTAAAAATATATTACAAGCTCATATGATTTTTCCAAAATTTATTTCAATTAATTTCAAATTTTCTAGACTAGTTTACTATTTTTAGCTATTTTCTTATTTAACCTTATATAAATTAATAAATATTATATATATTTTTATATTTTGATAGATTTTCGAATTCTTATCTGGTATTACTATTATTACCAGAAATATAAAGTTATTTAAAATAAAATAAAGAAATATGAAAAGGTTTTGACTTTTGAATTGCTTTTGACTCTTTGAATTCCACCTCTTCATTTTCCACCAACTGTTCATTTCTTTTGACATAACTCTCCACATTTTCAGCCGATCACTTCATTTCTCAACTCACGTATCTTTTTCCTCCTTCCTGAACAAAAAAAATTTTCGGCCTCCCCTTGATTGAAGAGTTTGGTAAAATTCTATCTCTCTTTTTCTTCTTTTTCCACTTATATTGATTTTCTAGCTTGATTTTTTGCACTTGTTCACCTCTTTAGGTTCGGCCATGGCCTACTTGAATGCCTAGCTGCCTCCACCACCACCACCTCCTCACCAGCCATCCATGCCGTGACCCTCTTAGTTGATGAAGTATTCATCAATCTATCCAAACACCACCAATACTTGCATAACCGAGCACTACCTCACATCCACCACTTCACCACCCCCTTAGCCGCCCCCTACATGACCTCCACCACCTCCAGCACCTCCAGCACTCTCGGCCACACCATCCCAGTGGACCCCACAGTAGTGGCCGTGGCACCTAAGGCCTTGGCCGAGCCCAATTCATGGCCTAAAACCCATGTATATGCAAGCTTTTGTGTTGATTCCCTTACCACTATTTTTCTCCATCATTTCCAACATCTTGGCCGACCCCATACCCACCATAACCTGATCCAAACTCCTGCTATTATCATGTATTTACCCTTATGACTGAGCCTAACAAAGGTTGGAAGCAAGTGCAAAGCATTCAGCTTTGATTTATGCAGTTATTTCTAGCCTAGTTAGCAGTTTTTGAATTAAAAACTTATTGTTGTTATATTGTTTTGTGTGACTTGTATTCAAGGGAATTGATACTTTGGCTCTTCCATTCAAATCTGTGTCGTGCTTTCATGCTTGTGTAGATCTCGTTGTGCCATTCGTTGTTGTGTCATCAGCTCAAACCAGTGAGTTATTCTCACCAGACAGTTTTATACTTATATTAATAGTAAATTGATCACATGTGAATCTGTAATTGCACCACCATATTATATTTGCTATGTCACTATTATATGATGTTCACACCTGCTTAAACACCAGTTATATCATATGTTACTATTATATTATGCTGTTTTGTTATTTTCATCAGTTAATCACACTGCAAGTTCCCTTTAGATTAGAATCACTATGGGTTGAAATGATACATACCCGAACGGACTTTAGAATAAGGGAAAATCGTTATGGGCTGAAATGATAGGCCTGAGCGGTTTTCAAATTATTTCATATACTTGGGACTGCGGGTTTGAAATGATAAAACCCGGATTTTCTTTGTAAATTACGGGTTGAAATGATATATTACCCGTATCACTTTTCCTAGTGTAGAAAATTATGTACAGGCCCGTAGTTAAAATATGTTTTCTAAATTTTTAAAAATATCTTAGAAATATAAATATTATAATATTTTGATTTAAACTTAATTAAAAATGATTTTTGTAAAATATTATTGATTTTCTGAATATTTACAAGTGAAATAAATTAATGAATGTTAGAAAAATTTGAATGTAAGTTATTTTGTGAAATATTGATTTAATTATAATTGGAAACTTAATTAAATATGAAAATATGACAAATTTATGATGATTGATAATTTAAATTGATTTTATAAGATATTATGATTTTTGAATAAAGCTAAAATGAGAAATGAATGAATATTTGAGTTGAAATTTTGCAATATAACTGAAATTTGGAACTTGTGAATTTGGCTTAAAAATGAAATTTAAGCTAAGTTAATAATAAAAAATGGAATTAAGTTATATTTGAATTTTAAAACTTAAGTGTTAAGTTGAAATTTAATTTATTGAATTTTAAAATTTGAATGTTGAAATTTAATAAGTGAATTATTAATAAATCCTGATTTTTGAATGGAAATTAAACTTTATAAAAATCCTGAATTTAAGGAAAGTTAAATGATGATTATAAAGTGAAAATGTATGATTTCATAGTTAAAATGATTTAAATGAAATTATAATTGGTTGTGAAATTATATTGAGTATTTGAAGTTAATTAACGACATTTTTGAAATGCTATTATTTCTAGTGAATAGATATTACAGCATTTTGTTAAATGTTGTAGTTGTTTTAAATGAACTAAAAAGTTAATTTGAAATAAAGGCTATTATAGCACTTTGTAAGTGCTTTAATGGTTAAACTTAACATTAAAGTTTTGTTGAAATTATAAGAAACCTATTACCGCACTTAAATGCTGTCTTTTGTAAAATGAACTGTTTTAAAGCATAACTTTCCGCAGCATTTTCTAAGTGCTGCAAAATTTGAATTTTCATTGTTTTAATGAATTTTTAATGAATAAACGATCTTTGAAAGGTTAAAACTTGGGAAAATTTAACTATTTAATTTTTAAGTATAATGAATTGACTTTAAATGATTTAAATGGAAATATTGATTTAAATGATTTAAATGGAAATACTTGTTTAGAAAAAAATAACTATTTTGAAATTGTGATTCCATTGGTATTTAAATGAATTAAAATGAATGATGTTTTGAATGATAGTTTATTTAATTTATTTGATAAATGAATAATTGAAGTATATATTATTTAAGTTATTTAAAAGATATTGTATTTATGAAATGTGGGATATTTAAGTTTTGAAATATACTAAAGATTGAATATTGTATTTTGTAGATTAAATCTATATTTGAAATTGATAAGATTTGAAATGGTTTGTTGGTAAACTGTAATTGAATTGAAATTGATGGTTTGAATTAAATTAAAATTAAAATTTGGAATTTGGGTTTAATTCAATAAATTTGTAAATGTGTAGAATTAAAAAGATGATTTCAAATATATGATTTTGAAATGTTGTGATTTTCAAAGTATAATGATTTCAGATGTTTTAGTTTCAAAAGAGTTATAACTTTGAAAGTATAAACTATTTGAAAGGTGAATATATGTTTGAAATGGAAATGATATAGTTTTGAAATGAATATAGTTGTGAAATAAAAATGATTTTTGGTTTCGAAGTATAACTATTAGAGATATGAAGTTTTGATATTAAATGACTTGAAAATGAAGTTTGAAAGGATATGATATTTTGATATATTAAAATGATTGAAAGGAAGTTTTGGAAAGGTATTATATCTTAATATATTGAAATGATTTAGAAATGATTTAATCTTTATTTGGATAAAGGTTTGGATTGGAAATGATATTTTATTTTGAAGTATAAAGTATTATTTTAAAATTATAACTACGGGTTATAATAGCGATTGGTTGTTAAAGAGTCCGGGATCGGATATGGACATACTCTCTGTCGATACCGAAAACCACTTTAACAACTGTGTACGTGGTGGAGATTCCAGAATGAAGCAGGATGGTGACGACGTTCCTAAGGTAAATTTCGTGGACCTAACTCCCGTGAGTTAGCTTAAGGTGGCTAAAACAGGAGCGATCTCGGGCCAAAGGAGGTAGCACCTCTAGTCGGACACACTTCTTCGAACCATTCTATTACTGTTGTGATCGATTGGGTGCACCCCTTGATTTTGGAGTGTTGTTCGGGGTGGGTGTAGTGGATGCTACGTTACCACTAGCCCGTGTGCGTGATTGGTATATCTACCCTGGCATTGCCTTGTGTGCCGTGTCACCTACCATATCGAGCCTTTACTACGAGTTTGTTTTTCTCCCGTAGCCCGTGTGGTATCCTCTGACAGTCCCCCGGAGTGGAGATGGCATGATATTGGATGGACTACTGGACTATTATGTGTGAAGGGTGATATGGGTAGCCCGAAACGCTATTTAAAAGTATGTTTATATTACTGTAGACATTATTATAATAGCGAAATATTACTATATAGTAAATAGTTTAACGGATCCTTAGAGGATGGGCGGTCCTAGGCATCCTTTAAGTTACTTGTATCTTTATTACAGTTCACTTGAGTTGGTTTACATTATATAAGTATATATTGTCCTAACTCGAGTGTTTTGTGTTTTGCTTTACGCTCGGGTCAGTCTGAGTATTCACAGCTTTGGGTTTTCTTTCTGGAGCTGGTCTTTGCTAGAGATTCTGCTTATCTATCTGCTTATTTATTCCAGTTCTTTATTCTGTTCAGCTTGTACTGGGTTATTGTATTGAGACTTCTGTGGTACTTTATTTCTTCTGTTGTATCTTATGTAACTCTGATATATTTATATAGTAGCTTCATTAACTACTATTTCTTTTACTTCCGCTGTATTATTTTACTCTGTGTCTGTGATCTGTGATTATTTATTTACTGTATATTCTGAGATTTGCCAAATTTTATTTACAACGCGGTATTTTGAGCAATTCAAGTTCGACATGTGCGGATGCGAAATGCACGAAAAACCGGGTTGTTACAAAATCCAGGGTCGTTACAATAGGCCTTAGAATGGGTTCGGCCAGAGGTGACTTGGCTTGGTTAGGCCTTTGTGGAGTAGTAATGGCCTTGGTTTTTGGAAGAGGGGATGTTGAAATGAATGTATAAGAAGGTATGGAAACAAGTTACAACACAAAACGCTAACTTTTTCTAAATTTTTTGAACTATGAAAGCCATGGAATTTTTAGAGAAGAAGGTTTAGAAAAGAATGAAGTTGGAATGTAAATGAAAATGTGTGTGTGGATGTGGGGAAATTACCATTTTATCCTTAGTTTAAAATATCATAACATGTCATTTTTTTGACAAGTCACATCACCACCTTCCTCCCCCTCATATGTCACATCTCCCCCCTCTCTAGTCATATCCCCTAAGCCATGATGGGTAATGATGATGGTACTTAAGGAAATGACAAAAGATAATGATATGATTTAGTATATATATAAGTTATTAGTTTAAAACCATGTCTTGTCACATCACTTGCTAAACATAATTAACATAAGCTAATATGTATTATTATATAGTTAATTATCTACTATATATGTGTACATATAGTGCATAAAGGCGAAAAACGTTCCCAACAAATTTCTGGTGTCGAAAAGTCAAAATTTCGGAAAACGTTCTTCGGTCACATTTTTTATTTTTCTACAAACTATCTGTTTTGGTAAACAAATTTTAGAAATGGTTTTACCATCATTATTAAATAATTATAATAGGTTTATTTGTAAATAAAGCCCCATTTATTTATTATTTAAACTTAACTTAAATTCTCGAAGAAATATATAAAACCGATGATATCAACTGTTGATGTCATAATTACATTTCATTTTTTTTAAATAAAATAAATTATTTTATTTCAATTTCTTGTTTGATTACATATATTAGTGTATGAATCCAGAGCTATTCATGATCCTTATTGTTTAAAAGCAGTTTTATTGATATTTTTCCTAGGACGATATTTATAAATTATCAATATTTTAACTTGGTAATTTGTCCGCAAATATTTTTTCCAAACAAAATAACTATCATTATTTACCACTTAAAACATGATTATTTCTTACTTTTAATCCCATATCTAAATATTTCAAAAATAAATATAATTATCTAAGTGATAAATTTGCGGGTCGTTACATTCTTCCCCACTTAAAAGAATTCCGTCCCCGAAATTATACCACAGCCCTATTACCAGAAATACTTAAAACTATTTATCAATCCGTATGATGTACATACATCATTCCTATGTAAAATCTGATTCGATCACTCACTCGAATACATAACTTTTTCCGAACTAGTATCGCTTACTCGACTTTCTGGTGCGGACTTTGATCAAACTTCTAAATTAGAAACCTTTGTTCTCCTTGCATAGCTATAAACTATAATAGACAACCTTTGGTTCCACATAAGAACTCTCATCGACGCTCGCCATCAAAAATCGGGTGATAAGTCCCTATTCGGAATGGTGTGAAACACCTCGAGTCATGTACTAGAATCTTGGATCGAGAACTATGTGAAAAAGGAGAAATGATCTATCTACAACCTATGCACTGATCCCATTGGTTCCTACTTCCCAAGATTATAATTACCCTTTTTAAAGAATCGCCATTTTATTTAAGAACATTACTTAAGTTTATTAATATTCTTTAACTCATATTAATTTTAGTATGATACTCTTCTATATCCAAAAGTGTATATACAATTTCAAATCTTAAATTCGTTTTACTTAACCTAAGATGTTCAATAAATTTAAAACTTCATTTATTAACCCGCTCTTAATCAAGACATCTTTTTATTTTGAAAACTCTATTCTTTTAAGGGATTCGAGGACACAATACCTGGGTTTATTTCAAAAACCTTTCAAAATGATACTTTATATTTAACCCTTTTGAAAACATAATATATAGCCTGAGTAATTAATGATTATTATAATTATTCAAATAATTGTTTTAAAATGATGATAATTCATCTTAAATAGTTATAAAGTGATAATAAATCATTTATAATAGTTCTATGAAGATATATACTTGATTTGAAAATATAAGAAAATTCGTATCGCTTTATTGATACAATAGCATTTTTTGTTAAAATTTGTTAATATTAATTTATATGGTTTTATAATTCAAATAAGATCATTTTAATTAATTAATAGTGATGAGAAATTTATTTATAAATTATGTTTACAAATATATGTATGTTAACTAATAAGTGAAAATATGACCGAGAATCGAGATTAAAATTCATAACGGTTTGAAGTATATAAGTTATACAACATTGTGTATATAACTCGTACACCTTTGTGGCATGCATACACATATATTAACATATACATATAACAATGGTAGAAAAGTAGAAATATATTTACATATGGTTAGGCATGTCAATGGATATCCGAAAATCCGAAATCCGTCCGGATCCGTATCCGAAAAAACGGATATTATCCGATATCCGAAAAGCGGATGCGGATATCCGATATCCGAAAAGAAAATCGGATGCGGATGCGGATATGGGGATATCCGTATCCAAAAAACATCCATCCGATCCGAAATTAATTATAATAAAAATTGTTATTATTATTGATTTATTATTTTAAGATGACCCTAAGTTATAGTTAAAATATATTTAGAAATGAATTGGCCCAAGCCCAAATTGCTCAAGAAAGAAAGTAAAACCCTAACTAAGCAGGTAACAATATCAATCTAAATTTATGTTAGAGGAATATGTATGTTATTTGGTTTATTAACTGATATTTGATTTTCTAGTGTGCTATACTTTGTATTTTGTTTAGATTATTAGTTACTTTATATGAGATGGCTAAGATGAAAACATATGAGAACTGAAAACAAATATTATCTATTGTTTTAGTTTGTTTTTGTTTATTTGAATTGTCGTAATATTGTACGGACTTGTTTGACATTATGTATGTTTCTATTTTGTCATTTGAATTGTTGTAATATCGTATGAATTTGTTTGACACTATGTGTGTTGCTATTTTGTCATTTGAAAAATTGATTAGTATTGTAGTTTGTGTGTATTGTCATTTGAAAAAGTGATTGTTTTAGCTGTGATGTTTTAGTTTATAAATATTAGCATAATAAAAATCTTATTCAATTTCGGATGCGGATATTTCGGATATTTTCGAATATCCAGAAATATCCGCTTTTTATTTTCGGATGCGGATATTTTCGGATATCCGAAAAATATCCGTGGTTGCGGATGCGGATGTTAATTCTCTGATATCCGTGGATATCGAATGTGGATTCGGATGCTGATTTAAATTTTCGGATGCGGATACAACCATATCCGCATCTGTTTGCATCCGTTGACAGCCCTACATATGGTAAATATGAAAAAATATCTAAGATATTTGATAAGTTTAAAAAGCAAACATCTTCTCACATCAAATCCACCTTACATCACCATCATTACCACCATCACCTCCACATCATCCATCACATGGAGGGGGTGGGCTATCGTACGCCTAAGGGTAGGCTAGAAGGAGATGGTTAGGGGTATTTTGGTCCAAACACATTATGATATTTATTTTCAAACTTTTTCCTATAAATACCTATCTACACTTCATAATTTTTTCGTATAAATTTCTTCATCTTCTTCCTCCACATTCAAGTTTTTTAAAGGCTTTCTATCTTGTTAAAATTATGAAGAAAAATTAGATGAAAAGAAATTAAATTGGTATAGTATATACACAGTAGCAAATCATCTCAAAACAACTTCAAAACTCCTCCTTTTCACCATAGAAACCCATGGCCACACCTTCCTCCACCCTTGGCCGAGCCCTCCACCTCCTCTAACCATAGGACGTGAGCACCCAAGGTTAGGCCGGGCCAATCCAATGCTCTCGAGCTCGATTTCGTGGTGTTTTATTTTATGATAGCGGAGCTATAACCAGTTTTAAATTAGCTCAAGGGAAAATGAAGGTGAGATACTCTATTTATAATATGATATATTAGATGATATATATGTTTTGTTATGCTTGGGTATGAGGATTGTTTACCAAGTTTGGCTGTTGATTATATGTTGTTTAATTGTATTGATAAGTCACATTTAGCATACATCGAAAATCACAAAGGAAATCACTTTCCTTTAATATATGAATTGGTGTATATGAGACTGTTGAATGTCTTGAAAATGGTTTTAAATGGTTTATAAATGGTTTATAAATGTTTTATAAACAATAAATTCAATTTGGAGAAGTTTTGACAAGTTATGAAAACTAAGTCAGAATAAGGCGCGTTGCGTACCGGCAGTTCATGATTTCGCATCGGAAAAGTTAAATGACCATAGACTGGAATATAGCTCGGAATTCTCTGAGATAAGAATTTTCCGAACTCTTATAACTATACTTTTCAAACGAAGAAAGAAAATTGAGATTTTAATTAATAGATTTTGAAATATGAGCAAATCAAGTTTTTAAAATAGTTGCGGTTTGGCAGTTCGGGAACCAAAGCGACAAATTTTTTATAAATGTTATTTTTTTAATTCTTTAAAAATATGAAATAAATTCTATAAATCTTGTAAAGTTTTCTAAAAGAGATTCGAGTTATAAAAATGGATATTTAAATAATAGAAAAGTTGTTTTTATCAAATAAACTTTTAATGCACTATTCGCAGCACTTTTTAATAACTATTGAAATATGGATTTAAACTTAACAATTCTTTTACAAATCTTTTATAAATGTTTTCAAATTAATAATTAAGTTCTTTAATAATGATTTAGAGGTTTTATAATTAATTTAGAAGGTTTAAATAAATGATTTAAAGAAAAACTGTTATAAATAAAGTGATTTAATCTTGGCTCTAATAAGCCGATGAGTAGACTGGATTATTCAATTCGTGAGATCCATATGTGAGGTTCTTAAACTAAGGAGATGTTCAAGAACAACCAATCCCTGGCTCACCTGGCCCTTTTCCTGGGTGAGTAATAGATAAGGTCGAAATGTCGGAAACGAGACAACTATAAAAGATTTAATTTTCCAAATTTAAACAACTTGGATTAAATAGAGATAATCTTCTTATACTTGGTGTTAAATTCCGAAGTGGGAACCCGTACTATCCATGTGAATTTAAAGGGTGATTTCAAAGCCATTCGATGGATATTGAAGATTGAATATAGAAATTAATGTCGAGTAAAATTAGTATAATTTCTATGGATCTGTTTTACTCAAATACTAACTAATTTGGATTTACCATCTTAGATAACACGGTTTCAACCTATTAAAAAGAAATTTATTTTGAATAAGAAATCTTTTGTCAAGATTTAAATAAATGATTTGGAATTAATTTAATTCTTGTACTTAAAATTTATCGTTTTGGGTTTACAGTAAACTATGTGTTAAATAACATAGTTTTTGACCCATTTTAAAAGTTAGGATTTGGAAATATTTATGAAGATTTAAACAAATGATTTGAAAATATTTTCCTAAGTAAAGGATGAAATGATTTGGAATTACTCCAAGATTTAAAAAGGTTTTAAAGTAACCAAAGGATTTGATAAAAGTGGTTTAATTTTCCGTATATACCCGAAAGAATGTTTTTAAAGATATATATATATATCTTAAAGATATTTTGATAAAAAGAAATAAATCAATCAAAGAATAATTTCTTATTTACTAAACATCTTTTTATCGATGATTGGTTCGAAGGAACCAGGGTCGGATTTGAGTGATTCTTATCTGAAAACCACTTTGAACCAATGTATATATTCGAAGTAAAGACATGGAATGATAATATACGAAATGAAGGACTGCTTGTCACTAAGACTCGGGGGAAATTTAACGTATCATATATATGTGGCAGTAGCATCTTCATTTGATCTTCGATGCAAGGGCTGCTTGCTACTAATCCTAGGCGTATTTCCCGACAGGATGTGGTAGGAGAGTTCCTTCAGTTTGTCCTGTTCCTAGACAACTTATATGGATGAATGTCTGACGTTGCATTTGTAATTACATTGATTGATCTCTATGAATGTATCATCTGTTTGGTGGCGGAGAAGACAACTTCTCTTAGCTTAACACCCTTTCCTAAGAAATATGAGCTCAGGAGTTACACGTTTGTAGAAATCAGTTGTGAGGTTAAGGAATGGAAATGTGACATTCAAAGTAGAATGTGCTATGTGAAAGGTAATCGTTACCTCAGGCCTCATCAATCGGTAATGGCTTAAACAGGGTATGCCATAAGGCTATGTGGTTCGCAACCATTAGGGTATGATCATCGCCTTTGTAGATAACTCTCTATATGTCGAGTTTGTTGTGTATGTTATGCGGCCCCGGATAGGTCGGTAACGACCGGGGTGATGACATATTCGGTTTCTATCCAGGCCATGTCTGCGTGCCAAATAGGGATAGACTGGTCTTGCCAGATGCGGAGGATTGTTTGTGTACCCTCGGTACATCCCTCTAGAGATGTATAGAAGGCAGCCCCTTACCTGCCATTGTATGGAAATCCATTCTCCAATAAGTGCCTTCAGACTTTAAACCTATTATGCCGTTAAATTTTACCAATGTAAAAATTTCGGCTATTTTAATATGTTTTTTGAAAAACGCGTTCCAAAAAATGTCATTAAAAATAATATCAAATGATTTTACGTAGCAAATGTTTTTTGTTATCATAAGGTAAAAACTCATTCCGTGTTTATGTGTGGCATGGTCTTATGAGATACCTTTTCCTTTCAAAACATCCTTATTTTGAGTTTCTCACACCAGTCCTATGACTGATCTGGATTTTTTTTCTTATCCCTTAAACTCTGGGTGCCCTAATTTCCCCACGCAGCCTATTAGTCTGGTTTGTTAGAAGAAATATGGATGGAGCTCGAAGCATGGAGTTAGAAGATTCTTCAGTAGGCTATTACCTTATTTCCACCATACTTCTGTACTATTGTCTTTCGCATTTATAAGGACATATATTTATAACTGTCCATTTTTAACTCTGATAAATGTATTTAGAATTTCTACTGTAAAGATTATATGTTGAAATAATATATGTTATTCCATTCGCGTGAGATTCTATTGTGTCTTTATTCTCTTTCTTGCCCTTAAAGAACCGCCTCTTTGGCACTTGGATTTGCGGCACATGAATACCGAGGATGTATTAGTGTCATTTCGAGGGCCGAAGAAATGGGTCATCACACAAAGTTGGAAGAAAATGGAAAAAGTGGTGCATCTAGTTTCGGTTGTGAGTAATCTAGGCAAAGGGGAAGCATGGTCGAGCTATTTTGGTGCGAAAGATGGGAGCTTTGGCAAGTGGGTTATGGTAGGAAGGTTTCTTGCATTTGTAGAGGATTGTGCTTGTGTTAGATTGATTTTGGGGTGAGTTAACTCACCAATTGGTTGTATAGGTTATGGTATATTTGTTGTGTTTAAATATAAAGTTAAAGTGAACTAATAAAGTTATAATTTTGGACCATACTTGCTTTTGAAAGCAAATGACAACTCTAGTATGTATATCATCACTTCTGTGACTTTCTATAACATGTGGCGTGGCCTTGACATTATGTATATATGGTTTTTTGGATTGTATGTTTAAATTGAAATGATTATGAAATGGTCCATATAGCGATAGTCGTTATGAAAGCAGTTTGAATCCCCTTTTGTTTAAATTTATTCAAACTATTTGTATGTTAATATATTGTGATATAATATATTTAGGTTGTGTGCTACACATATATAAGTGCATGTGACAGCAAGGAATTGGTTTGGAAAGCTGTAGAACTTGTGAAACAAAGTTGTAAAAGTTAGAAGCATATTAATTACTAGGATGCACTTTGTAGAAACCTTGTGTTCGACGATTTTTAATACTATTTTGAAAAATATCCTTAAGGGTTTCTTTGCATATTTAATAATTAAAATAAGTAAAGTACTTATTGTAAAATAAGCTAGACCTTAAATCAGTTGATAGCGTATTGAAAATGAATCAAACATTGAAGGGTTTAAAACTACTTTTGCGGTATAAACAGGATTCTGCAGCACTTTGAATTTGAAACACTTTTTGGGTGTTTTGGAAATATTTATAGCGGTTCTGTGATTGCTATCATTTGTTGCTCGAAACTTTAAATGGTTTAAAATGACATTTAAATTGAACACTTTTTTGGTTGTTTCTAAACTTTAGACAGCGCTTCTATAAATGCTGTAGTATGTTGTTTAGACTATAAAATTGTTAAATATGATACATAAATAAAGTATTTTTCCAAGATCTTTTTAGGGATGTTTAATAAAATTAATTAGAGTATTTCCAATGTGGTCTTATGTTTAAATATGTTTTTAATAATTATATATGAATTTTCAAAGTAAAGGGTTTTTAAAATGTAAAACCGGCTTTTTATTAATTTTTGTTAAATCAGAAATTAGTTATTTTTAAGTAATACTCTATATAGGTATTTAAAGCCTAATTATAAGTAGTTTTAAAGTGTGTGTAAATATATATATAAGTTGGAAAAGTTGTTAAGTAATTTATAAAAGTGATAAATATGGTTTTAACTTTAAAGTTATAATGAATGGTTTTCAAACATTAATTAAAAGTACATTACCTTGTTAAATAAGTGAGATATAATTAAATCTTCAAAATGAATGTTTTAAAGATAATGTTAAGTATAAAATGGTTTTGGGTTTATCATAACGATATTTACATAACATTTTTTTAACCCATCCAAGTATGCTTTTGTAAAGTGAAATCTTGTTTAAGATTTGTGAATATTCGTGTATCGTTTGGGATAAGGAAACGAGTACATTTCTAAATATTGAAAAGAGTAGAAATAAATAGTAAATAGTAGTATACATGTATACACCTTTGGTAAAGGTATTTTAACTATATATATATATATTTACAAAGGAGTTTTAATTAATAAAAGAATTAATTAAATAAAAAGGGGATTAGAAGTCTCTTATATGACTTAATCGTGCTTTGTGTGTTTACTTGTTTATGGAAAGTATTTAATCCTATATATGGCACTAAAAGCCGATAAAGTAGGCTTATTTTATCTGTGAGAGTTAAGAATAATGTTCATGTAGGACTTACAAACAAATAGTGCTCTAACCTACCGGTTTCACTCTTGAACGGGGGATAGAGTAAGTTGAGAAGGTCGGAAATGTGATAAGTATATAGACTTGATTTCCATATGCGATTGTTTCATTTCGTATTTGATAGTTCATTAGTAGATTATCGAAATTGACCAAATTAACTTAGGAAGTATATAAAAGCTTCGCGGGGAAGGACTCATTAGTACGGACTGTCTCTCGCTTTTAGAACGTATATATATGAGATCCCCAGGGGAGGACTCCTTTATATCATTCATTTACTTTTAAAAGAACCATAATTGAGTTAACTGGAAATTCACCAATTTAGTTTTGAACAGTCCAGGATCGGATAAGTGTATTGCTTACCGAAAACCACTTCGAAACTGATTTACGAGTTCTATGTTTTGGAAGCGGTTATGAGTGAAATGTTATAGAGTTGAAGTATCTATCCTAAGGTCAACTCCAAGGGAGAGGTCGGCGTTAACATTTCAAATGATGCTAGTGAGGATACTATCTACCTTGAGGTTAGTTCCTAGAGAGAGGATAGAGTTAGCTTTCGTCAGATGACTTGTGCTAGAATCCATGGAGAGGTTCGTGAATTGATCGAGATGCTAAAATCCAGGGAGAGATTCAAGATTTGTTCGAGTGATGAAGACTCATGTGTTGAGATGCTAAACGTGACCTCGCCATCGGTAATGATAGAAAACAGATTTAGGGCATCACCAAGGGGTTTAGCTAACCTAAAAGGGTACATCAACTCCAAATATCTAGAGGTTCTTTCGATTGGTTGAGCCCAAGAACTTGTCACGTACCGGAATTTTCGACTTTCGAAAATTCGACATCGATACTCACCTTATCGACTGCCGAGAAATCGAACGCCGGAAACTCTAATAGTGAGGGTTTTAGAAAGAAGAAGTAGAAGAAAAAGAGAAGAAGAAGAAAGAAAGCAGAGAAGAAGAACAACAGAACAACATCAGAACAGAAAACAATATCAGAATCTCACATATCGCAGTGGAATAATATACAATAGATAATTACTAGTCTTTTAAAACAAAGAACTATATCAGTTTATACATACATCAATCATCAGAGTCAATATACAACAATGGACAGTTATATAACTTGTCCTCATACAGAATACACAGCGGAATAAATACCATCAGATACAAATACTACGTCTCGCCATCCAGCTTGCTTCCAAAGCTCCAGAATATCCAGAATATCCTGATAACATAACTCTAGGCTGCCCGTGTGGAAATTGGTGGGCACCCAGAGTTTAGAAGGGAACAATAAACTCCGAGTCAGTCATGGTGACTGGTGTGAGATCGTAAAACAGTTATATCTTTAAAATAAACAACAGAAAATATTTTTAGAGTCAATTCGCAATGCTTTTGGAAAATGAAACTACCATAAGACCTCCCACCACACACACAATGCAAACGCAGAATTGGAGGAGATTTCTTCTTATGATAGTCAAAGATGCTTACTATGCAAAATCAAATTCTTTTTTATATTATTATTAGTGCATAGTGTAGAAAACATTTCGAAAGTATAATATTAATCTTAGCCAACATACGACCAGTATCGTATGCCTACTATAGCTACCATCTAAACAGTGGTGACCACCGTACGTAAATGGCAGGTTCTACAACTAATACCGTACAAGGTTAGTATTGGAGTTTGGATTTCCAACAAATGGTCAGGCTAAGGAACTTCCTTTTCCACGATGGGTACGTCCCTGGAATAGACGACCCGAGAACCTAACCGGATCTCTGCCAACACAAGGCCGGGTTACCTCTGCAAAAATAGGTAACTACTGACACGCGTATGCCATCCCCCGATCGTAACCGATCTTCCCGAGGATCCCCGATTTCCAACAAACCACATAGATAATAATGCAGCAACCACATAGGTTAAGTATCTGGGCTCCATACCATGATACCACCTCTATCCAGAAGGAATGACATACACTAAGGGGCGCTACTCCCTAGAACCTTGCTGCATCCTTCCTGTTTCGACCATTTCCGGGGTGTGAGGCTCGACGAAGTCTCGTCCACAAAGCTACGCTTTCTACAAAGCCATGCTTCGGGTCAAACAAAATGATCAACCTATGATCACAAAGATATAAGATCAAACAAATGATCATATCACAAATGATCAAACACTGATCATTTCACAGCAACACTCAGTATGCCACGTTACCAAATTGGGATATATTGTCGATAAATTTCAACTACATAACCTCTGAGCTCGTACGTCTCAGAGAAGGGTGTTAAGCTAAGAGAATAAATTCTCCGCCACCAACAGAAATGTATTTGAAAGAAATCAGCTTTATATCTCAAATTGTAACGTCAGACACACAATCCATACAAGTTTGTTCCGGGATCGAACAGAACCAAAGGCACTTCTCACGAAGCCCTTGCACATCCGGATAATTTTCTAATCACGTCCGGACTTCCCGTCACTAAGGGTGATAAAACCTCTAAATCGGAGATCAGCCGATGTAGAGTAACTCGACGGTAATCCTTCCGTTTTCAAAAATATCCGGTCTTCAACACCGGTCTTCAAATGCAATTCATAACGACGTATCACATATTCGGAATGGGTTATACGACCCCATGGTCCTTTCCCGCCTAACCCGAATAGTGAGCGATTATTCAAAATAAGTGTGGCATTCAAATTCATCAAATTCACAACAAATACCTATCTAAAGGTAATTATTGATAGTCGGTTATTTAACTATCAATAAAGATGCGCAACATCACCAGATTCCAAATAATTTTCCAATTTATTTCATCTTCAAAAATATCTTTTACTAGATATAAAATTTCCACACTCCAAAAATAAATCGATATTTATTTTTAAACAACTTCCCTTTCTTTTATAAATTCCATAGTGAATTTATATTTCAAAAATATCTACTGATATACGATTTTCAAATCGATTCCAATATTCATTTTCAATTTATCTTTAAGAAGATAAAATCTCAAAACAGTTCATTTCATATTGGAAAAGTATTTCCATACTTATTTAATAAGTAATTCACAAATCTATTTATTTTCAACATTTGAAAATATTCAATATACTTAAATCAATATTAAGTATATATTTCGTTCTTTAAGGAAATCATAAATTTTAACATCTATTTGAGTCAAAACGAATGTTGCGTAAAACATCGTTACGACGACTCGAAATCAATAGTATAGGGATTCGGAATTAAGATAGATATGTAAATCCCAATACTATATAAAAACATTTCCTTTCGGAAATCATTTACTATAACAACAGTGTGTTATAGTCCGCCATTTCCTTATTTTTCGAAAACGTCTATTTCAACAATAAAAATGTTGAAATCCATGTTTTCGATTCATAATACATTTTAAAACATCTTTAAAATGTTTAACTTCATTTTTAATATCACTTTTTCAAAAATGAATCCATTTTATTCAATAATACATTCACTGTCCAAAATCGTGAATATATCTTTTTTTATAATCTTCTATATTCAATTTATCAAATTCAATCGATTTTGAATTTATAAAACAACGTTTATAAATTCTATTTCTGTTTTAATAACAACTTCAACTTATAAATCTTCTTTTTATTAACTTCTATATTTTACTTATCAAATAAGTGATTTCGGATTTATAAACAACTTTTATAAATTCCAATTCTATTTATAAAAACTTCAATATCAATTCAATTCCGATATTGATTTAAAAATTTATTTATCACTACTAAGTAAATTCCTCATTTTTCTCAAATGATTCAATATTCTGTTTTAAAATGGATTCTTCAAATTGAAATCATTTTACATTGATTTCCCAATTTATTTCAATTTACCAATTAAATTTTTAGTTGGATTTCCAACTTATCTTCTTTTAATAATTTCCTTTTTAAGGAAATAAATTTCAATCGTTTCTTTCAATCTATTTAAAAATCCAAATTCTTAAATTAAATTCTTCAAATTTTAATCACTATTTTATGAAATCCATTTTCACTTGATTCTGGAATTAATTCGATAAGATTATAAAAATTAACTTTTTATACTTTAAAAATTCCTTTCTTCAAAATTTCTTCAATTTCAAAATTTGATTCACTTAGAAATTTTCTACTTGAATTTCAAAAATTCAACTTCGTTTATCTTTGGAATCCAATGATATCAAACATCCATTCAGCTAAATTTTAGCTTTCAAACAATTTCCAGACAACAATTCAATAACATCAATAATCATTCACAGATTATCACATCACAGTAGAAATAAATTCAATAAATGTGAGGGGTCCAGTTGGATCCCTCCAACCTGTTTCCCTGCATCCAAAGATGTTAGCACAATACCAATTCCGCTCCAGTACGGAATTATCGCGGTATATGGGTTTTATAAAAATCCGCTTACTAACGGCGCAATAGGGTCTCATCCGCTATACGAGGCGGGAAATCATCAATCCAATATATACATATGCCAATATGTATATATTGCTATATACATAGATATATCCTATTATTTCTAATATCAAATCCAATAGCAATCATCAATAACTGCAAAAATTCCACATTCAATTTGAGTGAGAAAATCTCACCTTAGCTTTATATTTGTAATCCAATCCAATCCAGTTTGTTTCTCCATTTCAGACCTTGTATAAAATTATAGGGTTTTATTAATATTCGAATTCACCAAACAAATAAATAAATTTTAAATTTTCAAACTAATGACTTAATTATTTAATTTAAAATCAAATTTCCCTTAATATTCAAAATTCCTTTTTAACTCGTAACAGAGATATTTTATATTTTTATTGCAAAACTAAATTTCATTTCTAACTTTATAAGGTTTCATAAATATACGAATAAATCGAATTAACAAATTTCATTTGATAAATTAACTAACTTGTGATTTTATTTTGACTAACAAATTCTTTTTAACCATTTGATTTAACAAAATTTAAATTCAAAACTAGTTCTCTTTTAAAAATTTAAATTAACCAATTCTGTTTAGGCTATAACTAATTTAAATCTGAATATAAATGTACCAGCAAGTAAAAACGAGGAAGACGAATATCGATTACCTCACTGACAACTTGAACAAACCCAGGCTCGCGATCGAGTCGCCGATCATCTCGTGGTTACGCGCGTGCCTCCCTCACGAATCATGGCCCCAAGCCCTAGCCTCATCGCTCTAGCATCCACCCAGTCGCACGCACCTTCCTCCCCATAGCCACTGCAATACTCAGCTTCACAAGTGTCGCGCTCGTGCCCACGCGATTCCAGTCGCGCCTCCTCTTGCGAAACTGCTCGCCGCTGCCTCGAGTTGCCTCGTCGAACTGCCCACGAATCGAACTCGCGAAACCCCAAAATTGCCATCCCCTGAGGCATCGTAGCCCACATTCGAGACACTCCCTCTAATCGCCCTCGTGAGTTGACCGCGACCCTACCAGATGGTCGAGACCCCTAGCGATTGACATCCCACCCTACTGCTACGCTCGCCGACCCAGATCCTCTCTTTGATGTCCGAGGTTTCGACGTGATCGTGAGCCATCATAAATTTTAATTTGGGGAGGGTTCGAATTTGGAAAGAAAATGTGGCCATTATATTGAACTGCATTTGATTTAAAGAAACTGGGATGAAGAAGAAGAATTCAATCTGATTCGAAGGGAAATACCAGACGATCCCCTTTTTTATTCGATTTACAAGGAAGAGGCTTCGGCCATTATATTTTGAACGAGATGATTTCTTCTGCGTTTTGATTTGTACAGAAGGAGGCAAGATATTTTAAAATCGAACGAAATGATTTTGTTTTCTGCTCGAAGAATAGAAGGTACGAGGGAGACAAATTGGGTGCGGCTCGTACGTATTGTCGTTTAACAAAATTTTAAGTTTAAATTCAAACCGAATTCAGTTTAAACTTCAACGCGTTTTCTTATCGTACGCTCACACGGCAAGTCTGAAAAATACGAAATTTGAAACACGGTAATAATTCGATATTACGGACCCAATGGAACTGGTTTCGTCGAATTCCGAGACTGCGCCTCGGAACGCTATTTTTAAATATTGGTTCGAACGATACAATTCCAAAACTGAACAAATCGTTTTCAAACTCAATTCTGAAGCTTTTATTATCTTCAGTGTTATCAATACGAATTTTAAAAGCTTTCAAAATATTTTTTTTACAACCTGAAATTGAAGATTCAAATTTTTATCCAGTTTCAATAGATTAAATTTTATAATTAAATCGTAAAATTCAGAGTTATATTCGGGATTCAAATTAAATCATCGTTCAAATATTTAAAATTAATTAAATATTCTCAATTTAATTAGTTCAAAATTCTGGGTCGTTACAGAACTGATGGTATTCGATATCATGCGTTCGAGAGTGGGCCAGCTATGTTTTTCTTTATGACATTTTTTTGGAGATATGTGTGGTTTCAAAAGGTACTTTTTGATCCTTATTAGGAGGTCGGCCATGATGTATTATGGAGACCTCCACCAAAATCCATATGCGAACGTACCTTAGAGGTTTTAGTTGCACTTCTAATATTATTATGTTTTGAGATGCAAGCAGCACCGCTATTTCCTGATTTATATTCTAAATCATAGACACTATCTATTATATATTGCAGTATGTACTTATTAGATGAGTTTGGTTCTTTTGAGGGGATAACCATTCTGGTGATTCAGGTGGTCTTGAAAAGATACTATTACATGCTAATTACATATTTCTTGAGTTTCTCATTCCAGAATTATGCCTAATTCGTGGTTTTATCTTTCCCTTAATCCCTCGAGTGCTCTTTCGAGCAGTTTGAGAAAGTCAGGTTTTACCTGGATATTCTTTGGAGCTTCAGGAGACGAGATGGATGCTTCCATTTGCCTACCACAGTGTTTTATTTCCACTGCACTACTATTATTTATATACTAGCTTTTGTGAGGACGAGATGTTCTAATTTTCTAGGCTGATGATAGTACTTAGGATTGTAACTATGAAATGCTATGTACCTTGGAGTGACAGTTTGTACTATCTTTTTATATTATTTATTTTCATTCCACTGTGAGATTCTGATGTTGTTTTCACTTCTTTCTTATTCGTTTTCTTTTTCTTTAAATTTTAACCTAACAATTTTTCTTTCCACCACTTGAGTGCTCGACACGTGAATTTCGTGGATGTATTAGTGTCGACATTTAGGGATCAAAATGGTGAGTCATTATAGAATGTTATGTGTAGTACTATCAATATATTAACTAGACATGGTAAGATACATGCATGTATTTATTAAGCAAAATCAAGATACATACATTATACTTAGGGTCTCGCAAAATGGTAGGTACGAGAGAATAATATCTTTCGATTTGTTGAGAAAATTCATTGTCGAGATGAGATAGGACAAAGACTCCGGGTTAGAAGTTGTATATGGTACAACCAAAAATGTGATTTACATCATTTGCGGGTCTATGATTTATTGGGAAAATTCAAGGAAAAAATCTCAATGCAAGCGAGTCCTAATACTCACTAGAGGAATTAATTCTATATTTCTCTTAGGGTTTTAAGGAACAAAAATATACTGGGAGTCTTAATAGAAAAATGAAATGAACACATTTAAATTTTCTAGTACTATAAGAATGTATACTATATATAGTTAAAATAATCTAGTTCGATAAATTTATGCAACTAATATAATTGACAAAACATTTATCGGTTAAAATATACACATAAGCTGAATAAAGGTTGACATAAAAATATAAAATATACCTACCAATAAATCTTTTGGCATGTTGTCACTTCAACGCCTATACAAGAGCTAAGTTATACAACTACTAAAATATTTTTGCCTTGATCGCTTTAGTGTTTATTTGTCCGAGACTATGTATTGTCTTCTATGAGTTTTGAACTCTTAAGCAATACAATAATACAAATATTTGATCCATTCCATATAAATGTTATATGTTGAACTATCACGGTTCGTAATATACTAAACCTCGATGAAATTAGTTCATTTGAAATGAGCAAGCAAACAATAATGTGAGATCGTGTATTCAATACAGTTGACTGCAGTAAGGATCTTTCTCGTGTAAGATGTAGAACTAGATCAAAAACTACAAGATGGACCTAGGAATTCGATCACTAAAATTTTAGTTTGATCAGTTGATGTAAAATGCGACTTATTTGATATCCTTAAATGTTAAGGATGAAAATGCATTTTTTTTAAAGAGTTCGAGGCGGCCCAGTTGTAAGGGTGTCCTTATGAATGGATCAACCATTTGCAAAAAGAATGTGATTGTACGAGAGTGGATGTAACTTAGGCAGAGTTAGGATGAAGACAGTGAATTGTCACCTCTGCTTCATGAAGATACATTAGAATACTAGTAGATACTTAATATGGAATGAGAAATGTGATTAGTATTCCAAATATATTTTTATATAGAAAATTGTTTTTTATGAGAGTTATTTCTTTGAGTTTAAGATACTTGATCTGACACAATCATCTGTAAACTAGTTACGGTAAATAAATAAATAAATAGCCCATATTAAGTGGTTGAATAGAACTTTTTATTTCATCTGCTATTATAATATTTGTAGAAATAATGGGAGCATACCACAAAACATATATAAATGGATGCATCATGGTAGAAAGATTCTTTTTCTATATACACCAAATAATTTACGGAATAATAAATGTTTTTAATATTTATGGAACATACATACACATACATACATACATACGTATATATTATGAATATTGTGATATATATATATATTATGAATATTGTGAATATTCATTGCAAAATAAGTCTAGAATAATGGTATTTGTTGCATTGCTACATATTACAGATGTATCTATGATTTAACAATTGTTTTGGGAATGTAGACTAATTCATATCTTGGAGGAATAATTGTTTAGATCATATGATCATGAACTCATATGATACTGGTGAATTGTACCTCAAATAATTAAGGTAAAATCACCTATTTAGTGGAGTGACAAAAGAGTTGGTGGACTCTTCAGACTGATACATTTAGATGTATGCAGTCCACGGTCCAGTATTACCAAAATGGATCTATTTACTTTGTTGAATTCATCGATGAATTACCATAGACATGGACATGTCTATTTGATGTACAAGTAGTATGACCATGATAATTTCATAGAATATAAAATGAAAGTAGAAAACATAACAAGCAAAAGAAAAAAAAGATTTCAATTCAATGCAATAGGTGAGTATATTGAAAAAAGGTTCCAAAAGTACCAAGAAATGAATAAGATTCAATCCCAAAAGTATATCCTCCATGTGATAAATAATTATATATCAATAAGGTGTAGTCGAACTTTGTTGGACAGTGCGATAGATGATGAGTGAAGTTGAATTAATATCTTTTTGTAAGGATGAGTATTTAAGAGTAAGTATATAGGTTGAATATAATTTCATCTAAAGCATAATTTACGAGAATAATACTGATAAGAGTTTATAATAAACCACTACATATCCTAGGTCAAGGAGTTGATAGGTTGTGTGAGCCGAGAGGCTGCACGTAATATTTGCTCATGAGGGATCTTGTGGAGCACACCTGTAATGACCTGCCCTTTTGACCCTCAAAAGCCGACATTAATACATCTATGATATTCACATGCCAAGCATCCAAGTGCCGGAAATACGGATTGTTGGGGTAAAAGAAAAGAAAAGACATAATAGAATCTCACATCGTGACGTGTAATATATAATATATGCATGATCTTTATAGAATAAAACTGTAATTTATGTACATCAATCAGAGTAAACTAACCTATCATCAGCCTGGACAGTTATAACAGTCTGTCCTCACAAATGCTGATAAATACAAAACAATAAATGCAGCGGAAATAAAGATATGTGAGTACGTCTTGGAGACATCTAGCTCGTCCGCTGAAGCTCCAAAGCATCTATAATTAAATTTGAAATATACTCGGGCTGACTCGAGCATTATAAGAAAATAACGCCCAGATTAGTTTGGTAAACCAGCATGAGAAACACAAGTCATATGAATTTTAATGTTATAATACCTTTCAGAATAAAAGTATCTCGTAAGACCGCGCCGCATATAAACACGGACGGGTTCTTACCTTACAATAACCAAACTATTTCACATTGAAAATCCAGTGATTATAATAATGTCTAAGTTTAAAATAAATATATAACATAGCTAATACTTGCATCTCACATTCCATCATATGGTTTCGACTAAACCAGCATGAGAAACACAAGTCATATGAACTTTAATGTTATAATACCTTTCAGAATAAAAGTATCTCGTAAGACCACGACGCATATAAACACGGACGGGTTCTTACCTTATGATAACCAAACTATTTCAAATCAAAAATCTAGCGATTATAATAATGTCTAGGTTTAAAATAAATATATAACATAGCTAATACTTGCATCTCACGTTCCATCGTATCATATTATAAAATGATGGAACGTGAGATGCAATTAGCACACTACAAACATTTCATAAACCAAGCAACAAACCCTTCAACACTGTCAAAACCTATAACTTAGGTTTCCTGAGAAAAATACTAATGTTGTCGAAACCTAACATAGTCATTGAAGTCGAAAGGTTCTAAGTTAAACTTATATGTACTTAGGACGTTTCGATAAAGCTGAACCAAAACAATTCTAGGGGGGTTTCGACTTAGTAGATAAAGGAAGTTTTGAAGGGGTCGACGGGGCCAAATGATTCCAAAAATTAACTAAGGAAAATGGATTGCAATCGAAACAGAAGGTTTTGACTTGGTCGAAACATAATGCTATCAAAAGAGTTCCTACTCTCTACTTAACAGCATAACCTACGACAAGGTTGATCAAATCAGCACAACACTTTTCGACCTCATCGAAAGGAGCTAAGGAAGCAAAACCCAAGTTACCACCTCAATGCCTTTCGAAGGGGCAGAAAAGTCATTTTGCAGCGCCAATTTTTCATCCGTATGTTTGAAACTTTCGGGTGAAGAAAACATGTTCCACCATCTTCTCCAAACCCGTTTACAATCCAGGATTCTAAAAATTTCTTAAAGACAAATAAATCAAACTTATTAAGAAAATGAATTCTAACATAAATCGATCTTTGTCGATTTCAAAAGTATAAAAAAAAATTATCAATCTTAAAACCTAGATTTATTAATGATGAACGAAAATAGAAAATTTTGAAATGAAAATCCAGCCCTGTTAGGAGGATGGATTTCAATGTCGTCATCTACTAATTTCAAAATCATACAAAAATAATAAACCCAAAAAAAATTCCTAAAACTAGATTAGAAAAAGCTTCTCAATAAATAACACGAAATCTACCTTCGAAAAAGTCGAGATTCGAATATCCCAAAAGATCAAATGTGAGACTTTTTAAAATCGAATTTCAAATTTGAAATCTGGAAAAGTGAAGTTCGAATGAGACAAGCAGAATATAGTTAAATTTAAACTTACGAATGATATTTGTTATTTGCTTGTATTTAAAATTTTGATTGCAGAAAAAGTAAAGGGGGAAGAAGAAGGAAGGCGTATTTTATAAGAAAAGTCGCCCAGATTATCAACCGCTAGATGAAATTTGAATGAACGGCCCAGATTCACACGGGAAGGCCAAGAGGCGGGAAGCTTCTAGGTTTCGACAAAGTTGACTTGAAAAGTCAAGTGCATCCCTACGCCAGGGGGGGCAAATGTTACTCCCAATATTTACCTTTTGACTAAGCCGAAAGGTCTTTAAGTAAAGAACAAGTGAGAAGAGTCCCAGCCAAACCTTTCGAAGGAGTCGAAGGGTTGCTGCCATCAAAACCGAAAGCTTCAAGACCTTTCGAAGGCGTCGCAAGGTATCTTTAATCAACATTCAGAGGGTTCTTACCTTCTAAAGAAGATGAAGGAGTTGAGGGCAACCTTCCACCTTTATTAGCAACCTTTCAATTATATAAAGACCTTTCGATCAAGTCGAAACCACACCTTCCGAAGACAATGAAGAATAGCTCTTTGAATATACGCCAAACCATTCGTAACTAATGGTTTCGCCTTCATTCAAACTGCTAGGAAGCAAGTATTATCTTGAGCAACCCCTTCGAAAGCTATAATGAGCCTTTTGAATTGGTTGAAACCAATATGGTCCAAGAACGGTTCCGCATCAGATCAGAAATGAGTATATAAAGCGTAACCAACATCATCGAAACCAATGAATAGAGGCTATCGATAAAGTCGAAAGTACTTGCGAGACAACTCAAAGAAGAGAAGCGCCACCAAACCTTTCAACAAAGGCGGCAACATGCTCAGGTCTCTTAGCAATCACCTTCCGACCCAGTCGAAAGCATCAAGGTCGAAAGGTGTTGAGCCGCATCTATAAATAAGACCCATGGGGTCACGTTTTAGGGATCCGATTCCTTTCATTCTCAACCTGTATACTCTTAAATAAAGTCTTGTAACCCTAATTTGTAAATCAATTTGGGATTAGAAGAAATAAAGTCTTCTTAATAGGAAAAGTGAAGTCTTGAGTACTTTTATATGCTTTACTGTTCCATTAAAGTTTTGTTGGTTTCACTTTGTGTATTTCAGGTTTCGCCTGCATCGATAGGGCTCTCTCTTGACACAGTCAAAACCACTCATAATCAAGCAATTGCATATACCAACTCTGAGTTACTTTTCCCTCTAAGCCATAGCTTTCGACAAGGTCGAAGCCCATCCTCTGGACACTAAAGTCTAAAATTACGGACTTAAACCCAAGGAGGTTACATCCACAACTTTCGACCAGATCGAAACCCCCACTTAAGACCCCAATCCAAAGCCAAAACTACTCTAAATCCCAAAGTTCTCGACAAGGTCGGAGCCCAATCCAATCTTCTTGATTCAAGTTTTATCATCAAGGCTGCCATGCTTCCGACAAGGTCAGAACCTTAATATCATATTCTTGGGAAAAGTCTTAGTTGCACAACCCACAAGGCTTTCGACAAGGTCGAAACCTTTCAAGGGAAAACTTTCTTGGGTTCTTTATCTATTCGAGAGGAAGGCCTTCAAAAGGAGGATCAATCCATCCCAACTGAGTCGAACGGTCACCAAACATGGAATCTAACCCTTTCGACGCAGTCGAAAGGTCGGTCTAGATAACTTCTATCTGTTATGGCCTAATCGAAAGGCAATTCTAAGAGGATTCGCATCTTTTTTCCTGCATTACTTGAATAAAGCATAATCCACTTTTCTTAGCATAATTTTAGGGTGTTGACAAGAAATCTTGTTAACAGGAAGTCTTGATTTGAAGCTTGTTTCTTGAGGATGGTTTCTAGGTCTTTTACTACTCAGCTCTGGAGTTCCACTCTTGACAATTGGTTTCCTTTTTAAAACTCTTTGAAACTCTAGTGTAGGTAGTGTCCCACTTGTCGCTCGACCCCATTTGTGTGTAAAGGCGTTGTAATCAGCCATTATTCCTTCTTCAAAGATTGTGCCTTTGATATAATGTTGAATTGTTTTCCTTATTTGATCAAACAAGTTGTCACTTCCATTTTTCTTTTCTCCTAAGGCAAAGACTGGGGTGGGGACAATATAAAAAGGTTTTGAACTCCATTTAAGTGGACCATAGGCTTCAACTTTCTTTTTCCTTATAATCCTTAAAGCCTACATCCTTAACAGTTGTTCTTCTTGTAGATTCCTATCATTAATTGCTTCATGGGAGAATCCAATCAGATGTGGCTTTGAGGAACCTTTCTCGGATCTTTTGATTTTTCCAATCATGATGAAGTAAAGTCTAAAATGGGTAAGCGTGAAATAGAATTGAGTTAGAGGAAAATGGTGTGGAAGTTTAACAAGATCGGAGGTTCAACCCCTCCCTCTAGCGCCAAAATGTTGACAAGAAAACTTGTCAACACCCTAAAGTAGTATTTTAGGTATAGATGTTCCAATTAATCCACTTTACTACTAGGTAAGAATAGTTTGCGCTTTTCTATTTCTTTTGGTCTACCTTTAGAATGGGCTATGGTAGTTGGAATTTCTTAATGGTGGCCTTTCGACTTGGTTGAAGCACCTCAATCCTCTTTTCGACACCTTTCAAAGTAGGTGAACTGATTTAGGTTCTTATCGAAACCTTCCTTTCGAACTGGTTATGGTAACTTAAAGGTTAGCTATAATGTTTAAGGATATGGGCTGAATGGATGGGTTTCAACTTTGTCGAAAGCTTACTTCTTTGATGACTTTGGCTTGGATTGTTAAGCCTGGGGATTTTGGCCAAGTTTATGGTTTCGACTCACTTGGAAGATAAGCTTTTGGAGGTTTGTAGTTTGGAGCTAGATCCTAAGTGTTTTGGGCTAAGTATGAGGTTTCGCCTCAGTTGAAAGGGATCTTCCTTCAAAGTCGGCACAGGCAGAACATAATCAAATCCAGTAGAAATCTCTAAACAATAGCATGATCAAAAACATGGGAATCTCTTTTCTTTAACTAATGTACAATGATCAATTTACCCAATTCTATTCCCAAATTAGGTTTACAAGTTTACAATTGTAAGAAAGTATAAGAGTAGAATGAATGAAATTCGGATCCCCTAAACCAGACCCATAAGGTCTTATTTATAGATGCGGATTGGTACCTTTCGACTCAAAGCTTTCGACTTGGTCGAAAGGTGGCTTTGTATACCTTTCGTCTCCTTTGACGCTTGCGCATCCCTCTGCAATGCTTTCGATTGGGTTTGAATGCTTCCACCTTCGTCGAAAGGGGTAGACACACCTCTTCCTTTGTATTGCTTTATTATTACAAGTGTGTAGGAGTAAGAGCTTTCGACTATGTCGACAGGTTGTTCTCTGGAGTTTTGAAGGTGTTATGGTTTCGACGCAGTAGGTAGCTTCCGAATGTATGCTTGAGACTTGATATGGAACCTTCCTTGGATGTTAAAGGCTTCAACCGGTTTGAAAGGCTTGATTATTCTTTCGAAAGGGTTGTTCTGATCAAGGCGAAAGCATCTGTTTCGAAAGGTAAACATTGATGCGAAAGGGAGCGACCACGTTGAACCCTTCGAAAGCTTGTACACATTTGGCTTTTGGCTGTAGCATCCCTTCGATTCCTTCAAAAGGTTTCGTTGGTGCTGTCATCTCTTGTTCCTTTTTCCTTTTAAATATTTTGATTTCGACAAGGTTGAAGTAGGAATTTGTGGTAACATGGCGTAATCTGGTCTAGAGGAGTGAAAAAGTAAAGTAACAAAGTAAGGGTTAGAGAGACTTAAATAGAGGAGATGAAAAGGAGAAAATTGTGGATCTGGATCCCTATTTTTCTTTTACCTTTTCTCCTCTTTTTAATTCAAAACAAAGCCTCTCTATGGTCGTTGTAACGACTCGAAAATTCGGACACTTCGTATTTAAATATTCGAATTATTTAAATATTTGAATCTTAAATCACAATGTTATCAAAATGATTTAATAACCTTATTAACCCCCTATGGAAAACTAGTTTTGGAATACAAAAATAAATACTTTGAAGAAATATCAATAATGTGATCGAAAATCGTTTTATCGATAAACAGCCTTTTACTTGTCAGAATTTGTTCAAACTTTTTTGCATACACTTATTTACTTAGGAAATCATTAAAATGAAATAAAAATATTTTACCATTTATGGAAATAAAGTTTTTTGATGATTTCATGGGTGATGTCATAGAAGATATTTTGAAAATGAGCTTTAAGGAAATCCTTAAGTGTTAAGTAAGAGATGTAAAGGTAGCATGTGAGAGTGAGGCTCCTTTGTGACCTTTCATGTAAGGTAGAAGGTGGCAGTGACCTCTTATACAAACCTATAAATACACCCTTAAAGGTTTCATAATTTACAAAAGCTTGAAATATAATAAAAACTTGAAAATGGTGGAAGTGGATTAGCATTAATCAACTTTGTTCTTTACTAACTTTCTTCGATTAAATCAAATCTCTTCCAAACTTCACCAAATTTTCACCAACACTTTATAACACCTTAGGAAGCTTAAATCTAAAGTTAAAGTGAAAGAAAACTAAAGAAGAAGGTGGATCTAGCTTAGGCTGTAAGCAAGGTAGGAGGAGGAGGCTTGGTGCAAAAGGTCGGATCTTTATGTGTTTAAAGATGGTTAAATGTGTTCTTGGCTTTGTGAGGGTTTGTGCTTGTATTTGTCTTGGATCTAAGTGATTTATTCCACCATCTTATTTTTATATATTATGTATATATGTTACGTGCTTGAAATATAAAGTTAAAGTGACATTAACTAAGTAAAGTTATAAACTTTTGACCCCTCTTGCTTTTGAAAGCAAATGACAACTTTATATTGTATAACATCACTTCTACTACCCTCTTAAACATGCGGCGTGGCCTTGACTTGATTTTTAAATGATTTTTTGATTTGTATGTTGAATTGAAGTACATTTAAAAGTGTTTGAAGCGAGAATAATCGCTATAAGTGCACTTTGATATCCCTTAACTCTAACTTGTGTAAAGTGAAGATTTATGATCTTAACTTAGGATAATCTAATTTGGTTGTTATCTACGCATATTTTGGTATATGGGACAGTAAAGAAATGGTTTGGAAAGTGTTAACGAATTTCTTCGTTAACCTCAAAATGTAAGTAAGGTGGATTTGGTTGGGCTAAGGCAATCCTAGCCTAAGTTGCTAGGAAGGCGTACGCTCCATATTGAATCCATGAAAGTCTTGCACATGTTCAATATCAAGGTTAAGGTCATATTGCATGTCAAGTAATAGTTCAAAATATAGTATTCGAACATGAGATTATGAGTGGTTCTAGAATTCAAAGTGAGTTATGATGTACGAATCACAAATGCTTTGGACCTCGATAGCAATCCATAATTCAAGTATTCTTTATTCATATATTATGAAATTATCGAATGTACAAGGTCCTATATGCAAAAGTTTGAGGGTTACAATCGGTTCTAGAATCCCCAAATCAATTTAGGATTACAAAGTTTAAAGTATATGAGATGAGACAAGAATCCCCTTCTCTCATACCCCTAGGTCTGTATTTATAGGGGTGGAAGTGCGGCATAACAGCTTGACTTTGGCATGCATGATCGTCGGCACTGTCAATGGCTTCATGGCGCTAGGCCTTGTCCAAAGATGACCTTTGATGTTCCTGGGTGCATAATAGAGCTTCAGCCTCATCCCAATAATGAAGGCATTCATTAATTTGAAGTGATATTAGTATGAAGCGGAATTGAAATGGAGCAGCATTAATATGGAACGACATTGTCATGAAGTAGTGTCATCGACCTTGGCAGCCTCTATGGGTATTGATAATTCCTGGCATTGATAAACTTGCAGTGTTGAAAAGCCTACGTCGTCATTAACCTATGACATCAGATAGCCGCAATATCATACATTGGGGGCATTGTTCATTTGCGAGCTCAATCTCCCTATGACATTGTTAGCTTATGATATCAAACACTTATGGCATCAGGCATCAATGATCTGTGACATTGATCCAGTCGACATTACTTCAATTGTGGCATCATTCAACCCTACGACAGTGGCCACAGGTGGTATCAATGATAAGTGACATTGACAAAGAACGATATTGATGAATTATGATATCAATTCTTTCTTTGTAGGTGAATGAAGGAGTTCATAGAACTCGACATCAGTGAGATGCGGTATAGACCATGCTGTTATAACACTGATGGCTTACGATATTGACTATATGCGGCATAGATTCCATCCAGCATTACTTGGCGATACAAGAGTCCCAGCACTAATCATTCAATTCTATAAATGGTATGTGACATTCTATATGATTCTATATTGATGAGATGCGACATTGTATGTCTTCGACGTTGATCCATTTTCCAACATTACTGATGACATGTGACGTTGCCAATTAACATTTTGTTGATGCATGGTGGTTTTGTAATTGGCTTTAATAACACACTACCCGCATTCTTTCAACACCACTAGTTGATGTAGAGTTACGACAATGTCGCCATGCTGCATACCTTTGGCATTAACATTGGTAGTAAAATTTTCCCCCCTCTAGTATAAAGATAACATTGACTTTTCAAGTCAATATCTTCGGCATTGGCATTTTGCTACCAATTGATATTCTTGTTTGGATCTATCCATACATTTAAATTTGATCCAATGGCATCCGTTTGCCTTCTTCCTCCTATAAATACTGGAGCTTTTTCATTGTTACTCTTTTACCTACAATTTAAAACCTCAAGCAAACAAAACTAAAACTCACCAAATCATTTGCAAATTCCAGTCTCTCGCAAAAAGGTACATATCTTAATCGATTAAATAGTTTTTCATTCGAACAGCTGTTAGGGCTCAATTTGGGGATTTTTGGGATCGAATCAATACTTAAGCTTTGATATCCAATAGGAATGGTTATTTTTATATTTCTAGTTAAATTGACAATTAATTATGCTTAAATTTGGTTTGTTACATCATTGGGGAATCTTAATAGGTGAATCATGTGAATTTGATTTATTTGCTTGAGAGCTTTTAGTTTGAGGACAAAGTGGATAGGTTGTTGGACCCGAAACCCGATTTCACTCTGTTTCATTGTGATATTGATGTCTTACGATATCAGCATGATATTCGATATTGATTTTTGAGAAAATGTGTGATCCTCAAAGTAGAGGAGAGCACACATGTGTGTGTGTGTGTATTACTGAAAACAAAAGTGCTGCCAACATGCCTGGTAGGTAACTAATCATAATACAATAACAATAAAAAAGGACTCGGGTACATCTAGAATGAGTTCCGGCAGGGCCACCGCCCATTACACCTCAATATCGAGCTACGGTTAGGCCACCGCCCGGTAATGAGGTGTTAGAAGTACCTAAAAAATCCAACATGAAACCCAGTGTGGATGAGATCAATAGACAACACCAGTTGAGAAAGAACACCTCACTGCAAACTCAAAAAATC
The DNA here is from genome assembly GCA_030737815.1 of Allium fistulosum. Lineage (NCBI taxonomy): Eukaryota > Viridiplantae > Streptophyta > Magnoliopsida > Asparagales > Amaryllidaceae > Allium > Allium fistulosum. Next base: position 418,471,802 of record CM060907.1, on the reverse strand, counting down.
CAGAATGAACGCCTCACTGCCAATGCGGATGATCCAAGATGAAGAAAGCCACACTACAGATGCGGAAGAACTGGAAAGAACGCGTCACTGCAAAAGCGGATGGTTCAAAATGAAGAAAGCCACACTGTAGAGGCGAAAGAACTGGAAAGAACGCCTCACTGCAAATGTGGATGATCCAGAATGAAGAACGCCACACTGCAGACGTGGAAGAACTGGAAAGAACTCCTAACTGCGAACGCGGAAGGTCCAGAGTGAACGTCTCATTGCAATCCTGTCAACTGCAATCCTGAAAACCTGCAAATGATATTCGACATTGAATAACTTAACCTTATTTATCTCTTCAGCAATCAATCTTGAAGTTTAGAAAGTATATGGCGTAAGTCCCTTATATCATCAGTATTTAGAGTTGCAATGTTAGCTAAGATTGTTGTCGTGTCTATTCATCGTTAACTTAGGGGGTTACCGTGTGAATTCAACAACCTTAGAATGCATTATTGTTTATTTATAATAATTGGTTTTTTGCATTGGGACTCAATCTCTATGTGACGTAGCAGTCTCATGATGTAATCATTGTCGTAAAAGAATTTATGTCGATTATCAGCTATAGGTGTGTCATACATAAATTCGACATTAAATGAAAGAATTGACATTCAGATTCAATAGTGATTTATGGGGTCAGCGTACGATGTTGATACCTTATTATGATTATCTCCTACATTCTTACGCAGATCATACACGACATTACGTAGTAATTGTATTAATTTTGTAGGTTACGTATTTATCTAATACTTTTATAAAAGTATGGTCGAATTTTGTCGACAATACTTAGTGATGCTGATCATTTCGACATTAATCATTGTCGCGACGTTATATTATAGTTTTACAGTGTAACTAATGCGACCTTCGACATTAGTTTATCTATTCGACATGGGTTTAGTGGTATAACATTGTACTTAAGGTACTTTTAAGTTAACTCTTATTCATGTTCCATGCAAATTCCCTTAGATTCATCTTCTTATCACAGGTTTAGCATTTACTTGTGCACATTTAATCAATCTAAAAGTTACGAATTCGGCATTAACTATTCAATGGTCATTAATTTGTTGCAAATGTTAAGTTAGACTTTAATATTTTTATGTAATATATTAGATATTAGATAAATCATTTATATGCTTTATGACTTAGCATATAATAATCTATCATTATAATAAGCATTAACATTTCTCAAATTTGGATTAATATCACCCGGCAGGCAGATGGAAGGCAAAAAGACAAGCAAGATACCATCAAAAAGACTAGCACAGGTCCCAAAGCTTCTCCCTCTACTAATACGAATAGGGATTATCTCTCGAATCCATTATATATCACTACCCGGGATGAAGTTGACTCTATCTTAAGTTAATTTTGCATTACTGGTATTGGAGCTATTCCAACTGGTGGCAGCATCTATAACCTTCCAGAAGGGTAATTCACTTTTACCCCAATCCACATCTGGCATACCGGCTATCATCCCTTTCTTGACTTTCTTTTGAGATATTTGGAGCGTCTAAACATTGCTCCGATCTAGTTTGCTCCAAATGCACACACTTTTCTGACGTGCCTAGAAGTCCTTGCTCGGGAATTGGACTTCCTTCTTTGAGTGTTGAAATCCTCCATTTTATAGCTGACCTTGCAAGAATTGGCGATCAGCAGGATAACCAATTGTACTGCATTCGTCCCCTTCCAAAAAACCTAATAACTGCACCATCAACAAGACCAAGGAATGAGAGATGAAATTCTTCTACATTAGGTGTTATTCCAACATTAGGGAAACTTTTTCTATCTCTAGTAAGTTTATTTTCCTTGTTTCTCATGTTTATCTGTCATTCTTTTCTCATGAATGCTTTCTTTTAGATCCTGCTACTAAGCAACTAAGTGATTCTGCCAAAGAAACTGTCAAAGCTTTGACTCAAGCATATAAAACTATGGGAAGCAGGTTTATGTTGCTATCACAGGCAAAGCTCCTTCAATACTCTATAATCATGGATCATCACAAAATCTTGGGAGTGAATGGTTAAAGACAATGCTCAGGGAAAACGATCGTTAGTAATGGGCAAGGCAGGATCTTTTTCTACTATACCGGTTCAGCTTGATCCTTTTGGTGAGCTTTTGATATGACTAATATGGAATACCTAATGTCATTGTTTATAAATTTATTTTCTTGGTTTTAGACTCGTCTGCTATTGTCATTGCTTCTAAAAGAAAGAAGTTGAAGATTATGCTTCCAAGAAGAGGAAGAATAAAGATGAGGTTCCCGCACTTTCTCAATTGAGTAAGCCTACTTCTACTAAGGATTCTGTTGCTAGAGAAATTAAAGCATTAGAGAAGAATGCGGCGAAGATGTCATTACTGATATTCCTCCTCCTTCCCTAAGCAAAAGGCCCAAGCTTGTAGGGATTTCACCCTCGTTGTTGTGAATGAAGAGGAACATATCAACATTGATTCGAATTTTGAGGCACTGAATTTGGAATCTCTTGGGCATAAAGCTCAAGAATTGATTGAGATTACCCACTCTCCAGATCCCCTCCTCAAAATTACTCTTTCGTCTTCTCCTACGGCTCTGAGTCGTTTGTATGCCGACCTTGGGTTGTCTCCTTCTCTAAAGAATTCTCTTCCTTTGAAGGCCCGAATCCGGTCTCCTATGGAAAATTTTGATGATCTAGTTCAATTAGCCATCCGGTCTCCTTCGAGCACTTCTCTTAGATCATCGCAACCACCAATTTATTCCAAGGACCATCTCTTCATTATTCTTAAGCAACTTTTATCAGTACACATTTCCCTTCGATTTTAGCTATATAGATCTTGTCTTGACTTAAACTTGTTATACGTTCCAGGTGGGAAAGAACATGTTTCTCCTTCAAGAGACTTCTCAAGGGCCTTCTAACGAAGTAGTCGAGCTCAATAGACAGATCTCTTCACTTAATCACAGCGTAATTGGTATTGCATCAGCAAGACATGAAGCTTTTACTGAAAAAGAAAGGTTCATCTCCTCGCTCAATGAGGAGAAAAATGCTAAACAATTGTTATAGAAGGAGGCGGAGGAATTAAAGGCAGACCTCGAGAAGGTCAATAAAGAGAGCCGAGCTGAAAGCAGATTTGGAGATTGCCAATAAAGAAAAGGCCGAGTTGGCTGATAAGAACAAATCCTTATAGGACATGTTATAGAGGAAAACTACCATCTTGGCCTACTCGAACAACTAAGAAGAAAGCTGCCTCTTTCATTGATAATGCTCTTCCTAAAATTACCGAGAAGTGCTACGAAGATGCTTTGTTTATAACATATGCTGACAACCTTCGTAAATGGCCATAATTAGACTTTTCATCCTTCCCAGATTGGAATGAAAAATTCAAAATAAAGTTTAGTCTCAGGCTGAGGAAGTACAAAGAGCTCTTCAAAAAGAATTCCCTATTGAGGAAGTGGTCAATGGCAAAAATTGGCTAACTTTTGATGACCCTTCAGCCGATGAAGAGACCAAATCTAACAGAGAAAAGGATGATAATGATGACAATGATGATGATCATGATCATGATAACAATGATGATGGTGACGAAATGGGTCCTGGAGGGGCATATGATGGGGGGAGAGGGATCAGGCGATCCTAACATAGACTCGTCTACTCATGATGCAGGCTTTTCTGAACTCCCTAACCCACACGATACTACAAGGAAGAATTCTACTCCAAAAGATGGCACTCCCTCCAATCATCAGCCGAAGGGGAAAACTAAGACTCTTATATCTCAAGTTCCGACCTCCTAAGTATGGAGTTTTCATTTAAACGTCTAAGGCTATCTGCTTGGCTATTAATTGATAAGTTTACTATTTTAGTTAAGGAAAAAGAACAAACAACATTATGAGATTCTTCATGAAAAGAGTGTGGATAAGGAGAACAAACTACAAAAAGAACTTGAAAGGCAAATTAAGGAGTATAACGACTTGTCGGACAAATATAAACGCCTTTCTGGTGATATTGTGCAGTTATAGTTTTTGAGGAGAAGCAGGCTGCTCCTCGCTTGAAAAGAGCTCGTCTTCATCACGACAGAATTTCGAAAGAGAACGCCGAATTGATGACTTTCTTTTGGATGTTGATTAATGATAGAGATGTTCTGGTGGAGTTCCTCCATAAAGTTTACTCCATGGGCAAGTCTGTTTACTTCTCTTACTTAGGTGAAAATAGTGGTGGTTTAATTAGACGCCTTCATTAAAGATACTTGGACGAACATGGAAGCAACTCTCATCGTGGAGCTTGTTGGAACTTACTTAGGGTTGCTAGTGTTCCTCTTACTCCTAATTCTCTTCCTTCTTAAAAGATTAAGTATAATAAGAAGAGATTTGTTAACAAGATTTCTTGTCAGGACTCCAAAATAGTGCTTAGGAAGATGAAAGTCCTTTCTATGAATAATGGATGTTAATCCCTTCAGAATTGCCTTCAAACTTAGCCTTATTGGTAGATGGCTTTCGAATCAGACCTTTCGACGTCGTCGAAAGGTTTAGGTGCTGGTTATAAAACCTTCCGACTTTATGGAGTTAGTATGAGATCCTCTTCAAGAGTTTCCTTCTTCGTTTAGATTGAATTTCCTTGAATTTGTCCTTAAAATGTTAGATTTTATCTTGTTGAATAGTCATAAGGATAGCCCTCTTTGGGCCTTGGTTGGATATTAAATTTCTAAGTGGATATGAAGAAGTTTTCGACCTTGTCGAAAGATTAGATCACTTATATGATGTATCTTTGATCCTTGTCGAAAGATTAGAATGAGAGAATTCAGATCCCCAAAACAGGATCCCTTTGGTCTTATTTATAGATGCAGGTGGCCCTCCTTTCGACTCCATGCTCTCGACTGGGTCGGAAGGTCTCTCTTTTATATGCAGTTTTGAACCTTTTGACTTTGTCAAAAGGTTTGCCTTTCATTTGTTGTTCTGGACCTTTCGACTTAGTCGAAAGGTTCGCTTCTCTTTATACCTTTAGAAATGGTGACAACGTCTAGTAATCCTTTCATTATGAGTCTCCTCGGACTTTCGCTACTTAAAGTAAAGTAAAGTAAAGGGGTTTGCCTTCTTTATAATGATGTGAACCTTTCGACCTTGTCGGAAGGTTGCTCTTCTCTTGGTTGTTGTGAACCCTTCGACCTTGTCGGAAGGTTGCTCTTCGAGAGCTGTACTTTCCTTCAACATTGTTGAAAGGTTGTCTTTCGCTCTTTGTTGACTTGTGAGTGCTGCTTTCTTCATAAACCTTTCGTCATTGTCGAAAGGTAACCTGGATGTGCTTCAACTGGTTCGAAAGGCTTGTTATGCTTTTGAAAAGGTCACTAAGTAGTTGCTCACACTTTGTAACGACCCAGAATTTTTATTAATTTAAATTTGAATATTTAATTGATTTTAAATATTAATAAGTGAAATTAATGAGTCGAATAATTTATTTTTCGAATATTGGATTTAATTTGACAATTAAATCGATAATTTAATAGTTAAATTCCAGAGATAATTGAAATCTGGATTAAATGTGATTAAAAATGATTTGTAAAATTTTATTTAATCATACTGGAGTTATAGAGATGTTACAAGACTTTTAAAACTGAATTTAAAGTTAATCTGTGAAAATGGAATATTTTAATATTTAATTATCGACTGAAAATTAGCCATTTTTCGAACAGTCTCAGAATTGGACGAAACCAGTTCCATTGGATCCGTAATAGTTTATTATTATCGGATTTCAATTTTCAAAGCAATCGGAGTTGTCGTTTGACCGTGGCAGCTCGAAACGCCTCGAAATCGATTTAAATCGGTTTAATTTAAATTGATCGTTTACTGTCATATCTCACACAGACGATCGAATTAGCTTTCGAAACCTATTCCATTGTGTCCAGAACGCGGGATAAACCCCAGTAACGCCAGTTACCGCGCGTAAATCGGAGTTTGGAAATTCCGGATGAATAGTGTCTTTCGTTAAAATTCTATAAAAGCAACCCATCCTCTTCCATTTGCAAAACCCTAATACAACCTAGGCCAGCCGCCACTAAAGAAAACAACGGCTAGAAAGCTTCGAATTTCTTCCATCAATTACTCCCAATCCACACGCTTTTAGCAAACATTGTCAACTAGAGATTTGTAGTGCTACGCGAGATCTGTCAATCTATACAGATATGATCATTTTTAAAGCATCGTTGGAGGCGCAGCTGGCCAAGGGAGTCGCGTCGTTCGCATTCGTTTTCAGGAGGCTGGGGGCGATCGAGCTCCACCTAGCTCCGGCCGTGGGTAGCTATGGTGATGGCGTTCGGTTGGTGGGGGTGTGATGAAGATTCGTCGACGTTAGGTTGGTGCGGCTGGGGTAGTTCGAACGTGTAAATGGGTTGTTTTTCACTGGGACGTGAACGTGATGAGCCTGGGAGGGAGTAGCGCGTGAGAAGATGGAAGCAAGGGCCTTGATCTCATGATGGAAAACGAACGTCCAGATCTGTAATGGTTTGAAAATTAATAAAAGAAAATTTGTAAAATTATTGTTTTATAATTAGTTCAAAGTTTAAAATGTTGTAACTCTTTGCTGCGAGGTCGGAAAATTATGAAACAAAATGCGTTGAAATTGTATCGTCGAACACTACGCGATGTAACTGGATTGGAAGCGATCGGGGTCAGTGAAAATTTTGAGTGAAATTAAACGTTCGTTTAATTTCATTCAAAATAAATCGCTACAAATTGCTATCAGAAAATCACGGTGAGATCTTCTCACTCAAAATAACTTTGGATTTGCAGTTATTGATTGCTATTGGATGTGATATTAGATATAGTAGGATATATCTATATATATAGCAATATATACATATTGGCATATGTATATGTTGGATTGATTGATTTCCCGCCTCGTATAGCGGATGAGACCCTATTGCGCCGTTAGTAAGCGGATTATTTTTATAAAACCCATATACCGCGATATTCCACCTCGAAGTGGAATTGGTATTGTGCTAACATCTGTGGATGCAGGGAAACAGGTTGGAGGGATCCAACTGGATTCCTCACCAGTATTTATTTATTTACAGATATTGATGTATATTCTGTTATCATATGTTGATATATGATGTTTGATGTTGTGATTGACTAATTGGTGTTGTTGCATCATCGGATTCAGTTTTGAAGTTTAAAAATAACGACTTTTACTTTAAAAGGATTTTAAAGTGATTTTTGAAAGTAGACATTTTATTGAATTTTTGAATTGATTTATTTCAAATAAATAAACGTTTGAATTTTTAAAGTTACAAAAATTTTATAGATTTGTGAAATATAACCGAAAAGTGATTTTTGAAATAAAAGTTGATTTATTTATAAAACGGTTTAAGTTGGGATTTTTGAAGATTGTAAACGGTCTATATAAAAGATTTATAAAGTTGATATCTATGAAATTAAAAGTATTGGAATTATAAAACGAGTTTTTATAAGTGTTAAAAATGAAATATTTATGGAATTCGTAAGTGAATGGAATTTATAGATTTATAAATTGTGGAGTACAAAATGAATAGATTTTGTAAAACAAAAGATTTATGAGTAATAATCTTAAAAATGGGATTTTGGCATTTAATTGAGATAAGAATGGAATTGGTTAATAAGGAGATTTATAAGTTGAAGTTTTTATAAATAGGAATGGAATTTATAAACGTTGTCTATAAATCCGAAACCAATTGAATTTGATGAATTAAACGTAGAAGTTATTAAAGGAGATATATTCGTGATTTTGGACAGCGAATTATCCTTTAAGTTGAATATTGTAATAATAAGAGTTTGGTTGGGAATTTTATCCACGATTTTGGACAGTGGATAATTCTTGAAATAAATGTGTAGAAAAGATTGAAATTTGGTTAGTGAAGTATATTCACGATTTTGGACAGTGAATATATTATTGAATAAAATGGTTATGTTTGGGAAAGCGATATTATAAAATGAAGTTAATTGTTTTAAAAGATGTTTTAAAACGTGTTAAGTATCGAATACATAGATTTCAACATTCATTGTTGAAATAGACTTTTTCGAGGAAGAAGGAAATGGTGGACTATAACACTGTTGTTATAGTAAATGATTTCCGAAAGGAAATGTTTTTTTTATGTAGTATTGGGATTTATATATCTATCTTAATTCTGAATCCCTATACTAGTGATTTTGAGTCGTCGTAACGATGTTTTACGTAACATTCGTTTTGACTCAAATAAATGTTGTCAAAGTAAATGATTTCCTTAAAGAATGAAATATATACTTAATTTTGATTTAAGTATATAGAATATTTTCCATGTGTTGAAAATAAATGATTTGTGAAATACTTATTATTAAATAAGTAGGGAAATGCATTCCCAAAATGAAATGAAACGTTTTGAGATTTTATCTTCTTAAAGATAAAATGAAATTGAATATTTGAAATCGATTTGAGAATCGTATATCAGTAGATATTTTGAAAATATAAATTCACTATGGAATTTATAAAGGAAATGGAATCTGTTTAAAAATAAATATTGATTTATTTTTGAAGTGTGGAAATTTTATATCTAGTAAAGATATTTTGGAAGATAAATAATTTGGAAAATTATTTGGAATCTGATGATGTTACGCATCTTTATTGATAGTTAAATAACCGACTATCAATAATTACCTTGAATGGTATTTGTTGTGAATTGGATGAATTTGAATGCCACACTTATTTTTGAATAAGCACTCACTATTCGGGTTAGCCGGGAAAGGACCATGGGGTCGTATAATCCATTCCGAATATGTGATACGTCGTTATGAATTGCATTCGAAGACCGGTGTTGAAGACCGGATATTTTTGAAAACGGAAGGATTACCGTCGAGTTACTCTACATCGGCTGATCTCCGATTTAGAGGTTTTATCACCCTTAGTGACGGGAAGTCCGGACGTGATTAGAAAATTATCCGGATATGCAAGGGCTTCGTGAGAAGTGCCTTCAGTTCTGTTCGATCCCGGAACAGACTTGTATGGATTGTATGTCTGACGTTACAAATTGAGATATAAAGCTGATTTCTTTCAAATACATTTCTGTTGGTGGCGGAGAATTTATTCTCTTAGCTTAACACCCTTCTCTGAGACGTACGAGCTCAGAGGTTATGTAGTTGAAATTTATCAGCAATATACTCCCAGTTTGGTAACGTGGCATACTGAGTGTTGCTGTGAAATGATCAGTGTTTGATCATTTGTGATATGATCATTTGTTTGATCTTATATCTTTGTGATCATAGGTTGATCATTTGTTTGACCCGAAGCATGGCTTTGTAGAAAGCGTAGCTTTGTGGACGAGACTTCGTCGAGCCTCACACCCCGGAAATGGTCAAAACAGGAAGGATGCAGCAAGGTTCTAGGGAGTAGCGCCCCTTAGTGTATGTCATTCCTTCTGGATAGAGGTGGTATCATGGTATGGAGCCCAGATACTTAACCTATGTGGTTGCTGCATTATTATTTTGATGTGGTTTGTTGGAAATCGGGGATCCTCGGGAAGATCGGTTACGATCGGGGGATGGCATACGCGTGTCAGTAGTTACCTATTTTTGCAGAGGTAACCCGGCCTTGTGTTGGCAGAGATCTAACCGTAATGTTAGGTTATTTCTCGGGACGTCATTCCAGAGGCGTTCTATTCGTGGAATAGGAAGTTCCTTAGCCTGACCATTTGTTGGGAATCCAAAGAAACAATACGATCTTGTACGATTTTAGTTGTAGAACCTATCATTCACTTATGGTGGTCACCACTGTTTGGATGGTAGCTATAGTAGGCATAAGTGCGGAATGCCTATGCTGGCTAAGATTTATATTATACTTTCGAAATGTTTTCTACACTATGCACTAATAATAATATCAAAAATGATTTGATTTTGCGTAGTAAGCATTTTTGACTATCATAAGAAGAAATCTCCTCCAATTCTGCGTTTGCATTGTGTGTGTGGTGGGAGGTCTTATGGTAGTTTCATTTTCCAAAAGCATTGCGAATTTGTTTTATTTTCTTTGTGAAAAATAACTGTTTTACGATCTCACACCAGTCACCATGACTAACTCGGAGTTTATTGTTCCCTTCTAAACTCTGGGTGCCCACCAATTTCCACACGGGCAGTCTAGAGTTAGATTATCAGGATATTCTGGATATTCTGGAGCTTTGGAGATAAGCTGGAGGATGAGACGTAGTATTTGTATCTGATATTATTTATTCCGCTGTGTATTCTGTATGAGGACAAGTTATATAACTGTCCATTGTTGTATATTGACTCTGATGATTGATGTATGTATAAAATGATATAGTTCTTTGTTTTAGAGATTATTCATTTATCTATTATATATTGTTCCGCTGCGATATGTGAGATTCTGTTATTGTCTCTGTTTCTGATGTTGTTTGGTTCTTTCTCTTCTTCTCTCTTTCTTCTTCTACTTCTCTTTTTCTTCTACTTCTTCTTTCTAAAACCATCACTATTCGAGTTTCCGGCGTTCGATTTCTCGGCAGTCGATAAAGTGAGTATCGATGTCGAATTTTCGAAAGTCGAAAATTTCGGTATGTGACACACTTGCTTTGACTTCTTCATCCCCCTCGAAAGGTAAGAACACCTTGGATACTAGAGATGGAACCTTTCGACTCCTTCGAAAGGTTTGATGCAAATGAATTCTGACGGCCGTATCCCTTCGACTCCTTCGAAATCCCTTTGCTTTTGTTGAAAGACCTTTCGTCTTAGTCGAAAGGTTGATTTTTAGTGTAACATTTGCCCCCCTCCATTTTAAGGGATGCTCTTGACTTTCCAAGTCATCTTTGTCGAAAGCTATAAAACTTCCCGCCTCTTGGCCTTCCCATGTTGATCTGCGACGTCCATTCAAATCTGATCCAACGGTTGAGAATTTAGGCGACTTTTCCAAAATATTATGCTTATTCTCTTTCTTCCTCTTTTACCTGAAATTAAAATCATCGTATATAAGTAAAAGAATTCCCAAAATTTCCTGAATCTCAATTTGCAACAATAAGGTAATTTCTTGAATTCATTTCATAAATCATAATCTAATCTTTACCCTTATCAGTTTTCGATTAAATTCTCAGTTTTCCAACCCAAAATTGATTTTAATTTGGTTTACTGAATTTTTTTCTCTAAATCGTTTTCTAACCAAATCCATCTGTGGCTTTGGATTTTTAAGCTGGTGATGTTTGATAAAGGAAAATCCCCATATTGGGTTCAATTTTAAATCCAAACTCTCTAAATTTAGCTTTTGGTTTTTAATCCTGGTTTTTGACTTATTGAAAATTTGTATTCCTCTTTGAAATCGAATTAGGTCGATTACAGATGAAATCAGTTTTGTTAATGGGTTTGTTTTACTTGTTCTTCAAGAAGAATTTGAAAACTGCATTTATTATTGGGTTTGGGTTTAGTTAAACCCAATATGATAACCTGGAACCCACTCGTGTACAATTTGGTAACTCAAAATGACATTTCTACCCCTTCAAAGGAGACTGAGGTGGCAATAATGGATTTTCCTTCTTTGTACCTTTCGATGGGGTCGGAAGGTAATGTGATGCCAACTTTTCATTATTGTCGAAAGGTTAGATAATTTAATGGTGTAACCTTTCGGCAATGAGCTCTTGACAAGGTTGAAGAGTTTTGAACCTTTCGACTACTTGCTTTCGACAAGGTTGAAATTCTTTAACCTTAGAGTTACTTCTGCCCATCTTTGTCGAAACGTTTAGAGTACGCATGAGCCAAACCTGAAACCTCTCGACTTCAATGGATATGACATATTTTGATAACTTTGACCAGACCTTTCAACAACATCAACCATATCAATATTATTTTTTTAACTTAGGAATTTGAAGGTTTTGGTTTTGGCCATGTTGAAAGGTCTTGCCACTTAACTTTATGTTATACTTGGAGTAGATCTAGGTTTCCATAGAGCTTTCGACATTGTTGAAAGGTGATGAATGGGTTGATGTTCCACTTCTTCCTTTCGACTTTGTCGATAGCTTTAGGAAGTTATATTTTTATTTGCTTTTCAACATTGTTGAAGTATGATGGTCAAGGTTGATGTCATTATTCTTTTCGACATTGTGGAAAGCTTGATCTATAAACCTTTCGACTTTGTCGAAAGCTTTATTTTTATAAACCTTTCGAATTTTTTGAAAACTTTAACTATCAAGTTTTTTTTTTGACTCAAACTTTTTGCACCATCTTTTAACCTTTGTATATGCTTTCATACTTAAGCTACATGAGCAAACTTATTTACTTTTAAATTCTCAATTACTTTCTAAATTAATAATTGATCAAGGATTTTAACCAAAACATTTTCACCTGGCAGAATCATGAGCTCTCCAAAGATTGAAGCCACTGCTAAGCAATCTTCCATTGAATCTCAAAGTGAAGTCAATGCCATACTCAAAGACTTTGGCATCACCGGGATTGAAGCCATTCCTCCTAAACCCACTGATACCATAGACAACCCACCAGAAGGGTATTTTGCATACACGGCCATCCACATATGGCTGGTGGCTTCCTTCCATTTCCCGAGTTCTTGCTCTCCTACCTGTCTCATATTGGAGTTGCTCCCATACAACTTTCTCCCAATGTTTATACCCATCTTTTATCCCTTGAAATACTAGCGTTGGAATCCGGACTTCCTTCGCTCAATCCAGAAGTTTTAAACTCCTTGACCAAGCTGGCAAGGCTAAGCAAGTTTAATAAGAAAATATATAGAGTTAATATATATAAGAAGTTGATATTAGATAGAATCAATAAGTTTAAGGATTGGGAAAACCAATTTTTCTTTGTCAAGTGCTTTGCGGATGTTCACGAGAGTTTTGCCTCCTCCCGTAAGTCTATTTCAATGTCGTCTTTGCTTTTCTCTATGTTTTCTGTTAACTAATCTCTGATCTTTTTCAGGTGAATCTCCCAAGACACTTAGTGATGTAGACAAGAAAACCTCGACTCTTTAACCGTAGCTCTAGAACAACTTAGGAGTAGATTTAGGCTCTTGACTCTTTCGAATCTAAGGAAACACTCTTTGTTGCCGCCTGGCCAAAGGATTCTAGGCACTCCACCCACCATTATGCACACCTCTTGCGGCAAGCGTTTCCTTTCCTTAGGTGATGCTGAGCATTTTCTTCGATGTCCCCTATTTGTGCCGACACTTCAAGTAACTACTAGGTTAGTATTCTCTTCTTTTTGTCTATCGAATTTTTAAATTGCTTTGACTGATTTTATATTTGCTTGAATTTGCTTTAGCTCCCTCCAAGGCCATCGTATCCTCAAGTGACATTGCTCCTCCTTCATCATCTTCTGTGACATTAGTCTTAGGGGCTTTTGCTAGGTCCAAGAAATCTTCAAAAAGAAAACTAATAGTGCCCCCCCGAAGACGCTCCTCCAACAAAAGTAGCAAAAGTTACTGATGTGGAGGAGGAATAAAAGCGCACATCTCTAGAGAAAACTTCAGAGAGCCCCAATGTTGAAGCTTCTAAAGACCAAACGGAGCAAACTCCGCCTTCTTTGGAACATTTTCCTCATATTACCATCACCGATTCCCCAGCCGTGCTAGTGCAAATGCAGCTTGCTCTTCTACAAACTCCTTCTAAGGCGTAGATCCCTTTGGAGTTGTCATCTTCCGTTCCTCCGTCGATTACTTTCAATGAACTCGTCGAGCTTATCCTTCATTCAGAACCTTTTACTTCTTCTTCTCTGCCGGCATTTAGCCCAGACTTGGTAGAAAATCACCGCTCTTTCATGGAGCAACAACTCTTGGTAAGCTTTTATCCAACTAACCCTATTACCTTTGGATCTTTCTAATCGCTAACTTGTGTTACACTTCTTCTTGTTGCATATTTCCAGGAATTGGATTTCCTTAAATGAACATGTCTCTAGGCTCTCTTCTGGATCCTCCAGGCTACATGAGGAAAATGCTGAACTGAAAAGTCAAATATCTTCCCTGACCGCTACTCAAAATGATTACTCCTCTGAGTTGGAGCGAGTTAAGGCTTCTCTTTCTAGGGTTGAGGACGATCTAGAAGTAGAGAGGCAAGCCCATCAACTTACCTCTGATGAAAAATTTGCAAGGGAGTTGGCTTTGAAGGATTCGGAGGAGGAGAAAACTTGCTTGGTTGCTAAGAATACTCTATTGAAAGCAAAATTCAAGAGGACCAGAGCTTCACTTAAGCTAGCTGTTCGAACCCTCTCCGATTTCCAAAAGCATGTCACTGAGTTCGCTGAATCCACCTTGGGGCCTATGATGCTGAATCATTATGAAGATGCCCTCATGCTCGCCTATTTCGACAACCGTGACAAATGTCCTGACTTTGGTGTTCCTTCTCTTGACCCAGTTTTAACCAACAGAGTCATGGGCAAAATTGATCAAATTAGGCAGGGTACCGAGCCCGAAGGTGAGGAGGAGATTGTTAATGTCAAGGAAGCTCTCTCTTTGATATCCCTTCCTTCGATATTGAATCTGATTCTGAAGACAAGGGTGATAAAGATGACAACCCTAAGGAAAAGGGCGATGATGGTGACGGCCTTGTTTGGGATAGTGATTATGATGATGATGATTATTATAACCCCTCTGGAGGTCAACGCCTTGGTGGAGACAAAGGAGGGCCTTATGGTGCTTTGGGGATGGACAGTGATGATCAAGTCAAAGCTCCTAAGAAAGGGCAATCCCCTCCGAAAGACATGCCACCAACATCTCCTGGTCTATCTGCTCCTCCAAAGGAGGAAACCGCTCCCACTCATACCAAGGATCCGCAAGAGAAAGAACATGCACCTGAGGCTTCCATTCCGGTTTCACAGGTATGGGCTTCTCTGTTTAAATGTCTTACACTTTGAAGATAATAATTAGCAATAAACCATTTGCCTTAGATAAAGAAGAAGTCAAATTTTCCCTATAGAACAAAACTTAAGAGCAAATAGGCGGAAATTAACAAGTTATATAGGGAGTTAGACAAATTAATAAAGGAACACAATGCTTTATCTCAGAAATATCATAGTCTGGACAGGAGTACTTCCGTTGTAGCATCTTTTATAAATCAGAGGGTGGTTCCTTTATTAAAGAAAGCGCGTCACTGGTATGACGCTCTCTTAAAGAAAAATAGAGAGTTAATAACTCTATTCTGGATGATGACGGAAGAGAGAGACATCTTAGTCAATTTTTTGTATAAAGCACACTGTAGACACTCTACATAGATTTTTCATACTTAGGGGAGTTCAGTGGGGGTCTTCTTAGACGTTTTCACAAAAGATACTTAGATGAATTCGGTTCTGACCCGCATCTTGGAGCTTGCTGGAACTTACCGTGGGTCAAATCGATTCTTAAGGATCTTTCCCCTGAAAAGCTTAAGTACTATATGGACAAATTTGTTTCTGAGTTTTTCTCTAAGACTATTTTGTATGACCCGGATGAGTGATTGTAAATATGTATCAAGTAATCGATTTATGAATACATGCTTTTGTTATGTTCTCTATGTTTAGTTTCTTTTGCTGTATTATTTCAGAATATCAGTTCTTTTGGTCACGTCGTCCCAAGAGATGACTTAAGTTAATACGTTAACTTGAGGTGATTTTACTCTAAAAATGCACCAACTTTAAAGACTTCGAAGCTATCGAGATATTGTTTTCTTCGCGATTTACAAAAATTATACTTGGAATACCCTCATCTCCGCTTTGACTTCCTCGGCGAAGAAAATGAATCATTCTTAAAAGAATCAGAACATTCCATTCCAAGTTAATTTATGGTCGCAATAGTCCACTAGCCGGAAAATGGGATTATAGTAAATGTCCGTCGGTTATAACTCCTGAAGGAGTCACTATACCTTTTGATTCGACGGTCATGCTTTCTACTAATACTTTAGACAAAGTTAGGAATGTGGTCTCTCAACTTTAGATGTGATGAAAGTGTTTGTTGTACCTTTTAACTTTGTGGTTATTTGAGTGGTAATTCATTACTGCAATAATAAAAAAATCTTTTATCCTAATTTTGATTTCTCTCATTTCTTTTTATTCTATGTTTCATCATTCTCAAAATTTACATTCTTGCGTCGATGCTATTTGAGATAGATTATTAACAAGGAATGGCGAGATCGTAGTCCATGAAGAAATCCCTCTTGAGCGTTTTGGTGGCAACACCGAAGCCGTGAAGTGGCATAAAAGATATCTCATTCCAAAGACCATCGCCAATGGCTACAAAGACCATATAGCCTACCTCATTCTCGATATCAAGAAAAAAGAGAAGACGATCACTGCACTTAAAAGACAAGTGAAGACCAATCCCACGGTTGATTTTGACCAAAGGGTGTCTGAACTTATTCAACAAATAAGTGATTTAGAGTTAAAGTTGAAAGATTATCAGGCATAATGTGCTTCTCTAGAATTCATTTTGGGCGATAAGACTTCAAAGATTGAATTTCTGATTCCTCAAGCAACTCCTTCAGCTGCCAAGCCTACTAGATGAAAACTTCGCATGGCTCAAAAATTTCCCATTATGCTCAATCCTCTTCCAGGCTTAGACGATAACGTAGTGGGGAACTAGTGCCGGAGGGTGAAATTTGAAATTGCCAATTGTTTCAATGAGCAGCAGAAGATGAAGTATTCTTAGACTATTAATGATTACGCTGCTAAAAATCAGATGCTAGAGCGTGATAATTACTTTCTCAACAAGCGGTTTGTAGAGTTAGAAAGGGAAAACAAAACCCTTAGGGCCGCAAATCGGGCCTTTAATTGCGCCCTGAAAACCAACATTGATGTTATTGATGATGAGTGCAGTATAAGAAGAAGAGAAAAGAAGCTTAAGGAAGTTCTTCGCACAGCAATCAAACATGTCGTCAATCCTTCGGTGGCGGAGACTCTCAATAAACCAGTTCAAGACTTGTAATTTATTTATGTATTTGAGCCATGTAAATCTATCTTGTACATAATTTTGTCGTTTGTAAATGACCTCATAACTTATGTAAATTATAGAAATTTTGTAAATATCACATGATTTGTGATCCTTTTCTGTAGTGTAACCTTTGATATGCATTCGAATTGCTCATTCAACGACTTTTGTGTTTGCTGGATCTTTTGTTACTCCTTGTCATTCTAATTTTCCTAAAAAACATGTAGCAAACAATATCTTTAATTGTTTGCTTGAAATTGACATATTTGTCTATGTATGTCATTTTCCTAAATTAACAAATCTTTTTTGCCAATTGTACAAAAAGTAATTTATTCAAAATGTTAAGATCTCATCTTCAACCATGATGAGAAATGATTAAGGACTTAGCTCCTTCCACTTGTTTAGAATGAAAAAAACTTGTAGGTAGTAGATTGTGCCTTATCATTAGGTCATGAATATTAGAGTATAACTTTTATTCGATAAAGAACCCGATTCAAGAGTCTTTGTCTGAAATTTTGAAGTAGTAACTCTATCACCCATTCCTTAACGTTAATGGGATTTAAAAAGTTAGAAGCCCGAAGTTCCCATTCAGAAGATCTTAATAATAGTCTTTTTGATAATATTCTTTGGCCCAGATTTGGGCATTTGAAATAGATAGAAATCCAAAGATCTTGTACCCAGATTAGGGCTTAAATAAATAGTAGTCTTAATTCCCAGATTTGGGTATAGTAAGTGAGTGATTGATAATAATTCGAAATCTAGATTCGGGTTTTAAGATAATGAAATATTTATGTAAAAGATCCGAAACCCAGATTCGAATTTTAATTGTAGTGATCGATGATGTTCTCATGCCCCAATTTGGGCTTAGTAAAGATGGCGATTGATAGAATCCCGAAACCCAGATTCGGGATTAGTTACTGAGATTCAAATATGAGAATTCTGAAGCTCAGATTCGAGCATTAGTAGATGATGTTAAAGAAGTCCCGAAACCCATATTCGATTAATAGAAAGTGGAGTTTCATTCTACTTCTTTGTTTTCGTCTTCTTTGACGTTCATGAACCCTCTAGGTTTTGAATAGGTATAAACATAATTTGATTGGCTGCCTCTTGAGCTAGCACATCGTAGTCCATGATTGAATGTGCTTCTTCTCGAGCTTGAACATCTTAGTTCAGTATGGATCGATCCTCATTTAGGCTAGGACATCTTAGTCCTTTTTTGATTGGGCCACCTTTCGGGCCCGGATGTCTTAGTCCATTATTGAATGAGCCTCGCTTGGGTATGGACATCTTAGTCCTTTTTTGATTAGGCCTCTTCTTAGGCATGGACATCTTAGTCCATTGTCCGGTGCTCTTGGTTAGCTCATCTTAGAGGCTGGAACCAAGGACTTACCCAACCTCCCTCCAGGAGGCACCCTACCCTGGCCCTTTTGCGGCGCGGATAGGGGCTTGTTCGGTGCTCTACCCTAGCCATCTTAGGCGTGGATAGAGGCTTACTCCGTCCTCCCTCCATGAGGTGCCTTAACCTGGCCATAGAGTGGCACAGATAAGGGCTTGTTCTGTGCTCTACCCTGACTATCTTAGGCGCGGATAGAGGCTTACTCCGTCCTCCCTCCAGGAGGCACTCTGCCCTGCCAATCTCGGCGCAGATAGAGTCTTTTCTACCATCTTAGGTAGACTACCATCTTAGGTAATATCCAAATTTGAGGAGCATTTCACTCCCAACCATGTAGACTTTCTCTTTATTGAAAGTTGATCTTTATTCATCTTTTCTCAAGTTCTCTTAACAAATTCAGTGATCTTTCCTTGTCTAAAGAAATTGATGATCATCCCCACCAGGGCTTTACATTGGTTGGTTTCATGACCATTCATCATATGATAGTGACAGAAGGATCCTCCGTAGTTCTTTTCATGTTTTGGTTTTTTCTTTTTTGATGGCCAATAGTTAAGTTCATCCTTTGTAAGCAAGTAGACGTTTTCCATTGATGTGGTTAAGTTGCATTCTTTTGGAAGTCTGGACCTGAAACTCGACTCTTGAGGATGATTCTTTAGCTTTTTTACTTTTCAGCCTTATCATTTCATGCTCTTCAATTATATTTCTTTTTTCTACTCTTTGAATCTCTTGGTTTGGAAGTGCTCTTGTTACTATTGGTTGCCATGTGTGTGCAAAGGCGTTGTAATCATTCATTATCTCTTTCTCAAAGATTGTGCCCTTGGAATAATGTTGAATTGTTCTTCTCATTTGACTAAATACATTGTCACTTCCAGTTGTTTTCTTTCCAAGTGCAAAGATTGGGGCAGGTCCTATATGAAAAGGATTTAGACTCCATTTTTCAGGGTCATAAGATTCTGCTTTCTTTTTGTTTATAATCCTTAAGGCTTCGAGCCTAGTCTTTGCTCTTCATCTTGATAGGAGCTTTTGATGCCTACTTGGGAGAATCTTGTCAAGTATGGTTGGAAGACCCTTATTCGGATCTTTTAAATCTTCTAGCCATGTTCAAACCAAAATGGGTAAACTTGATGTAGGATTGATCCAATGGGGGTTAGAGAATAGTAGTGTTAGGGGGTTAACCAAGTCGAAGGTTCGAGCCCTCCTTCTAGCGCTAAAAATGTTAACAAGATTTCTTATCAACACCCCCAAAATAGTGCTTAGGAAGATGAAAGTCCTTTCTATGAATAGTGGATGTGAATCCCTTCGAAATTGTCTTCAAACTTAGCCTTACTGGTAGATGGCTTTCGAATCAGACCTTTCGACGTCGTCAAAAGGTTTAGGTGCTAGGTTATGAAACCTTTCGACTTTATTGAGTTGGTAGGAGATCCTCATCAAGAGTTTCCTTCATTGTTTAGATTGAATTTCCTTGAATTTGTCCTTAAATGGTTAGATTTTATCTTGTTGAAAGGTCAGAAGGATAGCCCTCTTTGGGTCTTGGTTGGATATCAAATTTCTCAGTGGATATGAAGAATCTTTCGACCTTGTCGAAAGGTTAGGTCACTTATATGATGTATCTTTGATCCTTGTCGAAAGGTTTAGGAATGGTCTCTTTTGGATTAAGCCTTGTAAGTCCAAGTATCTATACTTAAAGAGCAGTCTTCGATCTAGTCGAAAGGTTAGACCACTTGGACTATAACTCCGAAAGGTTATTGATATTTTATAGCATAAGCACTTCTGACCAAGTCGAAAGGTTTGGGTCTCAAAGTTAATCACTTCGGAAGGTTACCAATGCTGTTTAGACCAATTTTATTATCAACCTTGTCGAAAGGTTTAAACTGTAGGGTTAAGGGCTTCAAAAGGTTACCGTAGTTACTTGTAGCAGAAGGGTTGTTGACCTTGTCGACAAAAACCTTTTCGATGATGTTGAACTTGAAATTAGGAGTCAATCCAACAAAAGTATAATCAAACAATAAAGCAATTAATAGAACATATGACTTCCCTCTTTATCCATGAAAGAACTCTATTTTTATTAAATTCCCAAATCAACACCCGATTAGGGTTACAGTGTATTGATTAAGAAAATACAAGATTAGAATGAGAGAATTCAGATCCCCAAAACAGGACCCATTGGGTTTATTTATAGATGCAGGCGGCCCCTCCTTTCGACTCCATGCTCTCGACTGGGTCAGAAGGTCTCCCTTTTATATGCAGCTTTGAACTTTTTGACTTTTTTGAAAGTTTGTCTTTCATCTGTTATTCTGGACCTTTCGACTTAGTCGAAAGGTTTGCTTCTCTTTATGCCTTCTTAAACCTTTCGACTTTGTCGAAGGATTTGCCTTCTTTATACTGTTGTGAACCTTTTGACCTTGTTGGAAGGTTGCTCTTCTCTTGGTTGTTGTGAACCCTTCGACCTTGTCGGAAGATTGCTCTTAGAGAGCTGTGCTTTCCTTCAATGTTGTCGAAAGGTTGTCTTTCGCTCTTTGTTGACTTGTGAGTGCTGCTTTCTTCATAAACCTTTCGTCATTGTCGAAAGGTAACCTGGATGTGCTTCTACCAGTTCGAAAGGCTTGTTATGCTTTCAAAAAGGTCACTATGTAGTTGCTCACACTTGCTTTGAATTCTTCATCCCCCTCGAAAGGTAAGAACACTTTGGATACTAGAGATGGAACCTTTCGACTCCTTCGAAAGGTTTGATGCTAATGAATTCTTACAACCGCATCCTTTCGACTCCTTCGAAAGGTTTGGGCCATACTCCTTTCCCTTTGCTTTTGTTGAAAGACCTTTCGTCTTAGTCGAAAGGTTGATTTTTAGTGCAACAAGATTTATCTTCTTTATAAGAAATTAATATTGTACGAACCCAAATAGTTGTACAATTATAGTATGCAATTCAAGTAGCTTATAAACTGTACCATTTTTGCTTCACTGTAATTAGTCAGATTTTAACATATTGTATAGATAAGGAAATCTCCAGTACCCTTATTCCCTTGGAACTCTTGAGTAAGTTTGTCAAGTTAAAGAGGGATTTTAAGAAAAAATCTTTAACTCTCAAAACGTCTCAGTTAGCAAAACACTGCTTTCTTATAGATCTATAAGAAGTTTACATATGATTTCCTTATTTTTGCTTTGATTTCTTAGGTGATGAGAAGGATAAACTACTTAGTGAATCCGAACTCATCATGCCAAACTAATATGTGTGTTACTCCGCCTTTTGGTCAAGGCTAGGATTTCAACAAATTGGCTGGAAAGGATGGATATCAGGATTGGAGATCGATTGGAAACATGGTTATGATCGATACCGTCAAAATTTGACCGAGCTCTGATCAAGGTGAAATCGACTAGGAATGATGAACAAGGCTAGGAAAGGCTACGTTTCAAATTTCAGGTCAATCAGAGTTCGTATGCTCGAGATATGGATGGATCAAAATTCAAGGAAGGCAGGTTCGTATCGATGTTTCGTATCGATCAGGATGGAAACGGCAGCATACTTCGTATCAATGGTTTCGAACCGATGGTTTCGTATCGATGCAATGCACATAAATCTGGTTGGACACGGCAAAAGGAAGGCAGCATGTTTCGTATCAATCGAGGCTGGGATCGATACGAAGAGTGGATCAGTGGTTTCAATCATTAGGATGGACATTTCGTATCGATCACTTATCGATCGATACGAAGAAGGTAGTGGACATGGACTGATACGAAGAGCATGACACTAGATCGATAAGAAGGTAGGGCAACCAATGGATACAAGAGCGTATGTTTCCAGAGCAGCTGATGGATACGAAGGAGGTTGGTCGATGGATATAAACAGCCTATGTTGATGAATACGAGAGCACTCTACTTCGTATCGGTGGATACTAAGGAAGCGGTCGAGGTGGAGCGAAGGATATGGATCAGTGCGCATGAAGTTTGGATCGATGCGAAGGCTGCGGCGATGTATATGGGGGTAGAATCGATACGAACTGGATGGAGGCGAGCAGATCGATGCGAACGATTCAGCCTTCACGCAAACTACAACTTAGATCGATCGTAACTCGAGATCTACAAGTTCAAACATCACAAATTTTCACAGGAGCTTCCATACGCACTCAAGAAGGTTCTTGATTGATCTCGGCTTAATTGGAGCCAGTTTGGATCGATGCGAATTGAACATGGATCGGTCCCAAACGACTCTAGATCGATCATGTGGGCCCACCAGCGCAAGAGAAAAGGTATTCCAGGTTTTGAGGCGGAAATTTTCGGATCTACACCTATAAATAGGAGTGCTATGGCAACTAAAAGGGGGATCTTCTCCTTCTCTGACACGGAAGCTCTGCCATTTTTGTGATTGATACTAAAGGCTTGTAATTGTAACTACAGTACAAAGGGAATAAAAAGGATTGATTCAAAGTGGACGTAGGCCGGATTGCCGAACCACTATAAACCTTGTATTCTTTCCTACTTTCTTCCATTAACCTTACTGTTTCCTCATCTTTATTCTCTACTTTATCTGGATCTGGGATCTGTGTTGGAATATTGTGAATCTATGTATATACGCTGGTGCTTTCACTACTTCTGGGGTTTGTGACCAATTTTGGCTCAAACAATGTGATCATGCTAGCTCTCTAGCTGGGGAATGTATCATCGATTCCCTTCGATTAATACCCCAGAAGGGATCAAAGCTTCTTTTGATTCTACTCTTAACCTATCTGCTAGGTGATTTGGAAAGGCTAAAACTGCCGTTTCACAACTTTAAGAGTTAGTTGAATATTCAAAAATGAAATTGTAATATAATTTGAATCTCCTTATCGCTTGTAGATCTTTTACTGTTATGAACAAAAGAGATTGCTTTTCGTCTGTTAATTTGTGCTTTATTTATTTTAAATAGGAAAGTCCGTTAAAGCTTGCATCTGGTCCCACGTATATTCTTTTTTGATTACATGATATTAAAGATAAATTGATGGTTGATATTGAAAAGAGGCGGTCTTCGCAAGACGCTTCAGCTTTATGGTTTCTGGATAATCCAAATGCACAAGAATGGCATAGGAAATATTATAAATTAAAATCAACATTTAGCAACTATAAAGAAATGACCTCCAACTTAGAGAATCAAATTAACGAGAAGAACAAAGAGTTTTAGAAATTGAAAGAAAAGAAAGACTCGGCCTTAGGTCTGGGCCTCATGGAGGTTGATGTAGAAATGTCTAGATTGCATCGACGGATAAATGAACTTGAAGTGGACTTAATGAAGAATCAAGTATCCTGCAGATGTTTGAAACTTATTGCAAGCGAAGGTGATTCTAGCCTTCCTACTCCTACTCTTGGGAGGACGACAAGATTTCAATCCTTAGCCAGCAAAGAATTTCCTACTCTGTTAAACCAACCTTCAGGTTTAAGCAATAAAGAAATTTCCAAATTGAGCAGACGGGTCAAGTTTGAATGTATGTAGTTTTTTAACAAGAAATGGGACGAAAAGTCTCTCAACGTATTGATGATTATAAAGGTCAAGTTGAAAAGCTTAAGTGCGAGAAACTTACTTTCGAGCAAGAGATTAAAGAATTAAAGGGTACAGTTCAAATCTTAAGAGGAGCTAATAATACTCTCCAACATGCACTGAAAACTCAAATTGATGCATTTGACGATGGGGATACTATTGGGAAAAAAGAGAAGAAACTTAAAGAGCTTTTGGATGTGGATATTCGCCATATTACCGACTCTTCGTCGGTTGGTAAAGATTTGGACAGGATGGTACAGAGCCTTGTTCCTTAATGAAGAATTGCTTTAAATAGATTCTCTTGTATCTGTAACTTTGCATATGGTATGTCAGATTATAAATAAATTCGTATTTAAATGAATGTTACCTCGAATGCATCGTATGTACTTTTTCCTGTTGAGCTTTTATATTTGTTTTCAGTACCTTAACATGGTATGTAGCTTTGATTCGAACACTGGTTCTTATTTGAAAGTGCTTGACGATTGATATCTTGCTTTTCTGTATTTTGAGCCTTGAGCATTCAGTATTTCGGTTAGTATGAGATCATAAGTTTTGACCTTGCTGTAAGAGCTTGCCTCTTCATAGATTCTGATAGCTTGTTTAGTAACAGAGATTTCCGTTTAATAAAAAAGTTTGATTTCAATCTAAATTTAAAAGATCGAGAGCTAATTTAATGAAGTCCACCGTCAGAAAATCCTTCTGATAATAATTTGAATAGAAGTCCAAAGAACCATTCTGCTTATAGTGTGAATAGAGGACCAGAAAACCATCTGGTGGTAGAAGACCAAAAAACCCATCTAACAATAATAAAGGAAGTCCAAGATACCCATCTGGTAATTAATAAGAAAGACCAAAAAATCGATTTTACAATAATAATAGGAGACCAGGAGATCCATCTGGCAATAATAATAGAAGACTAGAAGATCCATCTAGCAATAAAAATAAAAGACCAGAAAATTATCCGATATATAGAGATTGCTTCAGCTGTGGAGCGCAAATGGCTCATTTCGACAAATCTTCCTCTAGAAGATTGATTGATCGATTTTGTTTAAAAGCGCAAATGGCTTATATTTGATAAATCTTCTTCTAGAAGACAGCCTTAATCCTTCTTTCGGATCGATTTTGGTTTGAATTTGATTGATCTTCCTCGAGAAGATTGTTTTTGATCCATTCTTTTGGATAGAGTGTGATTGACTCCATTGCATTTTGTTACCATCTTACGCGATGATTCAGGTCTTTTTTCCAGTTCATTTGGTTAGCTTTCTTAAGTAGAACCAAATACTTGCCTAACCTCCCTTTAGGAGGCACTTTAGTAAAACCTTGGAGAAGGTACTAAAGGCTTGTCCGGTGCTTTAGATAGATATCTTAAGCATAACCAAAGACATATCCTACCTCCCTCCAAGAGGCGCTTCAGTAAGGCCTTGGGTGATGGTACTGAAGGCTGGTCCATTGCTTTGGTCATGCCAAAGGCTTACTACATCCTCTCTCCAGGAAGCGCTCCAGCCAGGCTGCTTAGGTAGGGGCTGAAGGCTTGCGAATGCTTTAGTTAGGCTTTTTCAGACAAGACCAAAGGCTCACTCTGACCTCTCTTTAGAAGGTGTCATAGACAGGCCACGAATGGTGGGGATAAGGGCTTGTGCTCCGACTAAAACATGTAGGCAGAGGTCGAAGGCTTGCAGACGCTTTGGTCGGGCCTTTTCAGATGGAACCAAAGGCTTACTCTGACCTCCCTCTAGGAAATGCTTTGACCAAGCCATCTTGGCAAGGACAAAGGATGTTTCCTTTATTTAAGGAGAGTCTTGCTCTTTTTCATGGTTGATCCAACAAATACAATCATTTTATGCAGAAAATCTTCTTTTATTAATGACTTGTTTAACACCTTCTTACAAATTCATTAAGCTTTCTTTGCCTTGGGAAATTGTTGATTATTCCTTCCATTTCGACACTGATTCGTGTCGTGCCCATTAGAACGATGATAGTAACAGTATAATCCTTTGAGATTTCTTTCATTCTTTGGTTGCTCCTTTTGTGAAGGCAATAGTTAAGCTTGTCCTTGGTCAGGAGGTAGATGTTCTCATAAGAAGTAGTAAGGGAGCAATTCTAAGATAGTCGTGATCTTTTGG
Organism: Allium fistulosum; assembly: GCA_030737815.1. Taxonomy (NCBI): domain Eukaryota; kingdom Viridiplantae; phylum Streptophyta; class Magnoliopsida; order Asparagales; family Amaryllidaceae; genus Allium; species Allium fistulosum. The sequence continues at coordinate 418,445,882 of CM060907.1, read as the reverse complement.
AAACAATCCTTTTGGTTGGCATCTTTTATTGCTTCAGACGGATTCCTCATCTTCAATGACTAATTTTCTTTTTAGTGAGCCTTATGCTTTATCTGTTTTATAAGATCAGTCAAGCACACTCCTCCATTTTTTAGTAAACCGTTCGAAGTTGCTTTCTATTTGTCTTTCGAAATGGTCCCCTTGGCATTGAGTTGAATTTCTTTTCTCATTTTCACGAAGATGTTATCCTTTTTATACTGCCATCCTAGTGCAAAGATTGGTGTTGGTCCCATATGAAATGGATTTAAGCTCCATTTTTCTGGATTGTAAGGAGCTACTTGTCTCTTCTTATCATCCATTACTTGTAATGCCATAAGTCTTAATACTTGTTCCATATGAAGCCGAGGATCGCTTGTAATTTGGTAGGTTGGTGTAACGGTTCTGAATTTTCGACTTCCGAAAATTGACATTAATACGTCCACTGTATTAACTGTCGAGCAATCGAATGCCGGAAAACCGAATTGTTATGGTTAAAAAGAAGAGGTAAAAGAAGACAGAAGAAAAAGAAAGAAGAAACAACAGAAACAATATCAGAATCTCACATTCGCAGCGGAACAACATATAATAGATAAATGAATAATCTTTAAATCAAAGAACTATATTAGTTTATACATTACATCATCATCAGAGTCAATATACACACAATACATCAATGGACAGTTATACAAACTTGTCCTCATACAGAATACATAGCGGAATAATAATAGCATATACAAGTGATACGTCTCGTCATCCAGCTCTCCACTGAGCTCCACAGCAACTCCTGAATCCAGAATGACCTGATAACCTGACCCTAGGCTGCCCGTGTGGAAAATGATGGGCACCCAGAGTTTAGGAAGGGAACAATAAACTCCAGGTCAGTCATGGGACTGGTGTGAGAACTAAAACAGTTTATCTATCTTTAAAACAACAACAAAGGAAGTAAAAGACATCCGTGATGTTTTTGGAAACTGAAACTACCATAAGACCTCCCGCCACACACACAATGCAAACGCAGAATTGGAGGAGATTTCTTCTTATGATAGTCAAACATGCTTACTACGCAAAACAAATCATTTTGATATTATTATTAGTGCATAGTGTAGAAAACATTTTCGAAAGTATAATATTAATCTTAGCCAGCATAGGTACCATTATATTATGCCTACTATAGCTGCTATGTTAAATAGCAGGTTCTACATAAGGTTCGTATTGGAAGATGGATTGCTAACAAATGGTCAGGCTAAGGAACTTCCTACTGCCACATGGGATCGCCTCTGGCGGGACGTCCCGAGAACTAACTAGCTCTTTGCCAACACAAGGCTGGGTTACCTCTGTCACTAGGTAACTACTACACGAATATGCCACCCCCCTGTCCTTTGGGACCTTTATCCGAGGCTAACGGCAGCTAACGGTGCGGAGACAATCGATAGGTCATCCTATCGTTTTCACAAATACCCGGTCTTCACTACCGGTCTTCAATACGATCCATATCATCATATCACTAATTTGGAATGGGTTATATGACACAAAGGTCTTTTCCTGGCTAACCCGAATAGTGAGCACAATATTTAAAACATATGGATATAGGGATTTCAATTAAGTCACAACTTATTACCCAAATCCTTTCCTTTAAATGGTTTAAACAAATAACCATTTTAAATCTTTAAACAAAAAGATTTACTTCACAAAGTTTACCCAGTTTCACAAAGATTCATTCACAGATTTCCAAATCAATTTCCATTTCAATTGGATTAACCCATTAAATCTTTAAATCAAGATTTAATTTATAGCTTTCAAAACTATTCATAATTCAAGTCTTTTATAATATAAAAGATACACCTTTTAAAATCTTCTTTGATTTCAAAATAAAGCTTAATCATCTTCACAAAAGTTAATTCATAGTTTTTCTCAAACTATTTACAATTTCATTTCAACTTGAAATGTTTCGATACAAATTGGAAATCTTTTCACTTTATGAAAGTTATTATTATTTGAAAACGGATAGTTTTCGTTTTGGGAAAAATTGGTTACAATTACACAGTTTAAAGTCATCCAAGTATAAAACTTGAATTTAAATTTAAATTTCCAAAACCATATTTTTAAATGGTTAAAAACCCATATAAACACCTTTTATAACTTGTAAAATCTTTTAAACCAAAATTCCCAAATCATCGAATTCAATTTTAAGTATTGAATTCAAAATTTAAATCAAATGATTTAAATTCCAATTTTATTAAGTTATTTAAAATAACTTTAATTTTGAAACTCATTTTCAAAAGCTTCCAATTCCAATTCCAAAACTATTTTGGATTCAAAAATTCAATTTTCCAAAATTGATAAAAATCTATGATTTAACCGATTTCCACGTGAAATCCACATTGGTGTGTGTATTGTGTAGTCCAAGGGTTTAACACAATAGTGCAACAACATTCAACCATCACAGATCAAATATAACAATATAATTGAAAAGCGGTATAAACTATAACGTTTATCTTTCATTCACAGATCACAGATATATATATATATATATATATATATCATAGATAAACAATTTACAGATCACACACAAATCAGGATATATCACAAAGCATCACATATCAGAGATATCGAACAATTCAACATCCAATATAATCCAAACATCCATAAGTAGGATTAATTTAATTATCTGATTAATTCAAATCAGATAAATTTCTATAAATCAATTTTACTAGTTATGGTAAATTAATAATCAATTAATTTCAAATTTATTTCAAAACACCAAATCAAATTTCCAATAAATTTCCAAATTATTTCCTTTTTAAAATAAATTTCTTTATCTCTTCAAATCTATTTAAAAATCCAAATTTTTAAATAAATTCTTCAACTTATAAATAATATTTTTGAAAACCATTTATTAAGCCCTTTTTCCATATTTGGAATTATAATCAATATGATTCAAAAATAAAACTTTATCTTTTTTTCAAAACTCCTTTTTAATTTATCCAATTCTCAAAATAATTTTTTTTGATAAATTTTCAACTTTAATTTCAAAAATCCAATTTTTATTTATTTCTGGTATCCAACGATACCAAAAATATATTCGGCTAAATTATAGCCTTCAACAATTCCAATTCACAATTATAATCACACGGCGATTATAAATAATCAACACACACAACATTGAAACAATTTCAAATGTTTGAGGAATCCAGTTGGATCCCTCCAACCTGTTTCCCTGCATCCAAAGATGTTAGCACAATACCAATTCCACTTCGAAGTGGAATATCGCGGTATATGGGATTTATAAAATACTATCCGCTATTATGCGGCGCAATAGGGTCTCATCCGCTATATAATGCGGGAAATCAACTCCAAATACATATATAATACCAATTCCACTTCACGGTGGAATTATCGTGGCATATGTTTTTAATATAATAACATCCGCTTAATATACGGCGTATAGGGTCTATTTTAGCACAACAGATAGCACTTATCATTCAATTCACACAATCAACAATTTTAAATTCAACTATTTAAAATTTAAATCGAAACACAATTCGATTGAGTGAGGAGTTCTCACCTTGCTTTCAATAACGGTTGCAGTATTTTATTTCGAATAAAATTAAACAAGCATTTAATTTTACCCAAAATTCAAACTAGATCCAATTAGCTCCAATCCAATTCCATTGCATAGAGCTCGTCGAAATGATTCCAACGCAATTTGTTTCGTAATTTTTCGACCTCGTATGAACAAATTACAGCAATTTAAAGTTTGAACGATTTTAAATATATATAATTTCAATTTTCTTTTTAAATTTTTTATACCCTTTCATCATCACCGTTAGATTTTGAACCCTAGAATCTCGGCCGCTCACGTTCTCTTCCTCCCTCACGCGAAAACTCCCAGGTCATTCGAACGTGATAAACCCAATAGCCGCCGATCTCTTCAACGAATTATACACCACCATAGTTCACCTCTACATCGATCAACCACTACCGTTTCGTGCGCCCCGCTCCCCCTCACCAATGCCTAGAAGGACGTGCCACTCGGTGGCCCCAGGCTCTCGAACGACGTGCCAAATACTAGACAAACGCGCCCCAAATTCTCTTCGTACAATACTCGAAAACTCATCATAGTCGTTGATCTCGAAGTACTCATCGAGCTCTCTATTTTTGTAGTTGACAATTTCTGATGATTGTTGATGGATGAGGAGATCGGAGGGAGGGAAGAAGATGCATTTTTGGCCATAGAAATAGAGGTGGCGGCCAGCCCTAACCTCTCTAGGGTTTTGATGCAAATGTGAATTCTGATGTCCTTTTATAGAAAATTACCAAAAACACTATTCATTGAAAATTTTCCGAACTCCAAATCGAGCGTGCCGGCTGACGTTTCTAAGGTTTACCCCACGTTCCGAACATAATGGAACATGTTTCGGGAGCTAATTCGGTCATATGTGAGAGTTACGGAATTAAACGATCAATTTAAAATTAAATCGATTAAAACGATTTCTATGCGTTTCAGCTTGCCCCGGACAAACCGTAAATCCGATCGACACGAAATTTGAAATCTTACAATAATTTCACATTACGGATCCGATGAAACTAGTTTCGTCGAAATCCGATACTGTTTGAAAATGACTATTTTCACTAGTCAATTAAATATTAAAATATTCAATTTCTACAATTTAACTTTTAATTCAATTTTAAAAGTTTACAAACATCATTCTAACTCCAATATGATTTAATATAACTTTATAAATCATTTTTATACACATTAAACCCAATTTCCAATTATTTACGCAATTTCAAATATTAAATTGTCGATTTAATTATCCAATTAAATCTAGATATTCGAAACAAAATTTATTCGACTTACAAATCTTACTTGTTAATATTCAAAATCAATTAAATATATGAATTTCAAATGATAGAAATTCTGGGTCGTTACAGTTGGCCTAGTCATTCGAGGCTTGGAGGATCCTTGTTCAGAGATTCCAATATGTTTAATTGGCATGATTATGCAAAGCTTTGTTGGTGCAATCAAAGGTAGGTTAGCTTGAAATAGGATATGCTTGGTAAGGATAAGTCCTCTAAGCCCTAAGTATGCAAGTCACAACGAAGGTATAGGTTCGAGCCCTCATTCTAGCGCCAAAATGTTAATTAATTTCTTCATTAACCTCAAAGGTGTAAGGAAGGTGGATTTGGTTAGGTTAAGGCAATCATAAGCTAAGTTGCTAGAAAGGTGTATGCTCCATATTAAATCCATGAAAGTCTTGCACATGTTCAATATCAAGGTCAAAGTCGTATCGCATGCCATGTAATAGTTCAAAATAGAGCCTTTAAACTTGAGATTATGTGTGCTTCTGGAATTCGAAGTGAGTTGTGATGTAAGAATCACAAGAACTCGAAAGCAAGCCATAAATCAAGTCTTCTTTATTCATATACTATGCAATTGTTAAATGTACAAGGTCCTATGTGCAAAAGTTCAAGTGTTACAATCGGTTTTGAAATCCCCAAAACAATATACGGTTACAAAGTTTAAAATATAAGAAATGAGACAAGAATGATTCGCCTCTCCTTCCATACCCCTAGGTCTTTAATTTTAGGGGAAGAAGTGCAGCATAATAGCTTGACTTCGACATGCATGATCATCAGCAATGTTAATGGCATATGGCGATACACCTTGACCAATGATGACCTTTGACGTTCCTGGGTGCATAATAGAGCTTTGACCTCGTCCCAATAATGAAGGCATACATCAATTTGATGCGACATTAGTATGAAGCAGAATTGACATGGAGCATCATCAATATAGAGAGGCACTGTCATGAAGTAGTGTCATCGTCTTTGATAGCCTCTATGGGTATTGATAATTTTTGGCATTGATAAACTTACGGTATTGAATAGCCTGCGCTATCATTAACCTACGGCATCGGATAGCTGCAACATCATACATTGGCGAAACCGTTCATTTGTGACCTCGGTCTCCCTATGACATTGTTAGCTTACAACATCAAACACTTAAGACATCAGGATGTAGTTGGCTTCAATGATCTACGACATTGATCCAGTCAAAATTACTTCAATTGTGGCATCATTCACCTACGGTATTGGCCATAGATGGTATCAATGACGAGTGACGTCGACAATAAGCCATATGGATGAGTTACAATATCGATTCTTTCTTCATAGGTGAATGGCGGCATTTATAGAATACGACATCAGTGAGATGCGACATAAACCATGTTGTTAAAACACCGATGGCTTACGGTATTGACTGTATATGGCATAGATTCCATCCGGCGTTATTTGGTGATACAAGAGTCTCGACACTAATCATTCAATTCTATAGTTGGTATGCGACATTGTATATGATTCTTTATTGATGAGATGTGACATTATATGTCTTCGAAGCTGATCCATTTTCCTACATTAGTGATGACATGTGACGTTGCCAATTAACTTTTTGTTGACGCACGATGGTCTTGTTGGCTTTCAGCATTGGCTTTGATAACACGTTACCCACATTCTTTCAACACCACTTGTTGATGTAAAGTTACGACAATGTCACCAGGCTGCATACCTTTGGCATTTACATTAGTAGTAACATGAAGTTATAGAAATTGTGAAGCAAAGTTGCAAAATGTTATAGCGAGAAGAAGGTCATTATGTAAGCAATTTGAAATGTCCTATTTTCGGGAATTTTTATAAATAAATTGGAAGATATTCTTAAGGGTTTCTTTCCATGGTTTTTGAGTACCTTAAGGGTAGTACTTACTATAAAAAATTTAAGTCTTAAATCATTTGTTAAAGTAGTTAAAACTAGTCGCAAATATCGTGCTTTTCAATATTGTTCTTTAACATTGACCTTTAACAACATTTATAAATGCTATAGTAAATCGCTTATGGTTTTAAGTGTTTAAATGATATTTAAATTTGGTGTTTTTCTATAATCTTTTTAGAGATATTTTCAAACATATTTTTCAGTATTTTAAGTTGGTTTGAAGTTTATACATGTTTTTAATAATTATATATATAAAGTAAAGGGGTTTTAAATTATAAAACATAGTTTTTAATTATTTTTGTCAAAATATAAATTAGTTATTTTCAAGTAATATTTTATATGGATATTTAGAACCTATTCATTAGTATTTTTGAAGTATTTATGTATATACATATATAAGTTTTGAAAAAGGATTATGCTTAACACTAAAACCGACGAAGTAGACTTCTCTATTTATGAGAATTAATATTGATGTTCGAGTAGGGATATGAGCAATAGAGCTCTAACCTACCAGCTTCCCTCTTGACTTAGGAATATTTAAATCGGGAATGTCAAAAACGTGTTAATCATGTTGATTTCTTGCTCGTTTATGAAAGTCATTAATATTATACTTAACACTAAAAGCCGACGAGGTAGATTTATCTATCTGTGAGATCCAAGAATGAAGTGTCTAGGTAAGGCTTTGATATGCAACTAGTGCTCTAACTTACCTAGCTTCACTCTTGAATGAGGGAATATATAAGTTGAAATGTCAAAAATGGGTTAAGTATACGAACCAGGATTTCTATAAATGATCGTTTTCAACTGGACATTTGATTAGTCGACTATAGAACTTAACCAAATATTAACTTAGATTTTTAAAAGAATAAGCATAAGTGAAATGGTTTTGGGTTTTGTTGTGACAATGTGTTAATAACATTCATCTTTAACCCTTTTTTATTATACTTATGAATGTAAATAAATCTTTAAAAGAATCTTTTAAAGATAAGCACAAGTGGAATGATTTTGGGTTTGTAGTGACAATGTTTAAGTAACATTAGTCTTAAACCTTTTAAATGGATTTGTGAAAGTAGTTAGATCCTAAAATGGGTATTTGGAAGGAAATTAAAAATAAGGAATCATTCAGAAAAAGATAGAAAAAGTAAAGGGTTAAAGTAAGACGTCTTGTTAATGATCCGTGAATATACCTATACCGTTGAGATAAGTATATGAATACTTTTTAAAGTATTGAAAAGAGTACAAATGAATTGTAGAAATTGATGAATGATGTTTTATTAGATAAAATAAGTTTTACTAATAAAAGGGGTTTTAATTAATAAAAGATTAATTAAACAAAAAAGGGATTAGAAGTCGCTTATGTGACTTAATCGTGCTTTGTATGACCTGACCGTGCTTTATATGTTTACTTGTTTATGGAAAACATTTAGACGTATACTTAGCACTAAAAGCCGATGAAGTAGGCTTGTCTATCTATGGGAGTTAAGACTAATGTTCAAGTAGGGAAATGAGTAATGGAGCTCTAACCTGCCGGCTTCACTCTTGACCGAGGGATGGTGTGAGATGAAAATATCGAAAATGTGACAAGTATAAGAGACTTGGTTTCCATATGCGATTGTTCTCAATATTATTAAATATGACCAAATTGCCGATTCAGTCTTTTCAAGACCGTGGTCGGTAAGTGTTTTACTTATTGAAAACCACTTCAAGACTAAGATATGCGTTCTATCTCTTGAAAGTGGATCTGTTCGAGATGTTGGAATTCATGTGTAATTTCGAGATCCGTTTGAGACGTGGGAATCCAATTAGAGATTCATGTTTTGTTCGAGTGAGGAAAACTCATGTGAAAGATGCCGAACGTGACCTCGACATCGGAAATGGATAAAGACAGAGTATAATGTACAATCTGGGGTTTTGCTATTATGCGATTGGGTATTATCAACTCCATATCTAGAGTAGGGTTATCGATATATTGGAACCGAGAGTTGATGATATTTGGTTCCACGTGGTTCATGTTTATGTTAGGGCGTGGGCCTTTATATTTATCTTATGGTATATTTTATCTAGAGATACATGGCACTTAGAAGGTGTTTTCAGATCCTTGTGCATGGAATTCGGATTCGGCTTCACCAAAGAGATTACTAGGGAAAATCCATTATGCGAACGTTCCTTAGTGGTTTTGATTGTACCCTCTAATATGTTGTTGAATGCAACCGGTGTAACCATTCCGGCTATGTTATATATTTATATTCTACATCTTAGATATTATCTATTATATCACCTTATGTACTTATTAGATGGTGATTCCTTTGAGAGCATAATTGTTATGGCATTCCATGTGGTCTTAAAAGTACCGTTATATGTTGATCGTATATTTCTTGAGTTTGATATACTAGACTTATGTCTGAAGCATGGTTTTTTTTCCTAAATTCCTTGTGTGCTCTTTCGAGTAGATTGAGAAAGACATGTTTTCGTTGATGTTCTTTGGAGCTCGAGAAGACAAGCTGGATGTTTCATCTACCGTAGTATTCTTATTTTTGTTGCATTATAGTATTGTACATATCAGCATTTATGAGGACAAGTTGTTATAAATGTCTAGACTGATGGTAGTATTTAGAATTGTAACTCTGAAATACTATATATTTTAGAGTGATAACTTGTACTATCTTTTGATATTATATTTTATCGTTCCACTGTGAGATTCTAATTTTGTGTTCTCTTCTTTCTTGTTCTGTTTTCGTTTTCTTTTCTTTTACCCTGACAATCTGTCTTTCTGGCACTTGGGTGCTCAGCATGTGAATAACGTAGATGTATTAGTGTCGGCATTCGGGAGTCGAAAAGACAGGTCATTGCAGCCATCATATGGTCGGCCTCACCACACCTCTATAGCAGGCTATAATAGCCCTCTTCATGGGTCTCAAAATTGATTCAAGCATGATTTTAGCACATTTAAATCCAATTTAGACGTGTATCGATGTCATATATCGATTAGTTATTTATAACTATTATATATACACACATTTAACATTTATCAATAAACTTCAAATAAAATTTTATAATTAATATTTCATAAATATTAATTAGTTTATAACAATTATAATTTAATTAAATCAGATGGTAACAGGAGTATTCAACTTTTTGGTTGTGTGACTCTTAGGTACAAATTCGACCAGCGATTAATATCAAACAATTTAAATATTATTCACATGTCACTAGTGGGTGGTGTGACATTATGTCCAAATTTGTCGCTTATTTGGTTTTGGAAAAAATCCAATTTTACTTTATTAAGCGTTACCAGTAGCAACAATTATTTACACTAATTCTCTTCGTCAAAACAATATCACATTAGGACTTATGGAATTTGGTAATGGTCAAAATTCGAATATCATCCATATTCAACTTTATAGTCCAAAAATGAAGTCTTTGGTTTAATAAATCATCATTAACCGTACTGCTTTGGCTAGAGGCTTTGACTTTAAGTTGACTTCAATTAACCGTGATATTAACCTCATATAATCGAGGAGACGAATCCTCTCTTGAATAGTGTTTCACTTCCAATGCTTCCACTCGACGAAACTATTATTGTTCGATGGACAACGTACCATGATTTAACAATAATCAAAGCAGAGCTTTCACATTGAAGATCAACAGTATTCTCTAGTCAAAAGAACTTCTAATTTTGTCACATCGATATTTTCTGTTTGACCCTAGCTCTATTAACCAACAGAAAACTATCGAGTGAGTCATTCCATATTTATCCAAGACTATCAATACGTAACACCTTGGTGCTCCCAGTAGTTAGAGTAATATACTGTCCAATATTTAGAGAGTGTTGTGTATTCTAGCCTCAATAGATGTATCGATATCCAGTCTTGATACACCTTGATTAGGAATATTTAGAACTGTATGTTTAGTTTATTGTGATAAATCACTCATTGTTACAACACATTGTATCTACTATCACATAACATACCATTTATGGATTTTCTATTAAATATACATTTAATTAAATTAATTAATTAATTAATATAACATTTTATATAAAGTATACTATAGAAAGAAAACATCTCTAATATCAAACAAGATTGGTTATCAAGTTACATATATGTAATAATTACATAATTTCCTCTAGGGCGTACTTCTAACACTATCATTTTACAATCCTATGATACGTAAAGTATGGGTTGTTATAGTAAAATATCTTTATACCTTTTGCATACCTACTTTGTGGCATGTTGAATATCTTCTAATACTTTCTGGTATGATTGGTTAAATACTCTTACCCTTTATGCATATCATCTGCTATTTTTTCTGATTAGCCGTTCTTTCATAGGCTATATCTACCACTATTCTTTAGATGGATGCTTTAATTGAGTTCGTAAGCGAAAGGTTTTTTTAGTTGTCCTTCATGATTTGAATGGGTACTTTGATAATGTGCGAAAGAAGACTTAGATTGACAATCACGCCTTGGATGGGTGTCTTAACAAAGCCTAGAAGCTGGACCAAAGACTTAAATTGACCATCACTCTTTGGATGGATACTTTGACCAAGCGTAGAAGAGGGGACAAAAGGCTTAAATTGACCATTGCTCTTTGGATATATGCTTTAGCCAAGCATAAAAGATGGGACCGAAGACTTAGATTGACCATCACTCTTTAGATGAGTGCTTTGGTCATGCATAGAAGCAGGACCAAAGGCATAAATTGACTATTACCCTTTGGATGAGTGCTTTGACTAGGCTCGATGGGGGGATGAAGGCTTAAATTGACCATCTCTCTTTGAATGAGTGTTTTGGCTAAGCCTAGTGGCAGGGCCAAAGGCTTAAATTAGTTCTTTATTCCATATGAAGTTTTTCCTTTTCAAAATCCATTCTTGAATGTCGACTTTTATCATTATGAGTTGCAATGGAAGCATAAAGTGCCATCATTTAGAGTATACCTATTTTCTTTCAAGTTCTTGACAAATCATACTCCATAAATTCTTATAGTTCTCTCCATCTCACGTAGTACTCGATAATTCCAGCTAGTGCTCTGCAATCATTAGTCTGATGTCCATTAGCCTTGTGGTTGTTAACCATAAAATATGAATAAGGATAAAGAAGACATTTCAGAAGGCTTCCGCATGAACAAAGAGTAGCAGGTGAAGCCACCTTTCGACGGTGTCGAAAGGGTTGTTCAATGCTAGTAAAGAAAAGTACATAAGGACATCAGGACAAGATTTCCACAAGCATAAAGGAAAGGTAGTTCCGACCGGGATGGTATGTCCATCCACAAAAGCCAAAGGAAAGAATTGCTAAAGCACAAAGAAGCGGCTAGGTACAGGGCTGCCAGGCACCTTCCGGCTAGGACGGAAGGTTAGTTCTGTAGTCATTCATCATAAAGTGTCAAGGTCCTTTCGCGACCCTACTTCAAGACCTTACGCCTAAGACAAAAGGGGAAGTTCTAGGTGAGAAGGTTCATAGGAAATGGTTCCGCACTCAAAAGACTTCCGTAAGAAAGAGAGACCATTGTATTTGACTTGATAAGAAAAGGCTCCGTAGGATAGATGCGGCAGCCAATAGAAATCATTCCTCGACTATTTGCATAAGGACCTTCCTTGATAGATGATTCTGCATTGAAAACCTTCCGCAAGAGACAAATAAAACACATGTAAATATTACCTTCCGCACCTTCGGAACCTACCCAGGCATGCCTTCGTAGGCCAGCTTCTTCTTCAAATACAACTTTTTATTAGACCGGAAGGAAGCTTCCGCATAAAAGAACATATCACTCAACACAAAATAGCGCTGACCTAGCACTTCAAGGGACCACATATAACCTTTCGACGGAGTCGAAAGGTCTCCTTCCGCATCAAACAAGCTGTCATTTGGAGCTAAGGAGTCATTGGATCAATGCTATGGGTGCCGCATTCCTACCTTTCGATGAAGACGAAAGCATTAAGATATGATCAAATAGCTATAAGCCAACCTTTCGGCGTGGTCGAAAAGTCACCCTTTCGCACCAAGCTGGAAGGATGCATGCGAAACTAGCCTTCCGACGTGATCAGAACGGTTTCTGCGAAAGGGAGCCAACTCGCACCTAAAAATAAGACCCTAGGGGTCCGATTTTGGGGATCCGATTTTCCTATTCTGCTCTCATTCTATAACTTCTACTCCCGCTCACTACGTTTGTAACCCTAAATTAGAAATCAAATTGGGGATTTGCTTCTTAAACTTTGTATCAAACATCATCATGAGAAAATAAAGATGATTATGGCTTGCGATCAACTTTGAATTTGGGGATGATCGTGATAAGGCTTTAATTCAACATTAACGGCTGATCGTACATGATTTATATCTTATCTTCTTTGTTCATTCTGAGTATATGTCATGGAACCATCATGGGATATTTCCACGAGTTTTATTTCCTTATATATCAAATTCATGGTTTCGGCCACGTAACGGAAATACAACTTGTGACTCAATAAATATACGATGTCAAATCCCTGATGCGGTTCCGTGACATATCATATCAACTCTTATTTTTATCTAAACATGCTTGAATGATGCATACCTTTCGAAAGGGATTCAAATTGCCAAATAACCATCAAGAAGTCTACTCTTTTGGAAGGAGTACCTTTCAAAGATGTCTACCTTTAAATGGCAGAATGAATACCTTCCGAAAGGAAGAATTTGATCGTGAATACCATGTTACGATCTTGTCGGAACCTAATAAAAAGGCAAATTAAGGGAGTTCCGATGAGGTCGAGAGGGGTTTCGACTCTCGCACCTTTCTACCCATCAAATACAAAAAATTCGTCAAAGGCGAAAGGGGGGTTTTATCACTCGTTCCTTTCGGCTATTATGAATTAGTGAAATACATGGGTTTTGCTGGAGACAAAAAGGGTTTCGATGGAGATACTAAAGTTCACGATTGAATTCAAACTCAATATTCTCCAAGTTATTTCATTAATAATTCTTGTTTTGTCTTCTTTCGCATGCTTTATTCATTGATCATACCAAGGGTTGAAATACCTAAACATGATCAATGATCCAAAGCACTAATGGGGGTGTTAACGATATTTATCGTTAACATTTTTGGCACTAGAAGGAGGGCTCGAACTTCCGACCTTGTTATCTTAACACAACTAATTGTGGAAACTTGGTTTGCTGTAGGAAAATGAAATCGAAAAGTCTTTCCTCCTTAAACGAAAGGGTTGAACATGCAACTTCACTAGAAGAAAATGTTTTGCCATCTTTCAATCCTAGGAACAGGGAACAAGGGCAGTCTTCCACACCAGCTCAACCAACTCCACCACCAGCTCAAATCCAACTGTCTCCGCAATTGGCTTCGGCTCGGAATCTTCAACCAGAGGATCATATTGCTAAAATCACACACTTAGAGCGGCAAATGGTGGAGATGAAGAATCTCCTAGGTGAAGTTATATCCCACAAGTCATCCATGAAAGCTGTCACGGCAGGAGAGGAAGTTGTCTCTCCTATGAGAAACTTGAAAATCAAAACTAATGTCGCGAAAAGCAAAACTAACATTTCCTTGTCCAAGAAGAAGGATTGTCTCCTACTAAAGGCAAACTATCAGGATCCAAGAGGAAGACAAGGACTGTTCTGTAAGCTTTACCTCAGATGGCTACAAACCAAATAAGAAAGATTACTTGAACAATGAAGCTTACCTCAAAGACATGGCAGAGAAGGCTGTGAAGGATCTGTTGAATATTAAGTGTAAGAGAACAGCAGACGAGAGAATAATGATAATGAGAGGGTTGCCCCTTTCATTGATGAGATAATGACAACACCCATTCCCTCTCACGTGATGGTCCCTACAATGAAATATCATGGTAAATCCGATCCCGATGACCATTTGATGGCATTTGACAGTCAAATGGATTTGTACAATGCCTCTGGTGCCGTTAGGTGTCACCTTTTTCCGGTCACTCTTCAAGGAGATGCTGCCAAGTGGTACAGACAGTATCGCGAGAACACAATCTATTCTTGGAAACAATTCTCTTATGAATTCTCGGCTCAGTTCTGCATCTGCAAAAACCCATCGATTGACTATACAGTGCTCGCCAATATAAGACAAAATCACGATGAGTCATTAGGAGATTACTTGAAGAGGTTTAATGCTGAAGCTTTGAAAGCCAAAGGAATGAACGACAGGGACAAGCTTATTGTAGTTCATTCAGGCCTTATAGTCAATTCTCCTTTCTGGAAGGAATTATTCATTCATGGTTGCCGAGACTTGCAAGACTTTCATTTTCAGGCTGACAAGTTCATCCAAATGGGTGAATTGTACTATTCTAAGAAGAAGTCTAATTAGAGGAGGGACAATGAAAGGTTCAACTCGGAAAGGATTCATAAAAAGTCTAGATGGGAAGATGTTAATGCTAACATAGTAGCATTAAACATACAGATATCCTACATTTATGCGATGACTCAAGACATGGTCAATTTCTCGACCTCGTTCAAAGCTCAAAATTATCCAGAGCAAAAGAAAGGAGATAACTATTATGCTTATCACAAGACAAATGGTCATAGGACCAATGAATGTAAGGTGCTAGTAGGGATAATTCAAAAACTAATTCAAGAAGGACAGCAAAAGGAGTTTGTGAAAACCCCACAACGGACTTCCTTGCCAGAGACTGAGACAAGAAAACCTATCGGTACCACTGTTAATATGATTGAAGACGAAGATCCATTGAACCTGAGTCCACCCCAAAACAGAATCGACGTTATATATAGCAGACCACATCCTGCGGGCAGAAGTTAGAATGCCGGGAGTAGATACATTCATGAAGCTAGGAAGGGTGTGTTTTATGTGCAAGAAGAACCACCGCTCAAGAACCCAAAGTATAATATCAACATGCACACTTTGGTGATCAATACCCAGGAGTTGAGAATGGGAATCCATCACCCCCACAATGACCCGTTGATGATCACGGCTCAGATAGGATCCTCAGTGGTTACAAAGATCCTGGTCGACACCGGAAGCGCTGTAAACGTGATCTTTCATTATGCATTCGATCAAATGGGAATCTATAAAGACAAACTTGAGCCTAGTCCTGAACCCATCTTCGGGTTCAACAACAAGGGAACAACTCCACAGGATAAGTGAAGCTCTTGGTACAGCTAGGACTGCCTCCGTGCTCTTGTGTTTTTGAAACAACTTTTGTAATCAAAGACCAACCATCATTTTACAATGCTTTCTTCGAACGTCCAGTGCTAGATGAAGTGGACGCTTTTGTCTCACCTAAATATCTTATGCTCAAATTCCTTACTAAGAATGGCTGGGGAACTATCTGAGGCGAGCAATTGGCATCAAGGGAAATGTACTTCACAACTTTGGAATAATATAATAGAGAGTTTACTTGTTACTTTGATTCTTCCATTACTTTACAGCCTTCGGATGATGGGTTTCTACATCCATCATTCGAAGCGAAGAAAAAATTTAACAGAACTAACAAGCATATTTCCAAAAAGATGTTTTGCAGTTTATGGAAAGAGGATGAGAATGGATACCAACTCAATAGAGGAAAGCGAAATTATTACTGAGCTAGATTGTCGAGGAGAGATTGAAAGAGTTAAGCCGGTTGAGAAAACCGAGGAAATTCCAATAGATTCTACCGATTCTACCAAAATAGTTAGAGTGGGAAAAAATCTCAAGGAGAACTTAAAATTGGAAATGGTGGTATTCTTAAAAGCCAATAAGGATATTTTTTTCTTGGACCCACTCCGACATGATTGGAATTGACCCTACAATCATGAGTCACACCCTAAATATCAATCCAAACATCCCTTCGGTCAGGGAAAAGAAGAGGCAATTCGATAAGGTAAGGACCGACGCCTTGAAGGAAGAAGTCAAGAAATTGCAACAAAATGGGTTTATTCGGGAAGTCTTCTACCCCAAGTGGTTGGAAAATCCAGTTTTGGTAAAGAAATCTAATGGGAAGTGGCGAACTTGCATGGATTATACGGATTAAACAAAGCTTGTCCAAAGGATTGTTACCCGCTGCCCAGGATAGACCAATTGTTTAACGCAACTAGTGGACATAAGTTGCTCTCCTTGATGGATGCATACTCCGAATACAATAAAATTCCTATGTTTAAACCTGATGAGGAGCATACCGGCTTCATTACAGATTTGGGAACCTATTGTTACAAAGTTATGCCATTTGGGTTGAAAAATGCTAGGGCAACTTATCAAAGATTGGTTAACCAGATGTTTAAAGATCAAATCGTAAGAAATATGGAAGTTTATGTAGACGACATGTTGGTAAAATCCCAAGAGGCAAAGGATCATCTTGAAGATCTGGATGAAATGTTCAAAGTACTCCGAAAGTATCAAATGAAACTCAACCCCCAAAATGCAACTTTGGAGTTCACTCTGGAAAATTCTTAGGCTATATTGTCAGTGCACAAGGAATTGAGGCTAGTCCGGAACAGATTGAGGCCATTAAGGATATAGCAGAGCCTAAGACAAGTAAAGATGTTATGAGTTTGAATGGAAAAGTAGCAGCACTAAGCAGGATTATTTCAAAGGCCACCGATAAGTGCATTCCATTTTTTGAGGTAATAAAGAAGAGGAAAAATTTCGAATGGGGTGAAGATTGCAAAATGGCATTTCAAGAGTTGAAATCGCATTTGGAAAAACCTCTGATTTTATCTAGCCCCGAAGATAGGGAGGATCTATTCTTGTACATTTCAATCTCAGAGCACGTGGTAAGCTCAGTATTGATCAAGAAAACCAAGGAATTGCAACTACCGGTTTATTATGTAAGCAGAAGACTGGAGGATGCCGAAATCTGATATCCGGTTATTAAGAAACTAGCATATTGTTTAATTTTCACGGCCCGAAAGTTAAGACCTTATTTTCAAGCGCACCCAGTGAAGGTGTTGACCAACTTTCCATTAAAACAAGTCTTTAGTAAACCTGAAACCTCTGGAGGACTGATTAAGTGGGTAATTGAGCTAAGTCAATATGATATAGAATATCAACCCAGAGCGGCTATAAAAGGACAAGCATTGGCTGACTTCATAAATGAATGTACGAGATTCGTTTCAGAGCAGTCCGAAAAGGAAAAGGACTTAAAACCCAAGTGGCAGTTATTTTTGGATGGTGCCTCAAATGAATAAGGGGCCAGAGCAGGATACATAATAATTACCCCTGATAGACACATACTTCATTATGCTATGAAATTGGGGTTTCCAGCAACTAACAACGTGGCAGAATATGAATCTATGGTTGCAGGATTGACCCTTGCTTTACAACTCAAAATCCCGAGGATTCGAGTATTCATTGATTCCCAATTGATGGTCAATCAAATCAAATAAGTATACCAGACAAAAGATCCCAAAATCAATCGGTATGTAAAAAGGATATTAAAAACGCTCACACTTTTCGAAGATTTCTCTATACACCAAATACCGGAGACAATTCCCAAGTAGACTCATTGGCTTAGTTGGCAAGTTCAAGTAGGGCCATTGAGACTCGAATTGTACCCATGGGATTTTAGGCTAATCCCAGTATTGAGGAAAATAAACAAGAGGAAACTAATAAGCTACTGGTATTGACCCGATCACGGGCTATAGCACAAGAAATGAGGGAAATGGATCAGGAAAGACCAAGTGAAGAATCCATAGCTCTAATAACTGAAGAATACTATGAAAACACTTGGATGGCCCCGATTATGAGTTATATTGTCAATGGGACACTACCTGCAGATAAAACAGAGGCACGAAAGCTAAAGAGGCAAGCCCAAAACTTTACCATTATGGATGGAGTTCTATACAAGAAAGGATATGCCCTTCCCTATTTGCAATGTGTAAAACCCGAGAACGGATTGAGGATATTAAAGGAAGCCCATGAAGGACTTTGTGGAGATCACTCCGATGGGATCAAATTGGTCAAAAAGATAACGAGACAAGGATTTTACTGGCCACGGTTAACCAACCAAGTAATCGAGTATGTTAAAAGATGTGAAAAGTGACAACGCTACTCGAAGATACCACGTCTTCCTCCGAGTCAACTAACCCTCATCACCAGCCCATGTCCATTCAATGTTTGGGGAATTGATTTAATCAGGCCTCTTCCAATATCCAAGGGTGGAGCGAAGTATGCTATAGTGGCAATTGATTACTTCACAAAATGGGTCGAAGAAGAACCGCTTCCAAAGATCACCTCTGGGAAAGTGCTAAGATTTGTCATTAAGAACATTGTCACAAGGTTTGGGATACCCTACAAGATAATCTCCGACAATGGAACCCAATTTGAAAGCGAAGAATTTTCACGATTTTTCCATAAGATTGGAATCATAAAAAGCTTCTCTTTTGTCGCTCACCCAAAGGCCAATGGAGCTGTTGAGGCTGCCAACATAACAATAAAGACGATCTTGAAAAAGAGACTAAATAAGGCAAAGAGGAATTGGGTAAAAGAATTACCCCTAGTTTTATGGGCTTACAGAACATCCACTAGAGCTGCAATGGGTCATACTCCGTATTCGCTAACATATGGTTATGAAGCAATGCTACCAGTAGAAATTGAAGTACCTTCTCATCGAAAGATTGCCTACGCATTCAACCCAAATCAAGAACTAAAAAAGGAATCACTTGACCTGATTCACGAATTAAGAGATGAAGCAGCCTTAAGTACGGCTGAATACCAAAGGAGAATATCAAAGTACTATAACTCAAAGGTAAAAACGAGGACATTCAGACAAGGAGATTTGGTACTTAGAAGAGTAATAGCCAATACAAGAAACCTATCAGATGGGCCATTAGGACCAAATTGGGAAGGTCCACTAATAATTTTCAAGGAAATCCCCCAAGGGCCTACAAGTTATGCCATCCTGATGGTAATATGGTACCGAGAACTTGGAACGCAGAACATTTGAAACCATATTTTCTAACTTCGAATGAATAAAGCATTTTCAAGAATGTCTCTACTATGATTCGCTAAGAAAAGTCTACATGGTCGGGAGTAAAATTCTCCTTAAACTTGGACTACCTAAAATGGTAGGCTACCAATAATGGTAGAAAGCCCTTGGTCGCACCAAGATGGCCAGGTCAAGGCACCTCTTGGAGGGATGGCGTAAGCCTTTAGCCGCGCCAAAGTCAGAAATGGCCAGGTTAAAGCAGCACAAGCCCTTATCCGCATCACGATATGGCCAGGATAAGGTGCCTCTTGGAGGGAGGACAGGTAATCCCTTGGTCCCGCCATGCTATGGCCTGGCAAGGTACCGAACAAGCCTTTAGCCACGTCATGCTATGGCCAGGTTAAGGCGCCTCCTGGAGGGAGGTCGGGTAAGTCCTCGGGCCCTACTTGAGAATAAGCTAGCAAAGCGCACCAAAAACTCGGATGAAATGTCCGACGGACTAAGAAAAGTCCCTGCTTGAAATGGGCACCGCCAGAAATCGACATCGTCTAAAATGGCAACCGCCAGAAATTGCCAACGTCTAAAATGACAACAGCCTGAAATGGGCACTGCTTGAAATAAGCATGAGAATTGGACAAACGAGTCCTAGCTTGAAATAGGCTAAAACAAATGGATAAAGAAAACTCGGGCCCGAGAAAGAAAAAGCATGCAAGATCTTCAAAGCCTGAAGATGACACATTCGACAAAAGGATCAAAAAGAATTCTCTGACTTCTCCTCATGAAAATCTACCAGATTGATTTTCTGGTCTTCCATTACTTATTACCAGAAATGGTATTCTAGTCTTCTATTACTTATTACCAAAAATGGTATTTTGGTTTTCTATTATTAATTACCGGAAATGGTATTCTGAGCTTCTATTATTAATTATCAGAAATGGTATTCTGAAAGTGGCATCTTGGTCTTCTATCATTAATTATCTAGAATGGTGTTTCGGCCTTCTACTATTAAATATCAGGAATGGGTATTCTGGTCTTTTATTACTTATTGCCAGAAATGATTTTCTGAACTTCCATTATCAATGCCAAATTGGGTATTCTGGCCTTCTATTACTTATTACCAGCTATGAATTTCTGGTCTTCCATTACTTATTATCATATATGGATTTCTGGTCTTATACTGCTTATCACCAAAAAATAGTCTTATGATCTTTTATTATTGAATGACAAAACAAGTCATCTGAACCTCTAACGTTTACAACCAAAGATAATCTCCCGGACCTTCATTATTAATATTAGAACAGCTGATCTGATTGGTATTCGGGTCTTGTCTCATTATTACCGGATTGAAATGGGATTTTAGCCTTCTATTATGATGATCAAGATGATTTTGATCTCCCTATTATCATTATTTGATGTGGTATTTCTGGCCTTCATTGTCGCGAGATATGAACTTCTAAAATTTTCTATGTGTGGTCTTCTGACATTTTATTGCTAAGAGAAACCGCTAAATTCCAACCACCAAGACCCAAATCCGGGGCTTCAAATATTTACAATCACTATAGGTTATGAATGTTCAAAAAGTGAATCTTTCGCTAAAATAAAGTCGGAGTTAAAGGTAAACCAAATTGAAAAGGTACTTGTAGTATGAACTAACCATGCAAATATTATTAGATGTATTGCAGGAATATAGGAACTATTTGGCAATCCTGGAATTTTTGTCCTAAAGAACAAAAGCCTTCTTTATACGTGGGGGGGGGGAGGGCTAAATGTTAACCATAAAATATGAATAAGGATAAAGAAGACCTTTCAGAAGGCTTCCACATGAATAAAGAGTAGCAGGTGAAGCCATCTTTCGACGGTGTCGAAAGGGTTGTTCAATGCTAGTAAAGAAAAGTACATAAGGACTTCAGAACAAGACTTCCGCAAGCATAAAGGAAAGTAGTTCCGACCAGGACGGTATGTCCATCCCACGAAAGCCAAAGGAAAGAATTGCTAAAGCACAACGAAGCGGCTTGGTACAGGGCCGCCAGGCGCCTTCCGGCTAGGACGGAAAGTTAGTTTCACAGTCATTCATCATAAAGTGTCAAGGTCCTTTCGCGACCCTACTTCAAGACCTTTTGCCTAAGACAAAATGGGTAGTTCTGCGTGAGAAGGTTCATAAGAAATGGTTCTGCACTCAAAAGACTTCCGTAGGAAAGAAAAACCATTGTATTTGACTTGATAAGAGAAGGCTCCGTAGGAGAGATGCGACAGCCAATAGAAATCATTCTATAACTATTTGCATAAGGACCTTCCGCGATAGATGATTCCACATTGAAAACCTTCCGCAAGAGACAACAAAAACACATGTAAATATTACCTTCCACACCTTCGGAACCTACCCAGGCATGCCTCCATAGGCCAACCCTCTTCTTTAGAGACACCTTTTTATAGGACCAGAAGGAAGCTTCCGCATAGAAGAACAGATCACTCGACACAAAACAGCGCTGACCAAGCACTTCAAGAGACCACTTATAACCTTTCGACGGAGCTAAAAGGTCTCCTTCCGCATCAAATAAGCTGTCATTTTGAGCTAAGGAGTCAATGGGTCAAAGTTGTGGGTGACGCATTCCTACCTTCCGATGAAGATGAAGGCATTTAGATATGTTCAAATAGCTATAAGCCAACCTTTTGGCGTGGTCGAAAAGTCACCCTTTCGCGCCAAGCCGGAAGGATGCATGCGAAACTAGCCTTCCGACGTGATCAGAACGGCTTATATGAAAAGAAGCCAACCCACACCTATAAATAAGACCCTAGATGTCTGATTTTGGGGATCCGATTTTTCTATTCTGCTCTCATTCTACAACTTCTGTGTCCACTCACTACGTTTGTAACCCTAAATTAGAAATCAAATTGGGGATTTGCTTCTTAAACTTTGTATCAAACATCATCATAAGAAAATAAAGATGATTATGGCTTGCGATCAACTTTGAATTTGGGGATGATCATGATCGGGCGTTAATTCAACATTAACGGCTAATCATACTTGATTTATTTCTTATCTTCTTTGTTCATTCCGAGTATATGTCATGGAACCATCATGGAATATTTTCACGAGTTTTATTTCCTTATATATTAAATTCATGGTTTCGACCACGTAAGGGAAATACAACTTGTGACTTAATAAATGTACGATCTCAAATCCTTGATACGGTTCTGTGACATATCATATCAACTCTTATTTTTATCTAAACAAGCTTGAATGATGCATACCTTTCAAAAGGGATTCAAATTGCCAAATAACCATCAATAAGTCTACTCTTTCGGAAGGGGTACCTTTTGAAGATGTCCACATTCAAACGGCAGAATGAATACCTTCCGGAAGGAAGAATTTGATCGTGAATACCATGTTGCGATCTTGTCAGAACCTAATAAAAAGTCAAATTAAGGGGGTTCCGATGAGGTCGAGAGGGGTTTCGACTCCCGCACCTTTCTACCCATCAAATCCAGAAAATTCGTCAAAGGCGAAAGGGAGGTTTCATCACTCATTCCCTTCGGCTATTATGAATTAGTCAAATACATGGGTTTCGCTGGAGACGAAAGGGGTTTCGATGGAGATATTAAAGTTCACGATTGAATTCAAACTCAATATTCTCCAAGTCATTTCATTAATACTTCTTGTTTTGTCTTCTTTCACATGCATTATTCATTGATCATACCAAGGGTTGAAATACCTAAATATGATCAGTGATCCAAAGCACTAATGGGGGGTGTTAACGATATTTATCGTTAACATTGGTAATAGTGGTATTCACTTCCTTTGTGTTTCTCTTCCCATTTTATGTTTTTCTTAAGCCCAATAATCCAATCTTTCTTTAGTGAGGAAGTAAACTTCTTTTTATGAGACACAAAGAGGAGTAGCTATTTTACAATGGATTTCTTAGAAGTACAACTTCCATGCTTATTTCTATGTCTCTTTCATAGGATTAGGACCTCTTCTTTATTCATTTCCAATTTACCTTTTGAAGTCTGAGAGTATTTTTCTTTTTCTCTAAGGTATATGTTAACTGCACTTCTCTATTTTTTAGAAAACCGGTCAAACTCAAGGTTCATTTCTGTTTTAAACATAGTCCCTCTAGCTTGAGATTGAATGTCCCTTCTGATTTGAGCAAAGGGATCATCTTTCCTATGCTTTTAGATTGATCCTTCCTTATTCAATTCTATCATCAAAGCAAAAATATGCTTCTGTCTAATTTAAAAGGGATTTAAGCTCTATTTGTCCAGATCACATTGGGCGATTTTCCTTTTTTCGCTAAGGTTTGAAGAGCTAAGTTTCTCAAGGTTAACATCTGTTCTTCACTAAATCATGGAGAATTCCAATGAGAAGTTGAATGAATCAAGTTCGGTTCTGAAGATCCTTGTTGAGAAATAGTCGTAACCCCGAGTGAAAGCACAAAAATGTTAATCCAAAAGTTGGGCCTAACTTACGTTCAAGCTACATGCAAGAGGGAAAGTTCAATTATGCTTAGGCAAAGTAGCAAGCCCTTAGGCAAGCATGATTATAGTCCAATAGTTAAGAAAGTCAATATGCAAATAGGAAAATGTCAAAATCATTTATGACAATGTCTTTATTACAATTTGGCCTTAGCTGCCATGAATGTCTCAAATTCAAGCTTGAAAGTTATAAAATGAAAATGAGGAAGAAGACTAGTTCAAAGTTCGGCTTCTCTTAGTAAGGGGACATGCCTATTTCTAGAAGAATTGAGCCTTTGGATCTTTGACATGTGACATCCATATGAGATGAATTTTTTTACTAACATGGAACATTGCCGATTAGACCTGTGGAATGATTTCCCTTCAAATTTTTTATGGTAACCGGGCATGGTTAGGCCAATTGGTGATCATCACGTGGCTTAATAAGGGCAATTTTTCCAGTATTCGACAATATTTCTTTGAACATGTGATAACTCTTATATCTTCAATATGCGATAACTCATTGCTATCAACCTACGATGGCTTGAATGTCATCATCCTGCAATGGCTGTAATATCGTCAATTCGCGATAGCTCGTCATTGTCAACTTGCATAGCTTGATTTCATCAACCTATGGTAGCTTCGATGATTCAATTTGCAATGGCCCTTTCATCTTCATCATTTGATAGTTTCAACCTTGACATAAGATGGCTTCAATCTCGTTAACATGCGATGGTTTCAACTTATGATGACTCTTCTACCTTCAACATGTGATGGCTTCATCTCCATCAACATGTGATGATTTCAATCTTTATTATGCGATGACACTTTAACTCTCAACTTGTGATAACTTTAGCTTTTTCAACACACGATAGCTTGTTCATATCAACCTGCGATGTCTTTATCTTGCGATGACTCAATTATTTCAACTTGCGATGGCTCTAACTCTTTGACTTGTGAAGACTTTGTTAATTCCACTTGCGACAGCTTGAATCCATTCATACTAGAAATTTTGGTGTAATGATATGTATTTTAAATAACATTATTCATATTTACTCAGTAAAATGAAGTTTATATCATGCTATTGATTCTAGCAAATGAGGTAGGTGTGCCAATGATCAGATACAAATAGTGTTATAAATGCATCAATATGTAGAATTAATTTCGAATATCCAATATGCATATCCATGGACAACCAAAGATATCATATATTATTTTATCCGTTCACGATTAATAAATAAAGGCATGAATATAAAACTTTGATTCAGTATCAAATTGTTTTAGTGCTAATGTATATTAAAATACAAAGAATTAAGAAACATGACATAACAAATATGGGAAATTCTACTGATACTCCAATTAATGCCTTACGCACCCTATCTTTATCAAAAATAATTTCAAACCCCATCTTTTATCTTTCCCACCTAGTTGTCTTCCACTTTTTTCCCTTCTTTCTTTTTACATTCTCTAAAATTTTGTTTTCACTTTGTGTTTTTCAATATTCATTATAGCAAAAGCTTTGAATTGCCATGCTCTTTCAATATCCCTCATCAAAAAAATGAAAAGAAAAAACACCAGCCTAATCCACATTTAGGTAAATCACCTAATTAAATATAGAGTTCAGTAAAATCAAATATAAGGTTAGATTCTGCACAAAAACCATTCTTAATGCACACAACTTCACATTTTTCTAACAAAATTATAAACTTTTGTAGCAAAATGAATCATGTCTTCGTATTTTTAAGAAAATTTCTATATTATTAAAAGGTATTGGAAAAACTAAATAGTGAACAACAATTAACTTTTATGCAGTTAGAATTTAAATTAAAACCGTCATGCATTTGTCTAATTTTGGCTCAAGCTCTCTGTTTTGGATGTGCTTTTCATTGTCTCTTATAGTTTGAACGTTGTATCATAAGTTTATTTTAAATGTGATTTTGGAAGAAGCTTTTGTTGTTCCATAGCTTTCCATTGTATTATTTTTCAAAAAAATAATAAAGCAGATGAAATATTTTAGACTTATCTATAATACGATAGGGATACATTTAAATGAAGCTTTTAAAATTACTTAAATCCCATTATATAGATCAAAGAAAATTAAGTAACATGAGCACAAATTTGTCATTTCTCATCGTTAGCTTTTCATAGCTTCTCGCGTTATACTATGTTGCTTCACGTCGGCCGCTGCTATCCTTGCCCTAAAGGTGGTTTTTGTTTTCTTTGTACTTTTTCATTATTTTTCATTCATCATTAGTTTTCATGTATTTGTTTAGTTTCATCTTGTTTGATCTTGACCAGAGCTACAAATTAGCAGGCTAGGGTTTGGATTCAAATTGTCAGAGGTAATTGATAGAAACCGTAACTTTTTTACTCACCTTTATTTCACTAGAAATTCAAGATTAAACGAATTAGGTTTAACTTAATTAAATGTTTTGGTTACAAATGAAAAATAGGACTATATCAGAACCCAACATTGATTCACTCTATGTTGTTAACGATGATGTCACTTACTCCACTTTCTCCGTGTCTACTACGTGAAATGTCCCATTGCCTTTTCTCACTAAAACTTTCCACTATGTATTCCCAAAATTTAAGAATGATAACTCGGCCAAAGAATTGAAATTGAAAACGGATCTCGATAGCCTTCCTCCTATTTTTCAGGGCAAAGAATTGGGTAAGCCACCTCCTACATTTGCCACCAATCCATTATATATAAAGTTATTTTCATACTTCGGTAAAGAATTTAAATTCCAAATCAATCACTACAATAAGGTTTTGCATGGATTTATCTGCTAGCCCTTTTTGTTGGAGTCTTTCTATCGCTGCTCTGATATGTATATATTTTTGACTCGTGTGTATATTGTGGTCGTCATACCACTTATGATGTATTATTTGTATCATATTGGGATGTTTCAGTATATATGTGTATATATATATCTGTTTGTTGTTCTGTGTTATGCATTTGAGTTGTTGTAGTTTGTTCTGATAGATCCTATAGCCACCTGTAGTTTTGTATTAAGCATTTGTTGGATAAGTCGATCCACTTTAGAAAGGAAAATAAATATAGAGTACTAATCGATGTATTCAATAGATATTTAAGACAAGACTATAGATGGTCGCTCCTAACCAGCCCTATTCTCTGCATTAGTAGACAATATTACCCAGTAATACTCTTTGTTAATGTGGGTCTTAGGGTGGGGCGTCACTGTTGAACCCAGAGAAGATTTCAGACCTGGGTATTATTTTGTCTAAGTGTTTTTATGTTCATTTTCCATCCGATTTTTGACTTTTACTTCATGTTTTGTGATATTTCAGAAATGTTTTGAGGGCTATAATGCCTATCAATAGGCTAGCCAAGTTTTGATGAATTTGAAATTCAAATTTGAATGGAATTTGAATGACAGTTTTGAGTCAATAGCACGTGCAAAACCTTTTTGAGATGATTTTTACCCTTGTGTGTCGTCATTTTAGAATCGGTCCTTTGAACCATTCGGTGGCGTTTACCTTGGGATTTTTGGACTCTTGGGAGTTCTTTCTTTGTATATCGACCATTTTGGAATTGGTCCTTTGAACCATTCGATGGTGATTCCTTCGGGATTTTAGACTCTTGGGAGTTCTTTTAAGATTTTCATTGCCTACACTGGCGTGTTGAGATTTTCCTTTTGTTGTATATATATATTAAGATTGCCTATTGGCGTTATTTATGGGATTTGCCTTTTGGCGTTGTATGAGATTTTTATCTCTTTGTTGACATTTGCCTTATGGCTTATGTCGAGATGGCTTTTGCTTATGTTTTCCTTGGAGTTGCCGATATGGCGGGTTTGGGAATTACTCTTTTAGGAGTTTACATTATACTATTCCCTAAACCATTCTTATTTGATTTATGATTGCCGATGATATGAGGCATGCTACATTTTAGCGATTCATGAGATTTTTGTCTCCTTTGTGTTTTATGACGCCCCACCCCGAGACCCACCTTAGTAAAGAGAATTAACAAGTGATTCCGTCTACTAAAGCGGAGAATAGGGCTTGTTAGGAGCGACCATCTATAGCCTTATCTTAAATATCTACTGAATACGTCGACAAATGCTATATTTTTTTTTCAACTCAAGTAGGCCGACATATCCAATAAATACTTAATTCAATGCCATATGTGGCTGTAGGATCTAACAGAACAAAACACAACAACTCAAATGTAAATACATCACAGAACAGTCAATCTGTCACATATCCATACTACCCATGCACAGGTACAACATCAGCGTTACACAAAATAATACGAGTCAAGTGGTATGACGACCACTATATACATATACATGTCAAAATAAATCAGCATATAGATATATATCAGAGTAGCAGCAAAAAGGACTCTCAAAGCTAAACCCAAAAACCATAGCGATAGGGATCCAAGCGGAAACAAAATAGGCTAAGTCCATAAGTGCCTAACCTGAAACATCTCGGCCTGACCCGAGTAATGAATACACGAGTCAGTCTAGCTAAACATACCAGTAAAAAGTGATAACAGAATAGTAGAGCATAAGAGCATAGTGATATTCTTCTTAAACAATAAGAAACAATAAGAAAGCTAACCGTAGACATATGGAGGATACGCATCATGTATGGCGTATATGGTTACAATAGGTGATAGAACACTATTGCTTCAATAAGCATAAAACACAAAGGAGACAAAAATCTCATGAATCGTTAAAATGTAGCATGCCTCGTATCATCGGCAATCATAAATCAAATAAGAATGGTTTAGGGAATAGTATAATGTAAACTCCTAAAAGAGTAATTCCCAAACCCGCCATATCGGCAACTCCAAGGAAAACATAAGCAAAAGCCATCTCGACATAAGCCATAAGGCAAATGTCAACAAAGAGATAAAAATCTCATACAACGCCAAAAGGCAAATCCCATAAATAACGGCAATAGGCAATCTCAATATATATATACGCCAAAAGGCAAATCTCAACACGCCAGTGTAGGCAATGAAAATCTCAAAAGAACTCCCAAGAGTCCAAAATCCCGAAGGAATCGCCATCGAATGGTTCAAAGGACCAATTCCAAAATGGTCGATATACAAAGAAAGAACTTCTTGTTCATTAATTTAGTTGTTAAAATCCCTATTTAATAATGATAGTTAAGTGTTTTATTGCAATTTTGGATGCTTGGTTTATGATTAACTTTTAAGAACTAGGAGGACTATGAAATCAAATGAACAATAATTACTTCATTCTGAATATAATTTGTTTTCATCATGGATTGAGGAAGATTGAAAAAGAAGGGAATTTAGAGGTTATGAAGACTTTTTAGTTCTAAAAAGCCAGCCTGTAATTTATACAATATTGACAGCGCATTATGCAACGTAGCTATTTTCATAGTAATGTTTTTGATGTCTATGCAAGTTCTGTCATAGTGTTTCTATTTTATAAAGTTATAGATGTTATATATGCTCAATTGTATGATACATGAAATGTCTTTTAACCCTTTAACAACAACATGTTAGTTATTTTTATATACTTAGATTATCATTTCATGTAACTAACTTTGATTTAGTGATATGATACATAGAAAGTCTTTAATTTCATGGATTTTAATTGGGATAAGTATGAAAGAATTGACTCAATGTATAAAAAATGGTCATGACAGCCAAATCTAACACCCATTCATTATTTGTTTGTTGTAATCAACTTGCTTATGGTAAGTTTTTGTGTTTACCTACAAATTTGTTATGCTTACTGATTTACTTTTTTCATGATGTGGAACTGTATCATGTATTAGTTTAAAATAGTTATCCAATGTTTATTTTTATGTATGTTTCATGAAATATGCTTGAATCATCAAAAAACCATGAAAATGGCTTTTTTTTTTGAAATATTCGTTGTCGTATTTGTAAGTAATATTTCTTAATTCAGACAACATATCATCTTGGCAAAAGAATTTGTTTAGACTTTAAACCATAAAAATATGCAATATCTCATATTATTATTGATTTCCTTTTACCTTTTTTCCAATCAAACCGAGAAAATATTGTTTGATTTATGATTTTGGTCAATAAGCATATAAGTACTTGCAATCAACTCTATATTGGACAAAATTTCTCAAAAAATACTGTATTTTTTAAAAGATATTATCCAGAAGTACATTACAATGTAAGGTGCTCAAATATTATTGGTACCAATTCCTTACTTCATTTGCAATACATTTGTACCGAGCTCAAAAGTGTTTTTCCATACAAAATTTATTTGACTAGTTGTTCCAAATTTATAACGTTTCCTATGATTGATATATTCTATTCCTTGAGTTTGATTTTTGAATTCACTCTTTATCATTCTATACATGCCCAATGCCTTTAAATCAAAACGAAAAGAAAGAAATAAAACCCTGCCATATGAATATGTGTGCATAATCATAAGGGAACATTCGAACCATTATCATTTGAATATTTGGTAATTTCAAATATTAGTAATTTTTGGTAATCTATGTATTTTAGTATTTTCATAGGTATTAATTAGCTATTTGTAGTATTTTATATTTCACGGTATTTTGTAATTTACAATATCATACATTTACAGATTAAACACATGACATATATATTGTTAATATGAAGTAGCATTTATCTATGCTGTAGATTGTAAAAATGCAAACAAAAATGAGTTACCATAATATTTTCCATCATCGTTTTATAATTGATTGGGAAAGCTATAGTCGGATGTTTTCAAGATGACATGGCTCAACATGATCTGAATTTGTGGCTAGGTGAGTTTGAATACCCTTGACCGAACTTTGGCTCTATTAGTTAAATGAGAGAGTTAGCTTTTAATAATATTTAAACATTATTATTCTTTGCAAGAAGCGGCGTACGCATATTTATTTTTGTGGAAATATCACACACAATCTTGATGGATGCAATGCTATAGTTGTAGGAAGTGAAGTTAGAAATACAGAAAATGAGATGATGTTACTAATTTTTGACTGAAGGTGCATTTTTAAAATTATACCATAAAATTATTTTTGAAGCTTTGTATAAATTTGGAACCGTATATAGTATTATTCACTGGCTTAACATATATAGTATTTCTATGTAACATTCGTTTTCCATTTTTAATATTCACTCAAGAACGTTTACTTAAGAAAACCTCGAATGATTACTGTAATTCTTAAGCGCTTTTGTGTAAACCGATATATTAAGTTATATCTTTTTTATATAATTTGGTTGTGATGTTTCATTATTCAAGTATTTATACATATACCATATACGTAGTATTTTCTACATATACAGTATTTTGTAATAAAAGGTACTTCTCAAAATTTTTCACGCTTCGGCTGAATGTTGTTACTACGAAAATTATTTTTTTGTCGGGACAAATTCATATTAACACTAAAAATAAGTTAACCTATGTTTTTTTTTTCATAGGCCCAACTAATGTACCAACGTGCGTTTATTACTCACCAAATAGCCTTGAATATTTTTTCAAGCAAATTCATAAACCGTAGTATAAACCCAGGCCAAAAGTAAATTAATAGTAAAATCTTAGCATACTTTTCAGTTTCTCTCTTCAATTATCTTTCTACATCACAGTTGCTGATCCCGTCGTCGTTCCTATCGCCGCCGCCTCCTCCTCCTACCGCCGCCTCTATCGTTCCTGTCGCCTTCGCCATTTCAGTTTCTGTTTCCAGCGCCAACTTCACCGCCATAGCCACTCTTCGCCAGCTGCTGCTTCGCACACTTTTTACTTCCAACATCTTGAAATCCAACTTGAAAAAGGTGTTTTCTTTATTGTCAATTTTGCTTTTGTTTTGATGGCTTTGTTATGTCCACCCTTTACTTCTACTCTTTCCGTCACTTACCAATTTACTATTGTTTTTGGTGATTTTATTTTTGGTAATCTAGTTTCTAGTTCTAGCGAAATATTTTATATAGAATTTGAAATGGTGATTTCATCTTGATTGCAATTACTTATGCAGTCATGTTCTTGAATTGCACAATCAAAGATTTCCACTTTAAGAAGCACCAGTAGTAAAAAAGTGGAGTTTTGAGTTTTATTGTAAAACGAGTTAATTTACAATCAGGGCCGCTTATTGGGGAGGCCGACTAGGGCAACATCGCGATGAGAGAACATCCAAACCCCTAAATTCATCTCTACGTGGAGAACACCCAAACCCCTAATACACCTTCCTCTTCTTTCCATGCTCCAGCTTTCCTTAAACCGTCTTCCCCGATTGCTGAAGTCCAGACTCTCCTATACATTTGCTCAGGTATTATGATTTTGTATAAACCATTGTTGAATAAACCATTTCTTGAATACCGGTTTAACTGCATGTGAACAATAGGAACAGTCTGACTATTCCCTCAATACTTTTCCTCATTTTTATTCTAAATGATTTTTTTCTTAACATGTTTTATTTTTACTTTTAGTTTTTACAATAAAATGATGTATAACCTTATATATTCTTCAGCATACCGTAATTGCATGCTGCAGTATGAAAGTTAATTTGATAATGAATCTTTACTTTTTACAATAAAATAAGAGATTGGACCCTCTTCCTTCGTTGTTCTGCGATTGTTATCCCTAAAAAGCAGTTATTGTTTTCTTAATTATTACTGCTACCAAATGTAATTGGGACAGTGCAATTTCTAAATTATTCATTTCTTTTAGTTACAGTTATTTTGAATATTGCCTAAATTAGCATTATTGACAGAAATAATTTGTTTAGGCAGTTCATAGTTTCTAAACTGTTGTGAATATTCTTCATTTCTTCTAAATGGTTTGAAGTTTTTTTTGCGAGTCAATTACTCAATAAATAAATACTGCTATCTTTTTGTTAATTGAATGTATAGTTATTAAGTTCTTATAAGTTCATTGTGCTCTCAAAGTTAATAAAGAACAATTGATTGTAGAGGTTGTGTAATTTCAATTGTGAAATATGAAGTTTCAATTTATTTGCGCTTTAAATTTCCAATTCAATTTATCATGGTTAGATAGGTAAAATTTAAATGTCCATAATTTGTGGTTCAATAATTTTTTAATTATTACATAGGAATTATATGATGATAAAAATTGAATTCTGTTTTGATAACAATATTTTGAGATACTTTTGTTTTGCATGTGGATTTTATGAAAAAATAGTCATAATTGTTGTTATTATTTTTTTCCATAAAAGGCAACATATTCCGCACTCGTCTAGGGCAACCTAATGTTTTTAAATATTTACTATCCATCTTCTATCTTACATCTTTTCTTATATTATAAAGCAAAACCATCAGTCAATGCGTCAAAGTGAAGCCTTTTTCAAATTGCCAAAACTATCCATTATATTTATTTGAAAAAATAATATAACAAAAAAACAAGGGTATATATGAATTTTCATACGCACCACGTTTTTAAATTTCCAGTTACTTTTTACTCCTTTTCTTCCTCACGTTAGTTTCTTCCCTCATTTCCTCACGTAACTTTCTCAACCCAAAGAATAAAACTGTAACAATTTCATTAATAACTACGAAAATAAACAAAAATGGAAATTTCAAATCCTGTATTGAAGCTAATAATTAATAAATGATTATATCGCTTATTATGTCAGAATAAGGTTCGACCTAGGTTCTTCTCTCCCTTTCTGTATTTTGAAAGCGGCTTTATATGGTCCTCATAGAAAATCGATGATGTGAAGGTAAGCTTTTTGTTAAATTTTTAATTTTTAATTTTAAAGTTTTCTTTTTGTTGGAATGGTATAAATATTCTTGATCTGAAATATAGGATTTCCCCCCTTTTATTCTCTTTTGCTTTTGAGGATATGTGTCTGTTTCATATAGCTCAAGGGCTATGCATTATTTGTTTGTGTTTGGTAAACAATTTGAGAACTGAAATGTTGCATAAATATTCTACTATTTACAAAATTGTTCATTATTCAGTGAGAATTGCTGCTTCAAAATCTCATTGTCAAATGATATACATCAATATCTCCTTGCTACTTAGTTAATGTTTAATGGTTGAAATGAGAATCAGTAGAGTAATGAAGAAAAAACTAGTAGAACTCACCTTAGAGGTTAGTTGTACCACTACGACTTGCATAATTAGGAAGCACTATATATTGGAGTTAGCTGCTTTACTAGCTTGGAAGTTCTCTCCTTCAACTGTCATTGAATCAAGCAGTATGATACTAATCTATATAATCAATGTGGGTTGATAACACTTAATCTTCATCAAGTATGCACATAAGCCTTTGGTTTGTGTTAACTATTTATGAGTTGCCTTTTCCATATGTCTGATATTTAATGTGCTTTATAGTGCATTTGGTAACTAAGAAGAAATAATTATATTATTGTCTCAAAAGCTGATTTTATACATCTGAAGACTAAAGTAGTCATTTTTATGATGATTTTAAGATATGTGGTGATCTTAATTGTGGCTATGATGGCCTTGATTCATTATCCTATCTCAGCAATGCGATAAAGTTTGTATTTGACCACTTTGATTTCCTATAAGCATCAATGCTGATGATACGTACTTAACTTGAACTGAAAACTCTATATGTAAAGCTTTACTTAATACTGATCTTTGTTTAGCTACTGATTGCAACATTAAACATCATTAGTATATGGAAGGCATGGAAAAGCTTGATATTTTTATTTTTTTCCTCACAATTAATTTTTCTAAGAATCTAAATTGATCCATGCATCTATTAATTTCATATATATGATATTAATGATTCTCTTTTAATGATATTTGATTTATTTAATCTAAACAATGAGAGATGTTTGAAATTAATTTGTTGTCTTCTGCATCATATACTAGCATAATTTAGATCACATATTTCAATAATATGGCATGTTATTGCTTGAAATATATATATATATATATATATATATTGCAAATTAATTGTGGGTATCCTTAGCCTAAAGTCTTTATTTGCTCAAAATTTCTAACTTTTCTGAATATAGATATTTCCATATTGGAAGTAGTTTAGAAACAAATTAATGCTATATCCATTAACTTGCAATAATAGTCATTGATTTATACCTATTATAATAGTCATTTCATTATACACTTTTTCAAATTTTAGGCACCGTTTGGTTTGTTATTTTTAGTTTTGTGTTTTCGTCTAAACAAAAATTTGCATTTATTACGTATTGTTGAAAAACAAACCATTTTGAAAAATAAAACTTAACATAGAAAATAGAAAACAAGTTTATTTGATTTTTCGTGTTTTGAGACATAACAAAAGGATGGAAAACAATTCATCTCCTTCATTTCCCGTCCATCATCGCGATGGCTAAGAATTGTAAAAAATTCTCACATTTTCTTGTATTTTGTAGTGTATGTTGAAAATGCAAAACACAAAACTCAAAACGAAACCAAACGGGGCCTTAGCTTTTTTATCCGTTAGATTTTATCTTCTGCCTTATTTACTTATGTGTAACATTAGTAAAACACAGCTATATAAATCTTTAAAGGTTATCTCCATTTTGTATCACTTTTGAAAATTTTGGCTTGCATTGAAAATGTTAGCTCTTCTAACTTTGTTACCTATATTAGTTGGTTCAATTAAAAATCATGGATTTTTGGATTGCTAGGACTATGAGTCGGTTTCCAAGTTAATGATGTTTATAATGATGCTGGTGAAAAAGAAAGAAAAATTGGTTTATTCAATCTTATATTATGTCCAAAAGGTTTATTTTCTTTTTTACTTGATACGAGTTGTCGATGAAATTTTGAGTTTTACGATATATTCAACCTATATTTTATGTTAAATTTTTTCCAAAGTCAAATACTTATTATTTTCATACTGCAAAATAGGCACTTCCACAAATTTCACTCTTTTTTGGTTTATTTTATCATCAGTATGATATCTTCATATTCTATTATCTAAATTATCGTCAAATGTTTCATTCAACATTTTTATATTGGATTCACCGTGGTCTTGAATTTTTATGGTGGTCGAATTTAAGATAAAGTGCTCCTTCTTAGCAGTTCAAATGATTTACCCTACAGACTAAGGGTTTGCATTAGATCATTTAAAATTTTGGAGTTGAATCTTTAAAGCCTTTAATAATGCACTATTTATCGCACAGAGTATACCCAGTTATTTTACTTTTATGATCTAGGTAGTAGTAAAAATTCATTTTGTGAAGATGTAGTAAATAACATCAGTAAACTGAGTTATATTGTTTTAGGTCCCTTTCACTCATTTGAAGGAGTAGTGGATATCGTTTCAATGACAAGATGGTAGCTATGAATGTTCACCTTGCATACAAAGTTTAGTAGTAAAATGTGAAGCAATTGATGATTATATAGAAAGAAAAATAAATGAAATGCTGCATTTATTGAAAAAGAAATAAACGAACTACCCAATTTTAAACTTATTTCCAACTTTGGTTACAAGTATCTATGCACACGTTCATCGGACGTGCATGCGTACTAGTATATATGTAATAGGAATACATTGTTTTGAAGCTTTTGAAATGTCCATATCGCCCTTCCAAAATTATACCACGTGATAAGGATATTTTTGTCAATCATTTTTTCATGTTTTTTATCTGCTTGCTCCAAATGTAACACAGACGTATGCACTCCCAGTAGCATCGTTTTCTTTTAATAAAAAAATCAATCCTCTTTCTTCAAATTAACATAGGGCGCATCTGATCACACTCCTCCATCACCATCTCAATTGGCTTCTTCTGTCCATAACAACAAAAACCTAAAAGGCGCAAAACCATCAATCCCTAAACCGAGAAGAATCTAGGTAGTGCGGTTGTAGCTGAGAAGAAAATGTAGAGTGGTTTTGTTAGCAGATTCAAGTTTTTAGAGAAACATAACTCGATAGCTAATAGGTCACTGTGTTTTGATTAACTTTTCTTTAATTTTGTTATCAATTTGAAGAAAATTGGAGCGACGATATCTTTTATGTGATCGTTGTTCTAGAAATTCAATCCAGCTTTGGATTTGATACTGGAATACTCAACTTTGGAATTTGTAGAAAAGAGGGATTAGGGAGTAAAAATGTGAATTTGTATTGTAACAGTCCACATATAATGTTTGATACAATTCCTAGCACAATTTGATTTTTTTCTGTTATTCAAGGCTTTGTTCAGTTTTAGGATGATATAGAGATCTAAGTTGTATAGATTCAATTTTGTTTGTTGGATTTTGTTTCCCATCGTTTCTCTATATAGCTTTTGAGATGGAAGACAATGTTGTAGATTTATGATTGAAGGAGAAAGTCGTTCTTGGATATATGGCACTTGTATATCTGCTCACCCAATGTGAAACCATATATTCTTGCTTCAGTAATAAGTGTTTCTGATACTAAATGGATTTACACGACCTTTTATCCGTCCCATTAGTAATTTTCTTACATGCTTCAACGGTCAGGTATTATCCAATGATTTTACTTTCATAGTTACATATTGATTTATATTTGTCAAAATTTCTTTCTTTTTATAAAATTACAACTCATGTCAATTTTTGAACTATATATAAATATTGTATCTTAGTTTAAAAATGCTTCCTTTAATAGTATATTGAAATCCAAGTCTTCCTTAAGCTTTGGTCAAATTTTTGTTCTCGCATGTAGCTTATCTTGGTTTTTTGTGGTAAAGATGCCTTTTGTCCTTTTATCAAATATAACACACGACCATGTATATAATACGTTTTAATATGAACTGATAGTTAATAAACAGAAAATACACATGAATACATGTTGATTTTTTGATTGTATGGATAGGATTTAGTGGTGATGAAGAATTTAGTGACATCAGATGTCTACTTGCATATTCAATACATGTGCGGATGTTAAAATCATGTGGCTATTTGCTAATAAAGAGGCTAATCTTGATTGAACATAATTAGCATATAATATTTTCATACTATAGGGAGAGTTATGTTTGTTAGTTTATTGATACAGCCTGCGTTGTATTTGATCATTTATGAGGCAAATCGTTAATATTAAGCTTATATTAATATTATCTACTACATTGGTTTGGTGATGAGGAAAACGTTTTTATTTTTTAATTATAAATTCATTATTGTGTACTACATATGTTTGGTTAATTTAATTAGCTTTCAAGTACGATTTTATATTAATATAATGCAACTGTTAGAATTTCAAAGTTAACATGCAGGGTCTGCATGGAGATTGGTTTGCCAGAACCATTCCATTTAAGAATTTTTCACTTATTTATTTTTGAGTTCTACATGTTTGAGCAATTTTGACAACTTGACCGACTAGTTTATTACTGAGTGTTTCCTTTATTTTGTTATATTATGAGTTAATTAACTAAGAACACAACTCAATGATAAATAAATTCATCTTCGGCTACTCAGGAATAAATTATTTAATTTGAGGTCGAAGTAGAACCAGATTGATGCTTGAAATTGTAGCAACGAGTTTGTGTATATTTATTCATAGTACTTCACAATAAAAGGAATTTAGTTCACATATTTATTTTCGTCAAATATCACCTATACATATGACCATTATTTCATAGTAAATAAACCCGCTTCTATTTTTTCTGCACACGTCCAACGGACGTGCCTAACGTACTAATTATTTTTAATGCAACTTTTGTTATTGTGCATAAATCTAATAGTTTAATTAGTTGCACACATGAAATGTACTTTGGAGCTTCTCTAGTGTTATTTATTTATGTTAAGGTGACAACTATGGATGTAGGTGATAAAACCAGGTTCAATATTGAAAGCAAAACTCTTAAATCTCATTTCAGCTTTCTAATGTAGTCTAACTCCACTTGTTACATGATACATCTACCTCCTTAATATCACAGATTTCTAATGCAATGCCATTTCACAGGGTATTCTTTTATGGCTCTTCAACTTCGCAGGCTCTCAATGCTCAATTGCTTTCCGAATTGTGTCTCTACTTCTATTTCCATGGCATTTCCCCCATTATATTCATCTGTGAGTACATCTATCATATATCTATCACGTCAAATTGTTTACTGAGTTTTGGACAT
This sequence comes from Allium fistulosum, assembly GCA_030737815.1. Lineage (NCBI taxonomy): Eukaryota > Viridiplantae > Streptophyta > Magnoliopsida > Asparagales > Amaryllidaceae > Allium > Allium fistulosum. The sequence continues at coordinate 418,406,805 of CM060907.1, read as the reverse complement.
AACCTCCATTTTATTAAGGATAATAGGGTGTGTTTCCAAACCTAGGGTTGGCTTAATTGTGGTTGAGTGAAACTTGGTTCAGTAAAATTTTGTGTATTTTAGTATTCCGAATTGTGGTTGAAGTTGAAATGTTACGTTGGATGTAAAACTATAAACACAACATTATATTTTAAAGCTTATGGTCAAGGCGTTTTATCTTATGTCAGACGTAAGCTCTTGGGTTCATTTTATAAATAAGCTCCTTGAATAAACTTATCTCATATGCATCAGTTTAAATTATTACAAACACAAGCCTCATTTTGAGTACAAAAGGAAAAAAATATACATGTGCATTTAAGAAGTGCATATATGTAAATTAGGAATTATACATGCATAGTTATGTAATGCACATATACAAACTTAAGAAAGGCACATGCACATTCTTTATACGTACATGTCACTGTTATATACCCAATGCACAAGTTTCTTGCTTGAGCGATGTTTGGTATGGGTAAGTTGTATGTAGGCCTGTCAATGGGCAGGGTTCGGTCTGGGTATTATAAAACCCGGACCCGAGTCCAATTACAATAATTAAAACTCGAGCCCGGCCCGAACCCACAAGGTATTTCAACCCAATATCCGAGCCCGGCCCGTCGGGCTTTTTAAGCCCGCTGGGTAATAACTATATACCTAACTCAGAATATTTATGTTAAAATCATATTTTAAAACTGCGACTTTGGGTAAAATTTGTATACAAACAATGTTAACATATAAATTGGACGGTGATGTAGTCAAGCTCATAATAAAAGTATGCAAAAACATCTATATTTAAACAAACAAAATGGTAAATAACATACGCACTCATGTTTTGATACGACGAAAAACTAATAGTCGGGTCGGGCCAACCGGACCGGGTTTTGATAAAACCGTACCCGACCCGGATCGGGCCCGAGTCGGGCTTGGGTAGTAAAAGGCAAAACCCGTACCCGCATAAATAGAGCGGGTTCGGGCCGGGCCCGGGTCGAAGCCCGTACCATTGACAGGCCTAGTTGTATGTAGTTTAACCCAATTGTCAGAAAGATTGTTTTCAAAACTTGATTTTAAAAAACCCACACAATCCAGATCCGTCGATGTATGAAATAAAACTCAGAGTAGACTTACATATTTAAAGCACACCGTGACACATCACATATTTTTTCTATTTGACAATAAAGTGAATCATCCAATCATAAACGTGCATGAACTAATCTGAAACAAGGTCTATTTTATAATAAATTTCAACCGAAGTCTACTTAGTATGTTGTGTAAAGAAGTCTGCTTTTGTAATTAACTCTAAGCCCATACATTGCCCCTTTGGTGTTCCAGCCAAAGTTTGAAGTTTCAAACGAAGCACCAAGTTTCCGATCATTTCGGTTTCAGTAGGGACCGACCGAAATGAAACCACATCCAAACTCCGGTTCAATAAAAGAAACTATTGAAATCTAAATTTTATGGAAGAAGAAAAAATCAATTTGAGTTTCAAATATATATGAATAATCAAAATATGAAAATTTAACTTTGGAAACATGAAATCAGAATATATATATATATGTATGTATGTATATGAATAGTGTAACTAAAAGTTGAATACGAAGTAATAAATAAATATTTGGCAGTGTTATAAATATTTATAATTAATTGATATTATTCACTTATATCTTATTTCTCAATTAAAGATAGATGCATATCTTGTTTCAATTAATTAAACAAATATATGTATAATTATATAAAAATAGATAATGAAATCCAAAATAGAAACTTGAACCGAAATCCCCGAAATTTAAGAATTAGATCGAAATTCTTAAAATTACAAAAGACCGAGACTGAAACCGAGATTTCAAACCTTGGTTCCAGCTCCCTTTCCCACCATATGGGTGGTGCTAGTTTCGATGCATATTTCCTTATAAGACACATCGACTGAGAACAAACCAGTTTAAGTGTCTGAAAAATGCACCCTTGAAGTTAACTCGTGCTTTTCATTCTATTAAACTTACCCCTTCATGATTCAAGTGTATGGCAAAATGTATCAAAATTGAACCAATTTTTTCGGAAAAATAAACCATTGTGAATGTTAAGGCACAGGGTAAGTCTAGTAAAGTAACATTACAGATTAAGCTAATATCCCCATTCTCATGGGGCTATGTCAAAAATTCCCATTTTTTACCAACTGCATTTTTGTTGTCGTTGCCGGAATCCGGTGATCCATGGAATTCATCTCTTTTCTTGTGTTGTTTATATTCTCATTAAAACATATTTTATTCCTGGTTCATTTTCTATGTTAGTTTATACACTACAATAATGATATTGTATTTCAGATTTTGGATTAATGTCTAAGCTGATTTTTTTGGTATTCACTTGGCAGATCCGTTGCAAAACAATACAGAATTTACCTTGTAGCATCCAACCACACCCTAATTATTTTCAAGGTGGAAGATTGGTAGCAAATACTTCATTTAGCTCAAGATATTCAACTATGTCCCGAGTACTTATAATTATGCATTCAAACATGCAAGTTAAAAGTCATTGGCTAGAAAAAAATTGTGTTAATAGTAGAAATCATTCTACATATAATTCAAAAGCTTACGAACTTAAAGAAACAAAGTCATTTTCAACAAATGAATGTAAAGAGGTCCCGTTAGAAGACAAATTGAAAGAAATAAGTGATGGTGCACCGTCAGAAGGCACTACTACACTGAAAATGCAACATAAGGTTAAGAAGAAGAAAAAGTCAACTATATCGAAGAGCATACATGGTAATATAGACAATGAACATAAAGTTACAGAAGAAGGTTCAATAATTAAGCAAGCATCGAAGAGCACAGAGTGTGTCCAAGATGCAACTGGGAAACATGATTCAATTTCTGAGCCCTCAACAAACCACAAACTAAAAACTGATAATTTAAGGCAGGAAGGCAGTGCAGCCACAAATTGTGAGGCCTCAACAATCAACAATATAAAATCTGAGAATTCAAAGCAAGAAGAGAGTGCTGCTAATAAAGAATCAGCGAAAAGCAATAAGTCGGCCCAGAAGTATAAGTTACCAGCAAAAAAGGTTTTTAAGCCGTTGTATCCACCCTCTGGTAAATCTGTAGTGATTGTAGAGTCGGTTACAAAAGCTAAAGTCATTCAGAATCTTCTTGGTGATATGTATGAAGTGCTTCCTAGTTACGGATATCTTAGAGATTTGGCTGGGAGATCAGGATCTGTAAGACCCGATGATGATTTTAGCATGGTGTGGGAAGTGCCTTCCAGTGCATGGACTCATCTCAAAAGCATCAAGGTAGCTTTGAACGGGTAAGTTTACCTTTTTTAACACAACTTCAAGGTAGAATATTTGGAATCCACTGCTCTATTTACAAAATTCCTCCTTGTTAGAGCATGACAGACGGTCATGACATTCAATGGCACATAAACACCGTCATATCGACACCTTAACAAGTATTTTTGTAGAAGGCTCTTTGTATACATGTACTAGCATACTGATGCAGACGATGTGTGCATTTACAATATTCTTTGCTGTGACCATACCTGTGACTTTTTATTTGTTTTTTTCGTTTCGTTCAAAATACATGAGAATACAATGGTGTATTCAAATAATTACAGGTGTACCTTCGAAAGTCAGGCTTCTGGTTGTAATTAGTTCTGATAAAGTTTGGTTATATAAATGTTTGGTCAATGATAGTTTTTTGTCTACAGTATCTGCTTAATATGCTCGCATCATGCCCATTTTTTCATATATTTTTTGGTATATACTAGAGCCGAAAATTTAATACTGGCATCAGACCCTGACCGTGAAGGTGAAGCAAATGCTTGGCATATCATTGAAATGCTAAAACAACAGGATGCTTTAAGTAAACATGTTACAGTTGCTAGAGTTGTCTTTCATGAAATCACCGAATCTTCAATCAAAAGCGCTTTACAAGCTCCTCGGGAGTTAGATACAAACTTGGTTGACGCTCATCTTGCTCGGCGTGCCCTTGACTATTTGATTGGATTCAATATTTCACCTGTACTTTGGAGAAAGCTACCAGGTTGCTCTTCTGCTGGCCGAGTCCAATCTGCTGCTCTGGCTCTTATATGTGACAGGGAAATGGAGATAGAAAAGTTTAACAAGAAGGAATATTGGACGGTTGGAGTAGAATTTAATACTACTGGTTTCGATACATTAGAGGGGAAATGCTCTATTTCTTCGCATTTGACACATTTCAACTCTAAAAAGTTGGACCCACAGTCGATTTGCTGCGAAGATGAAGCCCAAGAAATCAAAAACATGATCACTGCTTCAGAGTTTAAAGTGATTGCCACCAAAAAAGGTAAAATTGTGAAAAATCCTCCAATGCCATTTACAACTTCAACTCTTCAGCAGGATGCAGCAAACAAATTTCATTTCACCTCCTCCTATACCATGAAGGTTTGCCATTTAACTTGTTTTTTTTCTTGAACATTTGCTTGTTTTTGGTGGACTGTAAATCATGGAAATTTGATTAGAGTCTAAACGGAGAAAAGCAGTAAGGTTTTACATTGTCATTTCACATGGACTGGTAAGCATACACTTGTTAGCTAATAGGAGGCTGACCACAGAAACTACAATAACTCATAAAAAGCGAAGCTAGTAAACAGTGAGAAATTTCAGCTTGAACTGATTTTCTAATAACACAACTCATTCACTAAGCTTATTTAAACGTATGCGCTTCATACAAGTTTTTTCTCTCCTTCTTCAATAACCATTTTTCTTTCATGTCAATCTTGTTGTTGGTTATTTGTCTATATGTAGTTCTAGACATTATGTTGGCACTATGTGATGAGAATATAAAGCTGGTAAATGATTATCTTTCATCTTAATTTTAAATATATATAGAATTGGAAATGAACTATGCAAAGCAGGCAGGATAAATATTAAAGAAACGATTCCTTGAATGTGCTTATCTCTCATATTCTATGTTTATTTCATCTGACATGCACCTGTTATGTTGTAAAGTCATTTATGCAATGATGATGAACATTGTATATACTTGTAAACACTCAATTTTTTCATTGATACGTGAATTATTTTATGCAGATGTGGATCTGTTTTCCAGCCATATTGTTTATCATAAGTGATTGTTAAGGCACATCAAGAGCCATGCACTATGATACTTTTTAACCTGTATTTAATGTGGTCCTGATATGCACAGAACATCAATGAGGAGAGAAGGGAAATTTGATAAATAAAAAGAAAAAAAAATCTAACTATGTAGCTATCCAAGTTGACAAATTAGAAAGAAACAAATTTTCTGAATTTGGATTGGTACATTATGCTTGATGAGGTGGTAGTGGCAGATATGGAATTAAGCAACAATTATATACCAAGCCTATTTTAACCTAGCAATAAACTCATACTGCTTTCATTGGCACCATATGGATTGTTCTATTACTCTAGGGAGTAATCGTGTCATCATTAGTGGTCTTTATTATTGATCTAGACACATTTGTCAGTACTGGATTGGGCATTTCTGTATGTTATTGAACTCTGGTTCTTAATGTTTATTGTGGTATTCAAAAATCCACATGACGAATCAAGTAAATTTGTGCTGGTATCCTTTTGTTATTATTCGTAATCTAAACTTAATTCAATACAGCTTGCTCAGAAGCTATATGAGGGAATCCAACTTTCAGACGGGGAAACAACTGGGTTGATAACATACACGAAAACTGATGGTACACATGTGAGTATCAAATTTACCATCTTTATCATATGTATTTTTCCCTAGATTGTTTCCTGCTAGTTCAAGCATTCCACTTTCATAAAATTATCTTTAGCAATAAATAAATTGTTATACATATTCTGGAAACCTTATATCTGGCATTACAAAACTTCCGTACGTTCTTTCATGTATATTTTTCCAATTTTCAGCACCAGTTTATACAGTTGCTGCTGCTCACATGTCCATCATGCAGCTTGATTTTGTCCTTCCAACCTCATGTTTTCCTTTTTTCATTAGATTTCTACTGAAGCCGCAGAGAACATCAACTCTTTTATTAAAGAAAGGTGGGTACTTGGTAGGTGAAGAGAATGCATGTGAATTGTGAAATATCTAATAAATGTCCTGTAGTACCGACTTGATATATTTTGTTCATATGTGTGATAAATCCATGGTGAGATACTGTTAAAGACCGTGGTTGATATATTCTAAACATATTGGTAATCCGGTATCTTGTTTGACTATGTCATATCCTTTGCTGTTACCCTACTCTTTATTTGGATTATATTTTCTAACCCTTCAGTTTTTTCCTTTATAGGATGCCCAATGTGTTGTAATCTCAATACTGTAAATAGAAGTTAAATCTTATTGCATAAGAACAGTGAAATTATTCCATTTACTTTATTTGGTCATTTGATTTGATGTACTTTATATTTGTTGTTCTCAAGATGATGTGTAATTTTCACTGTAGATATGGTGAGAAATTTGCATCCAAGATCTTGCGCAAACACTTTAAGAAGGTAAAGACTGCTCAAGAAGCACATGAAGCTATTAGGCCTACAGATATAAGGAGGTTGCCAGGTAATAAGTTCCGATGATGCATTATTGTTTGGCATACTTTTGTATTTCCATTTCGATTCTTTTATGTTGCCATATTATTTCAGTAGAAATAACTATGGGGTCTTTACTTTGGGGCATTACAAAGGAGATTATTGAAATGGATAAGGGTGTGTTTTAATAAGGGAAATTCGTTCTCCAATATTTGTTATGGGGACCAACTGTGAAGGTTTTTAATTTTTAAAATTTTTGGGTTTCTTAGAAGGGTTACTGAAATGCTGTTATCTCATTCAGTAAAAATTAAAATTATACACGTGTACCATTTAATTACTTATTTCAAATTAATTCAACTTTTTAAATAAAAAATGACTTGCTTGGATTTTATATATAAAGAAAATAAGTTGAAAATTTGAAACATACAAGTATAAATGGTTTTAAACAAGATTTTCAAAACGGGATTCAAATTGTAAATTGCAAAGCTTAAATTTTAAACCGAAATTGGATTTGAACCGTGAATTATAGATTCAAAGAATTCACAATTTAATGTATGTCTACATGCTTATATACAACAAATTTTTCTATAAATTACATTTAAGTACATAGAAGCATCAATTTTTCTTTTCATAATAATGGTTTATATATATGAAATTGATCTTGATACCTGAGATTCTACACCCTAAACTTAAAATTCAATTTTCTCCCTTATTCCATATTTATTTTATAAAAATAAATTTGAATTGTAGATTGAAGTAAATTTCTTGATATCTTTTTTGCAGCATGAGCGGAATATTATCCTTGATGACAGATTTAATTGAATTTTAAATCGGAATTCAAGCATTGAATCGAACTTGGCAGATTCAATTCGCAAGGGGGTTCAACTCGCAAGATTTAAAGATTTTGACAACAATTAATGGATTTGAAATATTTGTGTTATTTAACGTTCTAATTTTTTTATTAGCAATATTGATTTGTATATTTTAATTTAATTTTATATTTCTCAATTTTCTCCTGTTTGTTAATTTTCAAAACTTTATGATAGTATTCCGAAGTTAACAAACTATCAAACATCTACAACATGGCGTTTAAAAAAAAAGAAATATATAAAAATAGTATTGATAAATTAAGATAAAAATTAAAAGAGTTTCTATATTCTGGATTTAGTTGAATATGATAGTTAGGATATATCGGTAGATGATGTTTTTTTGATAAGGGTGAAAATTCAATTTATCTTCCCCTGACCAGGCTTTGCTGATTAGTATTTGATTGAACGGACACTTTAAAAAATAATACTTTTAACCTTGTCATGTAACATTTTGTGAACTTGCTGAAGCACGGTAACTTGAATTACAATGATTTTGTATTGGTATTTGCCAAGTACTTAATCTTTTTAGAAAGTGCACATGTAAGTGCAATTCTATAAAGCAAACCGTGATAAATTTATGATTTTATTGTGCAATGTTGTAGAAGATTTCGAAAATATGCAATCCTGAATATAATTTTTTTTCTGCACTAAAATCCAATGTTCAGTTCATTTTTAAAGCACGTGCGCGCACACGCAAGCACACTCACATACACACACACATACACACACACGTACATACACACACACATACATATACATGTGTATATGTATATGTATATTGTGTTTGTACTTGTAAATGCTTGCACCCCCTAGAGAAATATGTATGATAAACTTGTAATTTAACATTGCAATGAATTTTCTAAAATATGCAAGCTTTAAAATATTTTGATTTGATATTTATTTTCAATTTGAAGCCAATTTTTTCATCGTGCACAAATATTTGCAGTTTTAAAGAGGACTGCGATATTTGATGGTGAAAATTATTTTGATTTTCTTTGGATTATGTAAACAATGGAAATTTTGATCTCAAAGTCCGGATATATACTCGTGCAGAAACTTGATTTAAAATGAATCATAAAATGAAGGAGAAATTTGCAAGGAAGAAGAAATTAGACAAGCATATCGTTTGATAAAGTTAAAACTTGTTTTATAATATTGTATTTCATGTGCCTCCTTATTATTCCTTATTATCACCATTTTCTACCCAGTACAAGATCTCCGTTTGAGCGGGATCTGGGATGGACAAGATGTACGCTGACTTATCCTAAGTACGGGAGAGATTGTTTTCAAAACTTGATCGTTAAACCAAGCATCCATAAAATCCAAATCCAATGATGTGAATAAAGCTCACTGTGGACTCACATATTTAAAGCAAATTGTACCGTATATAACATGTCGTTTAATATCTGCCCATAAAGTGTTTCCTTATTAGACGCTGATTTTACAACCAAGGACCAAAACCAAAACTATTACCGTGTAGTGTGCATACATGTTGTTTTACATTCTGTTAATTAGTGATTATCTAAATGGGTAGCTCTCTGGATCCTCCCATGATTGAAAATAGAGTTCACAATACATTACTATATGCTTTGAAGACTATTCTAAAACGACAATTTCTTTTGATATAGTTGTTGCAAATAAGTACATGTTTGAAGTTGGATGATACTTGTATTGAAGACATTTGGCTTATTTGGTCTGATTTTCTGATTAAAAGAATACACCTTATTAGACAATGGGTGTCTAAACAGATTGAAGGATCATTTGTCCAACAGCAGAGCCATTTCTTGCCTGTAGATAATTCCATATGTTATTTGTTCTAATTCTTTTTTCTTTTACATATTAATCAGAAGCGTTAGTAGATATACTGGATGATGATTCTTTGAAGTTATATAAACTTATATGGACTAGAACAATGGCATGCCAAATGGAACCTGCCACCGGAGATATGGTTTGTATCTTTTCTTTAATGTGTGTGGTAATCAGCGATTGTGCATCTTTAGTAAATTGACGTTTTTTTACCAACAATATAATGTTCAAGATCTGCTATTTTTTAAAATAAACTATACATTCTTTTACTAACAATATGATGTGCAAGCTCCGCTCTCTTTTAAAATAAGCTAAGCATTCTTTTACTAACCATATGATGTCAAGATCTGCTCACTTTTTAGTAAATTGAACATTCTTTTACTAATAATACGAGCAAGGTTTATATGTTCTTTGATTACCGATGTTGCTTATACCCACATCTATACTCATTTCATATTACATTTATTTGTACAGTGTGCTTATTTTAACTAAATCCGTATTTGTTTCATTTTTCCCAGGTTCAAGTTGACATTGGAAACTTGGAAGGTAGCATATCTTTTCGAGCTGAAGCCTCAAAATTAGGCTTTCTAGGATTCCAAGAAGTTTATAAGGTTTTTTTTCCCAACACATGCAATTATATCACATATCCATTCGATCTGATTTTAATTATTTGTTGTGTTTTTGGCACACATGTTTAGATAGTAGATATATCTGCCTAGTGCCAACTAACTTCAACTTCAAAGTCACTTTTGACCATCTTCTATCATTAAGAATGCTTATTATTGATAATCTTGAAAGTATCAACACTTCACCTTAAATAACTATGCCAATTCTGTTATACAGTCAGGTTCCTATGAATTGTCTTCCTAATATCATAAACAACTATACTAAATAATGTAATAGAATATAGAAACAAAATATAGACAAAGTGAGTACAATTCTTTACCTTCCACTTTTAATTACATATTTAGTGCATTTGTATTGTTAAGTCGACTTCATCGCGAGACTACTTTACAGTTAACACCAACTTCTAACATTTCCCCCCACTCTAGCCTGCATTGTACTTTGCTAGTTCATATGACAATTGCATTGCATGTTTGGGAGTCTTTTTAGTCATTTTGAATTATTTCGAAGTGTAACGTAAAGGCAGAGTTATAATAGCGCGCTATAGCGCAAAATTGCCCATAGTGTAGGGTGTGCGCTATTTGACCTCTAACAACGCACGTGTCATCTATAGCGCGAAATAGCGTGCTATTTTATCAAAATGCAAAATAACGAATAGCCCAAAATAACATGTTATTTTGTTTATTTATTTTAGTTATGTACATTTAAAAAAGTTCAAATAAAATTGAGTGACACGAATTAGGACATGGGTACACTACCAATTATATATCTTCAATAATAAATCAAAATCGTTTATTGAAGAATGATCATGATTCCTTCAAATAAAATTAAACGTAGGTGTTTGGTAGGCGTACCATACTCAAAACGTCTATATAGAAAATGTCAATACTTTTGTTTCTCTCTACTATATTAGTAGGTAAAAACTTTCTAACCTTGACGAATTCTTTTTAAATTTGCTAGTGATGTTATTTACCCTATATAATTTTTTTTAACTTTATAGAATTTAATAATTTGCAATATTGGACTTCGTTTTAATACTGAAAAACAAAAAATATGAAGGCTGAACATCGTTTTCTTTAAAATTCTTTTGAATAAACTCTCGAGAGCGAAATTATTTTTTTGATAAATCATTATAAAATTCCACCTCTCATACATCAAAAGTGGTACTTGACAAATAACTTGAAAATGACCTTATGGACTTGTTTATTTTGGCTGGACAAAAAAGAAAATTATTTGATACAAGATACCAAATTTCGGTGCATAATCTATAACATTATTTTTCAATTTATTTTTCATGAAAAATTAGTCATTCAACCTAGTAACAAATGTTTTAATTTATGATTTAATACTATCAAATAGTATGATGCTATTGTGTAGATTCGTATGACTCAATTCTCTTTTTCATACCAACTTAACTAGATTAAAGACTTAACAATGGAAATACGCTTTCATCTCCTTTTATTTATAAGCATCTAAAATATACATATATTTGATGTTATATGTCAATTTTTCCCTTCACTAAACAGGTAAGAAGTTTGTTTTGATAAGTATAGTTCTTAAAGTGCCAAAAATCTCGAAACAAACGAAATCAAAATTGACAAAGAAGTGAAAAAAGAGTTTTGAAATTAACACCAAGGAAAATATTAAAAATAATCTAAGATATATTGAAGTTAACAAAATTACGATTCAACATAGAAATTTATGAATAACAATTTAAATAGTTGATCTCAATTAGAAAAATAATAATAAAGATGACGAGGATGATAAATCACTGGAAACAACAAATAAATTATTAAACAGGTTTACTTCAGGAATAGAGTTCATAATTTTAAAGCATGGTTCTAGAGTTCTTAATTTGAATATGAGGCAACAACTAATAATTTACAATGTAAATTCCAATCCATAATTAAATTAAATTGTAAAATTTAATAAAATTATAGTGGTAATCATAAATTAGTGATTTGATATTTATGTGACGACTACTTTAGTGCCGGTTATTATAATATAAAAAAAACAAAATTTATAAAAGTGAACAAAATAGCGTGCGCTATAGCGCAAGCCTTGTGCTATTTTCTATTGACTACCTTACGTAAAGCCACCAGATGAGACTTTTAAGCGAACTTTATATTATTGAATGTTTCGTCTACAATCCATGGCTTGTATTTTTTTTCATTATGAAAACAAACTAGGGCTGTCAATAATGAGTACCTGAGAAATCCAAAATCTTTCCGTATCCGTACCGAAATAAAAAAATTATCCGAAATTCGAAAAATGGATATGGATGTAGATATGGCCTCCGATAATTATCCATCCGGTTTTTAACAGGATTATAGTTATTTTCTTATGTATTTTAGTACATAAAATAATTGTCATTTACTATTTTATCTAGGTAAAACTATTTAATGTGTATAAAAATATTTATTTGTTGCTTAAAATTATTTTTCTTAGCATATTTATTGTTTTTTGTATTTTTAGTACTGAAATGGATTTATAATGAATCAAATATTTCTATTTATTTGTTTAAATTTATTGGTTGTGAATTGATTGAAGAATATTCGATAAATATCCGATATCCGTCCGCATCCGTGGATACAGATATCCGATATCCGATATCCGAAAATGATTTTGGATACAGATACAAATATGACACTATCCGAGTCCGTATCCGACCATTTACACGCCTACAACAAACTATATAACTTTGTTGTACCCTATAGGCTTCTAGCTACTTTCAACTAACATTTTGGTTCTTTGCTCTCTCTTTTCAGGACATGAATGTTGATATAGCGGGTGGTGAAGACGAAGAAGACAAAGTTAATGATGTAGCTTTCATGGCACTCCTCAATTTAAAGGTAGACCGTTGTTTTTTTTTTATATCTTTCTTGTTGATTGTAAGCAAGGTATTCAAAGCAAGATTCAAAAGGTAAATCGTAGTGTTCAGACTTTAAATCAAATCTGGATTTAAATTGTGAATCATAGATTCAATAGATTGTAATTTTAATAATTTCATATACTTGTATGCTGTGAATTTTGCTCTAAGTAGATTAGTAAACGACATTTAAGTATGTAATAACATTCATAATTATTTTCTTAGTGATAATTTATATTTTGAAATCAATTTTGATGCTTGAACTTCTACATATAAACCTGTTTTTTGTTTAGGAAACAATAAAATTGTAATGGAAGATCCAAATAGATATTTTGATATGTTTTTATAACTGGAAGAATTGAATGATTTTATCAACTATAATTTTAATTGAGTTTTGATTTGGAATTTGAATTTCGAATTGTTACTGGAGAGATCCAATTTGCCTAATATTTTAAGATTTTTTATAACATTGACTGGAAACATCGATTTAATTAACCATGCACCAATAAAGCTAACATAATTTTTTCCTCTGAGTTCCAGATTTCATCACATAAAGTTTCAGTTTGTAGTACTCCCCTTTGCTGGATTAAATTATCTTAAATTAGTCTTTGCTTTATACCTACTGTCCTTCTACCAATAATACCATAATAAACCATAATACTATCAGTTTGCTCGAATCCTACGTTTGACAATGCCTACCAGTACAACCTGCAAATGAACACTGATCAACGTCTTATCTACTTGTAGGTCAGAAAGTCATTAGCAATCATACAAGTGGACCTCGGACGACAGCATACTAAACCACCACCACGGTATTCTGAAGGAGCATTGGTAAATGTTTTGTTTGTTTTAAACTGTTTGTTATACCTGTTTGAGTTGCTTTAACCTTGACCTATATGCTATAGGTTAAACAGCTGGATAAGCTTGGAATTGGAAGGGCATCAACTTACGCATCCATTATGAAAGTTTTGCAAGTATGATTATTTTGAACTATCACTTTTAGTTTCCATTTTAACTGAACTGTTTTTTTAGTATTACATACTTCAGTTTCATAGCAAATTATATTCTATTGCATGCCCTTCGTTTTTTCCTCAGCATTTTTAGCAGAGTGTAAAATAAAAATTCTATTAAGATACAAGCACATCATTATAAAAATTTATATAGAATTATCTACTAAGCTAAATGGACCAGCATGTAAATTGGTCAATCCATTTAACTATTTTCATTAAATACCACCACCTCCCAAAAAAGAAGAAGGAAAGGAAAAAGTCTTAATGCATTTGCCTATTGAAGTTCAGTATTTATGAGTCACGAGCTACTAGGTCGATATGCCTGTTAATCTACACCAGAATTTAACCTGGGACCAAAACCACAGCTTAAAATTTTGGCCACTAGCACAAGCAGCCAGTGACAATAGAATTTCCCAGGTAATCTCCTCAATGTGAAGAAAGCGCTAGTATAACGTATACTTTCAGAGTTCAGTACATCTAATATGAATGATAGTTATATTCCAGTCTTATGTGTTATTCCTGGTGTTCTTAGTTCAAGTAGCATGTTCAAATGTAAACCCCACTTATACTTTTGAATTTCTAATGTGGCTGTAAAATGTATTATAGTCCTGTCTTTTTTTTTCCCTGTATTAACTCTCTGTGCTGTTCTTCATTCAGGCTGAATATTCAGCTGAAATGGTTTTTTTTTTTTTTACAATACTGATGAATTTTATATCAAGTATATGCTCGATACAGTTTACGTAATTTTTTTTTTTGGTTTTCAGGATCGAGATTATGTAAGAGTAAAAGATCGTGTATTACATCCAGAATTTCGTGGCCGTATGGTATGCCATGCAACATTTGTATTATATCAGTGTTCTTATGTAAAAAGTTTGGAATAAGTACGTCAAGAAATGTGTTCCTACCCAGCATATCGTAAATGATTAATCTGAAATAATAATTATTGATGCAACGTTTTATGTAATGAAAGTTGTCTATTTTTTTTCCCTTTCCCTTTTAATTCCTGTAGTTTGTTTTCATCTACATATGTTATAACAATTGATACAATCAGCTCACTTTCTAATAAGTATCATTCTACATTTTGTTTATTAGTTTACTAGTCTGTTCATTGCTGTATTCATTTTTGTTGCTCAATTCTCACAAATGCCAGGTGTCTGCTTTTTTGAAACATCATTTCAATGAGGTTGCCAACTATAGCTTCACAGCGAAAGTGGAAAATGAGGTACCTGTAATACGTTCATAATGACCCAACCTTTCGATTCATTATAGTGGTTAAGAATATGATTCTCTGGATGTCTTTTCTTCTCTCGTGTAACGTTATGTATTGTTCTATTCACATCTTTAGCTAGATAATGTTTCTGCTGGAGTAACCGAATGGAAAGGCCTAATGAAAGATTACTGGTCACGGTTCAGCAAGTTCTGTAGTCTTGCAAGTAAAGCTGAAATTCATCAGGTAAATGATCTGTCAGTAAACAATATAGTTAATTAAATAAGGTATTTATGGCTAATCATTTCTATTGTTATTCACTTCTTTGGATTGAATAATGATGTTTTAAGTTGTTTCATAGGTAGAGAGGATGTTGGAGAAAACATTTGGGCACTACTTGTTTTCTCGTATTGAAAGTGACAGCAGAGTATGCCCAAGGTACTTCAATTTTTTTTTTATTCTTTGGAGAATACACGACCTTAATAATTGCTTGACACTCCGTGTACTTTGAACAATAATTATAAATTATAATACACCAGATTTTAAACGCTTCCAGTGAGAAAACTGTATGAATATATTTGTGTATATATGTCTATATAAGTTGACATGTATTACATTTTCAGTTTTCTATGAACCAATATTTCCTTCTGAAATTGATTGATTTTATAATGGAATATGGATATTTATGTAACTAATTACTTTCTCTATATGTTTTTGTAATACACATGCTCCAAGTGCAGTCTTTGAACTTTAATTTTGCAATTACATACTGCAAAATTGCAAGATAATGCATTAATCTCTGGTTTTGGCTTGCGAAATGCAGTTGTTCAGTTGGCACTTTAAGATTCAAAATCAGTAAACTTGGCTCTGGCTATCTCATTGGCTGTGATGAATACCCTAAATGCAAGTGAGTATGTTGTTGCTTCGTATTTGTTTGATAAATCTTATGTTTAAGGCATATGGGCCTGTCTTTAAGTGGTAGGTGGTAGCTGTTATACCCTGAAAATTTGTCCTACACGATACACACGCCCCAACCTTTCATTTCAAACAATACTTGTAGATCCACTAGGAACTGCCTTGTTGTTCAAGGAAATAAGAGGGTCGTATGCGAGGCTTCTAGACACAGGGCGTGGAAACTAATAAAATGACGTGCCAATTGTTCATATTACTTGCAAATCTTACCTAAATATTGGTGTTTTTTTAGAAATGAAACACAACCTTTAAAGATAAAGGAATGAAGTTGAAGTGTTTTTAACAATAGCTCCTATTGTATTATTATTCCTGTTTTTCAAGAAAAGCATAATACACAAGTAGGTTGGACCAGGGATTCACTTAAAATTGGTTAGTATTTCTGTAATTTATTATATGATTATTCAAAAGATCGTGAAAGCTGAATATATTCCTATTTATCGGCCCTACATTGTTTACCTTTCTTATTTAAGAAAGGAGGGGAAAGTTCCCCTCATCGTAACTAAAAAAATAAAAGAAAAGAACTAGCAGTGATTGTAAATAAGGATTCTTAACATTGGATGTAATAATTTTCAAGAGAATGAGATGAAGAGGAGACAGCAAAATAAGTCTCTGGTTGCATTTGGTATTTCCATGTATTTGATAATTCTTACTATATACCTTCAAACTTCTACTTTTAACTTCTTAAATGTCCTCAAATCTTTGCAATGCTCTTAAATCTAACAATGAGTAAAACTTTACAAGCGATTAATTTATTGTCAACGTGGCATATAAATCTTATTTAGGGCACTCACATTTGCAATATTATAGGTGATAATTTTTACTACGATAGTCTTTCTTGCCTTAATTTCAATATCATCGTTTTGTACATATTGAATATCAGGCACATTGCTTTGACACTCTATTGTGAAGAAGATGATGATGATGTTCCTTCTGAGGGTTCCGATAAATCTTCCCCAAAGTATCTTGGTAACAGTCCTAAAACAAATGAAAAGGTTTGTTGTGAGTGTGTTTCTATTTATTTGCATATCACATTTTCTCTCTCTTCATAATTCATTCAATTGGCATGTTGATATTAATTCCGTTTTCCTTGAACTTTTTAGATTTTCCTTAAGAGTGGCCCATATGGACATTATGTTCAACTAGGAGAAGACAGGAAAGGTTATACACCTAAAAGAGCTTCAATTGGAGAGGTGCTCTGCTGATATCTTTGACGAAACTACATTGAGCTTTTCATATATGCGATATTCATATCTCTACTTCTCTACTATCTCTACTATTAATAAAGAGTATTAAATAAATGATTTCCACGGTGTCCTTTTGAAATTCTGGAAATACCCTACATCCATCAATGGAATTTCGTTGCAACCTCCACCACCCACTTCCAACCATCTATCAACGGAATTCCACTATAAAATGAAAGTGCGATGACCACCAAAGCGTTTGCACGTATAGCATAGTATACATACGTCCATAATATTTTTATTAAATTAAAAATAAATATTTCTAACTATTAGATGCACATACGTGTGATTTAGACTAGTATTAATAAAGAGAATTCAATGAATATGATTTTCACCGTGTCCTTTTGAAATTCCGAAAATACCCTACATCCGTCAACAGAATTTCACCATCAGTTTGCAACCCCATTGCCACCCCCTTCCCGACCATCCAACAACGAAATTTCACTATCAATTTGCAACTGATACCGCAAAACTGCTTGAAATAGAAGTGTTGCGACCAACAAAATTTTTGCATTTATAACACGCATCCGTTCATTAGATTTTTATTAAATCGAAGTAAATATTTCTAGTTACTAGATGCACGAACGATTTATACTAGTATTAGTAATGAAAATTCAATCAATAGGATTTCTGTCGTGTTTTTTTTTTAAATTCCGAAAATATCATAGATAGTAACCCTTTATGACCATCCATGAATGAAATCTCATCGGTTTGCGGCCTCCACCATCGCCCCCTTCACGACAACCCATCAATAGAATTTCACTGTCGATTTGTATCCGGCACCATCAACATGACTGCTTGAAATAAATGTGTCACGACCATCAAAACTATTGCACTTACAGTACACACATTCCCCATTAAATTTTATTAAATAAAAAATAAATACATTTAGTTGTTAGATGCAAGTACGCCTGATTTATACTGGTGTAGTACAAATAGAATAATGGACTCTTTCTATTACATATGCGTGTGTATGATTTAACATCATCTATAATGAACTGAGTGGCTAAAGAAGTTCATCTGCTTTAGGTTAAAGATATAGACTCTTTTACGTTAGAAGATGCTGTTGAGCTGCTTAAGTATCCAATAACCTTGGTATGTCTCCTGGATTTTATTTTCATTGCACTATGCATCTGTCCGATTAGCGGTTTGAACTTGACATTTTATTTCTATTACATAGGGAAACCATCCAGTTGATAACCGTCCAGTTATTCTCAGTCTTGCAAAACATGGGTTTACTGTCAAGCATCGAATGACCTTTGCTCCGGTGCCCAGGGTTTGTGTTCTATATTTTTTTTTCTTTTTCCTTAAACCAGTCTAGTTTAGTTATACTTCTTTATTGTTCTCATTATATTAATAGGAATAAAAAAGATAATACAAATATTTTGGAATTTTTTTGGCATACATCTTTATAATTATAAAAACTAAGGTTTAGGTCACTCTATATTTTCTTTTATAAAATACATACATGTTTTCAGAAAAATAGATCCAATTCAAGTGGATATTTGGATAATTTTACTAACTTTAACATGTATCAATGTTATCATTTTCCATAACTCATAACCGTATGCAACGTCTTGGCGGCTACTATTAAATTTGGAAATGAGACATGGAGATGGTAAAATTATAAAAAGGGAGGGATATATAAAACAATTTCCGAAAGGTGGGATGTAAAACAAATAAGTTTTAAAAAGAGGGACAGGTACCTAATTTCTCCAATATTTATTTTTTACATGATTTTGCAGAATATGAATCCAAAGAAGGTGACACTGGAGATTGGGATGAAGCTACTGTCAGGTAAAAAGGCGACGCAACGGGGTCGCCCTAAAAGCAAACCAAAAAATGAAGAAGACTTGTTGGAGTGATTTATCGATTGCCTTTCAGTAATGAATGGAGATGAAATCACAATACTGCTTACACAGTCGTCGTGAAGAACAGAATCTTTGCTGGAATAGATTATGACTGTCCAATACAAATAATTATCGAAACTGGCTAGGAGCTATTTTTTTGTTGAAGCTCCTTCAAGCATCAGTTGTAAAAAAATCATTGTTACAATTTATAATTTAAAGATAAAACATTTATGTAGCATTATATACTTTTATTGTGCAAGTTAAGTTACAGAAGTATAGGACAGGCAATATATACAATACTGCAACACTCAAATTATTTGCATTGTTAACAAACAATGGCAGGTTAGTGTTCCTTTTCCTTCCAACTGAGATTTTAATAGCAATCTTTAGGCTGTTTCCTTTTTTAGACGCTTTAAACTCGTCGGTTTGAAGAACATAGAACTTTTATTGTGATGACCGCCCATGACCCCTGCATCGAATCTAGAGATAGTGCGCTGTTAAGTGTGCCAGGCGACCATGGACGATTGTCAGGGTAGATTAAAACTGCAGAATCTATCGTATTACTCACAGCGCATGGACAAAATACAATAGAACATATGTATAGTGAAGCTTTACAGAACAAAATGACATCATATAAAACTCCATAATAGTTGAATACAAGCATCCAAATAGTCAATACATCAAGCCTCACTACATATCTTTCAGAGAATACAAACAGCGGATTATCCGGTACATATAATAAGAAGATAATATGCAACCCTCTAGCTCGTCTTCGATATAAGCATCGTGAGAAGAGAACAGCACCTGTCACCTGCTACCTAGTCTGTCCGTCCCAAAAATGGACGAACAGCCCAAGGCAATAAGAATTAAAACATAAAGGCTTGAGTCAGACAACAGTCTTAGTGAGCAGTAAATTAACTAACAACATACCAAAAGAGCATAAAGGAAAAGGAATAGGAATACAACCCTCCCACTCCAACCTCATTCTACAGTGATAGCCCCCAGACACACACTAAGCAGAAGCAAACATAGCAGAACATACAATTTAAAGTAAAGCTACTATCACTCGAGTCAAGGGCGATGTTTTCCAAGTACCAAGGCCTAAATCAGATAAGCACCCAGAAAATACCGCTCTTGAGCCCGAATGACGATACAACCAAACATTCATGACTCTGGCTATCACTGTTATCATTGCTTCGATATCACCGTTAATTGAATGACCGACACATTCTTTCAGCCGTCCGTCAAGGGCTAATGGAAACCCCGGTTCTAGACATAACTCCCGCACGTCGTCGCAACCCGTGCCTAGGACTATCGAATCTGCCCAGAGTACTCGACCATCAACAGTTAGTCGTTGGGACTATCGAATCTGCCCAAACGTACTCTTGCTTAGAGCATGCTAGAACCTTCAACAATGATGCTATCCAAACCTCCTAGTCAATCTCCTTGACGACTATTCTCATATCCATTCATTATCCTCAACTCGAATCATATCACCGAGTTATCAACATGCTTGGAATGATCCCGTCTGGATTAGACCAAGTCTTCATCACATGATTGCCTCGCTTCATCACATCCTCGCAAAGCCTCATCTCAACATTACATCATCAAATCTATGCATAGGAGCTTCATCATCCCGCTACATATGCCACGAGCAGCTTTCCCAATTCAAGAGCCTTTCTCTTAGCTTTTGAATCATCTTCGATCTAAATCTAATCATCAATCATCTAGTTCATAACAATCAATCAAATCAAACATCAATCCAAGCAATCAAGCATTCAAAAATGATCTAAGTAGACAATTATAACAATAATGGCATTTTCGTAATTAAAGAGTTGAAAGTTCAATGAGCATGAAAACATGGATTATATCTCTACAAACTTGATGAATGAACTTGCATAGGTTAACATATGATAAAATGGATGTAACATCATCATGAACAATGGATCTATATGGATCTACACTTTGGATGAAGAAAATGCATGGAAATCTCTATTTTAACACCAAATCGAGCCAACAATCCGATATACTCCTTTGGATCCGTGTGAGAGATAATCACCACTCACCAAATCACCAAAACAACCTCAAATCAACACGCTTCAGATTTGGACAGCGAAGGATCAAGCTTGATCTATCACGAATCCACTTCAAACGAAGAAATATCTCTTTAAAAGATGAAGATCTTCAATCCAAGCTCTTGAATCTTCAACCTTGATCTTCAATTTGGATGGATGGAAGCACTAGATTAGAGTGGAGAAAAGAAGTGAAGAAGTGTAGAAGTCGAGCTCTCAAAATGGCAGCACTTCGTCGCTTCAAAATCCGGATCTCAAAAATGAAGCCAACCCCCTTCTATTTATAGGCAGAAAATTCGCTAAGTCGTAACTCGGCTAACTCCATAAGTCGTCTCCGACTTATCCCTATCCTCGACTCAACACTCAGCCGACATACGACTTAACAGATCAAGTCCCTACGACTTAAGACAACGCTATCTCCTTAACTTGGCCACGACTCAACCAGGTTACGACCTAACTGGGTCTCCAACCTACGACTTACGAAGGAGTACGACTTACGACTTAACTCTTTAAGTCATCTACGACCTAACACTTTGACCTAACCCAGCGACCTAACAAACTTACGACTTAACACTTAACTGGGTTACGACTTAACCCCATACGACTTAAACAACTGCCGACTCAAAAACTCACTTGTCTAACTTCTAACTCGGTCACGACTTAACACAGCAGCCTACCTACGACTTAACATAGCAGCTTTGCCGATCTATCAGGATAAGACTCAACTCCTAAGTCATCCAGGTCTTAAGTCGACCACTACCTTAACTCGTCAGCCGACTTAACACTTAACTCAAAACCTTAAGTCGTCTACAACAACATAAGTCGATCACTTCCTTAGGTTGTCTATCCCTTAACTCGGCAACGACTTACAACCTACGACTTAACACTTGCCGAGTTAACTTCAACCTACTAACTTAGCCCAGCTACAACTTATTTCCTTAGGTCGCCAAACCATGGGTCACTCCTATCTCCTAAGTCGTATACGACTCACGACTTGTGCTAAGTCGTGAACGACTTAGGACTTAGGCAAAATTTGCCTAAAATCTGAAATGGCTCAAAAATGCTAAAACTCCAGATTTGACGAACTTTTCGATCCGTGAAAATACGGGTCGTTACATTCTCTCCCCCTTAGGAATTTCGCCCCCGAAATTTCAAACAATCGTAGCAATCAAAAACTATTCTGTACGCCTACCATCCATAGCAATCAACAAACCATGCATCCAATTCTAGCTTAGCGTACAGAATTCTAAAACTAGAACAAGTTACAATGTCGCGAGATGACACGACACCTTAGGGCCATACCTTGAAGAGTTCAGGATGAGCTGCCTTCATCCTCTCTTCCACCTCCCACGTACAGTCGTTATCATCATCACTCCATTGTATCTTGAGCAACTTAACTACCTTCCTCCTAAGCTGTTTCGTGTCGGTTTCAACAACACGAAACGGCTTACGAGGTCTTCTATCAACTGGATCAACTTCGAAATCTTCACAGCTATCAGCAGAAACTACTGTATTCGAGTCGTGCACATACTTCCGTAGATATGATATGTGAAAAACATTGTGCACACTCGACATCTTCTCAGGTAACTCCAGTCTATAGGCGAGCTTTCCAATTCGCTCGATAATCGGGAATGGTCCAACAAATCTCGGAGTCAATTTTCCTTTCTTCCCGAATCGGATAACATTCTTCAATGGAGAAATCTTCACGAAAACCATATCTCCTATGTCAAATTCCAAATCTTTACGACGTTTATCGGCATAACTCTTCTGACGATCTTGGGTTGCTTTCATTCGTTGCCGAATGATCTCTATACAATCTGAAGTCTGTCGAATCATTTCTAGCCCAAGTATCAGCTTTTCTCCGGTCTCTATCCAACATGTCGGAGAATTACACGGTCTTCCATACAACGCTTCATACGGTGCCATACCAATGCTTGACTGGTAACTGTTGTTGTATGAAAACTCTACCAAATGAAGGTGATCTTCCCATGATCCTCCGAAATCCAAAACACGAGCTCTGAGGAGATCTTCCAAAACTCGGTTGACTCTCTCGGTCTGACCATCTGTTTGAGGGTGATAGGCTGTACTCAAACACAACTCGGTCCCCAAAACTTCCTGGAAGCTCTTCCAAAATCCACTAGTGAACAATGGGTCTCGATCGCTCACTATACTTTTCGGAATACCATGGAATCGAACTATCCACTTAACATACAACTCAGCCAACTTTGATGCAGTCCTAGTCGATCGAACAGGAATGAATCTTGCGCTCTTGGTCAGACGATCTACAATGACCCAAATCCCTTCATTTCCCATTCTTGTTCTAGGTAGTCCATCAATAAAATCCATCGATATCTGCTTCCACTTCCATGTAGGAACTTCTAATGGCTGAAGCAATCCACTTGGCTTCTTCTGTTCAGCCTTTACCAACTGGCAGTTCATACACTTGGAAATAAAATTTCCAACATCCTTCTTCATACCTTCCCAATAGTAGGTTCTCTTCATATCCCGATACATCTTATTTCCACCTGGATGAATTGTCAGCTTCGAGTGATGACTTTCCTTCAGAACTTCACTCCTCAATTCATCTATATCGGGAACAACTAGTCGTCCTTGCTTCCGAAGCCAACCCTCTCGATCGACCTCGAATCCTTTATCCTTTTCTGGATCCAATCCAGATTCCAAATCACGGATAATCCTGACAAGCTTACCGTCTCGCTTTTGGCTCTCGCCAATCCTTTCCACAAGAGTGGGTCTTATCGATAAGTTTGCCAACATCTCAGGTTCCAATTCACATCTAGGCCTGAAGTCAAATCCAGCTAAATACTCGAGATTCTTCCATTCCAAAAACATGGCTCCCAATCCTGCATGTCTTCGACTTAACGCATCTGCCACTGCGTTACCTTTTCCCGGAGTATAAGCTATACCAAAATCATATGATGCCAAAAACTCTAGCCAACGTTGCTGCCGAAGATTCAAATCTTTTTGGGAGAAAAGATACTTCAACGACTTGTGATCCGTAAACAACTCGAATCGAACTCCCAATAGATAATGTCTCCACATCTTCAGAGCAAATACAATCGCTGCTAACTCTAAATCATGAGTTGGGTAATTCCTTTCATGCGGCTTCAGTTGTCGACTGGCATACGCAACAACTTTATCCCTCTGCATCAGCACTGCTCCAAGTCCAGTACCACATGCGTCGGTGTAAACCACCATCTCATCATTCCCACTTGGAATAGTCAAAACAGGAGCACTCGTCAATCTCTCTTTCAGGATTCCGAAAGCTTGCTCACACTTAGCATCCCAACTGAACACTTGGTTCTTTTTCGTCAATCCTGTTAACGGTGCAGCTACCTTGGAGAAGTCTTTGATAAACCGTCGATAATATCCTGCTAATCCAAGAAAACTTCTCACATCAGATGCATTCTTAGGTCTAACCCAATCCTGGATTGCTGCCACCTTAGCGGGATCAACCGCTATTCCATTTCCAGAAATCACATGGCCTAAGAACCTCACTTCACTCTTCCAGAAGTGACACTTCGAAAACTTAGCCTTCAGCTGATGTTTCCGTAAGATTTCCAAAACAATACGCAAGTGCGTCTTGTGCTCTTCTTCCGTTCTGGAATAAATCAGAATATCATCCACGAACACAAGTACGAACTTGTTCAACTGATCTCTGAACACTCTATTCATAAGATCCACAAAGTATGCTGGCGCGTTAGTCAATCCAAACGGCATTACCAACCACTCAAAGAAACCAGATGGTGTCCGAAAAGCAGTCTTCGGCACACTATTCTTAGCCACTCTCAACTGGTGAAATCCCGTTGCCAAATCCATCTGAGAAAACACCTTAGCCTCGTGAAGCTGATCAAACAAGTCATCTATTCTCGGCAATGGATACTTGTTCTTCTTTGTCACCTTATTCAGCTCACGATAATCCACACACAATCTCAACGACCCATCTGCCTTGGTTGCGAACACAACTGGTGCACCCCACTCGGACACACTACGCCGAATGAATCCTTTCTTCAAAAGATCATCAACTTGCACCTTCAACTCTTACTGTTCCCTAGGCGCCATCCGCCTAAGAGGCATCACAACAGGTCTGGCTCCTTCAACTAGATCTATACGAAACTCGATCTCTCTATGCGGCGGCAATCCTTTGACTTCGTCAAAGACATCCTCGAATCCATTTGCGATTGGCACTAAAGACAGTCCATCCCGTGGAACAACTAGCGAATACATGAAGCTCATGAAGACGCCTTCCTCATGCTTACATCGTATCACAATCTTTTGCCCCTCCACATTCTCGACTGTCACCTCCAGCCTCTCACAATCAACCTTAGCCGCATACTTCCTAAGCCAGTCCATACCCAAAAT
Organism: Allium fistulosum; assembly: GCA_030737815.1. NCBI lineage: Eukaryota > Viridiplantae > Streptophyta > Magnoliopsida > Asparagales > Amaryllidaceae > Allium > Allium fistulosum. Next base: position 418,381,376 of record CM060907.1, on the reverse strand, counting down.
AATTCCGAACCCCGCAAAGTTCAGAACAAAACAATCACAAACAAAAGAGCAACCATGACTCGACACAATCAGACCACGGCATAACATACACAAACAAGACGAACCCCCAACTGGATTAGTCACAACCAATGGCCTATCAACAATATCCGGTTCCAAACCTAACCGGTCTACGAGTTCATTACAAACAAACGAATGCGACGCTCCAGTATCAAACAAAACTCTAACTGGAACACCACATAGGAAAAGAGTACCTTGAACAACCACACTCTTTCCTTTCTCTTCAGCAGTAGGAGCTTTCGAAGATGACGGAACAGCTCCCAAAGCATAAGCTTGCACAATCTGCTTGTCCTTCCTCGGTTCTGGACAATTCTTCCTGATGTGCCCTGGCTTGTCACAGTTATGACACTTCATCGGCACCTTAGGATTCTTACAATCCTTAGAGAAATGGCCCTTCTGCTGACAGTTGTAGCAAGTCACCTCGCCTTTCGGCTTCTTCTGGCCATCCTTACCCTTCTGCTGCTGCTGCTTCCTCTTCTTGTTTCCACCCTGTTGGGGTTTAGACTCTTCCCTGGTCACAGCAACAACAGATCCTTCCTTAGGAAACAGACTCTTATGCCTAAGAGCTTTCTCCACAAGCTTCTCAAATGAATCGTCCAAATGATCCACAAACTGTCTCCCAAGATAACTATCCAAGCCGGTCACAAACTTCTCATTCTTCTGATAAGCAGATTCAATATATGACCGAGCATATTTGGACAAAGCTTCAAACTCAGAAACATACTCAAGAACTGATCTCCCTCCTTGCTTGAGCTCCACAAACTTCTTGAACAAAACAGACTTCTGAGCTGTAGAAATGAACTTAGCTTCAAACCTAACTTGGAATTGCTCCCAAGTAATCTCTTCCTCCGGAGTATCGATGGTAATAGAGTTCCACCAATCAGAAGCTCTCCCTTGAAGCTGCCTTGATGCCAACTTCCTCTTAGTTGCATCATCAATTCCCAAATCACCAAAGATCCTTCTACAAGCATCTATCCATCTGTGGACTTCGATAGTTGATTCTATTCCCAAGAAAACCTTCCCTCCAAGAGCAGTATAATCCTTGCACAACATAGCAAAATCCACTGGTTTCGGAGTTTGGACTTGAACTCCAACATCAACTGCTGCCCCCGGAACTGGTATCCTTCTCATGATCGAAGTCATCATAGCTTCGAACATGGCTGCATAATCAGCAGTCTCTTCAGTAGCATGGCCTTCCCTAGCAGCTGGTCTCCCTCTTCGACTCATTCTCAATATCTATAAAAAGGAATGATTAGAACATCTAGAGAAACAACTGCATAAAGAACTCGAACTCAACTAAACTACTATATTATATATAGTATTCATCCATCAAAATACAATTACGTCTCTCATACGTAGTTACGACGGCGAGCGTTGGGTAAAATCGATTAACCAATGCTCTGATACCAAATGTGACGACCGCCCATGACCCCTGCACCGAATCTAGAGATAGTGCGCTGTTAAGTGTGCCAGGCGACCATGGACGATTGTCAGGGTAGATTAAAACTACAGAATCTATCGTATTACTCACAGCGCATGGACAAAATACAATAGAACATATGTATAGTGAAGCTTTACAGAACAAAATGACATCATATAAAACTCCATAATAGTTGAATACAAGCATCCAAATAGTCAATACATCAAGCCTCACTACATATCTCTCAGAGAATACAAACAGCGGATTATCCGGTACATATAATAAGAAGATAATATGCAACCCTCTAGCTCGTCTTCGATATAAGCATCGTGAGAAGAGAACAGCACCTGTCACCTGCTACCTAGTCTGCCCGTCCCAAAAATGGACGAACAGCCCAAGGCAATAAGAATTAAAACATAAAGGCTTGAGTCAGACAACAGTCTTAGTGAGCAGTAAATTAACTAACAACATACCAAAAGAGCATAAAGGAAAAGGAATAGGAATACAACGCTCCCACTCCAACCTCATTCTACAGTGATAGCCCCCAGACACACACTAAGCAGAAGCAAACATAGCAGAACATACAATTTAAAGTAAAGCTACTATCACTCGAGTCAAGGGCGATGTTTTCCAAGTACCAAGGCCTAAATCAGATAAGCACCCAGAAAATACCGCTCTTGAGCCCGAATGACGATACAACCAAACATTCATGACTCTGGCTATCACTGTTATCATTGCTTCGATATCACCGTTAATTGAATGACCGGCACATTCTTTCAGCCGTCCGTCAAGGGCTAATGGAAACCCCGGTTCTAGACATAACTCCCGCACGTCGTCGCAACCCGTGCCTAGGACTATCGAATCTGCCTAGAGTACTCGACCATCAACAGTTAGTCGTTGGGACTATCGAATCTGCCCAAACGTACTCTTGCTTAGAGCATGCTAGAACCTTCAACAACGATGCTATCCAAACCTCCTAGTCAATCTCCTTGACGACTATTCTCATATCCATTCATTATCCTCAACTCGAATCATATCACCGAGTTATCAACATGCTTGGAATGATCCCGTCTGGATTAGACCAAGTCTTCATCACATGATTGCCTCGCTTCATCACATCCTCGCAAAGCCTCATCTCAACATTACATCATCAAATCTATGCATAGGAGCTTCATCATCCCGCTACATATGCCACGAGCAGCTTTCCCAATTCAAGAGCCTTTCTCTTAGCTTTTGAATCATCTTCGATCTAAATCTAATCATCAATCATCTAGTTCATAACAATCAATCAAATCAAACATCAATCCAAGCAATCAAGCATTCAAAAATGATCTAAGTAGACAATTATAACAATAATGGCATTTTCGTAATTAAAGAGTTGAAAGTTCAATGAGCATGAAAACATGGATTATATCTCTACAAACTTGATGAATGAACTTGCATAGGTTAACATATGTTAAAATGGATGTAACATCATCATGAACAATGGATCTATATGGATCTACACTTTGGATGAAGAAAATGCATGGAAATCTCTATTTTAACACCAAATCGAGCCAACAATCCGATATACTCCTTTGGATCCGTGTGAGAGATAATCACCACTCACCAAATCACCAAAACAACCTCAAATCAACACGCTTCAGATCTGGATAGCGAAGGATCAAGCTTGATCTATCACGAATCCGCTTCAAACGAAGAAATCTCGCTTGAAAAGATGAAGATCTTCAATCCAAGCTCTTGAATCTTCAACCTTGATCTTCAATTTGGATGGATGGAAGCACTAGATTAGAGTGGAGAAAAGAAGTGAAGAAGTGTAGAAGTCGAGCTCTCAAAATGGCAGCACTTCGTCGCTTCAAAATCCGGATCTCAAAAATGAAGCCAACCCCCTTCTATTTATAGGCAGAAAATTCGCTAAGTCGTAACTCGGCTAACTCCATAAGTCGTCTCCGACTTATCCCTATCCTCGACTCAACACTCAGTCGACATACGACTTAACAGATCAAGTCCCTACGACTTAAGACAACGCTATCTCCTTAACTTGGCCACGACTCAACCAGGTTACGACCTAACTGGGTCTCCAACCTACGACTTACGAAGGAGTACGACTTACGACTTAACTCTTTAAGTCATCTACGACCTAACACTTTGGCCTAACCCAGCGACCTAACAAACTTACGACTTAACACTTAACTGGGTTACGACTTAACCCCATACGACTTAAACAACTGCCGACTCAAAAACTCACTTGTCTAACTTCTAACTCGGTCATGACTTAACACAGCAGCCTACCTACGACTTAACATAGCAGCTTTGCCGATCTATCAGGATAAGACTCAACTCCTAAGTCGTCCAGGTCTTAAGTCGACCACTACCTTAACTCGTCAGCCGACTTAACACTTAACTCAAAACCTTAAGTCGTCTACAACAACATAAGTCGGTCACTTCCTTAGGTTGTCTATCCCTTAACTCGGCAACGACTTACAACCTACGACTTAACACTTGCCGAGTTAACTTCAACCTACTAACTTAGCCCAGCTACGACTTATTTCCTTAGGTCGCCAAACCCTGGGTCACTCCTATCTCCTAAGTCGTATACGACTCACGACTTGTGCTAAGTCGTGAACGACTTAGGACTTAGGCAAAATTTGCCTAAAATCTGAAATGGCTCAAAAATGCTAAAACTCCAGATTTGACGAACTTTTCGATCCGTGAAAATACGGGTCGTTACATTTATGTTTGAAATAATCTTGTCGAAACGGAGTTTGGGATATGAACATTGCAATACAATATTACAATTTGTTAATTTAATTTAGGTCATTAAATTGTTAATAATTTTCATTGATTATAAGTGTTAAATATAAATTATAAATTACCTCTTTCTATTTCAAATGATTGTCATTGTTATATAAATACAAATATGTGTGTGTGGGGGGTTTGTGTGAAAAAGGATTTCTAATTATTATTAATCATTAACTATCAAATTTTGATTTACCCATTATTATATTTGAATTGTTATTATAAAGTTATCATTTAAACTTAAAGTACTAATCATCAATTAATAAAGTGTAATGTGACTACTGAGCAGTTTTAAGTTAAATAAATTGATCATGATCATTAACTATTACATTATAAATAATCATACTTTTTTTTCTCTTTTAAGTAGAACACTCACTTTGATGTTTCGAGGTTCGAATCCATCAACCTCTAAGATTTCAGCCTACTACGCTGTACCAGTGACCTCTCGAGCTAGTGGTACTTGACACATCTAATATTTATTTTATTAATAACTATTTAATTCAATCAAATAAGCAATGTACCTTTATTTCTTATGTCAACTTTAGCACTCAAAGTGATCAAAACACCAAGTTTACAATCTGCTCAGTCTAGGAATGAAACCATACAGTTTGCTTATGTCTAACTAGTTACATGCAGCAAACAAGTAGCACAAACAACTCGGTTGTACCATACCAACAAATACATTTCAATCCTCATCTATAAATCTCTAAACCTAAACAAACAAACAGATTGGCTGAACACTGATACACTTCTTTCTGTTTTTTTTACATGTTTACACAACGTAAATTAAAAATAGCGCTTTTTTTTTCTTTCTCACATAAACCATCAGTTACACTTAATGAGAAGTTTAAGTGCACAAAAACATATTAGAAAACTAGCTAGGTACGTAGGTGCAAGTGCCGCCTCCTCCGACTACTATTTACATTCTTCAACCTCTACAGCAATCTTTCACTTTTCAGCTCACCAAGTTGCCATCTTTACTATTCCTACTGCCCTGACGCAACCCCCTCCTCCACCCCCTTCAACTAAAATTGGAAAACTTTGTGCATGTTGTGCATGTTATTATTATGGGGATCGGCGCCATGATTTGATGCCTTTTGGCGTACTAATCTTGAATGGGCTCCAGCTTTTTCTACGTCTTGGGCTTTCGGAGAAAAGCCCAGATGCCAACGCTTGCTGGAACCATATTTCAAATTCGTCGTCTTCAGGGTTCATTTCTGCGTCCAAGCTCCATGGATACCTTGAACCGTTGTTTGATCTTTGTATCGTCTTCATGTTTACATGAAAACTTGGCTTATGAGTGTTTGGCTTGCATGACATTCCCTGTTTCAGTTTCACAATCCATGTTTCAGTCACAATTTATTTGATATGATAGTTTATGTGGTGAGACTTATGTTCTTCATTTCAAAATTGTCATCTAGTTCTATTTACAGTAGGATTTTTTTGTAATATGTGTGTGTATCTATATATGTGTGTGTATCTATATATGTGTGTAGGCATGCTCTGAAAGCTAATCACACAAATAGATCAATTTTGAAACTATTTACAAATATAGGCTACTTTTGGTCATGTCAACGCCATGCTGGCAAAAAATGTACTGACCACATTTCAAATGTCGCCAATATATATCTTTTTTTAAAGTTTATACCGGCTGCATTTCAAAATGCGCCACTACCATTTAAGAAAATAACACAGGTGCCATATTGTTTATTTGTTTATTATGGACGGCTTTTCAAACAGTGCCAGTTTTCTTGTAAAAAAAAATGTAATGGCAACATAGTACGTTTTGCCACTGTAGCGCTGACATGGCGAAAAGTGGTCTATATTTATAAATAGTTCTAGAAGCAGCCTATTTGCGTCATTGAATTTTAAAACAAAGCCTGAATTTAAAAGTTTCTATTTACAAGACTTTGTGTATGCAATAATGAAAAAGCAGACAAGTGAGTAACCTGACAAATTGCCCATTCAGAAACATCAAAGATTTTACTTTCAGCACATACAAAGGCTCGTGGTATTTCCACCTGAACGAAAAAAAGAAGAGAATGAACCCCCATCAAAATGAACATTGATCACCTTTTCTTCATCAGGCCAACAGAAATTAGATGAGATAATTAACCTGAAGGAAAAACCTAGGGCTAAATTTAGTCTGAAGGACACAAGTTTAATATGAAGGACAACAGAATGGTATATTCATATAACATTACCACATATAATACTATATTCATATAGTATTACACATATATAGCATTACACAAAGTTTTAAAATTTTGAAAACTCGTCGACCTTTTGTGATGCTATTGTCATTACCTCTTTCATCAGTTCCCATGTTCTTTGTCAATGCACATATAATGCCATTGCCATTACCTCACACAGCCAATACATGGAAAACTGTTTATGGGAGAAGAAGAAGAAGAAAAAAAAAAAAAACCTTTCGCGGAGAAGAGAGAATGTGAGAGCATCTATATTCAACCCAGCCTTCTCCATCTTTAGCAGGGTGATACAGGGAGCAATCCTAATAACAAATATCATGTGTCATGCATTGACGCCTTTTGTTATATAAGCTCTGTACAAACTCTCAATAAAACACACACACAAAAAGAGAGAGAGGTGGCGGTGTAAGGATTTCACAGTAGACAGACCTGACACCATCTAGCAGTTGCTTTACTTTTAGATGTACATATCCATATATGTGAATTACCACATTTTGTGCATTCTATGCGCCTGGATTCATCCGAGTGAAAATTCAATCCATTCTTCATAAGGTAGGAAGAAATACAAAATGTATTAGCAAGTCTCAACATGTTACTTAGAGAAGCTTTATAGATAAACTAATAAAACTTGACATGCAAATATCAATTACTTGTTGAGAGGCACCACGGGAATTTTGAAATATTCTCCTAGATTCCTCTTTCTTCAAATGATCATCATAAGTCTTCTTTTTTGTGAAATCTGAAAGGATCTGATAATGAAATATCAACACACGTTAGATAGCTTTTATCATACTCTTCTTAGATCAGGAGAATTATAATTTTACCTCATATGCGCACTGGAGTTTTTTGAATGATTCACTTGCTAAAGGATTTCCCATGTTTTTATCGGGATGCACAAGCACAGCCTTTGTCGTAATAAATGAGCGAAAATTTACACAAACAATTTAGTATATATAATAGAAATTTTGGTTAAATATGTTTCTAGGTAAATATAAACACACCATTCTACGATATTCCTTTTTAAGCATCAATGGATCAATGCTTCTATATCGAGGTAAACCAAAGGCTTCATAATGATTTGAGCTGTCAACTATCCTTTTCATTTCATCTACAGATAGCGGCTCAGCTTTTAGCACTTTGCTAAAAGGAGCTTCCTTCTGGATGTTCAAGATGGTTGGTGTTGTAGGTGTTTTACATGGTGATGACTTGGTAGGGCTTGCTTTTTCCGCTTCACTTTCCATGGAGAAGTATTCACAATTTTCTGAAAAATCATCTATAACTGGTTCTTGTTCCTTTTGTTCCTCAAAATTTGTACTATCACTAACACCATCATATCCTTGGTGTAGCTTGCTTAGAAGATTGGTTGAAATGAAAGCAAGATTGAATGAAAGGAAAACTCCAAGTAAACCAGCACGGACATTAACAAAGTATATAGCATATACAGTTGCAAATACGATGAGTACACGGGCATGATGCAAGGAAATAACATAACCTGTATATATTAGTACTACTTCAGTATTCTATGTTGCAAGAAAAAAAATACAAATTGATCCATTACATACCTCCAACTATTAATAGCATTCCAGTAATCCACATACTGCCGAATATCCACATAATTAAAATTCCAAATGACCCGACAATAAAAAGACCAGGACTAGAACCTAAAAGATGTATAGTTGCCCCAGCAGCTCCCTAAAAGGTTTGTAAAAGTAAGATATCCGTCCATAAAACCCCACTTGGTTGTCATATGCATGGATGAGTTCTGAACGTTCAAGGATATTTACCGATCTTGTCTAGATGTATTGTGTAAGTTTAGCATGTTCACATGTTATAATAAGAATGTGGATTCTACCAATGTCATTAATCAGCAAAATAGATAACTAACAAACTATTTACTCTTTTAAATTATGGTTCATGGAGAAACACAAATATTCATCCAAGACATTTTCGTTCTCCATAAATTTTCACTTTAGGTTTTCCCCCTCTCTAACATGCCTTTTATTCTACATTTAAAAAGGAAAAACAAGTTTGAAGAGTGATATCAGTTTGTTAGAATCATGGTACTAAGGCAATGAGCGATACAAGAAATTATTCTCAAAAAGTTTAATTGAAGGTATAACTAAAATTTAGCAATATTTTTTCTTCAGAAATATCAATTTGAGATGAGGGAGCAATAATTAGTTTACCAGATGGTAGCATGTGTCATATATCTGTATATAATGTAGTTTCCACTCAGATGGATCGTGTACATTCAATTCAATTTTAATGTAAAAAAGGTTGATCATTTCCATATGAGGGCAACAATATCATTCATTAATATTCAGGTAGTAGACTTAGTGATTGAATATTGCTACAACAAGAAGATGATTCCTATTTTGTATTACTGTTGTGATATTTGAGTCAAAATGGTTAAACTATCATCTAAACCTTTTATTTTCAATTACACTGCTATCCATAGTGAATAATGCGGGATGCAGCTGGCTGACTTCTTAATCACAAAAATCAGAGGTATCACAGTTTTTTAACAACCCATCACTGTAAAAAAGAGATATCTACCATTGAATCACTACAAGACCTAGTAAAATATCAACATATGCCTTTTTTGTGACAAATTTGGCACCAAAGCATGGTTTCTGTACCTTTTACTTGCTATCTAATTATCTACAATGCTACTTTCATGTTTTAAGTTGATGGGCATAGTGTTAAATGGGTGAAACTTCAATTTGAATTGAACACCTCTAAGCATCAACATTGTAATGCAACTTAGTATATCAATAAAATGGGATGTTTGATGTTGACCATTACTAATACACTTCAAATCACAATTCCATGTACCGAATTATTATAACAAAAGTAAAATATTTTCAACTATTGGCACCTTGGTGTAAATAAAATAATCAAAGTGTCTAACTCACACACAAGCCTGCACAGTAATAAAATTCAGGTTCAAAAATGCGGGATGTGATCACCTGGACCAATTTTTGGTGTCCCGGTGTGCCCAGCAAATCAGCACAAGACACATATACATTTATTTTGGAAATAGATTCCTAAGCAAAAGTTGTTTGGACTTATTTGCAAAATTTAAAGTGTTATGATTGACTGTGCACACCGGAACACCAAACTTTGGGTTCGGGTGATTTCCTCCCCAATCACCCCAAAAATGCAGCGGTAACTAGGAGTCTACTCCGCTCCTTTTTATATACAATCAGTGTGATTGTCGGCAGATGTAACTTCCTTAGATCACTTAGCGTGTGTTACATATAAAAATTGAGATAATTTTTTTTTTCAGCTTTGTAGAAGCAAACTATGTAGACCCTCCCTACTAACATTACATTTTCTAATACCAAACACCATTAGATGTGACAGATAGCATAGTAGAGCTTCTATTATTTTAGCTTTTTTTTGTCCAAACCATGAACAATTAAATGTTACAGATTACAATGTAGTTCATTCATAAGGAAAAACCATAATATGTCAATGAAATGTTATAGTGCATCAAGGTCGTAACGATTTTCTAACAAACCTTAGCTCATGCCAATAAAAAAGGATAACTAATAAATAAGATATATATGAAAAGCAAAACGGATGCTCACCAGACCAAGAAGTGTATACAAAACACACGAAATTGAACTGAAACTAACAAAGCAGCTCCACATAATTACAAAAAGGGACATCGAGCCCAAACCAATCAAAGACCAAAACCCATTAATTGCACAATCCCGCCAATGCAAGAGTAGCATCAATACAAACTTTCCAAAACTCCAACACCAAAAATTAATCATTGGCCAGTTCTGATCTACAATGAAGACAAGCTTTTCTTTGGAGTATTTCGATAACAAAGCTTGCTTTTGAGACTGAATCCACATCCACCCTTGCTTAAACAATCCATTAACATCCACCATTTATCGAAATAAATTTCAACCAATTATCAACATACAGTGCATCAATATCGCGATTCCCGAACCACTTCCAAATTAATTTACGCAACACCCATGAAAGAAGGCTTAGTTAGAATAGCTGCCTAACACCCAGCTTATGGAAATCTCTAAGAATGGATCAAAACGTACCGACAAGGGAGTTTGATGCGGTCACGGAACACGAAATGTGAGCTTTATTTCACTTAGAGCTCGTGAAAAAGTAGAAAGAGAAATAAAGGAAAAGATAAGATCTCATGAAGGGAGAGGAGTAAAAATTAGGGTTTTATTTTTTTATTACTATAAATTTTTAGAATTTGGAAAGTTTTCCACACTGTGCAGTTAAAAGAAGTGGAAGAGAAGAGAGGGTGATTTCGTAATTTCTCATTTACGTTTCCTAGACTTTCTTTAATTGCAAGATACTTTTTACCCTTGTTTGTAGGAATTATTGGATAAGGTTGTTAAGTTGTGCTTTAAAGAAGAGAAGATTTACTTTTAGAAACTTTAGTTTAATTTAATAAAATACAGCACTACTTTCATTTTGTCTATACCAAAAGAACCACACAAATAAACTACTATTAACAAAGAGAGTCATTTATAGAAACATTTGTTTGTAGTTTTTTGAATTACATTTTTCAATAAATTTATTGATAAATATATTATTGTTTTGGTAATTTCTCGAATAAAATAGGATCATTTTGTGCGACTTTCATTTTTATTGATTGTCTATGATTTCCGATAAAAACATAATAATAATTTTGAAAAATTATTAATTTCTATGAAAAAACTTCGTTTTTTAAACTTTTTTTTAAAGCAGAACTTTTTAACAAAATTAAATTTTTACTAGAGAAAAAAGCTTTCAATAAAATTGGAGTATTTTCCTAAATTTTGAGGAATATGAGCATTATATGAGATATTAGTGGATAGAGTCACGTAGTTAATTTCGAAGAGATTTCAGTAGACAAGTTAAAAAATAAAATCTTTATTGTTCATCGTGTTTCTGATTTTAGAAAATCTCATCTTGTATTAGTATGGTAACACGAACATTGTGTTCTTGATTTCAATAAATCTCATCTTGCATTAGTATGGTAATACGAATTGTTTTGGACTTCGAAAATATTAATTTTCAAAACATATGACAAAAAGAATTTTGGTATATTTTTGTTTCTTTTAATATTTATGGATTTTGATTGGGGTCTTTTATGGTAAAAATTTACAATTTTTGAATATATTTTTTCCAGAATTTGTTGAAGAGTTTCAAAATATTTATGTAGCACTTCGAGGTTTTCCTAAAAAGTTTCAAACCTTTCAGGAAAAAAGATTTTTTGAATAAATTTGATTTTCTTTAAAGAAGATTTATTTTTTAACAACAATTGATCATTCTAGAAAAATATATTTTAAAATGTTTAATTTGTACAAAAAAAACTAAAAAAAATAAACTTTTTGAACCAAACTATAATTTTACTGAAAATATTATTTCGAATTTTCAAACGAGTCATTTGTTTAAGAAATTAATATATTTATTTTATTTATGTTTAAATATCAAAATAAGTATGAGAAAATTGATTTGATATATTTGTAACGTCCTCCAATACCCTTGCTATTATAGGAGTTCGCCGTAAAAAAGAAAGGGGAATAAACATTAAATGTGTTATCAAAAGTTTGTAATTACTTCTGATAACACTAACTTGCTCCTGGATTGTAAGAAACGGTACCATCACAACTTGAAACGACCAATGCAACCAATTAAATCAATACACTATAGTTATATTATAGTGCATGGTCGTCACACATAGGTTATAACTAGGTGCCCAGAATACTCTAGTTTGAATAGAATAATATATTATTTACAGTGTTCTTTCAACAAAAAGATAGTGATTTATACACTACAAGGGGAAAAGGCTATTCCAATGGCTCCAAGCCGTTGGCGGTCGTTGGTAGCCGTTGGAAATGCCGTTGGAATAGCGTTCACGCTTTCCAACGGCTTCCAACGGAAGCAACGGGGCTATTCCAACGACATTTCCAACGGCTACCAACGACAAGTAACCGATGGACGCCGTTGGAAGCCGTTGCAATAAATTGACCAATAAGCCATTGGTAGCCGTTGCTAATCTGGGTGAAATTTTTTTTATAGCAGCAAGCCATTCACCTTCCAGCCACACACAATCAATATATATCAATTTCCATTCCATTTCCACTCCATTTCACATATATATCACATATTCAACACATTATATCACAAACAATATAAACAACCAAAAATCAACATCAAACATTACATATTCAAGTCCAACTCCATATTCAAACATTACATATTTAAGTCCAACTCCATATTCAAACATTACAACCAAACCCTCACCAACACCAACTCCAACTCCATATTCAAGTCAATATATACAATGCAAACACTTAAACCTCACCACCTCAAAGTCAATACATACACAATAACCATCAAACACAATCCTCGCCACCTCAAAGTCAATATATACAATAACCAACCACAAAGACAATAATCATCATACCTCTCAAGCTTCATCATCACCTCCGGAAGCACCAGACGACGAAGGGAAGGAACCATGCCTCTGCGCGTACTCCGCTAAACGTTGATTCAGCTGCTCCATTTGTATAGCGCGAAGACGGTCCTGCTCTTGCAGCTGCTCAACCATGGTTCTAAGCTCTTTTATTTCAGCTTTGTCACAAGCCTTTTGAGCTGCCCGAACCTGCAAATAGAATATGAGATGTTCACATTTGTATTATAATCATTTTCTTAAGCAACGTATATTTTAAAATATAGAAACGTAAATGACGTGATCTTAAGCAATGCATATACCACAAATAAATGCATATTTTTAATACAATATATAGGTGTATCTATAGGTTAATTTATTAAATATAATATTGCAATGTTTATAAGATTACCGCTTGGTTTCCATAGCCATAGCGCCTATTCCGCTGCGTCAGATCCATAATAATGTCGAAAATATTATCTTCCTCCTCTACCGTCAACTCATCGCGATCCGATTCTGAAAGCAGCTATGCCCGTGCCTCCTGAAACTTTGCCTAAAATAAAAAACAATTACAGATTAAAATTAGTAGAATAGGATTTAAACATATGGATATTAATAAAATAAGTTTTAAAATATGCATACATATGCAGCCGTCGCCTTATCATCATCATCCCACTGATATGTAATATTGCCAGCATTGTCTGCTTGTCTTGATGCGTGGGTGCGGGTAAATACCTCCATCATAGACACGCGACGTCCAACCGATCTTTCCTGCAATAAATAATTTATATATTTTAATTTTTCATAGCTAATTACCGAACTAATTAATATACAAAATGTAATAACGGTTTAGATAAATTTACCAAGTCCTCACGGTGATGCTGAAAAGACTTGGATCCGCCATGATGCGTTACATGATTCCTACTTCTATTGGCAGAGTTCCTCTCCGACTCCATCTGCAATTTAAATTGAATATTATATTTATACTAATTGCGAAATAATTAACTATATATTTGGTAGATTTACCTTGAACTCGTCGGTCTCCCACCAACTCATCCAAGAATCCCATACGGAAGCGCCCATCCAGTTCGGTTTCTTCCCCGATTTTTTAAGAGCTGACATTACCTCCCTATAATTTTTGGCGACCTTCGAATTCCAGTGGCGCTGAACCATGGCGACATCGGCCTCTACCAAGTCCACTTGCCCCTGTACAAAGAGAAAACATTACTAATTGTTCATTTATACTTATTCATATAGTAAAGTGGTATAAACTCACCAGAAAATCCTGCCAGATGGCCTCCCTGACATGGTCAGGGATCTTACTCCACTTAGGCCAGCAATATGTCATCCTGCTCATATATGATTGCTTGGAAATGCCAAGCACAACTCCTGAGGGCTCCAAATCAAATCCCATGTGTTAAATAAAACAAAGCTTTGGACAAGTATATATATGTATGAACAAATTTATATTGTTATCATTTTAATTTTGATACTTACGCTTCATCAGCCTTCGGCTGCAAATATACAAGTGGTCGAGCCGAAGGCTCACCACTACTCTCGCCGGCCGAGCGAGAAGAGCTACGACGTCTGGAGCCTGACATAATACCTGTTGAAAGTTTCATTTTTAATTATAGACATAGATAAAATGATGATGATATGTGGTGCATGTAATGATGATGATGATATATATGTGATGCGTGTGCGTGAATATATAATTGTAAAAATTACCGGATATTACTCAGTCCTCGTCGTTTTCTGATTCAGACTCGATCTCGTGTTCTATATCGTTTTCCTCTACACTCTCAAATGCTTCGACTAATACATTTGTCTCATCATTTAATTGTCCAAAATCAGTTTGATCGTCTGTAATTGTGATTTCAACATTTTCTTCGATATCTGCTTGATAAGCTTGTTCTTCTGGAATATTTTTTCCATCGAATGTAAATCTCGCCTTGGTTTTAAAAACCACAGACCAATCCGCTTTATCTCTTTTTAGAGACGGATAAGGGGCGTAATAAACCTGTAGGGCTTGTTTGGCTAGTACAAACGGATCGTACTGCTGATAACGAGAGGTATGTTTTATTTCTATAAGATTATAATTTGGATGCACGTTAATACCAGAACCTGGAACATTGCTGAACCAGTTGCATCTAAACAAAAAACTTCCTCTGCGGGTCTAAAATATTTCAATTGTAAAATCTGGGTTAACACGCCATAAAAATCATGTATATGATTATTAGGATCATCACTGCCTTTAACAAATACACCGGTATTGTTTGTTAATTTTTCAGCACCGTATTCTTTGGTGTTGAATTTATATCCATTAACGAAAAATATTAGATACGTTTTAACTTTCCTTTTCGGTCCCAACGCCAAATGTTGTAATCCTTCATCGACCACATTATTTGTAGGATCACAAACCCAGTTCGAAAACCAAGTAGCGGAATTTTTGCTTAAATCGCCGTTTGGATTTTGTGATTCATAAACACTGCAAACAAAAACAATATATTGCTTTATTATTAATTTACACATGCAGTATTAAATTAAATTTATCAAAACTTGTAATCTGATAATCACCTAATAAATGGTGCAACTTTTGGACAATTAAGAAGAATATACGTGTGTGCTACATGGTAATCTCTATCATCTAACCATACTTCTACACATTTTCCAGCATGTCGACCATGTTGTTTAAAAATAGATAACATTGCTTCAGAAGAAATATCTTGTTCGACGGCCTCATCATTACGCGCAACACTTTGAAATGATAAATTCACATGATCATTGAAATAATGAGAGAAAAAGAACGATGCTTCTTCTTCGATATATGATTTGCAAATCGAACCTTCAACTCGAGCTTTTTGTCTCACTTTTTTCTTTAAATGATTTAAGTACCTAATAAAAAATATTTCATATCAATATTGATTTTTAATTATATAGTTAAATTACATACTCAGTATTAACAACATACCTCTCGAATGGATACATCCATCCATATTGCACAGGACCTCGAAGACGTGCTTCAAATGGAAGATGAACAGGTAAATGCTCCATTACATTGAACAAACCTGGAGGAAATATTTTCTCCAGTTTGCAGAGCAGTATAGGGATTTCTACCTCAAGTTTACGAAGACGGTCAACTTTTAACGTAGTTGAACAAAGCTCCTTATAAAATAAACTAAGTTCTGTTATAACCTTCCAAACTTTTACGGGCAACAATTCTTTGAAAGCGACGGGTAACAAATTTTGCATCATTACATGACAATCATGGCTTTTCATCCCACTCAGTCTTCCATTCTTATAGTCGACACATCTACGAAGATTAGATGAAATTCCATCAGGAAATCGTAATCCTTCCACCCATTTTAACAGTACTTTATCTTGGTTGTTATCTAATTCATAACATGCTTTGGGTTTTTTAGTGTCATTTGGCTTCATATGAAGCTCAGGACGATTACATATTTCTTCTATATCACGTCTTGATTTCAGATCGTCCTTAGTCTTTCCCTTAACATTCAAAAGTGTATTAAACACATTATCGAATACGTTTTTCTCGTTATGCATCACGTCAATGTTATGACGGATTAAGAGATTTTTCCAATAAGGCAACTCCTAGAATATACTCTGTTTGCACCAATTATGAAACGTCGATTTACCTTGGATTTCAGTTTGCTGCCCGGTTTCATGTATCTTTGGATAATCTTTTACAAGTTCATATATATCTTCACTTGACCAAATCGTTGGTGGTTGTAAAGTCTCATGTCTATTAGCTATGAAGAATTTTTGTCTCTTCTAAAAGTATGATTAATATGGAGAAAACGTCGATGACAATCAAACCATGAAATTTTCTTCCCATGCCGTAAAAAAATGCTCGTGTTTCTTCCATACAGTAAGGACAAGCAAAACGACCGGCCGTACTCCAACCCGAAAGCATTGCATATGCAGGAAAATCGCTAATAGTCCATAATAGAGAAGCGAACATCCGAAATTTTTTCTTTTTTGATACGTCGTATGTTTCAACTCCTTCATACCACAATGTTTTCAACTCTTCGATTAACGGTTGTAAGTAAACATCGATACCCTGTGTCGGATCATCAGGGCCAGGGACGACAATTGTGAGAAACATATATGGAGTTTTCATACACATCCATGGGGTAGATTGTAAGGTGTGATTATTATAGGCCAAGATGAATATTTAGAACCAAACTGAGAAAACGGTGAAAATCCATCAGTACACAAACCTAGTCTAACGTTACGGCTCTTCGCTGCAAAATCGGGATATTTCTTATCAAAATACTTCCATGCTTCTCCATCAAATGGGTGTGTTAACGTACCTTCTTCAGGTGTTCTCACAATGTGCCATCTCATATGATGCGCTGTTACAGATGATGCATATAACCTTTGAAGTCTAGGAGTGATAGGTAAATAATGCATACGCTTGTATGGAACTTCTTTTCCTTTTTTTTTCCTTGGCTTGTATCTTTCTTGATTACATATTTTACAATTCCGAAGACTGACATCATCTTTCCAAAACAACATGTAACCATTTAGACATGTATCAATTTTTTAATACGGCAAACCGAAAGATGACATTAGTTTTTTCACTTCATAATAATTTTCGCACATTAAATTATCTGATGGCATATGGCGTTTAGCAGCTTGTACAACAGCCGTAAATCCGGCTTCTGTGAAGTTGTACTTTGATTTCATCGCAATGTACTCTGCAGTTACCAATAATTGAGTGCCGCTAGTACATCCATTCCAAAGAGGTTTCTTAACAACATCCAATAAATCATATATTTTTTTCGCTCCAACATTTGGTTCCTCTTCGACGTTAACATCGTCTTTATTAATTTCAACAGTAGGGAACATTGATCGTGCTGCATCTTCAACCATATGTTCTATGAGATTCGTCGTACTAACTTCATTACTAATGACCTCTATTGATTGTTCTTCGTTACGTGTTATAATTTCTCCATGACGATCCCACACCAAATAATTGGTTACGAAACCATATTGGCGCAAATGAATCCTAACCATATTCGGTACTAAATGCTTCAACAATTTGCACCTACTACATGGACAACGAATTTCTATGTCGTTTCCAATATTACTTAATGCAAATTCGACAAACACATTTACCCCGTTAAGAAAATATGTACTTATTGAGCCTCCAATTTCTCTTCTTTGATACGTCCAGCTTCGATCAATAAAATAATTGACCATTTTTCCTACTGTAAAACCTATGATCAATAGTAAAAAAACTATTAATCAAATTCGATAAACACATTTTAGATTTTACTGTTTTTTATAATCCATTTTCGTTTATATACAAAGTTATATTTCTTGCTATTTTGTTTACATTTTTGTACCTTTTGTGATGGTCGGTTATCATACTTCCCATTACAAACACAATAGTAATTACATTTCTTAAATCATATCATTATAAACGATTGCCCAAAATTTCGACAGCACTTCCCCCGTGTTCCTTGTATCGTACACAATGCATGTACACAAGGAACAAAAAGGAAATGCCGTCGAAATTTTGTGAACCGTTTATAACAATATGATTTACGAAACGTAATTACTTTATAGTGTTTGTAACTTGTCCAATACAGGGACAAATCCAACAAATATTGTATCAGATGAATATGAATATCCGTTTTGCAATAAAAACGAATATTCATACAACGATCATATACAACACTTGTCAAACGGGGCCAAAAATTCACTAAGAGATTTAAATTTTGTTTGTCTAATAGTTTAAAAGATATAATTTAAAGCAATCATATAGGCCAAAATTTCACTAAGAGATCATATTACTAAAAGATATAATTCATGTTCGTAAAATATTCGACTAATTCATGTTTGCCTAATATTTTACAAAACATACACAAAATAATTTAAAGCAATCCTAACTAATCTAACGCTAACTCAAATGCGCATTTACACTAAATTATCAACATATGTATATATGTGCATAATATATATACACAAACAATTTGGACATTTGGATGGTAATAATTGTAATTAGCACTTAGCTTGGTATAATAAACAATCAATAGGCCATTAGATACAACTATAACAAACAATTAAACATAAAATTAGCAAAATTTTAAAATTTAGGGTTTTAGGCAAAACCTGATTTTGGAGTGGAATTGGATGGAGAGAGGCCGCTGGTGTTGATTGATGGCGTCGGAGTGGCTGCCGGTTACGTGGGGAGGCTGGGAGCAAGAAAAGAGGAGGAGTGGAGGAAGAGGGTGGAGGTTTTGGTGTTTTTTGGTGAATGAAGGAGAATGAAATCTGTTCTCGGCCAGCTGCAGGTTTACACGAATATTTCCAACGGCTTCCAACGGCCGCAAACGGCAATTTTTCAACGGCTACCAACGGCTTGTTAAAAAAATAACGAGCCGTTGGTAGCCGTTGGAACCCCCCGTTGGCGGCCGTTGGAACACTGTCATGGCTATATACTGCATTTCTAGTAGTGTATACTATTACATAATATATAATAACTCATCAACAATCCGCTCAAATCAAAAGTCATGGTAGTGTTAATCATATAAAATAGTTAAGGTCATGCCATAGGGGTAATTATGTAATTTGATCATGCACTTAACTCTCATAAAAAATGTTGTTTGAAATTAAACTATGTTTTTAGTTTTATTCCAATTGCATGTATATATAATGCTTTGAGAGCACAGTATAATATATAAGTAGAAACTTCTAGGACAAAGTGTTTAGTCAATCGTAGTTATGGAAATCTTCATAGCCATGAGTGCTAGACCTTACAAACAAACATGTACTTTTAAATGGTTATTGTCAAAGGTGCTTCAAGAATGGGATATCGATTTACCAACTATATTAGTGTACATAATATTCTCCATATGATGGACGATGATTATGATTTACTCATGATCGTTGGGGAATCAAGAGGTTTCGTACTTATGGTTGTTAAAGAACAATTACAGAACGACTTGTCGAGAGTCTTATATAGGTTGCTACATCCAAGTCAAATAGAAGATCTCATGTGACGATGTGAAGTAGTCTTTTGACTTGAGTGTACTATGGATCTTAAGTGCTAAGATCTTACTTTGATTATGGTGAATAAAACAACAAATGGATCGTGTTACAAACCATAGTTGGGTATGTGTTGAGATTCATGAACTAAAACACTACTCAAGAAAGAATTCGTCTCCTTCGATACATAAGGTAATTAAAAGTCGAAATGAAACCATAAAGACATTGGCTAAGGCATGCGGTTAATTGATCGATGTTATCAGATTGAATCAAGTGATTTTGATGGATGAACCTTGTAATTAACTGCATACGTTATTAGAGTATTGATCATGGACCAAGCTCTAGAAGTCTAAGTGACATATACATAATGTGTACAATATACATAGTTGTTTAAGGTGCAACTTAAATGATGATGAAGTAGGCTTCACGTAGATTACTTATAAGCATCAGACCTTGCGTCTACTAGCATACCTCAACAAAGTCTTTGCAAACTTTAGTGTTTGAACTATTTTAGTATTATGGAGGACCAAGAGTCATGCCTAGGAGTCTCACAACCCTAACTCTCAATGTTCAGCCAAAATTAATTTAATACAATAATCTATAAATGTTACAAAATATTATAAAAATATTAATATAATGGTTATATTAATTTATTTATTATTTGTGATCGTAGATTTAACTAATAAAATATGTGTAACATATTTTTTATATCAAGTATATGATGTGTTACAATTTATTTATTGTTTAAAATATATGTAACATAATTTATTTATTATTTGTTATCTCACCATCTTGCAAGTATAAGATGTGTTATAATGTTTGTTGTGCAAAAATATAAATGTTAAATAAAAACAATTCAAGAGAAATTAAATCTACACACAAGTTTTAATTATATAAGAAGTTTAATTAAAAAGTCAAGTTATTATTTAAACAAGTGAAGTTTTAATTAAAGAAGGATGTTTAATTAAGAGGTTTTAATGAAAGGAAGATGTTTTTAAATTAATAAGAAGTCTTAATTTAAAGAAAAAAGTTTCAAATCAAATGAAAGAAGTTTTATTAGATAAATGAGTTTTACATAAAAAAGGTTTTAATTAATGATAGATTAATTGATTAAGAGGGGATTAAAAGTCGTTAATATGACTTGACCGTGCTTTGTATGTGTTAATATTGTGTGATTACTTGTATATGGAAAACATTTAGTCATGTACTTAGCACTAAAAGCCAACGAAGTAGACTTGATTCTATCTGTGAGAGTCAAGATTGATGTTTAAGGATGGAGCGATAGTCTCTAACTTACCGACTTCCCTCTTGACCAAGGAATGGTAGAAGTTGAAAAGGTTGGAAACGTGGTAAGTATATGAGACTTGGTTTCCATATGCAGTCGTTTCATT
Source organism: Allium fistulosum (assembly GCA_030737815.1). NCBI lineage: Eukaryota > Viridiplantae > Streptophyta > Magnoliopsida > Asparagales > Amaryllidaceae > Allium > Allium fistulosum. The sequence continues at coordinate 418,360,061 of CM060907.1, read as the reverse complement.
GTTGTTTAATATGACCAAGTTAACTTAAGAAGTATGAAAAAGATTCACTGCTTCATACGCTTTGAGAACCCCTGGGGACGAGCATTCGTATGAAACGTCTTGATGCAGGCCAAGTACTAGGTCGTGACCGACCTAGCAAACTCGTGGGTCATAACATGTTGATAGGTTGAATCCGACCTAAAGCTAAGGAGTTAGCATCTTGTGAAGAAGAATGGAAAGCTGAAGTCTTAGGTTGCCTACGACCTAAGGAAGTGATAGGTTCGCGACCTAACGAAGGTTTTAAGTCGTCCCAGCGACTTAGTATAACTCGGCAGCGACCTAGTGAACGAGTTAACTCGAGTGTGCGACCTAACGAAGATTTTAAGTCGTCCCAGCGACTTAGTATAACTCGGCAGCGACCTAGTAAAAGCCCACGACTTAACGAAGCTGAAAGTATAAGTCGTCCACGACTTAACAAAAGGCATGAAGAGGAAGCGAGTTACGACCTAGAAGAATTAACTCGTAAGTCGCTGAAGTTTAACTCGTGAAGTTCTTAAGTCGTAAGTCGTGTGAAGATGTTGCCGTTGATTCTTCTGCGAGTTAATCTAAACCATTGATTTCCTTAAGTCGTTGATCTGGAATGCCGCCTGTTTGTAAGTCGTTGAAGCCTGATACCGTTGAATCTGCTAACGAGTTAATCTCTGCCATTGAATTCCTTAAGTCGCTGATATGGATGCGCATGTTGTTAAGTCGCGAAAGCTTGTAGCCAAGGATCTTGATGCCGCGTCAATCTGAACCGTTGATGATGAACCGTTTTTCCTTTGAGTCGTTTGTATTTTTTTTTAGGTCGTAACCTGTTTGTAATAAGTCGTATGCTTTGGATGTGTATAAGTCGTAAGTCGTCTGGAATGGTAGGTCGTGACTGATAGCTCGGAACCGACTTAGGACATGTAATTTTTGTTTTTTTTTTCGTGTGTTGTAAAATGCCTATAAATAGGCCGAGTCTCTCATTTGTAAGGGGTTGTTGATTTTTGAATAAAATTCTCTTTTGATTGCTTTGTGCTTTCATTCCAATTGGTAGTTGAGTGTAATCTTCTATCTCCTCTTTCGGATAATCGAGTGCGCTCGATTCAACGATTGTAGAAGCCGATTCGCGGAATCAAGTGCGCTTGATCAACGCTTAAAGAATTGAAGATCTTTGAACCCGGTATCGTGCGCGATCAACGAGTTCGGGATAGCTAGAGTTTGGTATCTTCGGATCAACGAATTCGAGCATTTCAGCATTCATCAATCCATCTATTGCTACTTTCACCGATTGAAGATTGTTTTGTTTAATCTGCTGCGTCAGTTTTGGTATCAGAGCCTGTTCTAGCCAATCATAGCTAGATCGAGACTTGGAGCCTATTCATTTAGAAGTTGAAGTGATTTGCCGAGCTTGAAGGGAAGATTTGAGTTTGTGTTTATCACGGCCGAGAGTAAGAAGAGCTTGTTTGAAGATTGATTGATCGAATTTGTATTGGAAGCCGAAACTTTGTCCATCGTGTTCATCGCGATTTGCTACGAAGTGGAAGTTTTCGATCCGTTTCATTTTGGATCAAAGTCCGAAAAGTGTTTGAATTTGAAGTGTTGAAGAGTTTGTAAAGTTTTCAAGTATGCCGCCAAGGAGAGCTAATCGCCACCAAAACGTAGAAGCTTTGTATCAAAGAGAAGAAGCTGATGAGATGGAGAAAAGAATCAATGAAAACTTTAGTGAAAAGCTTAACAAAGGAATTGGCCGGTTAGAGAAGCTTATGACGGAGATGAATCAAAATCGGAGAAGGGTTTCACCAGAATCTAACCATGGGGGTAGTAGAGTCTCGCCACATTCCAATCGAGACAGAAGTGTTGAAAATGATCAAGGGCGTGGGAGGAACGTGAATGGTCGTGAACAGAGGAATGTAGATAGAAGGGATGGTGGTAAACATGAAGGGAGTAGAGATGTTGGTGGTCAGAATCGACATCGTTATGCATCAGATTTTGAAGAGGAGTATGATGGTGGTAGTATTCAAGGAAGAGGACAAGGAAGAAATTACCCTGAGTATGATCACAAGTGGGAGTCGGGGATGAAGACAGAAATTCCTGAATTCAAGGGTGGTATGCAAGCGGAGGAGTTTCTAGATTGGGTAGCTAATGTTGAAGAAATTTTTGATTTCAAAGAAGTTCCAGAACATCGTAGAGTGAAGTTGGTTGCTACAAGGTTGAGGGGTAGAGCTTTGGCATGGTGGCAGCAAACCAAGCTTACACGTGAACGAATGGGGAAATCAAAAGTTGAATCTTGGGAGAAGATGAAGAAATTGATGAAAGCAACGTTCTTACCTTACAATTACCAGTCACTAATGTATCAACGTTTGCAGAATCTGAGGCAGGGCACGAAGTCAGTTAATGATTACGCAGATGAGTTTTACCAGCTTATTGCGAGGAATGATATCATGGAAACAGAGGAGCAGCTGACATCTAGATTCATTGGGGGATTGAGAATGCAGATCCAGGATATGGTTAATATGTTCGATCCAAGATCTGTAGCGGAAGCACATCAGAAAGCGTTGGCTTGGGAAAAGCAAGGGAGACGAGGAGGTGGTGTGTTTACTAATTCTAACAATCAAGTGAAGGGTGTTAGTGGAAGTTCTAATGTTTCTAAACCTATCAGTAGACCAGTGGTGAAGGAGGCTGAGAAGATGAAAGTTAACAATGGTTTCAAATGTTACAATTGTCAGGAATTGGGTCATAAAATCAGTGAGTGTCCAAAGCCAAAGAAGAGAACCATGATTGCAGAAGTTGAGGATGAGGATGGTGATGGGGATTGTTCTAGTCCAGTTGAGGAGGATGAGCAGGATATTGCGTCAGGAGATGAAGGTTGTAATCTAATGCTGAGGAGATCGTGTTTGACACCGAAGCAGGAAGAAGCTAGTTGGTTGAGGAGTAATATCTTTCAATCGACATGTACTATTCTGGGGAAGGTGTGTAAGTTTGTGATCGACGCAGGAAGCTGTGACAATATTGTTTCAACCGAGGCTGTGACAAAATTGAAGTTGAAGACAGAGAAACATCCGAATCCATACAAGTTAGCATGGTTGAGAAAAGGAGGAGAAGTGAAAGTGGATAGACGAGTTCGTGTTCCATTCTCTATTGGGAAGAAATACAAAGATGAAATATGGTGTGATGTAGTAGAGATGGATGTTTGCCACTTATTATTGGGAAGACCATGGCAGTATGATCGAGCAGTACAACATGACGGTCGGACCAATAGCTACAGTTTTATGTTTGAAGGCACGAAAATTATCCTAGTTCCGAAGAAGAGATCACAAGGAGAAAGTAAGTCAGAAGAGATTGAAGAGCTGAAAACTTTATTATCTTTGAAGGAGTTTGTTAAAGAAGTTGAAGAGGAACCTGAGGTGTTTTTGTTAATTGGGCAAGACAAGATTTCAGCGAGACATGCATCGTGGATTGCATATCTGCAACAGTTTACTTTTGTTGTTAAACACAAAGCAGGAGTGACGAATCGTGTTGCGGACGCGTTGAGTAGAAGAAATCACTTGTTAACTACATTGAAGGTGGAAGTGACGGGGTTTGAAATATTGCCAGAATTATTTACCGATGATCCTTACTTTGCAAAGTTTGTTGATAAAGTCAAGGATGGAGAGACGGATGAGTTCGTGATGGTTAATGGTTTTCTTTTCAAAGGAAATCGATTGTGCATACCGGAGGGTAGTCTGAGAATGAAGATTATCAAGGAGTTACACGAAGAGGGACATGTCGGGAGAGACCGTACTTTACAGTTGATTTCACAGTCCTACTTTTGGCCATCAATGAGGAAAGAGGTGGAAAGGTTTGTGGAGCGTTGTCATATTTGTCAGATTTCGAAAGGAACTGCGACTAATGCTGGTTTATATATGCCGTTACCTGTACCAACTAAATGGGTTGAAGTGAGTATGGACTTCGTGTTGGGATTACCGAGAACACAGCGTGGTAATGATTCCATTTATGTGGTGGTTGATCGATTCTCGAAAATGGCACATTTTATTGCTTGTAAGAAGACGGCGGATGCTGTTCATGTTGCTCAATTGTTTTTCAAGGAGATCTATCGACTTCATGGATTGCCAGAATCTATTGTGTCGGATAGAGATACTCGGTTTCTGAGTCACTTTTGGTTGAGTTTGTGGAAAATGGTGGGAACGAAGCTGAAGTTCAGTAGTGCTTATCATCCGCAAACGGATGGACAGACCGAGGTTGTGAACAGATCATTGGGAAATTTACTGAGGTGTCTTGTACAAGATAATTTAAAGAGTTGGGATGTGAAGTTATGCCAGGCGGAATTTGCTCATAATCATGCTGTAAATCGAAGTACTGGGTTCAGTCCATTCCAGATTGTTTATTCGAGCTTACCGAAAGGGCCGTTGGATTTAACGGTGATACCACACTCAAAGGGGACAATTAAGAAAGCTGCTGATTTTGTTGAAGGGCTGACGGAATGTCATAAAATCGTTCAAGAACGATTAGAGAAAGCAAATGAGAAGTATAAACAATCTGCAGATTTGAAACGACGAAATGCTGAGTTTAATGAAGGAGATATGGTTTATGCAGTGTTAACAAAAGATCGTTTTGCAGTAGGCGCTTATAACAAGTTGAAAGCCAGGAAAATTGGTCCGGTGGAAGTTGTGAAACGAATCAATGAAAATGCTTATAAATTGAAGCTGCCAGATGATGTGTATACGTCTGACGTGTTCAATGTTAAACATCTCGTACCATATCATGGAGATGAACGAGCTGAGGAGGTAGAATTTACAAATTCGAGGACGAATTTCTCTCAACCAGGAGAGGATGATGCAGGCCAAGTACTAGGTCGTGACCGACCTAGCAAACTCGTGGGTCATAACATGTTGATAGGTCGAATCCGACCTAAAGCTAAGGAGTTAGCATCTTGTGAAGAAGAATGGAAAGCTGAAGTCTTAGGTTGCCTACGACCTAAGGAAGTGATAGGTTCGCGACCTAACGAAGGTTTTAAGTCGTCCCAGCGACTTAGTATAACTCGGCAGCGACCTAGTGAACGAGTTAACTCGAGTGCGCGACCTAACGAAGATTTTAAGTCATCCCAGCGACTTAGTATAACTCGGCAGCGACCTAGTAAAAGCCCACGACTTAACGAAGCTGAAAGTATAAGTCGTCCACGACTTAACAAAAGGCATGAAGAGGAAGCGAGTTACGACCTAGAAGAATTAACTCGTAAGTCGCTGAAGTTTAACTCGTGAAGTTCTTAAGTCGTAAGTCGCGTGAAGATGTTGCCGTTGATTCTTCTGCGAGTTAATCTAAACCATTGATTTCCTTAAGTCGTTGATCTGGAATGCCGCCTGTTTGTAAGTCGCTGAAGCCTGATACCGTTGAATCTGCTAACGAGTTAATCTCTGCCATTGAATTCCTTAAGTCGCTGATATGGATGCGCATGTTGTTAAGTCGCGAAAGCTTGTAGCCAAGGATCTTGATGCCGCGTCAATCTGAACCGTTGATGATGAGCCATTTTGCCTTTGAGTCGTTTGTATTTTTTTAGGTCGTAACCTGTTTGTAATAAGTCGTATGCTTTGGATGTGTATAAGTCGTAAGTCGTCTGGAATGGTAGGTCGTGATTGATAGCTCGGAACCGACTTAGGACATGTAATTTTTGTTTTTTTGTTTTCGTGTGTTGTAAAATGCCTATAAATAGGCCGAGTCTCTCATTTGTAAGGGGTTGTTGATTTTTGAATAAAATTCTCTTTTGATTGCTTTGTGCTTTCATTCCAATTGGTAGTTGAGTGTAATCTCCTATCTCCTCTTTCGGATAATCGAGTGCGCTCGATTCAACGATTGTAGAAGCCGATTCGCGGAATCAAGTGCGCTTGATCAACGCTTGAAGAATTGAAGATCTTTGAACCCGGTATCGTGCGCGATCAACGAGTTCGGGATAGCTAGAGTTCGGTATCTTCGGATCAACGAATTCGAGCATTTCAGCATTCATCAATCCATCTATTGCTACTTTCACCGATTGAAGATTGTTTTGTTTAATCTGCTGCGTCACGTCTCTAGTTTTCACTTACTTTTTAAAGAACTAAAATTGGGTTAACCGAAAATTCATCGATTCAGTCTTGAGGAGACCGAGATCGGTAAACGTTCTACTTATCTAAAACCACATGTAACAACCCACTTTTTCGAGCAGTTTAAGCGAACAATTAACCACACATGATCCACTCAGATTGAACGGAAAGACGGATAGTTAGGGGAAAGAAAGAAGGAAGAAGGAAGGAGAAAGAAAACAAAAACCACAGAATCTCGCAACACAACGAATAATCTATAATATACAACAAATCCTTACACAAAAGCAAACTATAATATATATATATATATATATGTATGTATGTATGTAGAGACAACAATTAGAGTATACTAACTTATTTCAGCCCGGACAATTATAACAACATGTCCTCATAATTTGCCGATAAATCCAACAATGAATACAGCGGAAAATAACCATGTATGTGAATATGTCTTTGGGCCTCCAACTCGACTCCTGAAGCTCCAAGCATCCCAAATAAATCTGTAATATGCTCAATCTGACCCGAGCATTATAAATAAATAACACTCGAGTCAGTCTGGAAAACCAGCGTGAGAAAATCACACCCAATTGGATTTTAAAGTTATAGAAAACCTTTGAAAATCAAAGGTATCTCGTACGACCACGCCGCACATAAACACGGACGGGTTTTTACCTTATGATAACCAAACCATTTCATATGAAATTCTCTGATATTCTAATAGTGTCTAAGATACAAGTACTTATTAACCATGGCCGAAATTGTTACATTAATTAAATCCCAGCATAATAGGTATGCAACTAAAACCGTAAATGCACGTATTGGAGAATGGATTCCATACAATGACTGGGCTATTGGGGTACCGCTCATCACGGTGCATCTCTAATTAAAACAACATTGAGGACCTCTTTGGGATCCCCTGCCAACACAGAACCAGCCTACCACTTGACTAGTAGTACCGAATATGATCACCCCTCCATTAATATGCCCTGAAGCATACAAATGAGAGATAATATCGACTTTAGATAGGGTTGATCACACCCTACTTGGAAGCGACCCACTTAGCCCTGCCGTGTCTCCCCTATTTTAGTCATTCCCGGTTTATGAGGCTTGAGGCTACAATTTACCTTTTATATAGCACTTTTCCATTTGGAATGCTAACACTACCCTCTAAGCAACAATGCCGGCATTCATCAATACAAGTTCATTCTAGGAATGAACGAAACGCTTGGGAGCTCCGTCTTCAATTCCATCATCTTCAAGATGTCTTCACTTCGAAACGCTTGAGTTGGATCGAAGTGGTTTTTGGATAACATATATGATCTCGGTCTCTTTGAAAACAACTTTTCGATAACTTCGGTAAACTCAACCTTGATTCTTTAGGAAATAAACAGTCAAGGATAAGAGCGAAGATCCCCTCCAACCGTTATTGGATGGATTTCCTTGTCATTTGTCCTAGGAGAACGAAATGAGATTTATACGCATGGTACAACATCATCGGAGATGACTGTGCCATATAACTCATGTGTTTCCTCTAGATATTTCCAAAGTTATGTTTTGGTCCATATTTGATAGTCGATGATTCAACAATCAACAAACACACATTCAAATTAGGGATTTACTTCAAAAAGGAAAACCAACATTGGATAAGCATATAAGCATTCACTAGCCTCCTTAAATAAATCTATCATTCATTTAAAACCACTTTGTACATTACTTGTATAAAGATACTTTTACAAAGATATATCTACCAATCCCTATATTTCAATACTTTGAAAATATTCATATACATATCTCAACGGTATGTATATTCACACACATTACACCTTTATAAACACTATTATATAATAATAACTATTAACAATAAATACTATAAATAAATAATTATTATTTGCTCCAAACATCTTAAATAATAGTTAATAATCTCAAAACACTATTAAATAAACAATAATAATTAATTCTCAACATTATTATAAATAATAACAATTAATTTCCATAACAGTATTAATAAACCATTATTATTAATTTCAAACCATATTGATTAATTAAAACAAATAACTTTTTAAAATATTAAAAATATTGATAAATAACTCATTTAAAACAATAGTTAATATAAAAAAAACTTTTAAAATGATTCTAAATATAAATAAATAATCTTTTGAAAAATGTTAAATAAAAATAATCTTAAAAACAATATTTAGTATAAATAAATAACTTAGAAAAGATAGATAAAAAGGTTGGAATAAAGTGGAAATTAAAACCTTTAAAAAAATATTTCCGAAACCCAATTTCGGGTTTAAAATCATTTCCTGTTTCAAAACCCATTTCCTACTCAAATGCCAATTTATAGTATTTTAGAATACTATTTTGAGGCCAATGCTAACAAACGCTTAACCGATATCGATATTGATTTTCTATCACTACTTGGTTTGAGTTGAACATATAACAACGTCGTAACCCATAGTGTCCATAATCAGGTTCGTATTCAATAATCATATAACGGCAATTTTATTGAAATCAATTAACAATAGCGAGGAATCCCGTTGGATCCCTCCAACCTGTTCCCCTGCATCACAACTCACATATATGTATATATAAGCACGTATATATGTAAATAAAATCAACAGTGGTGAGCAATTCTGTTGGATCCCTCCAACCTATTCCCCTACATCACAAACAATATATAATCATAAATGCATAAATGAACCGCTTCGAGGCGGGATCGTATACAAAGTACCATCCACTCTTACACGGGAACGTAATAGGGTCTCATCCGCTCCAGAAGCGGGAATATATCCAAACTAACTAATAAAATAGTAAACCATCCAACATCCAATCAATAGTTTTTATCAACTATATATCATACTAATTAACTAAAAGGTAAACTTAACGCACCAAAATTTTATGCTGTCGCCGAGGTGTTTCGGTTTGGAACCAAAATCGAATGACGTCCGATTTTAGCCAAAATTTCCAACATGCTCAGAATTTGACCAAACGAGTTCCATCACATAGTTCACATAAATATGATCCTAACGCGACTGGCCACGTTTGATTTGGACCTAAAATGAACAAGATATTTAAGTTACAAATTTCATGAATCAAATGCATATATAAATTCCTTAATCCCATCATCAATTTATAATTAACCTTATTTTAATTTTAAAACCCGCCTTCTTCCTTCTGCCGTTCACGAAAATGAACCCACCCAGCACCCATGATCTCAAGCTCATCACCGCCGCTACAGGCATTACGCTGTTGTCGCACTTGCTCCCACCAATAGCCCAGCCTTTGCTCTTCCCCACGCCACCGACCTCGCGTCGCCTTTCGTCATTGTTTTCTCCCACAAACCCAACTTCGTTTTCCATTCAACTACAAAATGCCGCCGCCATGATCGCCTATACACCATCAAACTACGACCACACATAGCTCTCATCCCCACGCTCCTTTCATCTTCACAGCTCATCGCCAAAAAATCAACAAATTCGCTGGAATCAACGAAAAAAGAAAATGATGTTCATCTCGAAAACTGCACCGCCTCGAGTCGAATTAGCTAAATCCAACCATTAATTTGCTTCATCTTGACATCGCTTACGAGTTGCGAATTGACCTCATCGCCCAAAAACGCCTGCAGTGGCTTCGATCGAGGAGAGCCGTAGGATTGAGTGGAAGTTTCAAAATTTGAAACATTGAATAAATTTTCTGATTTGGGCGCAAGTTTTAAATGGGACCAGGTATAACTTAAGTATGAGAAAGTTATGGTATGGATAGTGGGAAGGTATGGGTTGGTTATGGTGTGTGTGTGTGTGTATTATATTCGAAAATAGCCAAATTTAAACGTCCGAAAATCTCGAACTCCTATCGAGACGTGCCGCCTAACTTTCTATATGTAACACAATATTTCGAATACACTAGAACTAGTCTCAAGACTTAATTCCATCATATGCAGAAGATAGCTTTGAAATCATTTTTATCTAAATTAAAACCCAAGTTTTAGTTATTTAAACAAATTTCAACTATTAAATTCAACAATTTAATTATCAAACAAATCGCTATATTTGAAATTCAAGTTAACTTATAAAATTAACTTTTCAATATTTAAAATCAATCAAATATTCCAAATTCAAGCGACTAAAATTCTGGGTCGTTACATTCTCCCCTCTTAAAAGAATTTCGTCCCTGAAATTACCAAGGTAAGAAAAATGCCGTTCCTCTGCATCACAACTGACCACGTTTGATTTGGACCTAAAACAAACAAGATATTTAATTTACAAATTTCATGAATCAAATGTATATATAAATTCCTTAATCCCATTATTAGTTTATAATTAACCTTATTTTAATTTTAAAACCCACCTTCCTCCTTTTCTCGTTCACGAAAATGAACCCACCCAGCGCCCACGATCTCGAGCTCGTTGTCGCCGTCACACTTGCTCCCACCAATAGCCTAGCCTTTGCTCTTCCCCACACCACCGGCCTCGCATCGTCTTTCACCGTCTTGCTCCCACGAACCCAACTTCGTTTTCCATTCAACTGCAAAATGCTACCGTCACGATCGCCTATGCGCCACCAAACTACGGCCGCACATAGCTCTCATCCCCACACTCCTTTCTTCTTCACAACCCATCACCAAAAATTTAACGAATTCGCCAAAATCGGTGAAAAAAGAAAATGCCGTTCATCTCGAAAATTGAGCCACCTTGAGTCGAATTAGCCAAATTCAATCGTTGTTTTGCATCGTGTAACGACCCGCCTTTTAGGTTGGTTTAAATCGACAATAAACCACACATATCAGACTCAAACCATTCAAAAGGGAGGATTGTTATGGGGTAAATAAGAAAATAAGGGAAAAGAAAGAAAAATAAAACATAGAATCTCACAGTGGAATGACAAAATATAATAATCAAATAAACAGTTCATGAAGCTGTTTTACAAATAACATTTGATTACACTTTACAATACAATCAGAGTTATACATACAGCAGGAATAAATAAATAATGCACCAGAACAACATGATGCAGTGGAATAAATATAATAAATAGTAATAATATACTAAATCTTCGTCTTCATCCTCTAGAAATAAGGTCTTCAACGCTGAAATGGTCAGGCTGACCTGAGTGTAATGAAAAACAAAATATTCGAGTCAGAACTAAAAGATCTTATGTAAGTTAAATCAAAATAAGTAAATATGAGTGTAACGACTTCAGAGATGTCACGGTATTTTACATCTCCTATCCAATGTCTAACGTGCGTGCAATAACTTAAGAGATGTTTGGGATTCCATCTCCTAAGGATCCGTTAAACTATCTACTATGTAGTAATATACGCTATTATAATATGTCTACAGCAAAGTAATGTATTAAAATAGCGTTAAGGCATTACCCATATCCCCGTTAACGCATTTTGTATAAATGCCATAGTCTATACAGTACTGTAAACTCCATCGTAAACTGGTGGGCTATTAGGGAGTACTCCATAGGTCCGACACAAACCAAACTCGTAATGGGCTCGATAAGGCATATGACAAGGCACGCGAGGCAATACCAGGGTAGGATTCTACCGTTTGCACTCCTGGACTGGTGGTAACGCATAGCAGCAACTACCGCCCACCTCGGAGCACACTCCCAACATCAAATCGAGGGGTGGCCACCAAATCAATAATAAAGTAATAAATATGGTATCGAAGAAATGTGCCCGATAGGAGGAGCGATTTCACTTGGCCCGGTATAGCTCCTGGTTTAGTCATATCAAGCTAACCCGAGGGGGTCAGGGCTGCATTCATACCTCATACAGTTGCGTTCGCCAAACCATCCTACTTTATTCTGGATTCTCCACCATGTGCACAGTTGTTAAAGTGGTTTTTGGTATTAGCAGAGAGTATGACAATATCCGATCCCGGTCTCTTTAACAACCAAATGCTTATTTCACACGAGTTGGTTCTTTTACATTTCCAAACCCGATTCATAATTGATATCAAAATATCGTATTCACTTCAAAATCATATCACTTTCGAAATCATATTCACTTTCGAAATCATATTCACTTTCGCAATCATTATTCACTTTAAATCACATTCATTTTCAAAATCATAACCACAAAATAGGTTAAACCATCATATCAAAATGTTCGCATTTGAATCAATTAAATTTAAATCATAACAGTTCCAATTTCAAACAGTTTGAATATTGAAAGTAGATTATATATTGGAATAGCTATACATTAAAATAGTTGATGTATTAAAAATTATAAATATTAATATTAATATATATATATATATATTAAAAGTGGTTTATAAATTTAAAATAATATATATTAAAATAGTTTATATTTTAAAAATAGGTTATAGATTAAAATAGTTTATATATTAAAATAGGTTATAGATTAAAATAGTTTATATATTAGAAATAGTTTATATATTAAAATAGGTTATATATTAAAATAGTATATATATTAAAAATAGTTTATATATTAAAATTAGTTAATGTATTAAAAATTATTAATATTATTAAAATGGTTTATATGAGAAAATAGTTTATATGTTAAAAGAGTTTGTATATTAAAAGAGTTTATATCGAAAAAAGTTTCAAATTAGAATTGTTTCTTCCAATTTCACAAATCAATTCGAATCAACTTTAGTTCCAAAACTCAATTTAAATCAATCTCAGTTCAACGATTTCAATTCAAAAGGCCTAAGGTTTCAAATTCTCATTGAAACAATTTCAATTTATATCGATTTCAAATCCATGTTTGAACTATAAATTTAAACCACTTCAAATTCAATAGGTTTCAAAGTTTAAATCTTCAAACATTTACAATAACTCAATTTTGATAAATTTCATTTATATTTCAAAATTCAACTTTAAGATTTCAATTCAAATTCTTTAACAATTCATTTAGCCAATTTCAATTTCAACATTTTAAAGGTTGGATTTTGAAAATAATCCAGTTCATATAAATCTAAATTTTTTTATTTCATAATATCATTTAACTGGATTCAAAATTTAAGGATTTAAAATCATTTAATTTAACCAATCCGGTGTCCGTATATAATTTTCTACCTATGGTCAAGTTATATAGATATATATCATTTCAACCTGCAATAAATTTAAATTTATGGTATATATCATTTCAACCTGCAATCCCGAGTAAAATTCAAAATCCATAAAATCGCTCGAGTTTATCATTTCAACTCAATATGATTTTCCCTAATTTATAAGATCGTTCGGGTATGTATCATTTCAACCCATAGTGATTTTCTAACAATAACTAAGGGAACTTGCAATGTGATAATGACATATAAAAGTAAACATAATATCCAATCATCCAAATATCAACAATTAAGCATCCATCACAATCATCATTCAATTCAACCAATAAATCACAACAAATAAATTGGTTATCATTATTAGGTACTCAATTAACAATTTAAATTCAATATTAAATTAAGTGGCAATTAAATTCAATATAAATTCAAATTAAACTCGAATTACAATTTAAATATACCAAACAGCATCAATCAATTTCTAATCACATCATAAATTTAATTAAACTAACATAAGATGGTTTAGTAGTCGTGAGTGGGTTAAAACACCCACCTTTGATTTATCTACAATTTAAAATCCAAAAATAGCCCAAAATTTTAACAGTCTCAGAATGCAGTCAAACTAGTTCCATAATATCTGGAATGCCGATATGATTGCAATGGAGAAAACCGCACATCAAACGGAGCTCGCATGAAAAAGTTATGCGAGTTAGAAGCTTTGAAAATTAAAATAAAAAACAAACAGAGGGTAAAATGGTAAATTACCATCCATAACCCTAGCAGCAGAATTGCGATCGAACCCAAACTATCACCTACAGCCGCCAACTTCACGCAATTGTCACACCGACCACATGCCACTTCGTCACGATCGAGCCTCGCCACGAGCTTCGCCCCTCTAGGCCGACCACCCTTGCCATGCGCGACCACCTACGGCACCTCGAACCGCCAGTGCTGCCTTTCGCCTTCTATGGCTATTTCAGGCAATCCATGACACTACCACCCCAAGCGATCCATGTCGATCGACCAAACATGCTCTCCTCTGCCCAGTGGCGTCTCCCGATCGTCAAACAGTCGACGATCCACCGTTAAACGACAAACCCTAGTTTCAACAGCCGAGACTTCTTCGTCTTTTTCTGGTCAAACGATGTACCAAATTGAAAAATGAATTGCAGCAGTAGATTGTGCTCGTAAAGAGTTTTCCAACGATATATTATATGACATAGTTTGAAGAGTTTGAATTTCAATTTGAATTTGAAATTAGGGTTTTGGATTTGCAGCCATTGGGAAGGAGGAAGGAGCAGATAGATTGATGATGACAGTACGTACAGAAATAAGAAAGGCTGCTAGGGTTTCAGAAAAGAAATCCATTTATATGGACAAAGACATGTAAGAATGAATAACATGTCGAATTGGGTCGAAATGATAATAACGACCCGGAAAGCCCGTTTCGTTGCTGAAACGAAAATGGGTCATCCAATATATTGAAATATATGTTTTCGATATTTTTAAACTCAATGGAACTAGTTTCAAACCCAAATTCCATTGTATATAGAAGTTAGCTTTCAAAATCAGATTATATTCATTTAAATTCTTTTAATTGATTTCTACGCGTTTCGAGCCTGCACGATCAAACGACAAGTCCGATCGCTACAAAACTTGAAATCCTACAATATTTCACCGTTACATATCCGATGAAACTGGTTTCGTCGAAATCCGAGACAGTGACCAAAATGGCTAATTTTCACGTTAATCAAATAAATTATTATTAAATTAGTTAAATCACCTTTAAATTCAAATTTAAAAGTTAACCATATTATCTTTCTTGATTACAGGTAAATTTATAATCCATCAGAAATAAAATATCCATGTCAAATTCAATATTTAAATATTGCACTAATTACAGCATTCAATTGCAATTGCAATAAATTCATTAATTATAATTTAAATTCCAATAAATTCATTTATTTTGATTTACATCTTATTATTCAATCATCCAATACCAATATGAATTCATTTGACACTAGTTCACTTTTTATTACATTCTTATTCTATAGTTACCATCTTAACTTATATTAACGCAATATTTAATTATATTTAATTTTATCAATTTCCAAATTAATTTCATCGGATTAAATAATAAGACGATAAATAAGCAATTATTACTTTTACGTAATTTAATCACTTTGTAAGTTTATTGCTCACAAACAAAGATTATAACTACTTACCACACCACTGGTTTTATATTCTATATTAACTAATTCCAATTAATTATATACAATCTCACCATCAAATACACCATTTAATTTATTTCATTATTTACAATTATAACCAAATTAACCTTACAATAATTTCAATTGATTAAAATTGCATTTAAATAGTTATCAATTACCTTAAATCAACCTTATTAAATCACATTCTAATAGTCTTTCCCATTTGTAAATCATAAATTTTAAATTTTCCCAATAATGAATTTCGAAATCTTATTAAACGTCGCCTACAAGTTGCCACTTGACCTCTTCGCCCAAAAACGCCTGCAGTGTCTTCGATCGACGAGAGCCAAAGTTTTAAATTCGAAATATTGAATAAATTTTTTGATTTGGGTGCAAGTTTTAAATGGGGACGGGTATGGCTTAGGTATGGCAAAAGTATGGTATGAATAGTGGGAAGGTATGGGTTGGCTATGGTAAATATATATATATATATATATATATTATATTCGAAAATAGCCAACTTTATCTCGAACTCCTATCGAGACGTGCTGCTTGGCTTTCTATATGTAATACCGCTATTCCGAACACACTGGAACTAGTCTCGAGACCTAATTCCATCATATGCAGAAGATAACTTTGAAATCATTTTTGTCCAAATTAAAACCCAAGATTTATTTATTTAAACAAATTTCGACTATTTAATTCAGCAATTTAATTATCAAACAAATCGCTATATTTTAAATTCAAGTTATTTAACTTATAAATTTAACTTTTCAATATTTAAAATCAATTAAATATTCCAAATTCAAGTGACTAAAATTCTAGGTCGTTACATTCTCTCCCTTAAAAGATTTCGTCCCCGAAATTACCAAGGTAAGAAAAATGCTCTAAACCCATTAACTTTTTAAAATCAATTTGCTGGTATAGGTTATAAAAATTCTACGTCTTCTTGATTCATCCACTTATACCAACTAATTTTCATCCATTTATTCAATCCACGTTATAACTCAAAATAAAATTTTAGTTATCAAATATTTCCTTCTCAAAAATTTTCTAATGCCTTAAATTTACGGAAAATTTCGCCAGCGTCTCCTTTGCGCGGCTAGATCGAAACAAATATAAATTGTCACTATGGACCCAAACCAACCAAAGAAAACAAAATCCAAGTGGCTCAATCATAAAACCATCAAATCAAACAACGATATAAACACGTACCTTTTAGTCGGGCAACCAAATTCTACTTATGAAATCAAAGGCATCAAATTAGCTCTTGCTTTTATATACCTGCATCTTATACCAATGGTATCCAATCATATAATTCAAAATTATATTATTTTGAATTTTCAATAGTCATCATTTAGTTTACTAAAGCCCGTACGATGTACGCATATCATCCGTATGCAACATCAAATCTGATCGCTCACTCGAGCACACAATTTCATTTCTGAACTAGTATCGTTCACACAGCCACTCTAGTGCGGACTCAGATCTGGTTCCTTGATTAGAAACCGTTATTCTCCTTCCATAGTCATATACTACCATGGAGATTCCATAATCAATCAAAAATCCATATCCAGTGTTCGTCGTTGAGGATCGAGTGAAAAATTCTAACTCAGACCGATGTAATCATCTCGAAATCATGTGCTCGAATCTGGATCAAACAGTTATGAAAATGATATGCGTACAAATGACATATTTATTTCAATTGGTCTCTTAGTATATCCCATTCTTTTATTTACATTCACGTATTACTTAGTATATTCTTCCAATACTAATATCACTCAATAACCATTCCATCCATTTTACTTTATTATAAACATTTTATACAACACTTCTCATGTTTATTGTCACTTCAACACTTAAGTCCATATCCATTTTAAATCAAATTCAATTTCATTTAACTCAATTCATTTTTCAATTTCTATATTCAATTCTACCAAACAACATTCTAAACCATATTTAATTCACTAATCTACTTAATTAGTTCATTTCATTAATTTATTTCAAATCACAATCAATTTCTTTTCAAAAATCCTTTCATTTAACTTATATTAAATTTCATTCCAAATTTGCTTTTTTTAACCTTCATATTCATTAATTTCTTTTACTTGATAATTTTCAAAATTTATAAGTTATAAAACTTATTTTCTCATATTTCATAAGACACTTAAATGAAAATTTTAAGAGTTTAAACAACCTATTCTTATTTCAAATTATTTTTAAACAATAATTCTTTTGTATTCCAATTCATACCTCTAGATTTTAAATCTAACCAGTTTTTTACCAAACAAAACTCCAATGTTAGCAATTCCTCTCTTGGAATCCCGAAAATAAACGTCGATGCTGCAGTCGGCATCGAAATTATTTTCCCGTGACCGAAGCGAGTTCTGCGCTTTTTATCTCTTTAAACCTCATTTAAAAATATTTCTAATAAAATATTGTCAAAACAATACTATTATTACTCTTCCGAAATCTTTAAAAACGATTATCAAAATCAATGGATTTCAAATTCTCAATTCCTCAACTTTTAAATCCTTTTTACAAATCATTTTCCTTATATATAATTTCACTTTGGTTATATAAAACCATTTCTTAATTTTATCCTTGTTTTTATTATTATAATAAAAAAATTATTAGAACACATACAATAAACAACAAATGATAATAATTAAATATTATCATTCACTAACACCCAAACGCACCATACATACTATAATAATTTCTGAAAAATTATTCCTTTATATATAAAAATATAACCAAGGTAAAATTATTTCATTTACCCAATTTCGAACAATACTATGCCGAATTTCTCTACTCAAGTATTTAGAGACACCTATCAATAATGTTAATTATCGTATTGATCAGAACCCATAAGCCACTCAATAGATCAACCAACACAATATAAAACATTTTGTATCACTAAAAAATACACGCTCACATATATATACACTCAAACTCATTATAAGGCATTCCATTACCATATCTCTTAATGAGTTACCCCACCAAAGCCAAGATTCTCGCTTAACCTTGCGCTTTGATACCACATTGTAATGACCCACATTTTCAAACAGTTTAAGCGAACAATTAACCACACATAATCCACTCAAATTGAACGGAAAGGTGGATAGTTAGGGGAAAGAAAGAAGTAAGATGGAAGGAGAAAAAAACAAACAACACAAAATCTCACAGTGGAACGAATAATCTTAATATATAACAAATCTTTACACAAAAGCAAACTGTAATATATATGTATATGTATATGTATATATAGACATCAATCAGAGTATACTAACATATTTTAGCCCGGACAGTTATAACAACCTGTCATCACAATTTGCTGATAAATACAACAATGAATACAGTGGAAAATAACCATGTACGTGAATACGTCTCTGGGCCTCCAACTCGACTCCTGAAGCTCCAAGCATCCCGACTAAATCTGTAATATACTCGGTCTGACACGAGCATCATAAATAAATAACACCCGAGTCAGTCTGGAAAACCAGCGTGAGAAAAACACACCCATTTGGATTTTAATGTTATAGAAAACCTTTGAAAATCAAAGGTATCTCATAAGACCATGCCGCACATAAACACAGAGGGGTTTTTACCTTACGATAACTAAACCATTTCATATGAAATTCTATGATATTATAATAGTGTCTAAGATACAAGTACTTATTTATCATAGTTGAAATTGTTACATTAATTAAATTCCAACATAATAGGTATACAACTAAAACCGTAAAGGCACGTATTAGAGAATGGATTCCACATAGTGACTAGGCTACTAGAGTCTCGCCTATCATGGTGCATCTCTAGGTAAAATAATACCGAGGACCTCGCAAGGATCCCCTGCCAACACAGAACCGGCGTACTACTTGGCTAGTAGTACCAAATAAGATCACCCCTCTGTTAATGGGCCCTGAAGCATACAAATGAGAGATAATATCGACTATAAATAGGGATGATCATACCTATCTTAGGAGTGACTCACTTAGCCCTGCTGCATCTCCTCTGTTTTAGTCATTCCTGGTTGATGAGGCTTGAGGCTATGTTTTACCTTATATATAGCACTTCCCACTTGGAATGCTGACACTGCCCTCCTTGCAACAATGCAATGTCAGCATTCATCCATAAAAGTTCGTTTTGGGACTGAACAAAACACTTGAGAGCTCCGACTTCAATTCCATTATCTTTAAGATGTCTTCACTCCGAAATGCATTAGTTGATCGAAGTGGTTTTCTGATAACATATCCGATCCTGGTCTGTTTGAAAACAACTTTTCGATAATTTCTGGTAAACTCAACCACGGTTCTTTAGGAAATAAATAGTCAAGAATAAGAGCGGAGATCACCTCCTTGTCGTTAGTGAACGGATTTCCTTATCATTTGTCCTAGGAGAACGAAACGAGATTTATACGCACGGTACAACATCATCGGAGATGATTATGCCATATAACTCACGTGTTTTCCTTAGATATTTCCAAAGTTATGTTTTGGTCCATATTTGATAGTCGGTGATTTAACTATCAACAAACACACATTTAAATTAGGGATTTATTTCAAAAAGGAAAACCAACATTGGATAAGCACAT
This sequence comes from Allium fistulosum, assembly GCA_030737815.1. Lineage (NCBI taxonomy): Eukaryota > Viridiplantae > Streptophyta > Magnoliopsida > Asparagales > Amaryllidaceae > Allium > Allium fistulosum. The sequence goes on along the minus strand of CM060907.1, from coordinate 418,340,137 downwards.
AAGCATTCACTAGCCTTTTTAAATAAATCTGTCATTCATTTAAAACCACTTTGTACATTACTTGTATAAAGATTCTTTTACAAAGATATATCCACCAATCCCTATATTTCAATACTTAGAGAATATTCATATACTTATCTCAACGGTATAAGTATATTAACACACATTACACCTCGCAACTTAAAATCTGCACACTTATCTCAATGGTATAAGTATATTTACAAAACCGAGAAAGAATTTCTTTTTATTCGATTTAAAAATCATTAATAAATCCCTTATAATTCTCTAAAACCATTTACAAACCATTTTATAAATTTTTGAAAATCATTTATAATCTCTTTACAAAAAAATCAATCACTTATAAATTCTTTTTGTACATTTCTAAAATCCTTTATAAATCCATAAAACCATTTATTAAACTCCTTTTATAAATCTATAAACCCATTTCCAAAATTTGTTTATAAATATCTAACCATTTATAAAACTCCTTTACTTTGTAAATAATCTACCTTAAGTCTTCAAACCATTTTATAAAACTACTCTTATAAAACCCAAGCCCATTTACAAACTCTATTTATAAGTCTCGAAACATTTATAAATAAAATAAAAACATTTTCATCAACACTGTTATATAATAATAATTATCAACAATAAATACTATAAATAAATAATAATTATTTAGTCCAAACATCTTAAATAATAATTAATAATTTCAAAACACTATTAAACAAACAATAATAATTAATTTTTAACATTATTATAAATAATAATAATTAATTTCCAGAACAATATTAATAAACCATTATTATTAATTTCAAACCATATTAATTAATTAAAACAAATAACTTTTCAAAATATTAAAAATATTGATAAATAATTTTTTAGAAACAATATTAAATATATACAATACGATTCTAAATATAAATAAATAATCTTTTAAACAATATGAAATAAAAATAATCTTTAAAACAATATTAAGTATGAATAAATAACTTAGAAAAAGATAGATAAAAAGGTTGGAATAAAGTAGAATCCTTTAAAACAAAATATTTCCAAAACCCAATTTCGGGTTTAAAATCATTTCCTGTTTCAAAACCCATTTCCAACTTAAATGCCAATTTATAGTATTTATAGAATACTATTTTGAGGCCAATAGCTAACAAACGCTTAACCAATATCGATATTGATTTTCTATCACTACTGGGTTTGAGTTGAACATATAACAATGTCATAACCTATAGTGCCCACAACCAGGTTCATATTCAATAATCATATAACGGGAATTTTATTGAAATCAATTAACAATAGCGAGGAATCTCGTTAGATCCCATAACCTGTTCCCCTGCATCACAACTCATATATATATAAGCACGTATATATGTAAATAAAATCAACAGTGGTGAGGAATCATGTTGTATCCCTCCAACCCATTCCCCAGCATCACAAACAATATATAATCATAAAAGCATAAATCAACCGCTTCAAGGCGGGATCGTATACAAAGGGTCATCCGCTCTTACACGGGAACGTAATAGGGTCTTATCCGCTCCAAGGGGGGAATATATCCAAACTAACTAATAAAATAGTAGATCATCCAACATCGAACCAACAGTTTTTATCAACTATATATCATAGTAGTTGACAAAAAAAGTGAGCTTAACTCATAGAAATTTTCTGTTGTAGCCGAGGCATCCGGTTTGGAACCAAAATCGAACGACTTCGATTTTAGCTCAAATTTCCAACATGCTCATAATTTTACCAAACTAGTTCCATGACGTAGTTCACGTCAATACGATCCTAACGCGATTGACCGCGTTTGATTTGGACCTTAAACGAACAAGATATTTAATTTATAAATTTCACGAATCAAATTTATATAAATTCCTTAATCCCATTATTAATTTATAATTAGCCTTATTTTAATTTTAAAACCCACCTTCCTCCTTCTCTCATTCATGAAAACGAACCCACCCAGCACCCACGATCTCGAGGTCATCGCCGTCGCTATAGGCACTACGCTGCTGTCGCACTTGCTCCCACCGATACCCCAGCCTTTGCTCTTCCCCACGCCACTGGCTTCACATTGCCTTTCGCCATCGTTTGCTGCCATGAACCCAACTTCGTTTTCCATTCAACTGCAAAATGTCACCATCACGGTCGCTGATGCGCCACCAAACTATGGCCGCACATGGCTCTCATCCCGACTCTCCTTTCATCTTCACAACCCATCGCCAAAAAATCAACGAATTCACCGGAATCGGCGAAAAAAGATAACGCTGTTCACCTCGAAAAATGCGCCGCCTCGAGTCAAATTAGCTAAATACAACCGTTGATTTGCTTCGTCTTGACGTTGCCTATAAGTTGCTAGTTGACCTCGTTGCCCAAAAATGCTTGCAGTGGCTTCGATCGACGAGAGCCATAGGATTGGGAGAAAGTTTTAAATTTGAAACATTAAACAAATTTTCTGATTTGGGTGCTAGTTTTAAATAGGGACGGTATGGCTTAGGTATGGGAAAGGTATGCTGTGAATAGTGGGAAGGTTGTGAGGAATGCGGATTATGGATCTTAAGGCTAGGAATAACACTAGAGGGGGAGTGAATAGTGTTTTTAAGAAATTACTAAATCCTTTTGAGTTTATGTTAAATTAAACACAAATGTATGCAATATTCAGACACAGATATAATCACAGAAACAAACACAGATGCAGAAATAAAGTAAATGCAGTAAAGGAAAGAACACACCGGATTTTATACTGGTTCGGGGTTACCCTACATCCAGTCATGCACAACTAAGTACGGATTTCCTTTCAAAAGCAATTCAACAATTACGACCCTCGATTTCAAGGCTACGAGGTACACCCTCCAGAATCACAATCTTCTGGGTAGAGATACCTGATTTCCGGGGCAACAAGTTCACCCAATTGATTTCCAAGGCTACAATCACACCTTTTCTCGCTTGATTGATTTCCAAGGCTACAATCACACCTTTTCTCGCTAGATAGATTACAAAGAAGCCTATAACTCTGAATAGCACTTGGATCTTGTTGAGATAGTGATAGAGAATCAAACCAGAGATTATCTAGTTAGATTCAATGTTGATTTCGGCAGAGTAAGGATAGGATTTTGATTAAGAAAATGTAGAAGAAGAAGAGAAGTGAAAATCCAGAAAAACTGATATAAAATTCGTTGAAACTAACCCCTATTTATAGAAGAACAACAGTCATGTCCATTCGTGAAAGGTTATGGCGAATAGACACTTCTTTTGAAATTTGAAATTTGAATTTTAACTGACACTATGTCGACATGGTCACCATGGGTATGTCGACATCCCAAAGGAAATTTTGAAGTTTTGTTTTACTTTGAAAATAACCTTTATCTTATATTAAAACTATTTTAAACTTTATAAATACACTTGACTATAGATAAAATACATAGATAAATATAGAGAATAATATATATAAAATTTTACTATAATTTTATATTTAAATCTAAGTATAAATATATTATAATTAAAAGACAGTTTAAAACAACCGAAGTTTAAAAACAAGAATATTTAAGGCTAAAACATCTTTTTGAAAATCATTTGAAAAGATAATTTTTAAGGCTAAAACATTTTGAAAAACAATTTTGAAAATCATTCTGAAGTAGTTTTGAAAATCATTTTGAAGTAGTTTTGCAAGCTTCTTCCTGCAGAATATCTCATCATGACAGGACTCGAGAACTTGTACAAAACCAGGATGTTCGTGGGTTTGTAAGCCACTTGTCGTAGGTTTGTAAGCTACTTGTCGTGGGTTTGTAAGCCACTAAAAGGTAGAAATGGGTTCCATCCCAAAAGAAAAATGGAGTGAAGATTTCAGTGCTATTGTGAAGTTTTAATATAATTCTAGACTCAATACTTACCTTGAAATCTTGAACTCTTAATTATCTTGATACTCATGAGTCTTCAATCTTGATATCTTGAATCTCTATACTGTACAATCTTCATTCTTTGTACCTGCATGGTTAAATCCTGCATATACATATATATCTAAACTATAATGTTAGTATTTATATTTTATAATCTTATTCTAAGGTTGTTGTCATCAAAACCATCAACTCATGGACTAACAATCTCCCCCTTTTTGATGATGACAACCTTTGTTTATAAAATATTACTTCTATCCTATTGACTCCCCCTTAATCTATGCCTAACCCTCCTATTTTATATTTCTCCCCCTTTGTCATCAATAAAAAACAAACAAACTCTAAACTATACAACTCCCCCTCATTCTTGTACTCAAGTACCTGCATTAATAAACTATATAATAGAGTATATATAAGAAATAACTATACTTATAGACATGATATTCCAACAACGATTATAAATATATTAATGTATATTTATACAATCATCAAACCACACCAATGTATAAATCAAGTCAATCAAAACAACCAATTTAAATCAAAACAATCAATTCAAACAAAGTAATAAAGTAAACAAATTAAACGTTACGGGGAACTTCCACCCATCCTTCTTCTCCGAAAATAGGGTCTGCTTTGATGGCATTCCAATTTTCATTGTCATTTGTGAGAGAGACAGGAGGATGTGCTTCGTTACCATCCTTGTGCATGGAAGATATCATCCATCGAATTGCATCGAAATGCCTTTCTTGCTCCTTGATCATCCGCATTTGACTCAACTCTAAGTGTCGCTGGTTACGAAGAATGAACGAGAGAATATTCTTGAATGAATTAAGAGTTTCTTCAAGATTCTCGGATAAGTTATGAATTGGATTAGCCATTTTTGAAGTTGAGAGAAGAATGAGAGATAGAATAGATAAGAAATAATATTCAGTAATGATTTCTGGAAGAAATGGGTATTTATAGGTGTAGAAATTCGTTTGAAATGAATAGACATATGGTAGTTATTCAAATTTCAAATTCAAAATGAATTGTCATTTCTGACCAGTATATGTCGACATGGTCAAGGGGGGTATGTCGACATACTACAGTGAATTTTGATGGTAATTTTGACTTTGTGAATAATTGTGTATATATATAAATTTATATGATATACTACCATTTATTTAAGAGATAAGATAGGCTAGATAACAGAAAGGAAATTCAATTTCATTGCATAATAGGATAATACAATGATTAAACATAAAGAACTACATAAACACTCAAATTAAAACTAACTTAAACTAATTCGATATGATATGAAGATATAGAACTAGTTAGAGGATGATGAAGATGAAGATAATCTAAGTTTCTTGCTAACTTTGGAGAAAAACTTATTCATCTTGGATGATATTTTATCCAATTTCTTACTAACGGTTCTTTTAAGAACCCGTTGATTCTCAACAATAACCTTTTGGTTTTTGAGAAGGGTTTTGTTGGTAGGATTGGAGGGATATTCAATACTTTCTAGGGATGTTTCTCCTTCTTCTTCTTCTATTTCCATTTCATCCCCTTCTTCTTCTTCTTCTTCCTCTTCCATTTCTTCATGAGCCAAGCGCTCTTCCTTTTCGGTAAGAGTTTCATAAGGTTGAAAAACATATGGGATTTTCATGAGAGAAATGTTTGAGATATTAAAAACTTTTCTTGAAATAAATTCTTCTCCTTTGAGATTTACTCCAAAATAGTTGAAAATCCGAGTAAGGTAAATTCCATGATATAAAGTGTTTTCTCCCATTTCAAAATTTTTAGGACGAAGTTCATCCAAAATAACTTGCGCCCAATTGATATCATAATTTCCGAAAATAGCAAAGAGTGCTTTGCACACTTTTGAAGTGGGATTGTTTTAATTTCCCGATCTTAGTGTCAAAGTATGTTGTAAAAGAAGATTGACAATTCTTGCTGTAGGACGAAAGTTTCGATTTTTAAATTCAAAGTTTTCTTCTCCTTCAAAAATATGATGAAATGTCTCACGATCATGTTCATCGATTTGAAAACTAGAAAGATCCATTCCCGTATTCTTACAATTGAGAATGGTACCCAAAAGATCACAATTTAAAACAATTCTAGTGCCTTTGACACTACTCCAAATTTCATTATCATTTCCTTCATAAAATTCTCGATTGAGATTTGCATAGAAAATTTTAACAAGATTTGGGTAACAAAAAAAATCATTTTGAGAAGAATCAACAAGACTAAGAATTTGATTGTTTGCAAAAAGAGTATCAACTTCATAAGAAGCAAAATCTTGAAAAATAACAAACTTTCCGGGATGGACTTTTCCATAATTAGCATAATTGATGTATGCTTTTATTGCCTCCGGATTATTGAGGAGTTGCTCTTTCAAGTTTCTGGAAAGTCTCATGGTGGAGGGGTTGCTTGAAGAAGCCATTAAAGTAGAGAGTAGAGAGCTTGAAGTTTTGAAGAGAGAGTTTGAATTTGAAAATGAAAGTGAAAAGTTGTGATAAAAGATAGTGACTAAATAGATTTCTGAAAGACACGTTCTCTGGTCAAAAGATGCCTTTTCAGAGTATTGAATGAAGTGAAAAGATGGAGGGAAATTCAACCATTTGAATTCAAATTTTGAATTTCAAAATTTGTACCCATGTCGACATCATGGTAAGGACCATGTCGACATGTGCCTGTGAATTTCTATGATTTATTTTTCCTAAGTATTCTAATATATATATATATATACTTATTATTTTAATGTCTATATCTATATATATATATATATCTGGAGTATTCTTATAGTATATTCCAGAAAATATTATTATATTAAAAATAATAAAAATTATAATAATAAAATTATAATAATAAAAAATAAAAAATAAATTTAAAATTCAATCAACACGCCAATTCAAAATCAATCAATCAAGCAATCAATCATCTAATTCTAAGCATGCAATCTCAATCAATTGTATTGTAAATGTGTACCTTTTTCTGAGTCCGTTTACTTGAATTTGTTGAGGTCGTGAACTGCCGTGAAACACAAATTTGAGTTATCTGTCTTCTGATCATCATCACTTGAGGACGAGTCTGAGTCATCTAGAGTAGCAGTAAATGCACACTTCCGTTTCTTTACTGAATCATTATTTATAGGAGGATTCTGCCTTTCTGGATACGGACAGTCTCTTTTGATATGGCCTGGTTCATCACAGGTGAAACATTTGACATTGTTTGGCACTGCATTCTGATTTCCAGAATTCTTATAGTTGTTTCTCTTGAGATTATTCATCTTTCTGTATTTCAGAAATTTCCGAAAATTCCTGGTCATAAATGCTATCTCTTCATCATTATCACTGTTTGAGTCTGATCCGTCGGTTAATGCATTGAATGCCATTGATTTCTTTTCAAATGCTTTGCTTTCTCTTCTCCCGATCATTTGAACTTCAAATGACATTAGATTTCCAATCAATTCTTCTATCTTTAAGGTACTGATGTCATTTGCCTCTTCAATTGCAAGTGTCTTTTGGTCCCATTCTGGAGTGAGAGAATTTAAAATTTTCCTGACTTGATCTTCTTCCGAAAATTCCTTTCCTAAAGATATTAAAGAATGCACAATATCTTGAAATCGACTATACATATCTGAAATAGACTCATTAGTATTCATTTTAAATAACTGAAACTGATTTGTGAGCATGGAAATTTTGGTCTGTTTAACTTTGCTTGTTCCTTCGTGAGTTACTTGCAAAGTTTTCCAGATTTCATATGCAGACTTACAAACCGACACTCTATCAAATTCATTTCTTTCAAGTGAACAAAACATAATATTCATTGCTTTAGAATTATTTTGTGCAACAGTCTTTTGCTCAGTGGTCCACTGTGCAAAATTAGTTGTGGGTTAAGAATATTCAGTTTGTGTGATATTCCAAGTATCTAATCCAACAGATTGTAAATATATTTTCATCCTACATGCCCAATATGCATAGTTACTGCCATTAAAAAGTGGTGGTCTGGCAGTAGACTGACCTTCTACAAATGAACTAGTGACAGGGATACTAGTGTTAATAACAGTACCAGTGTTGGTAGCCATTTTGAAAAAATTTCAAAAAATCAGATTATGAAACTTTTGAAAAGCTTGCTCTGATACTAAATGTGAGGAATGCGGATTACAGATCTGAAGGCTAGGAATAACACTAGAGGGGGGGGGGGGTGAATAGTGTTTTTAAGAAATTACTAAATCTTTTTGAGTTTATGTTAAATTAAACACAAATGTATGCAATATTCAGACACAAATATAATCACAGAAACAAACACGGATGCAGAAATAAAGTAAATGCAGTAAAGGAAAGAACACACCGGATTTTATACTGGTTCGGGGTTACCCTACATCCAGTCCCGCACAACTAAGTACGGATTTCCTTTCAAAAGCAATTCAACAATTACAACCCTCGATTTCAAGGCTACGAGGTACACCCTCCAGAATCACAATCCTCTGGGTAGAGATACTTGATTTCCGGGGCAACAAGTTCACCCAATTGATTTCTAAGGCTACAATCACACCTTTTCTCGCTTGATTGATTTCCAAGGCTACAATCACACCTTTTCTCGCTAGATAGATTACAAAGAAGCCTATAACTCTGAATAGCACTTGGATCTTGTTGAGATAGTGATAGAGAATCAAACCAGAGATTATCTAGTTAGATTCAATGTTGATTTCGGCAGAGTAAGGATAGGATTTTGATTAAGAAAATGTGGAAGAAGAAGAGAAGTGAAAAACCAGAAAAACTGATATAAAATTCGTTGAAACTAACCCCTATTTATAGAAGAACAACAGTCATGTCCATTCGTGAAAGGTTATGGCGAATAGACACTTCTTTTGAAATTTGAATTTTAACTGACACTAAGTCGACATGGTCACCATGGGTATGTCGACATCCCAAAGAAAATTTTGAAGTTTTGTTTTTCTTTGAAAATAACCTTTATCTTATATTAAAACTATTTTAAACTTTATAAATACACTTGACTATAGATAAAATACATAGATAAATATAGAGAATAATATATATAAAATTTTACTATAATTTTATATTTAAATCTAAGTATAAATATATTATAATTAAAAGATAGTTTAAAACAACCGAAGTTTAAAAACAAGAATATTTAAGGCTAAAACATCTTTTTGAAAATCATTTGAGAAGATAATTTTTAAGGCTAAAACATTTTGAAAAACAATTTTGAAAATCATTCTGAAGTAGTTTTGAAAATCATTTTGATGTAGTTTTGCAAGCTTCTTCCTGCAGAATATCTCATCATGACAGGACTCGAGAACTTGTACCAAACCAGGATGTTCGTGGGTTTGTAAGCCACTTGTCGTAGATTTGTAAGCTACTTGTCGTGGGTTTGTAAGCCACTAAAAGGTAGAAATGGGTTCCATTCCAAAAGAAAAATGGAGTGAAGATTTCAGTGCTATTGTGAAGTTTTAACATAATTCTAGACTCAATACTTATCTTGAAATCTTGAACTCTTGATTATCTTGATACTCATGAGTCTTCAATCTTGATATCTTGAATCTCTATATTGTACAGTCTTCATTCTTTGTACCTACATGGTTAAATCCTGCATATACTTATATATCTAAACTATAATGTTAGTATTTATATTTTATAATCTTATTCTAAGGTTGTTGTCATCAAAACCATCAACTCATGGACTAACAAAGGTATGGGTTGGTTATGGTAAATGTGTGTGTGTGTATTATATTCGAAAATAGCCAACTTTAACGTTCGAAAATCTCGAACTCTTATCGAGACGTGTCGCCTGGCTTTCTATATGTAGTACCTCTATTCCGAACACACTGGAACTAGTTTTAAGACATAATTCCATCATATGCAGAAGATAGCTTTGAAATCATTTTTATCCAAATTAAAACCCAAGGTTTAATTATTTAAAAAAAATCAACTATTTAATTCAACAATTTAATTATCAAACAAACAACTATATTTGAAATTCAAGTTATTTAACTTATAAAATTAGCTTTTCAATATTTAAAATCAATTAAATATTCCAAATTCAAGCGACTAAAATTCTGGATCGTTACATTCTCCCCCTTAAAAGAATTTCGTCCCTAAAATTACTAAGGTTAGAAAAATGCTCCAAACCCATTAACTATTCTCAATTTGCTGGTATAGATTATAAAATTTCTAAGTCTTCTTAATTCATCTACTTATACCAACTAATTTTCATCCATTTATTCATTCCACGTTATAACTCAAAATCAAATTTTAGTTATAGAAAATTTCCTTCTCAAAATTTTTCTAATGCCTTAAGTTTATGGATTCGCCAGCGTCTCCTTTGCACGACTAGATCGAAACAACCACATATTGTCACCATGGAACCAAAACCAATCAAAGAAAACAAAAGCCAAGTGGCTCAATCATAAAACCATCAAATCAAACAACAATATAAACACGTACCTTATTGTCGGGCAACCAAATTCTACTTACGAAATCAAAGGCGTCAAACTAGCTCTTACTTTTATATACCTGCATCTTATTTGCCAATGATATCCAATCATATAATTCAAAATCATATTATTTTGTATTTTTAATAGTAATCATTTACTTTACTAAAGCCTGTATGAAGTACATATATCATTCGTACGCAATATGAAATCTGATCGCTCGCTCGATCACACAATTTCACTTTCGAACTAGTATCGTTCACACGACCACTCTAGTGTGGACCCAGATCCGGTTCCTTGATTAGAAACCGTCATTCTCCTTGCATAGTCATATACTACGATAGAGAATTCTAGAATCAATCAAAAATCCATATCCGGTGTTCACCGTTGAGGATCAAGTGAAAAATTCTATCTCGGACCGACTAATCATCTCAAAATCAAGTACTCGAATCTGGATCAAACAGTTATGCAAATAATATACGTAATAATATACGTATAACTTTCGTATTTATTTCAATTGGTCTCTCATTATATCCCCTTTTTTATTTACATTCATGTATTACTTAGTATATTCTTCCAATACTAAAATCACTTAACAACCATTCCATTAATTTTACTTTATTATAAACATTTTATGCAACATTTCTCATGTTTATTGTCACTTCACCACTTAAGTCCATATCCATTTTAAATCAAATTCAATTTAATCTATTCATTGTTTAATTTCTAAATCTAGTTCTATCAAACAACATTCTAAACCATATTCAATTCACTAATCTATTTAATTAGTTCATTTCATTAATTTATTTCAAATCACAATCAATTTCATTTCAAAAATCCTTTTATATAACTTGTTAAGTTTCGTTCCAAATTTGCTTTTCTTAACCTTCATATTCTAAAACTTTGTTTTACTTACTAATTCTTAACATTTATAAGTTATAAAACTTATCTTCTCGTATTTCATACGACACTTAAATGAAAAAATTTAGACCTTAAACAACCTGTTCTTGTTTCAAATTATTTTTAAACAATAACTCCTTTGTATTCCAAATCATACCTTTGAATTTTAAATCAAACCATTTTTTACTAAACAAAACTCCAATGATAGCAATTCCTCTCTTGAAAATTCAAAAATGAACGTCGATGATGTTGCAGTCATCATCGAAATTATTTTCCCATGACCGAAGTGAGTATAGTGCTTTCTATCTCTTTAAACCTCATTTAAAAATATTTCTAATAAAATATTGGCATAATAATACTATTATTATTCTTCTAAAATCTTTAAAAATGATTTTCAAAATCAATGGATTTTAAATTCTCAATTCCTCAGCTTTTAAATCCTTTTTACAAATCAATTTTCCTTATATATAATTTCACTTTAGTTATAAAAAACCATTTCTTAATTGTTATATCCTTGTTTTTATTATAGCAATAAAAAAATTATTAGAACACAAACAACAAATGATAATAATCAAATATTATCATTCACTAATACCCAAACACACCATACATACTATAAAAATTTCTAAAAAATTATTCCTTTATATATAAGAATATAATCAAGGTAGAATTATTTTATTTACCCAATTTCAAACAATACTATGTCGAATTGCTCTGCTCAAGTGTTTAGGGACACCTATCAATAACGTTAATTACTCGTATTGACCAGAACCCATAAGCCACTCAATAAATCAACCAACACAGTATAAAACATTTTATTCCCCTAACAAATACGCGCTCACACACACACAGATATATATATATATATATATATATATATATATATATATAAATATACACGCACACACTCAAATTCATTGTAAGGCATTCCATTACCTAACCTCTTAATGAGTTACCCCACCAAAGCCAAGATTCTCGCTTAACCTTGCGCTATGATACCACATTGTAACGACCCACTTTTCCGAACAGTTTAAGCGGACAATTAGCCACTCAAATTGAATGGAAAGTCAGATAGTTAGGGGAAAGAAAGAAGGAAGAAGGAAGGAGAAAGAAAACAAGCAACATAGAATCTCATAGCGGAACGAATAACCTATAATATATGACAATTTTTTACACAAAAGCAAACTATAATATATATATGTATATACAGATATCAATTAGAGTATACTAACCTATTTCAGCCCGGATAGTTATAACAACCCGTCGTCACAATTTGCTGATAAATACAATAATGAATACAGTGGAAAATAATTATTTACGTGAATACGTCTCTGGGCCTCCAACAAGATTCATAAAGCTCCAATCATCCCTACTAAATCAATAATATGCTCTATCTGACCCGGGCATTATAAATAAATAACACCCGAGTCAGTCTGGAAAACCAGAGTGAGAAAAACATAAAAAATTGGATTCCCAAGCTATAGAAAACCTTAGAAAATCAATGGTATCTCGTAAGACCACGCCGCACATAAACACGGACGTGTTTTTACCTTACGATAACCAAACAATTTCATATGAAATTCTCTGATTTTATAATAATGTCTAAGATACAAGTACTTATTAGTCATAGCCGAAATTGTTACATTAATTAAATTCTAGCATAATAGGTATACAACTAAAACCGTAAAGGCACGTATTGGAGAATGGATTCCATACAATGACTGGGCTACTGGGGTACCGCCCGTCACGGTGCATCTCTCAATAAAATAACACCGAGGACTTCGCCGGGATTCTCTGTCAACACAGAACCAGCCTACCACTTGACCAGTAGTACCAAATATGATTATCCCTTCGTTAATAGGCCCCGAAGCATACAAATGAAAGATAATATCGACTCTAAATAGGGATGATCATACCCTACTTGGGAGCGACCCACTTAGCCCTGCTGCATCTCCCCTGTTTTAGTCATTTCTGGTTGATGAGGCTTGAGGCTACGTTTTACCTTTTATATAGCACTTCCCACTTGGAACGCTAACACTACCCTTCAGGCAACAATGCAATGCCAGAATTCATCCATTCAAATTCGTTCTGGGACTTAACGAAACGCTTGAGAGCTTCGTCTTCAATTCCATCATCTTTAAGATTTCTTCACTTCGAAATGCTTGAGTTGGATCGAATTGGTTTTCGGATAATATATCTGATCCTGGTCTCTTCGAAAATAACTTTTCGATAATTTTCAATAAACTCAACCCCGGTTATTTAGGAAATAAACAGTCAAGGCTAAGAGCGGAGATCACCTCCTAACCGTTAGTGGACGGATTTCCTTATCATTTTTCCTAGGAGAAAGAAATGAGATTTATACACACGGTACAACATCATCGGAGATGACTGCGCTATATAATTCATGTGTTTCCTGTAGATATTTCCAAAGTTACGTTTTGGTCCATATTTGATAGTCGATGATTCAATAATCAACAAACACACATTCAAATTAGGGATTTACTTCAAAAAGGAAAACCAACATCGGATAAGCATATAAGCATCACTAGCCTCCTTAAATAAATCTATCATTCATTTAAAACCACTTTGTACATTACTTGTATAAAGATACTTTTACAAAGATATATCTACCAATCCCTATATTCAATACTTTGAAAATATTCATATACTTATCTCAACGGTATGTATATTCACACACATTACACCTTTATAAACACTATTATATAATAATAATTATCAACAATAAATACTATAAATGAATAATTATTATTTGCTCCAAACATCTTAAATAATAGTTAATAATCTCAAAACACTATTAAATAAACAATAATAATTAATTCTCAACATTATTATAAATAATAATAATTAATTTCCATAACAGTATTAATAAACCATTATTATTAATTTCAAACCATATTGATTAATTAAAACAAATAACTTTTTAAAATATTAAAAATATTGATAAATAACTCATTTAAAACAATAGTTAATATAAACAAAACTTTTGAAATGATTCTAAATATAAATAAATAATCTTTTGAAAAATGTTAAATAAAAATAATCTTAAAAACAATATTTAGTATAAATAAATAACTTAGAAAAGATAGATAAAAAGGTTGGAATAAAGTGGAAATTAAAACCTTTAAAAAAATATTTCCGAAACCTAATTTCGGGTTTAAAATCATTTCCTGTTTCAAAACCCATTTCCTACTCAAATGCCAATTTATAGTATTTTTAGAATACTATTTTGAGGCCAATAGCTAACAAACGCTTAACCGATATCGATATTGATTTTCTATCACTACTAGGTTTGAGTTGAACATATAACAATGTCATAAGCTATAGTGTCCACAATCAGGTTCGTATTCAATAATCATATAATGGGAATTTTATTGAAATCAATTAAAACAATAGCGAGGAATCCCGTTGGATCCCTCCAACCTGTTCCCCTGCATCACAACTCATATATATATATATATAAGTAAATAAAAATTAGTAGTGGTGAGGAATCCTGTTGGATCCCTCCAACCCCTTCCTCTTCATTACAAACATATATAATCATAAAAGCATAAATCAACCGCTTCGAGGCGAGATCGTATACATCGTATACAAAGGGTCATCCGCTTTTACACAGGAACGTAATAGGGTCTCATCCGCTCTAGGGGTAGGAATATATCCAAACTTACTAATAAAATAGTAAATCATCCAATATCCAATCAATAGTTTTTGTCAACTATATATCATACTAGTTAACCAAAAAGGTGAGCTTAACTCACCGAAATTTTCTATTGTAGCCGATGGATTCTGGTTTGGAACCAAAATCGAAAGACGTCCAATTTTAACCCAAATTTCCAGCATGCTCAGAATTTGACCAAACCAGTTCCATGACGTAGTTCACATCAATACGATTCTAATGCGACTGACCGCGTTTGATTTGGACCTAAAACGAATAAGATATTTAATTTACAAATTTCACGAATCAAATGTATATAAATTCCTTAATCCCATCATTAATTTATAATTAAACTTATTCTAATTTTAAAACCTGCCTTCCTCCTTCTCTCGTTCATGAAAACAAACCCACCCAGCGCCCACGATCTCGAGCTCGTCGCCACCACTATAGGCACTACGCCGCCATCGCACTTGCTCCCACCGGTAGCGTAGCCTTTGCTCTTCCCCACGCCACCGATCTTGCATCACCTTTCGCCATCGTTTGCTCTTACGAACCCAACTTTCTTTTGCGTTCAACTGCAAGATGCCACCGCCACTATCGCCTACATGCCACCAAACTATGGCCGCATATAGATCTCTTCCCCACACTCCATTCATCTTTACAACCCATCCCATAAAGTCAATGAATTCGTCGGAATCGGTGAAAAAAGGAAGCATCGTTAACCTCGAAACAGCACCGCCTCGAGTCAAATTAACCAAATCCAACTATTGATTTGCTTCGTCTTGACTTCGTCTACAAGTTGCTAGTTGATCTCATCTCCCAAAACTCCTGCAATAGCTTTGATCGACGAGAGCTGTAGGATTGAGAGGAAGTTTTAAATTTGAAACATTGAACAAAATTTCAGATTTGGGTGCATGTTTTAAATGGGGATGGGTATGGCTTAGGTATGGGAAAGGTATGGTGTGAATAGTGGGAAGGTTTGGGTTGGTTATGGTATGTGTGTATGTATGTATGTGTGTGTGTGTGTGTATATATTATATTCAAAAATAGACAACTTTAAACGTCCGAAAATCTCGAACTCCTACCGAGACGTGCCACCTAGCTTTTTAAATGTAGTACCCCTATTTCCAATACATTGGAACTAGTCTCGAGACCTAATTCCATCATATGCAGAAGATAGCTTTGAAATCATTTTTATCCAAATTAAAACCCAAGGTTTAATTATTTAAACAAATTTTAACTATTTAATTCAACATTTTAATTATCA
Source organism: Allium fistulosum (assembly GCA_030737815.1). Classification (NCBI taxonomy): domain Eukaryota; kingdom Viridiplantae; phylum Streptophyta; class Magnoliopsida; order Asparagales; family Amaryllidaceae; genus Allium; species Allium fistulosum. The sequence goes on along the minus strand of CM060907.1, from coordinate 418,323,956 downwards.
AACAAATCGCTATATTTGAAATTCTAATTATTTAACTTATAAAATTAATTTTTCAATATTTAAAATCAATTAAATATTTCAATTTCAAGTGACTAAAAATCTGGGTCGTTACACAATTTTAAGACCAAGATACGTGTTTTATCTCTTGGAAGTGGATCTATTCGAGATGCTGGAATCTATTTGGGGATTCGTGATACGTCGAGTGATGAAGACTGGTGTGAAAGATACCGTACGTAGCCTTAACATCAGAAAATGACTAAATCCAGAGTAGGCTGCACAATCCAAGGTTTAGCTAACCCAATGGGGTACATTAACTCTATTATCTATAGTATGATTATAGATGTTGCAGGCTGGTGTTGTTGATACTTGGTTCATGTTATTCTCAAAAGTGTTCGAATGTTGGGCCTGTTGTGTTTTCCTTATGGTATATTTCATCCAGAGACATACGACGCTCAAAAGGTGATTTCTGATCCTTGTCATAGAGATCGGTCTCAGTGGGGGAGAATGTAACGACTCGGAATTTTAAACACTTCTTATTTAAATATTTGTGTATTGGATTAAATGTGAATATATATGATTGTATAACCTTATGAACCCCTTTTTAATTAATAATCAATGATAGCAAAATTATTTTTAAAATGCATTTATAAAAATATGTACTTAGAAGTAATATTGAATATGTGACCGAAAACCATTTTATTGAAAATCCTCTTTTTATTCACTTTAAGTTGTATAATATTTTGGAACTTGTATAGTAACATATGAAGACATTAACAAGCATTAACACATCTCTTTCATAACCAAAATTAATTAAAACATAAGTAAATTAAGCGGAAAAAATGGACATGATGGTAAGGCATGTTTTAAGGTGGAGCAAAAGAAGGCTTGTTTTAAGTCTTGTCTTAAGGAGAAGTAGGTGGGAGGAAGCTTCCTTTTTGGCTTTTCAATGAGGGTAGCAAAGGTCATTTGCTACTTTTCTTAACTCTATATAAACGCACATATAGTCTTCACTTTTTGTTTGCTAATTCACTAAAGAAAAGTCAATGTTCATCACTTCTTTCTCCTCTCTAACTTTCTAGAGAAACATATCAGATAGAATACTTGTCATATAATTCTTGCCACTAGTCCAATATGGAATGTCTTTAACAAAAATCTTCCATCCACTCCATATAACATATATCATAAGACAATTGTTTATCTGAAATAATCGAGTTCATTGCAACGGCTCAAAATCTTCCATCTGGATCAGATAGAATACTTGTCATATAATTCTTGCCACTAGTCCAATATGGAATGGCTTTAACAAAAAAAGTCACACTCTAATCAATATAATACTTAATAATCATATTAACACCATACCCCAAACAACCCAGGAACGTCAGAAAAGGGACGACGTCCTAGTTTAATCAACATTTTATCAAACTCGTGTCACATCCAATCCGAACCATATACTTGTAGTTGAAACTATCACTCAAGTATCGATAAGTTATAGCTATCGCCTTGAAACATATACAGTAAGATGATAATCGCTTGCTTGGTGGACAGTATCCATCCACTCCATATAACATATATCATAAGACGATAACCACTTGCTTGGCGAATAACATCCATCCAAGTCATATAGGATATATGGTGTAATGTTACCCAAAACGCCAGGTCAATGATTTCCATCCACAAATAAACTCAAATTGTTACCTTTACAATGATATTAATCAACAAAGAATTTTAAATACCATTTGCTTCCATCTCCAATCATTACTGCAATGATAGGGAATAAAAGATTACGAATGTCAATAATTTCATTTTTTGCAACATGGACCGACGATCGGGTCAGATTACATAGCAGCATCATTGGGTCATGGGGACCTTATCACAAAATGAACTCTAGGCCCTTCATGTAAAAATATTCATCCATATCTTAAATATTTTCAATCGATTGGTTATAGGATCCAACCAATTAACATTCCCATATCGCGACTTTTGCTATCAAATTTTTCCCAGTGAAACTTTACTTCAAATATGCCACCCAATACTGGGCAAATACCATTTTGGTGCAACCTCCTTCATATAGATCGTATTCCAAACATCAGTTGTTACATTAATATCTCCTCTCTCTGACATTTCAACCAAAATAATTTAAATTTCCTTTACTTAAACAAAATATAATCCCTCTCTTTTACCAATTAGGAAATTTTTCTACCAAATTTCCAACCATCATTTTATAAACATATGCCAAAGTGGCATGCCGATGGGCCTTCCAAGTTCAATTTATTTAGGGAGGGAGATCGAAATCTCCAACAAAGGTATATTGAATTCCTTCATAAAAGATAGATATCAACTCATCATCATGTGGCTATTGAGATCACGATGTAAACCAAAGTCGTGCCCAGTACTTTACTCCTAATTCAAATCATACCACTTTTCAGCATCCAATATTTTCTCATAATGAGTCATCCAATATATTCCAAAATTCAATGCATACCCCAAAAAATTTCAATACATATGTCTCTAAAGGATTCTACCCAACTTATATTCCATTTCAAATCATGGCATAACATTACTGAATGACTTACACACTGTGTGAGATTTAAGGCATAACTACCAATTATAATACTACATAAGTCAAAAGTAATAATTCACCTTCCATCATGATTTGTTTTCCTTTATCCTAAGCAGACGATGGCAGACTAGTATATGGGACTAGTTCCAATGCATAGGATTTAACTATCCGATTTTTCCTTGGCAAACTTGAGCATTCTCTTTTCATGTTGCCAACCTAATTACAGTAATAACACTTAATCTATGCAAGGTCAACTTTACAGTTCTTCACTACATGTCCTTTCTTTGTACACCTTCTCCTTTCTTGTTTTCCATGACCATCCTTGCTTTTACGTTTCCCTTGTTATTAGTCTACTTCATTCTTGGGTTGTTCCTTAGTTATATCACTATAAATCAAATTCAATAATTTTGCCTTTACTAGTCCTTCAAATGTAGCTCCAAATGGTATCTAGCTCATCGCTAACTCGTTAAGTGGTTCGCAACCTTCATTTCCTTCTTTTTAGGGCTGTTGACTAATTCAAACTCAAATCTAGCTAGCTCATTAAATTGGTACACATATTCACCTATAGTCATGTCACCTTATTTCAGGTGAATGAATTTCTATAATAGTAATCCTTTCTCCATCCTTGAGAAAAACTTCATTAAAAACTTTCTCTTAAAATCTATTCCATGCAATATTCTCCTCATCATTCTCAGTAATAACAACTTCCCACCAATTCACCGCTTCTCCATGAAGGTGCTAGGATGCCAGTTGTTTTCTCGTAACATCACTTAGACCCAAAATCTTAAAGACCTTCTCACACATGCTCAGCCAAGCCCGCATTGCTGCATATGGTTCTGTTCAAACAAAGGGTCTACCACTTAAACTAAAGAAGTCCATACACAACTTTGGGAAATTCATGTTTGCTAGTGTCTGGACCTAAACCACTACCTGGGTTGCTACTATAAGTTCTATGGGGTTAACGCTGTATTGGCCTGTCACTTGCATATATCGATGGAACCAAACACGAATGTTCATGCTAGGAATATCTAAGCATCCACTCTAGTGTCGTTTCCAATTTTGGATTCAATCCCACCAACATTGTTTTACATTCTAGTTTCCATCGAGGTACTCATTCTTAGCTAACTGTAAATGGGATTCATTAGCAACTCCTCAATAGATAGTAAATCTATGGAATAGAAAATAAAGTATACACATATATCCAACTCGTATAAAATATTATATATATATATTCACATATATTGTGACGACCGCCCATGACCCCTGCACCGAATCTAGAGATAGTGCGCTGTAAAGTGTGCCAGGCGACCATGGACGATTGTCAGGGTAGATTAAAACAACAGAATCTATCGTATTATTCACAGCGCATGGAAAAAATACAATAGAACATATATATAGTGAAGCTTTACAGAATAAAATGCCATCATATAAAACTTCATAATAGTTGAATACAAGCATCCAAATAGCCAATACATCAAGCCTCACTACATAACACTCAGAGAATACAAAACAGCGGAACATCCAGTACATATAATAAGAAGATAATATGCAACCCTCCAGCTCGTCTTCGATATCAGCATCGTGAGAAGAGAACAGCACCTGTCACCTACTACCTAGTCTGCCCGTCCCAAAAATGGACGAACAGCCCAAGGCAATAAGAATTAAAACATAAAGCCTTGAGTCAGACAACAGTCTTAGTGAGCAGTAAACTAACTAACAACATACCAAAAGAGTACAAAGGAAAAAGGAATAGGAATACAACCCTCCCACTCCAACCTCTTTCTACAGTGATAGCCCCCAGACACACACTAAATAGAAGCAACCATAGCAGAGCATACAATTTAAAGTAGAGTAATAATCATTCGAGTCAAGGGCGATGTTTTCCAAGTACTAAGGCCTAAATCAGATAAGCACCCAGAAAATACCGCTCTTGAGTCCGAATGACGATAAAACCATACATCCATGACTCTGGCTATCACTGTTATCGTTGCCTTGATATCACCGTTAATTGAATGACCTGCACATTCTTTCAGCCGTCCGTCAAGGGCTAATGGAAACCCCGGTTCTAGACAAAATTCCCGCACGTCATCATGACCCGTGCCTAGGACTATCTAATCTGCCCAGAGTACTTGACTATCAAACATTAGCCTTTAGGGACTATCTAATCTGCCCAACGTACTCTTGATTTGAGCATGCTAGAACCTTCAACAACGATGAGATCTCAGCCTCCTAGTCATCCTCCTCGACGACTATTTCCATACTAGCTCAAGCGCCTCTCGAGCAACCATTACCCTTAACTCGAATCATATCACCGAGTTACCAACGTGCTTGGAATGATCCCGTCTGGATTAGACCAAGTCTTCATCACATGATGCCTCGCTACATTACATCCTCGCAAAGCCTCATCTCAACATCACATCATCAAATCTATGCATAAGAGCTTCATCATCCCGCTGCATATGCCACGAGCAACTTTCCCAATTCAAGAGCCTTTCCCTTAGCTTTTGAATCATCTTCAACCACCTTGTCTAAAACCAATCAACAATCATCTAATTCACAGCAATCAATCATGTCAAACATCAATCCAAGTAACCAAGCATTCAAATATAAGCAAAATGGACAATTATAACAATAATGGCAATTTCGTAATTAAGGAGTTGAAAGTCTAACAAGCATGAAAACATGAGAATTATCTCTACAACTTGATGAATGAGCTTGCATAGGTTAATCATATACAAAAATGGTTGTCAAATCATCATGAACAATGGATCTACATGGATCTACACTTAGGTTTACAAAAATGCATAGAAATCACTATTTTAACACCAAATCAAGCCAACAATCCGATCTACTCCTTTGGATCCGTGTGAGAGATAATCACCACTCACCAAATCACCAAAACAACCTCAAATCAACACGCTTCAGATCTGGACAGCGAAGGATCAAGCTTGATCTATCACGAATCCGCTTCAAACGAAGAAATCTCACTTCAATGGATGAAGATCTTCAACTTTAGCTCTTGGATCTTCGATCTTGATCTTCGATTTGGATGAAAGGAAGCACTAGATTAGAGTGGAGAAAAGAAGTGAAGAAGTGTAGAAGTCGAGCTCTCAAAATGGCAGCACTTCGTCGCTTCAAAATCCAGATCCCAAAAATGAAGCCAACCCCCTTCTATTTATATGCGAAATTTCCCTAAGTCGTAACTCGGAATTAGGTCGTCTCCACCTACGACCTAAGACCTTGCCGACCTAAAACACATACAACCTAACAGCTCTTCGACCTAAACAATGCGCGTGACTTAACGAACCAGGTCTCAATACTTACCATCCTAACTCCTAGGTCGCTCGCGACTTAACACATAGGCTACGACTTACGACTTATAAAACCTTGCGACCTAACAACTTAGCAACCCACGCGACCTAACAGTGTTACGACCTAAGCCTGTTTCAACTTGAAGTTCTGTTCTTTCTTCAAAACACTATGAGCAAACACACTTATATCTGCCTCTATGTTTTGATGTTTGTGGTTGATGTTTGAACATATTATAAAAATGTTGTCTAGTTGTGAAATATGATTGCATGTTGAACATATATATATGTATGTAGATGTGCATGCCTGTATATGTATGAACACACCTCTATTTTCTTTTCCAGGCTAAAGATAAGTTCAAAAAAAAATTCAATTTCTTTTCCCTCAAACTCTTATAGGTTATGATCTCTGAAAGGAAAATGATTATAACAATGTGATGTTATTTCTAAAAATAGTTTTAAATAAGTATATGGTAAATATTTAGAAAAAAAGAAATCACTTAAGCGCTCACGCGAGCTAACACTCAAGCCAACCACTCCGACTTAGTCCACATGACCAGATACTTAACTCCTTAGGTCGTCCAACGACTTAACTACTAAGTCGTTAACCAGCTTATTTCTTAGGTCGGTCAATCCCATAGGTCGCTCACTCTACTAAGTCGCTAACCCGGTAACCACTAGGTCGCTAACTCCACTAGGTCTGCCTACCCTTGAGTCGCCATCTCCTTAAGTCGGTCAGTTCCTTAGGTCGTTAACTCGCTCTGCCGGCCTAACACTTAACTCACCAAAACTCTTAGGTCATCAACTTCCTTAAGTCGCTGCCGACCTACCCCTTAGGTCGCCAATCCTATAAGTCAGTCACGACCTATCACTTAGGTCGGTCACTACCTTAAGTCGGTCAACCACACTTCCTTAACTCGGTTAATTCCTTAAGTCGGCAACTCGACCCAGACTTATCTCTTAACTCGTCCAAACCGACTTAGGACTTAGAAAAATCCTGAACGACTTATCAACAATGCAACCAATTGTTAATTATTTTACGATGTTTCGATCCGTAAAATACGGGTCGTTACATTCTCTCCCCCTTAGGAATTTCGCCCCCGAAATTCCAAGCAAACAAAGCAATCAAAGACTATTCTATACGCCTACCATCCATAACAATCAACAACCATGCATCCAATTCTAGCTTAGCATACAGAATTCTAACACTAGAACAAGTTACAATATCGCGAGATGAGACGACACCTTAGGGCCATACCTTGAAGAGTTCAGGATGAGCTGCTTTCATCCTCTCTTCCACCCCCCACGTACAGTCGTTATCATCATCACTCCATTGTATCTTGAGAAACTTAACTACCTTCCTCCTAAGCTGTTTCGTGTCGGTTTCTGCAACATGAAGCGGCTTACGAGGTCTTCTATCAACTGGATCAACTTCGAAATCTTCACAGCTATCAGCAGAAACCACTGTATTCGAGTCGTGCACATACTTCCGTAGATATGATACGTGAAAAACATTGTGCACACCCGACATCTTCTCTGGTAACTCCAATCTATAGGCGAGCTTTCCAATTCGCTCGATGATCGGGAATGGCCCAACAAATCTCGGAGTCAATTTTCCTTTCTTCCCGAATCGAATGACATTCTTCAGTGGAGAAATCTTCACAAAAACCATATCACCAATGTCGAATTTCAAATCCTTTCGATGCTTATCGGCATAACTTTTCTGACGGTCTTGGGCTGCCTTCATTCGTTGCCGAATGATCTCTATACAATCTGAAGTCTGTCGAATCATCTCTGGCCCAAGCATCAGCTTTTCTCCAGTTTCCAACCAACATGTCGGAGAGTTACACGGTCTTCCATACAATGCCTCATACGGTGCCATACCAATGCTTGACTGGTAACTGTTGTTGTACGCAAACTCCACCAAATGAAGGTGATCTTCCCATGATCCTCCGAAGTCCAAAACACATGCTCTAAGAAGATCTTCCAAAACTCGGTTGACCCTCTCGGTCTGACCATCTGTTTGAGGGTGATAAGCTGTACTCAAACACAACTCGGTTCCCAAAACTTCCTGGAAGCTCTTCCAAAATCCACTAGTGAACAATGGATCTCGATCGCTCACTATACTCTTCGGAATACCATGGAATCGAACTATCCATTTAACATACAACTCAGCCAACTTTGATGCAGTCCTAGTCGATCGAACAGGAATAAATCGTGCACTCTTAGTCAGACGATCTATAATGACCCAAATCCCTTCATTTCCCGTTCTAGTTCTAGGCAATCCATCAATAAAATCCATCGATACCTGCTCCCACTTCCATGTAGGAACTTCTAATGGCTGTAGTAATCCACTTGGCTTCTTCTGTTCAGCTTTAACCAACTGGCAGTTCATACACTTGGAAATAAAATTTCCAACATCCTTCTTCATGCCTTCCCAGTAGTAGGTTCTCTTCATATCCCGATACATCTTATTTCCACCTGGATGAATTGTCAGCTTCGAGTGATGACTTTCCTTCAGAACTTCACTCCTCAATTCATCTATATCGGGAACAACTAATCGTCCTTGCTTCCGAAGCCAACCCTCTCGATTGACCTCGAATCCTTTATCCTTTTCTGGATCCAATCCAGATTCCAATTCACGGATAATCTTGACAAGCTTATCGTCTTGCTTTTGGCTCTCGCCAATCCTTTCCACAAGAGAAGGTCTTATCGATAAGTTTGTCAACATCTCAGGTTCCAATTCACATCTAGGCCTGAAGTCAAATCCAGCTAAATACTCGAGATTCTTCCATTCTGAAAACATGGCTCCCAATCCTGCATGTCTTCGACTTAACGCATCTGCCACTGCGTTACCTTTTCCCGGAGTATAAGCTATACCAAAATCATATGATGCTAAAAACTCTAGCCAACGTTGCTGCCGAAGATTCAAATCCTTTTGGGAGAAAAGATACTTCAACGACTTATGATCCGTAAACAACTCGAATCGAACTCCCAACAGATAATGTCTCCACATCTTCAGAGCAAATACAATCGCCGCTAACTCCAAATCATGAGTCGGGTAATTCCTTTCATGCGGCTTCAGTTGTCGACTTGCATACGCAACAACTTTATCCCTCTGCATCAGCACTACTCCAAGTCCAGTACCACATGCGTCGGTGTAAACCACCATCTCATCATTCCCACTTGGAATAGTCAAAACAGGAGCACTTGTCAATCTCTCTTTCAGGATTCCGAAAGCTTGCTCACACTTAGCATCCCAACTGAACACTTGGTTCTTCTTCGTCAATCTTGTTAACGGTGCAGCTATCTTGGAGAAGTATTTGATAAACCGTCGATAATATCCTGCTAATCCAAGAAAACTTCTTACATCAGATGCATTCTTAGGTCTAACCCAATCCTGGATTGCTGCCACCTTAGCGGGATCAACCGCTATCCCATTTCCAGAAATCACATGGCCTAAGAACCTCACTTCACTCTTCCAGAAGTGACACTTCGAAAACTTAGCCTTCAGCTGATGTTTTCGCAAGATTTCCAAAACAATACGCAAGTGCATCTTGTGATCTTCTTCAGTTCTAGAATAAATCAGAATATCATCCACGAACACAAGCACGAACTTGTTCAACTGATCTCTGAACACCCTATTCATAAGATCCACAAAATATGCTGGCGCGTTAGTCAACCCAAACGGCATTACCAGCCATTCAAAGAAACCCGATGGTGTCCGAAAAGCAGTCTTCGGCACACTATCCTTAGCCACTCTCAACTGGTGAAATCCCATTGCCAAATCCATCTGAGAAAACACCTTGGCTTCGTGAAGCTGATCAAACAAGTCATCTATTCTCGGCAATGGATACTTGTTCTTCTTAGTCACCTTATTCAGCTCACGATAATCAACGCACAATCTCAACGACCCATCTGCCTTGGTTGCAAACACAACTGGTGCACCCCACTCGGACACACTACGCCGAATGAATCCTTTCAGCAAAAGATCATCAACTTGCACCCTCAACTCCTGCTGTTCCCTAGGCGCCATCCGCCTAAGAGGCATCACAACAGGTCTGGCTCCTTCAACTAGATCTATACGAAACTCGATCTCTCTATGCGGCGGCAACCCTTTGACTTCGTCAAAGACATCCTCGAATCCATTCGCGATCGGCACTGATGACAGTCCATCCCGTGGAACAACTAGCGAATACATGAAGCTCATGAAGACGCCTTCTTCATGCTTACATCGTATCACAACCTTTCGCCCTTCCACATTCTCGACTATCACTTCCAACCTTTCGCAATCAACCTTAGCCGCATACTTCCTAAGCCAGTCCATACCCAAAATAATTCCGAACCCCGCAAAGTTCAGAACAAAACAATCACAAGCAAAAGAGCAACCATGACTCGACACAATCAGACCACGACATAACATACACAAACAAGATGAACCCCCAACTGGATTAGTCACAACCAATGGCCTATCAACAATATCCGGTTCCAAACCCAACCGGCCTACAAGTTCACTACAAACAAACGAATGCGACGCTCCAGTATCAAACAGAACTCTAACTGGAACACCACATAGGAAAAGAGTACCTTGAACCACCACACTCTTTCCCTTCTCTTCAACGGTAGGAGCCTTCGAAGACGACGGAACAGCTCCCAAAGCATAAGCTTGCACAATCTGCTTGTCCTTCCTTGGTTCTGGACAATTCTTCCTGATGTGCCCTGGCTTGTCACAGTTGTGACACTTCATCGGTGCCTTCGGATTCTTACAATCCTTAAAGAAATGGCCCTTCTGCTGACAGTTGTAGCAAATCACCTCGCCTTTCGGCTTCTTCTGGCCATCCCTTCCCTTCTGCTGCTGCTGCTTCCTCTTCTTGTTTCCACCCTGCTGGGGTTTAGACTCTTCCCTGGTAACAGCAACAACAGATCCTTCCTTAGGAAACAGACTCTCATGCCTAAGAGCTTTCTCCACAAGCTTCTCAAACGAATCATCCAAATGATCCACCAACTGCCTTCCAAGATAACTGTCCAAGCCTGTCACAAACTTCTCATTCTTCTGATATGCAGATTCAATATATGACCGGGCATACTTGGACAAAGCTTCGAACTCAGAAACATACTCAAGAACTGGTCTCCCACCTTGCTTGAGCTCCACAAACCTCTTGAACAGAACTGACTTCTGAGCTGTAGAAATGAACTTAGCTTCAAATCTGACTTGGAATTGCTCCCAAGTAATCTCTTCTTCCAGAGTATTGATGGTAATAGAGTTCCACCAATCAGAAGCTCTCCCTTGAAGCTGTCTTGATGCCAACTTCCTCTTAGTTGCATCTTCAATTCCCAAATCATCAAAGATCCTTCTACAAGCATCTATCCATCTCTGGACCTCAATGGTAGATTCTGTTCCCAAGAAAACCTTCCCTCCAAGAGCAGTATAGTCCTTGCACAACTTAGCAAAATCCACTGGTTTCGGAGTTTGGACTTGAACTCCAACATCAACTGCTGCCCCCGGAATTGGTATCCTTCTCATGATCGAAGTCATCATAGCTTCGAACATAGCTGCATAATCAGTAGTCCCCTCAGTAGCACGGCCTTCCCTAGCAGCTGGTCTCCCTCTTCGACTCATTCTCAATATCTATAAAAAGGAATGATTAGAACTTCTAGAGAAACAACTGCATAAAGGACTCAAACTCTACTAAGCTACTATATTATATATAGTAGTCATCCATCAAAATTACAATTACGTCTCTCATACGTAGTTATGTCAGTGAGCATTGGGTAAAATCGATTAACCAATGCTCTGATACCAAATGTGACGACCGCCCATGACCCCTGCACCGAATCTAGAGATAGTGCGCTGTAAAGTGTGCCAGGCGACCATGGACGATTGTCAGGGTAGATTAAAACAACAGAATCTATCGTATTACTCACAACGCATGGACAAAATACAATAGAACATATATATAGTGAAGCTTTACAGAATAAAATGCCATCATATAAAACTTCATAATAGTTGAATACAAGCATCCAAATAGCCAATACATCAAGCCTCACTACATAACACTCAGAGAATACAAAACAACGGAACATCCAGTACATATAATAAGAAGATAATATGCAACCCTCCAACTCGTCTTCGATATCAGCATCGTGAGAAGAGAACAGCACCTGCTACCTAGTCTGCCCGTCCCAAAAATGGACAAACAGCCCAAGGCAATAAGAATTAAAACATAAAGCCTTGAGTCAGACAACAGTCTTAGTGAGCAGTAAACTAACTAACAACATACCAAAAGAGTACAAAGGAAAAAGGAATAGGAATACAACCCTCCCACTCCAACCTCTTTCTACAGTGATAGCCCCCAGACACACACTAAATAGAAGCAACCATAGCAGAGCATACAATTTAAAGTAGAGTAATAATCATTCGAGTCAAGGGCGATGTTTTCCAAGTACCAAGGCCTAAATCAGATAAGCACCCAGAAAATACCGCTCTTGAGTCCGAATGACGATAAAACCATACATCCATGACTCTGGCTATCACTGTTATCGTTGCCTTGATATCACCGTTAATTGAATGACCGACACATTCTTTCAGCCGTCCGTCAAGGGCTAATGGAAACCCCGGTTCTAGACATAACTCCCGCACGTCATCATGACCCGTGCCTAGGACTATCTAATCTGCCCAGAGTACTTGACTATCAAACATTAGCCTTCAGGGACTATCTAATCTGCCCAACGTACTCTTGCTTTGAGCATGCTAGAACCTTCAACAACGATGAGATCTCAGCCTCCTAGTCATCCTCCTCGACGACTATTTCCATACTAGCTCAAGCGCCTCTCGAGCAACCATTACCCTTAACTCGAATCATATCACCGAGTTACCAACGTGCTTCGAATGATCCCGTCTGGATTAGACCAAGTCTTCATCACATGATGCCTCGCTACATTACATCCTCGCAAAGCCTCATCTCAACATCACATCATCAAATCTATGCATAAGAGCTTCATCATCTCGCTGCATATGCCACGAGCAACTTTCCCAATTCAAGAGCCTTTCCCTTAGCTTTTGAATCATCTTCAACCACCTTGTCTAAAACCAATCAACAATCATCTAATTCACAACAATCAATCATGTCAAACATCAATCCAAGTAACCAAGCATTCAAATATAAGCAAAATGGACAATTATAACAATAATGGCAATTTCGTAATTAAGGAGTTGAAAGTCTAACAAGCATGAAAACATGAGAATTATCTCTACAACTTGATGAATGAACTTGCATAGGTTAATCATATACAAAAATGGTTGTCAAATCATCATGAACAATGGATCTACATGGATCTACACTTAGGTTTACAAAAATGCATAGAAATCACTATTTTAACACCAAATCAAGCCAACAATCCGATCTACTCCTTTGGATCCGTGTGAGAGATAATCACCACTCACCAAATCACCAAAACAACCTCAAATCAACACGCTTTAGATCTGGACAGCGAAGGATCAAGCTTGATCTATCACGAATCCGCTTCAAACGAAGAAATCTCACTTCAATGGATGAAGATCTTCAACTTTAGCTCTTGGATCTTCGATCTTGATCTTCGATTTGGATGAAAGGAAGCACTAGATTAGAGTGGAGAAAAGAAGTGAAGAAGTGTAGAAGTCGAGCTCTCAAAATGGCAGCACTTCGTCGCTTCAAAATCCGGATCCCAAAAATGAAGCCAACCCCCTTCTATTTATAGGCGAAATTTCCCTAAGTCGTAACTCGGAATTAGGTCGTCTCCGACCTACGACCTAAGATCTTGTCGACCTAAAACCCATACGACCTAACAGCTCTTCGACCTAAACAATGCGCGCGACTTAACGAACCAGGTCTCAAGACTTACCATCCTAACTCCTAGGTCGCTCGCGACTTAACACATAGGCTACGACTTACGACTTATAAAACCTTGCGACCTAACAACTTAGCAACCCACGCGACCTAACAGTGTTACGACCTAACATTTAAGCGCTCACGCGACCTAACACTCAAGCCAACCACTCCGACTTAGTCCACATGACCAGATACTTAACTCCTTAGGTCGTCCAACGACTTAACTACTAAGTCGTTAACCAGCTTATTTCTTAGGTCGGTCAATCCCATAGGTCGCTCACTCTACTAAGTCGCTAACCCGGTAACCACTAGGTCGCTAACTCCACTAGGTCTGCCTACTCTTGAGTCGCCATCTCCTTAAGTCAGTCAGTTCCTTAGGTCGTTAACTCGCCCTGCCGGCCTAACACTTAACTCACCAAAACTCTTAGGTCATCAACTTCCTTAAGTCGCTGCCGACCTACCCCTTAGGTCGCCAATCCTATAAGTCGGTCATGACCTATCACTTAGGTCGGTCACTACCTTAAGTCGGTCAACCACACTTCCTTAACTCGGTTAATTTCTTAAGTCGGCAACTCGACCCAGACTTATCTCTTAACTCGTCCAAACCGACTTAGGACTTAGAAAAATCCTGAACGACTTATCAACAATGCAACCAATTGTTAATTATTTTACGATGTTTCGATCCGTAAAATACGGGTCGTTACATATATATAAAATATACAAATAAGCTCTCTCAATACCTCTTAATCCTTAAATTAAGGATAAGTTTTTCTCTAGTACCAAATTTAACAACCCTCCCTTTTAGACCCAAGAGTTCAACATTTGAACCGACGTCCAAATCTAAAAAACCAAAAAATTATAGATTGTTATGTTATGATAATATAAATATATGACAGAATCAAATTATAAATTTTCTGAACTCTGAGGGGAAAGAAACAAAATATAATATAAAATATCTTTATCTTCAACATAGATCCAAATACTTAGTTGGATCTATATAGAAAATCCAAATCCATAAAAAACACGAACATACTAGTCATAGGTCTATATTTAAAATATTTCTAGCACAAGATCTTCGTCACCATGTCCTCCATGTCACCGAGTCCAATGAACTAGTGACATAAATAGAAAGAAAAATAGGTGTGGGTCAAATGTATGTTTGAGAAAGTGAAACAAATCAATCTCATATATACTAAAAAAGACCGGTAAAATATCATTAGTGTTTCCTAATCCATATACACATACCTTAACATGCTTACTTGCACTAGAGGATTAATATTAATACTATACCTAGATTGACTACTCGATTAAGGTAATACCATGTCTTATCACATGCTATAATAAAATATATATTCAATCAATAGAGTCTACCAAGTTCACATTACCAAGGGAACACCAATTTTTCTAAATAACGGATACGTTATTACCAAGGGAAAAAACATTTCCCAGGACATCTATTCCCTGAATCACTAAAATCGATACTAAGAGAATAACCATTTCCTTAGAATAATTATTTCCTTTTCGAATACTTAGGAAACAACTATTCCTTCAGGAAAATTATTCCCTGCACCATACATGGCTCATACATAATAATTTGACAAATCATAAACTGAAAAATCATAATTCGACATACATGCCAGATTTTTCACTTAGTTTAGTAATTCGTCTATATCTCCTTTATACGACCTCTAAACTGAAAAACCTTAAATAATATTTTGATCATAAAAACCAACCTGTCACAACAGTGCAAGTCCCATTGTCAGACACAATATTTAAAAAATAACCATTTTGCCCCTCCAATATTTACATTGATTAATTAGTTAATTTTTTTTAAATTTATTTATTATTAAAATAACGGGATATTACATGCTCCCCCTTTAAAAAGAATTTCACCCCTAAATTTACGAAAGGACAAAGAATGCAATTCACACACTCTCTCATTCTTCACCGCTTATACATTATTCATAACTTATTCTAGACCAACTAAACAACTATCTAGCCAAATCAAGCACCCATTCAAATAAACAAAGAAATCCACCATACAAAAACATCCAAACATCGCATATGAATCCACAATCAAATTTATTGATAAGTGTATGTGTTCATTAGCATATCAAAATATTCGCAGTAGTGCTTGTATACTTTATGAAATGCAATCAATAACATAGCATTAGAATTTGTATGCAAATGGCATATGACATTATATAATTGCAAATATCTATCAGTCGAGCCCTCCTATATAAATGAGATGATATGACATATAAGGCGCGTATGCAAGCATCCTAAGATGAATATATGAATTCTATATGTATGCAACAGCCAATCACTTCAGCATAACTTATGGTGAATACTGTTTGTACCAAAATTGGGCACAACACTCTTCGGGTGTGTTTGAAGAGATTAAAGTGAAGAATATAAATGGAAAATGAGGTAGATCTAACAAACACACCAAAAACAGACAAACAGAAGTATGAAAACACAGAGATTTAGAGTGGTTCAGCGTTGTAGCCTACGTCCGCTATAGAAAGTTTGCTTTTTATTAATAACTCTCGCTAATTACAATTGTTTGCAACAGAACACTCAAGATACAATGAAGGTTTCGGTAGAGTGTCGGCGTTCCAGAGTCCAAAAATCCCTTTTCTGAAGGCATAGGACTGCTATTTATAGATGTAGGCTATAAATAACTCGCTCAGACCCCGGGAGACCCCTTCTCTCACGTGGGTGGGCCCACGTGATCGATCCCTGAACATTTGGAATCGATCCATGATCGATAAGTACGCAATTCGTATCGATCCAAAACACCTCCTTTTGGGCTGAGATCGATCATGAGCATTCTTGAGGTGGTACGCAAGCTCCTGTGAAAATTTGGTGGCATTTGGACCTGTAGATTTTGAGTTATGATCGATACAAGTTTGCATTTGCAAAGCACTATCGCCTTCGTATCGATACCGTTCGTATTGATTGCCTCGTATCGATGGTTTTGCACGTGTTAGCCAGATGACGTGGCGCTATATTCTAGGATCGATCCACTTTTCATGCCGAGTGATCGAGTCTTTTTCTCTCTTAGGTTCCATTCGTATCGACCTGATGTGCTTTCTTCATATCGATGGTTATTTCCCTACTTCGTATCGATCATGAGATGTTGCTTCGTATCCATAGTACTTGGTTGACTTCGTATCGATGGTCAATCGTTGCTATGTGTCGATGGCTCTTACTTCGATTTGCACCGATACGAACCTTTTCCTTTCGTATCGGTATTTGTTCATATATTTTCGTATCGATCTTCGGTCGATCGATACGAATTGCTTGGATACGAATAGCTTCAAAACTAGAATTTTGGAGGTCTGATCATCGTTGGCCACTGATGGACACGAAGGGGACGGTGAAGGATGGATACAACATAACCCTTCTTTCATGGATACAAATGTGGTGTTTCACTTGGGACTTGATGGATACGGATTCACATGGATACGAATGGAGTTATTTTCCTTAACCTTGAACGATCAATATCTTGTGCATACGAACTCCGATTGACTTGAAATTTAGAACGTTGACTTTAATGGCTTTGCTTGTCGCATCATATCGACACGAATCAATTGGCTTCCCAAAACATTTCGTATCGATGGATACGAATCTCCATGGGCTTTAGGTTGGTGGATACGAACTCATCATTTCATATCGATACATTTCTAATGGGATTCGAACGGTCCGAATGAGCTTTGGCCCTGTGTTGCGTATCGCTCGTTCGATGGATACGAAGTTAGCTTCATACCGATGATGTTGGAATTGTTTTGGTCGGTCACTGGGTACGAATAGTTCATTGGATACGAGTCAGTTGTTTCATATTTGTTGGGCAGAGGGATACGAGCTAGGTTTTTCGTATCGATGATGCTGGAGACCTTTTCTTAACTGGTTACTCCAACCGGGAGACGAATCGACAATGCTCCAGGGGTGACCCATATATATACTCGATTTTATACTTAGAAAGATTTTTACTTGCTCACTTTTCTCTTGTCTTCATTTCACTCCGAACAAGGGGAAAATAAAATCGCCTTTGCATCCAAACCAAATCAAGCTCTTAATTCTAGTCACTAATCACTGAAACTAGGTAATTAGGCAATTCATTAGTGTCAAAAATGATGAGATTTGAAATTCTTTGCCATTCCATTTACATTTTTGGCCGATTCTGGTGAAGCGGTGGCCGTAGATGGTCAGAATGGGTTCGGAGAAGGAGGAGACGGCCTTTGTGCGACTTTAGAAAAGATGAAGTATGGGGAAACAAAGGGAAATGCTCGTATAGATCTGGGAAGAAAGGAGGGATCATATCGATTTGGGCATGAGGGAGTTTCGTATCGAACAAAGGACGTGTTTCGTATCGGTTGGTGATAGACTCTTTGTATCGACCAGCTAATGGTGGCGTTCGTATCGATTGATATTCATATCGATATGCCTTGATCGATACGAATTTTGGAACTGGAAATCAATAACTTGATCGATACAAAATTGTGATTCACCGATCGATACGAAGATGCTTTTTTCTGGAGCGATACGAAGTAAGTGCTTTAGTATCGGTACGAATTACTATTTGTTGATCGATACGAAATGGTTCTATTGAAAATCGATACAAATTGTCTCCACCTGACCGATATGAACTATCCATTTGGAGATCGATCCAAGCTTGAACTCGATGTAGATGAAGTCCTTTGCACGCATAAACATTTAACTCCAACGAGCTTCTGCCCTACAGTACTTGACTTAACCGTTTCACTGCAAATCTGACTGCCTTTCAAAGCTCGTCGATGGAACAGTAACTTTACAAAATTTGATGAACTTTAATTTGGGTCGATCTCCGAAGTATGGATGGCACAGTTGTGATGGTTAGCGATGACGGTCATTCCTGTTGAATTTCGAAGTCTTTTCGTTCAAATACCTTTCAACTCTCATAGAATTTCTTAAGTAATATGTAGCACTGCACTGCACAACACATTCATGCACTTCACACTGGGGGAAACACGGGTTTATTGTCATCTAACGATGATTTTTGTTGAGTTGATTAGCTATGGACCCGAAAGTTCGCAACCACAGGAGGCTCAGAGTCTGCCTCTTCCTATAATGGAGGTGCCGGCTATCGCAGCCGAAGTTGTTAGTCCTGCTCCGAATGAGCTACCAGGAGCAGTTTTCATCACGCATCTGCAAGATTCTGTTCCTTCTAATATTTCTGAAGACATGCTGGGCAGGATTTGCATAAGGCATGGATTGTCAAGAGATAATGTCTTATTGCCAGGGGCAGAAGATAGAGCCCATACTTCCCCGAAAGGGTACACGGCCTGCAAAAGATTTTCATGCGTAGCCGGGACACTCCCTCCATTTAATCAATACATCCGGGAA
Organism: Allium fistulosum; assembly: GCA_030737815.1. NCBI lineage: Eukaryota > Viridiplantae > Streptophyta > Magnoliopsida > Asparagales > Amaryllidaceae > Allium > Allium fistulosum. The sequence goes on along the minus strand of CM060907.1, from coordinate 418,304,832 downwards.
GTGCTATTATATTTAAAGATTGCCCCATAACAGCTGTACCCGAATGGGTTTGCCTTGCTGAATAGCTTGTTCATCATCTTCATGGAGCATTTCTTCCGACCCCCAACCCCTGAGGAAGTCAGATACTTATTCAATATAAAGAGCCGAGGAGATAACCCATCCTTCACTTTCTTAGAGGTAGTCAGGAACTGTCAAGTCATGATCGGGGCATGGACCAAGCTTAGCTATTTGAAGACTGAATGGTTCTACGTTCGGTGCCTACCAGCTTTTGCTAGACGGTGGTTAGCCAGACGTAAGTGCTTCAACTTCTATGTTGATTAACTGGATAATAGTACTTGATTTTAGAGTTTAACACTTCTTTTCTTTCATAGCTTCGATTCCGCGGCCTAAAGGGGCTCAGTATAAGGAGATTGAAAGAGCTCTTCAAGAGGTTCCTGCCGAGTGTAGAGAGATTGATGAGGTCCTCACTGATGAAAATCTAAGGGTCGTTGGGCTAATTGATAGAGATCAAAGCATCAGTCTTGAAGGATTTCTCAAGATGACTCCAGCGAGGCAAGTCAGAAGGAGAGTTCCTGGAATCGTGATCACCGAGCATGGTGACGATGAAAATATGCCCGCTAGAGACGAGTCCGCACCCGGGCCTTCACAAAGTCATCGACATTCAAAGAGGATAAGGAAAGGCAAGGTCGCTGCCTACAAAGCTCCGAGACACAAGTCTGTTGTAATGTCTTTGCCAGCAGTGGCTGTTGTAATTTCAAAGGCCCCCTCTTCACAAACAGAGAGTCCTTTCGAAGGACTTGCAGATATTCCTATTTCGGATGATGTGTCTCTTCACTAAGATACCGGACTAGAGGGGCTTCAAAGTGCTTTAGATTTAAGAGAGCCAACCCCTCCGTGTATGGCTGCTACATCTGGTTGGTTGGGGGGTTTACACATGCATACACACACTCCACGACACCGCACAACTAATATTCACGAGCCGTTCAATCTCCGAAGATAACTAACTCTGTTTCTTTTTTTCACTTTACAGATGCAATGTCGAAGAAAGGATCCATGATCAGTAGCCTTCGTGCCGCACGCCAATCTTCCAGTTCATACCGAGAGTCCCGCAGGCACGAGTCCGATTACGATCACTGCTATTCTAGTCAAGACAGGGATCGTTATGATAGGGAGAGAGATAGGGAGAGAGAGAGGGAAAGAGAGTGGTGAGATAGGCGCTGCTCCCGATCGCGCTCTCCTCCACCTAGAGTCCCCTTACCATCCTCCAGCTCTGGAACACACACTGTTGAAACTCCGCGCCATCCAGCGCCTCCACAAACTTCAAGGCCTGGCGAGCAGCGCCACAGAATTGGGGCGAATGCTCCTATTATTACCACATCAACTGCTACAGAGCTCACAGGGGAGAGAGCCGCCCGAATTGCACAGCTAAAGAAGGAATTCCCTAACATTTGTTTTGACGACTTCCACTTCCCTCCAAATTTGCAGTTGATTCCAGAAGTGGTAGAGAAAACTGTGCACGACTATGTTTATCATGCCTACAACCAATATCGGGAATGGAAGAAAACTGCAGAGAAAGCCTCGGCTGTGGCATTTGATCGGGCAAAGACAATCGAACAGCTGAAAAAAGACCTCGCTTAAAAAGACCACATAGTTCAAGTGCTCACTAGTGAAAACGACACCCTGAAGAACTCAGAGACAGTGGCCTTGAAAAAAGTCGATGAGGCCAATAAGAAAATGGAGCAAATGAAAAAGCACTTGAAACTGGTCGACGATGTGGGCCACAGAAATTCCATCATCACAACTGAAAGAGACAATTCACTCAAAGAGCTTAATGAGCTTAAAGCGAAGTACACCGAGGTCGTCAAAGAAAGGGACGACACTAATAAGGCTTCTTAGGAGACATGTGATCAGACTATGGAGCTTAAGGGTGAGCGGGATGCGGTAGTTCTGAAGGTCCAAGAAGCCGAGGCTTGAATTGAAGACGAAGTCGGAGCAGCGGAGGCCAAATAAGAAGGCGATATGGAAGATCTTCTGATCACTTACAACGCCAATGTCTTGAAATACCATGACTTGAGCTGGATTGATGATTATCCGACCCATTTACATAATGCCTGACGCTGCTTGGTGGATGATGAGAAGCCTGAACACCACACTACGTCTATTGAGGAGTTTGAACTGGAGAACCGGGTGTTGACCGAAGATGAGAGGAGGGTTCTTCATGAGGCCATTGTTACATTTGAAAGAGAGAAACTCGTCATTCAGCATCTGGAGGTCGGAGAGGGTTCTGATGTTGAGCATCATGACACAAATTCTAAAATTACCATGCCAACCTAGCCTGAATCTACCCCTGCAGTCGATCCTCCCCCTACGCCTGCTTACAATCCCGATCAACTGCAATTGTCTCTGGCTCGCAAGCACATTTCCGAAGGAGTCCCGGCTCCACCCACGATCCAACCAGAGGAAGGTATTTTGAACACTTCTCGAATTTTTTCAAAGTCTGGAGTGTTATCATTAGAAGTCGCTAATATTTCCTCTTATCTCCATTCAGTTATAGGAGCTGCACTGGCCGTGCCCCCTAGCACCCAAGAGTAGCATCAAGAGCAAGAGGCCATCACGATGGAGGCAACGACCGCTACAACTGCCACTTCGACCTGGGGAGTTCATGAGAGCACTTTTATCTTCAACAAACAGATGGTGGAAGAACTCCTCAGTCCTCAAGGCAATCCACTCTCTGATTTGCCTTTTGTCATGGGCGGAAGTGTGTTCACAGCCAGTTCTTCGGCCCCAACTACCAGCATCCAACCGGACACTCAAGCAGCTTATGATGAGGCGATAATGGCGGAGATCAGTGCCGAGATGGCAAGTGCCACATTGGGTAGCGATATTGGAGGTGGAATGGCAGGTCCTGGCACAGCCCCTTTACGTATGGTCTCTCCGGATGGTACAATCATCATCACTGGGGTACCCCTGTGTCTCCTCATATAGAAAGTTCCCCTGTCCCTCCGATCACGTATTCTAAAAGCATTCCAATTTCCGTGCATTCGGAGGAGGAGACTGCAATTCTTCCCCCAGTCGGGAATAAGCCGGGTAAAGGAAAGAGTTCGAAACGACACCACAGCGGTAGCTCTAGTGGATCGACGCCGAAGAGGAAGAAAAAGAAGAAACATAAGGAGTATGCATGTCTCTTTGTGTCCCTTTTTGGTATATAAGTAGGAATTCCTCTTTTGCTTTCAGTAGACCGTGTATAGATGCGGGTTCGGCCCTTGCTAGTAGGAATTTTTTGGAATAAGCTTTTTTGTACTTATTTTGTTTCCAAAGAATAGATGAAGTAAAATCTCCTTTCGCTTTTTGGCATAACTCTGAGTTTATTTGCCTAAGTGTTTCAGCATTGAATTTTTATTCAATACACTTGTGGAACTTTAATCTTTGGATAGGACTCATGTTCGGCTGTTAAGTCTTGGAGTCATGACTCCGGGCCGTAATCAAATGTTAAGTCGAGTCCTAATGTTGTACTATCTCAATTGGCGGCTGATGCTCGAGTTATGCCCCCATTCCTAGGGATGAGTTGAAGTGGTCGGACGATGATTGCTTTTCACCTTCGACACTTTTAATTTTACTTAGGCGGAACTAAGTTGTTGTGAGATGAGTTCGAGTGGTCGGATCACACTCGCTCATGTATTGACAATCGCATCCACACTCTGAGGATTAAACTTGTATGTTGGCGGTCGGTCATGCCTACTTAATGTTCAAAGATATGTCCGCACTCCGGAGACTTAAGTTGTTTTATGGGCGGTCAGTCACACCCGTTTGTGTTTATACTCCAGTCCATGCTCTGGGGACTTAGAGTTAGTTGTGGGTGGTCAGTCACACCCAATTAATGTTTATACTCCAGTTCACGCTCCGGGAATCTAGAGTTAGTTAACAGATGGTCGATTACACCTGTTTCGAGTTTTGAGATCTCGTTCGCACTCTGGGAACGATAAACTGATCAGGATCATGGATGGTCGGGTCACATCTACCCTGAGTAAACAAGCGAAGTCATAGATGGATGGATCCATCCTCCTCGAGTTTAGATTGTACATGAGCGAAGTCGTGCATGGACGGATCCACCCCCTTCAAGCCCACATTTTGGATTTTAAGTTTATACTCCAGCTCACACTCTAGTAGTCGGAGTTAGTTAGAGGATTGTCGTGTATCAATCCTTTTTGGTTCTAGTGTGACGGCTTGCCCCCGAGTTCGGGTTTCACTTAGCGAGTGACCGGTCGTATCACAGTCACTCCCTATTGGAATAAGTCCCATCGTAGGATGGAACTTAGCTCTCCGTGCATTATGATGGTCGCATGACACATTTCAAGAATCACTACTCTGGCTTGAAGAGGTTGCATTTTATTACTGAAATAAGAAAGTATGGCAAAGTCAGTTGCCTTATTACAAGTCCAAATTTTGAAATGAATAAATAAATTTCAAATGAAAAGCAGACTAAATGAATAAACAAAGCTTGTTATGTGTAGTAGCGACAGAGACTTTCGCTGTTCCAAGCTTTCGGCAAAGTGAGACCATCAACAATAGATAATTTGAATGTGCCATCTCCAAGTCTCCGTTCGATAACATATGGTCCTTCCCATGTTAGCTTCATATGCGAAGGGATCAGATAAATCCTCTTGAGCATGAGATCACCAAGTTTAAAGGTTCGTGGGCGGACCTTAGCGTTGTATAATCGGGCGACTCGACTTCGGTGCGCGGCTCCCCTCAAATAAGCCTCTTTACGCTTCTCATCTAATAGGTCCAGAGATTCGACAAGTAATATGGCATTTGTCTTCAGATCATAGTAAGTCACACGATGAGAAGGTACTTCCAATTCGATCGGAATGGTGGCTTCTGAGCTGTAGGAAAGTGAAAATGGAGTGTGGTCGGTCGTGGACTTGTGGGTAGTTCGATATGCCCATAGGTCCATGGGAAGCTCATCGACCCATTTGCCTCCGGCCTTTTCCAGTCACTTTTTCAGAATGGATTTGATAACTTTATTAACAGCTTTGACCTGTCCATTCACTTGACGGTGAGTGACCGCTGAGAACTTCTTATGAATGTGGAAACGTTGACAGAAGTTCTCGAACTCGACACTATCAAATTGGGCTCTGTTGTCAGTGATAATGGTATGTGGGAGGCCAAAGCGACAAATGATGTTGCAGATAAAAAAGTTGATTACTTTCTTCATCGTGATAGTAGCAAGGTGCTCAGTTTCAGCCCATTTGGTAAAGTAGTCAACTGCAACGATGATGTACTTCGCACCACCTTTAGCCATAGGTAAAGATCCAATTATATCGATGCCATAGGTAAAGATCCAATTATATCGATGCCCCACGTGGCGAACGGCCATGGACTGACCATTTAAGTAATTTCAGTAGGCAGGGCTCTTTGTATCCGAGCATGTTTCTGACATCTGTCACATCTCTTGGCATAGTCTAATGAGTCCCGATTCACAGTCGGCCAATAATACCCATATCAGAGTATCTTCTTAGCAAGGGCTTATCCCCCAGTGTGATCGCCGCATTCCCCCTCATGCACATCATGTAACATTCATTTGATTTCATCGTGGGAGATACACCGGAGTAAAGGAATAGAGTATCCTCTTCTATACATGACTCCATTCCGGATAATGAATCATGAAGCTTTCCGAAGAACTTGTCTTTTCTCACTTCTGTGCTCGGGCAAAGCTCCATGCTCAAGATAATTTCTGAAAGGGGTCATCCATGACTCCTCCTCGGGTGTGGCTTTATGAACCCAGTCTGTCTCCATTTGATCAATACTCGGAACGGTAAGTGTTTCAACAGGGACGAGTCCTATTTGCCGTGCTTCACCGGTGCTGGCCAGTTTTGCCAGAGAATCAGCCTTCTAGTTATGCTCTCGGGGTATGCAATAGATGGTATAATGATCGAACTGATTCAACACTTCCTAGACCCGAGCAAGATAGGCAGCCAACCTCCGGTCTCTAGCTTGGTATTATCCTCGAAATTGACATATGACCAATTGCAAGTCGCAGTAGATCTCCACAGCAATACTTCTCAAGTCTCTGGCAAGCCTGAGTCCGACAAGTAAAGTTTCATATTCGGCCTCGTTATTGGTTGCACAAAAATCAAACTTCAAAGCATAACATACAGATCGACCTTCTGGGGTTTCAAGTACAACTCTAGCGCCTGAGCAATGGTCATTCGATGCACCATCTGTGTATAGCTTCCATATGTATTTGGGAGATTCACTGGTTTCAGGCAAGTCCTCCGGTATAGTGAATTCAGCAATGAAATCCGTCAGAACTTGTCCTTGAATAGCCTGCCTTGGTGTGTAAGCAATATCAAACCGACTCAACTTGATGTTCCACTTTAGCAACCTACCAGACATCTCAGGCCGCGTAAGGACCTATCGTAACGGCTGGTTGGTGTAGACTGTGATAGGATGAGCTTGAAAGTAGGGACAGAGCTTTCTTAAGGCAATGACGAGACAGTAGGTCAGCTTTTCCAATTTCGGATAGTTCATCTCCGCCCTGGTCAATCGCTTGCTAATGTAATAGACCGGTCGTTGTATCCGATCCTCCTCCTGAATTAATGTAGCACTAATTGCGTTTTCTGAAACTGCTAGATAGGTGTATAGTCTCTCATGATCAATCGCTTTGACATAATAGGTACTGTAGCTAGGTGTTGAACCAGTGCTCGGAATGTGCCTTCACACTCCTTGGTCCATTCAAAGTTCCGCTTTCTTTTCTTGATCAGATCGAAGAAGGGAATGAACTTGCCGGTGGATTTGGGGATGAATCTGCTCAACGCTGCTACCTTCCCATTGAGGCTCTGTACTAGCTTTATTGTTCTTGGAGTCTCGAGATTCCGAATCGCCCAGATCTTCTCGGGATTGGCTTCAATTCCTCGAGCATTGACAATGAATCCAAGGAACTTTCCAGATGTGATTCCGAAGTGACACTTCAACGGGTTGAGCTTCATTCGGTACTCTCGGAGGATGTTGAACATTGTTTCCAGGTTTTTGACATGATTGATGGAGAGTCATGACTTTGCAAGCATATTGTCCACGTACACCTCCATAATTTTCCTAATCTGGCTAGCAAACATTCGATTGAAAAGTCTTTGATAGGTCGCCCCAGCGTTCTGAAGTCCAAATGACATCACTTTGTAACAATAGAGTCCAAGATCGGTGACAAAGCTGGTATGCTCCTGATTGGGTAGGGGCATCGGTATCTGATTGTAGCCGGAATACGCATCCATAAAAGACAAGAGCTCGTGTTCAGCCGTTGAATCTACAAGCTGATCAATTCTAGGAAGCGGAATGCTATCTTTAGGGCATGCTTTATTTAGGTCTGAGTAGTCCACACAAGTCCTCCATTTCCCGTTAGATTTCCTGACAAGTACCAGGTTGGATACCCACTATGGATATAATGCATCTCGGATAAACCCGTTCGACTTGAGTTTATCCACCTCTTCCTTAAGGGCGACAGATCTCTCTGGATCCATACCGCGCCTCTTCTACTTGACCAGGACATGCCGCAGGTCAATGTTCAATGCTTGGCTTGCGATGTCCAGTGAGATCCCACACATATCTGAGTGCGTCCAAGCAAACACATCGAGGTTTGCCTGGAGAAATTCAACTAATTCCTCTTTCATCTATTGGCTTAGCTGAGACCCGATCTTTATCATTCTGGAGTCGTCGTCATCATCGATCGGAACATCGATCGTCGACTCTTCCGGGGAAGCCTGAATGTCTTTGACTTCCTCTTCAATATCATCATCTCTTGGATCAAGATCTTTTAGGAATTGGTTGTGGCGCCCAGGCCTAGGCCCAGGCGTTAGCTATCAATTGTCGATAAAACGGATGTAAAGAGATTCCTCTACATCCTTGCCCTTCTCTTTTTGCTGCGCCTCCCATAGCTCAGCAACATAACAGATGCGTCCAGCCGCCTGATCTCCCTAAACAACTCCAACCCCGTTGTCAGTGGGGAATTTCAAAGTAAAACACCAAGGGGCAATAGCTGCCCTGAATTCAACCAGGGCCGGTCGGCCCAAGAAAGCATTATACGGTGAATTGATATCCAACAGAATGAACTGTAACATCCGGACTCTTCGGCGATCTCCGATTCCCAATTCCATTGGTAATTCCACCATCCTAGTGGGTATAGTTGCACTTCCATTGAAACCATGAATACGAGACTGACACGGCTTCAAGTCCTTTGCTTCCATTTTCATTTGATCATACGCTCGCTTGAAAAGAATATTCACGGGGCTTCCACTATCCACTAAGATCCTCTTCATCCAAGCAGGACCTATCTGAGCTGGTATGACTAGTGGATCAATGGTGGGGGCTTCGACTCTATCGGCATCCCTGTCTAGGAAAACAATGTCGTTTGTCATCGTTTTTTGTTATTTAGCCGGAGCCCCATCGTCTAGATTACTGCAACACTCGAAGTCCGCATGCCTAATCGAACTAGCATATGACTTCATTTCACTCCAGCTCCGATCTGTTGGATGAGGACCACCACTAACTTTGTTAATAACTAACCTCCCGCTAGTACACGCGGGTTCCTCCGGTTTAGCCTGATTATGTACTTGATTCTGATTCGATGGGTCCGCACCTCCAGCCTGCGGTGCCCGGGCGAATTGTTCCAACTTCCTTTCACGGATTAACTTCTCAATAATGTCCTGTAAATGGCGACATTCATTTGTATTGTGACCATAGCAATCATGGAATCTACAGAACTTTCCAGATTTAATCTGCTTTTCGGACGATTACTTCGGAGCAAGCTTCTTATATTGGCGTATTACAGGTCTGCAAGTACACATTCTAAAGGGATGTATTCAAATGAGTGTAGGTGTCAAACATAGGAGCTCTGCGTCGCGATCCGTGATTTTGATCTCGCTTCTTACCCTGACTTCCATCGCCTTTCTGCGGATTCTGCTTATTCTGTATATTTAACTGTACTTTAATGGAACTCTCACCGGTTTGCTTCACAACGACGTTACTTTGAATGCCTTCCATACTGGGCCTCGCGTCATCCTTCTTCCTGGATTATTTAGCATCTTCTCTGCTTAAGAATTGGGCCGCTTTAGAGTAGAAACGGTCTAGCGACGCGGGGGGTTTTCCAACCAAACAGTTGCCAACTTCGGAATCAGGATTGATTCCTTTAGTCAGCGCCATCAATATGAAATTATCATTAGGGTTACTAATCTCCACACAAGCGGCATGGAATCTTTCCAGATAACATCTAAGCGTCTCTCCCGGAGTCTGAGTGACGCTGGACAAGGTGTTAACATCCTTAGGTCTTGTGACATGCATACGAAACTGTTCGACGAATTTCATAGCTAACTGATCAATGCATGAAACAGATTGGGGTGGTAGGCGAGTAAACCACATGGTTGCAATACCCCCGAGGGAGATAGGAAAACTTCTGCATTTGACTGCATTGTCAGCTCGTGCGGCATTCATAAGCCATTCATACTTTAAGATGTGTTGGTTAGGGTCTGAACTACCTTTATAAATAGGTAAAGTTGGCAGTCTGAATCGGCGAGGCGGTTCAGCATAAAGGATGTCATTAGTGAAGGGTGTATGACTCTAGGAGATTCCCCAATCGTCATTGGAGAGGCTCTGACTTTCACGAATCATTTGACGAATAATGGTCGGGATGTCTACCCTTTGGACATTCTGAGCATGCTGTGCCAAGGTGTGGTTGGGTTCCACAATGCGAGGATGGCCCGGGCGTGGTCGACGGTCCATACCTCCCCTCCTTGGCTCCAGGTCTTCGGGCACATAGGGTTCAGGAGTACGATCGCGTTGACGAGTGTTCGAATCTGTTCGGTCTCAAATGTCAGCTTCCAAGTCGATGGCGGCGGTAGTAGCACGGTTATCAGTAATGTGATAAGGAATTGTCCCTCTTAGGGAGGAGGGTCCTGCCTGGTGACTCGTGGATGGACCAGGTCCCGCTTGCCTAAGATTCAGAGTGCACTGATGCTCGGGAGTTTGCACGTAGCTTCCATCCATTCGTGGATGGGTGGACCTATGATGGTAATCAGAGGAAGTTGAGCTCTCAGTGGATGAGTAAGAAGCTTGATCCCTCCTAGATCTCCTTCGTCTTTCCTGATTCAGTTGGTTGGTTAACTCCGTGTTAGCACAGATCTTCTGGGTAAGCTTCCGATGGCTTTGTGTCAGTTCTTGCATCAACATCTGGAGCTCCTCCCTGGTGACATGGCATTGTGGATCTGAAGGTCCATCTGAGTTCTGGCCTGTGGCGGGTAGCTGCGCAGGGTTCTGTCTATCTCTTCCTTCCTGATCTGTACCGGTTGATGCAGCCTTTGTAGTAACCATGGTGAATGATGTAGCTCTCTCCTAGATTTGATGCAATTTGAATAGGATGGAAGAACTACTAGATGTGAGATTTGGATCTTCTCCTTAGATTCTTGTAATCCAACGACGGTAGTAGTCCAAAGAGCAGGAGAAAGGTCGGGTTTTCTCAGTGAAAGCACCAAAGTGTTTGTACCAAAATTGGGCACAACACTCTTCGAGCGTGTTTGAAGAGATTAAAGTGAAGAATATAAATGGAAAATGAGGTAGATTTAACAAACACACCAAAGACAGACAAACAGAAGTATGAAAACACAAAGATTTAGAGTGGTCCGTCGTTGTAGCCTACGTCTACTGTAGAAAGTTTGCTTTTTATTAAAAACTCTCACTGATTACAATTGTTTGCAACAGAACACTCAAGATACAATGAAGGTTTCAGCAGAGTATCGGCGTTCCAATGTCCAAAAGTCCCTTTTCTGAAGGCCTAGGACTGCTATTTATAGGTGTAGGCTGCAAATATCTTGCTCAGATCCCAGGAGACCCCTTCTCTCACGTGGGTGGGCCTACGTGATCGATCCCTGACCATTTGGAATTGATCCACAGTCAATACGTACGCAATTCGTATCGATCCAAAACGCCTCCTTTTGGGCTGAGATCGATCATGAGCATTCTTGAGGTGGTATGCAAGCTCCTGTGAAAATTTGGTGGCATTTGGACTTGTATATTTTGAGTTATGATCGATACAAGTTTGCATTTGCAAAGCACTATCGCCTTCGTATCGATACCGTTTTTATCGATTGCCTCGTATAGATGGTTTTGCACGTGTTGGCTAGATGACGTGGCACTATATTCTAGGATCGATCCACTTTTCATGCCGAGTGATCGAGTCTTCCTCTCTCTTAGGTTCCGTTCTTATCGACCTGATGTGCTTTCTTCATATCGATGGTTATTGCCCTACTTCGTATCGATCATGAGATGTTGCTTCGTATCCATAGTACTTGGTTGACTTCGTATCGATGGTCAATCGCCGCTTCATGTCGATGGCTTTTACTTTGATTTGCACCAATACAAAATATTTCCTTTCGTATCGGTATTTGTTCATATATTTTCGTATCGATCTTCGGTCGATCAATACGAATTGCTTGGATACAAATAGCTTCAAAACCAGAATTGTGGAGGTCTGCTCATCGTTGGCCACTGATGGACACGTAGGGAACGGTGAAGGATGGATACGAACCTAACCCTTCTTTCATGGATACGAAAGTGGTGTTTCACTTGGGACTTAATGGATACGAATTCGCATGCATACGAATGGAGTTATTTTCCTCAACCTTGATCGATTAATATCTTGTGCGTACGAACTCCAATTGACTTGAAATTTGAATGTTGGCTTTCATGGCTTTGCTTGTCGCATCATGTCGATTGTAGCTCGATCCGGACTCAAGCAAAATTTACCAGTATCCATAGTAGATCTGTGTATAACCGATCTTCGAGACAAACTATCCTTGGTTTCCAGTTAATTTCTTGTTGTCACGGCTTTGCCAAAAGGCGGGATAACAAATACAAACATTGATAAATCATAATAATCAAAGCACATAAACGATAATATGAAAATACAATCATCTAAACCAACTATCCAAACAAACCCAGATATTAACTAAACTAACAATCAAGTAAATGAAAAACGTTTTAGAAAGCAGTCAAAATGAAAATATCGAATCTACTTCTCCACTTTCCAAGTACTTGTAACACCTTGGAAATTTAGCAGAAAATTTATTAAGGAAACTAAATTTAAAATAAAACAAAGGCTAAAATGAAATTTTACAAACATCTGAATTTGGCTATGAAATGTGCACCATTACATTCGTATCGATTTTCTGGATAATTTTTATATATAACACTTAGAAATCGGAGTTAATAAAGAAAAGTTAATAACGTTTGAGAAATTTTAAAAAGGTTTCCTAATAAATCATTATCACCGATCAACACCCAAGGATGTGCCGGTTGACATGAAGTGGTTGATTGGTCTACCCTAGCGGTCGACCAAAGTTTGGTTTCGATGATCTGGAGTAACTATTGGACGGTGATGATTGAACCAAATATTTTTCTTTGTTGCCAAATAACGGATGTGCATCCAGGATGAAACTAAAGATTTCCTAGGGTAAATCTAACGCTCCAAATTTACCTCAACCACTATAAATAAACGCCTAACCAAACCCTAATTTCATTGGAAAATTTACAACATATAGAAACTCTGCCAAAATTCCTTCTCTCCATTATAAAGTTTCTTTCAAAAACAAATTAAAAACAAAGCAAAGAGAATACTAGTAGTCGGATCAACAATGGAGGCAAGCTAGTGGGTGTCGATTCTCCGATGGAGTTTAGAGTTAGGCTTGGATCCGAGGTAAGTGGTAACAAATTTAATAAGTTGATTATTTACAGTTATTTTAACATACTCTGTCTAATTTAGAATGTTGGTAATTAAACTATAAACCCTATTTGTTTAAATCTAAGATTTGAACTAGAAATTGAAAGTGGTATAAATTAGCTAATATCATTTTTACCTAAGTTAAACCCATTTCTGTTATGGAATAGAAACCTTGAAAGTTGGTTAACCCTGAATTAAACAAGTATAATTAAAATGGTATAAATCTATGAATTTAATATCAATAAAAAATAAGGTAAAAATTGCAAAGACTGGTTAGTGTACTTCGATGCCAAAGGTCACAGTGTAAGTTTAGAATCTATCATATTAAAAAGTAATTAAAATCGAAAACCCTAAAATTTACACTACTACCGGTCGGTCGTTCCCCCTAAGCAATCGACTATAAGCGGCAAACCGATAGGGTGTAGCGATCAACTGGTTGATGATTGAAATGCTTAATCTAAACCTCGGCCTAAGCCCAAGTTGGAAATAAAATTATTAATTGTATGTATAACCGTATTTTATGCATGTGTGGATGTTAGAGATAGTAGGGAAGCTATTCCCCTATGAGATGACGCTAGGATGTTGCGAGGTTGGGTAAATGTACTTTATCCAATATGCATCAATTTTTTGACTTGGGCAATTTTATCGCAAATGGCATTCATGGGAGGTTCTATGATGGACATGATTGATGCCTAAAGAAGTGTGTGGGCTCGGCATAACGGGACTCCTTGGTATTCACGATTTTGATATTGCAAGATACTATGTTGCCGATGGATCCCAGTGCGTGCAATAAGAGGCGTATACAATCGAGATGTAACAACCCGCATATTTGTCAATTTTATATTTAAATATTTGATTTAAATATTTTATTGTTAATCGGATTTTAGTCCGAAAAGCTACTTTTTGCATATGGTCAAATTAGGACTCGAGACCACTTCCATCGAGTTCAAAACGTCGTTTGCAATCTTTTAAGTATAAACTTCGATATGTTTGGAGATAGTGGAATTTTCGTCACTTTTTGATTTGGGCTTTTGTTTGGACTGCTCCTTCTAACTCAGCCCCAACCCTCCTCCTCTTCCTCACTTTATCAAATACTTCAAGCTTCTTCAAAAATGGTGGTGGGAATGGGAAATTAAAATTCCTAGTTCAAGTCCAATTGCTAAATCAACATTCAACTTCAAATTCAAGTAGAAGATAGTGGATTCAAGCTTTGGATTGCTTCTCCTTGCTTTCAAGCTCCATCTTCATCCATTTTAGAGAAAAAGTGAGATTTTTAATCTCACATCTTGCCTATATTTGTCATTGGACTGTTGGGAATGGTTCCCTATCACTTTAACATGCACATTTGCATTTGGTTTGGATTGGATTGGCGAAAAACTCCACTTTTTAGCGTTTTTGGTGAATTTCCAGCCTAGGTCGTTCTGGACCCTTAGGTCGCTCGGGTTCGTGGCGTGCGCGTGGAAAAGTTGCCTGGACTTAAGTCGTAGGTCGTTTCCGACCTATAATCTCTAGGCAAACGTTAAGTCGTTCGTCCTGGTTTATCTCGTAGGTCGTCTCCGACCTAAGCTCCTGCTAAGTCGTTCGAGTTAGGTCGTTGGACCATTTACCTTAGGTCGCTCGCGTGCTTAGGTCGTTCTAGCTTAGGTCGCATGGAAATAGGTCGTAGGTCGAGGCAGCTTTATGTCGTTAAGGCCGTTTCCGACCTTACATCACTCGGAGGCACTAGGTCGCGGCTGCACTAGCTCGTAGGACACTCACGAGTTAAGCGTTAGGTCGTTCGACCTGCTTACCTGTTAGGTCGCTTAGCTCTATTTCCTTTAGGTCATGAACCTTGTTCCTCTTAGGTCGTAAGACCTTATCTCTTAGGTCGTAAGGCCTTATCCCTTAGGTCGTTAGCACTTAGGTCGGACTTGTTAGGTCACGAGTCCTTCTTAGGTCGCTCGTCTCTGTGTCTAGATAGGTCGCGTACCTAGTTAGGTCGCGTACCTCGTTAGGTCGCGTACTTCGCTAGGTCGCGAACCCCCTTTTAGGTCGCGTATTCCTTTAGGTCGTATGACCTTGTTTATGTTAGGTCGCCTGGTTCCCAACTTTAGGTCGTTAGACCTACTTCTGTTAGGTCGCTCGACCACAAACCCCCTAAGTCGTAGGTCGTCTCCGACCTTACCCTTAGGTCGTATGACCTGTATATCACTAGGTCGCTTGATCTGCCCCTCCTTAGGTCGCTCAACCTGTAGGTCGTTCCAATCGCTCTTTAAGCTTGGTCTTGTTAGGTCGCTTGGATATCTCTACTTGATGGTTTTGGAGCTGATTTCCTTGGATTTTTATTCACGTCTTCGAATGTGAAATTTTGTGATACGATTGTATCAACAATCGATTTGTGACTTGTCACTTTAAAGAATGTGAAGACTTCAATACTAGTAGTGAATATCAAAACTCTTTCATCAAAGCAAATTTCAACACTGTTTTAAATTCAAAGCTCTTTTACTCAAACTATTTTCCAATCTACTAGTATATACAAGCCTTTACTTCACTCGGATGAGAAATCGAATTAAACGACTTAGTAAAACGAGTGGTATGAAACGTTTACGTTCATTTCGTCGCTTAGCTCTTGGACTTGTTCGATTGAACCCTTTTTGTGACAATTTTCTAGTGAAGATTTACAGCTTGTTCGTAAATATTTAAGTTAAGCAAGTGGTTATGGGACATGAAGCTAAACTCATATATTTACTAGCTTGGTATGATTGACACTTCCTTATGATCATGACGATCATTTTTGTGATTTAGACTAGCGATTGAGCGATGTCTCTTTGTCTGCGAGGGAGACTAGACCCCGCTTTTGTGATGTTTCGCCATCACATATATGGGGTAGCAACCCATGGTCTTCGGGCCATTTCTGTGTGGAAATTTAATGGATAGCTTCCATGAGATAGCTTCTCGTCATGTGTTATACGCGTTGGTGAGTTTTCATGCTCCCGTTCATGTGTGAGGCCTTCCCCCCTTTTATGTGTTTTTTCTGGATTTCTGGTGATGATTTCTGGAATTTGTTCTTCACCAATTTTCATGATTTTCATTGATATGATATCAGTTTTTGTGCATTGGTGAAGTTATGTGTTATTGACTTGTTATGAATGCAAGTTTAGGGTATGATACCCTATTTTATCTTTGAGAAGATTCTTGTGATATTGATTAATCTCTGGTTGATTATATTTTACATACTTATAGTAGTATGCTCTTTACTGTTATTACATGTTCATGTCATGTTATTCATTCTATACCTTATCATCTGATATTTATAGCTAGACTGATCCGTTTATTATTTTCTTATAAATAATACTCGGGTCAGACCGAGATGTTGTAGGTGCTTCTGCTTGACTTCTCCTCAGGATTTTTCTGACTTTTGGCTAACTACTTAGATTAGTAGTTTTTGGATATACACATTCCATATAGACATTATGTTGTGTACTTATTCTTTCGTATAGCACGTGTTGCTATTCTTTTGTATTATCGTGGATCTTTCTGACCACTACTCTAATGTACACTTTCATGTGTTATATATTCATTCATATCTTCTTTCGCCTTTGGGATATGGATGTCTATGACTGATTTATGTTATGATTTATTTCTATGTTCATTTTCGAAGATTATATATAGCCACCGTGTGATAGCTTTGAGTTTATATCGGTATGTCGGATATCCTCCTTAACTGATATGCATTCTATTCTATCTGACATATCGGTGCTCGCACAAAGAAGTTACATGGATGGTCGCTCCTCCACAGCCTCATTCTCCGTGCTAATTGACAGCACTACATCGTAGTGTTCTTGGTTAGCGTGGGTATAGAGGTGGGGCGTCACAGCTTGGTATCAGAGCCAACTTCGGAACAATGTAGAATAACTTAACAAGGATCATCGTCCTAAGTCCACCTTAGGAGTTGTGTTTCAGGGTTTAGTTCGAGTCTTCGAACCGATTCATCCTGTTTTCTTTATGGTTCCTTGTTACATCTATCAAGATTGCTTGATATTTATTTTGAGAATAACTTTTCTTCTTTTCTCCTCCTTAAAGAAGAGAATGTCTAGACCAGGTCGTCCCAGAGCTGGACCATCTACTGTTACTCCCCAGGATGGAGTTTTTATGACCGCTCAACAGCTTCTTGATTTAGTAAAGAATGCTCAAGCAGCTAGTCCCAATCAGGAACTACTCATCCTAAGTCTGGATTTGCATGTTTGTGCAACGATTATACCAACTTGGGTGGGAAACCATTCAAGGGTTCCGAAACTATTATCGAGGTCCAGGCTTGGTTAAGAACATGCGATAGAATCTTTTCTCGCATGAATCTGGTCGATCTTCACTGTGTTCAGGTGGCTTCCAGTATGCTCCAAGAAAGAGCACTGGATTGGTACGAACTCCTCATTTCTGAAATTAATGAAGCCGATCTCACCTGGGAGCAATTCCGGGAACGCTTCAAATTAAAATTCGTACCAGAAGCAGAGAAAGTGACATTGGCTCGACGTTTCATAGACCTTGTTCAAGGTGAATCTTCCGTGACAGATTAAGTCGCATCCTTCGAGTCACTGTCTAAATATGGGTTTGAATACATCAACACCCCATTGAAGAAGAACCAGAGGTTCATCTATGGCTTAAACAAGAATCTCAAGAAGCCATTACTTCTAAAATTAGAAGTTTCTTTCGATCAACTGATTGACATAGCCCTTCGTCTTGAAGAGGCTGATAAGGACAGTGATGTTGGAGTGGTGGCCGCCAAACCAAACCTCAACAACAATAAAAGGCCTAACAAGTTTAAAGGTCCTTATCCCAATAAAAAGGGTAAGCAAGCAACTCCTGCAGCAAAGGCATTTTCCCCCAGTGATAAGAAATGCTTCAACTGTGGAGCTAAGGGCCATTTTTCAAACAAGTGTTCAAAACCCCGCTCTTGTCGCTATTGTAAAAGTCCAGATCATTTTATGCATCAATGTCCTAGGCTTCAAGACAAAGAGGGAAAGTTAAACGTTGCTCAAGCCCCTGGCAACACATCTCGCGGTCAAGGTATGTCTCATTCTATCCTTGATGGCATTATTATATTTCATGATCAACCTATTAGAGTTCTCTTTGATACGGGTGCATCCCATTCTTTTATATCAAAGGAACTTGTCGATAATTTTTCTTTAAGTGTTGTTGCTTTAATGACTTCTTTAAGAATTGCGAATCCGGTTGGTGGATCTGCAACTCTTAGTTTACTTTGTAAAGACGTGGAGATTATTTTGTGTGATTTTTCCTTCCTAGCCGATTTGCATGTCATGCGTTACTTAGGCTTTGGAATGATTTTGGGTATGGATTGGCTTACTCGTTATGAAGCTCATATCCTATGTTCTGAGCGGAATATTTATCTCCGTCATTCGCAATCTGTTAATCAGATTTCTATTATTCTTAAAGATTCGGATTCCGCTTTGGTTGCATCTTTATATTCTTTAAATCCTCGTGATAATGACAATGATGACGAGGAAGATGTCATTTCTCTTATTCGCGTCGTTCGTGAATTTTCCGACATATTCGAGCCCGTTTTAGGACTACCACCTAAGCGAGCAATTGAGTTCAAAATTAATCTTATACCTAGAGCTCAACCTATTACTCTTCCTCCTTATCGCATGTCCAATAAGGAGAACGAAGAGATGCGCAAACAACTATCCGAGTTAGAGACGAAGCAACTTATTCGCTCTAATTCCTCGCCTTGGGGAGCTTCAGCTATTTTCGTAAGTAAGTCCGATGGTACACTTAGGCTTTGCGTCGACTACCGCAAGCTTAATGATCTTACTATTAAGAATAAATATCCTTTACCTCGGATTGATGATCTGTTTGATCAACTTAGTGGTGCTAGAGTCTTTTCACAATTGGACTTGGCTACCGATTTTCATCAGCTTCGTATTGCAGAGGATAGTATTCCTTTGACTTCGTTCCGTACTCGTTATGGATCTTATGAATGGCTAGTTATGCCATTTGATTTAACGAATGCTCCGGCTTATTTCGTTGACCTTATGAATCGGGTTTTCAAAGATTTCCTCGATCGGTTCGTTCTCATCTTTATTGATGATATTCTTGTGTATTCTAAAACCGAAGAGGAACATGAAAAGCATCTTCGAATTGTATTGGAAACTGTAAGGAGCAATCAACTAAAAGCAAAATTTTCCAAATGCCACTTTTGGCAATCTAGTGTGCAGTTTCTCGATCATATTATTTCCGAATCCGGAATATCAGTGGATCCTTCAAAGATCGAAGCGATTCAAAATTGGAAGAGACCGGAGAGCGTGACTGAAATCCGTAGCTTTCTCAGATTGGCTGGTTATTATCGTCGTTTTATAAAAGACTTTTCTAAGATTGCCGTTCCTCTTACTGGCTTAACAAAGAAAGGTGTTAATTACATTTGGTCGGACAAATGTGAAACTTCTTTTCAGAAATTAAAAGCACTCCTTTCTGATGCTCCTATTCTTATTATCCCCGAAGGGAATCAAGACTTTGTCGTTTATACCGACGCTAGTCGTGTTGGTTTGGGTGCCGTTCTTATGCAAAAAGAACGTGTTATTGCTTATGTTTCTAGGAAATTGAAGCCGGCTGAGACTAGATATGCCACACATGATTTAGAACTCGCGGCTATCGTTTTCGCCCTTCGAATTTGGCGACATTATCTTTTGGGAGAAAAGTTTATACTTTATACTGATCATAAGTCTTTGAAATATTCATTTTCTCAAAAGGAACTTAATTTGCGTCAACAGCGTTGGCTCGAATTTCTTGCCTCTTATGACCTTGACATTCTTTATACTCCCGGAAAGGGGAATCGAGTTGCCGATGCACACAGTCGCAAGCAACAAGCGGTTGTTTCCATGATGATATCTGAATGGAACGATCTCGAACTTTTATTTACTTGTGAAATTCGAGATCGCGTTTCTGATTTATGTTCATCTCTTGTTTTATGCAGCCTTGAGGCTCGTCCTTCGCTATTAGACCGCATTCTTGAAGCTCAACAGTTAGATCCTGAATTGGCTTTGCTTGGCCAAAATCTTAAGGATAAAACCGATATTGAAGGTTTGAAAGACTTTGATATCGATCCTCGGGGCGGCATTCGAAAATTTGGTAGACTTATCGTACCAAATATTAGTGATCTTCGTAAAGATATTCTTGAAGATTCACATTGTTCCAAATATTCCATTCATCCCGGTAGCAGTAAAATGTACGCGGATATGAAGCGACTTTATTACTGGGAGGGAATGAAATCTGATGTTGCTAACTTTGTTAAGTGTTGCCAGCTTGTCAAGGCTGAACAACAAAGGCCCGGTGGGTTATTGCAACCATTGGAAATTCCAGTATGGAAGTGGGATCAAATTTCCATGGATTTTATTGATGGCCTTCCCCGTTCTCGTTCGGGTCATAATAGCGTATGAGTGATTGTTGATAGACTTACTAAATCTGCCCATTTTATTCCAGTTCGGTCGAACCGAACCATTCCTCTTCTGGCCAAACTCTTTGTTAAAGAAATTGTTAAACTACATGGAGTTCCTTCTTCCATTGTTAGTGATCGAGATCCATTGTTTACTAGTGGATTCTGGAAGAGTCTTCAAAAAGCTTTAGGAACAAAGCTTAATTTTAGCACCGCTTATCACCCCCAGTCCGATGGACAAACTGAGCATGTGAATCAAACACTTGAAGATCTTCTTCGTGCTTGTGTTCTTGACTTTGGTGGAAGTTGGGAAGATCATATTTCACTTGTTGAGTTTTCCTATAATAACAGCTTCCAATCTAGTATTGGTATGGCTCCTTTCGAGGCACTCTATGGAAGGCCATGTCGATCTCCTTCTTGTTAGCTTGAGGCCGGTGAGAAGCTGGATTTAGGACCAGATTTTATTCATGATTCCACAGAAAAGATTGAACTTATTCGACATAGGATGAAAGAAGCTCAGAGTAGACAAAAATCCTATGCCGATAATCGAAGAAGGAAATCAGAATTTTCGGTTGGAGATCTTGTATTTATTCGTGTTTCACCTATGAAAGGTGTTGTACGTTTCAGTCGATCGGGAAAGTTAGCGCCTCGATATATTGGGCCATTTCCTATCACTGAACGTATTGGCTCCATGGCTTATCGCCTTTCATTACCGGCTCAGTTTTCCGCCATGCATGACGTGTTTCATGTTTCTCAATTACGGAAGTGCCTTCGGGATTCCGATTCTATTCTTGAGTCGGTGTGGTGGAAGAGATTGAGGTTTCACCTAATTTAACTTATGAGCAGCATCCTGTTCGAATTATTGCTTCAGAGATCAAACGACTTCGAAATAAAGATGTTCCGCTTGTCAAAGTTCAATGGTCCTCTAATCCTAAGGATTGTTCTTGGGAAACTAGAGAATTCATCGAGCATACACATCCGGAACTACTCTCTCATGCTCTTTGAGGTAAACTTCTTATTTCGAATCTCTTTCATGTTAATATGCTTTTCTAGTTGTTACTTTTTATTCCCGTCTTACTTATTGCGAGGACACAATTTCTTTAAGGAGGGGAGTCTGTAACAACCCGCATATTTGTCAATTTTATATTTAAATATTTGATTTAAATATTTTATTGTTAATCGGATTTTAGTCCGAAAAGCTACTTTTTGCATACAGTCAAATTAGGACTCGAGACCACTTCCATTGAGTTCAAAACGTCGTTTGCAATCTTTTAAGTATAAACTTCGATATGTTTGGAGATAGTGGAATTTTCGTCACTTTTTGATTTGGGCTTTTGTTTGGACCGCTCCTTCTAACTCAGCCCCAACCCTCCTCCTCTTCCTCACTTTATCAAACACTTCAAGCTTCTTCAAAAATGGTGGTGGGAATGGGAAATTAAAATTCCTAGTTCAAGTCCAATTGCTAAATCAACATTCAACTTCAAATTCAAGTAGAAGATAGTGGATTCAAGCTTTGGATTGCTTCTCCTTGCTTTCAAGCTCCATCTTCATCCATTTTAGAGAAAAAGTGAGATTTTTAATCTCACATCTTGCCTATATCTGTCATTGGACTGTTGGGAATGGTTCCCTATCACTTTAACATGCACATTTGCATTTGGTTTGGATTGGATTGGCGAAAAACTCCACTTTTTAGCGTTTTTGGTGAATTTCCAACCTAGGTCGTTCTGGACCCTTAGGTCGCTCGGGTTCGTGGCGCGCGCGTGGAAAAGTCGCCTGGACTTAAGTCATAGGTCGTTTTCGACCTATAATCTCTAGGCAAACGTTAAGTCGTTCGTCCTGGTTTATCTCGTAGGTCGTCTCCGACCTAAGCTCCTGCTAAGTCGTTCGAGTTAGGTCGTTGGACCATTTACCTTAGGTCGCTCGCGTGCTTAGGTCGTTCTGGCTTAGGTCGCAGGGAAATAGGTCGTAGGTCGAGGCAGCTTTAGGTCGTTAGGTCGTTTCCGACCTTACATCACTCGGAGGCACTAGGTCGCGGCTGCACTAGCTCGTAGGACGCTCACGAGTTAAGCGTTAGGTCGTTCGACCTGCTTACCTTTTAGGTCGCTTAGCTCTATTTCCTTTAGGTCGTGAACCTTGTTCCTCTTAGGTCGTAAGACCTTATCTCTTAGGTCGTAAGGCCTTTTCCCTTAGGTCGTTAGCACTTAGGTCGGACTTGTTAGGTCGCGAGTCCTTCTTAGGTCGCTCATCTCTGTGTCTAGATAGGTCGCGTACCCAGTTAGGTCGCGTACCTCGTTAGGTCGCGTACCCAGTTAGGTCACGTACTTCGCTAGGTCGCGAACCCCCTTTTAGGTCGCGTATTCCTTTAGGTCGTATGACCTTGTTTATGTTAGGTCGCTTGGTTCCCAACTTTAGGTCGTTAGACCTACTTCTGTTAGGTCGCTCGACCACAAACCCCCTAAGTCGTAGGTCGTCTACGACCTTACCCTTAGGTCGTATGACCTGTATATCACTAGGTCGCTCGATCTGCCCCTCCTTAGGTCGCTCAACCTGTAGGTCGTTCCAATCGCTCTTTAAGCTTGGTCTTGTCAGGTCACTTGGATATCTCTACTTGATGGTTTTGGAGCTGATTTCCTTGGATTTTTATTCACGTCTTCGAATGTGAAATTTTTTGATACGATTTGTTTCAACGATCGATTTGTGACTTGTCACTTTAAAGAATGTGAAGACTTCAATACTAGTAGTGAATATCAAAACTCTTTCATCAAAGCAAATTTCAACACTGTTTTAAATTCAAAGCTCTTTTACTCAAACTAATTTCCAATCTACTAGTATATACAACCCTTTACTTCACTCGGATGAGAAATCGAATTAAACGACTAAGTAAAACAAGTGGTATGAAACGCTTGCATTCACTTCGTCGCTTAGTTCTTGGACTTGTTTGATTGAACCCTTTTTGTGACAATTTTCTAGTGAAGATTTACAGCTTGTTCGTAAATATTTAAGTTAAGCAAGTGGTTATGGGACATGAAGCTAAACTCATATATTTAGTAGCTTGGTGTGATTGACACTTCCTTATGATCATGACGATCATTTTTGTGATTTAGACTAGCGATTGAGCGATGTCTCTTTGTTTGCGAGGGAGACTAGACCCCGCTTTTGTGATGTTTCGCCATCACATATATGGGGTAGCAACCCATGGTCTTCGGGACATTTCTGTGTGGAAATTAAATGGATAGCTTCCATGAGATAGCTTCTCGTCATGTGTTATACGCGTTGGTGACTTTTCATGCTCCCGTTCATGTGTTAGGCCTTCCCCCCTTTTATGTGTTCTTTCTGGATTTCTGGTGATGATTTCTGGAATTTGTTCTTCACCAATTTTCATGATTTTCATTGATATGATATCAGTTTTTGTGCATTGGTGAAGTTATGTGTTATTGACTTGTTATGAATACAATTTTAGGGTATGATACCCTATTTTATCTTTGAGAAGATTCTTGTGATATTGATTAATCTTTGGTTGATTATCATTTACATACTTATAGTAGTATGCCCTTTACTGTTATTACATGTTCATGTAATGTTATTCATTCTATACCTTATCATCTGATATTTATAGCTAGACTGATCCGTTTATTATTTTCTTATAAATAATACTCGGGTCAGACCGTGATGTTGTAGGTGCTTCTGCTTGACTTCTCCTCAGGATTTTTCTGACTTTTGGCTAACTACTTAGATTAGTAGTTTTTGGATATACACATTCCATATAGACATTATGTTGTGTACTTATTCTTTCGTATAGCACGTGTTGCTATTCTTTTGTATTATCGTGGATCTTTCTGACCACTACTCTGATGTACACTTTCATGTGTTATATATTCATTCATATCTTCTTCCGCCTTTGGGATATGGATGTCTGTGACTGATTTATGTTATGATTTATTTCTAT
The DNA here is from genome assembly GCA_030737815.1 of Allium fistulosum. Taxonomy (NCBI): domain Eukaryota; kingdom Viridiplantae; phylum Streptophyta; class Magnoliopsida; order Asparagales; family Amaryllidaceae; genus Allium; species Allium fistulosum. The sequence continues at coordinate 418,280,700 of CM060907.1, read as the reverse complement.
GTTCGTTTTCGAAGATTATATATAGCCACCATGTGATAGCTTTGAGTTTGTATCGGTATGTCGGATATCCTCCTTAACTGATATGCATTCTATTCTATCTGACATATCGGTGCTCGCACAAAGAAGTTACATGGATGGTCGCTCCTCCACAGCCTCATTCTCCATGCTAATTGACAGCACTACATCGTAGTGTTCTCGGTTAGCGTGGGTATAGAGGTGGGGCGTCACAGCACGAGAGGTAGACACAAATGCAGATGATGAGACACACTGGTGAGTTGGCATTACAAGATCCCCCTTGATGCATAATTGGGTTACATGTAGTCGTAGTTGTGGGAAATTTATTCCCATGTGGTAATTGTAGGGAAACCTATGTGAGATAGTTGTGCATAGGTGTAATATAAGATGTATTCTCATGCGGGAGAGTTGTAGGATGTTCCTATGTTGAGTAGCTCTAGTAGCAGTATTCTTATATTGAGTAGCTCTAATAGCGGTGTTCCTATATTGACTAGTTCTAGTAGCAGTGTTTCCATATTGAGTAGCTCTAGCAGTGGTGGCCGATCGTTAGTTATTGAGGTTCGATCCGTAGTTCGATCCTTATAGGACCTTGCACAAGTTGTAGTGTAGATGTGTGTTAAATAAAGACCCTTAAGTAAAGGACCCTAGGAATATACGAGCACTTGTAGGACACCCTAGTGCACGTAGAGTAGCATTAAAATCAACTACATATGATCATCATATATTAAACATGTATTCACTCACTAGACTTTGGTCTGACCCACCCATTTTTCTTTCTTTTCCCCACCATAAAAGAATAGGGCAACATGTGATTTGGCCCGATTTCAGTTCGTGGAGAGGCGAACTCATCATAGGAGTTTCTTATCCTTTATTTACTCTCCATGTAACTATTTATCTTATCAGTACTTAGTATATCTTTATCAGACTATGCGTGGTATTTATGTATACTCAGTATTTGACTATGCACTACTTTTCTGATACTATGTTCTGAGATATTTTCTAAGATGATTATTTTCTATATTTATATTTTGTTCCATTCCGCTGTAATTTGAAAGTGTAGCATATCTTAGATCATATCTATTTATTTTTAGTTTATGTAATGTTATAAAAACCCGATAGCTCGTACTTTTTAGCAGCAACGCGGGTCCGATAGTCATCCTAGACTTTGAATCGGTGTGTCGAGGGGTGCGGGTTGTCACATTTGGTATCAGAGCCTAGGTTCAAAGTTCTTTAGGGAATTGGAGTGTATTAAGATAACGCACTTGAAAAGCTTTTGCAAAGGAAATGGTTTTTCGATAAAGTTTTCAAAATGGGTTTCCAAAGTGTACACATATAAGTTTCTAGAAAGTTTTCCAAAAATTTTATATATCGTAATCTCTCTCTCTCTTATTTATGCCTATTCTATCTCTTATTCGTGCCTATATTATCTGTGAAAATTTGCTAATAAAATTCTTAAAAAATCACCAATAGAAGATCAGGTTCAGGCTTAGGTGACGCAAGCGAGGTTCCGGGCATGAACATTCTGATTTGGTTCCGCCGGTATCTTCAGGAGAGGGGACAAACCAAGCTTAACCCCACTAAAGGCCCCATGGAGAGAGCTATAGGTGCAGTTCCTACCCACCCTCCTGCCGTAGATTTTTCTAAGTTATGTAAGGTTATCACTAGCCTTGGAGGAAAGTCGTACGTATGGACCGAGTCATATGTAGATTCGAGGACATGGATTCATACTTGTTAGAGAATCTTTGGGTTGATAGGTCCTACTGATGAGACGAGGAGATAGTTAGCTACTTGGCAGTTATGGGGTGAGGCTGTTAGTTGGTGTGAGGTAGTTGAGGCAAAGACCAAGGGAAGAGAGATCGGTTAGAGGAGTTTCGAATATGCTTTGAGATGAAGTTTCTTTCGAGGGCCGAGGAAGGAGTACAGTTAGAGATCAAGTTTGTTCACTTGAAGCAATGAGACATGTCAGTGAAGAAGTATGTTAATCAATTCAATGAACTGGTTAGATTTGGGATGAGACTGATCGATAACCAATGTAAAAAGGTTTTAAAGTTTGCTAAAGGGCTGAACCAACCTCTTCAAGGTATAGCTCTAAGTCATATTCCTGTGGTTGCTACATAAGAGGGTTTTTTGGAGATGGCATTGCCAAATACTATCTACAAGGAAGAAGCAAAGGAAGAACCCAAGAAGACTAGAGGGAAAGCGTACTGGTGGAATCGGCTCAAGGGAGGATTTGGACTCAAGGGAAAGATCAAGAAGCAGGATATGCATTATAGGAAGTGTGGAAAGAAGGGACATTTCGTGAAGGAGTGTAGGATAAAGGGTTTAAAGGTCAAATGTTATAATTACAATTCGTTTGGGCATATGAAGCAGGAGTGTCCAACACCTCAAAAGATCTCTACCCAGGTAGTTACAGCACATGCACTAGATGCAATACCTAAGTCGAGTGCACAACCAGTTTCTGGCAAGGGAAAGAAGGTCAGGAAGGTGTGTTGACTTTATCTGGTTCATCCATTCACATTTTATTTGATATGGGGGTATCACACTATTTCATTTCTAGTAGACTTGTGGATGAGTTACACTTAAACAATGGCATTTTTATGGATCCTATAGTTGTGTCAAACCCTGTAGGAGGATCGACCTATTTGTCTATGATATGTAGGGGTTTGATATTATTTATTTTGGGGGTCGAGTTCGATTGTGATGCTTTTGCCTTAAGGTTTTCTGGGTTTGGTTGATATTGGGAATGGATTGGATGGCGATGTATAGGGCTATACTAGATTGTGATAGGAAGGTTGTTAGGTTGAGTAAGTGTAGTGGACGTAGCTTTGAGGTTAATTTCAATTCCCGAGGATCGGTTATGTTGAGCTACTTATATTCTTTGGACCTATCATATGACGAGCTAGATTCAGTGCCTGTAGTTAGAGATTACCCAAATTTATCTTATGGAGAATGCCAGACCTATTACTTTACCCTCGAGGCATATGACTCCAAAGGAGAGATGTGAGTTGAACAAGCAAGTAAACGAGTTATTGGAGAAGGGATTCATTCAAAGGAGAATTTCGAAGTGGGGAGCACCAATCTTCTTTTCCACCAAGGTGGATGGTTCTCCAAGACTTTGTGTTGACTATAGGGAGCTAAATAAACTGAAAAAGAAGAATCAGTATCCACTGTCCCGTATAGACAATCTCTTTGATCAGTTGATTGGAGCGAAGGTGTTCTCACAGCTTAATTCGGCTACGGGGTTCCACTAGTTACTTGTAGTTGGGGATAGTATCCAGAAGTCTGCTTTTCGTACACCCAACGGACTTAATGAGTGGTTAGTCATGCCCTTTGGACTGACCAATCCTCCCGTCTACTTTGTTGATATGACGAGTCGAGTTTTTAGAGGGTTTCTTAATAAGTTTGTTGTGGTACTTGTGAATGATATTTTAGTCTATTCAAAGAGTGAGAAGGAGCATGCATTGCATTTAGGAGAAGTGCTTGATACACTCCGTGAGCATAAGCTGAAGGCAAAGTTCTCAAAGTGCCACTTTTGGCGAGAGGAAGTAAGATTTTTGGGATATGTTTTTTTAGAAAGTGGATTGGTGGTTAATCCAGTAAAGTTGCAGTAGTTCAGGATTGGCATGTGCCAATTCCAAAGAAGTGAGGAGTTTCCTTGGTTTATGGGCCACCATCGGAAGTTCATTAAGGACTTTGCAAAGATCTCTGCCCCTCTGACCTCCTCACTAAGAAGAAGTTTTCTCATGGGATGCGAAGTGTGAGGATCCTTTTATTAAGCTAAAGGAGGCATTGACTAGTGCACCTGTTTTGGTATTGCCCGATCGTGCGAAGACATTCACAGTATATACCGATGCATGTGGTACGGGGTTGGGCTCGGACTTGATGCAAGAAGGAAGGGTGGTGAGCTACGCTAGTCTACAGTTGCAGGTCCATGAGAGAAACTACCATACCCATGAACTTGAGCTAGCGGCCATTGTCTCTGTGCTCAAGTCATAGAGACATTATCTTTTAGAACAGCTGTTTGAGCTGTATACAGATCATAAGTCTTTGAAGTATTTGTTCTTTCAAAAGGACTTGAATTTAAGGCTGCAGAGGTGGATAAAATTTTTGGCATCATATGATTTCAACATCTCATATACTTCGGGCAAGGGCAATGTGGTGGCCGAAGCATTGGGCAGCAAGCATGAAGTATTTAGTCCTTTTTTCTTGGAGTGGAAGCATTTGGATTTTAGTTCTACATTTGATTTCCGACCATCATCAGACATTACCCCGTGATTGTTAGTAGTTTTAGAAGTGCAGCCTATACTTATGGAACATCTTGGGCCTAGATAGAAGCAAGATAAGGAGCTAGTTGATATTTTTGAGAAGCTTGATAGAGGAGAGTGGTCGAGCCATTTGAGGCGTTATTCCATTGACTCCAAGGGATGGTTACAGAGAGATGATAGGCTATGTATTCCTCTTATCATGAAGTTGATTGATCTAGTATTAGTTGAGTCTCATCGTTTGAGGATGACCATTCATTCCGATGGAGACAAAATATATCGGGACAGGAAGAGAGTCTTTTATTGGCCTAGTATGAAGAAACATATAGCGGAGTATGTAGTTTGATGTATCACTTGTCAGAGGGTAAATGTAGAGAAGAAGAAGCCGGAAGGTTTATTGAAGCCGCTGGATATTCCCCAGTGGAAGTGGGAGATTATTTCTATGGATTTTGTCGATGGTTTACTAAGGAGTAGGAGAGGGAATGAGAGTATTTAGGTCATAGTCTCTCGGCTGACCAAATGTGCTTATTTTATACCGGTTAGGAATATGAGGACGACGACATATTCGGCGATTCTATATGTGAGGGAGGTCAGTAGGTCACAAAGAGTTCCTACTAGCATAGTTAGCGATTGAGATCCATTTTTCACCAGCGAGTTTTGAAGGAGTCTACACGAGGCTTTGGTCACCGAGTTATGCTTGAGTACCGCTTATCATCTGCAGACGAGAGTGAATCAGGTTTTGGAGGATTTTCTTCGAATGTGTATCTTGGATTTTGGAGGCTCTTGGGAGGATAATTTTCCATTGAGGGAGTTTACCTATAATAACCGCTACCAAGCGAGCATTGGGATGACACCATTTAAGGCGCTATACGATAGACCTTATAGACCACCGTCGTGTTGGTGGGACACTATGGATAGGATTATTCTTGGGCTGGACATGGAAAAGGATACATCAGTGAAAGTAGACTTGATCCATAGAAGAATGAAAACCATGCAAGATAGGCAGAAATCTTATGCTGACAGAAGACGTATAGAGTTGGAGTTCGCAATGGGCAACATGGCGTTTGTAAAGGTCTCACGGCTTGGGCACATCATGAGATTTTGTAGTTCGGGAAAGCTAGCACCGATGTTTGTAGGATCTTTTCCGATTACTAGTAGGATAAGGAAGTTGGCATATAGAGTAGAGCTTCCAGAGAAGTTGGCGGGAGTACATGATGTTTTACATGTGTCACACATGCGAAAGTGCTTGCACGATTCAGCTTCCATAGTCGAGTCGAGTAAGCTTGAGGAGGTGGAGGTAGAAAGTGAGTCACTTGTCCGCGATGCACCCATTTGTATTCTTGAGCATGGTACAAAGCGATTTCGTAACAAGAAAATCAAAAATTTTAAGGTCCAATGGGGTAACGATCCAGCGAAGAGTTCATGAGAGCCCGAGGAGAAGATCCGAACTACCTACCCATAACCCTTATCTAGTACGTTCCAATTCAAATTTAATAAGTGAAGATTAGTCATGCATTAGAAATTAACTTGGTATACTCTTTAGGTAGATACCATTATATGGTAAGGATGGTTGTAAACGTGTCATTAGGACATGTTATGGATGATGGATGCCGGTGGATGTATTAGCTGGATTATTTCTATTATACATTTAGGATAGTATATCCTCCAAATAGTTACACATATTCACATCATCTCTTGTTTATTTGTTTTTCTTGTTGAGCATTACACATATGGATGTTGCATATGGATTGAATGTTTGTGCATACATATAGAAATGCCAGTATACTTATTTAGGATGTTGCTTACATTTTGATTCACGACATTAGCACTTGCATGACTGGAGGTTGACTAGATTAGGAGACTGCCTACTCTTTGCATTAGTATAGGTTCAAGTGCATTTCACGCTTGCATATACATATATCGCATAAGAAATTTTTAAGGATAATGATTCCCGTGGATGATGAATGAGTAGATAGTTGTACCAATTTCTTGTAACGTATATGAGCTACATTTTCTATCCTTTGAGATTTCGGGGATGAAATCCTTTTTAAGGGAGGAGAATGCAACACCACGGAATTTTAGTGGAAAATTTAATAAGGAAATTAAATTAAAAATAAAACAAGGGCTAAAATGAAACTTTTACAAATGTCTGAATTTGTCAAAGAAACCTACACCACTATACTTGTAGCAATTTTCTGGACAATTTCCATATAAAACACTTCAAAATTAGAGTTAATACGAAGAAGTTACGGATGTTTGGAAATTTTAATAAAAGTTTCCTAAGAAAACTTTGTCACCAGTCGACACCCTAGGGTGTGCATGTCGACATGAAGCGGTCGACTGGCCTACCCTAGTGGTCGACCGTTGACATATGTTTCTGACGATCTAGAGCGACGATCGGACAAAGATGATAGAACCAAGTATTTTTCTTTATTGCCAAGTAACGGATGTGCGCCCAAGATGAAACTAAACATTTCCTTGGGTAAATCTAATGCTCCAAATTTACCTCAAAGCCCTACAAATAAACACCTAACCTAACCTTAATTTCATTAGAAAATTTACAACATCCAAAATTCCTTCTCTCCAGATATAAAGTTTCTTTTAAAAACAAACTAAAAAAAAAGCAAAGAGAATATTAGTAATCAGATCAAGGAGGAGTCAAGCTAACATGTGTTAATTCTCCAATGGGGTTTAGAGTTAGAGCTTGGATCTGGGATGAGTAGGAAAAAGTTTAATAAGTTGATTATTTATAGTTAATTTTAACTTAGTCTATATGATCTTGGATGTTAGTAATCAAACTGCAAACCCTAATTGTTTAAATTTAAAATTAGAATTAGAATTTGAAGTTGGTTTAAATTGGCTAATATCATTTTTACCCAAGTTAAACCCTTTCTATTATTAAATTGAAGCCTCGAAAAATTAGTTAATCCTGAATTAAAAAAGTATAATTAAACTGGTAAAAATATATAAATTTGATATCAATAAAAATAGGGCAAAATTGAAAAAACTGGTTAGTGTAAATCGATGCCTAGGGTTCGCTGCATAAGTCCAGAATCTATCAAATTAATAAATAATAAAAATTAAATAATAAAAATCGAAAACCCTAAAATTTACATTACGACTGGTCGAGCGCAAGCGGTCGAGGGTATAGCGGTCGACCGCGATCGACCGGTTGATGACTGAAATGCATATCTGAACCTCAACCTAAGGCCCAAGCTGGAAATAAAATTATTAGTTGTATGTATAACCATATCGATACATCTATGTGGATGTTAGAGATAGTAGGAAAGCTAGTTCCTTATGAGACGACACTAGGACATTGTGGGGTTGGTTAGATGTACTTTACCTAATGGGGCTCAAATTTTCAATTGGGAGCAATTCTATTACAAATGGCACTCATTGGAGGTTCTACGGTGGATGCGCAATACTGATTGATGCCTGATGAAATGTATGGGCCCAACACAATGGGACTTCGTGGTATTCACGATTCTTATGCGATGAGATACTGTGTTGTTGGTGGATCCTGGCTCATGCAATAAGAGACGTATAATACGATCAAGAGGTGGACATGAATGTAGACGATGAGACTTATCGATATGTCGGTATTACAGGCTCCCCCACGAAGCGTAGTTGGGTTATATGTAGTCGTAGTTTTGGGAAATTTAGTCTCGTGTGGTAATTGTAGGGAAACCTATGTGAGATAGTTACGCGTAGGCATAATGTGAGATGTGGTCCCATATGGGAGAGTTGTAGGATGTTCCTAGGTTGAGCAGCTCTAATAGCAGTGCTCCCACACTGAGTAGCTCTAGTAGCAATGTGCCTATATTAGGTAGATATAGTAGCAGTGTTTCTATATTAAGTAGTTCTAGGATAGGTCACCGATCGTTAGTTGTTGAGGTTCGATCAGTAGTTCGATCCTTATGGGACCCTGCACAAGTTGTAGTGTTGGTGTGTGGTAAATAAAGACCCTTAAGTAAAGGATCCTAGGAATACATGAACACTTGTAGGACACCTTAGCTTATGTAGATTATAATTAAAGTCAACAGTACATGATCATCATATATTAAACATGTACTCATTCACCATAATTTTGTCTAACCTGTCCTTTTTTCTTTCTTTTCCCCACCACTTAAGAATAGGGCAGCATGTGATTTGGCCCAATTTCAGTTCGTAGAGAATCGAGCTCATCACAGGAGTTGCTTATCCTTTGTTTACTCTCCATATAACCGTCTATCTTATTAGTACTTAGTATTTCTTTATCAGACTATGAGTGGTATTTCTGTGTACTATGCATCTGACTACATACTAGTTTTTTGAGATTGTGTTTTGAGATATTTTCTAAGATGATTATTTTCTATATTTATATTTTGTTCCATTCCGCTGTGACTCTGAAAGTGTAACATATCTTAGATCATATATATTTATTTTTAGTCTCTGTAATGTTATAAAAACCCGATAGCTCGTACTTCTTGGCACTAACACGAGTTCGAAAGTTATCCTAGACTTTGGATCGGTGTGTTGAGGGGTGCGGGTTGTCACAGTAATCCTGATCAAATCGTTCTTCCCAACTCAGTTTAACAAACTCTACTACTGGCGTAAAACTATTCATAAATGTTAATTCAAATATACATGCATATTTACTAATTCTGCAATCCACATTACCAGTCGGATAAATAAGGCCACGATGCACAACAACAAGTAGATTTAGCACAAATGTACCCGAACTAGTTGACATAATCTCGTACCATTCCAAAATGCACATTCGAAGTATCAAACCATTCCAATAGTACCTTCTTCGATTTGCTTTTTTAGATTGCTAAGGTAAGGCAACTCAAAAGTGGGTGGTGTCTTACCTAAACAACTTGAATCATTAGACTATTTTTTCTTTCATCTTAGAACATAAAACGATCGATGCCTTAATCGGGTGATCATAACATATCTTCCACCACAATTTCCTATCTAACTTAAGTGGTATCACTACTCTTATGATATCACTACTGACAACATTAAGCAAGTTTGATGCTCAAAGTATCACTTCCTCGATTATACAAACATTTCGTTCTAATTTCTATGAAATACAAACAGGCAAACATCAACCATAAAAAATCCTATTCCATTCAACCAATTCAACCATAGCAATCAAAATTCTAAATCTAAGTGGAATTGTAACCTAAGAAAAATATTAACCTAAGATAGTGATGATGTTTAATAGATCAACTATACAATATATAGTTCACGTGCATCTCATATGCAATGTAAAACATGCATCTTTAAGTCACTACTCCAAAAGAGTTTCTTTGAATAGAGTCTCTTTTTCATTCCGAGGGATGATTGAAAAGAATCTATGTACTCGTCATCAGAAGTCATACATGTACCTTCAAACTTCTAATTTCCATAAAATCACATTCGCATTCTTTATGCGTGCAAACTATTATACCTTTCTTAAGTTCCTCGAATCGGGTTTATTCCAATGGCTCAAAATCCTTTATCTAGATTAGACGGAAATACTTCTCTTATAATTCTCGCCACCAATCTAATCTGGAATATCTTTTACAAACATAGATCACACTTTAGTTAACATAATACTTAATAGTCAGAGTAACACTGTACGCAAAACATGTATAGGAACACGGAAAAAGGGATGGTGTCCTAGCATAATGAACATGCTATTAAACTTGTGTCACATTAAATCCAAACCATATACTTTAAGTTGCAACTATCAATTAGGTATCGAAAACATATAACTGTTGCCCTAATACATATAGAGTAAAATGAGAATCACCTATTTAGCAGACACCATCCATCCAAGCCATATAATATATATTGTAAGACGATAACAACAAACTTAGCGAACAACATCCATCCACATAATATAACATATACGGTGTAATGTTACCCGAAATGTCAAGTCAACGACGCCCATCTACAAATAAACTTAAATTACCACCTTTATAGAGATATCAAACAACAAAGCATTCTAAATACAATTTGCTTCGACCTTCAATCATTGTCGCAATGATATAAACCACAAGAATGAAAATTTCAATTATTTCAATTTCTGCACCATGGACTAAACACTGAGTCAGATCACATAGTAGCATCATAGGGTCATGGGGACCCTGTCATAAAATAAACTCTTGACACTTTACATAAAAATATTCATCCATATCTTATAATATTTTCAATCGATTGGTTAACGGGATCCAATAAATTGAATTCCCATATCACTGCTTTTACTATCAAAATTTTCCCAGTGAAATTCTACTTTAAATATATCTTACAATATTAGGAAACACCATTTCAGTCTAACCTCCTTCATATGGATCTTAATCCAAACATTTTTTGTTATACTAACATCTCCTCTCTATGGCATTTCAACTAAAACAATTTAAATTTCCTTTACTTAACCACAATATAATCTCTCTTTTACCAATTTGGAAAATTTTCTACCAAATTTCCAACCATCATTCTATTATCATGTGCTAAAGTGGCATGTCAACGGGACGACCAAGTTTAATTTATTTAGGAAGGGGGACCAAAATCTCCAACGAAGGTACATTGAATTCCTTCATCAAAGATAGATATTAACTCATCATCATGTGGCCATAGGGATAACGAAGTATAACAAAATCATGCCCAGTCCTTTACTCCTCATTCAAATCATAGCAATTTTTACCATCAAATATTTTATTATAACGAGTCATCAATTATATTCCAAAATTCAATGCATACCCCAAAAATTTCAATACATATGTGTCACTAAACGTCTCTACCCAACATATTCTCCATTTCTAATCATGACATAACATTACTAAATGACTTACATTTTGTGAGATTTAAAGTATAACAATCAATTATAATACTTCATAATTCAAAAGTAAAATTCATTTTCCATTACAATCTTGTTCTCTTTATCCTTAGCAGACGGTGGCACACTAGCACCTGGGATTGCTTCTAATGCATAGGCTTTAACTACCTGATTTTCCCTTGGCAAACTCGTGCATTCTTGTTTAATGTTACCCAACTAGTTACATTTATAACACTTAATCTGTGTAAGGTCAACTATATAATCCTTTACGACATGTCCTTTCTTTCTACATCGATTTCAGCTTCTCCTTTCTTATTTTCCATAACCATCGTCGCTTTTACATTTCCCTTGGTGTTGGTCTACTTCATTCTTGGATTATTCCATAGCTATCTCCCCATTAATCAAATTCAGCAATGCTTCCTCATTCAAATGTAGCTCCAAATGGTTTTTGATTCATCACTAACTCCTTAAGTGGTAATTTTTAATCCTTTCGCAATCCCTGCCGCCTTCTTTTCCTGGGTATTGACCAATTCGAACCTAAACCTTTCGCCTAATCTCCTTTGCATGTACATGCATATATACACAACGTGCACCTCTATACTCCTATCTCCCTCCTCGCTTCACGATTTGATGCATAAACACTTCCGTTGATCTTCTCTTTACGCGCTCTCCACCTTCGACCCTATTTCACCAAGCACGACATCCTCTAGAAAAAGGAACTTCAGCCATTTCCGTGCGAGCCTTAGCATCACGATTTACTACACATGATTGGATGTGCTTTGACCACCCTCATTCCGCTCCACTTTGAACTAATTTTCGAACACCGCCTTCCGTTTCGCCAACCGTCACCCCAGGCTCCGCCACCTCGTCACCAAGTCATGGAAAGATAGGAGTTAGCTCCATCACCGAGTTAAATGGATCTAACCTCATTGATTTTCGTTGAGTGAAGCTCCAAATTTAATTTGATTAAGTTGGCAGCTGTTGTTTTTCTTTACAAGTAGAGGAAAAAAATAAAAGAGATAGGGAGGAAAAGTGACAGAGAAGAGACAGCGTATGAGTGTGTTTATATAATAGAATAAATATTATTTTAGTTTTCTCTTTTTAAATCGTAACACATTTTGAGCTCACACGACCACATAGTACATCCGATCGACACGAAATTCATTGGCGTACATTGTCTTATTATTCCAGTTCCAATGGCACTAATTTTGTCAAAATCTGAGACAGTGCCCCAGGATGATAATTTCATGCGTTTCGAGACCATTTATCGATAAAACATTTTTCAGTCACATTATTGATATTTATTTGAACGATTTATTTTTTGAAATAAAATAAGAAAACAAATTTCTTACCGGTAGTTATTATTTAAAAGAGGGTTAACAAAGTTATTAAATCAATTTAATCACATTAAATTCAAGATTAAAATATTTAAGTAATTCATATATTTAAATGTGAAATGTTCGAAATTCCAGGTTGTTACAATTATAGTGGGAAAAATCATTTCCGTCGAAGATTTGTTCCCCGGATCACTAACTCCGACAATGAGGGAATAACCATTTCTTGGAATAGCTATTTCATTTTCAAATATCGAAGGAATAACTATTTCATTGGAACAACTATTGCCTACATCATACGTGCCTCGTATATAATCACATGAAAAATTAATAGCACATTAAACGTGCCTAATGTCTATTATCTGATCATACCAAGTCTACACGGCATCCAACCATCGATAACAAACCGAACATCCAATTTCACACACATTCGACTCACTTATTTTCAATGAAATTCATATGTTTGCCATGTAATTATCATACCATGTGGACTCCTTCGAAATAGCCCAAAGCATCGCACGAAATCTTAATTCTGCAAATGCCTCCATTAGCACTTGGCCCGGCTGAGGTCGCCATTCTCTTCTGCTTTCATTTCACCTTCAATTCAAATTTAACTTCACATACTTTGTTTTTATTATTATTATACTTTATAAATGGGTTTCTGTATCGTCCTTTCATATATATATTTCTCTAGATTTCATATAGTTTCATACAACTCTATTTACTATAAGTTAATCTACTATTGACTTCAACAACTCCATTAATCACGAAATTCATTCTTTAAACTCACTTTAAAATCATAATTATCTTCTAACAAGACCTTTAACAATTCAGAATAATTCTAATTGCGTTATATCATCGTAGAAAAAGTTCACTCACTCAAAATCCCTTAAAATGCTCCAAACCACTTCTACATTTCACTGTTATGTTCCTTTAGTGTATATAAACCTCAATAATTTGCCTCGGTTTCTTCTCTAGATTGTATTGCTTGTCCCATTGATTGTTTTGAAAGGAATACTGTCAAAATTATTTGAAATTGAGAGAGATATACCACTTTAAAATTTTGAAATGGAAGATGAAGAATGGTAATGAAAAGAGAGGAGAATAATTACGTTTTCTAGCTTAAAATTGGGTTTATACAGTATTAAATTCGGTTACGAAAACTGTTCTTTTTTAAGGATGTAAATAACTAATCCTTCTTTAATTTAAAATTAAAAAATAAATAAACTGGTCGTTGTATATCGACATACTCCAAAATGTATGTGCAATCATTGGATGTATGTCGACATATCCTTAGAAGTATGTCGACATACATGTTAGATTTTTCACTCGGTTTCTTAATTCATCTGTATCTCCTTTATAGACCTCCAAATTGAACAAATTTATGTATCATTTTGATTAAAAAAATGAGCCATCACAATGGTGCAAGACCCATTGTCAAATTCAAAAGCTGAAAAAAATGATCATTTGCCCCTTCAGTTTTTAAATTGATTTTTTAGTCATTTAAAATTTAAGGTTGTGTTTGGTTTGCCATTTTTAGTTTTGGATTTTCATCCATACTAAAATACGCAAGACGCGTGTAGATTATCGAAAACGACGAATTTAGAAAACGAAATTAACATACAAAATAGAAAACAATGTTTTATTTTTATTTTCCATGTTTTGAAAAATAATAGAAGCATGAGAATCAATCCTTACTTCCATCGTCTTTTCTCCCCTTCGTTGTCCCTTCATTTTCCTTCCATCACTTCCGTCGTCACTCCACTCCTATCCTATTTGATATATATACTTGAAAATAGAAAACTCAAAATTCGTTTTTAAACCAAACACTACCTAAATATTTCGAAATTGAAGTACCGGGGTATTACAATTTCACTATCACTTCCTTGCTTTTCATGGATAGTAAGAACACCTTTACAATCTTACAATTCCATCGACGGTAAGATACACTTTCATTTTACTTTTTCATGGGTGGCAAAAACACCTTTCTCTTTAAACAAAAGTAAAGTATGGGTAAGTTATCATATCTTCTATAAAGATTCATATAGTTTCTTTACGATGATCCTATACACATTATTAGCAATATATCTTTGAATTCAGAGTGGAACTAGATGAGACCAGAGAGAGAAACTGATTGAGAATTCAAGTACAAATTGTATGATCTTGAGTATTTTTCAAATCCTTGAAGATATGAGTGAAAGAGTATGGATTTGCAAATAGAGTTGATGTATATTAAGGAGCTTTTTCTCATAATAATATAAAAGTATAAAAGTAAGAAAAAATTAGGAAATTATTAATTTCAATTCATTTTCTAGACCACATTAAGTAGTAGTTGAAAGGACGTGCCTATTGGTAAAGAGATGATGCTAAAATCCTTTTATTTGAAATTTAAAAAACTGAATATCCCCCCTACGTTGATATATCACCAAAGAGTATGTCGACATGATCTAGTATAAATTGTTTTTTCTAAATTTCAATTTGTGACTTTCACATTTGAAACTTAGACTGTATATTTATATGAAAATGTTAGGGTTGAACTTAGACTGTATAACAACCTTCCTTTTGATCCTCCAAAGTCGACACTAATACATCCACGATATTCATATTTCGAACATCCAAGTGCTAAATAGACAGATTCTTGGGGTGAAAGAAAGAAAAGACAAAACAGAATCTCACAATGTGACTTGTAATATATAATATACAACAGGCCTTTACAAAAAGAAAAGAACTTTAATATACATACTATTATAAGAACAAAACTAACCTATTATCTGCCTGGACAATTATAACAACATGTCCTTACAATTGATGAAAAATACAGACAAAAACAAACAGTAAAAGATAAAATATGGGAATACATCTTGGAGGATCCAGCTCGTTTCCTAAAGCTCCAAAGTATCCAACTGAATCTGGAAAATACGCTCGAGCTAACCCGAGCATTATAAGAAAATAACGCCCAGATCAGTCTGGTAAACCAGCGTGAGAAACACAATAAAATGGATTGTTAATATTTTAAAAACCTTTCAAGATATAGGTATCTCGTAAGACCATGCCGCACTTAAACATGGATAGGTTTTTACCTTATGATAACTAAACCATTTTATAGAAAATCTTGTGATATTATAATAATGTCTATAGTTTAAAACAAATATTAATCATAGCTGAAATGCTTACATTAATTACATTCTAGCATAATCGGTATACAACAAAGTCCGTAAAGGCATGTATTGGAGACTGGATTTCCATCAATGACAAGGCTATGGGTACCGCCTGCCACAGTACACTTCTAGAAAATGTACCGAGGGCCTCACATGGACCCTAGCAAAAACAGAGCCGATTGCCCCTTTAACATGACATACCAGATTACATCATCCCTCAGGCATTATGGCCGCAAAACATTTGCACCAGGCTATGGCCCCACTCTTCCCGTGCGCACGCATACCAAATCAATAAATGCCGATTCCAGATCGAGGAATAACTGCTCCTAATGGTAGCGAACCACCTAGCTCTGATTTATATCCCATATTTTAGTCATTACCGGGTTATGAGGCTTGGGATGTCATGATTACCTTTTTCCTCTCTTAGCAAATCCCACTTGGAATGCTAATACTGCCCTCCAATCACAATGCGATGCCAGCATTCATCCATACAAGTTGTTTAGGATATGAACAAACTGAAGGCAGTACTTCTACTACATCCATTTTGAAATCACCCTCAAGAAGTTGCAAGTAGTTCTTGCACTTTAAAGAATACCGTCTTCGATTCTATCATTTTGAACCAGTCTCGAACCTCTTCCAAAGCGTCGAACATGTATATAGTTTTGAAGTGGTTATGGTTTCTAGTCATCACATATAAGTACACTCCCCCTGCTTACCAATCGCCCCAAAATCAAATCGATGGATTTCGGTAAACTCAACACCGGTTATTTTAGGTGAAATTAGATAATACATAAGAGCGGAGATCACCTCTTAACCGTTTAAGCGGACAGATTTCCTTATCATTTTGCCTAGGAGAACAATACGGGATTTAAACGCACAATACAACATCATCGTAGATGACTGTGCCATATAACTCTTGTATTTCTCTTAGATATTTCCAGAGTTGTATTTTGGCCAAGATTTGATAATCGGTTATATAACTATCAAATAAGCACATAATAAAACATAGATTCAATTTCATGTGGGATCCACTAAGCCTCTATTAATTAATCTTCCATTAATTGAAATCTTCTTTCAATTATTTCATTCAATATACTTTCATAAAATATAATATTCCCAAACCCCTTATACACCTTTCAATGCTTGGAAAAACATTCATCTACTTATCTCATTGGTATAAGTATATTAACAAAACATTATGCTTACAATACTTAGAAAATATATTCCTATACTTATCTTACCGGTATAAGTACACTAATAAAACTTAATAAAGATTTCCTCTATTCCTAACTCATATTTAAATGGGCCAAAAACAAAAATCATTTAAAACATTACTTACTCTAAACCCAAACCAATTTATCCTTTAGTGTTAAGTATGAAATGAATGCCTTCATACCACCATAATTAAGAAGGATTATTTATCCAAATTAAACATCATCCCTTTTATAAATTCTCCTTTTATAAACCTATTCCATATTTACAAATCCTTTATAAATCTCCAAATTAATTTATAAAACTTCCACTATAAATCTCTAAACCTATTTTAAAATTCCTTTCTATTTATAAATCTCTTTTTATAAATCTCCCTTTATAAACTCCTTTATAGAAATATTTTATAAAATCCTTTATAAAAATCCTTTTATAAATCCAAAACTCATTTTATAAATCTTATATATATATATATATATATATATACATATCTAACACAAATCTTCGTTACTTTTAAAATATCACATATATATATATTCATTCTTTTATTTATAAATTACCATTTATAAACCTTTCGTTTATTTATAAAATACCATTTATAAATCGCTCTTGCAAAATATCTCCTATAAAACTCCTTTACAAAATATCGTTTATAAATTCCTTTTAGAAAACATCATTTGTAAATCTCCTTTAAATAAATCCATTTTTTAAGTAAAATCACTTGTATAAAACAGTTTATCATTTATAAACTCCTTTATTAAATTAATTAATTACCTTTAAACATCAAAAATAAATAAATAATTAACTTTAAAGCATCGTTAATAAAATAATTAACTTTAAAACACTATTAATAAAGTAATTAATTAACTTTAAAACATTATTAATAAAATAAGCAATTGATTTTAAAACATTATTAATAAAATAGTTAACTTTAAAACATTATTTATCTATATATTTAAATCATTTATAATTAATTAACACTTAACTTCAAATTGTTATAAAGTTTAAGTTAATTTAAATCCATAACTTTTATAATTCGGAAAGAGACTTAGCGATCACCATGATACTTAAACAAGCTACCATTTATTTTTAATTTAGTTTCCAAGTCATATCACTGGTATTTACATAAACAAGTATATATGTAAATAAAATCAGCTATTCACAATCACTAGTTAATCCAACACTTATCTAATATTAATTAATTTACATATTAATTAACCGACCTATGAATAAATGTCCAAATTAATAAAATTGCAGAACAGGATTTATTCTGCTAAACAGATGCCAGCAACAATCTATTCAGTGTAATTATAGCAGAATGGTGTTTTATCCTACTAAATAGATGCCCTATATGCCATTTAATTTAACAGAATGGTGTTTTATTTGGACAAATAGATATCACCAATAAAGTATAATTAATTTAATCATGTTATTATTTAAAATAACGTAATTATATTTAACCACTATCATTTATCATAAATTTATACTTTATTAAAACTAACAACTATTTATATCAAAGCGTTGTACTCGTCAATATGAGTCAAATGCAAAAATCCGTGGGTTGATATGATTAAAAATGAGTGAGATATCCCATGTTCAATTTTCAGCATACTAAGTTTACATTTAAACAAATAAATATACAAGTTTCTCACCCAAAAGCAAATGGGCCCAAGCCCAAACTCTCCATCCAAACTCGCATCCACTTCAATCTCTCTCTTCCAAATCCCAATTCGAATCTTCCCAAATCAAATTTTCTTCCCTCCCTCCATTCAAAATTCCCAAATCGATTTCCAGTGCACCAACATGCACGCATGCACATGACACCGCGCTTCAACCAACCATCGCCGAATCCAAGCACATTGTAACAACCCACAGCTTATTGGATAAAAATCAAAACTCAAGTCCATCAAAGTACAGATCTTTGGATTTGGTACCTGCAAATAAGCATGAGCATCATCAGAGATTGATAGAAATATAAACTCACAGCGGAAATAATAATAGGATAAGAATACTGACAATGGCTACTACCTTGAAATTAATGGTACTCTTCGATAGCAGATTGTCACATTAGCATCAAACATGAGAGAAAGAAGACTTCTCCAACAACAAAGCACATCTAGCTCTAGTGACCCGTTCCTCTAAATTCAATCCTATGGGTTGTAATGAGGAGGGGGTTAGAACAACGTTCCGTTGACTAGAAATACATACTGTCCATAACATAAACTTATACTTATTGGTTTCCATTTAATTGTTATGTCCATTAAAGTTAACAATTTTAATCTAACCTTGCATTGCACACATGATTACATACTTACCCCTTCCCAAGGTATGAAATACTAATGAAGCCATATCAACCACCCAATACATCCAAACCAATTAGCCACTTAGTACTTCTAAATATGAAGCGGGCTTCTATAATACTTTTAAAAAGAGAAATAGGAAGACTCTGCCATTTAAGACCTTAATCAATGTAAACCCCGTCATTTAAGACCTATTCCCAAGGTGGTTTCCTAACAGTGTAGTCAATGGTTGGTGGGTCCTGCTACAAGACCTCTAACCACTATTTAAGGCTTCTGACATTTAATGTCCAACTGTTACTACATCTATCGCTGATAAAATTGTAGTCATGTAATAAATAGTACCCAAGCCACTTAATACCTTTTATTAGAAAATAGGCAGACTCTGGTCATTTAAGATCTTAATTAAGGCCGACCCCATCATTTATAACCTATCCCCAAGGCATGCTCCTAAATGGTACTATTGTTATCACAGCCTTAGCAATGTGAGAGACTGTACCCTAGCCACTTAATACTTCCAAGTGGAAAATATGCAGACTCTAGTCATTTAAGACCTTAATTACGGTAGACCGCATCATTTAAGACCTATTTCCAGAAGTGTGCTCCTCAGTGGTACTATTTAGCTATCATTGATTGGTAATCTCATTAGGCTACTTAATACCATTTTTTATCGGAAAAAGGAGGACTCTACAGTTACTTAAGACCCCAAATCTGAAGCAAACCCTTCCCGAGATATCCACTATCACTCTTTAATTATAAATTTGGCATCTCATAAGGTTACTTCTTTCGATAGGGAGGCGGACCCTTCAACCACATAAGACCTCAACATTGAAGCAAAAACCTTTTAGAGACATCCTTATTTATTATTTGGAATTTCACTAGGTTACTTAATACTTCCATTTAGGAGAGAGGCAGACCCTTCAACCATTTAAGACCTTAAACCAGAAGCGAATCCCTATGGAGATATCCCTCATTGCTCCTAATTCCAAATTTGGACAATTTAATACTTTCTAATTAAGAAAGCAGGCCCAAATCTCTCACGTCATCACGGGTCCTAGGATTAGTAATATGCCACATCAGTAGTACGAACACCTAACTGTTGGTAGCCTCAAAGTGAAGGGCAATCTTCCATCGAGTGACTATACTGACCTCGCATCACTAACCCACTAAGTCCAATTAACCATCCTAAGTCTTTATTTATATTATCTTAGGTAGAAATTGGACTTAGCTTACTAATTCCCTTTTTATTTAAGGCAATAATATTTACCTTAAATATTTATCTACCCATAAATCCCCGTTTAATGCTCATAAATGTTAATTTGCCCATAAAATCCTAATGGACATTTCCTAAGATATTTATATATGATTATTAATTTCAAATTAGTAACCTTTTATATCTATTAAATTTTTATTAATCCCATTAATCCATTTACCCTATCGAATTATTGCAACTCCCATATTTATTACCATTTAATGGAGTTACAACCTTTTAAATTCTTTTCCCATTAGTTAATTATCCTAAATGCGAATATTACGTGCAAGTATTGTTATTAGCTTTTTATTTAATCATTATAAGCATAGTAATTACGTACAAACATTTACTTTTATCAAATATGTTCTAGTATATATCTTCACCGGAATATACTTTTCCATGTTAAATTGTTGGAATCATATCAAAAAAGATTATCCGCTATAATTTCTATAAATTAGTCCAAAACAAAATATTTAACTTTAATATATAAAAGATTACATCGTTTGAAATTTCAAGGAATAATCATTTTTTTATTACTGAAATAGATAGTGTAAACTACAATAAGTTCATACTTTACACATCTCTTTCTATTTGCATATATTCCTTGTTAGATCAAACACTATATTTTTTTCTAAAAGGGAAAGAAATCAGACTAGTTTACAAATATTAAACGGATCTAAATTCCGACAATTGCAAATGTAGAAAAGTTTACATTCCAATAAGAATAGGGTAATAATCCAAATTTATAACATTATTATACAACCTATTTCAGATCTGGAATAAATTTCATTCAAATCAATATTCTAATTTCATACATTTGGGAATGATTTCTAGATTAGGTTGTAAACAATGGCAAATCAATTCATAAACAAGAATATGTAGGCAATATTTATTATATTCAGACCATGTTCAATTCGTTGCCTACAACTCATATACAATAATCCAATTAGGTACAAAAACCAAGTAAACACCAATGGGATAATTTTCATATTATAATAATCTATAAAATTTCCCACTCACCTTTAAAAAGCGATCCAAAATTCCAGATCTGAAGTAGAACCTTAGATTCATCTCCAAATCCTTTTTAATCTAAGAGATATATATAAAAGGGTATAGACATACATTAAAATCATAGATCTGAGAAGAGATTTAGGATTCGAAGAGAAAATAGATACAAATATATATAAATATATAAATTACCTCAAATATGCATATGGTTGATTCTCTTCTTTTCTCCTTTTTATTAGTTTCTACTCTTCTCTGATTTTTATGAATACATATACAAATATCTTATCTTGATAATTTAGAAGAAAGTGGAGAAGAAGAAATGGCAGAGCTTCGCTAAGGCCTCCGTAAAAATATGAGAAGAGAAGGGAGGGCTAAACCTGAATTTATAGGTGCTAGAATCAACTAGAAGCGTTCGATTTAAAATATTAAATCTGTGCTGTTGCGGCCCAAGATTGTTGTAGCCGCCAAGTCACCATCGGTCGATCGCTTTTGGGTCACCGATTGACCGTTGGTGGTCGACCGTCCCCAATAATGGGTCGGCCTATGAGCCTGGTCAATTAATATAAAAACATTAATTTTTCTTATTTAATTATTTTCGTTCCGAATTCGTTTTTCGTCCGTAACTTTTTTCGTTTGGACTCCGATCGCAGAACTTCAAATATCAACGTCGCTCTGAATTTCACCACGAACGCAATGGTGCATGTTTCGTGGTCAAATTCCATTATTTGCACAAATACCACTTTTGGAGCCCAATTAATTAATTAACTAACTAATTAAATAACTAACGCCAAATTACGAGGTGTTACACACACCCACAAACTCACCTTGCCTTGCTCGTCCAACTGCACTTCTCCCCACCATCCATGGCCGCCTCCATCAATTTTCCGTCCCTATCTCCCAAAAAACACAACGCGTATAAGAAATGCAAATACCACGCCACCATCACCTCGTCCTACCTTAGCCAATGCCACACCTACCACTTACTCCGCCACCTCCTAACGGACTACCACCCCTAAGCATGGCCAACTCGACCTCCCGCAATCACCGCCATCCAAAACAAAACCCGAACCCAAAATGTAAACAGCCAAATCCCTAGATCGAGCTCTCCTCGCCTCTTCTAACCACCGCACCATCTATGATCACCTCCCATGTCTCCGCCTTAACCCAATGCTTCTCTAGACACCACCATTGACCCCTTCGACCTGCACCTCACCGGAAATTAATTTATGAATGGAAATCGTTCAACTCACTGCCACAACCACTCTAGGCCTCTAAAAGACACATGACTACCACTAAAAATCTCGACTCGACCATACAAACCCATCTATATCCTCCATTCTTCGATTCGTGATCGTCAAAACACGACTAATATTTGACACTTTCTATAATCTACCAATTTCGACTACCCCGCTTGACGAAACAACGAGTGTTTATTTTTATAAAATATTAGAGGCTAAGATGAACAACATCGATGTTGGTGGCTTTGGCTAATAACGAATGGATTTGAAGATAATGAATTTTAATGGGAGAAAGAGGTTTGATTTTCACTTGTTTTTGTACATCCAGAGAGAGGTGAAGCAAATTAAAGATGAAGTCGGCAAGGAGGAGAACAAAATGAGTGATGTTGAAAATGAAGAGAAGGCTTGAGTTAAAAGATGTGATTTTCATAATTTAAAAAGAAGTGGAGAAGATGGAGAGAGAAAATGATGTTAAGAGGTGTGAAGATGAAATGAAGAATGAGAATGAAAAGTGCATATAAAAGATAAAGTAGAAAATAAATAAATAAATAAGAAGGCTAAAACCCAAAATGCCCTAAAATGCATTTTTCAACTCTCACATCTTATCACAAGCCACCAAAATGTCAACCATATGAGAATATATTGGGTATTTGAATGGTTCATGCACCTTTGTTAATTTCAATACTTAAGGAATCTTAAATTAAACATCCATCTTTTCATTTTAAATTTAAATATATTTTATATTTTATTAATTATTATTATTATTACTTGTTTATTTATCTTAACATTTTCAAAATAAAATGTTATCTCTAATCATTTAAATGTTGTTTTAGAGTGTATGCCAAGGTATAACATCTTTCTACAACTTGTCGTATGATAAAAAGCTAAAAATCCAAAAAGCGGATTTCGGTCACATTTTCAGTTTTCCATCAAACTACCTATTTTTGTAAACAAAATTCAAAAATGATTGTTTTTCATTAGTAATAAATTAAAAGGGGTAATTTAATTATTAAAACCTTAATTAAATATTTAAAATAGTTTAAATACTCACAAATCAAAGCAATAAATTTCAAGGTCGTTGCAATTTTTCCCCCTTAAAAGAATTTCGACCCCGAAATTTCATCTCACTTAAACAAAGAAGGAAACCAGTTAAGACAAAAACTAAACCATTTTACTTCAATAACTCTTTATGGAAACATTTTCATAAAACCCAACTTAAGTTCACAAACTTGTATAATACCCCACTACATCTTGAGGTTATATACTACTATCTGATTCAAACCTTTTCATTTTGGATTTATTTCCCTTAAGTAAACTCAAGATCCTAATACCGTTGTTTTATATTTCAAAACCCTTTTTGAAATGATAATATATATTTTAACAAAGAAAATATACATATAGGCCAAGTAACCCAAAAATGGTACTAAAAAACTAGATACTACCAAATAGTATCATACGTTCCCTTACCAAGAAGGATAATACTTAAGGGAGGTGCATACCATTCAAACACATTCCTTTCCTATTTTTAGTTATTTTCGGGCCACTCGACTAACATAAAGATACTTCTTCTTCTCGAAATTTCCTTTTTTTGAAACAATACTATATATATTTCAAATAGTAGTTTGACAAAAATATCAACCACTAACTTGCTTTAGGTTCGTTTAGATTCGAACTCGTTTCGATTGTACAATGATAAAGAGAATAATTTAATAAGTGCACCTCAATGTTCGCCTAGACAAACATTCGATCGTCACTTAGAAAATTATTCAGATCATCACAAACAAATTGAGATTCATTCCCCGAACCAATCCAAAGAAAATATACCTTACTTCAAAATTCCCTCCCATAAATATTTATACTTAAAAAGTATTTTCAAGTAAAACTATTACTACCTATTCCATAAAACACTTGAAATCTTTTTCAAGACTATAGGATTTGAATCCTTAAAAATCGTTTTATTTATAAATTTTTGTTTATAAATCCAAATTTTATAAAATCATTCTCTATGAAATCATTCCCAAATATTTATTTCAAAATATTCTAGATTTCTTTTAACAAATACCCTTTCTTAAACTCAATCTTAACCCAACATTATCATCGAACACCTTACAATCAAACCATGAAACTTAATTCACAAGGTGTTCTTTCAATGTTCCTTCAATTTCTATTTACCCAACCCATACTTTAAAAAGGAAAGAAAAATTACAGATAAATCAACAAACAATAGACAATGCTCAAAATTGGACGAGCATGACTAATCAGACCCTAAATGGTAATATTTTAATATTATCATTTCCTATCAAACAAACACATCAAAAATAACTATATTAATTTTTTTTAGAAAATTTATTCTTATATATATAAATTATACTCCCAGGAAAAATTATTTTATTTACCAATTTTTAAAACAATACTCTGTCTGTTGGCCTTGTTCAAGTATTTAAAGATCCCTATCAATAATGTTAGCTACTCGTATTGACCAGAATTCATAACCACTCAACATAACAATCAACATAATATAAAACATTTTTATAGCACTAACAAATACACGCTCTCATATATATATGCTCAAACTCATTCTAGGGTGTCACTAACATTATCTCTAACGAGTTTACACCACCAATGCCAAGGTTCTCTGTTAACCTCTTAACCTTCAGGTCTAATACTAATTGTAACAATTATAACAAGCTGCCTTTTCAAACGGTCAATTGTCTCCAAAATTCTGGTCGATATAGGGAGTGCAGTCAATGTTATCTTCAAGCATGCTTTTGATCAAATGAATATCCCAAAGCACAAGCTAGAGCCAAGCTTCGAACCAATATTTGCGTTCAACAATAAAGGATCAACTCCAGTGGGTCAAATAAAGCTTCTAGTACAAATGGGGGTGCCTCCTACATGCCGAACATTTGAAACCATCTTTGTGATAATTGATCAACCTTCCTACTATAATGCTTTCTTTAGAAGGCCAGCCCTGGATGAAATTGATGCTTTCGTCTCGCCAAAATACCTCATGGTGAAGTTCTTAACAAGGCGAGGCTGGGGGACTATGCAGGGAGAACAATTCAGCTCCCGTGAAATGTACTTTGCCACCCTTGATCAGTATAAAAGGGAGTATTCTACTTATTTTGATTCTTCTATTACTTTATAGCCTTTTGATGATGGATCTTTACATCCAATATTCAAAGCAAGGATTAATGATAAGAAATCTAATAAGCATATGTATCAAAAGTATATTTCTGCTGGAAAGAAGAGAAAGAGGGTTGATACTAATTCGACAGAAGAAGGACCAATAGTAATAGAATTTGTTTGTCGGGGGCGAGACAGAAAGAATAAGGCCCATAGAGGACCATGAGGACACCCATATAGATTCTAAGGACGTTTTTAAAGTGGTCAAAGTGGGAAAAGATCTTGATGCTGAGTTAAAGAAAGATCTAATTCAATTCCTCAACAACAACAAGGATGTGTTTGCTTGGTCACATTCCGATATGGTAGGAATTGACCCGACCGTTATATGTCACGCCCTTAACATCAACCCAGGAGCAACCCCTGTAAGACAAAGAAAGAGGCAATTGGATAAAGTTCAAACGGATGCTCTGAAAGAGGAAGTTGATAGACTCCTTAAAAATGGATTAATCCAGGAAGTATATTACCCCAAATGGCTAGCCAACCCAGTTCTGGTGAAAAAATCAAATGGAAAGTGGAGAACATATGTCGATTACACAGTTTTGAACAAACCATGTCCGAAGATTGTTTTCCGTTGCCATGGATAGATCAGTTGGTAGATGCAATGAGTGGACACAAGTTATTATCTCTTATGGATGCTTATTCAGGGTACAATTAGATACCGATGTTCAAGCCAGATGAAGACCACACCAGTTTCATAATAGACTGGGGAATTTATTGTTCAATTAACAGATCGGCAGAAATATGGAGGTTTATGTTGATGACATGCTAGTAAAATCAAGCGAGCCTGAAAACCATCTCAAAGATCTAGAGGAAATTTTTGAGACATTGCGAAAGTATCAAATGAAGTTAAATCCACAAAAGTGCTCTTTTAGAGTCCATTTTGGAAAATTCTTAGGCTACTTGGTAAGTACTCAAGGAATAGAGGCAAGTCCCAATAAAATTCAAGCTATAAGGGATATGGCTGAACCAAAAACTAGTAAGGAAGCGATGAGCGTAAATGGAGAAGTAGCCGCCCTAAGCAGGTTTATCTCCAAAGCTACTGATAAATGCATACCTTTCTTTGACGTAATTAAGAAAAGGAAGGACTTTGAGTGGGGGGAAGATTGCAGAAAAGCTTTCTTGGAATTGAAAAGCCATTTGGAGAAACTGGCGATGCTCTCAAGACCGAAGAGTGGAGAAACTTTGTATGTATATATGGCAGTATCGGAACATGCGGTCAGTTCAGTGCTTATCCAGGAAGATAAAGTAGCACAACTCCCGGTATACTATGTAAGCAAGCGGTTAAAAGATGTAGAAATTTGATACCCAGTTATTGAGAATTTGGCATATTGTTTGATTCTTACTGCTTGAAAGCTCATAGCATATTTCCAAGCACATTCGATTAGAGTATTGATAAATTTTCCTCTTAAGCAAGTTTTCAGTAAGCCTGAGACTTCAAGAAGATTGGTAAAATGGGGGATTGAACTCAGCCAATATGAAATAGAGTTTCAACCAAGGGCTGCAATCAAGGTCCAAGCACTAGCAGATTTTGTAAATGAATGCACCAGCTTTATAAAGGAACAATCGAAAAAAGAGAAAGACCAGAAGCCCATGTGGCAACTATTTGTGGATGGGGCATCAAATGAGAAAGGTGCCAGAGTAGGATATGTAATTATAACCCCAGACAGACGCCGATTGCACTATGGCATGTAATTGGGATTCCTTGCAACCAACAATGTGGCAGAATATGAGTCAATGGTATCTGTTAACTCCTCTTTTTGAAGCGACCTAGCGACCTAACTTCATAAGCGACCTAGCAACCTAATGGACTCAGCGACCTAATGACCTAATATCACAAGCGACCTAACGACTTAACAATCCAAGCGACCTAACAACTTAACAATCCAAGCGACCTAACGGTCTAACACGCAAGCGACCTAACAGAGAAAGAGGTTCTACAGCGAGCTAATATGAGACGACCTAGCAACCTAGAGGACCTAGCGACCTAAAGGACCTAGCGACCTAAGGGGTTGAACACTGCTAGCGACCTAAGGGTGGAATGGTTCAACGACCTAGAAACCCAGACAACTTCTTATGCCGCTCCTCTCCTAGGTCGCTTACGACCTACGACCTATCCAAGGTCGCTCACGACCTAAACAAACCCAGACAACTTCTTATGCCGCTCCTCTCCTAGGTCGCTCACGACCTACGACCTATCCAAGGTCGTTCACGACCTACAACTTAGCAACTCATTCAGACAGATCAAGTGCGACCCTATCAAGCCGTAAAGCCGTGTCTTCTAAATCACTGGCGACCCACGACCTAACTAAGGTCGCTCGCGACCTACGACCTATCTTAGGTCGTTCACGACCTATCACCTGCCCAGATTTTCCTCTATAAATACAGAACCAGCTCCTACTTCAAAGGGGACTTTTGGCTCATTTCTAGAACGCCGATACCCTGATGCTTTCTCAACTCATCCAACACTTCAAGCACTCCAAACACCGAAGACGCTTCAACGAACTTCAAGAGGAGATCAAACACATTCAACATGAATTCGAAAGAGTCTTCTACATCGAAGTTCTAGCTACTCGTCTATAGTGTATTGTAATCAAAATGTATTGTAAAGAGTTGTAACCGAATCATCAATAAAGAAGATAAAGTGGACGTAGGCTTAATTTCGAGCCGAACCACTATAAAACTGTTGTCCCTTTACTTTTCTACTATTTTCTGCTTATTTCTAGTTCCCGTACCAACGGGTGGTACTTTCACATTACTAATACTCACACCAGGGTGTTAGCATCGATTTTTACGTTAACATTTTGGTGCTTTCACTGAGAACCCAACTCAGGAATATTCTCACCATTGCTTCGCAAAGATTTGTTGAAAGAATCTCCTTAAAACCCAGAAGTCTATCTGAAATCATGGCTCCTGGAAGAAAGAGTAGATCTACCAGATCCGGAAATGATCATGAGGGGACCTCCGCTTCCCCAACAGCAAACCAGGCAACTCCTACCATTGGAGTCACAAGGGCTAAATTAGACGATGTAGTGTCGGGATTATACCAACAAATTGAAGCTCAAAACGCTTTGATGATGGACAGATTAAACGCTCTGCTTGGGGCAAATCAACGACCAGAAAATAATGAAACAACCTTTGCCGAAGATGCTCATAATTCCCAAGGGAAAGGTATTCCTCAAAGAGCAACTGGCACCGCCGAAACGCCACCTTTCCAAGCTGAAGGTTCAAGGCCGCAGCCAACTTTTCGCGAACATTTGCCCAGGCAAACTTCCGAAAGGAGAGCTGACGTCTGCCCGGCGATTCCTTTGAACAATGAGGAGTACCTATCAGGGATGGTTTGCCAAATCATGAAAGAGAGCATGCAGAGGGAAGAAAATGAGAGCGACTGGGGATTTGCTCCAAGCAAAACTTTTTTACTAAAAGGATCCTGAAAGCAGAATTTTCAAGGAAATTTGTACCTCCTACTATCCCGGCCTATAGGGGAACAAGTGACCCTAATCATTTCCTATATAAGTATGACTGGCATATGACCGGTGCAAGGGCATCAGATGAGATTAAATGCCGGTACTTTCCAGTGTACTTGGAAGGGGTGGCTCTACTTTGGTTCACAAAACTACCAGTTCGGTCCATAGATCAATTCTCTGACTTAACTCGAAAATTCAAAGATCAGTTCAGGTTGTATGCTTCAAAGGCTAAGGATATGATGTCATTGTCCAGCCTTGAACAAGTTCCCAAAGAATCTATCAGATCTTTCTTGAACCATTTCAATACAGCCTTGGCTGAAGTGGATAATGCAGAACCCCGTATGATCCTGACTTACTTGGTGCGAGCCATCGACAAATCAAGTGAATTCGGAAGATGGTTAAAAATGAAGGAACTGAATTCACTTGAGAAGTTTTATAAAAAGGCCGACGAATTCATGCGCCTAGAAAGCCTTTCGGCGCCAGCAAAAGTAGTTGTTGCCAAAGTCAAGAATAACGATGTTGCTTCTAACAAAAGAGAATCTGGAAACCAGAAAAGGGAAAATGACGGAGGAAAGAAGCAGGGGAACGAGAAGAAACCTCGCCGCTTTAATCCTTCAGATTTTACTCCCTTAACTGATACACCGGAAAATATCTTCTTTGCAACGAAGGATGTTGTCGAGTATCCCAAACCACCTGAGATGGGGAGAGGGGCAATGCATAATGGGAGATTCTGTCGATTCCACAATCAACCTGGCCATGACACTAACCAATGTCGCCAGTTAAAGAATGTGATTGAAGAGTTGCTGAAACAGAATAAACTGCAATAATATGTGAAGAAAAACAGAGTCGACCCAACCTCATCTACTCAGGGGCAACAACTTCCTACTCATCAATCCGGCTCAGATGATAAAGCTGCAGCGCAAGAATCTGAGAGGCTTGCCGTTAATGTTGTCACAGGGGGTCCTCACCCAGCAAGTAGAAGTTAATCAAAGTGCTGCTAACTACCCACAAAACTGCAACTGGGCATCTTTCATTCTGTCTGGCATATGGATCCAAAACTATGAATCCAGTGGAAATGGAAATTCAATCCCGAGATTCTGGAATAGCAATGACTGCGTCCATATTTTACTTAAAAAGCATTGCTTAAATTTGTAAAATGACGATGGATGTATAACTCTTGTATTGTAAACCACTGAGAAATCAGTTCAAATCCATAATAAAGAACTATAAATCTTGTGTCTTTTACTTCTTTAAGATGCCTGTCTCATTTCGATATGCAAATATATTAAAAATATTGCTAAAATGTCCATTTAATATTGCAGGCTATCAAAGCAAAGCAAAGCTTACCTATTCAACACATCACGAAGCCAAGCGATTCCTACAAATCACTCAACAAACAAATGCCAAGCCATAAAAGTTCCAAAATTCAACTCTTACAAAAGAAGTGCTATTCACAAACAGTTGAGGGTTCCACCAAAGCGGGCACCTTCTTGACGAGAAGGTTCCAGACCCTTGCTAACCAATTGCAATCGTTTGTGCAAACGAACATCCGGTAAAGTAGCTTGCGTCTGCCCAGTGGATTCACTCAACGATAAAGTACACTTCTCTGGCAAAAAACAAACAACTTGCAAAAGAATGGGACATATATTTGAAGTGATAACGAGGAATCGCTAAGAAGCAGATGGTGGAAGGACACAAGCAACAATGCTATTCCTCAGAGTCCACGTGCTACTCTTCGGAGTCCAAATGCTACTCCTCAGAGTCCTCGTGCTACTCTTCGAAGTCCAAATGCTACTCCTCAGAGTCCATATGCTACTCTTCGGAGTCCAAATGCTACTCTTCGGAGTCCAAATGCTACTCCTCAGAGTCCACATGCTACTCTTCGGAGTCCAAATGCTACTCTTCGGAGTCCAAATGCTACTCTTCGGAGTCCAAATGCTACTCCTCAGAGCCCGTATGCTACTCTTTGGAGTCCAAATGCTACTCCTCAGAGTCCATATGCTACTCTTCGGAGTCCAAATGCTACTCCTCAGAGTGCATATGCTACTCTTCGGAGTCCAAATGCTACTCTTCGGAGTCCAAATGCTACTCATCGGAGTCCAAATGCTACTCCTCAGAGTCCAAATGCTACTCCTCAGAGTCCAAATGCTACTCCTCCGAGTTCACATGCTACTCCTCGGAGTCCAACCTCAGAGTTCACATGCTACTCTTCGGAGTCCAAATGCTACTCCTCAGAGTCCATATGCTACTCTTCGAAGTCCAAATGCTACTCCTCGGAGTCCATATGCTACTCTTCGGAGTCCAAATGCTACTCCTCGGAGTCCAAATGCTACTCTTCGGAGTCCAAATGCTACTCTTCGGAGTCCAAAAGACCTCTTCGGAGGCACACAAACAAAGACCTCTTCGGAGGCAAAAGACCTCTTCGGAGGCAAAAGCCCTCTTCTGAGGCACAAGCCCTCTTCGGAGGCATAACTCTTCGGAGGAGCCCTCTCCCGAGGCACAACAGAAAAGCCCTCTCCCGAGGCACAACAAAAAAGCCCTCTTCATAGGCATAAGCCCTCTTCAGAGGCACATTCCTACCCTCAGCGATAAAATGCTAAACAAAGCCCTCTAAAGAGGCATGTCCAAAAAATAAAAAGTTCTCTTCAGAAGCCCGCTTCACTACGAAGAGCAATCCACTTCTTAGATAATATAAGTGGCCATCTCTAAAAGTTGAAGTGTGTTAACTCTTTCTAAAAAGAAAAGAAAAGGAAGAAAACTTATCTGATACAAAGCGTACTCTATTAAAGCAGAATAATATTTCCTCAAAACGGAAGAATTATTCTCTAAAAATAAAAGTACAAGCCTTTCCAGAATATTGCAATGAGCCATGGTATGGGGGCATAATATAGCTATATTAATAAAAATAACGCTCAAACATCATACCACGAGCTCACTGCAATATCATACAAAGAAACTTGTGCAAAAACAAGGAATAAATGTATTCACACATATACTGACAAGAAATTATACAAGTAAAAAGAATCGTTTTATTCCATACTATGAAATTTTTGTACATGTGCAGGTTTCAACAAGCGGGGGCCGGTACCCGCACAGTCTCCGGTCAGTACATGCAAAAAGCAAAACAAGAAGCGTAAAGTCAAGCTCATTACTCCTTCTTCCCACCTCCTTTAGAGCTCTTGCCCGGCTTGATGATTAACTTCTGAATCCGGCGTGGACGGGTCGGGGAAGAAGGAGAGGGAGGTGTAGCTGGATCTTCTTCCACTTTCTCTTCACCAACAGAAGCGCTTTTCTTCTTCTTCTTGGAAACCGCACGTTTCCCCTTCTTCTTTGAAGAAGACTCACTTCCCGGAGAAATCAATACAGAGAGCTTTGTGTCATCGTCATAAGGTTGCTCCGGGGTCTTCTCACCAGCCTCAAGTTCTTCCGCCTTCTGCTCTTGCGAAGCAGCCGGATCGTCCAAGTCTAGAAGAGCTTCTATTTTTTCTTCCTGCAACCCCGGTTGAGAAGCAGAAGGAGGAGTAACTTGAGAAGATGGAGGAATAGCAGCTGGAGGAGGAGAAGTTAGTGCAGCACTCGGTATTTTCGCTACAGAAGAAGAAAAGTCAAAATCAGTGTTCCTCGAAAAGAGAGGAGACAGTGGCTCATCGAGACTTAAGTAACAATCGAGAAATTCATCAAACTCAGTTGAAGCAAACAAGTAGTCCGCTTGACCTGGTTCAACGTTGAAGTTACCTGGAGAAGTTGGCTTTATAATGTCAATCTCATAAGCTTGTGCTTCGGCTCTTTCTTCGCCTTCGTCTCCGCCCTGTGCAGTTGTAATTTTGGTTTTGGCTTTAACAGGAGGCGGAGAATGGGAACTGGAGCCTATGATGTCAACGTCGGCCGAAATCGAAGTATGGACAGGGGCAGTTAAAGGTGCTTCCTCCCCTGGATGCTCCTCTCCCATCGATCCGGCTCGCACTTTAGCGAGTTGCTCCTTTCCTCTGGCAAGAGCACCACGAGTTTCATCATCAAAATAATGCGCCTTAAGGTCTGCTTCAGCATAGCCAGCACCTCCGAGTATATCAATTGTGGCCTCCCACACTTCAGCCAAGGTGATATCATACTTCGGGCATAAGAATGAGAGACTTCCGCGCCCCAAAACACAATGGATATAAAAATCAAATAAAGTAGAGCTGACATTGGCTTTTGTTGCTTCATGCGACTGCTCAGCTGCTTCTTTTCCAGCAATAGCCTCATCACGCTCTTTTTCAGTTTTTGATAGTTGAGCTCGCAACCGCATAATTTCCAAATCATGGGAACTTGCCTTCTCCCATAGCTGGGCGATGTTGGTGCGATAGATTTCTGTCATCTTCTGTTCTGCTTCAAGTTGAGCCTTGGCATACCGTTGAGCGGCATGAGCATCGCGAACTTGTTTTTGAAGTACTTCTTCCTTTTGAGTATAGGAAGTAGAAGAAGTAGCAAGCTCATTTTTGAGTTTTTCGACTTCAGCCTCAAGTCTCTCATAATCATCAGCGATGCTCTTCATTTCTGCACCGTGCTGGTCAAGAACTTTCTGCCACTCGGATTTGTCATTTTCCATAGTCAGCATGGCTTCAAGATTTGCACGATTAACCCTTTGAAGCTCGTCAACCAGCTTTTGCCATCTAGACATTCTCTCAATGTCAAGCTTAACAGCGTCAAGATTCCTTAACATCGCCTGCTTATCAATGGGAACCAAATCCAAGTCAAAGCGCACTCCTCTTAAGCACCAATTTGGGAATCGGCTTTGGGGTGTAGGTGGACCATCCCTGACTTGATACTGAGGCCTGTTAATAATTGTCTGAATATCAGTCTTCTCAAGAGCAGGAGAACCGGAGGGGATGTTAAGAGGGATAGAAACATCGGTCTTTTCAGAAATTGCAGACGCGTCACTAAGCTTGGCCCGCTTGTTTGGATCTTCAGTGACATGACTCTTCCCTTTAACATCGTGAGATTTTCGTTTATGGGAATCATCATCTCTTTGAGAAGAGTCATATCGTTCATCCCTTCTCTCGTATCGCTCCTCATGGGCTCTTCTTTCTTGAGCCTTCCTAGCAGCTCTTTCTTCGTCAGTTTCCCTGCGGGCAGGAAGATAGCGCCTATGGTCATAAGTGTCACGCCTTCCATGGTGCTGGAAATCGTCATAGTACGAGCTACTGCGCCCCATCGGGAAATCTGAAAATAAAAAAGATACGAAACTTCAAAATCTTCAAAGTAAAGAAGCTAAGTGCGTATAAGATCCAAAAAATTCTAAGTGTGTGTGGCGTGTAAACTATGCGCGTCAAGCTACAAACCACTCTTCGGCTTGGGGGTAATGTCAACTTTTGCAGCTGGCGTTAACTCTTGGGTTGATGGAGTTTGCTGCAAGGCGGATGTCGCCTCAATTGCTGAAGAAATAGCTTTAGTAGTAACAGGGTCATCCTTAAAAAGCTCTTGTAAAGTTATCATTAAGTCGCTTAGCTCATCAAAAGTATCTCAACCGTCATCGATTACCGGGGAAAGTGTAAGCTTGCCAGATGACCCCGCAACATCGGCATGAGTAGAACACTTCACCAATGCAGCCTCTACAGCAGGTTCTTTCGATGCAGTTTCTTCTGCAGAAACCGAGGCAACTAATGTTTCAGTCTCGGAGCTAGAAACCTCGTGAATCTGAGTAGATCGAGAGGGGTGTAAAAGTCCGAACTGGTGCAAAAACTCGTCTTTCAGCAAAAATTTAATGCTTCTCTCTTCAGCAGCCACAGCACTTAATATTTCGAAGGTTGGCTTGTGGCTGGGATCTCTAAGCGGAGGAGGAAGTGCTAAAAGTAAAGATTGAAGTTAAGTACTTGGCAATTCGAGTTTCAAGAAATTCGGAAAAAGCTAAGTGAGCAGAGATAAGCAATCTTACTTCCAATTCTCCAGATAGCATAGAACCCCGGGGGGCAGCGAACGAAGAAAAATTGGCCTAAAAACCCGTGTGCACTCTCGGGCAAGTCTAGAATCAGTTTACGATTTCTTGCGCCTCTCACAAGTATAATTGAAGGGTGATCTTTGTTCTTCGCAAAAGTGCACAAATAGCAAATCTCTTCAAAACTTGGAAGACGGTCGAGCGTCCTCCTGAACAGCACACACAACCCCATCAAGATGGCATAGCCATTGGGGTGTAGCTGGAAGGGAGAGATAGTTAATCGAAGAAGAAGTTGTCGAAGAAAATCGTTAAAAGGAGGAATAGCTCCACTTAAGCACATCTGACGATTAACTGCGACAAAACCAAGAGGTGGCCTGTCAGTAGTATCGTTTACTCCAGGAAGCAAAGCGTCCGTTTCGGCAATACCAAACTGAATACATAAATGACTGAACGCCCGTTGATTCAGAGTGGTTGAGATTCTTTCTGGAGGATTGTCCAAGAGATTAGCTATGGGGAATATTTCTTCAGCTTGTCCAACTGTCTCTTCTTGTTGAGAAGTCATTCTACACAAGGAACTGGATATTCAAATATGAAGGTGCATGTTTCCTAGAAGTGTGAAGTGTTGTGCAAAACTAGTAAAATAACAAGCAAATATAACTGGAATCAAATTAGTTGACATTTGTCAATTATAAAGTTTCAGGGCTTGTTATTGTAAGTCCAAGTATAGTGTTGATGCAAACAAATCAGCTTTAGTTGATTATTTTAGCTTTGCTTTAATACTTCACTTGAACTTGTTAATTCACAGCATTTCATTCACACAGTTCATTTAAGTTGATTATTCTTTATCGACTAATCTGTCATTCGATGTGGGCAGTCAATGGCAGTATATTCGCCCTAGTTTTCTGCAAATGTTGTGTTTAACAGGTTGTTAGCTTAAAAGTCAATACAATCTGTGAAAAAGCGCAACAAATTTCAAGTTCAAACAGTTCAAAGTTCATGCAGTCCAATCAAGTTCTTTCAGAATTTTACAAGTCCTAGGTCGTCCAGACTGTTTTCAAGCGACCTAGCATAGGTCGGATTCTTTAGGTCGTCCAGTTTGTGCTCAAACGACTTAACATAAGTCGAAATTTCTTAAGTTGCACTGTGCAAGTCAAAGAGTTCAAGGCATGAAACTTCAAGAAAAGGTAGTGCAAATTTAGTTAAGTACCAGGTCGCTTACGCGACCTAAAGATTAAGTCGTAGAGAGTTAAGTCGCGAAGGCTGTTAGGTCGTCCAAATCTGTTAGGTCATGAAGGTCTTTAGGTCACTCAGATTCACTAGGTCATTTCTGAAGTAACGCAGCGAACTCAAACTATCTCCTGCCAAAAACTGCTATGTCCTACTCTCCAATTACATTTTTCCACGCGTCTACCAACCATTGCGCCGCTTGAAGCATCGTAGCTAAGCCTAAACCCCACTAACTCCTCTTTACTCAGTAACTCACTACCTCGTTAACTTGCGATCCGATAACTCGTTATCACCTACACAATGAAATCCATCATCTTCTCAGTGAAATCCACTATCTCTCCATACCACTAAATCACTCAAAACTGATTCAGATTACCTCAGATCCATCATAGATCCAACACAATGCTGTGTT
The DNA here is from genome assembly GCA_030737815.1 of Allium fistulosum. NCBI lineage: Eukaryota > Viridiplantae > Streptophyta > Magnoliopsida > Asparagales > Amaryllidaceae > Allium > Allium fistulosum. The sequence continues at coordinate 418,243,919 of CM060907.1, read as the reverse complement.
CTCGTGAAGTACAACAACAACGTGACCAATAATGATCAAAAATCGATCGCAACATGACTCGAAATGAAACGTGACACACGGAATTGGATTAGGGTAAGAAGATGGGAATTCACAATTTGATGGTGATCATGGTTGAATAAAGATCGAATTCACTTACGTGATATGATGGTAAAGATGAATTGACGACTGGTTAGCTTGGATTCTCCCTTGGAAGCTCGAAGGTTCGTTAATGGCAGAGAAGGTCGTCAAAGCAATTAAGTAAAGAGGAAGAAACGAGCTAAATAGTTTATATGAGGCAAAAAGAGGAAGGCGGATGGGCACGCGAGTTAACGAATCTCTTAGGTCGCTCACGGCCTAGCGGAGTTATGTCGAAGCACACGACCTATGGCATAGGCCTGTACTTCGAGGGGCAAGTGTTAACTCCTCTTTTTGAAGCGACCTAACTTCATAAGCGACCTAGCAACCTAATGGACTCAGCGACCTAACGACCTAATATCACAAGCGACCTAACGACTTAACAATCCAAGCGACCTAACAACTTAACAATCCAAGCGACCTAACGGTCTAACACGCAAGCGACCTAACAGAGAAAGAGGTTCTACAGCGAGCTAAAATGAGACGACCTAGAGGACCTAACGACCTAAAGGACCTAGCGACCTAAGGGGTTGAACACTGCTAGCGACCTAAGGGTGGAATGGTTCAACGACCTAGAAACCCAGACAACTTCTTATGCCGCTCCTCTCCTAGGTCGCTTACGACCTACGACCTATCCAAGGTCGCTCACGACCTAAACAAATCCAGACAACTTCTTATGCCGCTCCTCTCCTAGGTCGCTCACGGCCTACGACCTATCCAAGGTCGCTCACGACCTACAACTTAGCAACTCATTCAGACAGATCAAGTGCGACCCTATCAAGCCGTAAAGCCGTGTCTTCTAAATCACTGGCGACCCACGACCTAACTAAGGTCGCTCGCGACCTACGACCTATCTTAGGTCGTTCACGACCTATCACCTGCCCAGATTTTCCTCTATAAATACAGCACCAGCTCCTACTTCAAAGGGGACTTTTGGCTCATTTCTAGAACGCCGATACTCTGCTGCTTTCTCAACTCATCCAACACTTCAAGCACTCCAAACACCGAAGACGCTTCAACGAACTTCAAGAGGAGATCAAACACATTCAACATGAATTCGAAAGAGTCTTCTACATCGAAGTTCTAGCTACTCGTCTATAGTGTGTTGTAATCAAAGTGTATTGTAAAGAGTTGTAACCGAATCATCAATAAAGAAGATAAAGTGGACGTAGGGTTAATTTCAAGCCGAACCACTATAAAACTGCTGTCCCTTTACTTTTCTGCTATTTTCTGCTTATTTCTAGTTCTCGTACCAACGGGTGGTGCTTTCACATTACTAATACTCACACCAGGGTGTTAGCGTCGATTTTTACGTTAACAGTAGCAAGACTAACTTTGGCATTAGAATTGAAAATCCTCCGAATACATATTTTCAGTGACTCACAACTGATGGTCAATCAAGTGAAACAGATACACCAAACAAAGGACCCCAAGCTATCTTTATATATGAAGAGAATATTGCAAATGCTTGCCTTGCTTAAGGATTTTTCAGTAAATCAAGTTCCAAGGGCAGAGAATACACATGCAGACTCTTTAGCAAAATTGGGCAGCTCAAGGGGAGCCCTAGAAACATGAATTGTTCCCGTTGGATATTAAGAAAAGCCGAGCATTAAAAAGAAACATCCGAACAAGGAAAAGAGTTGCTTGTGATGACTAGAGCTCAGGCCAAATCTCAGAGGGGAGATGAAGTAGAAAGTGGTCAAGAACTAACTAAAGAAAGAATGGATCAACCCAGTCCAAAAAGTGCATATGATGGAACATGGATGGCGCAAGGGAACATTACCATCCGATAAAGGAGAAGCAAGAAAAATCAGGAGACAGGCTCCAACCTTTGTTATGATAGAAGAAATTCTTTATAAGAAGGGATATGCTCTACCTTATCTTCGGTGTGTGAGCGTAAATGATGGGATAAGATTAATGGCTAAAGCACACGAGGGGTTGTGCGGCGATCATTCAAATGGAACAAAGATTGTAAAGAAAGTAATGAGGCAAGGATTTTATTGGCCATGCAGGGTAAGCCAAGCTATAGACTATGTGAAAAGATGTGAGAAATGTCAAACGTTTTCAAAAATACCCAGGTTGCCTCTAAGTCAATTAACTCCAATCACAAGCCCCTGGCTCTTTGACGTTTGGGGAATAGATTTGATCGGCCCATTGCCAACTTCAAAAAGAGGAGCTAAATATTCCGCAGTGGCAATTGACTATTTTACCCAATGGGTTGAAGCCGAACCACTTCCAAAAATCACTTCGGGAAAATTATTGAGATTTGTCATTAAGAATATCATAACCAGATTTGGAATTCCCCAAAAGATAATCTCTGACAATGGGACACAATTTGAAAGCGAAGAATTCTCTCGATTCTGCCACAAAAATGGGATTATCAAAAGTTTTTCATCTATCGCACATCCAAAAGCTAATGGAGCAGTTGAAGATGCAAATAAGACCATAAAAACCATTCTAAAGAAGCGACTGAATAAAGAAAAAAGAAATTGGGTAGAAGAAATACCATTCGTGTTATGGGCCTACTGAATGTGTGCTAAGATAGCAACGAGACATACCCCGTATTCTTTGACATATGGGTATGAGGCAATGTTACCAATTGAGATTGAATTATCTTCACACCGAAGGATTGCCTATGCATTTGACAAGAATCAAGAATTGAAGAAATAATCACTAGATTTGATACATGAGCTAAGAGATGAAGCAGCGGTAAGAACCGTCGAATATTAGAGGGGTATCTCTAAATATTACAACTCAAGAGTAAGAGCACGGTCATTTCAAGAGGGGGATTTGGTACTCTGCAGAGTAATGGCTAACATTAAGAATCCTGCAGATGGACCCATAGGACCAATCTGGGAGGGGCCATTAATCATATGCAAAGTAATCCCACCAGGAGCTTACAAACTATGTCGCCCAAATGGCAATATGGTGCCTAGGACATGGAATGCCGAACATTTAAGACCATATTTTCCAAAGATGGATTAATAAACAGCTTCTTTTAAAAGAGAAAATCTACATGGTTGGGAGTGAAATTCTCCTTAAATTTGGATACTACCTAAGATGGTAGAAAAGCCTCTGTCCGCACCGAGATGGCCAGGGCAGAGCGCCTCCTGGAGGAAGGACGGAGTAAGCCTCTATCAACGCCTAAGATGGCCAGGGTAGAGCATCGAACAAGCCCTTATCCGCGCCGCACTATGGCCAGTTTAAGGCACCTCCTGGGGGGAGGATGGAGTAAGCCTCTATCTGCACCTAAGATGGCCAGGGTAGAGCACTGAACAAGCCCATATCTGCGCTGCAAAAGGGCCAGGGTAAGTCTTTGGTTCCATCCTCTAAGATGAGCTAACCAAGAGCACCGGACAATGGACTAAGATGTCCAGGCCCAAGAAGAGGCCCAACAAACAAAGGACTAAGATGTCCAAGACCAAGTGAGGCTCATTCAACCATGGACTAAGATGTCCAAGCCTAAGTGTGGCTCGACCAATAATGGACTAAGACGTCCAAGCCCGAGAGGAGGCACAGTCAACTAAGGACTACGATGTCCTAACTCAGATAAAGGTGGCTTATCTAATTATAGACTAAGACGTCCAAGCTCAAGAGGCAGCTAATCAAATTATTTCTATGCAAAACCTGGAGGGTTCTTACATGTCGGAAAGGACAAAAGCAAAGGAGAGAGACGAATCTCCATCGATTATTACCCGAATCTGGGTTGCGGGATATTCATCTCAGAACGTCACTATATAATACTCAAATCTAAGTTTCGAGTCTCTATTAACTACTGATTATCTTGATGTACCCGAATCTGGGTTTCGGGATTTTTATTTCTAAACATCAGCTATTAAAACTTGAATCTGGGTTTTAGGTCTTTCATATAAAACTTCACCATCAAATACCCGAATCTGGGTTTCGGGCCATTATTAATTACTAATTTATTATACCCGAATCTGGGTATCAAGACTATTGTATATTTAGACCCTAATCTGGGTATAAGATCTTTGGATTACTATCCATCTCAAATGCTCGAATCTGAGTTTCGGAATTCTCATATATGAATTTCAACGTCTAATACCCAAATCTAGGTTTCAAAATTTTATCGACCGCCATCTTTACTAAGCCCAAATCAAGGTATATTGCTGGTAACTACAATTCTTAATACTCAAACTTAAAGTTCCGGAATTATTATCAAATTTCACCTAAATACCCTAATCAGGGTATGAAATATCTATTATGAAGGTAATCTCCATGAATTTCTAGTTATTCAAAAATGTGCCCCAATACGGGCAAGATATTTCTATTCTAACAACTGTCGGCTTACACAAACATGTGCCCTAATCTGGGCCTAAGATTCTTTTTGCAAAGAGAATCGATTCAAATATGTCCTGATCTGGACTCAAAGTTTAATATGGGAATCATACTACTAATTCTTATTTAATTGGCCATAAAAACCTGAGTTTGGACTTAGAAAGGCCATATATAAAATTGTTCTAGAGATATTGCTATCTGGGTTTTGAATATCACACTACCAATCTTTAAACTTCACAAGTTAATGCCCTAATCTGGGTTAGATTTCAGAGATGATATAATTGAGTCTATTGCAAGCAACCAAAAAACCCAAGCTGGTCTTCCTAATACCAAAATTAAAAGTGGATATATATGAATTTCAAATGATGCCTATTAGGCAGATAAGAGCATTAATATGCTGATTAACTATTGAATATACAGTAAGAATGATAGTAAAAATGGAACTTTTAACTTTGGATTTTACAGGAAATTCAAAATTATAAAGAGTAGGAAAGCTATGAAATTTTTTTTCCTAAAGAACAAAAGCTTCTTTCATACAAGGGGAGGAGGCAAAATGTTAACCATAAAATCTGGGCAAAATGTTAACCATAAAGAGGTAATCCAAGTCATCATGAAAGACTTAAAAAGGATGCACAAAAAGTTCAATTACTCATACAATGTAAAGCCTTCGACTCAGATGAAAACAAACAGAGCCTTCCGCCACAGTCAACCTTTCAACACAGATGAGAAAGTAATAATGACTTCAAAGCTCCATTCGAAAGCAATCAAAAACTTTCCTTTCAACTACACACCAAACTTTTCGAAGTCAAAGGTTTTGCTTGAAAGTAACCTTTTCGAAAGTTGAGACACCTCTAGGATACCTATCGACAACGTTGAAAGGTGCTATAAAGAAAGCAACACTTAGAAGTCAGCAAAGAATGAAAAGCAGCTCTCGACAACATTCAAGTAATGACAAAACTTTTGACAAGGTAAAAAGGTTCACAAAAGATGTAAAAGGCAAACCTTTCGATGAAGTCGAAAGGTTAATAAAAGCATAAGAGTAACAAACCTTTCAACAAAGTCGAAAGGTCCATAAAGACATATTGAAGACAAACCTCTTGATAATGTCGAAAGGTTCAGAACAGCATGTTGTAGACAAACCTTTCGACAATGTCAGAAGCAAACCTTTCAATGATGTTAGAGAGTCCATGACAGCATATGGAAGACAAACCTTTTGACAAGATTGAAAGATTTACAACAAAATACAAAGAGGAGACCTTTCGATAAGGTGGAAGACAAGGAAGCAAAAGAAATAGGCCAAGAAGCACAAGAGACTCCAAACCTTTTGACACAGTCAAAAGGTTCATAACCTTTCGACGAAGACGAAAGGTTTAAGACAGCATATAAAAGGATGACCTTTCAACTCAGTCGAAAGCATGAAGCCGGAAGGTAGGCCGCCTACATCTATAAATAAGACCCAAGGGGTCCAGTTTTGGGGACCGAATTCTGGATATTTATTCATCTTCTTTTCTCTACTTTCATAGTGATAATTGTACTTAGAAATCCAAAATTGAATTGGGGAGATAACTCAATTTCTTGTAACTCATTTGGTTATGAATAAAATGGAGATGGCTCGTTCATGATGGATATTGGCAATGAAGAGAATCATTAAGATCATTAGCTAGACTAATGATCAATTGCCCATGCTTTCAACCTTTTTCTCATAATCTCTTTTGATCTGTGCTTATATATATATATAAGATCAGCTTAGATATTCCCCATCGAAGCACATCATCATTGATATCCATACTTAATACAAAATGATGACGACGTGCTACATATGCTAAGTGTATGGTTATGGGAATAACTAGATTGGTCTTATATAGAAAAAGTAAAGGGGTTAAAGATATAAACTGGGACTGCTTCGAAAGGAAGAAAACCTTTTGACTTAGTCGAAAGGTTTACTTTCTAATGAAATCCTGGGTTATATATATCTTATAACCGCTCATGATGGATTAAATTCAAAAGGGAATCTATTTCTTTGAGCATTAATAAAACCCTTCAAATTGAATTTATCAAGTTACTAATTTCTGAAACTTAAATGACTAAGAGTTGCTTCAACATAATCGAAAGGTAGGAGAAGTCCTGTCATACCTTTCAACAACTTCGAAAGGTCTGACAACTACATCTATCCTAGCCCAAACGAAAGGTTGGAGTAAACTTGTTATCAACCTTTCGACAGAGTCGAAAGGTTGGAGTATACCTGCTATCAACCTTTCGACAAGGCCGAAAGGTTGGACTAATTCCTTCCACCCCAATCTAAGCAGAAGGTTTGGATGGTCTTGCCTATAACCTTTCGACAAGGTTGAAAGGTCTGACAATCTAATACATTATCAACCTAGTCGAAGGGTTATAGTAGTCTCTTTAACCTTTCGACAAGGTTGAAAGGTATGATTATTCATTGTTCTTCTAAGACAGTTTATTCAAAGATACACTTTCAGAAGTGAGAATTGTCTCAACCACATAGTTATAACCAAACAAAATTTCCTTATCAATGCATTGGGGATGTTGACAAGTTTTCTTGTTAACATATACATGGCGTTATTAAAATGGTTTATAAAGTGGCATGAGAAATTGGTAAAGTAAGGGACTATATTTTCCTTGTTTTAAATATGAATAAAAGGGATTAATCATATATAATGATAAATGTTTTCAAAGAATAAATTATTGTTTAGCCCAAGGTTTTATTTGAAATTACCAAAGAGGGATAAGATGCCAATTTATTGAACATATTTGAACGATGGATGCTATAAGTTCTTATTTTATTTGATCTGTTATTTTGCATGATTATTATTATCATACTCACCTCATCATGACCCATAACTACATCTAGGATAAGAAATGAGCAGAATAACCAGCTAGGCTGACCCATTAGTGAGTATAATCAGATTTAACTCCCGAGTAAGTAGAATTGCATCACGGAGATCAGATAAATCAGAAGAGTTAGGATGTCCCAAACTGATCAAAAGATTATGATTTTAGAGATGTTATTGGAGGGTTCCAAAAGGTTCATAGTGATCTCATGAAAACTATGATTGGAAATTGTTATTGGTAGAAATCAATAGGTTCTTTATGATCCCATGAAAACCATGATTCCGGACATGTGGTCCTTAAGAGCTTTGATAAGTAATTAGTCAGCCTATGAAAACTAATTGGTTCATAGTGACCCTAGGAAAACTATAGATTGAGATAGATAGTCAGGTAAAATTAAGACAGATAGTCTAATAACTTGGGATGGGTAATCCAATGTATATAGCATGTTTGCACATTATTATGTTATTATGTTTTAACCATTGTGAATGCAAGAGCATAGTATATGGTTAATATATTTTGGTTAAGATACCAGTGAGGGGAAAGCCCGCTCAGCTCAACGGCGTGGTCTCACTAGATATCTATTTGATTTGAGATGGTAGGTTATTATTCACACCAGACTATTTATCTGACCCGAAGTTTTTGCTTTTCTCGTTAAACTCACGGGTACTCATTGGAGTAGGTCGAGAGTAAAGGCTTCCACGTTTCTAGTAAGAAGAATAAGCTTTCAAAGATGTTCATGAGGTAATCTAGCTATTTAGGAGACCTTATTTAATCCGCTTGTTTGATTTTTCCTGTATGGATGTAATAGCAAGTTATATAATCGCCAAGTGTTAGGCTCTGATCAACCAAGAGGGCATCTTCATATGTCTCTCTTGGAGTATTTTGTAATAATTATATTTTCTCTGAACGTGGGATTGCCAGTGGGATTATGTAATGAATATGATGTTATTTATGAAATGAAATGTGAAAGTCTGATATTAATTTGTGTTTAAATTTTTCATATTCATGTGCTTTGGATTATTGATATGATTAACATAGTCGCATTTTGTCAGGGGAAATTAATATTATGGATGACTGCCGCATCCATATAACTTAGTTTCAGAAATCAAAGTGGGGGATGTTACATTTTGGCATCAGAGCATGGGATTAGTAAATCTTAAAAGATTAATAGATTTTTGAAAACATAATTCTAATGAATTAGATAATGAGATTGGGGTACGAGATAACGTTATAGTAATATACTTATATTTGCTATATATAAGTATGTATTATCCCCTCTCTCTTAGACCGTTCTTATGTATTTTATTAAGGCTCGTATGTAGATTATAAGAAAGCAAGATATGGAAGCGGGAAACGGAGAAGTGAATTTTAGTGGAGGAAGCACTGCAAGCAATGGAAATGTTCGACCAATACCAGAAGGAGCCAAGGTCGATAGGGAAATGCTAATCAAAATGCAAATGCTAATGTAGGTGTTGGAACCCTACCAGTAGATATGGCGACTATGTATCAGTTCTTCATCAACCTGATGCAAGGTGGAGCAACGACTGGAGTGGTTGGGGGAAATGCTGCAAATACGGGAGGAGTTAATCCTATGGTACCGGTTGGTAATAACTATGATAAGTTGAACCGAGATTATAATAGTCTTGGAGGAAAGCCTTTTCTTGGAACCGAGAATGCTATTAAAGTGAAGAATTGGCTATTGCACTATGAAAGAATCTTCGTTGACCTAGGTGTTTGCACCAAAATTGGTCACAAACACCCGATAGTCGTTGAAAGCACCAGTACGCAATCACAATTCACAGATAACAAATATGTAGAGAAACAAAAATGAAGAACACTCAGAAAATTGAAAAGAATAGCAATAGACAACACAGATTTTATAGTGGTTCGGCGATCTTGCCTACGTCCACTCTGAAGCTTATGATTTTATTGATTCACTTGATAACTTCAATCTATTATAGCATATTACAATTGATGGTAGCTCTAAAATTCGAATACAACAGTGATCATGAGATGTAGAATTGAATCTGGCAGAGTCTGGACGTTGAATCGCCAAAAGATCCCTTTTCTCTATGCTTCAGGGGGCTATTTATAGGCGTAGGAGGCTGAGATCGTGCTCAAACTTCGGGAGACTTCTTCTGGCACATGAGTGGGCCCACGCGACCGGTCCCACCAAGTTTCGACTCGATCTGTGATCGATACAAATTGATTTCGTATCTATCAAGAATTAGTCCAATCGAGCTGAAACTTGGCAGGAACATTCTTTACCTTGTGCGCAAGCTTCTGTGAAAATTTCATAGCATTTGGACCAGTGGTTTGGGAGATATCGTCGATACGAAATGGGATCCCTCAGCATCCTGTCTGGTTCGAATCGACTGATTCGAATCGATGCTTTCGAATCGATCACCTCACGCGCTCTCGCGGTGGTGTGGCGCGCATACCTCGCATCGATCCATTCTTTACTCCGAGATGACCGTGTCGACTCCATGAATTTCGCCTTGCTTGTATCGAAGAATAACACGTCACCCAAGCTCGTTGACCTGATGGATACGAACAAGCCTCTACTCATGGATTCGAACATGGTCCCATGATGGATACGAAGCAGCGAATCTCTGATGGATGCGAAGTTGACGTTAGGTGATCGTTACGAAGTGGACTACTTATTGATGGATTCGAACAAGGAGCCATGCCGATGGATTCGAATAAGTATCTCTGGCCGAAGGTTGATCGACACGAAGCTCATCGATACGAAGACCTGGCCATTTCGATCGATACGAAGCAAACTCTATTGATGGATACGAAAATGGAGTTATCTCCTTCAATTTGCATCGATCATAACTTGAGCACACGAACTCGGATTGACTTGAAATTTGGAGTGCTGGCTTTCAAGACTTTGCTTGCCGTGTCCTATCAATTATAGCCTGATCCGGGCTCGGACAAAATTCATCGATATCCATGGTGAAACAATGTATAACGAACTTTTACGACGATCTGTCTTTAGTTTTCCAGTCAACGTTTTGGTGTCACAGCCTTGCAAAAAGGCGGGATAACACTAGGATTGAGTGATGATCATAAAAGGAGGTTGGCATCGAGGCAGTTGCAAGGTGCTGCACTGTACTGGTGGAATGGAGTGACCATTGGAGTGCCAGAAGTGGAATTGACTTGGATGAATTTTGAAGGAGATTCGAGGAAAGATTCTTATCTGAAGTAGCCATGTCAACCTTGCTTAGGAAATGTATGGAATTGGAGCAAAAGGAAATGTCGATGTTGGAATATGCTACGAAGTTTGATGAGTTGTCTAGGTATGGATATGCTACCATTGACACCATGGTTAAGCATAATAAGAAGTTAATCTAGGTTTTGAAGTCGGAGATTGCCAAAGCAACAATGTCATAACTTCGAGATCCAAGTAATGTAGTGGTGGAAATGACCATAAGGAATGAGGAGATGGTTGCGACTTTTGGGAAAGAGAAGTCAGTGGAGACTCGGGGCTTTCAGAGTAAGAAGAGGAAGTTTTCAAGAAGAATGGAGCTCAGAAAGGTGGAGCTGCCAAGAAAGGAAAAGCTGATCTTATTTACTTTAAGTGCAATAAGAAAGAGCATTTTACTTATGAAGTTCGAACTGGTGAGGGAAAGAAGGTTGCGGAAAAGAGAGTGAAGTGTTTCAACTGTGACCAGATAGTGCACTACAAAAATCAATGTCCAGAGCTAGCGAAAGTTGACGATGGAAAGGTTTTTGCTTTTGAACTATCATCTTCTAGACCGACTTCTATTAAGAAAGGAAAGTCTATGATTGTGACGCCCCACCTCTATACCCACGCAAATCAAGAACACTACGATGTAGTGCTGTCAACTAGCACGGAGAATAAGGCTGTTGAGGAGCGACCATCTATGTAATTTCTTTGTGCGAGTACCGGTATGCCAGATAAAAATAAACTTTACATCTCAAGAGGAAATCCGACATACCGATACAAACTCAAAGCTATCACACAGTGGCTATATATAATCTTCGGAAACAAATATAGAAATAAATGTAACACAAATCAGTCACAGACAATTCATATCACATAGGCGGAAATAGATATGAATATTACACCTAAAAGTGTATATCAGAGTAGTGGTTGTTAACTCCCTTTTAGCAACGACTTACGAGTTAAAAAGCCTAAAACCTGTGTACTCAACGACTCACGACTTAGTTGCTGAAAAGGAATCTACGGCTTGAACGACTTACGACCTACCGGGTTAGGGAGCTACGACCTAAGGGGGTCTACGACCCAACTACCTAAAGGAGCTTGCGACCTAACTACTTAAGATGTATGCCGACCCAGAAGTCAACCGACCTAACAAGTGGTCGACTTAAGATTGCAAGTTAACTCTGCTCCGACCTAACAATACCGAGCTAAAGTCTCTACGACTTAACTACTCAACGAGTTAAAGTCTCTACGACTTAAGAAGGTTTCGACTTAACATGCTACGACTCATCAAGTTAACTCTTCTACGACTCATGGTTTGCTATAAGTCATCTACGACTCATGGTTCGCTATAAGTCGTCTACGACTCATGGTTTGCTATAAGTTGTCTACGACTCATGATTTGCTATAAGTGGCCTACGACTTAAGAGCTTCATGACTCAACGAGACAAGCTTCTTACGACTCATGGAGATTTACGACTCATCAGGTTCAACGAGTCATGGAGATTTACGACTCATGAGGTCTTACGACTCATCAGTCTTACGACTCATCAGTCTTACGACTCGTCAGGCTTACGACTCATGGAGATTTACGACTCATGATATCTTACGACTCATCAGTCTTACGACTCATCAGGCTATCAAGCTGGAATCCAAAGCCCTTGCATGTGCTACTTTGATCTGATGAGTCGACTGCGACTTAGCACTTGTCTTCCAACTAAGCCACAAGATGGACCAAATATGGCGCCCACGAGACATCTTAAGTCGAATACGAGTTACGACTTATGATGAGTCGGTCACGACTCATGACTTGGCCAAACCGAGAGCTCAGAAATCTGCTCCTATAAATAGGCCACCACTTCCAACATGAAAAGGACTTTTGGCCATTCATTTCTCCAAGCGCCGTTACGCTGTCGAAGCCTCCTCTCATTCAGCAACCAAAGATCTTCAAACATTCGAGACACTACAACAATCTTCGAGATGAGCTCCTTACATCCAACATGGATTCGTCGAGTTTTATAATCAAAGATCGAGCTAATAGTCAAGAATGTTTTCATGATCAAGTTGTATTGTATCTAGAAGGATATTGTATCAAATTGTAACCGAATCAGCAATAAAAGACTATAAAGTGGACGTAGGCTCAATTACGGGCCGAACCACTATAAATCTGTTGTCCATTTACTGCTTTTCTGCTATTTTCAGCTTATATTCTGTTCCCGTACCAACGGGTGGTGCTTTCACAATTCTATTACACACACCGGGTGTTAGCGTTCACTTTTTACCGTTAACATTTTGGTGCTTTCACTGAGAACCCGACTCAGGCGATCATCCACCGTTTGCTTCGCAAAGATTCATAAAAAGAACCTCTCTTAAAAACCAGATCCGAAATAATGGCTCCTGGAAGAAGAGGTAGACCTATCAGATCCGGAAATGCTCATGAAGGGACTTCCGCTTCTCCAACAACAGACCAAGCAACTCCAACCGTTGGAGTCACCAGGGCTGAATTGGATGACGCAGTTTCTGGATTATACCAACAAATTGAAACTCAAAATGCTTTGATGATGGATAGAATAACTGCCCTGCTCGGGGCAAATCGTCGACCAGAAAACCATCAAACCACCCTTCCTGAAATGCCACCTTTCCAAGCTGATGGTTCTATGCCGCAACCAACTTATCATGAACATATGCCCGGGCAAACTTCCGAGGGAAGAACTGGTGCTTGCCCGGAGGTGTCTTTGAACAATAAAGAGTACCTGTCTGAAATGGTTGGCCGCATCATGAAAGAGAGCATGCAAAGGGAAGAGGATGAGGCTGACTGGGGATTCGCGCCAAGCAGAACTCCATTTACTGAAAGGATCCTGAGAGCGGAATTTCCAAGGAAATTTGCACCTCCTACTATCCAAGCCTATAGGGGAACCACTGACCCTAATCATTTCCTATACAAATACGATTGGCATATGACCGGTGCAAGAGCATCAGACGAGATCAAGTGTCGATACTTTCCGGTATACCTCGAAGGCGTGGCTTTACTTTGGTTTACAAAGCTTCCAGTTCGGTCTGTAGATAAGTTCTCCGACTTAACGCAAAAGTTTAAAGAACAGTTCAGATTGTATGCTTCGAAAGCTAAGGATATAATGTCACTGTCTAACCTTGAACAAGCGCCCGGAGAATCAATCAAATCTTTCTTGAGCCGTTTCAATATAGCTTTGGCCGAGGTAGAAAATGCAGAACCACGCATGATCCTGACTTATTTGATGCGAGCCATTGATAAATCGAGTAAATTTGGGATATGGCTAAAGATGAAGGAACCGAACTCACTTGATAAATTTTATAAAAAGGCCGACGAGTTCATTCGCCTTGAAAGCCTTTCTACGACATCAAAAGTGGTTGCTGCCCAAACTAATAACAACAGTGTCCCATCTAAGAAAAAAGAATCTGAAAGTCAGAAAAGGGAGAATGAAGGAAGAAAGAACCAGGGAAATGAAAAGAAACCTCGCCGCTTTAATTCTTCGGATTATACTCCTTTAACTGATACACCAAGAAATATCTTTTTTGCAACAAAAGACGTTGTCCGGTATCCTAAGCCACCTGAGATGACGAAGGGTGCAAAGAGTAATGGAAAATTCTGCCAATTTCACAATCAACCTGGCCATGACACTGACCAATGTCGCCAGTTAAAGAAAGTGATTGAAGAATTGCTGGAACAAGGTAAACTCCAACAATACGTTAAGAGAAGCGGAGTCGATCCAACCTCATCCATTCGGGATCAACAACACCCTACCCATCAATCCGATTCTCACAACAACACTGCAGTGGAAGATTCAGAAAAGCTTGTCATTAATGCTATCACAGGGGGACCATACCCAGCAAGCAGAAGTTGGGATGACTACTAATTACCCACAAAACTGCGGCTGGGGCATCTCTCACTTTCTCTGGCATAAAAATCCAAAAGCTATGAATCAAGCACAAATGGAAATCCAGCTTGGAGATTCTGAAACAACAATAACTAGCATTCATTTTTACTTAACAGCATTGCTTGAATTTGTAAAGATAATGATGGATGTGTAACCTCTGCATTGTAAACCGCTGAGAAATCAGCGTGACTCAATAATGAAAAACTATGCATTCTGTGTTTTCTATTATAAAATGCCTGTTATATTTCGATGTGTAAATACTCTAAATGTATTGCTAAAATGTCGATCTAATACTGCAGGTCATTAAAGCAAAGCTCACCCATCGCAAAGCTAAGCGAGCCTTACAAATCATTTATTAAAGAAAGTTTCAAGCAACAAAAATTCCAAACTTAAATCCCATACAAGAGGAACTTCACATAAAAAGTTGACGGCTCCACTGTGTCAAGCCCTCGTTAACTGGTTGCGATCGTTGATATAAAAAGGCATCCAACCAAATAACTTGCGTTTACTCTGTGGAGTCATTCAACAGTGAAGTCTACTTCTTCGGATAAAGCAACTTACTTGCAAAAGAAAGGAAGACGCGCTTGGAAACGATGATAAAGGATCGCAGATTGGCGGATGATGATACAACATGAGCGGGCAAACGTGGAAACAGCCAAAGGGATGTATGCCTCTCAACAGGAAAGCAGGTAGATCCACTAAAGGGATATCTTCCCAAGCAGAAGGAATAAGACCCTCGCTAACCGATTGTGATGCATCCGATCAGGCAGCTTGTGTCCATCCCATGGATCTACTTGCCCCTAAGATGCAACCTTCCTGGCACACCAACCAAAGCCCTCTAACGAGGCACGCCAATAAATGGGAGTGCTTTCCTCAATCAAAAAGATTGGTAGGACCACCGAAGGGGCACCTCGTTAATTGATAGCGATCGTTTGTACAAACAAACATCCAATCAAGCAACTTGCGCCTGTCCCGTGGACCCCTCCGACCATGAGAAAGTAACTTCCAGACAATCACAAGCCCTCTTCGGAGGCACAAGCCCTCTTCGGAGGCACAAGCCATCTTCGGAGGCAAAATCCCTTTTCGGAGGCACATTTCACCCGTGTAGAAGTGCAAAATGCTTCTCTTCGAAGACCCACTTCACCAGAGATGAAATACTACAAAGCCCTCTAACGAGGCACGCCAATAAATGGGAGTGCTTTACTCAATCAAAAAGATTGGTAGGACCACCGAAGGGGCACCTCGTTAATTGATTGCGATCGTTTGTACAAACAAACATCCAATCAAGCAACTTGCGCCTGTCCCGTGGACCCCTCCGACCATGAGAAAGTAACTTCCAGGCAATCACAAGCCCTCTTCGGAGGCACAAGCCTTCTTCGGAGGCACAAGCCCTCTTCGGAGGCATAAGCCATCTTCGGAGGCAAAAGCCCTTTTCGGAGGCACACTTCACCAGAGCTGAAATGCCAAAACTGCTTCTCTTCGGAGACCAAAATTGCTTCTCTTCAGAGACCAAAAGACCTCTTCAGAGGCGTACTTCACCTTGCTTGAAGTACCAAAAATAAACCCTTTACTGGGGCATAAAATCAAAACCTTCTTCAGAAGCTCATTTCATTGTACAGGAAAATTCACTTTCAAACAAATAAAAGTGATCATTCCCAGAAGTCGAAATGTTCTTCAGGAAGAAAAAGAAAATAAAAATTTCTCCAAAGACAAGATATACTCTATTAAAAAGCAGAATAATTCTTCCCTGAAAAAGTGGAAAGTTATTCTCTAAAATAAGAGTATCGGTCTTGTGAAAGCAAGAAATATTACAATATACTTGTGGTATGGGGGCAGCATTATACAATTCAGTTACAGTAATAAAAGTAATATACAAGCGACATACCACAAGTTCATTGCAATATCACGTAATAAAGATGTGGAGTAAATGCATTCTTGAAACACAGACAAAAAGTTTGTACAAACAGAAAGAATCATTTACTCTACACTTCAAATGAAAAATAGATGTATTCCTACATACACAAGGATTTGTACAAGAAAAATATCTATTTATTTCAACACTATGAGAATTTTTTTTACATTGTATAGGTTACAAAAATAAGCGGAGACCGGTATCCGCACAATCCCCGGTCAATACAAAAAGCAGAAAAGACAAAATCAAACTCATTTCCCCTTCTTCCCACCCTTGGAGCTTTTACCCGGCCTGGTAATTAGCTTCGTAGGCCGTATCGGAGAAGGAGGAGAAAGAGAATCAGCCGGATTAATCTCTGCTTCATCCCCAGCAGCAGAAGAACTCTTCTTTCCTTTCTTCGAAACCGCACGCTTTCCCTTCTTCTTGGAAGAAGACTCGCTCCCCGGAGCAAGAAATGTAGAAAGCTTTGTGTCGTAGTCAAAAGACCGCTCCGGGGTCTTCTCGCTATCTTCCAGACCTTCTGCCTGCTGTTCTTCGGAAGCAGGTGGTTCGTCTAAACCTTGAAGGGCTGCTATTGGTTCTTCCTGTGAATCGGGTTGAGAAGCTGGAAGAGGTATAACTTGAGAAAGAGGAGGAACGACAGCTGAAGAAGGAAGAATTGGTGCAGTTTCCGGCACGACTGCTGCATAATAAGAGAAATCAAAATCAGTATTCTCCGAGAAAAAAGAAGACCGTGAATCGTCAAAGTTACCTGGAGAAGCCGGTTTAGCGAGATCAATCTCAAATTCCCGAGCTTGGAAGTCCTTCATTGCCTCTTCCTCTGTAGGGGTGGTTACAGTTTCTTTGTCAACCTTAGCGGGAGGCGTGGAATGAGAACTAGAGCCAGTAATATCCGCGTAAGCTAAAGCCGAAGTATAAGCAGGAGCAATAGGAGGTGTTTCTTTCTCAGGAAGCTTCTCCCCCGTCGCCTCGGCCCGCACTCGGATAAGCTGCTCTTTTCCTTTGGCAAGGGCAGCGCGATCGCTCTCACCTAAGTAGGTAGCTTGAAGATATGTTTCAGAATATCCGGCACCACCAAATAAGTCAATGATTGCCTCCCATACTTCCGCTAAGGTGACTTCATATTCTGGTCCCAAAAATGAAAGGCTCCCACGCCCCAGGACACAATGCATATAAAAGTCGAATAGAGTCGCGTCAACGGTGGCTATGGTCGCCTTATGGGATTCTTCGGCTGCAGCTTTACCAGAGAGAACTTCATCACGTTCTCTTTCAGCCTTCAGTAGCTGAGATTGCAGTTTTATAATTTCTAAATCTTGAGAGCTGACTTTCTCTCGAAGCTGAACAGCATCATCGCGGTATTTTCTCGTAACCTGCTGTTCTGCTTCGAGTTTCACCTCAATATCTCTCTGAGCAGCATGGGCGTCTCGAACTTGTTTTTGAAGCATTTCTTCTTTCTGAGAATAAGAAGTGGAAGAAGTAGCAAGCTCTTTTTTAAGTCTTTCAACTTCAGCTTCGAGCTTCCCATAACCATCGCTAATGCTTTTCATCTCCGCGTCATGCTGCTTACGCCATTTGTCCCACTCAGATTTGTCATTCTCCATGGTCATCATCGCCTCAAGGTTCATATGATTGACCCTTTGAAGTTCATCAACCAGCTTCTGCCATCCAGACATTCTTTCGATGTCAAGTTTTACAGCATCGACATTTTTCAGCATCGCCTGCTTATCAATGGGGACCAAATCCAAATCAAAACGCACTCCTTTCAGACACCAATTCGGAAATCGGCTCTGGAGTGTGGGAGGACCATCTCCAGCTTGGTACTGTGGCCTATTAATGATTGTCTGGATGTCAGACTCCTTAAGGGCAGGAGAACCAGAAGATGTATTAGGAGGAATAGAAGCGGTAGTCTTTTCCGAGATATTAGATGTATCTTTCTCGCCAAGTCTGATCCGTTTGCTGGAATCATCGGAAGTATGACTCTTCCCCTTGTCATCGTAAGATTTCCTCTTGTAAGGATCGTCGCTTCTGCGGGAAGAGTCACGTCGCTCGTCCCTACTCCCATGGTATTCCTCATCTTCTCTCCGGCGACGCTCTTCATGAGCTCGCCTCTCATGAGCCTTTCTGGTAGCCCTCTCCTCATCAGTTTCCTTCACAGCACCAATATAACTCCTAAAGTCATAAGCCTCACGGCTTCCGTAACGCTGGAATTTGTTGTAGTAAGAGCCGCTTCGCCCCATCAGAGAACCTGAAATTGAAGAAAAAGACCAGTTTTAGAAATCCTCAAGTTGAAGAAGCTAAGTGCATATAAGTGCCAAAATTCTAAGTGTGTGTGATGTGCAAACTACGCGCATCAGACTACAAACCACTTTTGGGTGTAGAAATGGCAATAAGTTGTGTGGAAGGCGTTGTGGTTTGTTGCAAAGAAGAAGTTGCTTCGACAACAGGAGGGACCACTTTAGAAACATCATCTTTAAAAAGGTCCTGAGAGGTTATCATGATGTCGCTCAGACTGTCAAAAGTATCATCGCCATGGTGCATGGGAGAATTCTCTTTTTCAACTTCCACCTCAGCCGTCTTTTCAAGAGTGTGAAGATTTTCCTCCTCTTCAACAACCGGGGCAAGTGCTAACTTACTGGACGGTCCAGCAATGTCGGTAGAAGTAGAACACTTTACCAATGAAGTCTCAACGGTAAGATCTTGCGGTAAAAGTTCTTTAGCAGGAACAGGGGCATCTGACTCCTCAGCAGAAGAATCAGGGACTTCATGTGGCTGAGTGGAACGGGAAGGATGTAAGAGTCCAAATTCGTGGAGGAACTCATCTCTCAATAGAAATTGAACACTCCTCTCCTCGACCGGCACGGCCATAAGCCTCTCGAATGTATTTTTGTGACGAGTTTCCCTAGAGGGGGGAGGGAGCGCTGAAACAGTAGAGAAAGAAGTTAACATTTGACAATTTGGACTTCAAAGAATTTAGAAAAACACAGGGAAAAGATAGATAATCGTACTTCCCACTCTCCAAATGGCGTAAAATCCCGGGGGACAACGAACAAAGAAAAACTGGCTCAGAAACCCAGGAACGCTTTCGGGAAGACCAATAATCAGTTTACGATTCCTGGCACTCCTTACAACTGTGATAGAGGGATGGTCTTTGGTCTTTGTGAATGAGCATAGAAAGCAAATTTCTCCAAAACTGGGAAAACGGTCCAGCATTCTCCTAAAAAGCACACACAGTCCCAGCAGGATGGCGTAGCCATTAGGATGAAGTTGAAAAGGGGAGATAGATAATCGAAGGAGAAGTTCTCGGAGGCAGTCATTAAACGGGGGAATCGCTCCACTCAAGCACATTTGGCGGTTCACTGCGACAAAGCCATGGGGCGGCCTATCAGCAGTGTCATTTACTCCAGGGAGCAAAGCGTCAGATTCAGCAATGCCAAACTGGGTGCATAGTTGACGGAAGACTTTATGACTCAGAGTGGTAGGAGTCCTTTCCGGGGGATCATTCAACGGAGTAGCAATTGGAAAAGCTTCTCCACTTGGTTCCAAGTCTTCTTGATGAGATGCCATTCTACACAATCAGTTGAATGTTCAAAAGTGAAGGTGCACGTTTCCTAAAAGTGTGAAGTGCTGTGCAAAACTAATGAAAACAAGAAAAAAGCAAGTATAACTGGAATTAAACTAACTAACAATCAGTCGATTACGAGATTTCAGAACTTGTTAATGCTCAAGTGCAGTGTTAATGCAGACAAATCAGTTTTAGTTAACCATTACGATTTTGCTTTAATACTTCACTTGAGTTGGTTATTGTGTAGCATTTCACTCACACAGTTCATTTAATTTAATATTCTCTTTATCAACTAATCTGTCATTCGATGTGGGCAGTCAGTGGCAGTATATTCGTCCCAGTATTCTGTGAATGTTGTGTTAAGCAGGTTATTTTCATTAAAGTCAAGACAGTGTGAGAGGTAACACAACACAGTTCAAATTCAAGAGTTCAGCCAACTTCTGTGCAAAATCATCTAAGTCTTAAGTCGTTAAACGACCTATCATGAGTCGGGGCTTTTAGGTCGTATTAGGCGAATCAAGATGTTCAAGGCATGTTCTCTTAAGTCAGATCATTCAAGTCCAAGAATTCGAAGTCATAGAGTTCAAGTTATTAAGTCGTTCGGATGGGTTCGCGAGTTACGAGTTAAGGGCTATCTCACCCATGACCTAGTCATTCAGATGTGCTTGCAAGATTAAACCTTAAGTGTTAACTCGTCCACGACCTAAGGGGCAAGCTATGAGTTAAATCAAGTCGTCGGTCCTTAAGTCACTGCAAGGAAAAGTTTCAAATCTGAATGCAAAAATGCAATGTCCTAGGTCGTTACCGACCTACGACCTACGACCTACCTAAGGTCGTCAAAAATTAAGTCGCGATTTCTGTTCAAAGGTGTTAAGATGTTCATTCTCCCCAGTACATCGATTCGCCGAACTCCTAACCCGTTAACCCATTAGCCTCTCCTTCAACCAAAACTCTCGTCCCCTCAACGCATTCAATCATCTCGAAATCACCATACACCTAGTGTAATGATATTTCATCACAAATCACAAATCGGTCAAACTGAATCGCCGCAATCCATCGCCTTGTTCACACAAAACTGTCCAAGGCTAAGACAAATCATCTAGAATCCATCAATGATCGATTGAAACAAGGATTGCAGAGAAGTACGGCGTGAGAAAAGGGGGTCGATGGCGAAAATGGGATTCATAATTCAGTTATAGTCGGATTGAATAATCAAGTTCACTTACGCAATATAACGATGGGGATAACTGGCGATCGAGTATTTGAATTCGTCTTAAGAGAGCTCGAATGCTTGCAAATGGCAGAATAAGATGATAAGAACAAGTGAAGGAGGAAAAGGAACGACTGAAGCTATTTATGCTCTGGGACAGTGAAAGGTGAATCGACACATCCGGCTTACGACTTATACTAAGTCGTTCACGATCTACGACTCATCTTAAGTCGATCGAGATCTAGCACACTCATCAAGAAGCGAGCTAAGGAAATCGAAGCACACGACTTACGACTTAAGACGTATACTTCGAGGGGCAAATGTTAACTCCCTTTTAGCAACGACTTACAAGTTAAAAAGCCTAAAACCTGTGTACTCAACGACTCACGACTTAGTTGCTGAAAAGGAATCTACGGCTTGAACGACTTACGACCTACCGGGTTAGGGAGCTACGACCTAAGGGGGTCTACGACCCAACTACCTAAAGGAGCTTGCGACCTAACTACTTAAGATGTATGCCGACCCAGAAGTCAACCGACCTAACAAGTGGTCGACTTAAGATTGCAAGTTAACTCTGCTCCGACCTAACAATACCGAGCTAAAGTCTCTACGACTTAACTACTCAACGAGTTAAAGTCTCTACGACTTAAGAAGGTTCTAACTTAACATGCTACGACTCATCAAGTTAACTCTTCTACGACTCATGGTTTGCTATAAGTCATCTACGACTCATGGTTCGCTATAAGTCGTCTACGACTCATGGTTTGCTATAAGTCATCTACGACTCATGGTTTGCTATAAGTCGTCTACGACTCATGGTTTGCTATAAGTTGTCTACGACTCATGATTTGCTATAAGTGGCCTACGACTTAAGAGCTTCATGACTCAACGAGACAAGCTTCTTACGACTCATGGAGATTTACGACTCATCAGTCTTACGACTCATCAGGTTCAACGAGTCATGGAGATTTACGACTCATGAGGTCTTACGACTCATCAGTCTTACGACTCGTCAGGCTTACGACTCATGGAGATTTACGACTCATGAGATCTTACGACTCATCAGTCTTACGACTCATCAGGCTATCAAGCTGGAATCCAAAGCCCTTGCATGTGCTACTTTGATCTGATGAGTCGACTGCGACTTAGCACTTGTCTTCCAACTAAGCCACAAGATGGACCAAATATGGCGCCCACGAGACATCTTAAGTCGAATACGAGTTACGACTTATGATGAGTCGGTCACGACTCATGACTTGGCCAAACCGAGAGCTCAGAAATCTGCTCCTATAAATAGGCCACCACTTCCAACATGAAAAGGACTTTTGGCCATTCATTTCTCCAAGCGCCGTTACGCTGTCGAAGCCTCCTCTCATTCAGCAACCAAAGATCTTCAAACATTCGAGACACTACAACAATCTTCGAGAAGAGCTCCTTACATCCAACATGGATTCGTCGAGTTTTATAATCAAAGATCGAGCTAATAGTCAAGAATGTTTTCATGATCAAGTTGTATTGTATCTAGAAGGATATTGTATCAAATTGTAACCGAATCAGCAATAAAAGACTATAAAGTGGACGTAGGCTCAATTACGGGCCGAACCACTATAAATCTGTTGTCCATTTACTGCTTTTCTGCTATTTTCAGCTTATATTCTGTTCCCGTACCAACGGGTGGTGCTTTCACAATTCTATTACACACACCGGGTGTTAGCGTTCACTTTTTACCGTTAACAGTGGTCAAATAAGATCCACAATAACACAAAAGAATAGATACAAGTGCTAGACAAAAGATTAGTTATACAACATGGAGTCTACATCTCAAATGTGTACAACCAAAAACTACTAAACTAAAGTAGTTAGCCAAAAGTCAGATGGTGGTTCCAAATAGGAAGTCATGGGGAAGCACCTGTAAAATCTCAGTCTGACCCGAGTATTATTTAAGAAGAAAATAATAAACGGATCAGTCTAACTATAATTATCAGATAAAATGAGATAGGATATGAGATATGATAATAAAACGTATGATAACAAAAAGGTGTCATACTATGATAAGTATACATTAGAAATCCCATAAAAGTCATACAATATCTCAAGAATCTCAAAACAGAGAAAAGAACGTCATATTCTTAATTTAATTCACCAAGCCACAATAAATGACATACATATAAATGCCAACTGAAAAAGGTGGTGAAACATAAATCCCAGAAATCAATAAATTAGAAATCCAGAAATCACAAGAAAGAGGATGGCCAATCCCATAAACTGAACATCGACGCACCTAGAAAGGTTCGCCCCATGTAAAGTCTAGCATCGATACATCTAGAAAGACGTACCTCATGCAAAGTCGAACATCGACACACCTAGAAAGATACGACCCATGCTCTAGCATCGACGCACCTAGAAAGATACGCCCCATGCATAAATAAACATCGACGCAACTAGAAAGATACGCCCCATGTAATGTCTAACATCGATGCACCTAGAAAGATACACCCCATGCAAAGTCGAACATCGACGCACCTAGAAAGATACGACCCATGCATAGACGAACATCGACGCACCTAAATAGATACGCCCCATGCACCAACTTATTGAGCCGGTTGCTCCACGAAGTAAATAAACATCGACGCACCTAAATAGATACGACCCATGCGAGAAGTAAACATCAACGCACCTAAATAGATACGACCCATGAGTCTAAACCATAAAATGATCGTCATCGATCATAAAGAAGTGTCGATTACACTAAGCTAGTAAATATAAGAGTTTAGCTTCATGTCCCATAACCACTTGCTTAACTCAAATATTTACGAACAGATTGTAGATCTGCACTAGAAAATTGTCACAAGAGTTTCAATCGAACAAGTCCATAAATTAACCGACGAAGTAAACGCAAGCGTTTCATACCACTTGTTTTGCTAAGCCGTTTAATTAGATTTTCTCATACGAATGAGGTAAAGGTTTGTATATACTAATAGATTGGAAAACGGTTTTAAGAAACGAGCTTTGATATTGAAAATAGAGTTGAAATCGTTTTAATGAAAGAGTTTTGATATTTAATACTAGTATAGAAAACCTTTATATTTTGAAGTGACAAATCATAGAAGTGATTGTAGAAACAATCAATCATAAAAATTCACGTTCGAAGACGTGAGTAAAGTTCAAAGAAATCAATTCTCAAAACCATCAAAGTAAGAAGTTCGATTAAATGGCTTTCGGATAAGATTTCCTACGCAGAGTTGTACGGGGTTCGACCTAGAGAGGACAAAATGAGGTCTAACGACCTAAGGATGATAGGGTCGAGCGACCTAACGAGATACCATCCCGAAAGAGGAGTCATCAAACTCGATAATAATTGATAACAATAAGTCGGATCGACAAAAATCGATAAACCTTGGTAATTTGCTCGAAAATAGGCAAATTAGGCAAAATCAGCCATTCAGACGTCTAAATATTTATGACAGACGTCTGAATTTAATCTCAGACGTCTGAATTTTTATGACAGATGGCTCAGAGGTTAAAAATTGAAACAGAGAGTAGAAAACATTTTGAACTAAATTCAGATGTCTAAATATTTAGTGACAAACGTCTAAATTTTACCTCAGACGTCTGAATATTTATGACAGACGTCTAAATTTTGTGACAGACGTCTGAAATAAATTTCAGACGTCTGAATTTTCCTGCTAGGCAAAAAAAATAGCCTAGCTCTAAAATCGACGAATCCGAACCAAAATGCGATCGAACGAGCGATGAACACTAAGGGTTTACGCTAATCGGCAACCCAGTCCAATAGGCACTTCGATGCATCACCAAAAACATGTTCAAACATCCATAAAAGGATTTTCAAAGAATTGAACTCAAAACACTAAAAATTGGAATATTCACCAAATCAATCCAAACCAAGTGCAACTGCACAAGAATAAGTGTTAGGAATTCATACCTAACAATCGAAGATAAATATAGTTTAAGATGTGAGATAAAAATCTCACCTTTGAACCCAAACAATTGAAGAAGAAGCTTGAAGACAAGGGAAGATCAACCACACTTCAATCTCAACACAAGAAGCACGAATCTAAGCTAAAAGAGAAACATTTCCCAAATTAGGTTTAGGAATTTTCTGAAATCAAAGAGAGAATGTGTTGGAGAAGAAGGAGATGAAGCTTACCAATGGGTTCTCTTTGAATTTGGAGCTAGAACTTGATTTGCAAATGGAAACTAGGGCTTGGAAATTCTAATTTCCCATCTCTCCCACCATTTTTGCTTTAGAACTGAAATGGGGAGGAAGTGAGGGAGAATGGGGAGAAGTGGTTCAGATTTGGGGTTTAAGTTAGCAAAGGGCTGAACCCAAAACCAAACCCAAAATGCAAATGGTCAAATTTTTTTGACTAGCTCCAAACATATCGAAGCTTATACTCAAAAAGATCGCAAACGACATTTTGAACTCAATGGAGGTGGTCTCGAGCCCTAATTCGACTGTTTGCAAAAAGTAGCTTTTCGGACCAAAATCCGACGAATGATGAAATATTTAAATAAAATATTTAAATATAAAATCGGCAAATATGCGGGTTGTTACAATGATGGAAGGTACGCTTTTGATTCATAGCATACCAGTTAGAGTATTGTTTGATATGGGTGCATCACATTCTTTTATCTCTCATTGCTTTATAGATAAGTTAGATCTATAACCATCATACCTTGTTACTTCCTTAAGGTTAGCTAATCCAACAGGAGGGTATGCAACTCTAGGGATGAGATGTGACCATATGGAATTTGAGTTACTAGGTTGTACTTTTGCCTGTAGTTTGTTTGTGTTTTGATTTTGCGGGTTTCGGGATTATTTTGGATACGGATTGGTTGAGCAGATATGATGCTAGGATAGGAAAATATTATTGAGACACCCTGATAGTAGTGATCGAATCATTTACGTGGAATTCAAGTTCAGAAGTTTGGGCTTTATTAGGTTCCACAGAAGTGGAAGATGAGCTAAATTGGGTTTATGTTGTAAAAAAAATTACAGATGTTTTTGAGCCTATTACAGGACTACCACCGAAACAGGCTATTGAGTTTCGAATAGATTTTGTACTTGGAGCTGAACCCATGAGTAGACCACCTAGCAGAATGACATCTACCAAGATGAAGGCGTTAAAGGTGCAGCTAGTGGTCTTAGAAGGAAAGAGTTTTATTAGACCAAGTAGTTCGCCCTGGGGAGCAGTCGCAATGTTCGTGAAGAAACCGGACGGGTTGTTGTATAAGATGAATGAGAAGACAATAAAGAATAGATATCCTTTTCCAAGAAACGATGACTTGTTCGATCGGTATAGTGGAGCCAAAGTATTTTCTCAGATGGATTTGGAGACAGGGTTCCATCAATTAAGGATGGTGGAGAATTGTATTCCTTTAATGAAATTTCGAACGAGATATGGTTCTTACGAGTGACTAATGTGCCTGCTTTCTTTGTGGACTTGATTAACTGAATTTTCCGAGAGTACTTGAATAGGTTCGTACTGGTGTTCATTGATGACATTTTGATATATTCTGAGGATGAAAGAGATCATGAGATTTATCTTAGAATAGTGCTTGAGATGTTGAGGCAACATCAACTACAAGTGAAGCTTTCGAAGTATCATTTCTGGAAAAGAGAAGTGAAATTTGTTGGTTATGTAGTTTTAGAGAAAGGGTTGTCGGTGGATCCAGCTAAGATCGAAGCTGTAAATGGTTGGAAGAGATCCGAGACGGTGACCAAGATAAGAAGTTTTCTTGGATTAGCTGGCTATTACCAGAGATTCATCAAGGATTCACTCGAATAGAAGCACCTCTGACTAAGCTAACCAAGAAGGATGTAAAAAAATTTAGTCCGATAAATGTGAGGAAGCATTGCTTAAGTTAAAGCATTTGTTGACCAATGCACCCTTGTTAGTTGTGCTAGATGGTAATCAGGAGTTAGTGGTGTATACAGATGTATGTGGAACGCGGTTAAGAGCTATGTTGATACAAAAGAGTAAAGTAATTGCCTACACTTCACGACAACTAAGACCGCATGAAGTTAGATACTTGACTCATGATTTAGAGTTGGCAGCGTTGATTTTCGTATTGAAAGTGTGGAGACATTACCTCTTATGAGAAAGATTCGAGTTGTATACGGATCATTAGTCTTTGCGGTATTTATTCTCTCAGAAAGAGTTGAATATGAGTTAACAGAGGTGGCTGGAAATTTTGGTGGCTTATGATTTCGGTATTGAGTATACGCCAAGGAAAGGAAATAAAGTAGCAGATGCACTTAGAAGAAAACATCAGAAGGTGGTGTTAGATATGTTGGCAGAATGGAAAGATTTGGAGGCGTTGACTGCTTGTAGTGTGCAGTTAAGGCCAACTGCTAGTTCTAATCAAAGTACTGCCACGTTGCCTTGCTTAGAAGTTCAACGAGTATAGATCGAGAGGATTGTTTCTAAGCAGAGAGATGATCTATTGTTGGCCGAAAGGATTAGAAGATTGGAAAGTGGAACTTAGATTGATGATCTGAAATATTTTAGTCTTGACCAGAGAGGATGGTCAAGGAAGAAGGGACGTGTTTGTGTTTCAAATGTTGGTGACCTAAGGAAGGAAGTTCTTAGGGAGTGTCATTGATCAAAGTTTACTATACATCCTAGAGGAACTAAGACGTATCAGGATATGAAGAGAAGTTTCTTCTGGGAAAGTATGAAAAGGGATGTAGGCTTATGGGTGAAGCAATGTGCGAATTGCCAACAAGTTAAAGCCGAATATCATAAGCTTAGTGATTTGCTTCAGCCTTTAGATATACTAGTTTGGAAGTGGGATTCGATATCCATGGATTTTTTTGATAGGTTTCCAAGGTCGAACCGGGAAAATAAAAGTATTTGGGTCATAGTGGATAGACTAACTAAGAGTGCACACTTCATTTCCGTTAAGTCAACCAGGACAGCACCTGTATTGGTTAAGTTGTTTATGAAGAATATTGTTAGACTGCATGGGATTCCTAGTAGTATAGTCAATGGCAGGGATGCTTTATTCACTAGCAAATTCTGTAAGAGTCTACATGAGGTATTAGATACCTAGCTAAAGATGAGTACCGCTTATCACCCTCAGACAGATGGGCAGATAGAGAGAGTCAATAAGGTACTTCAATATTTGTTAAGAGCTTGTATGCTAGACTTTGGTGGGTTGTGGAAAGACCATTTGCACTTAGTTGAGTTTTCCTATAACAATTGTTATTAGACTAGTATAGGAATGAAGCCTTTCGAAGCTACGTATGGAAGGCCGTGAAAATCACCAGCATGTTGGTTAGAAACCGGAGACAGATTAGTCCTTGGTCTAGATATGGTGAGAGAAGCCACACAGAAGATTGAGTAATACGAGTTAGGATGAGGGAAGCTCAGTCTCGGTAGAAAAGTTACGCGGATAAGAGATGTAAAGATTTAGAGTTCTCAGTTAGAGACCATGTTTTCGTTAAAGTATCACCGATGAAGGGTGTGGTATGATTTGGAAAGTCACGGAAACTGACACCAAGATATGTTGGATCGTTCCCTATTATGGAGAGGATCAGGAAACTCGCATACCGAGTAGAGTTACCGAGTAGTTTGGCAGATGTTCATAGTATTTTTCATGTCTCCCATTTTAGGAAGTATGTACATTATCCATAGACTACTATTACTCTGATTGCATTGGAACCAGATATGCCTTTTCTAGGCAATTGGTGCGAGTTATGGCAAGAGATGAGAACAAGTTAAGGAATAAAATAGTCAAGTTAGTGAAGGTCCAATGGAGTGACAACAAGAAAGATTGTACTTAAGAGACGGAAAAAAAAATAATTAAAGTGAATTATTCGGCATTGCTTAAGGGTATGTTCTATATTTGTTGTATATAGACTTTTTGCTAGTGAGGTAGGCTAGTATTATTGTTTTGTGATGTTAAAAAAGTTTGCATGATTGATATGTTTATTATGTAGTTCTTACTGAACTTTGAGGACGAAATTCTTTAAGGAGGGGAGCCAGTAACACCCCTAATTTCGATTAACATTATTCAAAAGATTTAATTAGATATATTAAATAGAATAATGTGATGTGTAGTAAGATAAGGAGGATGAGATTTGATAATTACCAAGGTCGTGCCTTAACTAATTAATTATTAAGATTGTCTTAGAATTTAAAACATAAAAGAATATATGAGAGGGGTAAACTAGGAATAGATATATCTTTCATCCCTTAGAACCTCTCCCCCCATGTCATTCTCATTTCCATAATATCAAAACAATGAAAAGGAACTTAGGCAGGCCATTAAACAAGAGAGAAGAGGAAGAAAAAGCTTAGGAATTCAAGATAAAAAGCTAAGGAAACCAAATCAATCTTCAAATCTCAAGTCTTATTATCAAATCAAGGTGAATAATACTAAAATCATCTCATTTTTATACTTGTTGATTTCAAATCTTGATTGGATTGATTCGTTTATGATGGTATGATATGCCATGTTGGATTTTATCTTTGTTTGGAAAGGATAACGAATTATGGAATTTTTATGAAATTATTATATGGGTTTTAAGGGGAAAACCTAATATTTTGATTTTCAAATGATTTGATTTTTGGATATGTTGTGTAAACCATAATTTTGGAGATGGGTTTTTAATTTCATAATTTTTCAAATTTATAGGAATATTTTATGAATTTCCTAAGGAAGCAAGGACATTTATTTCGGGTTTTAATTATTAAAAATAGCTAATTAACAATTTTGGTCTCAAAATTTTTATGTGTTAATTGTGATTTTTGGTGAATTTTTGAGATTTTTCCCAAGAGATTATTATTTTATACGAATTTATTAGGCTGGAAAGGCTTAGTAAATATATTAAAATATTAATTGCAAAATTATTTTAGGAACAAGAAATCTGATCTATATCGGTTTTCTAAAAAGGTTTAGGTAAAGGAAGTTATTATCCAATAAGAATTTGACAAAAAATTGGAGTTGGTTAAAAGATATTTCTTTATAAAGAAATAAAATAGTTTTTATATTAATTACGGGATTGCCATGCGCATTAATCGATACCGACGTCCATCTATACCACATGTCGTCACTAACCTGTAGGGAAGCATACGATATCCAGCTCGTTGGTATGAAATGATTCCTGTAAGGTTTGAGCCTATTGATGCCACGTATGGACGCCACATATCAATGGCGCA
Organism: Allium fistulosum; assembly: GCA_030737815.1. NCBI lineage: Eukaryota > Viridiplantae > Streptophyta > Magnoliopsida > Asparagales > Amaryllidaceae > Allium > Allium fistulosum. Next base: position 418,213,656 of record CM060907.1, on the reverse strand, counting down.
TGTCATCACTTATCTATTTCTGCATTGAGCATGTAGCTTGTATTCTATATCAGCTCATGTTTATTCTATGCTGCATCTCTCTATACCGCATGCTTATCTATGTTGTTTGTTTTATGTAACGACCCTAGATTTTATTTTATTTAAATTAATAATTTATTGAATTTTTGAATTAAATTTGTGAAAATAATTATAAATGGAAGCGAGTTTCCCCAAATCCAAATAAATTTGGTATAAATCATTTAAATTTAAAAATATTGTAAATAAATGGTTTAATAATAATAAAATGATAATAATAATATTTAAGTAAAATAAATATTAAGTTATAAATAGAATCAAAATATGTAAGATAAATTTTCTTTTTAGTTTTATAAAATAGAAAGTGAATACATTAGTAAATTTTATATTTGATAGTTTAAGTTTTAAAAATAAAAGAAAATATAAGTACATAGACTTGAAGAAAGGTATACATATGAAAAATATTTCAAAGGAAGGAATATGTATAAACAAACAAATATATATATAAGTAAGTAAATAAACAAAACAAAGTCTGGGTAATAGCTTGTAAATGAAAAATGACAATGTCTTTGGCCACTAAAACAAAATCACTTCAGCCAAAAACAATAAAAAGATAAGTATGAACGAAACTAAAATTTATAAATATCTATGTACAAGCTTATGCATTTAATACCATATCATGTCAGCCACCACAATCTCGAAGCAAACCTGGCAAGCAAAATACGCCTGTAAAGTTTAATATGCTAGGCAAGAACAAGTAAAAGAAATATCAACATGAAACATAAAGGACCATTGCATTAAATGCCTTCACTTTAGTGCACAACTTGTTTCTATATCAGCCACCATTTTTAAAGCAAATCTCTGATCAAAATATAATAATCTTGTACCAGCTGAGATTGTTTTTCTCTTGTACAAATACAACTTAGCCTCTGCATTGTTTTATTTTATATCAAAGTCTTTCCATTCTCGTTCATTTAAAACAAAGCAAGACATTTCAGTTTTAAAGAAAATCAAAGTATTTCAAAGTTTCATCTTCAAATCTTTTTCAAAAGCCTAGAATCAGGTGCCAGTTTTTTAAGCTTCCAGTTTTAAGACTTAAGCAAGACATTTGATCTCTGGAATCAAAACATCAGAAGTATTCAAGTTTTCAAATTTCAGTTTGCAAGACTTTCCAGTTTTCAAAAAAGCAAGCTTCTCTGTTCTTCAAATCATGACAGGTGAGCAAACTCTGTTCTTTTCTACTAAGTGAGTAAACATCAAGTTTTAAAATTTTGAGTTTAAATAAATCAGTAAAGGTGATCCATTTGTGATATGATATTGTACCTGTTTGAACTTTGAATATCATTCTGTGCATATAGATTACTCTGTATATTGGTTGTCTCTGTTATGAATTACAGGGATTGATATTCATTCAAACTCAAATTTGCTTTCAACTGATCATTGTAAACTTTAAGTTTTCAGTTAGTCAAGAAGTTTAAATCTTAATTAAGATTTTTAAAAACTGATTTAAACCCTGATCGTAAAGTATACACTGTAACTTCATTTTACAGGTAACTAAGTAGGAATTGAATAAAATTGATTGATGTAAAATAATAATTCAAGTTCATAGTTTGAATTCTTACTGCAAAACATGATTTTTAAAACCAAAACGAAGAATTTTAACTGCATATTCAAAGAGCGGTTTGTGGTTGAACAAAAATCGTATTTCTTTCAATTTCTAGTGTTTGGATAAATAATAATTTCTGAAACTTGAATTGAAGCAAGTACATATGATTGTGATCTCAAGAAAAATATACAATAAATTTTCTATTGTGTGAGGTTTGGATACGAGATCATGGTAGGGTTTTAGTTAGAGTTTTTGAACGTGTCAGTAAAGTGACGAGTTCGTCATCTTTGTGCGATCGAGCTTCATGCGATTTAGGAGGGTGGAAGCTTGATGGGTGATGATGCCATGGCCGGAAGCGCAAGTCTTCAAGTGATCGGAGGAGTGGCAGCGAGATCGATTTGTGGGTTATGATGGGTTCGAGCTTCTCGAATTTTTCTCGTTTTCGATTGGGTACGCGATCGAGTTGGATAATGATATGAGATTAATGTGGTGATAAATCGCGACGTGATGGAGACCTCGTCATTCGCCAGAGCACCGGTGCCGCCGCATGCATGTGCACGCGATGTCAGTTGGTATCGGTGATGGTTGTTGAGTTTGGGAAGATGAAGGTGGCTCGGGTCACAGCTCGAAGTCAGGGCGTGTTCTTCTCGAAGGAGTTGAAAAAATGAGTAACTCGAAGTGGAGCTCGGGTTTGTGGGTGATTTGCTCGAAGCAGGGGGAGGCGTGACTCGAAGCATTTTTCTTTGCCTCGGGTAAATTAAAACAGGGTACAGGATTTTTGTAACCTGATGGAAATTTGAATTTAAACCAAATTTAAATAAAATTTAAATTGTGAGTTAGATTTAAACAAAGTTTAAATCTAGTATGGAGTTTAGATTCAAATAAACTTTTGAATCTTAAAGTTTTAAAATGAAGTTTAATTTTTAAATTAAAGTTTAAAATCAAAGTTAAATCAAATTAGTTTGTGAGTAAATAAATTCTTAACTTGTTTAAACCTTTAAAGTATTTGAAAGGTTAAAAAGGAATGTGAATTTAAATGGGATTTTTGACTTGTAAAGAAAGAACTTAGACCAGTTGAATCAAATTTGGAAATCTGGAACTAAATCTAAATTTGATTGAGTTTTGGGATAATTTATTTATTTAATAAAGTAATTAAAGAACATTTAATTCCACTTATGGAGGTTTGGATTTCGTTGAATGGTTGATTTGTTTGATATCCCTGATATATGATGCTTTGTGATACATCATGATTTATGTTGTGATCTGAAATTTCTATATCTGTGATGTATATATTGTTATATGAATATGCAACCCCTTGACCCATAAACGACATTTGAATTTCGATGCGACAGGGAGTCGGATTCCAGTTGGATATCCGAAACCCACATCGAATTGTAATGATGAATCTTTGTGATTGATAAATTTATTTTATCTATGAATCTGTGAATGAAGATAAGCGTTATCGACTTTACCGCTTATCGATATATCTGTGATGATTGATGTTGCACTATTGTGTGAAACCCCTAGACTACACTATACACACACAAATATGGATTTCACGTGGAAATCGGTTAAGTCACAGATAATTTAAATTTGATGTTTTTTGAAATTGAAATTTTAATTTCAATTGATTTTGAAATAGGAGATTTGGGTTTAAAGTGAAAAGCTTTTGAAATGGAATTTCAAAGATAAAAGTTATTTTGAATAACTTAATCGAGTTTTGAAAATTTAAATAATTTGATTTAAATTTGAATTCAAGTTTGAAATTGAATTCTATGATTTGAAACTAAGGATTAAAGATGATGTACAAGTTATATATGGGTTAAACCATTTTAAAGGTATTGATTTGGGATTTTGAATTTAATTCAAGGGTTTTAACTCGTGTAAATATAACTGGATTTTTCTGAAAACGAAACTATTTGTTTTCGAATAGTAAAAGCTTTCACATAAGTAATGAACTTCCAATTTGTGTTGAAAGAATTTCAAGTTTGAAATGGAATTGAAATGTTTTGAAAACCATGAAATGAGTCTTTGATTTCAAAGACCGGATGAGTTAATCTAACTTGAAATGGAATTGTTTTGGAAGACTATGAATGAATCTTTGAAAACGAGTTTTGAAAGCTAAGTTAAATCTTGACTTAAAGATTTAACGAGTTAATTCAATTGAAATGGAAATTGTTTTGAAATCCATGAATGGATCTTTGTGAATGGGGTTAACTTTGTGCATTGAATCTTTTTGTTTAAAAGATTAAAAGTGTGGAAATTGTTTAAACCATTGAAGGTTTTGAAATAAATCTTTTTGTTTAAAAGATTAGAAATGGTAATTGTTTAACCATTCGAATGAAAAGTTTTGGGCTTTAAGCTGTGATTTAACTGAGACCCCAGTATCCATATGATTTTTAATTGCGCTCGTTATTCGGTTTAGCCGGAGAGGACCTTTGTGTCGTATAACCCATTCCGAATAATGATATGTCGTATATGGATAGCATTTGAAGACCGGTGGTGAAGACCGGGTATTTGCGAGAACGATAGGATGACCTATCGATTGTCTCTGCACTGAGTCACGCCGGTATAGAGATTCCCTAAGTGATGGGAAGTCCGATCGAGATTGTGAATACCCGGATTTGCAAGGGCTTCTTCGGAAGTGCCTTTGGTTCTGCTCGAACCCGGAACAGACTTGTATGGATGTGTGTCTGACATTACACTTTGAGATGTAAAGCTGGTTTCTATCAAATACATTTCTGTTGGTGGCGGAGAATTTATTCTCTTAGCTTAACACCCTTCTCTGAGACGTACGAGCTCAGAGGTTATGTAGTTGATGGTTACTAGTGATACATTCCCAATTTGGTAATGTGGCATACGAAGTGCTGATGATCATTTGTTGGTCAAAGCGTGCTTTGTAAAAAAGCGTGGCTTTATGAAAAAGCATGGCTTTGTGAAAAAGCGTGGCTTTGTGAAAAAGCGTGGCTTTGTGAAAAAGCGTGGCTTTGTGAAAAAGCGTGGCTTTGTGAACGAGACTTCGTCGAGCCTTACAGCCCGGTAATGGTCGAAACAGGAATGTTGCGACAAAGGTTTGTAGGGGTAGCGCCCCTAGGGTATGTCATTTCCTTCTGGATAAAAGGTGATATCATGGTATGGAGCCCAGATATTTTACCTATGTGGATGCTGCAAATTTATTATACTTTGTGGTTGTTGCTTTATGATCGAGACGTCTCGGATAAAGGTCGGTAACGACCGGGGGATGACATGACTCGTGTGTTAGTTACCTAGTTACAGCTGTACAGCGTGAGGTAGCATCAGTGTGTTAGTTAACTAGTTACAGCTGTACAGCGTGAGGTAGCGTCGACCTTTTGTTTGCAGAGATCCGGTTAGGATCCGGGGCGTCTTTCCAGAGGCGTTTCTATTTTGGTAAGGAAGTTCCTTAGCCTGATCATTTGTTGGAAATCCAAAGAAACAATACGAACCCTGTACGGTTTTAGTTGTATTACCTGCCATGGAATGTGGCGGTAACCTGTTATTGAACATGGTAGCTATAGTAGGCATACGATGAAATGTTGTATGCTGGCTAAGATTGATATTATACTTTCGAAATGTTTTCACACTATGCACTAGTAATAATATCAAAAGAGTTTTGATTTTGCGTAGTAAGCATGTTTGACTATCCTAAGGAGAAATCTCCTCCAATTCTGTGATTGCATTGTGTGTGTGGCGGGAGGCCTTATGGTAGTTTCATTTTTGAAAAGCATTGCGGATTCCAATGTTTAAAAGCCTTTTGTGTTTGTTTAAAGATAAAATGTTTTTACTTCTGTAAACAAAAAAGCCCAATTAATGGCGGCTTCCAGATCTAGATCTGGAGATTAGGGTTTTTCCCTTTTTCTCCTTTTTCCTTTCGTTTCTTCCTAGTATTCTTTATTATTCTCCGTTATAATCTTTTATCCGTTCTTCACTTCAATCTCCTCATATCTGGAATCATGGGTTTGTGGGATGCGGAAGGTTGGGAGGAGGTGAGAAGGAAAAGGGGCAAGGCGCCTATTCCTTCTGGTCCGGATCAGAGGCTTACTCTGGGAGGGCAAAATTCGAATAGAACAGGAAGAACTGAGGGTAGGAGGGCGCTTTCGGATCATGCTGGGCGGACAGGCAAAACAAAATTTTCTAAGCTGAAAGGTGCGATGTCTGGAGGCAATTCCAAAATCATTTTCACTGTGTCAGAGAATGCAAAGAAATTTTCGTACAGTGAGGCAGTAAAAGAAGGAGCAGTTGGTGATTTAGGTAACCTGGATCTGGAGTTTATAGAGCCTACTGTAGCGGATGGTAAAAGGATAGGTTCCCTCTCTGATGAAGCGATCAAAGAAGCGGAGGGAGGTTGGGATTTATGCATTTTGTTGTATGTGGTTGGGTATAAACCTTGGCTCCGGACGTTTGAGGGATATGCCAATAGGGTTTGGGTAACTAAGAAGCCGTTTTCTGTTCATTCTAGGAACAATGGCTTTTTCGTAGTGAGATTCGGTTTGGAGGAGGACTGCAATAAGATTTTAAAATCAGGTCCTTGGTTCATGGACCGGAACCTGATTATTATGAAGAGATTGTCCCCAGATATGAGAACTGATAGAGATCTCCTTACTTCTTTGCCTATGTGGGTTAGACTTCCTGGTTTAAGTTTTAAACTATGGGGCAATAAGGCCATTAGCGCTCTAACTAGTACCATAGGAGTTCCTATTAAGATGGATGAGGCTACAAAAAATAAGTCTAGACTAGCCTTCGCCAGAGTTTTGGTTGAGGTTAATGTTAAATATGGAATGCCTAACTCCATTGAAGGTAGGGACGAGAATGGGAGGAGTTTCGTTCAAGAAGTAGAATATGAAAATCCTCCTCCCATATGTGGCAAGTGTGTTTGTTTCGGACATTTAACTGATGAATGTCCTATGACTAAGACCTGGGTCCCTAAAGAGACCCAAGCTGCTATCTCAGATAAGCATGGTTTAGCTGATCGTGTAATTGAGTTATCAAATACTCCTGAAAAGGAGATAAATGCTGAAGGGCCATCTTGCATTGATGAGTCTGAAATTGGATCCAAGAATGATGAAGGGGTGGTCCCTTGCAATAATGTAGTGGCGGAAGTTACAGAAGATAGGGAAAACTCTACAAATGTAATTGTTATTTCATCACAGGAACAGAATTTGGGGAAAGTTGCATCCTCAGTAGAGCGGGGTGAGGGGGCAATTTCTGAAGTTACAGAGTCAGATCATGTTACTACTACCGAAACAGGAGTCAGTGAAGATTGCTCCAATATTCCTCTGGCCAGGCCGGAAGGTCCTCCTGATCAAGGAGCCAGGGAGCCATTCATTCCTGCTTCTCCAACTACCCCGGGAGCCATAGATCTGAGATCATCTCCTCCGAAATCACCATCGACTCACATTTCTATTCTTAAACGTCCATTGTCATCATCGGATCACAATACTATTCCAATTTCCTTAACTTCTACTGATTTAGTTTTTCAGGATGAAACTTATAATAATGTTAATTATAGGAGAGGGACTGATCATTGTTATTTATTGCAGGTACAAGAGAATCTGGATCAGGACATAGGAACGACTAAAGTGGCAGAGGAACATAATAGTTATGATAATGTAGACACAGTTCAGGAGGAGATGGAAGAACAGCTTCTTCCGAAGCCCCAAGATACAGAATTTGATAATATTCAAAAGGATAAGCTGGTCCGTAAGAATCCCAAGTGGGTCCAGATGTTAGGTATTCCTTCGGAAGACAAAGGGGAGTCCTCGAGTAGTAGATTACTGAGGACCCGAAACAATAAGGTTTTATAATGTCTGTGGCCTGCTGGAACGTTAGAGGGTTTCATAACCCTAACAGAATGGGAGAAGTGAGGAAAGCTATAGACAAGTTCAAAATTAGCTGTTTTGGTATTTTGGAAAACAAATTGTTGTTTCCAGAGATTTTGAAGTTGGAAAAAACGTTGGATGATGGTTGGAGAATAATTAGTAATATATCATGCTATTTTAAATGTAGGATTATGGTTCTTATAGATGGAAAAATTTGGGATTTCAATTTTATAAGTATGAGTGACCAACACATTACCATTGAACTGATAAATTCCTCGAACTTTAGATGTAATTTGACTTTTGTCTATGCCCAAAATTTTGTTGAATTAAGGAAAAGATTATGGAAGAATCTGCAGGAGGATGCTATAAATATTTATAGGCCATGGATGGTCCTTGGGGATTTTAATTGTATCCGTAGACCCTTAGAAAGACAGGGAAGTATTCCAGCTACTTTTAATAATTTGTTTGAATTAGATGATATGACTTTAGTTACTGGTCTCAATGAGATTAATATTAAAGGTTTTGAATTTTCTTGGTGGTCGGGCCCGTGTAGAAATATTTTCTCTAAAATCGACAGGGTGTTTGCTAACCTTGACTGGATTAACTTATTCCCTAATCTATCAGTTGAATTTTTACCTCCTACGGTGAGTGATCATAATGCTATTCTCATCTCGTTTACCTCTAACTCTAAGGTTAAGAATAGTCCGTTTAGATACATGAATCATTGGTCTTTATGCGAACAATACTTTCCACTGGTTGAGAAACTTTGGGTTATCAACCAAATCGACAGACCTTTGTTTCAAGTTATTAACATTCTCAAAAATATTAAGAGGGATCTCAAGAGATGGAGTGCTAATTCCCGTAACATCAGACTAGAGGTGAATGTACTGAGAGAGAAATGCTCTAGACTTCAGAAACTTTTGGAAAATTCTAATGACCATAACTTAGCTTTGGAATTTCAAAATGCCAAGACCAATTTGGAGCTAGCACTAAAAAAAGAATTCATGGCGGCCAAACAAAAGGCTAAATGTGACTGGCTGATGATGGGTGATGAGGGATCTTCTTTTTTCTATGCTAAAATGTCTAACAGAAGAAGTAGAAACCGTTTGACAAACCTTAATATGGACGGTAAGGTGGTATCGGACAATAAATTTGTTGACGAGGCTATTGATTTTTTCAAGCAAACATATAATCAACCTTTATGCGATCATTTTCCTGAAGTGATTTGCAAAATGGTTATATCTGAGTTTGGGGCTAATTTTTTAAATGAGAGTTTCTCTTTAGAAGAAATCAAATATGCCTTGTGGGATATCAAAGATACTGTTTCGCCGGGACCGGATGGTTTCAATTCGTTGTTTTTCAAGACTCATTCGAATCTTTCGAAAGATATTATTTATAAAGCTTTAAATGATATTTTTCAAAAGGGTCTAATCATTAGAGAATGGAATCACACGTTTATTCATTTGATCCCAAAAAAAGACCATTCCTCCTGTATTCAAGATTTCAGACCAATTGCCTTCTGTAACACTTTATACAAGGTTCTCTCCAAAATCCTGTGTAATAGATTGGGTCCTTTTTTGGATAAGTTGGTATCCCATAACCAGACGGCTTTTATAAAAGGTAGATCAATAGGGGATGGTATCCTGTTAGCTCATGAATTAATCAGAGGTCTCGGAAGAAAGGATAATAAATACATGTGTATAAAAGTTGATTTAAAGAAAGCATATGATTCGATTAATAGAGATTTTGTTATTCATATGTTAAGAAGCTTGGGTTTTACAGATAAATGGATTAAAATTATTGGAAATCTTATTAAGACCCCAGTTTTTTCTATCATTGTTAATGGAGAAGCGCATGGTTACTTTAAAGGTTCTAATGGTCTCAGACAAGGAGACCCACTTTCGCCTATCCTTTTTACCCTAGTGATGGAATATTTTACGCTACTTATGGAAGAGAAAGTTAGGGGTGGTCTGATCTCTCCAGTTACGGACTTTGGTAACAAATTGACTCACTTGATTTACGCAGACGATATCATTCTTTTTACCAAAGCCAATGTGCAAACTGCGTATGCTATTAACGAAGTTTTTAAAACTTTGAAAATGGTCACTGGTTTGGAGTTAAGTGCGGAGAAATCTAATATCTTTTTTGGGAAAGGGGTTGATGGCTGTACAGACATCTGTTCTATCCTCAATATTCAACAATCAACCCTTCCTATAAGGTATTTGGGTATTCCTCTGTCAAGTGCTAATTTGAGGGATAAGGATTGTTCTCCGTTGATAGAGAAGATCAAAGTTAGGATTGGAAGATGGGAAACTAAAATGTTGAGCTTAGCAGGGAGACTGGAACTTATAAAATCTACTATATATCCTATAATTCAATTTTGGATGCAATGTTTCTATCTCCCTGTTGCTACTGTTCAGAAGAATAAACATATGATATTAAATTTTCTTTGGAAAAGTCGCAGTAGTAAGATTCCTTGGGAGGTTCTAAGTAGACAAAAAGAAGAAGGAGGTATGGGTTTGAGAAACTTAGAAGAGATGAACAAAGCGCTATATATCAAATTGATTTGGAAAATCATTAACTTAGAAGGCAGTTGGGCGGTATTCATGCATGGTAAATACATAGGGCTTAAAAGTTTCTGGGATACTAACCAGCGTTCGGATGACTCTGAGGTGTGGAAATTTATTTTAAAAAATAGTCATGAAGCCTTGAATTGCCTCTCCCTTAACATTGTAGATGGCAAATCTACTTCGTTATGGTATGATCCTTGGTTAAATGGGAGTTCTATTATGGAATGCATTGGTAGGGATACTGCTTTTAGAACAGGTACAGATAATTTAATGCTTAGCAGGATTTTAAGTAATGGTGAATGGAGGTGGGACTTGTATAGCTTTCTATTTCAAATTCAGAGTGAAATAGAAGATGTCAAGATTCACAATAACAAAGAGAGGGATTTCTGGTCCTGGAAGTGCTCTAAGGATGGGCAATATCAGTTTAAAAAAGTTTGGAACTCGGTTCGAACTAGGTTTGATACTAAATTTTGGGCGACTATGGTCTGGAACAAAATTCATGTTCCTAAAATGGCAGTCTGCCTTTTCAAAGCCATTAATGACTTTCTCTTGACAAAAGAAAGATTAATTCAGAAGCAGATAGTGGTCGATCAGAATTGTGTGTTCTGTAATAGTCACATTGAAAATATAGACCATCTATTTTTTCAATGTGACTTTACAGAAAAGATCTGGTTTTGGAGCTGTAAATTTTTTTTCCTAAAGCCGAAGAGTTTATTTTCTTTTATCCTGAAGGAGGATTTAACGAAAATTGTTTCTATATCTAGCTCTCAAAATTTCAAGTCAGATTTGTTTCAACTTTCACTCTCAGTTTGCGTTTGGCATATTTGGAAAGAAAGAAATGAAAAGATTTTTCAGAATCGTTTTACAGATGGGACGAAGGTTTGTTTAAAAATTTTCCAAACTATGAACATCAGAATGGCAAAATCAAAATATTTTCAAAACAGCACTGGCATGAACTCGGAAATAGCTTTGAAATGGGGCTTTACCTCCCAACGCTGAATTGGGGACACAAACATAATTCTTGTTTCCTTTTGCCACTTTCTTGTTCCTATGTCTTCTGGTTCCAGATCTCGAGTACCTGTTTTATTTTACAATGATTTCTTTGCCTCTCTAAATTACATTATAACTGTTTTTCATCCATAACTAATCAGTAGCTTTTAAGTGTATTGATCTGCAGGTGGAGCAATATGTCTGTGGATTCCTGGACAACAAGACATTGATATATTATGGACAGATTAGAAGCTCCAAAAGAAGCAGTTCTACTGAGGACAATAGAAGATATATCAAAAATTTATCTTGCTTAGTGTCGTCTCGAGAAACAGCTGATGTTTTCCTATGGTTTATCAAATTTTTCAGATCTGTGATGAATCTTAGATCTAAACTGTTAAGTTCTTGTTTGAAGGTTGTTTAGAGTATTTTCAGCATCCCTGACCTGGAATTATAAAAAATCTTCGTTAGTCTGAAGGTTTAAGGAACAAAGAAGAAGAATTTTAGATTGTATACTTACTCAAGTTTCTTCTGGAGGGATGGTGTTTTGAGTCTCAACTGTTTTCTTTTGGAGATCGTTGGTGTTTTGTCGTCTCAGAAGTAAAAGGAGGAGACTAGATCTTTAATGGCAGCAGCCATTTTTGTTTCTCGCGAAGCTTTTTTGGAAAGTATAGAGTTATGAAGAGAACGAAGAGTCGTATTGCCTTTTTCCTTATCGAGATGTGTCTGGTTCTTTCTGGAGGCTTCCAATCTTTGGGCATGTTATTGGGTGTTGGGTGTTGGGTTGTATTTGTTCTTTGGGCCCAACGTATATAGTTGTGTTGTTTGTATTGTTTTTTGTTTTGTTTCCGGGCCGGTTGATGGCTTTTGTTTCTTGTGACTTGTTGGTCCTGACTTTTATTCTTAATAGAAAAGTTTGAACCCCTTTTTCAAAAAAAAAAGATAAACTGTTTGTGTTTGCTCATACCAGTCCCATGACTGACCTGGAGTTTATTGTTCCCTTCCTAAACTCTGGATGCCCACCATTTTCCACACGGGCAGTCTAGAGTTGGGTTTCTTAGATATTCAGGTTGAGTAGATTATCTGGAGCTAGCCAGTCATTGGACGACTGACCTTGCTTTCCGCTAGCTATGGATTGGAGCATTCTATTGAAGACATTATATCCGCTGCTGATGTTATCTTTTCTTTCCGCTGCTATTGTCATTGTATCATATCTCTGGTATTGTTGTATCTTTTTGATATCATTGTTGTATATCATATTCTGGATATTGTATTCATTGGAGTTGTATATGATATCATCTATTTCTTTATTTCCGCTGTGTTGTTATACTTAATGTTGTTATAAGCTCCGGCGAATCGGATTTGAACGGTCGAATCTGCGACATTCTAGTACAATGTGAAGTACGGATGTCGATTTTCGAGCGGGCAAAATCCGAGACGTTACATTTTATGTCATCAACCTTTAAGAAACGGCAATGATGCCACCTATCTTTATATCGACTATAATGATGCCGCCTATTTTCAATTTCGACATTAATAATTAAGGCAGTAATGCCGCAAGTCTTCTATTATAAGCGGCATAGTATAAGCATCATAGTAGCCTAGCTTTATGAAATTGATTTCAATTGTTTTAAAACGATGATGTCGAAGGACATCAAGGGAGACATTCCTATTTATGATGCTGGAAGCCTTTATTTCACATGACCAAGTGCTATACTTCATAGAACCGGCATCCTATGTATGCGACATAAATTATTTAAGCCCCAAGGCCTTATACTTTATAAAATCGGAATTGTTTTTAGAGCTTTGATATGGAGGGATGCGAAGTCCCATGTCGACCATATGAATGCCACATGTTTTCAATGGTGAATATAATCTAAAGTTTGGCGTTATGCCATATATACAAGAGGTGCGACATTCTACTATATTTCCAAACATACACATAGCGTTATTAAAATGTTTTATAAAGTAGCAACATAAATTAGTAAAGTAAGGGGATATATTTTACTTGTTTTAAATATGAATAAAAGGGATTAATCGTGTATAATGATAAATGTTTCCAAAGAATAAATTATTGTCTAGCCCTAGTTTTTATTTGAAATTACCGAAGAAGATTATTACTTAAGGTTAAGTAATTATAAGATGCCAATTGATTGAACATATTTGAATGATGGATGCTATATGTTCTTTCAGTTATTTTGCATAATTATTATTGTCATACTCATCTCATTATGACCCATAGCTGCATTTTGGGATAAGAAAAAGGCAGAATAACCAGCTAGGTTGACACATTAGTGAGTATAATCAGAATTAACTCCTGAGTAAGTAAAATTGCAATCAGGAGATCAGATAGATCAGAAGAGTTAGGATGCCCAAAACAGATCAAAAGATTATAATTTGAGAGATGTTATTGGATAGTTCCAATAGGTTTATAGTGATCCCATAAAAAATGTGGCTTGAGTAATGTTATTAGAGGATATCCAATAGATTCCTAGCGATCCCATGAAAATTATGATTTGAAAGATGTTATTGGAGCGTTCCAATAGGTTCATAGTGATCCCATTAAAACTATGATTGGAAATTGTTATTGTTAGAAACCAATAGGTTCTTTGTGATACCATGAAAACCATGATTTCAGACAGGTGGTCCATAAGAGCTTTGATAGGTTATTAGTCAGGCCGTGAAAACTAATAGGTTCATAGTGACCTAAGGAAAACTATAGATTGAGACGGATAGTCGGATAAAATTACGACGGACAGTCTAATAACTTGGGATGGGCAATCCAGTGTATGTTGCATGTTTGCTTATCATTATGTTATGATGTTTTAACCATTGTGGATGCAGGAGCATAGTATATGGTTAATATATTTTGGTTAAGATACCAGTGAGGGGAAAACCCGTTTGCTTAGCGACGTGGTCTCACTAGATATCTATTTGATTTGAGATGGTAGGTTTGTATTCACACCAAACTATTTGGTTGATCCGAAGTTTTTGTTTTTTTCCCTTAAACTCTCGTATTCATTTGAGTAGGTCGAGAGTAAGGGCTTCTACGTTTCCAGCAAGACGAATAAGCTTCCGAAGACGTGCATGAGGCAATCTAGCTTTTTAGGAGTTCTTATCTTATCTGATGTGTTGTTTGATTTTTCCTGTATGGATGTAATGGTAAGTTATATAATTGCCAAATGTTAGGCTCTGATCAACCAAGAGGTTATCTTCATATGTCGCACTTGGAGAATCTTGTAATAATTATATTTTTTCTGAATGTGGGATTGCGAGTGAGATTATGTAAGAATATGAAATGTTATTTATGAAACGAAATGTGAAAGTCTTATATTAAATTGTGTTTAAAAAATTTCATATTCACATGCTTCTAATTATTGATATGATTAACATAGCCGCATTTTGTCACCAAAAATTAATACCATGGATGACTGCATCATCCATAGCACTTAGTGTCGGGCTTCAAAGTGGGGGATGTTACATAATACATCAAAGAAATTTTTAGCAATGCAAAGGACATGGTTGTTGGATTCACGGACGTACAAGATAATAGAAACAAATCAAACAGGAAGCGACTCCAGAACAAAAGTCACCAAAGAAATAAAAAGAAGAAAAATAATTTTTGGTTTTACACTAAAGTGTAAAAAGCTTCTTTTATACAAGGCGGGGAGGCAGATGTTATCCATATCTTTTCTAAAGGAAACTGTTACTACAAACCATGATGTGGAATTATGAGAAGCATGTCGAGGACCAGGATGTCGAAGAAGAGGCAAAAAAGCATGCAAAAAAGGATGCCGCGCTCCATAAAAGCTAATGCCAAATACTAATAAGAGGATGGACTCAAAGCTTCATGAGATGACATGTGAGAGGATCTCGAATGACAGCAACGTGAAGAAAGGTAACGAATTCTGTGACGACCCACCTTTTTGAACAGTTCAAGTCGATAATAAACCACATATGTCCAACTCAAACCGTTTAAAAGATAGATTATCAATTGGTTTATTTTAAAGAAATAAGAAGAAAAGAAGAAAACAATAACAGATTCTCGCAGTGGAACGATAAAATACAATAATCACATAAACAGTTCATGAAGCTGTTTAACAATATAAACTTAATTCAAATTTACAACATAAATCAGAGTTATATAGTATTGTCAGAGTTATACATTTTAATAGACAGAATGAAATAGTGCAGCGGAATAAATAAAAGTAAATATGATATACCAAATCTTCGTCTTCGTCCTTCGGAATGACTGTCTTCGATAATTGAAAAACTCGGTCATACCCGAGCGTAATGAAAACAAAACACTCGAATCGGGACTAAAAATCCTCATGTAAGTGAAATCAAATCAGGAGAAATATAATTTCAAAATGAACTGTTTCTTTCCATTTTCAACAAATCTGGACTCAGATCCAAATTCCAAACAAATGAATTGAATTTCCAATGTTTCAATTCAATTACTTTCAAATTCAATTTCATTCGATTTCAATTTAAATCAATTTTAGTTTTGATTCAAATGATTTAATTTAGTGGCTCGAGTTTCAATTCAAATCGCATTTCAAAACCATTTCAGTTTATATAAATTCAAGTCTAATCTCAATACACTAATTTAAATCACTTATATCAATTTAACTTCAATGTTCAAATTTTAAGATTCAAATCTTTAAAATAATCCAATTTCCATAATTCAAAATATATATTGATTATAACTTCGAACTTTCAAATTGAATTCTTTACACAAATTCTTTTAACAAATTTTAATTCCAACATTTCCAAAGCTCGAATTTGAAAATAATCCAATTCAACGTATCTAGTATCAAAATCATTTAATGGTTGGATTTTAAACATCGGCCTTTTCACAACATTTCCTTTTTTATTTATTAAAGTTATAGAAAAATTTGCAAACCCTCTTTATTGCTCTTTTTAGGAAAAATATATATTATTATAAAAATTAGAGTTTAAATTTTATAAATGAAATTCAAGTTAATTTCAAAAACTAATTTTAATTTGATTCACAAAATTAAATTCTTTATAATATATAAATTTCTAAAGGTTAGATTTTAAAGCCTTTTAAAATTCAATAAATAAAACTCAATTTTCGCCGAACGGCTATAAAATCACAAAAGTCACAATTCTGCCAAAGCAGTCAACTATGCATCAAAATTTGCATATCAGATAGGATATCCAACGTCCATATCAAATTTAAATGTCTAGGTGATAAATCATATCAATAATGGTAATAACAGAGTGATAACATAGAAACATCAAAACCACTAGCAACATACAGCCAACCAATAATATCATCCATCACAATATGAGTTAACATCCAAATCAACCAATTCAACTATGTCACACAACAATCAATAATTACCAATGTCGGGATGTTTTAACTAAAGGTGATACGCAATCCAATATCGATTTAAATATCAAATTTAGATATCGATCTAATAAGTGTATAAAATGTCAAATTTTTCCTATCAAATTTAAATGTCACATTTACCATCAATTCCAACTATCCATTTAATAGTCAAATTCCTAACAATTTTAACTGTCAATTTACACTATCAATTTTAATATCAAATTTTATTAACCAAATTTAAATATCGGTTTTAACTGTCAATCAATTCAAATTCAACCAATTCAAACATATCACACAACAATCAATAAATATAAATCACTTCATGATTTCAATTTAGCTAATCATTAGAATATTTAGTACTTCGTGAGCGTTTAAAACACTCACCTTTATTTGAAACTAAAATTTTTTTAGCTTCAAATAAATTCCACTTCAATTCATGTCGTAGACGACTTCGATACGATTCCAATGCAACTTGTTTCGTTTGAATCCGACCTTGTATGGAAAAGATACGAATTTATTAATATAACGATAATTAAAACATAATTAGCAAAATTAATTAACAAATTAAACTAATTAATACATAACCCACCCCAAATGATTGTCCAAGGCAAAACCCGATCGAACTCATCACACACGCAACCAACCTTTCGAGACGCGCGCGCCACTAGACGACCGGAGTTCCATCAGACATTGCCATGTCGAGTGCCTCGGCCATCTCTACAACCACGAACAATCACGCCGCCCTAGTCACTGCCATCATCCCACAAAACGAGAAAACCCACAGCTCGAACGCAAGGCAAAGTCGGCGACCACACTGCGCAAGACGACGATCCGACCGTCGATAACATCGAGCTCAACGAGATATTCAACTTTGCTTTTGGTGGCAATCGATTTCGTTGAGTGGATTATGAGAAATCGAGGAGAGAAGATGGATGAAATTTGGCCATTAACGAGAATGAAGCGACGATGAACGATTCGGAAGACTAGGGTTTGCAAAATGAGGGCCTTATATAGGCAATTACAAAACACTATTCACACGACAAATATTTCGAACTCCAAACGAAGCGTGCCGCCTGGCGTTCTATATGTTATCCTTTATTCCAAACACAATGGAATATGTTTCGAGAGCCAATTCCATCATATTCAGAAGATAGCTTTTCAAAATCAATTTATTTTAATTAAAATTCTGAAAATAAATCCTACGCGTTTCAAGCTCGCACGGCCAAATGATAAGTCTGATCGCTACAGAACTTGAAATCCTATAATGATTCCCTATTACGGATCCGATGAAACTAGTTTCATCGAAATACGAGACAGTGCTTAAAAAGACTATTTTTACCCATTAATTAAAACAAGATATTTTAAAAATCAATTTAGTCACTTTCAAATCGAATTTTAAAAGTTCACCAAATCCATTCTAATTTAAATAGAATTTAAATCAACTTTTGAAATCGTTTTCATTCATATTAAATTCAGGATTCAATTATTTGAAAATTTCCAATATTAAATATAACAATTTAATTGTCAATAAATCACTATATTTAAAAATATAAGTTATTTAACTTATAAAATTTGCTTTTAAAAGCGAATTCAAATGATAAAACGACTACTTCTGTTCTTTATAAAATTATAACCATAGTCAAATAAGACATACTTATATATATTATTTCAAATATCATTTTATAAATAAAATGTTCATTCTAATTCAATACACAAATGTTTTTACATTAAATACATAGATACACTATGCTACACTTATTTATTTAAAGTATTTCAATAATCCAATTTCGATGAATTCCAATATTAGAATTTCAATGAATTTCTTATCAAACAATTATTTTCTATTTCATTAAATAATTCAACATTCATTATTCAATTACAGCTATTGATTATAAACACATTCAATACATAGAATTTCATATAAATAAATTTATGCTTTTTCTTTTAAATGAACATTCATTCGACTCTTTATTTACTTAACATTGATCATTTCAATTTCTATTCAATTACTTATTATTTAGTATTATTTAATTTACTTTCTAATATAAGTTATCAACTTTCTTATATTGAAATTTGTTATTTAAAATTTTATCTAAATTCATATCGGATAAATTTCATTAATAAATCATTAAATTTTATTTCTAACAATTTTTATTCAAAAATTTATATAAACTTAAATATTTTAAAAGGTTAAAAATACGGGTCGTTACAATCTCCCCCACTCAAAACTTTTCGTCCTCGAAAAGGGGTTGAGTAAGTAATGTAACATTTGATATATTTTACTCAAAATATTCAACTTATAAAAGTTTAAACCTATTTTGCAAAACCTTTACTATGCTTCCGCTACGCTACCACGATAATGGCTTATTTGTAAATAAGTTATAAAAAAATTAAAGTCTCAAAAATTTTCTTACACCCGAATTTACGGAAAATTTCGGCAGCGTCTCCTTTGCACGGCTCGATCGTAAAAATTTACAATATACATATATATAACAAATATACATCTCATATCAATGATGAGGCATCCTGTAGGGAAAAATATAAAAGTATGGTATGTAATCCGAGATATGTACCTTATTATTATTAATATGAG
Organism: Allium fistulosum; assembly: GCA_030737815.1. Taxonomy (NCBI): domain Eukaryota; kingdom Viridiplantae; phylum Streptophyta; class Magnoliopsida; order Asparagales; family Amaryllidaceae; genus Allium; species Allium fistulosum. The sequence continues at coordinate 418,194,689 of CM060907.1, read as the reverse complement.
CGAGTCTGCTCATATTAAAGCAAGAACAAGCGAGCCAAAACGCATATACGACCGAATGGGCTTCAAATGTACCTATCTTATCTCAATTTGAATATTAGTTGCTTACAAAAAGATATAGAAAGCATGCATGAGTTTGATAGAACTATATAACATGAATTCTAAATCCAAACCATAAGCATAAGCATAAATACACAACATAAGAATCATATGCAACCAAAATGGTTATAACAATGATTTGCAACAAAAGAAATCATCCAACAAATAATATCCATCCAATTAATTCATACCTATTTCATTCACATTCAATTTTATTCAATTTCAATTTATTTCACTATATTTAACACACAAGCAACTAATTCACATTTATAATGAAACATAAAACTACATGCAACCAAAACAACATAGCATCATTAAAATAAAGCAATCAGATATAACATGGTAATATGTCGTAACTACAAGGATGATGCAATTCTATATGAAATTATAATGATGTAAAAGCTAAATGCAACTAGAAATTATTATAACAACTATGTGTAACACATGAATGTAATGCAACTAATAAGGATGATGTTATACTACATGCAACCAAACAACATAGCAATCCTAAGCAAGAAACAATCATAGCTAGCAATCACAGCATACAATCATTTTATTAAAATCTATGCGATATATATACACCATTCATACATATAACAATTTCGATCTCTTACTCGAATATGCAATATTATTTTTCAAACTAGTATTAGTAACCCGACTACTCTAGTGCGGACTCTAATCCGACTTCTTGATTAGAAACTTCCATCCTCCTTACATAGTAATAAACTATAATAGAGAACTTCAAATTTGTATCAAAATTCTGTATTAGTGTTCATCATCGAGAATCGAGCGAACAATCCTAAATCGGACAGGTGTGAATTACCTTAAAATCGTGTATTCAAATCTGAATCAAAACTATAAATGCAAATAGAATAGTCTATATACAACTTACGTATTTATTCCATTGGTTTCTTAATTACACCAATAGATAATTCAAGTGGTTTTTATATTCAATTCTTAAATGTTTGAAAATTTTCTTTGTTAAAAATTCTTTTATAACAAAATACTTTTATATTGAAATAATTTTATATTGAGAATACTTTTAATAACTCGATGTTTCAACAAGTTTATCCTCGTTCTTATAGAATCTAGCAATACGTTGATCAGACGCAAGACTAGAAATCTCTATGTACTTAGTAGACCCATTTCAACACCCAGTGAAATACTTGGAAAACTTTTAAAAATAGATATGGGAAGTACCAATCGAAAACCAATCATGGATCGCAGCTACACAATGGTTACACCCCTATCCCAAAGGAAACATCTGTAACTTTGGGTAATCTCTACCCAGCGAATTACGCCACGCAAATCAAAATCAAATCGTCCATGGATCGTAGTCTACTTAGCGGTTATTCCCAATGGTTACATCTTTATCCCAAAGAAAACATAGTAGACTATAGGCAATCAATTCCCCTCGAATTACGCCATGAGTATCGCAGTTTACTTAGTGGTTACACCCTATGGTTATGTTGATATCCCAGTCAAATCATAGTAAACTATAGGCAATCTCTACCACCTCGAATTATACCATGTACATCGACCATAGATCACAGCTACACAATGGTTACGTCGCTATCCCAGCGAAATCATAAGTAGACTGTAGGCATCACGCCCCCTGAATTACGCTATGCTAATCGAATCATAAGACCATAGGTTACGCTATGGAATTCAATGAAACTCATGAGTTTATGTCTGGACGACCGAAATCAATCAATAGAAGGAATCCACGAAGTGGATTATTGAAAATCATGGAGGGTACTTCCCATATCTTTTACTTCGAAATATAGCATATTATATATAGTACCCTTTTCAAATCATAACTTTAAATATCAAACTTATATAAATTCCATTATATATAAGATTTCATTTTCAAATCGATTACCTTCTAAAATCAATAGTCTCGAATATATAATATCACTCTTATATAAATTCTGTTATATATAAGGTTATCACTTCCAGATCGAGTACCTTTCAAATCAATAGTTTTCGAATCAACTTCATACTTATACAATTCATTTCTATATAAGTTCGAAAACTCTCGAATCAATATTTTAATAGAGTCAAAGGTCCTTGAAATCAATAAATTTCACATGTCCGTTCAGTCTCAAATCCATAAATGATTTCAACAAATCATTCTTTTCAAATCGAATATCACTAAAAATCCAAAATCTTCAAAATTAATAGCTTCATAAATAACTTCAGTTTACCATTTATATCAAATTTATAAATCAATATTTCCTTTTCAGAAATCAAATACTTCCCACAATCATTTTATGCATAAATAACTTTATAAAACTTTTACTAAGATTATAAACATTTCTTGAAACAAATTTTATTATAAAACCTTTCAAAACTAAATTTCATATTTATACAGGATCAAATTTGCTTTTAAAAGTCATTTTGCAAATAAATAAGTTTTTATAAGACATTTACTGCGTTTGAAAACATTTCTTAAACTTCTTCCATTTAAAACATCTCAAAACTAATTTCATACTTGTGTAATTCAAAATAACCTTATACACCATTCTTATCAAAATAGGTAAGATATAAAACTTGTTTAAATTTTATTATTATTTTCAATTAAAGAGTTATAAAACTATAACTTTATGCTTTTTAAAAATACTAAGCTTTAAATTTAAATACCAACTTGGAAGTGTTCGACTATTCAAACTATTCAAAAAAATCAAATTCCAATTCAAAATTGGAAATCAATAATCAATCATCTCAACAAGATGCACAATCAATCAATCCTAATGCATAGGATACATGTGTTCATAATATAATTCAATCAAAAATTTGAGAACTGAACAGCTGGTTTTTATTTCAAATCGTTTGAAATAAATATATACATATCTCTTTTGAATATCAAATCATACTTCAGGGATTTGAATAAAAAAATTTCATCAAATCAGTCATGTAGCCAAGCTACCACAATGGCCTTCCCCACTTTGAAACTTGAAAATGAATGTCGATGATGCTGCTATCATTACCGAAATTATTTCCCAGCGACATAAGTGAGTTCTGGACTTCTATTTCTTTTGAAATCATTTTGAAAACCATTTGAAATCGTTTTGAAATTACTTATAAACATTTCTTTTTGGAACATACTTTCAAATCTTGCAATTATATATTTCTAGAATCTTAAAACCCAATTTCAAAACTCCCGGAATTCAAACTCTCAAATTTCCAGTTTGAATAACTTTTTATTTATTTATTAACCATATCTAGATAAACCATATTTCATATATTACTTTCAAATGGTATCCATTATTCTTTAAAATGATACAAGGGGAAATTCAGATATATATTCACTTCAAAATCCCTGTACAAACATGCAGTTTCTCAAACTGGTTAAATATATTTCAAAAAACCAAAATTTCCAACCAAAGTCAAATGCTCAAATCAACAGCCAATAGTCGATGCTCATAAACTGGCCGAGCACGACTCATCCATCAATAAGTGATAATATGCACATCCATATTAATCAAACAATCAATCAAAGAAGAGATAACATCCAATCATCATCAACCGTCATGAATGATTTTATCAGTTTATAGAATTCATTCTTTTATATATATATATATATAAAATATAAAGTCTGCGTTCAAAATCATTTCATTTATCAATTTCAAAATATTTTTATAGCACTAACAAATACCGTTCTCATATACGTATATACACTCAATGAGCTTATCCTACAGGATTAGGTATACGCTAAACCAAAGCTTTGATACCAACTGTGACGACCCATCTTTTTGAACAATTCAAGTCGACAATAAACCATACATGTCCAACTCAAACCATTTAAAAGATAGATTATCAATGGGTTTATTTTAAAGAAATATGTAACATCCCTAATTTTTGATAACATTATTCAGAAAATTTAATTATATAAATTAAATAGAATAATGAAGATAAGGAGATTGAGATTTGAATAAATTACATAATATGGCCGTGCTTATTAACAAAGTAAATGGGCTTAAATTGGTTTATTGGTTAATTAACTACACATGGGCATATTAGTAAATGGCCATTTTATTTTACATGGCTATACACTCCATATCTTTGTCCATTAACGTTTTATTTCTCACTTTCACAAACGCAAATCAAAAACAAAACATAGTCGGCCACTAACAAGGAGGAAATGAGGGATTTCAATAAAAAGCTAAAGATCAAAATCTAGGGAGGATTAATCAACAACAAATCTCAAATTCCTTATCAATTTTAAGGTGAATAATAATTTCATACCATCTCTATTTTTATTTTATGATTATATGGTTTTGGATTTATGATTTAAATTCATTTTTGTGATAATTGATGATGATATGCTTGAGCTATATTATGTTGATTTATTTTAATTCATACGCATGTGAATTTGCACGGTTTTGATGTAAAACCGAGAATCTATGATTTTAGATGGCTATGGAAAAATTTATGTTAAGTGAAACATGATTTTGGAGATGGGTTTTAATTTTCAGAATTTTTCAAGCTATGGAAATCTTATTATGAAATTTTAATGAAAAATATGATATAATTGGGTTTAAAATTTGTTTTGAGAATTTCAGGAAGAAATTGGGTCTAAATTTTTAATATGCTTGATTACATGATGAAATTGATTTTTTGTGATTTTTGGGGATTTTTCCTAATGATTTACTATGGAAAATAAAATATTTTAAAAGGACTTTTTTGAAATAATTGGTTTTAGTATATGGAAGGGCTAAAACGTTACATTTTTAATGGTTTAATCTGATATAAATGCGGCGGTTTTAAAAGTAAAGTATTTGAAAATTTTATGTGGCAGCCAATCAATGGTTTATAAATAGGCAAGTTGTTAAAAAGAAATTACTAAAAGTTGCAACAATTCAGCCTTTAACCCATAAAAAGGGGTATAGTAAGTACCTTTTGACTCCTTTGATTCCACCTCATCCTAGTCGAAACCACCATAGTGGATTTTAAGGAAGGCGGAAGCCTTGGTGTCGAGAGGTAAGCTTTCGATGGAGTCGAAACCGTGCTTTGTTCTCACAAGTTAAGTTATTGCGTTGTTTTTCCTAAAGCTTTCGACACAGTCGAAACATATGTTTTCGAAAAGGTTTTATAAGTAACTTTCGAAGAAGGTTGCCATATTATGTAAGAAGTTAACTTTTGAAGGGGTACCTTTATCTTGAAAACCATAGCTTTCGACTGGATTGGTTTCAACTTAGTCGAAACCTACCCGCTATTCTACCTTTCGACTATATTGACCAGTAATGCTTTCAAAAGGTTATCCTTAATTTTTACATTAAACTAAGCCTCTTTCCTAATTACTTTCGAAAGGGTTGAGGGTTTCGAAGGTGACCGAGTCGAAATGGGGTTCTGACTCTGTCCTTCAAAGTTTCTTTAAAAGGTTCTTGCTTTCGACTAGATGGTTCCGACACCATCAACTTTTCCCCATATTTATTTTTGTTAGTTTCGAAAGAGATACTTTCGTTTATAACCATTTTGACCCAAATGATTTTTAAAGAGTAAACCCAATGCTTTCGAAAGGGTATTTCATTTGTTTCGAAGCTATGTTTTAAAGAATGTTTCTTGATACCATCGAAAGGTATCATTGGTTCCAAAGGTATATACTTAGAGTTTTGAAAAGAGGTTTTCTACGCTTTCAAAGGAGGTCATCCAGTGGTTTCGAAAGTGATGTTTTAAAGTTTCAAAACAAATGAACCATTCTCATTTTCAAAGGAATAACCATGGCATAAATAATGATTTTGGAATATTATTCACATTGTTATTGACCCATAACTGTATTATGTGGAAATGGCAAAATAACCAGCTAGGTTGACCCAATAGTGAATATTACTTAACAGATGTTAAAATCTTAATTAAAGATATTGGCAGGGGCCAATAGGTTTACAGTAAGCCCATGAAAACTGTATGATATTGGAAGGTGCCAATAGGCTCATGGTCAGCTCATGAAAACTATGATTTGATACTGGAAGGGGCCAGTAGGTTTGTAGTTAACTCATGAAAACTATATCCGAATAATGATTTTGACAGATAGTCAATAGGTTCCTAGTTAGCCCGTGAAAACTAGGATATATAAAATGATATTGGAGTTACCAATAGGTTCTTAGTGATCCCATGAAAGCTATGTAATTGGACAGATGGTCCATAAATATTTAAAAGGTTAATAGCAACCCTTAAAACCATAATTGATACAAATAGTCATAATAAATGGGGATGGGAAATCCAGATTTGATTTAATTGTTTTTCATACCATCATAATGTTTTGAAATACTATGTTTTAACTATTGTGGATGCAGGAGCACAATATATGGTTTTATAAATGTTTTAGGATACTAGTGAGGGGAAAACCCGTTCCGCTAAGCGGTGTGGTCTCACTAGATATCTAAACGGTTTGAGATGGTAAATTATTATTCATACTAGGCTTTATGTCTGACTCGAAGTTTTTGTTTCCCCTTAAACTCTCAGATACTCAATTAAATTTAAGTAGGTTGAGAGTTAAGGTTTTCAGGTGTTCCTTTAGACGAATAAAGCTTCCGAGGACGTGTAGGAGGCATGCTTGTTATTAGAGTTCTTTTATTTCCGCTGTGTGTTTTGTTTGTAAAGACAAATTGTTTACTTGCCTATCTATATACTTTGATCTACCAAGGGGGCATCTTCATATGTCGCTCTTGGCGTATTTTATAATTATTATATGTTATCTGAACGTGGTCTGCAAATTGGGATTATGTAATCAATTTGAAATATTTTAAAGTGGAATGTGGAGTTTATTTGTTGTTTAATTTTTTTTCCATATTCTTGTGTTTTTTGTATATCAATGTATCTAATATCGCCGTATTTAGTCGTCGAGGATTAATAACTATGGATGACTATAGCATCCACATCCATTTGTTTTGGGCCTCCAAGTAGGGGGATGTTATAAGTTGGTATCAGAGCATAGGTTTATGAAACTTTAAAAGAAACTTAAACCCAAAAGATTTTCCAATCATAATCCAATGAATCAGATAATAAGATTTGGGTTTGGGTTAACGCTATAGTAACGTATTTGTATTTGCTATATATAGTTATATATGTGTAAGTATGTATGCCCCATTCTCTTAGTCCTTTCTTTTGTATCTTACTAAGGCTCATATGCAGATTTACGAGAAAGGAGATATGAAAGCAGGAATGGGAAGAGGAAATCTAGGTGGAGGAAGCACCAAAACTAATGGAAATGCTCGACCCACTACCAGGAGAAACCCAGGTCAACCGGCTAATGCTAGTAACAAAATGTTGAAGCCAATGTAGATGCTGGAAATCCACCAATAGATATGGGGGTGATGTATCAGTTCTTTGCTGGTTTGATACAAGCTGGAGCTACTGCCGGTGTTTCTGGGAATATAGGAGGAGCTAATCCTGTGGCTCCAGTTGGGAATATTGCTTTGCTGAGTAGAGATTACACCAGTTTGGGTGAGAGGCCATTCTTGGGAACGGAGAGTGTTGTAGAGGTTCAGAATTTGTTGTTGCATTGTGAGCATATATTTACTGATTTGGGTCTGAATGACGGGAAAAAGAAAAGGTTGGCTTCTAGACAGTTGCAGGAGTCAGCACTGCATTGGTGGAATAGTGTCACTGCCGGAGTTCCGGAAGAGCAGTTAACTTGGTCTGATTTTTAAATGAGATTTGAGCAGAAGTTTGTATCTGAGTTTTCTAAGTCTGAGCTGATGAGGAATTTTATGGATTTATTGCAAGGAGAGATGTCAGTAGTCGAGTATGTTACTAAGTTTGAAGATCTGTCTCGATATGGATATGCTATTATAGATACTGACATTAAAAGGAATGAGAAGTTCATTTGGAGATTGAGGCCCGAGCTTTCTAGAATGACCATGACACATGTCCATGATCCATGTAATATAGTGGTGGAGATGGCCATTCGCTATGAGGAGTTACTTGCTGATTTAGCTAAAGAGAAGTCAATGGAAACCCAGGGTTCTCAAGGGAAGAAGAGGAAGTTCTTTAAGAAGAAGGGAACCCCGAAGGGAGATACTGTTGAGAAGTCAAAGGCTGAGGTAGTTTTCTATAAGTGAAGGGTCACTTTGCTAATGAATGCCGATCAGGAAATGGGAAGAAAGCTGCAGTTAAGAAGAATGTGAAATGCTTCAATTGTGATCAAGTTGGGCATTACAAGAATCAATGTCCAAAGCCAATTAGGGAGGACAAAGAATTTTTTTTACTATAGGACTAGCTAGGCCTACTGCAGCACATAAGGGAAAGACTGTGATGGAAGGTACGCTTTTGATTCAGAGTATTCCAGTTAGAGTACTTTTTGATACCGGTGCATCACATTCATTTATATCTCAGTGTTGGTTGATAGATTATGCTTAAAACCCACCTACCTTGTTACTTCCTTAAGGGCTGCGAATCCTATAGGAGGGTATGCAACTCTAGGGTTAAGATGTGACCAGTTAGAACTTGATTTGTTAGGTCATAAATTTTCATGCAGTTTGTACGTTATTGATTTCGTAGATTTCGAGATCGTTTTGGATATGGGTTGGTTGAGTAGGTATGAGGCTAGAATATTTTGCCAATATATGGAAGTATCATTGAGACACCCTTATAGTCATAACCGAGTGATATTCTCATTAGAGAATACTGACCGGAGTGTTAGTGCTGTGGAGGTAGGAAATGATTTAAGTCAGGTTCAGGTAGCAAAAGAGTTTGCAGATGTCTTTGAGCCAGTCACTGGACTACCCTCGAAAAGAGCTGTTGATTTTAGAATAGATCTTGTGCCAGGAGCTGAACCTGTAAGTAGACCACCTAGCAGGATGACACCAGCTGAGATAAAGGAATTGAAGGTGCAGCTAGTGGATCCAGAAGGAAGGAATTTTATTAGACCAAGCAGTTCGCCTTGGAGAGCGGTCGCGGTGTTTGTGAAGAAACCAAATGGGTCGTTAGGGATGTGCATCGATTATCGTAAGTTAAACGAAAGGACGATTAAGAATAAGTATCCTTTGCCAAGAATAGATGATCTGTTTGATCAGTTGAGTGGAGCCCGAGTGTTCTCCCAGTTGGATTTGGCGACAGGTTTCCATCAGTTAAGAGTGGCGGAGGACAGTATTCCTTTGATAGCATTTCGAACTAGGTATGGTTCATATGAGTGGTTGATGATGCCATTTGGATTGACAAATGCACCTCCTTTCTTCGTAGATTTTATGAACCGAGTTTTCCGAGAGTACTTGGATAGATTTTTACTAGTGTTTATAGATGACATTCTAGTATACTCTAAGGATGAGAGAGAGCATAAAGTTCATCTTAGAGTGGTACTTGAGATGCTGAGCCAAAATCAACTAAAGGCGAAGTTTACCAAGTGTCATTTCTGGAAGAAAGAGGTAAAATTTCTTGGTCATGGTTTCAGAGAATGGATTGTTAGTTGATCCAGATAAGATCAAAGCCGTGAATAATTAGAAGAGACCAGAGACGGTGACCGAGATCAGGAGTTTTCTTGGACTGGCTGGCTACTACTGAAGATTCATTAAGGATTTCTCACGGATAGTGACACCCTTAACTAAGCTAACCAGGAAGGAAGTGAGATTTGTTTGGTCTGATAAATGTGAGGAGGCATTCCTTAAGTTAAAGCATTTGTTAACCAATGCACCCGTGTTAGTAATTCTAGATGGAAACCAAGGATTGGTGGTGTATACTGATGCATGTGGAACTAGATTAGGAGCGATGTTGATGCAGAGTGGTAAAGTCATTCCCTACGCATCTAGACTGCTTAAACTGCATGAAGTTAGATATCCTACTCATGATTCGGAGTTGGCAGTTGTGATCTTCGCATTGAAGATTTGGAGACATTATCTCTTAAGGGAGAGATTTGAGTTGTATACCAATCATGAGTCTTTACGGTATTTATTCTCTCAGAAGGAGTTAAATATGAGACAGCAGAGGTGGCTGGAGTTTTTGGCCGCTTATGATTTTGGTATAAAATATACACCAGGGAAAGGTAATAAGGTAGTAGATGCTCTTAGCAGAAAGCACCAGAATATGGTGTTAGCTATGTTGGCGGAGTAGAAAGATTTGGAAGCTTTAGCCAGTTGCGGTGTGCAGTTAAGATCAACTACTGGTTCTAGTCGGTGTTCCACAGACTGTCTTGTTTAGAAGTTCGACCAGTATTGATTGAGAAAATTGCTTCTAAGCAGAAGGAGGATCCAATATTAGCTGAAAAGATCGGAAGGCTTGAGGTTGGAACTGAGATCGATGATCTAAAGTATTTTAGCCTTGAACAAAAAGGATGGGTAAGAAAGAAGGGACGGTTGGGTGTTCTGAATGTGGAGGACTTGAGGAAGGAAGGTCTTGGAGAATGTCATTGATCCAAGTTTACGATTAATCCTGGAGGAACCAAGATGTATCAAGATTCAAGGTATGAGGAGGAGCTTCTATTTGGAAGGCATGAAGAGAGATGTTGGCTTGTGGGTTAGACAGTGTGCAAACTATCAACAAGTGAAAGCTGAACATCAAAAGCCTAGTGGATTGCTTCAACCTTTAGAGATTCCAGTTTGGAAATAGGATTCAATATCCATGGATTTTATAGACGGGTTGCTAAGGTCAAATAGAGGTAATGAAAGTATATGGGTTATAGTGGACAGATTGACCAAGAGTGCTCATTTCATTCCAGTTAAGTCAACTAGAACGACACATGTTTTAGCTAAGTTGTTCCTGAAAAACATAGTTAGATTACATGGAGTTCCTAATAGTATAGTCAGTGATAGAGATGCATTGTTCACTAGTGAATTCTGGAAGAGTCTACAGGAAATGATGGGTACCAAGCTTAATATGAGTACTGCATATCACCCTCAGACGAATGGGAAAACAGAGAGAGTCAATAAGGTGCTCGAAGATTTATTGAGAGCTTGTGTATTAGACTTTGGTGGATCTTGGGAGGATCGCCTACATTTTGTTGAGTTTTCCTATAATAATAGTTATTAGACTAGTATAGGAACGACGCCGTTTGAAGTTTTGTATGAAAGACCATGCAAGTCACTAGCATGTTGATTGGAGACTGGAGACAGATTAGTCTTAAGTCCAGATTTGGTTAGAGAGGCATCAGAGAAGATTGAGTTTATTGAAGGAAGGATGAAGGAAGCTCAGTCAAGACAGAAGAGTTACACAGATAAGAGGCGTAAGGACCTAGAATTCTCAGTTGGAGATAAGTTTTCCTTAAGGTATCACCTATGAAGGGTGTGATGCGATTTGAAAAGTCAAGGAAGTTAGCCCCAAGATATGTAGGTCCATTCCAAATTATAGAGAGGATTGAAAAGCTCGCATACAGGATAGAGTTGTCGAACAGTTTGGCAGGTATCCATAATGTATTTCATGTGTCTCAACTTCGCAAGTACGTGCATGATCTAGAGACTACTATTCCTCCGACAAGGTTGGATGACTTAGTGGTAGAGCCTAATTTGACTTTTGTTAGACAACCAGTTCGGGTTGTAGCTAGAGATGAGAAAAGATTAAGGAACAAGACAGTCAGGTTGGTAAAAGTTCAGTGAAGCGACAACGAGAAGGACTGTACTTGGGAGACAGAAGACAGGATTAGAGATACTTATCCTGATTTGTTTTGAGGGTATGTCTATATTAGGTTTATATAGATAGTTGCTAGTTAGTTAGACTAGTATGGTTATTAGGAGTTGTTACAGATGATTGCTATGTTTAGTATTTAGTCCTTACTGAATTTCAAGGACGAAATTCTTTAAGGGGGGAGCCTGTAACATCCCTAATTTCTGATAACATTATTCAAAAAATTTAATTAGACAAATTAAATAGAATAATGAAGAAAAGGAAATTGAGATTTGAATAAATTACATAATAGGGCCGTGCTTATTAACAAAGTAAATGGGCTTAAATTGGTTTATTGGTTAATTAACTACACATGGGCATATTAGTAAATGGCCATTTTATTTTACATGGCTATACACTCCATATCTTTGTCCATTAATGTTTTATTTCTCGCTTTCACAAACGCAAATCAAAAACAAAACATAGTTGGCCACTAACAAGGAGGAAAAGATGGATTTCTATCAAAAGCTAAAGATCAAAAGCTAGGGAGGATTAATCAACAACAAATCTCAAATTCCTTATCAAGTTTAAGGTGAATAATAATTTCATACCATCTCTGTTTTTATTTTATGATTATATGGTTTCAGATTTATGATTTAAATTCGTTTTAGTGATAATGGATGATGATATGCTTGAGCTATATTATGTTGATTTATTTTAATTCATACGCATGTGAATTCGCACGGTTTTGATGTAAAACCAAGAACCTATGATTTCAGATGGCCATGGAAATTTTTTCTATTAAGTGAAAAAAGATTTTGGAGATGGGTTTTAATTTTCAGAATTTTCCAAGCTATGGAAATTTTATTATGATTTTTTGATGAAAAAAATGATATAATTGGGTTTAAAATTTATTTCGAGAATTCTAGGAAGAAATTGGGTCTAAAATTTTAATATGTTTGATTACATGATGAAATTGAATTTCTGTGATTTTGGGGATTTTTCCTAATTGATTTACTAAGGAAAATAAATTATTTTAAAAAAGGACTTTTCTAAAATAATTGGTTTTAGTATATGAAAGGGCTAAAACGTTACATGTTTAATGGTTTTAATCTGATATAAACGCTGCAGTTTTAAAGGTAAAGTATTTGAAAATTTTATATGGCAGCCAATCAATAGTTTACAAATAGGCAAGTTGTTGAAAAGAAATTACTAAAAGTTGCAACAATTCAGCCTTTAACCCAGAAAAAGGATTTCCGCCTCAGATTGTAAGTACCTTTCGACTCCTTTGATTCCGCCTCGTCCCAGTCGAAACCACCATAGTTGAAACCAATGCATAAGATATCACTTAGATGGTATGTAGTGGATTGGAAGGAAGGCGAAAGCCTTGGTGTCGAATGGTAAGCTTTCGATGGAGTCGAAACCCTGCTTTGTTTTCATAAGTTAAGTTCTTGCCTTGTTTTACCTAAAGCTTTCGACACAGTCGAAACATATGTTTTCGAAAAGGTTTTATAAGTAGCTTTCGAAGAAGGTTGCCATATTATGTAAGAAGTTAGCTTTCGAAGGGGTACCTTTATCTTGAAAACTAGAGCTTTCGATTGGATTGGTTTCGACCTAGTCGAAACCTAGCTGCTACTCTACCTTTCAACTATATTGACCAGTAATGCTTTCAAAAGGTTATCCTTATTTTTACCTTAAACTAAGCCTTTTTCCTAATTTCTTTCGAAAGGGTTGAGGGTTTCGAAGGCGACGGAGTCGAAAGGGGGTCGGTTGTCCTTCAAATTTTTTGTTTTTAAAGGTTCTTGCTTTCGACTAGATGGCTCCGAGACCATCGGCTTTTCCCTAAATTTATTTTTGTTGGTTTCAAAAGAGATACTTTCGTATATAACCATTTTGACCCAAATGATTTTTAAAGAGTAAACCCAATGCATTCAAATAGGTAATTCATTTGTTTCGAAGCTATGTTTTAAAGAATGTTTCTTGATTGGTTTCGAAAGGTATCATTGGCTTCGAAAGGTACATACTTAGAGTTTTGAAAAGAGGTTTTCTACGCTTTTGAAGGAGGTCATCCAGTGGTTTCGAAAGTGATGTTATAAAGTTTCAAAACAAATGACCCATTCTCATTTTTAAAGGAAAAACCATGGCATAAATAAAGATTTTGGAAATATTATTCACATTGTTATTAACCCATAACTGTATTTTGTGGAAAGGGAAAAATAACCGGCTAGGTTGACCCATTAGTGAATATAACTTAACGGATGTTAAAATCTTAATTAAAGATATTGGCAGGGGCCAATATGTTTACAGTAAGCCCATGAAAACTGTATGATATTGGCAGGGGCCAATAGGCTCATGGTCAGGTCATGAAAACTATGATTTGATACTGGAAGGGGCCAGTAGGTTTGTAGTTAGCCCATGAAAACTATATCCGGATTATGATATTGACAAATAGTCAATAGGTTCCTAGTTAGCCCATGAAAACTAGGATATATAAAATGATAATTGAGTTACCAATAGGTTCTTAGTGATCCCATGAAAGCTATGTAATTGGACAGATAGTCCATAAATATTTAAAAGGTTAATAGTAACCCTTAAAACCATAATTGAGACAGATAGTCAGAATAAACGGGGATGGGAAATCCAGGTTTTATTTAATTATTTTGCATACCATCATAATGTTTTGAAATACTACGTTTTAACCATTGTGGATGCAGGAGCACATTATATGGTTTTATAAATGTTTTAGGATACTAGTGAGGGGAAAACCCATTCCGCTAAGCGACGTGGTCTCACTAGATATCTAAATGGTTTGAAATGGTAAATTATTATTCATACTAGGCTTTATGTCTGACTCGAAGTTTTTGTTTCCCCTTAAACTCTCGGGTACTCAATTGAATTTGAGTAGGTTGAGAGTTAAAGTTTCCAGGTATTTCTTTAGACGAATAAAGCTTCCAAGTACATGCATGAGGCATGCTTGTTATTAGAGTTCTTTTATTTCTGCTATGTGTTTTATTTTTAAAGGCAAATTGTTTTCTTGCCTATCTATATACTCTGATCTACCAAAGGGGCATCTTCATATGTCGCTCTTGGCGTATTTTATAATTATTATATGTTATCTGAACGTGGTCTGCGAACTAGGATTACGTAATCAATTTGAAATATTTTGAAATAAAATTTGGAGTTTATTTGCTGTTTAATTTTTTTTCCATATTCTTATGTTTTTGTGTATCAATGTATCTAATATCGCCGTATTTGGTCGCCGTGGATTAATAACTATGGATAACTGTAGCATTCGTAGCCATTAGTTTTGGGCCTCCAAGTAGGGGGATGTTACAAAATAAGAAGAAAAGAAGATAAAAATTACAAAATCTCGCAGCAGAACGATAAAATACAATAATCACATAAACAGTTCATGAAGCTGTTTAACAATATATACTCAATTCAAATTTACAACATAAATCAGAGTTATACAATATTATCAGAGTTAGACATTTTAATAGATAGAATGAAATAGTGCAGCGGAATAAATACTTGTAAATATGATATACCAAATCTTCGTCTTTGTCCTCCGGAATGACTGTCTTTGATAACTGAAAAACTCGGTCTGACCCGAGCGTAATGAAAAACAAAACACTCGAGTCAAGACTAAAATTCCTCATGTAAGTCAAATCAAATCAGGAGAAACATAGTTTCAAAATGAACTGTTTCTTTCCATTTCCAACAAATCTGGACTCAGATCCAAATTCCAAACAAAAGAATTGAATTTCCAATGTTTCAATTCAATTCCTTTCAATTTCAATTTCAATTTAAACCAATTTCAATTCAAACGATTTAATTTAGTGGCTCGAGTTTCAATTCAAAACCATTTCAGCTTATATAAATTCGAGTCTAATCTCAATACACCGATTTAAATCACTTATATCGATTTAACTTCAATGTTCGAATTTTAAGATTCAAATCTTTAAAATAATCCAATTTCCATAATTCAAAACATATATTGATTATAACTTCGAAATTTCAAATTGAATTCTTTACACAAATTCTTTTAACGAATTTTAATTCCAACATTTCCAAAGCTCGAATTTGAAAATAATCCAATTCAATGTATCCAGTATCAAAATCATTTAATGGTTGGATTTCAAACATTGGCCTTCTCATAACATTTCCATTTCTATTTATTAAAGTTATAGAAAAATTTGCAAACCCTTTTTATTACTCTTTTTAGGAAAAATATATATTATTATAAAAAATAGAATTTAAATTTTATAAATGAAATTCAAGTTAATTTCAAAAAATAATTTTAATTTAATTCACAAAATTAAATTCTTTATAATATATAAATTTCTAAAGGTTAAATTTTAAAGCTTTTTAAAATTCAATACATAAAACTCAATTTTCACCGAACAACGATAGAATCACAAAAATCACAATTCTGCCAAAGCAGTCAACTATGCATCAAAATTCGCATGTCATATAGGATATCCAATGTCCATATCAAATTTAAATGTCCATGTGATCAATCATATCAATAGTGGTAATAACAGAGTGATGACATGGAAATATCAAAACCACTAGCAACATATAGCCAATCAATAATATCATCCATCACAATATGAGTTAACATCTAAATCAACCAATTCAACCATATCACACAAAAATCAATAATTATCAGTGTCGGGGTGTTTAACTAAAGGTGATATGCAATCCAATATCGATTTAAATATCAAATTCAGATGTCGGTCTAATAAGTGTATAAAATATCAAATTTTTCCTATCAAATTTAAATGTCACATTTACCATCAATTCCAACTATCCATTTAACAGTCAAATTCCTATCAATTTTAACTGTCAATTTACACTATCAATTTTAATATCAAATTTTATCAATCAAAATTAAATTTCAGTTTTAATTGTCACTTAATTCATATTCAACCAAATCAATCATATCACACAACAATCAATAAATATAAATCACTTCATGATTTCAGTTTAGCTAATCATAAGAATATTTAGTACTTAGTGAGCGTTTAAAACACTCAACTTTATTTGAAACTGCAAATTTTCAGCTTCGAATAAACTGCACTTTAATTCCATGTCGTAGACGACTTCGACACGATTCCAATGCAATTTGTTTCGTTCGAATCCGACCTCGTATGGAAAAGTTACGAATTTATTAATATAAGGATAATTAAAACATAATTAACAAAATTAATTAGCAAATTAAACTAATTAATACATAACCCACCCCAAATCATCGTCCTAGGCAAAACCCGATCGAACCCATCACGCACGCGACCAACCTTTCGAGACGCGCGCGCCACCAGATGACCAGAGTTCCATCAGACACTGCCACGTCGAGCGCCTCAGCCATGTCTACAACCACCAACAATCATGCCGCCTTCGCCGCCGCCATCATCCTGTAAAACAAGAAAACCCACAGCTCGAAAGCAAGGCAAAATCGGCCACCACACTGCGCAAGACGACGATCCGACCGTCCATAACGTCGAGCTCGATGAGATCTTCAACTTTCCTTTTCGTGGCAATTGATTTCGTTAAGTGGATTATGAGAATTCGAGGAGAGAAGATGGATGAATTTCGGCCATTAACGAGAATGAAGCGGCTCTGAACGATTTGGAAGACTATGGTTTCCAAAATGAGGGCCTTATATAAGCAATTACAAAACACTATTCACGCGACAAATTTTCCTAACTCCAAACGAAGCATGCCGCCTGGCGTTCTATATATTGTATCCCTATTCCGAACACAATGGAATATGTATCGAGAGCCAATTCCATCATATTTAGAAGATAGCTTTTCAAAATCAATTTATTTTAATTAAAGTTCTAAAAATAAATCCTACGCGTTTCAAGTTTGCACGGTCAAACGATAAGTTCGATCGCTACGAAACTTGAAATCCTATTATAATTTACTATTACGGATCCGATGAAACTGCTTTCGTCGAAATCGGAGACAGTGCTTAAAAGACTATTTTTACTCGTTAATTAAAACAAGTTATTTTAAAAATCAATTTAATCACTTTCAAATCCAATTTTAAAAGTTCACTAAATCCATTCTAATTTAAATATGATTTAAATCAACTTTTGAAATCGTTTTCATTCATATTAAATTCAGGATTCAATTATTTAAATAATTCAAATATTAAATATAACAATTAAATTGTCAATAAATCACTATATTTAAAAATTAAGTTATTTAACTTATAAAATTGTTAAAAACGAATTAAAATAATAAAACGACTACTTCCATTCTTTATAAAATTATAACCATAGTCAAATAAGACATACATATATATTATTTCAAATATCATTTTATAAATAAAATGTTAGTTCTAATTCAATACACAAATGTTTTTACATTAAATACATAGATTACACTATGCTACATTGTTTTATTTAAAGTGTTTCAATAATTCAATTTCGATGAATTTCAGTATTAGAATTTCAATGAATTTGTTATCAAACAATTATTTTATATTTCAACTAAATAATTCAACATTCATTATTCAATTCCAACTATTGATTATAAACACATTCAAGACATATAATTTCATATAATTAAATTTATGCTTTTACTTTTAAATGAACATTCATTCGACTCTTTATTTACTTAACATTGATCACTTCAATTTCTGTTATCAATTACTTACAATTTAATATTATTTAATTTACTTTCTAATATAAGTTATCATCTTTTCTCATATTAAATTTTGTTATTTAAATTTTTATCTAAATTCATATCCAATAAGTTACATTAATAAATCATTAAATTTATTTCTAACCATTTTTATTCAAAAATTTATATAAAGTTAAATATTTTAAATTTTAAAAATATGGGTCGTTACAAATTCCTTCAAGTCAAACGGTATCAAACCTCTACAATATGGTGTTGTAGAGCATGAATATAAAGGAAGATTGATAAACTACTTGAGCATGCCGATATTAAAGGATATCGAATGGTTGCATCAATGCCACACCTTATCAATGCCGCATCTTATCAATACCACCTCTTATCAATGCCGCACCTCATCAATACCGCATTTCATTAATGTCGTATTTCATCAATAACATATGCTGGATGTCTTTAGGGTGATAAGGATATCAAACAGTTACATCGATGCCGCATTTCGTCGGTGATGAATGTCGAATGTTGACACATGTCACCAGATCAGTAGAGATATTGGATTTCAGAGTTGCCGTAAACCACCAGTTTGCAGTAAGGACGCCAAAGACCATCAATGTTCACAGCTGATCACCCATATCACAAGGATGTCGTAAATCATCATAGCAAGGACATATGTCATCGATTGTTAATAAAGTATGTTGTCGCATATTAACAAGTGGCTGTCGCATGCCAGCACTGCATAAAAGGATGTCGAAAATAATCAATTTTTATGGATGTCGGAAGCCATGCAAGAAGAACAAAATCAAGAAAACTTAGTGTATTTTCCTTAGCCAAAGCTTCAAAGGCATTCATATTTCACCACATACTCCATGTTGAGGCCACCACTAAAAGAGTAATCCATGTGGTGTAATCAACTTTAAAGAGATCACAACAAGTGGCGCCATCAAGTCCCACATCATCAAAAGAAGCAAGTCTTACCTCCATCCAACCACTATAAATAGAGATGCACCCCCTCGTGAAAATGGACTCCTAACTTCTTTCTCTCTCTTAGTAGAAATCACTTTTTGGTCTAAAATTTCTTCAAGCTCTCTCTCAATAGCTCGAGAACAACTTTAATGGCAAATGACCAATGATGAAGACGACGACATATGTCATTTTGCATTCAAGGACTTGAACATTTAGAAATTTACATATTTGACTTGCTTTGTAACATGCCTTGCGATTAAATAAACAATGTGACTTGTGCATATTGCCTATTTTGCACATTAACAATCAATAAAGGACCGCTTTCTATTTTGACTTACCTATTTTATTATTGAACACATGGTTTGATTTTAAATAATTCCATGAATAACTATAAAACCAACGGGTATTATTGATTTTTTTTGAAATATGGCTTCTTGTACAACATTTTGGATGTTGAACCAATTTTCAGTCTAACAACGTTGATGCTAAAATCATCTGTTTAACTCATAATTTATTTAAATGGCAGCCAAATAAAGTTTATAAATAAGTTTGATATGCTGATGAAACTAACTTTACAAACCAAATTTAATTTAATTTATTATTATTAGTATTATTATTATTATTATTATTTGAAGAAAAAGATTTAAAGAAAACGAAACAAAAATACTGAACAAATGACGTACAAAGATTAAACTCGACGAAATTGTTATTATTATTCATAATAAGTTTGATATCGACGAAATTGTTATTGAACTCGGTAATGATCGAGTGGGACGTTAGGTTTGGATAGTTAAAGCTAAACCCATATTCAGATTGAAACCTGCAATTATGGTTTTCATTATATAAAACAGTACTTAAAACAAATGGTAATTAAACAATAAAAACATTAAATTTTATACTGTATAAGCTAAATTGCGGTCCCAATTTCTAAGAGTCCAGGTCCAGTACACCTAATCAACAGTGCAAGAAATATAGTGGTACAGGTATCATTTAATCCATAATTAAAAAATAGTTAATATTAATTGAGTTCAGTATAATAATTAATTTAGCATTGGTTGTACCTAACCCCGTGACATTTGCCTGATTAGATATCCAATCTCACAGAATATTGTAGTCCTAAAGTAAAGGTAGAAGATATTTGAAGTATAATACTTTATTTACATATTTTTGTGTATTAAGCCTATCTTGGTAGCTTATTCAAGTCAACCTAACAACCATCTTTACAAAAGAGTACTCAAGTGGTACATTGCTTTTAAATATTAAAGTTGCATAATCATAACTACACTTGTGCTTGTGCTTTATTCCTACACAATTGAGTGTAGGTTTTAAAGTCACATAAACAACTCTTGTTGTTTACAAATTTTGCCAATATAGGACATCCGAAGTATCCGAGTTTGGCTTGAAGTTGATCGAATACGGATTCCGATAATGTTATATCTGTACGTACCTGTCTCATTCGTATAAAATCTATTTGGTGTATGTTGAGACTAGGTCTGTCATTGGATACTCGAAATATCTTAAATCCGTCCGCATTCGTATTCGAAAAGCGGATAAATATCTGGCATACGGAAAACCGGATATGGATGTAGATACGAAGGTATCCGCAACAGAAAATTATCCGTTCGATTTTTGTCAAGATCATAGTTAATATTTTGTGTATTTTAGTACAACGATAGACGTGTGTTTATTTTTTTTTATTGAGCTAATAGTTTGCATTATATGAATTTAATGCATATTAACTGCAAAAAATTATTTATTATTATTCTATTTGTTTATTTTTTACAGTTTCATAATCAATGTGATTGAAAAAAAAAATATGTTAAACCAAAATTTTCTATTTATATTTCTCGATTTATCGACTGTTAGAGGATATGATAATTATCCGATATCTGTTCGTATCCGTGGATGTAGATATCCGATATCTGAAAAAGATTTTGGATGTGGATGCGGATATGGAATTATCCATAGCCGAAAGTATCCGTTTACAGGTCTAATCGAGACTCTTAGTCAGCATCGACGACCGAGGGAATAGCCACTTTAAGGATGCTTCGGTTTACCTAACAATTATGAGTTGCATTCTTCAATCGAGCAAAGTATACAAAATCAATTTTGGAATATCGGATATCCGTATCCGTGCATGTGAATGGATATTGGATATTCTTCGACCATTTCACGATTAATAAATCTAAACAAATAAATAAAAAAATTTAATTTATTATAAATCCATTCCAGTACTAAAAATATAAAAAACAATAAATATACTAAGAAAAATAATTTTAAGCAAATTTTTTTTTACCTGGATAAAATTGCAAACGATGGTTATTATGTACTAAAATACACAAAAAAATAAGTATAATCTTGATAAAAACCGAAAGGATAATTATCAGATGCAGATGCAGTCATATCCGCATTCGTATCCATTTTTCGGATATCGTATAATTTCTCATATTTTAGATACAAATACAAACGGATTTTTAAAGTTTCGAGTACTCGTTGACAACTTAACAGCCCTAATTCGAGTTTAAAGAATTCAAACTTATTGAAATCACACACTCACGTCGGTCTAATATTAAATGAAATGAATTAGAGTTTATCTTCTTAAAAATTTTGACAAAGAAATAATTGATTTTTTTCTGGTTAACTGATAAAAGATTTGTATTACTATGATGGTGTTACAATACATGATTGATATTTATAGTTATGTTGCTTGGAGCAACGATGATTGTATAACAACAAAAAAAACACTGTAATTTGAAAAGGTACAAATACCAAAATATTTTTAACCTATTTCTCAACATATAAATAATAATTTTTTAACATATCCGTCAAAAGATATTTCAAAACATATTTGGAAGATTGTTAAGTAGATAAAACTTTGCTAGGCAAAATGTTATTGAATGCGTTTTGCATGTTATGGTTATAATTAGAATTTATTAAGTGACAGTGATGATATTTTATTAGACAAATAATTTGTTGTTTCAAAGAGTTACAATTTTTTTTTTTCCTTTCCGTTTTCCTATTTTTCATTGTATATTGTTA
Organism: Allium fistulosum; assembly: GCA_030737815.1. NCBI lineage: Eukaryota > Viridiplantae > Streptophyta > Magnoliopsida > Asparagales > Amaryllidaceae > Allium > Allium fistulosum. The sequence continues at coordinate 418,172,414 of CM060907.1, read as the reverse complement.
GATGCACCAAGTTTTACTCTTTCTAATCCGGTAGAAATAGATAAAAAACGTAATAAAATTTATGTGCTTCCTAATATCAAAGTCATTTTACACGGCAATCAACCATCGTGTAAAGTCGTTTTGCACGACGAATAACCGTTGACCAACACCATTTTTCACGACTATCAACCACTGAACTACCATTGTTCGATGGTAGATCGTCATAGGAAATGGTGTTGGTCGACGGTTGTTTGTTATGCAAAAAAAAATAAAAAAAATGACACCTTTGATAGCCCCTTAGAAAGTTTGAGATTAGGAAGAGTTTACAATAATTTTTTGAAATGGTATTAGAAAAAGAAAAATAAGTTGTTTTCAGCGACACACAGTTAGTAAGTAAATTGCAATGTTTTAGCTGGACTGGACTGGTTATTTAGCGGGTCCTATATAATGCATAGCAGAAATTGAAGGCCCGGTTTTAATTCCAGCCCATTATTACGATAATCTATGTCAAAACAATTTACTTCAGTTATTTTTTGAAACTATCGCTTTGTACTGTCAGCTAGCTTGCAATTAGGCCTGTAAATGGATCACGAAAACCGAGTCCGGTCCGAATCCGCACAGTATTTCAAAACAAATGCCTGAGCCCGGTTCGTCGCGGTTTTAAAGCTCGATGGGTAATATTCGTATACCAAACTCATAATATTTATGTTAAAAACATACTTTAAATTTGAAAAATTTGTAAAATTTATACACAAACAATGTTAACATACAAATTGAATGGTAACGTGACCAAGTTCATAATAAAAATATGTTAAAACATATACATGCAAATAAACAAAATGTTAAACTAATAATATACACACTCATGTTTTGATACGACGAAAAACTAATAATCGATTCGAACCAAAATCGAATCGGGTTTTGACAAAACCGTATCCGATTCTAATAGTAACTGGATCGGTCCTGAATCGGACTTGGATTGTTAAGAAGAAACCCGTACCATTGACAGTCCTACTTGCAATAGGCACTCAACAAGTCACTTATGTCTATGCACTTATCTACTTTAAGGATCTTAACATAGCTATAAACTGAAAGACAACAGGTAATTAAAGAAGAAATACATTAGATTTGACATGGTTCAAACATTATGTCCACGACAAATACCATGACTGCTAATAATATAAAAAGCACAACATAAAAATTCTATGCATATTATTCCCTTTTAAAGTTCAAGCTATTATCTGATTTATCTACATATTCAAAACAAACGGTAACAATTTAAAGATTTTGAAAATTTGAACTTCAAAAAGGCAATTTGAACACAACTACATACTCTCAACTTGAAGTAATACTTGATACAACTCTCTTATGATGGGGTGTAGATAAGGTTTCTCTTTCTAGAAGTTCTAAATATATACACCGCAGCAGCTCCTTCACATTACTCAAACTTCAAACAACGTTGCAATGTCAATCGAAAAGATAATTTTTTTTTACACACGATTAATAATGCACCGTCGATCGTTATTCAATGTAGTCGGCGGATATACTGTCAGCCGAAACGTCTGGGTAAAATGGAGTTGACATGGGGTGTATTTAGCTCCATTCTAAGTCTAGAGCACTATGAACGAGACGTAAATGGAGAAAGTTTGACGAAATGATAATGCGTTTTAGTCCAACGGAAGGTAAATGTCAACGAGCCAAACTGTCCAATTTTATAAAAATAACAGTTTGCGTTCGACGCGAGCCGCATCGGACGCAAATGATTCGATTTTCTTGCGCTCCATGAACCGCACAAAATGGGCTTCGCCCATTTCAGAATATCCGACGCGTCGGATTCGTCCAATGTTCTAGCCGAGTTTGCTGACCCTAGATCTCTTTATTCATAGCATGAGAAAAATACTCTAGGACAGTCATAAATACAACATGCATTTTCTTCAGCTGGCAATATGTTTTAAATCTTTTTTTTTTCTAACAACGCTAGAATATTTCACATTTAAGAGAATACTTTATAATGCCATTGTAGGCACTAATTATTGAACTGGATTGGGCTAAAATACTTTTACATCACTCTCTTCTGCCGACTCAAAGAATGCTAGCCCTTTATATTCGAAGCTCACCAATCAAATACTTTGTCCTCTTTTTTTCCGTCCATGGAATTCATCATGTTTGATGAATGACGAAAGATACAAAATGAATGGTTCAGATCATTGTGGAATTCAGGTCATCGTAGGCATTTAAAATCATTTTCGAAAGTCCGCATCCGTAGAGATAAATGAATATTTGATAATTATCATATGCGCCAACGATCGATAAATCAAAAAACATAAATAGAAAAGTTTTGTTCAACATAAATATTTTTCAATCTGATTAATTATAAAATATGTAAAATCAACAAATACGATTAGAGTAAATAGTTTTGAACCGTTAATACGCGTTAAAGGCATTAGATATAATCTACTAACTTAATTAAATAATAAATACATATTCTTCATTATAGTAAGATACATATAAAATAAACGATAATTTAGACAAAAATCGAACGGATAATTTTCGAATGCTAATTTCCATGCATCTACATCCGTGTCCGCTTTTTCGGATATTTATCAACTTTTCGAATGTGAATTGATTTAAGATTTTTCGTTATCTATTGACAGGCCTACTTGTTGGTTCCTTGTTCTTATTCTTTTTTTGTGCCCAAATATTTTAAAACAAAACAACTTTTCTACATACACGATCTAGTTGCTACAGAGATCATAAAAAAAAATTAGATGTATCGCAGTTTGGTGCAAATATTCTCAAATGAATATTGAACAAAAAATACTAATATTTTAGGATATTGACACTCTAGTTTTGAATATGTGGATGTTAAATTTTATGAGCTCTCCATACATGATTAAATTGCTACGATGGTTATACATCCAATTAATAAAACATATATCTTTATCTCTTTGCCCATATATACTTAACACATCAAAAGCATAAACATCTATATTTACTCTCTTTTCTCTTTCGTTTTTTGTAAAAGAAAATAATGGCGATGACAAAAATTCATCTCCATCTGCATAATCTGATCCAAATTTTGATGAAAAACTGATGGAAATGTAATTTCTTAATTCAATTTGTTAGACGTTTCTTAACAGTGGTAAAAATTAGAATTTAAAATTACCGTGTTGAATGACTTTTTGAGTAAGACTAATCTTGTCACTTTCTCATTTGTAATTTCATTCGAAAATGAATTTGAATTTTCCATTACTTGATCAATGATTTTGGATTAAACGTTAATGATGAATATAAAAAATTATGATAAAGAAAATACGGGACAATTAAGTTAATTCGTTGGGCTGTATATAGGACAGGACATTCCGTTGTCCGACTCGGTCCGAGGCTGTAAGACGTTCGGTCCGTGTCCGTACGATTCTCATTTAGGACACGAATTAGGACAAGAAAAAATGTACGAAAAAACGGCCGTTCGAAAATGATCGATGTTTTTCTATTGTCCGAACATTGTCCGTCCGTTGTCCGACTCGTACGAACAATGTTCGAAGTTAAAGTTTGTCCGGTCCGTATCCGTTCGAATCTCTTATAGTATAGGACTAGGACACAGCTCCGTCCGGTCCAGTCCGATCCGTTTACACCCCTATTGATTCGATTGTAATTTTACGAGGGGACTACCTTGATGAATAACTCTCATAATAAGAAAAACTTTTTCAAAAAAAATGACATGGCTCATATTTGAAACTGCATTGTTAATAACAACACCCACATTTTATTTCTTTGAGGTTGATCCAGAGTGTAGAACTTAGTAGATCCATATGCCAGTTAGGATCCACATGTTCAGTCTCTTTAGATGATACTGCTGCACCGTCTGAAGTCCAAAGGCTAGCAAATTTGTGCGAGTATATTCGTTAGATATTTAGAGAGTTGCTGAAATTATCAGAATGCTTGTAATTCAAACTAAATTATCCAAGTACTTTCCATGTTAGCACCATTAGAAGGTCAACGAAAAATATGCTATACTTGTAATAACAGGATCATTCGCTTACAATTCAATGTATTTGAAGGGTTGTTTAAATTTTGCTTCTAATACAATTTAAATTATGATTCACATATACTCAATCATACATAGTTAGTGTCAGCTGGTTTTCATGACCAGACACAATCACGGTCCGATCTCGAATACTCCTTCAAATGGTCCAACCGTCAAATGGTCCAACCGTCTACTTTACCTAGTTGAACCACGATTTATTTATTTTTTTCTTAATTTCTCATCATGCTATTCTCTCTCATTCTCATTCTCTGTATTGTTTTGAAAAAAAATCTACATTACAAAAATTATCGTTATCCCAAAATCTAAACAGTCTATTACACTACGCGGGGGAATTAATTTAAAGGACAAAATTTTTATATTTTTATCCTCAAGGACACGACCTTAATATTTTAATCATAAGGACAAACATTCTTCCAAAATTATTCATAAGCACAAACATTCTTTCAAAATTATTCGTAAAGACAAACATCCTTCCAAAACTGCTACCAAACTAAAAACCGATACCTAAAAACTGCTACCGATAACTACAAACTAATACCTAAAAACCGCTATCAATAACTAAAACTGATAGCCATAGAAAGTTGTCATTCAGACTAAAACATTGAAGGTCTGCCCTTGAGGCTAAAATACTGAGAAATTTTGTCCTTAACAATAATTTTCTGTTACACTACTTCATTTTTCGCCGCTGCAAGCTTCGTCAAATTCGCCGCCATTAAAGTTCTGTCCGTTGTGCACTGTACACACTCTACAGGTCGTCTAGCTAGCGGTTTTACTTTATTGTGGAACATGTATTCAAATATGAAAGCTAAACTATGGTCTCAATGTAATAACTTTGATATCCAAACACAATATCAAATCAAAAAGCATAAGATGGCACAATAATGATACATCAACAGTGTAATAACTGCAGATAATGTTAGAATATACATGTGTACATTGCAACTGGCAAATAGCAGCAAGTGGTACCAGAAGCATATATACGGTGCAGCCCCCATGTGCTCTGCGACTGTCATTAACGTGGTCATGTGCTAATCTGATCAGAAACCGACGCTACCAGCCCCAGTTGATTACATTACTGCTGCTACACTCCACAGAATTCAAACATAAAACCTTCAACATCAATGATTAAAAATACACCTAAGAAACAAAACAACTATATATTAATTAGCTTCTGCATGATACACACATAAAACTATTGGCTGATGCCGCAAGTTATGGGTATTGGTTGTTTCTTTCACATTCTCACATGGTATAATTCTATAGGGCAGCTACACTTGACAATAATTCTCAGCCCACCTTGCTATTCATAACTAGTATTTAAGTACCACCTCCATTGTTGCCTTCTTTGCTTAATTATCCCATCAAAATATTAAAGCATGAAGTCGTTTTTTCCATCTTTTATCGTCGTCGTTCTTGCGACTGCATGTTGTGTCGTTGAAGGCGCGTTTCAACCTTCCGGATGGACCAAGGCAAGCGCCACGTTCTACGGTGGAAGCGATGCATCTGGAACAATGGGTAATTAACTAAGTCAATTTGTATACATATATATATACACACACACATGTAAGCTGGTTATAAGCTCAGCTTTTGGTTCATGAATTTATAGGTTTGAATCCTGAATCTTATGTAGCATGCATGTGAATTACAGAACATAGGTTGACTTCTAGTAACTGTTGAGGTAGATTGTTATTACATATGGGAATAAATATATTAGTCGCACATCGGAAAAATTGTCTTAATATTTGTGCATATATACGAAAACTCACATGCTCTATCAATTTGAAGAAAGGAGAAGGGAGAGGGCACTGCCATAACACGCACGCTCGTATTTTTTCCACTTCAAATTTTAGCTCTCAGTTTCAAATATTTACACCTCCAACATCGGTTTTATTTTCAACTTCTCCTTCTCCCATTTCGTATGCAATAAATCTCCCGCGATTTCCAAAGACATTGCTGCTCTCTGGATTCGGGTTTTGTTGTATCCTGGGAAGCAATTTGCCATCAATCCGTCAGCAAACTCCAAGCGAATGGGGGCAAAAATATCGCTTTAAGGAAAGCGTCCGCGCGCCTCAAAACCTGATTCAACTTCGATCCTTCGCTGTTTTCTATCGTAACTATGTAACTTGGAGTAACTCTGAAGTATGTATGTGTGTATATATGTGTAGGTGGGGCATGTGGGTATGGAAACCTGTACTCGACCGGATACGGAACGAGAACAGCAGCTCTAAGCACGGCGTTATTCAACGATGGGGCAGCATGCGGACAGTGCTACAAGATAATGTGCGACTACAAGGCCGACCCAAAGTGGTGCGTTAAGGGCACGTCGATCAGGATCACTGCCACCAACTTCTGCCCGCCAAACTTTGCTCAGCCAAGCGACGACGGCGGATGGTGCAACCCGCCTCGCCAGCATTTTGATATGGCCCAGCCCGCTTGGGAGAAGATTGGCATTTACCGTGGAGGAATTGTGCCTGTAATCTACCAGAGGTGAGCTTGTCTATATATGTCAGTATGTAGCATTGGTTTATCATGTATGTTTATAGAAATAGATCACTAGTACACTAAAAATGTCATGCATAATACATCAAGGATCTAATGATCTTCTAAAATACAGTGCACTGGAGAAGGAATCATGCCCATAGCCCACATGTTAGCATTTGTCTTACAGAACTATTTACTTATTGTTGATTGTGAATAGTAGTTTATTTATAGTGAATATTAAGATTAGTCCTTCGTTCTAAAGTTTCTTTCCTGGAAAACGTTTCTCATAAACATGTTTTAATCTTTTATTTCGATAAAAAGAATTAGTTTCTTTTGAAACTAAATCTGAACTTTAATTGCGTATTTCTATAATGAATTTTGAACTTTTCTGGAAAAAATACAAATATTTGTCAAAAAATTTCAAAAATTTAAATGTTTACCGTTAATCTATTCTTGATGGGAATCCTGCCCGTAATCTACATGTTAGCTTTTAATGTAGAAAATATTTGATTGGTTATTCGCAAAATCAAAAGTTCAATGATAGCAACAGCCTCCTTGTATTTATTCATGATCTTATTTATATATATGGGCAATGATCATTCTTGCTACACCTGAAATAAGGGCTGTTACGGTTGAATCGCTCAACCATTCAACCGTACCAACCGTTTATGCGGTTACCATCTATAACGATAACGGCTATGATAACGATTCAAGAATTTGAAAACCGCGGTTAACCGTACGAACCATACATGATTGTTTTATGTAATATTTAACATTAAAGTATAAAAATTAGTAATTTAAGTTAAATGAATAGCTTGTACATTGATAATATGTGCCTTAATAAACTAATAACATGTGCATGGATATTGGTCGTTTTATAAACAAATAAATAAATCTGCAAAAAAAAAAAAAAAAAAAAAAACAGTTAGTACTATCTCAATTTATCATAAAAAATGCATAGAATTGAAATATATGTACGACATGCTTTAAAGTTGAAAACACAACGGTTAACCATCATAGACAGTTGCGCCGTCAACAACGGTTACGGTTGGTGGTAATAACGACGGTTACCGCAACCTTAACATCCCTATCTGAAATCATTCTAATATATAAATTGGTTTCATGATGTGTGACTATGTATTTACTTTTTCATAACACTAGTTTCACATGTGCCGTATTTGAGCTAACTATCGTGTATTAGTTATGACACTAACTCGGATACCACTCTTAACCTTTCTTTCTTCTAGAGAACTACATAGTTATTCACAAAACCATTTAATTATGCTAATAACTACTTAGTTCTTTTAAAAATATGCTAATACTAGGAGAAGCTTGAATTTCTTATTGTATCATTGGTAAGGCATTAGTATGAATTGTTCTTTTGTTAACTAAAATTATGATGATCCATGTAGGGTTCCTTGCAAGAAGCATGGAGGGGTAAGGTTCACCATCAACGGGCGAGACTACTTCGAGCTTGTTCTAGTGTCCAACGTCGGTGGAAGCGGCTCGATTCAGTCTATGGCCATTAAAGGGTCGAGGAGTACAGATTGGCTATCTATGTCGAGGAACTGGGGAGCGAACTGGCAGTCAAACGCGTACCTCGACGGCCAGTCTCTTTCTTTTCGCGTTACCACGACCGATGCGCAGACGATCGTCTTTCCTGATATCGTTCCGGCCGGATGGAAGTTTGGTCAGACCTTTGCTAGCCATTTGCAGTTTACTTGAAATATTCTACTTATTCTACTGCTATATGAAGAAAGAAACGGAATAGAGGATGAAGATTCAAGTTGAGATTGGCAGAGGTGCACTAACTTTTTTACAAAGAGTTGCCCGCCACCACCCTTTTATCTTATATACTTTGAAGCATGTGTATATCCATTGAATTCATGTTGAGAAATAATCTTTCATTTCAGTATAACTTTGTGTGTTTTAACCTTTAAGTGTAAAAGTTTCACACAGTTACCTTCGTAAATTGATTGTTGATAGAAGTAATTCTCTTATTTTATATTTAGTATGAGTTCAAACCGGACCGGATCAAAACCGAACCGTATTGCATTCAAACCGGACCGAAACCGAACCGTTTAAAAGATTAATATAATGGTTTATATTTTTGATTAACTGTTTGATGCAGTGCGGAAAAGGTTTGGACTCCAAACTGCACCAAACTGACCCGCGCTCACCCCTACTACCATCGACACCCAGGCTTTCGATACTCTGGTTCCATCATACTCTGCTTCTACAGGCCTTTCTTATGCAGCTATGGCTAGTCAGCCCAGTTCTGTTCATTCTCTAGTTACAGGTTACCATCCCAGTTGTTTGTGGATCCTGCCTACTCAATTCCTTTTAACCGGCTACCTAAGCACTTGGATATTACAGCTTTTACTCATGGACTACCCATGGAATATATGCTTCTACCTTCCGCAGACAAGGGAGCCCATGCTCCTGTAGAATGTTACATGGCAATCTATGTCACTAAAGACCTGCTAAAGCCTGGCTAATGTCCCACTAAAGCGCTTAGTGCATTTTGATCGCTGCACCTTTTCAATTTAGCTTTATTAAATAGTAGATCCATTTAAAGCGCCATTATTTTCCACCACGCCCGCTAAATAAGTGATTTTAGCATATACTTTAAAAAATTTAATGTAAATTGGTTAATTTGATCGGTTAAGGTATAAGTCTAAATTCAAGTCTAATGTTCTCAAAATAAATTCAAACGCTATTCTATTCACTAAGTCCGAATTGTATATATTAAGACATTATTTAGATTTCGATATTAGAGTGAACAATGTTTCTTTTTTATACATAAACGACATGGAAATGAGAGTAAATCAACTTTAAAGATTGATTTTATCTCCAACAAATATTTTTGTACCTCGTTTATTCTCTAATATATCCTTATTTTATCTTCGCTATAACTTTGTACCTCCAGCACTATAAAATCAATAGCTGCTTTAACTACATAATAGTCGATATCACTGCTTGGTTGTTACTAGTTACACTCATATTGTCCAAACGTTGACAAAGGAAAATTGATGCATGTACCAAGCCAAATAACTGCTCCTACAATAGAAGTTGGACTAAGAAAAGGAAGCGAGAGCAAAGTCCAGATAGTACTGCGCCAAAGTCTTAAGATTATGGCAAAACATAATGACAGTGCCTTTCCATTGTGCATAGCTTCGGCTCTATAACACTACATCGGTAACCTGACATAGCCATAAAGTATAAGGACTGATATGCAATCCTAACACTTACTTCAATGGGCAAAACCGCAGAACAATTTTCAAGTACCAAATATGAAAGCTGTGTTTCAGTTCCAAAAGTAAGACTTAATAAGTTGGAAGTACGGCACAATCTTTAAATAACAACAAGATGCAGAGATTGTGCTGCTGCCCCTAAAACGATCCTAATGATATCGAACCGTTTGCTCATTCCAATTACAGAACCATAGCCGAACTAATTACCTAGTCCCTTCACAACTTGTGTTTTCCTTCTGTCTTTTCTCCAGCTATCCCTTACCCTTCTTGCCTTGTTGCATTGCCTTTGTAATCGAGATGCCCCAGTTACAGAATTTCCAGCTGTTTCTGTGCACCTTAACGTCTTTCGTGTTCGTTGTGTCATAGGGAAAAATGCCCACATCACTTGCCATCCGAGTATGTTGACTTTCGACATCCATGCATTCCGTACGTGTACACTTCAATGTGTCTAGCCGGAGTCAAAGGTCAAACTCTCCTATGCCGACGTCCCGATTGAACATCCCTTCGTCATCTTCTATCGGATATATAATTTGATCTTGACAACACATTGAGATAAAATGACTCCCCATTGTTACATGTCACCAATCCCATATATATACTACGATTACTTCAAATATCATACGATGTGGAACTTTAATCTATTCAATCCATGCACCCACTTCATTTACAATGCGAGCCACACCTAACAGAACATAGTTTCGTAAATGCAAAGCGTGTTATGCCACACCTAACAGAGCATAGTTCTCTGTATTCTCGAACATTCATCACAACAAATTGACGAGCTGGTGGCAGTATATCTAATGAATGATCGATGATACAAAATGAATGGTTCAGATCATTGTGGCACATGATAATAACCAAAAACAGGATAAACAAATTGAATCCGTACTAAGGTTGAAGACTTCTACTGTCTAGCTAATAAGGACTTAGGCTAAGGAATTTAGCTGTGTGTGTCTGGTTGGGCCAATCTTATTATCAGACCAAACACTTAGACACTTTAGCTAATTTCAGTTTACTCTCGTACTTCCTTACGAACCTTTTATAATATAACTAATGTTGTGTGTGCATGGATATGTATATTATTCTTTATGGCCATGGCAGATCGAAGTGTCATTGCTAACATGCCTCTGTAAAACTCACTTGTTCGTGTCCTCGACACGAGTCGATGGTCTGCTCCAATATGTTCGGTTCGCATTAAATAGACAAACACATCGATTCATGCCATTTTTAAATGGTTTCATGATAGCTCAAGGTGTTGTGAATGTATCTACTATGGTCATATACCACTTTTCACCACAGACACACATGTACTAATTTATGATAAACGAAGCAGGTTGTTATATAAGTAGGTATGTCTACTCGTCGCGTACTAGCTCCATCACTACTATCGACACCCAGGCTTTCGATACTCTGGTTCCATCATACTCTGCTTCTACAGGCCTTTCTTATGCAGCTATGGCTAGTCAGCCCAGTTCTGTTCATTCTCTAGTTACAGGTTACCATCCCAGTTGTTTGTGGATCCTGCCTACTCAATTCCTTTTAACTGGCTACCCAAGCACTTGGATATTACAGCTTCAACTCATGGACTACCCATGGAATATATGCTTCTACCTTCCGCAGACCAGGGAGCCCATGCTCCTCTAGAATGTTACATGGCAATTTATGTCACTAAAGACCTGCTAAAGCCTGGCTAATGTTCCACTAAAGCGCTTAGTGCATTTTGATCGCTACACCTTTTCAATTTAGCTCTGTTAAATAGTAGATCCATTTAAAGCGCCATTATTTTCCACCTCGCCCGCTAAATAAGTGATTTTAGCATCTGCTTTAAAAACTTTAATGTAAATTGGTTAATTAGATAGAATTTGTATTCAATTTGATGTATTCAGAAATCTTATTGAGAGAGAATGAAATGTTTATCTCTTTATTGATAATAGTATTGATACAGAGAACTGAATACATATTATTGTTAAGAGATGACTTTATATATAAAAAGAGAGGAATAAGGGCCTTATGTTCTCAGCCCAATACAAAGATAGAACTGGTTGCCGATACTTGTTATTTCATTTTACTCCCCTCCTCAACCAGATGCTAGGGTTAGGGTTTCTTTATCTTTCGGGAGCAATTCTGAAGTTCGGCTGAGCTGATTCCTTTTAAAGCCCTTCTCTCTTTATTCTTAATTCTTTGCATCATGTTAACATACTAAGATTGTGGTCCAATCTGCTTCGCTTTGCAGATCTGAAGTAAGATCTATCACTGCTTCAATTCGTCTTTGATACTTGATCTAAAGACTGATGCTACTATGGATATGAAGCCGAGAGCTGAAAGATGGAACCTTTGTTTGATTCTTCACTGATTGCTTCCACCTTCAGGTCTTGTCTGAATCGATGAAAATTCTTTGCAGATAATGCCTTTGTAAGTATGTCTGCGCGTTGGTAAGTTGATGGTAAGTGATTCACTTGAAGCTTTCCTTTTTGTACCAACTCACGAACGAAATATAAGTCAATCTCTATATGCTTTGTTCTTGAGTGCATAATTGGATTAGCTGCCATGTAGACTGTACTTTGATTATCGCACCATATCGTTGGTTTAATCTCTGTTTTGATGTTCATTTCTGAAAGTAATGATTGAATCCAAGTGATTTCTGCGGCAGCACTAGCTATACTTCGGTATTCAGCCTCTGTGCTGGATCTGGAGATAGTAGTCTGCTTCTTTGAGCACCAAGAAATTGGATTGTTGCCTAAGTATATATAGTAGCCAATCACTGATTTTCTGTCATCAACATCCGTTGCCCAGTCTGCATCTGCGTACGCTGTGATGCTTAGTTGTTTGCACTTCTTTAGCATAATACCATAATTTGTTGTGCCATTGAGATATCTGAGTATCCTTTTGACTGCTTTCCAGTGTTCTTCGTGTGGTTCCTGCATAAATTGTGAAACTTTGTTAACACTGAAAGATATATCTGGTCTTGTTATGGTGGAGTATTGTAGGGCTCCTACAATACTTCTATATTGTTTGATATTTAATATTGGTTCTCCCCTGTATTCAGATAGTTGTTGATGACTGATCATTGGTTAGGCTGTGATTTAGCACCATCCATTTTTGCTTTAATCAACAACTCCTTGATATACTTCTTTTGGCTTAGGAAGATTTCTGAATCTGATCCTTTTTTCACTTCTATTCCCAGGAAGTAATTTAGTTCACCTAAATCCTTAATTGAGAATTGCTTGTCGAGATACTGTATTATGCCTTTGATTTCATTCTCATCATTACCTGTTATAATTAAATCATCGACATATATCAGTATGTAAACAATAAGATTACTACTAATTTTGATGAATAAAGAGTTATCCGATTTGGTAGATTGATAGCCCAAATGAACTAATGTGGCTTTCAATCTATCAAACCATACTTTGGGGGCTTGTTTTAACCCATATATGGCTTTGTTTAGCTTGCACATAAGATTGGTGCCTTGCTTGTATCCCTGTGGCTGCTCCATGTAGATTTCTTCCTATAGAACACCATTTAGAAATGCATTATTTACATCTAACTGTCTCAAGTTCCAGTTATTATTTAAGGCAATTGTAAGAACTATTCTGATGGTTGTTGGTTTCACCACTGGTGAGAAGGTTTCACTGAAATCAAAGCCATATTCTTGTGTATACCCTTTGGCAACAAACCTTGCTTTATGTCTGGACACTGTTCCATTTGGATTTTGTAATGACCCTGAAATCGACCTTCGAAAATCGGCACCCGTACTTCACTTGTACTCGAAATGCCGCAGATTCAAACGCCGAATCTGGTTCACCGGAGCTTATAACACCATTAAGTATAACAACACAACGGAAGAAAGAAATAGATGATATCATATACAACTCCAATGAATACAATATCCAGAATGATATACAACAATGATATCAATATGATACAACAATATCAGAGATAAATAATGATACAGCGGAAAACAGAACTGATAACTCCAAATGATCCTCAAAAGAGAATGAGTCCACTAACTCCAACATCAGCTTGAACCACCATCACGTAGCACCAAGAGAAGCAAAGTCAGTCCATGAACTCCAAGAACTGAACTAGCTCCAGATAATCTACTAAACCTGAATACCTGAAAACCCCAACTCTAGACTGCCTGTGTGGAAAATGGTAGGCACCCAGAGTTTAGGAAGGGAACAATAAACTCCAGGTCAGTCATAGGACTGGTATGAGCAAACAAAACAGTTTATCTTTAAACAAACACAAAAGATTTTTTTAACATTGAAATCCGCAATGCTTTTCGAAAAATGAAACTACCATAAGGCCTCCCGCCACACACACAATGCAATCACAGAATTGGAGAAGATTTCTCCTTATGATAGTCAAACATGCTTACTACGCAAAGGAAAAACTCTTTTGATATTATTACTAGTGCATAGTGTGAAAACATTTCGAAAATACAATATTAATCTTAGCCAGCATACAACCATTATTGTATGCCTACTATAGCTACGATGTTCAATAGCAGGTTACCACCACATTCCATAGCAGGTAATACAACTAAAACCGTACAAGGTTCGTATTGTTTCTTTGGATTTCCAACAAATGGTCAGGCAAAGGAACTTCCTTACCGAAATGGAAACGCCTCTGGAAAGACGCCCCGAGAACCTAACCGGATGTCTGCAAACACAAGGCCGACGCTACCTCACGCTTTAACCAAGCTGTAACTAGGTAACTAACACACGAGCTATGCCATCCCCCGGTCGTTACCGACCTTTATCCGAGGTACCTCGATCATAAAGCAACAACCACAAAGTATAATAAATTTGCAGCATCAACATAGGTAAAATATCTGGGCTCCATACCATGATATCACCTTTTATCCAGAAGGAAATGGCATATCCTAGGGGCGCTACCCCTACAAACCTTCGTCGCAACATTCCTGTTTCGACCATTACCGGGTTGTGAGGCTAGACGAAGTCTCGTCCACAAAGCTACGCTTTTTCACAAAGCCACGCTTTTCCACAAAGCCACGCTTTTCCACAAAGCAACGCTTTTTCACAAAGCAACGCTTTTTCACAAAGCAACGCTTTGATCAACAAATGATCAACAGCACTTCGTATGCCACATTACCAAATTGGGAATGTATCGCTAGTAACCATCAACTACATAACCTCTGAGCTCGTACGTCTCAGAGAAGGGTGTTAAGCTAAGAGAATAAATTCTCCGCCACCAATAGAAATATATTTGATAGAAACCAGCTTTACATCTCAAGGTGTAACGTCAGACACACATCCATACAAGTCCGTTCCGGGATCGAACGGAACCAAAGGCACTTCCAAAGAAGCCCTTGCAAATCCGGATAATTTCTAATCACGTCCGGACTTCCCATCACAAAGGGTGATAAAATCTCTATACCGAGGACCAATCGGTGTAGAGACATTCGACGAGTTGTCCTTTCATTTTCGAAAATATCCGGTCTTCACCACCGGTCTTTAAATGCAATCCATATACGACGTATCATTATTCGGAATGGGTTATATGACACAAAGTTCCTTTCCCGGCTAAACCGAATAACGAGCGCAATTAAAAATCATATGGATATTGGGGTCTCAGTTAAATCACAGCTTAAAGCCCAAAACTTTTCATTCGAATGGTTAAAACAAATTACCATTTCCAATCTTTTAAACAAAAAGATTCATTTCACAAAGTTTACCCCATTCACAAAGATCCATTCATGGATTTCAAAACAATTTCCATTTCAATTTGGATTAACTCGTTCAATCTTTAAAACAAAGATTTAACCGATAGCTTTCAAAACAATTCCATTTCGATTTGGATTAACTCGTTAAATCCTTAAATCAAGATTTAACTTATAGCTTTTGAAATTCGTTTCCAAAGATTCATTTATAGCCTTTCAAAACAATTCCAATTCAAGTTGGATTAACTCATCCGGTCTTTGAATCAAAGACTCATTTCATAGTTTTCAAAACATTTCAATTCCATTTCAAACTTGAAACCGTTCAACAAAATTTGGAAATCCTTTCTTAAAATGAAAGCTATTATTATTTGAAAACAAATAGTTTTTGTTTCGAAAAAATCCAGTTATATTTACACGAGTTAAAACCCTTGAATTAAATTCAAATTCCCAAATCAATACCTTTAAAATGGTTTAACCCATATATAACTTGTATAGCATCTTTAATCCCCTGTTTCAAATCATAGAATTCAATTTCAAACTTGAATTCAAATTTAAATCAAATTATTTAAATTTCAAGATATCCAAAATATCTTTAAAACTCCTTTCAACAGCTTTTCATATTAAACCCCAATTTCCAATTTCAAAATCAATTGAAATTAAAATTTCAATTTCAAAAAAACATTGAATTTAAATCATCTGTGACTTAACCGATTTCCACGTGAAATCCATATTTGTGTGTGTATGGTGTAGTCCAAGGGTTTCACACAGAAGTGCAACATCATTCATTCATCACAGATCAAAATACAGAAATATAGTTGATAAGCGGTATAAACTATAACGCTTATCTTTTATTCACAGATCATAGATATATATATCACAGATAAGTAAATTACAGATCACAACATAAATCAGGATGTATCACAAAGCATCACAAATCAGGGATATCAAACAATTCACCAATCAATACAATTCAAACATCCATAAGTAGGATCAATTCAATTATCTGATTAATTTAGATCAGATTTATTACTTATGAATATATTACTAATCTTGGTTAATTAATCATTAATTAATGATAAACCATTTTTATTTATTGACCTTTAATCATTTATTAATTAACCTTTAATTAATTAATTATCCTCAAATTAATTACCTTAATTAATAAATCATATTAATTAATTAACCTTTAAACCAATTACATAAATAATTAACCCCTTAATTGCTTTCATTAAGTAATTAACAATTTACAATTGATTATCTTAATTAATTAATCTAATTAATTATCAAAACTAATCGCATAAATTTGATTACTTAATAATTTCTAGTTAATTATCTTCATTAACTAATAACATTTCTTTAATTGCCTTCTTGAGAAATTATCTTAGATTAATTCATTATTAATCATTTCCAATTATAAATTAATCTAAATTATTTATTTATAAATTAAACAAATCATTCTTTAATTACCTTATTAATTTAAATCATTTTATTACCTTAATTATCTCTAAGATAATTAATTTCGTTATTAATGATTTCATTAACATTTAAGTGTATTTTAAACATTACACTTTAAATTTAAATTCAAATTCCATTTTGAATTTAAGATTTCAAAATGATTATATATTTAAACATTTACCAAATTTAAATATCCACTTATAAACCTATACAAGAAAGTTCTAACTAAATTACTTAAGTTTTTATTTAAAATTTAAGCTTTAAAATATATTACATTTTAAATTCATTTTAAAAATTTAAAATAGAATAAACAGGTTTCTGTTTAAACCTGTTATATCATTCTAACCCGAGCCTAACGCCTGTTTACCCGAGC
Source organism: Allium fistulosum (assembly GCA_030737815.1). Lineage (NCBI taxonomy): Eukaryota > Viridiplantae > Streptophyta > Magnoliopsida > Asparagales > Amaryllidaceae > Allium > Allium fistulosum. The sequence continues at coordinate 418,155,138 of CM060907.1, read as the reverse complement.
CCTGCTTCGAGTCTTTCCTCAAACCAACCCGTGCGAGTATTTTTTTCAAAATTTTGTTTAAGTGTTAAAAACTGACCCGTATACAACTTAAAATTACCCGATACAATACTCGAGCAAAACCTTCTCTTCCTTGGAAGCAAACTCGAGACCATTACTTCTTCTCCAATCCAACATTTTCCCATATACACAATCCCACGCGTGCACATGCACACGAGTTCGCCGCCTCTTCGATCATCACCGCTACCTCCGACCAGTCGCTGACGACACGCCGACCCTTCCCAACTACCCAGAACCTCGATTGACCTTGCACAACGAAATCGAGCAAGTCGACGACCTACTGGAACCCAAACCAATTGACAAATTCTCCTCACGCCGCCATGACAGATCACTAGAGAAGTTCGATACTCCAACCTACCCTTCGCCGGAGCCGTACGCTACTATTCCCCTAACTCCGGTCTCCTCCGATGCTATGTCGACAGTGCAGCAACCAAAAATCCAACTTCGACCCAAAAACCCGGCTAAACCCTACTTCCACCATTTTCCGCCACCACGGTGATATGAAAATTTGTTGAGCATTTTTCCCACACTCATCGATCTCCCAGCTAGCTCCAGCTCCGATCACGAGGCAAACAAACTCGCTGATCACCAGAAAATGCTCGAAACTCAAATTCCGTTCAACATGCACTTCCTCTCGAATTAAAAGCCTAAAAATCTTGATTTTATTTTTAAAAATCATTATTTTCGATAACAAATCAGATTTTATACTTGAATCCATGATTTATTTAAATCGAGATTTTGATAAGTTCATGCTTTTACTGTAATTCTTCCTTTCATTGAAAAACTATCTTTAAATCTTGCCTAGAATTATTTTTAGATCAAATACCTTGTCATTACAATCAAGTTTGATTTATATATCAATCTCTAAAAAGAATCAGGCAAGAAGATATTGAATTTTGATCAAAATTTGAACTCTGTAAAACTAACAGAGTATTCACTTGGTATACAGATATCCACATCCATGTAGTCATATACATATACATACAATCCATATTAAACAACATGCGAACACTCATTATACTTTGTTCCAAGTAATTTCTGCATGCATCTAGATTTTAAACAGATTTTAAAACCTTTAAATAGAATTTGTTTACTCACAGTGGTTAAGAATTGAACAGATATATATATATATATACTTAACCATTTAAAAGTAAGGTTACTCACAGAAAAAAGGATTTTGTTTAGAAGTTTGCTCACCTTGTTTCAAGAAAAATGAACAGAGCCTTCCACTTTGAACATGCTTGAGAAAATTTTTCAAACTGGAATCTCTTGATCTTAAATCCTCTGGTTATAGCTGAGCTGGGTTGAAGTTTGTTTAAATTTGAACTGAGTGTTGTTTTAGTTGAACTATTGTTTGAGTTTTAATGATATTTGCTTCAGTATATATTTTTTCTTCTTTAACTTGAAATGGACGAAGAAAAATAAATGGAGGAGTTTGATAAACATGGGTTTACAGGTGATAAACCTTTGTACTGGGTGATGATAAAATTTGTACAAGTGATATATATTATTTTGCTTGTTTGCACAATGCACATCAGAGATTTTTTCTTCAATTGGAGGCTGAAGTGACAATACTTGTGCGTGCTAAGGTTTGGCATTAATTGCCTTGTACAAAATACATATATTTATCTACTTGCTTTGTTTGTTAACTCGGCTGAAATGATATGGTTGTGGCTTGCATTAATAATGTTGTACAAACAAATATATATATTTGCTTTTATTCAGCTGTACGTGTATAAGATAAAATCTAGTGGCTTCTACTTTGCAAGCCTTTCATATGTATTTTTTTCTTGTTTCATATTTTGAATGTATCTATTTCTTTTCTTTGTTTGAATGGATATATAACTGTCTTCTTATGCAAGCTTACATACTTAAATATATTTTCTTTGCTTTGTCATATTATTTTATAATATGAATGAATTCTATTTCTAATATGTTGTTATAATTTTAGCTAATATATTTACTTTATATCCTACAATATAGCTTATTTATATTTATTTTTCTAGCTTAAATTTTTATTATAATTTATCTTATATTTATTTCTAACCCATTTATTTAAGATTTACATTCAAATTCAATGTATATATATATACATACATTCACATATATATATATATATATACATTCACATATATATACAATGTTTTAAATTTAAATGATTTATACAGAATTTGTTCGAATTCAGGGAAACTCGCTTCAATTTATCATTTAATTTTACAAATTTAATTCAAGAATTCAATAAAGTATCAATTTAAATTAAATTAAAATCTGGGGTCGTTACAAACTTCCCCCCTTAAAAGAATTTCGTCCTCGAAATTATCAAGGAGACACAAAGATAGATGAAAAACATTTCATCAAATCAAACTGAATATTTATTCTGCATTTGGCTTACCAAATCAGAATATCAATAATAGATACGAGAACGAATCTATTTAACATTTCACAAAATACTCGGGTTATTCGAATCTACGAAATATGCAATGGCATCAGTTGGTTCAAAGGATAACTAACCATTCATAGAACATATCCGGACCCAAAGGATAGATAGATATATGGATACAATTCCAAAATGTTTAGTTTAGAAACTAAAGTATACCTATCAACCATAGCAATCAAAGCAACCAATTTATCCAAACAAACAATTTTGGTCCATCCGGAGTTTATGTCCCATTTTAAATATAGCAAATTTTCTTCCTGGATCTACCAGGAATCATCGAAGAATTTAGAAAAGATGTTGAACAAAAGAGATTGATAGAGAAAAGATTGTTTCCTCGTTGTTACAGAGCATTAACCATTTATAGTCATATTCCCCTGTCCCCTATCTCATCCTCTTCTTGCACTCATACTCACTATCAGTGGATAGTAATAGAATTTACCGAGGCATTCAGACAGATATCTTAGAGATACTCATTCTAGGGTATACTTCGCCCCATCTCTAATGAGCTACTTAATGTGTTATACTCCTGAGCTAAAGTTCAACCTTAGCTCTGATACCACTTGTAATGACCCTGAAATCGGCCTTCGAAAATCGGCACCCGTACTTCACTTGTACTCGAAATGCCGCAGATTCAAACGCCGAATCTGGTTCATCGGAGCTTATAACACCATTAAGTATAACAACACAGCAGAAGAAAGAAATAGATGATATCATATACAACTCCAATGAATACAATATCCAGAATGATATACAATAATGATATCAATATGATACAACAATATCAGAGATAAATAATGATATAGCGAAAAACAGAACTGATAACTCCAAATGATCCTCAAAAGAGAATGAGTCCACTAACTCCAACATCAGCTTGAACCACCATCACGTTGCACCAAGAGAAGCAACGACAGTCCATGAACTCCAAGAACTGAACTAGCTCCAGATAATCTACTAAACCTGAATATCTGAAAACCCCAACTCTAGACTGCCCGTGTGGAAAATGGTGGGCACCCAGAGTTTAGGAAGGAAACAATAAACTCCAGGTCAGTCATGGGACTGGTATGAGCAAAAAAAACAGTTTATCTTTAAACAAACACAAAAGAATTTTTTAACATTGAAATCCGCAATGCTTTTCGAAAAATGAAACTACCGTAAGGCCTCCCGCTCACACACAATGCAATCGCAGAATTGGAGGAGATTTCTCCTTATGATAGTCGAACATGCTTACTATGCAAAGGAAAAACTCTTTTGATATTATTACTAGTGCATAGTGTGAAAACATTTCGAAAATACAATATTAATCTTAGCCAGCATACAACCATTATTGTATGCCTACTATAGCTACGATGTTCAATAGCAGGTTACCGCCACATTCCATAGCAGGTAATACAACTAAAACCGTACAAGGTTCGTATTGTTTCTTTAGATTTCCAACAAATGGTCAGGCAAAGGAACTTCCTTACCGAAATGGAAACGCCTCTGGAAAGACGCCCCGAGAACCTAACCGGATCTCTGCAAACACAAGGCCGACGCTACCTCACGCATTAACCAAGCTGCAACTAGGTAACTAACACTCGAGCTATGCCATCCCCCGGTCGTTACCGACCTTTATCCGAGGTACCTCGATCAGAAAGCAACAACCACAAAGTATAATAAATTTGCAGCATCAACATAGGTAAAATATCTGGGCTCCATACCATGATATCACCTTTTATCCAGAAGGAAATGGCAAACCCTAGGGGCGCTACCCCTACAAACCTTCGTCGCAACATTCCTGTTTCGACCATTACCGGGTTGTGAGGCTCGACGAAGTCTCGTCCACAAAGCTACGCTTTTTCACAAAGTCACGCTTTTTCACAAAGCCACGCTTTTCCACAAAGCCACGCTTTTCCACAAAGCAACGCTTTTCCACAAAGCAATGCTTTTTCACAAGCAACGCTTTTTCACAAAGCAACGCTTTTTCACAAAGCAACGCTTTGATCAACAAATGATCAACAACACTTCGTATGCCACATTACCAAATTGGGAATGTATCGCTAGTAACCATCAACTACATAAACTCTGAGCTCGTACGTCTCAGAGAAGGGTGTTAAGCTAAGAGAATAAATTCTCCGCCACCAACAGAAATGTATTTGATAGAAACCAGCTTTACATCTCAAGGTGTAACGTCAGACACACATCCATACAAGTCCATTCCAGGATCGAACGGAACCGAAGGCACTTCCAAAGAAGCCCTTGCAAATCCGGATAATTTCTAATCACGTCCGAACTTCCCATCACAAAGGGTGATAAAATCTCTATACCGGGGACCAGTCGGTGCAGAGACATTCGATGAGTTGTCCTTTCATTTTCGAAAATATCCGGTCTTCACCATCGGTCTCCAAATGCAATCCATATACGACGTATCATTATTCGGAATGGGTTATATGACAAAAAGGTCCTTTCCCGGCTAAACCGAATAACGAGCGCAATTAAAAATCATATGGATACTGGGGTCTCAGTTAAATCACAGCTTAAAGCCCAAAACTTTTCATTCGAATGGTTAAAACAAATTACCATTTCCAATCTTTTAAACAAAAAGATTCATTTCACAAAGTTTACCCCATTCACAAAGATCCATTCATGGATTTCAAAACAATTTCCATTTCAATTTGGATTAACTCGTCCAATCTTTAAAACAAAGATTTAACTGATAGCTTTCAAAACAATTCCATTTCGATTTGGATTAACTCGTTAAATCCTTAAATCAAGATTTAACTTATAGCTTTTAAAATTCGTTTCCAAAGATTCATTTATAGCCTTTCAAAACAATTCCAATTCAAGTTGGATTAACTCATCCGGTCTTTGAATCAAAGACTCATTTCATAGTTTTCAAAACATTTCAATTCCATTTCAAACTTGAAACCGTTCAACACAATTTGGAAATCCTTTCTTAAAATGAAAGCTATTATTATTTGAAAACAAATAGTTTTTGTTTTGAAAAAATCCAGTACACGAGTTAAAACCCTTGAATTAAATTCAAATTCCCAAATCAATACCTTTAAAATGGTTTAACCCATATATAACTTGTATAGCATCTTTAATCCCTTGTTTCAAATCATAGAATTCAATTTCAAACTTGAATTCAAATTTAAATCAAATTATTTAAATTTCAAGATATCCAAAATATCTTTAAAACTCCTTTCAACAGCTTTTCATATTAAACCCCAATTTCCAATTTCAAAATCAATTGAAATTAAAATTTCAATTTCAAAAAAACATTGAATTTAAATCATCTGTGACTTAACCGATTTCCACGTGAAATCCATATTTGTGTGTGTATGGTGTAGTCCAAGGGTTTCACACAGAAGTGCAACATCATTCATTCATCACAGATCAAAATACAAAAATATAGTTGATAAGCGGTATAAACTATAACGCTTATCTTTTATTCACAGATCACAGATATATATATCACAGATAAGTAAATTACAGATCACAACATAAATCAGGATGTATCACAAAGCATCACAAATCAGGGATATCAAACAATTCACCAATCAATACAATTCAAACATCCATAAGTAGGATCAATTCAATTATCTGATTAATTTAGATCAGATTTATTACTTATGAATATATTACTAATCTTGGTTAATTAATCATTAATTAATGATAAACCATTTTTATTTATTGACCTTTAATCATTTATTAATTAACCTTTAATTAATTAATTATCCTCAAATTAATTACCTTAATTAATAAATCATATTAATTAATTAACCTTTAAACCAATTACATAAATAATTAACCCCTTAATTGCTTTCATTAAGTAATTAACAATTTACAATTGATTATCTTAATTAATTAATCTAATTAATTATCAAAACTAATCGCATAAATTTGATTACTTAATAATTTCTAGTTAATTATCTTCATTAACTAATAACATTTCTTTAATTGCCTTCTTGAGAAATTATCTTAGATTAATTCATTATTAATCATTTCCAATTATAAATTAATCTAAATTATTTATTTATAAATTAAACAAATCATTCTTTAATTACCTTATTAATTTAAATCATTTTATTACCTTAATTATCTCTAAGATAATTAATTTCGTTATTAATGATTTCATTAACATTTAAGTGTATTTTAAACATTACACTTTAAATTTAAATTCAAATTCCATTTTGAATTTAAGATTTCAAAATGATTATATATTTAAACATTTACCAAATTTAAATATCCACTTATAAACCTATACAAGAAAGTTCTAACTAAATTACTTAAGTATTTATTTAAAATTTAAGCTTTAAAATATATTACATTTTAAATTCATTTTAAAAATTTAAAATAGAATAAACAGGTTTCTGTTTAAACCTGTTATATCATTCTAACCCGAGCCTAACGCCTGTTTACCCGAGCCCTGCTTCGAGTCTTTCCTCAAACCAACCCGTGTGAGTATTTTTTCAAAATTTTGTTTAAGTGTTAAAAACTGACCCGTATACAACTTAAAATTACCCGATACAATACTCGAGCAAAACCTTCTCTTCCCTGGAAGCAAACTCGAGACCATTACTTCTTCTCCAATCCAACATTTTCCCATATACACAATCCCACGCGTGCACGTGCACACGAGTTCGCCGCCTCTTCGATCATCACCGCTACCTCCGACCAGTCGCTGATGACACGCCGACCCTTCCCAACTACCCAGAACCTCGATTGACCCTGCACAACGAAATCGAGCAAGTTGACGACCCACTGGAACCCAAACCAATTGACAAATTATCCTCGCGCCGCCGTGACAGATCACCAGAGAAGTTCGGTACTCCAACCTACCCTTCGCCGGAGTCGTACGCTACTATTCCCCTAACTCCGATCTCCTCCGATGCTATGTCGACAGTGCAGCAACCCAAAATCCAACTTCGACCCAAAAACCCGGCTAAACCCTACTTCCACCATTTTCCGCCACCACGATGATACGAAAATTTGTTGAGCATTTTTCCCACACTCATCGATCTCCCAGCTAGTTCCAGCTCCGATCACGAGGCAAACAAACTCGCTGATCACAAGAAAATGCTCGAAACTCAAATTCCGTTCAACATGCACTTCCTCTCGAATTAAAAGCCTAAAAATCTTGATTTTATTTTTAAAAATCATTATTTTCGATAACAAATCAGATTTTATACTTGAATCCATGATTTATTTAAATCGAGATTTTGATAAGTTCATGCTTTTACTGTAATTCTTCCTTTCATTGAAAAACTATCTTTAAATCTTGCCTGGATTTATTTTTAGATCAAATACCTTGTCATTACAATCAAGTTTGATTTATATATCAATCTCTAAAAAGAATCAGGCAAGAAGATATTGAATTTTGATCAAAATTTGAAATCTGTAAAACTAATAGAGTATTCACTTGGTATACAGATATCCACATCCATGTAGTCATATACATATACATACAATCCATATTAAACAACATGCAAACACTCATTATACTTTGTTCCAAGTAATTTCTGCATGCATCTAGATTTTAAACAGATTTTAAAACCTTTAAAAAGAATTTGTTTACTCACAGTGGTTAAGAATTGAACAGATATATATATACTTAACCATTTAAAAGTAAGGTTACTCACAGAAAAAAGGATTTTGTTTAGAAGTTTGCTCACCTTGTTTCCAGAAAAATGAACAGAGCCTTCCACTTTGAACAGGCTTGAGAAAATTTTGCAAACTGGAATCTCTTGATCTTAAATCCTCTGGTTATAGCTGAGCTGGGTTGAAGTTTGTTTAAATTTGAACTGAGTGTTGTTTTAGTTGAACTATTGTTTGAGTTTTAATGATATTTGCTTCAGTATATATTTTTTCTTCTTTAACTTGGAATGGACGAAGCAAAATAAATGGAGGAGTTTGATAAACATGGGTTTACAGGTGATAAACCTTTGTACTGGGTGATGATAAAATTTGTACAAGGGATATATATTATTTTGCTTGTTTGTACAATGCCCATCAGAGATTTTTTCTTCAATTGGAGGCTGAAGTGATAATACTTGTGCGTGCTAAGGTTTGGCATTAATTGCCTTGTACAAAATACATATATTTGTCTACTTGCTTTGTTTGTTAACTCGGTTGAAATGATATGGTTGCGGCTTGCATTAATGATGTTGTACAAACAAATATATATATATATATATATATATATATATTTGCTTTTATTCAGCTGTACGTGTATGAGATAAAATCTAGTGGCTTCTACTTTGCAAGCCTTTCATATGTTTCTTTTTCTTGTTTCATATTTTGAATGTATCTATTTCTTTTCTTTGTTTGAATGGATATATAACTGTCTTCTTATGCAAGCTTACATACTTGAATATATTTTCTTTGCTTTGTCATATTATTTTATAATATGAATGAATTCTATTTCTAATATGTTGTTATAATTTTAGCTAATATATTTACTTTATATCCTACAATATAGCTTATTTATATTTATTTTTCTAACTTAAATTTTTATTATAATTTATCTTATATTTATTTCTAACCCATTTATTTAAGATTTACATTCAAATTCAATGTATATATATATACACACATTCACATATATATACAATGTTTTAAATTTAAATGATTTATACAGAATTTGTTCGAATTCGGGGAAACTCGCTTCAATTTATCATTTAATTTTACAAATTTAATTCAAGAATTCAATAAAATATCAATTTAAATTAAATTAAAATCCGGGGTCGTTACAGATTTCTTTTCAATTTATAAGTCCATTTGCATCCTATGATGTTTTTGTTGCTTGGTGGATGAACAAGACTCCATGTATTGTTTTTCACTAATGCCTGATACTCTTCATCCATTGATACTTTCCAGTTTTTGTCTTTAAATGCTTGATCAAATGTTTGTGGTTCTATGATGCATGCAGTTGCAGTGTAAACCTTTGGTTTATAAATTCCACTTTTTGATCTGGTTATCATGTGATGGCCCGTTCTGGTCTGTAGTTCAGCATCAGATGATTCTGAACTGCTGTCCTGATTTGCAGTATCATCTGGTTGATCTTCATGACTATTTTGATCTTGATTGCTTGATTCTACAAGCGACTGGGAATGCGTAGTAGGCTGACCAGCTGCATCATGACCTGGTCCAGATGACATAGTCTGTTGTGATCCAGTGGCTCCTGTTCTTTTCTCAGTTTCACTAGCATGCCATATATATGGCATTACTGGTATGTTTGGTATGGAAACCTTTGGATTATAAACTTTATGTGTAGTTCTAATACTTGCATTGGCAAAAGGAAATATTCTCTCATTAAAAACTACATGTCTGCTTATAAATATTTTTCCTGTTCAATCTAAACACTTATATCCTTTCTGTTTAATTGGATAACCTATAAATGTACATGGTTGAGATCTAAAGTCTAGTTTATGGTTGTTGTATGGTCTTAGGTAGGGAAAACACAAGCATCCAAAAGTTTTTAAGTTTTGATAGTCTGGTTTGACACCTAAAAACTTTTCTAAAGGACTTATTCCATTCAGTACTTTGGTTGGAAGTCTATTGATTAAATACGCAGCAGTATTGAAGGAATCTGGCCAGAATTTTAAAGGTAGTGATGCTTGTGCTAGTAAGGTCAGACCAGTCTCAACAATGTGCTTGTGTTTTCTTTCGACCAGGCCATTTTGTTCAGATGTGTAGGGACACATGATTCTATGAACTATACCATTATCTAAAAAATATTTACTAAGAGACTTGTATTCAGTACCCCATCACTCTGAATGATCTTAACTTTATGATTGGTCTGCTTTTCAACTTGAGTGATAAAATATATAACAGCATTATAAGTTTCTGCCTTGGATTTTAAGAAATATATCCAAGTGTACCTTGTACATGCATCAACAAAGGATATGTAATACTTATACCCATAATCTGAGCAGATAGGTGCTGGACCCCACAAATCTGTTGAAATCAATTCAAGAGGTACTTTGTATTTTGTTACAGAATCTGCAAAAGCTAATTTGTGGCTTTTGCCCATATGACAGTATGAACATATATAAGGCAAAGTTATATCATCAAAAGAAATATTATTTTCTTTAAGAACCTGTTTTACAATACTTGTACAAGGATGACCTAGTTTGTAGTGCCAAAGATCAAAATTATTTTTACTAGTTTCACATCACTGCAATTCACTGTTATTACAATTTGTCATTCTTTGATTTGAACCTTTGCTATTAGTCAGGGTGAACTTGTATAGACCATTTACTGCATTACCCTGCAAGAGTATTTCCTTAGTTAGTATATCTTTAACTAAGCAATGATTTGAGTAAAATTCAAAATAGACATTATTATCATGAGTAAATTGAGAAACACTCAACAGGTTTTTCTTGATGCTGGGTACTCTTAATAGATTATTGAGATATACTTGTCTTTTACCTTTGATATAAGCATTGCCAGTGTGTGTGATCTCAATTGCTTTGCCACTTCCCATAATAATAGATTGTTTACCTCTGTATTCTCTGCAGCCCAGATTTAGATTCTCTAAGTTGCTTGTTAAGTGATTTGTTGCCCCTGAGTCTGGGTACCATGACTCATCTTGAATGTGATCTGCTTTAGCAATTTCATCCAGATTTTGGTTTCTGTTTCCACTGGGTTGTTTTCCTGAATCCAGTTGTACTTGTGCCATGTTTGCACTGTAGTTACTATCTCTCTGATTGTTTGGTCCCTGACCTGGCACATAATTTGCATTAAATCTGAAATAGCATTTTACAGCAGTGTGTCCAACTTTTTCACATATTTGATATTTTGGCTTGTTATTGCCATTGAATCTTCCTCTACCTCTTCCCCTGGCAGTCTGACCTCACCTCTGTGATTGCTGATCTGTTCTTCCATAGTTCTGATTTCTGTTTTTACTATTTGAATCATAGTTGATAGACATGTCTGTATCTGAGAGTTTCTTGTAGTCTAGTCTTCCTTCATGAGCCAAGAGTATAGAATGGACATAGTCAATAGTGGGCAGAGTTTCTTGTGATGCAATAACTGCCACCACTGCCTCATATTCATCACCTAACCCACTTAGTATTGTTAAAACATGTTCTGTATTGGACATTTTATGTCATGCTGCCTCAAGTAGATCACAAGTATTCTTGATCTTGTAGAGATATTCTTTCATGGATTGACTGTCTTTCCTTATATTATGTAACTGCCTTTTGTAATGCATTATTTTGGCTGCTGACTGTGTATTGAAGATTCTTTCTACTGTAGTCCAAATTTCATTTGTTGTTTTGCACCCTATAACTTGTGGTAACAACTTTACACTGATTGAAGAAAGCAACCAAGAACTTATTAAATTGTCTTGCCTTTGGAATTTGACATATTCCTCATTACTCATAGTTTTGTTTTCTTGATTAGTGATAAACTTGGATGGAGTGGCTATCATGCCAAGAATGTACCCATCAAGACCATATCCTCTGGCAGCAGTTTCGACTTGCACTTTCCAGAGAAGATAATTGTCATCTTCAAGATGTGCAGTGATGAGATTGGAGTGCGGGCTAATTACAGTTTTGATCAAACTGTCAGTAACATCCATAGATTGCGGTGAGGTGCTAGTATCATTACCTGATGTTGCACTGCTTCCTTCAGCCATGAAGAAACTTCTTTAAAATAGAATTAAGAAAAAGAACTCAGAAACAGGGTTGTGATGAAATCAAGAAATTCTTCCTTCAACAGGTATGTTGCAACTGAGCAATATGATGAGGCTTCTCTGATTGCTCCTGGTATGGCACTTACCCTTTTTTTGATTGATGAGTTTCTGTTCTCTTCCCTATCTGGATTTCTGATTTTTTTTCTTGATACTTGAATCTGTTTTTGTGAATATACTGCAGCCGATTGTTAATCTTGGTAAGGCAGTAGATCCTTTGAACAGATTCCTTACCGAAGTGATGATAGAAGGATTCTGATGGGTAAACTGATCCAAATGATGAGATTTCTCTGATGGATCAATTTTAGCATAAAAGCTGTTAAGCTTATAGATGATTCTGTCCTTGCTCTGATGCCAAGATAGAATTTGTATTCAATTTGATGTATTCAGAAATCTTATTGAGAGAGAATGAAATGTTTATCTCTTTATTGATAATAGTATTACTACAAAGAACTGAATACATATTATTGTTAAGAGATGGCTTTATATATAAAAAGAGAGGAATATGGGCCTTATGTTCTCAGCCCAATACAAAGATAAAACTGGTTGCCGATACTTGTTATTTCATTTTACTTAATTTTATCGGTTAAGGTATAAGTCTAAATTCAAGTTTAATGTTCTCAAAATAAATTCAAACGCTATTCTATTCACTAAGTCCGAATTGTATATATTAAGACATTATTTAGATTTCTATATTAGAGTGAACAATGTTTCTTTTTTATACATAAAGGACATGGAAATGAGAGTAAATCAACTTTAAAGATTGATTTTATCTCCAACAGAGATTTTTGTACCTCGTTTATTCTCCAATATATCCCTATTTTATCTTCGCTATAACTTTGTACCTCCAACACTATAACATCAATAGCTGCTTTAACTACATAGTAGTTGATATCACTACTTAGTTGTTACTAGTTACACCCATGTTGTCCAAACGTTGACAAAGGAAAATTGATGCATGTACCAAGCCAAAAGAACTGCTCCTACAATTTAAGTTGGACTATGAAAAGGAAGCAAGAGCAAAGTCCAGATAGTACTGCGCCAGTCTTAAGATTATGGAAAAACATAATGACAGTGCCTTTCCATTGTGCATAGCTTCGGCTCTATAACACTACACCGGTAACCTGATATAGCCATAAAGTATAAAGACTGATATGCAATCCTAACACTTACTTCAATGGGCAGAATTGCAGAACAATCTTCAAGTATCAAATATGAAAGCCGTGTTTCAATTCCAAAAGTAAGACTTAATAAGTTGGAACTATGGCACAATCTTTAGATAACAACAAGATGTAGAGATTGTGCTGTTGCCCCTAAAACAATCCTAATGATATAGAACTGTGGAACAATCCTTAAACCAAATATATGTAATAGGGATGCACTGCAATCTTAAACTAACATTAATGTGGTAGGGATTTGAGATCCGTTTTTGAGAATAAATCGTTTACTTGTTTTGATCTAGAAAATGCTTTGTCTTATTTTTTATTTTTGACTTTGGTTAAAGTTTTAAAACTTTCTTGAATATGTTATAAAAAGTAAGCATGAGTGAAAAGCTAAAGTTTTGGATGGAAACTTAGAAAGGTAATTTTGAGTTATGACATCCATAGCGATAATCGCTATGAATGCAGTACAGAAATTTACGAGTTTTAAGTTTTAAAGTTTTCTTTTTAAAATGTTTTGAAAACCATTTCAAACTTAATTAGTAAGTATAGAACTTAATTAACTTTTAGTTAATGATTTTTTTTTTAAAATTATTTATGAAAAATAACTATTAAATAATTAAGCTAAGTAATTAGGATTTAAGAATTAATTAATAAAGTCAATCATTTGCAGTTAATTAAGAAGTTTTAGTTAATGAATAATTAAATTAAGAGATAATTATTTTAATAATTTTTTTTTCAAGTTAATTATTTAATTAAGAGTTATTTATTTACTTAATTATTAATTAAATAGGGTTTAATTTAAAATAAATGTTCATTAAATAAAGTTTAATTATTTATTTATTTTTAGCTAATTAGGGTTTAATTGTCATTTAACTAGATTCTAATTATTTAATTAATTTTTAATTAATTAAAGGTAATTATTAGTAGTTAATTAAGACTTAACGAAGATTAATTAAGGTTTAAAATTTGATTTATGCAACGACCTGGAATTTTGGTCGTTTGGTTTTAAACGTTTAATTTATTTTTAAATGTAGAATTTGAAATATTAATTGATTTTGAATATGGAGATTTTGGTGGAATTAGTGAAATAGTTCAGAATTTCAAATATAGCGATTAAATGGATTTGGTGAATAGTAAATATAATATTTGAAATTGGGTAAATATGTGAATCTGGACTGGAGTAAATGTGAATGGAAATGATTTCTAAAGGTGATTTAAACTCTATTTGAATTAGAGTTATAATAGTGGACTTTTGAATGGAATTAAAAGTCGATAAATTAAAATTTGAAATTTTATATATTAATATAATATTGAAATTTAATATTGGAATAGTGTAAATAATTGAAGTTGTGATTTAATATGAATCGAAATGGTTTCTAATATGGATATAAATTCCATTTGAATTATAATTGAGTTGGTAAGTTTTTAAAATTGGAATTTCAAGTAATTTCATCGATTTTGAAAATCGCACGATTAAATCGACATGTTAAAATAGCCTTCAGGGGCACGGTCTCGGAATTTGACGAAAATAGTTCCATTGAATCCGTAATAGTGTATTATCAACAGATTTCAAATTTCGAAGCATTCGGAGTTACCGTTTGGTCGTACGGGATAGAAACACGTTGAAATTAATATTGGAAATTTTATATTATAATTCGATTCGAAAAGCTATCTTCCAAATACGATGGAATCGGCTTCCAATACATATTCCATTGTATTCAGAATAGGGGTAAAACATTATGAATGCCAGGCGGCATGCTTCGTTTGGAGTTTGTCCGAAAAGGTACGTGAATAGTAAAATAATAATATAATATTTATATACACGTATATATATGCGTATTCTCATCAGTAAACCCTAAAACTACAACCGCCGCCTCCACCCTTTTAATGGCCAAAAATAGCCAAGCTTCCACCCTCAATTCCTTCCAATCCATCGACTTTTAGCCAAAACTTCCAACTAAGAAATTGAAGAGCACGACGAAAGCTTCAAATCCATATGGGGATGATCGTTTGAAACTCATCAACGTCGTCGTTATTGGCTCGCGTATAGCCGACGTTCGAGGGTCGATTTCCTGACGATGGAGAGGAGTTAGGTGACCGGTCTCTGGCCATGAGTCGAGCTGGCCAAGGCATACACGGTGATGGTATTCAATCAATTTCCGGTCGAGAGCTATGAAGGTGCGTCGTCGAGTTGAAGGTCGCGTATATGGGTTTTTCTTCGTGCGTGGGTAGCCTGGTATACGCGAGGAAGGAGAAGGATTTGTGCGGCCTTGATTTCCTGAAAAAAAACGCAACGGCCCAGATCTAATGGTATTAAATAAAATAAAATAAAATAAACGGATTTATTTATATAAATTATATTCAAATCTTATAAAATGTATATCGTTGTCATACGAGGTCCAAATCAAGCGAAACAAGTGAAGTTGGAATCGTGACGACGAGCACTACATTATGGAATTGATTTGAAGATGATTGGAAATAGCTAAAATTTTAGGTTAATTCAACATCGTTCGATTTGATTTAAAATTGGAACGTTTGGCAAAACTGAAAACTCAAGGTGAGTTAAACTCACTCATTTGGTTAATCAGTAATGTTTTATAGCAAATAAAATTTATTTATGTTGTTTGGGTTGTTGAAATTGGTGATTGTTGAAATTAATTTAGGATGACGATATATGTAACGACCCGATATTTCGGACCATTCGCATCCATTATAAGTGTATAGGTAGACACTCATGCCGGAGTTGAATTGCTCAAAATACCGCGTTGTTAATTTAAATTTGGCAAAACTGAACATATACAGTAAATAAATAATCACAGATCACAGACACAGAGTAAAAATTTGCAGCGGAAATAAAAGAGATAGTAGTTCATGAAGCTACTATATAAATATATAAATTACATCAGAGTTAAACTAGATACAACTGAAGAGTAATATGATACATCAGATACAAATCAGAATACATCACTGGAATCATCGAATACTGAAAGCAGAATAGATGGCTGGATCTTCAAGCAAAGCTCCAACTTCAAAGGTGAGTCTCGAATACTGGTACACTCAGTCTGACCCGAGCGTAAAGCAAAAACATAAGACACTCGAGTCAGGATTAACATTCTTATATTAATAAATCCAACTCAAGTGAAATAGCAATTGAAATACAAGTAACTCAAAGGATGTTGGAATAACAATCCTTTAAGGATCTGTAACGACCCGCCATTTTGGACCATTCGCATCCATTATAAGTGTATAGATAGACACTCATGCCGGAGTTGAATTGCTCAAAATACCGCGTTGTTAATTTAAATTTGGCAAAACTGAACATATACAGTAAATAAATAATCACAGAACACAGACACAGAGTAATAAGTGCAGCGGAAATAAAAGAGATAGTAGTTCATGAAGCTACTATATGAATATATAAAATACATCAGAGTTAACAACAGAAGAGTAATACAATACATCAAAGTTAAACCAGATACAATGGAAGAGTAACACGATACATCAGATACAAATCAGAATGCATCACTGGAATCATCGAATACTGAAAGCTGGATAGATTGCTGGATCTCCAAGCGAAGCTCCAACTCCAAAGGTGAGTCTCGAAAGCTGAACCACTCAGTCTGACCCGAGCGTAAAGCAAAACAGAAGACACTCGAGTCAGGATTAACATTCTTATATTAATAAATCCAACTCAAGTGAAATAGCAATTGAAATACAAGTAACTCAAAGGATGTTTGGAATAACCATCCTTTAAGGATCCGTTAAACTATCTACTATGTAGTAATGTACGCTAAGTAGATAATGTCTATCAGTAATATATAAAGATATCAAAATAGCGTTAAGTCATGGCCCATTCCACCCTTAACACATTTTTATTCCCAAAAGCATATACAAGACCGTAGTTTCCCCAAAACCGGAAGTCACCAGAGGGAAATCCATATACTCAAGGTACAAAACAAATTCGTAGTGGTCGCGCATAAATGGAATACAAGTATGACAAGGCACATGAGGCTATACCCAAGGTAGTGATACTACCGTTCGCCTGATCCGGACTGGTGAGAACGCAACGCCGCAGCGCCCGCAACACCGTGAAACAACACTCCCAAAATCAAGGGTGCACCAATCGACAACAAGTATAAGTAGTTCGAAGAAGTGTGTCCACTTGAGGTATCAATCCTCCATTGGCCCGGCACAGCTCCTGTTTTAGTCATTTCCAATTTGACACAAGTGTCAAGGCTATCCATTATCGTTCTCTTTCTTCAGTCATCACGAACACCATTCCAACCACTTCATTTTGGATCATCACTCCGCGTATAGTTATTAAAGTGGTTTTCGGTTTAGATAGAGAGTATATCCATAACCGAATTCCAGTCTCTTTAATAACTTTCGTAATTATTACACCGATTGGTCATTTAATATATTTCAAAACCAAATCAATTTCAATTAAATTAGAATTCGCAAATCAACATTTCATTTGTCTTTCAAAACCAATTTCCATACTTTACGTTTCAAAACTTCCAAATTATCATTTCAAAATCTTATAATTCAATTTCAATCGTTATTTAAAACAATTCAAAATTGATTCAAGTTCGAATACAAGTTTCATTCCGAAATCATTTAAATTAATTTAATTTAACATTCCAAATCAGTTTAACTTCATTTATCGATTCCATTCAATATTCGTTAAGTTACTCTATCATTCAAAACAATTTCTATTAAATTTCCAATTCGTTAAATCAATTCTTAAGTTCAACTTCATTAAATCAAAACTTACAATTTTGAATTAAATTAAATTCATCAAATCGAATTCTTTAAATTTCAGGTCTTACATTAATTCCAAAAATATCACATTTCATTTCTTGTTAAAGAAATCCAATTTCACTTATTTACTTACTTAAATAAATTTCCAAAACTTAATTAATAAAGAAACTCAATTTCAATTATTTACGAAGTAAATTCACTTATTCAAAAGTTCAATTTTCTTAATTAAAAATCCAATTCAATTTAATCATTAAATAATTCAATCTTATTTAATTATTAAATAATTCAAACCTTAAATATTAAATAATTTCAAAGTTTTAAAATTCCAACTTAATTATAATTTCAACTTAATTATTAAATCATTTCACAGTTTAATAATTTCAACTTAATTATAATTTCAAACTTGATTATTAAATCATTTCAAACTTAATTCAATCATTTCTCAAATTAAACAACATTCTTACATCAATTACATTGTTAATATTTTATTTCATATTTACATATTAACATTTTCCTTTCGTTACATTCAAATTCCAACTTCATTTCAAAACCATATTATTTATTCAAATAAAATCTTCGTTTTATTTTTAAATCAAATTATTGACCAATCGGGTTTTATTTAATTTTCTTTCCTAGGTCAAAGTTCAATTTTGGGTATTTATCATTTCAACCCGATTCCAATTCAATTCCAAAATCAAAGCATAGTAAAGGGAACTTGCAGTGTGATAACAGGGATGGTGTCAAAGTAAATAAACAAGCAATAACAACAAACAATAACAATCCAAAAATTAATTCAAATAATCCCGAAATAATCGTATTAATTCGCATTGTTATTTGTACGAATTAATATAATTATTTCTAGAATCTACACTATCATTTCATGTAGATTAAAGATTATTACATTACGGTTTTTCACTTGTCATCTATTTACAATTTCATACATCATCAATTTAACAACATACATTCAGTGGTTCAAAATGTAATTGAACAAATCCTACGTGTCAACAAATTTAACAGTTAAAGGGGTCATATTATACAAATGTCAGTTAATCAAATTTAACATTTTGACTATCCTATATCAAGTCAATTGCATACTATTTATCCTTTTAACATTAACAATTTAACATCCAATATAAACATCAACAATCAATCAATTATCAGTTAAACTGTATTATCATCGCATAAATAATTAACAGATAATAGTGTCAGATGTCACAGGTGAACTGATACAGGTAATAACAGTGTAAATATCAAACAGCAGCAATATTTCAATTGTCGTTTCAATTGAAATCAAATTTAATAAATAAAAGAACGTTAATCGTGAGTGAGTGCTCACCTTTCGAGGCTAGAGAACACAAGAAGGTAGACGACACGATAGGCTACGATTTGAATTGCGAAATTGACCAAATCTTGCTGCCGATTTTCAAAGCAAGGTGGGATTGACACGGATTTCGACGGACAAAGCTGATAAAATGGGAATCGATGAGATAATAAGAACGACTTGATAAAACAGAAAAATATATATTATTTCCACGAATCGATATTCAAATTTTAAACAAATATCAGAATAACATACATATGATTACAATTATCGTTTTAAATAATATACTCGAGAGATATATATATATTCGTATAGATATAAAGATATCACATGTAAAACAAAATCTTATATAAACTAATATATAAAACTAAAAATACCAAATATATGACTATATCTCTGCTAACTTTACATGCACCCAACAGCCGTATGTTCAAAAATCAATATATACATATCAAATGGCTTTGGGAAGAACACAATCATAACTCATCTCGAAAAATGTATTTAAAGCTTTAGAATATAACACTTTAGTACACAATTTTATATTATTAGTTTTTTTTAAGCTTCAGTAAACACTCGAATAAATTATCATAACATATATTATATTATCTATGATAAAACTTACACAAAACTACCAATATACACATGCACAAACAACTATATCATAATTATATCTTTTATTATAGAACTCAACATAGATTTGATTTATTATGATATTATACATATTCAAATATAAACTGTGAACTGCGTGCAAAAAAAGAGCAAGGCAAAGTTGGAAATGGGAACTCAACATAAACTGTGAACTCACCTCTATTCAAATATTATACTTAGAGACATGAATTTATATTGGAAGCTAAACTCAGGTCAATATATAAACTACTATATAACCACATACGTATTCTAACTTTGAATCAATATTTCTTATAGATCGATATATACCTTTATATATAAAGAGGGAAGAGATGCATCGGAAGAGCAAGGCTAGATGGTTGATGTCGGTTGGCACTTGGCCTCGGGAAGTGGAGCAGTTTCTGGTTGCAGGCCGTGATGATGAAGAGGCGTTGAACTTCGGTGGATGGAGGTCGAAGGAACTGACGTGGCAGCTAGGTGGTCGGGCTAGGCTACGTGGCCGGGAAAAGTGAGAGGTCGGAGGTTGGTGATGGCGTCTTCGGTTGGCGGAGGCTGGAAATTAAGAGGATCGGCTACACGTGTGAAGGAGAAGGCGATAGCTGTGAGATCGGCGTTGGCTTCGGATGTGGGAAGAGATTGCTCGGTGGTTCAAGGCTGAGATTGGGAATGGTTACACGGGTTTGGTTATGAAGAGGGATGAGGAAAACATGGCAGAAGCATTGTTAACGTGGAAAGCCAAACAGTGAGGAGAAGATCCAATATAGCAGAGAATAAGATGAAGCATTTCAAAAAAATGGAATTGGAAGGAGTCAGATGGGAATGAAGAATAAGAAAGAACGTGTATTCCAAATGTAAAGATGTGGCTTCTCATTTCCCAACACCCATTCACGTGACCTTTAGAATGCCAAGTCCATTGGAATAAAAGGTGAATTTATGAAGGGTCATAGGAAATACAACGGACACGAATCCGGTACCGATACGATAGGCGTTACGTAAAGTGCAACGTCCATCGGACTCCGAATTTTACAATCAAGTATACCGTAAGGATCAGCACGACGAGACGATCAAAACGGTATAAAAATATCAGTGGTACGATTTGAATTATAAAATTTTGAATTTTTCAACTGGCAAAAAATGCGAGAAAAACACTGAAAAATAAGGTGGACTGTAATATCCCGGAAATTTTAACAATATCAATTTAATAATCTGTTAAATAATTAAATTGATATGGATAATCTTTGATAATAAGATTTGAATTTAATTTAATAATCTGATTAAATTAGTATTTAATTGATGATTTTATCTTTTAAAAAATTAATAAGATATTTCTATTTGGATATATATATATATATATATTTAAATTGTTTTGGATTTTATAATATTTGTATAAACTTTTATTTATAAATATAATTAGCTTTTGTTTCTCTTTTCAAAGTAATATATATATATAGATAAGTGTTTAAATAAATAAGAAAAAGGCTTTTTAAATAATTTTAAAATTAATAGAAATATGAGTAATTACTTATAAGACATGTGTCATTTATCTAAACCCTTTGTAAAACATGTGTAATTAAATAAGCAAATGTATAGGACAAGTGTCCTTATTTATTTTCATTTTCTTTTATTTTATAAACCAAAATATACATGTATATGAACATTGCATTTCTTCATTTTCCCATTCTTTCCAATCTTCTCATTTTTTTCAAAAACCAAGAGAAATCAATAATCTTTCCTCTAATAAAATCTGAAATAATTAGTAACCTCTTCTCAAACTCTTCCTCTAATCTAAAATCAAAAACCTGATTTTCAAATTCCTCAAACCAGAGATTATCAACATCAAATCTCTGTAAACCATTTTCCCAAATCTAAATCAAGTTCAGCCTGCAATTCTTTTCAACATTTAAGCCTGCCTGCATGTTTATCAAATCTGAAATTCTTATTCAAGACAAAACAACTCAAAAGGCCTGCAGCCTTCATTTTCTCAAATCTGAAATCAAAGCCAGTCTGCATTCTTTCTTTTCATCTCTGGAAGGAATTCTTACTGTCTGCATTCATTCTTCAAACTGGAAGCAACATGCATGTGTTTAAAGCAATTTAAAGCTTCAACAACTAAAGTTTAAAGAATTCCATGCTTTTCAAAAGATAGGCTCTGTCTCCATTTTAATCAAGTGAGTAACAATTTTATTTAAAAATAACCTAAATAAGTTACTTGATCTCTTCATCTGATAATCCTGTTTACAGTAAATAAATGATGCAATTCTCTGTATTCTGCTTGGTTTTGAATGCATGTTGATTTTGGTATGTTCTTGCCTGTTATCAAATGCCAGTTTCAGATATTGATCAAAATTAATGATTTCATGTTAAGTCCTAGTCTATAAACTGATTTCATATGAATGTTTGTAGATAGTTCTGTATATATATATGTGTATTGTGAAATTCTTCTTGTATATATATGTGGATGTATTGATATATATATGTGCATGTCTGTTTTGTATGATATCCCTGTTTTATATCTTCTTTAAGCTTAGATTCTTGATATAAATCTCTGTCTCCTTATCTGATCTCTGATAGACTTAAGTTTTAAAACAAAATAAGTTTGTTTTATCATAAACTAAGGTTTAAAATTTTTAGTTAAGGCAATTTGAAATCTGAGAGTCTCTGGAAGCCTAAAATATCAATGCATGTCAAAATAAAGTAAAACTTAAACTTGGTAATTTATAAATTCAAGTATATGTATTGAATATATAAGCTATAACATGATTTTTAACATTAAAATCATAATTCTTAGTTTGGTAATAAGAGTGCAGTTCTGTGATGAACTAAAAAGGGGGAAACTTGAAATTCTGGTGATCTATTGATATTAAAAGGTCGGGATTGTTCTTGGGGGTAGAGGAGCAATCAGAGAAGCTTGGAAAAATAGTTGATGGTGATGCAAATCCTTTTGGTAGCCGTGGTGATGGTTTCTTTCCTGTAGCCCTAGTTTTAAGTTAGGCTACGAATTCGTTTCGTTCGTTTTCATGGATGGATCGAGCTTTATGATACTTTGGGAAATTGAAGCTTTGAGGTAGTTGAAGCGATGACCGGAGTTGGAGGAGTTCTGGTGGTCGGGTTTGCGAAGACGAGGCGATGACAGGTGGGTGGTTGGTCGCGAGACGGTGTTTCCAGGTTTCGATTTAGCCGAGTTCGAGTTCGAGAGGGATCGAAGAGGAACTGATGGATGGGATCGAAGCTGGAGGTGATGTTCGACTTGTTCGTCGATGCGGTGATGGCCGGAGGCGTTGATCTTGGCCGTGCACGTGCACACGATTTGATGTCTGGTGAATCTGGATATAGAGGGGTATGGCTCGAGTTCTTCTCGTGATTTTTCGAGTGATGTTCGAAGTAATGGGAGAGGCGACTCGAAGTATTTAGAGCTGGGTATGTTGGACTCAAGTGTCAGTGAGGCTACTCGAGTTTTCTCGGGTTTTGTTCGTGAGAGTCTCGGAGGAATTAGGGTTGCGACTCGAAGTATAATAGGATGGGCTCGAGTACTTTGGTGGTTGACAGGTTTTTAAAACTGTCTGTTTTTAAAACTTTAAACTGATTTTAAATTGTAAAGAAAATTTTTAAACAAGAATTTAAATCAAAATTTAACTATGTAGATTCAAGTTGGTTTTGAATCTTAAAGATTTGAAATAAATAAGTTATAAATTTATATATTTTAAATAGGTTTTAAATGGTAGTTAGATTTAAATTGTTTGAAATAAAAAAGGGAATTGGTTTAAACTCTTCTTAAATTTCTTTTATAAGAGATAAGATTTTAATAAGTAAAAGTTTTTAAATTGTTTTAAAAACTTAGTTAAAAATAAATTGGTATTCATTTTAAATACAGAATTTAAAATGAAATTTAAAAGTAGATTTGAAATGGATGTTTCAAATATGAATGGTAAATGATAACTTGTTTATCAATAAGAATAAAGTTTATCTTAAAATAATTAAAGACTTGTGTTTATTTAATTTATTAGGAGATTTAATAGATAATTAAATTATTTGATTAATTAATCATTTGGATTAATTAAATAGGTAATTAAAGGTTTAAACTAATTTATTTATGATTAAGATTAATTAATTAGGGATGATTAATTTGTAGTTAGGGATTATAAATTAGAGTATTAATTAATGGTTAGGAATTAATTAATAAGTAATTAAATATTAATTAAGTTATGGTTAACACTTAATTAATTTAGTAATTAGAGATTAATAAATTGGTTATTAAGATTTATTAATTTAGAATTAATAATAATTAATATAAGTTAATTACTTAAGGAAAGTAATTAAATAATAGTTAATGAGGTCATTAACTATGGATTATTAAATAATTAATTAATAGGATTAATTTAATAGTTAATTAGATTAAATAAATTTAAAGATAATCAATTATAGAATTTGTTTAAATGTAATTACTTATTGGAAGTAATTAAGAATTAATTACTTATTGTAATTAATTGAAGTTAATTTGATTTAGTTAAATTAATTAATTAAGTTTAATTAATTTAGAATAATCAAGAGATGATTTGATAATAATTACTTAATGTAATTATTAAGGTAAGTTTATTTAGAGAAGTAAATAATAAGATAATTACTGGAAGTAATTAGTTGAATAAAAGATTTTATTAATAGAAGTAATTTGAGTTAATTACTTTGAAAAAATTAATCAAGGGATTAATTAAAGAATTAATTAAGGAGTAATTAATTTAGTTAGTGAAAGTAATTAAGGGTAGTTAATTACTGATTGAAGATTAATCAAGAGTGATTAATAAATGTTGTTTAATTAAAGGTTAATTACTTAATGTAATTAATTTAATTAAGTAATTAATAATTAAGTTGTAATTAAGGATCATTAATTAATATAATTAATGATGTAATTAAGATTGATTAATTAAGTAATAATTAATAAATGAAGTAGTTAATTAATGTAATTAATTAAGGATTAATGTAATTAATTATAGTTGATTAACTTAATTAATTTTAGTTAATTAATTAATGATGTAATTAAAGGTTAATTACTATAAGTGGTTAAGGATAATTAATTTGAGTAATTAATTAAAGATAAATTACTTGGATGTAATTAAAAGATAATCAATCAAGATGATTAATTGAAATGAATTATTAGAGGATAATTAATTAATTAATTTGTAATTAATTAATGGTTAAGTAAGAAGGATTTATAAAATAAAGTAATTAATTTAATTCACTTTAAATTAATTAGAGATGATATAAATCATTACTTATGAATGAGTGATAGTATTGAATACTTGGCATTGATTGATATCTCTGATGAGATATATGCTGTATGATATGGATGTTAGTTGAATTGTATGGATTATCTGATAATGTTGATTATCTGTTGTAAATTATCTTTCTTTGTGTATAAAGATAATGAATTAAATTGTTTTAACCTTTAAAACAACTTGGCCTTAAAAGATACGCTTTGGATTTCGATGAGACCGGGATCGGGTTTGCTACATTTCAGCGTGATAGGGGGTTCTCGCTTTGCGTTAGGTGGCGAACGGGAGACTCTTACCCCTACATGTCCCCGGGGGTAGTATAAGGCCTTTTGGGGTTGGTTGCGACTCGAGAGGGTGGCCGTAAAAGCAAACCCGAGGTATCACTGTGAGCCACAGCGGGGCTGGGATGGTTGAAAAGCCTACCGGTCGTGAACCGTTGCTGAAGGTTGAAAAGCCTAGGACGTCACACGTGGTATCAGAGCAGTAGGTTGAGTGAATACCTAGGCTCTGAAGTGGTGTCTATCTTGAGAGCGCGTAATTGTTAGTTATATAAAAATGATTTTATATTGTGTTAATTGATCGGTTGAGTGGTATATGGATTCTGGTCAATACGAGTAGCTAACGTTATTGATAGGGATCTCTAAACACTTGAACCAGGCCAACGGACACAATATTGTTTTAAAGAGGTAAATGAAATAATTTTACCCAGAAATAATTTCTATATAAAAAGTATCATTTTAAATATATATATATTTCTACCTATTTGTTGGGTTACCTGTTCGGGTTTTCCAATATAGGATATAAAGGTAGATAGGGTAGTGGTGTGTGTAACACGACTACAAATAGTTAGAATTTGAGTGTTGAGGTTGGAAGTATATCTGACAAGACTGTAGACCTAATACTGTCTCGAGTGAACTTTGCTGTGGTGAAGGATTTCATCGATCACCGAAGGAAACTGTAATGGTTCGGAGTTTATCTTTGAAGTGTGGATGAGTAGAGTTGGATCTGTCGATGAGGCAGAAGTGAGTGATGGTACCTTGATACCTCAGGTAATAGTAGCTGTATGATGAGATACAGTGACGATGGATGTTCCTGAAGATGTTTTCTTTGGAACAAGGTTAAGGAAGTGTGTATGCTTCGGTGTTGTGGCTGAGTTCAGCATGAAGTTTCTGCTTTGGTTTGGAGTCCGAGTTTCTCGAAGAGCTTTGGATAAGAGCATCAGTGTCAGTAGTGCAGCTCGGAGTATTCTGTGTTGGCAGGAAGTTTTCTGGATGAGCAGTTTTTCTGGAAGTGAAGTTCAGAAGCAGCAGAGTGGATCCATTTCTTCGATAAATTGGATAAATAAGTGTAAGCTGTTCTGATTGGTAAAGAGAGAACAGTCTGTTTGGAATTAGGATGGGTTGATCGCAAAAGTGACTTGCGATTGCTGAGTGTTCTCTTGGGTTGTCAGAATTTTCTGGATGTCTTCAGAGAAGTCAGAAGTTTGTCCGCATCTGAAGGTTGAGTTTTCTTATCGACTGGATTCCAGGAGTGATATCGGTGGTTCAGTCTAGTTGAAGGATGTTTCCTAGAGATAGAGTTTGGTGAAACAGCTCAAGTTTTGCTGGAATATCTGAGTTTTATTTATGGATCAGTGAACCTTATTTCTAGAAGTGAGTTGTCCAGTCTGTGCTTGTGTCCTACCTCAGATCAGAGTTGAGCAGCGAAAGCAGTTTGGAGTGTATCTCTGGATATGAGAAGTAAGTTTGGAATCTACGGATAATTGTGAAGTAGAGTTATGTTTGGATCTAGTCTGTGTTCTGATTTGGATAAGTATTTGGACTTCTGAATTGAATTGTCAGTTTGGATAACTGGAATTCATTGAGTTTTACGTATCTCTGAGGGAGTACGTATTTGATCTATCTCTGGTTTTAGAATCTGCAGTTTGGGAAGTTTGGTAGTTGAGTCAGACTCGTCTGTAGTCTGATATTCTGTTTAGTTCTGTAGATCTAGATGAGTAGGAGATCTATAGCTTAGTAGTTTAGATTGTTTGTAGAGCGAGTATCCCGGTATATATATATACTTGGGGAAACTCGAGGAATTTTATCTAGAATTTAGTCTAGATAGTTAGAATTGATTGATTGGATGAATTGGTTGCTATGGTTGTTAGCATATGGATGATAGTATATGCTTGTGTTTTAAAATTTAAAATCTTTAATAAGATTATTAAATTACCTTTGTTTAAATTTCGGGGACGAAATTATTTTAAGGGGGGAGGAATGTAATATCCCGGAAATTTTAACAATATCAATTTAATAATCTGTTAAATAATTAAATTGATATGGATAATCTTTGATAATAAGATTTGAATTTAATTTAATAATCTGATTAAATTAGTATTTAATTGATGATTTTATCTTTTAAAAATTAATAAGATATTTCTATTTGGATATATATATATATATATATTTAAATTGTTTTGGATTTTATAATATTTGTATAAACTTTTATTTATAAATATAATTAGCTTTTGTTTCTCTTTTCAAAGTAATATATATAGATAAGTGTTTAAATAAATAAGAAAAAGGCTTTTTAAATAATTTTAAAATTAATAGAAATATGAGTAATTACTTATAAGACATGTGTCATTTATCTAAACCCTTTGTAAAACATGTGTAATTAAATAAGCAAATGTATAGGACAAGTGTCCTTATTTATTTTCATTTTCTTTTATTTTATAAACCAAAATATACATGTATATGAACATTGCATTTCTTCATTTTCCCATTCTTTCTAATCTTCTCATTTTTTTCAAAAACCAAGAGAAATCAATAATCTTTCCTCTAATAAAATCTGAAATAATTAGTAACCTCTTCTCAAACTCTTCCTCTAATCTAAAATCAAAAACCTGATTTTCAAATTCCTCAAACCAAAGATTATCAACATCAAATCTCTGTAAACCATTTTCCCAAATCTAAATCAAGTTCAGCCTGCAATTCTTTTCAACATTTAAGCCTGCCTGCATGTTTATCAAATCTGAAATTCTTATTCAAGACAAAACAACTCAAAAGGCCTGCAGCCTTCATTTTCTCAAATCTGAAATCAAAGCCAGTCTGCATTCTTTCTTTTCATCTCTGGAAGGAATTCTTACTGTCTGCATTCATTCTTCAAACTGGAAGCAACATGCATGTGTTTAAAGCAATTTAAAGCTTCAACAACTAAAGTTTAAAGAATTCCATGCTTTTCAAAAGATAGGCTCTGTCTCCATTTTAATCAAGTGAGTAACAATTTTATTTAAAAATAACCTAAATAAGTTGCTTGATCTCTTCATCTGATAATCCTGTTTACAGTAAATAAATGATGCAATTCTCTGTATTCTGCTTGGTTTTGAATGCATGTTGATTTTGGTATGTTCTTGCCTGTTATCAAATGCCAGTTTCAGATATTGATCAAAATTAATGATTTCATGTTAAGTCCTAGTCTATAAACTGATTTCATATGAATGTTTGTAGATAGTTCTGTATATATATATGTGTATTGTGAAATTCTTCTTGTATATATATGTGGATGTATTGATATATATATGTGCATGTCTGTTTTGTATGATATCCCTGTTTTATATCTTCTTTAAGCTCAGATTCTTGATATAAATCTCTATCTCCTTATCTGATCTCTGATAGACTTAAGTTTTAAAACAAAATAAGTTTGTTTTATCATAAACTAAGGTTTAAAATTTTTAGTTAAGGCAATTTGAAATCTGAGAGTCTCTGGAAGCCTAAAATATCAATGCATGTCAAAATAAAGTAAAACTTAAACTTGGTAATTTATAAATTCAAGTATATGTATTGAATATATAAGCTATAACATGATTTTTAACATTAAAATCATAATTCTTAGTTTGGTAATAAGAGTGCAGTTCTGTGATGAACTAAAAAGGGGGAAACTTGAAATTCTGGTGATCTATTGATATTAAAAGGTCGGGATTGTTCTTGGGGGTAGAGGAGCAATCAGAGAAGCTTGGAAAAATAGTTGATGGTGATGCAAATCCTTTTGGTAGCCGTGGTGATGGTTTCTTTCCTGTAGCCCTAGTTTTAAGTTAGGCTACGAATTCGTTTCGTTCGTTTTCATGGATGGATCGAGCTTTATGATACTTTGGGAAATTGAAGCTTTGAGGTAGTTGAAGCGATGACCGGAGTTGGAGGAGTTCTGGTGGTCGGGTTTGCGAAGACGAGGCGATGACAGGTGGGTGGTTGGTCGCGAGACGGTGTTTCCAGGTTTCGATTTAGCCGAGTTCGAGTTCGAGAGGGATCGGAGAGGAACTGATGGATGGGATCGAAGCTGGAGGTGATGTTCGACTTGTTCGTCGATGCGGTGATGGCCGGAGGCGTTGATCTTGGCCGTGAACGTGCACACGATTTGATGTCTGGTGAATCTGGATATAGAGGGGTATGGCTCGAGTTCTTCTCGTGATTTTTCGAGTGATGTTCGAAGTAATGGGAGAGGCGACTCGAAGTATTTAGAGCTGGGTATGTTGGACTCAAGTGTCAGTGAGGCTACTCTAGTTTTCTCGGGTTTTGTTCGTGAGAGTCTCGGAGGAATTAGGGTTGCGACTCGAAGTATAATAGGATGGGCTCGAGTACTTTGGTGGTTGACAGGTTTTTAAAACTGTCTGTTTTTAAAACTTTAAACTGATTTTAAATTGTAAAGAAAATTTTTAAACAAGAATTTAAATCAAAATTTAACTATGTAGATTCAAGTTGGTTTTGAATCTTAAAGATTTGAAATAAATAAGTTATAAATTTATATATTTTAAATAGGTTTTAAATGGTAGTTAGATTTAAATTGTTTGAAATAAAAAAGGGAATTGGTTTAAACTCTTCTTAAATTTCTTTTATAAGAGATAAGATTTTAATAAGTAAAAGTTTTTAAATTGTTTTAAAAACTTAGTTAAAAATAAATTGGTATTCATTTTAAATACAGAATTTAAAATGAAATTTAAAAGTAGATTTGAAATGGATGTTTCAAATATGAATGGTAAATGATAACTTGTTTATCAATAAGAATAAAGTTTATCTTAAAATAATTAAAGACTTGTGTTTATTTAATTTATTAGGAGATTTAATAGATAATTAAATTATTTGATTAATTAATCATTTGGATTAATTAAATAGGTAATTAAAGGTTTAAACTAATTTATTTATGATTAAGATTAATTAATTAGGGATGATTAATTTGTAGTTAGGGATTATAAATTAGAGTATTAATTAATGGTTAGGAATTAATTAATAAGTAATTAAATATTAATTAAGTTATGGTTAACACTTAATTAATTTAGTAATTAGAGATTAATAAATTGGTTATTAAGATTTATTAATTTAGAATTAATAATAATTAATATAAGTTAATTACTTAAGGAAAGTAATTAAATAATAGTTAATGAGGTCATTAACTATGGATTATTAAATAATTAATTAATAGGATTAATTTAATAGTTAATTAGATTAAATAAATTTAAAGATAATCAATTATAGAATTTGTTTAAATGTAATTACTTATTGGAAGTAATTAAGAATTAATTACTTATTGTAATTAATTGAAGTTAATTTGATTTAGTTAAATTAATTAATTAAGTTTAATTAATTTAGAATAATCAAGAGATGATTTGATAATAATTACTTAATGTAATTATTAAGGTAAGTTTATTTAGAGAAGTAAATAATAAGATAATTACTGGAAGTAATTAGTTGAATAAAAGATTTTATTAATAGAAGTAATTTGAGTTAATTACTTTGAAAAAATTAATCAAGGGATTAATTAAAGAATTAATTAAGGAGTAATTAATTTAGTTAGTGAAAGTAATTAAGGGTAGTTAATTACTGATTGAAGATTAATCAAGAGTGATTAATAAATGTTGTTTAATTAAAGGTTAATTACTTAATGTAATTAATTTAATTAAGTAATTAATAATTAAGTTGTAATTAAGGATCATTAATTAATATAATTAATGATGTAATTAAGATTGATTAATTAAGTAATAATTAATAAATGAAGTAGTTAATTAATGTAATTAATTAAGGATTAATGTAATTAATTATAGTTGATTAACTTAATTAATTTTAGTTAATTAATTAATGATGTAATTAAAGGTTAATTACTATAAGTGGTTAAGGATAATTAATTTGAGTAATTAATTAAAGATAAATTACTTGGATGTAATTAAAAGATAATCAATCAAGATGATTAATTGAAATGAATTATTAGAGGATAATTAATTAATTAATTTGTAATTAATTAATGGTTAAGTAAGAAGGATTTATAAAATAAAGTAATTAATTTAATTCACTTTAAATTAATTAGAGATGATATAAATCATTACTTATGAATGAGTGATAGTATTGAATACTTGACATTGATTGATATCTCTGATGAGATATATGCTGTATGATATGGATGTTAGTTGAATTGTATGGATTATCTGATAATGTTGATTATCTGTTGTAAATTATCTTTCTTTGTGTATAAAGATAATGAATTAAATTGTTTTAACCTTTAAAACAACTTGGCCTTAAAAGATACGCTTTGGATTTCGATGAGACCGGGATCGGGTTTGCTACATTTCAGCGTGATAGGGGGTTCTCGC
This sequence comes from Allium fistulosum, assembly GCA_030737815.1. Classification (NCBI taxonomy): domain Eukaryota; kingdom Viridiplantae; phylum Streptophyta; class Magnoliopsida; order Asparagales; family Amaryllidaceae; genus Allium; species Allium fistulosum. Next base: position 418,123,210 of record CM060907.1, on the reverse strand, counting down.
TTTGCGTTAGGTGGCGAACGGGAGACTCTTACCCCTACATGTCCCCGGGGGTAGTATAAGGCCTTTTGGGGTTGGTTGCGACTCGAGAGGGTGGCCGTAAAAGCAAACCCGAGGTATCACTGTGAGCCACAGCGGGGCTGGGATGGTTGAAAAGCCTACCGGTCGTGAACCGTTGCTGAAGGTTGAAAAGCCTAGGACGTCACACGTGGTATCAGAGCAGTAGGTTGAGTGAATACCTAGGCTCTGAAGTGGTGTCTATCTTGAGAGCGCGTAATTGTTAGTTATATAAAAATGATTTTATATTGTGTTAATTGATCGGTTGAGTGGTATATGGATTCTGGTCAATACGAGTAGCTAACGTTATTGATAGGGATCTCTAAACACTTGAACCAGGCCAACGGACACAATATTGTTTTAAAGAGGTAAATGAAATAATTTTACCCAGAAATAATTTCTATATAAAAAGTATCATTTTAAATATATATATATTTCTACCTATTTGTTGGGTTACCTGTTCGGGTTTTCCAATATAGGATATAAAGGTAGATAGGGTAGTGGTGTGTGTAACACGACTACAAATAGTTAGAATTTGAGTGTTGAGGTTGGAAGTATATCTGACAAGACTGTAGACCTAATACTGTCTCGAGTGAACTTTGCTGTGGTGAAGGATTTCATCGATCACCGAAGGAAACTGTAATGGTTCGGAGTTTATCTTTGAAGTGTGGATGAGTAGAGTTGGATCTGTCGATGAGGCAGAAGTGAGTGATGGTACCTTGATACCTCAGGTAATAGTAGCTGTATGATGAGATACAGTGACGATGGATGTTCCTGAAGATGTTTTCTTTGGAACAAGGTTAAGGAAGTGTGTATGCTTCGGTGTTGTGGCTGAGTTCAGCATGAAGTTTCTGCTTTGGTTTGGAGTCCGAGTTTCTCGAAGAGCTTTGGATAAGAGCATCAGTGTCAGCAGTGCAGCTCAGAGTATTCTGTGTTGGCAGGAAGTTTTCTGGATGAGCAGTTTTTCTGGAAGTGAAGTTCAGAAGCAGCAGAGTGGATCCATTTCTTCGATAAATTGGATAAATAAGTGTAAGCTGTTCTGATTGGTAAAGAGAGAACAGTCTGTTTGGAATTAGGATGGGTTGATCGCAAAAGTGACTTGCGATTGCTGAGTGTTCTCTTGGGTTGTCAGAATTTTCTGGATGTCTTCAGAGAAGTCAGAAGTTTGTCCGCATCTGAAGGTTGAGTTTTCTTATCGACTGGATTCCAGGAGTGATATCGGTGGTTCAGTCTAGTTGAAGGATGTTTCCTAGAGATAGAGTTTGGTGAAACAGCTCAAGTTTTGCTGGAATATCTGAGTTTTATTTATGGATCAGTGAACCTTATTTCTAGAAGTGAGTTGTCCAGTCTGTGCTTGTGTCCTACCTCAGATCAGAGTTGAGCAGCGAAAGCAGTTTGGAGTGTATCTCTGGATATGAGAAGTAAGTTTGGAATCTACGGATAATTGTGAAGTAGAGTTTTGTTTGGATCTAGTCTGTGTTCTGATTTGGATAAGTATTTGGACTTCTGAATTGAATTGTCAGTTTGGATAACTGGAATTCATTGAGTTTTACGTATCTCTGAGGGAGTACGTATTTGATCTATCTCTGGTTTTAGAATCTGCAGTTTGGGAAGTTTGGTAGTTGAGTCAGACTCGTCTGTAGTCTGATATTCTGTTTAGTTCTGTAGATCTAGATGAGTAGGAGATCTATAGCTTAGTAGTTTAGATTGTTTGTAGAGCGAGTATCCCGGTATATATATATATACTTGGGGAAACTCGAGGAATTTTATCTAGAATTTAGTCTAGATAGTTAGAATTGATTGATTGGATGAATTGGTTGCTATGGTTGTTAGCATATGGATGATAGTATATGCTTGTGTTTTAAAATTTAAAATCTTTAATAAGATTATTAAATTACCTTTGTTTAAATTTCGGGGACGAAATTATTTTAAGGGGGGAGGAATGTAATATCCCGGAAATTTTAACAATATCAATTTAATAATCTGTTAAATAATTAAATTGATATGGATAATCTTTGATAATAAGATTTGAATTTAATTTAATAATCTGATTAAATTAGTATTTAATTGATGATTTTATCTTTTAAAAATTAATAAGATATTTCTATTTGGATATATATATATATTTAAATTGTTTTGGATTTTATAATATTTGTATAAACTTTTATTTATAAATATAATTAGCTTTTGTTTCTCTTTTCAAAGTAATATATATAGATAAGTGTTTAAATAAATAAGAAAAAGGCTTTTTAAATAATTTTAAAATTAATAGAAATATGAGTAATTACTTATAAGACATGTGTCATTTATCTAAACCCTTTGTAAAACATGTGTAATTAAATAAGCAAATGTATAGGACAAGTGTCCTTATTTATTTTCATTTTCTTTTATTTTATAAACCAAAATATACATGTATATGAACATTGCATTTCTTCATTTTCCCATTCTTTCTAATCTTCTCATTTTTTTCAAAAACCAAGAGAAATCAATAATCTTTCCTCTAATAAAATCTGAAATAATTAGTAACCTCTTCTCAAACTCTTCCTCTAATCTAAAATCAAAAACCTGATTTTCAAATTCCTCAAACCAGAGATTATCAACATCAAATCTCTGTAAACCATTTTCCCAAATCTAAATCAAGTTCAGCCTGCAATTCTTTTCAACATTTAAGCCTGCCTGCATGTTTATCAAATCTGAAATTCTTATTCAAGACAAAACAACTCAAAAGGCCTGCAGCCTTCATTTTCTCAAATCTGAAATCAAAGCCAGTCTGCATTCTTTCTTTTCATCTCTGGAAGGAATTCTTACTGTCTGCATTCATTCTTCAAACTGGAAGCAACATGCATGTGTTTAAAGCAATTTAAAGCTTCAACAACTAAAGTTTAAAGAATTCCATGCTTTTCAAAAGATAGGCTCTGTCTCCATTTTAATCAAGTGAGTAACAATTTTATTTAAAAATAACCTAAATAAGTTGCTTGATCTCTTCATCTGATAATCCGGTTTACAGTAAATAAATGATGCAATTCTCTGTATTCTGCTTGGTTTTGAATGCATGTTGATTTTGGTATGTTCTTGCCTGTTATCAAATGCCAGTTTCAGATATTGATCAAAATTAATGATTTCATGTTAAGTCCTAGTCTATAAACTGATTTCATATGAATGTTTGTAGATAGTTCTGTATATATATATGTGTATTGTGAAATTCTTCTTGTATATATATGTGGATGTATTGATATATATATGTGCATGTCTGTTTTGTATGATATCCCTGTTTTATATCTTCTTTAAGCTCAGATTCTTGATATAAATCTCTATCTCCTTATCTGATCTCTAATAGACTTAAGTTTTAAAACAAAATAAGTTTGTTTTATCATAAACTAAGGTTTAAAATTTTTAGTTAAGGCAATTTGAAATCTGAGAGTCTCTGGAAGCCTAAAATATCAATGCATGTCAAAATAAAGTAAAACTTAAACTTGGTAATTTATAAATTCAAGTATATGTATTGAATATATAAGCTATAACATGATTTTTAACATTAAAATCATAATTCTTAGTTTGGTAATAAGAGTGCAGTTCTGTGATGAACTAAAAAGGGGGAAACTTGAAATTCTGGTGATCTATTGATATTAAAAGGTCGGGATTGTTCTTGGGGGTAGAGGAGCAATCAGAGAAGCTTGGAAAAATAGTTGATGGTGATGCAAATCCTTTTGGTAGCCGTGGTGATGGTTTCTTTCCTGTAGCCCTAGTTTTAAGTTAGGCTACGAATTCGTTTCGTTCGTTTTCATGGATGGATCGAGCTTTATGATACTTTGGGAAATTGAAGCTTTGAGGTAGTTGAAGCGATGACCGGAGTTGGAGGAGTTCTGGTGGTCGGGTTTGCGAAGACGAGGCGATGACAGGTGGGTGGTTGGTCGCGAGACGGTGTTTCCAGGTTTCGATTTAGCCGAGTTCGAGTTCGAGAGGGATCGGAGAGGAACTGATGGATGGGATCGAAGCTGGAGGTGATGTTCGACTTGTTCGTCGATGCGGTGATGGCCGGAGGCGTTGATCTTGGCCGTGAACGTGCACACGATTTGATGTCTGGTGAATCTGGATATAGAGGGGTATGGCTCGAGTTCTTCTCGTGATTTTTCGAGTGATGTTCGAAGTAATGGGAGAGGCGACTCGAAGTATTTAGAGCTGGGTATGTTGGACTCAAGTGTCAGTGAGGCTACTCGAGTTTTCTCGGGTTTTGTTCGTGAGAGTCTCGGAGGAATTAGGGTTGCGACTCGAAGTATAATAGGATGGGCTCGAGTACTTTGGTGGTTGACAGGTTTTTAAAACTGTCTGTTTTTAAAACTTTAAACTGATTTTAAATTGTAAAGAAAATTTTTAAACAAGAATTTAAATCAAAATTTAACTATGTAGATTCAAGTTGGTTTTGAATCTTAAAGATTTGAAATAAATAAGTTATAAATTTATATATTTTAAATAGGTTTTAAATGGTAGTTAGATTTAAATTGTTTGAAATAAAAAAGGGAATTGGTTTAAACTCTTCTTAAATTTCTTTTATAAGAGATAAGATTTTAATAAGTAAAAGTTTTTAAATTGTTTTAAAAACTTAGTTAAAAATAAATTGGTATTCATTTTAAATACAGAATTTAAAATGAAATTTAAAAGTAGATTTGAAATGGATGTTTCAAATATGAATGGTAAATGATAACTTGTTTATCAATAAGAATAAAGTTTATCTTAAAATAATTAAAGACTTGTGTTTATTTAATTTATTAGGAGATTTAATAGATAATTAAATTATTTGATTAATTAATCATTTGGATTAATTAAATAGGTAATTAAAGGTTTAAACTAATTTATTTATGATTAAGATTAATTAATTAGGGATGATTAATTTGTAGTTAGGGATTATAAATTAGAGTATTAATTAATGGTTAGGAATTAATTAATAAGTAATTAAATATTAATTAAGTTATGGTTAACACTTAATTAATTTAGTAATTAGAGATTAATAAATTGGTTATTAAGATTTATTAATTTAGAATTAATAATAATTAATATAAGTTAATTACTTAAGGAAAGTAATTAAATAATAGTTAATGAGGTCATTAACTATGGATTATTAAATAATTAATTAATAGGATTAATTTAATAGTTAATTAGATTAAATAAATTTAAAGATAATCAATTATAGAATTTGTTTAAATGTAATTACTTATTGGAAGTAATTAAGAATTAATTACTTATTGTAATTAATTGAAGTTAATTTGATTTAGTTAAATTAATTAATTAAGTTTAATTAATTTAGAATAATCAAGAGATGATTTGATAATAATTACTTAATGTAATTATTAAGGTAAGTTTATTTAGAGAAGTAAATAATAAGATAATTACTGGAAGTAATTAGTTGAATAAAAGATTTTATTAATAGAAGTAATTTGAGTTAATTACTTTGAAAAAATTAATCAAGGGATTAATTAAAGAATTAATTAAGGAGTAATTAATTTAGTTAGTGAAAGTAATTAAGGGTAGTTAATTACTGATTGAAGATTAATCAAGAGTGATTAATAAATGTTGTTTAATTAAAGGTTAATTACTTAATGTAATTAATTTAATTAAGTAATTAATAATTAAGTTGTAATTAAGGATCATTAATTAATATAATTAATGATGTAATTAAGATTGATTAATTAAGTAATAATTAATAAATGAAGTAGTTAATTAATGTAATTAATTAAGGATTAATGTAATTAATTATAGTTGATTAACTTAATTAATTTTAGTTAATTAATTAATGATGTAATTAAAGGTTAATTACTATAAGTGGTTAAGGATAATTAATTTGAGTAATTAATTAAAGATAAATTACTTGGATGTAATTAAAAGATAATCAATCAAGATGATTAATTGAAATGAATTATTAGAGGATAATTAATTAATTAATTTGTAATTAATTAATGGTTAAGTAAGAAGGATTTATAAAATAAAGTAATTAATTTAATTCACTTTAAATTAATTAGAGATGATATAAATCATTACTTATGAATGAGTGATAGTATTGAATACTTGGCATTGATTGATATCTCTGATGAGATATATGCTGTATGATATGGATGTTAGTTGAATTGTATGGATTATCTGATAATGTTGATTATCTGTTGTAAATTATCTTTCTTTGTGTATAAAGATAATGAATTAAATTGTTTTAACCTTTAAAACAACTTGGCCTTAAAAGATACGCTTTGGATTTCGATGAGACCGGGATCGGGTTTGCTACATTTCAACGTGATAGGGGGTTCTCGCTTTGCGTTAGGTGGCGAACGGGAGACTCTTACCCCTACATGTCCCCGGGGGTAGTATAAGGCCTTTTGGGGTTGGTTGCGACTCGAGAGGGTGGCCGTAAAAGCAAACCCGAGGTATCACTGTGAGCCACAGCGGGGCTGGGATGGTTGAAAAGCCTACCGGTCGTGAACCGTTGCTGAAGGTTGAAAAGCCTAGGACGTCACACGTGGTATCAGAGCAGTAGGTTGAGTGAATACCTAGGCTCTGAAGTGGTGTCTATCTTGAGAGCGCGTAATTGTTAGTTATATAAAAATGATTTTATATTGTGTTAATTGATCGGTTGAGTGGTATATGGATTCTGGTCAATACGAGTAGCTAACGTTATTGATAGGGATCTCTAAACACTTGAACCAGGCCAACGGACACAATATTGTTTTAAAGAGGTAAATGAAATAATTTTACCCAGAAATAATTTCTATATAAAAAGTATCATTTTAAATATATATATATTTCTACCTATTTGTTGGGTTACCTGTTCGGGTTTTCCAATATAGGATATAAAGGTAGATAGGGTAGTGGTGTGTGTAACACGACTACAAATAGTTAGAATTTGAGTGTTGAGGTTGGAAGTATATCTGACAAGACTGTAGACCTAATACTGTCTCGAGTGAACTTTGCTGTGGTGAAGGATTTCATCGATCACCGAAGGAAACTGTAATGGTTCGGAGTTTATCTTTGAAGTGTGGATGAGTAGAGTTGGATCTGTCGATGAGGCAGAAGTGAGTGATGGTACCTTGATACCTCAGGTAATAGTAGCTGTATGATGAGATACAGTGACGATGGATGTTCCTGAAGATGTTTTCTTTGGAACAAGGTTAAGGAAGTGTGTATGCTTCGGTGTTGTGGCTGAGTTCAGCATGAAGTTTCTGCTTTGGTTTGGAGTCCGAGTTTCTCGAAGAGCTTTGGATAAGAGCATCAGTGTCAGCAGTGCAGCTCGGAGTATTCTGTGTTGGCAGGAAGTTTTCTGGATGAGCAGTTTTTCTGGAAGTGAAGTTCAGAAGCAGCAGAGTGGATCCATTTCTTCGATAAATTGGATAAATAAGTGTAAGCTGTTCTGATTGGTAAAGAGAGAACAGTCTGTTTGGAATTAGGATGGGTTGATCGCAAAAGTGACTTGCGATTGCTGAGTGTTCTCTTGGGTTGTCAGAATTTTCTGGATGTCTTCAGAGAAGTCAGAAGTTTGTCCGCATCTGAAGGTTGAGTTTTCTTATCGACTGGATTCCAGGAGTGATATCGGTGGTTCAGTCTAGTTGAAGGATGTTTCCTAGAGATAGAGTTTGGTGAAACAGCTCAAGTTTTGCTGGAATATCTGAGTTTTATTTATGGATCAGTGAACCTTATTTCTAGAACTGAGTTGTCCAGTCTGTGCTTGTGTCCTACCTCAGATCAGAGTTGAGCAGCGAAAGCAGTTTGGAGTGTATCTCTGGATATGAGAAGTAAGTTTGGAATCTACGGATAATTGTGAAGTAGAGTTATGTTTGGATCTAGTCTGTGTTCTGATTTGGATAAGTATTTGGACTTCTGAATTGAATTGTCAGTTTGGATAACTGGAATTCATTGAGTTTTACGTATCTCTGAGGGAGTACGTATTTGATCTATCTCTGGTTTTAGAATCTGCAGTTTGGGAAGTTTGGTAGTTGAGTCAGACTCGTCTGTAGTCTGATATTCTGTTTAGTTCTGTAGATCTAGATGAGTAGGAGATCTATAGCTTAGTAGTTTAGATTGTTTGTAGAGCGAGTATCCCGGTATATATATATACTTGGGGAAACTCGAGGAATTTTATCTAGAATTTAGTCTAGATAGTTAGAATTGATTGATTGGATGAATTGGTTGCTATGGTTGTTAGCATATGGATGATAGTATATGCTTGTGTTTTAAAATTTAAAATCTTTAATAAGATTATTAAATTACCTTTGTTTAAATTTCGGGGACGAAATTATTTTAAGGGGGGAGGAATGTAATATCCCTGAAATTTTAACAATATCAATTTAATAATCTGTTAAATAATTAAATTGATATGGATAATCTTTGATAATAAGATTTGAATTTAATTTAATAATCTGATTAAATTAGTATTTAATTGATGATTTTATCTTTTAAAAATTAATAAGATATTTCTATTTGGATATATATATATATATTTAAATTGTTTTGGATTTTATAATATTTGTATAAACTTTTATTTATAAATATAATTAGCTTTTGTTTCTCTTTTCAAAGTAATATATATAGATAAGTGTTTAAATAAATAAGAAAAAGGCTTTTTAAATAATTTTAAAATTAATAGAAATATGAGTAATTACTTATAAGACATGTGTCATTTATCTAAACCCTTTGTAAAACATGTGTAATTAAATAAGCAAATGTATAGGACAAGTGTCCTTATTTATTTTCATTTTCTTTTATTTTATAAACCAAAATATACATGTATATGAACATTGCATTTCTTCATTTTCCCATTCTTTCTAATCTTCTCATTTTTTTCAAAAACCAAGAGAAATCAATAATCTTTCCTCTAATAAAATCTGAAATAATTAGTAACCTCTTCTCAAACTCTTCCTCTAATCTAAAATCAAAAACCTGATTTTCAAATTCCTCAAACCAGAGATTATCAACATCAAATCTCTGTAAACCATTTTCCCAAATCTAAATCAAGTTCAGCCTGCAATTCTTTTCAACATTTAAGCCTGCCTGCATGTTTATCAAATCTGAAATTCTTATTCAAGACAAAACAACTCAAAAGGCCTGCAGCCTTCATTTTCTCAAATCTGAAATCAAAGCCAGTCTGCATTCTTTCTTTTCATCTCTGGAAGGAATTCTTACTGTCTGCATTCATTCTTCAAACTGGAAGCAACATGCATGTGTTTAAAGCAATTTAAAGCTTCAACAACTAAAGTTTAAAGAATTCCATGCTTTTCAAAAGATAGGCTCTGTCTCCATTTTAATCAAGTGAGTAACAATTTTATTTAAAAATAACCTAAATAAGTTGCTTGATCTCTTCATCTGATAATCCTGTTTACAGTAAATAAATGATGCAATTCTCTGTATTCTGCTTGGTTTTGAATGCATGTTGATTTTGGTATGTTCTTGCCTGTTATCAAATGCCAGTTTCAGATATTGATCAAAATTAATGATTTCATGTTAAGTCCTAGTCTATAAACTGATTTCATATGAATGTTTGTAGATAGTTCTGTATATATATATGTGTATTGTGAAATTCTTCTTGTATATATATGTGGATGTATTGATATATATATGTGCATGTCTGTTTTGTATGATATCCCTGTTTTATATCTTCTTTAAGCTCAGATTCTTGATATAAATCTCTATCTCCTTATCTGATCTCTGATAGACTTAAGTTTTAAAACAAAATAAGTTTGTTTTATCATAAACTAAGGTTTAAAATTTTTAGTTAAGGCAATTTGAAATCTGAGAGTCTCTGGAAGCCTAAAATATCAATGCATGTCAAAATAAAGTAAAACTTAAACTTGGTAATTTATAAATTCAAGTATATGTATTGAATATATAAGCTATAACATGATTTTTAACATTAAAATCATAATTCTTAGTTTGGTAATAAGAGTGCAGTTCTGTGATGAACTAAAAAGGGGGAAACTTGAAATTCTGGTGATCTATTGATATTAAAAGGTCGGGATTGTTCTTGGGGGTAGAGGAGCAATCAGAGAAGCTTGGAAAAATAGTTGATGGTGATGCAAATCCTTTTGGTAGCCATGGTGATGGTTTCTTTCCTGTAGCCCTAGTTTTAAGTTAGGCTACGAATTCGTTTCGTTCGTTTTCATGGATGGATCGAGCTTTATGATACTTTGGGAAATTGAAGCTTTGAGGTAGTTGAAGCGATGACCGGAGTTGGAGGAGTTCTGGTGGTCGGGTTTGCGAAGACGAGGCGATGACAGGTGGGTGGTTGGTCGCGAGACGGTGTTTCCAGGTTTCGATTTAGCCGAGTTCGAGTTTGAGAGGGATCGGAGAGGAACTGATGGATGGGATCGAAGCTGGAGGTGATGTTCGACTTGTTCGTCGATGCGGTGATGGCCGGAGGCGTTGATCTTGGCCGTGCACGTGCACACGATTTGATGTCTGGTGAATCTGGATACAGAGGGGTATGGCTCGAGTTCTTCTCGTGATTTTTCGAGTGATGTTCGAAGTAATGGGAGAGGCGACTCGAAGTATTTAGAGCTGGGTATGTTGGACTCAAGTGTCAGTGAGGCTACTCGAGTTTTCTCGGGTTTTGTTCGTGAGAGTCTCGGAGGAATTAGGGTTGCGACTCGAAGTATAATAGGATGGGCTCGAGTACTTTGGTGGTTGATAGGTTTTTAAAACTGTCTGTTTTTAAAACTTTAAACTGATTTTAAATTGTAAAGAAAATTTTTAAACAAGAATTTAAATCAAAATTTAACTATGTAGATTCAAGTTGGTTTTGAATCTTAAAGATTTGAAATAAATAAGTTATAAATTTATATATTTTAAATAGGTTTTAAATGGTAGTTAGATTCAAATTGTTTGAAATAAAAAAGGGAATTGGTTTAAACTCTTCTTAAATTTCTTTTATAAGAGATAAGATTTTAATAAGTAAAAGTTTTTAAATTGTTTTAAAAACTTAGTTAAAAATAAATTGGTATTCATTTTAAATACAGAATTTAAAATGAAATTTAAAAGTAGATTTGAAATGGATGTTTCAAATATGAATGGTAAATGATAACTTGTTTATCAATAAGAATAAAGTTTATCTTAAAATAATTAAAGACTTGTGTTTATTTAATTTATTAGGAGATTTAATAGATAATTAAATTATTTGATTAATTAATCATGTGGATTAATTAAATAGGTAATTAAAGGTTTAAACTAATTTATTTATGATTAAGATTAATTAATTAGGGATGATTAATTTGTAGTTAGGGATTATAAATTAGAGTATTAATTAATGGTTAGGAATTAATTAATAAGTAATTAAATATTAATTAAGTTATGGTTAACACTTAATTAATTTAGTAATTAGAGATTAATAAATTGGTTATTAAGATTTATTAATTTAGAATTAATAATAATTAATATAAGTTAATTACTTAAGGAAAGTAATTAAATAATAGTTAATGAGGTCATTAACTATGGATTATTAAATAATTAATTAATAGGATTAATTTAATAGTTAATTAGATTAAATAAATTTAAAGATAATCAATTATAGAATTTGTTTAAATGTAATTACTTATTGGAAGTAATTAAGAATTAATTACTTATTGTAATTAATTGAAGTTAATTTGATTTAGTTAAATTAATTAATTAAGTTTAATTAATTTAGAATAATCAAGAGATGATTTGATAATAATTACTTAATGTAATTATTAAGGTAAGTTTATTTAGAGAAGTAAATAATAAGATAATTACTGGAAGTAATTAGTTGAATAAAAGATTTTATTAATAGAAGTAATTTGAGTTAATTACTTTGAAAAAAATTAATCAAGGGATTAATTAAAGAATTAATTAAGGAGTAATTAATTTAGTTAGTGAAAGTAATTAAGGGTAGTTAATTACTGATTGAAGATTAATCAAGAGTGATTAATAAATGTTGTTTAATTAAAGGTTAATTACTTAATGTAATTAATTTAATTAAGTAATTAATAATTAAGTTGTAATTAAGGATCATTAATTGATATAATTAATGATGTAATTAAGATTGATTAATTAAGTAATAATTAATAAATGAAGTAGTTAATTAATGTAATTAATTAAGGATTAATGTAATTAATTATAGTTGATTAACTTAATTAATTTTAGTTAATTAATTAATGATGTAATTAAAGGTTAATTACTATAAGTGGTTAAGGATAATTAATTTGAGTAATTAATTAAAGATAAATTACTTGGATGTAATTAAAAGATAATCAATCAAGATGATTAATTGAAATGAATTATTAGAGGATAATTAATTAATTAATTTGTAATTAATTAATGGTTAAGTAAGAAGGATTTATAAAATAAAGTAATTAATTTAATTCACTTTAAATTAATTAGAGATGATATAAATCATTACTTATGAATGAGTGATTGTATTGAATACTTGGCATTGATTGATATCTCTGATGAGATATATGCTGTATGATATGGATGTTAGTTGAATTGTATGGATTATCTGATAATGTTGATTATCTGTTGTAAATTATCTTTCTTTGTGTATAAAGATAATGAATTAAATTGTTTTAACCTTTAAAACAACTTGGCCTTAAAAGATACGCTTTGGATTTCGATGAGACCGGGATCGGGTTTCCGTATACCGGATTTCCAGGTCTGGAGACCCGAATACCACATCGATCCAAATTTACGATAGGTCGTGAATCAAGTGAAGATGAAGATTCAGAGTGCAAGGGTTATTGTCGTTAACTCTGAGGGTGATTCCAAAACGAGTGTAACGAGATAATGCCTTCGGTTTCGTTCGAACCCGGAACGAACTTGTATGGATTGAATGCTTTCAGCACATCGTCAGGTGGACGATGAGCATTCTAAGATAGATGTGTTCTTTTTAAAGGTAATCGTGACCTCAAGCCTCACAAACCGGGAATGGCTAAAACAGGGGAGGTGCAGCAAGGTTAGTGGGTAGCACCCAAGTAGGACAAGGTTACCTCTGTCTAGATGTCCCTTTCTATTTTCGACTTAGTGGTGCGGTTGCTGATCCCAACCGTGAGGTATCTTGTGCGGGAATTATCCAGTAAGGGATGTTCCGGCCTTGTGTTGCAGGGGATTGGGAGTGATCCTCGGTACGGTGATCTAGGCCACGTACTGTGACGGGCGGTACCCCTGCCATTGTATGGAATCCAACTCCAATAAGTGCCATCGGATTTGATTGTATAACCCACTTTGTTGGCTAGTATGCTGGAATTTAATAATGTAACAATTTCAGCTATTTCATATTTATTTGAAAACCTTAGACCTATTATAATAAAATTAGATTTCCTATCAAATGTTTTGGTTAGCGTAAGGTAAAAACTTACCCATGTTTATTTGTGGGAAGTCTTACGTGATACTTTTTCTTTCAAAAGGTTTTGAAGTTAAACAAGTTTAACCTGTTACTCACACCAGACCCATGTCTGACCCAAGTTGTTTATTTCTGTTTTATAAACTCTTGGGTACTCAAATTTTTACGAGTAGCCAAGGGATTCAGGTTAGCCTTGACGAATTGTGGAGGAGCAATGGAGCAGGAGGCTTCAGCGTTGTAGATATAGATAGTAGTTTCCGCTGTGTTGATCTTGTTTAGATCTTTGTTTTGTATTGAGTTGTAATAACTAGACAGATGTTTATAACTGTCTAGTATGTGATGTGTAATCTGTGTAACTCTGATAGATGATGTATATGATACTATGTAATAGTTATGTGATATATTATATTTTATTCCGTTTCCACTGTGAGTATTTGTGTTTGTTTCATTTCTCTTCTTCTCTTTTCTACTTCTCACCCCTTTCTTTCTTACTGTCGATGCGATTTTCCGGGAGTGGAAAGTCGGGTCGTCACACGGACGGAGCCAAAGATGTCCGAATTTGGAAAAACGACAAATTGACATCTTGCTCAGAAGATGGTTTAGAATTTTTCTATGTAAAAATATTTAGGTTTCGGAAACATTTTATTTTCAACGCTTTTTAACTGATTGAATTGAAGTGAATTTACGCGCGAAATAAACTTTCATATTTTTGGACGAAAATTTACCAGTTGCTATGTTTAACTAGACGTATTCCAAATATTAAATTTTTATTTCAAAATTTTATCGTTTAAAATTTTCACAAAATTTCAACTAATTACGTTATTAAAACAGTTAAAATTTACGGGTCGTTACACTCTCCCCCACTCAAAACTTTTCGTCCCCGAAAAGGAACGAGGTAGGAGAATAGAAACAACCAGAAGGAAAAACAGATTTGAAATACAAAATAACAATTGATTTAACCATATTTTCTTCAAACAAACAATTTAAATTCTTCTTTATTCCAAATTACTGTCAAATTTATTCTACTAAATATATCTACTCACATATATTTAACTCGTATAAATTAATTTAAAACATAGAAATTTCGATTTAAATTAATTTACATCTATTAATTTCTTTTAAATTCAAGGTATTTTCATATGTTGATAAATTTCAATTTATTAATTCTTTCAAAACAAATTTATTTCATTATTAACTGAGTTTTACTTATTATCCTATCTAACTCTATTAACATCTTTATAATCAAGATTTAGTGTATAACATTTATTATAAACACTCAAATTTTATTTATAAATTCAATTTATCTTATATATTATCCAATTACATATTCAACTTCTGAATGATTTAGGTAAGTTGTATTAGAATGCAGTTGAACAATATACAAATAAATTTTCCCAATTAAAATCATCGTTTAACAAAATTTAAGAATTAGATTTCCGATTAACTTCATTAAACAATTTAGAGATATATATCATATATTTATATCAAATCAAATTAAATTTAAAATAAGATACCTATATATACGTAAATCAAAATATATTGAAGAAATTCAAATCAAAATATTCTTCAAACAAAACCGTAGCAAAGCTACAGAATGGTTTCTCCACTTCGAAACTCGAAAATGAATGTCGATGATGCGGCCGCCATCACCGAAATTATTTTCCAGCGACAAAGAGAAGAGCACTAATTTAATCATTTAAAATTCTTTGAAACGATTTCTATTCGAAAATACTTTCTATACTATATACTTTAAAATTTAAAAAAAAAAAACAAAGTTAAAATCACCGGAAACTAATAAATTCTCAAATTTCTGAATTAAATTCATTTCAAATTCTAATCAATTATAACCAAGTTTATAAATTCATTTATTTATATTATGTAATAGTCAATGATTTATAAAGCAATAAATGAAAATTAAATTTTAACATTTCGAACAACCGATTCATTAACATTTTATTTCAGAAAAATTTAGACTTATATATAATATAATCATACAAAACTATTTTATTTACCAAATTTGAAAACAATATTGTGTTAGTTTGCTCTGCTCAAGCGTTTTGGAAATCCTATCGATAGCGTTGATCAGACGAATCGATCGAAGACCCAAATCAACAACAACAACTCAAACAACACAATATATTTTAAAACATTTTTAACATTAATTTACAGATACACTTCCTCGCTTGACGATACAAGAATGGATTTTAAAGCAAGGATAGAGATTCAAATTTGATGGACTCAAATCAAAGAGAATTTTGATTCGAAAAATAAGTTTGAAACAGTAGATAAGATAATTCAATTACCACAATCAGGAGATGGATGAGTTCATTTAATTCACGGGCAACCTTAACCGGTCGTCCGTAACTTCAAGAATAGGATCGATGCTGAATTCCGAGGTAAATCAACACTCGATCTCAAGAGATGAATTCAGGTATAGCAGGGAATAAATAGCATCGTAAACCGAGGATACAGAAATCTCCGGTAAATCGATTCCTATTATAAAGGAGTTTCACCCCTTTACAAATCATTCGAAGTTTGGCGAGACCGCCGATTCACTATAAGGGTCATTCGAAGTGGAGTTATGTGATGCTCCAGAATTGAAAGGAGACGAATAGTGAGGGACACGAATGAAATTTGGAACCGTAGGGAACGTTCCAGAATTTAAAGCAATCGAGTCAAAAGGAAGAGATTGAAACTCGAATGAGAGTGATTCTGTAAATACATTTACTTTATATGTTAAGTTTTGCCTAGAGCTACCAAAGCTCTGATACCAACTGTAACGACCCGCCATTTTGGACCATTCGCATCCATTATAAGTGTATAGATAGACACTCATGCCAGAGTTGAATTGCTCAAAATACCGCGTTGTTAATTTAAATTTGGCAAAACTAAACATATACAGTAAATAAATAATCACAGAACACAGACACAGAGTAATAAGTGCAGCGGAAATAAAAGAGATAGTAGTTCATGAAGCTACTATATGAATATATAAAATACATCAGAGTTAACAACAGAAGAGTAATACAATACATCAAAGTTAAACCAGATACAACGGAAGAGTAACACGATACATCAGATACAAATCAGAATGCATCACTGGAATCATCGAATACTGAAAGCTGGATAGATTGCTGGATCTCCAAGCGAAGCTCCAACTCCAAAGGTGAGTCTCGAAAGCTAAACCACTCAGTCTGACCCGAGCGTAAAGCAAAACACAAGACACTCGAGTCAGGATTAACATTCTTATATTAATAAATCCAACTCAAGTGAAATAGCAATTGAAATACAAGTAACTCAAAGGATGTTTGGAATAACCATCCTTTAAGGATCCGTTAAACTATCTACTATGTAGTAATGTACGCTAAGTAGATAATGTCTATCAGTAATATATAAAGATATCAAAATAGCGTTAAGTCATGGCCCATTCCTCCCTTAACACATTTTTATTCCCAAAAGCATATACAAGACCGTAGTTTCCCCAAAACCGGAAGTCACCAGAGGGCAATCCATATACTCAAGGTACAAAACAAATTCGTAGTGGTCGTGCATAAATGGAATACAAGTATGACAAGGCACATGAGGCTATACCCAAGGTAGTGATACTACCGTTCGCCTGATCCGGACTGGTGAGAACGCAACGCCGCAGCGCCCGCAACACCGTGAAACAACACTCCCAAAATCAAGGGTGCACCAATCGACAACAAGTATAAGTAGTTCGAAGAAGTGTGTCCACTTGAGGTATCAATCCTCCATTGGCCCGGCACAGCTCCTGTTTTAGTCATTTCCAATTTGACACAAGTGTCAAGGCTATCCATTATCGTTCTCTTTCTTCAGTCATCACGAACACCATTCCAACCACTTCATTCTGGATCATCACTCCGCGTATAGTTATTAAAGTGGTTTTCGGTTTAGATAGAGAGTATATCCATAACCGAATTCCGGTCTCTTTAATAACTTTCGTAATTATTACACCGATTGGTCATTTAATATATTTCAAAACCAAATCAATTTCAATTAAATTAGAATTCGCAAATCAACATTTCATTTGTCTTTCAAAACCAATTTCCATACTTTACGTTTCAAAACTTCCAAATTATCATTTCAAAATCTTATAATTCAATTTCAATCGTTATTTAAAACAATTCAAAATTGATTCAAGTTCGAATACAAGTTTCATTCCGAAATCATTTAAATTAATTTAATTTAACATTCCAAATCAGTTTAACTTCATTTATCGATTCCATTCAATATTCGTTAAGTTACTCTATCATTCAAAACAATTTCTATTAAATTTCCAATTCGTTAAATCAATTCTTAAGTTCAACTTCATTAAATCAAAACTTACAATTTTGAATTAAATTAAATTCATCAAATCGAATTCTTTAAATTTCAGGTCTTACATTAATTCCAAAAATATCACATTTCATTTCTTGTTAAAGAAATCCAATTTCACTTATTTACTTACTTAAATAAATTTCCAAAACTTAATTAATAAAGAAACTCAATTTCAATTATTTACGAAGTAAATTCACTTATTCAAAAGTTCAATTTTCTTAATTAAAAATCCAATTCAATTTAATCATTAAATAATTCAATCTTATTTAATTATTAAATAATTCAAACCTTAAATATTAAATAATTTCAAAGTTTTAAAATTCCAACTTAATTATAATTTCAACTTAATTATTAAATCATTTCACAGTTTAATAATTTCAACTTAATTATAATTTCAAACTTGATTATTAAATCATTTCAAACTTAATTCAATCATTTCTCAAATTAAACAACATTCTTACATCAATTACATTGTTAATATTTTATTTCATATTTACATATTAACATTTTCCTTTCGTTACATTCAAATTCCAACTTCATTTCAAAACCATATTATTTATTCAAATAAAATCTTCGTTTTATTTTTAAATCAAATTATTGACCAATCGGGTTTTATTTAATTTTCTTTCCTAGGTCAAAGTTCAATTTTGGGTATTTATCATTTCAACCCGATTCCAATTCAATTCCAAAATCAAAGCATAGTAAAGGGAACTTGCAGTGTGATAACAGGGATGGTGTCAAAGTAAATAAACAAGCAATAACAACAAACAATAATAATCCAAAAATTAATTCAAATAATCCCGAAATAATCGTATTAATTCGCATTGTTATTTGTACGAATTAATATAATTATTTCTAGAATCTACACTATCATTTCATGTAGATTAAAGATTATTACATTACGGTTTTTCACTTGTCATCTATTTACAATTTCATACATCATCAATTTAACAACATACATTCAGTGGTTCAAAATGTAATTGAACAAATCCTACGTGTCAACAAATTTAACAGTTAAAGGGGTCATATTATACAAATGTTAGTTAATCAAATTTAACATTTTGACTATCCTATATCAAGTCAATTGCATACTATTTATCCTTTTAACATTAACAATTTAACATCCAATATAAACATCAACAATCAATCAATTATCAGTTAAACTGTATTATCATCGCATAAATAATTAACAGATAATAGTGTCAGATGTCACAGGTGAACTGATACAGGTAATAACAGTGTAAATATCAAACAGCAGCAATATTTCAATTGTCGTTTCAATTGAAATCAAATTTAATAAATAAAAGAACGTTAATCGTGAGTGAGTGCTCACCTTTCGAGGCTAGAGAACACAAGAAGGTAGACGACACGATAGGCTACGATTTGACTTGCGAAATTGACCAAATCTTGCTGCCGATTTTCAAAGCAAGGTGGGATTGACACGGATTTCGACGAACAAAGCTGATAAAATGGGAATCGATGAGATAATAAGAACGACTTGATAAAACAGAAAAATATATATTATTTCCACGAATCGATATTCAAATTTTAAACAAATATCAGAATAACATACATATGATTACAATTATCGTTTTAAATAATATACTCGAGAGATATATATATATTCGTATAGATATAAAGATATCACATGTAAAACAAAATCTTATATAAACTAATATATAAAACTAAAAATACCAAATATATGACTATATCTCTGCTAACTTTACATGCACCCAACAGCCGTATGTTCAAAAATCAATATATACATATCAAATGGCTTTGGGAAGAACACAATCATAACTCATCTCGAAAAATGTATTTAAAGCTTTAGAATATAACACTTTAGTACACAATTTTATATTATTAGTTTTTTTTTAAGCTTCAGTAAACACTCGAATAAATTATCATAACATATATTATATTATCTATGATAAAACTTACACAAAACTACCAATATACACATGCACAAACAACTATATCATAATTATATCTTTTATTATAGAACTCAACATAGATTTGATTTATTATGATATTATACATATTCAAATATAAACTGTGAACTGCGTGCAAAAGAAGAGCAAGGCAAAGTTGGAAATGGGAACTCAACATAAACTGTGAACTCACCTCTATTCAAATATTATACTTAGAGACATGAATTTATATTGGAAGCTAAACTCAGGTCAATATATAAACTACTATATAACCACATACGTATTCTAACTTTGAATCAATATTTCTTATAGATCGATATATACCTTTATATATAAAGAGGGAAGAGATGCATCAGAAGAGCAAGGCTAGATGGTTGATGTCGGTTGGCACTTGGCCTCGGGAAGTGGAGCAGTTTCTGGTTGCAGGCCGTGATGATGAAGAGGCGTTGAACTTCGGTGGATGGAGGTCGAAGGAACTGACGTGGCAGCTAGGTGGTCGGGCTAGGCTACGTGGCCGGGAAAAGTGAGAGGTCGGAGGTTGGTGATGGCGTCTTCGATTGGCGGAGGCTGGAAATTAAGAGGATCGGCTACACGTGTGAAGGAGAAGGCGATAGCTGTGAGATCGGCGTTGGCTTCGGGTGTGGGAAGAGATTGCTCGGTGGTTCAAGGCTGAGATTGGGAATGGTTACACGGGTTTGGTTATGAAGAGGGATGAGGAAAACATGGCAGAAGCATTGTTAACGTGGAAAGCCAAACAGTGAGGAGAAGATCCAATATAGCAGAGAATAAGATGAAGCATTTCAAAGAAAATGGGATAGGAAGGAGTCAGATGGGAATGAAGAATAAGAAAGAACGTGTATTCCAAATGTAAAGATGTGGCTTCTCATTTCCCAACACCCATTCACGTGACCTTTAGAATGCCAAGTCCATTGGAATAAAAGGTGAATTTATGAAGGGTCATAGGAAATCCAACGGACACGAATCCGGTACCGATACGATAGGCGTTACGTAAAGTGCAACGTCCATCGGACTCCGAATTTTACAATCAAGTATACCGTAAGGATCAGCACGACGAGACGATCAAAACGGTATAAAAATATCAGTGGTACGATTTGAATTATAAAATTTTGAATTTTTCAACTGGCAAAAAAATGCGAGAAAAACACTGAAAAATAAGGTGGACGGAGCCAAAGATGTCCGAATTTGGAAAAACGACAAATTGACATCTTGCTCAGAAGATGGTTTAGAATTTTTCTATGTAAAAATATTTAGGTTTCGGAAACATTTTATTTTCAACGCTTTTTAACTGATTGAATTGAAGTGAATTTACGCGCAAAATAAACTTTCATATTTTTGGACGAAAATTTACCAGTTGCTATGTTTAACTAGACGTATTCCAAATATTAAATTTTTATTTCAAAATTTTATCGTTTAAAATTTTCACAAAATTTCAACTAATTACGTTATTAAAACAGTTAAAATTTACGGGTCGTTACAGGATCCGTTAAACTATCTACTATGTAGTAGTGTACGATATGTAGATAATGCCTATCAGTAATATAAAATATCAAAATAGTGTTAAGTCATGGCCCATTCCACCCTTAACACATTTTTATTCCCAAGAGCACATACAAGACCGTAGTTTCCCCAAAACCGGAAGTCACCAGAGGGCAATCCATATACTAAAGGTACAAAACAAATTCGTAGTGGTCGCGAATAGGAATACAAGTATGACAAGGCACATGAGGCGATACCCAAGGTAGCGATACTACCGTTTGCCTGATCCGGACTGGTGAGAACGCATTGCCGCAACAACCGCAACACCGCGAAACAACACTCCCAAAATCAAGGGTGCACCAATCGACAACAAGTAATGAGTAGTTCGAAGAAGTGTGTTCGCTTGAGGTAGCTGACCTCCATTTGGCCCGGCACGGCTCCTATTTTAGTCATTTCCAATTTGACACAAGTGTCAAGGCTATCCATTATCGTTCTCTTTCTTCAGTCATCACGTACATCATTCCAACCACTTCATTCTGGATCACACTCCGCGTATAGTTATTAAAGTGGGTTTCGGTTTAGACAGAGAGTATGTCCATAACCGATTCCGGTTTCTTTAATAACTTCCGTAATTATTTCACCGATTGGTCGTTTATATATTTCAAAACCAAATCAAATTCAATTTCAAATAGAATTTGTAAATCAACATTTCATTTGTCTTTCTAAAACAATTTCCATAATTTACGTTTCAAAACTTCCACATTCATAATTTCAAGATCTTACAATTCAATTTCAATTTTTATTTAAAACATTTCAAATATTGATTCAAGTTCGTATATCAGTTTCATTCCGAAATCATTTAAATTAACTTAATTCAACATTCAAATCAATTTAAATTCATTTATCGATTTCATTTAATATTCGTTAAGTAAATTTGTCATTCAAAATAATTTCTATTAAATTAGATTGGTTGAACCAGATCTAGGGTCACGATATAGCATCTGGAATTGCTATTAAACTGTTTATGTTTATTTTTAAGCCTATTTCTAGTATTGAATAATGTATGTGTGGAATTGATAAATGGATTGTTTTAAAATTACGTTGTTAAATTATAACAAAAATTGAATTGGAATATATATTGGTGTTATCTATTTGGCCAAATAAGCACCGTTGGATAATAAATGAAAGAGTTTGATTTTGAATAATATTTGCTTAGCAGGACATAGCCTCTTATTGCAATCTACCTTACTTTATCGGCCTAGACCGTTCCACTATTCCATATTGGTGTCTACTTTACTTACTACTACTTATTGCAATCTACCTAGACCGTTCCACTATTCCATATTATACGATCCTATCACATAGCCTCTTTCATCTTCATGTTATTGTTGAAGTTCTGTTTAGCACCCACAACTTCAACATCACTTTCTTTATCGGCCTCTTCAAGTCGAAGAGCGATATCTATAAGCTGATCGAAAGAAACTTCTAGTTTCAGAAGTAAAGTATTTTTGAGGTTCTTATTCAACCCATAGACAAATCTCTGATTTTTCTTCAATGGGGTATTAATATATTCGACCCCATATTTAGAGAGAGATTCAAAAGATGCGACATGATCCGTCACAGAAGATTCACCTTGAACAAGGTCAATAAAGCGCCGAGCTAAAGTTACCTTTTCAGCCTCCGGCACAAACTTCAGTTCGAATCTTTCCCGGAATTGCTCCCAAGTAAGATCCGCTTCAATAATTTCCGAAATCAAAAGCTCATACCAATCTAATGCTCTTTCTTGGAGCATGCAAGAAGCCACTTGGAATTGATGAAGATCAATAAGATTCATGCGAGAAAAGATGCGATCGCATGATGTAAGCCAAGCTTGGATTTCTATAACGTTTTCGGATCCCATGAATGACCTTCCACCCAAAGCGGTATAATCTCTGCACAAGCGTGCAAACCTGGATTTAGGGTGAGTAGGCGCTGGAACGGGTCCGACAACTTGGGCATTGTTCACAAGATCTAAAAGTTGTTGAGCTGACATAAATACTCCATCCTGAGGAGTAGCACTAGATTGACCGGCGCTGGGATGACCTGGTCTAACCATTTCTCTTTTTTAAGAAAGAAAGAAGAGGAAAAAGGTTATTCACAGAATGAATATCAAACAAACTTGATTGATAAAACAAGGCATCACAAAAGAAAATAGGATAGAACGGTACGAAGACACGAATTAAATCCTATGGCAGGATTCCTAAGAAAGACTTAGGACAATGATCCTTGCTAGATTATTCTACATTGTTCCGAAGTTTGGCTTTGATACCAAGCTGTGAGTCTGTGACGCCCCACCTCTATACTCACACTAGCCAAGGACACTACGGGGTAATGCCGTCAACTAGCACGAAGAATAAGGCTATTGAGGAGCGACCATCTGTGTAATTGCTTTATGCGAGTACCGATATGTCAGTTAATATAACTTACATTTCATTTCAAGAGGAAATCCGACATATCAAATACAAACTCAAAACTACCACACAGTGGCTATGTGGGCTTCGGAAACAAATATAAAAATAAACATAACACAAATCAGTCACAGATATTCATATCACAAAGGCGAAAACGGATATGAATATATCACATAGAAGTGTACCACAAAGTAGTGGTCAAACTAGATCCACTACATCACAAAAGAATAGATACAAGTGCTAGACAAAAGAATAAGCATACATCAAGGAGTTTATATCTCGAATGTATAACAAAAAAAACTACTAAGCTAAAGTAGTTAGCCAAAACTCATGTGACGGACCCTGATAAGAAGTCAAGCAGAAGCACTTGAAATACCTCGGTTTGACCCGAGTATTATTTAAGAAGAAAATAATAAACAGATCAGTCTAGCTATAAATATCAGGTAAAATGAGATTGGATAAGAGATATGACCTAAAACGTATGATAACAAAAATGCCATACTGTGTCAAGTATACATCAAATAACAACAAAAATCATACAATATCTCAAATCATCTCAAAACACAAAAAAGAATCACATTCTTTAAATTATTCACCAAAACACAAATATTGATAGAATTTATCAATGCAAACCATGAAAATTGGTGAAACACAAATTCTAGAAATCAACAACCAGAAATCACAAAGGGGAAGGCCTATCACAAATGGGAGCATGAAAACTCACCAACACGTGTATCAAAAATGAGACGCTATCCCATGAACCGAACATCGACGTACCTAAAAAGATACGCCCCATGCATAGTCAAACATCGACGCACCTGAAAAGATACGCCCCATGTATAAACTAACATCGAGGCACCTAAAAAGATATGCCCCATGTATAGTCGGACATCGATGCACCTAAAAAGATACACCCCATGTCTAGTCGAACATCGATGCACCTAAAAAGATACACCCCATGTATAAACTAACATCGATGCACCTAAAAAGATACGCCCCATGTATAGTCGGACATCGATGCACCTAAAAAGATACACCCCATGTCTAGTCGAACATCGATGCACCTACAGAGATACACCCCATGTATAATCTAACATCGACGCACCTAAAAAGATACGCCCCATGTATAATCGGACATCGATGCACCTAAAAAGATACACCCCATGCCTAGTCGGACATCGATGCACCTAAAAAGGTACACCCCATGCACCGACTTATCGAGCCGAATGCTTCACGAATGGTCCAAAGACCATGGGTCCCTAACCCATAAAAATGAGACGAAGCTCAACAGAACGGGGTATAGTCCCCCATGCAGACAAAGAGACATCGCACATCGCTAGTCTAAATCATAAAATGATTACCATTGATCAATAAGAAGTGTGAATCACACTAAGCTAGTAAATAAATGAGTCTAGTTTCATGTCCCATAACCACTAGCTTAACTTAAATATTTACGAACAAATTGTAGATTTCCACTCGAAAATTGTCACAAGAGTTCAATCGAACAAGTCCAAGAATTAACCGACGAAGTAAACGCAAGCGTTTCATACCACTTGTTTTACTAAGCCGTTTAATTAGATTTCTCATACGAATGAGGTAAAGGTTTGTATATACTAATAGATTGAAAAACGATTTTGTAAACGAGATTTGTATTAAAATAGAGCTAAAAACATCTTTGTGAAAGAGTTTGAATATCAACTACTAGTATAGAAACCTTTGTATTTGAAAGTGACAAATCACAAAAATGATTGTAAAAACAATCAATCACCAAAGATTCACAGTCGAAGACGTGAATCAAGCCATAGAAATCGATATCAAATCCATCAAATGGATATTCCAAAAAATCCAAAGAAAGAAGTCATCAAAGTCGATAATAAGTGATGACAACTATCCGGATCAACAACGATCGATTAAAAATAGGAAATCCACTCAAAAACATAAGCAAATAGGCAACTGCTCAATTCCAGACGTCTGGAGGTTCAATCCAGGCGTCTGAAAACTAACCAGACGTCTGGTTTAGAATCCAGACGTTTGGATTTGTTCTCTGGAAATAATCCAGAGAACCCCTGGACGTCTGAAACTTTAAGTTAGACGTCTGAGACCCATCCAGATGTCTGATCCTAAATTTCAGACGTCTGGAATTAGTCTCTGCCTTTTTTTATATTCTGCGTGCTTATATTTTTCTCCCCGGGTCCAAACCAGACGTTTGGACTTGGTCACCAGACGTCTGATCACCTGGTCTTGGCAACAATTTGCCTAGGCCAAAGTGGCCAAAACGTATCGGGAGCGATCGGACGAGCAACGACGACTAAGGATTTACGCCAAGCGACAAGCCAGCCTTAAAGGCTCTTCGATTCACCCCAAATATCAATGTCCAAACATCCATAGTAGGATTTTCATAAAATTGGACTTCAAAACAAAAAATTGGAGAATTCACAAAACCAATTCAAATCAAAAGCAAACGAATATGCACAAATGTTAGGAATTCATACCCAATAACAATGATAGATATAGACGTAGATGTGAGTTAAATAACTCACCTTTAAACTCAAAGACAACGAACGAGAAGCTCTAAAGCAAAGGAAAGATCAACTACTCTTCAACTTCAACTCTAGAAGCTCCAATCTAAGATTATAAGCAAATATTTCCTAAATTAGGTTATAGGAAATTTCTAAAATTGGAGAGAGATTGAGATGGAGAAGATGAAGAGGATGCTTACCTAAGCTTCTCTTTGATTTTGGAGCAAGAACTTGAGTTTCCAAATCAAACTAGGGTTTGGAATTTCTATTTCTCATTCTTTTCCCCCATTTTCTGTTGAGCTAGAGTGTTAGGAAAAGGAATGAGTGAATGAAGAGGAGTTGAGTGGAGTGTTAGGGTATTAGATGGGTTGGTGGGCTGAAACCCAAACCCAAAGCCCAAAGCCCAAAATAGAAAAATAGCAAAATTCTACTCAACTCCAAACATATCGATGCTTATACTCAAAAAAGTTGTAAACGCCATTTTGGACTCAATGGAAGTGGTCTCGAGTCCCAATTCGACTGTTTACAAAAAGTAACATTTCGGACTTTAATCCGATTAACGATGCTATATTTAAATAAAACTTTTAAATATACAATCGTAAAATATGCAGGTTGTTAAAGATTTTAACTCTGGAAATATCTAGGGGAAACACCGGAATTATATGGTACAGTTACCGTTCGAGGTGCTATACTGTATGTATAAACTCGTTATTCTTCTAAGATAAATGATAAGGAGATCCGTCCAGTTAAACGGTTAGGGGGTGATCCCCGCTCTTATGTATTATCTGATTATTCCTAAAAAACTGGTACTGAGCATTCCGAAAATTGGCAAATGGCTTTGGAGCACCTAGGAAATGGAGACTGTACTTGTAAGAGATAACTCTGAGCCCATGACCTACTCCGAAACTATATACGGTTAAATGGAGGAGATGCGTTATATTTTGGGATGTTGAAATATATATGTGGTTCCGTGACTCGTTGGAGTGTGGAAATCTGTATGAGATTCCAAGATCTATTAAGAAGTGGAATTTAGGTGTAATTCCGTGACATGTTAAGGTGTGGGAGTCCATGTGGGATTCTGTAAACTATTTTGGAGCGGTGCGTAAGCTGGAACTTCGAACGTAGCCTTATCAGTGGGAATGACTAAAACCGAAGATAGGAGGCATGGCCAGTAGGGTTGACAAACCCATAGGGTGTAATCGGCTCCTTTTCTAGCAATACCGATACCTTCAGTTGTTTTGGCATGCCGGAGCGATGCACTCGGTCTTAGTAAGACCAATTCTGTTTTTCCTATAATACCCCGGCTAGACGGGTATGATGCTTCGGAAGGATAACTCTGATCTTTTTGCAGGAGGACCGTTCTCGAAGTACCGAGGGCACCTCCATGGAATCCTACACAATTAGCGAACGACCTTATCGAGTTTTGATTTTATACTAGTATTGTTGTGATGTACACAGCACGAGCATCACAGCTACTTGATTATTATTATTTTAACCTTTAGATGTTATTATAATATTAATGGATTTTCTATAAAAATGTTTTTGTTTATTGTAAGGTAAAAACCCGACCGTGTTTATGTGCGACGTGGTCTTACGATATCTTTATTTTGAAAAGTTTTAATAACTTAATAAATCAGTTGAGTGTGTTTTATTACGCTGGTTTACCAGATTGATCCGTGTGTTATTATTTTATAGTAATGCTCGAGTCAGACCAAGCATATTATATATTTAGATGGGATTGCTTTGGAGCTCAGGAGACAAGCTGGAGACTGAGACGTATTATCGTACTTGTTTATTCCGCTGCAGTGTTTGTTTGAAATTATCAGCAATTATGAAGACAGACTGTCATAATTGTCCAGGCTGGTAATCATTGGTTTGTGTACTCTGGTTTGAGTCATGTATATTACAGTTTTGATTTGTGTAAAGAGCTATTAATATTATATATTATTCAATCGGCTATGAGATTCTGTATTTGTTTAGTTTCTTCTTTCTTCTATCTTCTTTCTTTTCCCCTAACAATCCGTCTTTCCGAAACTCGATTGTTCGACATGCTATACAGTGAACGTATGGATGTCAATTTTCGAGGGTCGAAAAGTCAAGTCATCACATGTTGTATCAGAGCTTAGGTTGGCGATATACCTAGGCTTTGATGGGGATTACTCATTAGAGATAGACACTACAAGAAAATATATTATTGATAACGCAATTTAATAGCGCATTATTCTAAGCGTTATTATTTAGCTTTTTGATTTGTTTTGTACTTGTTTAATTTGTACTGTAGGAATGTAACGCTGGTCCCAAAATTTTCGACTGCCTCCAAAAACACTTAACCATTTCGTTTCCCTCGCTTAACACTTTTCGTCTCCCTCCCAAAACGAAGAAAGCCCTAATCCACGTTCTACTCTATTTCCATCTCCATTTCGTCTCCTTCGCTTAGCAGTTGAGAAGTCAACGACGTCAACAACCCTAATCTCCAATTTTAGACTTCAATTTCGCTCAGGAACAAACTTGAAGGTATATTATCAAACGAGTTGACTTATAATCGATTTTGCTCTTCATCAATCTACGAACTAATTGATTCTTCTTTGTTCATACGATTGTTAGTTGAACCAGTTTGTTGAGTTTGAATTCATAATTGAACCAATTTGTTGAGTTTGAATTCAAGGTTTAAGGAATTCATAATTCATAATTCATATTTCAATAATTGAACCAGTTTGTTAACTAAATGATTGTTAGTTGAACCAGTTTGTTGAGTTTGAATTCAAGGTTTAAGAAATTCATAATTTTCTATAATACTGCAAGAGCTCTTAAAGATATTGTTTTTGTCCTATATATTTTACTTTCTATGTTTTATTTTCAATCTTGGTATATTTTTTTATGGTAAATGATATCACTTTTATTGATATCGAACCTAGTATTAAGGTTAAAATCACTATTGCTGATTCTTAATTTTATTATAGCCATTTGTCCTCTGTTTTTTAGCTTATCAAGTTTGAACAGTTTTCAAGCATAATACATGTTCGAACTTTATTTATGAGACTTTAATCATAATGTATATAAGTACATCATAGGTTGTACCCATCCAAGCTATAAGTACGACATCTGCTTAATGGCATGTTTCAAAGCTAGTGCGTAGATAAACATAGATCCATTTTCTAGCTGGAGTTGGTAGGCACAGTGACTTTGGGTTTTTATTATTTAGTGTTTTTACTAGCTAGTATGTCATGTGCTCAATGGCATTATTATGTTAGTGTTTTTGTTTCTAGTGTTTTACTGATAGACATGTTTTATGAAAGCCCAAAAAACAATACAAACACATGCAAAGTTGTGTTACTTAACCAGTATTCATGTTCCATCAGTAACGATATTGTTTCATCAGTAACAAAATTCATGTTTTAGTTTGTGATGTTCACGAAAATTCAATTATTAGGTTCATGACTCTTTTTGAATTACACAATTTTGAATTACACAATTTTGAATTAAGTACCTATGTAAAATTATAGGCTTAGCTGTCTGAATGGCACGAGGCCATCTTGCATCCAATACTATTCTGGATCATTTGAAACTGAGACATCAGGCATTGTTTTACATAGGATTTTGGGCTGCACATCAGGCATTCATGGACATAGTTAGTATATTATTGATTTTGATCAAGTTATGAAATCAATAGCAAATTGAAACTGAGACTAACATGAACGCATTTCAATTTACCTTACTTCTTAATCAAATATATCATCAATACTCATTTCAATCTATAATACATGTAAGTAAGATAGATCCAGTTCTTTATTTAGGTTTATCCTCAAGATAAAAGTTCTATGATTAGAACAGTGGATAATTTTCAGCTTTGTTGATACAATTAATCTTCAGATTATTTTTATATTAGCAAATTATAGATAATAAATGTGCAACTTTGTCATCATAATCCATACTGGCAACTAAATTAATTTTTTTACACAAACAAATTGATTTTTCTTGCTTATTACATGTAATTAAGACCGATCCAGTGCTTTATTTTTAATTTATCCTCAAGAAAAAAGTTTCATTATTAGAACAGCACACAACTTTCAGCTTTATTTATACAATTTAGTTACGAAATTTGTGCACATGATTTTTAGCATAAGACAATGAGTTTGGAATAAAATTTTGCTTATTATGTCTTAGGTTTACTTTGGAGATTTAGTACATTGTAGTATCTGAGTAAGGTTACAAATGCAAATATTTGAAGTATTTCTGTACCAACACTACTTTAGTTCTATTTCTTAGGTCAAATGAACAGCACTGATTTCAAAACATTTTTATAACTGTTCTTGAACATAAAAAATATTTTGCAGAAGCATAATGTTAAATAAGAAATCAACAGTACATAGTAAGATTTACCAACTAATGAATTTTGCAACATCTGGTATAATACTATTGATTGTTTTTGTAAACATTACAATGATTATTTACAGGTCCTCTATATAGCAGTAGCATTACATTGGTTAGCTATCTAAATTTTCATAGTTAACTAGAATGGAGATGGTCACATAGTAGGAAAATTTAACTTATAGATTATCATTATCACCTTTGTCTTTTTTCCAAATGAATAGGTTGGTCACTTGAATTATTGTGTTACCTCGTCCTGTAATTGTACCTCCTATCAGCTATGACATGGTCTGTTCCCCTTCAAAAGTCTCCCCCTCATGTTTGGTGTGTTAAGGACAATATAGTGACTCTTATCGAATTTTTCCCCTCAAGTGAAATCCTTTCTGAGAACACCAAAAACTGGAAGTCCTTTGTAGTTGTAGCCGCTGCTTCAGGCAGTTTCTCCCATGGTGGTTATATGCTAAAAAAAGATCATAAGTCATTATTATACTCCTGAACCAATAATGAAAATGACATAAATGAATATCTTACATCTATGTCAAACCCTCGGATAGAATAATACTTTCAATTATTCGTATATATAGGATTAAATGTTTGTCATGTTGATGCAACTTTTGTGTCTACTCTGTTTGTTTAATGAACAAGATGATAGTTTGGTTTTTCAGGTGAATAAGTGTCTTTCAATATTTTTCTCAACAATGATATAATGCATAATAATCGTGTATATGAGATATTTTATATACTCTAGATGAGAGAGAAAATGGTGACCACATCGTACTAAATGTGACATTGCGGTTTCGAACCCACTAAACCCAATTTTGTTGAATTCGTGAACTAGGATTACTTTAGAAAATGATATTATAAGGTACAAACAATTAGCCAGTCTTTGTTTCAATATAAAATTCTAGTAAAAGACATTCATTCATCATCCTCTCTTTCCTTTCCCAGGAGACATTTCAAATAAGTAGTCGGAATAATTATCCCTATCAGTTAAGTCAACGAATAACCAAATTCAACTACCTTCTTGTACCTGTAGGTGGTCATATCCCCTTAATCATCATGAATTCTTCACTAATCTATTTCATACTAATATTCGTTCTCACAATAATCCTATTATCATTGGTATGTATCTCAATCGATCATTTCATAACAGCTAATTTTGCTGTGTTTACATACACACCAACTGCATGCTTATGATTATATGACTTCATAAATATCAAAAAGCAGAACAGAATAGCTCAAGTAAGCGTAGATTCAAGGTTGAACTGTGGCCGTTCTAAATAATTATAGTTCTAAAATCTATGTATTGGTCGTAATCTCATATGCCCCTTTGGCCGAAGATATTGATCTGCGGTTTGGATATATTGTTCCCTATTATAAGGTTTTATGCAGTGTTTATTAGACAGAATAATTCTAATATTGAAATGAATGTAAATGGTAAATCCAGATCACCATTGACAGCCAATACAATAAAGTTCAACTTCGACCAGTTCTGGCTTCGACTCTTTACACCGTACAAATCCAGATCACCATTGACAGCCATTCGCCTATTCATGCTCTATAGCCTTAGACCTTTGGGTGAGATAGAGAAATAGGTGCAGGCTGCATGCAAAAGTGGGATTTTGGGTTACTATTCACAACATGGAATTTCAACTTAGACCTTTGGCAATATGTTCAATTGCACGTGAGCAAGGAGTTTGTTTTGTTCGCATTGTTCTCAGGTGCAGGTTTGTTTGCATGGACCGTTGGCCTTGGGTGAGAGTACGAGTATAGATTATTTTATTATGTTAAGAAATTTAGTTTACTAACTAGTTAATTAGTTTAGTCTAACTTTGAAAAAGTATAAATCATTCATACGAAGTTCGTTTAACTCGAGATCTTTGACGTTAGATTCGTATAAACAAATAAAACACATTAGTATAAAATATTGACGCATTTGACAAAATATAAAATATTGATAAAATATTAGTGGTTGAATTTAATTACAAATAACATAATTAAATTGAATAGACTATTTTCTGAAATCAGAGGCAATCTTTTTTCTCTTTAGCTTTGGAGCTTGAGCACTCTTTCTTCCCGTGTGTATCCTTAATTATATGCTAATGGAAAAAGATTGGGTTCATTTACACAGGTAAGTAGATAATTCAATATTCTCAACCATGTTTAATTTCATAAAATAAAAATATTTGATGTTAAACTCAACTATTATGTTGAATTTTTTTCATCATAGAACTTCCAAGGAGTACTCGCAAGGGGCAAGATGTTTCGTAAAGCTGCAAAGAGAAATATAAGAAATGTAAAGAAGCTTTTATGTCCTTGTTTAGATTGCCGAAATCTTAGTCGACAACATGATGATATTATCGTTGAACATTTAATTATAAGGGGGATGGATCCTAAGTACAAGAGTAGTACTAAGTGGTATCATCATGGCGAACAATTAAATATGGGCGTAGACATGAAGTTGGACAATACATTTGATCAACTTAAAGCTATTCATTTTGAAGATGAAGATTTTTTGAATCATACTTTTTTTACTGATGTTAAAGAAGACGAGGATGTTCGAAAACGTGAGGATGATTTACTTAAGAATTTAGAGGATGCAGAAACCCCCTTATATCCTGATTGTGTAGGTCAAACTAAACTATCCGCCATCACTGCTTTGTATAATCTTAAATGTGAGGTTGGATTATCTGATACTGGTTTTGATAAGCTTTTGAACGTACTACAGTTGTTGCTGCCAGTGAATAATGTACTTCCTAAGAATTTGTATGATGTAAAAAATTTCTCAAAGTATTTGACATGGGGTTTGAAAAGATTCATGCTTGTAAGAATGATTGTTGTCTTTTTAGAAAAGAGTTTCAAGATTTAGAGAGTTGTCCGAAATGTAAGTCTTCAAGATGGAAGATTGAGGGCACTAAGGAGATTATACGTGGTGTTCCAGCTAAAGTGTTGAGGTATTTTCCAATCATTCCTAGATTTAGGAGAATGTATAGATCTCAAAAGATGGCAGAAGATCTAAGGTGGCATTTTAACAATAAAAGCAGTGATGGAAAAATGTGACATCCTGTAGATTCTGTAACATGGAATGCAGTGGACGAGAGGTGGAAAGCATTTTCATCTGATCCACGCAATCTCAGACTTGGTCTTGCTATAGATGGTGTCAATCCATTTGCCTCGATGAGCTCCAAACATAGTTGTTGGCCAGTAATGCTTGTGACATATAATCTTTGGCCTATGTTATGTATGAAAAAAGAAAATATTATGCTAACATTAATAATTCCTGGTCCAAAGAAACCTGGAAATGATATTGATGTATACTTGGCGTGTGACGCCCCACCTCTATGCTCACAATAACAAAGGTTATTATAAGGAATAACGTCTGCTATTGCGAAGAATAAGGCTTGTGAGAAGCGACCATCCGTAAGTTATGCCTTAGACGAGTATTGATTACATCGATAGGAGTTGTATAAATTACTCCCAAAGATATATATTCAATCCAAATCTAAAACGAAACTACAGTGGCTAAAGAAAAATTCAGAATAACTCATAATAACAACAACACTGATAGTATAATCACATCAGAAACAGAAATATCAGATATAAAGCGGAAGACAAGTCTGGAATACATGCTACAACAGTCGATGGTTCACATGAACCAAATGTACATAAACATATACATCAACATACATAAGATTGGAGTCGAATAACCAAAAGAACTCCTCGAAGGCTAGACAAAAGATGATGCGATATCCCAAAAGCTGAAGCTGCTACTGAATCAGAGATAGAGACTACCCTGAAATAACTCGGTCTGACCCGAGTATTATTCAAAAAGAAATAATAAATGGATCAGTCTAATTTATTCTTAGATGTGAGTGCATCATAAATAACATCAAAGCAAAATAATAATAATCTCGAATGAGACTATTCAACATAAGAAATCAACATAGTTAAATGAAGAAATCACATCAAACACCATCAAAATCAACATTCAACTTCACAATTGAATTCAAAACAACAATTTACAAAATCTAGAAATCAAAAATAGATAACTAGAAAAATCAACATAAAAGTGGATCGATCCTAACAAATGGCGAGTTTTAGCTACGCCGCACGTGCATCAACATATGGCCGAAGCCTACCAAGTACTCTCAACATAATTTTTGGCGCCCAACATATGACCCGAAGGTCCAACATATGACCCGAAGGTCTAGTACTGGTATTTGACCCGAAGGTCCAACATATGACCCGAAGGTCCAACATAGTGGCTCGAAGGCGCACAAAATCATCAAAATCATCAAACAACAAATATTTCAATTAACGAGTCCGGATTTAACCGAAATAGTAAAAGTGTGGTTCCATACTCCGCACTTTTGCTAAATCGTTTAAATCTCTTCATCGTTTCCTTCAAAGTGCAAAATTGTGTATTTTATAAAGATACAATTTTTACGTTCTCAAATGGACAAGTCCGGAATTAAGCGAATCAGTAAAAGCAAGGGTTCATAGTCCTCAATTTTGCTGAATCGTTTAAATCGCTTTCTCATTCTTTTGAAAGCGCAAACTGTAAAAATTTTGGAAACAATTTCAATTTAAAACCATTTTTAAAACACGTGATTAAAATAGTAGCATCTGTAGCAATTTCGACAAGGAAATTGTGCTTCACAAAACACCGTAAAAACGGATACCAAATCAACGTTGTGGGATAACCGCTTTAAAATTCACTTTAAAATTGACGGCTACTGAAGTCAAACAACAGTAATTTTTATTCGTCAAAAATGTCACCAAAACAACACGCTTCAAAAATATTTTACCGGCGTACAAATTTCGTTATAAAAATAACGGCAATAGAATACGTTTTAAAACGTAACACCGGTTCAACGCAAATTAAATAGTGGACTGCCCACTATAATTTCACCAAAAAGGTTGCACTGTCTCAACTAGAAATTAAAGTGCACTTTGCAAAACTACCACTGCAAAAATAATAAATGCAAAGATAATAAACGAAATGTATGCAAACTAAAATATGCAAACATAACAACATATATTTTCTTTTTTAAACTCACGCATGCATTTCTTTTTCTTCTTTTTTTTCAAAACTCACGCCTGAAATAAAAACTCACGTATACATCAATTCTCACCACAAATGCAAAATAAAACAGAACTAAAAAAAATTGTGAGCTATGACTCACGCATGCCATACTATGACTCACGCATGCTATATTATGACTCACACATCTTTTTTTCCTTTGGTAAACACACGTATGCTTTTTTTTCCAATTGTTTGTGAACAAAACTATTAGTGACCTGGCACCCTACATATTATAAAGGACCTAGACACTACAAGTATTCATTTATATTTATTCTATACTAACAGGTTTTGTAAGGCAAAGAATGCAAACAAGAAGAAAAAAAAAGAGGCTGGACATATATATACATTCGTGTGTTATCTGCACACGTACATGGCTGAGGCCATGGATTAAGTTTTGTCAAAAGCTCTAAAGAAAATATGTCTGAACCTGTTTGGTCAGAGGCTCTAAAGCAAAACTAACTTGAATGCTCCCCCTATACTAAATGCAGACTCACCGATGTAAAAAGATGACTTGCTTGAACTATCATTTACGTATGAACTGGAATTCAACATTCATACCCAAAATGACTAACTGGACCATAAAAATATGATATGCATGCAAAAATGGTTCAGGCGCAATTTATTAACATACAACTGAAAGATATCCCAAACATAATCAATTAAAGCCATATCTAGAAACCAAGCCAAAGATGGGATGCCCATAAATCAGAAGTGTGAGTAGTTAACTCACCTTAATTTGTCTCAAATACAGCTAGCTTCAAAGTTGTAAGGAAGTAAGAATGGAGAAGGTAGCCATTAATGTTTTCTCAGAGCTTTGTATAATGAGTGCAGAAAAATTGCAGTGAATAATACTTTCTTCAATCCGAGACCAAGTCAATGTGGAGGTGTGGTGAAAAGCATTTTTAGTACAATTGCATTTAATGTAACGTGCAATTATAATGTACTCGGCTGAACACTAGATGGAGACAAAGAAGAACAATTTTCACACTTGCTTTAAGAAATGCAAATGTGTATATATTTTGATAAAATCAAACTGAGGTGACAGAACTCTCAATACACCTACACACTTGGTTAACTCTTGACCGTTAGCAAGGCAAACGTAACAATATAATGTAAAGTATACACTATATTCTTTTTCTTACAGTAATGCATTTTCGAACCCTCTGCATAAAAAAGAATGTGAACGAGTCATACTTATTTGAATTAGATGACAGCTAGGAAGAGTGAATAAAATGTAACGCAATTCAACGACTTTGCAATTTGCACTGCATCGATATTGATTTTATTTTTAAATTTAGATTTAAAATATTCGCTCCGACGGTAATTTAAAAATTACGGTCGTTACAGACTCCCCTCCTTATAAAAATTGCGTCCCCGCAATTTTCATACAAGAAGCAGTCAATAACACAACAATTTATCAAATCAAAGATTAAAAAGAAAGGATAGATACGAATGCTCACCTCCACCCGAAGAGGAGAGAAAACTGGGATAAGAACGCTCAATGAATTCTCTGGTTTCCCAAGTGCAATCTTTGGGGTTTGCGGACCATTGAATCTTCACGAGTGGAACTTCTTTGTTCCGAAGGCGTTTCACCTCCGTAGTTAGCACACGAATAGGATTTTGCACAATAGACAAGTCGGGTGAGATCTCAAGATCTTGCAACATAGGATGATCAATAATAGAATCTGAATCTCGAAGGCATCGACGAAGTTGAGACACATGAAATACGTCATGTATTCCCGAAAACTGAGCAGGTAGCGATACACGATAAGCAACTGGGCCAATGCGTTCCATAATAGGAAACGGTCCAACATATCGAGGAGCCAATTTCCCGGAGTGACTAAAACGCACCACACCCTTCATCGGGGAAACACGAATAAATACGAGATCGCCAATAGAAAATTCCAAAGGCTTCCTACGATGATCGGCATAAGATTTCTGCCTATTCTGAGCCTCCTTCATTCTCTGTCTGATAATATCAATCCTCTCAGAAGAATCACGAATATAATCGGGGCCGAGAACTAACTTTTCCCCCGATTCCAACCTACAAGATGGTGATCGACACGGCCTTCCATAAAGAGCCTCGAAAGGAGCCATACCGATACTGGATTGAAAACTGTTGTTGTAAGAAAATTCAACAAGAGACAAGTGGTCTTCCCAACTACCACCAAAATCTAAAATACAAGCTCGAAGGAGATCTTCCAAAACTTGATTCACCCTTTCAGTCTGACCATCAGACTGTGGATGATAAGCTGTACTGAGATTGAGCTTAGTGCCCAAAGCTTTCTGAAGACTCTGCCAGAACCCACTAGTGAAAAGCGGATCTCTGTCACTAACAATAGAACTAGGCACACCATGAAGTCGAACGACTTCTTTAATAAACAGCTTAGCCAACAAAGGAGCAGTCCGATTGGACTTGATAGGAATAAAATGGGCTGATTTAGTCAATCGGTCAACAATCACCCAAATACTAGTATGGCCTGACCTCGAACGAGGTAGACCATCAATGAAGTCCATGGAAATCTGATCCCATTTCCATAATGGAATCTCAAGAGGCTGCAAAAGACCACTGGGACGCTGGTGTTATGCTTTAACCAGTTGACAAGTCATGCAACGACTTACATAACTTGCAACTTCACGCTTCATACCTTCCCAATAGTATAAGAGTTTCATATCAGCATACATCTTACTACTACCCGGATGGATAGTATACTTAGAACGATGACAGTCCTCAAGAATGTCATTTCTAAGATTAGAAATATCAGGCACAATCAATCTACCCTTCTTCCGAATACAGCCATGAATATCAATATCGAAATCCTTTAGATCGCCACTGCGGGATTCCGATTTACAACTCTGAAAAAGATAAGCAAGATCTGGATCTTGCTTCTGGGCTTCGGCAATGCGATCTAACAAATTAGGACGAGCTTCCATGCTAAATAAAAGCACGGGAGAATCAGAAACTGAAGGACGGTCTCTAATATCACAAAGAGATAAAGCTTCCAAAATATTCCACTCTGCTAGCATCATGGAAACAACAACTTGCTGCTTGCGGCTAAGCGCATCAGCAACTTGATTACCCTTACCAGGGGTATACTGAATATCGAAATCATATGAAGCAAGAAATTCGAGCCAACGTTGTTGCCTCATATTAAGCTCTTTTTGAGTAAATAAATACTTCAGAGATTTGTGATCAGTGAAGAGAATAAAACGCTCACCCAATAAATAATGTCGCCAAATCTTTAGAGCAAAGACTATGGCGGCTAACTCCAAATCATGGGTAGCATAACGAATCTCGTTAGGCTTTAGTTGTCTAGAAGCATAGGCAACTACTCTATCTTTTTGCATGAGAACAGCACCGAGCCCAAAACCACTGGCATCGGTATAAACAACAAGATCACGATTCCCTTCGGGAACCACTAAGATAGGAGCATGAGTAAGGAGATCTTTTAACTTCAAGAAAGAATTCTCACACTTATCCGACCAAATAAAAGGAACAGCTTTTCTCGTGAGAGTGGTAAGCAGTAAAGCAATACGAGAAAAGTCCTTAATAAATCGGCGATAATAACCCGCCAATCCAAGGAAACTACGGATCTCAGTAACGGACTCGGGCCTCTTACAATCCTGAATAGATTCGATCTTGGCAGGATCGACAGAGATACCATCGGAAGAAACAATGTGACCGAGAAATTTCACCTTATTCTCCCAGAAATGACACTTGGAGAATTTGGCATAAAGCTGATGCTGACGAAGAGTGCTCAAAACAATCTCCAAATGCTGAATATGATCGGCTTCAGATTTGGAATAAATAAGAATATCATCAATGAAAACCAAGACGAACTTATCGAGATATTCCCGGAATATCCGATTCATAAGATCTACAAAATACGCCGGAGCGTTCGTCAAACCGAACGGCATAACAAGCCATTCATAAGAACCATAACGAGTACGGAATGCGGTAAGAGGAATGCTATCTTCCGCCACTCGTAACTGATGAAAACCGGTAGCAAGATCGAGTTGGGAGAAGATCTTGGCGCCACTTAATTGATCGAACATGTCATCGATCCTAGGTAATGGATACCTATTTTTGATAGTAAGCTCGTTAAACTTGCGATAATCAATGCATAGCCTAAGAGTACCATCTGGCTTCTTAACGAAGACAGCGGCGGCGCCCCAAGGAGACGAGCTAGAACGGATAAAATGCTTGGCTTCCAACTCAGATAATTGTTGCTTGAGTTCCTCATTTTCCTTAGCAGACATCCTCGTGGGAGGACGGCTGACAGGATGTGCACCGGAGATAAGATCAATACGGAACTCAATTGCCCTCTTCGGCGGCAAACATGAAACAGGCCCGAAAACATCAGAAAACGCACAAACAACAGGAATATTAGCAATGACGTCCTCCGATTCGAAGGAAGAAATGAGAGCACTAGAAGCATGATCCATGTCTCGAAACATAATAGATAACTGCTCGTTAGCATCAGGATGCTTAAGATATAAAGTCCTTTCGGGACATAGAATTTGAACTTCATAACGAACGAGCCAATCCATACCCAAAATCATATCAAAACCAAGATGATCCATAACATGTAGATTCGCATGAAAGGAGAAACCACAAAGAATAATCTCAACATCAACACACAACAAACCAAGAGTAACGGATCCACCAATAGGGTTTACGATCCTCAAAGGGTCACAAAGAGTAATAACATCCAAATGAATAATATCAACTAGCTCCTTCGACACGAATGAATGTGACGCACCCGTATCGAAAAGAACTCTAATAGAACGGCCATGAAATAAAAGGAAACCTTCCAAAACAGAAGGAGTAATACCTTTGGGCTGAGAAGAATCACCAGAAGCTTTAGCAACATTAAGCTTCCCCGGTTTGAAACCCTTAGGAGCAATAGGACAATCAAAAACCCAATGACCTTCTTTCTTGCAATAACGACAAATGCGAGGCTTAGTACAATTGCGAAGAAGATGATCCAACGAACCACAATTATAGCACGCCTTCTGAACAGAAGGTGCACTACTAGGCTGAGAACTAGAGCCAACCTGCTTCTTCTTCTTCTGATTAGAATTTGGCTTACGAAATGGAAACCTCTTCTTGTTGGGGTTTTTAGAAACCTCAACATCATCACCACTATCACGTTCCTTTTCAACAGCTTCAAGACAAAGAGCCGAATCAACAAGCTCCTCAAAAGAGAGCTTAAGCTGAAGCAAAAGAACTTTCTTCAGATACTTCTTCAAACCATCAACAAAACGAAGATTCTTCTTACGCGGAGTATTAATGAACTCAACTCCATATTTGGATAAAGCCTCAAAAGATGCAACATAATCAGAAACAGAGGACTTTCCTTGCTTCAACTCAAGGAAACTACGAGCGAGATTAGCCTTTTCTGATTCAGGAACGAACTTAAGTTCAAAACGTTCCTTAAACTGAATCTAAGAGAGAGCGGACTCATCAACTTCCGAAATAAAGAGCTCATACCAATCAAGTGCACGCTCTTGCAACATACTAGATACCACGAGAACGCGATGATGATCCGAAAGATCCATCCGAGAAAATATGCGCTCACAAGTGCGCAACCAAGTCTGAACTTCCATAACACTTTCCGATCCCTTGAAAGGCCGACCTCCAAGGTGGGAATAGTCACTACACATGCGGGCGAAGGCAGACTTGTGATTAGGAGCTGCGGGAGTAGCAATAGGAGGCTGAGTACCTCGAAATAGCTCCATAAACTGATCAGTTGACATATAGACACCGTCCGGATGAGAACCACTAGACGGGCCTGCAGAAGAATGCTTCCCTCTACCTCTTCCAGCCATAGGCTGAAAGACAAGAGAAGGCAAGGATTAGTTAAAACAATACACAATTGATAAGAAGTTTAACAAATGGAATACTACGGAATATAAAATTTATTCCTAGACGCACTCCATATGTTAAGTGGAAAGAATAGATTAGAAAGGCACGAATAAAATTCCCGAATTGTTGTAACACATGTTCCATTTTTATTTTTATTTTTCTGTTCTATGTTTATTACAATTTATTCTGAATTCCAGCTCTGATACCAAGCTGTGACGCCCCACCTCTATGCTCACAATAACAAAGGTTATTATAAGGAATAACGTCTGCTATTGCGAAGAATAAGGCTTGTGAGAAGCGACCATCCGTAAGTTATGCCATAGACGAGTATTGATTACATCGATAGGAGTTGTATAAATTACTCCCAAAGATATATATATTCAATCCAAATCTAAAACGAAACTACAGTGGCTAAAGAAAAATTCAGAATAACTCATAATAACAACAACACTGATAGTATAATCACATCAGAAACAGAAATATCAGATATAAAGCGGAAGACAAGTCTGGAATACATGCTACAACAGTCGATGGTTCACATGAACCAAATGTACATAAACATATACATCAACATACATAAGATTGGAGTCGAATAACCAAAAGAACTCCTCGAAGGCTAGACAAAAGATGATGCGATATCCCAAAAGCTGAAGCTGCTACTGAATCAGAGATAGAGACTGTGACGACCCGGAATTTTTGTATATTTGAAATTGGAATATTTAATTAATTTTAAATATTCAGAGGTTAATTATAAACTTAAATTTCAAATATCGTTGTTGATTGGGGGATTTAATTATTAAATTGAATTATTTGAAGTTGGATAAAATAGTAAATCTGGTATTCTAAGCAAATTAAAAATATTTTGAAAGCTCGTAAAATTCATATTAATAATACTGAAGATAATAGAACTTTTAAAATTGAATTCGAAAGTAATTTGTTCAGTTTTAAAAATATATTGTTTAAATTGAATTTGAAAATAGACTTCCGGGGCACAGTCTCGGATTTCGACGAAACCGGTTCTATTGGGTCCGTAATATTGAATTTTTATCGGATTTTAAATTTCGTATTGACCGGAGTTAGTATGTGAGTATACGATAGAAACACGTTGAAATTTAATTTAGTTAATCAAGCTTCTGGTATACGCCATCTTCCTGTTATTTAATCACATACCTTCCCAATTTTAAGCCGATCAGTCAAATATCAAAATGCTCAAAGTAAACTAAGAAAATATATATATATATATATAATATTAAGAACAGAGGCTTCCTTCAGAAGCAAATGGGAAAAATATCTTCTGCCTTTCTTTTATCACTTCAGGACCGAGTTCCCTTTTCGTCAACCAAAGTCTACATAACAAAGGAAAATTTAAATGGCCGAGCTCCCTCTCATTACAAAAATCAAAATCCAGTTCGTTACTAAAAAAAGGGGGGGAAGAAATCGAATTCGAATTCGACTTAAAGGCTCGCGACTTGATCAATTTGGAGGGCGTTCGCGAGCACGAGGCGGGCGGTAGGCTGAGTCGTTTAGGGCGAGCTTGGTTGACAGTCGTGTTCGACATGGAGTGGTCAGAGACCACGCAAGGTCACTGCGTGGGAAAGGAGGTACCGCGAACTCGAGATGGTAGTGATGGGGGTCGTTCGCGTTGAAGGTCGGGGAAGTTAGGGTTTTGGAGTGTCGAACTCAGTTCGATCGCGTTAGGATGTACGCGAGGCCGGCGATAGCGATGAGGTGAAGACGAAGGCTCGAATCTGGCGAATGGAAAACTGTGTGCTCGCGAATCGTGCAGGAGGCAGGGGGGGCTCTCGAGCATTGGGAGTTGATGGCCGAGTCAAACACGTGAGGCGAAGGCGGCGCTGGGAAGTTCGAGGCCAGTGTCGTGACTCGTGTTGATGATGGAGTAGGGTAGCATAGCACTGGCAAGACAGCGATCATATGCGCGTGCATACGTGTGATTTGGGAAGGAGGTCCGAAATCTTGAAGAACAAGCTGGTTTGGATTGGATTTCAAACAAAAAATCAAAGGTGAGTTAATCTCACTCAGTTGAATTTAAATTTAAATGGTTAAATTCAAATAATTGATTGAATGGGTGAATTGATTTGGATGTGCTATATTATATATAGTAGTATATAACAATATATATATATTGGCATATGTATATATTGGAGTTGATATTCCCGCGTTATATAGCGGATGAGACCCTATGCGCCGCATAATAGCGGATGATTTTATATAAAACCCATATACCGCGATATTCCACCTCGAAGTGGAATTGGTATTGTGCTAACATCTGTGGATGCAGGGAAACAGGTTGGAGGGATCCAACTGGATTCCTCAAAATATTTAATTTTGTTAAATATTCTGTGATATGATTTTTGATATCCTGTGATGATTTATATTGGATAATCTAGTTGGATTGAATTTCCCAGTATAATGAGTTATCAAAAGTAATTGAATTGGATTTTTGGAAAGAAATAAAAGAGTAAAATTCAAGTTAAATAATTCTAGTGAATTTGAATAACTTAAATAATGAATTGTAAAAGAAATAAAGCAATTTCTAAATTCGAACAAATATGGTTAAAGGGGATTTTGAATTAACATGAGGATAATGAATTTTAAACTAAAGTGATATTATTGGAAAGAATAAAGAAATTATTTTTGAACGTAAGGATTAAATTTAATAAAGGGATAAAGAAGGAATTTTGGAAGTTTTAATTGGTATTTTCAGTTAAAAGGGTTTTAACTCAAAATTAAGAAATAAGATCTGAGAGTAAATGTAATTTGAAATAAATGAAGTAAATAAGAAATTTATTTCAAAGTAAAGTAAATGGGAAAATCAATGGGAAATTGATTTGGTTGTTTAAAATTGGAATTTAAAAGAGAAGAGAGATTTTGGAATTTATAAACTGGGTTTATAAAGTAAAATAAAATATCAGGGGATATTTGGAAATATAAATTCAAGGTGGGAATTTATAAAGGGATATGAATTGGTTTAAAATAAATGTTGATTTATTTTTAAAGGATGGAAATGAGAAGTGTATTTCTCTGGATAGCCAAGTACGTTTTTCAAGGTAGTTTTAAATATAAGTTAAAAGTTTTAATATGTTTTAAAAAGCATGTTTTAGAAAATTTATTATTTTTAAAGTAAGTATTTTCAAAAATCTATTATTGTAGTAATTATATAAAAGTGATTTGCTATTATGTTTTAAAAGGAGAAATTTAGTTTATATTTATAAAGTGGTTTATTTAAAGTATATATTTTTAATAAAGT
Organism: Allium fistulosum; assembly: GCA_030737815.1. Taxonomy (NCBI): domain Eukaryota; kingdom Viridiplantae; phylum Streptophyta; class Magnoliopsida; order Asparagales; family Amaryllidaceae; genus Allium; species Allium fistulosum. The sequence goes on along the minus strand of CM060907.1, from coordinate 418,078,506 downwards.
ATTAAAGTAGTTTAATTTCAATGTTATAAGATATATTTAAAATAAAGTGTTTTTAAATTATTTTAAAATTAAAAGTATTTTGTACTTGGTGGTTCAGTGGAAATAATTATTTGGGAAATGTATTCCGTAAGAGGAAACTGTTTTGAACTATTTTCAAAAGAGGTTTGAAAATAGAAATATATCTTGCGAAGATAATTGAGGTTAATAAATAATGTGGGAAATTATTTATTGTTTGATGGATGCTTGTGGATGTTAATTGATAGTTAAATAACCGACTATCAATATTGACCAAATGCGTTGATCGTTTCGAAGAGACCGGGATCGAGTTTCCATATACCAGGATTCTAGGTCTGGAGACTCGAATACCACTTCGATTCGGTTTGTACGTTTCGTGTAACGTGTTCAGAGTCGAAGATGGAGCAGTGAAGTGCAAGGGCTAGTCGCTACTAATCCTGAGGATATTTCCAAAATGGATGTAGTAGGAATAGTGCCTTCGGTTCCGTTCGGACCCGGGACGGACTTGTATGGACGAATGCTTCGTGACATCGTCAGGTGGACGATGGGCATTCTAAGGGATATGTTCTCTAAAGGTATCGTTTTAGCCTCGAGCCTCATCAACCGGGAATGACTGAAAATCAGGGGTTATGCAGCAAGGCTTCGTGGGTAGCACCCACTTGAGAGTAAAGTCATCCCTGTCTAGATGTCCCTTTTTATTTCGGCTTAGTGTTGCGGTTGCTGATCCCAACCGTGGGGTGATTTTATTTGGAATTATCCAGTAAGGGATGATTCCGGCCTTGTGTTGCAGGGGAGCGGGCGTACTCCTCGGTACTGTGATCTAGGCCACGTACTGTGACAGGTGGTACCCCAGTGCCTAGTCATTCGTTGGAAATCCATTCTCCCTACGTGCCTTGTACGAGTTTTGTTTGTATTACCCACGTTGTGGCTAGTATGCTGGAATTTAATCATGTAACAATTTCAGCTATTTTAATAAGTATTTGTGAATAGACACTATTATAATATCAGAGGATTTTTATAAAAAGTGTTTTAGCTATCGTAAGGTAAAAACCCGACATGTTTATTTGTGTCGTGGTCTTACGAGATGCTTTTGATTTCAAAGGATTTTTGAAACTTTAATAATCAATTTGAGTGTGATTTTCTCACGCTGGTTTTCCAGACTGACTCGGGTATTGTTTTATATGATGCTCGGGTCAGACCGAGATAAACAGGTTCAGATTGTAGCTGTGGAGCTCAGGAGACGAGCTGGATGGCGATACGTACTTCCGTATTTGTTTATTGTTCCGCTGTGTATTTGGATGTATGTCATTGATGTGATGAACTCTGATGTTGTATTCTGTAAATATATTGTATAAACAGATATATTTTTCTGTTTGAGTAAAGATCTGTTTTGTATATATTATATTTTATTCCGCTGCGATGTGAGATTCTGTTGTTGATTTTCTGTTTCTTCTTCTTCTACCTCTTCTTCTTTAACACAAATGGTTCGATTTTCCGGGTCTGGAAATTCGGGTCGTTACAGTGGTATCAGAGCTTAGGCTAGCGATAACCTTGGCTCTGGTGGGAATTTTGAGTGTATTAATAGATATGAGCGCGTATTTGTTAGTGAATATAAAATGGTTTTATATTGTGTTGGTTTATCGGTTGAGTGTTTATAGATTCTGGTCGATGTGTGGGACGCCACAACATCGATAGGGGTTTCTAAACTCTTAAACAAGATAAACCGACACAGTATTGTTTTAAAGAAGGGTAAATGAAATAATTTTACCCAAATTATTTTTGTATAAAAAGGAAAGTTTTATAAACTATTCTAGTTAATATATATATGGTTGTTTGGATGTTAGATGTGATAATATTGGATTATTATCATTATTATATGGAAACTTAACTAGAAATTGAAATTTATAACCAAAGTAAAGAATAAAATTTTATAATAAAATAAAATTTGAAATATAGATTATAAATGTAATTTATAAATTGGAATAAACTCCATATTAAAATGAGAAAGTAATTTAAAATAGAATTCCAGAGAAAGGTTTAAATTTAATTGGATGGATTGGAAATTTGGAATTTTTGAGAAAGGACTTAAAATTCCTTTGGATTTAAAATGGTTTTCAAAGGTGTTGGAGAAATAATAGTGGAATTATTTGAGAAACATTTTTGAATCGGATTTGAGATCTAGAGAGATTTGGGATTTAAAACATTTGAAGGGTTTTAAAGGAGATAAAAGCAATTAATTCTCTTCCGGTCACTGGAAAATAATTCCGATGATGATCGCGACATCATCGGTGTTCATTTTCGAGTTTCTAGAAGAAGAATTGCTACCAAATTGTTTTAAATTGAAATAGTTTGCAAACTGGATTTGGAGTTGGAATTCAAAAAGATAACTGAATATACCAAAGGGTTTTGAGTATAGTTGATTTCAAAAATGATTTTGAAATTGTTGGGAAATTGTTTAAGCTCTAGAATCTTATTTTGGAATGTTTATAGAATAATAAAATATATATATACATATACTTGACTAAATTTAATGAATAATCCAAATGTGAATGGGACTGCTTTTAAATAGATGAAAGTGAAGAAAATATATTTGAATTGAATTTGAGATAAGTTAAATAAAATTTGAAATTGAACTAAATTGGATAAAATTGTAAGGGTAAAATGATTAAAGTTGTGAAATAAAGCTTTGTACCTTAAGTTAGTAAGTGTTATATATATAATTTGAATGTTGTTCAGTGAAATAAAATGAATTGACACAAGAGTAACGTAAGTTGTAAATGAATGCAAGTATAAATGAACGAAGTATGACCTCGAAAATATTATTCAGATGATTTTGGGATATGGAATTTAAAGTGGTTAAATTAAGATTAAACTGAGAGTTATTAATGAAGTTTGGAAATAAACTTGGGTTTCAAGTGAAATTCAACTCGAAGTATAAATAAATTAAATATGATTGAAGTGTTGCCAAATGGAATAGAGGGATTAGGATAGAAATGATCTGAATTGTAAATTAAATCCAAGGTGAGTAGAAATAAATTAAAATGGCCTTGAAATTAATAAAATGAATTCAGAAATAAATCATTTGAATGTGGAAGTAAAATTTATATTGATTTAATGAGCATACTAATTAAATTTAAATGGATGAAGTTGGAAATGAACTCGAGTTAAATAAAATAGAGTTGGAGTGAAATAGAGATGGTTCGAGTTTGCAGATAAAATCCAAGTGAGAAGGAATAAATCACAATGGCATTGTTATAAATAGAATAAATGCAATAATAGATTGTGAATGAATTTAAAATAGAACTTGAATGTAATGGAAGGTGAATATGTAAATTGGAATTAATATAATTTGAATTTGAATCAATTTGAATAGTTAAAGTGGAGTGATTGTTAAATTGAATGGAAATTGGTAAATTTGCATAGGAAATTAGTCGTTTGATGTAAACGAGATTTAATAAAATTCTATGAATGGATAGAAGTGAAATAAAATTGATTTTGGAATCAATTGAAGTAAGTGTGCGTTGTTGGGTTAAATAAGAATCGAATGTAAACAGTTGAGTTGCAAACCCCTTTGATTAAATGAAGTATATACGAATTGATTGTAAACAATTAAAATTAATGTTGGAACCTTATAAGTGACTTATAAATATTGTTAACCTGCATTGATTTTACAAACTTGTAAATTTGCTAGTTATATATGTTAAATATTGTTAGCTTTCTATATTTATCACTTATACGTTTGAGTTGAGTAAGTACAGGTTTTGGAGGCCACTTTGCTGGTTTTGATTGCGCAAATTTGCTAAATAAAATAGCCGCTTGCTTTAAAAATGCTAAAAATAAAGGTACGCCTACGCCAAAAATTCAAAATAGGAGATATGAACTGTTTTGTTTCTTTTTCTGGCCTGAGGCCGATGTATATACATTTTTGTGCATCCTGCGATATCGCAGAAGTCCCTCCGTACAAAGGAGACTCTGCCAAAATTTTCCGTAAATTTTGGAAGTTAGAAAATTTTTGAAGATTTTCATTAACGATAAATGATTTAAATTTGTTAAGCAAATGAAATTGAAACTGGATATTGAAATCTAATTCAAATGTGAATGTAAGGTGAAGCGAAATTGAAGGAACTAAAGAAGTGAAGTTTGCGAATAAACTGTTAATCGAAATTTAAATTAATTAGTAAGTGCAACTAATTAAATATTCGAGTGGAAGCCAAATTGAAATCAAATGGAATTGTAAAGACAAAAGTGATTAAAAATGGATATGAACTTCAATAATGAAGTGAAAATATGTATAAGCAGTATGTAAAATATTTATATTGAACTTAAGGAATATGGTGAGAATTCTTAAGTAATTTGGTATCGAGGAAAGTTATTCTAGATGAATAATTGGATGACAATTAAAATTTGAAGTTGTGAAATGAGAAAATTGTGGATAAGTGAATGTAATCAAACTGAATGTGAATAAAAAGGGAATTGATATAATTGATAATCAATTGGGCTAATTACGTAAGGTGTACGTATATTATTTTATTCGCATAGCTATTTGGTCCAGATGTCGAACACAGAATTTCGAGATTGTTTTATCGATCCGAATCAGGATTTTTCACTCGATTTTCAACGGCAAACCTGGATATGGATTGTTGATTGATTCTGGATATTCTCTATCATAGTTGGTGGCTATGCAAGGAGAATGACGGTTTCTGATCAAGAAACCAGATCTGAGTCCGCACTAGGAAGTCGGGTGGACAATACTAGTTCGGAAGTGGAATTGTGTGATCGATTGAGCGATCGAATGTGATAGTGAGTATGGATGATATATGTGCATCGTACGGGCCTAAGTAAAACAAATATTGGAAATTTGTAAAGAAAAGTATAAAATGACTTTGGAATTGTGATTGAATATTATTGCTTAGTAGGATATACATGTGTATAAAAGCAATGGATAAATTGGGATTTTGATTTCGAAGATAAAATTTAATGGCCCGACAAAAGGTATGTATTTGAATTTCTATATGAAATTTGATTGGGTTTTGGATCCAGCCACTTGGCTTTTTGTTTTCTTTTTGAGATTGGGAGGCCGTAGAGCCATTTTGTAGTTGTACCGAGCTAGCCGCGCAAAGGAGACGCTGGCGAAATTTTTCGGGAATTTAGGGAGTTAGAAAAATTTTGAGAAAATTTTGATAATTCAAAAATTTGAATTCAAATTTAAATTTGAATGGATAAGTAGGTGGTATGGGGTGAACTTATGAATAAGTTTGGAAAGTTAAAAGATGATTAATGTATCATTAATAAAAGATTGTTTGGGTATTGTTAAAACTGTTTGAATTTGGGAAATAGTTAACGGGGATTGAATCATTCCTCTTAACTGGTAATTTCGAGGACGAAATTCTTTTAAGGGGGAAGGAATGTGACGACCCGGAATTTTTGTATATTTGAAATTGGAATATTTAATTAATTTTAAATATTCAGAGGTTAATTATAAACTTAAATTTCAAATATCGTTGTTGATTGGGGGATTTAATTATTAAATTGAATTATTTGAAGTTGGATAAAATAGTAAATCTGGTATTCTAAGCAAATTAAAAATATTTTGAAAGCTCGTAAAATTCATATTAATAATACTGAAGATAATAGAACTTTTAAAATTGAATTCGAAAGTAATTTGTTCAGTTTTAAAAATATATTGTTTAAATTGAATTTGAAAATAGACTTCCGGGGCACAGTCTCGGATTTCGACGAAACCGGTTCTATTGGGTCCGTAATATTGAATTTTTATCGGATTTTAAATTTCGTATTGACCGGAGTTAGTATGTGAGTATACGATAGAAACACGTTGAAATTTAATTTAGTTAATCAAGCTTCTGGTATACGCCATCTTCCTGTTATTTAATCACATACCTTCCCAATTTTAAGCCGATCAGTCAAATATCAAAATGCTCAAAGTAAACTAAGAAAATATATATATATATATATATAATATTAAGAACAGAGGCTTCCTTCAGAAGCAAATGGGAAAAATATCTTCTGCCTTTCTTTTATCACTTCAGGACCGAGTTCCCTTTTCGTCAACCAAAGTCTACATAACAAAGGAAAATTTAAATGGCCGAGCTCCCTCTCATTACAAAAATCAAAATCCAGTTCGTTACTAAAAAAAGGGGGGGGAAGAAATCGAATTCGAATTCGACTTAAAGGCTCGCGACTTGATCAATTTGGAGGGCGTTCGCGAGCACGAGGCGGGCGGTAGGCTGAGTCGTTTAGGGCGAGCTTGGTTGACAGTCGTGTTCGACATGGAGTGGTCAGAGACCACGCAAGGTCACTGCGTGGGAAAGGAGGTACCGCGAACTCGAGATGGTAGTGATGGGGGTCGTTCGCGTTGAAGGTCGGGGAAGTTAGGGTTTTGGAGTGTCGAACTCAGTTCGATCGCGTTAGGATGTACGCGAGGCCGGCGATAGCGATGAGGTGAAGACGAAGGCTCGAATCTGGCGAATGGAAAACTGTGTGCTCGCGAATCGTGCAGGAGGCAGGGGGGGCTCTCGAGCATTGGGAGTTGATGGCCGAGTCAAACACGTGAGGCGAAGGCGGCGCTGGGAAGTTCGAGGCCAGTGTCGTGACTCGTGTTGATGATGGAGTAGGGTAGCATAGCACTGGCAAGACAGCGATCATATGCGCGTGCATACGTGTGATTTGGGAAGGAGGTCCGAAATCTTGAAGAACAAGCTGGTTTGGATTGGATTTCAAACAAAAAATCAAAGGTGAGTTAATCTCACTCAGTTGAATTTAAATTTAAATGGTTAAATTCAAATAATTGATTGAATGGGTGAATTGATTTGGATGTGCTATATTATATATAGTAGTATATAACAATATATATATATTGGCATATGTATATATTGGAGTTGATATTCCCGCGTTATATAGCGGATGAGACCCTATGCGCCGCATAATAGCGGATGATTTTATATAAAACCCATATACCGCGATATTCCACCTCGAAGTGGAATTGGTATTGTGCTAACATCTGTGGATGCAGGGAAACAGGTTGGAGGGATCCAACTGGATTCCTCAAAATATTTAATTTTGTTAAATATTCTGTGATATGATTTTTGATATCCTGTGATGATTTATATTGGATAATCTAGTTGGATTGAATTTCCCAGTATAATGAGTTATCAAAAGTAATTGAATTGGATTTTTGGAAAGAAATAAAAGAGTAAAATTCAAGTTAAATAATTCTAGTGAATTTGAATAACTTAAATAATGAATTGTAAAAGAAATAAAGCAATTTCTAAATTCGAACAAATATGGTTAAAGGGGATTTTGAATTAACATGAGGATAATGAATTTTAAACTAAAGTGATATTATTGGAAAGAATAAAGAAATTATTTTTGAACGTAAGGATTAAATTTAATAAAGGGATAAAGAAGGAATTTTGGAAGTTTTAATTGGTATTTTCAGTTAAAAGGGTTTTAACTCAAAATTAAGAAATAAGATCTGAGAGTAAATGTAATTTGAAATAAATGAAGTAAATAAGAAATTTATTTCAAAGTAAAGTAAATGGGAAAATCAATGGGAAATTGATTTGGTTGTTTAAAATTGGAATTTAAAAGAGAAGAGAGATTTTGGAATTTATAAACTGGGTTTATAAAGTAAAATAAAATATCAGGGGATATTTGGAAATATAAATTCAAGGTGGGAATTTATAAAGGGATATGAATTGGTTTAAAATAAATGTTGATTTATTTTTAAAGGATGGAAATGAGAAGTGTATTTCTCTGGATAGCCAAGTACGTTTTTCAAGGTAGTTTTAAATATAAGTTAAAAGTTTTAATATGTTTTAAAAAGCATGTTTTAGAAAATTTATTATTTTTAAAGTAAGTATTTTCAAAAATCTATTATTGTAGTAATTATATAAAAGTGATTTGCTATTATGTTTTAAAAGGAGAAATTTAGTTTATATTTATAAAGTGGTTTATTTAAAGTATATATTTTTAATAAAGTATTAAAGTAGTTTAATTTCAATGTTATAAGATATATTTAAAATAAAGTGTTTTTAAATTATTTTAAAATTAAAAGTATTTTGTACTTGGTGGTTCAGTGGAAATAATTATTTGGGAAATGTATTCCGTAAGAGGAAACTGTTTTGAACTATTTTCAAAAGAGGTTTGAAAATAGAAATATATCTTGCGAAGATAATTGAGGTTAATAAATAATGTGGGAAATTATTTATTGTTTGATGGATGCTTGTGGATGTTAATTGATAGTTAAATAACCGACTATCAATATTGACCAAATGCGTTGATCGTTTCGAAGAGACCGGGATCGAGTTTCCGTATACCAGGATTCTAGGTCTGGAGACTCGAATACCACTTCGATTCGGTTTGTACGTTTCGTGTAACGTGTTCAGAGTCGAAGATGGAGCAGTGAAGTGCAAGGGCTAGTCGCTACTAATCCTGAGGATATTTCCAAAATGGATGTAGTAGGAATAGTGCCTTCGGTTCCGTTCGGACCCGGGACGGACTTGTATGGACGAATGCTTCGTGACATCGTCAGGTGGACGATGGGCATTCTAAGGGATATGTTCTCTAAAGGTATCGTTTTAGCCTCGAGCCTCATCAACCGGGAATGACTGAAAATCAGGGGTTATGCAGCAAGGCTTCGTGGGTAGCACCCACTTGAGAGTAAAGTCATCCCTGTCTAGATGTCCCTTTTTATTTCGGCTTAGTGTTGCGGTTGCTGATCCCAACCGTGGGGTGATTTTATTTGGAATTATCCAGTAAGGGATGATTCCGGCCTTGTGTTGCAGGGGAGCGGGCGTACTCCTCGGTACTGTGATCTAGGCCACGTACTGTGACAGGTGGTACCCCAGTGCCTAGTCATTCGTTGGAAATCCATTCTCCCTACGTGCCTTGTACGAGTTTTGTTTGTATTACCCACGTTGTGGCTAGTATGCTGGAATTTAATCATGTAACAATTTCAGCTATTTTAATAAGTATTTGTGAATAGACACTATTATAATATCAGAGGATTTTTATAAAAAGTGTTTTAGCTATCGTAAGGTAAAAACCCGACATGTTTATTTGTGTCGTGGTCTTACGAGATGCTTTTGATTTCAAAGGATTTTGAAACTTTAATAATCAATTTGAGTGTGATTTTCTCACGCTGGTTTTCCAGACTGACTCGGGTATTGTTTTATATGATGCTCGGGTCAGACCGAGATAAACAGGTTCAGATTGTAGCTGTGGAGCTCAGGAGACGAGCTGGATGGCGATACGTACTTCCGTATTTGTTTATTGTTCCGCTGTGTATTTGGATGTATGTCATTGATGTGATGAACTCTGATGTTGTATTCTGTAAATATATTGTATAAACAGATATATTTTTCTGTTTGAGTAAAGATCTGTTTTGTATATATTATATTTTATTCCGCTGCGATGTGAGATTCTGTTGTTGATTTTCTGTTTCTTCTTCTTCTACCTCTTCTTCTTTAACACAAATGGTTCGATTTTCCGGGTCTGGAAATTCGGGTCGTTACAGAGACTACCCTGAAATAACTCAGTCTGACCCGAGTATTATTCAAAAAGAAATAATAAACGGATCAGTCTAATTTATTCTTAGATGTGAGTGCATCATAAATAACATCAAAGCAAAATAATAATAATCTCGAATGAGACTATTCAACATAAGAAATCAACATAGTTAAATGAAGAAATCACATCAAACACCATCAAAATCAACATTCAACTTCACAATTGAATTCAAAACAACAATTTACAAAATCTAGAAATCAAAAATAGATAACTAGAAAAATCAACATAAAAGTGGATCGATCCTAACAAATGGCGAGTTTTAGCTACGCCGCACGTGCATCAACATATGGCCGAAGCCTACCAAGTACTCTCAACATAATTTTTGGCGCCCAACATATGACCCGAAGGTCTAGTACTGGTATTTGACCCGAAGGTCCAACATATGACCCGAAGGTCCAACATAGTGGCTCGAAGGCGCACAAAATCATCAAAATCATCAAACAACAAATATTTCAATTAACGAGTCCGGATTTAACCGAAATAGTAAAAGTGTGGTTCCATACTCCGCACTTTTGCTAAATCGTTTAAATCTCTTCATCGTTTCCTTCAAAGTGCAAAATTGTGTATTTTATAAAGATACAATTTTTACGTTCTCAAATGGACAAGTCCGGAATTAAGCGAATCAGTAAAAGCAAGGGTTCATAGTCCTCAATTTTGCTGAATCATTTAAATCGCTTTCTCATTCTTTTGAAAACGCAAACTGTAAAATTTTTGGAAACAATTTCAATTTAAAACCATTTTTAAAACACGTGATTAAAATAGTAGCATCTGTAGCAATTTCGACAAGGAAATTATGCTTCACAAAACACCGTAAAAACGGATACCAAATCAACGTTGTGGGATAACCGCTTTAAAATTCACTTTAAAATTGACGGCTACTGAAGTCAAACAACAGTAATTTTTATTCGTCAAAAATGTCACCAAAACAACACGCTTCAAAAATATTTTACCGGCGTACAAATTTCGTTATAAAAATAACGGCAATAGAATACGTTTTAAAACGTAACACCGGTTCAACGCAAATTAAATAGTGGACTGCCCACTATAATTTCACCAAAAAGGTTGCACTGTCTCAACTAGAAATTAAAGTGCACTTTTCAAAACTACCACTGCAAAAATAATAAACGAAATGTATGCAAACTAAAATATGCAAACATAACAACATATATTTTCTTTTTTAAACTCACGCATGCATTTCTTTTTCTTCTTTTTTTTCAAAACTCACGCCTGAAATAAAAACTCACGTATACATCAATTCTCACCACAAATGCAAAATAAAACAGAACTAAAAAAAATTGTGAGCTATGACTCACGCATGCCATACTATGACTCACGCATGCTATATTATGACTCACACATCTTTTTTTCCTTTGGAAAACACACGTATGCTTTTTTTTTCCAATTGTTTGTGAACAAAACTATTAGTGACCTGGCACCCTATATATTATAAAGGACCTAGACACTACAAGTATTCATTTATATTTATTCTATACTAACAGGTTTTGTAAGGCAAAGAATGCAAACAAGAAGAAAAAAAAAGAGGCTGGACATATATATACATTCGTGTGTTATCTGCACACGTACATGGCTGAGGCCATGGATTAAGTTTTGTCAAAAGCTCTAAAGAAAATATGTCTGAACCTGTTTGGTCAGAGGCTCCAAAGCAAAACTAACTTGAATGCTCCCCCTATACTAAATGCAGACTCACCGATGTAAAAAGATGACTTGCTTGAACTATCATTTACGTATGAACTGGAATTCAACATTCATACCCAAAATGACTAACTGGACCATAAAAATATGATCTGCATGCAAAAATGGTTCAGGCGCAATTTATTAACATACAACTGAAAGATATCCCAAACATAATCAATTAAAGCCATATCTAGAAACCAAGCCAAAGATGGGATGCCCATAAATCAGAAGTGTGAGTAGTTAACTCACCTTAATTTGTCTCAAATACAGCTAGCTTCAAAGTTGTAAGGAAGTAAGAATGGAGAAGGTAGCCATTAATGTTTTCTCAGAGCTTTGTATAATGAGTGCAGAAAAATTGCAGTGAATAATACTTTCTTCAATCCGAGACCAAGTCAATGTGGAGGTGTGGTGAAAAGCATTTTTAGTACAATTGCATTTAATGTAACGTGCAATTATAATGTACTCGGCTGAACACTAGATGGAGACAAAGAAGAACAATTTTCACACTTGCTTTAAGAAATGAAAATGTGTATATATATTTGATAAAATCAAACTGAGGTGACAGAACTCTCAATACACCTACACACTTGGTTAACTCTTGACCGTTAGCAAGGCAAACGTAACAATATAATGTAAAGTATACACTATATTCTTTTTCTTACAGTAATGCATTTTCGAACCCTCTGCATAAAAAAGAATGTGAACGAGTCATACTTATTTGAATTAGATGACAGCTAGGAAGAGTGAATAAAATGTAACGCAATTCAACGACTTTGCAATTTGCACTGCATCGATATTTATTTTATTTTTAAATTTAGATTTAAAATATTCGCTCCGACGGTAATTTAAAAATTACGGTCGTTACATGGCGCCTTTGGTAGAAGACTTAAATTATTTATGGAATAATGGAATTGATATATATGATGCATTTAGTAAATCGGTTTTTAATTTAAGAGCAATTTTACTATGGACAATAAATGACTTTCCAGCCTATGGAAATCTTGCAGGATGTTGTGTAAAAGGCGAAAAAGCTTATCCATTATGCGGTGTTAACACTCATCATCGGTGGTTGAATCATTGTCGGAAAAGTGTTTATATGGGACATAGAAGGTTTCTAGATCCTTCACATCCATGGAGGAAACAAAAAACTTGGTTTGATAACACTGTAGAGGACGGTAATAGACCTAGAATTCTAACGGGAAGAAATATTTCTACTATTTTGAATGGTTTTCCAAATGTTTTTGGAAAAGATAAGAATGAAGAAAAAATAAGGAAGATGAGTAAGAAGAAGCTAAAGACGGAGTTGAGTAAGAAGATAAAAAGTAAAAAGAGGAAGAGTACTCACACTAAAGAAGATGATAGAAAAAAAGAGCTAATAAGGTGGAAAAAAGATCAATCTTCTTTGATTTGCCATATTGGGAGGTTAGTATTAAAATTATATTTTCTTTCATTTACCTAACAATATAAAAGTTAATAAATTGTTGTATTATTGATATTTGTAGGAACTTTCAGTGCGACATAATTTAGATGTGATGCATGTTGAGAAAAACGTCGCTGAAAGCCTACTAAGCACGATGTTGCATGACAATAAATCGAAAGATGGAATTAATTCTAGGAAGGATTTGGAGGATTAGGGGATTCGACAAAGTCTTTATGCACAACCTCGTGGGAATAGAACATATCTACCACCGGCTCCATATACATTGTCATTGTCCGAAAAAAAAATATTTTGTAAGAGGTTACATGATTTTAAAGGTCTTGATGGTTATTGCTCAAATTTCAAAAGATTTGTATCATTAGAAGATTGCAAAGTCAGTGGGTTGAAGTCGCATGATTATCATGTCCTAATGCAACAATTGTTATCTGTTGCGGTTAGAGGTTTATTACCAAAGAAAGTTAGAACACTAATAATTCGTTTATGTTCGTTTTTCAATAAAATATGTCAACGTGTTCTTGAAAGAGAGATGTTGCAACAACTTAATGATGAGATTATTGAAATTTTGTGTGGATGCGAAAGATATTTTCCACCTTCCTTTTTTGATATAATGATACATTTGATAATTCATCTTGGAAGAGAAGCGCAATTGTGTGGTCCGGTTCATTTTCGTTGGATGTACCCTTTTGAAAGGTATATGAAAACACTTAAAGATTATATAAGGAATTATGCACGACCTGAACGGTGTATTGCAAAATCTTATCTTGCGGAAGAATCAATGAGATTTTTTTAGTGAATTTCTACAAAGGAAAGTACAAATGGAGGAGAAAGAAGTCCGAAATGAAGATTATGAAAACAATGTGATACTCGAAGGACGTCCAATTTTAAAATCGAAGACAATTACATTGTCATCAAATGAAAAAGATATTGCTCATTTGGCCGTGCTAATGAATATGGCTGTGGTGGAACCATATTTAGAGTAAGTACATATTATATTTTGTTTATACCTTTATAATAAAATTTTGATGTTCAATATAACTTGGGTAAAATTATTTAAACACCAGTATGCATTTGGAGGAGTTACAAAATTTTGATAAGCGTATGGAAAAAAATGCGACATTTCTATGGAAAAAACATACAGATAATTTCTCAGATTGGATTAAAAAGAAGGTTAGTTTAATTTTAATTTATCCTTCCATTGACAAAAAAGATTTCTTTTTACTTCAAAATTTATGTAAAATGATTTGTTTGCAGATACCTATTCAATCCACAAGTGATGAAATACTAAAATGGATTGCCTTTGGCCCAAGTAGTAATGCATTGTCCTACAAAGGATATATAATTAACGGACATCGTTTTCATACAAAAGACGTTGAAAGAGAAACCCAAAACTATGGAGTTACTTATGATGCAACTAACATGTGTTGGGCAAGTGCAAAAGATATTTCTCAAAGAGTTGATGTGGTCACTTATTATGGGGTAGTGACAGACAAAATCTTGCTAGACTATCATGTTTTTTATATTCCCGTATTTAAGTGTCACTGGGCAAATATAGGAAATGGAGTGAAGGTCAAAGACGGATTCACTCTTGTAAATTTACAACAAAATCAATCTTCATTTGTAAAAGATCAATACATCCTTGCATCTCAAGCAAAACAAGTTTTTTATTCAAGAGAGAATGATCACTCAATTGGTATGTTGTAATGAAAGCACCACCAAGAGGTTATCATGAATTAGAGACAGATGATCCTGTTATGGAAGTTAGCTTTGTTAGGAAAGATTGTGAAGAAACCGACATGGATATTGATTCCGTGGAGAATGTTAGCTATGTTAGAGAAGATTGTGAAGGCATATTTGAGTAGATTTCCAGTTTTATTTGCTTATGAGGTTTGTAATTCCTACTTATTTGCAAGTGATAGATATACGATATGAATTATCCCCTTGACGGTTGTATTTTGTTTCGAGTCCCTCTAAAATTCTTTTCCATATCAAAAAAGCAGTCCCTTCAAAAACTTGTCTCTACCTATTCTTATTTCAGCCTAATTTTATTGGTGATGGTTCTTGCTCTCTGCATATACTTGTGTCTTGTGTGCCAACTTATTTTTCTTTTCTCATATGTCAGGTCTTAATTTGTTTTTTAAAACCATTATTCCCCTTGTTTTCCAGTCATTTAGTAAAGGTCGAAAGGCTTTTATTGGTTGTTCTTTGTACAAAAAAAGATAATTATAAAAATATCTTAAAAGTCTTCATAATGCATTTTTATGTCATTATCACTGTCATATAGTGTTCAGAATAAGTAGCTTTTGTTGTGTGGAGTTCACTGTAGTCTATTCTTGTATCCTTGAGAAGTGTCTTGTGTGTTATGTGTGAAATGTATGAGTTCAACAATCAGAGGATAAATTTTGTCCGCGGATGGGTGTATGTAGTATTGGTATGAACGCAACAATACTTCATTTTATGTTGAAGGAATTGAATTTGGCTTGATATTGTGTTTTTTTTCTGTGTGTGTATATTGTGGTCTGATTAAAAGTAATACCGAGTATAGTTGTTTCTTGCAAGCTGTTTGTAATATAAATGCTGTCTAATTCAACTTATGTCTGGTGATGTTGAAATAACAATTTGTGAGTAAAAGAAATATTTTGGTTACAACTTAAACAATTAAGAGCAATTTCTCAACTTTGAAGAATCATATTTTGGTTACAACTTAAACAATTTGTGTTCTTTTAAAAAAATAACACTAACTAGCCCAAGGTATATACATACATGTAGCAACAACCACACACACACACACACATTTTAATCTGACAAAGCCTTAAACAAGATATGTACACACTTGTAACAGTGATCATGTATGCAAGTACGTGTTTTCTTTTTGATAATTAAATCAATTATTTTGATAGATCTGATTCCTTTACGACATTTGAAACATCCAACAATCCAAGTTAAACCAAGTTAAACCAAATTCATGTTTTCATTTTTATTTTACATAATTTCGTTAAACTTCAAATGCAAACTTACCTCTACTGACCACACTTGTAGTTGTAATAAATTTTTTGCTTCATATTTTATTGTACCATGCATAAATGAAAATACTTTGATCTTTTATCTGTTTGCTATCGATAAGATATTCATCATAAATAAGTTGTTCATTGTGATTACATAAGGATGATATATTTTATTTTTGTTCATGTCAGCATCATTTGCATTAAAATATGTCATTTGCATTTAAATTTTCTTTTATAACAAAATAACTCATGCACCGTTCATTTTTGCTCAGGATTTGCTCATTGGAATTCAAAATGAGCAAGATTGGGAATGTGATAACGAGAGCTCACATGCAAAAAAATATCGACGAACAAAAAAAGAAAGGTGCAAGAAATAAGCAGCTTGAAGACAATCAAGTAGACGATGAGATTCATAACGAAGACAATCCACAAGCATTAGAAAAAAATCAAGTACAAACTTTTCTCATAATAAATCTTGCTTCATTACTAAATAATGGATTTATTTCAATTTACTTGGCGGTTTTCCTGTTCGGCTACTAAATAATAAATCAAGTACAATCTGAACCTGGTTGCTGAAATCATTTTGAGAAATTTCAGTCTAGGGTTTATCTGTAGTTATGCTTATGCTTTTGTTTCCTACCCCTAGGGTGGATGCTTTTTGATATCTCTTGTTTTGTCTTTAAAATCCTTTCAAACTTTGATATTCATTTGAAATCCTGTCATATGTGTAATCTGAAACTTCTCACTTTCAAAAATATACAGTTTAAGTACTCGGAAGAATAAACTTTAATGAATGCCCAGTTTCATATGGGAGATTTTACAGGTATATACTTCTGTGAACTGGTTTTTGGAAGCATAAAATCTTCTGTCTAAGGTCAAGGATTTGTAGTTATACAAGTTCCATTTTCTACATAAGTTCTGAATATACATATAAACTTACGTAGGCCTCCAGTTTTTAGGAATGCAGTCCTCTAATATGTTCACAAAAGTTCCAGGTTTTCAGGAGACATAAAGCTTGATATAAGTGCAACTTGATATAAGTGCAGGATTTTACGCATGCATAAAACCAAGTTTAATGGGAGCATATATGAAACTCGAGCAAAATTTAAACTGTATATTTTTTAAAGTGAGAATTTTATGGGCTTTTATGATCTAATTTGTAAATATTTTTGATATACAGAAAATAGGGAAGAAGAGTAAGGTTGTGAAAAAGAGAGGTTGCATGTGTTGAATCAAGATTTTTATAGAGTTTTGATTTCTGACAAAGGGATAAGCCGTGATCGACAAAAAGAAGTTATTCATTGTTTTAAAGAGACACAAAGAGCTCCATACATTAGAGGTTGATTATTTGGTATGTTAGTAGTGTTATTTATGTTAAAATCTATCCTCAAATAATCTCATACCTTCAATCTTTGAATATAAATGTATATATGTATGAGTGCACATTAACTGTGCAGTCTGGGCTAAACCGGTCGACCGGTTTAAAACAAGGCGGTCGACCGTTTCTACCCAGAATGCACAGATAACGTGCACAAGTGTACATAACGTATATATATTCAAATTCTTGTCTACTGGTCCATTTTGACCTGTCGACCGTTTTCAAACAGAGAGCAACCTTTCGTATAGACACTTCCTTTTCTTCAACGGTTGCTTCTCTTTCTCTTCACCAATGATCATGACCTTTGTTTGTATCTTTTCACAAAGGATTACAACTATTTATTTCTTATATAAACATCATGAAATCATTATTCCAAAAATAACCAATTCTATTATTCTAATCTCTATTCTATTGATCTCTGTCTTGAACTCTCAAACATTTCAATTGCTTATTGAATCATTGAAATTATTTCATATCTTTTGATTCAATTAAGTAATATACTTCCTTCAATCTTCACAAACATCATTCACATACTTTGAGGATAAGATTATAGGAAGGGTGTACTACAAGTGACAAATCAGTGTTATCAAGAGCACAAGTTGTCAACGGAAATTGTATTTGTTTTTATTGAAGTCCTCGGTGTTGTAAGAGGCACGAAATCCCGTTCGGCTGTTCGGGTGTTGTAAACCTGTTCCTCCGGGTGAAGCGAGGTAGTTGGTTGTGAAAATCCAGATAGGAGTCTGGGACTAGACGTAGGACGGGAGGTCCGAACCAGTATAAAAATCCCTGGTGTGTTTTTACAGTTTACTGCATTTACTATTCTATATCTGTGAATTGCTATATAGCTAGTTTATTGAATATTTACTTGTATAGCAATTGTAAATAACATTCCGCATATATTGTTAGTCCATATTACACGATCCACAAGTAGTGTGCACAAGCGTACACACTTTCATTTGGTATCGGAGCGCGGTTATCATATAACCATAACACCGTTATTTGATATATTCTTGTAATATGGCAAATAACGCAAGCACTAGCACTAACACTTACACGGAAGGTCAATCAACACAAAGACCTCTGTTCTTTAATGGTCTCAACTATAGCTATTGGGCTACATGTATGTCATTTTTTATGCAATCAAATAGCTATGATGCTTGGAATGCTACTCAAAAAGAAATAGTGAATCCAACAACTGAATATTCAGAATGGACAACGGCTGAGAAAACGGCAGCAGCCGTAAATGCAAAGGCAATAAATATGTTGTTTTGTGCATTAGACCAAAATGAATATAACCGTGTTAGTATCTGCACTACTGCATATCAAATTTGGCAAACGCTGAAAACCACTCATGAAGGTACTAACAAGGTTAAACAAGCCAAAATAGCCATGCTGAAAAATCAGTTTCAAAATTTCAAAATGAAACCGAATGAGACAATCAATGATATGTATTCAAGGTTTCAAAACTATTCATCATGCACTTATCGGACTAGGACAAAAATATTCAGATTTTGATGTTGTGTCAACAGTCCTACATTCTCTGACTAGTGAATGGGAAGGAAAAGTATTAGCAATTGAAGAAGCTAATGACCTTTCCATCATGAAGCCAGATGAATTGATAGGAAATTTAATGTCCTATGAAGCAAATTTGCAGGCTAGAAAAGAACAGAAAGAAGAAAAGAAAAATGTAGCATTTCATGCTGAGAAAGATGAAAATGAATCAGATTCTGAAGATGAAGATTTGGCATTCATTGCAAAAGGATTCAAAAAATTCCTAAAATACCGAAAAGCCAGTCGTTACAACAAAAGGAAATCTGGATCAAACAAACCATCTTCATCAACTATAGAATGTTTGAACTGTCACAAAAAGGGGCACATGCAGAAGGATTGTCCAGAACAAAAGAAGAAGTCAGAAAATGATAAATTCAAACATAAAAAGGACAAGTCAAAGAAACGAGCCTTCTCAGTAACATGGGATGATTCAGACTCATCCTCATCTGAAAGTGAAAGTGATCAGGAGAACGAACAAGCTAATGTTTGTTTTATGGCAACAGAAGATGAGGTACAAATTCCTACATTTGATGAATTACTTGATATTAATTCTGAATTGATAGTCAAATATAAAGACATAAAACGACAATTAAAAGTAGCCAAAGCAGATTTGAGTAGAGCAGAGTTTGAACGAGATATGTTAAAAGACGAGAGGAAAATATTAGAAGAAGAACTTGAAAAACTTCAAGAATCATCATCTAATGTTGACTCTCAATTATCTCTTTTGAGTCAAGAAATTGAAACTCAAAAAGAGAAAAATGATGCTCTCACTACTGAAAATCATGAGCTTAAGGCAAAAGTCAAAAATCTGGACCTAGAAAAGGCGAGCTTACAAACTAAGTTAGATGACATAACTCAAAATGTTTCTAACTTTAACAAAGGTCGAGAAAATTTGACAAAAATCATTGAAAGTTCACAATCTGTTTCAAATAAACAAGGTTTGGGATATAGGAAACAAGAAACCAAGAAACATCTTGGTAATGAAAGGAAAAAGAAAGTACAAAAGACTGAAGCAAAGAAAAATCTTAGTTTATTATATTCCAAACCAAAACCAGTTGTGAAATTTCAGATGAAAAATGTCAAGACTATCAAAATATGGGTTCCTAAAACAAATAACAATTTGATTAGGAATAAATATATTCAGAATTTCATGAATACTGTGCATCTTAATACTAATTATATATATAAAGGGGATACCGGACCCGTATGGGTTTGGATTCCTAAGATCTAACTCTTAGGACCCCATAAAAAGTGGGTACCATGGACTTAATTTTATTTTTTGCAGGTACCACTTAAGAAAAGAGGAAAATGGATATTCTGGTTGATACATTCCTATATTATTCCATTATCTATTACTCCTTTTTGTCGATGACAAAGGGGGAGAAAGAAATAACAATTATTTGCAGGAATATATATATATATATATATATATAAAGAATACAGACAAAATCTCAGGGAGATCACATATTCAGGGGGAGATTTAGAGTTTCAGATATATGTTGTCATCAATCAAAAAGGGGGAGAATGTTGAATCAAGATTTTTATAGAGTTTTGATTTCTGACAAAGGGATAAGCCGTGATCGACAAAAAGAAGTTATTCATTGTTTTAAAGAGACACAAAGAGCTCCATACATTAGAGGTTGATTATTTGGTATGTTAGTAGTGTTATTTATGTTAAAATCTATCCTCAAATAATCTCATACCTTCAATCTTTGAATATAAATGTATATATATATGAGTGCACATTAACTGTGCAGTCTGGGCTAAACCGGTCGACCGGTTTAAAAAAAGGCGGTCGACCGTTTCTACCCAGAATGCACAGATAACGTGCACAAGTGTACATAACGTATATATATTCAAATTCTTGTCTACTGGTCCATTTTGACCTGTCGACCGTTTTCAAACAGAGAGCAACCTTTCGTATAGACACTTCCTTTTCTTCAACGGTTGCTTCTCTTTCTCTTCACCAATGATCATGACCTTTGTTTGTATCTTTTCACAAAGGATTACAACTATTTATTTCTTATATAAACATCATGAAATCATTATTCCAAAAATAACCAA
Source organism: Allium fistulosum (assembly GCA_030737815.1). Lineage (NCBI taxonomy): Eukaryota > Viridiplantae > Streptophyta > Magnoliopsida > Asparagales > Amaryllidaceae > Allium > Allium fistulosum. Next base: position 418,057,775 of record CM060907.1, on the reverse strand, counting down.
TTCTATTATTCTAATCTCTATTCTATTGATCTCTGTCTTGAACTCTCAAACATTTCAATTGCTTATTGAATCATTGAAATTATTTCATATCTTTTGATTCAATTAAGTAATATACTTCCTTCAATCTTCACAAACATCATTCACATACTTTGAGGATAAGATTATAGGAAGGGTGTACTACAAGTGACAAATCAGTGTTATCAAGAGCACAAGTTGTCAACGACAATTGTATTTGTTTTTGTTGAAGTCCTCGGTGTTGTAAGAGGCACGAAATCCCGTTCGGCTGTTCGGGTGTTGTAAACCTGTTCCTCCGGGTGAAGCGAGGTAGTTAGTTGTGAAAATCCAGATAGGAGTCTGGGACTGGACATAGGACGGGAGGTCCGAACCAGTATAAAAATCCCTGGTGTGTTTTTACAGTTTACTGCATTTACTATTCTATATCTGTGAATTGCTATATAGCTAGTTTATTGAATATTTACTTGTATAGCAATTGTAAATAAAATTCCGCATATATTGTTAGTCCATATTACACGATCCACAAGTAGTGTGCACAAGCGTACACACTTTCAGCATGCAAAAAGAAATTGACGAACATAGGAAGAAACGTACAAGAGAGGAGCTGTTTGAAGACAATCAAGTAGAAGACGAGGTTTCTATTGAAGACAACCCACATGCATTAGAAAAGAATCAAGTACAAATCGATCCAGAAAACAATGCTGGAATACAAGACAACCCATAAACACTTGAAGACAACATAGTTCAGTCGGAAGGAAATCCGAGAAGAAAACCTAGAGGGCCAACCAAAGTTAGAAGACTTCCATTCAATTCTTTGGAGCAAATAGAAGATCAATTTAATATTGCAGGCGAACCAATAGGACCGAGGTTGGTCAAATTATCTTCTTACTTAGGACCACTTGTACGAGAAATTGTTCCGGTTACACTAAGTAATTGGAAGCAACTTAGTACCGAATTGAAAGATGTTTTATGGGAAAGCATTCAGGTGACACTCTCTTTTTCTTTAAGATTAAATCTTATATTGATTGCTTACCTCAAACACTTTACGCCGAATTTTGATTGTCGCAGGCAAGGTTTAAATTGGATTTAAATTGGCACAAAACATTACTTTTTCAACAAATGAGTGGTATTTGGCGGGCATCAAAATATAGATTAGTTCGGCAGTTGGTACAAGCAAAGTCTATGGAAGAAAGACTTCAGTTGAAACCATCTAACATTAAATGTATGATTGAGTGGAAGAAGTTTATCAAGTTGAAAACAAGTTCAGAATTCAAGGTATGAGAAATTTCAGTCTTCAAATACATATTAAAGAATGATATAGATAAAAAAATATTAAAACTAGTGTACATATCAAATGAAAATACAATATTCTATATGCATTTGAAGTCATGGCATATTTACAGTTTTCAAAATCAAAAGTAGATGACTGGCATTTGTACATATCAAATTACATATACTAGACATTGTTAAAACTAGTGTATAGTAAATCTGAAATCAGGCGATATGACGTTTAGACATATAGTAAATCTTTCATACCCATATATTCGAAACCTTCAAAACCAAAATTAAGGAATTCTGACACAAAACTAATATGCATACTAATTTTTTTATTTAAAATTTGATATATTTATAACCACTGTGTACAAAATACTCGTTTATATTCAAAGCTGTAAAAATATGAACTTTGTTATGATTCAATGATTACTCCAAAATTTCCTTCATATGATACTCATACTTGAAAAAAAAGCAGAAATTTGTATAAAAAACTGTCTCTAAGGCCTTAAACATATAAAATTTATATTTTAGGAATTCACGCTTATAGTTACATACTTTAGGGGCAGATATATTTTGGAGACTAATAATACCCTGTTTGAAGATCAACGTATGTGAAACTTGATAATATTAAAACCTGGCAGACCTATATGCTTTCAAAACCTTTTGTCCTCCGAAATCTTTTGCCCTATGAAATTATTACATACGAAACTTCATTTACAAAATCCGAGTTCACTAAAAAATTTCTTTCTTTCTTACAATTATTGAAATGATTCTTATTTTAGGCTTTGAGCGAGAAGAATAAAGCTATTAGACAGAGGCAGTTGCCACACACATGCAGTCGTAGAGGAATGGCTCGACTGGCTGAAGATTTGGTAAGAAAATAGTAGTTTTATTTACTGCAATATTTATGAAAGCTTTTAAGTTAATGAAATTTGTTGTTTGGTGTTCTTTTGAATGTAGAAAAGCGAAAGTGGTGATCGCTCTTCTGTCCCTAGAAGTGAAGTTTGGATCAAATCTCGCACTAAGAAAAATGGTGAACCGGTGAATTTGATTGCTGTAGATGCTATATTAAGTTCATACTTTTCAAATACTTATGGTACATATATAAATACTTGTGTGATACATGTTTACTTGTTTAGCATTCACCAACTGGTGTATATTTCTAATTATCTATGACATAAAAGTAACACACTTCACTGTGTTTCATTGAATTATGCGATGAAATTTATTCTATAGTACATGGTCTTGAGTCTGATATTGTGGCAAATCCTTGTACTGCCTAATAATTTTCATAGCAAGAGGCTGCTAATATTAATTAATTTCTTAAAGAAAATGGAGCAAAGAGATACCGTGTTGTAGGATTATTGTATTTTAGTTTGAATTCCCCTTAAGTCTGCAAACTTAGTATAATGTATTCATATATTGCTCCTTCGGTCTGCAAAATTTTAGCTCCTGAATATGTGAGAGATTCGAGAGATCTATAAACTTCGAGAAAATTATTTTTCAGGTATTAACTTCCCTCCTAAATATCAGATTTAAGCAAAACAGTATGTGTGTAGCCTGAAAATAATCTACTTCGTAGTATAACCTGTACAAATAATATAAAATATTGTTGATTTGTGATATACACAGAATTGGCTCCCTTGTTTGCAAAAATGTTTTGAGCATGTCATATTTTGACTAAATTCTCATGCTAATTTAGCTTAAACTCAGTCGAATAATCATCTAAATGCATCTCATATATTTTTGTTGGTTTTGGCATGTTGCATCTCATATATTTCTGTTGGTTTTGGCATGTTGCCAAATCAAGTGTAAAATTATGCATCTGCTAGAACATTCTGCATCCAACCCAAAAAATAAATCAATGACCAAATTTAATCCAAGCTAAAATAAATTTGCAAGCTTCTTAGTGTGTTTCCTATTTTAATTTAAATACTACGTTTTAATTTAAACTGCAATAATATGAAATTAATCATGTTTTGTAGGAAGAGATTAAACAAATTGAAAGTGTTTCACAATCGAGCTCGCTAATTAATTATAGAGCAGATGCACTTGCACAAGTGCTAGGGCAAGAAAGACTGGGTCGACTTAGAGTGATGGAAAGAGGAATGAGTCTTAGTAGAGCAGCTTTATCAGAAGTTAAGGATAAGCATACACTGCAACTTGAAAATAAATTGTTGAATTTAGAGAATAGATTTCTACAACTAGAGAAAAATCAGGTAAGAATTATCATTACATTTTGATCACTAATTGCTTGCACACTTGAACACTTGCATACACACTTGAACACTTGCATACAATCACTTGAACAGTTGCACACTTCAACCATTATACACTTGAATACTTGCATACTTGAACACGCTAACAGTTTGCATTACCAGACTTACAAAATGACATGTTTTTTTATTTTGACAGAAGTGGGACAGAAGTAGACACAGTGGGACAGAAGTAAACAAACCTCAAGTAATTTTTTTATTGGTTTCACATCTTTGTATTTTAACTTTTTATTCAATTAGTAACATAATTTTCCTATGTTTAAATGTAGTGCAACTTTGATAAAAATATGAAGAAGTGTGATTTATTGGATTGGCGATGGAATGAAGAGATCGTTGCTGAAGGAAGATTCGTGTCAGACGATCCAAACGAGATTGTCAATGATGTTCCTTTAGGGCCAGATGCGATGATAGTTTTAGTTGACTGTCCAATCAAGCTTGATGCTTTTCTATGGAGGCCTACACCTTTTTTCACACTTATTGGGGAAGCAAAGGATAATATTGTGGCGTGGCCGAAGAATAGAGTTGTTTTAAATTCAACCGATCACATTGAAGAAGAAGAGGATAAGGTAAAAAAAAATTCTTCACAATGAACATGCAATTTTATTATATACATTATTTACTAAATAAATATTTTTACCTCTAATAGAGTAGAAATAGCAGCTTAGAATGCAAATGCAAGATTTTTGATTGGGGAGGGAGCAAGCAATTAGTGGCTTTAGGACGATTACATTCGAGCATCTCAAAGGAAATTGTTAATGATGTTTCTCTTGGGCCATCAGCTATGATTGTTTGGATAGATGATCCACTAAATCCAGAAGCTTTTTTGTGGAGGCCAGCCCCTGGTTTGATCCGAATTGCGGATGCTGTTGGTAAGAAGGTTGCATGGCCTGAATCGCAAGTAGTTGTTGAGATGGTTGACACTACAGCTCCTATTACGCCTATGGATGTGGTGAAAACATTGATGGTACTTGATTTTTATTGTGTGTTTCTATTTCTTAATGATTAGCAACTTCATTATTTTTTTCTTTTTTCAACTTACAGACTGCAAATTCAAGAACAAACAATAAATGCAAGTTAATGGATTTATCGGGAAATGGGAAAGTAGTTGCTTTAGGATGGGTGGAGTCAACCGATCCAAATGCAAGGGTGCATTTCAAACCACTAGGACACAATGTAGTTAAAGTTTGGATAATGACCGTAAAAGAGCCAGCGGTAGAGCTATGGAGGCAAACATTCGAATTACAGTACATGGAAGATGCCCTCTCTTTTATTATAGCTTGGCCTGCTACGCACGTCGTAATGGAATGAATTTTGAGTAAGTCTTTACCGTTCATTTTTTGTTTATTGTTACATTTAGTTATTAGCTTTAAATTCTGATTGGTGGAGTACCAGTTGTAGTGGTTTGTTTGTAGTTGACTGTTTGGAGTTCAAGGATGAGGTAGAGATGATACAGTTGAATGTATGTAGTGATACAGCATGATGAAGCAAAACCATATTCATCTCTTCTTGGTGTAATAGTTACCCTAATTAAAAGATCTTTTACATGAAACAAATTTGAGTAAAATATATATTGAATCGTTATGATTAGTAATATATCCATTTATAGGTGAACAAATGATAAATTGATAAAAATTCAAAATAAATACTGAATATAATAATTGAAGCAAGCTATAAAACATTGATTATGTTACCTGTTATGTAACCATGAATATTTTTTCATTTTACATACTTGACAAATAACCATTTTATAGAAATAACTTTATGCAGTTTATATTAAAATAACTGAAGAAATACCTATTTAGCTTAGGAGAAGCTGAGAGATAAAGTGCGCGTAGGTGTCAAAATGAAGAAAAATCAAATTCACAGTGTAGGGTTTTATGGAATAGGGAACAGTTGAATGAGTGTGGCAGTTGAATGAGTTGTAGTCATTGGTGGCAAATTGCAGCAAAAAGTGGGTAGAATGTTTAACGTATAAGGATCAGTATCCCCACCTCCATGAATAAAGTTTGCCACTTGAACGTTTCCTCTCATCAGTCTATTCCTTCCTTGAATGAATGAATTTCCTTTATGCTTAAGCTTACCAACATTGGTTTCCAAAAAAATCCATATTTAAATGCGTTCATCGTCCGTATTCTTCAAAAATACATCCAAATTTGGTCCATTCATAGTCAAAACTTTCTTAATCTTTGAATCGTCTAACAAAAACTGATGATAAACATGTAAAATTTTAAAATAAAATTTCATTCCTTTTTATTTTATACTGTTGTCAATGCATGCACTGCATTTAATAGAACCGTGTACATGTTTGTCAGGGAATGTCTAATTTCTACTACATTTTGTATATTATAATATTATAAGTTAGTTACATTGAAATTTTCCTTTCTTTATTAGCCTTTTTATAGATTAAATGCTGCAAGGTAAAAAAAAGGGGAGGGATGAGTTTTTATTTTAATCAGTTGGTAGATGTACTCAACTGTGGAACTTACCTTCGCAGTATTGAAGGCTACAGTTTTACAGGCAGACAGAATGCTGATAGATTTTCTTGGCAATTGATATGCATTTCCCATAAACTGAACAGTTGCATCAATCTGTGTATCGTTGTTAAGAAGAAATGCAGCACATGTATTTGTTGCTTGGAAAACATATGCCTAGAAGAAATTTTCGATGTTTAGAAAAGTATTTTTCATGGTTTCTAGTGCATTTTAAGTTTTGGTGAAGCAACAAATTTACCATTTGCTCTTGTCCAAGTGAAAATTTAGTATGGTTTCCTGAAAGTAATGGATAAGATGATGCCTTTATTGCTGAATGCAATCCCATTAGATGACCCCATTTTGGCTGATTGATTAAACCTGCAGCAAAAATCATTAGACTGGAAGTACAAAAATATACTCATGATTTCATGTATATAGTTTATGAAGAAATTACACCAACCATATTCATCAAGAGGAGCATCATCGTAATAACTTGTTGTTACATATTGCTTTAATCTGTTTTCCATCTGAGCATGCACTTGTTTTAACATTTTATGTTTCTTTGTGTTAACTTCGCAGGCTTATTTGGAAGGAAGCAAGGTCCTTAGTACGCAACTAGATCAGATCTTGCATGTTGGAACTCTGTAATGTTTGTACTCTGTAATATTTAGAAGGATTGCTTTAATGTTTGTACTCTGTAATGTTTGTACTCTGTAATGTTTGTACACTTATTAAATTGACATTATTTTCTGTTTCTCTGTGTTAACTTGGCTGCAGGCTTATGTTTTATTCAATGGTTATGCACTTGCTTTAATGTTTGTACACTGTAATGAAAAATATATCACATTTCTTTCTGAGCATGCTCTTGTGTTATATTTGTTGATTATAATCTTTATTCGTTTATGAAGATTTAGTTTGATTGCTATTATTAAAATGTAAATATAGGCATAGCTCTTGAAAAGTGTATCTACGATTTTTATAGCGGCATATATGAGCTGTAAAAGAATTTATCAATACTATAACATGTTGATTTAATAGCGTGAAATGACCGCTATTAAATAAATATTTTATAGCGGCAAAATGGTGTTATAAAGATTTCCAATTCCGTTGAGATTTAGCTGTATTATAGCGGCTACAATGAGCTATTGAATAAATATTTTCTAGCGGCAAAATGGTGTTATAAAGATTTCCAGTTCCGTTGAGATTTAGCTGTATTATAGCGGCTATAATGAGCTATTGAATTAACGTACCATAGCGGCGAATTTGCGTTATAAAACTAAGCTCAACCATAGCGGCATATTTTGTGTTATAAATATTCAACAGTTTTTTTATAACATATCGATATACAATGCTTATCAAACCGCTATGGTTGTGATTAATAGCGGCTATATGCCGCTATAAAAGACACTTTTTGTTGTAGTGAGAGTCAGTAGCACCCTAGAATGAGTTTGAGTGTATTAATAGATATGAGCGCGTATTTGTTAGTGAATATAAAATATTTTATATTGTGTTGACTTATCGGTTGAGTGTTTATGAATTCTGGTCGGTACGGGAAGTACAACTTTATCGATAGGGGTTTCTAAACTCTTAAACAAGGTAAACTGACACAATATTGTTTTGAAGAGGGTAAATGAAATAATTTTGCCCAAATTTATATAAAAGAAATAATTTCATGAAATTATTATAGTATAATTGGAATGTTTGGTTGTTAATATTATAATCAAAACAAGATTATTAAAAAGTTTAAATGGTTTATATAACCAAATAGAAATTGTATAAGTATGATTATACATATGAGTTGTTACTAAAAGTGGATTCAAATCAGAGTTTGAAATTTTAAGTCCCAAAATTTTTGGAAAAATGTTTTAAATGAATTTGAACTAAGTATTTGTGAATTTTAAAATCTTAGAGATTTGGGAAATGTTTTCCAAGGTAGTTTGTGAAGAATAATGGAACATTATTTTGAGGATATTTCTGAATAGAAATTGTTTTAAAATGGGTTTTAGAAGTAAGAAAGCATTAAACTCACTTCAGTCGCTGGAAAATAATTCTGGTGATGACGGCCGCATCATTAGTTTTCATTTTCGAGTTTCTAAGTGACGGATTGCTACCGTAGTGATTGGCTATGATTATTTGCTTTGGACTTGTTTGGTAAACAAGTTTTGTTTTAGAAATTTCAAAAGGGAATTGTTTTAGGCAAAACCAAGTTGTTTTAAAATTCCGAAAATATGATTTGATATACAAAAGTGGATATATGTATATTTATGATTTCAAAATGATTTGAAATAAAACTGGTGATTGAATTTTGGGATTTCCATTTAAATGATTTGTGAAGTCAGGAGAAAATCAGTTATTGAACTTATAATTTGGAGTTGATATAGATAAGAAAGGGAAGTGTGAAATTTAATCCTGGGATTAAAAATTAACTTGAGAAAGTTATAATGAATAAGATGGGTTGAAATTTAACCTAAGATAAGTTAACTAAAATTGAATTGGATTTGAATTGAATTGAATATGAAGTTGGAAACGTAAAATGATTATATAACTATAAATTATGATTATAGAATGGAATGGATACACTTAAGCTATAAAGTGATATATATAATCTAGAGTATGATTATAAGATGTGAATGGACTCAAGTAAGCAATATGAGATTTTAAATAAGTTCTTGAACTTATGAATTGAGAAATGAAATGGTAAAACCAAAATGAAAATGGTTTGATATTATGGTAAAGGAAATGAAATTCAAAAATTTGAATTTTAAATGGAGAGTGAATTGCAATCGAGTAAATTGAACATAAGCAAGAATTATGAAGCGATTATATAACTATATGTTATAAATATAGAATGTGAGTAAACTTAAGTGGAAATTTAGGGAATTGTGAATAAATAAGTTTGTATAACTTAGTAAACTGAGAAAGTGGAAAGGTATGACCAAGTTAAAATGGTTAAGTATTTGATAACAAGAAATGAATTCAATTTAAGAGTAAATTAATTGAATATGGTTTTGGAATATGGATTGGATAAGATTGGGTATGAACTTAAGTTATAAAGTTGAATATGAACTTAGTTTGCTCTGTTCAAGTGTTTTGGAAATCCTATCGATAGCGTTGATCAGACGAATCGATCGGAAACCCAAATCAACATCAACAACTCAAACAACACAATATATATATATATATAAACATTTTCAAATATAAATTTACAAATACACAACTTGCTTGGCGATATAGGAATGAATTTTCAAAATAAGGATAGGGTTCAAATTTGATGGACTCAAGTTAAAGAGAATTCTGATTTGAATACAAGTTCGAAAGAAAAGATAAGATGATTCAAATAACAGAATCGGGAGATGGATAAGCTTATTTAATTTACGGGCAACCTTAACCGGATCGACCATGACTTTAATAATAAGATCGATGCTGAATTCCGAGGTAAATCAACATCCGATCTCGAGAAATAAAATTCAGGTATAGCAGGAGAAAGATAGCATCGTAAACCGAGGGTACAGAAATCTCCGGTAGATCAATGCCTATTGTAAAGGGGTTTTGCTCCTTTACGAATCATTCTAAGATTGGCGAGACCGCCGATCTATTATAGATAACATTCAGAATGGAGTTATGGGTGCTCCAGAATTGAAAGAAGACGAATAGTGAGGGACACGAATGAATTTCGGAACCGAGGGGAACGTTCCAAAATTCAAAAGGAATTGAGTCAAAGGAAGAGATTGAGACTCGAATGAGAGTGATTCTGTAAATACATTTACCCTATATGTTAAGTTTTGCCTAGAACTACCAAAGCTCTGATACCAACTGTAACGACCCGCCATTTTGGACCATTCGCATCCATTATAAGTGTATAGGTAGACACTCATGCCGGAGTTGAATTGCTCAAAATACCGCGTTGTTAATTTAAATTTGGCAAAACTGAACATATACAGTAAATAAATAATCACAGATCACAGACACAGAGTAATAAGTGCAGCGGAAATAAAAGAGATAGTAGTTCATGAAACTACTATATGAATATAAAATACATCAGAGTTAAACCAGATACAGCGGAAGAGTAATACGATACATTAGATACAAATCAAAATACATCACTGGAATCATCGAATACTGAAGCAGAATAGATGGCTGGATCTTCAAGCAAAGCTCCAACTCCAAAGGTGAGTCTCGAATACTGGTACACTCAGTCTGACCCGAGCGTAAAGCAAAACACAAGACACTCGAGTCAGGATTAACATTCTTATATTAATAAATACAACTCAAGTGAAATAGCAATTGAAATACAAGTAACTCAAGGATGTTTGGAATAACCATCCTTTAAGGATCCGTTAAACTATCTACTATGTAGTAGTGTACGATAAGTAGATAATGTCTATCAGTAATATAAAGATATCAAAATAGCGTTAAGTCATGGCCCATTCCACCCTTAACACATTTTTATTCCCAAAAGCATATACAAGACCGTAGTTTCCCCAAAACCGGAAGTCACCAGAGGGCAATCCATATACTAAAGATACAAATCAAAATCGTAGTGGTCGCGCATAGGATAATCAGTATGACAAGGTACATGAGGCGATACCAACTAGGATACTAGTAGTTGCCTGATCCGGACTGATGTTGGGCATAGCAGCTACTACCCCAACACCGCGAAACAACACTCCCAAATCAAGGGGTGCACCCAAATCGAATCACAAAAGTAATAGATATGGTATCGAAGAAGTGTGTCCGCTAGAGATGGCGATCCTCAATGGCCCGGCGCGGCTCCTGTTTTAGTCATGTCAGGGGTCATCCAAAATCGTTCTCTTTCTTCAGTCAACGCGTTCACCAAAACCATCCACTTCGTTCTGGATCAACACTCCGCGTATATTAGTTATTAAAGTGGTTTCGGTATCGACAGAGAGTATGTCCATATCCGATCCCGGTCTCTTTAATAACTACGTATTATTACACCGATGGTCATTTAATAACTTTCAAAACCAAAACAAATTCAATTTCAAATAGAATTTGTAAACCAACATTTCATTTGTCTTTCTAAACAGTTTCCATAATTTACGTTTCAAAACTTCCAAATTCCCATTTCAACATCTTATAATTCAATTTCAAATTTATTTAAAACAATTCAAATATTGATTCAAGTTCGTAAATAAGTTTCATTCCGAAATCATTTAAATTTATTTAATTTAACATTCAAATCAATCTAACTTCATTTATCGATTTCATTCAATATTCGTTAAGTTAATTTATCATTCAAAACAATTTCTATTTAATTTCCAATTCATAAAATCAATTACTTAAGTTCAACTGCCATTATATCAAAACTTACAAATTTAATTAAATTAAATCCATTAAACCAAATTCTTTAAATTTCAAGTCTTACATTCATTTCAATAAATCACATTTTATTTCTTATTAAAGAAATTCAATTCACTTATTTACTTACTTAAATATTTTCCAAGACTTAATTAATAAAGAACTCAATTTCATTTATTTACGAAGTAAAATTCACTTATTAAAAGTTCAATTTCACTTATTAAAGAATTCAATTCAATTTAATCACTAAATCATTCAATCTTATTTAATTATTAAATAATTCAAAACTTAATTATTAATTAATTTCAAAGTTTAATACTTTCAGCTTAATTATAATTTCAAACTTAATTATTAAATTATTTCAAAGTTTAATAATTTCAAACTTAATTATAATTTCAAACTTAACTCAATAATTTCTCAAATTAAACAACATTCTTTCATCAATTACATTTTTAATATTCAGTTTCAGATTATTAAATATTAACATTTTCCTTTCGTTAAAATTTAAATTTCAACTTCATTTCAAAACCATATTCTTTATTAAATAAAATCTTCATTTCATTTTTAAATCAAATAATTGACCAATCGGGTTTTTATTTAATTCTCTATCCTAGGTCAAAGTTCAATTTTGGGTATTTATCATTTCAACCCGATTCCAATTCAATTCAAAATCAAAACATACAAAGGGAACTTGCAGTGTGATAACTGGGATGGTGTCAAAGTAAATACACAAGCAATAACAACAATCAATATCAATCCAATAATCAATTCAAATAATCCCGAAATAACCGTATTAATTCGCATTGTTATTTGTACGAACTAATATAATTATCCCTAGAATCTACACTATCATTTCATGTAGATTAAAGATTATTACACTAATATTTATACGGTTCTTCAATTGTCATTCGATTTCAATTTTAACACTACAACAATTAATCAAATATACGTTCAATGGTTCAAAGTGTAACTATCACTATTCTATATGTCAATTAATTTAATCAATTAAAAGGGGTCATATTCAACTAAATCAAATTCAACATATGTGTCGATTCAAATTTTAATTATCCTACGTCAAATTTACTTGCATAATATTTATCACTTTATACATTTCAATTTAACATCCAATATAAACAACAACAGTCAATCAATTATCAGCCAACTGTATTATCATCACATAAATAATTAACAGATAGTGGTGTCAAATGTCACAGGTGAACTGATACAGGCAATAACATATATAATAGTGTAATTAACTAACAGCAGCATATTTCAATTGTCGTTTCAATTGAAATCAAATTTAATAAATAAAAGAACGTTAATCGTGAGTGAGTGCTCACCTTTCGAGGCTAGAGATTCGACGATGAGAGTAGTTACAACCCAAACACGAATTCCAAAACGAAGCACGATTGAACGTGAATTTGACGACAAAGCTGGCAAAAGGAATGGACGAAATCAAATCAGGATCGGGTCGATGATGATAAATGGTATAATTGAACTGATAAAGATACAACATATAAAATTATATATATATACAAGATCATCTTCTAAACTTCAACACATATTAAATTATATATATAATACGTAACTATATATATAAACCCACTTGATATGTAAACACAAATATATGCAGACTGTATATGAATTACACATTGAATATATATATGCAACTACACCTCAACATAAAATATATGTAACTGTATTTATACATTCTGCAAATATGCATATGCGGTTAACCAGACTTACATGCAGCTAATTTTTGCATACCTATACTTCAACTTATATAACTATTAAATCAAAAGTTTACAACTAATATATAAAACGACTTATAAAATGTGCGCACGCAACAGAGTTTGAACATGAAAAACCAATACGATATTAATCTCTTTTTTTTATATATATACTCAGCAAATAATATAATTAACAAAATAACATATAAAATTATATATTAGTAACCAAAATAACTTTGCTGAGTGTAACTGTATACTGACACATTTTTGTGATGCTTCTTTTGTATTCTTTGGTTTATTAGTTGATAGAAATACAATGTTACTCAACTTATTTAACTGATCTCTAGTTGTTACAAATGAATCCATGTTCCAACTATATTTTCAACTGATTAATCTTCCAAAATTTGCGTCTTTAACTTTTTATCCTTATCTTTATCTTTATCAGATTCATTATCAAAGTCATTATTAATATTGGTATAGTTGTTACTAATAATTTTATCATTATTGTCATTAAAGTTTTTGTCAAAAGAAACACAATTTATATAAATATGAAAGAAGCGTTACATAGCTCATGGCATATGATTATTGTACGCAATCTTAAATATCCCTTCATACTTATTACACTGTTCTAATGGTTTTGTCCTAACCGCTCCTATAGTTTTTAAAGTCTAGTTATAAAACGTAAAAATATAGGTTTATTATTTGATTTTAATTAAAGGCGACCCCTAAAAAAAATTATAAATTAGTTTTAATCTAGATCTCACATCTAGCTTAGAAGCTATTTACTGTCCACCTTTAGAATACTCGTATAAGAATCCTTGGAAACAACAATATGTGAACTGTTCAATAAACATTTATACACTAACCATATACACAACTTATATTTTCAAAACACACACACATATATATACACTAAAAATTTACACGTAAATAAAACCAGATATAAACTAATAGATATATAATGCTGAAAATTTATAAAATGGCTTATCAGGTGATCATCCAACAAAACCTAAACATATAATATAATTCATATGCGTATGTATCTAAACCAAAGCTTAACAAAATATACATATTATATAAACAGTTTAAATAGATTTGCAAAAAGGAATTATATTATACAAACTATATATATCGTATATATTATATCATATATTACCTATATACGAACCCAGAGAAGATGCGTGCAAGGGAAGATGCTCAGCGTGATAAGTCTGGTCTGGGCTCGACAAAAGAGAAGGTGAGAAGGAGGTTAGAGGGGAGGGGTAGCTGGGATTTTGCAGTGACGGGTTCGGCAGAGATTGGTGGATCTGGGCTCACGCGTGTGGGCTGTGGTAGTGATGCTCGGTGCAGGTGGGATGTCAAGGCCGAGCTGGTGGCAGGCTGTGCTATGGGATGGCTTCGAAGTTAGGGCACGGAGGTGGGTTTAGTTGCTAGGCATGGTGGAAGATGGTGGATGGACATGGGAGTAGGCCGGTTGGAGGTGTAGGGCTGGAGCAAGTGAAGGCATGGTCGCATGGTTTCTGGAACTTGCGTGAGGGAGAGAAAAAGTGGAAGAGGTGGGTTAAGTGGTGAGCTGGACGAGCAGTTTGAATAGGCAAAAAGAAAATAAATGTAAACACGAACAAAATAAATGAACCAAAAGAAATGTCAAACAACGAATAGTCACAGCCAAATATCAATTCAGAGAATATTAAAAGTAAGAGACGGTTGATTTTTGTTGAAATTTGAATGGTCACGTGAAGTTCAAAGATTTAAACGGTACCGAGATGGAAACCGTTTTACTGATTTCACAACATACCAGAGTTCGAAAAATAAAAATAAATATACCGTTGATATCAGCTCGACGAGACGATCAAAACGGTATACAGATATCAGTGGTACGATCATCCGATCAAAAATCGATATCGGTACGAAATGCTGCTATTTTGTCGAAAATAAGATCGACGGAGCAATAGATGTCCGAATTTGGAAAAACAACAAACTGACATCTTGCTCAGAAGATGGTTTAGAATTTTTCTATGTAAAAATATTTAGGTTCCAAAAACATTTTATTTTCAATACTTTTTAACTGATTGAATTGAAGTAAATTTACGTGCGAAATAAACTTTCATATTTTCGGACGAAAATTTACCAGTTGCTATGTTTAACTAGACGTATTCCAAATATTAAATTTTTATTTCAAAATTTTATCGTTTTAAAATTTCGTAAAATTTCAATTAATAGCGTTATTCAAACAGTTGAAATTTACGGGTCGTTACACTGGTATACGCGAGGAAGGAGAAGGATTTGTGCGGCCTTGATTTCCTGAAGCAAAACGCAACGACCCAGATCTAATGGTATTAAATAAAATAAAATAAAGAAATTTATTTATATAAATTATATTCAAATCTTATAAAATATATAACTTTGTCATACGAGGTCAAATCAAGCGAAAAAAGGGGCGTTGGAATCGTGGCGATGAGCACTACATTATGGAATTGATTTGGAGACGATTAGAAATAGCTAAAATTTTAGGTTAAATTGAACGCCTTTCGATTTGATTTAAAATTGGAACGTTTGGCAAAATTGAAAACTCAAGGTGAGTTAAACTCACTTATGTGGTTAATTGGTAATGTTTTATAGAAAATAAATTTTATTTATGTTGTTTGGGTTGTTGAAATTGGTGATTGTTGAAATTAATTTAGGATGATGATATAGCATCTTGAAATGCTATTAGATTGGTTGTAGCATCTCGAATTGCTATTAAACTGTTTATGTTTATTTTTAAGCTTATTTCTAGTATTGAATCATGTATGTGTGGAATTGATAAACGGATTGTTTTAAAATTACGTTGTTAAATTATAACGTAAATTGAATTGGAATATATATTGGTGTTATCTATTTGGTAAAATAAACATCGTTGTATAATAAATGAAAGAGTTTGATTTTGAATTTTATTTGGTTAGCAGGATAAATTTTTATTCTGCTATTTAATTAATTTGGACATTGTTCAATGCAAATGGATTTATATTGGATAATTGATGTGTTAACAATTGTTTGTTAATTATGGGTTGACTTACATATATGTCTGTTATTATGTGAATGCATGTGATTTAACTCGTAAAGTTAAATTAGAATATGGTAGCTTGTTAAGTACCATTGTAATCGTTGAGCCTCTTTCTGAATTTGGAAGGTTATGGTTTCTATTTAACTTCAAATTTATAATTCGAAGTAAAAGATTTTATTTAATAATTATTTTACAAATTGTTCTGTTTAAAATTTTATTTACAAATAATTTATTTACTAAAGTTAATTATGTTTTAAAAATTTATTGTTTAATTGATTTTATTTAAAGATAATAAATTATTTATTATTATTAGTTATTTAGAACGAGGAAATTTATTTCCGTAATGATTCAATTCAAAAGTTGACTAATTTTATTTAAAGGTTGATTAGTTTATTTTATTAAATTTTAAAATGTTAAAGGTTAAATGATTATATTATTAATAAAATGTTTTTTTAAAAGTATTTTTATATTATCAAAAATGGCTAAGATATTTTTGTGACATTTAAAATCTTATTTTTTATAATTAGGTAATAAATTGTTTATAAAAGTAATCCTTTGTAAGAAGTATTGGTTAAAAGAGGTTTATAAATGTGAAGGTGGTTTGAAATTTGAAAAGGGAGTTTACAAAAGGGTTTGAAATTTGTAAAAGAATATTTCTCTAAGTTAAACTTTGAAATTTATAAAGAATTTTTATAAATAGAATTGGAAATATTTATGAAATAAATAAATTTTTGGAAAGTAATGGTATATTTTCATAGCGTAATTCGAGGGGCAGCGATTGCCTACAGTTTGGAATGTTTTCGTTGGGATAGCGATGTAACCATCATGCAAACTGTGATCTATGATTGATTGCATGGCATAAATCGGAAGGCAGAGATTGCCTAAGTTATGTTTGGATTTCTCTGGGATAGAGACGTAACCATTGAGCTGCGATCCATGACCGATACCGAATGGTACTTTCCATATTTATTTGAAATTTTTTTAAGTATTTTTGAAAGAAAGGATTTGTGAATATACTTGTTCCGATGAAATAAGTATATGAATGTTTTTAACAAGAAGATTCGATTTATCAAAATCAAATTAAATGAGGCTTAGTGTTTTCGGTGGGAAATGTGATCTATGGTTGAATGTTTGTTTATTTGATAGTTAAATAACCGACTATCAAAATCTTGGCCCAAATATGTAATCCCTATTAATTTTGGTGGTAGGAAACGATTTTCTACTTAACACCGAGGGATTTTAACTCTGGAAATATCTAGGGGAAACACGGGAATGATATGGTACAGTTACCATTCAAGGTGTTATACTGTATGTATAAACTAGTTATTCTTCTAGGATAAATGTCACGTACCGAAATTTTCGACTTTCGAAAATTCGACATCGATACTCACTTTATCGACCGCCGAGCAATCGAATGCCGGAAACTCGAATAGTGATGGTTTTAAATAGAAGAAAAAGTAGAAGAAGAAGAAAGCAGAAGAAAGAAAGAAGAGAAGAACAGAACAACATCAGAAACAGAAACAATTTCAGAATCTCACATATCGCAGCGGAACAATATACAATAGATAATTACTAGTCTTTTAAAACAAAGAACTATATCAGTTTATACATACATCAATCAGAGTCAATATACGACTCAATACAACACAGCACAACAATGGACAGTTATATAAACTTGTCCTCATACAGAATACACAGCGGAATAAATAATATCAGATACAAATACTACGTCTCGTCATCCAGCTTGCTTCCAAAGCTCCAGAATATCCAGAATATCCTGATAACATAACTCTAGGCTGCCCGTGTGGAAATTGGTGGGCACCCAGAGTTTAGAAGGGAAACAATAAACTCCGAGTCAGTCATGGTGACTGGTGTGAGATCGTAAAACAGTTATTTTTCACAAAGAAAATAAAACAAATTCGCAATGCTTTTGGAAAATGAAACTACCATAAGACCTCCCGCCACACACACAATGCAAACGCAGAATTGGAGGAGATTTCTTCTTATGATAGTCAAAGATGCTTACTACGCAAAATCAAATCATTTTTGATATTATTATTAGTGCATAGTGTAGAAAACATTTCGAAAGTATAATATAAATCTTAGCCAGCATACGACCAGTATCGTATGCCTACTATAGCTACTATGTTCAATAGCAGGTTACCGCCACATTCCATAGCAGGTAATACAACTAAAACCGTACACGTCACGTATTGTTTCTTTGGATTTCCAACAAATGGTCAGGCTAAGGAACTTCCTATGCCACGATGGGTACGTCCCTGGAATAGACGACCCGAGAACCTAACCGGATCTCTGCCAACACAAGGCCGGGTTACCTCTGCAAAAATAGGTAACTACTGACACGCGTATGCCATCCCCCGATCGTAACCGATCTTCCCGAGGATCCCCGATTCGCAACAAACCACATAATAAGCAGTATCAACATAGGTTAAGTATCTGGGCTCCATACCATGATACCACCTCTATCCAGAAGGAATGACATACACTAAGGGGCGCTACTCCCTGAAACCTTGCTGCATCCTTCCTGTTTTGACCATTTCCGGGGTGTGAGGCTCGACGAAGTCTCGTCCACAAAGCTACGCTTCTCAAAAAGCCATGCTTCGGGTCAAACAAATGATCAACCTATGATCACAAAGATATAAGATCAATCAAATGATCATATCGCAAATGATCAAACACTGATCATTTCACAGCAACACTCAGTATGCCACGTTACCAAATTGGGAGTATATTGCTGATAAATTTCAACTACATAACCTCTGAGCTCGTACGTCTCAGAGAAGGGTGTTAAGCTAAGAGAATAAATTCTCCGCCACCAACAGAAATGTATTTGAAAGAAATCAGCTCAATATCTCAATTTGTAACGTCAGACATACAATCCATACAAGTCTGTTCCGGGATCGAACAGAACCGAAGGCACTTCTCACGAAGCCCTTGCAAATCCGGATAATTTCTAATCACGTCCGGACTTCCTGTCACTAAGGGTGATAAAACCTCTAAATCGGAGATCAGCCGATGTAGAGTAACTCGACGGTAATCCTTCCGTTTTCAAAAATATCCGATCTTCAACACCGGTCTTCGAATGCAATTCATAACGACGTATCACATATTCGAAATGGGTTATACGACCCCATGGTCCTTTCCCGGCTAACCCGAATAGTGAGCGATTTATTCAAAAATAAGTGTGGCATTCAAATTCATCCAATCACAACAAAAACTCATTCAAGGTAATTATTGATAGTCGGTTATTTAACTATCAATAAAGATGCGCAACATCATCAGATTCCAAAAAAATTTCCAAATTATTTATCTTCCAAAATATCTTACTAGATATATAAACTTTTCCACACTTTAAAAATAAATCAATATTTATTTTTCTAAACAGTTTCCCTTTTCTTTTGTAAATTCCATATTGAATTTATGTTTTTCGAATATCTACTGATATTCGATTTTCAAATCGATTTCAATATTCAATTTCAATTTATCTTTAAGAAGATAAAATCTCAAAAACGTTTCATTTCACTTTGAAAAACATTCCCATACTTATTTAATAATAAGTATTTCACAAATCTATTTATTTTCAACACTTGGAAAATATTCGATATACTTAAATCAATATTTAGTATATATTCATTCTTTAAGGAAAATATTTGAATCAAAACGAATGTTACGTAAAACATCGTTACGACAACTCAAAATCACTAGTATAGGGATTCGGATTTTAAGATAGATATATAAATCCCAATACTAAATAAAACATTTCCTTTCGGAAATCATTTACTATAACAACAATGTTATAGTCCACCATTTCCTTATATTTCTCGAAAACGTCTATTTCAACAATAAATGTTGAAATCTATGATTTCGATATTCAATATATTTTAAAACATCGCTTAAAACAATTAACTTCATTTCAAATATCACTTTTCCAAAACCATTTCCATTTTACTTAACAATATATTCACTGTCCAAAATCGTGAATATACTTCACTAATTACATTTCACTATTTTCTACACGTTTTATTTCAATAATAATTCGCTATCCAAAATCGCGAATATATCTCCTTTAACAACCTTCTATATTTAATTTATCAAATTCAATTGATCTCGAATTTATAAAACAACGTTTATAAATTCTATTTCTATTTTCTAACAACTTCAATTTAATAAATCTCCTTTATTAACAATTCGATTTATAAATCTTCTTTAATGACCTATTCAATTTATAACTCAATGTATAAACCAAAGGTCCATCTTATAAGTTAATAACTTATATTCATTTATTTTAAAAGAAATCGTTCTTTTAAACTTCACAGATTTTAAATCTTATTACTTATAAGATTTCATTTATAACCTTATTTTCAACCATAACCGAACTACTTTTATACTATTTATAAATCTCATCTATTAACCATTCATACTTGTTCAAAAATCTCAATTAAAATGCCGAAACCCAATTTATACTTCATTTTAACACTTATAAAAACTCGTTTTATAATTCCAACATTTGATTTATAAATATCAATTTGTATAAATCTTTTTATACAAATCGTTTATAGTTATTCAAAAATCCCAACTTAAACCATTTTATAAATAAATCGATTTTTATTTCAAAAATGACACTTTGGTTATATTCCACTAAAAATTATAACTTTTATAACTATAAAATTTTAACGTTTATAAATCAATTCAAAAATTCCATAAAACGTATATTTTCAAAAATCACTTTAAAAATCCTTTTAAAGTAAAGTCGTTATTTTTAAACTTCAAAACTTGAATCCGATGATGCAACAGCACCAATTAGTCAATCACAACAACAATCATCATATATCAATATGATAACAGAATATACATCAATATCTGTAAATAAATAATTACTGGTGAGGAATCTAGTTGGATCCCTCCAACCTGTTTCCCTGCATCCACAGATGTTAGCACAATACCCATTCCACTTCGAGGTGGAATATCGCGGTATATGGGTTTTATAAAAAAAATCCGCTTACTAACGGCGCAATAGGGTCTCATCCGCTATACGAGGCAGGAAATCATCAATCCAATATATACATATGCCAATATGTATATATATCTATATATATAGATATATCCTACTATATCTAATATCACATCCAAATAGCAATCATCAATCAAATCAATAACTGTAATACCAAATATATTTTGAGTGAGAAAAATCTCACCTTCGCTTTTTATTTTGCATTCCATTTTCCATTTCTGCTTTGATTTCTCGTTTTGACCTTGCATAACAATTTAGATAATTTATTTATATTCGAATAAATTGACTAATTAAATTTCAATTGATTAATATTTTGAATACTTAAAATTAACTCGTGATTTTATTTCAAAATAACACTTTTAATTTTAAACAGACTTTTATTTGATAATTTAAATTAATAAAAAGTTCAATTAAAACTAAGTTCCTTTTTTTGTAACCATAATAAATAAATTAAGTTTATTGATCAAATTAATTACTATAATACCTTATATTTTCCATATATATATATATATATATATATATATTTCCCTTTTTACTTCTCAGACAAAAATTTCCACCTTAAGCTTTACTTAAAAGAAAATTAAAAACAGGGTTACTTCTCTTACTGTAATATAGTTTTGTGAAAAACTGGGTTTACATCTCATATTTATATATAAATGTACCCTACAGAATATAACTATTGTTATTTAAGCAATAATAGTTCGAGTTAAGAGATTACCAGAAAATCTACTCGGCCTCACCAACGTTCAAGCCCTAGCCTATCGCCGAGCTTCTGTTCGATGCCACCATCGTGACCCAACCACTCGACCAGGCGACCCACTGCATCACCTCCGAGCACACGCTTCCAGATCGCGTGAGTACGCGACCCCTCTTCATCGCCATCGCGACTCAACGCGAGCCACTGCACGCGACTTCGAGCTCCACAGCAGACCACGCGACTGCCATCTCACCACGCGCGCCTCCACTCGATCGCGAGATCAACCACAAATGTCGATCGCGTGCCCTACTAGAATCGAATTCGAATTCGATTGCTTACCCCTTTTTTTTCTTCGATCCGATTAATTTGAACGTGAGGGATGTCTAACTGGGAGATAGGGGAGAACGAACGTGAAACTGGATTTGGGTATTTTTTTTTCTTTATCGAACGCGGCCATTCTTTTAAATTTTGAAACGAGGCTGCGATTTCGTGAAAATGGATGAGAGGAGGAAAGCTTTCTTCTATCGGCCATTTTTGTTTTCGCTTGATTTTCTTTTCGTTTGAACGAGAGGAGGGAGAGGAGTGTTTAATTTATTCGCGTACAGATAGAAGAAATGGTTTGCACGATTTTGTTCGTGATACTAGGCGAGAATTTAGGCGTAAATATAGGGAAAACAGCGTACTGAGGTTGACAAATTTAAATTTCAAATTTAAATTGAATATCGATAAAACTTCAATGCGTTTACTCACCGTGTGCTCACATATCAATTCCGCTCGATACGAAATTTAAAATCCGGTGATAATTTAACGTTACGGACCCAATGGAACTGGTTTCGTCGAAATCCGAGACTGTCTCCTGGAACGCTATTTTTAAATATCAATTCGAACGATATAATTTCAAACTGAACAATTCAATTTCAAAGTCGATTCTGAAGCTTCTATTATCTTCAGTATTATCAATACGAATTTTAAAAGCTTTTGAAATATTTTTCTTCAGCTAAAAATTGAAGATATAAATTTTTATTCAGCATTCAATAGATTAAATTTTAAAGTTTAATTCCAAAATTCAGAGTTATATCGGGGATTCAAATTAAATTATCGTTCAAATATTTAAAATTAATTAAATATTCTCAATTTAATTTGTTAAAAATTCTGGGTCGTTACAATAAATGATAAGGAGATCCATCCACTTAAACGGATAGGGGGTGATCCCCGCTCTTATGTATTATCTAATTATTTCCTAAAGAACTGTATTGAGCATTCCGGAAATCGGTAAATGGTTTTTGGAGCACCTAGGAAATTGAGAGTGTACTCGTAAGAGATGACTCAGAACCCATGACCTACTCCGAAACCATATATGGTTAAATGGAGGAGATGCGTTATATTTGAAATCCATATGTGGTTCCGTGACTCGTTGGAGTGTGGGAATCTGTGTGAGATTCCAAGATCTATTGAGATGCGGAATTCTGGTGTGATTCCGTGACCTGTTAAGGTGTGGGAGTCCATGTGGGATTCCATAATCTATTTTGGAGCGGTGCATAAACTAAAATGCCGGACGTAGCCTCATCAGCGGAAATGACTAAAACCAAAGATAGGAGGCATGGCCAGTAGGATTGGCAAACCCATAGGGTGTAATCGGCTAATTTTCTAGCAATACCGATACCTTTAGTTGTTTTAGCATGCCGGAGCGATGCACTCGGTTATAGCAAGACTAGTTATGTTTTTCCTATAATACCCCAGCTAGACGGGTATGATGCTTCGGAAGGATAAATCTGATCTTTTTGCAGGAGGACCGTTCTCGAAGTACCGAGGGCACCTCCGTGGAATCCTACACAATTAGCGAACAACCTTATCGAGTTTTGATTTTATACTAGTATTGTTGTGATGCACACAGCACGAGCATCACAGCTACTTGATTATTATTATTTTGACCTTTAGATGTTATTATAATATCAATGGATTTTCTATAAAAATGTTTTTGGTTATTGTAAGGTAAAAACCCGGCCGTCTTTATGTGCGGCGTGGTCTTACGATATCTTTATTTTGAAAAGGTTTTATAACTTAATAAATCAATTGAGTGTGTTTTCTTACGCTGGTTTATCAGACCGATCCGTGTGTTATTATTTTATAATAATGCCCGGGTCAGACCAAACATATTACATATTTAGATGCGATTGCTTTGGAGCTCAAGAGACGAGCTGTAGACCGAGACGTATTCTCGTACTTGTTTGTTCCGCTGCAGTGTTTGTTTGAAATTATCAGCAATTGTGAGGACAGGCTGTTATAATTGTCCAGGTTGGTAATTATTGGTTTGTGTACTCTGATGTGAGTCATGTATATTACAGTTTTGATTTATGTAAAGAGATGTTAATATTATATATAATTCAATCCGCTGTGAGATTCTGTATTTTTTTATTTTCTCCTTTCTTCTATCTTCTTTCTTTCCCCCTAACAATCCGTCTTTCCGGCACTCGATTGTTCGGCATGCTATACAATGAACGTATGGATGTCGATTTTCAAGGGTTGTCACAATTTAAGTATGATTAATTAAAGATTAATTAAGCCTTAATTTATGATTTAATGATGATTTATTTATTATTTTAAGTTATTTTAAACTCTGATAGTTCTTTACTTTAAATCAACTTTCTTCTCTCAGTGAATTGTTTTTTTTGAACCAAAGGATCTCCTGTCCATGCCGTTAAGTAGCTAAACAAATTAAAGTAGTTATAGTAAAACGTTGACATTTTTATTGAATGTAAGTTGACTTGTACTTATCATAAAGACTACATTTCAGAAATGTGATAAAGGCAAGTGAGTTAGTTTTGATAAGCGGGTCATGATAACTTAAGCATATGGAAAGTAATTCCATATGTAAATCTTTACACCCAAATAGTGGAGTTGTTCACTATCTATAACTTAACCCTTTAACATTATCGAATGTTGGTTCTAGGAGACCGGGATCAGATAACAGTGTTATTCGAAAAGCACATCGAACTAACGTAAGCGTTCGAATTGGAAATAGCGAATGCAAGGTCCAAGATGAAGGCTTTGAAGTGCAAGGACTATTTGCTACTAACGGTGAGGGTCATTCCAAAATTGGTGTAGTGGAAGTAGTGCCATCGGTTCGTTCATCTTCTGAACGACTTGTATGAATGTGCTGACATTATGTCAACATCTGGAAGGAAATGTTAGCATTCCAAGTGGCAGTGCTATAGTAAAGGTAAACGTAGCCTAAGGTCTCATCAACCAAAAATGACCAAAATAGGGTATGCAACATGGCTATGTGGGTCGCTCCCATAAGGGTATATCATCACCATATCTAGAATCGATATGTAACCCATTTTGTATGCTTGGTATGGTTGCTGATCTCAACAGCGGTGGTGATGTATTCGGTACTACTAGTCAAGTTGTAGGTAGTTTTATGTAGCAGGGGTACAAGATGTTCTTGTCAGACCCTAGATGTATTTTACCTAGAGGTGCACCTTTCGGAAGGTAGTTCCTTATCTGGTCATGTATGGAATCCATTCCCAAGTAAGTGCCATCGATTTTAGTTATATACCTATTATGCTAGAATTTAATAATGTAACAATTTCGGCTATGTTGTATATTTACTTGAAAACCCAAGAAATTATGATAATATCACTGGATTTTCTATAAAAGTGATTTGGTTATCGTAAAGTAAAAACTTGTCCGTGTTTATGTGTAGTATGGTCTTACGAGATACCCTTGATTTCAAAAGTGTTTTAAAAGAAACAATTTAGTTGTTTGAGTTTACTCACACCAAACCCATGTCTGACCCAGAGTTTTATTTCTTTCCCTAAAACTCTTGGGTACTCAAATTTTTATGAGTAGCCAAGTGATCCAGGTTCCTCACGATTGCATTTTGGAGAAGCTGGAGTAGGTGGCTTCAACATTAGCTAGCTACTACCTTATTTTGTTGCGTATATATGTATGTATTTTGTATTAATGATGTAAGGACAGGTAGTTATAACTATCCCAATTTGGAACTTGTACTATTATGACTCTGATGTACTAGTATGGCGGTATCTATGTAAAATCTTATGTTGATTAATATATGTTGTTTCATTTCGTTGTGAGATTCTATGATTGTGAAGTTTCTTCTCATCTTTCCTTTTCTTCTACCCTTAATGACTCATCTTTCGGAGTAAGAAAGGCGGTTCATTACATTTGGTACCAAAGCTAGGTTGAGCGAACACATGGCATTGGGTTGAGGTCAACTTCGAGAGAGCGTATTTGTAATTTTTATTTGTATACCTATATATACCGGATAGTTAGATCAGCTTTGATAGGTTTGGTTGATATCATTACTTTAAGATTATCTCGTTTAAGTATTCTAAGGATTATCTTACTATGTCCAGGTAGTAAGACATGAGTAACAGAGGTAGTCGAGGTAGGGGAGCAGGTAGCACTACGACTACAGATGGTCGAACCCCAAATCTTAGAGAAGTTCAGATTATCGAAGAGGCAACACCAGAGCAGCCAAGAGTGAGTTTCACAACCTTATGCAAGGATCATACCAATCTAGGAGGGAAACCATTTAAAGAAACCGAGTCTATCATGGAAGTGCAAGCTTGGTTGCAATCTTGCGAAAAGATTTTTAAAGGCCTTGGTTTATTGGATGGGTAGAAAAGGTTCTTAGCAGCATGGCAACTGCAAGAGGGGACGGCAGCTTGGTGGGACTCTCTTACTGCAAATGTTCCAAAAGAAGAGTTTTCATGGGCTCGATTTAGAGAAGAATTTTAGGATCAGTTCCTACCTGCAGCTGGAAGGACTAGGATGCACAAGAACTTCATGGACTTGAAGCAGGGGGATCTTTCTATAGTAGAATATGAGACAAAGTTCAACGAGCTATCTTGTTTTGGACCAGAATTAACCAATACCCCATTGAAGGAAAATGAAATGTTCGTTACATGAATGAGGGAAAATTTCCACGAGAAGATGAATGCTCATACCAAAGGTTCCTTTGTTGATTTAGTGGACATGGCTCTCAGGTATGATGTCTTGGAAAAGAAGAAGCTGACATCGACAACAATTAGTGGAAATGCTAATGGTAACAATTCCAACAAGAAAAAGTTTAATACTAATTGGAAGAGTTAAGGAAAGGGAAATCTAGGCAGTGGGGCATAAGGGAGTCGTTTTAAGGATTTTGTTTGTCACAAGTGTCAGCATAAGGGCCACATCACAAAGTTTTGCAAGAATTCTGGAGTTCAGCCGCAGTAGTAGCAATAACAGGGTGGACCTATCTCCTCGATGTTCTAGAAGACTCTATGTTTTAATTGCCATCAACTCGGGCATATAGTAAAGGACTGCCCACTCATTAGGAAGGTGCAGCAGCCCAAGGTGTATGCCATTAAGAATGAACCGTCGACTTTAACAGATGTGTAGGGGAAAGGCGTCCTTGAAGGTACCTTACCGATTAATGATATTTTTATTCGAGCATTATTTGGTACTGCTGCCTCTCATAGTTTTATCTCTTTAGAAGTAGTAGGTAAATTTCATCTTATCCCAAGTATTATACAAAGACCTATGTGTGTGTCTAACCTCATAGGTGGGGTAACTTATTTGAATATGATTTGTAAGAATGTGCCTATTTCTTACCTTTCTCATCACTTTTCTTGCCATCCGTATGTCTTAGACTCTAAAGGATTTGGCACTATTCTTAGTATGGATTGGTTATCGCAATATGGAGCTCTTTTAGAATGTAATAAAAGGCATGTATCTTTAGTGACTGATATAGGAAGAAAGGCTTAAGTATCATGTAAGGAACCCGATATTCACATGTGTAGTTTCTTGTATGCCCTAGAAGCATCCCAAGAAAATTTAAGGTCTATTGAAGTTGTTAAGAATTTCCTGATATATTTGAGGAGGTTAAAAGTTTACCCCGCACCAAGAGATAGAGTTCTGCATTGATTTAGTCTCTGGTGCAAGGCATGTGGTTCAATCTAAGAGAAGGATGGCTCCGAGGGAGAGAGAGAGAGGAGTTGGTAAGTCAAACCTAGGACCTGTTAAGGAGAGGATTGATTAGACCCAATCGTTCGAGTTAGGAGTCTACTGTGGTGTTTGCGGCTAAGTCTGATGGATCTTTAAGGTTGTGCATGGATTATATGGAGTTGAATAAGATAGCCATTAGGAACAAGTATCCCTTACCCTGCATCGATGATCTTTTGGACCAACTTCATGCAGCTACTGTATTTCCTAAGATGGATCTAGCTACTGGATTTCATCAGTTGAGAGTTGCTGAAGATAGATACACTTAACTGCGTTTAAGGGTCTAACTGTTTCTTTGAGTGGTTGGTTATGCCTTTCGGGCTAACTAATGCACCTGCATATTTTGTAGACCTCATGAATCGTGTCTTCCGAGATGTTCTTAACAAGTTTGTGTTAGTTTTCATCGACGACATTCTTATCTACTCCAAATCTTAGGAGGTGTATAAACATTATTAGGAAGCGGTGTTGGAAATATGAAGGTGCATAAACAAAGTTTTCTAAGTGCCATTTCAGGCAATTGGATTTGAGATTCTTGGGTCATATTGTGTTAGTAGAGGGCATTTCAGTTGACCCAGTGAAGGTGGAAGCTGTTCAGGAATGGAAGCGACCGTGGACTCCTACCAAGGTTTGCAGTTTCTTAAGTTTGGCAGGATACTACAAGAGGCTCATTCGAGATTATTCTAAGATTTCCTCCCATTTGAAAAAGCTAACTAAGAAGGGGGAGAAGTTTGTATGGACTCCAAAGTGTGAAGAAGCATTTTTGGAATTGAAGATGAGATTGACCAGTGCACTAGTTTTGGTTGTTCCAGATGGAAATAGTGGATTCACAGTTTACGCAGATGCTTAGGGAGTGGGACTAGGACTGTTGTGATGTAGCATGGTAGAGTGATTGCGTATGCAAGCAGGCAATTGAAGCCTCGCGAGAATAAATATGATACACATAACCTAGAATTGCTGGCTGTTGTCTTTGCATTGAAAATGTGGAGCACTACTTGCTGGGTAAGGATCCTTCTATTCCTCTTAATTTCTTTAATTTATTTCTAATATTTAGAATGTTCGGAGCAAGTTTTCATTCCTTATTTAGGTGAAAAATTCGAGCTCTTCACGGATCATAAATCGCTGAACTATCTTTTTACTTAGAAGGACCTTAACCTAAGGCTACAGAGGTGGTTAGAGTTTATGGCATCCTTTTGGAGGTTACCCCTACTCTTCTGGAAAGGATTGCAAGCAAGCAAAGAGTAAATAAGAGTCTAATGAAGATTATCAAGGATGTTGAGGAAGGGCAGCGTCCAAGTTTTAAGATTGATGGCCTAGGAGTTTTAAGGATGGGTGGGCAGATTTGTGTACCGACTGTCGACGGTCATAGGCAAGAAGTTTTAGGTGAGTGCGATCGTTCTAAGTTGAGTATCCATCTAGGTGTCTCAAAGATGAATAAGGATATAAAGCTGGTGTATTGGTGGCCAGGGATGAAAAGAGATATCTCTATCTTTGTTAGGAGGTGTTCTTGCTGTCAACAAATAAAAGGTGATCATCAGAAGACAGCCGGATTATTACAACCCTAGGAAATACCTAATTAGAAATAGGAAACGATATCAATGGATTTTATCGATGGTTTTCCTAGAACCAAAAAAGGGAATGAAGGAGTATGGGTTATCGTAGATCGGCTAACAAAGAGCGTACATTTTATTCCGGTGAAAACAACAAGGATCGTTGCTTCTTTAGCTGAATTTTTATGAGAGAGACAGTCAGGTTGCATGGAGTTCCTATGAGTATTATAAGTAATTGAGACCCCATATTTACTAGTCAATTTTAGGAAGCATTGCAAACAACTTTAGGAACAAAGTTGAGCTTAAGCACAGCATACCGCCCCCAAACAAACGGACAGACGGACATACGGAGCGAGTGAATCAGATTCTAGAGAATCTCTTGAGAGCGTGTATTCTGGATTTTGGTGGACCATGGGAGGATCATTTGCATTTAGTGGAGTTCTCGTACAACAATAGCTTCCAAGAAAGCATCGGTATGGCACCTTATGAAGCTCTCTATGGAAGACTGTGCAAGTCACTAGCCTGTTGGGTAGAGTCTGAAGACCGTCTGGTGCTTGGGCCAGATATGATTCAAGAGTCGATGAAGAATGTTGTGGTGATTAAGAAAAGAATGAAGGTAGCCTAAGATCGCTAGAAGAGTTATGCTGATAGGAGGCGAAGAGATTTGGAATTTTATGTCGGAGACCGTGTGTTTGTTAAGATTTCGCCAATTAGAGGAGCTGTTATATTTGGGAAAGCTGGGAAGTTAGCTCCAAGGTATATTGGACCTTTCCATATTCTTGAAAGGATTGGGTCTCTTGCTTATAAGATTGATTTGCCGAAGATATTGGAAGGTGTTCGTAATGTATTCCTTGTGTCGCATTTAAGGAAATTTGTGCATGATCCGACCTTGATTGTAGAGCAGTCTAAGCAGGAAGATCTGGAAGTGGAGCCAGACTTAATAGTGGTTAGACATCCAGTCTATATTGTAGATCAAGATGAGAAGCGGTTGCGCAATAAGGTAGTGCAGTTGGTTAAAATTCAGTGTAGTGAGGATCCTAAGGACTGCACTAGGGAGACTGTAGACCATTTGAAGGAAGCCTATCCTGAGTTAATGTTAGTATAGCAAGTTGTTTGTTTGTATGTATAGTTTAAGCATTGTTTACTATGAATGTTTAGTGAATGTCTTTTGTATGTGTCTTATGATATGAAAATATAGCTTTTCAAGTACTTGAGTTATCTTCTTATGTGCTAATTTCGGGGACGAAATTCTTTTAAGGGGGTAGAGAGTAATGACCCATAATTTGATCACTTTAAGTATGAATATTTAAATATAATTCTAATAATTAATTAATGGATTTTATAACTAAAATAAACTCCTTTTATATAATAATAAATGGTGTGAAATAATTTTCAAATTTTGTTTACAAAAATAATTAGTTCGGCAAAAGACTGAAAATGTGACCGGAAGTCGTTTTCCGAATTTTCGATTTTTCGTCAACTAAAAGTTATAGAAAATGTTGTAACACATTTGTGTACACAAGCACACATTTATAAATCACTTTAGAAATGTTTGAATGTATGTGTACATGTATGTACACTTAAGTATGCATGTATTTATAAATAAGTTAAGATTTTTATTTTAAAAAGTATATATATTATATAATATAAAGATGTTACTTTAGACAGAAGTACAAAACAAGTACTAAGGCATGTTGGCATGGAAAAATGGGATGGGGACAAGGGTAAAACGTGAGCAAAGGGGGAGGAGACAAGGGTGGGTGAGGTGGCGACATGTGAGAAGGGGGTACAGTACAAGGTCGTTTTGGTAATTTCACATATGCACTTTATATAAATCTAACTTTTTCTAGTTTCTTTTTAACTTTCTCATTCTCCTTTTCAATTCCAAAATTCTTAAATCTCTTAAGCTTAATTTCCATGGCTTCCTACCTCATATCAAAGTTTCAAAAACCATATATTTCATCTTAAATTCCTTAAGCAACTTGTTTAAAAAGACTTCTACATCCTCTTCTTCACTTCCACTTTCAAGATCAAGCCATCCACAAAAATTAGCCAAGGCCATACCCTTTAATGCTTATGGACAAACCATGTTGTGCTTAGGCTAATCACATTTCCAAATTTTTAAGCAAGACCGAGTTTTTTCAAGAAAATTCAAAAATCCTAAGTCGTTTTGCAAAAAGTTTGAAAAGATTTCATTGAATTCGGTGAGTAAAACTCCTAACTTTGAAAAGAACTTACCTTTGTCTATATGATGGTTATGTGGTTATTAATGCATGATATTGATGTTTGGATATTATATGGTTTGGATATATATGTATGTGATAGCTTGTGTTTTAGCTTTGGACTTGAATCGATAGATTATAGTGATGTGTTAACTACAAATTGTAATCTTTGTGTGTTATGGTAATTATATAGCTTTGTGTACATATATAATCTTGGTTTGTAGTTAAATAGTTTGGAAGATTGAACTTGAGATGTTGAGAAGGACTTGAGATCCATTTTTGAGAATAAATCGTTTACTTGTTTTGATTTAGAAAATGTTTTGTCTTATTTTTTTTAGTTTCTAACTTCGGTTAAAGTTTTAAAACTTTCTTGAATATGTTGCAAAAAGTAAGCATAAGTGAAAAGCTAAAGTTCTAGATGGAAACTTAGAAAGGTAATTTTGAGTTACGGCATCCATAGTGATAGTCGCTATGGATGCAGTTCGGAAGTTTACGGATTTTAAGTTTTAAAGTTCTCTTTTTAAAATGTTTTGAAAACTATTTCAAACTTAATTTGTAAGCATAAAACTTGATTAAATTTTAATTAATAAGTTTAAAAAGAATTAAATTATTTATGAGAAATAACTATTAATTTATTAAGTAATTAATTGTTAAGTAATTAGGGTTTAAGAATTAATTAATTAATTTAATCATTTGTAAGTAATTAAGAAGTTTTAATTAATGATTAATTAAATTTAGAGATAATTATTTTAATTAATTTTGTTTAATCAAGTCAATTATTTTTAAATTAATTATTTAATTAGTATTTAATTATTTAATTAATTGTAATTTAATTAAGTGGTATACTTAATTATTAATTAATTAGGGTTTAATTTAAAATAAATGTTTATTAAATAAACTTTAATATTTATTTATTTTTAACTAATTAGGGTGTAATTATTATTTAACTAGATTTTAATTATTTAATTAATTTTTAATTAATTAAAGGTAATTATTTGTAGTTAATTAAGACTTAACTAAGATTAATTAAGGTTTAAATTTTGATTTAAGTATGATTAATTAAAGATTAATTAAGCCTTAATTTATGATTTGATGATTTATTTATTATTTTAAGTTATTTTAAACTCCGACAGTTCTTTACTTTAAATCAACTGTCTTCTCTTAGTGAATTTTTTTTGTGAGCCAAAGGATCTCTTGTTCATGCCATTAAGTAGCCAAATAAATTAAAGTTGTTATAGTAAAATGTTGACATGTTTTATTGAAAGTAAGTCGACTTGTACTTATCATAAAGACCGCATTTCGGAAATGTGATAAATGCAAGGGGATTAATTTCGATATGCGGGTCATGATAACTTAAGCATATGGAAGGTAATTGCACGTGTAAATCTTTACACTCAGATAGTGGAGTTGTTCACTATCTATAACTTGACCCTTTAACATTATCGAATGTTGGTTCGAGGAGACCGGGATTGGATATGTAACATACATGATTTTTCGTCGCTTGAAAATCGACATTAATACATTCACTGTATCAACTGCCGAGCAATCGAATGCCGGAAAACCGAATTGTTATGGGGAAAAAGAAGATGTAGAAGAAAACAGAAGAAAAGAGAAAGAAGAAATAACAGGAGAACACAGAAATATCAGAATCTCACATCGCAGCGGAACAATATATAATAGATAAATGAATAATCTTTAAAACAAAGAACTATATCATTTTATACATTACATCATCATCAGAGTTTACAACAACAATATACAACACTGGACAGTTACATAAACTTGTCCTCATACAGAATACACAGCGGAATAATAATATCATATACGGGAATACGTCTCGTCATCCAGCTCGCCAATGAACTCCACAGCACCTCCTAAATCTAGAATGATCTGATGACCTGACTCTAGACTGCCCGTGTGGAAATTAATGGGCACCCAGAGTTTAGGAAGGAAACAATAAACTCCAGGTCAGTCATGGTGATTGGTGTGACAACTAAAACAGTTTATCTTTAGAAACAAACAACAATAGAATTTTAACATTGAAACCCGCAATGCTTTTGGAAAATGAAACTACCATAAGACCTCCCGCCACACACACAATGCAAACGTAGAATTGGAGGAGATTTCTTCTTATGATAATCAAATATGCTTACTACGCAAATCATTGGATTATTATTATTAGTGCATAGTGCAGAAAACATTTCGAAAGTATAATATTAATCTTAGCCAGCATAGGTACCATTATATTATGCCTGCTATAGCTGCCTCCTGAGGAGACAGGTTATACAATTTCAATCGTAAAGGGTTCGTATTGTTTCTTTGGATTTTCCAACAAATGGTCAGGCTAAGAAACTTCCTATGCCACGTAGGAAACGCCTCTGGCTGGACGCTCCGAGAGACAAACTACTCTCTGCCAAACAAAGCCGGGTTACTCCTGTAACTAGGTAACTCACGAATATGTCATCCCCCGATCCTTTAGGACCTTTATCCGAGCGCTCGGTAACATCATCACACATCATAAATAAAGTGTGTCCACATGAGTAAGTATCTGGGCTCCATACCATGATACCACCCCTTTCCAGAAGGAAATGACATACCCTAAAGGGCGCGACCCTCAAAACCTTGCCGCAGCATTCCTGTTTCGACCATTTCCGGGTTGTGAGGCCCTGACGAAGTCTCGTCCACAAAGCTACGCTTTATACAAAAGCTATGCTTTGGGTCAAACAAATGATCAAAGTAATGATCACAAAGATAAATGATCAAACAAATGATCATATCACAAATGATCAAACAATGATCATTTCACAGCAACACTCAGCATGCCACATTACCAAATTGGGATATATCGTTGATAAATTTCAACTACATAATCTCTGAGCTCATACGTCTCAGAGAAGGGTGTTAAGCTAAGAGAATAAATTCTCCGCCACCAACAGAAATGTATTTGAAAGAAATCAGCTTTACATTTCAAAATGTAATGTCAGACATGTAACCATACAAGTATGTTCCGGGTTCGAACAGAACCGAAGGCACTTCCAAAGAAGCCCTTGCAATCCGAATATTCACAATCCCGATAAAACTTCCCATCACAAAGGAAATCTCTATACCGTAGCTAACGGTGTAGAGACAATCGATAGGTCATCCTATCGTTTTCACAAATACCCGGTCTTCACCACCGGTCTTCAATACGATCCATATCGTCGTATCACAAATTCGGAATGGGTTATACGACCCAAAGGTCCTTTCCCGGCTAACCCGAATAGTGAGCGCTTATTCAAAAATAAGTGTGGCATTCAAATTCAAGCAAATCACAACAAATATCCTTTCAAGGTAATTATTGATAGTCGGTTATTTAACTATCAATAGGTCTGCACAGCATCATCAGATTCCAAATAATTTTCCAAATAATTTATCTTCCAAAAATATCTTTACAAGATATATAATTTCCACACTTCAACTATTTGAAAATAATTTCAAATCAATTTCCACATTTCAATTTATCTTTGAAGATAAAATCTCAAAACATTTCACTTCATATTGGAAAACATTTCCATACCTATTTAATAATAGGTAATTCACAAATCCATTTATTTTCAACATTTGAAAATATTCAATATACTTAAATCAAAATTAAGTATATATTTCATTCTTTAAGGAAATCATTCTCTTTCACAAATTTTATTTGAGTCAAAACGAGTGTTACGTAAAACATTGTTACGACAACTCAAAATCACCAGTATAGGGATTCAAAATTTAGATAGATAAATAAATCCCAATACTATATAAAACATTTCCTTTCGGAAACCATTTACTATAACAATAGTGTTATAGTCCACCATTTCCTTATTTCTCGAAAACGTCTATTTCAACAATAAATGTTGAAATCTATGGTTTCGATACTTAACACGTTTTAAAACATCTTTTAAAAACAATTACTTCATTTTGTAATATCACTTTTCTAAAACATATCCATTTTATCTAATAATATATTCACTGTCCAAAATCGTGAATATACTTTATTTACCCAATTCAATGTTTCAACACATTTATTTAAAGGATTATCCACTATCCAAAATCGTGGATGTAATTCCTTTAATTAGCTTCTATAATTCACTTATCAAAATAAGTGATTTCGGACTTATAAACAATGTTTATAAATTCCAATTCTAGTTATAAAACTTTGATTTATGAAAATCCTTGAATTAATAAATTCGATTTATAACTCAATTTTATACCAAAAATCTAATTTATAAGTTAATTACTTATAAATCTTTTATTTTACAACAATCTATTCATTTTATAATTTCACAAATTATAAGTCTATAAATTTCGTTCACTTATGAAATCCATTTTTCCATTTTAACACTTATAAAAACTCATTTTATAATTCCAGTATTCTTACTTTATAAAATATCAATTTTGTACATCTTTTATATAAATCGTTCATAATAATTCAAAAATCCCAATTTAAAATCAAAATTGTTATTTTTAAACTTCAAAAATGGATCCGATGATGCAACAGCACCAAATGGTCAATCACAGCATCCAAACATCATATATCATCATATGATAACAGAATATACAACAATATCTATAAATAAATCACTACGGTGAGGAATCCAGTCGGATCCCTCCAGCCTGTTTCCCTGCATCCACAGATGTTAGCACAATACCAATTTCACTTCAATGTGAAATTATCGCGGTATATAGGATTTATAAATTTTATCCGCTATTATGTGGCGCAATAGGGTCTCATCCGCTATATAATGCGGGAAATCAACTCGAATATATACATATTCCAATATATATATATATATTGCTATATACATATATAATACCAATTTCACTTCAATGTGAAATATTCGCGGTATATGTTTTTAATAAATAACCTCCGCTTAATAACGGCGTATAATGTCTACTTCAACACAACAGATATCAATTTAACATCCAATCACACAATCAACAATTTTAAATCTAACTATTTAAAATTTAATATGAAACAAAACATTTGATTGAGTGAGGAGTTCTCACCTTGATTTCAATTCCGTTCCAGCTTTTTATTTCGAATAAAATTAAACAGACGTTTAATTTCACCCAAAATTTTCACTGACTCTAATTGCTTCCAATCCAGTTCCATAGCGTAGTGCTCGACCATACGATTCCAACGCAACTGGTTTCATAATTTTTGGACCTCGTATGACAAAGATACATCAATTTAAAGTTTATACAAATTTAAATATAATTAATAATTACAATTTCTTTTTTAATTTTAAACCTATGCAATCAGAGCCGTTGCTTTCATTTATAGCAGATCTGGGCCGCCTAAATCATCTTCTTCTTCCCAGTAAAACGCGAGCAACCCTACCCATCGGCCGCCGTCTTCCCTTAATTATCGCGACCAAACTACTCGCCTTGAAGACAATCGAACTACGACCCTTCGAAGCCCACGACGTGAGCTACCATCGCCATGAATTGCTCAAAGCTCAGTCAGCCCCTGATGTTGAAAAACGTGCACGAAACGCACGTGAACGCGGCCCTTTTTCTTGCCCCATGGTCGACGATTCGACAAAGTACCCGTATGGATCTGAAGCTCTCACTTCGCTCTTTAAGTTTGTAGTTGAAACATTTACGTATAGATCGATGGATTAAGAGAGATTGAGAGGAAAAGTATGGAGTGATGTCGGCTATTAAATCTGAAGTGGCGGCTACTGTAAATTAGGGTTAGGGTTTTGATTGTTAACGTGTATATATATACGTATATAATAATATTAAATTCATTTTAAAACAACTTTTTCAAACGATCTCCAAATCAAACGTGCCGCCTGGCGTTCGTAAGGTTTACCCCGTGTTCCGAACACAATGGAACGTGTTTCGGAGGCTAATTCGATCATCTGTGCGAGTTACGGAAATAAACAGTCAAATTTAAAGCAAATCGATTTAAACTGATTTCGATGCGTTTTCGCTTGCCCCGGACAAACCATACATCCGATTAACACGAATTTTGAAACCATATAATAATATCACATTACGGATCTGATGAAACTGGTTTCGTCGAAATCCGAGACTTTTTTAAAAATGACTATTTTAACTCGCCAAATTAATATTAAAACAATTTCGATGCGTTTCGAGCTGCCACGGTCAAACGACAACTCCGATTGCTATAAAAATTGAAATCCGATAATAACAAACTATTACGGATCCAATGGAACTAGTTTCTTCCAATTCTGAGACTGTTCCAAAAATGGCTAATTTCACTTGTCGATTAAATATTAAAATATTCAATTTTCACAAATTTACTTTAAATTCAATTTTAAAAGTTCTATAACATCACTATAACTTCAACATGATTTAATATAACTTTATAAATCATTTTTAATCATATTAAATCCAGATTTCAATTATTTCTGGAATTTCACCTATTAATTTATCGATTTAATTATCCAATTAAATCCAGATATTCGAATTTTAAATTATTCGACTTAATTAATTCCACTTGTTAATATTTAAAATCAATTAAATATTCGAATTTCAAATGTCAGAAATTCTGGGTCTTTACAAACTCCCCCCTTAAAAGAATTTCGT
This sequence comes from Allium fistulosum, assembly GCA_030737815.1. NCBI lineage: Eukaryota > Viridiplantae > Streptophyta > Magnoliopsida > Asparagales > Amaryllidaceae > Allium > Allium fistulosum. Next base: position 418,019,554 of record CM060907.1, on the reverse strand, counting down.
CCTCGAAATTAGCTGTGACGCCCCACCTCTATACCCACGCTAGCCAAGAACACTACGGAGTAATGCTGTCAACTAGCGCGGAGAATAAGGCTGTTGAGGAGCGACCATCCATGTAACTTCTTTGTGCGAGCACCGATATGTCAGATAGTATAGAATGCATATCATTTAAGGAGGAAATCCGACATACCGATACAAACTCAAAGCTATCACACGGTGGCTATATATATAATCTTCGGAAACAAATATAGAAATAAACGTAACACAAATCAGTCACAGACAATTCATATCACAAAGGCGGAAATAGATATGAATATAACACATGAAAGTGTACATCAGAGTAGTGGTCAAATAAGATCCACAATAACACAAATGAATAGATACAAGTGCAAGACAATAGAATATGTATACATCAAGGAGTCTAATCTCAAATGTATACAAACAAAAACTACTAAACTAGAGTAGTTAGCCAAAAGTCAGAGTAGCAAATCCCGTGAGGAAGTCAAGCAGAAGCACCTGTAACATCTCGGTCTGACCCGAGTATTATTTAAGAAAATAATAAACGGATCAGTCTAACTATAAATATCAGATGACATGATATAAAATAATAGATATGGCATAAACATAGAATACCCATACTGACATACTACTATAAGTATGAAAATGATGATCAACAGGAGATCAACCGATGAGAAATGATCAATATCACAAGAATCTTCTCAAAGATCCAAAGAGGGCATCATACCCTAAACTTGTACTCATAACAAGTCAATGACATAAAAATCCAGAAATCAAAACAAGAAATCCAGAAATCATAAAAAGAGAAAGAGGCCTATCACATGATGGTCCGAAGACCATGGGGAGCTACCCCATATGTGTGAGTCGGAATCACACTGATTGAGGCCTAGGCTAACCAAAAAGCAGAAAGGTATGTGTGAATGGAATCACACAAGTGGTGTCTAGCCTAACCTCACAAACAAAAAGATATGTGTGAGTCGGAATCACACTACTACGGCCTAGACTAACCTTGCGGACAAAGAGATGTGTGTGAGTCGGAATCACACTATTGCGGTCTAGTCTTACCTTGCAAACAAAGAGACATCGCACAATTGCTAGTCTAAATCATAAAATGATCATCATGATCAGCGAGAAGTGTCAATCACACCAAGCTAGTAAATATATGAGTTTAGCTTCATGTCCCATAACCACTTGCTTAACTTAAATATTTACGAACAAGCTGCAAATCTTCACTAGGAAATTGTCACGAAAAGGGTTCAATCGAACAAGTCCAAGAGCTAACCGACGAAGTGAACACAAGCGTTTTATACCACTCGTTTTACTAAGTCGTTTAAGTCGATTTCTCATTCGAGTGAAGTAAAGGCTTATATATATTAGTAGATTTGAAATCGGTTTGAGAAAACGAACTTTTGATATTAAAAATAGTGTTGAAATCGATTTGATGAAAGAGTTTTGATATTTACTACTAGTATTAAAACCTTCATATCTTTAAAGTGACAAGTCATAAAACGATTGTTGGAACAATCTATCACAAAAATTCACATTCGGAGACGTGAATAAAATCCAAGGAAATCAGCTCAAAATGCATCAAAATGGAAGTTCTGATGAATGCTTTTCATATAAGATTGCCTACGCAAAGTAATACGGGGTTCGACCTGATTTGATTAGAGTTGGATATTCAAGCTAAAAAAACAACTAGGCAAAACACAGCAGATTCAGACGTCTGAGATCAAGAATTCAGACGTCTGAATCTGGAAAATAAACTATTTTCCAGAACAGAATTCAGACGTCTGAATCCTAGATTTCAGACGTCTGAAATAAGCACTTTTTAGCCTATTCCTTTTCTGGTTCAAAACGAACCAATTAAGACGTCTGAAATTTTGATTCAGACGTCTGAATGCTGGGAGAAGAAAATTCCCAGTATTCCATTCAGACGTCTGAACCATACGTTCAGACGGTTGAAACTGTTATTCAGGGCATTCCCTGAACCTAGGCCAAAAAATGGCCAAACGACATCGATAACGATCGGTCGAGCCACAACGACTCAGGAATTGCACAAGGATAAGTGTTAGGAATTCGTACCTAACAATCGAAGATAATTATTGACTTAGATGTGAGATAAAAATCTCACCTTTTCACAAAATCAATGAAGAAGAAGCTATAGAGCAATGGCAAGAACAATCTCTTCAATTCCAACCCAACAAGCTTGAAACTAAGCTTAAAAGAGAAACATTTTCAAAATTGAATGGAGAAGGAGTTGGAGAAGATGAAGGGAAGGCTTACCAAAGCTTCTTCTTGAATTTGGAGGTAGGAGCTTGAATTTGCAATGGAACTAGGGCTTAGGAATTTCCATTTCCAATCTTTTCCCCCATTATTCTCTTGAGCTTAAGAGAGTTAGGAAATGAGGAATGAATGAAGAGAAGAGGAGAGGGGCTGGGTTGATATAACCAGAATTGGGCAAATGGGCTAATCCAAACACAAAGTCCAAAGTGAAAAAGTAGCGAAATTCGACTTACTCCAAACATATCAAAGATTATACTCAAAAAGATTGCAAACGGCATTTTGAACTCAATGGAAGTGGTCTCGAGTCCTAATTCGACTGTTTGCAAAAAGTAGCTTTTTGGACCAAAATCCGATTAATGAAAAAAAATATTTAAATAAAATATTTAAATGATAGATTGATAAATATGCGGGTTGTTACATTACCAAGTAAGAAAAATACCCCAAAACTCATTAAATTTTCAAACAATTCACTTAGTGAAAAATTTCACATTCACTTTTCCAAAACCTATAACTTCAATCAAAACAATGGTTTCCATTTTCTAGTTCAATTCCTACAGTTTCATTTCAAATTAGAAATTGACTTTTCATTAACAAAAAATTTCCAAAATTTTCTAACGCCTTAAATTTTCAGAAAAATTTGCCAGCGTCTACTTTGCGCGGTTCGATCGTAGTAGGATCACAATTGACATAAATATGTATACATCGACCCACCCGGTCGGAAAAGCAGAAAAACAGTTCATATTTCCTATTTTTATTGCGTAGGCGTACCATTTTAAGCATTTTTAAGCAAAGCAGTTATTTATTAGCATATTTGTGTAACCAAACCAAACGGTAGCCACCGCACCTGTACTTACTCAATTTAAACATGTAAGTGACATATATATAAGGTTATTAACAATTTACTCTTTTAAACAACTACAACACTTGCATATCAAAAGAAATGCATACTAAATAAGTTTTATAAGCAACTTATAAAATTTCAACATCACTTGTAATTGTTTACAATCAATTCATATACAATGACATTCAATTATTCGTTTTCAATTAGTTTACATTCACTAATTTACATTTAAGTTGGTTCACTTTCAATTCAAATCAATTTCTATTTAAATTTACTTCACTTTCAATTTAAATTCAATTACATAGCTTCCAATTCCATTTATTCAATTCAATTTCATTAATACTTAATGAATTATACTTCATACAATCAACCAACAATCAAATAACAACCAATGTATATTCTACACAACCAAATAAATTCAATTTACTTTCAATTTGGTTCAACACTTTTAATTAGCTTTAATGAATTAATACTTACATTCATTGTTTCATCTCAATTCATTCACATTAGATTGATTAACATTCAATCCATTCATTCTTTAATTCAATTGCTAATTCATTTTTACAAATAAAATTGAATTTCATTTATATAACTCAAGTTCACATTCATTTAATAAATTCACTTTATAAATTTACTTTGATATCAAAATCAACTTCATTCAACATTACTTAAGTTATTTTCCATTTCAAACATCATTTGCTCAAATTAACTTAAGTTTCCATTTATTAATCCAATTCAAATTCCAATTCTATTTAACTTTTACCAAAGTCAAAATTTATTATCTCATATTATAAGTTCAAAACTGGATTACTTATATTCAACAATTACAACTTGGATTTAATTGATTCACTTATACTTACTTTAATTTAACTCCATCCTTAAGTTAAATTTATTCTATCAAAATTCAATTTATATAAGTATCAACTCATTTATCATTCCAATAAATATTTTAAATAGGATTCCAGAGTCTTTTCAACCTTTCAAAACCATTTTGAAATCAATTCAATTTATCTTTTGAATTTCTAAAACCAAATTCAATTTTTTCCAACCAACTTTCATTAAAAATAATCTGGCAGCAATTCCTCTTTTGGAAACCCGAAAATGAACACCAATGATGTCGCGATCATCATCGGAATTATTTTCCAGCGACCTGAAAAGAGTTTAGAGCTTTCATCTCTCCAAAAAATTTTTCCAAAGCATCAAATCCTTTCAAAACACTTTTCTCTGGAATTTTATTTTAGATTATAATTCATATTTACAAATCTTTTACTTATAAAATTTCACTTCTTATATATATAAGATTACTTTACCATTGTAAATCATTTTAATTATAATTCCATACATTATAATTCATTTGCTTATACAATTTTCTCTTTCACAATTGTTGTTTTATTTAACTTATTCAAACAACTTTTATTAACTGATATATATATTTATATTTTCAACATCCAAACAATCAATCATATATACTTTAATAATTTCCGAAAATTATTTCTTTATATACAAAATATAATCAAGGTAAAATTATTTCATTTATCCAATTTAAAACAATATCGTGCCGAATTGTTCTGAACAAGTGTTTAGAGATCCCTATCGATAGAGTTGTACTGACGATACCGACCAGAATCCATATACCACTCAACAAACCAATCATCACAATATAAAACAATTTTATATTCACTAACAAATACGCGCTCATATCTATTATTACACTCACACTCATTCTAGAGTACTACTGACTCTATCTCTAATGAGTAATACCCAACAGAGCAGGGTTGTCGCTTAACCATATGCTCCGATACCAAATGTAACGAACGCGATTTTTTGTCGCTCGAAAATCGACATTAATACATTCACTGTATCAACTACCGAGCAATCGAATGCCGGAAAACCGAATTGTTATGGGAAAAAGAAGAGGTAGAAGAAAACAGAAGAAAAGAGAAAGAAGAAATAACAGGAGAACACAGAAATATCAGAATCTCACATCGCAGTGGAATAATATAAAATAGATAAATGAATAATCTTTAAAACAAAGAACTATATCATTTTATACATTACATCATCATCAGAGTTTACAACAACAATATACAACACTAGACAGTTATATAAACTTGTCCTCATACAGAATACACAGAGGAATAATAATATCATATACGGGAATACGTCTCGTCATCCAGCTCGCCAATGAACTCCACAGCACCTCCTAAATCCAGAATGATCTGATGACCTGACTCTAGACTGCCCGTGTGGAAATTAATGGGCACCCAGAGTTTAGGAATGAAACAATAAACTCCAGGTCAGTCATGGTGACTGGTGTGAGAACTAAAACAGTTTATCTTTAGAAACAAACAACAATAGAATTTTAACATTGAAACCCGCAATGCTTTTGGAAAATGAAACTACCATAAGACCTCCCGCCACACACACAATGCAAACGCAGAATTGGAGGAGATTTCTTCTTATGATAATCAAATATGCTTACTACGCAAATCATTGGATTATTATTATTAGTGCATAGTGCAGAAAACATTTCGAAAGTATAATATTAATCTTAGCCAGCATAGGTACCATTATATTATGCCTGCTATAGCTGCCTCCTGAGGAGACATGTTATACAATTTCAATCGTAAAGGGTTCGTATTGTTTCTTTGGATTTTCCAATAAATGGTCAGGCTAAGGAACTTCCTATGCCACGTAGGAAACGCCTCTGGCTGGACGCTCCGAGAGACAAACTGCTCTCTGCCAAACAAAGCCGGGTTACCCCTGTAACTAGGTAACTCACGAATATGTCATCCCCCGGTCCTTTGGGACCTTTATCCGATTGCTCGGTAACATCATCACACATCATAAATAAAGTGTGTCCACATGAGTAAGTATCTGGGCTCCATACCATGATACCACCCCTTTCCAGAAGGAAATGACATAACCTAAAGGGCGCGACCCTCAAAACCTTGCCGCAACATTCCTGTTTCGACCATTTCCGGGTTGTGAGGCCCTGACGAAGTCTCGTCCACAAAGCTACGCTTTATACAAAAGCTATGCTTTGGGTCAAACAAATGATCAAAGTAATGATCACAAAGATAAATGATCAAACAAATGATCATATCACAAATGATCAAACAATAATCATTTCACAGCAACACTCAGCATGCCACATTACCAAATTGGGATATATCGTTGATAAATTTCAACTACATAATCTCTGAGCTCATACGTCTCAGAGAAGGGTGTTAAGCTAAGAGAATAAATTCTCCGCCACCAACAGAAATGTATTTGAAAGAAATCAGCTTTACATTTCAAAATGTAATGTCAGACATGTAACCATACAAGTCTGTTCCGGGTTCGAACAGAACCGAAGGCACTTCCAAAGAAGCCCTTGCAATCCGGATATTCACAATCTCGATAAAAATTCCCATCACAAAGGAAATCTCTATACCATAGCTAACGGTGTAGAGACAATCGATAGGTCATCCTATCGTTTTCACAAATACCCGGTCTTCACCACCGGTCTTCAATACGATCCATATCGTCGTATCACAAATTCGGAATGGGTTATACGACCCAAAGGTCCTTTCCCGGCTAACCCGAATAGTGAGCGCTTATTCAAAAATAAGTGTGGCATTCAAATTCAAGCAAATCACAACAAATATCCTTTCAAGGTAATTATTGATAGTCGGTTATTTAACTATCAATAGGTCTGCACAGCATCATCAGATTCCAAATAATTTTCCAAATTATTTGGATTCCAAAAATATCTTTACAAGATATATAATTTCCACACTTCAACTATTTGAAAACAATTTCAAATCAATTTCCACATTTCAATTTATCTTTGAAGATAAAATCTCAAAACATTTCACTTCATATTGGAAAACATTTCCATACCTATTTAATAATAGGTAATTCACAAATCCATTTATTTTCAACATTTGAAAATATTCAATATACTTAAATCAAAATTAAGTATATATTTCATTCTTTAAGGAAATCATTCTCTTTCACAAATTTTATTTGAGTCAAAACGAGTGTTACGTAAAACATTGTTACGACAACTCAAAATCACTAGTATAGGGATTCAAAATTTAGATAGATAAATAAATCCCAATACTATATAAAACATTTCCTTTCGGAAACCATTTACTATAACAATAGTGTTATAGTCCACCATTTCCGTATTTCTCGAAAACGTCTATTTCAACGATAAATGTTGAAATCTATGGTTTTGATACTTAACACGTTTTAAAACATCCTTTTTAAACAATTACTTCATTTTGTATTATCACTTTTCCAAAACATATCCATTTTATCTAATAATATATTCACTGTCCAAAATCGTGAATATACTTTATTTACCCAATTCAATGTTTCTACACATTTATTTAAAGGATTATCCACTATCCAAAATCGTGGATGTAATTCCTTTAATTAGCTTCTATAATTCACTTATCAAAATAAGTGATTTCAGATTTATAAACAATGTTTATAAATTCCAATTCTATTTATAAAACTTTGATTTATAAAAATCCTTGAATTAATAAATTCGATTTATAACTCAATTTTATACTAAAAATCTAATTTATAAGTTAATTACTTATAAATCTTTTATTTTACAACAATCTATTCATTTTATAACTTCACAAATTATAAGTCTATAAATTTCGTTCACTTATGAAATCCATTTTTCCATTTTAACACTTATAAAAACTCGTTTTATAATTCCAGTATTCTTACTTTATAAAATATCAATTTTGTACATCTTTTATATAAATCGTTCATAATAATTCAAAAATCCCAATTTAAAATCAAAATTGTTATTTTTAAACTTCAAAAATGGATCCGATGATGCAACAGCACCAAATGGTCAATCACAGCATCCAAACATCATATATCATCATATGATAACAGAATATACAACAATATCTGTAAATAAATCACTACGGTGAGGAATCCAGTCGGATCCCTCCAGCCTGTTTCCCTGCATCCACAGATGTTAGCACAATACCAATTTCACTTCAATGTGAAATTATCACGGTATATAGGATTTATAAATATTATCCGCTATTATGCGGCGCAATAGGGTCTCATCCGCTATATAATGCGGTAAATCAACTCCAATATTTACATATTCCAATATATATATATATATTGCTATATACATATATAATACCAATTTCACTTCAATGTGAAATATTCGCGGTATATGTTTTTAATAAATAACCTCCGCTTAATAACGGCGTATAATGTCTACTTCAACACAACAGATATCAATTTAACATCCAATCACACAATCAACAATTTTAAATCTAACTATTTAAAATTTAAATCGAAACAAAACATTTGATTGAGTGAGGAGTTCTCACCTTGATTTCAATTCCGTTCTAGCTTTTTATTTCGAATAAAATTAAACAGACGTTTAATTTCACCCAAAATTTTCACTAACTCTAATTGCTTCCAATCTAGTTCCATAGCATAGTGCTCGACCATACGATTCCAACGCAACTGGTTTTGTAATTTTTGGACCTCGTAGGACAAAGATACATCAATTTAAAGTTTATACAAATTTAAATATAATTAATAACTACAATTTCTTTTTCAATTTTAAACCTATGCAATCAGAGCCGTTGCTTTTGTTTATAGTAGATCTGGGCCGCCTAAATCATCTTCTTCTTCCCAGTAAAACGCGAGCAACCCTACCCATCGGCCGCCGTCTTCCCCTAATTATCGCGACCAAACTACTCGCCTTGAAGACAATCGAACTACGGCCCTTCGAAGCCCACGACGTGAGCTACCATCGCCATGAATTGCTCAAAGCTCGATCAGCCCCTGATGTTGAAAAACGTGCACGAAACGCACGTGAACGCGGCCCTTTTTCTTGCCCCATGGTCGACGATTCGACAAAGTACCCGTATGGATCTGAAGCTCTCACTTCGCTCTTTAAGTTTGTAGTTGAAACATTTACGTATAGATCGATGGATTAAGAGAGATTGAGAGGAAAAGTATGGAGTGATGTCGGCCATTAAATCTGAAGTGGCGGCTACTGTAAATTAGGGTTAGGGTTTTGATTGTTAACGTGTATATATATACGTATACAATAATATTAAATTCATTTTAAAACAACTTTTTCAAACGATCTCCAAATCAAACGTGTCGCCTGGCGTTCGTAAGGTTTACCCCGCGTTCCGAACACAATGGAACATGTTTCGGAGGCTAATTCGATCATCTGTGCGAGTTACGTAAATAAACAGTCAAATTTAAATCAAATCGATTTAAACCGATTTCGATGCGTTTTCGCTTGCCCCGGACAAACCGTACATCCGATTAACACGAAATTAGAAACCATATAATAATATCACATTACAGATCCGATGAAACTAGTTTCGTCGAAATCCGAGAATTTTTGAAAAATGACTATTTTAACTCGCCAAATTAATATTAAAACAATTCGATGCGTTTCGAGCTGCCACGGTCAAACGACAACTCCGATTGCTATAAAAATTGAAATCCGATAATAACAAACTATTACAGATCCAATGGAACTAGTTTCGTCCAATTCTGAGACTGTTCCAAAAATGGCTAATTTCACTAGTCGATTAAGTATTAAAATATTCAATTTTCACAAATTTACTTTAAATTCAATTTTAAAAGTTCTATAACATCACTATAACTTCAACATGATTTAATATAACTTTATAAATCATTTTTAATCATATTAAATCCAGATTTCAATTATTTCTGTAATTTCACCTATTAATTTATCGATTTAATTATCTAATTAAATCCAGATATTCGAATTTTAAATTATTCGACTTAATTAATTCCACTTGTTAATATTTAAAATCAATTAAATATTCGAATTTCAAATGTCAGAAATTCTGGGTCGTTACAGGATAACAGTGTTATCCGAAAACCACTTCGAACTAGCGTAAATATTAGAAAAGGAAATAGTGAAGACAAGGTCCAAGATGAATACTTTGAAGTGCAAGGACTATTTGTTACTAACCCCGAGGGTGATTCCAAAATGGGTGTGGCGGAAGTAGTGCCTTCGGTTCGTTCATCTCTTGAACGACTTGTATGGATGAGTGCTGACATTGTGTCAACATCTGGAAGGCAATGTTAGCATTCCAAGTGGCAGTGCTATAGTAAAAGTAAACGTAGCCTCAGGCCTCATCAACCGAAAATGACCGAAACAGGGTAGGCAACAGGGCTATATGGGTCGCTCCCATCAACGTATGTCATCACCATATCTAGAATCGATATTTGACCCATTTTGTATGCTCTGGTACGGTTCTGATCCCAACCGTGATGGAGATGTATTCGGTACTAGTACTCAAGTGGTAGACCGGTTCTGAGTAACTGGGGTACAAGATGTTCTTGTCAGACCCCAAGTGTATTTTATCTAGAGGTGTAACTTTCGGAAGGTAGTTCCTTACCTGGTCATGTATGGAATCCATTCTTAAATAAGGGCCATCGATTTTAGTTGTACACCTATTATGCTAGAATTTAACAATGTAACAATTTCGGCTATGTTGTATATTTACTTGAAAACTCTAGACATTATGATAATATCACTAGATTTTCAATAAAAGTGATTTGGTTATCGTAAGGTAAAAACCCGTTTGTGTTTATATGCAGCGTGGTCTTACGAGATACCCTTGATTTTAAAAGTGTTTTAAAAGTAATAATTCAGTTGTTTGAGTTTACTCACACCAGACCCATGTCTGACCTGGAGTTTTATTTTTTTTTTCTAAAACTCTTGGGTACTCAATATCTTATGAGTAGTTAAATGATCCAGGTTTCCCACGATTGCATTTTGGAGGAGCTGGAGCAGGTGCCTTCAACGTTAGTTAGCCACTATCTTATTTCGCTATGTATATATGTATGTATTTTATATTAGTGATGTAAGGACAGATAGTTATAATTGTCCCAGGTTGGAACTTGTACTATTATGACTCTGATGTACTAGTATGGCAATATCTATGTTAAATCTTATGTTGATTAATATATGTTGTTTATTTCGTTGTAAGATTCTGTGATTGTGAAGTTTCTTCTTATCTTTCGTTTTCTTCTATTCTTAATGACTCCTTTTAGAGTTAGAAAGGCAGTTCATTACAGAATTATTAAAAATATATTTAAACTTGAAACCACTTTTAAAATACCTTAATATATGTTATTATACATCCCTAAAAATATTTCAAAAAATTACTTTATTTAAATATCATTTTTAAACCTTTTAAAGTCTCAAAGAACATATAACTGCATTTAATAGAAGTGTTGTCAAAATTACAGAAACACCTAGAAAGTGTTGTAGTTGGAAAGTGTTGCGGTTTCATGTTTTTGCCACAAAACCTATTTTAAAGGCCTAAAAGTTTAGCCAGTTTTCAACTAGTTAACAAAAGATTTTGGACTCAAATATTTTTTATAGTAAATATTACACATATAGTACTTAATAGAACAGTAAAGAAACCCTTAAGGATGTATGTAAAAATAATATTAAAAATCTCCGAACACAAGGCATTACAAATTGCATCCATATCGACCTTTTCGCTTGCTAACTTTTGCAAACTATTTTCCTATCATTTTTACAATTTTCTAAACCAGTTCTTTAATGTCACATATACTACTGAAAGTTTAGAGCACAAACAAAATATATACTTTCCTAATACATTCACGTATAACCATTTTCACAAGTTAAACACAAGGGATTATCAAAGTGCACTTATATCGACCTTTCTCGCTCCAAACACTTTCAAACACACTCCAATTCCACACACAACCAAACCAAACATGTAAACACAAAGTCAATGCCATGTTACATGTTGTAGAGGGACTAAAAGTGATGATATATAATACAGAGTTGTCATTTGCTTTCAAAAGCAAGTATGGTCCATAGTTATAACTTCATTGGTTCAATACTTAGCATTATATTTAAACATACGTATATACACAATATATACACTTCAATAGTGAGTACACTCTCCCAAAAATAATCCTAAAATTGAGTAGAAGTTTCATGAACATAAGACCACTTCCTGCCATCATAAAATAACCATAGATCCAATCTTTCCTTTAAAAGGCTCACAACCACCCACCTAGCTCCAATATTGCTCATGGCCCAAGCATGAGCTCCCCCTTGAGCTTCCGTTCTTCTACTTTGGCTTTGATATAATTGTCTCCTATGTTGTTCTAGGCCCTTAGCCAAAGTTTAGTGAAGTTTGGATATGTTCTGTTATTGTTTAGGAATTTAAAAGTGGAGAGAAGAAGATGAAGAGATATGCTTTTCTATGTTTATAATTTTCAAAACAATTTAATAAAGCATATGAAGTGTACAAGTAGACTTAACAAGAGGTTGCCATCTACCTCTTACCTTTCATGAAAGGTCACAAAGCAACCTCCCTCACATGTGCAACTTTACAGCTCACCATTGACCAAAAACAAAATATGTTCTACTATTCACCAAAATATCATCTTTTTAATTGCTTTGCTAATCTCCCACTATTCACACTTGGTTAACCATAAAAGATAAAATATTTTTAGTTGTTAACTAATTACACAATAATTTATTAGGCAAGCCCAAAAAGATGAAACAACTTATATCGAGTAAAAGTCGTTTATAGACAAAATGATTTTCTGTCATAATATCAATATTTCTTCAAACTATTACCTTTGTAAACATATTTCAAAAATAAGTTTCTCACCATTATTTATTAATAAAAAGGGGATTAACAGGATTATGAATCTAATTCAGTCACATTTAACCAAGATTCAAATATTTAAATAATCAGATATTTAATTGCGAAGTGTTCAAAATTCCAATTCGTTACATTAGGAGAAAGACCATAGGTTAGGAGTTGTATATGGTACAACCGGTAAAGTGATATTCATCATGGTCAAAATACCAAGGCAGGTGAGTCCTAATGGCTACTAGGGAAATTGAAAGATTTTATGTCATTCTTAAGGTTTTGAGAAACATAAAATCAAGTGGAAGCCTTATTAGAAAAATGAAATGAATACGTTTAACCTTTATAATATTGTAATAATACATATTATACAAGTTAAAATAATCTACTTTGATAAACTTGTACGATTAATATAATTGGTAAAATGTTTATTGGTTGAAATATACAATGAACTGAATATAAATATAAGTGAACTAGTTATAGTGTATGAAACAGAAACCCGTATTAGGCGGTTGTATGGAGCTTTGTATTTTATACGCTATTATAGCTATGGTGGTAGTAGTGGTAACATACCATATAACACATCTTATTGGACGCACCAAGTTACGAAAATTGGATTTTTTAGATATACCAAATATTATTTATGAAATGATAAATTTTTCAGTATTGACTGAAAATAGATATAGTTTTATTCTGATAAGATTATTATCAATATATTTTAGAAAATAAATATTTAACAATGGTATTCATAACAAAAGTGATGCATTAGAAAATACATAAGTGTTTGAGAAGAAAATTCAATTATTTTGGAATTATGGACTAAGCCTCCATTTTGAAAAATAATTTATTAATCATATGATTATGAATTATATGGTACTGATGAATTGTATCTCAAATGATTAAGTGAAAATCACTCATTTAGTTAGAGAAACATAAGAGTTGGTAAAATGTTGGATTGATGCATATAGAATGGTACAATAAAAAGTCTAATGATAGCAAAATGAATACACTTACTTCATTTAATTCACTGATAAATCATCATACAAATGATGTGTATTTAATACACAACTAATACATTTATGATAAGTTCATTGAATAAAGAACGAAAGTAGGAAACATAACATATAAAGGAAATAAATGAATTTGATATAATCGAATTAGTGAGTGTATTGGAAAGGGTTCTAGAAAATGAATAAGATTCAATCTCAAAACCAATTTTCCCTATGTTATATAATGCTGTACTGATATGGATTGATCGTCCTTTGTTGGAAAAAGTACGGTTAATAATGAGTGAAGTTGCGTTAACTTCTTTCTCGTAAGGTCGTGTACTTAAGAGTAAGTACATAATGTTAAAATTAATTTCATCTAAAGCATAGCTTATAAGGTCGTACAAGATAAAGGTTGATAACAAACCCCAACATGTCTTAGGTCCAGTAGTTGACAGGTTGTGTGAGTCAAGTAGTTGCACGTAATACTTACTTGTGAAGGATCTTAGGCTGATCATCCCAAAGGAGTTTGGGACTAACCAAAATAGGTTAACTAATTTACATTATGAACATAAGTATTGTAAACACAAAAATAAATTATTTTTATGCATATATAAAATCAGTTCATAAAATATTTATGAATATATATTCTATCATACTGAGCAATGATTGTTGTTGCAAGAAACACCACCTTTATGATCGAAGGAATTTCCTTTAGAAATTAGTTGTAGTATAATATATTTTTATGTAATCTAGAGACTCGGACATAGAAACTGATTACATAGGATGAAATGAAATTAACCAAGCTGAAATATGCACCACTCATTAGTATGTTTAATAAGAACTCTCGCACGTTGAAGATAAACTATGAGATTCTTATCAATGTCAAAAAAGGACAATCCTTAGTTGTCAATAAGCCATAAAAAATATTGACTCTGTATGGCACGATGCGTAAATTCGAAATGGATTTCAAGTACGTTATCAAAATATGATTTTTGACAAATGTGTTTTCAAGTAGAAGACCAACACAGTTGGAATATGGTGAGCAACAATGATAAGAATAACAATGTAAATTTTAATTAGTTAAATTAACATAACATATTCCTCATTCAATGTGCTTAAGTTAATTCGGATTTTACTCGCAAAATTATCGCTAATATGACTGTGTTTTGGGACAATAATGTTGAAAAAAAAGTTCTAAACAACAATTTAGAATAGACTGTTTGCACATAACAATCCAAGTGTCTCAAAGTTGGTGGCAGCGATACAGAGTTAGTGGGTTTTGGATAAAATTCAGGAATAAATACAAAAGTGTAATTTGATAAGAATCAGTATTTTACAAATATTTTAAAAGAGAAATCGAATGGTTTGATTTTCAATGAAAATGCAAAGGAACCATGTATCTGAAAGAACCATATAGGTACTAAAATACTTCTAATATTATAAGTAAATAGCAAACTATGATTATCAACAATGCACCTGTGTTAAAATCATTTTAGTTTGGTTGATTATTTCTCGATTGAGAATTTGAAATGACATCTTTTATGATCAGTATAAAAAGATGTTGGGAATATTCTAAACGATATACACTGACACTATATTAAAAGCTTTAATACGGATCATGTAAGATTGATTATGCATACGCACTAGGATTTAACATACATGTCATATTGTCTATATCATCGCATTTTGCTTATGTATTTAATAGATAAAGCAGGTATCAAATTCTAATTAAGATCACTAAATAATAGTTTAAAGTGTTCTCGAGTATTTATGAAATATAAGAGAATTGCTTATGGAAAATATGAAATCCTTAATATTGGACTCGAGCTCCATAATCTATATCGAGTATATTATCAATCCTAAATTCTTATTCAATCTTAATTAAGTAACTTTAAGTTGGGATATTTCCAAACGAAAGGTTATAGCTGATTCAACCAAAAGGCAAAGCACATACATTACCTTGAATAACGCTGTAGCAAAAGATGTGTGTGCGTGTTTGTGTGTTGCATAAATTTATAACCGAGTTAGAGGTGATTCCAAATGTTGAGAACACCATGACTTAGTTTTGTGAAAAGAATGTCATGATAAGGATCGTGAAAGGTGCTATAGGTCACTAGAAGTCAAAAACATACTTTGAAATGTTTCATTTTTTAAAGGCTGTTTATCATCGCTGACGAGATTTAATTGATATAGTAGAAGATATAACAACATTGCATATCGGTTCATTAAGGGATTTGCTCGATCATTTTGTGAAAATTGATCAAGGGAATGGAAATAAGATTCCATAATTGATTCTAAGTGCAAGTGGGAGGCTGATAGAGTTAGGGGTATGCCCTAGAGTCAATTATGTAATTTGTTATATATATCTAACTCTGTGACAGATTTTATTCATAATAAAGGTATTTGATTTCTATTATATATTTTGGTATATAGTGATATAATTAATTAAGTTACTAATTTCATTTATATAGATAAGAAAATCCTTAAATGTTATGTGATTGTAGTTGCAAATAGATGTAATCGCGAGTAATTAATCACAATAATAAAATAACACTTTATTCTAAATATTTCTAGTCAAGATGTTTTGAGAAAGGATATCGATATATCTGTTAAGAGCAGTGTATGTAATGCTCTTCAAATGTTCGGCAATGTATTATTAATGGCTACTGGAGGCACCAATGAGTTACATACTAATAGTTAATGGATAACAAGAAATGACTTATTCGAGAGTTTCCTGTTTGTTAATCATAACTAAGGTCTAATAGGAAATCATAAAGTGATGAAACAACACAATCCCATCAACTTGAGAATATTGTTGAACTTCAATGGGGATAATCCACATTGATTATAATCAAATTGTGGCATGACGTCCATCGAATGATTATAGTTGGGTGTAAGTTGAAAAATTGAAAGTAAAACACTATTCATTAGAGAATTCATCTGCTCAGTTATATGAGGTTAGTATCATGGTTAACTTTAGTCAACTCAAATTTAAAATCTTTGGCCAGAGTAGTAGGTTAATAATAAATATTATTGAACTAATGAGTTTGTTTATGGACTAACCATGTTGAATCTAGATGGTATTGGAATTTTGACCAAAATTGTATTATGTAAGTCCTAATGTGATATAATGCTGCTGAAGAGAATTTATATAAATTATCGTTATTAAAGGTACCGCCTAAGAAATTATGAAATTGGATTTTACCAAAATGATTTATAAGCAATGAATTCGACCAAACTGTCATGCTATAGCTAAGATGACGTGTGAACGTTGGTAGTTGGATTATTCAATGTTAATCATTGACTGAATTCACCCCTCTAAGTCGCACAGCCGCATTAGTTATTTCTTATAAAACTCACAAGATTTAATTAATTTATAAAATTTTATAAGTTGGTTAAACTAATTTATATTTGTGAAATATTAGTTAATTTTAACAAGGAACGTCTGCCAAGTCCCTAGAATTGGAAGATGATGTAAGAAAAGTCCCTTCTAAAAAAGTTATGAAAATTTGGTCCCTATTTTTAGTTTTTGACTAATTTATGCCAGTTTTGCTCCTGATTTTTAATGCTTGGCTGATTTTCTAGAAAGGGACAATTTGGTAAAAAATAACAAAACAGGGACCTGATTTACATGGGTTTATTAGCAGGGACTTTTTGTACATGAGCTTTGAGAATATGGACCTTTGGTCCAAAACCCCTAATTTTAATTTATTTAATGCTTTGAATATTGTTGGTAATTATTTAACTAGGGGTGACCATAGGATAAGGGAATGAAGAAATTGATTAATTGAAATTTAAATGGGAACTAAATAAGGAAGTTGAATGAAGAGACCGAGAACCTTTTATCCCATTAAAACAAATCCCTCCATTATTCTTCCTTTATAGAAACCTTTCTTTCTCTTCTTCCTCAATAGCATGGTTGAAATTTTCTCTTCAAAGGAAAAATACAAAACAAATTCTACTCAAAACATCAAATTTAATGAAAAACAAAGATAATTCATTTTTCTCTTGCAAAGTAGGAATGTAGATTCACTTCCAAGGAGATGTAATAAATGATGGTGTAACAAGGGGAAAGGCTTTTGGTATGTTTCTCTTATATCTAATTTATTCATGATGCTCCAAAATGATGTTGCCATTTATTATTATCCGGTTTGAAAGTTCATTTATGAATTGTGATTAAATGTGAATTCTATATGTGTATGGTTTTATTCGAATGTTTATATCTTGATTGGGTCTGAAATGATTAATTATTTAAGAGTTGATTTGTTAGAAAATTTTCATGTATTATCGTTATTAATTAATTATTTGTCTAACCAAACAATTTATGTTTTAATTCATTTAAGATCTGAAACAAAATTCTTTTATTTGTTGGACCTGAGATTGTATGTTATTATAAATCTATTTTTCTATAATGAATTATAATTTTTACTATACTTTATTCCCCTTCGACATAGATCTAAATTTTGATGGACCGAGTGATGTATATGTAGGTGTGTATGTCTTTATATTTGTGTGTGTGTATGTGAGTGTTTATGTGTGTGTGCGTGTATATATATATATATATATATATATATATATATATGTGTGTGTGTGTGTGTGTGTGTGTGTGTGTGTATGTATATGTATATATGTTTATAAATTCATTTTCATATTTCTTAATTATAAAGCTTATTATAGGATGTTATTATATACACACACCTGAATCATCATTAACGCCATTTAAATAGGTACTAAAATTAATTGGCAATAAGTAATGCAAAAACCCACTTCAGTCGATTATGCAAAACTGAGTAAAAAAAAATAGACACGATTTTGCATAGCCTAACGATGTGAATATTAAAAATCAGAATCTTAATTATAAAATAAGTAATAACTTCCCCAATCAACAACTAATGGTAGAGTATATTGAAATTAATCATGTAAGTAAGACATATTTTATTGTTTTTGAAGAAATCATTGTATGAATAAATTGTTTTTTTATTACTATAAAGACTATTGGTGATATTTATGTATACTATAATCTCCATAAATCTTAATAGATTGCTTTTCCTACTGAGCAATGCAATCAAATAAACTTAACGTAGTTGCGATCTATTTGAAAATCGACTTAGTTTTTGGGCAGCAAGTATTCAAACATGTTGGAGGTGAAATTGTTCATTTTGTTTTTTTGAAAGAAAGGTGAATATATTCGTTTGTTTTACATTTTTTGGGAAAGAGAAAATGCAGGAGGAAGAAAAAAAAATTAAATTTGTGGGTGTGGGTGGGTGTGTATAATAATTTTGCGGGTGTGAAGAAAAATTGGTGAGAG
The DNA here is from genome assembly GCA_030737815.1 of Allium fistulosum. Classification (NCBI taxonomy): domain Eukaryota; kingdom Viridiplantae; phylum Streptophyta; class Magnoliopsida; order Asparagales; family Amaryllidaceae; genus Allium; species Allium fistulosum. The sequence continues at coordinate 418,000,441 of CM060907.1, read as the reverse complement.
GTGTATATTTGATGCGTGTAGATAGTAACAACCTACTATATATGTATGTAAATACTAAGTGTAATGTTTTAGATCCAATTATGCCATTAAGGTAAATATATTAAATTGTAAAATATTGATTTACTTTATGCCGATTGTATGCATTTTCATATTTACAATTTTAGTGGTTTGGATGTTTTGTTATAATTAAGTTTGGAATTAATATGGTATTAAATTAACAGGAAATTATTGTCAAGGACAAAATTTCTCAGCGTATTAGCCTCAAGGATAGACCTTCAATATTTTAGCCTGAAGCACAACTTTTTTTAGGTATTAGTTTTTAGTTATTGATGGTAGTTTTTAGGTATCAGTTTGTAGTTATAGGTAGCAGTTTTTACGTATCGGTTTTTAGTTTGGTAGCAGTTTTGAAAGAATATTTGTCCTTATGAATAATTTTGGAAGAATGTTTGTCCTTATGAATAATTTTTAGGAGAATGTTTGTCATTTTGGTAAAAATACGATGTCGTGTCCTTGAGGCTAAAAATATACAAATTTTTGTCCTTTAAATTAATTTCCCCTTAAATTAATTGTTAAATTGGTGCTACGGGAAGAAAAGTAAAATTTCACTCCATGTTATTTCTTTTTTAATTTAGATTTGATTAGATTTAAATATTACATAAATTTCCTTTCCATCTGCATTCTTCAAATTTTCTCCTATTTCGAAATGTCAGTTTTATGTGAATTGTTTTCATACATTTTTTATTTTTAAAAATAATAAAAATATGGAAAAAAAGATTATACACACACACGTGACACACGTGTGTGTGTGTTTTTTTGTGTGTGTTTCTAAACTTATATATGTGCTACTATTAGTATGTGCATACAAACTATATACATATATTGTAATATATTCAAATATGTAAATGCTTAGGCATTTGTATTTCGGATATCCATGTTAGTTTATCACATGTATATGTAAGTATAATATATATGTATATAAAACAGATATAAATCCAAAAACCTTGATGTTCTTTTGTTTGTTTACGTGTACACACACACAATGTTTATATTAGATTACTTATGTTGTCGTATGTTTAAATATATACATGATGCATTCCAGAATGAAACATTTAGTTGAATTGTTAATATGATTAGTTAAAAAATATAATATAACATTAAAAAAATATGGTTTTACCTAATAACTAGATTCGTTCTAGTGAAATCCATTAGACTTTAAGTATACCATTTTCATTCACTGTAGACCTGTCTAGTTCCTTAAACCTTTTTATTGTCGGGAAAGAAAGTAGTATGGAAGTAAAGTTTAGACAATTGTGCTTAAACTTTTAAACTTTTTTCGCCAGACCTTGAGCTAATATATCGAAGGTGTGGTATATAGTTAGAGTTTTAAGGTACATACATACATACACACATACATATGTGTGTGTATGTATATTAGAGTGAAATGTTAAAACATGCAATATAATTTGTCAAAATGGAGGGATCACGATTTCGCAACGAGGAAGACGAACCTAAAGTATGAGGTTGTATGGAGAATTTTCAAGTGCAAAATAGTGCTAAAATGGACTAAAAGCAAGATTTGAGGTTGAATGTGGAATTTCGGTTTTTTGCTTAATGTTTTAAATGCTTAAATCACACCTTTAACTGTCTGACAACTCTTAATGATTACGGTGTTATAATTATGTTCTCAATCTCTAGTGCTGGCTGACCCATAGTAGTAGATCAAGCCAAATAAAAAAATTCAAATACAAACGTTAGGAGCGCATTTTAGAATTTTACTAATTCGGTATTCTCTTCTACACATAGAAACTTGAGGTAAAACTTATTAGTGAGATTGGTCCAGTATATTTTTTAATAGTCTTTAATTGCGATCGTAACTGAATCACTCTTCCATACTATAATATGATTGGATGTAAATAAAGTAGTCAAGTCCCTACATGTGGACTAAGTTAGGTCTTTAAACGGTCGAATATGAATTCAGATAGTGTCATATCTGTATCTGTATCCAAAATAATTTTTGAATATCAAATATCCTTATCTGTGGATGCGAATGGATATCTGATATTCCTCGATTAGTTCACAGCATATAAATCTAAACTAATAATAGAAAATTTTAAATAATTATAAATTAATTTCAGCACTAAAATTATAAAATATAAAAATACACTAAGGAAAAAAAATCTTAAACGACCCAGTTAAAATAGTAAATAATAATCATTTTATGTACTAAAATACATAAAAGAATAACTAAAATCTTGATAAAAACAAAACATATAACTATTGATGTTAGATATGGCCATATCCGCATTCATAACCATTTTTCGAATATTTAATAATTTTTCATATTCCGGACACGGATATAGATGGATTACGGACTTTTCAAATACTCATTATCAGCTTAGACCTACTTCTATCCAAGCATGTTAAATTTTATATTTTTCTGGTTCTCATTTGTTTATGTTGACGATTGATTTAGCTAATTGTTTGTACGGTTACTCGAAATTTTAGTAATATATTTTCAGTGAAAAATGTCAAAATAGTATGTGCACGTGTGGATATCTTAACTAAAACGGACAAGCGTTAGTTCTTCAATATTTTTTAAAAAGTTGGATAAATACTAAACAAATACCATGACATAGCGGACCAGAGTTTAACGGCTTTAACAAGTCAATTGTTGAAGTCCCAAATCAGTTTAGCTATCGAGGACTATCTTTAAAAAAAAACCAAAAAAAACACCTTCGCAAAACACTGCTGTCAAGTTTTCATATCTAAACTGCATATATTTGCATTTAGAATTGCAAAATTATTGCACTTTACACAGTTTATTTTTGTAAATTAAAATTTTGCAATCCACGTTGTAAAAAGAGAGAATTAATTTGGGGGGAATTAATTTAAAGGACAAAAATTTATATATTTTTAGTTTAAGGACATGACCTCAATATTTTAACCACAAAGACAAACATTCTCCTAAAAATTAATCATAAAGACAAACATTTTTTCAAAATTATTCATAAGGACAAACATTCTTCCAAAACTGCTACCAAACTAAAAACTGGTACCTAAAAACTGCTATCGATAACTATAAACTGATACCTAAAAACTGCCATCAATAACTAAAAAATGATACCTGAAGAAAGTTGTCCTTCATGCTAAAATACTGAAGGTTTGTCCTTGAGACTAAAACGTTGAAAATTTTTGTCCTTGACAATAATTTCCTGTTAATTTAAAGGACAAAAATTTATATATTTTAGCCTCAAGGATACGACCTCAATATTTTAACCACAAGGACAAACATTCTCCTAAAATATATTCTTAAGGACAAACATTCTTTCAAAATTATTCATAAGGACAAACATTCTTCCAAAGCTGATACCGAACTAAAAACTGCTATCGATAACTACAAACTGATACCTAAAAACTGCTATCAATAACTAAAAACTGATACCTAAAAAAGTTGTCCTTCAGGCTAAAATACTAAAGGTCTGTACTTTAGGCTAAAACGCTGAGAAATTTTGTCCTTAATAATAATTTCCTGTTGTAAAAATATGCGCTCTACACATTAAATATTTGCAGTCCATACGGTAAGTTTTCATTTTACAAAAATTTGCAATTAAAACGGCAAATATTTACATTTTAAAATGCATGATTGAAAATATATATAGTTTAAAATGCATATTTTTGCTGAAAGTTTTAATAGGCGTGTTTCATAAAACTTGTACGTAACAAGGATTTTTACATGTATTAAGTTCGAAAAAAAGGATTGATCCTAGTTTTCACTTGGGATCGATCTTACAATGTATTTCTTTTCTCTCGTCAAAATATTAGATTGGACTACTGGTCGAAATTAATAATGTTCATTTATGTATTTTGAACTTTACCATCATGTAATGTTTCATTGTCCACTATATCTAGCTAATTGATGCAGTAGATAGTTCACTAAGAGTAAAGTAGACACCTTGCCTAATATACATACAAGTAGGCAATGGCACTAGTCCGCGGGTGTGGCGCATGAAAATGAGGCTTGTGTTCTGGTAAAAATGCCCAGGTTCGATTCCTACCATGTGCTTTCTCATCCTATATAAATTTACCCGGGGGTACGGGGGCTTGGATCAGCGGACGGCTTTAATATACACTCCTCAGGAGTTTACCGGCCCGTCGGGTTCTCTTGGGTTTTCAAAAAAAAAAAGTAGGCAATGGCACGGGTTTTGATCCAAACCCGTCCTGTTAACATGGGTACAGATTTTACCCTAGCTGTCCAGACCCGATCCAAGTCCGATCCGATTACTATTAGATTTAGGTACGGTTTTATCAAAACCCGATACGATTTGAATCTGATTCGACTATTTGTTTTCCATAGTATCAAAACATTTGTTTTAAGTTATTTGTTTATCATTTTGTTTGTTTGCATGTAGATGTTTTTGCTTACTTTGCTTTGAACACAGTTACATCACCATCCAATTGTATGTTAACATTGTTTATGTATAAATTTTACAAAAATTGCAATTTTAAAATATGATTTTAACATAAATATTACCCAATGGGCTTGAAAAGTCCAACTTCAAGCAAGATGGACCGGACTCGATTATTGGTTTCGAAATATCCTAAAGGTTTGAGTTTCGATTATTGTAATCAGATTCGGATACAGACTTTTGAAAAACCCAAACCGAAACCAACGGGTTTAAAATGCCCGACTTCAAGCCCGACGGACCAAACTCGATTATTGGTTTCGAAATACCTTAAAGGTTCGGGTTTTGATTATTGTAATCAGATTCGGATACAGACTTTAACATACCCAAACCAAACCCGAAGCATTGACAGACAGACCTACATATAAGTAGACCAACAGTGGTACACAATCATCTATCAAATCATAAGCAAGCATACAACTCATGGCAACTTACATTCAATCTAAAATGAAATCAAAAGTAGTGATAGTAGTACAAGAAAGTGGCTAATGAATCGAGGTTATATCTGCATACAACACAATAAGTCATCAAACACAGAAGCTGTAAAACATTCATGAGTAGTTAATGGAAAGCTTCTTCTTCCTATGTTGCTGACTAACAGACCCTTCCTGAGCACTGCACATTTGAGAGGACTTGATTCCAAGTCCCAACCTTCTAGAAACCCCACTCCACACTCCTCCCAACTCACCCTTCTTCTTCTTCTTCTTCTTCCCTTTTCCCAATCTCTCAATCTCTTCCCTCATGGCCGTGTACTCCTTCTCCAGCTCCGATACTTTCACCCTCATATCATCCATCCCCACCTTAAGGACCTGGTTCTCTTGGACCGCCGTTGCCCAGCTGCTGCCGCCGCTGCATTGCTCGCTCCTGGTTTGGAGCGGTCTGGAAGTGTTGTGTAGGTTATCGGAGGAGGATGCGAGGAGGAAGCAACCCTGGATCGAGGTTCGAAGTTGAAGCTGCTCGAAGAAGAGGACTTGGACTATGATCCGGAGGGGCAGGCGCTCGTTTTGGGCAGCGTGCGTGCATGCTTCCAGGGATAGTTTCTGGCAGTCCATCAGCCTGCAGAGTTGCTCTCTCTCCCCTTCTTCCACAAATGGGTGTGCCTGTTTATTTTCACTCCCATTATTGTTGTTGATGTTGCTTGCGGTGACAAAATATAGAAGGGACATTTTTTTCGAACATACTTCAAAAGTTTCAAAATTCATTTCCGTCACCTTTCAAAAAAAAAGTTCACGTGATGCCCAAATCAAATTTTTAAATGAAAATATGCAGTTTAAACCACATATATTTGTAGGTAAAACTGCAAATATTTGCATTCTACAGTATAAATATTTACAATTTTAACTACATAATTTTAATAAAATAAAAAATTTGCAGTTCAGACTGGAAAAATGTGCATTATACACACATTTGCAGTCCACGCTGTAAATTTCCATTTCAAAAAAACGTGCGGTTAGAGCTGCAAATTTTTGCATTTTAAACTGCAAATACGTGCAGTTTAAAATGTATATTTTTGCTGGAAAATTTGACAGAAATGTTTCGTGAAATTTATTTTTAGAAGGGTTTCTCTAGTATATAGTTCGAAAATAAGGGGTGGATCCTAATTTCCACAATACAAAAAGAAGTATTGTGGAATTAAAAAAAATGCAAAATGACAAAAGCAGAAAAATATTTCTCTGAATAATAGGATTGAGAACCAAATTTTCACATTTGAAAAAGGTTTCTAATTTCCACGATATAAAAACATGTCTTTGAGAAGGGGTTTTTCGGGTATTAAGTATGAAAATAAGGAACGAATTCTAATTTCCACAATATAAAATGGGGTATTTCGGTTCACATCCAAGTAGAAAAAAAGGCAGAATGACGATCAGAAAAATATTTCTCTGAATAATAGGATTGAGAACCAAATTTTCACATTTGAAAAAGGTTTCTAATTTCCACGATATAAAAACATGTCTTTGAGAAGGGTTTTTCGGGTATTAAGTATGAAAATAAGGAACGGATTCTAATTTCCACAATATAAAATGGGGTATTTCGGTTCACATCCAAGTAGGAAAAAAAAAAGGCAGAATGACAAGATCAGAAAAATATTTTTCTGAATAATAGGATTGAGAACTAAAATTTCACATTTGAAGAGGGTTTCTAGTAACATAATACAAAAAAAAACATGTAATTGTATTACCTTGAGGTATACATCAATGGCGCGATATAAACCATCATCCAAAGGTCGAGCATAATCAGGCACCGCTGCAGCTAAAGCCTTAAATTTCTTTATCTTCAGATTAACATCCGGTGCAACTTCAGCAAGATACCCATCAATAAGCCGTGCCACTTTAGTGATCGGAGTAATGGAAGGAGATGCCATGATTGCATGTTCATCCTCGACTAAACAAGGCGATTTCCCACCACTGTTCTCCTTATCCATCTCCAAAAAATGATCAAGAATTCTTTCTACACAATCAACATTATAAAGTGTCTCCATAGAATGAGCAAATGTAGGTATAAGCAAATCATCGAGGCTGGCCTCGTCTAACTGTACACCTATTCTTCTTTCCAGGTTACAAAGGCACGAAGGTTCGGCTTTTATAATCACAGCGGTTCTTAGAAGGCCACACAAGAACTTAGTCGATATCACGCCTTTCTTAACAGGTAAAATATCTGTTATATCTTTGATAAGCTCCCTTTGTTCTTCCACAGCCATTGAATCTGGAAATTTTCTCTTATCAAAACCCGGAAGATACTTCTTAGTGTATACTACAATAGACCCAGCAATTATCTCTTCTTTTATACCTCTACCTTCCATGACCGAAATCAACCTTTTATACAATGGAAAACTAAGAGAAGATACATCATCATACCACCAATCTAAGCTAAAACTCTTAGGCCTTGCACCTGTACTTATTCCATTCCACAATACACTGAATACATTCGGGTCGGTGCATGCTTTCGCAGCTAGTGATTCTATGCATCTCTTAACAATGTGAAGGTCCTCGGCATAAGGAAGTAGTTTAGTACATGTTTGCAGTGATTGTATTGAATCTTTCCAACTACGGAGGACTACTTGGTTTAATAGTGTTTCGGAATGTGATATTAGATTGTTTTCTGACACCTCTTCGGTCATTTGAAGATGTTCTGAAGCACATCTGAGATATACTACATCCGAAGCAGTTAAATCGAGCTTTATATCGTAGCAAAATTTGGCTACGAGTTCGAAGGCTTTTGCACCTCCTGGTAAATCGGTTAAATTTATAATGCAACTGTCATCGTTGTTATTCGATTTGGCTTCGAATAGTTTTTCTAGCACCTGACTCTTTGATAGAAGTGGGAACTGTTTTTTTTTGTCCATGATATAATAAATCAATAATGAGATAATAAACATAGATATATATTAATATAGAACTGGTAAAATTGGTATACTACCTTGTGCAGATGAAATGATATATCTCCAACTTCAACAGTGATGTCACTGGGAAGGCCATTTGTGCAAAACCTGAATTGTACATATAGTTGATGATCATTGCCAATTTTATGCATTGATAATACAAATTTAATCACTGTCATTACCATAAAACAAAAGGAACTCCCAATGCAATAATACAGCATATAAGATAAGAGAGAAAGTCATGTCTGTATCTGGTTGCTTAAACATTAACACTAGTGTTGAATTTGTGTGTTTAACCTTGCTAGAAGCATGATAGGCATATATGTAAAATACTGAAGCAATACAATCCCAATGATATAGCCTTCAAGAATCACAGGGCATCAGAAATTGGAAAATAAAATAATAACAATGAGCTTTTATTAGTATCTAGATCTTATAAAATAGAAAATTTTGATAACACCATTGCTCACATGTTTGTACTAGAGTTGTGCTTAAATAAATAAATATAAAAAGCACTTGTTATATTATACTGTTTCCATAATTGATTGGATATATGTTATATTTCTTGTCATTTGTATTGTTTTGATTACCATGAAGATTTTATTTTCCCAAACAACAAAAAAAAAAATTCAATCTCTCACATTTTACTCAAAATTACATGAAAAGAACAGAAGAATAGAATGGTGGTTTACTTCTATAAATGTCAATCTATAGAAATTGAACTGTTAAAACGACGACTTTAAATCTTGGAACTAAGAATTTCAGATGATGAAAAATAAAATATAATAAGTATAAATTCAGATCCTGAGTTACTAATACATTGCAACTAGAGTGTTGCGCTTTTCCTGGAATTAAAAAGCAAATAAGTACAAAAATCAAGCATAACTAAAACGACAAATGTGTTAATATAAACTATACAAAGTCATATTTCAGCAAATAATCAAAAATATTCAACCAAATATTAAAAGGAAAATGACATTGCTTACCAAATTTGGCCTTCTTGTTTGAAATAATCTAATTTAGATCCAAGCTTCATTCTCGAACTGTCACTTGGAAAATGCCCCTCTTTAACTACAATCTTACCAAAAAATGGAAGCCCAGATTTGTTTCTTCTCTACAAGATTATCAAAGATCTTGCATTGTGCAGAAAGAAGAAAAACAATGTCCTTGAAAGAGAGAGAACACTGTAACTTCACTGATAATCAGCGAACAGAAACCAAGAAAATACTCAAAACCCCCATTTAATAACCCCCAAGTTTTAAAACCCACAAGCAAATGACGCTATATTGAAAAAGAGCAAGAACCCAGATCGCAGAATTGTCAAAAGGTCAAATTTCCAATTACTTAGCAGTGAGTGGATTTTTTTTGATAAATGAGAATGTTGAAATAAAAAATACAAAATGCAAGCAGCTTCTATTCTGGATTCTGCTTGTTTTGTTCTGTTTGGAGCGATATTAAAGATAAAAAAGAACAGATTGAATGAACAAATTTACTTTATTAAACAAAAAGCTTTATTTGTTTCTTTTAAATGTGTTTAACTTTATGAATGTGTCCACCCATCTTCACTAATCACCTTATAAATATGTTTAACTTTATGAGCTTAAAATTTTATTATTTATAACATAAGGTATTTTCAAAACAATCTCGTCCATTAACTATGCTGATAAAAAATCAAAGTTGCTCTTGTTACATTTAGTGTAACTAAACTCATCAATGGTCGCATGTACTAACACAATCAAACGACATAAACCAATTAATTATGTATGTGTAGTATGGAAATTACATAAGATGTGCTCCATATATGTTTTTTTCCAATTGATCCCGTCGTTTCAAAGTTGGACCAAAATAATGTTTTAAACACTGAATTACAGCAAGCTGCGAGTACATGTTCGACAGTAGTTTCGAAATAGCAAACCACCCCAGATTGTCATGAAATTTTACAGGAATGTAATTCAACACTCCTACTTCAATCTGCAAAAATAATCACTCAAATCCGATTTGAAACGAAGAATCTGCGTCGTTTCAAAGTTGGACCAAAACAAGGTTTTAAACACTGAATTACAGCAAGCTGGGAGTACAAGTTCGACAGTAGTTTCGAAATAGCAAACCACCCCAGATTGTCATGAAATTTTACAGAAATGTAAATCAACACTCCTACTTCAATCTGCTAAAAGAATCACTCAAATCCGATTTGAAACGAAGAATTTTTAACTTGTTCAAACCTACTGTCGAATATTGAGTCGCAGCTTGTTTTAAACGGATAATACTTAGTGTAATTTCCATTATTTCGATGTTTTCTTGATATTTCTTTCTGGATTTCATACACAGGTATTATAATGTATTTTAAAAATGTTTTTCTAATAAATGGGCTTTCGAAATTATTATTACATATTATTTTTTAGTATAAAAATTATATACTCTATAATAAGTGAATTTCAAAGGCAATTTCTAAAGCGATTTCGAAACGTTTCTAAAACTTGTTTTCTTCAACTTAATTTCTATATAAAACACACAATTTTGCACTTTGAGCGAAAAAGGAGGAGAATTAAATGATTAGATATACTTTAGTGAGATCGAAAAGAAAAAAAAGTTCAATATTTGAACTTCATGGAGTGCAAAACAAACTTTACTACTTTATTTCTGATCAGAAAAAAGAACTTGATATATACCTGTAACACCCCTAATTTTAGTTTAACATTATTCAGGATATATTTTAAAAAAAACCCACTCCGAAGAGTAGATCCCAACCCAGGATATTTAATTAGATAGAATAATTTAAATAGTTAAGGAGAATGAGGCTTGGTTATTAACAAGGTCGTGCCTTAAGTAATGGGATTATTTTGAAAAACTTAACACATAAGAGAATATATGAGAGGGGCAAAATAGGTAGATCCATCTTTTAATCCTTAAACCTCTCCCCCTCATATCATTCTTATTTTACTCAGACAAAAACAATCAAAAGAAGAACATAAGGAGGTCGGCCATAACCTAGGGGAAAAGGGAACCAAATCTTTTAACGGAGATGCATAAGGTAAAGCTTAGGGAAACTAGAGCAACATCAAATCTCAACTCCAACATCAGATTTAAGGTGAATAATGGTAAACCATCTCTTTATTTTTTTTTTGAATTCGGCTCTGGGTAGTATCCAAATATTTTGATAGATTTTGCCAAGTTATGGTAGAGTGTTTATTATTTGGATAAAATAATAAATTATGGGATTTTTATGAAATTGTTTAAATGAGTTTTAAGGGTAAAACCTAATTTTTTACTTCAAATGCTTTGTTTTTCTGATATGTTGCATAAAAAATTAATTTGAGGATGAGGTTTTAATTTCATAAATTTTCAAGTTAAAATGAATATTTTATGAATTTTCTAATGTGTAAATTGGGTTTATTTCAGGCTTTAATTATTAAAAATGGTTAAATATAGTTTTTGGCCCCGAAATTTTTATAAGGTAAAGAACGAGGTATTTATGAATTTCTTGGATTTTTGGGATTTTTCCCCGGTAAATTCGAATTATTATAAATTTATTTTGTTAGATAAGCATTTAAATTAATAATAAATTATGGTCAGTAATTAATTATGTTGGCAAATGATTTTAGGACTTTAAAAACTAGATGCGGTAATTTTTCTTAAATGAATTGGTTAAAGTATTGAATTATCCAATATAAATTGGACAAGAGTTAAGATTTGCTGAAAAGAAATTGCCTTTAATGGTAATAAATCAGTTTTCACAATAATTACGAGAATGTCATGCCGCTCCTAACAATGCCGAGCTTAAGATGACGTCTTAGCTATGAGCGTCAATGTCGACATAGAGGGAAGTCTATGATAACCAGTTAGGAAGTTATGGAATGATTCCAAACGCGTCAAAGTCGACTTCATCGACAACCTATTATCGACTGTCATCGCCATCTCGTGATTCCTTTAGAGGTTTAAAGCTTAATGCTAAAATCACTGCATGTTTTCACCATTATTCTAAATGACGCCGCCTCACTTGTGTCGCCATCATTGTTGCTGCTTGTTTTAACTTCGACTCTATATATTTGGCGGCATAGTAGCAGAGATGGCTAAGTATAATGTTTTACAATGGCACTACTAGTTTTGATGCAGCTATTCATCAATGTTGGCAAGGTTTTATATTGCATTTGATTGGCAACGATGGCACACCGCATCATGCCGCATTTCTTCCTTTTAGTGCCGGTGAGGTTTAGTTTTATGTAAATTAAAACTATGTTTTAAAGAGGCGATATAGCCAACCCTACGATTTTGGCAATTGGCCATATGATTTATAAAAATCTAAAGTTTTGTTTTTAAAGGTAAATACCCTATATCATATGTATGTCGACAACCTTATTTTCAACATAGATTTTTATACTGAAAAGGATTTAAGCTTTTGTTTTCAACCTTGAATAGAGGTCGACATTGTTATTAACGTCGAAAATATTATCTACTGTCCAAATTAATGGTTTTGAGCCATATGTTATATAATTTCGACTTTGATCGTTAAGGATACCAATGTTTTACATTGCTATGTGCTATAAGCATATGAAGTTAACATTATTTATTGGGGTTACCAAGATCGAATAAACTCGACACTAATCATTGGGGATACCAATGTATATTTTTAATGAGTCCGACTAGATCATTAGGGATAACAATGTATATTATTTTGCGATGTTATAAGTTAAGGGGTATACAACCTAATTGGGGACACCAATAGACTTAGGTTGAACATGTGGGTTAAAAATGAATTAAATTGATAAGAGATGAGTTCATAGTCATACTAGGAAAACTATGGGACGTGAGATGGATAGTCCACATCATCCCGGAGATGGATAGTCTCTATATGGTTAACGAAGGGTTCATAGTAATCCTAGGAAAATTATGGGATGTGTGATGGATAGTCCTCGCCGTTTTAAATAATAAAATATATGATATGGATAGTCCACCTTACCTTGATAATGAAACCATATGTGATGGGTAGTCCATATGGTAGGACGATGGGTAATCCAAATAATCATATGCAAGATGGGTAGTCCACATAAGAATAAGATGGACATGCAATGCAAATTTGATGGGTAATCCAGTATATATTACATAATTGCAAATACTCTTTAATCTATTCTAACAATTGTGGATGCATGAGCACAACATACAGTTAATATGTTTTGGTTAAGATATTAGTAAGGGGAAAACCCGTTCCATTCAACGGTGTGGTATCACTAGATATCTATTGGTTCGAGATGATAGGTTATTATTTACACTAAACTGTACGTCTAACCCGAAGTTTTTGTTTTTCCCCTTAAATTCTTCGGTACTCGTTTAAGTAGGTCGGGAATCAGGGATTTCAGGTTTCTAGTTGGATGAATAAGCTTCTAGAGATGTGCAGGAGGCAATTTAGCTATTTAGGAGTTCTTATTTAATCCACTGTGTTGTTTGAATTTGTTTGTATGGATGTAATGGAAAGTTATATAATTGCCAAGTGTTAGACTTTGATCGACCAAGGGGCATCTTCATATGTCGCTCTTAGAGTATTTTGTAATAATCATATTTTCTTTGAACATGGGATTGAAAATGGGATTTTGTAATGAATATGAAATGTTATTTGTAAAATGAAATATGAAAGTTTGCAATTACATTGTGTTTAATATTTTTTATATTCACGCGTTTCTAATTATTGATATGATTAACATAGCTGCATTTTATCATCAGAAATTAATACTATAGATGACTGCAACATCCGTAGCACTTAGTTTCGGGCCTCAAAATGGAGGATGTTACAAATTGGTATCAGAGCATAGGTTTAAGTAAAACTTAAAATATTAAAAGACTGTTTTAAACATAATCCGAATGAATTAGAGAATAAAATTAGTGTACGAGATAAAGCTACAGTAACGTACATATTTGATATATATAAGTATGTATTTTATCTTTATTCTCCTCTCTCTCTTGGACAATTCTTATATATCTTATTAAGGCTCGTATGAAGATTACGAGAAAGCAAAATATGGAAGCAAACAGAAGAGTGAATCTAGGTGGAGGAAGCACTACAACCAATGAAAATATTTAACACAACACTAGAAGGAACTATGATCGACAGGAAAATGCTAATTTAAACGCAAATGCTAATGTAGGTACTGGAACCCCACCAATAGATATGGGGATTAAGTATCAGTTGTTCATTAATCTGATGCAAGATGGAGCAGCTACAAGAGTAGCTAGAGGTAATGGTCCTAATGTGGAGGAGTTAATCCCATAGTGCCAGTTGGTAATAACTATGCCAAGCTGAACCGATATTACACTAGTCATGGTGGGAAGACTTTTCTCAGGACTGAATATTAAGTGATAAAGGGATTGAGACTTGAATTAATTTAATTAAGACCGAGCCTAATATAATAATTAATGGGCTAAAGAATGGTTTTGGGTTAATTAAATTACATAAGGGTATATTAGGAATTACCGCCCATAACCCTTACCCACATATATATTACGTTCCCACCATTTCATTCCTTACTCACGTCATTTTTAAATGCAAAATCAAAAGCATAAGAACGGCCGACCATTAAGAGAACAAGAGGAATTCAAATTAAAAGCTATAGAATCAAGCTTAAGGGAAATCGGTCTCAATCAAATCTCCTTATCTCGATCAAGGTGAATAATAATTCCATCTTTATTTTTGTTTGAATCTTATGTTTCAGATTTAAGGGATAAATCCGTTTTTAAGATGAATTGAATGATGATATGCTTGAGATTTGATTTGTTTAATTTAAACAAGTTGTTTAAAAGGATTTATACGTTTTAGTGGAAAACTGAGATTTAATGATGTTTAAATGCCATGAGAAAATTTTATGTTACGAGAAACATTATTTTGGAGTTGGGTTTCAATTTGGATAATTTTCCAAGCTATGGAAAGAATATTATGAATTTTCAAAGGAAATATGGTTATTTGGGTTTATAAATTTATTTTGGAAAACATATTGAGAATTTGGGTTTGGAATTTTGATATGTTAGATAACATGACTAAAGTGAATTTCTGGAAGTTTTGGGGATTTTTCCAAAGTGATTTGCTATGAAAAATAAATTGTTTTAGAAGAGGGACTTCTTTGTAGAGTTGATTTTTCTTAATGGAAGGGCTTATTTTATTAACTTAACCATGGTTTAGATCTAAATTAGCAGCAATTATTTTTGAAAAAGAATTTGAAAAGGTTAAGGCAACCAATCTGGTGTTGACACGTGGCAGGTTAGTTAAAGAAAAGTTTACTTTAAGAAGAACTAAACCAGGTTTACTCAGAAAATTGGTTCCACCTACTTTGGAAAGCACCTTCTGACACAGAAGCTTCCACCTTCATCTTAGTCGAAACCTGTTAAGCCATGACCAATACACATGGTATCATAAAGACGGTACACAGTGGATTGGAGGAAGGCGAAAGGTAAGGTGTCGAAAGCATAGCTTCCGAAGGAGTCGAAACCTTGGTTTGTTCTTAAAAGAAAAGCGCTTGCCTTTTCTTTGTTTTAGCCCTCGACGGAGTCGAATCATATGATTTCGAAAGAGGTTTTAAAAAGGTTTCGAAAGGGTTGCCATTAATATAAGATTGCTTTCGACTGGGTTCCTTACTTATGAAATAATGTTTGGAAAGAAGGGTTCCGACCTAGTCGAAACCCTGCCGCCGTTCTTTAACCTTTCGATGATGTTGAAGATATCAAGGATGTCAAAAGGGTACTTTGTTTTATAAGTTTAAGCCACTTCATGTAGCTTTCGAAAGAGGTTAGGGGTTTCGAAGGTAATGGTTTCGAAAGGGGTTTCGGTGACGACCTTCTAATATTTTACCCAGATGTTAAATGCTTTCGAAAGAGATGGTGCAGACGCCATCAAGTTTTCCCTAATATTTTTGTATGATAAAGATGGTTTCGAAAGAGTTTCTTTCGCCTATATTCACTTTGACCCAAATAATGTTTTAAGTATAAACATAATGCTTTCGAAAGGGGGACTTTCAATGATTTTGGAAGGGTTACTTCCAATGGGGTCAAAAGGGGTATTTTCAACTGGTTTCGAAGCTAAGCTTCTAACGTTAAATATTAATACTTTACTATAATTGAAAGGTTTCATAAGGAAGGATTTAAAGTATTATAAAGGCAGGAGCCTAATGTTTTGAAGATAGATTTTAAAGCTTTCGAAGGAGGTCATCCTATGAAGTCGAAAGCTAGGTTTCAAAGGTATCGAAAGGTTTTATAACCCAAACTCTATTTTTAAAAGGAAAAACCCATGGCTATATTAAAGGAGTTTTTGTAATGGTTTTAAGAAGAAGCTTTCTTTGATAAAATAAAAGGTTAACAGGATTAACCATGTTTTATATTAAACCCACATGAGTGGTATTGCTATGTTGTTATGTTTGCTTCTTCAAATATAAATATATTCACTTTATAATGGACCCATAACTTCATTTTGGGGATAAAGAGTAGAAGAACCAGCTAGGTTAACCCAATAGTGAATATAAGTTGATTAAACTCCTGAATGAGTAGAATTTCATCCAGGAGGTCAGAAAGACCAGAATATATGATGCTAAAATATAAAAGAAAGATATTGGCAGGGGCTAATAGATTCTGAGTAAGCCCATGAAAACCGTGTATAGGAAAAGATATTGGCAGGGGCCAATAGGTTCATAGTCAGCCCATAAAAACTATATATAAAGGAAGATGTCAAAAAGACAGGTTCATAGTATGCCCATGAAAATTATGATTGAATACTGGCAGGGGCTAGTAGGTTTGTAGTTAGCCCATGAAAACTATATCCAGATTAAGATATTGACAGATGTCAATATGTTCCTAGTTAGCCCCTGAAAACTAGGGTAAGATGAAAGGATATTGGGGTCACCAGTAGGTTCCTAGTTAACCCATGAAAACTAGGTTAAAAGTAAGATATTGGAGTTACCAATAGGTTCTTAGTGATCCCATGAAACTATGTAATTGGACAGGGAGTCCTTAATGTTTAACTGGTTACTAGTCAGTCTATGAAAACTAATAGGTTAATAGTAATCCTAGAAACTATAATTGAGACAAGTAGTCTAAAATGAATGAGGATAGGTAATCCGGAATTGGTTCATTTGTTTTGCATATCATCATATTATACTGTTTTGAATTGTCTTAACCATTGTGGATGCAGGAGCACAATGTATGATTTAATAAAGGTTTTGAGATACTAGTGAGCGGAAAACCCGTTCCACTAAGCGGCATAGTCTCACTAGATATCTAAATGATTTGAGATGGTAGATTATTGTTTATACCAGGCTTTATGTCTGACTCGAAGTTTATGTTTTCCCCTTAAACTCTCGGGTAAATTGATTTTGAGTAGTTTGAGAGTTGAGGTTTTCAGGTACCTCTTAAGACGAATAAGCTTCTGCAGACATGCAGGAGGCATGATAGCTATTTAGAGTTCTCTTTTCTTTTGATTCCGCCGTGTTGTTTGTAAAGGAAAATTTGTAATATTGCATGTATATACTCTTATCATCCAAGGGGGCATCTCCAGATGTCGCTCTTGGGTGTATGTTGTAATAAATATATTTTCTCTGAACATGGTTTGCAAATTTGGGATTATGTAATGAATTGTAAATATTTTGAAATGATATGTGATTTTGTTTTAAGTTTCAAATTTTCCATATGCATGTGTTTCTGTGTATCAATGAATCTAACTTCGCCATATTTGGTCGCTAAGGATTAATAACTATGGATGACTGCAACATCCGTAGCCGTTAGTTTTGGGCCTCCAAGTAAGGGGATGTTACACTGAAGATGCTATTGAAGTAGAAAACTGGTTGTGGCACCGTGAAAGAATTTTTGCTGCTTTGGGCTTGAATGACGGGCATAAAAGGAGGTTGGCTTTAAGACAGTTGCAAGGTGCTGCATTATTCTAGTGGAATGGGGTGACTGTAGGGGTACCAAAGGAGGAATTAACTTGGTTAGAATTTCGTAGAAGATTTGAGGAAATATTTTTATTTGAGGTAGCCATGTCAGCCCTACTCAGGAAGTTCATGGAACTGGAGCAAGGGGAATTTTAGTGCTGGAATACTCTACTAAGTTTTATGTACTGTCCAGATATGGATATGCCACTATTGATACCATTATAAAGAGGAATGAGAAGTTTATCCGGGGATTGAGGTCGGAGATTGCTAGGGCAACTATGCCACATCTTAGGGATCTATCGAATGTTGTGACGGAAATAACTATTGTTAACAAATAAATTCACTAACCCTAAAAGTGATTAGGAAATAGAGCTAGTCAATGAGAGGCCTTATTGAGGCTTGCCAAAGTTATCAAGTCGAGGATAGTTGTGATAACATTCCTTAGTGGTATCATCGAGCTTGAAGTCATATAAGGCATAGTGTATGGTTAAAGTTAGTAAATAAGTCAGTATGCAAGTCAAAGTTGTTGAACCAAATATGCTATGCAAGTTCAGAGTCGAAGTAAAATATGTTATGCGACTAGTCAATATGCGAAGTCCAAAGATTATTCAAGTCACGAGTTTGAAGTAATTCGATATGCTATATACTATGCACTTGTTTAATTTCCAAATCTTTACGTATACAAGGTTAATAGTACAATAAGCTCTAAAATTCCAAACCAAGAAAATACTCAAACCCCCATTTAATACCGAAAACCCAAACCAAGAAAATACTCAAAACCCTCATTTAATAACCCACATATTTTAAAACCCACTAGTAGAAGATGCTAAGTTGAAAAAGAGCAAGAACCCAGATCGAAGAATTGTCAAAGGGTCGAATTTCCAATTGCTTAGCATTGAGTGGAACTTTTCTGAAAAATGAGAATGTGGAAATAAAAATACAAATGCAAGCGACTTCTATTCTAGATTCTACTTGTTTTGTTACTTTTGGATCGATATAAAAGATAAAAAGAATAGATTGCATGAACAAATTACTTTATCAAAGAAAAGTCTTTTTTCCCCTTTAATGTTGTTAACAAGAAAACTTGTCAACACCCCAAAGTAGATTTAAGGAAAAGGTTAACCCTTTTTAGGTCACTCTTAGTTAGGAAGAGGAAGTTAGGGTATGGGTACTTCTTTTAATTTACCCTTTCGAATACATTTTTATAGTGGAGATTTTCCTTTATTGACCTTTCAACTGAGTCGAAACACTTATATTCTCTTCTTTTTGGTCTTTCGAGCCTGTCAAAGTTGTTTGATTGTCTCTTCGAAACCTTCCTTTTGAAACAGTTGCGTAACACTTAAAGGAAGGCTCTAAGGATTCAAGGGTAAGGTTGGTCTAGGTGGGTTTCAACCTTGTCGAAAGCTAGACTCTTAAATGATTTGGGCTTGACTCTGAAATCTAAGGGATCAAGATTTTGGCTCACTAAAAGGTGTGTGTTTGGTGAATGGTGGTTTGGAGTTAAGTGTTTGGATTATTTTGAAATTATTGGTTTCGATCCTTTCAGAAGGTGCCTTTCGATGAGGCCGATACCTACAAAACGTAGTTAGATCTAACAAAAGCCTTCGAAACAACTATATAATCAAAAATACTAATATCTTCCCTTTTATTAATCCAATGATGACAATGCTGATCAATTTCCCCAATTTGATTTACAAATTAGGGTTTACTATTTTGCAAAATTAAGAATATACAAGTTTGGAATGAACGAATTCGAATCCCCTAAACCAGACCCCTTGGGTCTTATCTATAGATGCGGGTTGGCACCTTTCGACCCAGTGCTTTCGAACTGGTAGAGAGGTGATTTCAAATACCTTCTGACTTCTTTGACATCTGCGCATCTCTCTGCAATGCTTTCGAATGGGCTTGAACACTTTCGTCTTTGTCAAAAGGGATGGTTGTGCCTTCTCTCTTTGTGTTGTTTCGTTGTTATAAGAAGCAAAGGTACAAGCTTTCGACTCTTTGGTTTTGAAGTTGTTGAAGCGTTGATGGTTCCAACACGGTAGGTAGCTTCCAACTATATGCTTGCAAATTGATGCGGAACATTCCCTGGATATTGAAGATTTCGACCGGTTTGAAAGGCTTGATTATGCTTTCGAAAGGGTTGTCCTGACCAAGTCATCTTTCTACGTAGTTTGAATGAAGGCGAAATCTTTGGTTTTGAAAGGTTTGGCACACATATGAAGGATGTTCATTCATTGTCTTCAAAATGAGTTTCTTCAACTCATTCAAAAGGTCTTCATGGATGTGGAAGCATCTTCTTCAAAAGGGAATCACTGAAGCGGAAGTGTGCTTTCGACCCTTTCAACCCTTTCGAAAGGTTATAATACTTCTAGTCTTTGGTTGTAGCATCCCTTCGACTCCTTCGAAAGATCTTGCTGGAGCTATTTTCTCTTTCTCTTCTTTGTCTTCTACTCATTCTGGTTTCAACAAGGTCGAAAGGGTTTTTGGGTATTAATATTTGCCCCCCCCGCGAAGTGATGCCCTTGACTTTTCAAGTCAACCATTTCGAAACCCTCAATGTTTCCCGTCTTTTCATATTCCAGTGTAAATCTTAGTCGTTCATTTAAATCTGATCGAATGGTTCGCCGTCTTTGCTAACTTTTCTTATAAACCATGTTCTCCTCCTCTCTTCTTTCATTCACTTGCAATCGATTATAAACTTCGAGCAAAAATCAAAGTTCTCAATCTCTCAAATAATTTTTACCTCCATCAAACAAGAATTCAGATCTAAAGTATGTTTTTATTATTTTGTTTTTTCGAATTTTTTATTTTACAGTGAATCTTGGTTTCTCGAACTTTCACAGTTCGGATTTTGAATTATTGTTTTGATTTACTTGCAACCGTTTAAGCTTTTATTTGTCTGAAATCCTTCTTTAATTTAGTTTCATGGTATGATTTGATTTGTTTTCCTTATTAATCCTCATTTTAATCTTTCCTGGTCCAGATTTTATAGTTATTATTGTTTTTAGAAAATTCGAACTTTCATCTCGAAGATTTCAAAAGTTTATATAGTTGATTCTCATCTAAATTCATTTGCTTATTGTTTTTTTGAATTTCTGGGTTGAAATCGAGTTTAGGGAAGAAGGAAGTTTCTGTTTACTTCGCCTAGAAGTTTTGAGCTGTACGAATTAAAATTTAGTGCTACAATTTTACCTTTCTACCCTTTCAAAAGAGATTAAGGCGACAACATTTTGTTTTGCTTTCTTAGCCCCTTTCGATGAGGTCGAAAGGTAACCTAGTGCCTTATTTATTTAACCTCGACGATAGGTTGTTTAGTTAATATAAAGTCAACTTCTTCGAAAGTTGTTTTGTACTTTAGGGTATCCCAATACCTTTCGAAGAGGTTGGCTAAAGTGTCCTTCTAAGTATTACCCAGTGCATACTTTCGAAAGCATAAACGCTATCTTATGGGTTTTGCAACATTCAGTACATTCCTACTTTCAGTTTGTAAGTAAAAATACATATATTTTATAAATTGAATTGGAGAAAGCATACTTTGTATTAGTTGTAAATCAAGTAAAACGTTCCAACTTAGTCAAAACCTATTGTATTGATTGAAATTTAGTTGCTGGTAGCTTTCGAAAACACACACACCTTTCGACTCTGTCGAAACCCTCTGTATCTAATCGTGATTTGATCATCACTATATACCAATATCATCGGAACGTTCCAAGGACTTCCCATATTCGCTAATATAATTCAAACGTAAACCTTTCAACTTGATTGGCTTATAAGGTTTCGACAACATTCATGTTCTTTTAGAAAAATTGAGTTCATGAGCTTTGACAGTGTCGAAAGGCTTTTGCCTTGTTTGTTGGATGTTGATAGTGTATTTTTTATTCAAATTTTTTGTGTTGGTTTTAACTACTTACCTTTAATAACAAAAACTTCTATTGAGCTTTTGACATTGTTGAAGTGTGTTTATTGGACGTGTACTTTCATCCTCCCTTTATACTATGTCGAAAGCTCAGTAGATTTTATCCTTGGGCTTTCGACATTGTTGAAGGGTGTTAACTTCTATTTCCCTTACGAATCTGTTGAAAGCTCAATAAATCTTATTTTTTCTAATTTTAACATTCTTTCAAGAATATGAAATTTAATGTTTTTTGTTGTTCAAATTGTTGTAATAGGTTTTCAATATCTTTGAAAGAATGTTAATTTCATAACAAACTATAATTTCTAATTAAAATGATTTCATCTGGTAGAATCATGAGTTCACCCAAGAAGATCGAAGCCATCTCTAAACATTCCTTGATATCTACTCAGGATGAGGTGGATGCGATTCTGAATGACTTTGGAATCAACAGGGTAGAAGCCATCCCCCTTTTGAAAACAACACCATTCACAAACCTCCTGAAGGATTCTTTGCCTACACAGCAGTTCATATTTGGCACGGAGGATTCCTTCCTTTTCTGAACTCCTTATCCAAGTTTATAACCTTCCTGGGAGTTGCTCCCATTCAATTATCACCCAATGCATACACTTATCTTCTATCCTTGGAGCTTATGGCCTTAGAGTCCTAGATTCCTTCTCTTAATGCAGAAGTGCTCAACTGTCTCATTCAGTTGGTCAAGCTTAGCAACTTAAAAAACAAAATCCTCCTAAAAAGCTGATTTATGAGGGGTGAATAAGTTCAGGGACTGGGAAACACTATTTTTCCATGTTAAATGTTTTCCCAATATTAGCGGGGCTTTCTCTTCTCCACGTAAGTTAATCTTAGATTTTATCTTCCCATTTATTTATTTTCCTTTGCTGACCTATGCTTTTTGTCAGGTGCTTCTGCTAAAGAGTTAAATGAAGAAGATCAGAAGGTAGTAAAGTTGCTGCTCACCCCTTCAACTAAGATTGGAAACAGATTAACCCTGCTGAATCCCACAAATTTACAAAAGCACTCTCTCTTGCCTGCTGATTAGAGGATACTTGCCCTACCTCCTCTGTTCCAGCATACATCTTGAAGTAAACGCTTCCTTTCTTCGGGAGATTCGCAGCTCCTTGAAGTCACCAATCTATCCCGATCACCCTGGTAAGTTTGAACACAGTACTAGTAGTTTATTGCTTTATTACTTTTCAAATCACTTTATCGACCCTTAAG
The DNA here is from genome assembly GCA_030737815.1 of Allium fistulosum. Classification (NCBI taxonomy): domain Eukaryota; kingdom Viridiplantae; phylum Streptophyta; class Magnoliopsida; order Asparagales; family Amaryllidaceae; genus Allium; species Allium fistulosum. The sequence continues at coordinate 417,977,566 of CM060907.1, read as the reverse complement.
TTGCTTGAATTTTCTACAGCTGCCCCCCAGGTTGAACAACCTTCAAGTGATCCAGCTCTTCCTATTTAAATTCTCGTGTGCCATCTTTTTCCCAAGCCATTTCTAGATCGAAGATGGCCGCTAAAAAAATTGAGTAAAACAACTGTGGTGGAACCAAATCTAAAGAGAGCCAAAACTGTTGGAGTTCCCGATTCTCCACCACTGGAAGAAAGGGAGTTTGTTGATATTGAAAAATCACTGGAAAGTCCAACAATCAAAGCTTCTTGCATCGTCATAGCTCTCCAAGTGTGATCGAGCAGATGTAGAAGGATTTGGGGACTTCGACCCCTACTCAAGAGCCGAATCCTCTTGGACCATCATCTTCTACACCTTCCAGCGACTTCGAAAAGATGATCCAATCTATCTTAAACTCTTCATCATTTGCTTCAATTCTGCCGCCTTCCTCTATTCCTAACTTAATGGATCATTGTTGCTCCCTAATTGAACAACAACTTCTAGTAGGCCTCATATCACTTAACCTTACTACTATTGCGCTCCTTCAAGTTTTTGACTTACGCTGTACTATTTCTTTCAGATTTCCAAGAGCTAGTTCTCCTTGCAAGATGAAGCATCAAAATTTTCCGTAGAGACATCAAGGCTTTAAGAATAAGTTTCAAACTTAAACAGCCAAGTCTCTTCCATTTTTGCGGATAAGAACGAAGCCATAATGAAATTGGAAAGATTAAAAGTTTCTCTGGCTCAGTCAGAATCTGCTATTTCTGAAGAGAGGAAGGTTCATCAACTTCTTGCTGATGAGAATTTAGCTTTAAAATTGACTCTGAAAGAATCCGAAGAGGAAAAAACTCGAATGGTGGCCAAACAACTTTCTCTAAAAGAAAAGATGAATACAAATAAAGATTCTTTGAAGTTGGCCATTGACACCATTTCTAATGCTAAGCGGCGCGTGTCTTAATTACTTGACATTTCCCTTGAGGATATCATCATGAATTCTTTTGAAGATGCTATAATGCTCGCCTATGCTGACAACTCCGATAAATGCCCTAAAATGAGCTTCCCCACACTTGACCCTGCTCTTGTTAATAGGGTAATAGACAAGATTAAAAAATAAAGCAGGGGATTGAAGTCACCGAAAGAGAGGAGATTGACGCCTCCAAAATTCTATCTTTTTAAGTTCCTTCCTTCAAAGTTGAATCCAACTCCGAAGACGAAGATGACAAAGATGAGGTTGCCGAAGAAGAGGGTGGTGACAATGATGATTATAATGATGATAATAATGATGATAACGACGATGATAACATCAACGGAGGTTAAGGTTCATATGGTGATAGAGGTGGCCAAACTGAATCTTTTGAAAAAGATTACGATGGCAATACGAGGACTTTTAAGAAGGTTAATCCTGATCCATCTCTTCATGAAGCAAGCCCGCCTAAATCTCTAGTGCCTTTTGGCCTTTAAGAGGACCTTCTTTCATTAACGTGGAAGTCCCAAAATAGGAAGAGCAGGTTTTTCAAGCATCAATTCCTGTATCTCAGATATGGGATTCTCTATTTAAACATCTTTCACTTTGAAGATAGTAATAGTTTTAGATCCTTTATTTTAGATAGGGTGGAAACCTGTTCACCCCTATAAAACCAAGCTTAAAAGAAAACAAGCGGAAATAAATAGTTTGTATAAGGAATTAGATAAATAGCTAAAAGAACACAACCTTCTTTTGGATAAATATCATAGACTTAACAGTAGTGCAGCAGTGTTAGCATCATTTAAACATCAAGAAGTTGCCCATCGATTGAGAAGTGCGTGCCTCCGATACGATGGTCTTTTAAAAGAGAATCAGGAGTTGATCACACTCTTCTAGATGTTGATTAAGGAGAGAAATATTTTGGTAGATTTCATATATAAAGCCTATTATAGACACCCAATCATTAACTTCTCATACTTAGATGATTTTATTGGGGGTATACTTAGGCATTTACACAAAAGATACTTGGACGACTTTGGATTTGACCCGCATTTTGGAGCGTGTTGGAACTTGCCACGAGTCAGATCGATTCTCCAAGATTTGCCTTCTGATAAACTCAAATATTATAAGGACTGATTTATTTCAGAATTATTTACAAAGTCGATTTTGTATGAACTGGATGAATAGTAGTGAATATGTAAAAATATTGATTTGTGAATTTTTGTTTTAGTTTTTCTTTTGTACTTAGCTTCCTTTTATTATTTCATCACAAAGTGAATGTCCCTCAGGCAATTTTGTCTCTAGAGATTATCTAAGCCAGTATGTTAGATTAAGAAGAGAATATCTCGAAAAGGCATCAATTTTGAAATCTTCAAAACTAGCCCGATATTGTTTTCTTAGAGATTTACAATAACTCTATATAGAACATCCTCGTCTTTGGTTCGATTTTATCGGTGAAGAAAAAGAAAAGATACTTAAAGAGATCAGGACATGTCATACCAAACTAATATGTGGTCGTGATAGTCCTTCTGCCGAGGAATGGAATTATAGTAAATATCTGCCAGTTATTACTCTGGAAGGACTTAATATTCCCTTCGACTCAATAGTTATTCTTTATGCTAATTCATTGAGTAAAGTAGGAATGCAATTTCCCATCTTTAAATGTAAAAAAATGTCTAATTGTACTTTTTAGTTTCATTGTTACTTGAGTTATAATCTTTTATTGTTGTAATAAAGAGATTAATTACTCAAGTCCTGACTTTATTTTCTTTTTCTTTTTGTTTAAATAGGAATTACAGTTATCCGCAATGCCTCTCTCATTAGATTTGGCATCACACTTTATCAATATTAAAGATTGGTTGTTAGAGATCTTGAAAAGAAAACGCTTCTTGACGATACTTTATATGCTCGTTTCCAAGATAACACGGAGGCATTAAAATGGCTTAGAAGTTTTTTGCTTCAGAAAACAATTATCAGAAATCTCAACAATCAGATTGCCAATTTAGAAGTAGATGTTAAGAGAAAAAGAGAAGCGATTTCCACGTTGAAGCGTCAAGTTAAGTCAGATCCAACAAGATTTTGATCATAAAATGTCAGAACTCTTCCAACAAATAAGCGATTTGGAGATGAAATTAAAAGATAGTCAGGCTCAATGCGAATCATTAGATTTCATTACGGGGAATAATATCTCAAGCATTGATTTACCAGTTTTTCCTACTATTTCATCTGTCGCAAAATCTATAAGATCTACTTCCCTTGCTATGCAGAACTTCCCCACTACGACTAACCCTCCACCAGGCTTAGACGAAAAGGTAGTGGGAGAATGGTGCAAAAAAGTTAAATTTGAAATGATGAAGTGTTTTGACGAGCAGCAAAAAGTAAGATACTCACAACACATAAATGAATAGCGGCTAGGATTCAAAAGCTAGAACGCGATAAGTATCTTCTCTTAAAGCGCATCGCCGATTTAGAAAGGGAAAGTAAAACCTTTAAAGGTGCAAAAAGCCTTTAATCGTGCTTTAAAGGCCAACATCGAGACTACCGATGATGAAGACAAGAAGAGAAAGAAAGAGAAGAAACTAAAAGAGGTCCTTCACATTGCTATTTATCACATCGTGGACCCTTTAATTACTGAGAATCTAAATAAAGATGTTCAAGATCTATGAATGATTTATATTTATGAAATATATATACTTATTTTGTACACTTGCAATCATAAATTATGCAAGTCATGAATTTTTTGTAAATATCACCTGATTTGTGATCCTTTCTTCTAATGTTGTTGCTGGATCATCTCTTGGATAACTTGTTCCATAATTTCTGCATTTTGCTGGATCTTTCAATCCTTTTTACTGTCCTGCTTTCCCTAAAATGCACAAAGCAAACAATATTTCTTGTCGTTAGCTCGAAATCTATATAAAGGTTTTATCCATATCATTTGTGGTTATTAATAAATCATTATGTCAACATATGACAATAAATGAAAAGTAACCGCTTTTGATAAAATGTTTTGAATCCCATCTTTGGTAATGATAAGAGATAACTAAGAATTCAAGTTTAAACATATTGCTGGAATATCCGAAGTCTGATGGTAGAAAACCATTGTCTCAACCAATGATATAAATATTTTTAGAAAGTCATCCTCTGAAGGTAGCTAACAGAAAGTTAATAACGACCATGTAATAGAAGTCCAAAGATCATTGTCTGAACACTTGTGGTAGAAATCCAATGACCCAGATTCAGGAATTAATAAATGAAATTTAAAAGTTAGGAAGTTTGGAACCCAAATTAGGTTATTAGTAGATAATAATTAGGAATCCATGATAATCTTCTTAATAGAAGTCTTGGGCCCAGATACGGGCATTAATAAGTGAAATTCAGAAATGGTCTTCATAATAGAACTCTCAAACCCAGAGTTGGGTAGTAGTGGTGGATAATTAAAAGTCCATAATAATTTCATTCGTGATAAAAACCTCAGGCCCAGATTAGGGCATTCATAAGTGAAGTCCGGTAATAGTTTTGAAACCCAGATTCGGGAATTAACAGATTGTAGTTTAGAAATAAGAGACCTGAAAACCCAGATTCGAGCATTAATAAACAGAATTCTGTTCCACCCCTTAGATTTTGTCTTCTTTGACATGTGTAATCCCTTTAGACCTTGTATACAGTTGTGGTTTGGTTGGCTGCTTATCGAGTTTTGGATGTCTTAGTCCATTATTTGATATGCCGCTTTCTCAGGCTTGGACATCTTAGTCCATCGTTGATATGCCACTTCTTGGGCTATAGACTTCTTAGTCCATTGTTTGACATACCTCTTCTTAGGCTTGGACGTCTTAGTCCATGGTTTCACGTGCCTCTTCTTGGGCTTTGACATCTTAGTCCACGGTTGTCTGGTGCTCTTGGTTAGCTTATTCTCAAGCTGGAACCAAGGACTTACCCAACCTCCCTCCAAGAGGCGCTTTGACCTGGCCATAGCGTGGCACGATTAAGAGCTTGTTCGGTGCCTTGGCTAGGCCATAACATGGCTAGACGAAGGGCTTAGTCCTTCCTCCCTCCAGGAGGCGCCTTGACCTGGCCGTAGCATGGTGCAGTCAAAGGCTTATTTGGTGCCTTGGCCAGGCCATAGCGTGGCGGGATAAAGGACTTACTCCGTCCTCCAGCCAGGAGGTGCCTTGACCTGGCCATAGCATGGCGCGGTTAAGGGAATGTCGATGCTTTAACCTAGCCATAGTGTGGCGCAGTTAAGGGAATGTCGATGCTTTCACTCCCAATCATATAGATTTTCTTAGTAAAGTTGTTCTTTATTGACTTAATTCATGATCTCTTTACAAACTTATTGATTTTGCCTTGACGGAAAAAGTTGATTATCATCCCTTCCAAGGATCTGTAGTGGTTAGTTTCATGACCATTCATTATATGATAATGGCAGTAGGATCCTCACAGATTCCTTTCATATTTTGGTTTCTTCTTTTGTGATGGCCAATAGTTGAGTTCATCCTTGGTTAACAAGTAGACATTCTCAATAGATGTTGTTAAGTTGCATTCTTTTGGAAGCCTTGATTTGAAACTTGTTTCTCGAAGATGATTTCCAGACCTTTTATTACTTGGCTCTGGAGTTACACCTTTATCAACTGGCTTTCTCTTTAAAACCACTTGTAATTCTGGTGTAGGTAGTCTTCCACTTGTTACTTGATCCCATTTGTGTGCAAAGGCGTTGTAATAAGCCATTATTCCTTCTTCAAAGATTGTGCCTTTGGTATAATGTTGAATTGTTTTCCCCTTCTGATCAAATAGGTTGTCACTTCCATTTGTCTTTTCTCCCAAGGCAAAGATAGGGGTGGGGCCAATATAGAAAGGATTTAAGCTCCATTTTTCTAGATCATATGATTCTGCACTTTTCTTCTTTATAATCCTTGGAGCTTTCAATCTTAGCATTTGCTCTTCATATAGCTTGGAATCTTGAGTGTTCTTGGGGAGAGTCCTATTAAGTGTGATTTAGAGGATCCATGCTCGGATCTTTTGATCTGCTAGTCATGATGAATTAAGGTCTTGAGTAGTTAAGCTTGAAATAGGATTGGGTTAGACATAGGTGGTGTTGGATGTTCAATTAAGTCGGAAGTTGTAACGACTCGGAATTTTCGACGGTTAATTTTAAATATTTAAATGGTTTTAAATATTGGTTTTAGGATTTTAATTTAGTTAGGAAGTTTTTAAAACTGAAAATTCAAGTGATTTTGTTAATTTTTGAAATTGTCGATTTAATCGACACGTTAAAATAGTGATCCGGGGCATAGTTTCAGAATTTAACGAAACTAGTTCCATTGGATCCGTAATAGTGTATTATTATCGGATTTCAAATTTCGTAGCGTTTGGAGTTACCGTTTGGTCATACGGAATATAGACGCCAAGAAATAATTTAATTGAATTATATTTAAATAATCGGTCTAAAAAGCTATTTTCTCCATACGATCAAATTGGGACTCGGGACTCGGGACTCGTTCCATTGAGTTCGGAATAGCGGCATAACATTATAAACGCCAGGCGGCACACCTAAATAGTGGTTCGAAAATGCGAGGTATGAAACGGGATAATTTCAATATTTAAAATTTATAAAATCTAATCAAGGTCAGACTCAGTCAAACTCTACCTTCTTCAACACGCAATCACCTTCTGTTTAAATCGCAAATATCTTCCTTTCCTCCATTTTAATTGAATCATTTCAAACGAAATAAAAAAAAGAAAAAAAGAAAGGTAGAGGAAAATCACGTCTCCCTCTTCAGATTGAACAGAACTAATCGAAGAAAAAAATACTTTTGAAATGGGTGAGGAGTGAAGCTTCACTGCAGCAATTCTTTTAAGGGGTGTGAGCCATTTCAGGTGATCAACAACCAGGGTTAAGCCTAAGTTTGGATTTAGGCACTGATTTGGCAAACTAGGAGTGGATTGGAGTTTCTAGGGCAGAGATTTTCCTTGCGGCAGAAGATGAGGCAGAGTGGTGAAGGTTTGGTGTCCTCGATAATTGCGTTCGGTCGAGAAAGTAGCTGCAGGTCGCGACTTGTGAAAGGGGTACAGACCAATGGTGCTTGTTACAGTCGAGAAGAGGAGGTGAAGCATGATTCATTGGTGGCGTCGTTTGAATGGATAGATGATCGAAGAGGGAGGGCTTGGCGGTCAACGGTCGATCAAGGAAGGAGAGTGTTTGCCTGTGAGCGGGATTTCTTTATTTTAGGAAGAAGAGTGGATGGGCCGGGCTAGGTTTCATTTGGGTAATGTGTGGAATTTTAATTTGAAATGAATTAAACTAATTTTACAATATGAATTGAAAGCTTATAAATATTGTAACTTGAACATTCTATGTCAGAATTGAACGCGGTTTGTCACGTTGAGTCTTTAACGACGAGATCTATGCATATGAATATGGTTGAAGTCGATTCGAGCTGGCATAAATTCATATTAAAATTTGAACGGCTGCTCGTTTTTTATTCAACCAGAACGCTTCAATGATTATTAAAATCAAGGTGAGTTAATCTCACTCTTTTTGGAAAGCTGGTCAAGTTATTGAAATTAAAATTAAACATTGGTTGACTAGATGAATTTATATATTTATCAATTGGATGCTATATTATAAATATATAGTAGTAAATATATTAATAGTTGGATATATTTCCCGCCGTTAGAGTAGATGAGACACTATGCGCCTTGCATAATAGCAGATGACCCTATATACCGCGATATCCCCCTCGAAGTGGGATTGGTATTTTTATGTTGTATTAACATCTGTGGATGCAGGAAAACAGGTTGGAGGGATCCAACTGGATTCCTCAAAATGTTGAATTTAATTTCATATATTGTGATAAATGGTTTGTGTAGAATAATCTATTATAGATTATTGCAGTGATTAGAGTTATTGGATGCTATTATAGCACTGGCCTGAATTTTTATATTTTAAATGCCATAATTTTTTTAATTTAAGGAATTAAAGGGAATTTTTGAGATAAAAATATTTATATTGGGATTGGGGTTATTTTAAAGAAATTGAGTTAGAGAAATATATTTGATTTTGGTTATACTTAACTATTGTGAATTATTAAATGGAGCTTTTAAAAATGAATTATATAAAAGAATTTATAAATGGTATTATGGGAATATTAATAGGAGTTGAAGTCGATATTAAAAATAGATTGGAAGTTATAAATTGATTTATAAAGAAATTGGATTTATAAGATGGAATTTTATAAATAAGATTATTTTATAAACAAGTAAAACTCAAGGGAGTATAAGAATTTATAAACAATGTTTATAAATAAGGTAAGCGATATTAGTTGCTAAATTGGAAATATAAAATTCATAGGTGAATTTATATTAGAATACGGAAATATGGTGAGAAAAATAGTGGATACTTTTTTTTGAAAAAGTGGAAATGGCTAAGGAGATCGGAATGGAAGTGATGTAATGTGATTCGAGAGGAAAGTATAAATTGAATTGGTTATTGAGGTTTTAAGAATATATTTTTAATTCTAAGAAGTTGAGTTTGTTTTTAAAAGGAAAATTTTATTTTTAAAAACTATGAAATTTTAAACTAGTTAAGATTGAAAAACTTTGGTAAGTAGATTTTTAAATATTAAGTATTTATTTTAGAAAATTCTAACTTTTAAATTCAGCCTTGAAATTTATTTTTTTATCTAAAGAATAAGTTACTGATGTTTATAAAAGTGTTTTTTCGATATTTTAAAATTTTACATGAACATGTTTTAAAAATAAATTATTATTCTTTAAAAATACTTATTATATATATATAGGAGTTTGAAAAGATTTTTACTTTACTCTCTCGAGACTTGTAGGCGGGTTTATTTAATGGGGAGGTTTTATAAGAGAAGCTTTGTAATGGGTTGCTTGGAACTTAAGACATTTCCTAAATGTTGGAATACCGAAACTTGAAAAAAAATGAATTCGAGTTAAATAAAGAAGTTATAAATGATTTGATGGGATTATAAATAAATTTAATCGGTTTTGGAAATTATAAGAAGAAATTTATTAATAGCTTCGGAAATGTAGGAGATAAGCTAGGATAATTCCTTAGTTTTGATACTTGAGAAGATTTTGGAAAATGGACTTAGAATATTTTCCTAAGTGTTGAAAAGTTTTTGATATCCTGTTATGGATTTAAATATTGAAAATTGTTTTCAAATATTTGAATATGGAAAGGAATTTGAAATATATACCTTGTAAAGGTATTTGGAAAAGAATATTTTTGGAGAAATGTATAATAAGGCCTGGTGTCTGCTTATGGATGTTTTATTGATAGTTAAATAACCGACTATCAATATTGGCCAATTTTGTTAATCGTTTCGAAGAGACCGAGATCGGATTTGCTTATCCGAAAACCACTTCGATCCGGTTTGAACGTTACAAATGAATACCGTGAAGATGATGAAGACGGTGATTCGGTTTGTCCAGACCCAGGGCAACTTATATGGACGAATGCTATTAGAACATCGTCATTAGAGGACGATGAGCATTCTAAGTAGAATTGTTTCTTGAAAGATAACGCTTAGCCTCAAGCTTCATCAACTGGGAATGACTAAAACAGGGGAGACGCTGCAAGGCTAAGTGGGTCGCACCCAATTAGGGTATGTTATCACTTTTCTAGATGTCCTCGGAAACCTATATATTATGGATATGGTTGTGCATAAAAGAAAGAGCGCTCAATTTTAAGGGTGGGAACACTCGGGGTGATAACATATTCGGTCTATCTAGGTTAGGGGTAGGTCGATCTTGTGTAGCAGGGGATCCCGGCGAGGTCCTCGGTACATTGTTCCAGAGGTGTACTGTGATGGGCGGTACCTCAGTGACCCAATCATTGTATGGAATCCATTCTCCATTACGAGCCTTACGGTTTTGTTTGTAGAGCCTAGTATGCTGGAATTTAATTAATGTAACAATTTCGGCTATTAGAATAAGTATTTGTATTTAGACAATATTATAATATCAGATGATTTTGATATAAAACGTTTTGGTTATCGTAAGGTAAAAACCCATCGTGTTTATGTGTGACGCGGTCTTACGAGATACCTTTGTTTTTCAAAGGATTTTGATAACTTTAATAATTCAAATTGAGTGTGTTTTCTCACGCTGGTTTTCCAAACTGACTCGGGTGTTATTTTATTATAATGCTTGGGTCAGACCGAGTATTACAGATTCAGGATAGAATGCTATGGAGCTCAGGAGGCGAGCTGGAGGAGTAGAGATGTATTTCCGTACTTGATTTATATTCCGTTGTATGAGGACAAGTTATTATAACTGTCCAGATTGATGTCTCGAATGTTGTACTCTGATGATTGTAAGTATGTAAACTGTTACAGATTCTTTTGTACAAAAACCTGTTATTATATATTATATTTTGTTCCGCTGCGGTTGTGAAATTCTATGTTGTTGTTTATTTTTCTTCTATCTCTTTCTTCTTCTTTACCCTAGTTATTCACTCTTTCGTACAATTTGGGTTGAACAAGGAAGAGTTATTATCAACTCAAAGGGTACGGGACTGCGGGTCGCTACATTTGGTATTAGAGCAGAAGGTTAAGCGAGAACCTTGGCTCTGGTGGGGATTACTCATTAGAGATAGAGTCAGTAGTACTCTAGAATGAGTTGAGTGTAATAATAGATATAAGCGTGTATTTGTTAGTGAATATAAATTGTTTTGTATTGTGTTGATTTATTGCTTGAGTGGTATATAAATATTATTCGAATAGTGGGACGCCACTAAATCGATAGGAGTTTCTAAACACGGTAAACCGACAAAGTATTGTTTTTAAAATAGGGTAAATGAAATAATTTTACCCAAACTATATTTTGATATAAAAGCAAATAATTTTCTGAAAATTATTATAGTGATGTGTTTGGGTGTTATTATATAGTCAAAATAAGATTATAAAATTGGAAATGGTTATATATAACCAAAAGGGAGGTTGTATAAGTATGAATTATACCAGTGAATTAAAAACTAAAAATGAATCCAAACCAGAATTTGGAAAATTTAAATCCCGGAGATTTTTGGAAGTATTTTCCAAAGTGTTTGAAGATAAATAATAGTATTATTATTTTGGAGATATTTTTGAATAGAAAAATGGTTTTAAAATGGATTTTGGAGTAATATAGCGCTGAACTCACTTCAGTCGCTGGAAAAAATCCTGGTGATGACTGCAGCATCATCAATATTCATTTTCGAGTTTCTTTGTGATGGATTTCTACCATAGAAATTGATATGGAGATTTTTGGTGAAAACAAGTGTTGTTTTGGAAATTCCGAAGGAATTGTTTTGGATAAAATCAGGTTGATTTTGAAAATTCAAAAGAAGCGGTTTGTTAAACCAAAAAGAGTATATATGTATATATTTGACTTCAAAGTGATTTGAAATATATACCGGGTGTTTGAATTCTGGAATTTTAATATAAATGTTGACCTCGGGGATAAGTTATGAACTCAATACGAAAGAAAGTATGAAATTTGAGTTTTGGAAAATAAATTTTAACTTAAGTAAGTTAAAATAGAATTGTGTGGATTGATTTAGCTTTGTTTGCACAAAAAATGGACAAACACCTCAAAGTTGTATGATTTAGTAGATCTTATGTTGTTCTTAGTGATTTGGGTGATTTATGCAAATATATGAAAAACAGGGGCTAAACTGTAAAAAGACACGCAGATTTATAGTGGTTCAGCCAGAATGTGCCTACGTCCACTTTATATGTTATTTCTCTTCTTTTGTTGTGATTACAAGTACAAAGCTTTGGTACAAGTAAAAGAAAGTTGTTTGAAAGTTCCTTCCGTGCTTGAGCTCTCAAAAACTTGTCCCCATTGTTGTATCCCTGCCCCTCTATTTATAGAGTGAAGCTGGGGGTAGGGGTCTTGGAGGTATATAGCAGCTGGCGGGCCTGGGCTGAGACAATCTGGCCTGGAACACCTTGGTTCGGCATCCCTTGATTCGGTGGTAGGTTGATTCGGTGAAGAGTTGGTCCGGTCGTGTAGTTTGGACCGGCGTGTAGGTTGATTCGGCATAGACTGATTCGGTGGGGAGTTGTTCCGGTCGTGTAGTTTGATTCGGCGAGGAGTTGGTCCGGTCGTGTTGTTTGGACCGGCGTGTAGGTTGATTCGGCATAGACTGATTCGGTGGGGAGTTGAACATGGTGGATGTTTGGTCCGGTAGGGTCAAAATATACCCAACACTTGCCCCCAAAGTAGGGTAGGTGCATGCACGTATCCTGCTTTGTTTTTGACCATCCTAATTCCCCGTTTTTATCTGGTCCGGTAGCCCGCTTTTGTCTATAAGTAGATGGTTAGGGCCTTCGTTTTTCCATCTACCGAACCATTCCGTCGTCTCTTGCCGAATCAAAGTGTATCCGAATCAATCTCGAGCGTTTGCCAAACCAAGCAATTTAGCCGGACCAAGCAACTTAGCCGAACCAGGTGAGATTTTTTCTGCCGAATGAGACTTCGTAATGAGAACACCGAATGAGTTTTTTCCGAATCGACTCATGGATACCGAGTGCCGAATGAAATCCCATTCGTGAATAGCCGGATGAACTCGGGTAACCCGAGATTACCGAATGAACTGTGCATCTGTTTCCCGAATGAACTTGTACCGAGTGAACATGTGTTTTATACTTCGAACTTCCAGTGAAATTCCAAATTATACTGCTTGTATATTCTAACGATATATTTTTCCCATTTTTGCAGATAAATGTCTCGAAAAGTTGAAACTCGATCAGATAAGAGGAGATCCGGGGGTGAAGGAGAGTCCTCGGCCGTGCCCCCAGCTCAATCAGGATCGGAGCGTCATGGGCCTGCCCCAAGGTCATTAGTGGATGGATATGGTCCCCAAGAGTTGCTGGACTCCCCTCCTGACTGCTTTCCTAGCTCTCTCAAAGAGGAGCAACTCGATGTTATATCTCGTTCCTTTGGGATCGATAGAGCCCTCATGCTGCTGCCGGGCCCAGGAGTCATGCCATACAGTCCTCCCGAAGGATACTTTGCTTATAGTAGGTACCATTGCATGTGTGGTGCTATCCCGCCACTCAATGCTTGGGTAGTCAGCTTCATCACGTACCTGAAGGTGGCCCCGTTCCAGCTTCACCCCAACTCTTATGCCATATTGGTGAGTCTCTTTGTTATTTTTCGGAGGAAGTATGGTCGCGCCCCCTCCAACCGGGAGATCCGGTACTTGTATAATTTAAGGGGCTATAAGAAGGGGTCCCCATATGTTAGCTTGGAGTCTGCTGTGACCTTCAAGCCGGTCCTGGACCTTTATTCCAAATTCAGCATGTTCAAGAAAGAATGGTTCTTTGTTAGGGACGACTCCGTCTCTATCCGGCGCTTTACCTCTGGATGTAAGTTGATGCTTTTACTTATAATTTCTATCCTGATTGTGATGCTTCTTCTCATACTTTCTCATTTTTGCTAGCGACAGGTGGCTTTCCTGTTGTGGAAACTGACCGCCTGGTTCAGACGGCGGCGGAGATAGAAGGCATTCTTGGGAAATACAGATCATCTGCTTACTTGATTAGAAATGCGATCCTTCTAGAATACAACTTGATCCTTCCGCAGCAGTCTGTAGTTAAGTTGAGGGAAACGGCGGAAGAGAGGGCGGCTGCTCAGGCCAAGGGAGGCGTTGCGGCAGAGGGTGGAAAGAGAAAACCATTCACGAAACCTCCAGCCGTTGGAGGTAAGAAACTTAAGAGGTCAGACGGTCCTTCTCCCAGCAATTGTCCACTTACTCAGGGGGAGATAGACGCGGAGGAGGAAAGAGGTGAGGCGGAGGGCGGGAGTGACGTTGAGCGTCTTGGTGACGAGGGTGGCGATGGACATTCTGGGCAAGTAGGCGAGATGCAAGAGTGGACGGACGATGCTCTCCGTCAGGCTTTTGAGGAGTTGGGTGATGATCCGGCTTTGGTAGAGAAGACCGGGGAGGCGGACAAAACCGGGACTGGTGCAAGTGAGTCTTCTCCGACTATTCCGGCCAAGGTGGCTCTGACAACTCAAGGTGAACTCTTGACCCCTGCATGCTTCACTAATGATAGAGACTTAGGAATATTTTATGACCCGCTCCCGTCCTGGAATGAAATCCGGGACTTATTGCAGTATCCCACTCCTCCCCAGGGTTTGTACAACCACAGCTGTGTTTCTTTTCCTTTTCTAATCTTGCAATTTACCGCGTTCCTTGAATCATATTGTAATGTAAGATTATGACACTTGTTCTTTATATCAGGAGCAGGCAAGGCGCCCAAAGCTTCAGACCTTCGACACAGGCTCGAGCAATATAAACTTTCCAAAATTTCTGCTAAGCCGAAGCCCTCAGCCCAACGCTCCGGGGATGTAGTCGGGTACCGCCCTCTTCTTGGGGTCATCGAAGAGGGTATTCAGCAGAGGAAGAGGAGTCATCCTTTATCCGAAACTTCGCTCGGTTCTCAGCCTCCGGCTCAGCCTATTCATGATATTACTGAGGAGGGCAGCGAGTTTGTATCTTCTCCACACCCATCCGGAAACCCTTCTGTTGTTCATATCGACCGTCCCGATCTGGCCCGTAATCCATTTGCCGGTCATCCTGATCTGGATCCGGGTTCTCAGGATATTAATTTTGACGAAGTTACTGGTGAACACCTTCTCCCCCGTAACCCCATGGTACGAGTACTTGACGAAGCCAAGTCCTTAGACCTCGATCTACTCACCACTCGTGTAGTCACTATGGGAGACGAGGCCAAGGCCAACATTGATCGGGTGGCGGAGGAGGCCAAGAAGCTGATGGGGCATCACGCTCGGCTGGTTAAGGCCGGAGAGGAGATAGGGAGCGCCAATATCCGACTTCGATTGGTGGTCTCGGATCAGGCCAAGCAGCTTGCGGATCAGGCTATCCAGATTTCTCAGCACGAGGCTGCTACTGGGCGATTGAGGAGAACCATGGAAGAGGCCAGTCGGGCCGAATTGCGGAAAATGGAAGCTGCTTGCAAAGAGCGGATTGACATGGCTATTACCACGGTGGATGAGGTTCGGAGAGCGGATCTCGAGCAGGTGGAGGATTTGTCCGAGAAGCTTGAGGCTGCGGAACTTGCTCAAGCTAAGTTGAGGGAAGAGATGGAGGTGATGCGGAGGTCCCTTCAAGCTGATTGCTCGAGATACAGACTGGAGAGAGATGCTGCCGTGGAAAGGTTGTCGGCCTCCGATGCCCGGATGAGGGAGTTTGAGGAGAACGAAGGAATGATGGATGACATGCTCCAGGACATGTATTTCCGGACTTGGAAGCAGGGTAACCTCTCTTGGATGGATGATTATCCCAGAGTCATGGCCAAGACATATCTTCGGGCTTTGGAGGAGGCTAAGGCTGATGCAGATAAAGAGGGTGGAACGGCCTTCAGTATGGATGTGGTCACTGCCCAATTCACCAAGGAGGAGAAAGTGGCGGTAAAGGAGGGTATGCGGCTGCTTGCTGCTGAAGAGGCGGGTGTGCCGGTAGAAGATGACGACCAGGATGGTCAAGAAGCTAGTACTGGTAAGTCTTCCTTTCTAGTCTTTCTGTTAACTTGGTTACTCATCACTAATGAATCCTTTTTATGACCGGACAGGCGGGCAAAGGAACAAGGACAAGACTTCGACGCAACCAGCTCCATGACCGAACCTGAAAAATTCTTTTTGTAGGCTTGGCATCGTTGTATCTGTTAGTCTTAAGACAGTAGAGTAACTTCTAAGTTGTAATTCTTGCTACCTGTAATAACATTATTCTTGACGTGTAATTTTTTAGCTCAAGTTGATTTTGTCATTTCTTTGAATATTTGTTGCTATTTCGACATATCGTATGAGAAATGTAGCTATGTGTATTCTTGTAATTAAATTGTGTTTGATGTCAGATTCTGGTTTTAAATCATAATCTCATGTCTTGCAATGTTAGCGTGTGGTGTGAAAAAATCAAATTATAGTCATGCATTTGTACATAAAGGAAGAAAATACCGCCTTTCATGTTCTGTTTGTAAATGGAAGTTTCGAATATCTTGTATGACCAAGCATGGAGAGCAGTTGACTGCCCCGCCATCTGATTGTGAATCTCTGCATCCATTGGCGGGTATCTCTTACCCTGCATCCTGTACTTTATGGTTTGTTATAGAGGATAGGAGGAAAGTTTTTTTTTTTTTTTTTAAGTAAAACTGAAATATGTGGAATAGTAAAACTTCCAGTCACGGAAGGCCTTCGATGTGCTTAAGTTCGTGGCAAACGGGTTTTGTAGTCACTTTCCCTAGCTGTGGGTCTTGGAGACATTTGTCACCCATCTTACGCCTCCGCGGGGAGTTAATTCTTTTTTACCACAGCCGTACTTAAGACACACCGGAGCCGAGATCGCGCACAGTAACTACCCGGGCCATTATGGCCCGTACTCATGGGTATTATTCGACTTACTGTGGCCGGCTAGCGTGGGTGCCGATCGTCAACTGTGAACTGCCCCTGGCTGGCCACACCTTATGTTGGGGCTTATAATCGGTTCACAGTCGCCGGCGAGCCTAACGCCGTAATGAGCTGCCTCGGCTATAGTCGGCCTTCTCGGTGGCTTATAATCGGCTCATTACAGTTGGCTTTAAGGGCCGTCGCGAGCAATGAGTTAACCCGCAGCAGAGGGATGCTGGAGCAAAAGTGTCTCATTGGCGAGGGCATAGATTCGCATAGTACCTGTTGGGGCTTGTCCACGTGAAGTTGCATTGTGGAGTGCTTTGAATAGAAATGCTATATGCTCAGGATTTTGTTCAACAGAAAAGGATAAAGTTAACAAGCAGCCAAGATACAAAGGAACAAGTTAAAAAAGAGACGAGGCTTTTTTAAAGTGGTTCGGCACGAAAAAATGCCTACGTCCACTGATTCTCTTCGTTAATTCACTTCATATGGGCAATACAAGTTAAGAAAAGTATCGACGGAGGTGTTGGATGTTCCATGCCCTCTGGAACACCTCCCCGTCCACTGTTGACAAAATATAGGCTCCGTTGTGGAGATCTTTATGAATTACATATGGTCCATCCCAGATTGGGTCTAGTGCTCCGGGGCGAGGGAAGATTCGCTTGAGGACAAGATCCCCTTCTCGTAAGGCACGATGCTTGACTTTGGAGTTGTATTGTGCTGCCACCTTTTGCTTGTGGGCTGCTGTTTTTAGGACTGCATCATTCCTTCTCTCCTCGACTAGATCCAAAGACATGTTGAGGAGCTCTTCGTTTTCTTCTGGGTTATAGTGGATCCTACGGTGGGAAGGCACAATGGTTTCAACTGGGAGCATAGCCTCCGATCCGTATGCCAAAGAGAAAGGAGTGTGCCCTGTTGATGTTCTGAAAGATGTGCGGTAGGCCCATAGTGCCGTAGGGAGTTCATCCACCCAAGCGCCCTTTGACTTTTCGAGCTTCTTTTTGATCAGAGTTTTCAGAATTTTGTTGACTGCTTCGACTTGTCCGTTTGCTTGGGGATATGCTACGGATGAGAAGCTTTTGCGAATTCCGTGTTCTTGGCACCAGTTGGCGAATTCCTCGCTGTCAAACTGAAGTCCATTGTCTGATATGATTTTTAGTGGGACTCCGTACCTGCACAGAACATTTTTGATTAAGAAGTTGATAACTTTCGCTGAAGATACTTTATTTAGAGGTTCTGCTTCCACCCATTTGGTGAAATAGTCGACTGCTACTATAGCATATTTGGCGCCGCCTCGACCCATTGGCAGTTCACCGATTAAGTCAATTCCCCATACTGCAAAGGGCCAAGGGCTGGTCATCTGGGTAATCTCGGTTGTTGGTAGCCGAGGGACCTTAGCAAACTTTTGGCATCTGTCACACTTCTTGACGAAATCTAAGGCGTCCTTGCTTAAGGTGGGCCAGAAATATCCGTATCGGAGTATCTTTTTTGCTAATGTTTGCCCTCCGGTGTGATCTCCGCAGCTTCCTTGATGAACGTTGGATAAGATTTCCTTGGCTTCCCTTCCGGCGACACACCTTAATAATGGGTTAGAGAACCCACGCCGATAGAGGATGTCTCCTTGTATTGTGTAGCGGGACGCTTTCCTCAAGATTTTCTTGACTTCGTTACGCCCGTCGGGTAGTGTGCCATTTTGTAGGTAGTCTCGGATGGGAGTTATCCAAGTTGCTTCTTCGGTTGCAGCTATCAGATTCACTTGTTCAAAACTCGGGATCATTTGCTTTGAGACAGTTACTGCCCCGAAGATGGCGACGTCTCTCATACTTGCTTGCTTTGCCAATTCGTCGGCCTCTTGGTTCTCTTCCCGAGGGATGTGTTTGACTAAGTAGTGGTCCAATCGGCTGAGAAGTAACTTGGTCTTCTTTAGATATGCTATGAGTCGTTCTTCTCGAGCTTGGAATTCCCCTAGTATTTGATTAACAATAAGCTGAGAATCGCTGTGAAGACACAAAGAATTGGCTCCGATCTCGATAGCAATTTCTAATCCGGCTATTACTGCTTCGTATTCTGCATCGTTGTTGGTGGCAGTGAACTCCAACCTTATAGCATAGTGCAGTTTATTTCCCCTGGGAGTGATGATTACCACACCTGCCCCCGAGCCTTGTTCGTTAGATGCACCGTCCACAAAGAGATTCCACTTGATATCTTCTGTTATTTCCAGTTGCTCCTTATCCTCGTTGGTAGTGAATTCTGCAATGAAATCAGCCATGGCTTGTCCCTTGATGGCGGTGCGAGGGTGATAGGTGATATCATATTGACTCAGCTCAATACACCATTTAAGTAGTCGCCCGGAAGTGTCGGGACGATGGAGTACCTGCCTCAGTGGTTGATTGGTTAGAACCTTGATGGAATGGGATTGGAAGTAATGACGTAGCTTTCGTGAAGTGATTAGTAAACAGTATGCTAACTTTTCGAGCTTAGGATATCTGACTTCTGCCCCAGTAAACCTTTTACTGACGAAGTAAACTGGTCGTTGCGTATGGTTATCTTCTCTTACCAAGGCAGCGCTTAGAGCGTGAGATGACACAGCAAGGTATAGGTATAATTCTTCGCCTTCGCTTGGGGTCGAGAGTACTGGTGGTTTCTGGAGGTGTTCGATTAGGTTAAGGAAAGCGGTCAAGCATTCGTCCGTCCATTCGAACTTTCCTTTATCTTTCTTTAGAGCTTCGAAAAAGGGGACGCACTTGTCCGTTGCTTTGGAGATGAATCGGCTTAGGGCAGCCACTTTTCCATTTAGGCTTTGCATTTCCTTTCGGGTGGAAGGTATCTTGATGTCTCTTAATGCTCGGACTTGTTCAGGGTTTGCTTCTATCCCTCGGGCATGGACGATGAATCCTAAGAATTTTCCTGATGACACTCCGAAGGAGCACTTTAGTGGATTCAACTTCATTCCATACTGTCGAAGTACCTGGAACATCTCGCCCAGGTGGCTTACGTGATCTTTGGCTTTCCGTGATTTTACCAGCATGTCGTCTACGTATACTTCCATTGTTCGTCCTATTAGCCCTGCGAACATCTTGTTGACGAGGCGCTGGTAGGTGGCTCCTGCATTTTTAAGTCCGAAGGGCATCACTTTGTAGCAGTACAAACCCCGGTCGGTGATGAAACTAGTGTGATCTTGGTCGGGAGCATGCATAGGAATTTGGTTATATCCCGAGTATGCATCCATAAAAGACAGGAGTTCGTGCCCGGCTGTGCTGTCTACAAGTTGGTCGATTCTGGGAAGCGGAAAGCAATCCTTTGGGCAGGCGTCATTTAGGTTGGAGAAGTCAATGCAGGTCCGCCACTTCCCATTAGCCTTCTTTACTAGTACCGGGTTGGCGATCCATTCTGGGTAAATAGCTTCTCGTATGAAGTCATTGGCGAGTAGATTCTTTACTTCTTCATCGAGGGCTGCTGATCGCTCTGCCCCCATACTTCTCTTTTTTTGTTTTACGGGTGCCTTGGTAGGATCAATTTTTAATACGTGGCACGCTATGTTGGGGGAGATTCCGGTCATGTCAGCGTGTGACCAAGCGAATACATCCAAGTTGTGGCGGAGAAAATCAACGAGTTGTTCCTTCAATTCCGTTTTCAGCTGCGACCCAATTTTCAGTAGCCTACTTGAGTCGTGCTTGTCTACAGATATAAACTCCATAGCCTCTGCAGGCTCGGCGGTGGCCTCCTCCTCTTTGTCCCTCGGGTCTAATTCATTGAAAGGGTCGCTGGTGTATCGAAGAGGAGGGGCTTTCTTTAGTTGCTATGCTTCAAGGCTTTTTGTGCAGAGAGCAATCTCTACACCTTTCCCTTTATCTCTCCTGTGGTTGTTGCGAAGTTCGGTTACATAGCAGTCTCGTGCGATATCTTGGTCTCCTTCCACTTCCCCTACCCCACTGTCTGTTGGAAATTTCATTTTTAGGCACCACGGGGCTAGGACAATCTGGAAGTCAGATAGGGCTGGTCTTCCTAGGAAGGCGTTGTAGGCCGAATGGTTTTCTATCAGCACAAACGTCTGTTTCCTTACAACGGAGCGGGGATGGCTTCCGATTTCAACGAAGAGGTCCAGCTGCCCGATGGGCATTTTCGCATCTCCAGTGAAACCGTGTAGCGGTTTATCGCAGGGAGATACGTCCTTCATTGACAACCTCATTTTGTCGAATGCGTGTTTGAACAGGATATTTACAGAGCTTCCAGTGTCTACCAGGATTCGGTAAACTTCGGCGGGACCGAGTCGGGCAGAGATAACCATGGGATCCATGTGAGGGTACTGTCTTCCTTCTAGGTCGCGTTTACTGAATGTGATGTCATCACTTTCTTTCCGCTTTGGGTGGCGCTCTTCTATAACCGTATTGACACAGTCTCTATTGTCTCTGAGCGACTTCCCATATCTTTCCATCTCTTTCCAACTTCTGTCTGCGATGTGTGGACCTCCTGAGATGGTATGGACCACTATCTTCTCTTGACTAGAGCTGCTAGCGTTGCGGTCGCCTCTGCCGGTCCCTGGTGAGGGTAGCCTTGGGTTTTCATTGGCAGGATCTGGAGTCCTGCCTTGACTTTTTACATAGCGTTCCAGTTTCTTTCTTCTGATGTGTTCCTCAATCAGATCTCGGAGATGATGGCATTCGTTGGTATCATGTCCGTGGGATTCGTGGAAGCGGCAGAATTTTCCAGATTTCTGTGCGCTATCTGATTCCTTCTTGTATGGTGGGCGTTTGTATCTAACTTCGCCTTGGGTGGCAAGGAAGATGTTTTCGACGGTCTCGTTCAAAGGGGTGTAAGAGTCGAATCTTGGTCCTGGCCGATATAGGCGTTTCTCTACTTTCTTGCCCCCAGCATTGTCTCTGGAATCATTTCTTCGAACGTCCCTTGCCACAGCAGGGGCATTGCCATGGGTCGTCTTACTTTGCTGTCCTGACTGCCCCTCAATGGCAGCATCCTCAAGCCTCATGTATTTCCCGGCTTCATGGAAGAAATCGGGTAAAGTAGCTGGTTTTTCTTTTGTCAATCTCCTAGCAAATTTAGTGTCCGGATGCACCCCACTGCAGAGGGCCATTAGGATAAGCTTCTCATCGGCATCTTGAACTGCGGCTGCTGCGGCGTTGAATCTGGTTAGGTATTGTTGCAGCTTTTCTCCAGGTTTCTGTTTGACGCTGGATAAGGAATAAGCGTCCTTAGGTTGCTCCACATGAATGCGGAACTGACTGATGAATTTTTCTTTCAACATTTCCCATGAGCTGATGGATCCTTGGGGTAGATGACAGAACCAGGAGGTAGCAAGATCTGCTAAGAAGAGCGGGAAGCATTTGCACAGCACTCCCTCTGTTGCTCCACTCATGAGCATATGCTGCGTGTACCTCTGTAAGTGTACAACGGGATCGGAGGTTCCTTTGTAGGGTTCCATTGTTGGCATCTTCCATTCTCGGGGGGTGATAGCAATTTCGATATTGCGGGCGAAAGGGCTGGTTACCCTAGCGCCTATCCCTCGATCTCTTTGCTCCCGTTGGACACACTCTCTGAATAAGCGTGCCATCCTTTCATCAGAATTTGGAGCGGACAGAAATGAGTTTGGTTCCGTTCTGTGGGGTTGACTCCGACCAGACAACCTGTAGGGATGGTATCGTCTATCATTCCTCATATTTTCCAGTGGCTGCCTTTGATCTTCTGGGAGCATGCTTGGGTCAGCTACAGTTGGCCCTTGCCTTGATCTTCCCCTGTTGGGTTCTGATCTAAGCACTTCCTCGGGTCCAACTTCGGGCTGAACTCTAGCTCGGCCCCGTTCATTGGTGTTCCTGTGGTTAGGCAGCATGACCGGCTCAGCTGCAGTTGACCTCCGCCCGGTACCTTCCGCGTTGGGTTCGGCACCAAACGCTTCCTCAGGCCTAACTTCGGGCTGAGCTCGGTCTCGGCTCCTACCATGGCTACCCCTGCCGTTAGCTCCTTCGAAGAAGGAAGATCTTTGCTGTCTCTGAGATCCTCCAGATTGGGACTCGCCCCATGATTCAGTGTTGCGGTTGGATTCTTCAGCGTCCCTTAAGCGTGACATGAGATGGTCTACCAAGGCTTCCTGCTGGGACGTGAAGCGGTTAGTTACTTCAACAACAACTCTGTCCAAATCTGCCCTAGTAATTGCTGCAGGCTGTTCTGTGGCAGGAGTGGCTGGGTTAGCCTGTCCTTCATTTGTTGCCGTTGCTGGATGAGGACGGTTCACTTGATTTGTGGCAGCTGGATCAGGAAGGCTGCTGGATGCGATGTTTTTTCCTTTGTTAACATCTTTTCTCTGTTTGGGAGGCATGTTTTCCAAGCGGCGGACGATGGTGTTAGGAAAACTTGTTAAGCGGATGAAGCTGAAGCTTCGAGCTTCTAGCTCTCAATGAAAGCACCAAAAATGTTTGCACAAAAAATGGACAAACACCTCAAAGTTGTATGATTTAGTAGATCTTATGTTGTTCTTAGTGATTTGGGTGATTTATGCAAATATATGAAAAACAGGGGCTAAACTGTAAAAAGACACGCAGATTTATAGTGGTTCAGCCAGAATGTGCCTACGTCCACTTTATATGTTATTTCTCTTCTTTTGTTGTGATTACAAGTACAAAGCTTTGGTACAAGTAAAAGAAAGTTGTTTGAAAGTTCCTTCCGTGCTTGAGCTCTCAAAAACTTGTCCCCATTGTTGTATCCCTGCCCCTCTATTTATAGAGTGAAGCTGGGGGTAGGGGTCTTGGAGGTATATAGCAGCTGGCGGGCCTGGGCTGAGACAATCTGGCCTGGAACACCTTGGTTCGGCATCCCTTGATTCGGTGGTAGGTTGATTCGGTGAAGAGTTGGTCCGGTCGTGTAGTTTGGACCGGCGTGTAGGTTGATTCGGCATAGACTGATTCGGTGGGGAGTTGTTCCGGTCGTGTAGTTTGATTCGGCGAGGAGTTGGTCCGGTCGTGTTGTTTGGACCGGCGTGTAGGTTGATTCGGCATAGACTGATTCGGTGGGGAGTTGAACATGGTGGATGTTTGGACCGGTAGGGTCAAAATATACCCAACAAGCTTAAGGAAAGTTAAATAAATTTATTGGGAATTGAGACAATAATAAATTCGAATGGTGAAATTGCTATATGAAAATAAGTAAGGAAGTGGAAAAATTTGAAATTGGAATTGAATTTTTACTTGATTTAAATTGAATAAATTAAAAATAATATTATTTGGAGTGAAATTAGTTTAAGTATGAATAATTCGAGTATGGTTTTGAAATGCTGGTTAAAAGGAATTGAATTTAAATAAAAAGGTGAAGTGGATTTGAATTATATGGAATTGAATGAAATATGTAAATGTGAATTATCAAGTGACTATATAACTATAAGTTATAAATTTCAATTGAATTAGTAATAATATCGAATTGAAGTAAATAAAATTTTGAATTTTGAAATATTATAAAACCATATGGTATAAATTTTGAGTGAAATAAAATTTAAGTGAAAATTGGAATCATGAATAAATAAATTGGAATAGCTTACAAAAATTGAAATTAATGGAATAAAAATATACTTAGACTATAAATAAATGTATAATCTCGAGTTAAAAATAAAACGTGAATATATTCGAGTATAAAATTGATGGAAATATGAGAAATAAGTTGTGCAACTTATAAAATGGAAAAGTGAAATAGAAACCCCAAAATAAAATTGTTTGATATTTTGGTGAAGGAAATAAAATCCAAACTTGAAGGATAAAATGAGATTGGACTCGGGAAAATTAAAAGAAGGGATTTTTGATGTAAAATCAGATTTTGAAATTGGACTTGTGTTGAATGGAATTGAATAAACTGAAATGTGGAATTTGAGTTATAAATAATAAAATTCAACTAAATGGTAAGCGAATTAAATAAAATCGGAAATGTGTCGAATAAAATGGAAATAGTTTGAAATAGCGATGAATTAAGTTATAAATAAATTTAGTTTAAAGTGTAAATAAATTGAATGTGGCCTTGGATACGAATTAAATAAATTCAAGGATGAATTCAAGTATGGAATTAAAATTGAAGTGGATTAAATGAATGAACTAACTAATTAATTAATTAGTAAACGAAATGGAAGTTGGTTGAAATGAAAACAAACTTAAGTTATAAGGTGGAAGTAATATAAAATAACAGATTAACTGAAGTAAATATTTGAATGGAAACTTGACTCGAATAAATTGTGAAATGGTTATTTAATAAATAGCATGGGATGATCCCAAGCTTAATAGAATAGATTTGAATGTAATGAAAGTAGATATGAATGGAATGCAACTGAATTAATTGTGAACAAATTTGGAATGGAATAGAATTGAATATAAATTGATTTGGAATCAATTAAAAATAGTTATAAGCTTAAATGATTATTTTATTATATGAATAGCGCCGAATTTGCATAGAAAAATTATTGTACGATGCAAACGAAAGTAAATAAAATTCTATGAATAAATAGAATGTGAATAAATTGATTTTAAATCATTTTGGAGTGGATATGGTTTGTTTGGTATAAAAATGAATTGAATGCAAGAAAATTGAGTTGTAAATCATTCGAATTGAATATGGATTGATTGGAAGTAATTAAATTAGCATCAGCACCTTATAAATGCTTATGATTATATGTTAGGATGCATTGTTGATGAAATTTACGTGTTTAACTAGTTAAACGGATGAGATGTTAGTAAATTTTCATGTTTTGGTACTTATGTGTTTAAAATTGAGTAAGTACAGGTGTAGAGGGACTATTTGGCTAGATTTGGGTTGCGAAATTGCTTTCGAAGTAAATGCTTGCTTAATAATGCTTAAAAACACTAAATAAGATAAGTTTTCTGATTAAATTTCGCAAAATATATAAATGTTGATATATATCTTGTTTTCCGACCGTGTGAGTCGATGTATATATATTTATCTCTCTTGGCATATTGCAAAAGGTCCTTTGTACAAGGGAGACTCTACCAAAAATTTTCGAAAATTTAGGGTGTTAGAAATTTTATTGAAATTTTGGAAAAATTTTGTTAATTAAAAAGTTGATTTTTGAATTGCAGCTGAAATAAAAAGTTTTTGAATTAGAAATGGAAACTAATGTTTGGTTAGGATTAAAAGATTAGAAAAGTGAATATAGAGTTTTAATATGTGGGTTTTGACAAATTAATGGGTTAGGAGCATTTTTCCTACCTTAGCAATTTCGGGGACGAAATTCTTTTAAGGGGGAGGAATGTAACGACCCGGATTTTTCGACGGTTAATTTTAAATATTTAAATGGTTTTAAATATTGGTTTTAGGATTTTAATTTATTTAGGAAGTTTTTAAAACTGAAAATTCAAGTGATTTTTTAATTTTTGAAATCGTCGATTTAATCGACGCGTTAAAATAGCGATCTGGGGCACAGTCTCGAAATTCAACGAAACCAATTCCATTGGATCCGTAATAGTGTATTATTATTGGATTTCAAATTTCGTAGCGTTTGGAGTTACCGTTTGGTCATACGGAATATGAACGCCTAGAAATAATTAATTGAATTATATTTAAATAGTCGGTTTAAAAAGTTATCTTCTCCATATGATCGAATTGGGACTCGGGTCGTTCCTTTGATTTCGGAATAGTGGTATAACATTGTAAATGCCAGGCAACACATCTAAATAGTGGTTCGAAATTGCGAGGTACGTAACGGGATAATATCAATATTTAAAATTTATAAAATCTAATCAAGTTCAGACTCAGTTAAACTCTACCTTCTTCAACACCCAGCTGCCTTCTGTTTAAATCGCGAATATCTTCCTTTCCTCCATTTTAATCGAATAAGTTCAAATGAAATTTAAAAAAAGAAAAAAAGAAACGCAGAGGAAAATCGCGTCTCCCTCTTCAAATTGAATAGAACTAATCAAAGAAAAAAAATACTTCTGAAATGGGCGAGGAGTGAAGCTTCAGTGCATCAATTCTTTTAAGGGGTGCGAGCCATTTTAGGTGATCGACAACTAGGGTTAAGCCTAAGTTTGGATTTAGGCACTGATTTGGCAAACTAGGAGTGGATTGGAGTTTCTAGGGCAGAGATTTTCCTTGTGGCAGAAGATGAGGCAGAGCGGTGAAGGTTTGGTGTCCTCGATAATTGCGTTCGATCGAGAAAGTAGCTGTAGGTCGAGACTTGTGAAAGGGGTGCGGACCAATGGTGCTTGTTATAGTCGAGAAGAGGAGGCGAAGCATGATTCATTGGTGGCGTCGTTTGAATGGATAAACGATTGGAGAGGTAGGGCATGGCGGTCAACGGTCGGTTAAGGAAGGAGAGTGTTTTCCTGTGAGCGAGATTTCTTTATTTTAGGAGGAAGAGTGGATGGGCCGGACTGGGTTTCATTTGGTTAATGTGTGGAATTTTAATTTGAAATGAATTAAACTAATTTTACAATATGAATTGAAAGCTTATAAATGTTGTAACTTGATCATTCTATGTCAGAATTCAACGCGGTTTATCGCGTCGAGTTCTTAACGATGAGATCTACACATATGAATTTGGTTGAAGTCGATTGGAGCTGGCATAAATTTATGTTAAAATTTGAACGGCTGTTCAATTTTTATTCAACCGGAATGCTTCAATGATTACTAAAATCAAGGTGAGTTAATCTCACTCTTTTTGGATAGCTGGTTAAGTTATTGAAATTAAAATTAAACATTGGTTGACTAGATAAATTTATATATTTATCAGTTGGATGCTATATTATAAATAGTGAAAATTAGGGTCACATCCTTAAAACAAGACGTAATTCACAAAAACTCCTTCCGTTCGAAACTTTATAAATCCGGTCCCTATTTTTGTTTCGGCTTAATTCTTTTCCATAAATACCCTCGTTTATACCGTGCTCTTTTCTATCTGTGATTATTTGGTTTATATTGAACGATAAAATTATCTTTGCTTAATGATTTATCTGTTTGCAATAAAAGATTTTTACTGAAATACCGTGTAAGTTCGTTTTCTGCAACTATTTGCAATAGTTGCAGAAATGTCCGCAACTATATGCAATAGTTGCAGAAATGTCTGCAACTATACCAAATAGTTGCAGAAATGTCTGCAACTATTTGGTATAGTTGCAGAAATGTCTGCAACTATATGCAATAGTTGCAGACATTTCTGCAACTATTTGCAATAGTTGCATCTGCAACTATTTGCATTTCTGCAACTATATCATATAGTTGTAGAAATGTCTGCAACTATATGCAATAGTTGCAGACATTTCTGCAACTATTTGCAATAGTTGCATCTGCAACTATTTGCATTTTTGCAACTATATGCAATAGTTGCAGAAATGTCTGCAACTATATGAAATAGTTGCAGACATTTCTGCAACTATTTGCAATAGTTGCATCTGCAACTATTTGCAATAGTTGCATTTCTGCAACTATATGCAATAGTTGCAGAAATGTCTGCAACTATATGAAATAGTTGCAGACATTTCAGCAACTATACCATATAGTTGCAGAAATATCTGCAACTATATGTAATAGTTGCAGACATTTCTGCAACTATATCATATAGTTGCAGAAATATCTGCAATTTTTTGCAATTTTTATATATTTGAAAAAAAATCGAAAATGTTCAAAATTTGCTGAATTGTCTGCAAATATTTGAAATAATTGCAGATTTAATACAAATTTAAATTTTTGGTATCAACAATGGATCTCATTTTAAAGATCATAAAATTTGCGATTTTTTGGTGAAAACGTTATGTTGATCCGGTTTTTGTAAATAAAGTTATACACGTTTGAAAAGTTAAAAACATAAAGGGTATTTCGGTCTTTCTGCGTGCGTGAATTTGAAAACAGGGAGCGGAAACGTAAATGTTGGTTGGGAAGGATGTTTTCTCTATTTTAAAACTTGTTAGGGATGTGAGCCAAACTTACCCTTATAAATATATAGTAGTTAATATATTAGTAGTTGGATATATTTCCTACCGTTGGAGCGGATGAGACCCTATGCGCCCCGCATAATA
The DNA here is from genome assembly GCA_030737815.1 of Allium fistulosum. NCBI lineage: Eukaryota > Viridiplantae > Streptophyta > Magnoliopsida > Asparagales > Amaryllidaceae > Allium > Allium fistulosum. The sequence continues at coordinate 417,949,168 of CM060907.1, read as the reverse complement.
GCGGATGACCCTATATACCGCGATATCCCCTTCGAAGTGGGATTGATATTTTTATGTTGTATTAACATCTGTGGATGCAGGAAAACAGGTTGGAGGGACCAACTGGATTCCTCAAAATGTTGAATTTAATTTCATATATTGTGATATATGGTTTGTGTAGAATAATCTATTATAGATTATTGTAGTGATTAGAGTTATTGGATGCTATTGTAGCACTGGCTTGTTTAGTTTAAATTTTTCAGTGAACAAGGCATTACCGGTTGTGCTTTTAAAATTTTCTATACAAAAATAAAGCAAAACAACCAAATTGAGTGATTGTCTTTTTTCTCTTTCCTTTTGTGTATTTTTATATCCTATCAAAATCATTCATTATATCTTCATTTTCAAAAATTTAAACCCTTAATCCTTTAGAGAAAATTAAAGGTAATGATTATGGTGGAGATCCATCTAATCTCTGTTAGAACTACAAGTATTAGTTTTGATGATAACAACTAGATAAATATTGATATTGATGGTTTGCCAAATTTATGACGCAGCGGATTACACAAAAACAAGATAGATCGATGAAAGTAACAATCGATGGTTTGATGAATACTGAAATGCCCGAATTCGTTGATCCGAAGATACCGAATTCTAGCTATCTCTGACACGTTGATCGTGCACGATACCGTGAGGAGAGATCTACAATTCTTCGAGCGTTGATCAAGCGCACTTGATTCCGCGAATTGGCTTCAACGATCGAAGATTCGAGCGCACTCGAATGTCGAAGGTGGAGATAGGAGATTACACTCGACTACCAATTTGGATGAAAGCACAAAGCTAACAAAACAAAATTTTATTCAAATCAACTAAACTTTCAAATGTACAACACACGCCTATTTATAGCATTTACATCACACGACTCAACTTGCCCAACACTTAGGTCGGAAACGACCTACGACCTAAAATAGTGCGACCTAAAAACAGGCGACTTACGACCTAAAAAATATTACAACATAAGCAAATACAACACAACACTTTACAACACATAGATCGGCCTCGACCTAAAATACAACTCACGCGACCTAACTTCAATACATCAGCCTCCATCAGCGACCTAGTATAGGTCGTTAACGACCTACCACTTCACGCGACTTAAGAAATAGCTTTATGGAAATCTTCATACGACCTACCCCATGAGCGACTTAAGAAGGCAGTAGTGAACGACCTAACAAAAGAAAACAGCGACCTAAAATAAAAGCGGCATCCAACTCAGCGACTTAACAAAGTTCACGACCTAACTCATAAGTCGGCAGCGACCTAACTCTCCCAGCGACCTAACTTAGGTCGTAACTCGTTCACGCGACCTAACTTAAGTCGTAGCTCGAAACAGTCTTCAATTGAAATATCGGAGCGACCTATCTTCTCGCGACCTAACTTCTTGCGACCTAACTTAGGTCGGAACATTTTCCTACGACCTATCGTAGGTCGAATCATATTTCCGCGACCTAACTTCTTGCGACCTAACTTAGGTCGTTCCTTTTCTCTGCGACCTATCATAGATCGTAACTCGTTCGGTCGTAGCACCTTATTCTTCAACTCGTTAGGTCGTAGCAACCTGTTAGGTCGTTCCAGCGACCTATTTCCCAGATGAAGCTCGCTAGGTCGTTCCAGCGACCTATCCCATAACTCGTTAGGTCGTACACGAGTTAACTCGGTAGGTCGTTCCAGCGACCTATTTCCCAGATGAAGCTCGCTAGGTCGTTTGGATGCTTTAGACTCCCTTTCGTTAGGTCGTGAGCGACCTAAGGCTTCTTCACTAGGTCGTGAATGACCTAAGCCTTGTGAATTCTTAGCTTGCACTGCTTCGACTCTGGCCTGAGCTGCATCATCCTCCCCAGGTTGAGAAAAATTCGTCCTCGAATTTGTAAGCTCCTCCCCATGATAAGGTAGGAGATGCTTAACATTGAATACGTCAGATGTGTACACATCCTCCGGCAGCTTCAACTTATAAGCATTTTCATTAATCCGTTTCACGACTTCTACAGGACCAATTTTTCTGGCTTTCAACTTGTTATAAGCGCCCACTGGAAAACGGTCCTTTGTTAACACAGCATATACCAAATCTCCTTCATTAAACTCAACACTTCTTCGCTTCAGATCTGCAGAGCGTTTATACTTATCATTTGCCTTCTCCAATCGTTCCTGAACGATTATATGACATTCAGTCAACCCATCAACAAAATCAATAGCTCGTTTAACCGTCCCCTTTGGCTGTGGTAATATTGTTAAATCCAACGGTCCTTTTGGCATACTAGAATATACAATCTGAAATGGACTGAATCCCGTACTACGATTCATTGGATGATTATGAGCAAACTCTGCCTGACATAACTTCATGTCCCAACTCTTCAAATTATCTTTCACCAGACATCGCAATAAATTCCCCAGCGATCTGTTAACCACCTCCGTTTGCCCATCAGTTTGCGGATGGTAAGCGCTACTAAAATTCAGCTTCGTTCTGACCATCTTCCACAAACTTAGCCAAAAGTGACTCAGAAAACGAGTATCCCTATCCGACACAATAGATTCTGGCAATCCATGAAGTCGATATATTTCTTTGAAAAATAACTGAGCAACATGAACAGCATCCGCCGTCTTCTTACAAGCAATAAAATGTGCCATTTTCGAAAACCGATCAACCACCACATAAATGGAATCGTTTCCCCTTTGAGTTCGCGGTAAACCCAGAATAAAATCCATACTCACATCAACCAAAGGCTTACTTGGTACAGGTAACGGCATATATAATCCAGCATTGGTCGCAGTTCCTTTCGACACCTGACAGATATGACATCGTTCCACAAATCTCTCAACCTCTTTTCTCATTGATAGCCAAAAATAAGATTGTGAAATCAACTGTAATGTACAGTCTCTACCCACGTGGCCTTCTTCATGTAGCTCTTTCACAATCTTCATTCTCAAACTACAATCAGGTATACATAATCGATTTCCCTTGAACAGAAAACCATCCACCATCATAAACTCATCCGTCTCCCCATTCTTGACTTTATCGACAAACTTCATAAAGTAAGGATCTTCAACAAATAATTCTGGTAGCACATCAAACCTTGTCACTCCGACCTTCATTGTAGTCAACAAATGATTCCTTCTGCTCAACGCATTCGCAACACGATTTGTCACTCCCGATTTGTGTTTCACAACAAACGTAAACTGTTGCATATATGCAATCCATGATGCATGCCTCGCTGAAATCTTGTCTTGCCCTTGTAAATGCTTCAACACCTCATGATCAGTGTAAAGAAAAAACTCTTTCTGAAATAGATAGTGTCTCCAATGTTTGATAGCTTGCACCATAGCATAAAATTCCACATCATATGTACTATATCTCATCTTCGCTCCCGATAGCTTCTCACTGAAATATGCAATCGGACGTCCCTTCTGACTCAACACTCCTCCAATCCCAACCTTGGATGCATCAGTATGTAACTCAAACAACAACTGAAAATCTGGTAAAACTAGAATTGGTGCAGACGTCAGCAACTCCTTGATCTTCCCAAAAGCATCCCCTGCTTCCTCTGACCATGAAAACTGTTTACCCTTCATACAATCTATAACAGGTGCCATCACACTACTAAAGTGTGAAATAAATCTTCTATAAAATGAAGCCAACCCATGAAAACTCCGAACCTCTGTTATCGTCTTGGGCTGTGGCCAATCTCTAATCGCTTCTACTTTACTCCGATCCACCTGTATCCCTTCCTCTGATACAACATACCCCAGAAATAAAACACTATGCGTCATGAACACGCATTTCTTCGTTGCTGCATAAAATTGTTCTTGTCGCAGTACCATCAGCACTTCTCTCAGATGATTCAAATGTTCTTCTGGACTCCCACTATATATCAGAATATCATCGAAATACACCACCACAAACTTCCCAATGAATGGTCTAAATATCTGATTCATCACCCGCATAAATGTACTCGGCGCATTTGATAAGCCAAATGGCATTACCAACCATTCGTATAGACCCTCCCTGGTTTTAAAAGCAGTCTTCCACTCATCACCTGGCCTGATACGAATTTGATGATATCCGCTCTTCAAATCAATCTTCGAAAAGATAGTAGCTCCACTCAACTGATCTAGCAAGTCATCCAACCTTGGCATTGGAAATCTATACCTCACTGTAATCTTATTCAATGCTCTACTATCTGTGCACATCCTCCACGTCCCGTCCTTCTTCGGTACCAACAAAGCTGGCACAGCACACAGACTTAAGCTTTCCTGCACACGCCCCTGTTCAAGCAATTCTTCCACCTGCCTTCTTAATTCTTCATGTTCCTTCGGACTCATTCGATAATGTGGTCTGTGTGGCAACGTTGCTCCCGGAACAAGATCAATTTGATGTTGAATGTCTCTCAGTGGCGGTAACTCCTTTGGTAACTCATCTGGAAATACATCCTCAAATTCTTTCAAAACTGGCTTTGCTTCTTCTGGAATTTCAACCTCTTCACTACTCTCTCGCCCTATCAACAAAAACACCTCAGGCTCCTCTTCAACTTCTTTAACAAACTCCTTCAAGGATAATAAAGTTTTCAGCTCTTCAATCTCCTCCAGTTTGTTTTCTTCTTGTTGTCGCTTCTTCGGAACTAGAGTAATCTTCGTGCCTTCAAACATAAAGCTATAACTGTTGGTACGTCCGTCATGTTGCACCGCCCTATCATACTGCCACGGTCTCCCCAGCAACAAATGACAAACATCCATATCTACCACATCGCACCAGATTTTGTCTTTATATTTCTTCCCAATTGAAAAATTCACACAAGCTCGACGTCCAACCTTCACCTCCCCGCCTTTTCTCAACCAAGCCAACTTGTACGGTTTCAGATGTTTCTCAGTCTTCAATGCCAACTTCCTCACAGCTTCTGAAGAAATTATATTATCACAGCTTCCAGCATCAATAACAAATTTGCAAACCTTCCCCAGAATAGTACATGTAGACTAAAAATATTGCTCCTCAACCAACTACAATCCTCCTCTTGCTTTGATGTCAAACAAGACCTCCTCATCATCAGATTACAACCTTCGTCTCCCGACACTTCTTCTTCCTCCTTATCAGGTGGTGAATTGAAACATTCAGCTTCTTCATCCTCATCCTCAACCTCTGCTATCATAGCTCTCTTCTTCGGCTTAGGACATTCATTACTTTTGTGGCCCATTTCTTGGCAATTGTAGCACTTGAAACTGTTATTGACTTTCGCCTTCCCAACCTCATTCACAACTGGTTTTGCAATAGCTTTTGAAACATTAGAATTTCCACTAACACCCTTCACTGGATTGTTGGAATTTGTGAACACACCACCTCCTCGTCTTCCCTGCTTCTCCCAAGCCAACGCCTTCTGGTGTGCTTCAGCAACTGATCTGGGATCAAACATGTTAACCATATCTTGTATCTGCATTCGCAACTCCCAACAAATCTCGCTGTCAATTGTTCTTCTGTCTCCATAATATCATTCCTTGCAATTAGTTGATAAAATTCGTCAGCATAGTCATTCACAGATTTCATCCCCTGTCTCAAGTTTTGCAACCTCTGATACATAAGCGACTGATAGTTATAAGGTAAGAATGTGGCTTTCATCATTTTCCTCATCTTTTCCCATGATTCAACCTTTGACTTCCCCATCCGTTCACGTGTAAGTTTGGTTTGCTGCCACCGTGCCAAAACTCTCCCCCTCAGCCTTGTAGCAACCAACTTTACTCTACGATGTTCGGGAACTTCTTTGAAGTCAAAAATCTCCTCCACATTAGACAACCAATCCAAAAACTCTTCAGCTTGCATACCACCTTTGAATTCTGGAATTTCAGTCTTCATCCCAGATTCCCACTTGTTATCATACTCCGATTGATTTCTGCCTTGGCCTCGTCCATGAACACTACCTCCATCAAACTCCTCTTCAAAATCAGATGTATATCGATGTCGATCCTGACCACCAACATCTCTACTACCATCACGTCTACCACCAACATCCCTTCTATCTACATTCCTCCGTTCTTGATCATTCACATTCCTATCACGCCTTCGATCATCATCATTCCTATAACAATCTCGACTCGCACTTCTATGATCATTATCAACACTTCTCTCCCGATTGGAATGTGGTGAGACTCTACTTCCCCCATGGTTAGATTCAGGTGAAACCCTTCTCCGTTTTTGATTCATCTCTAACATCATCTTCTCTAATCGTCCAATCCCTTCATTAAGTTTCTCACTAAAGTTTTCATTAATTCTTTGCTCCATCTCATCAGCTTCTTCTCTTCTATACAAAGCTTCTACGTTTTGGTGACGATTAGCTCTTCTCGGTGGCATGATTCAAAATTTTCACAAACACTTCAACAAATTCACACTTCAAGTTTCAAACACCTTTCGAACTTAGATCCAAAATGATATGGATCGAAAACTCCAACTTCGTTGCAAAAAATATGATGAACACGATGAACACAACTTCAACAAAATTGCACGGCTCAACACTTCAAGCTCGGCTAACACTTCAACTTCGAAATTCTCGGATCCAAGACTCGATTTAGCTATGATTGGCTAAAACAAGCTCTGATACCAAACTGACGTAGCGGATTACACAAAAACAAGATAGATCGATGAAAGTAGCAATCGATGGTTTGATGAATACTGAAATGCCCGAATTCGTTGATCCAAAGATACCGAATTCTAGCTATCTCTGACACGTTGATCGCGCACGATACCGTGAGGAGAGATCTACAATTCTTCGAGCGTTGATCAAGCGCACTTGATTCCGCGAATTGGCTTCAACGATCGAAGATTCGAGCGCACTCGAATGTCGAAGGTGGAGATAGGAGATTACACTCGACTACCAATTTGGATGAAAGCACAAAGCTAACAAAACAAAATTTTATTCAAATCAACTAAACTTTCAAATGTACAACACACGCCTATTTATAGCATTTACATTACACGACTCAACTTGCCCAACACTTAGGTCGGAAACGACCTACGACCTAAAATAGTGCGACCTAAAAACAGGCGACTTACGACCTAAAAAATATTACAACATAAGCAAATACAACACAACACTTTACAACACATAGACCGGCCTCGACCTAAAATACAACTCACACGACCTAACTTCAATACATCAGCCTCCAACAGCGACCTAGTATAGGTCGTTAACGACCTACCACTTCACGCGACTTAAGAAATAGCTTTCTGGAAATCTTCATACGACCTACCCCATGAGCGACTTAAGAAGGCAGTAGTGAACGACCTAACAAAAAAAAACAGCGACCTAAAATAAAAGCGGCATCTAACTCAGCGACTTAACAAAGTTCACGACCTAACAAAAAAAACAGCGACCTAAAATAAAAGCGGCATCCAACTCATCGACTTAACAAAGTTCACGACCTAACTCATAAGTCGGCAGCGACCTAACTCTCCCAGTGACCTAACTTAGGTCGTAACTCGTTCACGCGACCTAACTTAGGTCGTAGCTCGAAACAGTCTTCAACTGAAATATCGGAGAGGCCTATCTTCTCGCGACCTAACTTCTTGTGACCTAACTTAGGTCGAAACATTTTCCTACGACCTATCGTAGGTCGAATCATATTTCTACGACCTAACTTCTTGCGACCTAACTTAGGTCGTTCCTTTTCTCTGCGACCTATCATAGATCGTAACTCGTTCGGTCGTAGCACCTAATTCTTCAACTCATTAGGTCGTAGCAACCTGTTAGGTCGTTCCAGCGACCTATTTCTCAGATGAAGCTCGCTAGGTCGTTCCAGCGACCTATCCCTTAACTCGTTAGGTCGTACACGAGTTAACTCGGTAGTTCGTTCCAGCGACCTATTTCCTAGATGAAGCTCGCTAGGTCGTTTGGATGCTTTAGACTCCCCCTCGTTAGGTCGTGAGCGACCTAAGGCTTCTTCACTAGGTCGTGAACGACCTAAGCCATGTGAATTCTTAGCTTGCACTGCTTCGACTCTGACCTGAGCTGCATCAATTTATATATGATATTGTACAAGAAATACAGGAATACTGTTAAGATAAATTGCAGTATAATCAAGTAGAGATGCAGTACACATATCAAGGTAGATCAACACAATAACTCAAGTATAAGACTCGATAGATCAAGGGGAATCGAGCAGATCAAGAGAAATCAAGCAGACCAAGGAGACAGATCAAGGAAATTGAAGAGATTGAAAGGAACAAGTAAGATTCAAAGAAAACGCTAGGAGAACACTAAAGACTCAAGAAATAAAGGCCGGAAGAGTAGAAGACAACAATCGATTAGTTTTAAAATATACCGAGTCATAGAATTAATTGTTAAAGATCCCATAGCAATTCTTTGAATTTTCTCTTTTAATACTCTTTATTTTATTCTCCATAGTTATTTTATAAAATTTCTATTTTGGTTTTATAAGTTAAAAGAGTTAAAATAATTTTTATAAACAAATTGACATTTCACACTTAGATATGTTGACATTTCCTTGGAATGTGTCGACATACTTGCCATCAGCTGCAACTTTTCATTTTAAACGAATGGACACTTTCTTTCACCCCATCGCGAAAATCACTTCTCTTCATCTTCTATATAAAGATTTTGGACGAAAAAATTTCAAGTAACTCTCTCTCATTTCTTCTACTATTTACATTCTTATATTTTGCAGAAAATCTCTATTGCTTATATACACTTATACTTTGTGAATATACTATCTTTATCTTTTTTTCTTCATGGATTTGCAATCTACTAAAACGTCAGAGAGTCTACATACAACTCTCTATAATTTACTCTCTAGTCTTATCTTATTTCTCAAAGAAATAAAAGATATATTACTATTAGAGGTCTATAGGAAGTTGTACTAAAGACTACTTGAAGTTATGATCAAAAAATTTAATAATCTTATAAATATTACTCTATTATTTGTCTATAAAAGTGTGTCCTACCATCCGTGGAAGCTTAAGATAGGTGTTGCTTGCCACCTGAGTCAATTACAACCTGTACCTCCAAGCATACTAGTCCAAAGTCCAAAAAGTTATTTGAACTCGCATCATGTTAAGAAGTACGAGCCATCGGGATTTTAAAACATTACGTTATGTAGAGGATAATACAAATTTAATACATTCTACACTTTCGGATCTCACAATGGAAGGAATAAAATATTAATACATAATATAGCTGAATCATATAGCAGTTTCAACATAAACGTGGTCCACACATCAATGTCTACAGTTATAATAAATAAAGTCTGATAATAATGACCACTGTTACACTAAAAATCAACCTTCCGACTAGGACTAAAGACTTCTGGGTAGGCAAAGAAAAGAAGAGCATGGCCCATACTTCTCGGAACTTCTAAAGGGATGCAACCATTAAAGTTCACTAACCTAAAACCTTACGAAAGGTGAAAAGGTTCCGCTTCCAGTCTCTAAAGAATTCAAAGGAGAAGAAAGAGTCAGAGCAAGTGAATGCCACTATTTAATGGACTTTTTGAAAGCACAATAAACCTTCCGAACAGATTAAGAAACATACAAGACACCTTTTCGACAATACCGAAAGGTTTACAAGGTAGACAGAGATCATTAATCAGCATTGAACAAGGAAGCAACCTTCCGATGAGATCGGAAGGTTCACAGAAACACATGAAAGGAAAACCTTTTGGCTGTATCGAAAGGTTTGCACTGCGCATAAAGAGTAACCTTTCGGCTCAACCAAAGGCATAAGGCCGAAAGGAGGGCCGCTTCTGTCTATAAATAGGACCCAAGGGCCCCAATTTCGGAGGGGATTTTTCTCTCTCGCCTCCTTCTTGTAATATATAAAGAAATGTGTTGTAACCCTAATCAAGAATGGATTTGGGGATCTATAAAAGCTGATGTTGAATAATAAAAAGGGAAATTTCACATTTTGTTAAATCTCTTATTATCTAGTTTAATTCTTCATTATATTGATTCATATTTTCAAGATTAACTCAATTAAGAGGTTCTGGCTGATAGGGTCAGAAATTTAATTGATCAAGTTGTAACTTCGACCCTCAGAAGTCATTAATTTTTCTACACCAACCTTTCGGTGAAGACGACAGCTGATCTAAATTAAGAAGAGTGGTAACCCTAGTCATTGGTTTTCAGGGCTGGATTCTTCGACTAAGTTGGTAGGTCCTTCTATATTTAAAATACCAATACCTTCCGCTGCTATTACCTGAGTGATCAAACCTTTCGGTGAAGTCTAAATTCAGGAGAATAAAGTTTAATCTGACAGTAGACATTCATATACCTTTCGGCAAATCTCAACCAGTCTTCGAATAGGAAGCTAAACCTTTTGGTAAGGGCGAAAGCCCTTATACGTCATCCAAGGACCTACTGTTTATACCATAGCTAATAAGATCAATCATCCCAAACATTTCGGAAGCACTAAAGATCAACTTGAAAGGGATAAGACCAGTGTGTAATCATATGTAACACAAAGGAAAGCTTTATATGACACCTTCAAAGATCTCTCGAAGTCAAAAGTTCTTTATCTAGATGACCGATTTTACTAACCACACCGAAAGGTTTAGGTCGAAAATCAGCAATCATTGAATTGAAGTATCTTCGGGGTGTTAACCATAAATTTGGCTAACAAAAACATAATACAAAATAAAATACATGGAGAGTAATAGTAAATAGATGTAACTCTAAAGCGATAAGCCTTCTCCTCCACGTACCGAACTTTGGCCGAATCACCTACGGACATGCCCTTTTGTAATAAAGATGAAGAGGGAGAAATGGATGGGGTAGACATTGTGTTGTGAGTTAATTATATCACTAATGGTATGTTGTGGATAAGTAATTAAAGTTCAGTTATGGCTTATATCTAAGTGTGTTCTTTACTGTGCGTGTTCTTTATACATAAGTGATTAGCTATTTTCATGATATGATTTTATTACTCTTATGATGATAATATTCCATTTCTATTATGAAGATTTCCACTTATAGGTGGAACATATCAACCAGATATGTCATAAAAAGACTTTTTATTATATTGCAACCTATTGAGTTAACATTTTCATTATAGCTGTTTGGTATACTATGATTTAAATATAACTTACGGTGCAAATTTATATATACATTCAGGTTAACAGTCCCAAAATTTTCTCTTTGGTTTAACATTCCCAATTCTATTCATTAGGTTAACATTCCCAATTTCATTCTTTTAGGTTAAAAATCTCAATCTAGTTTCCTTGGCTAATATATGTATCATATGCTCTCTATCATTATACAAGTGGCATTCTGGAGTGGATTAACGATTCCAACTCCCTTTAGGATTAACGATTCCTACTATGATGGATTTCTCCGCCATACCTCTTCCCAGCTTCCACCCATTGGTGGTTAGGACTGGCTATGAATGATAGGAGCATTCATTTGTGATATACTCACTCACTATGTTAAATTCCACATCCACCAACTTCATAAAGCATGAGTCTAGTACTTCACCAAGGCGATCACATTTTCAACTTGCTACACGACCCCACCCCATTGCATAAACAAGGAAGTGGAGACACGTTTCCCCTGATCCGTCCTACTTGAACTGTGTTAGGACTAGGTTTAACCTGGGCCGACTAGCATATTTCAAGCGTTTGAATAGATATTTCAAACATCTAACTATATATATATATAATATGCATCAAATGTTCTGAAGTTTGAATTGCTTCCTTAGACGTTTGAATCGAACTGAAATTGCATCGGTTGCTTTTGGAATGTAATAGCGTAAAAATCAAATATTTGAAAAATAGCATTAGACGTTTGAAAAATGGATACAAACGTCGGGTTCGGTGATTTTCCAAATTTTGATTTACTTTGCTTTTTTTATTTTATCGATTCTCATCATCCTCTTTTCAGGTGCGAGCATACTGGTAGGGTCGGATTCTCACAAGTGTTCAATTATGATTTCATCATTGTTTATATTTGAATCCAAATAATTCCATCCAATTCATCATATTGAACGTATCTATTTAAAAGTTTATATATTTAAATTGATTACCATTATATTCAACAAATGTCATGCGTGCATTCAAATTTAATAAGAGTAATTTTTAACTAAATATAAGGAGGTTATATTATTTATCCTTCATCTATCAAAAGCAAATTCAAATTATACAAAATTCACATTTATAAAATTTATTGGAATCTTAATTCAAATGATTTATTATTTATCAAAGTCAACTTAAACATGTTATGTAAAACTAGATCTATAGGATTTAAGCTAATTCTAATTTAGTTACTCCTCGTTTACCTAAGTGATTTTAGAATAATTTCATAGATTCAAGAATAAAAATAACATTTTCATTTCTAAAAAGTGTACAATTGAAAATCAATTATTTATCTCCATCATATGCATTTTGTTGATAAACCCACTCACCTTGTGTTATCGTTCCTGTGAACCAGGCCATATATGGATGAGTTAGAACCATTGAATGATCAAAAAGCGAACCAGAAATCTTGAATCCTAACTTTGTAATTCACAATCCAATCACTTACCACTTGATAATAGCTTTCCATCTTTCCAAGTGAACCGAATGTTGAAGAGAAATGTCACCTAAAATGACATAAGTATTAACTCGTTATCGAGTTGAACACCTTAACTCGATATTGAGTCATGAAATCAAACAAATGTAGATTCTTTAGAGAATTTAAAATAAAATCAAATGCTAAGTAAAACCTAAAATGAAGGGAAGTGGGTCAAGGTTACTTCATTCAAGAGAACGACGGAACGAAGCCGAGTACTTGAGGAAAAATTGGAAAATAAGAGATCTCATGACTTGGCACCAAGCTGTGAAGCACAACTCAATACTGATTTGACTATCAAGATGAGAACATGGCCAAAGTCTCCCTTCTGAAACTCCTCTCCATCATGGAGACCATGGGTAGCAAATAATGGAGCTTATTTCACTAATCTACGTCTATAAATATGAGTAGAGGGGCACAAAATCGAGGTCCCCTTTTTGCATTTTGAATTATTTGATTATACACTATTACTCTATTAGATTCTCATCGACTTTCACCAAGTTGTAAGATCACAGTTTGTAAAACTCTTAGAAATTATTAAAAAAAATTAAGTGAATGTAGGTCAGAATATTGCCGAGCCAATAATTTTTTTTCTGTTTAATTTAATTTGTTTTTTCATTTAATTTCTTCACTTATTCTCTATTACAATATGATAAGATGTTTGTCCAACTTTTGGTGCAGACATTTGGTGCTTTCAATGATAAAATTTCAAAATTTTCACTATTTGGATTTATCTTCAACCTTTGGATTATCATAATCCATGAAGTAGATCTAAAAATTATTATTTGAGGATCCTTGATTACTTAGATTTCCATAAAATCTATCATTATATCTATTGAATCTCTGACACCCAAAAATGCTAAAGGGAAGTCTACTACTTTCTGACCCACCAATGAGGCAAACAATGATTGCACTTAATAGGGAGAGGAGACCAATCATCCTAGTGCTGCAGAAATTCAAAGTGCATCGAAAATGGTCGTTGAGGTCCATATCTTCATTTGACCAATTGGCTAGAAGTTTTGTGGAGCAATTCAGGTTGCATGATGCTCATCCCAAGGATGCGATGTCCTTAGCCAACCTTTTTTTAGAGTTCTGGAGAATCTTAAAAAAAATTCCTGAGTAGTTTCAATATGGTTGTAATTGAGGCGAGCAATGCCAAAGAGCACATTGTGTTGATGTCATTAATTAGTGGAGTTCATCCATGTGCAAATTTCGGTGAGTGGTTGAAGGTAAAGCCGCCACTATTGTGGAAGAGTATTATAGGAAGGCAACCCAATATCTACACTTTAAAGAGGTGGATATGGCCATTGGAAAAGCTAATGGATGGCTATTTTCTGAGGTATTGCAGAGTAATGTTGTTATGAAACTGACCCGTGAGAGCATCAGAAATGTTGCTATCAATGTTGGGAATAAAAACAGTAATTAGAAGGGAGGAAATCAAGGTGCTGGTGGTAGGAAGTTGTAATTAATGAAGCATCTAAGGTACCCGAAACATGACGATTACACCCCGCTCAATAATACTGTGGAGAAAATTTTTCTTTCCCTACAAGATATGGAGAACTATAAAATGCCAGCCTGGAGGGAATCGACTTAAAGAGAGAAGGTGTCCTGGAAATAATATCGCTTTCATGAAACCCATAGGTAAGATACGAATGATTATTGACCCTTGTGTGATGTAATCAATGACCTGATTAGGAAGAAAAATCTTAAGCAGTACGTGAAGGCCCGTAAGATGGCAGGCAAGTAAACAATGGACCCCAGGAACAAATGACCCAATAGAGAGAGGCTGGCTCTAGCAGAGAGGAACCTAGGCAGCCTGAGAACGAACTTATAGTCAATGCCATAACCGATGGACCTCATCCAACTGAGAAATGATGGAATGAGATGGAGCAATATGGATGTTCATCAAAAAATGCTGTGTAGGAGAGTCCCTTTATTATAGAAGACGGAGATCCAACAAAGCAGCTAAGATTCACGACGAATGATATAGTATTCAAAAAATGAGATGTAGACAAGGTAGAAGCACCGACGTTTGACCCGTTGGTGATTACAGCTTTGATTAGGGCGGTGACACTGAAACAAGTTCTCATCAATTATGGGAGCTCAATAAACATTTTGTTCAAAATGACTTATGACGAGATGAAGATGGATGGCCAGGATCTAAAGCCATGCAAATCCTATATTCAGGAATTTACTGAAGAGGCTATAAAGCCTGTGGGATGTGTTGATCTGTCAATGGTACTTGGTCAAGGTGACCGCAAGAGAGTGGGGGTTTAGACCTTCATTGCGATTGAGACGTATTTTGCTTATAATGCTTTCTTACGTCAATCTACCTTACCAATTTCAGAGTAGCCCTATCCCCTTGGTGATCAATGAGGAAATTCACAATTGAAAATAGGGTTGGCATCATTCAAAGGGATCAAAATACAGTGTGTGAATGTGAACCCCAGAAGTCCTCCCGTGAAGAAGAAACCATGGGAAATAGTGCAATATAAATTACGCTAGTGCGAACGGATCTTAAGGCTACTTCAACATTAGAGGGAGGTGAATAGTGTTTTATAACCTATATAGAAGTTTTCTAAATTGTTTCAAGAATTTAAATCAAACACAGATATATATATATATATATATATATACACACACACACACACACTAAAGGGCAGTCACACACACAGATATATATATGTATATATGTATATATATAAATGAAGTACAAGTAAAGTAAAAGCAAGAGAGATGATTCTTTTTATACTGATTCGGATTAACCAATCCTACGTCCAGTCCTATACAGTGTATATACAGATTTTCTTTTCAATGCCTACTTTAAACAGATAACAAGTAAACTAGAATACAGTCTCAATTTTAAGGCAACGAGATACACCCTCCTGACTTTTCAAGCTCAGGGTAGACTCTCTTAATTTAATCGAACAACAAGATCACCCACTTGATTTAAACGGGCAATAAGCACACCCACTTGATTTGAATGGGCAACAAGCACACCCAGTTGGTTTGAATGTGCAACAAGCACACCCACTTGAATTAAATGGGTAACAAGCACACCCATACAAATAATAGCAGGGAGTTATTGATTTCAAATACAAATAGTTGTACTTTGGATATGTAATATCCTATAGCCCTTTGATAGCACTTTGACCTTTGAACTAATGAGAGAATACTTTCAAATTAGTGAGTAGATTATAGAGAATGAATATATTAAAGTAGAGATTTAATTTGGTTGAATTTGAAGTGTATAGAAAGTGGATTTTGTAAAATATATAATGATAATTTGAAGTAAGAAGAATATAGAGAAAGTAGTTGTTAAAATTCGTTTTTAGTCCCTTTGATATCGTGTTTGAAGGGACGTGTCTATTCACAAGGAGATGTAACCAAAAAATCACAAATATTCAAAATTCAAAAGACACCTCTTCAACGGTACATATGTCAACATACCAATATAACCTATGTCGACATACTTATGTATGTTTGAAAAATAGAAACACTTTTAAGGTGTTTCAAAATTTTGAACTCTTGTAAGATCATTTAAACTTAGTTTCATTCTACATTAATATGTAAAAATCTTATAACATATTGTAGAAATATATTCTGAAAATAAAATAAATAATTTGATGAGAGAATATGCAAAGAAGAGAAACTTGCAATTCAAGGACTTTAACAAGTTAATATATTGTTTATTAACTATAAACTATAGTCTTGAACTCATCGTGTCTTTATCTCTAAACTCTTGAGTCTTCAAATAGCTTGATCATCTTCGAATCTCGATCTCCAGTCTTTTACTGATCAGTCTTCAAGCTCGATTATCCTATACTTGTATAAACTTATATAATATCTTGCAAAATATTCTATACAACTTGGAACAACATTAGTACATATATTTATATGTTTGTACTCATCAAAATCAATATCTTTGGCATTAATACTCTCCCTTTTTTGATGATGACAAGCATGTATGTATATATATATATATATTTATATTTATAAAATATAATGTAACTCCACCTAAATTGGTAAATCCCCATATTTTGAATAACTCCCCCTATTATATGCATATATGATATTTTATATTTTTCTCCCCTTCGTAATCAACAAAAATGGGAAAAGAAAAATAAATCACTCCTAAATGTGACAAATATCGAATAGTAAATGTGATAATATTATAGACGACACTAAAATCAATACTAGTTGTAGTACAATATTTTTGAGAATTATAATTAACTATATATATATATACACACACACACAATTATAACAACATATATTTAACCATACATCACAAAATTTACATTTATACATATTTATACAATTAATTAGAAAAAAATACAAATATAACCAAAGTCAATTATACAGACTAAAATGTATAATATATATTAAAAATTATAAATATTAAAACCTAGATTTTCTTAGGGACTTCCACCTATCCTTCAAATCTAAAGATAGGATTGGTGTTGATAACTTCCAATCTTCACTATCCACTTTCGCTTTAGAGTTAGAGCATTTAAGAGCATTGCTTTGAACTTGTTTGGAGAAAACAGAAATAAAACCTTAAAGAGAGTCAAATTATTTTTCCGTTCTTTGATCATTTGCATTTGACTCAACTCCAAATGTCATTGACTGCGAAGAATGAATCGAAGAGAATTTTTGAATGATTGAAGTTTTCTTCAAGATTTGCACTTAGATTTTGTTCTAAAAAATTACTGTTTGGATTTAATTTTATGGAAAGAAATGTGTAGGAAGGAATAAAATAGAAAGATGAATTAATTTTTGAATTTTTCTAGAAAAGAAGCCATTATATAGAAGTGAAAAGTCGGATTAATAACTAATCCCTCCAAAAAAATAACAACTAACATTTTGAAATTCAAAAATTATGAAAAACTACTATTGTATGTCGGCATACATAGGTGACCTATTTCGACATATATGCAGCAATTTGCATTCTTTTTATTTTTGTTTTAATTTTTACTTATATTTTATATTATTTTAGTGTATGATTCTAGAGAGAAAAAGAATATTATTGATAGTAGAAATAAAGTCTCTAAGCAAATTTCAATAATAAACTAGAGAGATACATAAATATAAGTAAAAGCTAGCTAAATAGATCTTGAACAATAATGATGAAGGTAATGAATTTCCACCAAGCTGTCTATTCATCTTCCCAAAGTATTTGTCCACTCTGTTCGAGAGGCTAGTGAACTTCATTCCGAAGGAAACATTTAAGCTTCTTTTGATTATTAAGATTCTTCTCTTTTTTTTTAAGAATTTCTTTGTTGTAATAGCAAGACGGTTTGTCAAAGCTTTCTAGTAAAGTCTCCATTTCCTCCTTTTCTTCTTCTTTTTCCTTCTCCTCATCGATTCTCATATCTTCACTTTCTTCCCCTTAATGAATTTCTTGTTCCTTTTCTCTTGTCTATCTCTCTTTTTTTCCAATAAGAGATGCATTTGATACAAATTCGAGAGGGATGTTCAAAAGAGGGAGGTTGATTTTGTCGAAAATTTTATGAGGCAAAATATTTTCACCTCTTAGGTCAATACCAAAATAATTGGAAATTCTAATAAAATACACACCATGATAAAGTGTGCTTTCATGCCTAGATATTTTCTTTTGAACAAAGTAATCCAAAATCAGTTGTGCCCAATTTATATCATATTTTTCAAAAATAACAAAAAGAGCTTTTAAAACATTTTGAGTAGGGTTATTGTAATTCCCCGTCCTCGGTGTAATACTTTGTTGTAAAATAAGACTCAGTAGTCTTGCTTTAGGCCTAAGATTCTTCCCTTTAAAACCATACCCTTCATCATTTGAAAATAAATCCTGCATAAATTTCCTATTACTATAACCAATTTCAAAAGTGAAGAGGTCATTTCCACTACTTAACAACCAAAAATTTTCCCAAGAATTTTAGAATCCAAAACAATAGTAGTATTTCACAATCCAAAACAATAGTAGTAACTTTGACACTACTCCAAATTTGACTTACTTCTCGTTAAAAAAACTTACCATTAAAAATAGCATAAAACATTTTAACCAAATCGGGACAACAATCAAAATCATTTTGTGATAAATTGTTTAAACCAAAGATACCACTTTCTAAAGCAAGATCTTATAAACCATAAGAACAAAATTAATTAAAGTTTACAAATCTTCCAGAAAATACTTTTCCATAAGTAGTGTTACTACCATTCATGATTCCGAAGGCATGAAGGCATGTTGACAACAAGGATGTCAAAGCCTAAGAATATCGCATCAGTGAAAGCATCTCATACCTAAATAAGAGTGGTTGATATTGAACTTATTGCCAACAATACTGCGCCTTAAGGAATATCGCACATCTACAACGTGATATGGGATGTCGCCCTTCATCAATATGAAAGCCTATAATGATGTCACATTCCATCTTCTCTGCACCTCACCAATGTGATAAATGTTAGAACATTAAGTCTCAGTTTTAGTGATGAAAACTATACACTGCACATATATACTATATCATGATATCATGCTTTCATTCAAGAAGACAACAATGCAAGGCAAAAAGCAAGAAGAATCATCTACAAGTCGAAGAAGTCAAAACTATGGATCTTCAAGATCAATAGTTTGTATATGGTCTCAGATTGAATTATAAAATCTCCTTGATAGTTCATATACACACACAAACACACACTCAAATACAGATGTCAATATATCATTGAGGTTTGAATTTGACAAAGGTCAAAATATTGATGCAAACTGAACTTACACAGTTTAGTCGACTGAGCCCAAGTTCAGTCGATTGAGCTCAGTATAAACCAATTTTTTTATAATTCAAAATTTTGTCGTGAAATTTTAAATGTTCATACATAGTAGACTGACAAAAATGCTCGGTAGACTGAGATGCTGCAACGACCATATTTTTTGAAAAGTCATCTTCAAGAGTTGCAACCATTTTGAACAGTTTTTTTAATTCTGAAAGGATTTCTTGAGGATTGACAACTCTTGATTGCCTCTCTTCAATATTAATAAATAGCACAACTCACACTTAGTTTTCTAACTTTCTACTCTTATTTCTATTGTTTCTATTCTCTTGTGCTATTCTAAGCAATTTTGTACGTTCAACTCCATTATTTCATTTTCTATTGTTCCAATAATCACTGTGCACTCACTTCGAATCATCAAGGAGATTATAGGAACCATTGTACTATCAAGTCAAAATCAGTGTTAGACGAACACAAGATTGTCAAGCAAGAATTGTATTTGTCAAAGGAAAGAATAAATCCGAGAGGTGCTCAAATCGGTTAAGTTGTAAACCTATTCCTCCAGGTCAAGTGAGGGATTTACCAAGGAAATACCTAAGAAGTGCTTAGGGACTGGACGTAGGAGAGGTGCTCCTAGCCAGTATAAATCTCGGTGTGTACATTTACTTACTGCTTTAGTATTTCACAGTATAAATTAGTATATATACTTGCCTTTATTAGCCATACACGATCCACTAGTTTTTTTCAATTGGTATTAAAGCAATGACTATTCGAAATCATAACACAATTTTGAATACTATAGCTAATATAAGTTATAAAACATTTGAGGAAGGACAATCAACTTCACGTCCACCATTTTTATGGGTTCTAATTATATGTATTGGGCTACACGTATGAAAGTTTTTATGGAATCGGGCGAACTTGACGTTTGGCTATCTACTCAATCTCAGTAATGTGCTCCTACTACTGCAATTAGTACATGGACAGATGCTAAGAAAAATGCTGCTTCAAATAATGCAAAAGTTATGAATGTTTTATATTGTGCATTAGATAAGAACGAATTTTCTAGAATTATGATGTGCTAAACAACTTATGATATATGGCACATGCTTCAAGTCACACATGAAGGAACCACCAAAGTAAAACAAACTAAGATAAGTTTGCTAACAAATCAATTTCAAACATTTAAAATGAAATCAAATGAAAGCATCATAGAAATGTATTCTAGATTCCAAACCATACAACATGATCTCATGGCATTAGGAGTCTCATTTACTAATTTTGATTTAGTTACACATATTCTAAATGCATTAATTGATGAATGCAAAAGAAAAGTTTTAGTTATACAAGAAGCCAATGAACTCTCTACACTCAAAGTAGAAGAGTTAATTGGGAATTTGATGTCATATGAAGCAAATTTGCAAGCTAGAAAAGATCTAGCCCAAGAAAAATGAAGAATTACTTTTTAGGTAAATAATGATGACGACTAAGACTTGGATGAAGAAGATGCAGTTTTCCTTGCTAAAAACTACAACAAGTTTAGAAAATTCAATAAGATGGTGCAAAGGAAAAAACCAAGCAAATCTAACGACCCTTCGTTATTTAATTGCTATGGGTGCAATCGATTTGGTCATATGAAAAATGAATGTCCAGAATTAAACAAAGATAAGAAAAGCTTCAACAAGAACAACAAATATGAGAAATTTTCAGAAAAAAGTGTGCATTTCAGGTAACATGGGATGATTCCTCAAGTGACAGTGACATTAACAGTGATAGTGATGAAGAACAAGCCAATGTTTGCTTCATGGCAACTAAAATGAGGTACTTTTAGATTTATCTTTTGACTATGTCATAGAAATAATATCGAAACTAGATAGTAAATATAGAAATCTAAGAAAAACTCATAAATAATGTTTAGGAAAAATGACTACACTAGAACTAGAAATTGAAATGTTAAAAAACGAGAAAATTATATTAGAAGAAGAAATTCTAAAATTACAAAATATGTGTAAATCTGTTGAAGAAAATCAAATGTGGATGATTTAAAAAAGGAAATTTCAACACTATCAAATGATAACGCAAAACTAAGAAAACCTGTAATAATTTAGAAAATCAGGTAAAAGTGTTAAATGAAGATAAACAGTCGTTAGAAAAGAAAGGAATGATCTATCTACAAACATTTCTAAATTTAACCAAGGGAAAGAAAACCTATCTTATTTAATTAGTACTTCAAAACCCCTTAACAATAAAAATGGTTCAGGATTTATAAAATCAAAGAAACCAAATTAAAGTTCAACACAAATATGCTACACTTTATTCTAAATTTCGTAAACCAGTAAATTGCAAATCAAATTACAATAAAATGACTATTCAGTTATGGATTCCAAAAACAAATAATACTTGATTAGAAAAAACATATAGATAGATTTTTGAATGATGTTCGTTATAATGAAAATTTTAGATTCAAAAGTTCTACCAAACCCTCCTGGGTATGGTTACCTTCAGTTTAACCCCCAAGGCCTTAATAAAGGAAGTCGGTACCATTAAATTACTTTTATCTTTGTAGGTACCCCGACTAAAATAGGAGAAATGGATTCTCGACAGTGGTTGCTCCAAGCACATGACCGGAAATGCCGATATGCTAATGAATATCTCTTACAAGGATGGCAGAACCGTCACTTTTGGAGATAATTCCAAAGGCTATGTTATAGGTCAAGGAGATGTTGCTTCTGTCGGTGTATATAACATTCCTTTTATTTCAAATGTTTATCTAATTTAAAATTTAGAACATAATCTTCTCAGTATTAGTCAATTATGCGATAAAGGTTTTTCTATAACTTTTGAAACAAGAAAAATGCAATATCTTTAATAAAAATAAAAATTTAATCTTTGAAGGAATAAGAAAACATAACATTTATATTTTAAATATGAAAATAAGACATGATAATAATATTTGCTTAATATCAGATATTTCTGATCCATGGATTTGGTATAAACTTTTTTGTCATGTTAATTTTAAAAACATTCATAAATTAGCGGAAAATAATTTAGTTTGTGGTTTACCTAAAATAAATTTTAAAGTTAATAATCTATGCGATGCATGTCAAAAGGGAAACTCAAAAAATCCTCTTTTAATTCTAAACAAGGGATTTCCACAAAACAACCTCTAGAACTTTTACATTTAGATCTCTTCGGAACAATGAATATTAGATCAATTAATCACAATAAATACGTTTTTGCTATAGTTGATGATTTTTCACGATATACGCGGACCTTCTTTTTAAAACATAAAATTGACACTTTTGAAACATTCAAAATCATTTCAAAATGTATTCAAAATCTAAAAGATTTAAAAATCAAAACAATTAGAAGTGATCATAGTGGTGAATTTGAAAATGAATCATTTCAAAAATTCTGTAATAAAATGGGGATAAGTCATAAATTTTCATTTCCTAGAACACCACAACAAAATGGTGTTGTAGAAAGAAAAAATAGAATTCTTCAAAAATGTGCAAAACTCTTCTTTGTAGTAGTAATTTACCTCAAAATTTTTGGGCAGAAGGTGTAGCTACTGCATGTCATGTTCTAAATCGTGTCTCTCTAGAGCCCTTAACCAAAAATACTCCTTACGAACTATTTTTTGGAAGAAAACCAAAAGTATCTTATTTTAAAATATTCGGATCCAAATGTTTATTTTAAACACTAGTTATCCTTTAGGAAAGTTTGATCCTAAAGCTGATGAAGGAATTTTCGTAGGATACTCAGATCAAAGTAAAGCATATAGAATTTTTAATAAAAAATCTAACAAAATTGAAGAAACATTACATGTATCATTTGATGAAAATTTTAACAATATTAAAGAAGATGATGAAAATTTAAATCAATTAAATATTAAAAATGAACAAATAGAATCAATAAATCCTAATAATACTAAATTAAAATCACCCCCTAGAGTATTAAAAGATCATCCAATGGATAATATTATAGGAGATATTAATACAAAAGTTTCAAAGCGCAATCAATTAAATCAAATGGGACATATAGATTATATTTCAAACTTTGAACCAAAAAATGTTAAAGAAGCATCTACAAATGATTACTGGATAATAGTAATGTAAGAAGAACAAAATCAATTTGAACGTAATAATGTATGGGAACTTGTTCTAAGACCCAATGATCGATCTGTTATTGGAACTAAATGGAATTTCAAAAATAAAAGGACGAAAATGGTGATATAGTTCGTAATAAAGTAAGACTTGTAGGTTAGGGATATTCTCAGGAGGAAGAAATTGATTACGAAGAGACCTTCGTTCCTGTAGCACGTCTTGAAGCTACAAGATTTCTCTTAGCATTTGCTCGCCATCATAAATTCATATTATATCAAATGGATGTTAAAAGTGCTTTTTTTAAACGAATACATTAAAGAAAATGTCTATGTTGAGCAACCACCATAGTTTGTACATGAACAATTTCCAAATCACGTATTTAAATTACGAAAAGAACTTTATGGTCTTAAACAAGCTCTTCGAGCTTAGTATGAAAGACCAAAATTATATCTTCTAGAATCTAGTTTTCAAATTGGCAAAGTTGATTCTACTCTATTTATAAAAAATAATGAAAAAATATTTTAGTAGTACAAATATATGTATATGATATTATTTTTGGATCAACTAATAAAAATTTATGTGATGAATTTTCAAAAATTATGAAAAATGAATTTGAAATGTCACACATGGGAGAATTAAATTACTTTTTAGGATTACAAATTAAACAATTAAAAAGCTGAATTTTTAACTATCAAGAAAAATATTGTAAAGATTTAATTAAATGTTTTGGCATGGATAATGCTAGTAGTAAAGCTACTCCTATGAGTACTAGTACCCACTTAGATAAAGACGAAAATGGTAAAGATGTCGAACAAATTTTTTATAAAAGTATGATATGATCTTTGTTATATTTAACTGCCAGTAGACCCGACATTTTAATGAGTGTTTGCTTGTGTGCCCGTTTCCAAGCTAATTCCAAAGAAACACACTTACAAGCAGTTAAAACAATTTACGTTATTTATCAAATACCAAAGATTACGGACTTTGTTTATCCAAAAGACTGTCCATTCGAACTCGTATCATATAGTGATGCCAATTTCGATGGTAGTAGATCAGATTGAATAAGTACAAGTGGAACTTGTCACTTTATCAGTCAATCTTTGGTATCATGGTTAGTAAAAAACAAAATTGTGTTTCATTGTCTACGTGTGAAGCAGAATATATATCTACAGCACTAGCTTGTGCTTAGGTTTTATATATGCAACAAACATTACAGGAACCCATTCCCCCATATAATGTTTATTTTTCAAATTTGGTTAAAAATAAAACATCTTCACAACCACACCAAGCTCAAACCTCTCAAGCACAAACACGCGGTCAATCAAGTCATGAAATTTTCGAAGAAGTTAATTGGTCTTCGGATAGTGAAAATGAAGTGTCTTTGGTCCAACCTTCAAGAAATATCAATGACACAATAGCTATTCTCTGCAACCAAGAAATTCTTTTCAAACAACGGTAGAAAATAATGAAATGTCAAAAAATATTTTGGGAATTTGCTTGGTAAAATTTGGTAAAAGGTCTCATCATGCTCTAGCACATCATCCTCTAAACCTCAATCTTAGGTAGTGTTTGGTTTAAAAACGAATTTTGTGTTTTCAGTTTTCAATATGTACGAAATATGAGAAGAATTGAGGGATGACAGAGGGAATGAAGGAAAGACGGATGGGAGGACGAAGGGAATAGAGGGACGATGGTAGAATGGATTGTTTCACGTGCTTGTGTTATTTCCCAAAACACGGAAAATAAAAAAATTCGTTTTCTATTTTGTATGTTAACTTCGTTTTCTAAATTGGTCGTTTTTGGCAATACACATGCGTCGTGTGCCTTTTTGTATGGACAAAAACCCAAAATTAAAAATAACAAACCAAAAACTACCTTAGTTTCTTCAACTCCATCCTTGTTTGGTAAGGCAACATATTTTTATTATGTTTATGTAGTGGTATCATTCAAAACACTTCTATTTGTGATGTTGTTTATATTGGTATGTAATTTATTTTGTGATGTTATGCAACTCTATGTATGTGACAACTTCTATTTGATGTTATGTGACTTTATGTGCAAACTTGTATTTAATGTTATGTTGTTTACTTTATGTGATGTTAGTTTCTTATGTGACTTTATGTGATGTTGTTTACTTCTTTTTGTTGATGCCAAAGGGGGATAATCATATAGATAGGGGGAGCATGAATTTAGGGGGAACAAAATCAATATTTTTACATTTGAACTTTGATAGTTGTCATCATCAAAAAGGGGGAGATTGTTAGAACATTAAGTCTTTATTTTAATGATGACAACTATATACTACACATATATACTATATCATGATATCAGGTTTTCATTTAAGAAGTCAACAGCGCAACGCAAAAAAGCAAGAAGAATCATCTACAAATCGAAGAAGTCAAAACTATGGGGCTTTAAGATCAATAGTATGTATATGGTCTTAGATTGAATTGTAAAATCTCCTTGATAGTTCATATACACACATAAACACACACTCAAACACAGATGTCGAGATATCATTGAGGTTTGATTTCGACAAAGGTCAAACTATTTATGCAAACTGAACTTACATAGTTCAGTCGACTGAAACTAATTTCAATCGATGAGCCCAGTCGACTGAGCCTAAGTTCAGTCAACTGAAACTGTGTAAATCAATTTTTTTATAATTCAATTTGTTTCCGTGAAATTTTAAATGTTCATACTCCGTAGACTGACGTAATCGCTAAGAGTTGCAACCATTTTGAATTTTTTTATAATTCAATTTGTTTCCACGAATTTTTATAATTCAATTTGTTTCCGCGAAAAGTCATCTTTAAGAGTTGCAACCATTTTGAATAGTTTTTTTTAATTCTGAAAGGATTTCTTAAAGATTAACAACTCTTGATTGCCTCTCTTTAGTATTTATAAATAGCACAACAACTCATACTTTGTTTTCTAACTTTCTACTCTGATTTCTATTGTTTCTATTCTCTTGTGCTATTGTTGACGCCAAAAATGGGCATCAACACCCATAGAATCTCATGGAGATTAAACAAAGAATGGAATTGAAAACAAAGCAAAAGAAGTAAATGAACACACAGATTTTTATAGTGGTTCGGCAACCTTGGCCATGTCCACTTCATATTTTTATTAATATCCCACTCGATTATCATTACAAGAATGTTTGGATCAGCTAGAATCCATTAGTACAAAAGCGAAGAACAAAAATGGCAGAGCTTCGGCAGAGAAACTAGTCCCTTTTTCTGACGCTGTGCCTGCTGTATTTATAGGAGAAGACGTGCACAGATCGGACCGGACTGAAATTTTGGCAGAAGGTTCAGGAGACCAAGACGAGGCGGCCAAAAAATTTGCAGGCTCATCGGGGCCCACAATAAGGGTCGGTATCGACCCCTATAAATGCGTCCAAACGGGCTTCGATCCCTATGAGGGATGCCCCATGATCTTAGCTACTTGCTCCCCAAATTTCGTGCAATTTCGATGCACAGTTTGTGAGATATCACATTTTCCTTGAAGTAGTGTTGCTCTAATTCTAATTTCTGCCGATCCTCCTAGAGGGATAGGTACCGATCCCTCCAACTTGCTCCAAATGCCATGTGATCCCTATGGGGTGTTTCACATGTCCTAATTAGCTTATACTCCAAGTTTCATGTTGATAGTATCTGTAGATTTTGAGTTATTGACCTATCATTGTTGCAATATATAATGAAAGCTGAATATAGATGATCCCTTTTATACCGATCACTTTTTTTACCGATCCCTTTTATACCGATCCCTTTTGATAGGTGAAGTAATTTTCCCATAACTTGAGCATACGAACTCCAAATGAGTTGAAACTTGAAATGTAGTCTCATGGGGCCTTCCTTGTCACTCTGTATCGATCTTACCAAGTTTGTGACATTAATTGAGGATATGTACCGATCCCCCAAGGAAAGGTATATGCCTTGGAACCCCGCCTAGGGAAAGCATTATTCCATAATTAGAATATTATGGAGAGTCTATCCATTGGCCTCGATTGATTTTCGCTTTATATCATTGCATGCTCTTAGTCTCTGAGCCTAATAATCACCTCTTCGGGATGTCTTCCTCGATGATCGTCTAGTCTAACTTGTCCAGTCAGTGTAAATATTGCCGAGACAAAGGCCGGATAACACTTTCCCCCAAAGTACGTATTGTTACGTACATGACATGCTTTGAATTGAAGTAAGTTAGAGTCGCTAGAAAGAAATCCATCCAGTTTCCTGAATAGTCATTATTCTTCCATTTTATCCTCCTAATGTGTTGTATCCCTCTTTGATCGTCAAGACGCTTGGTCGATTCCCAATAATATAAATTCAGGATTGTATTCCATCAGTGGCTATTTGTGTTCGGTTCTACAGGACTAGTATGTTTTGGCTGTCTAATCCAGTCTTTTTTTAATAACTCCAAATGAGAATTCAATTTCTGTTGATTTCAAGAAGTCGAATTTTTGAATATACACGTGCACTTTCAGGTACACGTTCTTGTCATTAGCTCCTAGATGCATTTTATACGCTCACAAGTCATCACCTATTCCTTCTAGTTTTATTGCAATTGGATTGCAATTCCTTGTGTATATATTATTTTATAATGAAATAGGGGTTGTAAAAGGTCACTTGATAGGAGGGGACTTTAAGTTCTACAGGGATGACGGCCTCGGAGCCGTAGGCAAGGGTGAATGGAGTATAGCCAGTCGTGGACTTGTGGGTGGTTCTGTATGCCCATAATGCTGATGAGAGTTCGTCGATACACTTGCCTCTAGCCTTATCCAAATGTTTCTTCAGAACAGACTTTATGATTTTGTTCATAGCTTCAACCTGTCCATTTGCTTGAGGGTGAGCAACAATATGATGCCGACGGTAGAAGTTTTCAAATTGAGCGCTGTCGAATTGGGCTTCATTACTAATTATAATGGTTCGTGGAAGGTTATAATGAAAGATGACGTTCCGAACAATGAAGTTGATTATTTTCTTCGTCTTAGTCGTGATTAAAAGTTCTGCTTCTGCCCATTTGGTGAAGTAATCAACTGCTATGATGGCGTATTTCACACTACTTTTAGGATCAGCAAGAAGATGATGATGTCAATGCCCCAAGTGGCAAATGGCTATGGACTAGCCATTTGAGTAATTTCCATCGGCGAGGCTCTTAGAATTTTTGCAAACATCTTGCACTCTTCGCATTGTCCAGTGTGATTAGTTGCATCTCGATTGGCAGTTGGTCAATAATACCCATAGCAGAGTATTTTCTCTGTCAAGTTTTGCCTCTGGTGTAATCGCCCCATTCCTCTTCATGGACTTCTCTTAAGACTCGTTTGATATCATCATGGGTGATACACCGAAGTAGAGGAATGGATAAGTTCCTTTCTATACATGACTTCTTCTTGGATGATTCAACATGAAGCTCTGAGGAGGATTTGTCGTTTTCCATTCCTCCATTTAGGAAGAATTCCCTATTGTAGATAGCCTTTGATAGGGGTCATCGATGACCCCTTTTCTGGCTTCGTCTCCAAGATCTAGTCAATCTCCATCTGTCAATGCTGGGAATATTAAGTACTTTAATGGAAACAAAGCATATTCGTTGCGCATCCCCAGAACTGGCTAGCTTGGCCAGTGACTTAACTTTTTCATTTTGTTCATTGAGGATGTGTGTAATGATGTAATACTCGAAGTCGGCTAGTAGCTCTTGGACCCGGCCGAGATAAGGTGTAAGACGATGCCCCTAGCAAGATTAACTTCCTTGACTTTGCATACTACTAATTAGGAATCACAAAAGATATGTAAAGTTTCAAATCCAAGTTCTTTAGCAAGTTTGAGGCTGGCGATCAAGGCTTCATACTTAGCTTCGTTGTTTGTTGCAGTGAAGTTGAGTTTCAGGCATATCAGATTGATTGTTCCTCAGGAGTCATTAACACAACTCCTGCGCCAGAACATTGATCATTGGATGCTCCATCTGTGTACATTTTCCATCTGTTGGTTGGTTCTCTACTGCTCTTCAAATAGTCGTCTGATGCGGTAAATTCAGATATGAGGTCTGCTAATTTCCATCCTTGGATAGCTCTTCGAGGGAAATAAGTGATATTGAATTGGCTTAGTTCGATATTCCATTTGAGTAGTCTTCCAAACGCCTCAGGTTTTTGTATGACCTGACGTAACGGCTGGTAGGCATAAACATTAATGGGGTGAGCCTGAAATAAGAGCGGAGCTTTCATGATGAAATCAATAGGCATTACGCTAGCTTTTGTAGCTTCGAGTAGTCTTCTCTTAGTACCTATCAATCACTTGGTTACATAATATATCGGTCTCTGGATCCAGTTCTCTTCGCATAGCATTACGGCGCGATCAACATGGCTAAATTGATGTATAAATCTGTATGATCCACCGGCTTTGACAAGATAGGAGGTCTCTTTAAGTGGTTCACCAAAGCTTGGAATGAATCTTTACAATCCCGTGTCCATTCGAAATTCCTTTTCCATCTCCTGATTAGGTCGAAGAAGATAGTAAACTTGTTGGTGGCCCTGGAGATGAATCAGCTTAGGGCGATGACCTCCCATTTAGACTCTATACCTACTTGATTGTCTTCGGTACCTAGATGTCTTTTATTGCCTGAATCTTCTTAAGGTCGGATTCAATTTTTGAATAGAACTGAACATCTTCGCTAAGTCATCGATGTGATCGTTTGATCGTCGTGACTTCACAAGCGTATCATCCACATATACTTCGGTCGATTGCCTGATCTGGTCTTTGAACCACATGTTGACCAGTCTCTGGTTTGTAGCTTCAGCATTATTTAGTTCAAATGGCATCACAGCATAATGATATAATCTTGGATCGGTAATGAAGTTGGTGTGCTCCTGGTTGAGGACGTGCACCAGGATTTGGTTGTACCCGGAGTACACATCCATAAATGAAAGTAGTTCATATCTAGTGGTTGAGTCTACCAGCTGGTCGATCCTCGAAAGTGGAAAGCTGTCTTTTGGGCATGCCTTATTTAGGTCTGAGTAGTCGATGCATGACCCTACTTTCCATTAGCTTTTCTCACAAGAAGTAGATTTGATACCCATTTTGGGCAGAGGGTGTCGTGGGTAAACTTATTGTTTTGAGTTTATCCATGTCCTCTTTAAGTGTAGCGAATCTTTCCTGAACTATGCCGTGTTGCTTTTGTTTCATTGGGACATGCCTTGGGTTGATATTCAATGCATGGCTCATGATAGTCGGTGAAATCACACGCATGTCAGAATGGGTCCAAGCGAACACATCAAGATTCATTCAGAGAAAGCCAGCTAATTCCTTCATCATCATTGCACTGAGCTATGATCCAATCTTCAGTACCCGTGATGGGTCACTATGGCTGACTGTAATGTCGACTGTCAGCTCAGCGGGTGCAGTCTTGGATTCTTTGAGTTTAACTATTTTGCATAACAATCAACGTGAAATCTGGTTGGGATGGTCAATGATGATGGTTACTACGGTCGAATCCTAGAGTCTTGTCATGAGCTATTAAGTCTGATAGTGAATGGCTCTAAATGCTTTGAGAGATTATCTATAAATGGTCAAAGATTAGGCTTAGAAGAACGTTGAAGAAAATGTCAAGTAGGGGTCAGCCTCGAGTTGCATGCAGCTGCATAGTTGGCTCTTGCTTTGAGTTTGAATCTGCTTGTGTATTCGAGTTACGTGCTTTCCATTCGCTGTATTGGCGAACTGTTGCTCGTCATTCAGGTTGGAATGATAGTCATTTGCCCATGAGCTTGGGCATCGATTCGATGATTTTATCTCTAGGCATCCTTTCGGTCGTAGCCTCGGGTGGTTGTAAACACTATAATAAATTACGATATTGAGCTATCGTAGCCAGTCTTTGGATGATCACACTTCTGCTCCTAGTCTCGGGTTGATAAATGTATTGAATGGACGATCGAGTCTCATCCTTGATATGTTTATGCTCCCACCTGAGCTCCAAAGAAATAGAGTTGATCGTTAAATGGTCGGTTCATATTCATCTTGTTTCTCACTCGTGCCCCCAAGTCTGGGGCATACATCGATAAGTAGGAAGGCAAACCATGTCCACTTTAGCTTTACACTCTTTCCCATTGAATCGCAGGATCAGGTTGGTTGATGGAAGGCTGAGTCTCACCTATCCTGGATTGTATTCTGGTTTTTCCTTCCAAGAGGAATACTTTGATGCTTTGTCAGATTTCGGGCATGAGTTGGGTATTGGACGGTCAACTAGGTCCACTTTAATTCATATTTTGTAATCAGATCTAGGGGTAAAGTTGGCTCAAGTGTAGTCGGGTCATGCTCATCCAGTTTCATACTCCTCCCGATGGATGGAAGGAGGGTGCTGGAGAATTAATGATCATGTCTTCGTGGTTTATTCTCCTATCTACATTCTGGTGATCATAGATTTTCGAGGGACATCCAGGTCACATCCGTTTGTGTTTGGTGCATATCGATATTGACCCTCGATCTGATGGTACGATATATTCAGTCACCCGTAACTTCGGATGTTGTTTCGATTGGTTTTGTATTGAGGCCTCCTTGTAGTCATTGCCTTTAGTTGTAAAGAACACCAAGACAGAGCTATAATGAGCTATCGTATTCAGCTTTAGAGATTTGTAGTCCTACCCCCAGCATTGATTTGGCGAGGCCATAAGTCGGACAGTCGAATTCCATCCTTTGCGAGTTTATACTCCTCTTGTCGATTTCAGGCCGGAGTTTGTGGAATAGAGAATGGTCGAAATTTACTCATCTATTCATCCATGTTTATACACCAGTCCGCATTCTGGGGACTTAGAGTTATTCTGCGAGCGGTCGACTCACGCCCAATTTTTGTTCATACTTCAGTCTGCGCTCCGGGGACTTAGAGGTTTTGTCAAATGGTTTATGCTCTAGTCCGCTGTCGGGGATGTAGGGATTTTGTCGAATGGTTTATACTCTAGTCCATAGTCAGGGATGTAGATTACTCTAGTCCTCAGTCAAGGATGTAGAGATTTTTTCCAAATCGTTTATTTTCTAGTCCACTTTAGGGACTTAGAGTACTCTAGTCCACATCAGGGACATAGAGATTTTTGTCAAATCGTTTATACTTTAGTTTTGTTTCGGGACTTAGAGTACTCTAATCCGCATTAGGGACTTAGAAATTTTTGTCAAATCGTTTATTCTCTAGTCTACTTCAGGGAGTTAGAGTACTCTAGTCTACGTCAGGGACCTAGAGATTTTTGTTAAATTGTTTATACTCTAGCCCGCTTCAGGGACTTAGAGTACTCTAGTCCGCGTTAGGGACTTAGAGATTTTTGTCAAATCATTTATCCTTTAGTCTGCTTTAGGGACTTATAGTACTCTAGTCTGCATCAGGGACTTAGAGATTTTTGTCAAATCGTTTATACTCTAGTCCGCATTAGGGACTTAGAGTACTCTAGTCCACATCAGGGACTTAGAGATTTTTGTCAAATTGTTTATACCCTAGTCCGCTTTAGGGAGTTAGAGTACTCTAGTCCAAATCAGGGACTTAGAGATTTTTTTTCAAAATGTTTATACTCTAGTCCGCTTCAAGGACTTAGAGTACTCTAGTCCACATCAGGGACATAGAGATTTTTCATCGTGGGCAGTCATGCTTCTGTCTAGATGGTTTATACCTTATTTACCGCATCGAGGCAGGAGTTGTCGAATGAACGGCCGGATCACGTTCATTCACGGTATGAGATTCTGCCCCCAGCATCAAGGACGAAACTTGATAAATGGACGGTCGATTCTTGTCCGCTTGGTGATTATAGCTCTTCCAATCAAGTCAAGGAAGGAGGTACATGATGGATGGTTGGATCACATCCAGGCTGGGGTTGGATAATCAAGTCTTATACAAATTTCTTCGTATTCTTTCTAGCAAACGAAGATAGAGAGTTATTGAGTGGACAGCTAAGTCACACCTGTTTCAGGGTGCAGTCGTGTACATGTGTTGAGAGCGGTGGTTGACGAGTAGGCAGTCCATCACAACTACTTCAAGTCAGGCTATCGAACTGCGTCTTGTTTTCAGGGCAGGAGTTGATGTGTAGATGATCAAATCACGTCCACTCTAGTAAGATCCTAACATCACTGAGCTTCAGGAGAGGCATATGTATTTTTTCGAACTTTACTTTATGACCCGAGGAGTGGATGATCGGGCCACCTTCGTTCCAAGCCTTGCATAGGTCTTCAAGTCAAATATGGAGGTCAATGAATGGATGGCAATTAATGTCCGCTTTGTATTATGTTCTGACCATGACAAGCTTTTCCATCTCTAGTCCTTGGCTCCAAATTAGAGGCACATGGTTGCTGATGAGCGGTCGAATCACGCTCATCTTGATGAAACTCCACAGGTCCGATCACGGTCTGCTGGAGTTGGATGGTGGTTAACTCTGAGTACTTGGTCACCTGCGTCGTTTTGGAAGTACTTTTAGTTTAAGTTGCTCGTAGTTTACAGCACAATTGAAATAGAAATAGAAATAATTCAAAGAAGATTGGAATAAATCTCAAGATAAGTGAAGTAGCATCGTGTGCTCGCTATTCAACTTTGCCCCTAGCTCCTCTCAGCGGGTTGTTGACCGTCAACGGTCCAATTGATAATCATAGTTATTGATAGGCATCAGATGTTCCATGCTTTCCATTCTACAAGGCTTGCACATACTATTGAAGCTTTCCTTTCCGGATCAGCTTTCCGATCACATCTCGGAGGTTTTTGTAATCGCCAGTGTTAGGACCGTGTGCATCTTGGAATATACAACATTCCCCGGATTTTCTCTAGGCTTCGGTGGACTCTCTCGAGGTTGTTTTTCAGTATTGCTCTGAGTCATGAGTCTCAAATAGGTGTTATCGATTGGATCGTTCAAAAGAGTATATGAGTCAAATTTTGAGATCCTGGGTCGTCTCCTGGAATCTAGGTCCTTAGCCAATGGGCCCGTGTTGTTCTTTCTCCTAGTCTGCTCTACATTCTCCTTGTTTAGTTTCCGATTCACTTTGTAACTGAGACGATCCAAGCTCGTATGAGGCTCTCTAGCTAACTAGCTGCCAAAATCTGTCTGGAGGTTGACTCCCCTCATCAATGCCATTAGTATGATATCCTCGCTAGCAAATGAAATAAATTGGTTAAAGATATCATATCCTCGGTGTGAGTCGCATGCATTCTAAACTGCTCGACAAATTTCTGATCCGGTTGATTGAATGAGGAGATAGATTTGGGCGATAATCGCATAAACCGCATGATCGATACACCTTCAAGGAATATAGGAAAGCATCTGCTTTCGATGGCACTATCATTGTGGCGGAATTCATATGCCAATCGAATTTCATGAGATGTAATCCAGGGTTTGTGCTTCCAGAATACGCCGACATGGTTGGCATATTGGATTTCCTTGGATATTCTACACACTGAACTACTTCAATGAATAGGCTTCGACTGGGAGAGATGATTCAGTCAACGTCGATCCGGTTTGTTTTTAAGTTATAGCTACTTGTTATGCTTGTGAATAATGTATGCATACCCGAGATATGAGCAAAGAAAGATGGACCGGTATTGATGGATCAGTGGTAAGCTACTTGGAGTCGCAACCGAGAAAATATGCTAATTACTTGGAGTCAATTGTTGGTTTGCCTGGAGTCCCTAAATTCAAAGGCCTGGTGATAGGCGCTTGGAGTCACTTTGGCGTTTGCTTGGGGAAAACCATGGCTTTACCGGAGTCTGGCTTTGGGCTAAAGTTTCCTAGGTTTGCTTATAGTCACATCATTTATGTTCTCCAACCTTTGGGAGTACGTTTGAGTAGAGGTCTCTTGTCCTTTTCTTGGTTGAATTCAGAAGCTGCCGCTTGATCCTCTATGCCCTGGTCGGTCACAGGACGTAAGGGAAGTGGATAGAATGCCCTGTGTTGAAGTTGAGTTTCAAATCCAAGATGGATCGTACCCGATTTTTTAAAAATGGATCATACCCGATCCATATTTGTTTTGGGTATAAGGATCAGTCAGGTGGGATTTTGTGAGAGGGATCGACAGTGTAGGATTCAGCTGAAATGCCTTGGTGATGGATTGGTAGTTTGCTATATAAGAGGGATCGACTATATGGAGTATGAAGGAATCGGTAACATGAAGGATCAGCATACTTGCTGAGGGATCATTATATTTGCTGTTAAAAGGGATCGGTATAGCTGTTTCGCAGAGGGATCAATATATGTATTTTGCAGAGGGATCGGCACTTAGTAGAGGGATTGGTATATACCTCTTGGAGAGGGATCGGTATATACCCCTTGGAAAGAGATCGGTATATGTACTGGAGGGATCAGTATTGATGTATTTGGAGCGAACAGTACATATGGTTTTTGAAGCGATCGGTACATATGGTTTTTGGAGCGATCGGTACATATGGAGGGATCGGTAGTGCATGTCGTACTTTAACAGAGGGGTCGCCATTTGGAATATTGAGGGATCGATATTGACGTCCTTCAGAGAGGGATCGACCATAGTTTAACTTGAGTGCAAACTTTAACATCAGATCCCAAGATCTTACATACGTGAGTATCTGATCCCTTCCAAATGGACATGAACACATGAACAACTCCAACCAAGAACACTAGCATAATCAAATCCTTCAAAAACAAGAGAAGTAGACATAGTTCCTTTTGCCATGGGTATCAGCTTCCTTTAGATTTCCTTCAAATCTGAGCAGAATAGGAAGTTTGTTGGTTAATAAATGGATTTATCTCGCGGATATGGAAATCCACCAGTAGATGATGAGATCTAATCAAGCTAAGAATTCATTTCTCAGTGAAAGCACCAAAATGTTGATGTCAAAAATGGGCATCAACACCGATAGAATCTCATGGAGATTAAACAAAGAATGGAATTGAAAACAAAGCAGAAGAAGTAAATGAACACATAGATTTTTATAGTGGTTCGACAATCTTGGCCTACGTCCACTTCATATTTTTATTGATATTCCACTCGATTATCATTACAAGAGTGTTTGGATCAGCTGGAATCCATTAGTACAAAAGTGAAGAATAAAAATGGAAGAGCTTCGGCAGAGAAAGCAGTCTCTTTTTCTGACGCCGTGCCTGCTGTATTTATAGGGGAAGACGTGCACGGATCAGATCGAAATTTTGGCAGAAGTTCAGGAGACCAAGATGACACGACCCAAAAATTTGTAGGCCCATTGGGGCCCACAATAGGGGTCGGTATCGACCCCTATAAATGCAACCAAATGGGCTGTGATACCTATGAGGAATACCCCATGATGTTAGCTACTTGTCTTCAATTGTGCAATTCCGACGAAAAGTTTGTGAGATATTGCATTTTCCGTGAAGTAGTGTTGCTTGAATTCTGATTTCTACCAATCCCTCTAGAGGGATAGGTACCGATCCCTCCATCTTGCTCCAAATGCCAAGCAATCCCTATGGGGTGTTACATATGTCCTAATTAGCTTATACTCCAAGTTTCATGTTGATAGCATCTTTAGATTTTGAGTTGTTGACCGATCATTGTTGCAATATATAGTGAAAGTTGAATATGGACGATCCCTTTTATACCGATCCCTTTTGATAGGTGAAGTAATTTTCCTATAACTTGAGCATAGGAACTCCAAATGACTTGAAACTGAGAATGTAGCCTCATGGGGCCTTCCTTGTCACTCTGTATCGATCTTACCAAATTCGCGACATTAATTTAGGATATGTACCGGTCCCCTAAGGAAAGAGATAGGCCCTGAACCCCCGCCTAGGGGATGCATTATTCCATACTTAGAATATTATGGAGAGTCTATCCATTGGCCTCGGTTGATCGTCGCTTTATATCATTGCATGCGCTTGATCTCTGAGCCTAATAATCATCTCTTCGGGCTATCTTCCTCGATGATCGTCTAGTCTAACTTGTCCAGTCAGTCTAAATATAGCCGGGCCAAAAGGCCGGATAACAACTATTCTAAGCAATTTTTTACGTTCAACTCCATTACTTCATCTGCTATTGTTCCAATAATCACTGTGCACTAACATCGAATCATCAAGGAGATTATTGGAACCATTGTACTATCAAGTCTAAATCAGGGTTAGATGAACACAAGATTGTCAAGCAATAATTGTATTTGTCAAAGGAAAGAATAAATCTGAGAGGTGCTCATATCGGTTAAGTTGTAAACCTATTCCACCAGGTACACCGAGGGATTTATTAAGGAAAT
Organism: Allium fistulosum; assembly: GCA_030737815.1. Lineage (NCBI taxonomy): Eukaryota > Viridiplantae > Streptophyta > Magnoliopsida > Asparagales > Amaryllidaceae > Allium > Allium fistulosum. Next base: position 417,911,548 of record CM060907.1, on the reverse strand, counting down.
ACCTAAGAGATGCTTAGGGAGTGGACGTAGGAGAGGTGCTCCGAACCAGTATAAATTTTGGTGTGTACATTTACTAATTGTTTTAGTATTTCAGAGTATAAATTAGTATATATACTTGCCTTTATTAGCCATGCATGATCCACTAGTTTTTTTAATAAAGAATGTCGCATCCTATCGATATAAAGTAAGCGATGTTGCCGCATATCAATAGTGTACATAAGTATGTCGTAAGTCATCGGTGTGATTGGAGATGTTGTGTATTTATGATGCCGCACCTCGCCCATATCCCATGAGGCCAATAAATGATATCATATAAAACTATCACTATACTTTATCAAAATAATGATATCGAAAGACATCATATCGTAAGCCGTCAATGTGATAGAGGCATGCTATATCATCAATACCGCTTCTCATTTATGTCGCATGTCACTAGTAACTAATTCCAAATGATAGTAAATTGAAGGGTTTTGGGTTTTAAGAAACCATATATGAGGTTGCTGCCTAATACAATGTATAAAAAACATTTTTTCATTATAGCAATGCCGCATCTTTTCAATATCGCCTGTCAAGCAACGCTGCATTTTTTCAGTGATGCTTACCATCTATGCCACGTCTTAATGATGTCGTACTTCATCAATCAAGGCAATAAGCAAGATGGATATTGTAAACAATCAGATGGAAGCAAGTGTCACATGTCGTATATTCAATAAGGGACAACATAAGTGATTCCAAAGGTTCTTAAGGCAAGTATGAATGTCGAATGCCTGGCATGATGCCGTAGATCATCAATGCCTAAAGGGATGTCGGAAGTCTTTAATACAAAGCATGAAGCCAAGTGCCATCTAGATGGTTGATGATGCCGGAAACTAAGCATGGCAGAAATGACACATGGCAACCATGCTGCTCCTCCATACTCCTATAAATATGGACCTAGAGGCATGAAAGAAGAGGCGATTAATTCTTTTCTCATTCTTACTCTTTTAAACTCTGTAACCCTAAATCGATTTGGAGTTTTTAGTGCCAATTGTAACCTTGCGACACTTATTGCAAATAAGGACTTGTACATTTACAATCTCATTTCCTATGAATAAAGAGACATGAATTATTACTTACGGTTCGCATGATTTCGACATGATCTTGGCTTTGTCATTTTATGTGCATATTGTTATCCGGCCTGCCCGGCTATGTTCATACTGACTGGAAAAGTCCGACTCCACAATTACCGAGGTAGTCAATCCGAAAAAATCATCCTAGGGTCCAGAGAACCTAAACAAACAAGAACACAAGATAACGGTCAAGCAGACTCAAGCGACCGGCCTCCTGGAATTGACTATGGATTGGTACTCCCTTAGGCAGGGAATCAGTACCTATCCCTTTCTCTATATGCAATAGCATCATAGAATTAAGTAAGTATAGATTGGTGCCTCCCCAAGGCAAGGGATCAATACCAATCCCTTTTCCTATTGGCATCTTAAACCAATAGTTTTACTCATAAAAAATCCATCGATATCTCCAAAAAACACCTAGACCACTATGTAAAAAACTCTAGAATCACGAAGTAGACATCAAGGCGAGCCACCAGGAGGGATCACACATCCTATAGGGCCTTTATAGGGATCGGTACTGATCCCTCACCCTAGGGGATCTGTACCTATCCCTAACCCTAGAGATTCTAGGGTCAAGATTTTTTGGAGGACTTCTTCTACGCGGTGAGGTTCTATAGGCGAGATTTTAGGAAGATATTTCATCGTTCACCCCTATAAATACACCGTGCAACCTTCATTATAGGGGCTTCTCTTTTTTGGCTAACTCCTCCCTAGACAGCCATTAAAATTCATCGTAATCAAGGATCAAAATGAACCCCAATCAATTGTAATCACAAATTAGTTAAAAACTATCAGAGAACCGTCAAGTGGTCCTAGGCCTAGATTGCCAAACCACTATAAAAGCTCTATATGTAACCTCTTGATTTTTCTTGCTTTTCCATTCACTTTCTTGCATTTACTCCCAACATAAAACTTCATTGCATTAAATTTCTGCAACTTTTTCCTCTTGGGTGTTTGGGTCAAATTTTGCTCAAGTAGGCCAAATTTTGCTCAAACAGGCCAAATTTTGCTCAAAAGTTTTGGTGCTTTCACGGAAAATGATTCTCAGGCCATTTGATTCCATATCTACTGTTAGATTTTCTAAGATCCAAGAAAGGGAACCGATTTCTCCCCATTTAGATTTGAACATCTCTACTTGAAGCTATCTCTAATTGCCCTCAGGAAAGAGAAAACCATTGCTACCTCTTCAAGAGCTAATGATGAAGCAGAGACTACAGATTTGAACATTCAGGAAGAAGGCACACAAGGAGCCAACGATCTCCACCCTTTTGATGTTATCACTAAGATGGACTTAGAGCATATGATGAAAGAGCTCTAAGATAGCTGTGTTGAGATAAACCGGTAAATTCAAGAGAATAGGACCTTGATGGCCTAGCTGAACACTCACCATATAGGAGGACTAGGAGAGAGTTATCTTCTCCATACTTAGATTCGGAAAGTTCCACACCATCGGATAACCATCGAAGGAATAGGCTGCCAAGGATAGGAGCATACGAGGCAGGAGCCTCTAAGCTAGAAAATACTAACTCCTACCTAGGAAGAGGGATAGGTACTGACCCTTCCTTAGGGAGGTCACCACCGATCCCTTCCCTAGGGAGGTCACCGTCGATCCCTCTCCTAGGGACTTCACCACTGATCCATTTTTCCCAGGCGCAGGACTTCAACTAGAAGCAAAACTTCAACCAAGAAATAGAAATCAACCCAAGCATACTATCACCGATCGGGACATCGGGAGTCAATTTTATTGCCGGACAAGTGACTATTCCGGAGCAACGAGGCATGAACTGGGACCATTTACCAGGCCAAGCACAAAGGCTAGATCACGACTACCACAACCTAACAAGCATTCAGGGACCATATTTGACTGTAATGGTATGACAGCTTGTCAGAGAGAGCCAAGACCAAACTAATGATGACTGGGGCATTTCCCCTAGCTGGAACCCTTTCCTAAAGCTATGTTATGCGAAGAATACTTGCAGAGATTCAATATGCCAACACTTCCATCTTACTCGAGAACGACGGATCCAAGACAACACATAATGAAGTACGAATGACACATGGATTCGACCAGGACCATGGATGTCGTCAATTGTTCCTATTTCCCTAGAAGGAGTAGTGACCATGTATTTTACTCGACTACCACCAAGGTCCATTTATCATTTGACCAACTTGCAAGATGATTTATCAAGCAATTCAAGATGCATGCGACTTGCTACAAGGATGTCATGTCACTATCTAACTTATTCCAAGGATAGGGAGAGCTACTCAAGGACTTTCTACAAAGATTCAACACTGCTATGACTATGGTGCACAATCCACAAGAAAATATCATATTCATGGCTTTGATTAGGGGGATCCACTCCGACATGGATTTTAGAGAATGGTTATCGAGAAAGCCTCCCTCCACTGTAGATCACTTTTACAACAAGGCGGCCTAGTATTTGCGCAAGAAGGCCCAGTATTTGTGCAAAGTGGAGGTCTAATAGACTAGATGAGGAGATAGAACATGCCACCAACCTGATGAAGTCTAGAACAACATTGTTGTGAAACAGACTGGAGCGAGTTCTGGAAACATTGATGTAAATGTGCTGGATAAGACTAGAAATCAGAACAAGGGTTGAGGCAAGGCCCCAGACGAGAACCCAGATTCCAGGAGACGACCAAGAATCCCAAGATTTGACACCTACCCCCCCTGAATGATTCAACTAAAAACATCTACTTAGCCAATCATGACTCGGAGCAGTACCGGAAACCAGCTCCGAGAGCATGACTGAAAGCTAGAGGAAGTATGGAAAATTCAATATATTTCACCAGACCCATTGTCATGACACAAACGAATGCAGACAGCTCCGAGATATGATCGAAGAGCGATCTGGAACAAAAGGCTCCAAGATTTTTGTGAAGCCCTAATGGATGGCGGGCAGAGGACATCCAACCCTCAGCAAGGATAGACTACCCCTAGTACTGACAGACATAGGATGCCTGAAAGAGAATTGATCAATTACTAGACCGCAAATGATCATCTCCTAACTGATAAGGCCTGGAGCAGCATGGAATGATGAGCATGACGTCATTTCACCTTGGAATAAACTCATTTCCTTATTTGTTTTGAATTCTCTCATAAGTCAGACTCTGTTATTTCTCTATCTTCAATAGATTTTCCTTTCAATCACGCAACCTTGTCTTTGCATGTTATATGAGTCGTGAAACACGACCAACTTGAATGAGACTTCATATAAATAATGCAGTTGTTTCGGTACCTAGGTTTAGGTGCCCACCAAATCTCCACTGCCCATGAACCAACCTTCAGAGCTTAACCGAGATAAGCGTGATTCAATCTCTCATTAGCCAACTCTTCCTCCTGACTCAGGGGCAAGCCCATGATCCAAAGTGAACATGACTCGACCATATACTCTCAAACGCATACCCGGAATCTTTTCCAAAAACACTCATGCCTTGCCTGGGGCTCAATAGGCTCAAAATCCAATCTAATGTGGATGTAACATGACCGTCCACACACTAACTTATGTCTTCCATGCGGGGCCCAAGGCACAACCCAAGATGGATGTGACATAACCATCCATTGACTTATTCTTTCCCTTGATCTACTCCTTTCCTTTATATGGCAAGGGAGTACGAATTTCGAAATGGACATGATCCGACCATCCCTCATCAACCCTAGAGCAGATGTGACTGACTGCCCGTCTCTAGCTCTTTCCCTTGAACCAATAGGGGGAGTTTAAACCAAGATGGATGTGATTGACCATCCATCAACTTAACTTTCTCCCTTGACCCGACATGGGGAGTTCACCAAAGTGGATGTGACTTGATCATACACCTACCTCTTTTTATCTTTAACTTGGAAATGAAAGTTTTAAATTAGGATGAATGTGATCCGACCATTCATTCATCAACTCTATTTTCTATGGCTTTGCTGGAATACAAACATAGAATGAATGTGACTTGACCGTTCATTTACCTATTCCTACCTTTGATTCATCAAAGGGAGCAAAAACTTCGAATGGATGTGACATGACCGCCCATTCACAAATTCAAACCTTAGATCTGATAGGAAAAGGATAACTTCATAAGGACGAGATGCGAACGTCCATACACTATCCCCGTTGACCTCAGACCGGGGGTAGAGGAATATTATCATCTGATAGCTGAACACAACAGCACAACACCGTGGCTCATGCCTAGTGTTCGATACAACTTAAGGCTACGACTGAATGGATGCCTTAGAATGGAACGATCAGAATCATTCGATCACCAATCCATGACTTGAATTCACGATGTCATGGTTAGCTTCATCACTAGCACCTATTATTTCTACTTCATCAACATCATCCTGAGCCTCTTTGACCTTATGACTGAGGACTGGGGGCACAATCAGAACTAAACATGCTAGATTAAGATATCAGATTGATAACTCAAGCAGGAATTGCTTCATTCATCAACCGAAAATAGTTGCCTTGACGACTGCCATTCATCAGAATAGATTGAAAAAAGTTTGCAATTACAATCCAATAGAACTTGGAACAACCCATAGACATATGAATATGCTTAGGAGCCAATGACTGACATACAATTTCCTGACTTGATGGAAATAGAATTCTCACCTGATACATTCCAAAGAAAAGAAACCAATTCAGATAACCGAGCCTACTGACCCAATCAACTGGCTTAATGGAACTGAGCACAATTAATCAACGAGAGAGTACATCCCAATTTATGATTTCAGATATCGACCATGCATTGCAACAATCACCTGAGACACTAAGCAGAATCATTCATGACGACCTTGACTTGTCTCGATTCAAAGTACATCATCTTCACCGCATAATGTACTTTGGGGGGCAAATGTTATCCGGCCTTTTGGCCCGGCTATGTTCAGGCTGGTAGAAAAGACCGACTCTAAGATTACCTAGGCAATAAACCCGAAAAAATCATCCTAGGGTCTAAAGACCCAGAACGGACAAGAGCACAAGATAACAGTCAAGCAGACTCAAGCGAACAGCCTCTTGGAATTGACCAAGTATCGGTTCTTTGAGTCTTTACGGGATGTCCAAAGTTTTACATGTTTCATCCTTTACGGTTGTAAACCTTCAGACCTAGACCTTCCAACAAGGTCGAGAGGTTCAAAGCTTTCGAAAAGGTCAAACCAACGCAGGAACATAGTCGAAGGGTTACTGCCGCTTTATAAATGTTTTGTTTTGAACCTTTCGACAAAGACGAAAGGTTTACCTATTTTAAAAACTAGCTGCTTTTCCATGCATTCGAAAGGAAGCTTTCGACTTTGGTGATTCACCCTTGTTTTATAAATTGAAGTAAAACCCAAAGCTTTCGAAAGAGTTGTTTTAAAGGATATGTTTAAAGCTTTCGAAGAAGAGCTTTCGACTTAGTCGAAGGGTTGCTTCCAATGATTTCGAAAGGTATGTTTAAGTGAATGATTTCGAAAGGTTTTAGTTGAATGACTTCAAAAGGTTTAAGTGAATGGTTTCGAAAGGTTTATATTGAATGGTTTCGAAAGGTTTATATTGAATGGATTCGAAAGGTTTATATTGAATGGTTTCAAAAGATTTGTTTATTGAACGATTTTGAAAGACATTGAGTCTTTGTAGTTAGATAATTTGTTGATGTATTTAAGCCGGTAGTTGGACTGCCACCGAAACGAACCATAGAGTTTCAGATTGATTTGGTGCCTGGAGCAGAGCCGGCGAGTAGGCCACCGAGCAAGATGACACCCACTGAGATGAGAGAGTTGAAGGTGCAGTTGGTGGACTTGGAAGGCAAGAGTTTTATCCGACCAAGTAGTTCACCATGGAGGGCCGCCGTAGTTTTTGCGTAGAAGCCAGACGGATCGTTGAGGCTATGTATCGATTATCGTAAGTTGAATGAGAAGACGATAAATAACTGATATCCATTGCCGAGAATTGATGACTTGTTCGATCGGTTAAGTGGAGCCAAGGTATTCTCTCAGCTGGATTTGGTGACGGGATTTCATCAGCTTAGACCTAATACAAACAACATAGCGGAAAATCCATCAAAACATAATAAGAACTGCAAATCCTAAGTGAAGTATAACAAAAGCTTAGACCTAATAAAGTAAATGTGGTTTTCGAAAGATTTGTTTATTGAACGATTCCGATATCCATTGCCGAGAAAGTGATTTTAAAGAAGGATGTCCAAATTTTTATAACTTTCGAAAGGTTTGCTTTTCAATGGTTTCGAATGGTTTGGAGAATTGTTTCGAAATGTTTAATGTTTGTTGAAAGAGGGGATTTCTAAAGTTTAGAAAGAGGTTTTTTCAAATGGTTAAATGTTTTCATCAACTAAATTTTGAGTAAAGAATATATATATGACATGGTGATATGATTTTGAGTAAAGTATAAAGATTATATACTTTTCCTTGTTTAAGTTTGATTTAAAGGTTTTAAATCATTTTGAAAATGTTTTCAAGGAAAATTATGGGATGAGATCCTTAAGTGATGGCTCAGATATTACAAAACCAGATGGGACTAGTATGGAGTCGCGCCCTATACATTAGCTAATAGCCCAAGCTAATTATTGTCCAAAATTCTAGTGTGTAGGGCTTTGTCACAGGTAGACTAAAATTATGGTTGCACACCGAAAGAAATATACGTTTGTATACAAATAGGTTATTGGTGAGCCCGAAAAACCATTAGGATCGGGAAGACCTGGGAGATGATTAAGTTAGGGACAGGCCGTCCAAAAGTGAAGTATTTAATAGATAGTTAAGGATAGGCCGTCCAGATGGGAAATGTTTAACAGATAGTTCAGGATAAATAATCTAGAAGAACAATATCTAATAGGTGTTAGGTTAATTTTGATTATATTGTCTGGTAGGCTCGAGTCAGCAAAAGGTTAAAAGTTATCCAAACAAAACTTGTGTGTTTGAACAGATAGTTCGTTATTACCTGATATTATGTATGTTTACATAATGATTGCTTTACAGTATTTAACCATTATGGATGCATGAGCACAATATATGGTTTTATGAAAGGTTTGCAAAGATATGTTTTAAAAGGATGTTAGTGAGGAGAAACTCGTTCCTCTAAGCAGCGTGGTCTCACATAACATAATTATTACGGGATGTATAATATTATTTACACCAGGCTTTATGTCTGACTCGAAGTTTTTGTTTTCCCTTTAAACTCTAGGGTGCTCAAAATTGATTTGAGTAGGCTGAGGGGTTAAGGTTCTTTTTCAAGTTTTAGAATGTTGACGAATAAGCTACCGAAGGCATGCAGGAGGCAACAGATAGCTACTTAGGATTTGCAGTTCTTGTTATGTTTTGATGGATTTTCCGCTGTGTTATTTTTATTAGGTCTATTATGACCATATGACTCTGATCAACCAAGAAGGTATCTTCATATACCACTCTTGGCGTAATGTGTAATAATTAGATTTGATCTGTGCCTGGGAACAATTTGGGGATTATGTGTTGATTTTGAAATGTAACGAAGTAAATGTGGTTTTTTTCAAATTTGTGTTTTGTTTCACATTCAAGTGCTTCTGATACTAGTGATACCATTAACATAGCCGTATTTAGTTGTTGGAAGCTAATACTATAGATGACTGCAGCAACTGTCGCGCTTAGTTTTGGGCCTCTAGATAGGGGATGTTACAGCTTGGTATCAGAGCATGGGTTATGAAATACTTTAACTAAAATGATTTTTGAAAACATAATCCTTAGAAATTAGAGTTAAGATCGAGGCATATGTTATAGTAACGTACTTGTATTTGCTATATTTATAAGTATACACTATCTTTCTAGACTCCTATCTTAGTTAGACTATTCATATGTATTTCATGAGGTTTGAATACAAATATGGAGGGAAGAAGTGGCAGAGTAAATATTGGAGGAGATAGCACCACCACTAATGGAAATGCTCGAACAAATACTAGGAGAGGTCCCGGTCATGCACAAGCTAAAACTGTTGGTGCAGGAGTTTCCTAGATGGATATGTGAGCAATGTATCTGTTCTTTGTAAACACGATGCAAGCTGGAACAACAATCGGAGTTGTCAGGGGTAATGCTGCTGGAGGTGGAGCTCAGAAAGTTCCGATGGTCAATCAGTATGCTAACTTGAGTTGGGATTACATCAGGCTTGGAGGGAAGTCGTTTATTGGTAGTGAAGATGCGATCGAGGTGGAAAATTGGCAACTACATTGCGAGAAATTTTTTGCTGACTTAGAATTGATTGATGCACAGAAGAGGAGATTGGCTTCAAGGTAGCTGTAGGGAGCTGCTCTATTTTAGTGGAATACTGTTACTACTGGAGTTGAAGAGGAAACCATAACTTGGGAGGAGTTTATGAGAAGGTTTTCAGAAAGATTTTTGCCTGTAATGGCGCAGTCGGCGTTGGTGAGGAGGTTTGCAGAGTTGGAACAAGGAGATATGTCCGTCTTGGAGTATGCGAGGAAGTTTGATGAGTTGGCCTTATACGGGTATGCTTTGGTAGATACCGTGATAGGGAGGAATGAAAAGTTTATATGGGGCTTAAGGCCGGAGTTGATAAGTGCCACTTTGCCGCATTTGAGAGATCCTAGTGATGTTGTGGTTGAAATGGCATTAATGCAAGAAGAGGCGTTGGCTTTCTTAAGGAAGAAGATGAAGAAGGCCCAGAAGGGACAGGGCTAGAAAATGAAGTTTTTCCAGAAAAAGAATGCTCAGAAAAGGGGAGCATAGAAGAGAGGAAATGCTGAAGTGGTTTGCTACAAATGCGACAAGAAGGGACACTATGCTAATGAGTGTCGAACCGGTAAAGGAAAAGGAAAAGAGGCAGGTGGAAAGAAGAATGTTAGATGTTTTAATTGTAGTCAGATTGGTCATTACAAGAACAAGTGCCCCGAGCCTGAAAGAGAAGGAAGGGAGCAAGTTTATGCTTTTGAGCCCACAACCTCAAGGCCAGTGGTGCAGGACAAAGGGAAGGCTGTTTTGGGAGGCTTGCTGCAGATTCATGGTATGTCTGTTAGCATTCTATTTGATACTAGAGCATCTCATTCTTTTATTTCTCGATGTTTGGTAGATAGGCTTATTCTAGAACCCTCATACTTAGTTACTTCCTTAAGGGTTGCAAATTCGATAGGATGGTATGCAACGCTTGGGATGAGGTGTGACAATTTAGAATTTTATTTGCTAGGCCATATTTTTGATTGCTTTTTTGCATGTGTTTGACTTTGTGGGATTTGGGTTTATCCTTGGGATAGATTGGTTAAGTAAATATGATGCTAGGATATTTTTCCATGATAGGAAAATATCACTTAGTCACCTAGATTATAGTGATCACATAGTTTATACCATAGAGAACCCTAGTTGTGAAGTGAATGCTTTATTGGGTATTATGGAGTTAGAGGATGAGTTGCATCGAGTCTTTGTAGTTATAGAATTTGCTGATGTATTTGAGCCGGTTGTTGGACTGCCACCGAAAAGAGCCATAGAGTTTCAGATTGATTTGGTGCCTGGAGGAGAGCCGGTGAGTAGGATGCCGAGCAGGATGACACCCACTGAGATGAGAGAGTTGAAGGTGCTGTTGGTGGATTTGGAAGGCAAGTGTTTTATCCGACCAAGTAGTTCACCATAAAGGGCTGCCGTATTGTTTGCGAAGAAGCCGGACGGATCGTTGAGTCTATGTATCGATTATCGTAAGTTGAATGAGAAGATGATAAAGAACCGATATCCATTGCCGAGAATTGACGAATTGGTCCATCAGTTAAGTGGAGCTAAGATATTCTCTTAGCTGGATTTTGTGACAGGATTTCATCAGCTTAGAGTGGCAGATGATAACATTCCTTTGACGGCGTTTAGGGCAAGATATGGATCGTACGAATGGTTAGTTATGCCGTTCGGACTAACTAATGCGCTAGCATTCTCTGTGGATCCGATGAATAGAAATTTCCAAGAGAACTTGGATAGATTTGTGTTGGTCTTCATAGATGGCATTTTGATATACTCTAAGGATGAGAAGGAGCATGAAGTTCATCTTAGAGTTGTGCTCGAAAGGTTAAGGGAGCATCAGTTGAAGGCTAAGTTATCGAAGTGTCATTTTTGGAAGAAGGAAGTGAAGTTCCTTGGTCATGTCGTCTCAGAGAAAGGGTTGTCTACAGATCCGACTAAGATTGAGGTGGTGAATAATTGGAAGAGACCCGAGATGGTGACCGAAATTAAGTGCTTTCTTGGATTGGGTGGATATTATCAGAGGTTTATAAAGGATTTTTCGTGGACAGCTGCACCAATGACTAAGCTTATGCAAAAAAATGTAAAGTTTGTATGGACTAAAAAGTGTGAGGAAGCATTTCAGAGCTTGAAACACTTATTGTCCCATGCACCGTGTTAGTGGTTCCGGAGGGAATCGAGATTTGGTTGTTTATACTAATGCGTGTGGAACTGGATTAGGAGCTGTATTGATGCAAAGAGGTAAAGTGATTGCTTATGCTTCTAGACAGCTCATGCCACATGAAGTTAGGTATCCTACGCATGATTTGGAGTTAGTTGCCGTTATATTTGCTTTGAAGGTGTAGAGGCATTATCTTTTGGGAGTGCGATTTGAGATTTATACTGATCATAAGTCATTGAAGTACTTGTTCTCTCAGAAGGAGTTGAACAAGAGACATCAAAGATGGCTGGATTTTACTGCTGCTTATGACTTTGGAATTGAACACACACCCAGAAAAGGAAATAAGGTGGCGGATGCACTCAGTCGGAAACATCAGAATGCAGTATTAGCTATGATTGCTGAGTGGGAAGATTTGGAAGCATTTTTAGCTTGTTGTGTGCAGTTTAGATCCGAGGTAGGTTCAAGTGCGGGAAGTGCTATGTTGTCTTGTTTAGAAGTTTGACCAATGCTGATTGAGAAGATAACTTCTAAAAAGGAGGAGGATCCAGTTTTGGCTGAACGGATCAGGAGGTTAAGGGAAGGAACGGAGAGCGATGACCAAAAGGATTTCAGTCTTGACCAAAATGGGTGGTTGAGGAAGAAAGGAAGGTTGTGTGTTTCGAATGTAGGAGACATGAGGAAGGAAGTTTTGGATGAGTGCCATCGTTCGAAGTTCACTATCCATCTAGGAGGAAAGAAGATGTATCAAGATATGGAGAGAAGTTTCTTCTGGGAAGGTACGAAACGGGACATTGTTTTGTGTGTTGCCAACAGGCAAAGGCTGAACACCAGAAGCCTAGTGGATTGCTTCAACCGTTAGAAGTTCCGTTGTGGAAATGGGATTCCATCTCTATGGATTTTATTGCTGGGTTGCCAAGGTCTAGTAAAGGAAATGAAAGCATATGGGTCATAGTAGATAGACTGACTAAGAGTGTCCATTTCATTATGGTAAAGTCAACTAGGAAGGCACCTATTTTAGCAAAGTTATTTATGAAGAATGTAGTTAGACTGCACGGGATTCCTAGTAGTATTGTCAGTGATAGAGATTATTTGTTTACTAGTAAGTTCTGGAACAGTCTACATGAAGCATTAGGAACCAAGCTCAACATGAGTACAACTTAACATTAACAGACTGATGGGTAAACAGAAAGAGTTAACAAAATCTTGGAGGATTTGTTAAGAGCTTGTGTGTTGGATTTCGAGGGATCATTGGAGGACCATCTTCATCCAGTCGATTTCTCGTATAACAATAGTTATCAGACAAGTATTGGGATGGCACCATTTGAAGCTTTGTATAGAAGAACATGAAAATCTCCCGTATGTTGGTTAGAGACCGAGGATAGATTGGTTCTTGGTCTGGATTTGATGAAGGAAGCTACGAAGAAGATTGAGTTGATCTGAGTTAGGATGAAAGAAGCTCAATCTAGGTAGAAAAGTTATGCTGATAGAAGAAGGAAAGATTTGGAATTTTCTATCGGAGACTATGTGTTCATTAAGGTTTCACCGATGAAGGGTGTGATGAGATTCAGGAAGTCAGGGAAGTTAGCACCCAGAATCGTTGGACCTTTCTGTATTGTTGAGGGGGTCGGGAAACTCGTTTATAGAATAGAGTTACCGAGTTGTTTGGCTGGAGTCCATGATGTTTTCCATGTTTCTCATCTTAGGAAATGTGTGAGAGACCCGGACTCTACTATAGCACCTACAGTGTAGAAGATTTAGTGGTAGAACCGGATTTGACCATAGTTAGAAAGTCGATTCAGATTGTGGCTAGAGATGAGAAGAAGTTAAGGAACAAGACAGTCAAGTTAGTAAAGGTTCACTAGGGCGACGATGCTAGAGACTGTACTTGGGAGACGGGGATCAGGATTAGAGACTCTTACCCTGATTTGTTTGATGATATGTTGTACCTTTGTTTGTTTTTTGTGTACCTTATCCTAATTTCGAGGACGAAATTCTTTAAGGTGGGTGGTCTGTAACACCACATATTTTTATAACATTATTTAGAATAACTAATTGGGTAAATAAAATAAATAATGTGGAGATTAATAAGTTGATAATTGATTAGCTAAGGGTAGCCCTGCCATGTTAATGTGCAAACTAAAATGAAATAACCTAAGCTAATGTGTTAGGATATGAGAAGGGCAATATGTGAAATAGGTGGAGTTTATACCCTAAACCCTTAGGAGATAGAATGCTCACGTTCATTTCATTTTATTCAAACTAAAAATACTAAGGCCGGCCACCATTATCATTCTCAAGAAGAAGATTAAAGCTAGGATTCAAGTGAAGGGAAACAATCAACTAAATCAACATCAAATCTCACATCTATATCTCAAAGCTAAGATGAATAATTACTACATCCCAATTTCTTTTAGTTTTTGGTTTTATGATTAGACCCGAAATGATTTTGCAAGTATATGCCACGTTTTGATGATTAAAATTATATATATATATATATGTTGTTGATGAATTATATGTTCATGTTAGTTTTATGATATGTTTGACATGAAAACCCTATTTAATGACATCCAAATGCCTTGAAAATTAAAATATAGGTCAGAAATGATATTTTAGTGATGAGTTTCAATTTTCATAATTTTCTGAATTAATATGGATTTTATATTAATTTTCTAGTGAAGGACATTGTTTATTGGGTTACAAATTATTTTCGGCTAAAATATTTATTATTTGGGGTTGAAATTTTTATATGTTAGGCAACATATTAAAATAGATTTTCTGGGGTTTTTCAAGATTTTTGTGTTTTGATGAATATATAAACTATATAAGGTACGGGACTTAAATGTTTTATATATTTAATTAAGGAGAAGGGGCATTTTGTAAAATAAAATGATTATTTAATTTTAAAAATAGTGGCAACACATTTCTGAAAAGTAATTATTAACCAATGAGAATTTGACAAACAAAGGAAGGTTAGTTGAAAAGATTTCCTTTTTAAGTTAAAAATAAAGAAATCACTTTTTTTTACATGTTTCAGCCTTTACGGTAGTAAACCTTCAGACCCAGACCTTCCAACAAGGTCGAGAGGTTCAAAGCTTTCGACAAGGTAAAACCAATGTATATGGTATCAAGCTATTTGGTACGTAATGAATTGGACAGGGTCGAACGGTTCTAAGTCAAAGGGTTGATGGCCAAAGAGGTTGGGGTATGTTTGTTTTATAAACCAAAAGCTTTCACCTGTTTTTCTTTCCAATAAGAGCTTTCAACTAGGCTGCTTTCGACCAGGTCAAATGACTAAAGTAAGTGTTTTAAACCTTTCTACACATTCGAAAGGTTACTACTATTTTAACACTATTCTGTTCTGAAACCTTACGACACAGTCGAAGGGTTACCGCCGCTTTATAAATGTTTTGTTTTGAACCTTTCGACAAAGACGAAAGGTTTACTAGTTTTAAAAACTAACTTCTTCTCCATGCTTTCGAAAGGAAGCTTTCAACTTAGGTGATTCACCCTTGTTTTGTAAATTGAAGTAAAACCCAAAGCTTTCGAAAGAGTTGTTTTAAAGGATATGTTTAAAGCTTTCGAAGTAGAGCTTTCGACTTAGTCGAAAGGTTGCTTCCAATGATTTCGAAAGGTTTGTTTAAGTGAATGATTTCAAAAGGTTTTAGTTGAATGACTTCAAAAGGTTTTAGTGAATGGTTTGAAAGGTTTATATTGAATGGTTTCGAGAGGTTTATATTAAATGGATTTGAAAGATTTATATTGAATGGTTTCGAAAGATTTGTTTATTGAACGATTTCGAAAGGTTTGAATCCAATGATTTCGAAAGGTTTATATCAAATGGTTTTGAATGATTTCGAAAGTTTTTACTTCAATTTATTCGAAAGGTTTAAATGGATGGTTTGCAAGGTTTTTTTAGAGCATTGATTTAAAGTGATTTAAAAGAAGGATGTCCAAAGTTTTATAGCTTTCGAAAGGTTTTCTTTTCAATGGTTTCGAAATGTTTAATGTTTGATTTTAAAAGAGAGGATTTCAAAAGTTTAGAAAGAGGTTCTTTCAAATGCTTAAATGTTTTCATCAACTAAATTTTGAGTAAAGAATATATATACGACACGGTGATATGATTTTGAGTAAAGTATAAAGATTATATACTTTTCCTTGTTTAAGTTTGATTTAATGGTTTTAAATCATTTTGAAAATGTTTTCAAGGAAAATTATGGGAGGGGATCCTTAAGTTAAAATGAATTAGAAATTAGAAAACCAGATGGGACTAGTATGGGGTCGCGCCCTATACATTAGCTAATAGCCCCAGCTAATTATTGTCCAAAATTCCACTGTGTAGGGCTTTGTCACAGGTAAACTAAAATTATGGTTACACACCGAAAGGAATATATGTTTGTATACAGACAGGTTATTGGTGAGCCCGAAAAACCATTAGGATTAGAAGGACCTGGGAGATGATTAAGTTAGGGACAGACTATCCATAAATGAAGTATTTAACAGATAGTTAAGGATATATCATCCAGATGGGAAATGTTTAACAGATAGTTAAGGATAGGTAATCTAGAAGAAGAATATCTAACATGTGTTAGGTTAATTTTGATTATATTGTCTGGTAGGCCCGAGTCAGCCAAAGGTTAAAAGTTATCCAAACAAAACTTGTGTGTTTGAACAGATAGTTCATTATTACCTGATATTTATGTATGTTTACATAATGATTGCTTTACAGTATTTAACCATTGTGGATGCAGGAGCACTGTATATGGTTTTATGAAAGGTTTTGCAAAGATGTGTTTTAAAAGGATGTTAGTGAGGGGAAACCCGTTCTGCTAAGCGGTGTGGTCTCACTTAACATAATTATTTCGGGATGTATAATATTATTCACACCAGGCTTTATGTCTGACTCAAAGTTTATGTTTTCCCCTTAAACTCTCGAGTGCTCAAAATTGATTTGAGTAGGCTGAGAGGTTAAGGTTCTTTTTTAGGTTTTAGAATGTTGATGACTAAGCTACCGGAGGCATGCAGGAGGCAATGGATAGCTACTTAGGATTTGCAATTCTTGTTAGGTTTTGATGGATTTTCCGCTGTGTTGTTTGTATTTGGTCTATTATGACCATATGACTTTTATTAACCAAGGGGGTATCTTCATATATTGCTCTTGGCGTAATTTGTAATAATTATATTTGATCTGTGCCTGGGAACAATTTGGGGATTATGTGTTGATTTTGAAATGTAACGAAGTAAATGTGGTTTTTTGATATATGTGTTTTGTTTCATATTCAAGTGCTTTTGATATTAGTGGTATCATTAACATAGCCGTATTTAGTCGCCGGAAGCTAATACTATAGATGACTGTAGCATTTGTAGCGCTCAGTTTTGGGCTAGTAGATAGGGGTTGTTACATCTTCCATCCATGATTCAATAAAAATTATTACCTATTATGGTAATCAAATCAAATTGAAATTTTGAATGCTTAACCAGTAAGGCATCTGGTTCTCTTGACAAACAGATTATCATCTTATCTAATCAAAAACTTGAAATATAAGAAAACAAATTTATGCTCAAAATAACAGCTACAAAGCAGTAGACTAAAACTAAGAAGCTAATTGCAAGTCTTAGGCAAAGGCAAAGAGTAGTATTCAAAATATCAACCATTTAGGTTTGAGTTTATTTACTATTTAATACATTAGGTACAAGACTTACAGGAACAATGAATTGGATAATAAGTCCAATTAAGAAGTTTACCAATAATTCTCTTTTGAGAGCTAAAATATTGGGGCAGTCTTCTTAATTCTTCAGCAATTGGAGAAAAATCTGTAATATGATGAATTACCACATGTAGAAGTTGTTTAAGCTTCATCTCTTTCTTTCGAATGGCATCTGCATCGTCTGTCGAATCAATTTGAATCTTTAATTCCCTACTAAGTATCTTAGTGGCTCCCTTTAGCTGAATCTTGCTCTTTAATTTTTTAACCTCCTACTCGAAAGTGGTTTTTCCAACTAGAGTCTCTCAACCTTATCCTCATAAGAATTAAGGCGAGCAGAAACCTTATCACTTCACTACTTGTTCAAAAATTGAATGCATTCAAATCTAACTCTTTGGAACCATCCGGTGATTTCACCATCATCCAAGCCTGAGGAGGGTTTAGCAAATTAAAAATAATTTCTAGACCAATTAAAGGGGTAGGTGTAGGAAGGCTGGATTCGCCTCAGCTCACGATAAGTTCTAAGGATTGACAATTCACTTGTCTTTTTAATAACTCCATCTCAAGGTCCATCACTTTTTGACGTAAACAGGAAATTTCAGCATCAGCCTCAATGCTTTGAGATGAAAGCCTAGATTGGCCAATAGCATCTATCTTTCTTTTCAAATCTTGAATTCTCATGTCTCTCTCTTTAATCTGACTCTCTAGCTCATAAGTCATTTCCCTTGAACTACTAAGTATAACTCTTAATTTGTAGTACAAATCATGCCATTTCCGTGTGTCCAGATTATTTAGGAATCATAAGGTTGGAGTGCCTTAAGAAGAGAGTTTCTTCTCGAATTTCACTCTTTCGACCTTCAGAAATCGACACTAATACATCCTTGGTGTTCATGTGCCCTGAAACTAAGTGCCGAAGGGACGGATAGTAAAGGGTAAAAAGAAAATAAAGACGGAATAAAATCTTACACGAATGAAATAACATATATTATTCAATATATATATATATAGCGGAAATTTTAAATACATTTATTAGAGTATCTTATAAATCGGCCTGGACAGTTACAAATCTCTGTCCTTATAAATGCTGAATAAAATCAGTAAACTAATGCAGCGAAAATGGAAGTGGAGAACTATCTACAGAAACATCTTCAGATCTAGACTTCAAGCTCCATCACAATGCTCCAAGTTAAACCTGACTACTTGGCTGTCTAGAAAAATTGGGCACCCAGAGTTCAAGGGTCGGTCATAGGACCAATGTTAGAAATTCAAAATACGGAGATTTGAAAACAAAGGGTATCTCATAAGACCATGTTGCATATAAACATGGAATGAGATTTTACCTTATGATAACCAAAATATTTACTAAGAAAAATCTGGGATATTATCTTTAATGGCATTTTTTGAAAATCCTTTCAAATAATATATTAGTCTTAGCTAGAATTGTTACATTTGTTAAATTCGATAACGTAATAGGGTTACAACTAAAACGGTAAAAATCTATATTGGAGAATGGATTCCATACAATGACAAGGTAAGAGACTACCTTCCGATATTACATCCCTAGAGGGATGCACCTGGGGCTCCAACCTTTACCAATACAAAACCGACCAATGTTTACACAGATAGTACCAAATATGACATCACCCCGGTCATTCCTAACCTATTCGAGAGCTCTCATAGCATACACAACATACCTGATATATAAAGAGTGATCTAGAAAAGTGATGACCATGTCCTAATTGGAGTGACCCACTTAGCACTACCACATCTACTATGTTTTTGTCATTCTCGGGTGATGAGGCTCGAGGAAACAATTACTTTTCTCATAGCACACATTTCACTTGAATGCCACATTTCCAATTCCATCACACACTATTGATTTCTAAAAATTTACAACCTCTGAGCTGGTACGTCTCAAAGAAGGGTGTTAAGTATATGAGAGTTACCACCTACACCACCAAACCGTTATACGTTTGTAAAATTCAATATATGTGCATTTTAGAAATACAATGTCAGACATTTTTCCACACAAGTTATCTAGGAACAGGACAAACCGAAGGAACACTCCTACTACATCCTGTTGGGTATCACTCCTAGGATTAGTAGCGAGCAGCCCTTGCATCGAAGATCAAATGAAGATACTACTGCCACATATATATATAATATGGGAAATTTCTCCCAGGGGTCAGTGACAAGCAGCCTTACATTCCATCTTCTAATTTATTATCATTCCATGTCTTCACATTCGAACATACATTGGTTCGATATGGTTTTCAGATAGGAATCACCCAAATCTGATTTGGGATCCTTTGAACTAATCATCGATAAAAGATGTTAAGTTTGAGGGTGATTATCCTTTCATTTACCAATATCTTTTATTAAATAAAAATATCTCTTTTAGAGATATAAATCTTTAAATCATATTCTTTTCCATTATATATGGAATCATTAAACCTCTCTTTAACTTTTGAAATGCCAAATCAAAATCATTTCTCATAAATCATATTACAAAACCTTATTGAGTAAAAGGATCGATAGAAATTATACTAATTCTACTCAATAACAATTTCCGTATTCAACCTTTACTATCCATCGAATAACGGTGAAATCACCTTTTAAATCCATACGGGTAGTATGAATTCCCTCCACGGAATTTGATACCAAGTATAAGAAGATTATTTCAATACAATCAAAGTTGTATGAAACTAAATTTGTAAATTTAAATCTTTTATACTTGTCTCGTTTTCGACATTTCAACCTTATCTATTCCGCGCCCAAGAAAGAGGGCAAGTGAACTAGGACACTGGTTGCTCCTGAACTTCTCCTTAGTTTAAGCAACTCACATTTGGAACTCATGAATAGAAAAATCCATTCTACTCATCCACTTTTAGAGCCAAGATTAAACCACTTGAGTATAACAGCTTTTCTTTAAATCATTTATTTAAACTCTTTAAATAAATTATAAAACTTCCATATTTCTTTAAGTACTTAATTATTTATTTGAAAAATATTTATAAAAGATTTGGGAAAGAATACTTAATTTTAAAGCCATATTTCAAAAGTTATTAAAAGTGTCGTGAATAGTGCTTTGAAGGCTTATTTCGTCTAAAAAACTATTTTACCATTTAGAAATCCTTTCTTATAACTCAAATCTCTTTTAAAACATTTTAAAATATTTATAGAATTCATTCCATATTTTTGTTAAAAATGTTACTTTTAAAGAATTTATCGCTTTGGTTTCCGAACTACCAAACCGCGACTAATTTGAAAACTTATTTTGCTCAAATTTCAAAATCTACTAAACGAAATCTCGATCATTTTCTTTTATTTGAAAAGTATGATTATAAGAGTTTGGAAAATTCTTATTCCGAAGAATTCTAACTACGAATCCATAGTATAAATGGATTAAACTTTCACACCGTGAAGTCGCGAACTACCATTATGCGATGTGCCTATTTTTAACTCAACTTTCATAACTTGTCCAAACTTCACCAAATTGGGTTTTAGTGTTTATAAAACATTTATAAACCATTTTAAATCATTTTAAAGAGGTTTACCAATCTCATATATACCATTTCATTTATTAAAGGAAAGTGATTTTCTTTGTGATATTCGACGTGTATTAAACATGAATTGTTTACACATCCAAACAAATATATTTTCATATCCACACATGGTTCACAATCATTACAACCAAGCATAGTGATACATATATATCATCTAAAATATCATAATGTACATACAGTTTCTCACCTTCATTAGTTTCTAACTTTACGGAAATTTGATATAGTTTCGCTATGATCAAATCAAAGCCTACGGAATCGAGACTTGGACCTTTGGATGGGCTTTGCCTAAGCTTGCAAGTGGAGATGGGCTCGGCCTTGGTGGTTGGAGGTGGTGGCCATGAGTTTAGAGTGAGGAGAGGAGTGGTTTGCCTTGGTTTTGAAGTGGATTGCTAATGTTTGTATACTGATATAAATTTATTTCTTTTTGCTAATTTTTCTTCATAATTTTCCTAAGTAGAGAAGCCATTAAAATAGCTTGAGAAGTGGAAGAAGAAGATGAAGAATAGTGTTAAAATTATTAAAGAACGAATGGGTATTTAAAGTTAAATTTTTGGAAATAAATATCCAAAATTCCAAGGACCAAAATGACATTGCCTACACCTTCCCATCACCTCAAGGCGCACGAATATGCCTCTACTCCTTATACCTCTATGTGTGTGAGTTGATGTGTGTAAGGGTTTGAACTTGGTTTGCTTAAGGATGAAGTTTATGAAAATATCTTAGATACTTTTTGTAATATATATATATGTATGTATGTATGTATGTATGTATGTATGTATGTATAAGTGTATATGTATATATGTGTTAATTTATATTTTAGGGTGTGCATGTGTATGTTATATATGTGCACAACACATATAAACAAGGTTGCAAAAATTTTGAACAACTTCCGTTCATTAAACCATTGAAAATAAGAAAGCCGATTGCTGGCCACATTTTCACTTATAAATTAATTTACATATAAATGCAAACAAAATTTGAAAACTTATTTTCCATTATTACTAATTATTTAAAATGATCTCATTTGAATTATAAAACAATTTAAATTTATATTAAATAATTGTTTACAGAAAGTGATATTATATAGATAAAGCGATATCAATTTTCCTTATAATTTCAAGTCAAATAAACATCTTTATAAAACTATTATAAATAATTTATCATTGCTATATTACTAATTAAAATGAATTATTATCATTTTAAAAACAATTATTTGAATAATTATAATAATCATTAAATCATTAAATCTCATAAGTCAATTATTAAATATGATGCCATTATTGATGTTGTCCTAAATACAATTTATTTCATATTCTTGTTTAAATGGATAAATAAGTGTATGTATCGAGCTCCGTGCACGACGTCTAATAATTATAAACTGTTTATTGATAAAATGATTTTCGACCATTTTATCGTTAGTCCTTCAAAGTTTATATTTTCGTAAATACTTATTCAAAATAAGATTATTGTTCAAAACATCATAATCTATGTTTTAAAAAGAGTATATTTGAATGTTTTATAATAAATATAATTTATCAAATTGATAAATTTGCAAGTCATTACATACTTCCCCTCTTAAAAGAATTTTGTCCATGAAATTACAACGCAAAACCCAAAGGTGTTTGCCAAAAAAATTTATTTCTAAACTTACACCCATACGATGTATATAGATCATTCGTATGCAATACCTGATTCGATCCACTATTTAATCCACAATTTTACTTCCAAACTAGTATTGATCCCCTAATCCTCTAGTGCGGACTCTGGTTAGGCTTTTCGATCAAAATTTTAGTTTTCCTTGCATAGCCCTCAACTATGATAGAAAACTCAAGTATCCAACCACAAACCATCATCCATGTTCGTTGTCAAGAATTGAGTGATAAAATATTTTTCAGACTGGTATAACTACCTCAAAGTTTTGTACTCAAATCTTAGATTAGACTCGTGCGACGAAATAATCCATGTACCTCATATGTACTTGTTATCTTTCCAAAAATATTTTTATGAAAACATTTCATAAAATTTTTACTTTGATTCAAACTTTTTTATAAAGACATCTCTTTATATACAAACTTATTCTCCAATATTTCTTCTTAAAGGAAAACAACTTATTCCAGAAGACAAATACCTTTTCCATTAAATTTATAATAACCATCTTTTATTATAACCCATTGATAATCATTTCAAAATATTTGCCCCTAAAATATTTCTATCTCCTTTTCAAAATATGTCAACAATCCTTGACTTGAAAGAATACTATTACAATTTTATTTCAATCTTCTTTTGAAATTTCTTCGTCAATAAATCTCGATTTAATTTATTTCATAACTTTTATCTTACAAAGAAAATTCTCCTTTTAAGCTTTGTTTCCTTTGTCAAGAATTTTTATAAATTTTCATAAGTGACTTGTATAATTGCAAATGAATGAAGTTAAAATAAAAGATCATAGTTATATTATACATCTTTATATCTTACATTCATCCTTTCTACCACACTTGGGTCATTCTTAAGTTATCCCAATCCTACTTAGGTACATGATCAAATTTCTTAATATAAATACAATTACATGGCTAACTACAACATCACCTCATCACAAGCCATACTTATAAACTACTACTTAATACCTAATATTATATAGATATAACTAGTCTTTAATCACACTCCCAATCATCATTACAAAACTGTTGCTGATGATGCACTCCAATATTCAAACTCCAATGAAACTTCCCTAACATCCTCGTCGTCACTCTCTTGTTCGTCGTCAGCTTCATTTCTGTCTTTATTTTCCCCATACGGTAGCCAAGGCTAATTCCATAAACATGTCCAAGTCCGACATGTACTTCCTACAACATTTCCCCTTCTTCTAACTCCTCCAATTCTTGTATTCCCATCTCCAGGGGATACTTGAATTCCACTACATTCCTCAACTTTCACTTCATCATCTTCCAATTATCCCACTGAATGTATTAATTAATGACTCCTATCGCCAAATAACATCATCCCCCTCCATCACCCATATGATATTGCTGGCCCCACTACTGTGGTTCGATTCATTTGATATCACATCATTCAAGTCCTCCTTTAGTTCAGACTCTTCCTCTATGGGTTCTTCTTCAGGTTCGAATTCTGAACTGGCGAGGTCAGTGATCCCCCTTCCTTCTGAGTTTGGAGTGGCCTCAACATCACTAGATATTATGACCAGCTCTGGAGTTAAGGGGAGATATAAGCATTCCCGCTATCGGGTAACCATCTCTGTCTCTACGAGTATACGGATCATATTCCTCTTTTATGGGTCCTTCCACATCACCCCAAAGAATGATTATATCATCTTTCTCACCTCATTTTTCTCTTCCAGTCTCTCCTTTTGAATACTTCTCTCCGTATGGATTCTACAAATATAAACATAAATACTTAGAAGTAGACACTAATTATTTATCCTAATTTAACAAGTATACTGCTTTTCAAACTAAGGTTTGATCAATATTTAGGAAGCAAATCGAGATCTTTATCAAAATGTTTTCTTTCCAAAAATCCGTTTGATTTTTTGAAAATGTTTCCAACATTTTATCATTGACTTTCTAAATTCTATTGAAAAAACTTTTAGATAAAAGTTCTCATTATCCAAATCTTAGGTTTTCCTCCCAATTCTTAATCCTCCCAATACTATTATTAAACATCTTATAATCAAATTGTGAAATTCTAATCACAAGATGTTTATTCTTGATTTAACTAACTTGTTTTTACAACAATTATCCAATTTATGACTTTATTATCATAACTAACTATATTTTCCAAAATATATTTTTCATATTTAAAATATAACCTTAAGTAAAATTATTTCATTTACCATATTTTCAAAACAAATCATTTTTATATATCACTAACAAATACATGCTCTTATATAATACACTCAACTCATTCTATGGTGCCGCTTACCCTATCTCTAACGAGTTACTCATCCTAGGGTATTACTAACCCGATCTTTGATGAGACTTCACCCCTATCGGGCTCAGTTGTTTGCTTAACCTACTGATACCAAATGTGACGACCGGGCCTTCGGCCCTCCTGGTAGTGGGTACAACCGCCGTGGTTCACATTGGTACATCGCCATTTTCTTTTACGGCCAGCCTCTTGACTACACCAACCCGAAGGACATGTAAGAGTAAGAGTATCCTGCTCGCCACCAAACACAAAGCGATAACCCTTATCATGCTACACCACGTGCTGAAGCAAATCCGATCGTGGTTCCTTCGAACCAATCATCGATAAAAGATGTTAAGTTTGAGGGTGATCATCCTTTTATTTATCAATATCTTTTATCAAATAAAATATCTTAAAGATATAAATCTTTAAATCATATTCTTTTCTAGTATATATGAAATTATCAAAACTCTCTTTAACTTTGAAAATACCAAATCAAAATCATTTCTGATAGATCATATTACAAAACCTTATTGAGTAAAAAGGGTTGATAGAAATTATACTAATTCTACTCAATATCAATTTTCGTATTCAACCTTTACCATCCGTCGAATAACGGTGAAATCTCCTTTTAAATTGACAGAGATAGAACGTATTCCTTCCTTGGAATTTAATACCAAGTACAAGAAGATTATTTCTATACAATCCAAGTTGTATGAAATTAAATTTCTAAATTTGTATCTTTTATACTTGTTTCATTTCCGACATTTCGACCTTATCTATTCATCCTCTATGAAAGAGGCCAGGTGAGCCAAGGCACTGGTTGCTTCTAAACATCTCCTTATTTTAAACACCTCACATCTGGATCTCATGAATAGAAAAATCCAGTCTACTCATCGACTTTTAGAACCAAGATTAAATCACTTGATTATAACAGCTTTTCTTTAAATCATTTATTTAAACTCTTTAAAGTAAATTATAAAACTTCCACGTTATCTTTAAAATACTTAATTATTTATTTGAAAACATTTCTAAAAGATTTGGGAAAAATACTTGAGTTTAAAAACACATTTCAAAAGATATTAAAAGTGCTGCAAAAAGGGCTGCGAATAGTGCTCTGAATTGTGCTTTTAAGGTTTATTTGATCAAAACAACTTTTTAATCATTTAGAAATCCATTTTTATAACACAAATCTCTTTTAAAACATTTTAAAATATTTATAGAATTTATTCCACATTTTTAGAGAATTAAAAATATCTTTTTAAAGAATTTATAACTTTGGCTTCCGAACTACCAAACCGCGACTATTTGTATAACTTTTTTTGCTCGTATTTCAAAATCTACGAAACAAAATCTTGATCCTTTTCTTTTGTTTGAAAACTATGATTATAAGCGTTTGGAAAATTCTTATTTCGAATAATTCCGACTCTGATTCCATCGTATAAATGAATTTAAACTTTCACGATACGAAATCGGGAACTTTTATTATGCGACGCGCCTATTTTGCCTCAACTTCATAATTTGTCCAAACTTCACAAAATTGGTGTTTTTTTAAAAAGATTTATAAACCATTTTAAACTATTTTAAAGAGGTTTAACAATCTCATATATACCATTTCGTTTGTTAAAGGAAAGTGATTTCCTTTATGATATTCAACGTGTATTAAATGTGAATTATTTATACATCTAAGCAAAAATATTATCATATCCAAATATGGTTCACAATCATCATAACCAAGCATAGTTAAACATATATATAATCTAAAATATCATAATGTAAATAGAGTTTCTCACCTTCATTGGTTTCTAACTTTACGAAAATTCCCTATAGCTTCGCTACGATTAAATCAAAGCCTACAAAATCGAGCCTTGAACCTTTGGATGAACTTGGCCTAAACTTTCAAGTGGAGATGGACTCAACCTTAGTGATAGGAGGTGGTGGTCGTGAGTTTAGAGAGAGGGGAGGAGTGATTTGCCTTGGTTTTGAAGTGGATTTCTAATGTATATATACTTATATAAATTTATTTTCTTTTTGCTAACTTTTCTTCAAAATTTTCCTAAGTAGAGAAGCCAGTAAAATAGTTGGAGAAAGAGAAAGAAGAATATGAAGAATAGTGTTAAAATTATGAAAGAATGGATGGGTATTTATAGAAATTTTTTTGGAAATAAATATCCAAAAGTGCATGGACCAAAATGCCCATGCCCACACCCTTCCCATCACCTCAAGGCGCACGGCTATGCCACCTCTGTTACGACCCAGAATTTTACCGCCTTAATTTGCGTATATTATATAAATTTTAAATATTAAAACAATAGTTTTTATAATTAAAATATAACTCTTTAAAGTAATAACAAATGATGGTAAAATTGATTCGTAACGACCTAGAATTTTTCCACTTTGAAATTAGCTACTTCAATATGTTTTATATAATCAATAAATGGATTTTTATTAGAAAATAAACCAATTTTAATTATTTTATAATGGTGATAATAATTTTTTTTACCATAGATATTTCATAGAAAACTAGAAAATGTGAACGACCGTTTTCCGAAATTTCGACTTTTCGACACTAATAATTTGTCGGGAAATGTTGTGCACATTTTGTATATCATGCACACACACATATATTTACATGGCATAATAAAGTAAGTGAATGTTAGGATTTAATTAAATATACTTAGGTTAAGATAATGCATTATTTGACCATTTATGTACATAAGAATATAATATAACCAAAATACCCTAGCCTAAGTACACTACCATCACCTAAATACACCTAGGAAGTACACAAAGCATAGTGTAGAGTGGACAAGGGGAGACCAAAGTGTATACTAGGGTATGGAGGGAGGAATGGTGATATGCTTAAATTAAAGGTTTTTTTTACT
This sequence comes from Allium fistulosum, assembly GCA_030737815.1. Taxonomy (NCBI): domain Eukaryota; kingdom Viridiplantae; phylum Streptophyta; class Magnoliopsida; order Asparagales; family Amaryllidaceae; genus Allium; species Allium fistulosum. The sequence goes on along the minus strand of CM060907.1, from coordinate 417,884,001 downwards.
AAAGGACATTTTACTACATTACCCCTCTCATTTTCTTTATATAAAACCTATCTCTAGAAATTCTTCCTTTGCACCATCATTCCCATATTATCCTCTTCATGTCTACAAGTTCATCCATAGCTTCTAAGAGAAACTCCTAAGCTAAAATCTACGAATACACTTCTAAAAATCTAGCTAAATAGCCTTACTTCATTTCCAAATATCATCCTCCACCAAAACAAGCTCCTACACCTCAAAACCACCATGGCTGAGCCCAAGCTTCCCTATGGCTATGCCTATTGTTCACTAGGCCGAGCCCATTGAGCCGTCCAAGGGTCCACATCTTCACTTTATTGAGCTAGGAGCAAGTAAGCTTGGTCGAGAGCAAGTTTAGTTTGATTTAGATAAGTTATAGTGAGTAAAGTTCGTGTTTTTAAGGCTCAAGTTACTAACTTTTTAAAGTTGTAAAATTTATGAGTTAAAATGTTACTTGAGTATGTAGTAATGTAATTTGTTCTGTATGCAAGCATATATGTTGATTTGGTGCTGATTGCTTATGCTAAAGTTTGAGTAAGCGATAAAGATTATAAACTTGAATATTGGAAAAGTTAGTTAGTATTGTGAAGTAATACTTTGTTTATGATGATGCTATAATTTTATGAAGTGATATTATGTTGGAATGTTGTATTTGTTGTATGTAGGTTCATGACACAAAGGGAGCGATTCGCTAACCAAAACGACATAGAAATCCGCTTTTTGTCGAAAGTTTGACTTTTGTTTCAAAGTGAAAAGTTTTCAAGTTTAAAACTTTGATCTAAGTTTATTTTCATATTTCAAAGAGGATGAGAGTTCAAAAGGGAAGATTTAAAAGTTAGAAAAAGGAAATATCAAGTTTTTAAAATTACTGTTCCGTATACCGATAGTCGCTATACGCGCAGTTCGCAAAAACCAAACTATTTCCAATCCGAACTTTTTTCCATCTAGAAACTTTTTGAAAGATGTTTTCTAACTTCTTTATTAGTTTTAAAGTGTAATAATAGAGTTTTAAATTTAATTTGCTTAAAAATAAGTTTTGAAATTATGGGTCCGTATAGCGATAGTCGCTATACGCGTAGTTTGGAAAAATCTAACTATTTTTCTAATCTAATTCTGTTTTCACTTAGAAATATTTTTGAAAATGTTTTATAACTTTAATGAAGTAATTATAAAAAATTTAACTAATTAATTAACTGTTTATTTATTTATTTATCAGGGTAATTAGTACATAATCATTAATTAACAAAGGTTATTTATACTTACATGTTAATCAATTAAATTAATCATGATTTTCTACTTAATTAAAGTTAAATTTTATTTAATTATTTAAATAAGGATAAATTAATTATTAATTATTTATTTAAGATAATTATTAATTAATTATTATTTATAAAGGGGTTTTATTTAAATTAATCTTTGATTAAAGTTAATTATGCTTTAATAAGGTTTAATTACTTTTAACTAGAGTTTAATTACTATTTAACAAGGATTTGATTCAAATTAATGATATTTTAATTGTTTCAAAATCGCTTTGGGTTTAAGTGATCAGTTTTGTTTTAAACTGTTTTCATTTTAAGTTTGTTTTAACTCAAGGGATTTCTATGTCGCTTACCTTTAAGTAACCCTATATGATGTGGAAAACTAAATGACATCTATTAACAGAACAAAACACCATTTTGCTATTACAATTAACTTGGATATTTGCTTAAGTTGATTGATTGTCGTGTGTTGGTCCTTTATAAACCTGTTGTTATGTGATGCCATGTTAAACTGGATATGTAAAATCAAATTAAAAGGACCAATGTAATGAGCTAGAATTTCAATTATTTGAATTTGAAATATTTAATTTATTTTAAATATTAAAAAGTTGAATATTATAAGTTAAATAACATAAATTTCAAATATAGCGATTTATTGGGTAATTAAATTGTTATATTGAATATATGAAATTGTTTAAATTATTAAATCTTGAATTGAATATGAATAACAATGAGTTTGAAAGTTTGTTTAAATTCTATTTGAATATGAATGAGGATAGTAAAATTTTGAATTTGAATAAAAGTTCTTAAATTGATTTTGGAAATAACTCGTTTTAATTAACGAGTGAAAATAGCCATCTGGGGCACTTTCTCGGATTCAATGAAACCAGTTTCATTGGATCCATAATAGTGAATTATAGTATGTCATCAAATTTCATGGTGATCGGATGTATAGTTGGGTCATGCGAGTTCGAAACGCGTAGAAATTAATTAAAGGAATTTAAATTTATATAATTTAATTTCAAAAGATAACTTTTGTATATGATGGAATTGGGTCTCGATACTAGTTCCATTGTGTTCGGAATAGGTGTATAACATATAAAACAGTAGGCGGCATGCCTCATTTGAGTTCAAAAATTTAACATGTGAATAGTGTTTTGTAAATTATTCTATAAAAGGACTTGAGATGGTTCATTTGCAAACTTAAAACCCTAATAAACCTTCAGCTACCATTAAAACCGCACTCCATCCAACGATTTAAATCGATCAGAGCCACTCGGTTCGTTTTCAGCCTTCGACTTCCAAAGCAAAATTGTAGAGCTCGACGAGGCGAGGCTAATCAATGGTCGAGATGGAGTTTGGCGTTCATGAAGGCCAGAAATCACCTCCGACCACCAATTGGATATTGGGTTCGATTTTGGTTCGTTCATCCATGATAGGTGTTCGCAAGGGGAGGCATGAACGTGGGGGAGGCGGCGGTTGTAGGCGCAACGGTGCACACGTTTAGGCGGAGGTGGCTTGATGGGAATCGTGATCGAAGAGGAAAAAAATTAAGGGAAGTCACGGCCTGGGAACGATGAAGGTGAGAAGGAGATTATCAATTTAAATAAGTATATTAATTTTGAAGTCAATTATAATTTAATTTATTCAAATGATCATTAATTCATATTTAACACATACGAGGTCCAAATTGAGCGCGGTAAGTTGCGATGCGTTTGTATCAGCGGATACTACGATATGAAGATGGACTGGATGGATTTGGATCTCATAGGAAATTGGGTTAAAATTGAATGCATGTTCGATTTTAAATTCAAACCAGATTGCTTTGGCGATTTTTAGAATTTCGGCGAGTTAAACTCGCCTTTTTGGTTAATCAAAAATATTATATAGTCAATAAAAATTATTTGTTTGATGTGTGGATATTGTATTATTGATTATTATTGAGTGTTTGGATGAATTACAAGTTTATATTATTGGTTTGAAAATATTCCCGCCCTTGGAGCAGATGAGACCCTATTACGTTCTCGTGTAAGAATGGATGACTCTTTCTATACGATCCTTCCACAAAGCAGTTGATTTATTTTATTTGGTTATATACTGTATTTGATGTTGGGGGATAGGTTGGAGGGATCTAACATGATTCCTCATGCTGCTGATTTTATTTTTCATACAATTTGATATATGATGTGTTGGATGCTATATTTGATGACGTGGATATGATTTTGCTTATTTAGTGCTTTGGTATTTTGGTATTTTAAAATATTATAAGCTAATGATTTGATTTTAAAGGGATTTCGAAGTGATCTTGGAAATTATATACGTTTTAATAACTTTTCTTGAATTAATTAAAGAAGAAATTTATTCTAAAATAAAAAATATGATTTTTAGATATTATAAATTAGAAGTTTATAAAATATTTTAAATAGAGATTTTGAGGTGTAAAATAAAGATTTTTAGAATCTTAAAATAGGTCCATCTTTTATAATAAAGGGTAATGTTTTTAAAGGAAAATAGGAATATTTTGATATAGATATTTATTAAGTATTTTACATAAAGTAATATAAATATATGTACACATATTAAAAATTATTTACAAATATGAGATTTATAAGTGTGATAATTTATAAAGGTGATATTTTACAAATGAAATGGAGATGTGTAAAATCATAGTTTGTTAATAAAAGTATGGATTTATAAACGGTGTTTATAAATTAAAGGAGACTATTATCATTAAATAAATTTTGAGATAAATCAAACAATGGATTTATTATAAGATGTGGAATGTTGTTAGAAATAGTTGATTCATTTTGGAAAAAATGAAAATGAGAATAGATTGAAGATGTTAACGATATGTTATAAAAGGAATTTGTAAAAGAAATTCCTAAACATGGAAACAACGTTATAAACGGATTGTAATTGATGTTCAAAATGTAATTTTTATAATTAACTGAGATTTATAAATAGGTGGTTACGAATGGGGTTCATAATAAAAGGAAGTTATGAAAGGAAACTTTTATAAAATAGAAAGAGATTCATAAATATAGTTTTATAAATATGGAAATGAAGAATTTAAGTATGGATTTTTTTCAAGGAAATATTATATTGTTTAAAACTTATTTATTTATATTTAATATTGTTTTAAAGTTATTTATCAATATTTTTAATATTTTGAAGGTTAATTATTTAAATAATTAATATGGTTTGAAATTAATAACAATGATTTATTAATAATGTTATGGAAATTAATTAATATTTTTTATAATAAAGTTAGAGAATAATTATTATTGTTTATTTATAATGGTTGAAATTATTAATTATTATCTTTAAAATTGTTTTGAAATTATTAACCATAATTATTTATAATGTTATTATTAATAATTATTATTACATAGTGTTTTAATGTAAGGATTATTTATTTATTAACAAATGTTTTGAGATTTATAAATAGAGTTTTATAAATGGTTTCAAGGATTTAAAAAATAGCTATAAATGGTTTTTGTAGATTTATAAAAGAGTTCGTAATAGCTCTTAGATATTTATAAAGGGATTTTATAGATTTATAAAGGGAGTTTTATAAATAGTGTAAGGATTTACAATGAATTTGTAAGGGTGTTTTAGAAATGTATAAAAAGAAATTATAAGAATGGGAATTTATAGAAGAGATTATAAATGATTTCCTAAGATATAAAATAGTTTATAAATGGTTTTATAAATTTATAACGGAGTTTATAAATAATTTGGAATTGTATAAGAAGGAAATCTTTCTCAGTGTTTGGTGAACATGCTTATGCCATTGAGATAAGTACATTAATATTTTTCCAAGTATTGAAATATAGAGATTTGTTAATATATAACATTGTAAAAGGATTTGATACAATATTTACAGAATGAAATTTATAGATGAAAAGATTAATTAAGAAGAGGCTAGTGATTGCTTGAGTGCTTAACCAATGTTGGTTTTTCCCCTATGGAATTAAGTCCCTGATTCAATGTTGTTTATTCGATAGTTAAATAACCGACTATCGAATTGGACCCAAAACGTAACTTTGGAGATATCTAGGAGAAACGTGTGGGTTATATAGCATAGTCATCTCTGATAATGATGTATTATACGTATAAATCTCATCCGTTCTACTAGGACAAACGAGAAGGAAATCTGTCCACTAACGGTTAGGAGGTGATCTCTACTCTTATCTTTGACTGTTTATTTCCTAAAGAACCGGGGTTGAGTTTACCAGAAACTATCGAATGTTGTTCGAAGAGATCGGGATTGGATATGTTATCTGAAAACCACTTCGATCCAACAAATGCTTTTCGAAGTGAAAATATCTTGAAGATGATGGAATTGAAGACGGAGCTCTCAAGCGTTTCGTTCAGTCCCATAACGAACTTGTATGGATGAATGCTAGTTTTGCATTATTGCCTGAAGGGTAGTGCTAGCATTCCAAGTGAGAAGTGCTATAATTAGGCAAAACATATCTTTGAGCCTCATTAACCGAGAAATGACAAAAATCGAGCATGCAGCAGGGCAAAGTAGGTTGCTCCCATCAATATATGGTCATTCCGAATCTAGATTGATTACTATATACTTATGTATGCTTCGAGGCCCACTAATGAAAGGGGCTATCATATTCAGTACTAGTTGTCAATTTGTGGGCCAGTCCTGTGTGGCAGGGGTACAAGATGTTCTTGTCAGACCCTGGTTCATTTTATATAGAGATGCACCATCGAAAGTTAGTTCCTTACCTTGTCATAGTATGGAATCCAATCTCCAATACGTTCCTTTAATGTTCTGATTATTGAACCTAGTATGCTGGAATTTAATTAATGTAACAATTTCGGTTGTGATTATTAAGTATGTGTATCTTAAACACTATTTTAATATCAGAGAATTTCATATGGATTGTTTTTGTTATCGTAAGGCAAAAACCCGTCCGTGTTTACGTGCGACGTGGTCTTACGAGATACTTTTGATTTTCAAAGGTTTTCTATAACTTTAAAATCCAGATGGGTATGTGTTTCTCACATTGGTTTTCCAGACTGACTCGGGTGTTATTTTATCATAATGCTCGGGTCGGACCGAGCATATTTACATATTACTTTGGATGCATTGAAGCTCAGGAGACGGTTGGAGGTTTTCAAGTCGTATTCACATGTATGTTTATTTTCTGTTGCGTTGTTGTTGAAATCACCAGCATTTGTGAGGACAGGCTTTTATAACTGTCTAGGTTGATGATTGTGATTTGTTGTTGTACTCTGATGGATGTAGGTATATAACAGTTTCTCTTTTATAAAGATCATTGATATTATATTATATATTGTTCCACTGCTATTGTTAGATTCTGCGTTGTTTTTAGTTTCTTTTCTCTTCCTCTTCTCTTTTCTTCTTCTTTCTTTCCCATAACTATCCGTCTTTTTGTTCAATTTGGGTTGGACATGTGTGGTTTATTGTGAGCTTGAATTGTGTGGATTGGCGGGTCCTACAATCATTATAGTCATCAAGCCTCCGTTTGATTTTGTAAAGATAAATATTTCATTTTAGTTTTGAAATGTTTTCAAATTTACTACAATTTGAACAAGATATATAAAGGATGATTTGAAAAATGGTTTTTCTAATGATGTTTTAACTAATGGGAATGATTTTCCATGTTATAAAAAGAAGTTTTTATACAGAGTTTTACAAAGGAATTTGGAAATTTATAAGGTGTTTTTGGGTAAATGGATTTGAGTTTTTAAGCAAAGAAGATATCATAAATAAGGAAGATTTATAAAATGGATTGCTTATTAAAATAAGCTAATTTGATTAAGGGTATTTAGGGAGTTGTTTAAACAGAGAAGGTTTATAAAGGCGCTTTATAAATGATTTTGGGTATTTATAAAAGAAGTTTTAGAAAATGACTTGGAAATTCATAAAGGGAGTTTATAAAAAGGTTTGGATATTTATAAGAAATTTATATAAAAAGTTTGGATATTAATGAAAGAAATTATTATAAATGATTTATAATATTAATAAAAGAGTTTATAAATGAATTTGGGAGTTTGCAAAGCATTTTGAAATGGATTTGGATTTCAAGTAAAAGAGATTTCATGAATGAAATAGATTTGATTAAAAGAATTTATCGAAAGAAGTATAAAAAGCATTTAAGATCTTGGTTTCTCTAAACTGATCTTTTAAAAATGGTAGTATGGAACATCCGTTCCACACTTAGGACCAAGTGAATAGTGTTTTAGGTTGTCCTTACCTCCAATTTTAACAATTTTTGTTTAACCCTTTTTAACATGATTTGGAAGTAAGAAGTTATTCACAAATGTTTTGTGTATATACTTATTTGATAGTTAAATAACCGACTATTAAATATGGACTCAAAATGTAACTTTGGAAATATCTAGGAGAAACACGTGAGTTATATGGCACAGTCATCTCCGATGATGTTGTACTGTGCGTATGAATCTCATTTCGTTCTTCTAGGACAAATGATAAGGAAATATGTCCACTAATGTATAGGAGTTTATCTCCGCTCTTACCTTTGACTACTTATTTCCTAAAGAAATGGGGTTGAGTTTACCAGAAACTATCGAATGTTGTTTTGAAGTGACCAAGATCGGATATGTTATACAAAAACCACTTCAATCCAACTCAAGCATTTCGAGGTGAAGATATCTTAAAGATGATGGAATTGAAGACAGAGCCCTTTGAAGTGCAAGGGCTACTTGCTACTAATCCTAAGGGTGATTCCAAAATGGATGTAGTAGAGGCAGTGCCTTCGGTTTGTCCATCTCCTCGACAACTTGTATGGATGAATGTTGGCATTAGATTGTTGCTTAAAAGGAAGTGTTAGAATTCCATGTGGGAAGTGCTATATGAAAGGTAAAACGTAGTGTAACGACCTCGAATTTAAATTACATTTAAGTTGATAATTAATCGAATTTTTGAATTAAAAATTGTATAATTAAATGGTAAATCGATTGAGTTTCCCCAAATCCAAATAAAAATTATATTAAATCATTTTAAATTTAGAAATTGTATATATATGTGAATATATATGTATATGTGCGTATATGAGTGGATTTGAATTTATATATATACATTGAATTTGAATTTAAAATCTTAAAATTAAATTGTTTGAAAATAAATTATAACAATATAAACATTGAACACAAGTATGAGAATAAATAATTTTAATTTTAAAATTGATGGTTAAGTTAAAAATAGAAATAAATGAAAATAAATATAAGACAATAAATATTAAATAAAAATAATAATAATATTTGAGTTAGAAATAGAAATGAATAAAGGATAAATTATGGAAATAAATAGATAAAAAATAGAAATACACACATATAAAAATGAAGTAAACAAAGGTATATATGTAGACTTGTAAAACTTATGAAGATAAGTATGTAAGGAGGAGACAAAATATATCTAAATGTCTTGCAAAGGAAGACAGCAAAATGTATTCTAGTGTATAATATGAAAAGAAAATGACAACAATAATTTATACAAGTACCTTCAGCCGAAATGAAAGAAAGCAAAAGAAATTAAATAAGCAAATTTGTACAAAGGCAATTAATGTTAGCCACCACAAATTTATCATCTCGGCTACAAGCAAGATCTTTAGCCAACAAAAGAGAACAAAATATCTCTGAAATGATGTACAAAATTTATAACCAGTATTGTACAAATACAACACCCTATACTCATTTTTTTATATATACATCATCTTCCTTTTCATCAGTTCGTTCATTTCAAAACTGAAGTAATACTATCTTAAAACATAAACAACCTTCAATATAAACAACAATAAAATTCAAGACAAACCAGATCAATCAAAGAATCAAGAAGGAAAGATTTCAACTGCCAGTTTTTCAAAAGCCTGTTTCAACATAAATAAAGCTCTGTTCTTTTTTTTTTCTGAAACCAAGGTGAGTAACATCACAAATTTAAACAGTTTAAGTTATAAATTCTGTTGCATACTCATCTCTGAAAATAATATGTTTATGATGTATATGTATAAGTATGTCCCTGTGTATATATATGTGTGCATACTGTGTTTATGTTTTGTACTCTGCTATGTTTCCGAGGCTCAAGTTTTTGATTAAAAATTCCTTCCACATGGTCTAGTTCTTGATAAGGGCCGATTATCAAACAAATATTGTTGAATTCAACCTAGATTTATGTTTAAAAACCTAAGTTAGTTAAAATAAGGTTTGTTGACTCTGGGAGTATTAAAACAACTGAGTATATTAAGTAAAATTAAAACTCAAACTTTTTAAATTATAAATTCAGTATTACTAATCGAAAACTTCAACCAAAATATGATTTTTAACATAAGAATCAAGATTTCTAGTTTGGAATTCAAGGTGCAGTTTGGGTTTGAACTGGAATGGGTATATTTGGTTTTTCTGGTGATCGAGTTGATCGGAGTGTTCGTGGTCTTTCCTGGAGATGGAGGAACGATCAGTGATGCTAGGTAAAATTGTGGATGGTGATGAAATTCACTAGGGAAGTTTCGGCAGTGAAATTCCTTTTAGAACCCTAGTTTTGGCTGTGTTTAATTAATCAATCAATACGGTGGGTATAGTGGATCGAGTGTGTTGAAACATCAGGGGATGTTAGCTTGGACGTTGAAGCAGACGTAGCCGGAGTGGTTGATGTTCCGGTGGTCAGTACGACGGTGGCGAGGCGATTTGGGTCCGTGGTGATGTTTGCAGTTTTCGTTCGAACTGCTATTTTTTGAATTCAATTTTTTTGAGGCAATTCGAGTTTAGTTTTCTAGTTTTCATGTGGATTATGATTTGCCTGAAGCATTGGAGTTTGTCAGAACTTGGTCGCGCCGCCGTGCACGTGTACGGCAGCGATGATGTGCATCGGGGACGTGAAGTCCTGGGTCGCGTATCGTACTCGAGTCGTGCTCGAGATTTGATGTGGGTTGCTTCGGGGTTTAGTTCAAGCGTTAGAATGAGTTGCTGATTTCTCCTCTTAGTTTAAACTTAAATTTTAAAAATTTAATTTGCTGAAGAAATGAAAAAAAAGGGGAAGAAGAAGAAGATGTTTCAGGGTGAATGTCTCGGTGATATGGGGGGTTAGCTCGAAGTAGCACTCGAGTTAATTTGGGGTATTTCTCGGGTGTTGCCTAACTGCAATATTGTATTATAAATGTAAGGTTAAACAAAATGGTTTTCAACAAGTTTAAAAACAGTAAACTCAATACATGTTCAAACAATTGAGTTAAGACTTAAAAACAAGTTTAATTATTTAGTTGATACTTAGCAATGTTTAACCCTTAATTGTTTTAATTAAGTAATTAAGTCAAGTTAAGTATAAAATTTAATTGACAATTAAGTTGTAGTTAATAATAATTGGATTGTCAAAATTTAGAGAAAATTTCTTTAAAAAATAAATAAAAATTAAGCAATTGAGTTTAAAGGCTTTTCCTTATATAAGTTTCCTATGTAAATAATAAATGTTCTTTACATTTATTTTAAGGTTTATAAATTGATATTGAATTTGATTAATGTTTAAATGGTTAATCATTTTGAATCTTAAATTCAAAATGGAATTTAAATTTAAATTTAAAAGTGTAATGTTTAAAATACACTTAAATGTTAATGAAATCATTAATAAAGAAATTAATTATCTTAGAGATAATTAAGGTAATAAAATGATTTAAATTAATAAGGTAATTAAAGAATGATTTATTTAATTTATAAATAAATAATTTAGATTAATTTATAATTAGAAATGATTAATAATGAATTAATCTAAGATAATTTCTTAAGAAAATAATTAAAGAAATGTTATTAGTTAATGAAGATAATTAACTAGGAATTATTAAGTAATTAAATTAATTAAATTAATGTGATTAATTTTGATAATTAATTAGATTAATTAATTAAGATGATCAATTGTAAATTATAAATTACTTAATGAAAGCAATTAAGAGGTTAATTAATTATGTAATTGGTTTAAAGGTTAATTTAATTAATATGATTAATTAAGAATAATTTAATCAATTAAGGAAATTGATTAATTAATTTATATCAAATGGTTCATAATAAATAAATCAGGATTGGATAATTAATTCATAAGTAATTAATTTAATTGCAAATTAATTGAATTAATTAGGATTAAACAATTAATTAATCCTGCTTATTTGAATGCTTGGCCTCACTTATGAATGATTATAATGTATGAGATTTTTGAATTGCTTGGGATATATCCTGATTTGTGTGTGATCTGTACTGTAGTTCATTTATCTGGGATGAATGTAATATATTATCTATAATATTTATATATCTGTGATCTGTGAATGAGAAGATAAGCGTTATAGTTATACCGCTTATCAACTATATTTCTGTATTATGATCTGTGATGTTGAATAATATTGCACTACTGTGTGAAACCCCTGGACTACACCATACACACATAAATATGGATTTCACGAGGAAATCGGTTAAGTCACAGATAATTTAAATTTAATGTTTTTGAAATTAAAATTTTAATTTCAATTGATTTTGAAAATGGATTTGGGTTAAATGTTAAAGCTTTTGAAAAGGTGTTTTCAAAGATAAAAGCTATTTTGAATAACTTGGTAAAATTTCCAATTTAAATAATTTAATTTGAATTTGAATTTGAATTCAAAATTTGGAATTGAATTCAATGATTGAAAATTTTGATTAAAAATGTTATAAATGTGTGTATATGAATTTAAACCATTTTAAAAGTATGGTTTTGAGAATTTGAATTTAACCCAAAGACTTTAACTCGTATAAATGAACCAAATTTTCCGAAATGAAAACTATTGTTTTCAAATGATAAAAGCTTTCATATAAGAAATGAATTTCCAATGTGAATTAAAGGAATTTCAAGTTTGAATTGAAAAATGGTTTTCCAAGTTATGAATAAATTCTTTTTGAAAGCTATGAATTGAATCTGTTTATTTTTAAAAGATTTAAAATGGTGATTTGTTTAAACCATTCGAAATGGAATTGTTTTGAAAGCTATAAGTTAAATCTTTGATTTAAAGATTTAACGAATTAAATCCAATTGAAATGGAAATTGATTTGGGAAATCTATGAATAGATCTTTGTGAACTGGGTGAACTTTGTGAATTGAATCTTTTTATTTAAAAAGATTAAAAGGTAATGTATTTAAACCATTTAAAAGAAAGATTTTGGACAATAAGTTGTGACTTAACTGAAATCCCAATATCCATATGTTTTTAAAATATTAAGCTCATTATTCGGTTTAGCCGGGAGAGGACCTTTGTGTCATATAACCCATTCCGAATAATGATACATCGTATATGGATTGCATTTGAAGACCAGTGTTGAAAACCGGGTATTTGCGAAAACGATAGGATAACCTATCGATTGTCTCTGCACTGAGTTGCTCCGGTATAGAGATTCCCTAAGTGATGGGAAGTCCGATCGGGATTGTGAATACCCAGATTGCAAGGGCTTCTTCGGAAGTGCCTTTGGTTCTGTTCGAACCCGGAACAGACTTGTATGGTTACATGTCTGACATTACATTTTGAGATATAAAGCAGATTTCTTTCAAATACATTTCTGTTGGTGGCAGAGAATTTATTCTCTTAGCTTAACACCCTTCTTTGAGACGTACGAGCTCAGAGGTTATGTAGTTGAAGGTTATCAGCGATATACTCCCAATTTGGTAATGTGGCATGCTGAGTGTTGCTGTGTGTTGATCATTTATTGATCATTGTGATCAAAGCACGACTTTGTGCAACAGCGTAGCTTTGTGGACGAGACCTCATCGAACCTGACAGACCGAAAATGGTCGAAACAGGAATGATGCGGCAAGGTTATGAGGGTCGCGCCCTTTAGGGTATGTCATTTCCTTCTGGAAAAGGGTGGTATCATAGTATGGGGCCCAGATACTTACTCATGTGGACACACTTTATTTATTATGTGTGATGTTGGTTACCGAGCGCTCGGATAAAGGTCCCAAAGGACCGGGGAATGGCATATTCGTGAGTTACCTAGTTACAGGGGTAACCCGACCTTGTGTTGGCAGAGAGCTAGTTAGTTCTCGGGACATCCAGCCAGAGGCGATCCCATGTGGCGGTAGGAAGTTCCTTAGCCTGACCATTTGTTGGAAATCCATCTTCCAATACGTACCTTGTACGGTTTTAGTTGTAGAACCTGCCATTTACTTATGGTGGCGCCTCACTGTTTAGATGGTAGCTATAGTAGGCATACGATACTGGTCGTATGTTGGCTAAGATTAATATTGTATTTTCAAAATGTTTTCTGCACTATGCACTAGTAATAATATCAAAAGAGTTTTGTTTGCGTAGTAAGCATGTTTGACTATCATAAGAAGAAATCTCCTCCAATTCTGCGTTTGCATTGTGTGTGTGGCGGGAGGTCTTATGGTAGTTTCATTTTCCAAAAGCATTGCGAAATTCAATTTTACTTTGTTTTAAAGATAAACTATTTTTGTTGCTCACACCAGTCCCATGACTGACTCGGAGTTTATTGTTCCCTTCCTACTCTGGGTGCCCACCATTTTCCACACGGGCAGTCTAGAGTTGGGGTTTTCAAATATTCAGGTTTAGTAGACTAGTTGGAGCTAGTTCAGTGTTTGGAGTTCACTGACGACTGACGTTGCTTATCTTGGTGTAACGTGATGGTGGTTCGAGCTGGATGTTGGAGTTGTTGGAGTCATTCTCTTTTATAGATCATTTGGAGTGATCTCTTCCATTATTGTTATTTCCGCTGTAGCATTGTATCATATCTCTGATATTGTTGTATCATATTGATATCATTGTTGTATATCATTCTGGATATTGTATTCCTTGGATTTGTATATGATATCATCTATTTCTTTTTCTTCCACTGTGTTGTTATACTTAATGGTGTTATAAGCTCCGGAGAGCCAGATTCGGCGTTTGAATCTACGACATTTTGAGTACAAGTGAAGTACGAGTGCCGATTTTCGAAGGCCGAGTTTTTGGATCTTCACATTTGGTATCAGAGCTGAGGGTAAAACTTTAGCTTAGGAGTATAACACATTAAGTAGCTCATTAGAGATAGGGTGAAGTATACCTTAGAATGAGTATTCCTCAAATATCTATTCGAATGCCTTAGTAAATTCTCTTGCTATCCACTGATAGTAAGTATGAGTGCGAGAAGAGGATGAGATAGGGGGTAGGGTAATACGACTATAAATGGTCAATACCCTGTAACAACAAGGAAGCAATCTTTTCTCTATCAATCTCTTTTGTTTGTCATCTTTTCTCAATTCTTTGATAGTTTCTGGTAGATCCAGGAAGATGGAGATTCGATATATTTGTATGGGACATAAACTTCGGATGGACCAAAATTGTTTGTTTGGATGTATTGGTTGCTTTGGTTGCTATGGTTGATAGGTATATTTTGGTTCTAAACTGAAAGTTTTGAAATTGTATCCATATATCTATCTATTTTTGGGTCCGGATATGTTCTACGAATGGTTAGTTATCCCTTCGAACTAACCGATTGCACTACATACTTCGTAGATCTGGGTAACCCGAGTATCTTGTGAAGTGTCAAATAGATTCGTTCTTGTATCTGTTATTGATATTCTGATTTGGTAAGCCAAATGCAGAATAGATATTCAGGTGATATATTTTTCATCTATCTTTGTGTCTCCCTGGCAAATTTCGAGGACGAAATTCTTTTAAGGGGGGAAGTCTGTAACGACCCCGAATTTTAATTACATTTAAATTGATAATTAATTGAATTTTTGAATTAAAAATTGTATAATTAAATGGTAAATCGATTGAGTTTCCCCAAATCCAAATAAAAATTATATTAATCATTTTAAATTTAGAAATTGTATATATATGTGAATATATATGTATATATGCGTATATGAGTGGATTTGAATTTATATATATACATTGAATTTGAATTGAAAATCTTAAAAATAAATGGTTTGAAAATAAATTATAACAATATAAATATTGAACACAAGTATGAGAATAAATAATTTTAATTTTAGAATTGATGGTTAAGTTTAAAATAGAAATAAATGAAAATAAATATAAGGCAATAAATATTAAATAAAAATAATAATAATATTTGAGTTAGAAATAGAAATGAATAAAGGATAAATTATGGAAATAAATAGATAAAAAATAGAAATACACACATATAAAAATGAAGTAAACAAAGGTATATATGTAGACTTGTAAAACATATAAAGATAAGTATGTAAGGAGGAGACAAAATATATCTAAATGTCTTGCAAAGGAAGACAGCAAAATGTATTCTAGTGTATAATATGAAAAGAAAATGACAACAATAATTTATACAAGTACCTTCAGCCGAAATGAAAGAAAGCAAAAGAAATAAAATAAGCAAATTTGTACAAAGGCAATTAATGTTAGCCACCACAAATTTATCATCTCGGCTACAAGCAAGATCTGTAGCCAACAAAAGAGAAAATAAAATCTCTGAAATGTTGTACAAAATATATAACCAGTATTGTACAAATACAACACCCTGTACTCATTTTTTTATATATACATCATCTTCCTTTTCATCAGTTCGTTCATTTCAAAACTGAAGTAATACTATCTTAAAAACATAAACAACCTTCAATATAAAAAACAATAAAATTCAAGATAAACCAGATCAATCAAAGAATCAAGAAGGAAAGATTTCAACTGCCAGTTTTTCAAAAGCCTGTTTGAACATAAATAAAGCTCTGTTCTTTTTTTTTCTGAAACCAAGGTGAGTAACATCACAAATTTAAATAGTTTAAGATATAAATTCTGTTGCATACTCATCTCTGAAAATAATATGTTTATGATGTATATGTATAAGTATGTCCCTGTGTATATATGTGTGTGCATACTGTGTTTATGTTTTGTACTCTGCTATGTTTCCCAGGCTCAAGTTTTTGTTTAAAAATTCCTTCCACATGATCCAGTTCTTGATAGGGGCCGATTATCAAACAAATACTGTTGAATTCAACCTAGATTTATGTTTAAAAACCTAAGTTAGTTAAAATAATGTTTGTTGACTCTGGGAGTATTAAAACAACTGAGTATATTAAGTAAAATTAAAACTCAAACTTTTTAAATTATAAATTCAGTATTACTAATCGAAAACTTCAACCAAAATATGATTTTTAACATAAGAATCAAGATTTCTAGTTTGGGATTCAAGGTGCAGTTTGGGTTTTAACTGGAATGGGTATATTTGGTTTTTCTGGTGATCGATTTGATCGGAGTGTTCGTGGTCTTTCCTGGAGATGGAGGAACGATCAGTGATGCTAGGTAAAATGGTGGTTGGTGATGAAATTCACTAGGGAAGTTTCGACAGTGAAATTCCTTTTAGAACCCTAGTTTTGGCTGTGTTTAATTAATCAATCATTACGGTGGGTATAGTGGTTCGAGTGTGTCGAAACTTCAGGGGATGTTAGCTTGGACGTTGAAGCAGACATAGCCAGAGTGGTTGATGTTCCGGTGGTCAGTACGATGGTGGCGAGGCGATTTGGGTCAGTGGTGATGTTTGCAGTTTTCATTCGAACTGCTATTTTTCGAATTAAATTTTTTTGAGGCAATTCGAGTTTAGTTTTCTAGTTTTCGTGTGGATTATGATTTGCCTCAAGCATTGGAGTTCGTCAGAACTTGGTCACGCCGCCGTGCACGTGTATGACAGCGATGATGTGCATCAGGGACGTGAAGTCCTGGGTCGCGTATCGTACTCGAGTCGTGCTCGAGATTTGATGTGGGTTGCTTCGGGGTTTAGTTCAAGCGTTCGAATGAGTTGCCTGATTTCTCCTCTTAGTTTAAACTTAAATTTTAAAAATTTAATTTGCTGTAGAAATGAAAAAAAGGGGAAGAAGAAGAAGATGTTTCAGGGTGAATGTCTCGGTGATATGGGGGGTTAGCTCGAAGTAGCACTCGAGTTAATTTGGGGTATTTCTCGGGTGTTGCCTAACTGCAATATTGTATTATAAATGTAAGGTTACACAAAATGGTTTTCAACAAGTTTAAAAACAGTAAACTCAATACATGTTCAACCAATTAAGTAAAGACTTAAAAACAAGTTTAATTATTTAGTTAATACTTAGCAATGTTTAACCCTTAATTGTTTTAATTAAGTAATTAAGTCAAGTTAAGTATAAAATTTAATTGACAATTAAGTTGTAGTTAATAATAATTGGATTGTCAAAATTTAGAGAAAATTTCTTTAAAAAATAAATAAAAATTAAGCAATTGAGTTTAAAGGCTTTTCCTTATATAAGTTTCCTATGTAAATAATAAATGTTCTTTACATTTATTTTAAGGTTTATAAATTGATATTGAATTTGATTAATGTTTAAATGGTTAATCATTTTGAATCTTAAATTCAAAATGGAATTTAAATTTAAATTTAAAAGTGTAATGTTTAAAATACACTTAAATGTTAATGAAATCATTAATAAAGAAATTAATTATCTTAGAGATAATTAAGGTAATAAAATGATTTAAATTAATAAGGTAATTAAAGAATGATTTATTTAATTTATAAATAAACAATTTAGATTAATTTATAATTAGAAATGATTAATAATGAATTAATCTAAGATAATTTCTTAAGAAAATAATTAAAGAAATGTTATTAGTTAATGAAGATAATTAACTAGGAATTATTAAGTAATTAAATTAATGTGATTAATTTTGATAATTAATTAGATTAATTAATTAAGATGATCAATTGTAAATTGTTAATTACTTAATGAAAGCAATTAAGGGGTTAATTAATTATGTAATTGGTTTAAAGGTTAATTTAATTAATATGATTGATTAAGAATAATTTAATCAATTAAGGAAATTGATTAATTAATTTCTATCAAATGGTTCATAATAAATAAATCAGGATTGGATAATTAATTTATAAGTAATTAATTTAATTGGAAATTAATTGAATTAATTAGGATTAAACAATTAATTAATCCTGCTTGACCTCACTTATGAATGATTATAGTGTATGAGATTTTTGAATTGCTTGTGATATATCCTGATTTGTGTGTGATCTGTACTATAGTTCAGTTATCTGGGATGAATGTAATATATTATCTGTAATATTTATATATCTGTGATCTGTGAATGAGAAGATAAGCGTTATAGTTATACCGCTTATCAACTATATTTCTGTATTCTGATCTGTGATGTTGAATAATATTGCACTACTATGTGAAACCCTTGGACTACACCATACACACACAAATATGGATTTCACGAGGAAATCGGTTAAGTCACAGATAATTTAAATTTAATGTTTTTGAAATTAAAATTTTAATTTCAATTGATTTTGAAAATGGATTTGGGTTAAATGTTAAAGCTTTTGAAAAGGTTATTCAAAGATAAAAGCTATTTCGAATAACTTGGTAAAATTTCCAATTTAAATGATTTAATTTGAATTTGAATTTGAATTCAAAATTTGGAATTGAATTCAATGATTGAAAATTTTGATTAAAAATGTTATAAATGTGTGTATATGAATTTAAACCATTTTAAAAGTATGGTTTTGAGAATTTGAATTTAACCCAAAGACTTTAACTCGTATAAATGAACCAAATTTTCCGAAATGAAAACTATTGTTTTCAAATGATAAAAGCTTTCATATAAGAAATGAATTTCCAATGTGAATTAAAGGAATTTCAAGTTTGAATTGAAAAATGGTTTTCCAAGTTATGAATGAATTCTTTTTGAAAGCAATGAATTGAATCTGTTTATTTTTTAAAGATTTAAAATGGTGATTTGTTTAAACCATTAGAAATGGAATTGTTTTGAAAGTTATAAGTTAAATCTTTGATTTAAAGATTTAACGAATTAAATCCAATTGAAATGGAAATTGGTTTGGAAAATCTATGAATAGATCTTTGTGAAACTGGGTGAACTTTGTGAATTGAATCTTTTTATTTAAAAAGATTAAAAGGTAATGTGTTTAAACCATTTAAAAGAAAGATTTTGGACAATAAGTTGTGGCTTAACTGAAATCCCAATATCCATATGTTTTTAAAATATTAAGCTCATTATTCGGTTTAGCCGGGAGAGGACCTTTGTGTCATATAACCCATTCCGAATAATGATACATCGTATATGGATTGCATTTGAAGACCAGTGTTGAAGACCGGGTATTTGCGAAAACGATAGGATAACCTATCGATTGTCTCTGCACTGAGTTTTTCCGGTATAGAGATTCCCTAAGTGATGGGAAGTCCGATCGGGATTGTGAATACCCGGATTGCAAGGGCTTCTTCGGAAGTGCCTTAGGTTCTGTTCGAACCCGGAACAGACTTGTATGGTTACATGTCTGACATTACATTTTGAGATATAAAGCAGATTTCTTTCAAATACATTTCTGTTGGTGGCGGAGAATTTATTCTCTTAGCTTAACACCCTTCTTTGAGACGTACGAGCTCAGAGGTTATGTAGTTGAAGGTTATCAGCGATATACTCCCAATTTGGTAATGTGGCATGCTGAGTGTTGCTGTGTGTTGATCATTTATTGATCATTGTGATCAAAGCACGGCTTTGTGAAAAAGCGTAGCTTTGTGGACGAGACCTCATCGAACCTCACAGAATGGAAATGGTCGAAACAGGAATGATGCGGCAAGGTTATGAGGGTCGCGCCCTTTAGGGTATGTCATTTCCTTCTGGAAAAGGGTGGTATCATGGTATGGAGCCCAGATACTTACTCATGTGGACACACTTTATTTATTATGTGTGATGTTGGTTACCGAGCACTCGGATAAAGGTCCCAAAGGACCGGGGAATGGCATATTCGTGAGTTACCAATTTACAGGGGTAACCCGGCCTT
Organism: Allium fistulosum; assembly: GCA_030737815.1. Lineage (NCBI taxonomy): Eukaryota > Viridiplantae > Streptophyta > Magnoliopsida > Asparagales > Amaryllidaceae > Allium > Allium fistulosum. Next base: position 417,863,902 of record CM060907.1, on the reverse strand, counting down.
GTGTTGGTAGAGAGCTAGTTAGTTCTCGGGACGTCCAGCCAGAGGCGATCCCATGTGGCGGTAGGAAGTTCCTTAGCCTGACCATTTGTTGGAAATCCATCTTCCAATACGAACCTTGTACGGTTTTAGTTGTAGAACCTGCCATTTACTTATGGTGGCGCTCCACTGTTTAGATAGTAGCTATAGTAGGCATACGATACTGGTCGTATGTTGGCTAAGATTAATATTGTATTTTCAAAATGTTTTCTGCACTATGCACTAGTAATAATATCAAAAGAGTTTTATTTGCGTAGTAAGCATGTTTGACTATCATAAGAAGAAATCTCCTCCAATTCTGCGTTTGCATTGTGTGTGTGGCGGGAGGTCTTATGGTAGTTTCATTTTCCAAAAGCATTGCAAAATTCAATTTTACTTTGTTTTAAAGATAAACTGTTTTTGTTGCTCACAGCAGTCCCATGACTGACTCGGAGTTTATTGTTCCCTTCCTAAACTCTGGGTGCCCACCATTTTCCACACGGGCAGTCTAGAGTTGGGGTTTTCAGATATTCAGGTTTAGTAGACTAGTTGGAGCTAGTTTAATGTATGGAGTTCACTGACGACTAACATTGCTTATCTTGGTGCAACGTGATGGTGGTTCGAGCTGGATGTTGGAGTTGTTGGAGTCATTCTCTTTTGTAGATCATTTGGAGTGATCCCTTCCATTATTGTTATTTCCGCTGTAGTATTGTATCATATCTCTGATATTGTTCTATCATATTGATATCATTGTTGTATATCATTCTGGATATTGTATTCATTGGAGTTGTATATGATATCATCTATTTCTTTTTCTTCCGCTGTGTTTTTATACTTAATGGTGTTATAAGCTCTGGAGTGCCAGATTCGGCGTTTGAATCTACGGCATTTTGAGTACAAGTGAAGTACGAGTGCCAATTTTCGAAGGCCGGGTTTTTGGATCTTCACACGTAGCCTCAAGCCTCATCAACTAGGAAATGACAAAAATCGGGCATGCAGTAGGGCCATGTAGGTTGCCCCCATTAGGGTATGGTCATTCCAAATCCAGATCGATTACTATCTACTCATGTATGATTCGGGGCCCAAAGTGGCGTGATCATATTCGGAACTACTAGTCAAGTGGTAGTCCAGTCCTGTGTGGCAAGGGTAAAAGATGTTCTTGTATGACCCCGGTGCACTTTTTCTAGAATGTACCATCGGAAGGTAGTTCCTTACCTTGTCATAGTATGGAATCCAATCTACAATAAATGCCTTTATGGTTTTTATTGTAGAACCTAGTATGCTGGAATTTAATTAATGTATCAATTTCGACTATGATTAATAAGTATTTGTACACTAGGCACTATTATAATATCAATGAATTTTCTATAGAAAGTGTTTTGGTTATCGTAAGGTAAAAACCCGTTCGTGTTTATATGAGGTGTGGTCTTACGAGATGCTGTTGATTTCAAAAAAGTTCTAAACATAATAATTCAGTTGTTTGAGTTTACTCACACCAGACCTATGTCTAACCCGGAGTTTATTTTATTTCCTAAACTCTTAGGTGCTTAAATTTTTATGGGCAGCCAAGGAGTTCAGGTTTCCACTGATGCATTTTGGAGGAGCTTGGAGCAGGAGGCTTCATCGATAGCTAGTTATTACCCTACCTTTTGTTGTATATTATGTCTATTAGTTTGGAACAGGCGATTATAACTGTCCTAGGCTAGAATTTGTATCTATACGACTCTGATGTAACATTTGAAATGACTTTGTAATATATTATGTTGAATAATATATATTGTTCCGTTGCATTGTGAGATTCTGTGTTGTTTAGTTTTTTCTGTTTTACCTTTCTTTCTTTCACCCCTAATGACCTGTCTTTCAAATGACTAAATGATCAGCACACGAATACTGAGGATGTATTAAGCGTCGTCTTCGGTAGTAAGATAGGCGGATCGTTACATTTGGCATTAGAGCGAGGTTGAGTGAACACCTAGGGTTTGGTAGGGTAAACTTATTATAGATAGGGTCAATAGAGCCGTAGAATGAGTCCGAGTGTAATGTATATATGAGTGCGCATTAGTTAGCGAATACAAATGTTTTATATTGTGTTGTTTGACTTGTTGAGTAGCTTAAGAATTCTGGTCGATGCACCTGATCAACATTATTGATAGGAATTTTCTAAACACTTGAACAAGTTCAATTGACATAGTATTATATTAAATTTGGTAAATGAAATAAGTTTACGTAGAAATATAATTTCTATATATAAAAGGGATGATTTTCTAAAATCTATGTAGTTATATAAGGAGTGTGGGTTAGGATTTAATAATATTTAAATTATTAGAATTTAGGATTTAACTAGTCATGCTCATCCATTTTTGAGCATTGGCTATCGTCAGATTTAATAGTGATTTTCGTTTCCCATCATGGGTTGGGTAGATAGAATCTGTAGCAATATTGAATCGAACACCTTGTGAATTAAGTTTCACAATTTGACTATAAGGCGTTCGACGATATGTAGGGTTAAAAATTTGAATTTTAATAAGGGTGTTTATTAAAATAAAATCTTCAGATAGTTTTATAAGACGAATCAAAAGAGATGATTTTACAAATCAGAACTATTAAATGTGTTTTAAAAATGAAAATGGGTTTAGATAATGTTAAATCCCGGTGGCTTTGATAAATTCCAAATGATTTTGGAAAATAGTAGTAATCTTTCTTAAAGATATTTTAAGATATTGATATTTTAAAATAAAGTTGAGAGCAAGGTTTTCTTTGACAGTTCGGGAATAACTCTTGATATGTTTTGTGATGATCAGAATAATCTTCTAAGTGACAATCGAATATTTTCTTAGGCAGATATGATGGTGCACTTAGTAAATTATCCTCTTTGTCATTGTACAATCGGGACGAGTTCAAATCCGAACGAATCCAAAACAAGTGGATGATTTTGGTAAAACCTATTTGTCTATAAATACTATTGTTTCGAGAAGAAATTTGGAAAAAAAGAAGAAATATTTTTATTAACTAGTTCAAGTATCTTGGAAATGACTAAAAATGGGTAAGAGATGTGTTTAGATAGCAAATACTTCTCTTGAGTATTGCCCTTCTTAGTAAAAGGGTATATGATACTATATGGTAGCACCTAGTTCCTTGACCTCATTTTGTAGTCATCCATAGTTATTAATCCTTGGCGACCGAACACGGCGATATTGGATACATGATACACTGAAACACAATAATATGGAAAAAAAATTAAATAGCAAAACAAATTCTACATTCCATTTCAAAATATTCCAAATTGATTACATAATCCCAATTCGCTGACCATGTTCAGATAACATATTATTATTACAAAATATGCCAAGAGCGACATATGGAGATGACCCCTTGGTAGATCAGAGTATATAGATAGGCAAGAAAACAATTTGCCGTTACAAATGAACACACGGCGGAAATAAAATAACTCTAATAACAATAATGCCTCCTACACGTCCTCGGAAGCTTTTATTCATCTACAAGAACACCTAAAAACCATAACACTCAACCTACTCAAAATCAATTGAGTACCCGAGAGTTTAAGGGTAAAACAAAAACTTTGAGTCAGGTATAAAGCCTAGTATGAATAATAATTTACCATCTCAAACCATTTAGGTACCTGGTGAGATCACGCCGCATAGCGGAACGGGTTTTACCCTCACTAGTATCTTAAAGCCTGGTATGAATAATAATTTACCATCCCAAACCATTTAGATATCCAGTGAGACCACGCCGCTTAGTGGAATGGGTTTTCCACTCACTAGTATCTTAAAATTTTTACAAAACCATATACCGTGCTCCTGCATCCAAAATGGTTAAAAACATAGTATTTCAAAACATTATAATGATATGCAAAACAATTAAATAAATTCTGGATTACCCATCCCCATTCATTCTGACTATCTGTCTCAATTATAGTTTTTAGGGTTACTATTAATCTGTTAAATATTAAGGACTATCTGTCCAATTACATAGTTTTCATGGGATCACTAAGAACCTATTGGTAACTCCAATATCTTAATTCTTATCCTAGTTTTCATGGGCTAACTAGGAACCTATTGGCTGACTGCCAATATCTTAATCTGAATATAGTTTTCATGGGCTAACTAAGAATCTACTAGCCCCTGCCAGTGTCAAATCATAATTTTCATGGGCTGACTATGAACCTATTGGCCTCTGTCAATATCATACAGTTTTCATGGGAATACTGCAAACCTATTGGCCCCTGCCAATATCTTTAATTGAATTTTTAACATTTTTTAAGTTATATTCACTACCGGGTCAACCTAATTAGTTATTCTACCGTTTCCCAAAATACACTTATGGGTTAATAATAAAGTGAATAAAATTTCAAAATCTTTATTTATGCCATGGTTATTACTTTAAATTGAGATTGGGTTTATGTTTTTAAACCAAAACATTTCTTTCGAAACCTCTGGATAGCCTCCTTCCGAAAGCAAAGATCTCTTTTCAAAACGTTGAATACATACCTTTCGAAGCTCTTAATATACATTCTCTTTTGAAACCTATTATACCTTTCGATGGTATCAAATCGTCTTTTAAAAATATGGAGCTTCGAAACAAATGAAAGTACCCCTTTCGAAAGCATTGGGTTTAATCTTTAAAAATCATTTGGGTCAAAATGGTTATATACGAAAGTATCTCATTCGAAACAAACATAAATTAGTTTGGGGGAAAATTGATGGTGTCGGAACCATCTTAGTCGAAAGCAAAAGACTTTAGAAAATCAAAACTTCGAAGGACAGAGTCGAGACCCCTTTTCGACTTCATCACATTCGAAATCCTCAACCCCTTCGAAAGCATTCGGGAAAAAGGGTTAAGTTAAAATAGAAGTTTCGACAACATAGATGACTTCAATGCAGTCGGAAGGGAGATTAGCGGCTTGGTTTCGACTGAGGAAAAACCTTCTGAGGAAAAACCTTCCCTTTCATAAGAAATTTTTTAAAAGAAACAGGTACTCCTTCGAAAGCAAACACTTTAACACAACATGACAACCTTTTTCGAAAGCCAATTATAAAACCTTTTCAAAAGCATAACTTTTGAAAGCTTTTGGTGAAACTAGGCAAGCCTTTAACTTTTGAAAACAAAGCAGGGTTTCGACCCCATCGGAAGCTACCGCTTTTGACACCCTGGCTTCCTCCTTCCTTCTAATCCACTACATACTAGCTAAGTGATATCTTGTGTATTAGCTTCGACTATGTTGGTTTCGACTAGGATGAGGCGAAATCAGAGGAGTCGAAAGGTCCTTACTAAAAGGGGTGGAAAACCCTTTTTCTGGTTTAAAGGCTGAATCATAGCACTTTTAGTAATTACTTTCTAACCACCTGCCTATTTGTAAACTATTGATTGGTTGTCATAAAAACTTTTCAAATTCCTTAGTTTTAAAACTGCCACATTAATTCAGATCCAAATTAAAAGAAATTAACGTTAAAACCTTTCCATATAACCAAAAACCGACATTTGCTAAAAAGTCCTTCTTTCAAAATAATTTATTTCCCCTAGTAAATCAATTGGGAAAAATCCCCAAAAATCATAGAAAATCGATTTCATCATGTAATCAAATATATTAAAATTTTAGACCCAATTTCTTCCTGAAATTCTTGAAATAAATTATAAACCCAATTATATCATATCTTTCATCAAAAATTCATAATAAAATTTCCATAACTTGGAAAATTCTGAAAATTAAAACCCATCTCCAAAATCATGTTTTACTTAACCTAAAAATTTCCATGGCAATCTGAAATCATTATTCTTGGTTTTATACTAAAACCGTACAAAATTTATGTGCTTATAAATTAGAACAAATCATCATAATATAACTCAAGCATATCATCATCCAAATTATCACAAAAACGAATTTAAATCATAAATCTGAAACCATATAATCATAGAATAAAAATAGAGATGGTAGAAGATTATTATTCACCTTAAACTTGATAAGGATTTTGAGATTTGTTGTTGATTAATCCTCTCTTGCTTTTTCTTAGCTTTAGATTAAAATTCCTCTTTTCCTTCCTTGGTAATGACCGGCTTTTGCTTAGAGTTTAGAATTTTTGTTTATGAAAGTGGAAATGAAACATAAACGTGAATGGAAAATCACAAAAGGATATAGTTGTGTAAAATAAATGGCTATTTACTAATATGCCCATGTGTAAATTAATTAACATTTAAACAATTTTAAAGCCCATTTACTTTGTTAATGAGCACGGCCCTATTATGTATTTATTCAAATCTCAATCTCCTTATCATCATTATTCTTTTTAATTTATCTGATTAAATTTTATGAATAATGTTATCAAAAAATTAGGGATGTTACAGGCTCCCCCTTAAAGAATTTCATCCTCGAAATTCAGTAAGGACCAAATACTAAACATAGCTATCATCTGTAACAACACCTAACAACCATGCTAGTCTGACTTACTAACAACTATCTATATAAATCTAATATAGATATATCCTCAAAGCAAATTAGGATAAGTATCTCTAATCTTGTTCTCTGTCTCCCAAGTACAGTCCTTCTCGTTGTCGCTCCACTGAACTTTCACCAACTTGACTGTCTTGCTTCATAATCTTTACTCGTCTCTATCTACAACCTGAACTAGTTGTCTAACAAAAATCAAATTAGGCTCTACTACTAAATCATCCAACCCTGTCGGAGGAATAGCAGTCTCTGGATCATGCACATACTTACCAAGATGAGACACCTGAAATACATAATGGACACCTGCCAAACTACTCGACAACTCTATAATGTATGCGAGCCTTCCAATCCTTTCTAAAATCTGGAATGGACCAACATATCTCGGGGCTAACTTCCCCGACTTTCCAAATCATATCACGCCTTTCATTGGTGATACTTTAATAAAAACCTTATATCAAACTGAGAATTCTAGGTCTCTACGCCTCTTATCTTTGTAACTCTTCTATCTTGACTGAGCTTCCTTCATCCTCTCTCGGATTAACTCAATCTTCTCTGATGCCTCTCTGACTAGATCCGGACCTAAGACTAATCTATCTCCAGTTTCCAACCAACATGATGTTGATTTACATGGCCTTCCATACAAAGCTTCAAATGGCGCCATTCCTATACTAATTTGATAACTATTGTTATAGGAAAACTCAACCAAATATAGGTGATCTTCCCAAGATCCACAAAAGTCCAATACACAAACTCTCAATAAATCTTTGAGTGCCTTATTAACTCTCTTTGTCTGCCCATTTGTCTGAGGGTTATATGCAGTACTCATATTAGCTTGGTACCCATTACTTCCTGTAGACTATTCCAAAATTCACTAGTAAATAAAGAATCTTTGTAACTGACTATACTACTAGGAAACTCCACGCAGCCTAACTATGTTCTTCAGGAATAACTTAGCTAAAGCAGGTGTCGTTCTGGTTGACTTAACTGGGATGAAATGGGCATTATTGGTCAACATGTCCACTATAACCCATATACTTTCATTACCTTTGTTTGACCTTGGCAACCCGTCTATAAAATCCATGGATATCGAATCCCATTTCCAAACCGGAATCTCTAAAGGTTGAAGCAATACACTAGGCTTTTGATGTTCATCTTTCACTTGTTGACTGTTTGCACACCGTCTAACCCACAAACCAACATCCCTATTCATGCCTTCCCAATATAAGCTCCTCTTCTTATCCTGATACATATTGGTTCCTCCAGGATGAATCATAAACTTGGATCAATGAAGTTCTCCAAGAACTTCTTTCCTTAAGTCCTCCACATTCGTAACGTACAACCATCCCTTCTTTCTTAGCCATCCTCTCTGGTCAAGGATGTAATTTTTAAATCATCGATCTCTGTTCCAACATCAAGTCTTCTGATCCTTTCAGCTAGTACGGGATCCTCTTTCTGCTTAGAAGCAATTCTCTCAATCAATACTTGTCGGACTTCTAAACAAAACAAGGCGGTACTCTGGCTAGAACCAGTAGTTGATCTCAACTGTACACCACAACTGGCAAAAGCTTCTAAATCTTTCCATTCCGCAAACTTAGCTAACACCACATTCTGATCTTTTCTACTAAGAGCTTCAGGCACCTTAATACCTTTTCCTGGCGTATATTCTATGCCAAAATCATATGCAGCCAAAAACTCCAGCCACCTCTGCTACCTCATATTCAACTCTTTCTGAGAGAATAAATACCATAAAGACTTATGATCAGTGTACAACTCAAATCTCTCCCCCAGGAGATAATGTCTCCAAATTTTCAATGCGAAGATCACCACTGCCAACTCCAAATCATGAGTAGGATGTCTTACTTCATGTGGTCTAAGATGCCTGGATGCGTTGGCAATGACCTTACCATTTTGCATCAACACTGCTCCTAAACCTGTACCACATGCATCAATGTACACCACCAACCCTTGGTTTCCATCTGGAACTACTAACACGGGTGCATTGGTCGACAAATGCTTTAACTTAAGGAATACTTCCTTGCATTTGTAGGACCAAACAAGCTTCACCTCCTTTCTGGTTAGTGTAGTTAAGGGTGCTGCTATCTGCAAGAAATCCTTAATGAATCTCCGGTAGTAGCCAGCAAGTCCAAGAAAACTTTCGATCTCAGACACCGTCTCTGGTCTCTTCCAGTTATTAACAACTTCAATATTATCTGGATCAACTGTTAATCCTTTCTCTGAAACCACATGACCAAGAAACTTAATCTCTTTCTTCAAAAAATGACACTTGGTTAACTTTGCCTTTAACCGATTCTGCCTCAACGTCTCAAGCACCACTCTAAGAGGAACTTTATGCTCTCTCTCATCCCTAGAGTATACTAGAATGTCATCTATAAATACTAGTACAAACCTATTTAAGTACTCTCGGAAAACACAGTTCATCAAATCTATGAAGAAAGTAGACGCATTTGTCAATCCAAATGGCATCACCAACCACTCATATGAACCATATCTAGTTCGAAATGCTGTCAAAGGAATACCGTCCTTCGCCACTCTCAATTGATGGAAACCAGTCTATAAATGCATTTGGGAAAACACTTTGGCTCCACTCAACTGATCAAACAGATCATCTATTCTTAGCAAAGGATACTTATTCTTAATTGTCCTTTCTTTTAACTTACGATAGTCAATACACATCCTCAATGACCCATCTGTTTTTTTCACAAACACCGTGGCTGCTTCCCAAGACGAACTGCTTGGTCTAATAAAATTCCTTCCTTCTAGATCCACTAGCTGCACCTTCAATTCTTTCATCTCAGTTGGTGTCATCCTGCTAAATGGTCTACTTAAAGGCTCAGCTCCTGGCACAAGATCTATTATAAACTCAACAGCTCTTTTAGGGGGTAGTCCAATGACTGTCTCAATAACATCTGCAAATTCTCTTGCTACCTAAACCGGACTTGACTCATTTTCTACCTCTATAGCATTAAGCATAACACTAGCACTCTAGTCAGTATTCTCCATTGAGAATATTACTCAGTTATGACTATATGGTTGTCTCAGTGACAATTCCCTATCCTAGCAAAATATTCTAGCCTCATACCTACTCAACCAATCCATACCCAAAATGATCCCGAAATCTACGAAATCAATAACATAAAAACTGCATGCAAACTTATGACCTAACAAGTCAAGTTCTAACTGGTCACATCTTAACCCTAGAGTTACACACCCTCCTATTGGATTCGCAACCCTTAAGGCAGTAACAAGGTAGGTGGATTCTAGACATAATCTATCAACCATACAGTGAGATATAAAAGAATGTGATGTACCTGTATCAAAAAGTACTCTAACTGAAATACTCTGAATCAAAAGTGTACCTTCCATCACAGTCTTTCCCTTGTCTACTTTAGTAGGCCTAGCTGATCCTATAGCAAAAAAATTTCCCTTGTCCTCCCTAACTGGCTCTGGACACTGATTCTTGTAATGCTCCACTTGATCACAGTTGAAGCATTTCACATTCCTTTTAACTGTAGCTTTCTTCCTATTTCCTGACCGGCATTCATTAGCAAAGTGAACCTTCTTGTCACACATATAGCAAACTACTTCAACCCTTGACTTTTTGGCAGTGTTTCTCTTATGGGTTCCCTTCTTCTTAAAGAATTTCCTTTTCTTCCCCCGAGAACCCTGGGTCTCCACCAACCTCTCTTTAACTAAATCAGCAAGCAATTCCTCATGGTGAATGGCCATCTCCACCACTATATTACAAGGATCATGGATATGGGTCATGGTCATCCTAGCAAGCTCGGGCCTTGTTTGACACTTTTCTATGAGATTAGAAAAGAACAAATTAAAAATAATACTGCAAGCGCACATGTGTGTTGTATGCAAGTCGAACACAAGGAGGAAAATTAAATTCTATTGTTTATGTAATTTCGTGGGCGAATTAGATGAATTTGGAGGTTATTTCTAAACTGCAAAAATGCAAAAAAAATAGACAAGTAAAGAAATATTGATTTAAACTCCAATCATTTTCTCACAGAAGGATCTGACTATTTGTCACGGAAGAGTAGTTGAGAGTTAAATCAGAACTCCTTCACAAGTTCTAAATAATGGAAAAACAGAAAAACAGAAAAACAAACAGAAATTCAGACAAACAAAAAATAAAATTAGGATAGCCGCTAAAACTAATTAACGGTCTATCACTAATGAGAAAGGAGGAAAAACTTGGATAGTTATGTCTAACAAAACTAATCGATAGATGCCACAATTATCTAAGTGTAAATAAAAAACATAGAAATTAGAAGAAGAAGAAGAGCTTTGTTTTACACTAGAAATTATGAGATATGAGATTTGGGATATCTTTTACAATGAATACACCTGATTATTTATAGAGTACAAGTTGTTTTCCATCAAAAAATTTACAAAATATGTTGCCATAAAAATGAATATCTTCTCTTTGATCATGTGAATATAAATATTCATGAGAGATAGCTTTTCTTTAGATCTTTGACATGTGGTAGGATGGGTGATTGAGATTTGAGGATGATTTGTTGATGTGAATCAAATCCATGATAAATTGGCATAATCATCTGAATGTGATTGTAATTGCTTGATTTGATTGGAAGATTTTGACTGATTGTGATTTGATTGGAAGAAGATTTATGATTGATCGGGAGATTGTTGATTTGTATGTATATAATCAATCACAAGTATGTTCATATGTATATGTATATCTTCTAAAAAATCCTCCATTTTCATATGCAAAAATAATATGCTTTCCAGGATTCGAACTCAACTCCTTAGGCCATTTAGGAGATGCCTTAACCACTCAGCTACAACTTCTTTTGTTCAATCTTTTCAGAGTAGTTGGTATAATTCAATGCAAATCTCCCTTTTTCTTCTCTTTTGCTTCATTTAACATGAAGGCTCCTCAAATCTGTATATCTGTAGAAACACTCAAAAATACTTAGTGTAATATTTATTTATATACAACAAAGGTAAGATATGAGCACAAAAATAAACACTTTTACATGTTAATCAGGCCTTAGTCACCAAATGAAGTTCTCATTCCTTTTGATGTCAGCATCTATAATAGCATATCCATATCTAGACATCTCTTCAAACTTAGTAGCATACTCCACTACTGACATCTCTATTTGAACTAAATCCATAAACTTCCTCATCGGCTCAGACTTAGCAAACTCAGACACAAACGTCTGCTTAAATCTCATCTGAAAATCATTCCAAGTTAACTTCTCTTCTGGCACTCCGACAGTGACACTATTGCACTAATGCAGTGTTGACCCCTGCAACTGCTTAGAGGCCAACCTCCTCTTTTGCCCATCATTCAGACCCAAATCAGTAAATATTCGCTTGCAATGCAACAACCAATTCTGAACCTCTATAGCACTCTCCGTTCCCAAGAATGGCTTCCCACCCAAACCGGTGTAATCTCTACTTTGCAAAGCAATATTCCCAACTGGAGCCATAGGATTTGCTCCTCCTACATTTCCAGCAACACCAACAGTAGCTCCAACTTGCATCAAACTGACAAAGAGCTGATACACCGCCCCCATATCTATTGGTGGATTTCCAGCACTCACATTAGCTTCAACATTTTGGTTGCTAGCATTAGCCGGTCGACCCGGGTTTCTCCTGGTAGTGGGTCGAGCATTTCCATTTGTTGTGGTGCTTCCTCCACCAAGATTTCCTCTTCCATTTCCTGCTTCCATATATCCTTTCTCGTAAATCTGCATGCGAGCCTTAGTAAGATACAGAAGAACAGTCTAAGAGAGCGGGGTATACGTACTTTTATATATAACTATATATCAAATACAAGTACGTTATTATAACGTTAACTCAAACCCCAATCTTATTTTCTGATTCATTGGATTATGTTTGAAAAACCTTTTATGTTTAAATTTCTTTAAAAGTTTCATAAACCATGCTCTGTTACCAACTTGTAACATCCCCTTATTTGGAGGCCCAAAACTAACGGCTACGGATGCTGTAGTCATTCATAGTTATTAATCCTTTGCGACCAAACACGGCGATATTAGATAGATTGATACACAGAAACACAAGAATATGGAAAAGTTTTAAATAGCAAAACAAATTCCACATTTCATTTCAAAATATTCCAAATTGATTACATAATCCCAATTCGCATACCACATTCAGATAACATATAATTATTACAAAATACGCCAAGAGCGACATATGAAGATGCCCCCTTGGTAGATCAGAGTATATAGATGGGCAAGAAAACAATTTTCCATTACAAACAAACACACAGCAGAAATAAAAGAACTCTAATAACAATATTGCCTTCTACACATCCTCGGAAGCTTTTATTCGTCTACAAGAACACCTAGAAACCTTAACTCTCAACCTACTCAAAATTAATTGAGTACTTGAGAGTTTAAGAGGAAAGCAAAAACTTTGAGTCAGACATAAAGCCTGGTATGAATAATAATTTACCATCCCAAACCATTTAGATATCCAGTGAGACCACGCCGCTTAGTGGAATGGGTTTTCCACTCACTAGTATCTTAAAAATTTTACAAAACCATATACCGTGCTCCTGCATCCAAAATGGTTAAAAAAATAGTATTTTAAAACATTATAATGATATGCAAAACAATTAAATAAATTCTGGATTACCCATCCCCATTCATTCTGACTATCTGTCTCAATTATAGTTTCTAGGGTTACTATTAACCTGTTAACTGTTAAGGACTATCTGTCCAATTACATAGTTTTCATGGGATCACTAAGAACCTATTGGTAACTCCAATATCTTAATTCTTATCCTAGTTTTCATGGGCTAACTAGGAACCTATTAGCTGACTGCCAATATCTTAATCCGGATATAGTTTTCATAGGCTAACTACAAACCTACTGGCTCCTGCCAGTGTCAAATCATAATTTTCATGGGCTGACTATGAACCTATTGGCCTCTGCTAATATCATATAGTTTTCATGGGAATACTGCAAACCTATTGGCCCCTGCCAATATCTTTAATTGAAATTTTAACAGCTGTTAAGTTATATTCACTACTGGGTCAACCTAACTGGTTATTCTGCCGTTTCCCAAAATACTGTTATGGGTTAATAACAAAGTGAATAACATTTCAAAATCTTTATTTATGCCATGGTTATTACTTTAAATTGAGATTGGATTTATGTTTTGAAACAAAAACATCTCTTTCGAAACCTCTGGATAGTCTCCTTCCAAGAGCAAAGATCTCTTTTCAAAACATTGAATACATACCTTTCGAAGCCCTTAATAAACATTCTCTTTTGAAACCTATTATACCTTTCGATGGTATCAAATGATCTTTTAAAAATATGGAGTTGCGAAACAAATGAAAGTACCCCTTTTGAAAGCATTGGGTTTACTCTTTAAAAATCATTTGGGTCAAAATGGTTATATACGAAAGTATCTCTCTCGAAACCAACGTAAATTAGTTTGGGGAAAAATAGATGGTGTCGGAACCATCTTAGTCGAAAGCAAAAGACTTTAGAAAATAAAAACTTCGAAGAATAGAGTCGAAATCTCCTTTCGGCTTCATCACATTTGAAACCCCTCAACCCTTTCGTAAGCATTCAAGAAAAAGGCTTAAGTTAGAACAGAAGTAACCCCTTCGACAACATAGATGACTTCAATACAGTCGAAAGGGAGATTAGCGGCTTGGTTTCGACTGAGGCAAAACCTTCCCTTTTGAAAGCAGTTATTTAAAAGAAACAAGTACTCCTTCGAAAGCAAACACTTTAACACAACATGACAACCTTTTTCGAAAGCCAATTATAAAACCTTTTCAAAAGCATAACTTTTGACTGTGTCGAAAGCTTTTAGTGAAACTAGGAAAGACTTTAAATTTTGAAATCAAAGAAGGGTTTCGACCCCATCGGAAGCTACCCCTTTCGAAACCCTAGCTTTCGCCTTTCTTCCAATCCACTACATATCATCTAGGTGATATCTTGTGTATTGGTTTCGACTTCATGGGTTTCGACTATGTCGGTTTGGACTGGGATGAGGCAAAATCAAAGGAGTCTAAAGGTCTTTACTAATAGGGGCGGAAGACCTTTTTCTGGTTTAAAGGCTGAATTATAGCACTTTTAGTAATTACTTTCTAGCAACTTGCCTATTTGTAAACTATTGATTGGTTGTCATAAAAACTTTTCAAATACTTTACTTCTAAAACTGTCGCGTTAATCCAGAGCCAAATTAAAAGAAATTAACGTTAAAACCTTTCCATATAACTAAAAACCAGCATTTGCTAAAAAGCCCTTCTTTTAAATTAATTTATTTCTCCTAGTATATCAATTGGGAAAAATCCCCAAAAATCATAGAAAATCGATTTCATCATGTAATCAAATATATTTAAATTTTAGACCCAATTTCTTCCTGAAATTCTCGAATTAAATTTTAAACCCAATTATATCATATCTTTCATTAAAAATTCATAATAAAATTTCCATAACTTTGAAAATTCTAAAAATTAAAACCCATATCTAAATTCATGTTTTACTTAACCTAAAATTTTTCCATTGCAATTTGAAATCATATAATCTCGGTTTTATACTAAAACCGTACAACATTCATGTGCTTATGAATTAAAATAAGTTATCATAATATAACTCAAGCATATCATCATCCATTTTATAAAAAAAACGAACTTAGATCATAAATCCAAAACCACATAATCATAGAATAAAAATAGAGATGGTAAAAGATTATTATTCACCTTAAACTTGATAAGGAATTCGAGATTTGTTGTTGATTAATCCTCGCTAGCTTTTCTTAGCTTTAGATTAAAAATCGCTCTTTTCCTCCCTTGGTAATGGCCGGCTTTTGCTCAGGGTTTAGAATTTTCATTTGTGAAAGTGGAAATGAAACATGAAACGTGAATGGATAATCACAGAAGGATATAGCCGTGTAAAATAAATGGCTATTTACTAACATGCCTATGTGTAAATTAGTTAACTGTTAAACCAATTTAAATCCCATTTACTTTGTTAATGAGCACGACCCTATTATGTATTTATTCAAATCTCAATCTCCTTATCATCATTATTCTATTTAATTTATCTGATTAAATTTTCTGAATAATATTATCAAAAAAATTCAGGATGTTATAGTCCTTTCAAAAGGTTTTTGAAGTAAAACACGGGTATTGTGTTCTTGGATCCCTTAAAAGAAAAAGTTTTCAAAATAAAAGGATATTTTGAAGGTGGATTAATTAATGAAGTTTTAACTAGGTTAAATTTAATAAATTTTGTTTATTTAAACTATTTCTTTTGATTTTAACATCTAGGATGTGAAGAATTATTTGATGTTATTAGGCTGGCTAATAGACATTTTTACCTTAGTAGTGTCTAAGAAAAGTAGAGTCTAGGATGGAGTTTGGATACCAGCATCCTACTCTTCTTACCTACTTACTAGACCAACTAGTGTAAAGAGATTGATTTGGTCGACTTAGTTTTAAGACCTAAATTATTTCTGGCCTACATCTAATAGTTAAAATTAAAAAAAATTAAAAAAAATTAAAAATCAAATGATTGTATATACTCTTAGGATGTAGAAGAGTATTATACAAGTAAATTAAATTTAAAAATTGGTTCTTATGATGTATGGTGGGAGGGTAGAAAGTAGTTAGATAATAAGAATTATTAGATTAAAACGTAGGTTGTAAGTGTAGGATCTAGATTAACCCTAGAGGGGGGGGGTGAATAGGGTTATAGCAAATTTTCTCCAATTTAAACAAACTGCAGAAAAGTAAATATGCTGAAAAGTAAATCACACACAAAATTTACCCAGCTTCGGCAACCCCTACCTACTGCTGCATTCCCAGATTTCTATTAGAATTAAACAGTCTCCCGCTTACAAACACTCTAACAGACTTGAAAAACCTGCTATCGCCTATAGAGTTTTACAAACTCGCAAACCCTACTAACTGAACTAATCCTAACTAGACAATCTGACACAACCTAAATCCTAGGTGGTGATTTACCAAGATTTGATTCAAAAAGTTCAGACTTCAAAAATAAAAACAAGAGCAAATAAAAAAACTTAAGCTCAAAATTTAAAGAAGCCGGCCCGTTTTAAATTTGTTGAGTCACCTTTTTTTTGTTTCCTTTATTCGGCCCGATGTCTTCTTTGTTTGAGATAATGGTGGCTCGTCCGTTTTCCTCTTCGTTCAAAAATTAGGGCTTTGAGATTTTTGAAGCCGCCGACTTATGTTGATCGATTTTAGTGATTTCGATCCTTGTTCTGTTGATCAACCTACTCCGTGTAGCTTGCTTCGGCTGCTGCTTCTTTTTGTATGTTTGTTGCTTGTGAAATTAGGGATTTGGCCTGGTTGCTTCGAGTTGATCGAATTCGACTTCTCTGGTATGTTTTTTGATCTTTTGTTATCTGGATTGATTCCTTGAATTCGATGATCTTTTTGCCGGTGATGATTGTGGCTTTATATAGGATACGAAATCCTTGATTTTCGTCTGATTAGATCTCTTGCTTGGCCTCCACGTCGTTGAATATTTCCCTGATTTAGTTGTGACATTTTTGGTATATACGATTCGAATTTTTTACTTGGTACCCACGGCTTTGGATATTTCCTCTATGTTTTCACAATTCTGAAATTTGAACTGCTGATTTCGTTCTGGAATTTGTTTTGTTTCTATAGCAGGATATTTGGAATTTTGTCCATATATGCATTCGAATTCTTTGCTCAAATATGGAAATAAAATCTTTTCCGTATATTTTGCAGTGCCAGGATTTGTTTGCCATATTTGATTTCTTGACCAAATCTTCTGCTTTGTTTTGATGCTCTAGATGGTTTCTGACTTCTTCAATTTTGTATATACACGTATATTTCTTTCTTGCTCTGACTTGTTCGACTCACGACTTCGGCTTCGATCATTTTAATATTTCTTGACTTTGGCTTGATTTGTTTTGTAGATAAGTCTGTTGAGCCTTGTTGCAGTTTGCTGTATACATTGTTTAGACTCCATGTTAACTGTTAGCTCGATTCTTGTTTGCTTTTTAACTCGATACATTTTTGCCGATGATGTTGATTGCTTTTATAGGGTTCGAATCCCTTTAAGTTGTACTGTCCACTTTGTTAGACATTGTTGCACTTGTAGAGTCTTGACATTCATGTCTGCACTTTTTCATTTGATAGTTGCTTGTTTACTTTGAAAATGCAGTATGGTCTTGGTTGTCTTCACTTGCATATTGTTCATCATGTAGTCTTGATACGTGCATGTCGTATCTGCATGTATATATTGGGTTCTTTCCAATGTGCACTTGTTTGCACTGTCATTTTGCTGGAATGACTTCGCCATTGTTTTGATGCTCTGGTTTTTAACTTGTGAACTGCCTTCATGTAGTCATTGTGTGTCTGGTCGAGTTCATTTGGTTTGTGCATTGGCCTATATATGATCTGCACTTGCATACTGCTGCTGCCTTGTTCTCTGATTTGATTTGAGCATGTTGCAGTGTTCATTCATGTTGTATTTGCCTTTGTTTTTG
This sequence comes from Allium fistulosum, assembly GCA_030737815.1. Taxonomy (NCBI): domain Eukaryota; kingdom Viridiplantae; phylum Streptophyta; class Magnoliopsida; order Asparagales; family Amaryllidaceae; genus Allium; species Allium fistulosum. Next base: position 417,845,885 of record CM060907.1, on the reverse strand, counting down.
TGCACAACATATTGAACTGGTCTGTTGGCACTAGTTAATGTATATGCACAGTTTCACTTTGTGTTGGTATCCAGCTTGTCTTTTGGCTCGACTTGAGCATTGTCAGGTTGCATATCCAGCTAAGTCTATGTTGTGCATGATTGCTTTTGTTGACTGTGCACACGAGTTGGCGAGGCAGTGCACACGTGTATAAATGTACACATGTGTATTGCAGCCACTCATGATTACCTGTCCCTGATAAGAATACTGATATGCACAGATATTACACAATCAAAAAATGATGACAATAACCCATATATCTGAGGCACCAATAAAAACAAATTTATATTTTTGCAAATTCAAATTTTTTTATTTTCAGATTACTTCTGTAGTTGCTAATTGTACAGGTACACAGGAGACAGGACAAGAACTGGAGTTGGACAATGCAGATAGATGCAGATGTGTAGACAGAGTGAAAAACTAAGTGTTGAGGGTTGTAGTGAGAAAAAATTTAAATGTGAAATGTATGAAACCGGTGTATGTATATAGAGAGAGCTGGAAACTTTGTACTGTATAAGTGTTGAAATAAAATATTATGTTGAATAAAAAATACCGATTGAATTATATAAATTCTGTGCAATAGTATTATTATTCAATATGAATATTTATTCCTATATGTGTATAGTACAATCTGCAAACACATATATAAATTGATATATGTTTGTTATCATCAAACAAAAAATCACATCAAACAATCTCCCCCTTTTGATGATGACAAACATATATATTAAAGATTTTGAAATTCTAATAAATGTGTTTGAGCATGAAATATTTAGCTCCCCCTAAATGAATGCTCCCCCTACAACTGAGACCACTCCCTATTTAGAAGATTTAGAAAATTACAGAAGAATAAAAGAACTAAAGAAAATTAACTAACAACATTTAACAAATTTGTTGAAGTATTCCAAAAATATTTACTTCCTTTTCAAAATCTTGTTCTTCTCCCCCTTTTGTTATCATCAAAAGACTGACAAAACTAATGGAACAGTAGTTGAAATTTTTTATTTAATTTTTTATTTTTATTTATTTATTTATTTATTATTTTTTTTGTTGGAAAAAAAACAAATGCAAAACAAGGAAAAATCATAATATATCATAACGAGGTAACAATTTCCACATTGTAGAGAATGAATCGATGATTCGGTTTTTATATAATGAGAAGAGAGAAATTTTAAAAATAATTTGACATTTAAGCACAAAAATAAGCACTTACTAACCACGCATAACCATAAGGACTTTTAAATGGGATTAGCAGTTACTTATTAGTCTAAGCATCCAGACTTTTAAGTGAGACCAGAAAAATACTTAGCTATCATACTCCATCCATGCATAACCATAAGGACTTTTAAATGAGAATGGAATGATGATAAAAATAATTCACTCACATGCTCCATCCATGCATAACCATAAGGACTTTTAAATGAGAATGGATGCATGAGATTTTTTTTAAGTTTTAAAAGAAATCACTCTTCTCATTTTACAAAACCATTATGAATGATAGAAAGATGGTAGCGATAGAAATGATCGTGGAATAAGTTACCAAGTTAATTATATTATGAAATATTTTGAAAAGAAATAAAAAAAAACATATTTCCACTACTGAGTACCATATTCGAATCAATCTTTGAATAATATCCAAAACTGGTTTGAATCCTAGAAATTGAAGTTGAAAATAAATATCCAAGAATATTTCAACCAAAAAATGGAAAATGATTAGTCAATTTCTATAATCCCCAAATCCAAACGTAATCTGGAAAATCTGTCTTCGGGGAGGGGTTTTGTGAAAATATCAGCAAGTTGAATCTCAGTTGAAATATGTTCAATGCAAATGTCTTCCTTAGCAATGTGATCTCTAAGAAAGTGGTGTCTCACATCAATGTGTTTTGTGCGTGAATGATGAACAAGATTATTTGACAAGTCTATTGCACTTTTACTATCACATTTTAATGGAACTTGTTTATAAACTAAGCCAAAATCAGAAAGAGTTTGCATCATCCATAAAATTTGAGCACAACAACTTCCTAAAGCAATATATTCTTCTTCAGTGGTGGATAATGCAACACAATTTTGTTTTCGACTTGACCATGAAACTAATGAATGTCCTAGCATGAAACATGTCCCACTAGTGCTTTTCTTGTCAACCAATGAACCAGCATAATCAGCATTAGAATAACCAACTAAATCAAAATTTTCACAAGAAGGGTACCATAGTCCAAATTTGTGTGTGTGAAAGATATCTCAAAATTCGTTTAGTGGCTTTCAAATGAGATTCTTTAGGATTAGATTGAAAACGTGCACACAAACACACAAAAAACATAATATCAGGTCTAGAAGCAGTAAGATAGAGAAGTGAACCAATTATCCCTCGATATTTCTTCTGATCAACAGCAACTCCTTTCTCGTCTTTGTCCAACTTTGTTGATGGGCTCATAGGAGTTCTCAATGGTTTGGAGTTCTCAACTCCAAATTTCTTCAACAGTTCCAAAACATACTTGGATTGTAAATGAAAATACCATTACTGCTTTGCTTGATTTGAAATCCAAGAAAATATTTCAATTCTCCAACCAAGCTCATCTCGAATTTAGCCTGCATGACTTGTTCAAATTTCTCGCACAAGAGTTCATTAGTAGCACCATAAATGATATCATCCACATAAATCTGAACAATCAAAAAATCACTTCCTTTAGAAATAGTGTCGTGTCAGCACTTCCCTTTTTAAAGCCATTTTCCAAAAGATATGTACAAAGGCAGTCATACCAAGCTCTAGGAGCTTGCTTAAGACCATATAATGCTTTTTCTAGTTTATACACATGATTTGGAAAATCATGATTTTCAAAACCGGGGGGTTGTTCGACAAAAACTTCTTCTTTTAAATCACCACTTAGAAAGGCACTTTTTACATCCATTTGTTTAAGTTTGAAACCCTTATAACATGCAAAACTTAGCAAAATCCTAATGGCTTCTAACCTAGCACTGGAGCAAATGTTTCATCAAAATCTATGCCTTCTATTTGGTTATATCCTTTTGCGACCAACCTAGCTTTGTTTCTAATTACATTTCCTGATTCATCAAGTTTATTTTTGAACGCCCATTTAGTTCCAACAATTGGATAGTCATTAGGCCTAGGAACTAATTTCCAAACTTTATTTCTCTCAAATTGATTAAGTACATCTTGCATTGCTAAAACCCAACTTTCATCATTAAGAGCCATTTCAACAGAATCAGGTTCAATCTCAGAAATAAAACCACTGTGACAACAAAACGCACACAAATTTTTATCAAATGAAGAGCGAGTGCGTATACCTTCCGTAGGATCACCTATAACCAATTCAGGAGGATGATTGGATTGAACTTCAATCTATCAGCATCAACAGCCCTACTTTCAGCTTTCTCACTAGATGTCCCTTCTTCAATGCCTTCATGATCTACCCCATCGTCAACCGCCTTTTCAGTCGTCCTTTCCAGGTCAGATTCATCGAATTTCACATTGATTGATTCAACAATTGTCTTTGTTCGTTTGTTGTATATCCTGTAAGCCTTGCTCCTTGTTGAATAGCCCATGAAAATTCCCTCATCAGCCTTTGATTCGAATTTTCCAAGTTGATCACCTGTGTTAAGAATGAAACAAGGACATCCAAATACACGAAAATAAGAAATGTTAGGTTTCCTTTCATGCCACAATTCATAAGACGTTTTGCCAAGTATTGGTCTAATCATTACTCTATTTATTACATAGCATGAAGTATTCACTGCCTCTGCCCAAAAGGTTAGAGGTAGTTTATACTCACTCAACATGGATCTAGCCAATTCTTGCAATGCACGATTTTCCTTTCAACCACCCTATTTTGTTGAGGTGTTCGTGGAGCAGAAAATTCATGTTTTAAACCATTTTCTTCACAAAAGCTTTCAAATTCCAAATTTTCAAATTCGCCTCCATGGGCACTTCTCAAAGTTTTAATTGAAATTCCTTTTTCATTTTGAACAAGTTTTGCAAATTTTGAAAAATAATCAAAAGATTCAGACTTTTTGGCTAAGAAATAAACCCATGTAAATCTAGAATAATCATCAACTAATACATAACAATAACGTTTTCCATTCAAGCTTGCAATTTCATTTGGTCCAAATAAGTCCATGTGAATTAATTCAAGGACCCTTGATGTGCTAACAATGTTTTTAGGGCGAAATGATGATCGACTAAGCTTGCCCAAGGAACAAGCTTTACACACTTTATTATTTTTAAATTTATGATGTGGTAACCCTTTGACTAATTCTTTCGTTTCAAGGTTTTTCAAGAGGCCCATGCTAGCATGTCCAAGTCTCCTATGCCATAAAGATGCCTCTTCGTCAGTGGCTACCAAACATCTAGAAAGATTTAGATTATCAAACGAAAGCGTGTAAACATTTCCTTTTCTTTTGCCCGTAAAAACAATGTTATTAGAAGATTTATCAATGATTTTGCAAGTATCACTATCAAAAACCACATTCATACCTTTGTCACATAGTTTGCTAATAGAAATGAGATTGTGATGCAAATTTTCAACGTATAAAACATTAGTTAAGAAAAAAGTACCGTTACCTACTTCACCTTTACCAATAATCTTACACTTGCTATTGTCTCCCATGATCACATTTCCACCTTTAAATTCTCTAGGCTAAGGAACTTCGATTTGTCACCTGTCATATGTCTAGAACAACCTGAATCTAGAAACCATTCTTGTTGCTCCTTAGCCCGCCAACAAACCTTCATAAAGAGAGAGGAGGATGACCTAGAGAAACTCTTAGGTCCAATGATATTAGTGACTGAAGCATTGTGAATAAACAGTCCCTTTGGAACCTAAACTTGATTTTTTTCTTTCATTCTTGTTCCAATAGACATGAAATTTGTTTGTAGAATTCTTAGGAACCCAAGCTTGTATAAATTTTGTGTTCTTGTTCCTATGACTACAATTTTCAACACGATGTCCAATTATTTCACATCTAGAAAGACACTCTTACTTTTGCATTATCATCAACTTGTGTTTTCCCGAAGCCTAGTCCTTTTCTGTTGTTAGCAAAAAGTTGATTTCCCAATAACATGTTGAATGATTTTTCTCCCCTTGAAAAGTTATTCAGAGTTTTCTCAAGATCTTGGACTTTGGTTTTTAGTGTTGTTTTTTCAGTCACAAGTGAGGTGCATCTATTTATAAAATCCTTTTTCCTAGTGTCAATGGTTTCCTTAAGACTCAAGTTTTCCTTTTCAAGATTCTCAAAGCTATTATTAAGTCTTGATAATTTTGAATCTAAAATTTTACATTTTTTACAGTCTAGGTTTTGAATATTTTCAAGTTCAGTTTCTAACCTAGAATTTTCATGGACAAGTTCTCTCCTATCAGATTTTAGTAAGATCACTACACATTAAAACAAGTTCTTTATAAGAATAGTCACCTACCTCACTAGATTCCTTTGAACTTGCTTCTGAATCTGATTTTGCCATAAGACACAAGTTAGCCTCCTCTGAGCTATTATTCAAAACTTCCTCTCCTTCTTCATCATCCCAAGTCGCTGCAATGGCCTTCTTCTTCTTTTTCTTTCCTTTGTTGTTTTTGAGAAGTGGGCATTTTTGTTTGAAGTGGCCAGGCTTCTTGCAGTTAAAGCAAGTCAATTCATTATCGGAATTGTCAGAATCTTTTGACCTATCACCACTTGTTTTCTTCTTGCGTGGCCTGAATTTTGACCATTTTCTAAGATTATTGACATCCATTGCAAGCTCTTCAATTGGATCTTCTTCTTCTTCATCGCTCTCTTCTTTGATCTTTAAGGCAATCGTCTTCTTCTTTGATTCGGAGTTGTTGCGTTCCTCCTTTGCTTTTAGCTCAAGCTCATATGTCATCAAGTTGCCGATCAACTCCTCCATGCTTAGTTTACTCAGATCTTTCGATTCTTGTATTGCCGTGACTTTTGCCTCAAAGCTCATCGGTATGACTCGTAGCACCTTCCTCACAAGCTCTACCTGAGTGAATACCTTCCCAAGCGCTCTAGCATTGTACACCAAAGTTGAAAAGCGTCCAAACATGTCCTTTATGCTCTCGCCTTTGTCCATCACAAAGTTCTCGTATTCATTGCTGAATAGGGCTAGACGAGACTGCTTGACTTGAGAAGTTCCTTCATGTGTCACCTCCAAGGTATGCCAAATTTCCTGCGCAGTTTTACAATGAGAAATTCTATTAAATTCATTCTTATCAAGAGCACAGATCAAAGCATTCATGGCTTTAGAAATTGTAGTTTTTAATTTCTTATCGTTAGCGTCCCACCTATCCTTAGGTTTAGGAATCTCAGTATCACCAACAGTTATAGTGGGAGATTTATAGCCAGTTTCAATAATGTCCCAAACATGATAATCAATAGAACTAAGGTAAATACCCATCCTAACTTTCCAATAAGCATAATCATTCCCATTAAACATGGGTGGCCTAGCAATAGATTGCCCCTTAGAAAAAGCATTATTTGGTGGATTCATGACTCTAGAGTTAAAGAAAAATACCGGGCTCTGATACCACTTGTAGGATATAGATTAACCCTAGAGGGGGGGGGGGTGAATAGGGTTATAGAAAATTTTCTCGAATTTAAACAAACTGCAGAAAAGTAAATATGCTGAAAAGTAAATCACACACAAAATTTACCCAGCTTCGGCAACCCCTACCTACTGCTGCATTCCCAGATTTCTATTAGAATTAAACAGTCTCCCGCTTACAAACACTCTAACAGACTGGCAAACACTGCTACCGCCTATAGAGTTTTGCAAACTCGCAAACCCTGCTAACTGAACTAATCCTAACTAGACAATCTGACACAACCTAAATCCTAGGTGGTGATTTACCAAGATTTGATTCGAAAAGTTCAGACTTCAAAAATAAAAACAAGAGCAAATAAAAAAAAACTTAAGCTCAATATTTAAAGAAGCCGGCCCGTTTTAAATTTGTTGAGTCCCCTTTTTTTGTTTCCTTTATTCGGCCCGATGTCTTCTTTGTTTGAGATAATGGTGGCTCGTCCGTTTTCCTCTTCGTTCAAAAATTAGGGCTTTGAGATTTTTGAAGCCGCCAACTTATGTTGTTCGATTTTAGTGATTTCGATCCTTGTTCTGTTGATCAACCTACTCCATGTAGCTTGCTTCGGCTGCTGCTTCTTTTTGTATGTTTGTTGCTTGTGAAATTAGGGATTTGGCCAGGTTGCTTCGAGTTGATCGAATTCGACTTCTCTGGTATGTTTTTTGATCTTTTGTTATCTGGATTGATTCCTTGAATTCGATGATCTTTTTGCCGGTGATGATTGTGGCTTTATATAGGATACGAAATCCTTGATTTTCGTCTGATTAGATCTCTTGCTTGGCCTCCACGTCGTTGAATATTTCCCTGATTTAGTTGTGACATTTTTGGTATATACGATTCGAATTTTTTACTTGGTACCCACGGCTTTGGATATTTCCTCTATGTTTTCACAATTCTGAAATTTGAACTGCTGATTTCGTTCTGGAATTTGTTTTGTTTCTATAGCAGGATATTTGGAATTTTGTCCATATATGCATTCGAATTCTTTGCTCAAATATGGAAATAAAATCTTTTTCGTATATTTTGCAGTGCCAGGATTTGTTTGCCATATTTGATTTCTTGACCAAATCTTCTGATTTGTTTTGATGCTCGAGATGGTTTCTAACTTCTTCAATTTTGTATATGCACGTATATTTCTTTCTTGCTCTAACTTGTTCGACTCACGACTTCGGCTTCGATCATTTTAATATTTCTTGACTTCGGCTTGATTTGTTATGTAGATAAGTCTATTGAGGCTTGTTGCAGTTTGCTGTATACATTGTTTAGACTCCATGTTAACTGCTAGCTCGATTCTTGTTTGCTTTTTAACTCGATACATTTTTGCCGATGATGTTGATTGCTTTTATAGGGTTCGAATCCCTTTAAGTTGTACTGTCCACTTTGTTAGACATTGTTGCACTTGCAGAGTCTTGACATTCATGTCTGCACTTTTTCATTTGATAGTTGCTTGTTTACTTTGAAAATGCAGTATGGTCTTGGTTATCTTCACTTGCATATTGTTCATTATGTAGTCTTGATGCGTGCATGTCGTATCTGCATGTATATATTGGGTTCTTTCCAGTGTGCACATGTTTGCACTGTCATTTTGCTGGAATGACTTCGCCATTGTTTTGATGCTCTAGTTTTTAACTTGTGAACTGCCTTCATGTAGTCATTGTGTGTCTGGTCGAGTTCATTTGGTTTGTGCATTGGCCTATATTTGATCTGCACTTGCATACTGCTGCTGCCTTGTTCTCTGATTTGATTTGAGCATGTTGCAGTGTTCATTCAGGTTGTATATGCCTTTGTTTTTGTGCATAACATATTGAACATGTCTGTTGGCACTGGTTAATGTATATGCACAATTTCACTTTGTGTTGGTATCCAGCTTGTCTTTTGGCTCGACTTAAGCATTGTCAGGTTGCATATCCAGCCGAGTCTATGTTGTGCATGATTGCTTTTGTTGACTTTGCACACAAGTTGGCGAGGCAGTGCACACGTGTATAAATGTACACGTGTGTATTGTAGCCACTCATGATTACCTGTCCCTGATAAGAATACTGATATGCACTGATATTACACAATCAAAAAATGATGACAATAACCCATATATCTGAGGCACCAATAAAAACAAATTTATATTTTTGCAAATTCAAATTTGTTTATTTTCAGATTACTGCTGTAGTTGCTAATTGTACAGGTACACAGGAGACAGGAAAAGAACTGGAGCTGGACAATGCAGATAGATGCAGATGTGTAGACAGAGTGAAAGACTAAGTGTTGAGTGTTGTAGTGAGAAAAAATGTAAATGTGAAATGTATGAAACCGGTGTATGTATATAGAGAGAGCTGGAAACTTTGTACTGTATAAGTGTTGAAATAAAATATTATGTTGAATAAAAAATACTGATTGAATTATATAAATTTTGTGCAATAGTATTATTATTCAATATGAATATTTATTCCTATATGTGTATAGTACAATCTGCAAACACATATATAAATTGATATATGTTTGTTATCATCAAACAAAAAATCACATCAAACAGTAAGAGGATCATTTCTCCTTTTCACATAGTTCTCTATCCTAGATTCGAGTATATGACTAAGGGTGTTTTACACCATTTCGAGTATGGATTTATCACTTAATTTTTGATGGCGAGCATTGGTGAGGGTTCGTACGTGAAACCAAAAATTGTCTACCATAGTTTATGGCCATGCAAGGAGAAAAGAGGTTTCTAATAAGAGGCCTAATCAAAGTCTGCGTTAGGAAGTCGGGAGAGTGATACTTGTTCGGAAGTAAAGTTATGTATTCGAGTGAATGATCAAATAAGATTTTATATAGGAGTGATCTATGTACATCATACGAATTGATGAGTAGTTTAAGTGTTTCTGGGGTTAGGATTGTGGTACAATTTCGGGGACAAAATTCTTTTAAGGGGGAAAGAATGTACGTCCTGGAATTTTACTACCTTGATTTGCGAATGTTTAATAAATTTAAATATTAAAATAATAGGTTTTATAATTAAAATATAACTCTTTAAAGTAATAACAAATGATGGTAAAATAGATTTATAACGACCCAAGATTTTGCCACTTTGAAATGGGCTAGTTAAATATATTTTATATAATAAATAAATGGATTTTTATTAGCAAATAAACCTATTTTAATTATTTAATAATGACAATAAAATAGTTTTCAATTTTTTTTACCAATATAGATAGTTTATAGAAAAGTGTAAAATGTGACCAAAAACCGTTTTCCGAAATTTTGACTTTTCGACACAAAAAAGTTATCGAGAAATGTTATGCACATTTTGTATATCATGCACACACATATATTTACATTTCATAATAAAGTAAGTGAGTGTTAGGATTTAATTAAATATACTTAGGTTAAGATAATACATGATTTGACCATTTTTTTTTTGAACTGGTACTTTATATACAACAAATCATGGGGACAACATATCCCATGTCAAATAAACGTTCGAAAGCAAGTTTCGAACTTGTGACATCCTGCACCAAAGCCGAATCAATTAACCACTTGGACAAAGGTGCTTGTCGATTTGACCATTTATGTACATAAGAATATAATATAACCAAAATACCCTAGCCTATGTACACTACCATCGCCCAAATACACCTAGGAATTACATAAAGCATGGTGAAGAGTGGACAAGGGGAGGCCAACGTGTATACTATGGTATGGAGGGAGGAATGGTGATATGATTTCATGAAAGGTTTATAATTTTTTATACTAAAGGTCATTTTACTAAATTACCCCTCTCATTTTCTATAAATACCTCCTATCTCTACACATTCTTCCTTTACACCATCATTCCCATATTTATTTCTATCCTCTTTATGTCTACAAGTTCATTCATGGCTTCCAAGAGAAAATCCTAAGCTAAAATTTGTGAATACACTTCTAAAAATCCAACTAAATAGCCTTACTTCATTTCCAAAAATCATCCTTCACCGAAACAATCTCCTATACCTCGAAACCACCATGGCCGAGCCCAAACTCTCTTATGGCCATGCCATTGCTCATTGGACCAAGCCCATTGAGCCTTCCAAGGGTCCACATCTTCACTTTGTTGAGCTAGGAGCAAATGAGCTAGATCGAGAGCAAGTTTATTTTGATTTAGATAAGTTACAATAAGTAAATTTTTTGTTTTTAAGGCTCAAGTTACTAACCTTCTAAAGTTGTAAAATTTATGAGTTAAAATGTTGCTTGAGTATGTAGTAATTTTATATGTTGTGTATGAATGTATATATGTTAATTTGGTGTTGATTGCTTATGTCGAAGTTTGAGTACGCGATAAAATTATAACATGAATATTAGAAAAGTTAGTTAATATTGTGAAGTAATACGTTGTTTATGATATTATGATGTGATATTATGTTGATATGTTGTATTTGTTATATGTGGGTTAATGACACAAAGGTAGTGATTTGCTAACCAAAACGACGTAGAAATCCACTTTTTGTCGAAAGTTTGATTTTTGTTTCAAAATGAAATTTTTTTCAAGTTTAAAACTTTGATATGAGGATAAGAGTTCAAAAGTGAAGATTTAAAAGTAAGAAAAAGTAAATTTCAAGTTTTTGAAATTACAAGTCCGTACAGCGGTAGTCGCTATACACGTAGTTCGCAAAACCAAATTATTTCCAAATCCAAACTTGTTTCCATCTAGAAACTTTTTAAAAGGTGTTTTCTTACTTTGTTATAAGTTTTAAAGTATAAACATAGAGTTTTGAAGTTAATTTGTTTAAAAAACAAGTTTTGAAATTATGGGCCCGTATAGCGATAGTCGCTATACGCGTAGTTAAGAAAAATCTAACTATTTTCTATCTGAACTTGTTTTCATTTAGAAATCTTTTTGAAAATCTTTTCTAACTTTAAGTAATTAATTAGAGAAAAATTATTTAATTATTTAATTAATTATTTAATTATATAATTAATTATTTAATTAATTAATTAGTTTATTTATCAAGGTAATTAGTACTTAATCATTAATTAACAAAGGTTAGTTATACTTAAATGTTAATCAATTAAATTAATCATGATTTGCTACTTAATTAAAGTTAATTATTATTTAATTATTTAAATAAGGATAAATTAATTATTTATTATTTATTAAAGATAATTACAAATTAATTATTATTTTAGTAACGACCCGGAATTTCACTACTTTGATTTGTGAATATTTAATTAATTTAAATTGTTCAAATGATAGGTTTTATAATGAAAATAAAAATATTTTAAATGATAATTAATGATGGTGAAATCATTTTCAAATTTTGTTTACAAAAGTTTTGTTAGATGAAAACAGAAAATGTGACGGGAAATCATTTTTCAAATTTTTGACGTTTTATCATATAAAAGTCGTTTGAAATGTTGTGCGCTGTGTTTATATTTGAAACAACATTTAAACGATTAAGAATGTAAATTAGTTAGTATATATTGGTATATACATAGGTGTATATATACCTAAGTATATACATGTATATACTAAAAGATTCCTTTAGAGACATGATTTGACACTTTGGTGACTCGAGTACAAAACATGTTTAAACATGTTTTCTTTTACACGATAAGGGGGACAAGGTGGAGGCTAAAATGGAATGTGTGATGGATGGTGTTGAGGTGGAAAAACAATGTGGAGGGTAGAAGTACAAGGGTAGTTTAGTAACTTACCTTTTCTGTTGCTTATAAATAGCCTTCCACTTCTTCGAAATTTGCTCCTCTTCCTTCTCTCACATTTTCCTCATCTCCAAACCAAATAAAGATTTTCTTTTTCTTTTTTAACCGTGTAAAATTTCAGTGGTTACAACTTTTATTATGACTTCTTCAAATTTTGAGTTTAGCTATGTCCAAATCTCATTTCTTTCGGACCCATAATTTCAAGTCCTAAAATACCTCTTCTTCTTTTGACCATATCTCTCTCAAAACAAACACAAATTGAGTGATTCTTTTTCCGAAATGATAGAGAAAGGAATTTTCAACAACTTTTCATTTGACCACTTTCCAAAATTACAAGGGGAACATGGCAAAATGCCGAGGGGAAAATGACCCATTTTCGAGTTGCCTTTTGTGGTTTTCCAAGCTTTACAAGTTCTAAGTATTTCAAGTTTTCAAATGAGTTTTGCCAAATTTTATGAGTAAACTTCTTACTTTTTGTGGAAAGATTCAACCTTTATTATGTTTCCTACTTGGCTATAGAATATATTGTTTGGATGGTTAAATTATCATATGGTTTGGATGTACATATGTTGCTAGTTTATGGTTTAGCATAGATTTGTGAATTGAATATTAAAGTGATGTTTTTGGTTATAAAGTTGTGATCTTTGTCCTATGATTTGAAGTGATATGGAAATTTACTAAGTAAAGTTAGTAGATGGGAAAGTCAGTGAGCAAGATTAGCACTTGAACGGTGTTTGTGTTCGACAAAACAATCCTTTAAGTTTTTAAATTTGATTACTTACTTTGTTTTAAACAAAAAGTTTTCTAAAGTTTCTAACTTTTTATTTTTCTTCCAAAACTTTATATTAAGTTCATAAAGTAAGTTAAAGTTAAAAAGTAAGTGTTTTAAAAGACTATTTGAGATGTTAGTCAAGTTTGGAAGTTATGGTATCCATACCTATAGTCGCTATGAATGCAGTTCGATAAAAAGTCCAGTTTTTGTAAAGTTAATTTTTATATTTTAAAGCTTTTGAAATATTTTAAAAACTTAATAATAATGATTAAGGAAAGTAAATTAAGAATTTAATACTTAATTATTATTTAATTAGTTTTGATAATTAATAATTAACTAAGTACTAAATAAGGTTTCTTAATTTTAATTAATTAAAGATTAGTACTAATTAATTATATTTTAAAAGTAAGATTAATTTTAATTAATTATGAGTTAAGTACATGATTTATTTTTAATTGATTATTAATCAAATATAATGTTAATTATTTATTTATTTAATTAGTCAAGTGTTTTACTATTTTTAATGATAAATTAATTAAGGTTTAGTTTTAAAATAATTATTTACCAAAGGTTTAATTTATTATTTAAGTTTTAATTAAAATATTATTTAATTAATTAATTAAGATTAATTAATAGTTAATTATAAATAAAGGTTTTAAATTATTATTTAATAATTAATAAAGGATTAATTAAGGGTTTAATTTATAAATAAATTATTTATTAAAGGTTTAATTATTTATTAATTTATAATTAAACTAAGTTCAAATTTAATAAAGGTTAATTATGATTAAATAAAGAGTTTAACTTGTAATTAATCATTTTAAAATGGAGTTTTAAGTTTTAAATCCTTTGTTTTGAGAACCAAATAGTTTTAAAGGTTCTTTTCCACAAATGATTTTGAACACAAGGGATTCAAATGCCGATACCATTAATTAGACAAACAATTATAAATGAGTTATGTAAATGGTTTGATTGTGTGGACATATGTTGGTAGAATAAATCCTTGCTTTGCTCTAAGTTGATTGTTTGGACATATGATAGTAGAATAAATGCATGTTCTGCTATAATGTAATTGTTTATTGTGTGGACATATGTTTAGTAGAATAAATTCCCATTTTGCTATTAGTAGTGAATTGTTTAGACATTTATTTAGTAGGACAAATCACATCCTGCTATTATGTTGTTTGGACATCTATATGCTATTTGAGTTGTATTGATATGTTATTCCCTAATTTGATAATGGATTTGATTTACATTTATGTTGGCCTATGTAAGTAATTGAAAGTGACTTGGAATTAAATTGAATATAAATGGTAACTTAAATAAGTACCAATGGGATTGCTAAGCCTCTTTCTGAAATTATAAAGCATGATTTTGAATTAACTTAAATTCTTTAATCAATTTTGGGGTTTAAGGTTTATAAATGATTTTTCAAGTTATATTATTATTTTATAAAGATATCTATAAAAATAACTTGTATATAAAAATGGGTTTTACTAAGTAAAAAGGTTTATTTAAAGTGATTTAAAAGGATGAGTTGCAAAGGACATCTGGTAAAGGATTTTTCTTAAAGAAGATTTACCAATGGAGTTTTAAATGGAGAAATGTTTTATAAATGGTTTTATAGGTTTGTAAAGAAGTTTTGTAAATTGACTTGTAGACTATAAAATTGATTTATAAATTGGCTTTGGAAATTTATAAAGATATTTAAATGTGAAGTGAGCCTTTAAATGGGAACTTTTTATAAAGGATAAGTGGATTGGTTTATAATAAGTAATGTTTTCAAAAAGAAATTTGAAAGAAGGAAACTTTTGTAAAGTTTGGTAAATATACTTATACCATTGAGATAAGTATATATAAATGCTTTTTAAAGTATAAAAGGGATGTATGGGGTTTGGGAATAGTGTTTTGAAAAGGTCTTTTGATCGAATGTTTATAAAGTGAATTTAATTAATTAAAGATTAGTTAATAAAGGCTTAGTGGATCTTATATGGAATTGGATCAATATTGAATGATTGTTTACTTAATAGTTAAATAATAGACTATCAAATCTGGACCTAAACGTAACTTTAGAGATATCAAGGAGAAACATGTGAGTTATATGGCATAGTCATCCCCAATGATGTTGTACTGTGCGTATAAATCTCGTTTCGTTCTTTTCGGATAAATGATAAGGAAATCCATCCACAAACGCTTAGGACGTGAACTCCGCACTTATCTTTGTCTGTTTATTTCCTAAAGAACCGGGGTAGAGTTTACTGGGAACTATTGAAGGTTGTTTCGAAGAAACCAGGATCAGATATGTTATCCGAAAACCACTTCGATCCAACTTAAGCATTTCAAAATGAAGACATCTTGAAGAGTATGGAATCGAAGATGGAGTCATTGAAGTGCAAGGGCTGCTTACTACTAATCTTGAGGATTATTCCAAAATGGATGCAGTAGAAGTAGTGCCTTCAGTTTAACCTTATCCAAGACAACTTGTATGGATGAATGCGTGCACTACATTACTGCTTGGAAAGTGTTAGTGTTCCAAGTGGGATTGCTATTCAAAAGGTAAGCGTAGCCTCAAGCCTCATTAATCGGGAATGACTAAAATCAAGGAAGATGTAGAAAGCGTAAATGGGTCGCTCCCATTAGGGTGTGCCATCACCTTTCTAGATACATCTACGTATTTATGGATTGGTTATGCATGATATCTCAATAAAAAGGGTTGTAAAGCAACCGAGGTGATGACATAATTGGTACTATTCAGTAAGGGGTAGGTCAGTCTTGTGTTGGCAGGGCATCCGGGCGAGGTCCTCTGTAATAGTTTGGATTTTTCGACCCTTGAAAACTGACACTAATATGTCCACTGCATTGTGTGCCGAGTAATCGAATGCCCAAAAACCCGATTGTTAGGGAAAAGAAAGAAGGAAGAAGATAAGAAGAAAACTAAAGAACACAGAATCTCACAACGAACAAATAATCAATAATATACAACAAATCTTTACACAAAACAAACTTTAATTATATACAGACATCAATCAAAGTATACTAACCTATTTTAGCCTAGACAGTTATAACAACTTCTCCTTATAGTTGCTGATAAATACAACAATGAACATAGTGGAAATATAACAATATATGTGAAGACATCTCTGGGCCTCCAACTCTTCTCTTGAAGCTCCAAAGCATCTAAACAAATCTATAATATGCTCGGTCTGACTCGACCATTATAAATAAAATAACAACCGAGTCAGTCTAGAAAACCAGCATGAGAAAACACACCTAACTAGGTTGTTATGTTATAAAATCCATTGAAATTAAAAGCATCTCGTAAGACCACGCCGCACATAAACACGGTCGGGTTTTCCCTTCCGATAACCAAAACATTTTCTATGGAAAATCCATTTATATTATAATAATGTTAGGGTCAAAGTAAAATATAAATATAGCTGAAATGCTTGCATCTCACGTTTCATTATAGTTGGGCACAACTAAGTCTGTACGACGCTTATTGGAGAATGGATTCCATACAATGACTGGGCTACAGGGGTACCGCCCGTCACGGTCATCTCTAAACAAATAACACCAAGGTCGAACCTATCGACCTCTGCCAACACAAAACCAACCTACCCTTTACTAGATAGTACCGAATAAGATCACCCCTCGATTGGGATCAGCAATCGTACAGAAGCATACAAGAGTTAACAGTAGGGACTCTAGATAGGAATGACCTTACCCTCATGGGAGCGACCCACCTAGCCTTGTTGCATCTCCCATGTTTTAGTCATTCTCGGTTGATGAGGCTTGAGGCTACGTTTTACCTTTTATATAGCACTTCCCACTTGGAATGCTAACACTACCTTCCAGGCAACAATATAATAGAAGCATTCATCCATAAAAGTTCATTCTAGGACTGGACGAAACACTTGAGAGCTCCGTCTCCAATTCCATCATCTTTTAGATGTCTTCACTTCGAAACGCGTTCATTGAATCGAAGTGGTTTTCGGAAAACATACCCGATCCCGGTCTCTTGCAACAACTTTTCGATAATTCCTGGTAAATTCAACCCCAGTTCTTTAGGAAATAAACAGAGGATAGGATCAAAGATCATCTCCGTACCATTAGTGGACGGATTTCCGTACCATTGTTCTAGGAGAACGAAACAAGATTTACATGCACAGTACAACATCATCGGAGATGACTGTGCCACATAAATCATGTGGTTTCCCTAGATATTTCCATAGTTACATTTGGGTCCAAATTCGATAGTCGAATATTTTACTATCGAATAACAATCTTTCGATCGAGAATTTAATTCCATAGGGAAAACCAACATTGGTTAAGCATATAAGCAACCACTAACCTCCTTTAACAAAAAAATTCATTCATTTAAATCACTTTGTAAATTACTTGTGTAAAAATACCTTTACAAAGGTATATCGGCAAATGCCTATATTTCCAATACATAGAAAATGTCCATATACTTATCTCAACGGTATAAGTATATCCAAAAAATTTAGAAATATTTTCTTTTTATTCGATCCAAAATTCATTTATGAAACTCCTTATAATTCTTTAAAACCATTTATAAACCATTTTATAATCTCTGAGAATCATTTATAATCCTTTTTATAAATTTCAACCATTTATAAAACCTCTTTGTACATTTCTAAAACTCATTTATAAATCTCTAAAACCCTTTATAAAACTTCTTTTATAAATCTATAAACTCATTTCTTAAGATCGTTTATAAATATCTACTCGTTTATAAAACTCTTTCACCTTGTAAATAATCTTCCCTTACATCTTCAAACCATTTTATAAACATCTCTCATAAAATCCAAGCCCGTTTGTAAAAATCTATTTATGAGTCTCGAACACATTTATAAAAAAAATAAAGATCATTTACTTCTAAATGGTATTATATGAAAATAATTATTAAAACTAAACATCATGAATAAATAAATAATAATTATAAATCTTAAAACATCTTAAAATAATAATTAATCATTTCAAAAAAAAAAATTTATTTTCAGAAGCTTATTAATAAATCCTTGTTATTAATTTCAAACCATAATTATTCTTAAATAATTACATTTTCAAAATATTAACATTTTGATAAATATTTTAAAGCAATATTTTTTTGGCAAAGCAATTTTTAAAGCAATATTAACTATACGCAAATAACTTTTAAAACAATACTAATATAATTAAATAACTTTAAAAAAATATTAGTATAATTAAATAATTTTAAAACAATATTAATATAATTAAATAACTTTAAAACAATATTAGTATAATTAAATACTTTAAAACAATATTAATATAATTAAATAACTTTAAAACAATATTAGTATAATTAAATAACTTTAAAACAACATTAATATAATTAAATAACTTTAAAACAACATTAATATAATTAAATAACTTTAAAACAATATTAATATAAATAGATAATCTTTTAAACAATATATTATTATAAGTAGATAATCTTTAAAATAAAATATTTTCGAAACCTAATTTCGGATTTAAAAATCCTCAAAAACCAATTCCAACTTAAATGGCAATTTATAGTATTTTTAAAATACTAATTTGAGGCCAATAGCTGCCAAACGCTCAACCAATATCGATATTGATTTTCTATCCCTACTGGGTTTCAGTTTTTAACATATAGCGATGTCATAACCAATATTTCCAAAAATCAGGTTTATTGTCCAATAATTCATGTGACTGGAATATTATTGAAATCAATTCAACAATAACGAGGAATCCCGTTGGATCCCTCCAACCTGTCCCCTTGCATCACAGCTCATATATATATATATGCACATGTATATGTAAATAAAATCAACATTGGTGAGGAATCCTGTTGGATCCCTCTGACCTGTTCCTATGCATCACAAACGTTATATAATCAGAAAATATAAATCAACCGCTTCAAGGCAGGATTCGTATGCAAAGGGTCATCCGCTCTTACACGGGAGCGTAATAGGGTCTCATCTGCTCCAGGGGTAGGAATATATCCAAACCAACAATATAAATTAGTAAATCATCCAAACAATCATTCAATAATTCTTATCAACTATATATCATACTAGTTAACCAAAAAGGAGAGTTTAACTCAACGAAACTTTCTGTTGTTACCGAGGCATTCCATTTTGGAACTAAAATCGAACGTCGTCCAATTTTAGTCCAAATTTCAACGGTCTTCGAATCCATCCAAACTTGTCCCACTGCGAAGCTTACGTCATTACGAGTGCAACGCAAAAAAATTCGTTTCGATCGGACCTAGCATGAAGAAGTTATTAAAATTTTAAGTTATGATATTTAAATTAATAATTAAACAAACTAATTACATTGCTTGTGACGCCCCACCTCTATACCCACGCTAGCCAAGAACACTAAAGTGTAATGCTGTCAACTAGCATGGAGAATAAGGCTGTTGAGGAGCGACCATCCATGTAATTTCTGTGTGCGAGCACCGATATGTCAGATAGTATAGCATGCATTTCATTTAAGGAGGAAATCCGACATACCGATACAAACTCAAAGCTATCACACAGTGGCTATATATAATCTTCGGAAACAAACATAGAAATAAACATAACACAAATCAGTCACAGACATCCATATCACAAAGGCGGAAATAGATATGAATATATAACACATGAAAGTGTACATCAGAGTAGTGGTCTGAAAGATCCACGATAATACAAGAGAATAGCTACAAGCTACACAAAAGAATAAGTATACATCATGGAGTCTACATCTAAAATGTATACAACAAAAACTGGTAATCTAAGTAGTTAGCCAAAAGTCAGAGTAATAAATCCCTGGAGAGAAGTCAAGCAGGAGCACCTGTAACATCTCGGTCTGACCCGAGTATTATTTCATAAGAAAATAATAAACGGATCAGTCTAGCTATAAATATCAGATGACATGATATAGAATAAGAGATATGGTATAAATGTATAATAACCATAATGGCATACTACTATAAGTATGTAAATGAAAATCAACAACAGATTAATCAATATCACAAGAATCTTCTCAAAGATCCAAATCCACAAAAGGGTAATGACACACGAATTCACCAATGCACAAAAATTGATAAAACATGTCAATGAAAATCTCGAAAATTGGTGAAGCACAAATTCCAGAAATCAACACACGAAATCCAGAAATCACAAAAAGGGGGAGGCCTATCACACGCACGGGAGCATGAAAGCTCACCAACATATGTATCACACGAACGAGAAGCTATCTCATGGAAGCTAACCATTAATTTTTTGAACACACGAATGGCCCAAAGACCTTTGAACACACGAACGGCTCGAAGAACATGGGGCGCTACCCCACATATGTGAGTAGAAACATCACACAAGCGGGGTCTAGTCTCCCTCGCAGACAAAGAGACATCGCTCAATTGCTAGTCTAAATCACAAAAATGATCGTCATGATCATCAAGAAGTGTCAATTACACTAAGCTAGTAAATATATGAGTTTAGCTTCATGTCCCATAACCACTAGCTTAACTTAAATATTTACGAACAAACTGTAGATCTTCACTAGGAAATTGTCACAAAAGGTTCATTCGAACAAGTCCAAGAATTAACCGACGAAGTAAACGCAAGCGTTTCTTACCACCTGTTTTACTAAGCCGTTTAATTAGATTTCTCATCAGAGTGAGGTAAAGGTTTGTATATACTAATAGATTGGAAAACGGATTTATAAACGAGTTTGATATTGAAAATAGAGTTGAAATCGTTTTGATGAAAGAGTTTTGATATTTACTACTAGTATTAAAACCTTTATATTTTTAAAGTGACAAATCACAAAAATGATTGTAGAACAATCAATCACCAAAATTCACATTCAAAGATGTGAATAAAATCCAAAGAAACCGATACCGAGTCCATCAAAATGGATATTCCCAAAAGTCACGAAGAAAATGTCATCAAAGCCGATAATAAATGATAACAACAAAAGGGGAATCAACATGAATCGATTAAAGTTGGAAATTCCAGCTCAATAGGCAAATAGGCAAAAGACTGCAGATTCGGACGTTTGAAATCAAGGATTCAGACGTCTGAATCTGAAAAATAAAATATTTTCCAGAACAGAATTCAGACGTCTGAATACTTGATTTCAAACGTCTGAAATAGGCACTTTTTAGCCTATTTCCTTTCTGGTTCAAAACGAACCAATTTAAACGTCTGAAACTTTGATTCAGACATTTGAATGCTGGGAAAAGAAAATTCCAAGTATTATATTCAGACGTCTGAACCATACGTTTCAGACGTCTGAAACTGTTGTTTATGGCATTCCCTGAACCTAGGCCAAAAATGGCCAAACGAGCGATAACGATCGGGCAAGCAACAACGACTAAGGAATTATGCCTAGCAACAACCCAGCCTTAATGGCTCTTCGATACGCCTCGAATATCAATATCCAAATATCCATAATAGGATTTTCACAAAAATTAAACCAAAACACCAAAAATTGGAATATACACAAAATCGATCCAAACCAAAATCAATTGCACAAGAATAAGTGTTAAGAATTCATACCTAACAATCGAAGATAATTATAGACTAAGATATGAGATAAAAATCTCACCTTTAACATAAAAACAAGGAAGGAGAAGCTTGAAAACAAAGGAGGATCAACCACTCTTCAATCCCAACTCAAGAAGCTTGAATTTAAGCTTAAAAGAGAAACATTTCCTAAGTTAGGTTTAGGAATTTCTGAAATTGATAAGAGAAGGAGTTGGGGAAGAAGAAGAGGAGGCTTACTAATAGCTTCTCTTTGATTTTGGAGCAAGAATTCATGTTTGAAAGAAGAAACTAGGGCTTGGAATTTCTAATTCCCTTTCCTTTCCACCATTTTCAGTTTTAGCTTGAGTTTGAGGAGTGGGAATGAGTGAATGGAGAGGAGAGGGCTGAGTTAGGGTATTAAGTTAGCTAGTGGGCTGAATCCAAACCCAAAACCCAAATAGAAAAAGTAGCCAAATTCGATTAACTCCAAACATATCGAAGTTTATACTTAAAAAGGTCGCAAACGGCATTTTGAACTCAATGGAAGTGGTCTCGAGTCCCAATTCGACTGTTTGCTAAAAGTAGGTTTTCAGACTAAAATCCGATGAATGATGAAATATTTAAATAAAAAATTTAAATATACAATTGATAAATATATGGGTTGTTACAGACTCCCCTCCTTAAAGAAATTACGTCCTCGCAATACTTAAGAAGAAAATAAAGAGTAACAACCATAAAAGCATATCAACACAAAAGAAATTTGAAATAGGAAGTTCACCATAAAGAGCATGAAAGAGTAAGCGTGAACCGGATCGCTCGATGAATTCCCAGGATTCCCAAGAGAAATCCTCAGGATCTGAGAACCATTGAACTCTTACAAGAAGAACATCTTTATTCCGAAGGCACTCAACCTCCGAAGCAAGGATGCGAATGGAATGTTGCTCATAAGTCAAATCTGGTGAAACTTCAATTTCCTCAATAACATCGGGCTCAAGAATAAAAATCGGAATCCCTAAAGCATTTCCGTAGTTAAAAGAGGTGGAAAACATCAAGAATAACAGAAAGTTGAGCCGGTAATAAAGGCGATAAGCCATGAAATAAATACGTTCGGTTGTGGGAAATAGACCAATATATCGAGGTGCTAACTTTCCGATCAACAAAAACACACAACACCCATCATAGGTGAAACACAAATGAATCCCAATAAAGTTTGGACATAAAACCAGCTTCTCACCGGCTTCAAGCCAACACGAAGGAAATTGGCACGGCCTTCCGTAGAGTGCCTCGAAAGATGCCATACCAATACTAGATAGGATGCTATTAATATAGGAAAACTCAATAAGAGAAATATGATCCTCCCAACTTCCACCAAAATCAAGAACACATGCAAAAAGAAGGCCTTCAAGAGTTTGATTCACACGCTCGGTTTGTCCATCGGACTGCGGGTGATAAGCGGTGCTAAAATTAAGCTTCGTTCCCAAAGCTTTTTGAAGATTCTTCCATAATCCACTAGTAAACAATGGATCACGATCACTAACAATGGAAGTATAAACTCCATGCAATTTAACAATTTCTTTGACATAGAGTTTAGCCAAAAGAGTTACGGTCCGATTAGATCGAACGGGAATAAAATGGGTGGATTTTGTAAGTCTATTTACAATTACCCATAAACTGTCATGACCCGAACGAGAACGGAGAAGACCGTCAATAAAGTCTGTGGAAATTTAACCCCACTTCCAAACAAAATGCCCAAAGGTTGCAATAATCCACCGGGCCTTTGATGCATGGCCATTATGAGTTGGCAAGTCATGCAACACTTAACGAAGTTAGCAATATCAGATTTCATTCCATCCCAATAATAAAGTCGCCACTACTACCGGGATGAATGGTGAATTTAGAACGATGGGAATCTTCTAATATGTCTTTGCGAAGATCACTAATATTTGGCACGACAAGTCTACCAAATTTTCAAATGCTGCCACATAAATCAATATCGAAGTCTTTCAAACTTTCAATGTTAATTTTATCCCTACAACTTTGGCTAAGAAGAGCCAATTCGGGATCTAGTCTTTGAGCTTCAAGAATGCGGTCTAAAAGAGAAGGATGAGCCTCAAGGCTACATAAAACAAGAGATGAACATGAATTGGAATTCACGATCTCGAATCTCACAAGTGGAGGAAATCTCGAGATCAGTCCATTTGGATATCATCATGGAAACAACCGCTTGTTGGCGACTAAGAGCATCGGCAACACGATTTCCCCTTCCGGGAGTATAAAGGATATCAAGATCATAAGATGCAAGGAATTCGAGCCAACGTGGTTGACACAAATTAAGTTCCTTATGAGAAAATAGATATCCAAATGAGTTATAATCGAGGTGGAGAACACTTTCTCCCCCAAGATGATGATGCCAAACTTTGAAAGCAAAAACAATAGCTGCGAGCACCAGATCATAAGTGACGTACCTAGTCTCGATCGACTTTTATGATTTAGAAGCACAAGTGATTGCACGTTCTCTTTTGCGAGAGATTGGCATCCAAACCAATACGATTAGCATTGGTACTAAAGTTAAAGTCTTGGTTCCCTTCGGGAATCACAAGAATAAGAGTATCGAAAAGAAAGAATTAAATTTTCTTTCCCGAAAAGCTAAAACTTTCAAAATCACAATTACCTTTATAGAAAGATTTGCATTTTACAAGTCAATTTATTGTGCCTGACTATCTCATCAAAGCGTTTAGGAAATCCCTATTGATAACGTTGATCAATCGCATCGACCAGAATTCTTAAAGCACTCAATGGGCAATACAATCACAAAATCATCTTCTAGATAATAAACATGTTTCTTAAAAACTTTTAAGAATATTCTTTGTTCTTTTAAAGAACAAAAATCCAATTGTACTTATAAATAAATCTTATGAAAAAGATTTGCAAAATTTTAAATTTCTATTTTCATCCAAAATTAATGAATACAAGAATGGAATTATCGAGATATTCATAGAATACTCTATTTATAAAATGGATAAAATAACTGAACAAACCGAATGACATAAATAGTCATTCATAAGAGTCATAATGAGTGTGGAATGCGGTGAGTGGAATGCTAACTCCCACAACTCGTATCTAATGGAAACCGGAGGCAAGGTCAAACTGGAAAGACCTTAACACCTCTTAAAAGATTGCTTAGGTTATGATCCTAAGACAAGCTCAAAGATTCCGGAAAATTCACAACTACCCAATTGAGAGAAATAATTCTTTACTCAACATGTGAGCTTAAAGAATAAGATGATGCCATTAATTTGGAATCGAAATCACAAAGGAAAAATATGAATCTGCTTAACAGATTAAAAATGTCGAAAATGAATAGTCCATACGGAAAAATAGGATATGGGCCTCATAATGATTAAGCCAATCCTTCCACGCAAATCAATTCTGAAACCTAAACAACGCATAATATGCAAATCGGTTCGGAAAGAAAAATCACATGAAATAACTTCGACATCAATAAAAAAAATTGAGTGTTGCGGATCCACCAACCGGATTCGCAATTCTCAAAGAAGTCATCAAGCCCAAAATGTTTCAAAGAAAAAGAATCAACAAGTTCTTTTGATATAAAAAGGATGAGATGAACCCATATCAAAAAGAACTCGAATAGGATAATCACAAAACAAGTGTAATCAAGGATTGAATAAGAAATACCTGGACCAAGAGAAGTGTCATAAGGGGCTTGCACAACTCTCAACTTTCCCTCTCTCCTACTTTGAAGTTTGGGACATGTAGACAAGTAATGACCCGAATCTTTGCAATAGCGGCAATAAAGGGGTTTCAGGCACTTAATCACATAGTGGTCCGTGGAACCACAATTGTAGCATTGTCCACGACTAGAGGTAGGCGACTTTGCTACCAAGTTTCTATCTTGCTTAGAAGTTTGGAGCATGCAGAAATATGATGACCTGAATTTTTGCAATAACGACAAAAGAGCGGCTCCGGACACTCCTTTGCATAGTGGTCCATGGAACCACAATTGTAGCATTCTCCACGATTAGGGATTGGAGTCTTTGCCACCAAAGTAGTTTGCTTCACTCTCTTATTGGGATTAAGGCTCTTGAACATAATATGCCTCTTCTTAGAAATCCCAATATCACTATCACTTCCTTTACCAACCTCTTCATGTCGAAGCGTGATATCAAGCTGATGGAAAGGAACTTCAAGTTTTAGAGGTAAAACCATTTCGGGGTTTTGCACAAAGAACAAATAAACTTTTGATTCTTTACAAGATCCAAAAGTTGCTGGTCATACATGAATACGCCATCTAGAGAAGGACTACTGGATTGACCAGCGCCAGGACTGCCAGATCCAACCATTTCTTCTTCTTTAAGAAAGAAAGAAAGAAGAAGAAAAAGTTATTCACAGAATGAATTTCAATCAAACTTGATTGATAAAACAAGGAATCATAAAAGAAAATAGGATAGAACGGGTCCAATTGACTCGATTAACACGACTCCTAAGAAAGACTTAGGACAATGATCCTTGTTAGATTATTCTACATCGTTCCGAAGTTTGTCTCCGATACCAAGCTGTGACGCCCCACCTCTATACCCACGCTAGCCAAGAACACTAAAGTGTAATGCTGTCAACTAGCACGGAGAATAAGGCTGTTGAGGAGCGACCATCCGTGTAATTTCTTTGTGCGAGCACCGATATGTCAGATAGTATAGCATGCATTTCATTTAAGGAGGAAATCCGACATACCGATACAAACTCAAAGCTATCACACAGTGGCTATATATAATCTTCGGAAACAAACATAGGAATAAACATAACACAAATCAGTCACAGACATCCATATCACAAAGGCGGAAATAGATATGAATATATAACACATGAAAGTGTACATCAGAGTAGTGGTTTGAAAGATCCACGATAATACAAGAGAATAGCTACAAGCTACACAAAAGAATAAGTAGACATCATGGAGTCTACATCTCAAATGTATACAACAAAAACTGCTAATCTAAGTAGTTAGCCAAAAGTCAGAGTAATAAATCCCTGGAGAGAAGTCAAGCAGGAGCACCTATAACATCTCGGTCTGACCCGAGTATTATTTCATAAGAAAATAATAAACGGATCAGTCTAGCTATATATATCAGATGACATGATATAGAATAAGAGATAAGGTATAAACGTATAATAACCATAATGGCATACTACTATAAGTATGTAAATGAAAATCAACAAGAGATTAATCAATATCACAAGAATCTTCTCAAAGATCCAAATCCACAAAAGGGTAATGACACACGAATTCACCAATGCACAAAAATTGATAAAACATGTCAATGAAAATCTCGAAAATTGGTGAAGCACAAATTCCAGAAATCAACACACGAAATCCAGAAATCACAAAAAGGGGGAGGCCTATCACACGAACGGGAGCATGAAGGCTCACCAACATATGTATCATACGAACGAGAAGCTATCTCATGGAAGCTAACCATTAATTTTTTGAACACACAAATGGCCCGAAGACCTTTGAACACACGAACGGCTCGAAGAACATGGGGCGCTACCCCACATATGTGAGTAGAAACATCACACAAGCGGGGTCTAGTCTCCCTCGCAGACAAAGAGACATCGCTCAATTGCTAGTCTAAATCACAAAAATGATCGTCATGATCATCAAGAAGTGTCAATTACACTAAGCAAGTAAATATATGAGTTTAGCTTCATGTCCCATAACCACTAGCTTAACTTAAATATTTACGAACAAACTGTAGATCTAAACTAGGAAATTGTCACAAAAGGTTCATTCGAACAAGTCCAAGAATTAACCGACGAAGTAAACGCAAGCGTTTCTTACCACCTGTTTTACTAAGCCGTTTAATTAGATTTCTCATCAGAGTGAGGTAAAGGTTAGTATATACTAATAGATTGGAAAGCGGATTTATAAACGAGTTTGATATTGAAAATAGAGTTGAAATCGTTTTGATGAAAGAGTTTTGATATTTACTACTAGTATTAAAACCTTTATATTTTTAAAGTGACAAATCACAAAAATGATTGTAGAACAATCAATCACCAAAATTCACATTCAAAGATGTGAATAAAAACCAAAGAAACCGATACCGAGTCCATCAAAATGGATATTCCCAAAAGTCACGAAGAAAATGTCACCAAAGCCGATAATAAATGATAACAACAAAAGGGGAATCAACATGAATCGATTAAAGTTGGAAATTCCAGCTCAATAGGCAAATAGGCAAAAGTCTGTAGATTCGGGCGTTTGAAATCAAGGATTCAGACGTCTGAATCTGAAAAATAAAATATTTTCCAGAACAGAATTCAGACGTCTGAATACTTGATTTCAGACGTCTGAAATAGGCACTTTTTAGCCTATTTCCTTTCTGGTTCAAAACGAACCAATTTAGACGTCTGAAACTTTGACTCAGGCGTCTGAA
Source organism: Allium fistulosum (assembly GCA_030737815.1). NCBI lineage: Eukaryota > Viridiplantae > Streptophyta > Magnoliopsida > Asparagales > Amaryllidaceae > Allium > Allium fistulosum. The sequence continues at coordinate 417,817,825 of CM060907.1, read as the reverse complement.
TGCTGGGAGAAGAAAATTCCAAGTATTATATTCAGACGTCTGAACCATACGTTTCAGACGTCTGAAACTGTTGTTCATGGCATTCCCTAAACCTAGGCCAAAAATGGCCAAACGAGCGATAACGATCGGGCAAGCAACAACGACTAAGGAATTATGCCTAGCGACAACCCAGCCTTAATGGCTCTTCGATACGCCTCGAATATAAATATCCAAATATCCATAATAGGATTTTCACAAAAATTAAACCAAAACACCAAAAATTAGAATATACACAAAATCGATCCAAACCAAAATCAATTGCACAAGAATAAGTGTTAGGAATTCATACCTAACAATCGAAGATAATTATAGACTAAGATATGAGATAAAAATCTCACCTTTAACACAAAAACAAGGAAGGAGAAGCTTGAAAACAAAGGAGGATCAACCACTCTTCAATCCCAACTCAAGAAGCTTAAATTTAAGCTTAAAAGGGAAACATTTCCTAAGTTAGGTTTAGGAATTTCTGAAATTGATAAGAGAAGGAGTTGGGGAAGAAGAAGAGGAGGCTTACCAATAGCCTCTCTTTGATTTTGGAGCAAGAATTCAAGTTTGAAAGAAGAAACTAGGGCTTGGAATTTCCAATTCCCTTTCCTTTCCACCATTTTCAGTTTTAGCTTGAGTTTGAGGAGTGGGAATAAGTGAATGGAGAGGAGAGGGCTGAGTTAGGGTATTAAGTTAGCTAGTGGGCTGAATCCAAACCCAAAACCCAAATAGAAAAAGTAGCCAAATTCGATTAACTCCAAACATATCGAAGTTTATACTTAAAAAGGTCGCAAACGGCATTTTGAACTCAATGGAAATGGTCTCGAGTCCCAATTCGACTGTTTGCTAAAAGTAGGTTTTCAGACTAAAATCCGATGAACGATAAAATATTTAAATAGAAAATTTAAATATACAATTGATAAATATGTGGGTTGTTACAGACTCCCCTCCTTAAAGAAATTGCGTCCTCGCAATACTTAAGAAGAAAATAAAGAGTAACAACCATAAAAGCATATCAACACAAAAGAAATTTGAAATAGGAAGTTCACCATAAAGAGCATGAAAGAGTAAGCGTGAACGGGATCGCTCGATGAATTCCCAGGATTTCCAAGAGAAATCCTTAGGATCTGAGAACCATTGAACTCTTACAAGAAGAACATCTTTATTTCGAAGGCACTCAACCTCCGAAGCAAGTATGCGAATGGAATGTTGCTCATAAGTCAAATCTGGTGAAACTTCAATTTCCTCAATAGCACCGGGCTCAAGAATAAAAATCGAAATCCCTAAAGCATTTCCGTAGTTAAAATACGTGGAAAACGTCAAGAATAATAGAAAATTGAGCCGGTAATAAAGGCGATAAGCCACGAAAGAAATACGTTCGGTTGTGGGAAATAGACCAATATATCGAGGTGCTAACTTTCCGATCAACAAAAACACACAACACCCATCATAGGTGAAACACAAATGAATCCCAATAAAGTTTGGACATAAAACCAGCTTCTCACCGGCTTCAAGCCAACACGAAGGAAATTGGCACGGCCTTCCGTAGAGTGCCTCGAAAGATGCAATACCAATACTAGATAGGATGCTATTAATATAGGAAAACTCAATAAGAGAAATATGATCTTCCCAACTTCCACCAAAATCAAGAACACATGCAAAAAGAATGCCTTTAATAGTTTGATTCACACGCTCGGTTTGTCCATCGGACTGCGGGTGATAAGCGGTGCTAAAATTAAGCTTCTTTCCCAAAGCTTTTTGAAGATTCTTCCATAATCCACTAGTAAACAATGGATCACGATCACTAACAATGGAAGTATAAACTCCATGCAATTTAACAATTTCTTTGACATAGAGTTTAGCCAAAAGAGTTATGGTCCGATTAGATCGAACGGGAATAAAATGGGTGGATTTTGTAAGTCTATTTACAATTACCCATAAACTATCATGACCCGAACGAGAACGGAGAAGACCGTCAATAAACTCTGTGGAAATTTAACCCCACTTCCAAACCGAATGCCCAAAGGTTGCAATAATCCACCGGGCCTTTGATGCATGGCCATTATGAGTTGGCAAGTCACGCAACACTTAACGAAGTTAGCAATATCAGATTTCATTCCATCCCAATAATAAAGTCGCCACTACTACCGGGATGAATGGTGAATTTAGAACGATGGGAATCTTCTAATATGTCTTTGCGAAGATCACTAATATTTGGCATGACAAGTCTACCAAATTTTCGAATGCTGCCACATAAATCAATATCGAAGTCTTTCAAACTTTCAATGTTAATTTTATCCCTACAACTTTGGCTAAGAAGAGCCAATTCGAGATCTAGTCTTTGAGCTTCAAGAATGCGGTCTAAAAGAGAAGGATGAGCCTCAAGGCTACATAAAACAAGAGATGAACATGAATTGGAATTCATGATCTCGAATCTCACAAGTGGAGGAAATCTCGAGATCAGTCCATTTGGATATCATCATGGAAACAACCGCTTGTTGGCGACTAAGAGCATCGGCAACACGATTTCCCCTTCCGGGAGTATAAAGGATATCAAGATAATAAGATGCAAGGAATTCGAGCCAACGTGGTTGACACAAATTAAGTTCCTTATGAGAAAATAGATATCCAAATGAGTTATAATCGAGGTGGAGAACACTTTCTCCCCCAAGATGATGATGCCAAACTTTGAAAGCAAAAACAATAGTCGCGAGCACCAGATCATAAGTGACGTACCTAGTCTCGATCGACTTTTATGATTTAGAAGCACAAGTGATTGCACGTTCTCTTTTGCGAGAGATTGGCATCCAAACCAATACGATTAGCATTGGTACTAAAGTTAAAGTCTTGGTTCCCTTCGGGAATCACAAAAATAAGAGTATCGAAAAGAATGAATTAAATTTTCTTTCCCGAAAAGCTAAAACTTTCAAAATCAAAATTACCTTTATAGAAAGATTTGCATTTTACAAGTCAATTTATTGTGTCTGACTGTCTCATCAAAGCATTTAGGAAATCCCTATCGATAACGTTGATCAATCGCATCGACCAGAATTCTTAAAGCACTCAATGGGCAATACAATCACAAAATCATCTTCTAGATAATAAACATGTTTCTTAAAAACTTTTAAGAATATTCTTTGTTCTTTTAAAGAACAAAAATCCAATTGTACTTATAAATAAATCTTATGAAAAAGATTTGCAAAATTTTAAATTTCTATTTTCATCCAAAATTAATGAATACAAGAATGAAATTATCGAGATATTCATAGAATACTCTATTTATAAAATGGATAAAATAAGCTGAACAAACCGAATGACATAAATAGTCATTCATAAGAGTCATAACGAGTGTGAAATGCGGTGAGTGGAATGCTAACTCCCGCAACTCGTAGCTAATGGAAACCGGAGGCAAGGTCAAACTGGAAAGACCTTAACACCTCTTAAAAGATTGCTTAGGTTATGATCCTAAGACAAGCTCAAAGATTCCGAAAAATTCACAACTACCCAATTGAGAGAAATAATTCTTTACTCAACATGTGAGCTTAAAGAATAAGATGATGCCATTAATTTGGAATCGAAATCACAAAGGAAAAATATGAATCTGCTTAACAGATTAAAAATGTCGAAAATGAATAGTCCATACGGAAAAATAGGATATGGGCCTCATAATGATTAAGCCAATCCTTCCACGCAAATCAATTCTGAAACCTAAACAACGCATAATATGCAAATAGGTTCGGAAAGAAAAATCACATGAAATAACTTCGACATCAATAAAAAAAAATTGAGTGTTGCGGATCCACCAACCGGATTCGCAATTCTCAAAGAAGTCATCAAGCCCAAAATGTTTTAAAGAAAAAGAATCAACAAGTTCTTTTGATATAAAAAGGATGAGATGAACCCATATCAAAAAGAACTCGAATAGGATAATCACAAAACAAGTGTAATCAAGGATTGAATAAGAAATACCTGGACCAAGAGAAGTGTCATAAGGGGCTTGCACAACTCTCAACTTTCCCTCTCTCCTACTTTGAAGTTTGGGACATGTAGACAAGTAATGACCCGAATCTTTGCAATAGCGGCAATAAAGGGGTTTCAGGCACTTAATCACATAGTGGTCCGTGGAACCACAATTGTAGCATTGTCCACGACTAGAGGTAGTCGACTTTGCTACCGAAGTTTCTTTCTTGCTTAGAAGTTTGGAGCATGCAGAAATATGATGACCTGAATTTTTGCAATAACGACAAAAGAGCGGCTCCGGACACTCCTTTGCATAGTGGTCCATGGAACCACAATTGTAGCATTCTCCACGATTAGGGATTGGAGTCTTTGCCACCAAAGTAGTTTGCTTCACTCTCTTATTGGGATTAAGGCTCTTGAACTTAATATGCCTCTTCTTAGAAATCCAAATATCACTATCACTTCCTTTACCAACCTCTTCATGTCGAAGCGTGATATCAAGCTGATGGAAAGGAACTTCAAGTTTTAGAGGTAAAACCATTTCGGGGTTCTTACACAAAGCACAAATAAACTTTTGATTCTTTACAAGATCCAAAAGTTGCTGGTCAGACATGAATACGCCATCCAGAGAAGGACTACTGGATTGACCAGCGCCAGGACTGCCAGATCCAACCATTTCTTCTTCTTTAAGAAAGAAAGAAAGAAGAAGAAAAAGTTATTCACAGAATGAATTTCAATCAAACTTGATTGATAAAACAAGGAATCATAAAAGAAAATAGGATAGAACGGGTCCAATTGACTCGATTAACACGACTCCTAAGAAAGACTTAGGACAATGATCCTTGTTAGATTATTCTACATCGTTCCGAAGTTTGTCTTCGATACCAAGCTGTGACGCCCCACCTCTATACCCACGCTAGCCAAGAACACTAAAGTGTAATGCTGTCAACTAGCACGGAGAATAAGGCCGTTGAGGAGCGACCATCCGTGTAATTTCTTTGTGTGAGCACCGATATGTCAGATAGTATAGCATGCATTTCATTTAAGGAGGAAATCCGACATACCGATACAAACTCAAAGCTATCACACAGTGGCTATATATAATCTTCGGAAACAAACATAGAAATAAACATAACACAAATCAGTCACAGACATCCATATCACAAAGGCGGAAATAGATATGAATATATAACACATGAAAGTGTACATCAGAGTAGTGGTTTGAAAGATCCACGATAATACAAGAGAATAGCTACAAGCTACACAAAAGAATAAGTATACATCATGGAGTCTACATCTCAAATGTATACAACAAAAACTGCTAATCTAAGTAGTTAGCCAAAAGTCAGAGTAATAAATCCCTGGAGAGAAGTCAAGCAGGAGCACCTATAACATCTCGGTCTGACCCGAGTATTATTTCATAAGAAAATAATAAACGAATCAGTCAAGCTATAAATATCAGATGACATGATATAGAATAAGAGATATGGTATAAACGTATAATAACCATAATGGCATACTACTATAAGTATGTAAATGAAAATCAACAAGAGATTAATCAATATCACAAGAATCTTCTCAAAGATCCAAATCCACAAAAGGGTAATGACACACGAATTCACCAATGCACAAAAATTGATAAAACATGTCAATGAAAATCTCAAAAATTGGTGAAGCACAAATTCCAGAAATCAACACACGAAATCCAGAAATCACAAAAAGGGGGAGGCCTATCACACGAACGGGAGCATGAAAGCTCACCAACATATGTATCACACGAACGAGAAGCTATCTCATGGAAGCTAACCATTAATTTTTTGAACACACAAATGGCCCGAAGACCGTTGAACACACGAACGGCTCGAAGAACATGGGGCGCTACCCCACATATGTGAGTAGAAACATCACACAAGCGGGGTCTAGTCTCCCTCGCAGACAAAGAGACATCGCTCAATTGCTAGTATAAATCACAAAAATGATCGTCATGATCATCAAGAAGTGTCAGTTACACTAAGCTAGTAAATATATGAGTTTAGCTTCATGTCCCATAACCACTAGCTTAACTTAAATATTTACGAACAAACTGTAGATCTTCACTAGGAAATTGTCACAAAAGGTTCATTCGAACAAGTCCAAGAATTAACCGACGAAGTAAACGCAAGCGTTTCTTACCACCTGTTTTACTAAGCCGTTTAATTAGATTTCTCATCAGAGTTAGGTAAAGGTTTGTATATACTAATAGATTGGAAAACGGCTTTATAAACGAGTTTGATATTGAAAATAGAGTTGAAATCGTTTTGATGAAAGAGTTTTGATATTTACTACTAGTATTAAAACCTTTATATTTTTAAAGTGACAAATCACAAAAATGATTGTAGAACAATCAATCACCAAAATTCACATTCAAAGATGTGAATAAAATCCAAAGAAACCGATACCGAGTCCATCAAAATGGATATTCCCAAAAGTCACGAAGAAAATGTCATCAAAGCCGATAATAAATGATAACAACAAAAGGGGAATCAACATGAATCGATTAAAGTTGGAAATTCCAGCTCAATAGGCAAATAGGCAAAAGACTGTAGATTCAGACGTTTGAAATCAAGGATTCAGATGTCTGAATCTGAAAAATAAAATATTTTCCAGAACAGAATTCAGACGTCTGAATACTTGATTTCAGACGTCTGAAATAGGCACTTTTTAGCCTATTTCCTTTCTGGTTCAAAACGAACCAATTTAGACGTCTGAAACTTTGATTCAGGCGTTTGAATGCTGGGAGAAGAAAATTCCAAGTATTATATTCAGACGTCTGAACCATACGTTTCAGACGTCTGAAACTGTTGTTCATGGCATTCCCTGAACCTAGGCCAAAAATGGCCAAACGAGCGATAACGATCGGGCAAGCAACAACGACTAAGGAATTATGCCTAGCGACAACCCAGCCTTAATGGCTCTTCGATACGCCTCGAATATCAATATCCAAATATCCATAATAGGATTTTCACAAAAATTAAACCAAAACACCAAAAATTAGAATATACACAAAATCGATCCCAACCAAAATCAATTGCACAAGAATAAGTGTTTGGAATTCATACCTAACAATCGAAGATAATTATAGACTAAGATATGAGATAAAAATCTCACCTTTAACACAAAAACAAGGAAGGAGAAGCTTGAAAACAAAGGAGGATCAACCACTCTTCAATCCCAACTCAAGAAGCTTGAATTTAAGCTTAAAAGAGAAACATTTCCTAAGTTAGGTTTAGGAATTTCTGAAATTGATAAGAGAAGGAGTTGGGGAAGAAGAAGAGGAGGCTTACCAATAGTTTCTCTTTGATTTTGGAGCAAGAATTCAAGTTTGAAAGAAGAAACTAGGGCTTGGAATTTCTAATTCCCTTTCCTTTCCACCATTTTCAGTTTTAGCTTGAGTTTGAGGAGTGGGAATGAGTGAATGGAGAGGAGAGGGTGAGTTAGGGTATTAAGTTAGCAAGTGGGCTGAATCCAAACCCAAATAGAAAAAGTAGCCAAATTCGATTAACTCCAAACATATCGAAGTTTATACTAAAAAAGGTCGCAAACGGCATTTTGAACTCAATGGAAGTGGTCTCGAGTCCCAATTCGACTGTTTGCTTAAAGTAGGTTTTCGGACTAAAATCTGATGAACGATGAAATATTTAAATAAAATATTTAAATATACAATTGATAAATATGTGGGTTGTTACATTGCTAATTTAAAATTAGCCTTGTTGAAAAATAAATCATCATCTCCCTCCTCTCGTACGCGAAAACTCTAGCTCCAAACAAAACATGACTTCAACTTCGATTTTCCATCCATTCGTCGCGCCAATCATCACGCTGCCGACCCTGCTGACTGCTGTCACGCCTCGCGCAACCTTTCCCCACTTCGCGCATTGTCGCCGATGCTAGAAATCGCCAATTCTCGAACCTACCTTACATATGAATGTACCAGATTTTCCGCCGTCTCGCACCGCCGAATGGCAATCGCATTGTTAAATCACCTCCCTCCTCCACCCCGACACTTCACTAGTTGGGGCCGAAGCACGAAATCGCTCATAGTGGCTTCGATGAATACTGGCCATAGGATTGAGAGAGGGAGGAGGCATCAGGGAGTATTATATATATATATATATATATATATAGATTTTTCATTTTTTTCCCTTTAAATTCAAGTTTTCAAAAATGAAGAAGGCTCCCAATTCAGTTGCAAGAAATTATAAATGGAGAGGGATAGGTATGGTGAGACGGGAGAGAGTATGGGCAGCACAACACATTGAAGGGTACGGTGGGAGTATGGCAAGATATATGTGTATATATATATATATATAATCAAAAATATCAAATTTTTAAACGTTCGAAATCTATGATATACTATCGAGACGTGTCGCCTAGCGTTTTATATGTTATAGCCCTATTCTGAATGCAATGGAACTAGTCTCAAGCCCTAATTCAATCGTATGCAGAAGATAGCTTTTCAACCCCAATTATTATATAAATTTCTGAAATTAATTTATACGCGTTTCGATCTCGCACGTCGAAATGGTACGTCCAATCAGCACATATTTCATTGGCATGTAATAATTCACAATTACGGATCAAATGAAACTGGTTTCGTCCAAATCCGAGACAGTGCACCGAAAGGCTATTTTTACACGTTAATTAAAATGAATTATCTTAAAAACCAAATAAATCACTTTTAAATCTAAATTAAAAGTTTACTATCTTCATTCTTATTTAAATAGAATTTAAATCTACTTTCAAAATCATTTTCATTCTCATAAAATCAAGATTCAATTATTTAAACAATTTCAATTATTAAATTTAATAATTTAAGTATCCAATAAATCACTATATTTGAAATTCAGCCTATTTAACTTATAAAGTTAACTTTCCAATATTTAAAAACAATTAAATATTCCAAATTCAATTGACTAAAACACTTGGTCGTTACATTCTTCTCCCCTTAAAAAGAATTTCATCCTCGAAATTACCAAGGTAAGAAAAATGTCCAAACCCATTACTTTTTAAAGCCAATTAGTTGAAATAGATTACGAAATTCTTTTAAGCCTTTAAGTTTTCCCAATATCAACTCGTTGAAACTTTGTTATTACATTTAATAAGTTTCCAAATTCATTCATATATTCCAACTAATATCATCACATTCAATCATTTTGGCTTATAACTTAAAATCAAATTTTAGTTATCCAAATTTCTCAAAAATTTTCTAACGCCTTACATTAACGGAAAATTTCGTCGGCGTCTCCTTTGCGCAGCTCGATCGAAACAACTACAAATCACCACTACTGGCCCAAACTAGCAAAAGAAAACAAAAGTCAAGTGGTTCAACCATAAAACCATCAAACCAAACAACAATATAAACATGTACCTTTTTGTCGGGCAACCAAATTTTACTTATAAAACCTAATACATCAAACTAGCTCTTGCTATTATACTTGTATCTTATTTGCCAATGATATCCAATCATATGGTTTATAATCATATTATTCTGCAATTTCAATTTCCAACATTTGCTTTACTAAAGTCCATGCGATGTACATATATGTCCATATGCAATATCAAATCTTATCGCTTGCTCGATCGCACAATTTCACTTCCGAACTAGTATCGTTCACACGACCACTCTAGTGCCGACTCGGATCCAGATCCTTGATTAGAAACTGCCATTCTCCTTGCATAGCCATATACTATAATAGAGAATTCCAGAATCAATCAAAAATCCATATCCAGTGTTCGCCGTCGAGAATCGAGTGAAAAATCCTTGTTCGGACCGATGTGAATCATCTCGAAATTGTGTACTCGAATCTGGATCAAACCATTATGCAAATAAAATAATATACATACAACTTACGTATTTTTTTATTTGATTTCTTAGCTATACCAAATTCCCTTTTTTTACACATTCATTCTATCCACATTCATTTATTTACTTTTAATTATTCACATTCAATTGATCTACTTTCAATTACCCACATTGCTTTATCCACATCCATTTATTACTTAGTATATTCTTTCAATACTAATTATCATTTAAGAACTATTCCATCAAATTCTTTGTTTAACTACATTTCACTCCATACTAAATTCATTTATGAATCATTTTATAAAATTTTACTTAAGTTTATAAACATTTTATACAACTCTTCTCATGTTTATCATCACTTCACAACTTAAGTCTTATTCGTTTTAAATCAAATCAAATTTCATTCAACTAGATTTATTTTCCAATTTCAATATTCAATTTTGTCAACCACATTCCAAAACCATATTCAACTCACTAATTTATTTAATTAGCATATTTCATTAATTTATTTTAATCACCACCAATTCCATTTCCAAAAATTATTTCGTTTAACTTAAATCTTCTTTTCATATTTGCTTTCTTAGCATTCATATGCAACAATTTTAAAACTTTGTTTTAACTTACTAATTCTCAAAATTTATAATTTATCAAACTTATCTTCTCATATTTTCATAAAACACTTAAATGAAAATTTCCATAGTTTAAACACTTTGTTCTTTTTTATTTCAAATAAATTTGAAATCATATATACACAAAATCCCCTTGGTATATCAAATCATTCTTTTAATTTCAAAATCAAAACTAGTTTTACCAAAACAAAACTCCAATCGTAGCAATTCCTCTCCTGGAAACCCGAAAATGAACGTCGATGATGCTGTAGTCATCATCGAAATTATTTTCCAGTGACCGAAGTGAGTTCAGTGCTTTCTATCTCTTTAAAATTCCAATTAAAATATTTCCATTCAAAAATATTATCCAAATAATGTTATTATTTTCCAAAACTTTGAAAAACCATTTCCAAAACAACGGGTTTTAAATTCTCTAATTTCCCAGCTTTTAAACCCTTTTATTTTATAAACCGTTTTTATAAATCATATTTTCATAATTCACTATGGTCATATATAACCATTTCTTAACTATTTACCTTAGTTGCATTGCAATAATGAGAACTTTTATTCAAACACAAACAACAAGCAACAAATGATAATAGTCTAGCATTATTATTTCCTAACAACCAAGCACACCTCATTAATTTTCTGGAAAATTATTCCTTTATATATAAAATATAATAAAGGTAAAATTATTTCATTTACCTAATTTCAAAACAATACCATGTTGAATTGCACTGTTTAAGTGTTTAGAGATCCATATCAATAACGTTAATTACTCGTATGACCAGAATCCATAAGCCACTCAATAGATCAACCAACATAATATAAAACATTTTTATATCACTAGCAAATATGCGCTCATATATATATATATATATATACACTTAAACTCATTCCAAGGTGCTACTGACCCTATTTCTAATGAGTACCCTACCAAAGCCAAGGTTCTCTCTTAATCTTCTACTCTGATACCAAATGTAACAATCGAGATTTTTCGAACCTAAAAAACTGACACTAATACGTCCACCGTATTGCGTGCCAAGCAATCGGATGCTGGAAAACTCGATTGTTAGGGGGAAAAGAAAGAAGGAAGAAGATAAGAAGAAAACTAAACAACACAGAATCTCACAGTGGAACGAATAATCTATAATATACAACAAATCTTTACATAAAACAAACAATAATATATGTATATATAGACATCAATCAGAGTATACTAACATATTTTAGCTTGGAAATCTATAACAACCTACCCTCACAGTTGTTGATAAATACAACAATGGACACAATGGAAAAATAACCATATACGCGAATAAGTCAATAGGCCTCCAACTCTTCTCCTGAAGCTCCAAAGCATGCAAACAAATTTGTAATATGCTCGGTCTGACCCGGGCATCATAAATATAATAACACTTGATTCAGTCTGGAAAACCAGAGTGAGAAAACACACCCAACTAGGTTTTTAAGTCATAAAATCCTTTAAAATCAAAAGTATCTTGTAAGACCACCCCGCAAATAAACACAAATGGGTTTTTCCCTTACAATAACCAAAACACTTTCTATAGAAAATCCACTTATATTATAATAATGTCTATGGGTCAAAGTAATATATATATATATATATAGTTGAAATGCTTACATCTCATATTTTAGCATATTTAGGCACAACTAAGTATGTACGGTGTTTAGTGGAGAATGGATTCCATACAATGACTGGGCTACTGGGGTACCGCCCGTCAGGGTGCATCTTTAGACAAATAACATTGAGGTTGAACTTATCGACCCCTGCCAACACAAGACCGGCCTACCCTTATTTGGATAGTACCGAATAAGATCACCCTACGGTTGGTATCGGCAACCGTATGAAAGCATACATCAATTAATAGTCGGGACTCTAGATAGGGATGACCTTAAGCGACCCACCTAACCTTGTTGCATCTCTCCTGTTTTAGTCAAACCCGGTTGATGAGGCTTGCGGCTACATTTTACCTTTTATATAGCACTTTCCACCTGGAAGGCTAACACCGCCTTCAAAGCAACAATGCAATACCGGCATTCATCCATACAAGTTCGATCTAGAACTGAATAAAACACTTGAGAGCCCGTCTCCAATTCCATCATCTTTAAGATGCCTTCACTTCGACACGCATTCGTTGGATCGAAGTCGTTTTTGAATAACATACCCGATCCCGGTCTCTTCGAAAAACCTTTTCGATGATTCCCGGTATACTCAACCCAGGTTCTTTAGGAAATAAACAGTCAAAGATAAGATTGGATATCACCTCCTAACAGTTAGTGGATGGATTTGCTTACTATTTTCCTATAGAATGAAACGAGATTTATACGCATAGTACGGTATCATCGGATATGACTGTGCCACATAACTCACGTGTTTCTCCTAGATATTTCCAAAGTTATGTTTGGGTCCAAATTCGATAGTTCGTAATTTAACTATCGAATAACAATCATTCAGTTAGGTATTTAATTCCATAGGGAAAACCAATATTGGTTAAGCACATAAGAAACCGCTAACCTCCTTTAATAAATATTTCATTCATTAAAATCATTTTGTAAATTACTTGTATAAAAACACTTTTACAAAGTTATATCCATAAATCCCTATATTATTTCAATACTTAGAAAATATCCATATATTTATCTCAACGGTATAAGTTTATCCACAAATTTGATAAAGATTTTCTTTTTATTCTATTCAAAAATCATTTATAAAACTCCTTATAATTCTCTAAAACCATTCATAAACCATTTTATAATCTCTAAGAATCATTTTGTAATCCCTTTTATAAATTTCAATCATTTATAAATCCTCTTTGTACATTTCTAAAATTCATTTATAAATCCTTTATAAATCTATAAAACCATTTATAAAACTTCTTTTATAAATCTATAATTCCATTTCTTAAGTCCGTTTATAAATATCTACTCATTTATAAAACTCTTTCACCTTGTAAATAATCTAACCTTACGTCTCCAAACCATTTTATAGACTTCTCTCATACAATCCAAGCTCGTTTATAAACTTTATTTATGAGTCTCAAACACATTAATAAACAAATAAAGATCATTCAGTTCTAAACGGTATTATACGAAAATAATTAATAAAATTAAACATTATGGATAAATAAATAATAGTTATAAATCTTAAAACATCTTAAAATAATAATTAATCATTTCAAAAACATTAATAATTAATGTTTACCCTTATTGTAAATAGTAATGATTTATTTTCAGAACTTATTAATAAATCCTTATTATTAATTTCAAACCATAGTCATTCTTAAATAATTAATTTTTCAAGATATTAACATTCAGATAAATACTTTAAAACAATATTAATTATAAGCAAATAACCTTTAGAACAATATTAATATAATTATATAACTTTAAACAATATTAATATAATTATATAAATTAAAACAATATTAATATAATTAAATAACTTTAAAACAAAATTATTTAATTAAATACTTTAAAACAATATTAATTTAATTAAATAACTTTAAAATAGTATTAATATAATTAAATTACTTTAAAACAATATTAATATAATTAAATAACATTAAAAAAATATTAATATAATTAAATAACTTTAAAACAATATTAATATATGTAGATAATTTTTTAAACAAATATTAATATATGTAGATAATCTTTAAAACAAAATATTTCCAAAACCCAATTTCAGACCTAACAGTCATCCCTTGTCTCAAAAACCAATTCCAACTCAAATGGCAAGTTATAGTATTTTTAAAATACTAATTTGAGGCCAATAGCTACCAAACGCTCAACCAATATCAGTTTTGATTTTCTATCTCTACTGGGTTTCAGTTTTTAACATATAACGATTTCATAACCAAATTTTCCAAAAATTAGGTTTATTGTCCAATAATTCATATGACTGGAATATTATTGAAATCAATTCAACAATATCGAGGAATCCCATTGGATCCCTCCAACCCGTCCCCTACATCACGGCTAATATATATATTCACATGTATATGTAAATAAATTCAACATTAGTGAGGAATCCTGTTGGATCCCTTCGACCTGTTTCCCCTACATCACAAACGTTATATAGTCATAAAATATAAATCAACCACTTCGAGGTAGGATTCGATGCAAAGGGTCATCCAGTCTTACACGGGAACGTAACAAGGTCTCATCCGCTCTAGGGGCGGGTATATATCCAAACCAACAATATAGATTAGTAAATCATTCAAACAATCATTCTACAATTTTTATCACCTATATATCATACTAGTTAACTGAAAAGGTGAGTTTAACTCATTGAAACTTTCTGTTGTTACCGAGGCATTCCATTTTGGAACTAAAATCGAACGTTGTCCGATTTTAGCCTAAATTTCAATGGTCTCCAAATTCATCCAAACTTGTTCCGCTGCGAAGATTACATCATTATGAGTGCAACGCAAAAGGTTTCGTTTTGATTGGACCTTACGTGAAGAAGTTATCAAAATTTTACATTATGATATTTAAATTAATAATTAAACAAACTAATTACATCACTAATTTTAAATTACCCTTGTTCAAAACTAAATCATCATCTCCCTCCTCTTTACGCGAAAATTCCAGCTCCAAAAGTACTCGACTTCGACTTCGATTTTCCATACATTCGTCGTGCCAATCATCACGTCGCTGATCCTGCTGACTACCGCCGCGCCTCGCATAACCTTCCCCTACCTCACGCGTTGGCGCCAATGCCAGAAATCGCCAATTCTCAAACCCACCTTACGCACGAACGTGGAAAATTTTCCGCCGCCTCACGCCACCAAATGGCAATTGCACCATTCAATCACCTCCCCTCCTCAACGCCGACACTTCCCTAGTTGGGGTGGAGGCACGAAATTGCTCGTAGTGGCTTCGATGAATACGGTCCATAGGATTGAGAGAGGGAGGAGGCAGCAGAGAGTATTATATATATATATATATATATTGTTTTTACATTCTTTTTTTCCTTTAAATTCAATTTTTTGAAAATGGAGAAGGCTCCCAATTCAGTTGCAGGCAATTATAAATGGAGAGTGATGGGTTTGGTGAGACATGAGAGAGTATGGGCAGTACAGTGAAGGGTAAGGTGTGAGTATAACGATATATATATATATATATATGTATATTTAATTTAAAATATCAAATTTTTAAACGTTCGGAATTTTCGATCTCCTATCGAGACGTGCCGCCTGAATTCTATATGTTATACCCTTATTCGTTAACGCAATGGAACTAGTCTCAAGCCTTAATTCGATCATAAGCTGAAGATAGCTTTTCAACCCCAATTATTATATAATTTCTGAAATAAATTTATACACGTTTTGATCTCGCACGTCCAAACGATACGTCTAATCACCACAGATCTAATTGGCATATAATAATTCACTATTATGGATCCAATGAAACTGGTTTCATCCAAATTCGAGACAGTGCCCCGAAAGGCTTTTTTTACACGTTAATTAAAACGAATTATCTTAAATACCAAATAAATCACTTCTAAATCTAAAATAAAAGTTTACTATCTTCATTCTTATTCAAATAGAATTTAAATCAACTTTCAAAATCATTTTTATTCTCATAAAATCAAGATTCAATCATTTAAACAATTTCAATTATTGAATTTAATAATTTAATTATCTAATAAATCGCTATATTTGAAATTTAAGCTATTTAACTTATAAAATTAACTTTCCAATATTTAGAAACAATTAAATATTCCAAATTCAACTGACTAAAATTCTGGATCGTTACATCCTCGGTACATTTCTAGGCGTGTACCATGATAGGTGATACCCCCATGCCTTGTCAAAGTATGGAATCCAATCTCAAATGAGTGCCTTTACGGTTTTGATTATAGAGACTAGTATGCTGGAATTTGATAATGGTAACAATTTCGGCTATTTTCATATATTTATTTTGAACGCCTAGACATTATTATAATATTGCTGGATTTTCTATAAAAAGTATTTTGGTTATCATAAGGTAGAAACCCATCTTTATTTATGTGCGGCATGGTCTTACGAGATACCTTTGATTTTAAAAGAGATTTAAACATAATAATTTAGTTGTTTAAGTTTACGCACACCAAACTCATGTCTGATCTAGAGTTTCATTTTCTTTCCCAAAAACTCTTGGGTGCTCAAATTTTTATGAGCAGCCAAGTTGTCACGACCCTGAAATTTAAATTTATTTAAATTTATAATTTAATGAATTCTTGAGTTAAATCTATGATTAAATAGATTTTAGATAAAAACTTGTAAATTTAATTGATAAATTGAGAGCGAGTTTCCCCGATATCCAAGTATATTCTATATAAATCATTTGAGATTAAAGTATTGTAAATAGTGTATATGTGAGTATATGTTTGTATATTGAATGTATATATACATATTTAAGTATATACGAGCAAATTTAATATATATATTTGAATTGATGGTTAAAGATGGTTTGAGTTTATAAAAAAATTAAATATAAGACAATAAATATTAGGTGAATGTTGATAATTAGACTTTAAATAGAAAATAAAATTTTAAAATGTATGTTATAATAAAATACATTTAAGTATGATTTAATTAAGTGAGTATAAAACAAATAAAAATAATAAAGAAAGATTTAATGAAAATTCGAAGTTCACTTGTATTTTAAAAGTAATCAAAATGAGAAAAACAAAAGGGAAACAACTTACATTCAAATAAGTAAATACAATTGTTAGAAATATAACAACATTTAATTCATTTATATTGCAAAGTGATAGGATTTAAGAAACAAGACAACATAATAAGTGCAACCACCATTTTAAAAAGCAAAGAAATGTTATGCAGGCAAGAATAGAAAAGAAGACAAGTATGAAATCATCTAAGTACAAAGCAATAAATGCAAGCCTCCTTAGCCACCGAAAACAGCCTACCAGCCATGCCTATTTTACTAAACAAAACATAGAAAAGTGATAAAGGACTCATGCATTTAATACAAACATTTCAGCCTTACCTGTTGTACAAGCAATATTTTATCACCCTATACAGATAACATCACTTGGTAAGTTTTCTTTTATATCTATCAACATCTTCATCTCAGTTTTTATTCATTCGAAACTAAAAAGAAATCTGAAGTAAACAAACCATTCAACTTAAACAATACAATCAAACTTCAGCCTGGAAAATAAATCAAAGTAAAATGAAAACTAGGGAGTTTAAAGCCAAGCCGAGATCTGGAACAACTTCAACTTGAAAAGCAAATCAGATCAATGCAATTAAATTCAGTGTTTCCAGTTCAACATCATTTCAAGTTCTCCTCTGTTCCTGTTTTCCATTTTTCTTCATCAAACCCATCAAGGTGAGCAACTTTAATTTTTCTTTTAGACCTCTTTGTTCTTTATCTGTGAGTAAACTTCTTTCTAAAAAGCTTAAACTTGTTTCATCTGTGATACCTGGGATTTTCTTTGAATTTATGATGTGAATGATGTTTGCACGTATGAAATGAATGGAATGTATGTATGTAGTTAGTACTTGTTTGTGCATGTCTGTACACCAGGCTCTGTTCTAAGTTTACAGGTTTAAGACCTGTTCAAAAAATCAAATACACTTCCTCCAATTCTTGTTAGGCCTTGAACTTCAAACAAAAGATGACTGGTTGAGTATAAGATAGATTTTAAAATTTAACTCATGCTAAATAAAGTCGATCTGCTCTGGGAGGAACTTAAGAACAGTAATACTTAATATAAGTGACATTTTCGAACATCTTAAATTGTCAATTCAGGTTTACGAATAGATTTCTAAATCAAAAATAGGATTTTTAAAATTAAAATCACATTTTTTAGTAATGAAATGAAGGAGCAGTTCGAATTTGTTCAAATGTCATTTCATTGGCAAATTCTGGTGATCTACTGGGTTGTGATGGCTGGGATTTCGCGTGGAGGTGGGGAAACCTATGGTGGTGTTGGGAAAATTGACTGGAGTCGTTCCAGTTCGACGAGGCGACGGCGGCGAAGGTTTAAAATTTTTAAACCTAGTTTTGACACAGTTTTGTTTTGATCTCGTTCGACGACCAGAGTTGATCGAGTCTTATGGGCTGTTGGGGGATGGAAGAGGGAGTGTCAACGAGGGTTTGGCCGGAGTCTCAGACTGTCTGGTGGTCGAGGATGCGTTGACGAGGCGGCTTCAGGTTGCGATGTTGTTCCAGTGGAGCTCGAGAACACTCGATTTCATTTTGGGCTTCGCGGCGTTAGTTCGTGGGTCAGAATCGTTCAGGAGGTGGATCGCCGATGTGTGTGAAGAGTCACCGGAGGTGGCGGCGGCGTGGATAATTTGTGCACGTGCACACTCGAATTTGGGGTATCACGTATATCAGGAAGTTGTTGTGGAGTTGGGAAGATGATGGTTTCTCGGGGATGATCTCGAGGGGTCTTCGTGTGAGACTCGGGGGAAGGAGTGTACGCGAGTGTTTCAGGGTTGAACCCGGGAAAATAGTGAAAATGCACGGGTTTCACTCGAGTCTGTCTCGAGAATTGGTGTTTTGGGCTCGGAAACATTTTGTTCCTGTTTTAAACTTACCCAGATTTAAACTAAAATGAATTTGGGCTTCAAAATTCTTTTAAAATTTCTTTTATAAGGTATGTATTACTTTTACGAGTAATTACAAGGTTCACTAATTTGATTTAAGCTTATAAAAATAAATTGGTATTTATTTTAAACCTTGAAAAGAAATTGGATTGAATATAAATGTTTTCGATATATCTATAAGTGATAATGAAATCATTAATGAAAATAAATTTATCTTAAATAAATGAAAATTTGATGAATTGTAATGCATTTATTTGCTAAGTTAGTTAATCATGATAATTAATGATTTGTATTAATTAAAGTAGTAATTGTAAGTTTAAAATAATTAAGTAAAGTAAAGTTGATTAATTAAGGCATAATTAATTGGTACTTATGAATCATAAACTAGACTTCTAATAAATGATTGAAATTAATTAATTGTAAATAAGAACTAATTAAGTTACAGTAAGTATTTAATAAACTAAAGAATTAGGATGCATTAATTAAAGTTAAATCAATGGTTTAAAAGAGTAATTAATCAAATTGATTGGTAACTAATAAAAAATTATAATGGAATTCATAAGTAATAAATCTGATTTGAATTAATCAGATAATTTACCGACCTTACTTATGTATGTTTGAATTCAATTTGATGACTTGATTTGTTTGATATCCCTGATATATGATGCTTTGTGATATACCCTAATTTATGTTGTGATCTGTAGTTTACTTACCTGTGATATATATATCTGTGATCTGTGAATGAACGATAAGCGTATAGTTTATATCGCTTATCAACTATATCCTGTATTTCGTTATGTGATGATTGATGTTGCACTATTTTGTGTGAAACCCCTGGACCACACTTTTACACACACAAATATGGATTTCACGTGGAAATCGGTTAAGTCACAGATAATTTAAATTTAATGTTTTGAAATTGAAATTTTAATTTCAATTGATTTTGAAATTGGAAATTCGGATTTAAAGTAAAAAGCTTTTGAAATGGAATTTCAAAGATAAAAGTTATTTTGAATAACTTAACCGAGTTTTTGAAAATTTAAATAATTAGATTTAAAATTGAATTCAAGTTTGAAATTAAATCTATGATTTGGAAACTAGGGATTAAAGATGATATAAATGTGTTTATATGAAGTTAAACCATTTTAAAAGTAAAATTTCGAGAATTTGAATTTAACCCAAAGATTTCAACTCGTATGAATGAATCAGATTTTCTGAAATAAAACTGGTTGTTTTCAATTGATAAAAGCTTTCATATAAGAAATGAAATTCCAATTTAGTTAAGGGAATTTCAAGTTTGAATTAAAATGATGTTTTTCCAAGTTATAAATGAATTCTTTTTGAAAGCTATGAATTAAATCTGTCTATTTTTAACAGATTTAAAATGATGTTTTGTTTAACCCATTCGAAAATGGAATTGTTTTGAAAGCTATTAGTTAAATCTTTGATTTAAAGATTTAACGAATTAATTAAACTGAAATGGAAATCGATTTGGAAAATCTGTGAAGGAATCTTTGTGAAATTAAGTGAACTTTGTGAATTGAATCTTTTTGTTTAAAAAGATTTGAAATGGTAATTTGTTAAACCATTTGAAAAGAAGTTTGGGTTTAAGTTGTGACTTAATTGAAATCCCAATATCCATATGTTTTTAAATATTGCGCTCACTATTCGGGTTAGCCGGGAAAAGACATCTGTGTCATATAACCCATTCCGAATAGTGATACGTCGTATATGGATAGCATTTGAAGACCGGTGTTGAAGACCGGATATTTTCGAAAATGAAAGGACAACCTGTCGAATGTCTCTGCACTGGGTAGCTCCCGGTATAGAGATTTATATCACTCTTTTGTGATGGGAAGTCTGGACGTGATTTGAAAATTATCCGGATTTGCAAGGGCTTCGTGAGAAGTGCCTTCGGTTCTGTTCGAACCCGGAACAGACTTATATGGATACATGTCTGACATTACACTTTGAGATATAAAGCCGATTTCTTTCAAATACATATCTGTTGGTGGCGGAGAATTTATTCTCTTAGCTTAACACCCTTCTCTGAGACGTACGAGCTCAGAGGTTATGTAGTTGAAATTTATCAGCGATATATCCCAATTTGGTAATGTGGCATGCTGAGTGTTGCTGTGTGATGATCAGTGTTTGATCATTTGTGATATGATCATTTGTTTGATCTTATATCTTTGTGATCATAGGTTGATCATTTGTTTGACCCGAAGCATGGCTTTGTAGAAAGCGTAGCTTTGTGGACGAGACTTCGTCGAGCCTCACACCCCGGAAATGGTCGAAACAGGAAGGATGCAGCAAGGTTCTAGGGAGTAGCGCCCCTTAGTGTATGTCATTCCTTCTGGATAAAGGTGGTATCATGGTATGGAGCCCAGATACTTAACCTCTGTGGTTGCTGCAAGTTTATTACTTTGTGGTTTGTTGGAAATCGGGGATCCTCGGGAAGATCGGTGACGATCGGGGGATGGCATACGCGTGTCAGTAGTTACCTATTTTTGCAGAGGTAACCCGGCCTTGTGTTGGCAGAGATCCGGTTAGGTTCTCGGGTCGTCTATTCCAGGGACGTACCCATCGTGGAGAGGAAGTTCCTTAGCCTGACCATTTGTTGGAAATCCAAAGAAACAATACGAGACTTGTACGGTATTAGTTGTAGAACCTGCCATTCACTTATGGTGGCGCCCCACTGTTTGGATGGTAGCTATAGTAGGCATAGTTCGAAATGTCTATGCTGGCTAAGATTTATATTCTACTTTCGAAATGTTTTCTGCACTATGCACTAATAATAATATAAAAAATGATTTGATTTTGCGTAGTAAGCATCTTTGACTATCATAAGAAGAAATCTCCTCCAATTCTGCGTTTGCATTGTGTGTGTGGTGGGAGGTCTTATGGTAGTTTCATTTTCCAAAAGCATTGCGGATTTCAATGTTTAAAATTCTCTGCTATTTGTTTTTAAAGATAAACTGTTTTTGTTGCTCACACCAGTCTTGCTATATTACAGCATGATAGGGGATTCTCGCTTCGCAGTTTGGTGGCGAACGGGAGACTCTTACCCCTACATGTCCCTGAGTGGGATGGGTTGGTTGTGACAGTCGAGAGGCTGGCCGTAAAAGCAACTGCGAGGTGCCAGTGTGAGCCACGGTGGGGCCGGGATGGTTGCAAAGCCTACCGGTCGCTGCTGCCGGAAATGTCCGAGTCGTCACAAGTGGTATCAGAGCTAAGGTTGAACTTTAGCTCAGGAGTATAACACGTTAAGTAACTCATTAGAGATAGAGTGAAGTAAACTCTAGAATGAGTAATCCTTAAGATATCCGTCTGAACGTCTCAGTAAATTCTCTTGCTATCCACAGATAGTGAGTATGAGTGCAAGAAGAGGACGAGATAGGGGACAAGGGAATACGACTATAAATGGTCAATACCCTGCAACAGTGGAAACAATCTTTCTCTATCAATTTTCTTTGATTCGATTCCAAATTCTTTTCATTGCTTCGTATCAGCTCCAGAAGAAGTTTCGATGTGATGATGGCTCTACGAACCGTTGTAGGAGATTCTTATTTCGTATCTTCATCGTTTCCTTATCAGCTTGTTGATTTAAACCTTAATGGAATTTGAAATTGAATTAAATTGAGTAATAAAATATGAGGGTAAATTGAATTGTATCGATAAAACGATTTCGTTTGAAACCGAAAATTTGAAATTCTATTATAAATTTCTTTTGAATACCAAAGTCCGAAGAGGGACGAATTGGTATGTATTTTGAGATATTCCGACTTGAATTCGGAATCCGTATCTTGTGTTCGAGGAAGTATAGGAGATCGAATCTGTCTATCTCTGTGTTGTTTTCGTGCCTGCGAATTTCGAGGACGAAATTCTTTTAAGGGGGGAAATTTGTCACGACCCTGAAATTTAAATTTATTTAAATTTATAATTTAATGAATTCTTGAGTTAAATCTATGATTAAATAGATTTTAGATAAAAACTTGTAAATTTAATTGATAAATTGAGAGCGAGTTTCCCCGATATCCAAGTATATTCTATATAAATCATTTGAGATTAAAGTATTGTAAATAGTGTATATGTGAGTATATGTTTGTATATTGAATGTATATATACATATTTAAGTATATACGAGCAAATTTAATATATATATTTGAATTGATGGTTAAAGATGGTTTGAGTTTATAAAAAAATTAAATATAAGACAATAAATATTAGGTGAATGTTGATAATTAGACTTTAAATAGAAAATAAAATTTTAAAATGTATGTTATAATAAAATACATTTAAGTATGATTTAATTAAGTGAGTATAAAACAAATAAAAATAATAAAGAAAGATTTAATGAAAATTCGAAGTTCACTTGTATTTTAAAAGTAATCAAAATGAGAAAAACAAAAGGGAAACAACTTACATTCAAATAAGTAAATACAATTGTTAGAAATATAACAACATTTAATTCATTTATATTGCAAAGTGATAGGATTTAAGAAACAAGACAACATAATAAGTGCAACCACCATTTTAAAAAGCAAAGAAATGTTATGCAGGCAAGAATAGAAAAGAAGACAAGTATGAAATCATCTAAGTACAAAGCAATAAATGCAAGCCTCCTTAGCCACCGAAAACAGCCTACCAGCCATGCCTATTTTACTAAACAAAACATAGAAAAGTGATAAAGGACTCATGCATTTAATACAAACATTTCAGCCTTACCTGTTGTACAAGCAATATTTTATCACCCTATACAGATAACATCACTTGGTAAGTTTTCTTTTATATCTATCAACATCTTCATCTCAGTTTTTATTCATTCGAAACTAAAAAGAAATCTGAAGTAAACAAACCATTCAACTTAAACAATACAATCAAACTTCAGCCTGGAAAATAAATCAAAGTAAAATGAAAACTAGGGAGTTTAAAGCCAAGCCGAGATCTGGAACAACTTCAACTTGAAAAGCAAATCAGATCAATGCAATTAAATTCAGTGTTTCCAGTTCAACATCATTTCAAGTTCTCCTCTGTTCCTGTTTTCCATTTTTCTTCATCAAACCCATCAAGGTGAGCAACTTTAATTTTTCTTTTAGACCTCTTTGTTCTTTATCTGTGAGTAAACTTCTTTCTAAAAAGCTTAAACTTGTTTCATCTGTGATACCTGGGATTTTCTTTGAATTTATGATGTGAATGATGTTTGCACGTATGAAATGAATGGAATGTATGTATGTAGTTAGTACTTGTTTGTGCATGTCTGTACACCAGGCTCTGTTCTAAGTTTACAGGTTTAAGACCTGTTCAAAAAATCAAATACACTTCCTCCAATTCTTGTTAGGCCTTGAACTTCAAACAAAAGATGACTGGTTGAGTATAAGATAGATTTTAAAATTTAACTCATGCTAAATAAAGTCGATCTGCTCTGGGAGGAACTTAAGAACAGTAATACTTAATATAAGTGACATTTTCGAACATCTTAAATTGTCAATTCAGGTTTACGAATAGATTTCTAAATCAAAAATAGGATTTTTAAAATTAAAATCACATTTTTTAGTAATGAAATGAAGGAGCAGTTCGAATTTGTTCAAATGTCATTTCATTGGCAAATTCTGGTGATCTACTGGGTTGTGATGGCTGGGATTTCGCGTGGAGGTGGGGAAACCTATGGTGGTGTTGGGAAAATTGACTGGAGTCGTTCCAGTTCGACGAGGCGACGGCGGCGAAGGTTTAAAATTTTTAAACCTAGTTTTGACACAGTTTTGTTTTGATCTCGTTCGACGACCAGAGTTGATCGAGTCTTATGGGCTGTTGGGGGATGGAAGAGGGAGTGTCAACGAGGGTTTGGCCGGAGTCTCAGACTGTCTGGTGGTCGAGGATGCGTTGACGAGGCGGCTTCAGGTTGCGATGTTGTTCCAGTGGAGCTCGAGAACACTCGATTTCATTTTGGGCTTCGCGGCGTTAGTTCGTGGGTCAGAATCGTTCAGGAGGTGGATCGCCGATGTGTGTGAAGAGTCACCGGAGGTGGCGGCGGCGTGGATAATTTGTGCACGTGCACACTCGAATTTGGGGTATCACGTATATCAGGAAGTTGTTGTGGAGTTGGGAAGATGATGGTTTCTCGGGGATGATCTCGAGGGGTCTTCGTGTGAGACTCGGGGGAAGGAGTGTACGCGAGTGTTTCAGGGTTGAACCCGGGAAAATAGTGAAAATGCACGGGTTTCACTCGAGTCTGTCTCGAGAATTGGTGTTTTGGGCTCGGAAACATTTTGTTCCTGTTTTAAACTTACCCAGATTTAAACTAAAATGAATTTGGGCTTCAAAATTCTTTTAAAATTTCTTTTATAAGGTATGTATTACTTTTACGAGTAATTACAAGGTTCACTAATTTGATTTAAGCTTATAAAAATAAATTGGTATTTATTTTAAACCTTGAAAAGAAATTGGATTGAATATAAATGTTTTCGATATATCTATAAGTGATAATGAAATCATTAATGAAAATAAATTTATCTTAAATAAATGAAAATTTGATGAATTGTAATGCATTTATTTGCTAAGTTAGTTAATCATGATAATTAATGATTTGTATTAATTAAAGTAGTAATTGTAAGTTTAAAATAATTAAGTAAAGTAAAGTTGATTAATTAAGGCATAATTAATTGGTACTTATGAATCATAAACTAGACTTCTAATAAATGATTGAAATTAATTAATTGTAAATAAGAACTAATTAAGTTACAGTAAGTATTTAATAAACTAAAGAATTAGGATGCATTAATTAAAGTTAAATCAATGGTTTAAAAGAGTAATTAATCAAATTGATTGGTAACTAATAAAAAATTATAATGGAATTCATAAGTAATAAATCTGATTTGAATTAATCAGATAATTTACCGACCTTACTTATGTATGTTTGAATTCAATTTGATGACTTGATTTGTTTGATATCCCTGATATATGATGCTTTGTGATATACCCTAATTTATGTTGTGATCTGTAGTTTACTTACCTGTGATATATATATCTGTGATCTGTGAATGAACGATAAGCGTATAGTTTATATCGCTTATCAACTATATCCTGTATTTCGTTATGTGATGATTGATGTTGCACTATTTTGTGTGAAACCCCTGGACCACACTTTTACACACACAAATATGGATTTCACGTGGAAATCGGTTAAGTCACAGATAATTTAAATTTAATGTTTTGAAATTGAAATTTTAATTTCAATTGATTTTGAAATTGGAAATTCGGATTTAAAGTAAAAAGCTTTTGAAATGGAATTTCAAAGATAAAAGTTATTTTGAATAACTTAACCGAGTTTTTGAAAATTTAAATAATTAGATTTAAAATTGAATTCAAGTTTGAAATTAAATCTATGATTTGGAAACTAGGGATTAAAGATGATATAAATGTGTTTATATGAAGTTAAACCATTTTAAAAGTAAAATTTCGAGAATTTGAATTTAACCCAAAGATTTCAACTCGTATGAATGAATCAGATTTTCTGAAATAAAACTGGTTGTTTTCAATTGATAAAAGCTTTCATATAAGAAATGAAATTCCAATTTAGTTAAGGGAATTTCAAGTTTGAATTAAAATGATGTTTTTCCAAGTTATAAATGAATTCTTTTTGAAAGCTATGAATTAAATCTGTCTATTTTTAACAGATTTAAAATGATGTTTTGTTTAACCCATTCGAAAATGGAATTGTTTTGAAAGCTATTAGTTAAATCTTTGATTTAAAGATTTAACGAATTAATTAAACTGAAATGGAAATCGATTTGGAAAATCTGTGAAGGAATCTTTGTGAAATTAAGTGAACTTTGTGAATTGAATCTTTTTGTTTAAAAAGATTTGAAATGGTAATTTGTTAAACCATTTGAAAAGAAGTTTGGGTTTAAGTTGTGACTTAATTGAAATCCCAATATCCATATGTTTTTAAATATTGCGCTCACTATTCGGGTTAGCCGGGAAAAGACATCTGTGTCATATAACCCATTCCGAATAGTGATACGTCGTATATGGATAGCATTTGAAGACCGGTGTTGAAGACCGGATATTTTCGAAAATGAAAGGACAACCTGTCGAATGTCTCTGCACTGGGTAGCTCCCGGTATAGAGATTTATATCACTCTTTTGTGATGGGAAGTCTGGACGTGATTTGAAAATTATCCGGATTTGCAAGGGCTTCGTGAGAAGTGCCTTCGGTTCTGTTCGAACCCGGAACAGACTTATATGGATACATGTCTGACATTACACTTTGAGATATAAAGCCGATTTCTTTCAAATACATATCTGTTGGTGGCGGAGAATTTATTCTCTTAGCTTAACACCCTTCTCTGAGACGTACGAGCTCAGAGGTTATGTAGTTGAAATTTATCAGCGATATATCCCAATTTGGTAATGTGGCATGCTGAGTGTTGCTGTGTGATGATCAGTGTTTGATCATTTGTGATATGATCATTTGTTTGATCTTATATCTTTGTGATCATAGGTTGATCATTTGTTTGACCCGAAGCATGGCTTTGTAGAAAGCGTAGCTTTGTGGACGAGACTTCGTCGAGCCTCACACCCCGGAAATGGTCGAAACAGGAAGGATGCAGCAAGGTTCTAGGGAGTAGCGCCCCTTAGTGTATGTCATTCCTTCTGGATAAAGGTGGTATCATGGTATGGAGCCCAGATACTTAACCTCTGTGGTTGCTGCAAGTTTATTACTTTGTGGTTTGTTGGAAATCGGGGATCCTCGGGAAGATCGGTGACGATCGGGGGATGGCATACGCGTGTCAGTAGTTACCTATTTTTGCAGAGGTAACCCGGCCTTGTGTTGGCAGAGATCCGGTTAGGTTCTCGGGTCGTCTATTCCAGGGACGTACCCATCGTGGAGAGGAAGTTCCTTAGCCTGACCATTTGTTGGAAATCCAAAGAAACAATACGAGACTTGTACGGTATTAGTTGTAGAACCTGCCATTCACTTATGGTGGCGCCCCACTGTTTGGATGGTAGCTATAGTAGGCATAGTTCGAAATGTCTATGCTGGCTAAGATTTATATTCTACTTTCGAAATGTTTTCTGCACTATGCACTAATAATAATATAAAAAATGATTTGATTTTGCGTAGTAAGCATCTTTGACTATCATAAGAAGAAATCTCCTCCAATTCTGCGTTTGCATTGTGTGTGTGGTGGGAGGTCTTATGGTAGTTTCATTTTCCAAAAGCATTGCGGATTTCAATGTTTAAAATTCTCTGCTATTTGTTTTTAAAGATAAACTGTTTTTGTTGCTCACACCAGTCCCATGACTGATCCGGAGTTTATTGTTCCTTTCCTAAACTCTGGGTGCTCATAATTTTCCACACGAGCAGTCTAGAGTTGGGTTTCTTTTCAGATATTCAGGTTTAGTAGATTATCTGGAGCTAGTTCAGTTCTTGGAGTTCATGGACTGACGTTGCTTATCTTGGAGCATTCTATTGGAGACATTCTTTTCCACTGCTATTTGTTGTATCATATCTCTGATGTATATTGATATTCATTGTATCACTCTGTTGTATCAGATATTGTATCAGATATTGTATATCAATATATTATTCTTTTTATTCCGCTGTGTTATTTACTTAATGTTGTTATAAGCTCCGGCGACTCGGATTTGAACGATCGAATCTGCGGCATTCGAGTACGATGTAAAGTATGGATGTCGATTTTCGAGCGGGCAAAATCCGTATCGTTACACAAGTAGTTCAGGTTTTCCACGGGTGCATTTTGGAGGAGCTTGGAGCAGGAGGCTTCATTGATATCTAGTTGTTATCTTGTTTCCACTGTATTATATGTATCTTGTATCAGTTTTGTAGGGACAGGTTGTTATAACTGTCCTAGGGTAGAATTTGTATTAGTATGACTCTGATATATCTTTTTGAAATGACTTTGTAAAGTATTATGTTGATTAATATATGTTATTCCATTGCGTTGTCAGATTCTGTGATTGTATTTTTTGTTTCTTCTATCTTCTTGCTTCACTCTAACAATCGGGTTTCTGACACTTGAATGCTCGGCACGAAATACAGTGAATGCATTAGTGTCGATTTTCAAGGATCGAAGACCTAGTTCATTTCAATTTTAAAAAGGGGTTTTATTTAAACTAATCTTTGATTAAAGTTAATTATATTTTAATAAGGTTTAATTACTTTTAAATAGAGTTTTAATTGCTATTAAACAGGGATTTGATTCGAATTAATAAGATTTTAATTGTTTTAAAATCGCATTGAGTTTAAGTAATTAGTTTTGTTTTCAACTGTTTTCTTTTCAAGTTTGTTTTAACTTAAGAGATTTCTATGTCACTTGCCTTTATGTAATCCCGTATGATGAGGAAAACTAAATGACATCTATTAGCAGAAAAAAACACCATTCTGCTATTACAATTAACTTGGATATTTAGTTAAGTTAATTGATTGTTATGTGTTGATCACTTAGACACCTGTTGTTATGTGATGCCATGTTAAAATGGATAAGTAAAACCAAATTAGAAGCACCAATATGGTCATTAAGCCTCCGTTTGATTTTGTAAACATAAATATTTCATTTTCTTTTTGAAATGGTTTCAAAGTTATTAAATTTTGAACAAGATATTTAAAGGATGATTTGACAAATGGTTTTACTAAAGATGGTTTTAACTAATGGGAATGGTTTTCCATGTTATAAAAAGAAGTTTTTATAAATGTTTTTATAAAGGAGTTTGGAAATTTATAAGGTGTTTTTGGGTAGATGGCTTTGAGTTTTGAAGCAAAGAATATACGAAAGATTTATAATATGGATTGCTTATTAAAGGAAACTAATTTGATTAAGGTTATTTAGGAAGTTGTTTAAATAGGGAAGGTTTATAAAGAATTTTTATAAATTATTTTGGATATTTATAAAAGAAGTTTTCGAAAATGACTTGGACATTCATAAAGGGAGTTTACAAAATGGTTTAGATATTTATAAGAAATTTATATAAAAAGTTTGGATATTCATGAAAGAAATTATTATAAATGATTTTGACTATTTATAAAAGGGTTTATAAATGAATTTGGGAGTTTGGAAAGTATTCTGAAATGGATTTGGATTTCAAGTCAAAGAGATTTCATGAATGAAATTGATTTGATCAAAGTGATTTTTCGAAATAAGTATAAAAAGAATTTGAGATATGGGTTTCTCTAAACTGACCTTTTAAAAATGGTGGTATGGAACATCCGTTCCACACTTAACACCGAGGGAATAGTGTTTAGGTTGTCCTTACCTCCAGTTTAAACAATATTTGTTTAACCCTTTTAACATGATTTGGAAGTAAGAAGTTATTTACAAATGTTTTGTGTATATACCTATGTCTAAGAGATAAGTATATGAATGTTTTAGACAAACGTTTTGAAAAGAGATTTATTAAATAAAGATTTGTTTTGAGGCTTAGTGGTTACTATGGATAAATAAATCTCAAATGGAATTGGTTGTTGTTTGTTTATTTGATAGTTAAATAACCGACTATCAAATATGGATCCAAAACATAACTTTGATAATATCTAGAAGGAACATGTGAGTTATATGGCACGGTCACCTCCGATGATGCTGTACTGTGTATGAATCTAGTTTTGTTCTCCTAGGACAAATGATAAGGAAATCCGTCCACTAACGGTTATTAGGCGATCTCCGCCCTTATCTTTGATCGCTTATTTCCTAAAGAATTGGGGTTGAGTTTACCGAAAACTATCGAGTGTTGTTTCGAAGAGACCGAGATCGGATATGTTATCTGAAAACCACTTCGATCCAAATCAAGCGTTTTGAGGTGAAGACATGTTGAAGATGATGGAATTGAAAATGGAGCTCTTTGAAGTGCAAGGGTTGTTTCCTACTAATCCTAAGGGTGGTAACAAAATAGATGTAGTAGAGGTAGTGCCTTCGGTTTTTCCATCTCTTGGAGAACTTGTATGGATGAATGCTAGTATTGCATTGTTTCCTTGAGGGAAGTGTTACCATTCCAAGTGGGTAGTGCTGTACGAAGGTAAAACGTAGCCTCAAGCCTCATCAACCGGGATATGACAAAAATTGGGCATGCGGCAGGGCCATATTGTACAAGCACATGTTTGGACAAATTACAGTACACACAAAATGAGCTAATGTGCCCGTTGCAACGTAAATCCCAACATCTATATACGGGCATATTATACCCTTCACGGATTATCATATTACACATGCATACACACACACATGAATATGTGTATATATGTATTTGATACATATATATGTAACTTAAATCCAATCAATCAATTAAAATTAAAGAGAGAAATTAAAGGTTCATCTCTCCATTTAATGCAATTAATGCTCTCATTTAATTAATTATTTTAGGGAAAGAAATGAAAGGTTTCCTTTTCCAATATACATTAACTCTTATTAATGCTCTCAATTAATTACTTATTTTAGGGAAAGAAATGAAAGGTTTCCTTCCCTCTATATATTAACTCTTATTAATAAATGTTAGGTGTATTTGATACACTATACATTTAAAATTAAATTTATTTAAACTTCCCTTTAACTAATTTAAATAAAATACATGATTTTATTTAAAATTAATTTAGAAATGTTCTAATTAAATTAGGCTTCTTAGGCCCAACTAAGACCCAACAGGGTAATTTTTTTTGAAATTCATCTATTTCTTCTACTGTGGGCTGGCCAAGTTCCTTCAAGGTGACAATGAACAAGAAAATGATAAGGAAGGAAAGTTTAAAAATGATGTCGATGATGATGGGAATGATAATGTTAAAGATCACATTCGATATGGTTCTTCAAGGAAGGATGAAGATGGTGGCTCAAGCCGGGATGGATTTGGAACCCCTTTAGGTCTAAGTCATGACGTTGTTTTTTCTTTTGCTCATACTGATCGTAGCCTTGATTGTTCGACACCCTCAAAGAAATACCCTGGTGGTTTAATTCGCCATGGCTAAAGTGGGTTTGTCTAGTCTTCCTTTGGGATGGAAAAGATTCAACCTTTCAAGCAAGGTGTTTTAATAACCCCACCACATGTTACTTGCTCTCCGAATTTTATTGTCTAGCTTATCTTATTTTATAGTTGATAACCTAAACATTATTTAGCAACCAGCATAGAAGGAGAAATAGGAATTATGTAGAGATTTTATTTGATAAAAAGAGAGATGAGAAATTGAGGCTCAACAGAGAAGGAGAAAGGTTATGCAAGGACTTAAATTAGTCAAATGATAGACTCCTAAAATGCCTTAACAACCTTGAGGACTTTAAGAATAAATGGGTCACCAATCTTCTATGAAAATCCTATTTTCATCAGTCCAACTTTTGTAAAGAGAATGAAGAGCTTACTACCCTATTTTTGATGTTGATCAGGGATAGGAATAAGTTAACTGAGTATTTTTTCTAGTTAATGTAAGGTATCCAATGATTGACTTTTCTTTTCTAGGTGATGACTATGTCGGTCTAATAAGATTTCTTCATAAGAGATAGTTGGATGGGTATGGTTTAGATCCACATCCTGCGGAGCCTTGGAATTTTCCTAGAGTCTTCACCACTTCAATGACTATTAGTTCCCTTACTCTAGAAAAGATTCAGTTTGATAGGGATAGATTCATCAGTTAGTATTGTAAGGAGTCCGCTCTTTATGAACCTTTGTGACGTTGTTGTATAGTTATATCGTTGTATCCAAGTTGATGTTGAACAACATACTCATGAAAATACTATATTTTTTGCTTTTAGTCCTCTTATATCATTAACGTGCAGGTTTCTGAATCTGCTTCTATCTCTTCTTTATGCAATTTTTCTAAAGACACCCAAAGTAAATGTAAAATCCCCTACTTGGAGGTCCAAAACTAATGGCTACGGATACTGCAATCATCCATAGTTATTAATTCTCGGTGACTAAATGTGGCAATGTTAGATACGTTAATATAACATAAACACATGGATATGAAAAAAATTAAAACCACTAAACCAATTTCTCATTCCATTTCAATCATATTTCAAATTTGTTACATAATCCCAAATTCGAGAATCATGTTCAGAGAAAATATAATTATTACAAAATACGCCAAGAGCGCCATATAAAGATGCCCTCTTGGATGATCAGAGTCTAAACATAGGCAATTAAACAACTTTTTCGTTACATCAAAACATAGCAGAATAAAACAGAAAAGAACTCCTATTAGCTAGCTTGCCTCCTGCATTTGTCTGAAAGCTTACTCATCTAAAGGAGAACCTGAAAACCTCAACTCTCAAACTACTCAAAATCAATTGAGTACCGGAGAGTCTCAGGGGTAAACATAAACTTCGAGTCAGACATAAAGCCTGGTATGAATAATAACCTACCATTTTAGATATCTAGTGTGACCACGCTGCTTAGCGGATTGGGTTTTCCCCTCACTAGTATCTTACCCAAAAATTTATAATAACCATATACTATGTTCATGCATCCACAATGGTTAAAAATATAGTAATATAAAATATCATGATGTTATGAAAACAAGAAAAATACCTAGATTTCCTATCCCTATTCATTTGAATATCTGTCTCAGTTATAGTTTCCCGGGTCACTGTTAACCTATTAGTTTTCATAGGCTGACTAATAACCTGTTTTAAACTTATGGACTATCTGTCTGATTTCATAATTTTCATGAGATCACTAAGAACCTATTGGCTCCTGCAAATAACTTCAGTATTTCATGGGTTCTCTCTGAACCTATTAGTATCTCCAATAACTTCTCTTATATCATAGTTTTCATGGGTTGACTATGAACCTATTGACTTATGCCAATACTTTTATCAAGATATAGTTTTCATGGGATCACTACGAACTTATCGGTCCCTGCCAATAACACTCTCTCCAAACATAGTTTTCATGAGTTTACTATGAACCTGTCTAAACTAACAACTTCTTGATCAGTCTTTGGACATCCTATGTTCTGGTCTACCTGACCTCCTGGATGCAACTCTATTCATTTAGGAGTTAACTCAATTTATATTCACTACTGGGTCAACCTAGCTGGTTATTCTGCCCTTACTCTCCAAAATACAGTTATGGGTCCATTATACATTGAATATGTTTATAGAAGAAGCATATAAAATATTTGATCATAACATAATAATACCAACCTTTATGGTTTAGTATCCTTAAAATCATTTCCACATGAAACATGGTTAATACCTTTAACCCATTATTTTTATCAAGTAAAGCTTCTTCAAAAACTCCAAAATTAAAAACCATTGCAAAGATCTTTTATATTGCGATGGGGTTTCCTTTAAAAATGAGATTGGGTTCTTTGTTTTGAAGACTATGGCTTTCAAAACCTTTGACCTTTACTTTCAAAACCATTAGAATATATCTTTCAAAAGCATTCAAATCTTCTTTTCAAAACACTTAAACATATGCCTTTCGAAACACTTTAAGATATCTCTTTCAAAAGCATTCAAATCTTCTTTTCAAAACACTTAAACATATGCCTTTCGAAACACTTTAAGATATCTCTTTCGAAAGCATCAAAACCTTCCTTTCGAAATCATCAAAACACTCCTTTTGAAAGTATTAAAGCATGTATTTCTAACTTATAGAAGCATTGCCTCGAAACCATTTGAAAGTACCTCTTTCGAAACCATTGGGTTTAATCTTAAATATAACTTTTGGGTCAAAGTGAACATAACCGAAAGTACCCCTTTCAAAACCATTAACCTTCAAGTAAAAGAGTTTGGGGGAAACATATGGTTTCGGAATCATCATTTCGAAAGCTTTAATCTTTTACTAAAACAATTTAAAGGATAGCTTCAAAACACCTTTCGAAGCCATTGCCTTCGAAACCTTTAGTTCAAAAGGCTACTGGAGCCCTTATGAAAGCATTGGAAAGCAGCTTTATATTTATAAAACAAAATCTTGCCTTTTGAACTAATTGAAAACTTTCAACCTGTTCGAAAGATATGAAGACGACGACAAAGTTTCGACTTGGTTCAAAGCTACCCTTTCGAAAGCTTCTCTTTAAAACATAATATACGGCAAATCGTTCGAAGACTTTCATTTAAAACAAAAACGCGACAATTCCTTCAAAAGATATATAAAAATAATTCAACCCTTTCGAAAGCATCCACTAAAAGCTAGGTAAGCAGATCTCTTTTGAAAGCAAAACAAAGACCTTCGAAAGCTATTTAAAATGGCCTCGACCCATTTGAAAGCATGTTTTTGACTCTATACCTTCCGCCTTTCTCCAATCCACCATGTACGAAGCATTAATACCTTGTGTATTGGTTTTGTCTTGGTTAAGGGCGGAAGTATGGGGTCGAAAGGTTGCTATTTGAAGTGGCGAAACAGTAAATCCTTATAAAACTGTTTTGTTGCCTTTTAAGTAAATGTGTTTCAACTAACTTGCCTATTTGTAAAAATATAATTGGTTGCCCTAAACTTTACCAAAATTCTTTCTAAAAGACTGCCAAATTCATCCAGAACTATGTGAAATAATTTGTAAAGAAGCCCTTCCCTTTAACAAAACAATTAAGACATTTAAGTCCTCCAACTTAAATAATTTAATTTACATAGTAAATTACTTAGGAAAATCCCAAAAAATCAATAAAATTTACTTTTAATATGTTATCAAACATATATAAATTTCGGACCCAAAATCCTTTACATAATAGTCGAAATAAATTTTTAAACCCGATTATTTATTTTTCCTTCAAAAATACATAATAAATTATCCATAGCTTGGATAATTATGAAAATTTAAACCCATCTCCAAAATAATGTTTTTCATGACATATTAAACCTTATGGCATTCTAAACAAAAAATATATGATTTTTGCCTTGAAATCGAACAAAATATTTATCAAACATACTTGCTTGAATCAAACGTATCATGTAATCCAAGCATATCATCATTAAATTCATCATAAAAGTTTTAAACTTAAAACCCGAAATCAAATGCTCTTTAAAAACAAAAATGAGATGGTTTTGATTATTATTCACCTTGCTTTAGATAAGGAACTTGAGATTTGATCTTGCTTTATTCTCCTTGCTTGATTCCTTAACTTTTAATTGATTTTCTCCTCTATTTCCCCTAGGTTATGGCCGTCTTGAGCTCTTTGGTTTATGTTTTAAAATTATGAACTTGTGAAATGAAAATGGGAATAATGGTTTAGGGTTAAGGGGTTATGGTGGATGGCTATTCCCCATAATACCCTTGCCTTATTCTCTTATTAGTTAGCTTATAAAACCATTTCCATTAACTCATTCTTTTAATCTTATTTGGTGAAGCACAGCCTCTATTTTAAATTTTCAAATCTCAATCTCCTTTTCTCTCTAATCTTTACATTATTCTATTTAGTTTATCTAATTAAATCTCTTGAATGATGTTATTTAAAATTAGAGGTGTTGCGAGCTCCCCTCCTTAAAGAATTTCGTCCTAGAAATTCAGTAAGGACTAAATACTAAACATAGCAATCATCTGTAGCAACTCCTAACTACCATACTAGCCTACCAAGCTAGCAACGGTCCATATAAAGCCAATATAGATCATACCCTCACAGCGGATCAGGATAAGTATCTCTAATCCTGTCTTTTGTCTCCCAAGTACAGTTCTTCTCGTTGTCGCTCCACTGAACTTTCACCAACTTGACTGTCTTGTTTCATAACCTCTTCTCATCTCTCGCTACAACCCAAAATGGTTCTCAAACAAAATTCAAAATCGGTTCTTCTATCAAATCTTCCAACTCTATCGGAGGAATAGTAGTCTTTGGATCATGCACATATTTGCGAAGATGAGATACATGGAACACATTATGGACACCCGCTATACTGCTCGGCAACTCCACTCTGTATGCGAGCTTCCCGATCCTCTCTATATAATTAGGAACAGAACAACATATCTGAGTGCCAGTTTCCCTTACTTTCTAAATCATCCCACACCCTTCATCGATGATATCTTAAAGAAAACTCTATCTCCAACTGAGAATTCCAGATCTTTACGTAACTCTTCTATCTAGACTGAGCTTCCTTCATCCTTTCATGGATCAACTCAATCTCCTCTGTCGCCTCTCTAACCAAATCTAGACCCAGAACTAATTTGTCTCCATTCTCCAACCAACATGTTGGTGATTTGCATGGCTTACCATACAAAGCTTCAAAAGGCACCATTCCTATACTAGTCTGATAACTTTCATTATAGGAAAACTCAACTAAGTGTAGTTGATCTTCCCAAGATCCACCAAAGTCCAATACACAACCTCTTAACAAATTCTCGAGTACCTCATTGACTCTCTCTATCTGCCCATCTATCTAAGGCTGATACATAGTACTTATCTTGATCTTAGTACCTAAGACATCATGTAGACTCTTCCAGAATTCACTAGTACACAAAGAATCTCTGTCACTGACTATACTACTAGAAATTCCATTTAGTCTAACTACGTTCTTCATGAACAACTTAGCCAAAACAGGTGCCGTCCTGGTTGAATTAACTGGAATGAAATGGGTACTCTTAGTCACCTGTCCACTATGACCCATATACTTTCATTTCTTCTATTCAACCTTGGCAACCCGTCTACAAAATCCATGGATATCGAATCCCATTTCCAAACTGGTATCTCCAAAGGTTGAAGCAACCCACTCGGCTTCTGTTGTTCGACCTTCACTTGTTGATAGTTTGCGCACTACCTAACCCACAAGCCGACATCCTTACTCATGCCGTCCTATTTGAAGATCCTCATCATATCCTGAAACATCTTGGTTCCTCTGAGATGAATCGTAAATTTAGATTGATGACATTCCCTAAGACTTCTTTCCTTAAGTCCTCAACATTCGAAACACACAACCGTCCCTTCTGTTAATAAGAAAACTTATCAACATCCCCAATGCCATGTAAAAGGTAAATGAGCTTAAATGAAACCAAACTGTTGGAAAGATCTCCCTTTTCGAAACCTATCTTTTGACCAAGTTGATTTTGTCAAAAGGGTTTAAGGAAATTGCTCTACCTTTCGACCGGGATGGATTATTCGAAAGCGTTTTAGGTGTTAACTCAACCTTTCGACCAGGTTGACTTAGTCGAAAAGCTTTAAGAAGTTAGCTTAGGAATAAAGGCTAAAAAAGTTGCATCCTGCTTGAAACCTTTCCTTTGAGTGTGTCGAAAGTAGCTAATCATCTTGGCTTTTCAACCCTTTCGATCATGTCGAAAGACTTGTCCCAACCCTTTCGATCATGTCGAAAGGGATGTATGTTTCACTAATATGTCATAGCTGCTTTCGACCCTATGGTTTCGCTACTTTTGTTGTGGAACCACTTTGAAAGGGGTGTGGATGGAGCTGGGGATAAACCTATTTCGAATGAGTTCCTCTTTGTACAACTATTACTCAATTATAAACTAGGAACCCTTCGAAACCTCCTTTCGACTGAGTTGAGTGGGATTCCACTCTTTCGAAACAGGTCCAGCTTATAACTTCCTATGATTCACTTTGTTTTCCCTGCATAAGATCGACCTGGATATCCCCCTAGAATTATAGACTCGTTAATGGCGAAACCACATCATCATTCATTTTTTCATTGTTTGATGTTGGTTTCGATGATGATGGGTTTTGACCGTATGTACCCAAGTCGATCCTATGCATAGCATAGAAAGAAAGAAGTTAAGAGAATAGGTTAGAATCATGTGCAATTGATCATTAGACTAGCTTATGATCTGAATGATCTTCCTCATCATCGAAATTCTTAATGAACTAGCCACTTCTCTTTTATTAATAATCCAAAATGAGTTACAACTGAGAGAGCTTTATCCCCAATTTGATTTAGGATTTTTAGAAGATTTAATTGCAGCTAAGAAATTTGAATAGAAGAAATGAATTTGGGATCCCCAAAATTCGACCCCTAGAACCGGACCCCTTGGGTCTTATTTATAGATGTAGGTCGGCTTCCTTTCGCGTCCGTGCCTTCAAGTCGTTTGAAAGGTTCCCTTCTTTTATGCCGCCTCACGCCTTTCAACTTGGTCGAAAGGCCATGTCTACCTTCAACGCTGTCGAAAGGCATCTTCTCTGAGTTCTTTGATTTACCCTTACGCTTCCTTGGTCTTTCTCAAGCTCTTTCGACAAAGTCGAAAGGAACATTTACCAACCTTTCGCCTTTGTTAAGTTATGAGTGTCTTTTCTTGCTGCTTTCTCTATAACACCTTTCGACGTTGTCGATAGGTCTCCAAATGCGCTTTTTCCATCATGTTGCTTTGTTGTCATTGGAAGTTAGATAAGTGCTATGGACTTTGTCGATAGGTTGCCTATATGGGCTTCGAAGATGTTCATGTGCTGACGGTTTCTCTTCCGAATGCATGCCTGAGAATTGAGGCGGAACTTTCCCTTAACATCATTGGCCTTGACCTGTTCGAAAGGCTTGCGTATGTTTCGAAAGGGTTGTATAAGGGCAAAACCTTTAGTTTCAAAAGGTTTGGCGCACATATGGGAGATTATCATTCTTTGCCTTCGATGGGGGTTCCTAAGTAGTCTCTGCTGATCCATTTATGTCGAAAGTTCTTAGAGAGACGGAATGGTGGCTTTGCTTCTCCTTTTTTCATCTTTTTTGGAAGCTTGTACATGATTTAATACCTGTGAGGATGCTTGCTACTTTCGACTCCTTCGAAAGCCTTCCCAATTCCTTTGGAACCTTTGTTCTTTGTCGAAACCTACTTTAGAAGAAGTTGGCACTTTTCTTATCTCCTTTCATGCCTTTGTTCTTTGAGTGGATTTTATGGCTAACATCTTGCTCCCCCTCATTGTATGAAAGAAGCTTTTGTTCTTTAGGAAATTTTTTTTAAAACTTTCTCGCTCTAAAACTTTATTTTTCCTTCAAAATCAAAGTGAGCTATATTTTCTATAGCTAGCTTATATTTATATGTATGCTTCAGTATATCAATGCTTCTATAGTTAGTTGGTTATAATCCTGATTCAAAAGATATGAGGCCTATAAGCAATAGCCATTAATGCATGTAATAAATATAATCTATAGACCCCCTGTGAGAAACGGTCGATAGCTGCGAATAGGGGCTACAAGTTATTATCAAAAAATAAGCCTTTGTATCCCATCCACTCTAATATGTATCTAAAAATTTCCCAGAGATATGAATGATCCTGAAGCTTTCATTCAGATGTTGGTGAGCATCATTTAGAATTAACTCTAATTTATTTATCAAGAAGACCAGTTTGGAATTTCTGGTTGCCTACAGCAACTTCTACTCTACTATTTTATATCCCAGGTTTGGGATTTAATTTAGGAAGCAATGAAATTTGACCCAAATTAGGGCATTATATTATGAAGTTTAGAAATTAACAACGAGATACCCAGATTCCAGGTAGCAATATCCCAAATATAGTCCTCTGAATGCCTTTCTTAACCTAGATTCGGGTTTTCAGTAACAATTGTCTTTATATCAAGATCTCGAGCCCAAATCTGGGAATACATTGGATAATTAGAGATTATTAGCAATTATCATTGTAAAAGGAATCCCCGGCCCAGATTATGGCAAATGTTGGGTAGGCAAAAATCCATAATAATTGTTGTCATAATAGAAATCTACGGCCCAGATTAGGGCATATGTTGGACAACCAAAAGTCCATGGCAATTGTCTTTATAGTAGAAACAACAAGCCCAGATTATGGCACTAAGGCAAAATCATGCAATAATCCTGGAAACCAAGATTCTGGTATAAAGATTGTAAGTGATTAGTAAAGATCCGAAACCTGGATTCACGTATTAATAGATTTTTAAAAAAATGAGAGTCCCGAAACCTAGATTCGGGTATTATAAGGACTATAAGTAACTGGAATCAACCTGAAACCACAATTCAGGTATCAGTAGATGAAATGCTGAATTAAGAAACCCAAAACCCAGATTTGGGCATTTAATAGATGAAATCCCAAAATGATGAGCCTGTAACCCAGATTCGGGTATTTAATGGCCAAAATTTGGCTGAACTCTTTAGATTCCGTCTTTCCTGACATATATTAATCCTTCCGGTCTTGTACATAGTTGTAATTTGATCAATTGCCTCTCGGGCTTGGACGTCTTAGTCCATTAGAGATATACCACTTCTCGGGTTTGGACATCTTAGTCCATGATTGGATGAGCCTCTTTTCGGGCTTGGACATCTTAGTCCATTGTTTGATGAGCCTCCTCTTGGGCTTGGACATCTTAGTCCACTATTTGATGAGTCTCTTCTTGGGCTTAGACATCTTAGTCCATTGTTGTCCGGTGCTCTTGGTTAGCTCATCTTAGAGGCTGGAACCAAGGACTTACCCGACCTTCGAGGTGCCTTGCCCTCACCATAGCATGGCATGGACAGGGGCTTATTCGGTACTTTACCCTTGCCATCTTATGGCGTGGATAAAGGCTTACTCCATCCTCCCTTCAAGAGTTGCCTTACCATGGCCATAGCATGGTGCAGATAAGGGCTTGTTCGGTGCTTTACCTTGGCCATCTTATGGCGCGAATAAAGGCTTACTCCATCCTTCCTCCAGGAGGTGCCTTGACCTGACTAGAGGTGTGGCCAAGGGATTGTTCGATGCTTTAACCTGGCCATCTTATGGCGTGGCTAAAGGCTTACTCGCCCTTCCACCAAGGAGGTGCTCTGTCCTGGTCAAATTAGTGTGAACAAAGGCTTTTTACCATCTTAGGTAGTATCCAAATATAAGGAGCATTTCACTCCCAACAATGTAGATTTTCTTTTTGAAGAAAGAGATGCTTTATTCATTTTTCTTGGGAAAATATGGCCTCAAATGTTCAGTATTCCATGTTCTTGGAACCTACTACCGTTTGGTCGACATAATTTGTAAGCTCCAGGGGGGATTACTTGGCAAATGATTAATGGTCCTTCCCAATTTGGCCCCAGAGGTCTATCTGCGAGGTTTTTGGTATTTTCCATCACTCTTCGGAGTACCAAATCTCCTTCGTGAAATGACCGAGTTCCTACTTTTAAGTTGTAGTACTTTGAGATTCTTCTTTGATACTCAGCGGTTCTTACCGCTGCTTCATCTCTCAATTCATGTATTAAATCTAAGGATTCTCTTCTCAGCTCATGATTCTTAAAGAATGCATAGGCGATTCTTCGGTGTGAGGGTATTTCAATCTCGATTGGTAACATTACCTCAAACCCATATGTCAAAGAGTAGGGAGTATGTCATTTCGCCGTTTTGGTGGATGTTCAGTACGCCCATAATACAAACGGTAGTTCTTCTACCCAATTTCCATTTGCCTTGTTTAGCCACTTTTTTAGAATTATCTTTATGGTTTTGTATGCAGCTTCAACAGCCCCATTCACTTTTGGATGTGCAATGGATGAAAATCTTTTAGTGATACCATTATTGTGGCAGAAGCGAGAGAATTCTTCACTCTCAAATTGTGTCCCATTGTCAGAAATTATCTTCTGGGGAATTCAAAACGTGGTTATGATATTCTTGATAACGAATCTGAGTACCTTTCGAGGAGTAATATTTGGAAACAGTTTTGCTTCATTCCAT
This sequence comes from Allium fistulosum, assembly GCA_030737815.1. Lineage (NCBI taxonomy): Eukaryota > Viridiplantae > Streptophyta > Magnoliopsida > Asparagales > Amaryllidaceae > Allium > Allium fistulosum. The sequence continues at coordinate 417,775,284 of CM060907.1, read as the reverse complement.
TTGGTGAAATAGTCTACGGCAACCGCTGCATACTTTGCTCCTCCTTTTCAAATTGGCAATGGGCCGATTAAGTTTATTCCCCATACATCAAAGGGCCATGGACTTGTAATTGGAGTCAATTGACTTGGGGGCAATCTGGGAATCTTATAGTATTTCTGACATTTTTCACATCATCTTACATACTCGATGGCTTGGCTTACCATACATGGCCAATAAAATCCTTGCCTCATTATTTTCTATGCCAATTTTATTCAATTTGAATGATCTCTGCAAAACCCCTTGTATGTTTCAACCATTAATTTTAGTCCTTCATTCATGCTCACACATCTCAGATAGCGAAGAGCATATCCCTTTTTATAGAGGATTCCATCCATCATTACGAAGGTTAGAGCTTGTCTCCTGATTTTCCTTACTTCACCTTTGTCAAACGAGAGTGTTCCTTTAATAAGGTATTCAATAATAGGTGACATCCAGGTGTCATCATATATGTTACTTGGTCTCATTTGGTTAACCCTTTCATCTGATATTTCTTTATTACTTTCTCTTCTCTCTTCCCCTTATGATTTTGCTTGAGACCTTGTATCAACTAACAATTCCTTTCCCTGTTCGGATGCCTCCTCTCCAATACCTGGAATTTCTTGACATCCCACTAGGACAATACGTGTCTCCGGGGCTCGCTTTGAGCTTGCTAGTTTTACTAGGGAGTCTGCTTGTGAATTTTCCGCTCTTGGGACTTGGTGTATTGAAAATTCTTCAAGCAAAGCAAATATTCTTAGTATCTTCTTTACGTATAAAGAGAGCTTAAGGTCCTTTGTTTGATATATCTTTTTTATTTGAATCACCATTAGCCGAGAATCATTAAAGATCTGTATTCGTGGAATTTTGAGTTCTAATGCCAAGGTCAATCCCGCTACCATAGATTCATATTCTGCCACATTGTTAGTTGCGGGGAATCCCAATTTCATGGCATAATGTAAACGGTGTCCATCCGGTGTGATGATTACATATCCTGCACCGGCCTTTTGTTTGTTTGATGCGCCATCGAAAAATAGTTGCCACATAGGCCTCTGGTCTTTCTCCTTTTCTGATTGTACCTTGATAAAGTTAGTGCACTCATTAATGAAGTCTGCTAATGCTTGACCCTTGATTGCAGCTCATGGCTGAAATTCTATGTCATATTGGCTAAGCTCGACTCCCCATTTTACTAACCTTCCTGAAGTTTCTAGTTTACTAAAGACTTGTTTAAGGGGAAGATTGGTCAATACCCTGATCGGGTGTGCTTGAAAATATGCTCTAAGCTTTCGAGATGTGAGAATCAAGCAATAGGCTAACTTTTCAATCACCGGGTATCAAACTTATGCACCCTTCAACCGTCTACTCACATAATATACTAGAAGCTGTGCCCCATTCCCTTTTCTAATCAACACAGACTAACTGCGTGCTTTGAGACTACTATATATAGGTGTAGGGTTTTCCCATCCTCGGGGCTAGAAAGTATCAGTGGCTTTTCCAGGTGGCTTTTTAGTTCCTGAAAGGCTTTCCTGCAATCTTCCCCCCATTCAGATTTCTTCTTCTTCCTGATCATATCGAAGAAGGGTATACACTTATTGGTGGCTTTAGAAATAATTCTACTTAGGGCAGCCATCCTTCCATTCAAACTCATCACTTCCTTGCTGGTTTTAGGTTCGGCCATGTCCCTAATGGCTTGTATTTGATCTGGACTAGCTTCGATCCCTTGGGCACTTATAAGGTAGCCTAAAAACTTTCCAGAATGAAATACAAAAGAACATTTTTGTGGGTTCAGCTTCATTTGATAATTCTGCAATACCCTGAACATCTCTTCCAAATCTTTAAGATGATTTTCGGGTTCGCCAGACTTTACCAGCATATTGTCCACATAAACTTCCATGTTCCAGCCAATTTGTTCCTTAAACATTCGGTTGACCAATCCTTGATATGTTGCCCCTACATTTTTTTAACTAAATGGCATTGCCTTGTAACAATAAATCCCCTACTAAGTTATGAAGCTAGTGTGCTGCTCATCTAGTTTGAACATTGGTATTTGATTGTACCCTGAATAGGCATCCATGAGAGACAACAAATTGTGTCCGCTTGTGGCATATACTATCTGGTCTACTCGCGGCAATGGGAATCAATCTTTTGGACATAGTTTGTTCAAATCCATGTAGTCAATGCAAGTACTCCATTTCCCATTTGATTTCTTTACCAAAACTGGATCGGCTAACCACTTTGGGTAGTATATTTCCGGAATAAATCCATTCTCAAGGAGTCTGTTAACCTCTTCTTTCAAAGCATCTGAACGTACCTTGTCCATCTGTCCCTTTCCCTGCCTTACGGGAGCTGCTCCTGGATTAATGTTGAGAACATGACACATGACTATTGGATAAATTCCCACCACATCGGGATGTGACCAGGCAAATACGTCTTTGTTTACTTTGAGAAATTGTATTAAATCTTTCTTTGAGTCACCATTAAGTCTTTTCCCTCTTTAACCACGTTGGTAGCATCATCTGAATCTATGTATGCTTCCTCAAGTTCTTCTATGGGTTTTATCCTTTTCGTTTCCCATCGACAATCGAATTCCGTGACTATTAGGCTTTCTTCCACTGAGTTAGCATCAATTCTCTTTCTCTTGCCTCCAGATACCTTTGATACATACGTGTGTTCGATTTATTAATTTTAATCTTTGCTTTGAATGTTGGATGTGAAAATCCATCATCCAAAGGTTGTGAAATAGTAGAAGAATCAAAATAAGCGGAATACTCCCTTTTATACTGGTCTAGAGTAGCAAAATACATTTCTCGGGAGCTAAACTACTCCCCTCGGACAGTCCCCCATCCTCTTTTTGTCAAAAATTTTAACATCAGATTTTTCGGGGAGACGAAGTCATCTATTTCGTCGAGGACTGGCCTGCTGAAGAAGGCGTTGTAGTATGAGGGTTGGTTGATTATCATAAAGATAGTTTTGAAGGTTCTGCAGGTTGGTGGCACCTCTATCTGCACGAGTAGCTTTATCTATCCAACCAGAGTTGATCCTTTGTTGTTGATTCCAAATACCAGTTCCATGCTTGGCTCTAGTTTGTCTTCAAAAATGTTCATCTGATCGAAGGCGTGCTTGAAAATTACATTGACTACACTGCCTGTGTCAACCATAATTTTATAGACAATGGATAATCCAATTTATGCAGTAATCATTAAAGGATCATTATGAGGATGGTGAACCCCTTTTTTTAGTTCTTGAGGAGTGACAACAAGGTTCGGCCTCTGAATGTTGAGACGTGGATTCTTCATTGGGGGTTCCTCTTGGATAGAGTAAATGCCTTCTTTAGCTTCTTTGATATACCTGCTACGGGCCCCCTTTCTATTTCCCACTGGATGCGGTCCATCGTGAATTACATCGATTCTATTTATTGATGGGCTCAAGCTTAGGGGGTCTTCATCTTCTAATACATTTACAGCATTGCCAGGGTGTTTCTGTAGACCATTTTCTGTTTGTTGAGTTCTTTGTTGATCTCTAATGAAATCCTTCAAATGACTCTCACGGATCAGTTTCTAGGTAATGCCAGCTAGAACCCTGCACTCATCGGTCTTGTGACCTTTTGCCTTGTGATAAGCACAGTGTTCCCCTCCCTTTCTTTATTCAGGGTTGTTCTTGGCTTTAAAAGAGGTCGGAATGTTGACTCTTTCCTTAGCTACGGCATAAATGTAAGACAATGGCTTGTTTAAAGCGACTGCATTAGCGATTGGCTCTTCCCATCTTGTCCTTTTGTGTCCTCGGTCTTGGCCAAATCTCCCCCTTCTTTCTTAAGGATAATTTTCTATTTAGCATAGTAAAGCTCATCCAACTAGATGAACTTGTCATCTTGGAAATGGAAGTCTTGTAAATCTTTAAAGCCATTGACAAAGAGCTGCTTCCAAAAGGGGGTGTTTTCTATCAACCCGAAATGAACTGGACTAAGCTTGTCTCGATCATTCATGTCTTTGGCTTTTAAAGCTTCAGCATTGAATCTCCTTAGATAATCTCCTAAGGATTCTCCCTATCATTGTTTTATATTGGCCAAGACGATATAGTCGATCGGGGGATCTTTGCAAATGCAAAAGTGGGCAGAAAATTCATAAGGGAACTGCTTCCATGAGTATATGGTTTTCTCCCAGTACGGTCTGTACCATTTTGCTATAGCTCCCTAGAGAGTGACCGGGAACAATCGACATTTGTAGCTCCAGATGCATTGTACAGATCCATTTGGCTATCAAAAGCCATTAGATGATCGTTCGGGTCTGTAATCCTATGATATTTCATTGATGGGATCTTTACATATAGCGGGATGATTCTAGCCATGATCTCATCAATGAAGGGTGGCACCCTTTCATTGTCATTAACATTTTTATCCATTGTTCTCTTCCTTTTCGAATTCATAGCATCCTTTATTACCTTTTCAACTGCATCTTCTAGATAAGCCTCAACATTACGGTAATTTTTCTAGTCCAGGCAGTACTCCTTTGATGTTGAGCTTCATTATTGTTCAAGCGACTTATCGAGAACTCTTCCTTGATGGTTAGCTTTTGACTAAATATGCTCCTTCTTCTTGGAGGATGTTAAGTCTATTTTACTTTTGTATTCAGCGAAGTTGGCTTTTAAATTTCTCCTGGGGGAAACCACCTCTTCCCCCTGAGTTGTTTTTGGTGTCTTTGAATATTTTTGAGATAATTCCATTTTAAGTAGCTCTTGCATCTCCTGTAGCTGCTTTTCCAAGTGTTTAATCTTTGCAGCGTTATCATCTTGCCGAGCTGGTGACGAAGGCTGTCCTTGAACAGCCCTATCCAGATTGAAGGATGGAGTTATGTTCTCCTCAAGAGTGGTGGTGTGGAAAAATCCTTCCTCGATTCCACTTAATCGTTTAGATTTCATTTTCCTACGCAAATTAAATGGACCAAAATTAGTCTATAATATAGTGACAAGGTCGGAGGTTCGAGCCCTCCTTCTAGCGCCAAAAATGTTAATAAGAAAACTTGCCTACATCCCCAATGCCATGTAAAAGGTAAATGAGCTCAAATGAAACCAAACTGTTGGAAAGATCTCTCTTTTCGAAACCTATCTTTCGACCAAGTAGATTTAGTCGAAAGGGTTTAAGGAAATTGCTCTACCTTTCGACCAAAATGGCTTAATCGAAAAGATTTTATGTGTTAACTCTACCTTTAGACCTGGTTGACTTAGTTAAAAGGCTTTAAGAAGTTAGCTTAGGAATGCAAGCTAAAGAAGTTGCATCCTGCTTGAAACCTTTCCTTTGAGTGTGTCAAAAGTAGCTAATCATCTTGGCTTTTCATTCCTTTCGATCATGTTGAAAGATTAGTCCCAACCCTTTCAATTATGTCAGAAGGGATGTATGTTTCACTAATATGACACAGCTGCTTTCAACCCTATGGTTTCGCTACTTTTGTTGTGGATCCCCTTCAGAAAGGTTGCAGATGGAGCTGGGGATAAACCCCATCTGAATGAGTTCCTCTTTATACAACTGTTAGTCATTATAAAATGGGACCCCTTCAAAAACCCCTTTCGACTGAGTCGAGTGGGATTCCACTCTTTCGAAACAGGTCCATCTTATAACTGCCTAAGCTTCACTTTGTTTTCCCTGCATAAGATCGACCTGGATATCCGCCATAATTATAGACTCATCAATGTCAAAACCACATCATCATTCATGTTTTCATTATTTGATGTTGGTTTCGATGATGACGTGTTTCAACTGTATGTACCTAAGTCGATCCTATGCATAGCATAGACAAAAAAAGTTAAGAGAATAGGTTAGAATCATGTGCAATTGATCATTAGACTAGCTAATGATCTGAATGATCTTCCTCGTCATCAAAATTCTTAATGAACCAGCCACTTCTCTTTTATTAATAATCCAAAATGAGTTACAACTGAGAGAGCATTATCCCCAATTTGATTTAGGGTTTTTAGAAGATTTAAATGCAGCTATGAAATTTTATTAGAAGAAATGAATTTAGGATCCCCAAAATTCGGTCCCCAAAACCAAACCCCTTGGGTCTTATTTATAGATGCAGGTCGGCCCCCTTTCGCGCCTGTGTCTTCGACTCGGTCGAAAGGTTTCCTTCTTATATGCCAGCTCACGCCTTTCGACTTGGTCGAAAGGCCTATCTGCCTTTGACACTGTCGAAAGGCATCTTCTCTGAGTTCTTTGATTTACCCTCGTGCTTCCTGGGTCTTTCTCAAGCCCTTTTGACAAAGTCGAAATTATCCTTTACCAACCTTTCGCCTTTGTTAAGTTACGAGTATCTTTTCTTGTTGCTTCCTCTAGAACACCTTTCGACGTTGCCGAAAGGTCTCCAAATTCGCTTTTTCCTTCATGTTGCTTTATTTTCATTGGAAGTTAGATAAGTGCTTCTGACTTTGTCGATAGTTTGCCTATAGGGGCTTCAAAGATGTTGATGTGCCGATGGTTTCGATGACGTTGAGTTGCTTTCGAATACATGCCGGAGAATTGAGGCGGAACTTTCCCCTAAACATCATTGGCCTTGACCTGTTCGAAAAGGCTCTTGTATGCTTCCGAAAGGGTTGTAAAAGGACGAAACCTTTAGTTCCGAAAGGTTCGGCACACATATGGGAAATTATCATTCTTTGCCATTGAAGGGGGGTTTCGAAGTAGTCTCTGTTGATCCATTTATGTCGAAAGGTCTTAGAGAGGTGGAATGGTGGCTTTGCTTCTCCTTTTTTCATCTTTTTCGCAAGCTTGTACACAATTTAATACCTGAGGATGCCTGCTGCTTTCGACTCCTTCGAAAGCCTTCCCAATGCCTTCAGAACCTTTGTTCGTTGTCGAAACCTGCTTTAAAAGAAGTTGGCACTTTTGCTATCTTCTTTCATGCCTTTGTTCTCTGAGTGGATTTTATGGCTAACACCTTCTTTCTCAACCATCCCCTCTGGTCAAGATTAAAATCCTTTAGATCATTGATCTCTAATCCAACCTCAAGCTTCTAATCTTTTCGGCTAATAATGGATCCTCTTTCTACCTAGAAGCAATTCTTTCGATCAACACTGGTCGAATTTTCGAACAGGACAACATGGTGGTGCTCTAGCTAGAACAAGCAGTCGGTCTTAACTGCACACTACAAGTAGTCAAAGCTTCTACATCTTTCCATTCTACCAACATAGCACTACAAGTCATTATGCAATAGCACTATAAACTCAGTATGCGATAGCTCAAACATCTTAACCTTTCGATGGTTCCTGGAGTCGACATGTGATAGTTTAAACATCTTAATCTTTAATAGTTTCTAAAGGCATCATGCGGTAGCTCAAACATCTCAACCTTTCATAGTTATTTGGATCAACATTCGATAGCTTTGAAGCATCATCCCTCGATAGCATGTTTGATCAACTTGAAAAACTTTAAAACCATGAATCGGTAGCTTGTTTAGTCAACTAGTGACAGCTTTAGGACTATAAACATTCGATAGCTTGTTTTAGCCAACTTTTGACCATCAACCTTCGATGACTTATTTTAGCCAACATGCAATAACTTTGAGACCATCAACCTTGAATCGGTTGTTTTAACAAACTTGCTGTAACGACCCATAATTTCAGTCGATTGGTTTTAAAATATTTGATAAATTTTAAAATATTTAAATATTAATTTTAAAGTAAAACAGCTTGAAATTCAAATATAGAAATTTATTGGAATAGTTAATTTAAATAATTGGAATATTTAAAATAAATGTATCTTTGATTAATATGAATTAAAATGATTTGGAGATCTTATTTGAACTTAGTATAACTAAGAATGGTAATAATAAACTTTTAATATTGATTTAAAAGTTATTAACTTGATTTTTTATAATAATTCTCTTAATTAACATGTGAAAATAGCCTTCTGGGGTACTGTCTTGGATATTGATGAAACCAGTTCCATTGGATCCGTAATAATGTGTTATTGTATGTTAATGAATTTCGTGGCGATCAATCATATCGTTTGGTCGTGCGAGCTTGAAACACGTAGAAATTAATTAAGGGAATTTATATAATATAATTCGATTTCAAAAGTTATCTTCTGTATATAATGGAATTAGGTCTCAAAATTAGTTCCATTGAGTTCAGAATAAGGGTATCACATATAGAACGTCAGACGGCACATCTCGATTGGAGTTCGAGATTTTGATGTGCTTTGAATGAATATTTTTAAATTAAATAATATATTCTAGCCATACCTAGTCCATACCCTTCACCATACATGTTCATGTTGCACCATACCTCTTTCCCACTATAAACACACCTTCCCTCTTCTTCTCTTTTCATATTTCCCCCACATAGTAAACTTTCCCTCTTTCAAACAAAGAGAAATACTAAATTATAAATTATAAAACTTGGATATTTTTTCCTTGTTTTGGCATTAGCTCTAAGATAATATAGGTATAGTGTGCTGCATCTTCAATTTGAGGGGCTCGATAGTTCGCGTTGAATCTAGGGCTTTGGTTTTTGATCGAGTGAGTATGAATTAGGCTTAGATATCAATGTATTTGTGATCGTGTGATCGTATAGAACCTAGAGTTGGAATTTGGAAGGCCACTGAGCCTTGGAGGCGATTCTACCCATTTGTATGGACATGGGATGGGTGATTGTCATGAATTGGTAGGGAGGTCGAGGAGAGGTGTAAGGGGCTGGGCACGTCAAGTTTGGGAAAAGGGAGTCGGTGGTGTCGTCGGGTTTTCAATTCGTGTTGCGGTGCTTCGTGTTATAGGGGGAAGATGCATGGTGATGGTGGGTTATTTGGTGTGTGTACAAGCAGTTAGTTTGGGGAGAGGAGGAAGAAGGTTTAAGTTATAACTAGATTTTAATTAAATAATTTGTGGATTTAATTACATAATTTAAAAATAAATTAATTAAAAATTGTAAAACTCTCTCATACGAGGTCCAATCGAGGCGCGGATTTTTCCGTTGCGCTCATGATGATGTAAGGTTTGCGATGGAACTAGTTTGGGAAAAGTTGGAGATAGTTGAAATTTGGGCTAAAATTGGACGTCGTTCAATTTTAGTTCCAAATCGGAACGCCTCGGTGGTCACTGGAATAACGGTGACTTAAACTCACCTTTTTTACTTAACCAGTATATTATATAGTTGATAAAATTGTTGATTGGATGTTTGGATGATTTACTGTTTTATCAGTTGGTTTGGATTTATTCCCGCCCCTGGAGCTGATGACCTTTTATATGTACCTACCTAGTAGCGGATGACCCATATTATATAATTATATATTGTTTATGATGCAGAGGGATAGGTTGGAGGGATCCAACAAGATTCCTCACCACGGTTGATTTTATTTACATATATATGCTGATATATATAAGTTGTGATGTAAGGGGAACAAGTTGGAGGGATCCAACAGGATTCCTCGCTATTGTTGAATTGTTTTCGGTAATATTCCTATTATATGATTATTGAATATGAAACCGGATTTATGGACTCTATTGGTTAAGACGTTGTTATATATTCAACTAAAACCCTGTAGTGATAGAAAATCAATATCAATATTGGTTAAACGTTGGGTAGCTATTGGCCCCAAGGAGGTATTTTTAAAATACTAGAAATTGCCATTTGAGTTGAAGTTGGTTTTGAGATAGGAAATGATTTTAAATCCAAAATTGGGTTTCGGCAAATATTTTGTCTTAAAGGATTTAACTTCTACTTTACTCGAACCATATTATCTAAGACATTAGAAATGTAATTTTTAAGAGTATATATTTATATTTAATATTTTTTAAAAGTTATCATTTATATTTAGTATTGTTTTAAGATTATTCATTTATATTTAATATTGTTTTTAGATTATTCATCTATATTTAATATTGTTTTAAAGTCATTTATATATATTTCATATTGTTTTAAAGTCATTTATTTATATTTCATATTGTTTTAGGTTATTTATTTATAATTAATATTGTTTAAGGTAACTTATCAATATGTAAATATTTGAAAAGCCGATTATTTTAAATAATTAATATGGCTTGAAATTAATAATAATGATTTATTAATAATGTTTTGGAAATAAAATATTACTTTTTCTAATAATGGCAAGGATTAATTATTTTTGTTTTATTAATGATGTTTTTAAATTATTAATTATTATTTTTAAGATGTTTTAAGTTGATAATTATTATTTATTTATAATATTATTGTTAATAATTATGATTATATAATAGTGTTTGAAGTAAATAATTTTATTCATTTATAAATGTTTCTGAGACTTATAAATAGAGTTTTATAAACGGACTTGGGTTTTATAAAAGGGTTTTATAAAGTGGTTTGAAGACTAAGATTTTACAAGGTGAAGGAGTATTATAAATGGTTAGACATGTATAAAATAATTTTGGAAATGGGTTTATATATTTATAATAAGAGTTTTATAAATAGTTTTATTGATTTATAAATAGTTTATAAATGTTTTGAAATTTATAAAATAGTTTATAATTGGAATGGAGATTGTTTTATAAGGGATTTCTATAAAGAGCTTTATAAACGGTTTAAGAGATTTATAAAATAATTTTATAAATGGTTTTTGAGATTTATAAGGGATTTATAAATGACTTCAGAATTGTATAGAGAGGAGATCTTTCTCGGTTTTGTGAATATACTTATAGCGTTAAGATAAGTATATAGATATTTTTATAAGTATCGAATATATAGGCATTTGTGGGTATATCTTTGTAAAGGTATTTATACACAAGTATTGAAAAGTGATTTTTTATTAATGAAAAGATTAATTAAAAAGAGGTTAGTAGTTGCTGATGGGCATAACCAATGATGGTTTTCCCTTTGAAAATAAATCCCTAATTTGCATGTGTGTTTATTGATAGTTAAATAACCGACTATCAAATATGGATCCAAAACGTAACTTTGGAAATATCTAGGGGAAACACGTGAGTTATATGGCACAGTCATCTTCGATGACGTTGTACTGTTCGTATAAATCTTGTTTCATTCTCCTAGGATAGAAGATAAGGAAATCCGTCCACTAACGGTTAGGAGGTGATCTACAGGCTTATCTTTGACTGTTTATTTCCGGAAGAACCGGGGCTGAGTTTACCGGAAACTATCGAATGTTATTTCAAGGAGACAAGGATCAGATATATTATCTGGAAACTACTTCAATCCAACTCAAGCGTTTAGAAGTGAAGATATCTTGAAGATATCTTAAGCATTCGTTCAATCCCAGAACAAACTTGTATGGATGAATGTTGACATTGCATGGTTGTCTAGAAGGCAGTGTTAGCATTCTAAGTAGAAAAGGCTATATAAAAGTTAAAATGTAGCCTCAAGCCTCATCAATCGAGAATGACTAAAACAGGGAAGACGCGGCAAGGCTAGGTGGGTCGCTCCCATGAGGGTAAGGTCATCCATATCTAGAGTCGATGTTATCTCTCATTTGCATGCTTTGGGGCCCATTAAACAAGAGGTGATCATATTCGGTACTATCCAGTAAAGGGTAGGCCGGTTCTGTGTTGACAGGGGTCAATAGGTTCGACCTCGGTATTATTTTATCTAAAGATGCACCATGATGGATGGTACCCCAGTAGCCCAGTCATTGTATGGAATCCATTTTCCAATATGTGCCTTTACGGTTTTAGTTGTACACCTATTATGCTAGAATTTAATTAATGTAACAATTTTGGCTATGATTACTAAGTATTTGTACCTTAGACACTATTGAATATCAGAGAACTTCATATGAAATGGTTTGGTTATCGTAAGGTAAAAACTCGTCTGTGTTTATGTGTGGCGTGGTCTTATGAGATAGTTTTCGTTTCAAAGGCTTTTTTATATAACTTTAAAAATTCAACTAGGTGTGTTTTCTCACATTGGTTTTCCAACCCGACTCAGGTGTTATTTTTTCTTTATAATGCTCGGGTCAGACCAAACATATTATAGATTATTAGGATGCATTAGAGCTCGGGAGAGAAGCTTGAGGTCTAAGAGTATTTACGTATTTCCATTTGTTCTGTTATGTTGTCTGTTGGTTGTATTTATTAGCAGTTGTAAGGACAGGCTGTTATAACTATCTATGCTGAAATAGTTAGTGTGCTCTGATTGGTATATGTATATTACATTTTTTTCTTTGTGTAAAGATTAGTTGTATATTATAGATTATTCGTTCTGCTATGAGATTTTGTGTTTTTTAGTTTTATTCTTTCTTCCTTCCTTCTTCTTTTCCCCTAACAATTGAATTTTCTAGCATTGGATTGCTCGACACGCAATATAGTGGATGTATTATTGTCGATTTTTTAGGATCGCAAATCCAGAGTTGTTACACTTGCAGCCTGTTTTAGCCAACTTGTGATAGCTTGAAGACTATTATCCTTTGATAGGATGTTGTAGCCAACTTGTAATAACTTTGAACCATCATCCTTCGATGGCTTATTTTTCTTCCAGTCCACGATGGCTCGTCTTCTACCTACAACAGCTAGTTCTTTTGGGTTATAAAAATATATACATATATACATATATATAAATACATGCATGCATACATACATACATACATACATACATACATACATATATATATATATATATATATCTGTGTGTGTGTGTGTGTTAATAAAACTCGTACACCTATTTGATGAATTGATTCAAATTGTATGGATCCTCTATTTGGTTAGTTCATTTTTTGTACGGATGAATGGTTGGATGAGTGAAACTATATGCTTATGTATTTGTGTATTGTGGATTATGATATGTGACATGAGAGTGTGCGATACATTCTTTGTTCCTTAGCAATTTCGAGGACAAATTTTTTTAAAGGGGGAGAATGTAGTACCTTGAAAATTTGATGTAAATACATATATATACATATATATATATATAATAATTAAATATTAACAATATAATAGTGTTGAATAATTGAATTTATTGTGTCAATAAAATAAATTTAAAAGGAGGGGAAAAATGGTCATTTTTCTAACTTTGGAATTTGATGATGAAACTAGGCCATGCAACCATCTCGTCTTTCTGATGCACACAGTATATTTTTTTGCCTCATTTAGAGTCTATATGAAGGATTTATGGGCGAATTTGTATTGAGCTGAATGAGCGCTAAATTTGAATTTAAATTTGAAGTGGGCTATTACTTTCTGTCCATTTATAATTCTACATACATAACTTCCATTTAAATTTCTAGAAATTGACACCGTTCTTTTCCTCTTCTTTTTCCATCTTTAATCAAAAAACTTCATCATATCTCACTTAAATCTCAATAGATTAACATGAACTTAGCGGAATGACAAAGATAATGGAGAGGACTACACATCTATACCAATTTGAAGGAGAAATTCCAAAGGTTGAAGGTGCAGAAATCCGGGTAGTGGAGGCGTAGGTAGTAGAAAGGTAATTCGGTGAGTGATCCATGCTTTCCTCTAGATATAATGCAACTATGATTCTATAACTGATTTGTAAAGTCCAGATTGGAGTTGACAACCATTACGGTTACTTAATTTCATAAATAAATAGGGTTTTGGGAGGGATTTGATAGAAACAGTTGACAATAAACTAGATTTCACTATTTGCCTTGAATTTAATGAATATATAATGAAAATTGATGAATTTAAATATAAACCGAACAAATGAAACATAAGGTTAGGTACTAGGGACATTCTTAGGTGATCGGAGGCACAATTGAAGCAGCCAGAGGCAAAATGACATGGAGGAACGATGGAAATTGCGCCTAAATTTTCCAAAATTCATCTTGATCGATCCACCGGTCATAGCAACGGATCCATCGATAGCCTATTACAGACACAGGTTGAACCAGGACCCAAATATTCTAATATATAGTAATTTCTATTGATTCGTCTCTTGATTCTTTTGTTGCTAAAAGGCATTTAGAGGCTATTGATGAGGCAATTGTTAACATTACGATTCCAAGTTGAATTGGGTTATGCTGGTCATTGGTTGAGACGGATTTGTATGTTAGTCGTGATATGGAAAATGATGCAACGTCGACATAAATGTTTACAAGCCTGTGGTGTAAGTAGGCAACCAAGGATACGAGCTCGTGACATAAGTAGGTGATCCGTGTATTGTGTTGCTTCCTCGAAGTGGTTCAGCGAACCCGTATGGAGGATGGATGGTAAATGATCATATAGTGCTAGAGGAAAGTCTAGAACGTTAGGATGTGAGTCGAGTTTGTAAACGAGGACAATAGGCGACCAGGTAGCACATGAGGCAAGTCCAAGGAAGTGAGTCCTATATGCGATTGACTTGACGTTAGATAATAGGTGACCCTATAGTGCACGAGTCGAGTCCAGGAAAGTGCATCCATATAAATGTGATGTGATATGTCTGGATGTGTATGGTATGTTAAGGATAGTACCACGGTAGGAAGTGAAGTGGTTTAGACGTTAGACTCATATCATATATAGTATTATCTTTATAGTATAAGTAAAGTAAGTATGGCTTACTTGCCAGACTTATGTCTAACACATTCATGTTTTTCATCTTTATTTATATATCTAATTTGATGGAGTTTGAAGACGAGATGGTATAGAAGACATGGATTTATTTGTACATAGTTTAAATAATGTAAATTAGTATTATGACTTAGATTTGATCATGTATATTGATTGGGTTTAGTGCGTATTATGCAGAGATATGTATCTAACAGTGTGAGTACATTATGATATAATCAAATTAATTATAAGGTATTGATATTATATTTAGTTTCCTTCCTCTATGAGATTTAAATTTAATAATTAGATATGCATTGCTTTTTCTTGTTATCACATTACAAAGGTTCGTTCGTTTCGGTTATCAAGGTGTTGGTGTCGATTCGAGCATTGAATCCTTTGTCAAAATGGTAGATTGTTACACGGTTGTTACACAACAATGCCTTTTGGGTTTTTTATGAAGGTAATAAATGGATGATATAAACCTAATTTATAGCATAGAGCAGCTTTTGATTCATTACATCCTAATGTCTTTTTAAATTTGGCATATTTGTCATCGTGATACGGAATTTTATTATTGCTGTACCAAAATCTACTTACTTAAGTCCTCCGCTATCATTAGTTTGGTTCAATATTTGATGGGTCTCATATCATAGTATTTCTTGACATGTCATATTCGAAAACATAATCAGCAAGTTTGCATCACTATATAGGTATTTGAAATAGTTTGCTATTTCTTTTTGAAGATTATTACATCCAAAAATTACCAACATTTGGCATGAAATTTTTTGTCGCTTCATTCATTAATTTCAACTAGTTCATATTTTCATGTAGTTTTAAAAAATTTCTGATATTTATTACTTAAACAAGAAAACAGAAACTTAAAACCACCAACATGTACACACTGCCTTTCCCCATTTCAAAATAACGCTTCTACGTAATTTCCAAATTTATTTTTCACTACTTCCAGCTGTCTAGAGGTAAAATTATTTCCAATAACAAATATTCTTTACTATATTCACCTAAACCGGCTGATTTTTAATCCAATTACCCTTTACTCACTAAATCCATTTTCCTCAATTTTTTTCTTCCTTTTATAGTGAACCATAGTAATGTTTTCCTAAATGCATAAAACATGTAACAATTCTAACTTAGCAATTAATTATGCTTTTACTTAATGATTTTGATAATTTGTTTGCATCCAACTAATATAGCACCTTGCGCCACCCTTATACTGATTGTTTATATGTTAAGTAATTTTTCATTTTCTCTTATCTAAGATTTGGTATTTCCTGAATTATGCACTAACTTGAAATAAGACTTTGTGCAATTTGGTGAAGTTGAATTGTGAAATAAAATTAGGATGATTTGCATGTTATTTCTGTAAAGTAGATGCATGCCATCTTCTCAATCATGGGATTTTATTAGGAATAATTTGAGACAAATTCCATCTTTCTTCAAGTTTAAATTACTAGATGTGCATTTTAATATGTACGTAATATTACAAAATAATATGCTTCTGTATTGTATATAAAATTTGATATATTTTATGCTGGTACATATTTTTAATTTTAATAGTTTTTTATATTACAAAGCACCAAATTAGGAATAGAACATCACAAGGATCAAGACCTCCACTTGCCGGAAACCAATTGGTCAAAAATGGATTTTAAAGAAGAAAAAAAGACCTAACAGTACCATAAGAAAATATGAGCCTCGATTAGTAGCAAAAGGATATTGTCAAGAGGAAGTGCTTGATTAGTTTGATACTTATCAACCAGCAATAAGAATTACATCTATAAGAGGTTTGATTGCAATAATAACAATATATAATTTGGAAACACACCAATCGGATATAAAAACAACACTCTTAAATTATGAATTAGAAGAAAAAATTTATATGGATCAACCCGAAGGATTCGTAATAAAGGTCAAGAAAAGAAGGTTTGTAAATTAGTAAATCCTTGTATTGACTTAAATAAGCATAGAAACAATGACATGAGAAATTTGATTATACCATGTTATCGCATAGATTTAAAATTAATGGATGTGATAAGTGCATATATACTAAAAAACTTCAACATGGGTTTGCATTGTTCGCTTATACATTTACGACGTACTTATAATGGGAACAAATAGAGATGTAATTAACTCTGTAAAACAAATGCTAAAATCCATTTTTAATATGAAAGATATGGGAATGGCAAGTACAATATTGGGAGTTTGTATACAAAGAAAGCCCAAAGGATATATTCTTACACAATACCATTATATAGAGAAAATACTATGAAAATTGGACATTATGACTATAAACCCGTAGCAACCTCATCCGATCCAAATTTTCGTCTTATGAAAAATAAGGGTGATAGTGTGCCATAGTTGAAATACACAAAAAAATTAGGAAGTTTGATGTACGTAATGAATTGTACATGGCCTGGTTTAGTTTATTCCATTAGTAGATTAAGTAGGCATACATCTAACCCTAGAAAAGATCACTGGAATGCATTGGTTAGAATACTTAAATATTTAAAGCATACAATGAAATATGGGTTACAGTACTCAATATAACCTATTATTTTGGAAGGATATTATTATGCAAGTTATATATATGGAAACACGGAAAGTAAATCCACAAGTGGATATGTATTTACCCTTGGTGCAGCAGTAGAGTATTGGAAGTCATCGAAACAAACTTTGGTTGCATGCTCAACAATTGAAGAAGCGTTCGTAGCTTTAGAATATGCCATTGAAGATGTAGAATGGCTTCAAAACTTTTTGGAAGATATTCCATAATAGCCAAAGCTTAGGACTACTATTTGTATAAATTATGATAGCATGGCTGCAATCACAAGCGCTAAAATTATTTTACAATGGAAAGTCAAGCACATAAGAAGAAGGCATGAAACTATTAAACACTTCTCAAGAATGGAGTAATGTCAATTGACTATGTTAAGTCAAAGTAGAATATAGCCGATCCTTTGACTAGAGTGCTATGCAAGGAGCAAGTAATATTTACATTGAGGGGAGTGGGCTTAAAGCCAATATAATAAGACATAACTCGTTGGAAACCTAATCTAGCTAATTGAAGATCCATTGGTCTAGGTTCAACAGGCAAACTGATTAGGGATGTCTCGAAAGGTAAAATCACACAAACATACTCGTTCCTAAGATGATTGAAATGTGTTTCCTGCAAGAAGATTCGGGTGGATTATTATTCTTAATAATACAAATATATTACTTTAAGAGGAATATGGCAGGATATTCTTGATTAGTGTAACCTATACAAAAGTGATATGGGATGGCATCTATCAGCGTTATATGGCTACACTCTATAAAGCTCTATTTAAGACAGGATATGTTCATGACCAAAATGATTGCAACCGAATGGACTGAAATGTGTCAAATTTAATATTTGTGACACTTATTGTTTAAGTTTACTATAAAAAGCAAATAGTTTAAGATTTTGTATCACTGCATTGCAAAGTAAATCCGATATGTGCTCACAATAGAAGGTTAAAATCTAGAAGACACCTCTCTAAATGCATTTCAAGTCATACTAATGATTGGAAAAACTTATTTTTTATTCAAATGTGGGGTAACTTAGAGTTTGAATAGAAAATGCGGGTTATTGTCGAAAATTTGGTAGAATTTAAAAATAAAGTTTTGGTGGGTGTTAAAGGTTTTATTTTTTAAAAAACTATTTTGGCGGGAGGTGCCATTTCGAATACACACAACTGTTTTCTAATGGTCATTTCCAAATAAGCGTGCTTATTGAATTCCTATATATACAAGTCAAAAATTCCAAACAAAAACCACATTTAATTCTGTTCTACTCCTCTCTACACTCTTTTTCACGCAATCTAAAAGGAAACATAGATTGGTATTTTCCATAATCCAAGTCATCTCAGCAAGCTTTGAGTTGAGAGTTGTATCTTGTAAGGTAGATGTCTATTATGAGAAAACTACATCATAGTGTAGGGACTAATTTTTGTCTTAGGACATTGCAACTGCAAGCCTGCCTCAAATTAAGTCAGTAATTTCTAATTTACTTATATTATTTTAAATACTTGTTTTTTTGACAAAACTATAGTGTAGATTAAGCCATATTCATTATATAGTTAACCGTTTACAAAAGTGGTGTTTTGTAACTTATCTGTTATTAGTTCCAAGATTAATCTCATTCTTTTAATAGATTACTAATAATCTAAAACTAATTTTTTTTTCTTTCTGAAATTTACTATTCTGTTTCATAATGGATCAATCAGTGATGTTGGCAAAAATAACTCGATTGTCGAGAAACCAGACAAGTTCTATGGAATTTATTTCGAAAGATGGCAATAGAAAATGTTGTTTTATGTCACAATTTTGAACTTGGCTCATGTGTTCAAGTAGGAGAAACTAGTGCAAAATGAATCTTCGATTACTATAGATGCTCAAAAAGAAATCAATGCTTGGACGCGTAGTGAATTTCCTTGTAGAAATTATATCCTTATTGGATTGGATGACACTCTTTATGATGTCTATATAATTTGTAAAAAGCAAAGGAATTTTGGTAGTCTTTGGAAAAGAAATATTTGAAAACAGCAGCAAGTCCATTGAAATTCGTCATTGGCAAATTTATGAATTATAGGATGGTTGACGATAAGTCCAGTCTCAACCAAGTAGGGAACTATATATTATAATCCATGAATTATAATCTTAAGGCATCAGTCTTAATGAGAAATTCCAAATGGATGCTATCATTAAGAAATTGCGTCCATCCTGGAAGAATTACAAACATGAATTGAAATACCTGACCGAGCAGTTATCAACGAAAAATATGGTTCTAAAACTTCATGTTGAAGAAGGGAACATAATAAATGAGCATATGAAGCTAGAGCAAACATTGTGGAAGGAGACTCATCTATGTCAAAGCCTAACTTTCAGAAGAAAAACGTAAATGGACCACAAAAGGTTCTACGCTTGCACCAAAATTAAAGAATTCATGCTAAAGGGTGTATGTTGGATTTATGGGAAATTAGAGCATAAAGCACAAGTCTATTTCCAAAGGAAGGATCAAAATACCAATGGAATCATAACAGAAAAATAAAGCACATATGGGAATAACCACTGATTTTTCTGCTATGGTTTCGAAGATTAAAATTTCCTATGATACCAAAGATTAGTGGGTTGATGTCGATGCCACAAAACACATACATTATGACTAGGCTCGATTTTTAACCTATCATCCAATTAAAGGTGAAAATCAATACAAGGGCAATGCATTATCATCCTCTAAACAAGGAAAAGGAAATGTGATCCTGACACTTACTTTTGGAAAATGATAGACTCTCATGGATCTACTACACGTACCGAAAATTAGGAAGAATATAACATTAAGTCCTATTTTGGGTAATAAGGAATTTAAACTTGTATTTTAGTCTGATAAGTTTATATCCAAAAAAGATGAAGAAGTTGTAGGAAAGCGCTATGTTATAGATGGTATTTTTTTTAAACTTAATGTATACTCTAATAATTGTATTAGTAATAATAGTAATAATAATAAGGCTTATTCTTACTTGCTTGAGTTTATCAATTTATGGCATTAATGGCAAGGTCAAGCAAATTATCGTACTATAAAAAGAATGAAATAGTTGGGACTAATACTAAACTATAACCCTAATTCTAGTAATATTCATAAATGTGAAGTATGTACCAAATCCAAGTTTGTCAAACAACCTACGAAGTTTGTAAACAAATTGAATGATGTATTAGGATTAATTCATTATGATCTTTGACTCCAAGGGAACACCAACTCATGGAGGGAAAAATTATTATATCTCATTTAGATGATTGTAGCAAATATTGTTATGTATACGTAATACTTAGTAAAGATGAAGCCTTAGCATGATCAAGGCATACAAGGAAAAAGTAGAGAATCAACTGGATAAGAAAATTAAGATCATAAATTATGATAGAGGAGGAGAATAGAATCACATGCATTCTCAGAATCCAGTACCTCTTATGGAATTGTCTGTCAAACGACTAAACCTTATACTCCTTAAGAAATTAGTATCATAGAATGCAAAAAATGGAACATTCAAGGTTATGATTAATTCCATGCTTAATAGTTCTAATGTTCCATATGGGCTGATGATCTATATGCTGCAAACACCATCTTAAATCAAATCCCTCATAAAAGGACAAGAAAGACTCCTTGTGAGTATTGAAAGGAAAATTTCCTTCTTATAAGAAACTGAAAGTGTGGGGTTGTTTGGCTAAGTCAGAGTTCCTTTATCCAAGTGAACGAAACTTGGACCAAAAGGTATAGACTTTGTATTTATTGGACACATAAGCAACAACGCAACATACAGAGTTATGGTTCCCAAATCAGAAATACCTGACACTCATGTAAACACTATACTCGAATGTGATAGTGCGATGTTTTTGAACGCATTTTTCCATACAAAAAGGAAAGTACCAATATTATAAACAAAATAATACAAGATGTTAGTAATAAAAAACAAGCATCTTCGTCTAGTGTCCAAGAAATTAAAGAAAGTGAAACTAGAAGAGCAAGTAAAAGAATGAGAAACACCAAGGATTTTGGACCAGATTTTTTGACCTTTATTACTGAAGATGAACCTCAAACCTACAAATTTTCTTTGAAATCATCTAAAGCACCTTATTAGAAGGAAGCTATTCAAAGTGAAATGAAATACATTATAAAAAATGATACATGGAAATTAATTGACTTATCCTTAAGGAATAAACAAATCGGATATAAATGGATTTTTAAGAAGACAATAAGACCAAACAATACCATAAAAAATGTAAGGCTTGATTAGTAGCCAAAGGATACCGTCAAAAGGAAGGGATAAACTACTTTGATACTTATTCATCAGTAATAAGAATTACGTATATAAGGATTTTGATTGCAATAATAGCAATCTATAATATGGAAATACAACAAATAGACGTAAAAACAACATTCTTAAATTGTGAATTAGAAGAAGTAATTTATATGGATCAACCCGAAGGTTTCACAGTAAAAGGTCAAGAATGGTGCAGCAACCCGAATTCCAGCGGTCCGAATTTTTCGCAAGAATGCTAAAAACCATGCCCACTGAAGCCCGAGTTGGGTATCTGGTATCCTGCAAATGGGCATAGATAAATATATCAGAGCTCAATTAATTATCTCATAGCGGAATTGGCTAAAATATAATAGTAAGTAAATACTCACCCAAATAATAACACTTTCTAAGCAAGTGTCATAAAGCTGAGAAGTCTCTGCCATCTACCTAACCTGTAGGATGTTTTCTGGTGAATGAATAAATTATATACATCTAGGCTTAATTCTACATATACCGTTTTATTTCCATTTATTCTTATATTAGATTCATTATGTTACAATACTCTCACCTCTGCTCGTGAACCGTTCCGATCTACTCCATAGTAGATAAAACCTAATAACTAATGTATACATATATGTAGCTATATGCCCAATGACCATATTTTTCCTAGGTACCACCCATGGTACCTTCCGTATCCTCCTCGAAAAGGACTCCATCGTCTAGGTTCGAGAGTGTTCCGTAACTACATCTGTAAAGGACCACTTCGTAAGACCTATAATACAGATGCTCCTCTACTTACTAAGAAAACGTAAATTACATCCGCATTAGTCTATACCAGTGCTCGGACATCCACAATGTACCACCCAGTGCATACGTTAAGGACTGTGTAATCGTTCCGTCTACTATCTAAGTCCTTCCCACAAGGTCTACCTTATACGAAAATCAGTCGGGGATTTTCTATATCTGTAAAGGATTACTTCATTAGGCTTACAATACATATATTCTAGTTGGTATGTCCCTTTCTCTTCATGGCTATGGTCCCATGCAGCGACCCCTCAACTAATCGAAAGGCTTCTAAAGAGTTAAGTGGTTGTGCCCTACTATAAACAATCAAACAACCAATTGGCAGTGACCCTCCATCTAATGTCTCGATAGTGAAAGTATCATTGGACTATTGGTTTAACTCTAGTCTTTCCCGAACTCGCTCTTGGTCTTGATGCTGGCCGATATCCGCATGCGACTATCCTTAACCTTACTTGCAAGTACTGGACATACAAATACCCTACTCTAAACACCAAGCCCTTCTGACTACCTACAAAGGATCCTCTTCGTTAAGCCTACAATGCGAATGCAGTCAAGGCATACTCTTTTTATGGAACACCTACAGACCTGCCTCTGGGGATGCAGCTTCGTTAGGCCTACCCAGAGGGCCATCCTAGAGTATCCTCATGTCCCGTTAAAGTCTCGTACTTCCTTCTAGCCCAAAATCACTAAGTTGGACGTGCTCCTCCATTTTTGAAATCCCTGATGAACTGCTTCGTTAGGAGCTTCATCCTTTGGGCTGCTCCAAACGCATTTTGATTCTTTTATTAGACCCTAAGTCTAAGCTTTTAATTTGCGTTTAGTTTGCTTTCTTATTCTGTTGGCTACCTATTTTAATTTAATTAGCACTTCTTTTTCCCGTCTCACTTCTAACTATTGTGAGATAACTGTATATCTAATAGGGAATGCTGTTAGTATGAGTCATATTTACTATCTTTCTTATTTAACTTAATATATAAATTCTTAAGTTCCTTAAAATAAGCATCCTTTATTATTTCTGTTTTATTTGCTTATTAACTTAATATAAGTTGTTTAAATAAGCTTCTATCATTATTCTCTACTATCATCGCGTACCAATTTATTTTAAGTCTCACGATAAGCTTTTCCATTCTTATTTCATAATTATAACCTATGTTATAATTCTACTTGGAATTGTTACTTTTTCTTCTTTTATAGTCCGTTATACAATTACAAGCGTTTCTTGCCTAGTCTGCCTTCTTTTATTATGATATAGAATTTTCTTTAATTTCCTAAAATTACATGATTCACTTATCATAATAATTGCCTAGTTAAATAGCCTGCGCAGTAAATGCAGACTTAAGCTCCTTAAATTTCTTTATAGCCTCAAATTCTTAAATTAATTATTTTCTTGTTTCAAATCATACTTTACTGTATTGTCCGATATTTTAGGAAGTAATTCTATTTTATTTGGTTGATTATGAAGACTATATAATCCATTTCCATATCTTAATATTGAATAACACTATAAACAATAATCCGTAACTGCAAGGTGTCTCTTTTACTATTTTGGAGTAGTGTAAAATACAGTGGTTTCTCTATTTTACACTAATTTCCCCTTTTTATTTCTTTTATTCTGGCAGTTACGTTTATCGTTATCTTTTAGATATTAAGTTAAGGAAATGTATCCTATTTTCTAAACCAACCGATTAATTTAATAATTATCCCTAAATTAACTTTTCCCATTTTAATGCAATTTATTATAGTGATTCTATTCCTCAACTTTTATTATTATACATCTAATTTCCTTCATTTCAGTTCTCTTAATCATATAATCCATATTCGTGTTTAATCTATTTTAATCCATATGCGAAGAAAGAAAAGAGAGGATAGAAGAAAACTGAAGCTTGCATAAAAATCCAAAACGTAGAACGAAAGGTGTAAATAAGGTATAGAAAATGGTGTATAAATACTGTAAATAAACTGCAAGTTTTCTTATAGTTTAACCTAAATTAATTAATATGATTAATTACTAAATAAAATTTTCTAAACGGGAATCTAACGATGATATATCTTAAACTTAAAAGATATATAAATAAATCCACTCACGTGTCGTCCTTAGCTTCGCTTGTGCTCCGCCTGGTTCCACGGTCCTTCTGGATCCCCTTCTTCCAATGCGTATAATATTTTAATTTAGAAGATCTTCCTCTTAAAAATTATTTGCTTTTTAGGGTTCAGCCTTAGGCAATGAACCCATGGGGGAAAATCTAATTGTAAGAAGATAGCTTGGCCTAGGGTCCTATTTATATTGGAGCTTGGGGATCTAAGACTGTCGAATTCTTGGATTGAACCTGGTGCCACCACGTCACAAGGTTGTTCGGAGCCAAAGGAGTGAAGAACGTATGCCTCAGATCGCACAAAAAGGAGAAAACACGTCACAGTATAAACCTGGACGAATTTTCATCTAGATTGCACGTGGGTCGACCGGGCGGTCAACCGCCCTTAGTAAGCGGTCGACCGTTGTGCCCATTGGGTCGACCTACGGGTCGGCCCATATCCGTGTTATTATATTTTTTCGAATCGATTACTTATTTTGTTTTGTTCTTAATTCCTTCGTATTAGTTTGGTTTTAGACAAGTTATATATGGAAACTGTTCAGAAAATTGTCCTGGATGCAATGGTACAAGTTCCGAAGCCATATTCTGATAATTCCAAAATTATTTATTTTCATTACTTATCGTTATACGTTAAATTTTAACTATATAAGAATGCGGGGTGTTACATTCTACCACCCTTAAGAAATTTCATCCCAGAAATTTGACAAGGGTAAAAATTTATATAATCTCTCGCATTAATTACAACCATTTTGTGTACATCCAATTTTGCAACCATCCGTGCTTTTGTGCAAAAGTGCTTTTCAAGTCAAAGTATGTACACATATCTCCAAGCGGTACCTCCTATATGAATGCTTTTTATTTTAAAAGTTTACTTTTAAAACAAGATGCACACAACCTAAATATACTTGCAATTTCTATATGAATGCAACTTTTTGAAAAAATTAAAATATTTTTCATCCAATTTTTTCCCCACACTCCTATTATATAGGGGTGTAGTTCAACCAATTTTTTGTCCAAATCCTAACACACAACTTTTAATATTCGAATTTCAAAAAAATCTAATTTTCTGAATTCGAGTTCTTACGTTAGAAAGAAGACAGAAAACGGAGAAACTTCATTTTTCTCCGATTTTCTTTTTCGTACATCTTTCCCCATACTTGGAATTTTAGATTGCTATCCTATAAAAACCCCTTTTTAATTTTTCCCAAGCATGCTTTACATAAGAAAATAGCTTTTCAAATCTTTAGTTGATGTTTCCGTCATCTCTTTAATTTGCTGTTTTCCTTTTTGTTATTCTTATAACGTTCTTATGTCCTTATTTTCAACTTGTGAATATCATAAAAATAAAGAGAAAAAGCATCGATACTGATATACTACCATAGAATTTTAAATGCATACTTAAGAGTATAATTTTATAACTAAAAAGAGAAAACAAACCATACTACAATAAGATACTAGATAGATAACATATGTAGGCTGACATAGCCATCATCTTGGGCTGAGGGCATATGCCCCTGTCCGCCCTGACACAGGAAAGTTCTCATAAAGGAATCCAAACAGCTAAGGCACTCCTCCTGCCGCCTAGTGCTCGCCTCAACCTCATGTTGAGACCTAGCTAACTCATCCTGTCTCCTAATCATCTCCTGCTGCCCTTAAAGAATCTCTGCGTGCTCCCTAGCGAGCCGCTCTTGCCTCTCGGCAAGGGTTCTTGTGACGACCCGGAATTTTTGTATATTTGAAATTGGAATATTTAATTAATTTTAAATATTCAGAGGTTAATTATAAACTTAAATTTCAAATATCGCTGTTTATTGAGTAATTTAATAATTAAATTAAATTTATATTGAAGTTGGATAAAATAGTAAATCTGGTATTCTAAGCTAACTAAAAATATTTTGAAAGCTCATAAAATTCGTAATGATAATACTGAAGATAATAGAAGCTTCAGAATGTAATTTCAAACTATTTTGTTCAGTTTTGAAATTTATCGTTTGAATCGATATTTAAAAATAGCCTTCCGAGGCACAGTCTCGGAATTCGACGAAACCAGTTCCATTGGATCCGTAAAATTGAATTATTATCGGGTTTCAAATTTCGTGGTGAGTGGAGTTGTTTTGTGATCGTACGGTATATAAACGTTGACATACAGATCGAGAATTCTCTATAATAAAATATATATATTGGCTAAGTCAGGTACAGTTGAGTCCCTTTTCAATCGTACGTTCTTTAGCTTCTGAAACACGCGAACGTCTCTTTGGGATAGCCGACCTACTCTCTTCATTCAACAAAAGCAAACACTCGAGAGAAAAAAATAAAAGAGAAACAAAATGGCAGCCGATTCAAAAAAATCAAATTTTCACCCCTTTATCCTTATTCAAAACAAATCCGCTTCCTCTTCACCATTCGCAAGTTAGAAATTGGGGATAAATGAATCGCGTGAGCTGTGGCAATTCAATCGACATCGGAGGGGTCTCGATTTTCGAATGGTGGTAGCCATCATGGGGAGAGCTCCGCGCGCGACTGTAGGGGGGCGAGCTTCATGGGGTTCGTTGCTTTCCAAGCTGACAAGGCATGGCGTGTCGTGTTCAAGTTGAAAGTAAGCTCGCGCGCGTGCTCAAGCAAGGGGAGATGCGAGGCTGGGTTCATCGAATCGCGTGGAGCAGTAGAGTTTCGACAGGGGTGACGTGCGTCCTTCCAGGCAAGTGGATGTTCGATTGCTTGAATAGTAGCTCATGGGTCCGCATAGCATTGTCAGTCAAGATGTTTTAGGGAAGGTACTATCTCTGGTTTTAGCATAGGAATTGTGAATTTAATCAAATACATAAAACGAAGTATAAAAGCAAGAGAAAAAAAAGGAAGAAGTTGTTACAGTAAGGTTTACAATTTATATTCAGTTTTAATGTTATATGTATAGATTTATATATCTATACCGGTTTTGAAAATAATGATGAATGAACTGCAGCAAGTATATATAAATATATACGGTTTATGTATCCAAAATTTAATGATAATGTACATATAGGTAGATATATATGGGTTTAAAGTAAAACAGGTAAGTTTATATAAGATTTGAAAAAAAAAATATAGGATTATTTAAAAATAATATGTTATGGAGATAGATTTGCTTAATGAACTTATTTAATTTTTGGGTTACTAAAGATAATGTGTTAAAGAAAATTATTAGTTTAAAAATTTAAACCATTAGTTAATTAAAGTGGAAATTAGGGAGGCATCCCTATCATACTTTCATATTGTAAAGCGGGTCCCTGTCAAAGTTTCATTGTAAAGCGGGTCCCTGTTTTCTAGAAACGAAGAAAAATTATTTGTAACGACCCGGGATTTTGTGAAAATTGTCATCGTCAAATGACGATTAACTTAGTGGTTAATTGCTGTTAAGTGTTTTAATTAGTAGTAAATTCGTTTAAAAATTGGTTAAGTAAATATGTGATTTTACAAATTTAAAAATCTTGGCCCAGGTTTCTATCTTGGGCTACGTTATAATAATATCTAGAGGCAAATGGGTTCCCCCAATCATTCGTTCAAAAACCCGGTCCCCCCTTTCTTTTTCGAACCCTAAAAAAAGAAATCAAACGAGATAATGGCGGTCTCGTCCTGGCGAATTAGGGCTTCGACTTGATTTCCTATGAGAGATGATGGCTGCCGTGATTTCTCTCGTTCGTTCTTCAATCAAATTAGGGCCTCGTGGTTAACTTCGAAGCCGCGCCTTGGTGGAGTGTTCGTTTCCCTGTAGCTTGTTTTAGCTG
Organism: Allium fistulosum; assembly: GCA_030737815.1. NCBI lineage: Eukaryota > Viridiplantae > Streptophyta > Magnoliopsida > Asparagales > Amaryllidaceae > Allium > Allium fistulosum. The sequence goes on along the minus strand of CM060907.1, from coordinate 417,747,319 downwards.
CTTCGGTTCGATTGCAAAGGTGAGTGATTTAAGTATCATTCGCATCTAATTCAAATTAGTAAATATTTTGTTGCTTGATTTTCTCGACTTTGTTTTCGTTGTTGTTGAACTTTGAATTTCTGAAGACTTCGATTATGCTTTGTGAATTTCATCCCTGTTTTCTCGTTCGTATTGACATGTTTGAATCTTTCTTTGACCGTTCGATATAATGTTGGATGGTGCGAATTATTCCTGACTGATTCACAATCGTATATTCTTGAGATGTTCGGTCGACTTGGTTTTGAAATTATCGGCTTTGAGGCCACTTCATATATGCATCGTTTGGCATCTGCTCGTAGTTATCCCTGGCCATTCTTGGTTCCAGGCCTTTGTTCAGGTGTATCATTGTGTAGTATGGTATCACCTGTGACTTGAATCCCTTGCTATGTCATTTTGAGTTGTATTTTTGATAATAAGAAATAGGCAACCTGGACTTGAAAATGTAGATCTAGTGCACACGCACAAGTGAAGTAACCAAAGCACTTGGCCACAAAATTTACATGCATTGCATAAAACAGCAAAATATTTGGGCACCTAGTTTTCTTGTGTACGAAATACATTTAAATGAATTTCCACAAATAAAATAACCTGGCCTCTGTAATTCGTATTCACTGGAAGAAGCAACAAATATCTGGGAACCTTATTTTATGACACGCATAAAAGAAGTAAAAAGAAAAATATAAAGAATCCAGCTTTGTAATTTATCACGCATGCAAATGAATGAAACCAGAGTGCTCTGCCCAAAATATAAAAACTGCATGCACTAGAAAATGACCTGGGCATGAATTCATGCATAGTTTGCATGTGCTAGGAATGCAAAAATGGAAAAGGAATGCCTGGACACTTCATTAAAATTCAAGTCTTTAGCAACCTGGACCTTATAATTTGTGCGCATGCACCATAAAAAAATGATGGAAGACCAACCCAAAACTCCACACCTAAGAGTTTATAAACGCAAACACTAGACAGTTGTATGCATAGTAAAATTACACTTACTATTTCTTGCTAAAGTCACGAGTATATACAGACAAGTGATAATCAAAGTAATAGTGAATGCGAAGAGAAATTATGCAGACACGTACAAATGTAATATCTGATCCATATTAGAAAAGTGAGTTGTATTTTTTAACATGGTTACTTGCAGGTGTACATTCTGGTATTCATTTAAATTGCTTCATTGATACCATTTTTGGATTCACTGGTCAAGTTCATTTCCGTAGTCTTCGTACTGTGGCCAGTTGCTCATTGTTTTCTTTTTCTACATAATTGTGTTTATCACAACCGTTTTGTTCATCCGAGCTTGCTCTGGATACTGTACACATGTGTGTTCGAGTATGCATTAGCATGAGATGTAATCTTGTTTTAGTCTGAACTTTTGTTTGAGTTCCCTATGTACAGTTTTATGGTTTCCCTTGAGTCTGTGCATATTGTAACCTTGAGTTTATACATTTCTATTGGTCTTGTTTGTGTCACTTCGGGTTGCACTTACCCTACCACCATTCATTTCGAGTATGTGATGCTCTGTCCAGTTTTATGCATTTTGGGCTGTTGATATATGGTTTCAGTGATATATTCTGGATTTATACCAATCTTGAGCTATTGATTTTGGTCGAGACTTGCTTCAGTTTGGCTTGTTTCAGTTGTCCTTGTTCATGTGGTTTAGTTGTACTTGAATGTCTACTGTCTCATTTCTGGTTTGCCTTGCCTTTGTGGCCTTCACTTTTGTATAGTCTGCACATGTTACTTGTATCACTCGTTCTGCCTTCACACATATGTTCCTCTGGTATAATTGTCCTTGTTAGAACCTTGGCCTTTGTGTATTCATCTTGTTGCCAGTTCCTTGGTCACTTCCAGTGACTTGTAGCATTCTTTATTGATCAAGTTAGACTTGAACTATGTGACATCAGTTTGGTTAGATCACTTGTTGTAAAACTGCCTGGCCGTGCTACTTCCAGTTGCAGTTTTAAACTAGACTTGTCAGTTGAGTTACTGTGGGTATGTTCCATGTACAGTTTCATTTGTATTGTTATCATGCTTGAGTTGAACCCGATTTCGGGGTTTGACCTTGCGATCATTTGTGATTTCTCTGAGCTTTTGTGTACCTCCTGCGATAGTGGCGAGGCAGTACACGCGTGCGTGTACTGCAGCCCTATCAGATTTGACAGCTTTAAATTGATTGAGTCGATTTGATAAATTGTTTATTTATCTCTGTTGATGATTTAAATCTGCTGATTTTTGTTAAACACTGTTAAGTGTTATATTGTCCGTTATCCGGTTTCTTTGTTTAAAGAATCGGATAGACGGGAATTATAGTGACTGTCGTCTATTTAAATTATTACTGCCTATATGCACTAATAAACTGGTTTGAATTAGACTGACCTGGGTATTATTTTCTTTTGAATGTAATACTCGGGTCAGACCCGAGTTATTTCAGGTTGTAGATTTTCTTCTTTGAGTTGCTGTTCAGGATTTGAAGACTTTTCACACCTTCTGAAGTTGTCAGTGTCATTTTGTAGCAGTCGTGTCATTGTATAGAACGATATGTATTCATGTATATTAGTCGATAATGTACTTGTATATATAACTTCTAGAGTCGACAGTGGTAGTTGTATCATATGTATCGTGTCAACTATGTATTAACTGACATCAGTTATATATATATATGAGACTTTTGTTTTTATCCGTGTTCCGCATTTATATTATCTGTGTTATTGTTATATCTAATGTCCTAAACTATTATGAACCGTCGTAGTTCGTTTTATACTAGTATTGGGTGTGTCGATGGGAGTAAACAAATCATAGAAGAAAAAAAAAAAAAAGTATATACCACTCCTATCGAGATAACCGATATTAGTGTAAGGCCAATTACGGATGGTCGCTCCTATCCAGCCTTATTCTTTGTAATAATAGACAGTATTTACTTTAATACTCTTTGTTATTATGAGCATAGAGGTGGGGCGTTACAGTTGGTATCAGAGCTTGGGGTTTATGGACATAATATAAAACATAACTTGGATGGAACATATGTTACAACTATTGGTCGATGTTTTATCTGTGATTTGAGTCAAAACTAATGTTTTGAAATTTTGATGAAATTTTTAAATAACTTTATTTAAAAATAATAGTGAAATTGTGTTCTGATGATTTGATTGATTTGTGTTCCGTTTATCAGAGTGCGCAGCGGAAACAGTGAAACTGTCTTCGCTGAGTACAACTGATAATCTTTTTGATTTAAAAATCAAAATACGAAATTGATATGAATTCCAATTGTTGTTTACATAGTTGTAATTATTTGTTTCTTTGAGAATTTCGAATCCAAATTGAGGATTCGAAGAAATTGCAGATATGTGATTTTGTTGAAATTTCCGCTGGCTTTCTTTTGTACTAATCATCTATTGATTAGATTTTGCTGTTTTGAATTGTCTTCATTGAAGATACCTTCGAATGGTTTCTTTGTTCATTCTGTAGTACGCGCAAAAATTTGAATTGCGCGTTACTGCATTTATTTTTACGTTGAACCGATGCTTGGTTATGAAACGTATTTTGTTGCCGTTATTTTTATAACGGGATTTTTACACCAATGCTGAATTTTTGAGGCACGGTGTTTTGTTGACAATTTTAATGAATGAAAATTCACTGATGTCACATTTTGATGTGAATTCTTTTGATGAGATATTTGATGTTTTAAAATTACTGTCGCCTTGACTTCAGTAACAGCCCACTTTTTAAAAGTGGATTTTCAAGCGGTTATTCCGCAATACTGATGTGTAACCGTTTTACGGTATTTTTAGAAGCACAATTTCCTTATCGAAATTGTTACTGATTTGCTGCTTTAATCACGTGATTGGAAAAATCGTTTTAAAATGAAAATTGTTTTATAAATTTTTAATAGTTTGAGTTTTCAAAAGAATGAGAAAGCGACTTAAACGATTCAGCAAAATCGAGGATTATGACCCCTTTCTTTTACTGTTTCGCTTAATTCCGGACTTGTCCGTTTGAGAATGTGAAATGTATTTTTACAAAATACACAATTTTACACTTTCAAGGAAACGATGAAGAGAATCAAACGATTTAGTAAAACACGTGGTATGGGACATGTGCGTTTGCTATTTCGGTTAATTCCGGACTCGTTAATTGAAATATTTGATGATTTTGTGTGCTTTCGAGCCACTATGAGGACCTTCGGGTCATTTGTTGGGCTTTCGGGCCACTCTGCGGACCTTCGGGTCAAATACTAGTACTAGACCTTCGGGTCACTCTGCGGACCTCCGGGTCAATCTGATGGGCGCCAAAATTATGTTGAGTACTTGGTAGGCTTCGGCCACTCTGAGATGCACGTGCGGCGAATTAAAAACTCGCCATCAGATGGGATCGATCCAAGCTTTTATGTTGATTTTCTAGTCTTCTTAATTGATTTCTAGATATTTGTTGCTTCCAATTATCTGCAGGTAATTGGATATTTGTTGATATGAGTTCTGATTATCGTTTTTGGTAATCAGATATTTGTTGTTCCTAATTATCGCTTGTGATAATTAGATATTTGTTGATATGAGTTTTGATTATCGTTTTTGGTAATCAGATATTTGTTGTTCCTAATTATCGCTTGTGATAATTAGATATTTGTTGATATGAGTTCTGATTATCGTTTTTGATAATCAGATATTTGTTGTTCCTAATTATCGCTTGTGATAATTAGATATTTGTTGATATGAGTTCTGATTATCGTTTTTGGTAATCAGATATTTGTTGTTCCTAATTATCGCTTGTGATAATTAGATATTTGTTGATATGAGTTCTGATTATCGTTTTTGATAATCAGATATTTGTTGTTCCTAATTATCGCTTGTGATAATTAGATATTTGTTGATATGAGTTCTGATTATCGTTTTTGATAATCAGATATTTGTTGTTCTTAATTATCGCTTCAGATAATTAAATATTTGTTGATTTTAGATTTAATTATCGCTTGAGATAATTAAATACTTGTTGATTTGAGATTTAATTATCGCTTGAGATAATTAAATATTTGTTGCTTTTAATTATCGCTTGAGATAATTAAATAATTGTTGAATTTAGATTTAATTATCGCTTTAGATAATTAAATATTTGTTGCTTTAAATTATCGCTTGAGATAATTAAATATTTGTTGAATTTAAAATTTGATTATCAATTGTGATAATCGAATATTTGCTGAATTTGAAATTTGATTATCGATTGTGATAATCGAATATTTGTTAAATTTGAAATTTGATTATCGTTTTGATAATCGAATATTTGTTGAATTTAAAATTTGATTATCGTTTTTGATAATCGAATATTTGTTGCATTTGAAATTCGATTATCGATTGTGAAAAATCGAATAATTGTTAAAATTGAAACTTGGTTACCGTTTGTGGTAATTAAATATTTGTTGATTTGTTTTCTCGCTATCGTCTGGATAATTAGATGTTAGCTGATTTTATTGATATGAGATTTTCTAGTTTCTTATTGATTCTAGATTACGTTGATTGTATTGAATATTGCTGATGTTTGCATTTATTCAGCTTTGCTGTTAGAATAGTAATTGTTATTGACGACCTTAGTTATGAAAATTGCGGGGACGCAATTTTTATAAGGAAGGGAGTCTGTAACGACCCGGGATTTTGTGAAAATTGTCATCGTCAAATGACGATTAACTTAGTGGTTAATTGCTGTTAAGTGTTTTAATTAGTAGTAAATTCGTTTAAAAATTGGTTAAGTAAATATGTGATTTTACAAATTTAAAAATCTTGGCCCAGGTTTCTATCTTGGGCTACGTTATAATAATATCTAGAGGCAAATGGGTTCCCCCAATCATTCGTTCAAAAACCCGGTCCCCCCTTTCTTTTTCGAACCCTAAAAAAAGAAATCAAACGAGATAATGGCGGTCTCGTCCTGGCGAATTAGGGCTTCGACTTGATTTCCTATGAGAGATGATGGCTGCCGTGATTTCTCTCGTTCGTTCTTCAATCAAATTAGGGCCTCGTGGTTAACTTCGAAGCCGCGCCTTGGTGGAGTGTTCGTTTCCCTGTAGCTTGTTTTAGCTGCTTCGGTTCGATTGCAAAGGTGAGTGATTTAAGTATCATTCGCATCTAATTCAAATTAGTAAATATTTTGTTGCTTGATTTTCTCGACTTTGTTTTCGTTGTTGTTGAACTTTGAATTTCTGAAGACTTCGATTATGCTTTGTGAATTTCATCCCTGTTTTCTCGTTCGTATTGACATGTTTGAATCTTTCTTTGACCGTTCGATATAATGTTGGATGGTGCGAATTATTCCTGACTGATTCACAATCGTATATTCTTGAGATGTTCGGTCGACTTGGTTTTGAAATTATCGGCTTTGAGGCCACTTCATATATGCATCGTTTGGCATCTGCTCGTAGTTATCCCTGGCCATTCTTGGTTCCAGGCCTTTGTTCAGGTGTATCATTGTGTAGTATGGTATCACCTGTGACTTGAATCCCTTGCTATGTCATTTTGAGTTGTATTTTTGATAATAAGAAATAGGCAACCTGGACTTGAAAATGTAGATCTAGTGCACACGCACAAGTGAAGTAACCAAAGCACTTGGCCACAAAATTTACATGCATTGCATAAAACAGCAAAATATTTGGGCACCTAGTTTTCTTGTGTACGAAATACATTTAAATGAATTTCCACAAATAAAATAACCTGGCCTCTGTAATTCGTATTCACTGGAAGAAGCAACAAATATCTGGGAACCTTATTTTATGACACGCATAAAAGAAGTAAAAAGAAAAATATAAAGAATCCAGCTTTGTAATTTATCACGCATGCAAATGAATGAAACCAGAGTGCTCTGCCCAAAATATAAAAACTGCATGCACTAGAAAATGACCTGGGCATGAATTCATGCATAGTTTGCATGTGCTAGGAATGCAAAAATGGAAAAGGAATGCCTGGACACTTCATTAAAATTCAAGTCTTTAGCAACCTGGACCTTATAATTTGTGCGCATGCACCATAAAAAAATGATGGAAGACCAACCCAAAACTCCACACCTAAGAGTTTATAAACGCAAACACTAGACAGTTGTATGCATAGTAAAATTACACTTACTATTTCTTGCTAAAGTCACGAGTATATACAGACAAGTGATAATCAAAGTAATAGTGAATGCGAAGAGAAATTATGCAGACACGTACAAATGTAATATCTGATCCATATTAGAAAAGTGAGTTGTATTTTTTAACATGGTTACTTGCAGGTGTACATTCTGGTATTCATTTAAATTGCTTCATTGATACCATTTTTGGATTCACTGGTCAAGTTCATTTCCGTAGTCTTCGTACTGTGGCCAGTTGCTCATTGTTTTCTTTTTCTACATAATTGTGTTTATCACAACCGTTTTGTTCATCTGAGCTTGCTCTGGATACTGTACACATGTGTGTTCGAGTATGCATTAGCATGAGATGTAATCTTGTTTTAGTCTGAACTTTTGTTTGAGTTCCCTATGTACAGTTTTATGGTTTCCCTTGAGTCTGTGCATATTGTAACCTTGAGTTTATACATTTCTATTGGTCTTGTTTGTGTCACTTCGGGTTGCACTTACCCTACCACCATTCATTTCGAGTATGTGATGCTCTGTCCAGTTTTATGCATTTTGGGCTGTTGATATATGGTTTCAGTGATATATTCTGGATTTATACCAATCTTGAGCTATTGATTTTGGTCGAGACTTGCTTCAGTTTGGCTTGTTTCAGTTGTCCTTGTTCATGTGGTTTAGTTGTACTTGAATGTCTACTGTCTCATTTCTGGTTTGCCTTGCCTTTGTGGCCTTCACTTTTGTATAGTCTGCACATGTTACTTGTATCACTCGTTCTGCCTTCACACATATGTTCCTCTGGTATAATTGTCCTTGTTAGAACCTTGGCCTTTGTGTATTCATCTTGTTGCCAGTTCCTTGGTCACTTCCAGTGACTTGTAGCATTCTTTATTGATCAAGTTAGACTTGAACTATGTGACATCAGTTTGGTTAGATCACTTGTTGTAAAACTGCCTGGCCGTGCTACTTCCAGTTGCAGTTTTAAACTAGACTTGTCAGTTGAGTTACTGTGGGTATGTTCCATGTACAGTTTCATTTGTATTGTTATCATGCTTGAGTTGAACCCGATTTCGGGGTTTGACCTTGCGATCATTTGTGATTTCTCTGAGCTTTTGTGTACCTCCTGCGATAGTGGCGAGGCAGTACACGCGTGCGTGTACTGCAGCCCTATCAGATTTGACAGCTTTAAATTGATTGAGTCGATTTGATAAATTGTTTATTTATCTCTGTTGATGATTTAAATCTGCTGATTTTTGTTAAACACTGTTAAGTGTTATATTGTCCGTTATCCGGTTTCTTTGTTTAAAGAATCGGATAGATGGGAATTATAGTGACTGTCGTCTATTTAAATTATTACTGCCTATATGCACTAATAAACTGCTTTGAATTAGACTGACCTAGGTATTATTTTCTTTTGAATGTAATACTCGGGTCAGACCCGAGTTATTTCAGGTTGTAGATTTTCTTCTTTGAGTTGCTGTTCAGGATTTGAAGACTTTTCACACCTTCTGAAGTTGTCAGTGTCATTTTGTAGCAGTCGTGTCATTGTATAGAATGATATGTATTCATGTATATTAGTCGATAATGTACTTGTATATATAACTTCTAGAGTCGACAGTGGTAGTTGTATCATATGTATCGTGTCAACTATGTATTAACTGACATCAGTTATATATATATATGAGACTTTTGTTTTTATCCGTGTTCCGCATTTATATTATCTGTGTTATTGTTATATCTAATGTCCTAAACTATTATGAACCGTCGTAGTTCGTTTTATACTAGTATTGGGTGTGTCGATGGGAGTAAACAAATCATAGAAGAAAAAAAAAAGTATATACCACTCCTATCGAGATAACCGATATTAGTGTAAGGCCAATTACGGATGGTCGCTCCTATCCAGCCTTATTCTTTGTAATAATAGACAGTATTTACTTTAATACTCTTTGTTATTATGAGCATAGAGGTGGGGCGTTACATTATTGCTGAAATGTCAGCAACTTTTATAAATAAGTGCTGATATTTCAGCAACTATCCGTGTCAAAGTTTTATTGTAAAAACAAAGAAAAATTATTGCTGAAATGTCAGCAACTTTTATAAATAAGTGTTGATATTTCAGCAACTTTCATAAACTGTGTTCACAGTGTACATAAATGTTGCTGAAATATCAGCAACTTTTATAAATAAGTGTTGATATTTCAGCAACTTTCATACACTATGTTCACAGTGTATAGAAATGTTGCGGAAATGTCAGCAACTTTTATGAAATGTTGCATCATGCTCTGCAATAATCGTGAATAAAAAACAGGGACCTAATTTACACTGAAATTTAGTGAAGGACTTTTCGTAAATTTTGAAACTTAATAAGGACTTGTGCCAAAAGTACCCTTAATTAAAGCTATTTAAATGATAATTAATCATTCTATTACTTCAAATATTAATAGAATCGTATACTGTTTATTCAAGGATTTGAAATCAAAAAGAAACAAGCTGGTCTGAAGAGGATTGCAAAACGGAAATTAAAGGTGAGTTAATCTCACTCAGTTAAATTATAATTTAAATTTAATTGGTTAAATTTAAACATTGATGGATGATTGAATTGATTGATTTGATTGATATGGTATATAGTAGTATATACCAATATATATATATTGGCATATGTATATATTGGAGTTGATATTCCCGCATTTATATAGCGGATAAGACCCAATGCGCCGCATAATAGCGGATGATATTTTATAAAACCCATATACCGTGATATTCCACCTCGAAGTGGAATTGGTATTGTGCTAACGTCTGTGGATGCAGGGAAACAGGTTGGAGGGATCCAACTGGATTCCTCAAAATATTTAATTTTGTTTAAATATTCTGTGATATGATTTTTGATATCCTGTGATGAATTATATGGATAATTGGATGTTATGGTTTGGTTGGACTTATTTGGATATGCTGAGTTATCAAAATCTCTAGAATGAAATTTTTGAAAGAAATAAAAGAGTAAATTTTTAAGTAAAATAATTATAAAGAGTTTGGAATAAATTTGAGAATAAATCTGATTAAGAATAAAAGTGATTTCCAAAATTATAATAAATATGGAAAAGAGGAATTTTGAATAAACAGAGAAATATTGAATTTAAAGAAAACTTATGTGATATTATTTAAAAGAATAAATAACTTATTTTAATTCAATGTTTAAATGAAATTAAAAAGAAAGAAGGAATTTGGGAAATCTGAGACTTGTGTTTCGATTTAAAGATTTAAAATCATTATGAGTAATAAAATCTGGAAGTTAATGAATTTGGAAATAAATGGATTAAGTAAGGAAATTTATTTCAAAGTAAAATAAATTGGGAAATCAATTATAAATTGATTTAAATACTTTGGGATTTGAAATTTAAAGAGAAATGAGATTTTGAAGATATAAACTAGGTTTATAAAGTGAAATGGAATATCAGTGGATATTAGAAAATATAAATTCAATGTGGGAATTTATAAAAGGATATGGATTTGGTTTAAAAATAAATGTTGATTTATTTTTAAAAGATGGGAATGAGAAGTGTATTTCTCTGGATAGCCAAGTATGTTTTCAAAGCAATTTGAAATATAAGTTAAAGGTTTTAAGTATGTTTTAAAAAGCATGTTTTAGGAAATTTGTCTTTTTAAATGTTAATTTCCTAAGTATTTTCAAAAATATATTATTGTAGTAATTATATAAAAGTGATTTGCTATTATGTTTTAAAAGGAGAAATTTAGTTTATATTTATAAAGTGGTTTATTTTAAAGTATATGTTTTTAATAAAGTATTAAAGTAGTTTAATTTCAATGTTATAAGATATATTTAAAATAAAGTGTTTTTAAATTATTTTAAAATTAAAAGTATTTTGTACTTGGTGATTCAGTGGAAATAATTATTTGGGAAATGTTTTCCGTAAGCGGAAACTGTTTTGAAATTGTTTTCAAATGAGCTTTGAAAATTTGGAAATATATCTTGGAAAGATATTTGGGCAAATAAATAATGTGGGAAATTATTTATTGTGTGATGGTTGCTTGTGGATGTTAATTGATAGTTAAATAACTGACTATCAATATTGGCCAAATGCGCTGATCGTTTCGAAGAGACCGGGATCGAGTTTCCGTATACCGGGATTCTAGGTCTGGAGACTCGAAAACCACTTCGATCCGGTTTGTACGTTTCGTGGGAAAACGAGGGTAATATTGATAAGGGGATAGTGTTATCAGTTCTGTTCGGACCCGGAACGGACTTGTATGGATGAATGCTTTCAGACATCGTCAGGGGACGATGGGCATTCTAAGTGAAACGTTCTGAAGGTAACGTTTAGCCTCAAGCCTCATCAACCGGGAATGACTGAAAATCAGGGGTTATGCAGCAAGGCTTCGTGGGTAGCCCTCACTGGAGAGTATGGTCATCCCTGTCTAGATGTTCCTTTTTATTTCGGCTTAGTGGTGCGGTTGCTGGTCCCAACCGTGGGGTGATCATATTCGGAATTGCCCATAGGTGATTCTGGCCTTGTGTTGCAGGGGAGCGGGCGTACTCCTCGGTACTGTGATCTAGGCCACGTACTGTGACAGGTGGTACCCCAGTGCCTAGTCATTCGTTGGAAATCCATTCTCCCTACGTGCCTTGTACGTGTTTTTTTTGTATACCTAGTATGCTGGAATTTAATCATGTAACAATTTCAGCTATTTGAATAAGTATTTGTAAATAGACACTATTATAATATCAGAGGATTTTATAAAAAGTGTTTTAGCTATCGTAAGGTAAAAACCCGACATGCTTATTTGTGGCGTGGTCTTACGAGATGCTTTTGTTTTTCAAAGGATTTTGAAACTTTAATAATCAAATTGAGTGTGATTTTCTCACGCTGGTATTCCAGACTGACTCGGGTGTTGTTTTATATAATGCTCGGGTCAGACCGAGATAAACAGGTTCAGGATATGATGCTGTGGAGCTCAGGAGACGAGCTGGATGACGATACGTACTCTCGTACTTGCTATTATTTTTCCGCTGTGTATTCAGTTGTATGTTATGGATGTTGATGTACTCTGATGATGTATTCTGATGATGAATTGTATAAACAGATATAGTTTTGATTTGTGTAAAGATCTGTTGATATATATATTATATTTTATTCCGCTGCGATGGTTAGATTCTGATGTTGTTTTCTATTTTTCTTCTTCTACCTCTTCTTCTTTAACACAAATGGTTCGATTTTCCGGGTCTGGAAAGTCGGGTCGTTACAGTCCTAAACTGATCCTCATAGCTCATCGGTAGAGGGGGCTAAGAGGGTCCTACTCCCACTCCCCAAGATCCATATCCATGTCCATATCTCCATGTACTCTACGTCGTGGGCTCTGATGGCCAAGCAGGCCATGGCGACTCGGTATGTCTTACGCCACCTCCAAACGGTGGCGTGGGAAAGTGCAGATGCTCATGAAAGTACTGGAGTGTCTGCCAGTGTGGTGAGGACTGTGGTGATGGCTGCTGCTCGTGCTCCTCCCACAGAGCCTGAATCTGGACCAATCCTATGTGCATCCTCCTCAGAGTGGATGAATTTATCATGGGGTGGGGCCTGCTCACTGTAAGTCTCTCTCTCCGTCTTAACCCTGGCCCACCTGAAGACCCGTGTCCAAAGGTGACAGTAAATCATAGTGGATCTGTGAAGTCCGGTTGCTCTCATATACTGGGCCATAATTGTCCTAGCCCAGTTCACCTGCAATCCTCCAAATATGGCGTAGGTGGCCCGCCTCACAATAGGGTATATCTGATCAAAACTCCTCGTCTTGGGGAAAAGGTTATGCTGAAGAATGCGGATAACTAACCTAGCTAACGGGGTCAACTGTCCAATGCTCCAGTTGGCGTGCTGGGGGTCTACAAGAATCTACTGCAAAACGGCCATGTCTGTCATCTCAATCTGCCCTACCTCTAAGCCATACCCTCTGATATCCAAAATACTAGCCAACCGAGACTCGATGAAAACTATCCTAACTCCCTTGACCTCCGACTGGAAGGCCAACTCCTCATCCTCATCGCTAGTACGTAAGTTAGCATCATAAAGACGTACTAACCTAGGATACGCTCGCTGCTCGAACGTCTCATGGCTTAGAATCTGTCGCAGCCCTGTACCCAAAAAGAGCTGCTCTGAATGTGTGCCCGGAAAATCAGTAAACTTCACTGCCCTTCCTTGCAGAAATTGGTACGCGGCTGTATCGGAGTAAGACTGTACTATACGCCTATCACTCTGACACCAAGCTATCTCCCGTGGTGTGAGGTAAGGAAAGAGGTGAACTAGAGAGGGTCCTGGAGGCATGGTGAAAAACTCTCAAATTTGCGATAACGGAGTATGGATCCGAGTAGATCTCGCGACGCGCTTTGATTTGGCACTAATGGCGAGTTAAACGGTGGAGTTTTGGAAGAATTTGGGTGGTTGAAGGGGGGGAATTTTTTTTGGTGCGGCTACTGTCTTCGGGGAGGAAGCAAAAATGAGCAGGAGAGGGAAAAGCATGCGTATGTATGCGTGCAATTTGCAAGCCACCGGTCGGCCGCACGGTCGACAGGTAGGTCGACCGCACGGTCGACAGGCCGGTCGACCGCATGGTCGACCACTTGGTCAACCTGGTCGGCCTGTGCTATATATATATATATATATATATATATATATTCGTCTCATCCGCCTCCCCTTGACTAATCGTAGCCTACGCAAATTCTACCCACTAACGCGCTATTTGAGTTATGGTTACGACTTAGGCTAAATATCCATGTCCGCTTTCCACCCTCCAAGTGGAGTCTTGACGTCTTCCTACATTAATGTCCATAAGCTTGCTCTAGCCACTTAAATCATCTAACCCATAAAATTCTTTTTCATAACAGCTTAAATTTTCTTTACAGTCAAAAATACTATTTTTACGTACTTATAAACCTTTTCGTACTTAAATAAGGATTTCAAAATACGTTTCTACTCAGCTAAGACAGATGTCACATAAAACATCGTCACTACAGCCCAAAATACTAGTTTTCAATTAAAGTTAATAATACCTATACTTTTTTCTAACTGTATATCTCTACTTTCAAATACAAAAATGCTTTTAAAATTGTTTTTCCCCTATTTAAACCAATAAAATCATAAAGCTGTAAACTTCTAGAGTTAGAACTTGAAAATCTTTCAGAACTTTTCAAATTCCTAAGAGTTTAATTGTCGTGCTAGACTAAAAAGTGGCTTTTTAATTTGCTTTCACCATTCCAAATATCCCTTACTGAATCCAAAAATCGTTGCCATATGAGGTCTTTTGGGTTTTGGAATTTCCACATTCCAAGTTTTGATATACTGAATTGTTTTCCAAACTTTCTCCAACTACTGATTTACTTAAAAGAATGGACTTCTCTTTGGGGTTTTAAGAGTATATATATATATATTTATTTATACTAAAATACAAATACGTTCACTCACTACCTACCTAGGAATCTAAATCTCGCTCTGATACCAAATGTAACAACCCGAATTCCAGCGGTATGGATTTTTTGCAAAAATGGTAAAATCCAAGCCCATTGAAGCCCGAGTGGGGTATCTAGTATCCTGCAAAAAGGCAAAGATAAATATATCATAGCTCAATTAATTATCTCACAGCGGAATTGGCTAAAATATAATAGTAAGTAAATACTCACCCAAATAATAACACTTTCTAAGCAAGTGTCATAAAGCTGAGACGTCTCTGCCATCTACCTAACCTGTAGGATGTTATAAGGAGGGGGTCAGAACAAAATTTCTAGTGAATGAATAAATTATATACTTCTAGGCTTAATTCTACATATACCGTTTTATTTATATTTATTCTTATATTAGATTCATTAGGTTACAATACTCTTACCTCTGCTCGTGAACCGTGCTCATCTACTCCATAGTAGATAAAACCCTAATAACTAATATATACATATATGTAGCTATATGCCCAATGACCATATTGGTCCTAGATACCACCCTTGGTACCTTCTGTATCCTCCTCGAGAAGGACTCCATCGTCTAGGTTCGAGAACGTTCTGTAACTACATTTGTAAAGGACCGCTTCGTAAGACCTATAATACAGATGCTCCTCTACTTACTATGAAAACGTAAATTGCATCCACACTAGTCTATACCAGTGCTCGGACATCCACAATGTACCACCCAGTGTGTACGTTGAGGACTACGTAATCATTCCGTCTACTATCCGCGTCTCGCCAACCAGGTCTACCTTGTACGGAACTCAGTCGGGGATTTTCTAAATCTATAAAGGATTGCTTCGTTAGGCTTACAACACAGATATTCTAGTTGGTCTATCACTTTCTCTTCATGGCTATGGTCCCACACAGCCACCCCTCAACTAATCGAAAGGCTTCTAATGAGTTAAGTGGTCGTGCCTTACTCCAAACAATTTAACATCCAATTGGCGGTGCCCCTCCATCCAATGTCTCGATAGTGAAAGTATCATTGGACTGTTGGTTTAACTCTAGTCTTTCCCAAACTCGCTCTTGGTCTTGATGCTGGCCGATATCCACATGCGACTATCCTTAACCTTACTTGCAAGTACCGGACATACGAATACCCTACTCCGAACACCAAGCCCTTCTGACTGCCTACAAAGGATCCGCTTTGTTAGACCGACAATGCAAATGCAGTCAAGGCATATTCTTTTGATGGAACTCCTACAGACGTGCCACCAGGGATGCTGCTTCGTTAGGCTTACCCAAATGGCCATCCTAGAGTATCCTCACGTCCCGTTTAAGTCTCGTACTTCCTTCTACCCAAAATCACTAAGTTGGATGTGCTTCTCCATTTCTGAAATCCGTGATGAACTGCTTCGTTAGGCGCTTCATCCTTTGGGCTGCTCCAAACGCATTTCGCTTCTTTTATTAGACCCTAAGTCTAATCGTTTAATTTGCGTTTAGTTTACTTTCTTATTCTGTTGGCTACCTATTTTAATTTAATTAGCACATTCTTGCCCCGTCTCACTTATAACTATTGTGAGACAACCGTATGTCTTATAGGGAATGCTGTTAGTATGAGCCATATTTACTATCTTGCTTATTTAACTTAATATATAAATTCTTAAGTTCCTTAAAATAAGCTTCCTTTATTATTTCTGTTTTATTTGCTTATTAACTTAATATACGTTGTTTAAATAAGCTTCTATCATTATTCTTTACTATCGCCGCCTACCAATTTATTTTAAGTCTCACGATAAGATTTTCCGTTCTTATTTCATAATTATAACCTATGTTATAATTCTACTTGGAATTGTTACTTTTTCTTCTTTTATAGTCCGTTATACAATTACAAGCGTTTCTTGCCTATTCTGCCTTATTTTATTATGATATAGAATTTTCTTTAATTTCCTAATATTACATGATTCACTTATCATAATAATTGCCTGTTAAATAGCCTGTGCAGTAAATGCAAACTTAGGCTCCTTAAGTTTCTTTATAACCTCAAATTTTTAAATTAATGATTTTCTTGTTTCAAATCATACTTTACTTTATTGTATGATATTTTAGGAAGTAATTCTATTTTATTTGGTTGGTTATGAAGACTATATAATCCATTTCCATATCTTAATATTGAATAACACTATAAACAATAATCCGTAACTACAAGGTGTCTCTTTTACAATTTTGGAGTAGTGTAAAATATAGTGGTTTCTCTATTTTACACTAATTTCCCCTTTTATTTCTCTTATTCTGGCAGTTACGTTTATCATTATCTTTTATATATTAAGTTAAGGAAATGTATCCTATTTTCTAAACCAACCGATTAATTTAATAATTATCCCCAAATTAACTTTTCCCATTTTAATGCAATTTATTACAGTAATTATATTCCTCGACTTTTACTATTATGCATCTAATTTCCTTCATTTCAGTTTTCTTAATTATATAATCCATATTCATGTTTAATCTATTCTAATTCATACGCAAAGAAAGTAAAGAGGGGATAGAAGAAAACTGATGCTTGCATAAAAATCCAAAACGTAGAACGAAAGATGTAAATAAGGTATAGAAAATAGTGTATAAATACTGTAAATAAATTGCAAGTTTTCTTATAGTTTAGCCTAATTTATATAATATGATTAATTACTGAATAAAATATTCTAAACGGGAATATAATGATAATGTATCTTAAAATTAAAAGATATATAAATAAATCCACTCACTTGTCATCCTTAGCTTCGCTTGTGCTCCGCGTGGTTCCACAATCCTTCTGGATCCCCTTCTTCTAATGCGTATAATATTTTAATTTTGAAGATCTTCCCCTTAGAAATTATTTTCTTTTTAGGGTTCAGCCTTAGGCAATGAACCCATGGGGGAAAATTTAATTGTGAGAAGATAGCTAGGCCTAGGTTCCCATTTATATTGGAGCTTGGGTATCTCAGACGGTCAGATTCTTGGATTGAACTTGGAGCCTCCACGTCACAGGGTCGTTCGGAGCCATAGGATTGAAGAACGTATGGCTCAGATCGCACAAAAAGGAGAAAACAAGTCACAGTATAAACCTGGATGAATTTTCGTCCAGATTGCACATGGTTTGACCGGCGGTCGACCGCCCTTAGTAAGCGGTCGACCGTTGCACCCATTGGGTTGAACTACGGGTCGGCCCATATCTGTGTTATTATATTATTATTTTTTTCGGATTGATTACTTATTTTGTTTCGTTCTTATCTCCTTCGTATTAGTTCGGTTTTAAACAAGTTATATATGGAAACTGATTAGAAAATTGCCCTGGACGCAATGGTACAAGTTCCGGGGCCATATTCCGATAATTCCAAAATTATTATTTTTTCATTACTTATCGTTATACGTTAAATTTTAACTATATAAGAATGCGGGGTGTTGCAAAATGAAAGTTTTTAAATTATTTAAGTCCTTGTATGGACGTAAATAAGCAATGAAACAATGGCATGAGAAATTTGATTATACTATGTTATCACATAGATTTAAAATTAATGGATGTGATAAGTGCATATATATTAAACAACTTAAACATGGATTTGTCATTGTTTGCTTATATGTTGATGACATGCTTATAATGGAAACAAGTAGAAGTGTGATTAACTCTAAACAAATGCTAAAATACTGTTTTGATATGAAAGATGAGGGAATAACATGTATAATTTTGGGAGTTCGTATACAATGAAAATCTGAAGCATATATTCTCAAACAATCCAGTTATATAGAGAAAGTACTAAGAAAATTTGGATATCATGACCGTAAACCTGTAGTAACCCCATTTGATCCAAATTTTCATCTTATGAAAAATAAGTAAGATAGCATGTCACGGTTGAAATATGCATTAATTTTTGGAAGTTTGATGGACACAGTGAATTGTAAAAGACCAGATTCAGCCTATTACATTAGTACATTAAGCAGGTATTCATCTAACCCTGGAAATGATCGCTAGAATGCTTTGGTTTGAATACTTAACAATTTAAAGCATAAAATTGGATTAGATTGCTTAAATATCTACAATTTTGGAGGGATACCACAATACAAACTGAATATCTGGAAATAAGGAGAGTAAATCTACAAGTGGATATGTTTTTAATCCTTGTGGAGAAGCAGTTTCTTGGAAGTCACTATGATCACACACTCTACAATGGAAGTAGAATTCTTGGCTTTAGATAAAGCTACTGAAGAAGCAGAATAACTTTGAAACTTTTTGGAAGATATTCCACAATGGCCTAAGCCTATGACTACTGTTTTTGTACACCGTGATAGCACAGATGAAATCATTGGAAATAAAAACATAATTTACAATGGCAAGTCAAGGCACATAGGAAGAAGGCATGAAACTGTTCTCAAGAATGGAGTAATATCAATTGACTCTATGAAGTCAAAGGAGGATATAGCCGATCCTTTGGACTAAAGAGCAATGCAAGGAGCAAACAATATTTAAATTGAGGGGAGTGGTCTCAAAGCTAATATAGTAAGACATAACCTGATGGAAACCTAACCTAGCTAATGGAGATCTATTGGTCTAGGTTCAATAGGCAAACTGGTTAGGGAAGTTTTGAACGGTGAAAAACAAAAAATATACACATTCTTATAATGATTGAAGTTTGTTTCTTGCAAGAAGATTAGGGTGAATTATTATTCTTAATAATACAAATATCTTACTTTAAGAGAAATATGGCAAGATATTCTTAAATAGTATTTACCTATATGAGAGTGATGTGAGGTCACATCTATAAGGGTTATATAGCTACACTCTCTGAAGCTCTCTTTATGACAAGATTTATTCAGGACCAAAATGAACATAACCAAATTAACTGAAATGTGTCAGATTTGGTATGTGTGACACTTGTTGTTTAGGTTTACAATAAAAAGCTAATAATTCATGATTTTATACCACTACTATAACGACCTAGAATTTCACTACTTTCATTTACGAATATTTAACTAATTTTAAATATCCAAATAATAGGTTTTATAATGAAAATAATTTTTTTTAAAATAATAATTAATAATGGTGAAATCATTTTCAAATTTTGTATAAAAAATATTTACTTTGATGAAAAACAGAAAATGTGACCAGAAACCGTTTTCTGAATTTTTGACATTTCATCGTATAAAGGTTGTTTGAAATGTTGTGGGCCTTTTTTATATTTGAAACAACATTTAAATTGTTAAGAAGGTAAATTAATTAGTATATATTAGTATATACATAGGTATATATACTTAAGTATATACATGTATATACTAAAAGAAGCCTTAAGAGACATGATTTGACACTTTGGCGACTCAAGTACAAACATGTTTAAACATGTTTTCTTTGACATGATGAGAGGGGACAAGGTGAAGCCTAAAGTGGCATATGTGGTGGAGGGTGTTGAGGTGGAAAAATAATGTGGAGGGTAGAAATACAAGGGTAGTTTAGTAATTTACCTTTTCTATTGTTTATAAATAGCCTTCCACTTCCTCAAACTTTCCTCCTCTTCCTCCTATCAAACTTTCCTCATCTCTGAACCAAATGGAGATTAACTTTTATTTAAACCATGTAAAATTTCGGTGGTTACAACTTTTATTTTTATGACATCTTCAAATTTTGAGCTTAGTTATGTCCAAGTCTCATTTTTTTCAGACCCATTTTTGGACCCATATTTTCAAGTCCGAAACCACCTCTTCTTCTTTTGACCATATCTCCCTCAAATCTTATCCAAATTGAGTGATTCTCACTTTGAAATGATAGATAAAATAATTTCCAACAACTTTACTTTTGATCGCTTTTCAAAATTATAGGTAACATGGCGAAAAGTCGAGGGTAAAATGACTCGTTTTCGAGTTGCTTTTTTCGGTTTTTCCAGCTTTCCAAGTTCTAAGTATTTCAATTTTTCAAAAGGTATTTGCAAAATTTTGGTGAATAAACTTCTAACTTTTTGTGAAAATATTCAATCTTTAATATGTTACCTATTTGGTTGTAGAATATATTGTTCGAATAGTTGAATTATCATGTGGTTTGGATGTATATATGTTGCTAGTTTATGGCTTAGCGTAGATTTGTGAATTGAATGTTAAAGTGATGTTTTTGGTTGTAAAGTTATGATCTTTGTCTTGTGATTGGAAGTGATATGGAAACTTAGTAAGTAAAGTTAGTAAATGGAAAAGTAAGTGAGCAATGAAAGGTGTTTCTGTTCGACATAGCGATCCTTTGAGTTTTTAAATTTGATTACTTACTTTGTTTTAAATAAAAAGTTTTCTAAAGTTTCTAACCTTTTGATTTACTTCCAAAACTTTATATTAAGTTCATAAAGTAAGTTAAACTTAAAAAGTAAGTGTTTTAAAAGATTATTTGAGATGTTAGAAAAGTTTGGAAGTTATGGTATCCATAGCGATAGTCGCTATGGATGCAGTTCGATAAAAAGTCCAATTTTTGAAAAGTTAATGTTTATATTTTAAACTGTTTTGAAATGTTTAAAAACTTAATAATAATGATTAAGGAAAGTCAATTAATAATTTAATAATTAATTATTAATTAATTAGTTTTGATAATTAATAATCAACTAAGTACTAAACAAGGTTTGTTAATTTTAATTAATTAAAGATTAGTACTAAATAATTACCTTTAAAAGTAGGTTTATTTTTTAATTAATTATGAGTGAAGTACATGATTTATTTTTAATTAATTATTAATCACATATAAAGTCAATTATTTATTTATTTAATAAATCAATTGTTAATTATTTTTAATGATGAATTAATTAAGGCTTTAATTTATAAATAAATTATTTATTAAAGATTTAATTTATTATTTAAGTTTTAATTAAAAGATTATTTAATTAATTAAGATTAACTGATATTTAATTATTAATGAAGGTTTAAATTATTATTTAATAATTAATAAAGGATTAATTAAGTGTTTTGTTTATAAATAAATTATTTATTAAAGGTTTCTTTAATTATTAATTTATAATTAAATTAAGTTTAAATTTAATAACTATTAATTATGATTTAATAAGAGTTTATCTTGTAATTAATCATTTTAAAGGGTGTTTTAAGTTTTAAATCCTTTGTCTCCAAGAATCAAATTGTTTTAAAGGTAATTCTTTTTTCAGAGATGGTTTCGAACTCAAGGAATTCAAACGTTGGTACTATTAACTAGAAAAATGCTGTGAATGAGTTATGATGTGATTGTTTGATTGTGTGGACATTTGATAGCAGAATAAATCTTTGTTCTACTATAATGTAATTGATTTGATTATTGTGGACATATATTGGCAGAATAAATCCCTATTTTGATATAGATTGGTTGTTTGATTGTATGTACATATATGTTCGTAGAATAAATCCCTATTCTGCTATAAGTTAATTGTTTGATTGTTTAGACACCTATTTAGCAAGATAAATCACCATTCTGTTATTATGTTATTCGGACGTATATATGTCAGTTATTCCCTGATTTGGATATAAATTGCATTTGCATATATGTTGACTTATGTACATAAGTGGTTAAGTGACTAGGAAGTAAAATTGATGTTAAATGGTAACTTAAATTACTACCATTAGGAATGCTAAGCTCTTTTCAAAATTATAAAGTATGGTTTTGAATTAACTTCAATTCTTAAATAAATTTTGGGTCTTAAGGTTTATAAATGATTTTTCAAGTTATATTATTATTTTATAAAGGTATTTATAAATAATAACTTGTTTATAAAAATGGGTTTTACTAAGTAAAAAAGTTTATTTAAAGTGATTTATAAGGATGGGTTGCAAAGGACATTTTGTAAAGGATTTTTCTTAAAGAAGATTTATCAAAGGAGTTTTAAATAGGAAATGTTTTATAGATGATTTTAGAGGTTTGTAAAGATGTTTTGTAAATTGACTTGTAGACTTATAAAAGTGCTTTATAAATTGATTTTGGAAATTTATAAAGGTATTTAAATGTGAGTGATCTTTTAAAAGGGAACTTTTTATAAAGGATATGTGGATCGGTTTATAGTAAGTAATGTTTCAAAAAGAAATTTGAAAGAAGGAAACTTTGTAAAGTTTGGTAAATATACTTAAACTGCCGAGATAAGTATAAATGTTTTCCAAGTATAAAAGGGATGTAAAGGGTTTGGAAATAGTGTTTTGGAAAGATCTTTTGATCGAATATTTATAAAGTGATTTTTATTAATTAAAGATTTATTAATAAAGGCTTAGTGGATCCTATATGGAATAAAATCAATGTTGAATGATTGTTTATTTGATAGTTAAATAACCGACTATCAAATCCTGACTTAAACGTAACTTTGGAAATATTTAGGAGAAACACATGAGTTATATGGCACAGTCATCCCCAATGATGTTGCACTGTGCGTAAAGATCTCGTTTCGTTCTTCTAGAATAAATGATAAAGATATCCGTCCACAAACAGTTAGGAGGTGAACTCCGCTCCAATCTTTATCTGTTTATTCCCTAAAATGCCAGGGTTGAGTTCACCGGGAATTATCAAAAGTGGTTTCGAAGAGACCGGGATCGGATATGTTATCCGAAAACCACTTCGATCCAACTCAAGTATTTCGTACTGAAGACATGTTGAAAATATGGAATCAAAGACGGAGCATTGTGTGAGAAATGCGGATTACGGATCTTTAGGCTAGAATTAACACTAGAGGAGGGGTGAATAGTGTTTTAATAAATTACTAATTCTTTTTGAGTTTATATTAATTTGAACACAAATGTATGCAATATTCAGACACAGATATGATCATAGAATCAAACACAGATGCAGATATAAAGTAAAAGCAATAAAGGAAAGAACACGCCGTATTTTATACTGGTTCGGAGTTACCCAACATCCAGTCCCGCAACACAAGTACGGATTTCCTTTCAAAATCAAATCTTACAATTACACCCTCGATTTCAAGGCCATGACGTACACCGCTCCAGATTCACAATCCTCTGGGTAGAGATACTTGATTTTACGGGCAACAAATTCACCCGATTGATTTTCCAGGCTACAATCACACCTTTTCTCGCTCGATTGATTACAAAGAAGTCTATAACTCTGAATAGCACGGGGATCTTATTGAGATAGTGATAGAGAATCAAACCAGAGATGATCTAGTTAGATTCAATGATGATTTCGGCAAAGTAATGGTAAAAATGTATATAAAGAAATGTGGAAGAAGAAGAGGAGTGAAATCAGAGAAAATATGATTATAAATTCATTTAAAACATCCCCTATTTATAGTAGAACAATAGCCATGTCCATTCGTGAAAGGATATGACGAATAGACACTTCCTTTGAAATTCAAAATTTTGAAATAAACTGTCACCTTGTTGACAAGGGGTACTTGGGGTTGTCGATGGGCCTAAGTTATTTTTGGTAATTTGTTTTTCTTTGAAAATAATTTCTATCTTTTATTAAAACTATTTTAAACTTTATAAATATACTTAACTATAGTTAAAATACATAAATAAGTATAGAGATTAATATTTTGGTATATATAAAATTTTACTATAATTTTATATTTAAATCTAAGTATAAATATTAAAAGTTAAATATATTATAATTAAAATATAGTTTAAAACCAAGGATAATTTGATATTGAAAATAAAGATTATTTTGAGGCTAAAAGTATTTTAAAACCAGGATAGATGTTTTTGATTTAAAAAGGAAGATTTTGAAATCATTTTGAAAACAAGATGTAATTTTGTAAAACATTTGAATAAAAGTTAGTGGATACAAAACAATGTTCCACTAGATTTTTCGTAGGTTCCATCCTACTTAGGGTTCCATCCCTTTAACGGGCTCGAAGTGGATTCCATTCCATGAATAAAATTGATTTTAAGATGTCAATGCTTTTCTAGGAGTTTTAACAAAATTCCTAACTAAATTACTTATCTTGAAATCTTGAACTTTTGATAATATTGATACTCATGAGTCTTGAATCTTGATATCTTTGATCTTGAGTTCATCAGTTCTTGAATCTCTATACTATACAGTCTTCATTCTTTGGTACCTGCATATATATCCTGCATATACATATATATCTAAATAATAATGTTAGTATTTATATTTTATAATCTTATTCTAAGGTTGTTGCCATCAAAACCAACTTCTCAGGGACTAACACATTGGAGTGTAAGGATTGGTTGCTACTAGTCCTGAGGGAGATTCCAAAATGGATGTAGTAGAAGTAGTGCCATCGGTTCATCGTTATCCTGGATAACTTGTATGGATGAATGCTGGCATGCATTACTGCCTGGAAGGTAGTGTTAAAATTCCAAGTGGGATTACTATTCAAAAGGTAAGTGTAGCCTGAAGCCTCATCTACCGGGAATGACTAAAATCAAGGGAGATGCAACAAGGCTAAGTGGTTCGCTCCCATTAGGGTGTGTCATTACCTTTCTAAATACATGTTACCACCAAATTTCACTTCAACCTTGTCGAAACCAAGAAGAATAAAAAGAAGGATTTACAAGAAATGGTTGCATTAACAAAGCCTTTCTATAACTACTGGGATTTTAGACCCTTGAAAATCGACACTAATACATCTTCGGTATTCACTTGCCGTAAATCCAAGTGCCGGAAAGCCCGATTGTTAGAAAAAAAGAAAATAAAGATATAATAGAATCTCACACGAATGGAATAACATATACAATTTCAATATAAAATCTTTACAGTGGAAAATTTTGAATACAATATCAGATTCTAACCTAGACTCAGCCTGGACAGTTATAAATCATGTGTCCTTACAATTGCTGAAAAATAATAACAAATGCAATAGATGCAGCGGATAATAGAAAACGTCTATACATAGATGAAGATCTTCAGCTCTCCTTTGGATACTCCAAGCATCTTCAGCTAAACCTGAAGTTACTCGGATCTGACTCGAGTATTAAAAATTCTCGGATCAGGCTTGATAAACCAGCATGAGATACTCAAACCATAAGCATATGACAGAGTTGTAGATGGGTACTAAACCAAACCTTTGAAAAGAATAGTATCTCGTAAGACCACACCGCACATAAACACGAACGGGTTTTTACCTTACGATAACCAAAATACTTTATACTGAAAAACACTTTGATATTACCTTTAATGACATGGGTTTCGAAAACCTTTTTCAAGAAAATATATATAAAACTAGTATCATTACCCGGACTAAGTCTATGTTAATATATCCGAGCTAGGTCAAACAGAATACACCAGGACGGAATATATGATACCAAAGGGGTAGCTGAAAATTTTGCAAAGCATTACAGCTATTTTGGGAATACAATCAAAACCATAAAGCTCGTATTTGAATTGGATTCCAACATGACAGGGAACTAGTGGCCTTTTCCTTCGATCCACGCATAACAAACATAGTTCCCACGGTGCCTTAATCACTTTTCTCAAGAAAGTCACTTGGAACTGTACTTGCTACACTACCAATATCCGGTAGCCTTATCACTTTTTGCAAGCTAGCTACTGTATTCAAATAAATGGGGTAATAAATGCCTTGAGGGACACCTTCCCCCAATGGTTCCCCAACCGGACACCACCATACACATCAACCAACAGCCTGAATGTGTGTTCTTCAAGTCATATAGTATCCCGTATCATTCCTGGGATGTGAGGCTCATGAGGCTACGCTCTAACTAACCAACCGGTTCCACTTTGAATGCCACATTGCCATTTCCGTTCATCACTAATTGACTTCTACTAAAATACAACCTCTGAGCTCGTATGTCTCAGAGAAGGGTGTTAAGCTAATAGGAGTTGCCTCCGATGCCACCTATAGATGTACGTTTGTAACAATCAACGTTCGTGATTTAGAAATGTAATGTCAGACACTCATTCATACAAGTTCGTTATAGGAATGAACGAAACCGAAGGCACTCCTCCTACTACCATTAGTAGCGAGTAGTCCTTGTAATGTGAAGATTTCAAAACATGATAGGACCACTGCTATAATAAATGTCTCTATATTGGGAGCGACCCAGAGAATGTCAACAAGCAGTCTTTTTGCTATGAAGATCTTTGGTCTTCAATAATTATCATCATCAACATGTTTTCACTTTCGAACATATACATTGGTTCGAAGTAGTTTTTAGATAAGAGTTACCCAAATCCGATCCTGGTTCATTCGAACAATTCATCGACTAAAAAGATGTTAAGTTCGTATATGATTATCATGTGAGGAATGCGAAATATGGATCTTAAGGCTAGGAATAACACTAGAGGGGGGTGAATAGTGGTTTTAAGAAATTACTAAATCTTTTTGAGTTTATGTTAATTTGAACACAAATGTATGCAATATCCAGACACAGATATAATCACAGAAACAAACACAGATGCAGAAATAAAGTAAATGCAGTAAAGGAAAGAACACACCGGATTTTATACTGGTTCGGGGTTACCCTACATCCAGTCCCGCACAACTAAGTACGGATTTCCTTTCAAAAGAAATTCAACAATTACAACCCTCGGTTTCAAGGCTATGAGGTACACCCTCCAGAATCACAATCATTTGGGTAGAGATACTTGATTTCCGGGGCAACAAGTTCACCCAATTGATTTCCAAGGCTACAATCACACCTTTTCTCGCTAGATAGATTACAAAGAAGCCTATAACTCTGAATAGCACTTGGATCTTGTTGAGATAGTGATAGAGAATCAAACCAGAGATAATCTAGTTAGATTCAATGTTGATTTCAGCAGAGTAATGATAGGATTTTGAATAAGAAAATGTGGAAGAAGAAGAGAAGTGAAAAACCAGAAAATCTGATATAAAATTCGTTGAAACTAACCCCTATTTATAGAAGAACAACAGTCATGTCCATTCGTGAAAGGTTATGACGAATAGACACTTCTTTTGAAATTCAAATTTTTGGTCCTAACTGACACTATGTCGACATGGGGTACTAGGGCATGTCGACATCCCAAAGGAAATTTTGATGTTTTGTTTTCCTTTGAAAATAACCTTTATCTTATATTAAAACTATTTTAAACTTTATAAATATACTTGACTATAGATAAAATACATAGATAAATATAGAGAATAATATATATAAAATTTTACTATAATTTTATATTTAAATCTAAGTATAAAGATAGTTTAAAACAAACGAAGTTTAAAAACACGAGTTTATTAAAAACAAAGACAAAGAATATTTTAAGGCTAAAACAACTTTTTGAAAATCATTTGAAAAGATAATTTTTAAGGCTAAAACATTTTGAAAAGCAGTTTTGAAAATCATTCTGAAGTAGTTTTGAAAATCATTTTGAAGTAGTTTTGCAAGCTTCTTCCTAAAGAATATCTCATCATGTCAGGACTCGAGAACTTGTACAAAACCAGGATGTTCGTGGGTTTGTAAGCCACTTGTCGTGGGTTTGTAAGCCACTAAAAAGGTAGAAATGGGTCCCATCCCAAAAGAAAAATGGAGTGAACATTTCAGTGCTATTGTGAAGTTTTAACATAATTCTAGACTCAATACTTATCTTGAAATCTTGAACTATTGATAATCTTGATACTCATGAGTCTTCAATCTTGATATCTTGAATCTCTATACTATACAGTCTTCATTCTTGGTACCTGCATGGTTAAATCCTGCATATACATATATATCTAAACTATAATGTTAGTATTTATATTTTAAAATCTTATTCTAAGGTTGTTGTCATCAAAACCATCAACTCATGGACTAACAATCTCCCCCTCTTTTGATGATGACAACCTTTGTTTATAAAATATTACTTCTATCCTATTGACTCCCCCTAAATCTAATAACTACCCCTTAATCTATGCCTAACTCTCCTATTTTATATTTCTCCCCGGTTGTCATCAACAAAAACAAACAAACTCTAAACTATACAACTCCCCCTCATTCTTGTACTCAAATACCTGCATTAATAAACTATATAATAGAGTATATTTAAGAAATAACTGTACTTATAGATATGATATTCAATCAACGATTATAAATATATTAATGTATATTTATACAATCATCAAACCACACCAAGTATAAATCAAATCAATCAAAACAACTAATTTCAATCCAAAAAATGAATCCAAACAAAGTAATTAAACAATGCAAACAAATTAAACATTAAAGGGAACTTCCACCCATCCTTCTTCTCCGAAAATAGGGTCTGCTTTGATGGCATCCCAATTTTCATTGTCATTTGTGAGAGAGACAAGAGGATGTGCTTCATTATCATCCTTGTGTAGGGAAGAAATCATCCATCGAATTGCATTTGACTCAACTCTAAGTGTCACTGGTTACGAAGAATGAACGAGAGAATATTCTTGAATGAATTAAAAGTTTCTTTAAGATTCTCGGATAAGTTATGAATTGGATTAGCCATTTTTGAAATTGTGAGAAGAATGAGAGATAGAATAGATAAGAAATAATATTCAGTAATGAATTCTGAAAGAAATGGGTATTTATAGGTGTAGAAATTCGTTTGAAATGAATAGACATATGGTATTTATTCAAATTTCAAATTCAAAATGAAGTGTCATTTCTGACCAGTACATGTCGACATGGTCAAGGGGGGATGTCGACATAAGGTAGTGAAATTTGATGGTGATTTTGATTTTGTGAATAATTTTGTATATATATATTTATATAATATACTAACATTTATTCAAGAGATAAGATAAGCTAGATAACAGAAAGGAAATTTAATTTCATTACATAGAAGAGTGATACAATGATTAATCATAAACAACTACATAAACACTCAAAAACAAACTTAAACTAATTCGACATGATATGAAAATATAGAACTAGTTAGAAGATGATGAAGATGAAGATAATCCAAGTTTCTTGCTGACTTTGGAGAAAAATTTGTTCATCTTGGATGATATTTTGTCCAACTTCTTACTAACGGATCTATTAAGAACCCGTTGATTCTTAACAATAATCTTTTAGTTTTTGAGAAGGGTTTTGTTGGTAGGATTGGAGGGATATTCAATACTTTCTAGGGATGTTTCACCTACTTCTTCTTCTTCTTCTTCTATTTCCATTTCATCTCCTTCTTCTTCTTCTTCCTCTTCCATTCTTCATGAGCCAAGCACTCTTCCTTTTCGGCAAGAGTTTCATAAGGTTGAAAAACATATGGTATTTTCATGAGAGAAATGTTTGAGCTATTAAAAACTTTTCTTGAAATAAATTCTTCTCCTTTGAAATTTACTCCAAAATAGTTGAAAATCCGAGTAAGATAAATTCCATGATATAAAGTGTTTTCTCCCATTTCAAAATTTTTAGGACGAAGTTCATCCAAAATAACTTGCGCCCAATTGATATCATAATTTCCGAAAATAGCAAAAAGTGCTTTGCACACTTTTGAAGTAGGATTATTAAAATTTCCCGATCTTGGGGTCAAAGTATGTTGTAAAAGATGATTGACAATTCTTGCTTTAGGACGAAAGTTTCGGTTTTTAAATTCAAAGTTTTCAACTCCTTCAAAAACTAGTGTGTGGCCCGTGCTACGCACACGAGCATTTGAGTTGTACAGATGGCTGAAGTTTCAAAGTTATTGTATAGTGTTTGTAGTTTTACATTTTTAACATAGTACTTTTCTTAATATTTTTACCAAAACTATCGAATATATGCATTGTTAATACAATTGTATTTTCATTATATGTTTGTCTCTTCGACATGCAATGTAATACGACACAAATCGGTAAACACAAATAGAAATAAACTTTTCCACCTTCAAATATGTACCGAACCCCTTGACAATTATGCATATGTTATAACCACAATGTGGGTACCTACATCACAGTTGATTAAAGCATCAACAAAACGGTACAACATGAATTTATGTGAGGTAATATTTCAAAAGTAGCTATGATAAATCAAGTTTACATTTTTGTTTTGGTAATTATTTGCAAATACACACACACATATCTAGCTTGCTTCATCTTAAACATTGGATCTTCGAAACGATCAGTACTTTTCTGCCTCGGCCATGAACAATAACATGGTAAGCAATTTCTGCACTTCAAGGCTAGCTGCAAACGGTCTCAGCTTAGTAAAACATCAACAGCTATTAGTTATTCTCAATGCAGCCTTAGTTCTAGAGCATGCAGCCTGCCTACCATATTTTACGTGCAGTTTAGAGCCTGCCTGCCTGCTTTTAGTATACAAACTCAGCCTGCCTGCGTCGGTTTAGTGTTTTCCTTTTGTTTTCAGTATTCAAGCTTTGCATCAGCTTCATTCACTGCATTACATTTTGTATTAATAGTGCTAGCTTCATTCACTTCATTGCGTTCAAGTCTGTCCTTAGTTCTGAAAGGTTTGAACTGCTATCAAATTTTATAAAGCATTTAATTCTTTCACTTCATTGATATCGAACTCTTATGTACATCTGAAACCCATTAACAACAAATTCGTTGATTAATAGACTCATTTTCATTTATTATTGGCATGTATTGTTAATACTAATAACTATAAGTGGATATAATTAATTGTAGTGGGCTGATCAATGGTAAGTAATTAATCCAACCTATAGCCTCAAATTCAATTGTTTAGAACATACTTATTGTAGTAAAAGTAAATTAGGGGTTAAATAGAAACACATAAATAAAACCACGATATTAATATTTCCATAAGCTTGATAACTGGGTTATGCCAAGCTTCTACCAACTGTAGTTTTTTTCCTAC
Source organism: Allium fistulosum (assembly GCA_030737815.1). Lineage (NCBI taxonomy): Eukaryota > Viridiplantae > Streptophyta > Magnoliopsida > Asparagales > Amaryllidaceae > Allium > Allium fistulosum. The sequence goes on along the minus strand of CM060907.1, from coordinate 417,716,061 downwards.
ATATAAAACAGAAAAGGGAACATGAATGTTTCAAATAAAATTAAATAAACATAATTGTCAGAAGTTAGACATAACAACTTTTGGAACATCATTCAATAACTGATAACTTCCACTAATAATAACCTGCACGTGTTTTCCTTTTAAAATAAAACTTATCGCTTGGCCTATGAAATCAGAACTATATTATTGAGAAAAAATGTCCTAAAATGCCCACACATCGTATTTTAATGGTATAATACTTTTCAAAAATACCCATATATTGAAGCAATTTAACATCTAATTATAGGAATCAATTCTTCATATGACTATAGGAAGCAATTTATCGTGCTATTATAGGAAGCAATTTATTACATGATCATAATAAACCTCTTGACTTCTTCCATGTAGGAAAGATGAGGAAATCAATGTTCGATTTTAAATGCTTACATATATTAATTTACTTTCTCTTGCTTTCCATTATAAAAATATGATTGCATCTTTTTAAATAACGAAGAATACTATGTATTAATAAGAAAAATTAAGTTTCATCTATGCATTAACCCACATTTCATTTCAATGGCACCATTCAAAATATACCATTGCTATGTATATAAAGTTACCATTCTAAGCTCTCCAAGTTGTGCAGGTTCCAACAACTGCCTCGTCTTCTCCATTCTAGGATAATGCGTCACATAATAATACCTACAAATTGAAACAAATGAAGTTCACATTTCCTACAAATCATATTCAACACCTCAATATTCAATGCGCATGGATGATATGTATAATAGTGATAATAATCATTTCTGATAAAAAAGCACCACACATCCATAAACTACTAATCAACATGTTATGTTATTTTGGCTTATACAATATATCCTTTTGTATAATAAATTCTCTACCGGGCCAAAGTCAAATGACGAAAAGTGTATTCAATATTAAAGTTCTATGGTTTGTTTCTATCTACAATAATGAGAAACTTAATTTATTCTCGTATCACTTGTATAGTATTGTGGTCCAGCTTCAATGCTCAATCTTCATACGGTTTACTCCATGATGTAACAGTGATTGCTCCGTGTTGAACTACAATTTACAGGGTGGACAAAATATAGAAGTATTTCATATCATGTCAAACTATAAATAAAGACATTATAGTTATACTCAATCTTAAAATCCAATACCAAAATGCTTTTAGATGCATACATAGCATCGTTAATTACTTGGCTAGAGTGGATCTTTCGACTAAATAGTATCTCATTAGTCAAGCTGCAAAGGTATATATCACAATACTGGATGCTATAACCTGGTTTTGGGAAACTTGTTATATCATCATGTCATCGGTACACCAATATTTTTAAGCAAGAATTGGAGATAACTAAACATATTTGGCAAAGTGCCAAAGGTATATCCCTTATTATGCTTATGAAATATCTGCATACTTGGATTGCTTGAATGTTCGTGTAGTAGATCCTGTATAATTTAATCGGTGATCTTGTATCCAGTGGAATAGTTAGTGGGATGCCTCCTACCCTGTGAAACAGATAGAGTGACAAAGTGGGCATGTAAAACAGTAGAAGAAAAGCAAGCATAAAAGCTCAAAGGGTGATAAGCTGTGAAGAAGGATTCGATAACAATTTTAACTATAAAATACACAGTCATTTAATATATTTTTATGATTCTACAATTATAATTACAAATGGTGATATGTAAGAAAGAATGATTTTCCAATATAGAACGGTTTTAAAAGCATACGGTAGCAACGTCTTGTATATTTACAGTCAGATATGTCCAAATTTTCCAATTCCAATTTACAGTTTCATAATTTCATAGTAGTCTTCTCTATGTAATCTTTTTGTGTTACAATTTTGATGTAGAAAAATATTTTTGCAGTACAGCTAGTAACATACAGCAACAATTGGAAATATATGTTATCAAGTGTTTAACTGCTTTTTGTATTTTACGTCTACTATCAGATTTAATTATTTTATCGAAGAAACACTGTGATAAATATATTCCAGTAGCATGTATGAAAACAGTTAGTGTAAAGGAAACTTCATTTAATCATTAACATCCCTATCCTCAAGTATAAGTTCGAACTCCAAGTGGAGTTAATTCCAAAAGTGAAGGAGAATATCAAGCAATGTTTTAACAAAACGATCAAACTGTTTAATTATCTAAATTGCCAATGTCTATTGCATGCACCAAAAAGCTCGTGTCATAAAAATTGTTGGCAATTTTCTTCCCCTATTAACCATAAGACGTCTATAAATCTAAGCAATTTTCTATATTTGCTTCCTAAATATCCCTTGACCTTTCAATATTCAAATTTTATGGTTTGAATCTGTAGAATAAAATGTATCATATTGGTTTCTTTTTTTAAGAAAAAATATGATTTAAATGTTAGTTTACCTATCAATTCTCTATAAATAGTCTAAGTATAAGATGAGATAGCTTAACCAAACACATAATCATGTCATGCATAAATAAAGTGTTGCAACTAAAAGATAAGAAAAAGGAAAAGGAAAGATATGCTTACCGATGGCCATTGGTTACCGAACATTTCATATCTAAGTCAATCTGCCCCAAAGATTCACCGAATCTCTTAACATTGTAAATAGTTTTAATAATTGAGCAGCTATTAACATTCCATTTTATAACAGACAAAATCTCTGTGGGCTTCGCACCAGCCTTATACATGTCGTCAACAATGCTTTCTTATCCTTGCTTAACCTACCAGCATAGCTATGACCCATTCGCTTTCTAGCTCTTTTCTTCTCTGGTTTTTCCAAATCTTCGGTCTTTTTAGCATGGCTTTGTACACACCACCTCTATCGTAAGCAAACATTAATCTGGCTTTGCATTTAGCTATGTTTTATTTTATTTTATGATGATGAGTATAAAGCCCAAGTTAATTTCCTTCTGTACCATATTGGTCCTAAAATATGAATCGAGCTAACTTAACTCTAGGGTTAGAAATGAAGATAAGGTATATGAGATAACATGGACCTCATCGACTAAGAACATGAAAGAGGTTATGTAACCCCTATAACAGATGGCTGATTTAGTAATAAGATATGCACCTCATCAACTATTACGATATGCACTTAATTTTTCACTAAACTATGGGAAAATTAATTAATATAATCTGATTCATATGGCTTGAAAGTCGCAGAATTACTGAAAGTTGACATTCAAAACATTGATCAATTACTACACTCATGACAGAATGTCATAAGAACCTAAAAATGAACAAACTTTTATTATTTTATTTCTTTGCATTAACCATTTGTTATGTATGAGTGATATTTAACCAACATCACATAATATGTTCATTTTGTTCTCTTGAATAGCTATCACCTATCTGATAGCTCACTCTGTTTTGTTGATCTGGTATAAAAGTTTATTATGACCATAATAATTTTCTACCCTTAAAATAGGTGATATGTTCTGATATATTCAAACCACCAATTAAAACAGTTAATGAAAAATTTAATCTCCGTTGACTTGTATTAGCATATAGCAAGAAAATATGGTCAAACTTATTAATAATCCCTTATCTCTTTCTGACCTTTTTATTAAGTAATTCCACTTGGGACTTTCTGGTCTATTATGGCAGAGAGCAATTGCAGATCAGATATTGAGGGAATTTCAGAGTAACCCTGACACATGGTTGCAGGTGGTTCATGTATTACAAAACTCTCAAAATCTGAATACCAAGTTTGTTACCTTTCAAGTAATTCGCTACATTTTATGATAAATACGTTCCATCTTACGGCAGACACAATTACAATGTAGGTCTAACTTGGTAATTATTATTTTGGATGAAACTGAACTGATTTCTCTCATGTTATGAACACATACAACATGAATTTAAAATTTGCATGCCTTTATTTTTATATATTTTACATAAAGAGAGCTAAACCCTGCTTATATATTATAAGAAGTCAAAATGTGCATATTATGTGCCTTATTATCTACCACTTCTTCCTTTCCCTCAAACGAATGACAATTAAATTTATTTGTAATAAGAGGTAGCTGAGACCTATTTTATATATTACCATGCATATTTTATGCCTTATTCAAAATAGTTGACAAATATTAATAATATTGCCTTTTTGCTAGATTTGAAGAACTGTCAGCACACAAATTCACCTGTTACAGAAATTGCAACCACAATTCCATATCAGTTAAAACACTAATAACTTTGGTGACAAAAAAATCTAAAGTAAAAAAACACAACACACATCCTTGTTTAAGAATTAAATAATGGAAGTAACTCAGTTTGCAATTTGTAAATGCCCTTTAACAACAATAAAAAAACACATTCCTAGCATTGAAAGGCAATTAGATATTTGAAGAGAGAAAATTAGAAACCCTAAGAAACTAACCAACCGAATACAACTATTATTGGTTGGTAAAGCTAAACTTTTGAACTGATAATAAACAACTCGTTGGCATCAAAGTAGAACATTTTGAGAATTGACAGTCAGTAGTTAGTAGCAAGGCTTTACAGATTTATTTAAATTGTTGCCAAATTAAAATTGTTTGTTGCAGGTAAAATTTAAAAATATAGCCTACTCACATGTACTTGTTGATATGTACTTTATTTTATTATAGGGATGCATCAGTCTATCGGTGATTATGATGGAGAGAAGTAAGAATAATTTGATATTTGAAAAATATGCAGTGATGAGAAGTAATATAGATACTGGTACAGAAGATGGAACATCCACTAATGACAAAATCCGTATGTACAAAATGGAGTCCACCCAGAAATGCATGTTCTTGAATATGCAACAACCAGTAATTTTGGGATCCCACTCGCGTAGACGAATTCAAGAATGACACAAAAATTCAGACTGTACCACATTGATAATGGTCTAGCATAAATAAGAAGAAAAACTTTCTATTTATGACCTACATAATGCAACAATCAATCTTTTTACTCAGGCAGTGGTAAACTGATTTTTTTGGTTCCATTGCAACACCCATAATGAATAAATCGTTGGGGCGAACAAAATCAGGAAGAGCATATTACTGCTGTAAGGAAAGGACATGTGATGGTGATATGAAACTTCGTATATCCAATTAAACACATTTCAACCAAATAAAAAAATAGTGATTTTTAAATTAGGGAAAAGTGTGCGAAATACCATATCATAAAGAAAAAACTAAAATCAGGGAGTACCTACGAACTAAGCAGTTGGTGTTAGAAAAGCGCAAGTTTAGTTCAAAGTGGATAGCAGATAGATAACAAAAATCAGTAAGCAGTTTAGTAGAAACTGTGGATACAACTCACTTACGAACAAAGTGTAAGAAATATTTGATGACGGTGGTCGCCTCCCTACGAGATGAGTCGATAATTAACTGAAATCGATGATGTTTAGGTAGTTGAGGCCACCATCCCCAGATCGGCAGTAGCAGAGCAGGCCGTGTTCGTCTCAAAATCATTGTCCTCCAAATCGATCTTCGTACGTAGTTTTGGATTGAGCGATTCAACTATTCACATTGTCGTTGCTATTTCATCTACATTTAACACATAGTAGTTGGAATGGGAAGTTAAAAAAGGCGAGGACGAACCATATTCTATAAGTTAGAGAGAAGATGAAAATAATTTGGAACTGAAACTGAAACTGAAAAGGGGGTGGAAGCAGTTTCTATTTAGGGTAAAAATGATGGGACGACAATTTGGTACTGTGAAATGGAGTGGAATGGATAGATTAGCGTTTATGAACTGATTGGGGTACTGTAAAGAAAATGCAGTACAAAAGGACAGGAGTCGTTCTATAAATAGTTTGGTTTCTTCTTTCCTATTTAAGTAATAGATATGATGAAATGTCTCACAATCATGTTCATCGATTTGAAAACTAGAAAGATCCATTCCCGTATTCTTACAATTGAGAATGGTACCCAAAAGATAACAATTTAAAACAATTCTAGTGTCTTTGACACTACTCCAAATTTCATTATCATTTCCTTCATAAAATTCTCGATTGAGATTTGCATAGAAAATTTTAACATGATTTGGGTAACAAACAAAATCATTTTGAGAAGAATCAACAAGACTAAGAATTTGATTGTTTGCAAAAAGAGTATCAATTTCATAAGAAGCAAAATCTTGAAAAATAGCAAACTTTCCGGGATGGACTTTTCCATAATTAGCATAATTGATGTATGCTTTTATTGCCTCCGGATTATTGAGGAGTTGCTCTTTCAAGTTTCTGGAAAGTCTCATGGTGGAGGGGTTGCTTGAAGAAGCCATTAAAGTAGAGAGTAGAGAGCTTGAGGTTTTGAAGAGAGAGTTTGAATTTGAAAATGAAAGTGAAAAGTTGTGATAAAAGATAGTGACTAAATAGATTTTTGAAAGACATATTCTTTGGTCAAAAGATGCCTTTTCAGAGTATTGAATGAAGTGAAAAGATGGAGGGAAATTCAGTCATTTGAATTCAAATTTTGAATTTCAAATTCTGGTACCTATGTCGACATAAGGGTAAGGACCATGTCGACATATGCCTATGAATTTCTATAATTTATTTTTCCTAAGTATTCAAATATATATATATATACTTATTATTTTAATGTATATATATATATATTTGGAATATTATTAGAATTATAGTATATTCCAGAAAATATTATTATATTATTAAAAAATAATAATAATATTATAATAATAATAATAATAAAATAATAAAAAATAAATTTAAAATTCAATGAACACACCAATTCAAAATCAATCAATCAAGCAATCAATCATCTAATTCTAAGCATGCAATTTCAATCAATTGTATTGTAAATGTGTACCTTTTTCTAAGTCCGTTTCCTTGAATTTGTTGAAGTCGTGAACTGCCGTGAAACACAAATTTGAGTTATCTGTCTTCTAATCATCATCACTTGAGGACGAGTCTGAGTCATCTAGAGTAGCAGTAAATGCACGCTTCTGTTTCTTTACTGAATCATTGTTTATAGGAGGATTCTACCTTTCTGGATACAGACAGTCTCTTTTGATATGGCATGTTCATCACAGTTGAAACATTTGACATTGTTGGCACTGCATTCTGATTTCCAGAATTCTTATAGTTGTTTCTCTTGAGATTATTCATCTTTTTGTATTTCAGGAATTTTCGAAAATTCCTGGTCATAAATGCTATCTCTTTATCATTATCACTGTTTGAGTCTGATCCGTCGGTTAATGCATTGAATGCCATTGATTTCTTTTCAGATGCTTTTGCTTTCTCTTCTCCTGATCATTTGGACTTCAAATGACATTAGATTTCCAATCAATTCTTCTATCTTTAAAGTACTGATGTCATTTGCCACTTCAATTGCTAGTGCCTTTTAATCCCATTCTGGAGTGAGAGAATTGAAAATTTTTCTGACTTGATCTTCTTTTGAAAATTCCTTTCCCAAGGATATTAAAGAATGCACAATATCTTGAAATCGACTATACATATCTGAAATAGACTCATTAGTATTCATTTTAAATAACTGAAACTGATTTGTGAGCATGGAAATTTTGGTCTGTTTAACTTTGCTTGTTCCTTCGTGAGTCACTTGCAAAGTTTTCTAGATTTCATATGCAGACTTACAAACTGACACTCTATTAAATTCATTTCTTTCAAGTGAACAAAATAGAATATTCATTGCTTTAGAATTATTTTGTGCAACAGTCTTTTGCTCAGTAGTCCACTGTGCAAAATTAGTTGTGGGTTAAGAATATTCAGTTTGTGTGATATTCCAAATATCTAATCCTACAGATTGCAAATATATTTTCATCCTACATGCCCAATATGCATAGTTACTGCCATTAAAAAGTGGTGGTCTGGCAGTAGACCTACCTTCTACAAATGAACTAGTGTTAGAAACAGTACCAGTGTTGGTAGCCATTTAGAAAACTTTTGAATATTCAGATTATGAAACTTTTGAAAACCTTGCTTCGATACCAAATGTGAGGAATGCGGAATATGGATCTTAAGGCTAGGAATAACACTAGGGGGGTGAATAGTGTTTTTAAGAAATTACTAAATCTTTTTGAGTTTATGTTAATTTGAACACAAATGTATGCAATATCCAGACACAGATATAATCACAGAAACGAACACAGATGCAGAAATAAAGTAAATGCAGTAAAGGAAAGAACACACCAGATTTTATACTGGTTCGGGGTTACCCTACATCCAGTCTCGCACAACTAAGTACGGATTTCCTTTCAAAAGCAGTTCAACAATTACAACCCTCGGTTTCAAGGCTACGAGGTACACCCTCCAGAATCACAATCCTCTGGGTAGAGATACTTGATTTTCGGGGCAACAAGTTCACCCAATTGATTTCCAAGGCTACAATCACACCTTTTCTCGCTTGATTGATTTCCAAGGCTACAATCACACCTTTTCTCGCTAGATATATTACAAAGAAGCCTATAACTCTGAATAGCACTTGGATCTTGTTGAGATAGTGATAGAGAATCAAACCAGAGATAATCTAGTTACATTCAATGTTGATTTCGGCAGAGTAATGATAGGATTTTGAATAAGAAAATGTGGAAGAAGAAGAGAAGTGAAAAACCAAAAAATTTGATATAAAATTCGTTGAAACTAACCCCTATTTATAGAAGAACAACAGTCATGTCCATTCGTGAAAGGTTATGACGAATAGACACTTCTTTTGAAATTCAAATTTTTGGTCCTAACTGACACTATGTCGACATGGGGTACTAGGGCATGTTGACATCCCAAAGGAAATTTTGATGTTTTGTTTTTCTTTGAAAATAACCTTTATCTTATATTAAAACTATTTTAAACTTTATAAATATACTTGACTATAGATAAAATACATAGATAAATATAGAGAATAATATATATAAAATTTTACTATAATTTTATATTTAAATCTAAGTATAAAGATAGTTTAAAACAATCGAAGTTTAAAAACACGAGTTTATTAAAAACAAAGACAAAGAATATTTTAAGGCTAAAACATCTTTTTGAAAATCATTTGAAAAGATAATTTTTAAGGCTAAAACATTTTGAAAAGCAGTTTTGAAAATCATTCTGAAGTAGTTTTGAAAATCATTTTGAAGTAGTTTTGCAAGCTTCTTCCTAAAGAATATCTCATCATGTCAGGACTCGAGAACTTGTACAAAACCAGGATGTTCGTGGGTTTGTAAGCCACTTGTCGTGGGTTTGTAAGCCACTAAAAAGGTAGAAATGGGTTCCATCCCAAAAGAAAAATGGAGTGAAGATTTCAGTGCTATTGTGAAGTTTTAACATAATTCTAGACTCAATACTTATCTTGAAATCTCGAACTCTTAATAATCTTAATACTCATGAGTCTTCAATCTTGATATCTTGAATCTCTATACTATACAGTCTTCATTCTTGGTACCTGCATGGTTAAATCCTGCATATACATATATATCTAAACTATAATGTTAGTATTTATATTTTATAATCTTATTCTAAGGTTGTTGTCAACAAAACCATCAACTCATGGACTAACATATCAATCATCAATCAATTTAATTCATCTTTTTATTCATTCATAAATATCTCTTAGAGATATAATTATTGAATCATTCCTTTAGCATTTTAGAGTATATGGAATCATTAAGTCTCACTTATCAAATCATTTGGTTAAGTTTAAAACCATTATAAAATTAGGACTAATTCAAAGTCATTTCATTCTCCACTTGGGAAAATATTTCCAAATCATTTTCTTTAACCCTTAACATAAATTTTTATATTCAAAACTCAAATTTTCATTGAGTAAAAAACATGTTATCTAGAATGTTAATCCAAACCCAATAAATATTAAATGAGAGAAATCTATAGAAATCATCTAATTTTATTCAATATCAATTCTCGTATTCAACAAATACTATGGGCGGAATAACGGTGAAATCACCTTTTAAATTCCACAAATAGTACGAGTTCCCTCTTCGGGCTTTAACACCGAGTACAAGAAGATTATCTCCACAAAATCAAAGTTATTTATTTTTAGAAAATTATATCTTTATACTTTGGAAATTTTGATCCGAGTAAACCAAATTTACTATCCCCTTCGTTAGGCCAGTCCAGATAGCCAGGGAGAGCAGGAAACTGGTTTTCCAAACTCAATTCTAGACACTATCTCTCTGACACCCATAAGGCAGTCAAGTTATTTAATTGACTCTAAATCATTAAACCTTTAATCATTCCATAAATCCTTTAAAATCACCTTTAAATACTTTATTAATAATTTCAAAACATTTACAAAAGATTTGGAAAAGAACGGTTGCATTTAAAACTGTATTTCAAAAGTTATAGAAAAGTGCTGCGGAAATGTGCTACGAAAAATGCTTTTTTTAAGCTATATTAATCAAAATGACTTTTATCATTTGGAAATTCGTTTTTATAACCCTAATCAGTTTTAAAACATTTTAAAAGATTTCTAAGATTTATTTCATATTTTTAAACAATTTTAAACATTATTTTCAAAGAAATCCAGTTATGGATTTCGAACTACAAAACCGCGATTTTTCCAAAAACTTGTTTTACTCATATTTCAAAATCTATTAAACGAAATCTTGATCCTTTTCTTTTATTTGAAAACAATAGTCATAAGAGTTCGGAAAATTCTTGTTGCAAATAAATCCGACTTTGATTCCATCCTACAGAAGGATTTAATTTTTACGGTGCAAAATCGCAAACTACCGTTACACGACGTGCCTATTTTTGACTCCAAATTCATTATTTGACAAAACTTTTCCAATTTGAATTTTAATGTTTATAAAACATTTATAAACCATTTTCAAATATTTGAACCAATATTTTCCATATTAAATCTCTTTTTCACTTTAAATATTATTTTCCAATATTTTAAATTATATAATATTATACTATTATAATATTATATTTGACTTCATAGATGATTATAAAATCATATTAAATTCCATTTTCACTTTTCGAAACACTCTCTAACATAGAAAGTTATTTATTATCTATCTTCCAAATATTTAATTTATATATCCATATAAATTAAATATCATTTCTTTAACATTATAAAAATGTTATCTTTCCTTTTCTAAATGAAACCTTTTCATTTTTAAATCATTTCAAACCATTCCTCTTTTATGATTTCAACATTTTCAAGGCTTAACTTTCTACATATACCACCATTTATTCCTTCATGAATTAATTATAGTTAACACATTAACTATCATCATAAACTTCACATTATTAATTCATTCTTCTTTTTCATTTATCCAAGTGAACATCCAATGTTAACAATCAAGTATACATCCATATAAACATCCAAACAAACATGCCAATTCGTGTATAATCATGTCAATAACTTTTATATACTTGTAAATAATAATCTTAACTTGCTTCTAACTTGCAAATCATTTTAATCATAAACTACAAAGGAAAGCGTTTCTCGTGATCTCACATTTTTAGCTCCCTCCTTCTCCATAGCTTCTCTGAATGATCCGATGGAGCTTCCGCTACACGTACTAGCTTTCAAACTCCACTCCTCTTCACTTTAATTTTCGGCCATGGGGTAAAAAGTGGGTGGTCAAGCTTCTAATAGTGATGAGACTTAGATCTTTGTGCTTAGAAAGTCATGGTGATGAAGATAAAAGTATAGATCTAAGGTTTAAGCTATTTTGAGCTATTTTCTTCTCAAATTCTCTAGGTGGAAGCCGTTGATGGAAGCTCGGAGAAGAAGAGAGAAAATGAAGAAATGAAATGAAATGAAAAGGAGAACGTGAGAGAGAAGAGAGAGATAGGTAGGGTATATATATGCGCAAAATGAATTAAATAATATAACTTGTCATAATTATGTCTAGTCACATCACAAATCTTTTATAATATATATATATAATTATGTTTAGTCACATCACTCTGTTTTATATATATAATTATTATGCTTAATCACGTAACTTTCTTTTATATATATATATATATAATTATGTTTAGTCACATCACTTTCTTATATATATATATAGAATTATTATGTTTAGCCACATCACTTTCTTTTCTATATATATAATTATTATGTTTAGTCACATCACTTTCTTTTACATATGTATATATATATATATATAATTATGTTTAGTTACATCACTTTCTTTTACATATATATAATTATTATGTTTAGTCACATTACTTTCTAATCGAAATTAATATAAGATAATTTATTTCTAAGTGTATTGTTATCTAGTTAATTACCCTGATATACGTGTATATAGTGCACAAAGACAACTAACATTCCCAACAACTTTCTGGTGTCGAAAGGTCGAAATTTCAGAAAATATTCTTCGGTCACATTTTCTGTTTTCCTATGAACTATTTAATTTGGTAAACAAATTTTGAAAACAATTTCACCATCATTATTAATTAATTAAAATGAATTTATTTTCATTATAAAACTTATATATTGAATATTTAAAATTAATTAAATATTCCCTAAACAAAGCAGTGAACCCCTTAAGGTCTAAGTCATGACGTTGTTTTTTCTTTAGCTCATACTGATCGTAGCCTTGATTGTTCGACACCCTCAAAGAAACACCCTGGTGGTTTAATTCGCCATGGCTAAAGTGGGTTTGTCCAGTCTTCCTTTGGGATGGAAAAGGTTCAACCTTTCAAGCAAGGTGTTTTAATGACCCCACCACATGTTACTTGCTCTCCGAATTTTATTGTCTAGCTTATCTTATTGTATAGTTGATAACCTAAACATTATTTAGCAACCAGCATAGAAGGAGAAATAGGAATTATGTAGAGATTTTATTTGATAAAAAGAGAGATGAGAAATTGAGGCTCAACAAAGAAGGAGAAAGGTTATGCAAGGACTTAAATTAGTCAAATGATAGACTCCTAAAATGCCTTAACAACCTTGAGGACTTTAAGAATAAATGGGTCACCTATCTTCTATGAAAATCCTATTTTTATCAGTCCAACTTTTGTAAAGAGAATGAAGAGCTTACTACCCTATTTTGGATGTTGATCGAGGATAGGAATAAGTTAACTGAGTATTTTTTTCTAGTTAATGTAAGGTATCCAATGATTGACTTTTCTTTTCTAGGTGATGACTATGTCAGTCTAATAAGATTTCTTCATAAGAGATAGTTGGATGGGTATGGTTTAGATCCACATCCTGCGGAGCATTGGAATTTTCCTAGAGTCTTCACCACTTCAATGACTATTAGTTCCCTTGCTCTAGAAAAGATTCAGTTTGATAGGGACAGATTCATCAATTAGTATTGTAAGGAGTCCGCTCTTTATGAACCTTTGTGACGTTGTTGTATAGTTATATCGTTGTATCCAAGTTGATGTTGAACAACATACTCATGAAAATACTATATTTTTTGCTTTTAGTCCTCTTATACCATTAACGTGCAAGTTTCTGAATCTGCTTCTATCTCTTCTTTATGCAATTTTTCTAAAGACACCCAAAGTAAATGTAAAATCCCCTACTTGGAGGTCCAAAACTAACGGCTACGGATGCTGCAATCATCCATAGTTATTAATTCTCGGTGACTAAATGCGGCAATGTTAGATACGTTAATATAACATAAACACATGGATATGAAAAAAATTAAAACCACTAAACCAATTTCTCATTCCATTTCAATCATATTTCAAATTCATTACATTATCCCAAATTCGAGAACCATGTTCAGAGAAAATATAATTATTACAAAATACGCCAAGAGCGCCATATAAAGATGCCCTCTTGGATGATCAGAGTCTAAACATAGGCAATTAAACAACTTTTTCGTTACATCAAAACATAGCAGAATAAAACAGAAAAGAACTCCTATTAGCTAGCTTGCCTCCTGCATTTGTCTGAAAGCTTACTCGTCTAAAGGAGAACCTGAAAACCTCAACTCTCAAACTACTCAAAATCAATTGAGTACTGAAGAGTCTCAGGGGTAAACATAAACTTCGAGTCAAACATAAAGCCTGGTATGAATAATAACCTACCATTATAGATATCTAGTGTGACCACGCTGCTTAGCGGATTGGGTTTTCCCCTCACTAGTATCTTACCCAAAAATTTATAATAACCATATACTATGTTCATGCATCCACAATGGTTAAAAATATAGTAATATAAAATATCATGATGTTATGCAAACAAGAAAAATACCTAGATTTCCTATCCCTATTCATTTGAATATCTGTCTCAGTTATAGTTTCCCGGGTCACTGTTAACCTATTAGTTTTCATGGGCTGACTAATAACCTGTGTTAACGGTAAAAAGTGAACGCTAACACCCAGTGTGTGTAATAGAATTGTGAAAGCACCACCCGTTGGTACGGGAATAGAATATAAGCTGAAAATAGCAGAAAAGCAGTAAATGAACAACAGATTTATAGTGGTTCGGCCCGCAATTGAGCCTACGTCCACTTTATAGTCTTTTATTGCTGATTTGGTTACAATTTGATACAATATCCTTCGAAATACAATACAACTTGATCACGAAAACACTCTTAACTACTAGCTCGATCTTTGATGATAAAACTCGACGAATCCGTGTTGGATGTAAGGAGCTCTTCTCGAAGATTGTTGTAGTGTCTCGAATGCTTGAAGATCTTTGATTGCTGAATGAGAGGAGGCTTCGACAGCGTAACGGTGCTTGGAGAAATGAATGGCCAAAAGTCCTCTTCATGTTGGAATTGGTGGCCTATTTATAGGAGCAGATTTCTGAGCTCTCGGTTTGGCCTAGTCATGAGTCGTGACCGACTCATGGTAAGTCGTAACTCGTATTCGACTTATGATGTCTCGTGGGCGCCATACTTGGTCCATCTTATGGCTCAGTTGGAAGACAAGTGCTAAGTCGTAGTCGACTCATCAGATCAAAGCAGCACAGGCCAGGGCTCTGGATTCCAGCTTGATAGCCTTTAAGTCGTAAGACTGATGAGTCGTGAGACCTCATGAGTCGTAAATCTGATGAGTCGTAAGACTGATGAGTCGTGAGACTGATGAGTCATGAGACCTCATGAGTCATAAATCTGATGAGTCGTAAGACTCCATGAGTCGTAAGACCTCATGAGTCGTAAGTTTTCATGACTCGTTGAACCGTCTGGACCATGAGTCGTAGATCTGATGAGTCGTAAGACCTCATGAGTCGTAAGACCTCATGAGTCGTAAGTTTTCATGACTCGTTGAACCGTCTGGACCATGAGTCGTAGATCTGATGAGTCGTAAGACCTCATGAGTCGTAAGAAGCTTGTCTCGTTGAGTCATGAAGCTCTTAAGTCGTAGACGACTTATAGCAAACCATGAGTCGTAGACGACTTATAGCCAAACCATGAGTCGTAGACGACTTAAGGCCTTCCATATAGTTAGGTTGCTAGGCAAGTTAAGTCGCTGAGTCTCTTAAGTCGTAGAAGAGTTAACTTGATGAGTCGTAAAGCTCCTAAGTCGTAGGCGGCTTAGCTTGATGAGTCGTACAGACCTTGTGAGTCGTAAGCCTGATGAGTCGTAGCATGTTAAGTCGAAACCTTCTTAAGTCGTAGAGACTTTAACTCGTTGAGTAGTTAAGTCGGAGACTTCTTAACTTCTTAAGTCGTAGGTCGCTTAACTCGCTGAGTCGTCAAGCCCTCAAGTCGTACATCCACTGAGTCGTAAACTTGTTAACTCGTAAACTGTTAAGTCCCACCATGTCTCAGGTCGCTAACCTTTTAACTCGTAGGTCGCTGAGTAGGACCATTCCTTAGATCGGAGTCTACTGAGTCGTAGATCATCTAAGGCAACTTGTTAAGTCTCGCAATCCTTAACTCGTTAAGTCTTGAGACGTATACTTCTTAGGTCGTGGATAATTCAGGGTTAACATTTGCCCCTCGAAATACACGCCTAAGTCGTAGGTCGTGTGTTTCGATTCATTTTAGCTCGTGTGAGTCGATTCTAATTCCTTCGACCTGAGGTATAAAACGCTTAGGTCGTACCTCTTATCTTCTTCTTCCTATCACTCGTGCTTTAAGTTGTATCTGCCATTAACAAGATTTCAAGCTTCCAAAGGCGATTTCGACTCGATTTACTTCCAACCACTTCTAGTTACATCGCGTAAGCGTCTTCTCCCTTTTCCCAATCGCTGACCATTGCTATCGACCTTTCTCCATGAATTCTTCCCTCGGTCCTTGCGAATACTGCTATGTAGGATATTCATGGAATTAAGGTGGCTTGATATGGCTTGTAATGATTTGTGATCTGTGGTGGTTTAGAAATAGGGTTGATGAAGAAGTTAACCGGTGAATGGGTTAACGGGTTGGATAGTTAAGGGTTAGGAGTCGGATGGATATATGGTTAACGAGTTAGGGATCAAACGAGTCAGGAGTTAGATGGACTAAATTCTGGATCGACTTATCACTCACAGCAACCTAAGCTTTGAGTCGTAGCCGAGTTACGACTTACGACTTAGAGAATTGAAGTCCCCTTTTAAACCCCACGACTTATGACTTAGAGAATAATTATCCCTAGCTCGCAGGAACCATTTGAGTCGTTTTGCGACTTAACACTTCAGACTTTGCTTGAATGTGGTACGATTGGAGAGTTACGACTCAACTTGATTCATAGCATAATTTAGTCTGTGACCGAGCTAGAACTTGAGGAAAATCTGACCCATGCTAAGTCGAGAATGAATTAGAACTTGAGCAAATTTTGCGCTGCCTCGAATGTTGAGACTTGAGTTATTTGAACCTTGTTGCACTCTTTTGTAGATTGTCAATAATTTTAACTGCCTGTTATAACATCTACAAAAAACTGGGACGAATATACTACCACTGACTTCACTTTTGAACATTCGGCTGATTGTGTAGAATGGCATCTCATCAAGAAGACTTGGAACCGAGTGGAGAAGCTTTTCCAATTTCTATTCCATTGAATGATCCCCCGGAAAGGACTCCTACCACTCTGAGTCATAAAGTCTTCCGTCAACTATGCACCTAGTTTGGTATTACTGAATCTGACGCTTTGCTCCCTGGAGTAAATGACACTGCTGATAGGCCGCCCCACGGCTTTGTCGCAGTGAACCGCCAAATGTGCTTGAGTGGAGCGATTCCCCCATTTAATGACTGTCTTCGGGAACTTCTCCTTCGATTATCTATCTCCCCTTTTCAACTACATCCCAATGGCTACGCCATCCTACTGGGACTGTGTGTGCTTTTTAGGAGAATGCTGGACCGTTTTCCCAGTTTTGGAGAAATTTGCTTTCTATGCTCATTTACAAAGACCAAAGACCATCCCTCTATCACAGTTGTAAGGAGTGCCAGGAATCGTAAACTGATTATTGGTCTTCCCAAAAGCGTTCCTGGGTTTCTGAGCCAGTTTTTCTTTGTTCGTTGTCCCCCGGGATTTTACGCCATTTGGAGAGTGGGAAGTACGACTATCTATCTTTTCCCTGTGTTTTTCTAAAATTCTTTGAAGTCCAAATTGTCAAATGCTAACTTCTTTCTCTACTGTTTCAGCGCTCCCTCCCCCCTCTAGGGAAACTCGTCACAAAAATACCTTCGAGAGGCTTATGGCCGTGCCGGTCGAGGAGAGGAGTGTTCAATTTCTATTGAGAGATGAGTTCCTACACGAATTTGGACTCTTACATCCTTCCCGTTCCACTCAGCCACATGAAGTCCCTGATTCTCCTACTGAGGAGTCAGATGCCCTTGTTCCTGCTAAAGAACTTTTACCGCAAGATCTTACCGCTGAGACTTCATTGGTAAAGTGTTCTGCTCCTACCGACATTGCTGGATCGTCCAGTAAGTTAGCACTTGCCCCGGTTGTTGAAGAGGAGGAAAATCTTCACACTCTTGAAAAGACGGCTGAGGTGGAAGTTGAAAAAGATAATTCTCCCATGCACCATGGTGATGATACTTTTGACAGTCTAAGCGACATTATGATAACCTCTCAGGAGCTCTTTAAAGATGATGTTTCTAAAGTGGTCCCTCCTGTTATCGAAGCAACTTCTTCTTTGCAACAAACCACAATGCCTTCCATACAACTTATTGCCATTTCTACACCCAAAAGTGGTTTGTAGTCTGACGCGCGTAGTTTGCACATCACACACACTTAGAATTTTGGCAATTATATGCACTTAGCTTCTTCAATTTGAGGATTTCTAAAACTGGTCTTTTTCTTCAATTTCAGGTTCTCTGATGGGGCGAAGCGGCTCTTACTACAACAAATTCCAGCGTTACGGAAGCCGTGAGGCTTATGACTTTAGGAGTTATATCGGTGCTGTGAAGGAAACTGATGAGGAGAGGGCTGCCAGAAAGGCTCATGAGAGGCGAGCTCATAAAGAGCGTTGCCGTAGAGAAGATGAGGAATACTATGGGAGTAGGGACGAGCGACGTGACTCTTCCCGCAGAAGCGACGATCCTTACAAGAGGAAATCTTACGATGACAAGGGGAAGAGTCATACTTTCGATGATTCCAGCAAACGGATCAGACTTGGCGAGAAAGATACATCTAATATCTCGGAAAAGACTACTGCTTCTATTCCTCCTAATACATCTTCTGGTTCTCCTGCCCTTAAGGAGTCTGACATCCAGACAATCATTAATAGGCCACAGTACCAAGCTGGAGATGGTCCTCCCACACTCCAGAGCCGATTTCCGAATTGGTGTCTGAAAGGAGTGTGTTTTGATTTGGATTTGGTCCCCATTGATAAGCAGGCGATGCTGAAAAATGTCGATGCTGTAAAGCTTGACATCGAAAGAATGTCTGGATGGCAGAAACTGGTTGATGAACTTCAAAGGGTCAACCATATGAACCTTGAGACGATGATGACCATGGAGAATGATAAGTCCGAGTGGGACAAATGGCGTAAGCAGCATGACGCGGAGATGAAAAGCATTAGCGATGGTTATGGGAAGCTCGAAGCTGAAGTTGAAAGACTTAAAAATGAGCTTGCTACTTCTTCTACTTCTTATTCTCAGAAAGAAGAAATGCTTCAAAAACAAGTTTGAGACGCCCATGCTGCTCAGAGAGATATTGAGGTGAAACTCGAAGCAGAACAGCAGGTTACGAGAAAATACCGCGATGATGCTGTTCAGCTTCAAGAGAAAGTCAGCTCTCAAGATTTGGAAATTATAAGACTGCAATCTCAGCTACTGAAGGCTGAAAGAGAACGTGATGAAGTTCTCTCTGGTAAAGCTGCAGCCGAAGAATCCCATAAGGCGACCATAGCCACCGTTGACGCGACTCTGTTCGACTTTTATATGCATTGTGTCCTGGGGCGTGGGAGCGTTTCATTTTTGGGACAAGAATATGAAGTCACCTTAGCGGAAGTATGGGAGGCAATCATTGACTTATTTGGTGGTGCCGGATATTCTAAAACAGATCTTCAAGCTACCTACTTAGGTGAGAGCGATCGCGCTGCCCTTGCCAAAGGAAAAGAGCAGCTTATCCGAGTGCGGGCCGAGGCGACGGGAGAGAAGCTTCCTGAGAAAGAAACACCTCCTATTGCTCCTGCTTATACTTCGGCTTTAACTTACGCGGATATTACTGGCTCTAGTTCTCATTCCACGCCTCCCGCTAAGGTTGACAAAGAAACTGTAACCACCCCTACAGAGGAAGAGGCAATGAAGGACTTCCAAGCTCGGGAATTTGAGATTGATCTCGCTAAACCGGCTTCTCCAGGTAACTTTGACGATTCACGGTCTTCTTTTTTCTCGGAGAATACTGATTTTGATTTCTTTTATTATGCAGCAGTCGTGCCGGAAACTGCACCAATTCTTCCTTCTTTAGCTGTCGTTCCTCCTCCTCCTCAAGTTATACCTCTTCCAGCTTCTCAACCAGGTTCACAGGAAGAACCAATAGCAGCCCTTCAAGGTTTAGACGAACCACCTACTTCCGAAGAACAGAAGGCAGGAGGTCTGGAAGATAGTGAGAAGACCCTGGAGCGGTCTTTTGACTACGACACAAAGCTTTCTACATTTCTTGCTCCGGGGAGCTAGTCTTCTTCCAAGAAGAAGGGAAAGCGTGCGGTTTCGAAGAAAGGAAAGAAGAGTTCTTCTGCTGCTGGGGATGAAGCAGAGATTGATCCGGCTGAGTCTCTTTCTCCTTCTTCTCCGATACGGCCTACGAAGCTAATTACCAGGCCAGGTAAAAGCTCCAAGGGTGGGAAGAAGGAGAAATGAGTTTGATTTTGTCTTTTCTGCTTTTTGTATTGATTGGGGATTGTGCGGATACCGGTCTCCACTTCTTTTTGTAACCTGTACAATGTAAAAAATTTCTCATAGTGTTGAAATAAATAGATATTTTTCTTGTACAAATCCTTGTGTATGTAGGAATACATCTGTTTTTCATTTGAAGTGTAGAGTAAACGATTCTTTCTATTTGTACAAACTTTTGGTCTGTGTTTCAAGAACGCATTTACTCCACATCTTTATTACGTGATATTGCAATGAACTTGTGGTATGTTGCTTGTATATTACTTTTATTATTGTAACTGAATTGTATAATGCTGCCCCCATACCACAAGTATATTGTAATATTTCTTGCTTTCACAAGACCGATACTCTTATTTTAGAGAATAACTTTCCACTTTTTCAGGGAAGAATTATTCTGCTTTTTAATAGAGGATATCTTGTCTTTGGAGAAATTTTTATTTTCTTTTTCTTCCTGAAGAACATTTCGACTTCTGGGAATGATTACTTTTATTTGTTTGAAAGTGAATTTTCCTGTACAATGAAATGAGCTTCTGAAGAAGGTTTTGATTTTATGCCCCAGTAAAGGGTTTATTTTTGGTACTTCGAGCAAGGTGAAGTACGCCTCTGAAGAGGTCTTTTGGTCTCTGAAGAGAAGCAATTTTGGTCTCCGAAGAGAAGCAATTTTGGTCTCCGAAGAGAAGCAGTTTTGGCATTTCAGCTCTGGTGAAGTGGGTCTCCGAAGAGAAGCATTTTGCACTTCTACACGGGTGAAATGTGCCTCCTAAAAGGGCTTTTGCCTCTGAAGATGGCTTGTGCCTCCGAAGAGGGCTTGTGCCTCCGAAGAGGGCTTGTGCCTCGGAAGAGGGCTTGTGATTGCCTGGAAGTTACTTTCTCATGGTCGGAGGGGTCCACGGGACAGGCGCAAGTTGCTTGATTGGATGTTTGTTTGTACAAACGATCGCAATCAATTAACGAGGTGCCCCTTCGGTGGTCCTACCAATCTTTTTGATTGAGGAAAGCACTCCCATTTATTGGCGTGCCTCGCTAGAGGGCTTTTTAGTATTTCATCACTGGTGAAGTGGGTCTCCGAAGAGAAGCATTTTGCACTTCTACACGGGTGAAATGTGCCTCCGAAAAGGGCTTGTGCCTCCGAAGAGGGCTTGTGCCTCCGAAGAGGGCTTGTGCCTCGAAAGAGGGCTTGTGATTGCTTGGAAGTTACTTTCTCATGGTCGGAAGGGTCCACGGGACAGGCGCAAGTTGCTTGATTGGATGTTTGTTTGTACAAACGATCGCAATCAATTAACGAGGTGCCCCTTCGGTGGTCCTACCAATCTTTTTGATTGAGTAAAGCACTCCCATTTATTGGCGTGCCTCGTTAGAGGGCTTTGGTTGGTGTGCCAGGAAGGTTGCGTCTTAGGGGCAAGTAGATCCATGGGATGGACACAAGCTGCCTGATCGGATGCATCACAATCAGTTAGCGAGGGTCTTATTCCTTCTGCTTGGGAAGGTATCCCTTTAGTGGATCTACCTGCTTTCCTGTTGAGAGGCATACCTCCCTTTGGCTGCTTCCATGTTTGCCCGCTCATGTTGTATCATCATCCGCCAATCTGCGATCCTTTATCATCGTTTCCAAGCGCGTCTTCCTTTCTTTTGCAAGTAAATTGCTTTATCCGAAGAAGTAGACTTCACCGTTGAATGACTCCACAAAGTAAACGCAAGTTATTTGGTTGGATGCCTTTTTATATCAACGATCGCAACCAGTTAACGGGGGCTTGACACAGTGGAGCCGTCAACTTTTTATGCGAAGTTCCTCTTGTATGGGATTTGAGTTTGGAATTTTTGTTGCTTGAAATTTGCTTTAATAAATGATTTGTAAGGCTCGCTTAGCTTTGCGATGGGTGAGCTTTGCTTTAATGACCTGCAGTATTAGATCGACATTTTAGCAATACATTTAGAGTATTTACATATCGAAATATAACAGGCATTTTATAATAGAAAACACAGAATGCATAGTTTTTCATTATTGAGTCACGCTGATTTCTCAGCGGTTTACAATGCAGAAGTTACACATCCATCATTATCTTTACAAATTCAAGTAATGCTGTTAAGTAAAAATGAATGCTAGTTATTGTTGTTTCAGAATCTCCAAGCTGGATTTCCATTTGTGCTTGATTCATAGCTTTTGGATTTTTATGCCAGAGAAAGTGAGAGATGCCCCAGTCGCAGTTTTGTGGGTAATTAGTAGTCATCCCAACTTCTGCTTGCTGGGTATGGTCCCCCTGTGATAGCATTAATGACAAGCTTTTCTGAATCTTGCACCGCAGTGTTGTTGTGAGAATCGGATTGATGGGTAGGGTGTTGTTGATCCCGAGTAGATGAGGTTGGATCGACTCCGCTTCTCTTAACGTATTGTTGGAGTTTACCTTGTTCCAGCAATTCTTCAATCACTTTCTTTAACTGGCGACATTGGTCAGTGTCATGGCCAGGTTGATTGTGAAATTGGCAGAATTTTCCATTACTCTTTGCACCTTTCGTCATCTCAGGTGGCTTAGGATACCGGACAACGTCTTTTGTTGCAAAAAAGATATTTCTTGGTGTATCAGTTAAAGGAGTATAATCCGAAGAATTAAAGCGGCGAGGTTTCTTTTCATTTCCCTGGTTCTTTCCTCCTTCATTCTCCCTTTTCTGACTTTCAGATTCTCTTTTCTTAGATGGGACACTGTTGTTCTTAATTTGGGCAGCAACCACCTTCGACGTCGTAGAAAGGCTTTCAAGGCGAATGAACTCGTCGGCCTTTTTATAAAATTTATCAAGTGAGTTTGGTTCCTTCATCTTTAGCCATATTCCAAATTTACTCGATTTATCAATGGCTCGCATCAAATAAGTCAGGATCATGCGTGGTTCCGCATTTTCTACTTCGGCTAAAGCTATATTGAAACGGCTCAAGAAAGATTTGATCGATTCTCCGGGCGCTTGTTCCAGGTTAGACAGTGACATTATATCCTTAGCTTTTGAAGCATACAATCTAAACTGTTCTTTGAACTTTTGCGTTAAGTCGGAGAACTTATCCACAGACCGTACTGGAAGCTTTGTGAACCAAAGTAAAGCCACACCTTCCAAGTATACTGGAAAGTATCGACACTTGATCTCGTCTGATGCTCTTGCACCGGTCATATGCCAATCGTACTTGTAGAGGAAATGATTAGGGTCACTGGTTCCCCTATAGGTTTGGATAGTAGGAGGTGCAAATTTCCTTGGAAATTCCGCTCTCAGGATCCTTTCAGTAAACGGAGTTCTGCTTGGCGCAAATCCCCAGTCAGCCTCATCCTCTTCCCTTTGCATGCTCTCTTTCATGATGCGGCCAACCATTTCAGACGGGTACTCTTTATTGTTCAAAGACACCTCCGGGCAAGCACCAGTTCTTCCCTCGAAAGTTTGCCCGGGCATATGTTCATGACAAGTTGGTTGCGGCATAGAACCATCAGCTTGGAAAGGTGGCATTTTAGGAAGAGTAGTTTGACGATTCTCTGGTTGACAATTTGCCCCGAGCAGGGCAGTTAACCTATCCATCATCAAAGCGTTTTGAGTTTCAATTTGTTGGTATAATCCAGAAACTGCGTCATCCAATTCAGCCCTGGTGACTCCAACGGTTGGAGTTGCTTGGTCTGTTATTGGGGAAGCGGATGTTCCTTCGTGAGCATTTCCGGATCTGATAGGTCTACCTCTTCTTCCAGGAGCCATTATTTCGGATCTGGTTTTTAAGAGAGGTTCTTTTTATGAATCTTTGCGAAGCAACGGTGGATGATCGCCTGAGTTGGGTTCTCAGTGAAAGCACCAAAAATGTTAACGGTAAAAAGTGAACGCTAACACCCAGTGTGTGTAATAGAATTGTGAAAGCACCACCCGTTGGTACGGGAACAGAATATAAGCTGAAAATAGCAGAAAAGCAGTAAATGAACAACAGATTTATAGTGGTTCGGCCCGCAATTGAGCCTACGTCCACTTTATAGTCTTTTATTGCTGATTTGGTTACAATTGGATACAATATCCTTCGAAATACAATACAACTTGATCACGAAAACACTCTTAACTACTAGCTCGATCTTTGATGATAAAACTCGACGAATTCGTGTTGGATGTAAGGAGCTCTTCTCGAAGATTGTTGTAGTGTCTCGAATGCTTGAAGATCTTTGATTGCTGAATGAGAGGAGGCTTCGACAGCGTAACGGTGCTTGGAGAAATGAATGGCCAAAAGTCCTCTTCATGTTGGAAGTGGTGGCCTATTTATAGGAGCAGATTTCTGAGCTATCGGTTTTGCCAAGTCATGAGTCGTGACCGACTCATGGTAAGTCGTAACTCGTATTCGACTTATGATGTCTCGTGGGCGCCATACTTGGTCCATCTTATGGCTCAGTTGGAAGACAAGTGCTAAGTCGTAGTCGACTCATCAGATCAAAGCAGCACAGGCCAGGGCTCTGGATTCCAGCTTGATAGCCTTTAAGTCGTAAGACTGATGAGTCGTGAGACCTCATGAGTCGTAAATCTGATGAGTCGTAAGACTGATGAGTCGTGAGACTGATGAGTCGTGAGACCTCATGAGTCGTAAATCTGATGAGTCGTAAGACTCCATGAGTCGTAAGACCTCATGAGTCGTAAGTTTTCATGACTCGTTGAACCGTCTGGACCATGAGTCGTAGATCTGATGAGTCGTAAGACCTCATGAGTCGTAAGTTTTCATGACTCGTTGAACCGTCTGGACCATGAGTCGTAGATCTGATGAGTCGTAAGACCTCATGAGTCGTAAGAAGCTTGTCTCGTTGAGTCATGAAGCTCTTAAGTCGTAGACGACTTATAGCAAACCATGAGTCGTAGACGACTTATAGCCAAACCATGAGTCGTAGACGACTTAAGGCCTTCCATATAGTTAGGTTGCTAGGCAAGTTAAGTCGTTGAGTCTCTTAAGTCGTAGAAGAGTTAACTTGATGAGTCGTAAAGCTCCTAAGTCGTAGGCGGCTTAGCTTGATGAGTCGTACAGACCTTGTGAGTCGTAAGCCTGATGAGTCGTAGCATGTTAAGTCGAAACCTTCTTAAGTCGTAGAGACTTTAACTCGTTGAGTAGTTAAGTCGGAGACTTCTTAACTTCTTAAGTCGTAGGTCGCTTAACTCGCTGAGTCGTCAAGCCCTCAAGTCGTACATCCACTGAGTCGTAAACTTGTTAACTCGTAAACTGTTAAGTCCCACCATGTCTCAGGTCGCTAACCTTTTAACTCGTAGGTCGCTGAGTAGGACCATTCCTTAGATCGAAGTCTACTGAGTCGTAGATCATCTAAGGCAACTTGTTAAGTCTCGCAATCCTTAACTCGTTAAGTCTTGAGACGTATTCATAATTTTCATGAGATCACTAAGAACCTATTGGCCCCTGCAAATAACTTCAGTATTTCATGAGTTCTCTCTGAACCTATTAGTATCTCCAATAACTTCTCTTATATCATAGTTTTCATGGGTTGACTATGAACCTATTGACTTCTGCCAATACTTTTATCAAGATATAGTTTTCATGGGATCACTACGAACTTATCGGTCCCTACCAATAACACTCTATCCAAACATAGTTTTCATGAGTTTACTATGAACTTGTCTAAACTGATAACTTCTTGATCAGTCTTTGGACATCCTATGTTCTGGTCTACCTGACCTCCTGGATGCAACTCTATTCATTTAGGAGTTAACTCAATTTATATTCACTACTGGGTCAACCTAGCTGGTTATTCTGCCCTTACTCTCCAAAATACAGTTATGGGTCCATTATACAGTGAATATGTTTATAGAAGAAGCATATAAAATATTTGATCATAACATAATAATACCAACCTTTATGGTTTAGTTTCCTTGAAATCATTTCCACATGAAACATGGTTAATACCTTTAACCCATTATTTTTATCAAGTAAAGCTTCTTCAAAAACTCCAAAATTAAAAACCATTTCAAAGATCTTTTATATTGCGATGGGGTTTCCTATAAAAATGAGATTGGGTTCTTTGTTTTGAAGACTATGGCTTTCGAAACCTTTGACCTTTACTTTCAAAACCATTAGAATATATCTTTCAAAAGCATTCAAATCTTCTTTTCAAAACACTTAAACATATGCCTTTTGAAACACTTTAAGATATCTCTTTCGAAAGCATCAAAACCTTCCTTTCGAAATCATCAAAACACTCCTTTTGAAAGTATTAAAGCATGTATTTCTAACTTATAGAAGCATTGCCTCGAAACCATTTGAAAGTACCTCTTTCGAAACCATTGGGTTTAATCTTAAATATAACTTTTGGGTCAAAGTGAACATAACCGAAAGTACCCCTTTCGAAACCATTAACCTTCAAGTAAAAGAGTTTGGGGGAAACATATGGTTTTGGAATCATCCTTTCGAAAGCTTTAATCTTTTACTAAAACAATTTAAAGGATAGCTTCAAAACACCTTTCGAAGCCACTGCCTTCGAAACCTTTAGTTCAAAAGGCTACTGGAGCCCTTACGAAAGCATTGGAAAGCAGCATTATATTTATAAAACAAAATCTTGCCTTTTGAACTAATTGAAAACTTTCAACCTGTTCGAAAGATATGAAGACAACGACAAAGTTTGGACTTGGTTCAAAGCTACCCTTTCGAAAGCTTCTCTTTAAAACATAATATACGGCAAATCGTTCGAAGACTTTCATTTAAAACAAAAACGCGACAATCCCTTCGAAAGATATATAAAAATAATTCAACCCTTTCGAAAGCATCCACTAAAAGCAAGGTAAGCAGATCTCTTTTGAAAGCAAAACAAAGACCTTCGAAAGCTATTTAAAATGGCCTCGACCCATTTGAAAGCATGTTTTTGACTCTATATCTTCCGCCTTTCTCCAATCCACCATGTATGAAGCATTGATAACTTGTGTATTGGTTTTGTCTTGGTTGGGGGCGGAAGTATGGGGTCGAAAGGTTGCTATTTGAAGTGGCAAAACAGTAAATCCTTATAAAACTGTTTTGTTGCCTTTTAAGTAAATGTGTTTCAACTAACTTGCCTATTTGTAAAAATATAATTGGTTGCCCTAATCTTTACCAAAATTCTTTCTAAAAGACGGCCAAATTCATCCAGAACTATGTGAAATAATTTGTAAAGAAGCCCTTCCCTTTAACAAAACAATTAAGACATTTAAGTCCTCCAACTTAAATAATTTAATTTACATAGTAAATTACTTAGGAAAATCCCCAAAATCATTAAAATTTACTTTTAATATGTTATCAAACATATATAAATTTCGGACCCAAAATCCTTTACATAATAGTCGAAATAAATTTTTAAACCCGATTATTTATTTTTCCTTCAAAAATACATAATAAATTATCCATAGCTTGGATAATTATGAAAATTTAAACCCATCTCCAAAATAATGTTTTTCATGACATATTAAACCTTATGGCATTCTAAACAAAAAATATATGATTTTTGCCTTGAAATCGAACAAAATATTTATCAAACATACTTGCTTGAATCAAACGTATCATGTAATCCAAGCATATCATTATTAAATTCATCATAAAGGTTTTAAACTTAAAACCTGAAATCAAATGCTCTTTAAAAACAAAAATGAGATGGTTTAGATTATTATTCACCTTGCTTTAGATAAGGAACTTGAGATTTGATCTTGCTTTATTCTCCTTGCTTGATTCCTTAACTTTTAATTGATTTTTCTCCTCTATTTCCCCTAGGTTATGGCCGTCTTGAGCTCTTTGGTTTACGTTTTAAAATTATGAACTTGTGAAATGAAAATGGGAATAATGGTTTAGGGTTAAGGGGTTGGTGGATGGCTATTCCCCATAATACCCTTGCATTATTCTCTTATTAGTTAGCTTATAAAACCATTTCCATTAACTCATTCTTTTAATCTTATTTGGTGAAGCACAGCCTCTATTTTAAATTTTCAAATCTCAATCTCCTTTTCTCTCTAATCTTTACATTACTCTATTTAGTTTATCTAATTAAATCTCTTGAATGATGTTATTTAAAATTAGAGGTGTTGTGAGCTTCCCTCCTTAAAGAATTTCATCCTATAAATTCAGTAAGGACTAAATACTAAACATAGCAATCATCTGTAACAACTCCTAACTACCATGCTAGCCTACCTGGCTAGCAACGGTCCATTTAAAGCCAATATAGATCATACTCTCACAGCGGATCAGGATAAGTATCTCTAATCCTGTCTTTTGTCTCCCAAGTACAGTTCTTCTCGTTGTCGCTCCACTGAACTTTCACCAACTTGACTGTCTTGTTTCATAACCTCTTCTCATCTCTCGCTACAACCCAAAATGGTTCTCTAATAAAATTCAAAATCGGTTCTTCTATCAAATCTTCCAACTCTATCGGAGGAATAGTAGTCTTTGGATCATGCACATATTTGCGAAGATGAGGTACATGGAACACATTACGGACACCCGCTATACTGCTCGGCAACTCCACTCTGTATGCGAGCTTCCCGATCCTCTCTATATAATTAGGAACAGAACAACATATCTGAGTTCCAGTTTCCCTTACTTCCTAAATCATCCCCCACCCTTCATCGATGATATCTTAAAGAAAACTCTATCTCCAACTGAGAATTCCAGATCTTTACGTAACTCTTCTATCTAGACTGAGCTTCCTTCATACTTTCATGGATCAACTCAATCTCCTCTGTCGCCTCTCTAACCAAATCTAGACCCAGGTCTAATTTTTCTCCAGTCTCCAACCAACATGTTGGTGATTTGCATGGCTTACCATACAAAGCTTCAAAAGGCACCATTCCTATACTAGTCTGATAACTTTCATTATAGGAAAACTCAACTAAGTGTAGTTGATCTTCCCAAGATCCACCAAAGTCCAATACACAACCTCTTAACAAATTCTCGAGTACCTCATTGACTCTCTCTATCTGCCCATCTGTCTGAGGGTGATACATAGTACTTATCTTGATCTTAGTACCTAAGACATCCTGTAGACTCTTCCAGAATTCACTAGTACACAAAGAATCTCTGTCACTGACTATACTACTAGAAATTCCATTTAGTCTAACTACGTTCTTCATGAACAACTTAGCCAAAACAGGTGCCGTTCTGGTTGAATTAACTTGAATGAAATGGGTACTCTTAGTCACCTGTCCACTATGACCCATATACTTTCATTTCTTCTATTCAACCTTGGCAACCCGTCTACAAAATCCATGGATATCGAATCCCATTTCCAAACTGGTATCTCCAAAGGTTGAAGCAACCCACTCGGCTTCTGTTGTTCGGCCTTCACTTGTTGATAGTTTGCGCACTACCTAACCCACAAGCCAACATCCTTACTCATGCCGTCCCATTTGAAGATCCTCATCATATCCTGAAACATCTTG
Organism: Allium fistulosum; assembly: GCA_030737815.1. NCBI lineage: Eukaryota > Viridiplantae > Streptophyta > Magnoliopsida > Asparagales > Amaryllidaceae > Allium > Allium fistulosum. Next base: position 417,686,543 of record CM060907.1, on the reverse strand, counting down.
GTTCCTCTGAGATGAATCGTAAATTTAGATCGATGACATTCCCTAAGACTTCTTTCCTTAAGTCCTCAACATTCGAAACACACAACCGTCCCTTCTGTTAATATGAAAACTTATCAACATCCCCAATGCCATGTAAAAGGTAAATGAGCTTAAATGAAACCAAACTGTTGGAAAGATCTCCCTTTTCGAAACCTATCTTTTGACCAAGTTGATTTTGTCGAAAGGGTTTAAGGAAATTGCTCTACCTTTCGACCGGGATGGATTATTCGAAAGGGTTTTAGGTGTTAACTCAACCTTTCGACTAGGTTGACTTAGTCGAAAAGCTTTAAGAAGTTAGCCTAGGAATGAAGGCTAAAAAAGTTGCATCCTGCTTGAAACCATTCCTTTGAGTGTGTCGAAAGTAGCTAATCATCTTGGCTTTTCAACCCTTTCGATCATGTCGAAAGACTTATCCCAACCCTTTCGATCATGTCGAAAGGGATGTATGTTTCACTAATATGTCATAGCTGCTTTCGACCCTATGGTTTCGCTACTTTTGTTGTGGAACCACTTTGAAAGGGGTGTGGATGGAGCTGGGGATAAACCTATTTCGAATGAGTTCCTCTTTGTACAACTATTACTCAATTATAAACTAGGAACCCTTCAAAACCTCCTTTCGACTGAGTTGAGTGGGATTCCACTCTTTCGAAACAGGTCCAGCTTATAACTTCATATGCTTCACTTTCTTTTCCCTGCATAAGATCGACCTGGATATCCCCCTAGAATTATAGACTCGTTAATGGCGAAACCACATCATCATTCATTTTTTCATTGTTTGATGTTGGTTTCGATGATGATGGGTTTCGACCGTATGTACCCAAGTCGATCCTATGCATAGCATAGAAAGAAAGAAGTTAAGAGAATAGGTTAGAATCATGTGCAATTGATCATTAGACTAGCTTATGATCTGAATGATCTTCCTCATCATCGAAATTCTTAATGAACTAGCCACTTCTCTTTTATTAATAATCCAAAATGAGTTACAACTGAGAGAGCTTTATCCCCAATTTGATTTAGGGTTTTTAGAAGATTTAATTGCAGCTAAGAAATTTGAATAGAAGAAATGAATTTGGGATCCCCAAAATTCGGCCCCTAGAACCGGACCCCTTGGGTCTTATTTATAGATGTAGGTCGGCTTCCTTTCGCGTCCGTGCCTTCAAGTCGGTTGAAAGGTTCCCTTCTTTTATGCCGCCTCACGCCTTTCAACTTGGTCGAAAGGCCATGTCTACCTTCAACGCTGTCGAAAGGCATCTTCTCTGAGTTCTTTGATTTACCCTTACGCTTCCTTGGTCTTTCTCAAGCTCTTTCGACAAAGTCGAAAGGAACATTTACCAACCTTTCGCCTTTGTTAAGTTATGAGTGTCTTTTCTTGCTGCTTTCTCTATAACACCTTTCGACGTTTTCGAAAGGTCTCCAAATGCGCTTTTTCCTTCATCTTGCTTTGTTGTCATTGGAAGTTAGATAAGTGCTATGGACTTTGTCGATAGGTTGCCTATATGGGCTTCGAAGAAGTTCATGTGTTGACGGTTTCTCTTCCGAATGCATGCCTGAGAATTGAGGCGGAACTTTCCCCTAACATCATTCGTCTTGACCTGTTCGAAAGGCTTGTGTATGTTTTGAAAGGGTTGTATAAGGGCGAAACCTTTAGTTTCAAAAGGTTTGGCACACATATGGGAGATTATCATTCTTTTCCTTCGATGGGGCTTCCTATGTAGTCTCTGCTGATCCATTTATGCCGAAAGTTCTTAGAGAGACGGAATGGTGGCTTTGCTTCTCCTTTTTTCATCTTTTTTGGAAGCTTGTACACGATTTAATACCCGTGAGGATGCCTGCTACTTTCGACTCCTTCGAAAGCCTTCCCAATTCCTTTGGAACCTTTGTTCTTTGTCGAAACCTACTTGAGAAGAAGTTGGCACTTTTCTTATCTTCTTTCATGCCTTTGTTCTTTGTGTGGATTTTATGGCTAACATCTTGCTCCCCCTCCTTGTATGAAAGATGCTTTTGTTTTTTAGGACAAAAATTTCAAAACTTTCTCGCTCTAAAACTTTATTTTTCCTTCAAAATCAAAGTGAGCTATATTTTCTATAGCTAGCTTATATTTATATGTATGCTTCAGTATATCAATGCTTCTATAGTTAGTTGGTTATAATCCTGATTCAAAAGATATGAGGCCTATAAGCAATAGCCATTAATGCATGTAATAAATGTAATCTATAGACCCCCTGTGAGAAACGGTCGATAGCTGCGAATAGGGGCTACAAGTTATTATTAAAAAATAAGCCTTTGTATCCCATCCACTCTAATATGTATCTAAAAATTTCCCAGAGATATGAATGATCCTGAAGCTTTCATTCAGATGTTGGTGAGCATCATTTAGAATTAACTCTAATTTATTTATCAAGAAGACCAGTTTGGAATTTCTGGTTGCCTACAGCAACTTCTACTCTACTATTTTATATCCCAGGTTTGGGATTTAATTTAGGAAGCAATGAAATTTGACCCAAATTAGGGCATTATATTATGAAGTTTAGAAATTAACAACGAGATACCCAGATTCTAGGTAGCAATATCCCAAATATAGTCCTCTGAATGCCTTTCTTAACCTAGATTCGGGTTTTCAGTAACAATTGTCTTTATATCAAGATCTCGAGCCCAAATCTGGGCATACATTGGATAATTAGAGATTATTAGCAATTATCATTGTAAAAGGAATCCCCGGCCCAGATTATGGCAAATGTTAGGTAGGCAAAAATCCACAATAATTGTTGTCATAATAGAAATCTACGGCCCAGATTAGGGCATATGTTGGACAACCAAAAGTCCATGGCAATTGTCTTTATAGTAGAAACAACAAGCCCAGATTATCGCACTAAGGCAAAATCATGCAATAATCCTGGAAACCAAGATTCGGGTATAAAGATTGTAAGTGATTAGTAAAGATCTGAAACCTGGATTCACGTATTAATAGATTTTTAAAAAAATGAGAGTCCCGAAACCCAGATTCGGGTATTATAAGGACTATAAGTAATTGGAATCAACCTGAAACCACAATTCAGGTATCAGTAGATGAAATGCTGAATTAAGAAACCCAAAACCCAGATTTGGGCATTTAATAGATGAAATCCCAAAATGAAGAGCCCGTAACCCAAATACGGGTATTTAATGGCCAAAATTTGGCTGAACTCTTTAGATTCCATCTTTCCTGACATATATTAATCCTTCAGGTCTTGTACATAGTTGTAATTTGATTAATTGCCTCTCGGGCTTGGACGTCTTAGTCCATTGGAGATATACCACTTCTCGGGTTTGGACATCTTAGTCCATGATTGGATGAGCCTCTTTTCGGGCTTGGACATCTTAGTCCATTGTTTGATGAGCCTCCTCTTGGGCTTGGACATCTTAGTCCACTATTTGATGAGCCTCTTCTTGGGCTTGGACATCTTAGTCCATTGTTGTCCGGTGCTCTTGGTTAGCTCATCTTAGAGGCTGGAACCAAGGACTTACTACCGTTTGAAGAAAGAGATGCTTTATTCATTTTTCTTGGGAAAATATGGCCTCAAATGTTCAGTATTCCATGTACTTGGAACCTACTACCGTTTGGTCGGCATAATTTGTAAGCTCCAAGGGGGATTACTTGGCAAATGATTAATGGTCCTTCCCAATTTGGCCCCAGAGGTCTATCTGCGAGGTTTTTGGTATTTTCCATCACTCTTTGGAGTACCAAATCTCCTTCGTGAAATGACCGAGTTCTTACTTTTGAGTTGTAGTACTTTGAGATTCTTCTTTGATACTCATCGGTTCTTACTGCTGCTTCATCTCTCAATTCATGTATTAAAGCTAAGGATTCTCTTCTCAGCTCATGATTCTTAAAGAATGCATAGGCGATTCTTTGGTGTGAGGGTATTTTAATCTCGATTGGTAACATTGCCTCAAACCCATATGTCAAAGAGTAGGGAGTATGTCATGTCGCCGTTTTGGTGGATGTTCAATATGCCCATAATACAAACGGTAGTACTTCTACCCAATTTCCATTTGCCTTGTTTAGCCACTTTTTTAGAATTATCTTTATGGTTTTGTATGCAGCTTCAACAGCCCCATTCACTTTTGGATGTGTAATGGATGAAAAACTTTTAGTGATACCATTATTGTGGCAAAAGCGAGAGAATTCTTCACTCTCAAATTGTGTCCCATTGTCAGAAATTATCTTCTGGGGAATTCAAAACGTGGTTATGATATTCTTGATAACGAATCTGAGTACCTTCCGAGGAGTAATATTTGGAAACAGTTTTGCTTCATTCCATTTGGTGAAATAGTCTACGGCAACCGCTGCATACTTTGCTCCTTCTTTTCAAATTGGCAATGGGCCGATTAAGTTTATTCCCCATACATCAAAGGGCCATGGACTTGCAATTGGAGTCAATTGACTTGGGGGCAATCTGGGAATCTTATAGTATTTCTGACATTTTTCACATCATCTTACATACTCGATGGTTTGGCTTACCATACATGGCCAATAAAATCCTTGCCTCATTATTTTCTATGCCAATTTTATTCAATTTGAATGATCTCTGCAAAACACTTTGTATGTTTCAACCATTAATTTTAGTCCATCATTCATGCTCACACATCTTAGATAGCGAAGAGCATATCCCTTTTTATAGAGGATTCCATCCATTATTACGAAGGTTAGAGCTTGTCTCCTGATTTTCCTTACTTCACCTTTGTCAGACGAGAGTGTTCCTTTAATAAGGTATTCAATAATAGGTGACATCCAGGTGTCATCATATATGTTACTTGGTCTCAGTTGGTCAACCCTTTCATCTGATATTTCTATATTACTTTCTCTTCTCTCTTCCCCTTATGATTTTGCTTGAGACCTTGTATCAACTAACAATTCCTTTCCCTGTTCGGATGCCTCCTCTCCAATACCTGGAATTTCTTGACATCCCACTAGGACAATACGTGTCTCCGGGGCTCGCTTTGAGCTTGCTAGTTTTACTAGGGAGTCTGCTTGTGAATTTTCCGCTCTTGGGACTTGGTGTATTGAAAATTCTTCAAGCAAAGCAAATATTCTTAGTATCTTCTTTACGTATAAAGATAGCTTAAGGTCCTTTGTTTGATATATCTTTTTTATTTGAATCACCATTAGCTGAGAATCATTAAAGATCTGTATTCGTGGAATTTTGAGTTCTAATGCCAAGGTCAATCCCGCTACCATAGATTCATATTCTGCCACATTGTTAGTTGCGGGGAATCCCAATTTCATGGCATAATGTAAACGGTGTCCATCCGGTGTGATGATTACATATCCTGCACCGGCCCCTTGTTTGTTTGATGCGCCATCGAAAAATAGTTGCCACATAGGCCTCTGGTCTTTCTCCTTTTCTGATTGTTCCTTGATAAAGTTAGTGCACTCATTAATGAAGTCTGCTAATGCTTGACCCTTGATTGCAGCTCATGGCTGAAATTCTATGTCATATTGGCTAAGCTCGACTCCCCATTTTACAAACCTTCTTGAAGTTTCTAGTTTACTAAAGACTTGTTTAAGGGGAAGATTGGTCAATACCCAGATCGGGTGTGCTTGAAAATATGCTCTAAGATTTCGAGATGTGAGAATCAAGCAATAGGCTAACTTTTCAATCATTGGGTATCAAACTTATGCACCCTTCAACCGTCTACTCACATAATATACTGGAAGCTGTGCCCCATTCCCTTTTCTAATCAACACAGAACTAACTACGTGCTTTGAGACTACTATATATAGGTGTAGGGTTTTCCCATCCTCGGGGCTAGAAAGTATCAGTGGCTTTTCCAGGTGGCTTTTTAGTTCCTGAAAGGCTTTCCTGCAATCTTCCCTCCATTCAGATTTCTTCTTCTTCCTGATCATATCGAAGAAGGGTATACACTTATTGGTGGCTTTAGAAATAATTCTACTTACGGCAGCCATCCTTCCATTCAAACTCATCACTTCCTTGTTGGTTTTAGGTTCGGCCATGTCCCTAATGGCTTGTATTTGATCTGGACTAGCTTCGATCCCTTGGGCACTTATAAGGTAGCCTAAAAACTTTCCAGAATGGACTACAAAAGAACATTTTTGTGGGTTCAGCTTCATTTGATAATTCTGCAATACCCTGAACATCTCTTCCAAATCTTTAAGATGATTTTCGGGTTCGCCAGACTTTACCAGCATATTGTCCACATAAACTTCCATGTTCCAGCCAATTTGTTCCTTAAACATTCGGTTGACCACTCTTTGATATGTTGCCCCTACATTTTTTAACTAAATGGCACTGCCTTGTAATAATAAATCCCCTACTAAGTTATGAAGCTAGTGTGCTGCTCATCTGGTTTGAACATTGGTATTTGATTGTACCCTGAATAGGCATCCATGAGAGACAACAACTTGTGTCCGCTTGTGGCATCTACTAACCGGTCGACTCACGGCAATGGGAATCAATCTTTTGGACATAGTTTTTTCAAATCCATGTAGTCAATGCAAGTCCTCCATTTCCCATTTGATTTCTTTATCAAAACTGGATCGGCTAACCACTTTGGGTAGTATATTTCCTGAATAAATCCATTCTCGAGGAGTCTGTTAACCTCTTCTTTCAAAGCATCTGAACGTACCTTGTCCATCTGTCTCTTTCCCTACCTTACGGGAGTTGCTCCTGGATTAATGTTGAGAACATGACACATGACTATTGGATCAATTCCCACCACATCGGGATGTGACCAGGCAAATACGTCTTTGTTTACTTTGAGAAATTGTATTAAATCTTTCTTTGAGTCACCATTAAGTCTTTTCCCACTTTAACCACGTTGGTAGCATCATCTGAATCTATGTATGCTTCCTCAAGTTCTTCTATGGGTTTTATCCTTTCCGTTTCCCATCGGCAATCGAATTCCGTGACTATTAGGCTTTCTTCCATTGAGTTAGCATCAATTCTCTTTCTCTTGCCTCCAGATACCTTTGATACATACGTGTGTTCAACTTATTAATTTTAATCTTTGCTTTGAATGTTGGATGTGAAAATCCATCATCCAAAGGTTGTGAAATAGTAGAAGAATCAAAATAAGCGGAATACTCCCTTTTATACTGGTCTAGAGTAGCAAAATACATTTCTCGGGAGCTAAACTGCTCCCCTCGAACAGTCCCCCATCCTCTTTTTGTCAAAATTTTTACCATCAGATTTTTCGGGGAGACGAAGTCATCTATTTCGTCAAGGATTGGCCTGCTGAAGATGGCGTTGTAGTATGAGGGTTGGTTGATTATCATAAAGATAGTTTTGAAGGTTCCGCAGGTTGGTGGCACCTCTATCTGCACGAGTAGCTTTATCTATCCAACCAGAGTTGATCCTTTGTTGTTGATTCCAAATACCAGTTCCATGCTTGGCTCCAGTTTTTCTTCAAAAATGTTCATCTGATCGAAGGCGTGCTTGAAAATTACGTTGACTGCACTGCCTGTGTCAACCAGAATTTTATAGACGATGGATAATCCAATTTATGCAGTAATCATTAAAGGATCATTATGAGGATGGTGAACCCCTTTTTTTAGTTCTTGAGGAGTGACAACAAGGTTCGGCCTCTGAATGTTGAGACGTGGATTCTTCATTGGGGGTTCCTCTTGGATAGAGTAAATGCCTTCTTTAGCTTCTTTGATATACCTGCTACGGGCCCCCTTGCTATTTCCCACTGGATGCGGTCCATCGTGAATTACATCGATTCTATTTATTGATGGGCTCAAGCTTAGGGGGTCTTCATCTTCTAATACATTTACAGCATTGCTAGGGTGTTTCTGTAGACCATTTTCTGTTTGTTGAGTTCTTTGTTGATCTCTAATGAAATCCTTCAAATGACTCTCACGGATCAGTTTCTAGATAATGCCAGCTAGAACCCTGCACTCATCGGTCTTGTGACCTTTTGCCTTGTGATAAGCACAGTGTTCCCCTCCCTTTCTTTATTCAGGGTTGTTCTTGGCTTTAAAAGAGGTCGGAAAGTTGACTCTTTCCTTAGCTACGGCATAAATGTAAGACAATGGCTTGTTTAAAGCGACTGCATTAGCGATTGGCTCTTCCCATCTTGTCCTTTTGTGTCCTCGGTCTTGGACAAATCTCCCCCTTCTTTCTTAAGGATAATTTTCTATTTAGCATAGTAAAGCTCATCTAACCAGATGAACTTGTCAGCTTGGAAATGGAAGTCTTGTAAATCTTTAAAGCCATTGACAAAGAGCTGCTTCCAAAAGGGGATGTTTTCTATCAACCCGAAATGAACTGCACTAAGCTTGTCTCGATCATTCATGTCTTTGGCTTTTAAAGCTTCAGCATTGAATCTCCTTAGATAATCTCCTAAGGATTCTCCCTATCATTGTTTTATATTGGCCAAGACGATATAGTCGATCGGGGGATCTTTGCAAATGCAAAAGTGGGCAGAAAATTCATAAGGGAACTGCTTCCATGAGTATATGGTTTTCTCCCAGTACGGTCTGTACCATTTTGCTATAGCTCCCTAGAGAGTGACCGAGAACAATCGACATTTGTAGCTCCAGATGCATTGTACAGATCCATTTGGCTATCAAAAGCCATTAGATGATCGTTCGGGTCTGTAATCCTATGATATTTCATTGATGGGATCTTTACATATAGCGGGATGATTCTAGCCATGATCTCATCAATGAAGGGTGGCACCCTTTCATTGTCATTAACATTTTTATCCATTGTTCACTTCCTTTTCGAATTCATAGCATCCTTTATTACCTTTTCAACTGCATCTTCTAGATAAGCCTCAACATTACGGTAATTTTTCTAGTCCGGGCAGTACTCCTTTGATGTTGAGCTTCGTGATTGTTCAAGCGACTTATCGAGAACTCTTCCTTGATGGTTAGCTTTTGACTAAATATGCTCCTACTTCTTGGAGGATGTTAAGTCTATTTTACTTTTGTATTCAGCGAAGTTGGCTTTTAAATTTCTCCTGGGGGAAACCACCTCTTCCCCCCGAGTTGTTTTTGGTGTCTTTGAAGATTTTTGAGATAATTCCATTTTAAGTAGCTCTTGCATCTCCTGTAGCTGCTTTTCAAAGTGTTTAATCTTTGCAGCGTTATCATCTTGCCGAGCTGGTGACGAAGGCTGTCCTTGAACAGCCCTATCCAGATTGAAGGATGGAGTTATGTTCTCCTCAAGAGTGGTGGTGTGGAAAAATCCTTCCTCGATTCCACTTAATCGTTTAGATTTCATTTTCCTACGCAAATTAAATGAACCAAAATTAGTCTATAATATAGTGACAAGGTCGGAGGTTCGAGCCCTCCTTCTAGCGCCAAAAATGTTAATAAGAAAACTTGCCAACATCCCCAATGCCATGTAAAAGGTAAATGAGCTCAAATGAAACCAAGCTGTTGGAAAGATCTCTCTTTTCGAAACCTATCTTTCGACCAAGTAGATTTAGTCGAAAGGGTTTAAGGAAATTGCTCTACCTTTCGACCAAAATGGCTTAATCGAAAGGGTTTTATGTGTTAACTCTACCTTTCGACCTTGTTGACTTAGTTAAAAGGCTTTAAGAAGTTAGCTTAGGAATGCAGGCTAAAGAAGTTGCATCCTGCTTGAAACCTTTCCTTTGAGTGTGTCAAAAGTAGCTAATCATCTTGTCTTTTCATTCCTTTCGATCATGTTGAAAGATTAGTCCCAACCCTTTCAATTATGTCAGAAGGGATGTATGTTTCACTAATATGACACAACTGCTTTCGACCCTATGGTTTCGCTACTTTTGTTGTGGATCCCCTTCGAAAAGGTTGCAGATGGAGCTGGGGATAAACCCCATCCGAATGAGTTCCTCTTTATACAACTGTTAGTCATTATAAACTGGGACCCCTTCGAAAACCCCTTTCGACTGGGTCGAGTGGGATTCCACTCTTTCGAAACAGGTCCAGCTTATAACTGCCTAAGCTTCACTTTGTTTTCCCTGCATAAGATTGACCTGGATATCCGCCATAATTATAGACTCATCAATGTCAAAACTACATCATCATTCATGTTTTCATTATTTGATGTTGGTTTCGATGATAATGTGTTTCAACTGTATGTACCTAAGTCGATCCTATGCATAGCATAGACAAAAAAAGTTAAGAGAATATGTTAGAATCATGTGCAATTGATCATTAGACTAGATAATGATCTGAATGATCTTCCTCGTCATCGAAATTGTTAATGAACCAGCCACTTCTCTTTTATTAATAATCCAAAATGAGTTACAACTGAGAGAGCATTATCCCTAATTTGATTTAGGGTTTTTAGAAGATTTAAATGCAGCTACGAAATTTTATTAGAAGAAATGAATTTAGGATCCCCAAAATTCAGTCCCCAAAACCAAAACCCTTGGGTCTTATTTATAGATGCAGGTCGGCCCCCTTTCGCGCCTGTGTCTTCGACTCAGTCGAAAGGTTTCCTTCTTATATGCCAGCTCACGCCTTTCGACTTGGTCGAAAGGCCTATCTGCCTTTGACACTGTCGAAAGGCATCTTCTCTGAGTTCTTTGATTTACCCTCGTGCTTCCTGGGTCTTTCTCAAGCCCTTTTGACAAAGTCGAAATGATCCTTTACCAACCTTTCGCCTTTGTTAAGTTACGAGTATCTTTTCTTGTTGCTTCCTCTAGAACACCTTTCGAAGTTGCTGAAAGGTCTCCAAATGCGTTTTTTCCTTCATGTTGCTTTATTGTCATTGGAAGTTAGATAAGTGCTTCTGACTTTGTCGATAGTTTTCCTATAGGGGCTTCAAATATGTTGATGTGCCGATGGTTTCGATGATGTTGAGTTGCTTTCGAATGCATGCCGGAGAATTGAGGTGGAACTTTCCCCTAACATCATTGGCCTTGACCTGTTCGAAAAGGCTCTTGTATGCTTCCGAAAGGATTGTATAAGGACGAAACCTTTAGTTCCGAAAGGTTCGGCACACATATGGGAAATTATCATTCTTTGCCATTGAAGGGGGGTTTCGAAGTAGTCTCTGTTAATCCATTTATGTCGAAAGGTCTTAGAGAGGCGGAATGGTGGCTTTGCTTCTCCTTTTTCCATCTTTTTCACAAGCTTGTACACAATTTAATACCTGAGGATGCCTGCTGCTTTCGACTCCTTCGAAAGCCTTCCCAATGCCTTCAGAACCTTTGTCCTTTGTCGAAACCAGCTTTAAAAGAAGTTGGCACTTTTGCTATCTTCTTTCATGCCTTTGTTCTCTGAGTGGATTTTATGGCTAACACCTTCTTTCTCAACCATCCCCTCTGGTCAAGATTAAAATCCTTTAGATCATTGATCTCTAATCCAACCTCAAGCTTCTAATCTTTTCGGCTAATAATGGATCCTCTTTCTACCTAGAAGCAATTCTTTCGATCAACACTGGTCGAATTTTCGAACAGGACAACATGGTGGTGCTCTAGCTAGAACTAGCAGTCGATCTTAACTTCACACTACAAGTAGTCAAAGCTTCTACATCTTTCCATTCTACCAACATAGCACTACAAGTCATTATGCAATAGCACTATAAACTCAGTATGTGATAGCTCAAACATCTTAACCTTTCGATGGTTCCTGGAGTCAACATGTGATAGTTCAAACATCTTAATCTTTAATAGTTTCTAAAGGCATCATGCGGTAGCTCAAACATCTCAACCTTTCATAGTTATTTGGATCAACATTCGATAGCTTTGAAGCATCATCCCTCGATAGCATGTTTGATCAACTTGAAAAACTTTAAAACCCTGAAAATTCGGTAGCTTGTTTAGTCAACTAGTGACAGCTTTAGGACTATAAACATTCGATAGCTTGTTTTAGCCAACTTGTGATAGATTTGAGACCATCAACCTTCGATGACTTATTTTAGCCAACATGCAATAACTTTGAGACCATCAACCTTCAATCGGTTGTTTTAACAAACTTGCTGTAACGACCCAGAATTTCAGTCGATTGGTTTTAAAATATTTGATAAATTTTAAAATATTTAAATATTAATTTTAAAGTAAAACAGCTTGAAATTCAAATATAGAAATTTATTGGAATAGTTAATTTAAATAATTGGAATATTTAAAATAAATGTATCTTTGATTAATATGAATTAAAATGATTTGGAGATCTTATTTGAACTTAGTATAACTAAGAATGGTAATAATAAACTTTTAATATTGATTTAAAAGTTATTAATTTGATTTTTTATAATAATTCTCTTAATTAACATGTGAAAATAGCCTTCTGGGGCACTGTCTTGGATATTGATGAAACCAGTTCCATTGGATCCATAATAATGTGCTATTGTATGTTAACGAATTTCGTGGCGATCGATCATATCGTTTGGTCGTGCGAGCTTGAAACAGGTAGAAATTAATTAAGGGAATTTATATAATATAATTCGATTTCAAAAGTTATCTTCTGTATATAATGGAATTATGTCTCCAAATTAGTTCCATTGAGTTCAGAATAAGGGTATCACATATAGAACGTCAGGCGGCACATCTCGATTGGAGTTCGAGATTTTGAGGTGCTTTGAATGAATATTTTTAAATTAAATAATATATTCTAGCCATACCTAGCCCATACCCTTCACCATACATGTTCGTGTTGCACCATACCTCTTTCCCACTATAAACACACCTTCCCTCTTCTTCTCTTTTCATATTTCCCCCACATAGTAAACTTTCCCTCTTTCAAACAAAGAGAAATACTAAACTATAAATTATAAAACTTGGATATTTTTTCCTTGTTTTGGCATTAGCTCTAAGATAATATAGGTATAGTGTGCTGCATCTTCAATTTGAGGGGCTCGATAGTTCGCGTTGAATCTAGGGCTTTGGTTTTTGATCGAGTGAGTATGAATTAGGCTTAGATATCAATGTATTTGTGATCGTGTGATCGTATAGAACCTAGAGTTGGAATTTGGAAGGCCACTGAGCCTTGGAGGTGGTTCTACCCATTTGTATGGACATGGGATGGGTGATTGTCATGAATTGGTAGGGAGGTCGAGGAGAGGTGTAAGGGGCTGGGCACGTCAAGTTTGGGAAAAGGGAGTCGGTGGTGTCGTCGGGTTTTCAATTCGTGTTGCGGTGCTTCGTGTTATAGGGGCAAGATGCATGGTGATAGTGGGTTATTTGGTGTGTGTACAAGCAGTTAGTTTGGGGAGAGGAGGAAGAAGGTTTAAGTTATAACTAGATTTTAATTAAATAATTTGTGGATTTAATTACATAATTTAAAAATCAATTAATTAAAAATTGTAAAACTCTCTCATACGAGGTCCAATCGAGGCACGGATTTTTCCGTTGCGCTCATGATGATGTAAGGTTTGCGATGGAACTAGTTTGGGAAAAGTTGGAGATAGTTGAAATTTGGGCTAAAATTGGACGTCGTTCAATTTTAGTTCCAAATCGGAATGCCTCGATGGTCACTGGAATAACGGTGACTTAAACTCACCTATTTACTTAACCAGTATATTATATAGTTGATAAAATTGTTGATTGGATGTTTGGATGATTTACTGTTTTATCAGTTGGTTTGGATTTATTCCCGCCCCTGGAGCTGATGACCTTTTATATGTACCTACCTAGTAGCGGATGACCCATATTATATAATTATATATTGTTTATGATGCAGGGGGATAGGTTGGAGGGATCCAACAAGATTCCTCACCACGGTTGATTTTATTTACATATATATGTTGATATATATAAGTTGTGATGTAAGGGGAACAAGTTGGAGGGATCCAATAGGATTCCTCGCTATTGTTGAATTGTTTTCAGTAATATTCCTATTATATGATTATTGAATATGAAACCGGATTTATGGACTCTATTGGTTAAGACGTTGTTATATATTCAACTAAAACCCTGTAGTGATAGAAAATCAATATCAATATTGGTTAAACGTTGGGTAGCTTTTGGCCTCAAGTAGGTATTTTTAAAATACTAGAAATTGCCATTTGAGTTGAAGTTGGTTTTGAGACAGGAAATGATTTTAAATCCAAAATTGGGTTTCGGCAAATATTTTGTCTTAAAGGATTTAACTTCTACTTTACTCGAACCATATTATCTAAGACATTAGAAATGTATTTTTTAAGAGTATATATTTATATTTAATATTGTTTAAAAGTTATCATTTATATTTAGTATTGTTTTAAGATTATTCATTTATATTTAATATTGTTTTTAGATTATTCATCTATATTTAATATTGTTTTAAAGTCATTTATATATATTTCATATTGTTTTAAAGTCATTTATTTATATTTCATATTGTTTTAGGTTATTTATTTATAATTAATATTGTTTAAGGTAACTTATCAATATGTAAATATTTGAAAAGTCGATTATTTTAAATAATTAATATGGCTTGAAATTAATAATAATGATTTATTAATAATGTTTTGGAAATAAAATATTACTAATTCTAATAATGGCAAGGATTAATTATTTTTGTTTTATTAATGATGTTTTTAAATTATTAATTATTATTTTTAAGATGTTTTAAGTTGATAATTATTATTTATTTATAATATTATTGTTAATAATTATGATTATATAATAGTGTTTGAAGTAAATAATTTTATTCATTTATAAATGTTTCTGAGACTTATAAATAGAGTTTTATAAACGGACTTGGGTTTTATAAAAGGGTTTTATAAAGTGGTTTGAAGACTTAAAGGAAGATTTTACAAGGTGAAGGAGTATTATAAATGGTTAGACATGTATAAAATAATTTTGGAAATGGGTTTATATATTTATAATAAGAGTTTTATAAATAGTTTTATTGATTTATAAATAGTTTATAAATGTTTTGAAATTTATAAAATAGTTTATAATTGGAATGGAGATTGTTTTATAAGGGATTTCTATAAAGAGCTTTATAAACGGTTTAAGAGATTTATAAAATAATTTTATAAAAGGTTTTTGAGATTTATAAGGGATTTATAAATGACTTCAGAATCGGTTTTGTGAATATACTTATAGCGTTAAGATAAGTATATAGATATTTTTATAAGTATCGAATATATAGGCATTTGTGGGTACATCTTTGTAAAGGTATTTATACACAAGTATTGAAAAGTGATTTTTTATTAATGAAAAGATTAATTAAAAAGAGGTTAGTAGTTGCTGATGGGCATAACCAATGATGGTTTTCCCTTTGAAAATAAATCCCTAATTTGCATGTGTGTTTATTGATAGTTAAATAACCGACTATCAAATATGGATCCAAAACGTAACTTTGGAAATATCTAGGGGAAACACGTGAGTTATATGGCACAGTCATCTTCGATGACGTTGTACTGTTCGTATAAATCTTGTTTCATTCTCCTAGGATAGAAGATAAGGAAATCCATCCACTAACGGTTAGGAGGTGATCTACAGGCTTATCTTTGACTGTTTATTTCCGGAAGAACCGGGGCTGAGTTTACCGGAAACTATCGAATGTTGTTTCAAAGAGACAAGGATCAGATATATTATCTGGTAACTACTTCGATCCAACTCAAGCGTTTAGAAGTGAAGATATCTTGAAGATATCTTAAGCATTCGTTCAATCCCAGAACAAACTTGTATGGATGAATGTTGACATTGCATGGTTGTCTAGAAGGCAGTGTTAGCATTCTAAGTAGAAAAGGCTATATAAAAGTTAAAATGTAGCCTCAAGCCTCATCAATCGAGAATGACTAAAAAAGGGGAGACGCGGCAAGGCTAGGTGGGTCGCTCCCATGAGGGTAAGGTCATCCATATCTAGAGTCGATGTTATCTCTCATTTGCATGCTTTGGGGCCCATTAAACAAGGGGTGATCATATTCGGTACTATCCAGTAAGGGGTAGGCCGGTACTGTGTTGACAGGGGTCAATAGGTTCGACCTCGGTATTATTTTATCTAAAGATGCACCATGATGGGTGGTACCCCAGTAGCCCAGTCATTGTATGGAATCCATTTTCCAATATGTGCCTTTACGGTTTTAGTTGTACACCTATTATGCTAGAATTTAATTAATGTAACAATTTTGGTTATGATTAATAAGTATTTGTACCTTAGACACTATTGAATATCAGAGAACTTCATATGAAATGGTTTGGTTATCGTAAGGTAAAAACTCGTCTGTGTTTATGTATGGCGTGGTCTTATGAGATAGTTTTCGTTTCAAAGGCTTTTTTATATAACTTTAAAAATTCAACTAGGTGTGTTTTCCCACGTTGGTTTTCCAACCCGACTCAGTTGTTATTTTTTCTTTATAATGCTCGGGTCAGACCAAGCATATTATAGATTATTAGGATGCATTAGAGCTCGGGAGAGAAGCTTGAGGTCTAAGAGTATTTACGTACTTCCATTTGTTCTGTTATGTTGTCTGTTGGTTGTATTTATTAGCAGTTGTAAGGACAGGCTGTTATAACTATCTGTGCTGAAATAGTTAGTGTGCTCTGATTGGTATATGTATATTACATTTTTTTCTTTGTGTAAAGATTAGTTGTATATTATAGATTATTCGTTCCGCTATGAGATTCTGTGTTGTTTAGTTTTATTCTTTCTTCCTTCCTTCTTCTTTTCCCCTAACAATTGAATTTTCTAGCATTCGATTGCTCGACACGCAATACAGTGGATGTATTATTGTCGATTTTTGAGGATCGCAAATCCAAAGTTGTTACACTTGCAGCCTGTTTTAGCCAACTTGTGATAGCTTGAAGACTATTATCCTTTGATAGCTTGTTGTAGCCAACTTGCAATAACTTTGAACCATCATCCTTCAATGGCTTATTTTTCTTCCAGTCCATGATGGCTCGTCTTCTACCTACAACAGCTAGTTCTTTTGGGTTATAAAAATATATACATATATACATATATATACATACATGCATACATACATACATATATATATATATATGTGTGTGTGTGTGTGTGTGTGTGTGTGTGTTAATAAAACTCTTACACCTATTTGATGAATTGATTTCAAATTGTATGGATCCTCTATTTGGTTAGTTCATTTTTTGTACGGATGAATGGTTGGATGAGTGAAACTATATGCTTATGTATTTGTGTATTGTGGATTATGATATGTGACATGAGAGTGTGCGATACATTCTTTGTTCCTTAGCAATTTCGAGGACAAAATTTTTTAAAGGGGGAGAATGTAGTACCTTGAAAATTTGATGTAAATACATATATATACATTTATATATATATATATATATAATAATTAAATATTAACAATATAATAGTGTTGAATAATTGAATTTATTGTGTCAATAAAATAAATTTAAAAGGAGGGGAAAATGGTCATTTTTCTAACTTTGGAATTTGATGATGAAACTAGGCCATGCAACCATCTCGTCTTTCTGATGCACACAGTATATTTTTTTTGCCTCATTTAGAGTCTATATGAAGGAGTTATGGGCGAATTTGTATTGAGCTGAACGAGCGCTAAATTTGAATTTAAATTTGAAGTGGGCTATTACTTTCTGTCCATTTATAATTCTACATACATAACTTCCATTTAAATTTCTAGAAATTGACACCGTTCTTTTCCTCTTCTTTTTCCATCTTTAATCAAAAAACTTCATCATATCTCACTTAAATCTCAATAGATTAACATGAAATTAGCGGAATGACAAAGATAATGGAGAGGACTACGCATCTATACCAATTTGAGGGAGAAATTCCAAAGGTTGAAGTTGTAGAAATCCGGGTAGTGGAGGCGTAGGTAGTAGAAAGGTAATTCGGTGAGTGATCCATGCTTTCCTCTAGATATAATGCAACTATGATTCTATAACTGATTTGTAAAGTCCAGATGGGAGTTGACAACCATTACGGTTACTTAATTTCATAAATAAATAGGGTTTTGGGAGGGATTTGATAGAAACAGTTGACAATAAACTAGATTTCACTATTTACCTTGAATTTAATGAATATATAATGAAAATTGATGAATTTAAATATAAACCGAACAAATGAAACATAAGGTTAGGTACTAGGGACGTTCTTAGGTGATCGGAGGCACAATTGAAGCAGCCAGAGGCAAAATGACATGGAAGAACGATGGAAATTGCGCCTAAATTTTCCAAAATTCATCTTGATCGATCCACCGGTCATAGCAACGGATCCATCGATAGCCTATTGTAGACACAGGTTGAACCAGGACCCAAATATTCTAATATATAGTAATTTCTATTGATTCGTCTCTTGATTCTTTTGTTGCTAAAAGGCATTTAGAGCCTATTGATGAGGCAATTGTTAACATTACGATTCCAAGTTGAATTGGGTTATGCTGGTCATTGGTTGAGACGGATTTTATGTTAGTCGTGATATGGAAAACGATGCAACGTCGACATAAATGTTTACAAGCCTGTGGTGTAAGTAGGCAACCAAGGATACGAGCTCGTGACATAAGTAGGTGATCCGTGTATTGTGTTGCTTCCCCGAAGTGGTTCAGCGAACCCATATGGAGGATGGATGGTAAATGATCATATAGTGCTAGAGGAAAGTCTAGAACGTTAGGATGTGAGTCGAGTTTGTAAACGAGGACAATAGGCGACTAGGTAGCACATGAGGCAAGTCCAAGGAAGTGAGTCCTATATGCGATTGACCTGACGTTAGATAATAGGTGACCCTATAGTGCACGAGTCGAGTCCAGGAAAGTGCATCCATATAAATGTGATGTGATATGTCTGGATGTGTATGGTATGTTAAGGATAGTACCACGGTAGGAAGTGAAGTGGTTTAGACGTTAGACTCATATCATATATAGTATTATCTTTATAGTATAAGTAAAGTAAGTATGGCTTACTTGCCAGACTTATGTCTAACACATTCATGTTTTTCATCTTTATTTATATATCTAATTTGATGGAGTTTGAAGACGAGATGGTATAGAAGACATGGATTTATTTGTACATAGTTTAAATAATGTAAATTAGTGTTATGACTTAGATTTGATCATGTATATTGATTGGGTTTAGTGCGTATTATGTAGAGATATGTATCTAACAGTGTGAGTACATTATGATATAATCAAATTAATTATAAGGTATTGATATTATATTTAGTTTCCTTCCTCTATGAGATTTAAATTTATTAATTAGATATGCATTGTTTTTTCTTGTTATCATATTACAAAGGTTCGTTCGTTTCGGTTATCAAAGTGTTGGTGTCGATTTGAGCATTGAATCCTTTGTCAAAATGGTAGATTGTTACACGGTTGTTACACAACAATGCCTTTTGGGTTTTTTATGAAGGTAATAAATGGATGATATAAACCTAATTTATAGCATAGAGCAGCTTTTGATTCATTACATCCTAATGTCTTTTTAAATTTGGCATATTTGTCATCGTGATACGGAATTTTATTATCGCTGTACCAAAATCTACTTACTTAAGTCCTCCGCTATCATTAGTTTGGTTCAATATTTGATGTGTCTCATATCATAGTATTTCTTAACATGTCATATTCGAAAACATAATCAGCAAGTTTGCATCACTATATAGGTGTTTGAAATAGTTTGCTATTTCTTTTTGAAGATTATTGCATCCAAAAATTACCAACATTTTGGCATGAAATTTTTTGTTGCTTCATTCATTAATTTCAACTAGTTCATATTTTCATGTAGTTTTAAAAAATTTTTGATATTTATTACTTAAACAAGAAAACAGAAACTTAAAACCACCAACATGTACACACTGCCTTTCCCCATTTCAAAATAACGCTTCTACGTAATTTCCAAATTTATTTTTCACTACTTCCAACTGTCTAGAGGTAAAATTATTTCCACTAACAAATATTCTTTACTATATTCACCTAAACCGGCTGATTTTTAATCCAATTACCCTTTACTCACTAAATCCATCTTCCTCAATTTTTTTTCTTCCTTTTATAGTGAACCATAGTAATGTTTTCCTAAATGCATAAAACATGTAACAATTCTAACTTAGCAATTAATTATGCTTTTACTTAATGATTTTGATAATTTGTTTGCATCCAACTAACATAGCACCTTACGCCACCCTTATACTGATTGTTTAATTGTTAAGTAATTTTTCATTTTCTCTTATCTAATATTTGGTATTTCCTGAATTATGCACTAACTTGAAATAAGACTTTGTGCAATTTGGTGAAGTTGAATTGTGAAATAAAATTAGGATGATTTGCATGTTATTTCTGTAAAGTAGATGCATGCCATCTTCTCCATCATGGGATTTTATTAGGAATAATTTGAGACAAATTCCATCTTTCTTCAAGTTTAAATTACTAGATGTGCATTTTAATATGTACGTAATATTACAAAATAATATGCTTCTGTATTGTATATAAAATTTGATATATTTTATGCTGGTACATATTTTTAATTCTAATAGTTTTTTATATTACAAAGCACCAAATTAGGAATAGAACATCACAAGGATCAAGACCTCCACTTGCCGGAAACCAATTGGACATAAATGGATTTTAAATAAGAAAACAAGACCTAACAGTACCATAAGAAAATATGAGCCTCGATTAGTAGCCAAAGGATATTGTCAAGAGGAAGTGCTTGATTAGTTTGATACTTATCAACCAGCAATAAGAATTACATCTATAAGGGGTTTGATTGCAATAGTAACAATATATAATTTGGAAACACACCAAACGGATATAAAAACAACACTCTTAAATTATGAATTAGAAGAAAAAATTTATATGGATCAACCCGAAGAATTCGTAATAAAGGTCAAGAAAAGAAGGTTTGTAAATTAGTAAATCCTTGTATTGACTTAAATAAGCATAGAAACAATGACATGAGAAATTTGATTATACCATGTTATCGCATAGATTTAAAATTAATGGATGTGATAAGTGCATATATACTAAAAAACTTCAACTTGGGTTTGCATTGTTCGCTTATACATTTACGACGTACTTATAATGGGAACAAATAGAGATGTGATTAACTCTGTAAAACAAATGCTAAAATCCATTTTTGATATGAAAGATATGGGAATGGCAAGTACAATATTGGGAGTTTGTATACAAAGAAAGCCCAAAGGATATATTCTTACACAATACCATTATATAGAGAAAATACTATGAAAATTGGACATTATGACTATAAACCCGTAGTAACCTCATCTGATCCAAATTTTCATCTTATGAAAAATAAGGGTGATAGTGTGCCATAGTTGAAATACACAAAAATTTTAGGAAGTTTGATGTACGTAATGAATTGTACATGGCCTGGTTTAGTTTATTCCATTAGTAGATTAAGTAGGAATTCATCTAACCCTAGAAAAGATCACTGGAATGCATTGGTTAGAATACTTAAATATTTAAAGCATACAATGAAATATAGGTTACAGTACTCAAAATATCCTATTATTTTGGAAGGATATTATTATACAAGTTATATATATGGAAACACGGAAAGTAAATCCACAAGTGGATATGTATTTACCCTTGGTGCAGTAGTAGAGTATTGGAAGTCATCGAAACAAACTATGGTTGCATGCTCAACAATTGAAGAAGTGTTCGTAGCTTTAGAATATGCCATTGAAGATGTAGAATGGCTTCAAAACTTTTTGGAAGATATTCCATAATAGCCAAAGCTTAGGACTACTATTTGTATAAATTATGATAGCATGGCTGCAATCACAAGCGCTAAAAATATTTTACAATGGAAAGTCAAGCACATAAGAAGAAGGCATGAAACTATTAAACACTTCTCAAGAATGGAGTAATGTCAATTGACTATGTTAAGTCAAAGTAGAATATAGCCGATCCTTTGACTAGAGTGTTATGCAAGGAGCAAGTAATATTTACATTGAGGGGAGTGGGCTTAAAGCGAATATAATAAGACATAACTCGTTGGAAACCTAATCTAGCTAATTGAAGATCCATTGGTCTAGGTTCAACAGGCAAACTGATTAGGGATGTCTCGAATGGTAAAATCACACAAACATACTCGTTCCTAAGATGATTGAAATGTGTTTCCTGCAAGAAGATTCGGGTGGATTATTATTCTTAATAATACAAATATATTACTTTAAGAGGAATATGGCAGGATATTCTTGATTAGTGTAACCTATACAAAAGTGATATGGGATGGCATCTATCAGCGTTATATGGCTACACTCTATAAAGCTCTATTTAAGATAGGTTATGTTCATGACCAAAATGATTGCAACCGAATGGACTGAAATGTGTCAAATTTAATATTTGTGACACTTATTGTTTAAGTTTACTATAAAAAGCAAATAGTTTAAGATTTTGTATCACTACATTGCAAAGTAAATCCGATATGTGCTCACAATAGAAGGTTCAAATCTAGAAGACACCTCTCTAAATGCATTTCAAGTCATACTAATGATTGGAAGAACTTATTTTTTATTCAAATGTGGGGTAACTTAGAGTTTGAATAAAAAATGCGGGTTATTGTCGAAAATTTGGTAGAATTTAAAAAAAAACTGTTTTGGTGGGTGTTAAAGTTTTTATTTTTTTAAAAACTATTTTGCCGGGAGGTGCCATTTCGAATACACACAACTGTTTTCTAATGGTCATTTCCCAATAAGTGTGCTTCTTGAATGCCTATATATATACAGGTCAAAAATTCCAAACAAAAACCACATTTAATTCTGTTCTACTCCTCTCTACACTCTTTTTCACGCAATCTAAAAGGAAACATAGATTGGTATTTTCCATAATCCAAGGCATCTCAGCAAGCTTTGAGTTGAGAGTTGTATCTTGTAAGGTAGATGTCTATTATGAGAAAACTACATCATAGGTGTAGGGACTAATTTTTGTCTTAGGACATGTAACGAGCCTGAATTTTATATAAATTTAAATTGATATTTAAATTCATTTTTGAATAAAAAAATTATGGAATTAACTAATAGATTGATTTTAGTGATGCGAGTTTCCCCGAATTTAAATAAAAATGTATTAAATCATTTTAAATTTAGAAATTGTATATATATATATATGTGTGTGTGTGAATCTATATATGTATATGTGCATATATGAGTAAATTTGACTTTAGAATTTAAACTTGAATATTGAATTTGTATTTGAATTTAAAATTTAAATAAATGACTTGGAAAATATTTGATAGTTGAACTCAAAAACAAAATCAAAGAAAAATATGAATAAGGATGCAGACTGGAAAACATAAACATTTTTGAGTTGTGCAAGATAGAAAATATAAGCACAAAGAATTCAAACAAGTAAACAATTTGTAAATATCTTGCAAAAGAAGAAATACAACTAAGTACATATAAGCTAGAAAAATAAATATAAATAAGCTATATTGTAGGATATAAAGTAGATATATTAGCTAAAATTATCACAACATATTAGAAAGAGAATTCATTCATATTATAAAATAATATGACAAAGCAAAGGAAATATATTCAAGTATATACACTTGCAGAAGAAAGGAGATAACAAATATATATTTGCAGGCTTGAAAATCACCTGAGTTCAAGGTAATAAGATAAGGTTAGAAAGGAAATCATTTCAATACATACGAATGTGGCTGGGTAAGTATGCTAAGTTTAAAGTTAAACAAATAAAAATATGTAAGATTTGTAAGTACATACGAAATTTGGATTGTAAGATAAGTTTGTATACATAAAGTACATTAGCATTTAAGGCTTGCCATCCTAGCACAAAACAAGGTCTGTTCGAAAACACTCTCAGTCCAAAGAAGATAAAAATCTCTGATTTGTTGTGTACTTGTATAATAAACAATTTCTCTTTACCTGGTTATTTATCAACTTATCTCCTTTCATTCGTTACAAAAGACTTTGCAATCCCAGTTTCTAAAAGTCTTAAACAAATACAAACCTAAGAAAAGAAAGAATAGAAGAAATATACAAATCTGAAAACAACTAGAAAGCCAAACACTTCAGTTTCAAGATTTCCAGCATTCATGTTCAAGTTCAAAGCCATTTCAAAACTTTCTGGAATCAACAACAAAACCTGCAAAGTTTTCAAAATCCCAGTTTTCAAGCATTCCTGTTTTCAAAACAAAAAAGAACAAGCTTTCTGTTTTAAATGACAGGTGAGTAACAGTTTGTTTTAAACTTATAACTTAAGTTATTGGAATGTTTTTCTCTATATCTTTTATGTATGACTGGAATTTGTGTGTATCTGCTCTGTGATACCTGTATCTATTTTTGATATTCTGTTATCTGTTTTTGGGTATATATGAAAACCAGCCTCCATCTTTTAATCTACCAACTAGTTGAACCTGGGATATGAATAAGAGTTGTTTGTTTGGTTGTTATCTAAATATTAAAAATAGGTTAAAGCTGGAATAACCTATAACTACCTCTGGTAATTCGAGAAAACTGAGTCAAATTTTAAATATGTTTAAATCAAACTTCTTGTTTAAAGAAACCAGGAGTATAAATCGAAACTTCACACAAAATTAAGATTTTTAAGACAAGAATTGTAATTTTTAAAACTTGGGTTGAAGAGCAGTTCCAGTTTCTCTGTTTCATACATTTTGAGTTGCTGTGGTCGTTGGAGTTGACCGGAGGTGTCGTGGTTTGGTCTGGAGGTAGAGGAGTGACCAGGGATTCGTGGAAAAATGGGGAACTGGTCGGCAGATCAACTTGGTGGCGGCGAGAAGCTTTTGAAACTGGGTGACCTAGTTTTAGGTAACTGTGAACTTTTATCTCGTTCGGAGCCATGGAGTGATCGAGTGTGACGAGCTTTGGGGGTCGTGTACAGGGAAGGTAGGCGAGGCTTTTGCCGGAGTTCTGTGATCTCTGGTGATCGGAGGTAGGAGCAGCGGCGAAGTTTACAGGAGGTGATGTTTTCTAATTTTGGGTTCCAGGTGAAATCGAACTCGATTTCGTTCGTATGTCTAAGAGGATGATCGGAGGCCGGAGAGGTGATGTCGAGATGATCGTCGATATGTGGAAATGGTTGTGGATGACCGGACGTGGAGGTTGGAGACGTGCATGTGCACAGTCGAGATGTTGTGGGTGGCTGTGTTTTCATTGCCATTGACAGGGAAAAGGACTCAAGAATATCTCGAGTAACTCGTTGTTTGGTTCGGGAAATTTGCATTTTTGTCTCAAAGCAAATATAAGTTGACACGGGTAGATGGGTTTTCTCAAAAATTAACAGTGCCAGGCTTAACTCGAGCATGTACTCGAGTAACTTTTCGTTCTGGCCGGGAAATTTCATGATTTTCTCGAAGTAAGTATGGGGGAAACTCAGAAAAATTTTGTTTACAATTTAGACAGCGCCAGTTTTAACACTTTAAGTTATACAGTTTAAATTTGTAATTAATGCTAAAACTGAGTATAGTTTAAGTGTTTAAATCCAAATTTTTGAAATAAAAGAAAAGTTTTAAATTTAAATACTTTTAATAAATTTAAATATTTGAATTTAAAGGGTTTTGATTTAAAATCCTCTTCATGGCAAAGTGTTTTTAAATGTGTAATTTAAGATGTTTAAAAAGTTAGTTTATAAAATGATCAAAGCTTAATTTATGAAGTAATTAATAGATGATTACTTAATGTAATTTATTGATTAATGATTTGAAACTTGAATGAATTGATTGTTAAAAATCAAAGGATCAATTAATAACGGTGATTAATTAAATTTAATTCAATAATTAAAGATTCATTGATTCAAAATTGATTAATTAATAACTAAGGATTAACTAATAAATTTGAAAAGAAAATTATTTCAAATAATTTGTAATTAATTAATGATTAATTAACCCGGATTAGAAATTCATAAGTAATTAATCTAATTTGAATAAATCAGATAATTAACTGACCTTACTTGTGAATATTTGAATTTGATTGGATGATTGAATTGTTTGATATCCCTGATTCGTGATATTTTGTGATACCTCCTGATTTATGTTGTGATCTGTAATTTACTTATCTGTGATGTATATATTGTTATGTGAATATGAAACCCTTGACCTCTAAACGACACTTGAACTTCGATGCGACAGGGAGTCGGATTCCAATTGGTTATCCGAAACCCACATCGAATTGTAATGATGAATCTTTATGACTGATAAATTGACTTTATCTATGAATCTGTGAATGAAGATAAGCGTTATCGATTATACCGCTTATCGATATATCTGTGATGATTGATGTTGCACTATTGTGTGTAAAACCCCTGGACTACACCTTTACACACACAAATATGGATTTCACGTGGAAATCGGTTAAGTCACAGATAATTTAAATTTAATGTTTTTGACATTAAAATTTTAATTTCAATTTATTTTGAAATTAGAAATTTGGGTTTAAAGTGAAAAGCTTTTGAAATGGAATTTCAAAGATAAAAGTTATTTTGAATAACTTAATCGAGTTTTGAAATTTAAATAATTTGATTTAAATTTGAATTCAAGTTTGAAATTGAATTCTATGATTTGAAACTAGGGATTAAAGATGTTGTACAAGTTATATATGGGTTAAACTATTTTAAAATATTGATTTGGAAATTTGAATTTAATTCAAGGGTTTTGACTCGTGTAAATATAACTGGATTTTCCGAAACGGAACTATTTGTTTTCAAATAGTAAAAGCTTTCACATAAGAAAGGATTTCCAAATTGTGTTGAACGGTTTCAAGTTTGAAATAGAATTGAAATGTTTTGAAATTTATGAAATGAGTCTTTGATTCAAAGACCGAACGAGTTAATCTAACTTGAAGTAAAATTGTTTTGAAAGGCTATGAATGAATCTTTGGAAACGAGTTTTGAAAGCTATAAGTTAAATCTTTGATTTAAAGATTTAACGAGTTAAATTGAAATGGAAATCGATTTGGAAAATCTGTGAATGAATCTTTTGTTTAAAAGATAAAAATGTGGAAAATTGTTAAACCATTTAAGGTTGTTAAAATGAATCTTTTTGTTTAAAGATTTAAAAATGGTAATTTGTTTAAACCATTTGAAGAAAGATTTTGGGTAATAAGTTGTGACTTAATTGAAATCCCAATATCCATATGTTTTAGAGTATTGCGCTCATTATTCGGTTTAGCCGGGAGAGGACCTTTGTGTCATATAACCCGTTCCGAATACTGGTACGTCGTATATGGATCGCATTTGAAGACCGGTGGTGAAGACCGGATATTTGCGAAAACGAAAGGACAACTCGTCGAATGTCTCTGCATCGACTGGCCCCGATATAGAGATTTTATCACCCTTTGTGATGGGAAGTCCGGACGTGATTGGAAATTATCCGGAATTGCAAGGGCTTCGTGAGAAGTGCCTTCGGTTCTGTTCGAACCCGGAACAGACTTGTATGGTTACATGTCTGACATTACACTTTGAGATATAAAGCAGATTTCTTTCAAATACATTTCTGTTGGTGGCGGAGAATTTATTCTCTTAGCTTAACACCCTTCTCTGAGACGTACGAGCTCAGAGGTTATGTAGTTGAAGGTTATCAGCGATATATTCCCAATTTGGTAATGTGGCATGCTGAGTGTTGCTGTGTGATGATCAGTGTTTGATCATTTGTGATATGATCATTTGTTTGATCTTATATCTTTGTGATCATAGGTTGATCATCTGTTGACCCAAAGCGCGGCTTTTTGAAAAAGCGTAGCTTTGTGGACGAGACTTCGTCAGGGCCTCACAACCCGAAAATGGTCGAAACAGGAATGTTGCGGCAAGGTTATGAGGGTCGCGCCCTTTAGGGTATGTCATTTCCTTCTGGAAAGGGGTGGTATCATGGTATGGAGCCCAGATACTTACTCATGTGGATACACTTTATTATGTGTGATGTTGGTTTAGAGGCGCCTCGGATAAAGGTCCCAAAGGACCGGGGGGTGACATATTCGTGAGTTACCTGTTACAGGGGTAACCCGGCCTTGTTTGGCAGAGAGCAGTTTGTCTCTCGGGACGTCCCGCCAGAGGCGATCCCATGCGACGGAAGGAAGTTCCTTAGCCTGACCATTTGTTGGAAATCCATTTCTCCAATACGAACCTTGTACGATTTTAGTTGTAGAACCTACCATCTAATATGGTAGCTATAGTAGGCATAGTATAATGGTACCTATGCTGGCTAAGATTAATATTATACTTTCGAAATATTTTCTCCACTATGCACTAATAATAATAATCCAATGATTTGCGTAGTAAGCATGTTTGACTATCATAAGAAGAAATATCCTCCAATTCTGTGTTTGCATTGTGTGTGTGGCGGGAGGTCTTATGGTAGTTTCATTTTCCAAAAGCATTGCGGGTTTCAATGTTTTAAAACTCTTTGTTGTTTGTTTAAAAGATAAACTGTTTTTGTTGCTCACACCAGTCCCATGACTGATCCGGAGTTTATTGTTCCTTTCCTAAACTCTGGGTGCTCATAATTTTCCACACGAGCAGTCTAGAGTTGGGTTTCTTTTCAGATATTCAGGTTTAGTAGATTATCTGGAGCTAGTTCATTCATCGGAGTTGCTTATCTTGGAGTTGTGGATTCATTCTTGTCCGAAGATCAATTTGGAGTTATCATTTCTATTGTTATCTTTTCTTTTCCGCTGCTATTTGTTGTATCATATCTCTGATGTATATTGATATTCATTGTATCACTCTGTTGTATCAGATATTGTATATCAATGTATTATTCTTTTCTTCCGCTATGTTACTTACTTAATTGTGTTATAGCTCCGGCGAATCGGATTTGAACGGTCGAATCTGCGGCATTCTAGTACAATGTGAAGTACGGATGTTGATTTTCGAGCGGGCAAAACCCGATACGTCACATGTGGTATCAGAGCTAAGGTTGAACTTTAGCTCAGGAGTATAACACATTAAGTAGCTCATTAGAGATAGAGTGAAGTAAACTCTAGAATGAGTATCCTTAAGATATCCGTCTGAACGTCTCAGTAAATTCTCTTGCTATCCACTGATAGTGAGTATGAGTGCAAGAAGAGGATGAGATAGGGGACAGGGAAATACGACTATAATTGGTCAATACTCTGTAACAACAAGGAAGCAATCTTTTCTCTATCAATCTCTTTTGTTCAACATCTTTTCTCAATTCTTCGATAGTTTCTGGTAGATCCAGAAAGGAAATTCGATATATTAAAATGGGACATAAACTCCAAATAAGCCAAAATTGTGTTTGAATATATTGGTTGCCTTGTTTGCTTTGATTGCTATGGTTAATAGGTATACTTTAGCTTCTAAACTGAAAATTTTGAAATTGTATCCATATATCTATCTATTCTTTGGGTTCGGATATATTCTACGAATGGTTAGTTATCACTTCAAACTAACCGATGCCACTGCATATTTCGTAGATCTAGATAACCCGACTACCCGAGTATCTTGTGAAGTGTTAAATAGATTTGTTCTTGTATCTGTTATCGATATTTTGATTTGGTAAGCCAAATGCAGAATAACTGTTCAGTTTGATTTGATGAAACATTCTTCATCTATCTTTGTCTCCTTGGTAATTTCGAGGACGAAATTCTTTTAAGGGGGGAAGTCTGTAACGAGCCTGAATTTTATATAAATTTAAATTGATATTTAAATTCATTTTTGAATAAAAAAATTATGGAATTAACTAATAGATTGATTTTAGTGATGCGAGTTTCCCCGAATTTAAATAAAAATGTATTAAATCATTTTAAATTTAGAAATTGTATATATATATATATGTGTGTGAATCTATATATGTATATGTGCATATATGAGTAAATTTGACTATAGAATTTAAACTTGAATATTGAATTTGTATTTGAATTTAAAATTTAAGTAAATGACTTGGAAAATATTTGATAGTTGAACTCAAAAACAAAATCAAAGAAAAATATGAATAAGGATGCAGACTGGAAAACATAAACATTTTTGAGTTGTGCAAGATAGAAAATATAAGCACAAAGAATTCAAACAAGTAAACAATTTGTAAATATCTTGCAAAAGAAGAAATACAACTAAGTACATATAAGCTAGAAAAATAAATATAAATAAGCTATATTGTAGGATATAAAGTAGATATATTAGCTAAAATTATCACAACATATTAGAAATAGAATTCATTCATATTATAAAATAATATGAAAAAGCAAAGGAAATATATTCAAGTATATACACTTGCAGAAGAAAGGAGATAACAAATATATATTTGCAGGCTTGAAAATCACCTGAGTTCAAGGTAATAAGATAAGGCTAGAAAGGAAATCATTTCAATACATACGAATGTGGCTGGGTAAGTATGCTAAGTTTAAAGTTAAACAAATAAAAATATGTAAGATTTGTAAGTACATACGAAATTTGGATTGTAAGATAAGTTTGTATACATAAAGTACATTAGCATTTAAGGCTTGCCATCCTAGCACAAAACAAGGTCTGTTCGAAAACACTCTCAGCCCAAAGAAGATAAAAATCTCTGATTTGTTGTGTACTTGTATAATAAACAATTTCTCTTTACCTGGTTATTTATCAACTTATCTCCTTTCATTCGTTACAAAAGACTTTGCAATCCCAGTTTCTAAAAGTCTTAAACAAATACAAACCTAAGAAAAGAAAGAATAGAAGAAATATACAAATCTGAAAACAACTAGAAAGCCAAACACTTCAGTTTCAAGATTTCCAGCATTCATGTTCAAGTTCAAAGCCATTTCAAAACTTTCTGGAATCAACAACAACACCTGCAAAGTTTTCAAAATCCTAGTTTTCAAGCATTCATGTTTTCAAAACAAAAAAGAACAAGCTTTCTATTTTAAATGACAGGTGAGTAACAGTTTGTTTTAAACTTATAACTTAAGTTATTGGAATGTTTTTCTCTATATCTTTTATGTGTATGACTGGAATTTGTGTGTATCTGCTCTGTGATACCTGTATCTATTTTTGATATTCTGTTATCTGTTTTTGGGTATATATGAAAACCAGCCTCCATCTTTTAATCTACCAACTAGTTGAACCTGGGATATGAATAAGAGTTGTTTGTTTGGTTGTTATCTAAATATTAAAAATAGGTTAAAGCTGGAATAACCTATAACTACCTCTGGTAATTCGAGAAAACTGAGTCAAATTTTAAATATGTTTAAATCAAACTTCTTGTTTAAAGAAACCAGGAGTATAAATCGAAACTTCACACAAAATTAAGATTTTTAAGACAAGAATTGTAATTTTTAAAACTTGGGTTGAAGAGCAGTTCCAGTTTCTCTGTTTCATACATTTTGAGTTGCTGTGGTCGTTGGAGTTGACCGGAGGTGTCGTGGTTTGGTCTGGAGGTAGAGGAGTGACCAAGGATTCGTGGAAAAATGGGGAACTGGTCGGCAGATCAACTTGGTGGCGGCGAGAAGCTTTTGAAACTGGGTGACCTAGTTTTCGGTAACTGTGAACTTTTATCTCGTTCGGAGCCATGGAGTGATCGAGTGTGACGAGCTTTGGGGGTCGTGTACAGGGAAGGTAGGCGAGGCTTTTGCCGGAGTTCGGTGATCTCTGGTGATCGGAGGTAGGAGCAGCGGCGAAGTTTACAGGAGGTGATGTTTTCTAATTTTGGGTTCCAGGTGAAATCGAACTCGATTTCGTTCGTATGTCTGAGAGGATGATCGGAGGCCGGAGAGGTGATGTCGAGATGATCGTCGATATGTGGAAATGGTTGTGGATGACCGGACGTGGAGGTTGGAGACGTGCACGTGCACAGTAGAGATGTTGTGGGTGGCTGTGTTTTCGTTGCCATTGACAGGGAAAAGGACTCGAGAATATCTCGAGTAACTCGTTGTTTGGTTCGGGAAATTTGCATTTTTGTCTCAAAGCAAATATAAGTTGACACGGGTAGATGGGTTTTCTCAAAAATTAACAGTGCCAGGCTTAACTCGAGCATGTACTCGAGTAACTTTTCATTCTGGCCGGGAAATTTCATGATTTTCTCGAAGTAAGTATGGGGGAAACTCAGAAAAATTTTATTTACAATTTAGACAGCGCCAGTTTTAACACTTTAAGTTATACAGTTTAAATTTGTAATTAATGCTAAAACTGAGTATAGTTTAAGTGTTTAAATCCAGATTTTTGAAATAAAAGAAAAGTTTTAAATTTAAATACTTTTAATAAATTTAAATATTTGAATTTAAAGGGTTTTGATTTAAAATCCTCTTCATGGAAAAGTGTTTTTAAATGTGTAATTTAAGATGTTTAAAAAGTTAGTTTATAAAATGATCAAAGCTTAATTTATGAAGTAATTAATAGATGATTACTTAATGTAATTTATTGATTAATGATTTGAAACTTGAATGAATTGATTGTTAAAAATCAAAGGATCAATTAATAACGGTGATTAATTAAAATTAATTCAATAATTAAAGATTCATTGATTCATTGATTTAAAATTGATTAATTAATAACTAAGGATTAACTAATAAATTTGAAAAGGAATTTATTTCAAATAATTTGTAATTAATTAATGATTAATTAACCCGGATTAGAAATTCATAAGTAATTAATCTAATTCGAATAAATCAGATAATTAACTGACCTTACTTGTGAATATTTGAATTTGATTGGATGATTGAATTGTTTGATATCCCTGATTCGTGATATTTTGTGATACCTCCTGATTTATGTTGTGATCTGTAATTTACTTATCTGTGATGTATATATTGTTATGTGAATATGAAACCCTTGACCTCTAAACGACACTTGAACTTCGATGCGACAGGGAGTCGGATTCCAATTGGTTATCCGAAACCCACATCGAATTGTAATGATGAATCTTTATGACTGATAAATTGACTTTATCTATGAATCTGTGAATGAAGATAAGCGTTATCGATTATACCGCTTATCGATATATCTGTGATGATTGATGTTGCACTATTGTGTGTAAAACCCCTGGACTACACCTTTACACACACAAATATGGATTTCACGTGGAAATCGGTTAAGTCACAGATAATTTAAATTTAATGTTTTTGACATTGAAATTTTAATTTCAATTTATTTTGAAATTAGAAATTTGGGTTTAAAGTGAAAAGCTTTTGAAATGGAATTTCAAAGATAAAAGTTATTTTGAATAACTTAATCGAGTTTTGAAATTTAAATAATTTGATTTAAATTTGAATTCAAGTTTGAAATTGAATTCTATGATTTGAAACTAGGGATTAAAGATGTTGTACAAGTTATATATGGGTTAAACTATTTTAAAATATTGATTTGGAAATTTGAATTTAATTCAAGGGTTTTGACTCGTGTAAATATAACTGGATTTTCCGAAACGGAACTATTTGTTTTCAAATAGTAAAAGCTTTCACATAAGAAAGGATTTCCAAATTGTGTTGAACGGTTTCAAGTTTGAAATAGAATTGAAATGTTTTGAAATTTATGAAATGAGTCTTTGATTCAAAGACCGAACGAGTTAATCTAACTTGAAGTAAAATTGTTTTGAAAGGCTATGAATGAATCTTTGGAAACGAGTTTTGAAAGCTATAAGTTAAATCTTTGATTTAAAGATTTAACGAGTTAAATTGAAATGGAAATCGATTTGGAAAATCTGTGAATGAATCTTTTGTTTAAAAGATAAAAATGTGGAAAATTGTTAAACCATTTAAGGTTGTTAAAATGAATCTTTTTGTTTAAAGATTTAAAAATGGTAATTTGTTTAAACCATTTGAAGAAAGATTTTGGGTAATAAGTTGTGACTTAATTGAAATCCCAATATCCATATGTTTTAGAGTATTGCGCTCATTATTCGGTTTAGCCGGGAGAGGACCTTTGTGTCATATAACCCGTTCCGAATACTGGTACGTCGTATATGGATCGCATTTGAAGACCGGTGGTGAAGACCGGATATTTGTGAAAACGAAAGGACAACTCGTCGAATGTCTCTGCATCGACTGGCCCCGATATAGAGATTTTATCACCCTTTGTGATGGGAAGTCCGGACGTGATTGGAAATTATCCGGAATTGCAAGGGCTTCGTGAGAAGTGCCTTCGGTTCTGTTCGAACCCGGAACAGACTTGTATGGTTACATGTCTGACATTACACTTTGAGATATAAAGCAGATTTCTTTCAAATACATTTCTGTTGGTGGCGGAGAATTTATTCTCTTAGCTTAACACCCTTCTCTGAGACGTACGAGCTCAGAGGTTATGTAGTTGAAGGTTATCAGCGATATATTCCCAATTTGGTAATGTGGCATGCTGAGTGTTGCTGTGTGATGATCAGTGTTTGATCATTTGTGATATGATCATTTGTTTGATCTTATATCTTTGTGATCATAGGTTGATCATCTGTTGACCCAAAGCGCGGCTTTTTGAAAAAGCGTAGCTTTGTGGACGAGACTTCGTCAGGGCCTCACAACCCGGAAATGGTCGAAACAGGAATGTTGCGGCAAGGTTATGAGGGTCGCGCCCTTTAGGGTATGTCATTTCCTTCTGGAAAGGGGTGGTATCATGGTATGGAGCCCAGATACTTACTCATGTGGATACACTTTATTATGTGTGATGTTGGTTTAGAGGCGCCTCGGATAAAGGTCCCAAAGGACCGGGGGGTGACATATTCGTGAGTTACCTGTTACAGGGGTAACCCGGCCTTGTTTGGCAGAGAGCAGTTTGTCTCTCGGGACGTCCCGCCAGAGGCGATCCCATGCGACGGAAGGAAGTTCCTTAGCCTGACCATTTGTTGGAAATCCATTTCTCCAATACGAACCTTGTACGATTTTAGTTGTAGAACCTACCATCTAATATGGTAGCTATAGTAGGCATAGTATAATGGTACCTATGCTGGCTAAGATTAATATTATACTTTCGAAATATTTTCTCCACTATGCACTAATAATAATAATCCAATGATTTGCGTAGTAAGCATGTTTGACTATCATAAGAAGAAATATCCTCCAATTCTGTGTTTGCATTGTGTGTGTGGCGGGAGGTCTTATGGTAGTTTCATTTTCCAAAAGCATTGCGGGTTTCAATGTTTTAAAACTCTTTGTTGTTTGTTTAAAAGATAAACTGTTTTTGTTGCTCACACCAGTCCCATGACTGATCCGGAGTTTATTGTTCCTTTCCTAAACTCTGGGTGCTCATAATTTTCCACACGAGCAGTCTAGAGTTGGGTTTCTTTTCAGATATTCAGGTTTAGTAGATTATCTGGAGCTAGTTCATTCATCGGAGTTGCTTATCTTGGAGTTGTGGATTCATTCTTGTCCGAAGATCAATTTGGAGTTATCATTTCTATTGTTATCTTTTCTTTTCCGCTGCTATTTGTTGTATCATATCTCTGATGTATATTGATATTCATTGTATCACTCTGTTGTATCAGATATTGTATATCAATGTATTATTCTTTTCTTCCGCTATGTTACTTACTTAATTGTGTTATAGCTCCGGCGAATCGGATTTGAACGGTCGAATCTGCGGCATTCTAGTACAATGTGAAGTACGGATGTTGATTTTCGAGCGGGCAAAACCCGATACGTCACAGGACATTGCAACTGCAAGCCTTCCTCAAATTAAGTCAGTAATTTCTAATTTACTTATATTATTTTAAATACTTGTTTTTTTGACAAAACTATAGTGTAGATTAAGCCATATTCATTATATAGTTAATCGTTTACAAAAGTGGTGTTTTGTAAATTATCTGTTATTAGTTCCAAGATTAATCTCATTCTTTTAATAGATTACTAATAATCTAAAACTAATTTTTTTTCTTTCTGAAATTTACTATTCTGTTTCATAATGGATCAATCAGTGATGTTGGCAAACATAACTTGATTGTCGAGAAACCAGACAAGTTCTATGGAATTGATTTCGAAAGATGGCAATAGAAAATGTTGTTTTATGTCACAATTTTGAACTTGGCTCATGTGTTCAATTAGGAGAAACTAGTGCAAAATGAATCTCCGATTACTATAGATGCTCAAAAAGAAATCAATGCTTGGACGCGTAGTGAATTTCCTTGTAGAAATTATATCCTTAATGGATTGGATGACACTCTTTATGATGTCTATATAATTGGTAAAAAGCAAAGGAATTAGGGGAGTTTTTGGAAAATAAATATTTGAAAACAGCAGCAAGTCCATTGAAATTCGTCATTGGCAAATTTATGAATTATAGGATGGTTGACGATAAGTCCGGTCTCAACCAAATAGGGAACTATATATTATAATCCATGAATTATAATCTTAAGGCATCAGTCTTAATGAGAAATTCCAAATGGATGCTATCATTAAGAAATTGCGTCCATCCTGGAAGAATTACAAACATGAATTGAAATACCTGACCGAGCAGTTATCAACGAAAAATATGGTTATAAAACTTCATGTTGAAGAAGGGAACATAATAAATGAGCATATGAAGCTAGAGCAAACATTGTGGAAGGAGACTCATCTATGTCAAAGCCTAACTTTCAGAAGAAAAACGTAAATGGACCACAAAAGGTTCTACGCTTGCACCAAAATTAAAGAATTCATGCTAAAGGGTGTATGTTGGATTTATGGGAAATTAGGGCATAAAGCACAAGTCTATTTCCAAAGGAAGGATCAAAATACCAATGGAATGATAATAGAAAAATAAAGCACATATGGGAATCACCACTGATTTTTCTGCTATGGTTTCGGAGATTAAAATTTCCTATGATACCAAAGATTAGTAGGTTGATGTCGATGCCACAAAACACATACATTATGACTAGGCTCGATTTTTAACCTATCATCCAATTAAAGGTGAAAATCAATACAAGGGCAATGCATTATCATCCTCTAAACAAGGAAAAGGAAATGTGATCCTGACACTTACTTTTGGAAAATGATTGACTCTCATGGATCTACTACACGTACCGTAAATTAGGAAGAATATAACATCAAGTCCTATTTTGGGTAATAAGGAATTTAAACTTGTATTTTAGTCTGATAAGTTTATATCCAAAAAAGATGAAGAAGTTGTAGGAAAGGGCTATGTTACAGATGGTATTTTTTTTAAACTTAATGTATACTCTAATAATTGTATTAGTAATAATAGTAATAATAATAAGGCTTATTCTTACTTGCTTGAGTTTATCAATTTATGGCATTAATGGCAAGGTCAAGCAAATTATCGTACTATAAAAAGAATGAAATAGTTGGGACTAATACTAAACTATAACCCTAATTCTAGTAATATTCATAAATGTGAAGTATGTATCAAATCCAAGTTTGTCAAACAACCTACGAAGTTTGTAAACAAATTGAATGATGTATTAGGATTAATTCATTATGATCTTTGACTTCAAGGGAACACCAACTCATGGAGGGAAAAATTATTATATCTCATTTAGATGATTGTAGCAAATATTATTATGTATACGTAATACTTAGTAAAGATGAAGCCTTAGCATGATCAAGGCATACAAGGAAAAAGTAGAGAATCAACTGGATAAGAAAATTAAAATCATAAATTATGATAGAGGAGGAGAATAGAATCACATGCATTCTCAGAATCCAGTACCCCTTATGGAATTGTCTGTCAAACGACTAAACCTTATACTCCTTAAGAAATTAGTATCATAGAATGAAAAAATGGAACATTCAAGGTTATGATTAATTCCATGCTTAATAGTTCTAATGTTCCATATGGGCTGATGATCTGTATGCTGCAAACACCATCTTAAATCAAATCCCTCATAAAAGGACAAGAAAGACTCCTTGTGAGTTATTGAAAGGAAAATTTCCTTCTTATAAGAAACTGAAAGTGTGGGGTTGTTTGGCTAAGTCAAAGTTCCT
Organism: Allium fistulosum; assembly: GCA_030737815.1. Lineage (NCBI taxonomy): Eukaryota > Viridiplantae > Streptophyta > Magnoliopsida > Asparagales > Amaryllidaceae > Allium > Allium fistulosum. The sequence goes on along the minus strand of CM060907.1, from coordinate 417,648,865 downwards.
TTATCCAAGTGAACAAAACTTGGACCAAAAGGTATAGACTTTCTATTTATTGGACACATAAGCAACAACGCAGCATACAGAGTTATGCTTCCTAAATCAGAAATACCTGACACTCATGTAAACACTATACTCGAATGTGATAGTGCGAAGTTTTTGAACGCATTTTTCCATACAAAAAGGAAAGTACCAATATTATAAACAAAATAATACAAGATGTTAGTAATAAAAAACAAGCATCTTCGTCTAGTGTCCAAGAAATTAAAGAAAGTGAAACTAGAAGAGCAAGTAAAAGAATGAGAAACACCAAGGATTTTGGACCAGATTTTTTGACCTTTATTACTGAAGATGAACCTCAAACCTACAAATTTTCTTTGAAATCATCTAAAGCACCTTATTAGAAGGAAGCTATTCAAAGTGAAATGAAATACATTATGAAAAATGATACATGGAAATTAATTGACTTATCCTTAAGGAATAAACAAATCGGATATAAATGGATTTTTAAGAAGACAATAAGACCAAACAATACCATAAAAAATGTAAGGCTTGATTAGTAGCCAAAGGATACCATCAAAAGGAAGGGATAAACTACTTTGATACTTATTCATCGGTAATAAGAATTACGTATATAAGGATTTTGATTGCAATAATAGAAATCTATAATATGGAAATACAACAAATAGACGTAAAAACAACATTCCTAAATTGTGAATTAGAAGAAGTAATTTATATGGATCAACCCGAAGGTTTCACAGTAAAAGGTCAAGAAAGGTGCAGCAACCCGAATTCCAGCGGTCCGGATTTTTCGCAAGAATGCTAAAAACCATGCCCACTAAAGCCCGAGTTGGGTATCTGGTATCCTGCAAATAGGCAAAGATAAATATATCAGAGCTCAATTAATTATCTCACAGCGGAATTGGATAAAATATAATAGTAAGTAAATACTCACCCAAATAATAACACTTTCTAAGCAAGTGTCATAAAGCTGAGAAGTCTCTGCCATCTACCTAACATGTAGGATGTTTTCTGGTGAATGAATAAATTATATACATCTAGGCTTAATTCTACATATACCGTTTTATTTCCATTTATTCTTATATTAAATTCATTAGGTTACAATACTCTCACCTCTGCTCGTGAACCGTTCCGATCTACTCCATAGTAGATAAAACCTAATAACTAACGTATACATATATGTAGCTATATGCCCAATGACCATATTTGTCCTAGGTACCACCCATGGTACCTTCTGTATCCTCCTCGAAAAGGACTCCATCGTCTAGGTTCAAGAGTGTTCCGTAACTACATCTGTAAAGGACCACTTCGTAAGACCTACAATACAGATGCTCCTCTACTTACTAAGAAAACGTAAATTACATCTGCATTAGTCTATACCAGTGCTCGGACATCCACAATGTACCACCCAGTGCGCACGTTAAGGACTGTGTAATCGTTCCGTCTACTATGTAAGTCCTTCCCACAAGGTCTACCTTGTACGAAAATTAGTCGGGGATTTTCTATATCTGTAAAGGATTACTTCGTTAGGCTTACAATACATATATTCTAGTTGGTATGTCCCTTTCTCTTCGTGGCTATGGTCCCACGCAGCGACCCCTCAACTAATCGAAAGGCTTCTAAAGAGTTAAGTGGTCGTGCCTTACTGTAAACAATCTAACAACCAATTGGCAGTGCCCCTCCATCTAATGTCTCGATAGTGAAAGTATCATTGGACTGTTGATTTAACTCTAGTCTTTCCCGAACTCGCTCTTGGTCTTGATGCTGGCCGATATCCGCATGCGACTATCCTTAACCTTACTTGCAAGTACTGGGCATACGAATATCCTACTCTGAACACCAAGCCCTTCTGACTGCCTACAAAGGATCCGCTTCGTTAGGCCTACAATGCAAATGCAGTCAAGGCATACTCTTTTGATGGAACACCTACAGACCTGCCTCCGGGGATGCAGCTTCGTTAGGCCTACCCAGAGGGCCATCCTAGAGTATCCTCATGTCCCGTTGAAGTCTCGTACTTCCTTCTAGCCCAAAATCACTAAGTTGGACGTGCTCCTCCATTTTTGAAATCCCTGATGAACTGCTTCGTTAGGCGCTTCATCCTTTGGGCTGCTCCAAACGCATTTTGATTCTTTTATTAGACCCTAAGTCTAAGCTTTTAATTTGCGTTTAGTTTGCTTTCTTATTCTGTTGGCTACCTATTTTAATTTAATTAGCACTTCTTTTTCCCGTCTCACTTCTAACTATTATGAGATAACTGTATATCTAATAGGGAATGCTGTTAGTATGAGCCATATTTACTATCTTTCTTATTTAACTTAATATATAAATTCTTAAGTTCCTTAAAATAAGCATCCTTTATTATTTCTGTTTTATTTTCTTATTAACTTAATATAAGTTGTTTAAATAAGCTTCTATCATTATTCTCTACTATCATCGCGTACCAATTTATTTTAAGTCTCACGATAAGCTTTTCCATTCTTATTTCATAATTATAACCTATGTTATAATTCTACTTGGAATTGTTACTTTTTCTTCTTTTATAGTCCGTTATACAATTACAAGCGTTTCTTGCCTAGTCTGCCTTCTTTTATTATGATATAGAATTTTCTTTAATTTCCTAAAATTACATGATTCACTTATCATAATAATTGCCTAGTTAAATAGCCTGCGCAGTAAATGCAGACTTAAGCTCCTTAAATTTCTTTATAGCCTCAAATTCTTAAATTAATTATTTTCTTGTTTCAAATCATACTTTACTTTATTGTCCGATATTTTAGGAAGTAATTCTATTTTATTTGGTTGGTTATGAAGACTATATAATCCATTTCCATATCTTAATATTGAATAACACTATAAACAATAATCCGTAACTGCAAGGTGTCTCTTTTACTATTTTGGAGTAGTGTAAAATAGAGTGGTTTCTCTATTTTACACTAATTTCCCCTTTTTATTTCTTTTATTCTGGCAGTTACGTTTATCGTTATCTTTTAGATATTAAGTTAAGGAAATGTATCCTATTTTCTAAACCAACCGATTAATTTAATAATTATCCCCAAATTAACTTTTCCCATTTTAATGCAATTTATTATAGTGATTCTATTCCTCAACTTTTATTATTATACATCTAATTTCCTTCATTTCAGTTCTCTTAATCATATAATCCATATTCGCGTTTAATCTATTTTAATCCATACGCGAAGAAAGAAAAGAGAGGATAGAAGAAAACTGAAGCTTGCATAAAAATCCAAAACGTAGAACGAAAGGTGTAAATAAGGTATAGAAATGGTGTATAAATACTGTAAATAAACTGCAAGTTTTCTTATAGTTTAACCTAAATTAATTAATATGATTAATTACTAAATAAAATTTTCTAAACGGGAATCTAACGATGATATGTCTTAAACTTAAAAGATATATAAATAAATCCACTCACCTGTCGTCCTTAGCTTCGCTTGTGCTCCGCCTGGTTCCACGGTCCTTCTGGATCCCCTTCTTTCAATGCGTATAATATTTTAATTTAGAAGATCTTCCTCTTAGAAATTATTTGCTTTTTAGGGTTCAGCCTTAGGCAATGAACCCATGGGGGAACATCTAATTGTAAGAAGATAGCTTGGCCTAGGGTCCTATTTCGAATTCTTGGATTGAACCTGGTGCCACCACGTCACAAGGTTGTTCGAAGCCAAAGGATTGAAGAACGTATGCCTCAGATCGCACAAAAAGGAGAAAACACGTCACAGTATAAACCTGGACGAATTTTCATCTAGATTGCACGTGGGTCGACCGGGCGGTCAACCGCCCTTAGTAAGCGGTCGACCGTTGCGCCCATTGGGTCGACCTACGGGTCGGCCCATATCCGTGTTATTATATTTTTTTCGAATCGATTACTTATTTTGTTTTGTTCTTAATTCCTTCGTATTAGTTCAGTTTTAGACAAGTTATATATGGAAATTGTTCAGAAAATTGTCCTGGATGCAATGGTACAAGTTCCGAAGCCATATTCCGATAATTCCAAAATTATTTATTTTCATTACTTATCGTTATACGTTAAATTTTAACTATATAAGAATGCGGGGTGTTACATTCTACCACCCTTAGGAAATTTCGTCCCCCAAATTTGACAAGGGTAAAAATTTATGTAATCTCTCGCATTAATTACAACCATTTTGTGTACATCCAATTTTGCAACCATCCGTGCTTTTGTGCAAAAGTGCTTTTCAAGTCAAAGTATGTACATATATCTCTAAGCGGTACCTCCTATATGAATGCTTTTTATTTTAAAAGTTTACTTTTAAAACAAGATGCACACAACCTAAATATACTTGCAATTTCTATATGAATGCAACTTTTTGAAAAATTAAAATATTTTTCATCCAATTTTTTCCCCACACTCCTATTATATAGGGGTGTAGTTCAACTAATTTTTTGTCCAAATCCTAACACAACTTTTAATATTCTAATTTCAAAAAAATCTAATTTTCTGAATTCGAGTTCTTACGTTAGAAAGAAGACAGAAAACGAAGAAACTTCATTTTTCTCCGATTTTCTTTTTCGTACACCTTTCCCCATACTTGGAATTTTGGATTGCTATCCTATAAAAAACCCTTTTTAATTTTTCCCAAGCATGCTTTACATAAGAAAATAGCTTTTCAAATCTTTAGTTGATGTTTCCGTCATCTCTTTAATTTGCTGTTTTCCTTTTTGTTATTCTTATAACGTTCTTATGTCCTTATTTTCCACTTGTGAATATCATAAAAATAAAGAGAAAAAGCATCGATACTGATATACTACCATAGAATTTTAAATGCATACTTAAGAGTATAATTTTATAACTAAAAAGAGAAAACAAACCATACTACAATACGATACTAGATAGATAACATATGTAGGCTGACATAGCCATCATCTTGGGCTGAGGGCATATGCCCTTGTCCGCCCTGACACTGGAAAGTTCTCATAAAGGAATCCAAACAGCTAAGGCACTCCTCCTGCCGCCTAGTGCTCGCCTCAACCTAATGTTGAGACCTAGCTAACTCATCCTGTCTCCTAATCATCTCCTGCTGCCCTTAAAGAATCTCTGCGTGCTCCCTAGCGAGCCGCTCTTGCCTCTCGGCAAGGGTCCTAAACTGATCCTCGTAGCTCATCGATAGAGGGGGCTAAGAGGGTCCTACTCGCACTCCCCAAGATCCATATCCATGTCCATATCCCCATGTACTCTATGTGCATCCTCCTCAGAGTGGATGAATTTATCATGGGGTGGGCCTGCTCACTGTAAGTCTCTCTCTCCGTCTTAACCCTGGCACACTTGAAGACCCGTGTCCAAAGGTGACATTAAATCATAGTGGATCTGTGAAGTCCGGTTGCTGTCATATACTGGGCCATAATCGTCCTAGCCCAGTTCACCTGCAATCCTCCAAATATGGCGTAGGTGGCCCGCCTCACAATAGGGTATATTTGATCAAAACTCCTCATCTTGGGGAAAAGGTTATGCTGAAGAATGCGGATAACTAACCTAGCTAACGGGGTCAACTGTCCAATGCTCCAGTTGGCGTGCTGGGGGTCTACAAGAATCTGTTGCAAAACGGCCATGTCCGTCATCTCAATCTGCCCTACCTCTAAGACATACCCTCTGATATCCAAAATACTAGCCAACCGAGACTCGATGAAAACTATCCTAACTCCCTTGACCTCCGACTGGAAGGCCAACTCCTCATCCTCATCGCTAGTACGTAAGTTAGCATCATAAAGACGTACTAACCTAGGATACGCTCGCTGCTCGAACGTCTCATGGCTTAGAATCTGTCGCAGCCCTGTACCCAAAAAGAGCTGGTCTGAATGTGTGCCTGGAAAATCAGTAAACTTCACTGCCCTTCCTTGCATAAATTGGTACGCGGGCTGTATCGGAGTAAGACTGTACTATATGCCTATCACTCTGACACCAAGCTATCTCTCGTGGTGTGAGGTAAGGAAAGAGGTGAACTAGAGAGGGTCTTGGAGGCATGGTGAAAAACTCTCAAATCTGCGATAACGGAGTATGGATCCGAGTAGATCTCGCGATGCGCTTTGATTTGGCACTAATGGCGAGTTAAACGGTGGAGTTTTGGAAGAATTTGGGTGGTTGAAGGGGGGGAATTTTTTTTGGTGCGGCTACTGTCTTCGGGGAGGAAGCAAAAATGACGAAGGGGAGCAAAAATGAGCAGGAGAGGGAAAAGCATGCGTATGTATGCGTGCAATTTGCAAGCCACCGGTCGACCGCACGGTCGACAGGCCGGTCGACCGCACGGTCGACCACTTGGTCAATCTGGTCGGCATGTGCTATATATATATATATCGTCTCGTCCGCCTCCCCTTGACTAATCGAAGCCTACGCAAATTCTACCCACTAACGCGCTATTTGAGTTGTGGTTACGACTTAGGCTAAATATCCATGTCCGCTTTCCACCCTCCAAGTGGAGTCTTGACGTCTTCCTACATTAATGTCCATAAGCTTGCTCTAGCCACTTAAATCATCTAACCCATAAAATTCTTTTTCATAACAGCTTAAATTTTCTTTACAGTCAGAAATACTATTTTTACGTACCTATAAACCTTTTCGTACTTAAATAAGGATTTCAAAATATGTTTCTACTCAGCTAAGACAGATGTCACATAAAACATCGTCACTACAGCCCAAAATACTAGTTTTCAATTAAAGTTAATAATACCTATATTTTTTTCTAACAGTATATCTCTACTTTCAAATACAAAAATGCTTTTAAAATTGTTTTTCCCTTATTTAAACCAATAAAATCATAAAGTTGTAAACTTCTAGAGTTAGAACTTGAAAATCTTTCAGAACTTTTCAAATTCCTAAGAGTTTAATTGCCGGGCTAGACTAAAAAGTGGCTTTTTAATTTGCTTTCACCTTTCCAAATATCCCTTATTGAATCCAAAAATCGTTGCCATATGAGGTCTTTTGGCTTTTGGAATTTCCTCATTATAAGTTTTGATATACTGAATTGTTTTCCAAACTTTCTCCAACTATTGATTTACTTAAAAGAATGGACTTCTCTTTGGGGTTTTAAGAGTGTATATATATATATATATATATATATTTATACTAAAATACAAATACGTTCACTCACTACCTACCTAGGAATCTAAATCTCCCTCTGATACCAAATGTAACAACCCGAGTGGGGTATCTGGTATCCTGCAAATAGGCAAAGATAAATATATCATAGCTCAATTAATTATCTCACAGCGGAATTGGCTAAAATATAATAGTAAGTAAATACTCACCCAAATAATAACACTTTCTAAGCAAGTGTCATAAAGCTGAGAAGTCTCTGCCATCTACCTAACCTGTAGGATGTTATAAGGAGGGGGTCAGAACAAAAGATCCGGTGAATGAATAAATTATATACTTCTAGGCTTAATTCTACATATACCATTTTATTTATATTTATTCTTATATTAGATTCATTAGGTTACAATACTCTTACCTCTGCTCGTGAACCGTGCCCATCTACTCCATAGTAGATAAAACCCTAATAACTAATATATACATATATGTAGCTATATGCCCAATGACCATATTGGTCCTAGGTACCACCCATGGTACCTTCCGTATCCTCCTCGAGAAGGACTCCATCGTCTAGGTTCGAGAGCGTTCCGTAACTACATTTGTAAAGGACCGCTTCGTAAGACCTATAATACAGATGCTCCTCTACTTACTATGAAAACGTAAATTGCATCCGCACTAGTCTATACCAGTGCTCGGACATCCACAATGTACCACCTAGTGTGTACGTTGAGGACTACGTAATCATTCCGTCTACTATCTGCGTCTCGCCGACCAGGTCTACCTTGTACGGAACTCAGTCGGGGATTTTCTAAATCTATAAAGGATTGCTTTGTTAGGCTTACAACACAGATATTCGAGTTGGTCTATCCCTTTCTCTTCATGGCTATGGTCCCACACAGCCACCCCTCAACTAATCGAAAGGCTTCTAAAGAGTTAAGTGGTCGTGCCCTACTCCAAACAATCTAACATCCAATTGGCGGTGCCCCTCCATCCAATGTCTCGATAGTGAAAGTATCATCGGAATGTTGGTTTAACTCTAGTCTTTCCCGAACTCGCTCTTGGTCTTGATGCTGGCCGATATCCGCATGCGACTATCCTTAACCTTACTTGCAAGTACCGGACATACGAATACCCTACTCTTAACACCAAGCCCTTCTAACTGCCTAAAAAGGATCCACTTTGTTAGACCGACAATGCAAATGCAGTCAAGGCATATTATTTTGATGGAACTCCTACAGACGTGCCACCAGGGATGCAGCTTCGTTAGGCCTACCCAAATAGCCATCCTAGAGTATCCTCACGTCCCGTTTAAGTCTCGTACTTCCTTCTACCCAAAATCACTAAGTTGGATGTGCTTCTCCATTTCTGAAATCCGTGATGAACTGCTTCGTTAGGCGCTTCATCCTTTGTGCTGCTCCAAACGCATTTCGCTTCTTTTATTAGACCCTAAGTCTAATCGTTTAATTTGCGTTTAGTTTGCTTTCTTATTCTGTTGGCTACCTATTTTAATTTAATTAGCACATTCTTGCCCCGTATCACTTCTAACTATTGTGAGACAACCGTATGTCTCATAGGGAATGCTGTTAGTATGAGCCATATTTACTATCTTGCTTATTTAACTTAATATATAAATTCTTAAATTCCTTAAAATAAGCTTCCTTTATTATTTCTGTTTTATTTGCTTATTAACTTAATATACGTTGTTTAAATAAGCTTCTATCATTATTCTTTACTATCGTCGCTTACCAATTTATTTTAAGTCTCACGATAAGATTTTCCGTTCTTATTTCATAATTATAACATATGTTATAATTCTACTTGGAATTGTTACTTTTTCTTCTTTTATAGTCCGTTATACAATTGCAAGCGTTTCTTGCCTATTCTGCCTTATTTTATTATGATATAGAATTTTCTTTAATTTCCTAATATTACATGATTCACTTATTATAATAATTGCCTGTTAAATAGCCTGTGTAGTAAATGCAAACTTAGGCTCCTTAAGTTTCTTTATAACCTCAAATTCTTAAATTAATGATTTTCTTGTTTCAAATCATACTTTACTTTATTGTCTGATATTTTAGGAAGTAATTCTATTTTATTTGGTTGGTTATGAAGACTATATAATCCATTTCCATATCTTAATATTGAATAACACTATAAAAAATAATCCGTAACTGCAAGGTGTCTCTTTTACAATTTTGGAGTAGTGTAAAATATAGTGGTTTCTCTATTTTACACTAATTTCCCCTTTTATTTCTCTTATTCTGGCAGTTACGTTTATCATTATCTTTTATATATTAAGTTAAGGAAATGTATCCTATTTTCTAAACCAGCCGATTAATTTAATAATTATCCCCAAATTAACTTTTCCCATTTTAATGCAATTTATTACAGTAATTATATTCCTCAACTTTTATTATTATGCATCTAATTTCCTTCATTTCAGTTTTCTTAATTATATAATCCATATTCACGTTTAATCTATTCTAATCCATACGCGAAGAAAGAAAAGAGGGGATAGAAGAAAACTGATGCTTGCATAAAAATCCAAAACGTAGAACGAAAGATGTAAATAAGGTATAGAAAATAGTGTATAAATACTGTAAATAAACTGCAAGTTTTCTTATAGTTTAGCCTAATTTAATTAATATGATTAATTACTGAATAAAATATTCTAAACGGGAATATAACGATAATATATCTTAAACTTAAAAGATATATAAATAAATCCACTCACTTGTCGTCCTTAGCTTCGCTTGTGCTCCGCGTGGTTCCACAATCCTTCTGGATCCCCTTCTTCTAATGCATATAATATTTTAATTTTGAAGATCTTCCCCTTAGAAATTATTTTCTTTTTAGGGTTCAGCCTTAGGCAATGAACCCATGGGGGAAAATTTAATTGTGAGAAGATAGCTAGGCCTAGGGTCCCATTTATATTGGAGCTTGGGTATCTCAGACGGTCAGATTCTTGGATTGAACCTAGAGCCTCCACGTCACAGGGTCGTTCGGAGCCATAGGATTGAAGAACGTATGGCTCAGATCGCACAAAAAGGAGAAAACAAGTCATAGTATAAACCTGGATGAATTTTCGTCTAGATTGCGCATGGTTTGACCGGCGGTCGACCGCCCTTAGCAAGCGGTCGACCGTTGCGCCCATTGGGTTGAACTACGGGTCGGCCCATATCTGTGTTATTATATTATTATTTTTTTCGGATTGATTACTTATTTTGTTTCGTTCTTATCTCCTTCGTATTAGTTCGGTTTTAAACAAGTTATATATGGAAACTGATTAGAAAATTGCCCTGGACGCAATGTTACAAGTTCCGGAGCCATATTCCGATAATTCCAAAATTATTATTTTTTCATTACTTATCGTTATACGTTAAATTTTAACTATATAAGAATGCGGGGTGTTGCAAAATGAAAGTTTTTAAATTATTTAAGTCCTTGTATGGACGTAAATAAGCAATGAAACAATGGCATGAGAAATTTGATTATACTATGTTATCACATAGATTTAAAATTAATGGATGTGATAAGTGATATATATTGAACAACTTAAACATGGATTTGTCATTGTTTGCTTATATGTTGATGACATGCTTATAATGGAAACAAGTAGAAGTGTGATTAACTCTAAAAAAATGCTAAAATACTGTTTTGATATGAAAGATGAGGGAATAACATGTATAATTTTGGGAGTTCGTATACAATGAAAATCTGAAGCATATATTCTCAAACAATCCAGTTATATAGAGAAAGTACTAAGAAAATTTGGATATCATGACCGTAAACCTGTAGTAACCCCATTTGATCCAAATTTTCATCTTATGAAAAATAAGTAAGATAGCATGTCACGGTTGAAATATGCATAAATTTTTGGAAGTTTGATGGACACAGTGAATTGTACAAGACCAGATTCAGCCTATTACATTAGTACATTAAGCAGGTATTCATCTAACCCTGGAAATGATCGCTAGAATGCTTTGGTTTGAATACTTAACAATTTAAAGCATAAAATTGGATTAGATTGCTTAAATATCTACAGTTTTGGAGGGATACCACAATACAAACTGAATATCTGGAAATAAGGAGAGTAAATCTACAAGTGGATATGTTTTTAATCCTGGTGGAGCAGCAGTTTCTTGGAAGTCACTATGATCACACACTCTACAATGGAAGTAGAATTCTTGGCTTTAGATAAAGCTACTAAAGAAGCAGAATAACTTTGAAACTTTTTGGAAGATATTCCACAATGGCCTAAGCCTATGACTACTGTTTTTGTTCACCGTGATAGCATAGATGAAATCATTGGAAATAAAAAGATAATTTATAATGGGAAGTCAAGGCACATAGGAAGAAGGCATGAAACTGTTCTCAAGAATGGAGTAATATCAATTGACTCTATGAAGTCAAAGGAGGATATAGCCGATCCTTTGGACTAAAGAGCAATGCAAGGAGCAAATAATATTTAAATTGAGGGGAGTGGTCTCAAAGCCAATATAGTAAGACATAACCTGATGGAAACCTAACCTAGCTAATGGAGATCTATTGGTCTAGGTTCAATAGGCAAACTGGTTAGGGAAGTTTTTAACGGTGAAAAACAAAAAATATACACATTCCTATAATGATTGAAGTTTGTTTCTTGCAAGAAGATTTGGGTGAATTATTATTCTTAATAATACAAATATCTTACTTTAAGAGAAATATGGCAAGATATTCTTAATTAGTATTTACCTATATGAGAGTGATGTGAGGTCACATCTATAAGGGTTATATAGCTACACTCTCTGAAGCTCTCTTTATGACAAGATTTATTCAGGACCAAAATGAACATAACCAAATTAACTGAAATGTGTCAGATTTGGTATGTGTGACACTTGTTGTTTAGGTTTACAATAAAAAGCTAATAATTCATGATTTTATACCACTACTATAACGACCCAGAATTTCACTACTTTCATTTACGAATATTTAACTAATTTTAAATATCCAAATAATAGGTTTTATAATGAAAATAAAACTTTTTAAAATAATAATTAATAATGGCGAAATCATTTTCAAATTTTGTATAAAAAATATTTACTTTGACGAAAAACAGAAAATGTGACCAGAAACCGTTTTCTGAATTTTTGACATTTCATCGTATAAAGGTTGTTTGAAATGTTGTGGGCCTTTTTTATATTTGAAACAACATTTAAATTGTTAAGAATGTAAATTAATTAGTATATATTAGTATATACATAGGTATATATACTTAAGTATATACATGTATATACTAAAAGAAGCCTTAAAAGACATGATTTGACACTTTGGTGACTCAAGTACAAACATGTTTAAACATGTTTTCTTTGACATGATGAGAGGGGACAAGGTGATGCCTGAAGTGGCATATGTGGTGGAGGGTGTTGAGGTGGAAAAATAATGTGGAGGGTAGAAATACAAGGGTAGTTTAGTAATTTACCTTTTCTATTGTTTATAAATAGCCTTCCACTTCTTCAAACTTTCCTCCTCTTCCTCCTATCAAACTTTCCTCATCTCTGAACCAAATGGAGATTAACTTTTATTGAAACCGTGTAAAATTTCGGTGGTTACAACTTTTATTTTTATGACTTCTTCAAATTTTGAGCTTAGTTATGTCCAAGTCTCATTTCTTTCAGACCCATTTTTGGACCCATATTTTCAAGTCCAAAACCACCTCTTCTTCTTTTGACCATATCTCCCTCAAATCTTATCCAAATTGAGTGATTCTCACTTTGAAATGATAGATAAAATAATTTCCAACAACTTTACTTTTGATCGCTTTTCAAAATTATAGGTAACATGGCGAAAAGTCGAGGGTAAAATGACTCGTTTTCGAGTTGCTTTTTTTGGTTTTTCCAGCTTTCCAAGTTCTAAGTATTTCAATTTTTCAAAAGGTATTTGCAAAATTTTGGTGAATAAACTTCTAACTTTTTGTGAAAATATTCAATCTTTAATATGTTACCTATTTGGTTGTAGAATATATTGTTCGAATAGTTGAATTATCATGTGGTTTGGATGTATATATGTTGCTAGTTTATGGCTTAGCGTAGATTTGTGAATTGAATGTTAAAGTGATGTTTTTGGTTGTAAAGTTATGATCTTTGTCTTGTGATTGGAAGTGATATGGAAACTTAGTAAGTAAAGTTAGTAAATGGAAAAGTAAGTGAGCAATGAAAGGTGTTTATGTTCGACGTAGCGATCCATTAAGTTTTTAAATTTGATTAATTACTTTGTTTTAAATAAAAAGTTTTCTAAAGTTTCTAACCTTTTGATTTACTTCCAAAACTTTATATTAAGTTCATAAAGTAAGTTAAACTTAAAAAGTAAGTGTTTTAAAAGATTATTTGAGATGTTAGAAAAGTTTGGAAGTTATGGTATCCATAGCGATAGTCGCTATGGATGTAGTTCGATAAAAAGTCCAATTTTTGAAAAGTTAATGTTTATATTTTAAACTATTTTGAAATGTTTAAAAACTTAATAATAATGATTAAGGAAAGTCAATTAATAATATAATAATTATGTTAACGCTGAAAATTCAACGCTAACACCCCGGTGTGTGTAGTAATGTTGTGAAAGCACCACCTGTGATACGGGAACAAGAAATAAGCAGTAAAATAGCATAAAACAGTAAAAGACAGCGATTTTATAGCGGTTCGGCTTTAGATCAAGCCTACATCCACTTTGAATTCCTTTATTGATGATTTTGATTACAAGCTGATACAATGCATTTCAAAATACGATACACTTTGATCACAAAAACACTCTAGACTAGTAGCTCAAACTTCGATGATGAAACTTGTTGAATCCGTGTCGGATGTGCAAGATTTCTTTGGAAGCTTGTTGTAGTGTCTTGAATGTTTGGAGTTCTTCAAGTGTTGGATGAGTTAAGAATTCTGCAGAGTAATGGCGCTTCAGAGAATGATCAGCCAAAAGTCCCCCCATTGTTGGAGTTAGGGCTGTATTTATAAGGAAGATTCTGGGCAGAATTTTGTCCCAAGTCTTAGGTCGTGTACGACCTAAGTTAGGTCGTAGGTCGCGAGCGACCTAGGATAAGTCATGGGCCTTGTCTGAACTTTGTTGAGCCTTGTCGGTAGGTCGTGATCGACCTAAGATAGGTCGTGATCCACTCGCAACTTAGGAAGTGGTAGGTCGTAAGCGACCTAAGGAGTAGTTGCAGAAGTTTTTAGGTCGTTGAGCTGCTTTGTGAAGTTAGGCCGCGAAGCTCTAGGTCGTTAACTCCTTAGCTCGTTAAGTCGTCTCTGTAGTTAAGTCGCTGACTTCTGGGTCGTTAGCTCATAGGTCCTTTTAGTAGTTAGGTTGTGAAGTCACTTAGGTCGTAAGGTCCTTTCAGTAGTTAGGTCGTGAAGTCACTTAGGTCGTAAGGTCCCTTAAGTCGTTAGGTCCCTTAGGTCGTTAGGTCCCTTAGTAGTTAGGTCGTGAAGTCACTTAGGTCGTTAGGTCCTTTCAGTAGTTAGGTCGTGAAGTCACTTAGGTCGTAAGGTCCTTTCAGTAGTTAGGTCGTGAAGTCACTTAGGTCGTAAGGTCCCTTAGGTCGTTAGGTCCCTTAGGTCGTTAGGTCCCTTGGTCATTAGGTCGTGAAGTCAGTTAGGTCGTTAGGTCCTTTCAGTAGTTAGGTCGTGAAGTCACTTAGGTCGTAAGGTCCTTTCAGTAGTTAGGTCGTGAAGTCACTTAGGTCGTAAGGTCCCTTAGGTCATTAGGTCCCTTAGGTCGTTAGGTCCCTTAGTAGTTAGGTCGTGAAGTCACTTAGGTCGTTAGGTCCTTTCAGTAGTTAGGTCATGAAGTCACTTAGGTCGTTAGGTCCCTTAGTTCGTTAGGTCCCTTAGGTCGTTAAGGCGTCTCTGTACTTAGGTCGCCAAGCTTTTAGGTCGTGAGTGTTTTTGGTCGCGAGTTTTAGGTCGCTAGAATACAAGGAGTTAACATTTGCCCCTCGAAGTACATGCCTAGGTCGTAGATCGTGTGCTTCGATTTAACTTTGCTAAGTCGTGAGCGACCTAAAAATCGTGCTAACTCGTGTGCCTATTCGCCTTCCTCTCTCAGTCCCATATAAATTCGTTAGGTCGCTGCTTCTTCCCCACTTAATTGCTTCAATTTCCCGCCTTGCCATTATCAGAAATTTGTGATTTCAAAGGCGAATTCGAGTTAATCATTTAACGATTGATCCTCGCTACCAGATTACGTAAGTTTCTTCGATCTTTGTTCATCCACGATTACCATTGAACCACGAGTTCTAATCTCCGAACCCTAAACCACTTTCGTACGTCGTGCTTCACTTTGAGCCGTGTTGTGATCGATTTTTGATCGTCATTGGTTATTGTTGTTGTTGTGATTCACGAGCGCACATCAGTGAGTTAGATCGGAGATATGTTGAATCGTTTTTCGAATGATTTGGTGGTATGAAAAGACGATGAATTTTACGAGTAGGATGATGGGTTTCGTTGTATTGGCGTTAACGGGTTATCGGGTCTGGTGAGTAATTTGCTTGGGGAAGAAGTTAGAGACTTAATGAACTCGAGCGACTTAAGATAACTCACGACCTAAGGAACTTTCTGACCTAAGGAAAGCTTCAACCTATGCTAGATCGCTGAATGACCTAAGATTCGCGCGACCTAAGACTTGCACGAACTAAGAACTGCACGACCTAAGAATCGCACGACCTAAGAACTGCACGACCTATCTTTCTTGCGACATAGGCTTTAGGTCGCGGCCGAGATAGGACTTTGAACAAATCTTCCTCGAACCTTTTACCTTGCACAGTTCGACCTAAGGAAAGCTTCAACCTGTGCTAGATCACTGAACGACCTAAGATTCGCGCGACCTAAGACTTGCACGAACTAAGAACTGCGCGACCTAAGAATCGCACGACCTAAGAACTGCACGACCTATCTTTCTTGCGACATAGGCTTTAGGTCGCGGCCGAGCTAGGGCTTTGAACAAATCTGCCTCGAACCTTTTACCTTGCACAGTTCGACCTAAGGAAACTCCGACCTATGCTAGGTCGCTGGACGACCTAACACTTGTGAAATTTTGGGCAGAACTTGATTGGCCTTTGAATTTTGATTGAACTTGAATTATGTTGCACTTCTTTGCACATTGTTTTAACTCTAATGTTAATAACCTATTAAACACAACATTTGTAGAAAAAACAGGACAAAGATACTGCCATTGACTGCCCACATCGAATGACAGATTAGTCGATAAAGAATAATCAACTTAAATGAACTTTGTGAATGAAATGCTGTGAAACAACAAATTCGAATGAAGTATTAAAGCAAAGCTGAAATAATCAACTAAAGCTGATTTGTTCGCACCAACACAACACTGTTCTTGGACTTAAAATGACAAGCCTTGAAACTTTATAATCAACAAATGTCAACTAACTTGATTTCAGTTATACTTGCTTGTTATTGTATTAGTTTTGCACAACACTTCACACCTTTTAGGAAATGTGCACCTTCATATTTGAATATCCAGTTGATTGTGTAGAATGACATCTCAACAAGAAGACACAGAACCAGCTGGAGAAGCTTTCCCGATTGCTGACCCATTGATCGACCCTCCAGAAAGAACTCCGACCACCCTAAGCCACAAAGTTTTCAGACAACTGTGTATTCAGTTCGGTATTGCCGAAGCAGATGCTTTATTTCCTGGAGCAAACGACACTGCTGACAGGCCACCTCTTGGTTTTGTCGCAGTTAATCGTCAGATGTGCTTGAGTGGAGCTATCCCGCCTTTCAACGATTTTCTTCAAGAACTTTTTCTTCGATTAGCTATCTCTCCCATCCAGCTACACCCCAACGGTTATGCCGTCTTGATGGGGTTGTGTGTTCTGTTTAGGAGGACGCTCAACCGTCTTCCAAGCTTTGATGAGATTTGCTATTTGTGCACCTTTGCGAAGAATAAAGACCACCCTTCAATTATACTTGTAAGAGGTGCAAGAAACCGCAAACTAATTCTAGACTTGCCCGACAGTGCACACGGGTTCTTAAGTCAATTCCTTTTCGTTCGCTGTCCTCCAGGATTCTATGCCGTCTGGAGAGTCGGAAGTAAGATTGCCTTTCTCTGTTCATCTCATGAGCCTTTCGAAACCCGAATTATCAAATGCTTAACTTCATTTTCTACTTTTTGTAGTACTTCCTCCTCCACTTAGAAATCCCAGCCTCAAATCTATCTTTGAAACTTTAAACGCTGTGACTGCTAGAGAAAGAAGCATCAAATTTTTGTTGAAAGATGAGTTCTTGCATCAGTTCGGACTTCTACACTCCTCACGATCTACCCAGATTCACGAAATCTCTAGTTCTGAGACCGAAGCATTGGGTGCCTCCGGTTCTCAAGTAGAGACACTAAATGCCCCAGTTGTAGAAGAGATTGTATCGGAAAGACCTATTGTAGAGGCTGTACTGGTGAAATGTTCTACCACTGTTGACTTTGCGGGATCCTCCGGCAAACCCACACTCTCTCCAGTAATCGAAGAGGAGGAATCTCCCCAACGCTCTGAGAAGCCAGCCGATGAAGAAGCTAAAAAAGAAAGTTCCGCTCGGCATGATGGTGAAGACATTTTTGGTGAGCTGAGTGATCTAATGGTGACTTCGCGTGAGCTTTTTAAAGATGATAGTGTCAATGCTACAGTTGCCTCTCCAGTGATCGAAGCGACATCTGCTTTACGACCGCTTTTGTTGTCCCAAGAGTTGACTCCCGCCCCAAAATCTGATATAACCCCTAAGCCAAAGAGTGGTTTGTAATCTGACGCGCGTAGTTTGCACGCCACACACACTTAGGATTTTTTGGCACTTATACGCACTTAGCTTCTTCACTTCGAAGATTTTTAAGATTTGTCTCTTTTTCATTTTCAGATTCTTCGATGGGGCAAAGTGGTTCATACTACGATAAATTCCAATGCCACGGAAGCCGTGACACTTATGATTTTAGGCGCTATCTTCCTGTTCATAGAGAAACTGATGAAGAGAGAGCTGCTAGAAAAGCTCGTGAGAGGCGGGACTACGAGGAGCAGCAAAGGAGAAGGGATGATTGACACGACTCTTCTCACAGAAGCGATGATTCTCATAAGAGGAAATCCAATGATGATAAGGGGAAGGGCCACATCACTGGAGATCCAAGCAAGCGGGTCAAGCTTGGTGACGCGCCTGCTATTTCTGAGAAGTCTGATGCTCCTACCTCTGCAGAAATTCCATCTGATTCTCCAGCTCTCAAGAAGTCTGACATTCAAACAATTATCAACAGGCCTCAGTATCAAGTTGGGGATGGTCCTCCTACACTTCAAGGCCGATTTTCAAATTGGTGTTTAAAGGGAGTGCGTTTTGACTTGGACTTAGTGCCGATTGATAAGCAAGCTATGTTAAGAAATGTTGACGCTGTCAAACTAGATATTGATAGGGTGTCTAGCTGGCAAAAACTTGTTGACGAGCTTCAGAGAGTTAACCATATGAATCTTGAAGCCATGCTGACAATGGAGAATGACAAGACAGAATGGGATAAAATTTGCAAGCAGCACGATGCAGAGATGGCGAGCATTGTAGATGACAATGCGAGACTTGAGTCCGAAGTCAAGAAACTTAAGGAAGATCTCGCCACTTCTTCTGCCTTGCATACTCAAAAAAAAGAAGTCTTTCAGAAACAAGTGCGGGACGCACATGCTGCGCAAAGGGACGCTGAAATAAAACTTGAGGTTGAGCAGCATATTACTGAAAAATATCGCAAAGATACTGCTCAACTGCATGAAAAAGTTAGCTCGCAAGATTTGGAGATTGCAGCGTTAAAAGCTCGACTTCTTAAAGTCGAAAAAGAGCGGGACGATGCAGTTGTCGGCCAAGTTGGAGCCGTTGCCGAAAAAGAAGCGGCTGAGCAGTCGCATGAGGCAACGAAGGCCAAAGTCAGCTCTACCTTATTTGACTTTTATATTCACAGTGTCTTGGGGCGTGGAAGCCTCTCGTTTTTGGGGCCGGAATATGAAGTCACCTTGGCTGAAGTATGGGAGGCGATAATCGATATGTTTGGTGGTGCTGGTTATGCCGAGACAGATCTTGAAGCAACTTATTTAGATGAAAATGCCCGTGCTGCACTTGTTAAGGGAAAGGAGCAACTTGCCCAAGCGCGAACCGAAGCAATGGGGGAGAAGCGTTCCGAAAAAGAAGTACTTCCTACTGCCCCTGTTCGTACTTCGGTTTCAGCTGATTTCGATATTATTGGCTCCAGTTCACACTCTTCGCCTCCTGCTAAAGTCGACAAAGAAATTGTGACCACTCCCACGGAGGAAGAGGCCCTAGAAGATATTGAGGCTCAAAAATTCGAGATTGATCTTGCAAAGCCGACTTCTCCAGGTAACTCCAGGCCTGATATAGCTCGAGTAGACTACTTGTTTGCTTCAACCGAGTTTGATGAATTTCTCGATTGTTACTTAAGTCTTGATGAACCAACATTTTCTCTTTTTCCGGAGAGTACTGATTTTAACTTCTTTTCTTCTATAGCGGAGGCACCGAGCGCTGTTCGCACTTCTCCTCTTCCAGCTGTTCCTCCTCTAACTCTTCAAGTCACTCCTGCTTCTCAGCCGGGTTCACAGGAAGAGCAAATAGAGGCCCTTCAAGGCTTGGAGGATCCGCCTGCTTCACAAGAGCAGAAGGCGGAAGATCTTCAGGACAGTGGGAAGACTCCGGAGCAGTCTCTTGATGATAACATGAAACTTTCTGCGCTGTTTACTCCGGGAAGTGAGTCTTCTTCGAAGAGGAAAGGAAAGCGCGCCATAAAGAAGAAGAAGAAGAGAAGCATTTCAACTGGAGAAGATAAAGTAGAAGAAGATTCAGCCACACCTTCTTCTCCTTCTTCTCCGACCCGTCCACGCCGGATTCCGAAACTAGTCATCAAACCGGGCAAGGCACTAAAGGCGGCGGGAAGAAGGAGTGATAAGTTGGACTCTACCTCCCTTATTTTGCTTTTTGCATGTATTGACCGGAGATTGTGCGGGTACCGGTCCCCGCTTTTTTGAGATCTGCATATGTAAAAAATTTCATAGCATTGAATAAAATAATTCTTTCACTTGTACAAATTCTTGTGTATGTGAGAATGCATTTATTTCTTGTTTTAGTGTAGAATAAACGATTCTTTTTAGTGTACAAATTTTTGTCTGTGTTTGAGAATGCATTTATTCCACATCTTCTTTGCGCGATATTATAATGGACTTGTGGTATGTTGCTTGAATACTACTTTTACTAATGTAGCTATATTGTATGATATTGCCCCCATACCACAAGTGCATCGTAATATCTTTTGCTTCGACGAGACTTATACTCTTATTTTGGAGAATAACTATTCCATTTTTGAGGAAAAATTATTCTGCTTTAATGGAGCGTGTCTCGTTTTTGGAGAAGTTTTTACGCTTCAACCTTCGGAGATGATTACTTCGTATTTTTGAGAAGTATATTCTCCTACGCGGTAAAGCGGGCTTTTGAAGAAGTTTTTAAATTTCAACTCTGGTGAAGTAGTTTTTGTACTTCAATTCCGGTGAAATTTGCTTTCGAAGAGGGCTTTGTTTTGTTACAAAGAAGGGTGGCATTATGCTCTGTGGAGTAGCGTGGACTCCGAAGATTAGCATTTGGACTCTGTGGAGTAGCATGGACTCCGAAGAGTAGCATTTGGACTCTGTGGAGTAGCGTGGACTTCGAAGAGTAGCATTTGGACTCTGTGGAGTAGCATGGACTCCGAAAAGTAGCATTTGGACTCTGTGGAGTAGCATGGACTCCGAAAAGTAGCATTTGGACTCTGTGGAGTAGCGTGGACTCCGAAGAGTAGCGTTATGTTCTGTGGAGTAGCGTGGACTCTGAAGATTAGCATTTGGACTCTGTGGAGTAGCATGGACTCCGAAGAGTAGCATTTAGACTCTGTGGAGTAGCATGGACTCCGAAGAGTAGCATTTGGACTCTGTGGAGTAGCATGGACTCCGAAGAGTAGCGTTATGTTCTGTGGAGTAGCATGGACTCCGAAGATTAGCATTTGGACTCTGTGGAGTAGCATGGACTCCGAAGAGTAGCGTTTGGACTCTGTGGAGTAGCATGGACTCCAAAGAGTAGCATTTGGACTCTGTGGAGTAGCATGGACTCCGAAGAGTAGCATTTGGACTCTGTGGAGTAGCGTGGACTCCGAAGAGTAGCATTATGCCTCCGGAGAGGTCTTGTGCTTCCGGAGAAGTCTTGTGCTTCCGAAGCAATTTCTTGCCTACGAAGAAGTCTTGTGCTTGATTGCCCGGAAGTTACTTTCTCACAGTTAAATGGATCCATGGGGCGGACGCGTTATTTAATTGGATGTTCATTCGCACAAACAATCGCAACTAGTTAACAAAGGTCCTGCGCCCTCTGGTTCCACCAACTTCTTTGTTGAGAAGAGAACTTCCATTTTTTGGCGTGCCTCCGAAGAGGGCTTTTTTTTGCATTTCAACTCCGGTGAAATGTGCCTCCGAAGAGGGCTTTTATTGCTTGTGTCCTTTCACTATCAGTTCCTTAGCAATCCCTCGTTATCTCTTCAAGTACATGTTCCATTTTTATAAGTTGCTTGCTTTCTGCCAAAGAAGTGTACTTTTGTTTTGTGTAGCACTTCTTTTGTGACAATTGAATTTTGGAACTTTTGTGGCTTGACATTTGTTTGTTGAGTGATTCAAAGGAATCGCTGAGCCTTGTGACGTGTTGAATCGGTAAACTTTGCTTTGATAGCCTGCAATATTAAGTCGACATTTTAGCAATATTTCAAAGATACTTGCATATCGAAATGAGACAGGCATTTTAAAGCAGTAAAAGGCACAAGATTTTAAAGTTCTTTATTATTGATTCACACTGATTTCTCAGCGGTTTACAATACAAAAGTTCTGCATCCATTATCATTTTACAAATTTAAGCAATGTTGTTAAGTAAAAATTGGATGCAAGTGGTTGTTGTTTCAGAATCTCAGGATTGAATCTCCATTTCCGCTGTAATCATTGTTTTTAATCCACATGACAATCAGAATGGAGTATAGTCAGATGTTGCGTGAGGACCCCCCCCCCATGACAACATTAATGACAAGCTTTTTGGATTCTTGCATTGCAGTGTTGTTGCTAGAGCCAGATCGATGGATAGGATGTTGCTGCCCCTGAGTGGATGAGGTTGGCTCGACTCTGTTTTTCTTCACATATTGTTGCAGTTTTCCCTGCTTCAACAATTCTTCAATCACATTCTTCAACTGGCGACATTGGTCAGTGTCATGGCCAGGTTGATTGTGGAATTGGCAAAATTTCCCATTATGCATTGCACCTCTCCCCATCTTAGGTGGTTTAGGATACTTGACAACATCTTTCGTTGCGAAGAAGATATTTTCCGGTGTATCAGTTAAAGGAGTAAAATCTAAAAGATTAAAGCGGCGAGGTTTCTTCTCATTCTCCTGTTTCTTTCCTCCGTCATTTTCCCTTTTCTGATTTCCAGATTCTCTTTTGTTAGACGCAACATTATTATTGTTGACTTTAGCAACAACCACCTTTGCTGGCGCAGAAAGGCCCTCTAGGCGCATGAATTTGTCGGCCTTTTTATAGAACTTCTCAAGTGAATTCGGTTCTTTCATTTTTAGCCATTTTCCAAATTCACTCGATTTGTCGATGGCTCGCATTAAGTAAGTCAGGATCATACGGGGTTCGGCATTATCCACTTCAACTAGGGCTGTATTGAAACGGTTCAAGAAAGATCTGATAGATTCTCCGGGCACTTGTTCAAGACTAGAGAGTGACATCATATCCTTAGCTTTTGAAGCATACAATCTGAACTGATCTTTGAACTTTCGCGTTCATTCGGAGAATAGATCTACGTACCGAACTGGTAACTTTGTGAACCAGAGTAGAGCCACTCCTTCCAAGTACACTGGAAAGTATCGGCATTTAATCTCGTCCGATGCCCTTGCACCGGTCATATGCCAGTCGTACTTGTATAGAAATGATTAGGGTCACTTGTCCCTCTATAAGCCGGGATAGTAGGAGGTACAAATTTTCTTGGAAACTCTGCTTTCAGGATCCTTTCAGTAAACGGAGTTTTACTTAGTGCAAATCCCCAGTCATTCTCATTTTCTTTCCTCTGCATGCTCTCTTTCATGATGCGGCCAATCATCTCTGATAGGTACTCTTTATTGTTCAGAGGCATCTCCGGGCAGGCATCGGTCCTTCTCTCGGAAGTTTGCTTGGGCTCATGTTCGTGAAAAGTTGGTTGCGGCATAGAACCTTCAGCTTGGAAAGGTGGCATTTCGGCAAAGGTTGTTTCATGGTTTTCTGGCCGACGATTTGCCCCAAGCAGAGCATTTAATCTATCCATCATTGAAGCGTTTTGAGCTTCCATTTGCTAGTATAATCCAGAAACTACGTCATCTAATTCAGCCTGTGTGACTCCAACGGTAGGAGTTGGCCGGTTCTCTGTTGGAGAAGCGGAGGTCCCCTCATGAGCATTTCCGGATCTGGTAGGTCTACCTCTTCTTCCCGGAGCCATTGGTTCAGATAGACTTCTAGTTTTTAGAGAGATTCTTTCAACAAATTTTTGCGGAGCAATGGTGGAGGTATCCCTGAGTTCAATTCTCAGTGAAAGCACCAAAATGTTAACGCTGAAAATTGAATGCTAACACCCCGGTGTGTGTAGTAATGTTGTGAAAGCACCACCCGTGATATGGGAACAATAAATAAGCAGTAAAATAGCATAAAACAGTAAAAGACAGCGATTTTATAGTGGTTCGGCTTTAGATCAAGCCTACGTCCACTTTGAATTCCTTTATTGCTGATTTTGATTACAAGCTGATACAATGCATTTCAAAATACGATACACTTTGATCACAAAAACACTCTAGACTAGTAGCTCAAACTTCGATGATGAAACTTGTTGAATCCGTGTCGGATGTGCAAGATTTCTTTGGAAGCTTGTTGTAGTGTCTTGAATGTTTGGAGTTCTTCAAGTGTTGGATGAGTTAAGAATTCTGCAGAGTAATGGCACTTCAAAGAATGATCGGCCAAAAGTCCCCCCATTGTTGGAGTTAGGACTGTATTTATAGGGAAGATTCTGGGCAGAATTTTGTCCCAAGTCTTAGGTCGTGTACGACCTAAGTTAGGTCGTAGGTCGCGAGCGACCTAGGATAAGTCGTGGGCCTTGTCTGAACTTCGTTGAGCCTTGTCGGTAGGTCGTGAGTGACCTAAGATAGGTCGTGATCAACTCGCGACTTAGGAAGTGGTAGGTTGTAAGCGACCTAAGGAGTAGTTGCAGAAGTTTTTAGGTCGTTGAGCTTCTTTGTGAAGTTAGGTCGTGAAGCTCTAGGTCGTTAACTCCTTAGCTCGTTAAGTCGTCTCTGTAGTTAAGTCGCTGACTTCTGGGTCGTTAGCTCGTAGGTCCTTTCAGTAGTTAGGTCGTGAAGTCACTTAGGTCGTAAGGTCCTTTCAGTAGTTAGGTCGTGAAGTCACTTAGGTCGTAAGGTCCCTTAGGTCGTTAGGTCCCTTAGGTCGTTAGGTCCCTTAGTAGTTAGGTCGTGAAGTCACTTAGGTCGTTAGGTCCTTTCAGTGGTTAGGTCGTGAAGTCACTTAGGTCGTAAGGTCCTTTCAGTAGTTAGGTCGTGAAGTCACTTAGGTTGTAAGGTCCCTTAGGTCGTTAGGTCCCTTAGGTCGTTAGGTCCCTTAGTTGTTAGGTCGTGAAGTCACTTAGGTCGTTAGGTCCTTTCAGTAGTTAGGTCGTGAAGTCACTTAGGTCATAAGGTCCTTTCAGTAGTTAGGTCGTGAAGTCACTTAGGTCGTAAGGTCCCTTAGGTCGTTAGGTCCCTTAGGTCGTTAGGTCCCTTAGTAGTTAGGTCGTGAAGTCACTTAGGTCGTTAGGTCCTTTCAGTAGTTAGGTCGTGAAGTCACTTAGGTCGTTAGGTCCCTTAGGTCGTTAGGTCCCTTAGGTCGTTAAGTCGTCTCTGTACTTAGGTCGCCAAGCTTTTAGGTCGTGAGTATTTTTGGTCGTGAGTTTTAGGTCGCTAGAAAACAAGGAGTTAACAAATTAATTATTAATTAATTAGTTTTGATAATTAATAATCAACTAAGTACTAAACAAGGTTTGTTAATTTTAATTAATTAAAGATTAGTACTAAATAATTACCTTTAAAAGTAAGTTTATTTTTTAATTAATTATGAGTGAAGTACATGATTTATTTTTAATTAATTATTAATCAAATATAAAGTCAATTATTTATTTATTTAATAAATCAATTGTTAATTATTTTTAATGATGAATTAATTAAGGCTTTAATTTATAAATAAATTATTTATTAAAGGTTTAATTTATTATTTAAGTTTTAATTAAAAGATTATTTAATTAATTAAGATTAACTGATATTTAATTATTAATGAAGGTTTAAATTATTATTTAATAATTAATAAAGGATTAATTAAGTGTTTTGTTTATAAATAAATTATTTATTAAAGTTTTCTTTAATTATTAATTTATAATTAAATTAAGTTTAAATTTAATAACTATTAATTATGATTTAAAAAGAGTTTATCTTGTAATTAATCATTTTAAAGGGTGTTTTAAGTTTTAAATCCTTTGTCTCCAAGAATCAAATTGTTTTAAAGGTAATTCTTTTTTTTTCAGAGATGGTTTCGAACTCAAGGAATTCAAACGTTGGTACTATTAACTAGAAAAATTCCTGTGAATGAGTTATGATGTGATTGTTTGATTGTGTGGACATTTGATAGCAGAATAAATCTCTGTTCTACTATAATGTAATTGATTTGATTATTGTGGACATATATTGGCAGAATAAATCCCTATTTTGCTATAGATTGGTTGTTTGATTGTATGTACATATATGTTCGTAGAATAAATCCCTATTCTGCTATAAGTTAATTGTTTGATTGTTTGGACATCTATTGAGCAAGATAAATCACCATTCTGTTATTATGTTATTTGGACGTGTATATGTCTGTTATTCCCTGCTTTGGATATAAATTGCATTTGCATATATGTTGACTTATGTACATAAGTGGTTAAGTGACTAGGAAGTAAAATTGATGTTAAATGGTAACTTAAATTACTACCATTAGGAATGCTAAGCTCTTTTCAAAATTATAAAGTATGGTTTTGAATTAACTTCAATTCTTAAATAAATTTTGGGGCTTAAGGTTTATAAATGATTTTTCAAGTTATATTATTATTTTATAAAGGTATTTATAAATAATAACTTGTTTATAAAAAT
Source organism: Allium fistulosum (assembly GCA_030737815.1). NCBI lineage: Eukaryota > Viridiplantae > Streptophyta > Magnoliopsida > Asparagales > Amaryllidaceae > Allium > Allium fistulosum. Next base: position 417,622,515 of record CM060907.1, on the reverse strand, counting down.
GGGTTTTACTAAGTAAAAAAGTTTATTTAAAGTGATTTATAAGGATGGGTTGCAAAGGACATTTTTTAAAGGATTTTTCTTAAAGAAGATTTATCAAAGGAGTTTTAAATAGGAAATGTTTTATAGATGATTTTAGAGGTTTGTAAAGATGTTTTGTAAATTGACTTGTAGACTTATAAAAGTGCTTTATAAATTGATTTTGGAAATTTATAAAGGTATTTAAATGTGAGTGATCTTTTAAAAGGGAACTTTTTATAAAGGATATGTGGATCGGTTTATAGTAAGTAATGTTTCAAAAAGAAATTTGAAAGAAGGAAACTTTGTAAAGTTTGGTAAATATACTTAAACCGTCGAGATAAGTATAAATGTTTTCCAAGTATAAAAGGGATGTAAAGGGTTTGGAAATAGTGTTTTGGAAATATCTTTTGATCGAATGTTTATAAAGTGATTTTTATTAATTAAAGATTTATTAATCAATGTTGAATGATTGTTTATTTGATAGTTAAATAACCGACTATCAAATCCTGACTTAAACGTAACTTTGGAAATATTTAGGAGAAACACATGAGTTATATGGCACAGTCATCCCCAATGATGTTGTACTGTGCGTATAGATCTCGTTTCGTTCTTCTAGAATAAATGATAAAGATATCCGTCCACAAACAATTAGAAGGTGAACTCCGCTCCAATCTTTATCTGTTTATTCCCTAAAATGCCAGGGTTGAATTCACCGGGAATTATCAAAAGTGGTTTCGAAGAGACCGGGATCGGATATGTTATCCGAAAACCACTTTGATCCAACTCAAGTGTTTCGTATTGAAGACATCTTGAAAATATGGAATCAAAGACGGAGCATTGTGTGAGAAATGCGGATTACGGATCTTTCGGCTAGAATTAACACTAGAGGAGGGGTGAATAGTGTTTTAATAAATTACTAATTCTTTTTGAGTTTATATTAATTTGAACACAAATGTATGCAATATTCAGACACAGATATGATCACAGAATCAAACACAGATGCAGATATAAAGTAAAAGCAATAAAGGAAAGAACACATCGGATTTTATACTGGTTCGGAGTTACCCAACATCCAGTCCCGCAACACAAGTACAGATTTCCTTTCAAAATCAAATCTTACAATTACACCCTCGATTTCAAGGCCATGACGTACACCGCTCCAGATTCACAATCCTCTGGGTAGAGATACTTGATTTTACAGGCAACAAGTTCACCCGATTGATTTTCCAAGCTACAATCACACCTTTTCTCGCTCGATTGATTACAAAGAAGTCTATAACTCTGAATAGCACTGGGATCTTGTTGAGATAGTGATAGAGAATCAAACCAGAGATGATCTAGTTAGATTCAATGGTGATTTCGGCAAAGCAATGGTAAAAATGTATATAAAGAAATGTGGAAGAAGAATAGGAGTGAAATCAAAGAAAATATGATTATAAATTCATTTAAAACATCCCCTATTTATAGTAGAACAACAGCCATGTCCATTCGTGAAAGGATATGACGAATAGACACTTCCTTTTAAATTCAAAATTTTGAAATAAACTGTCACCTTGTTGACAAGGGGTACTTGGGGTTGTCGATGGGCCTAAGTTATTTTTGGTAATTTGTTTTTCTATGAAAATAATCTCTATCTTGTATTAAAACTATTTTAAACTTTATAAATATACTTAACTATAGTTAAAATACATAAATAAGTATAGAGATTAATATTTTGGTATATATAAAATTTTACTATAATTTTATATTTAAATCTAAGTATAAATATTAAAAGTTAAATATATTATAATTAAAATATAGTTTAAAACCAAGGATAATTTGATATTGAAAATAAAGATTATTTTGAGGCTAAAAGTATTTTAAAACCAGGATAGATGTTTTTGATTTAAAAAGGAAGATTTTGAAATCATTTTGAAAACAAGATGTAATTTTGTAAAACATTTGAATAAAAGTTAGTGGATATAAAACAATGTTCCACTAGATTTTTCGTAGGTTCCATCCTACTTAGGGTTCCATCCCTTTAACGGGCTCGAAGTGGATTCCATTACATGAATAAAATTGATTTTAAGATGTCAGTGCTTTTCTAGGAGTTTTAACAAAATTCCTAACTAAATTACTTATCTTGAAATCTTGAACTCTTGATAATATTGATACTCATGAGTCTTGAATCTTGATATCTTCGATCTTGAGTTCATCAGTTCTTGAATCTCTATACTGTACAGTCTTCATTCTTTGGTACCTGCATATATATCCTGCATATACATATATATCTAAATAATAATGTTAGTATTTATATTTTATAATCTTATTCTAAGGTTGTTGTCATCAAAACCAACTTCTCAGGGACTAACACATTGGAGTGTAAGGATTGGTTGCTACTAGTCCTGAGGGAGATTCCAAAATGGATGTAGTAGAAGTAGTGCCATCGGTTCATCGTTATCCTGGATAACTTGTATGGATGAATGCTGGCATGCATTACTGCCTGGAAGGTAGTGTTAAAATTCCAAGTGGGATTACTATTCAAAAGGTAAGTGTAGCCTGAAGCCTCATCTACCGGGAATGACTAAAATCAAGGGAGATGCAACAAGGCTAAGTGGTTCGCTCCCATTAGGGTGTGTCATTACCTTTCTAAATACATGTTACCACCAATTTTCACTTCAACCTTGTCGAAACCAAGAAGAATAAAAAGAAGGATTTACAAGAGATGGTTGCATTAACAAAGCCTTTCTATAACTACTGGGATTTTAGACCCTTGAAAATCGACACTAATACATCTTCGGTATTCACGTGCCGTAAATCCAAGTGCCGGAAAGCCCGATTGTTAGGAAAAAAGAAAATAAAGATATAACAGAATCTCACACGAATGGAATAACATATACAATTTCAATATAAAATCTTTACAGTGGAAAATTTTGAATACAATATCAGATTCTAACCTAGACTCGGCATGGACAGTTATAAATCATCTGTCCTTACAATTGCTGAAAAATAATAACAAATGCAATAGATGCAGCGGATAATAGAAAATGTCTATACATAGATGAAGATCTTCAGCTCTCCTCTGGATACTCCAAGCATCTTCAGCTAAACCTGAAGTTACTCGGATCTGACTCGAGTATTAAAAATTCTTGGATCAGGCTTGATAAACCAGCGTGAGATACTCGAACCATAAGCATATGACAGAGTTGTAGATGGGTACTAAACCAAACCTTTGAAAAGAATAGTATCTCGTAAGACCACACCGCACATAAACACGAACGGGTTTTTACCTTACGATAACCAAAATACTTTATACTGAAAAACACTTTGATATTACCTTTAATGACATGGGTTTCGAAAACCTTTTTCAAGAAAATATATATAAAACTAGTATCATTTCCCGTACTAAGTCTATGTTAATATATCTGAGCTAGGTCAAACAGAATACACCAGGACGGAATATATGATACCAAAGGGGTAGCTGAAATTTTTGCAAAGCATTACAGCTATTTCGGGAATACAATCAAAACCATAAAGCTCGTATTTGAATTGGATTCCAACATGACAAGGAACTAGTGGCCTTTTCCCTCGATCCACGCATAGCAAACATAGTTCCCACGGTGCCTTAATCACTTTTCTCAAGAAAGTCACTAGGAACTGTACTTGCTACACTACCAATATCTGGTAGCCTTATCACTTTTGGCAAGCTAGCTACTGTATTCAAATAAATGGGGTAATAAATGCCTTAAGGGACACCTTCCCCCAATGGGTCCCCAACCGGACACCACCATACATATCAACCAACAGCCCGAATGTGTGTTCTTCAAATCATATAGTATCCCATATCATTCCTGGGATGTGAGGCTCATGAGGCTACGCTCTAACTAACCGACTGGTTCCACTTTGAATGCCACATTGCCATTTCCGTTCATCACTAATTGACTTCTACAAAAATACAACCTTTGAGCTCGTATGTCTCAGAGAAGGGTGTTAAGCTAATAGGAGTTGCCTCCGACGCCACCTATAGAGGTACGTTTGTAACAATCAACGTTCGTGATTTAGAAATGCAATGTCAGACACTCATTCATACAAGTTCGTTATAGGACTGAACGAAACCGAAGGCACTCCTCCTACTACCATTAGTAGCGAGTAGTCCTTGTAATGTGAAGATTTCAAAACATGATAGGACAACTGCTATAATAAATGTCTCTATATTGGGAGCGACCCAGAGAATGTCAACAAGCAGTCTTTTTGCTACGAAGATCTTTGGTCTTCAATAATCATCATCATCAACATGTTTTCACTGTCGAACATATACATTGGTTCGAAGTAGTTTTTAGATAAGAGTTACCCAAATCCGATCCTGGTTCATTCGAACAATTCATCGATAAAAAGATGTTAAGTTCGTATATGATTATCATGTGAGGAATGCGGAATATGGATCTTAAGGCTAGGAATAACACTAGAGGGGGGTGAATAGTGGTTTTAAGAAATTACTAAATCTTTTTGAGTTTATGTTAATTTGAACACAAATGTATGCAATATCCAGACACAAATATAATAACAGAAACAAACACAGATGCGGAAATAAAGTAAATGCAGTAAAGGAAAGAACATACCGGATTTTATACTGGTTTGGGGTTACCCTACATCCAGTCCCGCACAACTAAGTACGGATTTCCTTTCAAAAGCAATTCAACAATTACAACCCTCGGTTTCAAGGCTATGAGGTACACCCTCCAGAATCACAATCATTTGGGTAGAGATACTTGATTTCCGGGGCAACAAGTTAACCCAATTGATTTCCAAGGCTACAATCACACCTTTTCTCGCTAGATAGATTACAAAGAAGCCTATAACTCTGAATAGCACTTGGATCTTATTGAGATAGTGATAGAGAATCAATCCAGAGATAATCTAGTTAGATTCAATGTTGATTTCAGCAGAGTAATGATAGGATTTTGAATAAGAAAATGTGAAAGAAGAAGAGAAGTGAAAAACCAGAAAATCTGATATAAAATTCGTTGAAACTAACCCCTATTTATAGAAGAACAACAATCATGTCCATTCGTGAAAGGTTATGACGAATAGACACTTCTTTTGAAATTCAAATTTTTGGTCCTAACTGACACTATGTCGACATGGGGTACTAGGGCATGTCGACATCCCAAAGGAAATTTTGATGTTTTGTTTTTCTTTGAAAATAACCTTTATCTTATATTAAAAGTATTTTAAACTTTATAAATATACTTGACTATAGATAAAATACATAGATAAATATAGAGAATAATATATATAAAATTTTACTATAATTTTATATTTAAATCTAAGTATAAAGATAGTTTAAAACAAACGAAGTTTAAAAACACGAGTTTATTAAAAACAAAGACAAAGAATATTTTAAGGCTAAAACATCTTTTTGAAAAGATAATTTTTAAGGCTAAAACATTTTGAAAAGCAGTTTTGAAAATCATTCTGAAGTAGTTTTGAAAATCATTTTGAAGTAGTTTTGCAAGCTTCTTTCTACAGAATATCTCATCATGTCAGGACTCGAGAACTTGTACAAAACCAGGATGTTCGTGGGTTTGTAAGCCACTTGTTGTGGGTTTGTAAGCCACTAAAAAGGTAGAAATGGGTCCCATCCCAAAAGAAAATTGGAGTGAACATTTCAGTGCTATTGTGAAGTTTTAACATAATTCTAGACTCAATACTTATCTTGAAATCTTGAACTCTTGATAATCTTGATACTCATGAGTCTTCAATCTTGATATCTTGAATCTCTATACTATACAGTCTTCATTCTTGGTACCTGCATGGTTAAATCCTGCATATACATATATATCTAAACTATAATGTTAGTATTTATATTTTAAAATCTTATTCTAAGGTTGTTGTCATCAAAACCATCAACTCATGGACTAACAATCTCCCCCTTTTTTGATGATGACAACCTTTGTTTATAAAATATTACTTCTATCCTATTGACTCCCCCTAAATCTAATAACTCCCCCTTAATCTATGCCTAACTCTCCTATTTTATATTTCTCCCCCTTTGTCATCAACAAAAACAAACAAAGTCTAAACTATACCACTCCCCTCATTCTTGTACTCAAATACCTGCATTAATAAACTATATAATAGAGTATATTTAAGAAATAACTATACTTATAGATATGATATTCAATCAACGATTATAAATATATTAATGTATATTTATACAATCATCAAACCACACCAAGTATAAATCAAATCAATCAAAACAACTAATTTCAATCAAAAAATTCAATTCAAACAAAGTAATTAAATAATGCAAACAAACTAAACGTTATAGGGAACTTCCACCCATCCTTATTCTTCGAAAATAGGGTCTGCTTTGATGGCATCCCAATTTTCATTGTCATTTGTGAGAGAGACAGGAGGATGTGCTTCGTTACCATCCTTGTGCAGGGAAGAAATCATCCATCGAATTGCATCGAAATGCCTTTCTTGCTCCTTGATCATCTGCATTTGACTCAACTCTAAGTGTCGCTGGTTACGAAGAATGAACGAGAGAATATTCTTGAATGAATTAAGAGTTTCTTTAAGATTCTCGGATAAGTTATGAATTGGATTAGCCATTTTTGAAATTGTGAGAAGAATGAGAGATAGAATGGATAAGAAATAATATTTAGTAATGAATTCTGAAAGAAATGGGTATTTATAGGTGTAGAAATTCGTTTGAAATGAATAGACATATGGTATTTATTCAAATTTCAAATTCAAAATGAAGTGTCATTTCTGACCAGTACATGTCGACATGGTCAAGGGGGGGATGTCGACATGAGGTAGTGAAATTTGATGGTGATTTTGATTTTGTGAATAATTGTATATATATATATTTATATAATATACTAACATTTATTCAAGAGATAATATAAGCTAGATAATAGAAAGGAAATTCAATTTCATTGCATAGAAGAGTGATACAATGATTAATCATAAACAACTACATAAACACTCAAAAACAAACTTAAACTAATTCGACATGGTATGAAAATATAGAACTAGTTAGAAGATGATGAAGATGAAGATACTCCAAGTTTCTTGCTGACTTTGGAGAAAAATTTGTTCATCTTGGATGATATTTTGTCCAACTTCTTACTAACGGATCTTTTAAGAACCCGTTGATTCTCAACAATAATCATTTAGTTTTTGAGAAGGGTTTTGTTGGTAGGATTGGAGGGATATTCAATACTTTCTAGGGATGTTTCAACTTCTTCTTCTTCTTCTATTTCCATTTCATCTCCTTCTTCTTCTTCCTCTTCCATTCTTCATGAGCAAAGCGCTCTTCCTTTTCGGCAAGAGTTTCATAAGGTTGAAAAACATATGGTATTTTCATGAGAGAAATGTTTGAGCTATTAAAAACTTTTCTTGAAATAAATTCTTCTCCTTTGAAATTTACTCCAAAATAGTTGAAAATCCGAGTAAGATAAATTCCATGATATAAAGTGTTTTCTCCCATTTCAAAATTTTTAGGACGAAGTTCATCCAAAATAACTTGCGCCCAATTGATATCATAATTTCCAAAAAAAGTGCTTTGCACACTTTTGAAGTAGGATTATTAAAATTTCCCGATCTTGGGGTCAAAGTATGTTGTAAAAGAAGATTGACAATTCTTGCTTTAGGACGAAAGTTTTGGTTTTTAAATTCAAAGTTTTCAACTCCTTCAAAAATATGATGAAATGTCTCACGATCATGTTCATCGATTTGAAAACTAGAAAGATCCATTCCCGTATTCTTACAATTGAGAATGGTACCCAAAAGATAACAATTTAAAACAATTCTAGTGCCTTTGACACTACTCCAAATTTCATTATCATTTCCTTCATAAAATTCTCGATTGAGAATTGCATAGAAAATTTTAACAAGATTTGGGTAACAAACAAAATCATTTTGAGAAGAATCAACAAGACTAAGAATTTGATTGTTTGCAAAAAGAGTATCAATTTCATAAGAAGCAAAATCTTGAAAAATAGCAAACTTTCCGGGATGGACTTTTCCATAATTAGCATAATTGATGTATGCTTTTATTGCCTCCGGATTATTGAGGAGTTGCTCTTTCAAGTTTCTGGAAAGTCTCATGGTGGAGGGGTTGCTTGAAGAAGCCATTAAAGTAGAGAGTAGAGAGCTTGAGGTTTTGAAGAGAGAGTTTGAATTTGAAAATGAAAGTGAAAAGTTGTGATAAAAGATAGTGACTAAATAGATTTTTGAAAGACATGTTCTCTGGTCAAAAGATGCCTTTTCAGAGTATTGAATGAAGTGAAAAGATGGAGGGAAATTCAGTCATTTGAATTCAAATTTTGAATTTCAAATTCCGGTACCTATGTCGACATCAGGGTAGGGACCATGTCGACATATGCCTATGAATTTCTATGATTTATTTTTCCTAAGTATTCTAATATATATATATACTTATTATTTTAATGTATATATATATATATTTGGAATATTATTAGAATTATAGTATATTCCAGAAAATATTATTATATTATTAAAAGATAATAAAAATAAAATTATAATAAAATTATAATAATAATAAAATAATAAAAAATAAATTTAAAATTCAGTGAACACACCAATTCAAAATCAATCAATCAAGCAATCAATCATCTAATTCTAAGCATGCAATTTCAATCAATTGTATTGTAAATGTGTACCTTTTTCTGAGTCCGTTTCCTTGAATTTGTCAAAGTCGTGAACTGCCGTGAAACACAAATTTGAGTTATCTGTCTTCTAATCATCATCGCTTGAGGACGAGTCTGAGTCATCTAGAGTAGAAGTAAATGCACACTTCTATTTCTTTACTGAATCATTGTTCATATGAGGATTCTGCCTTTCTGGATACAGACAGTCTCTTTTGATATGGCATGGTTCATCACAGTTGAAACATTTGACATTGTTGGCACTGCATTCTGATTTCCAGAAATCTTATAGTTGTTTCTCTTGAGATTATTCATCTTCCTGTATTTCAGGAATTTTCGAAAATTCCTGGTCATAAATGCTATCTCTTTATCATTATCACTGTTTGAGTCTGATCCGTCGGTTAATACATTGAATGCCATTGATTTCTTTTCAGATGCTTTGCTTTCTCTTCTCCCGATCATTTGGACTTCAAATGACAATAGATTTCCAATCAATTCTTCTATCTTTAAAGTACTGATGTCATTTGCCTCTTCAATTGCTAGTGTCTTTTAATCCCATTCTGGAGTGAGAGAATTTAAAATTTTTCTGACTTGATCTTCTTCTGAAAATTCCTTTCCCAAGGATATTAGAGAATGCACAATATTTTGAAATCGACTATACATATCTGAAATAGATTCATTAGTATTCATTTTAAATAACTGAAACTGATTTGTGAGCATGGAAATTTTGGTCTGTTTAACTTTGCTTGTTCCTTCGTGAGTCACTTGCAAAGTTTTCTAGATTTCATATGCAGACTTACAAACTGACACTCTATTAAATTCATTTCTTTCAAGTGAACAAAATAGAATATTCATTGCTTTAGAATTATTTTGTGCAACAGTCTTTTGCTCAGTAGTCCACTGTGCAAAATTAGTTGTGGGTTAAGAATATTTAGTTTGTGTGATATTCCAAATATCTAATCCTACAGATTGCAAATATATTTTCATCCTACATGCCCAATATGCATAGTTACTGCCATTAAAAAGTGGTGGTCTGGCAGTAGACCTACCTTCTATAAATGAACTAGTGTTAGAAACAGTACCCGTTTTGGTAGCCATTTAGAAAACTTTTGAAAATTCAGATTATCAAACTTTTGAAAACCTTGCTCCGATACCAAATGCGAGGAATGCGGAATATGGATCTTAAGGCTAGGAATAACACTAGGGGGTGAATAGCGTTTTTAAGAAATTACTAAATCTTTTTGAGTTTATGTTAATTTGAACACAAATATATGCAATATCCAGACATAGATATAATCACAGAAACGAACACAGATGCAGAAATAAAGTAAATGCAGTAAAGGAAAGAACACACCGGATTTTATACTGGTTCGGGGTTACCCTACATCCAGTCTCGCACAACTAAGAACGGATTTCCTTTCAAAAGCAATTCAACAATTACAACCCTCGGTTTCAAGGCTACGAGGTACACCCTCCAGAATCACAATCCTCTGGGTAGAGATACTTGATTTCCAAGGCAACAAGTTCACCCAATTGATTTCCAAGGCTACAATCACACCTTTTCTCGCTTGATTGATTTCCAAGGCTACAATCACACCTTTTCTCGCTAGATAGATTACAAAGAAGCCTATAACTCTGAATAGCACTTGGATCTTGTTGAGATAGTGATAGAGAATCAAATCAAAATTAATCTAGTTACATTCAATGTTGATTTCGGCAGAGTAATGATAGGATTTTGAATAAGAAAATGTGGAAGAAGAAGAGAAGTGAAAAACCAGAAAATCTGATATAAAATTCATTGAAACTAACCCCTATTTATAGAAGAACAACAGTCATGTCCATTCGTGAAAGGTTATGACGAATAGACACTTCTTTTGAAATTCAAATTTTTGGTCCTAAGTGACACTATGTCAACATGGGGTACTAGGGCATGTCAACATCCCAAAGGAAATTTTGATGTTTTGTTTTTCTTTGAAAATAACCTTTATCTTATATTAAAACTATTTTAAACTTTATAAATATACTTGACTATAGATAAACTACATAGATAAATATAGAGAATAATATATATAAAATTTTACTATAATTTTATATTTAAATCTAAGTATAAAGATAGTTTAAAACAATCGAAGTTTAAAAACACGAGTTTATTAAAAACAAAGACAAAGAATATTTTAAGGCTAAAACATCTTGTTGAAAATCATTTGAAAAGATAACTTTTAAGGCTAAAACATTTTGAAAAGCAGTTTTGAAAATCATTCTGAAGTAGTTTTGAAAATCATTTTGAAGTAGTTTTGCAAGCTTCTTCCTACAGAATATCTCATCATGTCAGGACTCGAGAACTTGTACAAAACTAGGATGTTCGAGGGTTTGTAAGCCACTTGTCGTGGGTTTGTAAGCCACTTGTCGTGGGTTTGTAAGCCACTTGTCGTGGGTTTAGAAGCCACTAAAAAGGTAGAAATGGGTTCCATCCCAAAAGAAAAATGAAGTGAAGATTTCAGTGCTATTGTGAAGTTTTAACATAATTCTAGACTCAATACTTATCTTGAAATCTCGAACTCTTGATAATCTTGATACTCATGAGTCTTCAATCTTGATATCTTGAATCTCTATACTGTACAGTCTTCATTCTTGGTACCTGCATGGTTAAATCCTGCATATACATATATATCTAAACTATAATGTTAGTATTTATATTTTATAATCTTATTCTGAGGTTGTTGTCATCAAAACCATCAACTCATGGACTAACATATCAATCATCAATCAATTTAATTCATCTTTTTATTCATTCATAAATATCTCTTAGGGATATAATTATTGAATCATTCCTTTAGCATTTTAGAGTATATGGAATCATTAAGCCTCACTTATCAAATCATTTGGTTAAGTTTAAAACCATTATAAATTTAGGACTAATTCAAAATCATTTCATTCTCCACTTGGGAAAATATTTCCAAATCATTTTCTTTAACCCTTAACATAAATTTTTATATTCAAAACTCAAATTTTCATTGAGTTAAAACCATGTTATCTAGAATGTTAATCCAAACCCAATAAATATTAAATGAGAGAAATCTATAGAAATCATCTAATTTTATTCAATATCAATTCTCGTATTCAACAAATACTATGGGCGGAATAACGGTGAAATCACCTTTTAAATTCCACAAATAGTACGAGTTCCCTCTTCGGGCTTTAACACCGAGTACAAGAAGATTATCTCCACAAAATCCAAGTTATTTATTTTTAGAAAATTATATCTTTATACTTTGGAAATTTTGATCCGAGCAAACCAAATTTACTATCCCCTTCATTAGGCCAGTCCAGATAGCCAGGGAGAGCAGGAAACTGGTTTTCCAAACTCAATTCTAGACACTATCTCTCTGACACCCATAAGGCAGTCAAGTTATTTGATTGACTCTAAATCATTAAACCTTTAATCATTCCATAAATCCTTTAAAATCACCTTTAAATACTTTATTAATAATTTGAAAACATTTACAAAAGATTTGGAAAAGAACGGTTGCATTTAAAACTGTATTTCAAAAGTTATAGAAAAGTGCTGCGGAAATGTGCTACGAAAAATGCTTTTTTTAAGCTATATTAATCAAAATGACTTTTATCATTTGGAAATTCGTTTTTATAACCCTAATCAGTTTTAAAACATTTTAAAACATTTATAAGATTTATTTCATATTTTTAAACAATTTTAAACATTATTTTCAAAGAAATCCAGTTATGGATTTCGAACTGCAAAACCGCGATTTTTCCAAAAACTTGTTTTACTCATATTTCAAAATCTATTAAACGAAATCTTGATCCTTTTCTTTTATTTGAAAACAATAGTCATAAGAGTTCGGAAAATTCTTGTTGCAAATAAATCCGACTTTGATTCCATCCTACAGAAGGATTTAATTTTTACGGCGCAAAATCTCAAACTACCGTTACACGACGTGCCTATTTTTGACTCCAAATTCATTATTTGACAAAACTTTTCCAATTTGAATTTTAATGTTTATAAAACATTTATAAACCATTTTCAAATATTTGAACCAATATTTTCCATATTAAATCTCTTTTTCACTTTAAATATTATTTTCCAATATTTTAAATTATATAATATTATACTATTATAATATTATATTTGACTTCATAGATGATTATAAAATCATATTAAATTCCATTTTCACTTTTCAAAACACTCTCTAACATAGAAAGTTATTTATTATCTATCTTCCAAATATTTAATTTATATATCCATATAAATTAAATATCATTTCTTTAACATTATAAAAATGTTGTCTTTCCTTTTCTAAATGAAACCTTTTCATTTTTAAATCATTTCAAACCATTCCTCTTTTATGATTTCAACATTTTCAAGGCTTAACTTTCCACATATACCACCATTTATTCCTTCATGAATTAATTATAGTTAACACATTAACTATCATCATAAACTTCACATTATTAATTCATTCTTCTTTTTCATTTATCCAAGTGAACATCCAATGTTAACAATCAAGTATACATCCATATAAACATCCAAACAAACATGCCAATTTGTGTATAATCATGTCAATAACTTTTATATACTTGTAAATAATAATCTTAACTTGCTTCTAACTTGCAAATCATTTTAATCATAAACTACAAAGGAAAGCGTTTCTCGAGATCTCACATTTTTAGCTCCCTCCTTCTCCATAGCTTCTCTGAATGATCCGATGGAGCTTCCGCTACATGTACTAGCTTTCAAACTCCACTCCTCTTCACTTTAATTTTCGGTCATGGGGTAAAAAGTGGGTGGTCGAGCTTCTAATAGTGATGAGACTTAGATCTTTGTGCTTAGAAAGTCATGGTGATGAAGATAAAAGTATAGATCTAAGGTTTAAGCTATTTTGAGCTATTTTCTTCTCAAATTCTCTAGGTGGAAGCCGTTGATGGAAGCTCGGAGAAGAAGAGAGAAAATGAAGAAATGAAATGAAATGAAAAGGAGAACGTGAGAGAGAAGAGAAAGATAGGTAGGGTATATATATGCGCAAAATGAATTAAATAATATAACTTATCATAATTATGTCTAGTCATATCACAAATCTTTTATAATATATATATATATAATTATGTTTAGTCACATCAGTCTCTTTTATATATATAATTATTATGCTTAATCACGTAACTTTCTTTTTTTTATATATATAATTATTATGTTTAGTCACATCACTTTCTTATATATATATAGAGAGAATTATTATGTTTAGCCACATCACTTTCTTTTCTATATATATAATTATTATGTTTAGTCACATCACTTTCTTTTACATACATATATATATATATAATTATTATGTTTAGTCACATCACTTTCTTTTACATATATATAATTATTATGTTTAGTCACATCACTTTCTAATCGAAATTAATATAAGATAATTTATTTCTAAGTATATTGTTATCTAGTTAATTACCCTGATATACGTGTATATAGTGCACAAAGACAACCAACATTCCCGATAACTTTCTGGTGTCGAAAGGTCGAAATTTCGAAAAATATTCTTCGGTCACATTTTCTGTTTTCCTATGAACTATTTAATTTGGTAAACAAATTTTGAAAACAATTTCACCATCATTATTAATTAATTAAAATGAATTTATTTTCATTATAAAACTTATATATTGAATATTTAAAATTAATTAAATATTCCCTAAACAAAGCAGTGAAATTCCAAGTCGTTACACTTTCGAAGGAGTTGAAGGGATGCTACAGTAAAAGTTAAAGGTGTTGTAAGCTTTCGAAGGGGTGGAAAGGGGACAAAAGCACCCTTTCGCTTCAATTTCTTACTTTTGAAATGGATGCATCTGCATGCATGATGGTACTTTGAATAAGTTGGGCAACACCTTTCGAAGGCAACAAATTACAGGCTCTCATGCACACCAAACCTTTCGAAACAAAGGGTTTCGCCTTCATTCATATTTCACAGAAGGATGTTTTGCTAAAGCAACCCCTTCGAAAGTATAAATAAGCCTTTTGAATCGGTCGAAACCATTTACAGTTATGAAAGAAGATTTTACTAAAGTTCAATATTGCAATCTCCTACACCAGAGGATGGGATTCCGCATCAATCAGCAAGTATGCTTTCGAAAGATACTTACCACATTAAAACCTTCTACGCCTCAACTCCTTTATTAACCCAAAAAATGGATCAACACCGTGGTTTGAGTTTGAAAGCACCTGCCTTGTTCTGGCAGAACAATATCATAGATAACAGATATAGAAAAAGAATAGTAAAAGAAAGAAGACATGGAATTTTTATAGTGGTTCGACTGTTAATGAAGCCTACGTCCGCTTTATAGTTTTATTATAGACTGGTCGCTATTACAAGAAGTGTTTGGTTACAAAGCTTTGATTATCTTTAGGCAGATTGAATTTCCAGAGTTGGAATCCACTGGAGAATCACAGTGAATTCCTTTGGAGTTTGTTGTGAGGGAGGTAGAGAGTGAAGAATGTTTCCAGCAGAGCTTCAGCAACCAGTCCGGAGGAGATCCTCTTTATGTTGCAGGCATGATGGTATTTATAGAGATCGAAGAGCTTTTGGGCTAAACACGCATGTGAATCACTTACAGATGGATATATGACGACCTAGAGAAGTTTACCTCGCATTCCAAGCTAAAGCCATGGATCGCTAGCGATCCATGGTCTGTGGATCACTAGCGATCCATAGATTTGGCTCGCTCGCAAGTTAATTACTTAGCTGCTCTCCCTCCATCACTTCATCATGCTGGGTCGCAAGAAACACAGCTATATACGGGTCACTAGCAATCCGTCGTGTATGGATCGCTAGCGATCCATACACTTAGTATTTTCTATGCACTGTCCTTTAGGCTCTTTTCCTCTTGTTTCTCTCAGATGGAAAATCATGATGCATGGATCGCTGGCGATTCATAGGGTATAGATCACTAGTGATCCAAGCACTTGGTTAGTTTTTGGAGTTTGACATGTAGACTACTTTCTTGGCCTTGAATCAGCGTTGCTCGTGTAGTTCGCCATGCACATTGTTCTGTTTTGATGACGATCTACTAGCTGGTTGCACTCAACCGGTGATTGGACTGAACCGACGTTGGTTTCTTGGTTTTAGTTGAATTTGGTTGTTGCTATGGTAATATGAGTTGGCTCTCATTAACTTTTGTTTTAGCATTTTTGGTTAAGTTCTAAGCTATTCTGATTTCGCGGAATTGTTTTGTTTTCTAGTGGGTCCTGCTGGGTTAAAAACTCGGATAACATCCTTCGAAGCTCCAAAGATCTATCTATTGACATAGTCAAAAGCTCATATCTTTTCTTGCTTGCAATAACATAGCAACACGAAGTGGAGAATCACACCTACCCCTTTCGATGAAGTCGAGAGCACTTAGTTCAATTTAAAAGCAATGCAGAAGGATGCCCTAATGTGAACGACAACGAAAATTCTTCAAGACCGCCTTTCGACTAAGTCGAAAGAACTGATTCGAAAGGTGCCAACCCACACCTATAAATAGGACCCAAGGGGTCTGGTTTAGGGGGTTGAATTTATTCACTTCATTCTTGTACTTTCTTAAATTTGTAAACCCTAATTCTCGATTAGGGATTCAACTACTTTGTATACCTAATTTTCAAATAGCAAAGAAATATATCGTTCAAAGCAAGTTTATGGTATTCTTGGATATGTAAACAGATTCAATGTTTTTTATGTAGTTCTGATTATAATCTTCCCGCATCAACATAATCGAAAGATCACTTTTAGAGGAAGTCGATACCTTTTAGCTCATTTGATGTCCTTAGATCCTTAGGTCCTATCTTCAAGTCATTGAAAGGCTAGCCTCCGAAGAAGTCGAAACCTTTTAATTCAACTCATACCCTTAGAGCATTAGGACCAACCTTCGAGTCACCTTAATTATTTCGAAAGGGTGGTTTCGTAACGATAACTAAACCAACTTAACTAGTTCGAAAGGTATTTCAGAAGAGGGGTTCAGGTGTTTCGACCATGTCAAAAGGAGGTTTCGTTGTAATTACTTATACTTTATTGGGGTGTTGTAAATTTTTCTTTTTAACATTTTTGGCGCTAGAAGGAGGGCCCGATCCTCCGCGATGTTTAACTTCCAACTTTATTTTTATCTGACCCAATTCTATTCCAAACTTACTTAATTTAAATATTACATCATCATGTTTAGCAAGTCAAAAGGTCCGAACAAGGATCCTCAGAGCCACATCTAATTAGATTCGCCCCAAGAATAGTTAATGATTCTAAACTACATGAAGAGCAAATGTTGAGATTGGAAGTCTTAAGGATTATAAAGAAAAAGAGAGTTGAATCTTATGTCCTAGATAAATGGAGTTTAAACCCTTTTCACATTGGCCCCACACCTATCTTTGCCTTCGGAGGAACAAAAAATGAAAGTGATAACTTTTTTGACCAAACGAGGAAGACAATTCAACTCTATACGAAAGGTACAATTTTTGAAGAGGGGATGATGGCTGATTATAACACATTTGCACAAAAAATGGCATCAAGCAACAAGTGGAACATTGCCTATATGTGAGCTCCAAAAGGTTTTGAAAAGGAAATTGATCATTGAGGGTGAAGCTTTAGAACCAAGTAATAAAAGATGTAAAAGTTATCCTCAAAAGATAAGTTTCAAGTCGAGACTCCCTAAGGAATGCAATCTGACTGCATCGATTGAGTACTAGCTAACCAAGGAAGAACTCAACTATTAACCATCACAGAAGAAAAAACCTAAATATGAAAAGAATCGAGGAGGATCATATTGCCACTATCACATGATGAATGGGCATGAGACAAATCGATGTAGGGCACTTGAAGGAACGGGGATCAGCTTCTTCAGACAAGGAAAAAATCAATGAATTTGTAAAGAGGCCATAGTTGAATTCAATAAAGTACCACATTTCTAAGAAAAATCTACATGGTCGGGAGTCGAATTCTCCATGTAGTTGGAAATTACCTTAAACGGTCAAAGCCTTTGTCCGCGCCGAATTAGCCAGGTCAAAGTGCCTCCTGGAGTGAGGTTAGATTAAGCCTTTATCCATGCCATGCTATTGCCATGTTAAAGTTTTTAACAACAATTTTTCTATCGAGTTAGAAAAATGCCGATAAATTTTGAATTAATTTTACCGCAAGCGCACGGCGTTCCATCGTAGAACGTAGTGAGTATGGGTCGATCCACAGGGAAATGTTAGATTTTAAAAATATATTTAATCAAATTAACCAAGATTTAAGATGCTTAAGCTAACTACTAAAAATTGCAAAACTAACAACTACAAAAGTGAATGAAAACTATGAGAATAAAATGACAATTTAGAGATAATTCCACTCTTTAGATCATATAGTTCAACCAAACATGAAATTATGATCTCTCTTTTGGTCATTAGTGAAATTAATTGTTGTGTTTATCATAAGTATGGAATATTTGAGCTATTAATTAGCCCAATATAAACCATCAAACTATTACACAATCACTAATACACTCTTAAATCTCATGAAATATGATAACAAAGTTGAAAGCAAAATCTATTTTAAGCATGGCCTATTAACTATTAATTAGAAATATAAGCCATCAAATTTTAATTTCAACATTCACTTCTTGCCATAATCATATTTAGATGAAGATGCAATTTTTATTTTCTGATTGTTTATGCATAGTGACGCAGCAGCGGAATAACAAAATGATGATTCTGTGAAAGTAAAAATCGATGGAATGAAGAATACTGAAATGCCCAAATTCGTTGATCCGAAGATATCGAATTCTAGCTATCTTCGTCACGTTGTTCGCGCACGATACCGTGAAGGAAGATCTGCAATTCTTCAGACGTTGATCAAGCGCACTTGACACCGTGAATTGGCTTCTACGATCGTTGATTCGAGCACACTCGAATGCCGAAAGAGGAGATAGGAGATTACACTCAACTACCGATTTGGTGAAAGCACAAAGCTAACAAAACAAAAGTTTTTATTCAAAATCAACTTTTTTTTACAAATGACCCAACGCGCCTATTTATAGGCATACAATTCTCACAACCAAAAACTGTACAACACTTAGGTCGGCCACGACCTTAAACATCACGACCTAAAAACACACGACTTACGACTTATGATATTTACACTTCAACACATTACAAACCATCACGACTTACGACTTACCATATTTACAACATATACGAGTTACAAACATAACGACATAACAAATATACAAAAGGTACAACAACTTATATACAACATGACTCAAGACAGCAGCCTCGATCAGCGACCTAGCCTAGGTCGTTAACGACCTAGTACTTGAGCGAGATAAGAACACACGGCAGCAACGACTTAAGAGCATAGCGGCAGCGACCTAAGACCAAGGCTTCTGGAAATCTTCACACGACCTAAGATCTTGCGACCTACCGAGGAAAGCTTGGCAGCGACTTAAGTTAGGTCGTTGACGACCTAAGGAAACAGTAATACTGGAAATCCATTAGTTTGGTAAGTTGTAGCTCAATAAGTCGAACTCAGTTAGGTCGTTTATCCTGAGCGACTTATCATATAACTCTTGACCTTTGTTAGGTCGCTGGGACGACTTAAAGGTGTTGTTAAGTCGCTGAAGCTCGGTAGAATTAAGTCGTAACTCGTCATCATGTCTCGTTTGACTTAAGGCATGTGGCTCGTTAGGTCGGAATTTGTTAGGTCGAAGCTGGTTAGGTCGAAGCTCATTAGGTCGGAGCTTGTTAGGTCGGAGCTGGTTAGGTCGAAGCTCATTAGGTCGGAGCATTTTAGGTCGGGTTTCATAGCTCGTGTGTGACCTAAAATGACGCGACTTAAAGAATAAAGTGTTAGGTCATTGCTCAGGAAAGTTAGGTCATTGGCGACCTAAGCCTTCGTCAAACTGCGCTGCAACATCCTCCCCGGGTTGGGAAAAATTCATCCTCGAATTTAAAAATTTGTGTTCATGGTACGAAATCAAACGTTTGAACGATCTACAACCCAACACTTTAGATAGCAGGTGCGATTCATCATCCTTCTCGTTAGGTCGTGAACGACCTTGGTCCTTTGAGCGAGATTGCGCGGTATCATCGACCTCTGATTGAAATGAATTTGTCCCGAATTCATTTTCTTTTCTTCTTCGTGACGCTGTCTTCCATTCATTATCTGGTTTGTTTTGGCTCTGGTGATAACCACTCTCGTGATTAATCTTGTCTTGACTCTTTGATGATGTGGCTCGACATAAGGAACGTAATGCATAAAACAGATGTGGCATTAGACATGCGGCATAAGGAAGTGATCTGAGAGAGATGACATATGAAAAGGTGTGGAATGAACTAAACACTAGTTGCCATATCCAATTCATGTAGCACAGAACTTCATGAGAATAGTGTTGTATACCATATTGCCTATGCCAATAGGAAGTTGTGATATAGAACCAAAACATGTCGAAAATGTGGGATGATATAAGGAAGTTTAAAATCATGGAACGACTTAGGAAATCACGACCGAAAAAGTGTGAGGACTCATGCTCAGACTCTCGTCTTTCCTTATCTCGTTCAGGTGTGTCCTCAATTAGAATCTTCCCTTGATGTGTTGCATCAATTTCCCCTAACTGAAATGAATCCCCACTCGCTTCTCCTTCAACATGTTTACTTTCATGAAATGATTCCAGACAATTGACGTTGACAATGTCAACAGTGTGGACATGATCAGGTAATTCCAACGGATATTCATTCTCTTCATCTTGTCTTATCATCTCTTCCCGTTCTTTCAGATTCTGAATATCACACGATCCCTGTCGTAGAATAGCATTTGATACTAATTCAGTGTGAGGTTGAATGTCCTGTAGTGGTGGTAACTCTTCGGGTAACTCCTCAGGATATTCGACTTCAGACGCATCGAATTCCGAGCCAACCTCCTCAAAAACATCAAGATCTTCATTCGTTCCTTGCTTGGTCAATACAAACAATTCATTGCTATGTGTCATCCTTTCGACAGAGCCTTCAAAAAATTCAATACTAGCTTCTTCAAACAGTTCCTCAGGAATCTCATCCTCCAGCTCTTCAAAGGCTTCAACTTCTTCAGGTGTCTCACAATCAGAACTTTCCCCAGATTCAATCAACATTGATAATTCATCACAAGCTTTCATTTTATTGACGAACTCTTTTAAAGATAATAAACTATCTGATTCTGCCTTCTCTTCTGTTTCACTTTTACTTTGTTCGGGTTTCTCGGAAACAATGGAATCTACACTTAGCTGGCTCTCATCCATAAGTTCAGGTGCTAAACAAGAATCTTCCATCATCAAGTTATTCCTCCCAACTTCGAACAAAATTTCTTCCTCCATACTATCGACATCAAACTATGGCGATGAAGAATATTCAACTTCTACATCCACATACTTTGACTCAATTTCTTCTTCATCATCAAATTTCGGTGGTGGATAAAAGTCAAATTCAGCAGTCCTCCACAACGAGTTACATCCTTCATTCTCTGACAAAACTCCTTCATCGTTGTCAAATTTAGGTGGTAATTCTTCGAATGATTCTGTAGGACCGACCTCTTCAAACTCTTCTAACATTGGTTTAACCTCCTCGAGAGTTTTAAGCTCTTCACTTGCCTCATACCTAACCAATGATTCAGCACTACCTTCCGTTTCTTCAACATTCTCACTGAAAGAAAATGGACTAGTCGGTTCCTCTTCCTCTTCCCGTTCGCTTTCAATAGAACCATCCACATCTTCATTTTCACAATCTTCGACAACTAAGGTTTTCATCTTGGGTTCCGTACATTCAATACTTCTATGGTTAGACTCCTGATAATGATAGCGCCTAATTCGGTCATCAACATTTGTCTTAGTGCTTCCATGTACAACTGGTTCGTTGACTTTCTTAGAAACATTTCTACTGTAATAAACACCATGATTCTGATTGCTGGAGTTTGTAACCACACCCTTTCCTCGACTCCCTTGACTCGACTTCTGCATTTGTTGGTTCACACATGTTTGATAGTTGTAGGGTAAGAAATTTGCCTTCATCATTCTTTTCATCTTATCCCACGTGACAACCTTGGATTTCCCCATCCTCTTTCTGGTTGATTTAGTTTGTTGCCACCAATCCATAGCTCTTCCTTTCAATCTGGTAGCAACTAACTTAACTTGACGATCCTCAGACACGTTGTTGAGTTCAAAAACATTTTCAACCGTTGATAACCAGTCCAAGAATTCCTCTGCTTGTAAACCACCTTGGAATTCTGGAATCTCCGTATCCTTCCTTGATTTCCGTGTATAACCATCCTCTTCAATATTCTTACATCGATTTTTCCCTTGACCTGAATATCGAAAGTGAACACGATCACCGTAACTATCTTCTTCAAAATTAGATGAGCTTCGATGTCTATTCTGAACATTGACTCTTATGTGATCATGCACGTCCTCTCTACTTCTCCTTTCATAATCACCGTATGGCTCATGCTCATAACCACGATAAGCTCTTCTTTCTTCATTCTGATAATCATGATTGTCTCGAACTCCACGATCTCGATTTATGGTCAAAGATGATTCTCTTCTTTTTCTATCATAATGTGGCGACACTCTCCTTTGATTTCGATTCATGTCTCTCTCCACTCACTCCACTCTCTCGAAACCCTTATTGAACCTTTCATTGATACGTTGTTTCATCTGTTTAGGATCTTCACTCCCATACAAATCTGCAACATTATGATGACGGTTAACATATCTCGAAGGCATGATCAAATATTCAACAGATCTAAACACAAACTTCACTTTGATCCAAAAAATTTCGAATCAAACTTTCCCACTTGTTTGAAATCTCATGAACACCCCAAATAAACAAACAACTTAATTCAAACTCCAAAACTTAAACTCTCGGCCTTGACTTGCAAAGTGAACTTCTATGCTCGGTTCAAATACTTCTCTTAGCTCGGCTTCGCTTGATGTAGCTCGGCTTCGCTAACTCAGCTTTAACTCTTCAAAGAATTGGCTCCAAGACTCGGCTTAGCTATGATTGGCTAAGTCTAGCTCTGATACCAAATGACGCAGCAGCGGAATAACAAAATGATGATTCTATGAAAGTAGCAATTGATGGAATGAAGAATACTGAAATGCCCAAATTCGTTGATTCGAAGATACCGAATTCTAGCTATCTTCGTCACGTTGATCGCGCACGATACCGTGAAGGAAGATCTGCAATTCTTCAGACGTTGATCAAGCACACTTGATACCGTGAATTGGCTTCTACGATCGTTGATTCGAGCGCACTCGAATGCCGAAAGAGGAGATAGGAGATTACACTCAACTACCGATTTGGTGAAAGCACAAAGCTAACAAAACAAAAGTTTTTATTCAAAATCAACTTTTTTATACAAATGACCCAACGCGCCTATTTATAGGCATACAATTCTCACAACCAAAAACTGTACAACACTTAGGTCGGCCACGACCTTAAACATCACGACCTAAAAACACACGACTTACGACTTATGATATTTACACCTCAACACATTACAAACCATCACGACTTACGACTTACCATATTTACAACATATACGAGTTACAAACATAACGACATAACAAATATACAAAAGGTAGAACAACTTATATACAACATGACTCAAGACAGCAGCCTCCATCAGCGACCTAGCCTAGGTCGTTAACGACCTAGTACTTGAGCGAGATAAGAACACACGGCAGCAACGACTTAAGAACATAGCGGTAGCGACCTAAGACCAAGGCTTTTGGAAATCTTCACGCGACCCAAGATCTTGCAACCTACCGAGGAAAGCTCGGCAGCGACTTAAGTTAGGTCGTTGACGACCTAAGGAAACAGTAACACTGGAAATCCATTATTTTGGTAAGTCGTAGCTCGATAGGTCGAACTCAGTTAGGTCGTTTATCCTGAGCGACTTATCATATAACTCTTGACCTTTGTTAGGTCGTTGGGACGACTTAAAGGTGTTGTTAAGTCGCTGAAGCTCGGTAGAGTTAAGTCGTAACTCGGCATCATGTCTCGTTTGACTTAAGGCCTGTGGCTCGTTAGGTCGGAACTTGTTAGGTCGAAGCTGGTTAGGTCGAAGTTCATTAGGTCGGAGCTTGTTAGGTCGAAGCTCATTAGGTCGGAGCATTTTAGGTCGGAGCATTTTAGGTCGGGTTTCATAGCTCGTGTGCGACCTAAAATGGCGCGACTTAAAGAATAAAGTGTTAGGTCGTTGCTCAGGAAAGTTAGGTCGTTGGCGACCTAAGTCTTCGTCGAACTGCGCTGCATCACATAGCCTATTTGGTGTCAACAATATAGGCTATCAAATTCAAAGCAAAAACAACAAGTTAAACCACTTTATGCATTCTCATTAAGCACAAAAAGAGAGCCATAATTGTCAAAATGTTGAAGCTACATGTTAGAGGCTTCATTATCCCTAAATTGAAGGGATTTGCCTCTCATTTGTGTTATCATATCAACACAAGTAGCATGCAATGTGAAACACAAAAAATAAGAAGATGAAAGCAATGTAAAGGAAGAGCTATTCTATTTGCATAAAATAAAAGAAGATCTACATCACTTGCATAAAAGTAAATAAACAAGAAAAGACTTGAATTAAAATTACATTAAAAAAATTACATAAAAGAAATGGCTAAGTAGCCATGAAAAGAAAGAGAGTTCTCATTTTATTTTTAATCTAAACTAAGAGAAGCGAGCCTAATGGAAGAGCGCCTAAGGGAAGAAAGAGCTGTAATTACATGAAGATAATGGGTATTTATACATGTATGAAACCATAATCCATATTTAGGGGAATGCCCAAAATACCCTCTTAGGAAATGTGGTGGCCAAGTAATCATTAGCATCCAATAATCATCCATTAAGTGTGCATGAAGATTTAATGGCCTTTTAGCATGTGCATTAGCTCCTAATATACATTATGGTAGGTGGTTAAGTGGGGTCCTCCATGATCCATGAAATGAATTATTTCCATCTCCATTCCTTTGTATTCACTCTTGTGCATGCATATATCTTCAAGAAGCCACTTATAAAATTCACTAAAATTCCTACAAAACAACATATAAAATTCCAAGTAAATTTTAACAAATTAATAAATGCACAAAATGACCATTTTACCCCTATATGAAGATGAATATGTGACAATTAGAAAATAATTTGAATTTTGGTTTAAACAAGTTAAAATACCCAATATGATCATTTATTTAATTAAATTCAATAAAATATGGAAGTAAAAATATGCACATTTACGTGCACATCAAATACCCCCACACTTATCTTTTCATTCAGCCTCGAATAAAGAAAAGAAACTAAGATAAATCTGTTTTCGTTGGGAGCACGATTGCATTGAGCGTATGCAACAAGCCGTTAAACCTTTGGGTGTCCCCACTAGGACGAGTGTTGTCTCGTGAGGGTTTTCAACAGATACTACCCACAAAATCCAAATGTGATATGAAAATATTTACAAAATGCAAGATTTATTTACAAAGAGATGAATGTAAGTTTTTGAAAATGTTTACAAATGAAGGATTTACTTTTAAATCGACACAAATAAGTTAAATATAGGTTTTGGTCATTGTCATGAAAATTTAAGTCATTTACTCGTCAAAACATCCAACAAAAATCAAGTTATCATAACAAATAGACTATAGTTTAACTCGTTGTTTTGGTTGATAACACAGTGTAACTATGAAATGGATCCTTAGTTGATTATCAAAGTTTATCAAAGTGGTATGTTCATTTCTTTTCAATAACAAGTCAAATCAAACAAGTTAAAATAGTGTTTGGATTTCATTTGCTTACTCTCTCTATTTTTTTGAAAATTTTATTGATATTTACAATATTTTCATATGCCTAACTCAGATAAACTGAGGCCAGATATATTACCCATGCACTGTCTTGCGGACTTATGTGAGGGGAATACAGAGCGTGGCGAGCGAACACACAAGTGTGAACGCTTATCGATTTTAGGCGCTATTAATAAAAGAACTTTTTTATATACACACACCTAACTCAGATAAACTGAGGCCAGATATACCGATCGTGCACTGCCTTTCGGGCTTACATGAGAAGGGTACAGAGCATGGCGAGTTAACACACGAGTGTGAATACATGACTCTAGGTGTTTATTAAAAAATATAAACTTATACATAAGAAATTTGTTTTTTGTTTTTTTGATTTTTTTTTTATTTGTTCAGAAAAGAGAGTTTCACACTATCATCTTAGCACCATTTAACTTAGAAGACAAAAAAATGTTATATCTTTACTTTAAATCAACCACTTTTTAAAATAAAGATTTTCAATTAGGATGTATTTCATAATTAACACGTATGAATCTTCCTATATACTAGTTAAACCATTGTTATTTGTAATCAAACTTCATTTGTATTTTTGTTAAGACAATTAAATTTTCAAAAATTTCAATTTAATAAACCAAAACCATATATTTATTCTGTAGTGTTCCTTTAAAAATAAATCAAAATGCCTTAAAAAAAATTTGTTTTTTTTGTTTTTGCGATTTTGTGTTTTTTTAGGGTTTGAAAAGAAAATGTAAAATAAACTATGAAAAATCAAAAAGAAGATGAAAGTCCCCCCACACTTGATTTTGAATGTGTCCCCACGGTCAACCCAAGTGGAAGGAGAAAAATAAAAGGATGACCTATATTTACATGAAAATGAACGGTGTTTACACGAGATCAGAAAGTATATCGTCAAAAAGTAAATGAAACGGTCTTCCAAAGACCGATACATTTGTCTCGTCAAGTATGCGAGACACATCTTAAGCACGGAAAACCAAACCATATAAGATTTTAGAGTTGAATGTTGATTTGAAAAAACGAATGCCGTTTTATTAAAAATCGTATGAGTTGTTTTGTTTTCGATGATTTTTGGGTTTGATAAAACAATTGATTGAAATTCAAGTTTATTTTCACCAAATTGAAAGTTAAGCTCATCATCAACAAATTTTTCAGAATATTGCTTTTGAAATTGAAATGGTGATTCAAATCTTCCCCTTCAGAGTTTAACAACTCATTTTCAAAAAGTCCAAAGAAATCATGTTCATTGAATTCGTCTTCCTTTATTGAACTATCAACAACTTTATTAAAAGTGTCAAGTTCAAAATCCAAAGTTGTTGTGTTCAAAATTTCAAAATCGGGAGAAGGAAGATCGAATCTTAAATTGAGTTTCTCACCCTCAAAAGAATTGAAATCCAACTCAATTAACGTGTTTTCAACAACATTATTAAGATCATCATTTTCAGTTTCAAAAGTTGTTGTTTGAAAATCGTCGATTTGGGTAAAAGATGGATTATAGTTTGACTCGTCACACGTTGGGATTTGGTTTTGTTGTTCATGTAATTTTTTGTATGTTTAAATCAACAAATCCGTGTGATCATCATAAATTTCGTTCATTTGTTCAACAAAATCCAATTTATAGTTATTAACTTGAGAATTTTTGATTTGGATTTGTTGAGAACAAAAATTTTCACTCGTATCGTAGTCGAGATTATTACCATTTCCAAAATTATTTGAAAAGTGGATCACATATTCGTTTTGATTTTGAAATTCATTTTGGAGTTCAAAATTGAATTGGCATGGGTTATACTCGAAATTGTTTGCATTTTGAAGTGAATTCAAATCTTGATTACTTTGAAAATTTTGAGTTGAGTTGTCACACAAATAGGAATTACACAAATCATTTATCATTTGATTTTGTTGTGTAGAGATTTCAAGTAAAGATGAAATGTTATTTTCAAGATTTGAATGTTGGTCATCATTTTGAAAATTTTGTGGTTCAAAATTTGAATCATTTAAACAATAGTTTTTGTTGAAATATCCATAAGAATTTGAAGTGAAACTATATGGATTATATTGGTTTTCACAACTATCGTAAAATTCATGTGAATATGGAAATTCAGACATTTTCAAGAATGTTTTTTTATAAAGGAAAAATATTTACAAATAGAATTTATTTTTCAAAAGGGAAATTGAATTTTTTTTTAGTTTTTCAAATTTTTTCTTTGTTTTTGAAAAGGTTTTAAATTTTATTTTTTTTGGATTTTTTTTTTCTAAATTTTTTTGGATTTTTGAAATTTCAAAGGAAAACGATTTAAGAATTTCAAAGAAAAAGAAGAGCAATATTTACAATTTTTTTTGTTTTGGATTTTGAAATTATTAATTTTTTTTAAAATATGCATGAACTAATGCAACTAAATGAATGCAAGAGTTAATTACAAATTATTTATCCTAAGTTAACCAAAAATTGTATAATCACACATTGTCTTAGATCAACAAGATAGTTCTTAGCCAGGTAACGAACAGGATTTATCAGTGTACCACGAATCACCGTAGCAATGCAGCCAAAGGTTTAAGTAACTTAAGAGGAACAACCACTATAATATTTACGAATCACCATAATATTTATAAATGGTTATTACTCTGTCGTAGTCTAGACACCAAGAAATTAAATTGTTCAAAGAAGACAATTTGCCAATATACAATTAAGTGTTATCGATGTCTAACCTTTATTATTAACAAATTCTAGGATGAAATGCAAAAACTGAAATTAAACGTGTATTAACAATGCAACTACAAATGGATTTCTTTTGTTTTTTTTTGAATTTTTTTTATGCAAGACAAATAAAAACAATAAATAGGGATTAAAGGCTGCAAAATTTCTTTATAAGCAAGCAAGCACTTATTTTTTGGCAAGCTAACCGAAACAAGCAACTCTTCCTATCTGCTTTGGCAACCTGTAAATAAAGACAAGATATATATACAAAAAAAATTTATAATAAGTTTATCAAAGAAGAAATTAAAACAAGTGAAAAACAAAACAAACAAATGAAAACTTTTTTTTATAAACACTTGGTGTTTTTTTTGTAAAGAATTTTTGTAACGACCCGTGAATTTCGTTAACTAAGTTTGTCATAATTTCCATAATTTATAGTAAAATGAATGTTAGGAATTAGATGTAGAAATTGTAATTAAAAGTTAACTGAAAATAATAATAAATAAATAAATGTTATTTATTGAAATTCCAATTCAATAAAATAATGTAAATGTTATGATTTGATTTTTTTAAATAGAATATGAGAAACAAGAGTAAGTATTGAATAATATGTTATTTATTCATGGTATTGAATAAAAATTGGTAAGCCAACTGTAATTAATGATAATAATGTGAGATAAGTTAATGGATTCGATTTCAATGCCACACCCATTAATGAATGTAATTGAAATAGAATTTAGGTAAATGTATACTAGGTTATAAATCAAATAGAGGGAAACAAACGTATATATCGAATTGATTAATGAATACATATACATTGAATAGTAATTGAATGTACAGTTAATGGAACTTGTATAAAATCAACAATGATAATTAGATGTGCCTTTTTGATAATTTATTCCATAACGGAAATAGTAAATGTATTCGTTTGAATATAAAATTGCAATTGGGTAGGGATTGTTAAGTAACAACGTTAATGCAAGGTAAGTGATGCTAAATTAAAGTCAATAATAATGAATAGTGACTAATTCAAAATTTGTAACACAGATTGTAATTTGGGAAATAAGAAGAATGAAACCAAGAAATAAATTATAGAGGATAGTTAATTGAAATCAATGTATCCATTTGGCAAAAATATAATAAGTGTACTACAATCAAAATTTATGTAAGCAAAGTGTGAAGTTCTAAATTTTTGGAATCCATCTACTTTAAATTTATAGATGGAATAAACATTGATTAGTTAATTTAATAGAAATGTTGGGAACTAGAATTTATAATTTTGAATATAATGGAATTTAAAGATAGGGCATTGAAGTTGATAAAATTTATTTGCTCTAATTTGACATTTAAAATATGTTTAAATAATTGCAAATTTTTGAGAAGTATAAAGGTGATAAATGGTCAATTCTATAATTGAAATATAAAATTCGATTTAATTAATTTATTTTAAAATTTATTTAATTAACATAAAAATAACCATTTTTGCCACTGACTCGGATTTCGACGAAACCAATTCCATCGGATCCGTATCAGTGAATTATTGTAGGGTTTTAAGTTTCGTTGCGATCGGACTTGTCGTTTGATCGTACGAACGTGAAACGCCTTGAAATCGATTTAATTGAAATCAATTTTAAAATCAATTTGAAAATTTTGTTTTCAGCATAACTTCTTCATACGATGGAATTTGGATGTGAAACTTTTTCCATCGCGTTTAGAATGTTTTAAATTACCTGTTTTGATATATGGGTTTACCCAATTTCGTTTCGGGGTCAGAACGGGCTTTTTGGGCCATAGTTTGTTCCGCACGTTCATTTATCCGATCTGTCTACTCTACCACTATATAAGCACGGTTATAAACCCTAGCCTCCATCTTCTATCATTTGTCTGTATATTCATTTTTCTTCAATCCTTTCTCTACCTCAATGGATGCTTTCAGATCCAAATAACAATTCAAAAATCAAATAAAAAATTAATTCCTCAGAAAAATCCCAAAAAAATATATGTGGTAGTTCTCATCGATACGAATCTACGAGTGGTCTCGGTTTTTGCAATTGATGCTCAGATCAACCGGAAATCGCGGTCAAACCTCCAATTTTCGAAATCCATATGGTCCAATTTGGGAGTTTTTGATTGGATCGATTTTAGGCCATTTGCTTTCTGGGTTTTGTTAGGCTCGGCTTCAGGAGTTCAACGGCGGTGGTCTCGTGAGCTATAACGGTCGGAGGTGGTCGAATTTCGCGTTTTAGGGTTAGGATGGGGCCGGCGGCGGCGGCCACAACGGGGGCGCGCACCAGGGGGGATGAAGGCGGCTCGGCATGGGCTACGTGTTGGTGGTGGTCGGCAGTGATTGGGTGGTCGGAGACGTGTGTGGGAGGCGGTCAAAGTCCGGTCAAGGGCACGATGTTTGGTTTCGGTTTCGTGATTTTTTTCACTGGGAGCACGGTCACGTGCGTATCTGGGAAGAACGTGATTCTCTGACGTGGCAAAGTTTTGAGGTAATTGTGGACCATTTCTTTTATTTTAAATTTTGTTTTCAACCGCAAATTTTGCCATAACGTTTTCTTACGACCTCGGATTCACGCGAAACTTTTTTTGTTAGGATCGTAATTTAATTTCGGATCTGATGACGCTGGTTTGGACGGATTCTGAGACCGTTAAATTTTGGGGTTTAAATTGAATTTTAAATTCGATTTAAATCCAAAAGGTGAGTGTTTTAACCCACTCACAACTTCTAAGATTTCCTATGTTTGTTAAATTCATGTATGATGTGGTTAGAAATTTATTTATAGCTGTTTGACATATATTTCATCATTATCTCAGTTAATTGCATTCATCGTAATCAATTGTTAATTTATTTATTTATTGCATTTAAATTGCCAGTTAATTGTTAATTAATTTATCTATTGCATTTAAACTGCCAATTAATTGTTAATCAATTTATTCGTTACATATAAACTGCCAGTTGAAAGTTATTAATTTTTATTGAATATAAACTATTTGGTGATGCCTGTTATTTTATATGCTGTATATTGATGTTTTTGTTTAAATTGGATGACGATTGTAATGAATGATTGATTATTGATATTTGGATGAATCGATGCTATATTTTATATAGTATAAACTGCAAGTTATTATGCATTTTATTTTATTCGGGATTGCGGTTTGAAATGATATATAACCGTAAACTTTTATTTTTAAAATTACGGATTGAAATGATAAATATCCGTATCACTTGACCTTAGGATAGAAAATTATATACAGGCACCGTGGTCTATATATAAAATATTTTAAAGTGATTTTTTCTATGGTTTGGAAAAGAAATATATGGTTTAATAAACATTAAATTTTTATATTTTATAAATATTATTTTATATATAGTAAAATTCTAAAATTTAAGCTATGTGTAACTTAATGATGTTTTAAGTAGATTTACGAATATTTCAAGTTGAGTTTTATTTAAGTGATATTGAACTTATTAAATAAATATTTCTAAACTAAATAATAGTAAAATTGAATTAAGGTATATATAAGATTTTCAGATTTGGTTGAGAATTTTAGAATATTTAAGACTTGAAATATATCAAAATTGAAATGTTTTATTTAAATTAAGGTATTATTGTTTTCAAAGTATTGGTTTTCGAAATTGTTATAACTTGGAAGTAATATGGTTTGAAAATGAATTCATTTGAAATAGAAATTATTTAAGAATTATCTTTGAATATATTGATTTGAAACCGATTTAAATTTTGAGATTTAGAATATGACTGCCTTATGTGATTTGGGTTTAATATGGTTTTAAAGAATATTTTGAGTTTTATAAATAAAAGTAAGATTAGCGATTGGAAATTTGGTTTTATTTAAATGAGATAATTGAATTGTTTTGGAAATGCAAATGATATATTATTGAATTGGGTTTTGAAATGGAAATAATACATTGATAATTTGGGGTTTGAAATAGTAATAATATTTTGGTTTAAAGTATATACTATTTTGAAGTAAAGGATATGTTTTGAAATGACAAAAATATTTTGGTTTAAAGTATATACTATTTTGAAGTAAAGGATATGTTTTGAAAGGGCAATGATTGTGTTTTAAGAGTATATATATTTTTTAAAATGACTACAGTGTTATAATAACGATTGGTTGTTAAAGAGACCGGGATCGGATATGGACATACTCTCTGTCGATACCGAAAACCACTTTGACAACTGTGTACGCGGTGGAGTTTCCAGAATGAAGTAGGATGGTGGCGACGTTCTTAAGGTATGTTACGTGGACCCAACTCCCGTGAGTTGGCATAAGGTGGCTAAAACAGGAGCGATCTCGGACCAGTGAGGTAGCACCTCTTCTCGGACACATTTCTTCGATATTATACTCTTACTTGTGATTTGACTAGATGGCCATCCTTCGATTTGGGAGTGTTGTTCGAGGTGGAACGGTAGTGGCTGCTATGCGTATCCATCAGTCCGTGTGCGTAATTGGTATATCTACCCTGGCATTGCCTAGTTGTGCCGTGTCACCTACCATATCGAGCTTTACTACGATTATGATTTTAAGATCCGACCGCGTTAAGGTTCTCCATCCCCTTAACGCTATTTTCTATATGATTATACTTTACTGCTTAGACACTACTGTATATAGCGAATATTACTACATAGTAGATAGTTTAACGGATCCTTAAGAGATGTGAATCCCGAACATTTCTTAAGTTACTGCACTCACGTTAGACACTGGATAGGAGATGTCAAACCCCGTAAACATCTCCGACGCCGTTTACACTCATATTTATTTCATTGATTTAACTTACATAAGATCTTTTAGTTCTGACTCGAGTGTTTTGTCTTTTCAATTCGCTCGGGTCAGCCTGAGTATTTCAGGATTTGAAGGCCCATTTTTGAAGGACGAAGACGAAGATTTTATTATTACTACTTGTTATATATTCTACTACACCATTGTATTCCGCTACATAATTATCATTCTCTGGTATGTGTAACTCTGATATGTATTGTATAAGAATAATCAAATGTTTTGTAAAACAGCTTCATGAACTGTTATTTGATTATTATATTTCATCGTTCCGCTGCAAGATTCTATTTTGTTTTATTTCTTTCTGGTCTTTTCTTATTTACCCCATAACAATCCGTCCTTTCGTATGGTTTGAATCGGCATGTGTGTCGGTCTAAAGCGTGCGAAAAGGCCGGATGTTACATCTGGTATCAGAGCTTTGGTTTAGCGATAAACCTTAGCTTTGTGGGGTTTGACTCTTTACTAATAGGGTAAAAATACCCTATGGGAGTCGCTGAGCGCATATATGAGAGAGCGTATTTGTTAGTGCTATAAAAAGGTTTTGATATTGTGTTAATCTGTTCCGTTTTGTATTTATAAATTCTGGTTGATGCATGGGACGCTGTGACATCAATAGGGGTTTCTAAACACTTAATAGGACATACCGACATAATATTTGTTTTTAATATAGGTGAATGAAATAATTTTGCCTATTATATTTTCTATATATAAAATAAATTTTCCAAATGACATATATATTGGTTGCTATAGATTGGTTGGTAGGTAATAAGTGTAAATAATAATAGAAACAAGATTAAAGAATAAAATAGATAAAATGGGAAATTTAGAACTTAAGTTCCGGGGTTTTGAAATTTCTTTCGAATAAATTTTGGAATATGATAGTATTGTTTATAAGTATTTTCTGATATAAATATTTTAATATAATTCGGAAGTTTTGTTTTAAAGACAATTTTGGAGAAAAAATAATAATATTTTAAAGGTATTTTCTGATATTAGTATTTCAATATAAATAGAAATTTTGGAAAGAACAAGTTTTGTACTCCCCTCTCTGTCGCTGGAAAATAATTTCGGTGATGAGTGCACGCATCATCGACTTTCATTTTCGAGTTTCGAAGTGGGAAGGCCACTGTAGTAGTTTACTGCAGATTCATTTTTGAAAAAAAAATGTATAAATTTTGAATTGTTTTAAATTTAACTAGAGGTATAAGTTATAAGAAAATATTTATCTATTATTTCAAAATAATTTGAAACTTAACCCGGAATTTAAATTCTTAAATTTCCATTAATTAATTGTTTAAATTATTGTAGTGAAATAAAAGGTAAGTAATTAATAAATTGAAACCTCTGATTTAAATAAGAGATCTAAATGCTAAGTATAAATGGAGATTAAAGGAAATTTGAACTTTTTAACATATGAGACAAAGAGTAATATTGTTGAACATTAAATTTAATTAAAAGATGAGATAAAACTTGTATAAGTTCATTTGCATTTTCTTTAACTTATATAACTTACCAAATATAAAAAGTTGAAATGTTTAATAAGAAATGTAATAGAAATTTGTACAAGTAAAAGTAGGTAATGAAGTATTC
Source organism: Allium fistulosum (assembly GCA_030737815.1). Lineage (NCBI taxonomy): Eukaryota > Viridiplantae > Streptophyta > Magnoliopsida > Asparagales > Amaryllidaceae > Allium > Allium fistulosum. The sequence goes on along the minus strand of CM060907.1, from coordinate 417,587,913 downwards.
AATGAATTTGCTATATTAAATGAGAATTTAATGTTATTAACTTAGGTTATAATTGAAATTTTATCAATTAAATATAATTAAAAAGTAAGTATGACAAATAGATGATTATAAACTTAAGTGTTTAATGTGTGAATAAATAAGATCATAAAATAATAAACGAGTAAATAATAGTAAGTAGTATATATATGGAAGATAATAAAACTTAAGTAAAAGATTTAAACTATTTGTGAACAAAATAAGTATAAAAGATGAATGCAGTAAATATAATAGGGATGTAAGTATTAAATAAATAAATGAAATTGAGAAATGCATAGGTGTAATGCAATAATAGAAACTTACATGACCTAAATTAATGAAAAGGAATAATTGTAAGTAATGAGAAAAAAAAATGAAACAAACATTAATATGTAAATGAAATTAAAGGTTTACTAGAAATAAATGTAAATTATAATAAATGAAACAAACAACTGAAGTATGAAATAAATATATAATAAGTTAATTTGATTTTTGCTTTGAATTGTTGTTATTTGATTTATGGTGGGTTGGGTAAGAAAGTTTGAAATTGTTGGATGAATAAATAATCTATTTTTGTTCCATCTAAGACTGTTGAGTAAATGATGCACTTGATAGTTATTTCCATTCCGTACAATTTCAAGTTTTGAACCCAAACAACTATTTGTCTGTTTGATTGGATGGTTGCTTTGTTTTGGGTGTGTATGCTGTTCTTTGAAATTGATGGTTGTTGTATTGATTTGTTATTGATGATTGAAACCACTTAAATATTTCACTTATATAAATTGTTAACCCTTTGGATTTATAAGTGAAATGCAGGTTATGAAGCAATTGCTACTGCTTTTGGTTTCATAAATTAAGCGTAAAATGCCCGACAAATAGGTACGTTTCGGATTATGATTTATAACGCTATTTATATATATTTTCCCGTGTTGGGATATAATATTTTGGGTATTATAAGTGATATTTTGTTATATTTAATATTATATTTTCTCTCGAGCCTCTCCGTACAAAGGAGACTCCGCCGAAATTTTTCGAAATTTTTGGACTTAGAAAATTATTTTTGAATGCTTCTCCAAACTTTATTTATTTAAGTATAAAAAGATATAATGATTAAAATGGGTATATTTTATATAAAGTAATAAATTTTGTAGATTAGTGTTTATAAGTTAATATTTTGAATAAGATGTATTGTTTATCTAAATTCTTCCTTCTCCCTTCTTTTTCCTTTTCAGGGACGAAAAGTTTTGAGTGGGGGAGAGTGTAACGACCCGTGAATTTCGTTAACTAAGTTTGTCATAATTTCCATAATTTATAGTAAAATGAATGTTAGGAATTAGATGTAGAAATTGTAATTAAAAGTTAACTGAAAATAATAATAAATAAATAAATGTTATTTATTGAAATTCCAATTCAATAAAATAATGTAAATGTTATGATTTGATTTTTTTAAATAGAATATGAGAAACAAGAGTAAGTATTGAATAATATGTTATTTATTCATGGTATTGAATAAAAATTGGTAAGCCAACTGTAATTAATGATAATAATGTGAGATAAGTTAATGGATTCGATTTCAATGCCACACCCATTAATGAATGTAATTGAAATAGAATTTAGGTAAATGTATACTAGGTTATAAATCAAATAGAGGGAAACAAACGTATATATCGAATTGATTAATGAATACATATACATTGAATAGTAATTGAATGTACAGTTAATGGAATTTGTATAAAATCAACAATGATAATTAGATGTGCCTTTTTGATAATTTATTCCATAACGGAAAGAGTAAATGTATTCATTTGAATATAAAATTGCAATTGGGTAGGGATTGTTAAGTAACAACGTTAATGCAAGGTAAGTGATGCTAAATTAAAGTCAATAATAATGAATAGTGACTAATTCAAAATTTGTAACACAGATTGTAATTTGGGAAATAAGAAGAATGAAACCAAGAAATAAATTATAGAGGATAGTTAATTGAAATCAATGTATCTATTTGGCAAAAATATAATAAGTGTACTACAATCAAAATTTATGTAAGCAAAGTGTGAAGTTCTAAATTTTTGGAATCCATCTACTTTAAATTTATAGATGGAATAAACATTGATTAGTTAATTTAATAGAAATGTTGGGAACTAGAATTTATAATTTTGAATATAATGGAATTTAAAGATAGGGCATTGAAGTTGATAAAATTTATTTGCTCTAATTTGACATTTAAAATATGTTTAAATAATTGCAAATTTTTGAGAAGTATAAAGGTGATAAATGGTCAATTCTATAATTGAAATATAAAATTCGATTTAATTAATTTATTTTAAAATTTATTTAATTAACATAAAAATAACCATTTTTTCCACTGACTCGGATTTCGACGAAACCAATTCCATCGGATCCGTATCAGTGAATTATTGTAGGGTTTTAAGTTTCGTTGCGATCGGACGTGTCGTTTGATCGTACGAACGTGAAACGCCTTGAAATCGATTTAATTGAAATCAATTTTAAAATCAATTTGAAAATTTTGTTTTCAGCATAACTTCTTCATACGATGGAATTTGGATGTGAAACTTTTTCCATCGCGTTTAGAATGTTTTAAATTACCTGTTTTGATATATGGGTTTACCCAATTTCGTTTCGGGGTCAGAACGGGCTTTTTGGGCCATAGTTTGTTCTGCACGTTCATTTATCCGATCTGTCTACTCTACCACTATATAAGCACGGTTATAAACCCTAGCCTCCATCTTCTATCATTTGTCTGTATATTCATTTTTCTTCAATCCTTTCTCTACCTCAATGGATGCTTTCAGATCCAAATAACAATTCAAAAATCAAATAAAAAATTAATTCCTCAGAAAAATCCCAAAAAAATATATGTGGTAGTTCTCATCGATACGAATCTACGAGTGGTCTCGGTTTTTGCAATTGATGCTCAGATCAACCGGAAATCACGGTCAAACCTCCAATTTTCGAAATCCATATGGTCCAATTTGGGAGTTTTTGATTGGATCGATTTTAGGCCATTTGCTTTCTGGGTTTTGTTAGGCTCGGCTTCAGGAGTTCAACGGCGGTGGTCTCGTGAGCTATAACGGTCGGAGGTGGTCGAATTTCGCGTTTTAGGGTTAGGATGGGGCCGGCGGCGGCGGCCACAACGGGGGCGCGCACCAGGGGGGATGAAGGCGGCTCGGCATGGGCTACGCGTTGGTGGTGGTCGGCAGTGATTGGGTGGTCGGAGTCGTGTGTGGGAGGCGGTCAAAGTCCGGTCAAGGGCACGATGTTTGGTTTCGGTTTCGTGATTTTTTTCACTGGGAGCACGGTCACGTGCGTATCTGGGAAGAACGTGATTCTCTGACGTGGCAAAGTTTTGAGGTAATTGTGGACCATTTCTTTTATTTTAAATTTTGTTTTCAACCGCAAATTTTGCCATAACGTTTTCTTACGACCTCGGATTCACGCGAAACTTTTTTTGTTAGGATCGTAATTTAATTTCGGATCTGATGACGCTGGTTTGGACGGATTCTGAGACCGTCAAATTTTGGGGTTTAAATTGAATTTTAAATTCGATTTAAATCCAAAAGGTGAGTGTTTTAACCCACTCACAGCTTCTAAGATTTCCTATGTTTGTTAAATTCATGTATGATGTGGTTAGAAATTTATTTATAGCTGTTTGACATATATTTCATCATTATCTCAGTTAATTGCATTCATCGTAATCAATTGTTAATTTATTTATTTATTGCATTTAAATTGCCAGTTAATTGTTAATTAATTTATCTATTGCATTTAAACTGCCAATTAATTGTTAATCAATTTATTCGTTACATATAAACTGCCAGTTGAAAGTTATTAATTTTTATTGAATATAAACTATTTGGTGATGCCTGTTATTTTATATGTTGTATATTGATGTTTTTGTTTAAATTGGATGACGATTGTAATGAATGATTGATTATTGATATTTGGATGAATCGATGCTATATTTTATATAGTATAAACTGCAAGTTATTATGCATTTTATTTTATTCGGGATTGCGGTTTGAAATGATATATAACCGTAAACTTTTATTTTTAAAATTACGGATTGAAATGATAAATATCCGTATCACTTGACCTTAGGATAGAAAATTATATACAGGCACCGTGGTCTATATATAAAATATTTTAAAGTGATTTTTTCTATGGTTTGGAAAAGAAATATATGGTTTAATAAACATTAAATTTTTATATTTTATAAATATTATTTTATATATAGTAAAATTCTAAAATTTAAGCTATGTGTAACTTAATGATGTTTTAAGTTGATTTACGAATATTTCAAGTTGAGTTTTATTTAAGTGATATTGAACTTATTAAATAAATATTTCTAAACTAAATAATAGTAAAATTGAATTAAGGTATATATAAGATTTTCAGATTTGGTTGAGAATTTTAGAATATTTAAGACTTGAAATATATCAAAATTGAAATGTTTTATTTAAATTAAGGTATTATTGTTTTCAAAGTATTGGTTTTCGAAATTGTTATAACTTGGAAGTAATATGGTTTGAAAATGAATTCATTTGAAATAGAAATTATTTAAGAATTATCTTTGAATATATTGATTTGAAACCGATTTAAATTTTGAGATTTAGAATATGACTGCCTTATGTGATTTGGGTTTAATATGGTTTTAAAGAATATTTTGAGTTTTATAAATAAAAGTAAGATTAGCGATTGGAAATTTGGTTTTATTTAAATGAGATAATTGAATTGTTTTGGAAATGCAAATGATATATTATTGAATTGGGTTTTGAAATGGAAATAATACATTGATAATTTGGGGTTTGAAATAGTAATAATATTTTGGTTTAAAGTATATACTATTTTGAAGTAAAGGATATGTTTTGAAATGACAAAAATATTTTGGTTTAAAGTATATACTATTTTGAAGTAAAGGATATGTTTTGAAAGGGCAATGATTGTGTTTTAAGAGTATATATATTTTTTAAAATGACTACAGTGTTATAATAACGATTGGTTGTTAAAGAGACCGGGATCGGATATGGACATACTCTCTGTCGATACCGAAAACCACTTTGACAACTTTGTACGCGGTGGAGTTTCCAGAATGAAGTAGGATGGTGGCGACGTTCTTAAGGTATGTTACGTGGACCCAACTCCCGTGAGTTGGCATAAGGTGGCTAAAACAGGAGCGATCTCGGACCAGTGAGGTAGCACCTCTTCTCGGACACATTTCTTCGATATTATACTCTTACTTGTGATTTGACTAGATGGCCATCCTCCGATTTGGGAGTGTTGTTCGAGGTGGAACGGTAGTGGCTGCTATGCGTATCCATCAGTCCGTGTGCGTAATTGGTATATCTACCCTGGCATTGCCTAGTTGTGCCGTGTCACCTACCATATCGAGCTTTACTACGATTATGATTTTAAGATCCGACCGCGTTAAGGTTCTCCATCCCCTTAATGCTATTTTCTATATGATTATACTTTACTGCTTAGACACTACTGTATATAGCGAATATTACTACATAGTAGATAGTTTAACGGATCCTTAAGAGATGTGAATCCCGAACATTTCTTAAGTTACTGCACTCACGTTAGACACTGGATAGGAGATGTCAAACCCCGTAAACATCTCCGACGCCGTTTACACTCATATTTATTTCATTGATTTAACTTACATAAGATCTTTTAGTTCTGACTCGAGTGTTTTGTCTTTTCAATTCGCTCGGGTCAGCCTGAGTATTTCAGGATTTGAAGGCCCATTTTTGAAGGACGAAGACGAAGATTTTATTATTACTACTTGTTATATATTCTACTACACCATTGTATTCCGCTACATAATTATCATTCTCTGGTATGTGTAACTCTGATATGTATTGTATAAGAATAATCAAATGTTTTGTAAAACAGCTTCATGAACTGGTATTTGATTATTATATTTCATCGTTCCGCTGCAAGATTCTATTTTGTTTTATTTCTTTCTGGTCTTTTCTTATTTACCCCATAACAATCCGTCCTTTCGTTTGGTTTGAATCGGCATGTGTGTCGGTCTAAAGCGTGCGAAAAGGCCGGATGTTACAATTTTTTTTAAATAGGAAGATATTTTAACAAGAGAAAACAAAGGATTTAAGATAAAACAATGCAAATCAATCAAAACTCGGCCCACAACAACCATTCTCGGCCCAAACCAAACAAAACAAACTTTATTCTCCCTGATTTATTTTCCGTTCAAACTATTAACAGTGCCAGAGAATTTTTTTTTAAACAAATCCTCAACGAAACACCACCATACCCAAATTCTAAATAGAAATTCTCAAATTAAATCGTGCGATTGAAGCTCGGCAGAGGATTGATTGATTGGTTGTACAGTGGGCGGAGTCTGGAGTTGAAGTCGCGTTGGGTGTTCTGTGGAAGGATTCGTATTTGGGTCTGGTTGACGATTTGAAGAAGTGGTTTGGAATGGTCGATTTGGAGATGAGGCGATAGTTGGGCGATTTTGTGCTTCGAGTTGTTGTGAGTTTGCGATTCTGCGACAGAGTTTGATTGGGATTTGGGGTTGCTTTGGGGCGATTCAGGCTGGGTTGCGATTTTTGAAGGTGAAGTCCGGTTTGTTTGATGATGCAGAAGGGTATTGAGGACAGTGGAGAGAAGACAAGGTGAAGCGCAAGTATGAATGAAGTTAGTGATTGAATTGTTGTGGGTTTGTGAAGTGGCAGATGCAGCAAACTGTTTTGGTAGATGTATGAAAATGTGAACTGTTTTGTATGTTTGTCAAGTATGGTCAAGGCAGTGGAATGTATCTGATGATGCTTGACAGTAGTTAAATGGAGGGGATGGCAAGGCGATTGGTGGTTCAAATGATAGGCAGTGAAGATGGTTTGATGTGGAGTAGTTGTAGTGGAATGTTTGTAGAGGAAGAATGTGGTATGCAGTGTGTCAGTGTGTCGTTGACAGGAAGATGGGGACTTTGTGGTTTGTAGGAGATGGTATGAAAATTGACAATGAGGGGGGAATTTGTATAGAATGTAAATTGAAAATTAGGAAATGTAAATTGAAAACTGAAAAATAGAATTGAAAATGAAATGGAATAATTTTTTATTTTCAAATGAAATTATGTCTATTTTTTTATATAGAAATACAAATGAACAAACAACTAGAAAACAAGCACACAAAAATCAAAAAACAAACACACAACTTTTTTTTTAAGAAATTAACACAAAACACACATAAAAGAAAATCAAACAAAAATAATTCGAAAAATAGAAATTAAAAATTAAAAATCAAAGCAATTCCCCGGTAACGGCGCCAAAAACTTGTTTAACGACAAATTTTCTATCGAGTTAAAAAAATGCCGATAAATTTTGAATTAATTTTACCGCAAGCGCACGGCGTACTATCGTAGTATGTAGTGAGTACGGGTCGATCCATATGAAATGTTAGATTTTAAAAATCTATGCAATCAAATTAACCAAGATTTAAGATGTTTAAGCTAACTACTAAAAATTGCAAAACTATCAACTACAAAAGTGAATGAAAACTATGAGAATAAAATGACAATTTAGAGATAATTCCACTCTCCAGATCATATAGTTCAACCAAACATGAAATTATGATCTCTCTTTTCGTCATTAGTGAAATTAATTGTTGTGTTTATCATAAGTATGACATTTTTGTGCTATTAATTAGCCCAATATAAACCATCAAACTATAACACAACCACTAATACACTTTTAAATCTCATGAAATATGACAACAAAGTTGAAAGTAAAATCTATTTTAAGCATCGCCTATTAACTATTAGTTAGAAATATAAGCCATTAAATTTTAATTTCAACATCCACTTCTTTGCCATAATCATATTTAGATGAAGAGGAAATTTGTGTTTTGTGATTGTTTAAGCATTGCCTATTAGGTGTCAACAATATAGGCTATCAAATTCAAAGTAAAAACAACAAGTTAAACCACTTTATGCATTCTCATTAAGCACTAAAAGAGAGCCGTATTTGTCAAAATGTTGAAGCTACATGATTAGAAGCTTTATTACTCCTAAATTGAAGGGATTAGCCTCTCAATTGAAGGGATTAGCCTCTCACTTGTGTTATCATATCAACACAAGTAGCATGCAACATGAAACACAAAAAAGAAGAAGATGAAAGCAAAGTAAAGGAAGAGCTATTCTACTTGCATAAAATAAAAGAAGATCAACACTACTTGCATAAAAGTAAATAAACAAGAAAAGACTTGAATTAAAATTGCATAAAAAAATTACATAAAAGAAATGGCTAAGTGGCCATGAAAAGAAAAAGAGCTCTCATTTTATTTTTGATCTAAGAGAAGAGAGCCTAAAGGAAGAGTGCCTAAGGGAAGAGAGAGCTGTAATTACATGAAGATAAGGGGTATTTATACATGTATGAAACCCTAATCCATATTTTTGGGGAATGCCCAAAATACCCTCTTAGGAAGTGTGGTGGCCAAGTAATCATTAACATCCAATAATCATCCATTAAGTGTGCATGAAGATTTAATGGCTTTTAGCATGTGCATTAGCTCCTAAGTGTACATTAAGGTAGGTGGGTAAATGAGGTCCTCCATGATCCATGAAATGAAGTATTTTCATCTCCATTCCTTTGTATTCACTCTTGTGCATGCATATATCTTCATGAAGCCACTTGTAAAATTCACTAAAATTCCTACAAAACAACATAGAAAATTTCAAGTAAATTGTCACAAATTAATAAATGCACAAAATGACCATTTTTACCCTATATGAAGATGAATATGTGACAATTTGAATTTTGGTTTAAACAGGTTAAAATACCCAATATGATCATTTTTTTAATTAAATTCGATAAAATATGGAAGTAAAAATATGCACGTTTACGTGCACATCATAAAGCATCAACAAGCCCTTGATCGCGCCACGCTATGGTCAGGTCAAGGTGCCTCCTGGAGGGAGGTTAGAGTGAGCTTCTACCCATACCATGCTATGGCCATTTAAAGCATCGACAAGCCTTTGACCGTGCCACTCTATAGCCAGGTTAAGACACCTCCTGGAGGGAGGACGGAGTAAGCTCTTGGTCCCGCCACGCTATGGCCTAGCCAAGGCACCGAAAAAGCTAAGGTCCTTCTTGTGGATAAGCTGACCAAGCGTTCCAGATAACAATGGACTAAGACGTCCAAGCCTGAGAAGCGACATATCAAGCAACGGACTAAGACGTCTAGGCCTGTGAAGTAGCATATCAAACAATGGACTAAGACGTCCAAGCCCGAGAAGTGGCATGTCAAACAATGACAACATACAAGGCCTAAAGGGTGGCACATGTCAAAAGAATCAAAACCCAAAGAGCGATGCAGAACAGAAGGCTTAAATAAGAATCTGCAGCCTCCGACTTATTCCCAAGAAGAGAATTTCAGTACTTTACTTATTAAAAAATGAATCTCGATTTCAGGGCTATTACTATTAATTTCTAACTTCACTCATTAATGCCCGGATCTAGGCTCTAGACTTCTATTGTGGTGACCATTATTATGGATTTCTGGTTATCATCCACTAGTATTTGAATCTAGGTTTCAGGTCTTTTGACTTTTAAATTTCATTCATCAATGCCCAAATCTAGGTTCCAGAGCAATTAATATTGAGATTTATATGAATTTCGAGTCTTCAATTAAACTCGAGAACTATCTCACTTTTACCCGAATCAGAGTCACTGGACTTCTCCTACAAACTTTCATATGATGATTTCTGGACTTTTATTAAACGATTATTATTGGCTTTCTACGAGTAATTTCCAGAAGAGGAATTTCTAAACTTCTATAATTGAATCCAAAATTGGATTTCTGGTTCTCTATGATTCGATTTTTGGTATTCTATCAATATAGTTGAAGTTGAATTCTTCTTTCTCTCTCGTTTTTACCAAAGATGGGTTTCAAGACATTCAACCGTATCCAATTATGGAATTACTTCTCGCCCATTAACATATGCTTACATAGTGACCTGTTAACTTCCAATAATAATGTGGATAAACTACTATATAGATTTCAAGTTAACAACAAAGAATATTGTTTACTTCATACTTTTTAGGGAATTGGGATCAGTAAGGAAGACTGAATGGGCCAGCAAATACAAAAACCACAGTCCAAATTATCGGAAAGCAAATTCAAAAATAACATTGTAAGAAAGGACTATAGACCAGGTGATATTTACATAATTTATTAAATTATTTACAAATATACAGTACAAGTGTATATTTCATAAGTCTTGAACAACCTTACCTAGATTTTGAGCAATTAAAGGATCAATGATGTGACGGATTGCTATACAAAGAGTTTCTTTAAGTTTCTTTTCCTTTTTCCTTATTTTGCCGACGTTATCAATAGAATCGACATGAGTCTTTAGAGCATGATTTAAATCTTTGTTGGCACCTTTGAGGGTTTTATTTCCCTTTCTAAGTTAGCAATATGCTTCTGAAGAAGATACTTTTCGTATTCAAGTTTTTGTATTCTAGCTACATACTCATTTATACGCTGTGAATACCTCACTTTTTGTTGTTCATCAATTTCATCATTTCGAACTTGACTTTTCTGCACCATTCTCCTACTACCTTCTCGTCTAAGCCAGGAGGTGGGTTAGTCGTAGCAGGAAATCTTTGAATTGCAAGAGATGCAGACCTTGTTGATTTTATGAAAGATGAAGTGATGGGAGAAGCCGTTAAATCGATATTTGGATGTTGTTCCCCATGATGAATTCTAATGATTTGCATTGAGCTTGACTGTCTTTTAATTTAATCACTAAATCGCTCATTTACGAAGAAGCTCGGACATCTTATGATCAAAATCAATCGAAGGATTTGATTTAATTTGGCGCTTCAATATAGAAATTGTGTCATCCTTATTCTTAATGTCCGCTTCAAGATTGGCAATTTGATCATTAAGGTTTCTAACAATTGTCTTTAGAAGCAAGTATCTCCTATGTCATTCAATTGCATCTGCATTGCCTTGAAAACGAGTAGACAAAGGATTCTTAAGTAAACGCCTCTTAGCGTAATAGGTTTTCCCCTCACTGGTACCTTATCTAAAATTTTATAAAACCATAAACTGTGTTCCTGCATCCACAATGGTTAAAACATAGCAATTTAAGATATAATGATGATATGCAAACAAGTAAATCAATTATGGATTACCCATCACCATTTATTTTGACTATCTATCTCAGTTATAGTTTCAAGGGTCGCTATTAACCTATTAGTTTTCATGGGCTAACTAATAACTTGTTTAAAACTTATGGACTCCAAGTCTAGTTTCAAAGTTTTCATAGGATCACTAAGAACCTATTGGCCCCTACCAATAACTTCATCATTCATGGGTTCTCCCTGAACCTATTGGTATGTCCAATAACTTTCCTCTTATCCTAGTTTTCATGGGTTGACTAGAAACTTATTGACTTCTGTCAATAACTTAATCCATATATAGTTTTCATGGGTTCACTGCAAACTTATTGACCCCTGCCAATACCTCTTTCTGATCATAATTTTCATGGGTTTACTACGAACCTGTTTATCTGACAACTTCAATATTTAGGCATCCTACATTCTGCTCTATTTGACCTCCTGGATGCAATTCTACTCATTCAGGAGTTAACTCAATTTATATTCACTACTGGGTCAACCTAGTTGGATATTCTGCCATTTCTCCCCCAAAATGCAGTTATGGGTCCATTATGATGTGAATATACATATTAGAAGAAGCAATCATATTATCATAACAATAACAACATCTATGGTTTAATATCCTTGAAATCAATTTCATATAAACCATGGTCAATCCCTTTAACCTAGTATTCTATCAGGGAAAGCTTATTCAAAAAATCTAATTTAAAAGTATTAAAAAGCTCTTTTATAATGCCATGGTTTTTGCCTATAAAAATTGAGATTGGGTTCTTTGTTTTGAAAACTAACGCTTTCGAAACCTTTAATCTTTACTTTTGAAACCATTGGAAAACTTCCTTTCGAAAGCATTCAAATCTTATTTTCAAAACACTAGGCACCTGCCATTCGAAACACTTTAAAACCCTTCCTTCGAAACCTTTCGAATGTATTAAAGTATTACCATTCAATTATAGAAGCATGGTTTTGAAACCATTTGAAAGTACCCCTTTTGAAACCATTAACCTTTATATAAAATTGTTTGGGGAAAATTTGATGGCCCCGGAACCATCCTTCAAAAGCTCAAAACATCTAAGTAAAACATTTGAAGGATAACATTGAAACCCCCTTTCGAAGTCGTTGCCTTCAAAACTCTTGATTCCTTTCAAAGGCTTTTAGGAAGTTGTTTAATACAATTTTAAAACAATAGCTACCTTTCGAAAGCATTGATAACTTCTATACCTGCGAAAGACATAATATTGGCAGTAGGGCCTCGACTAGGTTAAACCACCCTTTTCGAAAGCATTGATTTATAAACAAAGAACTCATTCCAAATCTCCACTTAGATAAAGAAGCGGCAACAGATTCGAAAGCAAAGGTTTCGACTGGGTTGAAAACATTCTTTTGAAAACAAGGCAGGCGCTTATCTTTGGAAAGCAATACAAAGGTTTCGACCCCATCAAAAGCAGTGGTTTCGATACCATTTCTTCCGCCTTTCTCCAATCCACTACGTACCATCATTGTGATACCTTGTGTACTGTTTCCGGCTTTGATAGGTTTCGACTTGATTGAAAGCGGAAGCATAGGGTCGAAAGGTGCTTCTAAAAGAGGCAAAACCCACTTTTCTAGGTAAAAACTAATTTAAAGCTATTTAAAGTAATAACTTTATAATTAACCTGCCTATTTGTAAACATTTAATTAGTTGCCTTAATCTTTTCAAATTCGTTACAAAAATAACTGCCGAAATTACTTCAGATCTAGTTGACACCATTTTAGCAAAAAAAAGCCCTTCTTTAAGCTTAGCAAATAAAACGTACAAGTCCCTCTTCGAAAATAATTTAATTTCCATAACAAATCACTTAGGAAATATCCCCAAAAATTGCAAAAATTCATTTTCAATATGTTATCTAACATATAAAATTTCAGACCCAAATTCTTCATTAAATAATTGAAATAAATTTCTAAACCCAATTATACATATTTTCCTTTAAAAATTCATAATAAATTTTCCATAGCTTATAAATTATAAAAATTAAAACCCATCTCTAAAATAATGTTTTACATAACATAAAATTTTCTCATGGCACACGAGAATCATTATAATCGATTTTGCCCTAAAAACCGTGCAAAATAATTATCAAATTATTTTGTTTCAACCCAACATGTCCAAATCCAAGCATATCATCAATCAAAATCATCATAATAATGGATTTAATCTTAAACCCAAAAAACAAATGATCATAAAACAAAATAAAGATTATTTAGATTATTATTATTCACCTTGATTAGGATAAGGACTTTGAGATTGAGATTAATCTTCTTTTCTTTAATTCCTTAGCTTTAGATTGATTTCCCCCTTTTTCTTTCTCTAGTAATGGTCGACTTTGTTTTCCTTTTGATTTACGTTTTTGTGAAATGAAAAATAAACATGTAGCACAAAGGAAATGGAATATATAAGGGTAATGGAATTAAGGTGCGTAATTACCCTAAATACCCTTGCGTTAATTAATTAACATATATAACCATTTATAAGCCCATTTAAATAATTAAGCACGATCTTTAATTATTTATTCAAATCTCAATCCCCTTATCACTATAATATTTACATTATTCTATTTAATTTATCTAATTAAATCTCCTGAAATTAGAGGTGTTACAGGCTCCCCTCCTTAAAGAATTTCGTCCTCAATATTCAGTAAGGACTAAATACTAAACATAGCAACCATCTATAACAACTCCTAACAATCATACTAGCCAACCTGATTAGCAACTATCTATATAAAGCTAATATAGATATACCCTCAAAGCAGATCAGGATAAGTATCTCCAATCATGTCTTCTGTCTTCCAAGTACTGGCCTTCTCATTGTGGATCCACTAAACTTTCACTAAACTGGCTGTCTTGTTCCTCAATCTTTTCTCATCTCTCGCTACAACTTGAACTGGTTTTCTAACAAAAGTCAAATTAGGCTCTACTGTCAAATCTTCCAATCCCGTCGGAGGAATAGTAGTCTCTGGACCATGCACATACTTGCAAAGATGAGACATATGAAACACGTTATGGACACCTACCATGCTGCTCGGCGACTCTACTCTATATGTGAACTTACCGATCCTCTCTATAACTTGAAACGGACCAACATATCTCGGTGCCAGTTTCCCTGTCTTTCAAAATCATACCATGCCCTTCATTAATGAGACCTTAATGAAAACCTTATCTCAAATTGAGAATTCTAGGTCTTTACGCCTTAAATCTGTGTAACACTTCTATCTGGACTGAGCTTCCTTCATCCTTTCTCGGATTAACTCAATCTTTTATGCCGCCTCTCTAACTTGCTCTGGACCTAAGACTAATCTTCTCCAGTCTCCAACCAACATACTAGTGATTTGCATGGCCTTCCATACAAAGCTTCAAAAGGTGCCATTCCTATACTAGTCTGATTACTATTATTATAGGAAAACACAACCAAATGTAGGTGATCTTCCCAAGATCCACCAAAGTCCAATACACAAGCTCTCAATAAATCCTCGAGTACCTTATTAACTCTCTCTGCCCGCCCATTCGTTTGAGGGTGATATGTAGTACTCATCTTGAGCTTAGTGCCTAACACATCTTGTAGACACTTCTAGAATTCACTAGTGAACAAAGCATCTTTGTCGCTGTCTATACTACTAGGAATCCCATGTAGTCTAACTATGTTCTTCATGAACAACTTGGCTAGAGTAGGTGCCTTCCTGGTTGACTTAACCGGAATGAAATGGGCACTCTTAGTCAACCTGTCCACTAGGACTCATATACTTTAATTACCTCTATTTGACCTTGGCAACCCGTCTATTAAATTCATGGATATCGAATCCCATTTTCGAACTGGAATCTCTTAAGGTTGAAGCAATCCACTCGACTTCTGATGTTCATCTTTCAATTGTTGATAGTTTGCATACTGCGTAACCCACAAGCCAACATCCCTCTTTATACCTTCCCAATAGAAGTTCCTCTTCATATCTTGGTACATCATGGTCCCTCCATGATGAATCATAAACTTGGATCGATGGCATTCACCAAGAACTTCTTTCCTTAAGTCCTCTTCCTTTGGAACACACAATCGTCCCTTCTTTCTCAACCATCCTCTCTGGTCAAAACTAAAATCCTTTAGATCATCGATCTCTGATCCTACCTAAAGCCTTCTAATCCTCTTAGCTAATAATGGATCCTCCTTCTGCTTAGAACCAATCCTTTCGATCAATGTTGGTCGAACTTCTAAATAGGACAACATAGCGGTACTCTGACTAGAACTAGCAGTCAATCTTAAATGCACACTACAAGTAGTCAAAGCTTTTAAATCTTTCCATTCTGCAAACAGAGCTAACACCACATTTCGATGTCTTCTGCTAAGAGCATCCGGTACTTTATTTCTTTTCCGAGGAGTATACTCTATTCCAAAATTATAAGCGGCTAAAAACTCCAGTCATCTCTGCTGTCTCATATTCAGCTCCTTCTGAGAGAATAAATGCTTTAAGGACTTATGATCCGTGTATAGATCAAATCTCTCCCATAAGAGATAATGTTTCCAAATCTTTAATGTGAAGATCATCGTAGCCAACTCCAAATCAAGAGTAGGATTTCTCACTTCATGTGGTCTAAGCTGTCGTGATGCGTAGGAAATAACTTTACCCTTCTGCATCAACACAGCTCCTAATCCAGTCCCACATGCATCGGTATATACCACCAACCCTTGGTTTTCGTCTGGAACTACTAACACAGGTGCATTGGTCAACAAAAGCTTTAACTTAAGGAATGCTTCCTCACATTTGTCGGACCAAACAAGCTTCACCTCCTTCCTAGTTAACTTAGTCAAAGGTGCTGCTATCCACGAGAAATCCTTGATGAACCTCTGGTAATAGCCATCAAGTCCAAGAAAACTCATTATCTCAGTCACCGCCTATGGTCTCTTCCACTTATTAACAGCTTTGATCTTATCTGGATCGACTGGCAAACCCTTCTATAAAACCACATGACCAAGAAACTTAACCTCTTTCTTCCAAAAATTACACTTGGAATACTTCGCTTTTAGCTGATGCTACCTCAACGTCTTAAGCACCACTCTAAGATTATCCTCATGCTCTTTTTCATCCCTAGAGTATACTAAAATGTCATCTATAAACACCAATACAAATCTATCCAAGTACTCTCGGAAGACTCAGTTCATCAAATCCATGAAGAAATCAGGTGCATTCGTTAACCCGAATGGCATTACTAACCACTCATATGAACCATACCTAGTTCGAAATGCTATCAAAGGAATATCATCCTCTGCCACTCTTAACTAATCGAAACCAGTTGCCAAATCCAACTGGGAAAATACTCTGACCCTACACAACTGATCAAATAGATCATCAATTCTCGGCAAAGGATGCTTATTCTTAATCGTCCTCTCATTTAACTTACGATAGTCGATACACATCCTCAACGACCTACCTGGCTTTTTCACGAACACCGCAACCGCTTCCCAAGGTGAATTGCTTGGTCTAATAAAATTCCTTCCTTCTAGATCCACTATTTGCACCTTCAATTCCTTCATTTTAGTCGGTGTCATCCTGCTAGTTGGTCTACTTATAGGTTTAGCTCCTGGCACAAGATCTATCTGAAACTCAACAGTTCATTTCGGTGGTAGTCCTGTAACCGACTCAAAAACATCTGCAAAATTTCTTGTTACTCGAACCTGACTTAAATCTTCCCCTACTTCCATAGGACTTAGCAAAACACAACTACTCCGGGCAGAATTGTCTACTGAGAATATGATTCGATTATGACTATCGGGGTGTCTTAGTGATATCTCCCCGTCCTAGCAAAATATCCAAGCCTTATACTTACCCAACCAATCCATACCCAAAATGATTCTAAAATATACAAAATAAAAAACATACAGACTACATGCAAACTTATGACCTAACAATTCAAGATCTAATTGGTCACATCTTATCCCTAGAGTTGCATACCCTCCTATTGAATTTGCAACCCTTAAGGAAGTAAAAAGGTATATGGGTTCTAAGAATAACTTATCAACCAAACACTAAGATATAATTGAGTGTGATGCACCGGTATCAAATAGTATCCTAACTGGTATACTCTGAATCAAAAGCGTACCTTCCATCACAGTCTTTCCTTTTTTAGCTATAGTTGGCCTAGTAGATGATGGTCTGACAGCAAAAACCTTTCCCTTGTCTGTCCTAACTAGCTCTGGACACTGGTTCTTATATTGCCTAACCTGGTCATAGTTGAAATGCTTCACATTCTTCTTTTCAGCAACCTTCTTTCACTGCCTGACTGGCACTCGTATGCATTATGACCTTTCTTTTCAAACTTGAAGCAAACTAAATCAGCATTTGCTTTTTTGGCTGCCTCTCCCTTTTTGGCTCCCTTCTTCTTAAAGAACTTTCTCTTCTTTCCTTGATAACCCTGGGTTTCAATCGGTTTTTTTCGCAAAAATAGCAAGTATCTCCTCATGTCTGATTGCCATATCCACAACTACATTACAAGGATACACAGATATGCATCAGGGTCGCCCCAGCAACCTCGGGCCTCAATCCTCGAATGAACTTCTCATTCCTCCTGATGTCACTGTCTATAGTAGCATACCCATATTGGGACAACTCATCAAACTTAGCAGCATACTCGATTACCGACATCTCTCCCTGCACCAAAATCCATAAACTTTCTCAACAACGCTAACTTAGCAACTTCAGACAAAAACCTCTGTTCAAATATCCTTCTAAAATATACCCAAGTCAACTCCTCCTCCTGAACCCCGGTAGTAACACTATTCCACCAATGAAGTGCTGCCCCTTGCAACTGCCTAGAGGCCAGCGTCCTCTTCTGCTCATCATCCAAACCCAAATCAAAAAAGATTCTCACGCAATGCAACAGCAAATTCTCAACTTCTATGGCATCCTCCATTCCCATAAACAGTTTCCCGCCAAGACTGGTGTAGTCACTGCTCAGCTTAGCATAATTATTCCTAACTGGAGCCATAGGATCTGCTCCTCCAACATTTCCAGCCACACTAGCAGTTGCTCCTGCTTGCATCAGATTGACAAAGAACTGGTATATCACCCCCACATCCATTGGTGGATTTCCAGCACCCATATTGGCCTTTGTGTTTTGGTTAGCATTAGCCTGTCGACCCGGGTTCCTCCTAGTGGGTCGAACATTTCCGTTAGTTATGGTGCTTCCTCCACCGAGATTTCTTCTTCCGTTTCCTTCCTCCATATCTTCTTTCTCGTAAATCTGCATACGACCCTTAGTAAGATACAAAAGAACGGTCTAAGAGAGAAGGGAATACGTACTTATATATATATATATATTTCATATACAAGTACGTTACTGTAACGTTCACCCAAACCCCAATCTTATTTTCTGATTCATTGGATTATGTTTTGAAAAATCTTTTAGGTTTAAATTTCTTCGAAGTTTCATAAACCTATGCTTTGATACCAACTTGTAACATCCTCTACTTGGAGGCCACAAAATAACGGCTACGGATACTGCAGTTATCCATAGTTATTAATCCTCGGCAACCAAATACGGTAATGTTAGATACATTGATATAGTAGAAACACATGGATATGGAAAATTTTAAAACCAACAAACAACTTTCTCATTCCATTTCAAAGCATTTCAAATTCATTACATAATCCCAAGACGAGAAGCACGTTTAGAGAAAATATAATTATTACAACATACGCCAAGAGCGACATGTGAAGATGCCCCGTTGGATGATCAGCGTATATATATAGGCAATTAAGCAACTTTGCCATTACATCAATAACACATCGGAATCAAAATAGAAAAGAACTCTAAATAGCTATCGTGCCTCCTGCACGTCTCCGGAATCTTATTCGTCTAAAGAGATACCTGAAAACCTCAACTCTCAAACTACACAAAATCAATTGAGCACCCGAGAGTTTAAGGGCAAAACATAAACTTCGAGTCAGACGTAAAGCCTGGTATGAATAATAACATACAATCTCAAACCATTCAGATATCTAGTGAGACCATGCCGCTTAGCGGAATGGCTTTTCCCCTCACTAGTATCTTATCCAAAATTTTGATACAACCATATACTGTTCTCTTGCATCCACAATGGTTAAAACATAGCAATTTAAACTATTATGATGATATGCAAACAAGTAAATCAACTCTAGATTACCCTTTCCCATTTATTTTGACTATTTATCTCAACTATAGTTTCTACGGTCACTATTAACCTATTAGTTTTCATGGTCTTACTAACCTATTTAAAACTTATGAAGTCCCTGTCCGATTTTATAGTTTTCATGGGATCACTAAGAACCTATTAGCCCCTGCCAATAACTTCTTCATTGATGGGTTCTCCCTGAACTTATTAGTATCTCCAATAACTTTCCTCTTATCCTAGTTTTCATGGGTTGAATAGGAACCTATTGACTTCTGTCAATAACTTAATCTAGATATAGTTTTCATGGGTTCACTATAAACCTATTGACCGATGCCAATAACTCTTTCTAATCATAGTTTTTATAGTTTTACTATGAACCTGTCTATCTAACAACTTCAATATTTCGGCATCCTACATTCTGGTCTATCTGACCTCCTGGATGCAATTCTACTCATTCATAAGTTAACTCAATTTATATTCACTACTGGGTCAACCTAGCTGGATATTCTACCCTTTCTCTCTAAAAATGCAAATATGGGTCCATTATGATGTGAATATACATATTAGAAGAAGCAATCATATTATCATAACAATACCAACATCTGCAGTTTAATATCCTTGAAATCAATTTCATATAAAACATGGTTAATCCCTTTAACGTAGTATTCTATCAGGGAAAGCTTCTTCAAAAACTCCAATTTAAAAGTAATAAAAAGCTCTTTTATAATGACATGGGTTTTGCCTTTAAAATTTGAGATTGGGTTCTTTGTTTTGAAAACCAATGCTTTCGAAACCTTTAATCTTTACTTTTGAAAACATTGGAAAACTTCCTTTTGAAAGCATTCAAATCTTCTTTTCAAAACACTAGGCACCTGCCTTTCGAAACACTTTAAAACCCTTCTTTCGAAACCTTTCGAATGTATTAAAGTATTACCATTCAATTATAGAAGCACACCTTCGAAACCATTTGAAAGCACCCCTTTCGAAACCATTGGATTTAACTTAAAAATATCTTTTGGGTCAAAGGGAATATAAATGAAAGTACCCCTTTTGAAACCATTAATATTTATATAAAATTGTTTAGCAAAAAATTGATTGCTTCGGAACCATCCTTTCGAAAGCTCAAAAAATTTAAGTAAAACATATTAAGGATAGCATCAAAACCCCCTTTTGAAGCCATTGCCTTCGAAACTCTTGGTCCCTTTCAAAGGCTTTAAGAAGTGGCTTAATACAATTTTAAAACAATAGCTACCTTTCGAAAGCATTGATAACTTCAATACCTTCGAAAGGCATATGATGGTAGTAGGGTCTCGACTAGGTCAAAACCACCCAGTTTGAAAGCATTGATTTATAAACAAGGAACTCATTCAAAAGCCCCACTTAGACAAAGAAGCGACAACAAATTTGAAAAAAAAGGTTTCGACTTGGTCAAAAGCATTTATTTGAAAACAAGACAGGTGCTTATCTTTGGAAAGCAAAACAAAGGTTTCGACCCCATCAAAAGCAGTGGTTTCGATACCATATCTTCTGCCTTCCTCCAATCCACTATGTACCATCATTGTGATACCTTGTGTATTGGTTCCGACTTTGGTAGATTTCGACTTGATTGAAGGCAACATCATAGGGTCGAAAGGTTCTTGTAAAACAGGCAGAACCCACTTTTCTGGGTAAAAATTGATTTAAAGCTATTTAAAGTAATAACTTTATAACTAACCTTCCTATTTGTAAACATTTAATTGGTTGCCTTGATATTTTCAAATCCTTTACAAAAATAACTTCCAAAATTACTTCAGATCTAATTAACAGCATTTTAGCAAATAAGCCTTTCTTTAAGCTAAGCAAATAAAATGTATAAGTCCCTCTTCGAAAATAATTTAATTTCCATAATAAATCACTTAGGAAATATCCCCAAAAATTACACAAATTTACTTTCAATATGTTATCTAACATATAAAAGTTTCAGACCCAAATTCATCATTAAATAATCGAAATAAATTTCTAAATCCAATTATATATATTTTCCTTTGAAAATTCATAATAAATTTTCCATAGCTTGGAAAATTATAAAGATTAAAACCATCTCTAAAATAATGTTTCACATAACATAAAATTTTCTCATGTCGTATGAAAATCATTATAATTTATTTTACCCTTAAAGCCGTGTAAAATAATTATCAAACTATTTTGTTTGTAACCAACATGTCCAAATCTAGGCATATCATCAATCAAAATCATCATAATAATGGATTAAATCTTAAACCTGAAAAACAAATGATTATAAAACAAAATAGAGATGATTTAGATTATTATTCACCTTGATTAGGATAAGGACTTTGAGATTTGATTGAGATTAATCTTCCTTGCTTTAATTCCTTTAGCTTTAGATTGATTTTCCCATTTTTATTTCTCTAGTAATTGTCGACTTTGTTATCCTTTTGATTTACATTTTTGTGAAATGAAAATTGAACGTGTAGCATAAAGAAAATGCGATATATAAAGGTAATGGGATTAAGGTGCGTAATTACCCTAAATACCCTTGCGTTAATTAATTAACATATATATCCATTTATAAGCCCATTTATATAATTAAGCATGGCCTTAATTATTTATTCAAATCTCAATCCCCTTATCAATATAATATTTACATTATTCTATTTAATTTATCTAATTAATTTTCTAAATAATGTTATCAAAAATTAGGGGTGCTGCAAATTAATTTTCGATTCTTTACCAAAAGTCTATCATATCGAAGGCATGCCCTCTTTAGTCGGGAGGTGGCTTCCTGGTCTTTGAAAGACTCTAACACCACAGCACTTTTATTAAGCCTATGATACTTGTCAGAGAGTGCATTATGTTCTTTTAATTGCTTATCTAACTCTCTATAGAAGCTATTTATTTCTTCTTGTTTTCTTTCAAGCTTTGTTTTACAAAGTTGGGTAGATTTCTTTTTTATCTAAAATAAAACGATTTCAGCTATTATTAGCTTGGAAATGGAAGCCATTAGGACAAGGAATCCCACACCTAAGAAATGGGAACTAAAGTTTGCAGCACTTGTTTTTTTGCCTTTGTTCTTCGCCATTAATGTCGACAGTTTCTTCATAAAGATCAGAAGGCTCGGGGAGTTCAGTTGGCCTTGTTTCACGATCGGTAGGATCAGGGTTAACTTTTTCTGAGGCCCTAGGGATATCATCGCCATCTTTTTCAAGAGCATCGGCATGACCACCTTCGTTGCCACCTGAACCCCGGCCTCTATCTCCATTATCATCATTACTATCGTCATTATCATCATCATTATCATCATAATTGCCACGTTCTTCTGCGGCGACTTCATCTTATCACCTTCTTCATCAGATTCAGAGTCTACATCGATAGAAGGGGATTCAAGAGATAAGATTTGACAGCATCAATCTCTTCTCTCCCAGGGACTTCGACTCCCTGCTCCATTCCTTTGACCTTGTCTATAAATCTTTCAACTAGAGTAGGATCGAGTGAAAGGAAGCTCAAGTCTTAGCACTTTTTAATGTTGTCGGCGTAGGCGAGCTTAAGGGCGTCCATATATGAGTTCATAATGATGTCGTTGAGGGAAGTACTTAGAAATTGTGACACACTTTGCTTGGCTAAAGAAATAGTGTTAACATCCAACATTAAGGAATTTTTCTTTTTCTCCAACTTCTTCATCGGAGAGGATTGTTTGACCACCATTCGAGCCTTCTCATCTTCAGATTCTTTCAAACCCAATTTTAAAGCCAAATTTTCATCGGCTAAGAGCTGTTTTGCTTTCCTCTCTTCAGAAATAATATATTCTACTTGAGCAAAAGAGGCTCCTAATCTTTCCTGTTCCTTCACAGCATTATTTTTGTCAGCAGAAAGGGAGATAATCTGACTGTTCAAGGTTGAGATTTCCTCTTGAAGCCTGGATGTCTCAACAGAAGATTTCGAAGTAATTTCTTGAAGAGAGAACCAGCTTTTAGAAATCTGAAAGGAAGATCACAACATGGTTCAAAATTTAGTAAGAAATAATAATAGGAAGGTTAAATAATATAGAACTTACCTGAAGTTGTTGCTCTATTAAAAATCGACAATGACCTACTGGGTCAAGAACAGAAGAAGGTGAATGAATGGAAGTAAAAGACGAAGAATTCATGATAGATTGTACAGTTTTCTCAAAATCATTAGAAGGCACTGGTGATGTGGGTCTTGAAGGGTTCAACTCCTGAGAGGGAGTTGAAGTTCCCAAATCTTATTGCATCTGCTCGATGACATGAGAAGAATTAGAAACGACAACACGAGATATGGGATCATCCTTTGAGGGAGTTGTTTTGGATCGATCAATGGGAGCTTCAAGAATAGGAGTCTCTAAAGTTTTTCCCATGTCGACAGTTTCACCCTCTTTCGGTGGCGGAGAAGATTGGACGTCAACAATCTTAGCTTCTTAAGTGATGAGCCCGTTGCAGCCACCTCACCCAATTTTCTTGTGGCGATCATCTTTGACCTAGCGATGGCCTGAGTCAAGGATGAGGCACTAGATGTAGAAGTTGGGAGAACTGGGTTACTTATGATCAATTCGACTGAAGAAGCAGTTGCTGAAAATTTGAAAAGTAGAAGTTAGTAAAGTAATCTAAGGAGTAACACAATAATAAATTGTAAGTACTACGCTTAAGCTTACCAGAATGATTTGGGCAAATTGGAGACATAGGAGAAAAGTTCTTAGGATCGCCCAAAGATAAGAAACGTTTGCTTCGGGAAGTATGTTAGACAAGAGTAGGTTGTCCAAGGACCTTTGACTAGCAGG
The DNA here is from genome assembly GCA_030737815.1 of Allium fistulosum. NCBI lineage: Eukaryota > Viridiplantae > Streptophyta > Magnoliopsida > Asparagales > Amaryllidaceae > Allium > Allium fistulosum. Next base: position 417,563,765 of record CM060907.1, on the reverse strand, counting down.
GAGAAGAGAATGTTTTCGAAGATTAGATGGTGTCAGTAGTGTAAGCCTATTTCGGATGCTAAAGTAGCAATCAACATCTTTACAGTTCTTTTATCCTCATTATTGAGATCTTTAGCATTAGGACCTGATGTGCACGTAAATGTGGATATTTTTACCACCATATTTAATCTATTTAAATTAAATAAATGATCATATTGGGTATTTTAACTTGTTTAAACCAAAATTCATATTATTTTCAAATCGTCACATATTCATCTTCATCCAAGGGCAAAATGGTCATTTTTGTGCATATATTAATTTGAGAATATTTAATTGGAAATTTCTATATTATTTTATAGAAATTTGGCTTCATATACAAGTGGTTTCATGAAGATGTATGCATGCACAAGAGTGAAGATAAAGAAATGAAGATGGAAATAATTCAAAGGCATGATAATGGAGGACCCCACCTACCCTCCTACCTTAATGTACAAATTAGAGGCTAATGCACATGCTTATGGAATTAATGGCTTCATGTACACTTAAATGATGATTAGTAGAAGCTAATGATTACTTGGCCTCCACACTTTCTCAAGGGTATTTTGGGCATTCCCCAAAAATATGAATTAGGGTTTCATACATGTATAAAGACCCCTTATGTTTCATGTAACCTTCCTCCTTCCTTAGTCTCTCTTTAGTTTAAATAACTTAATTTTTGTTGGAAATTTTGACGAGTAAATGACTTAAATTTTAAGATAATGACCAAAACCTATATTTAACTTATTCATGTCAATTTAAAAATAAATCCTTCATTGTAAATATTTTCAAAAACTCGCATTCATCTCTTCGTAAATAAATCTTGCATTTTGTAAATATTTTCATCCTGCATTTGGATTTTGTGGGTAGTATCCGCTGAAAACCCTCACGAGACAACACTCGTCCTACTAGGGACACCCAGAGGTTTAACGGCTTGTTGCATACGCTTAATGCAATCGTGCTCCCTACAAAAATGGATTTATCTTAGTTTTTCCTTTATTCGAGGACGAATAAAAAGATAAATATGGGAGTATTTGATGTGCACGTAAATGTGCATATTTTTACCACCATATTTAATCTATTTAAATTAAATAAATGATCATATTGGGTATTTTAACTTGTTTAAACCAAAATTCATATTATTTTCAAATCGTCACATATTCATCTTCATCCAAGGGCAAAATGGCCATTTTTGTGCATATATTAATTTGAGAAAATTTAATTGGAAATTTCTATATTATTTTATAGGAATTTGGCTTCATATACAAGTGGTTTCATGAAGATGTATGCATGCACAAGAGTGAAGATAAAGAAATGAAGATGGAAATAATTCAAAGGCATGATAATGGAGGACCCCACCTACCCACCTATCTTAATGTACAAATTAGATGCTAATGCACATGCTTATGGAATTAATGGCTTCATGTACACTTAAATGATGATTAGTAAAAGCTAATGATTACTTGGCCTCCACAATTTCTCAAGGGTATTTTGGGCATTACCCAAAAATATGAATTAGGGTTTCATACATGTATAAAGACCCCTTATGTTTCATGTAACCTTCTTCCTTCTTAGTCTCTCTTTAGTTAGTTTTTAGCTTAGAAAATAAATCAAAGCTCTCTTTCTTTTCATGGCTACTTAGCCATTTCTTCTCTTATGTAATTCCTTTTTTTATGCAATGTAATTATTGTTTCCTTTTAATTACATGTTCATTTCCTTTCATGCTAGTAGTGTAGATTTTCTTTTGTGCAATTAGAATAGTTTTCTTTCATTTAGCTTTCTTTTTGCTTTCATGTTGCAAGCTACATTTGTTAATCAAACGACAAATATGAGAGGCTAAACCCCTTCAATTTAGGGGTAATGAAGCTCTTTAATTATGTAGCTTCAACTATTTATTAATTCATGCTCTCTTTTTGTGCTCAATGATGATGATAGAACTAGTTTACTATTTGTTTTTGCTTTGAATTTGATAGCCTATATTGTTGACACCAAATAGGCTATGCTTAAACAATCACTAACACTAATTGCCTCTTCATCAAAATATGATTATGGTAAAAGAAAGTGATTTGAAATTAAAATTTGATGGTTTATATTTCTAATCAATAGTTAATAGACCACACTTAAAATAGATTTCATTTTCATTGTCAAGTTTCATGAAAGTTAGTAAGTGTTTTAAGGGGTGTGTCAAAGTTTGATGGCTTATGTTGGCTAACTAATAGAACAAACATGTCATACTTATGATAGGAACATCAATTAAAGCACTCATGACCATAAAAAAGAGATCATGATTTCATATGTGTTGAACTACATGATCTAGAGAGTGGATTTATTCTCTAAATTGTCATTTAACTCTTATATTTGCATCTCTTTTTTTTTCAGTTAGTTAGTTCATTCTCTAATTCTCTAGCTTAACTTTCACTCGACTTTGGTTTAATTTGATTGAATAGATTTTAAAATCATCAATTCCCTGCGGATCGACCCGTACTCGCCACGTACTTCAATAGTACGTCGTGCGCTTGCGGTAAAATTTATTTCTAAATTCGTTCGACGGTTTTCTAAACCGATAGAAAATCCGTCATCTAACAGGACCTGATAAAGAAGCATAGATCAGCAAAAGAAAGTAATTGAAGAAAGGTAAAGACTATGATCTACTTACTAGGAGAGGAAAAGACTCCATTGATGTTAGAAAAACATTTGACGAAGAAAAACTGCGTCTCCTGGTCTCTAAATTTATTTACCACCTCTGAAATTAGTTTTTTAGAGGAATTAGCTCTGAAAATATGGTTGTTAAGATTGCTGAGTTTGACAAGTGAACTAAATAGCCGAGAACTTCAGCATTTAGTGAAGAAATGCTTGATTCCAGAGCCATAAGTTCCAAAGGGAGAAGGTATGTATAGACATTAGGTGATAACTAGATGGGTGCAATGCCCAGATGGGTCACAAACTTAGACAAAAAATCTGGGAAGGGAAGGAAACCACCATGCCAAATATGAATGGCAGTATAAGCGAAGTACCTTTGGGAGGATTTTGAATGGTATCGCTATCGCTAGGGGGAATGGCTTTTACTCCAGTGATGCCAAAGTCATTCAGGATGGCATCAAACTTATCTTGAGAAGATATCAGAGAATGTTTGGAGACGACTTCGACCTTCTTTGAAGAAGATTCTACCTCTAGGGTTTTATCTTTTTCAGGTTACTTAGAGACCTTTTTCAAGCCCATGATTCTGTTAGGTGAAATCATTTCATTAGAAGTTATAATTAGTTTTATAATTAACACCTTTCAAAGATGTCAAAAACCTATTGCAATGGTTCAAATATCAACTAAGTATATAACTTAATATCTTTAAAAGGATGTTAAAGTCAATTTGGGTCATAAAATTCATTGTGCTTCCAATGATGTTAAAGGCTTAGATGGAATGGAAACACATAGTAACACCCTTTAACAATGTCGAAAGCCCAGAAAAAAATTTACTACTAAAAAGGAATAACTAACCTTATATTACTTATTTCAATATATATATGTTAACAACATTTCACAATTAAACCCAATAAACCCTTCGATAACGTCAAAACCAACAAATTTTGTTTTGCTAAAAGAATACGAATATTACTAAAACATTATACTTTTATTAAGTCGAAAGGTTCGAATCCAGAAAAAATTGATACAAATAAAAAGTGCTTTGGAATGTTTCGACGGTGTTTATAAAAATGATAGTTATACCTCTGATAACTACAATGGATTTCTAGAGTCGAAAGGGGGTTAAAGTTTCGAAAGCATGTAGACAACTAAATTAGTTTTGATTTGGGAGGTTTCAATCAAGTCGAAAAGGTTGATAAGAATTACAACTTTCACAAAATATATTATTCTCGGTCTAATTTATGAGAAGAAGTGTAAATTTCTAACTCTCAACACCTTCTAAAAAAATTAAAATTGGGCATGAATCCAATGACAGGTAAATCCACTTTAATATACATTAGGTTTCGAATCCTTAAAATAAAAGTTAGGCTTTCGAAAGTATGTATTATGTGACCATTAAATGAAACACATTAATATGACTTCTTCGAAAGGCGTCAAAAAGTTTTGAAACATACTTCTATTTTCGAAGGAGTCCATTTCTTATTGGTTGCATCAACTCCTTTGAGAGGGTTCACTCAAAGTTAAACACATAACCTCCTTTTGACCCGTTCGAAAGAGGTCGAAATAGTAAAATAGAATTGACCGTCTTACCCCTTTCAAAAAGATTAAAAAAGGGTTTAAAAGTCAAATTACAATTGCTGGTGTTAATTCATACAATTTAGCCTTCTCCTTGAAGCCACTGGAAAGGTGTTTTCTCCCCAATTTAATTTTGACCTAATACTTCAAAAAGTTAATAATTAAATCGATTCGAGGGCGAATTTACAATCAACGACAGCAAAAATCCCTAAAATATAAACTCGAACCATAATTGAAAAAAAAGGAGAGCTTGAGTTCGTACATAGTAATGGAAAATAGCCCCTAAACCTGATGAATTTGAATTCTAACTCAAAATTAACATCATAAATCGAACAAAATAAACATATAAGTGAATCCAAGAATAATTTCATACGAATGAAAACACGAATTGTCTTTACGAACTTAGAACAGAAAGACAAGTTCAAACCTAAAGAATTTGAAATTGAAATCAAGCGTGGTAAATTAGTTTTAAGGATAAAACAACAAGCACATACCTTGAATTCGAACTCGTGTTAAATGAAACTAGGAATTTTAAAAGAAGATGAAATTTTTTATTCTTGTTGTAAGCTCTTAATGGTAGGTAAATGAAAAAGAGGGGAAGAAAGCGCAATTTATAAAAATAGCAGATGTAGAGAAAGCTATCCGATCAAATTTAAAAGAACGGTCGAGATCTACCTAGGAATATCAAAAGGCGGGAAATTTTATGGGTTTCGAAATGGTTGACTTGGAAAGTCAAAAGCACCCTTCGCAAGGGGGGCAAGTGTTACCACCAATTTTCACTTCAACCTTGTCGAAATCAAGAAGAATAAAAGAGAAGGGTTTACAAGAGATGATAGCATCAACAAAGCCTTACGAAGGAATCGAAGGGACGCTACAACAAAAGTTAGGGGAGATGTAAGCTTTCGAAGGGGTCGAAAGGGGACAAAAGCACCCTTTCACTTCAATTTATTCCTTTCGAAATGGATGCTTTCACATGCATGAAGACGCTTCAAATAAGTTGAGGAACACCTTTCGAAGGCAACAAATTACAGGCTCTCACATGCGCACCAAACCTTTCGAAACAGAGGGTTTTGCCTTCATTCACATTCCACAGAAGGATGTTTTGCTAGAGCGACCCCTTCAAAAGCATAAATAAGCCTTTTGAACCAATCGAAAACCATTCACAATTATGAAAGAAGAGCTTACTAAAGTTTAATATTGCAATCTTCTACACCAGAGGATGGTATTCCACATTAATCAGCAAGTATGCATTTGAAAGCTACCTTTCGCATTAAAACCTTATGTGCCTTAACTCCTTCGAAGCCCCAAAGATCTACCCATTGATAGAGTCGAAAGCTCGTATCTTTTCTTGCTTGCAACAACATAGTAACACAAAGTAAAGAAGCGCACCTACCCCTTTCGATGAAGTCGAAAGCACTTAGATCCATTTAAAAGCAATGCAGAACAATGCCCTAATGTGAATGGCAACAAAAAGTCTCCAAGGCCGCCTTTCGACCAAGTCGAAATGACTGATTCGAAAGGTGCCAACCCGCACCTATAAATAAGACCCAAGGGGTCGGGTTTAAGGGGCCGAATTTATTTACTTCATTCTTGTACTTTCTTAAATTTGTAAACCCTAATTCTCAAAATAGATTGGGATTCAACTACTTTATATACCTAATTTTCAAATATCAAAGAAATATATCGTTCAAATAAAGTTTATGGTATTCTTGGATATGTTAACGGATTCAATGTTTTTTATGTGGTTCTGATTATAATCTTCCCACATCAACATAATCGAAAGGTCACCTTTAGAGGAAGTCGATACCTTTTAGCTCATCCGATATCCTTAGATCCTTAGGTCCTAAACTCAAGTCATTGAAAGGCTAACCTCCGAAGAAGTCAGAACCTTTTAATTCAACTCATACCCTTAGATCATTAGTACCAACCTCAAGTCACCTCAATTATTTCGAAAGGGTGGTTTTGTAAGGATAACTAAACCAACTTAACTAGTTCGAAAGTTATTCCTGAAGAGGGGTTCAGGTGTTTTGACCATGTCGAAAGGAAGTTCCGAAGGAATCGCTTATACTTTAACTGTACTTTGGGATGTTGATAAATTTTCTTGTTAATAATACATCTACATACTTATGGATTGTTTTTCCATGAGATCTCAATAAAAAGGGTTGCAAAGTAACCGAGGTGATGACATATTCGGTGCTATCCAGTAAGGGGTATGCCGGTCTTGTGTTGGTAGGGGATCCTAGTGAGCTCCTCAGTACATTTTCTAGACGTGTATCGTGATAGGTGGTACCCCGGTGCCTTGTCATAGTATGGAATCCATTCTCTAATAAGCGCCTTACGGTTTTGATTATGCAAGCATTTTAGCTATTTTCATATTTTTCTTTAACCTCTAGACATTATAATATCACTGTATTTTCTATAATAAGTGTTTTGGTTATCGTAAGGTAAAACCCGTCCGTGTTTATGTGCGGCATGGTCTTACTATATATCTTTGATTTTAAAAGGGTTTTAAACATAATAATTCAGTTGTTTGAGTTTACTCACACCAGATCCATGTCTGACTCAGAGTTTTCTTTTCTTTTCCTAAAACTCTTGGGTGCTCAAATTTTTAAGGGCAGTCAAGTAGTTAAGGTTTTCCCACGGATGCATTTTGGAGGAGCTTGGAGTAGGAGGCTTCATCGATAGCTAGTTATTAGCTTGTTTTTGTTGTATTATATGCATCTTGTATTAGTTAAGTAGGGACAGGCTGTTATAACTGTCATAGGGTAGAATTTGTATTAGTATGACCCTGATATATAATTTTTGAAATGATTTTGTAAAGTTTTATGTTGACTAATATATGTTATTTCGTTGCGTTATGAGATTCTTTGATTGTTTAGTTTCTTCTATCTTCTATCTCCTTTCTTTCCCCTAACAATCTGTCTTTTCGGCACTTAGTTGTTCGACACATGAATACCGTGGATGTATTAGTGTCGACTTCTGGGGTTCGAAAATGGGGTCGTTACAGTGTGGTATTGTAACATCCCGTATTTTTAAGCTATTGAATTTGAACATTTAATTCGTTTTAAATGTTAATGTGGATTCTTAATTGATTTTGAAATGAATGGATTTGGGTTCAATCAATGAAAATGAGCTATAATTTTAATTTATAGCAATTCTGGTTGAATTTGATTAATGGAAAAATAATAATTAAATATTCGGGATTAGGATAAAAAGGTGAATCTGGGTGTAAATAGCTATAAAATGGTTTTAAAATTTATTTTAAAGTCTATTCGGACATAAATAATGTTGTTGGACTTTTAGAGGAATTTTTAAGTTAATAAATTAATATTTGGGATTTTATATTAATTTAAAAAATGAATTTAATATTATTAAAATGCAAATTTATCAGATTTTAGTTCGGAATGAGCCAGAATGATTTTTAATGTGTTTATAAATTTTATATGATTTATTGTTAAGTTATTAAATTTGTAAAAGTAAAATTCTAAGCGTTTCTGATAATTTCAGAAAATCGCCCGATTTAATAGACGAGTTAAAATAGCCTTCCGGGGCACAGTCTCAGAATTCGACGAAACCAGTTCCATTGGATCCGTAATAGTTAGTTATTATCGGATTTCAATTTTCGTAGCAATCGGAGTTGTCGTGTGACCGTGGCAGCTCGAAACGCATCGAAATCGATTTAACCGATTTAATTTTGAATCGATCGTTTTATTTCGTATCTCGCTCATACGATCAAATTAGCTTACGAAACCTATTTCATTGTGTCCAGAATGCGGAAAAACCCTAGGAACGCCTGTTGGTATGTGAGAATTGGGTGTCGTTTGCATTTGCTGTTAAATTGAGAAATTTATATTAATTAAATAATATTAAAACTAGTATATAATTTCATTTTCACTTAAACCCTAGTTATCACGTTCCCAGCCGCCGTTCTATTGATTCAATGGCCGATAACGTGTGTCGTTCTTCCTCATTTTTCTCCTTATCCACACGATTATTTCGAAACTCTCCAACTAAACAATCTTAGATCTTGTCGAGATCTAGTCATCGACCGGTGGAGATCAATTATCGAGCAATGTGGTGGCCGGAAATCGTATTGGAAGGGGTTGCGTTCGAGCTGAATTTCCCGAGGCAGGAGTGGGCCGAGCTCGTGCGGTTTTTGGGCGTGGATGGAGTTTTCGAAGAGCGTCGCGACAGTAGCATCCGATCGAAGTGGAACTGGTTGTGGTGGTCGCGGTTTTGAACCCTAGGCTATGTCGATGGGTTTCTTTGTTCACGTTGTTCCTGGAGCTTGCGTACGCGTGGGGGAAGAAGGTGTATGGAGCGGCCCCTCTCTTGATGAACGGCCTTGATTATTTTGGTAATTAAATAAAAGAAAATTCGTTTAAAAATGTTGTTCGAACTTTGTAAAATCATAACGAATTCATACATTATCAGAAATTAACGAAACTGGCGACATTGGAATCGCAGAGACGGACACTACGTGTTGGTGCAGATCCGGAGTCATTCCGGGCAAGTAGGAATTTGGGTTAAATCGGATGTCGTCCGATTTAATTTAAATTTCGAACGCTCGCCGAACTCAAGGTGAGTTATTCTCACTCACATCTGGATGCTAGACATTATAAATAATTGATATTTAAATATCTGTGTGGATGGTTGATTATATCAGTGATTATCAGTCTGGATTGATATTTATTTTGCGATGTGCTAATATTTGTGATGCAGGGAGAAACATTTTGGAGGGATCCAACTGGATTCCTCACAATATAGTAATTATTTTATAATTGATAGTGATACCTGTTTATATGATGTGATTGATAAATCTGGAAATTTAGTTGTTCTGTGACATTGTTGTATAAAGTATAATCACAGAATTTAATTATAAATGGATAAATTGTGTTTTTACGAAATAAAATGAATTGTTAAATTTAGAATTTCAAAGAATAAAATTTGAAATCGGATTTGAAAAGAAAAATGTAAATTGGGCCAAATTGGGATTTTGAATATAATGGGAAGTGTATGAAATGGGTAAATGGAAAGTATAGTTTTCTAGAAATTAAATTTATGAAATTATAAATTGTTTAAAATAACGGTGTTTATTTTAATAATGACTAATGTTATCCGGAAATTAAAAATATGTTAAAATGAAGTTTCCGACTATAAATTAACAAGTTCAAATGAATGTTTTGAAATGCCGTATTTCATTGGAATTTAATTAAGTGAATTGGAAATTTGGTTTCCATTGAAAATTCACCAAAATGTTTATTTAAAAATGTTTAAACTATAGTTAAAAAATGAATTTCCGGAAATGAAAAATTGTGATTTAACTTCGGAGGAAGTTATAGTTAAGTATGGAATTGGAAATTTATGTTGAAATCATAAATTGACTTGAAATAAATCAGTGGATTTATATGAAAGAGTACTTGGAATGTTTAGAAACGGGAAAGTGTTTCCCTGGGAAAACCAAGTAAATGTTTATAAAAAGATTTTATTTAACTAAGGTTAAGTTTTAAATCGTTTTAAAAGTATTTTTAAGAAATCGTTATTTTTAAAGGAATAAATTAATAATTTTTAATACCGTAATAATTTGGGAGTATATTAGCAATTATTTTACAAATGGATTTATTTAAAAGTTGGTTTTAGCTTAAGCTGTTAAAATTAGTATTTTTCTTCTTATAACGCTATTTTGAATTTAGTTAAACTAAACCCTTATCTTTAAATCAAAGTTTATGTGTTAATAACTAGTTTTCTTCACATATTTTAAATTTATATTTTGAGTAAATAAATAGAAGTAATTTTCATATTTTAAAGTATATTTCAGTACAAAGTATTTTTAACTGTTTTATATGCAAATTTTTTATACTTGGTTATTCCCGATGGGAATAAAGGGTAAAAGATTTACCTTGTAAAGGAAGAGTTTGGAAAATTGTTTTCAAACGAGTTTTGAAATGTGAAAATATCTCTTTGAAAGATATTAGAAGAAAATAAATAATATGGAGATTATTTATTGTGTGATGGATGTGTATGGATGTTTGTGAACATTAATTGATAGTTAAATCACCGACTATCAATATTGGCCAAATGCGCGATCGTTTCGAAGAGACCGGGATCGAGTTTCCGTATACCGGGATTCTAGGTCTGGAGACTCGAATACCACTTCGATTCGGTTTGTACGTTTCGTGTAACGTGTTCGGAGTCGAAGATGGAGCAGTGAAGTGTAAGGGCTAGTCGCTACTAATCCTGAGGATATTTCCAAAATGGATGTAGTAGGAATAGTGCATTCGGTTCCGTTCGGACCCGGGACGGACTTATATGGACGAATGCTTTCGTGACATCGTCAGGTGGACGATGGGAATTCTAAGGGATATGTGCTATAAAGGTATCGTTTAGCCTCAAGCCTCATCAACCGGGAATGACTGAAAATCAGGGGTTATGCAGCAAGGCTTCGTGGGTAGCCCCCACTTGAGAGTAAGGTCATCCCTGTCTAGATGTCCCTTTTATTTCGGCATAGTGGTGCGGTTGCTGATCCCAACCGTGGGGTGATTTTACTTGGAATTATCCAGTAAGGGATGATTCCGGCTTTGTGTTGCAGGGGAGCGGGCGTACTCCTTGGTACTGTGATCTAGGCCACGTACTGTGACAGGTGGTACCCCAGTGCCTAGTCATTCGTTGGAAATCCATTCTCCCTACGTGCCTGTACGGTTTTGATTGTGCCCAACTATTGTTGAAATGTGAGATGCAAGCATTTCAGCTAGATTCTATTTTACTTTCTATAGACACTATTATAATATCAGAGGATTTTAATATAAAAGTGTTTTAGCTATCGTAAGGTAAAAACCCGACATGTTTATTTGTGGCGTGGTCTTACGAGATGCTTTTGTTTTTAAAGAATTTTGAAACTTTAATAATCAATTGGGTGTATTTATGATGCGCTGGTATTCCAGACTGACTCGGGTGTTATTTTATTATAATGCTCGGGTCAGACCGAGTATTTTACAGGATAGGTTGCTATGGAGCTCAGGAGAGGAGCTGGAGTTCGAGACGTATTTCTCGTACTTGTATTATTCCGCTGCTGTGATTGTTGTATTGACTGATTGACTGGATATTGATGATTGTATTGATATACTCTGATGATGATGTATTGTATATAAACAGATATAGTTTCATTTTGTGTAAAGATCTGTTCTATATATTATATTTTATCCGCTGCGACTGTGAGGTTCTGATTTTGTTTAGTTCTTTCTTCTTCTATCTACTTTCTTATTCTTCTACAATCTGTCTTTCCGGCATTCGATCGTCGGCATATTATACTGTTGAGTATTTTGTGTCGATTTTCAAGGGTCGTGAAGGGCGGGTCGTCACATTTGGTATCAGAGCGAGGGTTGGCGACAACCTAGGCTTTGGTGGGAAAATTACTCATTTTTAAATAGAGTCAGAAGTGCTCTATAATGAGTTGAGTGTACTAATAGCTATGAGAGCGTACTTGTTAGTGGATATAAAATTGTTTTTGTACTGTGTTGACTTATCGGTTGAGTGTTTATGAATTCTGGTCGGTGTGGGAAGTACAACCGTATCGATAGGGGTTTCTAAACTCTTAAACAAGATAAACCGACATAGTATTATTTTTAAAGTGGGTAAATGAAATAATTTCACCCAAAATTGTATTTTGATATAAAGAAACAATTTTCTAAATTATTATATGATTGGATGTTTGTTTGGTTGTTAATACAGTAATCAAATAAGAAATTGAAGTATGTTCTAAAATTTGAAATGATTTCTAAGCAAATAAGAATTTAAAATATTAAAATGGTTTATAACCAAATGGAATTGATTGAATATGTTTAAATAAGAAGAAGTGAAATTGAAATTTGATTTAAACCGGAATTTTTACCCCGGAAATTTTTGAAAGGGATTTCAAATGAATTTAAACAAAGGTTTGGAAAAATTTTAGAAACCTTGGGAATGTTGAAATGTTTTCCAAAGGTTTTGAAGTTAATGATGGAGCATATTTTGGAAAATATTTTCAAATGGAAATTGATTTGAGGTGAATTTTGGAAGTGGAAAGCACTGAACTCACTGCAGTCGCTGGAAAATAATCCTGATGATGCTGGCCACATCATTAGAATTCATTTTCGAGTTTCTAAAGTGATGGATTGCTACCAAAATAGTTGGTTATGGCATTGTTTGGACTTGTTTGGGAAACAAGTGATTTTGGAATTTTCAAAAGGAAAATTGTTTGGTAAAAGCAGTTTGTTTTGGAATTTGGTATTTGATTTGAATATCAAAAGAGAAATGTGTTGATTTTTATTTCAAATTGGTTTTGAAATAAATCCGGGTAAATTGAATTCTGGAAATTCTATTTTAAAATAAAAAATGTGAAAGTTGAAATGATTCAACTATATAACTTATAAAGGAAAGTTGATTTAAAGAAGAATTGAGTATATATGGAATGTAATTTACTTTGAATAAATGAAGGTGAATGGAATATATCTGGATTTAACTTATGATAAGTTAAATAAAATTAAGAATTTGAAATTGAATTAAATCTAAATGAATTGGAATTAAAAGGAAGTTGAGATAACGGTGAAATGTAAATGCTTATGATTGTGCAAATGAATTCATATTCTTAAGTTATTAAGTGTTAAAATTTGACATTGTGATTATAAAAATGTGGATTGGTTTGAAATGAGCAATATAAACTTACAAGTAAATAAGTTGGAGAACTTGAGAATGGAAGATTTGATTTTAACTCAAGTAAAATGGAATTATAATCACAAATAAAAATGGTTAAGTGGAATGGTGAATTCGAACTTAATTTTAAATGGAATGCAAAGTAAGGTGAAACAATTATAAAATATAAAAGAGGTAAGTGAACTGAAGTTAGTAAATAAGTTGAACTTGGATATGGAGAATTAATATTAAATTGAATTTGGTTTAACTTCGACTAAGATGGAATTAAGCTGAATATTAAAATTTCTGTTGTGTTATGAATAAGAATGAATGTAATTAAATTCTTATTTAAAGTAGTAAAGGAAATGGTTTAAATTCAGGTGGGCTAAATAAAATTTAGATGAACTTGAATTAATTCTGGAAAGGAATTAAATTGAAAATGCATATATAATTTAGTTAACCTTGAATTAAAATGGGATAAGAATTTAGTTTAATGGAAATTTAATTTAGTTGAGGTGATGATGAATGAAGTAAATGTTTACTCAACTAAGTCCAAAATGATTGTTTGGAAACGAATTAGTTAAATTAAATGGAAGGTGTATGGAAATGAATAGAATTTGATAGTTGGGTTAAAATTTAGAAAGTAAGTAAAAATCCAGTTGTGGAATGGAATTTAAGTTTGGTAATAAATGTTGGAAGTGAGAATGAATAATGTATTTAGCTTATAATAGTGATGGTTTAAATTGTAAGAAAATTCAAATGAGAGAAATAATTTAAATGGTCTCTTTGTTAATAAAATAAATTTGTACATGGATTGGATAAATAAACAAAGAGCATTAAAGTTGTAAAGGAATTGAAATTTGATTTGAATGAGAATCAAATGAAAATAAAATAAAATTGATATAAGAAGATGATGGAAATTTTGTGAAAGAACTTAAGTAACTTGGAAGAAAAACAAATGATTGTGAATGGGAACCCAATTCAAAGAGTTTTGTATATGAATGCAAGTGAATTGGTTTAAAATAGTAAATGAAATTGATTTTGAATCAATAGGAATGAATTGACCTCTTAATGAGTAATGTTTGCATATGAATGGAAATGGATCATAATTGAAATGCAAATGTTTCAAGTTTAAAATGAAATTTGATTGTAAATCAAATTTGGAATGTAAGTAAAATTAAAAGGTAAGAAAGGCATATGTAATCATATTGAAGTGGAAATGAATTGGTTGAGATAAATATGAATTGTATGTAGTGAACTTGAATTTAAAGCATTCAAGTGAAATAAAATGAAGGTTGGACTTGAATAAGAAATTAAAAGATGATTGAAATCTTTAGATTGTTGGTAAAATATGGTTAACATTGTTACATTATGAAATTGCTTGGTTTGGCTATGAAATGGATGTGTGGCTTGCATTTATATTAGAAAGGTTATGAAAATGCTCATATCTTTGAAAACTGATGAGTTTGTTGAGTAAGTACAGGTACGGGAGGCGTTCGAGAGAGTTGGAGCGCGTATATGCATTATATTAGCCGCTCGCTATTTAAATTTGCTTAAAAGGTACGCCTACGCAAATATAATTGGGAAAATGATATATATATATTGTGATATATTTTGGTTTCCGGCCATGTGAGCCGATGTATATATATTTGTGTATCCTGCGATATCGCAGAAGCTCCTCCGTGCAAAGGAGACTCCGCCAAAATTTTCCAGAAATTTTGGGAGTTAGAAAATTTTTGGGATTTTTGGGAAAATTTATTAGTAAGTAAAGTTATTTTGAAAGCGAGTGTTAAGATAAAGGCTTTAGAGTAAATAAAGCAAATGGTTTTGAATTGAAGCTGAAACTTTTTGGAAAGTGAATATAAGCTTTTAACTAAGCAAATTGGGAAGTAAATGGGTTGGAGAGTATTTTCTACCTTAGCAAATTTCGGGGACGAAATTTTTATAAGGGGGAAGGAATGTAACATCCCGTATTTTTAAGCTATTGAATTTGAACATTTAATTCGTTTAAATGTTAATGTGGATTCTTAATTGATTTTGAAATGAATGGATTTGGGTTCAATCAATGAAAATGAGCTATAATTTTAATTTATAGCAATTCTGGTTGAATTTGATTAATGGAAAAATAATAATTAAATATTCGGGATTAGGGTAAAAAGGTGAATCTGGGTGTAAATAGCTATAAAATGGTTTTAAAATTTATTTTAAAGTCTATTCGGACATAAATAATGTTGTTGGACTTTTAGAGGAATTTTTAAGTTAATAAATTAATATTTGGGATTTTATATTAATTTAAAAAATGAATTTAATATTATTAAAATGCAAATTTATCAGATTTTAGTTCGGAATGAGCCAGAATGATTTTTAATGTGTTTATAAATTTTATATGATTTATTGTTAAGTTATTAAATTTGTAAAAGTAAAATTTTAAGCGTTTCTGATAATTTCAGAAAATCGCCCGATTTAATAGACGAGTTAAAATAGCCTTCCGGGGCACAATCTCAGAATTCGACGAAACCAGTTCCATTGGATCCGTAATAGTTAGTTATTATCGGATTTCAATTTTCGTAGCAATCGGAGTTGTCGTGTGACCGTGGCAGCTCGAAACGCATCGAAATCGATTTAACCGATTTAATTTTGAATCGATCGTTTTATTTCGTATCTCGCTCATACGATCAAATTAGCTTACGAAACCTGTTTCATTGTGTCCAGAATGCGGAAAAACCCTAGGAACGCCTGTTGGTATGTGAGAATTGGGTGTCGTTTGCATTTGCTGTTAAATTGAGAAATTTATATTAATTAAATAATATTAAAACTAGTATATAATTTCATTTTCACTTAAACCCTAGTTATCACGTTCCCAGCCGCCGTTCTATTGATTCAATGGCCGATAACGTGTGTCGTTCTTCCTCATTTTTCTCCTTATCCACACGATTATTTCGAAACTCTCCAACTAAACAATCTTAGATCTTGTCGAGATCTAGTCATCGACCGGTGGAGATCAATTATCGAGCAATGTGGTGGCCGGAAATCATATTGGAAGGGGTTGCGTTCGAGCTGAATTTCCCGAGGCAGGAGTGGGCCGAGCTCGTGCGGTTTTTGGGCGTGGATGGAGTTTTCGAAGAGCGTCACGACAGTAGCATCCGATCGAAGTGGAACTGGTTGTGGTGGTCGCGGTTTTGAACCCTAGGCTATGTCGATGGGTTTCTTTGTTCACGTTGTTCCTGGAGCTTGCGTACGCGTGGGGGAAGAAGGTGTATGGAGCGGCCCCTCTCTTGATGAACGGCCTTGATTATTTTGGTAATTAAATAAAAGAAAATTCGTTTAAAAATGTTGTTCGAACTTTGTAAAATCATAACGAATTCATACATTATCAGAAATTAACGAAACTGGCGACATTGGAATCGCAGAGACGGACACTACGTGTTGGTGCAGATCCGGAGTCATTCCGGGCAAGTAGGAATTTGGGTTAAATCGGATGTCGTCCGATTTAATTTAAATTTCGAACGCTCGCCGAACTCAAGGTGAGTTATTCTCACTCACATCTGGATGCTAGACATTATAAATAATTGATATTTAAATATCTGTGTGGATGGTTGATTATATCAGTGATTATCAGTCTGGATTGATATTTATTTTGCGATGTGCTAATATTTGTGATGCAGGGAGAAACAGGTTGGAGGGATCCAACTGGATTCCTCACAATATAGCAATTATTTTATAATTGATAGTGATACCTGTTTATATGATGTGATTGATAAATCTGGAAATTTAGTTGTTCTGTGACATTGTTGTATAAAGTATAATCACAGAATTTAATTATAAATGGATAAATTGTGTTTTTACGAAATAAAATGAATTGTTAAATTTAGAATTTCAAAGAATAAAATTTGAAATCGGATTTGAAAAGAAAAATGTAAATTGGGCCAAATTGGGATTTTGAATATAATGGGAAGTGTATGAAATGGGTAAATGGAAAGTATAGTTTTCTGGAAATTAAATTTATGAAATTATAAATTTTTTAAAATAACGGTGTTTATTTTAATAATGACTAATGTTCTCCGGAAATTAAAAATATGTTAAAATGAAGTTTCCGACTATAAATTAACAAGTTCAAATGAATGTTTTGAAATGCCGTATTTCATTGGAATTTAATTAAGTGAATTGGAAATTTGGTTTCCATTGAAAATTCACCAAAATGTTTATTTAAAAATGTTTAAACTATAGTTAAAAAATGAATTTCCGGAAATGAAAAATTGTGATTTAACTTCGGAGGAAGTTATAGTTAAGTATGGAATTGGAAATTTATGTTGAAATCATAAATTGACTTGAAATAAATCAGTGGATTTATATGAAAGAGTACTTGGAATGTTTAGAAACGGGAAAGTGTTTCCCTGGGAAAACCAAGTAAATGTTTATAAAAAGATTTTATTTAACTAAGGTTAAGTTTTAAATCGTTTTAAAAGTATTTTTAAGAAATCGTTATTTTTAAAGGAATAAATTAATAATTTTTAATACCGTAATAATTTGGGAGTATATTAGCAATTATTTTACAAATGGATTTATTTAAAAGTTGGTTTTAGCTTAAGCTGTTAAAATTAGTATTTTTCTTCTTATAACGCTATTTTGAATTTAGTTAAACTAAACCCTTATCTTTAAATCAAAGTTTATGTGTTAATAACTAGTTTTCTTCACATATTTTAAATTTATATTTTGAGTAAATAAATAGAAGTAATTTTCATATTTTAAAGTATATTTCAGTACAAAGTATTTTTAACTGTTTTAAATGCAAATTTTTTATACTTGGTTATTCCCGATGGGAATAAAGGGTAAAAGATTTACCTTGTAAAGGAAGAGTTTGGAAAATTGTTTTCAAACGAGTTTTGAAAATGTGAAAATATATCTTTGAAAGATATTAGAAGAAAATAAATAATATGGAGATTATTTATTGTGTGATGGATGTGTATGGATGTTTGTGAACATTAATTGATAGTTAAATCACCGACTATCAATATTGGCCAAATGCGCGATCGTTTCGAAGAGACCGGGATCGAGTTTCCGTATACCGGGATTCTAGGTCTGGAGACTCGAATACCACTTCGATTCGGTTTGTACGTTTCGTGTAACGTGTTCGGAGTCGAAGATGGAGCAGTGAAGTGCAAGGGCTAGTCGCTACTAATCCTGAGGATATTTCCAAAATGGATGTAGTAGGAATAGTGCATTCGGTTCCGTTCGGACCCGGGACGGACTTATATGGACGAATGCTTTCGTGACATCGTCAGGTGGACGATGAGCATTCTAAGGGATATGTGCTATAAAGGTATCGTTTAGCCTCAAGCCTCATCAACCGGGAATGACTGAAAATCAGGGGTTATGCAGCAAGGCTTCGTGGGTAGCCCCCACTTGAGAGTAAGGTCATCCCTGTCTAGATGTCCCTTTTATTTCGGCTTAGTGGTGCGGTTGCTGATCCCAACCTTGGGGTGATTTTACTTGGAATTATCCAGTAAGGGATGATTCCGGCTTTGTGTTGCAGGGGAGCGGGCGTACTCCTCGGTACTGTGATGTAGGCCACGTACTGTGACAGGTGGTACCCCAGTGCCTAGTCATTCGTTGGAAATCCATTCTCCCTACGTGCCTGTACGGTTTTGATTGTGCCCAACTATTGTTGAAATGTGAGATGCAAGCATTTCAGCTAGATTCTATTTTACTTTCTATAGACACTATTATAATATCAGAGGATTTTAATATAAAAGTGTTTTAGCTATCGTAAGGTAAAAACCCGACATGTTTATTTGTGGCGTGGTCTTACGAGATGCTTTTGTTTTTAAAGAATTTTGAAACTTTAATAATCAATTGGGTGTATTTATGATGCGCTGGTATTCCAGACTGACTCGGGTGTTATTTTATTATAATGCTCGGGTCAGACCGAGTATTTTACAGGATAGGTTGCTATGGAGCTCAGGAGAGGAGCTGGAGTTCGAGACGTATTTCTCGTACTTGTATTATTCCGCTGCTGTGATTGTTGTATTGACTGATTGACTGGATATTGATGATTGTATTGATATACTCTGATGATGATGTATTGTATATAAACAGATATAGTTTCATTTTGTGTAAAGATCTGTTCTATATATTATATTTTATCCGCTGCGACTGTGAGGTTCTGATTTTGTTTAGTTCTTTCTTCTTCTATCTACTTTCTTATTCTTCTACAATCTGTCTTTCCGGCATTCGATCATCGGCATATTATACTGTTGAGTATTTTGTGTCGATTTTCGAGGGTCGTGAAGGGCGGGTCGTCACAGGTATCAGAGCGTAAGTTTAAGCGAGAACCTTGGCCCTAGTGGGGTAAACTCATCTGAGATCAGGTAAGTGATACCCTAGAATAAGTATGTGTGTATTATATATAAGAGCATGTATTTGTTAGTGATATAAAATGTTTTACATTGTGTTGATTTATTTGTTGAGTGGCTTAAGAACTCTAGTCGAGACGTGGGACGCCATGGTGTCAATAGGGGTTCCTATACATTAGAACAAGGCAAACTGACATGGTATTGTTTTGAAATTGGCTAAATGAAATAAATTTAGCTAGAAATATATTTTTTATATAAAGAATGATTTTAAAAGTAGTATAGTATTTTGAGGTATTGTTATTAGGAGATAATAATATTCTATTATTATCAATTAGGATTTTGTTAGTCATGCTTGTCCAGTTGAGCATTGACTATTGTTAGTGTGTATAGGTAGCTTTCCTTTTTAAGATTTGGGTTGGGTAAGTAGAAATAGGGAAAACGTTGAAGCGAACACTTTGTGAAAGTTTTGCTATTTTACTATAAGGCGTTCGATTGATAATGTGGGGTTAAATTTGATTTAATAAAAGATGTTTTTAAAGCTAGAATATTTTAAAACAAATATTTGGAAAATGTTTTTATAAAAGTTGATTTATAAAACGAATTTGGTAAGAAGGTGTCTTTTAATTAAAATAATTTAAGTTAAAAACTTGAGAACTAAAATCTCGAGGCTTTTGGAAAATGTTTTAAGGTTTTGAAAGATAATAATATCATTATTTGAAAGCAATTTTGGTTCAAGTATAAAATTTTGGAATGAAGATGTTAAGTAAGAAGTGTTTTCTTTTGATTGGTTTGGGGAAATGAGTCCTAGTTGCTTTGTGATAATCAAAATAATCTTCTAAGTGACGATCAAATGTTTGCATTGGTGGACGTTGTGGTGCACTTAGTAAATTATTCTCTTTATCGTTGTACAATCAAAACAAGTTCGAACCCCGAACGAACCTAAAGCGAGTTGGTGATAAATGTTTTGCTGGAAAAATGAAAAGTATTGTTTCAAAAATGGGATTTTCAAACAAAAGTAATATTTTTAAGTTAACTAGTTCGAGTGGCTCGGAAATAACTTAAATGGGGAAGATATGTGTTCGGATGGTAAACAATTCTTTTGAGTATTACCCTTCTTGGTATGGGAGTGTATGATACTGTTTGGTAGTACCCAAGTCCTTAGTATCATTTTGGAGCTATTCGAGTTATATGTAAATTTTCTAAGAATTTAAATTATAGTATCATTTCAAAAAGATTTTGAAATAAACCCGGGGTATTTGGATCTTGAGTTTTCTTATGGAAATAAGTGCAAAATGGAGTAGTTGGATCAAATAATGGTATATAGTCTTAGGATGTAGTAGAGTATTATACAAGTTAATCTAAGTTTAGTTTTTATGAAATGGTCCATAAATAATTTAGTGGTAATAGAGTTGGTATTGGTGAGAACCAATCAAAGAAGTGTGTAAGTTGGATGTTGATCATTTCTCATTTTCATATAGTTATGATCTAAGATTCGAGTACAAGGCTTTGAGGTGTTTCATGCCATTCCGAATAAGGATCTATTACTCGATTTTTGATGGTGAGCACTTGATGAGGATTTTTGGTATGGGACTAGTGTCTTCTATTATACTTACAACTATGTAAGGGGAGCAGAGGTTCTAAATCAAGGAGCCTGATCAGAGTCTGCACTAGAAAATCGGGTAAACGATACTAGTTCGGAAGTAAAGTTATGTATTCGAGTAGTGATCGAATCAGACTTTATATATGAATGATCTATGTACATCATACGAATTGATGTATAGCGCAAAGTGCTTTCTGGGTCAGCCTGAGGTGTAATTTCGGAGATGAAATTCTTTTAAGGGGGAAGAATGTAACGACCCGAAATTTCACGACTTTCATTTGCGAATATTTTATTAATTTTAAAAATTCAAATAATAGGTTTTATAATGAAAATAAAAATCTTTTAAATAATAATTAATTATGGTGAAATCATTTTCAAATTTGTATACAAAAATGTTCAGTTCGATGAAAAACATAAAATGTGACCGGAAACCGTTTTCCGAATTTTCGATGTTTCATCATATAAAAGTTGTTTGAAATGTTGCGAGCCTTGTTTATATTTAAAACAACATATAAATGGTTAAGAATTTAAATTAGTTAGTACATTTTGGTATATACATAGGTATATATACTTAAGTATATACATGTATATACTAAAATATGCCTTAAGAGACATGATTTGGCACTTTGGCAATTCGAGTACAAACATGTTTAAACATATTTTCTTTGACATGATGAGGGGGTGGGGTCAAGGTGGAGGCTGAAATGGAATGAGTGGTGGAGGGAGTTGATGTGGCAAAATAATGTGGAGGGTAGAAGTACAAAGGTAGTTTAGTAATTTACCTTTTCTATTGCTTATAAATAGCCTTCCACTTCTTCAAATTTTTCTTCTCTTCCTCCTATCATATTTTGCTCATCTCCAAACCAAATGGAGATTTTATTTTCTTTAAACCATGTAAAATTTCAGTGGTTACAACTTTCACTTGTATGACTTCTTCAAATTTTGAGCTTTGTTATGTTCAAATCTCATTTCTTTTAGACCCATTTTCAGATCCTTATTTTCAAGTCCGAAAATACTCTTCTTCTTTTGATCATATCTTCCTCAAAACCTATCCATATAGAGTGATTCTTTTTTGAAATGATAGAGAAATTAATTTATAACAACTTTACTTTTGAACACTTTCCAAAATTATGAGTGGAACATGGTGAAAAGTTGAGGGTAAAATGACTCATTTTCGAGTTGCTTTTTATGGTTTTTCAAGCTTTGCAAGTTCTAAGTGTTACGAGTTTTCAAAAGATATTTGCAAATTTTGGTGAGTAAACTTCTAAATTTTTGTAGAAAGATTCAACCTTTATTATGTTCCCTATTTGGTTGTAGAATATATTGTTTGGATGGTTGAATTATCATATGGTTTAGATGTACATATGATATGTTGCTAGTTTATGGTTTAGCGTAGATTTGTGAAAATGTTAAAGTGATGTTTTTGGTTATAAAGTTGTGATCTTTATCTTGTGATTGAAAGTGATATGGAAAATTAGTAAGTAAAGTTAGTAAGCAAGGTTAGCACTTGAAAGGTGTGTGTTCGACATAGCGATCCTTTGAGTTTTTAAATTTGATTACTTACTTTGTTTTAAACAAAAAGTTTTCTAAAGTTTCTAACTTTTTGATTTGCTTCCAAAACTTTATAGTAAGTTCATAATGTAAGTTAAAGGTAAAATATAAGTGTCTTAAAAGGCTATTTGAAATGTTAGTAAAGTTTGAAAGTTATGGTATCCAAAGCGATAGTCGCTATCGATGTAGTTCGATAAAAAATCCAATTTTTGAAAAGTTAATGCTTATATTTTAAAGTGTTTTCGAAATGTTTTAAAAACTTAATAATAATGATTAAGGAAATTTAATTAAGAATTTAATAATTATTTATTAATTAATCAGTTTTGATAATTAATTATCAACTAAGTACTAAATAAGGTCTGTTGATTTTAATTAATTAAAGGTTAGTACTAATTAATTATCTTTTAAAAGTGAGATTAATTTTTAATTAATTATGAGTTAAGTACATGATTTATTTTTAATTAATTATTAATCAAATATAAAGTCAATTATTTATTTATTTAATAAATCAATTGTTAATTATTTTTAATGATAAGTTAATTAAGGATTAATTTATAACTAAACTATTTATTATAGGTTTAATTTATTATTTAAGTTTTAATTAAAAGATTAATTAATTAATTAATTAAGGTTAATTAATATTTAATTATTAATGAAGGTTTAAATTATTATTTAATAATTAATAAAGGATTAATTAAGTGTTTTATTTATAAATAAATTATTTATTAAAGGTTTAATTAATTATTAATTTATAATTAAATTAAGTTTAAATTTAATATAATTATGATTTAATAAGAGTTTATCTTGTAATTAATCATTTTAAAGGGTGTTTTAAGTTTTAAATCCTTTGTCTCCAAGAATCAAATTGTTTTAAAGGTACTTCTTTTTCAGAGATGGTTTTGAACTCAAGGAATTCAAATGTTGGTACTATTAAGTAGACAAATGCCTGTAAATGAGTTATGATGTGATTATGTGGACATTTGATAGCAGAATAAATCCTCGTTCTACTATAATATAATTGATTTGGTTATTATAGACATATATTAGCAGAATAAATCCTCATTCTGCTATATGTTGGTTGTTTGATTGTATGGACATATATGTTAGCAGAATAAATCTCCATCTGCTATAAGTTAATTGTTTGATTGTTTGAATATCTATTTAGCAGGATAAATCACCATCCTGTTATTATGTTATTTGGACATGTATATGCCAGTTAGTTTGTATTGACATGTTATTCCCCATTTTGGATATGAATTGCATTTGCATATATGTTGACTTATGTAAATAAATTGTTCAGTGACTTGGAAGTGAAATTGATGTTAAACGGTAACTTAAATTACTACCATTGGGATTGCTAAGCTCTTTTTAAAATTATAAAGTATGGTGTTGAATTAACTTCAACTCTTTAATCAATTTTGGGGTTTAAGGTTTATAAATGATTTTTCAAGTTATATTATTATTTTATAAAGGTATTTATAAATAATAACTTGTTTATAAAAATGGGTTTTACTAAGTAAAAAGGTTTCTTTAAAGTGATTTAAATAAATCGGTTGCAAAAGATATTTTGTAAAGAATTTTTCTTAAAGAAGATTTATCAATGGAGTTTTAAATATGAAATGTTTTATAAATGATTTTAGAGGTTTGTAGTAAATTGACTTGTAGACTTATAATAGTGTTTTATAAATTGATATTGGAAATTTATAAAGGTATTTAAATGTGAAGTGAGCTTTTAAAAGGGAACTTTTTATAAAAGGATAAGCGTATCGGTTTATAGTAAGTAATGTTTTCTAAAAGAAATTTGAAACAAGGAAACTTTGTAAAGTTTGATAAATATACTTGTACCATCAAGATAAGTATAAATGTTTTCCAAGTATAAAAGGGATATAAGGGGTTTAGAAATAGTGTTTTGAAAAGATCTTTTGATAGAATGTTTATAAAGTGATTTTAATAAATTAAAGATTAATTAATAATAGCTTAGTAGATCCCATATGGAATAAAATCAATGTTGAATGATTGTTTATTTGATAGTTAAATAACCGAATATAAAATCTGGATCTAAACGTAACTTCAGAAATATCTAGAAGAAACACGTGAGTTATATGGCACAGTTATCCCCAATGATGTTGTACTACACGTATAAATCTCGTCTCGTTCTTCTAGGATAAATGATAAGGAAATCCATCCACAAACGGTTAGAAGGTGAACTCTGCTCTTATCTTTATCTGTTTATTTCCTAAAGAACCGAGATTGAGTTTATCGGGAACTATCGAAAGTTGTTTTGAAGAGATCTGGATCGGATATGTTATCCGAAAACCACTTCGATCCAACTCAAGCATTTCGAATTGAAGACATCTTGAAGAATATGGAATTGAAGATGGAGCATTGAAGTATAAGGGTGCTTACTACTGATTCTGAAGGTGATTCCAAAATGGATGTAGTAAAAGTATTGCCTTCGATTTGTCCTTATTCTGGATGTAGTAAAAGTAATACCATTATGGTGTGTCATCACCTTTCTAGATACATCTACATATTTATGGATTGGTTGTGCATGAGATCTCAATAAAAAGGGTTGTAAAGCAACTGGGGTGATGACATATTCATTACTATTCAGTAAGGGGAAGATCGGTCTTGTGTTGGCAGGGATTCCTATCAAGGTCCTCAGACGTGTACCATGATAGGTGGTACCACGGTGCCTTATCATAGTATGGAATCCATTATCTAATAAGCAACTTACGGTTTTGATTATGCCCAACTATGTTGAAATATAAGATGCAAGCATTTTAGCTATTTTCATATTTTACTCTGACCTCTAGACATTATTATAATATCACAGGATTTTCTATAAAAAATGTTTTGGTTATCTTAAGGTAAAAACTCGTCCGTGTTTATGTGCGGCGTGATCTTACGAGATACCTTTGATTTTAAAAGGGTTTTAAACATAATAATTCAGTTGTTTGAGTGTACTCACACTAGACCCATGTCTGATCCGAAGTTTTATTTTATTTTCCAAAAACTTTTCGTTGCTCAAATTTTTATGGGCAGCCAAGTAGTTATGGTTTTCCCACGGATGCATTTTGGAGGAGCTTAGAGTAGGAGGCTTCATCTATAGCTAGTTATTATCCTATTTCCACTGTAATATATATATCTTGTATCAGTTAGGTATGGACAGGCTATTATAATTGTCCCAGGATAGAATTTGTATTAGTATGACTTTGTGCAGTTAAAGCGCTCGGCAGATTCAATGCGACGGATGTGCAAAAAGTCATAGCGGGGATACATCGAGGATATAGTGGGATATAGCGGATTACTCTAAAATAGCATATAAAATTTGTACTTAATGTTTTTACAAATATATAAATTGTAATTAAATGAAAAATTAACATTCAATTGAATTATAATTAATACATAAATAATTTTAAATAAAAACATGTGTGAATATACTATAAATAAACGTAAAACTATTATATAACATAATTGAATTTAAAAGAATATTAGTGTATTTTCATTTTCTGAAAATATATTAAAAATTCAATTAAATAAATTAATTTCATAATTTTTATAATGTATAAATGTCAATTTTCAATTCATTTGTTTTAAAGAAGATATAGCGGAAACAGCGGAATATAGCGGGAATAACGAGATATAGCAGAAATAGCGGGGCTTAAAGCGGAAAGGCTATATTTGGGGCTATATGGAAAAATCGTAGCGGTAGACATCCGCTATGAGATATAGAAGGGTTAAAGCGGGGTAATAGCGGGGCATTAACTGCACAGGTATGACTCTAATGTATTATTTTTGAAATGACTTTGTAAAGTATTATGTTGATTAATATATGTTATTCTATTGCATTGTGCTATTCTGTGATTGTTTAGTTTCTTCTATCTTCTTTCTTTCCCCTAACAATCTATCTTTCCGGCATTTATTTTTCGGTACGTGAATACCGTGGATGTATTAGTGTCGACTTTTGGGGTTCGAAAAGACGGGTTGTTAAAACTACTTTGCAAAATAAATCCGATAAAGGCTCATTATAGAAGTTTCAAGTCTAGAGGACACCTCTTCAAATGCATATCAAGTCTTATTATCTAATGGGTAGAAGAAATTATTTTCTATTCAAATGTGGGTATGCTAGAGTTTGAATAAAAAATGTGGGGTATTGTTGGAAATTTGCTAGAATTAAATAAAAATAGTTTTGTGGGAGGTGTAGTTTTGAATTTTTTGAAAAACTATTTTGGTGGAAGGTGTTTTTTCGAATAAAGATAACAGTTTTGTAATGATTATTTCCCAACGGTCCTGCGTCTTGAATGCCTATATATACATGTCAAAAATTCTAAACAAAAACGACATTAGGGTGTGTCATCGCCTTTTAGATACGTTTACATATTTATGAATTGGTTGTGCATGAGATCTCAATAAAAAGTGTTGCAAAGCAACTGGGGTAATGACATATTCGGTACTATTCAGTAAGGGGTAGGCCTGTCTTGTGTTGGCAGGGGATCTTGGCGAGATCCTTGGTACATTTTCTAGACGTGTACCGTGATAGGTGGTACCTCGGTGCCTTGTCATAATATGGAATCCATTCTCCAATAAGCATCTACCGGTTTTGATTATGCCCAACTATGTTGAAATGTGAGATGCAAGCATTTCAGCTATTTTCATATTTTACTTTGACCTCTAGACATTATTATAATATCATTGGATTTTCTACAAAATGTGTTTTGGTTATCGTAAGGTAAAAACTCGTCCGTGTTTATGTGCGGCGTGGTCTTACGAGATAGCTTTGATTTTAAACGGATTTAAAACATAATAATTTAGTTGTTTGAGTTTACTCACACCAGTTCTGTAACAACCCGCATATTTATCGATTTTTATATTTAAATATTTTATTTAAATATAACATCGTTCGTCGGATTATAGTCCGAAATGCTACTTTTTGCAAACAGTCGAATTAGGACTCGAGACCACTTCCATTGAGTTCAAAACTCTAGTTGCGACCTTTTTGAGTATAAACATTGATATGTTTGGAGCTAGCCAAAAATTTGACCGTTTTCACTTTGGGTTGGGTTTGGGTTCAGCCCACTAGTCATCCTTATACCCCAAACTGAACCATCCCTCCCCATTCACTCTCACTTCCTCCTCTTTTCAGTTCTAAAGCAAAAATGGTGGGATAGATGGGAAATTGAAACTCCAAGCCCTAGTTCCTCTTTCAATCTCAAATTCTTGCTCCAAAATCAAAGAGAACCCATTGGTAAGCATCTCCTTCTTCTTCTCCAACTCTTTCTCCTTCCAATTTCAGAAATTCC
Organism: Allium fistulosum; assembly: GCA_030737815.1. Taxonomy (NCBI): domain Eukaryota; kingdom Viridiplantae; phylum Streptophyta; class Magnoliopsida; order Asparagales; family Amaryllidaceae; genus Allium; species Allium fistulosum. The sequence goes on along the minus strand of CM060907.1, from coordinate 417,536,064 downwards.
TAAACCTAACTTTGGGAATGTTCTTCTTTTAAGCTTTGATTCAAGCTTGTTGTGTTGGAATTGAAGAGTAATTGCTCTTGCCATTGCTTCAAAGCTTCTTCTTCATTTGTTTGGGTTCAAAGGTGAGATTTTTGTCTCACATCTTAATCTATATTTATCTTCGATTGTTAGGTATGAATTCCTAACACTTATTCTTGTGCAAATTCTTTTGGTTTGGATTAATTTGGTGAATATTCCAATTTTTAGTGTTTTGAGTTCAATTCTTTGAAAATCCTAACTTTGATGTTTTGATCATGTTTTTGGTAATGAATCGAAGAGCTTATATGGCCGGGTAGTCGATGGGCGTAATCCCTTAGTGTCGTTGCTCGACCGATTGCGATTCGGATAGGATTGGCATTCATTAGATAGGCGTGGGAGTGTTGGTAACAGGCTCCGGTCGGTCGAACTCAGGGTCCGGTCGACCGACCTGCTACCCGAGCATTTCCCAGCCTCCGGTTTGGTAGGACTGGTAACAGGCTCCGGTCGACCGAACTCAGGGTCCGGTCGACCGACCTGCTACCCGAGCATTTCTGCCTCTGGTCCGGTCAACCGAACTCAGTGAGCCGGTTGACCGACCTGCTCCTATTTGCCAATTATGCCTATATTGCCTACTTTGTTTGAATTTCCAACTTTAATCGATTCGTGTTGTCTCCCTTTTGTTGTTATCATTTATTATCGACTTTAATGACATTTTCTTTGGGAATTATTGGAAATATCCATTTTGATGGATTTGGTATCGATTTCTTTGGAATTGATTCACGTCTTCGTATGTGAGTTTTTATCATTGATTGTTTCTACAATCGTTTTTGTGATTTGTCACTTTAAAAATATAAAGGTTTTCTATACTAGTAGTAAATATTCAAACCCTTTCACAAAGACGATTTCAACTCTAATTTCAATACAAAGCTCTTTTATAAAACTGTTTTCTAATCTATTAGTATATACAAACCTTTACCTCATTCATATGATAAAATATAATTAAACGGCTTAGCAAAACAAGTGGTATGAAACGCTTGCGTTTACTTCGTCGGTTAATTTTTGGACTTGTTCGATTGAAACTCTTGCGACAATTCTCGAGTGGAGATCTACAATCTGTTCGTAAATATTTGAGTTAAGCAAGTGGTTATGGGACATGAAGCTAAACTCTTATATTTACTAGCTTAGCGTAATCGACACTTCTTGATGATCGATGATGATCATTTTATGGTTTAGACTAGCAATGTGCGATGTCTCTTTGTCCATGTGAAGGACTGTACTTCATTTTATTGAGCTTCGTCTCATTTCTTTGTGGGCTGGCAACCCATGTACTTTTAATGTGTTTCGATTCATCTGATGTACCGTTTGTACTACATCGATGTCTCGACTTTCCGGTTCATTGGACGTACCGTTTGCACTGCGTCAATGTTCTGAATTGTATTGAGTTTCGATTCATCTGATGTACCGTTTGTACTACATCGATGTCTCGGCTTTCCAGTTCATTGGACGTACCGTTTTCACTGCGTCAATGTTCCGAATTGTATTGAGTTTCGATTCATTTGATGTACCGTTTGTACTACATCGATGTCTCGGCTTTCCGGTTCATTGGACGTACCGTTTGCACTGTGTCAATGTTCCGAATTGTATTGAGTTTCGATTCATCTGATGTACCGTTTGTACTACATCGATGTCTCGGCTTTCCGGTTCATTGGACGTACCGTTTGCACTGCGTCAATGTTCTGAATTGTATTGAGTTTTGATTCATCTGATGTACCATTTGTACTACATCGATGTCTCGGCTTTCCGGTTCATTGGACGTACCGTTTGCACTGCGTCAATGTTCTGAGTTGTATTGAGTTACGATTCATCTGATGTACCGTTTGTACTACATCAATGTCTCGGCTTTCCGGTTCATTGGACGTACCGTTTGCACTGCGTCAATGTTCCAAATTGTATTGAGTTTCGATTCATCTGATGTACCATCGATGTCTCGGCTTTCCGGTTCATTGGACGTATCGTTTGCAATGCGTCAATGTTCCGAATTGTTTTGTATTTCGATTCATCTGATGTACTGTTTGTACTACATCGATGTCTCGACTTTCCGGTTCATTGGACGTACCATTTGCACTGCGTCAATGTTCCAAATTGTTTGTGATACACGTGTTTGTGAGTTTTCATGCTCCCGCTTGGGTTTGGCCATCCTTTTTCTTGTGATTTCTGGATTTCTAATTATTGATTTCTGGGATTTATGTTTCACCACCTTTTTCAGTTGGCAATGATATGTATGTCATTTATTGTGGCTTGGTGAATTAAATTAAGAATATGACATTCTTTTAATCTTTGAGAAGATTCTTGTGATATTGATAATCTCTGGATTGATTTTCGATTAGATACTTATCACAGTATGACTTTATGGTTATCATACATTTTTGTCATATCTCTTATTCTATATCACTTTATCTGATATTTATAGCTAGACTGATCCGTTTATTATTTTCTTCTTAAATAATACTCGGGTCAGACTGAGATTTTACAGGTGCTTCCTCATGACTTCCTATCTGGAACCATCATCTGACTTTTGGCTAACTACTCTAGTTTAGTAGTTTTTGTTGTATACGTTTGAGATTAGACTCCTTGATGTATACATATTCTATTGTCTTGCACTTATATCTATTCTTTTTTGTTATTGTGGATCTTATTTGACCACTACTCTGATGTACACTTTCATGTGTTATATTCATATCTATTTCCGCCTTTGTGATATGGATTGTCTGTGACTGAATTGTGTTATGATTATTTCTATACTTGTTTCCGAAGTCCATATAGCCACTGTGTAGTAGCTTTGAGTTTGTATCGGTATGTCGGATTTCCTCTTGAGATGAAATGAAAATTATATTTTATCTGACATATCGGTGCTCGCACAAAGCAATTACACGGATGGTCGCTCCTCAACAGCCTTATTCTCCGTGCTAGTTGACGGTATTACCCCGTAGTGTCCTTGGCTAGTGTGGATATAGAGGTGGGGCATCACAGCTTGGTATCAAAGCCAAACTTCGGAACAATGTAGAATAATCTAGCAAGGATCATTGTCCTAAGTCTTTCTTAGGAATCGTGCCATAGGTTTTGATTCGAGTCTTCGTACCGTTCTATCCTATTTCATTTTATGATACCTTGTTTTATCAATCATGATTGTTTGATATTCATTCTGAGAATAACTTTTTCTTCCTCTTTCTTTCTTAAAGAAGAGAAATGGTTAGATCTGGCAGTACCAACGTCGGTCAATCCAGTGCTACTCCTCAGGAGGGAGTATTTATGTCTGCCCAGCAGCTTCTAGATCTAGTTAAGAATGCTCAAGCTATCGGACCCATTCCAGAGCCTACTCATCCTAGATCCGGTTTTGCATGCTTGTGTAGAGATTATACCGATTTGGGTGGAAGGCCATTCCGGGGAACCGAGAGTGTCATTGAAATCCAAGCTTGGCTTAGATCATGCGACCGCATCTTTTCTCGCATGAATGTTGTTGATCTCCACCGAGTCCAAGTGGCTTCTAGTATGCTCCAAGAAAGAGCATTGGATTGGTATGAGCTTCTTATTTCTGAAATTGTTGAAGCGGATCTCACTTGGGAGCAATTCCGGGAAAGATTCGAATTAAAATTTGTGCCGGAGGCTGAAAAAGTAACTTTGGCCCGACATTTTATCGACCTTGTTCAAGGTGAATCTTCTGTGACGGACTACGTCGCATCTTTCGAATCTCTTTCTAAATACGGGGTTGAATACATTAATACCCCATTGAAGAAAAATCTGAGATTTGTTTATGGCTTGAACAAGAATCTCAAGAAGCTATTACTTCTAAAATTGGAAGTTTCTTTCGATCAGCTTATTGATATCGCTCTTCGTCTTGAAGAGGCCGATAGAGAGTGTGATGTTGAAGTTGTGGGTGCTAAACAAAACTTCAACAACAACATGAAAAGGCCTATCAAATTTAAAGGCCCCAATCCCAATCCCAACAAAAAGGGGAAGCAAGAAACTTCGATAACAAAGTCTCCTACCTCTAGTCGTGGACGATGCTATAATTGTGGTTCTACGGACCACTATGCAAATGAGTGTCCGAAACCATTTTTTTGTCGTTATTGCAAAGGTTCGGGACATCTTTTATCTTCATGCCCCAAACTTCCAAACAAGAGAGAGGGAAAGCTAAATGTTGTTCAAGCCCCTAGTGACTCTTCTCTTGGCCAAGGTATCCATTCTATCCTTGATGACTTCTTTGAGGATTGCGAATCCGGATTGGTGGGTCCGCAACACTCAATTTGCTTTTTATTGATGTTGAAATTATTTTATGTGATTTTTCTTTCCGAGCCGATTTTTACTTATGCTTCAGAATTGACTTTTGTAAGGATTGGCTTAATTATTATGAAGCCATATCCTTTGTCCCGTGTGGACTATTCATCTTCGACATTTTCAATCTGTTAAGCAGATTTCTGTTTTTCCTTTGTGATTTTGATTCCAATTTGATGGCATCATTTTATTCTTTAAGCTCACATGATGAGGAAAGTGTTATTTCTCTCATTCATGTAGTTTGAGAATTTTCCGGTATTTTTGAGTTTGTTTTAGGATTATCACCTAAGCAATCTTTTGAGTGGTGATAAGATCTTTTTAGCTCGACCTTGCCACCGATTTTCATTTTCTACGAGTTGCGGGAATTAGCATTCCATTTACCGCATTTCGCACTCGTTATGAAACTTATGAATGACTTATTGTGTCATTCAGGTTGTCCAGCTTATTTCATCCATTTTGTGAATCGAGTATTCTACAATCTCGATGACTCCATTCTTGTATATATTAATTTTGGACGAAACAGCAAATCAAAATTTTGCAAATCTTTTTCATAAAATTTATTTATAAGTACAATTTGATTTTTGCTCTTAAACGAGCAAAGAATATTCTCAAAACTTTTAAGAGATATTTTTATCATATAAAAGATGATTTTGTGTTGTATTGCCCATTTGGTGTTTTAAGAGTTCTGGTCGATGCGCTTGATCAACGTTATCGATAGGGATTTCCTAAACGCTTTGATGAGACAATTAGACACCGTAGATTGACTTGTAAAATAAAAGTTTTTCTGAAAAGATTATTACATAAAGATAATTGTAATTTTAAAAAAATTAGCATTTCGGAAAAGAAGATTATTTAAAAGAAATTCATTCTTTTCGATACTCCTATTCTTGTGATTCTCTAAGGGAACCAAGGCTTTATTGCTTATACCGATGCTAGTTGTATTGGTTTGGATGCCGTTCTCTTGCAAAAGAAAACGTGCTATCACTTTTGCTTCTAAATCATTAAAGCCTATCGAGACTAGATATGCCACTCATGATCTAGTGCTCGCGGCTATTGTTTTCACTTTTAGAGTTTGGCATCATTATTTTGGGCGAGAAATTCGTTCCCCACTCCGATCATAGATCTTTGAAACGTTTATTTTCTCCTAAGGAACTTAAAGTTGGTTCGAGTTCCTTACATCTTATGATCTTGATATTCTTTATACTCTCGAAAGGGGAAATCGTGTAGCCAATACCCTTAGTTGCAAGCAACAAGTGGTCGTTTCTTTGATGATGTCCGAAAGGAATAAATCTTTTTACCAAGTTCATCGGACGTTTCGATGTACTTCATTTTAGTGAGCTTTGTCTCATTTCTTTTATGGACTAGCGTCCGATGTTCTTTTATGGCCTTCGGTTCATTGGACGTATCGTTTGTACCGCGTCGGTGTTCCGAATTATCTGAGCTTTGGTTCACCTGGCGTACCGTTATTGTACTACGCCGTTGTTCCAAATTATTCGAGTTTCTAGTTTCTTGGGCGTACCGCTTTTGTGCTACGCCGTTACACCGGCTCAATTTTCTGTTATTCATGACGTTTTCCACGTCTTTCAACTACGGAAATGCCTTAGTGATTCCGATTTTTATTCTTGAGCCTTGTGTTATTGAGGAAATTGAAGTTTCACCTAATTTGACTCTTAAGCAACATTCTATTCGCACCATTGCTTCGGAGGTTGAGCGCCTTCGAAATAAAGATGTTCTTTTTGTGAAAGTTCAAGGGTTCTCAAATCTCAAGGATAGCTCTTGGGAATCCAGAGAATTCATCGAGCGAACAAGTTCGGACTAACTCTTTCGTGCTCTTTATGGTGAACTTCTTATTTCAAATTTTCTTTTGTGTTGATATGCTTATATGGTTGTTACTATTTATTTCCTTCTTAAGATTGCGAGGACGCAATTTCTTTAAGGAGGGGAGTCTGTAACAACCCGCATATTTATCGATTTTTATATTTAAATATTTTATTTAAATATAACATCGTTCGTCGGATTATAGTCCGAAATGCTACTTTTTGCAAACAGTCGAATTAGGACTCGAGACCACTTCCATTGAGTTCAAAACTCCGATTGCGACCTTTTTGAGTATAAACATTGATATGTTTGGAGCTAGCCAAAAATTTGACCGTTTTCACTTTGGGTTGGATTTGGGTTCAGCCCACTAGTCATCCTTATACCCCAAACTGAACCATCCCTCCCCATTCACTCTCACTTCCTCCTCTTTTCAGTTCTAAAGCAAAAATGGTGGGAGAGATGGGAAATTGAAACTCCAAGCCCTAGTTCCTCTTTCAATCTCAAATTCTTGCTCCAAAATCAAAGAGAACCCATTGGTAAGCATCTCCTTCTTCTTCTCCAACTCTTTCTCCTTCCAATTTCAGAAATTCCTAAACCTAACTTTGGGAATGTTCTTCTTTTAAGCTTTGATTCAAGCTTGTTGTGTTGGAATTGAAGAGTAATTGCTCTTGCCATTGCTCCAAAGCTTCTTCTTCATTTGTTTGGGTTCAAAGGTGAGATTTTTGTCTCACATCTTAATCTATATTTATCTTCGATTGTTAGGTATGAATTCCTAACACTTATTCTTGTGCAAATGCTTTTGGTTTGGATTAATTTGGTGAATATTCCAATTTTTAGTGTTTTGAGCTCAATTCTTTGAAAATCCTAACTTTGATGTTTTGATCATGTTTTTGGTAATGAATCGAAGAGCTTATATGGCCGGGTAGTCTATGGGCGTAATCCCTTGGTGTCGTTGCTCGACCGATTGTGATTCGGAAGGGATTGGCATTCATTAGATAGGCGTAGGAGTGCTGGTAACAGGCTCCGGTCGGCCGAACTCAGGGTCCGGTCGACCGACCTGCTACCCGAGCATTTCCCTGCCTCTGGTTTGGTAGGACTGGTAACAGGCTCCGGTCAACCGAACTCAGGGTCCGGTCGACCGACCTGCTACCCGAGCATTTCTGCCTCTGGTCCGGTCAACCGAACTCAGTGAGCCGGTTGACCGACCTGCTCCTATTTGCCAATTATGCCTATATTGCCTACTTTGTTTGAATTTCCAACTTTAATCGATTCGTGTTGTCTCCCTTTTGTTGTTATCATTTATTATCGACTTTAATGACATTTTCTTTGGGAATTATTGGAAATATCCATTTTGATGGATTTGGTATCGATTTCTTTGGAATTGATTCACGTCTTCGTATGTGAGTTTTTATCATTGATTGTTTCTACAATCGTTTTTGTGATTTGTCACTTTAAAAATATAAAGGTTTTCTATACTAGTAGTAAATATTCAAACCCTTTCACAAAGACGATTTCAACTCTAATTTCAATACAAAGCTCTTTTATAAAACTGTTTTCTAATCTATTAGTATATACAAACCTTTACCTCATTCGTATGAGAAAATATAATTAAACGGTTTAGCAAAACAAGTGGTATGAAACGCTTGCGTTTACTTCGTCGGTTAATTTTTGGACTTGTTCGATTGAAACTCTTGCGACAATTTTCGAGTGGAGATCTACAATCTGTTCGTAAATATTTGAGTTAAGCAAGTGGTTATGGGACATGAAGCTAAACTCTTATATTTACTAGCTTAGCGCAATCGACACTTCTTGATGATCGATGATGATCATTTTATGGTTTCGACTAGCAATGTGCGATGTCTCTTTGTCCATGTGAAGGACTGTACTTCATTTTATTGAGCTTCGTCTCATTTCTTTGTGGGCTGGCAACCCATGTACTTTTAATGTGTTTCGATTCATCTGATGTACCATTTGTACTACATCGATGTAACGGCTGCCGATTTTGCCCGCTCGAAAATCGACATCCATACTTTACATCGTACTCGAATGCCGTAGATTCGACCGTTCAAATCCGAGTCGCCGGAGCTTATAACACACTTAAGTAAATAACACAGCGGAAGAAAAAGAATAATACATTGATATAAAATATCTGATACAATATTTGATACAATATAGTGATACAATGAATATCAATATACATCAGAGATATGATACAACAATATAGCAGCGGAAAAGAAAACTATAACACCAGCAGCGGATAATCTCCATCTCCAAAGCACCAATCCAGAAATAGATTGAACTCCCAATAACGATGCTCAAAGATAAGCAAGTGCAGTCCTTATCCAAAGACTGAACTAGCTCCAGAAAATCTACTAATTTTGACTATTTGAAAAACCCAACTCTAGAATGCTCGTGTAGAAAATTTTGAGCACCCAGAGTTTAGGAAAGAAACAATAAACTCCGGATTAGTCATGGGATTGGTGTGAGCAACAAAAACGGTTTATCTTTAAAAACAAATAGCAAAAGAATTTTAAAGTCAATCCGCAATGCTTTTGGAAAATGAGACTACCATAAGGCCTCCCGCCACACACACAATGCAAACGCAGAATTGGAGAAGATTTCTCCTTATGATAGTCAAAAATGCTTACTACGCAAAACAAATCATTGGATATTATTACTAGTGCATAGTGAAGAAAACATTTCGAAAGTATAATATTAATCTTAGCCAGCATAGGCATTTCACGTTATGCCTACTATAGCTACTATGTTCAATAGCAGGTTACCGCCACATTCCATAGCAAGTAATACAACTAAATTCATACAAGGCTTGTATTGTTTCTTTGGATTTTCCAACAAATGGTCAGGCTAAGGAACTTCCTATGCCACGAAAGAACGCCTCTGGCAGGACGCTCCGAGAGACAAACTGCTCTCTGCCAAACAAGGCCGGCTACCCCCTTTCCCAGGGAATATACAAAACCTCAGATATGCCACCCCCGGTCCTTTGGGACCTTTAAACGAGCGCTCGCCACCAACATCACACATAATAAATAAAGTGTGTCCACATGAGTAAGTATCTGGGCTCCATACCATGATACTACCCTTTTCCAGAAGGAATGGTCATACCCTAGGGAAGCTACCCCTGAAACCTTGCCGCATCATTCCTGTTTCGACCATTTCCGGGTTGTGAGGCTCTGACGAAGTCTCGTCCACAAAGCTACGCTTTGTCACAAAGCCATGCTTTGGGTCAACAGATGATCAAAGTAATGATCACAAAGATAAATGATCAAACAAATGATCATATCACAAATGATCAAACAATGATCATCACACAGCAACACTCAGCATGCCACATTACCAAATTGGGAATATATCGCTGATAACCTTCAACTACATAACCACTGAGCTCGTACGTCTCAGAGAAGGGTGTTAAGCTAAGAGAATAAATTCTCCGCCACCAAACAGAAATGTATTTGAAAGAAATCGGCTTTATATCTCAAAGTGTAATATCAGACATACAATCCATACAAGTCTGTTCCGGGTTCGAACAGAACCGAAGGCACTTCTTACGAAGCCCTTGCAATTCCGAGTATTCACAATCCCGATTGGATTTCCCATCACAAATGGAGATCTCTATACCGGGGATCAGCCAGTGCAGAGACAATCGACAAGAAACCCTTTCGTTTTCAAAAATATTCGGTCTTCAACACCGGTCATCAAATGCCATCCATTACGACGTATCACATATTCGGAATGGGTTATACGACCCAAAGGTCCTTTCCCGGCTAACCCAAATAGTGAGCGAAATATTTAAAATGTATGGATATAGGATTTCAATTAAGTCACAACTTATTACCCAAAACCTTTATTTTAAATGGTTAAAACAAATTACCATTTCCAATCTTTTAAAATAAAAAGATTCAATTCACAAAGTTAACCCCATTCACAAAGATCCATTCATATATTTCAAAACAATTTCCATTTCACTTGGATTAACTCGTTAAACCTTTAAGTCAAGATTTAACTTATAGTTTTCAAAACTCGTTTCCAAAGATTCATTCATAGCCTTTCAAAACAATTTTATTTCAAGTTGGATTAACTCATTCGGTCTTTGAATCAAAGACTCATTTCACAGTTTTCAAAACATTTCAATTTTATTTTAAACTTGAAACCTTTCAACACAATTTGGAAATCCTTTCTTAAAATGAAAGCTACTATTATTTGAAAGCAAGTAGTTTTCGATTCGGAAAAATCCAGTTATATTTGCTCGAGTTAAAGCTTTTGAATTTAAATTCAAATTCCCAAATCAATACCTTTAAAATAGTTTAACCCATATATAAACATTTTTAATCCCTAGTTTCAAATCATAGGATTCAATTTCAAATATTGAATTCAAATTTAAATCAGAAAAATTTAAATTTTCAAAACTCGATTAAGTTATTCAAAATAACTTTTATCTTTGAAATTCCATTTCAAAAGCTTTTCACTTTAAACCCAAATTTCCAATTTCAAAATCAATTGAAATTAAAATTTCAATTTCAAAAACATCAAATTTAAATTATCTGTGACTTAACCGATTTCCACGTGAAATCCATATTTGTGTGTATAAAGGTGTAGTCCAGGGGTTTTACACAGTAGTGCAACATCATACAATCATCACAGATCAGAATACAGAAATATAGTTGATAAGCGGTATTAACTATCACGCTTATCATTCATATCACAGATCACAAATACATATCACAGATAAGTAAATTACAGATCACAACATAAATTAGGGTATATCACAAAGCATCATATATCAGGGATATCAAACAATTCAACATTCAATAGAATTCAAACATTCATAAGTAAGGTCAGTTAATTGTCTGATTAATTCAAATCAGATTTATTACTTATGAATTACTAATCCTGGTTAATTAATATTAATAATTTACAAATCATTTTGATTAATTACTCTTTAATCATTTATTAATTAACCATTAATAATAAATTGATTAACCTTTAATTATAATTCATCAACCTTTAATTATTAAATAATTAATCTTTAATTATTTAATTCACCATTTAATAAAATTATCTTTGATTAATTACTCCTCAATCAATTATCATTCCAAAATCACCTTCATTAATTAATAAATCTTTAATTACTTAAGATTTTAATCAATTAAAAGATAAACCATTTATCTTTATTATTTTAGTTATCATTTAATCCTTATTTAATAACCTTTGGAAATAAAACATCATTTATATTGATTAACTTAAAAACATTTCCTTTTGTCAATTAAATTTCTTTTCTTTTTTTAACTTTAAGATTCAAAATTCCATTTGAATCTAACTTCACACTAGTTTACCTTTGGTTATAACTAGCTTACCATTTAAATTTATTTAAATTTGCTTTAAATTAAAAGCTACAGGTAATTTTATAAAAACCTGTAACCAAACCATCTCAACCCAAGATTAAAGCAAATTGCTTCGAGTCGCACACTCCCCTACTCCGAGTAAACACTCGAATGACCCGAGCGTATTCCCACCAAACCCAAAATTCCTTAGCGCCAACACGAGAACCTCGCTCCTCCATCCCTTCGAGAAAATCCACGCAAAAACTCGAGAAAACCAAACAAGCAACTCGGCAAAAACTCTCTTCCACGAAGCCTCCTTCTCTTCCAGATCGATGCACACGTGTGCACGGTGCACACGAACTTGACCACATCCGATCAACTTCCCGACCATAGACAGACCCAAAATAACCTCGCCTACCCCCTTGACCACCTGCCTCGACGATTCCTCTAGCCAATTAAATCGAGTGATTCGAACCCACCTGGAAAACTACCATTGATCAGAAAAATGCCACTGGTCACCATCTCCGATCACTGGAACATTCACCGACCTCCCCGAAGTCACTTCCCTCTCCGGCGAACCCAACTCCCCCTCGCGATCCACTCCTGTGATCGATCGCCACTGCACAAAGCTCACGAAAACTCCTGACCCAAAACACCCATCGAACCCTAGTTGGCCGTGCTCTGGCCACTACGGCCATTGGAAAAATACGAAACTATTTTTCTCGAGATCCCCCTGCCGCCGCCCTCCTCCAGTCCAAGACCGGTCTCCCAAAAATTTTCCGTTCGCCGCCAATTTATGAAAGTCCATTTCCAGATCAACTCAGAAAAACCCAACAAATACTGGCCTAAAATTTTTGGTTCTACCACCTAAATTCATGTTTTTCCCTCTCGAATACAATCATGCAATCCAAATCAGAAAGTGGGATCGTTGATTTTTAACATATATAAATATTTTTCTGATATTTCCAAATTAAAAGTTATTTGTTGAATTAAAAAAATCCAGAAGCTATTTTATAATCATCAGCAGACTTCAACGAACAACTTTTGTTTTGATCCTGGGTCCTAACGTTTAGTAGATCAAGTAGAAATGGATTTTCAAATCAAAGTCTTGTTTTTGAAAACTCCAAACAAAGAACAGAGAAGAATAACAGCCTGTACACATAAGCTTTCAATATTCACAGGCATTTATATTGCAAACATTTCATTCATATCTAAACATCTCATTATCACACAATCAAGCATTTATCACAGGGAGATCAAGATTTATATATATAAATAAAGGGTTAAGAGTTTGCTCACCTGAGAGAAGAAGAACAGAGTAGATTGTAAATTTGAAACACAGGAAGGCTTGAAAAAAAACTGGAATTGGAAAACTTGCATCTATATTTGATTTCTGAAACTTGAATAGCTTGAAACATTAAGACTGAAATGCTTTGAACTGGAAACTCGAAAACTTAGATCTTTGAAACTTGATTCCAGGCTTGATAAAATGGCTACAGAGATTTATTTCAGTTTCTGGTTGAAGGTTTTAGAATGTTTTGAGGAAAAAGGTTTCATTTGATTTTTGGTTTGCGTTTGTTTTAAAAATGAAAAGAAGAAGATTGATATATGTATAAAAAAGATAATTCGTGAATAGGTATGCATTTCTTGGCTGGTACAACATTTTTTTACAGTGTGATATTATTTTTTTGTACAATACACAAGTACATATATATTTTTATCTTTATATCAAGTCAGAGATTTTTCTCTTGTTTGGCCGGCTGAAATCTTGCTTTGTCTACTTTATATTGTTTTCTTTCTTTAGTTTATTAAACAGGATCTCGGCTGATAGATTTGTTGTAGTGGCCAAACATTTATTAGCTTTGTACAAATTAATATTTTTTCATGTCTTCCTTCATTTCATATGTACTTATATGATTATATACATATCTTTTCTGGCAACTCAAGATTTTATACTTTCTTTTGATTTGTGTACATATATGAGTATTATTTCCTTTTGCCTAGTGTTTATACTCATCTTCATTTCGACTGTAGATAATTTTGTGGCAAGCTTCACTATGTATTTTATAACTTATCTTATATATTTGTATTTCTATTTTTAGACCATTTATTTACGATTTGAATCCAAATCAAATATATATATACACACATATATTTACAATATTTAAAGTTTTAAAATGATTTATACCAAATTTATTTGGGTTCGGGGAAACTCGCATCCATTTATAATAAATTTTACAAATTTTCATTCAAAAATTCATTAAATTATCAATTTAAATAAATTAAAATCTAGGGTCGTTACAATCGATGTCTCGACTTTCCGGTTCATTGGACGTACCGTTTGCACTGCGTCAATGTTCCGAATTGTATTGAGTTTCAATTCATCTGATGTACCGTTTGTACTACATCGATGTCTCGGCTTTCCAGTTCATTGGACGTACCGTTTGCACTGCGTCAATGTTCCGAATTGTATTGAGTTTCGATTCATCTGATGTACCATTTGTACTACATCGATGTCTCGGCTTTCCGGTTCATTGGACATACCGTTTGCACTGCGTCAATGTTCCAAATTGTATTGAGTTTCGATTCATCTGATGTACCGTTTGTACTACATCGATGTCTCGGCTTTTCGGTTCATTGGACGTACCGTTTGTACTGCGTCAATGTTCCGAATTGTATTGAGTTTTGATTCATCTGATGTACCGTTTGTACTACATCGATGTCTCGGCTTTTCGGTTCATTGGACGTACCGTTTGCACTGCGTCAATGTTCCAAATTGTATTGAGCTACGATTCATCTGATGTACCGTTTGTACTACATTGATGTCTCGGCTTTTCGGTTCATTGGACGTACCATTTGCACTGCGTCAATGTTCCGAATTGTATTGAGTTTCGATTCATCTAATGTATCGTTTGTACTACATCGATGTCTCGGCTTTCCGGTTCATTGGACGTGCCGTTTGCACTGCGTCAATGTTCCGAATTGTTTTGTATTTTGATTCATCTGATGTACCGTTTGTACTACATCGATGTCTCGACTTTTCGGTTCATTGGACGTACCGTTTGCACTGCGTCAATGTTCCAAATTGTTTGTGATACACGTTTTTGTGAGTTTTCATGCTCCCGCTTGGGTTTGGCCATCCTTTTTCTTGTGATTTCTGGATTTCTAATTATTGATTTCTGGGATTTATGTTTCACCGCCTTTTTCAGTTGGCATTGATATGTATGTCATTTATTGTGGCTTGGAGAATTAAATTAAGAATATGACATTCTTTTAATCTTTGAGAAGATTCTTGTGATATTGATAATCTTTGGATTGTTTTTCGATTAGATACTTATCACAGTATGACTTTATGGTTATCATACGTTTTTGTCATATCTCTTATTCTATATCACTTTATCTGATATTTATAGCTAGACTGATCCGTTTATTATTTTCCTCTTAAATAATACTCGGGTCAGACTGAGATTTTACAGGTGCTTCCTCATGACTTCCTATCTGGAACCATCATCTGACTTTTGGCTAACTACTCTAGTTTAGTAGTTTTTGTTGTATACGTTTGAGATTAGACTCCTTGATGTATACATATTCTATTGTCTTGCACTTGTATCTATTCTTTTTTGTTATTGTGGATCTTATTTGACCACTACTCTGATGTACACTTTCATGTGTTATATTCATATCTATTTCCACCTTTGTGATATGGATTGTCTGTGACTGAATTGTGTTATGATTATTTCTATACTTGTTTCCGAAGTCCATATAGCCACTGTGTAGTAGCTTTGAGTTTGTATCGGTATGTCGGATTTCCTCTTGAGATGAAATGAAAATTATATTTTATCTGACATATCGGTGCTCGCACAAAGCAATTACACGGATGGTCGCTCCTCAACAGCCTTATTCTCCGCGCTAGTTGACGGCATTACCCTGTAGTGTCCTTGGCTAGCGTGGGTATAGAGGTGGGGCGTCACAAGTTCCATGTCTGACCCGAAGTTTTATTTTCTTTTTCTAAAACTCTTGGTTGCTCAAATTTTTATGGGCAGCCAAGTAATTCAGGTTTTTCCACGAATTCATTTTGGAGGAGCTCAAAGTAGGAGGATTCATCAATAGCTAGTTATTATCTTGTTTCCGTTGTATTATATGTATCTTGTATCAGTTAGGTATGGACAGACTGTTATAACTATCCTAGGGTAGAATTTGTATTAGTATGACTCTAATGTATCATTTTTGAAATGACTTTGTAAAGTATTATGTTGATTAATATATGTTTTTCCGTTACGTTTTGAGATTCTGTTATTGTTTAGTTTCTTCTATCTTCCATCTTCTTTCTTTCTCCTAATAATTTGTCTTTCCGGCATTAGTTGTTCGACACGTGAATACTGTGAATGTCATGCACGTGAAAAACCACTACTTTGCAAAGTAAATTCGATAAGTGCTCACTATAGAAGTTTCAAGTTCAAAGGACACCTCTCCAAATGCATATCAAGTCTTATTATCTAATGGTTAAAAGAAATTATTTTCTATTCAAATGTGGGTATGTTAGAGTTTGAATAAGAAATGTGGGTTATTGTTGGAAATTTGCTAGAATTTAAATTAAAATAGTTTTGTGGGAGGTGAAGTTTTTAATTTTTTTTAAAAACCTATTTTAGCGGGGGGTCTTTTTTCGAATAAAGATAACCGTTTTGTAACGATCATTTTCCAACGGTTGTGCATCTAGAATGCCTATATATACATGTCAAAAATTCCAAACAAAAACGACATTTAATTCTATTCGACTCCTCTTCTATACAATCTTCTTCACACAGTCTAATGAGAAATGCAGTTTGAAGTTCGCCATAACAAGGCATCTCTCCACGTCTTGAATTGAGATTTGTATCCTACAAGGAAAACATCTACTGTGCGAAAACTGCACCAGAGGTGTAGGGACGAAATTCTGTCTTAGGACGTTGCAACTGCAAGCCTCTCTTGAATCAAGTCGGTAATTTATAATCTACTTCCATTGTTTTATATATATCGGTTGTTCTGACATGACTTTGGTTTAGATTGAGTCATATTTATTTTATAGTTAGCTATTTACATAAATGATGTTTTGTAATTTATTTATTGTTAGCTGCAAGATTGATCTCATTCTATTAATAGATTAATAACAAACCACATTATATAACTTAAAAAATATTAAAATAAAACTAACTTCATATACAACATGCAGGATGTTGAAGAATTCACCAACTATCTCTGAGGACAAAATCTTAGGAAGTTAGCTTAAGGACTTCAAATTACCATCAGCAACAGATTCCCTTTTGTTATTGCACATATACCACCCACGTTTTAATACATCCAATTTGTATCTGTAACTCAGCAATGTCTACTTATGTTTAATGTTTGTTTGCTAGCCTGTACTCTTGAACCTTGTGTCTGTTTATTTGGTCGGTACAAACCACCTTTCATTTATTGTTTGCAGTAGCACAAGTTTGGTTGGTAGTGTTAACAATTTCCATGTTTCCTACATTCAAATTCAAATCACTTTTTGTACTTTTGCTACTAAGAAGAATTTGACATCCACCTTCACAAATTTGGTAGCATTTTTCCAAATCAAATACTTTCACTCTCGAGTATTTGTTCGCACTAAATAACCACAACAATCTGCCCATATACGAAGCAGGGGTGTCAACCAAGTTTAAAGATAAAAATCAACACATATCCATGCCCGTTAAAAAACGCTTTCGGATGCAGATAGTGTCATATCTATATCCATATCTAAATTCATTTCGGATATCTGCATTCGCGGATACAGACAGATATTGAATAATTTTCATATCCACTAACGGCAAGTAACATGAATGAATTTTTTTTAATTTAATATAAACTTTTTTCGATCCAATTTATTATTAAAGTGTTAAAAACAAACAAATATGATGATGATAAATAGTTTTGAGTGGTTAATATGCATTTTTGCGTATAATATAAACTTCTAATTTAATTAAACAATAAATAAATATCTTTCATTATACTAAAATACATATAATTTAAAATATAATCTTGGAAACAACCGAATGGATAATTTTCCAATGAGGATGTCTTCGTGTTCGCATCCACATTCTTTTTTCGAATGCCGGATATTTATCCGCTTTTCGAATACAAAGGCGGAGAAATTTCAAAATTTTCTGATATTCATTGACGGCTCGACAAATATCTCCCGTTACTCGCCACTTATCCATCTTTGATGTTCTTTAGCTTGAGTATAAATTTCCTGTAATTGTTAGAGTATAATTCAACACACGTTGACTAAATTCACAAGAACCAGTGTATAGTCATTTATGACATATCTGATAGCCATTGCACATAATTTTGATGGTTCAATCGGTCAAACCGTTACGATTCAAGATTTAAGGTTTTGATGGTTCAATCGATCAAACTGTCGGAACCGTGATTTCTTTTTTTGAAAAATTTATCCATTTAACTACAAGCTATATACAAAAATATTGAAATAATAATGTATACACAAGCTATATATGTTCTTCAAGATCTGCAACCGAAGTTGCGTGTTGTTGCAGTGTACAACTGCACCAACACAGCTATAGCTTTGTATGCGGCAGAGCAGTGCATAACGATAGTTTTTAATGGCGAAACTTGACGAATTTTGCAGTCGTATTAAAGGAGTTTCCAGCAATAAAAAACTAAATTGTGGAGTTTGTCGTTTAGATTTTAAAACCATTATGATTTTTGAAATATATATTTACTTGTTTTCTTCAAGCAACACAAAAAATAAAAATGAGACAGAATCACAAGATGAGTAAGTAGTGAACAACAAAACAGCCGCGATTTATTCAGGTAACATTAACGGTTGGATCGTTGGTTTGAATGTCCGACCAGAATTCATGCATGATCGAGATCTGATTCAACTTCGGACCATGATGATTCGATGTTCAGTATTATTCGATGTCGGATCGAGACAGAGTCGGTTATGAATACTCTGCTCTTAACACTTGTTTAATCAAATTTAATAATATATCATGTCTACAAAATCTACACCCCATGTTGTCTATTAAATACACATAGAGTAACAACAGTTCTCATTTTATTTATGTTACACTCACTTGAAAATCTAATTAAATCATATTATTTTTCTTTGCACATACAGTGTATAATAGT
Organism: Allium fistulosum; assembly: GCA_030737815.1. Lineage (NCBI taxonomy): Eukaryota > Viridiplantae > Streptophyta > Magnoliopsida > Asparagales > Amaryllidaceae > Allium > Allium fistulosum. Next base: position 417,517,405 of record CM060907.1, on the reverse strand, counting down.
TTTTTTGTTGGTCATAAAGATAGGGCCATTTTTTGACTACTAGGCGTGGTGCTAGATTCATAAAGGTAATCAAAATAAATTCGAATAACAAAGATTATTGTGTAATTATGGATATCACCACAGATCATCTAGGATAACTCTTACCTCGTTCTTTCGATGGCTACACCTTTAAGCAAAGTTATGTGCTCCAAGCTTGTCACTTCGTGGTTAATATTTAGCTATGTAGTCTGGAGCTTGGTTTAATGTTAAATAACTCACGCGCAAAGCGTGTGCCGTAACGCTCGTTAATAATAATTGAAACATAAGGGTAATCTTTTGGTCCGACCGCGAAGTTTCAAAAATACTCTTATATGCAACTAAAAGGTGAGGAGTTTAAATCCGGTTGAGAACTAAAATTAACATCCATCTTTAAATCTAAATTTTGAAACATAAACAATATTACAAATTCAATATCCTATTCCAACAAAAAAATTAGTTTCTTTAATATTTTTCAGTTTATCTTTATCAAACTACGTATAATTTTAAATGTAAATTTGTATATTTTTAGCCTCAAGGACACGACCTCAATATTTTATCCATAAGGACAAACATTCTTCTAAAAATTATTCATAAGTACAAACATTTTTTCAAAATTATTTATAGGAACAAATATTTTTTCAAAACTGCTACCGATCTAAAAACTGATACCGATAACTACAAACCGATATCTAAAAACTTAAAAACTGATACCTAAATAAAGTTGTCCTTCAGGCTAAAATACTGAAGGTCTGTCCTTGAGGCTAAAATGCTGAGAAATTTTGTCCTTGACAATAATTTTTTGTAATTATGTTGAAACATAACTTTAATCTTTTGGTCCGACCGTTAACTTTCAAAAATACCCTTATATACAACTAAAAGGTCAGGCGTTGCCTTCGGGCGTTATCTTTTTGGCGTTGCCTTCGGACGTTGGGATCCTTGTTACAATACTGAGATCGAGCATCTTTTGTTTTTTTGACAATTATATTTCCCTAGGGTATCGCCTTTCGGTATAGGTTCTTTGAACCACATGATATATAGCGATTACCTTGTGGAAACTTGTGTTACCTTTATTGGTATTTGTCATTTGCCTTTTGGCTTGTTTTGGGATATATATGTATGTCCTTGGTTTATTTGAATTGCCTATGAGATGAGGCTTGTTATGATTCATCTTATGTTAGATGATTTGGTTATCTCTTGGAGATATTTGTGGTACTTTATGATTTTGTATGTTCATTATCATTAGTATATCTAACTGATTTGTATAGCTAGACTGACCCGTGTATTTTATACTTGGGCCAGACCGAGATGTTTCAGGTTAGGTACATTGGACTTAGCATATTTTGCTTCCGCATGGACTATTCCACTAGCTCCTTTTTGTCATAGCTTTTGTGTAGTCTTTTTTGTCTGTAACTCTGATATGTACTTTATTGACTCGCCTGTATATTGTAGTTTGCCTTACCATTTGACAAGTATCATTTTGTAAACTCTGTGATTATCTGTATATGTGTAAATGTATGTGCTGATCTATTGTTCTGTGATGTGTATTACATTCGAGTTGTTATATTTTATTCTGATAGATCCTCAGCCACCTATGGCTTTGTATTAAGTATGTATTAGATATGTCGATCCATTTAAGTAAGAAGTGGCATGGCCGGCGTATTCAATAGATAACTAAGACTAGGCTATAGATGGTCGCTCCTAACCAGCTCTATTCTCCGCATTAGCAGACGGTGTTACCTTGTAATACTCTTTGCTAATGTGGGTCTCAGAGTGGGGCGTTACAAAAACTGTCCACACCGGACCGTCAAAACGGTGTGGAAACCCGCATCGAATCTTCTAACCAAAGTAGATACCCCAAACCGAACCGATCTGCATCGATACAGTTCGGTTGCAGTTTGGACGATTGAACCAACCATATTGAACCAGAACGAACCGAAAATTTACACTAGTAATCTTATGATAAAAATACAATTAACTCCTATCTTATTTTAGATTCTAACGATGTACATTCTATTTTTAGCCTATGTTGTTATATTAATAATGATCGCTGTGATAAAAGAATAAGTTATAGTTTTGGTATAATATTTTTCATCTATTTTTTTGGATAAATGCTAATTATAATTTTATTTTAATCATTTTCCTTAATGATTATGCATTGATTAATGTTGATGTTTGGTTAATCTACCAAAAAAATTCTCACTTGTAGGTAAATGTCAAATTAAAATATTCATACAATTAAGAACTAATATTTCATTCAGTATAACAGTGTGTGTTTTAACCTTTAAGTGTAAAAGTTTCACATAGTTGCCTTCGTAAATTGATTGTTGATGGAAGTAATTCTCTTATTTCATATTTAATATGGACTCAAACCGGACCGGACCGAAACCGAACTGTATTACATTCAAACCGGACCGAAACCGAACCGTTTAAAAGATTAGTATAATGGTTTGTAATTTTGATTAACCGTGTAATGCGGTACGAAAGCAGCAAACACACCAAACAGACCCTCGCCCACCCCTACATTTAAGTCTAAGATAGGTACATACGTTTTGGCTAAAAACTCACGGAAACGCACAAAAGAAAATAAATGCAATGACTTAAACAGCTAAAAACAAAATCACATTTTCCCGAATCTAACCATTGTTTAAGAATTTCAACGCATTATCACAATCGTACCTCCTAAAATACGCATCCCTAAACTCTTTGGACCTTGGCTCATGGCCCCATCTCCCTGTTTCTTGATGCGTCTTCCTACTCTTCCTTGTATTTACATACTTAGTTTTCACGTAACCAAATCATATTCCGGTTTTATCAACCTCTTACACTCATTTTAAAATGTGGAAATTAGCCACAATGGCTTCTTTAGCAAGTGGAATTAGTTTCTAGGACACACAACTAAAATAATTACTTTCAAGGACAAAACGTAAAATAATTAGTTTTTATGGCCTAAAAACCTATGAAATTATGTCCTTGAAAGTAATTGGACTGATGACTTTGTCCTTGAAAGTAATTATTCTGCTGACTTTGGCCTTGAAAGTAATTGCTTTGAATGTGTGTCCTAGAAACTAATTGGACTGCAAAGTTTGTCTTTCTGATGAAATGCCCCTTTTAAAATAGTCTTTTCTCCAACATCTATCATTTAGTCATGAGAACACTTCCAGTATGGAGTTTTTTGATTCCATTTCCATGCATACATATAATAACTTATGCTGATGTCCTTTTTTCTATTAAGAGTGACATGGTTCCCTATCACTTCATTATATTTAAATAAGAGTGTTACTTTGTTAAAAGGTTGAACTTATGACTTATAGAACCTTGGTTTAGAACGTCATACTACTTGAGTACAACACATCTCTACTATTAATAAATAGAATTCAATTAATATGATTTACAAGAATCTTTTTAAAATCCCAAAAATATCCTTCGTTCGTTAACAGAATCTCATCGCAACATAAACCGTCGTCTCTTCTTAACCACCCATCAACGAAATTTTACAATCAATTTGCTCTTAATTTTTGACTACTAGGGGTGGTGCTAGATTCATAAAGGTAATCAAAATAAATTTGAATAACAAAGATTATTGTGTAATTATGGATATGACCACAAATCATCTAGGATAAGTCTTGCCTCGTTCTTTCAATGGCTACACCTTTAAGCAAAGTTATGCCCTGCAAGCTTGTCATTACGTCCTTAATATTTAGCTATGAAGTCTGGAGCTTGGTTTAATGTCAGATCTCCATCAACGCCTTGTGCTAATTGTGTATTATAGCATTCAAAGTTATAGACCATGCAGTCTAGTAAAAATATTGATCGACTACTATCACCTTGGAATAGGATTTCATGACTTCATTTAGATTTAATGCATAATTTCGGATTGAGATAGTTCTATATCTGCATCTGTATCCGAAATTATTTTCGAATATCGGATATCTGCATCTATGAATACGGACGAATATCAGATAATTATCATACTCGCTAACAATTGATAAATCAAGAAATATAAATAGAAAATTTTAATATAGCATTTTTTTTCAATTTCATTGATTATAAAAGTGTGAAAAACAACAAATATAATGAAAGTAAATATTTTTGAGTAATTGATATACATTAAATTCATATGATACGAATTATTAACTTAATAGAAAAATAAACAAATACGATGACAATAAATAGTTTTGAACAATTAATATGCATTAAATTCATATAATACGAATTATTAACTTAATAGAAAAATAAACATATATCTCTCGTTGTACTAAAATATACAAAATATTAACTATAATCTTGATATAAACTGGACTGACAATTTTCGGACGCGAATGTCTTCGTATCCATATCTGTTTCTTCGGATATCAGCTATTTATCCTCTTTTCGAATAAGGATGCGAGCAGATTTTGAATTTTTCGAGTATTCATTTACATGCCTAGTGATACTAAACCGGCAATATCGAGGAAGTAGTGCCTTGCTTCATGTGTTTCATACTAAAATCCAACTATAACCAAGATACAAATAAATCAAAGTCAAAAGAAAATTGCCCATCCTTACAATGAGATATTATATTTGACACAAATACAACTAAATTACAAAAGCATCTTAGACAACCTCTGGTCAAGAAATGTGGGTTGAAGCCAATGCTTCCTCATAGTCCAATTGGGCTAACAAATTAACAGCTAAATCCATCTAGTACAAATTATGAAATCTCAGGTCATAAACTCCCTCTTTGATCTTGTCTACAATTTTCAAATCTTTTCCATAAAGGAAATCTCTACTAGTATTTGTGGTGTTTTTGGTCATAAGTAATGTTGTGATTATCATGAAGATCTCTGATCACTAAATGTGTATTAAAGATATATTTTAAGAGCTATAGACAAATAAACAAAGTAATTATCAAAAGTAACTAGAGATAAGTCAAAAACAGTTCAAACAACGTAAAAAATACATGAACAATAAAAACCAAGTTTAAAGTGGTTTGGAAATGTTCCTACAATCACTTTCTTACACTTTTGTATATTTCTACCACATATCTTGATTTCGAAGAGGTTTAGATCGAATGTATTATTAAAAGTGGAAAAGAAGAACACATCATTCTTTTCAAAACTTATTTGTTTTAAATTCTTCTCATTTAGAAAACTATTTTCTACAATTTATTTTTGAATTTCATTTCTTTTTACTTATTTTATTTTCAAATTTAAGAGCGGCTACTCTGACGTATATTACAACAGATTTAAGTTATGGACGTATATTCTAAAAACGCATGTTGTGGCTGGTAAATTACTTGAATATCCCCGTGAATTTCACCTTATTAAAAAAATGGAAGTAATTTATAAAAAAGAAATCGACATTTGTCTATCCTATACCATAAACATGTGTTTGAACGTGTCATGACTTTCAATTTATCAAAAAACTTTAAATTCTCGATAATAAAATCATTCGATTAATGCCGACCTGATGAAATTAACCATATAATTAAATTTGATTAAAAAACAACACAAAATATTAAAAAAATCAAATCGTGATTAATTTTTTAAAAATGATGATATTTGGAAGAAAAGAAAAAAAAATTATGCAATATACTTGAAATTCATTAGAAAGATCGAAATCCATTGTTATGAAAATTTTTGACCATGTTTAATCAGTTGTGACTTTGTCAATTTGATTCACTGAATTGTCTATGTTTTTATTGATGGAAAAAGAGGAAGTTCTAATAGGGTAAAGTTGTTATGGATGGTGGTATTTTTGAGCGTAGAAAAAAAGATTAAAAAGCGACGTCTTTTTGTATTATTAACCAGTACTTAATTTGGTGCATTTAGCAACACTTAAGTTTTTCTAGATCGAAGACGTTAATAAGCAATTCATCAAAGCACCATTAAACTGAAACCTGTTAGCAATTTATGAGATGGGGTTCTTGAGTTTACAAACATGCAAATTCAATAAAAAGTTCCAAATTTCACTAACCATTCGTCATAACATGCTTAAAACTGAATAAAATATAGAAATTTTGACTAGAGATGTAGAAATAAAATACAAACCTTCATGCAAGTGAACTAGGACTGGTATTTTATAAATTTGATTAATTCGAAAAATGAATTTTGTGTAAAATTTTGAAATTATGGTTGGTATTATCAATTAGGGAGAATTAAAAAAGCAAAAACAAAAAAGATTAATGGAAGCATTAAAGCAAAACATGCCTATTCCAGCTTAAAGTCTCCAATCGTAATGGGCACCAATCTATGTTTTATTTTCAGACATGGGAAATAGAATATTTCTGTTAGATCCCATAGAAAATTTCAGGTGGGCCATGAATCGAAACTCAAGTTTTTTGTGGCAGCTTTTACAATTTTCATTAGCAATGGCCCTACCTAGTAGCAACGTTCAATAATTCAATGAATTTAATTCATACAAAAATGTGCCTACTACATAAATACATGCAAGTATCCAAATACGGATAGTGACACATCCGTATCCGTATCCACGAATGCGAACGGATATTAGTTATTTATTAGATATTTTTCGACTAGTTTACAATCAATAAATCTAAATAAATAAATAGAAAATTTTGATTTATTATAAATTCATTTTTAAACTAAATATAAAAAAAAATACACTTAGTAAAATAATTTTAAACTGTAAAAATTGATTTTTATACACATGTTAATTTTTTTATTTGGATAAAATAATAAACGACAATCATTTTATATACTAAAATACATTAAAAAAAACTATAATCTTAATAAAAACCGAACAGATTATTATCGGATACAAATATAGTTATATCTGTATCCATATTCATTTTTTGAATATCGGATAAGTTTTTATATTTCGGACACGAATACAGACACGGATGAATTTCAGATTTTTCGGTTAATCATTAACAGCTCTACATGCAGTAACGCAAGTAGCAAGTGATAAGTAAGTAGCAATTGATAAGTGATGTTTTTCATTCTTTGAATTCAATACAATGTTTGGCATGCTTTGCCATTTATTTTTGATGCAGTATTGCAACATAACACCAACATTTAACTGATTGAATAGTAACGTAAATTTGAGTTTCGAATGGTTGGGTCAACAGAAGTTCATTCGGTATTTTACATACATCTGGGTTGACTAGTGACACAATTTTGCTTTTAGACTATGAGATTATTACTGAACTATTAGTTAAAAAACAACAATAGTTACATTCTCCCATTTATATCTCATTTGATTTGTTATAAACAATTAAGAATATGTTATAAATTGAATAAGAGCAGAAGTCATTAATGAAAGAGAGAGGAAACATTTTTATTCATTCTACAGAGATTGGTAGTCTATTTACATTAAATAGCCTCTTTTATATAAATGCTTTGCAGCTTGGTACAAAACTTATTCCACGATGTGGGACTAAACAAAACAACATAAAAAGCATATTCACTTTATGATTTACATATATTGTAACACTCTCCCTTGAATATGCGTCTTCAAAATCTTGAATGCTATGATAGCTTGAAATTGTCCCTTTTGAAACGTGTATGATGATTTCTCCTGTCACGACCCGACCTTCCACTACCGAAAAATCGCATCGTTTTTAAGAAAGAAAGGGGTGAGAAAATAGAAAAGATAGAGAAGAAGAAAGAAAACAACATCAGAATCTCAACAGCGGAACGAATAAAATATAATATATCACATAAGAGATTACATAGTATCATATACATCAGAGTTATACAGATAATACAACACATACTAGACAGTTATAAACACCTGTCTAGTTAATACAACTCGAAACAACTCGATACATCACAGAGATACAACACAGCGGAAATACACATAACACTAACACAGCAGAACCAATATATAGCTATACGCTGAAGCCTCCTGCTCCATTGCTCCTCCAAAATTCGTCAAAGCTAAACCTGAATCCCTTGGCTACCCGTAAAAATTTGGGTACCCGAGAGTTTAGGAAAAACAAAAATAAACTCCGGGTCAGACATGGGTCTGGTATGAGTAAACGGTTAAAGTTGCTTAACTTTGAAAATCCTTTGAAAACAAAAGGTATCACGTAAGACTTCCCACACATAAACATGGAAAAGTTTTTACCTTACGCTAACCAAAACATTTAATAGGAAATCCAGTGATATTATAATAGTGTCTAGGGTTTTCAAGTAAATAAGAAATAGCCGAAATTGTTACATTCATTAAATTCCAGCATACTAGGTATACAATCAAAACCGTAAGATCACGTAGGGAAAATGGGTTTCCATCAATGGCAGGGCTACTGGGGTACCGCCCGTCACAGTACGTGGCCTAGATCACCGTACCGAGGACCCACCCTAAGTCCCCTGCAACACAAGGCCGGACCCATCCCTTACTGGACAGTTCCGAATAAAATCACCCCACGGTTGTGATCATTCAACCGCACCACTAAGCCGAAATAAAAAGGGGCATCTAGACAGGGATGACCTTACTCTCAAGTGGGTGCTACCCACGAAGCCTTGTTGCACCTCCCCTGTTTTAGCCATTCCCGGTTGATGAGGCTTGAGGTCACGATTACCTTTATCAGAACTCATCACTTAGAATGCTCATCGTCCACCTGACGATGTGCTGAAAGCATTCAATCCATACAAGTTCGTTCCAGGTTCGAACGAAACCGAAGGCATTATCTCGTTACACTCATTTTGGAATCACCCTCAGAGTTAACGACAATAACCCTTGCACTCTGAATCTTCATCTTCACTTGAGATTTACGACCTATCGTTAATTTGGATCGATGTGGTTTTCGGATATCCAAATCTGGAAACCCGATCCCGGTCTCATCAAATCCAAACCGTGTCTTTTAAGGCCAAGTTGTTTTAAAGTTAAAACAATTCATTCATTATCTATATATATATTCACAATATCACAGATAGATATTCTACAATATCATCAGAAATAGATAATCTACAATATCATCAGGAATAGATAATCTATATCACATAGCATTACTTATCTCGTAACCGAGATTTCAAACCATTCAAGGCAAACAATATCATCCATCCATACATAAGCAAGGATAAATAATCACACCATATATAATTAATTTAAAATGAATTAAATTAATTATCTTATCTCTAATTAATTTAAAATGAATTAAATTAATTACTTCATCTCTAATTAATTTAAAATAAATTAAATTAATCACTTCATCTTATAAATCCTGCTTACAAAATTATTAATTAATTTCAAATCAATTAATTAATCATTCCCCAATTTCCATTTTAATTAATCATCTTGGATTAACTAACCTTTAATTACATTCCAGTAATTACAACTTTAATTAATTTCACAAATTAATTATCTTTAACCATTCACAGTAATTTACCATTTAAATGCTTCATTAATTTCATTAATTAATGATCTTTAATAAATTACTCTCATTAATTAATTAATTACATTAAACCTTAATTAATTACGTTAATTAATTAACTTAATTTATTCTCTTCCATTTATCAACCTAAATCATATACAGAAATTTCCATCTTGAAATTACTTATCTTAATTAATTAACTTCTTAATTAATTATATAGACCCTTCTGATTTATTACACCAAATAATAAATCTTTAATTACTTCTCCTAAGTAATTACACCTTTATTACTTCCTTTAAGTAATTTCCTTTAACTAATTACATCCTGTAATTATTCATTTATTACTTTGCCAAGTAATTACTCTATTCAAATTTCATTAAGTATTTATACTTAATAATCATCAAATGATTATCTTTACATTAATTATAAATTATCCTGAATCAATCATATTCATTTGATTCATTACAATTGTAATTCATTTCTTAATTAACTTAAAACAAATGAATTAATCTTAACTGTAGATTAATTATCCTTAAATTTTTAATTAATAAACCTTAATTATCAATTAATAAACTTAATAACAGATTAATTAATTCTTAATTAATCTTTATAGATCAATTATTTCTTATTCATTTATTAATTAAAAAACCAAAATTATTTATCAATTAAAACTCAATTTCAAACTAAGTACTTCTTAATTACAATTCATCAACCTTTAATTTTCTTAATTAATAAATTTCCAATTTATTAATCTCTAATTATTAGTTAATCAATTATAACCATTAATTAAATAAATTACTTAATTATCCTTACATTAACCATTTAATTAACCTTTATCTTTAATTAATTAAATTAACCAGTTATACTTAATTTCCTAATTAACTAAAGTAATCTCTAAGATAATAAAACTCTTTTAACTTAAGATAACATTATCTTATAATATATTACTTACCATTTACACTTTAAAACTCTTTTATCTTTAAAATTAACTTAAACAAATTTTAGATTAAATAAATTCTAAAACTCTTTAACAATGTTAAGAAACCATTTGATATTTAGAAAGTAATGTTATAAAGAAAGTTTTAACAAGATTTGTTTTTAAATTCCAAAAACCTTATTTTTAAAACCTTCACAAAAACTGGGTTCTCTTCTCACTTCGGGTCCTACCCGAAGGATACTCGGGTCTATCCCGAGTCTGCTCCCATTTTCCCCTGGTTTTACAAAACTTGTAAAAAAAAATTTACAGTTTTAAAAAAAAAACAGAGGCATATCCTCTTCGAATCACTCGAGTGTCAACTCGAGTTTACCACCCCAAAACCCGATTCTCGCTTCGAGTTTCCCCCTCACCATCTCGAGCAACCACACGCAAAGAACTCGTCTTCCCCGAAGCTCCCAACTCAGATCGAAATCCATGTGCACGTGCACAGTACTTCGCCGCCGCTCCGGCGAACTCTGCTGACGTCGGCAAGTCGCGAATCATCTCTAAACTCAAAATCACTCCTCGATTCGACACCAAACTCTAAAGATCGAAAATAAGGATTTCGATCAAAACTGAACCCAAACACAATCATCACGTTATCGTCACGTTCACCCACCTCTGACCATTATGGGTCACGCGATCGTACCCGGAGCTACTCCATGCTTCGATGGTCCAATTCCCACCCTCGCGATCATCTCCGGTCACAACTCGACAACGCGAAACTCACATGAACACAGACTAAAACCCCCGGGTATAAAACCCTACTCCCTCAATTTTCGGCTATCTCGACCCATGATAAATTACAATAGTATTTTTGCCGAGACCCCCTATCCTCCAGCATACTCCAGTAACGAACACGAGATTCCATCACGCTCCGATCGCCAGAAATCATCAAAATTCCAATTCCCGTTCGACCCGAGAATTCTACCCTATAACACTGTTAAAAATCTTGATTTCATTTTTAAAAATCATAGTTCTTTAATACAAATTTGATGATGTAGGTGAAACAAGAAGTCATGACATTTAAATTTTTGACATGCTTTTGGGTTTACTGTATATCTTCTTTCCCCAGTTAAACTACCACTAATTATTCCTATGAACAATTTTTAAAACTGAATTTAGTTAATACAAACATTTTTCTTTTAAAGATTCCAATCTAAAAGAGGCTAGGGAATGTGGAATTGAATTCGAATATATTTACCCTGCTGATAAAAAAACAGAACCTTGCATACTCCAGACACAGACATGCACACAATTCAACTTATACATATATATCTGCAAACATATCCATATAGTCATGCAATATTTCACAACATAAACTACAAAGATTTATCACATGCAACAGAGTATTAAACAAATTTTAGCTTTTAAAAGTGATGTTTACTCACCTGACTAGAAAAAGGCAGAAACTTTTAAACTTGATTTTCTTGAAAATTTGTATGCTTCTACTGTTTTGACTTCCAGAAATCTTTGTCTTCTTTAAAAACTGAAAACTTGACTGCTTGCATACTTGTTATTTTCCAGAGAACAAAAAATGGCTTGCTACTTAAAACTGAAGCTCTTAAAACTGGAGCTTGAAAAGCTTTTGAACAAGATTTGAAAATGAAACTTAGAAATGCTTTGATTTTCTTGAAAGAACTGAAATGCTTTGCTTTGGCTTTTGAAAAAGAAAATAAATCACAGGCTTGTTGTTTTCTCTTAGCATTGTTTAAATGAACGAAAAAAGAAAGGAACTTGATAAAAATAAAACAAATGCGGCCCTGATAGTTGTATTAGTACAAAGGTTGATCAGAGATTTTTTTGTTAAGGAGGCTGAAAGGAAGACATTTTGTACAAGTCATTTATTAAGCATGTCATACATATCTTCTAGCTCCATTCGTATAGTACTTGTGTTATCTTGCCTCTTTTCTTTGCCTGCAAGTCTCAAGGCCAAAGTACAGATATTTATTTAGCTTTGTTTATCTTGTATACATCTTATTACAATTCGAGTGTACATATCTATTTCACTTTGCAGGTACAACTTGTATATCTTTTTATTTTACTCTGACTTATTACTTTGTACATCTTTTATTTAGTTTAAACTTAATACCTTGACTTATTTTTACTTAACTTTGTTTTGACTTGTTACTTAGATATATAAGGTGATAGCATATTTATTTAGCTTTGCTATGACCTGTTACTTGCAAATGTATGGTGATAGTTTATCATATTACTTTATTTTCTTGCCTGCTAATGTAGATACTTAGTACATATATTAACTTTGTTTTAGACTTACCTACTTCAATAAAGTTGTTACATTTATTTTATTATGTTAGCTTGTGAATTAATTTCTAGTGTTACACGTCTACTATTTTATTTCTATTTATAACTCAATGTATTTAACTAGCGTATATTTTCCTATTTTAAACTTAATTTACCAAACACTTTATTTATATTCATATTTAAATTTGACAAGATTTTATTTTAATTGAAACCTTATTACTAAAAATTACATCACATTATTATATATAGATCTAAATGAATTAAGTGGAGTTTTATTTAAATCAAGATAGATTTTTATTGTAATTAAATTGAAACAATTAAATTCCCAAATCTTAATTTTCTTATAAACACATAAATATACATATTCATATAACCCTTATTAAATTAGAATATATAGGACTATTTAAATCCATTAATACAATAACACAGATTAAATCTATGGCTAATTATTCTGATTTAAAAATCAATCTAAAATCCAATTTTAAAACATCCCATTATTAATTAATTGGTTATTTATATTCTAAAATAACAATCTAAATCAAATTTAAAATACTTTAATTAAGAGATTATCGTATTTTAAATTCCTTGAAATTCCGGGATGTCACATTCCTTCCCCCTTAAAAGAATTTCGTCCTCGAAATTTAAAACAAGAGATAATCCAAAATTTATTTTATTTTCAACCAATTCAGCATACATATCAGCCATATACAACCAAACAAACAATTTCAATCAATAAACAATTCAATCAAACAAACAACACTAGCTATCCGGACACAGATCCGGATAAGCTTCCTAAAAATTTCCCAAGTTTCCCAAGTACAGATACTGGAATACTCGCTCTACTGAATCCAGACTAGCTACACTACTAAGCTACTGAGCTCCTACTCAACTAGATCTATAATACAAGACAGATATCAGACTACAGACAAGTCTGACTCAACATCCAAAACTCTCCGAACTGCTGGTTCCAAAACCAGTGATAGATCTTACGCGTACTCCCTCAGAGACACGTGAAATACAACGAATCCCAGTTCTCCAAACTGGCAATTCACTCCTGAAATCCAAAACACTTACCCTTAGCAGAATACAGAAAGATCCAATATACTCCGGAGCTAACCTCACAGTCTTACCCAATCTTATTGCTCCCTTTACCGAGGAAAATCTCAACAACCACGAAGTCTCCAACTTCGCTGATGCTCCAATAACCAACTGGATCAGAATAACGCAACCAAAAAGATCCTCTCCAGATTTACCAAATATCTAGAATACAACTCTACTCCCACATCATCAGTAGGTTACAACTTGCTTCTCCTATCCGGAAAAGAAAAAACATATACACTGCCAATCTGGTCTCCATCCAGAAAAATTTCTGTAGAAATTCTCTAATCTCAAAACACTGCAACTCCTAGTTGCTTCCACTCCAGAACAACTGCCACCATGCTTCCGCTGCACAACTCTGATCTGAAGTAGATAAGAATGTCGAAGAACTCGACCAAAAACTCAACCAACACCTCCTGGACACACAATAACAGATCCACCACAAACGGAGACGAACTGCTCACAGAAACAGATGAGTCCTCAGTCAAGGGTACTGTCTTCAGCTACCCTTAGCTAGAAGAAACTCAAAACTAGATACAGAAGAGAAAACACAAATGCTCCACCAAATCTCCTAAGCTGCACCACCGGTACCATCTCTGGAATCCAGTCGATACCAATCTCAATCTCCATATGCTGACAAAACTCTGACCTCCTGAGAACATCCAGAAAATCTCTGACAAACCAAGAGAACACTCAGACTATCGCAAGTCACTTTTGCGATCAATCCGGCCTAATTCCAAAGAAAAATTGCTCTCTCTTTACCAATCAGAACAGCTTACGCTTATGAATCCAATCCGTCGAAGAAACGGAACCACTCTGCTGCTTCTGAAATCACCTCAAGAAAAACTGCCCAGCCAGAAGACTTCCTATCCAAAATACTCGAGAAACTCGGACCTCAAACAACAGAAACACCCAGCTGAACACAGCCACAACACCGAAACAACCACACTTCCTTAACTTGTTCCAAAGAAAACATCTTCGAAAAATATCCATAGTCACTATGTCTCATCACACAGCTACAACATCCTGAGGTATCAAGATATCATGACTTACTTCTGTCTAACCGACAAATCCAAACTCTCAAAAACCCGCTCACACGAGCGCGATCAAACTTGCACTTCAACGATGAACTCCGAATCTTTAACAGTCTTCCTTCAGAGATCAACCAAATCTTTACATCAAACAAAGCTTACTCGAGACGGTATTAGATCTACAGTCTCGATAGATACACTTCCAACCTCTACAAACTCCAACCATCGGTAGTTGTGTTACACACAACACTACCTTATCTACCTTTATAACTTATATTGGAAAACCCGAACAGGTAACCCAACAAATAGGTAGAGATAAATAAATAAATATATATATATATATATAAATTACAAGTACGCTCTCTCAAGAAAGATACCACTCTAGAGCTTAGGTATTCGCTCAACCTATTGCTCTGATACCACTGTCACGACCCGACCTTCCACTACCGAAAAATCGCATCGTTTTTAAGAAAGAAAGGGGTGAGAAAATAGAAAAGATAGAGAAGAAGAAAGAAAACAACATCAGAATCTCAACAGCGGAACGAATAAAATATAATATATCACATAAGAGATTACATAGTATCATATACATCAGAGTTATACAGATAATACAACACATACTAGACAATTATAAACACCTGTCTAGTTAATACAACTCGAAACAACTCGATACATCACAGAGATACAACACAGCGGAAATACACATAACACTAACACAGCAGAACCAATATATAGCTATACGCTGAAGCCTCCTGCTCCATTGCTCCTCCAAAATTCGTCAAAGCTAAACCTGAATCCCTTGGCTACCCGTAAAAATTTGGGTACCCGAGAGTTTAGGAAAAACAAAAATAAACTCCGGGTCAGACATGGGTCTGGTATGAGTAAACGGTTAAAGTTGCTTAACTTTGAAAATCCTTTGAAAACAAAAGGTATCACGTAAGACTTCCCACACATAAACATGGAAAAGTTTTTACCTTACGCTAACCAAAACATTTAATAGGAAATCCAGTGATATTATAATAGTGTCTAGGGTTTTCAAGTAAATAAGAAATAGCCGAAATTGTTACATTCATTAAATTCCAGCATACTAGGTATACAATCAAAACCGTAAGATCACGTAGGGAAAATGGGTTTCCATCAATGGCAGGGCTACTGGGGTACCGCCCGTCACAGTACGTGGCCTAGATCACCGTACCGAGGACCCACCCTAAGTCCCCTGCAACACAAGGCCGGACCCATCCCTTACTGGACAGTTCCGAATAAAATCACCCCACGGTTGTGATCATTCAACCGCACCACTAAGCCGAAATAAAAAGGGGCATCTAGACAGGGATGACCTTACTCTCAAGTGGGTGCTACCCACGAAGCCTTGTTGCACCTCCCCTGTTTTAGCCATTCCCGGTTGATGAGGCTTGAGGTCACGATTACCTTTATCAGAACTCATCACTTAGAATGCTCATCGTCCACCTGACGATGTGCTGAAAGCATTCAATCCATACAAGTTCGTTCCAGGTTCGAACGAAACCGAAGGCATTATCTCGTTACACTCATTTTGGAATCACCCTCAGAGTTAACGACAATAACCCTTGCACTCTGAATCTTCATCTTCACTTGAGATTTACGACCTATCGTTAATTTGGATCGATGTGGTTTTCGGATATCCAAATCTGGAAACCCGATCCCGGTCTCATCAAATCCAAACCGTGTCTTTTAAGGCCAAGTTGTTTTAAAGTTAAAACAATTCATTCATTATCTATATATATATTCACAATATCACAGATAGATATTCTACAATATCATCAGAAATAGATAATCTACAATATCATCAGGAATAGATAATCTATATCACATAGCATTACTTATCTCGTAACCGAGATTTCAAACCATTCAAGGCAAACAATATCATCCATCCATACATAAGCAAGGATAAATAATCACACCATATATAATTAATTTAAAATGAATTAAATTAATTATCTTATCTCTAATTAATTTAAAATGAATTAAATTAATTACTTCATCTCTAATTAATTTAAAATAAATTAAATTAATCACTTCATCTTATAAATCCTGCTTACAAAATTATTAATTAATTTCAAATCAATTAATTAATCATTCCCCAATTTCCATTTTAATTAATCATCTTGGATTAACTAACCTTTAATTACATTCCAGTAATTACAACTTTAATTAATTTCACAAATTAATTATCTTTAACCATTCACAGTAATTTACCATTTAAATGCTTCATTAATTTCATTAATTAATGATCTTTAATAAATTACTCTCATTAATTAATTAATTACATTAAACCTTAATTAATTACGTTAATTAATTAACTTAATTTATTCTCTTCCATTTATCAACCTAAATCATATACAGAAATTTCCATCTTGAAATTACTTATCTTAATTAATTAACTTCTTAATTAATTATATAGACCCTTCTGATTTATTACACCAAATAATAAATCTTTAATTACTTCTCCTAAGTAATTACACCTTTATTACTTCCTTTAAGTAATTTCCTTTAACTAATTACATCCTGTAATTATTCATTTATTACTTTGCCAAGTAATTACTCTATTCAAATTTCATTAAGTATTTATACTTAATAATCATCAAATGATCTTTACATTAATTATAAATTATCCTGAATCAATCATATTCATTTGATTCATTACAATTGTAATTCATTTCTTAATTAACTTAAAACAAATGAATTAATCTTAACTGTAGATTAATTATCCTTAAATTTTTAATTAATAAACCTTAATTATCAATTAATAAACTTAATAACAGATTAATTAATTCTTAATTAATCTTTATAGATCAATTATTTCTTATTCATTTATTAATTAAAAAACCAAAATTATTTATCAATTAAAACTCAATTTCAAACTAAGTACTTCTTAATTACAATTCATCAACCTTTAATTTTCTTAATTAATAAATTTCCAATTTATTAATCTCTAATTATTAGTTAATCAATTATAACCATTAATTAAATAAATTACTTAATTATCCTTACATTAACCATTTAATTAACCTTTATCTTTAATTAATTAAATTAACCAGTTATACTTAATTTCCTAATTAACTAAAGTAATCTCTAAGATAATAAAACTCTTTTAACTTAAGATAACATTATCTTATAATATATTACTTACCATTTACACTTTAAAACTCTTTTATCTTTAAAATTAACTTAAACAAATTTTAGATTAAATAAATTCTAAAACTCTTTAACAATGTTAAGAAACCATTTGATATTTAGAAAGTAATGTTATAAAGAAAGTTTTAACAAGATTTGTTTTTAAATTCCAAAAACCTTATTTTTAAAACCTTCACAAAAACTGGGTTCTCTTCTCACTTCGGGTCCTACCCGAAGGATACTCGGGTCTATCCCGAGTCTGCTCCCATTTTCCCCTGGTTTTACAAAACTTGTAAAAAAAAATTTACAGTTTTAAAAAAAAAAACAGAGGCATATCCTCTTCGAATCACTCGAGTGTCAACTCGAGTTTAACACCCCAAAACCCGATTCTCGCTTCGAGTTTCCCCCTCACCATCTCGAGCAACCACACGCAAAGAACTCGTCTTCCCCGAAGCTCCCAACTCAGATCGAAATCCATGTGCACGTGCACAGTACTTCGCCGCCGCTCCGGCGAACTCTGCTGACGTCGGCAAGTCGCGAATCATCTCTAAACTCAAAATCACTCCTCGATTCGACACCAAACTCTAAAGATCGAAAATAAGGATTTCGATCAAAACTGAACCCAAACACAATCATCACGTTATCATCACGTTCACCCACCTTTGACCATTATGGGTCACGCGATCGTACCCGGAGCTACTCCATGCTTCGATGGTCCAATTCCCACCCTCGCGATCATCTCCGGTCACAACTCGACAACGCGAAACTCACATGAACACAGACTAAAACCCCCGGGTATAAAACCCTACTCCCTCAATTTCCGGCCATCTCGACCCATGATAAATTACAATAGTATTTTTGCCGAGACCCCCTATCCTCCAGCATACTCCAGTAACGAACACGAGATTCCATCACGCTCCGATCGCCAGAAATCATCAAAATTCCAATTCCCGTTCGACCCGAGAATTCTACCCTATAACACTGTTAAAAATCTTGATTTCATTTTTAAAAATCATAGTTCTTTAATACAAATTTGATGATGTAGGTGAAACAAGAAGTCATGACATTTAAATTTTTGACATGCTTTTGGGTTTACTGTATATCTTCTTTCCCCAGTTAAACTACCACTAATTATTCCTATGAACAATTTTTAAAACTGAATTTAGTTAATACAAACATTTTTCTTTTAAAGATTCCAATCTAAAAGAGGCTAGGGAATGTGGAATTGAATTCGAATATATTTACCCTGCTGATAAAAAAACAGAACCTTGCATACTCCAGACACAGACATGCACACAATTCAACTTATACATATATATCTGCAAACATATCCATATAGTCATGCAATATTTCACAACATAAACTACAAAGATTTATCACATGCAACAGAGTATTAAACAAATTTTAGCTTTTAAAAGTGATGTTTACTCACCTGACTAGAAAAAGGCAGAAACTTTTAAACTTGATTTTCTTGAAAATTTGTATGCTTCTACTGTTTTGACTTCCAGAAATCTTTGTCTTCTTTAAAAACTGAAAACTTGACTGCTTGCATACTTGTTATTTTCCAGAGAACAAAAAATGGCTTGCTACTTAAAACTGAAGCTCTTAAAACTGGAGCTTGAAAAGCTTTTGAACAAGATTTGAAAATGAAACTTAGAAATGCTTTGATTTTCTTGAAAGAACTGAAATGCTTTGCTTTGGCTTTTGAAAAAGAAAATAAATCACAGGCTTGTTGTTTTCTCTTAGCATTGTTTAAATGAACGAAAAAAGAAAGGAACTTGATAAAAATAAAACAAATGCGGCCCTGATAGTTGTATTAGTACAAAGGTTGATCAGAGATTTTTTTGTTAAGGAGGCTGAAAGGAAGACATTTTGTACAAGTCATTTATTAAGCATGTCATACATATCTTCTAGCTCCATTCGTATAGTACTTGTGTTATCTTGCCTCTTTTCTTTGCCTGCAAGTCTCAAGGCCAAAGTACAGATATTTATTTAGCTTTGTTTATCTTGTATACATCTTATTACAATTCGAGTGTACATATCTATTTCACTTTGCAGGTACAACTTGTATATCTTTTTATTTTACTCTGACTTATTACTTTGTACATCTTTTATTTAGTTTAAACTTAATACCTTGACTTATTTTTACTTAACTTTGTTTTGACTTGTTACTTAGATATATAAGGTGATAGCATATTTATTTAGCTTTGCTATGACCTGTTACATGCAAATGTATGGTGATAGTTTATCATATTACTTTATTTTCTTGCCTGCTAATGTAGATACTTAGTACATATATTAACTTTGTTTTAGACTTACCTACTTCAATAAAGTTGTTACATTTATTTTATTATGTTAGCTTGTGAATTAATTTCTAGTGTTACACGTCTACTATTTTATTTCTATGTATAACTCAATGTATTTAACTAGCGTATATTTTCCTATTTTAAACTTAATTTACCAAACACTTTATTTATATTCATATTTAAATTTGACAAGATTTTATTTTAATTGAAACCTTATTACTAAAAATTACATCACATTATTATATATAGATCTAAATGAATTAAGTGGAGTTTTATTTAAATCAAGATAGATTTTTATTGTAATTAAATTGAAACAATTAAATTCCCAAATCTTAATTTTCTTATAAACACATAAATATACATATTCATATAACTCTTATTAAATTAGAATATATAGGACTATTTAAATCCATTAATACAATAACACAGATTAAATCTGTGGCTAATTATTCTGATTTAAAAATCAATCTAAAATCCAATTTTAAAACATCCCATTATTAATTAATTGGTTATTTATATTTGAAAATAACAATCTAAATCAAATTTAAAATACTTTAATTAAGAGATTATCGTATTTTAAATTCCTTGAAATTCCGGGATGTCACATTCCTTCCCCCTTAAAAGAATTTCGTCCTCGAAATTTAAAACAAGAGATAATCCAAAATTTATTTTATTTTCAACCAATTCAGCATACATATCAGCCATATACAACCAAACAAACAATTTCAATCAATAAACAATTCAATCAAACAAACAACACTAGCTATCCGGACACAGATCCGGATAAGCTTCCTAAAAATTTCCCAAGTTTCCCAAGTACAGATACTGGAATACTCGCTCTACTGAATCCAGACTAGCTACACTACTAAGCTACTGAGCTCCTACTCAACTAGATCTATAATACAAGACAGATATCAGACTACAGACAAGTCTGACTCAACATCCAAAACTCTCCGAACTGCTGGTTCCAAAACCAGTGATAGATCTTACGCGTACTCCCTCAGAGACACGTGAAATACAACGAATCCCAGTTCTCCAAACTGGCAATTCACTCCTGAAATCCAAAACACTTATCCTTAGCAGAATACAGAAAGATCCAATATACTCCGGAGCTAACCTCACAGTCTTACCCAATCTTATTGCTCCCTTTACCGAGGAAAATCTCAACAACCACGAAGTCTCCAACTTCGCTGATGCTCCAATAACCAACTGGATCAGAATAACGCAACCAAAAAGATCCTCTCCAGATTTACCAAATATCTAGAATACAACTCTACTCCCACATCATCAGTAGGTTACAACTTGCTTCTCCTATCCGGAAAAGACAAAACATATACACTGCCAATCTGGTCTCCATCCAGAAAAATTTCTGTAGAAATTCTCTAATCTCAAAACACTGCAACTCCTGGTTGCTTCCACTCCAGAACAACTGCCACCATGCTTCCGCTGCACAACTCTGATCTGAAGTAGATAAGAATGTCGAAGAACTCGACCAAAAACTCAACCAACACCTCCTGGACACACAATAACAGATCCACCACAAACGGAGACGAACTGCTCACAGAAACAGATGAGTCCTCAGTCAAGGGTACTGTCTTCAGCTACCCTTAGCTAGAAGAAACTCGAAACTAGATACAGAAGAGAAAACACAAATGCTCCACCAAATCTCCTAAGCTGCACCACCGGTACCATCTCTGGAATCCAGTCGATACCAATCTCAATCTCCATATGCTGACAAAACTCTGACCTCCTGAGAACATCCAGAAAATCTCTGACAAACCAAGAGAACACTCAGACTATCGCAAGTCACTTTTGCGATCAATCCGGCCTAATTCCAAAGAAAAATTGCTCTCTCTTTACCAATCAGAACAGCTTACGCTTATGAATCCAATCCGTCGAAGAAACGGAACCACTCTGCTGCTTCTGAAATCACCTCAAGAAAAACTGCCCAGCCAGAAGACTTCCTATCCAAAATCCTCGAGAAACTCGGACCTCAAACAACAGAAACACCCAGCTGAACACAGCCACAACACCGAAACAACCACACTTCCTTAACTTGTTCCAAAGAAAACATCTTCGAAAAATATCCATAGTCACTATGTCTCATCACACAGCTACAACATCCTGAGGTATCAAGATATCATGACTTACTTCTGTCTAACCGACAAATCCAAACTCTCAAAAACCCGCTCACACGAGCGCGATCAAACTTGCACTTCAACGATGAACTCCGAATCTTTAACAGTCTTCCTTCAGAGATCAACCAAATCTTTACATCAAACAAAGCTTACTCGAGACGGTATTAGATCTACAGTCTCGATAGATACACTTCCAACCTCTACAAACTCCAACCATCGGTAGTTGTGTTACACACAACACTACCTTATCTACCTTTATAACTTATATTGGAAAACCCGAACAGGTAACCCAACAAATAGGTAGAGATAAATAAATAAATATATATATATATATATATATATAAATTACAAGTACGCTCTCTCAAGAAAGATACCACTCTAGAGCTTAGGTATTCGCTCAACCTATTGCTCTGATACCACTGTCACGACCCGACCTTCCACTACCGAAAAATCGCATCGTTTTTAAGAAAGAAAGGGGTGAGAAAATAGAAAAGATAGAGAAGAAGAAAGAAAACAACATCAGAATCTCAACAGCGGAACGAATAAAATATAATATATCACATAAGAGATTACATAGTATCATATACATCAGAGTTATACAGATAATACAACACATACTAGACAGTTATAAACACCTGTCTAGTTAATACAACTCGAAACAACTCGATACATCACAGAGATACAACACAGCGGAAATACACATAACACTAACACAGCAGAACCAATATATAGCTATACGCTGAAGCCTCCTGCTCCATTGCTCCTCCAAAATTCGTCAAAGCTAAACCTGAATCCCTTGGCTACCCGTAAAAATTTGGGTACCCGAGAGTTTAGGAAAAACAAAAATAAACTCCGGGTCAGACATGGGTCTGGTATGAGTAAACGGTTAAAGTTGCTTAACTTTGAAAATCCTTTGAAAACAAAAGGTATCACGTAAGACTTCCCACACATAAACATGGAAAAGTTTTTACCTTACGCTAACCAAAACATTTAATAGGAAATCCAGTGATATTATAATAGTGTCTAGGGTTTTCAAGTAAATAAAAAATAGCCGAAATTGTTACATTCATTAAATTCCAGCATACTAGGTATACAATCAAAACCGTAAGATCACGTAGGGAAAATGGGTTTCCATCAATGGCAGGGCTACTGGGGTACCGCCCGTCACAGTACGTGGCCTAGATCACCGTACCGAGGACCCACCCTAAGTCCCCTGCAACACAAGGCCGGACCCATCCCTTACTGGACAGTTCCGAATAAAATCACCCCACGGTTGTGATCATTCAACCGCACCACTAAGCCGAAATAAAAAGGGGCATCTAGACAGGGATGACCTTACTCTCAAGTGGGTGCTACCCACGAAGCCTTGTTGCACCTCCCCTGTTTTAGCCATTCCCGGTTGATGAGGCTTGAGGTCACGATTACCTTTATCAGAACTCATCACTTAGAATGCTCATCGTCCACCTGACGATGTGCCGAAAGCATTCAATCCATACAAGTTCGTTCCAGGTTCGAACGAAACCGAAGGCATTATCTCGTTACACTCATTTTGGAATCACCCTCAGAGTTAACGACAATAACCCTTGCACTCTGAATCTTCATCTTCACTTGAGATTTACGACCTATCGTTAATTTGGATCGATGTGGTTTTCGGATATCCAAATCTGGAAACCCGATCCCGGTCTCATCAAATCCAAACCGTGTCTTTTAAGGCCAAGTTGTTTTAAAGTTAAAACAATTCATTCATTATCTATATATATATTCACAATATCACAGATAGATATTCTACAATATCATCAGAAATAGATAATCTACAATATCATCAGGAATAGATAATCTATATCACATAGCATTACTTATCTCGTAACCGAGATTTCAAACCATTCAAGGCAAACAATATCATCCATCCATACATAAGCAAGGATAAATAATCACACCATATATAATTAATTTAAAATGAATTAAATTAATTATCTTATCTCTAATTAATTTAAAATGAATTAAATTATTTACTTCATCTCTAATTAATTTAAAATAAATTAAATTAATCACTTCATCTTATAAATCCTGCTTACAAAATTATTAATTAATTTCAAATCAATTAATTAATCATTCCCCAATTTCCATTTTAATTAATCATCTTGGATTAACTAACCTTTAATTACATTCCAGTAATTACAACTTTAATTAATTTCACAAATTAATTATCTTTAACCATTCACAGTAATTTACCATTTAAATGCTTCATTAATTTCATTAATTAATGATCTTTAATAAATTACTCTCATTAATTAATTAATTACATTAAACCTTAATTAATTACGTTAATTAATTAACTTAATTTATTCTCTTCCATTTATCAACCTAAATCATATACAGAAATTTCCATCTTGAAATTACTTATCTTAATTAATTAACTTCTTAATTAATTATATAGACCCTTCTGATTTATTACACCAAATAATAAATCTTTAATTACTTCTCCTAAGTAATTACACCTTTATTACTTCCTTTAAGTAATTTCCTTTAACTAATTACATCCTGTAATTATTCATTTATTACTTTGCCAAGTAATTACTCTATTCAAATTTCATTAAGTATTTATACTTAATAATCATCAAATGATTATCTTTACATTAATTATAAATTATCCTGAATCAATCATATTCATTTGATTCATTACAATTGTAATTCATTTCTTAATTAACTTAAAACAAATGAATTAATCTTAACTGTAGATTAATTATCCTTAAATTTTTAATTAATAAACCTTAATTATCAATTAATAAACTTAATAACAGATTAATTAATTCTTAATTAATCTTTATAGATCAATTATTTCTTATTCATTTATTAATTAAAAAACCAAAATTATTTATCAATTAAAACTCAATTTCAAACTAAGTACTTCTTAATTACAATTCATCAACCTTTAATTTTCTTAATTAATAAATTTCCAATTTATTAATCTCTAATTATTATTTAATCAATTATAACCATTAATTAAATAAATTACTTAATTATCCTTACATTAACCATTTAATTAACCTTTATCTTTAATTAATTAAATTAACCAGTTATACTTAATTTCCTAATTAACTAAAGTAATCTCTAAGATAATAAAACTCTTTTAACTTAAGATAACATTATCTTATAATATATTACTTACCATTTACACTTTAAAACTCTTTTATCTTTAAAATTAACTTAAACAAATTTTAGATTAAATAAATTCTAAAACTCTTTAACAATGTTAAGAAACCATTTGATATTTAGAAAGTAATGTTATAAAGAAAGTTTTAACAAGATTTGTTTTTAAATTCCAAAAACCTTATTTTTAAAACCTTCACAAAAACTGGGTTCTCTTCTCACTTCGGGTCCTACCCGAAGGATACTCGGGTCTATCCCGAGTCTGCTCCCATTTTCCCCTGGTTTTACAAAACTTGTAAAAAAAAATTTACAGTTTTAAAAAAAAAAACAAAGGCATATCCTCTTCGAATCACTCGAGTGTCAACTCGAGTTTAACACCCCAAAACCCGATTCTCGCTTCGAGTTTCCCCCTCACCATCTCGAGCAACCACACGCAAAGAACTCGTCTTCCCCGAAGCTCCCAACTCAGATCGAAATCCATGTGCACGTGCACAGTACTTCGCCGCCGCTCCGGCGAACTCTGCTGACGTCGGCAAGTCGCGAATCATCTCTAAACTCAAAATCACTCCTCGATTCGACACCAAACTCTAAAGATCGAAAATAAGGATTTCGATCAAAATTGAACCCAAACACAATCATCACGTTATCGTCACGTTCACCCACCTCTAACCATTATGGGTCACGCGATCGTACCCGGAGCTACTCCATGCTTCGATGGTCCAATTCCCACCCTCGCGATCATCTCCGGTCACAACTCGACAACGCGAAACTCACATGAACACAGACTAAAACCCCCGGGTATAAAACCCTACTCCCTCAATTTCCGGCCATCTCGACCCATGATAAATTACAATAGTATTTTTGTCGAGACCCCCTATCCTCCAGCATACTCCAGTAACGAACACGAGATTCCATCACGCTCCGATCGCCAGAAATCATCAAAATTCCAATTCCCGTTCGACCCGAGAATTCTACCCTATAACACTGTTAAAAATCTTGATTTCATTTTTAAAAATCATAGTTCTTTAATACAAATTTGATGATGTAGGTGAAACAAGAAGTCATGACATTTAAATTTTTGACATGCTTTTGGGTTTACTGTATATCTTCTTTCCCCAGTTAAACTACCACTAATTATTCCTATGAACAATTTTTAAAACTGAATTTAGTTAATACAAACATTTTTCTTTTAAAGATTCCAATCTAAAAGAGGCTAGGGAATGTGGAATTGAATTCGAATATATTTACCCTGCTGATAAAAAAACAGAACCTTGCATACTCCAGACACAGACATGCACACAATTCAACTTATACATATATATCTGCAAACATATCCATATAGTCATGCAATATTTCACAACATAAACTACAAAGATTTATCACATGCAACAGAGTATTAAACAAATTTTAGCTTTTAAAAGTGATGTTTACTCACCTGACTAGAAAAAGGCAGAAACTTTTAAACTTGATTTTCTTGAAAATTTGTATGCTTCTACTGTTTTGACTTCCAGAAATCTTTGTCTTCTTTAAAAACTGAAAACTTGACTGCTTGCATACTTGTTATTTTCCAGAGAACAAAAAATGGCTTGCTACTTAAAACTGAAGCTCTTAAAACTGGAGCTTGAAAAGCTTTTGAACAAGATTTGAAAATGAAACTTAGAAATGCTTTGATTTTCTTGAAAGAACTGAAATGCTTTGCTTTGGCTTTTGAAAAAGAAAATAAATCACAGGCTTGTTGTTTTCTCTTAGCATTGTTTAAATGAACGAAAAAAGAAAGGAACTTGATAAAAATAAAACAAATGCGGCCCTGATAGTTGTATTAGTACAAAGGTTGATCAGAGATTTTTTTGTTAAGGAGGCTGAAAGGAAGACATTTTGTACAAGTCATTTATTAAGCATGTCATACATATCTTCTAGCTCCATTCGTATAGTACTTGTGTTATCTTGCCTCTTTTCTTTGCCTGCAAGTCTCAAGGCCAAAGTACAGATATTTATTTAGCTTTGTTTATCTTGTATACATCTTATTACAATTCGAGTGTACATATCTATTTCACTTTGCAGGTACAA
Source organism: Allium fistulosum (assembly GCA_030737815.1). Taxonomy (NCBI): domain Eukaryota; kingdom Viridiplantae; phylum Streptophyta; class Magnoliopsida; order Asparagales; family Amaryllidaceae; genus Allium; species Allium fistulosum. The sequence goes on along the minus strand of CM060907.1, from coordinate 417,489,887 downwards.
CTTGTATATCTTTTTATTTTACTCTGACTTATTACTTTGTACATCTTTTATTTAGTTTAAACTTAATACCTTGACTTATTTTTACTTAACTTTGTTTTGACTTGTTACTTAGATATATAAGGTGATAGCATATTTATTTAGCTTTGCTATGACCTGTTACTTGCAAATGTATGGTGATAGTTTATCATATTACTTTATTTTCTTGCCTGCTAATGTAGATACTTAGTACATATATTAACTTTGTTTTAGACTTACCTACTTCAATAAAGTTGTTACATTTATTTTATTATGTTAGCTTGTGAATTAATTTCTAGTGTTACACGTCTACTATTTTATTTCTATTTATAACTCAATGTATTTAACTAGCGTATATTTTCCTATTTTAAACTTAATTTACCAAACACTTTATTTATATTCATATTTAAATTTGACAAGATTTTATTTTAATTGAAACCTTATTACTAAAAATTACATCACATTATTATATATAGATCTAAATGAATTAAGTGGAGTTTTATTTAAATCAAGATAGATTTTTATTGTAATTAAATTGAAACAATTAAATTCCCAAATCTTAATTTTCTTATAAACACATAAATATACATATTCATATAACCCTTATTAAATTAGAATATATAGGACTATTTAAATCCATTAATACAATAACACAGATTAAATCTGTGGCTAATTATTCTGATTTAAAAATCAATCTAAAATCCAATTTTAAAACATCCCATTATTAATTAATTGGTTATTTATATTTGAAAATAACAATCTAAATCAAATTTAAAATACTTTAATTAAGAGATTATCGTATTTTAAATTCCTTGAAATTCCGGGATGTCACAGCTCCCCCTCATTATTATCCTGCTTGCATATATCCATTCAGTCGATATAGATATTGTCCGTTGCCTCATTAAAAACCTCTTTTAGGAAAATCCAGTGGGAAAAACCTTGAACGAGGAAAAGAGTGCAACTTGTAAAATCATATTAAAAAACAATTTACTTTCTAAAAGGTTTGATACTTCAGGATCAAAACAATGCCTCATAAAACCTTACTAAGAAAAACCCTATGGGAAAAATCTTAGTGAAGGAAAAAGAGTACAATATAGTATGACATATTTCAATAATTTACTACATCAAATGAAGTTTGATACTTCTGGATCTATTTAATGCCTCATTAAAACCTTACTAAGAAAAACCCGATGGGAAAAATCTTAGTGAAGGAAAAAGAGTACATTATAATATATTTAGGTATTCTCCCTCTGATTTTATATTTTTCCATTTAAGTTTGAATACATATATTGATAATCCAAATCAACTACAAATACTTTTGATCCATATATGTGTAACATAGCTTAGACAAGCATTAAGAAAAATAAAAATCATGAGACAATAATTCTTCTTTTCCTCCTTTCATCATTTATAAATAGTTGCATTTGATATGATCAATTTTCTAAGATTATTTCTTTCAAATATTGTTTGCATTTTATGCACTTTATATGCTAATTTTATGAAAAACACTTCGTGTGCTTTCATTTTTGATGCATCATATCAGCTTTGCTTATTGCAACAACATCTTCGATGTAAATTAAGAGTTTCATTACAACAATACTTAAAAATAGGAAGTAATCTACTCATCATGAATTATATCAAGATTTTCATTACAATAATATTTAAAAGAAATTTATAATCTACACCCTTTATTCTTTGCATTCTTTATAAGCAGCAAAATAATTTATATTCTTCGGGAACGACTTTCATCATTTAGTATGATTTAACCAATATTCATACCTTCAGGGTATTTTAAGTGTTTCAAACACTTTCACTACTTCAGTCAATTCAATTATTTATAAAAACATCATGCCTAAAGCATTTAACATGATGTAGCACTACATGTGCTTCAGTATTTTAGTGTGTTTTTCTACTTTATATATATATATATATATTTCTAATTATATTTTGCGAACTACAGGTTCACATTTCTTATTTAGGAGAATTTCATGATGGCCAATCATGTTTTTCTCTAATTCAGGATCTTTAATCCATTTATAAACATAAGCGCTTTATTTATCATATTAAATAATGTCAGTTCTAGATATGATTTATTGAGATCTCTTTATTTATCATATTTTAGGTACCTAAACCACTTCTAGGATTATTTGACAATCATGTCATGGATCTCTTTCAGAGCATCCTTAAGTGTTTCTTCAAGAACACCCGCCTTCTTTATTTGGCATCTTTATCACTTACTCAAAAATATTTTGAACTAACTTTTGAACCACATTTCAGATGTGGTTTACACATTTTGATCCTTCAGGGATTCAAATTTATATTGAAGAAAGTTTACTAGGGATATTATCGAAAATTACTTAATATTTGCATCATTGTATATGTTAACAAATATTTAATCTTGATAATCAAAATGAACTTGTATTCCTTTTATCCTCCCCCTCAATGTTGACGAACATTGTCATAGTAAATAATAATCATCTTTGAATTCTCATTTTGATCCATTATGATATTGCTACTAGCAAATACACCATATATATTAATAATAGAAGGATAATTATTTTATTAGTTGATAAGATGCATTCAATTAATATTGCTTATTAGAGTTTGTTCTCATTCATTGATCTAGTCAATTGAAGGAATTTACTTATTATATAGATCATTTGAATACATACACGACTTCAGGTCATTCAATATTTATGTTGATTTAAATCACTAAATAATATCTATACATAATCTATAAGATGAGCTCATAACAAACTTCAGGTTGTTAGTTGAATATTTACATATATAGATATATACGTGCGTCCACGTATTACATCTATATTATAAATTTTCATATTCTTTCTCATTTGAATTAGTGATTTTTAGAACAAACTATTACAAGGATCCAAACTATTAATTTTTTTTGTTTATAGATCAATGTCAATGTAAATCTTTCAAGACCGCATGATAATGTTCAAAACATCTGATTTGAAAACATATTGAACTTCTGGTTCAAATAAATTATATAAACAACTTTAAGTTGTTAAGTTTTATTGCTCAATTATATCTCAAATATCATTTTTAAACATTAATTATAACTAATTATCAGAGAATAATACATAGTTATAATTGCATATAGACATCTCTACACATCTCTTCTGGAGAGTTCAACAAAAGGGATATACTAACATAACATAGCTCTTAAATTTTTAAAGCTAGAATCAGATCTAAACTAAATCGGAATCCTTCATAACCAAATTTCTATACATTTATTTGGTTTAATAAAATTACCAAATATATATAAACAAATCTCTTCTAGAAATATTTTACTATCACCACTTCTGGAGCAAACTTATCTCTTCCAGAGATATATATGCAAACTATTAGAATGTCATATTAATATACAATATTTCAGACAGGAGAAAAATAACATTATAATCTTAAGAAGTTCATGCCAAAGCATAAAGGTGATCGTCAATTGACTGCACATTTCTTGGACCCGTGAAATGCAGGCCAAAAGTGTTATTTAGTGGACTTCATGTTTTTAGGTAAACATGGTTTGCTCAAATTTGAACAAAATCAATGTTTTCTGTAGGTCTTACCATAGATATGTACAGAGCAATATACAATAATAATTAATAAGACTGAAAAAAAAGTTAAAAGAATACTGAAGTAATGATTGTACACCAAACATAATGTCAAAACCCTTTGCAAATTTACAAGTTGACAGTAGGAGGATAAAAACTGCACTGTACCCTTCCAAAATCAGAAGTTGCCAGAATCATATTCTGTACCACATTACTAAAAATATCAAGACTTCCAATTATAACAAACTGTAGAAGCAAACGCATTGTAGACAGCTTCAATACCTTTGAAAAACTTTATGTCTTTAGACACGTAATTTACTTGACAATTACAGGTTTCAAAAGCCAAGTGAAGCTCCAACATACGACTGATGCTTCACAATCAAATCCCGATAGATGGAATAAAAAAATTAGCGGTAAAAATGATGAAACTCCAAAAAAAATAAAAAAAAATACTCGGTTTGACTTATCAATAATAACTTGAAGATTAAATGGTAGTTTCCAAAACGTCTGGTTTGAAAATACATATGCATCAAGTTTGACTTATCAATAATAACTTCAAGTTATTTGATATGTTGCAACTTTTAGTTATAGAATATATTGTAACTTCTACTTACCACTAGTTAGCAATAATAAGAATTTCAAGATCTAAATCTTAAAATTTGTCAGTGTTCTTGCATTAGTATTGAAGTCAAACTTTTTTTAGTAATAATTATCAAAGCCTCTGGTTTGATAATTCATAAAACTTGCAATATTTCATATAATTTTTACTTAGCAATTGCAAACTAAAGTCTATAACTATACACGGTGCTTGAAATAATGTTATATGAAGGGCATAATAACTTTTCATTTTGTAGTGAAATACTTGTTCCGTGCAATAATTCTTTATTGCAAGTGTTTTCTACGTGTATTCTCGAAAAGCAAATCAAGATCAATATGACATAATTAACCGCAAACTTTTGTTCTGATACTTATTAAAACATGTATACATAATGAACAGAAGAGTTGTATTTGGTAATCAACTATAGGCTAAAACTGAAGGCGACCCAATTAATCCTTTATAATCTTCAAGACATGACATAAATTACGTATAATATTAGCAAATCACCTTATATAAAGCATACTTTTCTTCTAATATTTGACTGTTGATTATCATATGTTTGTATTATTGATTGAAACAGAAATGTAAACAGGAAAAAAAAACTATAAGAATAAAGCAACTTATAATTTTACTAAGAACCCTACAAATAATAATTGTAAGAATCAGAAAGCATGTGGTACTCCATATTTCAAAGAGCACAGACTAAAATCAAAATATGAAGATTCCTAATTTTTCAATGCCAGCAGAAAGATGTAAATAATAACAAAACCATAAAAACTGAAGAGAGATCAGATGGTAATGCATGATAAAAGTTTGATTATTTGTAATACAGAGACTAGTATGGGATTTCTATCATCAAGTCTCCAATGATTATGTTAAAAAATAATATCAAAATTAACTATATAAAAAAAAGGAATCAGACAGAGTGACATTACAGCCAATCACCAGCTTCTGATTTTCATCAGATCTAAGACAGGGGCAGCAAATTTTAATCATCGCGCAGATATAATAATAAACTTCTATTGAAATCGTTTAAGAATGGGATTAAAAAAGGCAAATTCTATTTCAACCCATAATTTTACTTAGTAGCCCCCCTTCAAAAAATAAATTTCTGAAGACAAAAATACCCTTAAGAAGCTTTTTTCTCAATTCTTCCAACTTTTACGTAATTTTTCACTGTTCTAAAACATCGAAACTCCAAAACCCTACTTTCCAACTTTTACGTAATTTTTTTATTGTTTTGGAAGTACCACGCTGGGTTAAAACATGAATGTTGTTCCAGTACGGAGCGAACAAATGTGGTTGGTAATATAACCACGTAGTGCCACTACGTGGTTATATGATAAACCACGTAGTGCCACTACGTGGTTATATGATAAACCACGCATAGTCTCTACGTGGTTAGGTATCTAACCACGTCTTGTCAGTGCGTGGTGAACACAGAAACTCAAAAAAAAAAGTACAGATAAATTTAGGGGTAATTTTGAAACAAACGGGGGGCTACTAAGCAAGTTTGGGGGTTTACAATATTTTTTATATTTTGGGGGGCTACTAATTGAAAATATGGGTTGAAATAGAATTTGCCATTAAAAAATACCAGAATCCCTAGTGGAAAATTAGACTGAAGTTATGTAACTCATGCCTGTGGCTTTCTAGAACGGTGTCGCTGCCATCGATCCTGCTCTGTTCGGGCACTCCAGGAAGATATAAAAAATTCATTTTCAGCTCGTGCTGATAATGTGTTATAAACAATTAAGAATATGTTATAAATTGAATAAGAGTAGAAGTCATTAATGAAAGAGAGAGGAAACATTTTTATTCATTCTACAGAGATTGGTAGTCTATTTACATTAAATACCCTCTTTTATATAAATGCTTTGCAGCTTGGTACAAAACTTATTCCACGATGTGGGACTAAACAAAACAACATAAAAAGCATATTCACTTTATGATTTACATATATTGTAACATGATTATAATTTTGAAATAGGGGAACAATATTGGTGTGATTGTAGGAACTGTTATTGATGTTAACTGGGTGTATGCAGTCCCAGCATCAAAAGTAACATCTTTGTGGTAAATTTAATTTGAGTTTATTTTTCATTTTGAATCTCTTAAGTATGTCATTAATCTCATTTTTTAGTGTATAACAGATGTATGATTATGCTTTTGTTGATATTCAATGTCTTAATGTATGTTTTGATTAATTAATATCCATAATTTGAGCATTATTTTGCACTACTTCTTTAACCGTTCTTAAAAGTTACATATTGAGCGGACGTATCACTAAATATATTTTCTGGTTCTATGCATGTGAAAAATGGTAATAATACTTACCCCCTGCGATTTACTTTTACATTAGCAAAAGTAGGCTTTTGAAGTACATTGCTATTACGCCACTACATTTTTCAATTACAAAACCATTATACAACTTTTAGCCGCTTCCAAATCATTAGACTATTATCAACGATGGATTTGTTCACTTTTCTTTTTTACCTTTTTGCCGAATCAGTTACGCATCCAAAATAACCAAAAAACCAGCCACCATACTAGTTTTTAAAAATATTACAAACAAATAAAACGGCAAAGACTTTACCGTTTAAAAAACCCATCTTATGTTCAGTTAAACAACCACGAAATCCATTAAAACCACCCACAACAAAGTAAACAAAGCACATCTGATTGCGCGGTTACTAGTTTTTCAACTGAAGAAGTCATTACAGGTTGTGCTCTTTTGCTATTAATAAGCCTTCTTTTTTGCTAATAATATAACTTCCTTCAAACATATAGCGGAAAGATATCTCTTTATTGTCCATAAATATATAATATTTGTTACGTAAGTTACATCAAATCAAATTTGAAAAACTGTTTTAAAAAAATTCTCAATTAATTAAGCAACCACTTGGTGGTATTATCTTACGAAGTCTTCTCAATTTTATATATGTGTGTGTGTGTGAAAATTGGGCTCACATCCCTAAAACCAAACGCAATACACAAAAACTCCTTCCGATTGAAACTTTATAAATCCGGTCCCTATTTTTACATCGGCTTAATTCTTTTCCATAAATACCCTCGTTTATTTATCGCAGTTTTGAAATCTTCGTTTCCATTTATCGATCTACTTTCTGAAATCATATAAATTTTATTTTCGTTTTATTATGGCTTCAACTGAATAATTTTTGAAATATATACAATAATTGCAGAAATGTTTGCAATTATATGCAATAGTTGCAGACATTTCTGCAACTATTTGCAATAGTTACTTTTCTGCAAATATGCAACTATATGCAATAGTTGCAGACATTTCTACAACTATACCATATAGTTGCTGAAATTTCTGCAACTATTTGTAAATTTTGTAAATTTGAAAAAAAAATCGGAATTGTTCAAAAATTGCTGAATTGTCTGCAAATATTTGAAATAATTGCACATTTACTACAAATATGAATTTTTGGTATCAATAATGGATCTCATTTTAAAGATCATAAAATTTGCGATTTTTTGGTGAAAACGGTATGTTGATCCAGATTTTGTACATACAGTTATACGCGTTTGAAGTGTTAAAAACATAAAGGGTATTTGGGTCTTTTTGCGTGCGCGAATTTGAAAATAGGGACCCGAAATGTAAGTTTTATTTCTGAATGATATTTTCTCTATTTTGAAACTTATTAGGGATGTGAGTCAAACTTACTATATATATATATATATATATATTCAACCCATGAAATAAAGTTTATAAAGTAATTTTGATTTGGAAAGTTTATATCCCAAACACCTATAACTAAGCTCTAACATTAACAAACTTTGCCTCCTTTCCGATGAGAATAGGGGTCGATTTTGACTGCCTTAACTTAAGCTTTCTAATACGTACAGAATCAAATTTTCCTTTTCTCCCTTACCCTACGTTGCAATCAAAACTCGACGGACCAAAATCTATGAACCTATACCTAGGGCTGTCAATGAATATCCTAAAAATACGAAATCTGTCTACATCCGCATCCGCATTCAAAAAACGAGTAAATATCTGATATCCAGAAAAAGAAATGCGGATGTGTATACGAAGACATCCACATTGGAAAATTATCAGTGCAGTGAAAAATATTTATTTATTATTTTATTAAGCTAATAATTTATATTTTATGCACTTAATACTTTTTAACTACTCAAAACTATTTATTATCAATACATTTGTTAATTTTTAACACTTTCATAATCAATGAGATTGAAAAATATTTATGTGAAACTAAAATTTTCTTTTTATAACTCTTGATTTATTGGTCGTTAACAGACAGGATAATTATCCGATATAAGTCTGTATCCGTGGATGCGGATATCCGAAAATAACTTCAAATGGGCATGCTGATGTGACACTATACGCATCCGAAAGCATCTGTTTACCGGCCTACCTATACCCATTCAAATCACCACCCACCTTTATCAATTTGTGGCACTGTTCATAACTTTTATATTCTATCATCTCATTTAGTTATTGAATCACTTTAGGCTAGGATTTTGACCAATTTTGATGGAAAACCAATTGTACTCCTATGGAAAAATTGTTTCTTCTGTTTTGGATAATAGAAGGTTAAACTGTTGATTGGAATATGATCATAGTAAAATTAAGTATGACAAATCTTAGTTTGGTTGAATTCATTTGCCTGCAGCACACATTTTGATGATCTACATACAAAAGATTGGAAACTATGGGCCCGTTTGGTTTCGTTTTGAATTTTGTGTTTTGTGTTTTCAACCTACACTACAAAATACAAGAAAATGTGGAATTGTTTTTACAATTCTTAGCCATTGCGTCGACGGATGAAAAATGGAGGAGATGAATTGTTTTCCGTCCTTATGTTATGTCTCAAAACACGAAAAATCAAATAAACTTGTTTTCTATTTTCTATGTTAATTTCATTTTTTGAAATTGTGTGGTTTCCAACAATACATAAGAAATGCGTATTTTTGTTTAAACGAAAATAAAAACAAAAAACAGCAAACCAAACGGGACCTAAAATTTTAAGCTATCCGTGCGATTATTGACCTTGAAACGGTTTGAACATGTTGTTGTAATGTTATAGAATAACACTGGATTACTAATTTAACACTAATGTATATGAGCGTTACGACACGCGCTTCGCGCGTGATGAAGACATCTAAATTGTTTTTCTACAAATTGTATTTGTTTAATACGTTTAAAAGAAAATAATTTCCATAAATATTTAACAATACTTATATTGAATCAAACGTATTTAATTTGAATTTTTATTTCCACGTTGCAATATCAAATATTTTGTTAGTTACAACAAGCTCGTATGGCTTTCTATTTCGAACAAGTGGTTTGATTTTGATCAAGTATTTCTCATCGTGTCTGGCGCATACCACGAATATACGAGAACGCTTGATGTGCCAAGCCTATACTTCTCGCGAACACCGGTAATCATTGCATTACATAGGAAATAGGAGTTTTTCTCCAGTATATTATTTGCCAGCCTCTACCCCACCACGTATGCATTCTCTACGGCTTAATTTTAATTTATATTATTAATTAATAAAAAACCGAATTTGTAAAGTACTTTATTTGTTAGATACTATTTTTAAGTGATATTAAGACTTGATAAATATTTGTAGAGGAAATTTTGAGCTTATAAAGGAAGCTTAGTTGTCAGATGCTAATGCTAAAATTTAATAATATTTGTAGAGAGACATTTTTAATATTTCATACTGACACCAAAAGAGTGTGACAACAAATATATTACAACTATTATTAAAGAAATACATATAATGGTTCTTTTGGAACTTCGCGGTCGGACTAAAAGATTGTCGTTCCATTCCAACAATTAATAATATATCTTAAAATTTTGAAAATTGGAACATATGAGCATCTTTTTTGACGTTATTATCTCTCATTAATTCTTTGAACCTTTGTATCTATTATCGAATACAAAAATAATGCACTAGAGATATATCTATTGCTTGAAGTTTTTTGAATGTGTAAGCATTAGGGTCATGGCACAACAACAGAAGTTACATTTTCACATCGTGAAATAAATATAGTGATAATTTTTAACCACATAGTTATAAACGTTATATAACGATGTATTGTAATAGGTCAATAAAATTTAGGAAACAAATGTTTAAACACAGTAAAAATTTAATTATTTACAACATTTATATTCTACTGTTAAGTTTTACATCTTTCTGCAATGCAACGCAAATGTTGTAAGAAGTCTTTCCAAAATTTAAAAAAAAAATTGTAAAATTTTTACGGCGCTGTCTAAAATGTTAATAAAGACTAGTGATGTATAGGTACTGAATATTTTATAGCACATAATATACACTGTAACTGTGCCATTTTATCGTGTTTATGTTTTGTCATGAATAGTTTTCTACAAAATTTAATAGCTTTTTATAGCATTTTCTCCTACATTTGTATTCTATCATGTGCTGTAGAATATTATCAAACAATAGACATCATTATATATCTCTACTACTAATAAAGAGAATTCTTTGTGCATGAATTACTCGATGTCTTTTTGAAATTTCAAAAATGCCCCTATCCATTCTCATTTTTTGTTCTACTAATAAAGAGAATTCTTTGTGCATGAATTACTCGATGTCTTTTTGAAATTCCAAAAATGCCCCTATCCATTCTCATTTTTTGTTCGCTTCTTCATTCTCATTCTATTCGCTTCTTCTCATGCTCATTTTACGCCCTTTGTTCATTTACCCTAATGGCCATGGCTATTCAAAAGCACCGGCATTCATATGTTAAAATATACCACCACTGTCCGCGTAAAACCTACTCACCACCAAATCAATCGACACACGGTTATGATCACCAAAATTGATCAATGCCCCTCTCACAAATCGATTAAAGCGCGACCGCAATCCCCAAATCGATCGATGCCTCTTATTACTGAATTTGCTGCCGCCATTATTATCACTAAACTGAATGATGCTGCTCATGGTTGCTGTTGCCATCAAGCGAAACCCGTTGTCACCAACATATACCACATCGATTTTAGGTATGTTGGACTTAACTTTAATTTCATTTTGGTTGAACTAACTTTAAAATGTGAAGGTACAAGAGTTGATGCAGTTCTATTATTGATAATACTGTCAGAATATGCTTTTGTTAATACTTAATACTTACTTTAATTCCGATTTTATTTTTGCTAGAGGGATGCTAGAAAATGATTTTGGACATCAAATTGGATTTAATTATTTAATTTAATTTATTAGTTTGCTTGCTCGGCTATGGACTCTTAGGATTGTTTGATATGAAATGTATTAAATATCTAATCTACGATTTCAAACAGTGGTAATGCATAAAGTTGGCCAGGTTAAGTCAATCATCCGACACTATATTTATTTTTTACCTCATTAACACAAGCAATTATTATAACTATGTACTTATGAGCAGTTAGAAATCACTAAAATAGTCTATCATATTATGGGCAATGATTGCGCTTTTACTATATATATCACTGCTTGCATGTTCATATTTGTCCTCAACACAAGTAATATTTTGTTACATATATATCACATGTGCATTTCTGTACATGTATATTCATATTTGTGCTTGCTAAGATATATTTTAAAAATAGTTCTCGAAGATATTTTAGAATTCTAATAACCATATTACTTTATAGTTTATGCTTCTTCTTTGAGACTTGGTGTTTTTGCAAGGAAATGTTAAATGCAGTATAAGAAAGTCTTTTAGCAATTCACTCAAGTGTACTATTACTTTAAAGTATCAGTTTTATTTATATATAACATTCAATATGTTGGTGAATCTTTTACTTAGATTTGACAATGCCAATTCTTTGAAGTTTTTAGTTGCAGATATAGTCATGTTTGTATAGAAGTTTTGAAGCCTACCAAGTCCAGAATTTTGACGATGAAGCACACCATTATAAAAAAATAAAAGTGTGATAGCACTCGATTAGTTTGTGCAGTTATAAATTCAAATTCATGTACTCATACATAAACAAAAAAGGTTGTTAATTGTATTGTAACCCATCTATTTCATGGAATGGGCTTTCATGGTGGTGTAGGCTATTGTGGTGGTAGTAAGTGGTTCATTTTTCCTAAATAATGATAATGGATCATGCATTTAAAGCATCCATAGTACTATTAGTTAGCAAAATGACACTGAAACTCCAAATCCAAGTTTATACCCTCATGGACAATATCATTCGTTAACTAATAAATATTACAACTGCAATTTGTTTTTTGCATAACTATCTGTTATGGATTTCCATGCAGGCCTGCAACTATAGTTTCAGCAGCATTTTCAATGTCTACACTTTTGGCCCTTTGGGAATTAACCATGACTTAGTTATTTCGAGATTTTAAAATGTACTATTGTTTTTAACTAGATTTAAATACTGGGTAATGCTCAATGTTTTGGTCTTCTAAGTTTATTAAACAAAAACCAATTTCAATTTCTACTGCATTTTGGTCCTTTCAAAATAAAGTTAAAATCAACTAAGAGAATAAGGGAAATATAAAGTTAATTTAAAGGCCAACATAACTGAGAATATAGTGTTTTTGAATTCTATGTTGTGAACTGTCATTACTCATCACGTGCCAAGTAGTTAAGCATGTCATATTAGTGATAAATCGAACATGGATTATAAGCTGATATTTCTTCTTTCAGATTTAGTTTAAAACATAGGCCAAATCCGAACATACTATTTCCTTGGTATACCTATATCTCTTTTATCTCAATTTACTAAAAGATTGCAAGAAGAAGAGCGAGAAGGAAATAATAATTTGAACATAAACCTAAGATGCAAACTTGCATTTTTAATGTTGTTTGGTTTAAATTCAGCTGCTTGGATGTCATGGTCCTCTTACCAACCGTCAGCTAGAAAGAGCTTTCATTTATGTTGGAGGCTTGGATTTAATTACTCAAATGTCATGATATATTCCATTTCCTAGAAACTTTATTCTTTTATTTATTTTTGTATACTATATATTCTATTTCCTTTTTTAAACATTGTTGCGACAACATATGTAATTCTAAACAAAATTTCACACCGTTGAAAATGTGTACTTTATCAACTGCGCAATGTATAATGTCCACATTTACAATTCATTCAAGACATAGACCCTGAAACATGTTTCCATTATTTTTGTATTAAAGTTTTACATGGCGGTAATTGCTTTAATAATGAATGTAATAGACATATGTTAATGCATCTCAAGAAGTGCTAGCAATAAAAAGGGTACATGAATGCATTAGCTTAAGGTCATGCAAAATGAGTAGTGCAATTTCATAACCAACCTTTGCTATAGGTACAATTCATAATCAGCCTGTTATAGAAGCCTCGATGGGGACCAAGTTAGACGATGTAGATATCAAAATGGAGCATCGATGCACTAATATTTTTTACATTTGATAAAATAGAAGATTGGTATTGATGGAAAATCAAAGTGAGTTTCCTTACTGGATTAGAAATTTTTGGTTGTGAGTGATCCATGGCCTGCTAGGTTAAGGTTACTACTGTAATAATATTTTTTGCTGGAATGGGGTTAGCTAGACTTCTGTTGGGTGTTAGAGTAGCTAGACGGGCTGATTTGTTTGCTAGGTTATACTAAAACAAATGTTATATTCTATTTCCTGAAAACCAAGTCCAATCAAGATTAGGTTAAGAAGAGGAAAACTACAAGTCATGATTTTACTGAAACAAATGCAAGATTATGTAGGAGAGATTTAAACGAGTTCTGAAAATACAAGTTAATTTGTTTATGTAGTCTAATGTTTTCACTGTATATTTTGGTAAATAATATCTTACCATCATCAATCGATGTTCTATGAATTAATGCATGTACATTGTGATTAGATGCAGGCTCACCTGAATGTGCATATATACTCGTAATATATAATTGAAACATAATCACACAGTAATGTTGCAAAAACCTCAATATATAAAAGCTTATTCAGATCAAACTCAAATTATAATCATGAAAAATGTTTCATAATTAAGCAAGCTATAATAAACATATCCAAATTTACAAAAGTGAAAATAAGAGACACATTTCTAAAATCAAACTTAATACACAAAACATCCTCCTCAAAAAAAAAAAAAAAAATTACATCCATATTTTCAAATACTAAGATTTTCCTCCCTACAATACCCCTCTCATCCATTACAGCAATGATTCTTCATATGCATATGTTATTCTCACATCCATAATTAAAATTTGCACCCCATTAATTATCAATCTTTAAAACGCAATAACTTTTTGTAGAAATGACGGATTAACAAATCGTTTTCACCATTAAATCACAAATTTTATTATCTTCTTAACGAGTGGCATTGTGCATATGTAAAAAGAACGGTGGGACAAGTTATTTCAAATTTTCCGCAATTATATGTATGATTCCAGACAATTTAGCAATTATATGCAATAATTGCAGAAATGTCTGCAATTATACCATATAATTGCAGAAATGTTAACAATTGTATGCAATAGTTGCATACAAATCAGCAACTATTTGCGATAATTGCAGAAATGTCTGCAATTATACACAATAGTTGCAGAAATGTCTGCAATTATATGAAATAGTTGTAGACGATTCAGCAACTATATGCAATAATTGTAGAATTGTCTGCAATTATGTGCAATAGTAGCAGAAATGTCTGCAATTATATGCAATAGTTGCAGACAAGTCTGCAATTATATGGTATGGCTGTACATTTGAAGAAAAATCGACGATGTTCAAAATTTGCAGAATTCTCTACAAATATATGGAATAATTGCACCCTTACTGCAAATATGATTTTTTTGGTATCAACAATAAATCTCATTTCTAAGATCATAATTTTTTGTTTTTTTGGTGAAAACGGTTTGCTGATCCGATGTTTCTACAGAAAGTTATAAGCGTTTGAAATGTTAAAAACGTAAAGGGTATTTGGGTCTTTTTGCGCGCGTGAATTTGAAAATAGGGGCCAGAAACTTATTAAAAAAACGGAGGGATGTTTTGTGTATTTGCAAACTTTATCAGGGATGTATGCCAAACGCACCATTTACAAGATATCTATAAACCTAGTTTTCACAATATCTATTACATCATAATGTGTATTAAACCAAAAATAATTCATTCACTTTCTATGTTAAAAAGGACTTTAAACCCTTGAATAATGAAGCATTGTGCTAATTTTCTGCTCTATAAGTCTTAAATTACCTACAATTAAAAAATTTAACAACCAACGATAGCTAATGAACACACGGTAACTGTAAAGTAGAAACAAATCATATTTACTAGAAACAGTAAGACAATAATTGTTACAATTTACAAGAAACAATGTACTTTATAGGCTGTGACTAGGCAATAATATATGATGTTTTGTGCATTGAGCTATAACAAAAAGATTCCATTTTGCAAAACCAATTTCACAGATCATATAAAGTTGTCGTTCTAGATTTCAATTTTAGCAGGAAAATGCATGTTTATAGACGAACCATGCATGATCAAAATTACCAAATATAAGTTAAATCGCTCAAACATGTTGATCCAACTTTCTAGCATGAAGAACCAGTCATACCGCATAATTTTCATATATTGATCGACAAGTATTGATCCATATCGCTCATTGCTTATCGATATGGTTAACCAATTGTTGTTTCTTTCTTATAAAAAGCCCAAGTCTTTGAGCCTTAGTTCTTCAAGGGAAAAATTGTCAAAGAAGATCGATCGTTGTTGATCGATGTCACATCACTTTTTTCCTTTTTCTTTAATATTGCATGTAGGACAAACATGGAGTAGAATGGGACCCACATCCATCATTGGATCAACCAGTGCTAATCTATGGGATTGATCAGTATTGATTAGTTCGAATTGTCCCATACATAACACAGTTTCTTGAATCTTCAATCTTAATATCTTCCAATCTTTTTGATCCATTCCTTCATCATTTCGTAGTTTAGATCCATTGAAATGTCGCTTGGTCTACGGATTAGATAACACTTACCCTTTATAGTATGCTTCTATAATAATAAAACATGCTTTGGCCAAGACAAGAGATCGAACTCAAATCTGCAAAGAAGCTTCTATTAATCAAACTATTTTCATGAAACACTACATCTTCATTGAGAATATCAACACTCCTGAAAGCAACCCTATTCTTTGGCCAAGTAGACCTATGTTGTTTATGTTGTTTTCCACTTTTTTTATTTTTTATGAAAATTCATATCGATCGGTACCGATCGATATCGATCGATACATATCAAATAGAAAATTTTCATATATAATTAACACTTATAAAATTTCTATGTAGTTTACTTCATTTTCTAGTATTCATATTCCACTGCAATTGCGATTCGATGTCGCCCCTATGCGCTTCCAACTTCAAGCTCAAGCCTTTCACGCAGTGACATAACTATATCTCAATTAGCTCTTACTAACCCTTAAGAACACTTGTACTTGATCAATTTGAACGTCGATCTCCAACATGCGATGTTTTTATTCCATTTCGTCTTCCTATATCTCGCTTATACATACGTGAGTTGTGCCACCTAATTATCTACGTATACCGCCAATCATTTATGGCTTTCCTTGCCATCGTCGATCCACGCCATCATACATGTTCTTCACCATCATCACCACTAAAAGTCTACAAACTGCCATAAGTATTAAGGCATACATAGGACGAAGATGCTGAAGGAAAAGAGAGAATCTTCTTGGGTTCGCTATGGCTATGGATCGGCTGCCTTACCTTCAACCAAGACGATTCTACAAAATCGCCTTACCCTATGCACTTTGGCAATTAACGAATCCATGGATCGATATGAACTAGGACATTAATCGCATTGACACTTGAATTTGAACATCAAACATCAGTCATCCTATAAAGAAAAGCTCTATACCACGTTGGATATCATCCGATTTCATTAATGGTCAATATCCGACACACAGTTCCATCACGTGTTAGAGCTTGTTTGCCAGCATGAGCCGGCTGTCTACATAGAGTGCTTATGTACACCATGCTAAGGACACACACATTGCATTGACTAATATACAACACTACCCTAGTCATTTTATAGAATTTGATTGGTCAATACATGTCAACATCCACTGGATCCTTTACATTGATTACACATGGGGATTATTCAAAGTAAATATAGAATTTTAAATTACTTGACCATGATTATTCTCAAGCTTTCAATATGAAAATGTAATTTCATAGACGTTCCAAGAGTCTATCTACTGCTGTTGTAGCCATATATGCTTCTACTTCAACATCTCTTGTAGCAACCTTTATATCTACCCGGCTTTCACATCGACTTCTTCGGGAGCTAGGTGATCTCAATTCCAAACTACAAAATCTTTACAAATCACCCCTTATATAGCCATTGGGGACGATATTGATCCTAATGCTAACTTTCAGCATTATAATCCTTAACAACCATCCTAGATTCTCTAGCATTTAGTTTATTGACCATTGATTTCGAAGGATATGTAAGTGCCATGGCATCCCGTAAGAAGATACTCTACTCACACTACCTTCCCAAAGAGCATATGATTCATTGGAAGGTTACACGACCTATAACTACTGATACATCTTCCTATCTTGATTCCTTCCTCCTTTTCACCACTTTCTCCGAAGAATGCTCAAACTCATAAAGCTCGCTTCGGCTTAGCTTCACCCGAATGGATATGCTGCTCTATCCTGCAAATATATGATCTTCTTTTGAGACTGACGCAGTGCTCCTGCCTTTGAGGGGATATGGTATCTTTGTAACTTCAAGAAGAGGTCTAACTGCCCATCTCTTACATTCCTTGAGGCTTTCGATTGCTGTTGAGTCTTAATCTGTAAAGACCCGTATTTTTAACTATTTTAAATTATTAAATCTAATATAATTATTAAACAAAAATGGTTAGAAATAAAAATTTAATGATTTATTAATGTAAATATTGGATATGAACTTAGATAAACAAATTTTAGATAACAAAATTCAATAAAATAAAAGATGATAACTTATATTAGAAAGTAAATTAAATAATATTGAATTGTAAGTAATTGATAACAAAAATTGAAATAATCAATGTTAAGTTAATAAAGAATCGAATGAGTATTTATTAAAAATAAAAGCAGAAGTTTAGTTATATGAAATTGTATTTTTATAAGTATAAATTTCAGAAATAAGAAAACATTTATTTGGTAAGAAATGAATAACTTTTCTTGTATACAATAATTGCATTGATGCTGAATTACTGTAAATTGGAAGTAGTTGTTTATTATTTGAATTCGTTTAAAAGAAAATGTTAAAAGTTAAATAACTTATATTTCAAATATAGTGATTTATTTGACAATTTAATTGTTATATTTAATTGGAATTATTTAAATAATTGAATCCTGAATTTAATATGAATGAAAACAATTTCAAAAGTTGATTTAAATTTTATTTAAATAAGAATGAAGATTGTTAACTACTAAGTTTGAATTTAAAATGAATAAATTTATTTTGGAAATTACTTGTTTTAATTAACGTGTAAAAATAGTCTTTTTGAGCACTGTCTCGGATTTCAACGAAACCAGTTTCATCGGATCCGTAATAGTGATTTTTTATAGGATTTCAAGTTTCGTAGCGATCGGACTTATCGTTTGGTCATCCGAGCTTGAAACCCATAGAATTTATGTTTAGAACTTTAATTAATATAATTCGACTTTGAAAGCTATATTCTGAATATGATGGAATTGGCTCTTGATATATGTTCCATTGTGTTCGAAATAGGAGTATAACATATAGAACGGTAGGCATCACGCTTTGTTTGAAGTTCGAAATTTTCATGGATGAACAGTGCCTTAAAAATTTTACTATAAAAGGACTTGAAATGTTTTCATTTGCTAACTAAAATCCACAGTCGCTCTTAAAACGTTAGAAATCAACGGCCCATATTTCTCCGGCCGATCTAGGTATTTTTAGGCTTCAACTCTAACATGAAAGTTGGAGAGCTTGGTGAGGGGAGTCGATCCATGGTCTTGGATCGTCGTATGGATGACGACGGCGGCAACGAGGCTCATCCAAGCGAGCACATGAAGTGATTTAATTTTATCGGTTGTTGTTTGGTAATTTAACTGACATGAAAATCGACATAGAAATTGACATGTTAGAAATTTTGAATTAACAGTAAAATTGAAATTGGAATTAAACTGCTAGTTAAACTCCCGATATTGATACTTAGTTAACTATTGTGATATATTGGCTGATTGGATGTTGATTGAGATTGGATGCTATTGGTTGATATATTGATGATTGGATGTTGATTGAGATTGGATGCTATTGGTTGATATATTGATGATTGGATATTTATTTATTTTATATATATATATCATGTTATCACCCTGTATGTTGCTGACAGTATATAAAAATGTTATTTGAATTATTTTGAATAAATTAAGATATAGGTTGAAATGATATATACCTATGTCACTTTGATTTGGATTGAAATGATATATATCCATCCCTGAAATTAAAATCGAAATAACTGATCTCTTGGCCATAGGATAGAAAATTATATACGGATACCAAATTGGTTAAATTAAATGGTTTTGAATTCTTGAATTTGAATATATTTAAATGATTTTGTTTTAGAGAAAGAAACAATTTGAATTTATGAGAATTGAATTAATTTCAAATTCGAGTTTTGAAATGTTGAATTTAAAATTTGTAAAATAAATTGTTTAAAGAATTTATTTTGAAATTTGAAGTTTTAATCGACATATGACTTGAATTATGGAAATTGAAATTGTTTTAAAGGTTTGAACTTTTACTTGAACTTCGAATTTATCTAAGTAAAAGTGATACAAATGAATATTTCAAATTCGAACTCGAAATTGAATTATTTTAAAGATTTGAACCTTAAATTGAACATTGAAGTTTAATTTAATTTAAGTAATTTAAATCGGTAAATTGAAATAGGACTTGAAATTTACATAAATTGAAATGGTTTAAAATAAGAATTGAATTGAATTTAAACCATCGAATCGAATCGTTCAATCGAATTTGAAGTTAAAATAATAGTTTCGAAATTAAAGTTAATTCGAATTGAAATCGAATTTGAAGTTGATTTGAATTGAAATCGAAATTGAGTCGATTTAAATTGATTTGAGATTGAAGATGATTTGAGTTGGAAAACTTGAAATTAAATCAGTTTGATTGGAATTTGGACCTGGGTCCAGATTTATGGGAAATGGAAAGAAAAAGTTTTAGATTTGAAACTATTTTCACTATAAACTATTTTACTATAAACTGTTTTAAATTCATCTTTTTAAATTTTCAAATTATTTATATTTTCAGATCATTTTATATCTCATTTTCAATACTAAAACTATTTTATATCAAACTATTTCAATCTCTAAACTATTCAAACTATCTTAACTATTTAAGCTATTTTAACCGTTCAAACTATTTTCAAAAATCCAAACTGTTCAAGTTGGGAACTGTTTATATTTAAATCGTTGATTTAAATACGAATGTGGCTAAAATGAAGTTATAACCTAAGTTGAAATTTGAAATGATTTTTAAATGAAATTGGTTTCAAAGTGAATATAATGATTTTGAAATGAAATTGATTTCAAAGTGAATATAATGATTTTGAAGTCAAATTGATTTCCAAGTGAATAAAATGATTTTGAAATGAAATTGATTTCGAAGTGAAAAAATGATTTTGAAATAAAATTGATTTCGAAGTAAATATGATAATTTTGAAATGAAGGATATTTTGAAGCAAATATGATATTTTGATATCAAGTATGAATTGTTTACAAAATGTAAAAGAACCAACCGGTGTGTAAAACGACGTTTGGTTGTTAAAGAGACCGAGGCCGATTATTGGCATACTCTATGTCAATGTTGGAACCACTTTAACAACTGTGTACGTGGAGAAGACTCTAGAATAAAGTGGTTGGATTTCGTGTACGTTGCTGGATTTGAAGAAAGAGAACGATGATGGATAGCCCTGACACTTTTGTCAATTTGAAATGACTAAAACAGGATGGCTTAAACTAGGCAAGTGGGCTAGCTACCCCTAGCGGACACCTATTCTTCAATTTTTTCTTGTGGATTTGGTCCATACTATTACCTTTGTTGTTTGTGTTGATTGGTGCACCTTGATTGGGATAACCTCCCTTTGACTCGATATGGGATGGGTGGACGGGGTGGGTGGTCGTTGCGGCGATGCATTACCACAAGCCTGGTGACTCGAACTAGCAGCATACTACCTTGGACATTACCTCACGTGCCTTGTCATACTTTTATCCTTATACGAGACAACTACGAGTTTGGTTTAGTGTTGTCGTATCATGGCGTATCCCTATCTATTGACGTTCTACTAGTTGTGTTATATGAAAACTGTACGACAATGCTTAAAAACGCATTAAGGGGGATTAATGTAAAGCCTTAACGCTAGGAAAAATATTTATTTTATTGATTATACATTACATATATAGCGTATTATAATATATAGATATTTTGACGGATCCTTAAAAGATGGAAAATCCCGTAACATCTTTTGAGTTATTGCACGTACGTTATACACTGGATAAGAGATGTAAAACCCTATAAACATCTCTGACGCTATTACAATCCTGTTATATATGGTATTGATTTGACTCACATGAGAATATTTTAGTTCTGACTCGAGTGTATTGTTTTACTTTATTCTCGGGTCAGCCCTGAGTTTTTCAGTGCATTGAAAACCAAATTATTCTGGAGGACGAAGATGAAAATTTGGTATATTATATTACTAGTATTATTCCCCTGCATCATGTTGTTCTACTGCATTGTTTTATTTTGTCTCTGTTGTATGTATAACACTGATTGATGTTGTAAAAGTATAATCAAATGTATAGTGTAAACAGCTTCATGAACTGTTTATTTGATTATTATATTTTGTCATTCCGTTGTGAGATTCTGTGTTTGTTTTCTTGTTTTCTTATTTTTCTTAATTAACCCCATTGATTATCTATGTTCCAGATTGTTTTGAGTTGTACATGTGTGGTTTATTGTCGACTTAAACCTCCCGAAATGTGGGTTGTCACGTTGGTATCAAAGCTTTGGTTTAGTGATAACCTTAGCTTTGATAGGAATTGACTCATTATGAAATATATTTTAAAAATAATTTTGAAAGAAATAAAAGCATTGAACTCACTTTAATTACTGGGAAATAATTCTGAGGATGACTACAGCATTGTTAGTATACATTTTCGAGTTTCGGAGTGAGAATTGCTACAAAAAGAAACTTATTTCTGGTTGAAACAAGTTGTTTATATTTAAAAGATATAATTTGATAAATAAAGTAAATATGTATGATATTATTTCAATATGATTTGAAATGTAAAATTTGGTGTTTAAATTTTAAGATTTCCAACTAAGCAAGGTTATAATGTGATTATGTGAATTTTAAAGGTATTTGAACTTGTTTGGTAAAGTTTTAAAGGTGTTTGAACTATTTTATAATAGTTTGGAATATAAACTAAAATAAACGCGCTGCGTTCTGGCAATTTGCAATTTCGCGATCTGAAACTTTAAACGGATGTGTAGGATTCAATATAAGTTGGAATTCATTGAAACAAGAAATTTCCGGACCATTATAATCATAGTTTTCATATGAAAGTGGAAAATCAAGGTTTCATTTAATAAAACTCAAGTTATGTCCAAATCAAATTTTCAAAACCATCACGTTTTGGTAGTTCATAAATTATATAATTTCGAACTATTAAACTAGTGGATAAATATGTTTGGAAGTTTGTTAATAATTTGGATAAGTAAAATAAATATGAATTGGTATATACTCTTTTGGATACGAGAGTATTATATAAATTTGAACTTGAATTAGAGAATGTTTATTCACTTAAGTAAAAAGGGAAAGAAATAACTTAAACTTTAAGTTTAAATTATGAAATGAATGGATTTATAAAATAAATTGAATATGAAGTCAATAGGTTATAAAACCAAGTTTGAAAATATTAACTTAACAAATTTGTGTTTATGGATATTTATGAACTTAAGTAAAATCTAACTTTAGTTTGAGTTAAAGAATGAATTTAAACTGGGAATTTGTGAACTTAAATCCCAGTGCTTTTAAAATTGTTTTCTAAGATTTTAAAAATAATATTAGTATTATTTAAAAGTATTTACGAATAGAAGTTGTTTTCAAAAAGGGATTTTAAAAGAAAGAAAGTTCTGTACTCCCCTCTTCTGTCGTTGGAAAATAATTTCGGTGATGACGACCGCATCTACGACATTC
The DNA here is from genome assembly GCA_030737815.1 of Allium fistulosum. Lineage (NCBI taxonomy): Eukaryota > Viridiplantae > Streptophyta > Magnoliopsida > Asparagales > Amaryllidaceae > Allium > Allium fistulosum. Next base: position 417,466,441 of record CM060907.1, on the reverse strand, counting down.
ATTTTTGAGTCTCAAAGTGGGGGAGGCCTCTTAGTAGCTTTGTTACGCATTTGGTTCGATAAATAGATTTTGATTTAAAATTTCTAAAATGATTTGATATATTTAAAAGATATGAGTATATATATTATTTCAAAATGATTTGGAAAGAAACCCGGTGTTTAGTTCTTACATTCTCGGTAAATTAATAATTTTCACTTATTTGAAATGAAATGAATTAATAAAATGATTTTACAAAATGGTCCATGAATGAATTGATATGAAATGTGTTAACTTAAAGTGAAATAATTGAATTTGAATAAATTGAACTTGAATGAAATAAGATGTAAATAAATTGGAAGCAAACCAATTAGATGAATATTAATTGTTGGATGGTTTCTTTTGTTGTAAATCATTGTTATAACTGCTTTTGATTACATATGATTATTATGTTGAGTATTAGTGCTTGTGCTTATGATTTGGATTTAGAATTCATGTTATATGGTTTTATAAAACTGATATATGCTTTCTATATCCTTTTATATGCATCTATATTCAAACTTGAGCTATAGGTACATATGAAGACCGTTTGGACGTACATGTGATTCGACATGCTTTTGCTCGCTTAATATGAGCGAATTCACTCGTATTAATAATAATAAGGTACATATCTCGGATTACATACCGTACTTTTATATTTTTCCCTACGGGATGCCTCATCACTGAAATGAGATGTATATTGTTATATATATACGTATTGTAAATTTTTACGATCGAGCCGCACAAAGGAAACGCTACCGAAATTTTTCGTAAGTTCGAGTGTTAGAAATTTTTTGAGACTTTTAAAATTTTATAACTTGTTTTACAAATAAGCTGATATCAGAGTGGCGTAGTAAAGATTTTGTAGATAAGATTTAAAATTTTGTAAGTTGATTATTTTGAGTAAAATATATCAAATGTTAATTTCCTTACTTAATTCCTTTTCAAGGATGAAAGTTTTGAGTGGGAGATATTGTAATGACCCGTATTTTTAACTATTTTAAATGGTTAAATTTAATATAATTATTGATCAAAAATGGTTAGAAATAAAAATTTAATGATTTATTAATGTAATTTATTGTATATGAACTTAGATTAAAAAATTTAAATATGATAACTTATATTAGAAAGTAAATTAAATGATATTGAATTGTAAGTAATTGATAACAGAAATTGAAATAACCAATGTTAAGTTAATAAAGAATCAAATGAATGTTTACTAAGAATAATAGCGGAAGTTTATTTATACGAAATTGTATTTTTATGAGTATAAATTTTAGAAATAAGAAAACATTTATTTGGTAAGAAATGAATAACTTTTGCTGTATACAATAATTGCATTGATGTTGAATTACTGTCAATTGGAAGTAGTTGTTTATTATTTGAATTCGTTTTAAAGAAAATGGTATAAGTTAAATAACTTATATTCAAATATAGTGATTATTTGACAATTTAATTGTTATATTTAATAATGGAATTATTTAAATAATTGAATCCTAAATTTAATATGAATGAAAACGATTTCGAAAGTTGATTTAAATTTTATTTAAATAAGAATGAAGATTATTAACTTTTAAGTTTGAATTTAAAGTGAATAAATTTATTTTGAAAATTACTTGTTTTAATTAACGTGTAAAAATAGTCATTTTGAGCACTGTCTCGGATTTTGACGAAACCAGTTTCATCGGATTCGTAATAGTGAATTATTATATGATTTCAAGTTTCGTAGCGATCAGACTTATCGTTTGGCCGTGCGAGCTTGAAACGCGTAGAATTTATTTTTAGAACTTTAATTAATATAATTCGATTTTGAAAGCTATCTCCTTAATATGATGGAATTGGCCCCCGATATACGTTACGCATAGTAAAACACCACGGACGGTAACAGTACCATATAATCCCCGTGTTTCTACTAGATATTTCCCGAGTTAAAATCCTTCAGTGTTAAGTAGGGAATATTTCTGTACCACCAAAATTAAAAAGGATTACATATTTAGGGCAAGATTTGATAGTTGGTTATTTAACTATCAACAAACACACATTCAAACAAAGATTTATTCCATAGGTGAAAACAACACCGGTTAAGCACATAAGAAACACACCGGCAACTTTTTAATAAATCTTTCATTCATTTTAGAAAAAAAAACTTTGAAAGTTACTTGTACAAAAATACTTTTACAAAGGTATATCCGCCAATCCCTATATTTTCAATACTGAGAAAATATCTATATACTTATCTCAACGGTATAAGTATATCCACAAAATTGAGAAAGATTTTCTTTTTATTCGACACTCAAATCATTTATAAATTCCTTATAATTCTCCAAAACCATTTATAAACCATTTTATAAATCTTCGAAAAACCATTTATAATCCCTTTATAAAAATTCAATCACTTATAAGCTCTTTGTACATTTCAAAAATCATTTATAAACCATTTAAAAATCCATAAAACTATTTATAAAGCTCCTTTTATAAATCTGTAACCCGTTTCTAAATATCCAACCATTTATAAAAATTTAACCTTGTAAATAATCTTCCCTTAAGTCTTCAAACCATTTTATAAACATCCCTTATAAAATCCAAGTTTGTTTATAAAAATCCAATTATGAGTCTCGAACACATTTATAACAAATAAAGATCATTTACTTCTAAACATTATTATATGTAAATAATTATTAAAATTAAATATTAAGAATAAATAAATAATAATTATAAATCTTAAAACATCTTAAAATAATAAATAAATTATTTCAAAAACAATAATAGTTAATCTTTACCCTGATTATAAATAATAATAATTTTTTTCAAAACCTTATTAATAAATTATATTATTAATTTCAAATCATAATTATTCTTAAAATAATCAACCTTTCAAAATGTTATCATTTTGATAAATTCTTTAAACAATATTAACTATAAACAAATAACTTTAAAACATTATTAATATAATTAAATAACTTTAAACAATATTATTATAATTAAATAACTTTAAAAGAATATTAATATAATTAAATAACTTTAAAATAATCTTAATATAAATAGCTAATCTTTAAAACAAAATATTTCCGAAACCCAATTTTGGATTTATTTATCATTTCCTGTCTCAAAAACAAATTCCAATTCAAATGGATATTTATAGTATTTCAAAATACTAATTCAAGGCCAATAGCCACACAACGCTTAACTAATGTCAATATTAGTTTTCTATCACTAAAGGGTTTTTGTTTTCCAAACATATAACAATGTTATAACCATGGTGCCCACAAGCAGGTTTATCATTCAATAATCCATACAAAACAAATATTATTGAAAAATTCAATAATAGCGAGGAATCCCGTTGGATTACTCCAACCCATCCCTCCGCATCACAGCTTATATATATTAACACACACACACACATACATGTTGGATCCCTCCGACCTGTTTTCCCTACATCACAAACGTTATATAATCATAAAATATAAATCAACCGCTTCGAGGCGGGATTCATATACAAAGGGTCATCCACTCTTAAACAAAAATGTAATACGGTCTCATCCGCTCCAAGGGTGGGAATATTATCCAAACCAACAATATAAATATTGTAAATCATCCAACCTATCTTTCAACAATTTTTATTAACAATATACCCTACTAGTTAACCAAAAAGGTGAGTTTAACTCACCGAAATTTTCTGTCGTCGCCGAGGCGTTCCAGTTTGGAACTAAAATCAAACGACGTCCGATTTTAGCCCATATTTCAACTATCTCCAAATCCAATCAAACCAACTCCATCATGAAGATCTCAATGACATGAGTCTAACGCAAAAAACGGTGTTCGAATCCGACTCCGTATGAGCAAGATACGAAATTTATAATTATCGATAAATTTCAATTTATAATTAAATAACTTTATAATAATTGCAAGTTTACCCCTCCACTACCTTTCATCTTCTTCCCCAAAATCAAACGTGCATAGGATCATACCTAAACCCAATAGGCCATGCATGAATCTCCCTTGACACGGAGCTACGGACCTCTGTTTCGCGAGCCGTCTTCGCCTACGAACTTCTCTACTCGAACTGCACCTGCTCGAAACTAAATCCACGCCCGAAGGCCACCCTCCCCTTGTTCGACCTGCTGCTATCCCCCACATCCATGCACTATTCACGCGACCAAAAACATCACCGAGCATCGAGAAAATCTGCGCCTAGGTGAAAAACCTGTCCCGAATCCAAATCCAAGGTCCGTTCTGCGAATCGATGATCAAACGATCCACAAAAGGTAACCCTAGCTGCTGCCCATGAACGGCATCCCACCAAACCCTAATTGAACACCACCAAAGCAAGCCCAGACGAAGATAATCACCATATGAATTTGAATATTTTTTTTTCATGATTTATTGTTGAGTATATGTTTCGTTATGAATTTTTAAACTTTGAATTCAAAGAGGAAAAGAAAATTTTGATGATCAGACAATGTTTATATAGAGTGGGGAGGTATGGGTCTGAAAAGATGGGGTATGGGCTGATGGTAAGGCAGCAATGGTGGGTATGTATGCATATATATTATTATTATCTTCATTCTTATTAAATAGAATTTAAATAAGCTTTGAAATCATTTTTATCCAACTTAAAACCCAAGATTCAATTATTCAAACAATTAAAATTATTAAATTCAACAACTTAATTATCAATTAAATTGCTATTTGAAACTCAAGTTATTTAAGTTATAAAATTAACTTTTTAATATTTAAAAACAATTAAATATACTAAATATCAATTTACTAAGATTATGGGTCGTTACAGAGTAAGCCTTTGGTCCCGCATAAGGTGGCCTGGCCAAAGCACCGACCAACAGTCTTCAGTCCCGCCTATAAGGCATGTCTGTAGCACCTTTTAGAAGGAGGATGGGTTAGACTTTGGTCCCGCCTAAGGTAGCCTGGCCAAAGCACCAGCCGGCCTATATCTTTACCTAAAAGGTATAAAGGAGGCAGTCTTATATAAACAAATAAATCAGACGAGTCTAATTCCATCTTAGAGATGGGCCAAAGCAATCTTGCATAGAAAGAGTAATCAAACACGATTAATCTTACCCTAAGGTAAAGTTAAAGCAACCTTCAAAGGAAATCTTAGGCAACTTTCCATGCTCATATAACCTTATATGACAAAGAAAACTCATCGAATAATCATCCAAGAAACAAAGACCGAGGGAAATAAGTTACTCTAAAAAACTAGCCAGTGTAATAATAATTAAGCAACGAAGATTCGTTTATGAAGTCATTCAGCCTAGAAAGATAAGAAGGAAAATTGATCCACATTTTTGAAAGATTATTCCGCTGATTCAATAATCATTCCAAAAGTGATTTTCAAAACCAAAGTTTCAAAATTTCAAAGTTCAATAAGAATACTTTTTCACAAATTTCTTTGACATATAAAAAACAATACGATCAGTTTAAGAAAGAAATAATTTCTTGAAATTATGGAAATCATCACTATTTACTTTATATTTTTTAGAAAGAAAAGGTATTCTAAGAGAAGTGAGAGCTAGAAAGGTAAGAAGATACTTGATTTTTACAGTAAAGTGGAAAAAGCCTCTTTCATACAAGGAGGGGGCACACAAATACTGCAAGGCCCGAGAAACAACTCTCAAATTAAGGCCGTTCTACAAGCATTGTCCGAAGAAGCAAAGAGGAAACAAATCTATGCTTAATCAAAGACCGCATATCATATTGAATCAAATTAAAGCTCTAAAGTGAGTCATAAATCTCAAATAGCTCTTTGAGTTCAAATAGAAGACAATAATAAGGAATAAATTACAAGATCTATTCAAAATATCAACTATTCAGGTACAAAATTATTTATCAATTTACATACCAAAAACAAGCTACAAATATTAAGAAAACTCATTAAAGTCTTCCCGAGGAGGAGGTTGAGGGAGTGGATAATGTTTGTATACTTTTTCTTTCCCCTTCCCTCAACTTGAAGAAGACAAGGATGGCTTTCGCTTAAAGCACGGGCATCTCTAAGCAAAAAAGGAGGGCATTTGATATTCTTGAGATGACATCACACATAAAAAGTGTTGATAACATTTGTATCCTGCCTCTACTACTCTGCTCAATCTTTGGTTCATTTCTGGACCTAAGAAGGAATAGTTAATTTTTAAGCCAAAGGCTACTATTATTTTAAACAATCTACAAGGGAATCCAATCGGGAGTTCTTAAGCGACATCACCTTGATTATTTTCAATTAAGACTCAAGTACCTACACTTTCCCCTTTAAGACTTTAATAGCTAAGAAGTTCGGTAATATGACGAATCGCCACATCCAGTAGTTCTTTAAGTTTTCTTTACTTCTTCTAGATAATATTTGTATCATCGACAGAGTCAATTTGAATCTTTAGTGCATGTTCGAGCATTTTATTGGCCCTTTTAAAAGTTTTGACCTTGCCCTCTAAGTTGTTAACCCTCTACTCAAGAGCATGCCTCCTGCGTCCTACCTCCTCAACCTAACTTTAATAATTATTGAGATATGTTGAAACTTGTTTGTCACACTTTCCTTTCGTAAACTCGATGCATTCATATTTATATTCTCGGCACCATCTTGCAATTTCTCTATCATCCAAACTCGGAGGCGAGTTTTCCAAGGAAATTTTTTTCCCTTTACCGACTGAGGATTTGGATCTAGTTGTCCTTGTAAGGCCACGAGTAGGAAGGTTGTATTTGCCTCCATTAGCAACAAGTTGTAGAGATTGGCATGATACTTGGCTTTTCAGCAGGTCAACTTTAAGGTTCTCAATTTTCTGATACAATCGAGCAATCTCTATATCAACCTCAATCCTTTAGGCTGAGGGTCTGAATCGACCAACTATACCTATGCTCTCTTTCAGTTCTTTAATATCTTTTTCTTTCTATTTGATTTTCTCCTCTAAACTCGAGGTCATTTCATTCATAATAATTAATGTTGACTTTACCTTATAATATTTGTTATACCATTTACGAGCTTCCAGTTTGTTCGAAAATTGTATAACTGAGGCATCTTTAGAAGAGCGCTTCCCAATATCTAACATCAGCCTAGTTTTATGTTTTTCCAGTTGAATAAGGAGGTCAGGGCTGCTGGATGCAAGAGTTAGTTTTTTTTCCTACTAAAATATAATAAACAAAAGAAAAATCAACATTTTGGAAAAATATGTTATTTCATTAACAACAATGAAGTAAGACAATCATGAACAAGTTCAAATTACATCAACAACTCAAGTTTTATACGTTCAATCCTCAATTTTAGAAATAACGGTCTTAGGTTTTTGAGTGAACCTGCAGACCAAGGGAGGGTAAAGTCAAGTGGAACAGTAAACCCGTAAGGAGTATTGACTGGGGTAAACTGGTGATAATCCCATCTCTCGACAAGAGGGCTAGTTTTCCTGCATAACAGTTTATCATACTCGGATTGGATTTCCTTAAGTAAATTGTCGTTTTTTTCACCTAAGAAGTTAAAATATAGGTAGGGAAGTTGTGTGCAAACTTCTTGAAGGTCTCTAAGAAAGCACTATTTTTCTAATCGGCATGTTTTGAGAGTTAATGTTTTCTACTTAAAATCCTTTTTAGCTTGACAAATTTACTTAAGAATTCTTTTGAAACAGAAGTGCTCGGTGGTTACTGAACCTGTTTATTTTAAGAAAACAAACTAAACCATAAAGAAATAATAACATTGAAACTTATAGAGACTGTCTAAATTACATAATACAACAATAAAGTCACTTAAGTTCATAGAATATGGACCCTTTGTAAGATTCAGAGATAAATTTCTCTTTGTTGAATTTGACCTTTTCCAAAAGAAGAGTGCAGGAGGAAAGTGGAACGGTCTCAATCTTACGAAGGACCCAGCATTCTCAAGATGAGGATCGGTCCCATACTCATTCAAATGCCTATTATGCAAACGCCTAGGTAAACCCCGCTCTCTTTCCCTAAAAAGGAAAAATCCGTAAAAAGATTCTTCGTATATGTTTTATAGAGGAATTCCACTAAAATGTCCCTATCCTCAATAATCATCCAGAAAGGTGTGGTCAACTCCTCATTCTCCTTAAGGACTCTTTCTCGATGAAGGTGGGATCTTTTCAAATGTAGGGCTACCCGTTTTTCTTTAAAATCTTTAAATAGTTTAAAATAAAGGAGAAGGCTCTTATACTTTTTTGATAAACTATTGTGATCTTCAATCAAAATTTCAATTTCTCTATTCAATCGTAACATATCCTTCTCGTTTTTCTTATGTAAAATCTTAAAGTGATATTTGTTTCTTTTCCTTAGCTAAAACAGTAGAGTTATAAACTAAAGATAACAAATAATTGAAAGCATTTAAAGATGACAAGCTTTATACCTATAGCACGAGAGCTTGTGAGGCTAAGCCCGAGTTTTCTCATTGCTATGATGGCCTGGGACATGGATATCCCTTGATGTAGTGTCTTCTTGAGTAATATTCTAGAACTCATGGGGATTAATAAAATTCCACATCGTGAGAAGATGGATACAATTCATGGCTACCTGATCCATTGCCACCTCTTCCCAATTCATTGGTGTCCTTACTTCCTTTTCCCCCATCCTTCCCAAGATCTTCATCATCTTCATCTTCATCACCTTCTTTGCTATCATCACCCCTATCATCATCATCTCTATCTTCCTTCGGCAAGGGATCATATAAACATAGCAGTTTCTGAGGATTGGTGGCTTCCCCTTCTAGGAATTCGTCTTGTACTAACCCATGAATTCTCTTCAGTTTAAGGTTGAACTTCCTCTTAAACTTTTTTTAGTTTCGGCAGTGAAGGGTAGTCCAAATTTGGATAATTTTTTATGTTTTCAAAATACATGATGAAGAGGGCCTCCTCATAACATTGCTCCTTTATTTGAGGGAGGACTTATTCTATGAAAGAAGAGACTTTTTTGGCATCTTTGAAGATGTCATTGCTATAGACCAGTGCAGCCTCTTTGCTTTTTGGATTTTCCTTTAAAGTTGTACTTGTGGAGCCGCTTGGGTGTTTTTGGTTCTGGCTTACTCAAGTTTCTTTTCCATCAATTTCACTCTTTCTTCAGCCGCCAGTGTCATTTTTATTTCTTCATCTAAGTCGGAGGCAAGTTTATTCTTTTCAATAGTAATCTCTTCCCTCTTTGTGGTGACTTCAAGAATTTGGCCCTCAAGGGACCTAACTTTATCCATCAACAATGAAGTATGCTCTTTAAAATTTGGAATTTGAGGCTCGTTGAAGAAAGATTATATGCTTGGCCACCTAAAATATAAAAAAAAAATATGTGCCAAAATTTGTATTAGCCAAACACATAAAGATATGTACAACAAAAGGCTATTGAAAAAGAAGGTGAAGATGGTCTTTGGAAAGATAGAAGGCTGTAGTGGTATTGAGGAGGCCACAGATAGGGATTAGATAACTGAACGAACAAAATTCTCAAAATCCAAGGAAATGGGTTAAGTTGAAGCTTTACAAGGAAGAGATTTAGGGGTAGGAGGAGTTAGGCACAACACTTGACATTGTTTGGCAGTTGTAGATAATGGATTCATAATGCCTATAATAGAATTCGGGGTGTGAGAAATTTCTGTAGGATTCCAGTTTGGCAAACTTAAATTCATAAAACATGAGCCTTGGTTAATTGCGATCGTAGCTGCTTTCGGTCCCTCGGCAATAGCAGCAAAAGTTTGATCTTCTCCAAATTCGGCCTTATTAGCTAGAGGAGGAATTAAAGCACTAGACAGATTGCTAGATTATTTCTTCTATTTACAACCTTCAATAGCCTTGAGGGCGCCAGCGATAGAGTCAACAATGGGGGCGACTTTAGTAGTCATGACCAAGGAGGAGGTATGAGCTTTAGCATCCTTTATCTTAGCAACTGGATTGATAAGATTTGAGTCAAAGTCAAAAGGAGAACCGTAAGATGTTAATATAAGAATTCATGGTAAAATCCATGTTAAGAGATTCCAGAAGAATCATGTTGAATGGGGGAAGAAGGAGAAAAAACATTTTGGTTGCCAATAACCAGAGTTTGGTTCCCATGGGCATCCTTCTTGACCATTGGGGATCCCCAAGCACTTTTTGATTCTCTAGAATCAAGGAGTACTTTTGAAGTTTGGCTTCAATCAAAAGTTTAAGCCTATCCCCCATAGTATGAGATGCTAAGCTCAAAGCACTAATTGTACTAGCAATAGAAGGATTTTTCCCCTTAGAGCTAGGTTCTAAAAAAGAATGGCTATGATAAGAGAACATCAAAATATAGTATAAACAATAAAGAAAAAGCAATAAGTCTTACTAGGAGTAAAGAAAGACCTTTTGATTCTAGAGGCATGACTCCTGTTATAGGAGAACTAGGTTTCCCAGTCTTTGGTTCTGGTAACCAAATTAGTAATCAAGCTCTCTAGGTGAGGAAGAAAGTGATATATGGTACCCATTGGTTGTTTCTCCACTTTAACAATATTTACAAAAGAATGAAGAGTTTTAGCATCGAGCGAGGGGAGGTCAGCTTCCCTAATAGGTATTTCTTGACAACTTGGATAGGTATAAGAGTTAGGAGGCAATTGTATCGGAGAAATTCTTAAGTGGTCCAGGAATGATATAAGGAATTCTGGAAAGGGAAGGTAGCCTAAATGCCAAATATGGATTGGAGTGAAAGCAAAGAATCCTTTCGTGGGATTCTCTATCCTTCCAAATGGGCCAGCCACCTTATAGCTTCTACGTTGATAATGCCAAACTGTTTAAGGATGGTACTTCATTTTGAGAAGTTGTGGAAGATTGGATAAGTCTATAATCTCCTTTCTTTGAAGCAAGAGATTTCAAGCGCAACTGAGAAGAAGAGAGTTTAGAATCTTTCTTGTTAGCCTATAACAGTTAGATAATATAATGCAAAAGTCAGGGAAGTATCATTTACTTTATGAAAGTTTAAAATGATTAAGAAAACATTAAGGAACAATGGACAACTAGATGTCGAACTCATAAATAGTTATCGAGTTCATAACTAGTTGATGATTCTCTAAATGGTTATCGAGTTCATAACAAGATATTGAACCTACAACTTGTTATCGAGTACGTAATCAAATGTCGAACTTACAAATAGTTAGTGAGTTTGTAACTAGATAAAGATTCCTTAACTCATTTTCTAGTTCATAACAAGATGTCAAACCCATCAGCTATCAAATTTATGACTAGGTATCGAACTCATAAATAGTTGAAGATTCTTTAATTAGTCATCGAATTCATAATCAAACATTGAATTTATAAAAATTATCGAGTTTGAAACTAGTTAACAATCTTATAAATAGTTTTTGAATTCCTAACTAGATAATAACTCATTAAATAGTTGTCAATTAGTGAATAGTTAACAACTCTTTAAATGATTGTCGAGCCTGTAACTAGTTAACAATTCACTAAGTAGTTATCAAATTCATAACTAGTTAACGAGTCTCTAGCTAACTATTGATTTTACGATTAGTTGGCGAGCTTATAACTAGTTTGCAAACCTCTAGTAGGCTATCGAGTCTCTAAGTATATATTGAGTCTTGGATAGCTATCAAAGCCTCAATTGAGTGTCGAGTCTCTAGAAAGTGATCGAGTTTATGGTAATTATCAAAAATCCATGGATTGCCAAGTTTCTTTTAATCATTAAAGATATGTATTACAAATAGTGTTCGAATCCAAACATGAAAGTTTCTAAAACATGAGAAGTCTTTGAATCCAATTGCTAATCAAACCCAAACGATTCATAAACACTCGATTGTTGAAACCCTAATTCTAAAATCAAAAACACCTTTTTCCTATATTTAAATTGATCTTGTATTAAGTTTGAATACAGGAGGAATCGTAAGCTTCTTTTTTAATTGCGAGATTGAAAAGAAAAAATTATAATTAAAATTTAAGTTTTGAGTTGCGAGTAAAGCTTTTGGAATAAGGAAGGCAAGTAATTATAGAAGAAGAGGGAACCAACAAGAAGCATCAATCCTTAATTAAATGAATGGATGAGATTAAAAGCTTCAAAATACTAATAGGCAGCAATGTGAAAAGTGGAATTATACTAAAGTATAATATGTTTCTTCTATATAAGGTGGGGTAAATATTACTACATATTTTGCATGTCGAGCATCTAAAGAGTACATATCTAGCATGGAAAAGACGAAAGATGTCGAACCTGAAGAAAATAAAGTTATCAAGAATTTAACATTTATAAAAGGATAACGAGCTTCTAACAAGATGGTATCGAACATCTAATAGCAAAATGTGCCGAATTTCTAAAGATGTCGAACGTTCAAGTGGTTAACAAGTAGTGGGGAGGTATCAAGTCTCTAAGGGGTACCGAGCCTCTACAATAGTAAGTGTTGTTGAGCATTTAACAAAAGAAAGGTGATGTCGAACATATAAAATGAAGAATGGTATCAAGTACCTAACAATTAGATGGTGTCAAGTTTCTAAAAGGCGATGGAGATGTCAAACTAGTAAATACTTAGAGATATCAAACTACAACAGACCTGGAGGAACATGGAGTATCGAGCTTCTACAACATAGCGGCTATCGTGCCCAAAGATAGCATGGTGGTCAAAGACCCAAGGGATGATGTCGAACCTTTACAACATTAGGGGTAGCAAGCCATTACTACAATGATAGAGATGTCGAGTTAGTAAATGTTTAGGGATGATAAATTAGTACAAGCTGGGGAGAGCAAGAGATAACGAGTGTCTACAACATAAAGGCTGCTCAGCCTAAAGATAAAGAGATTGGAAAAGATGTAAGAAGGGATACCGCACCCCTACAAAATGTCGAGTATTTAACTACAAAGGAAGGCTGTCATGTTTCTATAAGGAAAGCTATGTTGTTTATCTTCTACCAATAAGAAATGTCGAATCTTTAGAAAGGTATGTCAAGGTTCTATCAGGATAGTGCAATCGAAACTCTTGGATTTATAGCCAGGACACATGTCAATTATCCCACATGATTGACACCACTATAAATAAACCCCCACCGTCATCTATAAGGTGGCAAGTCATTCTTTCTCCACTTCTCAATTTTTAAAGTTATAAACCCTAAATCAATATGGGGAATTTTAGAGTTGATTGTAACATTTGAAATTTTGCACATAAGGACTTAGACATTCAACTTTGCATAACACCCTCGAATGTGTATACTTGTCTATTGTCGAACAAAAAATATGCATATGACTTATCTTTGGACTTGTACTTGAACTTAGACTTGCATATATTCCTATGTTTTCATAAGACCACATAAGCCCTTATTCAACCAGCCTTAACCTACCTTACATATTGGGTTAGCAAAGAAATTCGATAACAATATCAATGCTAGAACCAATAGAATTCTAACTAATATTCTTTCTATAAAATGATTGATAACAAAACGGTAGATTCAAAGTCTTCAAAATCTTTATAAGAAGTTGATAAATTAAACACATTTAATATCTAATTAATAATTTCAAAACAGTCAAAAACCAACTGACAAGTTCAAAGTCAAGATGAAACTTATAGGTAAAGCTTATGCAAAAAAATTTAAAATCTAACAAATGATTTTAGATTTTTTAAAAACTTAAATACGTGATAAATCTTTATAAATTAGTAAATTTGTAGAATCGATGCTAAAATATCTTTTTCGCAGGTAAAACAAAATATTAGGGAGAACTTACATAAATTATTGCAAATGAAATTTACTCTTATAATTACTCAAGTTTCTAACTATAAGCAAACGTACTCACAATTACAAGTACATCTCACTTACACAGCTTATTTCATGCAAGCATACTTTAACCAAACAAAATAAATACTTCAACTGTGGTAAACAAAACAGTATTCCAACCATCTATGACCAATTTGAAGCAACAGCTTCACACTATGACATACACGAATGAACTACTGATCAGTTGCACAAGGCAACAAATACAAAATGAAAGCGACGAGATATAATGTTGCACTAGGCAACTGTAACAGTGAAACCACCAAAATATCCACCCAAAGCTTGCAGTAACTGGAGTATACTTGACAGAAAACATAATGCCAGAGGGACCAAAATCTAAGCAACCCAATCATAATGAAGAACCATAATAAAAAACAAATAGAAACCACCTCTGTTGATGAGCAATCACCAGGGAGCCATTGAATTTCCGAAAGTAAGAACCGGGCATAAGCTAGGAATCTGGACACTAATAATGGAGTATAATTCAACAGGACAAAACACAGATTTTATAGCATGAACAACAGAATCTTATAGTACCCGAGACACTCCAAATAACTCGAAAAACCAAACTTACAGCGATCGAAACAAGCATTGAAAAGAAAATCGATGTAGAGCATAACGTGTCTACAACGTCTAGCCACACACAAAATGGAGGATTTTATGATTTCTAAGCAAATAAAGGTTTATGAATGGCAGACTACAATGGATCTAAAAGTAAGGTAGCGACGGCAAGAAAAGCTAAGGAAGAGGGAGGGAGAGAAAAGTAGAAAGAGGTATGGGATGGATTAAAGACGGGTCTGAATCAAGGGGAGAAAAAGGAAAGAGGCAGTTGAAGAAGATGGACTAGGAACCCTAGTCCCCATTGGTGCCAGCTTTTTTGAGTTTAGTCAAAATAATTAAAAAAACATTTCTTTATAAAATAAGAAATGAAAAATCTTTATCAGCCATTGATTCATCGAAAATCATGTTTATACTAAACTGATAAAAAATGAATGATAATGAAACCATTTTTTGTACTATTAGTAAAACATTGCTATGAAATTCATTTAGAAATTTCATATTACCTCATTCTCATTTTTGAAATAGTGTTAAACTCCAGCGCTTAGATCTAAAGGATACGATTAGAGAAAACTCATGGACTTAGATCTAAAGCCAATAATAAGAGATGAAAACAAATGATTTTTATGCTTATTCAGTGAAATTTAATTTATTTTGATAATTTGGTTAAACCTTATTTTTAAGTTTAGGTTTCCAATTGAGAGAGACGAATGAATAAAGCTTTCATTCAAATGAGGGGTAACAGTGTAATTTTATCAATTATTTCTTTTAAACTTATTTATTTTCATGTGGATCTCTAGACTTACTATGAAAGTCCTTCAGGTGCAAACTATATTTAGTCTTATTTATTTTAGGTAGGAGTCACTAAACTAACAGTCAAGCCCTTCAAGTGCAAATCCCCTTTGAAGGACTATGAGTACAAAAATATTTTTCTAATCATATACTTGGTAAAATTGACAATTTTAGCACATAGTGATGTAAGTTGTCTGTTATCTATTAATTTATCTACCAACTTTACAAATTATGGTCATACATGTTTTTATATTTTCAAAAACCTTCTCAAATATTATTAGGGTAAGTTATACCATTTTTACATTATAATACACTTACCTTCAGCTATTTCTATCAAACCAATCGTAACCTCAACTTTGTGTCTCTAGCATATCCATTTAAATGGCATCATTCAATAAGCCATTATTAATTGATGAGAGCTTACTTCCAAGCAAAGAAAAAGAACTATTATGTATAATGTCCATGGTTGAAATGCAGTTTTCTGAAACATATAGAGTATTATACTTTGATATTACATTTACATCAATATGGGTTTATGTCAAACTCTAATGTGTGGATATACCATGGAGAAGATGATCGTGTTATATAAGAGGAGGACGTAAATATAGTGTAGACCGCGACGAGCCCCTTATAGAAGTAAATATAGATGTAGAAATAGAATGACATAAATGATTCATGAAAATGACCATTGTATAAAGGTTGTAAAACAATACACTTTTCAGCGAAATCTTGATTAATCGCTATATAATCCAAATACATCGCTTTGGAAAATCTAATGAACACAATCCTGAGCTTGTGTAGAGAAATTATTCTATCTAACAATGTGTTGGTAGAGAACTGGTATTCATATAAAAAGAGGTCTCTGCCTTAGTATTTCCATATGAAAAAATTGGCATGTGTCTAAGTGGATGCATGATTTATTGGATGGAAGATAAAAATATAACATTGTGTAAACTATGTAAACAACCAAGATATAAGTTGACAAAAACCTATGGTTAAGGTGTACCTTCCACCAGAATGCGTTATTTTTCAATTATGCCAAGAATGAAAAGGTTATATGCATCCACTTCTACCGTGAAACAGATGCAATGTCATAATGAACAGTAACAAGATAAATGTGTTTCATGTCACCATTCAGACGGTGTAGTTTGGAAACATTTCGACATGACATATCCTTATTTTGCTAAAGAATCATGTAATCTTAGATTTGGTTTGTGTAGCGATGGTTTTGCGCAATTTTCTTCGTTCAATGAGACTTACTCAACGTGGTCAGTTTTTCTATCACCTTACAATCACCCTCCGTTGATGTGTATGAAACTATTCTACATGTGCCTAAGTGAAATTGTTCTTGGACATAAAATTCCAAAAAACACAATAGACATGTAGTTGTAGCCCTTTGTTGGTGACTTGAAAAACCTATGGGCAAAGGGTGTTGTTATGTACGACATTTCAAAAAAATAGAACTTTAGAATGTTTGCTTCTTTACTGTGGATGATAAGCAGTTTTCCTACGTATAGAGTGATTTTTGGATGGAGTATTTGTGGCAAATTTTCTTATCCTATTTGCATTAATTTGACATAATCATTTGAACTTACAAATTGCGACAAAAAGTGTTAGTATGGTCGACATCATTGCTTTTTGCATGTAAACGATTATTTTAAATTGATAAGAAAACTTCAGACGAAATGAAACTATTACTTAAGAGCCATCTTCCATTTTGAGTAGGAAAAATGTGTATGAGCTCATGTAAGATTATCCCAAAATAAATGAAATAGGAAAAGAGCGAAAAATTGCTGATAAAGGAGAGTACCATAATTGGTGGAAAAAAGTAAATTTTTGTAGTTACCAAATTTGAAAAATCAAGAACTTCGACACAATATAGAGGTAAGGCATAATGAGAAAAATGCGTATGACAATTTCTTTAACACGATAATGAATATGAAAGGAAAAACAAAATATGATTTCAAGTTAAGAAAGGATATCACGATATATTGTAACCGTCCTGAGGTTAAAATTGATAGCGAATGACCAAATTTCAAACATCTTGCTTCTTATGAGGAGGAAAATTAGCATTAACAAAACAAATGGAGTGGGTTCAAAAGTTGAGGTTTCTAAATGGAATTGCTTATTGTTACTCAATGTTTTCTTACGTAAAAAGGAAAGCTCTTATTGGCCTAGCCCGTTCTGGTCTAGGCAGGCTCGGATCTAGGCCAATCCCACATAAACCAACAAGGTTATATGTAGGCCAACTAGGTTACTTTGGTTGTCGACCTAGGTCCCGGGTGGATCCAAACCAACCCATCTACTCTATAACACCAGGCCAACAATCGACAAACACAACCCGAAGCAACTACAATAGACAACTCATCGGGCAAAGCCGTGCCTAAACATAACCCAGCCCGGTCTGCATCAGCCCATTTCACATGTGATTGGCTTTCTCATGCGGATCCATTTCGGCATAACAAGTAGATACCCATCCACTTAAGCATCTCTCATAGCCATTTAATGACATTTGTTTATAGATAATGTTCAGTATAAAATTGTATTAGGTTTATAGGAACAATGTTTTAATGACATTTGTTTTTAACCCATTTAATTATATTTTTGGAAATGTGAACTCTTGCTTAAGATTTGTGAATATTCTTATACCAATTGGGATAAAGAATATGAATACATTTCAAATTATTTAAATGAGTAGAAATAAATAGTGAAATGGTGGTATACAATATCTTTTGTAAAGGTATTTTAAATGTATATACACAAGTATTTACAAAGAAGTTTTAATTAATTAAAGAAGTAATTAAATAAAAAGAGGATTAAAAGTCACTTGGTGACTTAATCGTGTTTTGTATGACTTAATTGTGCTTTGTGTGTTTACTTGTCTATGGAAAGTATCTAGTCATGTACTTAGTACCAAAAGCTGACAATGTAGACTTATTCTATCTATTATAATTAAGAATGATGTTCGATTAGGGTATAGAAGAAAACAGTGATCTAACCTACAGGCTTCACTCTTGAATGAGGGATAGTTAAGTTAAGAAGGTTGGAAACGTGATAAGTATACGAGACCTGGTTTCCATATGAGATCGTTTACATTTTGTACTAGGTAGTAGATTAGTCAACTATCTAATTTAACTATATTAACTTTCAAAGTATATGTAAGCATCACGTATTAATATGATTTGAGATTCCTTTAGAGGACTCACTCATATGAATCGTCTCTCGCTTTTAGAATGTATATGTACTAGATCCCCTAGGGAGGATTCCTTTATATCATTCGTTTAATTCTTAAAGAACTAGATTTGAGTTAACCAAAAATTCATCGATTAGCTTTGAAGAGTCCGGGATCGAATAAGTCTATTACTTATCGAAAACCACTCAAAACTGATATACGAGTTCTATGTTTTGAAAGTGGTTATAGAATGGAATGATATAAAGTTGAACTATCTATCCCAAGGTTAAGCCCAAGGGAGAGGTCAGCGTTAACATTCGTTGCACGACTTATGCCGGGTTCCATGGAGAGATTCATAAACTGTTTGAGATGTTGGAATCCAAGGAGAGATTTAGAATCTTTTCGAGTGATGAAGACTTGTGTGTTGAGATGCTGAATGTGACTTCACCATTGGAAATGATAGAAAATAGAGTAGGCCTCATAACCAATGGGTTTAGCTAACCCAAGTGTACATCAAGTCAAAATATCTAGAGATACTTTCGATTGTGAAATGCATGAGTTGGTGGTATTTGGTATCACGTGTTTGGGCATGGACCAGCTATATTTAACTTCCAACATATTTTATCTATAGATATGTGTGGTTTCGGAAGGTATTTTCTGACCCTTGTTTCAGAGGTTGGCTTTCAGTTTTTACTAAGGAGACCGTAACATCCCGCCATTTTGGACCATTCAAATCGACAATAAAACCACACATGTAAGACTTGAATAATTCAAAACGACAGATTGTTAATAAAATTTGGGGCAAATAAAATCAATCATAGAATCTCAGACACAGAATATCAGAATAACTCACAACGGAATAAAATAACTATAGTAGTTCATGAAGCTACTAGATACAAGGTCTAAAAACTAATACATAATACCAAAGTCTGAAACCAATACATTTGGAAATTCAAGGTACATAAGTTCTCTACACAACAGCAAAAGCTAAGTGGAAATAACTGGAATAGAAATATCAGGTAGACAGCTAAATCTCCGGCAGATCTCTAGCTCCAAAAAGATAAAACCAAAGCTGTGAAACTCAGGTTGACCCGAGCGTAAAGCAAAAACACAAAACTCGAGTCAGGACACACATACTTATAAAATGTAAATAAACTCAAGTGAACTGTAAAAGAAATGCATCAGTAACTTAAAGGATGCTTGGGATCGCCCATCCTTTAAGGATCCCTTAAACTATTTACTATGTATTAATATACACTATTATAATAATGTCTAAAGTAAAGTAAACTATTAAAATAGCGTTAAGGCGTTACATTTTCCCCCTTAACACATTTTGATTTACCATAATCTATAAAGTACCACAATCCCGCCCGTACTGGACGTCGTCAGAGGGCACTCCATAGGTATGGTACAAACCAAACTCGTAGAAGGCGTGCTAGGGTAGGTGACACGACACAACTAGGCAATGCCAGGGTAGATATACCAATTACACTTCCGGACTGTTGGTAACGCATAGCCGCAACTACCGCCCGACTCGATCCACACTCCCGAATCAAAGGTGCGCACCAAATCAATCACAAAGTAATAGAATGGCTAACGATGAAGTGTGTCCGATCGGAGGAGCTACCTCCTTGGCCTGTTGATTGCTCCTGTTTTAGCCACCTTATGCTAACTCACGGGAGTTAGGTCCACGTAAATATACCTTTAGGATCGTCGCCACCATCCTACTTCATTCTAGAATCTCCACCGCGTACACAGTTGTTAAAGTGGTTTTCGGTATCGACATAGAGTATGCCCATATCTGATCCCGGTCTCTTTAACAACCAAACGTTATTATAACCCGTGGTTATTTCAATTTCAAATGGTTTATATTTCATATCAAACATATTCATTTCAAAACCATATAAATTCCATATCATTATTCTTTAAAATATTATTCATTTTCCAAAGTCGTACACTTCCCAATTCATTTAATTATAACCCCTTTGAAACGTAAAAATTTAGAGATCATAGCACTTTAAAAATGTAACCTTTAGAACCATAACATTCAGAACTATAACCCTATAGAAAAATTTTGTAGCATTCAGGAAATGTCACTTTTTAGAAAACGCAACAGTACAGAAATGCTACTGTAAGAATTTGTAGCAGTGCAGAAATGCTACTGTAAGAATCCGCAACGGTGCAGAATTGTTACTGTAAGAATCCACAGCAGTGCAGAATTGTTACAGTAAGGAAATCAAGCAGTTTTGAATTGTTACTGTAAGAAATCGCAGCAGTTTTGAATTGTTACCATAATACTTCCTACTACAATAATTTATAAAAATCAAATGGTAAATATATTTGCAGTTTTTATCATAGTCATTATATCATTCCTATTATATTACTCAAATTGTAGCTATTTGGTCATTAAAGAAAGCACACCTTTAGTTAAATAACTTTGTTACTATAATGTCAAATTTTAAAGCTGAAATCCATATGCTAAGTTAAAAGTACATTATTAACTTACACTTCATTTTCTTTCCAGTAAATAACATTTATCATTTTTATTACCCAAGTTATACCATTTATATTAGTTAAAAACTTACATGTCAAATGTACGTTTTAACTTACATTTTTTTCCCACAAAAAAACCATTTATCATTTTAATCACTATTACATGAATTAAAACTTACAATTTATAGGCTAGAATAAAATACCATTATTAAGTCAAAATTATTAAATTTCAATTAACCTTCATTCTGTAAATTAGATTCCAAAATTTACATTTCCAACTATTTATTTCTTATAAGATTTTTAACTATGTAAACAAATTCATAGAAATTATTACATTAAATTTTAGTTGAGATTCATATATAGAAATCCAAAATACTTAATAATTTTTAGAAATCATTTTAAATCAACCACGGAGTCTGTTTAAAATTCTCTACCCTAGGGTCAAGTAAATACGGACTTATATCATTTCAATATGCGATTTATTAATTTTCCGGGTTTTAGATCATTTCAAACCCGCAATCCCAAGTCAAATAAAATTGCTCAGGCCTATCATTTCAGCCCATAACAATTTTCCTTAATCTAAAAATCATTTGGGTATGTATCATTTCAACCCATAGTAAAGGAACTTGCAGTATGATTACAGAACATTAAATAAACATAACAATATTCAATATATCATGGCATATGATCATAACAGGTAAAATATGATATGAAAAAACATAATATAAACATAGGTGAAATTCTCAACTTGCATATACAAATCCATACAATTCCATTGTCATTAATTCACCAAAATGTAAGTACGTTGTCAAGAGTGATTACTCACCTTTCTTTGGTTAGAGAAGTGATTCAAAATGCAACACAACGACTACAACAAGCACGACAAATTACAGACAAGCTTGAGTGAGAGGAGAATCCAAATTCGACGCTTTGAAAAATAAAATAAATTCCATACGTAAACAAATAATTCACATAGAAAAATAAAATAGAAAAAATATATATTTGTGAAAATGTGGAGAGGGCTTGTCTAGGGATGCATAGGCTCGGCCATAGGCTAGTTTGGGTTCAACCATAGGGTTTTGTTTGTGTTTGGGTTCGGCCATAAAGGTGTGGACTAGGCTAGGGTTCGGCCATAGGAGTTTTGGCTAGGTTAGGCTAGGGTTTTGGTGAATGGGTTCGGCCTAGGGTTTTGGTAGAGGAGGGCTCGGCCTAGGGATTAGGTCATGGAGGAGGTGGTCACGGCCAAGGGAAAGCAAGGGGAAGGGGTTGAGGAAGTTCGACTATGGGGTTTTTTTGTTGGAGGAGAGAAGGTAGGGGCCGAAACTTGTGAAGAGGGAAGGGTGAAAAGGAAGGAGGAGAAGTGGGTTTTTGGCTATGGTTTGTGGTTGGGGGAAGGAGGAGATAGGTGTGGTCGAAATTTGTGGAGGGGAGGAGGAGGAAAATTGTGGAGGAAAAGAGGAAGAAGGCCTAGGGTTTTGAGGAGGAAGATGAAGAAGAAACTTACATTGTTTTTTTTCTTCTGTGGAGGCACAAATGAAAGTGAAGAGTCTATCACAAACCCTTGGATATTATATAGGCTTCTCATCTAACTAAAGCGTTTTCTAGCCTATTTGTACAAGCCCAAAGTCACCATGTAAGTAAGATAAATGTTAAAGGAAAAATAACTGCGTGTAATACGCCAAAAGTTGTCGGTTATTGAAAAGTAGAAACCAAAATTTAACAAAACAAAGAAAATGTTAGAATTTAAATTCATCTTCATAAAAAAAAGTAAAACTTAAAAATTCAAATTTTAAAGTTTTCACAGAAAGTCAAACTTTGACCAAAGTTGACAAAATTTGTATTTTAAGAAAAACTCTTTTTTTTATTAAATTTGGAAGAACATTTCACATCAAATCCCAAAATATTACATTAAATTTCCAAATTTATCAATTTTAAAATAATTATATTCAAAACTTCAAATGAATTTTCATTTAAAAATATTTTCAAAATTTGCGAGTTGTTACACTCTCCCCCACTCAAAACTTTTCATCCTAAAAAAGGAACGAGACCCAGAAAACAAAGAAGGGTAAGGTAGGATAACGAATAATACCTGGAACAAACAATTCCGGATTCGAAGCACGAATGCTCTCTTCTATTTCCCAAGTACAATCCCGATCATTAGTGCTCCATTGCACTTTGACTAGGTTGACAGATTTTCTTCGAAGCTGCTTCGTACCTCTATCGATAATATGAAGTGGCTTCCTCTGGATAGTAAGGTTTGGCTCAACATCCAAACTCTTGAGAGCAGAAGGCTGGACAATCAAGGATGGATCATGAAGATACCGACGAAGATGCGAAACATGGAACACATTATGCACTCCAGAAAGTTTCTCAGGCAATTCCAAATGATAAGCTAAGGAACCAACTCTCTCTAAGATGCAAAAAGGACCAATAAACCTAGGAGCGAGCTTCCCTTTCCGTCCAAACCAAATCACATTTCTTAATGGAGAGACCTTAAGGAAAACCTGATCGCCAACAGAAAACTCCAAACTCCTCCTACGCCTGTCAGCATACTTCTTCTGTCTATCCTGAGCAATCCTCATCTTTCTCCTAATTTCCTCAACCTTCTCAGATGCTTCTAGAATCATATCAGGACCAAGGACCAAATGATTATCGGATTCAATCCATCAAGATGGAGATTTGCAAGGGCGTCCATAAAGAGCAACAAATGGAGCCATTGCGATACTAGCCTGAATTTTTAAGAGATGGAATAAGATAAACAAATGTTTAAGACAACCTTAAACAGATATTTGACATTATACCTGATAACTATTGTTATAGGTGAATTCAACGAGATGGAGATAATCTTCCTAAGATCCTCCATAATCAAGGACACAAGCATGAAGAAGATCTTCTAAAATCTGATTTACCCTTTCCGTTTGACCGTCGGTCTGCGGATGGTTAGCAGTGCTCAGATTCAGACGAGTTCCTAAAGATTCCTGAAAAGCTTTCCAAAATTGACTGGTAAAGATGGGGTCTCTATCGCAAACAATGCTAACAGGAACACCATGAAGACGAACTATCTCTCTCATATAAATCTTAGCCAAACTTGAAGCAGAACGGTTAGATCTGACCGGAATGAAATGAGCTGACTTAGTCGATCTATCCACAATAACCCAAATACTTTCATTACCTCTCCTAGTCCTTGGTAATCCATCAATAAAATCCATAGAAACTTGTTCCCATTTCCAATTGGGAACCTCAAGAGGTTGCAATAATCCAGCGGTCTTCTGATGATCAGCCTTAACCTGCTGACAAGTTGCACATCTACTAACAAAAAGGGAGATATCACGCTTCATACCACTCCACCAATACAGATTCTTCATATCATGTACATCTTCGTCACACCTGGATGAATAGAAAGTCTGGATCGATGATTCTCCCGAAGTAACTCTTGCCTCAATCCATCGACGTTTGGAACACAAATCCTATTATTAATCCTTAAAATCCCTTTATCATCAATCTATGCTCCACTTCCATCTAGGCTACTACCACCAACACTGCTACGAACATTTTCCTTAATAAGCCTAATTATCCTATCCTCATCCTGCTTAGCAACAATATGATCCATAAGAGGAGAAGAAACAAAAAGTTGAAATAACATTGCCTTCTTCCGACTCAAAGCATCAACTACAACATTAGCTTTCCCGGGGGTATAGTTGATGTCGAGGTCATAAGAAGCAAGGAACTCAAGCCACCTAACTTGCCTCAGATTCAAGTCCTTCTGGGTGAAAATATATTTCAAAGACTTATGATCGTAAAGAGCCCAAACTTAGTTCCCAATAGATGGTGTCTCCAAAGCTTCAAAGCAAAAACTACGGCAAGCAATTCTAAATCATGGGCTGCATAATTAGCTTCATGAGTCTTCAAATGATGACTGGCATAAGCGATAACCTTCCCATCCTACATCAGAACGACTCCCAAACCTTCACGACTGGCATCACTGTATACAGTTAATCCCTCATTTCCATTTGTAACGGTAAGAACTGGCGCGGAAGTAAGCTTGCGCTTCAACTCATTAAATGCAGCTTCACACTTATCATTCCATCTAAACTTAGCATTCTTACAAGTTAGAGCGGTGAAAGGTGCAGCAATCCGAGAAAAATTATCAATGAATCTCCGATAATAACCGGCAAGGCCCAGAAAACTACGGATATAAGATGGAGTCCTAAGAGTTTCCAAATTCTAAAATAGAAAAGGGAAAATAAGAACCGAGAAAGAGATAGAATAATTAATGTACAAAGGAAAGAAGAGAAGATAGACTTACATTGATCGCAGCGATCTTAACTGGATCAAAGAAAACTCCATTACCAGAAACAATATGTCCAAGAAATCATACTTCATCTTTCCAGAAATGGCATTTCGAGAATTTGGTTTTCAACTGATGACTTCTGAGAGTCCCCAGAACAAAACTCAAATGAGATTCATGCTCCTCCTCTGACTTAGAGAAAACAAGGATATCATCGACGAAGACTAGAACAAACTTATTAAGAACATCACGGAAAACCCAGTTCATAAGGTCGACAAAGAAAGCTGGGGCATAAGTCAAACCAAAAGGCATAACTAACCACTCAAAGAAACCATCCTCAGAACGGAAAGAGGTTTTGGGAATACTTTCCTCAGCAATTCTGAGCTGGTGGAAACCAGTGGCAAGATCAAGTTGAGAAAATACAGTAGCTCCATAAAGCTGATCGAACATATCATTAATATGAGGCATTAGATATCTGTTTTTCATAGTGAGCTTGTTCAGCTCCCTATAATCAACACACATCCTCAAAGAACCATCAGACTTAGTGAAAAAAACCACCGCTACTCCCCATTCGGAATGACTGGGTCTGATCAAACCTTTGGAGAACAAGTCTTCAATTTGCTTCCTCAACTCAAACTTCTCACGGGGTGCCATTCTTTTGGGAGGAAGAACTACAGGTCGAGCTTCAGGAATAAGATCAATACAAAATTCGATTTCCTGTTTAGGAGGTAAAGAAGTGACTTCACCAAACACATCGGGATAGAGTTTGACCACAGGGGTAGAATCAAGATCACTAGGGGAAGAATCAAGAGAATAGATAAAACTACCTGCATACTCCAGAGGCATACGTCACTGAATCATCAAATAATCACCCTTATCACCAACAAGAGAAACGGTTCGGGCTTTACAAGAAATAACAGCTTCATGATTCTTCAGCCAATCTCCTCCAAGCAATATATCAAAAGCATCGTAACCAAGAACATAGAAATCACCAGAAAAACGATAGCCAGAATGGAAGAGTTTCACATTGTTACAAATCCTACTAAGGTTTGCGGGACCACCAATAGGATTAGTAACACACAAGGGTTCGGTTGCAAACTTAGGTGAAAGGATATGCTCAAACTTATCATAAAGGTCCACAGAAATGAAACTATGTGAAGCTCCAGTGTCAAATAGAACACGAACAGGAAGATCAAACAAAGTAAAGGTGCTCTGGAGAGTACCTTGGGTATCAATAGGAGCAGGTGGAGCATGAGGGGAAGAAGTCATGGCAAAGACTCCAGATGTCTTGCCTTTTTGATACAAGGGACAATCCTGCTTGAAGTGGCCAGGCTGCAAACAGACATGGCAAAGGTCTCGCCTAGTCACCTGAAATGGAGGAACGGCAGCTCCAGATAAAGTGGGACAACTATTGGCATAGTGGCCCTTCTGATCGCACTTGAAGCAAGTGATGGAAGAAAGATCAACAGGCTGCCTCCGGGGAGAAAAAGATCCTAAACCTGGATTCTTAAGACAATTCTGCTTCCGTCGAAGGAAATTAGACTTCCTCTTCTTAGAGTTGCCAGAAGAGGGCTGAGATGAAGGTGCACGAGCAACAGATGATTCCTTAGAAGTGGGGTTCTCATATCTATTAGCTGTATCCATCAATCCAGTAAAAGAGCTGTGCACATGAGAAATCAGACGATCATAAAACTCTGGGTGAGCTCCAGCTATAAACTTTTCATTCTTCTTAAGAGGGGTATCAATCAAGCTTGGACCAAACTTGGAAAGTTCGTTGAACTTCCGCTAATACTCAGAAAATGACATATCCCCTCGCTTAAGATCCATAAACTCCCTGTACAACTGAGACTTTCCAGCTTTTGGCATCCACTTCGCCACAAAAGCCTCCCTAAAACACGACATCCAAACTGAGGAAAGATTCCAAAAGAGATAACCTAAATCAAATTCAAAAGGACTAACTCAAGACAATACCGAAACTGTTCCCAAGAAATATCTGCCTCAATAGTGTTGGCTGTAACAGACTCCCACCAACCTTGGGCTGCTTCCTGCAACTGCCATGCTGCTAGTTGACGCTTCTGAGCGTCCGTGACCTCCAAACCCGTAAAAATTCTTTCCAAACTTCTCAGCCACTACTGAGCCTCAATGATGGTCTCTAATCCCGTAAACTTAGTACCACTAAGCTGAGTGAACTCCTTACAGAGAATGGTAAACCTAATGGGTGCAACTGGTGCTGGAACTGGGGCAACACCACGACCCTGACCTCGGGCATTCCTACGATTCATCTTAGAAATTCAAGAATGAATTTTAGGACAAAGATATAGGAAAGAGATAAAAGACAAGATTCAAACTAGAATGGGAACCCTATCTAAGAAAATTTAAGATTTTAAAACAAGAAATTTTTTATATCCAAAATAATCCTTTAAAATCATTTGAAAATAATTTGAAAACCATTTTATACTTGAAAATACGTTCTCTCGCAAAGAATGATTCTAAGATTGATTTTACTCATTCTAGGGTATTTCTACCCTATCTCTAATGAGTTTTTGCCCCGTAGGCTAAGGTTTGCCTAAAACCAAACTCTGATACCAACAGTAACATCCCGCCATTTTGTACCATTCAAATCGACAATAAAACCACACATGTCAGACTTGAATAATTCAAAACAACAGATTGTTAATAAAATTTGGGGCAAATAAAATCAATCACAGAATCTCAGACATAGAATATCAGAATAACTCGCAGAGGAATAAAATAACTATAGTAGTTCATGAAGCTACTAGATATAAGGTCTCAAAACTAATACATAATACCAAATTCTGAAACCAATACATTTGGAAATTCAAGGTAAATAAGTTCTCTACTACAAAAGCAAAAGCTGAGTGGAAATAACTGGAATAGAAATATCAGGTAGACAGCTAAATCTCCGGCGGATCTGTAGCTCCAAAAAGATGAAACCAAAGCTGTGAAACTTAGGCTGACCCGAGCGTAAAGCAAAAACACAAAACATTCGAGTCAGGACACACATACTTATAAAATGTAAATCAACTCAAGTGAACTGTAAAAGAAATGCATCAGTAACTTAAAGGATGCTTGGGATCACCCATCCTTTAAGGATCCGTTAAACTATCTACTATGTATTAATATACACTATTATAATAATGTCTAAAGTAAAGTAAACTATTAAAATAGCGTTAAGGCGTTACATTTGCCCCCTTAACACATTTTTATTTCCCATAGTCTATACAGTACCGTAATCCCGCCCATACTGGACGTCGCCAGAGGGCACCCCATAGGTATGGTACAAACCAAACTCGTAAAAGGCGCGCTAGGGTAGGTGACATGACACAACTAGGCAATGCCAGGGTAGATATACCAATTACACTTTTGGACTGTTGGTAACGCATAGCCGCAACTACCGCCCAACTCGATCCACACTCCCGAATCAAAGGTGCGCACCAAATCAATCACAAAGTAATAGAATGGCTAATGATGAAGTGTGTCCGATCGGAGGAGCTACCTCCTTGGCCCGTCGATTGCTCATGTTTTAGCCACCTTATGCCAAGTCACGGGAGTTAGGTCCACGTAAATATACCTTTAGGATCGTCGCCACCATCCTACTTCATTCTGGAATCTCCACTGCGTACACAGTTGTTAAAGTGGTTTTCGATATCGATATAGAGTATGCCCATATCTGATCCCGGTCTCTTTAACAACCAAACGTTATTATAACCCGTGGTTATTTCAATTTCAAATGGTTTATATTTCATATCAAACTTATTCATTTCAAAACCATATAAATTCCATATCATTATTCTTTAAAATATTATTCATTTTCCAAAGTCGTACACTTCCCAATTCATTTAATTATAACCCCATTGAAACGTAAAAATTTAGAGATCATAGCACTTTAAAAATGTAACCTTTAGAACCATAATATTCGGAACTATAACCCTTTAGAAAAATTTTGTAGCATTCAGGAAATGTCACTTTTCAGAAAACGCAGTAGTACAGAAATGCTACTGTAAGAATTCGCAGCAGTGCAGAAATGCTACTGTAAGAATTCGCAACGGTGAAGAATTGTTACTATAAGAATCTACAGCAGTGCAGAATTGTTACAATAAGGAAATCGCAGCAGTTTTGAATTGTTACTGTAATACTTTCTACTACAATAGTTTATAAAAATCAAATGGTAAATATATTTGTAGTTTTTATCATAGTCATTATATCATTCCTATTATATTACTCAAATTTTAGCTATTTGGTCATTAAAGAAACCACACCTTTAGTTAAATATCTTTGTTACTATAATGTCAAATTTTAAAGCTGAAATCCTTATGCTAAGTTAAAAGTACGTTATTAACTTACACTTTATTTTCTTTCCAGTAAATAACATTTATCATTTTTATTACCCAAGTTATACCATTTATATTAGTTTAAAACTTACAAGTCAAATGTACGTTTTAACTTACATATTTTTCCACAAAAAAAACCATTATTACATGAATTAAAACTTACAATTTATAGGTTAGAATAAAATACAATTATTAAGTCAAATCGGATTATTAATTTTCAATTAACCTTCATTCTGTAAATTAGATTCCAAAATTTACATTTCAACTATTTATTTCTTATAAATTTTTTAACTCATGTAAAAAAATTCACAGAAATTATTACATTAATTAGTTGAGATTCATATATAGAAATCCAAAATACTTAAATAATTTTTAGAAAATCATTTTAAATCAACCACGAAGTCTGTATAAAATTCTCTACCCTAGGGTCAAGTTAATACAGACATATATCATTTCAATCCTTGATTTATTAATTTTTCGGGTTTTAGATCATTTCAAACCCGCAATCCCAAGTCAAATAAAATTGCTCAGGCCTATCATTTCAGTCCATAACAATTTTCTTTAATATAAAAATCATTCGGGTATGTATCATTTCAACCCACAGTGAAGGAACTTGCAATATGAATGCAGAATATTAAATAAACATAACAATATTTAATATATCATGGCATATGATCATAACAGGTAAAATATGATATGAAATAATATAATATAAACATATGCGAAATTTCTAAACTTGCATATACAAATCCATACAATTTCATTGTCATCAATTCACCAAAATATAAGTACGTTGTCAAGAGTGATTACTCACCTTTCTTTGGTTAGAGAAGTGATTCAAAACGCAACACAATGACTACAACAAGCACAACAAATTACGGACAAGCTTGAGTGAGAGGAGAATCCAAATCCGACGCTTTGAAAAATAAAATAAATTCCATACGTAAACAAATAATTCACATAGAAAAATAAAATAGAAAAAATATATATTTGTAAACATGTGGAGAGGGCTTGTCTAGGGATGCATAGGCTCGGCCATAGGCTAGTTTGGGTTCAACCATAGGGTTTTGTATGTGTTTGGGTTCGGCCATAGAGGTGTGGACTAGGCTAGGGTTCGGCCATAGGAGTTTTGGCTAGGTTAGGCTAGGGTTTTGGTGAAGGGGCTCGGCCTAGGGTTAGGGTTTTGGTAGTGGAGGGCTCGGCCTAGGGATTAGGTGATGGAGGAGGTGGTCACGGCCAAGGCAAAGCAAGGAGAAGGGGTTGAGGAAGTTCGGCTATGGGGTTTTTTTGTTGGAGGAGAGGAGGTAGGGGCCGAAACTTGTGAAGAGGAAAGGGGGAAAAGGAAGGAGGAGAAGTGGGTTTTTGGCTAGGGTTTGTGGTTGGGGAAGGAGCAGATAGGTGTGGCCGAAATTTGTGGAGGGGAGGAGAAGGAAATTTGTAGAGGAAAAGAGGAAGAAGGTCTAGGGTTTTTAGGAGAAGATGAAGAAGAAACTTACATTGTTTTTTTCTTCTGTGGAGGCACAAATGAAAGTGAAGAGTCTATCACAAACCCTAGGATATTATATAGGTTTCTCTTCTAACTAAAGGGTTTTCTAGCCCATTTGTACAAGCTCAAAGTCACCATGTAAGTAAGATAAATGTTAAAGGAAAAATAACTGCGTGTAATACGCCAAAAGTTGTCAGTTTTTGAAAAGTAGAAACCAAAATTTAAAAAAACAAAAAAAACAAAGAAAATGTTAGAATTTAAATTCATCTTCATAAAAAAAAGTAAAAGTTAAAAATTCAAAATTTAAAGTTTTCATAGAAAGTCAAACTTTGACCAAAGTTGACAAAATTTGTATTTTAAGAAAAAATCCCAATTATATTCTTGAGTTTGGAAGAACATTTCACATCAAATCCCAAAATATTACATTAAATTTCCAAATTTATCAATTTTAAAATAATTATATTCAAAATTTCAAATGAATTTTCATTTAAAAATATTTTCAAAATTTGCGGGTTGTTACAGGAGACCTCCACGGAATTCCATATGTGAATGTACCTTAACGATTTAGTTGTACTTCTAATATTATTGAGTTGTGAGATTTAAGAAGCATAGCTATTTAATTATTTATATTTTACACCCTAAACATTATGTATTATGTCACCTTTTGTACTTATTAGATGGGTTTGGTTCTTTTGAGGGGATAACCGTTACGGTGCTTCGGACGGTCTCAAAAGTAATGTTTTATGTTGATCACATATTTCTTGTGTTTCTTATACTAGACTTATATCTGACTAGTGATTTTATTTTTCCCTTAATTCCATGGGTGCTCTTTCAAGTAGTTAGAGAAAGGCAGGTTTCCGTTGATATTCTTTGGAGCTTGAGTAGTCGAGCCGGATGTTTACACCTACCATAGCATTTTTATTTCTACTGAACTACTATTATATATATATACATTAGCAATTGTGAGAACAAGCTATAATAACTATCCAGTCTGATGATAGAACTTAGGATTATAACTTTGAAATGCTTTGTATCTTAGAGTGACACTTTGCACGTCCTTTTGATATTATAAGTTATATTTCGGCTTTGAGATTCTGATATTGTATTTTGTCTTCCCTGTTCGTTTTTTTCTTTTTATTTACCTTAATAATTTGTCTTCCCAGCACTTAAGTGCTCTAAACGTGGATGCATTTGTGTCAACATTCAAGGGTCGAAAATGCGAATCATTGCACTTGGTATCAGAGCGGAAGGTTCGGCGAGAACCTTGGTTTTGGTGGGATATAAGTCATTTGAGATAGGGTAAGCGGTTTCCTAGAATGATTTGACCGTATTATAAATATGAGAGCATATTTGTATTTGTCATTTGGGATATAAGTCATCACGAATCTCTAGATGTATTCTAGCATCTTGAGCAGATCAAAACCTCCTCCAAAGTGTAGAACACGTATATGGTTTTGAAGTGGTTATGTTTCGAGTCATCTCATATAAGCACAATTCCCTTTAACCGGGCGCTCCAAAACCAATCAATTGGTTTCTGGTCAACTCAACCCCAATTCATTCAGAAATAAACATATAATACATAAGGGTAGATATACTCTCTTATCCGAATGAATTTCCTTATCATTTGTCCTAAAGGCAAGACAAGTTTATTGGTAGGGTATAGCATCATCTTGTGTTCCTTCTAGATATTTCCTAAGTTAATATTTGGTCAGTTTCAGTAACAATGAGGACGATCACATAAGAAAACTAAGTCACGTATTCTTTTTCTAAGAAAGCAAGCACATAAGCACTATCAATTCATACAAAGCATGATCAAGTCACATCAACGAATTTTAATCCCTTGTTAATTAATTTATCCTTTATTAATAAGAAACTTCCTTTATTAATTAATATTCCCTTATTAATTAAAACTTCCTTTATATACTTGTATATATATTTAATTTCTTTTTATAAAAGTTATATACTTGTATCCTATTATTTCACTATTCATTTATACTCTTTTCAACACTTCAAAAGTATGCATATACATATCTCAAGGGTATAAGTATATTAACAAGTCATTAACAACATTTACTTACTTTAAACTATAATTAAAGAGATTAAAAACAATTGTTACTTAAACATAGTTACTATAAACCCATTTTCTCTTTTATATTTTAATCATGTACTTTTTCTATCTTTGTTCAAAATAATTCCATACTTATTATTATCTTTAAAATTTCCTTATTAAATATCTAAGTATATACACAATCATTTAAAAATATATTTGCATTTAAAATATAATTCAAGGGTTTAAAAACAAATTTTACCAAAATATTGTTCAGTACAAACCCTAAAACACTTCACCTTTAATCATTATTTTTAAAACACTCTTTTAAAGATCTTATTATCTTTATAAGGTCAAAGACAAGTGTTATTTAAACATTGTCACAACAAACCCAAAACAATTTATACTTTAAATAATTATCTTTAAAAATCTCTTTTAAAGATCTAATTACATTTGTAAGGGCTGAAGACAAGTTTTATTTAAACACTGTCACAACAACCCAAAACTATTCACTTATAATTATCCTTAAAGTATTTCTTATTAAAGTCCTAATTATATTACTAATTACACTCCAAATTATAATCCTAGTTACAAACCTAATTATAATTAATAAGGGTTAAAAACAAATGTTACCGAAACATTATTTACTACAACCCAAAGCCAATTACTTATGTTATTTAGTCATGTTCTATAATCAACTAATTCACTATCTAGTTTTAAAAAGATTGCTTATAGAAATCAAGGTTCGTATACTTAACAGTTTCCGATATTCCAAATTAACTATTCCTCGATCAAGAGGGAAGTCGATAGGTTGGAATGCTATTGCGCGTCCTTACTCGAACATCAATCCTGACTCTCACAAATAGAGAAGTCTACATTGCTCGGCTTTTAGTGTTAAGTATAGTATTACTATCATTCCATATGCAAATTAACTACACATTCATTACAGTGTAACTTCTCATCCCTTCTTCCAAAATAACAGTCTTTCAAAATACTCGTAAATAAGTTAAAAATGTTTTAAAATGGTATATATATGTATCGTAGTTTAGTTAAAATTTTACTATATTTAATAGAATTTAAAATAAACTTAAAGAAGAAAAGTGAAAGGAAATTTTTTATACTATTAATTTATTAAACTAGTTTTATAAAGTCATATAAATATAATACCTTTTAAAATACTTATAAATAAGTTATAAATAATTAAATAAAATATTACTTTAAAATAATTATTTAATATTGATTTAAAAACTTTTTTAAAAATAAGCAAGTTTTATATATATAAGAAGAAAACCTTTACTTTAAAATTTCAAAATAAATTATCTAAAAATATATTCAAACTTCAAATTTCTTTTATGTTACATCCGTTCTTATTCCAGACTACATCGAGGGAAAATGGAGCAAGGCGCGAGACCGGGAAGACTAACCTCATTTCAAGAAGATTAAATGGAAAGAAAAAAGATTAGAATCAAACAAACTTATATTGCATAGGGAGCAATCTTGAAGCTACGGTACTTAACCTAACCCGAACCCTACAGTCAAAGGAACCATGTCAGAGGAACAAATACTGCATTTATAAGGAAACAGTAGAAGGACATGTTGAACTAAGGTGACCGCATCTCCAAAGCCCATGCTCTGTCAACACCTACAAGAACAGGCCGGCTCGGCATATACTGGGAGCAACCTAAACAGTATCGCAAGGGGTTAAAAGCACTCCAAAAAGCTGCATGCAGAGCCACTCAGGATACGCCTCAACGTAGAACCATACTTACAAGTAGGAAACAAAGACATGTCCTTCTTCTCATGGGCAACCCGAGCATGCTGGCAATGAGGACAACCCAAATTACGGCCATGTCACATCCACAAGCGCAGTAGACTAATGCCTAAGCTAAAGAAAGGTTGTTCAACTCCACTCCAATATGAGGCTAAGCAAACAAGCACAAATCTAATGAGCATCAAAGATACAAACATCATAGCATCATGTGAGGACCATGTATCAGTTAATGCAGATACGATGGTAGTAACTTGAGATCAACAAGCGACACCTAATGTCCCCCTGAAGACTCACATACAAGGTCAATTCAAATTTGAATTCTCCTGCCACTATTTCAAATATTCCCGCTCTAATTTTGGGAGTTTTTGCATTCACTCAAGTTTCCCGCCAAAGACATGTGAGCAGTCCGAACACATCAAATAGATAATGTGGATATACGACATCTTGTAGAATCCAAGGGCTGTGGCATAATGGCGAGAAAAGAATTCTAGCAATCCCCATGCGTCTTAAGGCTATAAATAGAAAAACCACTATAGCATGGAAGGGACTTTTACCTTTTTCTCTTTTCAAGACATTTAAGGTTTACTATATTCTCTGCCATGAAAATTTGTACCAAAAAATACTGAAAAAGCAAGAAAGAGAAATTTCCCCTATGGATGTAGGATTCCCTAAAATCCAAACCATGTAAATCCCTTGTGTCTTCTACTATTTCTTGCTTTTATTATTTTCCTACCTAGTTTATAATACCATATCTGACCTTATTTGTAGTTGAATTCAATACTATTTGGACATGATATTTTAACAAACAGTTAAAGTGCAATTCCCTGATTGTGTAAGCATCCAGCTGCATAATCACCACTTCAAGGCAAAACTAAGACTACTAATTTTTTTTGATTCAATTATTGAAGTAATTAGCACGCTACTTACTCCATACTTAATTGAAGAGTTATAGGATGAAAAAGTTCACCAAAGTCTTTTGGCACTAGAAGGAGGACTCGAACCTCCGTTCACTTCTCATATCTAGTGAAACTTTACACCCCGTACCATGAGTCCTACCGATTCACCTATCACCCCAATCTAAGAACCTACACACTTGGCAGTGAAGACTACCAACAAACCACTTATACATTCAGAAACCCAAGAAGAAGCAGGGGCCTCAACCAATGCCCTCATAGACTCTATCCTAGCCGCATTCCAATTCTTTACACACCAAATAAATCAATGCATGGAAGGATTAGAAAAGGCAACGGCCCAACACGCCATTCACGAGTCGTTCTCACCTCCCCACTCTAGAGCTCACCACCATCGCTCCCATACTATGTTAGACATTCAGCCAGGGAATGATAACGACACTCTCATAAATGGGAACGATGACGCTGGACTAAAATCTAATGCCAGGTTGAAAAGAAAAATCCAGGCTAATCCTTGAATCAAAACCAAGCCACATGCGATGGTAACTCATCCCAGTTTGACCCAAGAGAATACAAAATTCCAAGTTGACCCAAGAGAGTACAATTGACAAGTTTAACGGAACTACCGACCCAAAAGTTCACCTTATCACCTTCGAATACTTCGTGGACAACCTAAAGGTTGGAAGGATGGCCCAATGCATGTTATTCCTTGTATGCTTATCTAGTGCAACCTCATGGTGATCAGGAAGTAAAGATTAGGAGAAGTCCGATCTTGGGGATAATTATCTACTGGTTTCTAAGACAATTCAATCTGAGAAGAGAAGCATCTTCAGACGTCAATATCATGTCATGTATGAAGTAGGGGGAGAACGAAAGCCTGCGTAGTTTCATTAAGCACTTTAAGGTAGAAGCTCTTTGAATCGGGATGACCGGCGCAGAAGCATTACTAATGGCGGCTGATGTCGAAATTAGGAGAGGGACTGCTATGTGGGACAAAAACAGCAGGAAGTCTTGCCATAGCATGAAGGCTTTCTATGAAAGGGTAGCTGGTTACATCAGGATGGAGGAAGCGGGTCGGTAACACAATCTCAAGGGACTTCTGCCCCCGATTATGATAGAAAGGGGGGTGGATGGATATCACCCACCTGCAAAGCGGCAAAAGGAGTTAAACCTCACTATAAAAACCCTCCCTCACTCATACCCCGGGGAGATATATGAGATGACCAAAGCTAAGTTAGCATACAATGTACTGAATAAGGCAAAGCAGCCAGAGCAAAACCAAGGTGGAGCATATTGTATCTTTCACCTAGCAAATAGTCATCATATCGATAGCTGCTGACACCTAAAGAATAAGATCGAGATGTTGATTGAGAAGGGTTATTTGGATAGCTTCCAAAGGGGAAAATAGTGGAGATAGGACCTGAAATCTGACACCAGATCCTAATTAACACCAAGTTGGCAACCCTTCAAACCTGATAGCTTCAATCCATGGAGCACCACACCTTGCTGGTGCAAGAAAGAAGGCATAAGAGAGGTATGTGGAAGAGGCCAAGACCCATAAAGCAATCTTCCACATCGAACAGAAACCTACACTAGAAATAACCTTCACGGCGGCTGATACAGCAAGAGTTATGTTTCTACACCAAGACCCACTTATCATTACAGTACAGATATCAAATTGTAATATGAAGAAAGTCTTTGTAAATTCTGGAAGCTCAATTAATATCATCTTTAAGTTTTCTTATGATCAGATGAAATTACCGTCAGAAATCCTAAAATGCAACCTGGAATCGATCTTTGGTTTCAACAATACTGCTACCATTCCAGCGAGATCGGCATGTCTGCTCATTACAGTTGGAAATACCCCATTACACTAGTCATTTTATGCAAGTTTCTTAATCATCGATCGACACTCACCCAACAATGCTTTCTTGGGAAGACCTACTCTGGTTGACCCGGGGAAATCATCTCTCAAAAGGACATGCTCATGAAATTCAGCACTCCACCGGGAATAGGGTCAGTGAAAGGGGAAATTTTTTTAGCTAGGTAACTATGTAATGTAACTCTAACTCTAGCAATGAAATTGTTCTAAACTATTCTGCTGTCTCTTTTGTTATTTGTATAGATAAAAAAGAAGTCAAATTGGAACTTAAAACTGTGGTGGTGTCCTATACTCAAACTAATATTGAGGCGAGTAATCCTGCGACCCCGAAACGTGAGAGAAAAGAGAAAAGCACACACATGCACACGATTGACACTGACAAATATAATTTGGTTTAAGCGTAATATTTCTCCGAGGAAGCTCAAAAACAAGCATCTTCTATGAACTCACCAGTAGAAAAGGAATCAGAAAGTGAAATAGACCCATGGTTAGGGCCGACAAAGAAAAAACTAAAGCCAGTAGATGATCTCAAAGACATATAAATAGACCCAAAGGACCCCACAAAAGTGCTTAAGATAGGAAAGAACTTTAGTGGAGAGGCACATGACGGACTGATAGACTTCTTAAAAAGGTCAATGGATGTCTTTGCCTAGACTCATTTAGACATGGTAGGAATAGACCTAGCTTTCATCTTCCATGCATTGAACATCGACCCAGATGCTCAACCGATCAAACAGAAGGGTAGAACTCTAAACCAGGAAAGATACAATGCTCTACATAAGGAGGTTATGAAGTTAAAGGAAAATGGGTTCATAAGGGAGGTATACTACCCAAAGTGGGTTGCCAACCCAATACATGTAAGAAAGCCCAATGGGAAATGAAGAACTTGCATAGACTTCACCGATCTCAGTAAGGCCAACCTGAAGGACAGTTTTCCCTTGCAAAGGATCGATTAGTTACAAACGCAATATTTGGGCTCGAATTACTTTCATTCATGAATGCATATTCGAGATACAATCAGATAGCTATGTTTAAACCAGATCAAGAGCATACCGGTTTTGTGATAGATAAGGGGTTATACATGGTAATACCATTTGGGCTCAAGAACGCAGAGCCAACCTACTAGAGCTTTCTGAATATGATGTTTGCTGAACAGGTTGGGAAAAATGAGGAGGTTTATGTCAACAACATGTTGGATAAGTCAAAAGCAGCATCAAACCACGTCAAAGACTTAGAACAAACCTTCATAATCCTAAGCCAATACCAAATGAAGCTAAACCCTCTGAAATGTACCAGTCAGGAAAGTTCCTAGGGTATATAGTGAGTGCGCGTTGCATTGAAGCAAACCTTGAGAAGATTGAGGCCATAAGAAAAATAGGAATCCCACAGAAACCGTAGGACTTGATGAGTCTAAATGGTAGGGTATCAACCCTAACCAGATTTACATCCAAAGCCACAGACAAGTGCATCACATTCTTCGGCCAAGTGAAGAAGGGGCGAAACATAGAATGGAATGAGGAGTGTGAAGCTACCTTCCAAAACTTGAAAGATCATTTGATCAATACTCCTATATTATCGAAACCAGTGACATGTGAGAATTTAAACATTTATTTAGCTATAAGCAATCAAGCTAGTAGTGATGCAGTGGTACGAGAGGATGAAGGAAGGCAAAGGTCCATTTATTTCACAAGCAAGCTGTTATCCGGGGCAGAGCTAAACTACTCAGTTGTTGAAAAGCCTGAGTACTACTAGCTCCCGACAACAAGAAAGTTGTGGTCCTATTTTCAAGCGCATCTCATCAAAGTCCTCACTAACAAACCTCTTATGGAAATACTGCAGAAGCTAGAGACATCGGTGTTAGTACCTCAAGTTTTGGTTTTGATGATAACAACTATAGGACATTATATAAAATATAGATACTAATGTTTTATCAAGATATATATAGTATATAGTGTAGGATATTAGACATTAATTAAGAAGACTTTACAGTATCAAAAATAGATTCAAGGTGCTGATATCAAGAGTAGATTCAAGATAATGATAATTGAAGACTCATGAGTACTGAAGAGTTCAAGATTTCAAGATATTCCGAATAAGTTATTGAGTCATAGAATTTATGTCAAAACCTTGATAGCAGTTTCCTGATCTCTCTATCCTTCTCTAATTTTGTTTTAATTTTTTTCTTCAAATATTCTGGTTTTAAAATATCTTTTTAAAATATTTCTCAAAATGATTTTCAATCTCTTATACTTATAAAGATACTATTTTAGTGTTTTCAAATTTATATATATATATATATATATATATATTGAATTTTTGTTTATACTTAAATAAGTTATAATTATATTCAATATTTTTATTAAATCTTTCAAATTTATTTTATAAAGTTTTATTAAGTTATACTTCGATTAAACTATGTATAAAATATATTTAAATGATTCTACAAAGTATTAAATTATTTTACAAAGCAACGGACTTTCAAAATAACATTTTTAAAGAGGTTTTCCATTTTGTGAAACGTTTATTGACATACTCTATCCTTATATATCGAAATAGTGGCCGTAATTTTCAAAATTCAAATTTGAAAGGAAGTGTCTTTTCGTCGTATCTCTTCATGAATGAACATGACCGTTGTTTTCTATATATACCGGACTTCAAAACAAATTTTTAACATCTACTTTCTTATTCTTCTCTCCTCTTTCCACTTTCTTATTTTCTAAAGCAAAATATACCCAAACTTTGCCGAAATTCAACCAAAATTCAATCATCACTAGCTTGATTCTCTTTTATCTACTCTTTGATTTCCCTCATCTCTCTCACTCAAACCAAGATCAAAGTGCTATTCATGAGTTATAGGTGTTAGGAATTGGAGATAGTGGTTTTGATGACAACTTATTTTATTATAACTTATATACTAACACTATTGTCTAGATACATATGAATGTTATTATGCAGGATATATATAAGGCATGTACTGATTATTGAAGACTGTATAGTATAAAGATCAAGAATGAAGAAATCAAGTTTGAAGACTAATGAGTATCAAGATCAAGATTTCGAGATATGTGTCTTGTTAAAACTTCATAATAGCACGGAAATCTTCATTCCATATTTCATTTGGGATGGAACCCATTTCTACCTTCTTAGCGGCTTACAAACCCACGACAAGTAGCTTACAAACCTACGACAAGTGGCTTACAAACCCACGAACATCCTGGTTTTGTACAAGTTCTCGAGTCCTGATGTGATGA
The DNA here is from genome assembly GCA_030737815.1 of Allium fistulosum. Classification (NCBI taxonomy): domain Eukaryota; kingdom Viridiplantae; phylum Streptophyta; class Magnoliopsida; order Asparagales; family Amaryllidaceae; genus Allium; species Allium fistulosum. The sequence continues at coordinate 417,425,720 of CM060907.1, read as the reverse complement.
GATATTCTGTAGGAAGAAGCTTGCAAAACTACTTCAAAATGGTTTTTCAAAATGATTTTCAAAACTGCTTTTCAAAATGTTTTAGCCTTAAAAATTATCTTTTCAAATGATTTTCAAAAAGATATTTTAGCCTTAAAATGTTCTTTTTTTTGTTTTTTAAATAAACTCTAGTTTTAAACTTCACATTGTTTTTAACTAAGGGATGTCGACATCATGGGATACCCCATACTGACATGGTGGCCGTTAAATTCAAAAGTTTCAATTTTCAAAAGAAGTGTCTATTCGTTTAAATCTCTTCACGAATGGTTATGACCGTTACTAGTCTATAAATAGCCTTCACAAATGAATTTTTTAACTAACTATTTTTCTTATTTTCTTCACTCCTTCTTCTCCACAAATCCATATTCTAAAATTTTCATATTTTTAAGATCGTGCCGAAATTCTGCCGAATTCTCAAGTGAATCAAATTAGAATCTCATTCTTGTTTGATTCTTTGCCCTCTCTCGAAGATCAAAGTGCTATTCAGAGTTATAGGATCAATTTGTAATCAAAAGTTTATTGAGTCTCTCTATAAGGTGTGGTTGTGCTTGGAAATCAATTGGCTAATCTTGTGGCCCGTAAATCAAGAGAGTTTGCCCTAGAGTCGAGAGACAAGAGGGTACCTCAAGGCCTTTAGAAATTGAGGATTGTAACTCGATATTGATTTAATAAAAATCTATATGAGGTGTTTTGCCTTGGTACAGGACTGCACGTAGGGTAACTCCGAACCAGTATAAAATCCGGTTTGTTCTTTCCTTTTACTGCTTTTTATTTACTTACTGCATCTGTGTTTGATTCTGTGATTGTTCTATGATTAAGTATTGCGTTTGTTTAAATCATAAATTTTAAATTAGTCCATATAAGTCTTAGAATCCATTAAACACTATTCACCCCCCTCTAGTGTTAAATTAACCTTATGATCCTTAATCCGCACTCTCTTTCAATTGGTATCAGAGCATAGGTTTTAATAGTTTTCATAATCTGAAACTTGAAAAGTTAAAAATGGCATATTTAGAAAATTTTGTTAATACTAGTTTAAATTTATGCATTTCATCAAAGTATCATAAGTCTGCATATAGTTTTTATGAAAAATCAAGTTATCTACCGAATTGGTTTGTTATGCAGGAACAGACATGTTACATGGCTTTTGAAGAATCAATAACCAATGGAAAAACTGTGCAAATTGAGAAAGATAAATGGATACTTAATAGTGGCTATTCAAGGCATATGACTGGAAATCCAGAGATACTCAATGACATTATATATCAAGATGGTGGATTGGTCAACTTTGGAGATAACTTAAAAGGATATGTGATTGGCACCGGCAATATCGGTAATTCTAAAACTCCTCTTATTTCTGATGTTTTGCTAGTTAGGAATTTAAAACATAATCTGCTTAGTATAAGTCAACTATGTGATAAAGGATTTAAAATTAAATTTGGAAAAGATAAATTTAACATCGAAGATAATAAGTCAAATATTATCTTTGAAGGAATTAGGAAGAAAAACATTTACATCCTTAGTATGAAAGTTTCAAATGATAATTTATGTCTTTTGGCTAATACAAGTGACCCTTGGATTTGGCATAAAAGATTTGGTCATTTAAATGTCAAACTATTATCTAGGTTATCAAAACTTGACTTAGTTAGCGGTCTTCCTAAGTTAAACTTTAAAGTAGATAGTATATGTGATGCTTGCCAATTAGGAAAACTTAAGAAAAGTTCATTTAAATTAAAAGATATGATTTCTACTTCTAAACCTCTAGAATTACTTCATTTAGATTTATTTGGTCCATCTCAAGTTCAATCAATTAATCACAATAAATATGTTTTTGTAATTATAGATGATTATTCTAGATATACTTGGATAATTTTTCTTAAACTTAAAAGTGATGCTTTTGAATTATTTAAGAATTTTGCTAAAAGAATTCAAAATCAACTTTCTTTAGAAATAAAAACTATTCGTAGTGATCATGGTGGAGAATTTGAAAATGAAAATTTTGAGAATTTCTGTAATAAAAAGGAATAACTCATAATTTCTCTTTTTCAAGAACTCCACAACAAAACGGATTGGTAGAATGTAAGAATAGAACGATTCAAAAGTGTGCTAGAACAATGCTTTCTAATAGTAACTTACCAAAAAACTTTTGGGATGAAGCAGTCGCTACAGCTTGTTATATATTAAATAGGATTTTAATTAGACCATTAACTAATAAAACACCATATGAATTACTTTACAATAAGAAACCCATAGTAGCTTATTTTAAAGTTTTTGGTAGTAAGTGTTTTATTCTTAATACAAAAGATAATTTAGATAAATTTGAACCTAAATCCGACAAAGGAATCTTTATCGTATATTCTAATAGAAGTAAAGCATTTAGAGTTTATAATTTAAGAACTAACACTATTGAAGAAACAATGCATGTATCTTTTGATGAAAATTTTAAAAATACTGTACAAATAGAAGATGAAGAAGATTTTGTAACTTTAAATAACAAACCTAATGAAACTAATTGTGAAATCATTCAACCTAATAAAATAATTAAGCTATTAAAAGATCATCTTATAGAAAATATAATAGGAAATATTGAATCTATAGTTAAAACAAGAAATCAAATAAATAGTATGAGTAATGTAGCTTTTATATCAGCTATTGAACCTAAAAATCCAAAGGAAGCATCATCTGATGATTCATGGATTCTTGCTATGCAAGAAGAATCGAATCAGTTCACCAGAAATGATGTTTGGGAACTTGTTCCTAGACCTGAGGATAAAAGTATAATTGGAACAAAATGGGTTTATAAAAATAAAATGAATGAACTTGGTGAGGTCGTGAGAAATAAAGCTCGTTTAGTCGCGCAAGGTTATTGTCAAGAAGAAGAAATTAATTATGACGAAACCTTTGCACCCGTAGCAAGACTAGAAGCTATCAGGATTCTACTTGCTTTTGCAAACTACAATAATTTCAAGTTATATCAAATGGATGTTAAAAGTGCTTTTCTAAATGTTTTTGTAAAAGAAGATGTTTTTGTTGAACAACCTCCACTTTTTGAAGATAATAAATTTCCAAATCATGTATATAAATTAAAGAAAGATTTATATGATCTGAAACAAGCTCCTAGAGCCTGGTATGAAAGACTAAGATCTTATTTACTACAATCTGGTTTTGAAATTGGTAAAATAGACACAACTCTTTTTATTAATAGAAACAAAAATGATATTCAATTAGTACAAATATATGTAGATGATATAATATTTGGGTCAACTAATAATATAATGAATAAAGAATTCTCAGATACAATGACTAAAGAATTTGAAATGAGTCATATGGGAGAACTAAGTTTCTTCTTAGGACTTCAAATCAAACAATTAGATAAAGGAATTTTCATTAGTCAAGAAAAATATGCTAAGGATTTAATTAATAAATTTGGATTGACCACTTCTAGTGGGAAACCAACTCCAATGACAACTAATTTAACTTTAAGTAAAGAAGATAAATCAAAAGATGTTGATCAAAAATTATATAGGGGAATGATTGGTTCGCTGCTTTATATAACAGCAAGTCGTCCTGACATCATGCATAGTGTCTGTCTCTGTGCAAGGTACCAATCTCAACCTAAAGAAACTCACTTTAAATCTGTTAAAAGAATTTTAAGATATGTAAAACATACTTTAGATTATGGTTTATTTTACCCTAAAAATGATGTATTTGATTTAATTTCATATTGTGATGTTGATTACGCTGGTTGTAAATCAGACCGAAAAAGTACAAGTGGAACTTGTCACTTTCTAGGACATTCTCTGGTTTCCTGGTTTAGTAAGAAGCAAAACACTGTATCCTTGTCAACAACTGAAGCAGAATATATATCTGTTGCTTTGGCTTGTTCTCAAGTTATATATATGCAACAAACTTTAAAAGATTTTGGATTAACTATAACAAAATCACCAATTTATTGTGATAATACTAGTGCAATAAACCTATCTAAAAATCCAACTCATCATGCTATAACAAAACATATTGATATTAGACATCATTTTCTTAGAGATAATATAGGTAAAGAAGTCATAACTCTTGAATATATTAATACTGAAAAACAAATTGCTGATATATTAACCAAACCATTAAATGAACAAAACTTTACTAAATTTAGAAGAGAATTAGGTATATGTTCATTAATTGAAATATAAATTATAAATAATACAAGTATAGTTAATAATTAATATAAATAAAAATTTCTCAAAAATTGAACTGGGCATGTCGACATGACCCATCCCCCTATGTCGACATACAGGCCGAGATTTTCAAATTTAAATTTCCCTCTAAAATTAGTTATTTGGTTATATATTTATTTATTTTGACTTTTACTCCTTTTCTCTGTTCTATTCTTTGTAATAAACTTCTAACACAGTAAATTAATGGCTTCCTCTTCTAATAATGAACCTTCTTCACCCATTTCTCCTCATTCTGGCCCTTTTCAACGTTCCACACACGTACGAGTCATCAAATTACAAGAGAAGATGAAAGATTTGTTTCAAATGATGATGGAAATTCAAGTAAGTCAACTGCGAATGGCTAGAGAACAAGATAGGCAAGGCAGAATCCTTAGGAATTTACAAAAATTCCTTATGGATAACCATGCCAATCCCATTGTCATCGAAGAATCATCACAAGCTATGGATTCTGAAGAAGAAGAGCCTCTAAAAGAACCACAAGAGGATCAAGAAGAAGAACATCCTCTGCCGAATCCGGATGTTCATATGGACGAAGACGATGGCGTGATTTGTGTTGGAGAGGTCCTTTTTGACGCTAATGGGAACTTGGTCGAACAACGTGGAAACTTTTGTCTCCACTATCCAAATTGTTCGGTCCATAAATCACCAATAGTTAAGGGTCCTCGTTAAGAATTTTTCGTTTTTCTCTTTCTTGATTGTATATTGGTTTGTTAATTTGTATATAAGTGTTATCTTAATTAATGTTCTTCTAAAAACAATCTTTGGAGTATAAATTCTTGAATTCCATTTAACTTAGGATGCTATATTTCACTCATACATAGTTATTATTCTTATGTCATATGTTTGTTTATCTCATTTTCTATTAAGTTCAAGGTTTATAGGTTATTTTTGTTGATGACAAATGGGGAGAAATTATATAAAATAATAGGCTTGGAGTAAGGGGGTTGTTGGTGTAAGGGGGAGTTATGGTATGATCGAAGTGGTAAGTATATTTTATAAGGTTGTCATCATCAAAAAGGGGGAGATTGTTAGGAACTGGAGATAGTGGTTTTGATGACAACAACCTTTGTAACTTATTTTATTATAACTTATATACTAACACTATTGTCTAGATACATATGAATGTTATTATGCAGGATATATATAAGGCATGTACTGATTATTGAAGACTGTACAGTATGAAGATCAAGAATGAAGAAATAAAGTTTGAAGACTCATGAGTATCAAGATCAAGATTTCGAGATATGTGTTTAGTTTATTGTTAAAACTTCATAATAGCATGGAAATCTTTATTTCATATTTCATTTGGGATGGAACCCATTTCTACCTTCTTAGTGGCTTACAAACCCACGACAAGTAGCTTACAAACCTACGACAAGTGGCTTACAAACCCACGAACATCCTGGTTTTGTACAAGTTCTCGAGTCCTGATGTGATGAGATATTCTGCAGGAAGAAGCTTGCAAAACTACTTCAAGATGGTTTTTCAAAATGATTTTCAAAACTGCTTTTCAAAATGTTTTAGCCTTAAAAATGATCTTTTCAAATGATTTTCAAAAAGATGTTTTAGCCTTAAAATGTTCTTTGTTTTTGTTTTCTAAATAAACTCTAGTTTTAAACTTCACATTGTTTTTTAACTAAGGGATGTCGACATCATGGGATACCCCATGTCGACATGGTAGCCGTTAAATTCAAAAGTTTCAATTTTCAAAAGAAGTGTCTATTCATTTAAATCTCTTCACGAATGGTTATGACCGTTACTGGTCTATAAATAGCCTTCACAAACGAATTTTTTAACTAACTATTTTTCTTATTTTCTTCACTCCTTCTTCTCCACAAATCCATACTCTAAAATTTTCATATTTTTAAGATCGTGCCGAAATTCTGCCGAATTCTCAAGTGAATCAAATTAGAATCTCATTCTTGTTTGATTCCCTGCCCTCTCTCGAAGATCAAAGATCTATTCAGAGTTATAGGATCAATTTGTAATCAAAAGTTTATCGAGTCTCTCTATAAGGTGTGGTTGTGCCTGGAAATCAATTGGCTAATCTTGTGGCCCGTAAATCAAGAGAGTTTGCCCCGGACTCGAGAGACGGGAGGGTACCTCAAGGCCTTTAGAAATTGAGGATTGTAATCTCGACATTGATTTAATAAAAATATATATAAGGTGTTTTGCCTTGGTACAGGACTGGACGTAGGGTAACTCCGAACCAGTATAAAATTCGATGTGTTCTTTCCTTTTACTGCTTTTTATTTAATTACTGCATCTGTGTTTGATTCTGTGATTGTTCTGTTATTAAGTTATGCATTTGTTTATATCATAATTTTTAAATTAGTCCATATAAGTCTTAGAATCCATTAAACACTATTCACCCCCCTCTAGTGTTAAATTAGCCTTAAGATCCTTAATCCGCACTCCCTTTCAATAGGATCAATTATAAACAAGATCGAAGATCTAGGTCTATAGAACTCGATCAAATCATACTGCTATACTTGTAGGTGTGATTGTGTGGGTGTGATTGTAGCCTATAAAATCAATTGGGTGTGCTTAGTAGCCTGTAAATCTAGTGGGTGTGCTTGTAGCCCAGAAATCAAGCGACTCTTCCCAGCGGTCGGGATTCTGGAGGGTGTGTTTCATAGCCTTGATATCGAGATTGTATTGCATTTACTAGTTAAAAAGAAATTCGTATAAGGAATTGTGCGGGACTAGATGTAGGGTAACTCTGAACCAGTATAAAATCCTGTCGTGTTCTTTCCTTTTTACTTTTATTACATTTACTTTTATCTTTACTTTGATTCTGTTATTATTAATTACATCATTCCATGTAGAATCTTAAAGAATTTGAAAAATAATCATATAATCAATTAAACACTATTCACCCTCCCCCACTCTAGTGTTAATTTAGCCATAATATCCTTATTCCACTGACTCACAATCAGGTCGCCTACTCAAATGGGCAATGGAACTTAGCCAGTATGACATCACCTATTGTCTCAGGAGGGTAATCAAAGGCCGAGCACTGGCAGATTTCACCATAGAATGAACTTTACCAACTGAACCCCATTCAGATGGAGAAGCAAAGACCCCACAGTTCTGGTAGTTCATCATAGATGGAGCATCAAATAAACAAGGGGCAAGAATTGGATATGCATTGATCACCTAAAATGAGAAGAAGGAACATGGAGCAGCGCAAGCTCGGTTTTAAAGCAACCAACAATATGGAAGAATATGAGGCTCTCCTTGTAGGCTTACGAATATCCTAGGTAATAAAAGCTAACCCACATTGAATTTCATAGTTATTACTAATTAGTTGTGAATCAAGTGCAAGGAAATAACCAAGCAAAGGAGCTGAACTTAACTAGGTATGTGGAATTATCTAAGAAATTTCTAGAGAAGTTCAAACAATCTAACATAAAGCAAATCCAACATGAAAGCAATTCATCTGCCGACTCTCTAGCAAAACTATTTATTACCAAAGTGGCCAATGAAATGGAGGCAGTGCAAATTGGGCATCAAGTAGAGCTAAGTATAATAGAATCGAATCAAATACTGGTCTTGACCTGAGCCCAACAGGCTGCCATTCAAGGCACACAAAATCAAGAGACAACGGAGTGCCAAGAGCAACCCGCCATTGAGCCACCTCCTAAACAAACCGAGGAGAATAGCTAGATGAATCCTACCAAACAATTCCTCTCAAATGGAGTCTTACTTCCGAATATAAATGTGGCTAGGAATATAAGATACCAAGCTTCGTACTACTCCTTCTTTGATGGCACATTATATAAGAGAGGGTATTCTACCCCTTATCTTAAGTGTGTTTCGAAGGAAGAGGGGTATGGGCGATAAGAGAAGTACATAAGGGCCAATGTGGAGATCACTCTAAGGAAAACAAATTAACAAAAAAGGTGCCGAGACACGGCTATTATTGGCCTACCGCACTCAAAGATGCAAAGGGATTTGTAAGGAAGTGCGACATATGTCAATGATTTGCAAGTATCCCTAAACAACCATCTTATGAGCTCATCCTACTCTCAAGCCCATGGCCATTCGACATATAGGAGCTATACCTGATATGACCACTTCCAGTGTCGAAAGGAGAAGCTAAATATGCCATATTGGCTATAGATTACGTCACTAAATGGATAAAGGCAGAATCTCTAGCCACGACTTTTGCAAAGAAGATAGTCACTTTTGTAGTAAGGAACATAATCACTAGATATGGAATACCTTGCAAAATCATTTCTGATAATGGTACCTAGTTTGAAAGAAATGAATTCATGGTGCATTATGAGAAGAATGGAATTATAAAAAGTTTCTCCTTAGTCGCTCACCCATAGGAAAATGGACAGGTTGGAGCTGCAAACAAAACCATGAAGAAACTACTCAAGAAAAGGCGGCAAAAAGCTAAAGGAAAGTAGGCGGAGGAACTCTCTTTAGTGCTATGGGCCTACCGGACTTCAACCAGATCTCCTACAGGCAACACTCCTTTTTCCCCAACCTACGGATATGAGGCCATGCGACCCATCGAAGTAGAAGCTCCATCACATCACATAGAAGAATATCATATACCATAAATAAGAATAAGTGATTGAAAGAAACTGCCTTGGATCTTATATAGTAGAGAAGGGATGAGGTGACAATGGTAGCAACCGCATATCGAAAAAGGATGGCAAAGAATTATAATGCAAGACTCATAGAAAGGAACTTCTACAAAGAAGACTGGGTATTGTGGAGAGTAATGGCCAATACAATGGATCCAGCGTATAGGGCATTATGACCAAATAGTGAAGGTCACTGGTCATAGCAGAGTTTCTAGCATATAGGGTATATCGGTGATCGGGACCTGATGGCAACCTATTCTAAGAACTTTGAACTCAGAGCATCTCAGACCTTACTTTGTCTAATTTACATTGCTTATGAAATGTACATTGTAGTATTATAAAAAATAACATATAATAAACTGGACGTAGGGATATTAGACGGCATAAACCAGTATAAAATCTCCCTATTGATTACTCTTTGACATGGTCTCACCATGCATATTCGCAGTTCACCGCCAATGGTTATCAATCAAGCAAAATGTGAGGTCGGTAGACAAAAACCACACTCTCAAAATTGAGAATGGTGAAACTAGACTCAAACACTTAGAATACTCTTCAGCCAAATTACTACACTAGACATAGGGATATTGGACTGCACTGCCCCAGTATAAATATTCCTATAATAGCAATCATGTTAGAAAAATTATAAAAGCCCCTCTATGCAAACTAATTTAACATAGCACACTGGATGTACGGATATTAGACAGTTGGAACCAGTACAAAAAATCATGCACAATGAGGGTTGTATATGCACGGCTTGACTTCTCAGTCAAATACGAACATACTAGTCTACACTTAAACAGCAGAGCAGACCATGTCGAGTGCACCCAAAACAGTTTCACTGCCTCACCGCCATTGTTTAGAAAACTGCACACACTGTACCAAACATGAACGACAAGGACACTCCATCAAACGGGAACAATGATGCTAAAGTAAAGATATAGTTCGCCACCAAACAGTAGGGAATACCATGCCAAGCGCACAAGCAAATTACTCTTCGTTGCCCACCACCGCCACAACTTATGAGTGACAATGGCAATCTTAGAGATGAAAACGGTGACGCTAGATGATGATGCAGTCAAGCATACATATGACGTTACACCCCAAACAAGGAGGCAGGTCATGTTAAGCGTACAACTAGGCCAGCACGGAATATAACACCTAAACAAGTGATTAGATCATATCAAATATGCGGGAAAAGATTGTGGCCTAAGGGTCAGACCAGGGGCATAAGCTACCTTAGGAGCCTATTTTAAACATGGTAAGAAAGAACAATACATGGAATGTACCATAAGTTATTGTTCGGGTGCAAATCCAGATACTACTCAAAGCTTGCTAGTTATATATCAAAACGTCGAGTTACTAATACTTAGTTAGCTCCTTACATGCCTACCATGATGCAATTGTCTATTTTAAATATCTATAAAAAACTTACTCAAAGTTTGTCAACAAGGGTCACATCATGAAGTGATGCCTCTTAATGAAAGCTATGTTAAAGAATCTGATTTAGAATCATAAGACTAGCCAGATATAACCGTCAGAGTTAACATGAACCATTCGAACTTGATGCCGAAGACTGAGAAGAACCGTCTATTAATCGAAGAGCGGGGGATTGATCCTCTAGCTCAGTAACAACAATTGATGATCGGATAAGAGTGATGTTACCATGAGCTAAACTGCATTTTCACATGCACATGAGCATTAAATGCAAGAACAGCTGGAAAGACTTTTCTTACTACCAAAAGGAAAGGAAGATTCGACAGAACTGACAGCATATGCAAACTGGGTGTTCAATGACAAGTCTACCCCGACCTATGGTTGTTGTAAACTTGGGGGGCAAGTGTTACACTCATTCTTACCTCGAACCGCATTGAGCAAAAATAGGGCAGGGCACGAGACTGGGAAGATATCTAGAAGATTAGACGAAAAGAAAATAGATTGGAATCAAACAAACGAGAACTGTGTAGGGTGCCATCTTGAAGCTACAGTACTTAACGTAACATGAACTCTGCAATCAAGGGAACTATGGCAGAAGAACAAATACCGCACTTATAAGGAAATAGGGGCAGTACATGTTGAACTAAAGTGACCGCATCTCCAACGCCCATACTTTGTTAACACTTACATGAACAGGCCCGCGCGGCATATACTAGGGGTAACCTAAATAGTACCGCAAGAGGTCAAAAGCACTCTAAAGGGCTGCATGTAGGGCCTCAGAATACACCTCAACGTTGAACCATGCTTACAAGTAGGCAACAAAGATATGGAGCTCTTCTTGCTTCTCATCGGCAACCCGAGCATGTTGGCAATGAGGACAAATCAAATCACAGCCAAGTCACGTCCACAAGCACAGTAGACTAACTGTTGAGTTAAGTATGGCAGTTCAACTCCACTCCAATACGAGGCTAAGCAAACAAGCAATAATCCGATGAGAAGTAAAGATACGAGCACAACAACATCATGCGAGGACCATGCATTGGTTAATGCAAATACAGAGGTAGTACCTTGAGACCAACAAGCGACACCTAATGTCCACCTGAAGACTTTCATACAAGGTCAATGCAAATTTGAATTCTTCTGCCACTATTTCAAATATTGCCGCTCTAATTTCGAGTGTTTCTGCATTCACTCATGCTTCCCACCAAAGACATATGAGCAGTATGAACACATCAAACAGAGAATACTGATAGATGATATCTTGTAGAATCCAAGAGCTGAGGCATAATGGCGAGAAAAGAATTCTAGTAACCCCGGTGCACCTCAAGGCTATAAATAGAAAAGGCACTATAGTATGAAAGGGACTTTTACCTTTTTCTATTTTCAAGACATTTAAAGTTTAATGTATTATCTGTCATGAAAAGTTGTTCCAAAATACTGAAAAAGGAAGAAAGAGAAATTCCCTTCACGGACGTAGGATTCCGTAAAATTCAAACCACATAAATTCCCTATGTCCTTTACTATTTCTTGTTTTTGTTATTTTCCTACTTGGTTTATAGTATAGATCATATCTAATTTGTAGTTGAATTAAATACTATTTGGACTTGACATTTTAACAGACTGTTAAAGTGCAACTACCTGATTGTGTAAGCATCCAGCGGCATAATCGCCACTTCAAGACAAAATTAAGATTACTTAATTTTTTTGATTCAAATTATTGAAGTAATTAGCACGCTACTTACTCCGCACTTAATTGAGGAGTTTGGAGGACAAAAAATTTCACCAACATTTCAAAATACTTGTGTACCTTTTATAAAACTCCTTTGAAAATATTTTATAAAATACCTAAAGAAACAACATTTTATACGTTATTACAAACATGGATTTTCAAAGTGCATGCACAACGACTATCGCTATATGGAACATAACTTTTACAACTTTTGTTTATAAATTAAATAATTTTTCAACTCAATTTATTACCATCTTTTATACTACTAAAAGTGAAGAAAATAAATAAAACAAATCATTTAAAAATTGAGTTTAAAAAGTAAGATAGAAGAGAGGGGATTTAGAGTGCATTTATAGCAACTATCGCTATGTAAACAATTTCAGTTTTCACTTCAAATTCAAACACCACTCATTCAAATAAGCATTCACTGATATCAAGTCTGAAACACATCACAAAAGAGCATACAAAACCATACGTAAAACATTTATACATGAAATATGATATCGAAAACAAGAATAAAATACATAGCATCAAAGTGCTACTATAACAACAATCGCTATATGAACACTTTCATTTCAAGTCCGATCCATACTAATCCTTATGTGCTTTATTTCAAGGCTATAGAACAAGCCATAACAAGCCATAATGGTTATATAATAATTACATAAGTCATTGCTTACCAAATCAAGATCAACAATCAACACAACAATATTTCAAACAACATAAATATGTTTTTAACAAGCAAATATAATCACTTCAAGATCATAATGATGGTGAGAAAACTCACGAATATCAAACCCAAACTCAAGAACAAGCTACCATCTTCCTACCTCATCCTTGCACACACTTTAATCCTCCTACCATTCAACCATGCAAGCTCACGGCCAAGCACCGCATGCCTTTCTTGCTCACGGCCAGAAATACTATGACAAATTATTTTGTTTACCTTCAACTTAAACTTTATAGAAAGTTTTCTAGGGTTTTTTAAGGACCATACTAAAGTATGATGAAGTTTGGAGGAGGTTTGGATGAGTCTTGAAGAGAGAAAGGGGAGAAAGAAGTGAAATTAAAGAAGCCATTTTTCAGTTTTCTTAAGAAACTTGAACTTCAGATTTTTGAAATGGAATAAGTGAATGAAATGAGAATAATACCCCCTTCTTATTCTCTTTTTAGCCAGCCACACAATGAATCTTCCAAGCACCTTTAATCCACGATTCTCTCCACTCTTTAAGCCATGTTTTGTGCCTTGTTTTATGGGTTAATGTCCCCTTGTTGATATGTTTTGTTTAACTAAAATATTGTTAATAAAGAGAAGTGTTTAATTGGTTATTAATTTGTTCATATGCTACTATAAAAGTTCCAAAAAGTTTGAACAGCATTTATAAAGTAAAAAGTCGTTTAATCGATAAAGAGATTTTCCGTCACAATATCGATATCTCTTTGAACTATTTATTTTTGTAAATAAAATTAAAAAATAATTTTTTTCCTTCATTTGTTATTAATTATAAGGGATTAATAAGGTTATAAGATCATATTTATTCACATTAAATCAAAGACACAAATATTTAAATATTTTAGATATTTAAATATAAAGTGTTCGAAATTCCAAGTCATTGTAATTTTTGTGTATTCGTGCACATAACCATTTATATTTTTATCTACAACTTCCCTTAGTTAAAATTCCAATATGCAGAGGTGAAAAAGAAAGATAAAAGTTACATAAATCTGAAAATGATATAGGGTACATGTAGTGAGCTAATATATTCACTAATATATAGGAGGGAAATTATCTGAAGATAATTTTATATGATGCCGGAACAAAAAATATATAGAAAGACATATATATTCACAAATGAGAAAAAATAAAAAAGGCAAAGCTATATAACAAGTTAATGGAAAAATAAAGGAGAATGAAAAAATTATACTCTCATTGAAGAAGTTCGATGAAGATGATGCAGTGCTAGTTTGTGTTAGGAAATATGAAATGCAATGGATATATAGGCGAGGTAGATTCAATTTAGGGTAAACGAAGAACAAATAGGTTAACATATAATGATGATTATGATACGAAAGGAAAAGAAATTGGTCAAATGAAAATTTTAAGTGTTTACTTTATTTTTCTTAAATAATTTTACATCCTTTAAATAATTTACACCATTAACCCCATTATTGCCTACCATGACTCTATCTTCGATTATAATTTCACTTGAGACATTTTAATTCAAATTTTATATGATATCTATAGTGATTTTTTTAAAATATTACTTTTAAAATTTTAGAATAATGGTTTATTTCCATATTAATTCTCAATTAATATTTATTTTCCCTTTCGAAATTGGTTTTTTATTTAATTAAATTCGATAAAATATTCAAAATTACCTTTTTATGTTTATTTACCTATATGTCAGATATATATTTATCAAGATTTGTTGAAATTTAAAACTTCAAAGTTAATTTAGTTATTTAAAATTCCAAAAATTATTATTATAATAATTGATAAGGTAACGGGAAGTTACAACTTCTCACAACTACTATCATTGAAATAAGAGATAGCAATGTAATTTTATCTATTCTATCCTTAAAACTAATCTGTTTTGAGTGTGGGCAACTAAAATTGTAGTAATGGCTACAGAAACATTATACGTGGAAATACCCTACAAAAAGCATGCAATGATATTTTTCTACTTGTATGAGTATGGAGATATACTGTTTTTGTTTTATTTATTTATCTATAACCACTTTAAAATTAATATAGTTTTTATTTTTGAAAATTTTGTTCAAATATAATTATGATATTTTATATTATTCTTACATTATAAATATACTAACCTTCAACTATTTCTCTCAAACTAGTTAACTCAACTTATTATGTTTAACACACATTTTAATAACATAATTCTATAGCCATCGTAAGTTGAGAAAACCTTACTTTCAAACAAAAGAAAAAAAGCATGCAATAAATTTTAAAATACATTTAAGTTCCACCTTTCGAATAAACAAAGTGTTCTATTATGATATGTATACTTTAGTGAAGCCAACGTCTATATATAATAAATAACAAATAGGTATGAAAATGTCTATATTTATAGAGTGTCAATATACTTATTTCAACTTTGCTGTGATTTATTCCTGGGGGGGTGTGTGTGTCTTATTATAGTATGATGTCAAAATATTTTCCACATTATATACTTAATCACATGAACAATGGTATTTTTCACTTTACTAACAAGGACGATTTAATGTACAAAATTATGAAAACTACATTAATTTAGTATTTTCATATATGTAAAAAACCTTAGAAATTGAGCAACCATACTTGGAATACAAATATAAAAGGATATCAAGATAAATTACAATAAATCCCTTAGAAAAATATAGATATTTACACTCCACAAATATGCTTTATTACATTAGAAACCATTCTATACACCATGCTACATAGAGATCATAATAGAACAATTTGTTCGTTTAATAAAAAAATAGAGCTTACATGTATTTTAAATTTTAACGCACGTTATTTTTCTTTGGTTGAAAGTAAGCTTTCATCAGTCAACAACTACTAAGCAAATTATGATACTAAAATGTGTATGTCAATCATAATAAGTTGAGTTGCGGATTGCTAATTTGAATAGTATACCATAGAAAAACTTTCCAAAAATAAAATACTTAACTATTTCAATTTGATATATATATATATATATATATATCTTTGTATGTATGTATGTATATGTATGTGTATGTAGGAGCGTTCAATAGCACCCCTGATTTACAGCATTCCTCTAGCCCTCTGTTCCCACCACAAGTTCTGAATTAAATAATAGCATTTTCTCTCCCTCTCTATGACTATTATTATTAAATTTGGAACTTGTGATAAAATCAGGAGACTAATGGGATGCTGCACTATTGGGAGTACTACACTATTTAGGGTGCCATTGAACGCTCCTCTCTCTCTCTCACACACACACATAGATGCACATAGATGCACACATAAGAAAATACAGTATCTCCCTCCAGCGTAATTATAAACTTTTAAAAGAATATGGATAAAAAGGTTACATGCTTATTTTGCTTCAAATAAGTTGTAGCTTAAACAAAAAAGAAAGCGTACCTTTAATCAAAATCAATATAAAAGCAATCGTATCAAAAAGTTAAAAAAAGAAGAATAAGAACTTACATTATAATCATTTGAATAAGACAAGTAATTGCACATATCAATTAATAATCAACTTGTCTTATAATCATTTAAGGAGTGATGCAAGTAATTATGCTTATCAAAAATAAAAACTTACCTGTAGGTAATTACACATATCAAAAATACAATTGCTTTCATAAATTCATTTCCATTGTATCCTGGCAATGTTAGTAGTTTTAACACTTTGGTAAGGTGGATGATGAACAAAACAACCATTTTACTAAGGGTTCTGTTAACTTGTTCATACGAAATACACATGAAATGTGCATATTATAAGAACTTCCAATATTTATTATATAAAAGTATAATCTAGTACTTTGAAGATGTGCCCAGTGGCTATGCCATAACCGTTATAATGCTTTTCAACAACTTACAAAAAAAATCACATAATATATATGTGGTTACGTCTTAACAATTTCCAAAACCATACATGCAATGAAATGACTTTAATCTATCCAACCCCGTTAATTAACTCGATGAACATCAGTAACAACCTACCATCCATATTCTACTCTTAGTTAATTCAATTTTGCCAATAGTTTTAAGTAAATAAAGGAAATAGTAATTCATGCTATTGTACTCCAATGATTAAATTATAATAAGAAATGTTAATCAAGTGCACACTAGTGTATGATTACCCTTTCCTATTAAATAACCATGTATGTATTAAATTCTTATTCAATTGATGCTTGACCACATACACTTATTAAATAATCATGCGAAATCAATTAAAGATTATGAATCTAATCCCTAAAAATTACATTGATATAAGATATTAATACCACTGGAAAATTATCCAAGCTTATGAATAGATGTTTTAAATTCTCCTTTTTTCAAGGAGTTGCTCTAATAGTCCTCAAACGATTAACAACTAAATTTAAATAGTGATGATGAAACCATACGGTCGTAATAATAATTAAATCAAATAAACGTAGTCAAAGCCAAATCTATACCACATAGTATAGAGAATTCAAACTATGTTCAAGCCAAAAACTAACGCATTACAAGTCTGCAGACCAGCATAAATGTCCCCAATAACACATTGGGACTCACCTTTAGTTTATAATTGTTTATGAGAAACAAAGAATTTAGATGTAAACATATGAATTTAGGGATTAATTTAATAAAAGTGCAAAAACCAACAAAAGAAAATGAAGTATGGTGAATATAGTTCTAAAAATTTAGAGTTTAAGTATAAATTTATAACGGCTTAACTTAAATATCGGGTATGAAAAGTTTTTAGAAATTATAAATATACTAGTATAAACTATTTAGTGTCTACACCATCTCAATCCGATTCAAACATTTTAGTACATTTGTATAATATAAACACACACACATGCACACATACACAAAAACATTACAAACAAAACAAATGGTATATGTAAATATACATTTATATTCATAAATATGTATATGTTAGATGGCATGAGACGGTGAAGACAAGTGGCATCAGATGGAACATACATGTGTCATAAGATTAAAGAAAATAATAACACATATACCTATTAGGTGTGCATATGTAGAACCATCTTAAGACAACTAAGGAGCCATGTGTCAACATCCTAAGACTTGCATATTATAAGGTGGACAACTGTCCAAAGTAAAATGACAAAACTAGCCTTAAGAAATGTTATAAATAGGATGGATATCTTCATTAGTTTTCCATGCTTCCATAAACTAAAACAAAAGTGAGTTAAATAAGAAAAGCTTGGACAAAAAAAAAGAAAATAAAATACAACTCGAAGCTATAATTTTAAGGTGAGAAAAACTATTTAAATCTATGTATTCATGTTATTCTATGAAGAGATGAGATAACTATTAAGAATGAATGATAATGGCTCGGATCTATCAAAATGGTGTTCGGTAAATCAATCATAACTTCAGCAATTCTTAATGTAATTTTGCTTTCTTTAATGTTCTGGAAAGCTAACTCATAGACTTGCAACTTTCATATTTATCACTTTTCCAATTTCTTAAATATATATACCTGAAATCGAGGTTCAAAAATCGGATTTAATCTCAGCACGAAATGAACTAGTATATTTTTAAGAAAATACCTTACTTTGTTGAATTTTTATAATTATATTGATAAATAATTTTAGGGGTTTCCTTTCATGGTAATTAAGTAGACTAAATAAGTTACTTGGTGAAGAAAATTTGGATTTAAATTCTACATTTATCATAGAGAAATCGAATTAGACTTTTTGCAGAAAAACTGGTCAAAAACATGAGTTTCAGAAATAAGTAACACTTTTGAAAATTTCAACACTTTTTAACTGTTACTAAACCTGAAGTGTAATGCACAGAATTTGCAACGATTCAGTCTAGCAACAATTTTAGCTATTACAATACTTTAGATAGCGTTTTCAGAAGGCTATAGTAAATTGTTTAAAGTTGTAAACCTGAAATTAGCAACACTTCTGATTTGCAATGCCTCATAACTGTTTCAAATCTAAAGCATAAACTAGTGTTTAACTTGACCAGAACTTTTCATAGCACATCCAAAACACTGTCTTTTTTTTAATTGTTTATAAAGTGATCTTACATGCCCAGAACTTTCCATAGGATACCATAAACGCTGCAGTAGCTGTTTTGAGTCTAAAACCATTGTGAACTACTACAGAATTTTCCATAACGCTATATAATCCACTGCAGTTTTTATTTTAACACTTACTAATGCAGAATCTTTTTATAGCAATTTCTGAAATGCTATCTTTTCTATTTGGGACTTTAAAACTATTTTTAAATGATAACTTAACTATTCACTTCAATAATTTTGAGATCTTTTCTAAAATATATCAGAATATTCCTAAAGAGGTTTGGGGTTTGTCTTAAACCCATACATATATGAATTTGGAAAGGTATTTTAAGTTACTTTTGGAAAAATTTCCTCAATGATAATTACTTTAGGGATGTGGTATAAGACAATAGATCTTGGGTACTGCATTATTACTCTGTGTTGGTATCAAGCCAAGTAGAGTACGTCCCTACTTATTGACGGGATGCCGGCCGCAATAGGATAAGATATCCTAGGATTTAATCCAAATCGAGGGTGTGGTTTAGATTCATGATTGAATATTTAGATAAATCTTGGTTTTGGTTGAAAGAAATTTATTTTAAAATTTCTATTACAAACTTGTTTACTTTAATATTTTGAAGTCTTCCTTTAATATTACTTTGAACTTTGGATGGTAGAATCTCTAAAGAACTTTGGATTGGTAGCTCATGATGCTACACTTAAACATTTTAGGTTTAGATGCTTAATGGTTCGACCCTAGAAGTTAGATGGATGCATTGAAGTGATGACTTATATTATGTATATTATCTCTTTTATGTACTTATATATTTATAAGAATGTGATGGTTAGACTCTTGGATCTTATGTAATCATGTTATATGATGATGTAAATGTATAACAGCGCTTCCGCTAAAAATCATATACTCTGAATGATTTTATATTCTGACATACCTTTGTTAATTTATGATACTGTTCTATTAGCACCATCTATTATATGTAAAATCGTCGCCTCTAGAAAAGTTTGCCGAGTGGTGTGTTGTAGTTAGTGGTATCAGAGCTTAGGTTTAAGGGGTGCTTTAAGAAAACTTTATAGTATCATAATTTAATTTATCGAAATAGGAAGTTTATACATGTCATTGACATTTTATAACTATTTGCAGTTATAATTTATGGCAAGTAACCAAACTTGGTATACGGGAGATTCATCGGGTGGTGTTAAGTGCACCGCTGTATCGAACGAACGATTAATCGCTGCAAGTCCCACGATGGAAAAACAAGTACACAAGAGGAGAGCAAAGATAATTCTCCTTGATGAGATGTATGAAGTTTATAATATGGCAAACGACTATGAAGAAGTTTTAAAGAAGGACCTTGTCCTCTACCGTTTACGTCAGAAAAAGAAGCAATTAGAGATGATGATAAAAATAGCGAAAAGGACTTACTATGGAGAAGCTTTAGAATTTCTAAAGCAAAAAGGAGCACTTCCATCACAAGTAGAGAATGCGAAATGCAGAAGGTTCCCAACTAAGATAATGGAGCAGTATGATGAAGAGGAGTTTGAGTCAGTTGGATTCAATGATTACTCTTAAGAAATTACTAGACCTCCTTGTGTAGTGAATGATAAAAAGGGTCCTTTTCCATCGAATGGATGGATAGTGATAGACTAGGAAAAATGAACTAAGAAGTTAAATATTAGTTAATAGATCAAGTAGTATATATGGTAATATATATTTTTGAGGAGATTGTTAATTAACACCCAAATTTTGTTTATAAATAAGGGTTATAAGTAATATAACATGTTTGTGTGCATATGACTTGAGTATGTCATTAAATATCCTTTATAATTGAAGATATATTTGATTTTCATTCATGACTATAACAAGAATTTTCTTAAATTGAAAGTCATGACAAATCAAAATAACTCGACAACTCGAAGTCAAGAGGCTCAATCCTCTACACAAACAAATGCTATGGAGTTGTTCACATCTTTTATCAAGCAAATGAAGCATGTTTCTTTAATGTTTTCAACCAACAGTTTTTTGAGCCGTTTTAAAAGTTTGAAACTAGAGAAATATATTGGACACGCTGATCCTGTTAAAGCAGAGCAATAGGTCCAACATTTGGAAGATGTATTTGAAGTTTTGGAATGTACTAAAGTCGAAAAAAGGAAGTTGACAGCTTTCAATTATCAGAAGAAGCTTGAAATTGGTGCGAGCTCGTTCGAACAACAACTAGTCCAGAAGAGATAGACGGATGACATGGAAAGAATTTAAGGAAAAAAATTTGGATAAGTATTTCCTAGAAAATGAAAGAGATAAAATGGAAACAGAATTCCAAAATCTTACCCAAGAAGGTATGACGATAGCTCAATACCAAAATGAGTTTAAAGCATTGTAATAACCCGGATTTTTCGGACATCTGTTAATTGATAATTAACCGGATTGAATTAATAAAATACTGATTTATAAGTGAACAAATGAAGAGGTGAAAATATAAAGATATCTAAATGGATTTGAGCTATAATAATATTGAATTATGAATATTTGGAAATGATATATCTTATAGTAAATTAACAAATTTGAAATAGACATGTACAAACTTTATAATATTGAGAATTTTTAGTGTATACTTATACATATATATACAAGTGTGTATATATATATATTTATATTATGATTAGGAAGCTATTGTTTTGAGTTCAACATGATGATTTCCAAAAGCTATTTAAATAAACTCTACATTTTAATGCTAATATATATATGGTTACTTAGTATATAATTAAATCTTATATAACATTTTCTTTAAGTAATATAAACATAAGAGAAAAGTATTTATGGAAATATAAGATGAAAACACATAAAGATATCATTTACATGTAAAATACAAGTGGAAGCTAAGGATAACATACATTGACATTTGTTATCTTAGTGTTAGCATAATAATACAAGTGGCAACCTTATTTCTTTAAGTTTTTGATGAAAATAAAAATCAAAATGTTAAACCAGGCTAATGTATAATCTTCTTTCATCCTTCTCAAGAAAACGAAAAAAGAAAAAAACCAGAGAAATTAAACCTGGAAATTTAAAACCAGGAAATCAAATCCTGTAACAAAAATAATCAAACCAGAAAAGATTTAAAGAAATCAACTATCTCAAATCTCAGCAAGAAATCGTCTCAGTTTAAAGCAAGTTTCCAACTCTCAAGGCAAGATCATTTCAACAAGTTTCCAGTTTTCAAAAGAATATCAAGCATACCCAGTTTCAAAACTTCTCTGCTCATCAATTAACTGTGAGTAAAACTAACCTATTTAAACTAGAATCTGTTAATATATCTGGATGTTGTGATTAATACTTGAAGTATAATGGTGATAAGTGCTTGCATGAATGTAAATATTATTGTATGTATGTATGTGTGTGTGTAAATAGGTGTGCATGTCTGGGAACAGGGAAGAGATGCTTCTGTTCATAATTTACAGGTTTTAAAACCTGATCAAAAATCTAAAACATCCCACCTAAACAATTTAGGCTTTGATCTCTGAATGAAAAGTATTTGTATGTGTATAACTTCATTTTTAAAAATAGATTCAAGGGAAAATATTGGGTAAATATTTTGAAAATGGAAATATACAGTAGACAAGTCAAAAATCAATGTCCATAATTTTGAGTTTGGATTTCTTAATCAGATTTGTATTAGAAAATGATGATTTTTGATAATCATTCCATAAGTTTTAAGTTTATATTTGGGAAGAATTTCTGAGTTGAACGGTATTTGCATTCTCGTCAAATTCAGACGATCGCGTGGTACGGGGGTGTCGGGTTTGAGGCCGGAGATTGGTTGTTGATCGATGATCATGGGAAAATTGCTCGGAAAAATTCTAGATCACCGGGAAGGTTGGGTAATGGTAAACTAGGGTTCGGGGTTCAGTTTTGGTCGACTTCAGTTTTCGTGGTGGTGCGACGTCGTCGAAGCATCGGTCTTCGTCGGAGTGGGTGGAATGGAAGCTTAGGACTTCGGTGAAGTTCTGGTCAGGGTGTCGAGGTTTCTGGTGACTGGCGGTGGGAATGCGAGGAAGTTTTTGGCCAATTGTTTTGGTTTCAGTTGAGGTCAAATGGTTCGATTTTGATTTCTAGCTCGATCAAGGAAGCGGGTTGGTCGGAGTGTTCGAGTGGGTCGTTGGCGACTGGATGATGGTCGGAGGGTTGGTCAGAAAGGCGTGGGCACGGCATACACGTGCACGAGTCTTCGTCAATATCTGTAGTTGTTGCTGTGATTTAATGCTTCGGGGAAGATGGAGTTTTGCTCGGGGTCGTACTCGAGTTTGATCGGTGTAGTGATTAAGGTAGGTTGGCTCGGGGTAGGAACTGGGGTTGGCTCGGGTAAATGATGGGTTGGGCTCGGCCTGTACCAAAGTATTCTTGCATAGTTGATAATAATAAATAAATCAAGTGTTTTAAGCAAAAGTGAAGTTTTCTATGTCAATAGGAACAAGTATTAAAAGTATAAATATTTACCAAATTTTCAAGAACAAGTTTCAAAAATAAAGTATAGGTCTAATTTTATTTTGAATTTAATTAGGATTTTTGGGTAATTATAGATTAATTAATTTAATTAAGTAATTAAAGAGAAATTAATTAATTTATGATTAATTAATTAAAAATTAAAGGTTATATATTAATTAATTGGAGATAAATTAATTGGTAATTAGAGATTAATTAATGTAAGTAATTAGAGGTTAATTACTTAAATGATAATTACTTAATGTAAGTAATTAAAGGATTGATTAATTAAGAAAATTAATTAAAGGGTGGGTTAATGAATGTGATTGATTAAAAGATAATTAATCAAAGTAAGTGATTATAGAAAAAATTAATTAATGTAATTAATTAAAGGTCAATGTAATTAATTATAGTTAATTAATTAATGAGAGTAGTTAAGGTTAATTAATGTGAATGGTTAAAGAAAATTAATTTATAAAAGCTAATTGCTTAATATAATTAAAGAATAATTAACTGAGGATAATTAATTATGATGGATAATTAATGGATGATTAATTAATTGGTTTGTAATTAATTAATGTTTAAGTATGCAAGATTTAAAAGTAATTAAAGTAACTAATTTAATTCATTGGTGGTTAATTAAATTAATTAGAGATGGTGTGGTTGATTAATCTTGCTTATGGATGATTGAATGCCTTGGATTATTTGAAAATCTCCGATATGTGATATGTGCTGCTTTGTCATTTGAGATGAATTGTTGTGTACAAATTGTATTGTTTAAACTTAAACTTTTGGTTTAATGAATAACATTGGATTCGAAGACACCGGGGTCGGGTATTAGTAAATACTCGAAACCACTTCGATTTGAAATCTATAATTCTTTATAGATTTGATTTGTAAATCAAATAGGCTGGAATGGAATAAATTAAGTAAATTAGACCTTTGAAACTAAGTAACGGTACTTAGATATGATTTTGTGAAATAATTGTTTGACTATAATAAGATAAGAACTCGTAGTGAGGTATGAGTTACCCTGGTTTTCAAAGAAGTTTTACAACCTTTGTATTTAAATTTAAAAGGGTTTACTCACGCTGGTTTCCAGCCTGACCCGGGTGTTACTTTGATGTAATGCTCGGGTCAGACCGAGTATTACAGATTTTCAGGTAAGGACGTTCTGGAGCTCAGGAGGCGAGCTGGATGGCAGGAACGTATGGAGTGTAATCCGCTGAGTATTATTGATTTGTATCTGGGACATGTTGTTTTACTGTCCAGTTTGTCTGTGATTGGTTGTAACTCTGATGTATTGATGTAAATTAACTAATACAGTTTTTTTGTATAACTGATATTATTATTTGTTATTATATTTAATCCGCTGCGAATGTGAGATGTTGTGTTCTCTGTTCTTCTTTCTTCTTTCTGTTTCTTTCTTCTATCTCTTTCTTTTTCTTCTAACTATCTGGAATTTTCGGGTTCGAAAATTCCGGGTCGTTACAGTTGGTATCAGAGCAGAAGGTTAAGCGAGAACCTTGGCTCTGTTGGGATTACTCATTAAGGATAGAGTCAATAGTACCCTAAGATGAGTTGAGTGTATATATATATGAGAGCGTACTTGCTATTTTCTTATATAAAGGTTTTTAAATGGTTTTAAAAATAAATGATTTTTATATAAGTTTATCTTTTGATGTATATAGAAATAATTTTCTAATTATTAAATATATTTAAGAAATTGGTTGTTAAATTAATTGGAATAAAATAAAATAATGAGAATTAAGGGGTAATAGTAATACAACCAAATTGAAATTGAATGAAGATAAGTTGAAATGGATCCAAACTAAAATTAAAATCTTGAATTTGTAGAAGTGTTTTCAGAATAAAAATAATAATGAATTGATTTCCAGATATGATAATCTTAGTTATTATCATAAATGGTTATTGTGTTTAATAATGAAATGTTGTAAATGATTAAGAGTAAAACATTTAGGCAAGTATGACTTGTAAATTGAAGTGGGTTTTAAATTGTGAAGTTTTAAATCTAAGTCCAGAAAACTTGAAATAGTTTTAACGAAATTTGTTTTAAATTAAAACAAAGGTGGTTTAAAATTTTAAGGTATAACTTGGTGTGTAAAGGAAATAAATATGTATAAATGAGGATATACATTATATCAATGATGATTTGAAATAAACTCTAAGTATTGAGTTTTAAATTTTTCCTTGGAATGTGATGTGAAAACCCAAAGTGAATAAGTTTTTAAACTTAAGTGGGAAGATTTTTAATAATAAGTTTAAAATTTGAATGGGAATTCAATTTGGGTAAAGATAAATTGAATTTAACTTAAGGAAAGTTAAATGAGTTTAGAATGAACAACTTGAATTAGAAATTTCAAGATGAAATTAAAATTTAACTTGGGAAGTTAAATGGTTGATTAAAATGGGAGTTATGAGTGATCTCAAAATGGGTTTGAGATTTGGAAATTGAAAATGGATAATAAATTATAATATGAAATTTAATTGTTTTTAAATTCTTATTCGAAATTTATAATAAGTTAAGTAAAGATAATTTTAAAATGGAATTTTGGAATTTGGATTCAGAATTAAATGGTTTAAAGATTTAAGTTGTTAAATTAAAAATTAAGGTTGATTTGATTTAAAAGTAAAGGTTAATTTGATTTAAAGGATTAAATCAACATTTAAAATTTAACTCGAATTTATATAATTCGAGATAGTTTAAAATTGAAATTTAAATTGAATTAGTTCAAACTGAATTTGATTTGAATAATTTAAAATTGTAATTAAAATGAATATGTTTAAAATCAAATGGAATTTGATTTGAAATTTGGAAAGGAATTAAGATTAATTCAACTCGAATTGGAATTGAATCAAATTCAATGGAAATTGAAGTATTGAGTTAATTTAAATGGAAGTGAATATTTAAATTGAATTGATGGGAAATTAAACAGTTTGGCTCTGGATTATTTTCAAAATAAATTGTTTTAATACAAATATATTTTCCAAACTATTTACTATACAATCTTTCTTCTTAAACCCCAAACTATCTTATACTTATTTTACAATTATTTTGGAACTATTTAACTATTTTGAAACTGTCTTATAAACTAATTATTATTTTTCAGTTACTTATATCTAATCACTATTTTAAAAACTATTTTGCAATTATCTAACTATTTTATACCTACTTAACTGTTTTACAGCTATTTTACAAACTAATAACTATTTTTCAACTACTAATCTACTTTAAACTTTTTCAAGCTATTTTTAAATTTAAATTGGTCAGAGTTCAAACTGTTTGTAATTGAAGTAATAACTCCATTGGAAATGGAAGCAATTGAGAATAAGTGAATGGAATTGAAGGAAATGTGAATAGAAAAGAGAATTGATTTGGCTAATAATCAATGAAGTTAAATACGTAGGATGAACGTATATTATTCTATTCGCATAGTGATTTGATCCAGATTCGAACACAGAATTTCGAGATAGTACTATCGATCCGAGTTAGGATTTTTCGCTCGATTTTCGACGGCGAACCTGAATATGGATTTTTGATTGGTTCTGGATATTCTCTATCATAGTTGTGACTATGCAAGGAGAATGACGGTTTCTGATCAAGAAACCAGATCTGAGTCCGCACTAGGAAGTCGGGTGGACGATACTAGTTCGGAAGTGAAATTGTGTGATCGAGGGAGTGATCAAATTGATATGGCGTACGGATGATATGTGTACATCGTACGAGTTTGGATGAAATTGATATTGAAATTTGTGAATAAGGAATTTGAATGGTTTTGAAATGAAAAAGTATATTTGTAAAATATAATGGAATTGGATATTTCTTTGGTTGAAAATTTACTTTATGGAAGTAAGTAAATGGTAAATAACTTTATAAAGAAATCAAACTTGAATATTTGATTTGGCAATAAATAAAGTTGTATTTTGTAATATGATAAACTCCCCTTATTGAATCTAGCCAGAATAAAAAGGGTTTTTGGAAATATTTGAAGTATAAAAGAGTTTTATACAAGTTTGAAATAATCCAAAGATTTTCAAAGTATATATATATATATATATATATATATATATAAAGGGTTTTATGAGAATGATTTTGGAAAAAGGTTTTGGAACCTATGAATTTGGAAAAGGCTTTTGATTTTTGGGAAAATCAATTTTGGATTTTGGAAAGCCTAGTTTGAGAATTATCGATTTTGGTAATCGATTTTGTGTAAAGGAGATTTTGATAAATCATAAAGGGTATGATTTGAAGATACTATAAGTATATAGTATAAAGTATTTTGAGAATAGCTCTGGGGAAAAAGGCGCTTCCTTGAAATGAACTTCTCAGGAGTACCACTGGGTGGTACTGCCTTGAACCCCAAGGGGGGATTCTAAAGTTGATCCTGTGAGGAGTCCGGACAAAACTAGTTCCTGAGGATTATTTGTGTAGCGAAAGTCGAGGGGCTGGTGCCCGCAGAGGCATTTGAGTTATGCTGTGACAACAATTTGACTCAATGTCACTGCGATCTACTGCAGACCATAGCGAAAGTCATGTGTGCCGCTGAGAGCCAACTGTCTACGTTTGATTTTATATCGGTAGACTGTGACACTATGGTAACATAGCGAAAGTCGTTTGTGCCGCTGAGAGCCAACAGTCTGCGTTTGATTTTATATCGGTAGACTGCGACCTATGTGGAGGAGTTTCATTTTGACAGCGAAATCGTGTGTGCCGCTGAGAGCCAACAGTTACATGGACTTTTGCTGCGATGGCAACGTAACCCTGGATGTAACTGCGATCTGTTGTGGGTTCCTTGGTGTAATCAGTTACATGGACTTTTGCTGCGATGGCAACGTAACCCGTGATGTAACTGTGACCTTGGATGGGGGTGATGATTTCCAGAGCATTCTCACCAAAGATATTTCCTCTATTTTCAAAAACTGTTTTCTATTATTCTCAATAAAATTATTTTCCAAGTATTTTCTCTGGATGTTAAAAACGGGTATGTTAAGTACTTATAGATTTTCAGTCCTACGCCTGATCAACGTATGACCGAATTTCTGTGAGAACAAGGATGGACTGGTTGAAACATCGAGTTATAAAAAGTATTTTTATAAAACTATTTTTGAAAAATTATATAGATTTTAAAGTGTAAAAAAAAAAAAATTATAAAAGGAGTTAAGAGTTAAAAAAATAATATTCAAAGAGTAATTTATTCAAAGAATAATTTATCTGATTTTAAATTATTAAATAAATTCTTGCTTCGCTCCTTTTCGAGGACGAAAAGATTCTAAGGGGGGAGGAATGTAATAACCCGGATTTTTCGGACATCTGTTAATTGATAATTAACCGGATTGAATTAATAAAATACTGATTTATAAGTGAACAAATGAAGAGGTGATAATATAAAGATATCTAAATGGATTTGAGCTATAATAATATTGAATTATGAATATTTGGAAATGATATATCTTATAGTAAATTAACAAATTTGAAATAGACATGTACAAACTTTATAATATTGAGAATTTTTAGTGTATACTTATACATATATATACAAGTGTGTATATATATATTTATATTATGATTAGGAAGCTATTGTTTTGAGTTCAACATGATGATTTCCAAAAGCTATTTAAATAAACTCTACATTTTAATGCTAATATATATATGGTTACTTAGTATATAATTAAATCTTATATAACATTTTCTTTAAGTAATATAAACATAAGAGAAAAGTATTTATGGAAATATAAGATGAAAACACATAAAGATATCATTTACATGTAAAATACAAGTGGAAGCTAAGGATAACATACATTGACATTTGTTATCTTAGTGTTAGCATAATAATACAAGTGGCAACCTTATTTCTTTAAGTTTTTGATGAAAATAAAAATCAAAATGTTAAACCAGGCTAATGTATAATCTTCTTTCATCCTTCTCAAGAAAACGAAAAAAGAAAAAAACCAGAGAAATTAAACCTGGAAATTTAAAACCAGGAAATCAAATCCTGTAACAAAAATAATCAAACCAGAAAAGATTTAAAGAAATCAACTATCTCAAATCTCAGCAAGAAATCGTCTCAGTTTAAAGCAAGTTTCCAACTCTCAAGGCAAGATCATTTCAACAAGTTTCCAGTTTTCAAAAGAATATCAAGCATACCCAGTTTCAAAACTTCTCTGCTCATCAATTAACTGTGAGTAAAACTAACCTATTTAAACTAGAATCTGTTAATATATCTGGATGTTGTGATTAATACTTGAAGTATAATGGTGATAAGTGCTTGCATGAATGTAAATATTATTGTATGTATGTATGTGTGTGTGTAAATAGGTGTGCATGTCTGGGAACAGGGAAGAGATGCTTCTGTTCATAATTTACAGGTTTTAAAACCTGATCAAAAATCTAAAACATCCCACCTAAACAATTTAGGCTTTGATCTCTGAATGAAAAGTATTTGTATGTGTATAACTTCATTTTTAAAAATAGATTCAAGGGAAAATATTGGGTAAATATTTTGAAAATGGAAATATACAGTAGACAAGTCAAAAATCAATGTCCATAATTTTGAGTTTGGATTTCTTAATCAGATTTGTATTAGAAAATGATGATTTTTGATAATCATTCCATAAGTTTTAAGTTTATATTTGGGAAGAATTTCTGAGTTGAACGGTATTTGCATTCTCGTCAAATTCAGACGATCGCGTGGTACGGGGGTGTCGGGTTTGAGGCCGGAGATTGGTTGTTGATCGATGATCATGGGAAAATTGCTCGGAAAAATTCTAGATCACCGGGAAGGTTGGGTAATGGTAAACTAGGGTTCGGGGTTCAGTTTTGGTCGACTTCAGTTTTCGTGGTGGTGCGACGTCGTCGAAGCATCGGTCTTCGTCGGAGTGGGTGGAATGGAAGCTTAGGACTTCGGTGAAGTTCTGGTCAGGGTGTCGAGGTTTCTGGTGACTGGCGGTGGGAATGCGAGGAAGTTTTTGGCCGATTGTTTTGGTTTCAGTTGAGGTCAAATGGTTCGATTTTGATTTCTAGCTCGATCAAGGAAGCGGGTTGGTCGGAGTGTTTGAGTGGGTCGTTGGCGACTGGATGATGGTCGGAGGGTTGGTCAGAAAGGCGTGGGCACGGCGTACACGTGCACGAGTCTTCGTCAATATCTGTAGTTGTTGCTGTGATTTAATGCTTCGGGGAAGATGGAGTTTTGCTCGGGGTCGTACTCGAGTTTGATCGGTGTAGTGATTAAGGTAGGTTGGCTCGGGGTAGGAACTGGGGTTGGCTCGGGTAAATGATGGGTTGGGCTCGGCCTGTACCAAAGTATTCTTGCATAGTTGATAATAATAAATAAATCAAGTGTTTTAAGCAAAAGTGAAGTTTTCAATGTCAATAGGAACAAGTATTAAAAGTATAAATATTTACCAAATTTTCAAGAACAAGTTTCAAAAATAAAGTATAGGTCTAATGTTATTTTGAATTTAATTAGGATTTTTGGGTAATTATAGATTAATTAATTTAATTAAGTAATTAAAGAGAAATTAATTAATTTATGATTAATTAATTAAAAATTAAAGGTTATATATTAATTAATTGGAGATAAATTAATTGGTAATTAGAGATTAATTAATGTAAGTAATTAGAGGTTAATTACTTAAATGATAATTACTTAATGTAAGTAATTAAAGGATTGATTAATTAAGAAAATTAATTAAAGGGTGGGTTAATGAATGTGATTGATTAAAAGATAATTAATCAAAGTAAGTGATTATAGAAAAAATTAATTAATGTAATTAATTAAAGGTCAATGTAATTAATTATAGTTAATTAATTAATGAGAGTAGTTAAGGTTAATTAATGTGAATGGTTAAAGAAAATTAATTTATAAAAGCTAATTGCTTAATATAATTAAAGAATAATTAACTGAGGATAATTAATTATGATGGATAATTAATGGATGATTAATTAATTGGTTTGTAATTAATTAATGTTTAAGTATGCAAGATTTAAAAGTAATTAAAGTAACTAATTTAATTCATTGGTGGTTAATTAAATTAATTAGAGATGGTGTGGTTGATTAATCTTGCTTATGGATGATTGAATGCCTTGGATTATTTGAAAATCTCCGATATGTGATATGTGCTGCTTTGTCATTTGAGATGAATTGTTGTGTACAAATTGTATTGTTTAAACTTAAACTTTTGGTTTAATGAATAACATTGGATTCGAAGACACCGGGGTCGGGTATTAGTAAATACTCGAAACCACTTCGATTTGAAATCTATAATTCTTTATAGATTTGATTTGTAAATCAAATAGGCTGGAATGGAATAAATTAAGTAAATTAGACCTTTGAAACTAAGTAACGGTACTTAGATATGATTTTGTGAAATAATTGTTTGACTATAATAAGATAAGAACTCGTAGTGAGGTATGAGTTACCCTGGTTTTCAAAGAAGTTTTACAACCTTTGTATTTAAATTTAAAAGGGTTTACTCACGCTGGTTTCCAGCCTGACCCGGGTGTTACTTTGATGTAATGCTCGGGTCAGACCGAGTATTACAGATTTTCAGGTAAGGACGTTCTGGAGCTCAGGAGGCGAGCTGGATGGCAGGAACGTATGGAGTGTAATCCGCTGAGTATTATTGATTTGTATCTGGGACATGTTGTTTTACTGTCCAGTTTGTCTGTGATTGGTTGTAACTCTGATGTATTGATGTAAATTAACTAATACAGTTTTTTTGTATAACTGATATTATTATTTGTTATTATATTTAATCCGCTGCGAATGTGAGATGTTGTGTTCTCTGTTCTTCTTTCTTCTTTCTGTTTCTTTCTTCTATCTCTTTCTTTTTCTTCTAACTATCTGGAATTTTCGGGTTCGAAAATTCCGGGTCGTTACAAGCATTATCCCGATTCAGAAACCACTTGCTTGATACACCTGAAAAACGAGCTTGAAGGTTTACAGAGGGATTAATTCGTCCAATAAGAAGACATGTTATTGGTGATCAACGTAAGACTTATGAGATGATAGTTACCAAAGCTTTTAATGTGGAAGAAGATTATATTGAGTTTTAGCAAGAAAGAAAGACTTCAAATAAAAGGAAACCAAATAAATTTTCTAGCAATCAAAAGAAACCAGATTGGAAAAGAAAGAAGCAAAATGGAGAAAGTAAAGGATTCATAGGACAAGAAAAGGATCATGACAAAATTAGGAGATGTTACCGGTGTAATGAGACAGTGCATATTGCCCCAAATTGTACGAAGGCAATTGTGTGTTACAATTGTAATGAATCTGGGCACATTAGTCGAAACTGCAAGAAGCCAAAGAAGGACAATAGGATGCGACAAGGAAATCAAGGAAGAGTATATGCAGTAGATTCTGAACAAGCTCAAGTGGAAGGTACTATACTTCCTTTTGACATTCAAGCTAAAATTTTATTCGATACTAGTGCTACACATTCTCTTATATCAGAAATGTTCGCTACTAAGTTAAGATTAACCATCGAGAAACTACCGAGCCCTTTGGTAGTAGACAATTTAGTAGGAGGAAATACTAAACTTAAGAGTATGTGTAGGAACTGAATCCTTAACTTTAAGGGTAAGGATATGATAGCTAATCTAATTGTCTTCCCAATGGAATATTTTGATATCATCCTTGGGATGGATTGGCTTTCCAAATATCGAGCCATCTTGAATTGCCATGAAAAGACCATAATTTTTACAATTCAAAGAACATGAAACCTTTGTTTACTTATGTGATAAATTTGAAGATGCTTTTATATATGGATATGTAGCTCATATCAATATTGAGGATAAGGGTCAACTGGTAGACAAATCCCCATAGTAAAGGAATTTAAAGAAGTTTTTCAAGAAGTACCAGGATTACCACCAAAAAGAGAAATTGATTTTAGTATCGACCTAATCCCTGGTACCAGTCCTATTGCTAAAGCAGCTTATCGTATGTCTCCTATAGAAAATAAAGAATTAAAGAAACAAATTAAGGAGATGGAGGATAAAGGATTTATTAGACCTAGTAAATCTCCTTGGGGAGCACTGGTGCTGTTTGTAAAGAAACATGATGGAACGTTTAGCTTGTGCGTAGGTTACTGAGAGCTTAATAAGGTAACAATTAGGAACAAATACCCATTACCTCGAATAGATTATTTATTTGATAAGCTCCAAGGCGCTACAGTGTTTTCGAAAATTGACTTAATATCTGGGTATCATCAATTAAGAATAAAAGAGGAAGACATTCCAAAGACAACATTCCAAACACGGTATGGACACTATGCATTCTTGGTGATGCCTTTTGGCCTTACCAATGCTCCGGCAGTATACACGGATTTGATGAATTGTGTGTTTCGCCCATATCTTGATCAGTTTGTCATTGTGTTTATTGATGATATCCTAACCTACTCTAAGACAAAGGAGGAACATGAATACCATTTGCGTTTGTGTCTCCAAACACTAAAAGAACATCAACTATATGAAAAATTAAGTGAATGCAAATTCTAGTTGAAGGAAGTGAAATTTCTTGCACATGTTGTCTCAAAGAATGGGATAGGAGTGGACCCATCAAAAGTTGAGGCAGTGTTGAAATGGAACCCTCCAACAATACCATCCAAAGTTTGAAGTTTTCTAGGATTAGCTGGCTACTATCAGAGATTTATTCAAGATTTTTCAAAGATAGCATCTCTACTAATGAAGCTAACTTGTAAGGAAACCAGGTTTATTTGGAATGATAAATGTGAAACAACATCTAAAACCCTAAAGAAAAGGTTGACTGAGGCACCAACTCTGTCCTTGCTAAGGAGCGGAGTCTCGTATAAAGTATATTCTGATGCATGTGGACAAGGATTAAGATGTGTACTAATGCAGGATGATAAAGTTATTGTTTATGGCACTCGTCAACTAAAGCCACATGAAGTCAATTATCCAACTCATGACTTAGAATTAGCTGCAATCGTATTTGCCTTAAAATTTTGGAGGCATTATCTTTATGGGGAATATTTCCATGTTTACTTAGACCATAAGAGTCTAAAATAATTTTTTTCCCAAAAATAATTAAATATGAGACAAAGGGGATGGTTAGAATTTCTAAAAGTTTATGACTTTACATTGCATTATCATCCAGGGAAAGCAAATGTAGTTGCAGATGCATTAAGCTGAAAACCCTATGGCATAGTAGCCAATTTAATGATAAGAGAATGGAGAGATCTAGAGACCCTAGTCGAAATAAACGCTTGCACAAGGATGATTAGTGGAACAAGGGTTAACAAAGTAGCCCTTTTATGTAACCTTACTATTCAGCCAACTCTAGTAGGTAGAATATTACAAGCCCAAGAGGAAGATAAGGAGTTGAAGGAATTATTTACGAAGATGAAGGACAAGGAACCTACAGATTGGAACATTGGTAAAGATGGAGGTTATAGATTCAGAAATCGACTTTGTGTTCCAAATCAAATTGAATTGAAAAATGAAATTCTAATTGAAGCACATCACTCAAGGCTTACAGTGCACTCGGGAAGCACAAAAATGTTTAAGGATCTTAAGCGTTAATTTTGGTGGAATGGAATGAAGAAGGATTTCGCTGAATTTGTGGCAAAATGTTTTACATGCCAATAAATTAAAACTGAGCAGCAACGACTAGCAGGACTTCTACAACTACTTCCTATCGTTGAATGGAAATGGGAGCATATAATGATGGATTTAATTATTGGACTACCAATGACAAAACAGGGTCATGATGCAATATGGATAGTAGTGGATTGCTTAACAAAGTCGGCACATTTCATACCATACAACATGACCTACTCAATGGAGAAACTGAATATACTATATTTGAAATAAATTGTTCGACTACATGGCATACCAGTCACTATTTTTTTAGATAGAGACTCACTATTCACTTCAAGATTTTGGAAAAGTCTTCAAAAAGCATTAGGTTCATCACTAAACCTGAGTACAACCTTTCATCCTCAAACCGACGGACAAACTGAAAGGGTGAACCGAGTCATAGAAGATATGTTAAGATCTTGTATAATAGAATCTGAAACCACATGGGAAACTCACATACCATTAATAGAATTTGCATATAACAATAGTTATCACACGAGTATTGGTATGGCCCCATATAAAGCTTTGTACGGAAGACCTTGTCATTCGCCGTTATGTTATGCGGAAGTTAGAGATCGCGAACTTCTCAGTCTAGATCTAATAAAAGAAACAACAGAAAAGATTTCTATCATAAGGGAAAGATTACAAGCTGCACAATGTAGGAAAAAGAGTTATGCAAACCACATAAGAAATGATTTTGAATTTGAAGTAGGGGATCAAGTTCTTCTTAAAGTTTCTCTAGTACGAGGGGTAATGCGATTTGGAAAGAAGAAGGCAAAGTTATCACCTAGATTTATCGGACCATTTCGTATTACCAAGAAAATTGGTAAAGTTGCATACCAACTAGATTTACCTAAGAAATTACCAGATATTCATAATGTATTTTATATATCGATGCTACGAAAATATATTTCTAATACATCTCATGTGATTGATTTAAGCGACATTGAAGTTATAAAGGGAACCAAGTACATTGAAAGACCTG
Source organism: Allium fistulosum (assembly GCA_030737815.1). Classification (NCBI taxonomy): domain Eukaryota; kingdom Viridiplantae; phylum Streptophyta; class Magnoliopsida; order Asparagales; family Amaryllidaceae; genus Allium; species Allium fistulosum. The sequence continues at coordinate 417,389,872 of CM060907.1, read as the reverse complement.
TTCGCATTCTTGATAGAAATGTTAAGAAGTTAAGAACAAAAGATATTCCCTTTGTAAAAGTACAATGGAACCATCACAATGAGGACGAAGCATCATGGGAGGTTGAGTCAGAAATCCATAGAGATTGTCTAGAATTGTTTGAAACTTCGATTTCGAGGACGAAACCTTTTTCTAAGGGTGGTGGAATGTAACAGCCTAACTTAAATATCGAGTATGAAATTTTTTAAGAAATTATAAATGTACTAGTATAAACTATTTAGTGTCTACACCATCTCAATATGATTCAAACATTTTAGTATATTTGTATAATACACACACAGACATTACAAACAAAACAAATGGTATATGTAAATATACATTTATATTCATAACCATGTATAGGTTAGATGGTATGAGATGGTGAAGACAAGTGGCATCAAATGGAAAATACACGTGTTATAAGATTAAAGGAAATAATGACACATATACCTATTAGATGTGCATATGTAGAACCATCTTAAGACAACTAAGGAGGCATGTGTCAACATCCTAAGACTTGCATAAAGATAAGGTGGAAAAGTGTCCAAAGTAATATGACAAAACTAGCCTTAAGAAATGCTATAAATAGGATGGATATCTTCATTAGTTTTCCATGCTTTCATAAACTAAAATAAAAGTGAGATAAATAAGAGAAGCTTCGAGAAAGCCCAGGAAATAAAATACAAGTCTAAGCTACAATTTTAAGGTGAGAAAAACTATTTAAATCTATGTATTCATGTTATTCTATGAAGAGATGAGGTAACTATTAAGAATGAATGATAGTGGCTCGGATCTGTCAAAATGGTGTTCGGTAAATCATCCATAACTTCCGCAATTATTAATGAAATATTGATTTCTTTAATATTATGGAAAGCTAACTCATAGACCTACAACTTTAATGTTTATCAGTTTTCTATATTATTAAATATATATACCTGAAATCGAGGTGCAAAGTCAGGTTAATCTCAGCTCGAAATGAACTAGTGTATTTTCAAGAAAATACCTTACTTTGTCGAATTTTTATAATTATATAGATAAATAATTTTAGGGGTTTCCTTTCATGGTAATTAAGTAGACTAAGTAAGTTACTTGCTGAAGGAACTTTGGAGTTAAAATCTACTTTTATCATAGACAAATCGAATCAAACATTTTGCGGAAAAACTGGTCAAAAACCTGAGTTTTAGAAATAAATAACACTTCTGAAAATTTCAACACTTTTTAACTGTTACTAAATATGAAGTGTAATTTAAGGCCAGAATTTGCAATGATTCAGTCCAGCAACAATTTTAGTTGCTATAAAACTTTACATAGCGTTTTCGGAATGCAACTGTAACTGTTTAAAGTTTTAAACCTGAAATTAGCAACTCTTCTGATTTGCAACGCCTCATAACAGTTCAAATCTAAAACATAAACTTTTAGTGTTTAACTTGACCAGAACTTTTTATAGCACATCCAAAATGCTGTCTTTTTTTTAATTGTATAAAGTGATCTAACATGCCCAGAACTTTCCATAGCACATTAGAAAGGCTGCAGTAGCTGTTTTGAGTCTAAAACCATTATGAACTACTACAGAACTTTCCATAACGCCTTATAATCTGCAGCAGTTTTTATTTTAACAACCTTACTGATGCTGAATTTTTTTACAGCAATTTCTTAAACGCTATCTTTTCTATTTGGGACTTTAAAACAGTTTTTAAATGACTATTAACGTAATTATTCACTTCAATAATTTTGAGATCTTCTCTAACAGATATCAGAATATTCCTAAAGAGGTTTGGGGTTTGTCCTAAACCCATACATACATGAGTTTGGAAAGGTATTTTAAGTTACTTTTGGAAACATTTCCTCATGGATAATTACATCAAGGATGCGGTATAAGACAATAAATCTTGGGTAGTGCACCATTACTCTATGTTGGTATCAAGCCAAGTAGAGTATGTCCTTACTTAGTGACGGGATGCCAGCCGTAATAGGATAAGATATCCTAGGATCTAATCCAAATCGAGGGTGTGGTTTAGATTCATGATTGAATATTTAGACAAATCTTGGTTTGGGTTGAAAGAAGTTTATTTTAAAATTTCTATTACAAACTTGTTTACTTTAATATTTCGAAGTCTTCCTTGAATATTACTTTGAACTTTGGATTGGTAGAATCTCCAAAGAAATAATTTATAATGAAACTATAATATGGAAACCTTGTTAATACAACCCATTACGACATGACTTGAAAACTGGCTTAAATAGCTTTGAATGATTTTATATTCCGACATACCTTTGTTAATTTGTGATTCTATTCTATTAACACCATCTATTAGATGTAACATCGTCGCCTCTGGATAAGTTTGCCGAGCGGGGTGTTACAAAATTATAAATGTTTCAAAATAATATGACCTTAGATATGCATTTAACTTGATTTACTTATTTCATAACGTATGTTCAATGCCTCAATTTATTTGTTATCACCGTCTCATTTTTTAACGAATGTTATCATAATAGCTTTAGTAAGCTCAAGCGTACACAAAATTGTAGGAATCAAAAAGAATGAATTATGCTATAACAATAACATTGTGAACTAGGTATTCAAGAATAAAAATGGACCACAAAGGTTTCAAAGACTGAGAATGTAAATTTTAGCACGTTAAAAATTATTCTAAACATCACTTTTATATTGTACTTTGTAGTAAAAAAATTACTTTAGCATAACTGGGAAAATATGATAAAGGAGTGCAATAATAAATAAATTCATAAAATGTTTATAGTGCCCATGGTAAATTTCTACCACCGCCTATTGATTAGTTCACTCATATAATTTAGTTGGATACATGACCGTTACTCTAATTAGCTACCAATTTATTTAAATGGATAAAATAAGACAGATGCACTAGTATAATCTAAGAACTAAGCTAAAGAAGATCTAACGTTAAATATATTCATATAATATTCTCCTTAACCCAAGAAATCAAGAACATTTAATGTTAAATATATTTAAAAAATGTTCAACTTGATCCTAGCAGTCATCTTCCACCAACTATTAAAACTATAATATAATCACCATGCTTTGAAAAGATCTAATAATCCAGGACCACTGCTTCTTTGAACATTTATTTAGGCAAGAACGAAATAAAGATGAGTATTTTACTTCGGTGGTCAGGGACTGTGATGCATATTGCTTACATATAGAAGTGAAGCTGAATGGAGAATTGATTCCCCAAAGTTCAGAAACAAACGGGTTACGGTGAATTTATGCAAAAAAAATTATCAAATTTGTTTAAAATAATTTGCTTAACCTTAGAATTCAAAGATAGCAAATTTTAACAAAAGTTTAAAAAGTGTAAACATGTATAAGGTAACAAGAAGCTTATGAAAATAAAGCAACCAATGTCGCAAAAGCCTGAATGCTTCTTTTCTGCCAACCAAACAAGATTCCTAGCAACTTGAATTTATACTAAGAATCAGATACCATGTGGCATTTGTTGTTCTACGAAAAGCTAACCAGAAATATTGAAATATTAACAAAACTTAATCTGCAATCTCAGTTGAAAAATGGTGATTAATTTGTATATAATTATTTTTATCAGAATACAATATAAATTTGCTTTATAAAATTGCATAGACTCGACAAAATTATGCCAAGAACATAGAATTGAAGTTAGAATGTAGATAAAATGGTAGTGCATGATGATACTAAAAGAACCATATATATGGAATTTTGATGATAACAACCATACAAGAAAGCTAATAAAATGTTTATTGAGTTATTTCAGGTAAAAACGATGATGGAAAAGTTGGAAAATAAATGGTTAAAAATATGCAAAACTGGGACTCGAACCTTGATTGGCTGAGAGATAAGCTTATGCCTTTACCACTGAACTAAGCAATCTTCTGGAAATTATACTAATTCAGTCGACTAAAATCCTTGATCATTCGACTGAACCAGCCTAGGTCGACTAACTTATAAAAAAACAACCTACTGAATCAAGCCCGGTTCTCTGGACCAAAATTGGCCACTTTTAGTCGATTGAGTTTGGTCCTCAATCGACTGAGCTAGTACAAAAATGGCTATTTTTTTGAATTGGTGCCTTCGTGCCTCTTCGCTCTAGAATTTTCATCTCTTCACTCCTGCAGCCACTTCCCTTTATCAATAACGAATTTGGAAGGTTGCATCCCTATATTGGTATCCCTGCAACAACTATATAATCCCCTAACTATTCCTAAATCACTACACATTGAAATACAACTCTATGCTTTGATTTCCACTCCTAAACTCTCAATTCCTAAAACAGTTCTCTGAGTTCCAAGAAATTCAACTGATTCAGAGATTTCGACTATTTTGCTTCATCTCCACATCCCATACTCCAGTCGAATAAACTCCTTAGCCTCTACACCTCCACTCAATATAGTTTGGTCTAGCTATAGTGGTTATTGCACATCAAAGTGACATTTTGTATATCAAGATACGCTGTACCAGAAAGTAACATTTGTTACACTTCTTGTAATTGTTGCTGAAGTCCTGTTCGGTTGTTCGGATAGAGTCTGTAAAACTATTCTTTCGGGTGAAGTGAGGGTGCTGATAGTGAAATACTAAAGGGGAGCTATGGGACTAGACGTAGGACGGGAGGTCCAAACCAGTATAAAATCGATTGTGTGATTTATTATACTATTCGACTGCATTTACATTGTTTACTACTATCAGCCATTTTCAATCCGATGCATAGAGACTAACAAGTAGTATCAAAGCCTGGAACTCTATTGATCGTCACAACATCATAGAATAATGGCTAGAAAGTTATGATCCAGTCAGAGCTCAAAAAGAGTCAAGAAAAAAACAAATTTCTAGAAGCGAGAAACAATCTATAGAATCAAGGTACATGTGTTGTGTGGCTAATCTCAAATCAATATTGGTACACTTAGATTCTACATACAGTGATCTTTTACAACTGCATGAGAAGTTATTAAAATATTTTAAAGCATCACAAAAGGTTAATTCTATTGTTTTAGCTAAATCAGATGATTGTGAGCGTAAAATTAGTATTTTAACGGAAGAAAGTAAGTTTTTAGTAAAATAGACTGAATTTTTGAAATTACATTAAAAGTGCTTTTTTTACAAAAATATTTTCTATTAAAAGATAACGAGTGCTTAAACAATAAAAATACCGATCTTTTAAAGGAAATTGAAATTTTGCAAAATAAAAATATATTTTTGAAAAATTCGTTAATTGATTCTAATTCTAAAATTTTGTCTCTTGAAAAAGAGAATAGGGCTTCAAATGATAAGAATCTAGAATTAATTAAAGAATGTGAATTTTTAAAGGATAAAAATATTATGTTGCAAAAAGAAATTTGTGATTCCAAAGCAGTTTTTGTTAAATTAAATGAGAAAATCAAAAATTTTAATAGAGAAAAAGATGATTTATCTTCCTTAACTACTAATAGCAAATCTTAAAATAATAGAACTAGTTTAGACTATAAACAAGATAATTGTAGAAAAAAGTACTAGATATGCATTCCTGCATACACATTTTAATGCTAGTATTAAAAGTAGAGATAGTTCTAAAACCAATCCATGTCATATTAGTATTATGCTTAGAATTAGAAAAAAATCCTTTGAATACTAAATTAATGACAATTAATGTCAATATATGGGTTCCTACTAATCTAACTGATTATAATAGACAATCAAACATTAGCAATTATTATAACACTATGATTAATAGTGAAAATTATATTTTTATGAGATCAACCACATCTAACTAGATATGGTTTCCTGAGTCGTAAACCTTATATCTATTATAAAATGAGTATTATTTTGGTTACATTTGACATACCTATTTGATACTCATCGCTTTACATTAATGTTAAAAAAAATATTTTTGATTTCTCTGTAATATTCTCCATTTATTTTTAATTTTCTCATACTTTTTGTTAGTTACAACTGGGGAGAAATAATGAGTATATTGATAGGGGGAGTACATAGTTAAAAGTTAAAGAGAAACATTATACTTAGGGGGAGTTTTTTATGATATAGTATGCCAATGCTTTTACCCCTTTTTGTTGATGACAAGGGGGGAAAGAACATGTGCTTTACATATTTTATATTAGCATCTATATAAAGTTGAGGGAAATAAACTTATTATACATAACATATATTTAGGGGGAGCTATTATTTTATATTATAAGGTTGTGTGGTTGTCATCATCAAAAAGGGGGAGAATGAAAGAACCATATATATGGTGTTTTGATGATAACAACTATACAACAATGCTACAAATATGTTTATTGAGTTATTTCACGTCAAAAGAATGATGGAAAAGTTGGAAAATAAATTGGTTAAAAATATTCAAAGCTGGGACTTAAACCCTGATGGGCTGAGAGATAAGCCTATGCCTTTACCATTGAACTAAGCAAGCTTTTGGAAATTACATCGATTCAGTTGACTAAATCCTTGCTCAGTAGACTGAACCAGCCTAAGTCGACTAACTTATAAAAAATAGCCTAATGAATCAAGCCTTGCTCTCTGGACCATAATTGCTCACTTTCAGTCGACTGAATTTGGTCCTCAAGCTAGTACAAAAACGGCTATTTTTTGAATTGGTGTCTTCGTGTCTCTTCGCCCTAGAAATTGTATCTCTTCACTTCATCAGCCACTTCTCTTCATCATAGCGAATTTGGAAGGTTTCATCCCTACATTAGCATCCCTACAAAAACTATATAATTCCCTAACCATTCTTGAATCACTACACATTGAAATACAACTCTATGCTTTTGTTTCCACTACTAAACTATCAATTCCTAAAGTAATTATTCGAGTTCCTAGAAATTCATTTAATTAAGAGATTTAGGCTAGTTTGCTTCATCTCCACATCCCATACTCCAATTGAATAAACTCCTTACCCTCTACACCTCCGCTCAATATAGTTTGGTCTAGTTATAGGAGTTATTATACATCAAAGTCACATTTTTTATATCAAGATATGATGTGTCAGAAAGTAACATTTGTTACACTTCTTGTAATTGTAGTTGAAGTCTTATTCGATTGTTCAGGCAGAATCTGTAAACCTGTTCCTCCGAGTGAAGTGAGGGTGTTGATAGTGAAATACTGAAGGGGAGCTTCGGGACTGGACGTAGGATGGGAGGTCTGAACCAGTATAAAATCGATTGTGTGATCTACAATACGATTCCACTTCATTTACATTGTTTACTACTATCGGCCATTTTCGATCCAATGCATAGCTGCTAACAGATACCATCATCTGTAATTCAATGACAAATATGGGATTTTTATTGAATTTTGATGACTATTATGGAGAATTGAAGTGGTCGGAAGTAGCTTGGTGATGGAGAAGACGGTTCACAAATCAGAGCTTGGAGGAGGAAGATATGGCGATGAAGGTGGAGTACTGTGGTCACCATCAGGAGGCAGACGTCTGTCATAAAGTGACATATATCTGTGATGACATGATTTGGAATTTAAGGCTTGGGACAGACATCTGTCATGTTGGGATTGAAATCTGTGGTTTCAAGGAAAGCTTTCCTGAAACATATGACAAACATATGTCATAATGTGATAGACGTCTGTCACGGCTTTCAGCCTATTTTTGGCTCGGGCAGTTTTGTTAGATTTGTGAAGCTTCAAGTGGCATTTCGAGAATTTGCTAAGGAAAGATCTCTCCCTATATAAGCTATTTTCAAGATTCAAAGCAATTAGAGCACTCCAAGTGTTTTGATTAAGGGTTTGTCCTCCACTAACTAGGCTTTAGCAAAACCTAGTTTTCTTCAATTCTCTTCTCCATAAACCTATTCTATTTGAATATTAATCATTGTAACCAATCTATTGTACTCTTCTCATTGGTATTAATAAAGGCTCTCTCTCAAAGTGGATGTGCACTAACAAGACATTAGTGGAACCACTGTAAATTAGTGTTGCAATTTATTTTATCTTTATTGCTTTATTGCTTTATTTCTCTATTGCTTGTTTGGTGATTATGATTGATTTTGGATTGGATTGAGATATTGATTGGTTTCTTTTTCACTTCTTACAACGATCTTGTTTTCCGCTGTTCTTTGGGGTTTTGATTCGATTGATCTTGAGTTAGAATTCCCATAATATTTGGTATCAGAGAACTGGTGTTGGTAGGTGGTGGTGGAAACGCCAGAATTAGATAATACCTTAAGTAGTCCCTCAATGGTTAGTCCAAGTGATGTAGTGCTATATGTACGTGGATCATACGCAGCTTCAGGATCACAATTGGTTACAGACAAGTGGAATGGCAATAATAATTTTAAAAAGTGGCAACAGAAGAAAAAAGTGGTTCTTAGGCGGAATCGAGTGCATGGGTAGTGTTTGATACACATTTGTTGCCGGTGGACATCTCGGAAGTTGAGAGAGAGGAAATGGAAGAATGGGCATTCATTACACTTCAATTTTCTATAAGAGAGAATGCGATCTCCGAAAAAAGTGGTGAGACTATTGCTAAAGGTATATGGGACAAGTTGGAGGAGTTGTAAATGAAGAAGTCACTAACTAATCGTCTGATCTTTTTTGGCAAGGCCATCCGGTTTTTGTAGTGGACCGTCCATTTTTTATTACAACAAAGTAATAAGTACATATTAGAACCAGGAGTCAGGCCGATTGCCTAAACTACTATTTGAACCAAACTAGCTTAAAGGACTGGAGTTAGGCAACATGCCTAAGCTACAAAAAAACTACAAATTACTCTAACACCACGTAGGATGCATTCACTTATCTAGCTGCATAAGGCAGACACACGTACCACAAACCGGCTAAACAAACCACAAGTCGCACAAAGGCAATCACATAAACTGCTAGCTACATAACAGCCACACAAACGTAAGAAACTCAAACACTAATCTCTAAACAAATCATTTTCCAACCGATTCCACCAGGAAACCCAAACACAGGCCCCCTAAGATAACATTCAGCACAAACTTCAAATAACTTGCACACCAAAATATCACAAGCAAGTGCAAAGCACCAGAACAAAAATAAGCACAGTGATAACAAAAGGAGTCGGAACAACAACCAAGACCAAATGCCGCACAAAGATCAGAAAGACAGGATTTGAGAGGGACACAATTCACCAAAGGAGCCGAAAGAGGAACACAGATTACCAAACAACCAGTAGCAACCCGTTGGAGAGCAATCCCATAGCAAACTGGGAGAGGTAATCGAAAAAAGGGCATCGCAAACCAAGCGCTAACATCGAAAGCCAGGAATTCATCCACGGAAAGCATGAAGAAAAAGGCGACATTTGATCTTGTTGCGAACGTTCTTCGCCTATAAGATGAAAGAGGGTACTTCGCTAAAGGTGCACTTGAATGTCTTTTATGATTTGCAAATGAAGATGAAGGCGGTAGATTTGAAGATTGAGGAAGAGCAAAAGGCAATGATATTGTTGTGTTCATTACCGAACCATTATATGGGTTTCTCAAATAGTTTATCCATAGTGGAGATACATTTACCCTTAATGATGTCAAAACGAGTCTTCTTAGCGAGGAGTTGCACGATCAAATGAAAGAGTTGGGTGATTGAAGTAATGGTGCTAGTAGTGGTCACAGTTTATTTGCAGAGAAGGGGAGATATGAGAAGAAAGGGAACCAGGGGCGTTCTAAATCAAGAAAGCCTGGTTGGAGAGGAAAGTCAAAGGAAAGAAATGGCAAGTGCTTTATTTGTAAGAAACTCGGTCATTAGAAGAATGAGTGTACGGACAAAGAGAAGACAAAGAAGGAAGTATCATCTTCATCTGTAACGGTGGAGAGTGGAATTGGTGAGGGGGATGTAGATGTTCTGATGGTGGTAGCAACGGATGTATCGGGTAGCAAACAGGTGCTCGATTCGGGGGCGCCTTATCATATGATGCCGAATAAGAATTGTTTTTCTTCTTATGTCGACAAAGAAGGAAATTCAATTATTATGGGGGAATGGTGTTATTTGTAAGTCGAAGGGCATTAGCTCCATGCAAATTCGGATGTTTGATGGAGTGGTTTGTACTCTCACTAATGTACGCTATGTTTCGAGAGTTCATAAGTCTCTTATCTCTTTGGGGCAGTTAGAATCTTTAGGATGTAAGATCACTATTGAGATTGATAGCTTGCAGGTTTCAAAAGGTGCACTTGTGGTGATAAAAGGTGCTAGGACTCATGGTGTTTATTTTCTTCAAGGAGCAACTACAGAAGGGGAAACTTGTGTGGGAGTTGATAGCTCTCGTGGCTTGGATGCGACTAGATTATGGCATTTGAGGTTAGGTCATATCGTAGAGAAGAATTTGGATATTCTTCGAAAGAGGGAGATGATCAATGGAGAGATTTTCAACAAACTAGAGTTTTGCGAGGAATGTGTCATGGAGAAGCAAACTAAAGTTTCATTCGGTGAAGGAAAACATGATTCGAAAAGGGTTCTTGAGTATTTTCACACGGATGTTTGGGGACCGGCACCGGTAGCTTCTTTGGGAGGAGCTCACTATTATATTTCTTTCACTGATGATTTTTCTTAGAAGGTATGTGTGTGTATAATGAAGGCCAAGTCAGAGGCATTTGCAAAGTTCAAAGCTGGAAGGATCTTGTTAAGAATGAGAGTGGTAAGTCTTTTAAGGTTTTAAGGTCCGATAATGGGGGAGAATATGGTTCTGGAGAGTTCTTGGAATTTTGCAAGCATCATGGTATTCGGAGGCATTTTACTACACCAGAAGATTCATAGACAAATAATGTTGTGGAGCAGATGAACCGTACTCTATTTGAAAAAGCTCGATGCTTGAGACTAACATCGGGTTTGTCTAAGGGATTTTGGGCCAAAACTTTGTCAATCGCGATGCATATTGTTAATCAAATTCCATGCTCGGCTATTGGTAACATAATTTCAGTTGGAAGTGTGGAAGGGAAAGAGCATTGGCTTGAGTTATCTTCGTGTGTTTGGTAGTCCGGTTTATGTGCATGATCCATGAAATGATAAGCTTGAGCCTAGAGCTTTCAAAGGGGTCTTGCTTGGCTATACGAACGGTGTAAAAGGCTATTGGATTTAGAATCCAAAAATGAAGAAGGTTGTGAATTCTCGTCATGTTATTTTTGATGAGTCGGCTTTGTTCAAGGAGAATAAGGGCTCATCGAATGTTCCAGAATGAGAGCCCACGTTTAGTCCAAGGAGTAGGGTAGTTGAAGATTCTTGTGAGGAGGAAGCGGTTGATGTTACATCACATAGTCCACAGGGTTCCTCTAGTAGTGTTGGTGATGTACGTGATTCTAGAGAGGATTTGATTCAAAGTGGAGCCGAAAGGAGTTTGGGGGATGATATTGCTACTCGGGTTGGTCGTCATGCTATAAGGACACCCGATAGATATGGTGATTGGAACTATCTTAGCTTTTGTGATAATTTGGACTATGCTACTCATGTTGTCCAGGATGAGCCGATGGACCTTGATGACATCATGGATTCGAGTAATAGCTTGAAGTGGATTTGTGCCATGGAGGAAGAGATGCAATCGTTGATGATGAATCAAACTTGGGATTTGGTTTCACTTTCCTAAAGAAAACCGTGCTATTGGGTGAAAATTGATATACAAGGTGAAGGATGATGGGAGATACAAAGCTAGGCTAGTGGCTAAGGGGTTTGCACAAAGGAAAGGAAAGGAGTATGATGATATTTTCACACCGGTTGGGCACCATACTTCTATCCGGATATTACTTGCTATAGTTGCTATTCACGACTTGGAGTTGGAGCAACATGATGTGAAAACTTCCTTCTTGCATGGTGACCGGGATGAAGACGTCTACATTGTAACATCCCCATTTGGAGGTCCAAAACTAACCGCTATGGATGCTGTATTCATCTATAGTTATTAATTCTCGATGACCAAATGCAATAATGTTAGATACATTGATATACCGAAAACACATGAATATGAAAAAAAAATTAAACTCAAATTAAAACAAATTTCTCATTTCATTATAGATAGTATTTCAGATTCATTACATAATCCCATACGTTAGCCACGTTCATAGAAATTACAATTTATTACAAAATACGCCAAGAGTGACATATGAAGAGGCCTCCTTGGTTGATCAGAGTCTAAATATAGGCACTAAACAGCTTTTCCATTACATCCAAAACACAGCGGAATCAAACAAAAAGAACTCCTAATAGCTAGATTGCCTCCTGCATGTCTCCGGAAGCTTATTCATCTAAAGGAGAACCTGAAAACCTTAATTCTCAAACTACTGAAAATTAATTGAACACCCAAGAGTTTGAGGGAAAAACATATACTTCGAGTTGGAAAAAAAGTCTGGTGTGAATAATAACTACCATCTCGAACCACATAGATACCTAGTGAGACCATGCCACTTAGCGGAACGGGTTTTCCGTCACTAGTATCTTAACCCAATTTATAATAACCATATATTGTGCACCTGCATCCATAATGGTTAAGACATAACATAGTATAATGTATCTTGGTGATATGCAAATATGCAATATGTTCTGGATTTCCCATTCCCATTTACCTGGCTATTTGTCTCAAGCTATAGTTTCTAGGGTCACTATTAACCTATTAGTATTTGTGGGCTGACTAGGAACCTATTGGATTCTCCAATAACATCTTCATGTCATAGTTTTAATGGGATCACTATGTACCTATCGATCTCTTTCAATAACCTATTCCGGACATAGTTTTCATGGGATCACTAAGAATCTATTAGCCCCTGCTAATAACAATCTCCTTACATAGTTTTTCTTGAGCTTACTAAGAACATGTCTAAACCAATGATCTTTGATCAGCTTTGGGCGTCCTATATCCTGGTCTATCTGACCTCCGAAATGCAATTCTACTCATGCAGGAGTTCAACTCCATGTGTGTGTATATATATTCACTATTGGGTCAACCTAGGTTGTTATTCTGCCCTTACCCCAAGATGTAGATATGTGTTGTAAATGAAGCGAATACAATTACAAAGCATTAAAGATAACTGATCAAACAACGTAACAACATAAACATCCATGGTTAAATTTCCTGTAATCGTTCTTCTGATGAAATATGAGTAATACCCTTAACCCGCTATCTTATCAAGGAAAACTTCATTTAAGAATAGTTTAATGCCATTTCCAAACTCTTTCATATTGCCATGTATTTACTTTAAAAATGAGATTGGGTTTCTTATTTGAAAACGAAGGCTTTCGACTAGATCCTTCGTATCATTATGACATCATGAGTTACCCTTCGTCATTCTCCCTTTCAAAAGCATTACTTAAAATGTTAGACTTTCCCTTTTGAAACCATTAAATAATACCATTTGAAAGCATTGAAACCTTCCTTTCGAAACATTTAAAGGTATACCTTTCGAAACGTTTAAAACTTACCTTTCGAAGGCATTTAGTTCAAGTAGAATTTATAGAAGCATAGCTTCAAAACCATTTGAAAGTATCTCTTTCGAAATCATTGGGTTTAACATTAAAGAAAACTACTGGGTCAAAGAGAACAAAAGTGAAAGTATCCCTTTCAAAAGCATTGATTTCAAGTAAAATAGTTGGGGAAAATGATAGCTATGAAACCAACCTTTCGAAACCATTGCCTCCAAACTCTTGTTTAAAAGCGGCTAAAGAAACCCTTTCGAAAGCATTGAGAAGGCGGCTTCACAATTAAAAAGACAAAAGCTTCCCTATTGAATACATTGATTTAAGGTTATAAAGAAAAGCGGCATTTAACAAATTCGAAAGGTATAAATGCGACAGCAAGGTATCGAATAAGTTCAAATGCGCCAACCCTTACAAACGCTTCTTAAAAACAACGGTAAGTTGGATTGATTCGAAAGCTTATAAAAATGGCTTCAACCCCTTCAAAAGCATGCTTTTGACATAGTCTCATTCGCCTTTCTCCAATACACTACATATCAATGGCTTGATACCATGTGCACTGGATTTGAATGGGTATGAAAAGTCCTTGGCGGAAGTATGGTGACGGAAGCAAGCAAGCGGTAGTGGCAAAGTTGTAATTCGATACAAAACTGATTTTTATGCTTTTCATAGTAATTATTTTTTACCTAACTTTCCTAATTTTTCAAAATATGATTGGTTGCCAATTCTTTATCAAAATTCTTTTCTAAAAGGCTGCCGAATTCAATAATTAACAAATGAAATCATTTTAACAAATAAGCCCTTCCCCTTAACAAAATATTTAAAACATTTAAGTCCTTTATCTTAAATAATTTAATAACCATAGAAAACTTTTAGGAAAAATCCCCAAAATCACAATTATCACTTTTTATATATTTTCTAACATATATACATTTTAGACCCGAAAACGATACTTGATTGCCTTAAATAATTTAAACCCAAAATTATCGATTTCTTCCATTCAAAATTAATAATAAATTATCCATAACATGGATTATTATGAAAATTTAAACCCATCTCCAAAATAATATTTTGCATAACATATTCAAACATCATGGCATTCAAAAATCAATTTGCACGATTTTGACTTTAAAATTGAATTATGTCATCCCACAAAATCCTTGTTTAAATTATAACGTAGCATATAATCAAAGAATATCACCATTTATCCATTCAAATGGTTTTAAACCTTAAAAATCAAATATAAACGTTCAAGAAGACATATATGAGATGGTTTAGATAATTATTCACCTTGTTTGGATAAGGAACTTGAGATTTGTTCTTCACTTTAGCATTCCTAGCTTTAATCTTAGCCTCTAATTGATTTCGAGCTCCTCTTCTCCTAGGATTGTGGCAAGCCGGCCTTGCTCCTTTGTTTATGTTTTTGATTTATGAAAATGTGAATGAGGTAAGGGGTTTAGGGGTCTATTACCATATTGCCCTTACCTTATTTTCTTAGGTATTTAACTTATAATCCATTTTTATAAATCCATCTAGTTAAGGCACGACCCTAATTAGATCTCAAATCTCAACTCGCTTATCACTATAATCTCTACATTAATCCTTTTAGTTTATCTAATTAAATCTCTGAATAAAATTAAGGGTGTTACAGGCTCCCCTCCTTAAAATAATTCGTCTTTGAAATTTAGCTAGGACTATATATTAAGTGTAGTAATCATTTATAACATCTCTTAACTACCATACTAGCCTACTTGACTAGCAAACAATATATATATATATAACAGATATAGAACATACCCTTATAATAGATCAAGATAAGTATCTCTAATCCAGTCTCCCAAGTACAATCCCCCTCGTTGTCGCTCCACTTAACTTTCACCAACTTAACTGTCTAGTTTCTTAACCTCTTCTCATCTCTCACTACAACCCAAACTGGTTTCTTAACAAAAGTCAAATCCGGTTCTACCATTAAATTTTCCAATGCAGTCGGAGGGATAGTAGTCTCTGGATCACGTACATACTTACGAAGATGAGACACATGAAACATATTATAGACACCTACCAAACTACTCGGTAACTCTACTCTGTATGCGAGCTTTTCAATTCTCTCTATAACTGAGAATGCTCCATCATATCTCGGTGCCAGTTTCCTTGACTTCCCGAATCGTACCACACCCTTCATCGATGATACTTTAGTGAAATCCCTATCTCCAACTGAGAACTCTAGATCCTTACGCCTCTTATTTGTGTAACTCTTTTGTCTAGACTAAGCTTCCTTCATCCTACCTCGAATCAACTCAATCTTCTCTATTGTCTCTCTTACCAGATCTGGACCTAAGAGTAATCTGTCTCTAGTTTCCAACCAACATGCCGGTGACTTGCATGGCCTTCCATACAAAGCTTCGAAAAGCGCCAATCCTATACCAGTCTGATAATTATTATTATAGGAAAACTCAACTAAGTGTAGGTGATCTTCTCATGATCCACCAAAATCTAATACACAAGCTCTTAATAGATCCTCCAGCCACCTCTGGTGTCTCATATTCACCTCCTTCTAAGAGAATAAATACCTTTAGGACTTATTATCTGTGTATAACTAAAATCTCTCCCCTAAGAGTTAATGTCTTCATATTTTTAGTGCGAAGAACACCGTTTCCAACTCTAGATCATAGGTAGGATATCTCACTTCATGCGGTCTAAGTTTCCATGAAGCATAGGCAATAACTTTACCTTTTTGCATCAACACAGCCCCTAATCTGGTTCCACATGCATCAATATACACTACTAATCCTTAATACCCATCTAGAACTACTAACACAGGCGCGTTGGTCAACAGATTCTTTAATTTAAGGAATGCTTCCTCATATTTGTAAGACCAAATAAACTTCACGTTCTTCTTGGTTAGCTTGGTCAAAGGCGCTGCTATCCGCGAGAAATTCTTAATGAATCTACGGTAATAGCCAGCGAATCCAAGAAAATTTCCGATCTCAGTCATTGTCTCTGGTCTCTTCCATTTGTTAATAGCTTCGATCTTGATAGAGTTAAGGGTATACCCTAGGGGCAATTATGTAATTTGTTACATATATCTAACTCGTTGACCAACCCTGTTCGAAATAAAGGTGTTTTCTTTCTATTATATACTTGATATAATGCGGTTATATTAATTAATCAATTTAATTAAAAGTATATTTAATAGAAAATCCATAAATGGTATGTTTTGTGATAGTAGTTACAAAGTGTTGTAATCGTGAGTAATTTATCATAATGAAACAAATATACCATTTTAAATGTTTCTAGCCAAGATGCATCGAGATTGGATATCGATGTATCCGTTGAGACTAGAGTATGTAACGTTCTCCAAATGTTGGGCAGTGTATTACTCATGGTTGCTGGGGGTACCCAGAGGTTACGTACTGATAGTTATTGGATAACTATGGAATGACTCACCCGATAGTTTTCTGTTGGTTAATATACTAAGGTCAAGTAGAAAATATCGATGCGATTAATTTACACAGTTTTTTTGACTTAAGAATACTGTAGATCTTCAATGTGGAAGCTCCGCTTTAATTATAGTCAAATTATGGCACGACGTCCATCAAGTGACTATAGTTGGGTCGAGTCGAAGTATTGGAAGTGAAACATTATTCAAGAGAGGATTCATCTCCTTAGTTATATAGGGTTTGTATCACGGTCAACTTAAGTCACACGAAGTCAACATCTCTGGCCAGAGTAGTTCGATTTATAATAATTGTTATTATTGAACCTAGATCTTTGTGTTTGGATTATAGAGTTGAATATGGATGATATTGGAATTTCGACCATAACCAAATTCAATAAATCCAAAGTGATATAGTTTTGATGAAGAGAATTGGCGTAACACAAAGGGGTAACGCTTAATAAAGTGAAATTGGATTTTACCAAAGTTTAGTAAGCGATAAATTTGGCCATAATGTCACACCACCTGCTAAGTGAAGTGTGAACGTTGACATTCGAATAGTTCAATGTTGATCGCTGACCGAATTTACACCCAAGAGTCACACAACCGAAATAATTAATCCTCTTTGGACCAAACGATTTAATTGATTTATAATTGTTATAAATTAATTAACTTAACTAATATTTATGAAATATTAATTATGAAATTTGAATGTGATATGAGAAATAAATTTATTGCGTATATTTATAATAGTTGTAAATATATTGGTCGATATAAGATATCGATAAGAAATTGAGTTAAATATGATTGTACATATTTAATTTGGGTTAAATGGGCTAACAACCCATGAAATTATGGAGTTGTAGTCATTGGTTATGGCTAGGGTTAGAGGTGGCTTGAAAAAATGGTTATGGTTTGGAGAAGTGTGGTTAAGATCTAGTGGTTTGCTCTCTTATCTTACCATATAAATAAATGGCCTTAAAGCCCTAATTTGTTAGAATTCTTTCTATTCATTTTTAAGCCGCCACCCTCTTTACTCTTTCATGGCTAAAACCATCCTCTAATTCAATCCTAAAATTCTCATATCAAATTATAAACAAAACTAAAAGCTATTTGATAGTAATTGGTCGTAGATACCAGATCAGCAATCCGAAGAATCAAAACATTTCAAAAGAACGGAATTGATTATTCAAAGTGGACTTTAGGGCATCTAATTTGGGTAACTTTGAGTTTATTTTTAACATATTATTGTACTTTCATAATTTGTTAATCATATGAACATATGCGTATAATTAGATTGTTGTTTTGTTAGTTAGGTGAGGTTTTTGTACATATTTATGTTGTCACAGTGGAGATTGAATATGTGTATAATAATTAAAGATCTATTCCATGATTATGTTTTAGATCTGAAATTAAAAATTAAAATTAATTTTAAATTTGAAACTATTTATGTTTATACATATTGATCATATGTGTAAACCTTATATGTTAATCTTTTGTGTTAAATCTTCACATACAATTTACCCCAAGAGTCACGAACCGAAATAATTAATTCTCTTTAGACCAAACGATTTAATTGATTTATAATTGTTATAAATTAATTAAATTAATTAATATTAATGAAATATTAATTATGAAATTTGAATGTGATATGAGAAATAAATTTATTGCGTATATTTATAATAGTTGTAAATATATTGGTCGATATAAGATATTGATAAGAAATTGAGTTAAATATGATTGTACATATTTAATTTGGGTTGAATGGGCTAACAACCCATGAAATTATGGAGTTGTAGGCGTTGGTTATGGCTAGGGTTAGAGGTGACTTGAACAAATGGTTAGGGTTTGGAGATGTGTGGTTAAGATTTATTGGTTTGCTCTCTTATCTTACCATATAAATAAACGGTCTCAAAACTCTAATTGTTAGAATCTTTTTGTTCATTTTTGAGCCGCCACCCTCTTTCCTCTTTCATGGCTAAAACCCTCCTCTAATGCAATCCTAAAATTCTATCAAATTCAAATCAAAACTAAAAGCTATTTGATAGTAATTGGTTGTAGATTCCAGATCAGCAATCTGAAGAATCAAAACATTTCAAAAGAAAGGAATTGATTATTCATGGTGGAATTTAGGGCATCTAATTTGGGTAACTTTGATTTTATTTTTATCATATTATTGTGCTTTCATAATTTGTTAATCATATGAACATATGTGTATAATTAGATTGCCGTTTTGTTAGTTATATGAGATTTTTGTACGTATATATGTTGCCACAATGGAGATTGGATATGTGCATAATAATTAAAGATCTATTCCATGATTATGTTTCAGATCTAAAATTAGACATTAAAATTAATTTTAAGTTTGAAATTATGTATATTTATACATATTGATCATATGTGTAAATCTTATATGTTAATCTTTTGTGTTAAATCTTCACATACAATTTGAATTAAGAGATATGTTTTATTATATGTTGTATTTATAGATTTGAATATTTGCAAAAGAAATTTGTGTTAATTATGAATTATAAGTGCTGAATGTTTTTTTATATTTATATATTTTATTAATTTTAATATTGAATGATTATCTGAACCAATAAATTCATATATAATAATAAATGTTTCTTAACTTTAGTTTAATATTTTCTAAAAGTCATCCTTCATGTCAGAAGCCTTTAGAAAAAATTTCAGAATTTTTGAACTTAAAATAATAATTTTAAAAATTAATTTTATTTTGGACCTGAAAACAATTAATTAAATAAAAATATCATTTTAATTTACAAAATTCTGGAAATTTTTTTAAGATCCATAATATGTTAAAGAAACCTCAGAAAAAGTATCAGATTTTTATAACATAATTTTATAATTTTAATAATTAATTTTATTTTGGGCCTGCAATAAATTATATATTTAAAATATTAATTTTTTTGAGAAAATTTTAGAAATTTTTCTAAGGCCAAAAATGTGCTTTTATATTTTCTAAAATTATAATATTTATAATTTTATTATATGGTTATTTTATGACAATTTATTATGGCTAAATGTGTTTCATTCAATATATTAAATATATATGTATATTAAATAATAAAATCTTTGGAATTCCAAATCTAGTGTATTTTCTAACTGGTAATTGTAAATGAAAGGAATTTTTAACCTTTTTATATATATATTTACTTATTGTTATTTATAGTTTAATATATTATCATATAAATAAATAAATAAATATTTTCTATAATATTTTAATAATAAAAGTAAATTTTATGCATACATAAAATAGATATATATAATTTTTCAAAATAATCACATGAAATTCATAGTTATATATTTACGCACATATTTGACAACATACAATACATACAAAATGAGCTAATGTATCCGTTGCGATGCAAATCCCAACATCTATATACGGGTATGATATAACCTGCACGGATTGCTATGTTACACATGCACACACGTATATATACATATATGTGTGTGTGTGTATGATACATATATATACACATAAATATATAAGAAAAACCAAAATTAAACAAATCTCAAACTACTATTTGTAAATTTAAATAAAATACACGATTTCATTTAAATCAAATTAAGAAAAGTTCTAAATAAATTTAGACTTCATAGGCCCTTTAAAGATCCAAAAGGGCTAAAATTTTTGAAATTCACTCATTTCTTCCGCTGCGGGCAGGCCCAGTTCCTTCAATAGTATCAGTGCCCAATAGCCTATGCGGTCTAAATTAGTGATGTTATGGCTAACTAATTAAGCTTGCGCACTTAGTACGGTGTCTAGAAAGGTGATGTCTAGGATTAGAATTGGATAATCAAGTACCATGTCCTACCTGGTTACCTGCCTGGCCTAAAAGGTGATGTGAGCCCAAAGGTTTCCTCTAATAGAAAAGGCCCAATTTGAATTGGGCCTTGGGCTAATTTTCAAACAGTTTTGAAAATTAAGACATGATATTAAATTTAAAAGTTAAATTTAAAATGAAAACATGTTTATTATAAAAGGTTATAATATAACATAAATTTTCAAAATGTTTGAAAATTTAATGAAAAAGTTCAAAATGTTTGAAACTATGTAAATATTAATTTCAAATAAAATTATTAATAAGATTAATAATATAAATTAATTAAATGAGTTAATTAATTAATACTTATAAACATGTATTATATATGTTGATATATGTAATGTTATTTTAAAGTGTTTAAGATAACATAAGCATACATGTATGTATATAAGATAAAATTTTGAAATTTATATAATTTAATTAAAATGGTTTAATTAATAAATTAATTAAAGGTTAATTAATTAAATAAAAATACACATATATAAGATATATGTGTTACACTATAAAAGTTATTGTAGATATGTCCAATATAAAAGTTGTATTGGAATACTAATATAAAATTAGTTAAAGAGTTAATTAAGTAAAATTAATTAAAAAAGATTTAATTAATGAAATATTATACATAAGTCTATCATATAAGTAATATGAAATATAAAAGTTATTTAACAACAAAACTTATATGATATGAATGTATAAACTAAAAGTGGAACATTAAAGAAACCCAAATAGACTTAAGGAATAAATACATACGTAAATGTACGTATACTATGATTTCTGATGTGTATGACACTTGAATCACGAGGGTATTTCATAAGAAATACATTATTCCATAAGTTGATATCACTCAATATAATATATTGAAGATTATGAACCTTCAATATAATGCTGCCTCTACCATATATATATATATATATATATATATATTAATAAATTACTTGCATACTCCTTAGTTGTTGAGCAAACTCAAGCTGGGGATGTTATGTGTAGTATTATTAATATATTGAACAGATGAGGTAAGATAACTATACGTATTTGTTGAGAAAACTCAAGGTACATATACTATACTTAGGCCATCACGATATGGTAGGTACGAGTGAATAATCTCTTTCAATTTGTTGAGAAAACTCAAGGTCGAAATAAGATTAGGACAAAGAAAAATGGGTTAAGAGTTGTATGTGATACAACCAATAAGGAGTTATCCCTCGTTTGTGGGGCTATGATTTGCTAAGCAAACTCAGGGTCAGAATACCAAGACAAATGAGTCCTAACACCCACTAGTGAAGTCGAAAGACTTCTGTGTTTCATCTTAGGGTTTGGAGAAACATAAAAGACTGGTGGGAGCCTTATTAGAAAAATGAAATGGTAACATTTAACCTTTCTAATATTGTAAGAACATATGCTAAATAATGTTATAATTATCCACAATGATAAATTTGTGCATTTAATATGATTGATAAAATGTTTATCAATTAGCGTATACAAACGAACTAAATTGAAAGTTAACAAATGGAAATATAATGCCCACTATTAAATTCCTATTGCATGTTAACGTTTCAACACCCATGCAAATGCCTAATTTTACAACTACTGAATACATTCATGGTTTGGTCAATTATGCATTTATTTGGTCAAGACCATATATTGTATTTTACGAGTTTTGAACTTTAAAAGCAATATAAGATTATGGATATTTAATCCATATACAATTGCATATAAATGTTATATGGTGAATGGTCAAAGTTTGTAATGTACAATATTTAAATGAAATTAGTTCATCCGAAAACCAAATAAACCTTAGTGCGGGATCGAGTATTCAATCTGATTGATTACAAAAGGGATCATATTGTGTTAATGTAACACAAGACCAAAAACTACAAGATAGATATAAGAACCCGATTGTTGAAATGTTATTTTGATTGGTTTATGTAAAGTGCAACATATTTGATGTCCTTAAATTTTAAGGATAATCGAATGCGCTTTTGTAAAGAGTTTGTTATGATATCATAGTAAGGTTTTCTTTTGAATAGTTTGACCATTTGAAAGGAAAACGAATGTATAAGAATAGACATAATTTAAGGTACAGTTGGGATGAAGAGAATGAAAAGTCGCTTATGCTTCATAGAGAAACATTGGAAACGAGAATCATAATAATAATTGATACTTAATATTGGAATAAGAAATACGATTTTTATTTCAAAATTTATTTTCATATAGAAAATTGTTTTCGATGAGATTTATTTCTATGAGCTCAAGATATTTGATCAACGAACTCTCCACTGTAAATAGTTGCAATGTATGAAATAAACAAATCGTATTAAGTGAATGACGGACCTCCGAATTTAGTATGTTGTTATAGTAATGGTGGAAATAGTTGGAGCTACCATATAGCACTTATTAATTGCATCATAGTACGAAAATTGTTTTCATAAAACTTAACATACATTATTTATGAAATAATGATTATTTTTCGGTATCGACTGAAACAAATAGACATAGCTATATTTCAATATGAGTATTATGAACATTCTTTGTGAAATAAAGCTAAAATGTGGTAATTTGTTTATCACAAAAGTGATGCATTGGAAAAATACAAAAGTATCTAATATTTTTTATAGTTGTTTTGGAATTATAGACTAAGCTGTAGTTTTGAGAAATAATTTTATTGTATGATTCTGAATCATGTGATACTTGTTAATTATATCTCAAACAATAAAGGGCTATGCACCCATTTAGTGGGAGTATCATAAGAGTTGATGAACTCTTCGGGTTGATACATATAGATGTATGCAATCGTAATTATATAAATACCAAAACGGTTCCATGTACTTCGTCATATTCACCGATAAGTTATCATCGACATGGACATATGTATTTGATACACATGTAGTATGTCTATGGTAAACTTATAGAATATGAAACAGAAGTAAATTAAATAACATGCAATAGAAATGATTCAATTTGATAGAATGAGTGAGCATATCGGAAAAATTTCCGAACGTACCTAAAAATGAATAAAGATTCAATCTCAAACGTCATTCCTCCATGTGATGCATAATGATGCGCCGATGAGGGGTAATCGAACTTTGTTGGACAATATACGATTAATTGTGAGTGAAATTGAGTTAGTTTCTTTCTATAAGGTCATGTATTTAAGAGTAGTACACAAGGTTAATATTATTTCATCTAAATAACGGTTTAAAAATCACACAAGATAAGGGTTTACTAGAAACTCCAACATATCCTAGGTCAAGGAGTTAGCAGGTTGTGCGAGTCGAAAGATTGCATGTAATAATTGTTCATGAAGGATCTTGTATGAATCTGCCCAAAAGGATTTTGAGAAATACTATCATTGGATGACATATTTATGTTTTGAACATGAGTTTTGTAAACTAAAACCAAATCAGTTTTATAAGTAAATAAATTCATAAAACGTTTATGAATACCTATTCTATTGCACTGAGAAACAATTGTTGTTTCAAGATATACCAACTTCATTGTAAAGAAATTTATTTGAGGAATTATTGGTAGTAAAATGGAATTGGATACGATCCATGGATAGAACTGATTATAAGATGAAATGAAATTAACTAACCAAAACGAACACATAGCATTAGAATGTCTAATAAGTATTCTCGCACATCCAAGAGAAACTATGAGTTTCTTATTAACGTCGAAAATATATAATCCTAGATTGTTTAATTAAACCATTGAGAGTGTTGACTCTATATGGTATGATGTGTAGATCCGAAAGGATTCCAAGTACGCTATCAAAATATAGATTTCGGTGGTCGTAACTGAAGGGATATGATCCATCGACCTCGACTGTGTCTTTATGAGTAGGACTAATGCAGTTGGAATTAAATGTGCAATGTTGATAAAAATAATATCGCAAATTTCAATTGTTTAAATTAGTGTAATAGATTCGATATTCAACATGTTCAAGTCAATTTGGATTTACACACAAATTATCGCTTGATAAGTCCTAGTGTTTTGGTACAAATGTATTGAAACATAAAATTCTAAATAATGATTTAGAGTAATCTATTTACGCATATTAACCAAAAACGTCTCAAAGTTAGTGGGAGCGATATTAGGTTTGTGAGTCTTTGGATATGATCCAAGAAATGATACGAAAGTGTCATTTTATAAGCATCAAGATTAAATAAGTATTTTGATAAAAAATATCAAATAGTTTGATTAGTAATAAATGCAGAGGAAGCGTGTGTTCATAAGAAAGGACGTTAAAAGGTACATTGATATTTCTAAACTATAAGTAAACAACACGTTGTTGATTTTAATGATGTACTTGTGTCAAAATCAGCCTTAGTTATTTTAATACTCAACTTTGGATTAATAAATGATGTCTTTTATAGTAAGTATAAAAGATGTCGGAAATGTCCCAAATGATATGCAAGGACATCTTATTAAAATGTTTAATACGGAACATGTAAGATTGATTCCTTGGCATTGGCAATAGGAATTATAATACATGTTATGTTGTCTACGATATCATTATTTGTTTATGTATTTGATACATGAAGCAAATATCAAATCCAAATTGATATCACTAAGTGGTTGTTTGAAGTGTTCTCATGTATTTATGAAATACTAGAGAATTGTTTACAGAAACATAAATTCCATATGAAGGAATGTTCAGACTCAAACTTTCACAAGTAATATTGAGTATAATATGTCAATAACAAATCTTTAAGTTGGAATGTTCCAAATAAAAGACTATGGTTGATTCAATAAAAAAGGCTAGACACATCGCCTTGAATAGTGGTGTAATCAAAACAATGTATATAAAATATATAAGTGCACAAATTTATAACTGAGCCGATTCCAAATGTTGAGAATCTCATGACAGACTTATATGATAACAATGTTGTAATATAGTTCTTAATAGAACTTAGAGCTCACTAGAGGTCGAGAGACATACTCTGAATTGTTCCACATGATAAAGCAGTTTCTCACCGTTGGAGAGAGTTGATTGACAAAGTAGATAATTAAAACATAATAGCATACTTGTACACAAAGGGACTGACATAATTGGTTTTGGGAAAACCGATTGGAGAAGTTGGAATAATATTCCATAACTGACCCCAAGTGCAAGTGGGAGATTGATAGAGTTAGGGGTATGCCTTAGGGGCAATTATGTAATTTGTTACATATATCTAACTCGTTGACCAATCTTGTTAGAAATAAAGGTTTTTTCTTTCTATTATATACTTGATATAATGCGGTTATATTAATTAATTAATTTAATTAAAAGTATATTTAATAGAAAATCCATAAATGCTATGTTTTGTGATAGTAGTTACAAAGTGTTGTAACCATGAGTAATTTATCACAATGAAACAAATATACCATTTTAAATGTTCCTAGTCAAGATGCATCGAGACTGGATATCGATGTATCCGTTGAGACTAGAGTATGTAACGCTCTCCAAATGTTGGGCAGTGTATTACTCATAACTCTTGGGGGCACCTAGAGGTTACGTACTGATAGTTATTGGATAACTATGGAATGACTCACTCGATAGTTTTCTGTTGGTTAATATAACTAAGGTCAAATAGAAAATATCGATGCGATTAATTTACACAGCTTTTTTGACTTAAGAATACTGTAGATCTTCAATGTGGAAGCTCCGCTTTAATTATAGTCAAATTATGGCACGACGTCCATCAAGTGACTATAGTTGGGTCGAGTGGAAGTATTGGAAGTGAAACACTATTCAAGAGAGGATTCATCTCCTCAGTTATATGGGGTTAGTATCACGGTCAACTTAAGTCACACAAAGTCAACATCTCTGGCTAGAGTAGTTCGATTAATAATAATTGTTATTATTGAACCTAGATCTTTGTGTTTGGATTATAGAGTTGAATATGGATGATATTGGAATTTCGACCATAACCAAATTCAATAAATCCAAAGTGATATAGTTTTGACGAAGAGAATTGGCGTAACACAAAAGGGTAACGCTTAATAAAGTGAAATTGGATTTTACCAAAGTTTAATAAGCGATAAATTTGGCCATAATGTCACACCACCTGCTAAGTGAAGTGTGAACGTTGACATTCGAATAGTTCAATGTTGATCGCTGACCGAATTACACCCAAGAGTCACACAACCGAAAGAAAGGAATTGATTATTCATGGTGGAATTTAGGGCATCTAATTTGGGTAACTTTGATTTTATTTTTATCATATTATTGTGCTTTCATAATTTGTTAATCATATGAACATATGCGTATAATTAGATTGCTGTTTTGTTAGTTATGTGAGGTTTTTGTACGTATTTATGTTGTCACGGTGGAGATTGGATATGTGTATAATAATTAAAGATCTATTCCGTGATTATGTTTTATATCTGAAATTAAACATTAAAATTAATTTTAAATTTGAAATTATTTATGTTTATTCATATTGATCATATGTGTAAATCTTATATGTTAATCTTTTGTGTTAAATCTTCATATACAATTTGAATTAAGGGATTTGTTTTATTATATGTTGTACATGTAGATATAAATATTTGCAAATGTTTGTTTGTGTTTATTATGAGTTATAAGTGCTGATTTTTTTTATATTTATATATTTTATTAATTTTAATATTTAATGATTATCTGAACCAATAAATTCATATATAATAATAAACATTTCTTAACTTCAGTTTAATATTTTCTAAAATTCATCCTTTATGTCAAAAGTCTTCAAAAAAATTCAGATTTTTTAAACTTAAAATAATAATTTTAGAAATTAATTTTATTTCGGACCTGAAAACAATTAATGGAATAAACATATCATTTTAATTTACAAAATTCTTGAAATTTTTCTTAAGATCCAAAATATGTTATAGAAACATCAGAAAAAGTTTTAGATTTTTATAACTTAATTTATAATTTTAATAATTAATTTGATTTCGGTTCTACAATAAATTATATATTTAAAATATTATTTTAATTGAGAAAATTAAAAAAAAAATTCTGAGGCAAAAAATGTGTGTCTAGATTTTCTAAAATTATGAAATTTATAATTTTATCATATGGTTGTTTATGATAATTTATTATGGCTAAATCTATTTCATTCAATATATTAAATATATATGTATATTAAATAATAAAATCTTTGGAATTCCAGATCTAGTATATTTTCTAACTGGTAATTGTATATGAAAGAAATTTTTAAATATATATATATTTATTTATTGTTATTTGTGGTTCAATATATTGTCATATAAATAATTAAATATTTTCTACAATATTTTAATAATAAAAGTAAATTTTATGCATACATAAAATAAATATATATAATTTTTCAAAATAGTCACATGAAATTCATAGTTATATATTTACGCACATATTTGACAACATACAATACATACAAAATTAGCTAATGTGTCCGTTGCAATGCAAATCCCAAACATCTATATACGGGCTTGTTATACCCTACATGGATTGCTATGTTACATATGCACACACGTATGTATATGGTACATATACACACACACAAATATACAAGAAAAACCAAAGTTAAACAAATCTCAAACTACTATTTGTAAATTTAAATAAAATAAATGATTTTATTTAAATCAAATTTAGAAAAGTTCTAAATAAATTTAGACTTCCAAAATGGCTAATTTTTTTGAAATTCACCCATTTTTTCCACTGCGGGCTGGCCCAGTTCCTTCATATCTTATACGGATCAACTGACAAACCCTTCTCTGAAACCACATGACCAACAAACTTAACTTCTTTCTTCCAGAAATGACACTTTGAAAAATTCGCTTTTAGTTGGTGCTGCCTCAACGTCTCAAGCACTACTCTAAGATGAACTTCATGCTCTCTTTCATCCTTAGATTATATTAAGATGTCATCTATGGATACCAATATGAACCTATCCAAGTGCTCTCGAAAAATTCGATTCATCAAGTTCATGAAGAAAGCTGGCGCATTCGTTAACCCGAATTGCATTACTAACCACTCACACAAACCTTACCTAGTCTAAAATGCCGTCAACGGAATGTTGTCCTCCACTACTCTTAACTAATGGAAACCTGTTGCTAAATCCAATTGGGTAAACAATCTGGCTCCACTCAACTAATCCAATAAATCATCGATTCTCAGTAAAGAATACCTATTCTAGATCGTTTTCTCGTTCAACTTACGATAGTCGATACACATCCTTAACGACCCATCCAATTTCTTCACGAACACCGCGGCCGCTCCTTAAGGAGAACTGCTTGGTCTAATGAAATTCTTTCCTTCTAAATCCACTAGCTACACCTTCAATTCCTTCATCTCAGTAGGTGTCATACTGCTAGATGGTCTACTTACAAGTTATGCCCCTAGCATAAGATCTATCTGAAACTCAATGGCTTGCTTCGATGGTAGTCTTGTTATTCTGCCCTTACCCCAAGATGTAAATATGGGTTATAAATGAATTGAATATAGTTACACAAGCATTAATGATAATTGATCAAACAACATAACAACATAAACATCCACGGTTAAATTCATTGTAATCATCATTCCGGTGAAATATGATTAATAGCCTTTACCCACTATCTTTATCGAGGAAAACTTCCTTCAAAAACAAATTTAAAAGCCATTTACAAACTCTTTCATATTGCCATGCATTTACTTTAAAAATGAGATTCAGTTTCTTATTTGAAAACTAAGGCTTTCAACTAGATCCTTCGGATCATTATGACATCATGTGTTACCCTCCATCACTATCTTTTTCTAAATCATTACTTTAAATCTCAAACTTTCTTCTTTTAAACCATTAAAAATATACCTTTCAAAAGTATTGAAACCTTCTTTTCGAAACACTTAAAGATATACCTTTCGAAACACTAAAAACTTACCTTTCGAAGGCATTTAGCTCAAGTAGAATTTATGGAAGCATAGCTTTGAAACCGTTTGAAAGTATCTCTTTCGAAATCATTAGGTTTAACATTAAAGATAACTACTGGGTCAGAGAGAACAAAAGCGAAAGTATTCCTTTCGAAAGCATTGATTTCAAGTAAAATAGTTGAGGAAAAGGATAGCTTCGAAACCAACCTTTCGAAACCATTGCCTCCGAAACTTTTATTTAAAAGCGGCTAAAGCAACCCTTTTGAAAGCATTGAGAAGGCGACTTCAAAATTAAAAAGACAAAAGCTTCCCTTTCGAATACATTGATTTAAGGTTATAAAGAAAAGCAGCCTTTAACCAATTCCAAAGGTATAAATGCAACAGCTAGGTATCGAATGAGTTCAAAATGCGGCAATCCTTTCGAAAGCTTCTTTAAAACCAACATCAAGTAGAATTGATTCGAAAGCTTATAAAAATGGCTTCAACCCCTTCGAAAGCATGCTTTCAACATAGTTCCCTCCGCCTTTCTCTAATACACTGCACATCAATGGCTTGATACCATATGCGTTGTTTCAATTTGGTGCAAGAAGTCATTGGCGGAAGTATGGTGATGGAAGCAAGCAAGCAGCAGTGCCGAAGTTGTAATTCGAAACAAAACTGATTTTTATGCCTTCTATAGTAATTCATTTTTACCTATATTGCCTAATTTTTCAAAATATGATTGGTTGTCAATTCTTTATCAAAATACTTTTCTAAAAGACTGCCGAATTCAACAATTAACAAATGAAATCATTTTAACATATAAGCCCTTACCCTTAACAAAACATTTAAAAAAATTATGTCCTTTATCTTAAATAATTTAATAACCATAGAGAAACTCTTAGGAAAAATGCCCAAAAATCACAATTATTCACTTTTAATACATTTTCTAAAATATAAAAATTTTAGACCTGAAAACTATACTTGATTGCCTTAAATAATTTAAACCCAAAATTATCTATTTCTTCCATTCAAAATTCATATTAAATTATCCATAGCTTGGAATATTATGAAAATTTAAACCTATCTCCAAAATAATGTTTTACATAACATATTCAAACATCATGGCATTCAAAAATCAATTTGCATGATTTTAACCTTAAAATCAAATTATATCATCTCACAAAATCCTTGTTTAAATTATAACATGGCATATAATCAAAGCATATCATCATTCATCCATCCAAATGGTTTTAAACCATAAAAATTCGAATTTAAATGTTCAAGAACACGTATGTGAGATGGTTTAGATTATTATTTATCTTGTTTGGATATGGAGCTTGAGATTTGTTCTTCACTTTAACCTTCCTAGCTTGAATCCTAGCCTCTAATTGATTTTGAGCTCCTCTTCTCCTAATGTTATGGTCGGCCTTGTTTCTCCTTTGTTTATGTTTTTTATTTATGAAAATGTGAATGAGAATGAGGTAGGGGTTTAGGGGTTATGGGGTTTGGCTATTCCCACATTGCCATTGCCTTATTCTCTTAGGTATTTAACTTATAATCCATTTTTATAAATCCATCTAGTTAAGGCACAACCTTAATTAGATCCTAAATCTCAATTCCCTTATCACACTAATCTCTACATTATTCTATTTAATTTATCTAATTAAATCTCTTAAATTATGCTATTTAAAATTAGGGGTGTTACATACATGGAGCAACCGATAGGTTTTGTTGTAGATGGTAAGTCAAATTTGGTTTGCAAGTTAAAGAAATCACTATATGGTTTAAAGAAATCATCAAGACAATGGTACAAGAGATTTGATCTAATTTTTTTGATAGAAGTATCAAGGATGCTTGTGTATATGTCAAGAAGTTGGAAAATGATTGTTGGGTGTATTTGCTCTTGTATGTGGACAACATGCCCGTTGCTTCAACAGATAAGAATGTAATCAACAAGTTAAAACTGAGTTTGAAATTGGAGTTCGAAATAAAGGATCTTGTAGAAGCAAAGAGGATACTGGGCATGGAAATAGAAAGGGACCGAAAGCGTTTTGAGTTGAAATTAACTCAAAAGGAGTATATAGAGGAAGTGCTTTGCTGGTTTAGCATGGAGAATGCAAAGGCGTCAAATACACCTTTACCTTTGTGTATGAAGCTTTCGAGTAAGGGATCACTTATTTTAGAGAAAGACAATGCTTATATGGCAAAGGTGCCATATGCTAGTGCGGTTGGAAGTCTGATGTATATCATGGTGTGCACGAGGCCCGATATTACAAATGTCGTTGAGATGGTTAGTCGGTATATGGCTATTCCGAGGAAATCACATGGGGAAGCTGTAAATCTTATATTGAGATACCCTGGAGGTATATCATCTCATGGTTTTGTTTTTGGCAATAGTGAGGGAATGAATTGCACGTTGGTTGGTTATTATGATTCGGACTACGATGGTGATAGGGATCGGAGATAGTCAACTTTCAGATATGTAACACTTGGTGGTACGGCCATAAGTTGGAGATTGAAATTGTAAACTTTAGTTACTTTATCCACTACGTAGGCAGAGTTAATAGCCGCGATGGAGGCGGCAAAGGAGCACTTTATTTAAGGAGATTGTTGTATGACTTGGGATTTGAACATGATAGTATCGATTTTCAATGTGATATGAAGAGTGCTATTCACTTGCCGGAGAATTTGGAATTTATCTCACAGACTAAACATATTGAAGTGAGAGAGTCATTGTCAGTAGTCATGGATGAAGATAAGCAAGTATATCTTCGAAAATTGAACACAAACGATAACGCGGAAGATTCGTTCACTAAAGCATTGCTGGTGAGAAGTTCAAGCATTGCTCGAACTTGATTCGCTTGTTGAAGTGCTAGGTGCCATGGGGTAGCACGGTTGAGGGAGGAGCTTGGTTATGGATGATGAAGAGTATCAATGAGAGATTTTGGTTCTATCTTCTTGGTGAGTACTAGTGAGACGGTTTTGGATTTGGGTGCTTTCAACACTTTGTTAGCGGGTGTGGGCTTTTCCTGAGCTCGATGATGGAGTGCAATGGGTAGTGGCTTTGCCGGAGCTCATTGAGAAAGCATTTTAGCTTGATTGGTCGAAGGTAGAAGTGGTGATAGTTTGGCACTATTAGTTCTTGGTGTTGGAGATGGATATAATGTCGAGGTAGAGTGTTGAATTTTGGCGACACTATATAGAGAATTGAAGTGGTCGGAAGTAACATGGTGTTGAAGAAGATGGTTTGCAAATCAAAACTCGGAGGAGGAAGATATGGAGATGAAGGTGGAGTGTTGTGGTCAGCATCAGGCGACAAACGTCTGTCATAAAGTTACAAACGTCTGTGATGGCAGGATTTGGAATCCAAGGCTTGGGACAAACGTCTATGACTTTGGGACAGACGTCTGTGGTTTTAGGGAATGATTTCCTAAAAGATATGATAGACGTCTATTATAATGTGATAGACGTTTATGGTGGTTTTCAACCTACTTTCGGCTCAAGCAGTTTTGTGAGATTTGTGAAGCTTCAAGGGGAATTTCAGGAATTTGCAAAGGAAAGATCTGTCCCTAATCCCTATATAAGCTATTTTCAAGATTCAAAGCAATTAGAACCCTCCAAGGGTTTTGATCAAGGGTTTATCCTCCATTAACTAGGATTTAGCAAAACCTAGTTTTATTCAATTCTCTTCTCTACAAACCTATTCTATCTCAATACTGATCATTGTAACCAATCTCTTGTACTATTCTCATTGGTATTAATAAAGGCTCTCTCTCTCAAAGTAGACGTACACTAACAAGATGTTAGTGGAACCACTATAAATCGATGTGTGATTTATTTTATCGTTATTGCTTTATTTCTCTATTGTTTAATTGGTGATTGTGATTGATTTTGGATTGGATTGAGGTATTGATTGGTTGTTTTCGCACTTCTTACCACGATCTCGTTTTCTACTGTGCTTTAGGTTTTTGATTCGAGTGGTCTTGAAATAGAATTCCCATAACAATTTTACAAACCATCTCCCAGTGTCGATTTTAAAGAAGAAATTACCAAGGAGCTATTTTTCAAAAAAGAATTAAACAGAAATATGTAAAAGCCAGTCACCAACGTCCGACTTTCATCAGATCTATGATTGGGGTGGCAAATTATGATCATCATGCTCAACTTGAATAGTAGATGTAGGCTAAAGTTATTTACTGTATTATTTATGAAAAAACATTAGTGCAGATCGTACGAATTAATGGGAAAAAATTGAAAAATAGAAAGCGAGCAAGAACGAAGACTGGGTGAACTGAAATAGAAAGGAGCGGATTAGGGTTTTTTATGGTCTGGAATGACTGGGTGAACTGAAATACACCAGCCCAATACTCTGAAGAAAATGGCCCAAATCAAAACAAAGTAAATGCCCATGTTGTTCAAGTTCTAATATGGTTTTTATGATTTGAAACCGATTCCGTCCAAACTAATCACATTGCTAAGTAACAACCATAATTGGGGAAAAAAAGAAGAAAAACATGGTACAATGAGTGTTTAATGTCTAATTCCATTTGAGAGGTAGGTTCTTATTTGCAAATCCTTAATTTGAAATGTTTATTTTAAAGTGAAACTAATTCCCAAATTTTGTACAGAAAAACTTAACAATAAATTATATGCTGACAAATTATAAATTGTAAAATTAAAAAGTTCCATCAAACTATTTTTATATAGATGAAAAAATTAAAAATAAAATGAAAATATGAAACAATTACCTAGAAATTTGAATTATTTACATGTGTAATGTAGCTTAAAAATGCACTCAACATACTCAAACTATGGAAAGCAAAGATAATAATACTTTGCACTTTACATACTGAAACCTAGAACACGAAATACAAAATATTTTAAAAGTTACATGTCGCACTTTTCGAAATTACAATTAAATAATAATAGGAAAACAATAGTTCTTTATGGATTCTGGAA
Organism: Allium fistulosum; assembly: GCA_030737815.1. Classification (NCBI taxonomy): domain Eukaryota; kingdom Viridiplantae; phylum Streptophyta; class Magnoliopsida; order Asparagales; family Amaryllidaceae; genus Allium; species Allium fistulosum. The sequence continues at coordinate 417,355,412 of CM060907.1, read as the reverse complement.
AGTGATGCACATCTTCTATTCTTAAAGATGCTATATTAGAATTTTTAAATAGATCCGAGGCCTTAATGTATTTTAAGGTTTGTTCTTGGTGCATATAAAGTACAAGACAAGAAAACTTATCTAAAACGAAAACTAAGAAAAACAAATCTTAAAATGAAGGCATGAACTAAACTATTAAAACCAATTGTGAAACCGATGATTAATATCATAAAAAAATAGAGCTGCATGACAGAAGTAAGTTGTTCTAAAAATGATGCATATCTTCTATAGTAGATGCCATATTAGAGTCCATAGGACCATAAATGGATATGAGGCCTTGATGTGTTCGTATGTATGTTCTTAGTGCAAGGAAAATACTAGTCAACAAAACTTGCCTAATAAAAACCAACATAAACAAAATCTCAAACTATAGGCACAAACTAAACTCTCAAAACCAATCGTCAAACTGATGATAATGTCATAAAAAACAGAGCTGCATGATAGAAGTAAAATATAACTAGCCAACATGAACACAATGTTGCGTGGATCATAAACTATCCGTGTAAACCAAGAAACATATTCTGAAGCAAAACACACACACACACAGAGATATATATATATATCTGTGTGTGTATGTATATGAATATGTATATACGTACATGTGTATTGCATGTATATGTATATATGTTTGTAAACAACTGCACACTCAATACAAGAACATGTTATACACCCACACACGCACGCACACATATATATGTATGTATATGTATGTGAACAACCGCAAACTCGATAGAAAGACATCCCAAATTATGCAAATAGGGCACAACAAGGGTAGAAAGTGAAGAGGTAATGCATCCAAGGCTGATAAGGCACAACACATGCAAATACAGAACTTAACAAGCCAATAGTTGAAAAACTATGGAAACAGTTCTACACAAATATGTTAGTCCAAAGACTCGACCTTATTGTTTTTACATAAAATGATAATTGTATTTACCAATGAATAGCCTAATTGTCTTTTAATAAAAAAGATAGATACGATTATCAATTGAACAAAGGTAAATGATTATTTTATTTGCATTTTCTTAACATGAGCATACGACCCAATTTTCTACATCTGGTAAACTAATTACTCATTGAACAAAAGGATCGAACTTACATTTTGAATAAAGAGATAAATAACTTTATCTTTTATTTTAAATTATGTTAAATGTCTAACAACTAAAAAAAATTGCATTTGTCTATATATAGAAACATGCTATTTTTTATCTTTGCATTTTGGAGGATCGAACCTACATTTTGAATTAAAAAAAATTGTGTTTGTCTTTTTATCAAAACAAAAGCACACCCCTTCCAAAATAACTCCCTACCCTCCATCGTTTATTCACTTTCTAGTTTAATAAAAATATCCTGCCCCCACATCTCTACTCCAGGTAGCATACCTTCATGCTTCCTCGACACCACAATGCCGCACAACTCACAAACACCACCACACAAACCATCGACACTGCCACAAGCTGCCTCAACGCTGCACAACCTATCGACGCTTCCGCCCTAACCTCCATCGTAACCGCTATGGAACCTCCATCGACCGCTGCAACCAGCACTGCCGTCCCTACAGAAACTCCTTCTCCATTAGGTAATATTTACTATCCTAATTTTGCGATATGATTAAATTAGGTTGTTATCCCTAACTTTGCGATTTGTTCTTGTTCACAAAGTCTATGTATTTGGATTTAGTATATTTCTATGTGGTGCTACTTTAGCTAATTGTTATGTCTAAAAGTTTATTGAGATTGCCTCAGATTAATATTTCAAATAATTATTATACGTAAAACATTATTAATATGTATTAACACTCACATAACCTTGTAGTTCATTAGATTATTATCTCTAACTATTGTGAACCCGTGCTACGAACACGGGCTTTACCGAAATTATGTTTAGTGGTATGTTTTTAGATTTTAGTCATATGAAGTTGAAAGTGTACATTTGTAAATTGAATTTATTTTGATTTATTTATTGAGCACCAATAGAAAATGTTTATCAATTAATCGGCTTAAGTAATCTTAAAGCACACATGGCATCACATTTTTTTTATAGAGAATTATGCATTTATACAAAAAAAATTAACATCATATGTCAACTATTCTTTACTTGGTAGCATTACATTACTGAGCATGCTTATTAAATTAAGTGATGCATAAGTTCAAAATGGATTCATCTTATATAGAGTATAAGTTCAAATATGCACGCATTCGATATAATAATAGTATTCCATATATGGAATAATGAAACCATGCTAAATGAGAAATAACATTTCAAAACTTGTTCAAATCAATAGTATTCTAACCTTTGCATTAGTACATTTATTGTCACAAACTAATACCAATTAAATTAGAAAAATATTTTAGTGGCATAAAAGGTAATATTTTTAATTCATATAGCATATTATAATGTAAGAAATATAAGTAATTAATAAATATTTTGTACTATATTATTTTTGAGCACCAAGGTAAACTGGACAGTTTTGTAAACTCTTGAGTGAGTGCACCAGAAAGTCCCTCCACTTTGGGTAATTCAAAATTTGATTTAGTTTTATCATTAGTGATCGATCCTTGCACCACTTTATTATCTCTAATGTCATAATCAGATAAGCTACTACCACTCGAGGACATTATATTCTAATATATGGAATAGCTAAATAATTCTAGCATTTACTTCAAATATTCATACCACTATATAATAACTGAAACAGTAAGAAATTTAGCATAATTTAAAGCAAAATATTATCAACATGAGAATACTTATAGGTATGCAGAAAATACTTTAGATGAGATCGCATTGAAAATAACTATAAATCTGAATGACATAAGAAAATATAATGAAGCTAGCCATTAAAATATCATGTAATCATATGTCATTATATAAAATGCTTGTAATATTTTTATTTTTAAGCAAATGTTACCCTAATATTAGTTTGGTATGTTTTTGTTCAAGGAAATTATTTATAGCTATATTTATTCTCAAAAATTTGAATTTTTTACTAATCTTATTGAAGTCAAGTAAAGTATTTTTAAAAATAGGAAATGAGGTCTGATGTTATCATTTTTCTTTGATACATATATTTGTCATATCGTGGAAACATTTGTTAAATTTAGAAAACACTTCTTGGTACTTGTTTCTACATTATGTTATGTACATTGAATGTTATTGATTGCTAATAAAAGGATATAAATAAAAAGAGTTAATTGGTAACATGTTATTTTTATAATTGATCAGAGTTAAAGAGATTTACTATGTAATTAACTCTGTCATTAAATTGAATTAGAATACAATTCTCTAATTATTTTGAATTCCAAATTGACCAAACTAAAAGGTAATTAATTCTTTTATTTATTGCATGGAATTAATATTCGATGTGATCCTTAATGTTTAAAAAGTTCACTTATAACCATAATGGATAACTTTATCTCTATGTCATAGTTATTTATTTATAAAACACTTCATGTTACATGTTTTTTTTTGAAAACCCAGGAGAACCCAGTGGGCCGGTAAACACTTGAGGAGGGTATAGTGAAGTCGTCCGCTAATCTAAGTCCTCATACCCCCAAGTAAATTTATATAGGATAGGGAAGCGTATGGTAGGAATCGAATCTGGATCTTTTTACCAGAACCCAAGCCTCATTTCCAATACGTCGCACCTACGGACACTTCATGTTACATGTTACCTCATAGAGTTTTCATCCGAAATGTTAATGATAAAGGGAAATAAATAAAATTAATTAATTCATTACATATTAATTAAATAATTTACTAACATTAAAGAGAACTAATATGCAATTAATTCTCTCATTAATATGAATTACAATTTAAATTCTCAAAGTACTTTAAAGTCAAATTGATCGAAATTAAAAGTAATTAATTCATATACTTTTTCCATGAAACTAATATTTGAAATGATCCTTCCTACATAATAATAGTTTACCTATAACTATCATGAATAATTACATCTCCAATTTTATAATTATTTGTAAGCCTTTTCAAATTGCAAAAAAATCAAAACAACGTAAAATAAACTTCGTAAAAATTTAAAAAAAAAACTCATTCTTGCTTAAGAACTTTAAAAATTCGATGATAACCATAAATATGTGTTGCATATGAATATTACATAGTATATTAAATAACATCTAAAAATAAGTATGTTTCAAAAGCTTTTATTTAAAACTAAAATTTTAACAAATTTTAATATTGACTTCCAAAGACAGAATGCAAATATTGCTTATATATTTATAATTTTCCCCAACTATAGTGTGAAATTCATTATCCAAATAATTTTTTAATATAATTTTTTTCTTCCAACTTGATTTTTTATATACTTACATTTCAGTATCAAATAAAGATACACTTTACCTCAATTTGATTGTACAAAAACACTTATTTTTTGGTTATATATATATTAACAAACTAATTACTGCCTAAAAAATAAATGGAGGTTCCCCAATTCATTGTCAAATTAATAAAATCAAAAATATGAAAATGAAATTTGATATAAAATGTGAGAAAAAGTAAATAGCTTTACTTTATTTGTAACAGATATTATATAACAATAGAAGCTTCTGCGGCTATTATGCACCTGAAATATTGTTGATAAAAAAAAAAATTAACTGATTAAATAATTAGAAATAAACTAACTTGGTATGTAATTTTTCTATCATTAAATTGAATTTTTGTTTAAAATGACCTTGAATTCAAACTAATCAAAATTAAAAGCAATTAATTTTTTTTATTTATTGCGCGATAACAATATTTGTTATGATTATAACCATTATGAATAAATATATCTCTAATTTATAGCTACTGAAAACTATTCCCGAGTTGCAAAAAAGTTTGAGCAACATAACAGCGAAAAGCTTCGTAAAAATCATGGATAATTACCTTATTGTTGCGTAAGATCATGAAGACTTTGGTAATAACCATGAATGTGTGTTGCCTATAAATATTTAATAGATTATTAAATTACACAACAGATAAATATAAAATATATTGAGATATAAATATAATTGAACAAAAAGTGCAAATTATTTCTTGAATTATGGAGAGAACATGATATGTTCTAATAGTAAATTAGAAGAGAAATGATATATCCTATATAATGGATAAATAGATAAATTGAGCAGATAAATGAATGATAGAATATAGAGATATAATAGTATGCAGATTAATGGAATGGATTTAAATTAGGAAAATAGAGAGTTTTTTGCATTATAAATAAATCTATTTGTTTTACTTGTAAGGAGTAAGTGAGTAACTTGGTTTCAATATGAGGATAAGATTTAGTAAAAGATGTTAATATTGTTCCTAAAGTAGAAAAAAAAACTTATGGTTTGAACTAAAAACACATTTAATTTGGAATGGATCTACAAAAAAGTCATAAGGTACTGAAAGAGGAAGAGGTGGGAGGAAACATGTGGGTTTATTTTTCAATGGAGGATAAGGGTAGAAAATGCATGCCAATATTATGTTAGCACATATTTTTTAAATGAGCATGATGTTAATTTAAATGTTCGATAAAATTTGGAAGGGATAGACGGACTTTATTGTAAAATTTGAGCTATAAATTATGAGAATTAAGAATTTTGGACAACATCGAAGGTGGAAGAGATATGCTTTCTATATAATAGAATTGAAGAAGCATAGTAAATACATGTTTCGACATGTATTTACCTATAATAGGTTTACAAAACAACCGATGATTCAATGGTATCCATGTATTAATAAACCATATAATCCCCTATGAAATACAAACGATATAGTATTCAGAGTAATGTGGATTGAAACAAAAATAAGAAAAAATATATAATTTAGGATACCAAACATGACGAAAGATCTGAAATCATAAATCTAGAATTCAAAAAATAATATCAACCTCAAATTAACTAAAAAGATAATTAATAAAATAAAAATCAAACCTCTAAATCAAACTCGGTCGATCCAGTAAGCCAATGTTTCTTGTAGGCTTTTAGACAAAACTTCAATCAAATAGTAAATTAAAAGAAATGCATAGAAACATAATCTCTGCAAAAGATGAATAAAATAATATAAAATTTTAGAAGAATAAAAAGTGAAAACTATTGATGAATTCAATCAAATTTTAGTAAGACTAAAAACTTATTGAGAATGAATAAAAATTATACGGAATGAACTGTTAGTTCAACTTAGATTTTTTTTAATTATAGCGTATGTATGAAAGTGAAAAATAGGAAGTGATAATATTATGTAAAAGCTATCTACGAAATAGAAGGGAAAGAAATTGGACATAAAAAATAACTTAGGAAATAAAAAAACTTTATATAAACATGGAGAAGAGGAAGAAAACTATTGTTAAAATATAAAGCACTAATTATTATAAATTTATCAAAAGAAATAAACGGGCATAAGTGTAGCTTTTGAAACTTTGTCTGTTACATTATTGATATAAGACATCTAAGTTAATGTTGGTGTGATTTGCGAAAAAAAGGAAATTTTTTATGCTGAAAATAGAAAATGTGTACCATAAATTAAGTACAACAAAATATTCAGATTGAAACAAAATGACAAAAATGATTAGTATGTCATGAAGATCAAACCATTTATATAGTAGAATAGAAGAGGAACAAAAATTTCGTATGACAGTTATGGAAGATGTAAATATACATAGAATAAATGGAATAAAATGATAGGAATGTACATATTGATAAACTCACTTTGAAGTTTATAATAATAATAATAATATATAATAAAAATAGGTGGAGTGGATAATATGTATATAAAAATAAATGAAATATTTTGATCTAACCAACAATTAGATCACCAAGTTAATTATAGGATGCCACATGAAACCTAAAAGAAAAAGAAAGAAGTAGAGAATGAGCAATAAAGAGTCTTAATCACTTTTCATAATAGATATATTTGATAGATAGATATACAACTACTTAAATTAAGGTGATAATATGAAGAAATGGAAATATTTAAACATTAGTCGGTGAATTTATATTAGATTGAAGTAATATTTAGAAGGGGAAAATGAGGGGCCAAAAAATGAAAAAAGAAATAGCTTGAATTAAGAAAATAATAAATAATGGACATGAACGTTGAGAAGAGGAAGAAAATCGTTGTTAAAATATAAAGCATTAATTATTACGAATTAATCAAAAGAATAAACATGCATAAGTGTAGTGTTTGAAATTTTGTGTTTTAGATGACCGCTATAAGATTCATTAATTGCTAAGTTAACGTTGATGTGATTTGGATGAGAAGACAAAAGGCATATAATTTTGCGTATGGGGAAATCAAAGGGAAAAGGAGAAAAGGAATAATTACATGTGACTTTTGGGTTTTAAATTTGAGAAGGCCTATGAATAAAGGATTTCATACTCTTCTTTAATAGTATGAGAAGACAAAAACTATATAAAGTTGCATTGGGAAGTCAAAGGGAAAAAAGAATAATTACATATGACTTTTGAGTTTCAAATTTGAGGAGACTTATGAATAAAGGATTTCATACTCATCTTTAATTTTATAGTATAGATTACCATATGATTATCCATAATTACCGTAGTAATATGTATTAAGTGTTAGACTTTGTAATTTGGATATTTCGATATTTAGAAGTACAAGAATGTTTTCTTTATAAATTTATTTATATAAAATTTGAATTTTTTTAATATTTACTTATTAAAATTTAATAATATATGAAATTATTGTATATGGTATTACTAATAATACCCTTAAACGTTTAATTTGGCCACATCTAACAAGTATCATATATGATTGATTTATAGATATTAATTTTTTAACCAAAACAGAAATCGATATTCACCTGATACGTTATCTGTCAGATTTGTCCCAATATTAGACAAGTTATAAACACAATGATATTTATGTCTCACAATTCAATATTCAAATCAAATAGTTAACAATATTTCAACAACACTTCTTTCTTTTCTTTTGTAAGCTCTTTTGCATATTAATACAAAGAATAAGAGGAAGTGCTACCAAAAATTGGTTGATCGTTCGATTTGAAAAGTTTTGTAAAATGAAAATATCATTGCGTTTGTAATAGGTAGTAGGATGGCCAACCATTATAAAAAGTGTAGAAATCCCTCGGTATAACTTTGGAATTATTTGTAAATTCTCTAAATAATAAAAGTAATAACAGTAAAAATAATATATGAATTCTATTATTAATTAAAATTAATAATAAAAATAACAATAGTATATTAATAAAGTTAATAATAATGTTATTACGATTAATAATGACAAAGGTATCTTAATAATGATGGTATTACGTTATTAATAATAAAATTAATAATAAGTTATTAAAATTAATAATAAAATTGCTAGTAAAATTAATAATGTTATTAAAATCAATAATAAAAATAATGTTATTTTTGTTATTAATTAAAAATAAAATTAAAAGTATCAATAATATATGATATTAACAATGTTATCAAATAGATGATAGAAATGTCATTATTAATGTTTGATTTTATTTAAAAACTAATAATTGTATGCCTTTATGTGAAAAATAAAGTAATTTTTGTTTACATTTACAGTATGAAAGATGGATTATTTGAAAGATGAAAATTGGATGTACATGAAAGTTTCAAAAAGAGGAACAATACCACTGCACTTTATAAATGGTGTTGATGCATTCATGAAAATGGCATCTTGTAATAAAAAATACATGAAAGATGTCTAATGTCCATGGTCGAAATGCAGTTGCCTGAAACCTATAGAGTATTATACTTTGATATTACATTTACATCAATATGGGTTTATGTCAAACTATAATATATGGATATATCATGGAGAAGATGATCACATTATATAAGAGGAGACCGTGAATATAGACGTAAACCGCAACGAGCCCCTTATAGAAGTAAATATAGATGTAGAAATTGAATGACTGAAATGATTCATGAAAACACCATGGTATAAAGGATGTAAAATGACAAACTTTTCAATGAAATCTAGATTAATCGCTGTAAAATCTGAATCAATGCATCGGAAAACCTAATGAACACAATTCTAAGTTTGTGTAGCGAAATACTTCCACCTGACAATGTGTTTGTAGGGAACTGGTATTCACTTAAAAAGAAGTCTCTGCCTTTGTATTGTCGTATGAAAAAATTGACATGTGTTTAAGAGGATGCATGATTTATTGGAAAAAAGATAAAAATATAATGTTGCGTAAATTGTGTAAACAACCAAGATATAAGTTGACAAAAATCTACTGTTAAGGCGTACCATTCACCAAAATGCGTTATTTTTCGATTACATTTAAATTGAAAAGGTTATATGCACCCACTGCTACCGCGAAATATATGTGATGGCATAGTAAACGATAACAAGATAAAGATTTTTTCTGTCATCATTCAGACGGTGAAGTTTGGAAACATTTTGATATGACATATCCTTATTTTGCTAAAGAATCATGTAATGTTAGACATGATTTGCGCACATATGGTTTTACGCCATTTGCTTCGTTCAGTGAAACTTACTCAATGTGATCATTTATTCTAACATCTTACAATCATCCTCCATTGATGTGTTTAAAACTATTATATGTGTTTCTAAGTGTAATTGTTCGTGGACATAAAATTCCAAGAAACACGATAGACGTGTAGTTGCAGCCTTTTGTTGATGACTTGAAAAACCTATGGGCAAAGGGTGTTCTTATATGCGACATTTCAGAAAAAAAACTTTAGAGTGTTTGCTTCTTCGTTGTGGATGATAAGCAATTTTCCTATGTATGAAATGCATTCCAAATGGAGTACTAGTGGCAAATTTTCTTATCTTGTTTGCATTGATTCAACATAATCATTTTGACTTATAAATTGTGGCAAACAAAGTTGGTATTTTCGACATCATTAATTTTTGCACGTAAACGATCATTTTAGATTGGTAAGAAAACTTCAGACGAAACAAAACTATTACTTAAAGAGCCACCTTCCATTCTAAGTAGCGAAAAAGTATATGAGCTTATGCAAGATTATCCCAAAATAAATGGGACAGGAAAAGAGCAAAAATTTCTTATAAAGGAGAGTACAATAAGTGGTGGAAACAAAGTATATTTTTGTAGTAACTATATTGGAAAAATAAAAAACTTTGACACAATATAAGGGTAATGCATAATGAAGAAAAGGTGTTTAAGAATTTCTTTACCACGATAATTAATATGAAAGGAAAAAAATATGATTTAAAGTTAAGAAAGGATATAGTGTTATATTATAACTGTCTTGAGGTTAAAATTGATAGGTAATGATAAAATTTCAAACGTCTTGATTTTTATGGGTAAGCGTCAACAAAAATAAATGGAGTGAGTCCAAAATTTGAGGTTTCTAGATGGAATTGCTTCTTATTACTCAATTTTTTCTTATGTAAAAAGAAAAGCTGATCAAGTCTTCTTGGTCTAGCCCAGTCTGGTCCAGGTAGGCTCAGATGTAGGCCAGTCCCCAACAAACCAGTTAGGTCAAAGGCCGGCTAGCTAGTTTCCTTCAGTTGTCGGCCCAGATCTAGGTTCGGTCCAAACCAACCTATCTACTCAATAGCACTAGGCCTGCAGTCGGCTGACACACCTCGAAGCAACTTTAATAGCCAACTCATCGAGCAAAGTCAAGCCTAAGCGTAACCTAGCTCAGTCCACACCATCCCATTTCACATGTGATCGACTTTCTCATACCGATCCACATTCGGCATAGCAAGCAGATACCCATCAACTCAAGCATCTCTCCCACACATTTAATGACATTTGTTTATAGATAATATTTAGAATAAAATGGTTTTGGGTTTATAGTAACAATATTTTAATGACATTTATTTTTAACCCATTTAATTATACTTCTGGAAATGTGAAATCTTTTTTAAGATTTGTGAATATTCTTATAACATTTGGGTTAAGAATATGAATACATTTTAAAGTATTTAAAAGAGTAGAAATGAATAGTGAAATGGTAGTATCAATATCTTTTGTAAAGGTATTTTTTATATATACAAGTATTTATAAAGAAGTTTTAATTAATTAAAATAATTAATTAAATAAAAAGAGGGTTAGAAGTCGCTTATGTGATTTAATCGTGTTCTGTGTGACTTAATCATGCTTTATGTGTTTATTTGTCTATGGAAAGTATCTAGTTGTGTACTTAGCATTAAAAGCTGACAAAATAGGTTTATTCTATCTATAAGAGTTAAGGATGATGTTCGAGTAGGGTTTAGAAGCAAACAATGCTTTAACCTACCGGCTTCCCTTATGACTGAGTGATAGTGTAAGTTAAGGTCGAAAACATAATAAGTGTATGAGACTTGGTTTCCATATATGATCATTTATACTTTGTACTAGGTAGTCAATTAGTCGACTATCGAGTTTGACTAGATTAACTTTCGAAATATTTTTAAGCATCACGTATTGATACGGTTTGAGATCCCTCGGGGTGGACTGCTCGTCTCTTGCTTTAAGAACATATATATACGAGATCCCCCAGGGGGAATCCTTTATATCATTTATTTACTTCATAAAGAACTAGAATTAAGTTAACCAAAAATTCATCGATTAGTTTTAAAGAGTCATTAGCATTCGTCGCATGACTTATGTTGGGATCCATGGAGAGATTCGTGAACTGTTCAAAATGTTGGAATCCAGGGAGAGATTCAAGATTATTTGAGTGATGAGGACTTGCGTGTTGAGATGCTAAACGTGACTTCACCATCAGAAATGATATAAAACAGAGTGGGCCTTATAACCAATGGGTTTAGCTAACCCAAAGGTGCATCAACTCCAAATATCTAGAGATGCTTTCAAGTGTGGCACGCTAGAGTTGATGGAATTCGATATCACGTGCTTGGGCATGGACCAGCTATGTTTACCTAGTGACATATTTTATCCAGAGATATGCGTGATTTTGGATGGTAGTTTCTGACCCTTGTGCAGGAGGCCGTGGAGACCTCCATAGAAATCCATATGCAAACGTACCTTAGTAGTTTTAGTTGCACTTCTAATATTGTTGTGTTTTGAGATGCACTACACCATATTGTCCATTTTGCCACACCCCAACGTGGAAAATTTGCCACGGTCTTGAGCCGTGGCAATTTTACCACGGTTTTGGGCCGTGCTAAAATAAATTGCCAAGGTTACTGGCCGTGGTAATTTTGCAATGGCTTCAGACTGTTGCAAAATTATCCTAATTTTTTAACTCCCCCACCTTACAGTATACAACCTAACTTCTCAAAAAACAACGCCCCATTCCCTAACTCTTATTTTCAATCCCCGCCCTAACAATTTCGATCCCGCGCCATAACTCAATAATTTCCGCCGCTCCTTGAATCCACATCAATTCCACTGCTTCCTCAAATAATAGACGCTTATCAGAAGTTCTTCTTCCTCAAATAATAACGCCTCTCTTCATCTCCAACTTGAAACCCTAAGCATGCCAAGGTTCGATCTTTACATCATTTTCGGTATATTTTGTAATGATTAGTTTAAACTTGTTTATAGAAAATAGTTTGTCATCACTAATATAATTAATGCAAGGCTGTTACTACATCAATGATGAAAAGCCTTTTGAGGACAATGAAGAAAAGACAGTTAAAACTATAAGAATATCATGTTGGCTAAATCATGCAGCTTGTAGCATCAAGTTAGATGATTTTCAGGAAGCAATCAAGTTATGTTCGAAGGTATAATTTGGATAAAACATATGTCCTTGTACATAAGTTTCGTATATGTATATTAAACTCAAACAATCCTCTTATACCTTAGTTTCTCGTCGTACTATTTTCCACATCCAGGTACTTGATATTGAATCCTGCAATGTGAAGGCTTTATATAGGCGAGCACAAGCTAGTTCGAAGTTTGGAGATTTAAATTCCACTAAATATGATATTCAAAAAGCATTGGAGGTTGATTCACAAAATCGGTTGGTTTGATAATGATAAGTTAAGACTGACTTTTTTTGTTCCACTGTGTCGACTTCTATTAATTTTATAGATACATCTTGTAGGGAGGTGAAATCACTACAAGTTGCGCTTAGGCAACAACAATTAGAGAGCAACAAAAGGGATGCCAAGATATTTGGCAACATGTTTGATCGAAGAAAGGATACAAGTATTGCATTAAAGGTACAATTTCATAAAAGTATTTGTAACAATTGTTTTTCTTATAGGTTTTTCTTTTTCTTTTTTTCTTTGGCTCCAATATATAATCATTTATCATGCATTGTGTTTGGAACTGACTTGCAATGTATGTATACGAGTAAATTAATCAGTGTTGATATACTATAATAGCCTGCATAATGTTGGAATAAACTAAAATTATAGATAACTAAAAACACTGAACATGAGAAATCGTTCCAATGATAAAAGCAGAAGTTACACAATCAATAAAATATGCTATAATTATAACCCAAAGACAGCAAAAAAATCCCTCATGTTTGTCCATTGCAGTAGTATTCCTGTGTAACCTTATTGTGTGATATGTTAATATAACTAATTTAACAAAGTTTTATAAAGAATATTAATGATGATATGTTAACTAAGTTGTTCGATTGGTTTGTTGCTAAATTCCCTCATGTTTGTCCATTGCAGTAGTATTCCTGTGTAACCTTATTGTGTGATTCCCTGTTTGTGCCTGGGTCATATCTGTTACCCTTGCTTGACATGTACATGCATGATGAGTTGCATCTTATTCACTTGCTATGCTATAGCCTGGTTGTGCATTTGAATTTGGTACATTCTGGTACCTGTTCATACCTTACTGAAACTTGTACCTTGAGATGCTTGACTTGTAGTTTCTTTGTGTTGTATGCTTTTGTCTTCATCATCATTTCATTTTATATTCTGTCCATGTTTATCTGCATTATTTCCCTGTTGACTTGCGTTGTGTGGTGTTGCACTACTTCATCCCTTTCTTGTTTGTACATGTGTCATATTGAGATGGTTTTGATTTTAGATGGTCTCATTTGAAGCTTGTACATGCAGTAGCCATAAGCTGGTGAAATAAAAACTAAACTAAAATTTCTAGTTTCCTTTCTGATTCAGAATTGTTTATATATACATGTCAATGCAAGTTGATAGCATAGATTACTGATTTCTTGTCTTACTTGTTTGCAGGTGAAGGAACTTCTCATAATACAATTAAGATTACAAACTCTCTAAACCCCTGGGCAGCATCTTTCTAACAGGCTTTGATATGAATCGATTAGTTGATGTGCTTCTTTTAATTATAATGTATCTTTCAGTTAAAGTCTTGTTTGTAACTGCATGTTTTTGTGTCTATGAAACTTGTTATGGTAGTAAATATGCCTAGGTGATAACTTGGTCCTTGGTTTAATTGCGATGTAGTACTATTTACTGTATTGCTCCTTGGTTCTTAGTGTAATTTCAGTTGTGATGTAGTAATAATTGAAAACATGTTATATTAAATCCGATTTTATTTTGCAATGATATTTCAATTTTTTATCAAGATTTTTAAGATGTGTTGAGATATATCCTCTTCATTTTTTCTTATGATAACTTATCTCTGGAACTTTGTAATTGGAATTCTGGTGGTGAATACTGTATATAATTAGCAAATATACATTTAGCCACGGTTTTGGACTGTGGCTAAACATATATTTGCCACAGCTCTAAGCCGTAGCTAAACATATAATTGCCATGGTCCAAAGCCGTGGCAAATTGGTGTTTAGCCACGGTTTAGAGCCGTGGCTAAATTTTTGCCACGGCTCTGAGCCGTGGCGAAATCATTTTGCCATGGCTCCGAGCCGTGGCGAAATGGCTTTTCTGGTGTAGTGATGTAAGCAACACAGAGTTGATATTGTTTGGAGCTTGAGGAGTCGAGCTGGATGTTTTGACATACAGTAGTATTCTTATTTCCACTGCACTACTATTATGTATATATTAGCAATTGTGAGGACATGCTGTTATAACTGTCCGGTCAGATGGTAGTGCTTAGGATTGTAACTCTGAAATGCTTTGTATCTTAGAGTGACAGTTTGTATTGTTTTTTGATATTATACTTTATCATTCCACTGTAAGATTATGTTATTGTATTCTTTCTTCCCTATTCATTTTCTTTTAATTTTATTTACCCTAACAATTTTTCTTTCCAACACGTAAGTGCTCGGTACATGAATACCATGGATGTATAGTGTCGACATTCAGGGGTCGATAAGGCAAATCGTTACACTTAGTATCACAGCTGAAGGTTAAGCAAGAACCTTGGTTTTGGTAGGGTATAACTCATTCGAGATAGAGTAAGTGTTTCCCTAGAATGAGTTGAGTGTATTATATATATGAGAGCGTATTTTTATTTGTTATAAGTGTATGCCTTAAAGATAATTCAACTACGAAAATTAAAGATCTTATATAAGGTAACATATATAAGTATAAATTATTAAATTATTGTTTAATTAACGTAGGGAATGATAATGGTCATTCGTTATCCCTTATTGATTAGTTTAGCCATACATAACTAGTTTATGTGCATTATCATCATGTGTAGAAGCTTAGTCTTGCTCAGCCAGTTTATGAGCACTGTTATCATTTGTAGATTGGTTGGTCATGCTCAGCCAGTTCATGAGTATTTAGTATCGTCTATTGATTGTTGATTTGTGCTTGGCCAGTTTATGAGCAATTTACCCTTTTTACAACATGGGTTAGGTAGATAGTATTTAGATGCATTGTGACAAATACCTTGTGAATCAAGTTTCATAATTTTACTAATAAGGCATTCGATAATGATTTTACGTTAGAAATTTCTTCTAATGAAAGAAATTTAGTATAAAAATTTTAAGTATGGTTTATGAAATATGGTTTATGAACGAAGAGGATTTAAACTGATATTTTGATAATTTAAATCCTGGTGTCTTTGAAAATGGTTTCCACGGTTTTGAAGAAAGTAATAATAGTATTATTTGTATATATTTGTGAACACTAAAATTTTGAAAGAAGTTTTATGATTTGTTCGAGTTCGAGGTTTCTCTCGAAATCAGCAAGCAAATTCAGGAATAAAATATTTTTATATTATCTAGTTCGAGTGGCTCGAAAGTGACTAAAAATGGGCAAGAGATGTGTTTAGTTGTTAAGCACTTCTAGTGGGCATTACCTTTCTTTGTAAGGGGATATTTGGTACTACTTGGTATGACCCATTTCCATGGTATCACTTTTGTGTTACTCAATCTATATTTATATTTTCTTTGAATTTTAAAGTATATATTTGAGAAACTGGTTTATAAATTGAGATATTGATACTTGGTATTTTATGAAATATTTGATACCACTTTGAAATTGAATTTTGATTAAATCCTGAAAGCATGATTTGATATACAAAAGGTATATGTATATATTATTATTTCAAATTATTTGAAATAAAACCAAGTATTTAGTACTAAAGTCTTCATTTGTTAGAATGAATTGAATTTTTCTATGATTTTGGATAGCTTGAAATTTATGGATCGTTATAGAGCTAAAAGCTAAGTTTTTTTGAAAATATAAAGATCATTTTATATGACAATGAGTTGAGAAGATAGTAAAAGTTGAAACAAGTTTTAAATTTGTTGAACATCTTTGTTAAGTAAATAAAAAACCTTTGATGTTATTAGGCCAACTAATAAATGTCTTTATCTTAGGATTGTATATGGAAAGTAGACTCTAGTCTCGAGTATGGATACTAGCGTCCTGCACTTCTTATGTAACGACCTAAAATTTTTATCGTTTCAAATGAGAATATATAATTTATTTAAATATTAAAATTTGATTCAAATGTGATAAATAATAAGAAAATCAATTATTAATAAAATGGTTCGAAATTAGTGACATATTTTTATTTTTATTTATAGGATTACTCCATAATTTTTAATTTGGAAAATATTTAAATTATCGTTAGACGTATTTTACGACAAAACATTGGAATTTTTGAAATTTTACAGAATAAAATAATCAGTGTATTTATTGTTGTTTTGTGATCGTATCATATTTTTGTGCATAATCGTATTTTTGTTTTGTCATTCGCAGTTCAATGATGTGTAACGAAGTGTCGGAAATCAAATTATAAACTAAACTCTACACTTAGAATTATCAGCACTTAGACTTTTCCTTTTCCACTTCCTCGTTCTCTTTTCTTCATTTGTCAATCTCCAGTAAACAAAAAAATGGCCGTCCCCTTTAGAATTCAAAATCAAATCAACTACTCAATGATAAATTATAAAACTTGATTCATTGAACTCGTAGGAGTATAAGCTTCGAATTTATGTTTGTTTGGTTGCGTGCAATGGAGATGAGTGGTGTTCGACATGGAGTTTGTAAATTAGGGTTTCGCCTAGTCGGAGTTTTATAGGGAGTTTGGGGAAATCGACGGTGGTGTTGGTCTTCTAGCACAAAAGGGAGTCGGTAGAGGCAAAATGATGGAGTGCGGTCAAGCTTTGGGACGTGCAACATTTTGTCTATTGCATTCGAAGCAGCAGGTCGCATTCACCCAGAGGCGGCCGAGCTTGGGGCATTGATATAGGATTGAGTGCTCGCACGAAAAGAAGTTCGTCAGCAAAGTTGGTTGCTGATTTCATGGAGTAATTTAGGATTTTATGCATGCATGCACACTTGGGGAAGGCGATGTATCAACGTGCACATGGAGGAGTTTAGTTTGGGGAAGAAGGTTTAGAGATGGCGATTAAGTTAAGTAATGTAATTAGTTTAATTAATTAAACAATTTAATTCAAAATTATTATAAATTGAACAACTTCTTCATACGAGGTACAATCGAGACGCGGTCGTTCGCGTTGCTTTCATAGTAGCGTTATCTACGCATTGGAATCGATTTCACCGAGTTTGAAGCAAGTGGAATTTTGGGCTATCGTTCGATTTTAGATCGAACCATAATGCTTAAGCATCAACTGGAATTTCAATGAGTTATCTCACCTTTGGATGGATATTATGTGACATATGGTAGATATAAATTATTATTTTTGTGCTTGAATGATTTATTGGTTTGGTTTAGTTGTATCCGCAATAAAAAATGAAATACATAAAATGAAATGTAGGGAATTTTGTAGAGGAATCCGGATTCCTCACAACTGTTAATTTAATTCCATTTATATACTTATGTTATAAATTATTGAATGTCAAAATTTGGTAGTTTGACTATATTCGATACGACATTGATATATGTTAAAAGTTTAATTATTTTTTAGTAATAAAGGAAACGGTAGGTTTGGTTAAGTGTTATGGTAACTATTCGCCTCATTTTAGTATTTTGGAAATTCTAACATTTGTTGTTTTTGATATGAAATAGTTTTTGATTCGGAGAATGATTTTGAAACATGACCTTTGGGATTTTTGATGGCTTTTTATTTAGAAATGGGTTTTAACTTCTTTGTTTCACTCTAACCATTTTGGAAATGTTTTAAAAGTATTTCAAAAAGTATTTATTTTATAGAAAAGTTAATATAATAATGAATGATTATTTTAAAGGAAAATAAAGGAGAATTTATCTTTTATAATAAAATGATTTTGTTTCAAAAGAAGATAGAAATATTTTGGGAATAAATATTGGTTAAATGTTTTATATAAAATGTTGTATAGAAAGTTGACTTTATAAATATTATTTTATAAATAAAAATGATAGATTTATAAATGGTATTTTATAAATAAAAAGGAGTTTTATAATTATATTTGAAGACTTATAAGAAGAGTATTATAATTATATTTGGAGATTTATAAAAGGAGTCTATAAATAAAAAGGAGTTTTATAAAGGAGATTTATTAATAAAGTTTTCAAAGAAGGTCTATAAATGGTATTTATAAAGAAAAATTATAAAAGGAGTTATAAATAGATATGGGATTTACAAAAAGATTTTTATAAATAAATTTGAAGATTTATAAAAGGAGTTTTATAAATAAATTTGGAGAACTATAAAAGGAGTTCTATAAATATATTTGGAGATTTATAAAAAGGGTTTTATAATATATTTAAAGATTTACAAAAGGAGTTTTATAATTATATTCGGAGATTTATAAAAGAAGTTTTATAAATAAATTTGGAGATTTATAAAAGAAGTTTCATAAATAAATTTAGAGATTTATTGTAGCACCCTTAATTTTAGTTTAACATTATTCAGGAGATTTAATTGGATAGATTAAATAGAATAATGTAGTGGGTTAAGAAGAATGAGATTTGATAATTAATTTGGTCAGACCTTAACTAATCAACTAATAAGATTATTTTAAAACTTAACATAGAGGGTAATAAATTAGAGGGCAAATTAGGAATAGAGCCTTATTTCATCCCTTAAGCCCTCCTTCTCTCATTCATTCTCATTTTACATTCATAAACAATCAACAGCAAACACTTAGAGGCCAGCCATTCCTAAAAGGTAGAAGAGAAGGAAATCAAAAGGAATTCAAAGGGCAAAGCACAGGGAAGCTAAACTCCATCAAATCTCAATCTAATCATCCAATCTAAGGTGAATAATAGTTAACCATCTCTATTTCTTAAGCTTGAATTTGGTTACGGTTATTTTCGAATTTCTTTTGATCGTATTGTTATGATATGGATGTTTGACATTGTTTGGATAAAATAATAGTTTATGGAAATTTTATGGTATTATTATGATAGGTTTTAATGGTAAAACCTAAGTTTTTGATCTCCAATGGATTTGATCTTCTGATATGTTGTTTAAAACATTATTTTGGAGATGGGCTTTTAATTTCATAATCTTCCTAGTTAATATGAATATTTTATGAATTTCTTAAGGAGAAAACAGTGTTTATTCTGAGTTTTAATTATTAAAGACAAATAATTAATTATTTTGATCTTTGAATATTTAAAATATAAAGAATATATAAATTTTGATTTTTGGTGATTTTTCCCAAGTGGTTACGATTTCTATGAATTTATTATGCTAGAAAAGCATTTAAATTAATATTAATTAAGGATACTGATTAATTTGATTCGCTTATGTTTTTGGGAAGGTGAAAAATACTTCCAACAATACATTAAAAAGAAATGAAATTTTTTGGTGTTAACCATTCATATTGTGACAAGAGATAAGAGTAGGTAAAAAGAAACCGGTATCAGAGGAAATAAGACAGTTTTTATAAGAATTATAGAAGTGCTATTTTTTAATTATAGAATCCATACTTCCTCGTCTGATATACCCCTCCCGCATGATTTATAAAGGTTGATATCGGTAATAACTATCTAATAGTTATATACGATAATGGGCTTACGAATGCGGCATCCTTATTTGCGCAGATGTCCAACATCCAACACTGGTGGAATATGATACCGTATGTTGGAAGAGGTCCGACATCAAGGATTTCGAATTTTTTTACTTGAAATCTTTGTCACTTGTAGTTTCGAAAACCCTTGATCTTGATATCGAAGTATTTAAAATATTGATATCGTGAGTTTCCATTACTGACATCTTATGCTTTATAGCATAATAGCCTAAGTACCTTATTTTTGACATCATAGTTTTTAAAGTATTGATGCCGTAAAAAATTGATTTGACTTGAGTAATTAATGTCGTAGCTTGTCAGCTCAGACATCACATGTTTTCCCTGTTTTCGGTAACCAGGTTATGCGGCTTTATGTCGTAACTCTATTATTTTGAAACAAATGTTTTGCAAGCCGAGAAACCTTTTTTCTTTGCAAATAAAAAGTATGTTTCAAAGGCAAGATACCCTATGTTTTAAGAAAGTCGATAACCTTATGATTTCGGCTGTATAGCCTTATACTTTATAATTTCATAGTTTTGTTTTCGAATGTCGAATAGAAGTTCGATATTTTTTTGTCGAGATGAATGAGTAAGCTTTATATTTCAAATTGTTATATTTATATCTTGACAAGCCATATGTTTTATGAGTCCAACAACTTCATTGCGGATAACAATGTATATTATTTTCAATATTCCATAAGTTAAAGGGTTCGACAACCTAATTGGGGATACTAATATACACACATTGGGCACTTAGGTGAATAATGTCATATTTAAAATTTAAATTGATAATTGGTAGGTTCATAGTCATCCTAGGAAAAATATGAGATTTGTGCTGGAGAGTCCACATAGTGCCAGAGATGGATAGTCTCTATATGGTTCATGATGGATTCATAGACATCCTAAGAAAATTATGATATATGCGATAGGTAGTCCACCTAATTTTAGACAAATGAGACATGTGTGATGGATAGTCCACACAATTTTAACTAAATAAAGCATGTGTGATGGGTAGTCCATATAGCCAGGGATAGGTAATTCATATAATGTTTATATGCAAGATGGGTAGTCTACATAAACATAAGATGGATGGTTAGACTAAATTTAGACAGATAGTCATTTAAAGTTAGATGGATAGTCGATTAAATTGGGATGGGTAATCCATTATATGCTTTTGGGTGAGTAAAGGAGTGTATAACACAATAAAGACAGATTAGTCAGACTTACCTATGTTGCATGCCTGCAAATGATTATTTTACTATGTTCTAACTATTATGGTTGTAAGGGAATGAATTTTGATTGACATAATTGGTTATGATACTAACAAGGGGAAAACCCATTCCGCTTTGGAGCGTGGTCTCACTAGATATCTTTTTGGTTCAAGATGGTTGGTTATTATTCACACCGGACTTTTTTTCTGACCCAAAGTTTTTGTTTTTCCCCTTAAACTCTTAGATGCTTATTTGAGTCAGCCAGAAGTAAGGGTTTTCAGGTTTTCCAGATTAGACAAATATGCTTCCGGGGACGTGCAGGAGGCAAGATAGCTAAATAGGAGCCTTATTTTATCCACTGTGTTATTTTTCTTTACTTGAATGGATGTAATGATGGACATTATAACTGTCAAATATTGGACTCTGATCAACAAAGGGGCATTTTCATATGTCGCTCTTGGAGTATTTTTTAATAACAACTTTTTCTCTGAAAGTGAGATTGAATGAGATTATGTAATGAATATGAAATTTTATTTATGAAATGAAATGTGGAAATTTATTATTGAAATATGTTTGAAAAATTTTCATAGTCATATGCTTCTGATATTATTGATATGATTAGCATAGCTGTAATTTGTCATCGAAAATTAACATTGTGAATGACTGCAGAATCCGTAGCGCTTAGTTTCGGACCTCAAAATGGGGGATGTTGCAATTTGTTATCAGAGCATAGGTTTATGTAAAAATTTAAAAGAACGGAAGTTTTTGAAAACTTAATCCAGTGAATTAGAGAATAAGATCGGGGTATGGGATAACGTTATACTAACATACTTGTATTTGATATATATGTATGTAATCTACCAACTCTCTTAGACTGTTCTTCTGTATCTTATTAAGGCTTGTATGCAGATTATGAGAAAGCAAGATATGGAAGCAGGAAATGGACGAGTAAATCTAAGTGGAGGAAGCACCCAACTAAAGGAAATGTTCGACCCAATAGTAGAAGGAACCGGGGTTGACCAGCAAATGCTAATCAAAATGCAAATGCTAATATGAGTGTTGGGACCCCACTAGTAGATATGGGGATATATATCAATTCTTTGTCAACAGAATGCAAGCTAGAGCTGCAGCTAGTTTGGCTGGAGGGAATGTTGCTAATGCAGGAGGCGCTAATCCCGTGGTGCCAGTTGGCAATAACTATGCCAAGCTGAACCATGATTATACTAGTCTTGGAGGTAAGTCATTTCTAGGAATAGAGAATACTATTAAAGTTGAAAATTGGAGAGAATCTTTTTCGACCTTAGATTGAATGATGAGTAGAAGAGTAGGTTGGCATCGAGGTAGTTGCAAGGAGCTGCTTTATACTAGTAGAACATGGTGACCGTAGGTGTACCAGAAGAGGAATTGATGGGCTGAATTTCGCAAGAGATTTGATGGAAGGTTCTAGTTTGATATAGCCAACTCAAATTTACTCAGAAAATTTATGGAATTGGGGCAAGGAGAAATGTATGTCCCGGAGTATGTAACTACGTTTGATGAGTTTTCCAGATACGAATATGCCACCATAAATACTATGATTAAGAGAAATGAAAAGTTCATTCGGGGTTTAAAGCCAGAGATTGCCAAGGTGACAATGTCGCATCATAGGGATCCAAGTAATGTAGTGGTGGAGATGGCTATTAGGAACGAGAAGATGCTTTCAACTTTTGGGAAGGAGCAACAAGTGGAAACCCAGAGTTCTCAGAGTAAGAAGAGAAAGTTCTTCAAGGGTAAGAGAGCTCAGAAGTATGGAGCTGTCAAGAAAGGGAAAACCAATATTGTTTGTTACAAGTGTGATAAGAAGAGGAACTATGCTAATAAGTGTCGATCTGGTGATGGTAAGACGGTTGTGGGGAAGAAGAATGTGAAGTGCTTTAACTGCAATAAGGTGGGGCATTATAAAGAATAAATGTCTAGAAGCGGCCAAGGTAGAAAAATGACGGTCTTTGTTTTGGAGCCCTTATCTTCTAGGCCAACAGTAGAGAGAAAAGGAAACGCTATAATGGGAGGTACGCTTTTGATTCATAGCATACCTATTAGATTTTTATTTGATAATAGTGCATCACATTCTTTTGTCTCTCAGTGTTTGGTAGATAAGTTTGATTTAGAACCATCATACCTTGTTACTTCCTTAAGGACCGCGAATCTAGTAGGACTCTTAGGATGAGATGTGACCATCTAGAGTTTAACACTACAACAAAATAACCATATTACAACCTTTCATTTACAACCAGCAAAAATTGACAGTTGTAATAAGTATTTTTTAACAACTATTTTATTTCAACAGTTGTAATAGGTATTTTGTAACAACTGTCCTATTTTAGCAGTTGTAATAAAGGCACTTTTAACAACTATATTTGTACTAGAGTTGTAATATTTATTTGTGACAACTGTTTTCGAAAGTTGTAACAAATATTATATTTCATCAGGTTAATAGGGATCTTCAGTCCCACTCCTTTCATTTCTTTAGCCGCCCACACCCAAAAAAAACCTAAATCGCTCTCCCTCCTTACATTTCGTTTTCCCTCCAGTTAAAATTAATCGCAGATTCTACGATCCAAAAAACCCTAAATCGTCATCGTCGATCACAGACCACAAGTATCTCTCCTAGATCGCTTATCCCCATCGCTTGTACTCGATCCAAAAACCCTAAAAAAATTAGATCGCAGACTCGTTGCTCGTCATCATCGTCGGCGCTCGTAGTCGTCGTTGGCACTCGCAGTTCGTGCTTGCTTTGCTGGCTGTGGACTTTTCTAGGCTGCCGCTGTTTTGGTATGTTGTGTCAATTTACCGCCTTTATAGAAAAGAAAATGTAACGACCCGGCTTTCTTTGCCCAAAAAGACGCATCGTTATGAAGAAAGAAAGGGATAGAAGAAGAAAAGAAAAGAAGAGAGAACAACAACACATCAGAAATCTCACAGCGGAACGAGAAATATATTATCACATAAGATATTACATAGTATCATATACATCAGAGTACACAATTTATACATCACAGAATAGACAGTTATAAACTTCTGTCTATTATACAACACAAGTACACCAGTACAATACAGACTAATACAAACACAGCGGAAACTCTATATATCTACTCGCTGAAGCCTCCTGCTTCACAGCTCCTCCAGAATTCGTCAAGATTATCCTGAATCCCTTGACTACTCAATACAATATTGAGTACCCAAGAGTTTAATAAAACAGAAAATAAACACTTGGGTCAGACATGGGTCTGGTGTGAGTAAACGGTTTAAATTGCTTAACTTTGAAAACCTTTGAAAACAAAAGTATCACGTAAGACTCCCCACACATAAACATGGGTAAGTTTTTACCTTACGCTAACTAAAACATTTGATAGGAAATCCGATTGTATTATAATAGGGTCTAGGGTTTTCAAGTAAAATACAGAAATAGCTGAAATGCTTACATCTCACATTCCAACATAGTTGGGCACAACTAATACGTACGGCACTTATTGGAGTTTGGATTCCATACAATGGCAGGGCTACTGGGGTACCGCCCGTCACAGTACGTGGCCTAGATCACCGTACCGAGGAGTAAGCCCGCTCCCCTGCAACACAAAGCCGGAACCATCCCTTACTGGATAATTCCGAACAAGACAATCCCGTAGTTGGCGCGACCAACCACACACTAAGCCGAATAAAATAAAGGGACCTCTAGACAGGGATCTATCTTGCTCTCAGTGGGTGCTACCCACGAAACCTTGCTGCACCTCCCCTGTTTTAGCCATTCCCGGTTGATGAGGCTTGAGGTTACGATTACCTTTAATCAGAACATATCACTTAGAATGCTCATCGTCCGCCTGACGATGTGCTGAAAGCATTCAATCCATACAAGTTCGTTCCGGGTTCGAACGAAACCGAAGGCATTATCTCGTTACACTCGTTTTGGAATCACCCTCAGAGTTAACGACAATAACCCTTGCACTCTGAATCTTCATCTTCACTTGAGATTCACGACCTATCGTTAATTTGGATCGATGTGGTATTCGGGTTTCCAGACCTGGAATACCGGTATACGGAAACCCGATCCCGGTCTCATCGAAATCCAAAACGTATCTTTTAAGGCCAAGTTGTTTAAAGGTTTAAACAATTTAACTTATCTATATTCATACAGAAGATAATTCACAAATCACAATTGATAATCACATTATCAATAACCAAATGATTTATAACAAAATAGGTAATCCATATCAACATCACAATAGTTAATCTATATTACCATCATAATGCAACCAAGCATTCATACCACACAACATTACTTATCTCATTTCTGAGATTACATCCATTCAAGACAAATCAATGTCATCCATTCATACATAAGCAATGATTTACTTAATCACAACATAATTAATTTAAAATGAATTAAATTAACTATCTCTTAATTATCCACTTTAATTAATCACCTTGATTAATTATATTTTAATTACATTTAAGTAATTATCTTTAATTAATTTCACAAATTAATCATCCTTAATTAAATACAGTAATTAACCTTTAATTACTTCATAAATTAATTAATTATAATCAATTACTTTAATTCTTAATTAATTACAATTAATTAGTTCATCTATAATCACTTATCATTTATTAATTAATCTTAATTAATCAACTCTTAATTATATCATTAATTAATTATAAACTAATGATCCCTAATTACATCTTTAATTATTTATTTTATTTAAATTAATTACATTAAGTAATTAATCTTAATTAAACCACAATTATTAGTCACCTTTGATTAATCTTAACCAATAATTAACTTCCCTTAATTACTTCCATTAAGTAATTACTTTTTAATTAATTACCTTAACAAATAATTAATTACCTTATTAATTATTCTTAATCCTTTAATTAATTTAATTTAATAAATTATTAAATTAATAACACTAAGCAATTAACTCTTAATCACTTTCTATTTAATTACTTTCATAAAATAATTATCCTCTAATTACTTTATTAAATAATTTCCCTTTTTCTTAATTACATCCAGTAATTAATTCCTTAATTACTTCATCAAGTAATTATACTTAATTTAATTTATAAGTGATTATCTCTAATTAATCACTAATTAATTACTTAGTTAATTATTTAACTAATTATTTAAATAAATGAACTAATTTCTTAATCCTTATATTTAAAAGATCTTAATTAAGAAAATCATTTATCTTAATTAAATAAATTAAATTGACCAACACTTTAATTATCTCCCCATATTAATTATCTTTAATTAATTAAATTTCTTACTTACTTATTATAATTGATTTACTAATCTTATTTTTAAACTTATTTAAAATATAACATATTAGAATTCAATTATAATTTAAACAACATAAACTTCTACTTCAACTTTCAAAACTTTTAAACTTCCAAAGTTATTAAATTTCTTTAATACAAAAAGCATTTGAAAATCTACTTATCTATTCTTTTAAAAACTTATCTATTTAAATATTAAAACTTGTTTAAAAACAATTAATTTTGAAAACAATTTATTATACAATTTAAAACTTGTTTAACTTTGTCTTTAAAACTCAGAACATTACAAATATCAAACTTCTTTAACTTAAAACAATTACTGTTCCATTATCTTAAAACCAACTCACCACTAACCCGAGTAAAACTCGTAGAAAACTCGAAGCCACTCGCGTATCCCCACTATTTCCCTGCTTCGAGTAAAACTCGAATATACTCGAACGAACACCCGAGCCAATGCTTTCTTCCCCAAATCCCAACCTTTCCAAATATACGTAACGTGCTTGTGCACGTACACACACACTCTGGTCATCGACGAACTCCGACCAGGCCTCCGACAACTCGCCTTCGACCATAATATCACGAACGACCATCCCATTCTTCTCGATTCGTACGAGAATCAAAATCGAGCATAAAACCCATCACCAGGAAAACGAACATCACCAGAAAATCTTCCACCACCGATGATCCTTGCCTCGAGAAATTCCTCCATCTTCACAGCAACTACGTCACGTCTCCCCTCATCTCCCAATCAATACGCGATCACCTCCGATCGTTTCATGTTGTCGCGAAATCCATTCGATCATCGGCGTCAACCACAGGAAATAAAACCCTATCTCCTCAAATTCCGACAACCCCGATAAATGATAAATTACCATACTATTTTTCCGATGAACCTCGTCTACATCTCGACCTTCAGGCCTAATCCCAATGATCAACTCGACGTTGATCGATGGCAATCGATCAATTTGTCCAAAATGAACAACTCGAGAAAGCCCCCTAAATTCCAAACTAAAAATCGAGTTATACCTATTAAAATTCATGATTTCTTATCATAAATACAATCATGCAATCCATATCTGAAATTAATTTATAAAGTTTTGACCCAAATTTAATCTTTACTGTAAATTTGAAATTTTCGAGCTAATTACTTAAATTAAATTCCTGTAATTATTTTTAAGAGTGATGTTACATGATTTCAAACATTTCCTATTTACAAATCATAAGCTAATTATGATTCAAATATGAGATATTGGATTTTAACAAAAAATCAAACTCTAATAAACAACAGAACTTATATTAGTACACTTACAGGCATTTACACAGGCATTCATCACCAATGCACATACATGCATACATTAAATTCCAAGCATTTCAGAAACAGGATAATTGTCATTCGCAACATCTAAATGAAATCCATAATTAAACTGTTTTTAAAATGTATTTACTCACCTGTCAATTTAAAACAGAGAACATATGTTGTTCCAGGCTTTCTCCAGATTTGTTATTTGATTTTAAACTTGCTTTTCTTTTGCTTGTTGAGTTTTAAATCTTGCTGTTGATCTCTGGTTACTAGTTGATAGATTTGAAACTGATTTGACCTTCTTTTGATTTGCAGTTGAATTCCAGACTTCCATTTCTCTTTGCAATTTGATTTCCAGGTTTCTTCTTTGCATTTTGATTTCAGATTTCCTATTTCTCAGGTTTACAGCTTTATTTGTATTAATTTTTGATCTTATTTTTGTACGTTCAGTTAAGAAGAAAAAGGATTTTTTTCTGAAAAATAAAACCCTTCTTTTTATTTACAATTGAATTTTAAACTTAATTATTAAGAGAAAGACATTTGTCCCATAGATGTTTTAGTTAACTTACACATATGCTCCTAAGTTTACACTTGTCTTTAACATAAATTGATATGTTTACAAGTGTTTTATAAGTATTATTTGATTTACAAGTGTTTTATCAAGCATTTAAAAAAAGTTAACAAGTGTTTTAAATTGATTTACAAGTGTTATTAGAGATTTAATTAATGTTTATTTATTATTTACAAATGTTATTATCTTATTTAAACTTATTAAAACTATAAGCATGTAATATGCATATGTATGTAATATTTACATGGTTATAAAATGTTTTTATTTTATATTAATAAGCTTTTAGATTTCATATGAACACTTACTTATAATTTTGATCAAATCAAATGTTTATAAATTTGAGAAATTTAGTTTCAACTTCTTATACAAAATTTTAAATCCATTTATCTTATGATAAAATTAAAAATGAAAGACCATTAAACAAATGAACTTTTGATTCTAAATCTCAAATATCATTTAAAAAAAAAATATTAAACCAAATTAACATTTCAAATTACAAATTATATATTAAAGTTTTGAAAATACTTATTAAATTCAAATCAATACTTCTTCATTTCAATATATACAAATATATTTATTCTAAATGGAAAATACTTTTAACATTAATTTTGATAATTATCATATTAAAATTTAATACATAACTTCAAATAACAATATATATATACATATATATTATAATTTGAAAACATATCTTTTTATTAAATTTAAAGATTCCCTATTTACAATATATATATCTATATATATATATATACATTATAAATATAAACATTTATATAAGTTTTAGAAAGATAAATCTTCCCAATTTAAAATTGTTAGAAAAGATATTAATAAATATTGCCAATTAAAATATTATTAACTTTTAAAATAAATAAACTTGTCAATTTATAAAATAAAATCAACAAATCAATTTAATTATTAATAATGATTATTAAATTGATATTGCCAAATTTCCGGGATATCACATTCCTCCCCCCTTAAAATAATTTCGTCCCCGAAATTTAAAAGCAAAGATAATTTAATAATCCAGCAAAATTTTTATTTTAAACAGCAACCATACATATCAATCATATTCTAACAATCATAGCAAACAATTTATTTCTAACAAATTTAACTATCTAGACAAAATTCTGGATAGAATTTCCTCGAGTTTTTCCCAAGTATATATATATACCGGAATACTCGTTCTACAGGATTTTAACTAACTATCTACAATAATCTAGAACTCCTTCATCTGATCCTACAAATCTGAACAAGATATCAGACTAAACTCAAAACCATCTCAACTTCCAAATCCTTCTGAACTGCTGATTTCATAACCAGTGACAGATCAAACACGTATTCCCTCAGAGATACGTGACATAAAATGAATTTCAGTTATCCGAACTGGCCATTTAATCCTATAGATCAAAGAACTAATCCTCTTGGGAACATAGGAAAAATCTCATAATACTTCCGGAGCTTACTCTCCGATCTTACCAAATCTTATATCTCCTTTGATCGGAGAAAACTTAAACAATATCCAATTTCAACTTCATCCTTCCTGATCAGCTTAGCCCTTGCTGATGCTTCCTGGAACAATCTAGACCAACATCAAACCAATTTCCGGATCCTTCTCAACAAAATGGTTTCCCAAAAATCACCGAAATCCAGAACACAATTCTACTCCACAAACATTAGAGAACTATAAACTACTTCTCCTATCTGGAATAGCCAAAACAGTTGCACTTGACAACCTTATCTCCAAATCCTGAAAATTTCTTCACACTTAGAGATACACTTGAATTTCCTATAGAAATTCTCTACTCCAAGAAAATTACAACTCCCGAATGCTTCCGTTCTAGAATAGCTGCTATCTTGCTTCCGCTGCACAACTCTGATCTGGAATAGATGAGAATACCATCGGAGAAACTCGAGCACAAACTTGATCATCCACAGTTCACCATACCCTAAAATCTTAGTGAACCATTCCACTTGGTCAAAAACACCCCAACAGAATCCCCTCCAGAAAATTAGGACTGATCAATCCCTCTCCAAAAATCCTGAGCTGCTTCACCAATTCTTTTCTAGGAGACATCCTCCTAATAAACTGAACCACCGGTAGCTCCACGAATCAAGTCGATACGGAATCTCAATTTCCAAAGATAACTATTCTCTCTTAACAAATCAGAACAACTCATGCCTTAGTAACCAATCCATCGAAGAAATGGATCCACTTTGCTGCTTCTGAACTTCACCTTCAGAAAAACTGCTCAGGCAGAAACTTCCTACTAACATACAGAACACTCCGAGCCGCACTGCTGCCATAGACCAAAGACTTCTTACTCCAAAACTCCTCGAGAAACTCGGACTTCAAAGCAAACAGAAACACCCCGCTGGACTCAGCCATAACACCGAAACAGACCTACTTCTTCAAACTTGCTCCAGAAGAAACATCTTCAGAAACGTCCATAGTCACCGCGTCTCACCACACAGCTACTACTTCCTGAAGTTGCCAAGATACCATCACTTGCTTCAGCTCATCCAATAGATCTAACTCTATTCATCCAACTTCAAAGACAAACTCCGAACCTTAACAGGTTTCCTTCAGAGATTATGAAATCCTTACACAACTGTAAAGTTCACTCGAGACGGTATTAGGTTTACAGTCTCGACAGATATACTTCCAACCTTAACACTCAAATTCCAACCATTGATAGTCGTGTTACACACACCACCACCTTATCTACCTTTATAACTTATATTGGAAAACCCGAACAGGTAACCCAACAAATAGGTAGAAATACATAAATATATATATTTCAAAATGATACTTTTTATATAGAAATTATTTCTGGGTAAAATTATTTCATCTACCTCTTTAAAACAATATTGTGTCCGTTGGCCTGGTTCAAGTGTTTAGAGATCCCTATCAATAACGTTAGCTACTCGTATTGACCAGAATCCATATACCACTCAACCGATCAATTAACACAATATAAAACCATTTTTATATAATTAACAATTACGCGCTCTCAAGATAGACACTACTTCAGAGCCTAGGTATTCACTCAACCTGGCTCTGATACCAATTGTAACGACCCGGCTTTCTTTGCCCAGAAAGACGCATCGTTATGAAGAAAGAAAGGGATAGAAGAAGAAAAGAAAAGAAGAGAGAACAACAACACATCAGAAATCTCACAGCGGAACGAGAAATATATTATCACATAAGATATTACATAGTATCATATACATCAGAGTACACAATTTATACATCACAGAATAGACAGTTATAAACTTCTGTCTATTATACAACACAAGTACACCAGTACAATACAGACTAATACAAACACAGCGGAAACTCTATATATCTACTCGCTGAAGCCTCCTGCTTCACAGCTCCTCCAGAATTCGTCAAGATTATCCTGAATCCCTTGACTACTCAATACAATATTGAGTACCCAAGAGTTTAATAAAACAGAAAATAAACACTTGGGTCAGACATGGGTCTGGTGTGAGTAAACGGTTTAAATTGCTTAACTTTGAAAACCTTTGAAAACAAAAGTATCACGTAAGACTCCCCACACATAAACATGGGTAAGTTTTTACCTTACGCTAACTAAAACATTTGATAGGAAATCCGATTGTATTATAATAGGGTCTAGGGTTTTCAAGTAAAATACAGAAATAGCTGAAATGCTTACATCTCACATTCCAACATAGTTGGGCACAACTAATACGTACGGCACTTATTGGAGTTTGGATTCCATACAATGGCAGGGCTACTGGGGTACCGCCCGTCACAGTACGTGGCCTAGATCACCGTACCGAGTAGTACGCCCGCTCCCCTGCAACACAAAGCCGGAACCATCCCTTACTGGATAATTCCGAACAAGACAATCCCGTAGTTGGCGCGACCAACCACACACTAAGCCGAATAAAATAAAGGGACCTCTAGACAGGGATCTATCTTGCTCTCAGTGGGTGCTACCCACGAAACCTTGCTGCACCTCCCCTGTTTTAGCCATTCCCGGTTGATGAGGCTTGAGGTTACGATTACCTTTAATCAGAACATATCACTTAGAATGCTCATCGTCCGCCTGACGATGTGCTGAAAGCATTCAATCCATACAAGTTCGTTCCGGGTTCGAACGAAACCGAAGGCATTATCTCGTTACACTCGTTTTGGAATCACCCTCAGAGTTAACGACAATAACCCTTGCACTTTGAATCTTCATCTTCACTTGAGATTCACGACCTATCGTTAATTTGGATCGATGTGGTATTCGGGTTTCCAGACCTGGAATACCGGTATACGGAAACCCGATCCCGGTCTCATCGAAATCCAAAACGTATCTTTTAAGGCCAAGTTGTTTAAAGGTTTAAACAATTTAACTTATCTATATTCATACAGAAGATAATTCACAAATCACAATTGATAATCACATTATCAATAACCAAATGATTTATAACAAAATAGGTAATCCATATCAACATCACAATAGTTAATCTATATTACCATCATAATGCAACCAAGCATTCATACCACACAACATTACTTATCTCATTTCTGAGATTACATCCATTCAAGACAAATCAATGTCATCCATTCATACATAAGCAATGATTTACTTAATCACAACATAATTAATTTAAAATGAATTAAATTAACTATCTCTTAATTATCCACTTTAATTAATCACCTTGATTAATTATATTTTAATTACATTTAAGTAATTATCTTTAATTAATTTCACAAATTAATTATCCTTAATTAAATACAGTAATTAACCTTTAATTACTTCATAAATTAATTAATTATAATCAATTACTTTAATTCTTAATTAATTACAATTAATTAGTTCATCTATAATCACTTATCATTTATTAATTAATCTTAATTAATCAACTCTTAATTATATCATTAATTAATTATAAACTAATGATCCCTAATTACATCTTTAATTATTTATTTTATTTAAATTAATTACATTAAGTAATTAATCTTAATTAAACCACAATTATTAATCCCCTTTGATTAATCTTAACCAATAATTAACTTCCCTTAATTACTTCCATTAAGTAATTACTTTTTAATTAATTACCTTATTAATTATTCTTAATCCTTTAATTAATTTAATTTAATAAATTATTAAATTAATAACACTAAGCAATTAACTCTTAATCACTTTCTATTTAATTACTTTCATAAAATAATTATCCTCTAATTACTTTATTAAATAATTTCCCTTTTTCTTAATTACATCCAGTAATTAATTCCTTAATTACTTCATCAAGTAATTATACTTAATTTAATTTATAAGTGATTATCTCTAATTAATCACTAATTAATTACTTAGTTAATTATTTAACTAATTATTTAAATAAATGAACTAATTTCTTAATCCTTATATTTAAAAGATCTTAATTAAGAAAATCATTTATCTTAATTAAATAAATTAAATTGACCAACACTTTAATTATCTCCCCATATTAATTATCTTTAATTAATTAAATTTCTTACTTACTTATTATAATTGATTTACTAATCTTATTTTTAAACTTATTTAAAATATAACATATTAGAATTCAATTATAATTTAAACAACATAAACTTCTACTTCAACTTTCAAAACTTTTAAACTTCCAAAGTTATTAAATTTCTTTAATACAAAAAGCATTTGAAAATCTACTTATCTATTCTTTTAAAAACTTATCTATTTAAATATTAAAACTTGTTTAAAAACAATTAATTTTGAAAACAATTTATTATACAATTTAAAACTTGTTTAACTTTGTCTTTAAAACTCAGAACATTACAAATATCAAACTTCTTTAACTTAAAACAATTACTGTTCCATTATCTTAAAACCAACTCACCACTAACCCGAGTAAAACTCGTAGAAAACTCGAAGCCACTCGCGTATCCCCACTATTTCCCTACTTCGAGTAAAACTCGAATATACTCGAACGAACACCCGAGCCAATGCTTTCTTCCCCAAATCCCAACCTTTCCAGATATACGTAACGTGCTTGTGCACGTACACACACACTCTGGTCATCGACGAACTCCGACCAGGCCTCCGACAACTCGCCTTCGACCATAATATCACGAACGACCATCCCATTCTTCTCGATTCGTACGAGAATCAAAATCGAGCATAAAACCCATCACCAGGAAAACGAACATCACCTGAAAATCTTCCACCACCGATGATCCTTGCCTCGAGAAATTCCTCCATCTTCACAGCAACTACGTCACGTCTCCCCTCATCTCCCAATCAATACGCGATCACCTCCGATCGTTTCATGTTGTCGCGAAATCCATTCGATCATCAACGTCAACCACAGGAAATAAAACCCTATCTCCTCAAATTCCGACAACCCCGATAAATGATAAATTACCATACTATTTTTCCGATGAACCTCGTCTACATCTCGACCTTCAGGCCTAATCCCAATGATCAACTCGACGTTGATCGATGGCAATCGATCAATTTGTCCAAAATGAACAACTCGAGAAAGCCCCCTAAATTCCAAACTAAAAGTCGAGTTATACCTATTAAAATTCATGATTTCTTATCATAAATACAATCATGCAATCCATATCTGAAATTAATTTATAAAGTTTTGACCCAAATTTAATCTTTACTGTAAATTTGAAATTTTCGAGCTAATTACTTAAATTAAATTCCTGTAATTATTTTTAAGAGTGATGTTACATGATTTCAAACATTTCCTATTTACAAATCATAAGCTAATTATGATTCAAATATGAGATATTGGATTTTAACAGAAAATCAAACTCTAATAAACAACAGAACTTATATTAGTACACTTACAGGCATTTACACAGGCATTCATCACCAATGCACATACATGCATACATTAAATTCCAAGCATTTCAGAAACAGGATAATTGTCATTCGCAACATCTAAATGAAATCCATAATTAAACTGTTTTTAAAATGTATTTACTCACCTGTCAATTTAAAACAGAGAACATATGTTGTTCCAGGCTTTCTCCAGATTTGTTATTTGATTTTAAACTTGCTTTTCTTTTGCTTGTTGAGTTTTAAATCTTGCTGTTGATCTCTGGTTACTAGTTGATAGATTTGAAACTGATTTGACCTTCTTTTGATTTGCAGTTGAATTCCAGACTTCCATTTCTCTTTGCAATTTGATTTCCAGGTTTCTTCTTTGCATTTTGATTTCAGATTTCCTATTTCTCAGGTTTACAGCTTTATTTGTATTAATTTTTGATCTTATTTTTGTACGTTCAGTTAAGAAGAAAAAGGATTTTTCTCTGAAAAATAAAACCCTTCTTTTTATTTACAATTGAATTTTAAACTTAATTATTAAGAGAAAGACATTTGTCCCATAGATGTTTTAGTTAACTTACACATATGCTCCTAAGTTTACACTTGTCTTTAACATAAATTGATATGTTTACAAGTGTTTTATAAGTATTATTTGATTTACAAGTGTTTTATCAAGCATTTAAAAAAAGTTAACAAGTGTTTTAAATTGATTTACAAGTGTTATTAGAGATTTAATTAATGTTTATTTATTATTTACAAATGTTATTATCTTATTTAAACTTATTAAAACTATAAGCATGTAATATGCATATGTATGTAATATTTACATGGTTATAAAATGTTTTTATTTTATATTAATAAGCTTTTAGATTTCATATGAACACTTACTTATAATTTTGATCAAATCAAATGTTTATAAATTTGAGAAATTTAGTTTCAACTTCTTATACAAAATTTTAAATCCATTTATCTTATGATAAAATTAAAAATGAAAGACCATTAAACAAATGAACTTTTGATTCTAAATCTCAAATATCATTTAAAAAAAAATATTAAACCAAATTAACATTTCAAATTACAAATTATATATTAAAGTTTTGAAAATACTTATTAAATTCAAATCAATACTTCTTCATTTCAATATATACAAATATATTTATTCTA
The DNA here is from genome assembly GCA_030737815.1 of Allium fistulosum. Classification (NCBI taxonomy): domain Eukaryota; kingdom Viridiplantae; phylum Streptophyta; class Magnoliopsida; order Asparagales; family Amaryllidaceae; genus Allium; species Allium fistulosum. Next base: position 417,318,831 of record CM060907.1, on the reverse strand, counting down.
AATGGAAAATACTTTTAACATTAATTTTGATAATTATCATATTAAGATTTAATACATAACTTCAAATAACAATATATATATACATATATATTATAATTTGAAAACATATCTTTTTATTAAATTTAAAGATTCCCTATTTACAATATATATATCTATATATATATATATATACATTATAAATATAAACATTTATATAAGTTTTAGAAAGATAAATCTTCCCAATTTAAAATTGTTAGAAAAGATATTAATAAATATTGCCAATTAAAATATTATTAACTTTTAAAATAAATAAACTTGTTAATTTATAAAATAAAATCAACAAATCAATTTAATTATTAATAATGATTATTAAATTGATATTGCCAAATTTCCGGGATATCACAGAAAATGAGAATCTACTTTACAGTAAAAGCTACATGATCTTGTGCTTTGCTAATTTTTTTTTGTTTATTCATTTTTTTAGAAGGTAACGGATACTAAATTGAGTCTTTTTATTGTATTGATTTTAGCATTAGGCAATGGCAAAGTGTTAATCATCACTTAATCCATTCGACCTCTGAACAAATTGATAAATACTTTTTCTCATAATGCCTTTTTTCTACGTAGAACGTAGATCATGGGTGCAAAGATTCTACATTACAGAGTATAAATAATCTAATTATTATTTCACTTTATTTACATTAAGCGTACATATTTCTAAGTTTCACCATTACTAATACTAAAAGAAGATTAATTGTTGTTTGTAACCTTACAAAAATTAAAGTACATATTGAGTATAAAATTAATTTAAATGCAAGTATTGTGCTATTATATGTTGTGAACGCATCTATTTTATTAAAATGACTAAATTAAAACTTATAGCGGCTACACAACAATATAGGGTAATATGCAATTATTATGAACACGGTTCTATGAATAGAATTATGCAATAGTAATTATATGTAACTTGCAAAATATAAGCGAAAAGTGCCTAATTGTTATGAGCTCATAAGTGAAATAATAATTATATTATTTATAAATCTTTGATGGCTCTTATTACCTAGTATTCCATTAGTGTTATCCATTCTGAGTTACATGATTCGACTACATGAGAATGTTGGTTATTGGCAACATTGCCACCTCTTTATGCATAGACCAGTTTATAGGTACAGTGATTACAACAAAGTAATTAAATCTGTTGGAGCATGCATCAGTTGAGGTCCTTCTGTTAAGGCACATATATGACTAATATATATTGAACGAATTTTATAAAAGGTAACTTATGTCATATATGTACTATAAAAATAGAACTTATATAATTTTTAATTATTTTAGTGTTAATTAAATCTCATTTCTACAGAATTCAAACACTTTATATATGTGTATATATATATATATAGTTTAAAATAAAAATAGAATTTATATTAGTTTAAACTTCACCAAAACTTACACTTATTATTTTAAGGTTTTATGTATATTTAAATATATGAAACTTGGAATAATTTTTTGCAAGTATTTAATGCAGAACTTCTAGATTTGTATGTTCTGTACATGCTAGGCAACGTAGAGTTAAAACTATATAACAACTCATAGCACATTAATAAAGTAATGTGAAAAAAAGTCAAAAGTACTAGAAATGAACATCCTTTTTTTAATGTAGTAATGTGAGATAATATTGAAATATACATGCATTGCTAAATGGTAAGATGCGGTTATTTATTTTAATAAGACAGTTTACTACAATTCTAACTAGTGCCTTGAACCTGAAAGATTTTTGAGAAATAACCTCAATATTATTTTTAATTAGGTAGAAAATGGGAAATGTGAATACTTGTTTACTTATATGTGTTATATGACTGAGTTTCTTTCCTGCATTTTTTTTTAAGTTCAGTGGTTATTCCGTGATGTATACCTTTGCACGGGTCTGTTATTTTGCTAGCTAATCATACAAAATGTCAAACACCAAACCCTTCTTTCATAGAGGGGTGTGTGAATCTAATTTTGATTTCATATATGCATGCGTGTATGTAAGCATTTATCATGACTCTTATAGTAAAATTTACTAGATCAAATAAAAGGATATGAATTAGGTTCATTCTCCTTTTCATGCGAGTAAATATTGTTGTCCACAATTTTGACTTAAACCAAATACTACATAGTGCTTATACATAAGCATATATGAAAAAATCAACATTATATAAATTTTTCTATGAAACGATTTCATAAACATAAAATATGCATCACACATATGAAAATGTTGAATTATACACACAGGGACAGGCACAATGTATACATACAGGCATATTATCATATGAAAATGTGAATTATACACGCAGGCACTGATGTACATGTAAATGTGCATATATTTACATCCATATTTTATCTCTTTTTATTTAAATAAACATCATATTTGGCCATTTGTACATGTTAAAACCAAAATTCAATTATTTTCAAACCATCGTATTTTCATCTTCATTCAGGGGATAAATGGTCATTTTTGTGCATGTGTAAATTTGAGAATTTTTACTTGGACATTTTTGATTATTTTTATAGGAATTTGGATGCATATGGAAGAGGCTTATATGAAGATACATGCATGCACAAATGAATACAAAGGAAAGAAGAGGGAAATAATTCAAAGTGAAGATCATGGAGGACCCCACCTACCTACCTACCTTAATGTATAAATTAGAGGCTAATGAACATGCTTATGGAATTAATGGCTTCATGTACACTTAAATGATTATTAGTAGAAGCTAATGATTACTTGGCCTCCACACTTCCTAAGGAGTATTTTGGGAAGCCCCCTAAAAATAGAATTAGGGTTTTATGCATGTATAAATAGCCCTCTTATGTACATGTAAATGATCATCTACTCTTTCATATTACTTAGGAAATTAAGAGATCAAATTGTAAGCTCAATGTTACATGAAATAAAAATGGCTTCCACGCCTCTTTTTCCTCTCTTTTCTACATGTTTTTCTTTGTTTTTATGTTAATGCTTATTTCTATGCTCTCTTTTTCTTAATGTTCATAGCTTAGATTTACATTTATGCACTAATCTAATCAATTTTCTTTTAGTAGTTAATCTTCTTTTTCTTTGTTTATTCTCTACTTTCTTTCATTTTCAATGTTGAAACTTACATGTGTTGATTTGATAACACAAATGAGTAGCTAAACCCCTTCAATTTAGGGGTAATGAAGCTCTCAAATATTATGTAATTTCAACATCTTTTATGATTTATGGTTTCTTTGTTTATGCTTCATGAAAGTGAATTTTGATGCAAGTTTATACAAGTGGGTTTGATAGATTAAATCGCTTATGCAAATGAGCTATTCTTATTCAACATAAACACAATTTGCATCATCATTTGCTAATCCATTTTTTATTGTGAAGTTGAAGTAAAAATGAAATTTGATGATCTATATTACTAGTTACAATAGTAAATAGATCATACTTAAAATAGCTTTTGCTTTGGCTTCATTTTCATGAGAATTATAAATGGTCTATTTGTTGTATTATAGTTTGATGGTTTGAGTTATGTTAATTAATAACTTAAACAAACCATACTTATGATAAATACAACAATATTTCACTTAATATCAAATCTAGAGATCACAAATTGTTTGTTTGTTGATTTACAAAAATATGAGAGTGAATTTGCCTCTAAATTGTTCTCTAATTCAATAGTTTTTAAATCAAATTTCGATTCTAGTTTTAGCTTCATTTTATTTCTAGTTAACAATTTCTCCTCCATTTGGTCTAATTTGATTGAATAGATTTTTAAAACTCTAACAATTACATGCGGATTGACTCGTATTTGCCACGTACTACAAAGTGTATGATGTGCGCTTGTGGTAAATTTATTTCAAAATTTATCGACTATTTTCAAAACCGATAGAAATTTAGCCGATTAACAAGTTTTTGGCGCCGTTGCCGGGTAGTTGTTTTGATTTTAGTTTTCTATTCTTCAGATTAGTTGTTGTTTGATTTTTTTTGTGTTTTTATTTTGTTGTTTGTTTGCATTTGATTTAGTGTTCTAATTTGCTTTGCATTTGCATTTTTATAGAAAAAAAAAAGAAAAAAAATCAAAAACACAATTTCACAACAAAAATCAAAAAATATTTTATTTCCTTTCATTTACAATTTTGCATCTACATTGTTACAACAACAATTTTCTTTTTTTTGTGTTTGCATATAAAAAAAATTTACACATTACACCTACTAAATGCACTTCTCTGCTCTGTGCACTTCACTGCTTGCCTTTCACCTTTCATTCAATTACATTCCACTGCTTGCTACCACTTCACTGTCTCCTTGCTTACCATTTCCTGCCTGCAAACACTTTTCCCTCATCATCACATTCGGCCTTCTCTACAACATTCCCCTGCCACCTTCCAAAACATCACAACCACACGGCATCTGCTCTTCCACCTCTGTTACATTCTCATTCACAAATTGCTGCTATTCATACTCCTACCACAAAAACTGCTCCATCCCACAATTGCAGCCTAACCCATACACACCATCATTCATTAGAAAAAAATCCTCATACAAACTGCTGCCTCACATAATCAAGCCTCTGCTATCACAAGAACATCCACCAATCACTTCCCTGCTGCCGCTCCAACCACGGCCTAACCATCAGCCTACTGCTGCCTCACTACCGTCAACTGCACAAACATCACTTGTTCTTCCATTTTCCTCCCTACAACAGTTGCTTTACATGTCAACATACAAAAACATTGCTGCCATGTACAAACCACCTCAGCAGCAACCAAATATCTGCACATATCATTGTAGCATTAGATAATGAGTACACTACGTTGACAAACTCGTGAACCTCTTTTATGTCTTCATCTGTTCAAAATTTCAAAAGGAGATCTGTAGCTACCACTCGCTATCAAACCTAAGATTTGAACCACAAGCCAACTTCAAATTTTTGTAAGCAAATTCACTATTGTCGGTTGGTGTTGCGTTTAACAATTAAATCTTCACCATCCATTGCTACTAACATTTTTTACAAGTGTTAAAAATTCACAGTCGTCACTGTCAATTTTTTCAACGAAAATGTATATTTTAAACTGTATATATTTACAGCCAATTACACAGTCAGAATTGCAAATTTTAATTTTATAAAAATATACCGTTATAATTGTAAATATTTACATTCTAAACTAGGGTTCGGCGCGGGTTGGTTTGGTGCGGTTTGGAGTCCAAACTATTTCCGCATTGCATCAAACGGTTAATCAAAAAAATACAAAGCATTATACTAATATTTTAAACGGTTCGATTTCGGTCCGGTTTGAATGTAATACGGTTCGGTTTCGGTCCGGTTTGAATGTAATACGGTTCGGTTTCGGTCCGATCCGGTTTGAACCCATATTAAATATAAAATAAGAGAATTACTTCTATCAACAATCAATTTACGAAGGTAACTGTGTGAAACTTTTACACTTAAAGGTTAAAACATACAATGTTATACTGAAATGATAGATTAGTTCTTAATTGTATTAATATTTTAATTTAACATTTACCTACAAGTGAGATTTTTTTGGTAGATTAACCAAACATCAACATTAATCAATGCATAATCATTAAGGAAAATGACTAGAATAAGATTATAATTAGCATTTATCCAAAAAACATGAGATAAAAAATATTATACCAAAACTATAACTTCTTTCTTTATGACAGCGATTATTATTAATATAACAACAACGTACGCTAAAAATAGAATGTACATCGTTAGAATCTAAAAAACATGAGATAAAAAATATTATACCAAAATTGTTTTTAGTCCAATTCAAAAAAAAGTTTGTTTATCTTTTAGTCTAGTTTAGTTTTATCCTTAAAAAAGTATAATAAATAAATTTTACTTGCTTTGTTTTAATTTAGTTTGTTTTGTTTTTCATTTTCTTTAAACTTAAAAAAAAAGAACTATATATATATATATATATATATCTAGTTTTCATTTCAGGTTGTCAAAGCAGATAAGAAGAAGTCCTTGCCAAAAAATAAACTGCTTAGCTTACTTATAATTAAAAAAAATTGCCGCTTAAAAATAAAAATTGCTAATAATTCTGCACGCTCTGGTATCGTGCTTTCATCCTTTGTTTTTATTTGAATTGCATTGTTGGTTGCTTGCATTTGCATTTATATATTAAAAAAATTTCAAAATCCAAAAACAAAAACAAATATCATTTTAGTTGCATTGTAAATTCACGTTTAATTTTTGTTTTGCATTCATCTCATCTTATTTTCTTTTCTAAGGGCAATACCCCAATTCACATAAGGTGAGGGATTCTCACCCTTTCCTTAGCCCACAAACGCATTTCATCGTAGAATTGACTAATAATAATGGTTAGACGTTGGACTTAAGGGTGTCGCGAGCTCATCTAGGGCTTAATTGTATCTTCATAATTGTTTTCTTTGCACAATTTTATTTCTTGGTGTCTAGGCTACGGCAGAGTAATAACCATTTATAAATATTACGGTGATTCGTAAATATTATAGTGGTTGTTCCTCTGAATATTACGGTGATTTGTGGTGCACCGATAACCCCTGCTCGTTACCTGGCTGAGAAATATTTTTGTTGATTTAAGACAAAGTGTGATTATACAATTTTGGGTTAGGAGCTACTAAGGACAGGAAACTATAATTAAGTCCATTGCATTCGTTTAGCTGCATTAGTTCATGCATATATAAAAAAAAACCAAAAATCCAACAAAAAAAATTGTTAATTTTTCTTAACCTAGTTTTTAATTCCAAAAAAAAATTCTTTTTTTTCCTATCCTTTGAAAATTTTCAATCAAAAACAAAAATCCAAAAAAAATATAAAATCTTTTCAAAAAGAAAAAAAAATTCAAAATTCAAAATTCAAAAACAAAAACAAAAACCAAATTTCATTTTCTAAAAACAAAAAAATTTAAAAAATCGTTTTGGTAAATATTTGAAAATTCAAAAAAAAAGAAAATTACAAAACAAAAACAAAAACAAAACAACAATCAAACTTCTCTTTTGAAAATAAATTTCACTTGGTAAATAGTTTTCTTCCTTGTAAAAAAACAACAAAAACAAAAACAATTTTTCACTTCATTTTTAAATACTCTTTCATTCTCTAAACTTGATTCTAACTTCTTTCTCTTCTCGAATTTCACTTGTGCATGAGTACTTGGACTTGTGACACAACAACAAATCGTTGGACTCGCGACTCGACAACTAACCGTTTAACTCGAACAGATGATACTCCCGAAATGGCGAACGAGAACGCCCCTCGAACTCCCATGGATAGAATCTTTCTCGATAGAGTTTCTATTCCATCTTGCATCACGTTACCCGCCCCTATGGGTAACCATTTCGAAATTCACTCGAACCATATTGCCACGCTTCCAAAATTTGGCAATTTCGAGCACGATGATCCATACATCTTTTTGACTAAATTCGAACAAGTTTGCGCAACCATTAAACTCCAACAACTTTCTGATGATGGAATCAAACTTCGATTAATCCCATTCACTTTTATGGATTACGCTGAAAAATAGTTGTACAGCTTACCATCGAACTCGATTAAAACGTGGGAAGAATTCGTAAAAGCTTTCTTGAAAAAATTCTACCCCTTAGAAAAAACGAGTAGAATCCGAAACGAAATTGTAAATTTTCATCAATTCAAGGGAGAACCATTCGGAAAATATTTTGAAAGATTTAAAGAGCTTTTGATAAAGTGTCCACACCATAACTTTGAAAAATGGACGATTTGCCAAATCTTATACGATAGACTTGAAAATAGCTCACGAACCATGCTCGAATCAATGTGCCAAGGCAACTTTCTTGCCCAACATCACGACGATGCTTGGAAATTTCTTGAAAACCTCCCCGAAAAATCATCCCAATGGGAACGTTCGAATGAAATATCAATTTACTCACAATTGAGTGAACACTCGATAGGATCTTCTGTTGCTTTGGAAGCTAAGATTGACACAATGATTAAAAAATTCGATAACGTTTTCTCATCGAATCAAATGAATCAAGCTTCCCAACCGATGTGTTATAAATGCAACGATCCCAATCATATAGCTGATCAGTGTCCCAATTCTGTCGAACAAATCAATGCTTTCAATAAAGCCAAAAACGACCTGTTTTCTCCAAAGACAACCCTGGTTGGAGAAATCATTCGAATTTTGCATGGAACCAAAACCATCCCAACACGAATACGATTCGTCCCAATTTTCAAGCGTTCCCGAATAATGCTTCGAATCCTCCCTTTCAGCCCAACAATTTTCAACCAAACTTTGCGGGTCCGTCTCATAATCAACCGCAACAATCAAATTTTCAACCAAATTCTGCTCATCCTCCCCAAGACGATAAACGTTTAACTTCGCTTGAGAAAACTCTTGAAATGTTGGCTAAGGCAACTACTGAAAGCCTTCAATCAAACAGCAATTTGCAAAATTTATTGACCTCATATATGCAAAACACAAACCAATCGATTGCAAAACTTGAAATGCAAATAAGTCAATTAGCCACATCTGTGAGCGAACGTGAACGAGGAACGTTCCCAAGACAACCCATTTCAAATCCCAGAAATCAAAACGCAAATTCAAATCAAGCCCATGTTGTTCAAGGTAGCAACGTCACCCAATTGAATGCTATCACAATTATCCATTCCGGTAAACAAATCGATAATCAAGTCGTTAATCCAAACGATTTACCGGAAACCTCTCTTGATACTTCAAAAACAACGAACGAATCTGAACAGAATGTGGAGCCAAACGTTGAATCGAATGCCAATCAAAACTCTTCTTCTTCTACTCGAGTAGACCCGCCTACCGAGTGTCGTGTCCCATTTCCACATCGTCTTCGACCAAAGAAACACTCAGACCAAATGGAAAAGATGTTGGAAATTTTTAAATAAGTGAAAGTTAACATCCCGCTTCTTGACAACGTTCAACAAGTCCCCACTTACGCGAAATTTCTTAAGGACTTGTGCACCCAAAAGCGACACACTCAAGTGCCCAAAAATGTCTTCTTAGCCGCCAGTTTGAGTGAAGTCTTGTCCCAATCCATGCCCGTAAAATACAAAGATCCTGGCTACCCTATGATTTCGTGTACAATTGGAGACAAGACGATTAACAAATGCTTGATAGACTTAGGTGCGAGTGTCAACTTGATTCCATACTCCGTGTACGAACAATTAGGCTTAGGTGAGCTCAAACCCACAAAAGTCACGCTTCAATTTGCCGATCGCTCGATTAAAAAGCCTATGGGAGAAATCGAGGACGTGCTCATTCGAGTAGGGAAATTCATATTCCCCATTAATTTTATCGTTCTCGAAACACAACCCTTGACAAACCCCGCGAGTCAAATTCCATTGATTTTAGGCCGACCATTCTTAGCCACCTCAAATGCCTTAATCAATTGTCGTAACGGTTCAATGAAAATTTCTTTTGGAAACATGACTTTGGATCTCAACATTTTCAATCTTGAAAGCCAAACGAATGAACCTTGTGACCAAACATTGGAAGTTAGTGCCATTCATGAAAACTTTGAAAACGAGACACTTGATCTTGACGATGAACGTGAGGTCGAGTGCGAAAAATTGTTTCACGAAATTCCCAACGAGATTGAATACACTCTTCCTTTTGAATCGCTTCCAGTTGAGTCTGAATCTCAACCCAATTCTTTGATCGAAAAACTCCCGAAGTTGGACCTCAATCCACTTCCCGATCACCTTAAGTACGCATACTTAGGTGATAACGAAACGTTCCCATCATAATTTACGCCACTCTTTCTCTTAACCAAGAAGCTTCTCTTCTCTCTATTCTTTAGAAAAATAAGGAAGCGATTGGATGGTCCATCTCCGGTATAAAGGGAATTAGTCCCGCTCTTGTCCAACATCGCATCCATTTAATCAACGATGCCAAACCTGTTCGTGATGTGCAACGAAGGCTTAATGCAAAAATGAAAGATGCGGTGCGCGATGAAATTCTTAAACTTCTCGACAATGGAATCATTTACCCAATCTCTGATAGTTCATGGGTTAGCCCAATTCACGTTGTACCGAAAAAGTCTGGGCTAACCGTTGTCAAGAATGATCCAAACAAACTTATTCCAACTCGTACTCAAACGGGTTAGCGTGTTTGCATTGACTATTGAAAACTAAATGCCGCATTACGAAAAGATCGCTTTCCTCTTCCCTTCATTGATCAAATGCTCGAACGTTTAGCCGGCCACGAATTCTACTACTTCCTTGATGGTTATTCCGGCTATAACCAAATTCCAATCGCTCCCGAAGATCAAGAGAAAACAACTTTCACATGTCCATTCGGTACCTTTGCTTATCGACGTATGCCATTCGGACTTTGTAATGCCCCTACGACTTTCCAACGATGCATGGTTGGAATCTTTTCCGACATGATTGAATGCTTTCTAGAAGTTTTTATGGATGATTTCTCAATCTTTGGCGATTCTTTTTCCTAATGTTTACATCATCTCGAGTTGGTTCTAAATCGATGTAAAGAAAAACATTTGACCTTGAATTGGGAAAAATGCCACTTTATGGTCAAACAAGGCATAGTCCTTGGACATATCATCTCAAATAAAGGCATTGAGGTAGATAAAGCGAAAATCGACGTAATTGCAAACCTACCCAATCCCAAAACCGTTAAGGACATTCGATCATTTCTAGGACATGCTGGTTTTTACCGACGCTTTGTGAAAGACTTTAGCAAAATCGCTCGTCCCTTGACCACTCTTCTTGGAAAAGACGTTCCTTTCGATTTTAACTCTGATTGTATCTCTTCTTCTGAACATCTTAAGAGCGAACTCATTTCTGCTCCAATCATTTGTGCACCCAATTGGGATCTTCATTTCGAAATAATGTGTGATGCTTCGAACTTTGCTGTTGGTGCTGTCTTAGGACAACGCATCAACAAGATCCTTCATGTAATTTACTATGCGAGTATGACTTTGAACGACGCTCAACTCAACTACACAACAACCGAAAATGAGCTTCTAGCTATCGTTTTTGCTCTCGAAAAATTCCGACAATACTTGATAGGTTCACACATTACTGTGTACACAGACCACTCTGCACTTCGATATCTCTTTGCTAAAAAGGATGCTAAATCTCGTTTGATTTGTTGGATCCTTTACTTCAAGAACTTGACCTTACAATTAAAGACAAAAAAGGATCCCATAACGTCATAGCCGATCACTTGTCTCGTCTTCCGAACGCACCATCTTCTTTGCCAATCAATGAAAACTTCCCCGATGAATAGCTTCTTTCAATTTCTATCGACCCATGGTACGCTGATATAGTGAACTACTTAGTCACTAAAGAAACTCCCTCATCTTGGTCCAAACAGGAAAATACAAATTCATGTCCCAAATGAAATATTTCTATTGGGACAATCCATTCTTGTTCAAATATTGTCCCGACCAAATCATCCGACGTTGCATTCTGGATAACAAGATTAGGAGTGTTCTTTCATTTTGCCACGATCAAGCGTGCGGTGGACATTTTGGTACTCGAAAAACTGCAGAAAAAGTGCTTCAATGTGGATTCTATTGGTCTTCTCTTTTCAAAGACTCATTCGAATTTTGCAAAACTTGCGATCGATGTCAAATGCTTGGACTAATTTCTCAACGAGATATGATGCCTCTAAACCCCATTCTTACGATCGAAATCTTTGATGTATGGGGTATCGACTTTATAGGACCTTTTCCCAATTCTTTTGGAAACTTGTATATCCTTCTCGTTGTTGATTACTTTTCAAAATGGGTCGAAGCCGTTTCTTGCAAAACCAATGACCATAGAATTGTTGTGAAATTTCTCAAAGAAAACATCTTTTCAAGGTTCGGCACACCTTGCACAATAATTAGTGATAACGGAACCCATTTTTGCAACCGTTCTTTTGAAACTTTAATGAAAAAATACTCGATAACCCACAAGTTATCCACTCCATATCATCCTCAGACTTGTGGCCAAGTTGAAGTTTCAAATCTACAAATAAAACAAATTTTGGAAAAAACTGTTAACAAAAATCGAAAAGATTGGTCTCAGAAATTAATCGACGTGCTTTGGGCTTACCGTACTGCTTTTAAAACAAAGTGTTGTGGGCAATAAAGAACTTAAACTTTGATCTCGATAAAGCTGGCGAAAACCGAAAACTACAACTCAATGAACTAGAGGAACTTAGGAACGACGCGTATGAAAACGAGAAAATTTACAAAGAAAGAACCAAAGTTTTTCATGACAAGTCAATCCTAAGGAAAACGTTTACGCCTAACCAAAAAGTTCTTTTGTATGACTCAAGGCTTCATTTATTCCCTGGGAAACTTAAATCAAGATGGACCGGACCATTTGTGGTACGAACTGTTTTTCCACATGGTGTCGTAGAAATAGAAAACCCCAGGGATGGATCGATTTTCAAAGTCAACAGTCATCGTTTAAAACCTTTCTTGGAATTTCTTGGTAACCAAGAGGAGGAGCTCATGATTCTTCATGAGCCAAGCTACGTCTAGTAAGAATGTTAACCCTCTTTTGTAAATATGTACATATTTTTCCCCATTATACTCATTATATCATGCATTGAATGTGGGGACACAGTCGAAATTAAGTGTGGGGGGTTTCATTTTCATTTTTATTTTCATGGCATTCTTGAATTTTCATTTTCTTTTAACTTAAAAAAATTTTCAAAATCTCAAAAACATTTTCTTATTAGCATTTTGATTTGTTTTTGAAGAAACACTATGAGATAAGTATAAGTTTTGGTTAATAAATTGAATTTTTTTTTTAAATTTATTTGTCTTAACAAAAATAAAAATGAATTTTGATTACAGATAACAATGGTTTAACTAGTATATAGGAAGGTTCATATGTGTTAATTATGAAGTATTTTCTAATTGAAAATCTTTGTTTAAAAAAGTGGTAAATTTAAAGTAAAAGGATATAACATTTTTATCTTCTAAGTTAAATGGTACCAAGATGATTTTGCAAAACTCTCTCTTTCTAAAAAAATTATTATAAAAAACATTTGTATATATGTATATATATATTTTTAACACCTAGAGTCATGTGTTCACACTCGTGTGTTCACTCGCCATGCTCTGTACACTTCTTACGTAAGCCCGAAAGGAAGTGCATGATCGGTATATCTGGCCTCAGTTTATCTGAGTTAGGTATATATAGATAAAAAAATTCTTTTTAATAACGCCTACAGTCAATAAGTGTTCACGCTTGTGTGTTCACTCGCCACGCTCTATATTCCCCTCACATCAGTCCACAAGACAGTGCACGGGTAATATATCTGGTCTCGGTTTATGTGACGCCCCACTCCGAGACCCACATTAGCAAAGAGTATTACGAGGTAACACCGTCTGCTAATGCGGAGAATAGACTGGTTAGGAGCGACCATCTATAGCCTTGCCTTAATTATCTATTGAATACGCCGACAATGCCACTTCTTACTTAAATGGATCGACATATCCAATACATACTTAATACAAAGCCATAGGTGGCAGAGGATCTATCAGAATAAAATATAACTCAAATGTAATACACATCACAGAACAGTAGATCATCACATACATTTACACATATACGGATACAGCACAGAGTTTACAAAATGATACAAGTCAAGTGGTAAAGCAAACCACAATATACAAACGAGTCAATAGAGTACATATCAGAGTTATAGACAAAAAGGAGCTAGCAGAATAGTCCATGTGGAAGCAAAAGAGGCTAAGTCCGAAGTACTTAGCCTGAAACATCTCGGTCTGACCCGAGTATAAAATACACGGGTCAGTCTAGCTAAACAAATCAGTTAGATAAACTAAATGATAATGAACATACAAGATCATAAAGTACCACAAATATCTCCAAAAGAGATAACCAAATCATCTAACAAAAGATGAATCAAAACAAGCCGCATATCATCGGCAATTCAAATAACCAAGGACATACATATCCCAAAACAAGCCAAAAGGCAAATGACAAATACCAATAAAGGTAACACAAGTTTCCACAAGGTAATCGCTATATATCGTGTGGTTCAAAGAACCTATACCGAAGGGCGATACTCTAGGGAAATCTAATTGTCAAAGAAACAAAAGATGCTCGAGCTCAGTACTATAACAAAGATCCATACGCCCGAAGGCAACGCCAAAAGGCAACGCCCGAAGGCAACGCCCGAAGGCAACGCCCGAAGGCACCGCCCGAAGGCAACGCCCGAAGGCAACGCCAAAAGGCAACAAACCGTAGTGGCGGTACTGGACACCACTGTCCGGCGAAATGTGTATCAACTCTCAGTAAGGAACCCGAAAAATGTTAACGTGAGTCCTATACCCCACGTTCGCACTAAATGGTTTACTACCCGTTAGTCAATTTCACACTCAAAGCAGTATAAAGTTCACCTCATCTCATCGGTAAACCTGACCCAGAGGTCAAAATGGTCAAACGAATAGATTAGGAATTAACTGAAAAGATAAACACACGTGTTCATAGCACGCGTTTTATTTAATCATTTAATTCTCCTCCCTCTTCGCTCGAAGTGCAAAATTGTGTGTGTGTATTTTAAATAGAAATTATAAATTGGAGAGACGAGATTTTAGTACACTTTAAAAAGAGATCATTTTATAAAAACCTGTGTACGAAGTCAAAAAGGGATCATCAAAGTCAAGAATGCGGTAACAACTAATTGGATCAACCCAAATCGGATAAAATTGGAAATCAAAGCAAAAATAACAAATTGGGCTGAGACAAGCAGGTCAATCGACTGAACCTGGGGGTCAATCGAATGGACCAGTGCCTGGAAACTTTTTGTTTCCAGGTCAGTCGACTGACCCAGAGTGTCAGTCGACTGACACAGGGGTACGTAGTTTTCTGCCCCAGAGTCAGTCGACTGACACAGAAGGTCAGTCGACTGATACTGACCTAGACAACTTCCTGGGGTCTGGTTCAGTCGACTGACCTACTGGTTCAGTCGACTGAACCTGCTACCAGAGCAGAAATCATCCTAGCCCCCATTGGGGTAAATTCGATACGTGGAACGGGAGCGACGAGCGAGCGACCATGGCCAAGGACTTACGTCCAGCAACAACTCAGGCTTATGTGGCCCTCCGAACACTCCGCTAACATGTTCAAACATCAAAGAATGGATTTTTTACAAAAATTGGATTCCAAAACCAAAAATTGGACAATTCACCAAATCGATCCAAATCAAACACAATTGAACATGAGTTGATGTTAGGAATTCATTCCCAACAACAAAGATAGATATAGACTTAGATGTGAGATAAAAATCTCAACTTTTTAACACAAAACAAGGATAAGAAGCTCAAATGCAAAGGAAATATCAACCACTCTTCACTTCAACTCTACAAGCTTCAATCTAAGATAAAAACAAGTATTTCCTAAATTAGGGTTTAGGAATTTTCTAAAATTAAAGAGGAGAAGAGATGGAGAAGATGAAGATGGAGCTTACCTAAGCTTCTTTTGGAATTTGGAACAAGAATTGGAGTTTTCAATTGAATCTAGGGCTTGGAATTTCTAATTCCTCTTCTCTTCCCCCATTTTCAGTTGTGCTAAAGAAAAAGAAATGAAATGAGAATGAATGGATGAAGAGAGGGCTGAGTTAAGGTATAGAATGAGTTGGGTGAAACCCAAACCCTAAAGCCCACTAGAAAATAGCAAAATTCAACTTAGCTTATACTCAAAAAAGTCGCAAACGCCAATTTGGACTCAATGGAAGTGGTCCGAGTCCTAATTCGACCGTTTGCAAAAAGTAGCATTTCGAACTTAAATCTGATTAACGACGATATATTTAAAAAAATATTTAAATATAAAATCGTAAAATATGCGGGTTGTTACAGATCTCCCCTTCTTAACAAAATTGCGTCCACGCAATTCCTAAAGAAGAATTTGCAACAACTACATATACATCACCCAAAAAGAAAAGAAAATAAACTTGAGATAAAAAGATATTCTCACCATTGCTAAGCAAAGATAGAAAACCATGATAGGATCGCTCAATAAACTCTCTAGTTTCCCAAGTACAGTCATTGGGATTAGCGGACCATTGAACTTTAATGAGCGGCACGTCCTTGTTTCGAAGGTGTCTCACCTCCGTGGCAAGTACGCGAATAGGCTGCTGTACAATAGATAAATCTGGTGAGATCTCAAGCCCTTGCAAATCAGGAGAGTTGATAACAAAATCAGATTCTCGAAGACACTTCCGAAGCTGAGAGACGTGAAACACGTTGTGAACTCCAGGTAGATGAGCTGGAAGTGAAACTCTATAAGCCACAGGGCCAATACGTTCAATAATAGGAAATGGTCCTACAAAGCGAGGAGCCAATTTCCCTGTTACACTGAAGCGCATAACCCTTTCAAAGGAGAAACACGAATAAAGACAAGATCACCAACCGAGAACTCAAGAGGCTTTCTATGGTTATCCGCGTAGGATTTCTGGCGGCTTTGTGCCTCTTTCATTCTCTGATGAATAAGAACAATCTTATCAGAAGAATCATGAACAAAATCCGGGCCAAGAATAAGCTTCTCCCCAGATTTCAACCAACAAGAAGGTGATCGACATGGCCTTCCTTATAAAGCTTCGAAAGGAGCCATACCGATATTGGACTGAAAACTATTGTTGTAGGAGAACTCCACAAGGGGTATATGATCCTCCCAACTACCTCCGAAATCAAGAATACAAATACGGAGGAGATCCTCTAAGATACGATTCACCCGTTCAGTCTGTCCATCAGACTGTGGATGATAAGCTGTGCTGAAATTAAGCTTTGTTCCCAAAGCTTGCTGAAGACTCTTCCAGAAATGACTTGTGAATAAAGGATCACAGTCACTCACAATCGAACTAGGAACACCGTGAAGTCTCACGATTTCCTTGATAAATAACTTAGCCAAAAGAGAAGCAGTCCTATTAGATTTAATAGGAATGAAATGAGCAGACTTAGTGAGGCGATCAACAATAACCCAAATGCTAGAATGCCCCGATCTCGTACGAGGTAGGCCATCAATGAAATCCATTGAAATCTGATCCCATTTCCACAATGGAATCTCTAGAGGCTGAAGGAGACCAGAAGGGCGCTGATGTTCGGCTTTAGTACGTTGACAAGTCATGCAATTACTCACATAACTCGCCACATCGCGCTTCATGCCTTCCTAATAATAAAGGCGACGCATATCGGCATACATCTTACTACTGCCAGGATGAATGGTATACTTAGAACGATGACAGTCATCAAGAATGTCATGCCTAAGTGCAGAATCAGAAGGCACAACAAGACGGTTCTTCTGGCGAAGACACCCATGAAAATCAATGCTGAAATCCCGCAACGCCTCATCACGAGGTTCAGTCTCACAAAGCTGAATAAGATGCATAACATCAGGATCACGCCGCTGAGCTTCGGCAATACAATACTAAAGAGGGTCGAACTTCCAAACTGAATAATACTATCGGAGAATCAGAGGATGGAGCTCGATCACGAATATCACACAAAGATAGAGTCTCAAGAATATCCCATTCGACAAGCCTCATAGAAACGACAGCCGAATGTCTGCGACTAAGCGCATCAGCAACACGATTACCCTTACCAGGGGTACATTGGATATCAAAGTCATAGGAGGCAAGAAACTCGAGCCAACGCTGTTGCCTCATATTGAGTTCCTTCTGAGTGAACAAATACTTCAAGGATTTATGGTCGGTATAGAGAATGAAGTGCTCGCCTAATAAATAGTGTCGCCAAATCTTCAAAGCGAAGACAATGGCGGCTAACTCAAGATCATGACTGGCATGGTGAATTTCATTCGGACGCAGTTGCCTAGAAGCATAAGCAACTACCCGATCCTTCTGCATAAGCACGGCACCGAGACCACTACCACAAGCATCGGTGTAGACAACAAGATCATGATTCCCCTCGGGAACCACAGGAATAGGAGCATTAGTGGGAAGTTCCTTTAATGTCTGAAAGGAAGCTTCACACTTGTCGGACCAAATATAACGAATGCCTTTCCAAGTAAGGCTGGTGAGAGGAAGCACAACACGGGAAAAATCCTTAATGAACCGACGGTAATAACCCGCCAATCCAAGGAAACTACGAATCTCATGAACATTCTCAGGCCTCTTCCAATTTTGGATAGCTTCGATCTTTGAGGGATCGATCGAAATGCCGTCGGAAGATACAACATGGCCTAAGAACTTAACCTTATTCTCCCAAAAATGGCACTTGGAGAATTTGGCTTTAAGCTGATGGCGACGAAGAGTACTCAAGACAATTCTCAAGTGATTAGCATGCTCGGCTTCAGACTTAGAATAAACAAGAATGTCATCAATGAACACAAGGACGAACTTATCGAGATATTCCCGGAATACTCGATTCATAAGGTCAACAAAGAAAGCCGGAGCGTTCGTCAAACCAAACGGCATAACGAGCTACTCGGAAGAACCATATCGAGTGCGGAAAGCTGTAAGAGGTATGCTATCTTCCGTGACTCGGAGCTGATGAAAACCTATGGCAAGGTCGAGCTGAGAGAAGACCTTAGCGCCACTCAATAGATCGAACATATCATCGATCCTCGGCAAAGGATACCTATTCCTGATGGTCAACTCGTTAAGCTTGCGATAGTCAATGCAAAGCCTAAGAGTTCCATCGGACTTCCTCACGAAGACGACCGCGGTACCCCATGGTGAAAAAATGGACTGAATCAACTGCTTGGACTCAAGCTCTAAAAGCTGCTTCTTGAGTTCCTCATTTTCTTTGGTAGACATCCTCGTGGGAGGACGGCCAACTGGCTTCGCGCTTGGAATAAGATCAATGCGGAACTAGATCGCCCGCTTTGGTGGCAAACCCGAAACCGGCTCAAAAACATCAGAGAAATCACAAACAATAGGAATACGAGATATATCATCATCATCTCGTGAGTCAAGAGAATATACGGCCATTTCAGAATTATCCACATTCCAAGGAACAAGTGATAGCTGAGTAGACGAATCTGGATGTCGAAGATATAAAATTCTTTCGGAATAAATAATCCTGGCATCGTATCTCACTAGCGACTCCATACCCAAAATCATATCAAAATCCAAATAAGAAATAACGTGCAGATTCGCACGAAAAGAAAAACCACACAAAACAATCTCAACATCATCACAAAGCATGCTAAGGGTCGTGGATCCCCCAATAGGATTCGCAATCCTCAACGAAGTAACCATACAAGAAACATCCAAAGGCAAATCAACGACGAGCTTTTTCTGTACGAAAGAATGCGAAGCACCCGTATCGAAAAGAACTCGAATACTACGGTCATGAAATAAAATAGAACCTTCCAAAATAGATGGAGATATACCTCTGGGCTGAGAAGAACCTCCAGAAGCTTTAGCAACATAAAGCTTGCCAGACTTGGCACTAGCAGGAGCAGTAGGACAGGTGGAAACACGGTGACCTTCCTTCTTGCAATAATGGTAGAAGAGAGGCTTAGGGCAAGCTCGAATCATATGATCAGGAGAACCACAATTGAAACACTTCCGAATGGAAGGTGTTCCAGCAAATTGAGAGTTAGAGCCAGATTCAATAGGCTTTTTCTTCTTAGAAGGGAGAAATCCCTACTTATGAAATGGAAACCTCTTCTTATTGGGGTTCTTGCGAACCTCAACATCATCACCACTATCACACTCCTTCTCGATGGCCTCGAGATGAAGTGCCGAATCAACTAACTCCTCAAAAGAAAGCTTAAGCTGGAGCAATAAAGACTTCTTAAGATATTTCTTAAGACCGGAGACAAACTTCATATTCTTCTTATAAGAAGTGCTAATGAACTCAAGACCATACTTAGATAAGGCCTCGAAAGATGCAACATATTCAGAAACGGAAGACTTCCCTTGCTTCAACTTAAGGAAGCGATGGGCTAATAAAACTTTCTCAGATTCAGGAATGAATTTGAGTTCGAATCGCTCCCTGAACTGAGTCCAAGAAAGAACAGACTCATCAAGTTCGGCTATAAGAAGCTCATACCAATCAAGGGCACGCTCTTGCAATAAGCTAGAAGTTACAAGAACTCGATCATGGTCAGAAAGATCCATGCGAGAGAAGATACGTTCGCATGTGCGAATCCAAGCTTGGACCTCAAGAACGGACTCGGAGCCTTTGAATGGCTTTCCACCAAGATGAGAAAAATCACTGCACAGGCGTGCAAAGGCAGACTTGCGTGGAGGAGATGCACGAATAGGAGCTGGAGGTTGAGTGCTCCTAAACAACTCCAAGAACTGATTGGAAGACATATAAACGCCGTCCGGATGCGAGCCACTGGATTGCCCAGCAACCGTGCGTCGTCCTCTGCCTCTTCCGGCCATTAGCTGAAAGATAAGATAAGAAAAGGATTATTCACAAGGTAGACATCATTAATTCAAATATGGAATATTACGGAATAAAATGCATTCCTAGACGTATTCCCAAAATTCTATCTACCCCAAAGGCACGGAAAGAAATAAAGCACGATGATTTAAAGACTCGTAACATTCGTACTACCCTTTGATGTACCGTAATATGTGTCTCTATTCTATGTTTATCATATTTTGTTCTGAACTCAGCTCTGATACCTAGCTGTGATGCCCCACTCTGAGATCCACATTAGCAAAGAGTATTACGAGGTAACACCGTCTGCTAATGCGGAGAATAGAGCTGGTTAGGAGCGACCATCTATAGCCTTGCCTTAATTATCTATTGAATACGCCGACAATGCCACTTCTTACTTAAAAGGATTGACATATCCAATACATACTTAATAAAAAGCCATAGGTGGCTGAGGATCTATCAGAATAAAATATAACAACTCAAATGTGATACACATCACAGAACAGTAGATCATTACATACATCTACACATATACGGATACAGCATAGAGTTTACAAAATAATAGAAATCAAGTGGTAAAGCAAACCACAATATACAAACGAGTCAATAGAGTACATATCAGAGTTACAGACAAAAAGGACTACACAAAAAGCTATAACAAAAAGGAGATAGCAGAATAGTCCATGCGGAAGCAAAAGAGGCTAAGTCCAAAGTACCTAACCTAAAACATCTCGGTCTGACCCGAGTATCAAATGCACGGGTCAGTCTAGCGAAACAAATCAGTTAGATAAACTAAAAGATAATGAACATACAAGATCATAAAGTACCACAAATATCTCCAAAAGAGATAACCAAATCATCTAACAAAAGATGAATCAAAACAAGCCGCATATCATCGGCAATTCAAATAACCAAGGACATACATATCCCAAAACAAGCCAAAAGGCAAATGACAAATACCAATAAAGGTAACACAAGTTTCCACAAGGTAATCGCTATATATCTTGTGGTTCAAAGAACCTATACCAAAGGGCGATACTCTAGGGAAATATAATTGTCAAAGAAACAAAAGATGCTCGAGCTCAACAAGGATCCATACGCTCGAAGGCAACGCCCGAAGGCAATTCCCGAAGGCAACGCCAAAAGGCAACAAACCGTAGTGGCGGTACTGGACACCACTGTCCGGCGATATGTGTCACAACTCTCAGTAAGGAACCCGAAAAATGTTAACGTGAGTCCTATACCCCACGTTCGCACTAAATGGTTTACTACCCGTTAGTCAATTTCACACTCTAAGCAGTATAAAGTTCACCTCATCTCATCGGTAAACCAGACCCAGAGGTCAAAACGGTCAAACGAATAGATTAGGAATTAACTGAAAAGATAAACACACATGTTCATAACACGCGTTTTATTTAATCATTTAATTCTCCTCCCTCTTCGCTCGAAGTGCAAAATTGTGTGTGTATTTTAAATAGAAATTATAAATTGGAGAGACGAGCTTTTAATACACTTTAAAAAGAGATCATTTTATAAAAACCCATGTACGAAGTCAAAAAGGGATCATCAAAGTCAAGAATGCGATAACAACTAATTGGATCGACCCGAATCGGATAAAATTGGAAACCAAAGCAAAAATAACAAATTGGGCTGAGACAAGCAGGTCAGTCGACTGAACTAGGGGGTCAGTCGACTGGACCAGTGCTTGGAAACTTTTTGTTTCCAGGTCAGTCGACTGACCCAGAGTGTCAGTTGACTGACACAGGGATACGCAGTTTTCTGCCCCAAAGTCAGTCGACTGACACAGAAGGTCAGTCGACTGATACAGACCCAGGCAACTTCCTGGGGTCTGGTTCAGTCGACTGACCTACTGGTTTAGTCGACTGAACCTGCTACCAGAGCAGAAATCAGCCTAGCCCCCATTGGGGCAAATTCGATATGCGGAATAGGAGCGACGAGCGAGCGACCATGGCCAATGACTTACGTCCAGCGACAACCCAGGCTTATGTGGCCCTCCGAACACTCCGCTAACATGTTCAAACATCAAAGAATGGGTTTTTTACAAAAATTGGATTCCAAAACCAAAAATTGGACAATTCACCAAATCGATCCAAATCGAACACAAATGAACATGAGTTGATGTTAGGAATTCATTCCCAACAACAAAGATAGATATAGACTTAGATGTGAGATAAAAATCTCACCTTTTTAACACAAAACAAGGATAAGAAGCTCAAATGCAAAGGAAATATCAACCACTCTTCACTTCAACTCTACACTCTTCACTTCAACTCTACAAGCTTCAATCCAAGATCAAAACAAGTATTTGCTAAATTAGGATTTAGGAATTTTCTGAAATTAAAGAGGAGAAGAGATGGAGAAGATGAAGATGGAGCTTACCTAAGCTTCTTTTAGAATTTGGAGAAAGAATTGGAGTTTGCAATTGAATCTAGGGCTTGGAATTTCTAATTCCTCTTCTCTTCCCCCATTTTCAGTTGTGCTAAAGAAAAAGAAATGAGAATGAGAATGAATGGATGAAGAGAGGGCTGAGTTAAGGTATAGAATGAGTTGGGTGAAACCCAAACCCAAAAGCCCACTAGAAAATAGCAAAATTCAACTTACTCCAAATATATCAAAGCTTATACTCAAAAAAGTCGCAAACACCAATTTGGACTCGATGGAAGTGGTCCCGAGTCCTAATTCGACCATTTGCAAAAAGTAACATTTCGGACTAAAATCCGATTAATGATGATATATTTAAAAAAATATTTAAATATAAAATCGTAAAATATGCGGGTTGTTACAATTTACCTGAGTTAGGCATATGTAAATATTGTTAATATCAATAAAATTTTCAAATAAGAGAGAGTAAGCAATTGAAATACGAGCACTATTTTTACTTATTTGATTTAACTTGTTATTGAAAAGAAATGAAAATACCACTTTGATAAACTTTGATAATCAACTAAAGGTCCATTTCATAGTTACACTTTGTTATCAACCGAAACAACGAGTTAAACTATTGTCGATTTGCTATGATAACTTGATTTTTGTTGGAAATTTTGACAAGTAAATGACTTAAATTTTTGAAAACAATGACCAAAACCTATATTTAACTTATGAGTGTCGAATTGAAAGTGAATCCTTCATTTGTAAATATTTTCAAAAACTTGCATTCATCCCATTATAAATAAATCTTGCATTTTGTAAATATTTTCACTTTGCATTTAGATTTTGTGGGTAGTATCCGCTGAAAACCCTCACGAGATAACACTCGTCCTACTGGGGACACCCAGAGGTTTAACGGCTTTTTGCATATGCTCAATGCAATCGTGCTCCCTACGAAAACGGATTTATCTTAGTTTTCCTTTATTCGAGGACGAATAAAAAGATAAGTGTGGGGGTATTTGTTGTGCACGTAAATGTGCATATATTTACATCCATATTTTATCTCTTTTTATTTAAATAAACATCATATTTGGGCATTTTTACATGTTAAAACCAAAATTCAATTATTTTCAAACCATCATCTTTTCATCTTCATTCAGGGGCAAAATGGTCATTTTTATGCATGTGTAAATTTGAGAATTTTTACTAGGACATTTTTGATTATTTTTATAGGAATTTGGATGCATATGGAAGAGGCTTATATGAAGATACATGCATGCATAAATGAATACAAAGGAAAGAAGAGGGAAATAATTCAAAGTGAAGATCATGGAGGACCCCGCCTACCCACCTACCTTAATGTACAAATTAGAGACTAATGAACATGCTTATGGAATTAATGGCTTCATGTACACTTAAATGATGATTAGTAGAAGCTAATGATTACTTGGCCTCCACACTTCCTAAGGAGTATTTTGGGAAGCCCCCTAAAAATAGAATTAGGGTTTTATGCATGTATAAATAGCCCTCTTATGTACATGTAAATGATCATCTACTCTTTCATATTACTTAGGAAATTAAGAGATCAAATTGTAAGCTCAATGTTACACGAAATAAAAATGGCTTCCAAGCCTCTTTTTCCTCTCTTTTCTACATGTTTTTCTATGTTTTTATGTTAATGCTTATTTCTATGCTCTCTTTCTCTTAATGTTCATAGCTTAGATTTACATTTATGCACTAGTCTAATCAATTTTCTTCTAGTAGTTAATCTTCTTTTTCTTTGTTTATTCTCTACTTTCTTTCATTTTCAATGTTGAAACTTACATGTGTTGATATGATAACACAAATGAGTAGCTAAACCCCTTCAATTTAGGGGTAATGAAGCTCTCAAATATTATGTAATTTCAACATCTTTTATGATTTATGATCTCTTTGTTTGTGCTTCATGAAAGTGAATTTTGATGCAAGTTTATACAAGTGGGTTTGATAGCTTATATTGCTTATGCAAACGAGCTATTCTTATTCAACATAAACACAATTTGCATCATCATTTGCTAATCCATTTTTGATTGTGAAATTGAAGTAAAAATGAAATTTGATGATCTATATTACTAGTTACAATAGTAAATCGATCTTACTTAAAATAGCTTTTTCCTTGGCTTCATTTTCATGAGAATTATAAGTGGTCTATTTGTTGTATTATATTTTGATGGTTTGAGTTATGTTAATTAATAACATAAACAAACCATACTTATGATAAATACAATAATATTTCACTTAAATATCAAAGCTAGAGATCACAAATTGTTTGTTTATTGATTTACAAAAATATGAGAGTGGATTTGCCTTTAAATTGTTCTCTAGTTCAATAGTTTTTAAATCAAATTTTAATTCTAGTTTTAGCTTCATTTTATTTCTAGTTAACAATTTCTTCTCCATTTGGTCTAATTTGATTGAATAGATTTTTTAAAACTCTAACAATTCCCTGCGGATCGACCCCTATTCGCCACGTACTACAAAGTGTATGCCGTGCACTTGCGGTAAATTTATTTCAAAATTTATCGACTATTTTCTAAACCGATAGAAATTCAGCCGATTAACAGGCACAGTATATACACACAGGCACAGTTTTCATAATGTGATCATATGAAAATGTAAATTATACACACAAGCTCATAAAATATCCAAATCAAAGATTCACAAGCTGCACACATTATGGCATGCTTTTTTCCAACGAATAATCTTTCTAAAAGTGAATTTTACATATTAGCACAGTATTCAACTCAACCATCTTACATTCATACACAAGTGGCTTACAACTTCAATTTCAAACATTTCAATTGGACCATGATTTGGGCTTCAGCTGTTCTTATACATCATAAGGTTAATTGGAAATTTCACATTATTCCTATTTTAAATTTGTCTTGGGCATTGTAAATTAGACTTACAGACTTTATGGCCTGGTTGGATAAATTATAAGAAGTATCCTTTTGTGTTTTCAAAGGAAAAATAAAAAGTGTTAATGCTTGTTTTTTATTTGTGTAAGAAAATATATTTTAATTAACTCTAGGATATTCTGTCAAATTGATTTTTCTACTTAATTTATCTTGCAGACCAATATTAGTTTTGTAGTTAATGTAATTTAAAAAAAAGCCCTCCCTCACACAAATTTTAAATCGTATAATTCATCCTCTAAATATAGGTTTTTTAGAGAACACGATTTTAAATTTTCTAATAAAGGAAAATTAACTGTCATTTAAAACTTTTTTTGTGGATTATATAGGTAAATAATTATCCAATGATTTGAACATGGACTTTTCTTTACTGCTAAGTAATTCACCTTTCATACTAAGGTAAGATCCATACATGAGATACATTAAGGTTATTAATTCAAGATCCATACATGAGATACATTAAGGCATTCATTATTCATTAATAAACCGATAGCATATTGATATATGTATAAAGATATATGTATAAGTAACAGTATTTATATAGGTCATATTATCACATTATTCTAAAACTGTTATATAATCTCATATAAACCATACACGTAATATATATTAGGCATGAAAAGTTTTGCAACTAATACTTTTCTTTCTCTCATATTTCTTTGATTCCTTCATTTAGTTTGTCGGTTTGGTAATGATAACATCAGTTGTACATATCTTTCACTAAACAATAATTGATGCCATAGTGATTTGCTTCATATAACCAGTACACCCAGGACCGGCTCCAGGGCAAGTCCAACCAGACGGCCGCCTAGGGCAACCCCCCGGAAGGGGGGCAACATGGTGGAGGAGATGGACAGTTAACATAATTTATCTTTATAAACATGTTGTATTTGCTATTAACAAAGTGAGATTTGGTGTAGTGGTTATATGTATGGTCTTTGATAATTAGGTTGCAGGTTCAATTCTTGGTTGCCCTGTTGTATTTAGATTTAATTTTCCTTCATCTACTCCCTTGTTTGCCTGGAGCAACCCAAGTTTTTACAATTTCTTGAACCGGCCCTGAGTACACCTCCAGTTGGATCAATTCTTGATCGAGCTTCATAATTGTTCTTTGTAATTCTTAGCAAATTTAACAATTTGACTATGATAACAGTCCACCCACTTTCTCCTTATTTAACTGCTCCATTAAATATAGATTTTGATATTCAGGAACAGTTGGCATTTAATTATTTTATAGAGCCAAAATGTATGCATGCAATTATATTCCTTCTTTCCGATTTTGGATTTTATTTTATGGAAGAATGTATGAGATTTTGGTTTATGTGTCCATTTAATTCCACTTGAAATTGATATATTTAGAAAGCTAAAAAAAATATTTTCGTTTAGCTTGGCTTGCATAGACAAAACATACTTAAATTGTTTCTTAGCTCAAAAAATTGAAGTAATTCGACCAAATAGAAAATTCATTTTACCACAATCATATGATATAATTCACATCATGGTCACTGCCTAAATTTTCAAACCTGAGTTTATGTTTTTTTATTGTTTGTGTACCCATGCTAGCGACTTGAAGTATCTTTTCTCCATTTTTTAACTTAATGCTCATTACAGTTTCATCCACACATGCACCCATAGGCATGCTACGATACTAAGTGATTGTAAATCTTTTTACAAAGTTTTTATAAATATGAACTATGAATGGGATAGTGACTATCGAAAGACTCGATACTTAGGATGGTGGAGCTAGCAATTGATTTAGTCAACTGGCTCTCTATTTCACAAATACATAATTCTGCATCCTTTACCAATTGCTAAATTGAAAGTTCAAATTCTTTATGACAGTTTTCAATTCAAATTTATTATGACAGTTTGTTTGAGTGTAATTTATATGCTAGCTTAGCCTTTGTGTAATGGTTATTGCTTAATTCCTGTTATTAATGCTGAATACTGATACTGTTTGCCAATAATAATTATTGCACATTGATTGGTTATGAAATGTTCAGTCCGTGAAATATGAGTACCTAACCAACCTTTGTTTCATCTAAAATTCTATAGCTTAAATGGTTAAGAATTATAGTCCTTTACCTTAACCCAATACATTTGGTTACGTAGCTAAGTAGCTGACTTTTGGTTTGATATTTTTAAATTTATGGTTTTTTATGTTTGTTAAGCCAACTTTAGTTCGTGTATGCTTTCCAAATATTTGATTCTTGAAGCCCATAGATAGAGAAAACTTTCTAAAACCCTTCACTAAAGCTTTGACTTAGACATCTTTATGTACATGCTAGCCTTTATGTAACACTGCTATTATTTGGTTTTCGTATGTTATGTATTATGTACCTTTTGTTTTTCTTTGACTTACAAAATTAAATACAAAGAGGGCATATAGGTCCTATGGAATGCAAAGTTCAGTGGCTGATAACTGTTTACTCATACCGAATTAGTGTGAATGCCTGTATACAGTTTTACTAATACTTGCTAATACGGGCGGTACAATTGTTTTCAATACCCGAAAGCCCAAAGCCTGTTTAAGATTTGTATTGTGTATAAAAACAGGATCAGAGAAACTGTATTATATAATTCTCTCTACAAAAAAGAATATCAAAACAGTTTTCATTTCAACTTCTTCTTCAAGATTTACTTTCAAATCATTTCAAATTTCAACTTGGTATCAGAGCTAATACAAAGCAAAACTGCATCAAAATCCTTGGAAAAGAAGAAGACATTAATCTCCATCAGAGAAATCTCATCATTTGGAGATTGATTACCCATCAGAAGCATTATCATCATTTGGGTACACAAGACTTATCTCCAAAGACTAGTGCCTCGCCTAGAAAACTCTGGCTGCACCCAGTCTTTCTCATTGATTAAGTCAGAATTGAAAATCAATCAAGATCTCAAGAAAATCATCAAAACAGAAAGAAGGCAAGTGCCAAACCACTGGCTTATCCTCTTTGCGTTAGAAATCCGGTTGGTGGCCCTATGAATCTTCGTTTACGATGTAAGAAGATCCCTATCTCATATTCCTATTATCAGTTTCCACAAAATCTTTATGTTCTTGACTTTGACGAATTTGACACTCTTTTGGGCATGAACTGTTTATCAAAATATAAAGCTAATATTGATTGTGCAAAACGAATTATATCAGTTAAAACCGGTTTTGGAAACTATATTGATATCCCCTGCGAAGATCCTAGTCCGAAACGTGATAAATTTATGTACACCCTAGGATATCCAGATCCCGATATTAAATCTATTCCTATTGTTAGAGATTTTCCCAATGTCTTCGAAGAAGTTAAATCTCTCCCTCCTCATCGTGAAATCGAATTTCGAATTGATCTAGTACCCAACGCCAGACCAGTTGTTCATTCTGTTCGAAGGATGGCCCCAAAGGAGAAACTAGAATTAACCAAACAAACCCTTGACTATTGGAAAAAGGCTTCATACGTCCAAGCCATTCCAATTGGGGTTCAGCTGC
Organism: Allium fistulosum; assembly: GCA_030737815.1. Classification (NCBI taxonomy): domain Eukaryota; kingdom Viridiplantae; phylum Streptophyta; class Magnoliopsida; order Asparagales; family Amaryllidaceae; genus Allium; species Allium fistulosum. The sequence goes on along the minus strand of CM060907.1, from coordinate 417,289,661 downwards.
TGTATTTGTTGCAAAATCTGATGGATCACTAAGAATGTGCTTTGACTATCGAGACCTCAATAAACAAACTTTGAAAAATAAATTCCCTTTGCCTCGTATCGATGAGCTATTTGATCAAGTTCATGGAGCTCGTTTCTTCTCTAAGATGGATCTTGCTCAAGGATTCCATCAATTGAGAATCGCTGAAGATAGTATTCCCCTGACTGCATTCCGAGGACCGGACATCTTCTACGAATGGTTAGTCATGCCATTTGGACTAACCAATGCTCCCGCATTCTTCGTAGATCTGATGACTCGAGTATTTCGGGATGTATTGAACAAATTCGTGCTGGTTTTCATTGATGATATTCTCATCTATTCCAAAACAAAGGAAGAGCATGCAGAACACTTGAGAGTTATTTTGGAAATTCTAAGAAGCAATGTTCTTTATGCTAAATTTTCCAAATGCCATTTTTGGGAGAAGGAAGTCAGATTTCTTGGACACGTAGTTTCTGAGAAAGGAATAGCGGTCGATCCAAGTAAGATTTCAGCGACAATGGATTGGAAACAGCCTACTACACCAAAGGAAGTCAGAATTTTTCTTGGTTTGGCTGGATATTACCGGAAGTTTGTACAGGATTTTTCTAAGTTGGCTAGTCCCCTGACAAAGCTAACAATGAAAAATGCTAAGTTTATCTGGACACCACAATGCGAAGAATCTTTTCAGGAATTAAAGAAAAGATTGACCACAGCTCCAGTATTAGCTGTGATTGATGGGAATAAAGATTTATCAGTTTACACTGATGCTTGTGGTGACGGAGTTGGTGCTGTTTTGATGCTGAAAGGAAAGGTGATTGCCTACGCAAGTAGACAATTACGACCCCATGAGAAGAATTATCCAACTCATGATCTTGAGTTACTAGCAGTTATATTTTCCTTAAAGATATGGAGGCATTATCTGCTAGGTGAAAAATTTGATCTTTTTACTGATCACAAATCGCTTAAGTATCTTTTCACTCAGAAGGATCTTAATCTATGTCAACAACGTTGGTTGGAATTTCTAGCGTCTTATGACCTAGATATCCAATATACTCCTGGAAAAGCCAATCTGGTTGCCGATGCTTTGAGTCGGAAGTATTCTGTCCTTGCTTATTTGGTAATAACCCCAAATCTGATAGAGAAGATCGCTAATAAACAAAAGGAAGACCAGTTTCTCCAAAATATATATGGAAGAATTCAACGAGGCGAAGATACAAGTTTTGAGCTGGACAATAGAAACATTGTGAAATTGAAAGGAAGAATTTGTGTTCCTGATGACATGGAGTTAAAGAAGGAAGTGTTGGATGAATGCCACAAGTCAAAATATAGCATCCATCCTGGGGTAAACAAAATGTATCGAGACATCAAGAGAACCTTCTGGTGGAAGACAATTAAAAGAGACATCTCTATTTATATAAGCAAGTGTGCTACCTACCAGCAGATCAAGAGTGATCAGCAAAAGCCAGCAGGACTTCTACAACCCTTGGAGATTCCAGCCTGGAAATGGGATCAAGTTTCCATGGATTTTATTGATGGGTTGCCTCGAACGAAAAAGGGGAATGAAGGTATATGGGTTATTATAGATCGCCTTACTAAAACTGCACATTTTATTCCAGTAAAACCCACTAGAACCGCAGCAAGTTTAGCTGATATTTATATCAAAGAAATAGTTCGGTTGCATGGAGTCCCAAGCAGTATAGTAAGTGATCGTGATCCAATCTTCACGAGTCATTTTTGGGAAGCTTTCCAAACTGCGTTGGGAACGAAGCTAAATCTTAGCACTGCATATCACCCGCAGACAGATGGACAGACGGAAAGAGTTAACCGGATTCTAGAGGATCTTTTGAGGGCTTGTATTCTAGACTTCAAAGGATCATGGGAGGATCATTTGCATTTGGTAGAATTTTCATATAATAACAGCTACCAAGCAAGTATCGGGATGGCTCCATTTGAAGCATTATATGGTCGACCTTGTCGATCACCGGTGTGTTGGGTTGAAACAGGAGATCGTCTTGTATTGGGACCAGATATGATTAGGTAAGCTTCTGATAAGGTTGAATTTATCAGAAAAAAGTTGAAGGTTGCTCAAAGCCGTCAGAAAAGCTATGCTGATAATCGAAGACGTGCTTTGGAATTCCAAGTAGGGGATTCAGTATTCTTGAAGGTTTCACCAATGAGAGGAGTTGTTCGTTTTGGGAAGACGGGTAAACTCGCTCCTCGATTTATTGGACCCTTCCCCATTCTGGAGAGAATTGGACCACTAGCTTATCGTATACAATTACCAAACTGGCTAGCTGGGTTCCATAATGTATTTCATGTGTCTCATCTGAGGAAGTACGTTCATGATCCCGATCAGATCATTGAAGAAATTGCTCAGCAGGATGTGGAGATCACTCCTGAATTATCATTGAAGAGAGAACCACTTAAAATCATCGATCGGGATGAGAAGAAATTGAGACGCAAGGTGGTTAGGTTGGTCAAAGTCCAGTGGAGTGGAGATCCAAACGACTGCACTTGGGAAACTGAGGAAAGCATGAAGAAAGCTTATCCCAGATGCAGAGTCGACATTCCACCTTAGTCTATCTTATCGGTAAATTCAAATTCCTTATCTTTTCAGTTTTTCCTTCTTATTAATTTCGAGGACGAAATTCTTTAAGGAGGGGCGGTTGTAACGATCTAGAAATTTAACTAATTTAAATAATAGTAGTTATTTAAATATATGAATTTGAATTCAAAAGTTATATGAGTTTATAGTAATATTCATTTGAATTTATAAAAGATAGCATACATAGATAACTAAATAAATAAGAAAAGCTATGAAAACAAACCATAGCATGAACAAATGCTACAAAAGAGAAGCCTTACACATGTCTTCTTCTTAGCCTCCTTCACATGCACATGACACCTCTATGTAATGACCCGTATTTTTGGGTAATCAAATTCGAATATTTAAAATGTAACGACCCATAATTTAATCACTTTGAACATGAATAGTTAATATGTTTTTAAATGATTAAATAATGGATTTTATATCTAGAATTATTAACCCTGCCTAATAAAACAGAATAGTATAATTACTTGCCTAATAAAACAAGAGAGAATTATTAACCTTGCCTAATAAAACAGAATAGTATAATTACTTGCCTAATAAAAACAGAACAGTATAATTACTTGCCTAATGAAACAAAATAGCATAATGATTATTATATTCCATGCGGATGGTTGTTATTGGAACAAAATCTGGTCGAATCAGGTTCTGCCATGCGGATGGTTTCCATTGGACCAAAATTTGGTCGAATCATGTTATGCCATTGTTGATAAGGAGGATTTCTATTGGACCAAAATGTGGTCGAATCAAATTAAGCCATCAAGATGTTTTCTATTGGACCAAAATGTGGTCGAATCAAATTAGGTCATCAAGATGTTTTCTATTGGACCAAAATGTGGTCGAATCAAATTAGGCCATAAGGCTGGTTTCTATTGGACCAAAATATGGTCGAATCTGGTTAGCTATAGGAAATGACTAAAGTACCCTTCTCTTCACCTATAAATAGCCCAGTCCATATCTCATTTTATTTCATTCACAAACTAAAGAAAGGAGGAGTGGATCCCACGGTGAGAAACTATATCACTTAATATAGTGTTTATATTTGTTGTGATTGGATGAATGGATTGATAGTTATGGATGTTTTAACTATATGATAGTTATATCAGTATTTAATTGTTAAAATATTCAGTTATACCATATACTGCTTGTTTGGATGATATGAATGTATATATGGATGTTAATAGTGATAACACTGCACGTTACACTAATTATACACACCCATTTGGATTTAAACGGATATTGGTTAAGTCTCGATATAAAATAATAATAGAATATTCAAATTTGAGTGGAAATTTGAATATTCGAATTTTATAATTTAAACTATTTGGAAATGATATTGGAGATATATTGAAAAACTTTTGTAAAAGAAGTTATTTATTTGAAATCATTTTAAATATAAAATGGCATGTTCAACTTTGGAAATATAAATAATAATTTAAATCGATTTTAGAAAAGTGAAGTTAAGTTCGCTATATAAATAAAGGTTTATAATCAATTAAATGATTCCAATAGTATTATATATAGTTTATTTTGATTTCTGGAAAGTTTGGATTAAATCGGATGAAATTTAGAAAAATAATATTATTATATTATTTAAATATTCAATTAAATCAATTAAATTGCATAAAAAGGTTATGAATTGAGAAATGAAGTTTTTATAGTATATACGAAGTATATATATGATTTAAAAGATAATAGAAGTAATTTAAATCATATTTGAATGGTTTTAGTTGTACAAATACACTATATTTGCGACACTTTTTGTAACGCTTAAATCAACATTTTGATTTTTGAGCTATAAGTGATCAATATTTTCCAAATTTGAAATAGTATGAATAAAGTAATTTAAATGGAGATTTAAATCACTTAAATCAAATATGAATTTGATTTGTTGAGACTTAAATAAAAAATCCATTTGGTTCCGAATGGCTTTTAAAGGACGCTTATTATTCGGAAAGACCGGGAACGGGAATTTCCCATTCCGAATAATAATACGACACTGTGATTGTGATGAGTCGTATTGAAACGATGATGAAGACCAGGGATCTTCACATCTAATGGACTGCTTGTTGATTTCTCTTCATCGGTTTAGTGGCCGATATAGAAACGATACCCCTATACTTTTAAAGCAGTGGTCCAGATGATGTTTGAAGAATCTTTGGATACGCAAGGGCCTTTCACCTTTTGGGCAAAGGTTGAGGAATAAGGTGCCTTCGGTTTCGTTCAATCCCAGAATGAACTTGTGGATGGATGGATTGTCTGACATTACATTCTGACTTTATATGATTGATCTTTATTAATGTATATCTGCTTGGTGGCGGAGAATTTATTCTCTTAGCTTAACACCCTTCCTTGAGACGTATGAGCTCAAGAGTTATGCGTTGGTAGAAATCAGTTATGTAATTTTGGATTGGTAATGTGACATTCCAAAGAATGCTATGGATAGGATCAAGGCTTTTGTTGAAAAGCAGAGCCTTGTGGGTATGAGACTTCACGAACCTCACACCCCGGGAATGGCCGAAACAGGAATGGATGCGGCAAGGTGTAGGATGTCTATCCCCTTCTAGATATATATAGTGATACCATGGTATGGAACCTAGGTATTCACTTTGTGGATTATATATTTATATAGCTGTACTGTGGTCATACACGCCTAGTATTTGCTTGATGTGGATGTTGGAAAAGATCGGGGCCCCGTTTTAAAGGTTGGTAACAACCAGGGGATGGATAGACTTGAGTAAGTAGTTACCATTGAGTGGTAACCCGGCCTTGTGTTGGCAGAGAAACAGTAGTTTCTCGGGACGTCCCTCTAGAGGCGTACCCAATCGTGGATGAGGAAGTTCCTTTGCATGGTCATTATTGGAAACCCATTCTCCAATACGAACCTTGTATGGTTTTGATTGTATTACCCACTGTTTAATACGGTGGCTATAGTAGGCATACCATCATGTAACGTATGCTGGCTAAATTAATAAGTTTATTTTGAAAATGGTTTTCAATCACTAAGCACTATAATAATATTAAAAGGTTATTTTTAACGTATCAAAGGCATGTTTGACTTTCATAAGGAGAAACCTCGACCATGTGTGCGTTTGCATCTTGTGTGCGGATCGAGACCTTATGATAGTTTCATTTTCCAAAAGCATATACGAAACTTGTTTTCAAATGCAACTATATACTTTTGTTTCTCACACCAGTCCCATGACTGACCTGGAGTTTATTGTTTTCCCCTAAACTCTGGGTGCCCTTATTTTCCACACGGGGAGCCTAGAGTCAGGTATTAGATCACCTTGTAGATAGTTTGAGCAGGAGTTGGAGTGTTTATTTGGAGCTTTTGGATCAGAGTGAAGATGTCGGTTTTTGGACTCTCTCTGAAGACTTGTTTCTTTAGTTTTTATTTCCGTTGTGTACCTTGTTCAGTTGTACTTCATGATGTTGTATATAGTGATGTATCTATGACTCTCTAGTATCACCTTATATCATCTTTTGTTCTATATATATATATATAAGAGCATTTTGTTTCAACTGTGCATTCTTATTTATACTGATGTTATTTACTGGTAGCAAACCCTACCTGTAACATCCCGCCATCTGACCGCCCCTAGTCGGTAATTAAACCAACTCGAAACGTTCAAAAAGACGGATTGTTATTTAGTTTATGTAATTTAAACAGAATCAGCCACAAAAACACAGAATAATAATATTTCATTACTATAAATCTTTTTACATACATCAGAGTTTATACGATGTATTAAATTGATACAGCGGAATATCTTTAAAATACAAAATTTTCCCGAACTAAAATGATTCTTTAAACCTCTCTCTCTAACTTCGCTGCTCGAAAATCTTCAAGCTGTAGAATACTCGGTCTGACCCGAGCATTACATTCAAAGGAAAATAATACACAGGTCAGTCTAATTCAAACTCAGTTATTAGTGCATAAAAGCAATAATAATTAAATAGACGACAGTCAAAATAATTCCCGTCTATCCAAACCTTTTAACAAAGGAATCGGATAACGAAAATTTTAACACTTAACAGTGTTAAACAATAAATCAATAGATTTAAAACATCAATAGAGATAGATAAACAATTTATCAAATCAACTAAATCAATTTAAAACAATCGAAATTGTCTCTTTAAAACATCAAAGTTTGATTGGCTGCCGTACACGCACGCGTGTACGACCTCGCCACTAGTATAAAATTGCATAAAAGATCAATGCATCAAAAGCAAAAGAAATACCCATAAAATCAAGGCGGTGTGGCTGCAGTACACACGTACATACATGTGCACTGCCTTGCCAACTCGAGTGCACAAGTTCAAATCAAAATCAGATTCAACACAAGTACAAATGGCCTCGACCAAAATTCAAAGTATCACTGCAACAATAAAACTGTGGATGTACACAGGTACATGAAAAAGAAAGCAGTTTCAAGCTCAAGAAGCAACAAAGACAAGCTTTGAAAATAGTTCAATTGAAAGAAAAAAACATGAACAACACTGATTCAAATGAATCAGTGATACAAAACAGTGCAACTGGACAACAATGAAAAGTCAGATGCAGGACTAGATAAATGTATGTGCACAAGACTGGGTCAGGCAAAACATGTTCAACAAAGTGCACCAGACCCTAATGATGCAACATGAAGTGAATGCAAGTATTTCAAAAATGTACATATGGTCAGTCCAGTTCTAAACATGCAATAGAAGTGACTTTAAAATGAAGACTGCTTCAAATTAAGCTCCAAATAATGCAAAGGTAACATGGCAGCAGTTCAGATGCCAGACAAACAAATGTCAAAGACATGAAGGATATAGCTAACATGAACTCATGTGGACAGTGCATGCAACAAAAGGATCTAGACTACAATGATCAAAACAAATGCAAAGGTACACACATATATACATACATGTATGTATGTATATACATGAACTAGATTGAAGCACACTAAAATACAAAGATGCAAACTAGTCTGGAAATCACTCAGAAATGAACACAAAAATGGTCAGACTCGAGTACACAATGTCTACAGTCATAAGTGATACCAAGTGCAACAAGCAGTAGTATGCAAGTGCAGACCACAAAGGCAAAGCCTTAACATCAGATCTGAAACAAAGTTAGTGAATGAACATAGATAAACCAAGCAGTGACAGTGCCAAAATCACAGAGTCAAATTCAAATCCAGGCAATACTAAGTTCGAACAAAGGCAAAGTCATAAAGTATATTCAGTTCAAAATCAATGTTGAAGCTACAAAGAAAAGGGTCAATTTCAGGTATCAAAGCAGCAGTTTTGAAATCAATGCATCAGGGATAAACTCGAATAGCAGAGAAGATGGTCAGAGACGAAACTCACAGGAGCCAGAAACATTTACAAAGTAAACAGCAGTTTCAAGTAATACTGAGATCATATAAGAGATCAACCGTACGACCTCACGTAACCATCATCAAAAATGTACCAAACACACAAAAGGTCCTAAACACCAAGTCGAGATAAATGCCAAGTTAAATATGATTACAGTCACAGTATAGTGAATAATTGACTGAAATAAAAAGGGACACGGAACGAATCTATACCCGAAAATCATAACAAGCCAAAGAAGTCACGAATAGCAAATTCGAATCGAACAAAACAGGAATTAAAACTAGATGTGAGTGAATAATTCACTCAAACGACAGCTCAAAGTCAATTCGAGAAGCAGTATCAACATATACGAAACGAACAGTCGAAGTAAAGCAACTAGGAAGAATTAGATGTGAGTGAAATAGAAAAAAATCACTCAAACGACAGCTCAAAGTCAATTCGAGAAGCAGTATCAACATATACGAAACGAACAGTCGAAGTAAAGCAGCTAGGAAGAATTAGATGTGAGTGAAATAGAAAAATCACTCACCTTAGCAATCGGTTGAGAGCAAGGCGAAGGAAGTCGAAACCTCGATTTCAGATTCAACAGCGAGTCGCCACGAAAGTCGACGAAGCCAAAGCTCAGATTTGCCAGCAAAACGAACAAGGACAAAGCCCTAATTTTGGAAGTGACGAGGCCGAAGCCCTAATTCCAGACGAGCCACCATATTCACAAGCCAAAAGGAAGTCGGGACCGAAGATAATATTGAATAGGGGATCGGGCTCTAGTTTGTTGAACGAACGGTGAACGAAGGAGATGAGCGAACGAACGAAAATTTTGAAGCCGCCATTTTTTTTTCTTCATTCGATTTTTAGTTTTAGGGTTTGAATGAGAAAAGTGAGGGGGGGTCGTGTTTTATGAGAGACGGGGAAGGCGTAATTTTAGGCGGAAACAAAGGAAAAATCGCGTGTATTTGCAGAGGAAATCGTGGTCTAGGGCATGGGCTGGTGTCATTTTGTTTTGTACTAGAGGTATGTTATTTTTTTTCTTTTTGTTTTTTAACTTATGTTATTTATTTTGTAGTTAATATTTATTTCTTTTTTGCTTTCAATTTGTTTTGTAGATCAACTATCAAACATTAATTTATATTAACATGTTTTACAATTAGATTTTATACTTGTAATTTGCATTAATAAAATTTATTCCATTTAATTTAAGTTAAAGAAAAAAATGTTATTAAAGCTAACCATCAATTTATTAATTACATAAGTAATAATTCTTATATCAAACTATTTTTCTAAATCATTAGTTCGAATTTTAAATACAAATTTAATATTCAATTTCAAACTACTAGCTCAAAATTTTAAGTTCAAATATATTCCTCATATTAAACTTGAAAAAGTCAACCACATTCACAAATTTAAAACTAAATTTAATTCAATTATTAATTTAAAATAGTTTAAAATTTTGGGATCGTTACAATCTTCCCTCCTTAAAACTTTTCGTCCTCGAAAAGGAAAGGTTGTTAAAATTTCACCAATATTTATACCCAACACAGTTTTACGAAGCTCGAGACTTATTAAAAATAAATAAATATAGAGTTCATTCCATTTGTTTTAATCTTACTAGCTTTGTTCATTGGTTTCTACAATCAAGACGCAAAAGTCTTTTACCAAAATTTTCAATTTACAAAACTCAGATTTTAACTTAAAATTCTTCATGTTAGAGAGTTGCATATCATATCTTTTCCAAAGCTGTGGACTTTCAAAACATTTTAAAGATCTTCTACCTTAATTCATTAAGTTAGAATTATGAAATTTTAATTTCAAACTATTGAATTGCTACTTAAAGTTTGAAAATACTTACTAACTCGAAATTTAACAAGTCTATTGTCGTTCTTACAAACATTAGGCATACGCTGGCCAGGCGCAGGACTAAAAATCTCCAAGTACTAAATATACTTGTTTCAACTCCCAGTGAAAATACTTAAAAATTCTTTTTCAAAAATGGATATGGAAAGCACGTTCCCCCATGGATTACAGTTACCCGGCGGTTACGCTACTATCCTAGTAGAATCGCTTGTAATCTGTAGATTTCTCATCTCTTAAATTTCGCCATGGTTGTCGCCATAGATCGCAGCTCACCCGGCGGTTACGCTACTATCCCAGTAGAATCGCTTGTGACTATAGGCATCACGCCCCTTAAATTTCGCTTTGGCATCTAGATTGCAGTTTACCCGGCGGTTACGCCACTATCCCAGTGGAATCGCTTGTAACTGTGGGCATCGCGCCCCTCAAATTACGCTAATCAATCACTATGATCCCATCGACATGATCCATCTCGAGGGATTCCAATTCAAATAATCTCTTCGACTAATGGAAATTCTACGTAGCTACGAATTTCAAATGGACACTCATAATGTAACAACCCGTATATTTGGACCATTTAAATTGACAATAATCCACACATGTCAACTTAAATAATACAAAACACGAATCATTATGGGATTATAAATACATAAATGTAAATGAGAATCAATACAACATCACAGACACAGAACAGTCACAGAATAATGCAGCGGAAAATTACATCGTCATAATAGCAGTTCATGAAGCTACGATATAAAATACAACAATGTCTTAACATAAAGTGACTAAAAGAAAATACATAAATGTCCAACAGACTAGGACATCGATACAGGAATAGAAATAGACTGATAAAGATAAATGCTAAGCCTTCAGCATCTTCAACCAACCTTGATCAGCAAACTGGATAGCTTCAGACTGACCCGAGCATATGCAAAAGAAACACTCGAGTCAGGACTCAAAATCTTATGCAATTAAATCAAGTGCAAGGAAATAGTTCATAACTTAAAGATGGATAAAATAACATCTCTAAGGATCCGATAAACTATCTATATATACAATAGAATACGATAGATAGATAATGTATAATCAGTAAAGTACGATATTAAAATAGTGTTATGGCGTTACCATAATCCCCTTAACACATTTTATTTCCAAGAGCATATACAAGACCGTAGTTTCCCCAAAACCGGAAGTCACCAGAGGGCAATCCATATACTAAAGGTACAAACCAAAACGTAGTGGTCGCGAATAGGATAATCAGTATGACAAGGTACATGAGGCGATACCAACTAGGATACTAGTAGTTGCGTGATCCGGACTGATGTTGAGCATAGCAGCTACTACCTCAACACCGCGAAACAACACTCCCAAATCAAGGGGTGCACCCAAATCGAATCACAAAAGTAATAGATATGGTATCGAAAAAGTGCGTCCGCTAGAGATAGCGAACCTCAATGGCCCGGCGCGACTACTGTTTTAGTCATGTCAAGGGTCGTCCAATATCGTTCTCTTTCTTCAGTCAACGCGTTCACCAAACCATCCACTTCATTCTGGATCAACACTTCGCGTGTAATAGTTATTAAAGTGGTTTTCGGTATCGACAGAGAGTATGTCCATATCCGATCCCGGTCTCTTTAATAACTACGTATTTATTACCCAATGGTCGGTTAACTTAACGTTTAAAACAAATCAAAGTCCAAAAGTCAAGGTGCAAATTTGACTTCCAAATTTTGACATTTCACGATTCAATTTATTTCGGATATTTAAAATCATATTTCCAAATGAAATCTGTAGTTCAAACATTTGAATTAACAATATAATTAAGTATTCAAGTTAAATTTAATAACTCACTTATTAAATTTAGTTCAAAATCAATTAATTCGAATTTTACCGGTCAATTAAGTTCGAATCATTAAATCAAATTCTATTTATCTCAATTCATATTTACATTCATTGTTACATTAAATATAATCATAAATTTGATTAAATCAATTTCCTTAAATTTAAAATCATTTTACATTTAAATTATCGCTAAATTAAATCCATAAAACTTTAGTTAGTTTCGTATTCCATTTTAAGTCAAAATTTCCTAAATCTAAATTATTATTTATGACAAGTTCAAATCTATTTAATTTAAAACTCAGTCTAAATCTAAATCTACCAATCTAATAAATTAAATTATTAAATTTTAAAACTCACTTGTTTTAAATCTTATTTCAATCAAATTTGCCAATTCATTTTTCTTTAATTAAATAGATTTATTAATCCGTTTCAATTAAATCCATTAATTTATTTCAATTAAATCCATTAAGTCGTTACTTGATTTCCAAACAAATTATTAAGTTCATTCCTTAATTTCAAATAGATTTCAATTTCAAAATAATTTTGTTGACCAATCGGGTTTCTTATTTTTAATTGTCTATCCTAGGCCAAGTTGTTTAAGTGGGTATTTATCATTTCAACCCGATATCATTCAATATAAAGCATAGCAAAGGGAACTTGCAGTGTGATAACTGGGATGGTGTCAAAGTAAATAAACAAGCAATAGCAACCATACATAACCATTTAACAATTTATTCAAATAATCCTGAAATAATCATATTAACTCACATTTGTTATTATGCAAATTAATACAATTATTCCTAGAATCCTACGGATTAAAGATTATTACATTATGATTTTTACTTGGTGTCCGTTATCAAATTTCTACATCAATCGTACTTATCAATTTTAAGGTCACTATTATTTACCCTAATTATCATCATATTACAGTTCGACATGTTTAATCAACTTAAACAATACATGGCATCAAATTTTTAGAACTTAACAGTTTATTTCAACCAAATTTTAACAACCAACAATTTAATATCCAATTTAATATTAACGACAATTATCACTTGATTTTCATAGCATAATAGATTGAGTCGTGAATGAAATATTCACCTTGCGAGGTTAGAGAAGATGACGAAGCACGAAGACGAATAGATAAATAGACCCTAATAAACACGACGCAAAGCGAGCACAAACTGCAATCAACAAATAATTAATCAATAATTTGTTTACTACAATATATATATATATATATATATATATATATATATATATTGATTTGAATATATACAAACCATACCCAACAAGGAACTAGATGCAAAATAAGGTAGATGGAAGCCTAGACCTGAGATCCCGGATCAGCTACAACTGTCAAGCAAGCGAACAAAATCTGAGATATTGTAGCCCATATAATAAAATCAACTTCTCTATACTTTGCAAACTAATACATTGTGTATATACTATGTATTCAAAGAAAGAATGGTGGTCGGGGTCAGAACTGTGGCGATGAGGGACGAACTAGGCTGGGACAGGAGGCTGGGCTGGGCAGGGGAGTGGAGGGCGGACTGGACGAGGCTGGGCAGAGGATGAGAGGGCGGACTGGGCTGGACAGGGGCTGGGCTGGCAGGGCTGGGCAGAGGATGGGAGGGCGGACTGGGCTGGGCAGGGGGCTGGACTGGCAGGGTTGGGGGCGGATGGAGGGGCTGGGTGGAGGGTGGGTGGAGGGCTGTTTGGGTGGGAGGGACTGGAGGGGCTGGGTGGAGGGTGGGTGGAGGGCTACTGGGCTGGGAGGGACTGGAGGGGCTGGGTGGAGGCTGGATGGAGGCTGGGTGGAGGGCTGCTGGGCTGGAGGGGCTGGGAGGGCTGCATGGACTGGGGAGCGGGTGGAGGAGGTGGAGGGGCTGGGAGGGGCTGGATGGAGGATGGGTGGAGGGCTGCTGGGCTGGGAGGGACTGGAGGGCTGGTAGGGCTGAGGAGCGGGTGGAGGGGGTGGAGGGGCTAGGTGGAGGGTGGGTGGAGGGCTGCTAGGCTGGGAGCCTGGGAGGGGCTGGGAGGGCTGCATGGGCTGAGGAGCGGGTGGAGGGGGTGGAGGGGCTGGGAGGGGCTGCATGGAGGGGCTGGGACTGGAGGGGCTGGGTGGAGGGTGGGTGGAGGGCTGCATGGGTTGGGAGGGGCTGGAGGAGGCTGGGTGGAGGGCTGCATGGGCTGGGAGGGGCTGGAGGGCTGGAGGGACTGGAGGAGGCTGCAGGAGGGTGGGTGGAGGGCTGCATGGGCTGGGAGGGCTGGAGGGGCTGGAGGGGCTGGAGGAGGCTGGGTGGAGGGCTGCATGGGCTGGGAGGGGGAAGAGGGGGAAGAGGGGCTGGAGGGGCTGGAGGAGGCTAGGTGGAGGGTGGGTGGAGGGCTGCATGGGCTGGAAGGGACTGGAGGGCTGGAGGGGCTGCACGAGGCTGGGTGGAGGGTGGGTGGAGGGCTGCTGGGCTGGGAGGGGCTGGAGGGGCTGGGAGGGCTGGGTTGCATGGGAAGTTTGAAAAAATAATAAAAAGAAGAAAGAAGAAGAATGCAAAGAGAAGAGAAAGGAAGGAGAGAAAGAAAAGGCAGAGGAGGTTACGTACCTAGTTTCTCTGAAGTGAAAAGTGATGTTGTGTACAGTGTCATAATGGAGAGGGGGATATATACACGAGATTCAAAGTGTGCAAAGGACAATATAATGATGATTTCTTAAAATGGAGGCTATTTGGCTTCTCAAGGCAGCTGGAAGGCTCCAAGATTTTAAATGTTGAAATGTTGGGTACCGGTTTGTGTGGCGTAACGGACCAGTTTGTACCCCGTTAACCAGTTTATAACTTGCGACGCCGAACTCCGATTGACTCAAACAAATATACCGTTTTGATCAGCGCGACGAGGAGGACACAACGGTATGAAGATATTGATGGTTTGACATTGTTTGCGAAGTGGTAAATCTTATTGAACCATTTGCACGGGTGAACATTTTAACTAGCAATTAAAAGCGAAATTTGACGAAATAAAATGCGCCATCAAGTTCAGAATATTTTTCTTATGCAACATTGAGAAAAATATTTGAGTTCGGACAATAGGAAATTTACACATAGAATTTAAAGTAATAGGTAAATGTGACGACCGTAATTTACTTCAATATTTTTCAACGAAATTTGGCGCACGCCTATGTCTATCTAGACGCATTCCAAATGCGAAGTTTGGTTGGCAACGGAAGTTGTTTGTGAAAATTCGAATTTTTGCATCAAATAAGTGATTTAAAAATTTTAAACTGGGTCTGAATTTCAGGGTCGTTACATTCTCCCCTACTCAAAACTTTTCGTCCTCGAAAAAGAGCAAGGTAAAGAGTGGAAGAACAGGTAAAAGATACGACGGATATAAAATAGATTATCGAATAAAATATAGAATATGGAATGGAATTTACCTTCAACAAACAATTCTGGATTAGAATCTCGGATACTCTCCTCGGTTTCCCAAGTGCAATCACGATCATCGGGACTCCATTGGACTTTGACTAGGCTAACCGACTTCCTTCTAAGTTGCTTTGTATCCCTATCAACAATACGAAGTGGTCTCCTCTTTATAGTCAAATCCGGCTCAATATCAACCTCATCTAACTGAGCAATAGGAATGGTCATGGATGGATCATGTACAACCTTCCGAAGGTGCGAAACGTGGAATACGTTGTGCACGCCCTCAAATTTCTCCGGTAGTGCAACTCTGTAGGCTAGTGTACCAATTCTCTCAGTGATAGTGAATGGTCCAACAAATCTAGGAACGAGCTTCCCTCTACGACCAAATCGAATAACATTCTTCAAAGGTGATACCTTAAGGAATACCTTATCCCCAATCAGGAATTCTAAATCTCTTCTACGCCTATCAGCATAGCTCTTCTGTCTATCCTGCGCGGTCTTCATCTTTCTTCTGATTTCATTTACCTTCTCGGATGCTTCTATAATCATATCTGGGCCAAGAATTAATCGATCACCAGGCTCAATCCAACAAGCTGGCGATTTGCATGGCCGTCCATATAAAGCTTCGAACGGTGCCATGTCGATACTTGCCTGAATATAAAGGTGGTTAAATTTCAATTCAAATTTACTTATTCAAATTGAAATTTTGATTTACCTGATAACTATTATTATAAGTGAATTCAACCAAATGGAGATGGTCTTCCCAAGATCCCCCGAAATCAATAATGCAGGCTCGGAGCAGATCTTCTAAAATTTGATTCACCCTTTCAGTTTGGCCATCTGTTTGAGGATGATAAGCTGTGCTCAGATTCAGTTTAGTGCCCAAGACGTCCTGAAATGCCTTCCAGAATTTACTAGTGAATAAAGGGTCTCTATCGCACACAATACTAGATGGAACCCCATGGAGTCTAACAATCTCTCTCATATATATCTCGGCCAAACTCAAAGAAGTACGAGTGGTCTTAACAGGGATAAAGTGAGCAGATTTTGTCAACCTATCAACAATCATCCATATACTCTCGTTACCTTTTCTGGTCCTCGGTAATCCATCAATGAAGTCCATAGAAATCTGATCCCATTTCCAACACGGAATCTCTAGGGGTTGAAGTAATCCTGCAGTCTTCTGGTGATCGGCCTTAACTTGTTGGCAAGTGGTGCATCTACTGACATATATAGAAATATCCCTCTTCATCCCACTCCACCAATATAAACGCTTCATATTTCGGTACATCTTAGTAACACCAGGATGAAATGAAAGTGATGACCGATGGTTTTCTCTAAGCACTTCTTGTCTCAATCCATCAACATTAGGAACACAAATACGATTGTCAATCCTCAGAACTCCATTACTATCTATCTGTGCTCCCATTTTACTGTCGGCATTTCCAACTCTACCAAGAACTAACTCCTTCATGCGATAGAGCAAGGTGTCCTCATATTGCTTAGCTTTGATGCGATCCACAAGAGATGGGGAGATAACAAGCTGAAATAGCATGCCTTCTACAAGATTACAACATGATAATGCTTTGCTACGGCTCAAAGCATCAGCTACAACATTTGCTTTCCCAGGAGTATAATTGATGTCGAGATCATATGCAGCTAAGAATTCAAGCCATCGAACTTGTCTCTGGTTCAAATCCTTCTGAGAAAAGATATATCTCAAGGACTTATGATCAGTGAATAATTCAAATTTAGTTCCCAAAAGATGATGCCTCCACAGTTTCAAAGCAAATACAACTGCAAGAAGCTCTAGATCATGAGTTGCATAGTTTACTTCATGGATCTTCAACTGGCGGCCAGCATAAGCAATAACCTTTCCGTTTTGCATAAGAACAGCGCCTAAAACTTCTCGGCAAGCATCTGTATAAACAGTTAATCCTTCACTTCCGTCGATTACCGCAAGAACTGGGGCTGAAGTTAACTTACACTTCAATTCATTAAAAGATGATTCGCACTTCTCACTCCAAATAAACTTGACATCCTTTCGGGTTAAAGCAGTGAGTGGGGCAGAAATCCGGGCAAAGTGCTCAATAAATCTACGATAATAGCCGGCCATGCCCAATAAGCTACGGATATCAGTAGGAGTTTTGGGAGTCTCCCAATCCTGTAGATAAATTTCAAATTAGAAAGGGATAAGAGGAATTTGAATAGAAATAGCGAATAGGATAGAACTTACATTGATTACGGCGATCTTAGCTGGATCGACCGAAATCCCATTTTCAGAAACTTTGTGGCCCAGGAATCTCACTTCGTCTCGCCAGAAGTGGCATTTAGAGAATTTGGCCTTAAGTTGATGATTTCGGAGAGTTTCCAGAACATAAGAAAGATGTGTCTCATGCTCCTTCTTGTCTTTGGAGAAGACGAGAATATCATCAATGAAAACAAGAACAAACTTGTTAAGAACATCGCGGAAGACTCGATTCATTAAGTCGACGAAATAAGCAGGTGCGTTGGTCAAACCGAATGGCATAACCAACCATTCATAGAATCCGTTTTCGGTACGGAAAGCTGTCTTATGAATACTATCTTCTGCTACCCTGAGTTGGTGGAACCCAGTGGCAAGATCAAGTTGGGAGAAAACTTTAGCTCCATGGAGCTGATCGAATAAATCATTGATACGAGGCATCGGATAGCGGTTCTTGAGAGTGCGTTTGTTCAGCTCCCTGTAATCAACACACATGCGAAGGGACCCATCCGATTTGGTGACAAATACAACTACGGCGCCCCATTCAGAACAACTTCTCCTAATCAAACCCTTAGCGAATAGATCATCAATTTGAGTTTTAAGTTCAGCTTTTTCTTTAGGCGCCATCCTTCTGTGAGGAAGAACTACAGGAGTAGCTCCAGGAATAAGGTCAATGCGGAAATCGATTTCCCGTTTAGGTGGTAGTAAGTTGACCTCTCCAAATACATCGGGAAATTTCTGAACAATTGGGGTAGTACTAAGATCATCCGGGTGAGCATCAAGGGAGAATATGAAGCTTCCGGCATATTTCTGCGGTGATTTGCATTCAATGACAAGCGGTAGGCCCTTGTCGTTGACTAGAGAAACAGAACGAGCTTTGCAAGAAACAACAGCATCGAATTTCCTTAACCAATCAGCACCTAACAAGATGTCAAATGCTGCGAAGCCAAGTACATAAAAATCCCAAGTGAAACGGTATCTTCCATACAAGAGCACAACCTCTTTACAAATTCTACTGAGGTTGGCAAGTCCTCCAATAGGGTTGGAGACGCATAAGGAAGTAGTAGCAAGAGTAGGTTCTAATTTGAGCTTATTACAAAGATCAATAGATATGAAGCTATGAGAAGCACCAGTATCGAATAATACCCTAATAGGTAAATCATGTAATGAAAAAGTACTTCGTAAGGTACCTTGGTCATCCTGAGCAGGCGGTGTAGGGATAGTGATAGCAAATACTCCAGATGGTTTGCCACGCTTATACATTGGGCACTCTTTCTTGAAATGACCCGGCTGGAGGCAGACATAGCATAAATCTTTCCTAGCCGTAGAAGGTGGTGGAACAGCAGCTCCGGTAGATGGACAACTATTAGCATAATGGCCCTTCTTATCGCATTTGAAGCAAGTGATATTAGCAAGGTCGATTGGGCTTTTCTGAGCATATCCCAATCCTGTATTCTTCTGCCAAGCTTTCTTTTATTGATCAAAGTTCATCTTCCTCTTCCCGGGCTGGCTAGAGGAGGGCTGAGTAGGAGTGGCCTTGGCAGTAGGTCCCCTAGGCTTTGCCTCGTATCTAAGAGCATAGTCAACAAGCTCTGTGAAGGTGCAGTGAGTGTGGCCAGTAAGCAAGTCATAATACTCTGGTCTAGCTCCTAAAATGAACTTCTCGTTCTTGAGAAGGGGTGTATCAATCAATCCCGGGTCGAACTTGGAGAGTTCGTTGAATTTCCTCTCGTACTCCGAAAAGGTCATACTGCCTTTCTTAAGATCCATAAAAGCTCTATAAAGTTGGGTTTTCCCAGCAGCTGGCATCCACTGTGCCGAGAAAGTATCCCTAATCAAAAGATAGACAAGATGAATAACATTCCAAAGATTAAAAGAAGAATTTAGACTACTAGATCCAGAAATTTTATACCTAAACTGGGCCCAAGTGATGGTGTTCTCCTCGATACGAGAAGTAACTGATTCCCACCAATCTTGCGCGGCATCCTGAAGTTGCCAGGCAGCAAGCTGACGCTTTTGAGCATCAGTGATCTCCAGACCAGAAAATATCTTCTCTAAGCCTTTAAGCCATTGCGGAGCCTCAATAATGTTCTCGGATCCAGAAAACTTAATACCTCCCAACTGTTTATACTCCTTACTCAGAATGGTGAATTTGACAGGAGCTGGAGCGATAGGTGCAGCCTGAGCAGGACCATGGCCCCTTCCTCCTCTATGGTTTCCTCTGGTACCCATCCTGAAATACCAAAGAGATTGTTAAAGCCAAAGGATAGAAAATCATAGAATTTTTTTTTTTAAGGAAAGTCTAATCAATGAATCAAAGAAGTTTGAAATGAAAGGATTTGGATATTGAACCGATTCTCCTCATTCTAGGGTATTGCTACCCTATCTCTAATGAGTTTATATATAATCCCAAACTAAGGTTTTTAGGGAAACCGAAGCTCTGATACCAACTGTAACAACCCGTATATTTGGACCATTTAAATTGACAATAATCCACACATGTCAACTTAAATAATACAAAACACGAATCATTATGGGATTATAAATACATAAATGTAAATGAGAATCAATACAACATCAAAGACACAGAACAGTCACAGAATAATGCAGCGGAAAATTACATCGTCATAATAGCAGTTCATGAAGCTACTACATAAAATACAACAATGTCTTAACATAAAGTGACTAAAAGAAAATACATAAATGTCCAACAGACTAGGACATCGATACAGGAATAGAAATAGACTGATAAAGATAAATGCTAAGCCTTCAGCATCTTCAACCAACCTTGATCAGCAAACTGGATAGCTTCAGACTGACCCGAGCATATGCAAAAGAAACACTCGAGTCAGGACTCAAAATCTTATGCAATTAAATCAAGTGCAAGGAAATAGTTCATAACTTAAATATGGATAAAATAACATCTCTAAGGATCCGATAAACTATCTATATATACAATAGAATACGATAGATAGATAATGTCTAATCAGTAAAGTACGATATTAAAATAGTGTTAAGGCGTTACCATAATCCCCTTAACACATTTTATTCCCAAGAGCATATACAAGACCGTAGTTTTCCCAAAACCGGAAGTCACCAGAGGGCAATCCATATACTAAAGGTACAAACCAAAACGTAGTGGTCGCGAATAGGATAATCAGTATGACAAGGTACATGAGGCGATACCAACTAGGATACTAGTAGTTGCGTGATCCGGACTGATGTTGAGCATAGCAGCTACTACCTCAACACCGCGAAACAACACTCCCAAATCAAGGGGTGCACCCAAATCGAATCACAAAAGTAATAGATATGGTATCGAAGAAGTGCGTCCGCTAGAGATAGAGAACCTCAATGGCCCGGCGCGGCTCCTGTTTTAGTCATGTCAGGGGTCGTCCAATATCGTTCTCTTTCTTCAGTCAACGCGTTCACCAAACCATCCACTTCATTCTGGATCAACATTTCGCGTGTAATAGTTATTAAAGTGGTTTTCGGTATCGACAGAGAGTATGTCCATATCCGATCCCGGTCTCTTTAATAACTACGTATTTATTACCCAATGGTCGGTTAACTTAACGTTTAAAACAAATCAAAGTCCAAAAGTCAAGGTGCAAATTTGACTTCCAAATTTTGACATTTCACGATTCAATTTATTTCGGATATTTAAAATCATATTTCCAAATGAAATCTGTAGTTCAAACATTTGAATTAACAATATAATTAAGTATTCAAGTTAAATTTAATAACTCACTTATTAAATTTAGTTCAAAATCAATTAATTCGAATTTTACCGGTCAATTAAGTTCGAATCATTAAATCAAATTCTATTTATCTCAATTCATATTTACATTCATCGTTACATTAAATATAATCATAAATTTGATTAAATCAATTTCCTTAAATTTAAAATCATTTTACATTTAAATTATCGCTAAATTAAATCCATAAAACTTTAGTTAGTTTCGTATTCCATTTTAAGTCAAAATTTCCTAAATCTAAATTATTATTTATGACAAGTTCAAATCTATTTAATTTAAAACTCAGTCTAAATCTAAATCTACCAATCTAATAAATTAAATTATTAAATTTTAAAACTCACTTGTTTTAAATCTTATTTCAATCAAATTTGCCAATTCATTTTTCTTTAATTAAATAGATTTATTAATCCGTTTCAATTAAATCCATTAATTTATTTCAATTAAATCCATTAAGTCGTTACTTGATTTCCAAACAAATTATTAAGTTCATTCCTTAATTTCAAATAGATTTCAATTTCAAAATAATTTTGTTGACCAATCGGGTTTCTTATTTTTAATTGTCTATCCTAGGCCAAGTTGTTTAAGTGGGTATTTATCATTTCAACCCGATATCATTCAATATAAAGCATAGCAAAGGGAACTTGCAGTGTGATAACTGGGATGGTGTCAAAGTAAATAAACAAGCAATAGCAACCATACATAACCATTTAACAATTTATTCAAATAATCTCGAAATAATCATATTAACTCACATTTGTTATTATGCAAATTAATACAATTATTCCTAGAATCCTACGGATTAAAGATTATTACATTATGATTTTTACTTGGTGTCCGTTATCAAATTTCTACATCAATCGTACTTATCAATTTTAAGGTCACTATTATTTACCCTAATTATCATCATATTACAGTTCAACATGTTTAATCAACTTAAACAATACATGGCGTCAAATTTTTAGAACTTAACAGTTTATTTCAACCAAATTTTAACAACCAACAATTTAATATCCAATTTAATATTAACGACAATTATCACTTGATTTTCATAGCATAATAGATTGAGTCGTGAATGAAATATTCACCTTGCGAGGTTAGAGAAGATGACGAAGCACGAAGACGAATAGATAAATAGACCCTAATAAACACGACGCAAAGCGAGCACAAACTGCAATCACAAATAATTAATCAATAATTTGTTTACTACAATATATATATATTGATTTGAATATATACAAACCATACCCAACAAGGAACTAGATGCAAAATAAGGTAGATGGAAGCCTAGGCCTGAGATCCCGGATCAGCTACAACTGTCAAGCAAGCGAACAAAATCTGAGATATTGTAGCCCATATAATAAAATCAACTTCTCTATACTTTGCAAACTAATACATTGTGTATATACTATGTATTCAAAGAAAGCATGGTGGTCGGGGTCGGAACTGTGGCGATGAGGGACGAACTAGGCTGGGACAGGAGGCTGGGCTGGGCAGGGGAGTGGAGGGCGGACTGGACGAGGCTGGGCAGAGGATGAGAGGGCGGACTGGGCTGGACAGGGGCTGGGCTGGCAGGGCTGGGCAGAGGATGGGAGGGCGGACTGGGCTGGGCAGGGGGTTGGACTGGCAGGGCTGGGGGCGGATGGAGGGGCTGGGTGGAGGGTGGGTGGAGGGCTGTTGGGGTGGGAGGGACTGGAGGGGCTGGGTGGAGGCTGGGTGGAGGGTGGGTGGAGGGCTACTGGGCTGGGAGGGACTGGAGGGGCTGGGTGGAGGCTGGATGGAGGCTGGGTGGAGGGCTGCTGGGCTGGAAGGGGCTGGAGGGGCTGGGAGGGCTGCATGGACTGGGGAGCGGGTGGAGGAGGTGGAGGGGCTGGGAGGGGCTGGATGGAGGATGGGTGGAGGGCTGCTGGGCTGGGAGGGGCTGGAGGGCTGGTAGGGCTGAGGAGCGGGTGGAGGGGGTGGAGGGGCTAGGTGGAGGGTGGGTGGAGGGCTGCTAGGCTGGGAGCCTGGGAGGGGCTGGGAGGGCTGCATGGGCTGAGGAGCGGGTGGAGGGGGTGGAGGGGCTGGGAGGGGCTGCATGGAGGGGCTGGGACTGGAGGGGCTGGGTGGAGGGTGGGTGGAGGGCTGCATGGGTTGGGAGGGGCTGGAGGAGGCTGGGTGGAGGGCTGCATGGGCTGGGAGGGGCTGGAGGGCTGGAGGGACTGGAGGAGGCTGCAGGAGGGTGGGTGGAGGGCTGCATGGGCTGGGAGGGCTGGAGGGGCTGGAGGAGGCTGGGTGGAGGGCTGCATGGGCTGGGAGGGGGAAGAGGGGGAAGAGGGGCTGGAGGGGCTGGAGGAGGCTAGGTGGAGGGTGGGTGGAGGGCTGCATGGGCTGGAAGGGACTGGAGGGCTGGAGGGGCTGCACGAGGCTGGGTGGAGGGTGGGTGGAGGGCTGCTGGGCTGGGAGGGGCTGGAGGGGCTGGGAGGGCTGGGTTGCATGGGAAGTTTGAAAAAATAATAAAAAGAAGAAAGAAGAAGAATGCAAAGAGAAGAGAAAGGAAGGAGAGAAAGAAAAGGCAGAGGAGGTTACGTACCTAGTTTCTCTGAAGTGAAAAGTGATGTTGTGTACAGTGTCATAATGGAGAGGGGGATATATACACGAGATTCAAAGTGTGCAGAGGACAATGCAATGATGATTTCTTAAAATGGAGGCTATTTGGCTTCTCAAGGCAGTTGGAAGGCTCCAAGATTTTAAATGTTGAAATGTTGGGTACCGGTTTGTGTGGCGTAACGGACCAGATTGTACCCCGTTAACCAGTTTATAACTTGCGACGCCGAACTCCGATTGACTCAAACAAATATACCGTTTTGATCAGCGCGACGAGGCGGACACAACGGTATGAAGATATTGATGGTTTGACATTGTTTGCGAAGTGGTAAATCTTATTGAACCATTTGCACGGGTTAACATTTTAACTAGCAATTAAAAGCGAAATTTGACGAAACGAAATGCGCCATCAAGTTCAGAATATTTTTCTTATGCAACATTGAGAAAAATATTTGAGTTCGGACAATAGGAAATTTACACATAGAATTTAAACTAATAGGTAAATGCGACGACCGTAATTTACTTCAATATTTTTCAACGAAATTTGGCACACGCCTATGTCTATCTAGACGCATTCCAAATGCGAAGTTTGGTTGGCAACGGAAGTTGTTTGTGAAAATTCGAATTTCTGCATCAAATAAGTGATTTAAAAATTTTAAACTGGGTCTGAATTTCAGGGTCGTTACACATAACGAGTTCCAAAACCTTCTCAAATAATAAATGGAAGGTACTTTTCCATATCCTCGGTTTAGAAAACATAACATCATATATATGTAGTACTTCATCTCACATTTCGTACATATCATATCTATGTAAACCTACATAAGATTTCCATAACAATTACTTTCCAAACTGACGGTTTTCAAATTTACCGCATTCATATATATATAAGTTCCGAAAACCTACATATCCTATATCCATAACAAATAGAGGATTTCAAAATTTTCCTCTAAGTCGATTTGGAAATTTAAGGTCATCTCAAACCCAATTCATATTCATAATTCCATTTATTATCGACTTCACATTCGATTTGGATCACACGTTACATCGTCAATTCTCAACACAGAATTGATGTCTATCGATATATAACCTCTGAGCTCGTACGTCTCAGAGAAGGGTATTAAGCTAAGAGAATAAATTCTCCGCCACCAACAGATATATATTTAATAGAGATCAATTGCTATGTCATCAATTCACAATGTTAGACATACAATCCAAACCATCATCTGAAATTCAAAACTCAACTTATATTGTCTTTAGTGTCGAAGTTAAACTCAATTTAACTTAACGATTCAATCTTTTTTGAAAAATTTCAAATTGAACTAATTGTTCAAATTTCCCATTTAATTTTTCAACTTCGACTTTGAAAATGAATTTCAAATCATTTACCACTCACGGGATATATTCACACATTTCATTTCATATTGGAAAAACATTTCCATACTTATTTAAAAATAAGTAATTCACAAATCTAATTTATTTTCAACATTTGAAAATATTCGATATACTTAAATCATAATTAAGTATATATTTCATCTTCTAAGGAAATCATTCTCTTTCACACATTTATTTGAGTTAAAACGAATGTTACGTAAAACATCGTTACGACAACTCAAAATTACTAGTATAGGGATTCGAAATTTAGATAGATGGATAAATCCCAATACTATACAAAACATTTCCTTTCGGAAATCATTTACTATAACAATAGTGTTATAGTCCACCATTTCCTTTTATTCGAAAACGTCTATTTCAACAATGAATGTTGAAATCTATGGTTTCGATATTCAATGCCTTTTAAAACAATTAACTTCGTTTTAAAATATCGCTTTCCCAAAAACATGTCCATTTTATTCAATAATATATTCACGGTCCAAAATTGTGAATATACATCCTTTAACAAGCTATAATAATTTACTTATCAAAATAAGTCATTTCCTGATTTATAAACAACGTTTTATAAATTCCATTCCTATTTATAAAGACTTCAATTTATAGTTTGAATTCCGCATACTTTTCACAATATTGGTTTTAAACCAACTTCAAATTTTCCAATACTAAGTTTTCCACTTAACGTAATTCTCTGCAAGTTCAAATTTAAATTCATCACTGAATCTATTAAATTTATTATGGATTGTCATGTTGACAACTTCAAAATTTTCAAATCTAATTCCCATTAGAACTTTGCATCCACTTCCTATTTCCAAAATAATCAACTAGTTCTTTAGTAAATCATTCATTGACTTGGTTTTCAATTTAATCACATCTGATTCATTCACATTGGATGTTACTAACATTCATTCATATTCAATTAGTTTACTTTCACTAATTTATATTCAAGTAGTTTGCTTTCAATTTTCCATTAATTCAATTTCATTAACACTTAATGAATTTCTATACAATCAACTAACAACCATCTAACAACCAATGCACATTCAACATAACCAAATTTATTTACTTTGCTTACATTTAATTTGGTTTAACACATTTAATTTCAATTGGTTTATATTCTAATTCAGATTGAATTCTTATACTCACCATATTCACAACTTCTTAACTTAAGTTTTATTCAACTCTTAACAAAAAATATTTCTAATCCATGTTTATTCACTAATTCACTTTTACAAAATAAAGTTGAATTTTCTTTATATAACTCAAATTCATATTCATTACTTCACTTTATTAATTCGTTTTGATATCAAATTCAACCTCATTCAATCATTACTTAACCTATGTTTCATTTCTAAAGTCATTTTATTTAACTTTTTCTAAAGTCAAATTCATATCACTATCCAAAATTCAGATTTTGTTTTACTTAACAAAACTGTTTAACCATTTTAACAACTGGTTTTACTTAAATTTTCTCATTTTTATAAGTTATACAACTTATTAATTTAAACTTCCCAATTCATATTATATAATCACTTATTTTTTAAGTTTAAATTTCCATTTCAATAATTTATCTAATCCAATTTAATTTATTTAACTTTCCTTTAGTTAAATTTCAAATCGTATATTTATTAATGCTAACTCAATTCAATTTAACTTTCTTAAGTTAAAAATCTTTATTTCATATGTCTCAGCAATTCGACAATGGGTTTTCGAATGATGGGACTAAAATCTAAGAAGACTTTCCGAAGAAAAACTATCGTAAACCAAAATTTAGAGAAGGGAAATTTCCAAAAAGGATTTGAGTTTCAAAATATTTCTTATTTTCAAAAACAATTTTATACTTCTTTAGATTTGGAAAACGCTTTCTTTAAAGTGATTCTAGTAACTATTCATATTAAACACCATAAACTAAGCTTTGTGTAAACCAAAGCTACGATACCACTTTGTAACATCCCGCCATCTGACCGCCCCTAGTCGGTAATTAAACCAACTCGAAACGTTCAAAAAGACGGATTGTTATTTAGTTTATGTAATTTAAACAAAATCAGCCACAGAAACACAGAATAATAATATTTCATTACTATAAATCTTTTTACATACATTTGAGTTTATACAATGTATTAAATTGATACAGCGGAATATCTTTAAAATACAAAATTTTCCCGAACTAAAATGATTCTTTTACCCTCTCTCTCTAACTTCGCTGCTCGAAAATCTTCAAGCTGTAGAATACTCGGTCTGACCCGAGTATTACATTCAAAGGAAAATAATACACAGGTCAGTCTAATTCAAACTCAGTTATTAGTGCATAAAAGCAATAATAATTAAATAGACGACAGTCAAAATAATTCCCGTCTATCCAATCCTTTTAACAAAGGAATCGGATAACGAAAATTTTAACACTTAACAGTGTTAAACAATAAATCAGTAGATTTAAAACATCAATAGAGATAGATAAACAATTTATCAAATCGACTAAATCAATTTAAAACAATCGAAATTGTCCTTTTAAAACATCAAAGTTTGATTAGCTGCCGTACACGCACGCGTGTACGGCCTCGCCACTAGTATAAAATTGCATAAAAGATCAATGCATCAAAAGCAAAAGAAATACCAATAAAATCAAGGCGGTGTGGCTGCAGTACACACGTACATACATGTGCACTGCCTTGCCAACTCGAGTGCACAAGGTCAAATCAAAATCAGATTCAACACAAGTACAAATGGCCTCGACCAAAATTCAAAGTATCACTGCAACAATAAAACTGTGGATGTACACAGGTACATGAAAAAGAAAGCAGTTTCAAGCTCAAGAAGCAACAAAGACAAGCTTTGAAAATAGTTCAATTGAAAAAAAAACATGAACAACACTGATTCAAATGAATCAGTGATACAAAACAGTGCAACTGGACAACAATGAAAAGTCAGATGCAGGACTAGATAAATGTATGTGCACAAGACTGGGTCAGGCAAAACATGTTCAACAAAGTGCACCAGACCCTAACGATGCAACATGGAGTGAATGCAAGTATTTCAAAAATGTACATATGGTCAGTCCAGTTCTAAACATGCAATAGAAGTGACTTTAAAATGAAGACTGCTTCAAATTAGGCTCCAAATAATGTAAAGGTAACATGGCAGCAGTTAGATGCCAGACAAACAAATGTCAAAGACATGAAGGCTATAGCTAACCTGAACTCATGTGGACAGTGCATGCAACAAAAGGATCTAGACTACAATGATCAAAACAAATGCACAGGTACACACATATATACATACATGTATGTATGTATGTATATACATGAACTAGATTGAAGCACACTAAAATACAAAGATGCAAACTAGTCTGGAAATCACTCAGAAATGAACACAAAAATGGTCAGACTCGAGTACACAATGTCTACAGTCATAAGTGATACCAAGTGCAACAAGCAGTAGTATGCAAGTGCAGACCACAAAGGCAAAGCCTTAACATCAGATCTGAAACAAAGTTAGTGAATGAACATAGATAAACCAAGCAGTGACAGTGCCAAAATCACAGAGTCAAATTCAAATCCAGGCAATACTAAGTTCGAACAAAGGCAAAGTCATAAAGTATATTCAGTTCAAAATCAATGTTGAAGCTACAAAGAAAAGGGTCAATTTCAGGTATCAAAGCAGCAGCTTTGAAATCAATGCATCAGGGATAAACTCGAATAGCAGAGAAGATGGTCAGAGACGAAACTCACAGGAGCCAGAAACATTTACAAAGTAAACAACA
Source organism: Allium fistulosum (assembly GCA_030737815.1). NCBI lineage: Eukaryota > Viridiplantae > Streptophyta > Magnoliopsida > Asparagales > Amaryllidaceae > Allium > Allium fistulosum. The sequence continues at coordinate 417,260,824 of CM060907.1, read as the reverse complement.
GTTTCAAGTAATACTGAGATCATATAAGAGATCAACCGTACGACCTCACGTAACCATCATCAAAAATGTACCAGTCACACAAAAGGTCCCAAACACCAAGTCGAGATAAATGCCAAGTTAAATATGATTACAGTAACAGTATAGTGAATAATTGACTGAAATAAAAAGGCACACGGAACGAATCTATACCCGAAAATCATAACAAGCCAAAGAAGTCACGAATAGCAAATTCGAATCGAACAAAACAGGAATTAAAACTAGATGTGAGTGAATAATTCACTCAAACGACAGCTCAAAGTCAATTCGAGAAGCAGTATCAACATATACGAAACGAACAGTCGAAGTAAAGCAACTAGGAAGATATAGATGTGAGTGAAATAGAAAAAAATCACTCAAACGACAGCTCAAAGTCAATTCGAGAAGCAGTATCAACATATACGAAACGAACAGTCGAAGTAAAGAATCTAGGAAGAATTCGATGTGAGTGAAATAGAAAAATCACTCACCTTAGCAATCGGTCGAGAGCAAGGCGAAGGAAGTCGAAGCCTCAATTTCAGATTCAACAGCGAGTCGCCACGAAAGTCGACGAAGCCAAAGCTCAGATTTGCCAGCAAAACGAACAAGGACAAAGCCCTAATTTTGGAAGCGACGAGGCCGAAGCCCTAATTCCAGATGAGCCACCATATTCACAAGCCAAAAGGAAGTCGGGGCCGAAGATAATATTGAATAGGGGATCGGGCTCTAGTTTGTTGAACGAATGGTGAATGAAGGAGATGAGCGAACGAACGAAAATTTTGAAGCCGCCATTTTTTTTTCTTCGTTCGATTTTTACTTTTAGGGTTTGAATGAGAAAAGTGAGGGGGGGTTCATGTTTTATGAGAGAAGGGGAAGGCGTAATTTTAGGCGGAAACAAAGGAAAAATCGCGTGTATTTGCAGAGGAAATCGTGGTCTAGGGCATGGGCTGGTGTCATTTTGTTTTGTACTAGAGGTATGTTATTTTTTTTCTTTTTGTTTTTTAACTTATGTTACTTATTTTGTAGTTAATATTTATTTCTTTTTTTCTTTTAATTTGTTTTGTAGATCAACTATCAAACAATAATTTATATTAACATGTTTTACAATTAGATTTTATACTTGTATTTTGCATTAATAAAATTTATTCCATTTAATTTAAGTTAAAGAAAAAAAATGTTATTAAAGCTAACCATCAATTTATTAATTACATAAGTAATAATTCTTATATCAAACTATTTTTCTAAATCATTAGTTCGAATTTTAAATACAAATTTAATATTCAATTTCAAACTACTAGCTCAAATTTTTAAGTTCAAATATATTCCTCATATTAAACTTGAAAAAGTCAACCACATTCACAAATTTAAAACTAAATTTAATTCAATTATTAATTTAAAATAGTTTAAAATTTTGGGATCGTTACACTACCGATGAGGATTTTAACATTTGGATCTCGACATTGATATCTTCGATATATGATATGTTGATTTTCAAAAGTGAAGAATCCAATTTGATTAGCGAAGATCGTGAATCCTTATCTGTTTGGATTTGACTTGTGTGGATTATAGTCGATTCAAAAGGTGAGAATTTACGGGTCTTCACACTGCACCTCCCTTGTTTTAGCCATTCCCGGTTGATGAGGCTTGAGGCTATGATTACCTTAATAGAACACATCACTTAGAATGCTCATCGTCCACCTGACGATGTGCTGAAAGCATTCAATCCATACAAGTTCGTTCCGGGTTTGAACGAAACCGGAGGCATTATCTCGTTACACTCATTTTGGAATCACCCTCAGAGTTAACAACAATAACCCTTGCACTTTAAAACTCCATCTCGATCTTCACTTTGAGATGTCACGACCTAACGTTTAACTTGCATCGATGTGGTTTTCGGATAATCAAATTTGATTCCCGATCCCGGTCTCATCGAAAACCAAACGTGTCTTAAAGGCCAAGTTGTTTAAGGTTTAAACAATTTAATTCAATTCAATACTTGAATTCACAGCATTCACAGATAAATATCACACATTTATCACAGATATATCCAATATCATATCACAGAATATCACAGCATATCATCCTATAGATATTATCCAATTCAGATATTCTACACAACAATCATCCATAAGCAACAATTTATTAACCCTATGTTATAATTAATTTAATTAACTTAAATTAAATTAATTACTTAAGAATTAATTATCTAACCTTGCATATTCAATCATTAATTAATTACAAACCTTTAATTAATTAATTACTCATTAAATATTAATCATCCTTGACTAATTATTCATTAATTACATAAAGTAATTATCCTTTAATTAATTTCACAAATTAATTATCCTTAACCATTTACAGTAATTAATCTTTAATTACTTCATTAATTAATTAACTATAATTAATTACATTGACCCTTAATTAATTACATTAATCAATTAAACTTTAATTAATCACTTCTATTAATCCACCTTAATTAATCATAAACAGTAATTATCATCCTGTAATTACTTACCTTAATTAATTAACTTCTTAATTAATTATATTAATCCTTTAATTAATTACACCAAATAATTAATCCTTAATTACTTTTACAAAGTAATTATACTTCAATTACTTCCCATTAAGTAATTTCCCTTATATCAATTACATCTAGTAATTCATTTATTAATTACTTACACTAAGTAATTACACTTATCAAATCTCATTAAGTATTCATACTTAATTCCTTATCAAGTGATTATCTTTAATTAATTTACAAATTAATCAACTTAAATTAATCACATTCATTAATTACAATTGAGTAATCCATCCCTTAATTACCTTATACCAATTAATTAACCTTAATTATAGATTAATTATTCTTTAATATTAATTAATAAACCTTAATTATCAATTAATAAAACTTTAATAATAAATTAATTAGTCCTTAATTATTAGTTAATCAATTCTTAATAACAGTTAATTAACCTTTAATTAATCTTTATAGATTAATTATTTCTTATTTATTAATTAATAAAACCTAAGTATTAATTAATAACTTAATTAAGTACTTCTTAATTACAAATTAATCAACCTCTAATTACTTAATTAATTAATTACAATTTAATAAATCTTTAGTCATTAATTAAATCAATCTTCATTATTGAGTTAATTAAATTAATTAATTACTCTTAATTAATTTCTTAACTAATCCTTAATCGTTATTAATTAAATTAATTATACTTGATTTCCTTAATTAACTTAATTAATATCAAGACATTAAAACTTTAATTATCTTAAGATAAAATATTATCTTATTAACGCCTTAATTATCAATTAATACATCTTATCTTAATAACTAACTTTTCTTAATTAAATCATTAATTAAGGTTTAAAATAAATAATCATTTAACTTGATAAATTAAAGTTAATAAAACATAACTTCCCTTAAATGCTTTAAACATTAACAAGTAATAGTTTAAACTAGTTTTCAATTTAAACTTTAAAACTTGTTTTAAAACCCTTTTAAGAAACTGCTCAACCACTTCATCGGAACAAACACGAAATCCACTCAGGTCTAACCTGAGTTCTCATTTCATTTCAAATTTAGTTTTAGTTTTAAAATTTAAATTCAAGTTTTAAAATCTGGAAACAAATCCCTCTGGAACTACTCGAGTTCCCACTCGAGTCATTTCCTTCAAAACTCGATCTCACCTTCGAGTCACTCACGTGAAAACTTAAGCAACTACCCGAGCTCCCTCTTCTTCTCCAACAACATGCCCAAACGTGCGCATGCACGTGTACATCTGAACAAAGCGACTCCGACCACCGATGCCACCACCAACACATCGCCCTTGGACCCGCCGATCAACTCGAGCACCCTGCTCGTCGAATTCGACTGGAATTCAAATTCGAGCAATCGACATGACCTGGAACCCAAACTGTTGATCCATAAAACAGCTCGCACCTCCACCCACGTTCACCAGAGATCACGCCGCTCCACCCAGAACCACGTCACGACTCACCACATCGAATCCCCTCGGTGCGATCGATTGAATCGCGGTGATGACGACGCAAATGCCACGCGAATACCACTAGCCAAAAGCAGGACTAAAACCCTAGTTTGATCCAAACCATCATCCATAATGAATTAAAAATTCATTTCATATTTTTCCCATGATCAGAAATCATTCCAGCCCCTCCATGCCAAATCTCAACCTTCGAAAGCTAGCCGATCACCAGAAATCGACGAAAACTCAATTTCCGTTCATCCTATAATTTCACTTAATTTACTAACTTAAAAATCATGAAGTTACCATTAAAAATCATAATTTTCAAAATCGAATCTGATTATAAAGGTGAAAATTGAAATTAAAATAGTCGATTTCCCTGTAATATTTCATTTGCACTGTAATTTCTAACTTCCCAGTAAAACATTCACTAATTACACTTATAATTATTTTTAAAAATAAGATTTAGTTAATACAAACACATTTCCTTTAAAGATCATAACCTAAAAGAGATTGAGTGATGAGAATTTAATGTTTGAATTGGTTTCGAGCCTGTTAAACAAAACAGAGGCATGCACACAGTACTTCCAACATGTACACCCAAGCAACATACAATTTCATCCATGCATTTAATATTCAAGACATAACCACTACAAGGTCTTACATGCACACATAAATAAGAGAATTTAGCTTTTAAAAGTTAAATTTACTCACAGGAAAATAACAGAGAAGCATGAACATTCATATGCAAAGATATTTCACAACAAACTCTTATGTAAACATGCATTCACATCCAACATTCAAGTAAACATTGCATATCATGTTACTACAACATTTATCAGACATATCAAAACATAGTAACAGATTTTAAAACTGTTTTTTTTAAAGTTAGGTTTACTCACCATTTTGAAGTTTGAAGCAGAGACTTTAAACTGGAAAATTGATAAAATGCTTGAATCTGGAAACTTTAAATTGCTGAAGCCTTGATTGGTTTTAAACTGGAAGACTTTGAAAACTGAATTGCTCTGATTTCTTTAAAAACTTGAAGCTTTGATGATACAAGTTGAAGATGATTACAGGCTACAAGCTTTGATAAATGGTTTACAGTTTTTGGTTTTGAAAAATGCTTTTAGACTTGAATTTGTTTCTTGTTTTTGAAAAGAGAAGATAAGAAAAGAATTTAAGAAAGAAGGTAGGAGTTTATATAATGTAAATTATGATTTATTTAAATTTAAAGAAAATGAAAACAAAACACGACACTTGTCTTCTACTCTCCCTAATCACTTAACACATGTATTCACAAGCCTTTAAAATTAAACACTTGTAATTATTTACTTTTTATATTATTTTTAAATGATTTTAAAACTTTTATATTTATTTCCTAATTAATTAATACATATCTTAATTTATAAATGCTTTTCTTACTTATATATAAATGAAACCTTTAAAAGAAAATAAAATAAAAACCAATTATATTTTAAATAAAATCATATATAGAATATTTAATCCATTTTTAAATGATAATATAAAACTTTTGTATTTATTACTATTTAATAAATACTTCCCAAATTTATATAAATAAAATTCTTTTAAAGAAAATAATATAAAACAATTTTATTTTAAATAAAAACTTATCCATATTTTATATCCAAAATATTATTAAGATATGTATCCTTTAAATTCAAATTTTAAATCCAAATTCAAAAGCAATTTAAAAATCCAATTTAAAATCAACTCAAACATATATATAATTAAATAAACACATTATTAAAACAACTTAAATACATATATATATTTAAATAGACACCTTATTAACTTGAAAATAATAATTCTATTTTAAAACCCACTTATATCTATATTTATAAACATCACATTATTGTTATTGTTTAAAAACAACAATCTTTACCAATTTTAAATAATTAATTAAGAGATTATAACATTTTAAATTCCTTGAAATTCCGAGATATCACAAGAAACTTAATACTTCTCTCATTGATAGCTACGGCACTCAACCTTTCGAAAGTCGATTTGTGAATAGAATCTTTAGAGGGAGGAGGAAGTGCTGCAAAAGTAAAGAATGAAGTTAGCACTTGACGGCTCAAATTTTGAAAGGCTCAGAAATGAAGTAAACGGAGATAGGTAGTCTTACTTCCTACTCTCCAGATACCGTAGAATCCTGAGGGGTAACGGACAAAGAAGAACTGGTTTAAAAACCCGTGAGCGCTCTCAGGCAGATCTGTAATCAGCTTACGGTTTCTTGCGCTCCTTATAAGAGTAATGGAAGGGTGATCTTTGTTCCTCCCCAATGAACACAAATAGCAGATCTCCTTGAAGCTTGGGAGGCGGTTAAGCGTCCTCCTAAATAGTACGCACAACCCCATCAAAATGGCATAGCCATTAGGGTGCAACTGGAATGGAGAAATAGTTAGTCGAAGGAGGAGTGTTCTAAGAAAATCGTTGAAGGGGGGAATAGCTCCATTCAGACACATTTGACGATTGACTGCAATGAAGCCAGGTGGCGGCCTATCGGTAGTGTCATTTACCCCAGGAAGCAGAGCATCCGCTTCAGCAATGCCGAATTGAATACATAGCTGGTTGAAAGCCCGTTGGTTCAATGTAGTTGAAACTCTTTCCGGAGGATTCTCCAAAGGGTCAGCAATTGGGAAAACCTCATCGGCCCGCTCTACTATCTCTTCTCGCACTTGTTGAGAAGCCATTCTACATAAGGAACTGGACATTCAAATATGAAGGTGCACGTTTTCTAAAAGCGTGTGAAGTGTTGTGCAAAGCTACTGAAATAACAAGTAAATAAAGTAAAACTTGAAATAATACTGGTTGGCGCACGTCAATTCAGGAAGATTCAAGGCTTGTTATTGGATCAAAATTAAGTGTAGTATCAATGCAGATAATATTCAGCGATAAGTAGTTATAACTGTATGAATTTTGCGTTGATGCTTCATTTAAGTCAGTTGATTCACAGCATTTCATTTTTAATTAGATTCATATTATTTTACTTAAGTAAAATATTATCTCTTTGACCTAATCCATCACTCGATGTGGGCAGTCGATGATGAGTATATTCGTCCTAGTTTTCTGCAAATGTTGTATTTAACAGGTTGTTAGCTTAAAAGTTAATACAATTTGTGAAAGAGTGCAACAAGTTCAAGCAGTTCATTTTGGCAGTTCAAGTTGGAAATTCTATCAAGTTCTGTCAAATTCTACAAGTGTTCAAGTCCTGTTCATTCCTTAAGTCGTAGGAATGACTTAGGTTAGCTCGGGACTCTTTAGGTCGTCCAGATCATTTCCAAACGACTTAACATAGGTCGGGCTTCCCTAAGTCGCTCTGCTCGAGTTATGGAGTTCATTACTCATGTTCCTACGAGTTAAAGCTATGCTGCGGGTTAAATTAGGTCGTGCTGATTCTTTAAGTCGTTTTGCTTTAAGTCATGTGCTATTCTGGCAAGTTAAGTCGCATGTCATATGAGTCGCAGTCCCTTATGTCGTTCAGAGTTTGGATGTTAAGTCGTTCACTAAGTTAAGTCGTGTGATTCATGTCCAAACTGCTAAGCCCTAGGTCGTTCGAAGCTCCTAAGTCGGGCACTTCCTAACTCTCCTTAACCCGTTTACTCCTCTTCATTCAACAACTCGCCTAACTCGCTAACCCGTTAACTCGTAACCCGATAACCCGTTAGCATCTCCACAATGAAATCCATCATCTCTCCACACCGCCAAATCATCCAAGACCGATTCAAATCGCCTCAGATCCATCATAGATCTGATGCACTGCTGTGTTCTCATGAATTACAACGACAAAATGTCCAATGACGATCAAAGATCGATTGTAACATGACTCATGGTGAAATGCGGTACATGAAATCAGATTAGGGTCGGAAAATGGGGGATTCACGATTCGGTGATGGTCGTGGTTGGATAATGATCGGATTCACTTACATATTGTGATGGTGAAGATGATCAACGACTGGTTAGTTTGAATTCGTCTTCGAGAGCTCAGAGATTCTTCAATGGCGGGTTAGAGTGTTAGAGCAGGTGAAGAGAAGAAGGAGCGACCTAAGCGACTTATATACAGGGGCAATGGAACTCGAATCGGCGCGAACGACCTAGCTCTTTCATAAGTCGCTCACGACTTAGCGACTCAGGATGGCGCGAGTTAAGTGGCATCGAAGCACACGACCTAGCCTCTAGGCGTATACTTCGAGGGGCAAGTGTTAACACCTCTCTTATTCACGACCTAACGACCTAAAGCATAGAGCGGCTCAATATGGCACGACTCAACGACTTAAGGAGCTCCAGCGACCTAACGACCTAAAGACTCCTACGACTCAATGGGTTAACGACCTAGCAAGCTTCAGAGTTAAGCCGCATGCGCACTGCCTCTTCCATTAGGTCGCTTACGACCTTAGCAAGCCGAGATAACTCCTGTGCTACACATGCTAAGTCGCTCACAGCATATATCTCGTCCAAGATGGCTCCATTAAGTCGCTAACGACTTATGCTACCTCGGGATCGCTCTTAGGTCGCAACTCCCTAGGTCGCTCATGACCTATGACATGGCCGACCTAAGCCCAACTTCTCCTATAAATACCCCGCCTACTCCACACTGGAAGGGAGGATTTTTTGGAGCGCCAAGACTTTGCTATTTTCACCACTTCTACACTTGCTCCAACACTTCGAATGCAAAAGACACTTCAAAGAACCTTCGGAAAAGATCAAGTTCATTCAACATGAATTCAAAGAGCTTTTCTGCATCAAAGTTCTAACTACCTGTCTTAATTGTGTTGTAATTGAAGAATTATTGTAAAATTTGTAATCAAATCAGTAATAGAAGAGATTAAGTGGATGTAGGCTTGACTTTGAGCCGAACCACTATAAAAATTGTTGCCCCTTTACTATTTTCAGCTATTTTCTGCTTGCTTTTAGTTCTCGTACCAACGGGTGGTGCTTTCGCTATATCACAACTCACACTGGGGTGTTAGCGTACATTTTTAGCGTTAACATATACTCATCATCGACTGCCCACATCGAGTGATGGATTAGGTCAAAGAGCTAATATTTTACTTAAGTAAAATAATATGAATCTAATTAAAAATGAAATGCTGTGAATCAACTGACTTAAATGAAGCATTAACGCAAAATTCATACAGTTATAACTGCTTATCGCTGAATATTATCTACATTGATACTACACTTAATTTTGATCCAATAACAAGCCTTGAATCTTCCTAAATTGACGTGCGCCAACCAGTATTATTTCAAGTTTTACTTTATTTACTTGTTATTTCAGTAGCTTTGCACAACACTTCACACGCTTTTAGGAAACGTGCACCTTCATATTTGAATGTCCAGTTCCTTGTGTAGAATGGCTTCTCAACAAGTACGAGAAGAGATAGTAGAGCGGGCCGATGAGGTTTTCCCAATTGCTGACCCTTTGGAGAATCCTCCGGAAAGAGTTTCAACTACATTGAACCAACGGGCTTTCAACCAGCTATGTATTCAATTCGGCATTGCTGAAGCGGATGCTCTGCTTCCTGGGGTAAATGACACTGCCGATAGGCCGCCGCCTGGCTTCATTGCAGTCAATCGTCAAATGTGTCTGAATGGAGCTATTCCCCCCTTCAACGATTTTCTTAGAACACTCCTCCTTCGACTAACTATTTCTCCATTCCAGTTGCACCCTAATGGCTATGACATTTTGATGGGGTTGTGTGTACTATTTAGGAGGACGCTTAACCGCCTCCCAAGCTTCGAGGAGATCTTCTATTTGTGTTCATTCGGGAGGAACAAAGATCACCCTTCCTTTACTCTTGTAAGGAGTGCAAGAAACCACAAGCTGATTACAGATCTGTCCGAGAGCGCTCACGGGTTTTTAAACCAGTTCTTCTTTGTCTGTTGCCCGTCGGGATTCTACGTTATCTGGAGAGTAGGAAGTAAGACTACCTATCTCCGTTTACTTCATTTATGAGCCTTTCAAAATTCGAGTCGTCAAGTGCTAACTTCATTCTTTACTTTTCCAGCACTTCCTCCTCCCTCTAAAGATTCTAGTCACAAATCGACTTTTGAAAGATTGAGTGTCGTAGCTATCAATGAGAGAAGTATTAAGTTTCTACAAAAGAACGAATTTTTGCACCAATTCGGTCTCTTGCACTCTTCTCGATCCATTCAGTCCCGTGATGCCCCTAGTTCTCAAGCAGAAGCGTCAGATGCCCCAGCCTCCGCAAAGGAATTCGCACTGAAGGAACCTATTGTAGAAACTTCATTAGTGAAATGCTCCAGTTCCGTTGACGGTATGGGGTTATCTGGCAAATCTAAACTTCTCCCAGTTATTGAAGAAGAGGAAGTTTCTCAACATTCTGGGAAGGCTACTAGAGAAGCTGATGAGGGAGCTGAGAAAGAAAGTTCCATTACGAAGAGTGTAAAACGTGCTGAAGAGGGCACTGCTGATATGACCCATTCCGTTGGGCATGATGGTGATGATATCTTTGGAGGACTGAGCGATCTTATGGTGACTTCCCATGAGCTCTTTAAAGATGACACCACCACTTCAAAGCTTGTTTCTCCAGCAATCGAAGCGACATCCGTCCCGCGATCAATTCCATCAACCCAAGAGTTGACCACTACACCAGAAAAGACTTTTGGTAGCGTTGAAAAAATGCTACCATAACTTATGGTAGCGTTTTAGAGAACGCTGCTATACGACATGCAACTAAAAGTCTAAAACTTTTTGTTGCGTTGTAGTAAACGCTACCAAAAGTCACTTTTAAATGCAACTATAGTTATTTTCTGTAGGATTTAAAAAACACTACCAAAAGTCACTTTTAAATGCAGCTATAGGTTTTTTCTGTAGGGTTAAAAAAACGCTACCATAAGTCTTCATTTTTTGGTTGCATTTTTTATTTATATGCTTTTTTTGATTTTCAGTAGCGTTTTTAAAATGCAACTGTATAATTTTTATATTAGTTTACATTTGTTTCTGTAGCATTTTTGAAATGCTACTAAAAGTTATTGGTTGTTTGGTAGCATATTTTAAATGCTACTATTTACGGTTGATGGTTTATACCATTTCCAGCAATCGCTTATATACTATTCATATTAAAACGAACGATCAATCGCATAATTTTCATATATTCAAACAAATAATTAAATCACATAATTAGCATATACAAACAATCAATCATATGATCATCATATTTAAATAATTGCAAAAACATGCTAATCTCACAATCAAATATAATATCCATAATCAATTCGATAGTAGTTTTTCAACAAAATAAGTCACATACTACACCACGCAACTGCCACAAACCATCACAAAATTCCCACGACCAGAAACAACATCTCCTTCCCTTCAACCTCTAGCATATCCCACTACACCCTACAACTGCCACAAACCACCCACCAATCCACCCTTCAACAACTCTGTCAAATTCACCAAACAACCACACATATTCAACCACAATTATGACCAAATTATTGCCATTAATTTCCTTAAACATACTGCATCCAGGAGAGGGGAGCATTAAGTATTGTTACAAGCGCAAATAATGTTTTTGGCAAGACTTTTTATACAGAAGAAGAAGCAGTGTGGTGTCAAATGATTCAGAGTGCACTATACATATCTACAAATATCAAATGTGTACAACCTGATTTGGTGATTACCATCAGTTGTCTAATTTTTTGCAATATTTTATACCCTGGTATGATCGAATACCATTAGTTGGCTTAACAATTGCAATATTTATAACCTGATCGTTGCCTTTTCTTTTTTGTCAAATCTGATTCTTTACCATTATAAGCAAGTTGGTTTTTAATCTATCACGCATGAAACTTAACTAAGGAAACATTCACAGTATTATGTCCCAGGTCTTAAGTATCAGCATCTTTTATCTACATGCATGAAACTATTTGTAGCTAAAACTACTTTATTAATTAGATTATCCATATTAATTGTTCTCTTTGTAAAGCCATCCTTCTAATATTTAGCATATTAGAGGACCTACTACCCAAAGAACCGAAAACGCCAAAATCATTTGTTCAGGACGTACCTTTAACCAAATCAATGCAACTTCTCGCCTTTCCCAACTCATTCTAACTCCATAGACTGCATCTTGATTACGAACCTTAATTGAAAACATCATAATAGAATGCCATTTGCTTTAAGTTCCTACTACTTACAGCAATCGACTCAATTGCCACTTGAGCTAATTCAGCGTGCCACTTTCCTTTCTCAACTCAATTGTAAACTCAATTGCCACTGGAGTGCTGGCTGATGACTATTGTTGGCATGATTCCCATTGATCAGATAGGTAGGAATCTCATTGCGCTGCATGCCCAAAAGTCCAAATAACTGGGATGAAATATATGATTGTATATATTCTCTACAATCTAAAACATACAAAATTTCCGATTAAATTAATAGTCTGCATGTGGATATATGATTCTGTTTATTTTTTGTGTTTATATATGTCTTGGTTGTGCATATGCGTATGGACATTGATCTACATTGACAAAGCACCAGGTAGTAAAATAATATTCTAAGCTATCTCGGTTTTTCACAAGTCTGGGTACATACCCTTATTTGGGAATATATACAATTTCGCACAGGCACACCATTGTTTAGCTTTCAACTTGCTGCCTCATGCCTTAAAATCATCACACTAACCATTTCTAGAAGGCAAAAATCAAGAACTAACATGCCTCAACCCTTAACTAAACGAAGTTTATGATACAAGCTCGTCTACAACACTAACAAGCATAATGAATTCAGCGTAAAACAAACCTGAGCATGCAGATTAGATTCCCGATTAACACATACTGCAACTTCACAACAGAAAATTTCAGCATAAAGATTTGCCTCACTCTTCAACAGCAGTAAGTTCATATACAAACTAAATCAAATTCGCAGGTGGTATTAAGTCTTTTTTATTAACTGCAAAAAGCAAGGGATGACATAAAGCTCAGAACGTTTTCTTTTAAGGTAAAAACAAATATTTCTGACAGCTAAGCTGGTTAATCATGCTTTCAGATCAGCAATAATGAGCTAGTTTGATGAAATTACATAGATAACAATTCATGATTTTAGAAATAATATGAATCCACTGCAGTTAAGTTTGTTCGTAGATCAGAAGTGTACTTTAGCAAACTATTATCAAAATCATAATTGATAACATGTCATGTGATCACAAGGAAAACCAAGAACTCTATTGTACATATCAGGAAATACCACAGGTGCAGGTCATTTAAAATTCAACCACAATCACATAAAACCTAGGATATATACAGGTATTGGGAGCCTGATTTTTGGTTATTTTATTATTTTGCAAGAAAACTTCTAGAACAAACTAACTGTAGAAATCATATAAAACATACGATTTCACATAAGACAATCGCATCTTTGTATCCTTAGAGAGTGAGTGGGTATACATAAAACATTGATTTGTAATGAATGATAAGAGTTATATGACCATCCTCACCTATTTTTTCACCAACATGGTATGTATACACTTGGAATGCATTGTCAATTCCACGACAGAGGCTATTTAGTTCGCCTATCCTCATTGGAACTTAGCAAAAAATTGATCGACTGTCTGCAGGTGTTTGTAATCAAAATAAATCATAAAGAATTTGGTTTAATAGATTACAACAAAAGGTCTGGAAAAGAACTGTACATGTAAGTTTGTGATAAAAAAATTAGCTAAAAAAAGTAGACATTGCTTCAGATAGCAAAAATAACGAAAAAAAGAAGTTTGAACCTCTTCAATAATTCTGAACACTTCTACAATTGAACTTCCATATCGTTGTTGCATTGAAATTGGATCCCAGCCTTGCAGGTACATTAACGTGATATCATTTATGTAAAGTTTAAATGACGGTGGCATAGTAATTTGATTTATGGGATGTAAGTGAACACTACAAGTGGATTGAGTGCATTTTAATATGACCTATAGGGCATTATTACAATAGACATAGAATAGTAACAAATTATTGTACAGCAAATAGTTACCTCTAATTGAATTGCCCTTCAACGCACTCAATAATTCGTCCTAATTGTGAATTCACCCATCTTAAAACCAATATGCCGAATTTATTTTCAAGGAAAATTGATGGAAGTGAGTTTCAAGTGTACCATATTTGTAGAGAATAATGAAACAATGATCTCCAAAATAACAATGTGGTTGTTCATAACTGTAAAGTGTAAACATGAAAAACAACTAGATACCGCTCAGCAACTTATACATCATTTGCTAATCACATGGGAACCAAAAATATTACACTACTTCATGCATGTGGAGACTGCAATAGTAATTTAGTCCAGAAGATGGTATGGTGTCCTTTCGTTTAATGTAACAAAACAAAACTACACTTTGGTGTAATAGAGAGAGAAACTAAAAGGGTTGGACTAAGTCTTTTTTGTTAGAATTATCGAATGGTCGAGCAAAGACTTTCAAGCTAAAATTCATGTTTCTCCTTTTTCTATTGTGGAAATTGGTACAAAGGGCTCCATTCCACCTAATTCATGGTTTTAAGTGTCTCATATCATTCGTTTCTAAAGTCAATGCTTATATGTTTAAAACTTTAAATTAAAAGCTTACATGCAGATTTCATAAAACTTAACTATAACAACTGAAAACCTCCAAACTAAACTAAACCCCTTGGTTTAAATAAATAGATGAGCTTGGAAAGCTATTTAACTTTTTTCATGTTGAGCTTGGAAAGGTTATTTTCTTGCCTATGTCCACATTATGTGGCATGTTACTCTCCTGAAGGAAGATGCACATGCGAGATGGGTCCATATTCAATGGGGCTTACCTGCAATCATCCAATATAATATATTACTACCAAACTAAATGCAACATAAAAGGCAACTCTTCTAGTATTGATCTATACTACACATTGTATTAGTCATGCATACAGAAAAGGCAATTGAGATGGATAATAATTGCATTGCCTCCCCAATTCATGGGAGCGGCAGAATAAGCCCCACCTACAGCAATAAATTAAACCATAAACACTAACCAATGTATAAATATATCCATCCCATATAAATAAGTCAAACCATAAACATCTATTTGAACTACTAGAATCAAATTAGGAACTTATGAGTATTTATTTATCCCATAGCTTTAATAGTAATAGTGCATCCATTCTTGATCTTACATATAGGAAACATAATTTGCAGCACATTGAAACACTTTTCTAGAAATTTGGAAGCAGATAATGCGATGGATAACACAACCAGGATGACAAAGGGATAATGAACTTACGGGTTGAATAAAATATTTAGAAAAAGTGAAATCATTAAGCAACTGTAAAGAATGCCATCCATCTCATAACAACAACCAAGGATATAGTTCTTTCCAATGACGGGTGAAATTAAAAAGTTAAGCTGTGCACAATCAAATAGATTGATAGCTTGAAAACTTAAATACCTAAAATTACCTAAAACACATGATAGTGCATGAAGATGGTTTCAACTTCCGACAACAAAAATCTAAGCAAACAAGCCTAGGCACAAATTAAAAAAGGTTAAGATTTAAGATTGAATCCTCTTTTGTTATACTACTCAACTACTTTGTGAAGAGTTCTGGGAGAAGTATTTATGATAGAAAGGAATATCATTTTTTTTCTTTAGCAGAATTGTGTTTGAGCAACACAAAGAGTTACCGAACATCAGTAGAAGTGTTTCTTCTACTTAGAACAGTGCATATATGTTAAGGACTGAAGTTAACAAATAGGCCAAAAGCCTTAATGGCTACTGACTAATTCACTTAAAATATAATTTAAACCTTAACAGCTGATTTTAAAACATAAACTATTCACTGAGGTAATTCATCGAAAAAGGCAATAGCTTACCTGATTGTTTTCAGAAAATCTACTCTTATTATTATACGATGATCACCACGAACCGAAGGTTTATTTATGTTAGTAACCCCAAACTTTGTAAATTTCAATACTTCACCAGGTTGTGTACCAGAAGGTATATGAAGATACCTATATCCTTCAGTGATCTCTACCTGGGAGGCATATGATTTTGAATATGGTTAGAAACGGACATAGTAGAACGAATAACTTTAGTTCAGAGTTCAATATCGAGAAGAGAAAAAATTGGATGAATTTAAATGAAAATGACTTTTTATTATACACTAACAAATCTAATGCTAAGTCGATTATTTGACTCTTCTAAATACTTGTTAGAGCAATGTTCATTCACCAGATCTAGTAGAAGAATCCATACATGTATTGAAACTAGAGCAGACTACCAGAACTAAAACTGTTAGCAAAATAGGTAGTGGAATATGAAAACATGATTTGTATAATTGCTATTGTTTATCATTTGAAAGTAGTAAATGGGACAGAGAAAACAATCGATTTATGGTTATTACTAGTGTTTTTCTAACCTATTTTTTGTTTGTTGTCTTGTATTGCAGCAAGTTCAAGTTGTCAAGGATTAGAACAGAAGAAAAAAAAATTTAGATGTATTTAAGAGAGTTAAAAAAGGAATAGAAAGGGTCTATCGTCTATTACTTTGAGAAATAATAAATGAATAAACACAAGATTACCTTAGCCGTAGTTCTTAATATTATCGCTATTTAATCAACCTTAATGTTAGAATACAGATTCAGACCATATCTATGTATTTTTTTTTCTCAACCACATGAATCAACAATAAACATCGCCTGCCCTAACCCTATAATATAATGAACAGTAAACATAAGGTAAATCAATACAAGTAGCAGAGCACGACAATCAGCGAGTTAATTGAGATAAGTGAAGTTGAAAAAGTGCATACAAAGATCAGTTAGCTAACTCTAACTTCTATGATTCTATTGTTGCAAGGAGTGAATTTGTGCACTGCATATTGCAGTTTTAATAAAAAACTTGCTAACATACATTACTCTACAAACAAATACATCTACAACTCACCAGCAAGGTTTTCTATGCATTGAACACACAAATAATATACAGGAACCTTAATTCAATCACACATATAAATAGGCAGATAGACACTAATAATCATTGAGACTCCATATCAGTTGACTCTCAATAAAAATAGAACAGTCAATTGTCTGCTTCGAATGTAATATCTAACCCAACAAGCAGGCATAATGTACACCATAAATGCAATATATCAGTCATGCATTTCATCAAACACCAAACATTCGCATCCAATAACGTACGAATAACAAATCAAATGAGTATACTTTACCTGTAACATGAATCACCTAACATTTCATCAAACACCAAACATTCGCAATATATCAGTCATGTAATATAACGTATGATCTTAAATTTAAAATAAAAATAAAAATCAGAACATTTACCTGTAACATGGTGCCGATGGCTCCTAATAAACAGCGAAGAATCCTGAGTTATCAATGGGAAATCCTGAGGAGAAACAATGGGTGATACATACGGTTTTGTCGCCGACAGCTCACGTGGGGCGGATCGACGAGAGTTGATCGTGAATGTATTCACCGCTATGTGAGAGCAACGACGAGATAATGAATTCGTGAGTGGTGGAGAGGAAGATGATAAACCCTAGGTTTTCTTTTTAAGTAAAGAAATGGCACGATGAGAGGAAAAGAAGAGAAGAAGCGTTTATGTAACGCGCGGTTTTTCTTCTGAAATTATGGGCGGGCTAGGCGGTAGTGGCGGGAAGCAAAAGAAATTTAATGACATCAGCTATATTGGTTGCACTTTTGAAGTAAACGCTACCAATAGGTGCTGCTGAAACTAGATTTTCTTGTAGTGGACTCCTGCTGCAAAAGCCGACATCACTCCTAAGCCAAAGAGTGGTTTGTAGCTTGACGCGCGTAGTTCGCACGCCACACACACACTTAGGATTTTTGGCAATTATGCGCACTTATCTTCTTTATTTCGAAGATTTCTAAATTTTGTCTCTTCTTCACTTTCAGGTTCTCCCATGGGACGCAGCAGCTCATATTACGATGACTTTCAACGCTATGTGAGGCGTGATTCTTATGACCCCAGACGCTATCTTCCTGCCCCTAGGGGGACTGATGAGGAAAGAGCAGCTAGGAAAGCTCGCAAAAGGCAGGCTTATGAGGAGCGTTATGGAAGAAGAGACTACCGACATGACTCTTACCAGAGGGATAATGATTCCATAAGAGAAAGTCTCATGACGATAAGGGGAAGAGTCATGTAGCTGAAGATTCAAGCAAGCGAGCCAAGCTCAGCGAAAAATCTACATCTGAAATT
The DNA here is from genome assembly GCA_030737815.1 of Allium fistulosum. Taxonomy (NCBI): domain Eukaryota; kingdom Viridiplantae; phylum Streptophyta; class Magnoliopsida; order Asparagales; family Amaryllidaceae; genus Allium; species Allium fistulosum. The sequence goes on along the minus strand of CM060907.1, from coordinate 417,242,582 downwards.
TCTAAAGTGCCTGCTGCTTCTATCTCTCTAGACATCCCTTCCAGCTCTCCTGCCCTTAAAAGAGCTGAAATTCAAGCAATCATTAATAGGCCTCCTTATCAAGTTGAGAAGCCTCCGTCTGCACTCCAAAGCCGATTTTCGCATTGGTGTTTGAAAGGAGTACGTTTCGATCTGGACTTGGTTCCAATTGATAAACAGGCCATGTTAAGAAATCTCGACGCTGTCAAGCTTGATATTGAAAGAATGTCCGGCTGGCAAAAACTAGTTGATGAGCTTCAAAGAGTGAATCGTTTAAATCTCGAGGCTATGCTGACCATGGAAAGCGATAAGTCTGAGTGGCTAAATGTTCTTGATCTGCATGATACGGAGATGAAGAGCATCACCGCCTATAACGAGGAACTTGAGGCTGAAGTCAAGAAACTTAAAGATGATCTTGCTACCTCTTCCACTTCTTATACTCAAAAGGAAGAGGTTCTTCAAAAGCAAGTAAGAAACGCCCATGCTACTCAACGAGATGCTGAGGCTAAACTTGAGGCGGAGCGGAAAATCGTGGAAATCTGCCGCAATGATGCTGCTCAGCTGCGGGAAAAGACTACCTCCCAAGATTTGGAGATTACAATGTTAAAGGCCCAGCTTTCTAAGGCTGAAAAGGAGCGTGACGAGGCCATCGCTGGAAAAGTAGCAGCTGAACACTCACATGAAGTGACTAAGGCCAACGTTAGCTCCACTCTATTCGAGTTTTATGTTCTCAGCGTCTTGGGGCATAGCAGTCTTTCATTTTTGGGCCCAAAGTATGAGGTTACCCTGGCTGAAGTGTGGGAGGCAGCAGTTGAAATGCTTAGAGACGCTGGCTACGCTGAGGAGGATCTTGAGGCTTATTATTTGGATGATGAGGGTCGTGCCGCCCTTGCCAGAGGGAAAGAACAACTTGCCAAGGAACGAGCTGAAGCGGTGGAAGGAGAGCATCTAGGGAAGGCACCTTTGGCTGACCCAACTCGTCCTTCGGCTTCGGTCGACATCGATATTATTGGCTCCAGTTCCCACTCTCCGCCTCCTACCAAAGCCGAAACCGAAACTACAACTGCTCATGCCGAAGACGAGGCCAAAGAAGACACCGAAGCCCAAGATTTTGAAATTGACGTGATAAAGCCAATCTCTCCAGGTAACTTCAACACTATTCCAGCTCAAGTGGACTACTCGTTTGCTTCACATGAGCTCGATGAACTTCTCGCTTATTACTTAAGCCTCGACGTGCCACTATCTCCTCTCTTTGCGAGGAATACTGATGTTTAACTTTTCTTCTTCTGTAGTGAAAACAACAAGTGTTGTACAGGCTTCGCCTCCTCCAGCTGTTGCCCCTCCACATCTTCAAGTTACTCCTTCTTCTGCTTCTCAACATGGGTCGCAAGAAAAACAAATAGGAGCTCTTCAAGGCTTAGATGACCCGGCTGCTTCACAAGAGCAGAAAGCTGAAGAACTTGAGGAGGGTGAGAGGACCTCGGAGAAATTTACTGCCGATGATACAAAGCTGATTGATCTTATCACTCCGGGCAGCGAATCTTCTTCAAAGAAGAGGGGAAAGCGTGGAAATTCGAAAAAAAAGAAGGGCACTTCTGTTAGCGATGAGAAAGTGGAAGGGGACCCAATTGCACCTCTTTCTCCTTCTTTCTGGACTCGTTCAGGCCAACTCAAGAAGTTAACCATTAGGCCAGGCGAGGGCTCCAAAGGCGGCGGGAAGAAGAAGTAATGAGTCTGGTTTTATCCTTCTTGTTCTGCTTTTTTGCTTTCTGCTTGTATCTAAATACTTGTATCGACCGGAGATTGTGCGGGTACCGGCCCTTGCTTTTTGAAACCTGCACATGTATACAAATCTTTTATAGTATGGAATAGAATGACTCTTTTTACTTGTACAATCTTTTGTCTGTATTTGTGAATGCATTTATTCCTTATTTTCGCACAAGTTTCTTTATTTTCTTTGTATGATACTGCAGTGAGCTTGTGGTATGCTGCTTGAGCATTGCTTTTATTAATGTAGTTATATTGCCCCCATACCACGGCTTATTGCAATCTTCTCCATTTTGAAAAGACTTGTACTCTTACTCTGGAGACTAATTCTTCCATTTTGAGGAAATATTATTCTGCTCTAGTAGGGTGTGCCTTGTATCGGAGAAGTTTTTTTTTAGAAAAAGTTTTTACACTTCAACTTTCGGAGATGGTCACTTTTATTTTTGAGAAGTGGATTCCCCTACGCGATGAAGCGGGCCTCCGAAGAAGGCTTTGATTTGTTTGCCAGAAAGTTATATCGCATCGCTAAGTGGGCCAACGGGACAGGCGTCAGCTGCTTTATCGGATATTTGTTTGCACAAACGATCGCAAGCAGTTAGCTGCGGCCTAGAACCTTCTTTTTGAGAAGGTGCCCCTTCGGTGGTTCCATCAACGACTTTTCCAAGAGATAACATTTCATTTTTGGGCGTGCCTCGTTAGAGGGCTTTATTTGGCACTTCAACTTTTTTGGGGAAGAATGTTCTCATTATGGAGAAATTGATTTTCCCTTGAGAGTAGAACTGTGCCTCCGAAGAGGGCCTTTTTTTTCCTGAAATTTACTTCTCACAGTTATATGGATCCACGGGACGGACGCAAGCTACCTAATTGGATGTTCGTTTGTACGGACGATCACAATTTGGTAGCAAGGGCCTGGTGCCTTCATTTTGGGAAGGTGCCCCTTCGGTGATTCCACCAACCTTTTTGTTTGAGAAAAACATTTCATTTTTCGGCATGCCTCGTTGGAGGGCTTTCTTTGGCACTTCAACCTTTTTTGGGGAAGAATGTTCTCATTATGGAGAAATTGATTTTCCCTTGAGAGTAGAAGTGTGCCTGCGAAGAGGGCTTTTTTATTTGCCTGAAAGTTACTTCTCACAGTTAAATGGATCCACGGGGCGGACGCAAGCTACCTAATTGGATGTTCGTTTGTACGAACGATCACAATTTGTTAGCAAGGGCCTGGTGCCTTCATTTTAGGAAGGTGCCCCTTCGGTGATTCCACCTACCTTTTTGTTTGAGAAAAACATTTCGTTTTTCGGCGTGCCTCGTTGGAGGGCTTTCTTTGGCACTTCAACTTTTTTGGGGAAGAATGTTCTCATTATGGAGAAATTGATTTTCCCTTGAGAGTAGAAGTGTGCCTCCGAAGAGGGCTTTTTTTTGTTGAGAGACAAGATTCCATTTTGGCTGTTTTTGTCTGCTTGCCCATGTCTTTTCACCATCTGTCCCTCAGCGATTCCTTGTTATCACCTCTAAGTGCATGTTTCTTTCTTTTGCAGGTTGTTTGATTTTTCCAGAGAAGTGTACTTCATTGTTAAGTGAATCCACGGGGCAGGTGCAAGCTACTTAACCGGATGTCTGTTTGCACAAACGATCACAATCAGTTAGCAAGGGCCTGGAACCTCTACGTTAGGAAGGTGCCCCTTTAATGGAATCACCAACTGTTTATGAGAAGCACTTCTTATGTAGGAATTGAATCTGGAATTTTTGTGGCTTGACATTTGTTTATTGAGTGATTTGTAGGAATCGCTTGGCCTTGTGATGTGTCAAATAGGTAAGTTTTGCTTTGATAGCCTACAATATTAAATCGACATTTTAGCAACATATTTAAGATATTTACATATCGAAATGAGACAGGCATTTTATAGTAGTAGAGAACACAAGATTTATAGTGGTTCGGCCAAGAATTGGGCCTACATCCACTTTATAGTTCTTATTATTGATTCACACTGATTTTACAATGGCTTATAATACAAGAATGATACATCCACAATCATTTTACAAATTTAAGCATAGATTCTAAGTAAAATATGGACGCAAGTGATTGCTATGCCAGGCTCTCGGAATTGGATCTCCTACGACAGTTGTGAGCTTGAAAGTGCCATCAAGAAGTTTTTTGCCTATGACATATGGCCCTTCCCAGTTTGGCCCAAACACTCCTGTTGCTGTCATGACCCTTTTCAAGACTAGATTCCCAATTTCAAAGCTACGTTGGCGAACTTTAGAATTGAAGTGCCTGGCTATCCTTTGCTGATGAGCTGCAACTCTGAGCTCAGCCTCTTTCCTTCTTTCATCAAGCAAGTCAAGTGCTTCAAGTTGCAGCTTTTCATTTTCAGCTTGGTTGAAATGAATTATCCTATGTGAGGGGACCTCTATTTCCACTGGAATCATTGCTTCTGATCCATATGCTAATGAGAATGGAGTGTGCCCAGTCGTAGTTTTGTGGGTAGTTCTATATGCCCAAAGTGCTAGTGGCAGCTTATCGACCCAACCACCTTTTTCTTTTTCCAGCTGATTTTTGATGGTTGATTTGATAATTTTTTTCACTGCTTCCACTTGCCCGTTTGTCTGCGGATGTGCCACTGCTCAGAAGCTTTTTTGGATCTTGAATCGCATGCAAAAGTGTAACGACCCGACTTTCCAGACCCGGAAAATCGAACCATTTTAGTTAAGAAGAAGAGGTAGAAGAAGAAAAATAGAAACAACATCAGAATCTAACCATCGCAGCGGAATAAAATATAATATATATATCAACAGATCTTTACACAAATCAAAAACTATATCTGTTTATACAATTCATCATCAGAATACATCATCAGAGTACATCAACATCCATAACATACAACTGAATACACAGCGGAAAAATAATAGCAAGTACGAGAGTACGTATCGTCATCCAGCTCGTCTCCTGAGCTCCACAGCATCATATCCTGAACCTGTTTATCTCGGTCTGACCCGAGCATCATATAAAACAATACCCGAGTCAGTCTGAAATACCAGCGTGAGAAAATCACACTCAATTGATTTTTAAAGTTTCAAAAATCCTTTTTGAAAATAAAAGCATCTCGTAAGACCACGCCACAAATAAACATGTCGGGTTTTTACCTTACGATAGCTAAAACACTTTTTATAAAATCCTCTGATATTATAATAGTGTCTATATACAAATACTTATTCAAATAGCCGAAATTGTTACATTCATTAAATTCCAGCATACTAGGTATACAAACAAATACCGTACAAGGCACGTAGGGAGACTGGATTTCCAACTAATGACTAGGCACTGGGGTACCACCTGTCACAGTACGTGACCTAGATCACAGTACCGAGGACCCACCCTAAGTCCCCTGCAACACAAGGCCGGAACCACCTATGGGCAATTCCGAATATGATCACCCCGCGGTTGGGATCAGCAACCGCACCACTAAGCCGAAATAAAAGGGACATCTAGACAGGGATGACCACACTCTCAAATGGGCGCTACCCACGAAGCCTTGCTGCATAACCCCTGATTTTCAGTCATTCCCGGTTGATGAGGCTTGAGGCTTAGCGTTACCTTTACAGAACATTTCACTTTGAATGCCCATCGTCCACCTGACGATGTCACGAAAGCATTCGTCCATACAAGTCCGTCCCGGGTCCGAACGGAACCGAAGGCACTATTCCTACTACATCCATTTTTGGAAATATCCTCAGGATTAGTAGCGACTAGCCCTTGCACTTCACTGCTCCATCTTCGACTCCGAAATCGGTACCACGAAACGTACAAACCGGATCGAAGTGGTTTTCGGGAAAAATTCCCGATCCCGGTCTCTTCGAAACGATCAGCGCATTGGCCAATATTGATAGTCGGTGATTTAACTATCAATTCACATTCACAAGCAACCATCACACAATAAATAATTTTCCACATTATTTATTTGTCTCAAATATCCTTTACAAGATATAATTCCATTTTCAACTCCCTTTGAAAACAGTTTCAAAACAGTTTCCGCTTACGGAATACATTTCCCAAATATTTATTTTCTCCAAATCACCAAGTACAAAATACTTTTAATTTTAAATAATTTAAAAACACTTTATTTTAAATATATTATAACATTGAAATCAAACTAGCTTAATACTTTATTAAAAATATATACTTTACAATAAACCACTTTATAAATATAAACTAAATTTCTTCTTTTAAAACATAATAGCAAATCACTTTTATATAATTACTACAATAATAGATTTTTGAAAATACTTACTTAGGAAATTAACATTTAGAAATAATCAATTTTCTAAAACATGCTTTTAAAAACACAATTAGAACTTTTAACTTATATTAAAAATTACTTTGAAAACGTACTTGGCTATCCAGAGAAATACACTTCTCATTCCCATCTTTTAAAAATAAATCAACATTTATTTTTAAACCAAACCATATCCTTTTATAAATTCCCATCTTGAATTTATATTCTCAAATATCCACTGATATTTTATTTTACTTTATAACCCAGTTCCCAAAATCTCACTTCTCTTTAAATTTCAAATTCCCAAATATTTAAATCAATTTACAATTGATTTTCCAATTGATTTTACTTTGAAATAAATTTCCTTACTTAATCCATTTATTTCCCAATTCAATAACTCCCAGATTTTATTACTCATTATGATTTTAAATCTTTAAATCGAAAATACAAGTCTCAGATTTCCCAAATTCCTTCTTTCTTTTTAATTACATTTAAACATTGAATTAAAATAAATTTTTATCCCTTTAAATAACATCACATAAGTTCTCTTTAAATTCATTATTTCTCTATTTATTCAAAATTCCTCTTTTCCATATTTATTAGAATTTTGGAAATCACTTTTATTCTTAATCAGATTTATTCTCAAATTTATTCCAAACTCTTTATAATTATTTTACTTAAAATTTACTCTTTTATTTCTTTTCAAAAATTCCATTCTAGAGATTTTGATAATTCAGCACATCCAAATCGATCCAACCAAACCATAACATCCAATTATCCATATAATTCATCACAGGATATCAAAAAAATCATATCACAGAATATTTAACAAAATTAAATATTTTGAGGAATCCAGTTGGATCCCTCCAACCTGTTTCCCTGCATCCACAGACGTTAGCACAATACTCATTTCCACTTTAAACTGGAATATCGCGGTATATGGGTTTTATAAAATATCATCCGCTATTATGCGGCGCATAGGGTCTCATCCACTATATAATGCGGGAATAACAATTCCAATATATACATATGCCAATATATATATATTGGTATATACTACTATATATATCACATCCATCAGATCAACCATTCAATAAATTATTTAAATTTAACCATTTAAATTTAAATTTAATTGAGTGAGATTAACTCACCTTTGATTTTGTTTGCAGTCTATTCCACACCCGTTCCATTCTGACTTGTATTTTCTCGATTTTAGACCTTGAATAAATATTCGATAAATTCATTAACACTTGTATTTTAAATCAAACAATTTATTATTATCCGTACTTACTGAACAATAAATTACCACTTATTTATTCAATTGTAAACAAATTTCTTTTTGTAACTAAAATAGTTAAATCTTCAAACCCATTTATTTTAAAATTAAACTAGTAGAATAAAAATATTCATTTTTATTTCCTGCTTGAAATTACTTATACCTAAAAATCAAATCTTTATAAACCCTGCTGTAACTATTTTTCCTTATATACATATATGCTGATAATTGATAAATAAACAAATTAAATTCACAGAGTTTAAACCTACTTAACTAAAATAAAATTTAGTTACCTTCTTGCTTAAACCCGAGTACACCCACCCTACAGCTAGACTTCGAACACAACGAGAAGCCATCGCAACCCCCTTCCAAGTCGAGTTCCCTTCAGATAGTCGCCGCGCTTGTATACGAGCCACATCCCAACAACGACGACTACGCGAAGCAATCCTACCATCGACCCCCAGAGCCACAGCACCGGAATCTGCCTCTAGCCCGTCCCATCGCGACTCCAACAGGAACTGCCGCGACCTTTCCTCCAGCCTCGCAATGCCCTCTCCGACCTTCCCCCTTCACGACTTGGTCTGATCGCCACTATCCCAAATCGAACGCGATCCCTCATCTCGCCTGGGCTTCAAATCGGCAGTAGAAAATATCGCGTAGGAGGCAAGGATGAGCTGACGATGGCTGATGGCATGGCCGAGTATGCAGCGATGAGATTTCGAAGGCGTTGATTTACGAAACCCTAGTTTTTTTTTTCTCGGGTTCAAGCATCGCGACATGGAGATTGCTATTGAACTGTGACCTCGAAGTAAAACAGAATTTTATTTTCGATTTCGAAGACGAGAGGCTCGACTTTGGTTTGGGACAGAAAGAAGAAGAAGAGCGGCATTTCTTTCTTTAAACGAATGAATTTCGTTTCAGTTTGAACTGAAGGCTTAAAGAGGAAGAAAAGGAGAACAGGATATTTAAAATCAAACGAGGCATGCTTTGCACGATTTGTTTCGTGATCTTCGGCATGATTCTAGGAGACAACGTGCTGATGTTGACAAATTTAAAAATTAAATTTTAAATTGAATTCGATTTAATTTTCAACGCGTTTACTCATCATGTGCTCACATAACAACTCCGAAAAATACGAAACTTGAAATCCGATAATAATACAATATTACGGATCCAATGGAACTGGTTTCGTCAAATTCCGAGACTGTGCCTCGGAAGGCTATTTTTAAATTCAATTTAAATAATATAAAATTTCAAAACATAACAAACTATTTTTAAAGCTGATTCCAACACTTCTATCCATTTCAGTATTATCTATATAAATTTTATGTCTTCAAATTATTTTTAACAGGCTTAAAGCTCCAGATTCAATAATTTACCAATTTCAATAATTTAAATTCAACAATTACTTGTCTAATCAATAATGATATTTGAAATTAAAGTTAATAATTATCTTTTGAATATTTAAAATTAATTAAATATTCCTATTTCAAATGCTCAAAAATTTCGGGTCGTCACATTCCTCCCCCCTTAAAAGAATTTTGTCCCCGAAATTACCAGTTAGGAAGAATGATCCAATACCCATTACTATTTTCCAAAACCAAACAGTTTTAACAACACCCAAACAATCTTTTATTAATGATATACTAATCATCTTTTAACTTCCCAAACTTATTCATAAGTTCAACCCGTATCACCTACTTATCCATTCAAATTTAAATTTGAATTCAAATTTTGAATTATCAAAATTTTCCCAAAATTTTTCTAACTCCCTAAATTTCCGAAAAATTTCGCCAGCGTCTCCTTTGCGCAGCTAGCTCGGTACTACTACAAAATGGCTCTACGGCCTCCCAATCTCAAAAAGAAAACAAAAGGCCAAGTGGCTGGATCAAAAACCCAATCAAATTTCATATAGAAATTCAAATACATACCTTTTTCCGGCCATTAAATTTTATCTTCTAAAATCAAAAATCCCAATTTATCCATTGCTTTTATACACCTGTATATCCTACTAAGCAATAATATTCAATCACAATTCCAAAGTCATTTTATACTTTCCTTTACAAATTTCCAATATTTGTTTTACTTAAGCCCGTACGATGCACATATATCATCCGTACGCAAAATCACATTCGATCGCTCAATCGATCACACAATTTCACTTCCGAACTAGTATCGTCCACCCGACTTCCTAGCGCGGACTCAGATCTGGTTTCTTGATCGGAAACCGTCATTCTCCTTGCATAGCCACCAACTATGATAGAGAATATCCAGAATCAATCAACAATCCATATCCAGGCTCGCCGTTAAAAATCGAGTGAAAAATCCTAATTCGGATCGATAAAACTATCTCGAAATTCTGTGTTCGACATTTGGACCAAATAGCTATGCGAATAAAATAATATACGTACATCTTACGTATAAATTCCAATTGATTACCAATTTCATCAATTCTCTTTTATTCACATTCCTTTTTTTTATTGTTATCCCCTTATTCACAACTATCCCATTTCACAACTTCAGTTTTAGTCTTCATTCAACTATTCACTTAGTATATATACATTTTTTTCCAAAATTACTAAGTATATTTCCAATACAAATTTTCTTAAGAATTTCATTCTTCAATTCTTAAGTCCAATATAATTTTTCTTATATTTTATTTACTACTTCATTTCCATTTTTTTTTTAAATTCAATAACTATTTCTCAACTTATTTAAACCACTTTTCTGTTTGAGTTTAGTTTCCATTCAACATTTACTTAAGTCAATAACTTAAGTTTATTTTCCATTTAGCCAACCCATTAAAGTTTTATTTCCATCTTTCATTTAATTCTTATTTAATCAAATTCCATCCATTTATTTATTTAATATAATTGGTTTATTCACTCAATCATTATGAATTTTATTTTCCATACTCAATTCATCTGGAATTATTTTATTAATAACCAGGCCATTTCCAATTTATTTTCACTTATTTGGATTTCATTCGCAATCCAAACCATCACTCTTTTAATCCAATTTCATTTACTCACAATTCAATTTCATTAACTAATTTATTATCTCATTAGTTTCCCCATTGGTTTAAATTAAATACTTGCTTTTTAATTCCAAATATCACTTCACTTAATTATCTTAAGTTCAATTTATTTTATAATTCAAGTTTGGATTTACTTAAAAATTAAGATTGCTAATCTTAGTCATTTACATTTGATAATTACAATTTCAAATTATAACTCTTAATGGTTCAAAGAAATGAATTCCCATTTATGACTTACAATTTCATTTCTATTCATAAGTTTTAACTTACTTACTTAAGATCTGGGACTATTCATTTAAGTCCATTTTCATCTTTACAGTCAAATCTCAAATTATTACACTTAAGAACTTAAGAATATGAATTTCTTTACACAATTATAAGCATTTTACATTACCTTTATATCCAATTCAATTCGACTTCAACTTATTTACATTTAATTCAATTCCAATTCTCAATTTTATTTAACTTATCTTAAGTTAAATTCAAATATATTTTATTCACCTTCATATACTCGAATTAAATTTTAATTCTAGGATACAATTTTGTACAAGTTTTACAATTCGTTCACCTTCAAGTTCTCTAACTCTTTTATCTACCAACTTATATTACTCATTAAGTTATTTTCATCTCATAATTATAATCCCAGAATTAAACTTTCATTCCCTCCTTATTTCAATCAACTTCATTCTATACTTTATATTGTTATATTGTTGATTCATTTAAATTCCCACATTTATATTTTAAATAGAATTCCCAGAATTCAATTGCCCGGTTTTATTTCAAAAACCATTTTGAATCCATAAATAACTCATACATATCTGGTATATCACCTCAAATCCCAATTTCCAAAACAATCTGCTTTTACCAAACAATTTTCCCTTTGAATTTCAAAACCAACCCAGTTCACAATCATTTCCAATTTAAAACAGTTTGGTAGCAATTTCTCTTTGGAAACTCGAAAATAGACATCGATGATGATGCAGTCATCACCGAAAATTATTTTCCAGCGACCGTAAGAGAATTTAATGCTTTTATCACTTTAAAACTTTTCAAACATTTTTAAATCCCAAATCCCACCAGATTTCAATTCAATTTCAAAAATATTCATGAAATAATATCACCATTATTTCCCCAAAACCTTTAAACTATTCTTAAATCCAAAGGAATTTAAACATTTCCCAAAACTTCAAATTCATAATCCATTCAATTTTATATCCAAACATTACTCTGGAATTCTATCACATTTTACTTCAAGTTATAAGTCACATTTACAATTTACATTTACAAATTTCATTTGTTTATGAATTTATCTCATTTGATTCTAAATCACATTTGTAATTCACATTTGTATACAAAGTTTATTTCAATTTATAAATTGCATTTATAATCTACATTCTCAAATTCCATTTGTTATATAAATTTATTCTTCAACTTAGGTTATAAGTTTTCAATTCTGATTCAATTTTTACACAATGATGATAATAATCTAATATCATCGCTTTCTAACAACCAAGCAACCAAATATATAATTTACAAAAGTTATCCTTTTATATATAAAAATAATTTGGGCAAAATTATTTCATTCACCCATTTAAAACAATATTGTGTCGAACTATTCTATTCTAGAAACCCCTTCGATACAGTTGTCCAGACTGTGCCGACGAAGGTTCATATGCCACTCAATAAATCAACCAACACAATATAAAACCATTTTATATTCACTAACAAATACGCGCTCATATCTATTAATACTCTCAAAATTCCCACCAGAGCCAAGGTTATCGCTAACCTCCGCTCTGATACCAAATGTAACGACCCGACTTTCCAGACCCGGAAAATCGAACCATTTTAGTTAAGAAGAAGAGGTAGAAGAAGAAAAATAGAAACAACATCAGAATCTAACCATCGCAGCGGAATAAAATATAATATATATATCAACAGATCTTTACACAAATCAAAAACTATATCTGTTTATACAATTCATCATCAGAATACATCATCAGAGTACATCAACATCCATAACATACAACTGAATACACAGCGGAAAAATAATAGCAAGTACGAGAGTACGTATCGTCATCCAGCTCGTCTCCTGAGCTCCACAGCATCATATCCTGAACCTGTTTATCTCGGTCTGACCCGAGCATCATATAAAACAATACCCGAGTCGGTCTGAAATACCAGCGTGAGAAAATCACACTCAATTGATTTTTAAAGTTTCAAAAATCCTTTTTGAAAATAAAAGCATCTCGTAAGACCACGCCACAAATAAACATGTCGGATTTTTACCTTACGATAGCTAAAACACTTTTTATAAAATCCTCTGATATTATAATAGTGTCTATATACAAATACTTATTCAAATAGCCGAAATTGTTACATTCATTAAATTCTAGCATACTAGGTATACAAACAAATACCGTACAAGGCACGTAGGGAGAATGGATTTCCAACTAATGACTAGGCACTGGGGTACCACCTGTCATAGTACGTGGCCTAGATCACAGTACCGAGAACCCACCCTAAGTCCCCTGCAACACAAGGCCGGAACCACCTATGGGCAATTCCGAATATGATCACCCCGCGGTTGGGATCAGCAACCGCACCACTAAGCCGAAATAAAAGGGACATCTAGACAGGGATGACCACACTCTCCAGTGGGCGCTACCCACGAAGCCTTGCTGCATAACCCCTGATTTTCAGTCATTCCCGGTTGATGAGGCTTGAGGCTTAGCGTTACCTTTACAGAACATTTCACTTTGAATGCCCATCGTCCACCTGACGATGTCACGAAAGCATTCGTCCATACAAGTCCGTCCCGGGTCCGAACGGAACCGAAGGCACTATTCCTACTACATCCATTTTTGGAAATATCCTCAGGATTAGTAGCGACTAGCCCTTGCACTTCACTGCTCCATCTTCGACTCCGAAATCGGTACCACGAAACGTACAAACCGGATCGAAGTGGTTTTCGGGAAAATTTCCCGATCCCGGTCTCTTCGAAACGATCAGCGCATTGGCCAATATTGATAGTCGGTGATTTAACTATCAATTCACATTCACAAGCAACCATCACACAATAAATAATTTTCCACATTATTTATTTGTCTCAAATATCCTTTACAAGATATAATTCCATTTTCAACTCCCTTTGAAAACAGTTTCAAAACAGTTTCCGCTTACGGAATACATTTCCCAAATATTTATTTTCTCCGAATCACCAAGTACAAAATACTTTTAATTTTAAATAATTTAAAAACACTTTATTTTAAATATATTATAACATTGAAATCAAACTAGCTTAATACTTTATTAAAAATATATACTTTACAATAAACCACTTTATAAATATAAACTAAATTTCTTCTTTTAAAACATAATAGCAAATCACTTTTATATAATTACTACAATAATAGATTTTTGAAAATACTTAATTAGGAAATTAACATTTAGAAATAATCAATTTTCTAAAACATGCTTTTAAAAACACAATTAGAACTTTTAACTTATATTAAAAATTACTTTGAAAACGTACTTGGCTATCCAGAGAAATACACTTCTCATTCCCATCTTTTAAAAATAAATCAACATTTATTTTTAAACCAAACCATATCCTTTTATAAATTCCCATCTTGAATTTATATTCTCAAATATCCACTGATATTTTATTTTACTTTATAACCCAGTTCCCAAAATCTCACTTCTCTTTAAATTTCAAATTCCCAAATATTTAAATCAATTTACAATTGATTTTCCAATTGATTTTACTTTGAAATAAATTTCCTTACTTAATCCATTTATTTCCCAATTCATTAACTCCCAGATTTTATTACTCATTATGATTTTAAATCTTTAAATCGAAAACACAAGTCTCAGATTTCCCAAATTCCTTCTTTCTTTTTAATTACATTTAAACATTGAATTAAAATAAATTTTTATCCCTTTAAATAACATCACATAAGTTCTCTTTAAATTCATTATTTCTCTATTTATTCAAAATTCCTCTTTTCCATATTTATTAGAATTTTGGAAATCACTTTTATTCTTAATCAGATTTATTCTCAAATTTATTCCAAACTCTTTATAATTATTTTACTTAAAATTTACTCTTTTATTTCTTTTCAAAAATTCCATTCTAGAGATTTTGATAATTCAGCACATCCAAATCGATCCAACCAAACCATAACATCCAATTATCCATATAATTCATCACAGGATATCAAAAAAATCATATCACAGAATATTTAACAAAATTAAATATTTTGAGGAATCCAGTTGGATCCCTCCAACCTGTTTCCCTGCATCCACAGACGTTAGCACAATACTCATTTCCACTTTAAACTGGAATATCGTGGTATATGGGTTTTATAAAATATCATCCGCTATTATGCGGCGCATAGGGTCTCATCCACTATATAATGCGGGAATAACAATTCCAATATATACATATGCCAATATATATATATTGGTATATACTACTATATATATCACATCCATCAGATCAACCATTCAATAAATTATTTAAATTTAACCATTTAAATTTAAATTTAACTGAGTGAGATTAACTCACCTTTGATTTTGTTTGCAGTCTATTCCACACCCGTTCCATTCTGACTTGTATTTTCTCGATTTTAGACCTTGAATAAATATTCGATAAATTCATTAACACTTGTATTTTAAATCAAACAATTTATTATTATCCGTACTTACTGAACAATAAATTACCACTTATTTATTCAATTGTAAACAAATTTCTTTTTGTAACTAAAATAGTTAAATCTTCAAACCCATTTATTTTAAAATTAAACTAGTAGAATAAAAATATTCATTTTTATTTCCTGCTTGAAATTACTTATACCTAAAAATCAAATCTTTATAAACCCTGCTGTAACTATTTTTCCTTATATACATATATGCTGATAATTGATAAATAAACAAATTAAATTCACAGAGTTTAAACCTACTTAACTAAAATAAAATTTAGTTACCTTCTTGCTTAAACCCGAGTACACCCACCCTACAGCTAGACTTCGAACACAACGAGAAGCCATCGCAACCCCCTTCCAAGTCGAGTTCCCTTCAGATAGTCGCCGCGCTTGTATACGAGCCACATCCCAACAACGATGACTACGCGAAGCAATCCTACCATCGACCCCCAGAGCCACAGCACTGGAATCTGCCTCTAGCCCGTCCCATCGCGACTCCAACAGGAACTGCCGCGACCTTTCCTCCAGCCTCGCGATGCCCTCTCCGACCTTCCCCCTTCACGACTTGGTCTGATCGCCACTATCCCAAATCGAACGCGATCCCTAATCTCGCCTGGGCTTCAAATCGGCAGTAGAAAATATCGCGTAGGAGGCAAGGATGAGCTGACGATGGCTGATGGCATGGCCGAGTATGCAGCGATGAGATTTCGAAGGCGTTGATTTACGAAACCCTAGTTTTTTTTTCTTGGGTTCAAGCATCGCGACATGGAGATTGCTATTGAACTGTGACCTCGAAGTAAAACAGAATTTTATTTTCGATTTCGAAGACGAGAGGCTCGACTTTGGTTTGGGACAGAAAGAAGAAGAAGAGCGGCATTTCTTTCTTTAAACGAATGAATTTCGTTTCAGTTTGAACTGAAGGCTTAAAGAGGAAGAAAAGGAGAACAGGATATTTAAAATCAAACGAGGCATGCTTTGCACGATTTGTTTCGTGATCTTTGGCATGATTCTAGGAGACAACGTGCTGATGTTGACAAATTTAAAAATTAAATTTTAAATTGAATTCGATTTAATTTTCAACGCGTTTACTCATCGTGTGCTCACATAACAACTCCGAAAAATACGAAACTTGAAATCCGATAATAATACAATATTACGGATCCAATGGCACTGATTTCGTCAAATTCCGAGACTATGCCTCGGAAGGCTATTTTTAAATTCAATTTAAATGATATAAAATTTCAAAACATAACAAACTATTTTTAAAGCTGATTCCAACACTTCTATCCATTTCAGTATTATCTATATAAATTTTATAAGTCTTCAAATTATTTTTAACAGGCTTAAAGCTCCAGATTCAATAATTTACCAATTTCAATAATATAAATTCAACAATTACTTGTCTAATCAATAATGATATTTGAAATTAAAGTTAATAATTATCTTTTGAATATTTAAAATTAATTAAATATTCCTATTTCAAATGCTCAAAAATTCCGGGTCGTCACAAAAAGTCCTGGAATTCTTCGCTTTCGAATTAGGTACCATTGTCTGTGATTATCTTCTGAGGCACACCATACCTGCAAATGATATTTTTAGTCACAAAGTTTATCATCTTTTTAGAGGTAATAGTAGCCAATGGTTCAGCTTCAGCCCATTTAGTGAAATAATCAACAGCAATAATAGCATATTTGATTCTGGACTTGGCAATCGGCAAAGGCCCAATGAGATCTATCCCCCAAATGTCGAATGGTCATGGACTGACCATCTGTGTTAGCTCGGTGGAAGGTGCTCTTGGGATTTTTGCAAATCTCTGGCATCTGTCACACTTTCGGGAGTAGCTAGCAGCATCTCGATTAATATCTGGCCAAAAATACCCATAGCGGAGAATTTTCTTAGTAAGAGTTTGGCCACCTGAATGATCCCCACACTCTCCTCTGTGCACCTCAGCTAAAATTGTCTTAGCCTCTTCCTTGGTTACACATCGGAGTAATGGCATCGAGAATCCTCGTCTGTACAAATGGTCGTCTTGAATTACATATCTCGGGGCTTTTCTTTTTTGGATCAATATTCAAAGCATGCACTGCGATTTCTGGAGATATTCCACACATCCAGGTTTGCTTTCAAGAATGATATCAGCATATTCTGAACCGTCACACCGAGTTGTGAACCCACATTCAGCGCCTTGTTTTGGATCATTCAGGTCAACAGGTATTGGCACCGTCACTTCCACCGGCACCACTCTACTCTCCCTGCACTGGTTTTTCTGGGATCAATCTCTTTTCGTGCATCACTATGCTCACCAGTGCAGGGTCCACCCCGTAATTGCTACAAGGTGGGCTCTTTGATGCGGAGCGGAGCTGCCGCACCCTTACCCATTTCTCTTTTCTTTCTTTCCCGTAACTCTATGAGATAGCATTCTCGCCCGGTATTTTGGTCCCCCTTCACAACACCGACGCCATTATCAGTGGGGAACTTCATAGTCATGCACCATGGGGCAAGAATGGCCTTGAATGCGGCAAGAGTCGGTCGACCGAAGAAGGCATTGTAAGTAGAGAATTCATCAACAATCACAAAAGTTTGTTTTCGGATCACCTTCTTTTCCCCTTCTCCGAGCTCTACAAATAAGTCAATAGTCCCAATAGGCTGTTTTGGTTCTCCAGTGAACCCAACAATTTTCTGTGAGGAAGCTTGGACATCAGCCATGGGAATTTTCATCTGATCAAATGTCTTTCTAAAGAGGACATTGCAAGAGGCACCGCAGTCAATAAGCACCCTTCTTACAATGGCCGATCCGATGCCTGCAGATATCACCAAGGGATCCATGGTGGGAGCCTCAACACCAACAGAGTCTCTAGCCCGGAATATGATGTCATCGTTAAAAGTTCTTTGCTGTTTTAAAGGTGCAGCATCTTCCAAGACAAAAACATTTTCTTCCGCCGAGGCATATCTCAAAGCGTGAGCATATCTCTCCATCTCACCCCAACTTCGGTCCGCTGGGTGAGGACTCCCTGTGATAACATTAATGACAGGCCTCTTAGATTCCTACGCTGCAGTCCTCTCACCTGAGTCGGATTGATGAGCAGGAACTTGCTGCCCCTAAGTAGATGAGGTCGGGTCACTTCTTTTTCTCTTCACATATTGTTGTACTTTATTCTGTCTCAACAGCTCTTCAATCAAATTCTTTAAATGGCGATATTCATTAGTGTCATGGCCAGGTTGATTGTGGAACCGACAGAATCTCCCATTATGCACAACATTTTTCCCAGGCTTCATCTCAGGTGGTTTGGGGTATTCGACAGCATCCTTGGTTGCGAAAAAGATATTTTCTTGGAGTATCAGTCAAGGGAGTAAAATCTGAAGGTTTAAAGTAGCGAGTTTTCTTCACATCTTTCTGCTCTTTCCCACCATCATTCTCCCTCTTCTGGCCACCAGATTCCTTTTTGTTAGAAGCAACATTGTTATTCTTAACTTTAGCCACGTCTACTTTTGCTAGCACAGGAAGGCTTTCTAAGCGCATGAATTCATCGGCCTTCTTGTAGAACTTCTCAAGTGAATTTGGCTCTTTCATCTTTAGCCATTTTCCGAATTCACTTGATTTGTCAATAGCTCGCATCAAGTAAGTCAGAATCATCCGAGGCTCTGCATTATCAACTTCGGCCAAGGCTATATTGAAGCGGTTTAAGAAAGATTTGATAGACTCTCCGGGGCTTTGTTCGAGGCTGGATAGTGACATTATGTTCTTGGCCTTCGAAGCATATAACCTGAACTGATCTTTGAATTTCTGAGTTAGGTCGGAGAACTGATCCACGGATCGAACTGGCAGCTTCGTGAACCAAAGCAGGGCCACTCCCTCTAAGTACACAGGAAAGTATCGCACTTGATCTCGTCTGTTACTCTGGCACCTGTCATATGCCAGTCATACTTGTATAAGAACTGGTTAGGATCGCTTGTCCCCCGATAAGCTGGAATAGTGGGGGGAACAAACTTCTTCGGAAATTCAGCCTTCAGAATTCTTTCAGTAAAAGGAGTTTTGCTTGGAGCAAACCCCCAGTCACTTTCATCTTCCTCCCTTCGCATGCTCTCCTTCATAATTTGTCGAATCATTCCTGAGAGGTACTCCTCATCGTTTAGAGGCCCCACGGGACAAACGTCGGCTACTTTTTCGGAAGTTTGCCTGGACAAATGTTCATGAAGAGTTGGTTGCGGCCTTGAACCTCCAACTTGGGGAGGTGCCCCTTCGGCGGTGCAAGCTGCCCTCTGAGGAATACTTTTCCCTTGGGAATCATGAACATCCTCAGCAAAGGTTTCTTCATTATTTTCTGGTTGCTGGTTAACTCCAAGCAAAGCATTTAACTTGTCCAACATCAAAGTGTTCTGGGCTTCCATTTGTTGATACAACCCAGACACTAGAGCATCCAATTCCGCCCTTGTGATTCCAACACTAGGAGCCGCTTGATTTGACGTGGGAGAAGTGGCGGTGTTGTCATAAGCATCTCCAGCTCTAGTAGATTTACTTTTCCTTCTAGGAGCCATAATTTTGGATAGACTTCTGGTTCTTAGGGAGAGTCTTTCCACAAATCTTTGTGAAGCAATGATGAGAGCACTCCTGAGTTCAGTTCTCAGTGAAAGCACCAAAAATGTTAACGCTAAAAATGTACACTAACACCCCAGTGTGAGTTGTGATATAGCAAAAGCACCCCCCATTGGTACGGGAACTAAAAGCAAGCAGAAAATAGCAGAAAATAGTAAAGAGGCAACAATTTTTATAGTGGTTCGGCTCAAAGTCAAGCCTACGTCCACTTAATCTCTTCTATTATTGATTTGATTACAAATTTTACAATAATTCTTCAATTACAACACAATTAAGACAGGTAGTTTGAACTTTGATGCAGAAAAGCTCTTTGAATTCATGTTGAATGAACTTGATCTTTTCCGAAGGTTCTTTGAAGTGTCTTTTGCATTTGAAGTGTTGGAGAAAGTGTAGAAGTGGTGAAAACAGCAAAGTCTTGGACAACAAAGTCTTGGCGCTCCAAAAAATCCCCCCTTCTAGTGTGGAGTAGGCTGGGTATTTATAGGAGAAGTTGGGCTTAGGTCGGCCATGTCATAGGTCGTGAGCGACCTAGGGAGTTGCGACCTAAGAGCGATCCCGAGGTAGCATAAGTCGTTAGCGACTTAATGGAGCCATCCTGGATGAGATATATGATGTGAGCGACTTAGCATGTGTAGCACAGGAGTTATCTCGGCTTGCTAAGGTCGTAAGCGACCTAATGGAAGAGGTAGTGTGCATGAGGCTTAACTCTGAAGCTTGCTAGGTCGTTAACCCGTTGAGTCGCAGGAGTCTTTAGGTCGCTAGGTCGCTAGAGCTCCTTAAGTCGTTGAGTCGTGCCACATTGAGCCGCTCTGTGCTTTAGGTCGTTAGGTCGTGAATAAGAGAGGTGTTAACAGTGATGTTTCATCGATGGCGGAATGGAAGGATTTAGAAGCATTGACTACTTATGGTGTAAAGTTAAGATCAACGACTAGTTCTATTTGGGAAACTACCATGTTTTCATGCTTGGAAGTTTGACCAGTGATGATCGAAAGGATAGCTTCTAAGCAGAGAGATGGTCTATTGCTAGCCAAAAGGATTAGAAGCCTTCAACGTGGAACTGAGATTGACGATTTATAGGATTTTAGACTTGACTAGAACGGATGATTAGAAAGAAGGGATGATTGACTGTTCCGGATGTTGATGACCTAAGGAAGGAAGTTCTTAGAGAATGTCATCGATCGAAGTTTACTATTCATCCTGGAGGAAGTAAGATGTATTAGGATATGAAGAGAAATTTCTTTTGGAAAGGTATGAAAAGTGATGTAGGCTTATGGGTAAAGCAATGTTTGATTTGCTAGCAAGTGAAAGTCGAGCATCAGAAGCCAAGTGGATCGCTACAGCCTTTAGATATGCCGGGTTGGAAATGGAATTCTATATCCATGGATTTTATTGACGGGCTGCCAAGGTCGAATATGGGAAATGAGAGTATTTGGGATATAGTGGATAGACTGACCAAGAGTGCACATTTCATTCCCGTTAAGTTGACCAGGATAACACTTGTATTGGCTAAGTTATTTATGAAGAATATTGTTATGCTACATGGGATTTCTTGTAGTATAGTCTGTGACAGAGATACTTTGTTTACTAGTAAATTCTAGAAGAGTCCGTAAGAAGTGTTAGGTACCAAGCTGAAGATGAGTACCGCTTACCACCCATAGGCAGATGGGCAGACAAAGAGAGTCAATAAGGTACTTAAAGATTTGTAAAGAGCTTGTGTACTAGATTTTGGTGAGTTATGGGAAGATCATTTGCATTTAGTTGAGTTTTTCTATAGTAATAGTTATAAGACTAGTATAGGAATGACGCCTTTTGAAGCTTTGTATGGAAGGCCGTGCAAATCACCAACGTGTTGGTTGGGAATTGGAGACAGATTGTTTCTTGATCCAGATAGGGTAAGAGATGCCACAAAGAAGATTGAGTTAATCCAAGTTAGGATGAGGGAAGCTCGGTCTAGGCATTAAAGTTACGTAGATAAGAGGCAGGGTCTAGAGTTCTCAGTTAGAGATCATGTTTTTATTAAAGTATCACCGATGAAGGGTGTGATATTATTTGAAAAGTCAGGGAAACTAGTACCTAGATATGTTGGACCATTCCCTATTATTGAGAAGAACAAAAAATTCACGTACCATATAGAGTTCCGAGTATCCATAATGTTTTTTATGTTTCTCATCTTAGAAAGTATGTGCATGATCCAAAGGCTACTATTACTCCGACTGCATTGGAAGACTTACTAGTGGAACCGGATATGACTTTTGTTAGACAACTAGTTCGAGTTGTAGTAAGAGATGAGAAGAGATTAAGGAAAAAGACAATCAGATTAGTAAAAGTCCACTGGAGTGACAACGAGAAAGACTGTACTTGGAAAATAGTGGACGAGAGAATACTTATCCTGAGTTGTTATAAGGGTATGTTTTATACTTTGTTATATAGACTTTGTAGCTAGTAGGATACACTAGCATTGTTTGTTGCAATTGTTTACATGTTTGATATGCTTATTTTGTGGTCCTGACTGAATTTCGAGGACGAAATTCTTTAAGAAGAGGAGCCTGTAACACCCCTAATTTTAGTTTAACATTATTCAAAAGATTTAATTGAATAGATTAAATAGAATAATGTAGTGGGATAAGGATGATGAGATTTGATAATTAATTGGGTCAGGCCTTAAATAATCAACGGATAAGATTCTTTTAAAGCTTAACATATAAGGGAATAAATGAGAGGGGAAAATTAGGAATAGAGCCTTATTTCATCCCTTAAGCCCTTACTATCTCATTCATTCTCATTTTACTTTCACAAACAATCAAAAGCAAACACTTAGAGGTCAGCCGTTCCTAAAGGTTAAGAGAGAAATATGAAAAATCCCATTATCTTAAAATACCATCTCATTCGGCTCCACTAAATTCATAACCCTGAGATATTCATGAATAAATGTCTCATACCATTTATTGACAGGTATAATATGGTTACAAACGAAAAATATGGAAATCCCGTTATCTTAAAGGATCCCATATATAATACCCTTGTCGGGGAATATAAGTTATAAGTACATTGTGACTATAAAGTCCTTGTTATAGTTCTAGAATATGTACTTAGCAAATATTGAAATTTATATGTAACACCCCACCTCTATACCCATATTATCCAAGAATTATAGAGTAATATTGTCAAATAACACGGAGAATAAGGCAATGTGGGTGTTTCTAGGATAGAACAATGATAAAATAACTTCATCACCTATAAATAGATCACATCATACTCTAACGAAAGTAAATAATGTATATTACATTGATACTTCATAAAATATCTGAATTTATTTTATAAATTCCAAGGCAATATAACTATATCAATTTCTAATACAAAAGAGTACATAAAACCATTGACTCTGTCCATCCATCACCTCGTAGCCAAAAGTATATCAGCTAAACCTACAATAAATCCTCGGTTACATTGCCCAAATCAGTGCAACAAATTTACCACTTAAGTCGGTCAATTAAAATTCTAATCTTAATTAATACTCTTAATTTCCATTCCATATTTTGTTAACTAACATCTTTTCTCCATATTTCCCTTAAAATAGTTTATTATCCAAACATATAATTTGTAGACATATATTTCAAAATGTTTAAATTTTATTAAATGGCGATTTAAAAAAAACCTTTTCCTCTTGCATAAACTGTTATTCTTTTCAAACATGCATTAATATCTTCCTTTTCTTATTACCTTAATTTGTTGCCTAAATAAACATTACTCCTTTTCCCTCATTAATGCGACGGTTGCATAATTCTCGTTTATGTCATTAATTTCATTTCCATTCAATCAATTTGAATTCATACCAATTTTATTAATTGGTATTTAACTACATGTGCATAAATAATAAATCTTGCACTATGCCTTTTAATTACGCAATCAAGTTTTCAATTGATTGTATTTATTAACGCCTACAATTCAAATCAGTGTTATCCTTTTTTAATTAATCCTATTTCATTTTTCTTCAAGAAACGCTTCCCTTAATCAACCAGTAAATCAATTAATTCATATCTTAATTTGTATTTGATAAATCAGATTTACTAATGAATTCAAGTATTATTAACCGTTTTAAACATATATACATAACATTAATAACTATCACTTTTTATCTACGCATTTCCTTTCAAATAACCCTTTATTTAAATGTATACACATTTATCCTAATTTCAAATAATTCCAAAAAGGATAATTAATGCTCCCACTCTCTTTGCATTAATTATTTTCGTTCCATTCTTTTTAACATATTCAATCTTTCAAGTGCAGTAATTAATACTTCCCACTTGAAGCATTTTCATATTTATACGCATAAACAACCTTTTCTTCTCATCTTTTAAATGCACATTTAACTTTTTCTTAACAATTAAGTTTTACCATATTCTGGCATAAATCTCTTGTTTTCAAAATAGACGCAAAACGCAAGCTACGGTAAATGCTTCGTATCTTCTTTATACGGTATCTATTTCTGACAATTTAAATATGAATTTGGGCTAGAAAAATCTACTTAATACAATGAAAAAGTCAAAATTCCCAAATTCATTTATTTATGAAAATTAACTATTTCATCCTTTTATATAAATTTACATTTTTAACATTTTAGTTCACTATTAAAACTCACGGGGTGTTACATTCTCCCCTCCTTAAATGATTTCGTCCCTGAAATCTTTAAGGATAGAAGAATGTAATTTACAACCAGCATCCAAAGTCTATATCCACAACATGTCCTATTGGTATGTTTACAACCATTCCTAACATCCAAAAGCTTCTGCCTAAAGGGTATACCACCTACATTCTAAGTTCAAGGATAATCTAAGCTTTTTGTCCAAAATGGTTTGACTAGGTTAACTTCCCCATATAGACAATTCCACAAGCATCTAAAATTCATTAGAGTTATAGTCCAAGGTCATGAAAAATTCCTTCGCATGTAACAACAACACCTTTTCGTAACTGAAATCCCAATTCTGGAATTAACCAACCATTTAGAAAATCTTGACTTAATTATCATTTTTGGATATCCTCTTTGCATTTTGAAATTTCAGAAACATCATTTTCCATCTTGTCAACCATTTAGGTTTATACTTAGGACTTTTTGCATTTTAATGCATTGGAACTACATCTTTTTTTATTTTCCTTTTTTTTACTTATTTTTGAAATAGATAATAAAAAATATGGTGACCATCCCTATTTTGTACATCTCTTTCTTTTGGGGTATATTCTATATTATTTCAAATGGTACACTTTTATATTGAATATAGATGATTTATGGAAACTTACATTGCTACATATTCCATTCCAATGAACTAAAATGATACTCAAACCCCATAGTCAATCTTATCCTGGTGGGTTAATTAATCCTATTTATCTAACTCCAAATCAATTTCTCTTCTTTTAAGTGATAATCAAAACATTTTTACTTTGTATTCTTAACAAGGATCTTTTTATTTTAACATAAAATCTCAAAGTTAATAGGTATTTAAAACTGTGAAGTCCACTGTTGTTTCAATTTTTTTACAGTTTAAATCAAAACTTTTGTTAAAAATCTTTCTGTTTTTTAGCTTTCTTCCGCACAAAATAGAAAGTTTTCAAAACTGTAAAGCTTTCTTTTAATTTTTAAGAGACGTTTCCATTTTACTAAGACCATAATATTTTCTTTAATCAAATCATCAAAAATAATTAACTTAACTTAGTAAAAATATATAAGTAAACACATTATTTAGAATGTGACAAAACATTTCTAAAAATATCCTCAAATATACACTTATTACTTAATCACAAAAAGAGTTCAAAAGTAGTATTTTACAGGCTTTTCAAAAAAATTCACAAGTTCCATTTTTAAAAGAAAAATTTACATTAAGGTTAAGTGCGATAACGCACATAAAAGATAAAATAGAAGCTTTAAAACAATTATTTGAAAAACAACTTTTTCATTCATTCTTCTACTTTTACTTCTTACACAAATTCCTTATAATTTGTTTAATCATTTACATAAAATCACAAACCAACCCTCCTTTTTTTCAAATTCTTTTAAGGGACAGTTTGGCACAGGTCCCTAACAAGTTTCAAAATACACAAAAACCCCCGTAAAAAAAAGTTTGTAAATTTAGTCCCTAGAATTAAGTTACTGAATAATGGCATACACTTATGCAATTATTCAGTGGATAATTGCAGACATTTATGCAATTATTCACTGAAAAATTGCGGAAAATTCCACAATTATTCAATAAAAAATTGCGGTAATTTACGCAATTTTTTTAAATTTATGAAACTTTTGGATATAATTGCGTAAATGTTTGCAATTATTCGGTGAATAATTGCATAACTATATGCAATTACTTAGTGACTTAATTCCAAGGACCTAATTTACATACTTTTTTTTACTGGGGTTTTTGTGTATTTTGAAACTTATTAGGGATCTGAGCCTAATATTCACTTCTTTTAATCCTTCTCTTTCAACCAAAATTTCCATTGAATATAACAATGTGTTTAAAACAACAAAAACTTTACAATAGTTATTGAAAAATAACTTTTTACTAAGTTCGTCAATCCCAGAAAATTTATCTGACTAATTTTTACATAAGATTGTAAATCACTTCTTTTCAGTTTAGAATGTCAGATATATACCATTTCAAATTTTTAGAAAACATTTCTACTAGTTTGTCACTTAAATTTGAGTAAATGATAGGAACCTTACTAGTTAAGGCCACTTCTACCCATAAATGCCTTAAATGCACAAAATTTTCCACTCTTCTTTCTAACGGTAGTCAAATCAAATTTTTGCTACCAAATACAGTGCTTAACTTAAATTGGAAATGCTTTACCTATTCCTTTAAGCATACTACTACTACCAATAGGGTTTCTATTTTGATTGGGAGATCTTCCTTAAGGCCATAAAGTTCCTTTTTTTAATATTCTTAAGCTTTATCTCCATCTTATTCTCATTATAAAAGTCACATAGTGCTACTCTTTGTTCACTCTTAAACCTATAATTTCTTTGTCACTGCTAGTTAGTATAAGAAACCTCTACTAGCATTCCTGCTAGAATAAATAGGAAGGGTTTATCTTATCTCCCAAAACTTGTTCTCATTCAACTTTCCCCCACGATAGTATAGGCACAATAAAAGAAATCATGACATATATATATATATATATACACACACATTTCTAAAATCCATTTTTGAAAACTTCTTGAAAAGTCGTTTTTTTTAAATATTTTCTAGTACGTTTTCTCAATACATGCTTAAATCCTAGAGAATCCTAAACCTCGATCTTATTTTCTGATTCGTTGGATTATGTTTTGAAAAATCTTTTAAGTTTAAATTTCTGTTAAGTTTTCATAAACCTATGCTCTGATACCAACCTGTAACATCCCCTACTTGGAGGACCAAAACTAACGGCTACGGGTGCTGCAGTCATCCATAGTTATTAATCCTCGGCGACCAAATACGGTAATGTTAGGTACATAGATACACAGAAACACATAAATATGGAAAAAAATTAAATCATCAAAGCACATTCCACATTCCATTTTAAAAACATTTCAAGTTCAATACATAATCCCACAATTGTAACTACGTTCAGACAAAATATACTTACTACAACATACGCCAAGAGAGACATATGAAGATGCCCATTTGATTGATCATAGTATATAATATGACAATAAACCAGGTTTGCCTTTGCAATCAAAACACAGCAGAAAATAAAGAACTCTTATTAACTAGCTTGCCTTCTACACGTCTCTGGAAGCTTTATTCGCCTAAAAAGAACCTGAAATCCTTAACTCTCAAACTACTCAGAATCAATTGAGTACCTGAGATTTTAAGGGAAAAACATAAACTTCGAGTCAAACATAAAGCCTGGTATGAATAATAATCTACCATCTCAAACCATTTAGATATCAAGTGAGACCACGCCGCTTAGCGGAATGGATTTTCCCTTCACTAGTATCTTAAAAACATTATAAAACCATATATTATGCTCCTGCATCCCCAATGGTTAAAAACAATTCAAAATAATATGATGATATGCAAAGTACATTAAATCCGGATTACTCATCCTCATTCATTCTGACTATCTGTCACAATTATAGTTTCTAGGGTTACTATTTAACTAATAGTTTTCATGGGCTTACTAATAACCTGTTAAATGTTTTTGTACTAACTATCCAATATCATAGTTTTCATGGGATTACTAAGAACCTATTGGTATTTCTTATCCTAGTTTACATGGGCTGACTAGGAACGTATTGACTAACTATCAATATCATAATTTCTTATCCTATTTTTCATGGGATGACTAGGAACTAATTGACTAACTGTCAATATCTTAATCCGGATATAGTTTTCATGGGCTAACTATAAACCTATTGGCCCCTACCAATATCTTTTGCTATACACAGTTTTCATGGGCTTACTGTGAACCTATTGGCCCCTACCAATATCATTAATCAAGATTTTAACGTTTCTTAAGTTATATTCACTACTGGATCAACCTATCTAGTTATTCTACCCTTCCCCAAAGTACCGTTATGGGTTCATAAGAATGTGAACAAATATATGAAGAAGCAATCATAACAATATAGTAATACTAACACCTGTGGTTAAATATCCCTGAAATCATTTTATATAAAACTTGGTCCCTTTAACCT
Source organism: Allium fistulosum (assembly GCA_030737815.1). Classification (NCBI taxonomy): domain Eukaryota; kingdom Viridiplantae; phylum Streptophyta; class Magnoliopsida; order Asparagales; family Amaryllidaceae; genus Allium; species Allium fistulosum. The sequence continues at coordinate 417,214,245 of CM060907.1, read as the reverse complement.
GTTAATCAAGAAAAACTTCATTTCAAAGATCTTTATTTATGCCATGGTTTTTCCTTTAAAATGAAATTGAGTTATTTGTTTTGAAATCTTAAAACATCACTTTCAAAACCCCTGGATAACCTCCTTCGAAAGCATAGAAAATTTATTTTCAAAACACTAAGTACATACCTATCGAAGCTCTTTAAATCATCTCTTTCGAAACCAAAATATACCTTTCGAAGCTCTTTAAATCATCTCTTTCGAAACCAAAATATATCTTTCGAAGCTCTTTAAATCATCTATTTCGAAACCAAAATATACCTTTCGAATGTATTAAAGCGTTACTTATAAATTCTTAGAAGCATAGCTTCGAAACCATTGAAAGTACCCCTTTCGAAACCATTGGGTTTGTCTTTAAAAATATCGTTTGGGTCAAAGTGAATATAAAAAAAAGTAACCCTTTCGAAACCATTAATCTTCATATAAAATTGTTTGGGGAAAAATTTAATGGCTTTGAAACCATCCTTTCGAAAGCTTAAATCATTTAAGAAAAATATTGAATGATAGCATCGAAACTCTTAAACCCTTTCGAAAGCTTTTAGGAAGTGGCTTAGTACAATTTTAAAAACAAAAGCTACCTTTCGAAAGCATTGATGACTTCAATACCTTCAAAAGGCATAAGATTGGCAGCAAGGTTTCGACTAAGTCGAAACCACCCTTTTCGAAAGCATTGATTTATAAATAGAGGAACTTATTCGAAAGCTCCATTTAAACAAAGAGGGGGCAATAGATTTGCAAGCAACATCTTCGAAAGATTAAAAATGATTTGACTTGGTTGAAAGCATTAAAACAAGGCAGGTGCTTATCTTTGGAAAGCGAAACAAAGGTTTCAACCCCATCGAAAGCAATGGTTTCGATACCACGTCTTCCGCCTTTCTCCAATCCACTATGTATCATCATTGTGATACCTTGTGTAATAGTTTCGGCTTTGGTAGGTTTCAACTTAGTCGAAGCAGAAGTAATGGGTCGAAAGGTGCTTCTGAAAGAGGTGGAACCAACTTTTTTCTGGGTAAAGGCTGAATTAATGTTATTTAAAGTAATAACTTTATAACTAACCCGCCTATTTGTAAACATTTAATTGGTTGCCTTAATCTTTTCAAATTCATTCTCAAAATAACTACCGCATAATTTCAAATCTAAACAAAGATTAATTTTCACAATTAAGCCCTTCCTTTAAGCAAAACAACTAAAACAATTAAATCTCCCTTCTAAAATAATTTAATTTCCTTGGTAAATCACTTAGGAAAAATCCTCAAAATTAAAGAAATTCACTTTTATAATTTTATCTAACATATAAAAGTTTTAGATCCAAATTTTTCATAAAATAACCGAAATTAATTTCTAAACTCAAGTATTCATATTTCCTTTGAAAATTCATTATAAATTTTCCATAGCTTGGAAAATTATAAAAATTAAAACACATCCCTAAAACCATGTTTTCCATAACATAAAATTTTCTCACGGCATACGAAAATCATTATAATCAGTTTTAGCCTTAAAACAGTGTATATCATTTATCAAATAATCTTATTTGAGTTAACATCACATTAAATCCAAGCATATCATCATCAAAATCATCATTATAATGGATTTAGTCTTAAACCCGAAAATCAAATAATCATAAAACAAAATAGAGATGATTTAGATTATTTTTCACCTTGATTAGGATAAGGACTTTGAGATTTGATTGAGATTAATTCCCCTTGCTTAAATCCTTAGCTTTAATTTTAATATCTAAATACTGTATTTCCCTTAGATCTGGTCCTAATCCTACTATTTTCTTTCCAAGATCCGCTTAGCCTTCTCTCAAATCGCCATGTTTGGAGCTAGAGTGTTTTCCCAGTTGGATTTGGCGACAAGTTTCCATCGGTTGAGAGTGGCGGAGGACAGTATTCCTTTGACAGCATTTTGAACTAGGTATGGTTCATATGAGTGGTTGGTGATGCCATTTGGATTGACAAATGCACCTGCTTTCTTCGTAGATTTGATGAACCGATTTTTCCGAGAGTACTTGGATAGGTTTGTACTAGTATTTATAGATGACATTCTAGTATACTCTAAGGATGAGAGAGAGCATGAAGTTCATCTTAGAGTGGTGCTTGAAACGCTGAGGCAGAATCAGCTAAAGGAGAAGTTTACCAAGTGTAATTTCTGGAAGAAAGAGGCAAAGTTTCTTGGTCACGTGGTTTCAGAGAAAGGATTGTCATTTGATCTAGATAAGATTGAAGCTGTAAATAATTGGAAGAGACCAGAGATGGTGACTGAGATCAGGAGTTTTCTTAGAGTTGCTGGCTACTATAGGAGATTCATTAAGGATTTCTCACGGATAGCAGCACCCTTAACAAAGCTTACCAGGAAAGAAGTGAAGTTTGTTTGGTCCGACAAATGTAAGGAGGCATTCCTTAAGTTAAAGCATTTGTTGACCAATGCACCCGTGTTAGTAGTTCCAGACGGAAACCAATGATTGGTGGTTTATACTGATGCATGTGGAACTGGACTAGGAGCGGTATTGATGCAGAGTGGTAAAGTCATTACCTACGCATCTAGGCAGCTTAGACCGCATGAAGTTAGATATCCTACTCATGATTTGGAGTTGGCAGCTGTGATATTCGCATTGAAGATTTGGAGACATTATCTCTTAGGGGAGAGATTTGAGTTATATACTGATCATAAGTGTTTACGGTATTTATTCTCTCAAATGGAGTTGAATATGAGACAGCAGAGGTGGCTAGAGTTTTTAGCTGCATATGATTTTGGTATAGAATAGTCACCAGGAAAAGGTAATAAGGTGGAAGATGCTCGTAGTAGGAATCATCAGAATGTGGTATTAGCGATGTAGGTGGAGTGGAAATACTTGGAAGCTTTAGCCAGTTGCGGTGCACACTTAAGATCAACTGTTGGTTCAAGTCAGAGTTCCGCCAGACTATCTTGTTTAGAAGTTCGACCAGTATTGATTGAGAGAATTGCTTCTAAGCAGAAGGAGGATCCAGTATTAGCAGAAAGGATCAGAAGGCTTGAGTTTGGAATAGAAATCGATGATTTAAAGTATTTTAGCCTTGACCAGAGAGGGTGGCTAAGAAAGAAGGGACGGTTGTGCGTTCCGAATGTGGAGGACTTGAGGAAAGAAGTTCTTGGAGAATGTCACCGATCCAAGTTTACGATTCATCCTGGAGGAACCAAGATGTATCAGGATATGAAGAGGAGCTTCTATTGGGAAGGCATGAAGAGGGATGTTGGCTTGTGGTTTAGGTAGTGTGCAAACTGTCACAAGTGAAAGCTGAACATCAGAAACCAAGTGGGTTACTACAGCCTTTAGAGATTCCAGTTTGGAAATGGGATTCGATATCCATGGATTTTATAGACGGGTTGCCAAGGTCAAATAGAGGAAATGAAAGTATATGGGTTATAGTGGACAGATTGACCAAGAGTGCCCATTTCATTCCAGTTAAATCAACTAGAACGACACCTGTTTTAGCTAAGTTGTTCCTGAAGAACATAGTGAGACTGCATAGAGTTCCTAGTAGTATAGTCAGTGACAGAGATGCATTGTTCACTAGTGAATTCTGGAAGAGTCTACAAGAAGTAATGGGTACCAAGCTTAATATGAGTACTGCATATCACCCTCAGACGGATGGACAGACAGAGAGAGTCAATAAGGTACTCGAAGATTTATTGAGAGCTTGTGTATTAGACTTTGGTGGATCTTGGGAGGATCACCTACATTTGGTTGAGTTTTCCTATAATAATAGTTACTAGACTAGTATAGGAATGGCATCGTTTGAACCTTTGTATGGAAGGCCATGCAAATCACTAGCATGTTAGTTGGAGACTAGAGACAGATTAGTTTTAGCTCCAAATTTAGTTAGAGGCGTCATAGAAGACTGAGTTAATCCGGGGAAGGATGAAGGAAGCTCAGTCCAGACAGAAGAGTTATGCAGATCAGAGGCGTAGGGGCCTAGTTCTCAGTTGGAGATAAGGTTTTCATTAAGGTATCACCTATGAAGGGTGTGGTATGGTTTGGAGAGTCAGGGAAGTTAGCCCCAAGATACGTAGGTCCATTCTAGATTATAAAGAGGATTGGAAAGCTCACATACAGAATAGAGTTGCTGAGCAGTTTGGCAGGTGTCCATAATGTATTTCATGTGTCTCATCTTCGCAAGTATGTGCATGATCCATATACTACCATTCCTCCTATAGGGTTGGATGACTTAGTGGTAGAGCCTAATTTGACTTTTGTTAGACAACTAGTTCGAGTTGTAGCTAGAGATGAGAAAAGATTAAGGAACAAGACAGTGAGGTTGGTGAAAGTTTAGTGGAGCGACAACGAGAAGGACTGTACTTGGGAGACAGAGGATAGGATTAGGGATACTTATCCTAATCTGCTTTAAGAGTATGTATATATTAGATTTATATAGATAGTCGCTAGTCTGTTAGAATAGTGTGGTTGTTAGGAGTTGTTACAGATGATTGCTATGTTTAGTATTTAGACCTTACTGAATTTCGAGGACAAAATTCTTTAAGGGAGGAGCCTGTAACATCCCTATTTTTTGATAACATTATTCAAAAGATTTAATTAGACAAATTAAATAGATTAATGACGATAAGGAGATTGAGATTTGATTAAATAATAGGGCCATGCTTATTAATAAGGTAAATGGGTTTTTAATTAGTTTATTGGTTAATAAACTACACATGGGCATATTAGTAAATTAGCCAACTTATTATACACAACTATAACTTCTCATTTTTGTCCTTTCATGTTTCATTTCTCACGATCACAAATACAAACCTAAAACCTAAACTAAAGCTGGCCATTACTAAGGAAGAAAGGAAGAAATTTTAATCAAGCAAAGGATCAAAAGCTAGGGAGGATTAATCAACAACAAACCTCAAATTCCTTGTCAAGTTTAAGGTGAATAATAATCTCTTACCATCTCTATTTTCATTTTATGATTATATGGTTTCAGATTTATGATTTAAATTCATTTTTGTGATAAAATGGATGATGATATGCTTGAGTTATATTATGATGATTTATTTTAATTCATAAGCTCATGAATTTGCACGGTTTAGACATGGAACTGAAAATATATTATTTTAGATTGTCATGAAAAAAATTTATGTTAAGTAAAACATGATTTTGGAGATGGTTTTTTATTTTCAAAATTTTCCAAGCTATGGAAATTTTATTATGAATTATTATTGAAAAATATGATATAATTGGGTTTAAAATTTATTTCAAGAATTTCAGGAAGAAATTAGGTCTAAAATTTTAATATGTTTGATTACATGATGAAATCGAATTTCTATGATTTTTGGGGATTTTTCCGGATTGATTTACCAAGGAAAATAAATTATTTGAAAACAAGGACTTTTCTAAAATAATCGGTTTTAGTATATGGAAGGGCTAAAACGTTGCATTATTTAATGGTTTTATGGCAACCAATCAGTGTTTTACAAATAGGCAAGTTGTTTTTCGACTCCTTTGATGCTGCCTCGCCCCTGTCGAAGCCAACACAGTCGAAACCATCATAGTCGAAACCAATACACAATATATCACTTAGATGGTATGCAGTGGATTGGTAGGAAAGCGGAAGCCTTAGTTTCGAAAGGGTAACTTCCGAAGGAGCCGTAACCCTGCCTTGTTTTCATAAGTTATAATTCTTGCCTAGTTTTACCTAAAGCTTTCGACATAGTCGAAACATATGCTTTCGAAAAGATTTTCACTTAGCATTCGAAGGAGGTTGTCATGCTTTGTTAAAGCATTTGCTTTCGAAGGAGTGCCTTTTTCTTTTAAACAATTGCTTTCGAAAGGGTAGGTTCCGGCCTAGTAGAAACCTAGCCACTACTCTACCTTTCGGCTATATTGACTGGCAAAGCTTTCGAAAGGTTACCCTTATTTTCACCTTAAACTAAGCCTTTTTTTGAATGCTTTCGAAGGGTTGAGGGTTTTGATGGTGATGGACTCGAAAGGGGTTTCGACTCTATCCTCCAAAGTTTTTGTTTTAAAGGTTTTGCTTTCGACTAAGATGGTTTCGACACCATCAATTTTTCCCCAAACTAATTTTTGTTGGTTTCGAAAGAGATACTTTTGTATATAACCATTTTGACCCAAATGATGTTTTTAAAGAGTAAACCCAATACTTTCAAAAGGGGTACTTTCATTTGTTTCGAAGCTCTATATTCTAAAAAGATGATTTGATACCATCGAAAGGTATAATTGGTTTCGAAAGAAAATGTTCATTAATGGCTTTGAAAGGTATGTATACAATGTTTTGAAAAGAGGTTTTTACTTTCGAAGGAGGCTATCCAGAGGTTTCGAAGGAGATGTTTAATGGTTTCAAAACATAACCCAATCTTAATTTAAAGTAATAACCATGGCATAAATAAAGATTTTGAAATGTTATTCACTTTGTTATTAACCCATAACTGTATTTTGGGGAAAGGGCAGAATAACCAGTTAGGTTGACCCAGTAGTGAATATAACTTTGCAGATGTTATAATTTTAATTAAAGATATTGGTAGGGGCCAACAGATCTACAGTAAGCCTATGAAAACTGTATGATCTTTGCAGGAGCCAATAGGTTCACAGTCAGCCCATGAAAACTATGATTTAATATTGGCAGGGGCCAGTAGGTTTGTAGTTAGTCCATGAAAACTATATCTGAATTAAGATATTGGCAGTTAGCCAATATGTTCGTAGTGAGCCCATGAAAACTAGGATAAGAAATAAGATATTGGAGTTACCAATAGGTTCTTAGTGATCCCATGAAAACTAAGTATTTGGACAGATAGTCCTTAACATTTAACAGGTTAATAGTAATCCTAGAAACTATAATCGAGACAGATAGTCAGAATGAAGGAGGATGGGTAATCCAGAAATTGATTTATTTGTTTTGCTTATCATCATAATGTTTTGAAATACTATGTTTTAACCATTGTGGATGTAGGAGCACAGTATATGGTTTGATAAATGTTTTATGATACCGGTGAGGGGAAAACCCATTTCATTAAGCGGCGTGGTCCCACTAGATATCTAAATGGTTTGTGATGGTAAATCATTATTCATACCAAGCTTTATGTCTGACTCAAAGTTTTTGTTTTCCCCTTAAACTCTCGGTACTCAATTGATTTTGAGTAGGTTGAGAGTTAAGGTTTCCAAGTGTTCTTATAGACGAATAAAAGCTTCCGAGGACGTGCAGGAGGCAAGATTGTTATTAAAGTTCATTTATTTCCGATGTGTTTGTTTGTAAAGGAAAATTGTTTTCTTGCCTAACTATATACTCTGATCTACCAAGGGGGTATCTTCATATGTCGCTCTTGGCATATTTTGTGATAATTATATATTATCTGGACATGGTCTGCGAAATTGGGATTATGTAATCAATTTGGAATATTTTGAAATGGAATGTGGAATTTTTTTTGCTGTTTAATTTTTTTTTCCATATTCTTGTATTTATGTATATCAATGTACCTAATATCGTCGTATTTGGTCGCGGAGGATTAATAACTATGGATGACTGCACCATCTATAGCCGTTAGTTTTGGGCCTTTAAAAAGGGGGATGTTACAAGTTGGTATCAGAGCATAGGTTTATGAAACTTTAAAAGAAACTTAAACCTAAAAGATTTTCCAAACATAATCCAATGAATCAGATAATAAGATTGGGGTTTGGGTAACGCTATTGTAACATACTTGTATTTTCTATATATAATTATATATATATATGTGTGTGTGTGTGTAAGTACGTATCCCCCGTTCTCTTAGACCGTTCTTCTATATCTTACTAAGGCTCGTATGCAGATTTACGAGAAGGGAGATATGAAGCAGAAAACAGAAGAGGATATCTCGGTGGAGGAAGCACCACAACTAATAGAAATGCTCGACCCACAACCGGGAGAAACCTGAGTCGACCGGCTAATGCTAGTAACCAAAATGCAGAAGCCGGTGTGGGTACTGAAATTCCACCAGTAGATATGGGGGCGATGTATCAGTTCTTTGCTGGTTTGGTGCAAGCTGGAGTTGCGACCGGTGTTGTTGGAAATGCAGTAGGAGCTAATCATGTGGCTTCAATTGGGAATATTGCTTTGTTGAGTAGAGATTACACCAGTTTGGTTTGGAAGCCATTCTTGGGAACGGAGAGTGTTATAGAGGTTCAGATTTGGTTGTTGCATTGTGAGCATATATCTACTGATTTAGGCCTGAATGATGGATAAAAGAGAAGGTTGGCCTCTAGACAGTTGCAGGGGTCAGCACTGCATTGGTGGAATACTGTCACTGTCGGAGTGCCGGAAGAGCAGTTAACTTGGAATGATTTTAAGAAGAGATTTGAGAAAAAGTTTGTACTTGAGTTTGCTAAGTATGAGTTAATGAGGAAGTTTATGGATTTAGTGCAAGGAGAGATGTCAGTAGTTGAGTACGCTACTAAGTTTGAGGAGCTGTCTAGATATGGATATGTTATTATAGTATACTAACATCAAAAGGAATGAGAAGTTCATTCGAGGACTGAGGCCCGAGCTTGCTAGAATGACCATGAAACATGTCCGTGATCCTTGTAATATAGTGGTGGAGATGGCCATTCGCCATAAGGAATTGCTGGTTGATTTAGTCAAAGAGAAGTCAGTAGAAACTCAGGATTCTCAGGGGAAGAAGAGGAGGTTTTTTAAGAAGAAGGGAACCCAGAAGGGAGATGCTGCCAAAAGTCAAAGGCTGAGGTAGTTTGTAATAAGTGTGACAAGAAGGGTCACTTTGCTAATGAATGCCGATTAGGAAATGGAAAGAAACCTGCAGTTAAGAAGAATGTGAAATGCTTCAACTGTGATCAAGTCGGACATTACAAGAATCAGTGTCCAGAACCAGTTAGGGAGGACAAAGGAAAAGTTTTTGATATAGGACTAGCTAGACCTACTGCAGCAGATAAGGGAAAGACTGTGATGGAAGGTACGCTCTTGATTCAAAGCATTTCAGTTAAAGTACTTTTTGATACCGGTGCACTTTCATTTATAACTCAGTGTTTGGTTGATAGATTATGTCTAGAACCCGCATACCTTGTTACTTCCTTAAGGGTTGAGAATCCAATAGGAGGGTATGCAACTCTAGTGTTAAGATGTGACCAGTTAGAACTTGACTTGTTAGGTCATAAGTTTGCATGCAGTTTGTATGTTATTGATTTCGTAGATTTTGGGATCATTTTGGGTATGGATTGGTTGACTAAGTATAAGGCTAGAATATTTTTCCAGGATAGGGAAATATCATAGAGACACCTTGATAGTCATAACCGAGTGATATTCTCAGTAGTAAATACTTACCGCAGTGTTAGTGCTATGCTTAATGCTATGGAAGTAGGAAATGAGTTAAGTCAGGTTCAGGTAGCAAAAGAGTTTGCAGATGTCTTTGAACTAGTCATTGGACTACCCTCAAAAAGAGCTGGTGAGTTTAGAATAGATTTGAACTAAGGCTTGTACAGTGGATAACTAATGCACCTTCTTTCTTCATAGATTTGATGAACCGAGTTTTCCGAGAGTACTTGGATAGGTTTGTACTAGTATTTATTGATGACATTCAAGTATACTCTAAGGATGAGAGAGAGCATGAAGTTCATCCTAGAGTGGTGCTTGAGACGCTGAGGTAGAATCAGCTAAAGGCGAAGTTTACCAAGTGTCATTTCTAGAAGAAAGAGGTAAAGTTTCTTGGTTACGTGGTTTCAGAGAAAGGATTGTCAATCGATCCAGATAAGACTGAAGCTGTAAATAATTGAAAGAGACCAGAGATGGTGACTGAGATGAGGAGTTTTCTTGGACTTGCTGGCTACTACAAAAGATTCATTAAGGATTTCTTGCGGATAGCAGCACCCTTAACTAAGCTTACCAGGAAGGAAGTGAAATTTGTTCGGTCCGACAAATGTAAGGAGGCATTCCTTAAGTTAAAGCATTTGTTAACCAATGCACATGTGTTAGTAGTTCCAGACGGAAACCAAGGATTGGTGGTGTATACTGATGCATGTGGAACTAGACTAGGAGCGGTATTGATGCAGAGTGGTAAAGTCATTGCCTACGCATCTAGGCAGCTTAGACCGCATAAAGTTAGATCACTACTCATGATTTGGAGTTGGCAGCTATGATATTCGCATTGAAGATATGGAGACATTATCTCCTAGGAGAGATATTCGAGTTATATACCGATCATAAGTCTTTACGGTATTTATTCTCTCTGATGGAGTTGAATATGAGACAGTAGAGGTGGTTGGAGTTTTTGGCTGCATATGATTTTGGTATAGAATATACACTAGGAAAATGTAATAAGCTGGCAGATGCTCTTAGTAGGAAACATCAGACTGTGGTATTAGCTATGTTGGTGGAGTGGAAAGATTTGGAAGCTTTAGCGAGTTGCAGTGCGCAGTTAAGATCAACTGCTAGTTCTAGTCAAAGTTCCGTAAGACTATCTTGTTTATAAGTTTGACCATTATTAATTGAGAGAATTGCTTATAAGTAGAAGGAGGATCCGGTATTAGCAGAAAGGATCAGAAGGCTTGAGGTTGGACCAGAGTTGATGATTTAAAGGATTTTAGCCTTGACTAGAGAGGGTGGCTAAGAAAGAAGGGACGGTTATGTATTTCGAATGTGGAGGACTTGAGGAAAGAAGTTCTTGGAGAATGTAATCGATCCAAGTTTACGTTTCATCCTGGAGGAACCAAGATGTATCAGGATATGAAGAGGAGCTTCTATTGGGAAGGCATGAAGAGGGATGTTGGCTTGTGGGTTAGGCAGTGTGCAAACTGTCAACAAGTGAAACTGTCATCAAGTGAAAGCTAAACATCAGAAACCAAGTAGGTTACTACAGCCTTTAGAGATTCTAGTTTGGAAAGTGGATTCGATATCCATGGATTTTATAGATGGGTTTCCAAGTTCAAATAGAGGTAATGAAAGTATATGGGTTATAGTGGACAGATTGACCAAGAATGCCCATTTCATTCTAGTTAAGTCAACCATAACGGCACCTGTTTTAGCTAAGTTGTTCCTGAAGAACATAGTGAGACTGCATGGAGTTCCTAGTAGTATAATCAGTGACAGAGATGCATTGTTCACTAGTGAATTCTGGAAGAGTCTACAGGAAGTAATGGGTACCAGGCTTAATATGAGTACTGCATATCTCCCTCAGACAGATGGGCAGATAGTGAGAGTCAATAAGGTACTCGAAGATTTATTGAGAGCTTGTGTATTAGACTTTGGTGGATCTTGCGAGGATCACCTACATTTGGTTGAGTTTTCCTATAATAATAGTTACCAGACTAGCATAGGAATGACGCCGTTTGAAGCTTTGTACGAAAGGCCATGCAAATCACCAGCATGTTGGTTGGAGACTGGAGAGAGATTAGTCTTAGGTCCAGATTTAGTTAGAGAGGCATTAGAGAAGATTGAGTTAATCCGAGGAAGGATGAAGGAAGCTCAGTCCAAACAGAAGAGTTACACAGATAAGAGGTATAAAGATCTAGAATTCTTAGTTGGAGATAAGGTTTAATTAAGGTATCACCTATGAAGGATGTGGGACGCTTTGGAAATTCAGGGAAGTTAGCCCCAAGATATGTAGTTCCATTCCAGATTATAGAGAGGATTAGAAAGCTCGCATACAGAATAGAGTTGCCAAGCAGTTTGGCAGGTGTCCATAATGTATTTCATATGTCTCATCTTCGCAAGTATTTGCATGATCCAAAAACTACTATTCCTCTGATAGGGTTGGATGACTTAGTGGTAGAGCCTAATTTGACTTTTGTTAGACAACCAGTTCGGGTTGTAGCTAGAGATGAGAAAAGATTAATGAACAAGACAGTCAGGTTGTTGAAAGTTCAGTGGAGCGACAAAGAGAAGACTGTACTTGGGAGACAGAGGACAGGATTCAGGATCTTATCCCGATCTGCTTTAAGGGTATGTTTATATTAGATTTAGATAGATTGTTGCTAGTCGGTAAGACTAGTGTGGTTGTTAGGAGTTGTTACAGATGATTGCTATGTTTAGTATTTAGTCCTTATTGAATTTTGAGGACGAAATTCTTTAGGAGGGAGTCTGTAACATCCCTAATTTTTGATAACATTATTCAGAAGATTTAATTAGATAAATTAAATAGAATAATGGTGATAAGGAGATTGAGATTTGATTAAATAATAGGGTCGTGCTTATTAATAAGATAAATGGGCTTTAAATTGGTTTATTGTTTAATTAAACTACACATGGGTATATTAGTAAATTAGCCAATTTATTATACACGACTATAACTTCTCATTTTTGTACATTCACGTTTCATTTCTCACGATCACAAATACAAACCTAAAACCTAAACTAAAGCCGGCCATTACCAAGGAAGAAAGGAAGAAATTTTAATCAAGTTATGGATCAAAAGTTGGGAGGATTAATCAACAACAAATCTCAAATTCCTTATTAAGTTTAAGGTGAATAATAATCTCTTACCATCTCTATTTTTGTTCTATGATTATATGGTTTCAGATTTATGATTTAAATTCATTTTTATGATAAAATGGATGATGATATGTTTGAGTTATACTATGATGATTTGTTTTAATTCGTAAGCTCATGAATTTGTACAGTTTAGACATGAAACCGAAAATATATGATTTCAGATTGCCACGGAAATTTTTTATGTTAAGTAAAACATGATTTTGGAGATGGGTTTTTATTTTCAGAATTTCTCAAGCTATGCAAATTTTATTATGAATTTTTATTGAAAATTATGATATAGTTGGGTTTAAAATTTATTTCAAGAATTTTAGGAAGAAATTGGGTCTAAAATTTTAATGTGTTTGATTACATAATGAAACTGAATTTCTGTGATTTTTGAGGATTTTTCCTGATTGATTTACTAAGGAAAATAAGTTATTTGAAAAGGACTTCTCTGAAATAATCGGTTTTAGTATATGGAAGGGCAAAAATGTTGCATTATTTAATGGTTTTAATCTGGTATTAATGAAGCAGTTATAAAGGTAAATTTTTTGAAAAATTTTATGGCAGCCAATCAGTGTTTGACAAATAGGCAAGTTGTTAAAAAGAAATTACTTAAAGTTGCTATAATTCAGCCTTTAAACTAGAAAAAGGTGTTCCGCCTCTATTATTAAGGACCTTTCGACTCCTTTGATTCCGCCTTGTCCCAATCGAAACCAACACAGTCAAAACCATCATAGTTGAAACTAATACACAAGATGTCACTTAGATGGTATGCAGTGGATTGGTAGGAAAGCGGAAGCCTTGGTTCGAAAGGGTAGCTTCTGATGGAGTCGTAACCCTGCCTTGTTTTCAAAAGTTGAAATTCTTGCCTAGTTTTGCCTAAAGCTTTCGACACAGTTGAAACATAAGCTTTCAAAAAGATTTTCAATTAGCTTTCGAAGGAGGATGTCATGTTTTGTTAAAGCATTTGCTTTCGAAGGAGTACCTTTTTCCTTTAAACAATTACTTTCGAAAGGTTTCGTTCCGGCCTAGTCGAAACCTAGCCACTACTCTAACTTTCGACTATATTGACCAGTAATGCTTTTGAAAGGTTACCCCTATTTTCACCTTAAACTAAGCCTTTTTATAAATGCTTTTGAAGGGCTGGGGGTTTTGAAGGTGATGGAGTCGAAAGGAGTTTCGACTCTGTCCTTCAAAGTTTTTGTTTTAAAGCTATTGCTTTTGACTAAGATGGTTCCGACACCATCAATTTTTCCCCAAACTAATTTTTGTTGGTTTTGAAAGAGATACTTTCGTATATAACCATTTTTGACCCAAATGATGGATTTAAAGAGTAAACCCAATACTTTCGAAAGAGGTACTTTCATTTATTTTGAAGCTCTATATTTTAAAAAAAAGATTTAATACCATCGAAAGGTATAATAGGTTTCGAAAGAGAATGTTCATTAATGGCTTTGAAAGGTATGTATACAATGTTTTGAAAAGAGGTTTTTAATTTTGAAGGAGGCTATCCAGAGGTTTCGAAAGAGATGTTTTATGGTTTCAAAACATAACCCAATCTCAATTTAAAGAAATAACCATGGCATAAATAAAGATTTTGAAATGTTATTCACTTTGTTATTAACCCATAACTATATTTTAGCGAAAGGGCAGATAACCAATTAAGTTGACCTAGTAGTGAATATAACTTTACAGATGTTAAAATTTTAATTAAACATATTGGCAAGGGCCAATAGGTTTACAGTAAGCCCATGAAAATTGTATGATATTGGCAGGGGCCAATAGGTTCATAGTCAGCCTATGCTATGATTTGATACTTGCAGGGGCCAGTAGGTTTATAGTTAGCCCATGAAAACTATATCTGGATTAATATATTGGCAGTCAGCCATTAGGTTCCTAGTTAGCCCATGAAAACTAGGATAATAAATAAGATATTGGAGTTACCAATAGGTTCTTAGTGATCCCATGAAAACTAAGTATTTGAATAGATAGTCCTTAACATTTAACGGGTTAATAGTAATCCTAGAAACTATAATCGAGACAGATAGTCAGAATGAAGGAGGATGGGTAATCCAAAATTGATTTATTTGTTTTGCATATCATCATAATGTTTTGAAATACTATGTTTTAACCATTGTGGATGCAGGAGCATAGTATATGGTTTGATAAATGTTTTATGATACTGGTGAGGGGAAAACCCATTCCGCAAAGCGGCGTGGTCTTACTAGATATCTAAATGGTTTGTGATGGTAAATTATTATTCATACCAAGCTTTAGGTCTGGCTCGAAGTTCTTGTTTTCCCCTTAAACTCTCGGGTACTTAATTGATTTTGCGTAGGTTGAGAGTTAAGGTTTCCAAGTGTTCTTATAGACGAATAAAAGCTTCTGAGGACGTGCAGGAGGAAAGATTGTTATTTGGGTTCATTTATTTCCACTGTGTGTTTGTTTGTAAAGGCAAATTGTTTTCTTGCCAATCTATATACTCTGATCTACCAAGGGGGAATCTTTATATGTTGCTCTTGGCGTATTATGTAATCGACGATCGAGAAGTTGCAGCTTGTAGAGGTCGCGAAGCAGGTCTCAGCGGTGGGGTCCAATCATTGTATCATAACCGAAGTTTGCCAAATCCAGGCCTTGAAGGCGGCGGCGGCAGTTCGTTCTCTGGCGAGGCGGAGGGGTCGCGCGACCATAGGGATGTGCGGCTCGACGAGTGCTTCTCGTTGGTGATGTCTGATCGTGGTGAAGCGACGTGTAGGCAGCGGTGGCAGTGAGGGAAGTGGCGGCTGCATGGGTGTAACGTCCAGGGATTTTCGCGCTCAAAAATCGACATCCATACTTTACATCGTACTCGAATGCCGTAGATTCGACCGTTCAAATCCGAGTCGCCGGAGCTTATAACAACATTAAGTAAACAACACAATGGAAAAGAAAAAGAATATAGACATCCAACATCTGATACAATATCCAGATACAATGATGATACAATGAATATCTATATACATCAGAGATATGATACAACAAATAGCAGCGGAAAAGAAAAACGATAATATCAGCAGCGGATAGTCTCCATCTTCAAAACGCCAATCCGGAAACAGCTTGAACTCTCAATAACGATACACAAAGATAAGCAAGTGCAGTCCATATCCAAAGACTGAACTAGTTCCAGATAATCTACTAAATCTGAATATCTGAAAAACCAAACTCTAGACTGCTCGTGTAGAAAAAAATTTTGAGCACCCAGAGTTTAGGAAAGAAACAATAAACTCCGGATCAGTCATGGGACTGGTGTGAGCAACAAAAACAGTTTATCTTTAAAAACAAATAGCAGAGAATTTTAAAGTAAATTCGTAATGCTTTTGGAAAATGAAACTACCATAAGACCTCCCACCACACACACAATGCAAACGCAGACTTGGAGGAGATTTCTTCTTATGTTAGTCAAAGATGCTTGCTACGCAAAATCAAATCATTTTGATATTATTATTAGTGCATAGTGCAGAAAACATTTCGAAAGTAGAATATAAATCTTAGCCAGCATAGACATTTCGAACTATGCCTACTATAGCTACCATCCAAACAGTGGGGCGCCACCATAAGTGAATGATAGGTTCTACAACTAAAACCGTACAAGGCTCGTATTGTTTCTTTGGATTTCCAACAAATGATCAGGCTAAGGAACTTCCTTTTCCACGATGGGTACGTCCCTGGAATAGACGACCCGAGAAATAACCTAACATTACGGTTAGATCTCTGCCAACACAAGGCCGGGTTACCTCTGCAAAAATAGGTAACTACTGACACGCGTATGCCATCCCCCGATCGTAACCGATCTTCCCGAGGATCCTCGATTCGCAACAAACCACATAATAATAATGCAGCAACCACATAGGTTAAGTATCTGGGCTCCATACCATGATACCACCTCTATCCAGAAGGAATGACATACACTAAGGGGCGCTACTCCCTAGAACCTTGCCGCATCTTTCCTGTTTTGACCATTTCCGGGATGTGAGGTCCGACGAAGTCTCGTCCACAAAGCTACGCTTTGTCACAAAGCCATGCTTCGGGTCAAACAGATGATCAACCTATGATCACAAAGATATAAGATCAAATAAATGATCATATCGCAAATGATCAAACACTGATCATCACACAGCAACACTCAGCATGCCACATTACCAAATTGGGATATATCGCTGATAACTTCAACTACATAACCTCTGAGCTCGTACGTCTCAGAGAAGGGTGTTAAGCTAAGAGAATAAATTCTCCGCCACCAACAGATATGTATTTGAAAGAAATCGGCTTTATATCTCAAAGTGTAATGTCAGACATGTATCCATAAAAGTCTGTTCCGGGTTCGAACAGAACCGAAGGCACTTCTCACGAAGCTCTTGCAAATCCGGATAATTTTCAAATCACGTCCGGACTTCCCATCACAAAAAGAGTGATATAAATCTCTATACCGGGAGTTACCCAGTGCAGAGACATTCGACAGGTTGTCCTTTCATTTTCGAAAATATCCGGTCTTCAACACCGGTCTTCAAATGTTATCCATATACGACGTATCACTATTCGGAATGAGTTATACGACCCAAAGGTCCTTTCCCGGCTAACCCGAATAGTGAGCGCAATATTCAAAAACAAATGGATAATGGGATTTCAATTAAGTCACAATTTAAACCCAAACTTTCTTTTCAAATGGTTTAACAAATTACCATTTTAATCTTTTTAAATAAAAAGATTCAATTCACCAAGTTCACTCAGTTTTCACAAGGATTCATTCACAGATTTTCCAAATCGATTTCCATTTCAATTTAATTAATTCGTTGAATCTTTAAATCAAAGATTTAACTAATAGCTTTCAAAACAATTTCATTTCGAATGGTTTAACAAAACATCATTTTAAATCTGTTAAAAATAAACAGATTTAATTCATAGCTTTCGAAAAGAATTCATTTATAACTTGGAAAACCATTTTTCAATTAAATCTTGAAATTCCTTTACCTAAATTGGAATTTCATTTCTTATCTAAAAGCTTTTATTCTTTGAAAACAAACAGTTTTCATTCTGAAAATCTGATTCATTTATACGAGTTAAGGTTCTTGGGTTAAATCCAAATTCCCAACTTATACTTTTAAAATGGTTTAAATTCATATAAACACATTTATATCATCTTTACTCCCTAGTTTCCAAATCATAGCTTAATTTCAAACTTGAATCCAAATTTAAATCTAACTATTTAAATTTTCAAAACTCGGTTAAGTTATTTAAAATGACTTTTATCTTTGAAATTCCATTTCAAAAGCTTTTTACTTTAAACCCGAATTTCTAATTTCAAAATCAATTGAAATTAAAATTTCAATTTCAAAACATTAAATTTAAATTATCTGTGACTTAACCGATATCCATGTGAAATCCATATTTGTGTGTGTAAAGGTGTGGTCCAGGGGTTTCACACACAATAGTGCAACATCAATCAACACATAACAAAATTAAGGATATAGTTGATAAGCGATATAAACTATACGCTTATCGTTCATTCACAGATCACATATATATATCACAGGTAAGTAAACTACAGATCACAACATAAATCAGGGTGTATCACAAAGCATCATATATCAGGGATATCGAACAATTTAAATCATCCAATAGAATCCAAACATTCACAAGTGAATTTATTAACCAACTAATTAATTTAAATCAGATGTTTCAATTATTAATCCAAGTTAATTATCATGATTTAATTTCAAATTATTTGAAATAAATTCCCTTTCGAATTCATTTGTTAATCTTTATTAACTAATCAATTTTAAGTAAATGAATCAATTAAACCTTTAATTATTTACAAATAATTTACTCAAATTTCAAATCATCATTTAATTGATTACATTCAGTAATTATCTATTTATTTCTTCTCTAAGTAATTTTACTTCATTAATTTCATTAAGTAATTATACTTAACTTAATATCAAGTAATTATTTTTAATTAATTGAACTTTATTAATTAATTAAAATTTACCATATTAACTTGATTAATCTTTAATTACTAAATAAATAAATTCCTAATCATAAATTAATAGCTTAAAATTATCAAATTAATTTAACCTTAATTCATTTATTTAAACCTTTAATAATTTAATTAATTCAAATCATAAATTTATTAAATAAATAGATTATCCATTTTATCTAACTTAACCATTTTAAATTTCATTTTAAATTCAAAATTTCTTTTCCATACTTAAACCTTTCTAAGTATTAAAACAGTTTAAATTTAAAACTTTATCCCGAAACTAGGCTTCAACTAAATCTGGATTCATCATTAACTCTGATTCATCAACTCAGTTTAAACTTGCTTTGAAATTTAAATTCAATTCTAAATTTTCAGAAAACAACATAACATTTTCTGTTTTTAAAACCTGGGCAACAACTCGTACCCGAGCCAAACATCAATCTCCCCGATCCTTGCTTCGAGTTTTCGCTCGACACACTCGTCATCGAGTTCCCTCGCGAATTTCCTCGAGTACGACTTGAATTCGTCCCCAGGCAAGACTGCTTCTTCCCCATTGTCTCAAACACCACCTGACACCAACGTGCACGTGCACGTGTACACCAAAGGTCGACGCCTCCGATCATCACCACATCTACGAGTAAGTCGAACATCACCCCCAGCTCCGATCCCAACCACCAGTTTCCCTCCAGTACCACTCGAACCCAAATTCGAATAAATCGAAGCCTGGAAACAAACTCGCGACCAACCAAATCCCTGTCATCGCCTCGTCTTCGCAGCCCTGTCCACCAGAATTCCTCCAACTCCGGTCACGACCTCGTCTATGGCCTAGCTACCCTTGCCCAAAACCAGAAGACACTCGATCCACCCACTTGGTCGCGGCGATCGTTTCTTCCAACTAAATGAAAACTAGGTTTAAATACTTCAATTCCATATTTCCACTGCCTCAAAGCTCTAACCCATCAACTATCATTTTTCCCTAAAACTCCGATCAATACTCCATCTCCAGACCGAAGTTCGTCACCTCTGGTTGTCGAGATCACCCATGGCAGCCAAAACACTTAAAACTGTGAATCCAGAACTGCTCTTCAATCCCAACATTATAAATCATGAAACTTGTTTTAAAAATCTTGATTTCGTATGTAGTTTCATCCTATATCATTGAACACTTAAAACAAAAAGTTTGTTTTTAAACTTGTTTGAAGTTTTACCCTGTTTCCTTGATTTCCAGAGCGAGATTCAAGTTAATTTCACCTATATAAATTTTTAACATCTATATTATGGTTAAACAATCATCTGGTTGCTTATGTTTGTCATTCACTATTTTCTAGATCAAAGGAAAAGAGTTGATTTACAAATATACTAAAAACAACAAACACAGGTATCACCAAAGCATGTATAGATGTGTACAGATATGTATATGAACAAGATACATGTCACCATATAAAAGAAAACATGCCATATTAACCTGGTTATAAGTTTAAAAATAAAGGTTACTCACAGATAAAAGGATTTGTTTAGAAGTTTGCTCACTTGTAAAAACTGAGAACAGAGCTTTTCATTGAAGTAGGCTTGAAAGACTTTGCAAGTGAAACCTTTAATCTCTTATTTGTTTTGAATTGAGTTTTGAATGATATTTTTCTCAGTTAGAAAGTGAACGAATGGATAAGAGAAGCTGAAGTATATAAGAAGTATACAGCCTACATACTTGTATTTAATGTTTTGATACTTTGTTCCCATGCCTAGCCCATGCTTGCTTTATGGCTGCATTTATGACTTGTACCATGTTTAAATCCTTTTCTTTCAATTTGGTTCGGCTGTACAAGGTATTAGAGATATTGTATTGATTGTTATTTTGTTTATATACTTAGTTTTGTTTATTTTATTTACTTTGTACTGTAATACTTATATATATACATTTTACTTGCCTTCCTATACAAGCTTACATACTTTTGTTTTGTGGTTTGCAATTCAGTTTGTATTTGTTCAAGTTGTATTCTCTTTTTACTTTGTCTTTGAATGTTTTTCTTATTTTTTTTCCTTGCCTGCATATCTATTATAGGCTTCACATATGTGTTGTTTCTAGCCTACATGCTTCTTCATACTTTGCATTTCCAAGTTCTACAGGCTACACTTGCTTTATTTGTTTGAATGTGAATTGATGTTGCATTGGTTTTAGAGATGTTTTGTTTTCATTTTTATTTGTTAATGTTTGTTGTATTTTTAGCTAATGTACTCACTTGTATTTGTATTTGTATTTGTTTGTTTCTTACCTTTATTTTACTTTAATATTATCATCATCATTTATCTACACTTCAATCAAAAATATATCTATACATATTATTTCAAATTTATTATTATTTGTGACGCCCCACCTCTATACCCATACTAACCAAGAACACTACGGTGTAGTGCTGTCAATTAGCACGGAGGATAAGGCTGTTGAGGAGCGACCATCCGTGTAACTTCTTTGCGCGAGCACCGATATGTCAGATAGAATAGAATGCATATCTTTTAAGGAAGAAATCCGACATACCGATACAAACACAAAGTTATCACACAGTGGCTATATATGATCTTCGGAAACAAATATAGAAATAAACGTAACACAAATCAGTCACAGACAATTCATATCACAAAGGCGGAAAGAGATATGAATATAACACATGAAAGTGTACATCAGAGTGGTGGTCAAATAAGATCCACAATAACACAAGTGAATAGATACAAGTGCAAGATAATAGAATATGTATACATCAAGGAGTCTAATCTCAAATGTATACAAATAAAAACTACTAAACTAGAGTAGTTAGCCAAAAGTCAGAAGATGGCTCCAGATAAGAAGTCATGAGGAAGCACCTGTAAAATCTTAGTCTGACCCGAGTATTATTTAAGAAGAAAATAATAAACGGATCAGTCTAGCTATAATTATCAGATAAAATGATATAGAACAAGAGATATGGCATAAACATATAAGATATCCATAAAAGCATACTACTATAAGTATGAAAATGATAATCAACAAGAGATTAATCAATATCACAAGAATCTTCTCAAAGATTAAAAGAATGTCATATTCTTAATTTAATTCACCAAGCCACAATAAAATGACATACTCATCAATGTCAATGGTAAAAGCTGGTGAAACATAAAATCCAGAGATCTCAAGAAAAGAGGATGACCAATCCCATAAACTGAACATCGACGCACCTAGAAAGATATGCCCCATGTAAAGTCTAGCATCGATACACCTAGAAAGATGCACCCCATGCAAAGTCGAACATCGACGCACCTAGAAAGATACGACCCATGCTCTAGCATTGACGCACCTAGAAAGATACGCCCCATGCATAAATAAACATCGACGCAACTAGAAAGATACGCCCCATGTAATGTTTAACATCGATGCACCTAAAAAGATACACCCCATGAAAAGTCTAACATCGATGCACCTAAAAAGATACACCCCATGAAAAGTTGAACATCGACGCACCTAGAGAGATACGACCCATGCATAGATGAACATCGACGCACCTAAATAGATACGCCCCATGCCCCGACTTATTGAGCCGATTGCTCCACGAAGTAAATAAACATCGACGCACCTAAATAGGTACGACCCATGCGAGAAGTAAACATCGACGCACCTAAATAGATACGACCCATGCGAGAAGTAAACATCGACGCACCTAAATAGGTACGACCCATGAGCCTAAACCATAAAATGATCGTCATCGATCATAAAGAGTTTCAATATGTGTGAATCGAAATCACACCAATGAGGCATAGACTAACCTTGAAGATAAAGAGATATGTGTGAATCGAAATCACACAAATGGTGTCTAGTCTAACCTCGCAAACAAAGAGACATAGCACAATCGCTAGTCTAAATCACAAGAATGATCATCGTGATCATAAGGAAGTGTCGATTACGCTAAGCTAGTAAATATAAGAGTTTAGCTTCATGTCCCATAACCACTTGCTTAACTCAAATATTTACGAACAGATTGTAGATCTGCACTAGGAAATTGTCACAAGAGTTTCAATCGAACAAGTCCATCAATTAACCGACGAAGTAAACGCAAGCGTTTCATACCACTTGTTTTGCTAAGCCGTTTAATTATATTTTCTCATACGAATGAGGTAAAGGTTTGTATATACTAGTAGATTGGAAAACAGTTTTATAAACGAGTTTGATATTGAAAATAGAGTTGAAATCGACCTAAGGAAAAGTAGGTCATACGACCTAAGAGTTCACGCGACCTAACAAGACTAAGGATAAGGTCGGAGACGACCTACGATTTAACAAAGTCCTGCGACTTAACAAAGTCGAGCGACCTACGACTTAACAAAGTCAAGCGACCTACGACTTAAGGTCAAGCGACCTAGTGAAATAGCAGTGGGAATGTTAGGTCGGAGACGACCTACGACTTAAGGTCAAGCGACCTAAGTGGGATGCGCGACCTAAGAAAGTACGTGACTTAACAGTTTAAGGGTCTACGACCTAACGAGTTAAAAAGGTCCAACGACCTAAGAAAATTAGGGTCATACGACCTAAGGTCTTACGACCTAAGCCTTGAACGACTTAGTGGAACGAACGACTTAACGACCTAAGCCTTGAATACGAGCTACGAGCTAAGGCAGGAACGACCTAGTGAAGTTAGGTCGAGGACGACCTACGACTTAAGCCAGGGCGAGCGAGCTAACTGCAAACGACTTAAGGCCAAACGACCTACGACTTAACTCGAGGCGAACGAGCTAACTGCAAACGACTTAAGCCTTTAACTCGTGAACGACTTATGCCTTTAACTCGTGAACGACTTATGCCTTTAGATCGTGAACGACTTATGCCTTTAGCTCGTGAACGACTTAACATTTTGCTTGGAGATTATAGGTCGGCAACGACCTACGACTTAAGGGCCAGAACGAGCTAAAAATGGCCAGAACGACCTAGTAGCAGTTTTTCACCAAAATCACTAAATTTTGGAGTTTTTCGCCAATCCAATCCAAACCAAATGCAGATATTCATACAAATGCAATAGAGGATCATTCCCAACAGTCCAAGATAGATATAGGCAAGATGTGAGATCAAAAATCTCACCTTTTCACGGAATTTGATGAAGACGAAGCTCGGGGGCAAAGCAAAGATCAACCACAAGCTTGAATCAATGTCTTCACTTTGAATTTGGAGTTAGATGTTGAATTTGCTAAAGAACTTGAGCTTGGAATTTTAATTTCCTATTCCCTCCACCATTTTTGCTAAAGCTTCAAAGTTGATGAAGTGATGAAGAGAAGGAAGGGGTTGGGCTGAGTTAGAAGAGGTGCAGCCCAAACCAAAAGCCCAACACAAAAAGTGACGAAAATTTCACTATCTCCAAACATATCGAAGTTTACACTCAAAAAGATCGCAAACGTCATTTTAAACTCAATGGGGGTGGTCTCGAGTCCTAATTTGACCGTATATAAAAAGTAGCTTTTCGGACTAACATCCGACTAACAATAAAATATTTAAATATAAAATCGATAAATATGCGGGTTGTTACATTATTTATCAACTCTAATATTTATCTTATGTGTTACTTTATATTGGATAAAAACTATATATATATTTATACCCCAAATATTTATTAAACCATCAATAATAAATTCAAAATTAATTATTATTATTATTTATATTTTAAACCATTTAAATTATTTATTTACAATTCAAACTCAAGTCAAATATATCTATATATTTATTATTCACAAATTCACTCATATTTGAATTGGGGAAACTCGCTCCAATATTCTAATTAAATTAACTAATTTTTTTCCAAAAATTCATTTAATTACTCAATTTAACTCAAAAATTCAATAAATTATTAATTTGAATAAATTTAAATTTCGGGGTCGTTACAATGGGTTTGGATATGTTCAAACATGATCAGAACGTGGGATGGGGAAGATTTGTCGAATTACAAGTTTTCCCTTCATTTGTTTAATTTAATTTTAAAATTCAAATATTCTAACTCGAATAACTTTTGCATACGAACTCGGATTCACGCGCGGTTACTTCCATTGGAGACTATTGAAATTTTGGGCTTTTATTGGATTTTTAATCGGCTATAAATCAAAGTTGAGTGATTTAATCTACTCACGCAATACTACGTTTTCTTATGTTAGTTGAATTAAATTTATGAAGTGATAAGAATTTTATTGGTTGTTGTTTGGTAGTATAAATTGACATTTTAATTGAAATTGAATTTTATATTGAATTGAATCGAAATTTAAATAAATATTGAATTTAATTGCTAGTTATACACCGACAAATGATAGTCAGTAACTGTTGTGATATATTGGTTGATTTGGATGTTAATTGTTATTGTATGCCTATTGATTGATGATGGATGTATGGTTGTTTATTTATTTAACTTATTCCTGTTATTACCTATTTATTTATCGATATCATTTATATTATCATTTGGACCATTGGAAACAAACTAAGAAATAGGTTGAAATGATATATACTGATGACATTTAATTATGGGTTGAAATGATATATACCCACCCATGTAATGAAAATTGAAATAAATGATCACTTGGCCATAGGGTAGAAAATTATATATGGACACCGGATTGATTAAATTAAATGGTTTCAAAATCTTGAATTGAAATTGGTTTAAAGAAAATGAAAATTGGATTTATATGAACTAAATTATTTTCTAAATTTGAGTTTTGAAATGTTGAAATTTAATTGTTTAAATGAAATTGTTTAAAGGATTTAATTTGAAATCTTAAGTCGAATTTGAGAAATGACTTAATTTTATCGAAAGTGAATTATTTTAAAGGTTAAAACTTTAATTTAAACTTTGAATTTATTGTAATTAAAGTGGTTTAAATTGGTATTTCCAAGTTTGGGCGTTAACACCCCGCCCTTTATACCCATATTACCTAAGAGTATTACTGTGTAATACTATCGAGTACGAAGAATTAGGCAATGTGGGTGTTTCCAGGATAGAACAATGCAAAAATAACATCATCACATATAAACAGATCACATTGTACTCTAACGGATGCAAATAATATATATTAAACATTTTAATATTTCATATAATACCCGAATTTATTTTATACATTTCAAGTCCATTTAATTAAAATATACAACTATATCAATTTCTAATACAAAAGAACACATAAAACCGTCGACTCTGTCCATCCATCACCTCGTGCCCAAAAGTATATCAGCTAAACCTGCACTGAACCCTCGGTATGACCCGAGGATTGTCGATAAAAACAACTGAAAATAAGGGACACGTCCCTAAAATCAAACTTATTACACAAAACATTCTTACCAGGGATGTATGCCAAACGCACCCTAAAAACGAACCCGAGTCAGGCTATTTCTAGCTGTGAGTACATAGATCATTGTAAAATTTTATAATCAATGGTAATTAAATATAAATGTTCAAACTTCATTTGTTTAATAAAATTTCAAAACTCGTCATTTACAAAATAATTTTAATCACAAAATCTTCAAAATTATTCCATTTATATATTTTTCCAAAATCATCCATCTTTTAAATTTTAACACAAGAGTATTAAAGTAAATCAAAACCCATTTCAGAGATTAAATAGACTTTATCATGGGTAGAGAGTAGGATCATTCAACATGGAAACTAATTATCGTCATTGAACTTTTGCAAATAATTTGCAGCAATAAAACATAATTTTCGCCTTTGTAAATCAACTATTTAGGGCAACAAATCATATTATCTTTAAATGTAATTTTTATCAGTAGCTAGAAATTGAGTTGGAAACAACATAAACAAATTTTGGAATTTTTAGATCTTTCTACAATTTATTATGAATAAAAAACCAACAGGCGTTTTATGCCCAAATTGCATAGGAAAAACTTGCGGAAATCGCAACATTTAACACATCAAAACTAAATGAAAATTCATGAAATTAGGAATATAGGTGCTGGAATATGTCAAGAACAACATATCAAATTTTGGACATTTTTACACTTTGTACGAATTAAATACGAATTTTATAGTGATGAGGATTTAAATTCACAGAATTCATCAAAACACAACCATATCAACAAATATCATCACCAATCATTTTTGCAACCATATAAACAAAAGACATTCATAATAAATAAAGATAATTGTCTATGGAACTCACCTATAAAATTTGAAGCCAAAATAATTTGATTTGATACCTAAAATCACTCTTTGAACAAGCCTTTTTCCATTGTTCATAAATCAAAAAATAAACTCTAATCTGAAAATTCTTCTACCATCAAAACTTGATCGAAATTTAAACTTCTTCATAACTAGTGATATTGTTTGGTGTTGAGAGCAACATGTTTTAATTTGGAATTTCAGGGATTTGAAAATATTTCTAATGATCTTATTGTAAAGAGGAAGGTGAAAGGATGAAGGAAGAAGATATGTTTTAATTTATTTTTGATTCCTTCCCTTTTATTTCCAATAGGTAGGGGAATAGTCGGATAACTTCCGCCAATTCTAATTAATGTAAAATTAATTGATACCCAAGCAATTAATTTCTCACAATGTTTATTTAGTAAATAAATATACATTCAAATTTCAAATTTTGAATAAAATTCCATAACTAAGATATAGAAAATATAAGCATATATGTATATTTTTACACTAAATATGTATATACATATTAGGCCCACAAGTGAAAACTCTAAATATAGAATTTGAACCATATTTGCTAGTTTTCCATAACACATGAAATCAATGCACAATCATATTATATACATAAATTCAAAAATTAGGATATATGTCAATTAATGCTCAATCAGTCCATTAAATTAATTTCTCACAGTATAGGAAATCAATATACAACCAATCAGATACACATTCCAAAATCAAGGTATATGTTAATTAATACACAATTAATTGCAAGTCTATGTAATTAATTCCCTACAATATAGGAAATCAATAGACGACCAATTACATATATATTCAATAAGTAGGATATATGGAGTAAATTCGTAGCATTTATAATATATTATTTCCATTTTAAGAAATTAAATCTTGATTATAAACTAAAATTAAGTGTTTCTCAAAATCTAGGGTTGTTACAGACTCCCCCCACTTAAGAAAATTGTGTCACCGCAATTTCTTCTTAGTAGAAATCTATAATATTTACATAAACACATATATTTTTCAAAAACATGTATATACATACCTTCAAAGCCATATCTTTAAAAAATTAAGGTATTTTTCTAACACCACTTTCCAAAATAAATATAAGTGCGGTGGATTTCCTTTTCAAAATCACTTCACAAAAGATTTTCAAAATCAAGGTTTACAATTGTAGAGTTCTTTTCAAACATATCACGAAATATATAAAAAAATTCAAAATACATTTTAGATGGTGGATGTTTCTAAAAAAATTGAAATTCACAATACTAGCAAAGCTTTTTCAAAATCATAGTCTATGTAAAATCTCACTCCCAAACCATACATATAACATTTCAAAAAATTTGCAAACTTATTTTCACTAAATATTTCTGAAATCCACCTCACCAAAATCATTTTTCAAAATATTTCCCCATCACATTCAAATTTGTCGTTTCAAATCATTTTAACTTTTTTTCCAAAGTCTATAGATCATCTTCCAAAATTATGAAAAAGCATCTATCAATGGATAACTTCAAACTACTATTACTCGCCAGTCACATATGGTGTATGGCCTTATGACTACGATCCCCGATAGTCACATCCAAAGGCACTCCAACACCGTAAAAACCATCACAACAATGGCGAGCGCAATTACATCATAGTTTCCAATGATAGCAATCGTTTCACAAAAATGGGGAAATAGTACTTTATGCAAACATACATTCTGATGGAAATATTTTACTAAATATCCATATCAATTTTTCATCTAAATCATAATATTCAAAAATACTAGAAAATGACTTTACTTCCAAAATATTTCCAAAACTATTTATTAAACAATCAATAAATTTCCAAGTCCTTTTTGAAAATATTTCATAGCACTTCTAAATATACCACCATCATTTCATAATTTCAAAAACTTTGAAATCAACTTTTCAAAATTTCCACCAACTTTTATAAATCACATAAAATTCATTTATCTAGAATTTATCCACCATTTTATTTTCTAAAACATTAAACCACTTTTAAAATTATTTCCACTTCCAAACTTTAGGAAAAACATTTGGTACCATATTTCCAAAGCCATCTAAAATCACTTTCTACCAAATTTTCTTAAATCACTTGTAAAGTATCAATTTTCAAAAACTTCCTAAATTTTCAACTCTTAAAACTTACTATAAAAAGCAAGAACTTCATTTAATACATCATTTTGGAAAGGAATGTGAGATACTTGCTATCATTGGAAACTATGATGTGATTGCGCTTGCCATTGTTGTGATGGTTTTCACGGTGTTGGAGTGCCTTTGGTTATAGCTATTGAGGATGGTAGTCATAAGGCCATACATCAAACGTGACTGGCGAGTAGCGGTAGTTTGTAGTTATCCGTTTCTAGTTGTTTTTTCTAGTTTTGTAAGATGATTTGAAAATTTTGGAAAAAAATGATTTAAACTAACAAATTTGAATGTGATGGGAAAATATTTTGAAAAATGATTTTGGTGAGGTGGATTTTAGAAATATTTAGTGAAAATAAGTTTGCAAATTTTTGAAATGTGATATGTATGATTTGGAAATGAGATTTTATGTGGACTATGATTTTGCAAAAGCTTTGCTGATATTATGAATTTCAATTTTTCAGAAACATCCACCAAATAAAATTTAATTTTGGACAAAAAAAATATATATTTCATGATGTGTTGGAAAAGAAGTCCACAATTGTAAATCTTGATTTTGAAAATCTTTTGTGAAGTGATTTTGAAAAGGAAATCCACCGCAATTATATTTATTTTGGAAAGTGATGTTTGAAAAATACCTTAATGTTTTAAAGATATGGCTTTAAAGGTATGTATATACATATTTTTGAAAATTATATGTGTTTATGTAAATATTATAGATTTCACCTAAGAAGAAATTGTGGGGACACAATGTTCTTAAGTGGGGGAGTCTGTAACAACCCTGGATTTTGAGAAACACTTAATTTTAGTTTATAATTGAGATTTAACTACTTTAAATGGAAATAATATATTATAAATGCAATTAACTTACTCCATATATCCTACTTGTTGAATATATATGTAATTGGTCGTATATTGATTTCCTATATTGTAAGGATTTAATTATGTAGATTAGCAATCGATGTGTATTAATGACATATATCTTGATTTTGAACACGTATATGATTGGTTGTATATTGATTTCCTATACCGTGGGAAATTAATTGAATGGACTGGCAATTAGTTGAGCATTAATTGACATATATCCTAATTTTTGAATTTATGTATATAATATGATTGGTGCATTGATTTCATGTGTTATGGAAAACTAACAAATATAGTTCAAATTCTATATTAAGAGTTTTCACTGTGGGCCGAATACGTAAATACATATTTAGTGTGAAATATACATATAAGTTTATATTTTCTATATCTTAGTTATGGAATTTTATTCAAAATTTGAAATTTGAATATATATTTACTTGCTAAGTAAACATTATGGGAAATTAATTGCTTGGGTATCAATTAATTTTACATTAATTAGAATTGGCGGAAGTTATCCGACTATTCCCATAACTATTGGAAATAAAAGGGAAGGAATTGAAAATAATTAAAAACATATCTCTTCCTTTATCCTTTCACCTTCCTCTTTACAATAGTATCATTAGAAATATTTTCAAATCCCTAAAATTCCAAAATTAAAACATGTTGCTCTCAACATAAAACAATATCACTGGCTATGAAGAAGTTTAAATTTCGATCAAGTTTGGATGGTTGAAGAATTGTTAGATTAGAGTTTATTTTCTGATTTATGAACAATGGGAAAAGGCTTGTTCAAAGAGTGATTTTGGGTATCAAATCAAATTATTTTGGCTTCAAATTTTACAGGTGAGTTCCATAGACAATTATCTTTGTTTATTATGAATATCTTTTGTTTATATGATTGCAAAAATGATTGGTGATGATATTTGTTGATATGATTGTGTTTTGATGAATTCTGTGAATTTAAACCCTCTTCATTATAAAATTCGTATTTAATTCATACGAAGCGTAAAAATTCCCAAATTTTGATATATTGTTCCTAACATATTCCAGCACCTATGTTCCAAATTTCATGAATTTTCATTTAGTTTTGATGTGTTAAATAATGTGATTTCCACAAGATTTTCTTGTGCAATTTGGGCAGAAAACGCCTGTTGGTTTTTAATTCATATTAAATTGTAGAAAAAATCTAAAAATTCTGAAATTTAGTTATGTTGTTTCCAACTCATTTTTAGCTACTGATAAAAACTCCATTTAAAATACTATGATTTGTTGCCCTAAACAGTTGATTTACAGAGGCGGAAATTATGTTTTAGTGCTGCAAATTATTTACAAAAGTTCAATGACATTAATTAGTTTCCATGTTGAATGATCCTACTCTCTACCCTTGATAAAATCTATTTAATCTCTGAAATGGGTTTTGATTTACTTTAATACTCTTGTGTTAAAATTTGAAAGATGGATGAATTTGGGAAAATATATAAATGGAATAAATTTTAAGATTTTGTGAATTAAAATTGTTTAGTAAATGACAAGTTTTGAAATTTTATTAAACAAATGAAGTTTGAATATTTAAATTTAATTACCATTGATTATAAAATTTTATAGTGGTCTATGAACTCACAGCTAGAAATAAGCTGACTCGGGGGTTTTTTTTATCGACAATCCTCGGGTCAGGCCGAGGATTTATTGCAGGTTTAGCTGATATAGTTTTGGGTACGATGTGATGGATGGACAGAGTCAACGGTTTTATGTATTCTTTTGTATTATAATATAGTTATATATTTAAAATAAATGGTTTGAAATGTATAAAATAAATTCGGATATTGTATGAGATGTTAAAATGTGTAATATACATTATTTGCTTTTGTTAGAGTACGATGTAATCTATTTATATGTAATGATGTTAATTTTTCATTGTTCTATCCTGAAAGCACCCACATCGCCTCATTCTCCGTGTTATTCGACAGTATTACACAACAATACTCTTGGAAAGTACATTATGACTATAAAGTCCTTGTAATAGTTCTAGAAATATGTACTTAGCAAATATTGAAATTTATCAACATCGCTTAGTATCATGAAGGAATACCTTCGCAAGAAAGGTCAAATTACTTGAAATCAATGAGACAAAGGAAATATCCTCTAACAACAATCAAGTTAGGTGGATTATAGGAATACTAGTTTTACTATCTTAAAATATTCTTAAAAATCAAGAGGTTTTCTCAAGGATTGTTTCTATACTTATGTCATAGCAATCAAATCCCATGAATGTAAGCGACGACGACATCATAAGACTGACAAATAATTGGCATATCTTAGATAAAATACATACCTTATTGCATTCAGTTCTGGCCTGTTTCATGGGAAGTCGAGGTTGTCACAGATCTGTGTAGTCCCTCTTAAAGTGACCAACTTGTCCACAAATGAAGCACTTCCTCATGAAGTTACCCATGCTGCAATCTCTAGCGTTGTGCTATATTCCGTTACAAGACAGGCACACAAAGTATACTCCTTTACTACTTCGTGGATTTCCTTGTCAACGCATTTATTTATCTTCCAAATACCCTTTTGGGGAAGGGTTCAGCATACTCTTACTTGAACTTACTGACTTGAAATAAGTAATCTCCTCACTATCTGTGTCCGAGAGATCTTCGTAGCTCAAAGCCATATCGACCAACACATCAAAAGGATAGCGAAGCTGAGTCAATGGTTATTTCCTCCAACTCATCTTTTGGCCATTTACAAATTTCTATTTTTTCTTAACTGGGTTATATACCATTTATGCACCATATTAGGAAGAAGAATTGAATGTCCTCACGTACTCTACATAGCAATATGTTTCTGCTTAAGCTCCATAAACTATCATGCCATAATAGTTTTCTATGCTTCAGGAACAAATCATAATTCAAACTGCTAATTAGAAAGATCCTAAGTCAACTCTTACTTAGGAGTTTCAGTGGTAAGAGTCTTGTACCAGTTCATTGCTCCTTGGATGAAACAAATGGCAATCTGGATCTTCTGTGGATCAATAAAATCCATCCATCGAGATATCCTTTCATAAGATTTAAGCCACACTTGCATCTCTACTACTCCTTCGTCACCTTTAAATGGTTTTCCATCGAGATGAATGTTAAGGGGGTATGCCTTAGGGCAATTTGTAATTTGTTTCATATCCTAACTTCAAAACTAATTTCGTTCAAAATAAGCATGCTTTTGGTGTTTGTTTTCTATTATATATAATGTTATATTATGATATAAATAAATTATTAAATAATCATTTAATATATATATATATAGAAAAATCTTAAATATATGTATTATACGATTATAAATATAAATGTTGTTACCATAAGTATCGAATCATAAATCAAAAATATTTTGTCTTAAATAGTTCAAGTCAAGATGTTTTGAGAAAATGATATTGATACATCCATTGAGGCCAGAGTACATAATGCTCTTTAAATTTTGTGCAGTGTATTACTCATGGTTGTTGGGGAACCTAAGGGGTTACGTACTTTTGTTTCTTGGATGACTGCAAAATGACTCGACCGAGAGTTTCCTATTGGTTGATAATAACTAAGGTCATATAAGAAATCTTTGTGTAACGATATTACGCAGTTCTTTCGACTTGATAATTCTATTGAACTTCGACGCGAAGGCTCCATTTTGATTATATTTAAATCATGACATTTCGAACCATTGAAGACTATAGTAGGGTCCGAGTTGAAGCGTAGGAAGTGAAACACTATCCAGTAGAGAATTCATCTCCTTCGTTACGAGAGGTTTGTATCACGATCAACTATGGTAAACTCAAAGTCAAAAGTCTTGGACTAGAGCATGTTGGTTAACAATAAATGTTATTATTGAACTAAGAACTTTGGAGATGGACTAAATAGTTGTATACAATTATTGTTGGAGTTTTGACCATGGCCAAACTCCTGATATCAGAAATGTGACAGTGATGATGAGGAGAATGTGTGTATAATATATTGGTTCTTAAAGGGGTTGCTTAAAGCAATCTAAAATCTGATTTAACCAAAAAAATCTGTGAGTGATAAATTCAACTAAACCGTGACACCATCTACAAAACTTACATGTCGACGTCAATATTAATCGCTAATTAAATTCATACATGTGAGTCGAACAACCAAATCTGTGTAGTCTTCAAAATATCACCCGATTTAATTATTTTACAATATGTTATAAATTAATTAGTATATATGATATATTGATTATGCATGCTTTTAGGACTTGGGTGCCATTAGTAATTTTGTTAGCTCTAGGGAATCTCTAGATTCCTTTAATAATTATTTGGGTGTGTATTAGCATTATTCATACACGTATTTATGATATTAGTACAAATTTACATAGGTTTAAATATACAAATAAATGCACAAATAAAGGAGGGTCGACCACACTTACGGAAGTAAAGGGTTTGGCTTTGACTTTTAAAATTGAGTAATTACTGGTATATATTTTCTCTTAAAACTCTTATACTAATAACCTCTCAGACTCCTTCGTTTTTTTAGATGAAAGAAAGTCCTTGCCCCTACCTATCAAGGGATGCCCCTATTATGGCGTTTTGGACCAAAGGTCCCTATTCTCAAAGCTCATACACAAAAAGTCCCTGCTAATAAACCCATGTAAATTAGGTCCCTGTTTTGTTATTTTTTACCAAATTGTCCCTTTCTAGAAAATCAGCCCAGCATTAAAATTAGGGGAAAAAGTGGCATAAATTAGTCAAACACTAAAAATAGGGACCAAATTTTCTCAACTTTTCTGGAAGGGACTTTTCTTCCATCATCTTCCAATTCTAGGGACTTGGCAGTCGTTCCTTGCCCTATTATTCTCCCTCTTTAAAATAAAAGCAACTCCATTTGTGATAATTCTTTCCTTGCACAGACAAAATTATGGAACTAGATTTCTAGAAGACATACATATATCAAGGTGCTACAAGCGGTAGGATAACAAATCAGTAAACATAGTATTTTATTTGATTTATGATGCCTAAACCCAATAATGATTAGCCATGTTTATATGTTTGTTGTATAATTGTTAAAATCAATAATTTATCGAATATAATTTGTCCATATAAATTGATTTATTGTAAAAGTCAAACTCTAGTGAAAACTACATCATATTATTCATAGTTTATTGTGCAAACCACATAAACATAAAACTCAACTTTTCATTGGTAGAATTTTAACTTTTATAACTTTAATTGTATAAAAATTCATGACCTTATTTAGTTATTATTTCATTTATA
Organism: Allium fistulosum; assembly: GCA_030737815.1. Lineage (NCBI taxonomy): Eukaryota > Viridiplantae > Streptophyta > Magnoliopsida > Asparagales > Amaryllidaceae > Allium > Allium fistulosum. Next base: position 417,179,299 of record CM060907.1, on the reverse strand, counting down.
TAATATCAATAAAAATAAACACACCATGATTAGATTTTGAAAATTGTATCACATAATTGGATTTGAATTGCATGTAATGAAGAACTTACACATGTTCGTTTTATAGAATATATAAGTATGTATGTATGTGTGTGTGTATAGGGACAAATTTATATGTATGTATACATGGGATTTTTAATTCAGACCAGGGTTTTAAATCTCCCCGAGATCAGCCGAGATGAAAATCCGAGATATTAGCCAAAATCCGAGATTTTGCAGCTTGGTTAGTTATAAGTCTTTTAAATATCGCCCGAGACAGCCGAGATATTTGCCCGAGATATTGGCCAAAATCCGAGATTTGAAACCTTGATTCAGACTTATAGGTAAATTAGATTTAGTCAAAAACATCAACAAATTTTAGATTTTTATGTAAACTATATTTAGTCGATAACATCTACAAAATTTTGGACTTATATGTATATTAGATTTAGCCAAATCATCTACGATTATATGTGAACGAAAATTAATCCCCATATCCATATGTGCGTGTGTATTTACACCCGTTACACTTATACTTTGTTCACTTATCATGTCATATATGTCGATGTGACTTTTTAGATACATTAAATAATAGCACATAAAACACCTATTTAAGTTACATGCATATTATATATATACTTTACTCACTTACCATGCCATAAATATCAATCTGACTTTGCACATACACTGGAAAAAAAATTCGAATAAAAAACAAACAAATTTAGTTTGTATTTACTCTATAGCTCAAAATAATGTTGAATTAAATTAATACTGGAGATAGCAACCGTATGAAATAGTAAAATACACACAAAATTACTTCTATTAAGTTAACTTTCAGATAAAAATAAATGTTTTTACATTAAATACGTAGGTTCATATAAAATGATCAATCGTTTTATGCTCTTATATAAAATGATAATTTTTTTTTCATGTAGAATATTATTCTTTTTGTACTGCTCTTATAGCTCAAAATTATGTTGAATTAACTTTAGTTAATAATAATTTACTATTGTAAAGTGAAATTCTATTGTAAAAAAAGTTGATGATACATTTGGTGACACAATAAATCCCAACCAATGGATAGCCTCTAATTTCAGCATCAAATATGAACATAATATGATACTACGGTCAAGATCTATTGTGTCGCATTTCGTATTTTATTTTATGGTCAAATAGTTATTCCATATTGTAAAGCATTAAGATGTTTACTTCTAGTTTAATAACTTCTAAATTAAGAAACAAATTTATTATTTTATGTATAATGATAAATCTTTTGCCTTTGAATAAATTGCTAAATACTTATATTTAAATTTTAAATTATTTTATCGAAAAAGATAAATACTTCTTTATAAAATGATAATTGTTTAGTCTTTTAAATAACTTTGATATCTTTTCAACAAATAAATTATGAATTGAAACCCATAAAAACATTTATCATTTATAGTATTTTATGCTTTATTAGTTTACGTAAAGAAATCAATGCTAAAACTAACACAATTGTAACTAATATTTTGGTAATAAAACATTAGATTCAAAATCCTTAGAATCTTTATAAGAAATTGATAAATTAAATCCATTTACTATCTAACTTACAGTTTCAAATTTGTCCGTAATCAACTAATAATTAAAAAACCTTTAAGAAACTTAGATAAAACTTATATAAAAAATTGTTAAAATCTAACAACCAAATTTAGAATCATACAAACAATTTTGGAATCTTTTGATAAATATTAAATCTTTATAAATTAGTAAATTCATAGAATGACACAAAAATATCTTGTTTGTACTAAACATAAAAAAAATGGTAAATGAAAAATCTTTGTTCATCAAATATCATATTTATAATAAACTAGCAAAAAACATTAATAATAATGAAATCTTCTTTTATTCTATAAGTAAAACTTTCCTATAAAATTTATTTAGAGACTCCATACTACCTCGATTCACTATTTTGAAATAGCATAAAACCACTTTGCTTAGACCTGAAGCATATGCTTAGAGATTATAATAGATGATTTTTTATTTTGATTCCGTGAAATTTAATTGATTTTGAGAATTTGACTAATCCTATTTCTAAGTTTATGATTTATAATTGAGAGAGATGATGTATGAATAATGTTACTTTCATTCAAATGAGGGGAAGCAATGTAATTTTACCAAGTATGTCCTTAAAACTTATTTATTTTGGGTATAGACCTCTAAACTTACTATGATGGCTATAGAAGCCCTTCAAGTGCAAATCTATCATTGAACATATTTATTTTTTTGGTATGGGTTTCTAAACTTACAGCGATGGCTATAGAAGCCTTCAAAAGTCAAATCAATCATCAAGCATGTTTCTTTTTGGTATGGGTCTCTAAACATATAGTGATGGTTATAGAAGCCCTTCAAGTGCATATCCCCTATGAATGACAACAAGCATGTAAAGTTGACAATTTTACCGCATGGTAATGTACCATTTCATATCCTTTTGTTTATCTATGCCAACTTTATATATATTTTAATGGCATCATTTGATAAGCCGTATTTAATTAAAGAGAGCCGAATTTCAACCAAGAAAAAAGAAATATACAACAAAATTCAAAATACAAGTGTGCTTCAATTTTTTACCAAATGAACAAACTATTCTACTAGAATCCCTAAATTGGAGATCCAACGTTTGAGTATAATAAGATACCAAAACTGTATTAAAAAATGTTTCAACTGTTGTAAACATATATGTAGAAAGTGAATATCCTTATTTCTGTAAATACTTCATTGTAATTTATTTTTCTTTTATATCTTTTTATATTTATACTATAACACGTTATCAACACATACGAATGCTACGAGTTTTTGAGGTTTTATGTTGCATTTATCGTACGAGAATATTAAATCAAAGTGCCTCTCAGAATTATGCATTTAATCAGAAGAACTGTATTTTTTATTATACTAACTAGAAAGTACATAATTAATAGCACTTTTATTTAATATTCCCACGATTTATATACCAAAAAATTCCAAAAAAATCAAGCATTTGCATTGAAGCATTCAGGTTGGTACCATGTTATAATAAAAATATTTAAAAAATATTGAATATATGTATATATATAATTACTTTTAGAAATAAGCATTTTCACTTTACAAATATGTTTTAAAGTAGAAAAAATAATTTTTCCTAACTATTTGATATCAACTATAATCAGATGTTAGCTTCTACAATGTAAGAATACAAATAGCATAGGTTGTTCATTTGGCCAAAAGATAAAATTCACATGTATTTTAAAATTAATTGTATATTTTTTTTTCATTGGTTGACAATTCGCTCTATTTAATTAACAACGGCTTAACAAATGATACCATTAAAATGTGTACATTAAGGCAACAAGTAACATTGCTCGAAAAATCCGAAAACAGTCCACATCCACATTCGAAAAGCGGATATATATTCGATATCCAAAAAAAGAATACGAATGCGAATAAGAAAACATCTGCATCCAAAAAAAATTGCCTGATTTTTATCCAGAATATTGTTTATTTTATATGTATTTTAGTATAATGAATGTAAGTTAATTGTTTGTATCATATGCATTTAATGCATATTAACTACTCAAAACTACTTATTATGATCATATTTGATGATTTTTCATACTTCTATAGTCGATGGAATTGAAAAAAAAAATTGATGTTAAACCAAAAATTTTAATTTATATTTCTTAATTTATAGACCTTTAGTGGATAAGATAATTATCTGATATCCACTCATATCCATGGATGTAGATATTCAATATCTGAAAATGATTTCGATTGCGGATATGACACTATCCGCATTTGAAAATATTCGTTGATAGGCCTAGCAATAAGTTGAATCGATGATTGATCTAAGGAAATATTTTGAAGTAAATGTCTTTATAATGTAAGAAAAATATAACCTAAAATAATTATATACGAGGAAATGATTAAAAAACAAAAAAAAAACATAATAAATAATATTTGTAAATTTGTTATAGATGACTGCACAAATAGCAACCTTAAATAAATAAACAAACAGTACATTTCCATGAAATATTATTATTGATTAGAAAAATATTTGAGCATGTTTATTATGTTTCAAATATGTTATAGCTTCATCAAAAAAGGTGTATCCATGACCAAAATCAACATAAAAGTAATCGTACCAATAAATAAAAAGCAAACAAGTGTACATCAAAATATAAAAAACTTGCCTATATCATTTGAGAAGTAAGGAAAGCTAATATACTTTATCGAAAAATATAATTATTTGCATAAATTTTCTAAACTTGTACCGTTGAACATAGTAGTGAGGTGGATAATAAACAAAACAACCATTTAACTAAGGTTATGGTTAAACTATTCCTAAGGAATACACGTTATTTCAATAAAACATAAAATATATGTAGTGTGCTTTTCATATTTATACTCTATCCAACCCCGTTAAGTAATTCAATAGACATCGATAACAACCTCGTCATTCATGTTCTACTCTTAAATTTTACTGAATAGAGATTAAAAGCTAATGAGTTATGGAAATTCATAAACTTAAACTAAATAGTATTATCAGTAAATTTATCCAAAATGACTTTGGTAAATTTGTCCAAAGTATAAATTTGTCCAAATAATTTGTTTGACCCCAAAACTGAAACAAACCAAATTTTAACAAATTTATAAAAGAAATTTAAACAGAAATGAGGTAACAAGTTGCTCAAGCAACTAGCGTCAGAGGCTTGAATGCTTCTTTTCTGCCAACCAAACAAGATTCCAAGCAACTTGAATTTATACTACGAATCAGATACCATGTAGCATTTCTTTACCTACAAGATGCTCACAGAATAATTGAAATATTAACAAAATTTGATTATGCAGTCTCAATCCATAGATGATTATTAATTTGCATATAATCATGCATGCAATACATGTTAGGATATGAATCTAATGATTAATTTACTAAAGAAGCGAAAACCAACAAAAGAAATAAAAGTTCATGGTGAATATAATTCTAAAATTCAAAATCAAGTATAAATTATAAATGTTTCAAAATGATACAACTTCAAATACACATTTAACTTATGTAACTATTTAACGACAAGCACCATTATCCCGATGGTTAAATGATTTGACTTTGGTGCGAGAGTTCACAAATTCAAAACTTGCGTAGCGTAATTCAAACATATATTGACAAATGATTTGTGATATGTTGTCCCAGTAACATACTGTATCTAAGTACCGTTTCAAAAAAAAAACAACTATTTAACAGCCACGCCTCAATGTATTTGTTATCACCATCTCATTTCATTTTTTAACAAATGCTATCATAATAGCTTTAGCAAGCCCGTGCCCATACGGAACTAAGGGAATCAAAAAGAATGAATTACCCCCATCACAATAACATTGTAAATTAAGTATCCAAGAATACAAATTGACACCAAAAGGTTTCAAAGAATGAGAATGTAAATTTGGATCCATTAAAGTTAAAGTTATTTTAAATGTTACTTTTATATTGTATTTTGCAATAAAAAAATTACTTTAACCTAAAGTGGGAAAATTTTATAAAGTACGTAATCATGGGAACTAGGGTCACGAAGATAAGTGAGAAGAGAGAAATGGAAAATAGACAGTGTGGAAATGAAAAGTGCGGGAATTAAAAAAATTAAGGGCCATGGTTTTCTAATGCTTAAATTCATTTTTTGGTTGCGTTTCTTTCGGCGTAAGCAAAGAGGAGAAATGTCTATAGTTGCATTTTGGTAACAAACGCTACCATATAGTGTAGCTAATAGCTACTTTTCTTGTAGTGTATAACAGCTGAATTACTACTGATATAAACATCTTCAGAAGACATGCTTCGATTAATATTTATATGAAAATAATCTTCGTGTCTAAACATAAAAAAGCACAATCTAGATTGCAAGTCGAAATCTGTTTCAATAATTCGGATTTTGTTTTCCAAATTAAAAGAGAACTCGAAAGAAGATGGTACGTATTCTTGGAAAACATTGCATAGACTAAATTTCAAATCGTGAAGAAAATAACCAATGGTAACTCTCTTGCTACAACTAATACCCATATTAACAAATTAACAAATACAACCAAAACACTTCCATTGTTATCATCGGAACTGCAACAACATAAAAAGAAGACACTATGTTTTGAATTTGAAATAACACAATAAAATATAAAAAAATAAACAGTATTAAAACTATATTGTAAGCATAAAGTAGAATAAACATGAACACAATAATTTGCAAATGCTAAAAGACATCTAGTAAAACAAATCTAAATTAAATTTTAATAAACAAGAGTAATATGTTTACCAAAAATGATAATCTACAACAATTCCATAGTAAAATGCAAATCATATTGCAGTTTTAATTTTTTAACAGAGTAAATACATACTGTGAATAACGAGCCATGGAATTTTTTAAATTTTTAGCCGAAAGTGGACAACGAGATTCATAAGGAAGGAGAAAGGAAAAGGACAAAAAAATGAATAACGACTGTGAATCAACAGTAAGGGCAAAATGAAAATAAAATAAGTAAAAGTTACTAAGAGAAAATAAATTTACAAATGGACAAGCGTCGAGCATTGAAAACAAGGACTTGAGAGTCGTTTCTTGTTTAAATATTATCTATAGGACGTTACACCCTTGTCATCCAGGTAAACAACATCAAATCCACTTCGAAGGTTTAAGTTGAATACGATATTCAAACTAAAGTTATTTAAAATAATTTGTATCATTGACATGGAACAAGTCAAAGTTTCACTCCCCTTAAAATGAAGCGGGTGATATACTATTATTTGTTAATGTTTGGTAAGAAGCTAAAACCTTATTTTAAGGTACTATTAAAATGTTTGTTTGACCGTACTTGAGAACATCTAGAGACCACAGTGTGAAATCATCCCGTAGTATTTGCGCGATCAGTCAAGTTTCCACACTGGATAGAAAAATAAGGGGTGATATAATACGCAAATTTGCGTGTCCCTGCTAAGAAAAAGACTGAGAGATAGAGTATAGTGTTTCATAGGGACCCACACATAGCTTTTCACAAAATTGGATGTGCACGTACTTTATAGTCGGCAACGTGAATTCATTTATAAAGTCAACATGGGATTTGTACAAATCATCTCTCCATTATCGATTTTAACGAAGAAAAATAATCATGGAGCTATATATCAAAAAAGAATTAGACAGAAATATGTAAAGGCCAGTCACCAGCGTCCGACTTTCATCAGATCTAAGACTTGGGCGGCCAATCATGATCATCACGCTCAACTTGAATAGTAGATTTAGGCAAAAATTATCTATTGGACAATTTACGAAAATCATTAGTGCAGATCGTACGAATGGATGGGGAAAAAATAGAAAGCGAGATGATGATCATAATTGAAGTTAAAACGTAGATACCATCATCTGTAATTCAAAAACAAACATTGGATTTGTACAAATCATCTCTCCAGTATCGATTTTAACGAAGAAATAATCATGGAGCTACATATAAAAAAAGAATTAGAGAGAAATATGTAAAAGCCAGTCACCAACGTACAAATTTCATCAGATCTAAGACTTGAGCGGCCAATCATGATCATCAAGCTCAACTTGAACAGTAAATTTAGGCAAAAATTATCTGTTGGACAATTTATGAAAAATCATTGGTGCAGATCGTACGAATGAATGGGAAAAAAATTGAAAAACAGAAGATGAGAGAGAACGAAGAGGGAGGCGAGGTAGTTTAAAGAACAGGTATCTGATTGAAGACGGAGAGAGTTTAAACTTTAAAGGAGCGGATTAGGGTTTGCTATTGTCTTGAATGACCGGGTGAAACTGAAATACACCGGCCCAATAGTCTGAAGAAAAAGGCCCAAATCTAAACAAAGTAAATGCCCATGTTGTTCAAGTTCTAACTTGGTTTTTATGATTTAAACCTGCTAAGCAGACAACCATGATTGGAGGAGAAAAAAACATGGTACAAAGGAGTTTGATGTCTAATTGCATTTGAGAGGTAGGTTTTTATTTGCAAATCCTTGATTTGTAATGTTTTGAAACTAATTGCCAAATTTTATATAGAAAAACTTAACAATAAATTATATATATGCCAAAAAATTATAATTGTAAAATTAAAAAGTGTCAATAAACTATTTTTATACAAATGAAAAAAAAAGAAGAGACAATTATCTAGAATTTCAAATTACTTACATGAGTAATGTAGCATAAAATTGCACTAACATACTCAAACTATGGAAAACAAAGATAATAATACTTTGCACTTTACATAGTGAAACCATAGGATATGAAATAAAAAATATTTTAAAAGTTACATGCTGCACTTTTAGAAATTATAATTAAATAATAATAGGAAAACAATGGTTATCTATGTATTCTAGAAAATGATCCACGTCTTCTATTCTTAAACATGCTATATTAGAACCGATAAATGGATCTGAGGCATTGATGTGTTTTTAAGTTTGTTCTTGGTGCATAGAAAGTACAAGAAAAGAAAACTTGTCTAAAACAAAAACTAATACAAACGAAGCTTAAAAATATGTATGTGTGTGTATGTGTATGCATGTATATGTATATATATGTATGTGTGTAAACGACCGCAAACTCGATATGAGGACATGTTATATAACACACACATACGCACACATATGTATGTATGTATATGTATATATGTGAACGACAGTAAACTCAATAAAAAAACATGCCAGATGATGCAAACAAGGCGCAATAAATGTAGAAAGTGCATAGGTAATGCATCCAACGCTGATAGGCACAGCACGTGCAAATACAGAACTTAACAAGCTAGTAGATGAAAACCTATGGAAACAGTTCTACGCAAATATGTTCGTCCAAATACTCGACCTTACCGTTTTTCCATAAAATGATAATTGTATTTACCAATGAATAGCCAAAATTGTCTTTTAATAAAAAAGATAGGTATGGTTATCAATTGAACAAAGGTAAATGACTATTTTATTTGCATTTTCTTAGCATGAGCATACGACCCATTTTTCTACATCTGGTAAACTAATTACTCATTGAACAAAAGGATTGAACTTACATTTTGAATATAAAGATAAATATATCTTTTTTTTAATTATGTTAAATGTCTAACAACTAAAAAAATTTCATTTGTCTTTATATCGAAACATCCTATTTTTTATCTTTGCCTTTTGGTGGATCAAACCTACATTTTGAATTTTAAAAAAATTGTGTTTATCTTTTTATCAAAACAAAAGCATCGCCCCCTTCCAAAATAACTCCCTACCCTTCGTCGTTTCTCCACTTTTTAGTTTAATAAAAAAATCCTGGCCCCACATCTCCACTCCAGGTCGCACATCTTCACACTTCCTCGACACTGCAACACCGCACAACTCACCAACACCGCCGCACAAACCATCGACACTGCCACAAGCTGCCTCACCACTACACAACCCACCGACACTGCCTCCAGCATCACCACCATGGAACCTTCATCGACTGTTGCAACTAGCGCGGCCATCCCCGCCGCAACTCCTCCTCTATCAGGTAATATTTACTATCCTACTTTTGCGATATGATTAAATTAGGTTATTATCCCTAATTTTGCAATTTGTCCTTGTTAACAAAGTCTATGTGTTCGGGATTAGTATAATGATGTGTGGTACAACTTTAGCTAATTGAAATGTCTAAAAGTTTATTGAGATCGCCTCATATTAATATTTCAAATAATTATTATATGTAAAACATTATTAATATGTATTGGAACTCACGTAACCTTGTAGTTCATTAGGTTATTATCTCTCATTACCGTATGATTATCCATAATTACCATATTAATATGTATTTAATGTTTGACTTTGTAATTTGGATATTTCAATATTCTGAAGTACAAAAATGTTTTCTCTCGAATTCTATTTGTCCAAAATTTGGATTTTTTTAAATTTTCTTTATAAATTTAATAATATATGAAATTATTATATATGGTATTACTAATAAAACCCCTAGATGTTTAATTTGGCTACATTTGATAAGTATCATATACGATTGTTTTATAGATATTCATTTTTTTGACCAAAACAGAAATCGATATTCACCTAATACGTTATTTGTCGGATTTATCCTAATATTAGACAAGTTATAAACACAATGATTGTGACGACCCGAAATTTTTGGATATTTAAAATTGGAATATTTAATTGATTTTAAATATTTTAAAGTTAATATTTAACTTGATTTCAAATATCACTATTTATTGAACAATTTAAATATTGAATTTAATAATTGGTACTTGGGTGAAATATGAAATCTGGAGTTTTGAGCTGGTTAAAAATAATTTGAAGGCTTGTAAAATTTATAATGATAAAATTGAAGATAATAAAAGTGATAAGATTGAATTTAAAGGTGATTTGTCCAGTTTTTAAAAATATATCGTTTAAACAGACATTTAAAAATAGCCTTTTGAGGCACAGTCTCAGAATTCGACGAAACCAGTTCCATGGGATCCGTAATAATGTATTATTATCGAATTTCAAATTTCGTAGTGTTTGGAGTTGTCGTATGATCGTACGATATATAAACGCACTGAAATTTATATCGAAAATTCAATATAATAGCTCGGTCCAATAAGCTATCTTCTCCATACGATCGAATTAGGACTCGAAACCTTTTCCGTTGCGTTCAAAATAGGGATATAACATTATAAAAGCCTAGCGGCACGCCTCGATAGGAGGTCGAGATTTTTTGTTGGGTAAATCGAGACAATTTGAAATTCAATTTAATATATATATATTTATTCACATACAATAATCAGCCTTCAGCTGAAATAATGTCACACCAGTGCTTTTTTATACCTCATTTCAGTCATTGTAGCTAGTATATCTCAGCACGCAAGCAGCCATTTTGAAGATAAGATAAAAAATAAAAATAAAAGTTAAGGGGCCGAACAAATCTTTTCCCCTTTTTTTAAAAGCACCGATCCCCTTCTTTCCCTTTTAGTTAAATCGAGTACCCTTTTCCAAAAGCATTAAAAAAAATCAAATCAAAACAATGGCCGAATTAAAAAATTTATTCGTTCTTCTTTAAATCCTTTTCCATTCATTCGTAATTATCTCGCATAACTCAAAATGGCCGAGATTGGGATGAGTCAGGAGCCACGCTAGGCTGGGAGGGTCGAATGGGGGCACGCATGCGCGTATGGGTGTAGCGACGTTTGAGGTTGGGTCGCGTGGGTGAAGCGTTGCATGTAGAGGAGAGGGTCATCGCGTTCGATGTGGGTGTCGCGAGTAGTGATCGGCGTCGAAGCTGTACGTGTGCGCATAGGGGTGGTCCGATTCGAATTGTGTTTAGGATTGTGGAGGCTCGCGTGAAGGGGAGGTCGGTGCCGACGGAGTCGTTGATAGTTGTGCAGAATGGGTTGCCTAGGGGGGGTGTCTACGGTCGAGTCAGTAAGGCAACGTTTTATTTACTGGAATTGAAAAAAAAATACAGTTTATGTATTTTAAATGTCAATGATAATAATATATATATATATGGATATACAATAAAGAAGAGAAAAATGTATTTATAGTAAGTTATAAATTAATTCTGTTTTTAATCTAATAAATATATATATATACATAATTAAATATATATAGATAAAACAGAAATATGAATATAGGTTAGATTTCAAAAAAATAAATAGTAAATTTAAATGTTGAAATAATTTATATAAATTAGATTTTAATTAATATAGATTATTTTTATATGTAGTTCGAAAATGGAAATAAAATATACATATACACATTTTTAAATCTTCTAGCCTATTTTGAACAATGTATTTGGTGATTAACTTGTTTAATTTAATTTATTTAATTATTTTTTAGTTACTAAAAGATTTTAAGGGAAAATTAGTTTAAATTAAATTATTAGTTAAAATTACATAAGTAAATGGTGATTAATTGTTTGTTTAATTCGAATAGTAATAAATCGTGAAATATTTATAAAAGGTCAAAATCGTGAAGAAAACAAGCGAGATGGAAATGGGATTGCAAGTAAAAAGCAAAGGTGAGTTAATCTCACTCATTTGGATTACCATTTAAATTTAATAGTTAAATTTAAATTTATGGATTGATTGTTTGAATTGATATTATATATAATAGTATATATATATATTGGAGTGATTGATATTCCCGCATTATATAGCGGATGAGACCCTATGCGCCCCGCATAATAGCGGATGACCCTTTATACAACGATATCCCCCTCGAAGTGGGATTGGTATATTATTTTGTGCTAACATCTGTGGATGCAGGGAAACAGGTTGGAGGGATCCAATTGGATTTCCTCACAAATGTTGAATTTATTTTCATATTCAGTTATGTGATTATTTGATAATCTGTGATTGATTATATTGGGAATTGAAATTATTGAATGCTATGGTTTGACTGAATATATTTTGGAAATTTAAGATGACAAAATAATAAAGGTTTGATTTTTGAATAAAAGTATAAGAGAGAATTTTAAGTAAATTAAATATAGTGAATTTGGACAAATTTAAAAGAACGAATTTGGGAAAGGAGAAAAGTTGATTTTTAAAACTTTATCAAATAAATTCCAAGAACGGGAAATAGAGATTTTAAATAAATGAAGTTTTTAAGCTAAAGCAATATTGTTAAGAATTAAAGAAATTATTTTAAATTCAAGATTTAAAATGTTGGAAAGAAATAAAGGGAGAATTTTGAAATAAGTATGAAATTGATATTCTGGATTTAAATAGATTTTTTTAAATCATAAATAAAGGAGTGAATCTAAATTGATGGTTTTGAAATAAATCTGGGCAAGTAAAGGAATTTATTTTAAATGGAGTTAATTTTGAAATCGATTTGGAAACAACTAAGTGTTGAAACTGTGATTAAAGGAGGATGGAATTATGGAATTTATAAACGGGGTTATAAATAAAGTGAAATATTTATCAGTGGATAAATTTGGAAGTATAAATTCACGGTGGGAATTTACAAGGAGATGATATTTTGTTTTAGAAATAAATAGTGGTTTATTTTTTAAAAAGTGAGTAAAAGTAATTTTACGGGTTTGGGACGTAAATTAAATTGGGATAAATCGAGAAGGATTTATTAACTGATTAAATGGACTATATTGGAATGGAAAGTGTATTTTCCTGGAAAAAGCCAAGTATGTTTTCAAAGTAGATTTTTAAGTATAAGTTAAAAGTTCTAAAATTCTTTTAAAAGAACGTTTTTTTTTGTAAAATTTATTATTTAAGTTGTTTAAAATTTTAAAGGTAAATGTTTATTAAGTTAATTACAGTAGTAATTATTTTAAAGGTTAAATTGGTATTATGATTAAAAAGATAATTATTAAATATTTATATTTTATAAAGTAGCTTTATTTTTAAAAAGTAGTTTGGCTAAAGTTTTTATTTGAAAAATCAGTATAAAATTTCATATCTTTTATTTTTAATAAAGTCTTTTAAGTAGTTTTATTTTAAAATGTTTTAAGTATATATTTTTGGATAAAGTGATTTAATTTTTTTAAAATCTAATTCAATAAGATTTGGCGTTTTCTGTGGAAATAAACAAATGGTTGAAATTTGTTCCGTAAGAATAAAATGAGATTTGTAACTATTTTCAAAGTGTTGAAACATGAACATAATATCTTGGGTAGATATTTTTGTGATAAATAATTTGGAAAATTATTTAAATCTGATGCTTGCTTGTGGATGTTATATGATAGTTAAATAACCGACTATCAATATTGGCCAATGCGCTAATCGTTTCGAAGAGACCAGGACCGGGATTAATTTCCCGAAAACCACTTCGATCCTATTTGAACGTTTTCGTGAAGAAGACAAGAGCTTGGAATCGGAGATGGAGCAGTGAAGTGCAAGGGCTAATCACCACTAATTTTGAGGGTGATTCCAAAATGGATGTTGTAGGAGTAGTGCCTTCGGTTTTGTTCGGACTGGGAACAGACTTGTATGGATGAATGCTTTCAGAACATCGTCAGGAGGACGATGAGCATTATAAGTGAATGTGTTCTAAAAAGGTAATGCATAGCCTCAAGCCTCATCAACCGAGAATGGCTAAAACAGGGGAGGTGCAGCAAGGCTAAGTGGCTAGCAACCAATTAGGGTAAGGTCATCCCTGTCTAGATGTCCCTTTTATTGGGCTATGTAGACGGTTGCTGATCCCAAACGCGGGGTGATCTTATTCGGACTATCTAGTAAGGGGTAGCTCCAGTCTTGTGTTGTAGGGGATCAGGGTGGATCCTCGGTACTCTAATCTAGACCAGGTGCTGTGACGGGCGGTACCCCAGTAGCTCTACCGTTGTATGGAATCCAATCTCAAATAAGCACATGTACGGTTTTGATTCTGTCCAACTATTGCTGGAACGTGAGATGCAAGCATTTCAGCTAGATTCTATTTTACTTTCTATAGACACTATTATAATATCAAATGGATTTGATAAAAATGTTTTGGTTATCGTAAGGTAAAAACCCGGCATGTTTATTTGTGGCGTTGTCACATACCGAAATTTCGACTTTCGAAAATTCAACATCGATACTCACTTTATCGACTGTCGAGCAATCGAGTGCCGGAAACTCCAATAGTGAGGGTTTTAGAAAGAAGAAATAGAAGAAAAAGAGAAGAAGGAGAGAAAGAAAGAACAACTGAACAACATCAGACAGAAAACAATATCAGAATCTTACACATCGCAGCGGAACAATATATAATAGATAAACACTAGTCTTTTAAAACAAAGAACTACATCAGTTTATACATACATCAATCATCAGAGTCAATATACAACAATGGACAGTTATATAAACTCGTCCTCATACAGAATACACAGCGGAATAAATACTATCAGATACAAATACTACGTCTCGTCCTCCAGCTCATCTCCAAAGCTCCAGAATATCCAGAATATCCTGATAATCTAACTCTAGACTGCCCGTGTGGAAAATTTATGGGCACCCAGAGTTTAGAAGGGAACAATAAACTCCGAGTCAGTCATGGTGACTGGTGTGAGATCGTAAAACAGTTATTCTTTAAAAATAAACAGCAGAGAATTTTAAAGTCAATTCGCAATGCTTTTGGAAAATGAAACTACCATAAGACCTCCCACCACACACACAATGCAAACGCAGAATTGGAGGAGATTTCTTCTTATGATAGTCAAAGATGCTTACTACGCAAAATCAAATCATTTTTGATATTATTATTAGTGCATAGTGTAGAAACCATTTCGAAAGTATAATATTAATCTTAGCCAACATACGACCAGTATCGTATGCCTACTATAGCTACCATCTAAACAGTGGTGACCACCGTACGTAAATGGCAGGTTCTACAACTAATACCGTACAAAGTTCGTATTGGAGTCTGGATTTCCAACAAATGGTCAGGCTAAGGAACTTCCTATCCACGATGTGTACGTCCCTGGAATAGACGACCCGAGAACCTAACCGGATCTCTGCCAACACAAGGCCGGGTTACCTCTGCAAAAATAGGTAACTACTGACACGCGTATGTCATCCCTCGATCGTCACCGATCTTCCCGAGGATCCCCGATTCGCAACAAACCACATAGATAATAATAATGCAGTAACCACAGAGGTTAAGTATCTGGGCTCCATACCATGATACCACCTTTATCCAGAAGGAATGACATACACTAAGGGGCGCTACTCCCTAGAACCTTGCTGCATTCGTCCTGTTTCGACCATTTCCGGGGTGTGAGGCTCGATGAAGTCTCGTCCACAAAGCTACGCTTTCTATAAAAAGCCCTGCTACGGGTCAAACAAAATGATCAACCTATGATCACAAAGATATAAGATCAAACAAATGATCATATCGCAAATGATCAAACACTGATCATTTCACAGCAACACTCAGTATGCCACGTTACCAAATTGGGATATATTGCTGATAAATTTCAACTACATAACCTCTGAGCTCGTACGTCTCAGAGAAGGGTGTTAAGCTAAGAGAATAAATTCTCCGCCACCAACAGAAATGTATTTGAAAGAACTCAGCTTTATATCTCAAATTGTAACGTCAGACACACAATCCATACAAGTCTGTTCCGGGATCGAACAGAACCGAAGGCACTTCTCACGAAGCCCTTGCAATTCCGGATAATTTTCAATCACATCAGGACTTCCCGTCACTAAGGGTGATAAAACCTCTAAATCGAAGATCAGTCGATGTAGAGTAACTCGACGGTAATCCTTCCGTTTTCAAAAATATCCGGTCTTCAACACCGGTCTTCGAATGCGATTCATAACGACGTATCACATATTCGGAATGGGTTATACGACCCCATGGTCCTTTCCCGGCTAACCCGAATAGTGAGCGATTATAAAAAAAATAAGTGTGGCATTCAAATTCATCCAATTCACAACAAATACCTACTCAAGGTAATTATTGATAGTCGGTTATTTAACTATCAATAAAGATGCGCAACATCATCAGATTCTAAATAATTTTCCAAATTATTCTATCTTCCAAAATATCTTTTACTAGATATAAAATTTTCACACTTAACCATTTGAAAACAATTTCAAATCAAATTTCCACACTTCAAAAATAAATCAATATTTGTTTTTAAACAACTTCGCTTTCTTTTATAAATTCCATAGTGAATTTATATCTTTCAAAATATCTACTGATATACGATTTTCAAACGTTTCAAATATTCAATTTCAATTTATCTTTAAAAAGATAAATTCTCAAAACGTTCGTTTCATATTGGAAAAGCAATTCCATACTTATTTAAAAATAAGTATTTCACAAATCTATTTATTTTCAACACTTGGAAAATATTCGATATACTTAAATCCAATTAAGTATATTTTTCATTCTTTAAGGAAATCCATTTTCTATAACAACATCAATTTGAGTCAAAACGAATGTTACGTAAAACATCGTTACGACGACTCAAAATCACTAGTATAGGGATTCGAAATTAAAATAGATATATAAATCCTAATACTACATAAAACATTTCCTTTCGGAAATCATTTACTATAACAACAGTGTTATAGTCCACCATTTCCTTATTTTTCTCGAAAACGTCTATTTCAACAATAAATGTTGAAATCTATGTATTCGATACTTAACACGTTTTAAAACATCTTTTAAAACAGTTACTTCATTTTTATAATATCGCTTTCCCAAAACCATATCCATTCTACTTCAAAAATATATTCACTGTCCAAAATCGTGAATATACTTCACTTAACCAAATTTCAAACTTTACTACTCATTTATTTCAAATAAAAATTCGCTATCCAAAACGCGAATATATCTTCTTTAAATAACCTTCTATATTTAATTTATCAATTTCAATTTATTTCGAATCTATAAAACAATGTTTATAAATTCTGTTTCTCTCTTATAACAACTTGCTTTATAAACTCTCTTAGATAACCTTCCATAATTCATTTATCAAAATTGAATGATTTTAGATTTATAAGACAATCTTTATAAATTTCTTTTACGCTTTATAACAATTTCAGCTTCAAAAAATCATTTTATCAGCAAGTTCTATTTATATTCCATCTAAGGGCAAAAAATCAAATTTATGAGTAGATTTTCTTATAAATCTTTTATTCCACAATTTCATTCACATTTTATAACTTCAAAATTTATCAATCCATAGATTTTGTATCTTCACATTTCATAATTATAAATTCATATCTTCACATTTTAAAATTATAAATTTTTGGGCGTTTATTTATTTGAAAATAAATCAACTCACAAATTAAATAAAACGTCTATTCCAACAATAACTTTTAAAACCCTTTTTAAAGTAAAAGATGTTATTTTTAAACTTCAAAACTGAATCCGATGATGCAACGCATCAATTAGTCAATCACAACAGTCAATATCATATCTCAACATATGATAACAGAATATATATCAACATCTGTAAATAAATAAATACAGTTGAGGAATCCAGTTGGATCCCTCCAACCTGTTTTCCTGCATCCAAAGATGTTAGCACAATACCAATTCCGCTCCAGTACGGAATTATCGCGGTATATAGGTTTTTATAAATCCGCTTACTAACGGCGCAATAGGGTCTCATCCGCTATACGAGGCGGGAATCATCAATCCAATATATACATATGCCAATATGTATATACTGCTATATATATAGATATATCCTATCATATCTAATAGCACATCAAATAGCAATCAACACAATCAATAACTGCAATTCAAAATTAAATCTGAGTGAGAAGATCTCACCTTAGCTTTTAAATTTTGCAATCCAATCCAATTCGTCTTGTTCCCTTTACGATTTCAAACTGTATAAACATTTATACGATTTATTAATATTCGAACAGATCGAATAATAAATTTTCATTTGATAATTTTGATTCATCGATGATTTCACTTTAAACAGTTAATTTTAAATTCTAACTGATTTTCGTTTTGAAATAAACTTATTTAACTAAGATTTTATTTTGTCCCAATTTCTTTTAATAAATTTATCTAACTAAAAATGAAATTTACAACTAAGTTTCTTTTAATAAATATTTTCATATATGATATACCTATTTATTACTTTTAAATTAAAACAGATTTTTTTTTCTTAACTTAAATTAGCACTTAAAATTCCCTTTTCGTTTTACATATAAAATTTTAACATCTGTAAATTCCCGATGGCCTAAGCAAATAAGGTGAATAAAAATTCTCATTAGCTGCTAAATTACCTCACTGACATCGAACCCCAACGATCGCCAGAAGCCACCACTTCGACCACGAGCTCGAGTTCAACGCCCCCTTCGAAAACCAGGCTTCGCCCTACCCATTTCACAACTGCTCTTCACCTTGCTCTTGAATCGCCACGTCGAGCCCTCCACGCGCGCACGCCCAGTCGCGAACTCGCGAACCACCACCATTTCTTCAATCCCTCCTCGCCATCGAATCGATCGCGCGCGCGCCCTCATCACCGCGTCGCACTCCTCCTGCCACCCAGTCGCGAATCCCACCAAGTCGCCAATCGCCGCCCACAGCCCTAACATCACGGCGCGAGCTCACGCGAAATCAAAATCGCGACGTCCCCATTCGCGAATATCACCGTTTGCCAGTTCGCGAATCCCCAGAAGCCGATGTCGAAGTCGTGACCCCCTCCGTTCCACTCGCGATTCAAAGAAGCTCGATCGCCATTCGATTTAACTCTGTAGAAGCTGGAACGAGATTAAATTTTTGAAGAGAGGGACGCGATTTTCTCACAGGCTTCGGCCATTATTTTTTTATTTGAACGAGATATTTTTTTTTCTCGAACTGATCTACCTGCGTGAAAATTTAAAAAGAGATGGGGAGGGGACGAAAGAACGTGCAATCACGATTTCTTTACCATGATCTTCTGCGTGATTTGAGGGGAGAAAACGTGGGTAAGATGTCGGCAAAAGAAAAAAAACTTTAAATTAAAATTAAAATTTTTAAATTGAAATCGATTAAATTTCAATGCGTTTACACGTCGTATTCGCACATAACAACTCCAAATGCCACGAAATTTGAAATCCGGCAATAATTCAATTTTACGGACCCAATGGCACTGGTTTCGTCGAATTCCGAGACTGTGTGAAAAATGACTATTTTATAAATATCGGTTCGAACGATTCATTTCAAAACTGAACAAAACAGTCTAAATTTCAATTCTGAAGCTGCTGTTATCTCCAGTGTTATCAATACGAATTTTAAAAGCTTTCGAAATATTTTTCTTCAGCTTAAAACTGAAGATTCAAATTTTTATCCAGTTCAATAGATTAAATTATAAAATTTAATCGCCAAATTCTAAATTATATTCGGGATTCAAATTAAATCACCGTTCAAATATTTAAAATAAATTAAATATTTTCAATTTAATTCGTTCAAAATTCTGGGTCGTTACAGACTTCCCCCCTTAAAAGAATTTCGTCCTCGAAATTACAAGTTAGGAAAAGTGGTCCTTAACTCGTCTACTATTTTTCACAATCCAATAGTTTTATCAATTTATCAAAACAAATCTTCCTACTAAAGATTCGTTATCAATTCAACTAAATTTCCAACTTCAATTTTAAGTTTCAAACAACATTGTTTAACTTCTAAATTCAAATTCGAATTCAAACTCAAATTTAAACTTTCAAAATTTTCTCAAAAATTTTCTAACACCCTAAATTCCCGAAAAATTTCGCCAGCGTCTCCTTTGCGCGGCTAATACGGTACAACTACAAAACGTCCCTACGGACTCTCAGATTTCAAAAAGAAAAAGAAAAAGCCAAACGGCTAGAGAGAAATCATCAAAAACTCATATTAAAACTCAAATACATACCTTTTGTCGAGCAATTCAAATTATCTGTGAAATCAATTTCAATTTCCTTTATACCTGTATATCCTACTAGCCATAATATCTAGTTACACATTCAATCCAATTTGCAAATTCTATTACAAAATTTCCAATATCAACTGCTTATACATCTTTACTTCACTATTGCAGTAATATCTTATTATTATTCAACTTTACATTTCAAATTCATTTGTATTCAATTTACCATTTCAATTCAATTTGGGTTCTATTTAACTTCTAAATATTGAATTTTATCAATTATCTTTCATTCACAACTGCATCATTTTAAATTAGTTTCATTTACTAATTTATCACAAATTCAATTCTCTCTATTCAAATTTGTTTCAACATTCAGTTTCAATTTTATTCACTTACAATTGTAAATTCCGTTCATTTGAAATTTATTTCTACTCACTTGAATTTATCTTCAATTTCGAACCATCCCTTTTATTTAGTTCACAATTCAAGGTTTAATTTCACTAATTTAACTTTCAATTTCGCTTTCATTAAATCACAATTGATTCATTTGTACTTACATTTATTTAACTTCATCTTTAAGTTAAATTTATTCTACCAAAATTCAACTGTATAAGTTATCAACTTATTAATATTTCGTAAGTATTTTAAATAGGATTCCAGAGTCGTTTCCACTTTTTCAAAACCATTTGAAAACAATTCAAATTATCCTTTGAATTTTCCTAAAACCAAACCCAAATTTTCAAAACAACCTCCATTTAAAACCATTTGGCAGCAATCCCTCTTTTGGAAACCCGAAAATGAACATCAGTGATGCTGCAGTCATTACCGAAGTTATTTTCCAGCGACCGACAAGAGTTTAGAGCTTTTCATCTCTTCAGAATACTTTTCCAAAACCTTCGAAATCCATTTTCAAATCAAAAAGATTTAAACTTTCAAATCTCCAAAATTTTCAAATCCTTTTCAAAACATTTCCAAATACTCCTCTGGAATTCCGTTTCAACTTTTAAGTCACATTTATAATTCATATTCTCAAATTTCATTTGTATATGAATTTATTTCTTAACTTTCGAGTTATGATTTCGATTTCTTATTCAATTTCCATGATAATAATTTACTATTATTACCTCCTAACATCCATGCAACCATATACTGTAATAATTTATAGAAAACCATTTCTTTTATATACAAAAAAATTGTTTTGGGTAAAATTATCTCATTTACCCTATTTAAAACAATACTGTGCCGAATTGTTCTATTCAAGTGTTTAGGGATCCCTATCAATGATCGTTAATTACTCGTATTGACCAGAATCCATATACCACTCAATAAATCAATCATCACAATATAAAACAATTTTATATTCAAATAACAAATACGCGCTCATATCTATTATTACACTCAACTCATTCTAGAGTACTGCTGACTCTATCTCTAATGAGTAACACCCAACAGAGCAGGGTTGTCGCTTAACCATATGCTCTGATACCACTTTGTCACATACCGAAATTTCGACTTTCGAAAATTCAACATCGATACTCACTTTATCGACTGTCGAGCAATCGAGTGCCGGAAACTCCAATAGTGAGGGTTTTAGAAAGAAGAAATAGAAGAAAAAGAGAAGAAGGAGAGAAAGAAAGAACAACTGAACAACATCAGACAGAAAACAATATCAGAATCTTACACATCGCAGCGGAACAATATATAATAGATAAACACTAGTCTTTTAAAACAAAGAACTACATCAGTTTATACATACATCAATCATCAGAGTCAATATACAACAATGGACAGTTATATAAACTCGTCCTCATACAGAATACACAGCGGAATAAATACTATCAGATACAAATACTACGTCTCGTCCTCCAGCTCATCTCCAAAGCTCCAGAATATCCAGAATATCCTGATAATCTAACTCTAGACTGCCCGTGTGGAAAATTTATGGGCACCCAGAGTTTAGAAGGGAACAATAAACTCCGAGTCAGTCATGGTGACTGGTGTGAGATCGTAAAACAGTTATTCTTTAAAAATAAACAGCAGAGAATTTTAAAGTCAATTCGCAATGCTTTTGGAAAATGAAACTACCATAAGACCTCCCACCACACACACAATGCAAACGCAGAATTGGAGGAGATTTCTTCTTATGATAGTCAAAGATGCTTACTACGCAAAATCAAATCATTTTTGATATTATTATTAGTGCATAGTGTAGAAACCATTTCGAAAGTATAATATTAATCTTAGCCAACATACGACCAGTATCGTATGCCTACTATAGCTACCATCTAAACAGTGGTGACCACCGTACGTAAATGGCAGGTTCTACAACTAATACCGTACAAAGTTCGTATTGGAGTCTGGATTTCCAACAAATGGTCAGGCTAAGGAACTTCCTATCCACGATGGGTACGTCCCTGGAATAGACGACCCGAGAACCTAACCGGATCTCTGCCAACACAAGGCCGGGTTACCTCTGCAAAAATAGGTAACTACTGACACGCGTATGTCATCCCTCGATCGTCACCGATCTTCCCGAGGATCCCCGATTCGCAACAAACCACATAGATAATAATAATGCAGTAACCACAGAGGTTAAGTATCTGGGCTCCATACCATGATACCACCTTTATCCAGAAGGAATGACATACACTAAGGGGCGCTACTCCCTAGAACCTTGCTGCATTCGTCCTGTTTCGACCATTTCCGGGGTGTGAGGCTCGATGAAGTCTCGTCCACAAAGCTACGCTTTCTATAAAAAGCCCTGCTACGGGTCAAACAAAATGATCAACCTATGATCACAAAGATATAAGATCAAACAAATGATCATATCGCAAATGATCAAACACTGATCATTTCACAGCAACACTCAGTATGCCACGTTACCAAATTGGGATATATTGCTGATAAATTTCAACTACATAACCTCTGAGCTCGTACGTCTCAGAGAAGGGTGTTAAGCTAAGAGAATAAATTCTCCGCCACCAACAGA
Source organism: Allium fistulosum (assembly GCA_030737815.1). NCBI lineage: Eukaryota > Viridiplantae > Streptophyta > Magnoliopsida > Asparagales > Amaryllidaceae > Allium > Allium fistulosum. The sequence goes on along the minus strand of CM060907.1, from coordinate 417,155,995 downwards.
AATGTATTTGAAAGAACTCAGCTTTATATCTCAAATTGTAACGTCAGACACACAATCCATACAAGTCTGTTCCGGGATCGAACAGAACCGAAGGCACTTCTCACGAAGCCCTTGCAATTCCGGATAATTTTCAATCACATCAGGACTTCCCGTCACTAAGGGTGATAAAACCTCTAAATCGAAGATCAGTCGATGTAGAGTAACTCGACGGTAATCCTTCCGTTTTCAAAAATATCCGGTCTTCAACACCGGTCTTCGAATGCGATTCATAACGACGTATCACATATTCGGAATGGGTTATACGACCCTATGGTCCTTTCCCGGCTAACCCGAATAGTGAGCGATTATAAAAAAAATAAGTGTGGCATTCAAATTCATCCAATTCACAACAAATACCTACTCAAGGTAATTATTGATAGTCGGTTATTTAACTATCAATAAAGATGCGCAACATCATCAGATTCTAAATAATTTTCCAAATTATTCTATCTTCCAAAATATCTTTTACTAGATATAAAATTTTCACACTTAACCATTTGAAAACAATTTCAAATCAAATTTCCACACTTCAAAAATAAATCAATATTTGTTTTTAAACAACTTCGCTTTCTTTTATAAATTCCATAGTGAATTTATATCTTTCAAAATATCTACTGATATACGATTTTCAAACGTTTCAAATATTCAATTTCAATTTATCTTTAAAAAGATAAATTCTCAAAACGTTCGTTTCATATTGGAAAAGCAATTCCATACTTATTTAAAAATAAGTATTTCACAAATCTATTTATTTTCAACACTTGGAAAATATTCGATATACTTAAATCCAATTAAGTATATTTTTCATTCTTTAAGGAAATCCATTTTCTATAACAACATCAATTTGAGTCAAAACGAATGTTACGTAAAACATCGTTACGACGACTCAAAATCACTAGTATAGGGATTCGAAATTAAAATAGATATATAAATCCTAATACTACATAAAACATTTCCTTTCGGAAATCATTTACTATAACAACAGTGTTATAGTCCACCATTTCCTTATTTTTCTCGAAAACGTCTATTTCAACAATAAATGTTGAAATCTATGTATTCGATACTTAACACGTTTTAAAACATCTTTTAAAACAGTTACTTCATTTTTATAATATCGCTTTCCCAAAACCATATCCATTCTACTTCAAAAATATATTCACTGTCCAAAATCGTGAATATACTTCACTTAACCAAATTTCAAACTTTACTACTCATTTATTTCAAATAAAAATTCGCTATCCAAAACGCGAATATATCTTCTTTAAATAACCTTCTATATTTAATTTATCAATTTCAATTTATTTCGAATCTATAAAACAATGTTTATAAATTCTGTTTCTCTCTTATAACAACTTGCTTTATAAACTCTCTTAGATAACCTTCCATAATTCATTTATCAAAATTGAATGATTTTAGATTTATAAGACAATCTTTATAAATTTCTTTTACGCTTTATAACAATTTCAGCTTCAAAAAATCATTTTATCAGCAAGTTCTATTTATATTCCATCTAAGGGCAAAAAATCAAATTTATGAGTAGATTTTCTTATAAATCTTTTATTCCACAATTTCATTCACATTTTATAACTTCAAAATTTATCAATCCATAGATTTTGTATCTTCACATTTCATAATTATAAATTCATATCTTCACATTTTAAAATTATAAATTTTTGGGCGTTTATTTATTTGAAAATAAATCAACTCACAAATTAAATAAAACGTCTATTCCAACAATAACTTTTAAAACCCTTTTTAAAGTAAAAGATGTTATTTTTAAACTTCAAAACTGAATCCGATGATGCAACGCATCAATTAGTCAATCACAACAGTCAATATCATATCTCAACATATGATAACAGAATATATATCAACATCTGTAAATAAATAAATACAGTTGAGGAATCCAGTTGGATCCCTCCAACCTGTTTTCCTGCATCCAAAGATGTTAGCACAATACCAATTCCGCTCCAGTACGGAATTATCGCGGTATATAGGTTTTTATAAATCCGCTTACTAACGGCGCAATAGGGTCTCATCCGCTATACGAGGCGGGAATCATCAATCCAATATATACATATGCCAATATGTATATACTGCTATATATATAGATATATCCTATCATATCTAATAGCACATCAAATAGCAATCAACACAATCAATAACTGCAATTCAAAATTAAATCTGAGTGAGAAGATCTCACCTTAGCTTTTAAATTTTGCAATCCAATCCAATTCGTCTTGTTCCCTTTACGATTTCAAACTGTATAAACATTTATACGATTTATTAATATTCGAACAGATCGAATAATAAATTTTCATTTGATAATTTTGATTCATCGATGATTTCACTTTAAACAGTTAATTTTAAATTCTAACTGATTTCCGTTTTGAAATAAACTTATTTAACTAAGATTTTATTTTGTCCCAATTTCTTTTAATAAATTTATCTAACTAAAAATGAAATTTACAACTAAGTTTCTTTTAATAAATATTTTCATATATGATATACCTATTTATTACTTTTAAATTAAAACAGATTTTTTTTTTCTTAACTTAAATTAGCACTTAAAATTCCCTTTTCGTTTTACATATAAAATTTTAACATCTGTAAATTCCCGATGGCCTAAGCAAATAAGGTGAATAAAAATTCTCATTAGCTGCTAAATTACCTCACTGACATCGAACCCCAACGATCGCCAGAAGCCACCACTTCGACCACGAGCTCGAGTTCAACGCCCCCTTCGAAAACCAGGCTTCGCCCTACCCATTTCACAACTGCTCTTCACCTTGCTCTTGAATCGCCACGTCGAGCCCTCCACGCGCGCACGCCCAGTCGCGAACTCGCGAACCACCACCATTTCTTCAATCCCTCCTCGCCATCGAATCGATCGCGCGCGCGCCCTCATCACCGCGTCGCACTCCTCCTGCCACCCAGTCGCGAATCCCACCAAGTCGCCAATCGCCGCCCACAGCCCTAACATCACGGCGCGAGCTCACGCGAAATCAAAATCGCGACGTCCCCATTCGCGAATATCACCGTTTGCCAGTTCGCGAATCCCCAGAAGCCGATGTCGAAGTCGTGACCCCCTCCGTTCCACTCGCGATTCAAAGAAGCTCGATCGCCATTCGATTTAACTCTGTAGAAGCTGGAACGAGATTAAATTTTTGAAGAGAGGGACGCGATTTTCTCACAGGCTTCGGCCATTATTTTTTTATTTGAACGAGATATTTTTTTTTTTCTCGAACTGATCTACCTGCGTGAAAATTTAAAAAGAGATGGGGAGGGGACGAAAGAACGTGCAATCACGATTTCTTTACCATGATCTTCTGCGTGATTTGAGGGGAGAAAACGTGGGTAAGATGTCGGCAAAAGAAAAAAAACTTTAAATTAAAATTAAAATTTTTAAATTGAAATCGATTAAATTTCAATGCGTTTACACGTCGTATTCGCACATAACAACTCCAAATGCCACGAAATTTGAAATCCGGCAATAATTCAATTTTACGGACCCAATGGCACTGGTTTCGTCGAATTCCGAGACTGTGTGAAAAATGACTATTTTATAAATATCGGTTCGAACGATTCATTTCAAAACTGAACAAAACAGTCTAAATTTCAATTCTGAAGCTGCTGTTATCTCCAGTGTTATCAATACGAATTTTAAAAGCTTTCGAAATATTTTTCTTCAGCTTAAAACTGAAGATTCAAATTTTTATCCAGTTCAATAGATTAAATTATAAAATTTAATCGCCAAATTCTAAATTATATTCGGGATTCAAATTAAATCACCGTTCAAATATTTAAAATAAATTAAATATTTTCAATTTAATTCGTTCAAAATTCTGGGTCGTTACAGGCGTGGTCTTACGAGATACATTTGATTTCAAATGATTTTGAAAACTTTAATAATCCAATTGAGTGTGTTTTCTCACGTAGGTTTTCTAGACTGACTCGGGTGTTATTTTATTATGATGCTCGGGTCAGACTGAGTATTACAGATACATGATAGGATGCTATGGAGCTCAGGAGACGAGCTGGATGGCGAGACGTATCACACGTACTTGATGTATATTCCGCTGTGCAATGTAAGCTGTATAGTCAGCTTTGTGAGGACAAGTTAATATAACTGTCCAATATTTTGCTATGATTATGTTGTACTCTGTTGATGTAATGTATAGAACAGATATAGTTCTTTTTGTATAAAGATCAGTCATTTATCTATTATATATTGTTCCGTTGCGATTGTGAGATTCTGATGTTGTTTTGTTTTCTCTTCTTCTACCTCCATCTTCTTTCCCTTACGGTCTGTTTTTCGACATTCGATTGTTCGTCATTTAATACAGTGGACGTATTAATGTCGATTTTCGAGCGCCGAAAAATTGGGTCGTGACATTTGGTATCAGAGCTGAAGGTTAAGCGAGTACCTTGGCTCTGGTGAGGATTACTCATTAAAGTTTGGGTCGATAGTGCTCTAGAATGAGTTTGAGTGTATTAATAGATACGAGCGCATATTTGTTAGTGAATATAAATGGTTTTATATCGTGTTGATTGATTTATTGAGTGGCTAATGAACTCTGGTCGGAACATTCCGTACAACTGTACCAATAGGGGTTTCTAAACACTTGAATAGGACAATTCGACATAGTGTTGTTTTAAAATGGGTAAATGAGATAATTTTGCCTAAAATTATTTTCGTATATAAAAGAAATAATTTTTGTAAATTATTATAGTATATGGTTGCTTGGTTGTTAGGAAGTGATAATATTAGATTGTTCTCATTACTGTTAGAAAAATTGAATAAAAGTTGAAATTATAACCGAAAGTTAAATTTATATAACAAAATGGAGTTTGTAAATATGAATTATAAATGTGATTTATAATTTTAAATAGAATAAAATTTCAGAGTAATATTTGAATATAGATTGAGGATTTGAAAATTCAAAATTTGGAAAATTTAATTTCCTTTGAGTTTGAAAATGATTTTTTTAAAGGCTTTGGAGGAATAATAGTGATATTATTCGGAAATATTTTTGAATTGAATGCAAAAACTGGTGAGATTTGGAATTTAAAAATATTTGAAATGTTTTAAAGGAATGAAAGCACTGAACTCACTTCGGTCGCTGGAAAATAATTTCGGTTATGACTGCAGCATTATCGATGTTCATTTTCGAGTTTCCAAGAGAGGAATTGCTACCAAAATATTTTAAAATTGGAGTTGTTTGCAAACTGGGTTTGGTTTTAAAATTCAAAGGATAATTTGATATGCAAATGAATTATGTATATATAATTGATTTCAGAAATGATTTTGAAATGTTGAGTAATTGTTTAAAAGACTCTGGAATCTTATTTAAAATGTTTATGGAATATAAATAAGTTTGATAACTTATAAAAATTTGAAATTTTTTAGAATCCAATTTAACTTGGAAGGAGTTAAATAAAAGTAAGGGTGATAATAAAATAAAATGACAAGTTAACCAATTAATTGAAGCAAATTAAAGAGGTGTAAATGGGTTGGAGAACTTATAAAAGTTTAAAAAAATTTGAATTGGATCGGAATGAAATTTAATCTAGTTAAATAAAAGTGAATTTGAGGAAACGGAACTAAGTAAGCTAAATGGAATGGCTATTGAAATAAAAAGTATTAGTTGGAAATAAATTTGTGACTGAATAAGTTAATTTAAATTTGTAAGTAAATGGAAAATTTGTCAAGTTGGACTAAATAAAATAAAGGATTGAAAATAAAATTAGTAAGTAAACTAATTGATTTAAACGAGTAAGCAAATGAATGGAAAATGAATATTGGAAGGATATTTGATTTAAATTGTAACTAAATGGAACTTAAACTGAATATTCGAATTCATTTTGAATTGAGTTAAGTGAAGTTATAGAATTAATTCGTAGGGACTAAAAATAATTAAAGTTTGGAAATAAAATCCATTGAGATTTAAAATAAATTAGTAAGTGGAACTAATTAAAGAAATGATTAATCAAATATGGTTTGAGATGAGATGAATATAATTCAATATTTAAAAATGAAAGGTAAATTGAATTCATATGGGAATTGGAGATCCAATTTGAATAAAAGTAGATATAAACTTAAGTAGTGAAATGAAAACAAATATAAGAAGTGTATAAAATACTTTAATTGAACTTAAAGAAATGAATGGTGAAATTCTTAAGTAAATTTGGTATTAGAAATGTACTAAGTAATAATTGAATGAAGGTTTAATAAAAGGCGTATGAAATGATAAGTGTGAATAAGTGTATGAAAATCAAAATAAATGTGAATAAAAGAAAATTGATATAACTAATAATCAATTGAGATAAAAATGCGTAGGATGTACGTATATTATTTTATTCGCATAGCGATTTGATCCAAATACGAGCACAGTATTTCGAGATAGTTATATCGATCAGAGTTGGGATTTTTCACTCGATTTTCGACGGCGAACCTTGGATATGGATTTTTGATTGATTCTGGAAATTCTCTATCATAGTTTATGGCTATGCAAGGAGAATGACTATTTCCGATCAAGAAACCAGTTTTGAGTCCGCACTAGGAAGTCGGGTGGACGATACTAGTTCTGAAGTGAAATTGTGTGATCGAGTGAGCGATCGGATTTGATATTGCGTAAGAATGGTATATGTACATCGTACGGGCTTAAGTAAAGCAAATATGGAAATTGATAAAAGAGTGAATAATATGATTTTGAATTCTATAATTGGATAGTATTGATAAGTAGTATACGGGTATTTAAAACCAAAAAGGAAGTTGATGATTTTGATTTCAGAAGTTAAATGGAATGGGCCGACACAAAGGTATGTATTTAAATTATCATATGAAAATTTGATGGTTTTCTGATCTAGCCACTTGGCATTTTTGTTTTCTTTGAAATTTAGGGGCCCGTAGAGGCATTTTGTAGTTGTACCGATCTAGCCGCGCAAAGGAGACGCTGGCGAAATTTTTCGAAAATTTAGAGAGTTAGAAAAATTTTGAGAAAATTTTGATAATTTAAACTTGGTTTTAAATTTTAATTTGAATGGTTGGGTAGATAATATTTTTGGAATTGATGAATGAGTTTGGAAAAGTTAGTAAGAATAATAGTGTGTCTTTAATAAAAAGATTGTGTTGGGAGTTGTTGAAACTGGTTGGATTCGGAAAAATAGTAACGGGTTGTGGACCATTCTTCTTAACTAGGAATTTCAGGGACGAAATTCTTTTAAGGGGGGAGGAATGTGACGACCCGAAATTTTTGGATATTTGAAATTGGAATATTTAATTGATTTTAAATATTTGAAATTTAATATTTAACTTGATTCAAATATCACTATTTATTGAACAATTTAAATATTGGATTTAATAATTGGGACATCGGTGAAATATGAAATCTGGAGTTTCGAGCTGGTTAAAAATAATTTGAAGGCTTGTAAAATTTATAATGATAAAATTGAAGATAATAAAAGTGATAAGATTGAATTTAAAGGTGATTTGTCCAGTTTTTAAAAATATATCGTTTAAACAGACATTTAAAAATAGCCTTTTGAGGCACAGTCTCAGAATTCGACGAAACCAGTTCCATGGGATCCGTAATAATGTATTATTATCGAATTTCAAATTTCGTAGTGTTTGGAGTTGTCGTATGATCGTACGATATATAAACGCACTGAAATCTATATCGAAAATTCAATATAATAGCTCGGTCCAATAAGCTATCTTCTCCATACGATCGAATTAGGACTCGAAACCTTTTCCGTTGCGTTCAAAATAGGGATATAACATTATAAAAGCCTAGCGGCACGCCTCGATAGGAGGTCGAGATTTTTTGTTGGGTAAATCGAGACAATTTGAAATTCAATTTAATATATATATTTATTCACATACAATAATCAGCCTTCAGCTGAAATAATGTCACACCAGTGCTTTTTTACACCTCATTTCAGTCACTATAGCAAGTATATCTCAGCACGCAAGCAGCCATTTTGAAGATAAGATAAAAAAGATAATAAAGTTAAGGGGCCGAACAAATCTTTTCCCTTTTTTTTAAAAGCACCGATCCCCTTCTTTCCCTTTAAGTTAAATCGAGTTCCCTTTTCCAAAAGCATTCAAAAAAAATCAAATCAAAACAATGGCTGAACTAAAAATTTTATTCGTCCTTCTTCAAATACTTTTCCATTCGTTCGTAGTTATCTCGCATAACTCAAAATGGCCGAGATTGGGAGGAGTCGCGAGCGACGCTAGGCTGGGTAGGGTCGAATCGGGGCATGCATGCGCGTATGGGTGTAGTGGCATTCGAGGTTGGGTCGTGTGGGCGAAGCATTGCATGCAGGGGAGAGGGTCATCGCGTTCGCTATGGGTGTCGCGAGTGGTGATCGGCGTCGAAGTTGTACGTGTGCGTGTAGGGGTGGTCCGATTCGAATTGGGTTTGGGGTTGTGGAGGCTCACGTGAAGGGGAGGTCGGTGCCGACGGAGTCGTTGATAGTTGTGCAGAATGGGTTACCTGGGGGGGCATCAATGGTCGAGTCAGTAAGGTAACCTTTTATTTACTGGAATTGAAAATAAAATATATCTACAGTTTATGTATTTTAAATGTTAATGATAATAATATATATATATATATATGGATATACAGTAGAGCAGAGAAAAATGTATTTACAGTAAGCTATAAATTAATTTTGTTTCTAATTTAATAAATATATATATATACACATATACATAATTAAATATATATAGATAAAACAGAAATATGAATATAGGTAAGATTTCAGAAAAATAAATAGGAATTTTAAATGTTGAAATAATTTATATAAATTAGATTTTAATTAATATAAATTATTTTTATATGTAGTTCGAAAATGGAAATAAAATATACATATACACATTTTTTAATCTTCTAGCCTATTTTGAACAATGTATCTGGTGATTAACTTGTTTAATTTAACTTATTTAATTATTATTTAGTTACTAAAAGATTTTAAGGGAAAATTAGTTTAAATCAAATTATTAGTTAAAATTAAATAAGTAAATGGTGATTAATTGTTTGTTTAATTCGAATTGCAATAAATCGTGAAATATTTATACAAGGTCAAAATCATGAAGAAAACAAGACGAAATGGAAATGGGATTGCAAATAAAAAGCAAAGGTGAGTTAATCTCACTCATTTGGATTACCATTTAAATTTAATAGTTAAATTTAAATTTATGGATTGATTGTATGAATTGATATTATCTATAATAGTATATATATATATATATATATTGGAGTGATTGATATTCCCGCATTATATAGCGGATGAGACCCTATGCGCCCCGCATAATAGCGGATGACCCTTTATACAACGATATCCCCCTCGAAGTGGGATTGGTATATTATTTTGTGCTAACATCTGTGGATGCAGGGAAACAGGTTGGAGGGATCCAATTGGATTTCCTCACAAATGTTGAATTTATTTTCATATTCAGTTATGTGATTATTTGATCATCTGTGATTGATTATATTGGGAATTGAAATTATTGAATGCTATGGTTTGACTGAATATATTTTGGAAATTTAAGATGACAAAATAATAAAGGTTTGATTTTTGAAGAAAAGTAAAAGAGAAATTTTAAGTAAAATAAATATAGTGAATTTGGACAAATTTAAAAGAACGAATTTGGGAAAGGAGAAAAGTTGATTTTTAAAACTTTATCAAATAAATTCCAAGAACGGGGAATAGGGATTTTAAATAAATGAAGTTTTTAAGCTAAAGCAATATTGTTAAGAATTAAAGAAATTATTTTAAATTCAAGATTTAAAATGTTGGAAAGAAATAAAGGGAGAATTTTGAAATAAGTATGAAATTGATATTTCCGGATTTAAATAGTTTTTTTGAAATTTTAAATAAAGGAGTGAATCTGAATTGATGGTTTTGAAATAAATTTGGGTAAGTAAAGGAATTTATTTTAAATGGAGTTAATTTTGAAATCGATTTGGAAACAACTAAGTGTTGAAACTGTGATTAAAGGATGATGGGATTATGGAATTTATAAACAGGGCTATAAATAAAGTGAAATATTTATCAGTGGATAAATTTGGAAGTATAAATTCACGGTGGGAATTTACAAGGAGATGATAATTTGTTTTAAAAATAAATAGTGGTTTAATTTTTAAAAAGTGAGGAAAAGTAAATTTATGGGTTTGGGATGTAAATTAAATTGGGATAAATCGAGAAGGATTTATTAACTGATTAAATGGACTATATTGGAATGGAAAGTGTATTTTCCTGGAAAAAGCCAAGTATGTTTTCAAAGTAGATTTTTAAGTATAAGTTAAAAGTTTTAAAATTGTTTTAAAAGAATGTTTTTTTTGGTAAAATTTATTATTGAAGTTGTTTAAAATTTTAAAGGTAAATGTTTATTAAGTTAGTTATAGTAGTAATTATTTTAAAGTTTAAATTGGTATTATGATTTAAAAGATAATTATTAAATATTTATAGTTTACAAAGTAGCTTTATTTTTAAAAAGTAGTTTGGCTAAAGTTTTTATTTGAAAAATTAGTATAGAATTTCATAACTTTTATTTTGAATAAAGTCTTTTAAGTAGTTTTATTTTAAAATGTTTTAAGTATATATTTTTGGATAAATGATTTAATTTGTTTAAAATATAATTCAATAAGATTAGGCGTTTTCTGTGGAAATAAACAAATGGTTGAAATTTGTTCCGTAAGAATAAAAAGAGATTTGTAACTATTTTCAAAGTGTTGAAACATGAACATAATGTCTTGGGTAGATATTTTTGTGATAAATAATTTGGAAAATTATTTAAATCTGATGCTTGCTTGTGGATGTTATATGATAGTTAAATAACCAACTATCAATATTGGCCAATGCGCTGATCGTTTCGAAGAGACCGGGATCGGGATTAATTTCCCGAAAACCACTTCGATCCGGTTTGAAGGTTTTCGTGAGGAAGACAAGAGCTTGGAATTGGAGATGGAGCAGTGAAATGTAAGGGCTAATCGCTACTAATCCTGAGGGTGATTACAAAATGGATGTAATAGGAGTAGTGCCTTCGGTTCCGTTCGGACCGGGAACGGACTTGTATGGATGAATGCTTTCAGAACATCGTCAGGAGGACGATGAGCATTCTAAGTGAATGTGTTCTAAAAAGTTAACGCATAGCCTCAAGCCTCATCAACCGGGAATGGCTAAAACAGGGGAGGTGCAGCAAGGCTAAGTGGCTATCAACCAATTAGGGTAAGGTCATCGCTGTCTAGATGTCCCTTTTTTTCGGCTGCGTGGGCGGTTGCTGATCCCAACCGCGGGGTGATCTTCGAACTATCCAGTAAGGGGTAGCTCCGGTCTTGTGTTGCAGGGGATCAAGGTGGATCCTTGGTACTTTGATCTAGACCAGGTACTGTGACGGGCGGTACCCCAGTAGCCCAGCCATTGTATGGAATCCAATCTCCAATAAGCGCCTGTACGGTTTTGATTGTGCCCAACTATTGCTGGAACGTGAGTGCAAGCATTTCAACTAGATTCTATTTTACTTTCTATAGACACTATTATAATATCAAACGGATTTGATAAAATGTTTTGGTTATCGTAAGGTAAAAACCTGGCATGTTTATTTGTGGCGTGGTCTTACGAGATACCTTTGATTTCAAATGATTTTGAAAACTTTAGTAATCCAAATGACTGTGTTTTCTCACGCTGGTTTTCCAGACTGACTCGGGTGTTGTTTTATTGTGATGCTCGGGTCAGAACCAGTATTTCAGATACATGATAGGATGCAATGGAGCTCGGGAGACGAGTTGGATCGTGAGACGTATCCCACGTACTTGATGTACATTCCGCTGTGCAGTGTAAGCTGTATAGTTAGCTTTGTGAGGATAAGTTAATATAACTGTCCAGTATTTTGCTATTGATTGTGTTGTACTCTGTTGATGTAATGTATAAAACAGATATAGTTCTTTTTGTATAAAGATCAGTCATTTATCTATTATATACTGTTCCGCTGCGATTGTGAGATTCTGATGTTGTTTTGTTTTCTCTTCTTCTACCTCCTTCTTCTTTCCCTTACGGTCTGTTTTCCGACATTCGATTGTTCGGCATTTAATACAGTGAACGTATTAATGTCGATTTTCGGGCGTCGAAAAATCGGGTCGTGACAATGATATTTATGTCTCACAAATCAATATTTCAAATCAAATGGTTAATAATATTTCAACATTTCTTTCTTTTCTTATGTAAGCCCTTTTGCGTATTGATACAAAGAATAAGAGGAAGTGCTGCCAAAATTTGGTTAACCGTTCGATTTAAAAAGATATATGAAATGAAAATATCATTATGTTCGTAATGGATAGTAGGATGGCCAACCATTATAAAAAGTGTAGAAATCCCTCGGTATAACTTTGAAATTATTTGTAAATTTCATTAATAATAAAAGTAATAACAGTAAAAATAATTTGTGAATTCTATTGTTAATTAAAATTAACAATAAAAATAACAATAGTATATTAATAAAGTTAATAATAATAATGTTATTATGATTAATAATAACAAACGTATATGAATAATAATGGTATTACATTTTTAGTAATAAAATTAATAATAATGTTATTAAAATTAATAATAAAATTACTAGTAAAAGTAATAATGTTATTAAAATTAATAACAAAAATAATGTTAGTTTTATTATTATTTAAAATTAAAAAAAAGTATCTATAGTATATGATAACAATAATGTTATTAAATAAATGATAGTAATGTCATTATTAATGTTTGGCTTTATTTAGAAACTAATTGTGATATCCCGGAAATTTGGCAATATCAATTTAATAATCATTATTAATAATTAAATTGATTTGTTGATTTTATTTTATAAAATTGACAAGTTTAATTCTTTTAAAGGTTAATAATATTTTAAATTGACAAGTTTATTTATTTTAAAAGTTAATAATATTTTAATTGGCAATATTTATTAATATCTTTTCTAACAATTTTAAATTGGGAAGATTTATCTTTCTAAAACTTATATAAATGTTTTATATTTATAATGTATATATATTGATATATATATATTGTAAATAGGGAGTCTTTAAATTTAATAAAAGGATATGTTTTCAAATTATAATATATATGTATATATATTGTTATTTGAAGTTATGTATTAAATTTCAATATGATAATTATCAAAACTAATGTTAAAAGTATTTTCCATTTAGAATATATATAATTGTATATAGTGAAATGGAAAGGTAATGATTTGAATTTAATAAAGATGTTTTCAAACTTTAATATATATATATAATTTGTAATTTGGAAATTTTTAATTTGACTTAATACTTTTGGAAATGATATTTGAGATTTAAATAACAAGAATAATTTCTTATTTATTATAAAGATAAATTTTAAGCTTAAATTTTAGTTAAGATTTAAATTAATAAATTCATTTGTTTTAATATTCTTTTCTCTTTAAAAATTCAAATATAAGTCAAAATGGGTTTGTAAAAATATATATATAGAGTTAAACCCAATTTCTCAAGTATTTATAAATATTTGATTAAAGCATAAATTATAAAAGGATAAATACATTTTTATATACATATAGACATTTTATAAATACATAAATGACTTAAGTAAATTAATTAAAACAAGAATTTACACTTGTTAGCATATTAGAGTGGTTTAGTGACATTTGTAAAGATGTAAGCCTATGTGTAAGCAAATTAACACTTGTAAATCAATAATAAAGCATTTAAAACACTTGTAAACATTTGGAAGCTTGGAGTGTTTAGGTGTAAGTTAATTAACTCTTAAGAGGACAAATGTCCACATCTCCTTTTGAAAATTTAAAATAAATAAATTAAAATATAAAAGAAGAAATCTATTTTCACTTTTCAGCTGAAACTCTTGTTCTCTTCATTTCAACCAAAAAAAATATAATTCGAATCTAAAAATAAATAAAAGACTGGAAACCAAATTCAAAGAAGATGAAAATCTGGAAATACAAATCAGTGGAAAAGAAGATCAAAAACAATACAACATCAATCTTAAGATTTTCAAATACAACTTAAAGTTCAGAGAAAGGAAATCAAGCAAGTAATCAAGGATCAAACAGCAAGGTTTAAAATTCAACAAGCAAAAAAGGAAATCAAGCTTAAATTCAAACATGCAAGCCTGGAAACAAATTGGTCATCTCTTCTCTGTTTTATAATTCCAGGTGAGTAAACTAAGATTTTAAAAACAGTTTTAGATTCTGGAATCCCACTTTAATATATGAAACTCATGCTGTTGTCTGAATGCTTGGATTAAAATGGATGCATGTGTGCATATGAATATTGAATGCCTGTATATACATAGATATAGTCTCTGTTGATTTTATCAGAACTTGAATTCATTTAAAATCAAATTTCTCATTATTTGATCACTATTAGCCATTGGATTTTTATTTTGTTCTTATGATAAATACCATGATGCTTATGAATATTTAAGTTAAATTTGATGCATTTTTGAATTGGGTATATAAAATGCCTGTATATAAATAAAATGTTACTGTGTTTGTTAATCCTCTTTCAGTTCATAACCTAATGAGTTAAAAGCGCCACCGACTCAAGACAAAGACCGACCTAACAAATCTGATTTAAAGCAACATGCGACCTAAGCTACAGGACCGACTTAACAGTAGCCGACTCAAGGAAGGCTCCGACTTAAGAAAGGTCTCCGGTATAACAAGCCACGACCTAAGAAAGCTCTGATCCAACAGTTGCCGATCCAACTACTGAAAAAAGATGTCGACTTAAGACATGTGCCGACTCAACAGGTCACGACTTAAGGTAATTTGTGACTCAAGAGCTGAGACCGAGTTAAGAAGGATTCCGAGTTAAGTAATGCTCCGACATAACAGTGTACGAGTTAAGGAGTAGTTTGACTTAACCGGTTAGCAAGTTACGAAGGCCTCCGACTTAGCAGTTCGCGAGATAAGGAGGGGCTCCGACCTAAAGAAGTCCTCGACTTAAAGACCTATGACCTATCTCTTAAGTCGTCGCCGACCTACGACTTATACTGAGTCGTATGTAATCTCAGAACACCTTACATCTTTACCTCGTCACCGACTTACCTTAGATCTTCGACGACTTAGGACTTGAGCATAAAACCAGAAAAGGAGACGAACTACTGGGGAAGTGTTGATGAGCCGGCTGCGACCTACCATAAGTCGGTCGCGACTTATACTAAGTCGGCGACGACTTAGGACTTAGGGAAATTTCCAGAGTCCAAATCAGCTCCTATAAATACCCCACCACTTCCAACATGAAAAAGGACTTTTTTGGCAAATCATTTCTACAGCGCTGTTACTCCGTCGAACTCTTCATTCATTCAGCAATCAAGGATCCTTCAAGCATTCGCGACACTACAACAAGCTTTGAGAGAAATTCCTTACATCCGACATGGATTCATCGAGTTTCACCGTCGAAGATTGAGCTAGTAGTCAAGATTGTTTCTTGTGATCGAATTGTACTGTTTCCTGAAGAGATTTGTATCAAATTGTAACCGAATCAGCAATAAGAGACTATAAAGTGGACGTAGGCTCAATTACGGGCCGAACCACTATAAATCTGTTGTTCATTTACTGCATTTCTGCTATTTTCCTGCTTGATTTCTGTTCCCGTCACACGGGTGGTGCTTTCACGATCTTATTACACACACCGGGTGTTATCGTTCATATTTTAACGTTAACATTTTGGTGCTTTCACTGAGAATCCAACTCAGGCTACCGTCTATCATTGCTTCACACAAGTTTGTTGAAAAGATTTCCTACAAAACCAGAAGTCTATCAGACATAATGGCTCCTGGAAGGAAACGAAAGGTTGTCAGATCTGAAAATGTTCATGATGATACCGCCACCTCTGCTTCACCAAGTCCAGCAGCTCCAAGCGTCGGGGTGATGCGAGAGGAGCTAGACGCTGCTGTATCCGGACTATACCAACAAATTGAGACTCAAAACAATCTGATGATGGAAAAACTGAATGCTCTGCTTGGTGCCAACCAAAGACCAGTAGGTAATGAAGAAAACACCACTGATGCTCTTCGCAACTCCGAAGGGAGGAATATTCCTCAGGGGGGATCAGGTGCTGCTGAAGGGGCACCCCTCCGAGCTGAAGGATCTAGACCATCGCCAATTTTCCACGAAAATCTGCCCGGGCAAACATCTGAGAAAATGGCAGAAGTCTACTCCGCAAAATCTTTGAACAATGAGGAATATCTTTCTGGCATGATCAAGCAAATAATGAAAGAGAGCATGCAGAGAGGTGAAGATGAGAGTGAATGGGGGTTCACGCCAAGCAAGACTCCGTTTACCGAGAAGATTCTAAAGGCTGAATTTCCTAGAAAATTTGTTCCCCCCACCATTCCTGCTTATCGGGGAACAAGTGATCCAAACCAATTCTTGTATAAGTATGACTGGCACATGACCGGTGCGAGAGCAACTGATGAAATCAAGTGCCGGTATTTCCCAGTATATTTGGAAGGAGTGGCACTTCTCTGGTTCACTAAACTTCCTGTCCGATCAGTAGATCAGTTTTCCGATCTGACTAGAAAGTTCAAAGAGCAATTCAGGCTATACGCTTCAAAGGCAAAGGACATAATGTCATTATCCAGTCTTGAACAGAATCCGGGAGAACCTATTAAATCATTCCTGAACCGTTTCAATATAGCTCTAGCAGAAGTTGATAACGCAGAGCCACGAATGATCTTGACCTATTTGATGCATGCTATCGACAAATCGAGCGAATTTGGAAAATGGCTGAAGATGAAAGAGCCAAATTCTCTCGAGAAATTCTACAAGAAAGCTGATGAATTCATACGCTTGGAAAATCTTCCAGCATCAATGAAGGCGGTGGCAGCAAAGGTGGAAAATAATACTGCCGCTTCGGAAAAGAAAGATTCCGGAGGTCAGAAAAGGGAAAATCACGAGGGGAAGAAACAAAAGGATACAAAGAAACCTCGCTTCTTCAAACCCTCATATTTCACTCCATTGACCGACACTCTGGAAAATATCTTCTTCGCCACTAAAGATGCTGTGGATTATCCCAAACCGGCTGAGATAAAACCGGGAAAGGGCGCTATGAGAAATGGAAAGTTCTGCCGTTTTCACAACCAACCCGGTCATGATACCAACGACTGTCGTCACTTAAAGAGCTTAATTGAAGAATTATTGAGAGAAAACAAGCTGCAACAATATGTCAAGAAAAACAGAAGTGATCCATCTTCGTCTACTCAGAGGCAACAACCCTCTAATCAGCCGTCAGGCTCAAGTAAAGGTGCTGCGGCACAAGAATCTGAGAGGCCCGTTATCAACGTCATTTCAGGGGGCCCACACCCAGCAGGCAGAAGCTGGGGTGAGATGGAACGATATGCTCATGCTTTAAAGTATATCCCGGCAGAGGAAGATGTTTTTGCTGTAGAAAATGCTGCACCCCTGAAACAGCAAAAGATTTCAGATAATGATATTTTGTTCAAGGCTAGGGATTCTATTGGTATTGAAGCTCCCACCATAGATCCCTTAGTTATCTCTGCAGGAATCGGGCCAGCAATAGTAAGACGAGTACTCATTGATTGCGGTGCTTCCTGCAATATACTCTTCAAGAAAACATTTGACCAGATGAAGATTCCAATGACCGACGTTCAGGCTTCATCACAAAAGATCGTTGGTTTCACTGGGGAACCACAGCAACCAATCGGAACTGTCGATTTGTTCGTGGAACTTGGTGAAGGGCAGAAAAGGGTAGCTCGAAAACAAACCTTTGTGATTGTTGATGGATTTTCTGCCTACAATGCTTTCCTAGGCAGGCCGACTCTAGCTGCATTCAAAGCCATTTTGGCCCCGTGGTGCCTAACTATGAAGTTTCCTACAGAAAATGGTGTTGGTGTCATCAAGGGAGATCAAAATGCTGGACGCGAATGTTATCTCATAGAGCTTCGAGAAGCCAGAAAGAGAGAAATGGGTAAAGATGCGGCAGCTCCCCTCCGCATCAAAAACCCAACCTTATAGCAAATACAGGGTGGCCCCTGCACTGGTGAGCATAGTGGTGCAAGGCGAGAAATGGACCCCAGAAAATCCAGTGCAGAGGAGAATAGAGTGGTGCCCGCAGAAGTTACGGTACCAATACCTGTCGACTCAAAAGACCCAAATAAAGTACTTAATGTGGGTTCGCAACTAAGTACAACAGTTCAAAATACACTGATATCATTTCTAAAAGCAAATCTGGACGTGTTCGCTTGGTGTCATGCTGATATGTGCGGAATCTCTCCAACAATTGTTGTTCACACTCTGAATGTCGATCCGAAATTCACACCAGTAAAACAGAAAAGAAGAACTCAAGGTCCAGAAAGGTCAGCAGCTTTAAAGGAAGAGGTAGATCGCCTCTTAGAGAATAATTTCATCAAAGAATCCACTTATCCAAATTGGGTTTCAAATCCAGTACTGGTTAAGAAGGCAAATGGGAAGTGGAGAGTATGCATTGATTTCTCAGATCTGAACAAAGCTTGCCCCAAAGACTGCTTCCCGTTGCCTAGAATCGATCAACTAGTAGATGGGACGGCTGGATATGAGTTGTTATCTTTTATGGATGCCTATTCCGGATACAATCAGATTATGATGAATGAACCAGATCAGGAGGACACAAGCTTTATTACAGATGTGGGACTCTATTGTTACAAAGTCATGCCATTTGGGTTAAAGAATGCAGGGGCAACATACCAAAGACTTGTCAACGCTATGTTCAAGCCTCAGATTGGCAAAACGATGGAAGTCTATGTTGATGATATGTTAGTAAAGTCAAAGAAAGCAGTAGACCACATGGATCACTTGGCAGAAATGTTCTCAATTCTTCGGAAGTACGGAATGAAGCTCAATCCATTGAAATGTTCATTCGGAGTAGAGTCTGGGAAATTCCTGGGTTTCATCGTGAGCGCTAGGGGCATCGAGGCCAATCCTGCTCAAATCACAGCTCTAAGAGAAGTTAAAGCCCCTAGAACAAAGAAAGAACTGCAAAGTCTCAATGGGAAGGTTGCCGCTCTTAGTCGCTTCATTTCCAAGGCCACAGACAAATGCATTCCCTTCTTTGACGCTCTAAAGAAAGGAAAGAAAAATTTCGAATGGACTCCTGAATGTCAAAATGCTTTCGATCAACTGATTCATCATATGAGAACTCCTCCGGTCCTCTCCAAGCCTAGTGATGGTGAAGACCTCTTCATCTATTTAGCAATTTCATCCCATGCTTTAAGTGCAGCACTCGTACGAGAAGATATGAAAATACAACGTCCAGTTTACTACATCAGCAAACGGTTCACTGGGGCTGAAATGAATTATTCAAAGATAGAAAAACTCGCTTATTGTCTGCTAATCGCTTCCAGGAAGTTGAGGCCCTATTTTCAATCTCATCCTATCAAGGTCCTGACTGATCAACCTTTGAAACAAGTCCTGTATCGTCCTGAAACTTCGGGTCGTCTCTTGAAGTGGAACATAGAACTCAGCCAATATGACATCACTTACCATCCCCGAAGAGCAATTAACGGACAAGCTTTAGCAGATTTCATTGCAGAATCCACTGACAAAGGTGACGGTAAGGAAGAAACAACTGACTGCATTCCGATACAGTGGAAGTTGTATGTTGATGGCTTGAGAAATGATTATTGTTCTGGGGCAGGAGTTGTGCTCGAAACTCCCGAAGGACGATCACTATGTTATGCATTGAGACTGGAATTTCCTTCGACAAACAATGAAGCAGAATATGAAGCCCTTATTGCCGGATTGAAAATCGCCAAGGAATTAAATATCAAAGCGATACAGATTTTCAGTGATTCTCAGCTTATTGTCTGCCAGGTGAAGAAGGAATTTCAAGCCAAAGGAGGGAATTTGCCTGCATATTTGACAAAAACTTCCGAACTCCTCAATGATTTAGATCACTACTCAATAAGCCACATACCCCGAGAGGAAAATATGAAGGCGGATTCTTTAGTAAAGTACTCAAGTTCCGAAGAAGCTCAATTGCTGGGATTAGTTCCTGTAGAAGTTCTGTCAGCTCCAAGCATTGATGAAATGGATATTGATTGGATTATGACTACGTCTCAAGAGCATGAATCATGGATGACTCCAATCAAAGAATACTTACTCAGTGGTTCCCTGCCAGGAAGTTCTAAGGAATGTCGAAAATTATTGAGAAAAGCGTCAAGGTATATAATTCAAGATGGCCGATTATACAGGCGGGGATTTTCAATCCCACTACTCCGATGTGTAACTAAAGAAGAAGCCAAGACAATCTTAGCAGAGGTGCACGGAGGAGAATGTGGAGACCATTCAGGTGGTCAAACACTTGCAAAGAAAATTCTCCGATATGGGTATTTCTGGCCGGATATTAATCGAGATGCTGCAGCTTACTCCAGGAAGTGTGACAAATGCCAAAGATTTGCAAAAATCCCAAGAGCACCTTCCACCGAACTCACGCAAATGGTCAGCCCATGGCCATTTGCCATTTGGGGAATAGACCTAATTGGACCATTACCGATCGCTAAATCAGGAATTAAATATGCTATTGTCGCCGTTGACTATTTCACCAAATGGGCCGAAGCTGAACCTTTGGCCACCATCACTTCTAAAAAGATGATAAATTTTGTAACGAAGAATATCATTTGCAGATATGGTGTGCCACAGAAGATAATCACCGACAATGGCACTCAATTTGAAAGTGAAGAATTCCAGGATTTTTGCAAACGGTTCAGAATTCGAAAAAGCTTCTCAGCAGTGGCTCATCCGCAGGCAAATGGGCAAGTGGAAGCAGTTAACAAGATCATCAAGTCAACTATCAAAAAGCAACTTGAAAAAGCAAAAGGTGGTTGGGTTGATAAGCTTCCATTAGCACTATGGGCGTACAGAACTACTCATAAAACTGCGACTGGGCACACTCCATTTTCACTGGCATACGGATCTGAGGCAATGATTCCAGTAGAAGTAGAGGTTTCTTCACATAGAAGAGTTCATTTCAATGAAACCGAAAATGAAAAACTGCAACTTGAAGCGCTTGATTTTCTTGATGAGAAAAGAGAGGAAGCTAGGCTCAGAGTTTCAGCTCATCAGCAAAGAATAGCCAGGCATTTCAACTCCAAAGTTCGCCAACGCAGCTTTGAAATCGGAGACTTGGTTTTGAAAAGGATCATGACAGCAACTGGTGTGTTTGGGCCAAATTGGGAAGGGCCATATGTCATAGGCACTAAACTTCTTGATGGCACTTTCAAACTCATAACTGTTGAAGGAGATCCAATTCCAAGAGCCTGGAACAGCAACCATTTGCGCCCTTATTTTACTTGAAAAGAGCTCTGCTCAAAATTGTAAAATGATGATGAATGTATCAGTTGTATTGTGAAACATTGTAAATCAGTGTAAATGAATGAAAGCTATAAAGTGGACGTAGGCCCGATTCTTGGCCGAACCACTATAAATCTTGTGTTCTTTACTATTTCATAATGCCTGTTTTATTTCGATATGTAAATACTTTAAATGTATCGCTAAAATATCGATTCAAAATTGCAGGACATTATAACAAGGCTTGCTCATCACAAAGCTAAGCGACCTCTATAAATCAACTATTGCACAAAAATTCCAAACTCAAATCCTATGCAAGGAAAACTTCACATAAAAAGTTGGTGACTTCACTGGGACAAACCTTTGTTCACTAGTTGAGATTGTCGTTATGAACGGGCATCCAACTAGATAACTCACGTTTGTCTCGTGAAGTCACTCAACAGTGAAGTACACTCCTTCGGATGAAGCAATTTACTCGCAAAAGGAAAAAAAAAGATGTGCTTGGAAACGATGATAAGAGATCGCTAATGGGCAGATAATGAAAGAAAATTGCCAAGCAAACAAAGAAGCAGACAAAGGGAGGTATGCCTCTCAACAGGAAGGCCGGGAGATCCACTAAAGGGACGCCTTCCCAATCGGAAGGAACAAGACCCTCGCTAACTGGTCGTGATGCATCCGATCAGATAGCGTATGTCCGTCCCGTGGATCCACTCGCCCCTGAGACGCAACCTACCTGGCACACCAACCAACCAAAGCCCTCTAACGAGGCACGCCAATAAATGGGAGTGCTTTACTCAATCAAAAAGATCGGTGGGACTACCAAAGGGGCACCTTGTTAGTTAATTGCGATCGTTTGTGCAAGCAAACATCCAATCAAGCAACTTGCGTTCACCCCGTAGACCCCTCTGACCATGAGAAAGTAACTTCCAGGCAATCACAAGCCCTCTTCGGAGGCACAAGCCCTCTTTGGAGGCACAAGCCATCTTCGGAGGCAAAAGCCCTTTTCGGAGGCACAAGCCCTCTTCGGAGGCAGAAGCCCTCTTCGGAGGCACAAGCCCTCTTCGGAGGCAAAAGCCCTTTTCGGAGGCACATTTCACCAGGGTAAAAGTGCAAAATGCTTCTCTTCGGAGACCCACTTCACCCGAGTAGAAATACAAAAATTGCTTCTCTTCGGAGATCAACAATGCTTCTTTTCGGAGACCAAAATCAAGACTTCTTCGGAAGCACAAGACCTCCCCGGGGGCACAACAATACTCCACAAAGCATAATGCTGCTCTTCGGAGTCCACATGCTACTCCTCAAAAATACCAAAATAAAGCCCTCCTTAGAGGCACACTTCGGTTCTTAAGGAAGACCTACTTGTTCATCTTAAAAAAAAAACTCTTCCCCAGAAATCGAAGTGCTAAGTAATATCTTCTCCTGAGATTCGCTTTACCGCGTAGGAGAATTCACTTCTCAAAAACATGAAGTAAACATCTCCGAAGGTTGAAGCGTGAAAACTTATCCGAAAATGAGACACGCTCCGTTTAAATAGAATAATCATTCCCTCAAAGATGGAATAGTTATTCTATGGAAAATAAGAGTACAGGTCTCGCTAAAAGCGAAAGATATTGTAAGGCACTTGTGGTATAGGGGCAATATCATATGATACGGCTACAACAATAAAAAGCAGTATGCAAGCAACATACCACAAGCACATAACAATATCACGCGAAAAAGCTGTGGGATAAATGCATTCTTAAACACAAACAAAAAGTTTGTACAAGTGAAAAGAATCGTTTGTTCTACACTAAAAATAAAAGATAGATCATTCTCACATACACAAGAGTTTGTACAAGTAAAATAATTGTTTTATTTAGTACTATGAAAATTCTTTACATGTGCAGATATCTCAAAAAGCAAAAGCAGGGACCGGTACCTGCACAATCCCCGGTCGATACATGCAAAAAAGCAAAAGTAAGGAGTAAAAAATCTAGCTTGTTATCCCTTCTTCTCACCACCTTTGGATCCTTTCCCCGGCCTAATGATTAGTTTTTGGAGCCGTTGTGGACGGGTCGGGGCAGAAGGAGAAAGAGGCGCGGCGGGATCAACTTCTGCTTCCTCCCCAGTTGAAGCACTTCTCTTCTTCTTCCTTATGCCACGCTTCCCCTTCCTCTTCGAAGAAGATTCGCTCCCCGGAGTAGCAAGCAGTGTTGAAAGCTTCGTGTCATCATCAAGGGACTGCTCCGGAGTCTTCTCGACGTCTTCAAGGTCCTCCGCCTTTTGTTCCTGCGAAGCTGCCGGGTCATCCAGGCCTTGAAGGGCTTCGATTTTCTCTGCCTGTGATCCCGGCTGGGAAGCAGAAGGAGGAGTAACCTGTAAAGATGAAGGTACGTCAACTGAGGGAGTGGAAACTTGTGCAGTGTTTGGCGCCTCCGCTATAGAAGAAAAGAAGTTAAAATCAACATCTTCTGAAAATGGAGAAGGTATCGGTTCACCAAAGTTCAAGTAACAAGTAAGAAGGTCATCAAACTCGGTTAAATCAAATAACTGGTTCATTAGACCCGGAACTTTGCCAAAGTTACCTGGAGGAGTTGGCTTCGCAAGTTCAATTTCATATTTATCAGCCTCAGTTTCTTCCTGGCTCTTCTCTTCAATTTGGGAAAGAGGAGTCTCGGAAGTATCAAGTTTAGCTTCAGCATCTTTTGCAGCAAGTGGAGATTGAGAGCTAGAACCAATGATATCAACATCAGTCAAAGTTGAAGTATGGACAGGGGCAGGTAGTGATGTTGTCTTTCCTGGATATTCTTCTACCGCTATCCCGGCTCTAGCTTCGGCAAATTGCTCTTTGCCTCTAATAAGCGCATCACGTGCTTCATCGTCTAGATAAAGCGCTACAAGGTCTGCTTCCGCATAACTGGAAAATGTGTCAAGTATAGCCTCCCAAACTTCAGCAAGTGTAATCTCATATTTGGGACCCAAGAAAGACAGGCTGCCGCGGCCCAAAACGCTATGCATATAGAAGTCAAACAAAGTAGAATCGATGCTAGCTCTAGTGGCGTCGTGAGACTCTTCGGCCGCAACTTGTCCGGCGACCGCGTCATCACGCTCCTTCTCAACTTTAAGAAGCTTAGCTTTCAGCAGCTCAATCTCTGCATTTTGGGACACAATTGTTCCCCGCAGCTCGGTATTTTCTGTGCGATATTTCTCAGTAATGTGCTGCTCAGCTGCAAGCTTCATTTCGGCATCTCTTTGTGCAGCATGTGCGTCCCGCACTTGCTTCTGAAAGACTTCTTCCTTTTGGGTATGTGATGCAGAAGACGAGGCAAGATCTTCCTTAAGTTGCTTAACTTCAGATGCAAGCTTTGCGTTGTCATCTGCGATACTCGTCATCTCCGCATCATGCTGCTTGCGCCATTTATCCCATTCTGATTTATCATTCTCCATGGTCATCATTGCCTCAAGATTCAAGTGATTAACCCTTTGGAGTTCGTCGACAAGTTTCTGCCATTGCGACATCCTCTCGATATTGAGCCTGACTGCGTCAAGACCTTTAAGCATGTCTTGCTTGTCAATCGGAACCAAATCCAAATCGAAGCGCACTCCTTTTAGGCACCAATTTGGAAAGCGGCTCTGAAGCATTGGAGGGCCATCTTTAACTTGATATTGTGGCCTGTTAATGATTGTTTGAATGTCAGACTTCTTTAGAGGAGGAGAGCCGGCCAGAGTATCAGAAGGGATAGGAGCGTCAGCCTTTTCAGAAATTTCAGACGCGTTCTTCTCATCAAGTTTAACTCGTTTACTTGGGTCATCAGTAGCATGCTTCTTCCCTTTGTCATCATAATATTTTCTTTTATGAGAGTCGTCGTCTCTCCTTTTTTGCTGCTCTTCATAAGCACGCCTTTCTTGAGCTTTTCTAGCTGCACGCTCTTCGTCAGATTCTTTGCGAGAGGGAAGATAACGTCCATAATCGTAAGAATCACGCCCTCCATAGCGCCGAAAGTTGTCATAATATGAGCCGGAACGTCCCATCGAAGAATCTGAAAAACGAAAAAGAGGCAAAGTTTAGAAATTTCCAAGAAAAAAAGGATAAATGCTTATAAGTGCTGAAAAATCCTAAGTGTGTGCGGCGTGCAAACTACATGCGTCAAACTACAGACCACGCTTTAGTGTGGAAACAGAGATGGCTGGCGTAGTAGGCGTCAGGGTTTGTTTTAGGGTGGAAGTCGCTTCAACAGTAGGAGAAGTCACTTTTGGATTATTATCCCCGAAAAGCTCTTGAGAAGTTATCATGATATCGCTCAAGCCATCAAAAGTGTCATCACCCTGGAGCTCAGCAGGCTTCTCTTTTCAACTTCCATATCAATGGATTTCTCAGAAACTCGAGGATTCTCTTCCTCCTCAGTAATTGGGGTAAGCGCCGACTTGCTGACTAACCCTACAACATCGATGGATGCGGAACATTTTACCAAAGCAGCTTCTACAACGGGTGCTTTTGATGCGATTTCATCTACAGAAGTTGGGGCATTCGAGGCCTCTGCTTGAGAACCCGAAGCAACTAACGTTTCCGCATCAGAACTAGAAATTTCATGAATTCGAGTCGATCTGGAAGGATGTAAAAGCCCAAATTGGTGCAAAAGCTCATCATTTAATAAAAACTGGATACTCCTCTCCTCTATCGGCACCGCCATAAGCCTTTCAAAAATCACTTTGTGACCAGGATCTTTAGAGGGAAGAGGAAGGGCTGAAAAGGAAAAAAAAGAAGGCAAAGTTAGCACTTGATAACTCGGACTTCAGTAGGTTTGAAAGAACATAAGAAACAGAGGCAAGTGATCTTACTTCCTACCCTCCAAATAGCATAAAACCCCGGGGGACAGCGAATATAGAAAAACGGGCTCAGGAAACTATGAACACTTTCAGGGAGACCAGTGATCAACTTGCGATTTCTAGCACTCCTCACGACTATGATAGAGGGGTGATCTTTATTTTTGGCAAAAGTACACAAATAGCGAATTTCTCCAAAACTAGGAAAGCGGTCCAGAGTTCTCCTAAAAAGCACGCATAGTCCTAGTAGGATGGCGTAGCCATTAGGGTGTAATTGGAAAGGGGAGATAGTTAGTTGGAGAAGAAGTTCTCGAAGGCAGTCATTGAATGGGGGAACAGCTCCGCTCGAGAGCATTTGGCGGTTAACTGCGACAAAGCCATGAGGCGGCCTATCAGCAGTATCATTTATTTCGGGAAGCAAAGCGTCAGCTTCGGCAATGCCAAACTGGATGCATAATTGACGAAAGGCTTTATGGCTCAGGGTGGTAGGAGTCCTTTCTGGAGGATCATTTAGCGGGACAGCAACTGGAAACGCATCTTCAACTTGCTCCGTTCCTTCTTGTGGAGAAAACATTCTACACAATCAACTGAATGTTCAAATGTGAAGGTGCACGTTTCCTAAAAAGTGTGAAGTGTTGTGCAAAACTAATGAAAATAGAAGACAAGCATAACTGGAATTGAATTAGTCGACAATCGATCTATTACAAAATTTCAGAACTTGTTAATGTTCAAGTATAGTATTAATGCAGACAAATTAGTTTCATTTGACTATTACGATTTTGTTTTAATACTCCACTTGAATTGATTATTGTACAGCATCCCATTCATATTCATTTAATTTAACTTTCTCTTTACCAACTAATCTGTCATTCGATGTGGGCAGTCAGTGACAGTATATTCGTCCCAGTACTCTGTGAATGTTGTGTTAAACAGGATTGTTAATTTGCAAATTGAAGCAATCTGTAAAAAGAAATACATGCAACACAGTTCGTAGTTCAACAGTTCAAAGTCTGGGCAAAGTTCAAAAGTCATCTGCTTAGTCGCCGAAAAACCTAAGTACTAACTCGGTGACGACTTAAGGGAAACTTCCTGTGGGTCAAAGCGAGTAGATCCCGAGTCTTGGCCGGATTAAGAAGCAAAACTGGTTCGAAGCAACATGAAATCCTCTATGTCCTAACTCGGAAGCGACTCAAAACCTGGGGAACGTGAAATTGCTAAGTCGGTTCCGACTCAAATCAATGAAATCACTAAATCGTGACCGAGTCAATACATCAACCCACTTCCTTCCCTAACTCTTAACTCGCTAGCCCAATAACTTCACAGTCAATGGCGATCCTAATTCCATCACACCATTGGATCGCCCAAGAAAACCAATTCGAATCGCCTCGGGTTTGTTGCAAATCTGATGTATTATTGCCCTATCACAACTATAACATGATCGATAGCAGTGGCAGAACAGTCGAAGGGTTATTCGTAACGAACCACGACAGGTTAATGGAAGTCGAAAACTGGGGAGTCATCGATTCGACAGTGGGCATGGGTAAACTCGGATCAGATTAACTTACGATGTATGACAGGAGGTTGATCGACGATTGGATGAACGGAATTTGTCTCTGAGGGCTCTAAACTGCGTCAATGGCGGAATCAGGAAGAAGAATAAGTGAGGAAGAGGAAGGATGACTCAACTATTTATTCGCAGGAAGGTGAGGCGACTTACACGCTGCCGACCTAAGACCTCTGTTAACTCGCTTCCGACCTAATCAAAGAGCAGGTTAAGAAAGTCGAAGCACACGACCTACGACTTAGGCGTATGCTTCGAGGGGCAAATGTTAATCCTCTTTCAGTTCATAACCTAATGAGTTAAAAGCGCCACCGACTCAAGACAAAGACCGACCTAACAAATCTGATTTAAAGCAACATGCGACCTAAGCTACAGGACCGACTTAACAGTAGCCGACTCAAGGAAGGCTTTGACTTAAGAAAGGTCTCCGGTATAACAAGCCACGACCTAAGAAAGCTCTGATCCAACAGTTGCCGATCCAACTACTGAAAAAAGATGCCGACTTAAGACATGTGCCGACTTAACAGGTCACGACTTAAGGTAATTTGTGACTCAAGAGCTGAGACCGAGTTAAGAAGGATTCTGAGTTAAGTAATGCTCCGACATAACAGTGTATGAGT
The DNA here is from genome assembly GCA_030737815.1 of Allium fistulosum. Lineage (NCBI taxonomy): Eukaryota > Viridiplantae > Streptophyta > Magnoliopsida > Asparagales > Amaryllidaceae > Allium > Allium fistulosum. The sequence continues at coordinate 417,127,632 of CM060907.1, read as the reverse complement.
TAAGGAGTAGTTTGACTTAACCGGTTAGCAAGTTACGAAGGCCTCCGACTTAGCAGTTCGCGAGATAAGGAGGGGCTCCGACCTAAAGAAGTCCTCGACTTAAAGACCTACGACCTATCTCTTAAGTCGTCGCCGACCTACGACTTATACTGAGTCGTATGTAATCTCAGAACACCTTACATCTTTACCTCGTCACCGACTTACCTTAGATCTTCGACAACTTAGGACTTGAGCATAAAACCAGAAAAGGAGACGAACTACTGGGGAAGTGTTGATGAGCCGGCTGCGACCTACCATAAGTCGGCCGCGACTTATACTAAGTCGGCGACGACTTAGGACTTAGGGAAATTTCCAGAGTCCAAATCAGCTCCTATAAATACCCCACCACTTCCAACATGAAAAAGGAATTTTTTGGCAAATCATTTCTACAGCACTGTTACTCCGTCGAACTCTTCATTCATTCAGCAATCAAGGATCCTTCAAGCATTCGCAACACTACAACAAGCTTCGAGAGAAATTCCTTACATCCGACATGGATTCATCGAGTTTCACCGTCGAAGATTGAGCTAGTAGTCAAGATTGTTTCTTGTGATCGAATTGTACTGTTTCCTGAAGAGATTTGTATCAAATTGTAACCGAATCAGCAATAAGAGACTATAAAGTGGACGTAGGCTCAATTACGGGCCGAACCACTATAAATCTGTTGTTCATTTACTGCATTTCTGCTATTTTCCTGCTTGATTTCTGTTCCCGTCACACGGGTGGTGCTTTCACGATCTTATTACACACACCAGGTGTTATCGTTCATATTTTAACGTTAACAGTGTTCATAAAACAGTTTCAGGTTGTATAATAAATTCAATATCTTGACTTTAAATTCGAATTAGACCTTGTATTATAAATAGAAGTTGTTTATAATTAAGTGATCTATCATCCAAAAATAGTTATAGGTTTTTAAAATGTATGTTTAGCTCAAAATTTAAAAATTTACAGTAAAATCTTAAGATGGGTCAAAAATTGATCAAATTAATTCTGAGTTTGAGTTACATAATTGAATTCGTAATGCAAAATCATGATTTTTAATGGTTAAATCAGAATTTTTAGATTAGTATTTAGTGTGCATTTTGGGATTTTCTGTTTTGGGCATTTTGGTCGATCCATGGCGAACGGCGACGATCTGGGCAACGTGGTTGAGTTCGAAGGTCGAGGGGATGTTGTAGATCATCAGAAAAATGATCGTGGATTTTATAATCCATTGTGATGATCATTCGATGCCAGAATAGGGTTTAAGACTCTGGTTTTTACGTTGATGTTCAACCGAGTTTCGCGACGTCGTGACGATACCTGAGGCGATCGCGTGTGTTCTGAAGGGGCTGGTGGTCGAGACGGAACTATGGGAAGAAGGGCGAGGCTTCTCGAGGCTGGAATCAACGGTGACAAGGATATTCTGGTGATGTTTCGTTCCAAATTGTGGATTCAATGGTCGAATTCGATTCTCATTCGTATCGAGAATATCTGGGTAGTCGATCGTGGAAACGTGATGAAAGGCGACTTGCCGGAGACCAGAACGGAGTTTGTCGACGTTGGTGGTGGCGTGCACGTGCACGAGCACGATCACGTGCATCTGGGAATATGGGTTTGGGAAAGAAAGCGTTTTCACTTATTTTACTTCGGGAATGGTCGAGTTTTACTCGAAGCAGGGTGAAGTGAGTTGGTCGCGAGTGTTACTTCGAGTTTCCACGAGCTTTACTCGGGTTTGGTAGGAGCAGGCTTAAGATTTTTTTTTAAAGGAAATGTTTTAAAGTTTTAAACAAAAGAAATTTTGTTTTGTAATGTTTTCTGAGTTTTAAAATAAAGGTAAAACAAGATTTAACTATTAAACTAGATTGTTTTCTAGAATTGTTTTAATAAGTTTTAAATAATTTAAATAAATAAGTTTTAAAGATTAGAAAAGTGGATTTTCAAAATGATCTTTGTATTAAAGTTTATTTAAATAACTTTGAAAGGTTTCAAAGATTTTAAAGGTTAAAATTAATGTTGTAATTGTTTAATTAAAATAAAGAGTTTATCTTAAGTAATTAAGATTTGATTTATTAAAGGAAATTAATATGTGAAATTAATAAGGATAATTCATTTATTGAAAATGATTTAAGAATAGATAATAATTTAATTAAGATAATGTTTTTCTTAATTAAGATCTTTAAGTATTAATAGTTAAGAAATTATTTAATTAGTTAAATAATTAACCAAGTAATTAATTAATGATTAATTAGAGATAATCATTTATAAATTAATTAAGTATAATTACTTGATGGAGTAATTAAGGAATAATTACTAGATGTAATTAAATAAAGGGAAGTTATTTAATAAATTAATTAGAGGATAATTATTTTATAAAGTAATTAAATGAAAGTGATTAAGGGTTAATCATCCAGTGTTATTAATTAAAAAAATTTATTTAATAAAGTTAATTAAAGGATTAAGATTAATTAATAAAGTTATTAATTAATTGTTAAGGTAATTAATTATAAAGTAATTAATAAATGGAAATAATTAAGGGAAGTTAATTACTGGATTATATTAATCAAAAGTAATTAATAATTATGGATTAATTAAGAATAATTACTTAATGTAATTAATAAAATAATTAAAGATGTAATTAAGGGTAATTAGTTTATAATTAATTAATGATGTAATTAAGAGTTGATTAATTAAGATTAATTAATAAATTGTAAGTGATTATAGAATAACTAATTAATTGTAATTAATTAAGGATTAAAGTAATTGATTATAATTAATTAATTAATGAAGTAATTAAAGGTTAATTACTGTATTGGTTAAGAATAATTAATTTGTGAACTTAATTAAGGATAATTACTTAAATGTAATTAAAGTATAATTAATCAAGGTGATTAATTAAGTGGATAATTAGAGAAAGATTAATTAATTTATTTGTAATTAATTAATGATTATATAAGTAAGATTTATGATGAAGTAATTAATTTAATTTATTTTAAATTAATTAGAAATGAAGTAATTAATTTAATTCACTTTAAATTAATTAAAGATAGAGATAGTTAATTTAATTCATTTTAAATTAATTATGTTGTGATTAAGTAAATCATTGCTTATGTATGAATGGATGACATTGATTTGTCTTGAATGGATGTAATCTTAGAAATGAGATAAGTAATGTTGTGTGGTATGAATGCTTGGTTGCATTATGATGGTAATATAGATTAACTATTGTGATGTTGATATGGATTACCTATTTTGTTATAAATCATTTGGTTATTGATAATGTGATTATCAATTGTGATTTGTGAATTTTCTATCTGAATGAATATAGATAAGTTAAATTGTTTAAACCTTTAAACAACTTGGCCTTAAAAGATACGTTTTGGATTTCGATGAGACCGGGATCGGGTTTCCGTATACCGGGATACCAGGTCTGGAGACCCGAATACCACATCGATCCAAATTAACGATAGGTCGTGAATCTCAAGTGAAGATGAAGATTCAGAGTGCAAGGGTTATTGTCGTTAACTCTGAAGGTGATTCCAAAATGAGTGTAACGAGATAATGCCTTCGGTTTCGTTCGAACCCGGAACGAACTTGTATGGATTGAATGCTTTCAGCACATCGTCAGGCGGACGATGAGCATTCTAAGTGATATGTTCTGATTAAAGGTAATCGTAACCTCAGGCCTCATCAACCGGGAATGGCTAAAACAGGGGAGGTGCAGCAAGGCTTCGTGGGTAGCACCCATTGAGAGCAAGATATATCCCTGTCTAGAGGTCCCTTTCTATTTTTCGGCTTAGTGGGTAGTTGGACTGCAGCCAACTACGGGGTTGTCTTGTTCGGGATTATCCAGTAAGGGATGGTTCCGGCTTTGTGTTGCAGGGGAGCGGGCGTACTCCTCGGTACGGTGATCTAGGCCACGTACTGTGACGGGCGGTACCCCAGTAGCCCTGCCATTGTATGGAAATCCAAATTCCGATAAGTGATAACGGACTTGATTGTATACCTATGTATGCTGGAATTTAATGAATGTAACAATTTCGGTTATTTCATATTTATTTGAAAACCCTAGACCTATTATAATATAATCGGATTTCCTATCAAACGTTTTAGTTAGCGTAAGGTAAAAACTTACCCATGTTTATTTGTGGGGAGTCTTACGTGATACTTTTGTTTTCAAAGGTTTTCAAAGTTAAGCAATTTAAACCGTTTACTCACACCAGACCCATGTCTGACCCAAGTGTTTATTTTCTGTTTTATTAAACTCTTGGGTACTCAAATTTGTATGAGTAGTCATGGGGATTCAGGTTAGTCTTGACGAATACTGGAGGAGCTGAGGAGCAGGAGGCTTCAACGTGTAGATATATAGAGTTTCCGCTGTGTTTGTATTAGTCTGTATTGTATTGTTGTAGTTGTGTTGTATAATAGACAGAAGTTTATAACTGTCTATTCTGTGATGTATAAGTTGTGTACTCTGATGTATATGATACTATGTAATATCTTATGTGATATAATATATTTCTCGTTCCGCTGTGAGATTTCTGATGTGTTGTTGTTTTTTCTTCTTTTCTTTTCTTCTTCTATCCTTTTCTTTCTTCATAATGATGCGTCTTTCTGGGCATAGAAAGGCGGGTCGTCACACTAATAATTGTATACTGTTATGTGAAAAATAATGTAATTTTTGTTTACATGTACAGTATGAAAGATGGATTATTTGAAAGATCAAAATTGGTTGTATATGAAAGTTTAAAAAAGAGGAACAATACCATTACACTTTAGAAAGTGTGTTGATGCATTCATAAAAATGATACCTTGTAATAAAAAATGCATGAATGATGTCTAATGTCCAGGGTCGAAATGCAGTTGCCTGAAAATAATAGAGTATTATACTTTGATATTACATTTACATCAATATGGGTTTATGTCAAACTATAATATGTGGATATATCATGGAGAATATGATCACATTATACAAGAGGAGACCGTAAATATAGATGTAGACCGCGACGAACCCCTTATAGAAGTAAATATAGATGTAGAAATATAATGACTGGAATGATTCATGAAATCACCATTATATAAAGGATGTAAAATGACATACTTTTCGATGACATCTTGATTAATCAATATAGAATCTGAATCAATGCATTGGAAAACCTAATAAACACAATCCTGAGCTTGTGTAAAGAAATGCTCCTACCTGACAATGTGTTGGTAGAGAAATGGTATTCACTTAAAAAGAGGTCCTTGCCTTTGTATTGTCATATGAAAAAATTGGCCCGTATCTAAGAGGATGCATGATTTATTGTTTGGTAGATAAAAATATAATGTTGCATAAATTGTGTAAACAACCAAGAATATTAGCTGACAAAAACCTATTGTAAATGTGCATCTTTCAGCAGAATGCGTTATTTTTCTTTTGCACCTAGATTGAAAAGGTTATATGTACCAACTACTACCGCGAATATATGTGATGGCATAGTGAAACGATAACAAGATAAAGGTGTTCTATGTCATCATTCAAACGCTGAAGTTTGGAAAAATTTTGATATGATATATCCTTATTTTGCTAAAGAATCATACAATGTGAGACTTGGTTTGTGTACGGATGGTTTTGCGCCATTTGCTTCGTTCGATGAAACATACTCGACATGGTCGGTTATTCTAACACATTACAATCATCCTCTGTTGATGTGTTTGAAACTATTCTACACGTTTCTAAGTGTAATTGTTCATGGACATAAAATTCCAAAAAACACGATAGAAGTGTAGTTGCAGCCTTTTATTGATGACTTGAAAAACCTATGGGCATAGAGTATTGTTATGTACGACATTTCAAAATGAGTGTTTGCTTCTTCGTTATGGATGATAAGCAATTTTCCTATGTATGGAATGCTGTTTGGATTGAGTACTAATGGAAAATTTTCTTATCCTTTTTGCATTAATTCAACATAATCATTTCGACTTACAAATTGTGGCAAACAATGTTGGTATGTTCGACATCATCGATTTTTGCACGTAAACGATCATTTTAGATCGATAAGAAAACTTTCAGATGAAACAGAACTATTACTTAAAGAGCCACCTTCCTTTCGGAGTAGCGAAAAGGTATATGAGCTCATGCAATATTATCCTAAAATAAATGAGATAGGGAAAGAGCCAAAAATTGATGATAAAGGAGAGTACCATAATTAGTGCAAACAATGTATATTTTTGTAGTTACTATTTTGGAAAAATCTGAACTTCGTCATAATATAAAGGTAATGCATTATGAAGAAAAGTTGTTTAAGAACTTATTTAACACGATACTGAATGTGAAAAGAAGAACATAAGATGGTTTGAAGTTAAGAAAATATATCGTGTTATAATTGGTAGCTAACGACCAAATTTCAAACGTCTTACTTCTTATAAGTAGGAAAATTAGCGTAAAAAAACAAATGGAGTAGGTCCAAAATTTGAGTTTTCTAGATGGAATTGCTTCTTGTCACTCAATTTTTTCTCATGTAAAAAGAAAAGTTGATCAAATCTTCTTGGCCTAGCCTAGTCTGGTTAGGCTCGGATCTAGGCCAGTCCCTAACAAACCAGCAAAGGGCTAGCCAGCTAGGTTCCCTCAGTTGCCGGCCCAGGTCCATGTTGGGTCCAAACCAACCTATCTACTCAATAGTACTAGGCCAGTAGTCGATTGGCACACCTCGAAGTAGCTACAATAGCTAACTCATCGAGCAAAGCCGGGCCTAAGGATGACCTAGCTCGGTCCGCACCGGCCCATTTCACATGTGATCGACTTTCTCATGCCAATCCACATTCAGCATAGAAAGTAGATACCCATCCACTCAAGCACCTCTCCCACACATTTAATGGCATTTGTTTGTAGATAATGTTTAGAATTAAACAGTTTTGGGTTTATAGTAATAATGTTTTAGTGACATTTATTTTTAACCCATTTAATTATTCCTTTAGAAATGTGAAATCTTGTGTAATATTTGTGATTATTCTTATACCATTTGGAATAAGAATATGAATATATTCTAAAGTACTTAAAAGAGTAGAAATGAATAGTGAAATGGTAGTATGCAATATCTTTTGTAAAGGTATTTTTTATATATACAAGTATTTACAAAGAAGTTTTAATTAATTAAAAGAATTAACTAAATAAAAGGAGATTAGAAGTCGCTTATGTGACTTAATCATGCTTTGTATGTTTACTTGTCTATGGAAAGTATCTATCGTGTACTTAGCACTAAAAGCTGACAAAATGGGTTTATTCTATCTATGAGATGTAAGAATGATGTTCGAGTAGGGTTTAGAAGCAAACAGTGCTCTAACCTACTAACTTCACTCTTGACCGAGGGATAGTGTAAGTTAACAAGGTCGAAAATGTGATTAGTATATGAGATTTGGTTTCCATATATGATCATTTATAATTTGTGTTAGGTAGTCGATTAGTCGACTATCGAGTTTGACTAGGTTAACATTTGAAGTATACGTAAGCATCACATATTGATACGGTTTGAGATCCCTCAGGGGGGACTCCCTTGTATGTATCATCTCTTGCTTTAAGAACGTATATATATGAGATCCCCTAGGGGACTCCTTTTTATCGTTCATTTACTTCTTAAAGAACTAGAATTGAGTCAACCGAAAATTCAACAGTTAGTTTTGAAGAGCCATTAGCATTTGTCGCATGACTTGTTTTGCGATCTATGGATAGATTCATTAACTGTTTGAGATGTCAGAATCTAGGGAGAGATTCAAGATCTTTTTAAATGATAAAGACTTATGTTTGGATGCTGAACATGACTTCACCATTGGAAATGACAGAAAACAAAGTAGGCCTTATAAGTAATGGGTTTAACTAACCTAAGGGTACATCAACTCCAAATATCCATGTAGATGCTTTCAATTGTGGCATGTTGGAGTTGATGGTATTCGGTATCATGTGTTTGGGCATGGACCAGCTATGTTTGCCTAGTGACATATTTTATCTATAGATATGATTGGTTTCAAAAGGTAGTTTTTGACCCTTCTGTAGGAAGCCTTTGCTTTTGGTTTTTATCAAGGAGACCTCCACGACAGTCCATATGCGAATGTACCTTAGCGGTTTTAGTTTATTGTTGTGTTTTGAGATGTAAGAAGAATAGCTATTTTTTGATTTACATTCTACACCCTAGAAATTATGTATTATATCACCTTAAGTACTTATTAAATTGGTTCAATTCATTTGAGGGGATAACCATTACGGTGATTCAAACTATCTCAAATGTACTGTTTTATGTTGATTGCATATTTTTTGAGTTTCTCATACTAGATTTATGTCTGATTCGTGGTTTTAACTTTCCCTTAATTCCATGGATGCTCTTTTGAGTATTCAGAGAAAGGCAAATTTTCGTTGATATTCTTTAGAGCTGAGGAGTCAAGTTGGATGTTTTCACTTATAGTAGTATTCTTATTTCCGTTGCATTGCTATTATGTATATATCAGCAATCGTAAGGATATGCTGTTATAATTGTTCATTCTAATGATAGTGCTAAGGATTGTAACTTTGAAATGCTTTATATCTTAGGGTGACAGTTTGTATTGTCTTTTGATATTATACGTTATCGTTTGATTATGAGATACTGGTATAGTGTTCTTTCTTCTATGTTCATTTTATTTTTATTTACCCTAACAATTTGTATTTCCAGTACTTGAGTGCTCGGCACATAAATACCGTGGATGTATTAGTGCCGACATTCGGGGTCGAAAAGGCAAATTGTTACGCTTGGTATTACAGTTGAATGTTAAGCGAGAACTTTGGTTTTGCTAGGGTATAACTCATTCGAGATAGAGTAAGTGTTTTGCTAGAATGAGTTGAGTGTATTACACATATGAGAGCATATTTGTATTTGTTATAAGCGTATGCCATAAAGGTAATTCAACTACGAAAATTAAAGATCTTATATAAGGTAACTTATATAATATGAATTATTAAAGTGTTATTTAATTAATATAGGGAATGATAATGGTTATTCGTTATCCCTTATTGATTAGTTTAGCCATGCACAACTGGTTTATGAGCGTTATAATCAGTTATAGAAGCTTAGTCTTGCTCAGCCAGTTTATGAGCACTGTTATCATTCGTAGATTGGTTAGTCATGCTCGGCCAGTTTATAAGCATTTATATCACCTATTGATTGTTGATTTGTGCTTCGCCGGTTTATGAGCAATTTACCCATTTTACTACATATGTCGAGTAAACAGTATTTGTTGATGCATTGAAACACACACCTTGTGAATTAAGCAACATAATTTGACTATAAGGCATTCGGTGATAATGTTGGGTTAGAAATTTCTTCTAATAGAAGAAGTTTTATATAAATTAAGTATGGTTTATGAAAAATGGTTCATAAACGAAGAGGATTTAAACTTATATTTTGAGAACTTAAATTCTGGTGCCTTTGTAAATGATTTCCAAGGTTTTGGAGAAAATAATAACAGTCTTATTTGTACATATTTGTGTAACTAAAATTTTGAAAGAAGTTTTATAAATTGTTTGAGTTCAAGGTTGCTCTCGAAATCAGCAAGTCAATTCGAGAACAAAGTATTTTTAAGTTAACTAATTCGAGTGGCTCAAAAGTGACTAAAAATGGGTAGGAGATGTGTTCGGCTGGTAGGCACTTCTTTTGGGCATTTCCTTTCTTAGTAAAGGGATATATAGTACGATTTGGTAGGACCTATTTCCATGGTATCACTTTTCTGTTACTGTATATATATATATATATATATTCTATGGATCTTAAAGTATATATTTGAGAAATTGGTTTATAAATTGAGATCTTGATACTTAATATTTTATGAAATATTTGATATCGCTTTGAAAATGAATTTTGGTTAAATCCTAAAAGCATGATTTGATGTACAAAAGGTATGTGTATATATTATTTCAATTAATTTGAAATAAAACTCGGTATTTCGTTCTAAAGTTTTCATTTGTTAGAATGAATTGGATTTTTCAATGATTTTGGATAGATTGAAATATCTGGATCATTATAGAACTCAAAGCTAGGTTTTTTTTCGTAAATATAAAGATGATTTATATGACACTGAGTTGAGAAGACGGTAAAAGTTAAAACATGTTTTAAATTTTTTAAACATCTTTGTTAAGTAAATAAAAAACCTTTGATGTTATTGGGCAAATAATAAACGTCTTTACCCTAGGATTGTCTAAGGAAAGTGGACTCTAGTCTTGAGTATGGATACCAGCGTCATGCATTTCTATGTAACGACTCGAAATTTTTAAATTTTCAAATGAGAATATTTAATTTATTTAAATATTCAAATTTGATTAATATGTGATAAATAATAAGAAAATCAATTATTATAAAACGACATGATTTTTAATGACCTATTTTTAATTTAATTTATAGGATTTTTCCATAATTTTTAATTTGTAAAATGTTTAAATTATCGTTGGACGTATCTTACAGAAAAATGTTGCTGTTTTTGAAATTTTACAAAGTAAGATAACTGATGTATTTTATTGTTGTTTTGTGATCCTATCACATTTTAGTGCACAATCATATTTTTTTTGCCATTTGCAGTTCAAATGAGGTGTAACGAAGTGATGAAAATCAAATTATAAACTAAACTCTACACTTAGAATTTTCAACACTCCGGCTTTTCCCTCTTCCCTTTTCTCTTTTATTCCAATCTCCAGTAAACAAAAAATGGACGCTCCCTTTAAAATTCAAAACCAAATCATTACTCAATGACAAATTATAAAACTTGATTGGTTTAACTCGCAGGAGAATGAGCTACAAATCTATGTTATTTAGTTGTGCGATGGAGATAGGTAGTGTTCGATGTGGTGTTTGGAAATTAGTGTTTTACCTAGTCGGAGTTTTAGGCAGAGTGTGAGGAAATCGATGGTGGTATTGGTCTTCTAACACGTAGGAGAGTCGATGCAGGCAAAATGGTGGAGGGCAGTCAAGTTTTGGGATGTGCGACATTTCGTTTGTCACATTCAAAGTAGCAGGTCACATTCACCTAGAGGCCGCCAAGCTTAGGGTGGTGGTGTGGGAACGAGTGTACGTGAAAAGAAGTTCGTCAGGGAAGTCGATTGGTAATTTCATGGAGTAATTTAGGAGTTTATGTGTGCATGCACATTTTGGGGAAGGCGGTGTATCGGCATGTACGGGGAGAAGTTTAGTTTGGGGAAGAAAGTTTAGACATGGTGATTAAGTTAAGTAACGTAATTAATTTAGTTAACTAAAATTTTTAATTCAAAATTCTTATAAATGGAACAACTTCTTCATACGAGGTAAAATCGAGACGCGGTAGTTTGTGCTGCTTTCGTAATAGCATTATCTACGTACTGGAATTTATTTCATTGAATTTGGATCAAATGGAATTTTTGAGTAAAATCGAACGTTGCTCGATTTTAGATTGAACCGGAACCCTTAAGCCTCAAATGGATTTCGGTGAGTCATCTCACCTTTAGAAGAATACTTTGTGACATATGGTAGATATAAATTATTATTTTTATGCTTAAATGATTTATTGGTTTGGTTTGGTTGAATATATGCTTTAAAATGCGAATGAAATATAAAATGAAATATAGGGAATTTTGTAAAGGAATCTGGATTCCTCACCGCTATTAATCTTAGTTCCATTTATATACTTATGTTATAAATTGTTAAATGTCAAAATAATTGGTGGTTGACTATATTGGATATGACAAATATTTAGTGATAATGCTAACAGTAGCTTCGGTTAAGTGCCATGGTAACTATTGGCCTCGTTATAGTATTTTGGAAATACTAATATTTGGTGTTTTTGATTTGCAATGGTTTTTGATTCAAATAATGATTTTTAAATTAGGAATTTGGATGGCTTTTATTTAGAAATGGGTTTTAACTTCTTTATTTCACTCCAACCTTTTTGGAAATGTTTAAAAAGTATTTCAGAACTTATTCATTTTATGAAAAAGTAAATATAATAATGAATGATTATTTTGAAGGAAAATAAAGGGGAATTTATCTTTTATAATAAGATGATTTTGTTTTAAAAGAAGATAGAAATATTTTGGGAATAAATATTGGTGAAATGTTTTATATAAAATGTTGTATAGAAAGTTAACTTTACAGATATTACTTTATAGATTAAAAGGATGGATTTATAAATGGTATTTTATAAATAAAAAGGAGTTTTATAATCATATTTGGAGATTTATAAAAGGAATTTTATAATTATGTTTGAATATTTATAAAAGGAGTTTTATAAATCGAAAGGAGTTTTATAAAGGAGATTTATTAATGAAGTTTTTAAAAAAGGTTTATAAATGATATTTTATAAAGAAAACATATAAGGAGTTATATAAATAGATATGAGATTTATAAAAGGAGTTTTATAAATAAATTTGGAGATTTATAAAAGGAATTTTATAGTATATTTGGAGACTTATAAAAGGAGTTTTATAGTATATTTGTAGATTTACAAAAGGATATTTATAGCTATATTTGGAGATTTATAAAAGAAGTTTATAAATAAATTTGGAGATTAATAAAAGAAGTTTTATAAATAAATTTGGAGATTTATAAAACAATTTTTATAAATAAATTTGAAGATTTATTGCAAAACCCCGAATTTTTGCTTAACATTATTCAAGAGATTTAATTGGATAGATTAAATAAAATAATGTGATGAGATAAGGAGAATGAGATTTGATAATTAATTGGGCTAGGCCTTAACTAATCAACTAATAAGATTTTTTTTTAAACTTGATATGGTGGGGAATAAACAAGAGGGGAAAATTAGGAATAGAGCATTATTTCACCCCTTAAGCCCTCCTTTTCTCATTCATATTCATTTTACGTTCACAAATAATCAATAGCAAACACTTAGAGGGCAACCATTCCTAAAGAGTAGGAGAGAAGGAAATCAAAGCGAATTCAAAGGGCAAAGCTTAGGGAAACTAAACTTCATCAAATCTCAATCTCCTTATCCAATCTAAGGTGAATAATAATTAACCATCTCTATTGCTTTTTCTTGAATTCAGTTACGATTAATTTTCGTATTTGTTTTGATTATATTGTTATGATATGGATGTTTGATCATTATTTGGTTAGAATAATGGTTTATGGAAATTTTAGGACATTAATTTGATAGGTTTTAAAGGTAATACCTAAGTTTTTGATCTCTAATTGATTTGATCTTTTGATATGCAGTGTAAAACATTATTTTGGAGATGGGTTTTTAAGTTCATAGTTTTCCTAGTTAATATAGATTTTTATGAATTTCCTCAGGAGGAAAGAGTGTTTGTTCCAGGTTTTAGTTATTACCTCTAATTAAATAATTATTTTGATCTCGAAATTTTAACATGAGAAAGAATATATAAATTTTCGATTTTTGGTGATTTTTGGGGAATTTTCCCAAATGGTTATGATTTTCTCTGAATTTATTATGCTAGATAAGCATTTGAATTAATATTACTTAAGGATATTAATTAATTTAGTTTGCTTATGTTTTTATGAGGTGAAACATACTTCAACAAAAACTAAAAAAAATGAATTTGTTTGGTGTTAACCAATCATGTCACGACCTGGAATTTTCGACTTTCGAAAATTCGACATCGATACTCACTTTATCGACTGCCGAGAAATCGACTGCCGGAAACTCCAATAGTGAGGGTTTTAGAAAGAAGAAGTAGAAGAAAAAGAGAAAGAAAGAACAACTGAACAACATCAGAACAGGAAACAGTATCAGAATCTTACACATCGCAGCGGAACAATTTATAATAGATAAATGAATATCATTTAAAAACAAAAGAATTATATCTGTTATTACATTACATCACATCATATCATCAGAGTCAATAAACAACAATGGACAGTTATATACCTGTCCTCATACAGAATACACAGCGGAATAAATATATCAGATACAAATACTACGTCTCGTCCTCCAGCTTATCTCCAAAGCTCCAGAATATCCAGAATATCCTGGTAATATAACTCTAGGCTGCCCGTGTGGAAATTGGTGGGCACCCAGAGTTTAGAAGGGAAACAATAAACTCCGAGTCAGTCATGGTGACTGGTGTGAGATCGTAAAACAGTTATTCTTTTAAAACAAACAACAGGAAAACTTTAATGTCAATTCGCAATGCTTTTGGAAAATGAAACTACCATAAGACCTCCCACCACACACACAATGCAAACGCAGACTTGGAGGAGATTTCTTCTTATGATAGTCAAAGATGCTTACTACGCAAAATCAAATTTTTTTTTTGATATTATTATTAGTGCATAGTGGGAAACATTTCGAAAGTAGAATATAAATCTTAGCCAGCATAGGTACCATTATATTATGCCTGCTATAGCTGCCTCCTGAGGAGACAGGTTATACAATTGAAATCGTAAAGGCTCGTATTGTTTCTTTGGATTTCCAACAAATGGTCAGGCTAAGGAACTTCCTATCCACGATGGGTACGTCCCTGGAATAGACGACCCGAGAAATAACCTAACATTACGGTTAGATCTCTGCCAACACAAGGCCGGGTTACCTCTGCAAAAGTAGGTAACTACTGACACGCGTATGCCATCCCCCGATCGTCACCGATCTTCCCGAGGATCCCCGATTTCCAACAAACCACATAGATAATAATAATGCAGTAACCACAGAGGTTAAGTATCTGGGCTCCATACCATGATACCACCTTTATCCAGAAGGAATGACATACACTAAGGGGCGCTACTCCCTAGAACCTTGCCGCATCCTTCCTGTTTCGACCATTTCCGGGGTGTGAGGCTCGTCGAAGTCTCGTCCACAAAGCTACGCTTTCTCAAAAAGCCCTGCTTCGGGTCAACAAAATGATCAACCTATGATCACAAAGATATAAGATCAAACAAATGATCATATCGCAAATGATCAAACACTGATCATTTCACAGCAACACTCAGTATGCCACGTTACCAAATTGGGATATATCGCTGATAAATTTCAACTACATAACCTCTGAGCTCGTACGTCTCAGAGAAGGGTGTTAAGCTAAGAGAATAAATTCTCCGCCACCAACAGAAATGTATTTGAAAGAAATCAGCTCAATATCTCAAATTGTAACGTCAGACACACAATCCATACAAGTCTGTTCCGGGATCGAACAGAACCGAAGGCACTTCTCACGAAGCCCTTGCAATTCCGGATAATTTTCAATCACGTCAGGACTTTCCGTCACTAAGGGTAATAAAACCTCTAAATCGAAGATCAGTCGATGTAGAGTAACTCGACGGTAATCCTTCCGTTTTCAAAAATATCCGGTCTTCAAAACCGGTCTTCAAATGCGATTCATAACGACGTATCACATATTCGGAATGGGTTATACGACCCCATGGTCCTTTCCCGGCTAACCCGAATAGTGAGCGTTTATTCAAAAATAAGTGTGGCATTCAAATTCATCCAATTCACAACAAATACCTATCTAAAGGTAAATATTGATAGTCGGTTATTTAACTATCAATAAAGATGCGCAACATCATCAGATTCCAAATAATTTTCCAAATTATTTCATCTTCAAAAATATCTTTACGAGATATAAAATTTCCACACTTAACCATTTGAAAAATGATTTCAAATCAATTTCCACATTACAAAAGTAAATCAATATTTATTTTTAAACAACTTCGCTTTCTTTTATAAATCCCGTATTGAATTTATACTTTCGAATATCTACTGATATTCGATTTTCAAATCGTTTTCAATATTCAATTTCAATTTATCTTTAAGAAGATAAATTCTCAAAACGTTCATTTCATATTGGAAAAGTATTTCCTTACTTATTAAATAATAAGTATTTCACAAATCTATTTATTTTCACATTTGAAAATATTCGATATACTTAAATCAAATTAAGTATATATTCATTCTTTAAGGAAATCTATTTTCTATAACAACATCAATTTGAGTCAAAACGAATGTTACGTAAAACATCGTTACGACGACTCAAAAATCACTAGTATAGGGATTCGAAATTTTGATAGATATATAAATCCCAACACTACATTAAAAACATTTCCTTTCGGAAATCATTTACTATAACAACAGTGTTATAGTCCATCATTTCCTTATTTTTCGAAAACGTCTATTTCAACAATAAATGTTGAAATCTATGCTTTCGATTCATAACACATTTTAAAACATCTTTAAAATGTTTAACTTCGTTTTTCACTATCACTTTCCCAAAACAGGATCCATTTTACTTAACAATATATTCACTGTCCAAAATCGTGAATATACTTTATTAACCACATTTCAATATTTTCTACCCATTTTTATTTCAATAATTATCCACTGTCCAAAATCGCGGATATATCTCCTTTATTAAACTTCTATGTTTAACCTATCAATTTCAATTGGTTTTGAATTTATAAAACAATGTTTATAAATTTCACCCTTTATATTTTATAACAACTTCGATTTGTAAATCTCCTTTATTAACAAATTCGATCAATATTTCATTTGTAGGCAAAAATCCAATTTATAAGTTAATTCCTTATAAATCTTCTATTCTACAATTTCATTTATTTTAACTTCACAATTTATACATCTATAAATCTCATATCTTCACAATTTTAAAATTCTATAAGATTCATATCTTCACTTATAAAAACTCGTTTTAAAATTCCAAAAATTTTAATTGATAAATATATCAATTTTTCTGTACATCTTTTATAATACTTTAAAAATCTCAATTTAACCTATTTTACAATTAAATCAACTTTCATTTCAAAAATCACACTTTGGTTATATTTCACCAAAAATCTTAACTTTTATAACTTTAAAATTCTAGACGTTTATTTTTCTGAAATAAATCAATTCAAAAATTCGATAAACGTCTACTTTTCAAAAATCACTTTAAAATCTTTTTAAAATAAAAGTCGTTATTTTTACATTTCAAAACTGAATCCGATGATGCAACAGCATCAATCAGTCCATCACAACAGTCAATATCATATATCAATATGATAATAGAATATTTATCAATATCTGTAAATAAATAAATACTGGTGAGGAATCCAGTTGGATCCCTCCAACCTGTTTCCCTGCATCCAAAAATGTCAGCACAATACCAATTCCGTTCCAGTACGGAATTATCGCGGTATATAGGTTTTTTATAAATCCGCTTACTAACGGCGCAATAGGGTCTCATCCGCTATACGAGGCGGGAAATCATTAATCCAATATATACATATGCCAATATGTATATATTGCTATATATATAGATATATCCTATCATATCTAATAGCACATTCAAACAAATCAATCAATAATAACTGCAAAAATTCCACTTTTAAATCGAGTGAGAAAATCTCACCTTCGCATTTAAATTTCGCAATCCATTTCCATCTCCAATTTGTTTCCTTGACTTTATTCGACCTTGTATAACAATTTAGATAATTTATTAATATTCGAAATAAACCGAATAAATCTACTTCGTTTGATAAGTGTAAATTTCCCAGTGGTTTTATTTTGAACAAATTTTCCTTTTAATAAATTTAAATTTACTAATGATTTAAATTTTAAACTAATTTCTTTTCATTTTTAACAGATTATTCTCAACAATTTTATCTAATTAAAATTTAAATTTAAAACTAACTATTAAAACTTCCAAACTAACTTTCCTATTTCTTTAAACTAAAATCTCATTTAATATATTGATTTTAAAACTTAACAGTGCTATCTAAACCAATTTTTTTTCTTAAGGAAAATTTGTTTAACTAAAATTAACTCTAAAACTAAATTTCCTGCTAATATACCTACCTATCGATATATATTTTCCTTTTGATTTTTCATATACATATTTCATACATTAGGTGAAATTGAGAGAAATCTTAGATCGAGGATACCTCTCTGCCTGGAGCTCCTCTTCCAGGTCGACTGTCTTGAAGCCGCCATCGACAACAACGAGCCACCACGAGACACTGCCGAAGTTCGTGCCAGTGCCCCAAATCCCATCGCGAACTCCAGCTTTGCACGCGAATTCGAGAACTCCCATTCGTCGACATCGCCATACGCTCCTCGACATCACCCTAAAACGACACACCCCAGCCCTCGAGAACTTAGAACCACCAACGCGAACGCGGCGCTCATCGCGAACGCCGATCCCCTCGAGTCGCCATCTGCCTTTGCCGCTGCCTCTAAGCGCAAGCGCCTCCGTTCCTTGCCTCGCGCGAACAATCGCGAGCTCCTCCTGACTTCCTCCGAAGTTGCGTGCTCGAGAACGTGGTCGCGACAGAGTCGCGAATCCCCTCGTGGTCGCCCAGCTCGATTTGGATTTATTTTGAAAAGGGGGAGGAACGGCAATTGGTTTTGAACGAGCATTTGGGTTTTATTTTCGTGAATGAATCGGGAGGAGAGGGGGAACGAGTTTGATTTCTCCTTTTGAACGAGATTGCAAATATAAAATGAGAAGGAGATGGGTTGCACGATTCGTTTACGTGATTTTGGGAGTGTTTTCAGGCGTGAGGTAAGGGAGAGGTACGTGGCTGATATTTTGACAATATTAAATTTTAAATTTTTAAAATTGAATTCAATTAATTTCTACGCGTTTAATTATCATGTGCTCTCTTATCAACACTGAAAAATACGAAATTTGGAATCCGATAATAATTCGATATTACGGATCCAATGGAACTGGTTTCGTCAAATTCCGAGACTGTTTGAAAAATGACTATTTTTAAATTCGATTTAAACGATATAAATTCAAAACTGAACGAAACCGTTTAAATTTCAATTCTGAAGCTGCTGTTATCTTCAGTGTTATCAATATAATTTTTACAAGCGTTCGAAATATTTTTCTTTAGCTTTAAATTGAAGATACAAATTTTTATTCAACTTCAATCGATTAAATTTTATAATTTAATCGCCGATTTCAGAATTATATCGGAAATTCAAATTAAATCGTCGTTCAAATATTTAAAATTAATTAAATATTCCCAATTTAATTTATTCGAAATTCAGGGTCGTTACAAACTTCCCTCCTTAAAAGAATTTCGTCCTCGAAATTACAAGTTAGGAAAAAAGGTCCTTAACTCGTCTACTATCTTTCACAATCTAATAGTTTTATCAATTCATCAAAACAAACCTTTCTATTAAAGATTCGTTATCATTCCAACTAAATTTCAACTTCAACTGTAAGTTCAAACAACATTGTTTAACTTCAAAATTCAAATTTAAATTCAAATTCAAATTTAAACTTTCAAAAATTTCTCAAAAATTTTCTAACACTCGAAATTTTCGAAAAATTTTGCCAGCGTCTCCTTTGCGCGGCTGATACGGTACGACTACAAAACGTCCCAACGGACTCTCAGATTTCAAAAAGAAAAAGAAAAAGCCAAGCGGCTAGACCAGAAATCATCAAAAACTCATATTATAATTCAAATACGTACCTTTTTCGAGCAATTCAAATTTATCTTCGAAATCAAATTCCAATTCCTTTATACCTGTATATCCTACTAGCCATAATATCTAGTTGCATATATTCAAACCAATTTGCAAATTTGATTACAAAATTTTCAATATAAACTGCTTATATCATCTTTAGTTCACTATTGAAGTTATATCCATTATCTTCAATTTTACATTTCAAATTTTATTTGAATTCAATTTCACATTTCAATTTCTCATTTGAGTTCAATTCACAATTCCAATCTAATTTGGATTCAATTTACTTTCAAATTCAAAATGAATTTTAACCTTCAATTTCATTTTCTTGCACTTGAAATTTCAAATTTATTTATTCACACATTTATTCATTTCGATTTGAATCTCATTTTCAATCAAATTTCAAATATTTATAAGTCTTCAACTTACTTACATTCCATTATGAATTTTATCTTTTATTCATCTTTCATTTATAATTATTCAATTCAATTCATTTCTTACAAATTTGAAACGAATTTCAATTTTTAATCTCATTTTATTTAATTGATTCACTTGCAAATTTATTTGTTCATTCACAATTTTCATTCATTTTCATAATTCAGTACTCAATTCCAGAGTCTTTTCAACCTTTTCAAAACCATCTTGAAAACAATTCAAATTACCCTTTGAATTTCTAAAACAAATTTCAAATTTTTCAAACAACTTCCGTTTTTAAAACAATTTGGCAGCAATTCCTCTTCTGGAAACCCGAAAATGAACACCGGTGATGTCGCGATCATCATCGGAATTATTTTCCAGCGACCGAAAAGAGTTTAGAGCTCTTATCTTTCCAAAATACTTTTCAAACCTTTGAAATTCATTTTTAACTCCAAAAATGATTTAAACTTCCAAATTTCCAAAAATTTCTCTGGAATCCCGTTTTAAATTACAATTCACATTTATAATTTACATTCTTAAATTTCATTCGTATGTGAATTTTTTTTCTTTACTTTGGAGTTATGATTTCAATTTCTTATTCGATTTCATATAAAAATGATAACTTTCAATATTATCACTTTCCTAACATCCATGCAACCATATACTGTAATAATTTACAGAAAATCAATTCTTTTATATACAAAAATAGTTTTGGGCAAAATTATCTCATTTACCCCATTTTAAAACAATACTGTGCCGAATTGTTCTATTCAAGTGTTTAGAGATCCCTATCAATGATCGTTAATTACTCGTATTGACCAGAATCCATATACCACTCAATAAATCAATCATCACAATATAAAACAATTTTTTATATTCACTAACAAATACGCGCTCATATCTATTATTACACTCAACGCATTCTAGAGTACGGCTGACTCTATCTCTAATGAGTAACACCCAACAGAGCAGGGTTGTCGCTTAACCATATGCTCTGATACCACTTTGTCACGACCTGGAATTTTCGACTTTCGAAAATTCGACATCGATACTCACTTTATCGACTGCCGAGAAATCGACTGCCGGAAACTCCAATAGTGAGGGTTTTAGAAAGAAGAAGTAGAAGAAAAAGAGAAAGAAAGAACAACTGAACAACATCAGAACAGGAAACAGTATCAGAATCTTACACATCGCAGCGGAACAATTTATAATAGATAAATGAATATCATTTAAAAACAAAAGAATTATATCTGTTATTACATTACATCACATCATATCATCAGAGTCAATAAACAACAATGGACAGTTATATACCTGTCCTCATACAGAATACACAGCGGAATAAATATATCAGATACAAATACTACGTCTCGTCCTCCAGCTTATCTCCAAAGCTCCAGAATATCCAGAATATCCTGGTAATATAACTCTAGGCTGCCCGTGTGGAAATTGGTGGGCACCCAGAGTTTAGAAGGGAAACAATAAACTCCGAGTCAGTCATGGTGACTGGTGTGAGATCGTAAAACAGTTATTCTTTTAAAACAAACAACAGGAAAACTTTAATGTCAATTCGCAATGCTTTTGGAAAATGAAACTACCATAAGACCTCCCACCACACACACAATGCAAACGCAGACTTGGAGGAGATTTCTTCTTATGATAGTCAAAGATGCTTACTACGCAAAATCAAATTTTTTTTTTGATATTATTATTAGTGCATAGTGGGAAACATTTCGAAAGTAGAATATAAATCTTAGCCAGCATAGGTACCATTATATTATGCCTGCTATAGCTGCCTCCTGAGGAGACAGGTTATACAATTGAAATCGTAAAGGCTCGTATTGTTTCTTTGGATTTCCAACAAATGGTCAGGCTAAGGAACTTCCTATCCACGATGGGTACGTCCCTGGAATAGACGACCCGAGAAATAACCTAACATTACGGTTAGATCTCTGCCAACACAAGGCCGGGTTACCTCTGCAAAAGTAGGTAACTACTGACACGCGTATGCCATCCCCCGATCGTCACCGATCTTCCCGAGGATCCCCGATTTCCAACAAACCACATAGATAATAATAATGCAGTAACCACAGAGGTTAAGTATCTGGGCTCCATACCATGATACCACCTTTATCCAGAAGGAATGACATACACTAAGGGGCGCTACTCCCTAGAACCTTGCCGCATCCTTCCTGTTTCGACCATTTCCGGGGTGTGAGGCTCGTCGAAGTCTCGTCCACAAAGCTACGCTTTCTCAAAAAGCCCTGCTTCGGGTCAACAAAATGATCAACCTATGATCACAAAGATATAAGATCAAACAAATGATCATATCGCAAATGATCAAACACTGATCATTTCACAGCAACACTCAGTATGCCACGTTACCAAATTGGGATATATCGCTGATAAATTTCAACTACATAACCTCTGAGCTCGTACGTCTCAGAGAAGGGTGTTAAGCTAAGAGAATAAATTCTCCGCCACCAACAGAAATGTATTTGAAAGAAATCAGCTCAATATCTCAAATTGTAACGTCAGACACACAATCCATACAAGTCTGTTCCGGGATCGAACAGAACCGAAGGCACTTCTCACGAAGCCCTTGCAATTCCGGATAATTTTCAATCACGTCAGGACTTTCCGTCACTAAGGGTAATAAAACCTCTAAATCGAAGATCAGTCGATGTAGAGTAACTCGACGGTAATCCTTCCGTTTTCAAAAATATCCGGTCTTCAACACCGGTCTTCAAATGCGATTCATAACGACGTATCACATATTCGGAATGGGTTATACGACCCCATGGTCCTTTCCCGGCTAACCCGAATAGTGAGCGTTTATTCAAAAATAAGTGTGGCATTCAAATTCATCCAATTCACAACAAATACCTATCTAAAGGTAAATATTGATAGTCGGTTATTTAACTATCAATAAAGATGCGCAACATCATCAGATTCCAAATAATTTTCCAAATTATTTCATCTTCAAAAATATCTTTACGAGATATAAAATTTCCACACTTAACCATTTGAAAAATGATTTCAAATCAATTTCCACATTACAAAAGTAAATCAATATTTATTTTTAAACAACTTCGCTTTCTTTTATAAATCCCGTATTGAATTTATACTTTCGAATATCTACTGATATTCGATTTTCAAATCGTTTTCAATATTCAATTTCAATTTATCTTTAAGAAGATAAATTCTCAAAACGTTCATTTCATATTGGAAAAGTATTTCCTTACTTATTAAATAATAAGTATTTCACAAATCTATTTATTTTCACATTTGAAAATATTCGATATACTTAAATCAAATTAAGTATATATTCATTCTTTAAGGAAATCTATTTTCTATAACAACATCAATTTGAGTCAAAACGAATGTTACGTAAAACATCGTTACGACGACTCAAAAATCACTAGTATAGGGATTCGAAATTTTGATAGATATATAAATCCCAACACTACATTAAAAACATTTCCTTTCGGAAATCATTTACTATAACAACAGTGTTATAGTCCATCATTTCCTTATTTTTCGAAAACGTCTATTTCAACAATAAATGTTGAAATCTATGCTTTCGATTCATAACACATTTTAAAACATCTTTAAAATGTTTAACTTCGTTTTTCACTATCACTTTCCCAAAACAGGATCCATTTTACTTAACAATATATTCACTGTCCAAAATCGTGAATATACTTTATTAACCACATTTCAATATTTTCTACCCATTTTTATTTCAATAATTATCCACTATCCAAAATCGCGGATATATCTCCTTTATTAAACTTCTATGTTTAACCTATCAATTTCAATTGGTTTTGAATTTATAAAACAATGTTTATAAATTTCACCCTTTATATTTTATAACAACTTCGATTTGTAAATCTCCTTTATTAACAAATTCGATCAATATTTCATTTGTAGGCAAAAATCCAATTTATAAGTTAATTCCTTATAAATCTTCTATTCTACAATTTCATTTATTTTAACTTCACAATTTATACATCTATAAATCTCATATCTTCACAATTTTAAAATTCTATAAGATTCATATCTTCACTTATAAAAACTCGTTTTAAAATTCCAAAAATTTTAATTGATAAATATATCAATTTTTCTGTACATCTTTTATAATACTTTAAAAATCTCAATTTAACCTATTTTACAATTAAATCAACTTTCATTTCAAAAATCACACTTTGGTTATATTTCACCAAAAATCTTAACTTTTATAACTTTAAAATTCTAGACGTTTATTTTTCTGAAATAAATCAATTCAAAAATTCGATAAACGTCTACTTTTCAAAAATCAATTTAAAATCTTTTTAAAATAAAAGTCGTTATTTTTACATTTCAAAACTGAATCCGATGATGCAACAGCATCAATCAGTCCATCACAACAGTCAATATCATATATCAATATGATAATAGAATATTTATCAATATCTGTAAATAAATAAATACTGGTGAGGAATCCAGTTGGATCCCTCCAACCTGTTTCCCTGCATCCAAAAATGTCAGCACAATACCAATTCCGTTCCAGTACGGAATTATCGCGGTATATAGGTTTTTTATAAATCCGCTTACTAACGGCGCAATAGGGTCTCATCCGCTATACGAGGCGGGAAATCATTAATCCAATATATACATATGCCAATATGTATATATTGCTATATATATAGATATATCCTATCATATCTAATAGCACATTCAAACAAATCAATCAATAATAACTGCAAAAATTCCACTTTTAAATCGAGTGAGAAAATCTCACCTTCGCATTTAAATTTCGCAATCCATTTCCATCTCCAATTTGTTTCCTTGACTTTATTCGACCTTGTATAACAATTTAGATAATTTATTAATATTCGAAATAAACCGAATAAATCTACTTCGTTTGATAAGTGTAAATTTCCCAGTGGTTTTATTTTGAACAAATTTTCCTTTTAATAAATTTAAATTTACTAATGATTTAAATTTTAAACTAATTTCTTTTCATTTTTAACAGATTATTCTCAACAATTTTATCTAATTAAAATTTAAATTTAAAACTAACTATTAAAACTTCCAAACTAACTTTCCTATTTCTTTAAACTAAAATCTCATTTAATATATTGATTTTAAAACTTAACAGTGCTATCTAAACCAATTTTTTTTCTTAAGGAAAATTTGTTTAACTAAAATTAACTCTAAAACTAAATTTCCTGCTAATATACCTACCTATCGATATATATTTTCCTTTTGATTTTTCATATACATATTTCATACATTAGGTGAAATTGAGAGAAATCTTAGATCGAGGATACCTCTCTGCCTGGAGCTCCTCTTCCAGGTCGACTGTCTTGAAGCCGCCATCGACAACAACGAGCCACCACGAGACACTGCCGAAGTTCGTGCCAGTGCCCCAAATCCCATCGCGAACTCCAGCTTTGCACGCGAATTCGAGAACTCCTATTCGTCGACATCGCCATACGCTCCTCGACATCACCCTAAAACGACACACCCCAGCCCTCGAGAACTTAGAACCACCAACGCGAACGCGGCGCTCATCGCGAACGCCGATCCCCTCGAGTCGCCATCTGCCTTTGCCGCTGCCTCTAAGCGCAAGCGCCTCCGTTCCTTGCCTCGCGCGAACAATCGCGAGCTCCTCCTGACTTCCTCCGAAGTTGCGTGCTCGAGAACGTGGTCGCGACAGAGTCGCGAATCCCCTCGTGGTCGCCCAGCTCGATTTGGATTTATTTTGAAAAGGGGGAGGAACGGCAATTGGTTTTGAACGAGCATTTGGGTTTTATTTTCGTGAATGAATCGGGAGGAGAGGGGGAACGAGTTTGATTTCTCCTTTTGAACGAGATTGCAAATATAAAATGAGAAGGAGATGGGTTGCACGATTCGTTTACGTGATTTTGGGAGTGTTTTCAGGCGTGAGGTAAGGGAGAGGTACGTGGCTGATATTTTGACAATATTAAATTTTAAATTTTTAAAATTGAATTCAATTAATTTCTACGCGTTTAATTATCATGTGCTCTCTTATCAACACCGAAAAATACGAAATTTGGAATCCGATAATAATTCGATATTACGGATCCAATGGAACTGGTTTCGTCAAATTCCGAGACTGTTTGAAAAATGACTATTTTTAAATTCGATTTAAACGATATAAATTCAAAACTGAACGAAACCGTTTAAATTTCAATTCTGAAGCTGCTGTTATCTTCAGTGTTATCAATATAATTTTTACAAGCGTTCGAAATATTTTTCTTTAGCTTTAAATTGAAGATACAAATTTTTATTCAACTTCAATCGATTAAATTTTATAATTTAATCGCCGATTTCAGAATTATATCGGAAATTCAAATTAAATCGTCGTTCAAATATTTAAAATTAATTAAATATTCCCAATTTAATTTATTCGAAATTCAGGGTCGTTACAAATCATGTTGTGATAAGAGATAAGAGTAGGTAAAATGATATTGGTTTAAGAGGAAATAAAACAGTTTTCATAAAAATTACAGAAGTGCCATTGTTTAGTTACAGTGTCCATGCTTCCTCATCTGATATTCACTTCCTCTGAGATTTATAAAGGCTGATATCGGTAATAACTATCTATAGTTATAGGCGATATCGAGATTACGAAACGTTGCATCCTTATCTGCGTAGATGTCCGACATCCAACACTTTTGAATTTTTTTACTTGAAATCTCTTGTCACCTATAATTTCGAATCCAGTGATTTCGATATCGAAGTATTTAAAGTATTCATGTTGTGAGTTTCCAATGCTGACATCCTATGCTTTGTGGCATAATAGCCAAAGTATCTTATTTTTGACATCATAGTTTTTAAAGTATTGATGCCATAAGAAATTGATTTGACTTGAGTAATTGATGTTGTAGCTTGTCAGCACCAACATCACATGTTTTCCCTATTTTCGGTAACCTAGTTATGAGATTTTGATGCCGTAACTCTTTTATTTTGAAGCTGATGTTTTGTAGGCTAAGAAACCTTTTTTTATTTGCAAACAAAAAGAATGTTTCAAAGGCAAGATAGCCAATGTTTTAAGAAAGTCAATTACCTTATGATTTCGGTAGTATAGCCTAATACTTTATAAATTCAGAGTTTTTTTTGAATCTCAGATAGTGGTTCGATATCATTTTAATGTGATGAATGCCATAAGCTTTCTATTTCGAATTTTATATTGATGGCTTGACAAGCCATATGTTATGAGTCAAACAACTTCATTGGGGATACCAATGTATGTTATTTGCAATCTTTCATAAGTTTAAGGGTTCGATAACCTAATTAAGGATACCAATAGACATACGTTGGGCACTTGGGTGAATAATGTCAAAATAAAATTTTAAATTGATAATTGATGGGTTCATAGTCATCCTAGGAAAACTATGAGATATTTGGTGGATTATCAACATAATGCCCGAGATGGATATGCTCTATATAGTTCATGAAAGATTCATAGTCATCTTAGGAAAACCATGATATGTGTAATGGATAGCCCACATAATTTGGACAAATGAGACATATGTGATAGATAGTCCATATAATTTTAATTAAATAAACCATGTATGATGGGTAGTCCATATAGCTTAGGATAGATCATCCATATAATGTTTATATGTGAGATGGGTAGTCCACACAAACATAAGATGGACGGTCAGACTAAATTTAAATGGATAGTCATTTAAATCTAGATGGATAGTCAATTAAATTAGGATTGGTAATCCATTATATGATTTTAGGTGGGGTAATGGAGTGTATAACACAATAAAGACAGATTAGTTAGACTTACCCATGTTGCATGCCTACAAATGATTATTTTACTATGTTCTAACCATTGTGGTTGCAAGGTCATGAATTTTGATTGACATAATTGGTTAAGATACTAGTGAGGGGAAAACCATTCCACTTTGTAGTGTGGTCTCACCAGATATCTTTTTGGTTTAAGATGGTAGGTAATTATTCACACCAGACTTTCTGTCTAACCCGAAGTTTTTGTTTTTCCCTTCAACTCTCAGATGCTTATTTGAGTCGGCCAAGAGTAAGGGTTTTTGGGTTTTCCAGATTAGACGAGTAAGCTTCTGAAAACGTGCAGGAGGTATGATAGCTATATCAGCAGCCTTATTTTATCAGCTATGTTATTTTTTTTTTGAATGAATGTAATGACAGAAGTTATAATTATCAAGTATTAGACTCTAATCAACCAAGAGGCATCTTCATATGTCGCTCTTGGAGTATTTTTGTAATAATTATATTTTATCTGAACATGGATCGAATGGGATTATGTGATGAATAAGAAATTTTATCTAGGAAAACTATGGGATGTGTGATGGATAGTCTACATAATGCCAAAGATGGATAGTCTCTATATGGTTTATGATGGATTCATATTCATCCTAGGAAAACTACGATAGTGTGATAGATAGTCCACATAATTTTAGGCAAATGAGATATGTGTGATGGATAGTCCAAATAATTTTAATTAAATAAACCATGTGTGATGGGTAATCCATATAATTTCTATATGTGAGATGGCTAGTCCATAAAATTATAAGACAGATGGTTAGAATAAATTTAGATGGATAGTCATTTAAATTTAGATGGATGGTTAATTAAATTGAGAGGGGTAATCCATTATATGCTTTTGGGTAGGGTAAGGGAGTGTACAACACAATGAAGACAGATTAGTCAGACTTACTCATGTTGCATGCCTGAAAATAATTATTTTACTATGTTCTAACCATTGTGGTTGCAAAGGCATGAATTTTGATTGACATAATTGGTTAAGATACTAATGAGGGGAAAACTAGTTCCGCTTTGTAGCATAGTTTCAATAGATATTTTTTTGGTTCAAGATTTTAGGTTATTATTCACATCAGACTTTTTGTCTAATTCGAAGTTTTTGTTTTTACCCTTAAACTTTCTGATACTTATTTGAGTCGGCCAGAAGTAAAGGTTTTTAGGTTTCCCAGATTAGACGAATAAGCTTCCAAGGATGTGCAAGAGGCAAGATAGCTATATTAGGAACCTTATTTTACCTGCTGTGTTGTTTTGCTTTGCTTGAATGGATGTAATAAAATAAATTATAACTATCAAGTATTAGACTCTAATCAACCAAGGGGCATCATCATATGTCGCTCCTAGAGTAATTTTTAATAATTATATTTACTCTAAATGTGGGATCGGTTGAGATTATGTTATGAATATGAAATTTTATCTATGAAATAAAATGTGGACGTTTATTATTGAAATGTGTCTCAAAAATTTTCATATTCATCTGCTTCTCATATTATTGATATGATTGGCATAACCGCATTTTATCATCAGAAATTAATATTGGGGATGACTACAACATCCATAGCGCTTAGTTTCAGGCCTAAAAAAGGGGAATGTTTCAGTTTGGTATCAGATCATAGGTTTATGTAAAAATTTAAAAGAATAAAAGTTTTTGGAAACATAATCTAGTGAATCAAAGAATAAGATTGGGGTATGGGATAATGCTGTAGTAACATATTTGTACTTGCTATATATGTGAATGTATCCACCCCACTCTCTTAAACTCTTCTTCTGTATCTTATTAAGGATCATATGCAGATTACGAGAAAGAAAGATATGGCAGCAGGAAATGGAAGAGTGAATCTAGGAGGAGAAAGCATCCAAGTAAAGGAAATGTTCAACGAAATACTAGAAGGAACCATGGTCGACCAGTGAATGCTAATCAAAATGCAAATGCTAACATGAGTTCCGGAAACCCACCAGTAGATATTGGGACTATGTATCAGTTTTTTTTCAACATAATGCAAGCTGTAGATGCAGTTGGTTTGGCTGGAGAGAATGTTCCTAATGCAAGAGAAGCTAATATCATGGTGCTAGTTGGCAATAACTATGCCAAGCTGAATCATGATTATACTAGTCTTGGAGGGAAGTCGTTTCTAGGAATGGAGAATGCTATTGAAGTTGAACATTGGCTATTGCATTATGTGAGATCTTTGTTGACCTAGGATTGAATGATGAGCGAAAGAGGAGGTTGGCATTGAGGAAGTTGCAAGGAGCTACTTCATACTGATGGAACGGAGTGACCGTAGGTGTACCAGAAAAGGAATAGACTTGGGTTTAATTTTGTAGGAGATTTGAGGAAAGGTTCTTGTTTGAGACAGCCAAGTCAACCTGGCTTAAGAAATTTATGGAATTGGAGCAAGGAGAAATGTATGTCCTGGAGCATGCAACTAATTTGATGAGTTTTCCAGATACGAATATGTCACCATTGATACTGTTATTAAGAGAAATGAAAAGTTCATCCGAGATTCAAAGCCTGATATTGTCAGGGCAACAATGTCGCATCTTAGGGATCCAAGTAATCTAGTGGTGGAGATGGCTATAAGGAACTAGAAGATGATTTCGACTTTGGGGAAGGAGTAGTAGGTGGAAACCTAGAGTGTCAGAGTAAGAAGAGAAAGTTCTTCAAAGGGAAAGGAGCTTAGAAGAATGGAGCTACCAAAAAAGGGAAAACTAATATTGTTTGTTCCAAGTATGATAAGAATGAGCACTATGCTATTAAGCGTTGATCTGGTGATGGTAAGGCGTTTGTGGCGAAGAAGAATGTAAAGTGCTTTAACTACAACAAGGTGGGGCATTATAAGAATAAATGTCCAGAAGCGGCCAAGGTAGAAAAAGGACAGGTCTTTGCTTTAGAGCCATCATCTTCTAGGCCAACAATAGAGAAAAAGGGAAATGCTATACGCTTTTGATTCTGGCATACCTGTTAGAGTATTATTTGATGCTGGTGCATCATATTCTTTTATTTCTTAGTGTTTGGTAGATAAGTTTGATTTAGAATCATCCTACCTTGTTACTTCCTTAAGGGTCGCAAACCAATAGGACTCTTTGGTTGAGATGTGACCATCTAGAGTTTGAGTTGTTAGGTCATATCTTTGCTACATTTTGTTTGTGTTGGATTTTATGGGCTTTGGGATTATTTTGGGCATGGATTGGTTGAGAAAATATGATGCTAGTATATTTTGCTAGGATATGAAAATATCATTAAAACACCCTGTTGGCGTCAAAATTGGCCACCAACACCCAATTATGTGAAAGCACCAATGTCCAATCCAATTACAGAAATATTAAGAGAAATAAATGAAGAATAAAATTAAAACAATTAGAAAGCAAGTAAATAGAGACACAGATTTATAGTGATTCAGCTAACTCCGGCCTACGTCCATTCCAAAAAAATTTCTTTTATTAGTTTATACTGCTTATTACAGTTACAAATCTGTGAAATTCAAGAATAAAATTGGCAGAGTATAGCCTGGGTAGAAGATGAAGAGAAGCAGAAAGAAGATCCAGATCCCATTTCTGATGCCTTGCCTGTTGTGTTTATAGGGGAAGACGTGCATGGATCAGGCTGAAACTTTGACAGAGGTTCGAAGACCAAGGCGAGGCCACCCAAAAATTTCCAAGCCCATTGGGGCCCATAATAGGGATCGGTACCGATCCATATTTTGGTGTCCAAATGAGGTGCAATCCCTCTATGGGATTCCCTATGATGTTAGCTACTTTCCCTCCAAATTTCGTGCCATT
Organism: Allium fistulosum; assembly: GCA_030737815.1. Taxonomy (NCBI): domain Eukaryota; kingdom Viridiplantae; phylum Streptophyta; class Magnoliopsida; order Asparagales; family Amaryllidaceae; genus Allium; species Allium fistulosum. The sequence continues at coordinate 417,096,180 of CM060907.1, read as the reverse complement.
CTGACTTATGGTTTACGAGATATCGCATTTTCCGTGAAGTGGTGTTGTATGTACTCTGACTCTGGTTGATCCCTCCAAGTTGCTCCAAATGTCATGCGATCCCTAGAGAAGCTTCTCCATGTTATGATATGCTTAGCCATTAAGTTTCACGCCAATTGGATTAATAGAACTCGAGATATGGGTTGTTTCCTGTATGAACGCTCTTGCATTTTGGTATATGCCGACCCCTCCTTAATGAAGCCTGCTGACCCATCCTCTTCAATAAAGCACGCCGATCCCTCTTAATCGACTACGCCAATCCCTTCTTCATAAGCTGAAGGACGCCGATCCCTCCTATTTAATCATGCGGATCCCTCCTTTAAGAATTAAAGTAAGACCTTCCAAACCAATAAACCATGCCGATCCATCTACCTTCATCAATGTCGAGCCCTCCATTGCTTCATCCATGCCGAATCCTACCCTAACTAACCATGTCGATCGATAAACCATCATTCCTGTCGACCCCCTAAGTCTTACCATGTCATGCCGGTCTGTGAAGTTCCACCATGTCATGCAGATCCCTATGATTCCACTAAGCTATGCCGATCCCTTGCTTGCCCAAGCTAATTTTCATATTTCTAGTATCCTACATCATCTATCTACCAACTTTGTTCAATCTTGGTTTCATGTTATTATCTGTACTTGACTTCCAGGCCCACAATCATCATTCTAGAATCATCAGCATCGATAACCGTGAAGTCTGTTGGGTTAAATCTGCACATGTGTTGCCTTTCCAAAAGGCGGGTTAACACACCCTAATAGTAATGATCGAACTATATACTCGGTTGTGAATTTGAGTTTAGATGTTTGTGTTTTATTAGGTGCAATAGAAATGGAAGATGAGTTGAGTTGGTTTTTAGTTGTAAGAGAATTCGCAGATGTTTCTGGACCAGTTTCAGGATTATCACCGAAAGAGAGCTATTGAGTTCAAAATTGATCTTGTACCTAGAGCTGAACCCGTTAATAGACCGCCTAGCAGAATGATACCTACCGAGATGAAAGAGTTAAAGGTATAGTTGATGGATTTAAATAGAAAGAATTTTGTTAGACTAAGAAGTACACCTTGGAGAGTGGTCATGGTATTCGAAAAGAAACCAGATGGGTCATTGATGGTATGTTTTGACTAACATAAGCTGAATGAGAAGACGATAAAGAACAGATATCTTTCGCCGAGAATCGATGATTTGTTTGATCAGTTGAGTGGAGCCAAAGTGCTTTCCCAAATGGATTTGGCGATAGGGTTCCATCAACTTAGGGTGCAAAGGATAGTATTCCTTTAACGATGTTTTGAATGAGGTATAGTTCGTATGAGTGGTTATTATGTCTTTTGGGTTGACTAATGCGCTTGCTTTCTTTCTTGACCTCATGGGCCGAATTTTCTGAGAGCACTTAGATAGGTTCGTGCTAGTGTTCATTGAGGACATTTTGAAATTTGTACTAAACTATTTCGGATATTGTAAATAGAGATTTTGGGGTAAAAGTATATATATTTGAGGTGTGCCAATCGACTACTGGCCTAGTCCTATTGAGTAGATAGGTTGGTTTGGACCCAACATGGACCTAGGCCAGCAATTGAGGGAACCTAGCTGGCTAGCCCTTTGCTGGTTTGTTAGGAACTGGCCTGGATCCGAGCCTAACCAAACTAGGCTAGGCCAAGAAGACTTGATCAACTTTTCTTTTTACATGAGAAAAAATTGAGTGACAAGAAGCAATTCCATCTAGAAAACTCAAATTTTGGACCTACTCCATTTGTTTTTTTTACGCTAATTTTCCTACTCATAAGAAGCAAGACGTTTGAAATTTGGTCGTTAGCTACCAATTATAACACGATATCCTTTCTTAACTTCAAACCATCTTTTGTTCTTCTTTTCATATTCAGTATCGTGTTGAAGAAGTTCTTAAACACCTTTTCTTCATTATGCATTACCTCTACATTATGTCGAAGTTTAGATTTTTCCAAAATAGTAACTACAAAAATATACTTTGTTTGCACCAATTATGATACTCTCCTTTATCATCAATTTTTGGCTCTTTCCCTATCTCGTTTATTTTTGGATAATATTGCATGAGCTCATATACTTTTTCACTACTGGGAAAGGAAGGTGGCTCTTTAAGTAATAGTTTTGTATCATCTGAAAGTTTTCTTATCAATCTAAAATGATCGTTTACATGCAAAAATCGATGATGTCGAACATACCAACATTGTTTGCCATAATTTGTAAGTCAAAATGATTATGTTGAATCAATGCAAAAAGGATAAGAAAATTTTCCATTAGTACTCAATCCAAAAGGCATTCCATACATAGGAAAATTGCTTATCATCCATAACAAAGAAGCAAATACTCATTTTGAAATGTCGTACATAACAATACTCTATGTCCATAGGTTTTTCAAGTCATCAATAAAAGGCTGCAACTACACTTCTATCGTGTTTTTTGGAATTTTATGTCCATGAACAATTACACTTAGAAACGTGTAGAATAGTTTCAAACACATCAACATAGGATGATTGTAATGTGTTAGAATAACCGACCATGTCGAGTATGTTTCATCGAACGAAGCAAATGGCGTAAAACCATACGTACCCAAACCAAGTCTCACATTGCATGATTCTTTAGCAAAATAAGGATATATCATATCAAAATGTTTCCAAACTTCAGCGTTTGAATGATGACATAGAACACCTTTATCTTGTTATCGTTTCACTATGCCATCACATATATTCGCGGTAGTAGTTGGTACATATAACCTTTTCAATCTAGGTGCAAAAGAAAAATAACGCATTCTGCTGAAAGGTACACGTTAACAATAGGTTTTTGTCAGCTTATATTCTTGGTTGTTTGCACAATTCATGCAACATTATATTTTTATCTTCCTTCTAATAAATCATGCATTCTCTTAGACACGGGCCAATTTTTTCATATGACAATACAAATGCAAGGACCTCTTTTTTAAGTGAACACCATTTCTCTACCAACACAGGTAGGAGCATTTCTTTACACAAGCTCAGGATTGTGTTTATTAGGTTTTCCAATGCATTGATTCAGATTCTATAGTGATTAATCTAGATGTCATCGAAAAGTATGTCATTTTACATCCTTTATATAATGGTGATTTCATGAATCATTCCAGTCATTATATTTATACATCTATATTTACTTCTATAAGGGGTCGTCGCGGTCTACATCTATATTTACGGTCTCCTCTTGTATAACGTGATCATATTCTCCATGATATATCCACATATTATAGTTTGACATAAACCCATATTGATGTAAATGTAATATCAAAGTATAATACTCTATTATTGTCAGGCAACTGCATTTCGACCCTGGACATTAGACATCATTCATGTATTTTTTATTACAAGGTATCATTTTTATGAATGCATCAACACCATTTCTAAAGTGCAATGGTATTGTTCCTCTTTTTTAAACTTTCATATACAACCAATTTTGATCTTTCAAATAATCCATCTTTCACACTGTACATGCAAACAAAAATTACATTATTTTTCACATAACAGTATACAATTATTAGTTTCTAAATAAAACCAAACATTAATAATGACATTACTATCATTTATTTAATAACATTATTATTATCATATACTATAGATACTTTTTTAATTTTAAATAATAATAAAACTAACATTATTTTTGTTATTAATTTTAATAACATTATTACTTTTACTAGTAATTTTATTATTAATTTTAATAACATTATTATTAATTTTATTGCTAATAATGTAATACCATTATTATTCATATACGTTTGTTATTATTAATCGTAATAACATTATTATTATTAACTTTATTAATATACTATTGTTATTTTTATTGTTAGTTTTAATTAACAATAGAATCCACAAATTATTTTTACTGTTATTACTTTTATTATTAGTGAAATTTATTATTAATCGTAATAACATTATTATTATTAACTTTATTAATATACTATTGTTATTTTTATTGTTAATTTCAATTAACAATAGGATTCACAAACTATTTTTACTGTTATTACTTTTATTATTAATGAAATTTACAAATAATTTCAAAGTTATACCGAGGGATTTCTACACTTTTTATAATTGTTGGCCATCCTACTATCCATTACAAACATAATGATATTTTCATTTCATATATCTTTTCAAATCGAACGGTTAACCAAATTTTGGCAGCACTTCCTCTTATTCTTTGTATCAATACGCAAAAGAGCTTACACAAGAAAAGAAAGAAATGTTGAAATATTATTAACCATTTGATTTGAAATATTGATTTGTGAGACATAAATATCATTGTGTTTATAACTTGTCTAATATTAGGATAAATCCGACAAATAACGTATTAGGTGAATATCGATTTCTGTTTTGGTCAAAAAAATGAATATCTATAAAACAATCGTATATGATACTTATCAAATGTAGCCAAATTAAACATCTAGGGGTTTTATTAGTAATACCATATACAATAATTTCATATATTATTAAATTTAAAAAGTAAATTAAAAAAAATCCAAATTTTAGATAAATATAATTCTAGAGAAAACATTTTTGTACTTCAGAATATTGAAATATCTAAATTACAAAGTCAAACATTAAATACATATTAATATGGTAATTATGGATAATCATATGGTAATGAGAGATAATAACCTAATGAACTACAAGGTTACGTGAGTGCCAATACATATTAATAATGTTTTACATATAATAATTATTTGAAATATTAATCTGAGGCGATCTCAATAAACTTTTAAACATTTCAATTAGCTAAAGTGGTACCACACATCATTATACTAATTTCGAACACATAGACTTTGTTAAAAAGGACAAATTGCAAAATTAGGGATTATAACCTAATTTAATCATATCGCAAAATTAGGATAGTAAATATTACCTGATGGAGGAGGAGTTGCGGCGGGGATGGCCGCGCTGGTTACAACAGTCGATGAAGGTTCCATGGTGGTGATGTTGGAGGCTAGTGGGACGGTGTCGGTGGGTTGTGTAGTGGTGAGGCAGCTTGTGGCAGTGTTGATGGTTTGTGCGGCGGTGTTGGTGAGTTGTGCAATGTTGTGGTGTTGAGGAAGTGTGAAGATGTGAGACCTGGAGTGGAGATATGGGGCCAGGATTTTTTTTATTAAACTAAAAAGTGGAGAAACGACGAAGGGTAGGGAGTTATTTTGGAATGGGGCGATGCTTTTGTTTTGATAAAAAAAGATAACGCAATTTTTTTTAATTCAAAATGTAGGTTCGATCCACCAAAAGGCAAAGATAAAAAATAGCATATTTTGATATAAAGACAAATGCAAATTTTTTTAGTTGTTAGACATTTAACATAATTAAAATAAAATATAAAGTTATTTATCTTTTTATTCAAAATGTAAGTTTGATCCTTTTGTTCAATGAGTAATTAGTTTACCAGATGTAGAAAAATAGGTCGTATGCTCATGCTAAGAAAATGCAAATAAAATAATCATTTACCTTTGTTCAATTGATAACCATACCTATCTTTTTTATTGAAAGACAGTTTGATCTATTCATTGGTAAATACAATTATCATTTTATGTTAAAACGGTAAGGTCGAGTCTTTGGATGAACATATTTGCGTAGAACTGTTTTCAAAGGTTTTCATCTACTGGCTTGTTAAGTTCTGTATTTGCACGTGTTGTGCCTCTCAGCGTTGGATGCATTACCTCTGCACTTTCTACACTTATTGTGCCAACCGGCTTATCGAGTTATTGCCAACCGGCTTATAATCATATCATTTTATAAATCAAATGTTTTAAACAAGACTGATGTGCATATATATAAACAAGGTTGCAATAATTTTATATGGTTTTATATATATGCGAGAATATCAATCACTCCAATATATATATACTACTATATATAATATCATATTCAACCGATAAAAATTTATCAATTTAATCAATCAATCATTAATTAATTTTAACTATTTAAAATTAATACCAGCAGTCCAAAATTGAGTGAGATTTACTCACCTTGAGTTTTAAACTTTCCAAACGTTCCAATTTTAAATTAAATCGAACACGTTCGATTTAACCTAAAATTTTAACTCGCTCCAAACATCTCCAGATCTATTACAGAGCGTAGTGCTCGTCGCCGCGATCCCATCGCTATTTGTTTCGTCCAATTTCGACCTCGTATGAATGAGATATGCAATTTATAAGATTTATGATTTTTAAAACAATATAAAATTTTCAATTTTCACTTTCTATTTTTTTATTTTATAAATATTCAATCTAAGATCTGGCTGTTCATTTCAAAGTGATAGATTATAGCTGCTCCTCTTCCTTTCTCCCTCTCGTTCGCTACAAGGTAAACGAACCCATAACCGATTGTTACAAACGATCGCTGTTGCCCCTTACGGCCAACTATAGGATGATCGGAGACTGCCAAACGAAGCGCGTACCACCGCCACACCAACGCTGTGAGCCATGAAGGGGTCGGCGCCTTCCTTCCCTTGGAATTCATGCACGAATGTTGCATGAACGCAACCCCTTTCCTCTCTCCTCGCCGCGCCGATCTCGATCACTACCGTTGAAAAGAAAGAGCTCGACGAGCTCGACAATTTTCTAGTTGGAGGTTTTCGAAATAAACGAATGGATTTGGTGGAAATTGAGGAAGAAAATCGTTTCGTTTCGACCATTGATAAAGATAGAGGCGGCAGCGTTATATTTCTGCTAGGGTTTACTATAGGAACGTGTATATATAGGCATATACGAATTATTTTAATATTATTTTCAAAATTAACGTGCTTTTCCGAACGAACTCCAATAGAGACGTGCTGCCTGGCGTTTATAATGTTTTACCCCTATTCCGAACACAATGGAACATGTTTCGAGGCCTAATTCGATCGTATGTGGAAGATAATCTTTTCGAATCGAATTAAAATATTAAAATTTTGATATTAATTTCAACGCGTTTCTATCCCGTACGACCAAATGGTAACTCCAAATGCTACGAAATTTGAAATCCAATAATAATACACTATTACAGATCCAATTGAATTGGTTTCGTCGAATTCTAAGACTGTGCCTCGGAAGGCTATTTTAACGCGTTGATGAAATCGAGCGATTTTCAAAATTGACGGAATTGCTTGGAATTAAAATTTTAAAATCTTACCGACTCGTTTATAATTCAAATAGAATTTATATCCATATTAGAAATCATTCCGATTTATATTAAATCCAAATCCTATTATTTACACTATTACTATATATTAATTTCCCATATTAAATTAATTAATATATAAATTTCAAACTTTAAATTTATTGACTTTGAATTCCATTCAAAGTCTATTACCATCTCTAATTCAAATAGAGTTTTAAATCAACTTAGAAATCATTTCTATTCACATCTAACTCCATATTCTCATAATTACCCAAATTCAAATATTAAATTGCCATTTACTGAATCCGTTAATAGCTATATTTGAAATTTTAAACTATTTCATTGATTCTCCCATATTCAAAATCAATTAATAATTCAAATTCAACATTTAAAAATAAATTAAACATTCGAAAACAATGACCAAAATCCCGGGCCGTTACATTCCTCCCCCCTTATAAGAATTTCGTCCCCGAAATTGCTAAGGTAGGAAAAATACTCCCAAACCCATTTACTTACCCAAAACCCACTTATTTAAAATCCTACATTCACTTCTCTAAACCCTTTTAGTTTTATCCAAAACAATTAGCTTTCATTTCTAACTCAAAACCCTTGATTTCTAATACAATTCAAAAATCAACTTTTCTAGTTAACAAAACTTTTCCAAATTTTTTCAAAAAATTTTTAACACTCTAAATTTTCGAATTTTTTGGCAGAGTCTCCTTTGTACGGAGAGCCTTTTACAATATGACAAGAGTGGAAAAAAAAATACATCGACCCACACGGTCGGAAAACAAATATATATCAATATATTATCATTTCTTTAATTTATTACGTAAGCGTACCTTTATTTAGCGTTTTTAAGCGAGTGGCTTATTTTATATGCCTTTACGCAACCATAATCTATCCAAATAGTTCCCTATACCTGTACTTACTCAAATAAGCACATAAGTTTCATAACCATGAAATTTTATAACATTTTATTCCTTTAACTAGCTAAACATATAAACTTCATAACCCAAACATGCCAATCATATATTACAAGCAATTATAAGGTTCCAACACTAATTTAATTTCTTTCCATAGATCTATATATTATTTCATTCAATTCGAATGATTTACAACCAAATTTATTGCATTAAATTTATATTTACAACAAACAAACTCATATCCATTCCAAATTGATTTGTATGTGCTTTACTTGCATAAATTCACTTCTATTCAATTTCAAATTGATTCACAATCAATTTATTTTCGTTCCATTCATTATTTACTTTCATTGTATGCAAATCCATTTTATCAATTTTAATTTATTCCCTTTTAAATTGACTCTGATTTTTTTTCTATTTTCTATTTGATTCCCCTTTATGTTATTCACCAAGCTTTGTTTGCTTCATGTTGTATTAAACAACATTCCAATCCATGTTAATTTATTGATGAATTCATTTCATAAATAATCACTCAAGTTCCCATAGCAATCAAATTCTAATTCATTTTAAATTGAATCTCATTCAATTTAGCTCAGGTTCATGCACTTACATTTCTAATGACTTTACCTCCACTTATTTTACATCATGTCCATTCACTTCATTTAATTTACCTAGTGCTATTCCCTTCATTTTATAGTGAATAACGTTTCATTCCATGCTAATTAAATTATAAACCATTTCATAAATTTTATTTCTAGGGTCTATTATAAACATTCCATATCGATTCTTGAGTTCATATTCAGCTTATAACTTAAGTTCATACCCCCAATTATCCAACCCATATTCCAAATCATATTCAATTAATTTACTCTTAAATTGACTTCATCCCTAGTTGTCAATTACTTAACCATTTAACTTGGTTATACTTTTCCACTTTCCTAGTTTAATAAGTTATACAACTTATTTGTTCACAATTCCTTGAATTTTCCACTTAAGTTTACTCACGTTTAATATTTTTAACATATAGTTATATAACACTTCACAATTCATGTTTATATTTAATTTACTAATTTCAATCCACCCTCCATTTAAAATTTAAAAATTTTAATTTCCATTCTTTTACCATAACATCAAACCATTTTAATTTTGGTTTACCATTTCATTTCTCAATTCATAAGTTCAAAACTTATTTACTTAAAATCCCATTTTACTTACTTGAGTCCATTTACACCTTGTAATCATAACTTTGGATTATATATATATATATATATATATTACTTTATAGCTTAAGTATATCCATTTCATTCAATAATCATAACTTATTATTACATAACCATTTTACATTTTAGCTTTATATTCCATTCAATTCAAATCCAATTTCAATTTTATTTAACTTATCTTAAGTTAAATTCCAACATATATTATTCATTTTAACTTACTCAAGTTAAACTTTAATTCCAGGATTAAAATTTACATTTTCCTTTCTTATCTATATCAACCCCAAATTACAAGTTCCACAACTGATTTCTCTTAACCTTACGAATCATTTACATGGAAATCCCAGAATTCAATCACCCGGTTTTTTATTTCAAAATATTTTACAATCATAAATATACATTCATTCATTTTTGTATATATCAAACCATACCATCGAAGTTTTAAAACAACTTGTTTTTTGTCAAAACAATTCCCATTTGGAATTTCTAAAACAAACTTGTTTATCAAACAAGTCCAAAACAAATAATCATAGCCAATCGCTGCGGTAGCAATCCATCACTTAGAAACTCGAAAATGAAAAATGATTATGCGGCCGTCATCACCCGAATTATTTTCTAGCGACTAAAGTGAGTTCAGTGCTTCCTTACTTCGAAAATCCATTCAAAACATTTTCTATTCAAATATATCTCCAAAATAATATCACCATTCTTCCTTTCAAACACTTTGGAAAACATTTCCAAAAAATTTCCAAGATTTAAAAATTCCCAAACATTTAGTCCTAACCCAATTTAAAACATTTTCCTAAATTTTCGGGGTTTTAAATTCTAGTTTAAATCAAATTTTAATTATACTCCTTTATTTAAATCATTCTTATAAAATTTCTATTTGGTTATATATATAACCATTTCAAATTTTATATCCTATTTTGATTTTAATATTAACAACCAACATTCCAAACATATACACTATAATAATTTCAAAAAATTATTTCTTTTACATCAAAATATAATTTGGGGAAAATTATTCCATTTACCCACTTCAAAACAATACTGTGTCGGTTTACCTTGTTTAAGGGTTTAGAAACCCCTATCGATACGGTTGTACTTCCCGTACCGACCAAAATTCATAAACACTCAACCGATAAGTCAACACAATATAAAAACATATTATATTCACTAACAAATACATGCTCATATCTATTAATACACTCAACTCATTCTAGAGTACTACTGACTCTATCTCTAATGGGTAATCCCCATCAAAGCCTAGGTATATCGCCAACCTAAGCTCTGATACCAACTGTGGACCCGCCCTTTCGACCCTCGAAAATCGACATAAATACGCTCATTGTATAACATGCCGAATAATCGAGTGCCAAAAAGACAGATTGTTGAGGGGAAAGAAAGTAGGTTGAAGAAAGAAGAAACAAAACAAAACAGAATCTCATAGCGGACTGAATAACATATAATATAAATAGTGCTTTACACAAATCAAAACTGTAATATACATATCTCACACCAAAGTACGCAAACCAATAATTACCAACCTGGAAAGTTATAACACCCTACACTCACAATTGCTGGTAATTTCAACAAGCACTACAGCGGAATAAAACAAGTATGAGAATACGTCTCGGTCTCCAGCTCGCCTTCTGAGCTCCATAGCATCCTACTCTGAACCTGTAATACTCGATCTGACCCAAGCATTATAATAAGATAACACCCGAGTCAGTCTGGAAAACCAACGTGAGAAAACACACTCAATTTGAATTATTAAAGTTATCAAAATCCTTTGAAAACAAAGGTATCTCGTAAGACCACGCCATAAATAAACACGACGGGTTTTTACCTTACGATAACCAAAACATTTTATATCAAAATCCTCTTATATTATAATATTGTCTAAATACAAATACTTATTCAAATAGTTGAAGTGCTTGCATTTCACGTTTTAGTATAGTTGGGTACAATCAATACCGTACGACACTTATTGGAGAATGGATTCCATACGAATGACTAGGCACTAGGGTATCACCTGTCACAGTATACGTCTAGAAACAATGTACCGAGGACCACGCCGGGATCCCCTGCTACACAAGGCCAAACTATCCCTAACCTGGATAGACCGAATATGCTTTCACCCCAGGTGTTCCCACCCTTTCCGAGCTCCTTCCAATTCCACTTTGACCCATTTTATACATATTTCTAATTTCACTTCTATCCTTCAAATCTGTTAAAAATATCAATTTTAAACCTTGCATATTTAGACAAGTACCACTTAATAATTTATTATTTAAAAATGCTTTTATATACTTTTACCCTAAAATCTCTATTTACAATATTTGAAATAGTTAAGTACAAATTTCAAAACCATTTATCTTATCAAATTAATTAATCCAAAATTTATATAAATATTTTACTTCAAAAATCCCTTTAAAATTCTCTTCAATTTCAAACCATATATTATTGGTATTTAAAAAAATACCAAAATCTAGGCTAAAACTGCGGTAGCATCCAATCAATCCAAATCACACTATAATCTATCACAGATTATTCAAACCAAAAACATATATCACTATATATGAAACTTACATTCAACATTTTTGAGGAAACCAGTTGGATCCCTCCAACCTGTTTCCCTGCATTCACAGATGTTAGCACAATATAAAAATACCAATTCCGCTTCGAGGTGGCATATCGCGGTATATATGGTCATCTGCTATTATACGGTTCGCATAGGGTCTCATCCGCTATATATATGCCGGAATATCAATCACTCTAATATATATATATATACTACTATATATAATATCACATTCAACCAACAAAAATTTATCAAGTCAACCAATCAATCATTAATTAATTTTAACTATTTAAAATTAATACCAGCAGCCCAAAACTAAGTGAGATTCACTCACGTTGAGTTTTAAACTTTCCAAACGTTCCAATTTTAAATTAAATCCAACACGTTCTGTGACGACCGCCCATGACCCCTGCACTGAACAAGGTAATAGTGCACTGTAAAGTGTGCCAGGCAGCCATGGATGATCGCTACGGTAAGTTAAAATAGCAGAATCTATCGTATTACTCACAGCGCATGGATAAAATACAGTAGAGAATATATATAGTGAAGCTTCACAAAATAGAATCTCATCAATTAAGCTTCATAATCGTTGAATACAAACATCTGAATAGTCAATACATCAAGCCTCACTACATATCACTCAGAGAATTATACAAGCAGCGGAACATCCAGTACATATAATGAGAAAATAATATGCAAGCCTCTAGCTCATCTTCGTCATCAGCATCGTTGGAAACTAAGAACAGCACCTGTCACCTGCTACCTAGTCTGCCCATCCCAAAATGGATGAACAGCCCAAGGCAATAAGAGTTAAACATAAAGCCTTGAGTCAGACAACAGCCTTAGTGAGCGGTAAATTAACTAACAACATACCAAAAGAGCATAAAGGTAAAAGGAATAGGAATCCAACCCTCCCACTCCACCTCTTTCTACAGTGATAGCCCCCAGACACACTAAGCAGAAGTAAACATAGTAAAGCAAACATTTAAAGTAAAGCAATTATCACTCGAGTCAAGGTCAATGTTTTCCAAGTACAAATCCCCAAGGCCTAAACCAAGATCAGATAAGCACCCAGAAAATATTGCTCTTGAGACCGAATGACGATACAACCAAACATCCATGACTCTGGCTATCACTGTTATCATTGCTTTGATACCACCGTTAATTGAATGACCGGCACATTCTTTCAGTCGTCCGTCAAGGGCTAATGGTAACCCCGGTTCTAGACAGAACTCCGCACGTCGTCGCAGCCCGTGCCTAGGACTATCGAATCTGCCCAGAGTACTCGACTACCAACTGTAGTCTTTTGGGACTATCGAATCTGCCCAGCATACTCTTGCTTTGAGTCTGCTAGAACCTTCAACAACAATGAAATCTCATCCTTCTAGTCATCCTCCTCGACGACTATTCTCATACTAGCTCAAGCGCCTCTCGAGCCAACCATTATCCTCAAACCCGAACCATTTCACCGAGTTATCAACATGCTTGGAATGATCCCGTCTGGATTAAACCAAGGCTATCTCACATCGTGCCTCGCTTCATCTCATCATAGCAAAGCCTCATCTCATCATCACCATCAAATCTATCCATATGAGCTTTATCATCCGCGTCATATGCCACGAGCAGCTTTTCTTATTCAAGAGCCTTTCCCTTAGCTTTTGAATCATCTTCGACCATCTTGTCCAAATCAAATTATCAATCAACTAATTTATAACAATCAAACAAGTTAATCATTAATCCAAGTAATCAAGCATTCAAACATGATCTAATAAACAATTATAACAATAATGGCAGTCTTGTAAATAAAGAGTCCAAATCTAACAAGCATGAATCATGAGCAATATCTCTATAACTTGATGAATGAACTTGCATAGGTTAACATGTAGTAAAATGGATGTCAAATCATCATGAACAATAGATCTATACTTAAGTTTAAGAAAATGCATGGAAATCACTATTTTAACACAAAATCAAGCCATCAATCCGATATACTCCTTTGGACCCGTGTGAGAGATAACCACCACTCACCGAATCACCTAAACACCTCAAAAGCAACACACTTCAGATCTGGACAGCGAAGGATCTAACTCGATTCTCCAAAATTCCGCTTCAAACGATGAAATCTCTCTTCGATGGATGTAGATCTTCAATCTAAGCTCTTGGATCTTCAATTTGGATGGAAGGAATCACAAGATTAAAGTGGAGAAAAGAAGTGAAGAAGTGAAGAACTCGAGCTCTCAAAATGTCAGCACTTCGTCGCTTCAAAATCCGGATCCCAAAAAAGTGAGGCAAGGACGTGTATTTATAGGCTGGAAATTCCTTAGGTCGTCTGCCCCCCTTAAGTCGTCCACGACTTATGAAAACCCCACGACCTACGACTTACGACCTAACACACATATACGGCTTAACGCAAAATGCACGACCTAATGACTTATCATAAGTCGCGACCTAACTATACACGGCCTAACGACCTAACACTGAGCCAAGTCCCAACGACTTACGACCTATAATCCTTAAGTCGCTCGAACGACCTAGCACACATGCACACGACCTAGCGACTTAAATTCTCACACGACCTAACTGAGATACGACCTAACGACTTAACACCCTCGCAACTTAGCGAATCATCCAAGGTCGCGACCTAACTAAACACAGGGTTGTTCGGCCTAATACCTAAGTCGTCTGGACGACCTAACTACTACCTGCTAAACTTAGGTCGCTCACGACCTAACTAAGTACAGCACCCCATAGGTCGCTCACGACCTAACTACAACAACTCCTTAAGTCGCTCACCTATGCCGCTGGTTTCCATAGGTCGTCTAAACCCTTAAGTCGTCTACCCCTTAAGTCGTCTACTTCCTTAAGTTGTCTACTTCCTTAAGTCGTCTACTTCCTTAAGTCGTCTACTTCCTTAAGTCGTCTACTTCCTTAAGTCATCTACTTCCTAAGTCGCTCACCTAAGCCACTAAGTCGCTCCGTAACCCAACCTGCTACACGACCTAACTCCGGACGACTTAAACTCTGAACGACTTAACAACATTACGACCTAATAACAACTGTTTTTACAATATTTCGATCCGTAAAAATACGGGTCGTTACATTCTCTCCCCCTTAGGAATTTCACCCTCGAAATTCCAAACAAACAAGAGCAATCAAAGACTATTCTGCATGCCTACCATCCATAGCAATCAACAAACCATGCATCCAATTACTAGCCTAACATGTAGAATTCTAAAACTAGAACAAGTTACAATGTCGTGAGATGACATGACACCTTATGGCCATACCTCGAAGAGTTCAGGATGAGCTGCCTTCATCATCTCTTCCACCTCCCATATACAGTCGTTAACATCATCACTCCATTGTATCTTAAGCAACCTAACTACCTTCCTCCTAAGCTGTTTCGTGTCGGTTTCCACAACACGAAGCGGCTTACGAGGTCTCTTATCAACTAGGTCAACTTCAAAATCTTCATAGCTATCAGCAGAAACCACAGCATTCGAGTTGTGCACATACTTCCGTAGATTTGATATGTGAAAAACATTGTGCACACCCGACATCTTTTCTGGTAACTCCAATTTATAAGCGAGATTTCCAATTCGCTCGATGATCGGGAATGGTCCAACAAATCTCGGAGTCAATTTTCCTTTCTTCCCGAATCGAATAACATTCTTTAGTGGAGAAATCTTCACAAAAACCTTATCACCTACGTCGAATTCCAAATCCTTACGATGCTTATCAGCATAACTTTTCTGATGATCTTGGGCTGCCTTCATTCGTCGCCGAATGATCCCTATGCAATCCGAAGTCTGTCGAATCATTTTTGGCCCAAGTATCAGCTTTTCTCCTGTTTCTAACCAACATGTCGGAGAGTCACATGGTCTTCCATACAGTGCTTCATACGGTGCCATACCAATGCTTGACTGGTAACTGTTATTATACGAAAATTCTACCAAATGAAGATGATCTTCCCATGATCCTCCGAAGTCCAAAACACATGCTCTGAGGAGATCTTCCAAAAATCGGTTGACTCTCTCGGTCTGACCATCTGTTTGGGGGTGATAAGCTGTACTCAAACACAGTTTAGTTCCCAAAACTTCCTGGAAGCTCTTCCAAAATCCACTAGTGAACAATGGGTCTCGATCGCTCACTATACTCTTCGGAATACCATGGAATCGAACTATCCACTTTACATACAGCTCAGCCAACTTTGGTGCAGTCCTGGTGGATCGAACAGGAATGAATCTTGCACTCTTAGTCAAACGATCTACGATGACCCAAATCCCTTCATTTCCCGTTCTTGTTCTAGGTAGTCCATCAATAAAATCCATCGATATTTGCTCCCACTTCCATGTAGGAACTTCAAATGGCTGAAGTAATCCACTGGGCTTCTTTTGCCAACTGGCAGTTCATGCACTTGGAAATAAAATTTCCAACATCCTTCTTCATACCTTCCCAGTAATAGGTTCTCTTCATATCCCGATACATCTTATTTCCACCTGGATGAATTGTCAGCTTCGAGTGATGACTTTCCTTCAGAACTTCATTTCTCAATTCATCTATATCGGGAACAACTAGTCGTCCTTGCTTTCAAAGCCAACCCTCTCGATCGACCTCGAATCCTTTATCCTTTTCTGGGTCCAATCCAGATTCCAAATCATGGATAATCTTGACAAGCTTATCGTCTCGCTTTTGGCACTTGCCAATTCTTTCCACAAGAGTCGGTCTTATCGATAAGTTTGCCAACATCTCAGGTTCCAATTCACATCTGGGCCTGAAGTCAAATCCAGCTAAATACTCAAGACTCTTCCATTCTGAAAACATGGTTCCCAATCCTGCATGTCTTCAACTTAACGCATCTGCCACTGCGTTACCCTTTCCCAGAGTATAGGCTATACCAAAATCATATGATGCCAAAAACTCTAGCCATCGTTGCTGCCTAAGATTCAAATCCTTTTGGGAGAAAAGATACTTCAACGACTTATGATCTATGAACAACTCGAATCGAACTCCCAATAGGTAATGTCTCCACATCTTCAAAGCAAATACAATTGCCGCCAACTCCAAATCATGAGTCGGATAATTCCTTTCATGCGGCTTCAGTTATCGACTTGCATACGCAACAACTCTATTCTTCTGCATCAGCACTGCTCCAAGTCCAGTACCACATGCATCAGTGTAAACCACCATCTCTTCATTTCCACTTGGAATAGTCAAAACAGGAGCACTTGTCAGTAGCTCTTTCAGGATTCCGAAAGCTTGCTCACACTTAGCATCCCACCTGAATACTTGATTCTTTTTCGTCAATCCTGTTAATGGTGCAGCCACCTTGGAAAAGTCTTTGATAAATCGACGATAGTATCCTGCTAATCCAAGAAAACTTCTCACATCAGATGCATTCTTAGGTCTACCCCAATCCTGGATTGCTGCTATCTTGGCGGGATCAACCGCTATTCCATTTCCAGAAATAATATGGCCTAAGAACCTCACTTCACTCTTCCAGAAATGACACTTCGAAAACTTAGCCTTCAGCTGATGTTTCCGTAAGATTTCCAAAACAATATGCAAGTGCGTCTTGTGCTCTTCTTAAGTTCTGGAATAAATCAAAATATCATCCACGAACACTAGTACGAACTTGTTCAACTGATCTCTGAACACTCTATTCATAAGATCCACAAAATATGCTGGCGCATTGGTCAATCCAAATGGCATTACCAGCCACTCAAAGAAACCAGATGGTGTCCTGAAAGCAGTCTTCGGCACACTATCCTTAGCCACTCTTAATTGGTGAAATCCCGTAGCT
Organism: Allium fistulosum; assembly: GCA_030737815.1. Classification (NCBI taxonomy): domain Eukaryota; kingdom Viridiplantae; phylum Streptophyta; class Magnoliopsida; order Asparagales; family Amaryllidaceae; genus Allium; species Allium fistulosum. The sequence goes on along the minus strand of CM060907.1, from coordinate 417,078,476 downwards.
AAATCCATCTGAGAAAACACCTTAGCTTCGTGAAGCTGATCAAACAAGTCATCTATTCTCGGCAATGGATACTTGTTCTTCTTAGTCACTTTATTCAGCTCACGATAATCCACACACACCCTCAATGATCCATCCGCTTTGGTTACAAACACAACTGGTGCACCCCATTCAGACACACTACGCCGAATGAATCCTTTTCGTAAAAGATCATCAACCTGCACTTTCAACTCCTGCTGTTCCCTAGGCGCCATCCGCCTAAGAGGCATCACAACAGGTCTGGCTCCTTCAACTAGATCGATACGAAACTCGATCTCTCTATGCGGCGGTAACCCTTTGACCTCATCAAAGACATCCTCAAATCCATTAGCGATTGGCACTGATGACAGTCCATCCCATGGAACAACCAGTGAATACATGAAGCTCATGAAGACGCCTTCCTCATGCTTACATAGTATCACAACCTTTCGCCCTTCCACATTCTCGACTGTCACCTCCAACCTTTCACAATCAACCTTTGTCGCATACTTCCTAAGCCAGTCCATACCCAAAATAATTCCGAACCCCGCAAAGTTCAGAACAAAACAATTACAAACAAAAGAGCAATCATGACTCGATACAACTAAACCACGGCATAGCATACACAGGCAGGACGAACCCCCAACTGGATTAGTCACAACCAATGGTCTATCAACGATATCCGGTTCTAAACCCAACCGGCCTACAAGTTCATTACAAACAAAAGAATGCGACGCCCCAGTATCGAATAACACTCTAATTGGAACACCACATATGGAAAGAGTACCTTGAACCACCACACTCTTTCCTTTCTCTTCAACGGTAGGAGCTTTTGAAGATGATGGAACAGCCCCCAAAGCATAAGCTTGCATAATCTGCTTGTCCTTTCGCAGTTCTGGACAATTCTTCTTAATATGCCCCGGCTTGTCACAGTTGTGGCACTTCGCCGGCACCTTTGGATTCTTGCAATCTCTGGAGAAATGGCCCTTCTGCTGACAATTGTAGCAGGTCACTTTGCCCTTCGGCTTCTTTTGGCCATCCTTACCCTTTTGCTGCTGCTGCTTCCTCTTCTTGTTTCCACCCTGCTGTGGTTTAAACTCTTCCTTGGTCATAGCAACAACAGATCCTTCTTTAGGAAACAGATTTTCGTGCCTGAGAGCTTTCTCCACAAGCTTCTCAAATGGATCGTCCAGATGATCCACCAACTGCCTCCCAAGATAAAGGTCCAAGCCTGTCACAAACTTCTCGTTCTTCTGATAAGGAGATTCAATATACGACCGGGCATACTTGGACAAAGCTTCAAACTCAGAAACGTACTCAAGAACTGGTCTTCCATCTTGCTTGAGCTCTACAAACTTCTTAAACAGAACAGACTTCTGAGCTGTAGAAATGAACTTAGCTTCAAATCTGGCTTGGAATTGCTCCCAAGTAATTTCTTCCTCCGGAGTATCAATGGTGATAGAGTTCCACCAGTCAGAAGCTCTTCCTTGAAGCTGTCTTGATGCGAGCTTCCTTCTAGTTGCATCCTCTTTTCCCAAATCACCAAAGATTCTTCTACAAGCATCTATCCATCTCTGGACTTCAATGGTTGACTCTGTTCCCATGAAAACCTTTCCTCCAAGAGCAGTATAATCTTTACACAGCTTAGCAAAATCCACCGGTCTTGGAGCTTGAACTTGAATTCCAACATCAACTGATGGTTCCGGAGCTGGCATCCTTCTCATGATCGAAGTCATCATAACCTCGAACATAGCAGCATAATCAGCAGTCCCCTCAGCAGCACGGCCTTCCCTAGCAGCTGGCCTCCCTCTTCGACTCATTCTTAATATCTATAAAAGAAATGATCAGCACACCTTGAGAAACAACTGCATAAAGAATTCAAATCCTTCTAAGCTACTATATTATATATAGTAATCATCCATCAAAATACAATTACGTCTCTCATACATAGTTACGTCAGCGAGCGTTGGCTAAAATCGATTAACCAAGGCTCTGATACCAAATGTGATGACCGCCCATGACCCCTGCACTGAACAAGGGAATAGTGCGCTGTAAAGTGTGTCAGACATCCATGGATGATCGCCAAGGTAAGTTAAAACAGTAGAATCTATCGTATTACTCACAGCGCATGGATAAAATACAATAGAGAATATATATAGTGAAGCTTCACAAAATAGAATCTCATCAATTAAGCTTCATAATCGTTGAATACAAACATCTGAATAGTCAATACATCAAGCCTCACTACATATCACTTAGAGAATTATACAAGCAGCGGAACATCCAGTACATATAATGAGAAAATAATATGTAAGCCTCCAGCTCGTCTTCGTCATCAGCATCGTTGGAAACTAAGAACAGCACCTGTCACCTGCTACCTAGTCTGCCCATCCCAAAATGGATGAACAGCCCAAGGCAATAAGAGTTAAACATAAAGCCTTGAGTCAGACAACAGCCTTAGTGAGCGGTAAATTAACTAACAACATACCAAAAGAGCATAAAGGTAAAAGGAATAGGAATCCAACCCTCCCACTCCACCTCTTTCTACAGTGATAGCCCCCAGACACACTAAGCAGAAGTAAACATAGTAAAGCAGACATTTAAAGTAAAGCAATTATCACTCGAGTCAAGGTCAATGTTTTCCAAGTACAAATCCCTAAGGCCTAAACCAAGATCAGATAAGCACCCAGAAAATATTGCTCTTGAGACCGAATGACGATACAACCAAACATCCATGACTCTGGCTATCACTGTTATCATTGCTTCGATACCACCGTTAATTGAATGACCGGCACATTCTTTCAGCCGTCCGTCAAGGGCTAATGGTAACCCCGGTTCTAGACAGAACTCCGCACGTCGTCGCAGCCCGTGCCTAGGACTATCGAATCTGCCTAGAGTACTCGACTACCAACTGTAGTCTTTTGGGACTATCGAATCTGCCCAGCGTACTCTTGCTTTGAGTCTGCTAGAACCTTCAACAACGATGAAATCTCAGCCTTCTAGTCATCCTCCTCGACGACTATTCTCATACTAGCTCAAGCGCCTCTCGAGCCAACCATTATCCTCAAACCCGAACCATTTCACCGAGTTATCAACATGCTTGGAATGATCCCGTCTGGATTAAACCAAGGCTATCTCACATCGTGCCTCGCTTCATCTCATCATAGCAAAGCCTCATCTCATCATCACCATCAAATCTATCCATATGAGCTTTATCATCCACGTCATATGCCACGAGCAGCTTTTCTTATTCAAGAGCCTTTCCCTTAGCTTTTGAATCATCTTCGACCATCTTGTCCAAATCAAATTATCAATCAACTAATTTATAACAATCAAACAAGTCAATCATTAATCCAAGTAATCAAGCATTCAAACATGATCTAATAAACAATTATAACAATAATGGCAGTCTTGTAAATAAAGAGTCCAAATCTAACAAGCATGAATCATGAGCAATATCTCTATAATTGATGAATGAACTTGCATAGGTTAACATGTAGTAAAATGGATGTCAAATCATCATGAACAATAGATCTATACTTAAGTTTAAGAAAATGCATGGAAATCACTATTTTAACACAAAATCAAGCCATCAATCCGATATACTCCTTTGGATCCGTGTGAGAGATAACCACCACTCACCGAATCACCTAAACACCTCAAAAGCAACACACTTCAGATCTGGACAGCGAAGGATCTAACTCGATTCTCCAAAATTCCGCTTCAAACGATGAAATCTCTCTTCGATGGATGTAGATCTTCAATCTAAGCTCTTGGATCTTCGATTTGATCTTTAATTTGGATGGAAGGAATCACAAGATTAAAGTGGAGAAAAGAAGTGAAGAAGTGTAGAATTCGATCTCTCAAAATGTCAGCACTTCATCGCTTCAAAATCCGGATCCCAAAAAAGTGAGGCAAGGACGTGTATTTATAGGCTGGAAATTCCTTAGGTCGTCCGCCCCCCTTAAGTCGTCCACGACTTATGAAAACCCCACGACCTATGACTTACGACCTAACACACATATACGGCTTAACGCAAAATGCGCGACCTAACGACTTATCATAAGTCGTGACCTAACTATACACGGCCTAACGACCTAACACTAAGCCAAGTCCCAACGACCTATGACCTATAATCCTTAAGTCGCTCGAACGACCTAGCACACATGCACACGACCTAGCGACTTAAACTCTCACACGACCTAACTGAGATACGACCTAACGACTTAACACCCTCGCGACTTAGCGACTCATCCAAGGTCGTGACCTAACTAAACACAGGGTTTTTCGGCCTAATACCTAAGTCGTCTGGACGACCTAACTACTACCTGCTAAACTTAGGTCGCTCACGACCTAACTAAGCACAGCACCCCATAGGTCGCTCATGACCTAACTACAACAACTCCTTAAGTCGCTCACCTATGCCGCTGGTTTCCATAGGTCGTCTAAACCCTTAAGTCGTCTACCCCTTAAGTCGTCTACTTCCTTAAGTCGTCTACTTCCTTAAGTCATCTACTTCCTTAAGTCGTCTACTTCCTTAAGTCGCTCACCTAAGCCACTAGGTCGCTCCGTAACCCAACCTGCTACACGACCTAACTCCGGACGACTTAAACTCTGAACGACTTAACAACATTACGACCTAATAACAACTATTTTTACAATGTTTCGATCCATAAAAATACGGGTCGTTACACGTTCGATTCAACCTAAAATTTTAACTCGCTCCAAACATCTCCAGATCTATTCCAAAGCGTAGTGCTCATCGCCACAATTCCGTCGCCACTTGTTTCGTCCAATTCCGACCTCGTATGAATGAGATATGCAATTTATAAAATTTATGATTTTTAAAAAATATAAAATTTTCAATTTTCTCTTTTTTTAAATTTTTTATAAATATTTAACCTAAGATCTGGCCGTTCATTTCAGTGTGACAGATTGTAGCTGCTTCTTTTTCTTGCTCCCTCTCGTTCGCTACCAGGTAAACCGATTCATGGAAGGAGCCTAGAAAGGGTAGGAACACCCAGGGTGAAAGCATATTTGGTGTATCCAGGTTAGGGATAGTCCGGTCTTGTGTAGCAGGGGATCCCGGCGTGGTCCTTGGTACATTGTTTCTATACTGTACTATGACAGGTGATACCCAAGTGCCTAGTCATTCGTATGGAATCCATTCTCCAATGAGCGTCGAACGATTTTGATTGTACCCAACTATGCTGAAACGTGAAATGCAAGCATTTCAGCTATTTGAATAAGTATTTGTATTTAGACACTATTATAATATCAGAGGATTTTGATATAAAATGTTTTGGTTATCGTAAGTTAAAAACCCATCGTGTTTATTTGTGGCATGGTCTTATGATATACCTTTGTTTTCAAAGGATTTTAATAGCTTTAATAATTCAAATCGAGTGTGTTTTCTCACGCTGGTTTTCCAGACCGACTCGGGTGTTATTTTATTATAATACTCGGGTCAGATCGAGTATTACAGGTTCAGGGTAGGATGCTATGGAGCTCAGGAGATGAGCTAGAGACCGAGACGTATTCTAATACTTATTTTATTCCGCTGCAGTGCTTGTTGAAATTACAAGCAATTGTGAGGGCAGGGTGTTATAACTGTCCAGATTGGTAATTATCGATTTGTGTACTTTGATGTGAGTTATGTATATTACAGTTTTGATTTTTGTAAAGCACTATTTATATCATATGTTATTCTGTCCGATGTGAGATTCTGTTTTGTTTGGTTTCTTCTTTCTTCTAGCTACTTTCTTTCCCCTCAATAATCTGTCTTTCTGGCACTCGATCGTTCGGAATGTTATAAAATGAGCGTATTTATGTTGATTTTTCAGGTTTGAAAGGGCGGGTCATCACAAACTTGATTGTAGAACCTAATATGATGGAATTTAATATTGTAACAATTTCAGCTAGGATTATGTATATTTACTTGAAAAGTGTTTTTAAAAGAAAGTCATTAAAAATAATATCCCCATATTTTTTTGCGTAGTAAAGATTTTGGTTATCACAAGGTATGCTTATATGTGGCGTAGTCTTATGAGATACTCTTTGTTTACAAATATCCATAGTTTGAGTTTCTCACACGAGTGCCATGACTGGCCCGGAGTTTATTTTATTTTCCCTTAAACTCTGGGTGCTTTATTTTTTCGGACGGTCTTGTAGTTAGGTTTTGTTTAGTCCATTTTGGAAGAGCTCGGAGCATGGAATTAGAAGATTCTTTTGAAGATTGTTATCCATTTCCACCACACTCATGTACTATTGTATTTTGCATTTGTAGGGACAGATATTTATAACTATCCATGTTTAACCTCGGATAAATGTATTTAAAATTTCCACTGTAAAGATATTTATATATATATATATATTGAAATAATATATCTTATTCCATTCATGTAAGATTATGTTCTGTCTTTATTTTCTTTTTCTCCTTGATAATCTACCTCTTTAGAACTTGGTTTGCGGCACATGAATACAGAGGATGTATTAGTGTCAATTTCTGAGGGTTAAGGAGGTGGTTGTCACATTTGGTATTAGAGCTTAGGTTGAGAAAACACCCGAGCCTGATATGGGTAAAAGTCTCATCAAAAATAGGGTTAGTGATACCCTAGGAGGAGTTACTCGTTAGAGATAGGGGTAGTAACACCCTAGAATGAGTTGAGTGTATTATATATGAGCACGTATTTGTTAATGGTATATATAAATGATTGTTATTTTGAAATTATGATAAACGAAATAATTTTTCCTAGGATTATGTTTTGAATAAAAAGGATATCTTTGAAAATTTTAGTATTTGGTGATTAAAATCAGGTTAGGTAAAGCTAAATATAAACATCATATGATTAGAATTTCACAATTTGACTATAAGATGTTTATAATAACACTGAAAGGATTAATAAGGAATGAAAACTAGATAAGTTGGGGAATACATAGAAGGTCGGAATTTTCGAAAAAGAGTTTTTAAAAGATTTGAAATAGTATATTTGGAATGTTTTTTAACAAAAGATTTCAGAAGGTTTTGAAGGAGATGAAACGTTTTGATAGAAATCTCAATTTGTTTTCAAACATTAGTTTGGGGAAATATAACACCAAGTGCTTGGAAAATCCTTTCGCTTAAAAAGGTTAGAGTTAAGGCCGATTTATATTAGGATCTGCCTAAGTAAATAAGATATTGATAACTTGACATTAAAATTAGTTAGTATAAGTGAAATGCTTAGTGCCTCTATCAAATCGGTTGCATTTACATTTGTAGAAACGATATGAAAGAAAGTATTCCAAGGGTGAGTCATCATGAGAAAATTGAGGCATAAAGGATAATCTTCTTATCCTCTTAAGCAATGAGGAAGAACCAACGAAGCAGTGACTGAGTAACGTTTGGCCTTGGATTGAAGTGGAGTGTATCCCTTACATCAAAAGGGATGAAGACGACATCCAATGGTGGGAATGCTTATCCCTTCCACTACTCCAGTAATGATCATTATATCTAGTGATGATAAGTCTACACGAGCCTCGGAAGGAATATGGATAATAGATCTGACAAGTTTTGAATTGGAACCTATAGCAAAATCAGAGCCTATGGAGGAGGAATCAGAGCCTATAAAGGAGGAATCCAAACCCATGGAGGACCCATACACCATAATATCAGATCATAGTAGTGTAGACATTAATGTGATTTAGTAAATGAAAGGAGAACACGTTATCTGGAAAGAAGAATCATCTAGTTCTTACATCATGTAACAACCCTGGTTTGGAGGTTACCTGTCAATATTGAATTATAATGATAATTATAATTTAATATTGTGATTTAAATTAAAATCGGAGAAATTAAATTGTTTATTTGGAATAAACAATGAATTTTGGAATTTAAAATGAGAAAATGAAATTCCAAGCTTTATTTTATTTTATTGGAGTGATAATAAATCGAATATGGGCTTTAAAAATAGAAAATGATTTTAATTTTAGAGAAAATGCAATAATTACATTAATTGTTGCCCTTTTGCTTCTTTTAATTATTTTTAAGAGAAGTATTTTATTTTTAAAGGTTGTTTATTAAAATAAAAGATGGAAATTTGTTTAAAAATATGTTTTGGCTATAATTTATGTTTGGAAATGGTTTAAAATATTTTTCTAAGCGAGAAAAGTATTTTTGTAGAATTTTAGAAGATAAAAACATGGTTTTATTCATTTATGTGAGTAAATAGTGCATTTTTGTTAAATAAAGGGGTTTTAATAATAAAAATATTTTAAAATATAAATTTATCTTTTTATATGATAGAAAGTGTTTTATTTTTCTCGTATACAAGTTTTCACATTTTTTTATGTAAGATTTGAGAGAAAATGAATTTTTACTTTGTGTGCATGAGATATACGCACATATCTTAACTTGTGTTGTTAATAGCCTAAGCTAATTCATTTTTCTTTTTATTTCTTTCTGGGTCCATTAGCCCAATAGCACATAGCCGGGTGAGAATATAAGAAAAGAGCGGTACATTCTTTTTCATTTTATTTTCCTCTTCTTTCTGAAAGAAAACAAGCCAGTAAACCATAGTTTCTCAAATTACAAAATTCAAGCTCAATCTTCAATTAAATTCAACCAAATTTCAAGTTTTTTTGCAAGATAAAGATAAATAAAAGGTAAACAACTCCAAATCATACAATTTGATCACAAATGTCTTTTACAGTAAATAGCTTTCTAAAATTTTTACTATGTATTGTTTGCATGTCCTATGTTTGCTTTATGCAGGTTCTCAAGGCTTGTAATCTCAAGCCAAGCTTTTGTCTTGCATCTTAATCCAGGTATTTGCATTCAAATCAGCAAGGTGAGTTACAAAACTCACAAAAAATAGCTGAGCCAAGCTCAAAATCGCCAAAAATTTGCTTTGTAATTTGTTTTTACTTTCATTTTTGTTTGTGTTAAAACCTTCTCTGGTTGGTACTTTGCATGCTAATATCTTTTGATTCCGGCAACCAAAAGCTGCTGGATTTGTTGCATTTAGTATCTTGCATGTTTAACTTCATTTCTGCAAATTTTGGTTGAAAAATATTGTCATTTGGATATTCAAAACAGTGGTAGAAAATCAACTCGAAAGCATATTTTTGCTTGTAGAAATTGTTTGTTGAGTTGCTGCAAACATGGTCCGAGTCCATGTTTGAGATAGCATAACTCTTTCATTCCTTACTGAAATTGCGTGGTTATTTTTTTGTTTGAAAGATAAGTTTTCTACTATAAGCACACCAAATTTCAGGTCATTTCGACCTTTATAGCTTATAGAAATATGCTGCCAAACTTTGATTTGGAGTATGTTTTTGCTTGGAGTTTTACAGTGAAAACACTGCCTGGCTTCAACTTTGAGACATCATAACTTTCTCATACTTTATCCTAATTGCATGATTCTTTTTTTGTTTGAAAGCTGAAGTTTTCTATTGTATGCATACCAATTTTTGGTTTAATCCAAGGTAATTTGGTCCTCTGTTTCATGCTTGAAAGTTGAACCCGAGATGGTTTTCAGGCCTGTGCATTTTTTGTTTTTGAACTGTTGCAAACATGGCCCGAGTCCATGTTTGAGACAGTAACTTTTTCATTTCCAGTCGAAATTCATTGATTGTTTTTTTGTTTAAAAGATGAAGTTTTCTATTTTGTGCACACCAATATTTAGTTCAATCAAAGGTCGTTTGGCCACCTGTTTTATGTCCGAAAGTTGAACCCAGAGAAGATTTCAGACCTGAGTATTATTTTGCTTATTATTCTGCTTAAGCGTTTTTATGTTATTTTCTGTCCGACTTTTACTTCAAATTTTGTAATATTTCTGAATTGTTTTGAGGGCTATGATGCCTATCAATAGGCGAGCCAAGTTTTGATGAATTTGAAATTCAAATTTGAATTGAATTTGAATGACAATTTCGAGTGATTTCTTTGATTACGAGCACAGATTTTTCCAAATAATTTTGAAATAATTTTTAAAATAAATTGGCATTTAAAATAATTATTATGTAATATTTTTAAATTATTTAAGCTATAAAATCTTTTTATTCTCTATAATAAGGGAATTTTCAAATATCGTCTTCAAAATTGATTTCGGAAAATGGTTTTAAAAGCTTGTTTTCTCAAATAAATTATGTTAATATAAAATACACGTTTTTGCACTATTCGAGCGAATGAGAAGGAGAATTAAATGGTTTGGTAAAACACGTGGTATGTGACACGTGCGTTTATCTTATCGGTTAATTCCAGACTTGTCCGTTTGATCGTTTTGACCTACGGGTTGAGTTTACCGATGAGATGAGGTAAACTTTTTACCGCTTTGAGTGTGAAATTTACTAGCTGTTAGTAAACCGTTTAGTGCGAATGTGTGGTATGGGACACACGTTAACACTGTTCGGGTTTCTATCCGAAAGTTTGTGATACATTTGTCTAAGAGACGTATTTGCCAATACTGGACCTTCGGGTCATTTTTCCTTTGAGACGTTTGTCTAAGAGATGTATTTGTCCATTGCGACGTATTTGTCCTTTGGGATGTTGTCCTTGGGGATGTTTGTCTAAGAGACGTATTTATTTTCCTGTAGGACGTTTGTCTAAGAGACGTGGCGCCTTATTTTGGGAGAACAGTACTTGGCGGGCTTCGGCCATAAGCATGTGCTATATCCTTGAGATGATTTCATTGATGTTTGTGATTTTCGTAGTGTATCGCCCTTTTTCAGAATTGGTCCTTTGAACCATTCGATATATATTTGTGGCGATTACCTTTCGGGAATTTGAACTCTTGGAAGTTCTATTTTAGAGATTTGAATTGCCTACACTGGCATTATATGAGATTTGCCTTTTGGCATTTATGTGAGATTTTATTCCCCTCTTTGGAGATATATTTGCCTTATGGCGTGTTTGAGATGGGATCTCTTTATGCATGTTTGGGTTTGCCAAGATGGCGGATTTAGGTTTTCCCCTAAAAACCATATTTGATGTTTTATGAATGTTGATGATATGAGGCTCGCTACTTTTAGCGTTTTAGGCGTTATTTTATCTCTTTTGAGCTTACATGTTTATGTAGTGATACCATATTATCACTTGATGTAATCATACACTTTAATTGTCCCTTCTCACTTGAGTACATTATCAAACTATCCTTATGCTCATGTTTTCGCTTATCCTTGTAAACTGATTTGTTTAGCAAGACTGACCCATATATTTTATACTCGGGTCAGACCGAGGTGTTTCAGGTTAGGCACATTTGGACTTAGCCTATTCTGCTTCTGCATGGACTATTCTGCTAGCTCTTTTTGTTATAGCTTTTTATGTAGTCCTTTTTGGTTGCAACTCTGATATGTATATTCTTTTGACTCACTTGTATATTGTGGTTGCTATACCTCTTGACATGTATCATTTTGTATACTCTATGATGTATCTGTATATGTGAATATGTAAGTGATGATCTACTGTTTTGTGATGTGTTTTGCATTCGAGTTGTTGTATTTTATTCTGATAGATCCTATAACCAACTATGGCTTTGTATTAAGTATTTATTGGATATGTCGATCCAATTGAGATAGAAAAAAATATGGCATTTGTCGACGTATTCAATAGATATTTAAGACAAGGCTTTAGATGGTCGCTCATATCCAGCCCTATTCTCCGCATTAGCAGACAGTATTACGTAGTAATACTCTTTGTTAATGTAGGTCTTGGGGTGGGGCGTCACACATCAACTAGGATGAAATGGACGGAGATAAGGAGGAAATATCTAAGGAAGAAGCCAAATTTTTTCAAAACCCATGGGAGGCTGAGATGCAAGGACTCGAAGAAATAGCAGAAGGTGAAGTAATGCAAGAAGTACATGTTGGTTTTGGTCATGTTCCATGGAACCAGCCATGGCTACCTTACGTTGAAGGAGAGATGCAATAATTGGAAGATAGAAATGATGTGGATGATGAGCAGGAAAGTAACAAAGAAGGGATTGGAGAAGTTATGATAGATTTTGGATGTTGGAACACCCATTGGCCTCCAATTCAGAGAATGAGGAAGACGATGAGTATGATAGTTGAAGGCAGTTTCTTTCTATCTATTTAGTATATCTATATATAGCTTATGTATGATGTGAGGTGAGATGTTGTGCTGGTTAGTGATGTATAGTATTAGTGTTATGTATCCTACTATGTATTTAGATAAGCGTTGTATGCTTTAGGTATGATCTGTATCAAATTTGGAGCATTGATGATTGAAGAGCTTGGAGCATGGAGTTAGAAGATTCTTTTGATGATTGTTATCCATTTCCACTACACTCATGTACTATTGTATTTCGCATTTGTAGGAACAGATATTTATAACTATCCATGTTTAACTCTGATAAATGTATTTAAAATTTCCGCTATAAAGATATATATATATATATATTATTGAAAGAATACATATTATTCCATTCGTGTAAGATTCTATTCTGTCTTTATTTTCTTTTACTCCGTGATAATCTACCTTTCCAGAACTTGGTTTATGGCACATGAATACCAAGGATGTATTAATGTCGATTTCTGAGGGTGAAGGATGTCGGTCGTCACATTTGGTATTAGAACACCTAAGCCTGATGTGGGTAAAAGTCTCATCAAAGATAGGGTTAGTAATACCCTAAGAAGAGTTACTCATTAGAGATAGGAGTAGTAACACCCTAGAATGAGTTGAGTGTATTATATATGAGCGCGTATTTGTTAATGGTATATGTAAATGATTGTTGTTTTGAAATTATGATAAACGAAATAATTTTACCTAGGATTACATTTTGAATAAAAAGATATCTCCGAAAAATTTAGTGTTGGGTGATTAAAATCAGGTTAGGTAAAGCTATCTCCGAAACATTTTGATAGAAATCTCAATTTGTTTTCAAAGATTGGTTTGGGGGGAATATAACACCAAGTGCTAGGAAAATCCTTTCCCTTAAAATGGTTACATTTAAGGCCGATTTATATTAGGATATGCCTAAGTTAATAAGATATTGATAACTTGACATTAAAATGAGTTAGAATAAGTGAAATGCTTAGTGCCTCTATCAAAGCGGTTGCATTTACATTTGTAGAAACCGTATGAAAGAAAGTATTCCAAGGATGAGTCATCATGAGAAAATTGAGGCAAAAAGGATAATCTCTGTATCCTCTTAAGCAATGGAAGAACCATCGAAGCAGTCACCAAGTAACGTTTGGCATTGGATTGAAGTGGAGTGTATCCCTTACATCAAAAGGGATGAAAAAGGCATCCAATGGCAGGAATGCTTATCCCACCCGCTACTCTAGGAATGATCGTTATATCTAGTGATGATAAGCCCGCACGAGCCTTGGAAAGAATATGGATAACAGATCTGACAAGTTTCAAATTGGAATCCATAGCAGAATCAGAGCCTATGTAGGAGGAATCTAAACCCATGGAGGACCCATACACCATAATATCATATCACAGTAGCGTAGACATTAATGTGATTTAGTAAATGAAAGGAGAACACGTTATTTGAAAATAAGAATCATCGAGTTCTTACATCAACTGGGATGAAATGGAAGGAGATGAGGAGGAAATATCTGAGGAAGAAGCTAAAGTTTTTCAAACCCCGTGGAAGGTTGAGATGCAAGGACTTGAAGAAATAGCAGAAGGTGGAGTAATGTAGGAAGTACCTATTGGTTTCGGTCATGTTCCATGGAACCAACCATGGCTACCTTATGTTGAAGGAGAGATGTATTAATTGGAAGATAGAAATGATGTGGATGATGAGCAGGAAAGTAACGTAGAAGGGATTGGAGAAGTTATGATAGATTTTGGATATTGGAGCACCCATTGGCCTCCAATTCAGAGAATGAGGAAGATGATGAGTATGATAGTTGAAGGCGGTTTCTTTTTATCTATTTAGTAAATCTATATATAGCTTATGTATGATGTGAGATGAGTTGTTCTAGTTAGTGATGTATTGTATTAGTGTTATGTATCCTACTATGTATCTAGATAAGAGTTGTATGCTTTAGGAACGATCTGTATCAAATTTGGAGCATTGATGTAAATTATGAAATGTGTAATATAAATATGCTATCTCGTTTTTAACTTCGTTTATTACAGTAACATATATCTCTTAAATGAATAAATAAGAATTCTTGATTAAGAAAGCAAAATTTAAGTGGAAAATCTTCTTTTGAATCGAAACGAAATTTTCCTTCAAATATATATATATTTTTATATATACATGTAAAGGAAGTTTTGATTAATAAAGAGGTTTTAATTAAATAAGTAGGTTTTGACTAAAAAAGAATTTTTATTAAATACAAGGTTATTACAATTAATATTGATTTAAAAGAAGTTAAAGATAATATAAGGGGTTTATTAAAATAAAAGGTATGTTATCTTTTAACTTGAATGATTTCTTGGAAAGATTATTATATATATAAAGAGTGTGGATTATTTCTTCGCACGATTCTAATCTAAGATTTGAGTATAGAACTTGGAGGTGGTTATACCAGTACAAATAAAAGGATTTATCACTCGATTCTTGACGACGAATGAATAAAATTAACCATGGGATTGATGTTTTCGTAAAAAATAAGGGGAGCATAGACTATAACACTACTGTTATAGTAGGTGACTCTCAAAGGAAATGTTTTTACATAGTATATGAGATTTATTAGTATTTATTTTTAATTAAATCCATACACTAGTATTTTTGGGTTGTAGTAATGGTGTTTTACGCAACATATGTTTTGACCCAAATAAAATGTGACTTGAAGATAATTTCTAAGTATAGAAACAAAGTGGTTTGTAAGTACACTTATTTTCTTAAATAATTATAAGGAAATGCTTTCTTGTTTTGAAATTGAGTTCTTCTGAAAAGAATTGGTATAAGTTGAATATTAGGAAATTAATAAATTTCATAGAAAATGTCTAACGAATAGAATATATATTAAACATACTTTAATCTATTGGAATGAAATGTATAACGATATAATTTTCTATGAAACCAAATACCAAATAAAGATGTTTTGTGCAAGTTATAAGGAATATGTGAAAGAGATGTATAAGGTGTGGGTATACTAAGTGAGACACCACACACCCCTTAATATACCCAAAATGGACACACTAAAGGATATGGTGCGTTGTAAGTATAGCTAAAATTTTTACAGAGACTAAGATTCACAAGACAAATAAATAAAACAGCGGAAACATTTAAAATTAAACTTCATTACTCCATAAAATAAGTTATAAAACCGAATACATAAGATGTCACAAAATACCAAATACATAAGTCTCGTGGAAAATACTATCTTACACACATCATCAAAGTACATAACAATAAAAACCATCCCTCTCACAAAGTACCAGTACATCCAAAAGTCAAGTGAAAGAAAACTGAAAAGAAGAAGAATACATGAAGAATGAGAAAGCTTTGCAAATGGGTCTCCAAGTAATCCAAATCTACTGTCCCAGCCTCTGCTGGCCTATGGGGGAAAGGGGAAATAGAGTAGTGGGTCAGACTAAAAGTTTGGTGAGTGAAAGTAACTATTAGTAGTTTTAAGCAAGGTAAAGATAATAGACTTTGCAACAGTTCTAGGATAAAAGAAAATATAGGAAAGATAAAACTGAGATAAAATACTGTTTCTGATTTTGCTTTGATTGTGATTGTTTAAATTGTTTGCACATGTCTTAGGTTGCTGCTTTGATTAGGTTGAAATCCTAATCCTATTTTAATTAGGCTGAATCCTAATCTATTTTAACGAGTATATACGCATGCCCAGGTGGGCCTGCATCTAACATAATGTGCATGCATTAATTCAACAACATGCTTTTAATCAAAATATTTACTTAATTTTATGATTCTATCAACAATTTAAATATTGAAAATGAGATTACATTTAAAAATCAGTTTCTACATGGATGTATGATTAATTATAAGTGGAATTTCTCACTATTTAATATATGTCCACTTTCTGTCTCCGCCTTATGTAACTTAAGTGCCATTAAATTATTTTATTTAGTTGCAACTTTTTGACTACTTGATTTTTTACTAAAATTTATTATGTTCTGAAAGCATTTTAATAGAACTTCATGTATATTATTCATCCTTTTTAGCTCCTTTCAATCCTAGAAACAAATTCCCTCCTCACTTTTGTTCTCCTTTCTCACCTCCTTCTATTTTTTATATGTAAACACCTTTTGTTTTTTCCTAAAATACACCTGAAACGTATTATTTTGTTTTGTCTCAAAATTCCACCCGCTTTTTGTATATGTTAGGAACTTGTTTGACATTCTTACAAAAATTAATTATGTTAGTGACAGAGGTTGCTTTGGTGTAGTATGTATGTATGTAAGTATGGTTCTTTTTCATGTCTTAATTTTGTTTATTAGGATCTTCGTCATGTTGCTTAAATGTTAGTAATAATAATTGTACACATCTTTGAAGGAAAATTCATATGTTTTATATAGACCTCATCTCCATACAAACGTATATTATCTTGAATATTAGAATAGAGTGAAGAAGCAATGTGAGTCATGACCATACTCTTTTCAAAGCTTAGAACTGATAAGCAAAATGCCCAAAGTATCCTTCAAATTTATTCTAGCAAGGTAATATGCAACAGCAAGGTAATTGTGGTGTCACGTATAAAATCCTTGATCAAATGTCTCAACAATAAAATCAGAAATATATATCCAGTTGGTAAAGTTTTCATAGTGTTGCAGTATTAGCATTTGAAAATATTTTTTTAACAATGTTTCCATGTGTTAAGGAAACGGACTTTACTATACTTGTATTACCAAATTAAAACTGAAAGTGAAGTGGTTTTGCTTACTGGTAAAAAAGTTGATTCATATGTCTAAAGAGAAAATCACAATAACATCACATAATGAAACAAATGTTACCAACACCAAAGTGCAACATCCCAACTTGGCGTGATCGAACATCTAATCTAATCTCTTTCTTCTTTCTCCAGGGATGATGGGTTGCAATGAACATACAAAAAATTAGTTGGCTATAAATAACAACAATCGGGTTTTGAACAACAGAGATGGTATATCTTGTTTTCAAGGCTCTCAGTGTTCTTATAGTTGGGACTATGACTTGTTGAATCAATAGTTTTGATTCATGACAAGGCAATTTAGAATAAAAAAAGAACGCATGATCAATCACAACAAAAAGAGATAATCAAAAGACTATGGTGATATCGAGACTTCGAATCTATGTTTTCACTGTTTAATACTTGTGTTTGAGTCTTAGAAATTGTTAAAATCTATTCTCAAGTAGTCTGCACCTCATCATTCTCATTTTTTTTAAAAACAGAGCTACCAGTGCAAATACACTACAGCCAGTCAACTGGCTATAAACAACCAGTCGACTGACTGGTATACATGCACGAATGTGCACTACTTTTTTTTTTAAAATTGTCGAATAATCGGTCGACTAATCCAAATCCACCAGTCGACTGACCTGAACCCAACTGCCATATTTTCAAAAGACATTTCCATTCTGCGAAAGGTTGCGATCCTTCTCTGAACGAGAATGGTTGCTTCTTTTGGTCAGAACTCTTCACCAATGGCAGCAACCCTCTGTCTACTATAAATATATGTTCCCAAACACTTCATACTTACCGAAAATCTTTCTAACTATCTTGTATTCTTCTTGTGCTCTCATACTCGCATTCAAACAGCATACAAGCATTTTATTGCTTTGAATCTCCAAATTAACTTTCATAATCTTCGATCCTTAGCAACACCTTCTTTTCATATCTTCACATACACTTCATACACTTGAGGATTTGATTATAGGAAGTTTGTACTATCAGAGACAAATCAGTGTTATCAAGAACACACAAGTCAGATAGTCTTTTGTATTATTAAATTCCTCTTCTGCTGCTGAGGCAAAAATCCTATTTTGTTGCTCAGGTGTATGTTCTGCTGCTCAGGCTGTGTATACCTATTCCTCCGGGTTAAGTGAGGGTATTGTTGTTAGTTAAATTCCAGAAGGGAGTCTGGGACTGGACGTAGAACGGGAAGTTTGAACCAGTATAAAAATCTATGGTGTACTCATTTATTATTTCATTTACTTTACTACTTTTATCTATTATCAAGTTTATTATTTCGCACTGTTCCATATTACACGGTCCTACACACTTTCATTTGTTATCAGAGCAAGGCATCATCTAACCGTAACATAGTTATTTGATTCTTTGCTAATATGGATAGTAACACTAGCACTAGCACTATAAGCACTAACACCAGTTTTGTAGAAGGTCAATCCACTGCACGGCCTCCATTTTTCAATGGTTTGAACTATAATTATTGGGCTACTCATATGAGAATCTATATGCAATCAAATAGTTTTGAATCATGGAATATCACACAAAATGAATACACTCTTCCTATAGGAGAATACTATACATGGAGAAACACACGAAAACAAGATGCTTCTGCCAACGCTAAAGCTATGAACTTGTTATTTTGTGCACTAGATAGAAATTAATTTAATCGAGTTAGCATGTGTCAAACTGCTTATGAAATATGGCGAACACTTAAAATCACACATGAAGGAACTAGCAAAGTCAAACAAAGAAAAATCTCCATGCTCAAAAATCAGTTTCAAAATTTTAGAATGAAGCAAGATGAATCCATCAATGATATGTACTCCAGATTTCAAGATATCTATCATTCACTATTAGGATTAGGAGAAAAGTTCACTGATTTTGATTTTGTATCAAAAATCCTAAACTCTTTAACGGATGAATGGGAAAGAAAAGTCTTGGCTATTGAAGAAGCTAATGACCTCTCTACCATAAAACCAGAAGAGTTAATAGGAAATCTATTGTCCTATGAAGTGAATTTGCAGGAAAAACGAGTACAAGCACAGGACAAAAAGAACATAGCTTTCCATGCTGAAGAAGAAGAGGATGAAGACTCAGATGAAGAAGATCTAGCATTTATTGCCAAAAATTTCAAAAAGTTCTTGAAATTCTGGAAAAAACAACAGAAACAATGGAAAAAGGAACTTACCAAGCAAACCATCATCTTCAGTACTAGAATGTTTTAATTGCCATAAGAAAGGTCATATCCATAATGACTGTCCAGAACTAAAGAAAGGATACTTCAACAAGGGCAGAAAAGATAAGAAAAGGAAAGCATTTTCTGTGACATGGGATGATTCAGATTCCTCTTCATCAGATAGTGGCAGTGGCAGTGAAAATGAGCAAGCTAATGTGTGCTTCATGGCTACTGAAAACGAGGTTAGTGATTTTACCTTTGATGATATGATAGAGATAAATTCTGAACTAGTTGACACTCTCAAAAATCTCAAAAGAAAATATAAGGAAACTCATGAACATCAGAACAAAGCAGAATTCGAAAGAGATATGCTTAAAGATGAAAAGAAAATACTAGAGGAGGAACTTGAAAAATTACAAGAATCATTCTCTAATATTAATTCTCAACTCACTCTATTGAGTCAAGAAATTGAAACTCAAAAAGAGAAGAATGACGCTCTTGTTTCTGAAAATCATGAATTAAAGACAAAAGTAAAATTGATAGAATTAGATAATACTGGTCTCAAAACTAAGTTAGAAAGCATCACCAAAAACGTCTCAAACTTTAATAAAGTAAGAGAAACTCTATCTAAAATTATTGACAGCTCTCAATCTGTTTCATGTAGGAAAGGGTTAGGATATGCTAAGAAATCAAAAGCTCCACCTAAAAAGGAAATTAGGAGAAATATTAAGCCTGCTACAAAACAGTCAAAAAGGAATACTTACCCTAAAACATAAAAATTTGGGCTCCTAAAATAAACAACAGTTTGATTAGGAAGAAATATATTAACACCTTTTTGGAGACAGTTCATAAGACTAAAGATTATATTTTCAAAGGGAATACTAAACCCTCTTGGGTTTGGTTTCCTAAGATCTAACTCTTAGGACCCTAACAAAAAGTGGGTACCAATATAATTCCTTATTTTTGCAGGTCCCACTTAAAAAGAGAGGAAAATTGATACTCGACAGTGGTTGCTCAAAACATATAACAGGAGACAAAGATATGCTATCAAACATTACTTACTCAGATGGAGGCTCCGTCACATTTGGAGACAATTCCAAAATCTATATCATCGGCAAAGGCGATGTGAGCAACAACGGTATATCAAATTTACCTCTTATTTCAAATGTTTTACTAGTCAAAAATTTGAAACATAATTTACTCAGTATCAGCCAATTATGTGACAAAGGATTCAAAATCACATTTTCTAAAAATAAATGTAGTATTTTTGATCAAAATCAAAAATCTTATCTTTGAAGGAAATAGAGACAGAAATATCTATGTTCTGAATATGAAAATAAACCATAATTCAGATATGTGTTTAATAGCCAAAGAAAATGATCCTTGGTTATGGCACAAACGATTCTGTCACATTAACTTCAAAGCTATAAATAAACTTTCTAAAAATGATTTAGTAAAAGGACTACTAAAAATGAATTTTAAAATTGACCATGTTTGTGATACATGTCAGTTAGGAAAATTATCTAAGTCATCTTTTAAATCTAAAAAGGTTATTTCAACTTTACAACCACTTGAATTACTGCATATGGATTTATTTGGACCAACACAAGTACAATCCATTAATCACAGTAGATATGTCTTTATAATTGTTGATGATTTTTCTAGATATACTTGGACTATTTTTATGAAAAATAAAAGTGATGCTTTTGATAATTTCAAAACTTTTGTCAAAAGAATTCAAAATTTCAAGGGATTGAAAGTCAAAAACATTAGGAGTGCTCATGGAGGTGAATTCGAAAACGAAGTCTTTGAACATTTTTGTAAGAAGAAAGGAATATTCCATAATTTTTCGTTTCCTAGAACTCCACAACAAAATGGAGTTGTAGAACACGAAAATAGAACCTTACAAGAATGTGCAAGGACTTTGTTAAATGGAAGTACGTTACCAAAACATTTCTGGGCTGAAGCAGTTGCAATAGCCTGTTATGTTTTGAATCGTGTTTCTATTCGACCACTAACTAAGAATACTCCTTATGAACTTTTTAATGGTCGAAAACCAAATATTTCTTATTTCAAAGTTTTCGGTTCAAAATGTTTCATTTTAAACACAAAGGATCAGCTTGGTAAATTCGATCCAAAATCCGATGAAGGAATCTTTGTAGGATAATCGGATCGAAGCAAAACTTATCGAATTTTTAATAAAAGAACCAATATCATCGAAGAAACACTTCATGTATCCTTCGATGAAAATTTTAATCAAATGCCAAGTATAAGAGATGATGAAGAATTACCTGATAATATCACAAATACAGAAATTTCGAATTTTGAAAATAATGAAAACATTGTTCACAATAATAATGAATTAAGATCTCCACCTAGAATATTAAGGGATCATCCTCCCATTAATGTCATTGGAGAACTCAATTCATCTGTTAGAACAAGAAGTCAATTGAATCAAATGGGCCATGTAGCTTTCCTTTCTCATATTGAACCTAAAAATATTAAAGAAGCATCCACCGATGAAAATTGGTTAATCGCTATGCAAGAAGAGCTAAAACCAATTCGAAAGAAATGACGTTTGGGATTTAGTTCCGAGGCCTAGTGATCAATCAATTATTGGTACAAAGTGGGTCTTCAAAAATAAAGCAGATGAACAAGGAAATATTACTAGGAATAAAGCTAGATTAGTTGCACAGGGATATAATCAAGAAGAAGGGATTGACTACGAAGAAACGTTTGCTCCAGTCGCTAGACTAGAAGCAATACGAATCTTACTGGCCTATGCATGTTTTCATAACTTTAAATTATATCAAATGGATGTTAAAAGTGCTTTTCTAAATGGTTTTATAAAGGAAAATGTTTATTTTGAACAACCCCATTTATTCGTACATGAACAATTTCCAGACCATGTCTATAAACTTAAAAAAGCCTTATACGGTTTGAAACAAGCACCTCGTGCTTGGTACGATCATCTTAAAAGGTATTTAATAGATTCTGGTTTCAAAATTGGGAAGGTTGATCAAACTCTTTTTATTAAAAGAAACAAGCAAGATATTTTAATTATTCAAATTTATGTTGATGATATCATTTTTGGGTCCACAAATGAAAATTATACCAGGAATTTTCTAAAATAATGACCAAAGAATTTGAAATGTCACATATGGGTGAATTAAATTATTTTCTTGGCTTACAAATAAAACAATTTGAAAATGGTATTTTTATAAATCAAGAAAAATATGGTAACAATCTAATTAAACGCTTTGGTATGGAAAATACTTCTTCCAAACCAACTCATATGAGTACAACTATACATCTTGATAAAGATGAAAGTGGAAAAAGTGTTGACCAAAAATTATATCGAAGTATGATTGGTTCATTACTATATTTAACAGCTAGTAGACCTGACATAATGATGAGTGTTTGTTTGTGTGCACGATTTCAAGCAGATCCCAGAGAATCACATTTGTGAGCAGTAAAACGGATATTACAGTATCTTAATAAAACCAAGGACTTTGGACTATTCTATCCAAAGGAATGTCCTTTTGAATTAGTGTCGTATAGTGACGCTGATTTTGGAGGAAGCCGGGTAGATAGAAAGAGTACAAGTGGGACTTGTCACTTCATTGGACGGTCTCTTATATCTTGGTTCAGTAAGAAACAAAACTATGTTTTACTATCGACATGTGAAGCAGAATATATTTCTGCAGCTTTGGCATGTGCTCAAGTTATCTATATGCAACAAACACTACAAGATTTTGGTTTTAACTTATCCAAATCAACTATTTATTGTGATAATTATAGTGCTATAAATTTATCTAAAAATCCTATCAATCACTCACGGACAAAACATATTGACATTCGTCATCATTTTCTTCGTGATAATATTGAAAAGGATTTGATAAAACTAGAATTTGTTTCCTCTAACAAACAATTGGCAGATATCTTTACAAAACCTTTAAATGAAAATACTTTCATCAAATTAAGACGAGAACTTGGAATCGTCTCTTTTAAAGATTTATAAATTTTCATGAAAAGTTTTCAAAATATATTTGTTTTATATGCATTTTTATGTGCAAAATTCATAGCATAATTTGATAAAATATTGATATGCAAAAGAAAGTTTTCATGCAAAAAATTTTGCAAACATAAAAAAAAATTTGTTTCATGACACTAAAAGGACTTGAACTCATGATCTCTTGGTTATAGACTTGCAATTGTCTCTTACCATTTGAGCTATATGTGTTTCTTGTCTCAACTAGAAGTTTGGTTATAAATATTCTTCAAAATTTCGGATTACAAAAATAATGTAGCCGCTGGGGTTTGAACTCTGGTCCCATGGCTGGTAAGTGTATGCTATACCAGTTATGCTATGTTGTATTACTTGCTGAGCTACAAACTTTGGTTTAACTTATATCACATCAGCCCGTAACCATCCGTTTTTGAATTTACTCTCATCCATTCCCTCCATACATTATTCCCTCTAGCTCTTGTTCATTCCCATCTCTGGCCATCAAATTCTGGTCCATCTCCCCTATATATATTTTTCATTCTATAGCAATCACCATTACCATTTCATTCTCAAACTCTTCAACATTTTTCAATGGCTTCTCATGATTCATATGATTCCTCCAACTCTAAGCTGTCATATGCCACACCACCATCTTCAAATAGCTCAACTCCTTCTTTGGCCACTCCTACTCCTGAAAGTGAACCAGCTCATGGTTGGGGACAATATCACACTGGATATACACCAAATAGCAAGAAGTCAAGGAGAGCACTTTTTATTTCTCCAAAAACTAAAGAGAAAATAGACGACATCCACCACAATCAAAGGGAGCAAATCAACTTGCAAAGAGAGATGCACTATGAACAACAAATAAATTCTAGACGTCTTAGCTTAATAGAATCGATAGCCTTAAAATTTTGCGGCAAATCACTAAATAAAGACGTTATTGAACCTTCATCGTCTCGTCAACCGCATACATCTGGTTGGAATCCATGAAGGCAAATTCCACAGCAACCTCCGGTGTCTTCCAACTCATGGGAACGCCAAAACTATTGGTCACCTCTACAACCTCACATTGAAGTCACCAAGATTGAACCAGATGAATGCTCTCCTTCGACTCCAAAATAATCGATTTTCTTGTGTATTTCTGTGTTTGACTTATTCATGTATGTTTTTGTTCCATAAATCTTTGAATAAAGATTGAAAGAAACTGTTTTAGAATTCACTAGAAATTTTAGCTACAACCAGCCGACTGAAATAGATAGATCAGTCGACTGGTTATAGAGAACAATTGCTCTCGTGTTTGCAACCAGTCGACTGACATACCCCGACCAGTCGACTAGCTATACGAATTAATTCCGGCCTTCCCTTTTTAACCCATTTACTCCTTACTTTTTACTTTACCATCTTCATATTTTTTACCTTCCATCCGACCTCTTGAAACCCTAATCCCCATTTTCCCCAAATTTCTCTCAAAAACATAAAATTGATGGCTCCCCCTAGATCAAAACGGTCAAAGCAAGCCTCTTCATCTTTCGTTGATACTCATGTCGCCCATTGGCTATACGACGCCACCACAATAGAAAGATGGGAAAAAATGAAAAATTCGAGGATTTTTGAAGGTTCTTTTATGGTGTACTCTGATTTCGGAGCTTATGGACTTCAAGATTTGATGCGAAGATGCAGATTAGAGTCGCTAATCGACTTCAATTCCAATCACCACAAAATTAACCATCTCATGGTAAAGCTCTTTTATGCTAATCTTAACCTTGCCCACCAACAACCGTCTAATCCGAATAATTGTGTATGGAGTTTGGTTTATGGTCAACTAGTTTTCTTTTCGCTTGATCGAATGGCATATATCCTTCAATCTCCAAATGAAGGTATTGATTTGGATGATGTTGAGTGCAATATAAGACGGAGAGATAGAGTTAGCCACATGTTCATGGGTGACGATATGATTGAATTGCGATCCAAGCTTTTAAGGCTTAAAGCACGAATCTTGCACAAGACTCTTATGCGTTCTATTCTCCCAAGAACAGGATCGTATGAATTGATATATCCGGAGAATTTCAAAGCTCTCTATGCGGTATGGGGAAATATATGAGTAAATTGGTTACGATGTATTTTGGATGAATTTCTTACCTTCCACAATGGGAATATGCACGTTATTTACTTTGGCGAGTATATAATGCGACTTCTTCTAGATGTTGGTGTTCGTCAACCCGATTTAGAATTCTCTACCGTCGGAATGATCAACATCCGTACCATAAGCCTTATGAAGCTACCGGCAAGACCTCCACCTATTACCACACACGAAGATTGGAAGCGTCAATAGGCTCATCAACAATCTGGAGGTCCTATAATTAGAGAGCCGGAATCACAACAAGAAGAAGAAGAAGAAATCCATTTAGCTACCTCCTCCAACACCCGTGAATCCATTGAAATCCTTTCCCGAAATCAACTTATCCTAGATTCAAGACTCAAGAAAGTGGATAAGAAGCTTGATAAAATCAAAGGCTTCTTCTCTGCTTCATGGGATGCCATATCATGTTCTTCCTCCACCGCTGCCATCTCCGTCGCTCAAGGCAAGCGTCCAGCACCTCGTTTTACATGGTCTACATCAGAGGAGCATACTAGTAGCGACACTAGTGGAGCAGGAAGTGGTACTCAAGGCACTTCAAGACCCGGGAAGGAGACTGCACCGGAAGAAGAGTATAACTTGGATCTTGACGAATGAGCTTCTGTTGGTTGGATAGTAAGTTTGGTAGATGCTCTTGTTATTTGCTTCTCGGTACTTTTATCCTATTAGTATACTATGACTATTCTTAGTAGTTATTGTTGGTTGTGTCTCCTTTTTGTCGATGACAAAGGGGGAGAAAAAGTATATGTACTAACTATTTTGATGTAGGTACAAGAGGTGTCATATATTCAGGGGGAGTTTTCTTTTTTTATATGTTCTCTAGGTTAATTATATACAGGTTGTCATTCATCAAAAAGGGGGAGACTGTTGAATAAATAGTTTTGATTCATGACAAGGCAATTTAGAATAAAAAAAGAACGCACAATCAACCACAACAAAAAGAGACAATCAAAGGACTATGTTGATATCGAGACTTCGTATCTATGTTTTCACTGTTTAATACTTGTGTTTGAGTCTTAGAAATTGTTAAAATCTATCCTCAAGTAGTCCGCACCTCATCATTCTCTTTTTTTAAAAAAAACAGAGCTACCAGTGCAAATACACTACAGCCAGTCGACTGGCTATAAACAACCAGTCGACTGGCTGGTGTACATGCACGAATGTGCACTGCTTTTCTCTCTTTTTTTAAATTGTTGAATAATCAGTCGACTGATCCAAATCCACCAGTCGACTGACCTGAACCCAACTGCCATATTTTGAAAAGACATTTCCATTCTGCGAAAGGTTGCGATCCTTCTCTGAACGGGAATGGTTGCTTCTTTTGGTCAGAACTCTTCACTAATGGCAGCAACCCTCTGTCTACTATGAATATATGTTCCCAAACACTTCATACTTACCGAAAATCTTTCTAACTATCTTGTATTCTTCTTGTGCTCTCATACTCGCATTCAAACAGCATACAAGCATTTTATTGCTTTGAATCTCCAAATTAACTTTCATAATCTTCGATTCTTTGCAACACCTTCTTTTCATATCTTCACATACACTTCATACACTTGAGGATTTGATTATAGGAAGTTTGTACTATCAGATACAAATCAGTGTTATCAAGAACACACAAGTCATATATTCTTTTGTATTAGTAAAGTCCTTTTCTGCCGCTGAGGCAAAAATCCTGTTCTGCTGCTCAGGTGTCAGTTCTGCTGCTCAGGCTATGTGTACCTATTCCTCTGGGTTAAGTGAGGGTATTGTTGTTAGTTAAATTCCAGAAGGGAGTCTGGGACTGGACGTAGAACGGGAAGTTTGAACCGGTATAAAAATCTCTGGTGTGCTCATTTATTATTTCATTCACTTTACTACTTTTATCTGTTATCAAGTTTATTATTTCGCACTATTCCATATTACATGGTCCTACACACTTTCATGACTGTCCTTTTCTTGGTGCTTACTGTATTGACTCCTCAGATGGACATTATCAAGGCTAGCCTTCTCTTCTTCTATAAGGACTTGAGGACTACCCATGATCATGATCTTTTTTTGGTGATTGATCTCTTCCTTTCTTATCAAGTTTGGAGGTCCCCTCTATTCCTCTCCTTTCAATTTCCAGGTGCTTATCTCTTCCTCTTCCATCAGGCTCTTGGGACATATCCTTTCCTCTCCTTTCAGTTTCTGGCTACCTATCTCTTCCTCTCCTAGAAAGTTCTGGGGACCCACCCCCTCTCCCCTCCCCTCTCTCTTTTACCGAGTTCTAGAGACATATCCGCGTATCAGGTTATGGAGACTTATCCCTTTCTTTCGTATCAGGTTTTAGCCTTTCTGGAGATGTACACCTTACTTTTTATCAGGCCGTGCAGACTTATCCCTATCCTTAACTCTCTTATTAGGTTCAGGGGACTTATCCCTACCTCTCCTATTAGATTTAGGGGACCTTTCTATTTTTTTTCTATTAGAATTTGGGGACTTATCTCTTCTTATTCTATCGACTTCTGGAGACCTACCTCTTCCTCTAGCCAATTCTGGAGACCATTCTTGGCTATTAGATTACAGATAGTGACCATTTCTATTTGCATCATCGTCTCTAACTACATATTCCATTGATATAACTCGGTCATCAACCTACCACACATATGAAGTGAACATTTTAATTACAAGTAGTTTACTTTTAGAAGTAATTCATCAATGACTCTATTCATTTTCTATCAGAATTTGGGGACTTATCTCTTCTTATTCTATCAACTTCTGGAGACCTACCTCTTCCTCTAGCCAATTCTGGAGACCATTCTTGGCTATCAAATTACAGATAGTGACCATTTCTATTTGCATCATCGTCTCTAACTTCATATTCCATTGATATAACTCGGTCATCAACCTACCACACATATGAAGTGAATATTTTAATTACAGGTAGTTTACTTTTAGAAGTGGTTCATCAATGACTAAAGTGTCAAATTAGAGTAAGTAGAAACCTAATCACCTCATTGTTGAAAAAGTGGGTTATAGTGTAAATAAGATTGAGTGAAGAATAAAAGGGCAACAAACTATTATGAGTGAAAATCAAATAATTTAATAGCGTAAATCGTAAAGAATAATTTGGGACAAAATATTATAGCAGTAAATAAAAACATAGTGATGTAAAAAGAAGAAAAAGGAATCATCTTATGTTTGTAGCTTCCAATGCTTTAGCGGCATCTTCTTGGGACTCAAATTGGATGAATGCAAAAAATTTCTTGATCCTACCATTCAATGCTTTTATTGATCCAACCCTTGAAGGATGTTTATATAATGTAAAAGCAAAGGAAGCTATCAAAATATAAAATAGAATAGATGTAGCAATAATAAAAAGTTGGTCTATCTTATACAAATGAGATAGAAAAATGAATTAATCTTAAGAATGCAACAGTTTATATAAAAAAGCATTAAGTCAAAAAGCAAGCTAACCTAATTGTCTTGAATTGATTTGTTAGATTTTTGAGAAGAGTAATCTACATTATGCATTTGTTTTAAATTTTTACTTAGGACCTCTACTCCATCTTTATCATCAACGTCATTATCAATGTGTACTCGTTTGTCCAAACTGTTGGGTTTCAGGTTCTTCACAGAGCCAAAACAATTAAGTTAAAGAAACAAACATGCATGTGAAATCATGAATACAAAATTGAACAATACTTAAGTTAAACTTAGAACACAAAACATTTAAAGAGAGAACATCAGGCAAAGTTTTTTGCATGAGATATAACATGCAATACAAACTACCACAAATCTCAAATTTATTGCTTTTTTCTAGTGTAGGCCAAATCGGTCAAAAAAAGCAAGTGTTTTTTTCATCAGAAAATCGTATTTCTACCCGATTGATCATTATCCACATTTCCAACTGAAGTAGTTTGACCAGCTTTGTTGAAAATTAAATTATATCGGTTGAACAAATAAAATGTTAAATTGCATACAAAATATTGTCATGCAAAATCCAGAATACTTACAATTGTGAAATCATGCAATCCTATCTTACACATAGTGATCTATTTTTGAATAACATTGAGCAATAAAGAGAATGTTATATAATTTTCTGTTAAGCTGTAGCTTGTAGCATATGAATTGCATTAGAAAGTACATATCAGGTTTTTATAACTATGCCTAAAGCTTGAATTTGAAAGATTGTAAATTATTAGTTTACAAAAGTCACCAGTATAACTCTACTTATCTCACACTTAAATATGCAGTTCCTGATTAGGAAGCATCATAGAGATTGCTTACATAAAATTAGTTCCTGACTAGCAACTGGATGTAAATTCCAACTAGCGTTCACTTGCATCTCCTGCTTTTTAAAAAACGTGAATAAAAAGATGTAATAAGTTCCCATATATCATCATAAAAATAAATAAAACCTTAAATAGCAAAAAATCAAAGTTTGTTGAGAAATATGTCAAATAGTATGTGGAGTATATAATCCCAATTTACATTTTTTTTACTCCCTATATTTAAATAATTAATCAAACATACACTATGATTTTAGTATTTTGCACGGTAACATACCAAATTTCTAAGGAATCTGGAAGGATGGTGGTGATGAATCAAATCGAGGATTTGAAAAATTGAATTTGGGAATCTAGATGAATTGGGGAAGATACCAAATCAGGGGAAATAGGAGGTACGCGTGTATGCATGATAGGGAAACGTGTAAGGTATTTTGTGTAAATCAAAAAGGCACCGTTGAAATTAGTGGATTAAATTTAAATTATTAGTATAAGTATAGATAAATAAATGAAACCCACATCTACTTACACATGTAGTGATAGATCATTGTGATCATGCATACTGTCCATAAAGAAGGATGCTTAAATGGTATATTTTTCAATATGTAGAGATGGAGATGCAAATGATTTGGATTTTGTAATCTCTCTAAAAAATTATACCAAACTGCAAGTGTTTGATTATGTGTATGCATCAACATACATTATTTTTACCTGCTTATATATCTATAGTCTAAAAGTGGACAGTAAAATGATTGAGACATTAACTTCTCAAGCCAACATGAGCAAAATATGGTTAAACTACTATAAGTAATGGAACAGTAATTAATTTTTAATCAAATAAACTAAGTTTTAGAAAAAAGAAGGAAAAAAACATAATCTGCTGAGTTTTATCCCACTTGCATCCACATAAAAAAAGAAAGAAAAAAAGGAAAATTAGTAGCAGGCCTTTCGTGCATACTCTCTCTTAACATCAACCAAAGATAACATGCTTTTTGGACAAAAAATTGAAGAATTACTATGAAATGGGGACTGCAATGACCTAAGCTGTTGGATAATACAGTTTTAGAACTTAGATATTAACAATGAACATAATCAGTTCGTTAACAATAAACATAATAACTATGAACATAACCACTTCATATTTAAGGGTAAATAACAATGAGTAAGTTTGAAATTCCACACATCTCAGTCAACCGACGATTTGCGGGAGAAACATAGGGGAAATAGACATAGTCGATAGAAATTAAATACAGAAATGCGGATCAGTGAACCAACCGTAGTCGATTGTCTATTAATCCATCAACGTTAGTTGAACGGCAAAGCTAGAAATGATATTGGATCTAGATTCGTGCGGAAGTGACCCTAGTCTCTGCGGATATGTGGAGAAGACGTGGAATTGGTGTAGATCTGGAATTGGCGTGAATAACCCTAGTAGATGCTGCTCGTAGGAGAAGACATAGAAATCATCGTCGATGTAGTTGTAGTAGTGGAGGATTAGGAAATGGGGCCGACGTTTTTTTTCATGGGATTGCAAGTAGATGGGAGAATAGTAAGGGAGGCGAAATGTCGGAAAGGTAGTTTGGGGATTTTAGAAAGACACGGCTGATCCTAGTTCATTGAATTATCATTATTAGTAGTAGAGATAAGTAGAGATAAATAAATGAAACTCATATGTACATACACATGTAGTGATAGATCATTGCGATCATGCATACTGTCCATAAAGAAGGATGCTTAAATGGTATATTTTTCAATATGTAGAGATGGAGATGCAAATGATTTGGATTTTGTAATCTCTCTAAAAAATATACCAAACTGCAAGTGTTTGATTATGTGTATGCATCAACATACATTATTTTTACCTGCTTATATATCTATAGTCTAAAAGTGGACAGTAAAACGATTGAGACTTTAACTTCTCAAGCCAATGTGAGCACAATATGGTTAAACTACTATAAATAATGGAACAATAATTAATTTTTAATCAAATAAACTAAGTTTTAGAAAAATAAAGGGAAAAAACATAATCTGCTGAGTTTTATCCCACTTGCATCCACATAATAAAAGAAAGAAAAAAGGAAAATTAGTTGCAGGCCTTTCGTGCATACTCTCTCTTAACATTAATCAAAGATAACATGCTTTTTGGACAAAAAATTAAAGGATTACCATGAAATGGGGACTGCAATGACCTAAGCTGTTGGATAATACAGTTTTAGAACTTAGATATTAACAATGAACATAATCGGTTCGTTAACAATGAACATAATAAATATGAACATAATCACTTCATATTTAAGGGTAAATAACAATGAGTAAGTTTGAAATTCCACACATCTCAGACAACCGACGATTTGCGGGAGAAACACAGGGAAAACAAACATAGACGGTAGAAATTAAATACAGAAATGCAGATCACTAAACCAACCGTAGTCGATTGTCATTTAATCCATCAACGTTGGTTGAACGAAAAAGCTAGAAAAGATATTAGATCTGGATTCGTGTGGAAGTGACCCTAGCCTTTGCGGATAGGTGGAGAAGACGTGGAATTGGTGTAGATCTGGAATCGGCGTGAATAACCCTAGTAGATGCGGCTCGTAGGAGAAGACGTAGAATTCATCGTCGATGTAGTTGTAGTAGTGGAGGATTAGGAAATGGGGCCGACGTTTTTTTCATGGGATTGCAAGCAGATGGGAGAACAGTAATTAAAGCAAAATGTCGGAAGGGTAGTTTGGGGATTTCAGAAAGACACGGCTGATCCTAGTTTATTGAATTATCATTATCAGTAGTAGAGATAAGTAGATATAAATAAATGAAACCCACATCTACATACACATGTAGTGATAGATCATTGTGATCATGCATACTGTCCATAAAGAAGGATGCTTAAATGGTATATTTTTCAATATGTAGAGATGGAGATGCAAATGATTTGGATTTTGTAATCTCTCTAAAAAATTATACCAAACATCAAGTGTTTGATTATGTATATGCATCAACATACATTATTTTTACCTGCTTATATATCTATAGTCTAAAAGTGGACAGTAAAATGATTGAGACTTTAACTTCTCAAGCCAATGTGAGCAAAATATGGTTAAACTACTATAAGTAATGGAATAGTAATTAATTTTTAATCAAATAAACTAAGTTTTAAAAAAAAGAAGGAAAAAAACATAATCTGCTAAGTTTTATCCCACTTGCATCCACATAACAAAAGAAAGAAAAAAAGAAAAATTAGTTGCAAGCCTTTCGTGCATACTCTCTCTTAACATCAACCAAAGATAACATGCTTTTTGGCCAAAAAATTGAAGGATTACTATGAAATGGGGGACTACAATGACCTAAGTTGTTGGATAATACAGTTTTAGAACATAGATATTAACAAACATAATCGGTTTGTCAACAATGAACATAATAACTATGAACATAATCACTTCATATTTAAGGGTAAATAACAATGAGTAAGTTTGAAATTCCATACATCTCAGTCAACCGACGATATGCGGGAGAAACACAAGGAAAACAGACATAGTCGGTAGAAATTAAATACAGAAATGTGGATCAGCGAACCAACCATAGTCGATTGTCTATTAATCCATCAATGTTAGTTGAACGGCAAAGCTAAAAAAGATATTGGATCTGGATTCGTGCGGAAGTGACCCTAGTCTCTACGGATAGGTGGAGAAGATGTGGAATTGGTATAGATCTAGAATCGGCGTGAATAACCCTAGTAGATGCGGCTCGTAGGAGAAGACGTAGAAATCATCGTCGATGTAGTTGTAGTAGTGGAGGATTAGGAAATGGGGCCGACATTTTTTTTCATGGGATTGCAAGTAGATGGGAGAATAGTAAGGGAGGCGAAATGTCGGAAAGGTAGTTTGGGGATTTCAGAAAGACACCTG
This sequence comes from Allium fistulosum, assembly GCA_030737815.1. Classification (NCBI taxonomy): domain Eukaryota; kingdom Viridiplantae; phylum Streptophyta; class Magnoliopsida; order Asparagales; family Amaryllidaceae; genus Allium; species Allium fistulosum. Next base: position 417,045,172 of record CM060907.1, on the reverse strand, counting down.
ATCCTAGTTCATTGAATTATCATTATTAGTAGTAGAGATAAGTAGAAATAAATAAATGAAACTCATATCTACATACACATGTAGTGATAGATCATTGCGATCATGCATACTGTCCATAAAGAAGGATGCATAAATGGTATATTTTTCAATATGTAGAGATGGAGATGCAAATGATTTGGATTTTGTAATCTCTCTAAAAAATTATACCAAACTGCAAGTGTTTGATTATGTGTATGCATCAACATACATTATTTTTACCTGCTTATATATCTATAGTCTAAAAGTGGACAGTAAAATGATTGAGACTTTAACTTCTCAAGCCAATGTGAGCACAATATGGTTAAACTACAATAAATAATGGAACAATAATTAATTTTTAATACAATAAACTAAGTTTTAGAAAAATAAAGGAAAAAAACATAATCTGCTGAGTTTTATCCCACTTGCGTCCACATAATAAAAGAAAGAAAAAAAGGAAAATTAGTTGCAGGCCTTTCGTGCATACTCTCTCTTAACATCAACCAAAGATAACATGCTTTTTGGACAAAAAATTAAAGGATTACCATGAAATGGGGACTGCAATGACCTAAGCTGTTGGATAATACAATTTTAGAACTTAGATATTAACAATGAACATAATCGGTTCGTTAACAATGAACATAATAAATATGAACATAATCACTTCATATTTATGGGTAAATAACAATGAGTAAGTTTGAAATTCCACACATCTTAGTCAACCGACGATTTGCGGGAGAAACACAGGGAAAACAAACATAGTCGGTAGAAATTAAATACAGAAATGCGGATCACTGAACCAACCGTAGTCGATTGTCATTTAATCCATCAACGTTAGTTGAACGAAAAAGCTAGAAAAGATATTGGATCTGGATTCGTGCGGAAGTGACCCTAGCCTTTGCGGATAAGTGGAGAAGATGTGGAATTGGTGTAGATCTGGAATCGGCGTGAATAACCCTAGTAGATGCGGCTCGTAGGAGAAGACGCAGAATTCATCGTCGATGTAGTTGTAGTAGTGGAGGATTAGGAAATGGGGCCGACGTTTATTTTCATGGGATTGCAAGCAGATGGGAGAACAGTAATGAAAGCAAAATGTCGGAAGGGTAGTTTGGGGATTTCAGAAAGACACGGCTGATCCTAGTTTATTGAATTATCATTATCAGTAGTAGAGATAAGTAGATATAAATAAATGAAACCCACATCTACATGCACATGTAGTGATAGATCATTGTGATCATGCATACTGTCCATAAAGAAGGATGCTTAAATGGTATATTTTTCAATATGTAGAGATGGAGATGCAAATGATTTGGATTTTGTAATCTCTCTAAAATATTATACCAAACTGCAAGTGTTTGATTATGTATATGCATCAACATACATTATTTTTACCTGCTTATATATCTATAGTCTAAAAGTGGACAGTAAAATGATTGAGACTTTAACTTCTCAAGCCAATGCGAGCACAATATGGTTAAACTACTATAAGTATGGAATAGTAATTAATTTTTAATCAAATAAACTAAGTTTTAGAAAAAAGAAGGAAAAAAACATAATCTGCTAAGTTTTATCCCACTTGCATCCACATAACAAAAGAAAGAAAAAAAGAAAAATTAGTTGCAAGCCTTTCGTGCATACTCTCTCTTAACATCAACCAAAGATAACATGCTTTTTGGCCAAAAAATTGAAGGATTACTATGAAATGGGGACTGCAATGACCTAAGCTGTTGGATAATACAGTTTTAGAACTTAGATATTAACAATGAACATAATCGGTTCGTCAATAATGAACATAATAACTATGAACATAATCACTTCATATTTAAGGGTAAATAACAATGAGTAAGTTTGAAATTCCACACATCTCAGTCAACCGACGATTTGCGGGAGAAACACAGGGAAAATAGATATAGTCGGTAGAAATTAAATACAGAAATGCGGATCAGCGAACCAACCATAGTCGATTGTTTATTAATCCATCAACGTTAGTTGAACGGCAAAGCTAGAAAAGATATTGGATCTGGATTGGTGCGGAAGTGACCCTAGTCTCTGCGGATAGGTGGAGAAGACGTGGAATTGGTATAGATCTTGAATCGGCGTGAATAACCCTAGTAGATGCGGCTCGTAGGAGAAGACGTAGAAATCATCGTCGATGTAGTTGTAGTAGTGGAGGATTAGGAAATGGGGCCGACGTTTTTTTCATGGGATTGCAAGCAGATGGGAGAATAGTAAGGGAGGCGAAATGTCAGAAGGGTAGTTTGGGGATTTCAGAAAGACACGGCTGATCCTAGTTCATTGAATTATCATTATTAGTAGTAGAGATTAGGCTGAAATCCTATTTTAATTAGGCTGAAATCCTATTCCTATTTTAATTAGGCTGAAATCCCAATTCTACCCGTTGATCGGCCTTCTATCTCTGTTGTGCTACTGTGAGCTAGTCTCATCATGTGGGTCCCATAGCAAAAGGACACATGTTTAGCGCTTTGGAACTCAATAGCGACTTATCTCACTCAATTCGATGTCGCACGCACGGTCACCGTCGGTTCGCACTATCTGTTGCTCTCTCTTTTGACCTCTTATCTACCCTATATCAGCATAAGCATGCCTAGCCTCACCTGATCTGTTGTGAGACTATCTGTTCCTGACTAAAGGGGAATGTTGTCAGTATGGGTTCTACTTCTATCTTTGCTTATTAAATTAGTGTAAGTTTTAAAAAAAGCCTCTTCTATTATTTCTACTCTGTTTGCTTATTAACTTAACCTAAGTTTTAAAATAAGCCTCTTTTGTTATCTCTGTTATGCTTGCTTATTAACTTAAATATAATTTCTAAAATAAGCCTTTTATGTTATCTCTAATTATAACTTGTGTGTTATAATTTTTCTTATTAATTTAACCAAAGGTCTAAGTTTAAAAATTAGCTTCTTCCACTAGTTCTTTAATTTTCTCTTTTTTAGTTATAATAACATGTTATAACTATGCTTACAAATGTCTTAAATTTGCCTATTTCAGTCTAGGTCCAATTTATTACAGTTTTTCTTATTTTACATCCAATTTTTGTAAATTTTGTGTTCTTATATTTCAGTCCATATTAGTGAATTATTCTCTTCAATTTATTTTATTCGTGTAAAAATGAATAAAAAGAAACTAATATTTACAGACTAAATTACACCTAAAAAGGAATTGATATAAATAACAATAAATGACTGTAAATAATTAGGAGAAAGTTAAATATCAGTAAATAATTGCAAATAAATGAAATAAAATAGCTAAAAGAAAATAGACTGAAAAGCAAGTCTAAAATTTACTTAGAAATAAACTGTAAATAAACTTGCATAAAGGTTACCTCAAAATTGTAGAAAAAGTACAACTATTGAAAACCGTATTATTTTAAATTACTTAAAAATCTAAAATAATTACTTAAACACTAACCTGTGGTCCTTAGCTCTTTTTCTTGACGAATTATTCTCTTCTATTTATTTTATTCGTATAAAAATGAATAAAAAGAAACTAACATTTACATGCTAAATTTCAGCTAAAAGGGAATAGATGTAAATAACAATAAATGACTGTAAATAATTGGGAGAAACTATAAATATCAGTAAAAAATTACAAATAACTGAAATAAAATAGCTAAAAGAAAATAGACTGAAAAGCAAGTCTAAAATTTACTTAGAAATAAACTGTAAATAAACTTGCACAAAGGTTACCCCAAAATTGTAGAAAATGTACAATTATTGGAAACCGTATTATTTTAAATTACTTAAAAATCTAAAATAATTACTTAAACACTAACCTGTGGTCCTTGGCTCTTTTCCTTAGCCTTCCCGGATCCACTTGGGTATAAAATATTTTAATTAAAAAGATCTCCTCCTTGAAAAAATATTCCTTTTAGGGTCTAGCCTCATGCAATGAACCCACATGGAGAAAATCTGAATGAGAAAAATAGCTAGTCCTGAGGTCTTATTTATAGTTTCACTTGTGGATCTCAGACCGTTCGATTTGAGAATTAAATCCGGTGCAACCACGTCATAGACTCGCTGGAAACCGTCGGTTGGAAGCACGAACGCACGGGATTTAAAAGAAATTGAAAAACACGTCATATACGAAGCTGGACGAATAGAACATTAGAAAATAAAAAACCATGTCACTCGATCCAAAAAAAAACCGCCACGTCAGAAAATAAATCAACATTCATTAATTATTCCCAATATTGATTACATAGCAAAATTTTCATTGTTTGTGCGTATGCATTACCCTTTTTAAGAGATTATACTCTCCTTCTTAATTGACTTCACAAATTGTTTTCCATTTTATAAATCTCATTAAATCTTTATTTTAAATATTTGCACTTGTTAACAATCAATACATCTTAATTTGCCAAATTTACATCCATAATAATTTCCTTTGTTATACATTCTCATTAATGTCAATTATGATATTAATTGGGTATGTTGCACAGTTAATTACTTTTGAATGTGTACAATTAATTAGGATATATGTATATATACGTATACAATTTAAACTAATCAATCACATAGTTAATTTTATTCATTCATAGTCAATTTTCTTAATTGATTGCTTACTAAGTTTAACAATTCTCCATTTAATCTTGTCCCTTACAACATTTATTTGTTAACGCTTTATCCTCCTTTCTAAATCTTCTATTTATAAACATTAAAGATTTAAACTTCAAAAATATATTTTATAAACAAATTTAGTTTCCTCATCTTACATATTTACAAATGCATGTTAATTACAATTGTAACGTACATTAATTATTAATGATGTGCATTTATTGTCAATAAATCTTTTTTACCATTTCTCTCCTTATACATATGTATGTGTGTGTGTATGTGTGTGTGTGTGTGTGTGTATATATATATATATATTAATACAATACTCTTGTTTCCAATTAATTTCATTAATCAAATTCAAATGTTTAAATGTGTGCATAAACGAGTAAGCTATTGAAATAATTCCAAACTTTGTGTATATAATATGTTTCTCTTTTTAATAAATTATACTGACTCGTCGCTGACAGTGTACATATGTAATTTAACACACATCAACAATCAATCAATCAATTATAATTAATGTAAGTTACCAATTTCATACGTGTAATTATTTCTAATGCCAAAACTTCACAACACCAGAACTGTCATTTTGTAACGGTTATAACCGTTGGTAATCAAATTCCCAACGGTTATAACCATTGGTAGTAGGTACATTATAATTTTTTTTACATATTTTGTAACGGTTATAACCGTTGGGAATCTTGGTAATTCCTAACGGTTATAACCATTAGGAATTACTTCACGTTCCCAACGGTTATAACCGTTGGGAATATTTTAATTTCCAACGGTTATAACAGTTGGGAATTCCTTGCATAAGTAAATAGCAAAATTACCAACACTTATAAGTGTTACAAATTTGGTGTAGCTGAACCATATCTTATTCAGCATCTAATAGTATTTCATTCAACATATCTATACGAAATTATATCAATATCAAACACAAGACTAAATTTCAAAACTAACATATCATCAAATCATTAAAAACCATCAAACATACGAAATAGAACAAACCAAATTCTACAATGTTCATTGTGACAACTTCAAATTTCACTATTACAACATATCTAGAAGCTTACAGACAATGAATACGACACTCCGGCCAAGCTACAAAATACCATCAACCAACTCGGATAATATATAATGACCATTTTGAGGTGCATCAAAAAATGGCTCATCCGGATTCTCGTGTAGGCTTGCTTTTCGAATTCTCCGCTTCCTACATGCATATATATGAATTCATTTGTAAATTATGGATTACCATTAAGATTTCTTAAAAAAAGTGCAAACTTCCTACACAACAGGAAAAAAAAGTGCAAGCATCCGAAGATTTCTTAAAGAAGCCAATTCTAATCCCAAATCCAAAAAATCACCATCGAGCAACAAGAAAAGTAGAAATTTGATAATTATATTGTCAGTGGCAATTGGTGTGGGCTTCATTGTATTAGTGGTTGGCGTCTATTTCATTTGTTGGCGAACAAAAAAAGCAGTGTATACTGTCATGCCTTGGCGAACGGGTCTAAGTGGACAACTACAGAAAGCATTTGTCTCAGGTTTGTAGCCTTTTTGGCCTTTCTATCCATGACATTGTTCCTTATGCAGTAATTTTCTAGCTGTTAAGTTTTGATAATTATTAGCTTTCTAAGTTTTGTAAATATGAGGAGCAGTAAACTTTTTGAACTATAATAGGAACACGGCGTCATATATTTTTGTTCTGAGATATGTGCAAAATGTTAGGCACTCATAGATTATGCACTCTTAGATTAAACACGAGGATTTACATAAGAGCACTCACATAATTTACATGAGCTAAATATCAAAACTGTACAATAATATGTTTTTGCATAAATGATAAGTTTGAACATTAAAACTAGAAAACAATGCCCCTTCATTATGAACTGAAATATATACTGAAATTAAAAGTTGATATAATGTCATACCCAATGAACAAATAGAAGCTGAGGTGGTAAATCTTGGGGTGCATCTTCTTGTTCTTCACTATTTAAATAATATATAACGATCAATGGATGCCAATATATAGCAAACAAAATATCCAATCTCATAATACAAAAAATCTTGTAATAATTCGGTGAAGTATGATGAATTACCTTGATTGAAATGAATTCGGTTGCTGACAAATCAGGAATTGACTTCATAGCATTTGATGTGATCCAATCAAGAAATCAAGTAGTTAGATAATTGCTTCATAATGCATAACATATTATTTCTGGAAATAGTAAAGTACAAGTACCCGTTGTAGTTTTTTTACAACAATGACTAACAAACTGAAATAAATTTACAAACAGTTAAAAAAAACCAAATGTACAGATAGTACAAAAAGGGGGAGAAATGTTTTTGGCAGTCTCTACAGTGCTATTTTTTGATGGTTTCCAAGTTTTTCCAGTATAAGAGAAAACAAAGTGTTATCCTTGTAATAGGGCCGAATTTTCTCCAGTTCTTTAATGACTAAAAAATAGTCAGTTGCAGCCACAATTGTAATGTTAATTCTCTAAATTTAGCATTTCTTATTTCAAAACATATGCTATGAAAATAATGTTAATTCAGTTCAATATACATCGATCATGCAGTAACTTTTTCAATTAGGTACCATTGCGTTTTCATTTTATTTATAACATTATGAAATTTGTTTTCTTACTTCATGTGTTGGTAGTATGTCATCTCACAAGCCTAGATCTATGGCATGCATACCTATTTTTTTGCCTGATATAAAACTGGATTTATGGTATGCATAGTATTTGTTAATAAGAAAAATTATTTTTTAATGAAAAATAAAAAATATTTATAATGAAAAAAAATACCAAAGCTATTTCATCAAAGCAATTCGTCGCAACTACCTAAGCTACTTCATCAAGGCAAAAAAATTCACAATTAGCTATGTATGGTTTGTTATAAGCAAATATATTTATAATGAAAAACAAAAAAAGACTTATAATAGAAAATCCAAAATTTTGTATAGAGATACACAAGAATATATTTATAATCAAAAAATATCAAAGCCGCTTCATAAAATAAAGATTCCTAAGAAATATTTACAAAGGATTAATAAGCACTTATCGTGTGCTATATAAAAAGATAATTTTGAAGTCGTACCAAAGTGAATTATGTTCTTAATTTTAGCAATTAGCATTCAAATTTTCTTTTTCTTATTAATGATGCTAAATCAATAGTGAATCATATTATAACAAAAAATAAGCATAAGCTACTTCATATCTGTAACTTCCACACAAGTTGTCTTTTCCTTATACTTCTCATCTACTAAAGATATTTAGCTTTCCCCCAATAGATATTTAGACGTTTCAAGGTATATAATTATATCCAACGATCTAATATAAAAAATCAAAATCGAACCTTGTATGGCCTGGAAAGATGATGCGTGGAACCTGAAGTCGTAAGAGCAGTCGATTTCTGGTCGATGTCGCCTGAAGAGAAGATGCATCCAATCTACAATCGAATGTTGAATCTTTGATGGATGTCGACAACTGTTCGACAACTTCCACATTAGTTCTGGCCAGATAATATGCAGCTGCAGAGCTTAATATGCATACACAGTGATACATTCAACAACGATATGCTTCAGCTCATGGTTCATCATGGAATTCAAACTCTCATACTTTCATTTCAGCCTGCTTGTACCTAATCCAACTGGCTACCTATAGAGTAATGTGCTGCCCTAAAATGCCCGCCTCGGATGTAAATGTAGAGCCTCAATTACTTCAGCTATATCATTTAAACCCATCTGGTATTATGCCTTGCTGAATTGAGCTGCTATTTGATGCTTAATCCTACATTGCTTCGGATGTGTTACACTTGGCCACATACTTCAGATGTGCTCCATCATAATTTGTTGGTTAAATCCATACAGCACTGTATTTCTGCCAGACCAAATATAATCAAAGAAATCTATTTACACTGACAGTTTGGATAAGGAGTACAGCCCAATGATATCTATTTGACAGACGTATTTCCAAAACTTATGCGAAATTAACTTCTTCTAGAACTTACCGAAGGTGAAATGTAACTTAACTTTATGTTTGCTTTGGCAAATGTCATGTAAGACTCATCTAACGTTTGAACTCTTAGCTATGTTGCCAAAAATAAATAAAAATACTAGTAAAATCACATTGTCAACAATTGTACCTGTAAAATCTTAACTCTTCCAGCAACATCAGGTCGATAAACAGTAACCTGCCTATTAAACCTCCTCGGCCTCAACAATGCTGAATCAAGAACATCAGGCCTATTAGTAGCAGTAAGAACAATAACCCCGATGTTTCCATTAAACCCATCTATCTCAGTCAACAATTTGATCGATCGTCTGCTCCCTTTCATCGTTCCTTGCTCCCATACCAGCTCCTCTCTGCCTTCCCGCTGTATCAATCTCACCAATAAACACAATGCATGGTGCCATGCTGAACTTCGCCTTCTTAAACAAATCCCTCACTGTAGAATCCCCCACTCCCACAAACAACTCCACAAACTTAGAAGCAGCACACGAAAAGAATGGAACTCCTACCTCTCCGGCTACTGCACGTGCCAGCAGCGTCATTCCAGTACCAGGAGGTCCTACTAACAAACATGCCTTTGGAATCTTAGCACCTAAAGTAGTGTACTTATCTGGATTCTTTAAGACAACGATGCATCGTTTGCCCGTTCGAGATTTAATTTACGCATCCCCAAACTGAAATTAGGTTAGTCGAAAGGAATTAAAACACGGGATATACGACAGGGACGGTTTACACGTGGCATAATCATATTTAATTGAAAATGCTAGAGAAGTAGCTATTCCCTAGTTAGTGTTAATAGTATAGCATACATATTGTTACTCTAATAATGCGTACTTTAGGGATAAACTGAACAACTTACTTGGACATTAAAGCAACACAGGGGAAACATATAACATAAATGTATTGAAATAAACTTTACCCTTGAACAAATATATAACATAAGAAAATTTAACCACACAGAACAAACAATCATACATAAATCAAAAAAATGACATGCACCAAAAAGGAAAATCATAAATAATTTTTAAACTTAGGTTAATTTAAGTTGTACAATGTATCCATATAATTTAAATATAACAGATAGTCAAATGATGTATAATATAATAGACAAATGATAAAGTTATGTATGGCACATTTCAGGTTCTTGTTAGTATATAATTTAAGTTGCTTCCTAATCATATACCATGGAATCGAAGAAAAGAAGTCAAAATAAATAACCTAAGAAGAATACACTTCATCTAAGAGTAGAAAACATAGGTACAATAGAAATTAGAGTAATTGTCTAACTACGAATAGAAATAAAAAGACGAAAATATAATAGAAATGAAACAAATCTAATAAAAATGAAACATAGGTACAACAGTTTGATGTTCAATTATGACATAATAGAAATGAAACAAATCTAATAATTCATTCCATCCATTTGTAAAGTGAACTCCAAATTAGTAAAGTGTGTCTAGTGGAACCAATTTAGACTAATGTATCTACAAAATTACTTTTAAATTTTTTATTTTTAGCAAAATGTTCAAACCATAATGATGAACATAATTTACATAGTCACACATTCATTCATTATTAATCCAACTTCATGTTTTTCAAATTAAACATGGATTTGCTTATATTTTTAGATTTGCAAACAATCAATTAGTAGTTATGTTGATGCATTGATCCAACCTAAATTAGATATCGAATTAATTGACCCCTGAAAATATTAACACTTTATTTGAATTTGATACTAATCAAAATAACTAGACATATAATAATGTCATAGAATGATCACCAATTGGAAAGTCACTAGGTAAATGAAATTATTAATAATCAATTTTGGAAAACATACCTTATTGGATGAGAATTCAATTTATTTGGAAGTGGAGATGGTTTTGAATAATGTGTTGGAGGAAAGAGTGTAAATCTTGGGGAAGATAGTGGGGTGATGTCAGTCAGTTGTTTGTGTAATACAAAAGTAGTGGATGGAACAAAATGCCATTAATTTGAAATACTGGATAACAGTTGGGCCAATGAAGTGACAATGAGTTCCTATTGTATTTAAGTAATAGAAGTGAAATATAAACTGATGTATACTACAAATAGTTTAGTGAAAGAAACTGAATAAGTATATAAAAAGTAGATATCAGAAATAATAATAATCATGAGAATTTATATTACTTACACGTGAGGGATCTTTTACCGATATTTCATTCTATTCTTCGGCCAGCTTTTACCTCTCATCTAATCAAAACCTGTATATATCCAATGTAATCTTATTAAGATGTCTGTCAATGATTATCCCAAAAAAGAAAAATTTTATAACAAGAAAATGAAAAATCAATCATCAACGAGATATTAGCTAAAATCAATGAATAAATAAACACTTATTGAAAAAAAAATTACCAGAGTGGCAAAATGATTGATTCTTTTGTGGTATGTAAATGATAAAAAAAACTTATTTGTTTTTCTGTAGTGTAACAACCCGGCATTTTGCTGTTAATTTATCTCCATCATTAATCGATTAAATTTCTAGCTAATTGATGTTTGATGTTTTTAAAACCCGGTTTAAATTCTTTAGAAAATTAGTTGAATGTTGAGTGGACTTTAAAATACAATCTGGGCCCAAGTTCCTTTTTATTTTAGTGTTGCATTAGCCAAATTAAGGACCCGTTCCTCATTTAATTGGATTCGATTCATTCTCAAAAACCCTAGGAAAAACATACGAGGATAATAAATGGCGACTCGCCCTTTTCCTCGTTCGATCAGAGCTTAGGGTTTTCGTGAAATTTCAAAGTTGCGACTTCAAAGACTCGGTCAAATTTGATTGCTTTGCTCTGGTAGATGATCCCCTCTTCGATTTTTTTGAGAAGGCTGCTAGGGTTTGTCTCCGCTTGACTCTCGAGTGCCACGGCTTCGAATTCAACTCGTGCTCTTCGACATAGGTGAGTAAACTTGTACTCACATCTAATTCAATTCTCCAGTGCGTGTTTTGGGTTTGAATCCCCTAGGTTTTTCGTTCGTATATATTTGAGATGTTTGGATTATTTGAAGTTGACAAATCTTTATCCCGGCCATTTGATTTGTTTTGGGTGTCAATGATTTCTTTATCTCGGCCATTCGATTTGTTGATGTTGATGATTCCCGATTTGTTCGAATTTGCGTCTTTTGCTACTTGATTTTACGATGTTGATATTGCTCGACTTTCAACCTAGTTGATTTTCTTACTGTTGTGTGGTTCTGGCATTTACGTCTTGTTCAATACTTGTATTTTACTTCGGTCACTTGACGTTTTGACCGGTCATCTGTGAATTTGGCACTGTCTATATTCATTTTGTCGCTGAAGTCCTGTGTTCATCTGGTTCATTTGTTTATTGGGTTCAAGTCTACTCAGTTGGACTTTCATTTAAAGTCTGGAGTTGTTTCTTTGATAATGTCGTGGCTATACATTTGTTGTCTCATTTGTTCATTACCATGTACGTAAATTATATTTGTGCATTTTGCTGTTCATGAGTCTTGTGCTCGAGCTCACTGTGTTGGGTTGTCTGGTTCACTGCATTTGATCTGATGCTCGAGTCTTTTTCTTTCTGTATGTGGTCTTGTTGACATGTTGATTTTATTGCCCTTCATGTTAGCATTGGCTAGTCTCGACTTCCTTCTGGTAGTCGCTGTATCGAGTTGCACCAGTCTTTGCATTTATTCGGGGCATCGTGTCATTTGGGTTGGGCATTGTTTAGAACTGTAGTTCTTTGTGAGATTATATTTGTGCCTCTGTGTTGTTCTGTCTGTTATTTGAGTTTGCATTGCTACACGATACTGGCATACATCAGGACTTGCTATATTCTGACCCATACTTTGGGTACTTTTATTGTTGTTTGCATTTTCCAGTTTCATTTAGTTGGAACTGTTCCATTGCACTGGGTTGAGTCTGGTGGTCTTTGTCATCTTCACTTGCATATTGTTCATCTTATGGTCTGGTCTGGCCACATGTAGTTGCATTGCATCGAGTTCATGTTGTGCCATTCACTTGAACTCAGTTGCAATTGTCTGGTTCAGTCTTGTACCACTTGCTGATATTTTCTCTGTTTATTGATATTGTGGCCATTTCCACTTGTTCAATATAGGATTGGTTCATTTTGGTTATGTGCATTAATCTCCTGTGTAGATTGGTTTGATATTGAATCATGGTTCATGGCTGAACCTACCAGTCAGGCCTGGTCGCTTCATATGCATGCTCTGTCCACTGCTCTTGTTTACGAATCTGATACATTGCATTGATGCTTTGTATTTATTTGCATTTGATCACTGTGCTTCACTGGTGATAGTACTTCTAGTAAGGTTGCTCTGCGTCTTTTTCCGTTGTGTGTTGTGGTGCCATATCTTTGGTGCTCTCACCTTCAGTTTGTTGTCTTCCTGTAGTTGTACCACTGTTGCCATCTTCTCTTGACATCTAGGAACTTGAACTGTTGCATCCTCGTGGTGACTGCAGTTTCGTTTGTATGCAGTCTTGCCCTTGTTGGTTTGCATTGCTATGATGTACTAATTCTTTTTGTGGCAATTGTGTTGAGTCATGCTAGCCATGACTTGACCTTTGCTGTTTCGAAGTACGGTATTGGCGAGGCAGTGCACGCGTGCGTGCACTACAGCCAAACAGAATTGAAGTTTTAAATTGATGATTTCAATTGTTGAAGTGTTTCGTTGGTAATTAAATATTTTGAAATTGTATTTTGAAATAGTTCATTTTGATTTGAGTTGGATCCATTGGCTTTTGGATTCATTGATCTGCTGAGTATTTCATAGACTGTATTGGCGAGGCAGTACACGTTAGCGTGTACTGCAGCCAATCAGCATTGTTGTTTTTAAATTGACATTTCAATTGTTTAAATTGATTTGGATTGTTGATTTGTTGTTTAACACTGTTTAGTGTTATATCTGCCGTTATCCGATTCTTTTATCGAGGAGTCGGATATACGAGATTTATGTGACTGTCGTCTATTTGATATTTGATTATTATTGCTTCCGTGCACTAATAACTGAGTTTGAATTAGACTGACCTGTGTATTATTTTCTTTTGAATGTAATACTCGGGTCAGACCCGAGTTGTTTCAGGTTGTAGATTTCCTGTTTTGAGTTGCTGTTCAGGCTATGAAGACTTTTTATATCATTGAAGTGGTCTGCGTCTTTTTTTGTTGTAGTCAGTGTGTCTGTTTAAGTTGATATGTATTCATGTATATTAATTGATAATGTACTTGTATATATAACTTCTTGAGTCGACAGTTGTAGTTGTATCATATGTATTGTGTCAACTATATTGTAACTGACATCAGTTATATATATATATATGAGACTTTTGTTTTTATCTGTGTTCCGCATTTATATTATCTGTGTTATTGTTATATCTAATGTCCTAAACTATTATGAACCATCGTAGTTTGTTTTATACTGATAATTGGGTATGTCGATGGGAGTAAATAAATAAGATGAAAAAAAAGAAAAGTATATACCACTCCTATCGAGGTAACCAATATTAGCGTAAGGCCAACTACGGATGGCCTCTCCTATCAAGTCTTATTCTTCATAATAATAGACAGTATTTCTTTTAATACTCTTAGTTATTATGAGCATAGAGGTGGGGCGTCACAGTTGGTATCAGAGCTTGCGGTTTATGGACATAATATAAAACATAACTTAGATGGAACATATGTTACAACTATTGGTCGATGTTTTAATTGTGATTTGAGTCAAAACTAAAGTTTTGAAATTTTGATGAAAGTTTTTAAATATCATTATTTAAAAATAAAAAGTGAATTTGTGTTCTGATGATTTGATTGATTTGAGTACTGTTTATCAGAGTGCGCAGCGGAAACAGTGAAACTGTCTTCGCTGAGTACAACTGATAATCTATTTGACTTAGAAATTGAAATAAATTTCATTGGTTGTTTACATAGCTGTAATTATTTTGTTTCTTTGAGAATTTCGAATCCGGATTGAGGATTCGAACCAATTGCAGTTATGTGATTTTTATTGAAATCTTTGCTGGTTTTCTTTTATGCTAATCATATGTTGATTAGATTTTTGCTGTTTTGAATTATCTTCATTGAAGATATATTCGAATGATTTCTTTGTTCATTTTGTAGTACGTGCAAATTTGAGTTGCACGTTATTGCATTTATTTTACGTTGAACCGATGCTTGGTTATGAAACGTATTTTGTTGCCGTTATTTATATAACGGAATTTTTACACCAATGCTATATTTTGAAGCACGGTGTTTTGTGGCATTTTGATGAATGAAAATTCACTGATATTACATTTTGATGTAAATTGTTTTGATGTGATTTTGACGTTTTAAAATTACTATCGCTTTGGCTTCAGTAACCGTCAAATTTTAAAAGTGGATTTTCAAGCAGTTATTCCGCAGTGCTGATTTTGAGATACGATTTTACGGTATTTTGAGAAGTACAATTTCTTTATCGAAATTGTTACTGATTTGCTGCTTTAATCACGTGATTGGAAAAATCGTTTTAAAATGAGAATTATTTTATAAATTTTTAACAGTTTGCATTTTCAAAAGAATGAGGAAGCGACTTAAACGATTCAGCAAAATCGAGGATTATGACCCCTTTCTTTTACTGTTTCGCTTAACTCCGGACTTGTCCAGTTGAGAATGTGAATTGTTATTTTTACAGAATAAATAAAATTGTTTTCAGAAATTTTACAGTTTGCGCTTTCAAAAGAATGAGGAAGCGATTTAAACGTTTCAGCAAAATCGAGGACTATGACCCCTTTCTTTTACTGATTCGCTTAGTTCCGGACTTGTCTGTTTGAGAATGTAAAGTGTATTTTTACAAAATACACAATTTTGCACTTTCAAGGAAACGATGAAGAGAATCAAACGATTTAGTAAAACATGTGGTATAGGACATGTGCGTTTGCTATTTCGGTTAATTCCGGACTCGTTAATTGAAATACCTGCTGTTTTGATGATTTTGATGAATTTTTCACTTTCAAGGAAACTGTAACGACCCGCATTTTTGACCGTTCAAGTCGACAATAATCCACACATGTCCAACTCAAACCATTCAAAAAGGCAGATGGTTATTGGGGTTAAATAAGAAAAGGAAAGAAAGAACAGAAGCAAACTCAGAATCTTGCAGCGGAAGGAACAAGATATAATAATAAAATAACAGTTCATGAAGCTGTTAAATAAATAAATTTGATTATTATTATACATTATAAATCAGAGTTCATACATATCAGAGATAATACAACAATGCAGCGGAACAATAATACAGTAGTAGAATACAAATGATATAATACCAAACTCCGTCTTCGTCCTCCAGAATAAGTCTTCAACCTAAACTGAAATGCTCAGGCTGACCCGAGCGTAATGAAAAGACAAAACACTCGAGTCAGGACTAAAATATCTCATGTAAGTCAAATCGAATAAGAAAATATGAGTGTGACGGTGTCGGAGATGTTTACGGGTTTTGACATCTCCTATCCAGTGTCAACGTGAGTGCAATAACTTAAGAGATGTTACGGGATTTTCCATCTCTCAAGGATCCGTTAAACTATCTACTATGTAGTACAATACGCTATTATAATATGTCTACACTAAAGTAAAAGTATTAAAATAGCGTTAAGCCATGGCCCATTCCACCCTTAACACAGTTTATATTCCCAAGAGCATATACAAGACCGTAGTTTCCCCAAAACCGGAAGTCACCAGAGGGCAATCCATATACTCAAGGTACAAACCGAAACGTAGTGGTCGCGAATAGGATAATCAGTATGACAAGGTACATGAGGCGATACCAACTAGGATACTAGTAGTTGCCTGATCCGGACTGATGTTGGGCATAGCAGCTACTACCCCAACACCGCGAAACAACACTCCCAAATCGCGGGGTGCACCCAAATCGAATCACAAAAGTAATAGACATGGTATCGAAGGAGTGTGTCCGCTAGAGATGGCGATCCTCAATGGCCCGGCGCGGCTCCTGTTTTAGTCATGTCAGGGGTCATCCAAAATCGTTCTCTTTCTTCAAATCAACACGTTCACCAAAACCATCCACTTCGTTCTGGATCAACACTTCGCGTATACTAGTTATTAAAGTGGTTTTCGGTATCGACAGAGAGTATGTCCATATCCGATCCCGGTCTCTTTAATAACTACGTATTATTACACCGGTGGCTCTTTTATATTTCAAATCGATTCATAATTGATATCAAAATATCATATTCGCTTCAAAATCAAATCCATTTCAAAATCATCATATCTACTCAAATATACGATTTCATTTCAAAAATCATTTTCGCCTCAATATCTCATTTCGATTTCAAAATCATTTTCGCCTCAATATCTCATTTCGATTTCAAAATCATTTTCGAATTTCAATTTAGGTCGCAACTTCATTTAACCCAATTCGTATTTAAATTCAAGATTTAAATATAAACATTTCACTTTAAATAAATCCATTTCCAAAATCGTATCACTTTCCAAAGTTATACCGCTTTCGAAACCATAAATCTTTTAAAATCAAAACACTTTGGAAATCGAAACACTTTATATGAAATATAGCTTCCTCAAATTTCACAAATTGATTCAAATAAACTCGAATTTCAAAATTAAAATTTAATCAGATTTCAAATCATCAATTTCAACTCGATTCAGCTTCTCAATAAACCATTTCAAATTATCAATTTCAAATACATATTTGAACCATAAAATAAACAATTTCACTTCCGATATATTTCGAAACTTTAAATATTTCACATTTCAAAATAGTTCATATATTTATATAAGAATATAAGATTCGCTTTAAAACCATTTCGTATTCAACTTAGAATATACTTCAAATTAAACATCCGTATTAAGTAGTTTACTTAATTTCTGGAACAATTCCAATTCAATAAACTTAGATTAATATTCGGATTTCAAGAATTCATTTAAGTATTACATTCCAAATCAGTTTCAGTTCAAATCCTATTCAAATCAATTTTATCATCAAATTTAATTCAATAGTTTTAATTTAGTCCAATTCACAAATTCCTTTGAATTTCAATTAAATTCCAAATTAATTAAATCTCAATTTCAAATTAATTTTCAATTCCAAACTCAAACTTGAAATATCATTTCATATAAATTTTCTTAGAAATATTCAGAGTTCGATTAAAAGTCCAATCTTTTAAAACAAATCAACTTTCGAAAATTTACGCCGTATTTCAAATTTTTCTTAAAATCTAAACTTCGAATAATTAAACAATTTCATTTACCAAGTTTAAATTCCAACATTTCGAGCTTCAATTCAAAATAATTCGATTTCCATAAATTTGATTTTATTCTTAAAATCAATCCATTTAAATAATTTCAAAACGACTTTTTAAAATCATTTAATTTAACCAACCCGGTGTCCGTATGTAATTTTCTATCCTATGGCCAAGTGATTATTATTTCAATTACATGTCAGGGATGAATATATATTACTTAAACCAATCATAGTGTCATATGCATGTATAACAGGATATATATAAGCAAATAAACATCCAAACATTTAAATATCAACCAATAGCATCCATCGAAATAAATCATCCAATAGTCAATACAATTCACGGCAATTTCATAGTTATCAATATCGAGAAATTTGATTTTGATTAAATCCTAATCTCAATTTACTGTCCATTAAATTTTCCAACGGTGAATTCACATGACAATCTATATGACAATTTAAATTTTTATCAAACAATCGACAAATAAATTCATATCACTTCATAATATCAAATTTAACTAACAAAATTATTTTAGTCAATTGTGAGCGTATAAACACTCACCTTGATTTTCAATTTTAAATCAAATCGAACGACGTTCGATTTAACCTAAAATTTTAGTTAGCTTCAAATGTCTCCAAATCAATTCCATGATGTAGAGCTCGTCGCCACGATTCCAACGCAAAAAGTTTCACGCGTTTTCGACCTCGTATGAAAAAGATATGAATTTTCAAAGTTTGTATACAAATATATATATATAAAAAAAAAATTTTTTTTTTTTTTTTTATACCAGATCAGATTCTGGCCGTTCAATCTTGCTTGCTTCAGATCTGGACCGCCCCTTCATCTTCCTCTTCAACGTGATAAATACGTACAACACAAACCCATAGCCGCCTTTACTCCATGAATTTTCACGACCAAACCGAGCAACTTGAAGACGATCAGGTTACACCACTTCGAAGCCACCGCCTTACTCCACCTTCACCTGGAATAGCTTGAAGCTCGGCCTCCTCCTCTGCCTCGAATTGCGTAAAAAACTCAGCCCCTTCGTGCTCGATTTCCCGTTGACTCGAAGCTCCGTTTTCGATCATCTCCGTATGGATTTGAAGCTCTCGTCGTGCTCTACAACTTTCGTGTTGGAAGTTTTCTCTAATTATCGACGGATTTTGAGTAATTGAGGGGAGAAGATTCGTGCATTTCTGGCCATTGAAGTATAAGTGGCGGCTGGCTTGAAACCCTAGCCTTTGTTTGCAAATTGTGAAATGGAGGGCCTTTTATAGAAAATTGCAAAACACTATTCACCCGAAATTTTCCGAACTCCAAACGAAGCGTGCCGGCTGGCGTTTCTAAGGTTTACCCCACGTTCCGGACACAATGGAATAGGTTTCGGAAGCTAATTCGATCGTATGTGTGAGTTATGGCAATAAACGATCGATTTAAATTAAACCGATTTAAACCGACTTCGATGCGTTTTAATTCGTACCGGACAAACGGTAAATCCAATCGACTTGAAATTTGAAACCTTACAATAATATGACATTACGGATCCGATGAAACTAGTTTCGTCCAAATCCGAGACTTTTTGAAAAATGACTATTTTCTCTCGCCGAATTAATATTAAAAACAATTCGATGCGTTTAGAGCTGCCACGGTCAAACGATAACTCCGATTGCTACAAAAATTGAAATCCGACAATAACAAACTATTACGGATCCAATGGAACAAGTTTCGTTCAATTCTGAGACTGTTCGAAAAATGTCTATTTTTCAGTCGATAATTAAATATTAAAATATTCAATTTTCACAAATTAACTTTAAATTCAATTTTAAAAGTTCTATAACATCACTATAACTCCAATATGATAAGATAAAATTTTACAAATCATTTTCAATCATATTCAACTCGATTTTCAATTATTTATGAAATTTAACTTATTAAATTATCGATTTAATTGTCTAATTAAATCTAATATTCGAAAAATAAATTATTCGACTGTTTAATTTCATTATAAAATTACCAATTTTAAATTATTAACTTTTTAAATCAAATTTCAATTGTTCACAAATCCCATTTTTAATTTCACAGTAATTAACAATCTTTTACAATTTAGTTTTCCATTATAAATCCAATATAAAAGATTATATTAGATTCAGCGTTCAATTATATTATAATTCAAATTCAAGTTATTTAATTTCAAATGAATTCTTTTATTTCGATTTACACTTTCATTATTGAATCAACCATTTTATTTATTCTTTATTATCAATAGTTTATAATTCATTTACTTTCATTTTCTTCAGCTATCATCTTATTTAAATTCACAGTAATATTAAATTACATTCATTTACGTTGATTTCCATATTATAACTTCAATATTAAATGTAACATTTTATTTATTTCGTTGTTTACAATCAAATTCAATTCAATTCAATTACTTGTTACCTTCAAATTTAAATCTTTACTTACGTTCAATTACAAGTTAACATCTTTATTTAATTTACAAATAAGTCATTTCAGAATTCAGTTTTGTATTTTAACTTGTAATTCACATTTACCAACACAAAATTTTATTTCCTTCGGATTTTTATCCAAAATTTTCATTTTAATTCGTATTTTTAAAGTGTTAAAAATACGGGTCGTTACAGAAACGATGAAGTGAATCAAACGATTTAGTAAAACACGTGGTATGGGACATGTGCGTTTGCTATTTCGGTTAATTCCGGACTCGTTAATTGAAATATTTGATGATTTCGTGTGCTTTCGAGCCACTTTGTTGGACCTTCGGGTCATTTGTTGGACCTTCGGGTCAATACCAGTACTAGACCTTCGGGTCATTTGTTGGACCTTTGAGTCATTTGTTGGGCGCCAAAATTATGTTGAGTACTTGGTAGGCTTCGGCCATTTGTTGATGCACGTGCGGCGAATTAAAAACTCGCCATCTGATGGGATCGATCCAAGCTTTTATGTTAATTTTCTAGTCTTCTTAATTGATTTCTAGATATTTGTTGTTTCCAATTATCTGCAGGTAATTGGATAATTGTTGATATGAGTTCTGATTATCGTTTTTGATAATCGGATATTTGTTGTTTCTAATTATCACTTGTGATAATTAGATATTTGTTGATATGAGTTCTGATTATCGTTTTTGATAATCGGATATTTGTTGTTTCTAATTATCGCTTGTGATAATTAGATATTTGTTGATATGAGTTCTGATTATCGTTTTTGATAATCGGATATTTGTTGTTTCTAATTATCGCTTGTGATAATTAGATATTCGTTGATTTGAAATTTGCTAATTTGAGATTTAATTATCGCTTTTGATAATTAAATATTTGTTGATTTGAAATTTAATTATCGCTTTTGATAATTAAATATTTGTTGATTTGAAATTTGATTATCGTTTGTGATAATCGAATATTTGTGATTTGAAATTTGATTATCGTTTTGATAATCGAATATTTGTTGATTGAAATTTAATTATCGCTTTTGATAATTAAATATTTGTTGATTGAAATTTAATTATCGCTTTTGATAATTAAATATTTGTTGATTTGAAATTTAATTATCGCTTTTGATAATTAAATATTTGTTGATTTGAAATTTGATTATCGTTTGTGATAATCGAATATTTTTTGAATTTGAAATTTAATTATCGCTTTTGATAATTAAATATTTGTTGATTTGAAATTTGATTATCGCTTTTGATAATTAAATATTTGTTGATTTGAAATTTAATTATCGCTTTTGATAATTAAATATTTGTTGATTTGAAATTTGATTATCGTTTGTGATAATCGAATATTTGTGATTTGAAATTTGATTATCGTTTTGATAATCGAATATTTGTTGATTGAAATTTAATTATCGCTTTTGATAATTAAATATTTGTTGATTGAAATTTAATTATCGCTTTTGATAATTAAATATTTGTTGATTTGAAATTTAATTATCGCTTTTGATAATTAAATATTTGTTGATTTGAAATTTGATTATCGTTTGTGATAATCGAATATTTGTTGAATTTGAAATTTAATTATCGCTTTTGATAATTAAATATTTGTTGATTTGAAATTTGATTATCCTTTTTGACAATTGAATATTTGTTGATTTGATGTTTCCTGATTATCGTTGTGATAATTAGATATTGGTTGATTGCTGATTTTATTGAATCGCTGTTTTCTATCTATTTCTGTAAATAACTAGAGATTACTGATTTTGAAGTTTGTGTTTTCCAATTATTTGTTGGATAACTAGATATTTGCAGTCTGGCGATTTGCGAATTTTGTTTTATAATTATCTTTGTTGATAATTAAGTTTTGATGTTTTCTAATTATCGTATCGATAGTTAGATATTGCTATTTTGTGATTTCTGAATTTCAATTTTCTAATTGATAATGGAATATTACTGATGATTACATTTATTCAGCTTTGTTGTTTTCTGATTATCTATCTGATAGTTAGATTTTGTTGAGAAATTGTGAATCTCTTTTTAGGAAATTGAAAGATTTCTTTGGTGTTTGTGTTTTGACTTTTATTTTCTAGCTTAACCAGTTTATGTTAGAAAATTTATTGTTAATGACGACCTTAATTATGAAAATTGCGGGGATGCAATTTTTATAAGGAGGGGAGTCTGTAACAACCCGGCGTTTTGCTGTTAATTTATCTTCATCATTAATCGATTAAATTGCTAGCTAATTGATGTTTGATGTTTTTAAAACCCGGTTTAAATTCTTTAGAAAATTAGTTGAATGTTGAGTGGACTTTAAAATACAATCTGGGCCCAAGTTCCTTTTTATTTTAGTGTTGCATTAGCCAAATTAAGGACCCGTTCCTCATTTAATTGGATTCGATTCATTCTCAAAAACCCTAGGAAAAACATACGAGGATAATAAATGGCGACTCGCCCTTTTCCTCGTTCGATCAGAGCTTAGGGTTTTCGTGAAATTTCAAAGTTGCGACTTCAAAGACTCGGTCAAATTTGATTGCTTTGCTCTGGTAGATGATCCCCTCTTCGATTTTTTTGAGAAGGCTGCTAGGGTTTGTCTCCGCTTGACTCTCAAGTGCCACGGCTTCGAATTCAACTCGTGCTCTTCGACATAGGTGAGTAAACTTGTACTCACATCTAATTCAATTCTCCAGTGCATGTTTTGGGTTTGAATCCCCTAGGTTTTTCGTTCGTATATATTTGAGATGTTTGGATTATTTGAAGTTGACAAATCTTTATCCCGACCATTCGATTTGTTTTGGGTGTCAATGATTTCTTTATCTCGGCCATTCGATTTGTTGATGTTGATGATTCCCGATTTGTTCGAATTTGCGTCTTTTGCTGCTTGATTTTACGATGTTGATATTGCTCGACTTTCAACCTAGTTGATTTTCTTACTGTTGTGTGGTTCTGGCATTTACGTCTTGTTCAATACTTGTATTTGACTTCGGTCACTTGACGTTTTGACCGGTCATCTGTGAATTTGGCAGTCTATATTCATTTTGTCGCTGAAGTCCTGTGTTCATCTGGTTCATTTGTTTATTGGGTTCAAGTCTACTCAGTTGGACTTTCATTTAAAGTCTGGAGTTGTTTCTTTGATAATGTCGTGGCTATACATTTGTTGTCTCATTTGTTCATTACCATGTACGTAAATTATATTTGTGCATTTTGCTGTTCATGAGTCTTGTGCTCGAGCTCACTGTGTTGGGTTGTCTGGTTCACTGCATTTGATCTGATGCTCGAGTCTTTTTCTTTCTGTATGTGGTCTTGTTGACATGTTGATTTTATTGCCCTTCATGTTAGCATTGGCTAGTCTCGACTTCCTTCTGGTAGTCGTTGTATCGAGTTGCACCAGTCTTTGCATTTATTCGGGGCATCGTGTCATTTGGGTTGGGCATTGTTTAGAACTGTAGTTCTTTGTGAGATTATATTTGTGCCTCTGTGTTGTTCTGTCTGTTAGTCGAGTTTGCACTGCTACACGATACTGACATACATCAGGACTTGCTATATTCTGACCCATACTTTGGGTACTTTTATTGTTGTTTGCATTTTCCAGTTTCATTTAGTTGGAACTGTTCCATTGCACTGGGTTGAGTCTGGTGGTCTTTGTCATCTTCACTTGCATATTGTTCATCTTATGGTCTGGTCTGACCACATGTAGTTGCATTGCATCGAGTTCATGTTGTGCCATTCACTTGAACTCAGTTGCAATTGTCTGGTTCAGTCTTGTACCACTTGCTGATATTTTCTCTGTTCATTGATATTGTGGCCATTTCCACTTGTTCAATATAGGATTGGTTCATTTTGGTTATGTGCATTAATCTCCTGTGTAGATTGGTTTGATATTGAATCATGGTTCATGGCTGAACCTACCAGTCAGGCCTGGTCGCTTCATATGCATGCTCTGTCCACTGCTCTTGTTTACGAATCTGATACATTGCATTGATGCTTTGTATTTATTTGCATTTGATCACTGTGCTTCACTGGTGACAGTACTTCTAGTAAGGTTGCTCTGCGTCTTTTTCCGTTGTGTGTTGTGGTGCCATATCTTTGGTGCTCTCACCTTCAGTTTGTTGTCTTCCTGTAGTTGTACCACTGTTGCCATCTTCTCTTGACATCTAGGAACTTGAACTGTTGCATCCTCGTGGTGACTGCAGTTTCGTTTGTATGCAGTCTTGCCCTTGTTGGTTTGCATTGCTATGATGTACTAATTCTTTTTGTGGCAATTGTGTTGAGTCATGCTAGCCATGACTTGACCTTTGCTGTTTCGAAGTACGGTATTGGCGAGGCAGTGCACGCGTGCGTGCACTGTAGCCAAATAGAATTGAAGTTTTAAATTGATGATTTCAATTGTTGAAGTGTTTCATTGGCAATTAAATATTTTGAAGTTGTATTTTGAAATAGTTCATTTTGATTTGAGTTGGATCTGTTGGCTTTTGGATTCATTGATCTGCTGAGTATTTCATAGACTGTATTGGCGAGGCAGTACACGTTAGCGTGTACTGCAGCCAATCAGCATTGTTGTTTTTAAATTGACATTTCAATTGTTTAAATTGATTTGGATTGTTGATTTGTTGTTTAACACTGTTTAGTGTTATATCTGCCGTTATCCGATTCTTTTATCGAGGAGTCGGATATACGAGATTTCTGTGACTGTCGTCTATTTGATATTTGATTATTATTGCTTCTGTGCACTAATAACTGAGTTTGAATTAGACTGACCTATGTATTATTTTCTTTTGAATGTAATACCCGGGTCAGACCCGAGTTGTTTCAGGTTGTAGATTTCCTGTTTTGAGTTGCTGTTCAGGCTATGAAGACTTTTTATATCATTGAAGTGGTCTGCGTCTTTTTTTTGTAGTAGTCAGTGTGTCTGTTTAAGTTGATATGTATTCATGTATATTAATCGATAATGTACTTGTATATATAACTTCTTGAGTCGACAGTTGTAGTTGTATCATATGTATTGTGTCAACTATATTGTAACTGACATCAGTTATATATATATGAGACTTTTGTTTTTATCTGTGTTCCGCATTTATATTATCTGTGTTATTGTTATATCTAATGTCCTAAACTATTATGAACCATCGTAGTTTGTTTTATACTGATAATTGGGTATGTCGATGGGAGTAAATAAATAAGATGAAAAAAAAGAAAAGTATATACCACTCCTATTGAGGTAACCAATATTAGCGTAAGGCCAACTACGGATGGCCGCTCCTATCCAGCCTTATTCTTCGTAATAATAGACAGTATTTTTTTTAATACTCTTTGTTATTATGAGCATAGAGGTGGGGCGTCACATGTAGCAAGAATGAATACTAAAGAAAAGAAAGAATAAAAGGGATGGGCAATGCTTTTAGGTCATTCTAGAAATTTCGAAAAGGAAGAGCTGCTAGTGCAAGAACTGATTTCTAATTTGCAGCCATGGACTAGTTATTATATATGGTTGATATTTTCAGGACCTTTGCTATTTTTTCCCTTGTTGTTTAGCCCCGATTTTTGGATAACTCTCATGTATACATCAACCCTTCAAAATTAGCAACTGATTCCGGTAAATGTTAATAAAAAAAGAAAAAATTACAAACTTAAGCATAAAATTCGAAAATTTATGATTAAATGAATTAAGTAGCAGATCAAATTTGAGTATAATACTTCAGGCATCATTACCAAATTTGGACGTGAGCTTTTCAAGCTTCCAAGCAGCGACGCAGTGAGCACTTCTACATACAAAAACATGAGTTGCGTCATATCCAAGAATATTCATAGCATCGTTGTGACTTCATCATCGATATCATTAGGCTCTGGTCAGTGACATCAGACCGAAAAAATAACCAGGCACGCAATCAACAAGTTGGCGATGCTGGTTCAACATCCTAGGCAACATCTTATCCAAGTATTGCAAGCAAAAGGGTGAGCATCCCCAATCTGATGCGGCCTTTCAATCTATTTTTCTTTCATTGGAACGAAATCAACGTAATTTGATTTAAGAAGGAAGGGGGTTGCCATTTTTTAACTGCTGAAGAATGAAATCAATTTGGGACCCAACATTTGAAGAAGAGGAAGCTACTGTTGGTGAATTCGGATCTAACCAGACTATGGCCGATGATCAGCGGCATCAACCTAGTGGCTTGGCGAAGAAAGTTTGAATGAGGTGGGGAGTCGCAATTCAGGGGAGTGGTTGGATCTGAATGAAACAGGGAAAAAAAGCATTAGAAATTAGGGTTGAAGATTAAATTACTTTGCCATCCACCATAGTTTGATGTATTTACAGTATTACCCATTGTTCTAACGATAATAAGCGTTGTAACTGATTATAACAATAATAATCGTTACTAATTTGTAACGGATATAACCGTTACGAATTTAAATGGAAAAAATGTTACAAAATGGACTATTTGGTGTAGTGCTTCAAACGATCATAACTTCTTCGTTTGAACTCCGTTTGAAAAACATTATATATGAAAATTAATCAAAAAATTACCACGAACACAATGTTATAAGTTTCATGGCAAAATTCCAATATTTGCAAAATATCCATTTTTCACAGTTGTCTAAGTTTATTAATTATATTTTCATTCATTAATTAGTGTAAAAAACGTGAGGTGTACTTTAATTTACGTTTCCTTTAAGTTTTCCATTAATAATGACTTCTTCTATTTTAATTCCTTTTTCCCTGAAATATCGAGGTATTACATTCTCCCCCTCTTAAAAGATTCCATCCCCGAAATCTCCAAAGATGGAAGAATGTAAATAACAACCATCATCCAAAAACTACATCCATCATCCACTGTCCTTATTTTTAACTTATGCAATTTATGATTTATATATGCAGATAGTGTAGTGTCAATGTCTCTAACTAATGCAAAAGATTAGGCTATGCGGTCTATTGATTCAGTCGATCTCCTTATTATGCAATCATGTCTGTGCCATGTATCCAAATGAATGCAATTAACTAATGATAACTAATATTACTATATGCGTGCGACAATCATCATCCAAATGCTACAATCATATAATCATATGATAATCATCCATTTATAGCAACCATAAAAAATAAAAATAAACATACAAATGTACACACATCAATATGCATATGCTCTAGTGTCCTAGTTAGACCAATCCCTAAGAGATAATAGTGCATAGCGTATGTATATGCGGCTATCAGCATCCACTAGCAACCACTAGTATCCATCATACATAACATGTTCTAATAACATGTGTACAAAAACCCTACCATCCATAGGTTAAATCCTAGGATCTACCCTCCCAAAGTTATGGATAGCAAATCTTAGGATTTAACTATGGATAGTAGGGTTTGATGTAAACATGTTATTAGAAAATGTTATGTATGATGGACACTAGTGGTTGCTAGTGGATGCTAATGGATGTATATACTTACAATATACACTATTAACTCTTGAGGATCGACCTAACTATAACACTAACCATATGCATATGGATGTATGCACATTTGCATTTTATTTTCCATGGTTACTATAAATAAATAATTATCATATGACTGTTGCATTTGAATGATGATTGCAGTACGCATATAAAACTATCAGTTATCATTAGGATGCATTCATTTGAATACATGACACAGATATGAATTGCATAAAAAGGAGGTCGATTGAATCAGTAGACCGTCTAATCTTTTGCATTAATTAGGAACATTGACACTACACTATTGTATATGTATCATAAATCGCTTTAAAAAGCTTAAAGACAATGAATATAATGGATGATGGTTGGGTAGTCAGTTGTAGAATTTGGATGCAAATATTTATTTCATTCTTCTGTCCTAAGAGATTTCGGGAACGAAATCCTTAAGAAGAGAATGATGTAACAACCAAAAATTTAAGCTATAATAATTAATTAACGAATTAATTAAATAGTAAAATAACTTTGTGGAATTATTAGAATTAAGTCACGGAAGTTGCACCATTATGTCCGTGGTAATTTTCTGATTAATTTTCAAATATAGATTGTTAAAATCCAAACTAGAAGGAAGATGTTATGACCATTTGAAGTTTTGGCATCAGAAACAATTACACGTATGAAATTGGTAACTTACATTAATTATAATTGATTGACTGATGATGTGTGTTAAATTACATATATACACAGTCAGCAATGAATTAACAACATTTACTAATGTACGTTAATTGGAAATTAACGTAGATTGTAAACATGTAAGATGAAAAAACTAAATTTGTTTATAAAATATATATTTTTGAAGTTTAAATCTTTAATGTTTATAAAGAGAAGAATTAGAAATAAGGATAAAATGTTAACAAATAAATGTTGTAACGGACAAGAATCAATGGAGAATGGTTAATATTAGTAAGCAATCAATTAAGAAAATTGACTATGGATGAATAAAATTAAACATGAGATTGATTATTTTAACTTTTATATGTATATATACATATATCCTAATTACTTGTACATATTCAAAAGTAAAATAAATGTGTACCATACCCAAATGAATAGATAAGGATTGGAAATAAATTGATTGGCTGAATCAATAATATAATTGACATTAATAAGAATGTATAACAAAGAAAATTATTATGGATGTAAATTTGGCAAATTAAAATGGATTGGTTGTTAACAAGTGCAAATATTTAAAATAAAGATCCAATGAGATTTATAAAATGGAAAACAATTTGTAAAGTCAATTAAAAGGAAGAGTATAATCTTTCAAAAAATGTAATGTACACCCATAAACAAAAAAAATGAAAATTTTGCAATGTAATCAATTAATGGAAATAATTAACGAACGCTGATTTATTTTCTGATATAACAACTTGCAAAAAAATCACATAATCTATACGTGGTTATGTCTTGACAATTTTCAAAACCTTGCAAAAATGGCTTTAATATATCCAACCCGTTAATTAACTCGATGAGCATCAATAACAACCTACCATATTCTACTATTAGTTACTATATTTCTTTAATATTTTTACTTAAATGAAGGAATTAGTAATTCATGTGCTAATGTACACCAATGATTAAATTATAATAAGAAATGTTAATCAAGTGCACATTAATGTATGATTACATTTGTCTATTAAATAACCACGGATGTATTGAATTCTTATTTAATTGATGCTTGACAACATGCACTTATTAAATAATCGTGCCAAAACAATTAAAAATTCGAATTTGATCCTTAAAAATAACATTGTCATAAGATATTAATACCACTAGAAAATTATTCAAGCTTACGAATAGATGCTCTAAATTCTCCTTTTTTTCAAGAAGATGCTCTAATGCTCTTCAAATGGTTAACAACCAAATTCTAATGGTCTTCCAATGGTTAACAATTAAATTCAAATAATGATGATGAAACCATACAATCTTAATAATAACTAAATCAAATAAACGTAGTCAAAGCTAAATCTATACCACATAGTACAGAGAATTCAAACTATGTTCAAGCCAAAATGTACAAGTCTACAGGCCTGTATAAATATCACGAACAAGACATCGGGACTCGCCTTTAGTTTATAAAGAAACAAAGAATTTAAACGTTAACATATGAATTTAGAAATTAATTTACTAAAAGTACAAAAACCAACGAAAGAAAAGGAAGTTCATGGCAAATATAGTTATAAAAATTTAGAGTTTAAGTATAAGTTATAAATGTTTCAAAATAATGACTTTAGATACGAGTTAACTTGATGTAATTATACAACATATATCTAATGCCTCAATGTATTTGTTACACCGTCTCATTTTTTTAACAAATGCTATTATATCATAATAGCTTTAGCAAGCTCAAGCCCACACAAAATTGTGGGAATAAAAAAGAATGAACTACCCTATAACAATAACATTGTGAGTTAAGTATTCAAGAATACAAACGGACAACAAAGGATTCAAAGACTGAGAATGTAAATTTTGACATATTAAAAATTATTTTAAACTTTGCTTTTATATTTTACTTTGCAATAAAAAAATTACTTCATTATAACCGGGAAAATATGATAAAGGAGGTGCAATATTAAATAAATTCATAAAATGTTTGTAATGTCCATAGTAATTTTCTACCACCGCCTGTTGATTAATTCACTCGTACAATTTAGTTGGATACATGATCTTTATACTCTAATTAGCTGCCAATATATTTACATGGACAAAATAATAAAAGATGCATTAGAATAATCTGGGAAGTAAGCTAAAGAAGATCTAATGTTAAATACATTCATACAACATTCTCATCAATCCAAGAAATCAAGAAGATTTAATGTTAAGTATATTCAAAAAATGTTCACCTTAATCATAGCAATCATCTTCCACCATCTGTTAAAACTATATTATAATCACTGTCCTTTGATAAGATCTGGTAGTTCAGGACCACTGCTTACATATAGAATTATTTTATTTCGGTGATCATGGACAATATGATGTATGCTGCTTACATATAGAAGAGTAAACTGAGCAGAGAATTGATTCCCCAGAGTTCAAACATACCAAATTGTAACAAAAATTTAAAAAAAGTGTAAACACGAATGAGGTAACAAGATGCTTATGAAAATAAAGCAACCAATGTCGCAAAGGACTGAACTCTTCTTTTCTGCCAACCAAACGATATTCCTAGCAACTTGCATTTATACTTGATTTGCAGTCAGAAAATAAAATTCACATGATATACAAACGGTAACATACGATCAATATTTCTATGTACAATTTTGAACATGAGTTTAACACAATCCGTCCAAAATTTTCCTTCCAATGACTGATTTTTCCCTCCAAATTGATCCCACTTTCTTTGCATAATCCATCTGCCATATCTCATTTGGAGTAAAAACCCGATCATTGGAGGGAAAATTTTGGACGAATTGTGTTAAACCAATGTTCAAAATTGTATTGGAAATATTGATCGTATGTTACCGTTTGTATATCATGTGAATCACATACCATGTGGCATTTATTGTCCTTCGAAAAGCTAACCGAAAATATAAAAATATTAAGGGCATCTCCAGTGGATTACGTGCGTAATATTCAAGAGGCTAAATATTACGTGCGTAATCGCACAGAAAGCCCAATGGTCAGGCGCTCATAAAATAAGCGCCTGACATATATTAAGATTTTTTTTTCTGTTTTTAAAGCAAATTTTTTATTTTTTTTTAAAATGTCAAGCGCCCATTTAATGGGCGCCTGAGGTCAGGCGCCCATTAAATAGGCGCCTGAGATCAGGCGTCCATAAAATGAACGCCTAAACCCAATTACAGATCCTAAATTCAAAACGTAATATTACCCTTAATATTACATCTGTAATTGACGACTGGAGTGCGAATTCGTAATATTACGTGCGTAATATGAACGATTGGAGATGCCCTAACAAAACTTGATTTGCAATCTCAGCCCAAAAATGATGATTAATTTGTATATAATCAGTTTCTATCAGAACACAGTATAAGTTTGCTTTACAGACAGCACAGACTCGACAAAATTAGGCCAAAAACATAAAATTGAAGTTAAAACGTAGATACAATGGTAGTGCATGATGATACCATCATCTGTAATTCAAAAACAAACAGGGGATTTGCACAAATCATCTCTCCATTATCGATTTTAAAGAAGAAATAATCATGGAGCTACATATCAAAAAAGAATTAGACAGAAATATGTAAAGTCCAGTCACCAACGTCCTACTTTAATCAGATCCAAGACTTGAGCGGCAAATCATGATCATCACGCTCAACTTGAATAGTAGATTTAAGCGAAAATTATCTATTGGACAATTAATGAAAAATCATTAGTGCAGATCGTACGAATGAACGGGAAAAAAACAGAAAGCGAGATGATGATCATAAAATTGAAGTTAAAACGTAGATACAACGGTAGTGCATGATGATACCATCATCTGTAATTCAAAAACAAACATGGGATTTGTACAAATCATCTCTCCAGTGTC
Organism: Allium fistulosum; assembly: GCA_030737815.1. Classification (NCBI taxonomy): domain Eukaryota; kingdom Viridiplantae; phylum Streptophyta; class Magnoliopsida; order Asparagales; family Amaryllidaceae; genus Allium; species Allium fistulosum. Next base: position 417,012,882 of record CM060907.1, on the reverse strand, counting down.
GATTTTAACGAAGAAATAATCATGGAGCGATATATCAAAAAAGAACCAGACTGAAATATGTAAAAAAAACAGTCGCCAGTGTCCGACTTTCATCAGATCTAAGACTGGGGCGTCAGATCATGATCATCACGCTCAACTTGAATAGTAGATTCAGACTGCAGACTCGAAAAAATTATGCCAAAAATGAACATAAAACTGAAGCTAAAACGTGGATATGATAGTACTGCATGAAGATACCATCATCTCTAATTCAAAAACCAGTATTGGATTTGACAAATCATCTCTCCAGTATCGATTTTAATCGAAGAAATAATCATCGGCGCTGTACATCAAAAAAGAACTGAAATATATAAAAGCCAGTCGCCAGTGTCCGACTTTCACCAGATCTAAGACTGGGGTGGGAAACCGTGATCATCACGCTCGGCTTAAATAGTAGATTTAGGCTAAAATTATCTATTGAACAGTTTACGAATAATCGCCAGTGCAAATCGTACGAATAAACGAAAAATAGAAAATAGAAAGGCAAAGAGAACGAAGGAGGAGGCGAGGTTGTTTGGAGAGCAGGGATCCGACTGAAGACGGAGAGACTTAAAAGGAGCGGATTAGGGTTTGCTATTGTTTTGAATGACTGGGTAAAACTGAAATAAACCGGCCCAATCATACGATTTAACAATACTCAGGCCCAAATCAATTGGTTTTTAATGGTTATTAGCATAAAATTAATATTAGCATAAAATTGCGGTCAACATACCCAAACTATGGAACACAAAGAAACTAATACTTTACACTTTACATTGTTAAACAATAGAAAACGAAGAAAATAATATTTTAAAAATTACATGCTACACTTTTTGAAACTATAATTATATAATCATAGGAAAATGTTGGTTATCTATGGAAACTAGTGTGAACCATGCTACGTGGATGGAATGCATATATACCTCTATCGTGTAATCTTTCTTTGGTTTCTCGTAAAGTTATTATTGTGGATGTTAACCCCTTGTTTTTGAGCGACCTAAAACTCCGCGATCTAACGCTCAACGACCTAGTGACCTAAAACTCTGCGACCTAAAGCTATCTGCGACCTAACAACCTAAAGCTATCTGCGACCTAACGACCTATGGAGTGTCACGACCTAACAACTTAAGAAGATCAACGACCTAAAGGCTTCTGTAACTTCAAGACCTAGCAATGTCACGACCTAGCGAGCTAAAGCAGAGAAAAGTTTCACGACCTATCCTAGGTCGCTCACGACCTACTGACTCGTTCAGACAAGATTCAGTACAGTTCAGGCAAGACCCACGACCTATCTTAGGTCGCTCGCGACCTACGACCTAACTTAGGTCGTTCACGACCTAAGACTTGGAGATAGAATCTGGCCCAAAATCTCCCCTATAAATACGGCCTTAACTCCAGCTAGAGGGGGACTTTTTCGGATCATTCTCTGAAGCGCCGTTACTCTGCAGAATTCTTAACTCATCCAACACTTGAAGAACTCCAAACATTCAAGACACTACAACAAGCTTCGAAAGAAATCTTGCACATTCGAAATGGATTCAAAGAGCCTTTTCACATCGAAGTTTGAGCTACTACTCTGAAGTGTTTTTGTGATCAAAGTGTATTGTATTTTGAAGTGCATTGTATCAACTTGTAACCAAAATCAGCAATAAAGGAATTCAAAGTGGACGTAGGCTTGATCTTAAGCCGAACCACTATAAAATCACTGTCTTTTATTGTTTTCTGCTAATTTACTGCTTATTTCTCGTTCCCGTGTCATGGGTGGTGCTTTCACAACATTACTACACACACCAGGGTGTTAGCGTTCAATTTTAAGCATTAACATTTTGGTGCTTTCACTGAGAACCCAACTCAGGGGTATTGTCATCATTGCTTCACGAGAGTTTGTGGAAAAAGTTTCCTTGAGAACCAGAAGTTTGTCGGAAATAATGGCTCCCGGAAGAAAGCGCAAGTCTACTAGATCCGTCGATACTCATGATAATACTTCTACTTCTCCTTCATCAAGTCAAGCAGCTCCAAGCATTGGAGTAACACGAGCAGAGTTAGATGCTGCTGTGACTGGGTTATATCAACAAATCGAAACCCAGAATACCTTAATGCTAGAAAGGTTGAATGCTATGCTCGGAGCTAACCGTCAACCAGCGAATAATGAGGAAAATTTTGCTGATGTTGTTCACAACTCTGAAGGGAGGAACATTCCTCAAAAGGCAGCTGGCACTACCGAAGGGGCATCTCCCCAAGCCAGAGTGACAAGGCCGCAATCAACTCTCCGCAAACGTTTGTTTAAGCAAACTTCTGAGAAAATGGATGATGATTGCCCCGTAGAGCCACTGAACAATGAGGAATACCTCTCGGAATTGATACGACAAATCATGAAAGAGAGCATGCAAAGAAATGAAGATGAGAACGACTGGGGGTTCGCTCCAAGTAAGACTCGGTTCACTGAGAAAATTATGAAAGCCGAATTTCCAAGAAAGTTTGTTCCTCCTACCATTCCAGCTTACCGAGGGACAAGCGACCCCAATCAATTTCTGTACAAGTACGACTGGCACATGACGGGTGCCAGGGCAACGGATGAAATTAAGTGCCGGTACTTTCCGATGTACTTAGAAGGGGTAGCACTACTCTGGTTTACAAAGCTGCTAGCTCGATCTGTAGACCAGTTCTCTGATTTAACCCGGAAGTTTAAAGAGCAATTCAGACTGTACGCTTCAAAGGCGAAAGACATAATGTCATTGTCTAGCCTTGAACAGAATCCGAGAGAGTCTATTAAGTCCTTCTTGAACCGCTTCAACATAGCTCTGGTTGAAGTCGACAACGCGGAACCACGAATGGTTTTGACTTATCTAATGCGGGCTATCGATAAGTCAAGTGAATTTGGGAAATGGCTGAAAATGAAGGAGCCAAATTCACTCGAGAAATTTTATAAGAAAGCTGACGAGTTCATGCGCTTGGAAAATCTTTCTGCACCAGTGAAAGTGGTAGCAACAGGAGTGCAGAATAACATTGTTGTGTCAGCTAAGAAAGATTTCGGAGGTCAGAAGAGGGAGAATAATGATGGAAAGAAACAAAAGGATATAAAGAAACCTCGCTTCTTTAAACCCTCAGACTTCACTCTTTTAACCGACACTCCGGAGAATATCTTCTTTGCCACCAAAGATGCCGTGGATTATCCTAAACCAACTGAGATAAAACCTGGAAAGGGTGCTATGCGAAATGGAAAATTTTGTCGATTTCATAACCAACCCGGCCATGATACCAACGAATGTCGTCATTTGAAGAGCTTGATTGAAGAATTGCTAAGACAAAATAAGCTGCAACAGTATGTTAAAAAGAACAGGAATGACTCAACTTCGTCTGCTCAGGGTCAGCAACCCCCTACTCACCCATCTGGCTCGGGTGAGGGTACTACCACGCATGAATCTGAAAGACCTGTTATCAATGTCATTACAGGAGGCCCACACCCAGCGGGCAGAAGCTAGGGTGAGATGGAAAGATACGCTCGTGCTTTGAAATATACCCCAGCGGAGGAAGATGTTTTGGTTTTAGAAGGCGCTGCACCCCTGAAACAGCAGAGAACTTCTAATGATGACATTGTGTTTAAAGCTAGGGATTCTATGGGTATTGAAGCTCCAACTATGGATCCCTTGGTCATTTCTGCAGGAATTGGGCCAGCTATTGTAAGGCGAGTGCTTATTGATTGCGGCGCCTCTTGCAATATGCTCTTCAAGAAGACATTTGATCAAATGAAGACTCCAATGACTGACGTTCAGGTTCATCGTAGAAGATTGTCGGGTTCACTGGGGAACCGCAGCAACCAATTGGAACTGTTGACTTGTTTGTGGAACTTGGAGATGGACAGAAAAAGGTGGTTCGGAAACAGACTTTTGTAATTATTGACGGATTTTTTGCCTATAATGCCTTCCTGGGCCGGCCAACTCTAGCGGCATTCAAAGCCATTCTTGCCCCGTGGTGCCTAACTATGAAATTCCCTACAGATAATGGTGTTGGTGTCATTAAAGGGGACCAAAATGCTGGGCGGGAGTGTTATCTTATAGAGCTTCGGGAGGCAAGGAAGAGAGAGATGGGAAAAGATGCGGCAGCCCCGCTCCGCATCAAAAAGCCAACCTTGTAGCAAGTACAGGGTGGCCCCTGCACTGGCGAGCATAGTGGTGCACGGAGAGAAATGGACCCCAGAAAAGCCAGTGCAGGGGAAAATAGAGTGGTGCCGATGGAAGTAATGGTACCAGTACCTATTGATTTTAAAGACCCAAACAAAGTACTAAATGTGGGTTCACAACTCAGTGTGGCAGTTCAAAATATGTTGATATCTTTTTTGAAAGCAAATCTGGACGTATTCACTTGGAGTCACGCCGATATGTGTGGAATATCTCCGGAGATTGCTATACATACTCTGAATATTGATCCAAAGTTCACACCTGTGAAACAAAAAAGGAGAACCCAGGGTCCAGAAAGGTCAGCAGCGCTAAAGGAAGAAGTAGATCGACTCATGGAGAATGGTTTCATCAAAGAGTCTACTTATCCAAATTGGGTTTCAAACCCAGTACTGGTTAAAAAGGCAAATGGAAAGTGGAGAGTATGCATCGATTTTTCAGATTTAAACAAAGCTTGCCCAAAGGACTGCTTCCCGTTGCCAAGGATTGATCAGTTGGTAGATGGAACAACTGGGCACGAATTGTTGTCTTTTATGGATGCTTACTCCGGGTATAACCAGATTATGATGCATGAGTCAGATCAAGAGGATACGAGCTTCATCACCGATGTTGGTCTTTATTGCTACAAAGTCATGCCCTTCGGACTAAAAAATGCAGGGGCAACATATCAAAGGCTTGTTAATGCAATGTTCAAATCACAGCTTGGAAAAACTATGGAAGTCTATGTTGATGATATGTTGGTGAAATCAAAGAAAGCAGTTGACCATATGGATCACTTAGCAGAAATGTTCGCAATTCTCCAAAAGTATGGCATGAACCTCAATCCTTTAAAATGTTCATTCGGAGTAAAGTCCGGGAAATTCTTGGGATTTATCGTAAGCGCTAGGGGCATTGAAGCTAATCCTGCTCAAATTACTGCTCTGAGGGAAGTCAGAGCCCCTAAGACAAAGAAGGAACTGCAGAGCCTCAATGGGAAAGTTGCTGCTTTAAGTCGGTTCATTTCCAAAGCCATTGATAAATGCATTCCCTTCTTTGACGCTCTAAAGAAAGGAAAGAAAAACTTCGAGTGGACCCCTGAATGCCAGAAGGCTTTCGATGAACTAATCCGTCACATGGAAGCGCCTCCAATACTTTCCAAGCCCAACAATGGCGAAGATCTTTTCATATACTTGGCAGTTTCGTCTCATGCCTTGAGTGCAGCATTAGTATGGGAGGATGCAAAAGTTCAGCGCCCGGTCTACTATATCAGCAAGAGATTTACTGGGGCAGAAATGAATTATTCAAAGCTAGAAAAGCTCGCCTATTGTTTACTGATTGCTTCCAGAAAGTTGAGGCCATATTTTCAAGCTCACCCTATCAAAGTTCTCACTAATCAGCCCCTAAAGCAAGTCCTATTTCGCCCTGAAACTTCGGGTCGTCTTCTAAAGTGGAATATTGAACTTAGCCAATATGATATCGCTTACCATCCTCGAAGAGTGATCAACGGAAAAGCTTTAGCAGATTTCATTTCAGAGTACACAGAAAAAGGCGATAGTGAGGAAGAGGTTACAATTGACATCCCAACCAGATGGAAGTTATATGTTGATGGCTCAAGAAATGATTACTGTTCCGGAGCTGGGGTTGTGCTTGAAACCCCCGAAGGGCGATCATTATGTTACGCATTAAGATTGGAATTTCCTTCTACAAATAATGAAGCAGAATATGATGCTCTAATTGCTGGATTAAAGATTGCAAAGGAATTGAACATCAAAGCATTGCAGATTTTCAGTGATTCTCAGCTCATAGTATGTCAAGTCAAGAAGGAGTTTCAAGCTAAAGGAGGAAATCTGCCTACTTACTTATCAAAGGCTTGTGAGCTTCTCGATGATTTTGATCACTATTCGATAAGCCACATACCTCGAGAGGAAAATATGAAGGCAGATTCTCACGCAAAGTATTCAAGTTCCGAAGAGGCTCAATTATTGGGATTGGTTCCTATGGAGGTCTTGTCAACTCCAAGCACTGATGAGATGGATATCGACTGGATCATGGATGTATCTTAGGAACAAGAATCATGGATGACCCCGATCAAAGAATATCTACTCAACGGTTCCCTGCCAGAAAATTCCAAAGAACGCCGAAAGCTGTTAAGAAAAGCACCGAGATATGCAATTCAAGACGGCCGGTTATACAGACGAGGATTCTCAATGCCATTACTCCGATGTGTAACCAAGGAAGAAGCCAAGACAATTTTGGCAGAGGTACACGGAGGTGAATGTGGGGATCATTCAGGCGGACAAACTCTTGCTAAGAAGGTTCTCCGGTATGGATATTTTTGGCCAGATATTAATCGAGATGCTGCTATTTACTCCCGAAAATGCGACAAGTGCCAAAGATTTGCAAAAATACCAAGAGCACCTTCCACCGAACTAACACAAATGGTCAGTCCATGGCCATTCGCCATTTGGGGGATAGATCTAATCGGACCTTTACCGATTGCCAAGTCGGGAATCAAATATGCTATTGTTGCTGTTGATTATTTCACTAAATGGGCTGAAGCTGAACCTTTGGCTACTATTACCTCTAAAAAGATGATAAATTTTGTGACTAAAAATATCATTTGTAGGTATGGTGTGCCGTAGAAAATAATCACAGACAACGGTACTCAATTCGAAAGCGAAGAGTTTCAGGACTTTTACAAGCGATTCAAAATCCAAAAAAGCTTCTCAGCAGTGGCTCACCCGCAAGCAAACGGGCAAGTGGAGGTAGTAAACAAAATTATCAAGTCAACCATCAAAAAACAGCTTGAAAAAGCAAAAGGTGGATGGGTTGATAAGCTTCCACTAGCACTATGGGCATACAGAACAACTCATAAAACTGCGACTAGTCACACCCCATTCTCATTGGCATACGGATCAGAAGCGATGATTCCAGTAGAATTAGAAGTCCCTTCACACGGGAGAATTCAATTCAACCAGGCTAAAAACGAGAAATTGCAACTCGAAGCACTTGACTTCCTTGACGAAAGAAGGGAAGAAGCTAGACTCAGAGTTGCGGCCCATCAGCAAAGGATAGCAAGGCACTTCAACTCTAAAGTCCGTCAACGAAGCTTTGAAATCGGGGACTTAGTCTTGAAGAGGATCATGACAGCAACTGGAGTGTTTGGACCAAATTGGGAAGGACCATATGTCATAGGCAATAAACTTCTCAATGGCACTTTCAAACTCACAACTGTTGAAGGAGATCCAATCCCGAGAGCCTGGAATAACAATCACTTGCGTCCATATTTTACTTAAAAGCAATGCTTGAAATTGTAAAATGATAATGGATATATCAATTTTATTATAAACCATTGTAAAATCAGTGATAATCAATAAAAGAGCTATAAAGTGGATGTAGGCACAGTTCTTGGCCGAACCACTATAAATTCTGCATTCTTTATTATTATAAAATGCATGTTTCATTTCGATGTGTAAATACTCTAAATGTATTGCTAAAATATCGATTTAATATTGCAGGTCATTAAAACAAAGCTTACCCATCACAAGGCCAAGTGAGCCCCGTAAATCACTTGATAAATGAATTTCAAGCCACAAAAGTTCCAAATTTAAATCCAACATAAGATGAACTTCACACAAAAGGTTGATAATTCCACCGAAAGGGCACTTTTCCAAAGAAAAGGAACCAGACACTTGTTAACTAATTACGATCGTCTGTACAAACAGACATCTAATTAGATAGCTCGCGCTTGCCCCATGGAATCACTTAACAGTGAAGTTCACTTCTTCGGATGAAGCAAACTGCTTGCAAAAGAAAGGAACATAGGCTCAAAAACAATAACAGGGGACCACTAATGAGCAAATAACGAAGAGACATGGGCGAGCCAATCAACAAAAGCCCTCTTCGGAGGCACAAGCCCTCTTCGGAGGCACAAGACCTCTTCGGAGGCGCAACTCTTCAGAGGATAAAGACCTCTACGGAGGCACAAGCCCTCTTTGGAGGCACGCCAAAAAATGGAAGTGCTCTTCTCAACAAAAAGGTTGGTGGAACCATCAAAGGGGCACCTTCCCAAGTGGAAGGCATAGGGCCTTTGTTAACTAGTTGCGATCGTTTGTGCGAACGAACATCCAATTAAGTGACTTGCGTCCGCCCCGTGGAACCATTTAACTGTGAGAAAGTAACTTTCAGGCAATCAAATAAAGACCTCTCCAGAGGCACAAGACCTCTTCGGAGGCACGCTACCCTCTTCAGAGGCAGAAGACCTCTCCCGAGGTACCACAAGCCCTCTTACGAGGCACAAGCCTCCCCAAAGGCACATACTGCCCTCTCCGAAGGCAGAAGACCTTCCCCAAGGCACACAAGACCTCTCCGGAGGCACAAGACCTCTCCGGAGGCACAAGACCTCTTCGGAGGCACGTCCCAAAAATGAAATGCTCTTCTCAAACAATAAAGTTGACGGAACCACCGGAGGAGCACCTTCACAATATGAAGGCACAAGGTCCTTGTTAATTGGTTGTGATCACTTGTGCAAACGAACATCCAATCAAGTAACTTGCGTCCACCCCGCGGTTCCATTCAATTGTGAGGAAGTAATTTCAAGCGAGTCAAACAAAAAGCCCTCTAATGAGGCACAACAAGTTAAAAAAAAGAGCCCTCTTTGGAGGCACACTTCGACTCTTAAAGGAAGATTAACTCGTTCATCTTGAAAAGTTGTTCCTAAAAATTGAAGTGCTACATAAAGCCCTCTTCAGAGGCCCGCTTTACCGCGTAGGAGAATTCACTTCTCAAAAATATGAAGTGATCATCTCCGAAGGTTGAAGTGTAAAAACTTCTCCAAAAATGAGACACACTCCATTAAAGCAGAATAATTTTTCCTCAAAAATGGAATAGTTATTCTCCAAAATAAGAGTACAAGTTTCGTCAAAGCAAAATATATTACAATGCACTTGTGGTATGGGGGAAATATCATACAAGATAACCACATCAATAAAAGTAGTATTCAAGCAACATACCACAAGTTCATTACAATATCACGCAAAAAAGATGCGGAATAAATGCATTCTCAAACACAGACCAAAAGTTTGTACAAGTAAAAAGAATCGTTTATTCTACACTAAAATGAGAAATAAATGCATTCTTACATACACAAGAATTTTTACAAGTAAAATAATTATTTTATTCAATACTATGAAAGTTCTTTACATGTGCAGATCTCAAAAAAGTGGGGATCGATGCCCGCACAATCTCCGGTCAATACATGCAAAAAGAAAAAGCAAAACAAGAAGCATAAAGTCCAGCTTATCACTCCTTCCCACCACCCTTGGAGCTCTTTCCCGGCTTGATAACTAATTTTGGGAGCCGTTGTGGACGGGTTGGGAGGGGAGGAGAAGGAGGAGTAGTCAGATCTTCTTCTACTTTGTCTTCTCCAGCTGCAGTGCTTTTCTTCTTCTTCCTCATTGCGCGCTTCCCTTTCCTCTTCGAAGAAGACTCACTTCCCGGAGTGAGCAACGTAGAAAGCTTTGTGTCATCATCAAGAGACTGCTCCGGGGTCTTCTCGCTGTCCCCAAGATCTTCCGCCTTCTATTCTTGCGAAGCGGGCGGATCATCCAAGCCTTGATGGGCTTCTATTTGTTCTTCCTGCGACCCTGGCTGAGAAGCAGGAGTGACTTGAAGGGATGGAGGAGGAACAGCTGGAAGAGGAGAAGAGTGCACAACGCTCGGTGCTTCCGCTATAGAAGAAAAGAAGTTAAAATCAGTACTCTTCGAAAAAAGAGAAGATATTGGATCATCAGGACTTAAGTAATAAGCGAGAAGTTCATCGAGCTCAGTTGAATCAAATGAGTAGTCAGACTTGAAGTTACCTGGAGAAGTTGGCTTAATCACGACGACTTCGAAGTTTTCAGCTTCAACATCATCTTGGGACTTCTCCTCGATTTGAGTAAGGGGAGACTCGGTAATGACGGGCTTAGCCTCAGCTTTTGCAGGAGGTGGAGAATAAGAGCTGGAACCGATGATATTAACGTCGGTCGAAGTCAAAGTATGGGCAGGGGCAGTTGGAGATACTTTCTTTTTCGGATGCTCCCCTGCCACTGCCTCAGCTCTCGCTCCAACAAGTTGCTCTTTTCCTCTAGCAAGAGCGGCACGAGTTTCATCATCAAAATAATATGCTTCAAGCTCTGCCTCATCATAACCGGCACCCCCGAGCATATCAACCGCGGCCTCCCACACTTCAGCCAAGGTGATCTCATACTTCGGGCCCAAGAATGAGAGGCTTTCGCGCCCCAGAACACTATGAAGATAAAAATCAAATAAAGTTGAGCTAACATTGGCCTTCGTCGCTTCGTGCGAGTGCTCAACTGCTTCCTTTCCAGCGATGGTTTCATCGCGCTCTTTTTCGGTCTTCAATAACCGAGCTTGCAGCCTTATAATTTCCAAACCTTGAGAGCTGACTTTTTCCCACAGCTGGACGATGTCATTGCGGTATTTTTCAGTAACATGTTGCTCGGCTTCAAGTTTCAGCTCGGCATCTCTTTGAGCAGCATGCGCATCCCATACTTGTTTTTGAAAAACTTCCTCTTTTTGAGAGTATGAAGCGGAAGAAGTGGCGAGATCTTCTTTGAGTCTCTTAACTTCAGATTCAAGTCTTGCATTGTCATCAGCAATGCTCGCCATCTCTGAGTCATGTTGCTTACAAATTTTATCTTATTCCGTCTTGTCATTCTCCATAGTCAACATGGCTTCAAGATTCATATGATTAACTCTTTGGTGCTCGTCAACAAGTTTCTACCATCCGGACATCCTCTCGATATCAAGCTTAACAGCATCGAGATTCCTAAGCATAGCTTGCTTATCGATCGGTACCAAGTCCAAGTCGAAACACACCCCTTTTAAACACCAATTCGGGAATCGGCTTTGAAGAGTAGGAGTGGCATCTTTGACTTGATACTAAGGCCTGTTGATAATTGTTTGGATGTCAGATTTCTTCAGAGCAGGAGAACCGGAAGGGATATCAAGAGAGATAGAAGAATCGGTCTTTTAAGAAATCGCAGACACGTCCTTTTCGCTAAGCCTGGCCCGTTTACTGGGATCTTTAAAAATATGGCTCTTTCCTCTGTCGTCATGCGACTTTCTCTTATGGGAAGCGTCATCTCTTTGAGAGGAGTCGTGACGTTCTTCCCTCCTCCTTTGCTGCTCCTTATAAGCTTGTCTCTCTCGAGCTTTTCTAACCGCTCGCTCCTCATCAGTTTCCCTACGAACAGGGAGATAGTGTCTATCATAAGTGTCACGCCCTCCAAAGCGCCGAAAGTCATCATAATATGAGCCACTTCGCCCCATCGGAGAATCTGAAAATGAAAAAGACAAGTCTTAGAGATCTTCAAATTAAAGAAGTTAAGTGCGTATAAGTGCCAGAAATCCTAAGTGTGTGTAATGTGCAAGCTACGCGCGTCAGACTACAAACCACTCTTTGGTTGTAGAGCGATAATAGATTGTGAAGCAGGAGTCAATTTTTGGGCCGACGAAGTTTGCTGCAAAGCGGATGTCACTTCAGTTACAGGAGATGTAATTTTAATTATATCATCTTTGAAGAGCTCCTGTGAAGTAATCATCAGATCACTCAATCCCTCAAAGGTATCGTCACCATCATGTTTAGCAAGACTTTCTCTCTCAACTCCTTTATCATCAACTTTCTCGAAATGTTGAGAAGTTTCTTCTTCTTCGATTACTGGAGAGAGTGTGAGTTTGCAGGATGATCCTGCAACGTCAATAGTAGTAGAACATTTCACCAGTGTAGCCTCTACAATAGGTCCTTCCGATACAATTTCTTCTACAGAAAATGGGGCATTTAATGTCTCTGCTTGAGAACCTAGGGCACCCAATGTTTCGGTCTCAGAACTAGAAATTTCGTGAATCTGAGTAGATCGGGAGGAGTGTAGAAGTCCGAACTGATGCAAAAACTCATCTTTCAACATAAATTTGGTGCTTCTTTCTTCAGCAGCCACGGCGTTTAAAGTTTCAAAGATTGACTTGAGGCTGGGATTTCTAAGTGGAGGAGGAAGTGCTGCAAAAAGTAGAAAATGAAGTTAAGCATTTGACAATTCGAGTTTCGAAAGGCTCATGAGATGAACCGAGAAAGGCAATCTTACTTCCGACTCTCCAGATGGCATAGAATCCTAGAGGACAACGAACGAAGAAGAATTGACTTAAGAACCCGTGTGCACTGTCGGGCAAGTCTAGAATCAATTTGCGGTTTCTCGCACCTCTTACAAGTATAATTGAAGGGTGATCTTTGTTCTTCGCAAAGGTGCATAAATAGCAAGTCTCATCAAAGCTTGGAAGACGGTTGAGCGTCCTCCTAAACAGAACACACAACCCCATCAAGACGGCATAACCATTGGGGTGTAGCTGGAAGGGAGAGATAGTTAATCGAAGAAAAAGTTCTCGGAGAAAATCATTAAAGGGAGGAATAGCTCCGCTTAAGCATATCTAACGATTAACTGCGACAAAACCAAGAGGTGGCCTGTCAGCAGTATCGTTTGCTCCAGGAAATAAAGCATCTATTTTGGCAATGCCGAACTGGATACATAATTGTCTGAAAACTTTATGGCTCAAGGTGGTAGAAGTCCTTTCCGGAGGATCAATCAATGGGTTAGCAATCGAAAAAGCTTCTCCAGCTGGTCCTGTATCTTCTTGTTGAGATGTCATTCTACACAAGAAACTGGATATTCAAATATGAAGGTGCACGTTTCCTAAAAGTGTGAAGTGTTGTGCAAAACTAATACAATAACAAGCAAATATAACTGAAATCAAGTTAGTTGACATTTTAAAGAATTGGAATTTACAGTGGAAGGTGAAAAGGGAGGGTAGTGCGCTGGTGTTGGGTATGGTGTGGGGAGGTAAAAAAATAAGAGGAGGTGGAAGAGAGAACAACCTTTGTCATAATGGTGGGGAGAAATAGTACTGCCAGAATATGAAGGAGAAGGAAAGGAAGTAGAGGATATATAGTGATAAGAATAGGAAAATGGAAACTTTATGGCATCTGTTTCGGCAATGCCGAACTGGATACACAATTGTTTGAAAATTTTATGGCTCAAGGTGGTAGAATTCCTTTCCGGAGGATCAATCAATGGGTTAGCAATCGGAAAAGCTTCTCCAGTTGGTCCTGTATCTTCTTGTTGAGATGCCATTCTACACAAGGAACTGGATATTCAAATATGAAGGTGCACGTTTCCTAAAAGTGTGAAATGTTGTACAAAACTAATACAATAACAAGCAAATATAACTGAAATCAAGTTAGTTGACATTTTAAAGAATTGGAATTTACAGTGGAAGGTGAAAAGGGAGGGTAGTGCCGAACTGGATACACAATTGTCTGAAAACTTTATGGCTCAAGGTGGTAGAAGTCCTTTCCGGAGGATCAATCAATGGGTTAGCAATCGGAAAAGTTTCTTTAATTGAGTTTTGAAATTTGTAACTAAGTAAATAATAAATGAAATGAATTTCTTTGATAAGAAATAAAATGTGTTTTATTGAAACAAATGGAAGACTTGTAATTTAAAGAATTGGATTCGACAAATTTAATCTAAGATAAATTTGTAAGCTTGATATAATAAGTTGAACTTAAGGAAGTAATGTAATGGATTGAAAATTTAATTGAAATTATTTTAATGATAAATTAATTGAATGAATATCGAATGAAATCGATAATTGAGTTTAAATCGATTTGAACGTTAAATTAAGTTAAATGATTTTGGAATGAACTTATATACGAAATTCAATGAATATTTGAATTGTATTAAAATTGAAACTTGGAAATTGAATTATAGAAATTTTAAAATGAAATTGGGAAGTTATGAGATGTAATTTTGGAAATTGATTTAGAAAGACTAACGAAATGTTGATTTACGAATTCTAATTGAAATTGATTTGGTTTTGAAATATATTAACGACCAATCGGTATTATAATTACGAAGGTTATTAAAGGAACCAGAATCGGTTAGGGACATACTCACTGTCTAAACCGAAAACCACTTTAATAACTATGCGCGGAGTGTGATCCAAAATGAAGTGGTTGGAATGATGTATGTTGATGATTGAAGAAAGAGGACGATAATGGATAGCCTTGACATTTGTGTCAAATTGGAAATGACTAAAACAGGAGCCGTGCCGGGCCAAATGGGGTTAGCTACCTCGAGCGAACACACTTCTTCGTAAACTACTCATTTACTTCATGATTGATTGGTGCGCACCCTTGGTTTGGGAGTGTTGTTTCGCGGTGTTGCGATCGCTGCGGTGATGAGTTCTCACCAGTCCGGATCAAGCAAACGGTAGTTTCACTACCTTGGGTATTGCCTCATGTGCCTTGTCATACGTGTATTCCCATATACGCGACCACTACGAATTTATTTTGTATTATACCTATGAAGTACTCCCTAATATCTCACTAGTTTACGGTGGAGTTTACAGTGCTGTATAGTCTGTAATGCTATATAAAATGTGTTAAGGGGAATAATGATGATGCCTTAACACTATTTTGATATTTTACTTTACTGTTAGACATTATCTATTTATCGTACACTACTATGTATAAATAGTTTAACGGATCATGTAAGATGTTATTTCATTCATCTTTGAGTTATTGTTATTTGAATTCAAACCATATTATCTATATAAGAATATATGTCCTGATTCGAGTGTTTGTTTGTGCATATGCTCGGATCAAACTGAGGATTGCTGTTGCTGTTCTACTTGGAGCTGAAGACCGAAGACTATCATTTACTTACTTTATCAGTATTTCTCTCTCTATTTGGACTATTGGACATCTATGTTGTTCTATTTCTTTTATTTGAGACATTGTTGTATTTATGGGTAGCTTCATGAACTACTCTTATGACTATGTTGTATTTCCGCTGCACTATTCTGTTATGATGTATTTTCTGTGATTCTATGATGATTCTCATTTATATACATATACTCCATTAATGATTCGTGTTTTGCACTATTTAAGTTGACATGTGTGGATTATCGTCGATTTAAATGGTCCAAATATACGGGTTGTTACAACCCTCCTAGTCATTTGTTGGAAAATTTCCTTTCCTTATTGGATTCGAAAACCCTGAATCTATTGTAGCTTTAAATTGCCACGAGTAGAGCCAACTCCTCATCATGGCATTTAAGTGTTTATTTAGTCCATTCTATCGAGTTTGGACTGTTACTTTATTTAGCCCATTCTATCGAGTTTGGACTGTTGCTTTATTTAGACCATTCTATCGAGTTTGGACTATTACTTATTTAGCCCATTCTATCGAGTTTGGACCGTTACCTTATTTATCCCATTCTATCAAGTGGACTGTTTTCTTGGTTCTATCCATTCTGTCCAGTTTGGATTTTTCTCGGTTTATTTCCATTCTTTTAAGTCTGGTTGACATTATTTATACTCAATCATATTTTGTTTTATTTCCTGATATTGATTTCTGCTCTTGCCTGTATGGATAATATTCTTGTGAGGTAAAAACCCGTCCCGTGTTAGCGACGTGGTCTCACAGAATTTTTATATATGTTTCCTATTTTTTGAGTTATCTCATGCTGGTATTTCCAAATTGATCTGGATGTTATTTATTTATAATGCTCGAGTCAGACCGAGTATTTTCCCAGGTTGACCATGGTGTTTTGGAGATTGTAGAGAGCACCTGAAGATTCACCTATCGTAGTATTTTACTTTCCGCTGTATTATTTAGTATACCTATTGGCATTTGTAAGGTTAGGATTTTATAACTGTCCAAGTTGATAAGGTTTGTTTTAACTCTGATATACTTTGTATTTTTATGAAGAGACAGTTTCTACTATCTTTGTTATATTATATGTTGTCGATTTTACTGTGAGATTCTGTTTTTCTCTATTCTCTATTTTGTTCTTTTCTTTTATATACCCTAATAATCTGCCATTTGTCTGTTGGATGTGCGTAGAACACAGTGATAGTGTTCGATGTTGACTTTTGATGGTCAACTTGGCGGGTCGTTGCATATAATATATTTGTGCAAAGAATGATTGAAAAAAAACATATTTGCCTCCTTCGGAATCTCGTAAGAAGGAAATTTGTTTGTCACTGAATTTAACAAGGATACTTGTTTTGATGAAGTCATCTACTTCCCCAAATATAACTGCCTTCGACATATCAGCAACAACATTATCAAGCTTTTAAATCTTGGATTTCGAGCAGAATGTCAGAATGACTTCTTAATCCATATTTCGGGTTGAGATCTTAATATCTTGGTGAGTTGAATGTACAAAAAATTAAAACATTTGGAATTTCGTCTCTCTAAAGTGTAAAAATGATCTGCGGATAGGACTCGAAGTTTTCACAACTCAATCATGTATGAAGGAATCATCAAAGATTTTATCATTTCTAACTCTGTTTTTAACTCATTAGAGGCTTGGGAAAAAAAGAAAAGATGGATACGAACGAGATATCTAGCAATAAGAAGAAGAAAAAGGATTGAATATAAGACCTCTCAAGCATTTGCTGATCTCAGGTGTGTCCATATCAATGGAAAGGGTGACTCATTATTTCGTTCAATCATTTCTTTGGATAGTAGAAGATTCTACAAACACTTATTCAAAATCTCACTTATTAGAGTCCGTTTTGGAAGAATCCTCAAAGGAGTTGGCCATGATATATCTGATCCATAGCTAGATAAGCATTATACTCGATATTTATAGCAAATGTAGTTATTAATATTAGTGAGAATCAAAACAAAACTACTACAACACCTTGTAGATGATAGACTTAGGGGTATGCCCTATGGGTAATTTGTAATTTATTATAAATTAATTAACTTTATAATCAATTCTTATTCGTAATAAAGGTGTTTTCTTTCTGTTATATATTTATTATAATGTGTTATAAATAATTAAATGTTCAATTAGATATATTTAACAGAAATTCTATAAATGGTGTGTTTGTGATGGTAATTACAAATAGTCGTAATCATGGGTATTGTATCACAATTTATTATAAACACGTCATTTTAAATATTCCTAGTGAAGATGCATCAAGACTGGATATCATTGTATTCGATGAGACTAGAGTACGTAACGCTTTTCAAATGCTAGGCAGTGTATTACTCGTGACTGCTGGGGCACCAAAGGGTTACGTACTGATAATTATTGGATAACTATGGAATGACTCACTCGATAGTTCTCTATTGGTTAATATAACCAAGGTCAAACAGAAAATATCGATGTGGCTAATTTACAAAGTTCTCCTGACCTAAGAATACTGTTGATCTTCAGTATGAAAAATCCACTTTGTTTATAGTCAAATCATGGCACGATGTCCATCGAATGCCTATAGTTGGGTCGAGTGTAAGTATTGGAAGTAAAACGCTATTCAAGTGAGGATTCGTCTCCTTAGTTATATGGGGTTAGTTTCCTGGTCAAATGAAGTCAACTCAAAGTCAAAATCTCCACCCAGAGTTTAGTTTGGTTAATAATGATTGTTATTACTGAGCTAAAGATTTTGTGTTTGGACTGTAGAGTTAAATATTGACGATATTGGAATTTTGACCATTACCAAATTTCATAAGTCCAAAGTGATATAGTTTTGATGAAGAGAATTAGTGTAGATCATTGTAACTATCGGGTTACATTTAATAAAGTAAAATTAGATTTTACTAAAACCGAGTAAATGATAACTTTGGTCATAATGTCACACCATCTGCCAAGTGATTATGAACATTAATATTCGAATTGTTCAATATTAATTGCTGACCAAATTCACACCTAAGAGTCACACAATCGAAACGATGTATACTCCTTTTACCATCCAATTAAATTAATTGTAATTGTTATAAATTAATTAGTATTTATGAAAAATTAATTATAAAATTTTATATTTGACGTGTTGAACGATGTTAGACGGTGTATTTATAATATTTATAAATATGCCAATTGATATACAATATGTACGCGTTTAAATTTGGGTTTAAATGCAACGAACATCGTTGGGGGCTTGGAATTGTTTTTGAGGCCCAAAAGAAACTTGGAAATTTCGGCTATGATGCTTGCATAGGAGGTCGGCCACATATTATGTGGCTTGGTGGATTTGAATGGAAAGAGGAGTGGAAATGGTAAGAGAGATATTACAAATTGTGACTCGCTTTTCACTCTCCTATCTCCCTTTAAATAAGCCATTGTCTATTCATTCTTTCTAAACTTTTTGCTCCTCCTCCTACCTGCAATTTTCAACTAGAAATATCCCCTTCCAAACCCCATAATATCCAAGCACAAATCAAATCAAAACACCATGATTCGATCAATAGTGGTAAAGCAGTTCGACAGCCAGCAACTCTATAATTTGGAATTCGATTCAATTATCCATTTCACTACTTTTAAAGTGTGTACTCTATTCATTGGTGAGAGGTATACTTCTGATTTATAAATATCATTAATTGCTTAGTTAATTAGTCAATCATATGTTAGCTAGATAGACCTTATCACAAATCGGTATATTACTGTATTATCACATGTCGATGGTTATATAATGTGTCCATAATAATAAAAAATTGTATAGTAGCTAGTCTTCGAATAGCTCACGGCCTGATGATAAAAAAATTATTTTTTTATTATTAAAATATTATTATTAAATGATTTATCAATTAAACCAAATTATAAAATATTATTTCATATGATATATGTATTTAAAAAATTTGAAAAAAATTTGTACACACTTATAAACCATTTCATAGTAAAAAATTATTATTTTATACAAGTATGAAGGCACGTCCGATGGACGTGAGTAAGGAAAGTTGTTGTAAAATTGGTAGGGTGCGAAGAGGGCAGTTGGAAATGTGTAAGGGGGACGAAAAATATTACCGTGCCAAGTGATGTTGTTGTGAAGTATGCATATGTTGTCGTATTTCGTATCGGAAATTTATTGGTGGAAAGATGAAAGGAAAGTACCACAGTTCAATTAGCAAGTATCTTTCTAAGGCGTGATAATGGTTGTTATTTTAGTCGAATATAGTTGTAAGAAAGAGAGTTGAATGAATAAAGATTAGGCGATGTCTGTTTGAAATCTGTAAAATACCTTGTTCAATTACAGAGTTGGTAATCATGTTGTGACTGAACGTAATGGACGTATTAAAACTTATCCGTTGGGACGCACAGTAGGTTTGATGGAAATTTGTGGTTGTAGTGTGTAGTACAATGCTGTACCATTGAATATGGAGGTAGATAAATGGTAATGGTGCTTATGTTAGAGAAGGCAAGTGGATTTGTACGTCGACATTAATGTATGTTCGTAAAAAGAGGAATGTAAATTACATGTATATATTCATGTAGACAATCGACGTTGTGTTGTGTTGGATGATGCGTGTATTGGTGAGGCAATATGACTGGTGAAGTTGATGATATGTGCGGACAGGAAAAGAGTGATGCGGACAAACATATAAAATTAAAAAGCTAATTAGTTGAAGAAAGCGGAACAGACAACTGGAAATCAAATCATAATTATGAGAATGGAATGAAAATTTTTACAGTGCTTATGTAGGAAAAAACATAATGCTGCTGTACGGAACAAAGGTACAAAGGCAAATACGAAATGGTTGCTAAAAATGTAAAAAAGATGGACGTTGTAAAAGCTCTAGCACGAACGATCAGCTAGAAAACGATCCACAATCTTATCGCACTGTTCAATCTGCAAGAGGGAAGAAAATTATGATTAGGTATTAGCGGATTAAGGTTAGTGGGGTAGAAGAGTGGACGTAAATAGTTAAAAACATATAGGAGTATTGAAGTAAACAAAAACGTATATATGCGTTTGCATATGTGAACATATGTTGTTAGGATTAAAGGAAGAAGTAGACGTATTGTAGCATACCACTTCAGGAGTAAAAAAAGTATCCCAGTCATAGTTGTCTGAACAGTGTGGAAGAAGTTGCGGTTCAGTAGTTACTGGTGCTTGTACATCATAGTCGGAAATGTGAGAATACTTGTCATTTAATTCCACGTTTTTTCCAATAAGCGGTCGTAGCGGAAGAGGAACGTTGTTGTTGCAGTCGGTATCATTTTCTGATGGAATAGGAGGAGCAGTATGGTTTTTGATGGTGTTTGAAACTCCAACCCTAGCATCAGCAAATGAGTGCGTCTGTTTTGTTTGATGTGCGCTTTTACGTTCTACCTTTTCTGTGCTGATGGCTGTTGCAGCGTCTTTTTGTTGAACGACAGATTTCCGCTGCGAGGAAAAAAGTGTATGTTAGTGGCGAGAAAAAGTTAAAGAGTGGGGTATACAAAATGTGCGCAATGGAATTTACAGTGGAATGTGAAAAGGGAGGGTAGTGCGCTGGTGTTGGGTATGGTGTGGGGAGGTAAAAAAATAAGAGGAGGTGGAAGAGAGAACAACCTTTGTCATAATGGTGGGGAGAAATAGTGCTGCCAGAATATGAAGGAGAAGGAAAGGAAGTAGAGGATATATAGTGATAAGAATAGGAAAATGGAAAGAGTCAGTGTGTTGTGGAGTGTTAAGTGGGCCATTTGGTGGGGAGTAAATAAGGGAGGTGTAAGAGGACTGAGTTG
This sequence comes from Allium fistulosum, assembly GCA_030737815.1. Classification (NCBI taxonomy): domain Eukaryota; kingdom Viridiplantae; phylum Streptophyta; class Magnoliopsida; order Asparagales; family Amaryllidaceae; genus Allium; species Allium fistulosum. The sequence continues at coordinate 416,992,138 of CM060907.1, read as the reverse complement.
AATTGGTTACATGTGTTCTTTGTTAAAAGCTGGATGCAGAATATGTGGTTGTATGGTACCCAGCTATGCAAGTGGTAGATTGCAGTCTGTTATACTGTGTGCTGTCAGTTCAGCAGTAGATAGAATGGGTATGCAGAGTTAACAGGAAAAAATAAGTCAGATGTTTACTGCATTAAATTAGAAATTTGAATCGTCTAAGCAGTAGCATGCGTACGTAATATTGTCCAAAAATCTATGTTGAACGATTCTTCAAACTGCTGTACAACATAAGCAGTAGCAGGCATAGTACATATTATTGTACAAAAAAACCATTTTTAAGGAGGCTGCAAACTGGTATACAACATAAGGCATGCATATGATTAGCAGTACTGTAGGCTCGTTTTTGTATATGGTACTCATCAATTACTGATGATTGCATGATGTCATCAACAAATTAACTGCCAACTACATTGTCTGCATATTGTAATGCATCAATTTTGTCAAGGTCGTTCCATACAGGTTCAGGCTGTGAATTATTTTCGATCATTTTTGCCTTATCTTCTTCAAATTTCTGCATGCAGTCGTTGAGTAATGTTGGGTAGTAGTCCGAGAATATGTTGAGGAAATTTTGAGCGATGTTTTGAACTGCTCTGTTCCACTGACCACTTCTGTTTTTTTGCAGTGAAGGGATTATAATAGGCAAGATCATCTTTATATTTTGCTTTATTACATTGTCGATGTGATCGCTGTTCCATAACAGAAGTGCCCTCTGAGCTACCTAAAAAATGCCAGTAAAATAGTTGATTTACCCTGCTTGTGTTAACAATCACGGAAAAAAGGGAAAAAAGGGAAAAAAGAAACATAGCAGTCATACATCATGTTATGTATTAAATTTAAAGTATGAATGAAAATATAAATCCAATATCTAATATTGGATTTAGATAACAACATATATATATATATGTATGTATATATGTGTGTGTGTGTATATATATATATGTGTGTGTGTGTGTATGTGTGTGTGTGTATATGTGTATGAAAGGCCAATTTGTGTTAGATGTCTACAGTGGTAAAGAACGTAGTAGGTCACTGCATTAGTGCAAAGTTAATTATATATATGGTACACAAGTGAAAGTTGAGTGGAGTAAAAATGTATAAGTAGTGAACATAGAGAAAATGTTTGTAAACGAATGCAAAAAGTAAAAAGTGGATACATCACTGTATTAGCAAAGCAATTATGTGACAATTCATAGAAGTAAGCTACAGCCATATCATGAAGGAAAACACGATATGTTGTCAACCAATATATGTGTGTAGTAGATGAAAGAAAAAAAAATGTGATATTTTTTGTTTCATCGGTTTACAGCAAGGAATAACAGGACGTTGGGGAATTATAAGTACAGAGTAGGAAATGAAGTAATAAATGCAGAGGAGATTTGAACGTACCTGGCGATCAAACTATGAGATGGAAGATGACAGCTGGTAGACAGATGGGTGGGAAGTGGAAAATGAACTGCCCGCGTACGTGTAATGGAGCGAACTTTGAGGAGGGAGACGTGTGCAACGTCGTAGTGCCAGTCCTCATTTATTAGTAGAGATGTGGGAAAAAGAAAAAAAAGCAGCTTTATTAGTAGACAAAAAGTAAATTAATGCATTTATTTTATGATGAATGAGTCATGTTTTGCATACATGTGAGTAAAACATCTTTGTAAACTACATTTCTAGTATAAGTTCCTTTTTTCCTCTTAATGTTTCCATTTTGTACTAATACCGTTGTTGTTCGACATCCAGTACCACGGGACAAAGCTACGTACAGCTGACCATGAGTGAAAACATGTTGTGAAAGATAAATGCCAACGTTTGGAATTGTTTGGCCTTGGGACTTGTTAATTGTAATTGCAAAAGCTAATTTTACTGGAAATTGTTTTTGAATTAGGGTGAAAGGCATGTGTACATTTTCTGACGGTTTTAGTGGTATGTGGGGGATAAATACTCTCATACCGTGGAAGTGACCAACTGTAATTTCAGCATCTATAAGATTTCTATGGAAAACACGACAGGTTAATCGAACACCATTACACAATCCAATTTTGGGGTCAATATTCCGAAGAAGCATGATTGGGGATCCTACTTTAAGAGTTAGTTTATGAGGTGGTAATCCACCCGGTGCGAGAGAATGCAAGAATTCTGGTTGGTACAAATTATTCGTATCGTCTTCAACTGAATCGAAGGAGTAATAAATTTGCTCAATGCCTGGGAACATGTGTATTACTTTACTATTGAGTTCGTCAACTGTCTCATTTGTTGGTGCTAATATGACTCTATTCATTATGTAATCCATATCGAACAATTTGGTAGCAAGGTTAGGGGAAACAGAGTGAATGGAGTTTGGGTTAGTCCAATTTATGAAAATATCATCTGGAAGTTTGATCATGTCATCTTGTACGTATGGTTCGTCCCCATCTCCAACACGTAAGACAAAGTCGGCATATGGAGTATCATTTGTAGCACGCATATTTTGTGTTAAGTGTATGATGTGAACGGACGACCATAAGACTGATCTTACTATGCATGCGTCAACTGTTTGAGCCATAGTACCTTTACTAACGATGGGCAAAACTTGACGGAAATCACCTCCTAAAATGACAACTTTACCACCAAATGGTTTAACGGTATTGGTTAGATCTCTTAACGTTCTTTCCACTACCTCAAATGCGTGGCGATGATCCATTGTAGCTTCATCCCATAGTATAACAATGGACGCATGTAGTAGTTTGGCTGTATCGGATTGTTTGGGAATATAACAGGTGGAGGAGGAATCAAGGTTTATTAGTATTTTAAAGCGAGAATGTGCAGTTCGACCACCGGGTAAGGCTATAGAAGCAATACCTGAAGTGGCAACTGGAATTGCAATAAGTCCCTGACCCCGTGAGTGAGCTAAAATTGCTCGATATAAATAAGTTTTTCCTGTTCCACTTGGATCGTCAACGAAGTAAATTGAGCTTGTTTTCGAGTTTATCGAATTCATTATCATATCAAAATCCTCCTTCTGCTATAAGTTGAAATTGTTTACGGATTCTATGTCTGCCTATGGTATTTCGATCGAATGGTCCTGTAAAATAGTGGTTGTAGTGCTATAATCGGTAGAGTAATTAAGAGTATCATGTGGTAAGTCGTAATCAAAAACTGATTTATTGTATTGGTTTAGTAGGTCATTAAGATCAGAGAGACAGTGAAGGAGTAAATGGGCATTGTTTGCTGTGGAAGTGGAAGTATGCTGATAATCTTCAATTAAATGTGGAGAGAAGTCTTCCCACAGCTGTCACACATGACTTGGTTCACAGTATACCAAAATCGTTATGAATAATCTTCGTAGTGCAGAAGGCATATGTGTGTTTGAAGCATCTGTTAAACAGTCTTTAATACTATCATTATTTTCTAATAAACCTCTACGTTCAGCCGCTTCTTTGAAGGTATGATATTGTACTCCACCAGTGGTAAGTAAATGGTTAAAGGATAATGGTCCCTTAACATGAGTTAATAACAATCGTAAAAAATAACGATCGCCTTCTAGGGGGGATACCGTGTACATTCTGCCTATTACCCTACGATTGTTTCGTCTACGAATCCAAGCCTTTTGTTTGTAGTCCCACCAATATTTCTCGGGGAACTCATGATAAAAGTATTGTCGTGCATCCGCATAGCTAACATTTGTGTTGAAGAATTTAGTAAGCATTGTTTTTGACCTGGCCTGGTCGTTGAGAACATGTTGTAACTGTTCAGTTGACAAAAACTGGATGGGTTGTCTGTTTGGTAGATGTATTTGTAAACCAATAACGGAGGGTGAAATATTATTGAGAGAGAATTTAAATATTCTCCATAAGGCCTCGGGAGCACAGACCCAGCGTGCATTACTGAATTTCAAAATTTCATCGTCATTATCGGTTGGTGTAGTAGAAACAGTAACTGACATATGATCTGGTCCCTTGTACACGTACTTGTAAATATACTTTATGGATTTGATACTGGAGCAAATTTCAACATTTATATGATAGTCATATTTCAAAAGTAAGTAGGGATTATAAGGAACTACCCAACGGTTGTCAACTGTATGTTCAGCTATTTCACAATGAGTTTGATTATCGAGACGTCTGTAAATTGGGTATGAGTCATTTCCTTTTAAAGCGATGGGCGCGAAAGGTTTAGGAAACCCTTTGTTACACATGCCGTTTTTTATACAAACGGCGGTAGGGTTGAACCGACCACAGGGACGATGAATCATGTGTTTCATGATAGTAGTATACAAATCAGGTTCAACATCCTTGTTGGGAATTTCAGCTCTAACTATGGCATCGTATTCATCGGGATTGCTAATTTTATCATTTTCAACTAAAATAAGTAGAATATGTGAGTGTGGTAGGCCTCTTTTTTGAAATTCAATTACATGCACATGGGTGACGACCTTACCTAAAATGCCTTTGTCAAACAAATCACGTTTTAACTGTTCTAATTTAGCGTGAAAAACCCTGGTCGTTAAATCAGGTCGATCGGGTGGTTGTTGACCAGGAAGGAGTTCGTTAGTAATTTCTATCCATTTAGCATTACAGGTTACAGTAATAAATAAATCAGGCTTTCCATACCTCTGAACTACTGCCATTGCGTCTTGGTACCGCTGGTGCATATCACGTGGACTACCAATGTGAGAGGAAGGAAGAAATTTTCTCACACCAATATTATCTGAGTAGATGAGTCGTTGATTAGGTTAGAAATAAAGGTTGTAGGGAGGTAGTAGTAAGTGGGTAATATGATGTGGTGAGTGTGAAAAACTTACTTGCCAATGTCTCTCCCATGGTGAGAGCATCTTGCAAACCTTGATATAGATCAGCTCTAATGGTATCTTGGTTGTTACGAAGAAATCTAAGGCGCATGGTTTCTATTTTGACAAACATGTCAACTGCATATTGTTGAAATAGGCGTCCACCGAGCAGAATAAATGATACATCTGCTGGTCGAATCTAAGGAGATAAAAATATGTTTAAATGCAACAGTAGTAGGAAAATAATACGTAACAGATAACAGTATGATTTGGAAAATACTTGTGTATTGACTGATATATTTCTAATGGTCAGATAGTGGTATTTATGTTTACAGCATAGGATGGTTGTGGGAGTAAAAGCAAAGGTGGATTTATTTTTACAGGACATGAAAATCTATTAGTATATGGATAACTGGTAGTGTAGCGTTTATACCCGCATAAGATGGGAGTAGTAAGATGCACAACTGATGTGATTGTTTCCATTATCGTGAACGTTCAAATCCCACCCATGGTCACCATACGGGAGCAACAGAGGATATTGTAGTGGGTCATAAAATCCGGCTGTATCTGGAACTCGTTGAAGATTTCCACTTCTTGTTTCAATAATGACATCCCTACCTTGTAAGTCACATACTTCGTCTCCTACAACTATCGCAGCTACTTGTGATGCGGTTGGTAAGTCGTGACGATGTCGGTTTACTGTAATCTCCTTTATTTTAATTATACAATTTTCAATATCTTCACATTGCCCAAGTTGACGGAAGATGGATACGTAAGGGTTGTAGGTATCTAGAATGTGCTGTAAGCGGAGAAGTACATCCAATCTCAACGTCTAATTATCAATTTGTCAATTTTAATCTTGTGGTCTATGTCGTAGATGTAAAGTTGTAGATATCTCGGTCTGCTTTCAGTTGTTGGTAAAACACTTCCAATACGATGATATATGGAACCCTGGGCACGATAGGAATAAATCCCAGTTGTTACATTTGCTAGGTTTTGATCTATATCTGCACCCATTGATGTAAAAGCAAATGCATTATTATAAGCTCCGATGTTTTTCCTGTAATGCATACCAACTTCACCTTGATCCATAAATAAATTGTTTAGTTCCTCTGGAGAAGTGGGTCGACAAATAGTAATACTTCCATTGGAGCAACAAATTTGCGAAGTTTCAACATATAATTTTTTGGCTCCACGGAATGAGCAGTATGTGGGTTGTGGTAGTAGGTGAGGACGAAGAGAAGTCGTTGGGATAAAGTTTCGACCATAATTTTGAGTGGTGGTAAAAGGGGGAAGAGGTTCTAAATCTTGTTGATTTTCAGATGGTGCAGTTCCTAAAGATGGATTACGAACCATGAGATAAATAAAACATATATTGATAATGGAGGATGGAGGCGGGGTGGAAAAAGGTGGAGAAAGTTATGGACGTAATTAAAAAGGGAGGGTCGATGAGGTATCAAATTGTGAAATACAGTGACCAACAGAAGCTGTTGTTACTACGGTAAGGGTTAACTGTATTGGGATTTGATTTACTTTGGTACGGTTTGTAAAAAAATATGTTGCCCATGTGAATAAAGAATTTACTGATAGTTATAACAGTTAAAATTTTAATCTTTTTATGAATAGAACAGTTGTATGAGTGGAGCTTATGTGTTAAGGGGAAAGTAAAAAATAGTAGACAGTAGGCAGTGCTAATAGAGGGAAATAGAGGTAAGTGAATAGCAGTGTATAAAACTGGGAAGGTGGTACACAGGTATGTAGAAGGGAGCGTAGGTAAATTATGTAATCATGTATGCAAAACCAAAGGGGACATGTTTAGTAGAATGAATACTAATTGTTATAACACCTGTTATAAAAATAAGTAATAACATAGAATTCGTTCAATTTTGCAAAATGCTAATGATTAATAGATTGGGTAGATCAGTAATAGTGAAATAAAAGAAGGGCCAAAAGAGTATTCTCCGAAACTTCAAATCATGTATAGTTTTGTGGGAAAAAGTTAAGAACAGCAGGTGGCTAGTTTGCCATCTTTCTGTCATGTGTTTGATAATATTTTGTTGAAACCTCAAATGTTCAAACCAAAACGTGTTATGCTTTGAAAACCAAATTTATGTATACCTTTTTGAAAAGCAAATTTATATATACCTTTTTGAAAACCCAAATTTATATATACCTTTTTGAAAACCCAAAGGTATACATATTCGAAGTCCATTTGTGAAATGTGAAGAATTATAAACAGTGATATACAGTCCATAGGTTATGCGATTTAAATTATATGCTCAAACGACAATTCACATGAAATTCAATACGCTTAAAGCTTAAAAATGTACAAAAAGCCTTTATTTTAAAACTCATACTTGTGCTCAAAATTAAGTTATTTCAAACCTGGTGATGTGCACATAAATTGATGTGTATATAAACATTTTTTAGGCTTTTAAACCTGCAATCCCTATTCTTTTGCAATTTCGAAATATGTGTAAGGCTCCGTACTTTCAATAGTTATACATATGAATCTTTACAGTTGAAACCAAATACGCTTGAACCTTACATATTTTGAACTATACAGTATGAAGTCTGAGGTAGTGGAACGCAATATGTACGGCAATCCATATACTTTCGAAATGTATGCACTTGGGGAACCTAGTATATATAAAACTTTATGTTCTTACGTAAAATTTCGAAGAAGGTATTTGGTAATCAAAGCCCAAGTATATATGTATATTTGAAACTGTATATGTTTATAAGACCGTACACTCATTTGAAAACCGATGTATATTTGAAGCGTCAAAACTACATAGATATGTATATAAAGAAATATTATATATTTTAAAACCTGACACATTAGAAATGTTTGTGCATTCAAAATCTAATATAGACATTCTTAACCTTATAATTGTATTGACACAACGGTATACGTTATAAAATAATTTACGAAACTGCAGTTGTAATTTGCAGTTTGAGAAGTTGGCGGGGAAAAAATAATTGTATAGGGTGTGTAGTAAATTTTAGAATTCACGGATGTACATAGAAATTTGTAATTGGTACGCACATTGTCGGCCTATGTATGGACTGTATGGGATGAGGGTGAAGTAAAACTGCACGAAATGCAGACCCAGTAACGGTGTGGGAAAAGAGTTGTAAGTAAAGCAAAATGGAAAAGATCAGAAGACAAACCTGATGTAGATGGTAGCTGCAATTCTAATGTCATCAGCTGTCGTGCACGTCGTTGTCATCTACGGTTAGCCAGCTGAACTTGTCTTGCTTCGTTGGACAATCGTTGGCATCAGGCTCGTTGTGCCAACCTACGGTATTCACGTTGCTCATAATCCATCTGCTTGGCAGTCAAAGCTGGGAAAAAGCTGAGTGACTGAGTAAGTGATGAATAAACAGGGCAATAAGGCAAGGTAAAGTTGGTGTAATCGAAAAAAGTGATGTTGTGGAACAGTGGGTGAAAACCGATGGACGACAGTGTCAGTGTAAACGGAGAGACATGAACTGTGAAGCAGTGATGTAAGCAGGAAAGAAGGGGGGGAATACGTAGGTGGTGCAAGTTTGCAAACGTGAGAACAAACGAAAGGGGATGCAGAGGTTAAATAAAGTTGATATTTGTGTACGTAGTCAGTGTAGGAGGAAAAAGAAGGAGATTTTTTGGAGTTTGAACGGGAAAAAAAACAGAAATGTTCAACGTGGAAAAAGTCAGCAGGGATTTACTGCTATTTTTTGCAATATGTGGGCCGAAAGTAGACTGTGCATTGGGATATTTGAGAAGATGGAAAAACAGTCGATTTTGAAAGTAAGTAAATGGGAAAACCGGTAAACAGTAATCAGCAAAACAGAAAAAAAGTATCAGATATTTTAGATTTTGAATCAGTAAAATAGATGAAATGTGAAAGTGGAATAAGTCAAAGTGTAGTAACTGAAGTGTTGAAATATTTGTCAGAGGTCAGTTGGAGGCTGCTGTACAGCTGAAAATCAGTAAATTGACATTCCTAAATATTGCAGTTTTCTAATTAGAACGCAAATGGTTGAACATCAAAATAAACTAATGCTGCACTGAAATGTTATGTAGTGTTGTAGTACAAATGAAATTTAACTAAAATACAAACATATATAATATATGTGATATCCCGAAATTTTTAGCAATATAAATTTAATAATCTGTGTTAAAATTAAATAGATTTGATGATATTGTTAATAATAGTTTTGAATTTAATTTGATAATCTTCTTTAATAAATATTTAAATGGGTGATCTTATCTTTTAAAAGCTAATTTAAATTATTCTATTTATAATGTGTGTATATATATATATATATTAGTATATATATAATGTAAATTGATAAGCTTTGTTTTAAATTTTAATAAATAAAGGCATGTTTCCTAATTCTAATATTTTTGGTAATTTGGAAATTTGATTTAATTTAATATTGAATAAATAATCATATGACTTTCAAATACTCAAGATAAAAATTTAATTGTTTAAAATTGATTATAGCTTGATAAAATAAGTAATTTATTAATAAAAAGATAACTTCTTTTATAAATTATTTTAAAATTTAATAATGAGCTATATTAATAATGTAATGTCTTTACAAATGGATTTCTAATACAAATAGAAATTGTTACTTTAAATTTATTTATATATATATGTACTTTGGAAAGCTATGATTTGTAAATTTAAAATAACAATCTTTCAATAATATTTAAAATAAATCTTATAAATAATAAGCTTAAGTATAAATCAAAAATATGATATTAACATAAATATAAAGATAAATATAAGCAAATGTAATATAAAAATATATATGTACATAAAATAATTATGCATGTGAAGAGTAGTTGCAGGCTAGAACAAAACAAAGTATATATGTACATGAAGTTAAAAACAAACCTGGTAAAAATAAAATATGTATGTATGCAAGGCAAGTAATATCTCTAAACAAAGTAAAAGAAAATATCTATGTACAAAATAAGATATGGATGAAACATAAGGTACATTAGCATTTAATGCTTCCATTTCTTAACAGCAAACAAGGTCAAATCGAAATATTTAAACATCATTTCTAGGTTTACAAAAATCTCTGATCAGAGAAAAATAGAAAGATAGTGTACCAGCATTTGCAAACCCAGATAACAACTTCCCCTGTAATCTTTTCCTTCTATATATACATCTCTTCTCATTTCTAATTCGATCATCAACAACAGCAAACCAGAAATAAGAACTTTATTTTACAAACTTAAACAACTTCATCAAACAAAAGCAAGGTGATTTAGAGGAAGATCAAGCAAAACATTTTACAATTTTAAAAGTTCAAAACTGTTTTCAAAATCTGAATGCTCTGTCCATCTTCTCAGATCAACGGTGAGTAACTTCACTTTTAAAAATTTAAGTAGGTAAATTTGGTTGCATGCTATTTAATTTGAAATGAATGTGTATTGTATGATATCTGCTGTGTATATATTCATGTATAGTATGCATGTTGTTTCTTCAAAGTACTCTTTGCTTATACCTTCCAGTATTCAAGTTTTGATTTAAAAATTCAAACCTTTTGATCTTGACTCTGTTTAAATTTAAGTTTCAAATGAAACTTGTTTGTTTAATCATAAACTTTAGTTTTAAATTGTACTTAAGTTTGAAAATAAATATGCAGATGTCTCTGGAAATTATAAACAGATGATCAAACATTAAATTAGTGAATATTCAAATACCATGATTCGATTTTTCAGAGTTAGGATCTGAATCATCATACAAAATCATGATTTTTAAAAGCAAAATCACAATTTCTGGTGTTATGATTAGAGAGCAGTTCAGGTTTGTCTGAATTGTGCATTTTTGGTTGCCTCTGATAATCCAAATGATCGGAGAGGTCAGGATTTTCAGTGATGATAGTGGAGTGATCGAAGATGATAGAAAAATTGGTAGGAAGTTGATCAGAGCTATCTGGCGACGGTGGTTGGCCGAGGAAGTTTGTAACCCTAGTTTTAACTAGGTTAGGTGTTTCGATTGGCACGTCTGCTCTGGTTGATCGAGTTCAACCGAACTCAGGGGGAAGAAAGCAGGTGAGTTGACGAAGGCTTGGCCGGAATTTTAGAGTCGCTGATGGTCGGAGGAACGAGTACGATGGTGGTTTTAGGTTTAGTCTGGTTCCAGACTTCTGTTCCAGGTTTTGTTTTGAAAGCTCGAATTCAAATTTCGAGTCTATATTGGTTTTATGTTGATCGTGTTAGGGTGCGAAGTTGATTTCTGATGTGGGAAGATCATCGGAGATGGCCAAAGTTGGAAGTAGCCATCGTGCATGTGCACGGTGTACATTTGTTGTTTTGGTGAATTCTGGTTTGGGACAAAGGAGGTTGCTCGAGTTTAACTCGAGTGATTCGAGTGTTGGACTCGAAGTAACCTAGGGTTTTGCTCGAGGAAAATATAGGTTGTCTCGGGTAAACTTTTAGTTACAGGTTTTAACCTGTAAGTTTTTAAAAATTTAAAACTGGAATTTAAAATGTGAACTAGAGATTTAAAACTAGATTTAAATCAAAGTTTAAGTTGGATTCAAATGTAGATTGAATCTCAGTTTTAAAATAAATAAGTTTTTAAAATTTAAATTGTTTGAACAACTTTAAAATGTTAAATATTTAAATTTAAAAGTAAAGCTTTAAATAAAACAAGAGATTTAAACCTAAGTTTAAATCTGGATTCAAATCCAAATTTGAATCATAATTTTGAAATAAAGGAAGTTTTTAAAATTTAAGTGTTCAAATAACTTTAAAGGTTTAAGTTGTATTTTAAATATTATTTATATTACAAAATGAATTTGGTTTTAAACTCCTTTAAACTTCTTTTATAAAATAAGTAATTCTTTAGCATAAGGTTTAAAGGGTTTTTAAATGGTTTTAAACTTTGTTGAAGTTAAGTTTGTCTTCATTTTAAATCTTAAATTTAAAATGAGATTTGGAAACAAATTTAAAAGTAAATTGTTTTAAATTGTTTTGTTAAAAATAATGTAATCATTAATAAGAAATGTTCTTATTTTAAAGTGAATAAAGATTTAATGAATTGTGGTTCATTAAATTAGTAAGGTAACTAAATGGATCATTGATTAATTTATTTAATTAAGAAATTAAGGATTTTAATTAATTAATTAAGGTTAAGGTTAAGGTAATTAAATTGAAATTAATAATGGTTAATTTGAGTTAATTACTTAAGAGAAGTAATTAATAAATTGTTAATGAAGGTCATTAACTTAAGATTACTAAATAATTAATTAGTGTGATTAATTTTTATAATTAATTAGATTAATTAATTAAGGATGATCATTTTGGAATATGATTAAGTATAATTACTTAATGAAAGAAATTAAGGAAATTAATTACTCAAGGTAATTAATTTCAATAAATGGGATTAGATTAAATTAATTAAATAAGTCTAATTAATTTAGAATAATCATTTGAGAAGTTGATAAGTATAATTACTTAGGGAAGTAATTAAAAAGATAATTACTGAATGTAATTAATTTAATCATGATTTAATGATAGCAATTTGAGTATAATTACTTTGTGAAATTAATCAAGGGATTAATTAAAGAGAATTAATTAAGGGGTAATTAATTGATGTAAGGCAGTAATTAAGGATAGTTAATTACTGGATGGGATTAATCAAGGATGATTAATAATTTTAGTTTAATTAAAGATTAATTACTTAATGTAATTAATTTAAATGTGATAACTAATTAAAGAAGTAATTAGGGATCATTAACTAATATATAATTAATGATGTAATTAAGAATTGATTAATTAAACTAATCAATTAAATGATAAGTGTTTAAGTGTAATTAATTAATGTAATTAATTAAGGAGGAATGTAATTAATTATAATTAATTAATTAATGAAGTAATTAAAGGTTAATTATTGTATTGGGTTAAAAATAATTAATTTGTGAAATTAATTAAAGGATAATTACTTGAATGTAATAAAAGGGTAATTAATCAGGGATGATTAATTAAGATGGAAATTAGAGAATGATTAATTAATTGATTTGTAATTAATTAATGGTTATGTAAGTAAGATTTATAATGATGAAGTAATTAATTTAATTTACTTTAAATTAATTAGAAATAAGGTAATTAATTTAATTCATTTTAAATTAGTTTTAAATGGTGTGATTATTAATCCTTGTTTATATATGGATGGATGATATTGATTTCCTTGAATGGTTTGAAATCTCAGATATGAGATAAGTAATGCTGTGTGATATGGATGCTTTGGTTGAAGTATGATGATAATGTGAATTATCTGTTTGTGATGATAATATGAACTATCTATTGTGATATTATGAATTATCTATCTGTGTGTATATGGATAATGAATTGAATTGTTTTAACTTTAAAACAACTTGGCCTTAAAAGATACGTTTTGGATTTCGATGAGACCGGGATCGGGTTTCCAGATTTGGATATCCGAATACCACATCGATCCAAATTAACGATAGGTCGTGAATCTAAAGAAGAGGAAGATTCAGAGTGCAAGGGTTATTATCGTTAACTCTGAGGGTGATTCCAAAATGAGTGTAACGAGATAATGCCTTCAGTTTCATTCGAACCCGAAACAAACTTGTATGGATTGAATGCTTTCAGAACATCGTCAGGTGGACGATGAGCATTCTAAGAGATGTGTTCTCTAAAGGTAATCGTGGCCTCAAGCCTCATCAACCGGGAATGGCTAAAACAGGGGAGGTGCAGCAAGACTTCGTAGGTAGCACCCACTTGAGAGCGAGATATACCCCTGTCTAGAGGTCCCTTCTTATTATTTCGGCTGTGTGGGCAGTTGATTGCAACAACTGCTGGGGTTGTTTCATTCGGGACTATCCAGTAAGGGATGGTTCCGTCTTTGTGTTGCAGGGGAGCGGGCGTACTCCTTGGTACGGTGATCTAGGCTACGTACTATGACGGACGGTACCCCAGTAGCCCTGCCATTGTATGGAATCCAATCTCCAATAAGTGCCCTCGGATTTGATTGTATTACCAACTTGTTGGCTAGTATACTGGAATTTAATCATGTAACAATTTCAACTATTTCTTATTTACTTGAAAACCCTAGACCTATTATAATATCATAGAATTTCCTATCAAATGTTAGCGTAAGGTAAAAACTTTTCCATGTTTATGTGTGGGAAGTCTTACGTGATACCTTTTGTTTTCAAAAGATTTTCAAAGTTAAGCAACTTTAACCTGTTACTCATACCAGACCCATGTCTGACCCGGAGTTTATCTTCTGTTTTCTTAAACTCTTGGGTACTCAAATTTTTATGAGTAGCCAAGGAATTTAGGTTAGCTTTGACGAATTGTGGAGGAGCAATGGAGCAGGAGGCTTCGGCGTTATAGATATATAGTTTTCCGCTGTGCTAGTATCTCTGTGTTGTATTTGAGTTGTATCGAGTTGTATTAACTAGATAGGAGTTTATAACTGTATAGTATGTGATGTATTATCTGTGTAACTCTGATGGATGTTGTATATTATGTAATACTTATGCGATTAATATAATTTATTCGTTCCACTGTTGAGATTCTGATGTTGTTTCTTCTTCCTTCTCTATCTTTTCTCTTTTCTATCCCTTTCTTTCCCCATCATGATATGACTTTCTGGTGATAGAAAGTTGGGTCGTGACAGTTGGTATCAGAGCGCTAGGTTGAGCGAATACCTAAGCTCTGGAGTGGTATCTTTCTTGAGAGAGCGTATTTGTAATTTTGAATATATATATGTATATTTATATTTCTACCTATCTGTTGGGATACCTGTTCGGGTTTTCCAACATAAGTTATAAAGGTAGATAGGGTAGTGGTGTGTGTAACACGACTACCAATGGTTGGATTTTGAATGTTTGAGGTTGGAAGTGTATCTGTCGAGACTGTTGACCTAATACCATCTCGAGTGAGCTTTGATGTGATAAAGGATTTCATCGATCTCTGAAGGAAACCTGTTAAGGTTTGGAGTTTATCTTTGAAGTGTAGGTTGGATGAGCTAGAGTTTGGATCTGTCGGTTGGGCAGAAGCGAGTCGTGATATCTTGATACCTCAAGATGTAGTAGCTGTGTGATGAGACACAGTAACTATGGATGTCTCCGAAGATGTTTCTTTGGAACAAGTTAAGGAAGTGTGTCTGCTTCGGTGTTGTGGCTGTGTTCAGCAGGATGTTTCCGTTTGGTTTGAGGTCCGAGTTTCTCGAATAGCTTTGGATTAGGAATTCCTTGGCATTGGTGTCAGCAGCGCAGCTCGGAGTGTTCTGTGTGTTGGCAAGGAAGCTTTCTAGCTTAGCAGTGGAGTTTAGAAGCAGCAGAGTGGTTCCGTTTCTTCGTTGGATTGGCTAGTTAAGCGTAAGCTGTTCTGTTTGGTTAAGAGAGAACGGTTTTTCTTTGGAATTAGGCTGGATTAATCGCAAAAGTGACTTGCGATAGCTGAGTGTTCTCTTGGGTTGTCATAGATTTTTTCTGGATATCTTCAGGAAGTCAGAGTTTTGTTAGCATCGGGAGATTGAGTTTGGTATCGACTGGATTCCAGAAGTGGTACCGATGGTTCAGCTTAGTAGTAGGAGGGTTTTTGGAGGAAGATTTTAGTGAAGCAGCTAAGGTTTTGGGAAAAACTTCTGAGTTTTATTTTTGGATCTGTTGAACCATATTTTTGGAATGTGTTGTCCAGTCTTTGCTTGTGTTCGTCATCAGCATTTTCATCTACTCAGTCAGAGTTGCACAGTGGAAGCATGGTGGCAGCTGTTTTAGTGTGGAAGCAACTGGAAGTTGCAGTGTTTTGGATTAGAGAGTTTCTACAGGAAATTTTTCAGGATCTTAAGGCCAGTTTGGCAAGTGCACTTGTTTTATCTTTTCCAGATGGGAGAAGTGAGATCTGTTTTCTGATTTTGGAATAGTGTTTGTGTTCTGAGTTTTGGTTGATCTTCAAAAAATCATTTTGTTGGATTGTTTCGAGAGGTATCAGCGAAGGATGAGCTGATCAGGAAGGATGTAGGCAGTCCAGGATTGTCAGAAGAGTTTTGTGGATAAGAGACAGAGGAATTTGGATTTCGGAGTCGGGGATTTGGTTTTTGAGTAAGTTTTCTCCGATCGAAGGATAAGACTGGGAAGTCAGCTCCGAGATATTTTGGATCTTTTTTATTGTTCTTTTGAGGATAAGTGTTGGGTCTTCAGATTTGAACTGCCAGTTTGGATAACTAGGATTCGATGTGTTTAACGTATCTCTGAGAGAGTACGTGTATGAGTTATCTCTGGTTGTGGAACCCGTAGTTCAGGGAGTTTTGGTTGTTGAGTCAGACTTGTTTGTAGTTTGATATCCTATCTTGTTTTGTAGATCTAGATGTGCGTAGCTTAGTAGTATTGATTGTTTGGATTCTATAGAGCGAGTAACCCGGTATTTATACTCGGGGAAACTCAAGAAAATTCTATCCAGTATTTTGTCTGGATAGTTAGATTTGTTTGTTTGGATGACTGGTTGCTATGGTTGTTAGAATATGATTAATATATGCTTGTGTTTTAAAATTTAATCATTAATGAGATTATTAAATTATCTTTGCTTTTAAATTTCGAGGACGAAATTCTTTTAAGGGGGGAGGATTGTGATATCCCGGAATTTTTGGCAATATAAATTTAATAATCTGTGTTAAAATTAAATAGATTTGATAATATTGTTAATAATAGTTTTGAATTTAATTTGATAATCTTCTTTAATAAATATTTAAATAGGTGATCTTATCTTTTAAAAGCTAATTTAATTTGTTCTATTTATAATGTGTATGTATATATATATATTAGTATATATATGTTGTAAATAGATAAGCTTTGTTTTAAATTTTAATAAATAAAGGCATGTTTCCAAATTCTAATATTTTTGGTAATTTGGAAATTTGATTTAATTTAATATTGAATAAATAATCATATGACTTTCAAATACTCAAGATAAAAATTTAATTGTTTAAAATTGACTATAGCTTGATAAAATAAGTAATTTATTAATAAAAAGATAACTTCTTTTATAAATTATTTTAAAATTTAATAATGAGCTATATTAATAATGTAATGTCTTTACAAATGGATTTCTAATACAAATAGAAATTGTTGTTTTAAATTTATTTATATATATATATGTATTTTGGAAAGCTATGATTTGTAAATTTAAAATAACAATCTTTCAATAATATTTAAAATAAATCTTATAAATAATAAGCTTAAGTATAAATCAAAAATATGATATTAACATATATATAAAGATAAACAATAAGCAAATGTAGTATAAAAATATATATGTACATAAAATAATTATGCATGTGAAGAGTAGTTGCAGGCTAGAACAAAACAAAGTATATATGTACATGAAGTTAAAAACAAACCTGGTAAAAATAAAATATGTATGTATGCAAGGCAAGTAATATCTCTAAACAAAGTAAAAGAAAATATCTATGTACAAAATAAGATATGGATGAAACATAAGGTACATTAGCATTTAATGCTTCCATTTCTTAACAGCAAACAAGGTCAAATCGAAATATTTAAACATCATTTCTAGGTTTACAAAAATCTTTGATCAGAGAAAAAATAGAAAGATAGTGTACCAGCATTTGCAAACCCAGATAACAACTTCCCCTGTAATCTTTTCCTTCTATATATACATCTCTTCTCATTTCTAATTCGATCATCAACAACAGCAAACCAGAAATAAGAACTTTATTTTACAAACTTAAACAACTTCATCAAACAAAAGCAAGGTGATTTAGAGGAAGATCAAGCAAAACATTTTACAATTTTAAAAGTTCAAAACTGTTTTCAAAATCTGAATGCTCTGTCCATCTTCTCAGATCAACGGTGAGTAACTTCACTTTTAAAAATTTAAGTAGGTAAATTTGGTTGCATGCTATTTAATTTGAAATGAATGTGTATTGTATGATATCTGCTGTGTATATATTCATGTATAGTATGCATGTTGTTTCTTCAAAGTACTCTCTGCTTATACCTTCCAGTATTCAAGTTTTGATTAAAAATTTCAAACCTTTTGATCTTGACTCTGTTTAAATTTAAGTTTCAAATGAAACTTGTTTGCTTAATCATAAACTTTAGTGTTAAATTGTACTTAAGTTTGAAAAAAAATATGTAGATGTCTCTGGAAATTATAAACAGATGATCAAACATTAAATTAGTGAATATTCAAATACCATGATTCGATTTTTCAGAGTTAGGATCTGAATCATCATACAAAATCATGATTTTTAAAAACAAAATCACAATTTCTGGTGTGAGGATTAGAGAGCAGTTCAGGTTTGTCTGAATTGTTCATTTTTGGTTGCCTCTGATAATCCAAATGATCGGAGAGGTCGGGATTTTCAGTGATGATAGTGGAGTGATCGAAGATGATAGGAAATTGGTAGGAAGTAATCAGAGCTTTGTGGCGACGGTGGTTGGCCGAGGAAGTTTGTAACCCTAGTTTTAACTAGGTTAGGTGTTTCGATTGGCACGTCTGCTCTGGTTGATCGAGTTCAACCGAACTCAGGGAGAAGAGAGCAGGTGAGTTGACGAAGGCTTGGCCGGAATTTCAGAGTCGCTGATGGTCGGAGGAGCGAGTACGATGGTGGTTTCAGGTTTAGTCTGGTTCCAGACTTCTGTTCCAGGTTTTGGTTTGAAAGCTCGAATTCAAATTTCGAGTCGATATTGGTTTTATGTTGATCGTGTTAGGGTGCGAAGTTGATTTCCGATGTGGGAAGATCATCGGAGATGGCTGTAGTTGGAAGTAGTCACCATGCATGTGCACGGTGTACATTTGTTGTTTTGGTGAATTCTGGTTTGGGACAGAGGAGGTTGCTCGAGTTTAACTCGAGTGATTCGAGTGTTGGACTCGAAGTAACCTAGGGTTTTGCTCGAGGAAAATATAGGCTGTCTCGGGTAAATTTTAGTTATAGGTTTTAACCTGTAAGTTTTTAAAAATTTAAAACTGGAATTTAAAATGTGAACTAGAGATTTAAAACTAGATTTAAATCAAAGTTTAAGTTGGATTCAAATGTAGATTGAATCTCAGTTTTAAATTAAATAAGTTTTTAAAATTTAAATTGTTTGAACAACTTTAAAATGTTAAATAGTTAAATTTAAAAGTAAAGCTTTAAATAAAAATAGAGATTTAAACCTAAGTTTAAATCTGGATTCAAATCCAAATTTGAATCATAATTTTGAAATAAAGGAAGTTTTTAAAATTTAAGTGTTCAAATAACTTTAAAGGTTTAAGTTGTATTTTAAATATGATTTATATTTCAAAATGAATTTGGTTTTAAACTCCTTTAAACTTCTTTTATAAAATAAGTAATTCTTTAGCATAAGGTTGAAAGGGTTTTTAAATGGTTTTAAACTTTGTTGAAGTTAATTTTGTCTTCATTTTAAATCTTAAATTTAAAATGAGATTTGGAAACAAATTTAAAAGTAAATTGTTTTAATTTGTTTTGTTAAAAATAATGTAATCATTAATAAGAAATGTTCTTATTTTAAAGTGAATAAAGATTTAATGAATTGTGGTTCATTAAATTAGTAAGGTAACTAAATGGATCATTAATTAATTTATTTAATTAAGAAATTAAGGGTTTTAATTAATTAATTAAGGTTAAGGTTAAGGTAATTAAATTGAAATTAATAATGGTTAATTTGAGTTAATTACTTAAGAGAAGTAATTAATAAATTGTTAATGAAGGTCATTAACTTAAGATTATTAAATAATTAATTGGTGTGATTAATTTTTATAATTAATTAGATTAATTAATTAAGGATAATCATTTTGGAATATGATTAAGTATAATTACTTAATGAAAGAAATTAAGGAAATTAATTACTCAAGGTAATTAATTTCAATAAATGGGATTACATTAAATTAATTAAATAAGTCTAATTAATTTAGAATAATCATTTGAGAAGTTGATAAGTGTGACGACCCGGAATTTTTGAGCATTTGAAATTGGAATATTTAATTAATTTTAAATATTCAGAGATTAATTATAAACTTAAATTTCAAATATCGCTGTTTATTGAGTAATTTAATTATTAAATTTAATTTATTCGAAGTTGGATAAAATAGTAAATCTGGTATTCTAAGCTAATTAAAAATATTTTGAAAGCTCGTAAAATTTATATTTATAATACTGAAGATATTAGAACTATTAAAATTGAATTTGAAAGAGTTTTGTTCAGTTTTAAAAATATATCGTTTAAATTGAATTTAAAAATATCCTTCCGGGGCACAGTCTCGGAATTTGACGAAACCAGTTCCATTGGATCCGTAATATTGTATTATTATCGGATTCCAAATTTCGTAGTGATCAGAGTTAGTGTGTGAGCGTACGGTATATAAATGTCTTGAAATAATTATTCGAGACAATTTGAAGATAAAGTATAATATATTCATTGTCCAGTCAAAACTATATTAACATCAGATCTTTTACTTTCTTTTCACACCACTGAAGCCTTCCTTCGTACGCAACATTTCATCCTGTTCCCTTGTCCTTGTTTTATTAACTCACGCAACATTTTTCTCCTTCCATCAATTAGAAATCAAAATCACATTAAAGAAATGGCTGCCTCTTTCCGCCTAATTCCATGAGATCGGTTCGTATATAAAAAAAAACGACTTCTCCTCAAATCAAACGCGACGAAGTCGCGAACCAGTATGCGCGAGTCGAGGAGCGAGCGTAGGGAGTTGATAGGCTTCTTGATGGCGAGGCTCGACTTGTTCGATTCGCGTTCGGGTATGGGGGCACGAGCTCGAGGTCGGCGTCGCAGGCAGGGTGATGGGTCGCCGCGAGTTTGGGTTTCGAGCTTCGGCGTCTCGATTAGGGTCGGGAAGAGGGTTTCGCTTCGTACTCGAAGCTCGGCTGCAGTTTGGGTTTGTTCTCAAGCACGAGGTTGAGAGGGAGGCAGCGAAGCGAGGCAAGTGGAGGGATGTCGACGCTGTTCATCAACGGTGGTCGTGGTGCGTGCTCGAACGTGGAGCAGTGAGTGTTTTGGAGGGGATAGGGGTCTCGAATAATCTACGGGAACGTGGGATCGAGGTGGATAAATCTGCAGTGGGATTGCGGTTGTAAGGTAAAATTTGTATCTTTAATTTAATTCGATTTATATGGATCGGAAAGAAAAATATAAGAATAGTCGAAAGATATATATATTAAGTTAAAGCAGATAAACAATTCTGTTTTTATATAAATATGGTATGTAGGTTAGGGCATTTATAAGATAAAGTTTTTAGTAAAAAGAAAAAGAAAAGGAAAAAAAAATGTATTTTTGGAAATTTATTTATTTGTTTAAAGTGAAATCACGGGTTAATTAAATTATCAAATGGAATTTAATTCTTCAATTTATTTGAATATTAATAAAATCATATGATCGTTATCCAAGGTCTAAAACTGTGAATCAAGCCGAGAATTGGTATGGGATTGGATTTGCAAATAAAAGCAAAGGTGAGTTAATCTCACTCAGTTAAATTATAATTTAAATTTAATTGGTTAAATTTAAACATGGATGGATGATTGAATTGATTGATTTGATTGATATGGTATATAGTAGTATATACCAATATATATATATTGGCATATGTATATATTGGAGTTGATATTCCCGCATTTATATAGCGGATGAGACCCTATGCGCCGCATAATAGCGGATGATATTTTATAAAACCCATATACCGCGATATTCCACTTCGAAGTGGAATTGGTATTGTGCTAACATCTGTGGATGCAGGGAAACAGGTTGGAGGGATCCAACTGGATTCCTCAAAATATTTAATTTTGTTTAAATATTCTGTGATATGATTTTTGATATCCTGTGATGAATTATATGGATAATTGGATGTTATGGTTTGGTTGGACTGATTTGGATGTGCTGAATTATCAAAATCTCTAGAATGGAATTTTTGAAAAGAAATAAAAGAGTAAATTTTTAAGTAAAATAATTATAAAGAGTTTGGAATAAATTTGAGAATAAATCTGATTAAGAATAAAAGTGATTTCCAAAATTCTAATAAATATGGAAAAGAGGAATTTTGATTTAAATAGAGAAATAATGAATTTAAAGAGAACTTATGTGATGTTATTTAAAGGGATAAATTTTATTTTAATTAAATGTTTAAATGTAATTAAAAAGAAAGAAGGAATTTGGGAAATCTGAAACTGGTGTTTTCAGTTTAAAGATTTTAAATCATAATGAGAAATAAAATCTGGAAGTTAATGAATTTGGAAATAAATGGATTAAGTAAGGAAATTTATTTCAAAGTAAAATAAATTGGGAAATCAATTATAAATTTGATTTAAATACTGGGATTTGAAATTTAAAGAGAAATGAGATTTTGAAGATATAAACTGGGTTTATAAAGTGAAATGGAATATCAGTGGATATTAGAGAATATAAATTCAATGTGGGAATTTATAAAAGGATATGGATTTGGTTTAAAAATAAATGTTGATTTATTTTTAAAGATGGGAATGAGAAGTGTATTTCTCTGGATAGCCAAGTACGTTTTCAAAGCAATTTTCAATATAAGTTAAAGGTTCTAACTTGTGTTTTTAAAAGCATGTTTTTAGAAAATTGATTATTTCTAAATGTTAATTTCCTAAGTAAGTATTTTCAAAAATCTATTATTGTAGTAAGTATATAAAAGTGATTTGCTATTATGTTTTAAAAGAAGAAATTTAGTTTATATTTATAAAGTGGTTTATTTTAAAGTATATATTTTTAATAAAGTATTAAGCTAGTTTGATTTCAATGTTATAATATATTTAAAATAAAGTGTTTTTAAATTATTTAAAATTAAAAGTATTTTGTACTTGGTGATTCAGTGGAAATAAATATTTGGAAATGTATTCCGTAAGCGGAACTGTTTTGAAACTGTTTCAAAGGGAGTGAAAATTTGGAAATATATCTTGGAAAGATATTTGGGCAAATAAATAATGTGGAAATTATTTATTGTGTGATGGTTGCTTGTGGATGTTAATTGATAGTTAAATAACCGACTATCAATATTGGCCAAATGCGTTGATCGTTTCGAAGAGACCGGGATCGAGTTTCCGTATACCGGGATTCTAGGTCTGGAGACTCGAATACCACTTCGATCCGGTTTGTACGTTTCGTGTAACGTGATCGAAGTCGAAGATGGAGCAGTGAAGTGCAAGGGCTAGTCGCTACTAATCCTGAGGATATTTCCAAAATGGATGTAGTAGGAATAGTGCCTTCGGTTCCGTTCGAACCCGGGACGGACTTGTATGGATGAATGCTTTCGTGACATCGTCAGGTGGACGATGGGCATTCTAAGGGATATGTTCTGAAAAAGGTATCGTTTAGCCTCGAGCCTCATCAACCGGGAATGACTGAAAATCAAGGGTTATGCAGCAAGGCTTCGTGGGTAGCCCCCACTTGAGAGTAAAGTCATCCCTGTCTAGATGTCCCTTTTATTTCGGCTTAGTGTTGCGGTTGCTGATCCCAACCGTGGGGTGATTTTATTTGGAATTATCCAGTAAGGGATGATTCCGGCCTTGTGTTGCAGGGGAGCGGGCGTACTCCTCGGTACTGTGATCTAGGCCACGTACTGTGACAGGTGGTACCCCAGTGCCTAGTCATTCGTTGGAAATCCATTCTCCCTACGTGCCTTGTACGAGTTTTGTTTGTATACCTAGTATGCTGGAATTTAATCATGTAACAATTTCAGCTATTTTAATAAGTATTTGTGAATAGACACTATTATAATATCAGAGGATTTTTACAAAAAGTGTTTAGCTATCGTAAGGTAAAAACCCGACATGTTTATTTGTGGCGTGGTCTTACGAGATGCTTTTTATTTTCAAAGGATTTTGAAACTTTAATAATAAATTTGAGTGTGATTTTCTCACGCTGGTATTCCAGACTGACTCGGGTATTGTTTTATATGATGCTCGGGTCAGACCGAGTATTATAGGTTACAGGATATGATGCTGTGGAGCTCAGGAGATGAGCTGGATGGCGAGACGTATCTCCCGTACTTGTTTATATATATATATTCCGCTGTGTTGATTGTTGTACTCTGTTGTATTGAGGACATGGTATGGTTATTGTCCAGTTGTATGTTATGTGTTCTCTGGTGTATACTCTGATGCTATATTATGTAAAACTGATATAGTTTTGATTTGTGTAAAGATCTGTTAATATATATTATATTTTATTCCGCTGCGATGGTTAGATTCTGATGTTGTTTTCTATTTTTCTTCTTCTACCTCTTCTTCTTAACTAAAATGGTTCGATTTTCCGGGTCTGGAAAGTCGGGTCGTGACAGGTGGTATCAGAGCTTAGGTTGGCGACAACCTTGGCTCTGGTGGGAATTTTGAGAGTATTAATAAATATGAGCGCGTATTTGTTAGTGAATATAAAATTGTTTTATATTGTGTTGATTGGTTTATTGAGTAGTTTATGGATTCTGGTCGATGTGTGGGACGCCACAACATTGATAGGGATCTCTAAACACTTGTATAGAACAATTCGACACAGTATTGTTTTAAAGTAGGGTAAATGAAATAATTTTACCCAAATTATTTTTGTATAAAAAGAAACGTTTTGTAAACTATTCTAGTTAATATATATGGTTGTTTGGATGTTAGAAGTGATAATATGGAATTATTATCATTAATATATGGAAACTTAACTAGAAATTGAAATTTATAACCAAAGCAAAGAATAAAATTTTATAATAAAATAAAATTTGAGAATATAAATTATAAATGTAATTTATAAGTTGAAATAAACTTCATATACAAATGAGATTTGTACTTTAAAATAGAATTCCAGAGAAATGTGGAAAATAAATCGGAATGGATTTTAAGTTTGGAATTTTGGGAAAGATTTGAAATTTCTTGAGATTTGGAAATAGTTTTCAAAGAGTTTGAGGAAATAATAAGTGGTATTATTTCAGGAATATTTTGAGTTGAGTTTGGAATCTCGAAAGATTTGAAATTTAAAAATATTTGAAATGGTTTAAAGAGATAAAAGCATTTAATTCTCTTCCGGTCGCTGGGAAATAATTTCGGTGATGACTGCAGCATCACCGATGTTCATTTTCGAGTTTCCAAAGAAAAATTGCTACCAAACCGTGTTAAATTGGGATTGTTTGCAAAACTGGATTTGGTTTTGAAATTCAAAGAGATAGCTGAATATACAAAAGGAGTTTGGATGTGATTGATTTCAAAGGTGATTTTGAAATTCTGGGAATTGTTTAAACTCTGGAATCTTAGTTAAAATGTTTATAGAATAATAGAATAATACACTCGGCTAAATAAAGTGTATAATTCCGAGTTAAAAAGTAAAATGTGAATGGGATTGTTTTAAAATAGATGAATGGGAATGTGTTTAATTATAAATGAATGAAAGTATGAAAATGTAAGTATGTGGCTTATAAGAAATTGGAAAGTGAAACAAAAAAAAAAAAAAACCAAAATAAGATTTGTTTAGTATATGGGAAAATCCAAACTTGAGAAATAAAATAAAATTGAAAGAGTTGCAAATGAATTAAAATGACATTGTTATTGATAAAACAAATTCAATAATAGATTGTGAATTAAAATAGAATTTGAATGTAATGGAAAGAGAATATGTTTAATTGAATGGAATAAAATTCTACTCAAACAAATAAATGAAAAATCCAAACTTGGGATTTGATTAAAAGAAAATGAAATCAAGGATTTGAATGGAAGTTGTTGAATAAAATAAACTTAAGTTATTGGGTGGAATTGTTTGAAGGAAATAAATAACTTAAGTAAGTTGTGTGACGGTTATTTGGTATATTGGATGCTGAGTTTAATAAAATGGTTTGGAATCAAACTCTTTGGATATGGAAGCATTTAATTTGTGTTGGGCCTAATAAATTCACTTATGGAAGTGTTTAGTGAATATTGCTTATGTTGTATGTGTTAGCTAATGAAATAAATTGAAATGATAACAAACTTTGGATATTTGTCACTAACCTGTTTAAATGGAGTTAGTACAGGTTTAGGGAAGCCGTATGGCTGGATTTGGCCGTGTGCATTTCTAAAATAAATAACCGCTTTGCTTTAAAATGCTAAAATAAGGTACGCTTACGCAAAAAAATTCAAAATAGGAGATATGAACTGCATATATTGATATATATTGTGATTTCCGGCCTGAGGCCGATGTATATATATATTTGTGCATCCTGCGATATCGCAGAAGTCCCTCCGTACAAGGGAGACTCCGCCAAAATTTTCCGTAAATTTTGGGAGTTAGAAAATTTTTGAAATTTTTGAAAATTTTCATTAACGATAAATGGTTTAAATTTGTTAACCAAATGAAATTAAAACTGGATATTGAAATCTAATTCAAATGTGAATGTAAGTAAGTGAAATCGAAAGAACTAAGGAAAGTAAGCTTGCAAGTAAACTTTTAATTGAGATTTAAATTAATTAGTAAGTGCAACTAATTCAATATTCAAAGTGGAAGATAAATTGAATTCAAGTGGAATGTAAACGCAAAAGTGGATAGAAATGGATAGGAACTTCAATAGTGAAGTGAAAATATGTATAAGCAGTATGTAAAATGTTTATCTTAAACTTAAGAAATGAATAGTGAATTCTTAAGACAATGTGGTACTGAAAGTATGCTAAGGGAATAATTGAATTAAGGTGAAACTGAAGTTGTGAAATGGGATAGTTGTGAATAAGGGGATAACAATCAAAAAGGAATGTGAATAAAAGAGAATTGATATAACTGATAATCAATTGGAATTTATACGTAAGATGTACGTATATTATTTTATTCGCATAGCTATTTGGTCCAGATGTCGAACACAGAATTTCGAGATAGATATATCGATCCGAGTTGAAATTTTTCACTCGATTTTCGACGGCGAGCCTGGATATGGATTGTTGATTGATTCTGGAAATTCTCTATCATAGTTGGTGGCTATGCAAGGAGAATGACGGTTTCTGATCAAGAAACCAGATCTGAGTCCGCACTAGGAAGTCGGGTGGACGATACTAGTTCGGAAGAGAAATTGTGTGATCGATTGAGCGATCGAATGTGATATTGCGTACGGATGATATATGTGCATCGTACGGGCTTAAGTAAACAAATATTGGAAATTTGTAAAGAAGGCGATAAAATGACTTTGGAATTGTGATTGAATATTATTGCTTAGTAGGATATACAGGTGTATAAAAGCAATGGATAAATTGGGATTTTTGATTTTAGAAGATAAAATTTAATGGCCCGACAAAAAGGTATGTATTTGAATTTCTATATGAAACTTGATTGGGTTTTTGATCCAGCCACTTGGCTTTTTGTTTTCTTTTTGAGATTGGGAGGCCGTAGAGCCATTTTGTAGTAGTACCGAGCTAGCCGCGCAAAGGAGACGCTGGCAAAATTTTTCGGAAATTTAGAGAGTTGGAAAATTTTAAGAAAATTTTGATAATTTAAAATTTGAATTCAAATTTAGATTTGAATTGATAAGTAAGTGATTTGGGTTGAACTTATGAATAAGTTTGGAAAGTTAAAAGATGATTAGTGTATCATTAATAAAAGATTGTCTTGGGGTTGTTTAAACTATTTGGATTTGAGAAAATAGTAAACGGGGATTGAATCATTCTTCCTAACTGGTAATTTCGAGGACGAAATTCTTTTAAGGGGGGAGGAATGTGACGACCCGGAATTTTTGAGCATTTGAAATTGGAATATTTAATTAATTTTAAATATTCAGAGATTAATTATAAACTTAAATTTCAAATATCGCTGTTTATTGAGTAATTTAATTATTAAATTTAATTTATTCGAAGTTGGATAAAATAGTAAATCTGGTATTCTAAGCTAATTAAAAATATTTTGAAAGCTCGTAAAATTTATATTTATAATACTGAAGATATTAGAACTATTAAAATTGAATTTGAAAGAGTTTTGTTCAGTTTTAAAAATATATCGTTTAAATTGAATTTAAAAATATCCTTCCGGGGCACAGTCTCGGAATTTGACGAAACCAGTTCCATTGGATCCGTAATATTGTATTATTATCGGATTCCAAATTTCGTAGTGATCAGAGTTAGTGTGTGAGCGTACGGTATATAAATGTCTTGAAATAATTATTCGAGACAATTTGAAGATAAAGTATAATATATTCATTGTCCAGTCAAAACTATATTAACATCAGATCTTTTACTTTCTTTTCACACCACTGAAGCCTTCCTTCGTACGCAACATTTCATCCTGTTCCCTTGTCCTTGTTTTATTAACTCACGCAACATTTTTCTCCTTCCATCAATTAGAAATCAAAATCACATTAAAGAAATGGCTGCCTCTTTCCGCCTAATTCCATGAGATCGGTTCGTATATAAAAAAAAACGACTTCTCCTCAAATCAAACGCGACGAAGTCGCGAACCAGTATGCGCGAGTCGAGGAGCGAGCGTAGGGAGTTGATAGGCTTCTTGATGGCGAGGCTCGACTTGTTCGATTCGCGTTCGGGTATGGGGGCACGAGCTCGAGGTCGGCGTCGCAGGCAGGGTGATGGGTCGCCGCGAGTTTGGGTTTCGAGCTTCGGCGTCTCGATTAGGGTCGGGAAGAGGGTTTCGCTTCGTACTCGAAGCTCGGCTGCAGTTTGGGTTTGTTCTCAAGCACGAGGTTGAGAGGGAGGCAGCAAAGCGAGGCAAGTGGAGGGATGTCGACGCTGTTCATCAACGGTGGTCGTGGTGCGTGCTCGAACGTGGAGCAGTGAGTGTTTTGGAGGGGATAGGGGTCTCGAATAATCTACGGGAACGTGGGATCGAGGTGGATAAATCTGCAGTGGGATTGCGGTTGTAAGGTAAAATTTGTATCTTTAATTTAATTCGATTTATATGGATCGGAAAGAAAAATATAAGAATAGTCGAAAGATATATATATTAAGTTAAAGCAGATAAACAATTCTGTTTTTATATAAATATGGTATGTAGGTTAGGGCATTTATAAGATAAAGTTTTTAGTAAAAAGAAAAAGAAAAGGAAAAAAAAATGTATTTTTGGAAATTTATTTATTTGTTTAAAGTGAAATCACGGGTTAATTAAATTATCAAATGGAATTTAATTCTTCAATTTATTTGAATATTAATAAAATCATATGATCGTTATCCAAGGTCTAAAACTGTGAATCAAGCCGAGAATTGGTATGGGATTGGATTTGCAAATAAAAGCAAAGGTGAGTTAATCTCACTCAGTTAAATTATAATTTAAATTTAATTGGTTAAATTTAAACATGGATGGATGATTGAATTGATTGATTTGATTGATATGGTATATAGTAGTATATACCAATATATATATATTGGCATATGTATATATTGGAGTTGATATTCCCGCATTTATATAGCGGATGAGACCCTATGCGCCGCATAATAGCGGATGATATTTTATAAAACCCATATACCGCGATATTCCACTTCGAAGTGGAATTGGTATTGTGCTAACATCTGTGGATGCAGGGAAACAGGTTGGAGGGATCCAACTGGATTCCTCAAAATATTTAATTTTGTTTAAATATTCTGTGATATGATTTTTGATATCCTGTGATGAATTATATGGATAATTGGATGTTATGGTTTGGTTGGACTGATTTGGATGTGCTGAATTATCAAAATCTCTAGAATGGAATTTTTGAAAAGAAATAAAAGAGTAAATTTTTAAGTAAAATAATTATAAAGAGTTTGGAATAAATTTGAGAATAAATCTGATTAAGAATAAAAGTGATTTCCAAAATTCTAATAAATATGGAAAAGAGGAATTTTGATTTAAATAGAGAAATAATGAATTTAAAGAGAACTTATGTGATGTTATTTAAAGGGATAAATTTTATTTTAATTAAATGTTTAAATGTAATTAAAAAGAAAGAAGGAATTTGGGAAATCTGAAACTGGTGTTTTCAGTTTAAAGATTTTAAATCATAATGAGAAATAAAATCTGGAAGTTAATGAATTTGGAAATAAATGGATTAAGTAAGGAAATTTATTTCAAAGTAAAATAAATTGGGAAATCAATTATAAATTTGATTTAAATACTGGGATTTGAAATTTAAAGAGAAATGAGATTTTGAAGATATAAACTGGGTTTATAAAGTGAAATGGAATATCAGTGGATATTAGAGAATATAAATTCAATGTGGGAATTTATAAAAGGATATGGATTTGGTTTAAAAATAAATGTTGATTTATTTTTAAAGATGGGAATGAGAAGTGTATTTCTCTGGATAGCCAAGTACGTTTTCAAAGCAATTTTCAATATAAGTTAAAGGTTCTAACTTGTGTTTTTAAAAGCATGTTTTTAGAAAATTGATTATTTCTAAATGTTAATTTCCTAAGTAAGTATTTTCAAAAATCTATTATTGTAGTAAGTATATAAAAGTGATTTGCTATTATGTTTTAAAAGAAGAAATTTAGTTTATATTTATAAAGTGGTTTATTTTAAAGTATATATTTTTAATAAAGTATTAAGCTAGTTTGATTTCAATGTTATAATATATTTAAAATAAAGTGTTTTTAAATTATTTAAAATTAAAAGTATTTTGTACTTGGTGATTCAGTGGAAATAAATATTTGGAAATGTATTCCGTAAGCGGAACTGTTTTGAAACTGTTTCAAAGGGAGTGAAAATTTGGAAATATATCTTGGAAAGATATTTGGGCAAATAAATAATGTGGAAATTATTTATTGTGTGATGGTTGCTTGTGGATGTTAATTGATAGTTAAATAACCGACTATCAATATTGGCCAAATGCGTTGATCGTTTCGAAGAGACCGGGATCGAGTTTCCGTATACCGGGATTCTAGGTCTGGAGACTCGAATACCACTTCGATCCGGTTTGTACGTTTCGTGTAACGTGATCGAAGTCGAAGATGGAGCAGTGAAGTGCAAGGGCTAGTCGCTACTAATCCTGAGGATATTTCCAAAATGGATGTAGTAGGAATAGTGCCTTCGGTTCCGTTCGAACCCGGGACGGACTTGTATGGATGAATGCTTTCGTGACATCGTCAGGTGGACGATGGGCATTCTAAGGGATATGTTCTGAAAAAGGTATCGTTTAGCCTCGAGCCTCATCAACCGGGAATGACTGAAAATCAAGGGTTATGCAGCAAGGCTTCGTGGGTAGCCCCCACTTGAGAGTAAAGTCATCCCTGTCTAGATGTCCCTTTTATTTCGGCTTAGTGTTGCGGTTGCTGATCCCAACCGTGGGGTGATTTTATTTGGAATTATCCAGTAAGGGATGATTCCGGCCTTGTGTTGCAGGGGAGCGGGCGTACTCCTCGGTACTGTGATCTAGGCCACGTACTGTGACAGGTGGTACCCCAGTGCCTAGTCATTCGTTGGAAATCCATTCTCCCTACGTGCCTTGTACGAGTTTTGTTTGTATACCTAGTATGCTGGAATTTAATCATGTAACAATTTCAGCTATTTTAATAAGTATTTGTGAATAGACACTATTATAATATCAGAGGATTTTTACAAAAAGTGTTTAGCTATCGTAAGGTAAAAACCCGACATGTTTATTTGTGGCGTGGTCTTACGAGATGCTTTTTATTTTCAAAGGATTTTGAAACTTTAATAATAAATTTGAGTGTGATTTTCTCACGCTGGTATTCCAGACTGACTCGGGTATTGTTTTATATGATGCTCGGGTCAGACCGAGTATTATAGGTTACAGGATATGATGCTGTGGAGCTCAGGAGATGAGCTGGATGGCGAGACGTATCTCCCGTACTTGTTTATATATATATATTCCGCTGTGTTGATTGTTGTACTCTGTTGTATTGAGGACATGGTATGGTTATTGTCCAGTTGTATGTTATGTGTTCTCTGGTGTATACTCTGATGCTATATTATGTAAAACTGATATAGTTTTGATTTGTGTAAAGATCTGTTAATATATATTATATTTTATTCCGCTGCGATGGTTAGATTCTGATGTTGTTTTCTATTTTTCTTCTTCTACCTCTTCTTCTTAACTAAAATGGTTCGATTTTCCGGGTCTGGAAAGTCGGGTCGTTACAATAAGTATAATTACTTAGGGAAGTAGTTAAAAAGATAATTACTGAACGTAATTAATTTAATGATGATTTAATGATAGCAATTTGAGTATAATTAATTTGTGAAATCAATCAAGGGATTAATTAAAGAGAATTAATTAAGGGGTAATTAATTGATGTAAGGCAGTAATTAAGGATAGTTAATTACTGGATGGGATTAATCAAGGGTGATTAATAATTGTAGTTTAATTAAAGATTAATTACTTAATGCAATTAATTTAAATATGATAACTAATTAAAGAAGTAATTAGGGATCATTAACTAATATATAATTAATGATGTAATTAAGAATTGATTAATTAAACTAATCAATTAAATGATAAGTGTTTAAGTGTAATTAATTAATGTAATTAATTAAGGAGGAATGTAATTAATTATAATTAATTAATTAATGAAGTGATTAAAGGTTAATTATTGTATTGGGTTAAAAATAATTAATTTGTGAAATTAATTAAAGGATAATTACTTGAATGTAATAAAAGGGTAATTAATCAGGGATGATTAATTAAGATGGAAATTAGAGAATGATTAATTAATTGATTTGTAATTAATTAATGGTTATGTAAGTAAGATTTATAATGATGAAGTAATTAATTTAATTTACTTTAAATTAATTAGAAATAAGGTAATTAATTTAATTCATTTTAAATTAATTATAAATGGTGTGATTATTAATCCTTGTTTATATATGGTTGGATGATATTGATTTCCTTGAATGGTTTGAAATCTCAGATATGAGATAAGTAATGCTGTGTGATATGGATGCTTTGGTTGAAGTATGATGATAATGTGAATTATCTGTTTGTGATGATAATATGAACTATCTATTGTGATATTATGAATTATTTATCTGTGTGTATATGGATAATGAATTGAATTGTTTTAACTTTAAAACAACTTGGCCTTAAAAGATACGTTTTGGATTTCGATGAGATCAGGATATCTGAATACCACATCGATCCAAATTAACGATAGGTCGTGAATCTAAAGAAGAGGAATATTCAGAGTGCAAGGGTTATTGTCGTTAACTCTGAGGGTGATTCCAAAATAAGTGTAACAAGATAGTGCCTTCGGTTACGTTCGAACCCGGAACGAACTTGTATGGATTGAATGCTTTCAAAACATCGTCAGGTGGACGATGAGCATTCTAAGAGATGTGTTCTCTAAAGGTAATCGTGACCTCAAGCCTCATCAACCAGGAATGGCTAAAACAAGGGAGGTGCAGCAAGGCTTCGTGGGTAGCACCCACTTGAGAGCGAGATATACTCCTGTCTAGAGGTCCCTTCTTATTATTTCGGCTGTGTGGGCAGTTGATTGCAACAACTGCTGGGGTTGTTTCGTTCGGGACTGTCCAGTAAGGGATGGTTCCGGCTTTGTGTTGCACGGGAGCGGGCGTACTCCTCGGTACGGTGATCTAGGCCACGTACTGTGACGGACGGTACCTGTAACGATCCGGAATTTTCAATCCCGAAAATTCCAGATAGTTAGGAAAGAAGAAAGGGATAGAAGAAGAAGAAAACAGAACACAACACAAATTCTCACATTCGCAGCAGATCAAAATATAATATCAAATAAATAGCAGTTATACATAGAAAAAATGTATCAGTTAATTTACATTTTTATACCTCAGAGTTACAACATTTCACAATCACTAGACAATTAAAAATAACTTGTACCAGATAATAACAATATATCACAGCGGAATACACTCCATACGTTCCTGCCATCCAGCTCGTCTCCTGAGCTCCAGAACGTCCTTACCTGAAAATCTGTAATACTCGGTCTGACCCGAGCATTACATACCCCAATAGCCCTGCCATTGTATGGAATCCAATCTCCAATAAGTACCCTCAGATTTGATTGTATTACCCACTTGTTCGCTAGTATGCTGGAATTTAATCATGTAACAATTTCAGCTATTTCTTATTTACTTGAAAACCCTAGACCTATTATAATATCATAGAATTTCCTATCAAATGTTTGGTTAGCGTAAGGTAAAAACTTTTCAATGTTTATGTGTGGGAAGTCTTACGTGATACCTTTTGTTTTCAAAATATTTTCAAAGTTAAACAACTTTAACCTGTTACTCATACCAGACCCATGTCTGACCCGGAGTTCATCTTCTATTTTCTTAAACTCTTGGGTACTCAAATTTTTACGAGTAGCCAAGAAATTCAGGTTAGCTTTGACGAATTGTGGAGGAGCAATGGAGCAGGAGGCTTCGGCGTTATAGATATATAGTTTTCTGCTGTGTTGGTATCTCTGTGTTGTATTTGAGTTGTATCGAGTTGTATTAACTAGACAGGAGTTTATAACTGTCTAGTATGTGATGTATTATCTGTGTAACTCTCATGGATGTTGTATATTATGTAATACTTATGTGATTAATATAATTTATTCGTTCCACTGTTGAGATTCTGATGTTGTTTCTTCTTCCTTCTCCATCTTTTCTCTTTTATATCCCTTTCTTTCCCCATCATGATACGACTTTCTGGTGATAGAAAGTTAGGTCGTGACAATATATATATATATATATATATATATGAATAATATATATATGATTTTATGTCCAGACGAACACTGTATATTTCTGTTTCACAAAATATGTATCAGCATCTGAAGGAAATGTGATGTATTGCCTCGTCAAGGATTAGTCCATGTTAAGAAAATAAATGGTAGTGAATGCAGCAGATGAACAGTTTGGGTTTTGTGTAATAAATTGTATTTACTAAATTCATAAAGTGAATAGTTGCCAGAAGTTAAATATTGGTTGTCGAAAATAAATATCGAAGACAACGCATACATATTTCAGTTAACGGACAAACAAAGTGGACAGTCGTGTTGTACCTGCCAGCGTCGACGTCCGCGTCATCCACCACACTGCCTCCATTATCAGCATTGGTCGACATCGCCTAGGTTAGCCCACTATTCAATGAATGAGCCAGCAGGTATGTAAAGATCCCGGACTCGGCCTTCGAAAATTGGCACTCGTACTTCACTTGTACTCGAATGTCGTAGATTCAAACGCCGAATCTGGCTCCCCGGAGCTTATAACACCATTAAGTATAACAACACAGCGGAAGAAAGAAATGAATAATATCATATACCACTCCAATGAATACAATATCCAGAATGATATACAACAATGATATCAATATGATACAACAATATCAGAGACAAATAATAATGATACAACGGAAACAACAGTGATAACTCCAAATGATCCTCAAAAGAGAATGAGTCCAACAACTCCAACATCAGCTCGAACCACCATCACGATGCACAAAGCTAAGCAGGTGCAGTCGTCAACTCCGACGAAGTGAACTAGCTCCAGATAATCTACTAAACCTGAATATCTGAGAAACCCAACTCTAGACTGCCCGTGTGGAAAATTGTGGGCACCCAGAGTTTAGGAAGGGAACAATAAACTCTGAGTCAGTCATGGGACTGGTGTGAGCAACAAAAACAGTTTATCTTTAAAACAAAACAACAAAAGAGTTTTAGACCTTGAAATCTGCAATGCTTTTGGAAAATGAAACTACCATAAGCCTCCCGGCACACACACAATGCAATCGCACACATGGGGGAGATTTCTCCTTATGATAGTCAAACATGCTTACTATGCAAGAAAACTCTTTTGATATTATTACTAGTGCATAGTGCAGAAAATCCTTTCGAAAATATAATATTATTCTTAGCCAGCATAGGTACCATTATATTAAACCTGCTATAGCTGCCATTTTAAATGGCAGGTTCTACAACTAAAACCGTACAAGGTTCGTATTGTTTCTTTGGATTTTCCAACAAATGGTCAAGCTAAGGAACTTCCTATGCCACATTGGAACGCCTCTGGAGGGATGCCCTGAGAGACAACCTGGTCTCTGCCAACATAAGCCCGGTTACCCCCTTCTCGGGTAGTAAACCTGAGATATGCCACCCCCGGCCCTTTGGGACCTTTATCCGAGAGCCCCCGATCACAAAGCAACAACCACATAGAAAATGAGATTGGAGCAACCACACAGGTAGATATCTGGGCTCCATACCATGATACCACCTTTTTCCAAAAGGAATGGTCATACCCTAGGGGAGCTACCCCTGAAACCTTGTCGCATCTTTCCTGTTTCGACCATTTTCGGTCTGTGAGGCTCGATGAGGTCTCGTCCACAAAGCTACGCTTTTTCACAAAGCCATGCTTTGATTAACAAATGATCATCAACACACAGCAGCACTCAGCATGCCACCCTACCAAATTGGGAGTATATCGCTGATAACCTTCAACTACATAACCTCTGAGCTCATACGTCTCAGAGAAGGGTGTTAAGATAAGAGAATAAATCTCCGCCACCAAACAGAAATGTATTTGAAAGAAATCGGCTTTATATCTCAAAGTGTAGTGTCAGACACACATCCATACAAGTCTATGCCGGGTTCGAACAGAGCCGAAGGCACTTCAGAAGAAGCCCTTGCAATCCCGGATAATTTCTAATCACGTCCGGACTTCCCATCACAAAGGGTGATAAAATCTCTATACCGAGGCCACTCGGTGCAGAGACATTCGACGAGTTGTCCTTTAGTTATCAAAAATATCCGGTCTTCACCACCGGTCTTCAAATGCAATCCATATACGATGTATCACTTATTCAGAATGTGTTATATGACACAAAGTCCTCTCCCGGCTAAACCGAATAGTGAGTGTAATATTTTAAAACATATGGATATGGGATTTTAATTAAGTCACAACTTATTACCCAAACCTTTTCTTCAAATGGTTTAAACACATTACCATTTTAAATCTGTTAAAAATAAACAGATTCAATTCACAAAGTTCACCCAGTTTCATAAAGATCTATTCATAGATTTCCAAATCGATTTCCATTTCAATTAGATTAACTCATTAAATCTTTAAATCAAGATTTAACTTATAGCTTTCAAAACAATTTCATTTCGAATGGTTTAAACAAATCACCATTTTAAATCTGTTAAAAATAAACAGATTCAATTCATAGTTTTCAAAAAGAATTCACTCATAACTTAGAAAACCATTTTTCAATTCAAACTTGAAATTCCTTTAATTCACATTGGAAATTTATTTCTTATATGAAAGCTTTTATTCTTTGAAAACAAACAGTTTTCATTTCGAAAATCTGATTCATTTATACGAGTTAAAGTTCTTGGGTTAAATTCAAATTCTCAAAATTATACTTTTAAAATGGTTTAAATTCATATAAACACATTTATAACATCTTTAACCATAATTTCCAAATATGGAATTCAATTCCAAATTTTGAATTCAAATTCAAATTGAATTATTTAAATTGAAACTTTACCAAGTTATTCAAAATAGCTTTTATCAATGAAAACACCTTTTCAAAAGCTTTAACATTTAACCCAATTCCATTTCCAAAATCAATTGAAATTAAAATTTCAATTTCAAAAAAATATTAAATTTAAATAATCTGTGACTTAACCGATTTCCACGTGAAATCCATATTTGTGTGTGTATGGTGTGGTCCAGGGGTTTCACACAGTAGTGCATCATCATTCAATCATCACAGATCAGAATACAGAAATATATTTGATAAGCGGTATAAACTATAACGCTTATCGTTATTCACAGATCCACAGATAAATCACAGATAAAATAAATAACATTCATCACAGCTTGAATTAAAACAATTCATAGCATTTAATAGAATACAGCCATCCATAAGTAGGGTCAAACATTCAATAATCATTTATAAGCAGGATTAATTAATTGTTTAATCCTAATTAATTCAATTAATTTCCAATTAAATTAATTACTTATGAATTAATTATCCAATACTGCTTTATTAATTACAAATCAGTTGATATAAATTAATTAATCAATCACCTTAATTGATTAAATTATTCTTAATTAATCATATTAATTAAATTAACCTTTAAACCAATTACATAATTAATTAACCCCTTAATTGCTTTCATCAAGTAATTAACAATTTACAATTGATTATCTTAATTAATTAATCTAATTAATTATCAAAATTAATTACATTAATTTAATTACTTAATAATTCCTAGTTAATTATCTTCATTAACTAATAACATTTCTTTAATTACTTTCTTAAGAAGTTATCTTAGATTAATTCATTATTAATCATTTCTAATTATAAATTAATCTAAATTATTTATTTATAAATTAAATAAATCATTCTTTAATTACCTTATTAATTTAAATCATTTTATTCCCTTAATTATCTCTAAGATAATTAATTTCTTTATTAATGATTTCATTAACATTTAAGTGTATTTTAAACATTACACTTTAAATTTAAATTCAAATTCCATTTTGAATTTAAGGTTCAAAATGATTATATATTTAAACATTTACCAAATTTAAATATCCACTTATAAACATATATAAGAAAGTTCTAACTAAATTACTTAAATTTTTTATTTAAAATTTAAGTTTTAAAATACATTACATTTTATCTTGAAAATTCAAGTTAAAACAATTTATTTAACTTTCATTCAAAAACCCTTTTATAAAAGAACTTTATCAAAATCCAAGTTTAAATATTTGTTTGAAAACAAATTTACTTTTAAAAAGCTATTTTAATTTAAACTTGTTTAAAACATTTAGAATTTAAAACTGATTCAAATTCTCAGATCTGGATTCAAAGAGACTTAAATCCACTAATTTAAACATTTATTTTAAACCTTTGATTTAAATCTTGATTTAAAATTCAAATTCATTTTAAAACTTTATGATTCAAAAGTTTGATTTGAATCTATACTTTAAACTTTGAATTTAAACCACTGTTTAAATTATGTTTTTCCATTTTTAAATTAAGTTTAAAAATCAGAAAACTGTGAGGTTTTTATAAACCTGAAAGCCAAAGATTTAAATTATTTAAACTTTATTTTATTTCATATTAGGATTCAAAAGTGAATTTGAATCCACATTTCAAACTGGATTTAAACTTTACTAAATCTGGCTCACCAATTTAAATTTCCTTTAAATTTGCTCTTAAATTTTCAAATTACAGTCAGGTTTTCAAAAACCTGAAACCAGACAACTAACCCGAGGCAATACAAATATGCTTCGAGTCACAACCTCTTCTACTTCGATTCAAGTACTCGAATAACTCGAGTCTACCCCGAGTTCAATACTTCTACACAAACTAAGGTTCACCAGAATTCAAACTGCACGGTGCACATGCACCATGGCTCTGGCCATCTCCGGCCATTCACCAGCACTTCAATCCATCAACGACCATCACCTGACAACATCACGGCCCTCCAAATCCACCACATCTGCTCGAATCAAAATCGAGCTCTCAATTCAAAACCTGGAACATAGACTGCCTTCAAATACCCAACCCTAGAAACTTCACCGTACTCCAAATTCCGACCACCTAAGAGCCATCATCACCGGCCATAGCTTCGACTACCACCCCTCTAGCGACCTCCAAAACCCCATGACACTCGATGCTCCCGAGACCCCAAAATGAACTCATTTACAAACCAGCTAAAAACTAGGTTTAGAAACAAAAATTCAACACCACTGCCACCACCGGCCACTGACCATCCACCGATCATTTTCACCTTATTCTCCAGTCACCCATCTACCTCCAGAAAGAACTCCAGCCTCTCCAATCACTGGGATCACCAGTGATCCTCAAAAACCCCAATATTCAACAACACAGAAATACACTTTAAATACTAAACACAAAAATGTGATTTTAGTTTTAGAAATCCTAATTACAGATAAGAATTCAAGTTATAAACTTGAATTAATATTTTAAAATGTTTGCAATTTAACTTATATTAAACATTGACTGTTCTTAAGTGTTTTTACATAGCAGTTCTACCTTGTTAACTCAAATTCAAATTTTAAAATTTGCTTTATGTTCAAACAAACCTATCTTGGTTAGATACTAAGTCCTATCCATCAATAGATTAAGCAGAGATGATTTTTGAATCAATCCAGAGTTAGAAATCTATAAACAGAGGTATTACAGATAAACAACATGCAGGCATCACTGAATTACATACATATATATACACATAAACATACTTATTTCAGACATAAGCAACATATGTGAATATACTTAAGCAAGTTTAAATTGAAGTTACTCACTTTGCTTTTAGAAAAAAAATAGAGTTTGCTTTTCTTTGAACCAACCTGAGAAACTGCTTGCTGAAGTCTCCTCCTTGATCTCAAATTTGAATTTATTTAGTTTGTTGTTGTTTTAATTGGAGTTTTTGTTTAAGTTTGAATGATACTACCTCATATTTTCTCAACTGGAATGAACGAAACTGAGATGAATAGATTGATATATGAGAGATAAGTTTACTGGGTGACGATTTTGTACAGGGTGATCATGTTGTTTGTACAAGTAATGTTATATATTTTCTTTCTTTGTACAATCATTCAGAGATTTTTCTCTTCGTTTGGCAGGCTGATATGTTGTATATTGTGGCTGAAGTGATATTTTTGTGCTAGCATTAATTAACATGTACAACATACTTATCCAATTTTTTTTGTTTACATAGATATTTATACTAGCACCTTCTTTTGCAAGCTTTTACTTATCTTTTTTTCTTTGTTCATTAATATTCAAACATTGTTTTCATGTTGTTTTAAATTTATTTATGTATTTATTTTATTTTATTTTTATAATTTATCTTATAATATAAGTGAACTTTTATTTTTCTTTCTTTTACAAGCTTATATTTTTGTTTGTTTGGCTTCATACTTATCTACACACTTATATTTATTTGTTCTTATGTTTACTTGTTTCATTCTTGAATATGTTAGTTTTTTTCTTTTCTTTTTATTATTTTTGTATCTATTTTATTTGTATTATTTTGTATTGATTTATAATATCAAGATTTACTTTATATTGTATAAAACTATAAAATTTATTTATTTCGTAATATAGATGAATTTTCTAGAGTTTAATTTGTTGTTAAAATTTTTAGCAATTATTTGTTTACTTAATATTTATCTTTTATTTATTGATTTCTATTTCTAGCTTAAATTATTACTATTATTTCACTTTAATATTTATTATCTTGTTAACCATTAATTTTAATTTTAAATTTATTTGTTTATTTTGAACCACCAATTCTAAATTTAAATCATTTATTTACTTATTCTGATATTCGTGTCAATTGTCTATATTTATATATATTTTTATTTATTTTTAAACCATTTATTTAAGATTTAAATCCATTTGATTTAACACAATTTATTTGAACTTGGGGAAACTCGCATCAATTTACAAATTAATTTTACAATTTTTAATTCAAAAATTAAATTAATTATCAAATTAAATATACATAAAATCCGGGGTCGTTACAAGGTAGAGCTACCACAGCATGGCTCGATGTTGAAATGCTGTTTTTATGAGTAAACGGCAAGTGTCAATCTAATGGAATAATTTGTATTTAATCACTGAAGATAAACTTCCAGCTGAATAAAATTTCTATAAAACGTGAATGAAGAAAATAAAGTCAACCGTATAAAATTTCAGAGTAGACCAACTGAATTACTGTGTAACAAAATTTAGTGTAAGGAAAGTCATATATTGGTTGTCGAAAATAAATATCGTAGACAAAGCATACATACCGCAGGCTTGGAGATTGGAAACAGTGGATGCATGCAGAACAGGCACAGTAATGCAAACGTAAATTGATAAAATTTGGGCATGGAAAATGGTAGAAGGAAACAGGTGTCTGTATAGTACTACTTAATGCAGTAAAATCTATGTCATTTAATAATATTGCAACTGCTAAATACGTAAAGTTTGACGCAAAAGGTTTATTTCAATAAACTATTACCATTTAATAAATGGGCGTCAGTATTTGTACCCAACTAAATAGTTGGTTATTCTTGTTTGAAAAGGGAAAAGAAGTGGTGCAAAGACCGGGATGGAAGCAAGGTTGATTGAATAAAAGGCAGTAATGGTGATAAACTGTAAGTGTAAATTTCGATAATTTTTATAAAAAGTTGAACTTAAATAATGAAAACAGGATTCCATTGTCTAAAACCAATTTTGAGCGCAGAGAGGAGAGGTCTTTTTTCAAAAGTGGCATCTTTCAGTTAGTTCAACCACTGCATAACATGAAATGGATAGATAATGCAATGCTTAAGTATAAAGTTTATACAACGAAGGCAATTAAGCAGTTCATTGTCTATCAATTTAAGGAAATATATGATAAATGGGAGACTAAATGATTAAATAGTGAAGAATAATTTTGATGAACAGTCAGATATAAGCTAATTTTGTTTCCAAAAGGGTGGAATAAATTTCAGTGAAAACAAAATTTCCGTAAAATATAACGTAAACAATCAGCTTAACCGCATAAAAATCCAAAGTAATTCAACTGGACAACTTCTGCCACATGTGCAATTAGAAAAATGCATATACAGACTGTCCAAAGCAAACAGTAGAAGACATTTTGTTTTGAAATGGTGGTTGTAATGAGTGAAGATAGTTACCTTCATTATCTTTGGAAGAAGTAGCCACTGTCACTTCCATTAGATTTTTTGCGCTCTCAGTAGCTTGAATCCCTGCTTTGATAGCACCATCATTTTCTATCATGTGATTTGTAGAATATACTGAATCTGTGGCAGCAGTGGCATTAGCATTTCCACTACCTGATAGTGAAGAATAATTTTGATGAACAGTCATATATAAATTGGAAACCAAAGTCCATATATGGAAGTTATGCGTTTAAAGTTTAAGGCTTTAGTCAGTTTGAAACCAAAGTACATGTATGAATCCTTTCCCATGTAAAACTTGTAAGTATAAATGAAAAACATATATGCAGATACAGGTTGAAAATTCAGACATTCAAAATCAATGACAAACTTAAGAGGCTTATGAAATCAAATTTATGTCGAATTCCTCATTTTTGAAAATAATAGATCAGCTTGTAAGCAGATAAGGTTGGAGCTTGTTGGTTTTTTAGATTTGCAAATTGCAGTGCTCGAAATTAAATCTGAAATAGCTATAGTATTTGATCCTATGTAAAACTTTCAAGTATGTATGAAAACATATACGCAGATACAGGTTGAAAATTCAGACATTCAAAATTGATGACAAACTTAAGTGGCTTATGAAATCAAATTGATGTCAAATTCCTCATTTTTGAAAATAATAGATCAGCTTGTATAAGTAGATAAACTCAATGTGGAATAAGTCAGTACTAAGTAACCGAAATATTTTGTAATACTCGTTTGAAAACTGATGTATATTCGTAGGCATAAAACCACATATATATGTATAAACAAAAATATTATATATTTTAAAACCTGACATATTTGAAATGTTTGTGCATTCAAAATCTAATATGTACATTCTTAACCCTATACTTATACTGACATGAGGTCATATGGTCAAAAATAGGTAGATCCAAAAACCTTGACATGCCTAAAACTGTGAAAATTTGACAGTTGCAAATACCCAAACATATGAAACTGCACTTTTATCTGTAGGAAAAAGTAAACCCACTTAGAACCATAGTTTAATCCACTAATATAAATGAAGCAATATACAGTCGAAACCAAAGTACAAAAATTCAGTTTATGTGTTTAAGCTTTAAGGCTTTATATACTTTTAACCCGGAATACATGTATGAATCCTT
The DNA here is from genome assembly GCA_030737815.1 of Allium fistulosum. Lineage (NCBI taxonomy): Eukaryota > Viridiplantae > Streptophyta > Magnoliopsida > Asparagales > Amaryllidaceae > Allium > Allium fistulosum. Next base: position 416,948,617 of record CM060907.1, on the reverse strand, counting down.
TCCCATGTAAAACTTGCAAGTATGTATGAAATCATAGATGCAGATACATATGAAACTTGCATACAAACACATGATATTGGTATGCTTGAAAATTCAGACATTCATGATTCGCAAATCAAAATCCATGACAAACTTAAGTGGGTTATGAAATCAAGTTCATTTAGAATTCCTCACTTTTGAAAATGATAGATTAGCTTATATAATCAGATAAGCTTTACTGGTTGTTTAGATTGTTAAAATGCAATTTTTGAAATGGAATCTGAAATAGGTAGTTTATTTGAAGTTTGAATCCTTTAAAAGTTCATCTTTGTAGATTTGTAAATCGTCGAAATGAAGCTATTAATTTTGAGTAAAAATTCCATACCTTGAGCGAGACCAGCATACCTGATTCTCAGATTCATTATGTCATGAACGGTGACGGTTACCATTTACACTAACGCAGACAGGCGACATCGTTTACCTCTTAATTGGCTAGCAGCGACATCAAGTATGACTTCGAACTCAACAACCATTAAAGAATCTTGATGACTTTGATGTTACTCGATCTGCTTCGACTTTATCGAGGAGATTAAGCATGTTTAATGATGAAGCTGAATTTCACCTCGGTTTTGTCGAGGGATCTGGAAGTCAATGAGTTGATGACTATGGTGTTGTTCCGTAAGCTTCACTAAAACTGGACGATTTGTTAGTAATTGATGAACTTCGTCGAGCATCCTTTACCCTGAGCCTGCAAGTAAACTGTGTAAATTTGACTGTTGTAAATTCATAAACCCAAATATATGAAACTACACTTTATGTGTAGATAAAAGTAGACCCACTCGGAACCACTGTTTAATCCAGTAAGATAAACGAAGCAATATAAATTGGAAACCAAAGTCCATATATGCAAGTTATGTGTTTAAGGATTGAGGCTTTAGTCGATTTGAAACCAAAGTACATGTATGAATCCTTTCCCATGTAAAACTTGAAAGTATAAATGAAAACATATATGCAGATACGGGTTGAAAATTCAGACATTCAAAATCAATGGCAAACTTAAGAGGCTTATGAAATCAAACTTACGTCGAATTCCTCATTTTTGAAAATAAGAGATCAGCTTGTATAAGCAGATAAAGTTGGAGTTTGTTAGTTTTTTAGATTTGTAAATTGCAATGCTCGAAAGTAAATGTGAAATACGTACAGTAATTGATCCTATGTAAAATTTCAAGTATGTATGAAAACATAAATGCAGATACAGGTTGAAAATTCAGACATTCAAAATCGATGACAAACTTAAGTGGATTATGAAATCAAATTGATGTAGAATTCCTCATTTTTAAAAAACTATTAATCCGAAGTAAAAATCTCATACCTTGAGCGAGACTGGTAGTAATGATTGTCGGATTGACGATGGCATGAGCGGTGGCGATTACTAGTTACATTGAGGCGGAGAGGCGACATCGTTTACCTCTGTAATTGCTTCAAAGTCAAACAGCATTACCGAATGTCGATGACTTTGTCGAGGAGATTAGACAGCTGTGTTGATGGAGCTGAATTTTGCATCAACTTCGTCAAGGGATCTGGAAGTCAATGACTTCGTTGTTGTGCTGTAAGCTGTAGTAAAGGTGGACGATTCGGGTACTAATTGGTGAACTTCGTCGAGCGTTGTTCACCCTGAGCCTGCAAGCAACTTCGACAAGTAGCACATCCGAACATCAGCACACCAGAGAAGGGAAAACCAAATGATACCCGAGTCCCTACGTCGCCGAACCAAAAAAAATCGCAGATCGATTTAGGTTCAGAGAAGGCGGTTGACATGTAGGCGGAGAAAAACAGTGGGAGGAGAAAGTGGGGAGGAAGATATAGTAGTTTGTAGGAGAGAAGATTGATTTAGGTTGTGGAGGAAAGGGAAGAAGGAGAGAAGGAGAAGGCTGTCAGAGGCGGTTGAGGCGGAGTAGGGTTCAGGAAAGGCGGTTGACATTTTGGGGGAGAAAACAGAGGGAAGAGAAAGTGGGTAGAGTAGAAAGTGGGGAGAATGAATGAAAATGGCTGAAATTTTAGTGCGATTAAAATACGGGTATGAGAAAGGACGCATATGCCCTCAAATGAAGTAGTTGTGGCTGCAGTAGGGAAATGGGTTGGTTGGGAAGTTCAAAAAAGCTTCACCAAAGTAAAGAATTTGTATTATTAGTAGAGATATATAAACATTTTAAATTATTTATTTGATTTAAGATTAGTTAAACAAATAAAATAGATTTATAATACATTTATAAATAAGATAAATTTCTGGAAATTTTTTATATAATATAAAATGAGCACTTTGATTTTAGAAATGATATTTTAGATATTTTTACCATTAAATCCGCATGGATTTTAAATTTTGAAATAAATTTTATTTAAAAATTATATAAACCGAAAAAAATTATCTAGCCGTGTGCAGTAAAAAATATGTATTTAATAAAAAATATTATATATATGTGTGTGTGTGTGTTATTTAATTAACAAGTTATATGTATATATATATATATTATATCTACGTGTATATATATAATATTTTTGTTTTCATAATATATAATGAAGGTTTTAAATTATATTACAAACTAATATTTAAAATAATTTCAAAATTTAAGTTTATATAAATATACGCATATATTTCCTAAATGAATTATACAAATAATTTATATCCAATATTTATAATAAATATATAACTAAAATTTATATACACATATATACGTATATTTATTTATACAACAATTTGATGCACATATATTTATATTTAGGCAATATATTAGAATACATGAAGAGCTAACATGTCCGTTGCGGTGTAAATCCTATCACCTATACACGGGCATGTCAAACCATGTACACATTATCCCGTTGCACGTGCACGCGCACGCATATGTGTATATCATACACAAATACGAAATATAGTACAAATCAAATAAAATAAATTTCATTTATAAATTCGAATAAAATATTGATTTTATTTAAATGAAAACTTAGAAACGTTCTGAATGAATTAAACTATGTATGCCCATTAAAGATCAATAATGGAATTTTTTTTTCAAATTTACCCAACTCCTCCATTGCGGGTGCAATGGCCTAGAATTTCAGACACTTCCTATATAAATATCTAAATTATTTAAATATTTGAATCTTGGATTAAATGTGACTAAATTGATATAATTACCTTGTTAACCCCCTTTTAAATTATAACTAGTGATAGGAAACTTGTTTTTAAAGTTTGTTTACAAAAATATATTCTTTGAAGAAAAATCAATATTGTGACTAAAATCAGTTTATCAATAAATAGCCTTTTATTCAATATAAGTTTTTCGAACTATTGTGCACTTGTCTAATGATCAAACAATTACATTAGGAACTGATGCAGCTCAGGTTGGAGTCGAAGCAGTGCAAGCTCCGAATTCACAAGGCCTAGGTCTTCCACGACCTAAGAAAGGAGTAGGCCTAAGTCATACACGACTTAACAAAGCTGGAGAAGAAGTTTTAAGTCGTTCCCGACTTAACTGGAAACCAGAGGGAGAAGTTACTTTGAGTTCACGACCTAACGAAGCGGCCATAAGTCGTCCACGACTTAACGAAGTTGAAGGCATAAGTCGTTCACGACTTAACTCAAGCGAGTTACGATCTAAAGCTACAGGAGGAGCAGCACGAGTTGAGAATGCGCAAGGCTTAAGTCGGCTACGGCTTAAGGGAAGTGTTCGACCTAAGATAAGTCGCGTACGACCTACGACCTAGATAGGTCGCGTGACGAGATGCAGCAGTTTTCTCTTGAGTCGCTGAGTTTAAGTCGTAGCATGATAAGTCGTTTGTTGTTGAGTCGTGAGTCGCGGCATCTGTTAACTCGCGAGAATCTTAAGTCGTCTGTGTTTTGCACTATATTGTAATTGTTGAGTCGTTGTATGGTATTGTAACATGTTTCTTGAGTCGTTTGTACATAAGTCGTAAGTCGTATTTGTTAAGTCGGCTGAGGCAGGTTGTGTGTTGTAATCAGATAAGTCGTGAACGACTTATAGTAAGTCGTCTCTTTTGAGTCGTCTATTTTAAGTCGCAGGTTATAAGTCGGCAACGACTTAAGTGTTGTACATTTCTGTTTTGGGCATGTTGAGTTGTAGCCTATAAATAGGCATGTGTGGTCATTTGTAAAGGTTGTTGATTTTTGAATAAAATTCTTGTTTGTTAGCTTTGTGCTTTCAATTAAATCGGTAGTTGAGTGTAATCTCCTATCTCCACCTTCGACATTTGAGTGCGCTCGAATCTTCGATCGTTGAAGCCAATTCGCGGAATCAAGTGCGCTTAATCAACGCTCGAAGAATTATAGATCTCTCTTCACGGTATCGTGCGCGATCAACGTGTCAGAGATAGCTAGAATTCAGTATCTTCGGATCAACGAATTTGGGCATTTCAGTATTTCTCAATCCACCGATTGCTACCTTCATCGATCTACTTGGTTTTTGTTTAATCCGCTGCGTCAGTTTGGTATCAGGGCTTGTTTTAGCCAATCATAGCTAAATCGAGTCTTGGATCCAATCATCTTGAAGAATTTGAGCTTGAAGTGTGGAGCCGAGCTAAGTAGAGTGTAGATCGAGCATCATTTCATTGTCTAGCCGAGAATTGAAGTTCTTGAGAAGCTTGTGTTCATCGTGTTCATCCCATTTTGCAACAAGAGTGAAGTTTTTGATCCATTTCTTTTTGGATCAAAAGTGGAAAAGTGTTTGAATTAGCGCGTGGGAGAATTTGCGCGCCAAAGTTGAAGTTGAAGTGCTTGAAGCCGAGCCGACCTAAGCCTTAAGTCATTCGAACCGAGTTAGTTAAGAGCACCGAGACGAGTTAAGTCGTTCAAGGTCGAATCAAGCTAAGTTTTGAAGTTTTTCAAAGTTTGAATTTGTTGAGTTTGTGAAGTTTACAACAATGCCACCGAGAAGAGCTAATCGACATCAAAACGTTGAAGCGTTGTATCGAAGAGAAGAGGCCGATCAAATGGAACAACGTATGCATGAAAAATTTGATGAAGGTATTGGTCGATTAGAGAAGATGATGTTAGAGATGAATCAAAATCGGAGAAGGGTTTCACCTGAATCAATCCATGAAGGAAGTAGAGTCTCACCACATTCCAATCAGGAGAGAAGTGTTGATAATGATCATAGAAGTGTGAGTCGAGATTGTTATAGAGATGATGATGATCGAAGACGAGAGAGAAATGTGAGTGATCGAGATCGGAGGAATGGAGATCGAAGGGATGTTGGTGGAAGACATGATGGTAGTAGAGATGTTGGTGGTCAGGATCGACATCAATATACGTCTGATTTTGAAGAGGAGTATGACGTTGGTAGTGTTCGAGGACAAGGACGAGGCCAAGGAAGAAACTACTCTGAGTATGATCACAAGTGGGAGTCGGGGATGAAGACTAAAATTCCTGAATTCAAAGGTGGTATGCAAGCGGAAGAGTTTCTAGATTGGGTTGTTAATGTTGAAGAAATTTTTGATTTCAAGGAAGTTCCAAAGCATCGTAGAGTGAAGTTGGTTGCTACAAGGTTAAGGGGTAGAGCTTTGGCATGGTGGCAGCAAACCAAACTTACACGTGAACGAATGGGGAAGTCAAAGATTGAATCTTGGGAGAAGATGAAGAAATTGATGAAAGCAACGTTCTTACCTTACAATTATCAGTCTCTGATGTATCAACGTTTGCAGAACTTGAGGCAGGGCACAAAGACTGTTAATGATTACGCGGATGAGTTTTATCAGCTTATTGCGAGGAATGATATTATGGAAACAGAAGAACAGCTGACAGCTAGATTTGTTGGGGGTTTGAGAATGCAAATTCAAGATATGGTAAATATGTTCGATCCCAGATCTGTTGCTGAAGCACATCAGAAAGCACTAGCTTGGGAGAAACAGGGTAGACGAGGTGGTGGTGTGCTTACAAATTCCAACAATCCAGTGAAAGTGGCTAGTAGCAGTCCTAATGTTCCTAAGTCTGTCAATAAGCCTATGGTGAAGGAGGTTGAGAAGGCAAAGGTTAACAATGGTTTCAAATGCTACAATTGCCAGGAGGTGGGTCATAAAAGCAATGAGTGTCCAAAGCCTAAGAAGCGAGTGATGGTTGCGGAAGCTGAGGATGAGGAGGAAGAAGCTGAATGTTCTAATGCCTTACCAGTGGAGGAGGAAGACTTGTTGTCGGGAGATCAAGGGTATTCATTGATGATGAGGAGAAGTTGTTTGACCCCAAAGCAAGAGGAGGAAAGTAGTTGGTTAAGGAATAACATTTTTCAGTCTACATGCACTATTCTAGGAAGAGTTTGCAAGTTTGTTATTGATGCTGGAAGTTGTGACAATATTATCTCTACAGAAGCGGTGAAGAAGTTAGAGTTAAAAACTGAGAAACATCCTAAACCGTACAAGTTAGAATGGTTGAGGAAGGGTGGTGAGGTAAAAGTTGGACGAAGGGCTTGTGTTAAATTTTCGATTGGAAAGAAATACAAAGATGAAATTTGGTGCGATGTTGTAGATATGGATGTCTGTCATTTGTTGCTGGGGAGACCGTGGCAATATGATAGGGCGGTACAACATGATGGACGGAACAACAGTTACAGTTTCATGTTTGAAGGCACGAAGATTACTCTTGTTCCCAAGAAGCGACAACAAGAGGAAAACAAACTGGAGGAGAATGAAGAGCTGAAAACTTTATTATCTTTGAAGGAGTTTGTTAAGGAGGTTGAGAAAGAGCCGGAAGTATTTTTGTTGATTGGGCGAGAGAGCAGTGAAGAGGTTGAAATTCCAGAAGAAGTGAAGCTAGTTTTGAAAGAATTTGAGGATGTATTTCCAGATGAATTACCGAAGGAGTTACCGCCACTAAGAGACATTCAACATCAAATTGATCTTGTTCCGGGAGCAACGTTGCCGCATAGACCACATTATCGAATGAGTCTGAAGGAACATGACGAATTAAGGAGGCATGTGGAAGAGTTGCTTGAGCAGGGACGTGTGTAGGAGAGTTTAAGTCCTTGTGTTGTACCAGCTTTATTGGTACCCAAAAAGGATGGAACGTTGAGGATGTGCACAGATAGTAGAGCATTGAATAAGATCACAGTCAGATACAGATTTCTGATGCCAAGGCTTGACGATTTATTGGATCAAATCAGTGGGTCCGTAATCTTTTCAAAGATTGATCTTAAAAGTGGTTATCACCAAATTCGTATTAGACCAGGTGATGAGTGGAAGACTGCTTTTAAAACCAGGGAGGGTCTATACGAATGGGTGTTTATGCCATTTGGCTTATCAAATGCACCAAGTACTTTCACGAGGGTGATGAACCAGATTTTTAGACCATTCATTGGGAAGTTCGTGGTGGTGTATTTCGATGATATTCTGATATATAGCAGGAGTATGGAAGAGCATGTTCAACATTTGAGGGAAGTGCTAATTATTCTACGTGAGGAACAATTTTATGCTACTACAAAGAAATGCGTGTTCATGACGCATAGTGTTTTATTTCTGGGGTATGTTGTATCGGAGGGAGGAATACAGGTTGACCAAAGTAAAGTCGAAGCGATTAGAGATTGGCCACAGCCCAAGACGATAACAGAGCTTCGGAGTTTTCATGGGTTGGCTTCATTCTATCGAAGATTTATTCCACACTTTAGTAGTGTGATGGCGCCTGTTACAGATTGTATGAAGGGTAAACAGTTTTCATGGTCAAAGGAAGCAGGGGATGCTTTTGGGAAGATCAAGGAGTTGCTGACGTCTGCACCAATTCTAGTATTACTAGATTTTCATTTTTTGTTTAAGCTACATACTGATGCGTCAAAGGTTGGGATTGGAGGAGTATTGAGTCAGAGGGGACGCCCGATTGCATATTTTAGTGAGAAGTTGTCAGGAGCGAAGATGAGATATAGTACGTACGATGTAGAATTTTATGCTGTTGTGCAAGCTATTAAACACTGGAGACACTATCTATTTCAGAAGGAGTTTATTCTTTACACAGACCATGAAGCTTTAAAGCATTTACAAGGGCAAGACAAGATTTCAGCGAGACATGCATCATGGATTGCATATCTACAACAGTTTACGTTTGTTGTGAAACACAAATCGGGAGTGACGAATCGTGTTGCGGATGCGCTGAGTAGAAGAAATCACTTGTTAACTACCTTGAAGGTTGAAGTGACAGGGTTTGAGATACTTCCAGAACTGTACATTGAAGATCCTTACTTTGTGAAGTTTGTTGATAAAGTCAAGGGGGGAGAAACAGATGAGTTTTTGATGATAGATGGTTTTCTGTTCAAAGGAAATCGATTGTGCATACCTGATTGTAGTTTGAGAATGAAGATTGTGAAGGAGCTACATGAAGAAGGCCACGTAGGGAGAGACCGTACATTACAGTTGATTTCACAATCCTATTTTTGGCCCTCAATGAGGAAAGAAGTGGAAAGGTTTGTGGAGCGATGTCATATCTGTCAGGTTTCGAAAGGAACCGCGACCAATGCTGGATTATATATGCCATTACCTGTACCAACTAAACCATGGGTAGATGTGAGTATGGACTTTGTGTTGGGATTGCCGAGAACGCAGCGTGGTAATGATTCTATAGATGTTGTGGTTGACCGATTTTCGAAAATGGCACATTTTATTGCTTGTAAGAAGACGACGGATGCTGTTCATGTTGCTCAGTTGTTTTTCAAAGAAATATATCGACTTCATGGATTGCCAGAATCTATTGTGTCGGATAGGGATACTCGTTTTCTGAGTCATTTTTGGCTAAGTTTGTGGAAGATGGTGGGAACAAAGTTGAACTTTAGCAGCGCTTATCATCCGCAGACAGACTGTCAGACCGAGGTTGTGAATAGATCATTGGGAAATTTGTTGCGATGTCTTGTGAAGGACAATCTGAAGAGTTGGGACATGAAGTTATGCCAAGCGGAGTTTGCACATAATCATGTAGTGAATCGTAGTACGGGTTTCAGTCCGTTCCAGATTGTATATTCAAGTTTGCCTAGGGGACCGTTGGACTTAACGGTAGTACCACAACCGAAGGGGACGGTAAAACGAGCTGTAGATTTTGTTGATGGATTGACTGAATGTCATAAAATCGTTCAGGAACGATTGGAGAAGGCGAATGAGAAGTATAAACACTCTACAGATCTGAAGCGAAGAAGTGTTGAGTTTAATGATGGAGATATGGTATATGCTGTGTTAACAAAGGATCGTTTTCCAGTGGGCGCTTATAACAAGTTGAAAGCCAGAAAAATTGGTCCTGTAGAAGTGGTGAAACGAATTAATGAAAATGCTTATAAATTGAAGCTTCCGGAGGATGTATACACTTCTGACGTGTTCAATGTTAAGCATCTCGTACCGTATTATGGGAAGGAGCAATCTGATGTGGAAGAATTTACAAATTCGAGGACGAATTTTTTTCAACCTAGGGAGGATGATGCAGCTCGGGTTGGAGTCGAAGCAGTGCAAGCTCCGAATTCACAAGGCCTAGGTCTTCCACGACCTAAGAAAGGAGTAGGCCTAAGTCATACACGACTTAACAAAGCTGGAGAAGAAGTTTTAAGTCGTTCCCGACTTAACTGGAAACCAGAGGGAGAAGTTACTTTGAGTTCACGACCTAACAAAGCGGCCATAAGTCGTCCACGACTTAACAAAGTTGAAGGCATAAGTCGTTCACGACTTAACTCAAGCGAGTTACGATCTAAATCTACAGGAGGAGCAGCACGAGTTGAGAATGCGCAAGGCTTAAGTCGGCTACGGCTTAAGGGAAGTGTTCGACCTAAGATAAGTCGCGTACGACCTACGACCTAGATAGGTCGCGTGACGAGATGCAGCAGTTTTCTCTTGAGTCGCTGAGTTTAAGTCGTAGCATGATAAGTCGTTTGTTGTTGAGTCGTGAGTCGCGGCATCTGTTAACTCGCGAGAATCTTAAGTCGTCTGTGTTTTGCACTATATTGTAATTGTTGAGTCGTTGTATGGTATTGTAACATGTTTCTTGAGTCATTTGTACATAAGTCGTAAGTCATATTTGTTAAGTCGGCTGAGGCGGGTTGTGTGTTGTAATCAGATAAGTCGTGAACGACTTATAGTAAGTCGTCTCTTTTGAGTCGTCTATTTTAAGTCGCAGGTTATAAGTCGGCAACGACTTAAGTGTTGTACATTTCTGTTTTGGGCGTGTTGAGTTGTAGCTTATAAATAGGCATGTGTGGTCATTTGTAAAGGTTGTTGATTTTTGAATAAAATTCTTGTTTGTTAGCTTTGTGCTTTCAATTAAATCGGTAGTTGAGTGTAATCTCCTATCTCCACCTTCGACATTCGAGTGCGCTCGAATCTTCGATCGTTGAAGCCAATTCGCGGAATCAAGTGCGCTTGATCAACGCTCGAAGAATTGTAGATCTCTCTTCACGGTATCGTGCGCGATCAACGTGTTAGAGATAGCTAGAATTCGGTATCTTCGGATCAACGAATTTGGGCATTTCAGTATTTCTCAATCCACCGATTGCTACCTTCATCGATCTACTTGGTTTTTGTTTAATCTGCTGCGTCAGGAACTAAGTAACACACTTTGATTTATAAAGCAATGGAATGCCCTAGAAGTTTCTAATGGATAAGAGATATTAATATGTTAAGGGTATTGAAGGAATTAACAAAAGAAAGAGGTGTGAAGGAGAAGTGATGGGAACGTGAGGAGATGAGTATTCCATGAAATGAGAGGAGGGTGAGAATAAGCTTAAGCAACACCATATGAAGCTTATTGTGAGGACTCATTTATTCGTCTCTCGTAAATTGACACTGATACATCCTTGGTATTCATGTGTCGTTAATCCAACTGCCGGAGAAGCGGATTCTCCAAGGTAAGAAAGAAAAATAAAGACAAAACAGAATCTCATATATGTTATTTCAATAAAAACTTTACAATAGAAATTAAAATACATTTATCAAAGGTAAACATGGACAGTTATAAATTTCTATCCTTACAAATGTAGAATACTATATTACAAGAGTGTGGTGGAAATATGTAAAAATCTCTTCAGAAAATCTTCTGACTCCATGCTTCGAGCTCCATCCAGATATCTTCTCCACTAAACCTGACTACTAGGCTGCCTGGGAAAATTAGGGCACACAGAGTTTAAGGAAAAGGAAAACAAACTCTAGGTCAGTCATGGGGCTGGTGTGAGAACTCAAAATATGCAGTTTGAAAACAAAAGGGTATCTCATAAGGCCACACCGCACATAAACATGGAATGAGTTTTTATTATGATAACCAGATCATTTTTATGTAAAAATAAGAGATATTATTTTTAATGACTTTTCCTAGAAAACATTTGCAAGTAAACTTATTAATCTTAGCCAAAATCATAAAATTATTAAATTTCAGCATCCTAGCCACAAAAGCAGGTTGTACAAACAAAATGACAGGCACTTATTGGTGAATGGATTTCCATACAAATGACCAAGTAAAGGGACTACCTTCCGGTAGTACATCTCTAGAGAAATTTATCAAGGCACAAAACTTCTGCCCTCTACCAACACAAGATCGACCTACCTTTCTCACTAGATAGTGCCGAATATGTCATCACCCCGGTCGTTGTCGACCTATCCGAGGGCCCTTATAGCATACATCCATAATAATTTAAGTCCCGAACTTCATAGCGGGAATAAATATATCTAGAAGGGGATGATCATATCCTAATGGTTGCGAACAACATAGCCTTGTCGCATCTACCCTGTTTCGACCATTTTCGGATGTGAGGCTTGAGGTAACAATTACTTTTTACTTTGCACGTCATCTTCCTTTGAAAGCCATACTTCCATTCCATCGGTCACTATTGACTTGGACAAACATACAATCTCTGAGCTCATATGTCTCAGAAGGATGTTAAGCTAAGAGAAGTTGCCTTCTTCGCCACCAAAAAGATGTATATTTATAAAAGTCAACGTGAAATCTCAAGAATGCAATGTCGGGCATCTATTCATACAAGTTCGTTCTAGGATTGAGCGAAATCGAATGCACCCTCCTACCACATCCTGTCGGAAATTTACCCTATGATTAGTAGCGAGAAGTACTTATAACCCAGAAAGTTTCATAAATGAAGGGACCATTGCTATTTTAGTATTTAGGAGCTAACTAGAATACAAACAGTCCTTTCACCTAGAAAATCCTTGGTCTTCATCCTTTATTTTCTTTATCATGTCTTCATTTTTCGAACGCATACATCGGTTTGAAGTGGTTTTCGGATAGGAATTATCCCAGATCCGACCCCCGTTCGTTCGAACCAATCATCGATAAAAAAGAGGTTATGTGAATAAGGAATCATTCTTTAATTGATTAAGTTCTTTTTTATCAAAATCTCTCCTAGAGATAGATATTTCTAAAACATTCTTTTCGATATATATACAGAATCATTAAACCTCTCTTATCACATCTTTTGATTACTTATAACGCTTTTTAAACTTGGCATAATTCGAAATCATTTCATTTTTCGCTTAGAAAAATATTTCCAAATTATTTCATTTTTCACTTAGAAAAATATTTCCAAATTATTTCATTTAAATCTTAAAAAAGGTTTCTTAATTCAAAAATTCATAATTTTGATTGAGTTAAAACCCTGTTATCTAGGATGTCAATCCAAAACCAATAAATATTAAGTGAGCAGAATCTATAGAAATCGTCTAATTCTACTCAATATCAATTCTTGTATTCAACAAATATTATGGGCGTAATAACGGTGAAACCACCATTTAAATTCCACAAATAGTATGAGTTCCCTCTTTGAGCTTTAACACCGAGTATAAGAAAATCATCTCTATACAACCAAAGTTGTACTTAATTTGGAAAATTTAAATCTTTTATACTTAACTCGTTTCTGACATTTCGACCTTATATATTCCTCACCCGAGGAATAGGCCAGGTGAGCCAGGGCACTGGTTGCTCCTGGACATTTCCTTAGTTTAAGCACCTCACATCCGGATCTCACGAATAGAAACATCCAGTCTACTCGTCGGCTTTTAGAGCCAAGATTAAACTACTTTATTTATAATAGCTTTTCTTTATATCATTTATTTAAATTATTTTTAAACAAACTATAAAAATTCCAAATCATTATTAAAAACACTTAATTATCCATTAAGAACATTTATAAAAGATTCAAAAAAGAATATGCTAAGTTTATAGCTATATTTCAAATGTTATAGAAAAGTGGTGTGGAAAATGCTTTTTTAAGCTATATTGATCGAAACGACATTTTATTATTTGAAATTTAGTTTTATTACTCAGATCACTTTTAAAATATTTTAAAAGATTTATAATATTTATTCCACATTTTTAAACAATTTTAAAACATCATTTTCTAAGAAATCCAGTTTTGGATCCCGAACTTCAAAATTGCGATTTTTCCAAAAACTTGTTTTACTCATATCTCAAAATATACTTATCGAAATCTCAGTTTTCTTTCTTTGTTGGAAAACTATGGATATAATAGTTTGGAAAATTCTTATCTCGACAAATTCCGAGCTATATTCCATCTTTTATACCTGTTTGACTTTTAGGGCACGAAATCGCGAACTACAGTTACGCAATGTGCCTATTTTGACTAAATTTCCCATTTCTTTTCAAACTTCACCAAAACACTTTTATATGTTTATAAAACATTTCAAACTCATTTTAAACCATTTTTAAAGAGGTTTAAAATTCCATACACACCATTTCATTAATTGAAGGAAAGTGATTTCCTTTGAGCTTATTGACGTATATTTCCATGACCTACATGTATTTTCTACATTCATATTTAAAAACAAAACTTGATGATCAAAGAATATTAACATCCATTGCAAGCATCATATTATCATCCAAAATATAATACAATAGTTTAGGAGTTATCACCTTCATTTTCCCTTCAAGCTAATAGAAAATCGGCTATAGCTCCACTATCATAAAATTAACTCCATGAAATCGAGATTTGGACCATGAAGTGGCTCGGCCTAGCCTTGGTGCTCACGGCCTAGGTGGTGTGGGGTGGTAGCCGTGGACTTTGGAAGAGTGGAGGAGGTGTTTAGAACTAGTTTTGAAGTGGATCCTCTTTTGTTTGATATATTTTTTTCTAGCTTTTCTAAAATATTTTTTTTATGAATAAGAAGCCATTAAAGAGGCTCTTAGAAAGCTTGAAAAGAAGAGGAAGAAGAAGTGGAATGGTATTAGGATTTTTTGTGAGAAGAGGGGTTGTATTTATAGAAAAAACCTTAGAATAAAATATTATGTTGCATTATTACCTAAATATCCCTAGCCCACAACCCTCCCTAGCCCCTAGCGCACGGCTTCCCCCTAAAGCCAAGCGATGGTTGATGTGAGGTAATGGTGTGGTACAATGAAGTGATGTTTGCTTTATGGTTACTTAAAGGTTAAGCTTAGGAAATATTAAATCATTTTTGTATTATATATATATATATATGTATGAATTTGTGTATGTATTTACATGTGACATATGTGTGTATATATATGTACATGTAGGTGCATAACACTTCAAACGTCTTTGAACAACTTTTGTTCGTTAAATCGTTGAAATCTAGAGAACCGATTATCGATCACATTTCCACTTATTTATTAATGTGCATATATTTGTAAAAAAATTCAAAAAAAAATTTCTTATCATTTTAAACAAATTAAAATGATCATATTTGAGTTATGAAACCATATAAATTAATATTAAAAATTATTTACAAAAATTGTCATTGTTCCAATAAAGTGATATGGATTTTTCCTTATATTTTCAAATAAAATATATTTCTTTATAAAACTATTATAAATGATCATTATCACTTCATACTTATTCAAACTGAAGTATCATCATTTAAAATAATTATTTGGATAATTAAAATAATTATTAAATCATCAAATCTTAAATTAAATTAAATAAATCAATTATTTAAATTCAATGCTATCTTATCGATATAAATTTCAAGGAAAATATTTTATTTAAAATATTTATTCAAAATAAGATTACTGTTACTTATTATTACTTAAAACAATATTATCCTTTTATTTGCATAAATTTAAAAATAAATCCAATTTATTAAAGTAATAAATTGGCATGTCATTACACCTATATAAGGAGAGCATACCCTTGTATAATAATCGCAAATTTACAAAGTTAAAAGCAAGCTCTTTTAATGTCTTCTTCTTCTCAAAAGTTCTAAAGATTTTTTTTGCAAATCAACTCCAAATCAAGTCAAACTTTGCCACAAGCCTTAGAACAACATTACAATACCTTCTACTAAGTTAGATTTTGAAAAGGTGAAGCCAACCTCTCCCCTCCCTCAGTGGCCATGAGTAATTAAGGCAACTTTTCCTTAGAAAAACAAGTGAAACATAGAAGGAATGAAGCAAAGGTGGTTGACATGTGATGATAGGAAGTGTTCTTGAGTTTGGTTGTGTTTGAGCATGTGTTTGGCTTGGATCTAGGTGGGTTGTTGACGCAGCGGATATTACAAAAATGATGTAGATCGTTGAATGTAGCAATCGGTGGAATGGAAGATGCTGAAATGCCCAAATTCGTTGATCCGAAGATACCGAATTCTAGCTATCCTGAACTCGTTGATCGCGCACGATACCGGGTTCGAAGATCTTCAATTCTTCAAGCGTTGATCAAGCGCACTTGATTCCGCGAATCGGCTTCTACAATCGTTGAATCGAGCGCACTCGATTATCCGAAAGAGGAGATAGGAGATTACACTCAACTACCAATTTGAATGAAAGCACAAAGCAATCAAAAGAGAATTTTATTCAATATTCAACAACCTTTACATAATGACCATACACGCCTATTTATAGGCACATTACAATTTACACCAAAGAAACAACAAAATTACACTAAGTCCTAACTCGGTTCCGAGTTATAGCTGCCGACCTATGACTTACCAGAACAAGATGTAAGACTTAACAAAGACTCCGACTCAACAGTTACAACTCTTTACAACCTTCAGCGACTTAACAAACTCAGACAAAATACAAACAGACGACATACGACTTATAAAAGTTGCGACTTACGACCTAATATAGGTTGGTTACGACTTATCAATAGCTCCAGCTTCCATCAGCGGCAGAGATTAACTCGGCAGCAGAAATCAACGGCAACAAGTCCACTCTTCTAAGTCGTAACTCGGTTCCGACTTATCGTTGGACTCGTTAAGTCGGTTCCGTCCTATTACTTCAACTGTTTGCTTTGTTTTCTCTCTGAGTAACTCGGTAACCCGTACCTCTGTACAAGTTAGGTCGTCCACTCTTCTAAGTCGGTCACGACTTATGTCTTTACTCCTGTTAAGTCGGTAACGACTTAAGTCTCCCATCTGGTTAACTCGGTCACGACTTATAACTTTGGTCCTGTTATCTCGCAAGCATCCACTAAGTCGTTGCCGAGTCATACTAAGTCGGTGGTACGACTCATAACCTTTGTTAGGTCGGTTGCGACCTAAAATTTCAATATTCCGCCATTTCTCACCAAATCTTAACTCGTTAGCTTCATTCTTAGGTCGGTCTCGACCTACCATCATGTTAGGTCGTACACGACCTACGACTTCTTCTCTCTGGCCTGCATCAGTTGTCTCACTAACTTGTTTGTATATATGATGTGTATATTAAATATAAAGTTAAATTGACATTGATTAATTAAAGTTATAAACTTTGGACTCCTCTTGCTTTTGAAAGCAAATGAAAACTTTATATTGTATAACTTCCCTTATGTTACCCTTTTAAACATGTGGCGTGGCCTTGACTTGATGTTCAAATGGTTGTTTGGATTATGTGTTGAATTAAAGTACGTTTGAAGGTGTTTGGAGCAAGAATAATCACCATAAATGCACTTTAATATCCCTTGACTTTAACTTGTGTAAATGGAAATTTTATGAACTTAACTTGGGATAATTTGATATGGTTTTTTCCATGCATATTTTGGTGCATTTTAAAATAAATAAATGGTTTGGAAAGTTATTGAAATTGTGAACCAAAGTTGTGAAAGTTGAAGCAAAAATGTGTCCATAAATACACTTAGTAAATATAGCTTGTTTTTGGAAATTTTTATTAATAAATTGAAAGATACTTTTAGGGTTTCTTTTCATGGTTTTTTAAGTACTCGAAGGATAGCACTGACTATAAAAATTTTAAGTCTTAAATCATTAGCTAAAGTAGTTAAAACCAATCCTAAAGATTGTGCATTTCAATGTGTTCTTTAACATGTTCTTTAACAACGACTTTTAACTGCATTTATAAATGATGTAGTAAGTTGCTTTTCGTTTTAATTGTTTAAAAATGATATTTAAAATTGGTAATTTTCTCTTATCTTTCTATAGATCTTTTCTAACCTATTTTAAAGTATTTTAAAGTTCGTTTGAAGTTTAAATATGTTTTTAATAATTATATATGCATTTCAAATTAAAGAGGTTTAATAATATAAAACATGTTTTTCATCAAATTATAAATAAGTTATTTTCAAATAATATTTTACGTAGATATTTAAAACCTATTAAGAAGTATTTTTAATGTATTTATAAGTTTTGAAAAAGGTAATTGACTAGGCTTTACAATAAAAGCCAACGAGGTAGACTTCCTTGTTTGTGAGAGTTAAGATTAATGTCGAGTAGAGATATGAGCAACAGAGCTCTAACCTATCGGTTTCCCTCTTGATCGAGGAATAGTTAAGTTGGAATGTCTAAAACATGTTAACCTTGTTGTTTACTTATGTGTTTGAAAATTGATTGACTTTGCTTAACGCTAAAAGCCGACGAAGTAGGCTTATCTATTTGTGAGAGTTAAGATTGATGTTGAGTAGGGATATAAGCAATTGAGCTCTTACCTACTTCTTTCCCTCTTGGTCAAGGAATACTTAAGTTGGGAATGTCAGAAACGTGTTAATCATACTATTACTTACACATTTATGAAAGTCATTAATACTATACTTGACACTAAAAGCCAACGAGTTAGATTTATCTATTTGTGAGATTCAAGAATAAAGTGTCTAGGCAAGGCTTTGATATGCAACCGGTGCTCTAACTTACCTGACTTCACTCTTGAATGAGGAGTAGTTAAGTTGGAATTTCAAAAATGAGTTAAGTATATGAACCATGATTTCTATAAGCCATCGTTTTTAACTGGATAGTCGATTAATCGACTATCGAACTTAACCAATTATTAACTTAGATTTTAAAAGAATATTTTAAAGATAATATAAGTACAGAATGGTTTTGGGTTTGTTGTGACAATGTGTTAATAACATTCGTCTTTAACCCTTTTGATTAAACTTATGAATGTAAATATATCTTTAAAAGAATGTTTTAAAGATAAGCATAAATGAAATGGTTTTGGGTCTGTGGTGACAATATTTAAGTAACATCAATATTAAATCCTTTTGACTGGATTTATGGAAGTACTTAGATCGTTAAAATGGATGTTTTGAAGGAAATTAAAAATAAGGAAAGATAGAAAAAGCAAAGGTTTAATGTAAGAAATCTTGTTAATGATTTATAAATATACTTATACCATTTGAGATAAGTATATAAATACTTTTTGAAGTATTGAAACAGTTGAAATTGATAAAAGATGGTTTATCAGATAAAAGAAGTTTTATTAATAAAGGAGGTTTTAATTAATAAAGTATTAATTAAATAAAAAAAGGATTAGAAGTCGATTATGTGACTTAATCGTGCTTTGTATGACTTGATCGTGCTTTTTTATGTTTATTTCTTATGGAAAACATTCTATCGTATACTTTGCACTAAAAGCCGATGAAGTAGGCTTATCTATATGTTCGAGTTAAGACTGATGTTTGAGTAAGGATATGAGCAATAAATCTATAAATTACCGGCTTCACTCGTGACTGAGGGATAACATGAGATGAAAATATTGGAAATGTGATAAGTATACGAGACTTGGTCTCCATATGCGATCGTTCTCATTATGATTAAATGACCAAATTTGTCGATTCAATCTTGAAGAGACATGGATCGGTAAGTGTTTTACTTATCGAAAATCACTTCAAGACTGAGATTTTTTTCTATCTCTTGGAGGTGGATAAGTCCGAGATATTGGAATCCATCTTTGGTTTCGAGATATCTTCGAGAGGTAGGAATCCAATTGGGATTCATGTTCTTTCAAGTGATGAAGACTCGTATGAAAGATGTCGAGCGTGACCTCGATATTAAAAATGGCTAAAGATAGAGTGGGATGCACAATCTAGGGTTTAGTAGTCCCATGATGGGTATATCAACTTCGTATCTAGAGTTTGCTTATTGATATTGAGTGTGAGAGTTGATGGTACATGGTTCCACGTGGGTCTGGTTTGTTCGTTCAGGCGTGTGCCAGTTGTGTTTACCTTACGGTATATTTTATCTAGAGATATATGACACTTAGAAGGTTTTTCTGATCTTGTGCATGGAGATTGGATTCCGGCTTGACTGAGAGGATCTCCATGGAAAATCCATTATGCAAAGGTTCCTCGGTGGTTTTGATTATACCCTCTAATATGCTACTGAATGTAATCAATGTAACCATTTCGGCTATGTTATATATTTATATTCTTCACCCTAGCCATTATCTAATATATCATCCTATGTACCTATTAGATGGGATTCTTTTGAGAAGATAACCATTATGGCATTCCATGCAGCCTCAAAAGTACTGTTATATGCTAGCTACATATTTCTTGAGTTTCTCATACCAGACTTATGTCTGGCGCTTGGTTTTTATTTTCCCTAAATTCTTACATACTCTTCGGGTAGTCTAAGAAATGCAGGTTTTCATTGATGTTCTTTGGAGATCGAGAAGACAAGCTGGATGTTTTGCCTACCATAGCATTCTTATTTCCGCTGCATTACTATATTGTACATATCTACATTTGTGAGAGTACGTAGTTATAACTGTCCAAGCTAATGATAATATTTAGTTTTTGTAACTTTGAAATTTCTATATCGAAATAGCCCTTTGCACCATTCTTTTGATATTATATATTGCTGTTCCGCTAGTGAGATTCTAATGTTGTGTTCTCTCTTTCTTATTCTATCTCATTTTCTTTTTCTTTTATCCCAACAATTCATCGTTCTGATACTTGGGTGCTCGATACGTGAATACCGTAGATGTATTAGTGTCGACATTCGGAGGCCGAAAATGTGTGTCATTATATATGGTATCGGAGCTGAAGGTTAAGCATGAATCTTGGCTTTGGTGGGGTATGACTCATTAAGAGATTGGGTAATGGAATGCTCTAGCATGAGTTGAGTGTATTATACACATGAGAGCGTATTTGTATTTGTTATAAACTTACCCCTTAAAAGGTAATTACAACTGCAAAAATAAAAGATATTATATAAGGTAACTATATAAGTATGAATTGTCAAAGTGTAGTTCAATTAATGTAAGGATTAATGATGTTCATTTGTTACCCCTTATTAGTTAGTTTAGCCATGCTCGGCTAGTTTATGAGCATTGACTATTGTTTGTTGATTGGTGCTCAACTAGTTTATGACAGTTTTACCTTCTACTGCATGGGTTGGGTAGACAATATTTCTTGATGATTGAAACGAATACTTTGTGAATTTAGTTTCAAGTTTTGATTATAAGGCATCCAGTGATAATGCTGGGTTAAAAATAAATTTAGTAAAAGATGTTTATTTTAATATGAGAAAGAAAATATATTTTGTATAATAAACATTTGAAAAAAGATTTTATATAAGAAAGTGATTTTATATAAATATAGTTTATATAGTTTAAAAACGAAGAGGATTTAACTAATACTTTAAGAACTTAAATCTCTACGTCTATGAAAATGTTTTTTAAGATTTTGGAAAAATAATAGCAGTATAATTTGAAAGAAAGTATTTGGGAAATTGGTTTATGAAATTGAGATCATGGTACTTAGTAATATTTACGAGGTATTTGATACTGTTTTAAAATGATTTTGGTTAAGTCCGAAAGGCACATGAATTGGATGTACTGAACTCACTTTTGTCACTTGAAAATAATTCTGGTGATAACTTCAGCATCATCGGTGTTCATTTTCTGGTTTCTAAGTGGAGGATGCTACAGGGTTGTTTTAGTAAAACAGATTTCGATTTGATTCCGAAAGTATGATTTGTTATACAAAAAATATATGCATGTATTATTATTTCAAAGCATTTGAAATAAAACCCGGTGCTTAGTTCTAAAGTTTCTTTGGAAAGAATTTGGTATGAAACTTTTGTGCAGAAAAGTTTTATGTGTATACAATGTAGGATGTCCGAGTGGTAGACGCATAGCTTATAATAAATGTTGAAATTTTCATTTCCTTTTCTTTTTGGGAAAGTGTGTTTAATAAATTATTGAAATTTGTTAAGTTATTTTATGGATGCATGTAGCCTATGCATTATGGTACATTGTTTGGTTGTTTTCATTTGTTAAAATGAAATGGATTTTTTGACGATCTTGGACAGCCGAAAACTTTTGAATCATTATAGAACATGAAGCTAAGTGTTTTGTGAAATTATTAAAGTTGTATTTTTGTAACTTTTGAATGGAGAAGTTAGTAAGTTAAAACAAGTCTTAAATTTGTTGAACATCCTTGTTAAGTAAAATAAATTTGATGTTTTTTATATACTCTTGGGATGTTGTAGAGTATTGTACGAGTATGAACTTAAGTTACAACATTTTATATACTTTAAGTTATGTTTTTATAAAATGGTTCGTAAATGATTTTGGTATTAATAAGACATATCAAGTATTTGAGTACATGATTTCGAGGTGATTTACACCAATCCAAACAAGGATTTTTCACTCTATTCTTAATGGCTAATGCTTGATACAAACTCTTGATATGGTTCCAATGTTTTCTATCATGATATAGCTGTGTAAGAAGAACAAAAGTTTCTAATCAAGAAACCAGATCGGAGTCCGCACTAGAGAGGTCCAATGATCTTTACCAGTTGGGAAGTGAACTTTATGCGATCGACCAAGTGATTGGATATGATATTGCATACGGATCCACGTACATGGTACATGCTTTAGTATAATTGCATACTATATGTTGATTAGCTTATGGAGAGTTTAGGCGATGACTCTTTGATTTGTTATTGTGAGGAATGCGGAATACGGATCTTAAGGCTAGAATGAACACTAGAGGGAGGGGGGTGAATAGTGTTTGTAAGAAATTACTAAATCTTTTTGAGTTACTGTTGATTTGTACACAAATGTATAAATATTCAAACACAGATATAATCACAGAATCAAACTCAGATGCATAAATAAAGTAAATGCAGTAAAGGAAAGAACACACCAGATTTTATACTGGTTCGAAGTTACCCTACATCCAGTCCAGCACAACTAAGTACGGATTTCCTTTCAAAAGCAATTGTACAATTACACCCTCGGTTTTAAGGCTACGAGGTACACCCTCCAGAATCACAATCCTCTGGGTAGAGATACTTGATTTCCGGGGTAACAAGTTCACCCAATTGATTTCCAAGGCTACAATCACACCATTTCTTGCTTGATTGATTTCCAAGGCTACAATCACACCTTTTCTCGCTAGATAGATTACAAAGAAGCCGATAACTCTGAATAGCACTGGGATCTTGTTGAGATAGTGATAGAGAATCAAACCAGAGATGATCTAGTTAGATTCAATGTTGATTTCGACAGAGTGATGATAGGATTTTGAATAAGAAAATGTGGAAGAAGAAGAGAAGTGAAAAACCAGAAAATCTGATCTAAAATTCGTTGAAACCAACCCCTATTTATAGAAGAACAACAGCCATGTCTATTCATGAAAGGTTATGGCGAATAGACACTTCTTTTGAAATTCAAATTTTTGGTCCTAACTGATACTATGTCGACATGGGGTACTAGGGAATGTCGACATCCCAAAGGAAATTTTGATGTTTTGTTTTTCTTTGAAAATAACCTTTATCTTATATTAAAACTATTTTAAACTTTATTAATATACTTGACTATAGATAAAATACATAGATAAATATAGAGAATTATATATATATAATTTTATATTTAAATCTAAGTAAATATTAAAAGTTAAATATATTAAAAGATAGTTTAAAACAAACGAAGTTTATTTAAGAAAAAAATCAAAGAATATTTTTTAAGGCTAAAACATCCTTTTGAAAATCATTTGAAAAGATAATTTTTAAGGCTAAAACATTTTGAAAAGCAGTTTTGAAAATCATTTTGAAGTAGTTTTGCAAGCTTCTTCCTGCAGAATATCTCATCATATCAGGACTCGAGAACTTGTACAAAACCAGGATGTTCGTGGGTTTGTAAGCCACTTGTCGTAGGTTTGTAAGCTAATTGCCGTGGGTTTGTAAGCCACTAAAAAGGTAGAAATGGGTTCCATCCCAAATGAAAATACGGAATGAAGATTTCAGTGCTATTGTGAAGTTTTAACATAATTCTAAACTCAATACTTATCTTAAAATCTTGAACTCTTGATAATCTTGATATTCTTGATACTCATGAGTCTTCAATCTTGATATCTTGAATCTCTATACTGTACAATCTTCATTCTTCGTACCTACATGGTTAAATCCTGCATATACATATATATCTAAACTATAATGTTAGTATTTATATTTTATAATCTTATTCTAAGGTTGTTGTCATCAAAACCATCAACTCATGGACTAACAATCTCCCCCTTTTGATGATGACAACCGTTGTTTATAAAATATTACTTCTATCCTAATAATTCCTCCTAAAACTGATAACTCCCCCTTAATCTATGCCTAACTCTTCTATTTTATATTTCTCTCCCTTTGTCATCAACAAAAACAAACTAACTCCAAACTATATAACTCTTAGTCTAATATCCTATATGATTATAATGATAGTGTTATCATACATAATCAATACTTACTTGTAAACCTAAAACTTAGTACTAAACTACTAACATTCCTAACCAAGTACTTATATAATACTTATATATAACATATATAGGAATCATATATAAGAACACACAATATTTATTTATATATATATATGTTTATATTTACATTTTCGTACAACGTGACAAATATACCCATAACGTTGAAAAACGAAAAAGAAGAAACTACTGAGTATCTTTGACAATTGGAGATGTATGGATCGAACAATTTGGATAATGGAAACAGAAATTTCCACGTTGTTCAACCAAGTTTCCATCCTTGTAAAAACATACTTCGCCAACGCAAATGACTTTGTCGTTGTCTTCCGCATGCTCTTCTTCCATTGGTTCTTCTTCTTCTTCTTCACTTTCCTCTTGTTCATGATCTCCTGAAGAGTCCTCGTCAATCAAGATTGGATTAGCATGATTGTCCATTAGAAATTTTTGCAAATTTCTAAGGATTTTCCCTTGCCTTTCCTATTCTTTTGCCATTTGGAGTTGCACTATTTGAATTTCAGTCATTAACTGAATTGCATCCTTTAGAGAATCCTCTATTTTTGTCACTCGGGCGAGCGTAGTACGTTGGAACGGACCAGAGGTAGGAGAAGGGAACAAAAAGGTTGATTTTATGTTTGATTTGGAAGAGGAGGCCATCGATAAATTGATTTCAAAAGATAGAATAGAAAGAGAACAGAGAGAATGAAGAAAATTTCGAAAATAAGAAGAATATATAACCAAATATTTGAATTTTGGTGGGAAAAAATTTTAACATTAAAAAAAAACGTTATATGTCGGCAAGGGTATAGGGGGGATGTCGACATGGTTCTCAATATTTTTACTATTTGATTTATTTTGATTTAATTTTTAATTATACTTTGTTATTTATATTTTATATTTCAGTTAATGAACAAATACCTAATTCTCTTCTTAATTTAGTAAATGTAGATTCATTTAAGGGTTTTGTTAAGATATCAGCAATTTGATTTTCAGAATTGATATAGTCAAGAGTAATTACTTCTCTACTTATATTATCTTTGAGAAAATGGTGTCTGATATCAATATGTTTAGTTTGAGCATGTTGAGTAGTATTTTTGGATAAATTTATTGCACTAGTATTATCACAATAAATTGGTGAATTTGAGATATTTAAACCAAAATCTTTTAAAGTTTGTTGCATATATATTACTTGAGAACAAGCCAAAGCAGCAGAAATATACTCTGCTTCAGTTGTTGATAGAGAAACTGTGTTTTTCTTTTTACTAAACCAGGAAATCAGAGAATGCCCTAAAAAGTGACAAGTTCCACTTGTACTTTTTCAGTCTGATTTACAACCAGCATAATCAGCATCACAATAAGATATTAAGTCAAACGAATCATTTTTAGGATAAAATAAGCCATAATCAAAGGTGTGTTTAACATATCTTAAAATACTTTTTACAGCTTTTAAGTGAGTTTCTTTAGGTTGGGATTGATACCTTGCACAGAGACAAACACTATGCATGATATCAGGTCTACTCGCAGTGATATAGAGTAGATCCAATCATTCCTCTATATAATTTTTGATCTACATCTTTCGAGAGATCTTTTTTACTAAGGTACTCATTGGTTGCCTTGGGAGTGGGTTTTCCACTCGCAGTAGTCAAACCAAATTTACTAATTAAGTCTTTAGCATATTTTTCCTGACTAATAAAGATACCATTATCTAATTGTTTTATTTGTAATCCTGAAAAGAAGTTTAATTCACCCATATGACTCATCTCAAACTCTTTTGTCATTATTTTAGAAAATTCTTTATTCATTTCAAAATTAGTTGATCCAAAAATGATATCATCTACGTAGACTTGTACTAGTTGAATATCATTTTTATTTCTTTTAATAAAAAGAGTATTATCTACTTTACCTATTTCAAAATTTGATTGTAACAAGTAAGATCTTAGTCTATCATACCAGGCTCTAGGAGCTTGCTTTAGACCATATAGAGCTTTCTTAAGTTTGTAAACATGATTTGGAAATTTATCATTTTCAAAAAGTGGTGGTTGTTCAACAAATACTTCTTCTTTTATAAAACCATTTAAAATGCACTTTTAACATCTATTTGAAATAATTTGAAATTATTATGATTTGCGAAAGCAAGTAGAATCCTAATGGCTTCTAATCTTGCTACGGGGGAAAAGGTTTCATCAAAATCTATTCCTTCTTCTTGACAATAACCTTGAGCGACTAACCGGGCTTTATTTCTAACAACCTCTCCTTGTTCATTCATTTTATTTTTATAAACCCATTTAGTTCCAGTTATTGTTTTATTTTCAGGTCTAGGAACAAGTTCCCAAACATCATTTCTAGTGAATTGATTTAATTCTTCTTGCATAGCCAAAATCCATGAATCATCAGTTGATGCTTCTTTTGGATTTTTGGGTTCAATAGTTGATATAAAAGCTACATTACTCATTTGACTTAGTCGGTTTCTAGTTTTAACAACATATTGCATATCTCCAAGTATATTTTCTATAGGGTGATCTTTTAAAAGTTTAATCCTTTTATTATGATGATTTAATTCATTATTAGTTTCAGTTGACTCTTGGTTTTGAGCGATCAAATCCTCTTCATCATTTATTTCTTCAAAATTTTTGAAATTTTCATCAAATGAAACATGCATTGTTTCTTCGATGGTATTAGTTATTAAATTAAATACTCTGTATGCTTTACTTCTATTAGAGTATCCGATAAAGATACCTTTGTCGGATTAAGGATCTAATTTATCTAAGTTATCTTTTGTATTTAAAATAAAACATTTACTTCCAAAAATTCTAAAATAAGATACCTTAGGTTTCTTTGAGTAAATAAGTTCATAAGATGTCTTATCAGTTAAAGGTCTAATTAAAATTCTATTTAAAATATAATAGGCGGTAGCAACTGCTTCTGCCCAAAAGTACTTTGGTAAATTACTATCAGAAAGCATAGTTCTCGCACACTCTTGAATCGTCCTATTTTTACGTTCTACTACTCAATTTTGTTGTGGAGTTCTTGGAAATGAAAAATTATGAACTATTCCCTTTTTATTGCAGAATTCTTCAAACTTTTCATTTTCAAATTCACCACCGTGATCACTATGGATGGTTATAAATTTTTGAGAAAGTTGATTTTGAACCCTTTTTGAAAAATTCTTAAAATATTCAAAAGTATCACTTTTATGTTTTAAAAATATTGTTTGCACCAAAAATGGTCACAAACCCCAAGTGTAGTGAAAGCACCAGCGTATGAATACGAATCAACAATATTCACACACAAATCACAGATCTTAAGTAAGTAACAAGCAGCAATCAAGAAATAATGAACAGTGACACGCAATTTATAGTGGTTCGGCTATCTCCGGCCTACGTCCACTTCAAGGTTTTTATGATTTTATTGCTCGATGCTTGAAGATTACAATTTCGTATGTTGTATTACAACTGATTTGCTGAACTAAGTCTGAATCTAAGGCAGCAATGGTGATCTGGAGTAAATCTGGCAGAATCTGGGCGCTCTTTAGCTCTCAAAATTGTCCGACCTCTTTTCTGAATGACCAGGGGCTCTATTTATAGGTGTAGGAGGCTGATATTTCGCCTAAACTGAAGGGAGACCAGTTCTGGTATGTCAGGGGGCCCACATGGCCGAAATCTGGAGGTCTGGGCCCACTTTGGGATCGATTCGACCCTCGGTTCGAATCGATCAAGAAAGAGTCCAATCGAGCTGAAATTTGGTGTGGACATTCTTTATCATGTGCTTAAGCTTCTCTGAAAATTTCATGGCATTTGGACTTGTAGAACTTGAGTTATGATCGATTCAAGGTTGCATTTCTGGTGGCAGTGCTCTGTTCGAATCGATTGCGTTCGAATCGATTGCTTCGAATCGATCCAAGCATGCGCTTCTAAGATGACGTGGAGCGCCTCCTTCATATTGATCCGACTTCTTTGCCGAGTTGACTGGGTCGAATCCTTGTCCTTAGCCGTGTTTATCTGGTGGACTCGAGACGCTGGATTCGAAGGTTTACTTCCTTCGAATCGATGGAAACTGTGCTTGTTCGAATCGATCTAGATGCGCTATCGTGGATCGATTCGAAGTCGTCTTATCATGGGTTTCGAAAGTACTGGAGTCGAAGGTTAGCTTCCTTCGAATCGATGATGTCGGTGCTTTGGAATGGAGCCGGAGCTCCTCTGCTTGCATGGATTCGAAGGATCCTTCCTTCGATGGATTCGAACTGGAGCTCGGTGCTGATGGATTCGAAGCGAGGCCTCGAGGATGGATTCGAACCAGTGTGTGGTTGATGGATTCAGAGCATGGCTTTCTTCTGATCGATTCGAGCCTGTGCTATTCTCGAGGGATTCGAACCCAACGCCGGGCTTATGGATTCGAACCTAGGGCTATTTCCTCCAACTTGCATCGATGATATCTTGAGCGTACGAACTCGGATTGACTTGAGATTTGGAATGCTGGCTCTTGTGGCCTCGCTTGACATGTCTTATCAGTTGTAGCCCGATCCGGACTCGGACAAAATTCATCGATATCCATGGTGAACCTGCGATGCACAATCGATGTTCATGACTAATAATCATTGATTTTCAGTTAATCTTTGGGTATCTCGGCTTTGCCAAAAGTTGGGATAACATTTTGCCCCCCAAAACATGCCTTTTTGGTAAAAGGCGTGTTTTGATCAGTCTTAAGTTGGATGCAGTGAGTTCATGTTTTACTCATAGCTTATAGCATTTTCAATCAAGTCCATGGCTGTTCGAAGCCGAATTGTGATCAATTTCTTCTAGTGGAAGTTAAGAATGAAATTCTTCAGTCTCTCCGTACTATTGATGGTCACTCCGGACCCTTGTCAAACCCATTCTAGATTTAGCGATTGAATAGAAAGATCCTATTGCACTCCGGCGTTGCTTTCTATCCCTTGCACTCTGGCCCCAGCTAGGGCGTATAGTGATGTCTTGGTCGTTCTCGACCGATCATAGCCTCTCCGGACTCATGCTGGATCCCATCCTGTCACTCTCCGGTGAAGGGGAAACAACGTTAAGTGAGTCAATCCTGTCGCTCTCCGGCGAAGCGACTCACCTCCTGCACTCCGGTTCAGTGAATCTGAACATTAAGCGATGTCATGGCCTAAATCGTGGGCCAACCATAGCCTCTCTGGGCTCATGCTGGATCCCATCCTGTTACTCTCCGGTGAAGGGGAAACAACGTTAAGTGAGTCAATCCTGTCGCTCTCCGGCGAAGCGACTCACCTCCTGCACTCCGGTTCAGTGTATCTGAACATTAAGCGATGTCATGGCCTAAATCGTGGGCCGATCATAGCCTCTCCGGGCTCTTATCGAATCCTGATCCAATCACTCTCCGGTGAATAGGAAACGATGCTTAAGTGAGTTGATCCTGTCGCTCTCCGGCGAAGCAACTCACTTCTTGCACTCTGGACCCTGCTTCTCCGGGTAGGATCATAAAGCGATCATGTTTATATTGATATTTAATGTTCATCCTTTAACTCTCCAGTTAAAAGGTTTATTTTAATAAGTGTTTCTTTATTAAATTCAAATCCTAGATGTTCAATCTCAAACACCAGGAAAAACAAGACAACGCCTCTCCGGGCGGAGCGGTCTATTTCCATCTTAGAGCATGCCTAGGGATCTCTCCGGTTCCCGTACATGAGTAAGTGGGATAGCCGTTTTATTTTGGAAATCAAATCTAAGAAAACTAATCGACCAGAGTCCAAATCTTGAACTTGGCCCTTGCCATCACAATCAGTTAATGACGAGTCGTGATCCCGATCCAGGATCATACCTGTTTGGTTGAGGCGGTAGTTGTTCGGGTCTAACCGCCATCGTACGTTCTTTGACATACTGCGGCAATCTACCACTCCTGGCATGTTCTTCCACCTCATCCTTCAGGTGGCGGCATTCATCGGTAGTGTGCCCATCCAGCTCATGGAATAGGCAGTACTTTCCAGTCCTACGCTCCCGCTCCGTGGGATCTCTCCTGGGTGGTTTTCGATAGGGGAGTTGCCCCCGAGTTTCGGTGTAAATTCGTTCCAGTCCTACCACCAAGTCTGTGTACTGCCTGAATCTGGGCTCTCGGAATTTCTTCCGTTTATCAGGACCATCATGTGCATCATCCTGCTTTCTCTTTCCTTTGTCTGCCCTGGACTGTTCCCTGGCGGTTCCTTCGCCTTGTGCAACATTTATTTCCTGCCTCTCGGCTCGTGATTCCTCTAATCGGATGAATTTTTCAGCTTCATGGAAAAACTCTCTAAGATCTTGCGGTGGATCTTTAGTCAAAGAGTCTTTGAATTCGGTGCCTTCTCCAACTCCTGCCACTGCCGCCATCAAAATCATCGATGGGTCCGGGCGATCTACAGAAGTCACCGTCGCATTAAATCGTAACAAAAAATCTTTTATGGGCTCTTCGGTCCTTTGTTTTATTGACGCCAAAGTCATCACGCTCTTAGGTCGCGTCACGTGAACCCTAAACTGCTTCATGAAGCAATCCACAAGCTCGCCCCATGTCTTGATTGATCCGGTTTCTAGCTGCCTAAACCAAAGCGCAGCCAAATCTGATAAGAATAAGGGGAAACATCGTGCCATCACTTCTTCGGATGCTCCCAGCACTTCCATGTGTCTGATATATCTGGTGATATGCATGGTCGGGTCTGACTTTCCGTCATAAGGATTCAGCGTTGGTAGCAGTGTTTTAAATCTCGGATTTTGGCCAATATCTCGGGAAAATATCTCGGCTATCTCGGGCGATATTTAAAACACTTATAACTAAATAGGCTGCCAAATCTCGGATTTTGGCTGATATCTCGGATTTTTCATCTCGGCCATCTCGGGGAGATTTAAAAGCCTGGTTGGTAGTTTGAACTTCGGAGGGTTCCTTGCATTCCTGATATTCGGAACGAACGGACTCCGACTAACTTCTTCCAATCCTCCTCCTGACAACCCTCCTCTCATGAGTCGTCTCACTAGGCCAATCATTCTTTCATCTCCATCTAGGGGTTGCCCCCTTGTCATGTCTCTGTCTTGCCCTCCGAGTCTTGTAGGGAATTCTGGTACGTACTCTTCGGGTGGCTCGTTAGCATTTGTGTTGGCCCTAGCTGGTTGAGCTCCTTCCAAAGGTCCTTCTACGTCGGATCTTGCGGGCCTGCCCCCAAGCCCTTGTTGATTGCCTTCTGGTTCTGTATTCTGTCCTCCATTGGGTTCCATAGCCCTAGCTCCTTGTTCCACATTCACAGCCGCTGTAGCTGGTCCAAGGTTCTGTGTTCCTGCAGCTCTCATCTGTTCGAAGAAATTCTGCAGCATCTCTTGTTGGCTTTTCATCATTCTTTCCTGCATTAGGTTATTCATAGCCTCCATCTCATCTCTAGTAATGTAGATCGAAGCTTGTCCTTCTCCAGCGCCAGAGGATGCCTCTTGACTTCCTGCCTGTTAGCTCCTCTCAGTTCTTTGTCTAGTTTGTCGAGTCATTGTAGAGTCAAATCTAAAATCTTAAATCTAAACTTTGAATCTGGTGTAGCGGGTGCTAGTTCTTCTCAGTGAAAGCACCAAAGTGTTTGCACCAAAAATGGTCACAAACCCCAAGTGTAGTGAAAGCACCAGCATATGAATACGAATCAACAGTATTCACACACAAATCACAGATCTTAAGTAAGTAACAAGCAGCAATCAAGAAATAATGAACAGTGACACGCAATTTATAGTGGTTCGGCTATCTCCGGCCTACGTCCACTTCAAGGTTTTAATGATTTTATTGCTCGATGCTTGAAGATTACAATTTCGTATGTTGTATTACAACTGATTTCCTGAACTAAGTCTGAATCTAAGGCAGCAATGGTGATCTGGAGTAAATCTGGCAGAATCTGGGCGCTCTTTAGCTCTCAAAATTGTCCGACCTCTTTTCTGAATGACCAAGGGCTCTATTTATAGGTGTAGGAGGCTGATATTTCGCCTAAACTGAAGGGAGACCAGTTCTGGTATGTCAGGGGGCCCACATGGCCGAAATCTAGAGGTCTGGGCCCACTTTGGGATCGATTCGACCCTCAGTTCGAATCGATCAAGAAAGAGTCCAATTGAGATGAAATTTGGTGTGGACATTCTTTATCATGTGCTTAAGCTTCTCTGAAAATTTCATGGCATTTGGACTTGTAGAACTTGAGTTATGATCGATTCAAGGTTGCATTTCTGGTGGCAGTGCTCTGTTCGAATCGATTGCGTTCGAATCGATTGCTTCGAATCGATCCAAGCATGCGCTTCTGAGATGACATGGAGCGCCTCCTTCATATCGATCCGACTTCTTTGCCGAGTTGACTGGGTCGAATCCTTGTCCTTAGCCGTGTTTATCTGGTGGACTCGAGACGCTGGATTCGAAGGTTTACTTCCTTCGAATCGATGGAAACTGTGCTTGTTCGAATCGATCTAGATGCGCTATCGTGGATCGATTCGAAGTTGTCTTATCATGGGTTTCGAAAGTACTGGAGTCGAAGGTTAGCTTCCTTCGAATCGATGATGTCGGTGCTTTGGAATGGAGTCGGAGCTCCTTTGCTTGCATGGATTCGAAGGATCCTTCCTTCGATGGATTCGAACTGGAGCTCGGTGCTGATGGATTCGAAGCGAGGCCTCGAGGATGGATTCGAACCAGTGTGTGGTTGATGGATTCTGAGCATGGCTTTCTTCTGATCGATTCGAGCCTGTGCTATTCTCGAGGGATTCGAACCCAACGCCGGGCTTATGGATTCGAACCTAGGGCTATTTCCTCCAACTTGCATCGATGATATCTTGAGCGTACGAACTCGGATTGACTTGAGATTTGGAATGCTGGCTCTTGTGGCCTTGCTTGACATGTCTTATCAGTTGTAGCCCGATCCGGACTCGGACAAAATTCATCGATATCCATGGTGAACCTGCGATGCACAATCGATGTTCATGACTAATAATCATTGATTTTCAGTTAATCTTTGGGTATCTCGGCTTTGCCAAAAGTTGGGATAACAAATATTGTCCATGTAAATCTAGAATAATCATCTACAATTACAAAAACATATTTACTATTATTTATTGATAGAATTTAAGATGGACCAAATAGATCAATATGAAGTAATTCAAGAGGTTTCGTAGTAGAAATCATATCTTTTAATTTAAAAGAGCTTTTTCTAAGTTTTCCTAGTTGACATGCATCACATAGACTATCTACTTTAAAATTCATTTTAGGGAGGCCTCTTACTAGATCATGTTTTGATAGTCTTGATAAGAGTTTGAAATTCAAATGCCCAAATCTCTTATGTCAAATCCAAGGGTCACTTGCATTTGCCAAAAGACACTAGTTATCATTTGAAATTTTCATACTAAGAATATAAATATTCTTTTTCCTAATTCCCTCAAATATTATGGTTGAATTATTATCTTCAATGTGACACTTATCTTTTTCAAATTTAATTTTATATCCTTTATCGCATAGTTGATTATACTTAGCAGATTGTGTTTCAGATTCTTAACTAGCAAAAAATTAGTAATAATAGGAGTTTCAGAGTTACCGACTTTGCCGATGCCGATCACATAACCTTTTGAATTGTCTCCAAAGTTAACCAGTCCTCCATCTTTGTATATTATATCATTCAACATATCTGGATTCCCAGTCATGTGTCTAGAACATCAACTATCAAGTATCCATTTGTTCTTTTTGATCTGCACAATTTGTTTGTTCTGGATTAATTCCTCAACTCCCATAAAGCATGATTCCTGCACATCAAACAATCTTAGTAGACAACTTGTATTTGAATATTGATTATATGCAGACTCAAGAGACAATAATGATCTGAATATTTCTAAACATGCATTAACAAATTTCTTAAATATAGCCATTAAAAAAAAACTTTTTCAAAAATCAGATTATGAAACTTTTGAAAACCTTGCTCTGATACCAAATGTGAGGAATGCGGAATACGGATCTTAAGGCTAGAATGAACACTATAGGGGGAGTGAATAGTGTTTGTAAGAAATTACTAAATCTTTTTGAGTTACTGTTGATTTGTACACAAATGTATAAATATTCAAACACAGATATAATCACAGAATCAAACACAGATGCATAAATAAAGTAAATGCAGTAAAGGAAAGAACACACCAGATTTTATACTAGTTCGGAGTTATCCTACATCCAGTCCCGCACAACTAAGTACGGATTTCCTTTCAAAAGCAATTATACAATTACGCCCTCGGTTTCAAGGCTACGAGGTACACCCTCCAAAATCACAATCCTCTGGATAGAGATACTTGATTTCCGGGGCAACAAGTTCACCCAATTGATTTCCAAGGCTACAATCACACCTTTTCTTGCTTGATTGATTTCCAAGGCTACAATCACACCTTTTCTCGCTAGATAGATTACAAAAAAGCCTATAACTCTGAATAGCACTGGGATCTTATTGAGATAGTGATAGAGAATCAAACCAGAGATGATCTAGTTAGATTCAATGTTGATTTCGGCAGAGTGATGATAGGATTTTGAATAAGAAAATGTGGAAGAAGAAGAGAAGTGAAAAACTAGAAAATCTGATCTAAAATTCGTTGAAACCAACCCCTATTTATAGAAGAACAACATCCATGTATATTCATGAAAGGTTATGGCGAATAGACACTTCTTTTGAAATTCAAATTTTTGGTCCTAACTGACACTATGTCGACATAAGGTATTAGGGCATGTCGACATCCCAAAGGAAAATTTAATGTTTTGTTTTTCTTTGAAAATAATCTTTATCTAATATTAAAACTATTTTAAACTTTATTAATATACTTGAATATAGATAAAATACATAGATAAATATAGAGAATAATATATATAAAATTTTACTATAATTTTATATTTAAATCTAAGTAAATATTAAAAGTTAAATATATTAAAAGATAGTTTAAAACAAACGAAGTTTAATTAAGAACAAAATCAAAGAATATTTTTTAAGGCTAAAACATCTTTTTGAAAATCATTTGAAAAGATAATTTTTAAGGCTAAAACATTTTGAAAAGCAGTTTTGAAAATCATTTTGAAGTAGTTTTGCAAGCTTCTTCCTGCAAAATATCTCATCATATCAGGACTCAAGAACTTGTACAAAACCAGGATGTTCGTGGGTTTGTAAGCCACTTGTAGTAGGTTTGTAAGCTACTTGTCGTGGGTTTGTAAGCCACTAAAAAGGTAGAAATGAGTTCCATCCCAAATGAAAATACAGAATGGAGATTTCATTGCTATTGTGAAGTTTTAACATAATTCTAGACTTAATACTTATCTTAAAATCTTGAACTCTTGATAATCTTGATATTCTTGATACTCATGAGTCTTCAATCTTGATATCTTGAATCTCTATACTATACAGTCTTCATTCTTGGTACCTGCATGGTTAAATCCTGCATATACATATATATCTAAACTATAATGTTAGTATTTATATTTTATAATCTTATTCTAAGGTTGTTGTCATCAAAACCATCAACTCATGGACTAACAGTTATGAGGTAACATGAATGGTCGACTAAGTAATATCCTGAGACTGTTGAGCGTAAGGTGTGTTTAGTAGATTGTTTATCATCCTTGTGCGATGAAAGGGTTTTAGAACCTGAACAATCCGAATGTTATGTTTGCCGTGATTGAATACTATTGAGTATTGCTATGTGATGCTTCTGTTGTTGCTCATGTTAAAATTTCGAGGATGAAATATTCTAAGTAGGGGAAAATGTAAAGATCCGGAATTTTGGACACTTTGTATTTAAATATCTGAACTATTTGATTATTTGAATCTTGGATTAAAGGTGATTAAATTAATTTAATAACCTTTTTAATCCCTTTTTAAATCACAAATAGTGATAAGAAACTTGTTTTTGAATTTTTTACAAAAATAAACACTTTGAAGAAAAATTGATAATGTAACCGAAAATCGATTTAATGATAAATAGTTTTTTATTCAATATAAGTTTTTCAAACTCTTGTGCACTTGTCTAATGATCAAATGAACACATTAGGAACTAATTAACACACATTTATTCATAAAGCGATTGGAATGTACCAGAAGTTTCTAATGGATAAGAGATATTAATATGTTGAGGGTATTTAAGTATTTTGTTAAAAGTTAAGTAATGTAAAGGAGAAGTGATGGGCATGTGTGGAGGAAAGGCTTCCATGGCATGGTGGGGATGAGAACAAGCTTAGGCAACACCATATGAAGCCTATATAAGGAGGGGCATACCCTTGTTAAATAATCATAAATTCTCAAAGCAAAACCAAGCTATTTAATTTCTTCTTCTACTCTTATGTTCTGAAGAATTTTTTTGCAAATTTACTCCAAATCCACTCAATCTTTGACACAAGCCATGGTGAAATATTACAACACCTTCCACCATGTTATATTTTGAAGAAGTAAACCCATGCTCCCATCTGCAGTGATGGCCATGAGTAATTAGGGCATTTACCTTGGGAAAAGCAAGTTTAAGTAAAGAAGGAAAGAAGAAGATGGTCGGAAGGTGACGGTAGGAAGTGTTCTCGAGTTTGGTTGTGCTTGAGCATGTGTTTAGCTTAGATCTAAGTGAGTTATCTCACTATCTTGTTTTTATATATTTTGTGTGTGTTTATATATGTTATTTTTGAAATATAAAGTAAAAGCGACATTAACTAATTAAAATCATAAACTTTGGACCCCTCTTGCTTTTGAAAGCAAATGACAACTTTATATTGTATAACATCACTTCTATTATCCTTTTAAACAAGTGGTATAGCCTTGAATTTATGTTTAAATGATTTTTTGGATTGTGTGCTGAATTGAACAATGGTTGAAAGTCTTAGAAGCGAGAATAGTCGTTATGGTCCACTTCAATATCCCTTAACTTTAACTTGTGTAAATTGGATATTTATGAACTTAACTTGGGATAATTTGATTTGTTTGTTCTCTACACATATTTTGTTTATTGGATAGTAAATAAACGGTTTGAAAAGTTATAGATATTTTAAACCAAATTTGTGAAAGTTGAAATAGAAATGATGTTATAAATGCATTTTACAACTATAGCTTGTTTTCGGAAATTTTTATAAATAAATTGGAAGATAATATTAGGGGTTTATTTCCATGATTTTTAGGTGCCCTAAGGGTATTACTTACTATAAAAATTTCAAATCCTAAATCATTTATTAAAATGGTTAAAACTATAGTCATAAAAATTGTGCATTTCAATGTGTCCTTTAACAAGGACTTTTTACAGCATTTATAAATGTTGTAGTAAGTTGCTTACGATTTTAAGTGTTTAAAAATGATATTTAAAATTGTTGTTTTCCTCTTATCATTTTAGAGATGTTTTCTAACCTATTTTAAAGTATTTTAAAGTCAGTTTGAAGTTTAAATATATTTGTAATAATTATACATGTAATTTCAAAGTAAAGTGGTTTAAAATATAAAATGTGTTGCTCATCAAATTATAAATTGGTTATTTTCAAGTAATATTTTACACATATATTTAAAACCTATTTACAATTATTTTTAAAGTATTTATAATTTTTGGAAAAAGTAAGGCTTAACACTAAAGCCCACGAGGTAGACTTCTTCATTTGTGAGAGTTAAGATTGATGTCAAACAAGTGATATGAGCAATAGAGCTCTAACCTACCGGCTTCTCTCTTGACCGAGGAAGTTGGAACGTCAAAAATGTGTTAATCTTCCTATTTACTTATTTGTTTGAATAGTTATTAACTTTGCTTAACGCTAAAAGCCGACGAGAAAGGCTTATCTATTTGTGAGAGTTAAGATTAATGTCGAGTAGAGATATGAGCAATAGACCTCTAACCTACCGGTTTCCCACTTGGCTGAGGAATAGTTAAGTCGGGAATGTCGAATGTGTTAATCATACTGTTACTTACTCATTTATGAAAGTCATTAATATTATACTTAACATTAAACGCCGATGAGTCAGATTTATCTATTTGTGAGATTTATGAATGAAGTATCCAGGCAAGGCTTTGATATGCAACTAGTGCTCTAACTTACATGCCTTCACTCTTGAACGAGGAATAGTTAAGTCAGAATGTCAGAAACGAGTTAAGTATATGAACCGTGATTTCCATAAGCGATTGTTTTTAACTGGATAATCGATTAATCGACTATCGAACTTAACCAATTATTAACTTATATCTCGAAGAGAATGTTTTTAAAAATAATATAAGTATGGAATGATTTTGGGTTTGTTGTGACAATGTGTTAATAACATTCATTTTTAACCCTTTTTTTTATTAAACTTATGTGTAACGACCAATATTTTTAACAATTTTAAAATATTAAATTTAATATAATGTTTGAATAAAAATGGTTAAAAATAAAATTTAATGATTTATTAATGTAATTTATTGGACATGAACTTATATAAAATTTTAAAGAACAAAATTCAATATGCGAAAAGATGATAATTTATATTAGAAAGTAAATTGAATAATATTAAATTGTAAGTAATTGATAATAGAAATTGAAATGATCAATGTCAAGTAAATAAAGAGTCAAATGAATGTTCATCTAAAAGTAAAAGCATAAATTTATTTATATGAAATTCTATATATTGAATGTGTTTATAATCAATAGTTGAAATTGAGTAATGAATGTTGAATTATTTAGATGAAATAAAATAATTGTTTGATAACTAAAATTCATTTGAAATTCTAATATTGGAATTCATTGTAATTGAATTATCTAAGGCCTTTGATTTATGAAGTGTAATCTTTGTATTTAGTGTAAGAATTTTTGTTGTTCTATATTTAAACGAACATTTTATTTTTAAAGTGAATTTGTTTATGAAATTAAATGAAAGAGCATTGGTTGTATAAATTTTGAACAAACATTTTAATTTACAAAATAGTTTAAGATAAAAATTGAATTTAAATCATTTAATTGATTTTAAATGTTGAAAGATTAGTTTCATAAGGTAAATAACTTATATTTCAAATATAGTGACTTATTTGACTATTCAATTGTTAAAATTAATTTTTGAAATTATTTAAATAATTGAATCTTGAATTTAGTATGAATGAAAATAATTTCAAAAGTTGATTTAAATTATATTTAAATTAGAATGGATTTAGTGAACTTTTAAATTTTGAGTTTGAAAGTGATTAAATTGATTTTGAAAATAGCTTGTTTTAATTAACGTGTAAAAATAGTCTTTTTGGGAACTGTTTCGGATTTCGACGAAACCAGTTTCATCGGATCCGTAATAGTGAATTATTATAGGATTTCAAGTTTCATAACGATCAGACTTATCTTTTGGTCGTGCGAGCTTGAAACGCGTAGAAACCAATTAAAGGAATTTAATTAAAATAATTTGATTTGAAAAGCTATCTTCTGTATATAATGGAATTGGCTCTTCATACACATTCCATTGTGTTCAAAATAGGGGTATACTATATAGAACTCTAGGTGGCATGTTTCGTTGGGAGTTTGGAAAATTTGGCGCATGAATAGTGTTTTGTAATTGTCTATAGAAGGCCTTCATTTGCAAAAACCCTAGCCTATTTTCTCAACCGTCGTTCATTAAATTTTAATGGCCAAAATTCATCAACCTTTTCTCCTTGTTTTCTCCTCATTCGCTCATCAAAATCGAACGACACAAAAAGGAAAAGTGAGAGCTCGATCTCCTCTTCGTGATGTACGGTTGGATCGAGTTGGAAGCTTGCATATTCGCCAGAGTTGAAGCTTGAAGGGCCGGCGAATTCGACGATGGTGGCACATAGGGAGATCAGATTTTGGCCATGGGTAGAGCTCTCGAGGGCGGCTTTGGTTGTGAAGCCCAATCTTCGATCAGAGGTAGGAGGTGATGGGTGGTTATCGAAGATGGGTCATGTGAATGGGTTTCTCGACCTGGGTAGTTGCTGCGCGCGTGATTGGGTAGTTGAGAAGATAGGTCAAGTTAAATTGTTTATTAATTTTGTTAATTATGTTTTAATTATACGTTATACTAATTAATGCGTAACTTTCTCGTACGAGGTCCATTTCGTGCGAAACAAGTCACTTATGTTAGTATCGACATTGTCTACGACTTGGAGATGGATTGGAATTTATTTAAAGCTGGAAACTTTTCAGTTTCTGTAAAGACTAGTTGTTGGTTCATGTGTGTGTGCTTCTTGTTTCTATTCATGTGTGGGCTTCTGGTCCAGGCCTTAGTCTTGTATTGATCAGGCTGCACTCATTTGATTCAAACCAGCCTTAACCCTAACTGACTTTATCAACAAGTCATTATATAAACAGTTTGTACATGTATCTTTAGAGTATCAGATTAATAAAACAAAAAAGTATCAATTCTCTTCTTTCTCTGTTAAACAATAATGGTGAAAACTGTGATCAAATAATTTGTTTCTCTTTTATTCAAACTTTATAACATGGTATCAGAGCCTTCTACATCGATCTAAGGTTCTAGATCTCTGTTATGCTCAAATTCTAAATCGATTCTCTAAAGTTTCAAATCAAAAAACATGACTGAAAGCAAAAGCTCACCAATGGTTGATGTTCTTCCCGTAATGTCCAAAATCACAGATCGCAAATTAAAAAGTACAAATTTTCTAGAATGGAATAAGACAATCCGATTGTATCTTCGAAGCATTGACAAAGATGATCATCTATCTGAAGATCCACCAGTTACATCTGAGGAAAAGGACATTCTCTGGTTAAGGGAAGATGCTCGGCTATTTTTACAAATCAGAAACACTATCGATGATGAAGTTATTAGCCTGATAAATCATTGCGAATTTGTGAAAGAATTTATTGACTATCTTGAGTTTCTATATTCTGGAAAAGGTAATCTCACAAGGATGTACGAAGTTTGTAAATCTTTTTACAGAACCGAGAAGCAAGACCAATCCCTTACAAATTATTTCATGAATTTCAAAAGAACTTATGAAGAATTCAATGTACTTCTGCCTATGAGTCCTGATGTGAAGGTTCAACAGCTTCAACGTGAACAAATGGCCATAATGTCTTTTCTAGCTGGTTTACCACCAGAGTATGAATCAGCCAAGTCACAAATTCTATCTGGTTCAACTATGACATCTATTCAGGAAGTGTTTAGCAGAATACTTAGAACAGAGACTACATCATCAAACATAAACTTGAATAACAGTGCTTTACTAAGTTCAAATACTCCACCTAATACTGCTTGGAGGCCTCAATCTGACAGTAGACCACCATGGAATCCACCTCAATCTAACAATAGACCACCTTGGAACCCCTCACACCGACCTGAATCATGGAGACCACCCTCATCACAATCATGGAGACCTCAAAGAAGTGGATGG
Source organism: Allium fistulosum (assembly GCA_030737815.1). Classification (NCBI taxonomy): domain Eukaryota; kingdom Viridiplantae; phylum Streptophyta; class Magnoliopsida; order Asparagales; family Amaryllidaceae; genus Allium; species Allium fistulosum. The sequence continues at coordinate 416,907,420 of CM060907.1, read as the reverse complement.
AGACCAAATAACAAAGTTTGCTCATATTGTAAGAAACCTGGACATCTGATCATTTAATGCAGTAAGCTACAATATAACAATCAAAACAAGAACCAAGGGGCATCAAATAGCAACAACACTCATAGAACTGTGCTTATGACCAATGAAGAATTTGACAAATTCTCTAAGTACCAGGAGTTACAACAAAATACAGCTGTCTCTACTATTGCCAACACTGAGAAACCAACATCAAAGTGGATCATTGATTCAGGAGCCACAGATCATATGTCAGGTAATCTTAAATTGTTTATAAATTTTAAAGAACATGGAGAAAATCGGGCAGTTACCCTAGCTGATGGGTCTCAATCTTGTGTTCATGGAATTGGGGATATTAACACTGTCTTGTCTCTAAAATCTGCATTGTACATCCCATCTTTAACCTACAATTTATTATCTGTGAGCAAACTAACTAAGGACTTGAACTGTAGTGTAGTTTTCTCTCCTGAAACATGTGTATTTTAGGATCTTACAACGAAACAGACTATTGGTAAAGGACAAGCATTGGGAGGACTCTATGTTTTGAATAATCTACCTGTAGCATGCACAAGTATACAGTCTGCTATCAAACTTCATCAGCAACTTGGTCATCCTTCTCTCACATTATTCAAACATCTTTACCCACAATACAACAATTTGTCTAGTCTTGATTGTGAACCTTGTCAGTATGCTAAACTACATAGGAGTAGCTTAAAACCTAGAATAAATAAGTGTGCAAGTGCACCATTTGAACTGATACATTCTGATATATGGGGACCATCATCAATTGTCTCTAAATTTGGTTATAGATACTTTGTAACATTTGTTGATGACTACTCTAGAGTTACTTGGGTATTTTTGATGAAAAATAGATCTGAAGTGTTTACTATTTTTTGTACCTTTCATATAGAAATTCAGAATCAATTTAAAACATGTATTCAAACACTAAGAAGTGATAATGCTAAAGAGTATACATCATCTACCTTTAGTTCATACCTTAGTCAACATGGCATTTTGCATGAAACATCATGTGTAGACACAGCTGCACAAAATGGAGTGGCTGAAAGGAAGTATAGGCACCTCCTTGAAACTGCTAGAGCCCTGTTGTTCCAGATGAATGTACCTAAAGAATTCTGGGGAGATGCTATTTTAACAGCTTGTTTCCTCATAAACAGGATGCCTTCAACAGTCCTTAACTTTAGTATCCCCTACCAAGTATTATGTCCTAACAAAGAAATATATCCTATCAAACCAAGAATATTTGGATGCATATGTTTTGTTAGGGATGTGAATCCTCAAGTAGAAAAACTGGACCCTAAATCACTAAAATGTATTTTTGTTGGATATTCAAGACTGCAGAAAGGGTATAGATGTTATTGCCCTAGTCTAAAGAGGTATATAGTGTCCATAAATGTGAACTTTATGGAAGAAAAACCATTTTATCAAGCACCATGTATATCAAGTCAGGAGGAGATGAGGAATACACCACATATTTTAAATCAGGAGGAGACAGAGGAGTATGTAATTCAATCTAAGGCACAACACAAAGATTCTGAACCAAACATTGAGGATGATACCAACTCAGCATCTTCTAGTGAAACTCTAACCTCTTTAGATCCAAGTCTTGACCTTCCCATTGCTCTCAGAAAAGAGAGAAGGAAATGCACCTATCCTATCTCAAACTACATGTCATATAACAATCTCTCACAATCAACCCACACATTTATCACATCCCTAGATTCTATAAGTACTCCTAAAACTGTTACTGAAGCCCTAACCAAACAGGAGTGGAGAGAAGCTATGATTGAGTAAATGACTGCTTTGGAACAGAATAACACATGGGAACTTGTCAAACTACCAGAAAACAAGAAGGCAATTGGGTGTAGATGGATATACTCAGTCAAAATGAATCCTAATGGAACAGTGAACAGATATAAGGCAAGGCTTGTAGCCAAAGGATATGCTCAAGTATATGGTATGGATTATTCAAAAATCTTTTCCCTTGTAGCTAAACTAACCTCTATTAGAATATTCATTGCTTTAGTAGCTCATTTCAACTGGCATCTTCATCAATTGGATATTAAAAATGCATTCTTCCATGGAGATCTTAAAGAAGAGATTTACATGACCCAACCACCTGGATTCATTGCACAAGGGGAGAATGGACTTGTTTGTAAGTTAAATAAAACTCTCTATGGACTCAAGCAAAGTCCACGGGCATGGTTTGGAAAATTCAGTCAAACCCTTGAAGAGTTTGGAGCAACAAGATGTAAGAGTGACCATTCTGTGTTTTATAGACAGTCTGACAGAGGCATATTGCTATTAGTTGTGTATGTGGATGATATTATCATAACAGGGAATGATGAACAAGGAATTACTTCATTGAAGCAATTTATCCATCAGAAATTTCAAACTAAAGATATGGGGGAACTAAAGTACTTCCTGGGGGTAGAAGTGTTAAGAAGTAATCAAGGAATATTATTGTGTCAAAGGAAATATGTTATTGACTTGTTATCTGAAACTGGTAAGTTAGGTGTAAATCCTCAAAATACACCTATAACACCTAATAACTATTTGACATCTGAGGGAGAGCTATTTGATGATCCTGAAAGGTATCGGAGACTAGTAGGCAAGCTAAATTATCTAACAATAACCAGACCAGATCTTTCATTTGCAGTTAGCATGGTCAGTCAATATATGGCTTCACCCACAAAGCAAAATTGGCTAGCACTGGAACATATACTTGGGTATCTGAAAGGCACAGCTGGACAGGGTATTATATACACTAACCATGGTCATATGAAAATTGAAAGCTTTGCTGATGCAGACTGGGCAGGATCAAAGGATGATAGGAGATCTACCACTGGTTTCTGTGTGTATCTTGGAGGGAATTTAATTTCATGGAAGAGTAAAAAACAACACATTGTATCAAGATCAAGTGCAGAATCGGAATATAGGGCTATGTCCAAGGCAGTGTGTGAAATTATGTGGATTAAACACTTAATGAATGAGTGTGGACTCAAGTTTGAAGAACCTGTCAAGTTGTGGTGTGATAACAAGGCAGCTATTCATATTGCATCTAACCCCATTTTTCATGAACGAACTAAACACACAGAAGTTGACTGCCTTTTTATTAGGGACAAGATACAAAGTGGAGAAATAACTACTCACTACATTCACACACAGGAACAACCAGCAGATTTGTTGACAAAGGCAGTAAATGGAGATAGACTCAAGTTTTAAAAAGCAAGTTGGGTTTAATAGATATATACAACCCAACTTGAGGAGGAGTGTAAAGACTAGTTGCTTGTTCATGTGTGTGTGCTTCTTGTTTCTATTCATGTGTGGGCTTCTGGTCCAGGCCTTAGTCTTGTATTGATCAGGCTGCACTCATTTGATTCAAACCAGCCTTAACCCTAACTGACTTTATCAACAAGTCATTATATAAACAGTTTGTACATGTATCTTTAGAGTATCAGATTAATAAAACAAAAAAGTATCAATTCCTTCTTTCTCTATTAAACAATAATGGTGAAAACTGTGATCAAATAATTTGTTTCTCTTTTATTCAAACTTTATAACAGTTTCAAATAAAGGTGAGTGGTTAAACCCATTCACGAAGTACTAAATTTCCTGCTGTTAGTTAAACCAATTAACAAAGTGAAAATTTATATTGAATGTTAGTTGAAATTTAACTGACTAGAAATTTAATTTATTGAATTTGAATTGACCGAATTCAGATCGACATTTAAATTTGACCGTTAGATTGATAGTTAAATTTATTAGTTAAATTTGATTGAAAAATTGACAGTAGGAATTGATAGTAAATCTGATAGTTAAATTTGTGACATTAGATGTGACATTTAAATCCGATGGTTAAATTGACATTTAACTTGATTTTTAAACTGATGTTGATAATTGAAATTTCATATCACTTTTAAACAGCCGACATTGATAGTTGTTGATTGTTGTGATATGGTTGAATTGGTTGCTTTGGATGTTGGTTGATATTGCAATGGATGATATTTGCGATTGGCTGTAATGTTGTTTGGTGATTTCGACATATACATATTATCACCCTGTTATTATCACTATTGATATGATTGATTATCTATGCATTGAACTTAGATATGGAACTATGGACATCCTATTTGATATGTGAATTATTGGATGCATTATTGACAAAGATCAGCTCTAATGGTATCTTGGTTGTTACGAAGAAATCTAAGGCGCATGGTTTCTATTTTGACAAACATGTCAACTGCATATTGTTGAAATAGGCGTCCACCGAGCAGAATAAATGATACATCTGCTGGTCGAATCTAAGGAGATAAAAATATGTTTAAATGCAACAGTAGTAGGAAAATAATACGTAACAGATAACAGTATGATTTGGAAAATACTTGTGTATTGACTGATATATTTCTAATGGTCAGATAGTGGTATTTATGTTTACAGCATAGGATGGTTGTGGGAGTAAAAGCAAAGGTGGATTTATTTTTACAGGACATGAAAATCTATTAGTATATGGATAACTGGTAGTGTAGCGTTTATACCCGCATAAGATGGGAGTAGTAAGATGCACAACTGATGTGATTGTTTCCATTATCGTGAACGTTCAAATCCCACCCATGGTCACCATACGGGAGCAACAGAGGATATTGTAGTGGGTCATAAAATCCGGCTGTATCTGGAACTCGTTGAAGATTTCCACTTCTTGTTTCAATAATGACATCCCTACCTTGTAAGTCACATACTTCGTCTCCTACAACTATCGCAGCTACTTGTGATGCGGTTGGTAAGTCGTGACGATGTCGGTTTACTGTAATCTCCTTTATTTTAATTATACAATTTTCAATATCTTCACATTGCCCAAGTTGACGGAAGATGGATACGTAAGGGTTGTAGGTATCTAGAATGTGCTGTAAGCGGAGAAGTACATCCAATCTCAACGTCTCATTATCAATTTGTCAATTTTAATCTTGTGGTCTATGTCGTAGATGTAAAGTTGTAGATATCTCGGTCTGCTTTCAGTTGTTGGTAAAACACTTCCAATACGATGATATATGGAACCCTGGGCACGATAGGAATAAATCCCAGTTGCTACATTTGCTAGGTTTTGATCTATATCTGCACCCATTGATGTAAAAGCAAATGCATTATTATAAGCTCCGATGTTTTTCCTGTAATGCATACCAACTTCACCTTGATCCATAAATAAATTGTTTAGTTCCTCTGGAGAAGTGGGTCGACAAATAGTAATACTTCCATTGGAGCAACAAATTTGCGAAGTTTCAACATATAATTTTTTGGCTCCACGGAATGAGCAGTATGTGGGTTGTGGTAGTAGGTGAGGACGAAGAGAAGTCGTTGGGATAAAGTTTCGACCACAATTTTGAGTGGTGGTAAAAGGGGGAAGAGGTTCTAAATCTTGTTGATTTTCAGATGGTGCAGTTCCTAAAGATGGATTACGAACCATGAGATAAATAAAACATATATTGATAATGGAGGATGGAGGCGGGGTGGAAAAAGGTGGAGAAAGTTATGGACGTAATTAAAAAGGGAGGGTCGATGAGGTATCAAATTGTGAAATACAGTGACCAACAGAAGCTGTTGTTACTACGGTAAGGGTTAACTGTATTGGGATTTGATTTACTTTGGTACGGTTTGTAAAAAAATATGTTGCCCATGTGAATAAAGAATTTACTGATAGTTATAACAGTTAAAATTTTAATCTTTTTATGAATAGAACAGTTGTATGAGTGGAGCTTATGTGTTAAGGGGAAAGTAAAAAATAGTAGACAGTAGGCAGTGCTAATAGAGGGAAATAGAGGTAAGTGAATAGCAGTGTATAAAACTGGGAAGGTGGTACACAGGTATGTAGAAGGGAGCGTAGGTAAATTATGTAATCATGTATGCAAAACCAAAGGGGACATGTTTAGTAGAATGAATACTAATTGTTATAACACCTGTTATAAAAATAAGTAATAACATAGAATTCGTTCAATTTTGCAAAATGCTAATGATTAATAGATTGGGTAGATCAGTAATAGTGAAATAAAAGAAGGGCCAAAAGAGTATTCTCCGAAACTTCAAATCATGTATAGTTTTGTGGGAAAAAGTTAAGAACAGCAGGTGGCTAGTTTGCCATCTTTCTGTCATGTGTTTGATAATATTTTGTTGAAACCTCAAATGTTCAAACCAAAACGTGTTATGCTTTGAAAACCAAATTTATGTATACCTTTTTGAAAAGCAAATTTATATATACCTTTTTGAAAACCCAAATTTATATATACCTTTTTGAAAACCCAAAGGTATACATATTCGAAGTCCATTTGTGAAATGTGAAGAATTATAAACAGTGATATACAGTCCATAGGTTATGCGATTTAAATTATATGCTCAAACGACAATTCACATGAAATTCAATACGCTTAAAGCTTAAAAATGTACAAAAAGCCTTTATTTTAAAACTCATACTTGTGCTCAAAATTAAGTTATTTCAAACCTGGTGATGTGCACATAAATTGATGTGTATATAAACATTTTTTAGGCTTTTAAACCTGCAATCCCTATTCTTTTGCAATTTCGAAATATGTGTAAGGCTCCGTACTTTCAATAGTTATACATATGAATCTTTACAGTTGAAACCAAATACGCTTGAACCTTACATATTTTGAACTATACAGTATGAAGTCTGAGGTAGTGGAACGCAATATGTACGGCAATCCATATACTTTCGAAATGTATGCACTTGGGGAACCTAGTATATATAAAACTTTATGTTCTTACGTAAAATTTCGAAGAAGGTATTTGGTAATCAAAGCCCAAGTATATATGTATATTTGAAACTGTATATGTTTATAAGACCGTACACTCATTTGAAAACCGATGTATATTTGAAGCGTCAAAACTACATAGATATGTATATAAAGAAATATTATATATTTTAAAACCTGACACATTAGAAATGTTTGTGCATTCAAAATCTAATATAGACATTCTTAACCTTATAATTGTATTGACACAACGGTATACGTTATAAAATAATTTACGAAACTGCAGTTGTAATTTGCAGTTTGAGAAGTTGGCGGGGAAAAAATAATTGTATAGGGTGTGTAGTAAATTTTAGAATTCACGGATGTACATAGAAATTTGTAATTGGTACGCACATTGTCGGCCTATGTATGGACTGTATGGGATGAGGGTGAAGTAAAACTGCACGAAATGCAGACCCAGTAACGGTGTGGGAAAAGAGTTGTAAGTAAAGCAAAATGGAAAAGATCAGAAGACAAACCTGATGTAGATGGTAGCTGCAATTCTAATGTCATCAGCTGTCGTGCACGTCGTTGTCATCTACGGTTAGCCAGCTGAACTTGTCTTGCTTCGTTGGACAATCGTTGGCGTCAGGCTCGTTGTGCCAACCTACGGTATTCACGTTGCTCATAATCCATCTGCTTGGCAGTCAAAGCTGGGAAAAAGCTGAGTGACTGAGTAAGTGATGAATAAACAGGGCAATAAGGCAAGGTAAAGTTGGTGTAATCTAAAAAAGTGATGTTGTGGAACAGTGGGTGAAAACCGATGGACGACAGTGTCAGTGTAAACGGAGAGACATGAACTGTGAAGCAGTGATGTAAGCAGGAAAGAAGGGGGGGAATACGTAGGTGGTGCAAGTTTGCAAACGTGAGAACAAACGAAAGGGGATGCAGAGGTTAAATAAAGTTGATATTTGTGTACGTAGTCAGTGTAGGAGGAAAAAGAAGGAGATTTTTTGGAGTTTGAACGGGAAAAAAAACAGAAATGTTCAACGTGGAAAAAGTCAGCAGGGATTTACTGCTATTTTTTGCAATATGTGGGCCGAAAGTAGACTGTGCATTGGGATATTTGAGAAGATGGAAAAACAGTCGATTTTGAAAGTAAGTAAATGGGAAAACCGGTAAACAGTAATCAGCAAAACAGAAAAAAAGTATCAGATATTTTAGATTTTGAATCAGTAAAATAGATGAAATGTGAAAGTGGAATAAGTCAAAGTGTAGTAACTGAAGTGTTGAAATATTTGTCAGAGGTCAGTTGGAGGCTGCTGTACAGCTGAAAATCAGTAAATTGACATTCCTAAATATTGCAGTTTTCTAATTAGAACGCAAATGGTTGAACATCAAAATAAACTAATGCTGCACTGAAATGTTATGTAGTGTTGTAGTACAAATGAAATTTAACTAAAATACAAACATATATAATATATGTGATATCCCGAAATTTTTAGCAATATAAATTTAATAATCTGTGTTAAAATTAAATAGATTTGATGATATTGTTAATAATAGTTTTGAATTTAATTTGATAATCTTCTTTAATAAATATTTAAATGGGTGATCTTATCTTTTAAAAGCTAATTTAAATTATTCTATTTATAATGTGTGTATATATATATATATTAGTATATATATAATGTAAATTGATAAGCTTTGTTTTAAATTTTAATAAATAAAGGCATGTTTCCTAATTCTAATATTTTTGGTAATTTGGAAATTTGATTTAATTTAATATTGAATAAATAATCATATGACTTTCAAATACTCAAGATAAAAATTTAATTGTTTAAAATTGATTATAGCTTGATAAAATAAGTAATTTATTAATAAAAAGATAACTTCTTTTATAAATTATTTTAAAATTTAATAATGAGCTATATTAATAATGTAATGTCTTTACAAATGGATTTCTAATACAAATAGAAATTGTTACTTTAAATTTATTTATATATATATGTACTTTGGAAAGCTATGATTTGTAAATTTAAAATAACAATCTTTCAATAATATTTAAAATAAATCTTATAAATAATAAGCTTAAGTATAAATCAAAAATATGATATTAACATAAATATAAAGATAAATATAAGCAAATGTAATATAAAAATATATATGTACATAAAATAATTATGCATGTGAAGAGTAGTTGCAGGCTAGAACAAAACAAAGTATATATGTACATGAAGTTAAAAACAAACCTGGTAAAAATAAAATATGTATGTATGCAAGGCAAGTAATATCTCTAAACAAAGTAAAAGAAAATATCTATGTACAAAATAAGATATGGATGAAACATAAGGTACATTAGCATTTAATGCTTCCATTTCTTAACAGCAAACAAGGTCAAATCGAAATATTTAAACATCATTTCTAGGTTTACAAAAATCTCTGATCAGAGAAAAATAGAAAGATAGTGTACCAGCATTTGCAAACCCAGATAACAACTTCCCCTGTAATCTTTTCCTTCTATATATACATCTCTTCTCATTTCTAATTCGATCATCAACAACAGCAAACCAGAAATAAGAACTTTATTTTACAAACTTAAACAACTTCATCAAACAAAAGCAAGGTGATTTAGAGGAAGATCAAGCAAAACATTTTACAATTTTAAAAGTTCAAAACTGTTTTCAAAATTTGAATGCTCTGTCCATCTTCTCAGATCAACGGTGAGTAACTTCACTTTTAAAAATTTAAGTAGGTAAATTTGGTTGCATGCTATTTAATTTGAAATGAATGTGTATTGTATGATATCTGCTGTGTATATATTCATGTATAGTATGCATGTTGTTTCTTCAAAGTACTCTTTGCTTATACCTTCCAGTATTCAAGTTTTGATTTAAAAATTCAAACCTTTTGATCTTGACTCTGTTTAAATTTAAGTTTCAAATGAAACTTGTTTGTTTAATCATAAACTTTAGTTTTAAATTGTACTTAAGTTTGAAAATAAATATGCAGATGTCTCTGGAAATTATAAACAGATGATCAAACATTAAATTAGTGAATATTCAAATACCATGATTCGATTTTTCAGAGTTAGGATCTGAATCATCATACAAAATCATGATTTTTAAAAACAAAATCACAATTTCTGGTGTTAGGATTAGAGAGCAGTTCAGGTTTGTCTGAATTGTGCATTTTTGGTTGCCTCTGTTAATCCAAATGATCGGAGAGGTCAGGATTTTCAGTGATGATAGTGGAGTGATCGAAGATGATAGAAAAATTGGTAGGAAGTTGATCAGAGCTATCTGGCGACGGTGGTTGGCCGAGGAAGTTTGTAACCCTAGTTTTAACTAGGTTAGGTGTTTCGATTGGCACGTCTGCTCTGGTTGATCGAGTTCAACCGAACTCAGGGGGAAGAAAGCAGGTGAGTTGACGAAGGCTTGGCCGGAATTTTAGAGTCGCTGATGGTCGGAGGAACGAGTACGATGGTGGTTTTAGGTTTAGTCTGGTTCCAGACTTCTGTTCCAGGTTTTGTTTTGAAAGCTCGAATTCAAATTTCGAGTCTATATTTGTTTTATGTTGATCGTGTTAGGGTGCGAAGTTGATTTCTGATGTGGGAAGATCATCGAAGATGGCCAAAGTTGGAAGTAGCCATCGTGCATGTGCACGGTGTACATTTGTTGTTTTGGTGAATTCTGGTTTGGGACAAAGGAGGTTGCTCGAGTTTAACTCGAGTGATTCGAGTGTTGGACTCGAAGTAACCTAGGGTTTTGCTCGAGGAAAATATAGGTTGTCTCGGGTAAACTTTTAGTTATAGGTTTTAACCTGTAAGTTTTTAAAAATTTAAAACTGGAATTTAAAATGTGAACTAGAGATTTAAAACTAGATTTAAATCAAAGTTTAAGTTGGATTCAAATGTAGATTGAATCTCAGTTTTAAAATAAATAAGTTTTTAAAATTTAAATTGTTTGAACAACTTTAAAATGTTAAATATTTAAATTTAAAAGTAAAGCTTTAAATAAAACAAGAGATTTAAACCTAAGTTTAAATCTGGATTCAAATCCAAATTTGAATCATAATTTTGAAATAAAGGAAGTTTTTAAAATTTAAGTGTTCAAATAACTTTAAAGGTTTAAGTTGTATTTTAAATATTATTTATATTACAAAATGAATTTGGTTTTAAACTCCTTTAAACTTCTTTTATAAAATAAGTAATTCTTTAGCATAAGGTTTAAAGGGTTTTTAAATGGTTTTAAACTTTGTTGAAGTTAAGTTTGTCTTCATTTTAAATCTTAAATTTAAAATGAGATTTGGAAACAAATTTAAAAGTAAATTGTTTTAAATTGTTTTGTTAAAAATAATGTAATCATTAATAAGAAATGTTCTTATTTTAAAGTGAATAAAGATTTAATGAATTGTGGTTCATTAAATTAGTAAGGTAACTAAATGGATCATTGATTAATTTATTTAATTAAGAAATTAAGGATTTTAATTAATTAATTAAGGTTAAGGTTAAGGTAATTAAATTGAAATTAATAATGGTTAATTTGAGTTAATTACTTAAGAGAAGTAATTAATAAATTGTTAATGAAGGTCATTAACTTAAGATTACTAAATAATTAATTAGTGTGATTAATTTTTATAATTAATTAGATTAATTAATTAAGGATGATCATTTTGGAATATGATTAAGTATAATTACTTAATGAAAGAAATTAAGGAAATTAATTACTCAAGGTAATTAATTTCAATAAATGGGATTAGATTAAATTAATTAAATAAGTCTAATTAATTTAGAATAATCATTTGAGAAGTTGATAAGTATAATTACTTAGGGAAGTAATTAAAAAGATAATTACTGAATGTAATTAATTTAATCATGATTTAATGATAGCAATTTGAGTATAATTACTTTGTGAAATTAATCAAGGGATTAATTAAAGAGAATTAATTAAGGGGTAATTAATTGATGTAAGGCAGTAATTAAGGATAGTTAATTACTGGATGGGATTAATCAAGGATGATTAATAATTTTAGTTTAATTAAAGATTAATTACTTAATGTAATTAATTTAAATGTGATAACTAATTAAAGAAGTAATTAGGGATCATTAACTAATATATAATTAATGATGTAATTAAGAATTGATTAATTAAACTAATCAATTAAATGATAAGTGTTTAAGTGTAATTAATTAATGTAATTAATTAAGGAGGAATGTAATTAATTATAATTAATTAATTAATGAAGTAATTAAAGGTTAATTATTGTATTGGGTTAAAAATAATTAATTTGTGAAATTAATTAAAGGATAATTACTTGAATGTAATAAAAGGGTAATTAATCAGGGATGATTAATTAAGATGGAAATTAGAGAATGATTAATTAATTGATTTGTAATTAATTAATGGTTATGTAAGTAAGATTTATAATGATGAAGTAATTAATTTAATTTACTTTAAATTAATTAGAAATAAGGTAATTAATTTAATTCATTTTAAATTAGTTTTAAATGGTGTGATTATTAATCCTTGTTTATATATGGATGGATGATATTGATTTCCTTGAATGGTTTGAAATCTCAGATATGAGATAAGTAATGCTGTGTGATATGGATGCTTTGGTTGAAGTATGATGATAATGTGAATTATCTGTTTGTGATGATAATATGAACTATCTATTGTGATACTATGAATTATCTATCTGTGTGTATATGGATAATGAATTGAATTGTTTTAACTTTAAAACAACTTGGCCTTAAAAGATACGTTTTGGATTTCGATGAGACCGGGATCGGGTTTCCAGATTTGGATATCCGAATACCACATCGATCCAAATTAACGATAGGTCGTGAATCTAAAGAAGAGGAAGATTCAGAGTGCAAGGGTTATTATCGTTAACTCTGAGGGTGATTCCAAAATGAGTGTAACGAGATAATGCCTTCAGTTTCATTCGAACCCGAAACAAACTTGTATGGATTGAATGCTTTCAGAACATCGTCAGGTGGACGATGAGCATTCTAAGAGATGTGTTCTCTAAAGGTAATCGTGGCCTCAAGCCTCATCAACCGGGAATGGCTAAAACAGGGGAGGTGCAGCAAGACTTCGTAGGTAGCACCCACTTGAGAGCGAGATATACCCCTGTCTAGAGGTCCCTTCTTATTATTTCGGCTGTGTGGGCAGTTGATTGCAACAACTGCTGGGGTTGTTTCATTCGGGACTATCCAGTAAGGGATGGTTCCGTCTTTGTGTTGCAGGGGAGCGGGCGTACTCCTTGGTACGGTGATCTAGGCTACGTACTATGACGGACGGTACCCCAGTAGCCCTGCCATTGTATGGAATCCAATCTCCAATAAGTGCCCTCGGATTTGATTGTATTACCAACTTGTTGGCTAGTATACTGGAATTTAATCATGTAACAATTTCAACTATTTCTTATTTACTTGAAAACCCTAGACCTATTATAATATCATAGAATTTCCTATCAAATGTTAGCGTAAGGTAAAAACTTTTCCATGTTTATGTGTGGGAAGTCTTACGTGATACCTTTTGTTTTCAAAAGATTTTCAAAGTTAAGCAACTTTAACCTGTTACTCATACCAGACCCATGTCTGACCCGGAGTTTATCTTCTGTTTTCTTAAACTCTTGGGTACTCAAATTTTTATGAGTAGCCAAGGAATTTAGGTTAGCTTTGACGAATTGTGGAGGAGCAATGGAGCAGGAGGCTTCGGCGTTATAGATATATAGTTTTCCGCTGTGCTAGTATCTCTGTGTTGTATTTGAGTTGTATCGAGTTGTATTAACTAGATAGGAGTTTATAACTGTATAGTATGTGATGTATTATCTGTGTAACTCTGATGGATGTTGTATATTATGTAATACTTATGCGATTAATATAATTTATTCGTTCCACTGTTGAGATTCTGATGTTGTTTCTTCTTCCTTCTCTATCTTTTCTCTTTTCTATCCCTTTCTTTCCCCATCATGATATGACTTTCTGGTGATAGAAAGTTGGGTCGTGACAGTTGGTATCAGAGCGCTAGGTTGAGCGAATACCTAAGCTCTGGAGTGGTATCTTTCTTGAGAGAGCGTATTTGTAATTTTGAATATATATATGTATATTTATATTTCTACCTATCTGTTGGGATACCTGTTCGGGTTTTCCAACATAAGTTATAAAGGTAGATAGGGTAGTGGTGTGTGTAACACGACTACCAATGGTTGGATTTTGAATGTTTGAGGTTGGAAGTGTATCTGTCGAGACTGTTGACCTAATACCATCTCGAGTGAGCTTTGATGTGATAAAGGATTTCATCGATCTCTGAAGGAAACCTGTTAAGGTTTGGAGTTTATCTTTGAAGTGTAGGTTGGATGAGCTAGAGTTTGGATCTGTCGGTTGGGCAGAAGCGAGTCGTGATATCTTGATACCTCAAGATGTAGTAGCTGTGTGATGAGACACAGTAACTATGGATGTCTCCGAAGATGTTTCTTTGGAACAAGTTAAGGAAGTGTGTCTGCTTCGGTGTTGTGGCTGTGTTCAGCAGGATGTTTCCGTTTGGTTTGAGGTCCGAGTTTCTCGAATAGCTTTGGATTAGGAATTCCTTGGCATTGGTGTCAGCAGCGCAGCTCGGAGTGTTCTGTGTGTTGGCAAGGAAGCTTTCTAGCTTAGCAGTGGAGTTTAGAAGCAGCAGAGTGGTTCCGTTTCTTCGTTGGATTGGCTAGTTAAGCGTAAGCTGTTCTGTTTGGTTAAGAGAGAACGGTTTTTCTTTGGAATTAGGCTGGATTAATCGCAAAAGTGACTTGCGATAGCTGAGTGTTCTCTTGGGTTGTCATAGATTTTTTCTGGATATCTTCAGGAAGTCAGAGTTTTGTTAGCATCGGGAGATTGAGTTTGGTATCGACTGGATTCCAGAAGTGGTACCGATGGTTCAGCTTAGTAGTAGGAGGGTTTTTGGAGGAAGATTTTAGTGAAGCAGCTAAGGTTTTGGGAAAAACTTCTGAGTTTTATTTTTGGATCTGTTGAACCATATTTTTGGAATGTGTTGTCCAGTCTTTGCTTGTGTTCGTCATCAGCATTTTCATCTACTCAGTCAGAGTTGCGCAGTGGAAGCATGGTGGCAGCTGTTTTAGTGTGGAAGCAACTGGAAGTTGCAGTGTTTTGGATTAGAGAGTTTCTACAGGAAATTTTTCAGGATCTTAAGGCCAGTTTGGCAAGTGCACTTGTTTTATCTTTTCCAGATGGGAGAAGTGAGATCTGTTTTCTGATTTTGGAATAGTGTTTGTGTTCTGAGTTTTGGTTGATCTTCAAAAAATCATTTTGTTGGATTGTTTCGAGAGGTATCAGCGAAGGATGAGCTGATCAGGAAGGATGTAGGCAGTCCAGGATTGTCAGAAGAGTTTTGTGGATAAGAGACAGAGGAATTTGGATTTCGGAGTCGGGGATTTGGTTTTTGAGTAAGTTTTCTCCGATCGAAGGATAAGACTGGGAAGTCAGCTCCGAGATATTTTGGATCTTTTTTATTGTTCTTTTGAGGATAAGTGTTGGGTCTTCAGATTTGAACTGCCAGTTTGGATAACTAGGATTCGATGTGTTTAACGTATCTCTGAGAGAGTACGTGTATGAGTTATCTCTGGTTGTGGAACCCGTAGTTCAGGGAGTTTTGGTTGTTGAGTCAGACTTGTTTGTAGTTTGATATCCTATCTTGTTTTGTAGATCTAGATGTGCGTAGCTTAGTAGTATTGATTGTTTGGATTCTATAGAGCGAGTAACCCGGTATTTATACTCGGGGAAACTCAAGAAAATTCTATCCAGTATTTTGTCTGGATAGTTAGATTTGTTTGTTTGGATGACTGGTTGCTATGGTTGTTAGAATATGATTAATATATGCTTGTGTTTTAAAATTTAATCATTAATGAGATTATTAAATTATCTTTGCTTTTAAATTTCGAGGACGAAATTCTTTTAAGGGGGGAGGATTGTGATATCCCGGAATTTTTGGCAATATAAATTTAATAATCTGTGTTAAAATTAAATAGATTTGATAATATTGTTAATAATAGTTTTGAATTTAATTTGATAATCTTCTTTAATAAATATTTAAATAGGTGATCTTATCTTTTAAAAGCTAATTTAATTTGTTCTATTTATAATGTGTATGTATATATATATATATATTAGTATATATATGTTGTAAATAGATAAGCTTTGTTTTAAATTTTAATAAATAAAGGCATGTTTCCAAATTCTAATATTTTTGGTAATTTGGAAATTTGATTTAATTTAATATTGAATAAATAATCATATGACTTTCAAATACTCAAGATAAAAATTTAATTGTTTAAAATTGACTATAGCTTGATAAAATAAGTAATTTATTAATAAAAAGATAACTTCTTTTATAAATTATTTTAAAATTTAATAATGAGCTATATTAATAATGTAATGTCTTTACAAATGGATTTCTAATACAAATAGAAATTGTTGTTTTAAATTTATTTATATATATATATGTATTTTGGAAAGCTATGATTTGTAAATTTAAAATAACAATCTTTCAATAATATTTAAAATAAATCTTATAAATAATAAGCTTAAGTATAAATCAAAAATATGATATTAACATATATATAAAGATAAACAATAAGCAAATGTAGTATAAAAATATATATGTACATAAAATAATTATGCATGTGAAGAGTAGTTGCAGGCTAGAACAAAACAAAGTATATATGTACATGAAGTTAAAAACAAACCTGGTAAAAATAAAATATGTATGTATGCAAGGCAAGTAATATCTCTAAACAAAGTAAAAGAAAATATCTATGTACAAAATAAGATATGGATGAAACATAAGGTACATTAGCATTTAATGCTTCCATTTCTTAACAGCAAACAAGGTCAAATCGAAATATTTAAACATCATTTCTAGGTTTACAAAAATCTTTGATCAGAGAAAAAATAGAAAGATAGTGTACCAGCATTTGCAAACCCAGATAACAACTTCCCCTGTAATCTTTTCCTTCTATATATACATCTCTTCTCATTTCTAATTCGATCATCAACAACAGCAAACCAGAAATAAGAACTTTATTTTACAAACTTAAACAACTTCATCAAACAAAAGCAAGGTGATTTAGAGGAAGATCAAGCAAAACATTTTACAATTTTAAAAGTTCAAAACTGTTTTCAAAATCTGAATGCTCTGTCCATCTTCTCAGATCAACGGTGAGTAACTTCACTTTTAAAAATTTAAGTAGGTAAATTTGGTTGCATGCTATTTAATTTGAAATGAATGTGTATTGTATGATATCTGCTGTGTATATATTCATGTATAGTATGCATGTTGTTTCTTCAAAGTACTCTCTGCTTATACCTTCCAGTATTCAAGTTTTGATTAAAAATTTCAAACCTTTTGATCTTGACTCTGTTTAAATTTAAGTTTCAAATGAAACTTGTTTGTTTAATCATAAACTTTAGTGTTAAATTGTACTTAAGTTTGAAAAAAAATATGTAGATGTCTCTGGAAATTATAAACAGATGATCAAACATTAAATTAGTGAATATTCAAATACCATGATTCGATTTTTCAGAGTTAGGATCTGAATCATCATACAAAATCATGATTTTTAAAAACAAAATCACAATTTCTGGTGTGAGGATTAGAGAGCAGTTCAGGTTTGTCTGAATTGTTCATTTTTGGTTGCCTCTGATAATCCAAATGATCGGAGAGGTCGGGATTTTCAGTGATGATAGTGGAGTGATCGAAGATGATAGGAAATTGGTAGGAAGTAATCAGAGCTTTGTGGCGACGGTGGTTGGCCGAGGAAGTTTGTAACCCTAGTTTTAACTAGGTTAGGTGTTTCGATTGGCACGTCTGCTCTGGTTGATCGAGTTCAACCGAACTCAGGGAGAAGAGAGCAGGTGAGTTGACGAAGGCTTGGCCGGAATTTCAGAGTCGCTGATGGTCGGAGGAGCGAGTACGATGGTGGTTTCAGGTTTAGTCTGGTTCCAGACTTCTGTTCCAGGTTTTGGTTTGAAAGCTCGAATTCAAATTTCGAGTCGATATTGGTTTTATGTTGATCGTGTTAGGGTGCGAAGTTGATTTCCGATGTGGGAAGATCATCGGAGATGGCTGTAGTTGGAAGTAGTCACCATGCATGTGCACGGTGTACATTTGTTGTTTTGGTGAATTCTGGTTTTGGGACAGAGGAGGTTGCTCGAGTTTAACTCGAGTGATTCGAGTGTTGGACTCGAAGTAACCTAGGGTTTTGCTCGAGGAAAATATAGGCTGTCTCGGGTAAATTTTAGTTATAGGTTTTAACCTGTAAGTTTTTAAAAATTTAAAACTGGAATTTAAAATGTGAACTAGAGATTTAAAACTAGATTTAAATCAAAGTTTAAGTTGGATTCAAATGTAGATTGAATCTCAGTTTTAAATTAAATAAGTTTTTAAAATTTAAATTGTTTGAACAACTTTAAAATGTTAAATAGTTAAATTTAAAAGTAAAGCTTTAAATAAAAATAGAGATTTAAACCTAAGTTTAAATCTGGATTCAAATCCAAATTTGAATCATAATTTTGAAATAAAGGAAGTTTTTAAAATTTAAGTGTTCAAATAACTTTAAAGGTTTAAGTTGTATTTTAAATATGATTTATATTTCAAAATGAATTTGGTTTTAAACTCCTTTAAACTTCTTTTATAAAATAAGTAATTCTTTAGCATAAGGTTGAAAGGGTTTTTAAATGGTTTTAAACTTTGTTGAAGTTAATTTTGTCTTCATTTTAAATCTTAAATTTAAAATGAGATTTGGAAACAAATTTAAAAGTAAATTGTTTTAATTTGTTTTGTTAAAAATAATGTAATCATTAATAAGAAATGTTCTTATTTTAAAGTGAATAAAGATTTAATGAATTGTGGTTCATTAAATTAGTAAGGTAACTAAATGGATCATTAATTAATTTATTTAATTAAGAAATTAAGGGTTTTAATTAATTAATTAAGGTTAAGGTTAAGGTAATTAAATTGAAATTAATAATGGTTAATTTGAGTTAATTACTTAAGAGAAGTAATTAATAAATTGTTAATGAAGGTCATTAACTTAAGATTATTAAATAATTAATTGGTGTGATTAATTTTTATAATTAATTAGATTAATTAATTAAGGATAATCATTTTGGAATATGATTAAGTATAATTACTTAATGAAAGAAATTAAGGAAATTAATTACTCAAGGTAATTAATTTCAATAAATGGGATTACATTAAATTAATTAAATAAGTCTAATTAATTTAGAATAATCATTTGAGAAGTTGATAAGTATAATTACTTAGGGAAGTAGTTAAAAAGATAATTACTGAACGTAATTAATTTAATGATGATTTAATGATAGCAATTTGAGTATAATTAATTTGTGAAATCAATCAAGGGATTAATTAAAGAGAATTAATTAAGGGGTAATTAATTGATGTAAGGCAGTAATTAAGGATAGTTAATTACTGGATGGGATTAATCAAGGGTGATTAATAATTGTAGTTTAATTAAAGATTAATTACTTAATGCAATTAATTTAAATATGATAACTAATTAAAGAAGTAATTAGGGATCATTAACTAATATATAATTAATGATGTAATTAAGAATTGATTAATTAAACTAATCAATTAAATGATAAGTGTTTAAGTGTAATTAATTAATGTAATTAATTAAGGAGGAATGTAATTAATTATAATTAATTAATTAATGAAGTGATTAAAGGTTAATTATTGTATTGGGTTAAAAATAATTAATTTGTGAAATTAATTAAAGGATAATTACTTGAATGTAATAAAAGGGTAATTAATCAGGGATGATTAATTAAGATGGAAATTAGAGAATGATTAATTAATTGATTTGTAATTAATTAATGGTTATGTAAGTAAGATTTATAATGATGAAGTAATTAATTTAATTTACTTTAAATTAATTAGAAATAAGGTAATTAATTTAATTCATTTTAAATTAATTATAAATGGTGTGATTATTAATCCTTGTTTATATATGGTTGGATGATATTGATTTCCTTGAATGGTTTGAAATCTCAGATATGAGATAAGTAATGCTGTGTGATATGGATGCTTTGGTTGAAGTATGATGATAATGTGAATTATCTGTTTGTGATGATAATATGAACTATCTATTGTGATATTATGAATTATTTATCTGTGTGTATATGGATAATGAATTGAATTGTTTTAACTTTAAAACAACTTGGCCTTAAAAGATACGTTTTGGATTTCGATGAGATCAGGATATCTGAATACCACATCGATCCAAATTAACGATAGGTCGTGAATCTAAAGAAGAGGAATATTCAGAGTGCAAGGGTTATTGTCGTTAACTCTGAGGGTGATTCCAAAATAAGTGTAACAAGATAGTGCCTTCGGTTACGTTCGAACCCGGAACGAACTTGTATGGATTGAATGCTTTCAAAACATCGTCAGGTGGACGATGAGCATTCTAAGAGATGTGTTCTCTAAAGGTAATCGTGACCTCAAGCCTCATCAACCAGGAATGGCTAAAACAAGGGAGGTGCAGCAAGGCTTCGTGGGTAGCACCCACTTGAGAGCGAGATATACTCCTGTCTAGAGGTCCCTTCTTATTATTTCGGCTGTGTGGGCAGTTGATTGCAACAACTGCTGGGGTTGTTTCGTTCGGGACTGTCCAGTAAGGGATGGTTCCGGCTTTGTGTTGCACGGGAGCGGGCGTACTCCTCGGTACGGTGATCTAGGCCACGTACTGTGACGGACGGTACCTGTAACGATCCGGAATTTTCAATCCCGAAAATTCCAGATAGTTAGGAAAGAAGAAAGGGATAGAAGAAGAAGAAAACAGAACACAACACAAATTCTCACATTCGCAGCAGATCAAAATATAATATCAAATAAATAGCAGTTATACATAGAAAAAATGTATCAGTTAATTTACATTTTTATACCTCAGAGTTACAACATTTCACAATCACTAGACAATTAAAAATAACTTGTACCAGATAATAACAATATATCACAGCGGAATACACTCCATACGTTCCTGCCATCCAGCTCGTCTCCTGAGCTCCAGAACGTCCTTACCTGAAAATCTGTAATACTCGGTCTGACCCGAGCATTACATACCCCAATAGCCCTGCCATTGTATGGAATCCAATCTCCAATAAGTACCCTCAGATTTGATTGTATTACCCACTTGTTCGCTAGTATGCTGGAATTTAATCATGTAACAATTTCAGCTATTTCTTATTTACTTGAAAACCCTAGACCTATTATAATATCATAGAATTTCCTATCAAATGTTTGGTTAGCGTAAGGTAAAAACTTTTCAATGTTTATGTGTGGGAAGTCTTACGTGATACCTTTTGTTTTCAAAATATTTTCAAAGTTAAACAACTTTAACCTGTTACTCATACCAGACCCATGTCTGACCCGGAGTTCATCTTCTATTTTCTTAAACTCTTGGGTACTCAAATTTTTACGAGTAGCCAAGAAATTCAGGTTAGCTTTGACGAATTGTGGAGGAGCAATGGAGCAGGAGGCTTCGGCGTTATAGATATATAGTTTTCTGCTGTGTTGGTATCTCTGTGTTGTATTTGAGTTGTATCGAGTTGTATTAACTAGACAGGAGTTTATAACTGTCTAGTATGTGATGTATTATCTGTGTAACTCTCATGGATGTTGTATATTATGTAATACTTATGTGATTAATATAATTTATTCGTTCCACTGTTGAGATTCTGATGTTGTTTCTTCTTCCTTCTCTATCTTTTCTCTTTTATATCCCTTTCTTTCCCCATCATGATACGACTTTCTGGTGATAGAAAGTTGGGTCGTGACAATATATATATATATATATATATATATATATATATATATATATGAATAATATATATATGATTTTATGTCCAGACGAACACTGTATATTTCTGTTTCACAAAATATGTATCAGCATCTGAAGGAAATGTGATGTATTGCCTCGTCAAGGATTAGTCCATGTTAAGAAAATAAATGGTAGTGAATGCAGCAGATGAACAGTTTGGGTTTTGTGTAATAAATTGTATTTACTAAATTCATAAAGTGAATAGTTGCCAGAAGTTAAATATTGGTTGTCGAAAATAAATATCGAAGACAACGCATACATATTTCAGTTAACGGACAAACAAAGTGGACAGTCGTGTTGTACCTGCCAGCGTCGACGTCCGCGTCATCCACCACACTGCCTCCATTATCAGCATTGGTCGACATCGCCTAGGTTAGCCCACTATTCAATGAATGAGCCAGCAGGTATGTAAAGATCCCGGACTCGGCCTTCGAAAATTGGCACTCGTACTTCACTTGTACTCGAATGTCGTAGATTCAAACGCCGAATCTGGCTCCCCGGAGCTTATAACACCATTAAGTATAACAACACAGCGGAAGAAAGAAATGAATAATATCATATACCACTCCAATGAATACAATATCCAGAATGATATACAACAATGATATCAATATGATACAACAATATCAGAGACAAATAATAATGATACAACGGAAACAACAGTGATAACTCCAAATGATCCTCAAAAGAGAATGAGTCCAACAACTCCAACATCAGCTCGAACCACCATCACGATGCACAAAGCTAAGCAGGTGCAGTCGTCAACTCCGACGAAGTGAACTAGCTCCAGATAATCTACTAAACCTGAATATCTGAGAAACCCAACTCTAGACTGCCCGTGTGGAAAATTGTGGGCACCCAGAGTTTAGGAAGGGAACAATAAACTCTGAGTCAGTCATGGGACTGGTGTGAGCAACAAAAACAGTTTATCTTTAAAACAAAACAACAAAAGAGTTTTAGACCTTGAAATCTGCAATGCTTTTGGAAAATGAAACTACCATAAGCCTCCCGGCACACACACAATGCAATCGCACACATGGGGGAGATTTCTCCTTATGATAGTCAAACATGCTTACTATGCAAGAAAACTCTTTTGATATTATTACTAGTGCATAGTGCAGAAAATCCTTTCGAAAATATAATATTATTCTTAGCCAGCATAGGTACCATTATATTAAACCTGCTATAGCTGCCATTTTAAATGGCAGGTTCTACAACTAAAACCGTACAAGGTTCGTATTGTTTCTTTGGATTTTCCAACAAATGGTCAAGCTAAGGAACTTCCTATGCCACATTGGAACGCCTCTGGAGGGATGCCCTGAGAGACAACCTGGTCTCTGCCAACATAAGCCCGGTTACCCCCTTCTCGGGTAGTAAACCTGAGATATGCCACCCCCGGCCCTTTGGGACCTTTATCCGAGAGCCCCCGATCACAAAGCAACAACCACATAGAAAATGAGATTGGAGCAACCACACAGGTAGATATCTGGGCTCCATACCATGATACCACCTTTTTCCAAAAGGAATGGTCATACCCTAGGGGAGCTACCCCTGAAACCTTGTCGCATCTTTCCTGTTTCGACCATTTTCGGTCTGTGAGGCTCGATGAGGTCTCGTCCACAAAGCTACGCTTTTTCACAAAGCCATGCTTTGATTAACAAATGATCATCAACACACAGCAGCACTCAGCATGCCACCCTACCAAATTGGGAGTATATCGCTGATAACCTTCAACTACATAACCTCTGAGCTCATACGTCTCAGAGAAGGGTGTTAAGATAAGAGAATAAATCTCCGCCACCAAACAGAAATGTATTTGAAAGAAATCGGCTTTATATCTCAAAGTGTAGTGTCAGACACACATCCATACAAGTCTATGCCGGGTTCGAACAGAGCCGAAGGCACTTCAGAAGAAGCCCTTGCAATCCCGGATAATTTCTAATCACGTCCGGACTTCCCATCACAAAGGGTGATAAAATCTCTATACCGAGGCCACTCGGTGCAGAGACATTCGACGAGTTGTCCTTTAGTTATCAAAAATATCCGGTCTTCACCACCGGTCTTCAAATGCAATCCATATACGATGTATCACTTATTCAGAATGTGTTATATGACACAAAGTCCTCTCCCGGCTAAACCGAATAGTGAGTGTAATATTTTAAAACATATGGATATGGGATTTTAATTAAGTCACAACTTATTACCCAAACCTTTTCTTCAAATGGTTTAAACACATTACCATTTTAAATCTGTTAAAAATAAACAGATTCAATTCACAAAGTTCACCCAGTTTCATAAAGATCTATTCATAGATTTCCAAATCGATTTCCATTTCAATTAGATTAACTCATTAAATCTTTAAATCAAGATTTAACTTATAGCTTTCAAAACAATTTCATTTCGAATGGTTTAAACAAATCACCATTTTAAATCTGTTAAAAATAAACAGATTCAATTCATAGTTTTCAAAAAGAATTCACTCATAACTTAGAAAACCATTTTTCAATTCAAACTTGAAATTCCTTTAATTCACATTGGAAATTCATTTCTTATATGAAAGCTTTTATTCTTTGAAAACAAACAGTTTTCATTTCGAAAATCTGATTCATTTATACGAGTTAAAGTTCTTGGGTTAAATTCAAATTCTCAAAATTATACTTTTAAAATGGTTTAAATTCATATAAACACATTTATAACATCTTTAACCATAATTTCCAAATATGGAATTCAATTCCAAATTTTGAATTCAAATTCAAATTGAATTATTTAAATTGAAACTTTACCAAGTTATTCAAAATAGCTTTTATCAATGAAAACACCTTTTCAAAAGCTTTAACATTTAACCCAATTCCATTTCCAAAATCAATTGAAATTAAAATTTCAATTTCAAAAAAATATTAAATTTAAATAATCTGTGACTTAACCGATTTCCACGTGAAATCCATATTTGTGTGTGTATGGTGTGGTCCAGGGGTTTCACACAGTAGTGCATCATCATTCAATCATCACAGATCAGAATACAGAAATATATTTGATAAGCGGTATAAACTATAACGCTTATCGTTATTCACAGATCCACAGATAAATCACAGATAAAATAAATAACATTCATCACAGCTTGAATTAAAACAATTCATAGCATTTAATAGAATACAGCCATCCATAAGTAGGGTCAAACATTCAATAATCATTTATAAGCAGGATTAATTAATTGTTTAATCCTAATTAATTCAATTAATTTCCAATTAAATTAATTACTTATGAATTAATTATCCAATACTGCTTTATTAATTACAAATCAGTTGATATAAATTAATTAATCAATCACCTTAATTGATTAAATTATTCTTAATTAATCATATTAATTAAATTAACCTTTAAACCAATTACATAATTAATTAACCCCTTAATTGCTTTCATCAAGTAATTAACAATTTACAATTGATTATCTTAATTAATTAATCTAATTAATTATCAAAATTAATTACATTAATTTAATTACTTAATAATTCCTAGTTAATTATCTTCATTAACTAATAACATTTCTTTAATTACTTTCTTAAGAAGTTATCTTAGATTAATTCATTATTAATCATTTCTAATTATAAATTAATCTAAATTATTTATTTATAAATTAAATAAATCATTCTTTAATTACCTTATTAATTTAAATCATTTTATTCCCTTAATTATCTCTAAGATAATTAATTTCTTTATTAATGATTTCATTAACATTTAAGTGTATTTTAAACATTACACTTTAAATTTAAATTCAAATTCCATTTTGAATTTAAGGTTCAAAATGATTATATATTTAAACATTTACCAAATTTAAATATCCACTTATAAACATATATAAGAAAGTTCTAACTAAATTACTTAAATTTTTTATTTAAAATTTAAGTTTTAAAATACATTACATTTTATCTTGAAAATTCAAGTTAAAACAATTTATTTAACTTTCATTCAAAAACCCTTTTATAAAAGAACTTTATCAAAATCCAAGTTTAAATATTTGTTTGAAAACAAATTTACTTTTAAAAAGCTATTTTAATTTAAACTTGTTTAAAACATTTAGAATTTAAAACTGATTCAAATTCTCAGATCTGGATTCAAAGAGACTTAAATCCACTAATTTAAACATTTATTTTAAACCTTTGATTTAAATCTTGATTTAAAATTCAAATTCATTTTAAAACTTTATGATTCAAAAGTTTGATTTGAATCTATACTTTAAACTTTGAATTTAAACCACTGTTTAAATTATGTTTTTCCATTTTTAAATTAAGTTTAAAAATCAGAAAACTGTGAGGTTTTTATAAACCTGAAAGCCAAAGATTTAAATTATTTAAACTTTATTTTATTTCATATTAGGATTCAAAAGTGAATTTGAATCCACATTTCAAACTGGATTTAAACTTTACTAAATCTGGCTCACCAATTTAAATTTCCTTTAAATTTGCTCTTAAATTTTCAAATTACAGTCAGGTTTTCAAAAACCTGAAACCAGACAACTAACCCGAGGCAATACAAATATGCTTCGAGTCACAACCTCTTCTACTTCGATTCAAGTACTCGAATAACTCGAGTCTACCCCGAGTTCAATACTTCTACACAAACTAAGGTTCACCAGAATTCAAACTGCACGGTGCACATGCACCATGGCTCTGGCCATCTCCGGCCATTCACCAGCACTTCAATCCATCAACGACCATCACCTGACAACATCACGGCCCTCCAAATCCACCACATCTGCTCGAATCAAAATCGAGCTCTCAATTCAAAACCTGGAACATAGACTGCCTTCAAATACCCAACCCTAGAAACTTCACCGTACTCCAAATTCCGACCACCTAAGAGCCATCATCACCGGCCATAGCTTCGACTACCACCCCTCTAGCGACCTCCAAAACCCCATGACACTCGATGCTCCCGAGACCCCAAAATGAACTCATTTACAAACCAGCTAAAAACTAGGTTTAGAAACAAAAATTCAACACCACTGCCACCACCGGCCACTGACCATCCACCGATCATTTTCACCTTATTCTCCAGTCACCCATCTACCTCCAGAAAGAACTCCAGCCTCTCCAATCACTGGGATCACCAGTGATCCTCAAAAACCCCAATATTCAACAACACAGAAATACACTTTAAATACTAAACACAAAAATGTGATTTTAGTTTTAGAAATCCTAATTACAGATAAGAATTCAAGTTATAAACTTGAATTAATATTTTAAAATGTTTGCAATTTAACTTATATTAAACATTGACTGTTCTTAAGTGTTTTTACATAGCAGTTCTACCTTGTTAACTCAAATTCAAATTTTAAAATTTGCTTTATGTTCAAACAAACCTATCTTGGTTAGATACTAAGTCCTATCAATCAATAGATTAAGCAGAGATGATTTTTGAATCAATCCAGAGTTAGAAATCTATAAACAAAGGTATTACAGATAAACAACATGCAGGCATCACTGAATTACATACATATATATACACATAAACATACTTATTTCAGACATAAGCAACATATGTGAATATACTTAAGCAAGTTTAAATTGAAGTTACTCACTTTGCTTTTAGAAAAAAAAATAGAGTTTGCTTTTCTTTGAACCAACCTGAGAAACTGCTTGCTGAAGTCTCCTCCTTGATCTCAAATTTGAATTTATTTAGTTTGTTGTTGTTTTAATTGGAGTTTTTGTTTAAGTTTGAATGATACTACCTCATATTTTCTCAACTGGAATGAACGAAACTGAGATGAATAGATTGATATATGAGAGATAAGTTTACTGGGTGACGATTTTGTACAGGGTGATCATGTTGTTTGTACAAGTAATGTTATATATTTTCTTTCTTTGTACAATCATTCAGAGATTTTTCTCTTCGTTTGGCAGGCTGATATGTTGTATATTGTGGCTGAAGTGATATTTTTGTGCTAGCATTAATTAACATGTACAACATACTTATCCAATTTTTTTTGTTTACATAGATATTTATACTAGCACCTTCTTTTGCAAGCTTTTACTTATCTTTTTTTCTTTGTTCATTAATATTCAAACATTGTTTTCATGTTGTTTTAAATTTATTTATGTATTTATTTTATTTTATTTTTATAATTTATCTTATAATATAAGTGAACTTTTATTTTTCTTTCTTTTACAAGCTTATATTTTTGTTTGTTTGGCTTCATACTTATCTACACACTTATATTTATTTGTTCTTATGTTTACTTGTTTCATTCTTGAATATGTTAGTTTTTTTCTTTTCTTTTTATTATTTTTGTATCTATTTTATTTGTATTATTTTGTATTGATTTATAATATCAAGATTTACTTTATATTGTATAAAACTATAAAATTTATTTATTTCGTAATATAGATGAATTTTCTAGAGTTTAATTTGTTGTTAAAATTTTTAGCAATTATTTGTTTACTTAATATTTATCTTTTATTTATTGATTTCTATTTCTAGCTTAAATTATTACTATTATTTCACTTTAATATTTATTATCTTGTTAACCATTAATTTTAAATTTAAATTTATTTGTTTATTTTGAACCACCAATTCTAAATTTAAATCATTTATTTACTTATTCTGATATTCGTGTCAATTGTCTATATTTATATATCTTTTTATTTATTTTTAAACCATTTATTTAAGATTTAAATCCATTTGATTTAACACAATTTATTTGAACTTGGGGAAACTCGCATCAATTTACAAATTAATTTTACAATTTTTAATTCAAAAATTAAATTAATTATCAAATTAAATATACATAAAATCCGGGGTCGTTACAAGGTAGAGCTACCACAGCATGGCTCGATGTTGAAATGCTGTTTTTATGAGTAAACGGCAAGTGTCAATCTAATGGAATAATTTGTATTTAATCACTGAAGATAAACTTCCAGCTGAATAAAATTTCTATAAAACGTGAATGAAGAAAATAAAGTCAACCGTATAAAATTTCAGAGTAGACCAACTGAATTACTGTGTAACAAAATTTAGTGTAAGGAAAGTCATATATTGGTTGTCGAAAATAAATATCGTAGACAAAGCATACATACCGCAGGCTTGGAGATTGGAAACAGTGGATGCATGCAGAACAGGCACAGTAATGCAAACGTAAATTGATAAAATTTGGGCATGGAAAATGGTAGAAGGAAACAGGTGTCTGTATAGTACTACTTAATGCAGTAAAATCTATGTCATTTAATAATATTGCAACTGCTAAATACGTAAAGTTTGACGCAAAAGGTTTATTTCAATAAACTATTACCATTTAATAAATGGGCGTCAGTATTTGTACCCAACTAAATAGTTGGTTATTCTTGTTTGAAAAGGGAAAAGAAGTGGTGCAAAGACCGGGATGGAAGCAAGGTTGATTGAATAAAAGGCAGTAATGGTGATAAACTGTAAGTGTAAATTTCGATAATTTTTATAAAAAGTTGAACTTAAATAATGAAAACAGGATTCCATTGTCTAAAACCAATTTTGAGCGCAGAGAGGAGAGGTCTTTTTTCAAAAGTGGCATCTTTCAGTTAGTTCAACCACTGCATAACATGAAATGGATAGATAATGCAATGCTTAAGTATAAAGTTTATACAACGAAGGCAATTAAGCAGTTCATTGTCTATCAATTTAAGGAAATATATGATAAATGGGAGACTAAATGATTAAATAGTGAAGAATAATTTTGATGAACAGTCAGATATAAGCTAATTTTGTTTCCAAAAGGGTGGAATAAATTTCAGTGAAAACAAAATTTCCGTAAAATATAACGTAAACAATCAGCTTAACCGCATAAAAATCCAAAGTAATTCAACTGGACAACTTCTACCACATGTGCAATTAGAAAAACGCATATACAGACTGTCCAAAGCAAACAGTAGAAGACATTTTGTTTTGAAATGGTGGTTGTAATGAGTGAAGATAGTTACCTTCATTATCTTTGGAAGAAGTAGCCACTGTCACTTCCATTAGATTTTTTGCGCTCTCAGTAGCTTGAATCCCTGCTTTGATAGCACCATCATTTTCTATCATGTGATTTGTAGAATATACTGAATCTGTGGCAGCAGTGGCATTAGCATTTCCACTACCTGATAGTGAAGAATAATTTTGATGAACAGTCATATATAAATTGGAAACCAAAGTCCATATATGGAAGTTATGCGTTTAAAGTTTAAGGCTTTAGTCAGTTTGAAACCAAAGTACATGTATGAATCCTTTCCCATGTAAAACTTGTAAGTATAAATGAAAAACATATATGCAGATACAGGTTGAAAATTCAGACATTCAAAATCAATGACAAACTTAAGAGGCTTATGAAATCAAATTTATGTCGAATTCCTCATTTTTGAAAATAATAGATCAGCTTGTAAGCAGATAAGGTTGGAGCTTGTTGGTTTTTTAGATTTGCAAATTGCAGTGCTCGAAATTAAATCTGAAATAGCTATAGTATTTGATCCTATGTAAAACTTTCAAGTATGTATGAAAACATATACGCAGATACAGGTTGAAAATTCAGACATTCAAAATTGATGACAAACTTAAGTGACTTATGAAATCAAATTGATGTCAAATTCCTCATTTTTGAAAATAATAGATCAGCTTGTATAAGTAGATAAACTCAATGTGGAATAAGTCAGTACTAAGTAACCGAAATATTTTGTAATACTCGTTTGAAAACTGATGTATATTCGTAGGCATAAAACCACATATATATGTATAAACAAAAATATTATATATTTTAAAACCTGACATATTTGAAATGTTTGTGCATTCAAAATCTAATATGTACATTCTTAACCCTATACTTATACTGACATGAGGTCATATGGTCAAAAATAGGTAGATCCAAAAACCTTGACATGCCTAAAACTGTGAAAATTTGACAGTTGCAAATACCCAAACATATGAAACTGCACTTTTATCTGTAGGAAAAAGTAAACCCACTTAGAACCATAGTTTAATCCACTAATATAAATGAAGCAATATACAGTCGAAACCAAAGTACAAAAATTCAGTTTATGTGTTTAAGCTTTAAGGCTTTATATACTTTTAACCCGGAATACATGTATGAATCCTTTCCCATGTAAAACTTGCAAGTATGTATGAAATCATAGATGCAGATACATATGAAACTTGCATACAAACACATGATATTGGTATGCTTGAAAATTCAGACATTCATGATTCGCAAATCAAAATCCATGACAAACTTAAGTGGGTTATGAAATCAAGTTCATTTAGAATTCCTCACTTTTGAAAATGATAGATTAGCTTATATAATCAGATAAGCTTTACTGGTTGTTTAGATTGTTAAAATGCAATTTTTGAAATGGAATCTGAAATAGGTAGTTTATTTGAAGTTTGAATCCTTTAAAAGTTCATCTTTGTAGATTTGTAAATCGTCGAAATGAAGCTATTAATTTTGAGTAAAAATTCCATACCTTGAGCGAGACCAGCATACCTGATTCTCAGATTCATTATGTCATGAACGGTGACGGTTACCATTTACACTAACGCAGACAGGCGACATCGTTTACCTCTTAATTGGCTAGCAGCGACATCAAGTATGACTTCGAACTCAACAACCATTAAAGAATCTTGATGACTTTGATGTTACTCGATCTGCTTCGACTTTATCGAGGAGATTAAGCATGTTTAATGATGAAGCTGAATTTCACCTCGGTTTTGTCGAGGGATCTGGAAGTCAATGAGTTGATGACTATGGTGTTGTTCCGTAAGCTTCACTAAAACTGGACGATTTGTTAGTAATTGATGAACTTCGTCGAGCATCCTTTACCCTGAGCCTGCAAGTAAACTGTGTAAATTTGACTGTTGTAAATTCATAAACCCAAATATATGAAACTACACTTTATGTGTAGATAAAAGTAGACCCACTCGGAACCACTGTTTAATCCAGTAAGATAAACGAAGCAATATAAATTGGAAACCAAAGTCCATATATGCAAGTTATGTGTTTAAGGATTGAGGCTTTAGTCGATTTGAAACCAAAGTACATGTATGAATCCTTTCCCATGTAAAACTTGAAAGTATAAATGAAAACATATATGCAGATACGGGTTGAAAATTCAGACATTCAAAATCGATGGCAAACTTAAGAGGCTTATGAAATCAAACTTACATCGAATTCCTCATTTTTGAAAATAAGAGATCAGCTTGTATAAGCAGATAAAGTTGGAGTTTGTTAGTTTTTTAGATTTGTAAATTGCAATGCTCGAAAGTAAATGTGAAATACGTACAGTAATTGATCCTATGTAAAATTTCAAGTATGTATGAAAACATATATGCAGATACAGGTTGAAAATTCAGACATTCAAAATCGATGACAAACTTAAGTGGATTATGAAATCAAATTGATGTAGAATTCCTCATTTTTAAAAAACTATTAATCCGAAGTAAAAATCTCATACCTTGAGCGAGACTGGTAGTAATGATTGTCGGATTGACGATGGCATGAGCGGTGGCGATTACTAGTTACATTGAGGCGGAGAGGCGACATCGTTTACCTCTGTAATTGCTTCAAAGTCAAACAGCATTACCGAATGTCGATGACTTTGTCGAGGAGATTAGACAGCTGTGTTGATGGAGCTGAATTTTGCATCAACTTCGTCAAGGGATCTGGAAGTCAATGACTTCGTTGTTGTGCTGTAAGCTGTAGTAAAGGTGGACGATTCGGGTACTAATTGGTGAACTTCGTCGAGCGTTGTTCACCCTGAGCCTGCAAGCAACATCGACAAGTAGCACATCCGAACATCAGCACACCAGAGAAGGGAAAACCAAATGATACCCGAGTCCCTACGTCGCCGAACCAAAAAAAATCGCAGATCGATTTAGGTTCAGAGAAGGCGGTTGACATGTAGGCGGAGAAAAACAGTGGGAGGAGAAAGTGGGGAGGAAGATATAGTAGTTTGTAGGAGAGAAGATTGATTTAGGTTGTGGAGGAAAGGGAAGAAGGAGAGAAGGAGAAGGCTGTCAGAGGCGGTTGAGGCGGAGTAGGGTTCAGGAAAGGCGGTTGACATTTTGGGGGAGAAAACAGAGGGAAGAGAAAGTGGGTAGAGTAGAAAGTGGGCAGAATGAATGAAAATGGCTGAAATTTTAGTGCGATTAAAATACGGGTATGAGAAAGGACGCATATGCCCTCAAATGAAGTAGTTGTGGCTGCAGTAGGGAAATGGGTTGGTTGGGAAGTTCAAAAAAGCTTCACCAAAGTAAAGAATTTGTATTATTAGTAGAGATATATAAACATTTTAAATTATTTATTTGATTTAAGATTAGTTAAACAAATAAAATAGATTTATAATACATTTATAAATAAGATAAATTTCTGGAAATTTTTTATATAATATAAAATGAGCACTTTGATTTTAGAAATGATATTTTAGATATTTTTACCATTAAATCCGCATGGATTTTAAATTTTGAAATAAATTTTATTTAAAAATTATATAAACCGAAAAAAATTATCTAGCCGTGTGCAGTAAAAAATATGTATTTAATAAAAAATATTATATATATGTGTGTGTGTGTGTTATTTAATTAACAAGTTATATGTATATATATATATATATTATATCTACGTGTATATATATAATATTTTTGTTTTCATAATATATAATGAAGGTTTTAAATTATATTACAAACTAATATTTAAAATAATTTCAAAATTTAAGTTTATATAAATATACGCATATATTTCCTAAATGAATTATACAAATAATTTATATCCAATATTTATAATAAATATATAACTAAAATTTATATACACATATATACGTATATTTATTTATACAACAATTTGATGCACATATATTTATATTTAGGCAATATATTAGAATACATGAAGAGCTAACATGTCCGTTGCGGTGTAAATCCTATCACCTATACACGGGCATGTCAAACCATGTACACATTATCCCGTTGCACGTGCACGCGCACGCATATGTGTATATCATACACAAATACGAAATATAGTACAAATCAAATAAAATAAATTTCATTTATAAATTCGAATAAAATATTGATTTTATTTAAATGAAAACTTAGAAACGTTCTGAATGAATTAAACTATGTATGCCCATTAAAGATCAATAATGGAATTTTTTTTTCAAATTTACCCAACTCCTCCATTGCGGGTGCAATGGCCTAGAATTTCAGACACTTCCTATATAAATATCTAAATTATTTAAATATTTGAATCTTGGATTAAATGTGACTAAATTGATATAATTACCTTGTTAACCCCCTTTTAAATTATAACTAGTGATAGGAAACTTGTTTTTAAAGTTTGTTTACAAAAATATATTCTTTGAAGAAAAATCAATATTGTGACTAAAATCAGTTTATCAATAAATAGCCTTTTATTCAATATAAGTTTTTCGAACTATTGTGCACTTGTCTAATGATCAAACAATTACATTAGGAACTGATGCAGCTCAGGTTGGAGTCGAAGCAGTGCAAGCTCCGAATTCACAAGGCCTAGGTCTTCCACGACCTAAGAAAGGAGTAGGCCTAAGTCATACACGACTTAACAAAGCTGGAGAAGAAGTTTTAAGTCGTTCCCGACTTAACTGGAAACCAGAGGGAGAAGTTACTTTGAGTTCACGACCTAACGAAGCGGCCATAAGTCGTCCACGACTTAACGAAGTTGAAGGCATAAGTCGTTCACGACTTAACTCAAGCGAGTTACGATCTAAAGCTACAGGAGGAGCAGCACGAGTTGAGAATGCGCAAGGCTTAAGTCGGCTACGGCTTAAGGGAAGTGTTCGACCTAAGATAAGTCGCGTACGACCTACGACCTAGATAGGTCGCGTGACGAGATGCAGCAGTTTTCTCTTGAGTCGCTGAGTTTAAGTCGTAGCATGATAAGTCGTTTGTTGTTGAGTCGTGAGTCGCGGCATCTGTTAACTCGCGAGAATCTTAAGTCGTCTGTGTTTTGCACTATATTGTAATTGTTGAGTCGTTGTATGGTATTGTAACATGTTTCTTGAGTCGTTTGTACATAAGTCGTAAGTCGTATTTGTTAAGTCGGCTGAGGCAGGTTGTGTGTTGTAATCAGATAAGTCGTGAACGACTTATAGTAAGTCGTCTCTTTTGAGTCGTCTATTTTAAGTCGCAGGTTATAAGTCGGCAACGACTTAAGTGTTGTACATTTCTGTTTTGGGCATGTTGAGTTGTAGCCTATAAATAGGCATGTGTGGTCATTTGTAAAGGTTGTTGATTTTTGAATAAAATTCTTGTTTGTTAGCTTTGTGCTTTCAATTAAATCGGTAGTTGAGTGTAATCTCCTATCTCCACCTTCGACATTTGAGTGCGCTCGAATCTTCGATCGTTGAAGCCAATTCGCGGAATCAAGTGCGCTTAATCAACGCTCGAAGAATTATAGATCTCTCTTCACGGTATCGTGCGCGATCAACGTGTCAGAGATAGCTAGAATTCAGTATCTTCGGATCAACGAATTTGGGCATTTCAGTATTTCTCAATCCACCGATTGCTACCTTCATCGATCTACTTGGTTTTTGTTTAATCCGCTGCGTCAGTTTGGTATCAGGGCTTGTTTTAGCCAATCATAGCTAAATCGAGTCTTGGATCCAATCATCTTGAAGAATTTGAGCTTGAAGTGTGGAGCCGAGCTAAGTAGAGTGTAGATCGAGCATCATTTCATTGTCTAGCCGAGAATTGAAGTTCTTGAGAAGCTTGTGTTCATCGTGTTCATCCCATTTTGCAACAAGAGTGAAGTTTTTGATCCATTTCTTTTTGGATCAAAAGTGGAAAAGTGTTTGAATTAGCGCGTGGGAGAATTTGCGCGCCAAAGTTGAAGTTGAAGTGCTTGAAGCCGAGCCGACCTAAGCCTTAAGTCATTCGAACCGAGTTAGTTAAGAGCACCGAGACGAGTTAAGTCATTCAAGGTCGAATCAAGCTAAGTTTTGAAGTTTTTCAAAGTTTGAATTTGTTGAGTTTGTGAAGTTTACAACAATGCCACCGAGAAGAGCTAATCGACATCAAAACGTTGAAGCGTTGTATCGAAGAGAAGAGGCCGATCAAATGGAACAACGTATGCATGAAAAATTTGATGAAGGTATTGGTCGATTAGAGAAGATGATGTTAGAGATGAATCAAAATCGGAGAAGGGTTTCACCTGAATCAATCCATGAAGGAAGTAGAGTCTCACCACATTCCAATCAGGAGAGAAGTGTTGATAATGATCATAGAAGTGTGAGTCGAGATTGTTATAGAGATGATGATGATCGAAGACGAGAGAGAAATGTGAGTGATCGAGATCGGAGGAATGGAGATCGAAGGGATGTTGGTGGAAGACATGATGGTAGTAGAGATGTTGGTGGTCAGGATCGACATCAATATACGTCTGATTTTGAAGAGGAGTATGACGTTGGTAGTGTTCGAGGACAAGGACGAGGCCAAGGAAGAAACTACTCTGAGTATGATCACAAGTGGGAGTCGGGGATGAAGACTGAAATTCCTGAATTCAAAGGTGGTATGCAAGCGGAAGAGTTTCTAGATTGGGTTGTTAATGTTGAAGAAATTTTTGATTTCAAGGAAGTTCCAAAGCATCGTAGAGTGAAGTTGGTTGCTACAAGGTTAAGGGGTAGAGCTTTGGCATGGTGGCAGCAAACCAAACTTACACGTGAACGAATGGGGAAGTCAAAGATTGAATCTTGGGAGAAGATGAAGAAATTGATGAAAGCAACGTTCTTACCTTACAATTATCAGTCTCTGATGTATCAACGTTTGCAGAACTTGAGGCAGGGCACAAAGACTGTTAATGATTACGCGGATGAGTTTTATCAGCTTATTGCGAGGAATGATATTATGGAAACAGAAGAACAGCTGACAGCTAGATTTGTTAGGGGTTTGAGAATGCAAATTCAAGATATGGTAAATATGTTCGATCCCAGATCTGTTGCTGAAGCACATCAGAAAGCACTAGCTTGGGAGAAACAGGGTAGACGAGGTGGTGGTGTGCTTACAAATTCCAACAATCCAGTGAAAGTGGCTAGTAGCAGTCCTAATGTTCCTAAGTCTGTCAATAAGCCTATGGTGAAGGAGGTTGAGAAGGCAAAGGTTAACAATGGTTTCAAATGCTACAATTGCCAGGAGGTGGGTCATAAAAGCAATGAGTGTCCAAAGCCTAAGAAGCGAGTGATGGTTGCGGAAGCTGAGGATGAGGAGGAAGAAGCTGAATGTTCTAATGCCTTACCAGTGGAGGAGGAAGACTTGTTGTCGGGAGATCAAGGGTATTCATTGATGATGAGGAGAAGTTGTTTGACCCCAAAGCAAGAGGAGGAAAGTAGTTGGTTAAGGAATAACATTTTTCAGTCTACATGCACTATTCTAGGAAGAGTTTGCAAGTTTGTTATTGATGCTGGAAGTTGTGACAATATTATCTCTACAGAAGCGGTGAAGAAGTTAGAGTTAAAAACTGAGAAACATCCTAAACCGTACAAGTTAGAATGGTTGAGGAAGGGTGGTGAGGTAAAAGTTGGACGAAGGGCTTGTGTTAAATTTTCGATTGGAAAGAAATACAAAGATGAAATTTGGTGCGATGTTGTAGATATGGATGTCTGTCATTTGTTGCTGGGGAGACCGTGGCAATATGATAGGGCGGTACAACATGATGGACGGAACAACAGTGTAACGACCCGATATTTTGGACCATTCGCATCCATTATAAGTGTATAGGTAGACACTCATGCCGGAGTTGAATTGCTCAAAATACCGCGTTGTAAATAAAATTTGGCAAATCTCAGAATATACAGTAAATAAATATAATCACAGATCACAGACACAGAGTAAAATAATGCAGCGGAAGTAAAAGAAATAGTAGTTCATGAAGCTACTATATAAATATATCAGAGTTACATAAGATACAACAGAAGAAATAGAGTACAACAAAAGTCTCAATAAAATAACCAAGTACAAGCTGAGTAGAACAACGGAACTGAAATAGATAGGACATGCAAGCAGATAATCTCCAGCGATTCAAATCTCCAAGAGAGTGGAAATCCAAATCTGTGAATAACTCAGGCTGACCCGAGCGTAAAGCAAAACACAAAACACTCGAGTCAGGAAAATATATACTTATATAATGTAAACCAACTCAAGTGAACTGTAATAAAGGTACAAGTAACTTAGAAGATGCTTGGGACCGCCCATCCTCTAAGGATCCGTTAAACTATCTACTATGTAGTAATATTCGATATTATAATAGTGTCTAAATAAGTAAAGTATAATCATATCGGAAAATAGCGTTAAGGGGATGGAGAACCTTAACGCGGTCGGATCTTAAAATCATAATCGTAGTAAAGCTCGATATGGTAGGTGACACGGCACAACTAGGCAATGCCAGGGTAGATATACCAATTACGCATCCGGACTGGTGGTGACGCATAGCAGCCACTACCGCCCACCTCGAACAACACTCCCAATCAAGGGTGCGCACCAAATCAATCACAAGTAATAGAATGGTATCGAAGAAGTGTGTCCGATCAGAGGTGCTACCTCATTGGTCCGTCAATCGCTCCTGTTTTAGCCACCTTATGCCAACTCACGGGAGTTGGGTCCACGTATATACCTTAGGATCGTCGCCACCATCCTACTTCATTCTGGAATCTCCACCGCGTACACGGTTGCCAAAGTGGTTTTCGGTAAGACAGAGAGTATGTCCATATCCGATCCCGGTCTCTTTAACAACCCAACGTTATTATAACCCGTGGTTATAACTTTTAAAAACAATACTTTTCTTCAAAATAAAATATCATTTCAAACCATATCTTTATCAAAATAAAGATTAAATCAATTCCAAACCATTTCCATATATTTAAATTTTCATATAATTTCAAAACTTCATTTCAAATCATTTTAATATAATAAAATATCATATCCTTACAAAACTTCATTTCAAATCATTTTAATAAAATAAAATATCCTATCAGTTCAAATCCAATATTCAACTTTAAATACCTTTTAAATTCAAAGATATCGTTCATTTACTATCATTTCAAATCACCTTTAAATAGTTTATATTCCAATCAAAATAATTCATTTAAACCTTTTAAAAGTGTAATTATTATATTTTCAAATCAAGTATTCAATTTCCAAAGTTTCAAACCATTCTGAGTTCGTTTACTAAGTCAAAAACCCTAATTATTAAAATTTCAGCATTTCACAGCATTTAAAAACAACTGCTATAAGTTATATTTGAAAACATTTTTAATTCAGCAAAGACAGCACTTAAAACTGCTGTTAAAACTCAGTTTTAGTTGAATTATAGTTCAAAACAGAAAAGACAGCAATTCAGAAGTGCTGCGGTAGTTCAGATTTCAAAACAAGGGTTAAATTTGGTTTCAGCAAAGACTACAGACCATTATAGCATTTCCAGAGAATGCTATAATAGACCTGGGTTCAATATTAGCCTATAAGTTCAACTGCAGCAACTGCAGCATTTCAGAAATGCTGTAGTAGCCCTTTTATTCAAATTTTAGTGTAATTCAGAACCATAGCATTTCTGAATGCTATTAAAAGTGATTTCCAGCTTTTTAGTGTATTTCCAGCAATTAAATAACTTCATTTTAAACTCTTTAAACATTTTAAAAATCATAATTTAACATTTAAAATGTTTATTTACATATCATTTAACATGTATCTTTTTCACAATAAATTTCTTATAATTAAATCCAATTTTCAACAATTTACTTAATAAATTTAAGTGTAAAAGTTTCCAATTCTTCACATTTCAACAAATAACTTAACACTTCAAATTTAAATTACCATTTCACAAATTTAACTAAATTTCCAATTTTATTTAATTAACTAAAACCTTTAATTAAAACCAAATTTCACATTTCCAAGTCAAGTTATATTTTAAAAGATCACTTTTAAACATTCATTTATTTAACCACTTAAATTCATAGAAAAAAATCAATAATACTTTAATAAATCACTTAAATTCACATTTAATCAAATTATCATATTTACCATTTCCAAATAAAATTTAATATCCATTTTATTTATATAACTTAAATATCATTTTTAACCAAATTCCAAATTTCCAACTTAAGTTATATTTCAAACATCCAGTTAAACCATTCATTAATTACATTTTTAACACATAGAAAAATCATAATTTCTTTATTTTAAACATTTCAAAATCTATTTAAATCAAATTTCATAAATTTATATTTTTAAAATACTTAAAAATATTCAAAACACTTTATAAAATAACCACGGGCCTGTATATAATTTTCTAACCTAGGTCAAGTGATACGGATATGTATCATTTCAATCCGCAGTTAAAAAAGAAAAATCCGGGTTCTATCATTTCAAACCCGCAATCCCAAGTTAAAATAATTTAAATAAAAATCATTCAGGCCTATCATTTCAGCCCATAACGATTTTTCCCTATTCTAAAGTCCGTTCGGGTATGTATCATTTCAACCCATAGTGATTCTAATCTACAGGGAACTTGCAATGGTGATAACAGATATAAATAACAGAATAACATTAAATAATAGTAACATATGATATAATAAGTGTAATAACAGGTGTGAACATCATATGATAATAATATAAACATATATAACATGATGATATACATTACAGATTCAAATGGTGTCGGTTTATCAGTTATATAGGTACATATTGTCTGGTGAGAATAACTCACCTGTTCAGAGCTGGAGATATCCACCAAACACACAACACAAACATAATGAAGGCATGATGACATGGATATGACTTGAGAGTGGAGAGCCAAAGCAATTGGACTTGTTCAAATATTTACACAAAACAATACAAGCATATGTAAGTTTCAACTCGAATTAAACATCAAATAACATTAGAATTCAAAGCCCAAAACAATGCCAATTTCTTTGCACTTGTTCTCAACCTCATATGCTTCAGTTAGACATGTGTTAAGCTCAGCCAAGGCAGGTGATTGGGTCTGGTTTGGGTCACAAAAGGGTCGGCCATCATGGGTTATCAAGGTGAATAGGTATAGGTGCAACACTTTACAAAACAAGGCAAATATCATCACATCTTGGCTCTTATTGGGCTCGGCCTCAAGCTCTATGTTCATGGCCTGATGTCCAGATGGTGGTGGCTGATGTGGCAGAGGTTGGAGGTTAGGTCAGAGGTGGTGGTGGTGGAGGAAGTGGTGGCTAGAGGTTGATTGAAGGTGGTGGAGCAAAACTAGGTCATCTAGTGTACATAGGAATGGTTTTGGTGCAATTTTGTGATGATCTCATGCCATGGTGTGGTCGACCTGGTGGGGTGATGGTCTGGAGGTGGTGATGGTCAGCATACGTGGTGGTGGAGGTCGGCCAAGGGCTGGTGTAGAAGGAGCTGATCAAAATAGTGGAGAACAAATGCAAAGATCAAGTAGAAATATAGGAAAAACAAAGAAAAAGAGAAGAGATTACCTAACTTTTGATCAAACAAATGATGATAGCCGTATATTTTTGTTTGAGGAATGATAAGTTCACGTGAAAGAGAAAAGAAATTAAGGAGGTACGGCTGAAAATGAGAAACAAAGGCACGGCTAAGCAATTAAGAAAGGAGTTTGGAAAGGGAAAGGTCGGAAATGCAAAGAGACTTTGGAATTTCAAAAGTTTAAAACTCTTCGAATTTCTTCTATTCTCTTTTTATAAGTTTAAATATCTAAATATAATTAAAAATTCAGTTTCAATTCGAAAATGTAACAAAAATAAAAAAATATAAATAAATAAATATTAATAATATATGATAAAATAAGAAATTAGCACAAAAATGAAAACTAGTCTAGAAAATTTGAAAATAAACAGAATAAAATTTGGAAAATTCATATGGACTTGTAAAACATTTATAAACAAAGATAATAACATAAAATAAAAATGCATTCACAAAATGAATAAATAAATTTTAATTAAATATAATTTAATTGAACAAAATAGCAGAAAAATAGAAACTAGCCTTTAAAAATAGAAAATAAATTCAATACGCTTTGGAAAAATTATATAATCACTTTAAATTATTTAAAAGACAAAATTATACATAAAATAAAATATTAACATATATTAGAACAAAATATGACAAATAAAATATAATTTATATGTTTTTAAAATAAATAATATTGCAAAATAAACAGTTTATACACAAAATTGAAAATTACATAACTTCTACAATATAAGTCTGTTTTCAACGAAACGAAAAGCAGTATTCATGGAATTAAATCTATTTTCATAATAAAAGATAAAATTTAAGAATTTTAAATATTTAAATTTAAAGTTTAAAAGTCAAAGTTTGACCAGTTTGAACAGAAATTCACTTTACAGTAAAATATCCAATTTTTACCAGTTTGAAATTATAATTTACATAACAATCAAAATATATATTTAGAAATGAAATATTTGAAACAAAACAAGTTTAAAATAATTTCAAATTAAAATAAAGTTTTTCAATCAGGAAATTCAATTTAACAGAAATAAAATATAAAATAAAATAAGCCTAAAATGTAGGGTTGTTACACTCTCCCCCACTCAAAACTTTTCGTCCCCGAAAAGGAATGAGGTATAGGAAAGCACAGAAAAAGAAAAAAAATGAAATAGAATTAAGACAAGATGATAAGAAGATTGGAATTACACCTGATAACTATTGTTATAGGTAAGTTTGACAAGATGGAGGTGATCAAATCAAGAATATAAGCACGAAAAAGATCCTCTAGAGTCTGAATCTCCCTTTTCACTTGACTGACGGTCTATGAATGGAAAAACAGTATTCAGATCCAGATGAGTAACAAAGATTATCAAAGATTACAGAAAGATTTCTAAATAGACTGGTATAAGCAATAGCCTTCCCATTCTGTAACAAGATAAGAGAAATAAGGACAACCAAAAGATAGTTTGGAAAAACAAAACAAGATAATAAATTTAAAACCATAATGCTTTGAAATCATAACAATTTAGGGATGTTTATCATTTGGAAATCACACTACTAAAATCATAATACTTTGGAAAAGTTATTCTTTTAAAAAACCTAATACTTAGAAAATCATAACACCCTAAAAAAATCTTCATTTAAACCATTTTAATTCAAGGTCAAATAATATTCATTTTAAAGTTGTAACATTTCTAAGTTCATTCAATTATAAAATTTCCAAAACATTGTATTTTCAAAACAGCAGCACTTATAAAATGCTACAGTAGATATATTAATATTTCAAATCAGTTTAATTTCAGAAATATTCATTTGGATATCATTTAACTTATGACTTATTAAAACAAACCTTTATGAATGGAATATCCAAATTAAACTATACTTCGTTTATTAAGTTAAAAGTTCACTATTTTAGTTAGCTCTTAATTTAACACATAACCTAACACTTTATTTAAAATACCCATTTCATAAATAAATATTCCTTTAATAAGTTACACTTAAAATTCCATTTGAAAACCAAATTTTCAATTATCAAATTTTAGTGATGTTAAAATACATTTTAACTATTTAAATCATAATTATTCAATTTCCAAGACATATCTATTTCATAAATAAACATTTATATAGCAAATATAACAATCAAATTTCTTTACACATTTATTCATTTAGACATCAATTAAACTATGAATTCAAGTTAAATAAACTTTATTACCAAAAGTCCAATTCAAATGTATTTTATTTTATCTATTCAAAGATACATTATTTATTATACAACATATTCATTTCAGGAAATAACCTTTATTAAAATTCCTAGGTTAGACTTAAGGTTCCATATTAAATCAATTTGATTATTAAGTTATTTAAATAAAATCTCTTTAAATTCCTTTTTCACTATTTACCTCTGTTAATCTTTTATAACTAATATTTAAGTGTATAAAAATCCTTTTTATATTGTATATTATCCAATTACATTGTTAACTTCAAAAAAATTTTAAGGTAAGTTATATTTGAATGCAATTGTAATATACAAATAAAACTATCCAATTCAATTATCTCAAGTTTGAATCATTTATCCAAAATTTTGATTTTTCTTTTTATAATTGAAATTATTCTTTAAGAAAAATTTAAGAATTTGAATCTTCGAACATCTTCAAACCATTTGGAGATAAGTAATTATATATACATAATATGTTAAATCAAATTTAAATCATATATCTTTATATATATTATAATCCAGTCATATTTTAGAAATTCAAATCAATCAGATTTTCCAAAACAAAGCTGTAGCAAGACTACAGAATGGTTTCTTCACTTCGAAACTCGAAAATGAACGTCGATGATGCTGCAGTCATCACCGAAATTATTTTCCAGCGACAAAGAGAAGAGCACTAAATTTTTAAACTTTAAAATTCTTTAGAGACAAATTTTTATTCAAAATACTTTAAATAATATCCTTTTAAAAATTTTAAACACAAGGTTTGAAACCATCGGAAATTAAATTCTTTAACTTTCTTGTTTTAAATTCATTTCAGTTCCCAAATAA
This sequence comes from Allium fistulosum, assembly GCA_030737815.1. Classification (NCBI taxonomy): domain Eukaryota; kingdom Viridiplantae; phylum Streptophyta; class Magnoliopsida; order Asparagales; family Amaryllidaceae; genus Allium; species Allium fistulosum. The sequence continues at coordinate 416,863,239 of CM060907.1, read as the reverse complement.
ATTTATAAACAACTATTTATAAATTCATTTGTAGAACAATAAATGATAAATCAAGTATTATCATTTCAAATTATCAATTTAAATCAATTTATTAAGTTCCATAAAATTATATATCCAAATTTATTTCATAAACCAAATTTTAAAATAATATTGTGTCAGTTTGTTCTGTCAAAGTGTTTTAGAAATCCTATCGATAGCGTTGATCAGACGAATCGATCGGAAACCCAAATCAACATTAACAACTCAAACAACACAATATAAAACAAAACATTAATTTACAAGTACAGTTCAAAATGTTTGGAAGATAGATTGGAACAAAAGACAAGATGATTAAACAGAGTAGAGAGATGGGTAAGCTTAGATAAATCGCGGACAACCTTAACCGGGTCAACCGTGACTCAATGGATAAGATCAAATGTGGATTTTCCGGGGTAAATCTACCTTAAATCTCAAGAGATAGAGTTTGGAATAATAAAAGATATTAGCATCTAAACCAAGGATAAATATAAATCTCTGGTGAATCGATGCTGATTAAAAAGAATTTTCACCCTTTTACAAGAAAATTAGAATATTGGCGAGACCGCCAATTCACTATAAAGATCATTGGAAGTGGAGTCATGGGATACTCCAGAATCAAAAGATGATGAATAGTGAGGGACACGAATGAATTTCGGAACCGTAGGGAACGTTCCAAAATTCAAAGGAAAACGAATCAAAGGAAGAGATTCAAACTCGAACGAAAGTGATTCTGTAAATAAATTTACCATACATTCTAAGTTTTGCCTCAAAGCCAAAGCTCTGATACCAACTGTAACGACCCGATATTTTGGACCATTCGCATCCATTATAAGTGTATAGGTAGACACTCATGCCGGAGTTGAATTGCTCAAAATACCGCGTTGTAAATAAAATTTGGCAAATCTCAGAATATACAGTAAATAAATATAATCACAGATCACAGACACAGAGTAAAATAATGCAGCGGAAGTAAAAGAAATAGTAGTTCATGAAGCTACTATATAAATATATCAGAGTTACATAAGATACAACAGAAGAAATAGAGTACAACAAAAGTCTCAATAAAATAACCAAGTACAAGCTGAGTAGAACAACGGAACTGAAATAGATAGGACATGCAAGCAGATAATCTCCAGCGATTCAAATCTCCAAGAGAGTGGAAATCCAAATCTGTGAATAACTCAGGCTGACCCGAGCGTAAAGCAAAACACAAAACACTCGAGTCAGGAAAATATATACTTATATAATGTAAACCAACTCAAGTGAACTGTAATAAAGGTACAAGTAACTTAGAAGATGCTTGGGACCGCCCATCCTCTAAGGATCCGTTAAACTATCTACTATGTAGTAATATTCGATATTATAATAGTGTCTAAATAAGTAAAGTATAATCATATCGGAAAATAGCGTTAAGGGGATGGAGAACCTTAACGCGGTCGGATCTTAAAATCATAATCGTAGTAAAGCTCGATATGGTAGGTGACACGGCACAACTAGGCAATGCCAGGGTAGATATACCAATTACGCATCCGGACTGGTGGTGACGCATAGCAGCCACTACCGCCCACCTCGAACAACACTCCCAATCAAGGGTGCGCACCAAATCAATCACAAGTAATAGAATGGTATCGAAGAAGTGTGTCCGATCAGAGGTGCTACCTCATTGGTCCGTCAATCGCTCCTGTTTTAGCCACCTTATGCCAACTCACGGGAGTTGGGTCCACGTATATACCTTAGGATCGTCGCCACCATCCTACTTCATTCTGGAATCTCCACCGCGTACACGGTTGCCAAAGTGGTTTTCGGTAAGACAGAGAGTATGTCCATATCCGATCCCGGTCTCTTTAACAACCCAACGTTATTATAACCCGTGGTTATAACTTTTAAAAACAATACTTTTCTTCAAAATAAAATATCATTTCAAACCATATCTTTATCAAAATAAAGATTAAATCAATTCCAAACCATTTCCATATATTTAAATTTTCATATAATTTCAAAACTTCATTTCAAATCATTTTAATATAATAAAATATCATATCCTTACAAAACTTCATTTCAAATCATTTTAATAAAATAAAATATCCTATCAGTTCAAATCCAATATTCAACTTTAAATACCTTTTAAATTCAAAGATATCGTTCATTTACTATCATTTCAAATCACCTTTAAATAGTTTATATTCCAATCAAAATAATTCATTTAAACCTTTTAAAAGTGTAATTATTATATTTTCAAATCAAGTATTCAATTTCCAAAGTTTCAAACCATTCTGAGTTCGTTTACTAAGTCAAAAACCCTAATTATTAAAATTTCAGCATTTCACAGCATTTAAAAACAACTGCTATAAGTTATATTTGAAAACATTTTTAATTCAGCAAAGACAGCACTTAAAACTGCTGTTAAAACTCAGTTTTAGTTGAATTATAGTTCAAAACAGAAAAGACAGCAATTCAGAAGTGCTGCGGTAGTTCAGATTTCAAAACAAGGGTTAAATTTGGTTTCAGCAAAGACTACAGACCATTATAGCATTTCCAGAGAATGCTATAATAGACCTGGGTTCAATATTAGCCTATAAGTTCAACTGCAGCAACTGCAGCATTTCAGAAATGCTGTAGTAGCCCTTTTATTCAAATTTTAGTGTAATTCAGAACCATAGCATTTCTGAATGCTATTAAAAGTGATTTAAAGCTTTTTAGTGTATTTCCAGCAATTAAATAACTTCATTTTAAACTCTTTAAACATTTTAAAAATCATAATTTAACATTTAAAATGTTTATTTACATATCATTTAACATGTATCTTTTTCACAATAAATTTCTTATAATTAAATCCAATTTTCAACAATTTACTTAATAAATTTAAGTGTAAAAGTTTCCAATTCTTCACATTTCAACAAATAACTTAACACTTCAAATTTAAATTACCATTTCACAAATTTAACTAAATTTCCAATTTTATTTAATTAACTAAAACCTTTAATTAAAACCAAATTTCACATTTCCAAGTCAAGTTATATTTTAAAAGATCACTTTTAAACATTCATTTATTTAACCACTTAAATTCATAGAAAAAAATCAATAATACTTTAATAAATCACTTAAATTCACATTTAATCAAATTATCATATTTACCATTTCCAAATAAAATTTAATATCCATTTTATTTATATAACTTAAATATCATTTTTAACCAAATTCCAAATTTCCAACTTAAGTTATATTTCAAAAATCCAGTTAAACCATTCATTAATTACATTTTTAACACATAGAAAAATCATAATTTCTTTATTTTAAACATTTCAAAATCTATTTAAATCAAATTTCATAAATTTATATTTTTAAAATACTTAAAAATATTCAAAACACTTTATAAAATAACCACGGGCCTGTATATAATTTTCTAACCTAGGTCAAGTGATACGGATATGTATCATTTCAATCCGCAGTTAAAAAAGAAAAATCCGGGTTCTATCATTTCAAACCCGCAATCCCAAGTTAAAATAATTTAAATAAAAATCATTCAGGCCTATCATTTCAGCCCATAACGATTTTTCCCTATTCTAAAGTCCGTTCGGGTATGTATCATTTCAACCCATAGTGATTCTAATCTACAGGGAACTTGCAATGGTGATAACAGATATAAATAACAGAATAACATTAAATAATAGTAACATATGATATAATAAGTGTAATAACAGGTGTGAACATCATATGATAATAATATAAACATATATAACATGATGATATACATTACAGATTCAAATGGTGTCGGTTTATCAGTTATATAGGTACATATTGTCTGGTGAGAATAACTCACCTGTTCAGAGCTGGAGATATCCACCAAACACACAACACAAACATAATGAAGGCATGATGACATGGATATGACTTGAGAGTGGAGAGCCAAAGCAATTGGACTTGTTCAAATATTTACACAAAACAATACAAGCATATGTAAGTTTCAACTCGAATTAAACATCAAATAACATTAGAATTCAAAGCCCAAAACAATGCCAATTTCTTTGCACTTGTTCTCAACCTCATATGCTTCAGTTAGACATGTGTTAAGCTCAGCCAAGGCAGGTGATTGGGTCTGGTTTGGGTCACAAAAGGGTCGGCCATCATGGGTTATCAAGGTGAATAGGTATAGGTGCAACACTTTACAAAACAAGGCAAATATCATCACATCTTGGCTCTTATTGGGCTCGGCCTCAAGCTCTATGTTCATGGCCTGATGTCCAGATGGTGGTGGCTGATGTGGCAGAGGTTGGAGGTTAGGTCAGAGGTGGTGGTGGTGGAGGAAGTGGTGGCTAGAGGTTGATTGAAGGTGGTGGAGCAAAACTAGGTCATCTAGTGTACATAGGAATGGTTTTGGTGCAATTTTGTGATGATCTCATGCCATGGTGTGGTCGACCTGGTGGGGTGATGGTCTGGAGGTGGTGATGGTCAGCATACGTGGTGGTGGAGGTCGGCCAAGGGCTGGTGTAGAAGGAGCTGATCAAAATAGTGGAGAACAAATGCAAAGATCAAGTAGAAATATAGGAAAAACAAAGAAAAAGAGAAGAGATTACCTAACTTTTGATCAAACAAATGATGATAGCCGTATATTTTTGTTTGAGGAATGATAAGTTCACGTGAAAGAGAAAAGAAATTAAGGAGGTACGGCTGAAAATGAGAAACAAAGGCACGGCTAAGCAATTAAGAAAGGAGTTTGGAAAGGGAAAGGTCGGAAATGCAAAGAGACTTTGGAATTTCAAAAGTTTAAAACTCTTCGAATTTCTTCTATTCTCTTTTTATAAGTTTAAATATCTAAATATAATTAAAAATTCAGTTTCAATTCGAAAATGTAACAAAAATAAAAAAATATAAATAAATAAATATTAATAATATATGATAAAATAAGAAATTAGCACAAAAATGAAAACTAGTCTAGAAAATTTGAAAATAAACAGAATAAAATTTGGAAAATTCATATGGACTTGTAAAACATTTATAAACAAAGATAATAACATAAAATAAAAATGCATTCACAAAATGAATAAATAAATTTTAATTAAATATAATTTAATTGAACAAAATAGCAGAAAAATAGAAACTAGCCTTTAAAAATAGAAAATAAATTCAATACGCTTTGGAAAAATTATATAATCACTTTAAATTATTTAAAAGACAAAATTATACATAAAATAAAATATTAACATATATTAGAACAAAATATGACAAATAAAATATAATTTATATGTTTTTAAAATAAATAATATTGCAAAATAAACAGTTTATACACAAAATTGAAAATTACATAACTTCTACAATATAAGTCTGTTTTCAACGAAACGAAAAGCAGTATTCATGGAATTAAATCTATTTTCATAATAAAAGATAAAATTTAAGAATTTTAAATATTTAAATTTAAAGTTTAAAAGTCAAAGTTTGACCAGTTTGAACAGAAATTCACTTTACAGTAAAATATCCAATTTTTACCAGTTTGAAATTATAATTTACATAACAATCAAAATATATATTTAGAAATGAAATATTTGAAACAAAACAAGTTTAAAATAATTTCAAATTAAAATAAAGTTTTTCAATCAGGAAATTCAATTTAACAGAAATAAAATATAAAATAAAATAAGCCTAAAATGTAGGGTTGTTACAAACAGTTACAGTTTCATGTTTGAAGGCACGAAGATTACTCTTGTTCCCAAGAAGCGACAACAAGAGGAAAACAAACTGGAGGAGAATGAAGAGCTGAAAACTTTATTATCTTTGAAGGAGTTTGTTAAGGAGGTTGAGAAAGAGCCGGAAGTATTTTTGTTGATTGGGCGAGAGAGCAGTGAAGAGGTTGAAATTCCAGAAGAAGCGAAGCTAGTTTTGAAAGAATTTGAGGATGTATTTCCAGATGAATTACCGAAGGAGTTACCGCCACTAAGAGACATTCAACATCAAATTGATCTTGTTCCGGGAGCAACGTTGCCGCATAGACCACATTATCGAATGAGTCTGAAGGAACATGACGAATTAAGGAGGCATGTGGAAGAGTTGCTTGAGCAGGGACGTGTGTAGGAGAGTTTAAGTCCTTGTGTTGTACCAGCTTTATTGGTACCCAAAAAGGATGGAACGTTGAGGATGTGCACAGATAGTAGAGCATTGAATAAGATCACAGTCAGATACAGATTTCTGATGCCAAGGCTTGACGATTTATTGGATCAAATCAGTGGGTCCGTAATCTTTTCAAAGATTGATCTTAAAAGTGGTTATCACCAAATTCGTATTAGACCAGGTGATGAGTGGAAGACTGCTTTTAAAACCAGGGAGGGTCTATACGAATGGGTGTTTATGCCATTTGGCTTATCAAATGCACCAAGTACTTTCACGAGGGTGATGAACCAGATTTTTAGACCATTCATTGGGAAGTTCGTGGTGGTGTATTTCGATGATATTCTGATATATAGCAGGAGTATGGAAGAGCATGTTCAACATTTGAGGGAAGTGCTAATTATTCTACGTGAGGAACAATTTTATGCTACTACAAAGAAATGCGTGTTCATGACGCATAGTGTTTTATTTCTGGGGTATGTTGTATCGGAGGGAGGAATACAGGTTGACCAAAGTAAAGTCGAAGCGATTAGAGATTGGCCACAGCCCAAGACGATAACAGAGCTTCGGAGTTTTCATGGGTTGGCTTCATTCTATCGAAGATTTATTCCACACTTTAGTAGTGTGATGGCGCCTGTTACAGATTGTATGAAGGGTAAACAGTTTTCATGGTCAAAGGAAGCAGGGGATGCTTTTGGGAAGATCAAGGAGTTGCTGACGTCTGCACCAATTCTAGTATTACTAGATTTTCATTTTTTGTTTGAGCTACATACTGATGCGTCAAAGGTTGGGATTGGAGGAGTATTGAGTCAGAGGGGACGCCCGATTGCATATTTTAGTGAGAAGTTGTCAGGAGCGAAGATGAGATATAGTACGTACGATGTAGAATTTTATGCTGTTGTGCAAGCTATTAAACACTGGAGACACTATCTATTTCAGAAGGAGTTTGTTCTTTACACAGACCATGAAGCTTTAAAGCATTTACAAGGGCAAGACAAGATTTCAGCGAGACATGCATCATGGATTGCATATCTACAACAGTTTACGTTTGTTGTGAAACACAAATCGGGAGTGACGAATCGTGTTGCGGATGCGCTGAGTAGAAGAAATCACTTGTTAACTACCTTGAAGGTTGAAGTGACAGGGTTTGAGATACTTCCAGAACTGTACATTGAAGATCCTTACTTTGTGAAGTTTGTTGATAAAGTCAAGGGGGGAGAAACAGATGAGTTTTTGATGATAGATGGTTTTCTGTTCAAAGGAAATCGATTGTGCATACCTGATTGTAGTTTGAGAATGAAGATTGTGAAGGAGCTACATGAAGAAGGCCACGTAGGGAGAGACCGTACATTACAGTTGATTTCACAATCCTATTTTTGGCCCTCAATGAGGAAAGAAGTGGAAAGGTTTGTGGAGCGATGTCATATCTGTCAGGTTTCGAAAGGAACTGCGACCAATGCTGGATTATATATGCCATTACCTGTACCAACTAAACCATGGGTAGATGTGAGTATGGACTTTGTGTTGGGATTGCCGAGAACGCAGCGTGGTAATGATTCTATAGATGTTGTGGTTGACCGATTTTCGAAAATGGCACATTTTATTGCTTGTAAGAAGACGGCGGATGCTGTTCATGTTGCTCAGTTGTTTTTCAAAGAAATATATCGACTTCATGGATTGCCAGAATCTATTGTGTCGGATAGGGATACTCGTTTTCTGAGTCATTTTTGGCTAAGTTTGTGGAAGATGGTGGGAACAAAGTTGAACTTTAGCAGCGCTTATCATCCGCAGACAGACTGTCAGACCGAGGTTGTGAATAGATCATTGGGAAATTTGTTGCGATGTCTTGTGAAGGACAATCTGAAGAGTTGGGACATGAAGTTATGCCAAGCGGAGTTTGCACATAATCATGTAGTGAATCGTAGTACGGGTTTCAGTCCGTTCCAGATTGTATATTCAAGTTTGCCTAGGGGACCGTTGGACTTAACGGTAGTACCACAACCGAAGGGGACGGTAAAACGAGCTGTAGATTTTGTTGATGGATTGACTGAATGTCATAAAATCGTTCAGGAACGATTGGATAAGGCGAATGAGAAGTATAAACACTCTACAGATCTGAAGCGAAGAAGTGTTGAGTTTAATGATGGAGATATGGTATATGCTGTGTTAACAAAGGATCGTTTTCCAGTGGGCGCTTATAACAAGTTGAAAGCCAGAAAAATTGGTCCTGTAGAAGTGGTGAAACGAATTAATGAAAATGCTTATAAATTGAAGCTTCCGGAGGATGTATACACTTCTGACGTGTTCAATGTTAAGCATCTCGTACCGTATTATGGGAAGGAGCAATCTGATGTGGAAGAATTTACAAATTCGAGGACGAATTTTTTTCAACCTAGGGAGGATGATGCAGCTCGGGTTGGAGTCGAAGCAGTGCAAGCTCCGAATTCACAAGGCCTAGGTCTTCCACGACCTAAGAAAGGAGTAGGCCTAAGTCATACACGACTTAACAAAGCTGGAGAAGAAGTTTTAAGTCGTTCCCGACTTAACTGGAAACCAGAGGGAGAAGTTACTTTGAGTTCACGACCTAACAAAGCGGCCATAAGTCGTCCACGACTTAACAAAGTTGAAGGCATAAGTCGTTCACGACTTAACTCAAGCGAGTTACGATCTAAAGCTACAGGAGGAGCAGCACGAGTTGAGAATGCGCAAGGCTTAAGTCGGCTACGGCTTAAGGGAAGTGTTCGACCTAAGATAAGTCGCGTACGACCTACGACCTAGATAGGTCGCGTGACGAGATGCAGCAGTTTTCTCTTGAGTCGCTGAGTTTAAGTCGTAGCATGATAAGTCGTTTGTTGTTGAGTCGTGAGTCGCGGCATCTGTTAACTCGCGAGAATCTTAAGTCGTCTGTGTTTTGCACTATATTGTAATTGTCGAGTCGTTGTATGGTATTGTAACATGTTTCTTGAGTCATTTGTACATAAGTCGTAAGTCATATTTGTTAAGTCGGCTGAGGCGGGTTGTGTGTTGTAATCAGATAAGTCGTGAACGACTTATAGTAAGTCGTCTCTTTTGAGTCGTCTATTTTAAGTCGCAGGTTATAAGTCGGCAACGACTTAAGTGTTGTACATTTCTGTTTTGGGCGTGTTGAGTTGTAGCTTATAAATAGGCATGTGTGGTCATTTGTAAAGGTTGTTGATTTTTGAATAAAATTCTTGTTTGTTAGCTTTGTGCTTTCAATTAAATCGGTAGTTGAGTGTAATCTCCTATCTCCACCTTCGACATTCGAGTGCGCTCGAATCTTCGATCGTTGAAGCCAATTCGCGGAATCAAGTGCGCTTGATCAACGCTCGAAGAATTGTAGATCTCTCTTCACGGTATCGTGCGCGATCAACGTGTTAGAGATAGCTAGAATTCGGTATCTTTGGATCAACGAATTTGGGCATTTCAGTATTTCTCAATCCACCGATTGCTACCTTCATCGATCTACTTGGTTTTTGTTTAATCTGCTGCGTCAGGAACTAAGTAACACACTTTGATTTATAAAGCAATGGAATGCCCTAGAAGTTTCTAATGGATAAGAGATATTAATATGTTAAGGGTATTGAAGGAATTAACAAAAGAAAGAGGTGTGAAGGAGAAGTGATGGGAACGTGAGGAGATGAGTATTCCATGAAATGAGAGGAGGGTGAGAATAAGCTTAAGCAACACCATATGAAGCTTATTGTGAGGACTCATTTATTCGTCTCTCGTAAATTGACACTGATACATCCTTGGTATTCATGTGTCGTTAATCCAACTGCCGGAGAAGCGGATTCTCCAAGGTAAGAAAGAAAAATAAAGACAAAACAGAATCTCATATATGTTATTTCAATAAAAACTTTACAATAGAAATTAAAATACATTTATCAAAGGTAAACATGGACAGTTATAAATTTCTATCCTTACAAATGTAGAATACTATATTACAAGAGTGTGGTGGAAATATGTAAAAATCTCTTCAGAAAATCTTCTGACTCCATGCTTCGAGCTCCATCCAGATATCTTCTCCACTAAACCTGACTACTAGGCTGCCTGGGAAAATTAGGGCACACAGAGTTTAAGGAAAAGGAAAACAAACTCTAGGTCAGTCATGGGGCTGGTGTGAGAACTCAAAATATGCAGTTTGAAAACAAAAGGGTATCTCATAAGGCCACACCGCACATAAACATGGAATGAGTTTTTATTATGATAACCAGATCATTTTTATGTAAAAATAAGAGATATTATTTTTAATGACTTTTCCTAGAAAACATTTGCAAGTAAACTTATTAATCTTAGCCAAAATCATAAAATTATTAAATTTCAGCATCCTAGCCACAAAAGCAGGTTGTACAAACAAAATGGCAGGCACTTATTGGTGAATGGATTTCCATACAAATGACCAAGTGAAGGGACTACCTTCCGGTAGTACATCTCTAGAGAAATTTATCAAGGCACAAAACTTCTGCCCTCTACCAACACAAGATCGACCTACCTTTCTCACTAGATAGTGCCGAATATGTCATCACCCCGGTCGTTGTCGACCTATCCGAGGGCCCTTATAGCATACATCCATAATAATTTAAGTCCCGAACTTCATAGCGGGAATAAATATATCTAGAAGGGGATGATCATATCCTAATGGTTGCGAACAACATAGCCTTGTCGCATCTACCCTGTTTCGACCATTTTCGGATGTGAGGCTTGAGGTAACAATTACTTTTTACTTTGCACGTCATCTTCCTTTGAAAGCCATACTTCCATTCCATCGGTCACTATTGACTTGGACAAACATACAATCTCTGAGCTCATATGTCTCAGAAGGATGTTAAGCTAAGAGAAGTTGCCTTCTTCGCCACCAAAAAGATGTATATTTATAAAAGTCAACGTGAAATCTCAAGAATGCAATGTCGGGCATCTATTCATACAAGTTCGTTCTAGGATTGAGCGAAATCGAATGCACCCTCCTACCACATCCTGTCGGAAATTTACCCTATGATTAGTAGCGAGAAGTACTTATAACCCAGAAAGTTTCATAAATGAAGGGACCATTGCTATTTTAGTATTTAGGAGCTAACTAGAATACAAACAGTCCTTTCACCTAGAAAATCCTTGGTCTTCATCCTTTATTTTCTTTATCATGTCTTCATTTTTCGAACGCATACATCGGTTTGAAGTGGTTTTCGGATAGGAATTATCCCAGATCCGACCCCCGTTCGTTCGAACCAATCATCGATAAAAAAGAGGTTATGTGAATAAGGAATCATTCTTTAATTGATTAAGTTCTTTTTTATCAAAATCTCTCCTAGAGATAGATATTTCTAAAACATTCTTTTCGATATATATACAGAATCATTAAACCTCTCTTATCACATCTTTTGATTACTTATAACGCTTTTTAAACTTGGCATAATTCGAAATCATTTCATTTTTCGCTTAGAAAAATATTTCCAAATTATTTCATTTTTCACTTAGAAAAATATTTCCAAATTATTTCATTTAAATCTTAAAAAAGGTTTCTTAATTCAAAAATTCATAATTTTGATTGAGTTAAAACCCTGTTATCTAGGATGTCAATCCAAAACCAATAAATATTAAGTGAACAGAATCTATAGAAATCGTCTAATTCTACTCAATATCAATTCTTGTATTCAACAAATATTATGGGCGTAATAACGGTGAAACCACCATTTAAATTCCACAAATAGTATGAGTTCCCTCTTTGAGCTTTAACACCGAGTATAAGAAAATCATCTCTATACAACCAAAGTTGTACTTAATTTGGAAAATTTAAATCTTTTATACTTAACTCGTTTCTGACATTTCGACCTTATATATTCCTCACCCGAGGAATAGGCCAGGTGAGCCAGGGCACTGGTTGCTCCTGGACATTTCCTTAGTTTAAGCACCTCACATCCGGATCTCACGAATAGAAACATCCAGTCTACTCGTCGGCTTTTAGAGCCAAGATTAAACTACTTTATTTATAATAGCTTTTCTTTATATCATTTATTTAAATTATTTTTAAACAAACTATAAAAATTCCAAATCATTATTAAAAACACTTAATTATCCATTAAGAACATTTATAAAAGATTCAAAAAAGAATATGCTAAGTTTATAGCTATATTTCAAATGTTATAGAAAAGTGGTGTGGAAAATGCTTTTTTAAGCTATATTGATCGAAACGACATTTTATTATTTGAAATTTAGTTTTATTACTCAGATCACTTTTAAAATATTTTAAAAGATTTATAATATTTATTCCACATTTTTAAACAATTTTAAAACATCATTTTCTAAGAAATCCAGTTTTGGATCCCGAACTTCAAAATTGCGATTTTTCCAAAAACTTGTTTTACTCATATCTCAAAATATACTTATCGAAATCTCAGTTTTCTTTCTTTGTTGGAAAACTATGGATATAATAGTTTGGAAAATTCTTATCTCGACAAATTCCGAGCTATATTCCATCTTTTATACCTGTTTGACTTTTAGGGCACGAAATCGCGAACTACAGTTACGCAATGTGCCTATTTTGACTAAATTTCCCATTTCTTTTCAAACTTCACCAAAACACTTTTATATGTTTATAAAACATTTCAAACTCATTTTAAACCATTTTTAAAGAGGTTTAAAATTCCATACACACCATTTCATTAATTGAAGGAAAGTGATTTCCTTTGAGCTTATTGACGTATATTTCCATGACCTACATGTATTTTCTACATTCATATTTAAAAACAAAACTTGATGATCAAAGAATATTAACATCCATTGCAAGCATCATATTATCATCCAAAATATAATACAATAGTTTAGGAGTTATCACCTTCATTTTCCCTTCAAGCTAATAGAAAATCGGCTATAGCTCCACTATCATAAAATTAACTCCATGAAATCGAGATTTGGACCATGAAGTGGCTCGGCCTAGCCTTGGTGCTCACGGCCTAGGTGGTGTGGGGTGGTAGCCGTGGACTTTGGAAGAGTGGAGGAGGTGTTTAGAACTAGTTTTGAAGTGGATCCTCTTTTGTTTGATATATTTTTTTCTAGCTTTTCTAAAATATTTTTTTTATGAATAAGAAGCCATTAAAGAGGCTCTTAGAAAGCTTGAAAAGAAGAGGAAGAAGAAGTGGAATGGTATTAGGATTTTTTGTGAGAAGAGGGGTTGTATTTATAGAAAAAACCTTAGAATAAAATATTATGTTGCATTATTACCTAAATATCCCTAGCCCACAACCCTCCCTAGCCCCTAGCGCACGGCTTCCCCCTAAAGCCAAGCGATGGTTGATGTGAGGTAATGGTGTGGTACAATGAAGTGATGTTTGCTTTATGGTTACTTAAAGGTTAAGCTTAGGAAATATTAAATCATTTTTGTATTATATATATATATATATGTATGAATTTGTGTATGTATTTACATGTGACATATGTGTGTATATATATGTACATGTAGGTGCATAACACTTCAAACGTCTTTGAACAACTTTTGTTCGTTAAATCGTTGAAATCTAGAGAACCGATTATCGATCACATTTCCACTTATTTATTAATGTGCATATATTTGTAAAAAAATTCAAAAAAAAATTTCTTATCATTTTAAACAAATTAAAATGATCATATTTGAGTTATGAAACCATATAAATTAATATTAAAAATTATTTACAAAAATTGTCATTGTTCCAATAAAGCGATATGGATTTTTCCTTATATTTTCAAATAAAATATATTTCTTTATAAAACTATTATAAATGATCATTATCACTTCATACTTATTCAAACTGAAGTATCATCATTTAAAATAATTATTTGGATAATTAAAATAATTATTAAATCATCAAATCTTAAATTAAATTAAATAAATCAATTATTTAAATTCAATGCTATCTTATCGATATAAATTTCAAGGAAAATATTTTATTTAAAATATTTATTCAAAATAAGATTACTGTTACTTATTATTACTTAAAACAATATTATCCTTTTATTTGCATAAATTTAAAAATAAATCCAATTTATTAAAGTAATAAATTGGCATGTCATTACACCTATATAAGGAGAGCATACCCTTGTATAATAATCGCAAATTTACAAAGTTAAAAGCAAGCTCTTTTAATGTCTTCTTCTTCTCAAAAGTTCTAAAGATTTTTTTTGCAAATCAACTCCAAATCAAGTCAAACTTTGCCACAAGCCTTAGAACAACATTACAATACCTTCTACTAAGTTAGATTTTGAAAAGGTGAAGCCAACCTCTCCCCTCCCTCAGTGGCCATGAGTAATTAAGGCAACTTTTCCTTAGAAAAACAAGTGAAACATAGAAGGAATGAAGCAAAGGTGGTTGACATGTGATGATAGGAAGTGTTCTTGAGTTTGGTTGTGTTTGAGCATGTGTTTGGCTTGGATCTAGGTGGGTTGTTGACGCAGCGGATATTACAAAAATGATGTAGATCGTTGAATGTAGCAATCGGTGGAATGGAAGATGCTGAAATGCCCAAATTCGTTGATCCGAAGATACCGAATTCTAGCTATCCTGAACTCGTTGATCGCGCACGATACCGGGTTCGAAGATCTTCAATTCTTCAAGCGTTGATCAAGCGCACTTGATTCCGCGAATCGGCTTCTACAATCGTTGAATCGAGCGCACTCGATTATCCGAAAGAGGAGATAGGAGATTACACTCAACTACCAATTTGAATGAAAGCACAAAGCAATCAAAAGAGAATTTTATTCAATATTCAACAACCTTTACATAATGACCATACACGCCTATTTATAGGCACATTACAATTTACACCAAAGAAACAACAAAATTACACTAAGTCCTAACTCGGTTCCGAGTTATAGCTGCCGACCTATGACTTACCAGAACAAGATGTAAGACTTAACAAAGACTCCGACTCAACAGTTACAACTCTTTACAACCTTCAGCGACTTAACAAACTCAGACAAAATACAAACAGACGACATACGACTTATAAAAGTTGCGACTTACGACCTAATATAGGTTGGTTACGACTTATCAATAGCTCCAGCTTCCATCAGCGGCAGAGATTAACTCGGCAGCAGAAATCAACGGCAACAAGTCCACTCTTCTAAGTCGTAACTCGGTTCCGACTTATCGTTGGACTCGTTAAGTCGGTTCCGTCCTATTACTTCAACTGTTTGCTTTGTTTTCTCTCTGAGTAACTCGGTAACCCGTACCTCTGTACAAGTTAGGTCGTCCACTCTTCTAAGTCGGTCACGACTTATGTCTTTACTCCTGTTAAGTCGGTAACGACTTAAGTCTCCCATCTGGTTAACTCGGTCACGACTTATAACTTTGGTCCTGTTATCTCGCAAGCATCCACTAAGTCGTTGCCGAGTCATACTAAGTCGGTGGTACGACTCATAACCTTTGTTAGGTCGGTTGCGACCTAAAATTTCAATATTCCGCCATTTCTCACCAAATCTTAACTCGTTAGCTTCATTCTTAGGTCGGTCTCGACCTACCATCATGTTAGGTCGTACACGACCTATGACTTCTTCTCTCTGGCCTGCATCAGTTGTCTCACTAACTTGTTTGTATATATGATGTGTATATTAAATATAAAGTTAAATTGACATTGATTAATTAAAGTTATAAACTTTGGACTCCTCTTGCTTTTGAAAGCAAATGAAAACTTTATATTGTATAACTTCCCTTATGTTACCCTTTTAAACATGTGGCGTGGCCTTGACTTGATGTTCAAATGGTTGTTTGGATTATGTGTTGAATTAAAGTACGTTTGAAGGTGTTTGGAGCAAGAATAATCACCATAAATGCACTTCAATATCCCTTGACTTTAACTTGTGTAAATGGAAATTTTATGAACTTAACTTGGGATAATTTGATATGGTTTTTTCCATGCATATTTTGGTGCATTTTAAAATAAATAAATGGTTTGGAAAGTTATTGAAATTGTGAACCAAAGTTGTGAAAGTTGAAGCAAAAATGTGTCCATAAATACACTTAGTAAATATAGCTTGTTTTTGGAAATTTTTATTAATAAATTGAAAGATACTTTTAGGGTTTCTTTTCATGGTTTTTTAAGTACTCGAAGGATAGCACTGACTATAAAAATTTTAAGTCTTAAATCATTAGCTAAAGTAGTTAAAACCAATCCTAAAGATTGTGCATTTCAATGTGTTCTTTAACATGTTCTTTAACAACGACTTTTAACTGCATTTATAAATGATGTATTAAGTTGCTTTTCGTTTTAATTGTTTAAAAATGATATTTAAAATTGGTAATTTTCTCTTATCTTTCTATAGATCTTTTCTAACCTATTTTAAAGTATTTTAAAGTTCGTTTGAAGTTTAAATATGTTTTTAATAATTATATATGCATTTCAAATTAAAGAGGTTTAATAATATAAAACATGTTTTTCATCAAATTATAAATAAGTTATTTTCAAATAATATTTTACGTAGATATTTAAAACCTATTAAGAAGTATTTTTAATGTATTTATAAGTTTTGAAAAAGGTAATTGACTAGGCTTTACAATAAAAGCCAACGAGGTAGACTTCCTTGTTTGTGAGAGTTAAGATTAATGTCGAGTAGAGATATGAGCAACAGAGCTCTAACCTATCGGTTTCCCTCTTGATCGAGGAATAGTTAAGTTGGAATGTCTAAAACATGTTAACCTTGTTGTTTACTTATGTGTTTGAAAATTGATTGACTTTGCTTAACGCTAAAAGCCGACGAAGTAGGCTTATCTATTTGTGAGAGTTAAGATTGATGTTGAGTAGGGATATAAGCAATTGAGCTCTTACCTACTTCTTTCCCTCTTGGTCAAGGAATACTTAAGTTGGGAATGTCAGAAACGTGTTAATCATACTATTACTTACACATTTATGAAAGTCATTAATACTATACTTGACACTAAAAGCCAACGAGTTAGATTTATCTATTTGTGAGATTCAAGAATAAAGTGTCTAGGCAAGGCTTTGATATGCAACCGGTGCTCTAACTTACCTGACTTCACTCTTGAATGAGGAGTAGTTAAGTTGGAATTTCAAAAATGAGTTAAGTATATGAACCATGATTTCTATAAGCCATCGTTTTTAACTGGATAGTCGATTAATCGACTATCGAACTTAACCAATTATTAACTTAGATTTTAAAAGAATATTTTAAAGATAATATAAGTACAGAATGGTTTTGGGTTTGTTGTGACAATGTGTTAATAACATTCGTCTTTAACCCTTTTGATTAAACTTATGAATGTAAATATATCTTTAAAAGAATGTTTTAAAGATAAGCATAAATGAAATGGTTTTGGGTCTGTGGTGACAATATTTAAGTAACATCAATATTAAATCCTTTTGACTGGATTTATGGAAGTACTTAGATCGTTAAAATGGATGTTTTGAAGGAAATTAAAAATAAGGAAAGATAGAAAAAGCAAAGGTTTAATGTAAGAAATCTTGTTAATGATTTATAAATATACTTATACCATTTGAGATAAGTATATAAATACTTTTTGAAGTATTGAAACAGTTGAAATTGATAAAAGATGGTTTATCAGATAAAAGAAGTTTTATTAATAAAGGAGGTTTTAATTAATAAAGTATTAATTAAATAAAAAAAGGATTAGAAGTCGATTATGTGACTTAATCGTGCTTTGTATGACTTGATCGTGCTTTTTTATGTTTATTTCTTATGGAAAACATTCTATCGTATACTTTGCACTAAAAGCCGATGAAGTAGGCTTATCTATATGTTCGAGTTAAGACTGATGTTTGAGTAAGGATATGAGCAATAAATCTATAAATTACCGGCTTCACTCGTGACTGAGGGATAACATGAGATGAAAATATTGGAAATGTGATAAGTATACGAGACTTGGTCTCCATATGCGATCGTTCTCATTATGATTAAATGACCAAATTTGTCGATTCAATCTTGAAGAGACATGGATCGGTAAGTGTTTTACTTATCGAAAATCACTTCAAGACTGAGATTTTTTTCTATCTCTTGGAGGTGGATAAGTCCGAGATATTGGAATCCATCTTTGGTTTCGAGATATCTTCGAGAGGTAGGAATCCAATTGGGATTCATGTTCTTTCAAGTGATGAAGACTCGTATGAAAGATGTCGAGCGTGACCTCGATATTAAAAATGGCTAAAGATAGAGTGGGATGCACAATCTAGGGTTTAGTAGTCCCATGATGGGTATATCAACTTCGTATCTAGAGTTTGCTTATTGATATTGAGTGTGAGAGTTGATGGTACATGGTTCCACGTGGGTCTGGTTTGTTCGTTCAGGCGTGTGCCAGTTGTGTTTACCTTACGGTATATTTTATCTAGAGATATATGACACTTAGAAGGTTTTTCTGATCTTGTGCATGGAGATTGGATTCCGGCTTGACTGAGAGGATCTCCATGGAAAATCCATTATGCAAAGGTTCCTCGGTGGTTTTGATTATACCCTCTAATATGCTACTGAATGTAATCAATGTAACCATTTCGGCTATGTTATATATTTATATTCTTCACCCTAGCCATTATCTAATATATCATCCTATGTACCTATTAGATGGGATTCTTTTGAGAAGATAACCATTATGGCATTCCATGCAGCCTCAAAAGTACTGTTATATGCTAGCTACATATTTCTTGAGTTTCTCATACCAGACTTATGTCTGGCGCTTGGTTTTTATTTTCCCTAAATTCTTACATACTCTTCGGGTAGTCTAAGAAATGCAGGTTTTCATTGATGTTCTTTGGAGATCGAGAAGACAAGCTGGATGTTTTGCCTACCATAGCATTCTTATTTCCGCTGCATTACTATATTGTACATATCTACATTTGTGAGAGTACGTAGTTATAACTGTCCAAGCTAATGATAATATTTAGTTTTTGTAACTTTGAAATTTCTATATCGAAATAGCCCTTTGCACCATTCTTTTGATATTATATATTGCTGTTCCGCTAGTGAGATTCTAATGTTGTGTTCTCTCTTTCTTATTCTATCTCATTTTCTTTTTCTTTTATCCCAACAATTCATCGTTCTGATACTTGGGTGCTCGATACGTGAATACCGTAGATGTATTAGTGTCGACATTCGGAGGCCGAAAATGTGTGTCATTATATATGGTATCAGAGCTGAAGGTTAAGCATGAATCTTGGCTTTGGTGGGGTATGACTCATTAAGAGATTGGGTAATGGAATGCTCTAGCATGAGTTGAGTGTATTATACACATGAGAGCGTATTTGTATTTGTTATAAACTTACCCCTTAAAAGGTAATTACAACTGCAAAAATAAAAGATATTATATAAGGTAACTATATAAGTATGAATTGTCAAAGTGTAGTTCAATTAATGTAAGGATTAATGATGTTCATTTGTTACCCCTTATTAGTTAGTTTAGCCATGCTCGGCTAGTTTATGAGCATTGACTATTGTTTGTTGATTGGTGCTCAACTAGTTTATGACAGTTTTACCTTCTACTGCATGGGTTGGGTAGACAATATTTCTTGATGATTGAAACGAATACTTTGTGAATTTAGTTTCAAGTTTTGATTATAAGGCATCCAGTGATAATGCTGGGTTAAAAATAAATTTAGTAAAAGATGTTTATTTTAATATGAGAAAGAAAATATATTTTGTATAATAAACATTTGAAAAAAGATTTTATATAAGAAAGTGATTTTATATAAATATAGTTTATATAGTTTAAAAACGAAGAGGATTTAACTAATACTTTAAGAACTTAAATCTCTACGTCTATGAAAATGTTTTTTAAGATTTTGGAAAAATAATAGCAGTATAATTTGAAAGAAAGTATTTGGGAAATTGGTTTATGAAATTGAGATCATGGTACTTAGTAATATTTACGAGGTATTTGATACTGTTTTAAAATGATTTTGGTTAAGTCCGAAAGGCACATGAATTGGATGTACTGAACTCACTTTTGTCACTTGAAAATAATTCTGGTGATAACTTCAGCATCATCGGTGTTCATTTTCTGGTTTCTAAGTGGAGGATGCTACAGGGTTGTTTTAGTAAAACAGATTTCGATTTGATTCCGAAAGTATGATTTGTTATACAAAAAATATATGCATGTATTATTATTTCAAAGCATTTGAAATAAAACCCGGTGCTTAGTTCTAAAGTTTCTTTGGAAAGAATTTGGTATGAAACTTTTGTGCAGAAAAGTTTTATGTGTATACAATGTAGGATGTCCGAGTGGTAGACGCATAGCTTATAATAAATGTTGAAATTTTCATTTCCTTTTCTTTTTGGGAAAGTGTGTTTAATAAATTATTGAAATTTGTTAAGTTATTTTATGGATGCATGTAGCCTATGCATTATGGTACATTGTTTGGTTGTTTTCATTTGTTAAAATGAAATGGATTTTTTGACGATCTTGGACAGCCGAAAACTTTTGAATCATTATAGAACATGAAGCTAAGTGTTTTGTGAAATTATTAAAGTTGTATTTTTGTAACTTTTGAATGGAGAAGTTAGTAAGTTAAAACAAGTCTTAAATTTGTTGAACATCCTTGTTAAGTAAAATAAATTTGATGTTTTTTATATACTCTTGGGATGTTGTAGAGTATTGTACGAGTATGAACTTAAGTTACAACATTTTATATACTTTAAGTTATGTTTTTATAAAATGGTTCGTAAATGATTTTGGTATTAATAAGACATATCAAGTATTTGAGTACATGATTTCGAGGTGATTTACACCAATCCAAACAAGGATTTTTCACTCTATTCTTAATGGCTAATGCTTGATACAAACTCTTGATATGGTTCCAATGTTTTCTATCATGATATAGCTGTGTAAGAAGAACAAAAGTTTCTAATCAAGAAACCAGATCGGAGTCCGCACTAGAGAGGTCCAATGATCTTTACCAGTTGGGAAGTGAACTTTATGCGATCGACCAAGTGATTGGATATGATATTGCATACGGATCCACGTACATGGTACATGCTTTAGTATAATTGCATACTATATGTTGATTAGCTTATGGAGAGTTTAGGCGATGACTCTTCGATTTGTTATTGTGAGGAATGCGGAATACGGATCTTAAGGCTAGAATGAACACTAGAGGGAGGGGGGTGAATAGTGTTTGTAAGAAATTACTAAATCTTTTTGAGTTACTGTTGATTTGTACACAAATGTATAAATATTCAAACACAGATATAATCACAGAATCAAACTCAGATGCATAAATAAAGTAAATGCAGTAAAGGAAAGAACACACCAGATTTTATACTGGTTCGAAGTTACCCTACATCCAGTCCAGCACAACTAAGTACGGATTTCCTTTCAAAAGCAATTGTACAATTACACCCTCGGTTTTAAGGCTACGAGGTACACCCTCCAGAATCACAATCCTCTGGGTAGAGATACTTGATTTCCGGGGTAACAAGTTCACCCAATTGATTTCCAAGGCTACAATCACACCATTTCTTGCTTGATTGATTTCCAAGGCTACAATCACACCTTTTCTCGCTAGATAGATTACAAAGAAGCCGATAACTCTGAATAGCACTGGGATCTTGTTGAGATAGTGATAGAGAATCAAACCAGAGATGATCTAGTTAGATTCAATGTTGATTTCGACAGAGTGATGATAGGATTTTGAATAAGAAAATGTGGAAGAAGAAGAGAAGTGAAAAACCAGAAAATCTGATCTAAAATTCGTTGAAACCAACCCCTATTTATAGAAGAACAACAGCCATGTCTATTCATGAAAGGTTATGGCGAATAGACACTTCTTTTGAAATTCAAATTTTTGGTCCTAACTGATACTATGTCGACATGGGGTACTAGGGAATGTCGACATCCCAAAGGAAATTTTGATGTTTTGTTTTTCTTTGAAAATAACCTTTATCTTATATTAAAACTATTTTAAACTTTATTAATATACTTGACTATAGATAAAATACATAGATAAATATAGAGAATTATATATATATAATTTTATATTTAAATCTAAGTAAATATTAAAAGTTAAATATATTAAAAGATAGTTTAAAACAAACGAAGTTTATTTAAGAAAAAAATCAAAGAATATTTTTTAAGGCTAAAACATCCTTTTGAAAATCATTTGAAAAGATAATTTTTAAGGCTAAAACATTTTGAAAAGCAGTTTTGAAAATCATTTTGAAGTAGTTTTGCAAGCTTCTTCCTGCAGAATATCTCATCATATCAGGACTCGAGAACTTGTACAAAACCAGGATGTTCGTGGGTTTGTAAGCCACTTGTCGTAGGTTTGTAAGCTAATTGCCGTGGGTTTGTAAGCCACTAAAAAGGTAGAAATGGGTTCCATCCCAAATGAAAATACGGAATGAAGATTTCAGTGCTATTGTGAAGTTTTAACATAATTCTAAACTCAATACTTATCTTAAAATCTTGAACTCTTGATAATCTTGATATTCTTGATACTCATGAGTCTTCAATCTTGATATCTTGAATCTCTATACTGTACAATCTTCATTCTTCGTACCTACATGGTTAAATCCTGCATATACATATATATCTAAACTATAATGTTAGTATTTATATTTTATAATCTTATTCTAAGGTTGTTGTCATCAAAACCATCAACTCATGGACTAACAATCTCCCCCTTTTGATGATGACAACCGTTGTTTATAAAATATTACTTCTATCCTAATAATTCCTCCTAAAACTGATAACTCCCCCTTAATCTATGCCTAACTCTTCTATTTTATATTTCTCTCCCTTTGTCATCAACAAAAACAAACTAACTCCAAACTATATAACTCTTAGTCTAATATCCTATATGATTATAATGATAGTGTTATCATACATAATCAATACTTACTTGTAAACCTAAAACTTAGTACTAAACTACTAACATTCCTAACCAAGTACTTATATAATACTTATATATAACATATATAGGAATCATATATAAGAACACACAATATTTATTTATATATATATGTTTATATTTACATTTTCGTACAACGTGACAAATATACCCATAACGTTGAAAAACGAAAAAGAAGAAACTACTGAGTATCTTTGACAATTGGAGATGTATGGATCGAACAATTTGGATAATGGAAACAGAAATTTCCACGTTGTTCAACCAAGTTTCCATCCTTGTAAAAACATACTTCGCCAACGCAAATGACTTTGTCGTTGTCTTCCGCATGCTCTTCTTCCATTGGTTCTTCTTCTTCTTCTTCACTTTCCTCTTGTTCATGATCTCCTGAAGAGTCCTCGTCAATCAAGATTGGATTAGCATGATTGTCCATTAGAAATTTTTGCAAATTTCTAAGGATTTTCCCTTGCCTTTCCTATTCTTTTGCCATTTGGAGTTGCACTATTTGAATTTCAGTCATTAACTGAATTGCATCCTTTAGAGAATCCTCTATTTTTGTCACTCGGGCGAGCGTAGTACGTTGGAACGGACCAGAGGTAGGAGAAGGGAACAAAAAGGTTGATTTTATGTTTGATTTGGAAGAGGAGGCCATCGATAAATTGATTTCAAAAGATAGAATAGAAAGAGAACAGAGAGAATGAAGAAAATTTCGAAAATAAGAAGAATATATAACCAAATATTTGAATTTTGGTGGGAAAAAATTTTAACATTAAAAAAAAACGTTATATGTCGGCAAGGGTATAGGGGGGATGTCGACATGGTTCTCAATATTTTTACTATTTGATTTATTTTGATTTAATTTTTAATTATACTTTGTTATTTATATTTTATATTTCAGTTAATGAACAAATACCTAATTCTCTTCTTAATTTAGTAAATGTAGATTCATTTAAGGGTTTTGTTAAGATATCAGCAATTTGATTTTCAGAATTGATATAGTCAAGAGTAATTACTTCTCTACTTATATTATCTTTGAGAAAATGGTGTCTGATATCAATATGTTTAGTTTGAGCATGTTGAGTAGTATTTTTGGATAAATTTATTGCACTAGTATTATCACAATAAATTGGTGAATTTGAGATATTTAAACCAAAATCTTTTAAAGTTTGTTGCATATATATTACTTGAGAACAAGCCAAAGCAGCAGAAATATACTCTGCTTCAGTTGTTGATAGAGAAACTGTGTTTTTCTTTTTACTAAACCAGGAAATCAGAGAATGCCCTAAAAAGTGACAAGTTCCACTTGTACTTTTTCAGTCTGATTTACAACCAGCATAATCAGCATCACAATAAGATATTAAGTCAAACGAATCATTTTTAGGATAAAATAAGCCATAATCAAAGGTGTGTTTAACATATCTTAAAATACTTTTTACAGCTTTTAAGTGAGTTTCTTTAGGTTGGGATTGATACCTTGCACAGAGACAAACACTATGCATGATATCAGGTTTACTCGCAGTGATATAGAGTAGATCCAATCATTCCTCTATATAATTTTTGATCTACATCTTTCGAGAGATCTTTTTTACTAAGGTACTCATTGGTTGCCTTGGGAGTGGGTTTTCCACTCGCAGTAGTCAAACCAAATTTACTAATTAAGTCTTTAGCATATTTTTCCTGACTAATAAAGATACCATTATCTAATTGTTTTATTTGTAATCCTGAAAAGAAGTTTAATTCACCCATATGACTCATCTCAAACTCTTTTGTCATTATTTTAGAAAATTCTTTATTCATTTCAAAATTAGTTGATCCAAAAATGATATCATCTACGTAGACTTGTACTAGTTGAATATCATTTTTATTTCTTTTAATAAAAAGAGTATTATCTACTTTACCTATTTCAAAATTTGATTGTAACAAGTAAGATCTTAGTCTATCATACCAGGCTCTAGGAGCTTGCTTTAGACCATATAGAGCTTTCTTAAGTTTGTAAACATGATTTGGAAATTTATCATTTTCAAAAAGTGGTGGTTGTTCAACAAATACTTCTTCTTTTATAAAACCATTTAAAATGCACTTTTAACATCTATTTGAAATAATTTGAAATTATTATGATTTGCGAAAGCAAGTAGAATCCTAATGGCTTCTAATCTTGCTACGGGGGAAAAGGTTTCATCAAAATCTATTCCTTCTTCTTGACAATAACCTTGAGCGACTAACCGGGCTTTATTTCTAACAACCTCTCCTTGTTCATTCATTTTATTTTTATAAACCCATTTAGTTCCAGTTATTGTTTTATTTTCAGGTCTAGGAACAAGTTCCCAAACATCATTTCTAGTGAATTGATTTAATTCTTCTTGCATAGCCAAAATCCATGAATCATCAGTTGATGCTTCTTTTGGATTTTTGGGTTCAATAGTTGATATAAAAGCTACATTACTCATTTGACTTAGTCGGTTTCTAGTTTTAACAACATATTGCATATCTCCAAGTATATTTTCTATAGGGTGATCTTTTAAAAGTTTAATCCTTTTATTATGATGATTTAATTCATTATTAGTTTCAGTTGACTCTTGGTTTTGAGCGATCAAATCCTCTTCATCATTTATTTCTTCAAAATTTTTGAAATTTTCATCAAATGAAACATGCATTGTTTCTTCGATGGTATTAGTTATTAAATTAAATACTCTGTATGCTTTACTTCTATTAGAGTATCCGATAAAGATACCTTTGTCGGATTAAGGATCTAATTTATCTAAGTTATCTTTTGTATTTAAAATAAAACATTTACTTCCAAAAATTCTAAAATAAGATACCTTAGGTTTCTTTGAGTAAATAAGTTCATAAGATGTCTTATCAGTTAAAGGTCTAATTAAAATTCTATTTAAAATATAACAGGCGGTAGCAACTGCTTCTGCCCAAAAGTACTTTGGTAAATTACTATCAGAAAGCATAGTTCTCGCACACTCTTGAATCGTCCTATTTTTACGTTCTACTACTCAATTTTGTTGTGGAGTTCTTGGAAATGAAAAATTATGAACTATTCCCTTTTTATTGCAGAATTCTTCAAACTTTTCATTTTCAAATTCACCACCGTGATCACTATGGATGGTTATAAATTTTTGAGAAAGTTGATTTTGAACCCTTTTTGAAAAATTCTTAAAATATTCAAAAGTATCACTTTTATGTTTTAAAAATATTGTTTGCACCAAAAATGGTCACAAACCCCAAGTGTAGTGAAAGCACCAGCGTATGAATACGAATCAACAGTATTCACACACAAATCACAGATCTTAAGTAAGTAACAAGCAGCAATCAAGAAATAATGAACAGTGACACGCAATTTATAGTGGTTCGGCTATCTCCGGCCTACGTCCACTTCAAGGTTTTTATGATTTTATTGCTCGATGCTTGAAGATTACAATTTCGTATGTTGTATTACAACTGATTTGCTGAACTAAGTCTGAATCTAAGGCAGCAATGGTGATCTGGAGTAAATCTGGCAGAATCTGGGCGCTCTTTAGCTCTCAAAATTGTCCGACCTCTTTTCTGAATGACCAAGGGCTCTATTTATAGGTGTAGGAGGCTGATATTTCGCCTAAACTGAAGGGAGACCAGTTCTGGTATGTCAGGGGGCCCACATGGCCGAAATCTGGAGGTCTGGGCCCACTTTGGGATCGATTCGACCCTCGGTTCGAATCGATCAAGAAAGAGTCCAATCGAGCTGAAATTTGGTGTGGACATTCTTTATCATGTGCTTAAGCTTCTCTGAAAATTTCATGGCATTTGGACTTGTAGAACTTGAGTTATGATCGATTCAAGGTTGCATTTCTGGTGGCAGTGCTCTGTTCGAATCGATTGCGTTCGAATCGATTGCTTCGAATCGATCCAAGCATGCGCTTCTAAGATGACGTGGAGCGCCTCCTTCATATTGATCCGACTTCTTTGCCGAGTTGACTGGGTCGAATCCTTGTCCTTAGCCGTGTTTATCTGGTGGACTCGAGACGCTGGATTCGAAGGTTTACTTCCTTCGAATCGATGGAAACTGTGCTTGTTCGAATCGATCTAGATGCGCTATCGTGGATCAATTCGAAGTCGTCTTATCATGGGTTTCGAAAGTACTGGAGTCGAAGGTTAGCTTCCTTCGAATCGATGATGTCGGTGCTTTGGAATGGAGCCGGAGCTCCTCTGCTTGCATGGATTCGAAGGATCCTTCCTTCGATGGATTCGAACTGGAGCTCGGTGCTGATGGATTCGAAGCGAGGCCTCGAGGATGGATTCGAACCAGTGTGTGGTTGATGGATTCAGAGCATGGCTTTCTTCTGATCGATTCGAGCCTGTGCTATTCTCGAGGGATTCGAACCCAACGCCGGGCTTATGGATTCGAACCTAGGGCTATTTCCTCCAACTTGCATCGATGATATCTTGAGCGTACGAACTCGGATTGACTTGAGATTTGGAATGCTGGCTCTTGTGGCCTCGCTTGACATGTCTTATCAGTTGTAGCCCGATCCGGACTCGGACAAAATTCATCGATATCCATGGTGAACCTGCGATGCACAATCGATGTTCATGACTAATAATCATTGATTTTCAGTTAATCTTTGGGTATCTCGGCTTTGCCAAAAGTTGGGATAACATTTTGCCCCCCAAAACATGCCTTTTTGGTAAAAGGCGTGTTTTGATCAGTCTTAAGTTGGATGCAGTGAGTTCATGTTTTACTCATAGCTTATAGCATTTTCAATCAAGTCCATGGCTGTTCGAAGCCGAATTGTGATCAATTTCTTCTAGTGGAAGTTAAGAATGAAATTCTTCAGTCTCTCCGTACTATTGATGGTCACTCCGGACCCTTGTCAAACCCATTCTAGATTTAGCGATTGAATAGAAAGATCCTATTGCACTCCGGCGTTGCTTTCTATCCCTTGCACTCTGGCCCCAGCTAGGGCGTATAGTGATGTCTTGGTCGTTCTCGACCGATCATAGCCTCTCCGGACTCATGCTGGATCCCATCCTGTCACTCTCCGGTGAAGGGGAAACAACGTTAAGTGAGTCAATCCTGTCGCTCTCCGGCGAAGCGACTCACCTCCTGCACTCCGGTTCAGTGAATCTGAACATTAAGCGATGTCATGGCCTAAATCGTGGGCCAACCATAGCCTCTCTGGGCTCATGCTGGATCCCATCCTGTTACTCTCCGGTGAAGGGGAAACAACGTTAAGTGAGTCAATCCTGTCGCTCTCCGGCGAAGCGACTCACCTCCTGCACTCCGGTTCAGTGTATCTGAACATTAAGCGATGTCATGGCCTAAATCGTGGGCCGATCATAGCCTCTCCGGGCTCTTATCGAATCCTGATCCAATCACTCTCCGGTGAATAGGAAACGATGCTTAAGTGAGTTGATCCTGTCGCTCTCCGGCGAAGCAACTCACTTCTTGCACTCTGGACCCTGCTTCTCCGGGTAGGATCATAAAGCGATCATGTTTATATTGATATTTAATGTTCATCCTTTAACTCTCCAGTTAAAAGGTTTATTTTAATAAGTGTTTCTTTATTAAATTCAAATCCTAGATGTTCAATCTCAAACACCAGGAAAAACAAGACAACGCCTCTCCGGGCGGAGCGGTCTATTTCCATCTTAGAGCATGCCTAGGGATCTCTCCGGTTCCCGTACATGAGTAAGTGGGATAGCCGTTTTATTTTGGAAATCAAATCTAAGAAAACTAATCGACTAGAGTCCAAATCTTGAACTTGGCCCTTGCCATCACAATCAGTTAATGACGAGTCGTGATCCCGATCCAGGATCATACCTGTTTGGTTGAGGCGGTAGTTGTTCGGGTCTAACCGCCATCGTACGTTCTTTGACATACTGCGGCAATCTACCACTCCTGGCATGTTCTTCCACCTCATCCTTCAGGTGGCGGCATTCATCGGTAGTGTGCCCATCCAGCTCATGGAATAGGCAGTACTTTCCAGTCCTACGCTCCCGCTCCGTGGGATCTCTCCTGGGTGGTTTTCGATAGGGGAGTTGCCCCCGAGTTTCGGTGTAAATTCGTTCCAGTCCTACCACCAAGTCTGTGTACTGCCTGAATCTGGGCTCTCGGAATTTCTTCCGTTTATCAGGACCATCATGTGCGTCATCCTGCTTTCTCTTTCCTTTGTCTGCCCTGGACTGTTCCCTGGCGGTTCCTTCGCCTTGTGCAACATTTATTTCCTGCCTCTCGGCTCGTGATTCCTCTAATCGGATGAATTTTTCAGCTTCATGGAAAAACTCTCTAAGATCTTGCGGTGGATCTTTAGTCAAAGAGTCTTTGAATTCGGTGCCTTCTCCAACTCCTGCCACTGCCGCCATCAAAATCATCGATGGGTCCGGGCGATCTACAGAAGTCACCGTCGCATTAAATCGTAACAAAAAATCTTTTATGGGCTCTCCGGTCCTTTGTTTTATTGACGCCAAAGTCATCACGCTCTTAGGTCGCGTCACGTGAACCCTAAACTGCTTCATGAAGCAATCCACAAGCTCGCCCCATGTCTTGATTGATCCGGTTTCTAGCTGCCTAAACCAAAGCGCAGCCAAATCTGATAAGAATAAGGGGAAACATCGTGCCATCACTTCTTCGGATGCTCCCAGCACTTCCATGTGTCTGATATATCTGGTGATATGCATGGTCGGGTCTGACTTTCCGTCATAAGGATTCAGCGTTGGTAGTTTGAACTTCGGAGGGTTCCTTGCATTCCTGATATTCGGAGCGAACGGACTCCGACTAACTTCTTCCAATCCTCCTCCTGACAACCCTCCTCTCATGAGTCGTCTCACTAGGCCAATCATTCTTTCATCTCCATCTAGGGGTTGCCCCCTTGTCATGTCTCTGTCTTGCCCTCCGAGTCTTGTAGGGAATTCTGGTACGTACTCTTCGGGTGGCTCGTTAGCATTTGTGTTGGCCCTAGCTGGTTGAGCTCCTTCCAAAGGTCCTTCTACGTCGGATCTTGCGGGCCTGCCCCCAAGCCCTTGTTGATTGCCTTCTGGTTCTGTATTCTGTCCTCCATTGGGTTCCATAGCCCTAGCTCCTTGTTCCACATTCACAGCCGCTGTAGCTGGTCCAAGGTTCTGTGTTCCTGCAGCTCTCATCTGTTCGAAGAAATTCTGCAGCATCTCTTGTTGGCTTTTCATCATTCTTTCCTGCATTAGGTTATTCATAGCCTCCATCTCATCTCTAGTAATGTAGATCGAAGCTTGTCCTTCTCCAGCGCCAGAGGATGCCTCTTGACTTCCTGCCTGTTAGCTCCTCTCAGTTCTTTGTCTAGTTTGTCGAGTCATTGTAGAGTCAAATCTAAAATCTTAAATCTAAACTTTGAATCTGGTGTAGCGGGTGCTAGTTCTTCTCAGTGAAAGCACCAAAGTGTTTGCACCAAAAATGGTCACAAACCCCAAGTGTAGTGAAAGCACCAGCATATGAATACGAATCAACAGTATTCACACACAAATCACAGATCTTAAGTAAGTAACAAGCAGCAATCAAGAAATAATGAACAGTGACACGCAATTTATAGTGGTTCGGCTATCTCCGGCCTACGTCCACTTCAAGGTTTTAATGATTTTATTGCTCGATGCTTGAAGATTACAATTTCGTATGTTGTATTACAACTGATTTCCTGAACTAAGTTTGAATCTAAGGCAGCAATGGTGATCTGGAGTAAATCTGGCAGAATCTGGGCGCTCTTTAGCTCTCAAAATTGTCCGACCTCTTTTCTGAATGACCAAGGGCTCTATTTATAGGTGTAGGAGGCTGATATTTCGCCTAAACTGAAGGGAGACCAGTTCTGGTATGTCAGGGGGCCCACATGGCCGAAATCTAGAGGTCTGGGCCCACTTTGGGATCGATTCGACCCTCAGTTCGAATCGATCAAGAAAGAGTCCAATTGAGATGAAATTTGGTGTGGACATTCTTTATCATGTGCTTAAGCTTCTCTGAAAATTTCATGGCATTTGGACTTGTAGAACTTGAGTTATGATCGATTCAAGGTTGCATTTCTGGTGGCAGTGCTCTGTTCGAATCGATTGCGTTCGAATCGATTGCTTCGAATCGATCCAAGCATGCGCTTCTGAGATGACATGGAGCGCCTCCTTCATATCGATCCGACTTCTTTGCCGAGTTGACTGGGTCGAATCCTTGTCCTTAGCCGTGTTTATCTGGTGGACTCGAGACGCTGGATTTGAAGGTTTACTTCCTTCGAATCGATGGAAACTGTGCTTGTTCGAATCGATCTAGATGCGCTATCGTGGATCGATTCGAAGTTGTCTTATCATGGGTTTCGAAAGTACTGGAGTCGAAGGTTAGCTTCCTTCGAATCGATGATGTCGGTGCTTTGGAATGGAGTCGGAGCTCCTCTGCTTGCATGGATTCGAAGGATCCTTCCTTCGATGGATTCGAACTGGAGCTCGGTGCTGATGGATTCGAAGCGAGGCCTCGAGGATGGATTCGAACCAGTGTGTGGTTGATGGATTCTGAGCATGGCTTTCTTCTGATCGATTCGAGCCTGTGCTATTCTCGAGGGATTCGAACCCAACGCCGGGCTTATGGATTCGAACCTAGGGCTATTTCCTCCAACTTGCATCGATGATATCTTGAGCGTACGAACTCGGATTGACTTGAGATTTGGAATGCTGGCTCTTGTGGCCTTGCTTGACATGTCTTATCAGTTGTAGCCCGATCCGGACTCGGACAAAATTCATCGATATCCATGGTGAACCTGCGATGCACAATCGATGTTCATGACTAATAATCATTGATTTTCAGTTAATCTTTGGGTATCTCGGCTTTGCCAAAAGTTGGGATAACAAATATTGTCCATGTAAATCTAGAATAATCATCTACAATTACAAAAACATATTTACTATTATTTATTGATAGAATTTAAGATGGACCAAATAGATCAATATGAAGTAATTCAAGAGGTTTCGTAGTAGAAATCATATCTTTTAATTTAAAAGAGCTTTTTCTAAGTTTTCCTAGTTGACATGCATCACATAGACTATCTACTTTAAAATTCATTTTAGGGAGGCCTCTTACTAGATCATGTTTTGATAGTCTTGATAAGAGTTTGAAATTCAAATGCCCAAATCTCTTATGTCAAATCCAAGGGTCACTTGCATTTGCCAAAAGACACTAGTTATCATTTGAAATTTTCATACTAAGAATATAAATATTCTTTTTCCTAATTCCCTCAAATATTATGGTTGAATTATTATCTTCAATGTGACACTTATCTTTTTCAAATTTAATTTTATATCCTTTATCGCATAGTTGATTATACTTAGCAGATTGTGTTTCAGATTCTTAACTAGCAAAAAATTAGTAATAATAGGAGTTTCAGAGTTACCGACTTTGCCGATGCCGATCACATAACCTTTTGAATTGTCTCCAAAGTTAACCAGTCCTCCATCTTTGTATATTATATCATTCAACATATCTGAATTCCCAGTCATGTGTCTAGAACATCAACTATCAAGTATCCATTTGTTCTTTTTGATCTGCACAATTTGTTTGTTCTGGATTAATTCCTCAACTCCCATAAAGCATGATTCCTGCACATCAAACAATCTTAGTAGACAACTTGTATTTGAATATTGATTATATGCAGACTCAAGAGACAATAATGATCTGAATATTTCTAAACATGCATTAACAAATTTCTTAAATATAGCCATTAAAAAAAAACTTTTTCAAAAATCAGATTATGAAACTTTTGAAAACCTTGCTCTGATACCAAATGTGAGGAATGCGGAATACGGATCTTAAGGCTAGAATGAACACTATAGGGGGAGTGAATAGTGTTTGTAAGAAATTACTAAATCTTTTTGAGTTACTGTTGATTTGTACACAAATGTATAAATATTCAAACACAGATATAATCACAGAATCAAACACAGATGCATAAATAAAGTAAATGCAGTAAAGGAAAGAACACACCAGATTTTATACTAGTTCGGAGTTATCCTACATCCAGTCCCGCACAACTAAGTACGGATTTCCTTTCAAAAGCAATTATACAATTACACCCTCGGTTTCAAGGCTACGAGGTACACCCTCCAGAATCACAATCCTCTGGATAGAGATACTTGATTTCCGGGGCAACAAGTTCACCCAATTGATTTCCAAGGCTACAATCACACCTTTTCTTGCTTGATTGATTTCCAAGGCTACAATCACACCTTTTCTCGCTAGATAGATTACAAAAAAGCCTATAACTCTGAATAGCACCAGGATCTTATTGAGATAGTGATAGAGAATCAAACCAGAGATGATCTAGTTAGATTCAATGTTGATTTCGGCAGAGTGATGATAGGATTTTGAATAAGAAAATGTGGAAGAAGAAGAGAAGTGAAAAACTAGAAAATCTGATCTAAAATTCGTTGAAACCAACCCCTATTTATAGAAGAACAACATCCATGTATATTCATGAAAGGTTATGGCGAATAGACACTTCTTTTGAAATTCAAATTTTTGGTCCTAACTGACACTATGTCGACATAAGGTATTAGGGCATGTCGACATCCCAAAGGAAAATTTAATGTTTTGTTTTTCTTTGAAAATAATCTTTATCTAATATTAAAACTATTTTAAACTTTATTAATATACTTGAATATAGATAAAATACATAGATAAATATAGAGAATAATATATATAAAATTTTACTATAATTTTATATTTAAATCTAAGTAAATATTAAAAGTTAAATATATTAAAAGATAGTTTAAAACAAACGAAGTTTAATTAAGAACAAAATCAAAGAATATTTTTTAAGGCTAAAACATCTTTTTGAAAATCATTTGAAAAGATAATTTTTAAGGCTAAAACATTTTGAAAAGCAGTTTTGAAAATCATTTTGAAGTAGTTTTGCAAGCTTCTTCCTGCAAAATATCTCATCATATCAGGACTCAAGAACTTGTACAAAACCAGGATGTTCGTGGGTTTGTAAGCCACTTGTAGTAGGTTTGTAAGCTACTTGTCGTGGGTTTGTAAGCCACTAAAAAGGTAGAAATGAGTTCCATCCCAAATGAAAATACAGAATGGAGATTTCATTGCTATTGTGAAGTTTTAACATAATTCTAGACTTAATACTTATCTTAAAATCTTGAACTCTTGATAATCTTGATATTCTTGATACTCATGAGTCTTCAATCTTGATATCTTGAATCTCTATACTATACAGTCTTCATTCTTGGTACCTGCATGGTTAAATCCTGCATATACATATATATCTAAACTATAATGTTAGTATTTATATTTTATAATCTTATTCTAAGGTTGTTGTCATCAAAACCATCAACTCATGGACTAACAGTTATGAGGTAACATGAATGGTCGACTAAGTAATATCCTGAGACTGTTGAGCGTAAGGTGTGTTTAGTAGATTGTTTATCATCCTTGTGCGATGAAAGGGTTTTAGAACCTGAACAATCCGAATGTTATGTTTGCCGTGATTGAATACTATTGAGTATTGCTATGTGATGCTTCTGTTGTTGCTCATGTTAAAATTTCGAGGATGAAATATTCTAAGTAGGGGAAAATGTAAAGATCCGGAATTTTGGACACTTTGTATTTAAATATCTGAACTATTTGATTATTTGAATCTTGGATTAAAGGTGATTAAATTAATTTAATAACCTTTTTAATCCCTTTTTAAATCACAAATAGTGATAAGAAACTTGTTTTTGAATTTTTTACAAAAATAAACACTTTGAAGAAAAATTGATAATGTAACCGAAAATCGATTTAATGATAAATAGTTTTTTATTCAATATAAGTTTTTCAAACTCTTGTGCACTTGTCTAATGATCAAATGAACACATTAGGAACTAATTAACACACATTTATTCATAAAGCGATTGGAATGTACCAGAAGTTTCTAATGGATAAGAGATATTAATATGTTGAGGGTATTTAAGTATTTTGTTAAAAGTTAAGTAATGTAAAGGAGAAGTGATGGGCATGTGTGGAGGAAAGGCTTCCATGGCATGGTGGGGATGAGAACAAGCTTAGGCAACACCATATGAAGCCTATATAAGGAGGGGCATACCCTTGTTAAATAATCATAAATTCTCAAAGCAAAACCAAGCTATTTAATTTCTTCTTCTACTCTTATGTTCTGAAGAATTTTTTTGCAAATTTACTCCAAATCCACTCAATCTTTGACACAAGCCATGGTGAAATATTACAACACCTTCCACCATGTTATATTTTGAAGAAGTAAACCCATGCTCCCATCTGCAGTGATGGCCATGAGTAATTAGGGCATTTACCTTGGGAAAAGCAAGTTTAAGTAAAGAAGGAAAGAAGAAGATGGTCGGAAGGTGACGGTAGGAAGTGTTCTCGAGTTTGGTTGTGCTTGAGCATGTGTTTAGCTTAGATCTAAGTGAGTTATCTCACTATCTTGTTTTTATATATTTTGTGTGTGTTTATATATGTTATTTTTGAAATATAAAGTAAAAGCGACATTAACTAATTAAAATCATAAACTTTGGACCCCTCTTGCTTTTGAAAGCAAATGACAACTTTATATTGTATAACATCACTTCTATTATCCTTTTAAACAAGTGGTATAGCCTTGAATTTATGTTTAAATGATTTTTTGGATTGTGTGCTGAATTGAACAATGGTTGAAAGTCTTAGAAGCGAGAATAGTCGTTATGGTCCACTTCAATATCCCTTAACTTTAACTTGTGTAAATTGGATATTTATGAACTTAACTTGGGATAATTTGATTTGTTTGTTCTCTACACATATTTTGTTTATTGGATAGTAAATAAACGGTTTGAAAAGTTATAGATATTTTAAACCAAATTTGTGAAAGTTGAAATAGAAATGATGTTATAAATGCATTTTACAACTATAGCTTGTTTTCGGAAATTTTTATAAATAAATTGGAAGATAATATTAGGGGTTTATTTCCATGATTTTTAGGTGCCCTAAGGGTATTACTTACTATAAAAATTTCAAATCCTAAATCATTTATTAAAATGGTTAAAACTATAGTCATAAAAATTGTGCATTTCAATGTGTCCTTTAACAAGGACTTTTTACAGCATTTATAAATGTTGTAGTAAGTTGCTTACGATTTTAAGTGTTTAAAAATGATATTTAAAATTGTTGTTTTCCTCTTATCATTTTAGAGATGTTTTCTAACCTATTTTAAAGTATTTTAAAGTCAGTTTGAAGTTTAAATATATTTGTAATAATTATACATGTAATTTCAAAGTAAAGTGGTTTAAAATATAAAATGTGTTGCTCATCAAATTATAAATTGGTTATTTTCAAGTAATATTTTACACATATATTTAAAACCTATTTACAATTATTTTTAAAGTATTTATAATTTTTGGAAAAAGTAAGGCTTAACACTAAAGCCCACGAGGTAGACTTCTTCATTTGTGAGAGTTAAGATTGATGTCAAACAAGTGATATGAGCAATAGAGCTCTAACCTACCGGCTTCTCTCTTGACCGAGGAAGTTGGAACGTCAAAAATGTGTTAATCTTCCTATTTACTTATTTGTTTGAATAGTTATTAACTTTGCTTAACGCTAAAAGCCGACGAGAAAGGCTTATCTATTTGTGAGAGTTAAGATTAATGTCGAGTAGAGATATGAGCAATAGACCTCTAACCTACCGGTTTCCCACTTGGCTGAGGAATAGTTAAGTCGGGAATGTCGAATGTGTTAATCATACTGTTACTTACTCATTTATGAAAGTCATTAATATTATACTTAACATTAAACGCCGATGAGTCAGATTTATCTATTTGTGAGATTTATGAATGAAGTATCCAGGCAAGGCTTTGATATGCAACTAGTGCTCTAACTTACATGCCTTCACTCTTGAACGAGGAATAGTTAAGTCAGAATGTCAGAAACGAGTTAAGTATATGAACCGTGATTTCCATAAGCGATTGTTTTTAACTGGATAATCGATTAATCGACTATCGAACTTAACCAATTATTAACTTATATCTCGAAGAGAATGTTTTTAAAAATAATATAAGTATGGAATGATTTTGGGTTTGTTGTGACAATGTGTTAATAACATTCATTTTTAACCCTTTTTTTTATTAAACTTATGTGTAACGACCAATATTTTTAACAATTTTAAAATATTAAATTTAATATAATGTTTGAATAAAAATGGTTAAAAATAAAATTTAATGATTTATTAATGTAATTTATTGGACATGAACTTATATAAAATTTTAAAGAACAAAATTCAATATGCGAAAAGATGATAATTTATATTAGAAAGTAAATTGAATAATATTAAATTGTAAGTAATTGATAATAGAAATTGAAATGATCAATGTCAAGTAAATAAAGAGTCAAATGAATGTTCATCTAAAAGTAAAAGCATAAATTTATTTATATGAAATTCTATATATTGAATGTGTTTATAATCAATAGTTGAAATTGAGTAATGAATGTTGAATTATTTAGATGAAATAAAATAATTGTTTGATAACTAAAATTCATTTGAAATTCTAATATTGGAATTCATTGTAATTGAATTATCTAAGGCCTTTGATTTATGAAGTGTAATCTTTGTATTTAGTGTAAGAATTTTTGTTGTTCTATATTTAAACGAACATTTTATTTTTAAAGTGAATTTGTTTATGAAATTAAATGAAAGAGCATTGGTTGTATAAATTTTGAACAAACATTTTAATTTACAAAATAGTTTAAGATAAAAATTGAATTTAAATCATTTAATTGATTTTAAATGTTGAAAGATTAGTTTCATAAGGTAAATAACTTATATTTCAAATATAGTGACTTATTTGACTATTCAATTGTTAAAATTAATTTTTGAAATTATTTAAATAATTGAATCTTGAATTTAGTATGAATGAAAATAATTTCAAAAGTTGATTTAAATTATATTTAAATTAGAATGGATTTAGTGAACTTTTAAATTTTGAGTTTGAAAGTGATTAAATTGATTTTGAAAATAGCTTGTTTTAATTAACGTGTAAAAATAGTCTTTTTGGGAACTGTTTCGGATTTCGACGAAACCAGTTTCATCGGATCCGTAATAGTGAATTATTATAGGATTTCAAGTTTCATAACGATCAGACTTATCTTTTGGTCGTGCGAGCTTGAAACGCGTAGAAACCAATTAAAGGAATTTAATTAAAATAATTTGATTTGAAAAGCTATCTTCTGTATATAATGGAATTGGCTCTTCATACACATTCCATTGTGTTCAAAATAGGGGTATACTATATAGAACTCTAGGTGGCATGTTTCGTTGGGAGTTTGGAAAATTTGGCGCATGAATAGTGTTTTGTAATTGTCTATAGAAGGCCTTCATTTGCAAAAACCCTAGCCTATTTTCTCAACCGTCGTTCATTAAATTTTAATGGCCAAAATTCATCAACCTTTTCTCCTTGTTTTCTCCTCATTCGCTCATCAAAATCGAACGACACAAAAAGGAAAAGTGAGAGCTCGATCTCCTCTTCGTGATGTACGGTTGGATCGAGTTGGAAGCTTGCATATTCGCCAGAGTTGAAGCTTGAAGGGCCGGCGAATTCGACGATGGTGGCACATAGGGAGATCAGATTTTGGCCATGGGTAGAGCTCTCGAGGGCGGCTTTGGTTGTGAAGCCCAATCTTCGATCAGAGGTAGGAGGTGATGGGTGGTTATCGAAGATGGGTCATGTGAATGGGTTTCTCGACCTGGGTAGTTGCTGCGCGCGTGATTGGGTAGTTGAGAAGATAGGTCAAGTTAAATTGTTTATTAATTTTGTTAATTATGTTTTAATTATACGTTATACTAATTAATGCGTAACTTTCTCGTACGAGGTCCATTTCGTGCGAAACAAGTCACTTATGTTAGTATCGACATTGTCTACGACTTGGAGATGGATTGGAATTTATTTAAAGCTGGAAACTTTTCAGTTTCTGTAAAGACTAGTTGTTGGTTCATGTGTGTGTGCTTCTTGTTTCTATTCATGTGTGGGCTTCTGGTCCAGGCCTTAGTCTTGTATTGATCAGGCTGCACTCATTTGATTCAAACCAGCCTTAACCCTAACTGACTTTATCAACAAGTCATTATATAAACAGTTTGTACATGTATCTTTAGAGTATCAGATTAATAAAACAAAAAAGTATCAATTCTCTTCTTTCTCTGTTAAACAATAATGGTGAAAACTGTGATCAAATAATTTGTTTCTCTTTTATTCAAACTTTATAACATGGTATCAGAGCCTTCTACATCGATCTAAGGTTCTAGATCTCTGTTATGCTCAAATTCTAAATCGATTCTCTAAAGTTTCAAATCGAAAAACATGACTGAAAGCAAAAGCTCACCAATGGTTGATGTTCTTCCCGTAATGTCCAAAATCACAGATCGCAAATTAAAAAGTACAAATTTTCTAGAATGGAATAAGACAATCCGATTGTATCTTCGAAGCATTGACAAAGATGATCATCTATCTGAAGATCCACCAGTTACATCTGAGGAAAAGGACATTCTCTGGTTAAGGGAAGATGCTCGGCTATTTTTACAAATCAGAAACACTATCGATGATGAAGTTATTAGCCTGATAAATCATTGCGAATTTGTGAAAGAATTTATTGACTATCTTGAGTTTCTATATTCTGGAAAAGGTAATCTCACAAGGATGTACGAAGTTTGTAAATCTTTTTACAGAACCGAGAAGCAAGACCAATCCCTTACAAATTATTTCATGAATTTCAAAAGAACTTATGAAGAATTCAATGTACTTCTGCCTATGAGTCCTGATGTGAAGGTTCAACAGCTTCAACGTGAACAAATGGCCATAATGTCTTTTCTAGCTGGTTTACCACCAGAGTATGAATCAGCCAAGTCACAAATTCTATCTGGTTCAACTATGACATCTATTCAGGAAGTGTTTAGCAGAATACTTAGAACAGAGACTACATCATCAAACATAAACTTGAATAACAGTGCTTTACTAAGTTCAAATACTCCACCTAATACTGCTTGGAGGCCTCAATCTGACAGTAGACCACCATGGAATCCACCTCAATCTAACAATAGACCACCTTGGAACCCCTCACACCGACCTGAATCATGGAGACCACCCTCATCACAATCATGGAGACCTCAAAGAAGTGGATGGAGACCAAATAACAAAGTTTGCTCATATTGTAAGAAACCTGGACATCTGATCATTTAATGCAGTAAGCTACAATATAACAATCAAAACAAGAACCAAGGGGCATCAAATAGCAACAACACTCATAGAACTGTGCTTATGACCAATGAAGAATTTGACAAATTCTCTAAGTACCAGGAGTTACAACAAAATACAGCTGTCTCTACTATTGCCAACACTGAGAAACCAACATCAAAGTGGATCATTGATTCAGGAGCCACAGATCATATGTCAGGTAATCTTAAATTGTTTATAAATTTTAAAGAACATGGAGAAAATCGGGCAGTTACCCTAGCTGATGGGTCTCAATCTTGTGTTCATGGAATTGGGGATATTAACACTGTCTTGTCTCTAAAATCTGCATTGTACATCCCATCTTTAACCTACAATTTATTATCTGTGAGCAAACTAACTAAGGACTTGAACTGTAGTGTAGTTTTCTCTCCTGAAACATGTGTATTTTAGGATCTTACAACGAAACAGACTATTGGTAAAGGACAAGCATTGGGAGGACTCTATGTTTTGAATAATCTACCTGTAGCATGCACAAGTATACAGTCTGCTATCAAACTTCATCAGCAACTTGGTCATCCTTC
This sequence comes from Allium fistulosum, assembly GCA_030737815.1. Lineage (NCBI taxonomy): Eukaryota > Viridiplantae > Streptophyta > Magnoliopsida > Asparagales > Amaryllidaceae > Allium > Allium fistulosum. The sequence continues at coordinate 416,822,489 of CM060907.1, read as the reverse complement.
TCTCACATTATTCAAACATCTTTACCCACAATACAACAATTTGTCTAGTCTTGATTGTGAACCTTGTCAGTATGCTAAACTACATAGGAGTAGCTTAAAACCTAGAATAAATAAGTGTGCAAGTGCACCATTTGAACTGATACATTCTGATATATGGGGACCATCATCAATTGTCTCTAAATTTGGTTATAGATACTTTGTAACATTTGTTGATGACTACTCTAGAGTTACTTGGGTATTTTTGATGAAAAATAGATCTGAAGTGTTTACTATTTTTTGTACCTTTCATATAGAAATTCAGAATCAATTTAAAACATGTATTCAAACACTAAGAAGTGATAATGCTAAAGAGTATACATCATCTACCTTTAGTTCATACCTTAGTCAACATGGCATTTTGCATGAAACATCATGTGTAGACACAGCTGCACAAAATGGAGTGGCTGAAAGGAAGTATAGGCACCTCCTTGAAACTGCTAGAGCCCTGTTGTTCCAGATGAATGTACCTAAAGAATTCTGGGGAGATGCTATTTTAACAGCTTGTTTCCTCATAAACAGGATGCCTTCAACAGTCCTTAACTTTAGTATCCCCTACCAAGTATTATGTCCTAACAAAGAAATATATCCTATCAAACCAAGAATATTTGGATGCATATGTTTTGTTAGGGATGTGAATCCTCAAGTAGAAAAACTGGACCCTAAATCACTAAAATGTATTTTTGTTGGATATTCAAGACTGCAGAAAGGGTATAGATGTTATTGCCCTAGTCTAAAGAGGTATATAGTGTCCATAAATGTGAACTTTATGGAAGAAAAACCATTTTATCAAGCACCATGTATATCAAGTCAGGAGGAGATGAGGAATACACCACATATTTTAAATCAGGAGGAGACAGAGGAGTATGTAATTCAATCTAAGGCACAACACAAAGATTCTGAACCAAACATTGAGGATGATACCAACTCAGCATCTTCTAGTGAAACTCTAACCTCTTTAGATCCAAGTCTTGACCTTCCCATTGCTCTCAGAAAAGAGAGAAGGAAATGCACCTATCCTATCTCAAACTACATGTCATATAACAATCTCTCACAATCAACCCACACATTTATCACATCCCTAGATTCTATAAGTACTCCTAAAACTGTTACTGAAGCCCTAACCAAACAGGAGTGGAGAGAAGCTATGATTGAGGAAATGACTGCTTTGGAACAGAATAACACATGGGAACTTGTCAAACTACCAGAAAACAAGAAGGCAATTGGGTGTAGATGGATATACTCAGTCAAAATGAATCCTAATGGAACAGTGAACAGATATAAGGCAAGGCTTGTAGCCAAAGGATATGCTCAAGTATATGGTATGGATTATTCAAAAATCTTTTCCCTTGTAGCTAAACTAACCTCTATTAGAATATTCATTGCTTTAGTAGCTCATTTCAACTGGCATCTTCATCAATTGGATATTAAAAATGCATTCTTGCATGGAGATCTTAAAGAAGAGATTTACATGACCCAACCACCTGGATTCATTGCACAAGGGGAGAATGGACTTGTTTGTAAGTTAAATAAAACTCTCTATGGACTCAAGCAAAGTCCACGGGCATGGTTTGGAAAATTCAGTCAAACCCTTGAAGAGTTTGGAGCAACAAGATGTAAGAGTGACCATTCTGTGTTTTATAGACAGTCTGACAGAGGCATATTGCTATTAGTTGTGTATGTGGATGATATTATCATAACAGGGAATGATGAACAAGGAATTACTTCATTGAAGCAATTTATCCATCAGAAATTTCAAACTAAAGATATGGGGGAACTAAAGTACTTCCTGGGGGTAGAAGTGTTAAGAAGTAATCAAGGAATATTATTGTGTCAAAGGAAATATGTTATTGACTTGTTATCTGAAACTGGTAAGTTAGGTGTAAAACCTCAAAATACACCTATAACACCTAATAACTATTTGACATCTGAGGGAGAGCTATTTGATGATCCTGAAAGGTATCGGAGACTAGTAGGCAAGCTAAATTATCTAACAATAACCAGACCAGATCTTTCATTTGCAGTTAGCATGGTCAGTCAATATATGGCTTCACCCACAAAGCAAAATTGGCTAGCACTGGAACATATACTTGGGTATCTGAAAGGCACAGCTGGACAGGGTATTATATACACTAACCATGGTCATATGAAAATTGAAAGCTTTGCTGATGCAGACTGGGCAGGATCAAAGGATGATAGGAGATCTACCACTGGTTTCTGTGTGTATCTTAGAGGGAATTTAATTTCATGGAAGAGTAAAAAACAACACATTGTATCAAGATCAAGTGCAGAATCGGAATATAGGGCTATGTCCAAGGCAGTGTGTGAAATTATGTGGATTAAACACTTAATGAATGAGTGTGGACTCAAGTTTGAAGAACCTGTCAAGTTGTGGTGTGATAACAAGGCAGCTATTCATATTGCATCTAACCCCATTTTTCATGAACGAACTAAACACACAGAAGTTGACTGCCTTTTTATTAGGGACAAGATACAAAGTGGAGAAATAACTACTCACTACATTCACACACAGGAACAACCAGCAGATTTGTTGACAAAGGCAGTAAATGGAGATAGACTCAAGTTTTAAAAAGCAAGTTGGGTTTAATAGATATATACAACCCAACTTGAGGAGGAGTGTAAAGACTAGTTGCTTGTTCATGTGTGTGTGCTTCTTGTTTCTATTCATGTGTGGGCTTCTGGTCCAGGCCTTAGTCTTGTATTGATCAGGCTGCACTCATTTGATTCAAACCAGCCTTAACCCTAACTGACTTTATCAACAAGTCATTATATAAACAGTTTGTACATGTATCTTTAGAGTATCAGATTAATAAAACAAAAAAGTATCAATTCCTTCTTTCTCTATTAAACAATAATGGTGAAAACTGTGATCAAATAATTTGTTTCTCTTTTATTCAAACTTTATAACAGTTTCAAATAAAGGTGAGTGGTTAAACCCATTCACGAAGTACTAAATTTCCTGCTGTTAGTTAAACCAATTAACAAAGTGAAAATTTATATTGAATGTTAGTTGAAATTTAACTGACTAGAAATTTAATTTATTGAATTTGAATTGACCGAATTCAGATCGACATTTAAATTTGACCGTTAGATTGATAGTTAAATTTATTAGTTAAATTTGATTGAAAAATTGACAGTAGGAATTGATAGTAAATCTGATAGTTAAATTTGTGACATTAGATGTGACATTTAAATCCGATGGTTAAATTGACATTTAACTTGATTTTTAAACTGATGTTGATAATTGAAATTTCATATCACTTTTAAACAGCCGACATTGATAGTTGTTGATTGTTGTGATATGGTTGAATTGGTTGCTTTGGATGTTGGTTGATATTGCAATGGATGATATTTGCGATTGGCTGTAATGTTGTTTGGTGATTTCGACATATACATATTATCACCCTGTTATTATCACTATTGATATGATTGATTATCTATGCATTGAACTTAGATATGGAACTATGGACATCCTATTTGATATGTGAATTATTGGATGCATTATTGACTGCTTTTGCATAAATATTATTGTTGTAATTGTATCACCGTTTGGCGAAATCTGAAGATTTTTGATAAATTGGAATTTAGTTTCTAAAAATAACTTGAAATTTATTTATAAAATTTAAATTCTAATTTTAATAATAATATATTTTCCTAAAGAGTAATAAAAGGATTACGAATTTTTTTATAACTCTAAAGAATAAAAAGGAAGTGTTTGTAAGAAGATCGATGTTTGAAATCCAACCATTAAATGATTTTGATACGTTTAAATGGGATTATCGAATTGTGAAAATCTGTAAAGTATTGTAAAATCCTCTGAAACTGCAATAAATTATTTGAATAATACTTTATGCAGAAAATCTGAATTTATTTTGATGATTTAAAATAATTTGGAATATTTAAACATTGAAGTTTTGTTTAAACTGTGAAATATATTGAATCGATTTGTAGTTGATTAACTTGTTGAAAACTCCACAGTGAGGATTTAAAATGGTCACAACTTTATCGAAATTTGAAACAAATGAAGTTATTGCAAATATGTTTCACTTGATTTTGATTTGACTTACATCAGGATTTTTAGTCCTGGCTCGGGTGTTTGGTTTTTCATTACGCTCGGGTCAGACTGAGTTTTTCAATTATCGAAAACATTTATTTCGAAGGACGAAGACAAAGATTTGGTATATCATATTTACTAGTGTTTATTTCGCTACACTATCTCATTCTGTCTATTAAAATTGTATAACTTTGGTAGTATTGTATAACTCCGATTAATGTTGTAAAGTGAATTGAGTATATATTGTTAAACAGCTTCATGAACTATTTATGTGATTATTATATTTTATCGTTCTGCTGCGATATTCTGTTATTATTTTCTTCTTTTCTTTTTATTTCTTTAAAATAAAACCCTTGATAATCTATCTTTTAAACGATTTGAGTTGGACATGTGTGGTTTATTATCGACTTGAACTATTCAAAAAGATGGACCGTCATAGTTGGTATCAGAGCTTTGGTTTAGCGAGTACCTAAACTTGTAAGATAAGCCCATTGAGTGTATATCCGTTTATGAGAGAGCGTTTTGTTAGTGATATAAAAATATTTTGAAATTAATGAAGGAAATGACTTTAACCTAGATTATATTTAGGATATAAAAGAATGAATTCTATAAACTGATAAAACCATTCATGATTGTTGATGATGATTGGATTTTATCTCTTTATTGATTGATTGTTTGATTAATTGGATGTGCATATTAATACTTATTGATTGATGAGTCGTGCTCGGCCAGTTTATGAGCATTGACTATTGGTTTTTGATTTGAGCATTTGACTATGGTTGGAAATTTTGGTTTTTGAAATATATTTAACTAGTTTGAGAAACTGCATTTTTTAACATAGATTTTGAAGTGAATATATATATATATATATATATATATATATATATATATGAATTTCCCCCTGTATCATTTTAAAGAGTAACTGATACCATTTGAAAGTGATATATGAAATATGGTTTATCTGGATATGGTTAATAAATAAACAAAAAAGTTATTCAAACTGGAAATTTGAGAGTTTGAATTCGAGTGAGTTTTTGAAATTGGTTTTTAAGATTCTGGAAATATATAATAGCATAATTTGAAATTATTTTCCAAATAGAAATGTTATAAATGATTTCAAAGTGATTTCAAAGGGGATTTTCAAAAGATTTAAAAGAAATGAAAGTCCGAAACTCACTTCTGTCATTGGGAAATAATTTCGACGATGACTGCGGCATCTTCGACATTCATTTTCGAGTTTCAAAGTGGGGGGAGGTCACCATGGTAGCTTGGATACATGATTGATTTGATGAAATTGTTTTGATTCAAATCCCTGAAGTATGATTTGATATTCGAAAGAAATTTGTATTTTTTTTCAAACGATTTGAAATAAAACCCGGTGTTAAGTTCTCGAATTTTGGACTGAATTATATTATGAACACATGTATCCTATGCATTAGGATTGATTGATTGATTGTGCATCTTGTTGAGATGATTGATTGCTGATTTCCAATTTTGAATTGGAATTTGATTTTTCTAGCTATTGTGAATAGTCGAACACTTCCAAATTGAGAATTAATTTTCAAAGCTAAGTATTTGGAAAGTATATAAAGTTTAGTTTTAAAATTTTTAAAATAAAGACTAATGGAAGTTGAACAAGTTTAAAAAGCTAAATATTTTGATAAGTAAATTGTATAAGCTTATTTTGAACTGTACAAGTATGAAATTTAGTTTTGAGATGTTTTAAATGAAAAGAGTTTTAAGAAATGTTTTGAACATAGTAAATATTTATAAAAACTTACTTTTGGCAAATTGATTTTTTTAAGCAGTTCTAACTTTGTATAAACATGAAAAATAGATTTTGAAAGGTTTATAATGGAATTTGTTTTAAGAAACATTTTGAACCTAGTAAATGTTTTATGAAAAGATTTTGAAAAGTATTTGATTTGGAAAGAAATTTGATTTTTATCTGAATTTGATATAAATATAAAAACTGAAGTTGTGAAAAAACTATTGATTTGAAATTCAGAAAATTTGTGAATTTGAATGATATTCGATTTGAAAGGAAAAAATGATTGTTAAGGTCGTATATGGATTTGAAACTGAACTGATATTTGAAAATGGATTGATTTCGAAGACCTTTGACTCTATAAAAATATTTGATTTGAAAGTTTATTATTCTTATATGAAAATGGTTTGTATAAGTATGAAGTTATTTTGAAAACTATTGATTTTGAAAGGTATTTGATCTGAAAATGATAATCTTATATATAACGGAATTTATATAAGAATGATATGATATATTCGAGAATATTGATTTTGGAAAGTACTCGATTTGGAAATGAAATCTTATATATAATGGAATTTATTTATATAAGTGTGACATTTGAAATTATGATTGGAAAAGGGTATTATATATAGTATGATATATTTCAAAGTAAAAGATATAGGAAGTACCCTCCGTGATTTTCGATAATCGACTTGGTGGATTCCTTCTATTGTTTGATTTCGGTCGTCCGAACATAAACTCACGAGTTCCTTTGAATTCCATAGCATACCTTATGATCTTATGATTCGATTAGCATAGCGTAATTCGGGAGGCGTGATGCCTACAATCTACTTATGATTTCGCTGAGATAGCGACGTAACCATTGTATAGCTGCGATCTATGGTCGATGTACATGACGTAATTGGAGGTGGCAGAGCTTGCATACTGTTTACTATGTTTTCTCTAGAATAGATACGTAACCATAGGGTGTAACCACTAAATAAACTGCGATCCACATGGCGTAATACGAGGGGCGGTGATTGCCTATAATCTATTATGTTTTATCTGGGATAGAGACGTAACCATTGGGCGTAACCGCTAAGTAGACTATGATCCATTGGCGATTTGATTTTGATTTGCACGGTGTAATTCATTGGATAGAGATTACCCAAAGTTACCGATGTTTCCTCTAGGATAGGGGCGTAACCATTGTGTAGCTGCGATCCATGATTGGTTTTCAATTGGTACTTTCCATATCTGTTTTTAAAAGTTTTTCAAACATTTTCACTAGGTGTTGAGACAGGTCTACTAAGTACTTAGAAATTTCTAGTCTTGCATCTGATCAACGTATTGCTAGATTCTGAAAGAACAAGGATAAACTTGTTGAAACATCGAGTTATCAAAAGTATTTTCCATATAAAATTATTTCGATATAAAAGTATTTTGTTATAAAAGAATTTTTAACAAATAAAATTTTCAAATATATAAGAATTGAATATAAAAACCACTTGAATTATCTATTGTAATTAAGAAACCAATTGAATAAATACGTAAGTTGTATATAGACCATTCTATTTGCATTTACAATTTTGATTCAGATTTCAATACACGATTTTAAGGTAATTCACACCTTCTGATTTATGATGTTCGCTCGATTCTCAACGATGAAAAATAATACAAATTTTTGATACGAATCTAAAGTTCTCTATCATAGTTTATTACTATGTAAGGAGGATCGAAGTTTCTAATCAAGAAGTCGGATCAGAGTCCGCATTAGAGTAGTCGGGTTACCAATACTAGTTCAGAAAATAAAATTGCGTATTCGAGTAAGAGATTGAAATTGTTATATGTACGAATGGCATATATATACACATATACACACACACACACAGATATATATATATATATCATATGGATTTTAATAAGATGATTGTATGCTATGATTGCTAGTTATGATTGTTTCTTGCTTAGGATTGCTATGCTATTTGGTTGCATGTAGTTTAACATCATCCTTATCAGTTGCATTACATTCATGTGTTGCACATAGTTGTTATAATAATTTCTAGTTGCATTTAGTTTTTACATTATTATAATTTCATATAGAATTGCATCGTCGTTGTAGTTGCGTCATATTACCATGTTATATCCGATTTGCTTTGTTTTAATGATGCTATGTTGTTTTGGTTGCATGTAGTTTTACGTTTCATTATAAATGTGAATTGGTTGCTTATGTGTTAAATATAGTGAAATAAATTGAAATTGAATAAAATTTAATGTGAATGAAATAGATATGAATTAATTGGATGGATATTATTTGTTGGATGATTTCTTTTGTTGCAAATCATTGTTATAACCGTTTTGTTTGCATATGATTGTTATGTTGTATATTGATGCTTATGCTTATGGTTTGGATTTAGAATTCATGTTATATAGTTATATCAAACTCATGCATGCTTTCTATATCTTTTTATAAGTAACTAATATTAAAATTGAGTTGAGATAGGTACATTGAAGACCATTTAGATGTATATGCATTTTGGCTAGCTTTTGCTCGCTTTAATATGAGCGAACTCGCTCATATTAATAATAATAAGGTACATATCTCGGATTACATGCTATACTTTTATATTTTTTCCTATGGGATGCCTTATCATTGAGATGAGATGTATATTTTTTATATAAATGTATATTGTAAATTTTTACGATCGAGCCGCACAAAGGAGACGCTGTTGAAATTTTCCATAAATTCGTGTGTTAGAAAAATTTTAAGACTTCAAAATTTTATAACTTGTTTATAAATAAGCCATTATCAGAGTGGCATAGCAAAAGCATAGTAAAGGATTTGCAAATAAGAATTTTATGTTTTATATGTTGATTATTTTGAGTAAAATATATCGTACGATAAATTCCTTACCTGGTTCCTTTTCACGGATGAAAAGTTTTGAGTGGGGGAGATTGTAATGACCAATATTTTTAACTATTTTAAATTATTAAATTTAATATAGTGTTTGAATAAATATGGTTAAAAATAAAATTTAATGATTTATTAATGTAATTTATTGAATATGAACTTAGATAAAATTTTAAATAACAAGATTCAGTATGAGAAAAGATGATAACTTATATTAAAAAGTAAATTGAAGCGTATTAAATTGTAAGTAATTGATAACAGAAATTGAAATGATCAATGTTAAGTAAAAAAAGAGTCGAATGAATGTTCATTTAAAAGTGAAAGCATAAATTTATTTATATGGAATTCTGTGTATTGAATGTGTTTATAATCAATAGCTGAAATTGAGTAATGAATGTTGAATTATTTAGATGAAATAAAATAATTGTTTGATAACTAAAATTCATCTGAAATTATAATATTTAAATTCATTGTAATTGAATTATCTAAGGGTTTTGATTTATGAAGTGTAATCTTTGTATTCAGTGTACGTATTTTTGCTGTTCTATATTTGAACGAACATTTTATTTTTAAAGTGAATTTGTTTATGAATTTAAATGTAAGAGCATTGGTTGTATAAATTTTGAACAAACATTTTAATTTACAAAATAGTTTAAGATAAAAATTGAATTTAATTAATTGATTGATTTAAATGTCGAAAGGTTAGTTTCATAAGTTAAATAACTTATATTTCAAATAGAGTGATTTATTTGACAATTTAATTGTTAAATTTAATTTTTGAAATTATTTAAATAATTGAATCCTGAATTTAATATGAATGAAAACGATTTCAAAAGTTGATTTAAATTCTACTAAATTAGAATGGATTTAGTGAACTTTTAAAATTTGAATTTAAAAGTGATTAAACTGATTTTGAAAATAGCTTGTTTTAATTAACGTGTAAAAATAGTCTTTTTGGGTACTGTCTTAGATTTCGACGAAACTAGTTTCATTATGTCTGTAATAGTGAATTATTATTGGATTTTAAGTTTCGTAATGATCAGACTTATCATTTGGTCGTGCGAGTTTGAAACGCGTAGAAATCAATTAAAGGAATTTAATTAAAATAATTTGATTTGGAAAGCTATCTTCTATATATGATGGAATTGGCTCTCGATGCATATTGCATTGTGTTCAAAATAGGGGTACAACATATAGAACGCAAGGCGGCACATTTCGTTTGGAGTTCGGAAAATTTGTCGCGTGAATAGTGGTTTGTAATTGCCTATATATGGCCTTCATTTGCAAAAACCCTAGCCTATTTTCTCACCCACCGTCCGTTAAATTTTAATGGCCGAAATTCATCAACCTTCTCTCCTTGTTTCCTCCTCATCCGCTCATCGAAATCAAACGACACCAAAAAGAAAAATGGAGAGCTCGATCTCCTCTACGCGGTGTATGGTTGGATCGAGTTGGAAGCTTGTATATTCCCCATAATTGAAGCTCGTAGGGCCCACAAATTTGGGTTTCGTTCACGACGATGGTGGCACTTTGGGAGATCGAATTTTGGCTAAGGATAGAGCTCTCAAGGGCGGCTCTGGTGGTCAAGCCCGTTCCTCGATCGGAGGTAGGAGGTGATGGGCGGTTGTCGAAGATGGGTCGTGTAAACGGGTTTCTCGACCTGGGTAGATTTTGCGGGCGTGATTGGGTAGTTGAGAAGATAGGTTAAGTTAAATTGTTTATTTATTTGTTAATTATGTTTTAATTATACCGTTATACTAATTAATGCGTAACTTTCTCATACGACGTCCGTTTCGAGCGAAACAAGTCGTGTTGTGTTCGTATCGACATCGTCTATGACTTGGAGACGGATTGGAATTTATTTGATGCTGGAAAATTTTCAGTTTCAAATAAAGGTGAGTAGTTAAACCCATTCACAAAGTACTAAATTTCCTACTGTTAGTTAAACCAATTAACAAAGTGAAAATTTATATTGATTGTTAGTTGAAAATTTAATCGACTGATAATTTAATTGATTGAATTTGAGTTGATCGAATTCAGATCGACATTTAAATTTGACCGTTATATTGATAATTAAATTTGTTAGTTAAACATGACCGAAAAATTGACAATAGGAATTGATAGTAAATCTGATAGTTAAATTTGTGAAATTAGATGTGACATTTAATTGATGTTAATAATTGAAATTTCATATCACTTTTAAACACCCGACATTGGTAGTTGTTGATTGTTGTGATATGGTTGAATTGGTTGCTTTGGATGTTGGTTGATATTTCAATGGATGATATTTGTGATTGACTATTATGTTGTTTAATGATTTCGATATTTCCATATTATCACCCTGTTATTATCACTATTGATATGATTGATCATCTGTACATTGAATTTGGATATGGAATTGGACATCCTATTTAATATGTGAATTATTGGATGCATTATTGACTTCTTTTGCTGAAATATGATTGTTGTAATTGTATCGCCGTTTGGCGAAATTTGAAGATTTTTAATAAACTGGAATTTAGTTTCTGAAAATAACTTGAAATTTATTTATAAAATTCAAATTCTGATTTTAATAATAATATATTTTCCTAAAGAGTAATAAAAGGATTACGAATTTTTTTGTAACTATAAAGAATAAAAAGGAAGTGTTTGTAAGAAGATCGATGTTTGAAATCCAACCATTAAATGATTTTGATACGTTTGAATGGGATTATCGAATTGTGAAAATCTGTAAAGTTTCATAAAATTTTCTGAAACTACAATAAATTATTTGAATAATACTTGATGCAAAAAAATCTAAATTTATTTCGATGATTTAAAATAATTTGGAATATTTAAGCATTGAAGTTTTGTTTAAACTATGAAATATATTGAATTGATTTGTAGTTGATTAACCTATTGAAAACTCTACGGTGAGGATTTAAAATGGTGAAAACTTTATGGAAATTTGAAACAAATGAAGTTATTGCAAATATGTTTCGCTTGATTTTGATTTGACTTACATGAGGATTTTTAGTCCTGACTCGAGTGTTTTGTTTTTCATTACGCTCGGGTTAGACTGAGTTTTTTAGATATCAAAGACAGTTATTCTGGAAGACGAAGACGAAGATTTTCTATATCATATTTACTAGTATTTATTCCGATGTACTATTTTGTTCTGTCTATTAAAATTGTATAACTATGATAGTATTGTATAACTCTGATTTTGTAAATTGAATTGAGTATATATTGTTAAATAGCTTCATGAACTGTTTACGTGATTATTGTATTTTATCATTCCGCTTTGATATTATGTTATTGTTTTCTTCTTTTCTTTTTATTTCTTTAAAATAAACCCATTGATAATCTATCTTTTAAACGGTTTGAGTTAGACACGTGTGATTTATAGTCGACTTGAACTATTCAAAAAGGTGGGTCGTCACATTATGAATGAAATAAATCTTAAAATAAGTTTTAAAGGTAAGCATAAGTGAAATGGTTTTTGTTTTTTAGTGACAATTTTAAGTAACATTAGACTTTAACGTTTTTGAATGGATTGGTGAAAGTACATAGATCCTTAAAATGGATATTTTCAAAAGGATATTTTGAAGGAATCTTTTGGAAAATATAGGAAAAGCAAAGTTTTAAAGTAAGAAATCATGTTAATGCATTATGAAAATACTTATACCATTTGAGATAAGTATATGAATACTTTTTGAAGTATTGAAAGGGTACAAATGAATAGTAGAAATTGTTAAAAGATGTTTTATTAGATAAAAGAGGTTTCACTAATAAAAGAGGCTTTAATTAATAAAGATTAACTAAAAAAAGGGGATTAAAAGCCACTTATGTGACTTAATCGTGTTTTGTATGACTTGATCGTGCTTTGTATGTTTACTCGTATATGGAAAACATTTGGTCGTATACTTAACACTAAAATTCGATGAAGTAAGACTGATGGGAGTTAAGGATGATGTTCGAGTAGGGATATGAGCAATAGAGCTCTAAATTACTGCTTCACTCTTGATCAAGAAATAACATGAGATGAAAATATCGGAAATGTGACAAGTATACGAGACTTGGTTTCCATATGCGATCATTATCATTATCATTGAATGACCAAATTTATTGATTCGGTCTTGAAGGGATCATGATCAGTAAGTGTTTTATTTATCAAAAACCTCTTGGAAGTGGATATGTTCGAGATGTCGGAATCCATGTGTGGTTTCAAGATCTGTTTGAGATGTGGGAATCCAATTGGGGGTTCATGTCCTATTCGAGTGATGAAGGCTCGTGTGAAAGATGTCGAACATGACCTCAACATTGGAAATGGCTAAAGACAAAGTAGGATGCACAATCTATGGTTTTGCAGTCTCGTGATAGGGTATATCAACTTCATATCTAGAGTATGCTTATTGATGTTGCACGCGGGAGTTTATGGTACTTGGTTCTATGTGGTTTGGGTTCGCTCATTCGAACGTGGGCCAGTTGTGTTTACCTTGTGGTACATTTTACCTAGAGATATACGACGCTCAAAAGGTGTTTTCTGATTCTTGTTCATGGAGATTGGGATTCGGCTTGACCAAAGGGATCTCTATCGAAAATCCATTATGCAAACGTTCTTTAGTGGTTTTGATTATACCCTATAATATGTTGTTGAATGTAATCAATTCGGCTATGTAATATATTTATATTTTGCACCTTAGACATTGTTCAATATATCCCCTTATGTACTTATTAGACGATGGTTCTTTTGAGGGGATAAGCTTATTATATTCCATGCGATCTCAAAAGTACTATTATATGCTAGCTACATATTTCTTGACTTTCTCATACAAGACTTATGTCTGATGCTTGGTTTTTGTTTTTTCTAAATTCCTCACGTACTCTTTTGAGTAGTCTGAGAAATGTAGGTTTTCGTTGATGTTCTTTGGAGCTTGAGAAGACGAGCTGGATGTTTCACCTACCATCGTATTCTTATTTCAACTGCAATACTATATTATACGTATCAGAGTTTGTGAGGACAGACAATTATAACTGTCTAGGTAACTCCAAAATTTCTGTATCGTAGTAACCCTTTGTACTGTTCTTTTAATATTATATATTATCGTTTCGTTAGTGAGATTCTAATGTTGCATTCTCTCTTTCTTATTCTTTTTCTTTTACCCTAACAATTCGTCTTTCCGGTGCTTGGGCGCTTAGCATGTGAATACCATGGATGTATTAGTGTCGACATTTGGGGGTTGAAAAGGCATGTCGTTACTATTTACAAAAATATATTCTTCGAAGAAAATTCAATAGTGTGACCGAAATCGGTTTACCGATAAATAGCTTTTTAATCAAAATGAGTTATTCACACTCGTTTGCACCAAGCTAATGGACATATGAACAAATTAGAAACTAATTATCACACTTTGATTTATAAAGAAAATGGAAGGTTCTAGAAGCTTCTAGGTGGATAAGAGATATTTATGTGTAAAGGGTATTAAGGTAGTTAGTTAATGGTAAGAGGTGTAAATGAGAAGTGATGGGATGTGGAGGGTTGAGCCTTCCATGGCAAGAGGGTGAGAGCAAGCTTAGGCAGCACCATATGAAGCCTATATAAGGAGGGGCATACACTTAAGTTCATTATGCAAATTTTTGCACTAAAGTTATCACTCTCTTCTTTCTTTTCTCTGCATAATTTTATAAACAAAATAATCATAAAACTCATCCAAATCAACTCAATCTTGGACAAGAGCCATACTACAACATAACAATAGCTTCCATCAAGTTAGGTTTAGAAGAAAAAAAGCACAACTCCCCGCATAAAGAAAGGTCATGAGTTATAGGCTTATAATGACCTGCAAAGGTGAAAGAAGGAAGTTAGGTATTGCAAGGAAAAGGTTGGACTTGATTTACTTGGACTTACTTGTTTGATTTCTTAAAGATGAGCTTACTCACCACCTTGTGTATATATGCTTGTGTTTGATTGTGTATATGTTGTTTGAATTAATATTGACACATGTTGTAATATTTGTATCTAATTCTTGCTTTGAAAGCAAATGGCATAATGTAATCCATTGTTTGGACTTGGAATGGACTTATATGACTTCTAGAGTGGCCTAGAAACAAAGCACATAGGTTTGAATACGACTTAGATTTGGAAGTGCTCTTATAGCGATAGTCGCTATGGATGCACTTAGAAATTGCCTTGTGTTCGACAATTTCTATGGAACTTTATAGGGAGATCCTTAGGGGGTTTCTCACCATTTTTGTGATGTTTTATATGTTGTCTTTCTGCCACAAAAAGTTTGGACCGTAAAATGTCAAGTAACATGTCAAAAAGTAGCCAAAACTCATTTGTGCAAAACTGCCCCATTTTGCCTTGATTTTTGAATTTCAAATGTTTGAAATGGACTTATAACTTAAGTATTTTGTTTCATTCTTTTTACAAATATTTTCTAACTTCTTAGAGTATTTTAAAAGTGATTTGATATTTTTATGATTCTAAGAATTAGTTATAAATTTTTAAAGAAGAGGGTTTAATATTAAATATATAGAAAACATGGTTTGTCCAAGTTTCAAAGTGTGTTATAAACTTGTTATCTTAAAGTAATATTTTGAGAAATTTTTTAAAGTCTATTATAAGTTTTTCAAGAGTATAAACAAATGATTCCAAAAGGGATTAGGAATTGCTTAGTGGCTAAATGGTTATTTGTGTGATTACTTGTTGAAAAGTAATTAACTATGCTTAACACTAAAAGCCGAGCGAGATAGACTTCCCTATTTGCAAGAGTTAAGATTGATGATCGATTAAGGATTAAGCAATAGTGCTTTAACCTACCAACTTCCCTTCTGAGCGAGGAGTATTTAAGTTGGAATATTGGAAACATGTTAATCGTGTTGATTACTTACTTGTTTATTAAATGTTAAGTAATACTATGCTTAGCGCTAAGAGCCGACTAAGTAGACTTTGTGAGAAATGCGGATTAAGGATCTTAAGGCTAGAATTAACACTAGAGGGGGGTGAATAGTGTTTTAAGAAATTTGTTAATCTTTTTGAGATTATCTTACTTTGTTAACAATGTATACACTAATCAGACACAGATATCAACACAGAATTAAACACAGATGCAAATATAAAGTAAAAGCAGTAAAAGAAAGAACACACCGGATTTTATACTAGTTCGGAGTTACCCTACATCCAGTCCCGCAACACAAGTACGGATTTCCATTCAAACTCAATTCAACATTACAACCCTCGATTTCAAGGCTACGAGGTACACCCTCCAGAATGACAATCCTCTGGGTAGAGATACTTGATTTCCGGGGCAACAAGTTCACCCAATTGATTTCCAGGGCTACAATCATACCTTTTCTTGCTTGATTGATTTCCAAGGCTACAATCACACCTTTTCTCGCTTATATATTACAAAGAAGTCTATAACTCTGAATATCACTGAGAACCTTGTAGAGATAGTGATGTAGAATCAAACTAGAAGTAATCGAGTATGATTCGATGTTGATTTCGGCAGAGTAATGGTATGATTTTGTATTAAGAAATGTGGAAGAAGAAGAGGAGTGAAAACCAGAAAAAAGTGATTAAAAATTCATTGAAACTGACCCCTATTTATAGAAAATCAACAGCCATGACCATTCATGAAGAGTTATGGTGAATAGACACTTCTTTTGAAATTTGAATTTGAACTTCAACTGTCACTATGTCGACATAGTACCTAGGGGCATGTCGACATCCCTCAGCCAAAAATGATATTTTGAATTTCTATAATAATAATATTTATCTTATATAAAAACTATTTAAAACTTTATAAATATACTTGAATATAGTTGAAATTCATAAGTAAATATAAAGAACAATATATACATAATTTAACTATAATTTTATATTTAAATCTAAGTATAAATATTAAAAGTTTAAATATATTATACATTTAAAATCAGGAGTAATTTGACTTTGAAATTAAAGATGTTATTGAGGCTAAAATTATTTAAAATCAGGATAGAGAGTTTTGAATCTTTTAAAAGGAAAGTTTTGAAATCATTTTGAAAACAAGATAATTTTGTAAAATCATTTGAATTAAAATTAGTGGATACAAAACAATGTCCCACTAGATTTTCGTAGGTTCCATCCTACTTAGGGTTCCATCCCTTTAACGGGCTCGAAGTGGATTCCATTCCACGAATAAATTGGATATTAAGATGCCAGTGCTTTTCTACGAGTTTTAACAAATATTCCTAATAAAACAAACTTAACCTTGAACTCTTGAACTCTTGATAATCTTGATACTCATGAGTCTTCTGTCTCTATATCTTGAATCTCTATATTGTACAGTCTTCATTCTTGATACCTACTTGGTTAGATCCTGCATATACATATATATCTAAACTTGTAATGTTAGTATTTATATTTTATAATCTATTCTAAGGTTTTTGTCATCAAAACCATCATCTCATGGACTAACAATCTCCCCTTTTTTGATGATGACAACCTTTGTTTGTAAAATATCAATTCTATCCTAACAACTCCCCCTTAATCTATGCCTAACTACCCTATTTTATACTTCTCCCCCTTTGTCATCAACAAAAAACTTACTCCCCCTTCTTCTTGGACTTCAGTACCTGCATTGATAAACTATACAACGAAATATATAATATATAGATTAAGACATAATGATACTTATGAGCATAATAACTTAATTAATGACTATATTCATTTCAGTGTGTATATATATATATATATGTTTCACACACCAAACTTCAAACCAAATAAAATCAATCCACACAAAGTATCAATTCAAACCAAATTAAATCAAACAAATTAATTCAGACAAATCAAACAAAGAAAGAAAATTAAATGTTACGAGGAACATCTACCCATCCTAAAACAATAAAACTATAAAACTCCCCCTTAAACTAATACTATATAACATGTGATTATAATGATAGTGTTATCATAAATAATCAACACTTAACTCTAAAAACTAGAACTTAACCCTAAATTACTAACTATCCTAACTAAGAATCTATGATAATGCTTATAATAGTTAGAAATCAAATATAAGAACATAAATTATTTATTAAGTATATTTCAACACACTCATCAAAACCAAACATGTCAGACAAGTCAAACAAATCAATCATGTCAAATAAGTCAATTAAGTCAAACAAGTCAATCAAGTCAAACAAGTCAATCAAGTCAATCAAAACATCAAAAACTAATAATCCTATATTATAAGACAATACTACAAACTCCTCCTAAATAAAATACACTCGTTATGTATACATGTATGCAATATGTAGTTTGTAATGCAGTATGAAATGTATGACATATGCAATATAGCATGAGCTGATATGTAGAATGAAGTGCAACTTGTGATGCAAATGATTATGATATTTCATGCATTGTAATTTATGATGTAATATGCAATGAAATGTGATATGAAATGGGATGCATAATGATATGTAATATGAAACAAAATGATAATGAAGTAAAAAATAATAATATGCAGGATGATATAATGATATATATACACTACGGTAAGTGGCATTCAGATTATAAGATAAATATGAGTGATAAGTAATATCTAATTGACAAGCATATATATATATATTTGTGTGTGTGTGTGTATGTCTATGTATGTATACATATATCAAACTATTTATTATCAAACACTTCAACCAAACAAAGGTAAAACACACCAATTATTAGACTTAAGTTAAGGAAACTAATGAATGGGACTGAAAGAGTTGTAAAGAAAGAGTTTGAAGGTAATAAATGGTTTTAAAACTATAACATATTCATGAAAGGTAGTAATCACACTCAATATCAAAATCAAATTGATAAGAAACATGGACTTTAAACTGCATATATGATCAAATATGGTTTTTTTTAAATTAATACCCTAATTATTTAATTTATTTAAAATGATTTTTTATTAACTTGGTAGATTTTTTAAGAATCCAAACTTCCATGTTCTTAACTTACTAATTAAACCTTTATATCAAATTATTATTGATTTAAATATTTAGAAACATGTTTAAACATCTTTTCATTTTAAAAAATATCATAATGAAATATTAAATAAAATAATAAAGATTGAAAAACTAAAATAAACATGTGTTACATTAAGGCTTCTTACATTAAAAAATTTAATTAATTAAAAAATATTTTAAACATGAAACTACTTTTTAAATATTCTAATATAAGTTAGAAAATAACTCTAAAAAGAATAAAGAAAAATACTTAGTTTAAATATCATTTCTTTTATAATTTAAAATTTCAAACAGAAAAGACAGCATTTACAGAATGCTATAAAAAGTTTTTGCAATAAAATATATTCAAAACATTATAAAATAGAAACTGTGGCATTTACCAAATGCTGTGTAAAGTTTCTGAAACTCTACAGCATTTCAAAGAACAAAAATGCTATAAAAAGGAATTGCAACCCTCATTGATTTCAAACTCAATTCAACAATTACAACCCTCGGTTTCAAGGCTACGAGGTACACCCTCTAGAATGACAATCCTCTAGGTAGAGATACTTGATTTCCGGGGCAACAAGTTCACCCAATTGATTTCCAGGGCTACAATCACACCTTTTCTCGCTTGATTGATTTCCAAGGCTACAATCACACCTTTTCTCGCTTATATATTACAAAGAAGTCTATAACTCTGAATAGCACTGAGAACCTTGTAGAGATAGTGATGTAGAATCAAACTAGAAGTAATCGAGTATGATTCGATGTTGATTTCGGCAGAGTAATGGTATGATTTTGTATTAAGAAATGTGGAAGAAGAAGAGGAGTGAAAACAAAAAAAAAGTGATTAAAAATTCATTGAAACTGACCCCTATTTATAGAAAATCAACAGCCATGACCATTCATGAAGAGTTATGGCGAATAGACACTTCTTTTGAAATTTGAATTTGAACTTCAACTGTCACTAAGTCGACATAGTACCTAGGGGCATGTGGACATCCCACAGCCAAAAATGATATTTTTGAATTTCTATAAAAATAATATTTATCTTATATAAAAACTATTTAAAACTTTATAAATATACTTGAATATAGTTGAAATTCATAAGTAAATATAAAGAACAATATATACATAATTTAACTATAATTTTATATTTAAATCTAAGTATAAATATTAAAAGTTTAAATATATTATTTGAAAAGACGTTTAAAATCAGGAGTAATTTGACTTTGAAATTAAAGATGTTTTTGAGGCTAAAATTATTTAAAATCAGGATAGAGAGTTTTGAATCTTTTAAAAGGAAAGTTTTGAAATCATTTTGAAAACAATATAATTTTGTAAAATCACTTCAATTAAAATTAGTGAATACAAAACAATGTCATACTAGATTTTCGTAGGTTCCATCCTACTTAGGGTTCCATCCCTTTAATGGGCTCGAAGTGGATTCCATTCCACGAATAAATTGGATATTAAGATGCCAGTGCTTTTCTACGAGTTTTAACAAATATTCCTAATAAAACAAACTTAACCTTAAACTCTTGAACTCTTGGTAATCTTGATACTCATGAGTCTTCTATCTCTATATCTTGAATCTCTATACTGTACAGTCTTCATTCTTGATACCTGCATGGTTAGATCCTGCATATACATATATATATATCTAAACTTGTAATGTAACGATCTAGAATATTGAACAAATTAAATTGAAAATATTTAATTTATTTTAAATATTTAAACGATGATTTAATTTGAATCCCCAATATAACTTTGAAATTGACGATTAAATTATAAAATTTAATCTATTGAAAGATGAATAAAAATTTGAATCTTCAGTTTTAAGCTAAAGAAAAATATTTCAAAAGCTTGTAAAATTCATATTGATGATACTGAAGATAATAGAAGCTTCAAAATTTAATTTCGAACTGTTTTGTTCAGTTTTGAAAATTTATCGTTCGAACCGATATTTAAAAAATAACGTTCCGGGGCACAGTCTCGGAATTCGACGAAACCAGTTCCATTGGGTCCATAATATTGAATTATTGTCGGATTTCAAATTTCGTATTTTTCGGTGTTAATACATGAGCACACGGTGAGTAAACGAATTGGATTTTTATCAAGATTCAATTTAAATTAAATTTAAATTTTATAAACTTTTGCCGACATCTTACCCACGTTTTCTCCCCTAAAATCACGCCATCGATCACGAAATTTATCGTGCACCCATGTTCTCCTGTCTTCCCCATCTCTTTTTAAAAATCATGCAAGTTCAAAAGAAATCATCTCGTTCAAAATTTTATTCAGAGAAAAATGAAATAATGGCCGAAGCTTTCAATTTCAAAATCAAGTATGGCCGCCTCTCTCTCGTTCAAAAAAAATAAACAAACGAAAACCCTTCGTTCAACATCAAACCCATCCCTAGTTTTTCAAATCGCATTTCCCTCTGTCGATTTTTAGTTCAACACACACACTTTCTCGGCCAAGACAAAACTCGAAAAAACATACATCGATTCGCGAACTAACTCACGACCAGGAAAGGGAGGCGATTCGAAGCCTCAGGCGATCGAGGGTTGCTCGCGAATTTGTGGGCAATGTTGAAGCTTGTTGGGGGTATTGGTCGATAGCGCGATCTGGAAGGAGGCGATGGCGGCGTCGATTTTGGCAAAACAAGGCTCAACTCAAATTCAATCGAAGTGGCGGCTACGAGCAGATCTCGTGGAAACTGGCGAGGCGAGTATTCGAGTAACTGGAGGCGCGATTCAAGGCAGCATCATGGTGATCTCGCGCAGGTGGTCTCTGATGCCAAGTGAAGGCTAGGGCGTTGGCAATTTCGTCGAAGTCGCGTTTGGACGAGAGTTGCGATTAGTTCCAAGGTAAATTTTAGTCTATATTATTATAGCATAATTTATTTTAAGAAGGAAAATGTTGTTAACAGTAAAATGCAAACTAAATCTGTTTATACAGTGAAAAGAAAATTATTTTACAGTAGAGTATAAAACTGGTTATTATTTTAATTTTAGGTAAATGGAAAATTTTTATATATATATACAGTAAGGTTTTTAAAATATAATATAGGAATTTTTATAATGGAAAGAAATTTATATAAGTAAAATGTTTGAAAATTACAGTAAAGTTTTATATAGGTCAGAAGAAGGAAAATATTATAAACGATGAAATATATATTTATATGCAGAAAATAAATTTGAAGCAGTAAAGAATAATCTGTTAAATAATGCGATATATTCAATTGTTGAATTACTAATTTTATTTAAACAATTGAATATGGGATTAATCTGTTAATGAACTTATTTAATAAATCGATAAAGATATTTTATAAAGTAAATGTTGGAATAAATTTGTTGAAATGGAAATTTAATTTTTCGATTATTTTGAATATTAATCAATTGTGTAAAATTATTTATACAAGGTCAAAATTTGGAGAAAACAAATTGGATTGGAAATGGATGGAAAAATAAAAAGCTAAGGTGAGATTTTTCTCACTCAAAATAAATTTGGATTGCAGTTATTGACTGTTTGATTGTTGTTTGAATATGATATTAGATATAGTAGGATATATCTATATATATAGCAATATATACATATTGGCATTTGTATATATTGGATTGATTGATTTCCTGCATTGTATAGCGGATGAGACCCTATTGTGCCGTTATTAAGCGGATGATATTTTTATAAAACCCATATAGCGTGATATTCCACCTCGAAGTGGAATTGGTATTGTGCTAACGTCTTTGGATGCAGGGAAACAGGTTGGAGGGATCCAACTGGATTTGTCACGAACCGAAATTTTCGACTTTCGAAAATTCGACATCGATACTCACTTTATCGACTGTCGAGCAATCGAGTGCCGGAAACTCCAATAGTGATGGTTTAAGAAAGAAGAAAAAGGCATAAGAAGAAAACAGAAGAAGAAGGAAGAAGAAAGAAGAAGAGAAGAAGAAAATAGAGAAGAAAAACAGAAGCAGAAACAATATCAGAATCTTACACATCGCAGCGGAACAATATATAATAAATAAACACTAGTCTTTTAAAACAAAGAGCCATATCAGTTTATACATACATCAATCATCAGAGTCAGTATACAACTCAATACAACAATGGGCAGTTATATAACTTGTCCTCATACAGAATACACAGCGGAATAAATAATATCAGATACAAATACTACGTTGCGCCATCCAGCTTGCTTCCACAGCTCCAGAATATCCTGATAATATAACTCTAGGCTGCCCGTGTGGAAATTGGTGGGCACCCAGAGTTTAGAAGGGGAACAATAAACTCCGAGTCAGTCATGGTGACTGGTGTGAGATCGTAAAACAGTTATTTTTCATAAGGAAAATAAAACAAATTCGCAATGCTTTTGGAAAATGAAACTACCATAAGACCTCCCGCCACACACACAATGCAAACGCAGAATTGGAGGAGATTTCTTCTTATGATAGTCAAAGATGCTTACTACGCAAAATCAAATCCTTTTTGATATTATTATTAGTGCATAGTGTAGAAAACAGTTCGAAAGTATAATATTAATCTTAGCCAGCATAGACATTTCGAACTATGCCTACTATAGCTACCATCCAAACGGTGGGGCGCCACCATAAGTGAATGATAGGTTCTACAACTAATACCGTACAAGGCTCGTATTGTTTCTTTGGATTTCCAACAAATGGTCAGGCTAAGGAACTTCCTATTCCACGAATAGAACGCCTCTAGAATGACGTCCCGAGAAATAACCTAACATTACGGTTAGATCTCTGCCAACACAAGGCCGAGTTACCTCTGCAAAAATAGGTAACTACTGACACGCGTATGCCATCCCCCGATCGTAACCGATCTTCCCGAGGATCCCCGATTTGCAACAAACCACATAATATAAATGCAGCAACCACATAGGTTAAGTATCTGGGCTCCATACCATGATACCACCTCTATCCAGAAGGAATGACATACACTAAGGGGCGCTACTCCCTAGAACCTTGCCGCATCCTTCCTGTTTTGACCATTTCCGGGGTGTGAGGCTCGACGAAGTCTCGTCCACAAAGCTACGCTTTTCAAAAGCCATGCTTCGGGTCAAACAAATGATCAACCTATGATCACAAAGATATAAGATCAAACAAATGATCATATCGCAAATGATCAAACACTGATCATTTCACAGCAACACTCAGTATGCCACGTTACCAAATTGGGAGTATATCGCTGATAAATTTCAACTACATAACCTCTGAGCTCATACGTCTCAGAGAAGGGTGTTAAGCTAAGAGAATAAATTCTCCGCCACCAACAGAAATGTATTTGAAAGAAATCAGCTTAATATCTCAATTTGTAACGTCAGACACACAATCCATACAAGTCTGTTCCGGGATCGAACAGAACCGAAGGCACTTCTCACGAAGCCCTTGCACATCCGGATAATTTTCTAATCACGTCCGAACTTCCCGTCACTAAGGGTGATAAAACCTCTAAATCGGAGATCAGCCGATGTAGAGTAACTCGACGGTAATCCTTCCGTTTTCAAAAATATCCGGTCTTCAACACCGGTCATCAAATGCAATCCATAACGACGTATCACATATTCAGAATGGGTTATACGACCCCATGGTCCTTTCCCGGCTAACCCGAATAGTGAGCGATTATTCAAAAATAAGTGTGGCATTCAAATTCATCCAATTCACAACAAATACCAATCAAGGTAATTATTGATAGTCGGTTATTTAACTATCAATAAAGATGCGCAACATCATCAGATTCCAAATAATTTTCCAAATTATTTTATCTTCCAAAATACCTTTACTAGATATAAAATTTCCACACTTCAAAAATAAATCGATATTTATTTTTAAAACGAATTCCCATTTCTTTTATAAATTCCATAGTGAATTTATATTTCAAAATATCTACTGATATACGGTTTTCAAATCGATTTCAAATATTCAATTTCAATTTATCTTTACAAAGATAAATTTTTAACACACATTTCATTTTATATTGGAAAAGCATTTCCATACTTATTTAATAATAAGTAATTCACAAATCATTTATTTTCAACACTTGGAAAATATTCGATATATTAAACCAAATTAAGTATAAATTCATTCTTTAAGGAAATCTATTTGAGTCAAAACGAATGTTACGTAAAACATCGTTACAACGACTCAAAATCACTAGTATAGGGATTCGGAATTAAGATAGATATATAAATCCCAATACTATATAAAACATTTCCTTTCGGAAATCATTTACTATAACAACAGTGTTATAGTCCACCATTTCCTTATTTCTCGAAAACGTCTATTTCAACAATGAATGTTAAAATCTATGGTTTCGATAGTTAATACATTTTTAAACATTGTTAAAACAATTAAATTCATTTTTAATGTCACTTCTCCAAAACTATCCATTTTACTTGACAATATATTCACTGTCCAAAATCGTGAATATACTTCACTAATCACATTTCACCATTTTCTACACATTTTATTTCAAGAATTATCCACTATCCAAAATCGTGGATAAAATTCCCTTAATAACCTTCTATATTAAATTCATCAAATTTGATTTATTTTCGAATTTATAAAACAACGTTTATAAATTCTATTTCCATTTTATAACAATTTTGATTTATAAATCTTTTTTAATGACCTATTCAATTTATAACTCAATGTATATACCAAAGGTCCATCTTATAAGTTTATAACTTATAATTCATTTATTTTAAAAGAAATCGTTCTTTTAAACTTCACAAAATTTAAACCTTTCAGATTTCATTAACTTATGAAATCCCATTTATACTTCATTTTAACACTTATAGAAACTTGTCTTACAATCCAAATATTTTAAATTTATAAATATCCATTTTTGTACATCTTTATATATACATCGTTTTTAATAACTCAAAAATTCAAATTTAAGCTATTTTATAAATTACTTAACTATTTATTTCAAAAATAACCCTTCGGTTATATTTCACAAACATTAAAATTTACATAACTTTAAATTCATAACATTTATTTATTTAAGATAAATAAATTCAAAAATTTAATAAAATGTATACTTTCCAAAAATCACTTTAAAAATCTCTTTTAAAATCAACACCATTATTTTTAAACTTTCAAAATTGGATCCGATGATGCAACGCACCAATTAGTCAATCACAATTTTCAATATAATATATCAATATGATAACAGAATACATCACAATATCTGTAAGTAAATAAATACTGGTGAGGAATCCAGTTGGATTCCTCCAACCTGTTTCCCTGCATCCAAAGACGTTAGCACAATACCAATTCCACTTCGAGGTGGAATATCGCGGTATATGGGTTTTATAAAAATAATCCGCTTACTAACGGCGCAATAGGGTCTCATCCGCTATACGAGGCGGGAAATCATCAATCCAATATATACATATGCCAATATGTATATATTGCTATATATATAGATATATCCTACTATATCTAATATCACATCCAAATAGCAATCATATCAGTCAAATCAATAACTGTAATACCAAATATATTTTGAGTGAGAAAAATCTCACCTTAGCTTTTAATTTTCCATCCATTTCGGTTTGATTCCTCGATTTATAGACCTTACTGCATCTCGAACGAAACCCCATCTGGTCTTGCATCTTCGAGAACCTAGTCGCGGCGAATCCCTCACCGTAGCTTCCACTCGCCTGCTCGAACTCCATGGCCATGCGAGCCCTTCGACTCTGCTTTCTCGTGACCTCGAATCGCCACTCTCCTCCTATGCGTATGCGTACGCGAGCAGGCACCACCACACCGATTGCCAACTCGACCTCCTATCACCCAGTCGCGATGCCAAGGCAAGCGCCTCCACGCGACCTTGAGATTCGACTTCCCCTCCCTATTTGCGAGTGCTTCCCCCAATCGATTTTACGTCGTGGCCATTCCTTTAAATTTTCTTTGATTTCAATCTCAAAACGAGAGGTAAAGGGATTGTAGTGTCGCCCTTTTGATTTTATTTTGAACGAAAGTGTTTCGTATATAAATTTTTTTCTTTGAATGGAAGAGTTTTGCTGTTTTGAGTTGAAGAGGACAGAGGGAAGGAACGATAATATTTTGTTTTCTTTTCGTTTGGCTTCTCGATCGAGGATTGAGAATGAAGGGGAGGAATGGATTCATTTTAACGAGATTTATTGGGTATTCGATTTGAAAGAGGGGAGCTCAATTTCAAACAGGCTTCGGCCATTTTTTTTCTTCGTTCGATCTGGAACTGATTGAAAGAGGGAAGAACGAGAAATTTAAAAAGAGAGGGGATGGGTTGCACGATAATTTCGTGGTCTTCAGCGTGAACAACGGGGCGTGTTTCAAGGCTGAAACTAAGGGAAGACAATGTGCTGAGTTGACCAAATATCTAAATTACTAATGAATTTGAATTTGATTTTATTCTGATGCGTTTGCATATCGTACGGTCACGTATTAACTCTGAAAAATACGAAAATTGAAATCCGACAATAATTCAATATTACGGACCCAATGGAACTGGTTTCGTCGAATTCCGAGACTGTGCCCCGGACGGCTATTTTTAAATATCGATTCGAACAATAAAATTCAAAACTGAACAGAATAGTTTCAAATTCAATTCTGAAAGTTCTATTACCTTCAGTATCATCAATATAAATTTTGAAAGCTTTCGAAATATTTTTCTTCAGCTTATAATTGAAGATTCAAATTTTTATTCAACATTTAGTAGATTAAAATTATTTAAAGTTTAATCGCAAATTTCAAAGTTATATCGGGGATTCAAATTAAATCATCGTTCAAATATTAAAATTAATTAAATATTTTCATTTTAAATTGTTCGAAATTCTGGGTCGTTACAAACTTCCCTCCTTAAAAGAATTTCGTCCCGAAATTACAAGTTAGGAAAAAATGTCCTTAACTGGTCTACTATTTTTCAACATCCTAATAGTTTTATCAAATTTTCAAAACAAATCTTTCTACTAAAGATTCGTTATCATTCAACTAAATTTCCAAACCTTTCATAGTTTTCAAACAATATTGTTTACTTCAAAATTCAAATTTCAAATTCAAATTCAAATTTTAACTTTCAAAATTTTCTCAAAAATTTTCTAACACCCGAAATTTCCGAAAAATTTCGCCAGCGTATCCTTTGCGCGGCTAATACGGCACGACTACAAAACGTCCCTACGGACTCTCAGATTTCAAAAAGAAAAAGAAAAAGCCAAGCGGCTAGACAAGAAATCAGTAAATCTCATATCGAAATTCAAATACTTACCTTTTGTCGAGCAATTCAAATTTATCTTTGAAATCAAAATTCCAATTCCTTTATAATACCTGTATATCCTACTAGCCATAATATCTAGTTACATATTCACTATAAACTCCAATATAAACTCCTTATACAAAATTTTCCAATATAAACTCCTTATACATTTTTACTTCACTATTGAAGTTATATATTTATTCTCATTCAATTTTACATTTCACATTCATTTGAATTCAATTCACTATTCCAATCTAATTTGGATTCAGTTCAACTTCTGAATATTGAATTTTTATCAATTAACTTTCATTTATAACTGCTTATTTTAACTTGGTTTCAATTACTAATTCATCACAAATCCAATTCTCTTTATTCAAATTCGGTTTCAACATTTAGTTTGAATTTCATTTACTACCAAATTCAAAACAAGTTTAACATTCAGTTTTAATCTTATTCACGTACAATTGTGAATTCCATTCATTGAAAATTTATTTATTCTTACTTGAATTTATCTTTAAATTCGAACCATCCCTTTTATTTAGTTCACAATTCAAGGTTTAATTTCACTAATTTAACTTTCAATTTCGCTTTCATTAAATCACAATTGATTCACTTGTACTTACATTTATTTAACTTCATCTTTAAGTTAAATTTATTCTATCAAAATTCAATTTGTATAAGTTAACAACTTAATAATATTTCATAAATATCTTTATATAGCATTCCAGAGTTTACCAACATTTCAAAGCCATTTTGAAAACAATTCAAATTATCCTTTGAATTTCCAAAACAAAAACCCAAATTTTTCAAACAACTTCCATTTAAAACAATTTGGCAGCAATTCCTCTTTTGGAAACCCAAAAATGAACACCAACGATGCCGCGGTCATCATCGAAGTTATTTTCCAGCGATCGAAAAGAGTTTAGAGCTTTTCATTCCTTCAAAATATTTTTCAAAACCCTTGAAATTCATTTTCAAATCAAAAAAGATTTAAACTTCCAAATCTCCAAAATTTTCAGATTCTTTTCAAAACATTTCCAAAAACTTCTCTGGAATTCCGTTTTAAATTATAAGTCACAATTATAATTTATATTCTCAAATTTCATTTATATGTGAATTTATTTCTTAACTTTGGAGTTACGATTTGAATTTCTTATTCCATTTCATACAATAATGATAACTTTCAATATTATCTCTTTCCTAACAAACAAGCATCCATATACTATGATAATTCATAGAAAATCATTTCTTTTATATACAAAAATAATTTTGGGCAAAATTATTTCATTCACCCTATTTTAAAACAATATTATGCCGAATTGTTCTATTCGAGTGTTTAGAAACCCCTTCGATACAGTTTTGCAGACTGTGCCGACGAAGGTTCATATGCCACTCAATAAACCAATCATCACAATACAAAACAATTTTATATTCACTAACAAATACGCACTCATATCTATTATTACACTCAAACTCATTCTAGAGAACTACTGACTCTATCTCTAATGAGTAACACCCAACAGAGCAGGTTTGTCGCTTAACCATATGCTCTGATACCACGCTGTCACGAACCGAAATTTTCGACTTTCGAAAATTCGACATCGATACTCACTTTATCGACTGTCGAGCAATCGAGTGCCGGAAACTCCAATAGTGATGGTTTAAGAAAGAAGAAAAAGGCAGAAGAAGAAGAAAACAGAAGAAGAAGGAAGAAGAAAGAAGAAGAGAAGAAGAAAATAGAGAAGAACAACAGAAGCAGAAACAATATCAGAATCTTACACATCGCAGCGGAACAATATATAATAAATAAACACTAGTCTTTTAAAACAAAGAGCCATATCAGTTTATACATACATCAATCATCAGAGTCAGTATACAACTCAATACAACAATGGACAGTTATATAACTTGTCCTCATAGAGAATACACAGCGGAATAAATAATATCAGATACAAATACTACGTTGCGCCATCCAGCTTGCTTCCACAGCTCCAGAATATCCTGATAATATAACTCTAGGCTGCTCGTGTGGAAATTGGTGGGCACCCAGAGTTTAGAAGGGGAACAATAAACTCCGAGTCAGTCATGGTGACTGGTGTGAGATCGTAAAACAGTTATTTTTCATAAGGAAAATAAAACAAATACGCAATGCTTTTGGAAAATGAAACTACCATAAGACCTCCCGCCACACATACAATGCAAACGCAGAATTGGAGGAGATTTCTTCTTATGATAGTCAAAGATGCTTACTACGCAAAATCAAATCCTTTTTGATATTATTATTAGTGCATAGTGTAGAAAACAGTTCGAAAGTCTAATATTAATCTTAGCCAGCATAGACATTTCGAACTATGCCTACTATAGCTCCCATCCAAACGGTGGGGCGCCACCATAAGTGAATGATAGGTTCTACAACTAATACCGTACAAGGCTCGTATTGTTTCTTTGGATTTCCAACAAATGGTCAGGCTAAGGAACTTTCTATTCCACGAATAGAACGCCTCTGGAATGACGTCCCGAGAAATAACCTAACATTACGGTTAGATCTCTGCCAACACAAGGCCGGGTTACCTCTGCAAAAATAGGTAACTACTGACACGCGTATGCCATCCCCCGATCGTAACCGATCTTCCCGAGGATCCCCGATTTGCAACAAACCACATAATATAAATGCAGCAACCACATAGGTTAAGTATCTGGGCTCCATACCATGATACCACCCTTATCCAGAAGGAATGACATACACTAAGGGGCGCTACTCCCTAGAACCTTGCCGCATCCTTCCTGTTTTGACCATTTCCGGGGTGTGAGGCTCGACGAAGTCTCGTCCACAAAGCTACGCTTTTCAAAAGCCATGCTTCGGGTCAAACAAATGATCAACCTATGATCACAAAGATATAAGATCAAACAAATGATCATATCGCAAATGATCAAACACTGATCATTTCACAGCAACACTCAGTATGCCACGTTACCAAATTGGGAGTATATCGCTGATAAATTTCAACTACATAACCTCTGAGCTCATACGTCTCAGAGAAGGGTGTTAAGCTAAGAGAATAAATTCTCCGCCACCAACAGAAATGTATTTGAAAGAAATCAGCTTAATATCTCAATTTGTAACGTCAGACACACAATCCATACAAGTCTGTTCCGAGATCGAACAGAACCGAAGGCACTTCTCACGAAGCCCTTGCACATCCGGATAATTTTCTAATCACGTCCGAACTTCCCGTCACTAAGGGTGATAAAACCTCTAAATCGGAGATCAGCCGATGTAGAGTAACTCGACAGTAATCCTTCCGTTTTCAAAAATATCCGGTCTTCAACATCGGTCATCAAATGCAATCCATAACGACGTATCACATATTCGGAATGGGTTATACGACCCCATGGTCCTTTCCCGGCTAACCCGAATAGTGAGCGATTATTCAAAAATAAGTGTGGCATTCAAATTCATCCAATTCACAACAAATACCAATCAAGGTAATTATTGATAGTCGGTTATTTAACTATCAATAAAGATGCGCAACATCATCAGATTCCAAATAATTTTCCAAATTATTTTATCTTCCAAAATACCTTTACTAGATATAAAATTTCCACACTTCAAAAATAAATCGATATTTATTTTTAAAACGAATTCCCATTTCTTTTATAAATTCCATAGTGAATTTATATTTCAAAATATCTACTGATATACGGTTTTCAAATCGATTTCAAATATTCAATTTCAATTTATCTTTACAAAGATAAATTTTTAACACACATTTCATTTTATATTGGAAAAGCATTTCCATACTTATTTAATAATAAGTAATTCACAAATCATTTATTTTCAACACTTGGAAAATATTCGATATACTTAAACCAAATTAAGTATAAATTCATTCTTTAAGGAAATCTATTTGAGTCAAAACGAATGTTACGTAAAACATCGTTACAACGACTCAAAATCACTAGTATAGGGATTCGGAATTAAGATAGATATATAAATCCCAATACTATATAAAACATTTCCTTTCGGAAATCATTTACTATAACAACAGTGTTATAGTCCACCATTTCCTTATTTCTCGAAAACGTCTATTTCAACAATGAATGTTGAAATCTGTGGTTTCGATAGTCAATACATTTTTAAACATTGTTAAAACAATTAACTTCATTTTTAATGTCACTTCTCCAAAACTATCCATTTTACTTGACAATATATTCACTGTCCAAAATCGTGAATATACTTCACTAATCACATTTCACCATTTTCTACACATTTTATTTCAAGAATTATCCACTATCCAAAATCGTGGATAAAATTCCCTTAATAACCTTCTATATTAAATTCATCAAATTTGATTTATTTTCGAATTTATAAAACAACGTTTATAAATTCTATTTCCATTTTATAACAATTTCGATTTATAAATCTTTTTTAATGACCTATTCAATTTATAACTCAATGTATATACCAAAGGTCCATCTTATAAGTTTATAACTTATAATTCATTTATTTTAAAAGAAATCGTTCTTTTAAACTTCACAAAATTTAAACCTTTCAGATTTCATTAACTTATGAAATCCCATTTATACTTCATTTTAACACTTATAGAAACTTGTCTTACAATCCCAATATTTTAAATTTATAAATATCCATTTTTGTACATCTTTATATATACATCGTTTTTAATAACTCAAAAATT
Source organism: Allium fistulosum (assembly GCA_030737815.1). Lineage (NCBI taxonomy): Eukaryota > Viridiplantae > Streptophyta > Magnoliopsida > Asparagales > Amaryllidaceae > Allium > Allium fistulosum. Next base: position 416,789,793 of record CM060907.1, on the reverse strand, counting down.
CAAATTTAAGCTATTTTATAAATTACTTAACTATTTATTTCAAAAATAACCCTTCGGTTATATTTCACAAACATTAAAATTTACATAACTTTAAATTCATAACATTTATTTATTTAAGATAAATAAATTCAAAAATTTAATAAAATGTATACTTTCCAAAAATCACTTTAAAAATCTCTTTTAAAATCAACATCGTTATTTTTAAACTTTCAAAATTGGATCCGATGATGCAACGCACCAATTAGTCAATCACAATTTTCAATATCATATATCAATATGATAACAGAATACATCACAATATCTGTAAGTAAACAAATACTGGTGAGGAATCCAGTTGGATTCCTCCAACCTCTTTCCCTACATCCAAAGACGTTAGCACAATACCAATTCCAATTCGAGGTGGAATATCGCGGTATATGGGTTTTATAAAAATAATCCGCTTACTAACGGCGCAATAGGGTCTCATCCGCTATACGAGGCGGGAAATCATCAATCCAATATATACATATGCCAATATGTATATATTGCTATATATATATATAGATATATCCTACTATATCTAATATCACATCCAAATAGCAATCATATCAGTCAAATCAATAACTGTAATACCAAATATATTTTGAGTGAGAAAAATCGCACCTTAGCTTTTAATTTGCCATCCATTTCGGTTTGATTCCTCGATTTATAGACCTTACTGCATCTCGAACGAAACCCCATCTGGTCTTTCATCTTCGAGAACCTAGTCGCGGCGAATCCCTCACCGTAGCTTCCACTCGCCTGCTCGAACTCCATGGCCACGCGAGCCCTTCGACTCTGCTTTCTCGTGACCTCGAATCGCCACTCTCCTCCTACGCGTATGCGTACGCGAGTAGGCACCACCACACCGATTGCCAACTCGACCTCCTATCACCCAGTCGCGATGCCAAGGCGAGCGCCTCCACGCGACCTTGAGATTCGACTTCCCCTCCCTATTCGCGAGTGCTTCCCCCAATCGATTTTACGTCATTGCCATTCCTTTAAATTTTCTTTGATTTCAATCTCAAAACGAGAGGTAAAGGGATTGTAGTGTCGCCCTTTTGATTTTATTTCGAACGAAAGTGTTTCGTATATAAATTTTTTTCTTTGAATGGAAGAGTTTTGCTGTTTTGAGTTGAAGAGGACAGAGGGAAGGAACGATAATATTTTGTTTTCTTTTCGTTTGGCTTCTCGATCGAGGATTGAGAATGAAGGGGAGGAATGGTTTCGTTTTAACGAGATTTATTGGGTATTCGATTTGAAAGAGGGAAGCTCAATTTCAAACTGGCTTCGGCCATTTTTTTTTTCTTCGTTCGATCTGGAACTGATTGAAAGAGGGAAGAACGAGAAATTTAAAAAGAGAGGGGATGGGTTGCACGATAATTTCGTGGTCTTCAGCGTGAACAACGGGGCGTGTTTCAAGGCTGAAACTAAGGGAAGACAATGTGCTGAGTTGACCAAATATCTAAATTACAAATGAATTTGAATTTGATTTTATTCTGATGCGTTTGCATATCGTACGGTCACGTATTAACTCTGAAAAATACGAAAATTGAAATCCGACAGTAATTCAATATTACGGACCTAATGGAACCGGTTTCGTCGAATTCCGAGACTGTGCCCCGGACGGCTATTTTTAAATATCGATTCGAACAATAAAATTCAAAACTGAACAGAACAGTTTCAAATTCAATTCTGAAAGTTCTATTACCTTCAGTATCATCAATATAAATTTTGAAAGCTTTCGAAATATTTTTCTTCAGCTTATAATTGAAGATTCAAATTTTTATTCAACATTTAGTAGATTAAAATAATTTAAAGTTTAATCGCAAATTTCAAAGTTATATCGGGGATTCAAATTAAATCATCGTTCAAATATTAAAATTAATTAAATATTTTCATTTTAAATTGTTCGAAATTCTGGGTCGTTACAGGATTCCTCACCAGTATTTATTTATTTACAGATATTGTGATGTATTCTGTTATCATATTGATATATGATATTGAATATTGTGATGGACTAATTTGGTGCGTTGCATCATCAGATCCAATTTTGAAAGTTTAAAAATAACGATGTTGATTTTAAAAGAGATTTTAAAGTGATTTTTGGAAAGTATACGTTTTATTAAATTTTTGAATTTATTTATCTTAAATAAATAAATGTTATAAATTTAAAGTTATGAAAATTTTAAATTGTGAAATATAATTGAAAGGTGATTTTTGAAATAAATAGTTAAGTAATTTATAAAATAGTTTAAATTTGGATTTTTGAATTATTAAAAACGATGTATATAAAAGATGTACAAAATTGATATTTATCAATTAAAATCATTGGAATTTTAAAACGAGTTTTTATAAGGGTAAAAAAAATGAAATTTATAGAATTATAAATTATGAAGATATGAAATTTATAGAATTATAAATTGTGAAGATAGGAAATTTATAGAATTATAAATTGTGAAGATATGAAATTTATCGATTTATAAATTGTGAAGTTATAAAATGAATGAAATTGTAGAATAAAAGATTTATAAGAAATTTACTTATAAATTGGATTTTTGCCTTTAAATGAAATATTGATCGAATTTGTTAATAAAGAAGATTTATAAATCAAAGATGTTACAAAATAGAAATAGAATTTATAAACGTCGTTTTATAAATTCGAAATCAATTAAATTTGATAAATTAAATATAGAAGGTTATTAAAGAAGATATATTCGTGATTTTGAATAGCGAATCTTTATTGAAATAAAATGTGTAGAGATGATTGAAATTTGGTTAAGTAAATTATATTCACGATTTTGGACAGTGAATATATTATTGAGTAAAATAGATATTGTTTGGGAAAGTGACATTTAAAATGAAGTTAATTGTTTTAAAAGATGTTTTTAAAATGTGTTAAATATCGAAACCATAGATTTCAACATTTTATTGTTGAAATAGACGTTTTCGAGAAATAAGGAAATGGTGGACAATAACATTGTTGTTATAGTAAATGGTTTCCGAAAGGAGATATTTTTGTGTAGTATTGGGATTTATATATCTATCTTAATTTCGAATCCCTATACTAGTGATTTTGAGTTGTCGTAACGATGTTTTACGTAACATTCGTTTTGACTCAAATAGATCTCCTTAAAGAATTAAATATATACTTAACATTTATTTAAGTATATCGAATATTTTTAAATGTTGAAAATAAATAGATTTGGAATTACTTATTGCTAAATAAGTATGGAATTGCTTTTCCAAAATAAAATGAAACGTTTGGAGAATTTATCTTTGAAAAGATAAATTGAAAGTGAATATTTAAAATCGATTTGAAAATCGATTTGAAAATCATATATCAATAGATATTTGAGAATATAAATTCACTATGGAATTTGTAAAAGAAATGGGAATTTGTTTTAAAAATAAACGTTGATTTATTTTTGAAGTGTGGAAATTATATATCTAGTAAAGATATTTTGGAAAATAAATAATTTGGAAAATTATTTGGAATCTGACGATGTTGCGCATCTTTATTGATAGTTAAATAACCGACTATCAATATTTACCTTTAAATAGGTATTTGTTGTGAATTGGATGAATTTGAATGCCACACTTATTTTTGAATAAGCGCTCACTATTCGGGTTAGCCGGGAAAGGACCATGGGGTCGTATAACCCATTCCGAATATGTGATACGTCGCAATGAATTGCATTTGATGACCGGTGTTGAAGACCGAATATTTTTGAAAACGGAAGGATTACCGTCGAGTTACTCTACATCGGCTGATCTCCGATTTAGAGGTTTTATCACCCTTAATGACGGGAAGTCCGGACGTGATATGAAAATTATCCGGATTTGCTAGGGCTTCGTGAGGAGTGCCTTCGGTTCTGTTCGATCCCGGAACAAACTTGTATGGATTGTGTGTCTGACGTTACAAATTGAGATATAAAGCTGATTTCTTTCAAATACATATCTGTTGGTGGCGGAGAATTTATTCTCTTAGCTTAACACCCTTCTCTGAGACGTACGAGCTCAGAGGTTATGTAGTTGAAATTTATCAGCGATATTTTCCCAATTTGGTAATGTGACATGCTGAGTGTTGTTGTGTGATGATCAGTGTTTGATCATTTGTGATATGATCATTTGTTTGATCATTTATCTTTGTGATCATAGGTTGATCATCTGTTGACCCGAAGCATGGCTTTGTGACAAAGCGTAGCTTTGTGGATGAGACTTCGTCAGACCTCACACCCCGGAAATGGTCAAAACAGGAAGGATGCAGCAAGGTTCTAGGGAGTAGCGCCCCTTAGTGTATGTCATTCCTTCTGGATAGAGGTGGTATCATGGTATGGAGCCCAGATATTTAACCTATGTTGATGCTACGAGTTTATTACTTTGTGGTTGTTGGAAATCAAGGATCCTCGAGAAGATCGGTTACGATCGGGGGATGGCATACGCGTGTTAGTAGTTACCTATTTTTGCAGAGGTAACCCGGCCTTGTGTTGGTAGAGATCCGGTTAGGTTCTCGGGACGTCATTCCAAAGGCGTTTCCATGTGGCAATGGGAAGTTCCTTGGCCTGACCATTTGTTGGAAATCTAAAGAAACAATACGAGACTTGTACGGTTTTAGTTGTAGAACCTTCCATCTAATATGGTAGCTATAGTAGGCATACTATAATGGTACCTATGCTGGCTAAGATTTATATTCTATTTTGGAAATGTTTTCTACACTATGCACTAATAATAATATCAAAAAGAATTTGATTTTGCTCAGTAAGCATCTTTGACTATCATAAGAAGAAATCTCCTCCAATTCTGCGTTTGCATTGTGTGTGTGGCGGGAGGTCTTATGGTAGTTTCATTTTCCAAAAGCATTGCGAAATTGACTTTAAAATCTTCCTATTGTTTATTTTAAAAGATAAACTGTTTTACGATCTCACACCAGTCACCATGACTAACTCGGAGTTTATTGTTTCCCTTCTAAACTCTGGGTGTCCACCAATTTTCCACACGGGTAGCCTAGAGTTATGTTATCAGGATATTCTGGATATTCTGGAGCTTTGGAAGCAAGCTGGATGGCAAGACGTAGTATTTGTATTTGATATTATTTATTCCGCTGTGTATTCTGTATGAGGACAAGTTATATAACTGTCCATTGATGTGATGTGTTGTATTGAGTTGTATATTGACTCTGTTGACGTATGTATAAACTGATAAAATTCTTTGTTTAAAAGATTACTGATTTATCTATTATATATTGTTCCGCTGCGAATGTGAGATTCTGATATTGTTTCTGTTTTTGATATTGTTCTGTTGTTCTCTTTCTTTTTCTTCTTTCTTCTTCTTCTACCTTTTTCTCCTTCTTAAACCATCATGGTTCGTATTTCCGTTCATTTTGAGTTAATCTATGGAGATTAGTGTTTAATCAAGAGGTACGGATTTGCGGGTCGTGACATGTAATGTTAGTATTTATATTTTATAATCTATTCTAAGGTTGTTGTCATCAAAACCATCATCTCATGGACTAACAGACTTATCTATCTATGTGAGTTAAGAAACAAAATGTCTGGGCAAGGCTTAGATATACAAGAAATGCTCTAACTTACTCGGCTTCATTCTTAATCGAGGGACAATATAAGTTGAGAAATCGAAAATGTGTTAAGTATACGAACCTCGATTTTTATAAGCGAACGTTTTAACTAGATAGTCAATTAGTCGACTATCGAACTTGACCAAATATGACTTAAGAAGAATTGAAAAGCTTTAAGATTTTATACCAATGAGAACCCCTATGAAGGTGCTTTGGTATGAAACGTTTCTAGATTTTACTTATTTATGAATGAACCAAAATTGAGTTAATTGAAAATTCATCGAATTAGTTTTTAAGAGTCATAGATCGGTAAGTGTTCACTTACTGAATACCACTTCAAAACTATAATACAAATTCTATGTTTTGGAAGCAGTTGGGAAGTGAAATACTGTAGAGATAAACTGTCTATCTTAAGGTTTAGTCCAAGGGAGAGGTCATCATTAGCATTTGTTGGAGGATTTATACGGGAATCCAATTGGGGTTTCATTTCTATTTGAGTAGTCAAGACTCATGTGAGAGATGTCGAACATGACCTCAACATCTGAAATGATAGAAAATAGAGTAGGATGCATAACCTGGGGATTTGCTGACCCACGTTAGGGTATTATCAACTCCAAATCTAGAGATACTTATCGACTATTGGCAGATGGAAGTTGATGATATTAGGTTCAACGTTGTTCATGTTTATGTTTGAATGATGGGCCGCTTATATTAACCTTAATATTATATTTTATATAATGATATACGATGCTCAGAAGGTACTTTTGATCCTTGCAAAAGATTGGAATCGGCATCGATCGAAGGGATCTCGATGGAAAAATCAAACATGTGAACGTACCTTAGCAGTTTTAAATGTAACATAATATTGTTGTGGTGTGACCGATGTGTGATATCCCGGAATTTTAGGCAAATAATTATGTAATAATCTTCTTTTATAAATCATTTATAATAATCTAAAATTTATTCTTTTCCTAAACAAATATAATAAGTATTAATTTAAATATATATAGGTAGATTTTAAAGAGAATTTGGATTTGAAATTCAAATGTAAACATCTTAGAAATAAGTTGGATTTAAAAAAAATATGTATATATGATTTTTATTAGTATATGATTTGTTTTATATCATTGTCTTTAAAATTAAATAAAGAGAAGTTTAAATATTAAAAACACTTATGACATTAATAAATATAAAACTAAATTTAAAATATAATAAATATATATACATATATATAAAAACATATAAAACATATTTATACAACATAAATTACAAATGTAAGCTTAGGAATTCATGTAATTACAAGTGTAAGTTATTTCAACAAGTGGCATTATTTTCTATTTATTTTTAAAAATAAAAAAATAAAGGATTAAGCCTAGCTATAAATTATCTCTACTCCACTCTTTTCTTCTTCTTTTATCAGTACATTTGCAAAACAAAACAAAGAAAACAAAACCTGTATACTTAAAACCAGAGAAGGAATTAAATTCAAACTACATCAAGCTTTTGCAATCTAAAACCTGAAGCTCAACATAATTCAAATTCAACTCAGATCAAAGAAATCTCTTTCACAAATACAATCTGAAGCTAAGCAAAGGATCATCTCAACTAAATTCTAGTTTCAAGTGGCAAGATCAAAACAAAGTTTCAAGATCAACTAACAATTTTCAAAACTATTCTCTGTTCCTCTGTTCAAAATACAAGCGAGTAAACAAAGCTTTAAATCTGTTTTAAAATCATGTTGCATGCAGTAAAACTTGAAGTAAACTGGTGATAAGTGTTTGCATGATTGTTTTAAGATGAATGCATGAATATATGTATATAGAAATTGTGTGCATGTTTGAGCATATGTATATGCATGACTCTGTTTTGACTTACAGACCAAATAATCACACAAAACTCAAAATCACTCCACTCAATCAATTATAGGATATAGTGCCTAAAGGGAATGTGTTTGAATTGGTGAAATCCTATCTTTAAAAATAAACTAAGTAAAATTATTGAGTTATTATCTGAAAATAATAAATTTACAGTGAAAAAGGAAATATGTACAGAAATCGATTTCTTTAATCCATGATTTCTCCTATATAACTAAACTCGACATAGGAAAGCATGATTTTTGGTAGCCTTATTTTGATTTTTAGTTGGGTAATTGTTGATGAAAAGAGGGATGCTCGGAATGGGTCGTGGGGGTGGTTTTCTGGTGATCGCGAAAGCTTGTGGCTTCGGGGTCTTGATCAAAGGAGGCTGGAGAAAGGTCGTAGGTCGGCGACCATGGGAAAAATAATAGCTTGATTTTTGTGGTGACGTGGTGGTGGGGCGATAAGAATATAGGGTTTAGAGCCTCATTTTGACGAGATGTGCTGGTCGTTCGATTCCGACAACTTGAGGATATCGGAATGTCTAGATGGAGGAGAGAAGGAAGATAGCAGGTAGGTGCAGCCTCTAGCAAGGCAGTGATATCTCCGATGGACAATGGAGGTGGCGCAGGGTAGATATAGGCGATGGACCGTTTCGGGGTAGGGATAGATTTGCTCGTTTTTTATTTTTGGGACGTCGGGAAGTTTCTGGGTGGTCGAAGTGGTGGAGGGGGCCATCGGCGACTGGGTAGCGTCGTCGGCGATGGTCGACGTATCTCCGTTCACGTGTGCACGTGAACATGTATCCCCTGGGTGTCTGGTGTTTTTTTTGCTGAAGTATAGGAGAGAGGAGCGAGAGTAGCTCGGGTTTGCTTTAGAGATTTACTAGGTTGGGCTCGGGATTTTCGTTAGATTGGATCGGGTTAGTTCAGAAGTTGTTAGACAAGTAAAGGGATTTGGTAAGAAGAGTTCGTAGGCTTGGGTTGAGCCTGCATACTTTTAAAATATTTGAAATTATCAAAGTCTTAAGTAAAGCATAATATTAAACAAGTTTTCTAATAGGTTCTAACAAATCCTTTAAAGAACATAGTTTATTTAAATACTTGGTTAGTAAAAGGTTATGTTGACAATTTATTTCCTATTTTAATTAAGTAATTAAAGAGAAATTAATTAATGATTAAGGATTAATTAATTAATAATTAAAGGTTATAAATTAATTAATTAGAGATTAATTAATTGGTAATTAGAGATTAATTAATTGGTAATTAGAGATTAATTAATTGGTAATTAGAGATTAATTAATGTAAGTAATTAGAATGACAATTACTTAATGTAAGTAATTTAAGGATTAATTAATTTAATTAGTAATTAAAGGTTAAAATTAATTAATAATTAAAGGTTAATTAATCGAGGATAATTAACCAATGGGATAATTACTTAATGAAAGTAATTATGGATAATTAATTTTGATGGATAATAAAGGGTGATTAATTAATGGTTGTAATTAATTAATGTTACGTAAGCAGGATTTAAAAGTAATTAAATTAATTAGAATGGTACTATTAATTTAACTTGCTTATGGATGATTAAGATATATTGAATGACTTGGATTATTTGATATCTCTGATACGTGATTTGTGGTGCTTTGTGATATGAGATACTTTGGTTGAATTGTGATATTGTGGGTTATCTATCTGAGATGAATTGTTGTGTGAATATGAAATCCTGAATATAAATTGTATTGTGTAAACGTAAACAATTTGGCTTAAAGAATAACATTGGATTCGAAGAGACCGGGGTCGGGTATTAGTAAATACCCGAAACCACATCGATTTGTAATCTACAATAATTCTTTATTGATTTGATATGTGCAATCAATAGGCTGGAATGGAATAATTTGAAGAAACTGGACCATTTAAACTAATTTTTGGTACTTAGATATAGATTTGTGAAGTAAGTGTTGACTATAACAAGTTGAGAACTTGTAGTAAAGTACGAGTTACCCGGGTTTTTAAAGAAGTTTTACAACCTTAGAGTTTCAAATTATATGGGTTTACTCACGCTGGTTTCCAGCCTGACTTGGGTGTTACTTTATTGTAATGCTCGGGTTAGACCGAGTATTACAGATTTTCAGGTAAGGACGTTCTGGAGCTCAGGAGGCGAGCTGGAGGGCAGGAACGTACGGAATGTATTCCACCGTGATATATTGTAGTTTGTTTGGAACATGTTGATTGTATCTATTCGGTGTTTGTGTATATGTTGTAACTCTGATGTATTAAAGTGTAATCTGATAAGTACAGTTTTCCTTTGTATAACTGTTATTATTTGATATTATATTTTGATCCGCTGCGAATGTGAGAAACTGTGTTTTTGGTGTTTCTGTTTCTTCTCCTTCTTCTACCTCTTTTCTTCTTTTCCTAACTATTTGGAATTTTCGGAATCGAAAATTCCGGGTCGTTACATTTGGTATCAGAGCTGAAGGTTAAGCGAGAACCTTGGCTCTGGTGGGTGTACTCATTAAGAAAAGGGTAAGTGGAACCCTAGAATGAGTTAAGTATATATATATATATATATGAGAGCGTACTTGTTATTTTCTTATATAAAGCTTTTAAATGGTTTTAAAAATAAATGATTTTTTATAAGATTATATTTTGATAAATAAAGAAATATTTCTTTCTAATAAATATTAAGGTAATCGGTTGTTAAATCATTGGAATTAAATAAAATAATGAGAATTAAGTCATAATAGAAATACAACCAAACTGAAATTGAATGAAGATAAGTTTGAAATGGATCCAAACTGAAATTAAAATCTTGAATTTGTAGAAGTGTTATCAGAATAAAGATAATAATAAATTGGTTTCCAGATATGATAACCTTGGTTATTATTATACATGGTTGTTGTGTTTAATAATGAAATGTTTTAGGGAAGTAAACTTTTAGGTGAGTATGTCTTATTAATTGGAATTGAAGGAAATTTAAAATTGTGAAGTTTTAAATCTAAGTCCAGAAAACTTGAAACTTGTTTTAAAGAAATTTGTTTTGGATTAAAACCAAAGGTGGTTTAAAATTTAAAGTATAACTTGGTGTGCAAAGAAAATAAATGTATATATGTGTGGATATACATAATATCAAAGATGATTTGAAATAAACTCTGAAGTGTTGAGTTTTGATTCTACCTGGAGTGTGATTTAAAAACCCAAAGAGAAATAAGTCTTTGAACTTATAAGTGAGAAGGGATATTGATAAGAAGTTTAAAATTTGAAATGGAGAACTCAAATTGAGTAAGGTTGATTGGATTAAATAAATTGAATTTAACTTAGAGAAGTTAAATGGGTTGATGTGAGATCTGGAAATGGGTAATGGATGTCACTGATTGGTGTTTGGATAATTTGGATGTTTATTTACCTTAGCTTATCCTGATATCATCCTATTATTATTAATAATCTATGGAACTGTGAATTAGGTTATTTAAATGAATTAAGAAGTAGATTGAGATAATATATATTCCATTACTAGAATTTAATGGAATTTAACTTTAATTTAAAATTGTTTAATGGTTTTGATTATTAGAGATAAAAGATTAACTTATGAAAATGAAGTCACCTTGAACTTAAGATTTGAATGTTTAAAATGAAGGATGAAATAAAATGGGAGTTGGATATTTTTATGATTAGAACTCATTTTATAGAAAAGTAATATTGTTAATAACTTTATAAAAGAGTAAACAAATTTGAATATTTGATTTGGAATAAACAAAGTTATATATCTTTGTTATATATGATAAACTCCCCTTGTTGAATCTATAGCCAGAAGAAAAGGGTTTTTGAAAGTATTTGAAGTATAAAAAGGGAATTTATACAAGTATGAAGTGATCCAAAGATTTTCAAAGTTATATATATCTATATCTATATATAAGGGATTTTATGAGAATGAATTTGGAAAAGGTTTTGGAACCTATGGATTTTGGAAAGGCTTTTGATTTTTGAGAAAAATCAGTTTTGGGAATTTGGAAAGCCAAGTTTGGAGCTATCGATTTGGGATATCGATTTTGTTTAAAGAAGATTTTGATATAAATCATAAAGGGTATGATTTTAAGATACTATAAGTGTATAGTATAAAGAGTTTTGAGAATGGCTTTGGGGAAAAAGGATCTCCCTTGAAATGAACTTCTCAGGAGTGCCAAAAGGTGGTACTGCCTTGAACCCTAAGGGAGGTTCTAAAGTTGATCCTGTGAGGAGTCCGGACAAACTAGTTCCTGAGGATTATTGGATAGCGAAAGTCGAGGGCGCTGATGCCTACAGAGGCATTTGGGTTATCCTGTGACTCGATGTCGCTACGATCTACTGTGTGGACCATAGCGAAAATCGTGTGGAGGATGAGTGCCAACAGTCTTCACTTGATTTTGCCGGGACGGCAATGTAACATCGGTAGGCTGCGATCTATGGTCGAGTGGAGGAGTTTCATTTTTTGGCAGCGAAATTCGAGGGCGCTGATGCCTACGGTTATATGGGTTTTTGCTGTGATAGCAATGTAAAGCCCAGATATAACTGCGATCTGTAGCGGGTTCCGTGGTGTAATCGAGGGGCGCGGAGGCCTACAGTTATCTATGGATTTTGCCGGGATGACAACGTAACCATCGGTTTAACTACGACCATGGATGGGGGTGATGATTTCCAGAGCATTCTTACCAAAAGTGTTTTCTATATTTTCACCAAAATATTTTCTAAGTATTTTCACTGGGTGTTGAAAATGGGTTTGCCAAGTACTTATAGATTTTCAGTCCTACGCCTGATCAACGTATGACCGAATTTCTGTGAGAACAAGGATGGACTTATTAAAACATCGAGTTATAAAAAGTATTTTATAAAACTATTTTGGTAATATTATGTAGATTTTAAAGTGTTTTAAAAAAAATTAATAAAAGGAGTTAAGAGTTAAAATGTTCAAAGAGTAATTTGGCTGATAATAAGCATTTTAAAATATTCTGGCTTCATTCCTTTTCGAGGACGAAAAGATTCAAAGGGGGGAGGAATGTGATATCCCGGAATTTTAGGCAAATAATTATGTAATAATCTTCTTTTATAAATCATTTATAATAATCTAAAATTTATTCTTTTCCTAAACAAATATTATAAGTATTAATTTGAATATATATATAAGTAGATTTTAAAGAGAATTTGGATTTGAAATTCAAATGTAAACATCTTAGAAATAAGTTGGATTTAAAAAAAAATATGTATATATGATTTTTATTAGTATATGATTTGTTTTATATCATTGTCTTTAAAATTAAATAAAGAGAAGTTTAAATATTAAAAACACTTAAGACATTAATAAATATAAAAATGAATTAAAAATATAATAAATATATATATATATATATATAAACATATAAAACATATTTATACAACATAAATTACAAATGTAAGCTTAGGAATTCATGTAATTACAAGTGTAAGTTATTTCAACAAGTGGCATTATTTTCTTTTTATTTTTAAAAATAAAAAAATAAAGGATTAAGCCTGGCTATAAATTATCTCTACTCCACTCTTTTCTTCTTCTTCTTTTATTAGTACATTTGCAAAACAAAACAAAGAAAAAAAAACCTGTATACTTAAAACCAGAGAAGGAATTAAATTCAAACTACATCAAGCTTTTGCAATCTAAAACCTGAAGCTCAACATAATTCAAATTCAACTCAGATCAAAGAAATCTCTTTCATAAATACAATCTGAAGCTAAGCAATGGATCATCTCAACTAAATTCCAGTTTCAAGTGGCAAGATCAAAACAAAGTTTCCAGATCAACTAACAATTTTCAAAACTATTCTTTGTTCCTCTGTTCAAAATACAGGTGAGTAAACAAAGCTTTAAATCTGTTTTAAAATCTTGTTGCATGTAGTAAAACTTGAAGTAAACTGGTGATAAGTGTTTGCATGATTGTTTTAAGATGAATGCATGAATATATGTATATAGAAATTGTGTGCATGTTTGACCATATGTATATGCATGACTTTGTTTTTGACTTACAGATCAAATAATCACACAAAACTCAAAATCTCTCCACTCAATCAATTATAGGATATCGTGCCTAAAGGGAATGTGTTTGAATTGGTGAAATCCTATTTTTAAAAATAAACTAAGTAAAATTATTGAGTTATTATCTGAAGATAATAAATTTACAATGAAAAAGGAAATATGTACAGAAATCGATTTCTTTAATCCATGATTTCGCCTATATAACTAAACTCGATATGGGAAAGCATGATTTTTGGTAGCCTTATTTTGATTTTTAGTTGGGTAATTGTTGAGGAAAAGAGGGATGCTCGGAATGGGTCGTGGAGGTGGTTTTCTGGTGATCGCGAAAGCTTGTGGCTTCGGGGTCTTGATCAAAGGAGGTTGGAGAAAGGTCGTGGGTCGACGACCATGGGAAAAATAATAGCTTGATTTTTCTGGTGACGTGGTGGCGGGGTGAAGGGAATATAGGTTTGGAGCCTCGTTTTGACGAGATGTGCTTGTCGTTCGATTCCGACAACTTGAGGATATCAGAATGTCTGGATGGAGGAGAGAAGGAAGATAGCAGGTAGGTGCAGCCTCTAGCAAGGTGGCGAGATCTCCGATGGACAATGGCGGTGGCGCAGGGTAGATATAGGCATTGGAACATTTCGGGGTAGGGATAGATTTGCTCGATTTTGATTTTTGGGACGTCGGGAAGTTTCTGGGTGGTCGAAGTGGTGGAGGGGGTCATTGGCGACTGGGTAGCGTCATCGGCGATGGTCGGCGTATCTGCGTTCACGTGTGCACGTGCACGTGTATCCCCTGGGTGTCTGGTGTTGTTTTTGCTGAAGTATAAGAGAGAGGAGCGAGAGTAGCTCGGGTTTGCTTTAGAGATTTGCTAGGTTGGGCTCGGGATTTTCGTTAGATTGGATCGGGTTAGTTCACAAGCTATTAGACAAGTAAAGGGATTTGGTAAGAAGAGTTCATGGGATTGGGTTGAGCCTGCATACTTTTAAAATATTTGAAATTATTAAAGTCTTAAGTAAAGCATAATATTAAACAAGTTTTCTAATAGGTTCTAACAAATCCTTTAAAGAAAATATTTTATTTAAATACTTGGTTAGTAAAAGGTTATGTTGACAATTTGTTTCCTATTTTAATTAAGTAATTAAAGAGAAATTAATTAATTAATGATTGAAGATTAATTAATTAATAATTTAAGGTTATAAATTAATTAATTAAATATTAATTAATTGGTAATTAGAGATTAATTAATTGGTAATTAGAGATTAATTAATTGGTAATTAGAGATTAATTAATGTAAGTAATTAGAATGATAATTACTTAATGTAAGTAATTTAAGGATTAATTTGTTAAGGGTTAATTAATTTAATTAGTAATTAAAGGTTAAAATTAATTAATAATTAAAGGTTAATTAATTGAGGATAATTAACCAATAGGATAATTACTTAATGAAAGTCATTATGGATAATTAATTTAGATAATAAAGGGTGATTAATTAATGGTTTGTAATTAATTAATGTTACGTAAGCAGGATTTAAAAGTAATTAAATTAATCAGAAATGGTACAGTTAATTTAACTTGCTTATGGATGATTAAGATATATTGAATGACTTAGATTACTTGATATCTCTGATACGTGATTTGTGCTACTTTGTGATATGAGATACTTTGGTTGAATTTTGATATTGTGGGTTATTTATCTGAGATGAATTGTTGTGTGAATATGAAATCCTGAATATAAATTGTATTGCATAAACGTAAACAATTTGGCTTAAAGAATAACATTGGATTCGAAGAGACCGGGGTCGGGTATTAGTAAATACCCGAAACCACTTCGATTTGTATTCTACAATAATTCTTTATTGATTTGATATGTGCAATCAATAAGCTAGAATGGAATAATTTTAAGAAACTGGACCATTTAAACTAATTTTTGGTACTTAGATATAGATTTGTGAAGTAAGTGTTGACTATAACAAGTTGAGAACTTGTAGTAAAGTACGAGTTACCCGGGTTTTTAAAGAAGTTTTACAACCTTAGAGTTTCAAATTATATGGGTTTACTCACGCTGGTTTCCAACCTGACTCGGGTGTTACTTTATTGTAATGCTCGGGTTAGACCGAGTATTATAGATTTTCAAGCAAGGACGTTCTGGAGCTCAGGAGGCGAGCTGGAGGGCAGGGACGTATAGAGTGTATTCCACCGTGATATATTGTAGTTTGTATGGAACATGTTGATTGTATCTGTCCGGTGTTTGTGTATATGTTGTAACTCTGATGTATTAAAGTGTAATTTGACAAGTACAGTTTTCCTTTGTATAACTGTTATTATTTGATATTATATTTTGATCCGCTGCGAATGTGAGAATCTGTGTTTTTGGTGTTTCTGTTTCTTCTTCTTCTTCTACCTCTTTTCTTCTTTTCCTAACTATTTGGAATTTTCAGGATCGAAAATTCCGGGTCGTTACACAATGTAAGAATCATAGCTATTTCATATGGTGTATATTATAAACTCTAAACATTATCTATTATATCGCTAAATTAACTTAATGAATAATTGGTTTCTTTGAGGGGAAAACTATTATGGGAATCCATACGGTCTCAACAGTACTGTTACATGTAGCGGGTATCTTAGGTCTTCTCATACCAAACATATATCTGACACTTATTTTTTGTTTTTCCTAAAATTCCTTGCGTACTCTTTTGATTAGGCTGAGTAAAGCAAGTTTTACGTTGGACGATTCAAAGTTTAGGAGACGAGCTGGAGGTTTCCACTATCTATATATTTCTATTTTTGTTGCATTGTGTGACGCCCCACCTCAATACCCATGCTAGCCAAGGACACTACGATGTAGTGCTGTCAACTAGCACGGAGAATAAGGCTGTTGAGGAGCGACCATCCATGTAATTGATTATCACACGGTGGCTATGAAATAATCTTCGGAAACAAACATAGAAATAAACATAACACAAAGCAGTCACAGACATCCATATCACAAAGGCAGAAGAAGATATGAATATATAACTAACACATGAAAGTGTACATCAGAGTAGTGGTCAAAAAGTTCCACAATAATACAAAAGAATAGCAACATGTGCTATACAAAAAGAATACAACTATGAGTCCATATCTCAAGTGTATACAACAAAAACTGCTAAACTAAATAGTCAGCCAAAAGTCAGAGTAGCAAATCCCGGAAGGAAGTCAAGCAGAAGCACCTGTAACATCTCGGTCTGACCCGAGTATTATTTAAGAAAATAATAAACGGATCAGTCTAACTATAAATATCAGATGACATGATATAGAATAAAAGATATGGCATAAACATAGAATATCCATACAGACATACTACTATAAGTATGAAAATGATGATCAACAGGAGATCAACCGATGAGGAATGATCAATATCACGAGAATCTTCTCAAAGATCCAAAGAGGGCATCATACCCTAAACTTGTACTCATAACAAGTCAATGACATAAAAATCCAGAAATCAAACAAGAAATCCAGAAATCATAAAAAGAGAAAGAGGCCTATCACATGATGGTCCGAAGACCATGGGGCGCTACCCCATATGTGTGAGTCAGAATCACACTGATTGAGGCCTAGGCTAACCAAAAAGCAAAAAGGTATGTGTGAATGGAATCACACAAGTGGTGTCTAGCCTAACCTCGCAAACAAAAAGATATGTGTGAGTCGGAATCACACTACTGCGGTCTAGACTAACCTTGCGGACAAAGAGATATGTGTGAGTCGGAATCACACTACTGCGGTCTAGTCTTACCTTGCAAACAAAGAGACATCGCACAATTGCTAGTCTAAACCATAAAATGATCATCATGATCAGCGAGAAGTGTCAATCACACCAAGCTAGTAAATATATGAGTTTAGCTTCATGTCCCATAACCACTTGCTTAACTTAAATATTTACGAACAAGCTGTAAATCTTTACTAGGAAATTGTCACGAAAAGGGTTCAATCGAACAAGTCCAAGAGCTAACCGACGAAGTGAACGCAAGCGTTTCATACCACTCGTTTTACTAAGTCGTTTAAGTCGATTTCTCATTCGAGTGAAGTAAAGGCTTATATATATTAGTAGATTGGAAATCGGTTTGAGAAAACGAACTTTTGATATTAAAAATAGTATTGAAATCGATTTGATGAAAGAGTTTTGATATTTACTACTAGTATTAAAACCTTCATATCTTTAAAGTGACAAGTCATAAAACGATTGTTGGAACAATCTATCACAAAAATTCACATTCGGAGACGTGAATAAAATCCAAGGAAATCAGCTCAAAATGCATCAAAGTGGAAGTTCTGATGAATGCTTTTCAGATAAGATTGCCTACGCAGAGTAATACGGCGGGGTGCGGGGCAGCGCCCCGTCACGGTACGACCTAGTGAAGGCAAGCGGTCCAGCGACCTAAGGAAAAATAGGTCATACGACCTAAGGAAATCGCGAACTAAAAAGACCAAGTGTAAGGTCGGCGACGACCTACGACTTACAGAGTCCTGCGACCTAAGTGGGATGCGACTTAGTGGGGCATAGGTCGGAGACGACCTACGACTTAAGGTCAAGCGACCTAAGGTAAATGGTCCAACGACCTAACTCGAACGACCTAGAGGGTCGAACGACTTAACTGGAGGATAAGTCGGAGACGACCTACGAGATATACTGGCCGACCTAACTCGAGCGACTTAAAGACTTAGCAGGGTCGAGCGACGTACGAGCTACGACCTAAGGTGACGAGGGGCGTTAGGTCGGAGACGACCTAACACTTGACTCGCGAACGACTTATGCAAAAGAAGCTTAGGTCGGAGACGACCTACGAGATAAGCCAGTGCGAGCGACCTAAAGTTTGCCTGGGGATTATAGGTCGGCAACGACCTAAGACTTAAGAGCCATACGACCTATGACTTAAGAGCCATACGACCTAGGACTTAAGAGCAAATACGAGCTACGACTTAAGCTAAAATACGAGCTACGAGCTAAGGTCTATACGACCTAACGACTTATCCCAGTACGACCTAAGCCTGGACGAGGTAGCTGAAGGCAACAACCTAACTCTTAACTCGCGCACGACTTAGCACTTAACTCGCGAACGATTTAGCACACCCAGAACGACTTAAGGCCTGGAACGACTTATGCTCCATGTGACTTTTCAACACGAACGACCTACGACTTAGGCTTAACTCGCGAACGACCTAGCGAAGGCAGAACGACCTAAGTGCAGTTTTTTCACCAAAAACACTAAAATTTTGGGTTTTTCACCAATCCAATCCAAACCAAATGCAAATGCTGATGCTAAAATGATAGGGAACCATTCCCAACTGTCCAAGATAGATATAGGCAAGATGTGAGATCAAAGATCTCACCTTTTCCACGAAATTGATGAAGATGAAGATTGAAAGCAAGGAGAAGCAATCTAAAGCTTGAATCCACAATCTTCTACTTGAATTTGATGTTGAATCTCGGATTAGCAATAGAATTTGAGTTGGGAGTTTTAATTTCTCTTTCCCACCACCATTTTTGACAAAGCTTGAAGTGTTTGAACAAATGAGAAAGAGGGTTGGGCTGAACTAAAGGGGTGCAGTCCAAACCAAAGTCAAAGGCGGGAAAAAGTGCCGAAAAGTTCACTATCTCCAAACATATCGAAGTTTACACTTAAAAAGATCGCAAACGTCATTTTGAACTCAATGGAAGTGGTCTCGAGTCCTAATTTGACCGTATGCAAAAAGTAGCTTTTCGGACTAACATCCGACTAACGATAAAATATTTAAATAAAATATCGATAGATATGAGCGTTGTTACACATTGTATTATGTATATATGTATCAGCTGTGAGGACATGCAATTATAATTGTCTAGGATAATGATAATACTTAGGTTTTGTAACTCTGAATTTCTATATTCCGAGTAACCATTTGTACTATTCTTTTGATATTATATATTATTGTTCCGCTATGAGATTCTGATATTTTTTTTCTTTCTTTCGTGTTCTATTCTTTTTTTTATCCTAACTATATATCTTTCCAGCATTTGGATGCTCGACACATGAATACTGTGGATATATTTAGTATCGATATTCGAGGGTCGAAAAATCCAGTCATTACAGTTAGCTTTAGTGGGTTTGTTAAGCACCCAATTTCACTTATTTAGGATTTGATATAAACTTTTTTTTCTCTAATAAGACCCCCTATTATGGAGGCAAAAATGTAATGCGCGGTTTTTTCACCTACTGCAACTATGTCAACCATAGCTTTGGCAGCCATATCGTTACTAATAATGACATTGTATTTAATATTTATATGGTCAGTCTGTGCAGGTCCTCTACCCATTGGAAAAGCTAAATAATTTCCATGCGCAAGTCACAAGTTTCTAATAAGTGTACTTGGAGCTCAAGAAATAAGGTAATGCTTTAAAAATTAAATATTATAAACTTCAAAAGGGGGTAACCTTTGATTTTACTCATTTGTATAAAGTAAATACTTCTACATGAACCAAAGTGAGACTAGATGTAACGACCCAAAATTTTCAATCCTGAAAATTTCAGATAGTTATGAAAAGAAGAAAGAGATAGAAGAAGAAACAGAAAATAAAACACAGAATCTCACATTCGCAGCGGATCAAAATATAATATCAAATAATAACAGTTTACAAAAGAATACTATATCTGTCAATTTACATTTTATAATACATCAGAGTTACTCTCATACACAACACTGAGCATATACAAATCAAATATCTCAGATAAAACAAAAATAATAGTCACAGCGGAAACACTCCATACGTCCTGCCATCCAGCTCGCCCTGAGCTCCAGAACGTCCTTACCTGAAAATCTGTAATACTCGGTCTGACCCGAGCATTACATCAAAGTAACACCCGAGTCAGGCTGGAAACCAGCGTGAGTAAACTCATTTAACAAGGAATACCAAAACATATAATCTTGTTTAAAACCCAGGGTAACTCATACATAGATTTACAGCTTCACCAGTTGTTAGACTCCACTTATTTCACACATTAATTTCTAAGTACCAAAAACTTAGATTAAATGGTTCCTTATCTTAAATCCTTCTATTACAGCCTATTGATTTCACCTATCAATTTATAACAATCGAAGTGGTTTCGGGTATTTACTAATACCCGACTCCGGTCTCTTCGAAACCAATATCATCTTAACTTAAATTATTCAAGTGAAATACAATTAAATTTTAAATACATGATGTCACCTAATTCATCAACCATAGATAACCTCATCATTACGATTTAAGTCAAACATATCTTATCACATAGCATTACAACCCACATACTAGGAACAACAATTAATCAAAGGCTTTCAATATCATCCTATTTATCCTTTAATTACATTTAAGTAATTAACCCTTAATTAATTTCACAAAATAATTATTCTTGACCAAATACAGTAATTAACCTTTAATTACTTTATTAATTAATTAATTTCTAACTATAATTATTAATCACCCTGGATTAATAACATCAGAAATCAACTTCCCCTAATTGCCAATAGTTAATTGTCTCTAATTAATTTAAAGTAAATTAAATTAATCACTTCATCAAATCTTGCTTACTTATCCATCAATCAATTTATCAATCATCAGTTACTTAATATTCCAATTAATCATCTTTGATTAATTTAACTTTACTTATATTCCAGTAATTTCCTTTAATTTATTTAAAGAGATTAACCTTTGAATAAATCCTAATTAAATTACATTCATATTGAATTTATTATATTCAATTACTTTATTGATTTATTATTGCCAAATTAAATCAATTTCCAATTATATCCTTAATTACAATAATTAATGATCTTTAATCAATTATGTTATTAATTAATTAATTTAAGAAGAACTTAATCTTCAAATCTCATACTATCAATCATTTCTGATTTAATTCATACAGTAATTCACTTCCCTTAGCTAATTTCTTCACAATAACAATCTCAATTAATCCCACGATTAACTTCAAGTAATTATATTCCAATTACTTTTATCAACAACATCATCTAATTTATCACCTTCAGTAATTTCTCATCAATTACTTCTCCAAGAAATTTTACATCCAAATCAACAAGTGGTTTGTCCAATGATCTAACTTGAATTAAATCAATCTGCTCCATTTATTTAATAAGTAACTCATCATTCGATCATTAATAAATTTTGATTTCTCCTTTAATTTAATTACTTAATCAATAATTAATTCTATTATTAGTAAATCTTTAATTCCTTTTAATTAATTAATTACTCAATGATTAATTAACTTCAAAACAATTATATTAATCAATTTCTAATTATAACATTGGATGATTGTTCGTTTAATCACTTCCACTAATTATTTTAAATAAATAATTATTTCTTACCATATTTCTTAACAATTTATATTTAAATTAAATTCCACAAATACTTTGAAATTTTTAAATAGTTTTTAGAATTTTTTACAAGTAACAGCTTGAAAATCTACTCCAAGCCTACTGCTCGAGTTCCCCCTCTTTTACTTCGAGTAAACGCGAATTCTTCCCGAGCAAACGTAGACTTCCCTCGAGCTTCAACCCGAGTTTTCCTCTCCCAGACCCAAACAAAACTCCGACCAGGCAAACGTGCTCGTGCACGTGCACGACTGACCGGACCACCTCTGGACGTCACCGGGACCTCGAGCAAGTCGGAGGTCATCTCCCCTTCACTTCCAGCCACCCAACTCCTGACTGTTCGCCAGCGATTCGAATTCGAGAATGATAGGCCTGGAAACATTCGACATTTATAACACTCCGACCTGTCAACGCTAATCCCTCACGTCTCCGGCCACTGTTGTCACTCAAACTTCGGCGAAGGCTTCGACACCCCACCGACCTCCTTCCTCTAAAACCCCGAGCGACTCGATCAACCAACGACGAAGTACGAATTGGAAACAACTGCCCTTTCCAAACTAGGTCACCAGACTTCTATCGCCTACCGCCACCACCATAGTCAACGTTCAACCATCACAACATTTTTCCTGTGACCACCCTAGGCCACTCTATCACCACGAGGCAACACGACCTCCGTAAATCACCACCTCGCTGAAAATCAGTCAAAATGTCGACTCCGTTCAACCTCGAACTGCTACCAAACCACCCCACTAAAAATCACGAATCTCGTTTTAAAAATCATATTTTCGTATGCGAATTCCATTTATATTCACGAATTTGTAAATTAATAACTTCGAAAATTTACATATATGAAGGTAGTTCTGTAGTTTGGCCCTTTCCAGTGACCACACACATTTGTTTACTTAAAACAAATTTTCAAACTAAAGCTTACGATGATACCATCAACTTTCGTTTGAATCTGAAATTAAATCATCAATCAGGTAGGGAGAAAATGATTTTTGAAAACAACAGTTTGTATCTATGAACTAAGAACAGAGATAATTCAAACAGCCTGCATATTATACTTCTTGCTTCCACATATCTACAGATAACTATATATGCTCAAACACACATATTTTAGATGAACTTACAAGGATTTAAACATTTTAAATTTAAAAGTAAATTGTTACTCGCAGTTTTTATGAAAAGAAGAACAGAGGCTTTGATCCAATTTGAATAGGCTTGCATACAAGCTGGAACTCCTTTCCTCTGCTTCTCAGTTTGACTTGCTTGCTAATATTGTTTGAAATGAAGCCTTGTTTTATTTTTATTTATTTTTTAAATGAAGTTAACTTGTATTTGCACAGCTTGAACAGATATGAAAATGATATAGGGAAGAAAGCAGACAGGAATATATAGAGAAGGAAGAAGACAGGAAATATATTTGTACAACTTTGCAGTGATATTTTTGTGTTTTGCTTGACTAAGAATCTTGTTCCGGTGGCTGAAATATCATCTTTATGCAATTCGTATTGATCTTGTTGGCTGCTAATAAATGGAGCATTAAATGACATTGTACTTATGTCTTCATTTTATACTTATCTTATCTTTACACTTACCTGAGACTTCATCTACAAGCTGCATGTAAATATATTTTACTTTGCCTTTAATCTTTGTTGCTCTCAAATTTGCCTGCATCTTCATTTCGAACCACTATTTGTTTGCCTATGCAAATTATATTGAAGCTGGGAATCATTCTCATGCTTATGGTATTATAATCTTCTGGTTTGTACTTAAACTTGCATGCTAGTCTACATCCTTACATACATAGATATGTAGCTTTGTTCCTTTCTTTTGATTCCAGCTTGCACTATTTATATTTGCTTATTTATAGAAGTTTATATCCTTGTTTCATTTATAAATGTACATTCCTGTACATTGTTATTTCTTTTGTCTTGTTTGCTTTAAACTTAAGTTTATACTATTTTTAAATTGTAAATGAATGATGTTTTTAACAAGTTATTTGAAATATTTATAGTGTATTTATTTAAAATCTACAAAACTATAAAGTTTTAACTTAAGTATATTTAACTTGTTGATATATTTAACTTGTACACTTAGATCTTGCATTTCCTATATATATATATATATTATTAATGTTATTTTAAAAACATCACATTTATTAAATTGAAATAATAAATGAAAGAAACTATCTTTTATTATAAACTACTGATTTTATAAAGGTATAAATGTATCGTTTGACAAAAGCGTATAAAACTTACATATATATATTAAACCATATTTTTATATCTAGCTATATTAAAAAGAAAACAAAATAAATCTTTTTATAATAAATTTTAAATCTAACTTAAGCTAAAAACAATTTGTTAAAACTATTCTTAACATTTATCTTATGTTTTTAAAACCATATATATTTATTTAATAATTAGTTTTGAAAGGTTTAATATTCAATAAAACATAATTTCCAATTCATTTAAATGTATATTTGAAATTTGAAAACACAATTTATAAATTCAGTAAAAACAAGACTCAACTATTTACAATGTATACAAATATATACATTATAAACAGACAATAACCAATTTATTTCACAGATGAAATTTACCCATTTAAATATTTAATTAAAACAAGATATCAATTCAGATTTTATTTACAAAGATATAGCAAATCAATTTAATATTTAATACAAATTATTAAAGTGATATTGCCAAAAATTCCGGGATGTCACACTAGACCTCCATCTACTCTTATTGGCCTGGATAACCTTTTATTCTCATCTGTATTTTTATCATACAAATTTCAAGCATGATGATTATCTATATCATTTAGATTATTGACCATGTAACTAAGTCTATCTTCTTGCTAGCACCTTATACATTATTGTTTATATACCCAATACTAATATTATTCTTCATTCAACCTTTTAGAGGATTATAGCAAGTTGATTGTAGGGATAGATCTCTATAGGAAATGGATGCTAAACTAACAAGCATTACTGGAAAATAAAAACCAAGGAAAAATTTGCAGGTAGATATTGAAAAAATGAAGTTCGCTAGCATAGGTCTCTTTGCTCGAAATTTTATTAGGATAAGAAAATGACATGGCTCGATCTCCACATAGGATAGAGTGTGAATAACATGCATACATTCTAAAAAACCAAGGAAAAATTTCGGTTGTAGTACAAATGAAGTTTCCAACTACTACTAGCATGGATCCTTGGATGATTTGATCTTGATGATCATTGTGTATGATTCCATATGTTTTACTTCACACATTCATTTCCTAAGTTTAATTCTACTTTGTTCAGGAAGGTATAGTACTTATGTTGGGTTTATAGTTATGTTGTTTTCCGTGTAGTTTCAAGCAGCAAAAGTGCTCTTCTTTTATACCTCTATATATGTTTAGTGTGCCTTAGATTATGCTTTTAGGCTCTCTTTTTAACATTTGGTCCCAAAATAATGATCCTATACAAACCCTTTTTTCATTTCTATTACAAAATATTTCTTTTCACTGTTATTGACTACCATGTTATTTATAGGTAACTTCTAGAAGGCCACTATACTCAACTCATAAAAATTGACCTCTTATTTGTCGATATTATAAATATATCATTTGAATAATTCTCAGCGGTTTAGTTAATGATAAATTGATGTTCAATACTAGCAATATGTTTACCACACTAAAAGTCATATAAAATGTCATATCTTCAGAATTAACCAGATGCTTCTTTTAATATGTGTATAGTAATGATATCCTGTAGTACTATTTTTTGTTTCTTTAAATAAATATAGTTATGTATATTTCTGTTCAAGAAGCTACTTTATAGTAGCATTTTATGGATTGTAGTATTAGTTTCTGAATTGTAGTTATTTTCTTAAAATTATAGTAGCAGTTTATAAACAATTGTAGTTTCTTTTTAGGTGATGTATATATTGTACCTCGCAATATTATTTTATAATAGCATTATGAATTGTAGTCCCGTTTTATAAAGTATATTAATATGTTTTGATTTGTGATATGGTTTATTAACTGCAATACCATTTTTGAACTAAAATTTTTAAATTCCACTTTCTCGTATCATTTTATGATTTTTTTTAAAGGTGCTATTATTTTTATTTTCTTTTTTGAAAATTTGTAATACTACTTTTGTAAATTAATTTATAATGCTACTACATAGATTTGTAAAGGTGATATATTTTTATTTAATTTTATGAATATTATCATGCTATTTTTCACAAATTATTTTGTAATAACTACTAGAACAAAAGTAAATAGCAACGGAGCGTTCTGATGGCCGCCGATGGCGATTCTCGACGGCTAGCGACGGCTATCGAACTCCATGGCGTATACTAGCCGTCGCTAGTCGTCGAAAACCGAAACAACAAAGTCGTCGGCAGCCGTCGAAAATTATCGTGTATACAGGCCTCCTGGCCGAGAGCTGAAACATTTTTTCAATCCCCCAATTCCAACCAAAACTCTACCACCACCACCTCCTCCCCGTCGTTAGCCAGTAGCCATGCCTCCTTGAGCTTCTACAGCTTCATCATTCTCCAATCTCAACAAGCCTAACCCATTCATCAATCTCCAATCAGTTTTATTCCTTAATCCTAATTAATTTTGATTTGTTAAATTAGTGTTAATTTGTTGTTATAGTTGTATAATACACCACTGATTGTTTGGCATACCCTATTGAGTGCTAATTAGGTTTTTATTGTAATTGTTTATCATTAAAATGTTGAGAAAAAATTTGTTTAGTGTGTATGTGCGTTAATTGGTATATATGCGTTGATTAATTAGTACATTCGCGCATTAGAGCTACTTTGGATTGATTGGAGTCGATGCAATTTGATGTATGCTTTTTCAAGATGATGAAAACGACGATTTAGTATATGCGTTTCTTAGAATGTAAATACATTATTGTAAAAATTGTTGTATAATACGCTTTGGTTTTTGTAAATCACTTAGAGAGTTTTTGGCCTAATCCTATATGTTGCCATCAAAGTTGTTATCTTTAGATCTCTTTAAAACATCCAAACTGTAATAATTGCTTGATCACTAATTTAAGTAACTTGGACCTTTTAGTTAATAGGTTAATTAATATAACAATAATTTACAGACTAGTAGATATTGTTTTGGTTGAAGCTATCAAAAGCTGTTTTGGATATAACTTCATTTTTATCAAGATAGCTAACAAAGGGATAAACCATAAAAAAACAGCGTATCATATTTATGATTAGTTAATAGAAAAATCATCCAAATGATTTTGATCATTTGCTTAGGTAAAATTTCAGTGCCATGACCTAGATTTCTTGGACTGCTTTTATTATGTGCACCTGAAAATACAAATCCATGATAGGACAAAAAAATGAAGTTAATTGCACTCAATTGATCATCATAAGTAATACAAACACCAATGCAACTATATATACCTTAAATCAAGCTAATCCAGTTAACTCAAACACCAACACATCTCCAATTTCTAAACGAAGTGCCTTAGCGAAATTCGCCCATCCACCGGAAAAAGCATTCCTCCTATCGACATAGTTGGTTGCATATGTCAACCCATCCTCTCATTCTAGTATCATTTCTATATCATTGTCAGGGAAGTGGTTATCCGTGTAAAATTTCCTTGTAAGTGTCTACAAATGCATTCATTTTCGTTGTTTACTTTGTTACGTAATGTTTGTTTAATGCAACGGAGTATTTATATCATGATGAGATACATATATACACTTACAAACCAATAAGCACCAGAGACATAAGAAAGAGTCATGGGTCTAACAAACGAAGGATTTTTTTACGCTTCTCTGAAGTTGTTTTGCTCTCTATAGTGTGCGATGTTTTTGTTTTGGAATTGGTATTTTGCCCATATGTCTACTTCCTAATTAAACATTCTGATTTTGAGTTACCAGGTGACCGTGTGTAGCCATTTCCGGATTGGGCATGGTTTTCTTTTTTAGAAACCTGACATTGTGGACACTCTTTAAATTATTAATCATGCTACTGATGTAATTTGTATTACATTCAACGTATATAATCCATGCTAGTGATGCAAAAGTAGATGAAAAAGCAGAAGCAAAGTTTAACCTTTGATTAGAAATCTGATATAATTCTTGATGTCAAGGCACATATATATGAACCTGCTTAACAACTTATACCAAATCTCTTTGGAAAAATTGTAAATAAAAACTTATAAGTAGTTCGTAAGCTACTTTTTCTACTTGTCAAACATCCTCCAATCATGTGTGATTATACAACTATTTTTTTGTATAATAATGTTGCGTTTGGGATTATATTTTGTTGTGAACATAACAAACATTTTCAGCACAAAATGATATGAAATTTTCATCAAATACCATTCAAGGGACTCGTTTATTTGTCAAACGATCTTGTTTTTACAAATAAAAAAGGTATTCTGTGACCTATAATCTAATGATTTTTATAAGAAAAAGTAATAAGATCTAAAGGGTGAAACCATACCTTAATTTGAGGTGTTCTATATTATTTCACACAAACTGAAAATTATAGGCTTAATCAAATACATTTATATAGATCTTATCAAATATATATCTTTTTTTAAAGCTGATAAACATACAAGCTTATGGAGTATCTCAGACTACAATAAGACCAACAATATTAACAAATAACAAGGTATGTTAATACTACTACTTTTACAGTTATAATGTATTATATAGAATATATACTTACACAACTGTCGGTTGGGATAAAATCAGATGATGATTTGAACTTTTTTACTGGTGTTTTGCAACTATTCATCTGCAAAAGTACACCAATTTGAAAACTTTCCTTGTTTACATTAATACCATAAATATTCTATAACTTATATGTTAATACATTCGAAGAAAATATGGCAAAATGTACAAGGATAAGCGAGTCGTATGATTCCAATGTTGGACTATGTTTCATGCCATCATCATCTGAATTAGTGTCTGAATCATAAAATGACGAGGACTAATTTAATAGTATATATGTTGAAAAAAGGTAATTTATGGGAGTACCGATGTTATACTTTTTTTTGTATGTTACATGCGATTGTTGATGTTAAATCTTGATATGTTTACTCATAATTGAATGATATATTCTGCCATAATAAAATAAT
The DNA here is from genome assembly GCA_030737815.1 of Allium fistulosum. Classification (NCBI taxonomy): domain Eukaryota; kingdom Viridiplantae; phylum Streptophyta; class Magnoliopsida; order Asparagales; family Amaryllidaceae; genus Allium; species Allium fistulosum. The sequence continues at coordinate 416,760,807 of CM060907.1, read as the reverse complement.
ATGTATATGACAAGTATTACAGATGTCCTTCTTTAGGCGGTGGAATTCTTCACAGTTTGGTTCCCCCTTTGGGTCTTAGAGAGGAACAAGCCGCAGTGGTGGTGATGGCAGCGGCCCTTCGTAGAAGGCATCGCGTACGGTAGTTAGATTGTTACCGAAAGTTGATCGCTCATAAGTACTAAATTTACTTCAGCATTGTAAATATTTTGTATGATATATTAGTCAAGATTTGTCTGTATCATATTTAATGCAGGGGTTTTAAGCTTGAGCCTTCTAACATTGCTCTCAGCATATCGAAGCAGGCATACATGAGCTATATGACTGCATGCTGGCCGAAGTGGAGCAGGATCCCAGACCATGTACGAGAGAGCATATGGTAGGACTTCTTGGTAAGTGTAAAATTATATATCATTATATATAATCACTTTACAATTTACTGACTAAGTATAAATGTATAACTTATATTTTTTCAACATATATATAGGGGGCAGTAGACTTACAAGAAGAGGACGTGTCTCTTTGCCAGCGCCACTGGAACTTAAAAGTGGCAAAGAATTATAGGGATACGATGTCAACCATAAGAAAAACTGGAAAGAAGTCACAATGGATGGGTGCCAACGTCTGGGATGCTTGGGTCGCATGGTGGAGTAGCAATGAATTCAAGGTAAGTCTATAAGATAACATCTTAATTTATTCAGTATAGAATACATAATTTATACCTATAAAATATAATCTTAATTTTCAATTTGCAGGCGGAGTCGGATAGGAACTCTGCAAACAGGCAAAAAAATCCTACCGCACACCATGGTGGCTCAAAATCATTTTAGTACAATCGCGAGGACCTGATAAATTAATTAATTGCAATTATGAAAAATTATTACATTTTAGTATAAATTTGTATGAGCAACAATAATATACATCAATTATTGCAGGAAAGAGCACGTAATGGTCTCGTCTCGTATGTGGACGTGTTTGAGCATACCCTTGTCGTTAAGCAGACAAATGATAAGGGATCGGTGTCATATGCCTGGCATAAGGATGAAAGAGCGTACGCCGCACATATAAGTATATTTTAAATTATAAGTTATTAATAATGACCATTTTAATTAATTAGTTATAAAATATTATAATAATGTCATGTAATATTTATTTGTATTTAATTTTGCATTATAGAAAAAATTTGTGCAGGCACGTGCGCAGATGCTTGAGCATTCCGGACGAGAGCAGTTGACCACTGACAAGGAGGACGCGAACTTTGACTCTGTTATGGACCCGACCCAAAGAAATAGGTGCTACAGCTGGTAACCAATTGGTAGTTTATAAAAATTAACTAGGTTGTAAAATTTGCTTAATTTTTATAAAAGTTACTTAATAACTTAAACATATTTTGACTTGTTTTTTAGGCTAGGACATTACAAAGGGCTCAGGACAACGCATAGATTAATGAGTTTTGACAGTAGATTGCATAGCTGCAGGAGCAGGACCACCTCCAAGCAGTGCAAATGGAGAAGCTCAATCAACATTTGCCGAGTATGTGGAGCATCGTGGAACATTCCCTTCGTCTGGTGGTTCTGGAGCCGATGATAAGTCTTGTATATAAATATTGAGTGATGGTGAGGTTAATTTATGAACATGTGGTGTTTGACATTAATTTGTGTAGTTAATTTGGTGGTTGATTTGTGGAGTTGATATGTGGAATTTGATGTTGGATGTATATATTGTACATTGATGTTGTATGTATATATTAGAGTTGGATGGGTGAGACTGATGATGGAAGGTTTGTTTTGTATTGATTGAATATGTTTGCATTTGATATGATGATGTTTGAGTTTTATACTGATATTGATATTGATTTCAGCTTATATATCTGACTTATATATTGATTTTGATGAGTTGTGTTATATATTGGTATGGAAGTGATGTTGTGCTACAGAAAAAAAATTACTCAGATTTTTGACGGCTTCTGGCGGCCTATTGGCCTTTTTTCTCGACGGCGAGCAACGGCTTTCTAGGCGAAATTTTTGACGGTGTGCGACTGCTTAAGGGAAAATTTTCATGTCACGTGGTTGTGTTTGCCATCGGAAAATCCGTCGGAAGAGCCTTCGCAATACCTTCGTCGAAGCCGTCGAAAGTGGACGAAACGCGTGGTCCGTATTCCGACGGCATTTCCGACGGCTCGCGACAACTGCGAGCCATCAGAAATTGCCCTTGTTCTTGTAGTGAATACTACTATGTAATATCAGTTTTGAATTTACTGAAAAAATTACAATAATTATACTTTAATTTTATGGTGTAATGGTTTACCTTACCTTATGTTATCATTTTTTTGTTAAATGATACGACTCGGTGGTATTTTGTAGTTGCCATATTTTCTTTTGCAGTATTTTCTCATTATATGATACCGTACAGTATTATATTTTTACCTATTCCTATTTTTCGTTAATTGATGATTGATGAGTAAGATGAGGTGAGCAGCGATGTTGTTATCAGCTAGAAGATGTAGGCGGCACAACAGGGGATGAGTATAGGCATGATTTTGGTTTTAGAGTTATGTTCTGAAGAGGCGGCGGCCAAGGAGGTGGCGGTTCCAAAAGGCAGTGACTATTAGCATTGGCGAAGCACAGGTGTATTGTAGAGTGGGAGTGCGAAAGCATAAGTGCTGCAGCGTGGGGTGTGGTTGTGTGGGAAGCAATGATTTTGGCCTGCATGTGAAAAATATGTCATTATGGTTATTTTTTTTGCGTTTTGTTTAAAAGCCAAAAAATTTATAGGTTTTTCCTTTAAACTAAGTTACCCCTGCTTAATGTTTTGAAATTGTTGTCTTGATATAAACGATTTATCAAAATCTAAAAGCCAGCTTATGCCATAATTCAGTAGCATCCCATTAATTCAGTAAATAGTTTTTTGAAAACTTGCAATTGTAAGATTGAAGGTATAAAACTAGTCTTTATTACATAATTATTGCAACAATTTATCGCTATGTTATAATGGTGTTTAAATTTGTTAAAAAAGGTATATTTCTCCATTTGATATGTTATTAGAAAATTTGGAATTGGAAATCTTTTCCATTATCAAATATATGAATTATGAGTACTTCCGTTTAAGTAAAACACTAAACGTTCTGAATTGAAAATTTTGAATGACTTATCTTTCGTTAAAAGCTAGTACTTATTGAAAATTAGTGTTGACAATCATCAACCTTGAAAATAATGGTGATGTGAAGATCTTTGATTACGACCTATAATTAAATATTTTGGTGATAATGTAGGTAAAGTCATAAATGAAATTAACCAGTAAACGCAAGGATTTGGAGTGGTTTGATGTAAAAGATCCACATCTACTATGTATCTTATCTTTTTTCTTATTTAAGCACTTCAACTTTTTGATAAGCATGGTAACATTGTTTAATCTCTTAAAATTCCATCCATTTTCCTTTGCAAGAGAATGCTTTTTCATTGGTTGATCGAACCGATGCAACAAGACACGATGTTAAGGTGCTTGGCTTTGATTGGCTAAAAAAGTTACTTACTGTGCGTCGTTAATCTTGCAATAGATTAAATAATGGCAGATTAATGTGCCTTTTAATGGTGCTATAATGCGGTTTTGTATGGTCAGGGTTTGGCCAGTTAGTGTGATAATGCCTGATTTCAATGGCTATTAAGAGGGGGTCAACTACATAATTGGATGTAAAGAGGTTATGATGTGAACCGAATGACCGTTGCAGATTGGGTAGTCATGCAAAATCTATCTGATTCATATGGAACCCTATTTATGGGAACAACAGAGAAGTGAATGACCCTACTTTCCTAAACCGTTGTTTCTTTATGGAAGTGGGTTGGTGGTTAGATTATTGAGCTACTTTATTCCAAGGTTATAGTTATGGTAATGGACTGTTATGAAACTTCAATTATTTCATGAGAAAATGTGTATAGCATGTGTCCCTTCAGTCTGGTCCTATGCATGCACAAGTACAAACTTTCTCATCATCGTTCTAGAGTATTTTAATACCAAATGCTTGGAATAATTATCATCATTTAATGTTCTCTAGCTTTTTGGACTTTGAGATAAATCTATTCTATATATAAATTTAAATAAAAATTATAACATACCCAAAACTCTTTTATTAAATAATACTATATATGATTAGGTATAAATTTATATTCATGTAAACACAAAGTATTACCTTGTGTAAATTAATAAAAGGAAAATTTTTGAAATTCCTCCTTTTAACCCTACTGGAAATGCACCTAATCCACAATGGTATTTGTAACATCTCTTTTTGGAGTTAAATAAAATAAATATATTAAAATAGATATTTTATCGAATTTAATTGAATCTTTGGATTTATTCGATAATTAAAGAAGAATATTGATTTAAAATTGAAATTTGAAATTTGAATTGTGTTTTAAAAATTAAAAGGTCGTCAAAAATTTTATTTTGGCAAAATAAATAATAGTTGCGAAATTTTGGAATTATTTTGGAAATAAAAAAATTATTTTATAATTTTGAAAATTAAAAAGTAATATATTAATAAAGAAAATTTGCTATAAATATAAAATAAATTTTGGATTAAAAAGTTTCAAGTGGAATTTTAATTGAAGATCGAATAACAATCGGGTAATAAAGTGGTTATGGGTTCGAAATGATTTAAAAAGAAATATTAAAATTATACTCTCTTCTTAATGGACCACTATTTACCCATCCTTATCTCAATTTGATACCACCTCTCTCCCTTTAACAAAACCTGACCCAATCCCATTGTCCCTAATTTTCTACGCGAAAAACAAAAAGGGAACAAATGCTTGATGAAGGGGAGGTGAGCTCATCTCTAGGAGCTCGTAAGAACGAGCAATGATGACATGCAAACTATGCACGGGGGTAGTGGTCAAGGCTTGTCGTTGCTAGCCTAGGGAAGTCGCAACCTTTGTTGCATGACCTGGGCCAGATGTGCATGCGTTGATGACAACGGATGTGGGTGTTGGTTCTTCAATGGATCGGCATGTGTATCTGGAGTTCTGCTGGTTGAGGCCAATGGTCTGTACGAATGATGGAGTTTGTGCATAGTGTTTCCTAGTGAATGCTGTTCTTAGAAGCAAGTAGTGGATAAAAAGTGACTAACCTCATATCAACTTATGAAAAATTACGGTGAATATAATTCTTCTTTTACAATTTATATAATATCATTGAGTATAACTTGTCTTCATTTTTTTATCCATTTCCAGCCATTAAACACCACATTATAATTCTTCATATTACTTGATTGCTTCATCTCACAGTTTAGCAAAAAGTTTTTGTATATGATGGATTTTGGGTTGCAAACACTTGATAAATGAAATACGAATTATTTCAAGGAGGACGAATAGGAAAAAGGAATTTCGATTGAATTTTGAATTTAGCAATGAATGATTTAAATAAATATATGGATATAATATGTAACATCCTATTCTGAAGTTAAACTAAATTAAATATTTTATTTTGGATATTTTATTGAGTTTAATTCAATAAAATAAAAATAAAAAAATAATATTTATTTAAAATTCAAATTTGGAAGTTGAATTATGTTTTAAAAGATCCAAAAGTTGTATAAAAATTTATTTTGGCAAAACAAATAATATTAATGAAATTTTGAAATTTATTTTGAGAATAATGCAATTATTCTGTAATTTTTGAAAATTGAAAAATAATATTTGAATAAAAAAATTCATTATAAAAATAAAATAAAATTTGGATTAAAATGCCTCATGTTGAATTTTAATTGAGTATCAAATAGCTATCGAGTTATAAAGTGGTTAAATAACGATCGAGTAAGAGGTTAAGAGTACGAAATGGTTTTGTGACGACCTGGATTTTGACGTTGGATAATTGGACAATTAACTGATTTAAATTATTTGGATATTAATAGATCAAACAAATAAATTTTTGATATCTAAAATATCAGGACATATGAGTTAATTTAAAGGCCCTATTATATTTGAATTTTTAAAATCTCTTGTGATGGTAAATCTTATAGTAAATAAATAAGTAATATATTTGTGACAACCGGGAGTTTGGCAATATTATTTTAATAAGAATTTAATCTAATAAATTGAAATACAAACCTATCATTTTAAAAACAAAATGTGTATATGTATTTGGTAGAAACTATGATTGAAATTTAAAATATAGAGTTTTAAAAAAATATTCAAAATAAAATATAGCTTGTTCACCTTAAAGTAAAATAAAGTTCTACTATTCAACTTTTGATATATATATATATACATATATATTGATGTAATTTTGGTAATAATGTTTAAGAATAAAATAAATCCTATTCATATATTAAGCAAAAGTATTAAACAAATATATGGTAATAAACATAAGTGTAAATATATATAAACATAAGAAAACTATGATATTGACATAAGTACAAAAATAATATAATTGTAATGAAGTGCTTGGTAGTTTAAGCTAAAATAGAAATAAAATAAGCATGTATGTCAAGAATAGAAATAAATATGTATAAAGTAAATTATATGGATATATGAAAACACAAGATAGTTCTAGAAAATGATAAAATGTATACAAGTTTGTACAAAATGTAAAAAAAAATTGGGATAAGTAATGAAACTGTGAAACAAGACAGTGTTAATTAATGCTAGCACAAAAAAATATCATTTCAGCCTCCATAGAAAAAATCTCTGACCAAACTATTAAAAATCTTGTATCAGTAAAACTAAACAAAGCCTGTACTATCTTTTTATATATCAATCCCTCCACTCCATTCGTTCACCAACTTTACAAACTAGACTAAACTCAACAAAAAAAAGAAAGTATAATCCTACAACTAGATCAACAACAATAACATCAACAAAGGAGAAAAAAAATATAATCCAGGCTGATAGCTTTTCAAGGCAGGCTGTGTTCTTGTTCAAACCCAAAAGATGCTCTTTGTTCAACATCCTATAACTGTGAGTAAATAAATTATTTTGTTTTAAATATGGTTGCATGCTGAAATTCCTTTAAGTGAATTATGATTAGTGATTGCATGATTTTTTGATCAGAAATGTATGTATGTATATGTATGTATATGTATGTAGATGTTGTATGAGTGTTTGGAAAGTGATATATACTCTGTTCTTAGTTCTACACTTTTGAATGTATTCAAAATAAAATTTCTCACCCTCAATCTTCTTAAGATTTGATATATAAAAACAAAGTAAGTTGGTAATAACAAAGTATGAGTTTTAAAAGTATTTCCAGGTAAGAATTTAAGCCAGCTTTCACTAAAGTAAAGAAGAACAGTGGGATTTAGGATCAAATCAAAATATTCGACTTTAATGATTTTTGAATTCAAGTACACAATCGATTTTGTATTCGAAATCTAGGATTTTTACAATTTAAATCATGAATTTTAATTACGTAATGCGGGAGAAATTGTTTAATGATCGGAAAGGGGGTTATGAGCATTTCCTGGTGGTCGGCGTAACTAGAGTGGTCGGGGTTCAGGTCAGAGGTGGCTAGTGGGTCAATGATGCTGGGAAAAATAGTCGTTGTATTTTGTAATGACCCAGAATTTCTGTCATTTGAAATTCGAATATTTAATTGATTTTAAATATTAATAAGTAAGATTTGGAAGTCGAATTAATTTAATTCCGATATAGTGATTTAATTCGGTTTATTGTGTATAAAAATGATTTATAAAGTTATAATAAATCATATTGGAGTTAGAATGATGTTATAGAACTTTTAAAATCGAATTAAAAGTTAAATTGTGAAAATTGAATATTTTCAATATTTAATTGACGACTAAAAATAGTCATTTTTCAAACTGTCTCGGATTTCGATGAAACTAGTTTCATCGGATCTGTAATGTGAAATTATTGTAAGGTCAAATTTCGTGTCAATCGGATGTACCGTTAGTCCGGGGCAAGCCAAAACGCATCGAAATCGGTTTAAATCGATTTGATTTAAAATTGATCGTTTATTTCCGTAACTCGCACATATGACCGAATTAGCTCCCGAAACACGTTCCATTGTGTTCGGAATGCGGGGTAAACCTTAGAAACGCCAGCCGGCACGTTTGATTTCGAGTTCGGAAAATTTTCGATGAATAGTAATTTGAGAATTTTCTATAAAAGCACCTCAACTCTTCACATTTGCAAACAAGAGATTAGGGTTTCAGCTCAAACCCTAGCCGCTGGCTCTCATCAATGGCCAAAATCTTTGTTTCATCTCCTCTTGATATCTCCAAATCCATAAACAATTACAACAAACCTCCAACTACAAACTTGTAGAGCACATAGAGTACTCCACATCCAACGGCTATGATCAAAATCGGAGCCACGGATCGTCGGCAATCCTCGTTGGAATGGTCAAAGTTTGTACACGTTTTTCGAGATAGGGGAGGGCCGAGCTTGCCGTCATTCATGGCACGACTGGAGTTCTCGAAGGCGGTTCCAGTGATGGTCCCTGATCGTGGTGGAAGTGGTCGATGGGGTCGCGGCATTTAGGGTTAAAGAGGCGGCCGTAGGTTGTTTTTACGTGCGTGTACTGGAGAAGAAGGAAAGGGGACAACGGCCAAGATCTTGTCTTGATAAGCATGCAGCTGAGATTTGCAGAGGGTATAAATTATAAAAAAAAAGAAAGTTGTAATTAATTTACATTTAAATTCGTACAATCTTTATAATGCTGTAACTTTGTGATGCGAGGTTGAAAAATTACAAAACGAATTATGTTGGAATCTTTTCGACAAGCTCTATGCAATGAAGCTGGTTTGGAGTCAATTGGAGTCAGTGAAAATTTTAAGTAAAATTAAACGCGCGTTTAATTTTATTTGAAATAAAACGCTGCAACCGTTATTGAAAGCAAGGTGAGAACTCCTCACTCAATCGAATATTGTGCTTCGATTTAAATTTTAAATAGTTGAGATTTAAAATTGTTGATAGTGTTAATTGTGTGAATTGAATGATGATTGCAATTTATTGTGTTAAATAGACCCTATACGCTGTATATTAAGTGGATGTTATTTATTAAAAACATATACCGCGATAATTCCATCATGAAGTGGAATTGGTATTATATATGTATTTGGAGTTGATTTCCCGCATTATATAGCGGATGAGACCCTATTGCGCCGCATAATAGCGGATAGTATTTTATAAATCCCATATACCGTGGTAATTCCATCGTGAAGTGGAATTGGTATTGTGCTAACATCTGTGGATGCAGGGAAACAGGTTGGAGGGATCCAATTGGATTCCTCAAATTATATGAATTTGTTTCATATGTTGTATGAATTTGTTTCATATGTTGTGTGATGAATTTTTTATAATCTGCGAATGATTATATCTGTGATTGAATTTGTTGAAGGCTATAATTTAGCCGAATGTATTTTTGGTATCGTTGGATACCAGAAATGAATGAAATTGGATTTTTGAAATTAAAGTTGGGAATTTTAAGTAAATTTCTTTTGAAATAATTCGTTGAATTTAAAAGAAAGGATTTTAAAGTATAAAGTTGATTTTCGAAATCCTATCGAATTATTTCTAAAATATGGTAAAAGATTTTTATAAATGGATTTTGAATAGTATTATTTGAAAGTTGGAAAATTTATTTAAAGTGGAATTTTAAATGGTTAGGAAGAGATAAATGAATTTATTTTAAAAGGTGATTAATTTCTAGAAATCAATTTATAATTGATTTGGTATTTGAAAATAAATAATTTGGGAAATCGATATGAAAATTTATTTGATGTTGAATGAGGAAATTGATTTGTGTTGAAATGAATTTTTGAAATCAATTTGTACTTGATTTGGTGTGAAGTAAATTTTGAAATCAATTTGGAATTTGATTCGGTGTTTGAAATAACTGTTTGGAAAATCAATTTGGGTTTTGAAACAAATTTGGAAATCAATTTGAAAGTTGATTTGGAGTTAAAAATGGATATTTGGAAATTTAATTTTACAATGGAATTTGTAAAGGAAAGGGGAAATTTGTTTTAAAAAATAAACATTGATTTATTTTGAAGTGTGGAAATAAATTTACAAATTTGGGGTGTAAATTTGAAATAAATCGATAAGGATTTATTTAATTATGATTTGAAATTGGTTTTCAAAGTGATGAAGTGTGGAAATAAATTTACAGATTTGGGGTGTAAATTTGAAATAAATCGATAAGGATTTATTTAATTATGATTTGAAATTGGTTTTCAAAGTGATGAAGTGTGGAAATAAATTTACAGATTTGGGGTGTAAATTTGAAATAAATTAATAAGGATTTATTTAATTGGTTTAAATAAAAGTTATTTGAAATTTGTTTTCAAATGGTTGAAGTGTAAACCATATATCGGGAAGATATTTGAAATTTAATAATTTGGGAAAAATTATTTAAATTGGTTGATTGTTGTGGATGTTGTTGATAGTTAAATAACCGACTATCAATATTTTCCTTTGAAATGGCACTTGATTTGTTTTAAAACAAACGCTCATTATTCGGGTTAGCCGGGAAAAGACCTTTGTGTCATATAACCCATTCCGAATAGTGATACGTCGTGAATGGACATTATTTGAAGACCGGTGTGAAGACTGGATATTTTCGAAAATGAAAGGACAACCTGTCGAATGTCTCTGCACCGAGTTGCTCCGGTGTAGAGATTTATATCACTCTTCTTGTGATGGGAAGTCCGGACGTGATTAGTGAATATCCGGATTGCAAGGGCTTCTTTGGAAGTGCCTTCGGTTCCGTTCGATCCCGGAACGGACTTGTATGGATGTGTGTCTGACGTTACACTTTGAGATGTAAAGCTGGTTTCTATCAAATACATTTCTGTTGGTGGCGAAGAATTTATTCTCTTAGCTTAACACCCTTCTCTGAGACGTACGAGCTCAGAGGTTATGTAGTTGATGGTTACTAGTGATACATTCCCAATTTGGTAATGTGGCATACGAAGTGCCGTTGATCATTTGTTGGTCAAAGCGTTTCTTTGTGAAAAAGCGTTGCTTTGTGGACGAGACTTTGTCGAGCCTCACAACCCGGTAATGGTCGAAACAGGAATGTTTCGGCAAAGGTTTTTAGGGGTAGCGCCCCTAGGGTATGTTATTTCCTTCTGGATAAAAGGTGATATCATGGTATGGAGCCCAGATATTTTACCTATGTTGATTATACTTTGTGATTGTTGCTTTGTGATTGAGGATCCTCGAATAAAGGTCGGTGACGACCGGGGGATGACATAGCTCGTGTGTTAGTTACCTAATTACAGCTTGGTTAAAGCATGAGGTAGCGTCGGCCTTGTGTTTGATGAGATCCGGTTAGGATAAGGGCGTCTTTCCAGAGGCGTTTCTATTTCGGTGTAAGGAAGTTCCTTTGCCTGACCATTTGTTGGAAATCCAAAGAAACAATACGAAACCCGTACGGTTTTAGTTGTAGAACCTGCCATTTACTTATGGTGGTCACCACTGTTTAGATGGTAGCTATAGCAGGCATACAATAATGGTTGTATGCTGGCTAAGATTAATATTATATTTTCGAAATGGTTTTCGACACTATGCACTAATGATAATAATATCGAATGATTTTGCATAGTAAGCATTTTTGACTATCATAAGAAGAAATCTCCTCCAATTCTGCGTTTGCATTGTGTGTGTGGCGGGAGGTCTTATGGTAGTTTCATTTTCCAAAGCATTGCGAAATTGTTTTATTTTCTTTGTGAAAATAACTGTTTTAGTTCTCACACCAGTCACCATGACTGACCTGGAGTTTATTGTTCCCTTCCTAAACTCTGGGTGCCCACCAATTTCCACACGGGCAGTCTAGAGTCAGGTTATCAGGTCATGCTGGATTCAGGAGATGCTGTGGAGCTTAGTGGCGAGCTGGATGGCGAGGCGTAGCACTTGTATATGATATTATTTATTCCGCTGTGTATTCTGTATGAGGACAAGTTTATATAACTGTCCATTGATGTATTGTTGTTGTAAACTCTGATGATGATGTAATGTATAAACTGATATAGTTCTTTGATTTAAAGATTATTCATTTATCTATTATATGTTGTTCCGCTGCAAATGTGAGATTCTGATATTGTTTATGTTGCTTCTTCTTCCTTTTTCTTCTGTCTTCTTCTACCTCTTCTTTTTAACCTAATGGTTCGGTTTTCCGGCATTCGATTGCGCGGCATTTGATACAGTGGACATATTAATGTCGACTTTCGAGCGTCGAAAATCCAGATCGTTACATATTTATGTAGTGGCGGTACGATGAAGGTTTAGGGTTTTAACCTAGTTTTGGTCATGGTTGGAAGTTTGCATTGCTGCATCGCCGTGGTCGAGCTAGAGACGATCCCGGGTAGGGGGATTGATTTGTGGAACGGAGATGAAGGTCTAGGTGGAACGGCAAGTTCGCCGGTGGATGGTGGTGTTGGGGCGAAGGGGTTTTCTGTCGGCAAGTTTGGGTTCCAGTTCAATTGAATTGTTCGATTTAGATCGATGATGGATTTGAGCGATCTGGGTGGTCGGGCTAGGTAGTGATGTCGTTGATGACTGGTTGAGGGGATCGGTAATGGTCGGAAGGCGCTGGAACGCCGGTGCACGTGCACGCGATATCATCAATGCCTGATGATGTTGAAATTTGAGGAAGAAAAGAGGGACGCGACGTCGACCTCGTGAAGATTCATTGCAGTCTCGAGTGTATACTCGAGTATATTCATGTGGATATTATTATGTTTAAGCAGTTGTCAAAAATGTGAAACTAAACAAAGTATAAAGAGGAAAGAAGAGAAGAAACCCGGAGTAAGGCTCGGGGAAAGCTGGTCTTGGCTCAGGGGTGAACTCGGGATTGCCTCGGAATTGGTTTAGAAGCAGTTTCAGATTTTAAAGAAAATTCAAGTCAAATCATTTTTGGGGTTCTTCCTTAAAAAGAAACAATTGTTATTTAAAAGTGGAATTAGTAAATGATTAAGTAAGTTATTTTGAAATGATTAAGTTTATTCAATTATGTGACATTATTTTTTGATTAACTAAAATAAACTTAATAATGTAATTAAGAGTTAATTAAGGAGAAATGATTTCAGTTATTAATTAACCTTAATATCTTAATGAAATCTTTGTGTTAATATCGTTTAAGTATAAGGATTATTAATTAAAGATGTTAATGATGATTAAGTCATTAATAAGATAATGGTTTACCTTAAAAGCTAATTAAGGTTTTAATGGTTTGAGATTAATTAGGTTAATAAAGTAACTGAGTTAATTAATTAGAGATTAATTAATTCATAATTAGGGATAAATTGATTTAGTAATTAGAGATTAATTACTTAAAATTAAAGGACAAATTTATCAGGGATTAATTACGTTAATTAGTAAATAAAGGTTAAGTGAATTAATAATTAAAGGTTAATTAAGGGAGGATAATTAACCAATAGGATAATTACTTGATGGAAGTAATTAAAGGTAAATTACTCAAGGGAAGTAATTAAGGATTAATTACTTAGTGTACTTAATTAAAGGATTAATTAATTAAGGAAATTAATTAAGGATTAATTAATTAATGAAGGATAATTAATCAATGTAAGTGATTATAGGATAATTAATTTGAGAAATTAACTAAGGACAAATGTAATAAATGTAAATGGGTGAAGGTTAATTGATTTGTGTTATAAATTAAAGGCTAATTACTTAATGTAATTAAAGAGGGTAGTTTAGAAAAGATTAATTAATGGTTTGTAATTAATCAATGTTAAGTAAGAAGGATTAAAAGTGATTTAAGAAATTAATTAAATTTGTTGAAATAGTGTGACTAATTCATCTTGCTTATGAAAAATTGAATAACTTGGGTTAAGATGACATTGGATTCGAAGAGACCGGAGTCGGGTATCAGTAAATACCCGAAACCAATTCGATTCTTTATAAATTTATATGTGAAATCAATAAGTTGGAATGGAATGATTTAAATGAATTGGACCATTTAATCTAAGTTTTGGTACTTAGAAATTGATATGTGAAATAAGTGATGTCTCTAACAAATTGTGAATTTGTAAATTGACACGAGTTACCCCGAGTTTTATGTAAGTTTATGCTATTGTATTCCATGTTAGATGGGTTTACTCACGCTGATTTCCAACCTGACCCGGGTGTTACTTTGATGTAATGCTCTGGTCAGACCGAGTATTACAGATTTCCAGGTAAGGACGTTCTGGAGCTCATGAGGCAAGCTGGATGGCAGGAACGTATGGAGTGTATTCCGCTGTGATATATTGTAGTTTGTCTGGGACATGTTGATTGTATCTGTCCAGTGTTTGTGTGTATGTTGTAACTCTGATGTATTAAAGTGTAATTTGACAAGTACAGATTTCATTTGTATAACTGTTATTATTTGATATTATATTTTTATCCGCTGTGAATGTGAAATTCTGTGTTTTATTTTCTGTTTCTTCTTCTATCTCTTTCTTCTTTCCCTAACTATCTGGAATTTTCGGGATCGAAAATTTCGAGCCGTTACACTTGGTATCAGAGCAAAGGTTAAGCGAGAACCTTGGCTCTGGTGGGTGTACTCATAAAGATAGTGTCAATAATACCCTAGAATGAGTTGAGTGTAATATATATGAGAGAATGTACTTGTTATTTTCCTATATAAAGATTTTAAATGGTTTTAAAGGTAAATGATTTTATATAAAATTATATTTTATATATATGAAGCAATATTTCCTTTAATAAATATTAAGGTAGTTGGTTGCTAAACAAAGATAAGTTTGAAATGGATTCAAACTGAAATTAAATCTTGAATTTAAGGGAAAGTTTCAAAATAAGATAATAATGAATTGGTTTCCAAATATGATAATCTTGGTTATTATCATAAATGATTGTTATGATTAATAATAAGATGTGTATTAATGAGTAAGCAAAATGAAATGCTTTAGATAAATATGACTTATAAATTGGAATTGAAGATGATCTAGATTGTGAAGTTTTAAGTCTAAACCAAAAAATTTGGAATTTGTTTCAAAGTGATAAAGAAATAATAAATAATATTATTTAAATGAAAGGGCTTGATTCAAATAGGAGTTGTTTGAAAATTTAAAGGAATTTGTTTGAATTAAAAACCCAAGGTGGTTCAAAATTTAAGGATAACTTAGTGTGTAAAAGAAATAATATGTATATATGGGGAATATACATAATATCAAAAATAGTTTGAAACAAACTTTAAATGTTGAGTTTAAAAATTTGGAATGAGAGGTGATATCCAAGGTGATAAGTTTTTGAACTTATAAGATTATTAATGTGAAGTTTAAAATTTGAAGTGGGAATTCAAATTTGAGTAAGTTTGACGAGATTAAATTGAATTTAACTTAAAGGAAGTTAAATAAGTTTGGAATAAACAACCTGAATTGGAAATTTCAAGATGAAATTGAGATTTAACTTAGGAAAGTTAAATGGGTTGATTTGGTAGGGAATTATATGTGATCTCAAATAGGTTTGAGATCTAGAATGGGTAGTGGATGATGAATGTTTTAAATAAATTGGATGATAGATTGAGGTAATATCTATTCCATTATTGGAATTAAATGGAATTAAACTTTAATTTGAAATTACTTAAGTAATTTTGATTTTAAAGATAAAAATTAAACTTGAGAAAATGAGGATCACTTTGAACATTAAGATTTGAATGTTTAAAATGAACATGTAAACTGAAATGGTTAAGGAGGGGTTCCAAGATTTAATTTGGGTAATAAATTGAATTTCAAAGATTAAATTGTTTAAAAAGGGGTTTGAATTATTATTTGAACCTAGAAATAAGTTTATGTAGAAGTAAAGGTAAATTAAAATGGAATTTTGAAATTTGAACTCAGAATTAAATGGTTAGGCTGTTAAATTAAAAGTAAAGGTAAATTTGATTTATGGGATTAAATCAACATTTGAAATAATAACTCGAATTTATATAATTCAAGATGGTTTAAAGTGAAATGAAATTGGAAGTTAATTGGAAATTGGCAATTGATTGGAAATGGAGATTGGGAAGTTGTACAGTTTGACTCTGGACTATTTTCAAAATAAATTGTTTTAATATAAATCTATATTTCCAAACTATTTACTACACAACTTTTCTTTTTAAACCTAAAACTATCTTAAACTTGTTTTACAATTACTTTTGGAACTATTTAACTATTTTACAACTGTTTTATAAACTAATTACTATTTTTCTACTATTTTATAACTGATTACTATTTTACAACTATTTTACAATTACTTAACTATTTTACAGCTTTTTACAAGTTAATAATTATTTTTCAACTACTTATCTATTTTTAATTTTTTCAAGTTATTTTCTAAATATAAACTGGTCGGAGTTCAAACTGTTATTGATTAAATACCCAACTGAGATAAGAATTGAAGTGATAATCCAAATGGGGATTAAGGCAAATGTGGATAAGTGAATAAAATCAAAGTGAGGATGAATAGGAAGGGAATTGATTTAACTGATAATCAATGAAGATAAATACGTAGGATGTACGTATATTATTCTATTCGCATAGTGATTTGATCCAGATTCGAGCACAGAATTTCGAGATAGTATTATCAATCTGAGTTGGGATTTTTCGCTCGATTTTCGACGGCGAACCTGGATATGGATTTTTGATTGGTTCTGGATATTCTCTATCATAGATGTGACTATGCAAAGAGAATGACGGTTTCTGATCAAGAAACCAGATCTGAGTCCGCACTAGGAAGCCGGGTGGACAATACTAGTTCGGAAGTGAAATTGTGTGACCGAGTGAGCGATCAGATTGATATTGCGTACGAATGATATGTGGGCATCGTACGGGGTTGAATAAAATTGATATTGAAATTTGTGGATAAGAACTGTAAATGATTTTTGAAATTGGAAGTATATTTTGTGAAATATATGATGTAGTAAAGTGGGAATTGAATATTTCTATGATTAAAATTTACTTTATGGAAGTAAGCAATATGGTGAATGACTTTACAAAAGAGTAATCAAAATTTGAATATTGATTTGGACAAAACAAAGTTATATATCTTTGTTATATATGGAAAACTCCCCTTGTTGAATCTATTGCCAGAAGAAAATGATTTTTGAAAGTATTTGAAGTATAAAAGTGAATTTATACAAGTACAAATTGATTCAAAGATTTTTCAAAACTTTTATATATATGTATATATAAAAAGGATTTGTGAAAATGATTTTGAGGAAAGGTTTTGGGAACCTATGGCATTTGGAAAAGCCTAATATAAGAATTATCGATTTTGGGAATCGATTTTGTAAAGGAGCTTTATATGAAATTCATACTCGGTGTATGATTTGAAAAATACTATATGTGTATAGTATAAAGTGTTTTGAAGTGGCTTTGGGGAAAAAGGCACTCCCTTGAAATGAACTTCTCAGGAGTACCATAGGTTGGTACTACCTTGAGCCTCAAAGGGGGAGGTTCTAAAGTTGATCCTGTGAGGAGTCCGGACAAAACTAGTTCCTGAGGATTATGTGGTAGCGAAAGTCGAGGGGCTGGTGCCTACAGAGGCATTTGGGTTATGCTGTGATGACAATGTAACTCGATGTCACTGCGACCTACTACAGGCCATAGCGAAAGTCGTGTGTGCCGCTGAGAGCCAACAGTCTACGTTTTATTTTATGTCGGTAGACTACGACACTATGGTAACATAGAGAAAGTCGTGTGTGCCGCTGAGAGCCAACAGTCTACGTTTGATTTTATATCGGTAGACTGCGACCTATGTAAGAGTGGAGAAGTTTCATTTTTGACAGCGACAATCGAGGGCGCTGAAGCCTACAGTTACATGGACTTTTGCTGTGATGGCAACGTAACCTTGGAATGTAACTGCGATCTGTTGTGGGTTCCATGGTGTAATCGAGGGGTGCCGAGTGCCTACAGTTACATGGACTTTTGCTGCGATGGCAACGCAACCCAGGACGTAACTGCGACCATGGATGGGGGTGATGATTTCCAGAGCATTCTCACCAAAGATATTTCCTCTATTTTCGAAACTATTTTCTATATTTTCAATAAAATTATTTTCCAAAGTATTTTCACTGGGCGTTGGAAGTGAGTTTACTAAGTACTTACAGATTTTCAGTCTTACGCCTGATCAACGTAGGGCCGAATTTCTATAAGAACAAGGATGGACTTGTTGAAACATCGAGTTATAAAAGTATTTTTATAAAAACTAATCAGTAGTATTATACAGATTTTTAAAGTATTTTAGAAATGATCGAAGAAAATTTACCTGATTTAAAGCATTTTAATAATTCTGGCTTGGTTCCTTTTCGAGGACGAAAAGATTCAAAGGGGGGAGGAATGTGACGACCTAGATTTTGACGTCGGATAATTGGACAATTAACTGATTTAAATTATTTGGATATTAATAGATCAAACAAATAAATTTCTGATATCTAAAATATCAGGACATATGAGTTAATTTAAAGGCCCTATTATATTTGAATTTTTAAAATCTCTTGTGATGGTAAATCTTATAGTAAATAAATAAGTAATATATTTGTGACAACCGGGATTTTGGCAATATTATTTTAATAAGAATTTAATCTAATAAATTGAAATACAAACCTATCATTTTAAAAACAAAATGTGTATATGTATTTGGTAGAAACTATGATTGAAATTTAAAATATAGAGTTTTAAAAAAATATTCAAAATAAAATATAGCTTGTTCACCTTAAAGTAAAATAAAGTTCTACTATTCAACTTTTGATATATATATATATATATATATATATATACGAGTAGGTTGGCACGTGCGATGCACGTATGTAGAAGGAACTGGTGTTAAAAAACATTGTGTGTGAGGTATGTTGAATTTTATAAAATGACTTTGACGTACATGTAATGTTGCATGTTTTGGATACTGACTTTCAGAATGCATACATGGCCGATAGACATGTAAATGGAACGTTTGTATCAAACATGGAAAGAAGCTTTATATCAAACCTACCTTATGTGGACAAAAAGAAAAGTAACACACGTATGGAATTAGGAATTTTACTTACATGCTCATGCAAACCGTACACTGTGATTCGTAACGGACATAGAATATGTTCTTCGTTACATATAGTAAGTAATTAGAAATAGATATGGTAGCATATTGCGATGAGAAGGAAAAAAATGGCATATTGTAGCTCACAAACTATTTGACAGTAAATTGTAAGTACTAAGTGTAATATGTCACCGCCTTGCTTAAACGGTGAAGCATTTCAGTAAAAATATACATATTATTTATGTCAGGTGAATAACCACGGTATGCTACATTTGACTCAGACATAAATTTTTTTATGGTTTAACAGCAAAGCAGAATATAAATTCACCACATGTACATGTAAGTTAAACGTATGCAAGGAGAACACCAAGTAACTCGGTTTGAGTTCGCTTGCACTTGTCATTGGTTCAATTATTGAAAGAAAAAAAGCTTTATCCATACAAATTTAAAAAAACATTGTGATAACTCAACCTTTATCAAATCTAACAACTTAAACGATTAATATAAAAACATAATAATCTAGTATTTACATTAACATGATAGGAAATGAATAAGAATTTAAAAGACTCCTAGAAGCATGAAACCCATTTGTTTTTTGATTGCAACAGTCCATGGCGGCTCTTGTTGACTCTTCAATCGCCCATAAAATTCCCGCACTCTTCAATTTTTGATTTCAATGTAATTGTGGACATTAGTACATAGAATATTGATGTTGTAGCGGATTAGTAGTCATGTTGCTAGTTGCCTTGGCTTAGTGTACTTTTTTCTCCTGATGATGACGATGAATGTTGCAAGTGGCCATGCCCTTGTGTACCTTCTACTGCAAAGAAACAAAGTCATACCGATGATGTGGATGACAGTATCACCACATGCATTAAAATATGCTTTTATGCATTTATACTGTGTATGATTGTGATAATGTATATCAATTAAGATTTTGAGACTGTGAAGTACAAAAATATGTCATGTTAGTAATCTAACATATGTATTAACTAAAAGTGACACATATTAATAAGTAATAATATATATGTTAAATGATTAGGAATGCATACCAAGAGCCCTGTAAGTGTGCCGCCTTAGGATTTGAATAACTCGACGCGAAGATAAGCTACTCTTTCTTCAATTACATCACAGTTCACAAACATCAGATTATATTTTCAAGCACCATTGGATCAAAATATATTATTAACTCCTTTACTTGTTGAAGCTACACTGAAAAAATCAGTAAGACAAACCTTCATCCAAGTTAAGCACACTCCTTTGTGAATTCTTTCTGTACGCACAGGTTCATATACTAAAGCACATGTGACATGAATTATGTTTGGTGTGATCCTAGAAAATGCAAGAAAAATCAGTTATGTTTTGCTACAGTATAGGCAAACAGTTTGTTGAGTAAAAAATAAATGCAATGTAAGGTACTCACTTTGGTGACGATGAAATTGAATAAAATCTAGGCTGCAACCTAGGGGCAATAGATGCAAAAAAAACACCCAGCAGAGGTTTGGCTGAAGGAAACTCTTCCTTTACCTCCAATAGACTCCTGTGGCTTGCAATAATCCATGAGAATATTCATCCTATATCGGATAAAAGATGACATTCTTACTGATTTGATGATGGTAATTCACGAAAACCGATTAAAAAACAATCTTAAAAACAGAACAAAGATGTCAACCAACCATTAATAACTCATGTTACTCCTATTTTATTTTTTAAAATCATTTCACATTTAGTTGTTACATGGTGTTTACCAAATATGATCAATGTCTGCAGAACATACAAAGTGCCAAAAGTTAAGAAAAGACAAAGCTGATAATTGTTTTTATTCATTGAAGAGCACTTCTCCATTCAAATGGAAGTGGTGTAAAAAATATGATTATATACGTTAGTCGAAGTATTATTAGCTTTAAAGAGATGTGGATTTAACATTTCGAAAGCATGAAAAAATAGCATGGTGGAATAGAAGAGTAGTGAAAGATGGAAACAACCCATTATAAAGATTTCTACTCATATACCACTTGTTTGTCTAAATAATGAAAAATATGGGTAATCTCTTGTGCTTACCTATCATTTTGAGGATCGACAATCATTCTATGTCGACGATATCATCAAACAACCCTCTCACTTTTTCATTTGTCCTCAAAATTTACAGTTCAAGTTTCTAACACATGCAAAGCTCCTATAAATAAGAATATACAAAACTGTCACATGCAAAATTCAAGTGAAGCAAAGCTTTATATTAATAATTCACTATAAAAATCACAATGACTACCCTGTCTATAGTTAATTTCAAGACATTAAGGAAAAAATAAGTTGTCTTTGCATACACAATACCACTCTTTTTCATATAAAAAATGACTTAGGTTAAGCCTAAAGAGCCTGATACCTTACTCAGGTTGTGCTCGATTCAGTTCATTCTACTTCCTCCTCAACTGTAACATCTGACAACATGGTAATCTAAAAAATGAAATAATCAAATGCATTTGAATATTGTCCCCAAGATAATTTGATAGCAACCACATAAATTAATTAAACTAATAGTCTAAAACATAATAGGGTGAACTCTATTGCGTTGAGATATCTTTCTCAAATTACTCTGATTATCATGATGTTAGAAGAAATATACAATGATACCTTGAAGTATATGGTAAAATTAAATTGAAGTGTAATATGCTACATCTATGTTTGGAAAACATCACTGCAAGTGTGAGTATGTATGTACATACATACGAACATACATGTGTGTATGTGTGTGTATATCTGTGTGTGTGTATGTATGTGCATGTGTGTACACGCACATACTCAGAAAAAAAGAAATTTCATAAGTGAAGAGACTTTAAAAGGTAGTTTTCTGTAAGACTTTTAAAGCTTAGTTAGATGAACTATGAGCAGGGAAAAAAAGAAATAATTAAAGTAGGAGCATACCACTTTCGGAAATCAAAGCAAGTTCCCCATAATGGTTAGCGACTATTTGAGTATTCATAATCTGTTACATTTGCAAAGGAAAAAAGGTCAAATATATTGTGTGGTATCAAAGCAGTACGAACAAAAGTATGAGAAGTTAAGATATCAATACTGTGTTTTTATCATGAGCCTCATATAACAGATCTAATGCATCCTAAACATATTATATAGTAGCTACTTTAGCTACTCAAAATTTGATTTTTTTGTGTGTACAAAAGATAGCTATATAAAGAAAACAACTTCAAGAATATATAGACAAATGCAAATGTTATTATAACTCGCATATATTATTCCGATATATGATATAAATATTTCTTATAAGATACCACATGTTTCTAAATAATAAAAAATAGGGGTAATCTTTTACGCTTACCTAACATTTTGAGGATCAACCATCATTCTATGTCGATGATATCATCAAACCACCCTCTTACTTTCTTTTGTCCTCAAAATTTACAGTTCAAGTCTCTAACACATGCAAAGCTCCTATAAATAAGAATATACAGAATTGTCACATGTAAAACTCAAGTGATGCAAAGCTTTATATCAATAATTCACTGTAAAAATCACAATGACCATCGTTGATGTAGTTTACTTCTAAGACATTAAGGAAAAAATAAGTTGTCTTCGCATACACAATACCACTGTTTTTCTATATAAAAATGACATAGGTTAATCACGAATGGGGGAGCTTATTGAAGTAGTAAATATGTAACGTTAATATTTGATCCTAGTTATAGTAATTTTGTGGTACATTAATATTTGATGCTAACTCTACTAACTATTAATGACTGTTTTATTACAAAAACATGTCTTTTGAATAGACTAAGTTTGGCTTTATGCGCAAAAACTAATAGTAGGACATTAATATATGCAATCAGCTTCAGTTTTAGTTATAGTCAGCAGTGGAAATGACAAAATACCTTTATCACACGGTAAAAATCAATGAGAACGTGGAGATCGCAATGCAAATCAAATGACATGAGTACCCTGGTTTATTTAGCATGAAATAAGTGGTATTTTCGTCATTTCAAAAGCTTCAAAATGGGGTATTCCCGTGCGTGTGCGTGTGTCTCCATATCCATCATCATTTGAATACCTTGAAATTCCCCTAGATTATTTTCATATCAAAACTATCCGTATTTTGGTAATTCTCTATTGACACGATGTTTGTAATATTTACAGATCGTCGTACCATTTTAAAACATGTAGTTTCTTAAAGATCATGAGTGAATTTTAGTGTTCAAAAATAATATTTTAAACAGTGATTTGGATTGTAATTGTAAAAAGGTTCGAAAAGATACAAATTTTATTACTAGATGATCTTGTTTAGGAAAAATTGTGTAAAAAAAGGCTGAACCTGATTTTTCTTCATATATGAGAAAGTCCATGGGGAATTGTCAAAAGACAAAGGATTCCAGATCTAGAGACTACCCATATATCATATACCCAAAAAGGCTACCCATATGGCTACACCTGCATACACCCAAAAAATGCGAACAACATTCACATATGAATCCAAAAATTGGTAATCGGTTGCATAAGAAAATGATAGCAATTTCCAAAAGAGACAGTAAAGCAAATCTAATCTTAGGAGACAATAGTAATCAAAGCGATAATATAAGCAGACAGGACCTCACATCTCGTACCAATAGCTTCTAATTAAAATGAAAATCATAAGTTCCATATTTAATCAGCATCAATATTTCAAAAAAATGAAAATGTCGAAATCATAGACTTTAAAAAAAAGGAAACAAAGTCGGCCTCCTAAATTGAAGAACGTGGTACGGAGGAGGACGACCGTAGGTAAACTAGTTGATGGGGAACATAGAGGCCGAAGGAGGGAAACGGGGAAATCAGACGAAATAAATTCAGGAAAAGAGGGAGAAAGGGTAGATCTTACCTTGGGAAACAAAGGTGGCCGGTTGTTGGAGCTTCGAACAGTAATTGGGCACCAAGTTGCTGTCGATGTTCGTCCTAGGTATGGGTTGAGTGGTCCGTTGATGGAAGACCATGACTGGGAGGGCGGGAAGTACTATCTGGTGTTGGAACAGAGTTGCCATTTTTTGTCATGAGAAGTGAAATTGGAAGGGTAGGGGGAAAGAGGAAGAAAAGGAAAAGAGAAACAAAAGAGGTAGGTTACGTGCAGACAGTGAAAGTGGGAAACGTGGGAAGCAGTCGGTAAAAGTCTGAGTTGCCCTTCTGTACCGATTTCTTTCTATTATGAACGGTGGACAATTTGGGAAGTGGATAAAAGGCTTCACTTTGACTATTTTGACCATGTATTTGCTTTATATATAAGATATATATATATATATTGATGTAATTTTGGTAATAATGTTTAAGAATAAAATAAATCCTATTCATATATTAATCATAAGTATTAAACAAATATATGGTTATAAACATAAGTGTAAATATGTAAATATATAAAAATATAAGAAAACTATGATATTGACATAAGTACAAAAATAATATAATTGTAATGAAGTGCTTGGTAGTTTAAGCCAAAATAGAAATAAAATAAGCATGTATGTCAAGAATAGAAATAAATATGTATAAAGTAAATTATATGGATATATGAAAACACAAGATAGTTCTAGAAAATGATAAAATGTATACAAGTTTGTACAAAATGTAAAAAAAAGGGATAAGTAATGAAACTGTGAAACAAGACAGTGTTAATTAATGCTAGCACAAAAAAATATCATTTCAGCCTCCATAGAAAAAATCTCTGACCAAACTATTAAAACTCTTGTATCAGTAAAACTAAACAAAGCCTGTACTATCTTTTTATATATCAATCCCTCCACTCCATTCGTTCATCAACTTTACAAACTAGACTAAACTCAACAAAAAAAAGTATAATCCTGCAACTAGATCAACAACAATAACATCAACAAAGGAGAAAAAAAATATAATCCAGGCTGATAGCTTTTCAAGGCAGGCTGTGTTCTTGTTCAAACCCAAAAGCTGCTCTGTGTTCAACATCCTATAACTGTGAGTAAATAAATTATTTTGTTTTAAATATGGTTGCATGCTGAAATTCCTTTAAGTGGATTATGATTAGTCATTGCATGATTTGTTGATCAGAAATGTATGTATGTATATGTATGTAGATATTGTATGAGTGTCTGGAAAGTGATATATACTCTGTTCTTGGTTCTACAGTTTTGAATATTTTCAAAATAAAATTTCTCATCCTCATTCTTCTTAAGATTTGATATATAAAAACAAAGTAAGTTGGTAATAACAAAGTATGAGTTTTAAAAGTATTTCCAGGTAAGAATTTAAGCCAACTTCACTAAAGTAAAGAAGAACAGTGGGATTTAGGATCAAATCAAAATATTTGACTTTAATGATATCTGAATTCAAGTACACAATCGATTTTGTATTCGAAATCTAGGATTTTTACAATTTAAATCATGAATTTTAATTACGTAATGCGGGAGAAATTGTTTGATGATCGGAAAGTGGGTTATGAGCATTTCCTGGTGGTCGGTGTAACTAGAGTGGTCGGGGTTCAGGTCAGAGGCGGCTAGTGGGTCAATGATGCTGGGAAAAATAGTCGTTGTATTTATTATCGATGGTGGAGGCGGTACGATGAAGGTTTAGGGTTTTAACCTAGTTTTGGTCATGGTTGGAAGTTTGCATTGCTACATCGCCGTGGTCGAGCCAGAGACGATCGCGGGTAGGGGGATTGATTCATGGAACGGAGATGAAGGTCTAGGTGGAACAGCAAGTTCGCCGGTGGATGGTGGCGTTGGGGCAAAGGGCTTTTCTGTCGGTAAGGTTGGGTTCCAGTTCAATTGAAATGTTCGATTTAGATCGATGATGGGTTTGAGCGATCTGGGTGGTCGGGCTAGGTAGTGATGTCGTTGATGACTGGTTGAGGGGATCGATGATGGTCGGAAGGCGCTGGAACGCCGGTGCACGTGCACGCGATATCATTAATCCCTGATGATGTTGAAATTTGTGGAAGAAAAGAGGGACGCGAAGTCGACCTCGTGAAGATTCGTTGCTGTCTCGAGTGTATACTCGAGTATATTCATGTGGATATTATTATGTTTAAGCAGTTGTCAAAAATGTGAAACTAAACAAAGTATAAAGAGGAAAGAAGAGAAGAAACCCGGAGTAAGGCTTAGGGAAAACTGGTCTTGGCTCAGGGGTGAACTCGGGATTGCCTCGGAATTGGTTTAGAAGCAGTTTCAGATTTTAAAGAAAATTCAAGTCAAATCATTTTTGGGATCTTCCTTAAAAAGAAACAATTATTATTTAAAAATGGAATTAGTAAATGATTAAGTAAGTTATTTTGAAATGATTAAGTTTATTCAATTATGTGACATTATTTTATGATTAATTAAAATAAACTTAATAATGTAATTAAGAGTTAATTAAGGAGAAATGATTTCAGTTATTAATTAACCATAATATCTTAAGGAAATCTTTGTGTTAATATCGTTTAAGTTTAAGGATTATTAATTAAAGATGTTAATGATGATTAAGTCATTAATAAGATAATGGTTTGCCTTAAAAGCTAATTAAGGTTTTAATAGTTTGTGATTAATTAGGTTAATAAAGTAATTGAGTTAATTAATTAGAGATTAATTAATTCATAATTAGGGATAAATTGATTTAGTAATTAGTGATTAATTACTTAAAATTAAAGGACAAATTTATCAAGGATTAATTACCTTAATTAGTAAATAAAGGTTAAGTGAATTAATAATTAAAGGTTAATTAAGGGAGGATAATTAACCAATAGGATAATTACTTGATGGAAGTAATTAAAGGTAAATTACTCAAGGGAAGTAATTAAGGATTAATTACTTAGTGTACTTAATTAAAGGATTAATTAATTAAGGAAATTAATTAAAGATTAATTAATTAATGAAGGATAATTAATCAATGTAAGTGATTATAGGATAATTAATTTGAGAAATTAACTAAGGACAAATGTAATAAATGTAAATGGGTGAAGGTTAATTGATTTGTGTTATAAATTAAAGGCTAATTACTTAATGTAATTAAAGAGGGTAGTTTAGAAAAGATTAATTAATGCTTTGTAATTAATCAATGTTAAGTAAGCAGGATTAAAAGTGATTTAAGAAATTAATTAAATTTGTTGAAATAGTGTGACTAATTCATCTTACTTATGAAAAATTGAATAACTTGGGTTAAGATGACATTGGATTCGAAGAGACCGCAATTGGGTATCATTAAATACCCGAAACCACTTCGATTCTTTATAAATTGATATGTGAAATCAATAAGTTGGAATGGAATGATTTAAATGAATTGGACCATTTAATCTAAGTTTTGGTACTTAGAAATTGATGTGTGAAATAAGTGATGTCTCTAACAAATTGTGAATTTGTAAATTGACACGAGTTACCCCGGGTTTTATGTAAGTTTATGTTGTTGTATTCCATGTTATATGGATTTACTCACGCTGGTTTCCAGCCTGACCCGGGTGTTACTTTGATGTAATGCTCGGGTCAGACCGAGTATTACAGATTTCCAGGTAAGGACGTTCTGGAGCTCATGAGGCAAGCTGGATTGCAGGAACGTATGGAGTGTATTCCGCTGTGAAATATTGTAGTTTGTCTAGGACATGTTGATTGTATCTGTCCAGTGTTTGTGTATATGTTGTAACTCTGATGTATTAAAGTGTAATTTGACAAGTACAGATTTCATTTGTATAAATGTTATTATTTGATATTATATTTTGATCCACTGCGAATGTGAGATTCTATGTTTTATTTTCTGTTCCTTCTTCTATCTCTTTCTTCTTTCCCTAACTATCTGGAATTTTCGGGATCGAAAATTCCTGGTCGTTATAGGTTTAGGAAGAAAAATTAAAATTCTCCTTCCTTTTTATTGGACCATCGCCACCATTTACCCATCCATGTACATCCAAACATATTTAACTACTCTAGCCCAACCCTAGTCCCAAACTTCACATTCGAAAATGAAAAAAAAGACGTGGATGCATGTTCTTGTCGAAGGGAGGTGCGATCAGACTAGTGATACAGCAAGAGCTCGTGGTGACCGTGGGTGCGTGCGCGATGTTGAAGAAAATATGATTGTAACATTTTGCCCTTCTGACCGCCTCCAGTCGGTAATTAAACCAACTTGAAATGTTCAAAATGACGGATTGTTATTTAGTTTATAAAGTTTAAACAGAATCAGCCACAGAAACACAGAATAATAATAATAATTCAAAAACAAATGAATTTTATTTCTTTCCTTTTTTTTACAATATCAGAGTTTATACAATGTATTAAATTTATACAGCGGAATATCTTAAAATACAAAATTTCCTGCAAACTAAAGTGAGCGTTTTACCCCCTCTCTCTAACTTCGCTGCTCGAAAAACTTCAAGCTGTAAATACTCGGTCTGACCCGAGTATTACATTCAAAAGAAAATAATACACAGGTCAGTCTAATTCAAACTCAGTTATTAGTGCATAAAAGCAATAATAATTAAATAGACGACAGTCACAGGTATTCTCATCCCTCCGACCCTTTTTAACAAAGAAATCGGATGATGATAATTTTAACACTTAATAGTGTTAAACAATAAATTAGTAGATTTTAAAACATAACAACAGAGATAAATGAAGGGACTTTTAAATGAAGATGATTTAGAAAAGAACAGAATTGCCTAATTGGCAATTAACAACAAAATCCAATTATTAAAGAATAATCAGAAACTCAGAATCTAATTATCGAACAGATAATTAGACACAACAAAATGATCAATCGAAAGGAACCAAATAAAATTCTCAAATATTGAATTGAACACAAAACAATTCAAACAATTAAAATATCAGTTAAAACGTCAACACCGTGTGGCTGCAGTTCACGCATGCGCGCACTGCCTCGCCACTACAGTGATGAAGTACACTAAAGCTCAAGGAATCAGAAACAAATTGCATCAAACCAAATTAGATCCCGGTGTGGCTGCAGTACACGCACGCATGCACTGCCTCGCCACTACCATACGTCGAAACTGCAAAGGTCAAGTCACACTAGCGTGACTCAACACAATTGCAAACAAAAGCAAACCAGTATGCAACTGCCTCGATGAATCGAAAGCAATTGGCCCCAACATAATTCAAAGTGAAAAAGAGACATGTACAAGAATGCTCACATCAATGCTACATATGAACCAAGTTCATGTATACAACAAACCCAAAGTCAACAACAGTTCAAAGTGATCACCAAAACCAATGCCATCAAGTAATACTCATGAAAACAAAACCTGGCAGTTATATGCACAGTAAAAACATGCACATAAGGGGTGGTGAACTGCGAATATAAGGCTACAACCACATAATGAAGATCAGACTACACAATTACAAAGTAATGCTACTGGCAGCAATGCAATGTTATTCAAAAGTTCTTAAACAAAACTGAGACAAAGCTCAATTACTACCATGATTCAATGCAGCTTAAAGGACTCAAATGTCCAACCAGTGGACAACTAAATACTTCAATGCAACATAACCACTGTAATGAACAGGTTTACTACATATGACAGCAATGCAGACACATCATAGACTCAATTGGGCAGATCAAATGATCACTACAGACATGTACTCAAGGAACTCAAGCAAAATATAAACAAAACACAAAATGGTACGAGAACAAATTACACGGTGACAACCCAGGCGAAGGTTCATCAATGAATCAGAATTTATTAACCAAAGGCCAACATGAAACAGGTTATAAAATGACCCATTTGCAACATAAATTGCCAAGCTAAATTACAATTTCATTTTCTAAAACTTTATGTAGAAATATACCCAAAACAAACTGAAATGCCTGACATACTCATTAGAAAAAACAATCCATGTCAAAACCATCTATCAAAACGTAAACAGTCTCGAGTAATAATACCAGAGACTACAAAGAAACCAAGTGTATGAATACTGCATCAAAATACAACTCGGAGGCACTCAACATATATGCAGCAGACTCAAGTGACACAAGTTCGAAAAATACTCAATGCAACTATAGTCAAGACTTAAATGATTCAAGTCAAGGCCGAAGCAAGCATAGTGACACATTCCGATACAAGGGGAAATGCAAAAATGAAATATACAGCTCAAAGTTTCGACTGCAATAACATGGTAAAAATGGAAAGCTACTAACCATGGGACAGCAGAAACCAATGCCAACAGAGAAAAGAACATAGCATGCAGGTTCGACAAAAAAAAATCAAACTGCAGGTCAAAGATATAATGGCCGATGGGATTAATATAGCAACACGGCCACCATGAAATGCAACCGTATACAAATGGAATCCAGTGCAAACAACTAAACTCCCAACATGACAGTGATTGTATATCAGGTCGAAAAACAGTGAAAGAGTCATAATAGTTTCAAAACAAAGAATCGAGCCAGTTCAAACGTCAACGAAAATTTTAGTGACCGAAGCCAACTAAAGAAATAGCAAGTTCACAAAACCGTGATGACCAAGTGAGCATCGCCAAAGCATTTTAACAAAATCAAATGGCCAAGATAAATCATCAATATCAAAACGAAATCAAATGGCCTAGATAATCGATCGGCCGAGCAAACAAATTGACAAATCCAAATAAATGAATGCAAATAAAGGAGACCGAATACATATAAATGAAAACAAGGTCTAGAATGAAATTAGATGTGAGTAATCGAGATTACTCACCTTTGCTATCGGAGCAGTCGTGAGTAAAATGAAGAAAACGTCGATCGACTGAGCTACGAAGGTCGGCTGCCTCTTCGATTTATCTAAAACCCTAGCTATCGAGATGAGGAAGATCGAGCCGAAGTCCAGAATTGCCAGAACGAAGCCGATGCCCTAATTTTAAGTCACCATTTTTTTTTCATCGTTCGATTTGTTTAGGGTTTCGAATGAATGAGAAAATTAAAATAGGGAACGGGTTTACTTAATCACGACATCAAAGAAACATGGGCCAATATATTATTTATTTTTTTTCAAAGCCCACTTAACCCTAGCTCAAATCTTAAATTCAAATATGTTCTTCATATTAAACTTGAAAAATTCAAACAACTTCACTAATTTAAATCAAAATTAAATTCAATTATTAATTTAAAATAATCTAAAATTCGGGATCGTTACAATCTTCCCCCCTTAAAAGAATTTCGTCCCGAAATTAAAAGTTAGGAAAAATGATTGTTAAAATCTCACCCATGTTTATACCCTATACAATTTTACTAAGCTCGAAACTTATTACAAATAAATGAATATAGGATTCATTCCATTCGTTTTATCTCACTAGCTTTCTTCATTAACTCCTTTTGTTCATCGATTTCTATAATAAAAACGCAAAAGTCTTTTACCAAATTTTTCGACTTACAAAACTCATATTTGAACTTGAAATTCTTCACGTTAGAGATTTGCATAATATATCTCTTCCAAAGCGTGGACTTTTAAAACATTTCAAAGATCCTCTTCCTTAATTTATTAGATTGGAATTTGTAATTTTAATTTCAAACTATTGATTCGCTATTTACAGTTTGAAAATACTTACTAACTCGAAATTTAACAAGTCTATCGTCGTTCTCATAGACATTAGGCATACGCTGGCCAGGCGCAGGACTAAAAATCTCCAAGTACTAAATATACTTGCTTCAACTTCTAGTGAAAATACTTAAAAATTCTTTTAAAAATGGATATGGAAAGCACGTTCCCCCATGGATTACAGTTACCCGGCGATTACGCTACTATCCCAGTAGAATCGCTCGTAATCTGTAGATTTCTCATCTCTTAAATTTCGCCATGGTTGTTGCCATAGATCGCAGTTCACACGGCGATTACGCTACTATCCCAGTAGAATCGCTTGTAACTGTAGGCATCTCGCCCCTCAAATTTCGCTTGCCATCTAGATTGCAGTTTACCCGGCGGTTGCGCTACTATCCCAGTAGAGTCGCTTGTAACTGTAGGCATCACGCCCCTCAAATTACGCTAATCAATCAATATGATCCCATCGACATGATCCATCCCGAGGGATTCCAATCCAAATAGTCATTCTGACTAATGGAAATTCTACGTAGCTACGAATTTCAACTGGACACTCATATTGAGTTCCAATACCTTCTCAAATTTTAAATGGAAGGTACTTTTCCATATCCTCAGTTTAGAAAACATAATGTATGTAGTACTTCATTTCACATTTCGTACATATCATATCTATGTAAACTTACATAAGATTTCCATAACAATGACTTTCCAAACTGACGGTTTTCAAATTTACCGCATTCATATATATAAGTTCTGAAAACCTACATATTCTATATCCATAACAAATAAAGGATTTCAAAAATTTTCTCTAAGTCGATTTGGAAATTTAAGGTTATCTCAAACCTAATTCATATTCATAATTCCATTTATTATCGACTTCACATTCGATTTGAATCACATGTTACTTTGTCAATTCTCAACACAGAATTGATGTCTACCGATATATAACCTCTGAGCTCGTACGTCTCAGAGAAGGGTGTTAAGCTAAGAGAATAAATTCTCCACCACCAACAGATATATATTTAATAGAGATCAATTGCTATGTCATCAATTCACAATGTTAGACATACAATCCAAACCATCATTTGAAATTCAAAACTCAACATATATTGTCTTTGGTGTCGAAGTTAAACTCAATTTTAACTCAACGATTCAATCTTTTTTTGAAAAATTTCAAATTGAACTAATTGTTCAAATTTCTCATTTATCTTTTCAACTTCGACTTTGAAAATGAATTTCAAATCATTTATCCCTTACGGAATATATTCACAACATTTCATATTTGGAAAAACATTTCCATACTTATTTAAAAATAAGTAATTCATAAATCTAATTTATTTTCAACATTTGAAAATATTCGATATACTTAAATCAAAATTAAGTATATATTTCATTCTTTTAAGGAAATCATTCTCTTTCACACATTTATCTGAGTTAAAAACGAATGTTACGTAAAACATCGTTACGACAACTCAAAATCACTAGTATAGGGGTTCGAAATTAAGATAGATATATAAATCCCAATACTATACAAAACATTTCCTTTCGGAAATCATTTACTATAACAACAGTGATATAGTCCACCATTTCCTTATTCCTCGAAAACGTCTATTTCAACAAAGAATGTTGAAATCTATGGTTTCGATATTCAATGCCTTTGAAAACATCTTTTAAAACAATTAACTTCGTTTTAAAATATCACTTTCCCAAAAACATGTCCATTCAATAATATATTCACAACATTTCTATACATTTTTCCTATTTTTAAAAGATTATCCACTGTCCAAAATTGTGGATATACTTCCTTTAACAAGCTATAAGAATTTACTTATCAAAATAAGTCAGTTCCGGATTTATAAACAACGTTTATAAATTCCATTCCTATTTATACAGACTTCAATTTATAAAAATTTACTTTATTAACCATTCCTTCTATAGCTCAGTTTTATATCAGAAATTTAATTTATAAGTAAATTACCTATAATTCTTTTATTTTACAACATCGATTCATTTTATAACTTCACAATTTTAATTCTCTACTTATGAATTCCATTTATACTTCATTTTCAACGCTTATACAAACTCATTTTATAATTCTAATATAATATCAACCCTTTCAAATCTTCTATATAAACCGTTTATAATAATTCAAAAATTCCAATTTAAACTATTATATAAACTTATCAATTTTATATTTTCAAAATAATCAACTAGTTCTTTAGTAAATCATTCATTGAATTGATTTCCAATTTAATCACATTTTATTCATTCACATTGGATTTTACAAACATTCATTCATATTCAATTAGTTCACTTTCACTAATTTATATTCAAGTTAGTTTGCTTTCAATTCAAATCAAATTTGATTCTATTTTGATTTACTTATCTTTCAATTTGAATTCAATTACTTAGCTTTCAATTTCCATTAATTCAATTCCATTTACACTTAATGAATTTCTAGAAAATCAACTAGCAACCATCTAACAACCGGTGCACATTCAACGCAACCAAATTTATTTACTTTGCTTACATTCAATTTGGTTTATATTCTAATTCAGATTGAATTCTAATATTCACTATATTCACAACTTCTTAACTTAAGTTTTATTCAACTCTTAACAACAACATTTCTAATCCATGTTTATTTACTAATTCACTTTTACAATTAAAGTTGAATTTTCTTTATATACTCAAATTCATATTCATTACTTCACTTTATTAATTCATTTTGATATCAAATTCAACCTCATTCAATATTATTTAAGCTATGTTTCATTTTATCTTCACTTGTATTTATTTTCACTATATAGCTTAAGTTCGTCTCTAATTTATTTGAAATTCTATTTTATTTAACTTAACTTAGATTTTATTTCAAAAATCATTTTATTTAACTTTTGCTAAAGTCAAATTCATATCACTATTCAAAATTCAGATTTTGTTTTACTTAACAAAACTATTTAACCATTTAACAACTGGTTTGATTCATACAGTTAAGTCAACAAATAAGTTTCCTTTCCAAAACGCTATTTCATTAAGATATTTCTTCCCAATCTTACCATAAACATTTACGTGCAAACTATACCTAGCTTAAGGCTTCCATAATACATACTTAGAAGTTTTTAGATTACAAAAGATAGTATTACAAAATATATTGATCGCTTTAAGATTCAAAATTATTGAGGGCAATCGTCTTCTTGTCTGGTAGTACGCATCCTTCCCGAACTCCCCTCTTCGGTTTGTACTATTTCAGGTTGTATAATAGGAGGATTAACACATTCAAAGTCAACATGTGTGATATCCCGGAAATTTTGAACAATATCAATTTAATAATCTATATAAAATATTAAGTTGATATGATGATATTTGTTAATAAGATAAGAATTGACTTGATAATTTTCTTTTAAATATATATTTAACTGATAAATTTGTCTTTTTAAAGGGATAATAAACTGTTTTCTATGTATTCATATATCTGTATATATTGTAAATAGTTAAAGTCTGTTTTAAATTTAATAAATAAGTATATGTTTTTAAACTCTAATCTTTTTGGTAATTTGGAAATTTGTTTTAATTCAATATTTAATAAATAATCATATAGCTTTGATATACTTTAGATTTAAGTTAAATTTTGTTAAATGATTTTAGCTTAGATTTTTTTAAAAAAAAAATTTGTTTGTTTTATAGCTTGATAAAAATAAGTAAATAAGTGATAATCTCTTTTATAAATTATTCTAATGTAATAATAAGCTTTATTTATGATAATACAATGTCTGTATAAGTAGATTTTTATTTTAGATAAAAATTGTTATATATATATATATATATTTTAAAAGAAACTATGGTTTTTAATTTATATAAATCTCTAGAATAATATAAATATTAAATAATAATTTATATAATAAAACATACCTTATAAATATTTAAAGTAAGTATAGAATAATAATAGGTCACTTATGTATTTGATAATTGAGTCTAAGAAAAAAATATAATAATAAACACATTTATATTAGAGATAAATATACAAGCTAACAATAACAATAACCATAATCACCTTTTAAACTAGAACTTAAGTAAAATATCATATACTCTACAAAAAAACACGCAAAGTATATATGTACTGGCTTGAAACTTACACTAGTACAAGATAATAGGATAAAGCAAGTAAATATTTCAAACTATAGCAAAATGTATATGTTACAGGCAGAAAAATATCTTAGTGTATACAAATGGAATAAGATAATATGCTAAGTTAAGTTAAACAAAAGTAAACATATGTAGCATGGAAGTACATACGAAAGTGGATTGCAAGAGAAGCTTGAATACAAAAAGTACACCAGCATTTATTGTCTTCCACCTAGCACAAAACAAAGCTGTTCAAAAATTGTTTTCAGCCACCAAAAGAAAATAAAAATCTCTGAAAATTTTGTACTTAGACAGAAACAAATTGTATACTTGTTTATTTAGCAACCAACTCATTTTATTTCGTATACCAAAGAGCTATGCAATTCCAGTTTCTAAAAGTTTAAACAAGTATAACCTAGCACCTGAAATCAAATAGAATGCAAAAGCACTTCAGTTCTCAATCAAAAATAAAAGCATTTTCAATTATAACAAGACTTCCAGGCAGTTCATGTTTGAGTTTCAAAGCCAATTCAAAGTTTTCGAAGATCAAAACAACAAAATATGGAAGTTTTCAAATACCAGATTTCAAGTTCCCTGTCTTCAAATAAAAAGAGCAAGTTTTCTATTCAAATGACTGGTGAGTATTACCACCTGGTTCCCCTGTTTATTTTTGAAATCCCGTGAGTAACATCACTTTTGAATGTTTAAGTTATGCATATGGGTGCATGATTAATATCTGAAATATGAATGTTGTATATATATATATATATGGTTGTATTTTTGATATATGATGTGCATGTTGTATTCAGCAGAGTACTCTCTGTTTATGACATCAGTTTTCATATAGTTAAATTCAAAATCCTTTGATTTTGACTAGGCCTAAACTCAAGATGTACATGAACCTTGTTGTCCTACCATAAACCTTAGATAAAAATCATACTTAAGTTAGATAATAGAGAAATGCTTTTGGAAAATCATCTGGAAATTTAAAATGACTGAGTATATTTAATATAAGTTAAAACCAAAACTGAGTAGTTCATTAATTCAGGATTTAAAATCAAATTCTTAATCTATAACATGATTTTTGAAACAAAAATCATAATTTTTAAAGCTAGTTGGAAGGTACAGTTCTTATTTGAACTAAATGTGGTAATTTGGGTTTTCCTGATGATCACGAGGATCTGGGGATTTGAATCTTTCTGAGGTGATGAAGGAATGATTGGGGGATTGAGGAAAATTGTCAGGTAGATGCTAAATTCATGGTGGAAGGGGCAGTGATGGATTTTTGTTTGTAACCCTAGTTTAACTGGGTTCAATAATTCGATCACCACGGCTTCTATAATTGTTCGAGTTCAACCAAACTCGAGGGAATTGGAGTATGGAGGTAGGCGAAGGCCTGGCCGAAGTTTTAGCAACTCTGGTGGACGGAGTTGTGTTGACGAGGCATTTTCAAGCGTTGTGGTG
This sequence comes from Allium fistulosum, assembly GCA_030737815.1. Classification (NCBI taxonomy): domain Eukaryota; kingdom Viridiplantae; phylum Streptophyta; class Magnoliopsida; order Asparagales; family Amaryllidaceae; genus Allium; species Allium fistulosum. The sequence goes on along the minus strand of CM060907.1, from coordinate 416,723,736 downwards.
GTTCGAGATTTCTGTTCCAGGTTTGAAAAAAAAAAGAGGAGAATTCTCGATTTAGACTGTGGGATGTTGTCGAAGTTTGGATGATTGGGATCGACTGCGAGGATGATCGGCGACCTGAGGAAGGCTTGGCGATAATCGGAGGTAGGTGGTTGGCTCGTGCACGTACACGAGATATGGGTTCGTGCATACGATTGGGGAAGAAGCAGTTTTATCGGGTTCGACTCGAGTTTCTCGCGAGAAAATCTCGAAGTAGATGGAGATTGGGAGAGACCCGAAGTTTTGCTCGAGAAAATGTCGTTTTGGCTCGGGGGTTTTAATAATTTGTCTCGGTCTTATTTAAACTTGAAGACTTAATAAGCTTTTGAATAAATATTAGTTAAATTTTAAAGTTTAATAAGTAAACAAGTTTTAAAAGGGAATATAGATCAAGTTTTCAAAATAAATTTATTTACAAGTTATATTTTTATAAATTTCTAAGATTTATTTCCATAAGATTAATATGTTTTTGTAATACCTTTATTGAGACGATTAGATAAATCCCAAGTGTTTCCAAAGTGTAATTTATTGGCGAAATCAAGAAATGTACTTTCCATGATTTCTCAAATAAATGCTAAGCATTGAGTTTAATTAAATTAAGTGATGTAATTAAAATAAAGATAAAATGGTTTACCTTTTTATAAATTAAGTAAATATAGGAAATTAAGGATAAATTTGATAAGGGTTGATAAATGTGAAAGGATAAAGAATAATTAATTTATGTAATTAATTTAATGTTAATTACTCAATGAAATTAACGAATAATTAATCAGGGATGATTAATTAAGATGGATAAGTAAGGGATGATTTATTAATTGGTTTGAAATTAATTTTAAATATGCAAGATTTAAAGGTAATTAAAGTAATTAAATTAATTCATTGGTGGTTAATTAAATTAATTATAGATGGGTTGGTTGATTAATCTTGCTTAGGGACGATTGAATGTTATTGAGTGCCTTGTATTTTATGGTGTCTCCGATAGGTGATTTGTGTTGCTTGTGGCATAAAGTGAATTGTTTAAACTTAAACTTTGGTTTAATGAATAATAACATTGGATTCGGAGAGACCGGGGTCGGGTATAAATAAATACCCGAAACCACTTCGATTCTTTATAAATGTGAGTTTGGAAGCAAACAGGCTGGGAGGAAATAAATTAAGTATCATGGATATTTAAAACTGGATAACAATTCCTGAGTATTGTTTTTGAGATAAATGATTCACTTAAATAAGATTAGAACTCGTCGAAAAGTACGAGTTACCCTGATATTTCACACAAGTTTTATAACTTGGAATTTCAAATTATATGGGTTTACTCACGCTGGTATCCAGCCTGACCCGGGTGTTACTTTGATGTAATGCTCGGGTCAGACCGAGTATTACAGATTTTCAGGTAAGGACGTCCTGGAGCTCTGGAGGCAAGTTGGATGGTAGGACGTATGGAGTGTTTCCGCTGTATTATATTGTTGTACATCTGAGATATGATAGTTGTATATTTCAGTGTCTGTATATATGTGACTCTGATGTATTAAAAAGTAATTGACAGACATGGTATGCTTTTGTATACTGTTATATTTGTTATTATATTTTATCCGCTGCGAATGTGAGGTGCTGATGTTTCTGATCTTTTTCTTCTATCTCTTTCTTTTTTTTCATAACTATTTGGAATTTTCGGGATCGAAAATTTTGGGTCGTTACAACATGTCCCTAATTCCTACAGTTCCCGCAAAAATACGTGATGTTCCCATCCTTATCTATCATCCTTACACTTTTTTCTCTAGCTGATCGGGCTATAGCTTGCTTTCCACGCTGCCTTTCGATGCAATTTCTGGCTATATGTCCAGTCTGGCAACAATGGTAGCAGACTGTCAATCTATCGACTGGTAAATCGAGTGCGCGCTTCTTCCTTTTCACTTCAGGGCAATGACTAAGGAAATGCCCTTTCCTTTGACATTTAAAACACACAATCTCGGGACGAGCGAACCGGTCATCTACATTCCTTTTCTTTCTCTTCTCCCGGCACGTAACGGCATAATGTCCTTTTTTATGACATCGATAACAGGTAACATCATCATAGGGACCAGGCCCTTGCCTTTCATTGATTTTCCTTTCAATTTTCGCACGTGGCACTTCTGCTTCTTTACGGGCAATTGCTCTTTGTTCACGGCATGCTGCTTTTTGTGCCTCGGTTTTTGCCATTTTAATTAACAAGATGTTTTCGAGTTTCCTATAAAAATTTGCAACCCTATTAGAAAAAGTTGGATTATTCAATCATTTTCCTAAGACAATTTGTAAATTTACATTATCCTGATATACAGGATTATCATTCATATTATGTAATCACTTATCCTTTAAGTTTAAATTTCCATCTCAATAATTTATCTAATCAAGTTCAATTTATTTAACTTCCTTTAGATAAATTTCAAATCATATATTTATTTATGCTAACTCAATTCAATTTAACTTTTCTTAAGTTAAAAATCTTTATTTCATAAGTCTCATAAATTCGACAATGGTTTTCGAATGATCGGAACTCAAATCTAAGGAGTCCTTACCGAAGAGAAACTATCGTAAACCTAAATTTAGAGAGGGATATTTCCGTAAAGGATTTGAATTCTCAAAATACCTTTTAATATTGTTTACTTTCAGAAACAAATTTTATACTTCTTTAAATTTGAAAAAACGTTTTCTTTAAAGTGATTCTAGTAACTATTCATATTAAACACCATAAACTAAGCTTTGTGTAAACCAAAGCTCTGATACCACTTTGTAACATTCCACCCTTCTGACCGCCTCCAGTCGGTAATTAAACCAACTTGAAACGTTCAAAATGACGGATTGTTATTTAGTTTATAAAGTTTAAACAGAATCAGCCACAGAAACACAGAATAATAATAATAATTCAAAAACAAATGAATTTTATTTCTTTCCTTTTTTTACAATATCAGAGTTTATACAATGTATTAAATTTATACAGCGGAATATCTTAAAATACAAAATTTCCTGCAAACTAAAGTGAGCGTTTTACCCCCTCTCTCTAACTTCGCTGCTCGAAAAACTTCAAGCTGTAAAATACACGGTCTGACCCGAGTATTACATTCAAAAGAAAATAATACACAGGTCAGTCTAATTCAAACTCAGTTATTAGTGCATAAAAGCAATAATAATTAAATAGACGACAGTCATAGGTATTCTCGTCCCTCCGACCCTCTTTAACAAAGAAATCAGATGACGGTAATTTTAACACTTAACAGTGTTAAACAATAAATTATTAGATTTTAAAACATAACAACAGAGATAAATGAAGGGACTTTTAAATGAAGATGATTTAGAAAAGAACAGAATTGCCTAATTGGCAATTAACAACAAAATCCAATTATTAAAGAATAATCAGAAACTCAGAATCTAATTATCGAACAGATAATTAGACACAACAAAATGATCAATCGAAAGGAACCAAATAAAATTCTCAAATATTGAATTGAACACAAAACAATTCAAACAATTAAAATATCAGTTAAAACGTCAACACCGTGTGGGTGCAGTTCATGCATGCGCGCACTGCCTCGCCACTATAGTGATGAAGTACACTAAAGCTCAAGGAATCAGAAATAGATGGCATCAAACCAAATTAGATCCCGGTGTGGCTGTAGTACACGCACGCGTGCACTGCCTCGCCACTACCGTACGTCGAAACTGCAAAGGTCAAGTCACACTAGCGTGACTAAACACAATTGCAAACAAAAGCAAACCAGTATGCAACTGCCTCGATGAATCGAAAGCAATTGGCCCCACCATAATTCAAAGTGAAAAAGAGACATGTACAAGAATGCTCACATCAATGCTACATATGAACCAAGTTCATGTATACAACAAACCCAAAGTCAACAACAGTTCAAAGTGATCACCAAAACCAATGCCATCAAGTAATACTCATGAAAACAAAACCTGGCAGTTATATGTACAGTAAAAACATGCACATAAGGGGTGGTGAACTGCGAATATAAGGCTACTGTGACGCCCCACCTCTATACTCACGTTAACCAAGAACACTACGATGTAGTGCTGTCAATTAGCACGGAGAATAAGGCTGTGGAGGAGCGACCATCCATGTAACTTCTTTGTGCGAGCACCGATACGTCAAATAGAATAGAATGCATATCTTTTAAGGAGGAAATCCGACGTACCGATACAAACACAAAGCTATCACACGGTGGCTATATATAATCTTCGGAAACAAACATAGAAATAATCATAACATAAATCAGTCACAGACATCCATATCACAAAGGCGGAAGAAGATATGAATAAATATATAACACATGAAAGTGTACAACAGAGTAGTGGTCAGAAAGATCCACGATAATACAAAAGAATAGCATCTCGTGCTATACAAAAGAATAAGTACACAACATAGAGTCTATATCTCAAAGGTGTACATCCAAAAAATACTAATCTATGTAGTTAGCCAAAAGTCAGAAATATCCTGAAGAGAAGTCAAGCAGGAGCACCTGTAACATCTCGGTCTGACCCGAGTATTATTTATAAGAAAATAGTAAACGGATCAGTCTAGCTATAAATATCAGATGATATGGTATAAAGTAAAAGGCATGACATGAACATGAAATAACCATAACGACATACTACTATAAGTATGTAAATGATAATCAACAAAAGATTAATCAATATCACAAGAATCTTCTCAAAGATAAGGTAGGGTATCATACCCTAAACTTGTATTCATAACAAGTCAATAACACATGAATTCACCAATGCACAAAAATTGATATCATATCAATGAAAATCATGAAAATTGGTGAAGCACAAAATTCCAGAAATCATCATTAGAAATCCAGAAAACACATAAAAAGGGGGGAAAGGCCTAACACATGAATGGGAGCATGAAAACTCACCTACGCGTAAACACATGACGAGAAGCTATCTCATGGAAGCTATCCATTAAATTTTCACATAGGAATGGCCCGAAGACCGTAGGGTGCTACCCTAGATATGTGATGGCGAAACATCACATAATCGGGGTATAGTCTTCCACGTAGACAAAGAGACATCGCTCAATCGCTAGTCTAAATCACAAAAATGATCGTCATGATCATAAGGAAGTGTCAATCACACCAAGCTAGTAAATATATGAGTTTAGCTTCATGTCCCATAACCACTTGCTTAACTTAAATATTTACGAACAAGCTGTAAATCTTCACTAGGAAATTGTCACAAAAAGGGTTCAATCGAACAAGTCCAAGAGCTAACCGACGAAGTGAACGCAAGCGTTTCATACCACCCGTTTTACTAAGTCGTTTAAGTCGATTTCTCATTCGAGTGAAGTAAAGGCTTGTATATACTAGTAGATTGAAAATCGGTTTGAGAAAACGAACTTTTGATATTTAAAATAGTGTTGAAATCGCTTTGATGAAAGAGTTTTGATATTTACTATTAGTATTGAAACCTTCATATATCTTTAAAGTGACAAGTCATAAAACGATTATAGAAACAAATCAATTCACGTTCGAAGACGTGAGTAAAGTCCAAAGAAGTCAATCCCAAAACCATCAAAGTAGAAATCCCAAAACCATCAAAGCGACCTGAGGAAAAGTAGGTCATACAACCTAAGGGAAGACTGCCGTGCGACCTAGCTGAAGAACAGGTCGAACGACCTAGGAGAAAATAGGTTAAATGACCTAAGTGCTAACTCGCGAGCGACCTAACGAAGTGCGCGACCTAACAGTGAGGCGCGACCTAAGTGTTCACGACCTAAGAAAATGCGCGACCTAACAGGGTTCGCGACCTAAGATAGGCGAACGACCTAACTGGGTTCACGACCTAACAAGGTGCGACCTAAGGTCTTGCGACCTAATGGAAAAAGGTCTTCGACCTAACAGTTAAAAGGTTCTACGACCTAGAGGAGAACAAGACCATGCGACCTAAAGTGCCACGTGACTTAGAGGTGAACGACCTAACGAGGTCTAGGGGAAGCGACCTAAAATGCTTCGACTTAAAGGTGCACGACCTAAGGTCTTACGACCTAAGTGCTCACGACCTAACGACTTGACTAGGCACGCGACCTAACGAGTTAGCAAGGCACGCGACCTAACGACTTAAGCTTTGAACGAATCAAGGAGTTAACTCGCGAACGACCTAAGGCGTTAACTCGCGAATGACCTAACACTTAACTCGTAACCGACCTAAGATTTGCCTGGAGATTATAGGTCGAAAACGACCTATGACTTAGCGCCGCGCGACCTAGTGATTCAGAGCGAATTCTTAAGGCTGGAACGACCTATCCCTAGGAGACTTTTCAACGTAGCGACCTAAGGTTTTAACTCGTATACGACCTAGTGAAGGCCAGACGACCTAGAGCCAGAAAATCATCAAAACACCAAAAATTGAAGTTTTTCGCCAATCCAATCCAAACCAAATGCAGATATTCATACAAATGCAATAGGGGATCATTCCCAACAGCCCAATGACAATATAGGCAAGATGTGAGATTAAAAATCTCACCTTTTCACGGAATTTGATGAAGATGGAGATTTGAGAGCAAAGCAAGAACACCAACAAGCTTGAAGCAATGTTCTTCACGTGAATTTGATGTTGAATCTCGGATTTGCAATAGAATATGTGTTTGGAGTTTTAATTTCCACTTCCCACCACCATTTTTGACAAAGCTTGAAGTGTTTTGATAGAGTGAGGAAGATGGTTGGGCTGAACTAAAGGGGTGCAGTCCAAACCAAAGTCAAAGGCGGGAAAAAGTGTCGAAAATTTCACTATCTCCAAACATATCGAAGTTTACACTCAAAAAGATCGCAAACGTCATTTTGAACTCAATGGAAGTGGTCTCGAGTCCTAATTTGACCGTATGCAAAAAGTAGCTTTTCGGACTAACATCCGACTAACGATAAAATATTTAAATATAAAATCGATAGATATGCGGGTTGTTACAGCTACAACCACATAATGAAGATCAGACTACACAATTACAAAGTAATGCAACTGGCAGCAATGCAATGTAATTCAAAAGTTCTTAAACAAAACTGAGACAAAGCTCAATTACTACCATGATTCAATGCAGCTTAAAGGACTCAAATGTCCGACCAGTGGACAACTAAATACTTAAATGCAACATAACCACTGTAATGAACAGGTTTACTACATATGACAGCAATGCAGACACATCATAAACTCAATTGGGCAGATCAAATGATCACTATAGACATGTACTCAAGGAACTCAAGCAAAATATAAACAGAACACAAAATGGTACGAGAACAAAGTACACAGTGACAACCCAGGCGAAGGTTCATCAATGAATCAGAATTTATTAACCAAAGGCCAACATGAAACAGGTTATAAAATGACCCATTTGCAACATAAATTGCCAAGCTAAATTACAATTTCATTTTCTAAAACTTTATGTAGAAATATACCCAAAAAAACTGAAATGCCTGACATACTCATTAGAAAAACCAATCCATGTCAAAACCATCTATCAAAACGTAAACAGTCTCGAGTAATAATACCAGAGACTACAAAGAAACCAAGTGTATGAATACTGCATCAAAATACAACTCGGAGGCACTCAACATATATGCAGCAGACTCGAGTGACACAAGTTTGAAAAATACTCAATGCAACTATAGTCAAGACTTAAATGATTCAAGTCAAGGCCGAAGCAAGCATAGTGACACATTCCGATACAAGGAGAAATGCAAAAATGAAATATACAGCTCAAAGTTTCGACTGCAATAACATGGTAAAAATGGAAAGCTACCAACCATGGGACAGCAGAAACCAATGCCAACAGAGAAAAGAATATAGCATGTAGGTTCGACAAAAAAAATCAAACTGCAGGTCAAAGATATAATGGCCGATGGGATTAATATAGCAACACGGCCACCATGAAATGCAACCGTATACAAATGGAATCCAGCGCAAACAACTAAACTCCCAACATGACAGTGATTGTATATCAGGTCGAAAAACAGTGAAAGAGTCACAATAGTTTCAAAACAAAGAATCGAGCCAATTCAAATGTCAACAATAATTTTAGTGACCGAAGCCAACTAAAGAAATAGCAAGTTCACAAAACCGTAATGACCAAGAGAGCATCGCCAAAGCATTTTAACAAAATCAAATGGCCAAGATAAATCATCAACATCAAAACGAAATCAAATGGCCCAGATAATCGATCGGCCGAGCAAACAAATTGACAAATCCAAACAAATGAATGCAAATAAAGGAGATCGAATACATATTAACGAAAACAAGGTCTAGAATGAAATTAGATGTGAGTAATCGAGATTACTCACCTTTGCTATCGGAGCAGTCGCGAGTAAAACAAAGAAAACGTCGATCGACTGAGCTGCGAAGGTCGACCGCCTCTTCGATTTATCTAAAACCCAAGCTATCGAGATGAGGAAGATCGAGCCGAAGTCCAGAATTGCCAGAACGAAGCCGATGCCCTAATTTTAAGTCGCCATTTTTTTTTCGTCGTTCGATTTGTTTAGGGTTTCGAATGAATGAGAAAATTAAAATGGGGAACGGGTTTACTTAATCACGACATCAAAGAAACATGGGCCAATATTTTTTTTTCAAAGCCCACTTAACCCTAGCTCAAATCTTAAATTCAAATATGTTCTTCATATTAAACTTGAAAAATTCAAACAACTTCACTAATTTAAATCAAAATTAAATTCAATTATTAATTTAAAATAATCTAAAATTCGGGATCGTTACAATGATGGTACCGGATTCGCTTGCTTGTTGATTGGGGGAGGGTAAGTCATGTGAGATTTATATGCAGTTGAAGGCTTGGCTAGCATTTGAGTGTTGATGGCTGAAAGAGTTTTGGTCGGTTGGAACTTGGCAAGGCAATAAAAAACATTCTTCTCCAATGTATTACATGGGATAGTGAATAATTTGTGAGTATAACTTCATTTCTACATAGTTTAGTTAATATAACCTACGTTTTCTAATGCGGTTGGTATAACCCTAATTTTCAGCAAGATAAACAAATTTTTAGTTTTAATAAATGGATAGATTAATACCCTTTTACTTGGCTACAATATGAAGCAGCATCATTATGTTTATTCTGCCTATTTCATATTAATATAATGATTTGAAGTAATGAATGAATTGCGACAAGCCCACCAATATAATTTTATGTATGTATGTATCAATTGATTTGAACTATAAACAAAAATGAGCGAACTGTTAATTTTTTGTGAACAATTTATTCAATCCCGACTTGATGAAATTACACGATTTAGTTGAGTATAACTTTACTCTTTAATTTTTATATAAATCGAGATGATTATTGCTTGATGTATGCTGTCAAATACTTTTGCAAATGGATTATAACGACTCGTATTTTTGACAATTAAAAATAATTTATTAAATAATGCTTGAAATTTAAAAAAATCAGAAATTAAAAATTTATGATTCATTGATGTAAAATTTGTTAGGATATAAAACGTGATCTTATATAAATGCTAAAGCAACTAATTTTAATGAGGTAAAAGATTGTAATGCATGTTAGAATATAATTTAATGATATTGATTTGAATACGATTTATTTAGTAATTGTTTGAATGTAAGTTCCATTGATTGTAATAATATATGTTAATATAAGAATGGAATAATTTAAGAAGTAAATGTTGGAATATATGAAATGAACAGAAAACAGTTGTAGTATAATGAGAATTCATTTGAAATCTAATATTGAATATAAATTGCAATAAGAGTTGTTGGAATCCTTTAATTGAAAAGAAAAGACAAGTGCATTGTAATTAATAAGTTTAACATAAGAACTTACATTTTAAGTTAAATTAAAATGAACATTTTAATGAAGTTTAAGCTTTGACTTGAAAAGAATAAATTAAATGTTTGTCTCTAATTGGAATAACAAATGTTGAATTTAAATAAAGAATTGAGTGAGTGTTTTAATGAAAGAATAACATAAGTTGTTATTTGAAATGTATCTTGGGGAAGTTGATTTTCAATAAGATAAACATTTTCTTTGTAAATAGTGTATAAATTTTTTTGTATATGGAATTTTATAAACATATTTGAATTAGTATAAATGAAAAGAAAACAGTGTTTTATAATTAGAATTCGTTTCAAATTAGTAATGAAATTAATTGGAGTTAGATTAATTGAAACAATTAAAAGGATACAAGAATGAAATTATAGTGAATGAGTTCATATAGGAACGTGCAATTTTGTGTCAAAATGGAATGAACATTTTAATTAAAATAATTGTATGTTTCGAGATGTATAAAATAAAAATTTCATTTTGAATAAGTATGATTTTGTAAAAAGAAAATTGAAGTACGGATTAATATATACAAACATATTTATTAGTATTCAAATTTTAAAATATATCACAGGATTCATGGTTGTGTAAATGTTGTGAAATCAATTAGAAATTACCTTGTATTAACAATTGTACATTAATTACACATGTTCACATATATATTTATTTTTCCATTTTATATATGGTTAAAACATGTAACTGGTTGCATTAATGTGACCGTTACAGTAGTAAAAAAAGTAAAGTAGATCATTTTTATAATGCATAGATAGATATATATTCATGAATTAATAAAAGGGGTTTTGGACCAAAGGTCACTATTTTCAAAGCTCATGCACAAAAAGTCCCTGCTCATAAACACATGTAAATTAGGTCCCTATTTTGTTATTTTTTACCAAACTATCCACTTTTAGAAAATCAACTTAGCATTCTTTTCAGGGGCAAAAGCGGTATAAATTAGTCAAAATCTAATATTAGGGACCTATTTTTCATAACTTATTCGGGAGGGACTTTTCTTACACCATTTTTCAATTTCAGGGACTTGGCAACGATTCCTTGTTAATAAAATTGGTTTGAGTAACATAAATGAATATATAGATTTATTTGTTAATTAATTGATTGATTGATTTTTAATTTATTGATTAAGTTAATGGAATGTGCACATATACAAACATAAAACGAATGTTTTAATAAAGAATTAAATGTTATAAATATGTGTATATTTGGGTTTGTTGAAATTATTTAATTGGAGTAAGTTTTGGAATTTGGACCCCAAAAGATTGTTTATAGTATATACGTGGTCCCTTCATTTGTTTTATATTTATTATCACATTCGCATTCTCTTTCTTTTCATTTTCAAGTTCTCCATGTAGGTTCTACTTGAGCATCCATTTAATTGTTAGACTACCCATTCGTTTCTTATCAATTAATAATAGCCTCATTTGGTCTATTTTTAATTAATAATTGTTGCATTTTTTTCATTTGTTTTGTTTTCTCCTTTCCAAGTACTTTACCTGAAGTATTTTTTTCCACTTTTAATTTGAACATCCAAATTAATATTCATGCCACCTCATTATGATTTACTATTCTCCATTTCTGAAGTTCATTTTTTTATGCATTATTAGTTCTTAGAGCTTCCTTTCATGGGCAATTTATTCTCACGAAGCTTCATATTTGAAAACGGAAGATTTATTTTTATCTCCATTCACATTTTTATTCCTTTACTTCATATCTTTTAATATCTACCATTTTGTCAAGGTTTTTCATATTTTTACTTTATTTCAATTCCTAGTTTGTTAATGTAACAACCCACCTTTCTGACCCCTAGAAACAACACTTAACACATCCTCGGTGTTCGTGTGCCATTGTCCAAGCATGAGAAAGGTGAATTATCATGGGGTGAAATAAAGAACAGAATAGAAAACCTCACAACGAAATTGTTAATTATAATATAACATTAAATAGTACATCAGGTTACTCCTTAACAAGGAGTTATCAGAGTTACACAAAAGTACTACAAAAACAGCTTAGGAAGTTATAACAACTTGCCTTTACATATGTTGAAACAAAATACACTTACACCAACAAAATAATACAGCGGAATAGATAACTAAGAAGTTGAAAGCCTCTTGCTTGGATGTCGTCTTCAAAGAGCCCATGTAGACATGTTACTCTCGAACTACTCAAATAAAATTGAGCACCCGAGAGTTTAGGGAAAACAAACAACCCGGGTCAAACGATATTTCTGGTATGAGTAAAAAAAATTAAATCAACAGGTGTGTGACTAAACACAAAAAAATGTGAGACCACACCGCTAAACACGGAACGGGTTTACTCTCACATGAATCAACATCTAAACGTGAAGAATGGATAAATAATTAAACATCACGAAGAGTGGTTGACTCTTCTCGATTAAATTAAGGAAACAAATTTGAAGGTTCGAACCAAAGAAGGAAAGGAAAATATCCAACAAATGACTAGGAAGGTGCATCACCCTTGAAGTGTACCTCTAGTAATATACTTATGAGAAGCTCATATACTCTGTGACACTTCTCAGACAATAACAAGTCGGACCCCACCAAACCTTACCGAGTATCCGAATATTTCACATCTAATAGCACTACCGAATCCAAGCTAGATGAGATGTGAAAGTACCCTAATGAGAGCAACCCCATATAGCTTGGCTTCCTCTTGCGCTTTGGATTTAGTCATTTCCGACAAAGGATATCAATGCTCGATGGGGAAACACATCATCTTAGAATGACGATAATAAAGAAGCTGAAGTAACCGATAGCCAGGAAACCAACTATCAAGGATTTAAAATGATTGTATATGGAAATTAAGTCTTGTGTACTTATCACCACTCATCGAATTCAAACTCGTACTATTTCTTGATTAACAATAATATCGGACAAGTCAAGGTAGTGTTATCTCGAAGTCAAGTCTCACGATGATTCTTAACTTTTGAAATAGTAGCAAGTTTACTTCTTCAACATTTAGTGCTAAGTACACAAGTAAATCGTTTCCATATAAGTGATATCGTTTTACGTAAAATTAATTCATTTCCATAAACGAATCAATCTTTTTTTCTTTTAAAAAAACCGAATTCGTGCTTGGGCTTCATATTACAAGTATCAGCTTTGCTTTGTTTAAATGAGTTAGTTAACTCCAAAACATCATGAAAAAGGATTTAATAACTTAAATTGTTCTTATTGCATTGATTAATCAACATTGAACTTCAAATGTCTTTAAATAATAAAAGGATAAATCACCTTTAAACCTTATTAATTCAATTGATTAGAAAAAAAAATTAATTAAATTAATACATAAATAATTAAGTATCATTATTTAAATATAATACATCCTTGTTACTTTGATAAACCCACTTTGAATCTTCATTAATTAAGTTGGTAAACTAAGTTCAATGTCCTTAAAATTAAAAAGGGTAAATCACCTTTAAATTATCATTAATTAAATTAATTAATAATATTTAAATATAATTAATTTAATTAATTAATAATTAATTAAATATCATTATTTAAAAGTGATTAATTAATTTTAAAACTTTATTTAAGAAAAGATTAATTAAGGTTAAACAGACTTATTAACCTTTAAAAGTCATTAATTTAAAAGGATTAATTAATTTTAAAAACATCATTAGTTAAATGATAGATTAACTTTAATCCATCATCATCGAAAGATTAATTAGTCTTAAACATCATTAAATAAAATGATTAATTAAATTTAAAACATTATTAACTAAGTAATTAGTTAAAGTTAAAACACATCATTAACAAATTGATTAATTAACCTTAATCCTTATTAATTAAATATTTAATTAAATAAAATAATCATTATTAAAATAATTAATTATTTTTGAAAACATCATAAATTAAAAACTTTCTTAACTTGTAAACATACCCAAGCTCGAGAAATAATATGAAAAGTTTCGATAAGGTGATATTTTTCGAAAATGCCGATATAACGATGGTCGCTATACGGACACTTCAATACACAAGCTTGTGACATTTTCATTTCATCCAAACATTTCATAGCATAACAAAAGCATACATATAAGTTACATGCATTTCAAACAAAGGTGGATAGTTTGTCTTACTATGAATTTAACTTTTATAACTAACTTTACATGTTACAAGCTAACTTTAACTACTACCTTTCTTATAGCTTACTACTTTCAAGGCGACAACTTTTTTAAGCATAAATCAAACGACCAACCAACATATTACTAAACATATATAACAAGCATTCAAAATTTATTAAAATTAGAAATATTAAAGCTATAACTTTGGATTTAAAAGGCGAGATTTTTACTTATCGAAACTAACTCAAATTCAACCAAACTGCCACAACATGTCAATTGGCGAATGGACCTAGCTTCCTTCTACAAAATCCAATTTTTATAACCTTAGGGGCCCTAATAACTCATGGCTAAAATGCAAGGGAGGCTTGTCCAAGAGTTCAGAGATGGGTCTGTGGTCTTATTTTGAAGCTAAGTGATGATAAGAAAGAGTAGAAGTGGTTTAGGAGCTAGTTCAAGTGTTTTGAAGGGAAAAAAATGGAAAAGAAGTAAGTTTTGTGTGTTTTGAAAACTAAGAAGCCATGGAAGATACTTAAAGGCTTTAGGAAGTAGTAAATGAAAGAATGAAATGAGAAAGTAAAGTGAAGTTTCATGAAGTAGTTTTGACCTATATCTTTTTTTCCGATATTATATTTGAACTTAATTAAATTATCCTTAATTCAAATTAATTCACTAATCAATGATTATAACTTTGCATAGATGTGAACATTTATTTACAAATATGTATAAAATATTTCAAACAACTTTTATACGATGAAACATCGAAAATTCGGAAAACGGTTTACGGTCACATTTTCTGTTTTTCATCGAACTATATATTTTTGTAAACACATTCTAAAAAACTATTTTACAATCATTATTTATGAATTAAAAGTATTTTATCTTAATTATAAAAATTATTTGTAACGACCCGCTATTTTGGACCATTCGCATCCATTATAAGTGTATAGGTAGACACTCATGCCGGAGTTGAATTGCTCAAAATACCACGTTGTTAATTAAAATTTGGCAAAACTGAACATATACAGTAAATAAATATAATCACAGATCACAGACACAGAGTAATAAGTGCAGCGGAAATGAAAGAGATAGTAGTTCATGAAGCTACTATATGAATATATAAAATACATCAGAGTTTACAACAGAAGAGTAATACGATACATCAGAGTTAAACCAGATACAACGGAAGAGTAATATGATACATCAGACACAAATCCGAATACATCGCTGGAATCATCGAATACTGAAGCAGAATAGATGGCTGGATCTTCAAGCAAAGTTCTAACTTCAAAAGGAGAGTCTCGAATACTGGTACACTCAGTCTGACCCGAGCGTAAAGCAAAAACACAAGACACTCGAGTCAGGATTAACATTCTTATATTAATAAATCCAACTCAAGTGAAATAGCAATTGAAATACAAGTAACTCAAAGGATGTTTGGAATAACCATCCTTTAAGGATCCGTTAAACTATCTACTATGTAGTAGTGTACGATAAGTAGATAATGTCTATCAGTAATATAAAGATATCAAAATAGCGTTAAGTCATGGCCCATTCCACCCTTAACACATTTTTATTCCCACAAGCATATACAAGACCGTAGTTTCCCCAAAACCGGAAGTCACCAGAGGGCAATCCATATACTCAAGGTACAAAACAAATTCGTAGTGGTCGCGCATAAATGGAATACAAGTATGACAAGGCACATGAGGCTATACCCAAGGTAGTGATACTACCGTTCGCCTGATCCGGACTGGTGAGAACGCAACGCCGCAGCGCCCGCAACACCGTGAGACAACACTCCCAAAATCAAGGGTGCACCAATCGACAACAAGTATAAGTAGTTCGAAGAAGTGTGTCCACTTGAGGTATCAATCCTCCATTGGCCCGGCACAGCTCCTGTTTTAGTCATTTCCAATTTGACACAAGTGTCAAGGCTATCCATTATCGTTCACTTTCTTCAGTCATCACGTACATCATTCCAACCACTTCATTCTGGATCATCACTCCGCGTATAGTTATTAAAGTGGTTTTCGGTTTAGATAGAGAGTATATCCATAACCGAATTCCGGTCTCTTTAATAACTTTCGTAATTATTACACCGATTGGTCGTTTATATATTTCAAAAACCAAATCAAATTCAATTTCAATTTCAATTCGCAACTCAACATTTCATTTGTCTATCAAAACAGTTTCCATACTTTACGTTTCAAAACTTCCAAATTACCATTTCAAAATCTTATAATACAATTTCAATTTCTATTTAAGACAATCCAAATATTGATTCAAGTTCGAATACAAGTTTCATTTCGAAAACATTTAAATTAAATCTTTTTTAACATTCAAATCAATTTAAAATCATTTATCGATTTCATTCAATATTCGTTAAGTTACTATGCCATTCAAAACAATTTCTATTAAATTTCCAATTCATTAAATTCCTTATTTAACTTCAACTTCATTATATCAAACTTACAAATTAAATTTAATTCATTAAATCAAATTCTTTACATTTCAAGTCTTACATTAATTCCAAAAATATCAATTTCCATTTCTTGTTAAAGAAATTCCATTTCACTTTTTACTTTCTTAAATAATTTTTCAAAACTTACTTTATCAAGAAAACTCAATTTCAATTATTTACGAAGTAAAATTCACTTATTCAAAATTCAATTTAATTTAATCATTAAATAATTCAATCTTATTTAATTATTAAATAATTCAAAACTTAATTATTGAATAATTTCAAAGTTTAATAATTTCAAACTTAATTATAATTATTAACTCATTCCAAATAATTTCAAACTATATTATTAAATCATTTCAAAATTTAATTCAATCATTTCTCAAATTTAACAACATTCTTCCATCAATTTCATTGTTAACATTTTGTTTCAGATTATTAAATATTAACATTTTCCTTTCATTAAAATTCAAATTTCAACTTCATTTCAAAATCATATTTTTATTCAAATAAAATCTTCGTTTATTTTTAAATCAAATTTATTGACCAATCGGTTTTATTATTTAATTCTCTATATCTAAGGTCAAAGTTTAATTTGGGTATTTATCATTTCAACCCGATTCCAATTCAATTCAAAATCAAAACATTCAAAGGGAACTTGCAGTGTGATAACTGGGATGGTGTCAAAGTAAATAAACAAGCAATAACAACAATCAATATCAATCCAATAATCAATTCAAATAATCCCGAAATAACCGTATTAATTCGCATTGTTATTTGTACGAATTAATATAATTATTTCTAGAATCTACACTATCATTTCATATAGATTAAAGATTATTACATTACGGTTTTCACTTGTCATTCAATTTACAATTTCATACATCATCAATTTAACAACATACATTCAGTGGTTCAAAATGTAATTAAACAAATCCTACGTGTCAATAAATTCAACAGTTAAAGGGGTCATATTATACAAATGTCAGTTAATCAAATTTAACATTTAATTATCCAATATCAAGTTCGATTTCATACTATTTACCATTTTAACATTAACAATTTAACGTCCAATATAAACATCAACAATCAATCAATTATCAGCCAAACTGTATTATCATCACATAAATAATTAACAGATAATGGTGTCAGGTGTCACAGGTGAACTGATACAGGCAATAGCATATATAACAGTGTAATTAACTAACAGCAGCATATTTCAATTGTCGTTTCAATTGAAATCAAATCTAATAAATAAAAGAACGTTAATCGTGAGTGAGTGCTCACCTTTCGAGGCTAGATAATACCAAGGATGACATGGATATGCTCGCTGATACGGACACTGAGATTTGAATTACGAATCTAAGCAAAGCAAAATTGGCACGAATTAGAAGAGCAAAGATGATAGGTAAGGAATCGATGAGATAATTAGAACAATTTGATAGGAACAGCATATGTAATATATATTTTTGTTTTCCCAAAATAAATTTTTAAACATATATTTCAGTTCAATATTCAATTCTAAATACCCATAAACCTTGCCCTATTATAATGCAAAAATCCCTATAAAGTCAAGCACATAAAATTTCAGATTCTAAATTATCACGAAATCAATCTATGAGCGGCCTATAAGTATATGCAGACTAAAACAACCATTATGTGTAGGTTATATTCATAACCAAATATATGTATAAATCAGAATATAACATAATATGCCAAAATGTATTTATAACAAATATATAAAAAAAAATTATTCAGATGACAGCCCTATGCAAATCACCCAACTCTATGCACCACTATTTAAATGTATACATGCTACATAATAAGTAATATATGTGTTTCCTAAAAATGATATACTGCAACTATATATTTTCCTTTTAAAAAAAAATATAATGCAAACATGTACACTTCTTTATAATGTTGGTACTGTAAACAACCATATACTTTTAACATTTTAAAAAAAATAAGGTAGGTAGACTAGTTACCAAATGCATGCAGACTAGGAAACTACAGGGTATATAGGCTATACAAATATCTTAAATATCATAACAGCTAAACTTGCATAGTTGTACTGACTATAATCATATATATTAAGCAAACATATGTACACATATTTCATTTATAATTTACATATGAACCACAATTTCAACTATGCAAATAACATGCACTTTATATCCGCCTGCATGCATGCAAGCCTCAACTATAGAAAATATATTATATACCCACATCCTATAAATAACTAATACATGTGCATACTTGCCAGAACAATTTGATACATACTTTTACACAAAATTATCCTATAGTATAAATACTCTTTTGTCCTATAACAGATTTTAACATACACATGAACTTACGCATACATCTATGTACCGCTACAGCAAATATATAAACTATATGCATCTACACTACACACAAATATATTACATGCTTTTTTTTTTTACTCGAAAAAAATAAGAAAAGAAAAATGACGTTCAATGAGTATAGGTTTAATATCTAAAATATATATATGCTTGTATATATACGCACCATCAGAAGCTTTCAGCAAACGAGAGGGAGGGTATTCGGCAGCACGGATCGTCACGTGTTGTGAAGCGAAGATTGCCTCGGTGCAATGGTGGCGAGAGGCGGATGGTTTTCTGATAATCGGGGAAAGGCCAGGGAAGTTCGACACTGTGATGTGAGGGAAAAGGAGAAAGGGAGGATCTGCGTTGGAGGAGCAGGGTGGTGGTTTGGAATGGCTGTGGTGATGGGCTTCGGGTCGGAAGTGGAAGGCTGGTCGATAGGCGGTGGAGGAGGGAGGCCTAGGGCGGAGGAAGGAGAACAGTTCAATGAAAGGAGAGTTGAAACAAATATATATTTTATGGTTGTAAAACAAATTTAGACGTTTGGTGTAAGGTAGTGAGATGGAGCAGGTGAAATGGAAACGTTAGTGGGCAATAGCAAAATAAAAGGAAGAGGAATTGCACAGGCTTTATTAATTATATGTTCTTATAATATGTTATTCTCAAGTGAAACTATAGGAATTGCAGAAGTCAAAGGCTGCAATTTTTGGGAATTACAAAAGCGACAGACTAATGGTTTTTCAACTGATGGATACGTGAAAGGTCACAAGAAATCAAATAGAATCAACGGATACCGATACGGGGCGTTACGCAAAGTGCAACGTACACCGGAACTCCGAATTTGACAATCGAATATACCGTAGAGATCGGCACGACGAGACGATCAAAACGGTATATAGAAATCAGTGGTACGATCATCCGATAAAAATCGATATCGGTACCAGAATGCTGCATTTTGCAGAAAATAAGAACGACGGAGCCAAAGATGTCCGAATTTGGAAAAACGACAAACTGACATCTTGCTCAGAAGATGGTTTAGAATTTTTCTATGTAAAAATATTTAGGTTTCGAAAACATTTTATTTTCAACGCTTTTTAACTGATTGAATTGAAGTGAATTTACGCGCGAAATAAACTTTCAAATTTTCGGACGAAAATTTACCAGTTGCTATGTTTAATTAGACGTATTCCAAATATTAAATTTTTATTTCAAAATTTTATCGTTTAAAATTTCACAAAATCTCAACTAATTACGTTATTAAAACGGTTGAAATTTACGGGTCGTTACATTCTCCCCCACTCAAAACTTTTCGTCCCCGAAAAGGAACGAGGTAGGAGAATAGAAACAACCAGAAAGAAAACAGATTTGAAATACAAATAACAATTCATTTAAACCATATAAATTCAAATTTAAATTAATTGATATTCAATAATTGATTGAATCCATTTGATTTCACTAAAATCAATCTCAACTATTTCTAAATTCATTATTTTACTATCCAATTATCCTAAATTTACAATTTCTAAAACCATAAATTTGAATAATCTTTTATTATAATCATATTTCATTTTCAACGGATTAAATTCTTTAATTCCAAATTATTGTTAAATTTATTCTACTTAATATATCTACTCACATATATTTAACCCATATAAATTAATTTAAAACATAAAAGTTTGATTTAAATTAATTTACATCTATTAGTTTCTTTTAAATTCAAGGTATTTTCATATGTTGATCAAATTTCAATTTATTAATTCTTTCAAACAAATTTATTTCATTATTAACTGAGTTTTATTTATTATCACATCTAACCCTATTAACATCTTTATAATCAAAATTCAGTGTATAATATTTATTATAAACACTCAAATTTTCTTTATAAATTCAATTTATCTTATATATTATCCAATTACATATTCAACTTCTGAATGATTTAGGTAAGTTGTATTAGAATGCAGTTGAACAATATACAAATAAAATTTTCCCAATTCAATTATTCTAGTTTAAATATTTATCCAAAATTTTGGTTTTGTTTATAATTAAAATCATCCTTTAACAAAATTTAAGAATTAGATTTCCGATTAACTTTAAACAATTTAGAGATATATATAATATATTTATATCGAATCAAATTAAATTTTAAAATAAGCTACCTATATATATATAACTCAAATTATATTGAAGAAATTCAAATCAAATATTTTTCAAAACGAAACCGTAGCAAGGCTACAGAATAGTATCTCCACTTCGAAACTCGAAAATGAATGTCGATGATGCGGCCGCCATCACCGAGATTATTTTCCAGCGACAAAGAGAAGAGCACTGATTTCAATAATTTAAAAGTTCTTTGAAACGATTTCTATTCGAAAATACTTCCAATAATATATACCTTAAAATTATAAAATCAAAGTTCGAAATCACCGGAAACTAAATTCTCAAGTTTCTGAATTAAATTCATTTCAAATTCCAAATCAATTTATAAACCGTATTTATAAATTTATTTAGAACAATAAATGATAATCAAATATTATCATTTCAAACAACCAATTTAATTAACTTATTAAATTCCAGAAAATTTTCTTATATTTTTACAATATAATCAAACAAATTTGAAAACAATATTGTGTCAGTTTGCTCTGCTCAAGTGTTTTGGAAATCCTATCGATAGCGTTGATCAGACGAATCGATCGAAAACCCAAATCAACATCAGCAACTCAAACAACACAATATATAAGACATTTTAAAATATTAATTTACGAATACACTTCCTCGCTCGACGATACAAGAATGGATTTTCAAAACAAGGATAGAGATTCAATTTGATGGGCTTAAATCAAAGAGAATTTTAATTCGATAATAAGTTCGAAACAGAAGATAAGATAATTTAATTTCCAAAATCGGGAGATGGAGGAGTTTATTTAATTCATGGGCAACCTTAACCGGGTCGTCCGTAACTTCAAGAATAAGATCGATGCTGAATTCCGAGGTAAATCAACACTCGATCTCAAGAGATGGAATTCAGGTATAGCATGGAATAGATAGCATCGTAACCGAGGATACAGAAATCTCCGGTAAATCGATGCCTATTATAAAGGAGTTTTGCTCCTTTACGAATCATTCGAAGTTTGGCGAGACCGCCGATTCACTATAAGGGTCATTCGAAGTGGAGTTATGTGATGCTCCAGAATTGAAAGGAGATGAATAGTGAGGGACACGAATGAAATTTGGAACCGTAAGGAACGTTCCAAAATTCAAAGAAATAGAGTCGAAAGGAAGAGATTGAAACTCGAATGCGAGTGATACTGTAAATACATTTACCCTATATGTTAAGTTTTGCCTAGAGCTACCAAGGCTCTGATACCAACTGTAACGACCCGCTATTTTGGACCATTCGCATCCATTATAAGTGTATAGGTAGACACTCATGCCGGAGTTGAATTGCTCAAAATACCGCGTTGTTAATTAAAATTTGGCAAAACTGAACATATACAGTAAATAAATATAATCACAGATCACAGACACAGAGTAATAAGTGCAGCGGAAATGAAAGAGATAGTAGTTCATGAAGCTACTATATGAATATATAAAATACATCAGAGTTTACAACAGAAGAGTAATACGATACATCAGAGTTAAACCAGATACAACGGAAGAGTAATATGATACATCAGACACAAATCCGAATACATCGCTGGAATCATCGAATACTGAAGCAGAATAGATGGCTGGATCTTCAAGCAAAGTTCTAACTTCAAAAGGAGAGTCTCGAATACTGGTACACTCAGTCTGACCCGAGCGTAAAGCAAAAACACAAGACACTCGAGTCAGGATTAACATTCTTATATTAATAAATCCAACTCAAGTGAAATAGCAATTGAAATACAAGTAACTCAAAGGATGTTTGGAATAACCATCCTTTAAGGATCCGTTAAACTATCTACTATGTAGTAGTGTACGATAAGTAGATAATGTCTATCAGTAATATAAAGATATCAAAATAGCGTTAAGTCATGGCCCATTCCACCCTTAACACATTTTTATTCCCACAAGCATATACAAGACCGTAGTTTCCCCAAAACCGGAAGTCACCAGAGGGCAATCCATATACTCAAGGTACAAAACAAATTCGTAGTGGTCGCGCATAAATGGAATACAAGTATGACAAGGCACATGAGGCTATACCCAAGGTAGTGATACTACCGTTCGCCTGATCCGGACTGGTGAGAACGCAACGCCGCAGCGCCCGCAACACCGTGAGACAACACTCCCAAAATCAAGGGTGCACCAATCGACAACAAGTATAAGTAGTTCGAAGAAGTGTGTCCACTTGAGGTATCAATCCTCCATTGGCCCGGCACAGCTCCTGTTTTAGTCATTTCCAATTTGACACAAGTGTCAAGGCTATCCATTATCGTTCACTTTCTTCAGTCATCACGTACATCATTCCAACCACTTCATTCTGGATCATCACTCCGCGTATAGTTATTAAAGTGGTTTTCGGTTTAGATAGAGAGTATATCCATAACCGAATTCCGGTCTCTTTAATAACTTTCGTAATTATTACACCGATTGGTCGTTTATATATTTCAAAAACCAAATCAAATTCAATTTCAATTTCAATTCGCAACTCAACATTTCATTTGTCTATCAAAACAGTTTCCATACTTTACGTTTCAAAACTTCCAAATTACCATTTCAAAATCTTATAATACAATTTCAATTTCTATTTAAGACAATCCAAATATTGATTCAAGTTCGAATACAAGTTTCATTTCGAAAACATTTAAATTAAATCTTTTTTAACATTCAAATCAATTTAAAATCATTTATCGATTTCATTCAATATTCGTTAAGTTACTATGCCATTCAAAACAATTTCTATTAAATTTCCAATTCATTAAATTCCTTATTTAACTTCAACTTCATTATATCAAACTTACAAATTAAATTTAATTCATCAAATCAAATTCTTTACATTTCAAGTCTTACATTAATTCCAAAAATATCAATTTCCATTTCTTGTTAAAGAAATTCCATTTCACTTTTTACTTTCTTAAATAATTTTTCAAAACTTACTTTATCAAGAAAACTCAATTTCAATTATTTACGAAGTAAAATTCACTTATTCAAAATTCAATTTAATTTAATCATTAAATAATTCAATCTTATTTAATTATTAAATAATTCAAAACTTAATTATTGAATAATTTCAAAGTTTAATAATTTCAAACTTAATTATAATTATTAACTCATTCCAAATAATTTCAAACTATATTATTAAATCATTTCAAAATTTAATTCAATCATTTCTCAAATTTAACAACATTCTTCCATCAATTTCATTGTTAACATTTTGTTTCAGATTATTAAATATTAACATTTTCCTTTCATTAAAATTC
The DNA here is from genome assembly GCA_030737815.1 of Allium fistulosum. Taxonomy (NCBI): domain Eukaryota; kingdom Viridiplantae; phylum Streptophyta; class Magnoliopsida; order Asparagales; family Amaryllidaceae; genus Allium; species Allium fistulosum. Next base: position 416,699,570 of record CM060907.1, on the reverse strand, counting down.
AAATTTCAACTTCATTTCAAAATCATATTTTTATTCAAATAAAATCTTCGTTTATTTTTAAATCAAATTTATTGACCAATCGGTTTTATTATTTAATTCTCTATATCTAAGGTCAAAGTTTAATTTGGGTATTTATCATTTCAACCCGATTCCAATTCAATTCAAAATCAAAACATTCAAAGGGAACTTGCAGTGTGATAACTGGGATGGTGTCAAAGTAAATAAACAAGCAATAACAACAATCAATATCAATCCAATAATCAATTCAAATAATCCCGAAATAACCGTATTAATTCGCATTGTTATTTGTACGAATTAATATAATTATTTCTAGAATCTACACTATCATTTCATATAGATTAAAGATTATTACATTACGGTTTTCACTTGTCATTCAATTTACAATTTCATACATCATCAATTTAACAACATACATTCAGTGGTTCAAAATGTAATTAAACAAATCCTACGTGTCAATAAATTCAACAGTTAAAGGGGTCATATTATACAAATGTCAGTTAATCAAATTTAACATTTAATTATCCAATATCAAGTTCGATTTCATACTATTTACCATTTTAACATTAACAATTTAACGTCCAATATAAACATCAACAATCAATCAATTATCAGCCAAACTGTATTATCATCACATAAATAATTAACAGATAATGGTGTCAGGTGTCACAGGTGAACTGATACAGGCAATAGCATATATAATAGTGTAATTAACTAACAGCAGCATATTTCAATTGTCGTTTCAATTGAAATCAAATCTAATAAATAAAAGAACGTTAATCGTGAGTGAGTGCTCACCTTTCGAGGCTAGATAATACCAAGGATGACATGGATATGCTCGCTGATACGGACACTGAGATTTGAATTACGAATCTAAGCAAAGCAAAATTGGCACGAATTAGAAGAGCAAAGATGATAGGTAAGGAATCGATGAGATAATTAGAACAATTTGATAGGAACAGCATATGTAATATATATTTTTGTTTTCCCAAAATAAATTTTTAAACATATATTTCAGTTCAATATTCAATTCTAAATACCCATAAACCTTGCCCTATTATAATGCAAAAATCCCTATAAAGTCAAGCACATAAAATTTCAGATTCTAAATTATCACGAAATCAATCTATGAGCGGCCTATAAGTATATGCAGACTAAAACAACCATTATGTGTAGGTTATATTCATAACCAAATATATGTATAAATCAGAATATAACATAATATGCCAAAATGTATTTATAACAAATATATAAAAAAAAATTATTCAGATGACAGCCCTATGCAAATCACCCAACTCTATGCACCACTATTTAAATGTATACATGCTACATAATAAGTAATATATGTGTTTCCTAAAAATGATATACTGCAACTATATATTTTCCTTTTAAAAAAAAATATAATGCAAACATGTACACTTCTTTATAATGTTCGTACTGTAAACAACCATATACTTTTAACATTTTAAAAAAAATAAGGTAGGTAGACTAGTTACCAAATGCATGCAGACTAGGAAACTACAGGGTATATAGGCTATACAAATATCTTAAATATCATAACAGCTAAACTTGCATAGTTGTACTGACTATAATCATATATATTAAGCAAACATATGTACACATATTTCATTTATAATTTACATATGAACCACAATTTCAACTATGCAAATAACATGCACTTTATATCCGCCTGCATGCATGCAAGCCTCAACTATAGAAAATATATTATATACCCACATCCTATAAATAACTAATACATGTGCATACTTGCCAGAACAATTTGATACATACTTTTACACAAAATTATCCTATAGTATAAATACTCTTTTGTCCTATAACAGATTTTAACATACACATGAACTTACGCATACATCTATGTACCGCTACAGCAAATATATAAACTATATGCATCTACACTACACACAAATATATTACATGCTTTTTTTTTTTACTCGAAAAAAATAAGAAAAGAAAAATGACGTTCAATGAGTATAGGTTTAATATCTAAAATATATATATGCTTGTATATATACGCACCATCAGAAGCTTTCAGCAAACGAGAGGGAGGGTATTCGGCAGCACGGATCGTCACGTGTTGTGAAGCGAAGATTGCCTCGGTGCAATGGTGGCGAGAGGCGGATGGTTTTCTGATAATCGGGGAAAGGCCAGGGAAGTTCGGCACTGTGATGTGAGGGAAAAGGAGAAAGGGAGGATCTGCGTTGGAGGAGCAGGGTGGTGGTTTGGAATGGCTGTGGTGATGGGCTTCGGGTCGGAAGTGGAAGGCTGGTCGATAGGCGGTGGAGGAGGGAGGCCTAGGGCGGAGGAAGGAGAACAGTTCAATAAAAGGAGAGTTGAAACAAATATATATTTTATGGTTGTAAAACAAATTTAGACGTTTGGTGTAAGGTAGTGAGATGGAGCAGGTGAAATGGAAACGTTAGTGGGCAATAGCAAAATAAAAGGAAGAGGAATTGCACAGGCTTTATTAATTATATGTTCTTATAATATGTTATTCTCAAGTGAAACTATAGGAATTGCAGAAGTCAAAGGCTGCAATTTTTGGGAATTACAAAAGCGACAGACTAATGGTTTTTCAACTGATGGATACGTGAAAGGTCACAAGAAATCAAATAGAATCAACGGATACCGATACGGGGCGTTACGCAAAGTGCAACGTACACCGGAACTCCGAATTTGACAATCGAATATACCGTAGAGATCGGCACGACGAGACGATCAAAACGGTATATAGAAATCAGTGGTACGATCATCCGATAAAAATCGATATCGGTACCAGAATGCTGCATTTTGCAGAAAATAAGAACGACGGAGCCAAAGATGTCCGAATTTGGAAAAACGACAAACTGACATCTTGCTCAGAAGATGGTTTAGAATTTTTCTATGTAAAAATATTTAGGTTTCGAAAACATTTTATTTTCAACGCTTTTTAACTGATTGAATTGAAGTGAATTTACGCGCGAAATAAACTTTCAAATTTTCGGACGAAAATTTACCAGTTGCTATGTTTAATTAGACGTATTCCAAATATTAAATTTTTATTTCAAAATTTTATCGTTTAAAATTTCACAAAATCTCAACTAATTACGTTATTAAAACGGTTGAAATTTACGGGTCGTTACATTATTATTTGAATATTTAAAATTAATTAAATATTCACAAAATGAAGCGGTGAAATTTTGTGTCATTACAGTTAATATTTACTTTATTATCTTTTCATTTGTTTCCATCTTCATTCCTGTAGCCTAATTTCATTTTTCAAGTCTCATCTTCTGTAGTTTCATTTTTTTCCAAACAAAGGTTCCATCTCATTTTTTTTCTCCCTTCACCATCCTCCTTCCTTCTTTTTCATTTTTCTTCTTCAAATCTCCTTCTTCTCTTTTTTTGTTAAAGCTTTTTTTTTCTTATTCTTTAAATCCTCTTCTTTTTTAAAGCTTCTTTTTCTTTTTCAATTCTTCTTCTTCTTTCAAAGCTTTCCCTTTCAAATCCAGATCTATACAAACTTCTCTATATCTTCCAAAACTTTCTAAAATAAGATTAAGATAGCAAGGAAACAAATCAAGAGGCGAAAGTAGTAGCAGATCCAAATCTGATTAGAAAAGGGAAAGCCAAAAGGTGAGTGTTTAAACTCGCTCACGAAATACTAAAATTTTATTGCAAGTTCAACCAAGTCATATAGTGATAAATTATTGATTGTTGGTTGGGAATTTTAATTGACATTTAATTTGAATACCTAAACTCTAATGTGTGATAACTAATAATTATTGTGACATGTTATTGCATTGGTTGATTTGTTGAATTGGTTGATTTGAATGTTGATTGTATGTTGTGATGGATGCTATTGTGATTAAATGTGTATTTGTTCATTTATTTTGATATATCATTGTTATCACCCTATAGTTTATTGTAATTATATAAACTTTCATATTGATTATTTGAATACTGAATAAGGATACAAAACCCCTCGATTTCATATATTTACATGAGAAAAAAAATTAGTATGCTTAGATTTACTATTTGAATCATAAAATGATTTTTAAGAAATAAACTAACGTTACCTTATTTAAAAGTTTTCAAATTTAATTTTTGAAACCCTGGGAAGTTTTCATAAATTGAATTTTGAAACTTTGGAAAATTATCATAAATCAAATCTCTTGAACTCTAAAATTTAATTTTAAAATTTTCTATAACTTTGTAAGTTATTAGAATGGATCTATTCTGAAATATGTTGTATTTTGAATATGGAAATAATAACTTTTCCAGAAAATTTGAACCTTCAAAAATGTAGTTATCTACATTCCTTATTTCATCTAATTTTGATTTAATTTGCATAAGAACTTTAGTTCTGACTCGAGTGTATTATTTTCCTTTATGCTCAGGTCAGCCTGAGTATTTCAGTGTTTTGAAGATATAATATCTTGAAAATGAAGATGAAGTTTGAAGACTGTATTTATTAATATTTTTCCACTGCATTATTTGGTATGTTTGTTTATTGTACTCTGATTGATGTTGTAAAAATGTGTAATCAAATGTATATTGTAAATAGCTTCATAAACTATTTTATTTGACTATTATATTTTGTCATTCCACTACCAGATTCTGTGTATTGCTTTTCTTCTTTTCTCTTATTTCTTTCTTAAACCCCCATCGATAATCTGCTCGTTTGGATAGTTTGAGTTAGACATGCATGATTTATTGTCAACTTGAATCATCCAAAATGGTGAGCCATCGCAGTTGGTATCAGAGCTTTGGTTTAGCGTATACCTAAACCCGTAGGATAAGCTCATTGAGTGTATATACGTATATGAGAGAGCGCATTTGTTAGCGATATAAATTTTTTTGAATTTAATAGATGAAATGATTTTAACCTGGATTATATATAGAATATAAAAGAATTAATTCTATAAACTGATAAAACCATTTGTGACTGTTTAATGATGATTGGATGTTATCTCTTTGCTGGTTGATTAATAAATTGATATGGTTGTGCATATTATCATTTGCTGAAGTTAGTTGTGCTCGACCAGTATATGAGCATTTGACTATTGTTGTTGACTTTTGAATAGTGCATAACCAGTTGTAAGTGATTTACCTTTTCACGCATGGGAAGCGTAGAAATTGTAATCTTTTGGGAATGTTGGAACGAACATCTTGTGAATTAAGTTTCACAACTTAACTATAGGGCGTTCGGCAATAATGTTGGGTTAAAAATTGATTGTTAGTTTAAAGTTATTTATTTTAATTCAAACAAAGAATTACGATTTTTGAAATGAATACTATGAGATAGTGACTCACATGATTATGATTTATGACTAAAAAAAAGAAATTCAAACTAGAAATTTGAGGGTTGAATTCCGGGAGATTTTGAAATTGGTTTTTAAGATTCTGAAAATATATAAGCGTGTAATTTGAAGTATCGGATAGAAATGTTTATAAATGATCTAAAAATGATTTCAAATGGGATTTTCAAAAGATTTAAAAGGAATGAAAGTCTGGAACTCAGTTCTGTCGCTGGAAAATAAATTTTGGTGATGACTGTAGCATTATCGACATTCATTTTCGAGTTTCAAAGTGGGGGAGGCCACTTTAGTAACTTTGCTATACGATTGTTTAATGAAACTGATTTGATTCAAATCCCTGAAGTATGATTTGATATTCGAAAGATATATGTATATATTTATTTCAAACTATTTGAAATATAATTCGATATTCAGTTCTCGAGTTTCTATTAAATAATATTATGAACACATGCATCATATGCATTAGGATTGATTGATCGATTGATTGTGCATCTTGTTGAGATGATTAATTGCTGATTTCCAATTTTGAATTGGAATTTGATTTTTCCAACTATTCTTAATAGTCTAACACTTCCAAACTGAGAACTAATTTTCAATGCTATAATTTTGGAAAGTATATAAAGTTTAGTTTTGAAAATTTTAAAGTAAAGACTAATGGAAGTTGAATAAGTTTTAAAATGTTAAATAGTTTGATAAGTAAATTATATAAGATTATTTTGAATTATACAAGTATGAAATTTGGCTATGAGATGTTTTAAATGAAAAGAGTTTTAAGTAATGTTTTGAACATAGTAAATGTTTACAAAAACTTATTATTGGCAATTGATTTTTAAGCAGTTCTGACTTGGTATAAATACGGAAAATAGTTTTGAAAAGTTTATAATTGAATTTGTTTTAAGAAACATTTTGAGTCTAGTAAATGTTTTATAATAAAAGATTTTGAAAAGTATTTGATTTGGAAAGAAATTAGATTTTATCTGAATTTGATATAAATATAAAACTGAAGTTGTGGGAAACTATTGATTTGAAATTTGGAAAAATTTGAATTTGAATGATATGTGATTGAAAAATATATTTGATTGTTGAGATCGTATGTGGATTTAAGACTGAACTAATATTTGAAAATGGATTGATTTCGAAGACCTTTGACTCTATATAAATATCCGATTTGGAAGGTATAAGTATGAAGTTATTTCGAAAACTATTGATTTTGGAAGGTATTCGATCTAAAAAGCGACAATCTTATATATAATGGAATTTATATAAGAATGATATGATATATTCGAGACTATTGATTTTGAAAGTACTCAATTTGGAAATGAAACCTTATATATAATGGAATTTATATAAGTGTGATATTTGAAGTTATGATTTTGAAATGGGTACTACGTATATTATGATATATTACGAAATTGAAGATATCGGAGGTATCCTCTGTGAAATTTGGTAATCCACTTTGTGGGTTTATTTTATTGATTTGATTTGTAGGTTCCTTCTATTGAAATTGAAGATATGAGTTCCTTTGAATTCCATAGCGTAACCTATGGTCTTATGATTTAGATCATAACGTAAATCGATGGTAGAGATTACCTACAGTACAAATGGATTCTGCTGGGATAGCGACATAACCATCGTGTACTATGATCTGTGGTGGTATTTTTTTAGATCGTAGCATAAATCGAGGGTAGAGACTACCTTTAGTACAAATGGATTCTGCTGGGATAGCGATGTAACCATTGCGTACTACGATCTGCGGTGTTCGATTGGTACTTTTCATATCTTTTTTTAAGTATTTTCACTGGGTGTTGAAACAGGTCTACTAAGTACTTGGAGATTTCTAGTCTTGCACCTGATCGATGTACGAATAAAGCCTGTAAGAACGAGGAAAAACTTGTTAAAACATCGAGTTATAAAAGTATTTTGATAAAAGTATTATATAAAAGACATTTTGATCATCTTTTTTTCTAAATACTTTAAAAATGTGTAACAACTCGAATTCCAGTGGTTCTGGATTTTTTGCAAAAATGCTAAAACCCAAGCCCACTGAAACCCGAGTTGGGAATCTGGTATCCTGCAAATAGGCAAAGACAAATATATCAGAGCTCAATTGAATATCTCACAGCGGAATTGACTAAAATATAATAGTAAGTAAATACTCACCGATATAATAACACTTTCTAAACAAGTGTCTTAAAGTTGGGAAGTCTCTGCCATCTACCTAACCTGTAGGATGTTATGAGGAGGGGGTTTAGAACTAAAATTCTAGTGAATGAATAAATTATATACTTCTAGGCTTAATTCTACATATATCATTTTATTTCCATTTACTCTTATATTAGGTTCATTAGGTTACAATACTCTCGCCTCTGTTCGTGAACCGTGCCCATCTACTCCATAGTAGATTAAAACCTAATAACTAATATATACAAATATGTAGTTATATGCCCAATGACCATATTGGTCCTAGGTACCACCTAAGGTACCTTCTGTATCCTCCTCGAAAAGGGCTCTATCGTCTGCTTTGAGAGCGTTTCGTAACTACATTTGTAAAGGACTGCTTCGTAAGGCCTACAATACAGATGCTCCATCGTCTTGCTCCGTAGCTATATCTGTAAAGGACTGCTTCGTAAGGCCTACAATACAGATACTCCATCGTCTTGCTCGGTGAGCGTTCCGTAGCTACATCTGTAAAGGACTGCTTCATAAGGCCTACAATACAGATGCTCCACTACTTAGTATGAAAATGTAAATCACGTCCGCACTAGTCTATGCCAGTGCTCGGACATCCATAATGTACCACCTAGTGCGTACATTGAGGACTACGTAATCGTTCTGTCTACTATCTGAATCCCGCCAACAAGGTCTACCTTGTACGGAATTCATTCGAGGATTTTCTATATCTGTAAAAGACTGCTTCGTTAGGCCTACAATATAGATATTCTAGTTGGTATGTTTCTTTTTTATCGTGGCTATGGTCTCACGCAGCCACCCCTCAACTAACCGAAAGACTTTTAAAGAGTTAAGTGGTCGTGCCCTACTACAAACAATCTAACATCCAAATGGCGGTGCCCCTCATCTAATGTCTCGATAGTGAAAGAATCATTGGCATGTTGGTTTAACTCTAGTCTTTCCCGAAATCGCTCTTGGTTTTGATGCTGGCTGATATCTACATGCGACTATCCTTAAACTTACTTGCAAGTACTGGACATATGAATACCCTACTCCGAACACCAAGCCCTTCTGACTGCCTACAAAGGTCTGCTTCATTAGGCCTACAATGCAAATGCAGTCAAGGCACTCTCTTCATGGAACACCTATAGACCTGCCTCCGGGGGTGCAGCTTCGTTAGGCCTACCCAAAGGGCCATCCTAGAGTATCCTCATGTCTTGTTGAAGTCTCGTACTTCCTTGAAGCCCAAAAATACTAAGTTGGACATGCTTCTCCATTTTTGACATCCGTGATGAACTGCTTTGTTAGACGCTTCATCCTTTGGGCTGCTCCAAACACATCTCAAATCTTTTATTAGACCCTAAGTCTAATCTTTTAATTTGCGTTTAGTTTACTTTCTTATTATGTTGGCTACTTATTTACCCTAATTAGCACATTCTTGCCCTCGTCTCACCTCTCTCTATTGTGAGATTTTAATTTATTTAATAGGGAATGCTGTTGGTATGAGCCACATTCATTATCTAGCTTATTTAACTTAATATAAATCTTAAGTTCATTAAAATAAGCCTCTTTTATCATTCCTGCTTTATTTGCTTATTGACTTAATATAAATTATTTAAAAAAGCTTCTACCATTATTATTGCTCATTAATTTATTCAAAGTCTTAAAATAAGCTTTTCCATTCTTATTACTTAATTATAACATGTGTTATAATTCTACCTGTAATTGTCATTTTCTCTTCTTTTATAGTCCGTACATAATTCCAGCATTTCTTTTCTGTTCTAATCTGCCTTCTTTTATTATGATATAGAATATTCTTTTATTCTCTTATATTATATAATTCACTTATCATAATAACTATCTTCTTAAATAGTCTGCACAGTGAATGCAAACCTAGGTTCATTATCGTTTACAGCTTCAAGTTCTTATCTAATAATTTACTTGATTTATGTCATACTTTGCCTCATTATCTTCTATTCTGGGAAGTAATTCTATTTTATCTGGTTGGTTATGAAAACTATATTAAAAAATCCATTTCCATATTTTAATATTAAATAATACTATAAATAATAGTCCATAACTGCTAGATATTTCTTTTACTATTTTTGAATAGTGTAAAATACAGTGGTTTCTCTATTTTACACTAATTCTCTTTTTCTTTCTTTTATTCTAGCAACTACGTTCATTGTTGTCTTTTAAATATTAAATTATAGAAATGTATCCTATTTTCTAAACCAACTAATTAACCTTTTAGTTACTCCCAAGTCCAGTTAATAGATTAATTAACTTTTCTCATTTTAACATAATTTATTACAGTAATTCCATTCCTCAAACTTTTATTACTTTACATCTTATTTCCTTCATTCCAATATTCTTAATTATTTAATCCATATTCACGTTTAATCTATTCTAATCCATACGCGAAGAAAGAGAAGAAAATAGAAGAAGAATGACGCTTGCATAGAAATCCAAAACGTAGAAACAGATGTAAATAAATACTAATACTATAAATAAACTGTAAATTCCTTATAGTTCAGCATAACTTAATTAATAGGATTAATTATTGAATAAAATTATCTAAATAAGAATTTAATGATAATATATCTTAAAATTAAAAGATATATAAATAAATCCACTCACATTGCTAACTTTCCAAATCTCCCTGTTTTTATTTCAGATCTGTCCCTAACATCTATATTCACCTCCCTTATAATCCCTATTCAGAATTACGAACGATACATTTACAGATCTGTAATATTTGAAAGAGAAAAGGAAGAGATTTGGATTAGAAATAGCTAATAAAACTTAGATTTAAGGTTTTACCTTTGACATAGCCTTCTGATTTGAACCAATTCCTAATTCCCTAATTAATTCTATTATATTTCTATTTAGATCTATATTTTCGTGTGAATTAGATCTAAAAATTTTGTTATTAAGAAAATGTAGAAAAGATAGAAAAATGGCAGAGCTTCTATAGGCAAGAGAAAAATAATGTGAATAAAAATGAGGCTCTACACCTATATTTATAGTGGTTCAAATCAGTGCTAACCATTAGATATAAAACCCTAAAACCTAAAGCGTACACTCAGTCTATGGACATTAAATTAATTTATTTTTTTCTATGTTTGTTTTTATTTCAAATTGATTCTCCAACAATCTTTTCATTAATCACTTTCCCCTTCTCTCTCGCAATCTATGGAAACATATATTTTTAAATGTGACGTTTCTTTTAAATAAGATTCACCTATTAATCACCCAATTAATAGATTTCATATATACCTAGAATTAATTTACTATCCAATTAATCCTTGCCTGGATTGTGATTTCTAACCAAATTAATATGTCAACCAACACCATATTAATTCTTCACGTATATGCATATTAATTTATTTTATTCCCATAATTATTGCATGCGTATATTCTACAATTGAATTTTGAATCAGAATCTTAATTATATATGTTACCATAAGTCTCCATGTTTATTAATTGACAACTGATTACTTGCATAAATTACCCTTCCTCCATTTTATTCTCTTGTACTAACATATATGTTTCTAATCATATCAATTAGTTGCTATAATATATGTTCCCTTTCTCATTAGTTCCGGTCAATTAATCACCTCTACTAATTAATTGAATATTAATTTCCCTTTTAAACAAACACCGTCAATTAATCTTCCCTATTAATTGATTTTATAATATTTCTCTCTCTAATTTATTTGTTGCACAAATATATATGTATTCCAATAATATTAATTAGTTGTCCCATTACAAACATTTCTTTGTTTTAAAATTTCAAATGTATATAACTTAATTAAATTATTTGCATACATAATTGTAATTTAACGCGAGGTGTTACAAATGTTTAGAAGGTTGTTTATTTATGTACGACATGGTTTAAAAGTAAATTATCAATGTTGTAAATATTGTGAGAAGTTGTTAATTCAATAAGTAACATAGTTAAAGTTAATGATTATTGATTTATTAATAATATTTGAAAAGTATTTTGAGATTAAAACTAATAAATTTATAAATAATGGATTTAAGGTTTTCAGTAGCTCCTTTCTAAATATAAGTAATGATGTAAATAATTATCTTCAAATAGTTTACATATATTTATGAAGATGTTATTTTAAATATTAAATGGTATTTTTAAATGAAGCAAGATATTTTACAAATGAATTTTTGTAAAGTATTAAAGAAGATTGATTTGCAAATGAAGTTTTCAAATGAATGTTTCAAATAAAATTTATATAAGTTTCTTTGAATATATAATTTAGAGATATTATATAAGTGGACTATATGTAAAAAAAATTATGTTTTAAAATTTTATGAAAAAATAAATGATTTGGGAATTTTACTTATGGTACTATGTTGGAAATTTAAATTTGAATCTCTATTTTTGAAAGTATGGTTTGAAATATTTACTTGATTTTTGAAGTAGTAATATGAAATTTAAAGGTTATTTACTAATTGAATTTTGTATTAAACCGAATAAATGTTTTCCATGATTTGAATATTGATTGTAAAACAAATATTTTAAAATTAATTATGATGATATGAAATTTTATACTTTGATTTGAAAATTTAATGTAGGATTTGAGCATACTGCTAGTTTCAGTTTAATAATCTTCGAGTTTTCACTAATTTTAAAATAATTAGTCTAATAAAATATTGGATTTAAAGAACTTTATTTTAAAGCTTGTTAAAATGTTTTGATATAAATTTCTAACAGTGTTTTAAACTTTGTGGAAAATCTTTGCATAATGCTAGCAGGATGTTTTAAATATATCTTATATTTATACCAAGTGAAAAAGGTTAAATTTTTTAGTTGATTTTAAGATTGAACCGTTTCTTTCCTCTTCAAAGATGAATACCAAATACTTCAATTTTTATTCTATAATCGAATTAAGTTATAAACTTAAGTAAATGAAGTATAAGCTTAAGTAATATCTTATGAAATGATTTTGTAACGGTCTGACTTTTCGACGCTCGAAAGTCGACATTAATACATCCACTGTATCAAATGCCGCGCAATTGAATGCTGGAAAACCGAACCATTAGGGTTAAAAAGAAGAGGTGGAAGAAGATAGAAGAAAAATAAAAAAGAAGAAACACAGAAACAGAACAATATCATAATCTCACATTCGCAGCGTAACAATATATAATAGATGAATAAATAATCTTTATAACAAAGAACTATATCAGTTTATACATACATCAATCAGAGTAAATATACAACTCAATACAACAATGGATAGTTATATAAACTTGTCCTCACACAGAATACACAGTGGAATAAATAAACAAGTATGGTAGTACGCCTCGCCATCCAGCTCGTCTCCAAAGCTCCAGAATATCCAGAATATCCTGATAACAAACTCTAGGCTGCCCGTGTGGAAAATTATGAGCACCCAGAGTTTAGAAAGGGAACAATAAACTCCGAGTCAGTCATGGTGACTGGTGTGAGATCGTAAAATAGTTATTTTCACAAAGAAAATAAAACAAATTCGCAATGCTTTTTGGAAAATGAAACTACCATAAGACCTCCCGCCACACACACAATGCAAAAGCAGAATTGGAGGAGATTTCTTCTTATGATAGTCAAAAATGCTTACTACGCAAAATCATTCGATATTATTACTATTATTGCATAGTGCAGAAAACCATTTCGAAAGTATAATATTAATCTTAGCCAGCATAGGCATTTCGCACTTATCCCTACTATAGCTATTATGTTCAATAGCAGGTTACCGCCACATTCCATAGCAGGTTATACAACTAAAACCGTATAGGGCGCGTATTGTTTCTTTGAATTTCCAACAAATGGTCAGGCAAAGGAACTTCCTTACATCGAAATGGAAATGCCTCTGGAAAGACGCCCCGAGAACCTAACCGGATCTCTGCAAACACAAGGCCGACACTACCTCACGCTGTACAGCTGTAACTAGGTAGCTAACACACAAGCTATGCCATCCCTCGGTCGTTACCGACCTTTATCCGAGGATCCTCAACCACAAAGCAACAACCACAAAGTATAATAAATTTTCAGCATCAACATAGGTAAAATATCTGGGCTCCATACCATGATGTCACCTTTTATCCAGAAGGAAATGACATACCCTAGGGGCGCGACCCCTAAAACCTTGCCGCAACATTCCTGTTTCGACCATTACTGGGTTGTGAGGCTCGATGAAGTCTCATCCACAAAGCTATGCTTTTTCACAAAGCCATGCTTTGATCAACAAATGATCAACAACACTTCGTATGCCACATTACCAAATTGGGAATGTATCACTAGTAACCATCAACTACATAACCTCTGAGCTCGTATGTCTCAGAGAAGGGTGTTAAGCTAAGAGAATAAATTCTCCGCCACCAACAGAAATGTATTTGATAGAAACCAGCTTTACATCTCAAAGTGTAACGTCAGACACACATCCATACAAGTCCGTTCTGGGACCGAACGGAACCGAAGGCACTTCTAAAGAAGCCCTTGCAATCCAGGTGTTCACTAATCACGTCCGGACTTCCCATCACAAGAAGAGTGATATAAATCTCTATACCGGAGCAACTTGGTGCAGAGACATTCGACAGGTTATCCTTTCATTTTCCAAAATACCCGGTCTTCACACCGGTCTTCAAATGTTATCCATTCGCGACGTATCACTATTCGAAATGGGTTATATGACATAAAGTCCTCTCCCGGCTTAACCGAATAATGAGCGTTTGTTTTAAAAACAAATTCAAGTGCCATTTCAAAGGCAAATATTGATAGTCGGTTATTTAACTATCAACAACATTCACAACAATCAACCAATTTAAATAATTTTCCCAAATTATAAAATTTCAAATATCTTCGCGAGACATGGTTTACACTTCAACCATTTGAAAACAATTTCAAATCACTTTTCACTCTTGGAATAAAAATTCCAGATATTATTTATTTCCCTTTTTCTTTATAAATTCCATTGTGAATTTAAATTTCCAAATATTCACTTTCAAACACCAAATCAAATTCCAAATACCAAATCATTTGCAAATCGATTTCTAAATTTATTTCAACACAAAATCCATTTTAATTCAACACCAAATAAATTTTTCAAATCGATTTCCTAAAGATTTATTTTCAAATAACAAATCAATTATCAATTGGATTTCAAACAATTTTATCACTTTTAAAATAAATTCCTTTATCTCTTCCAAACCATTTAAAATTCCATTTTCAATAAATTCTTCAACTTTTAAACAATATTTTTAAAAATCCATTTATAAAAAAATCCTTTTCTATATTTTGGAATTAATTCAATAAGATTACCAAAATCCACTTTAATACTTTTAAATTCCTTCTTGAATTTCAACAATCCAATTTATTTATTTCTGGTATCCAACGATACCAAAAATACATTCGGCTAAATTTTAGCCTTTAACAAATTCAATCGTCAATATAATCATCCACAGATTATAAATAAATTATCACACAGCATATGAAACAAATCCATACAACATATGAAACAAATTCATATAATTTGAGGAATCCAGTTGGATCCCTCCAACCTATTTCCCGGCATCCACAGATGTTAGCACAATACCAATTCCACTTCAAGGTGGAATATCGCGGTATATGGGTTTTATAAAATATCATCCGCTATTATGCGGTGCATGGGGTCTCATCCGCTATATAATGCGGAAAATCAACAACTCCAATATATATATATTCCAATATATATATATATATATATTGCTATATACTACTATATCTAATATCACATCCAAACAGCAATCAATAACTGAAAATTCAACTTTCATTTGAGTGAGAAGATCTCACCTTTGATTTTTATTTTGTAGCCCACTTCAATTTCAGCTTGTTTTTCCAGCTTATAACCTTGTATAAACATTAGATGATTTTTTTTATCAATATTCGAGTCAATTGAATAATTAAATTTCCATTTAATTATTTAATTTATCAGTGATTTCATTTTAACAAATAAATTTAATTTTAAACTAGTTTCCTTTTAAATAGAGTACTATAGCAGCCAAATAACTAAATAAGTTAATTTTCAAAAACACAGATTCAAAAATCTAGCTTTCATAAAACTCTTCGGCATTTAAAATTTTCATATATTTTCTCTTTTCTTATCCATCTATATTTTTTTTCTGTTTTTCTTTAAATATATATATTTAAACTTGACTTACTGTAGATTATTAAAATTTTACTTCCTTTCTCTATTTCAAAATTTATATGTATATATTTACCAGGTTTATGTGTATGCCTTACTGGATATATTTTGTAACAACCCGAGCTTTTGTGAAAATTTAATATCGTCATTAAACGATTAGAATGCTAGTTAATTGCTCGATCGAGTTTTTAATCGGTTGAAAATCCTTTTGATAAACTGGTTAAGTATTGTTGGGCTTTAAAATTTTAATTATCCACTTGTTTGTTGTCGTGATAACCTTGTATACCCATTCCTCTTCGTATTGATTGGGAAAGAAACCCGACCCTTTTCATTTCAAAAAAAACCCTAAAACATACGACACAAATGGCGGCCCCGTCCTTCAAATTAGGGCATGCTCAATTAGCTTCGTTCGTCTCCCAAAAGAACTTGGGCTCCTGTCGATTTCGTTCGTTCGCCTCTGTGATGCCTGCTTCAGTGGATGCGTGCGCAATTTCGTCAACTCAGTCGAGTTCGACTTCTATCTCTCGACCTATCAAAGGTGAGTGATTATAAAATTGTCACTCACATCTAATTTAAACCTTTATTGATTTGGAACTTGAGATTTCGTGATTTTTGGCTTAGTTCGATTTAGCTTATTGTTGATGATTTCGTTGGCGTTTTCAATCCACATAGTTCGTTTTTGGTTGGTTCGACTTTATGCCCCAGATAACTTTTGACTTCGGTCTTGTTTTTCGGGTTGCCATGGCTCGCTTGCTGTTGACCTTTGCTTGGTGACAGTATTATGCTCGGCTATTCGATTTGCTGTTCAATTTTTGGTGACTTGTTCATCTTCTAACTTCGGTTTTGTCACTGTTTCGATTTGTGAATTTTTAAAGTCTCTGAATACTATGGCTTTGGAGTTTTTGATATTCGAACTTGAACTGCTTGGTTTACTAGACTGTGATAGTGGTTTAGCTCCGGATTGAATAGTTCGACTTTGTTTGGTTTCTGGTACTCTATCTCGGCTACTAGTTTCATATAGTATCATGTCATTCTGTTTTATATCCATTTGATTACAGTTCAATGCATATTGATGTATTTTGCATCTATTGGAGTTGTTCATGTGCTCCTATACAATGTTTTTGGTTTTGTTTCTCGGCCACGAGTTCATCTGAGTTTGCATAACATTGTTTTGAATCTATTATTTTGAGTTCTCTGGTACTTTGTTTTTGTGATAACACTTTGGCTTCTGCTTCCTTGAGCTTGCGAATTCAATTTAGAGTTTTCGTGTAATTGGTGGTAGCCGACTTTTGTTTGATCGTTGCCTCTTGTTATACTTCCAGCTACACTTGACTTCAGTCATAGGAAGTTTGTTTGTCGGTTTTGTTGATTTCGTGGTCACCACGGTGTTGATTTTGTTGGAATTTCCTGCTTCGATTGGCATTTTTGAGACAGTATGAGCTGCTGCTGTTTGTTGTTGATTTCGCGACTTCGGTTATACCCTGTTACTTTCATATGTTCAACTTCGGTCAATTATTGTTTTCGTGAATTTCCTATTGGCTTCACTGTGATTTGAGGCTTTGGATTTTTTGGCCCCTGTGAGCTTTGTCTCTGGCCATCTATTCTTTGTTGCACTTGTAGTTGCATTCCATTCCATGTTTGTATTCCTTACTGTCACGGCCCATTTGGGGCTGTTGCACTGTGAGTTGGCATTTACTGATGTTGTTTCAGTACTTCATTTTTTAGTACATATCATCTTATCTTGGTTAGTTGTAATCATAGTGGCATGCATCTGTTTGCATCTTGAAATTGCATTCAATTCAGTTGCACTGAGCTCTGTGTAGTTACCACTGTTTCAAGTATGTGGTCTTCATATATGTGTCCTTTGCATTGTGTACATGTATACCATGTATTTGAGTTTGATTCTTGTTGCACTTCACCTACTATGTCTTTTTTCATGTTGGTTTAGTGTACTTGAATGTCTACTGTCTCATTTCTAGTTTGCATTGCCTTTGTGGTCTTCACTTCTGTGTAGTCTGCACATTCTGCATATGCTTCTGATAGCATTGGTACAGTTGTTATGCATCTTCAATTGACTTAAGATCGACCTGTAGCTTGCATTATCACTTGCACTTCATTGCTCCTTGATTGATAAACCAGTGGTTTGCATTAGCTTGTGCATTTCTGAACTGGTGCACTTGTAACTAGTCGCACTCGAACCTCTTTAGTCACTGGGTGTACTGAGCCTTGGACAGTTTCATTTGCATGCTGATGACCTTTGAATTGTACAGTTTCACTTGTAGTTTGCATTGAATCTGGCATCATTCCTTGGGACAGTTTGAATATTGTCCCACTTCGATTTTAGTTCTGGCTTCGAGCTTGTGGACTTGTCTTGTGATCTATTTTGTTGGTTTTTGATTATTTCATGTTGATTGATGAAATCACACTTGAGTTGAACCCGATTTCAGGGTTTGACCTTGTGATCATTTGTGTCTTTCACTGAGCTTTTGTGTATCTCATGCGATAGTGGCGAGGCAGTACACGCGTGCGTGTACTGCAGCCCTATCAGATTTGACGGTTTTAAATTGACATTTCAATTGTTTAAATTGCTTTGGATTGCTGATTTGTTGTTTAACACTGTTTAGTGTTATATCTGCTGTTATCCGATTCTTTTATCGAGGAGTCGGATATACGAGATTTCTGTGATTGTCGTCTATTTGACTATTTGATTATTATTGCTGCTATGCACTAATAACTGAGTTTGAATTAGACTGACTCGTGTATTATTTTCTTTTGAATTTAATACTCGGGTCAGACCCGAGTTATTTCAGGTTGTAGATTTCCTACTTTGAGTTGCTGTTCGGGATATGAAGACTTTTTACATCTTTTGAAGTGGTCTTCGTCGTTTTGTAGTAGTAGTGTCGTTGTATAGGATGATGTGTATTCATGTATATTAGTCGATAATGTACGTGTATATATAACTTCCAGAGTCGACAGTTGTAGTTGTATCATATGTATTGTGTCGACTATGTTGTAACTGACATCAGTTATATATATATGAGACTTTTGTTTTTATCTGTGTTCCGCATTTATATTATCTGTGTTATTGTTATATCTAATGTCCTAAACTATTATGAACCATCGTAGTTTGTTTTATACTGATAATTGGGTATGTCGATGGGAGTAAATAAATAAGATGAAAAATGAAAAGTATATACCACTCCTATCGAGGTAACCAATATTTGCGTAGGGCCAACTACGGATGGCCGCTCCTATCCAGCCTTATTCTTCGTAATAATAGACAGTATTTCCTTTAATACTCTTTGTTATTATGAGCATAGAGGTGGGGCGTTACAGTTGGTATCAGAGCTTGGGGTTTATGGACATAATATAAAACATAACTTGGATGGAACATGTGTTACAACTATTAGTCGATGTTTTATTTGTGCTTTGAGTCAAAACTAAAGTTTAAAATTTTGATGAAAGTTTTTAAATATCATTATTTAAAAATAAAAAGTGAATTTGTGTTCTGATGATTTGATTGATTTGAGTACTGTTTATCAGAGTGCGCAGCGGAAACAGTGAAACTGTCTTCGCTGAGTACAACTGATAATCTATTTGATTTAGAAATTGAAATAAATTTCATTGGTTGTTTACGTAGCTGTAATCATTTTGTTTCTTTGAGAATTTCGAATCCGAATTAAGGATTCGAAGAAATTACAGTTATGTGATTTTTGTTGAAATTTCCGCTGGCTTTCTTTTGTACTAATCATCTATTGATTAGATTTTGCTATTTTGAATTGTCTTCATTGAAGATACATTCGAGTAATTTCTTTGTGTATATTGTAGTGTGCGTGCAAATATGAATTGCACGTTACTGCATTTATTTTACGTTGAACCGATGCTTGGTTATGAAACGTATTTTTGTTGCCGTTATTTTTATAACAGGATTTTTACATCGGTGCTAAATTTTTGAAGCACGGTGCTTTGTTGGCCATTTTGATGAATGAAAATTCACTGATATTACATTTTGATGTAAATTATTTTGATGAGATTTTTGACGTTTTAAAATTACTGTCACTTTGACTTCAGTAACAGTCAAAATTTTAAAAGTGGATTTTCAAGCGGTTATACCGCAATGCTGATATGTGACCCGTTTTTACGGTATTTTGAGAAGTACAATTTCCTTATCGAAATTGTTACTGATTTGCTGTTTTAATCACGTGATTGGAAAAATCGTTTTAAAATGAAAATTGTTTTATAAATTTTTAACAGTTTGCGTTTTCAAAAGAATGAGAAAGCGACTTAAACGATTCAGCAAAATCGAGGATTATGACCCCTTTCTTTTACTGTTTCGCTTAACTCCGGACTTGTCCAGTTGAGAATGTGAATTGTTATTTTTACAAAATAAATAAAATTGTTTTCAGGAATTTTAACAGTTTGCGCTTTCAAAAGAATGAGGAAGCGATTTAAACGTTTCAGCAAAATCGAGGACTATGACCCCTTTCTTTTACTGATTCGCTTAATTCCGGACTTGTCCGTTTGAGAATGTAAAGTGTATTTTTACAAAATACACAATTTTGCACTTTCAAGGAAACGATGAAGAGAATTAAACGATTTAGTAAAACTCGTGGTTATGGGACATGTGCGTTTGCTATTTTGGTTAATTCCGGACTCGTTAATTGAAATATTTTGATGCTTTCGTGTGCTTTCGAGCCACTATGAGGACCTTCGGGTCATTTGTTGGACCTTCGGGTCATATGATGGACCTTCGGGTCAAATACCAATACTAGACCTTCGGGTCACTCTGCGGACCTTCGGGTCAATCTGATGGGCGCCAAAATTATGTTGAGTACTTGGTAGGCTTCGGCCATTTGTTGTTGCACGTGCGGCGAATTAAAAACTCGCCATCTGATGGGATCGATCCAAGCTTTTATGTTGTTTTCTAGTCTTCTTAATTGATTTCTAGATATTTGTTGTTTCTAATTATCTGCAGGTAATTAGATATGTGATGTTATGAGATTTAATTATCGTATCGATAATTAAATATTTGTTGTTTCTAATTATCGCTTGTGGTAATTAGATATTTGTTGATATGAGTTCTGATTATCGTTTTGATAATCGGATATTTGTTGTTTTTAATTATCGCTTTTGATAATTAAATATTTGCTGATTTGAGATTTAATTATCGCTTTTGATAATTAATTAGTTGTTGATTTGAGAAATTTGATTATCGTTTTTGATAATCGAATATTTGTTGATTTGAGAAATTTGATTATCATTTTTGATAATCGAATATTTGTTGATTTGAGAAATTTGATTATCGTTTTTGATAATCGAATATTTGTTGATCTGAGAAATTTGATTATCGTTTTTGATAATCGAATATTTGTTGATTTGAGAAATTTGATTATCGTTTTTGATAATCGAATATTTGTTGAATTGAGAAATTTGATTATCGTTTTTGATAATCGAATATTTGTTGAATTTGAAATTTGATTATCGTTTTTGATAATCGAATATTTGTTGATTTGAGAAATTTGATTATCGTTTTTGATAATCGAATATTTGTTGAATTTGAAATTTGATTATCGTTTTTGATAATCGAATATTTGTTGATTTGAGAAATTTGATTATCGTTTTTGATAATCGAATATTTGTTGATTTGAGAAATTTGATTATCGTTTTTGATAATCGAATATTTGTTGATTTGAGAAATTTGATTATCGTTTTTGATAATCGAATATTTGTTGATTTGAGAAATTTGGTTATCGTTTTTGATAATCGAATATTTGTTGATTTGAGAAATTTGATTATCGTTTTTGGATAATCGAATATTTGTTGAATTTGAAATTTGATTATCGTTTTGGATAATCGAATATTTGTTGAATTTAAAATTTTATTATCGTTTTTGATAATCGAATATTTGTTGAATTTGAAATTTGATTATCGTTTTTGATAATTTGATATTTGTTGATTTGCTTTCTGACTATCGTTTGGATAATTGGACGTTTGTTGATTTCATTGATATGAGATTTTCTAGTCTCCAATTGATTCTAGAGTATGCTGATTTTATTTGAATTGCTATTTTCTATCTATTTCTGTAATAGTTAGAGTTTGTTGATTATGTAATTTATGTTTTCTAGTTATTTGTTGGATAACTAGATAATTGCAGTTGCGAATTATGATTTGTGTTTCATAATTATCTTTGTGATAATTAGATTTTGTTGTTTTTTAATTATCGTATCGATAATTAGATATTGTTGTTTTTGTGAATTTTTGTATTTTAATTATCTTGTTGATAATTGAATATCGCTGATGATTGCAATTATTCAGTTTCGCTGCTTTCCGCTTTCTGATTATCTATTGATAGTTAGATTTTGTTGAAAGATTTGTGAATCTCTTTTATTGGAATTAAAAGATTTCTTTGGCAATTGAATTCTCGACTTTCACTTTTCTAGCTTAACCAGTTTATGTTAGAAGAATAATAGTTATTGACGACCTTCATTATGGAAATTGCGGGGACGCAATTTTTATAAGGAGGGGAGTCTGTAACAACCCGAGCTTTTGTGAAAATTTAATATCGTCATTAAATGATTAGAATGCTAGTTAATTGCTCGATCGAATTTTTAATCGGTTGAAAATCCTTTTGATAAACTGGTTAAGTATTGTTGGGCTTTAAAAATTTAATTATCCACTTGTTTGTTGCCGTGATAACCTTGTATACCCATTCCTCTTCGTATTGATTGGGAAAGAAACCCGACCCTTTTCATTTCAAAAAAAACCCTAAAACATACGACACAAATGGCGGCCCCGTCCTTCAAATTAGGGCATGCTCAATTAGCTTCGTTCATCTCCCAAAAGAACTTGGGCTCCTGTCGATTTCGTTCGTTCGCCTCTGTGATGCCTGCTTCAGTGGATGCGTGCGCAATTTCGTCAACTCAGTCGAGTTCGACTTCTATCTCTCGACCGATCAAAGGTGAGTGATTATAAAATCGTCACTCACATCTAATTTAAACCTTTATTGATTTGGAACTTGAGATTTCGTGATTTTTGGCTTAGTTCGATTTAGCTTATTGTTGATGATTTCGTTGGCGTTTTCAATCCACATAGTTCGTTTTTGGTTGGTTCGACTTTATGCCCCAGATAACTTTTGACTTCGGTCTTGTTTTTCGGGTCGCCATGGCTCGTTTGCTGTTGACCTTTTCTTGGTGACAGTATTATGCTCGGCTATTCGATTTGCTGTTCAATTTTTGGTGACTTGTTCATCTTCTAACTTCAGTTTTGTCACTGTTTCGATTTGTGAATTTTTAAAGTCTCTGAATACTATGGCTTTGGAGTTTTTGATATTCGAACTTGAACTGCTTGGTTTACTAGACTGTGATAGTGGTTTAGCTCCGGATTGAATAGTTCGACTTTGTTTGGTTTCTGGTACTCTATCTCGGCTACTAGTTTCATATAGTATCATGTCATTCTGTTTTATATCCATTTGATTACAGTTCAATGCATATTGATGTATTTTGCATCTATTGGAGTTGTTCATGTGCTCCTATACAATGTTTTTGGTTTTGTTTCTCGGCCACGAGTTCATCTGAGTTTGCATAACATTGTTTTGAATCTATTATTTTGAGTTCTCTGGTACTTTGTTTTTGTGATAGCACTTTGGCTTCTGCTTCCTTGAGCTTGCGAATTCAATTTAGAGTTTTCGTGTAATTGGTGGTAGCCGACTTTTGTTTGATCGTTGCCTCTTGTTATACTTCCAGCTACACTTGACTTCAGTCATAGGAAGTTTGTTTGTCGGTTTTGTTGATTTCGTGGTCACCACGGTGCTGATTTTGTTGGAATTTCCTACTTCGATTGGCATTTTTGAGACAGTATGAGCTGCTGCTGTTTGTTGTTGATTTCGCGACTTCGGTTATACCCTGTTACTTTCATATGTTCAACTTTGGTCAATTATTGTTTTCGTGAATTTCCTGTTGGCTTCACTGTGATTTGAGGCTTTGGATTTTCTGGCCCCTGTGAGCTTTGTCTCTGGCCATCTATTCTTTGTTGCACTTGTAATTGCATTCCATTCCATGTTTGTATTCCTTACTATCACGGCCCATTTGGGGCTGTTGCACTATGAGTTGGCATTTACTGATGTTGTTTCAGTACTTCATTTGTTAGTACATATCATCTTATCTTGGTTAGTTGTAATCATAGTGGCATGCATCTGTTTGCATCTTGAAATTGCATTCAATTCAGTTGCACTGAGCTCTGTGTAGTTACCACTGTTTCAAGTATGTGGTCTTCATATATGTGTCCTTTGCATTGTGTACATGTATACCATGTATTTGAGTCTGATTCTTGTTGCACTTCACCTGCTATGTCTTTTTCATGTTGGTTTAGTGTACTTGAATGTCTACTGTCTCATTTCTAGTTTGCATTGCCTTTGTAGTCTTCACTTCTGTGTAGTCTGCACATTCTGCATATGCTTCTGATAGCATTGGTACAGTTGTTATGCATCTTCAATTGACTTAAGATCGACCTGTAGCTTGCATTATCACTTGCACTTCATTGCTCCTTGATTGATAAACCAGTGGTTTGCATTAGCTTGTGCATTTTTGAACTGGTGCACTTGTAACTAGTCGCACTCGAACCTCTTTAGTCACTGGGTGTACTGAACCTTGGACAGTTTCATTTGCATGCTGATGACCTTTGAATTGTACAGTTTCACTTGTAGTTTGCATTGAATCTGGCATCATTCCTTAGGACAGTTTGAATATTGTCCCACTTCGATTTTAGTTCTGGCTTCGAGCTTGTGGACTTGTCTTGTGATCTATTTTGTTGGTTTTTGATTATTTCATGTTGATTGATGAAATCACACTTGAGTTGAACCCGATTTCGAGGTTTGACCTTGTGATCATTTGTGTCTTTCACTGAGCTTTTGTGTATCTCATGCGATAGTGGCGAGGCAGTACACGCGTGTGTGTACTGCAGCCCTATCAGATTTGACGGTTTTAAATTGACATTTCAATTGTTTAAATTGCTTTGGATTACTGATTTGTTGTTTAACACTGTTTAGTGTTATATCTGCTGTTATCCGATTCTTTTATCGAGGAGTCGGATATACGAGATTTCTGTGATTGTCGTCTATTTGACTATCTGATTATTATTGCTGCTATGCACTAATAACTGAGTTTGAATTAGACTGACCCTAGTATTATTTTCTTTTGAATTTAATACTCGGGTCAGACCCGAGTTATTTCAGGTTGTAGATTTCCTGCTTTGAGTTGCTGTTCGGGATATGAAGACTTTTTACATCTTTTGAAGTGGTCTTCGTCGTTTTGTAGTAGTAGTGTCATTGTATAGGATGATGTGTATTCATGTATATTAGTTGATAATGTACGTGTATATATAACTTCCAGAGTCGACAGTTGTAGTTGTATCATATGTATTGTGTCGACTATGTTGTAACTGACATCAGTTATATATATATATGAGACTTTTGTTTTTATCTGTGTTCCGCATTTATATTATCTGTGTTATTGTTATATCTAATGTCCTAAACTATTATGAACCATCGTAGTTTGTTTTATACTGATAATTGGGTATGTCGATGGGAGTAAATAAATAAGATTAAAAATGAAAAGTATATACCACTCCTATCGAGGTAACCAATATTTGCGTAGGGCCAACTACGGATGGCCGCTCCTATCCAGCCTTATTCTTCGTAATAATAGACAGTATTTCCTTTAATACTCTTTGTTATTATGAGCATAGAGGTGGGGCGTTACATATTTCTCTGATTTACATATTTATACACATATAAATCTTAAATTGAAAATAGAACAGCAAATACCTCACCAGGCAACACTGCTCAACCCTTCCCCAACTCCTCGCGACTGCCAACAAACTCGACACACGACCGAGCTTCACGCGACCTCACAAACGCACGCGCTCACTGCCTTCACACTTGCATGCATCGACCAACAGCAACTCCAATTGACCGCGACGAAGAAGCCTTCTTCCAATTTCCCCCAGGCCTCGCGCGATGGCACTCTCCTTTCCTTGCGTGCTCTAGCGCACGCCTTCACCTAGTTGCGATCGAAACCACCAATCACCAATTCGCGACGCCTCCTGCCAAATCGATCTGCCTCGAAAATCAAAATCGACATCCCCAGATACTCGCGCACACGAGCGCGACTTCACTTGAGTTCCCCCTTCGTCGACGCTGTTCAGACATCGCGATTCCCCCCCATGCCGCCACCATCGACGTGCTCTGATTAACAGCCTTTCCCCCCTTCTTTTTTTTGTTAGTCTAAATGAATTCGTTTTCGAATTCGTATCAATGGAGGCTTCGGCCATGATTTTATTTCAGACGATTTGATTTTTTTTATTTCTTTGAATCGGCTGTGAAATGAAATAAAGGGGAGGAAATGATGTTTGCGTGAGATTCTAGTAAAGTTACAGTGATACGAAGTGAATGAAAACACAGCTGATGTGAAATAATATCAACTGTAGTTGGCAAATATAAATATTCAATTTAAATTCAAATCGACTCGAAAATGAAGCCAAAAATCTTGACCTCCTATCGAGGCGTGCCGCTAGGCGTTCATAATGTTATACGCCTATTCCGAACGCAATGGAAAAGGTTTCAACTCCAAATTCGATCGTATGGAGAAAATAGCTTTTTGGACCAGTTATAATATTAAATTTTCAATTTAATTTCAGCGCGTTTGCTTATCGTACGACCAAATGATCACTCCAAACATTACGAAAATTGAAATCCGATAATAATTCAATATTACGGATCCAATGGAACTGGTTTCGTCAAATTCCGAGGCTGTGCCTCGGAAGGCTACTTTTAAATTCGATTTAAACAATAAAATTACAAAACTGAACAAAACAGTTTCAAATTCAATTCTGAAGCTTTTATTATCTTCAGTATAATCAATATGAATTTTCTAAGCCATTAAATCATTTTTTAACAGGCTTAAAATTGAAGATTCAAATTTTTACCCAATTGTAATAAATTAAATTCAATAATTTTAATTGCCAAATTCATTCTGATATCTCGAATTTCAAATTAAACTAACTTCCAGATATTTAAAATCAATTAAATATCCTGATTTCCAATGTCAAAAATTCAGGGTCGTTACAATCTTCCCCCCTTAAAAGAATTTCGTCCTCGAAATTACAAGTTAAGAAGAATGATCCAATACCCGTTTATCATTTTCCCAAAACCAAACAGTTTTATCAAATTTTCAAACCAATCTTCTTATTAAAGATCATCATTTCAACTAACTTTCCAAATCTTAACCATAGTTTCGAAACAACTTTATTTACTTCATAATTCAAATTATAATTTGACTTCAAATTTTAAACTATCCAAAATTTCTCAAAAAATTTCTAACTCTCTAAATTCTCGAAAAATTTCGCCAGCGTCTCCTTTGTGCGGCTAGCTCGGTATGACTACAAAATGTCCTTACGAAATGCCAAATTCCAATAGAAATCAAAATGCCAAGTGGCAAAATCAGAAACTCATCAAATTTCATGCTGAAATTCAAATACATACCTTTTGTTGAGAAATTTCAAATTCATCTTTGAAATTAAAAATCCAATTCCATTTTCCTATAGCCTTTATAATTCCCATACACTTTACTTAACAACAATGTCCAAATTTACTTATTGGATTCCCAACACCCATTTTATTTAAGAATTTTCTCCGTTCGTTTCTTAAGTTCAATATAAGTATTTACATACTTCTTATATTTATTTTCACTTTACTAACAAAGTTATATATTCATTTCCATTCAACTTTGCATTTTTAATTCCATTTGAATTCAATTTACAATTTCAATTCTATTTGAATTCATTTTATCTTCAAAAACCAAAAATTCATTTTAGTGAAAACTCGATGTTCACTTTTTCCAAGACTTTTAACTTCGACCAAAACAATGGTTTTCATTTTCTAGTTCAATTCCTATGTTTCCATTACAATTTAAAAATCAATTTTCCGTTAACAAAATTTTCCAAATTTTCAAAAAAAATTCTAACTCCCAAAATTTTCAGAAAATTTTGGCGGAGTCTCCTTTGTACGGAGGAGCTTTTGCAATTTGACAAAAGATATAAATATATATACATCGACCCACACGGTCGGAAAAGCAAAAATAGTTCATATTTCCTATTTTTGTATTGCGTAGGCGTACCTTTATTTAGCATTTTAAGCAAAGCAGCTTATTTTTTTAGCATTTTGTGCAACCAAATGCAGCTAAACGGCTTCCAAAAACCTGTACTTACTCAATTCAAATATGTAAGTGACATATATAGGAAATCTATTAACATTTCATTTTATTTCAATAGTAAACACATAGTTTTCATAAGCAAAATATTCAAAATTCTTTCCATTAGCAATTTATACGGTTTCAATTCAACTTTAGTCACTTACGACCAATTCACATACCATTTCCATTTAATTCCAGTGATTTACAACTCACTTTCTTACATTCTATTCATTTTTAAGCGAAATGAATTCACATCCATTTCAATTGATTCAAAAATCAATTTTTATTTTCTTTTAATAACTCATATAATTTTATACAACCTCATTTATTAACTTGGTATTTTTTCGATATCAACTTCACTTAAGAATTCCACATTTATTTCTTAAGTTCAACGCAAGTATTTATATACACTTCTTGTATTTAATTTCACATCATTACTGAAGTCGAGTTATTGTCTAATATTTACTTAAGTTATTTCAACTCAAAATTCAAATTATAGTTTCCTTGTAAACAATTTCTAATTTAAATCTTTGATTTGATTTTTCATTTAATCAAATTCATTCCATCTACTAATTTAATTCAATTAGTATATTCACTTATCCTTTTTAAATTACAAATTTCCATATTCAATTCATTCTGGATTTACTTTATCTATAACAAGGAAATTCCAATTTATTTTTACTACTTATTTGAATTTATATACGAATTCAAACCATTTTTTATTCAGCTCACAATTCAATTTTAATTTAACTAATTCAACTTCCAATTCATTATTTCATGAATTAATAATTTATCAAGTTAGTTTACTTGAATTCAATCCATTTTATTTATTTTCCAAGTTCGGATTTTTATTCAACTTGATTCAAATCAAATCTCATTTCATTTTTCAATTCCAATTCATTTATTTACAAATGTAGCTTCATTTGTTCATTCACAATTTCATTCCTTTTCAATTTGAACCTTATTTCAATCGAATTCAAATATTTTTATAAGTCATCAAGCTTATTTACATTCCACAACATTTTAAAGAAATTCCAGAGTCTTTTAAACAATTACTCTACATCTCATTTCAATTTATAAACTCATTTATAAATTCACATTACCAATTTCATTTCATTAATAAATTTTATTTTCAAATATCTTCCTGGAATTCTATTTCCAATTATAAATCACATTTACAATTTACATTTACAAATCTCATTCCTATATGAATTTATTTCCTTATACTTTCAATTCATATTTATAAATTTCATTTGTTAAATAAATTTATCTCCAAATCTTTGGTTATACCATTATTTCTTATTCCGTTTCCATATAACAATGATAATGATTCAATACTATCACTTCCTAACAACCAAACATCCATATACTATAATAATTCATAGAAAATCATTTCTTTTCTACACCAAAAATAGTTTTGGGTAAAATTATTTCATTTACCCTATTTTAAAACAATATTGCGCCAGTTTATCTTGTTTAAGAGTTTAGAAACCCCTATCGATTACAGTTGGCCAGACTGCACCGACCAGAATCTATAAACAATCAACCGATAAGTCAACACAATACAAAACAAAATTTTGTATTCACTAACAAATACGCGCTCATATCTATTATTACACTCACACTCATTCTAGAGTACTACTGACTCTATCTCTAATGAGTAACACCAAACAGAGCCAGGGTTGTCACTTAACCAACAGCTCTGATACCACATGTAACGGTCCGACTTTTCGACGCTCGAAAGTCGACATTAATACATCCACTGTATCAAATGCCGCGCAATCGAGTGTTGGAAAACCGAACCATTAGGGTTAAAAGGAGAGGTAGAAGAAGATAGAAGAAAAATAAAGAAGAAGAAACATGAAAACAGAACAATATCAGAATCTCACATTCTCAGCGGAACAATATATAATAGATGAATAAATAATCTTTATAACAAAGAACTATATCAGTTTATACATACATCAGTCAGAGTCAATATACAACTCAATACAACAATGGACAGTTATATAAACTTGTCCTCACACAGAATACACAGCGGAATAAATAAACAGGTATGGTAGTACGCCTCGCCATCCAGCTCGTCTCTAAAGCTCCAGAATATCCAGAATATCCTGATAACAAACTCTAGGCTGCCCGTGTGGAAAATTATGGGCACCCAGAGTTTAGAAAGGGAACAATAAACTCCGAGTCAGTCATGGTGACTGGTGTGAGATCGTAAAACAGTTATTTTCACAAAGAAAATAAAACAAATTCGCAATGCTTTTTGGAAAATGAAACTACCATAAGACCTCTCGCCACACACACAATGCAAACGCAGAATTGGAGGAGATTTCTTCTTATGATAGTCAAAAATGCTTACTACGCAAAATCATTCAATATTATTACTATTAGTGCATAGTGTAGAAAACCATTTCGAAAGTATAATATTAATCTTAGCCAGAATAGGCATTTCGCACTTATGCCTACTATAGCTACTATGTTCAATAGCAGGTTACCGCCACATTCCATAGCAGGTTATACAACTAAAACCGTACAGGGCGCGTATTGTTTCTTTGAATTTCCAACAAATGGTCAGGCAAAGGAACTTCCTTACACCGAAATGGAAACGCCGCTGGAAAGACGCCCCGAGAACCTAACCGGATCTCTGCAAACACAAGGCCGACACTACCTCACGCTGTACAGCTGTAACTAGGTAGCTAACACACAAGCTATGCCATCCCTCGGTCGTTACCGACCTTTATCCGAGGATCCTCAACCACAAAGCAACAACCACAAAGTATAATAAATTTTCAGCATCAACATAGGTAAAATATCTGGGCTCCATACCATGATGTCACCTTTTATCCAGAAGGAAATGACATACACTAGGGGCGCGACCCCTAAAACCTTGCCGCAACATTCCTGTTTCGACCATTACTGGGTTGTGAGGCTCGATGAAGTCTCGTCCACAAAGCTATGCTTTTTCATATAACCATGCTTTGATCAACAAATGATCAACAACACTTCGTATGCCACATTACCAAATTGGGAATGTATCACTAGTAACCATCAACTACATAACCTTTGAGCTCGTACGTCTCAGAGAAGGGTGTTAAGCTAAGAGAATAAATTCTCCGCCACCAACAGAAATGTATTTGATAGAAACCAGCTTTACATCTCAAAGTGTAACGTCAAACACACATCCATACAAGTCCGTTCTGGGACCGAATGGAACCGAAGGCACTTCTAAAGAAGCCCTTGCAATCCAGGTGTTCACTAATCACGTCCGGACTTCCCATCACAAGAAGAGTGATATAAATTTCTATACCGGGGCAACTCGATGCAGAGACATTCGACAGGTCGTCCTTTCATTTTCGAAAATACCCGGTCTTCACACTGGTCTTCAAATGTTATCCATTCGCGACGTATCACTATTCGAAATGGGTTATATTACACAAAGTCCTCTCCCGGCTTAACCGAATAATGAGCGTTTGTTTTAAAAACAAATTCAAGTGCCATTTCAAAGGCAAATATTGATAGTCGGTTATTTAACTATCAACAACATTCACAACAATCAACCAATTTAAATAATTTTCCCAAATTATAAAATTTTAAATATCTTCGCGAGACATGGTTTACAGTTCAACCATTTGAAAACAATTTCAAATCACTTTTCACTCTTGGAATAAAAATTCCAGATATATATTTCCCTTTTTCTTTATAAATTCCATTGTGAATTTAAATTTCCAAATATTCACTTTCAAACACCAAATCAAATTCCAAATACCAAATCATTTGCAAATCGATTTCTGAATTTATTTCAACACAAAATCCATTTTAATTCAACACCAAATAAAATTTTCATATCGATTTCCCAAAGATTTATTTTCAAATACCAAATCAATTATCAATTGGATTTCAAACAATTTTATCACTTTTAAAATAAATTCCTTTATCTCTTCCAAACCATTTAAAATTCCATTTTCAATAAATTCTTCAACTTTTAAACAATATTTTTAAAAATCCATTTATAAAAAAATCCTTTTCTACATTTTGGAATTAATTCAATAAGATTACCAAAATCCACTTTAATACTTTTAAATTCCTTCTTGAATTTCAACAATCCAATTTATTTATTTCTGGTATCCAACGATACCAAAAATACATTCGGCTAAATTTTAGCCTTTAACAAATTCAATCGTCAATATAATCATCCACAGATTATAAATAAATTATCACACAGCATATGAAACAAATCCATACAACATATGAAACAAATTCATATAATTTGAGGAATCCAGTTGGATCCCTCCAACCTATTTCCCGGCATCCACAGATGTTAGCACAATACCAATTCCACTTCAAGGTGGAATATCGCGGTATATGGGTTTTATAAAATATCATCCGCTATTATGCGGTGCATGGGGTCTCATCCGCTATATAATGCGGAAAATCAACAACTCCAATATATATATATTCCAATATATATATATTGCTATATACTACTATATCTAATATCACATCCAAACAGCAATCAATAACTGAAAATTCAACTTTCATTTGAGTGAGAAGATCTCACCTTTGATTTTTATTTTGTAGCCCACTTCAATTTCAGCTTGTTTTTCCAGCTTATAACCTTGTATAAACATTAGATGATTTTTTTTATCAATATTCGAGTCAATTGAATAATTAAATTTCCATTTAATTATTTAATTTATCAGTGATTTCATTTTAACAAATAAATTTAATTTTAAACTAGTTTCCTTTTAAATAGAATACTATAGTAGCCAAATAACTAAATAAGTTAATTTTCAAAAACACAGATTCAAAAATCTAGCTTTCATAAAACTCTTCGGCATTTAAAATTTTCATATATTTTCTCATTTCTTATCCATATTTTTTTTCTGTTTTTCTTTATATATATATATATATATAAAAACTTGACTTACTGTAGATTATTAAAATTTTACTTCCTTTCTCTATTTCAAAATTTATATGTATATATTTACCGGGTTTATGTGTATGCCTTACTGGATATATTTCTCGGATTTACAAATTTATACACATATAAATCTTAAATCGAAAATAGAACATCAAATACCTCACCAGGCAACACTGCTCAACCCTTCCCCAACTCCTTGCGACTGCCAACAAACTCGACACATGACCGAGCTTCACGCGACCTCACAAATGCACGTGCTCACTGCCTTCACACTTGCACGCATCGACCAACAACGACTCCAATTGACCGCGACCAAGAAGCCTTCTTCCAATTTTCCCCCAGGCCTCGCGCGATGGCATTCTCCTTTCCTTGCGTGCTCTAGCGCACGCCTTCACCTAGTTGCGATCGAAACCACCAATCACCAAGTCACGACGCTTCCTGTCAAATCGATCTGCCTCGCAAATCGAAATCGACATCCTTAGATACTCGCGCACACGAGCGCGACTTCACTTGAGTTCCCCCTTCGTCGACGTAGTTCAGACATCGCGATTCCCCCCCATGCTGCCACCATCGACGTGCTATGATTAACAGCCTTTCCCTTCTTCTTTTTATTATTAGTCTAAATGAATTTGTTTTCGAATTCGTATCAATGGAGGCTTCGGCCATGATTTTATTTCAGACGATTTGATTTTTTTTATTTCTTTAAATCGGCTGTGAAATGAAATAAAGGGGAGGAAATGATGTTTGCGTGAGATTCCAGTAAAGCTACAGTGATACGAAGTGAATGAAAACACAGCTGATGTGAAATAATATCAACTGTAGTTGACAAATATAAATATTCAATTTAAATTCAAATTCAAATCAACTCGAAAACGAAGCCAAAAATCTCGACCTCCTATCGAGGCGTGCCGCTAGGCGTTTATAATGTTATACGCCTATTCCGAATGCAATGGAAAAGGTTTTAACTCCAAATTCGATCGTATGGAGAAAATAGCTTTTTGGACCAGTTATAATATTAAATTTTCGATTTAATTTCAGTGCGTTTGCTTATCGTACGGCCAAACAATCACTCCAAACATTACGAAAATTAAAATCCGATAATAATTCAATATTACGGATCCAATGGAATAGGTTTCGTCAATTTACGAGACTGTGCCTCGGAAGGCTACTTTTAAATTCGATTTAAACAATAAAATTTCTAAACTGAACAAAACAGTTTCAAATTCAATTCTAAAGCTTTTATTATCTTCAGTATAATCAATATGAATTTTCTAAGCCATTAAATCATTTTTAACAGGCTTAAAATTGAAGATTCAAAATTTTTACCCAATTGCAATAAATTAAATTCAATCATTTTAATTGCCAAATTCATTCTGATATCTCGAATTTCAAATTAAACTAACTTCCAGATATTTAAAATCAATTAAATATCCTGATTTCCAATGTCAAAAATTCAGGGTCATTACAGATTCATTAATGACTTAAATATTTATTGGAAAATAAATCATGTAAGATATTGATCTTTATATAAATAAACAAGTATTAAAAATGAATGAAAAATAAATGACGTGTTAAAGAAAACAATGGAATAAATATGTAAGCTGTGTGTATATCATTTTATTCGCACAACAATTCTGATCCAGATTCGAATACATGATTTGTAGTAATTCACACCAGTCTCAATTAGGATTTTTCACTAGATTCTTGACGACGAACATTTGATACGAATTTTTTATATGAATTTGAAGTTTTCTATCATAGTTTATGGCTATGCAAGGAGAACGGATGTAACGACCCCAGATTTAAATTTATTTAAATCGATAATTTATTGAATTTTTAAATAAAAAATTGTAAAATTAAATTGATAAATTGAAGCGAGTTTCCCTGAACTAAAATTTGAATTGGAATAAATCATTTAAATTTAATAATATTGTAAATATTGTACATATATGTGAATATATATAGGTGATTTGAATCTTAGATAGATGTTTTAAAATATAAATAATAATAATAAATAATTTTGAATTTATGGTTTAATAAATATTTGGGTTAATAAAATATATATATAGTAATACATGAAATAAAATAACAAATACAACTTGAACAAAAGTAAAATAAATAATTTAAGTTAAAATAAAAGAGGAATAAAAATGAGACAATGTCTCTGGCCACTAAAACAAAATCATTTCAGCCTCAATATAAAATAAAGTGAATTTTGTACAAAGCAAAAGTAAAGGAATAAAATACACTCAAACATGTAAACAAGAAAACATATAAGGGTGTAAACATGTAAGTATATATATATAGTATTGCAAAGGTATGAAATAAGTATAAAATAGAATACATCAAACAAGAAAAAGATTTTATAACTAAACTTGCATAGGGGAAACTAATGTTCGAAATGATATACAGGCAAACTTCAAGGCAACAAAACCAAAAGAATGTAGGTTGCAAAAGAAAAGAATAAAAGCACAAAGTAAAATACCACATGTTTGTAACTTGTTAAACAAGACTTAGGCAAGTATAAGAAAATATAGATAAGTATAGGATGAAACATCAAGTACAAACAACATTAAATGCTCTTATTCTTGGCAGCCAACAAAATCTATACGATTGTATACAAATTCCTTTCAGCCACCAACCATAGAGAAATATCTCTGACCATTTTAAAAAGAAGAAAGAAAAAATAATACAAAACCTGTAACCTGTTTATACATAAGCCTATAAGCTATTTTCCTTTATCACTTTCCATTCCAGTTCGAGCTCAACAAAAAAATAAATAAGATAAAAGTCCATTTTTAAAACTTAAACAAGCTCCTAACATCATCAAGCAACTCAACAAAAACAGAAGCAAGGTGATTGGCAGGATGATCTAAATGGGAAACATTTTCCAGTTTCAATCTGTTTTCAAAAACAAAGTGTTCTGTTCTTCTCTGCAAATTGGTGAGTAACACTTTATTTTAAAAGGTTAATCTTAAGTGAATATGGTACATGCTATTCTCTGTGAAGATGTATACCTTGTATATATATGTTGTGCAAAAGTCTGGATACACTTATTTCTTTTATGCTCTGTTGTCTGTAGTAGTTTTGTGACGACCGCCCATGACCCCTACACCGAATCTAGAGAAAGTGCGCTGTAAAGTGTGCCAGGCGACCATGGACGATTGTCAAGGTAAATTAAACAACAGAATCTATCGTATTGCTCACAGCGCATGGACAAAATACAATAGAACATATGTGTAGTGAAGCTTTACAGAACAAAATGCCATCATATAAAACTCCATAATAGTTGAATACAAGCATCCAAATAGTCAATACATCAAGCCTCACTACATATCTCTCAGAGAATACAAAACAGCTGAACATCTAGTACATATAATAAGGAGATAATATGCAACCCTCCAGCTCGTCTTCGATATCAGCATCGTGAGAAGAGAACAGCACCTGTCACCTGTTACCTAGTCTGCCCGTCCCAAAAATGGACGAACAGCCCAAGGCAATAAGAATTAAAACATAAAGCCTTGAGTCAGACAACAGTCTTAGTGAGCAGTAAATTAACTAACAACATACCAAAAGAGCATAAAAGAAAAGGAATAGGAATACAACCCTCCCATTCCAACCTCATTCTACAGCGATAGCCCCCAGACACACACTAAGCAGAAGCAAACATAGCAGAGCATACAATTTAAAGTAAAGCTACAATCACTCGAGTCAAGGGCGATGTTTTCCAAGTACCAAGGCCTAAATCAGATAAGCACCCAGAAAATACCGCTCTTGAGTCCGAATGACGATACAACCAAACATCCATGACTCTGGCTATCACTGTTATCATTGCTTCGATATCACCGTTAATTGAATGACCGGCACATTCTTTCAGCCGTCCGTCAAGGGCTAATGGAAACCCCGGTTCTAGACATAACTCCCGCACGTCGTCGCAGCCCGTGCCTAGGACTATCGAATCTGCCCAGAGTACTCGACCATCAACAGTTGGCCGTTGGGACTATCGAATCTGCCCAAACGTACTCTTGCTTAGAGCATGCTAGAACCTTCAACAACGATGCTATCCAAGCCTCCTAGTCATCCTCCTCGACGACTATTCTCATATCCATTCATTATCCTCAACTCGAATCATATCACCGAGTTATCAACATGCTTGGAATGATCCCGTCTGGATTAGACCAAGTCTTCATCATATGATGCCTCGCTTCATTACATCCTTGCAAAGCCTCATCTCAACTTCACATCATCAAATCTATGCATAAGAGCTTCATCATCCCGCTACATATGCCACTAGCAGCTTTCCCAATTCAAGAGCCTTTCCCTTAGCTTTTGAATCATCTTCGATCTAAATCTAATCATCAATCATCTAGTTCATAACAAGCAATCAAATCAAACATCAATCCAAGCAATCAAGCATTCAAATATGATCTAAGTAGACAATTATAACAATAATGGCATTTTCGTAATTAAAGAGTTGAAAGTCCAATAAGCATGAAAACATGGATTATATCTCTACAAACTTGATGAATGAACTTGCATAGGTTAACATATGATAAAATGGATGTAACATCATCATGAACAATGGATCTATATGGATCTACACTTTGGATGAAGAAAATGCATGGAAATCCCTATTTTAACACCAAATCGAGCCAACAATCCGATATACTCCTTTGGATCCGTGTGAGAGATAATCACCACTCACCAAATCACCTAAACAACCTCAAACCAACACGCTTCAGATCTGGACAGCGAAGGATCAAGCTTGATCTATCACGAATCCGCTTCAAACGAAGAAATCTCTCTTGAAAAGATGAAGATCTTCAATCTAAGCTCTTGAATCTTCAATTTGATCTTCAACTTGGATGGATGGAAGCACTAGATTAGAGTGGAGAAAAGAAGTGAAGAAGTGTAGAAGTCGAGCTCTCAAAATGGCAGCACTTCGTCGCTTCAAAATCCGGATCCCAAAAAGTGAGAACAACCCCTCCTATTTATAGCTGAAATTCCTTAAGTCGAAATCTGGCTATCTCCCTAAGTCGCTTCCGACTTACGACCTAAGCCTCTCCGACCTAACCCTTCTGCGCATCCAAACACCAAGCGACCTACGACCTAACGCAACGCGCGCCTTAACACATAGGCTACGACTCAACTCCTCAGCGACCTAACACATCGCGACTTAACAACCATAGAAGTCCACGACCTAACTTAGGTCGTTGCCGACCTAACACTTAACTGCCTTGCCGACCTACGACATAACGAGGTTACGACTTAATACCTTAGACTCCCACGCGACCTAACACTTAAGCCAACCCGCGACCTAACAACTTACTAAGCTACGACCTAAGACTTACAAAACCCTGCGACCTAACAACTTAGCACCCACGCGACCTAATGGTGTTACGACCTACCACTCAACTCTTAGGTCGCTCACTACAGCCCCAGCTTCCTTAGGTCGTTGCCGACCTAACTATATACTAGGTCGCTAACTCGTTAACCACTAGGTCGTAAGTTCCTTAGCTCGCGCTTCCCTTAGGTCGCAAACATTCTATAGGCTGACCCAAACTAACTCGCGACCTAAACCACTACGCAATCCAACTGCTGGTCCTCCTTAGGTCGTTACCGACCTATCCCTTAGGTCGCTCAAAAACCCTTATCTCGCCCGAAACTCTTAAGTCTCCTATCTAAGGTCGTCTGCGACCTAAACCCAACATACTTAGGTCGCACCACATGCCTAAGTCGTCTACAACATAGCTCTTAACTCGCTACCATCCTATAGGTCGGTCACGACTTAGCTCTTAGGTCGTCCACGACCTAGGACTTAGACAAATCTGCCTAAAAATCTGAAATGACATGAAAGTGCTAAAATTCCAGATTTTGACGAACATGTCGATCCGTAAAAATACGGGTTGTTACAAGTTTTGAGTGAATATGAAGATAAACCTTTATCACTTAATCTAGCTATTGTTTGAATGTATGGTATAAACAAAAGTAATTTGTTTAACTAAAATCTAGATGTTAAAATTTAAATAAGTTAATCTAACAGGTAGGTGTCTCTGTAAAACTAAGAAAAACCTTTACATCTTAAATATGTTTGAAATCAAATTCCTTGTTTTAAGAATTCTGTTATATCAAGTGAAAATACATACGAAACCATGATTTTTAAAGCAAGAATTACAAATTTTAGAGCTTGGGTTGAAGAGCAGTTTTAACTTCACTGTTTCAAACGATTTGAGTCGCCGTGGTCGATGTAGTCGACCAGAGACGTTGAGTTTTGGTCGAGAGGTAGACGAGCGACCAGGGATGCTAGGAAAAATAGTGCGGTGGTGGTTAGTTAACGGTGGTGGTGGCGGCATCGATTTCCTTCTCGTAGACCTAGTTTTAGGGGCAGCGATGTTTTCATCTTGTTCGAGGTCGCCATTTGATCGAGCTTAGCGTGCTTTTGAGGTGTTGTAGAGGGAAGGTGGTCGAGTCTATAGCCGGAGATTAGTGGCCTCTGGTGATCGGAGATGGGAGCACGGCGATGTTTTCCAGGGATCGATGGAGTTCTGGTTTGGGTTCCAGGTGTGAAGTCGAACTCGATTTCGATCGAGTGCCTGAGTGGATGATCGGAGGCCTGAGAGAGGATGTCGAGGTGATCGTCAAGATGTGGAGATGGTCGTGGATGACCGGAAGTGGTGGCTGATGGCGTGCACGTGTACGGTCGAATGTGTTATGGTGACAGTTTTTGTCTTGGGTGGGAAGGAAGTGAACTCGGGTAGATTATTGTTTGGCTCGGGAGTTACTCGTGCTTTTTAGGGGTTTTCTCGAAGTAAAACATGGGAAACTCGGGTAGGTCTGTTTCCTTAGTTTTTTTACAGTAGCTAAGTATAACTCGAATTTGCTCGGGTAGATTATTATTTGGCTCGGGGAAACTTGCATTTTTCTCGAAGTAATTTGGTGGGGAACTCGGGTCATTTGTTTCAAGTTTAAACTGAACCAGATTTTAAATAGTTTTTAAAGTATGGGTTTTAAAATTTAAGTCAAAGTTTAACTGAGACCAAGGGGATGTTTAAATTCCAGTTTGGAAATGAAAGAAGTTTAAAAATTTAAATAATTTAAATAAGTTTAAATATTTTGAATTTGAGGGAATTAGATTTAAATTTCTTTCATAACAAAGGAATTGCTTTAAGTTATAATTTAAAGTTTTTAAAGGTTAGTTTAAAGTGATTTAAGGTTAAATAGTGATCGTTTAACTTGGGATTTAAAATGAAAGTTAAAAAGGGAAGAGTGAAATAAATGTTCCAACATATTGTGGTGGAAATTTAAATAATAATGGGAAATGAATTTACTCTAAGTAAATGAAGATTCAAGATTTAAATTTATTAACCATTAGGAAAATTAGAATGATAATTGATAAAATGGTATTGACTAAATTGTAAATTATAAGTTTAAATGTATTAGTTAAAGTTTAAATAAATGGAATAAGTGATTAATAGGTAATTAGGAATCATAGATTAGACTTTAAATAAATTAATGAATGGTTAATTGAACTTATAAGTAATAATAATTAATGTAAGTTAATTATTTTAGAATAGTAATTAAACATAAGTTAATGAAGCCGTTAACTAGATTATTTTATAATTAATCAATATAATTGATTTTAAATCGTTAATTGGATTAATTAATTTAATAATCAACATAGTAATTGTTAAAGTGTAATTACTTAATGGGAAGTAATTAAGAAATTAATTACTCATTTTGATTAATTGGGAAATTTGATTAATTTCGGTTAATTATTTATTTTAATTAATTTGGATTAATCACTTGTTGATTTAGAGGTATAATTACTTAGAGAAGAAATTGATGAATAATTACTGAATAAAATTTATTGAATGATGATTTGAAATCTGAGTATAATTATTTGTTAATGAATTAAAGGATTAATTAATAATGGCGATTAATTAAGATTAATTTAATAGTTAAAGATTAATTGATTCATTAATTAAGAATAATTTGTAATTAAATCATGATAATTAACCCGGATTTATAATTAATCAGTTGATTAATAAATTCACTTGTAAATGTTGGATTTGACTGAATGATTGAATTGTTTGATATTCTGATCTGTGATGCTTTGTGATATATTCTGATTTGTGTGTAGTCTATACTGTAGTTATTTATTGGGATGAATGTGAATTATTATCTGTAGCTTATATATCTGTGATCTGTGATCTGTAAATAAAGATAAGCGATATAGTTTATATCGTTTATCAACCATATTTCTGTATTCTGATATGTGATGATTCATTGTGTTGCACTATTGTGTGAAACCCCTGGACTACACTTTTACACACACAAATATGGATTTCACGTGGAAATCGGTTTAGTCACAGATAATTTAAATTTGACGTTTTTTTGAGATTGAAATTTTAATTTCAATTGATTTTGAAATTAGAAATTTGGGGTTTTATATGAAAAGATTTTGAAATAGAATTTCAAAGATAAAAGTTATTTTGAACAACTTAATCGAGTTTTGAAAATTTAAATAATTTGATTTAAATTTGAATTCAAGTTTGAAATTGAATCCTATGATTTGAAACTAGGGATTGAAAATGTTATAAATGTGTTTATCTAAATTTAAACCATTTAAAAAATGTAATTTTGAGAATTTGGATTTAACCCAAAGACTTTAACTCGTATGAATGAATCAGATTTTCTGAAATGAAACTATTTGTTTTCAAAAGATAAAAGCTTTCAGATAAGAAATGAAATCCCAATTTAATTAAAGGAATTTCAAGATTGAGTTGAAAAATGGTTTTCCAAGTTATGAATGAATTTTTTTGAAAGCTATGAATTAAATCGGTTTATTTTTAACAGATTTAAAATAATGATTTATCTAAACCATTCGAAATGAAATTATTTTGATAGCTATAAGTTAAATCTTTGATTTAAAGATTTAACGAGTTAAACTGAAATGGAAATTGATTTAGAAAATCTATGAATGAATCTTTTGTTTAAAAGATTAAAGTGTGGAAATTGTTTAAACCGTTGAAGGTTGTTTAAAGTAAATCTTTTTGTTGAAAAGATTTGAAATGGTAATCGATAGAAACCATTTAAAAAGAAGTTGAATTATTAAGTTGTGACTTAATTGAAATCCCATATCCATATATTTTAAATATTTCGCTCACTATTCGGGTTAGCCGGGAAAAGACATTTGTGTCGTATAACCCATTCCGAATAGTGATACGTCGTATATGGATAGCATTTGATGACCGGTGTTGAAGACCGGATATTTTTGAAAATGAAAGGATTATCGTCGAGTTACTCTGCATCGGCTGATCCCCGATATAGAGGTTTTATCACCCTTAGTGACGGGAAGTCCGGACGTGATTGGAAATTATCCGGATTTGCAAGGGCTTCGTGAGAAGTGCATTCGGTTCTGTTCGAACCCGGAACAGGCTTGTATGGTTACATGTCTGACATTACAAATTGAGATATAAAGCTGATTTCTTTCAAATACATTTCTTGGTGGCGGAGAATTTATTCTCTTAGCTTAACACCCTTCTCTGAGACGTACGAGCTCAGAGGTTATGTAATTGAAATTTATCAGTGATATATCCCAATTTGGTAATGTGGCATGCTGAGTGTTGCTGTGTGATGATCAGTGTTTGATCATTTGTGATATGATCATTTGTTTGATCTTATATCTTTGTGATCATAGGTTGATCATTTGTTTGACCCGAAGCATGGCTTTGTGACAAAGCGTAGCTTTGTGGACGAGACTTCGTCGGACCTCACACCTCGGAAATGGTCAAAACAGGAAGGATGCAGCAAGGTTCTAGGGAGTAGCGCCCCTTAGTGTATGTCATTCCTTCTGGATAGAGGTGGTATCATGGTATGGAGCCCAGATACTTAACCTATGTGGTTACTGCATTATTATTCTGATGTGGTTGTTGGAAATCGAGGATCCTCGGGAAGATCGGTTACGATCGGGGGATGGCATACGCGTGTCAGTAGTTACCTATTTTTGCAGAGGTAACCCGGCCTTGTGTTGGCAGAGATCCGGTTAGTTTCTCGGGACGTCATTCCAGAGGCGTTTCCATGTGGCAATGGGAAGTTCCTTGGCCTGACCACTTGTTGGAAATCCAAACTCCAATACGAACTTGTACGGTATTAGTTGTAGAACCTGCTATTTACGTACGGTGGTCACCACTGTTTAGATGGTAGCTATAGTAGACATACGATACTGGTCGTATGTTGGCTAAGATTTATATTCTACTTTCGAAATGTTTTCTACACTATGCACTAATAATAATAATCCAATGATTTGCGTAGTAAGCATCTTTGACTATCATAAGGAGAAATCTCCTCCGATTCTGCGTTTGCATTGTGTGTGTGTGCGGGAGGCCTTATGGTAGTTTCATTTTCCAAAAGCATTGCGAATTGACTTTAAATTCTCTGCTACTTGTTTTTAAAGATAAACTATTTTTGTTGCTCACACCAGTCCCACGACTGACTCGGAGTTTATTGTTCCCTTCCTAAACTCTGGGTGCCCACTATTTTCCACACGAGCAGTCTAGAGTTGGGTTTTTTAGATATTCAGATTTAGTAGATTTTCTGGAGCTAGTTCAGTCTTTGGATCGGACTGCACTTGCTTATCTTTGTGCATCCTTATTGGGAGTTCGAGCTATATCTGGATTGGCGTTTTGAAGATGGAGATTATCCGCTGCTGATGTTATCTTTTCTTTCCGCTGCTATTTCTTGTATCATATCTCTGATGTATATTGATATCTGTTGTATCATTCTGCTGTATCAGATATTATATATCAATGTATTATTCATTTATTCCGCTGTGTTATTTACTTAATGTTGTTATAAGCTCCGGTGAACCAGATTCGGCGTTTGGATCTACGGCATTTTGAGTACAAGTGAAGTACGGGTGCCGATTTTCGAAGGCCGAGGTTTTGGGTCATCACAAGTGGTATCAGAGCTAAGGTTGAACTTTAGCTCAGGAGTGTAACACGTTAAGTAGCTCATTAGAGATAGAGTGAAGTAAACTCTAGAATGAGTATCCTCAGATATCCGTTCGAATGCCTCAGTAAATTCTCTTACTATCCACTGATAGTAGATATGAGTGCAAGAAGAGGACGAGATTGGGGATAGGGAAATACGATTATAAATGGTCAATACCCTGTAACAATAAGGAAGTAATCTTTTCTCTATCAATCTCTTTTGTTCAGCATCTCTTCTCTATTCTTCGATTATTTCTGGT
Organism: Allium fistulosum; assembly: GCA_030737815.1. Lineage (NCBI taxonomy): Eukaryota > Viridiplantae > Streptophyta > Magnoliopsida > Asparagales > Amaryllidaceae > Allium > Allium fistulosum. Next base: position 416,655,465 of record CM060907.1, on the reverse strand, counting down.
AGATCCAGGAAAAGATTCGATATATTAAAATGGGACATAAACTCCGGATGGACCAAAATTGTTTGTTTGAATGAATTGGTTGCTTTGTTTGCTATGGTTGATAGGTATAATTTAGTTTCTAAACTAAAAGTAAATAAAAAAGTTTTGGAATGATATCCATATATCTATTTATTCTTTGGGATTCCGATATATTCTACGAATGGTTAGTTATTCCTTTCGAACTGACTGATGCCCCTGCATATTTCGTAGATCTGGATAACCCGAGTATTTTGTGAAATGTTAAAACCAATTCGTTCTTGTATCTGTTATTGATATTCTGATTTGGTAAGCCAAATACAGAATAGATTCTCAGTTTGATTTGATGAAACATTCTTCATCTATCTTTTTTTCTCCTTGGCAATTTCGAGGACGAAATTCTTTTAAGGGGGGAGTTTGTAACGACCCCAGATTTAAATTTATTTAAATCGATAATTTATTGAATTTTTGAATAAAAAATTGTAAAATTAAATTGATAAATTGAAGCGAGTTTCCCCGAACTAAAATTTGAATTGGAATAAATCATTTAAATTTAATAATATTGTAAATATTGTACATATATGTGAATATATATAGGTGATTTGAATCTTAGATAGATGTTTTAAAATATAAATAATAATAATAAATAATTTTGAATTTATGGTTTAATAAATATTTGGGTTAATAAAATATATATAGTAATACATGAAATAAAATAACAAATACAACTTGAACAAAAGTAAAATAAATAATTTAAGTTAAAAAAAAAGAGGAATAAAAATGAGACAATGTCTCTGGCCACTAAAACAAAATCATTTCAGCCTCAATATAAAATAAAGTGAATTTTGTACAAAGCAAAAGTAAAGGAATAAAATACACTCAAACATGTAAACAAGAAAACATATAAGGGTGTAAACAAGTAAGTATATATATATAGTATTGCAAAGGTATGAAATAAGTATAAATAGAATACATCAAACAAGAAAAAGATTTTATAACTAAACTTGCATAGGGGAAACTAATGTTCGAAATGATATACAGGCAAACTTCAAGGCAACAAAACCAAAAGAATGTAGGCTGCAAAAGAAAAGAATAAAAGCACAAAGTAAAATACCACATGTTTGTAACTTGTTAAACAAGACTTAGGCAAGTATAAGAAAATATAGATAAGTATAGGATGAAACATCAAGTACAAACAACATTAAATGCTCTTATTCTTGGCAGCCAACAAAATCTATACGATTGTATACAAATTCCTTTCAGCCACCAACCATAGAGAAATATCTCTGACCATTTTAAAAAGAAGAAAGAAAAAATAATACAAAACCTGTAACCTGTTTATACATAAGCCTATAAGCTATTTTCCTTTATCACTTTCCATTCCAGTTCGAGCTCAACAAAAAAAAAGATAAAACTCCATTTTTAAAACTTAAACAAGCTCCTAACATCATCAAGCAACTCAACAAAAATAGAAGCAAGGTGATTGGCAGGATGCTCTAAATGGGAAACATTTTCCAGTTTCAATCTGTTTTCAAAAACAAAGTGTTCTGTTCTTCTCTGCAAATTGGTGAGTAACACTTTATTTTAAAAGGTTAATCTTAAGTGAATATGGTACATGCTATTCTCTGTGAAGATGTATACCTTGTATATATATGTTGTGCAAAAGTCTGGATACACTTATTTCTTTTATGCTCTGTTGTCTGTAGTAGTTTTGAGTGAATATGAAGATAAACCTTTATCACTTAATCTAGCTATTGTTTGAATGTATGGTATAAACAAAAGTAATTTGTTTAACTAAAATCTAGATGTTAAAATTTAAATAAGTTAATCTAACAGGTAGGTGTCTCTGTAAAACTAAGAAAAACCTTTACATCTTAAATATGTTTGAAATCAAATTCCTTGTTTTAAGAATTCAGTTTATATCAAGTGAAAATACATACGAAACCATGATTTTTAAAGCAAGAATTACAAATTTTAGAGCTTGGGTTGAAGAGCAGTTTTAACTTCACTGTTCGAACGATTTGAGTCGCCGTGGTCGATGTAGTCGACCGGAGATGTTGGGTTTTGGTCGAGAGGTAGACGAGCGACCAGGGATGCTAGGAAAAATAGTGCGGTGGTGGTTAGTTAACGGTGGTGGTGGCGGCGTCGATTTCCTTCTCGTAGAACTAGTTTTAGGGGCAGCGATGTTTTCATCTTGTTCGAGGTCGCCATTTGATCGAGCTTAGCGTGCTTTTGAGGTGTTGTAGAGGGAAGGTGGTCGAGTCTATAGCCGGAGATTAGTGGCCTTTGGTGATCGGAGATGGGAGCACGGCGATGTTTTCCAGGGATCGATGGAGTTCTGGTTTGGGTTCCAGGTGTGAAGTCGAACTCGATTTCGATCGAGTGCCTGAGTGGATGATCGGAGGCCTGAGAGAGGATGTCGAGGTGATCGTCGAGATGTGGAGATGGTCGTGGATGACCGGAAGTGGTGGCTGATGGCGTGCACGTGTACGGTCGAATGTGTTCTGGTGACAGTTTTTGTCTTGGGTGGGAAGGAAGTGAACTCGGGTAGATTATTGTTTGGCTCGGGACTTACTCGTGCTTTTTAGGGGTTTTCTCGAAGTAAAACATGGGAAACTCGGGTAGGTCTGTTTCCTTAGTTTTTTTACAGTAGCTAAGTATAACTCGAATTTGCTCGGGTAGATTATTATTTGGCTCGGAGAAACTTGCATTTTTCTCGAAGTAATTTGGTGGGGAACTCGGGTCATTTGTTTCAAGTTTAAACTGAACTAGATTTTAAACAGTTTTTAAAGTATGGGTTTTAAAATTTAAGTCAAAGTTTAACTGAGACCAAGGGGATGTTTAAATTCCAGTTTGGAAATGAAAGAAGTTTAAAAATTTAAATAATTTAAATAAGTTTAAATATTTTGAATTTGAGGGAATTAGATTTAAATTTCTTTCATAACAAAGGAATTGCTTTAAGTTATAATTTAAAGTTTTTAAAGGTTAGTTTAAAGTGATTTAAGGTTAAATAGTGATCGTTTAACTTGGGATTTAAAATGAAAGTTAAAAAGGGAAGAGTGAAATAAATGTTCCAACATATTGTGGTGGAAATTTAAATAATAATGGGAAATGAATTTACTCTAAGTAAATGAAGATTCAAGATTTAAATTTATTAACCATTAGGAAAATTAGAATGATAATTGATAAAATGGTATTGACTAAATTGTAAATTATAAGTTTAAATGTATTAGTTAAAGTTTAAATAAATGGAATAAGTGATTAATAGGTAATTAGGAATCATAGATTAGACTTTAAATAAATTAATGAATGGTTAATTGAACTTATAAGTAATAATAATTAATGTAAGTTAATTATTTTAGAATAGTAATTAAACATAAGTTAATGAAGCCGTTAACTAGATTATTTTATAATTAATCAATATAATTGATTTTAAATCGTTAATTGGATTAATTAATTTAATAATCAACATAGTAATTGTTAAAGTGTAATTACTTAATGGGAAGTAATTAAGAAATTAATTACTCATTTTGATTAATTGGGAAATTTGATTAATTTCGGTTAATTATTTATTTTAATTAATTTGGATTAATCACTTGTTGATTTAGAGGTATAATTACTTAGAGAAGAAATTGATGAATAATTACTGAATATAATTTATTTAATGATGATTTGAAATCTGAGTATAATTATTTGTTAATGAATTAAAGGATTAATTAAAAATGGCAATTAATTAAGGTTAATTTAATAGTTAAAGATTAATTGATTCATTAATTAAGAATAATTTGTAATTAAATCATGATAATTAACCCGGATTTATAATTAATCAGTTGATTAATAAATTCACTTGTAAATGTTGGATTTGACTGAATGATTGAATTGTTTGATATTCTGATCTGTGATGCTTTGTGATATATTCTGATTTGTGTGTAGTCTATACTGTAGTTATTTATTGGGATGAATGTGAATTATTATCTGTAGCTTATATATCTGTGATCTGTAAATAAAGATAAGCGATATAGTTTATATCGTTTATCAACCATATTTCTGTATTCTGATATGTGATGATTCATTGTGTTGCACTATTGTGTGAAACCCCTGGACTACACTTTTACACACACAAATATGGATTTCACGTGGAAATCGGTTTAGTCACAGATAATTTAAATTTGACGTTTTTTTGAGATTGAAATTTTAATTTCAATTGATTTTGAAATTAGAAATTTGGGGTTTTATATGAAAAGCTTTTGAAATAGAATTTCAAAGATAAAAGTTATTTTGAACAACTTAATCGAGTTTTGAAAATTTAAATAATTTGATTTAAATTTGAATTCAAGTTTGAAATTGAATCCTATGATTTGAAACTAGGGATTGAAAATGTTATAAATGTGTTTATCTAAATTTAAACCATTTAAAAAATGTAATTTTGAGAATTTGGATTTAACCCAAAGACTTTAACTCGTATGAATGAATCAGATTTTCTGAAATGAAACTATTTGTTTTCAAAAAATAAAAGCTTTCAGATAAGAAATGAAATCCCAATTTAATTAAAGGAATTTCAAGATTGAGTTGAAAAATGTTTTCCAAGTTATGAATGAATTTTTTTGAAAGCTATGAATTAAATCGTTTATTTTTAACAGATTTAAAATAATGATTTATCTAAACCATTCGAAATGAAATTATTTTGATAGCTATAAGTTAAATCTTTGATTTAAAAATTTAACGAGTTAAACTGAAATGGAAATTGATTTAGAAAATCTGTGAATGAATCTTTTGTTTAAAAGATTAAAGTGTGGAAATTGTTTAAACCGTTGAAGGTTGTTTAAAGTAAATCTTTTTGTTGAAAAGATTTGAAATGGTAATCGATAGAAACCATTTAAAAAGAAGTTGAATTATTAAGTTGTGACTTAATTGAAATCCCATATCCATATATTTTAAATATTTCGCTCACTATTCGGGTTAGCCGGGAAAAGACATTTGTGTCGTATAACCCATTCCGAATAGTGATACGTCGTATATGGATAGCATTTGATGACCGGTGTTGAAGACCGGATATTTTTGAAAATGAAAGGATTATCGTCGAGTTACTCTGCATCGGCTGATCCCCGATATAGAGGTTTTATCACCCTTAGTGACGGGAAGTCCGGACGTGATTGGAAATTATTCGGATTTGCAACGGCTTCATGAGAAGTGCATTCGGTTCTGTTCAAACCCGGAACAGACTTGTATGGTTACATGTCTGACATTACAAATTGAGATATAAAGCTGATTTCTTTCAAATACATTTCTTGGTGGCGGAGAATTTATTCTCTTAGCTTAACACCCTTCTCTGAGACGTACGAGCTCAGAGGTTATGTAATTGAAATTTATCAGTGATATATCCCAATTTGGTAATGTGGCATGCTGAGTGTTGCTGTGTGATGATCAGTGTTTGATCATTTGTGATATGATCATTTGTTTGATCTTATATCTTTGTGATCATAGGTTGATCATTTGTTTGACCCGAAGCATGGCTTTGTGACAAAGCGTAGCTTTGTGGACGAGACTTCGTCGGACCTCACACCTCGGAAATGGTCAAAACAGGAAGGATGCAGCAAGGTTCTAGGGAGTAGCGCCCCTTAGTGTATGTCATTCCTTCTGGATAGAGGTGGTATCATGGTATGGAGCCCAGATACTTAACCTATGTGGTTACTGCATTATTATTCTGATGTGGTTGTTGGAAATCGAGGATCCTCGGGAAGATCGGTTACGATCGGGGGATGGCATACGCGTGTCAGTAGTTACCTATTTTTGCAGAGGTAACCCGGCCTTGTGTTGGCAGAGATCCGGTTAGGTTCTCGGGACGTCATTCCAGAGGCGTTTCCATGTGGCAATGGGAAGTTCCTTGGCCTGACCATTTGTTGGAAATCCAAACTCCAATACGAACTTGTACGGTATTAGTTGTAGAACCTGCTATTTACGTACGGTGGTCACCACTGTTTAGATGGTAGCTATAGTAGACATACGATACTGGTCGTATGTTGGCTAAGATTTATATTCTACTTTCGAAATGTTTTCTACACTATGCACTAATAATAATAATCCAATGATTTGCGTAGTAAGCATCTTTGACTATCATAAGGAGAAATCTCCTCCGATTCTGCGTTTGCATTGTGTGTGTGTGCGGGAGGCCTTATGGTAGTTTCATTTTCCAAAAGCATTGCGAATTGACTTTAAATTCTCTGCTACTTGTTTTTAAAGATAAACTATTTTTGTTGTTCACACCAGTCCCACGACTGACTCGGAGTTTATTGTTCCCTTCCTAAACTCTGGGTGCCCACTATTTTCCACACGAGCAGTCTAGAGTTGGGTTTTTCAGATATTCAGATTTAGTAGATTTTCTGGAGCTAGTTCAGTCTTTGGATCGAACTGCACTTGCTTATCTTTGTGCATCCTTATTGGGAGTTCGAGCTATATCTGGATTGGCATTTTGAAGATGGAGATTATCCGCTGCTGATGTTATCTTTTCTTTCCGTTGCTATTTCTTGTATCATATCTCTGATGTATATTGATATCTGTTGTATCATTCTGTTGTATCAGATATTATATATCAATGTATTATTCATTTATTCCGCTGTGTTATTTACTTAATGTTGTTATAAGCTCCGGTGAACCAGATTCGGCGTTTGGATCTACGGCATTTTGAGTACAAGTGAAGTACGGGTGCCGATTTTCGAAGGCCGAGTTTTTGGGTCATCACAAGTGGTATCAGAGCTAAGGTTGAACTTTAGCTCAGGAGTGTAACACGTTAAGTAGCTCATTAGAGATAGAGTGAAGTAAACTCTAGAATGAGTATCCTCATATATCCGTTCGAATGCCTCAGTAAATTCTCTTATTATCCACTGATAGTAGATATGAGTGCAAGAAGAGGACGAGATTGGGGACAGGGAAATACGATTATAAATGGTCAATACCCTGTAACAATAAGGAAGTAATCTTTTCTCTATCAATCTCTTTTGTTCAGCATCTCTTCTCTATTCTTCGATAATTTCTGGTAGATCCAGGAAAAGATTCGATATATTAAAATGGGACATAAACTCCGGATGGACCAAAATTGTTTGTTTGAATGAATTGGTTGCTTTGTTTGCTATGGTTGATAGGTATAATTTAGTTTCTAAACTAAAAGTAAATAAAAAAGTTTTGGAATGATATCCATATATCTATCTATTCTTTGGGATTCCGATATATTCTACGAATGGTTAGTTATTCCTTTCGAACTGACTGATGCCCCTGCATATTTCGTAGATCTGGATAACCCGAGTATTTTGTGAAATGTTAAAACCAATTCGTTCTTGTATCTGTTATTGATATTCTGATTTGGTAAGCCAAATACAGAATAGATTCTTAGTTTGATTTGATGAAACATTCTTCATCTATCTTTTTGTCTCCTTGGCAATTTCGAGGATGAAATTCTTTTAAGGGGGGAAGTTTGTAACGACCCCAGATTTAAATTTATTTAAATCGATAATTTATTGAATTTTTGAATAAAAAATTGTAAAATTAAATTGATAAATTGAAGCGAGTTTCCCCAAACTAAAATTTGAATTGGAATAAATCATTTAAATTTAATAATATTGTAAATATTGTACATATATGTGAATATATATAGGTGATTTGAATCTTAGATAGATGTTTTAAAATATAAATAATAATAATAATTAATAATTTTGAATTTATGGTTTAATAAATATTTGGGTTAATAAAATATATATAGTAATACATGAAATAAAATAACAAATACAACTTGAACAAAAGTAAAATAAATAATTTAAGTTAAAATAAAAGAGGAATAAAAATGAGACAATGTCTCTGGCCACTAAAACAAAATCATTTCAGCCTCAATATAAAATAAAGTGAATTTTGTACAAAGCAAAAGTAAAGGAATAAAATACACTCAAACATGTAAACAAGAAAACATATAAGGGTGTAAACAAGTAAGTATATATATATATAGTATTGCAAAGGTATGAAATAAGTATAAAATAGAATACATCAAACAAGAAAAAGATTTTATAACTAAACTTGCATAGGGGAAACTAATGTTCGAAATGATATACAGGAAAACTTCAAGGCAACAAAACCAAAAGAATGTAGGCTACAAAAGAAAAGAATAAAAGCACAAAGTAAAATACCACATGTTTGTAACTTGTTAAACAAGACTTAGGCAAGTATAAGAAAATATAGATAAGTATAGGATGAAACATCAAGTACAAACAACATTAAATGCTCTTATTCTTGGCAGCCAACAAAATCTATACGATTGTATACAAATTCCTTTCAGCCACCAACCATAGAGAAATATCTCTGACCATTTTAAAAAGAAGAAAGAAAAAATAATACAAAACCTGTAACCTGTTTATACATAAGCCTATAAGCTATTTTCCTTTATCACATTTTGCATTCCAGTTCGAGCTCAACAAAAAAATAAATAAGATAAAACTCCATTTTTAAAACTTAAACAAGCTCCTAACATCATCAAGCAACTCAACAAAAACAGAAGCAAGGTGATTGGCAGGATGATCTAAATGGGAAACATTTTCCAGTTTCAATTTGTTTTCAAAAACAAAGTGTTCTGTTCTTCTCTGCAAATTGGTGAGTAACACTTAATTTTAAAAGGTTAATCTTAAGTGAATATGGTACATGCTATTCTCTGTGAAGATGTATACCTTGTATATATATGTTGTGCAAAAGTCTGGATACACTTATTTCTTTTATGCTCTGTTGTCTGTAGTAGTTTTGAGTGAATATGAAGATAAACCTTTATCACTTAATCTAGCTATTGTTTGAATGTATGGTATAAACAAAAGTAATTTGTTTAACTAAAATCTAGATGTTACAATTTAAATAAGTTAATCTAACAGGTAGGTGTCTCTGTAAAACTAAGAAAAACCTTTACATCTTAAATATGTTTGAAATCAAATTCCTTGTTTTAAGAATTCAGTTATATCAAGTGAAAATACATACGAAACCATGATTTTTAAAGCAAGAATTACAAATTTTAGAGCTTGGGTTGAAGAGCAGTTTTAACTTCACTGTTTCGAACGATTTGAGTCGCCGTGGTCGATGTAGTCGACCGGAGACGTTGAGTTTTGGTCGAGAGGTAGACGAGCGACCAGGGATGCTAGGAAATATAGCGCGGTGGTGGTTAGTTAACGGTGGTGGTGGCGGCGTCGATTTCCTTCTCGTAGACCTAGTTTTAGGGGCAGCGATGTTTTCATCTTGTTCGAGGTCGCCATTTGATCGAGCTTAGCGTGCTTTTGAGGTGTTGTAGAGGGAAGGTGGTCGAGTCTATAGCCGGAGATTAGTGGCCTCTGGTGATCGGAATTTAAATTTAAATTTGACGTTTGATGGATAGCATTTGATGACCGGTGTTGAAGACCGGATATTTTTGAAAACGAAAGGATTACCGTCGAGTTACTCTGCATCGGCTGATCCCCGATATAGAGGTTTTATCACCCTTAGTGACGGGAAGTCCGGACGTGATTGGAAATTATCCGGATTTGCAAGGGCTTCGTGAGAAGTGCCTTCGGTTCTGTTCGAACCCGGAACAGACTTGTATGGTTACATGTCTGACATTACAAATTGAGATATAAAGCTGATTTCTTTCAAATACATTTCTGTTTGGTGGCGGAGAATTTATTCTCTTAGCTTAACACCCTTCTCTGAGACGTACGAGCTCAGAGGTTATGTAATTGAAATTTATCAGTGATATATCCCAATTTGGTAATGTGGCATGCTGAGTGTTGCTGTGTGATGATCAGTGTTTGATCATTAGTGATATGATCATTTGTTTGATCTTATATCTTTGTGATCATAGGTTGATCATTTGTTTGACCCGAAGCATGGCTTTGTGACAAAGCGTAGCTTTGTGGACGAGACTTCGTCGGACCTCACACCCCGAAAATGGTCAAAACAGGAAGGATGCAGCAAGGTTCTAGGGAGTAGCGCCCCTTTGTGTATGTCATTCCTTCTGGATAGAGGTGGTATCATGGTATGGAGCCCAGATACTTAACCTATGTGGATACTGCATTATTATTCTGATGTGGTTGTTGGAAATCGAGGATCCTCGGGAAGATCGGTTACGATCGGGGGATGGCATACGCGTGTCAGTAGTTACCTATTTTTGCAGAGGTAACCCGGCCTTGTGTTGGCAGAGATCCGGTTAGGTTCTCGGGACGTCATTCCAGAGGCGTTTCCATGTGGCAATGGGAAGTTCCTTGGCCTGACCATTTGTTGGAAATCCAAACTCCAATACGAACTTGTACGGTATTAGTTGTAGAACCTGCTATTTACGTACGGTGGTCACCACTGTTTAGATGGTAGCTATAGTAGACATACGATACTGGTCGTATGTTGGCTAAGATTTATATTCTACTTTCGAAATGTTTTCTACACTATGCACTAATAATAATAATCCAATGATTTGCGTAGTAAGCATCTTTGACTATCATAAGGAGAAATCTCCTCCGATTCTGCGTTTGCATTGTGTGTGTGTGCGGGAGGCCTTATGGTAGTTTCATTTTCCAAAAGCATTGCGAATTGACTTTAAATTCTCTGCTACTTGTTTTTAAAGATAAACTATTTTTGTTGCTCACACCAGTCCCACGACTGACTCGGAGTTTATTGTTCCCTTCCTAAACTCTGGGTGCCCACTATTTTCCACACGGGCAGTCTAGAGTTGGGTTTTTCAGATATTCAGATTTAGTAGATTTTCTGGAGCTAGTTCAGTCTTTGGATCGGACTGCACTTGCTTATCTTTGTGCATCCTTATTGGGAGTTCGAGCTATATCTGGATTGGCATTTTGAAGATGGAGATTATCCGCTGCTGATGTTATCTTTTCTTTCCGCTGCTATTTCTTGTATCATATCTCTGATGTATATTGATATCTGTTGTATCATTCTGTTGTATTAGATATTATATATCAATGTATTATTCATTTATTCCGCTGTGTTATTTACATAATGTTGTTATAAGCTCCGGTGAACCAGATTAGGCGTTTGGATCTACGGCATTTTGAGTACAAGTGAAGTACGGGTGCCGATTTTCGAAGGCCGAGTTTTTGGGTCATCACAAGTGGTATCAGAGCTAAGGTTGAACTTTAGCTTAGGAGTGTAACACGTTAAGTAGCTCATTAGAGATAGAGTGAAGTAAACTCTAGAATGAGTATCCTCAGATATCCGTTCGAATGCCTCAGTAAATTCTCTTACTATCCACTGATAGTAGATATGAGTGCAAGAAGAGGACGAGATTGGGGACAGGGAAATATGATTATAAATGGTCAATACCCTGTAACAATAAGGAAGTAATCTTTTCTCTATCAATCTCTTTTGTTCAGCATCTCTTCTCTATTATTCGATAATTTCTGGTAGATCCAGGAAAAGATTCGATATATTAAAATGGGACATAAACTCCGTATGGACCAAAATTGTTTATTTGAATGAATTGGTTGCTTTGTTTGCTATGGTTGATAGGTATAATTGGTTGCTTTGTTTGCTATGGTTGATTGGTTGCTTACCTTGGGTATTGCCTCATGTGCCTTGTCATACTTGTATCCCTATATACGTGACCACTACGATTTGTTTTGTGTTATACCTATGGAGTACTCCCTGATATCCCACTAGTTTACGGTGGAGTTTACAGTGTTGTATAGACTATAACGCTTGTAAAAAATTGTGTTAAGGGGGATAATGGTAACGCCTTAATACTATTTTGATACTTTATATTACTGATAGGCATTATCTACTTATCGTACACTACTACATAGTAGATAGTTTAACGGATCCTTAAAGGATGGTTATCCCAAACATCCTTTGAGTTACTTGTATTTCAGTTGCTATTTCACTTGAGTTGGATTTATTGATATAAGAATGTTAATCCTGACTTGAGTGTTTGTGTTTTGCTTTACGCTCGGGTCAGACTGAGTGTACCAGTATTCGAGACTCACCTTTGGAGTTGGAGCTTCGCTTGGAGATCCAGCTATCTATCCAGTTTCAGATATCCAGTTGATTCTAGTGATGTATTTTGATATTGTATTCCAGACATCTGTTGTACCTTATTTAACTCTGATATGTATATAGTAGCTTCATGAACTACTATCTTTTATTTCCACTGCATTTATTACTCTGTGTCTATGATCTGTGATTATTTTATTCACTGTATATGTTCAGTTTTGCTAAATTTAAATTTACAATTCGGTATTTTGAATTATTCCAGTCCGACATGTGTGGATGCGAATGGTCCAAAATAGCGGGTCGTTACAAATTTCAAGGCTTTTAGACATTTGTAACTAGTTGAAACTTGCTTGGAACTTTGAATCAGATCATGTTTTGCTATAGCCGTTTACGGTAAAATCTGGCTGTGAGTCTAACTTTGTGACATTATCTCTCCCGTTTCTTGTTCGATTGTATCCGTTCTTTTTTTATTCAAAGTAGAGTTGTTGAACTCTATGCCAGCATAATTACAAGGCTTTTAGACCTCTGTAACTAGTTGAAAACTTTCCTAGAACTTTGAATCGGAGCATGTTTTGCTCCAACTGAAAATTTCTAAATTGTTTTACATGGATTTCTTTCGATGTTGTTTTTGATCTGCTTGGTCCTAAGATGGAAGAGCCAATATTACCACTTATTCGTATTTCGGATTGGTGAGTTTTTAGGAGATTTTCGTATGACAATTTTATGAATAATTCCATTGAATTTTTGTTGATTTTTTTTCTTTGCAAGAGCTTTCTAAACCGTTTTTGGAAAAAAAAATTAGATAGCTTTCGAAATAAATATTTTACAATATTAATAATTATTTTAAAGCTATTAAAATTATATATTTTCTATAATAAGAGAATTTCAAAGATTTGTTTTCCAAAATGATTTCGAAAATTGTTTTTAAAAGCTGGTTTTCTCAAATAAATTATTTTGTATATAAAATACATGTTTTTGCACTATTCGAGCGAATGAGAAGAAGAATTAAATAGTTTGGTAAAACACGCGGTATAGGACACGTGCGTTTATCTTATCGGTTAATTCCTGACATGTTTGTTTGATCGTTTTTACCTTCGGGTCGTGTTTTCCGATGAGATGAGGCAAACATTTTACTGCTTTCTAGTGTGGCATTTACTAGCGGCTAGTAAACCGTTTAGTGTGATCATGTGGTATGGGACGCACGTTAACACTTTTCGGGTTCTTATCTGAGAGCTTGTGACACATTTGTCTTCGAGACGTACTTACTAGTACTGGACCTTCAGGTCATTTGTCCTTCGGGATGTTTGTCATTGCGATATATTTGTCCTTCGGGACGTTTGACTTATAACTTTGAGATGATTTCTTTGATTTCTTTATGATTTTCCAAGTGTATCGCCTTTTTACATTATTGGCCATTTGAGCCATTCGAGATATTATATATGGCGATTACATCTTTGGAAACTAAACTCCTTATTGAGTTCTATATTTGAGATTTGGGTTTGCCAACACTTGGCGTTTATTTGAGATTTATACTCTCCTATTTGGAGATATATGAGATTGTTATTTTTGGCGTATTTTGTGTTTTGAGACTTCTCTATTTAGAGAATATTTTTGTGATTGCCATTTATGGCAATTTTTGAGTTTGAGATTTGGGATTCTCCTATTTGGGAGATATTGTTCATAGAAACCATTTTAGTGGCTTTTGGGATTATGCCGATGATATGAGGCATGCTTATGCTTAGTTGCTTTTATTGTTGAGTTTATCTCTTTCGAGGCTATATATATATATGCTTAGTGAACTACTTCACTTGAAGTAATGACATGAACTTAGAGTTATTTCTTCTCATTCAAGAAGATACCTTACCCTTACCCTTATACTTCATCTAATCTTACTAATCAGATGTTTTAGCTAGACTGACCCATGTATTTTATCCTCGGGCCAGACCGAGTTGTTTCAGTCTAGATACCTGCTTTTGGACTTAGCTTTACTTTGATTCTTCTGCTTGGGTATCAGCTTATCACCTTTTTGTTGTTGTAGTCTTTTTGGTTTGACTCTGATATGTATATTTTGACTCATTGTATATAGTGTGGTCTTCGAACCATTATGATGTATCATTCTGTATTGTACTGTGATGTATCGATGTATATTTGTGTGTGTGTGTGTGTATATATATATATATATCTATTGTTTGTTGTTCCGTGATGTGTTGAACATTTAGTTGTTGTATTTTGTTTTGATAGATCCGTTAGCCACCTGTAGTTTTGTATTAAGCATTTATTGAATATGTCGATCCACTTGAGATAGAAAGAAAATTTGAGCATTAATCGACGTATTTAATAGATGTTTAAGACAAAGCTAAAAATGGTCGCTTCTAACCAGCCCTATTCTCCGCATTAGCAGACGATATTACCTAGTAACACTCTTTGTTAATGTGAGCCCCAGGGTGGGGCGTCACAGCTTGGTATCAGAGTCGAGTTCAGAACTAAATATGATAAACATAGAATAGAACATATATTACGGTACATAAAAGTACAATATAAGTGTTACATTTTCCCTAATCACTGTGTCCTTAACTTTTTCGAGTCCTTTGGGTAGATATAAGTTGGAAATATGTCTAGGAATACACTTTATTCTGTAGAATTCCATAGTTAAATTAATAATATCTTACCCTATGAGTAATCCTCGTCGTGATCGCTCTATTCGAGTTTTCTTCAATACAGATGATTTACCCTCATTTGTATCGAAGGAGTTTGTTGAAGTTATATCATTGGATGTTTCTTGTCTTGTTACTTCTTTGAGGATTGTGAATCCTATTAAGGGGATCCGCAATACTTGGCATGTTGTGTGAGAATATTGAGGGTGTTCCTTGTAGTTTTCTTTTCATGCGAATTTGCACGTTATTTGCTATCTTGGGTTTGATGTGAATTTGGGGATGGATTGGCTTGCATTTTATCAAGCCCAAATCCTATCTTTTGAAAGGATCCTATATCTTAGGTATCCTAATTCGGCTGATTTTTTGTCACTTGTTCTTGGAATGTAGATGGTTATTCCGAACTTTCTTTAATCGCTCTTGAGTCTTGAGATGATGATGAAGTATCTCGAATTTCTATTGTGTGTGATTCTGCTGATGTATTTGAGTCTGTTTCGAGTTTGCCACATAAACGGGCAATGGGGTTTTGTATTGATCTCATTTCTAGTTCTTAGCCTGTTAGTCGTTCTCCCACAAGGATGTTCACTAAGGAAATGAGTAAAGCAATAAATTGCAATTCTTTCTCATTGAAGATAAACTTATAAGAACAATTGGATTCTTTTATTGGGACAAGCTAAGAGTATTTTGTAAAAATTAAATAAGAGGCATGTTTATCATTTAGAAAATGATTTTGTGTTAAATTGTCCATCGAGTGCTTTAAGATTTCTGGTCGATGCGCCTGATCAACGTTATCGGTAGGAATTTCCTAAACGCTATGATGAGACAGTCAGACATGATAAAAGTGAGTTGTAATAAGTAAAATTTTGAAAAAAAATTAAAATGAATTTGAATATTAATGTTTTTAAATGGAAAATGCAGCCATTGAACCTTAGTGATTGTGGGATATAAGTGGCGAGGCAGTTTTGATCTTTGGTCAACTCTGCAGCCAACAGATGGGGTTTTTCACTATAAACCAATGGTGAGGCAATGCCATTATATTATAGGAAATTTGTAAAATTGAATATGATTATGTTTTAATTGGTTGTATAAGTACATCATATTGGAATTTAAATTGAGATATCATATGGTAATTTGAGTAAATAACGTAAATTAATCCTAATTAAGAAGATGTCTTAATTAGAAATCATGTAATGCTTTGATTAAAAAATGATGTATTCAAAATAAAATAATACATTGGTAAGAGAAAATTGAGATATCAATTAAACATTTTGTACAAAGCTATAAATGATGACTTTAAAAATTATTTTTGGTATTTGGTTGTATAATAATAATAGAGGATAAGATTTAAAACTATATCTTGAGGGGAATTAATGAAATTCTAATTTTAGATTTTTAGCATGAATTTGTGAACAAGTTTGTTTTAAACTTTGATGGTATTAAAACTTGTTGAAATGAAATTGTAGAATTCTTTTGAAAATAAGGTTGAGTTAGTTATCAACTTTAATTAATTTTATATTGACAAAAATATGGAAATTTAATTGAGACAAGAAAAAATATGAATTTAAATGGTTTATTTATTATAAAAGGCTAAAGTAAAGAAGGTAAGGTATAATAAATAAATAGTCGTGAAATACAATCCTTTAAAATTGTGAGAATAATTTTAAAATTAATATTTAAATCCAAAATTTATTTTGGATGAATGATTCTCTCCTATTAATGGAAAAGATTAGTTATCTCTTTCAAAATGAGTCTTTTAAATTAATTGTTTGAAAAGTTGATTTAGTGAGTTAATGAGAATATTTCTAAGTAGTGAATAGTTTCTTTTAAAAGGGTAATTACTTGAAGTTAATTATAAAATTTGAATGACTTAGCATTCCGAAAGGAGGATCTTGAATAAATGATTTAACATAAAGAGCATGTTTTCAAAATGTAGTTTGAATTTGGAAAGGTTTGAAAATTCAAATTTTAAAATTTGAGTTAAAAGCTGAAATTTTATTTGAAAACGTACTGTACTAAAATAGCGTTAACTTGAGATTCATAACTCCAAAGGAGCTCAATCATTTTTCAAATGAAAGAGCTTTCAGTAAGCTATAAATTTTCTTTTTACCACTTTAAAAGATTTTGCTTTTTACTGAGTCTAAAATGGGTTTGAAAGTGGATAGACATTTCTATCTTATTATGAAATTTTCAAGATTTAAGCTGAAAGTAAATTTAGCATAACTTTCAAATAATAAATCCAATTTTGATGGTCTTTATACTGCTGGAAAGCTCAGACTTAGTGGAACAACTTTCATTTTATAAGTTTCTTCAAATTTTGTTGTTTACTATGTCAAAACTTGTCTTCTTTACAGCAGTTCTGAAATGAAAAAAATGATCTATTTCCCTTAATAGTTAAACGTAATGCTTCTTATTTATGAATATGAACTAATATCATCTAATTGATTTAAGTACAGGTGAAAGAGGATAGTTGGACTATATTTTGGGCAAAAAGATTATATTTATTATTGAGCAAACTCGCTTTAAAATGCTTAAAGGAAAGGTATGGATTCAGATTAAGTTTTCAAGTATTAAATTGTTGATATATGTTGTGTTCTGACCTAATGGTTGATGTATATTATATAAATCATTTTTGTAATATTGCAAACGGCCCTCCGTGCAAAGGAGACTCCGCCAATTTTTCCAGAAATTTCTAACACTTAGAAAATTTGAGAAACGAATTTGAAAATTTTAAGTGTTACAAATTAAAGTATGTTTATGGAAGAATTAGAGAATGGACAACTCAAAATTTTTATTTACTCTAAATAAAGAGTAATGGATTTAAATTAGAATCTAAGTAAGAAGCTTTGAGAAATTTTCAAGTGTTGAAAATTGAGAATTTAATTTTGTGATAATGGGTTAAAAAACTCTAAAAATATTTGATTAGTAAAAGAGAGTATAAAAATCCATTCCTTGTGTTAACTTGCCTTTGTGCAATTATTTTACAACTTGCATTTATGCAGTCGTATGAGTTAGATGGTATTTGGAGAAATCACCTACTTCTTATTGGGTTTTCTTTCCGTAATTGTTGTCAATCTAATATCGGTATGACTCCCTTCGTATTGTTATATGGAAAGTCATATCGATTATCATCTTGTGGGTTGGAGTCCGGGATAAAGTTGTGACTAAATCTCGACTCTATTCGTGAAGCTTCTGAGGAATCATTCTCACCCGATTTATCTATTGTGTAGCCTCCAATTCATGTTCTTGCTTCGAAGGTGTAAGGCCTTCAAAAAAAGAATATTTTGCTCGTAAAATTAAATGGTCCGCTAATCCCAATAACTACACTTGGGAAACCATAGAATTTATTGAGCTATCTTTTCCGAGTTTTCTGTTTTCTTCTGTTGGGGGTGAGACATTTAAACTCTAGCTTATCTATCTTCCTTTGCTTGATGAAATGAATCGTGTTGAATACAGCTCTTCACTAGAAATTACGAGGACCCAATTTTTATAAGGGGGAGAGTCTGTAACAACCCTGGTTTTGGTGATTACTTGGAAATTTAATTATAACAGTGGTTACAATTTAATAATGGAGAAATAAAAATAAATTGGAGATTTAAAATTGTTTGTTTTGAACAAACAATGAATTTGGAAAGAATAAAATGGAGTTAATATGATAATGTTGATCATAAATGGTGAAAAATGGAAATATGTTAATTTGGTGATTTATTGAATTAAATAAAAGATAAAAAGAATTAATTCTATAATAATTTGTTGAAATAAATGCAAAATATTGAAAATAAAGTTTTAGGAATTTATTGTGTTATTTTGGAAGAAAATGAGCATTATAAGATTTTAATTTGATAAAATGCAATAATTTTGCAAATTATTGCCAAATATTGATTTTCGTAAATTTTAGTGAAGTATTAAAATTTAATATGTGTATATTATAAATAAAAAGATGGAATTTTGTTTAAAAATAATATTTGAAGGTAAAAATGATGTTAATATGGTTATTTGAATTTAATTATGCAAGAAATTAATTTTTGTGTAATTTTTGGTGTTAAAAATAGTATTTTATGTAAATTATAGTGCAAATTGTGTATTTAATTAAAATAAGAGTTTTAATAATGAATAATAATTTTTATAAATAAAATTATCTTTTATTTGTTGTAAAATATTTTATTAAACATGGAAATATGATTGTATAATTTTATTGTGTTGAAATCTTGTTAATATATATTGTTTTGGTTCGTTTATACAAGTGTACATGTGCTTAAGTGATAATTAGAATTAACAAATTCATTTTGTTATTGGGTATAAGCCCATTTACCAAAATTAGCCTAAAGAAGAAAGTTTTTCTTTTCAAAATAATGTACATACAGTACATTCCCATTCCCAGAAAACAAAAGAAAAGAGAACATGAAAACATTTTTCCTCTTTCAAATCTAGGCTCAAATCTACCAAATTCTTCAATTATTTGCCGAAATTAATCATACTAAGGCACTATATTTAGGTAATCACTACAAAAACTCATTTCTACTTCATCAAATTTTGATTTTGCAAAAGTTGATTGTCTGTAATTGGTTTTTCTTGTTTGCATGTCTCTGTTCTATTATTATACGGGTTCCTGAAGCTTGTTCTAACTCAAAGCCTTCAACTTTGCACAAGTTTGCTCTTCTATTTGCAATGGTGAGTTACTAACTCACATTCTCTAGCTGAATCAATTCCTTACAAGCTGAAATCTGTGCAAAAATAAGCTTACTGTAAACGATTTTGTTGATTTTTAGTTTACATTCCATATTTGATCTGAGTTGCTTCTTTGAGTATTCAGATCTTCTTGTTCTCTTGCTAAAATGCTACCATAATTTTTCTGGACTGTAGCCTGTATACGGTAGTTTATGCATGCCAAATTTCAGGTCATTCCGACCTTTATAGCTTATAGAAATCCGCTGCCGAACTTTGAATCGGAGCTTGTTTTTGCCCAGATTTTCTCACTGAAACCATTGCCTAGGTACAATTTTGAGACATCATAAATTTCTCATACCTTCTCCAAATTGTGTGATTCTTTTTCCAATTTAAAGTATAGTTGTTGAAATTTAAGCACTTCAAATTTCAGGTCATTTTGGCTTACGTAGCTTATAGAAATATACTTCCGAACTTTGATTCGGAGCATGTTTTTGCCCAGATTTTCGCAGTGAAATCATTGCCTGGGTACAACTTTGAGATATCATAACTTTATCATACCTTGTCCAAATTGCGTGATTCTTTTTCCAGTTTAAAGTACAGTTATTGAATTTTAAGCATGTCAAATTTCAGTTCATTCCGACCTATGTGGCCTATAGAAACATGTTGTCAAACTTTGAATCCAAGCATGTTTTGCTCCAGCCCTTTACGGTAAAATCTGGCTGTGAGTTCAACTTTGTGACATTATATCTCTTCCGATTCTTGTCTGATTGTATCCATTCCTTTTTTGTTTAAAGTAGAGTTCTTGAACTCTATGTTCGTAAAATTTCAAGGCTTTTAGACGTTTGTAACTTGTTGAAAACTTGCTTGGAACTTTGAATCGGAGCATGTTTTGCTGCAGCCGTTTACGGTAAAATCTGGTTGTGAGTCTAATTTGTGACATTATCTCTCCCGTTTCTTGTTCGATTGTACCCATTTTTTTATTCAAGGTAGAGTTGTTGAACTCTATGCCAGCAAAATTACAAGGCTTTTAGATCTCTTTAACTAGTTGAAAATTTACTTGGAACTTTGAATCAGAGCATGTTTTGCTCCAGCTGAAAATTTCTAAATTAGTTTACATGGATTTATTTAGATGTTATTTTTGATCGGCTTGATCCTAATATGGAAGAGCCAATATTACCACTTACCTGTGACGCCCCACCTCTATACCCATGCTAGCCAAGAACACTACGGAGTAATGCTGTCAACTAGCACGGAGAATGAGGCTATTGAGGAGCGACCATCCATGTAACTTCTTTGTACGAGCACCGATATGTCAGATAGTTTAGAATCCGACATACTGATACAAACCCAAAGATATCACACAGTGGCTATAATATCTTCGGAAACAAATATAGAAATAAACATAACACAAATCAGTCACAGACATCCATATCACAAAGGCGGAAATAGATATGAATATATAACACATAAAAGTGTACATCAGAGTAGTGGTCTAACAAGATACACATAATACAAAATAATTGCTACAAGCTATACAAAAGAATAAGTATACATCACGGAGTCTATATCTCAATGTATACAACAAAAACTACTAATCTAAGTAGTTAGCCAAAAGTCAGAATAATAGATCCCTGGAGATAAGTCAAGCAGAAGCACCTATAACATCTCGGTCTGAACCGAGTATTATTTCATAAGAAAATAATAAACGGATCAGTCTAGCTATAAATATCAGATGACATGATATAGAATAAGAGATATGGCATAAACATATAATAACTGTAATGGCATACTACTATAAGTATGTAAATGATAATCAACAAGAGATTAATCAATATCATAAGAATCTTCTCAAAGATCCAAATCCACAGAAGGGTAATGACACACGAATTCACCAATGCACAAAAATTGATAAAACATATCAATGAAAATCACGAAAATTGGTGAAACGCAAATTCCAGAAATCAACACACGAAATCCAGAACAAATTTCAGAAATCAACACACGAAATCCAGAAATCACAAAAAGGGGGAAGTCCGAACACACGGACGAGAAGCTATCTCATGGAAGCTAACCATATAATTTTTCGAACACACGAATGGCCCGAAGACCTTTGAACACACGAACGGCCCAAAGACCATGGGGCGCTACCCCATATATGTGAGTAGAAACATCACACAAGCGGGGTCTAGTCTCCCTCGCAGACAAAGAGACATCGCTCAATCGCTAGTCTAAATCACAAAAATGATCATCATGATCATCAAGAAGTGTCAATCACACCAAGCTAGTAAATATATGAGTTTAGCTTCATGTCCCATAACCACTTGCTTAACTTAAATATTTACGAACAAACTGTAGATCTTCACTAGAAAATTGTCACAAGAGGTTCAATCGAACAAGTCCAAGAATTAACCGACGAAGTAAACGCAAGCGTTTCATACCACTTGTTTTACTAAGCCATTTAATTAGATTTCTCATACGAGTGAGGCAAAGGTTTGTATATACTAGTAGATTGGAAAACGGTTTTATAAACGAGTTTGATATTGAGTATAGAGTTGAAATCGTTTTGATGAAGAAGTTTTGATATTTAATACTAGTATTGAAACCTTTATGTTTTTAAAGTGACAAATCACAAAGATTGACTGTAGAAACAATCAATCGCCAAAATTCACATACGAAGACGTGAATAAAATCCAAAGAAATCGATACTGAATCCATCAAAATGGATATTCCAAAAATCCCAAAGAAAAGAAGTCATCAAAGTTGGCAATAAATGATAACAACAAGTAGGGAAGTAACACGAATCGATTAAATTTGGAAACCACGCAAAACTGGCGAAATAGGCAAAATAGCAGCAGGTCGGTCGGCCTGCTACAGGGCTCGGTCGACCGGACCCTGTTTTGAAAAATTCTCGGGAAGCAGGTCGATCGACTGAGCTCTGCAGTCGGTCGACCAAACCCTGAGGCAGAGAAGTGCTTTGCACTTTGGAAGCAGGTCGGTCGGCCGGCTACAGAGCTCGGTCGGCCGGACCTCTTCCCAGCCCCTTCCCAGCCTACCACATACAATGGCCAAACACGACCAATTTGCAACTGCTTGAGCAATTGGTGCTAAGGGTTTATGCCTTTCGACTACCCGACCCTATGAGCTCTTCGTTTCATCACGAAACATGGTCAAAACATCAAGGTTAGGATTTTCAAGGAATTGAACTCAAAACACAAAAATTTGGAATATTCACCAAATCAATCCAAACCAAAAGCAATTGCACAAGAATAAGTGTTAGGAATTCATACCTAACAATCGAAGATAAATATAGTTTAAGATGTGAGATAAAAATCTCACCTTTAAACCCAAAACAAGGAAGGAGAAGCTTAAAAACAAAGGGAGAATCAACCACTCTTCAACACAACCCAAATGAGCTTGAATCTATGCTCAAAAAGAAGAACATTCCCAAAGTTAGGTTTAGGAATTTCTGAAATTGACAAAAGAATGGGTTGGAGAAGAAGAAGTGGAGGCTTATCAAAGCTTCTTCTATTGATTTGGAGCTAGAACTTGATTTGCAAATGGAAACTAGGGCTTAGGAATTCTAATTCTTTTTCTCCTCCACCATTTTTATCTAGAGCTTGAAAGTGTTAGGAAAATGAAGTGAATGAAGATAAGAGGGGGTGGAGCTAAGGGCTTGAGTGAGGATATAGGGCTGAAACCCAAACCAAAGCCCAAAATGAAAAAGTATCAAAATTCCACTAACTCCAAACATATCAAAGTTTATACTCAAAAAGATCGCAAACGTCATTTTGAACTCAATGGGGGTGGTTTTGAGTCCTAATTTGACCGTATGCAAAAAGTAGATTTTCGGACTAAAAATCTGACTGACGATAAAATATTTAAATAAATTATTTAAATATAAAATCGATAAATATGCGGGTTGTTACATTACCCGTATTTCGGATTGGTGAGTTTTTAGGAGATTTTCGTATGACGATTTTATGAATAATTTCATTGAATTTTTGTTGATTTTTTTTCTTTGCACAAGCTTCCTAAACCATTTTCGGAAGATTTTTTAGATAGCTTTCGAAATAAATATTTTACAATATTAATAATTATTTTAAATCTTTTAAAATTATATATTCTCTATAATAAGAGAATTTCAAAGATTTGTTTTCCAAAACGATTTCGAAAATTGTTTTTAAAAGCTGGTTTTCTCAAATAAATTATTTTGTATATAAAATACACGTTTTTGCACTATTCGAGCGAATGAAAAGGAGAATTGAATGGTTTGGTAAAACACGTGGTATGGGACACGTGCGTTTATCTTATCGGTTAATTCATGACTTGTCCGTTTGATCGTTTTGACCTTCGGGTCGTGTTTGCCGATGAGACAAGGAAAACATTTTACTGCTTTCTAGTGTGGCATTTACTAGCGGTTAGTAAACCGTTTAGTGCGAACATGTGATATGGGACGCACGTTAACACTTTTTGGGTTCCTATCTAAGAGTTTGTGACACATTTGTCTTCGAGACGTATTTTCCAATACTGGACCTTCGGGTCATTTGTTCTTCGGGATGTTTGTCATTGCGACGTATTTGCCATCAGGATGTTTGTCATTGCGATGTATTTGTCCTTCGGGATGTTTGTCATTACGACGTATTTGTCCTTCGGGACGTTTGTCTTCGAGACATGGCGCCTTATATTAAGAGAACAGTACTTGGTAGGCTTCAGCCATAAGTACGTGTTATATCTTTGAGATGATTTCTTTGTGATTTTTCAAGTGTATCGCCTTTTTATATTATTGGCCATTTGATCCATTCGATATATTATATATGGCGATTACATCTTTGGAAATTGAACTCCTTATCGAGTTCTATATTTTAATTTGGGTTTTCCAACACTTGGCGTTTATTTGTGATTTATACTCTCCTATTTGGAGATATATGAGATTGCCATTTTTGGAGTATTTTGTGTTTTGTGACTTCTCTATTTAGAGAATATTTTTGTGATTTCCATTTATGGCGAGTTTTGAGTTTGAGATTTGGGATTCTTCTATTTTGGGGATATGGTTCATAGAAACCATTTTAGTGGCTTTTGGGATTATGCCGATGATATGAGGCATGCTTATGTTTAGTTGCTTTTATTGTTGAGTTTATCTCTTTCGAGGCTATATATATGCTTAGTGAAGTACTTCAATTAAAGTAATGACATGTACTTAAAGTTATTTCTTCTCATTCGAGAAGATACCTTACCCTTACCCTTATACTTCATCTAATCTTACTAATCGAATGTTTTAGCTAGACTGACCCGTGTATTTTATACTCGGGTCAGACCGAGTTGTTTCGGGCAAGATACCTGCTTTTGGACTTAGCTTCGCTTTGATGCTTCCGCTTGGATATCAGCTTATCACCTTTTTGTTGTTGTAGTCTTTTTGGTTTGACTCTAATATGTATATTTTGACTCATTGTATATAGTGTGGTCTTCGAACCACTATGATGTATCATTCTGTATTGTACTGTGATGTATCGATGTATCACTACAAAAATATTGGGTTTTGATAGCACCAATACAAAGCGTTTCATCATATTCTCCTTCCACCGCTATGCAATGCAGGGTTACAATGTTGCGAAGTAAATAAATAAGTGATGCTGAACGCTATTTGCTCAAAAGGCGGGAAATAAATTATTTTCTGCGGGAATAAAAAGAGTGCCTATTCACCTCGTCGCCTCCTTTAGAAAATCACTTTCCTCTTTCCCTTGTCACCTACAGAAAACAATAAATAAATCAGTCCACCAATTGGTTGTCAACAGTCGATCGAATCACGAAACCCTAACCTCCGTCATCAACGGTTGATCAACTTTTGAACCGCCAAACCCTAACCTTTGTCATCGACATTCAATCCCAATCCCTAAACGCAGCCACCATTTCAATTACATCGAACCCTAAATCAGCGCCTCTCCAATTGGGGGATGGAAAAAGAAGTCGCGAATAGGTTAGGGAAAAAGAATCGGTTTAAGATATGATAATGATTTTCATAGCTGGTATCTGATTGGGAAACTGTTAGGTCAGGGGCAGTTTGGGCTTACTTTTGTTGTCGTTGATAAGGAGGCCGGAGATGGAGTGGCTGTTCTAAGGATCGATAAAAGCAAGGTATTCTTTTTCTTTTATCCAATTATCTATTTAATTATTTTTTTGAAATCATATGTTTGATTTTATGGAGTATTTCTATCTATCAGTACACTGTACTGTAGTATTTTTAGGTCTGTTTAGATTGCAAGAAAATCTGTTTACTTATTTCATTTCATCTTTCAATCCACACACAACCTCTACTCATAATAAGAACATATATTAGTTTCATTTTATAATGTGACAATCCTCGGCGGTATAAGATCACAGGCTACACAATCCATGTGAATATGCACAAAGCACGTGCGAAGAGCAAAGCATCAAATTTTACAAGCAAAAGCTTTAGAGGGAGGAAATTTTGATTTAAGTTGAATTAGTTCTAGTAAATTGTTTCTATCAAAATGTGTGGCTGAGAGAAAAAATAGGAGCCCGAAATTCCATATTTTTTGCCTAATTTTGTGTCTCATTCCTAATTTGCTGATAATGGCATTCCTAACTTTTTGATAATGGAACATCCCATCTTCTTTAATTCCTTTTGCTTCTGTGTAATCTATCTTCTTTAAATAGAAAAGACAACCCAGGCTTACAAGATCTTCACTTACATGCACTTAGCCTTTCACTCTGTCTTTGTCATGTTTTACTTTCTTTTTCTTACTACCCCCCTCAAGTTTTCATATTTATTATATAACTTTCAAAATCAAATTGATAAAATTGGCAGTTCTAGTCTTGAACACAGTAGGAATATATCATATTAAATGATTAATTTTTGGTTATATATTAATGTGTATATAAGGTTTTTTACATCATAGTAAAAACTAAGATTTATAAGGGGCTTGCAGAAAAGAATAAAATGCATGAGCTTGTAATCTTCCTTTTGCTATTGTTAACTTAATGATGAACCGTAAAAAATTAGCAAAGTTTCAAGCTAATTTGTTTATCATAACTAGGGATCTTCATAACTAAAGGCATTTTGTAATTACATATGCACAAGCAATCGGTACTTATAAGCAGTTGATGATTAGTAAATAATATAACCCCTGACCAGATTCATAAACTGATAACTAAGAGTGGCATAACATGCATGTTATACATATACAAGTATGAAAAAAGCAGTTGTTTTCGATCAACAACAAATTCAATTTGTACACAAAATCCATGTTTTCTTCATAATATAAAATTTGCATAGTATACTTACAGCTGAATAAATGAACTTTTAAATATGTAGGAGTTATTCAGTGCCATATATAAATCAACACATGCATACAGATTAAGTTATTAAAAGAACTAGCACTGTAGGTAAACCAGCAAACACATGTACATAATAAAATGGCATTGCAAAGTATTTAACCTTGTATGAATTGGATTGGCATTGTAGAATTGTGCACATGCTGATCCCCACCTTCTTTGAAAAACATTGGCACCGTTGAAAGTTTTTTCATAATATTTTGTCAATTGTTTGCCACTAAGGGGGGATCCACGGGTGGAAACCCCTCTAGGGAGGGGTGTTGGGGCAACGCCCCCACTGACAGTGATCGACCTGGCCGGTCAGGTCACAGAGGTTTAGGGGAAAGTCCTTGGCGGGGTGCGGGGCAGCGCCCCACACCGAAATGATATATTTCGTTTGCAATTGAATTTTCCAACAAGCACTACATCAATACCTTTCTTACTAGTCAAATGATCGGCACATAAATCTAGAGGGGGAACTAACTCTGTACTAGACATGGTAATGGGCACCGGAGGCACCATATGTGTATCACTTGGATTTTTTTGAGGACCTAGGTTACAAAATAGTGGGGGAGCAGGTTAATTAGGACGTAAGGAGTGCCCATTCATATCATTACTACTTATGTACTAGATAGG
Source organism: Allium fistulosum (assembly GCA_030737815.1). Classification (NCBI taxonomy): domain Eukaryota; kingdom Viridiplantae; phylum Streptophyta; class Magnoliopsida; order Asparagales; family Amaryllidaceae; genus Allium; species Allium fistulosum. The sequence goes on along the minus strand of CM060907.1, from coordinate 416,628,175 downwards.
ACCAGTACCAACTAAAGGGATTTGTATAGCATTAGTATGCTGGATAGGAACAACAATAGATATTTAAACAGGCATTGCGTTTGAAGTTAGGTAATTTGGAAACAGTAAGCATATGTAATTTTTGGTTGAGTGCTCATATTTTGACTAAAAGAGATCAACAATTCCCGACTATTCGTCATATCAGAACCATGGTTAGTGTCGGAAGTTTGCAAATGGTTCAAGGGGTCTAAATCTTTGGGAGGTTGCATATGTTTGATTTGCCTACAAGGAATTCCATCTGACACTATATATGTGTAGTGTATGTGTGTGTTCGTGTGTGCGTATATATGCATATACATACATACAAATTAAATTGAATATGTATACCTAAATATACATTGATTTAAATATTCTCTTATCGTAAATTCAATTAGAAAGATCACTCTTTCTTCTTCTTTTTTACTTTCATTGGAAATAAATTGAATATAAACCATTTGTTTTCATTTCTTTCCTACTTCCATTCTCTTATAAATTGATATACTACATCATAATAAGCATCCTAACCTTCATATCCATTTTAACAAATCCATGTGTTGACCAACCTTCATATCCATGTTAACGTATCCGTGGAGTGACCTAAGTTGGATATACTGCTAGAAAGGTTTGTTAGTGTTTGTCTATTCATTTATTGTGAAAGAAACTTGCACCTTTTAGCCTTAAGATATTACAATTAACTATTACCTAACTTCCGTTATCCAAGCTATATAGATAAAAAAAACTATATCTATTTGCTACTTTTTCTGTTCTACCAGTACACTAACGAGAGAAGTAAAAAGATTTTTTTTGCTTTACATTATCTATACTGGTTATTGGTTCTCACAAGCATTGATCTTTGCTCAACTTCCGAAGCAGTAAATCGACATGGGTGGCATAAAACTGAGTTTGAATTCAATTCAAATTTTGTTGATAAGATGAGAAGGATTAAGATTTCTCCATCATTTGTAGATGAGAAAAGGAAGGCGATTGAAGACGTAGACAAGGACAGAAGATATGCTATTTGTGCCTCATTAATCCAAGTGAAAAGTCAAAAACAATTGAGCCATCAAAACATAGAGATGGAATGTGTCGAACAACGTAACTGCATGTTCAAGGTACGCAACTCCATTTCTTTTTGTAGGAAACAACATATTAAATATCCATTGCTAAAAACTGAGAAATCTGAAGTGCACCTTATTCTTTGCCTTTACTCTCTACTAAAGGGTATATTAGATCAATTCACCCTAATGAACCCCCTAAATTCAAATTTGATCTAAGGGTGTTTTAATACAAGTGAATATAATTAAATCTGTGTCTATAGGGTAGTCATATTGCTCTTATAATGTAAAAATATGCGACGGTTCTATTTTTTTCTATCTCTCAACCGGGCTTCAAGGCAATCAAAAAAGGGATCTACTAATAAAACAGGAGCTCGAGAGAGACAAGGACAAGTTCCAATAAGTACAAATATATTGCGTAGACCCATATACATTTATGGTCTATTAATTGTGTATACAAATGTTGCTTACATTGCTATTTTTGATATTATGACGAAACTGGATGAAATTTGCTGCTGGTAAACTAAAACCAAGACATTTCTCGTTCATTTCACAAAACTTATCAATTTTGTTAGATAAAATGGGTCAGATCCAATACTTAGTGAATTATAATGGAATTCATGGTGTTTTTGAACAAAATGTGTTGATTTTCTTTCTAATTTTTTTTAATCCAGTATATTGATGTGAGTACCTAAGGGTTATTCAAGGTCATATAGCCATCATTGACATATACTATAAAAATATGTTATGAACACTTATACTGTCAAATTAATAATGACTTAGCCCAAGAACTGCCTACATATAGTATAGTTCATTGTTTATTTCTTTATAGATCTCAAATTCAAGAAGTACAAAACACAATGATCTATTTATGGAAAAAAAATAAAAAAAAATGGCTAACGAAAAAGTCATGGTTCCACTATGAAGGTCGAGCTTTCAATGCATTCTAGCTGCATTGTCCTTGGAATTTATCAGTATGTGTTGAAACACAAAGTATACTTCTCCAGAATTTATAAACAATGATTTGAGTCTCTTACTCCTAAAAAAACAACAATGTACTTTGTATTTTGATCTAAACTTTTTTCCATCTGAAAATAAAAACTAATGTAAAATGAGGAATTCAGATGTTATTTTGGTAATTTGGTGTGTGGTCTCCTCCTGATGTTTTTTTTCTAGAATTTGACAAATTGGAATTCTATTATTCTAGCTTTTTTTACCTGTTTTTATGGATATTCGTTGGGCTTCTGTATATCGGGCCATAACCCGTTACCGCCAATAATAAAGAGCCAATTAATTCAGTTTTCACGCCACATAAATGACAACTTGCTCATTTCCTTTCCTTCTGTAATTCACACTCTTTCCCTCTTCACGCCGCAAAATCGAACTCGATTATGCCTCTCATTCTCTGATTTTCACTGTCATTCCTTGATTGGTGAGATTTTATTCATCTTCATCGCATTCATATTCGCATTTTCTGATTCACACGTTACCAAATTTCATTTGAACGCCATATTCTTTTTATTTTTATTCTTTGACATTAGTGAGTTTTGAAATTTCATAGTTTCTCACGCTGCGTAAGTGGATTTTTCTGAGTCGTTTATTATCTGTTTGAGGTTATATGTTTAATGTGCATGTTTAATTTCTTGTTTGGGCTAAATTTCTTAGTTCAATTTGGTTTTGAATGTTTCTTGATACCCATTTGCTAGTTAGTTTGTAATCTCGCTTTATGATTTCCTGTACAAATTTTGATAATGCTTAATCCTGATTCTTGAAGATCGTGCCATGTTTGTAACTAATAGATAAGGTTTTAGTTAAATTCGAACCAGGACATAGCTTTTAGAGAAAAAACTGCATAATGTAGTATAATTTTGTGGATAACTACCTTTATGCATTTTACTAAAATTGTAACTATCGGCAACCAGAATTAGTCCTTAATGTGAGAATATTTATATTTTGACAGGAGGTGTGGAGTAATCGGTATGATTATAGTGTATTGTGATGTGATCTCAGATGATAGGGAGTGGATACGAATCAAGATACATAACACAACTAGTAAAGGCTGTTAATCTTATTAAATCGTGATTCATATATGTTTAATTTGACTGCATTTTGGCTTATGGGTTAGGTTGTATTTTGTTCTTGATAGATTGACCATATCCCAAGATTATATTTCTTAATCCACAACAGTCCAATTATCCTTTGGTTGGAATCTTTAACACTTGATGTGGACCTTTATTCAATCCAAAGATGTTTAAAAAAAAGAAAAAAGAAAGAAAGAAAGGAAAAAGAACTATCATTTCATACTGCAAGGTAGTCCACTGCATAATTGTTAACAGTTTGAAAGTTGGACCCAACCATCTGGTATAAGTCATATTTCTGGGGAAAGGATGGTGTACTGTCCACAAATAATAAGTATTTGTGTTGTCATCTAAACATAATTCTTTCATTATACTTTTGAGCTTTGATTATGTTTCATGAAAACTATATAGTACTTGATTTATCTTTTTAGTGGTGCGCAAATTGGCTGTTAGTCCATACTACTTACTTTGATATTTGATTCCGCTATCAATGGACATCTAACATCTATATTTGACACTTAAATTTTTTAATGTTATCCACTGAGTTCTTATAAATAAGTAGCTACTATATTGTTTAATTGGTCATAATCAAATAATCTTTATTTCATTTGCCAAAAGCTGAATTGAGCTGACATTGGATGCAGACATGGGGTCTCCTTCTGATACTCCTGTTCAAATCAGTGCACAAGTGGTTTGTTCTTTTTTCCTGGTTTATTAGATTTGAGCTTAATTTATATGAATCCACATTAACAGTAAATAATTTTAATCACTTTATAGGTTGGAAATGTCTTTATTGAACAATATTACAAAATTCTTCATGGATCACCACAGTCAGTTTACAAATTTTATCAAGACTCGAGTTCTATAAGCCGCCAGGATGTATGTGGTATAATAACATCAGTTACTACCATACAAGTAAGATCAAATTATATCCATATTTTAGAATCCTATGAAAATATCTTGTTACTTTATCATTCATAAAGTTTAGAAAAAATATTGCAATTTAATTTTCGTTTATAAAATCGGTATTTCATTTTTTTCCTGTACCTCAACTTCTTGGATTAATTGCATACACCATGTTGAACAACTCTACGCAACATTTTGTTCCATGTGTTGTAAATCAATATTATCATAGGAAGAGCTGCGATATGGTAAGATGAACAATTTTCATTTAGATCGTGTACCTTGTTACTAAATATACCTTTTCTTCCAAATTTGTTTCTATAGATTTTATTGTGTAATTTGATTCCATGTATTTCATTTCATGTAGTAACAACTGTAAACAATACTATTATTTATCGCTGATGAGACTAGACTTTGCAGTGTATAAAATATAAGCATTGCTTCAAATTTGTGACAGGCCATTAGAAAGCTTATGGTATCCTTGGAATTCGAGAAGTACATGACAGAGATAGTATCTGCTGATTCGCAACAATCATACAGTGGTGGGGTGTTTCTAAATGTGGTTGGATACTTGATTAAACTTGAAGACAAAACAGGAAGGTAATTCTCCCAGTCGTTTTATTTGGCGAAACATCAAGCAAATCCTAAGGTATCTCCTGTGATTGCAAAAATGATAGGAAAGATGGATGCCTGGGCTAAGTAATATGCTTATGTTTTCTTCACACTTGTATTAGTACATTATGCTAGATAATGTTGTTATTATGTAATGTTGGAGGCAAACTGCTAATTATGACCAAGACTGTTATTATGTAATGTTGGAGGCAAACTACTAATTATGACCAAGACTGTTTTTATGTAATGTAATGTAATGTTGTTATTATGTAATGTAATGTTGTTATTATGTAATGTTGTATATACATATATCTATCTGTGTGCATATATATATAATATAATATAAAAAAATGAAAATTGAAACAAATGCTGAAAATTAATATTATATAGGATAGCATTTGAAAAACGCTATTGATTCATCAAACGCTATCGCAACTCTATATGAGATGTAAGATTTATGCATCAAAAACGCTATAATAGAATCAAAAACGCTATAGTAGAAAATAAAAAACGCTATACAAGAATGACAAAAAATGCTATCGAAAAACATTGTAACGCTATAACATGGTTTGATGAAACGCTATAAAATGTGCTCAAAAACGCTATAGAAGTTAAATGAAGGATTAAATTCCCTATAGCGTTTAAGTTTAATAACAGAGAAAAAACGCTATGGTAGGGTGCAAACGCTATGCACTTTTGTAAACGCTATTAGTTATTATAGCGTTTTCCTTCCTGCTATGTAATGTTGTCGGCCTACCATAGCTTGTGGTTCCACGGCGTTCTCTGAAACGCTATAGTAGCCTGTTATAGCGTTTTTAAAACGCTATAAAACCCTTAAACTGTTGTAGTGTATATGTATGTGTGTGTGTGTGTCTATATATATATATGTATATATATATGTATATATATGTATATATATATATATGTATGTATATATATATGTATATATATGTATATATATATATGTATGTATATATATATGTATATATATGTATATATATATTGTTTGCTATTATGTGATGTGTTGAACATTTAGTAGTTGTATTTTGTTCTGATAGATCCGTTAGCTATCTGTAGTTTTGTATTAAGCATTTACTGAATATGTCGATCCACTTGAGATAGAAAGAACATTTGAGCATTAATCGACGTATTTAATAGATGTTTAAGACAAAGCTATAGATGGTCACTCCTAACCAGCCCTATTCATCGCATTAGCAAACGGTATTACCTAGTAATACTCTTTGTTAATGTGGGCCTCGGGGTGGGGCGTTACATTAGTATTCAAATTTAAAAATTTACCAGAGGGTCCATGGTTGTGTAAATGTTGTGAAATCAATTAGAAATTTTAAAATATATTAGAGGGTTCGAGTTGAGAAGAAAGCATGTCAGCAAATTATAAATGCAAATCTCTATCGAGTCATGAGGACTCATGACATTAACTCAACTATGAACTTCCTCTTTCTCTTTTCATATATTTTTAACTCAATTTCTATTTCCATTATACTTGAATTTGTATTGATCATATACTGAATAAAATTTAAGTGCTATTACAGGTAAAAACAAAATCAAACCAAAGCACTCAACGAACCCTGAGAGCACGACAAACTCCAGTATACTTAAAGAGGACAAATCAGACGCCTGACACGAGATAATTATCAACAGTTCAGTCAACACAACACCACGGTTTTCCTGTAAGAAATGTTGAATCACTGCTAAACTCAATTCTAAATTAGGAGAAAATCTATATATATCAAATCTATTTTTAGCAAATGATTTCAAAAGGAAATTTCTCAAATTATATCCTTCTGTAACGACCCGTAATTTTAACTGTTTTAATAACGTAATTGGTTGAAATTTTGTGAAATTTTAAACGATAAAATTTTGAAATAAAAATTTAATATTTGAAATGCGTCTAGTTAAACATAGCAAACTATAAATTTTCATTCGGAAATATGAAAGTTTATTTCGTGTGTAATTTTATTTCAATTTAATCAGTTAGGAATTGATGAAAATAAAATGTTTTCGAAACCTGAATATTTTTACATAGAAAAATTCTAAATCATCTTCTGAGCAAGACGTCATTTTTCGTTTTTCCAAATTTGGGCTTCTTTAGCTTCGTCGATCTTATTTTTCTGCGTTTTTCCTGCATTTTTCGCTAGTAGAAAATTCAAAATTTTATAATTCAATCATACCACTGATATTTGTATGCCATTGTGATCGCCTCGTCACGTTGATCTCCACGGTATATTCAATTCTGTATTTTTGAAGTCCGGGAGAAGGCAAAGTCTACGGAACGATTCCCGAATCGGTTTTGAAATTTTGTCTTTAAAATTGCCGTGACCATTCGTTTACTCGGCTGTTCAAAATTAACACCCAACTATCTCTTTATATTTCCTAGAGAATTTAATTTTGCTATCACTATTCCTGGTCCATTCAACTTGACATCGAATAACTCAACAGCCTCTCATAATTACTGTATCCAACGCTCTGGCCTTACCATTCCCTATATTCTTCATGATTCACTATTGAATCCAGCTATTTGTTTTGTCACGTTCATTCGAAAAAAAAATAGGCAAAACATAGTTTAGCAAAGCTTTTCTTCTGTCACTTGCGGGCATCATGGCTTCCTCCACAAACCGCTTGCCTCCCCTCTCTCATTTCCTTTCGTCCAACCTTCCCCTTAACCCGCAGCGCCTCTCAAGACGTCAGCCTCCATCCTCTTGGCCTCCTCCCCTGACCAACACCACCTCAACCTCTCCACCTACCCACGTACTGACCATCTCCACCTTTACGGCCGCGACCACTGCCGAGATCCACCAGCACCGAACACTACACACGCGCTTCTCCGCTCGTGTTTCCTTCACACAGTAGCCGACGCGGCAAGTTCAACTTCCCCTCCTCTAACCCGTTTCGACTCTGCTCCTACCTGCTTTGTTCAAACAGTTTTCGCCCCTGTTGTTATATGAGGTATTATATTAATACTTATACTATAATATACATATAGCTATGTATACTATTATATAAATTTTGATATGTTGCCTACAAGGTTTTAAATCTCGGATTTCGGTCACGTCTCATCTCGAAGAAATTGGAGAGCTTATCTCGTATCGGGTGAGATCTCGAACGAGATGAGTGCATCTCGGTCGTCCATCTCAGATTTACATCTCGATTTCTAAAATTCATTTCGAAGTTATCTCGGAGTATATGTCATGTCGAAAATTAGTTTTCATACACCTAAATTTATAATACTAGTCACTACCGTGAGGAAAACACTATGTGCTTAACTTGAATATATCACATGCTTATCATTAGTAATTTAGTATGGAAAAATATCACTTGTATCATGTAAAATAAACAAATAACTAGATTTCATGAATAATGTTCAATATAATATCATATGAGATAAAGTAGACACGAAATAAACCATAACATATGCACCTTTACTTTGCTTGATCATTCACTTAACTTTCCAACACAATATAATGTATCATTTCTACCTTTTATGATTTATAGTGTTGCAAGGGAAATCTTCATTTTATAACTTCAAATACAAAAGTCTACAAGTAGAATTAAGATATTCTATGTCTGATTATAGTATTTAATTATTAGCAAACAAAATCTCATTATTAGGAAACTAATAGCATAGATATTTCAAACAAACGTACAAAATAACATACATAGCACAAACAATTTTCAAACATTTAGTAATATTATAAGAAAAGAAAAAAAATGATGTAAGAATGAACATGTAATCATCAAATGAAATTAATAGATGAAAGAGAATTCCTTTATTGCTTAAAAATAAGCCTTGAGAAAAAAAATTATAGCAGCAAAGACTAAATGAAATCAAATTGGGAATCCATTTGAAACATAAAGTTGAATAAGCGAAGCCCAAAATTTATAGCCGCAAAAAAATAGGGTTAGGAGAAAAACTCAAGAAAGTGTCGAAAAAAGAAAAATGAAATCGGATGTAAATTAATTTGGATCAGAAACCTAAATGAAAATCATAAAGTGAAATACTTACCATAATCGATGTAGATTTTATAATCTTATTACACTCGTCACTGCCGTAAAATAAGAGACGAAGATTAAATGAGATTTATATAAGAAATAAGGGTTGAAAAGTACAATTAAGAAGGCTTAAATTAAGGTAAAGGATGAGCCAGCCCAATACGGAAAAAGAGTTGATTTTTTCCGAAATTCAATAATTCGACCGATATCTCACTATTAAATCTCGTCCGAGATACTGAACGAGATACTGAAATATCGTCCGAGATTTGGTGCAGACGATATTCAAACGAAATAGCCTGTTTCGAATCACCCGGTCTTGAAAACGAGATCTCAGCCGAGGTCTCAACCGAGATGAGCGAGATTTAAAACCTTGGTTGCCTATATATAATACTCATGATATATTATATATAAACTGTTTTATATCGTGATGTAGGCATTTGTAGGTGTATTGGTTTATGTCAGTATTGTTTGCATTGTATATATGATTTGCAGGGTGCCATGAAGTGAGAGGTCGAAGTGATGGAATAGTGTAACGACCCGTAAATTTAACTGGTTTTAACAACGTTATTAATTGAAATTTTGTGGAATTTTAAAAAATAAAATTTTGAAATAAAAATTTAATATTTGAAATGCGTCTAGTTAAACATAGCAAGTGGTAAATTTTCATCCGAAAATATGAAAGTTTATTTTAGTGTGTAATTTAATTCAATTTAATCACTTAGGAATTGATGAAAATAAAATGTTTTCGAAACCTGAATATTTTTATATAGAAAAATTGTAAATCATCTTCTGAGCAAGACGTCATTTTTCGTTTTTCTAAATTCGAACTTCTTTAGCTTTGTCGATCTTATTTTTCTGCGTTTTGCTGCATTTTCCACTGGTAGGAAAATTCGAATTTTTATAATTCAGTCGTACCACTAACATCTATATACCGTTTTGATCGTCTCATCATGCTAATCACTATAGTATATTCATTTGTGTGCTTCGGAGTTCGGTACGCGGCGGAAACCGCGGAACGGGTAGCCGTATCGGCGCCGAAATTTCAAACTTTTGGGTCCCTGTCCATTTCAAATTTCCCAACGGTCGAATTCAGACTGTCATTGCTTTATTATCTCCTATAGTCAATTTATTATACGTGTTATTACTCCGAATCATTCATTTCGTTTTTTTTTTATTTACTTTGGACCAGTTCTTCTAAATGGTAAGAGCGAACGTAATATAATGTTAATTGCTCACGTCCCTTTGGTACTTGGAGCTAGCCCATCACCTTCAAGTTCCAAAAAAAAAATTTGACCGTTTCTTTTATTATACTTTGCTTTTTTCTCTCTGTCATCTTGGAAAAGAAAAAATATATGGGGAACCAAACTGCTCCAGCCTCCTCATGGAACACCCTCCCACTCTTCATCTCTTCATCAAATTTTCTTTCGGCCTCTTCCCCACCCTTCAATAGCCGAGAAGCACAAGAACGCGCCCACTACCCGTGCTTTCCCCTCTGCCTCCCCACCATCAACCGGAGTCGCCGTGAATTGCCACCACCGTTCCATCACTCGACCTCTCACTTCATGGCACCCAGCAAAATCGACAGCCGTTCTTTCCATTCTTCCTCACCACCCCATGCCGATAGAGTACCGATTAGTAAAAAAAGCAAATCCATGCACGCAACCTCCTCCCGAACCCCACCATCCACCTCTGCTTCCCTCTCTCTCTCCAGCGCGCTTCCGACAGCCCACATCCAAGCCTTCCTTTCCATGCAACTCGACCCCGTCACCCAAATCCAAAGCTCTGGCCGAGCACCATGGCCGAGCATGTCCAATCGCCTATAACCGCACCCACCTCATCCACTAGCTTCGCCTATCAACCTCCGCACTGGCATCATTGACCGCCAACCGTCCCCACGTGGCCTATTTCTCTTCTGCCGTGCTTCTCCGTGCCTTCTTAAGTTTGAAAAAAAATGGTTAGTTTTATAAACTGCTTATATATTGAGTTGCGTATCTTAATATCCATACTATCTCCATGCAATAGTTACATAAGTATAGCCTTAGTACTGCTTATATATTGAAGTACTGTTTATATGAAGAATATTATATGTTACATATTTTTTTTTACATGTGGCCTTATATATATCTTTGCCTTATAGAAAGGTTTACAAACTATATTGTGTATAAATCTACTTAGCTATGTTTTATAAAGTTGTTTACATAGTTCCTGTATGAGTGTGAAGAACCTTTTAATGTTGTAAGCAAACTTTTTGCAAACAGTAGTATTGGAGGGAATAGTGCTTCCTTAAATAGCAATAATGATTACTTGTTTACATGATACAAGTTATGATTCCTTCAAATGTTTTGTTCCATTTTCCAGCTGAACTATTTTTTGTTCTGTAGTGGATTTCTCTTTTATATAAAAAAAATTTAATATATGTATCATATATGTGTATCTCATATGTAGGCATGGGTTTTAAATATAATACATCAGCATTGATTTTTCATGTGATGGTACTGGTAGCATTTTATACAATGTATATATATAGATATGGAAGTTATACCATTTATAATTTATAAATTTTACATAGTACAAAGGTTTATATATTTATTTTCTACAATGTTTACTTGAACAGTTATATTAGTATATTGTAATATTAGTTAGGAAATGATTTTTGTACTATGTATGTAATATAATATATTTTTATATATATTGAATTGAAATTCTGTCCATATTGACATGGTTTCCTGTCGAATTTTTGCCACAGCCGTTCTAATCGTCATTATCCGAATCCGCATTCCAGCACCAGTCTTCTAGCTTTGTCAATTATCCATGCTCATCCGTGTCCGTTTCATCTTGTCCTCATCCATCTTTAGCCTCGAAAGGTGAGCAATCACTCACAATTAATGTTCTTTTGTTTATTAAATTTGATCTCAATTGAAACGACAATTGAAATATGTTGTTGTTAGTTATCTACACTGTTATATATATGTTTTACATTTATCAGTTCACCTATGACATTTGACACCATTGTCTGTTATTTATACAATGATAATCCAGTTTGGTTGTTAAATGATTGATTGATGTTGACATTGGACATTAAATTGTAAATGTTGTAAGTGATAAATAATTTGAAATTGACGTAGAATAGTTAGTTTTGATATATGTGATAAATTTGATTTGATGACATTTGCATAATATGACCACTTTAAATGTTTAAATAAATTAACACGTAGAAATATGGTTAATCACACCTTGAACCATTTAAATGTATGTTGTATAGATTGATGTAGTAGGAAATTTAATAATGAATATCAAGTGAAGAACCGTATAAATATTAGTGTAATAATCTTTAATCTACATGAAATGATAGTGTAGATTCTAGAAATAATTATATTAATTTGCACAAACAACAATGTAAATTAATACGATTATTTCGGGATTATTTGAATTAATTATTGGATTGGTATTGATGTTTGTTATTGCTTGTTTATTTACTTTGACACCATCCCAGTTATCACACTGCAAGTTCCCTTTGCTATGCTCTGATTTTCAAATTGAAATGGAATCGGGTTGAAATGATAAATACCCAAATAAAACTTTGACTTAGGATAGAGAATTAAATAAAACCCGATTGGTCAATAATTTGATTTAAAAATAAAATAAAGGTTTTATTTGAATAAGTAATGAGGTTTTGAAATGAAGTTGGAATTTTGAACTTTAATGAAAGGAAATGTTAATATTTAATAATCTGAATCAAAATATTAACATAGTAGTTGATGAAAGAACGTTGTTTTAAAATTTGGAATTATTAATAATATAAAGTTTGAAATTATTTAATAATTAAGTTTTGAAATTATTAAATAATTAAATAAGATTGAATTATTTAATAATTAATTAAATTGAAATCTTTAATAAGTGGAATTGAACTTCTTGAATAAGTGAAATTTAGTTTCTTTATTAATTAAGCTTTGAAATTGTAACTAAGTAAATAAATAAGTGAAATTGAATTTTCTTTAACTAGAAATAGAAATGCAATTTATTGAAATTAATGCAAGACTTGTAATTTAAAGAATTGATTTGACGAATCTAATTCAATTAAATGTGAAGTTTTGATATAATGAAGTTGAACTTAAGTAATTGATTTAATGAATTGGAAATTAAATAGAAATTGTTTTGAATGACAAAATTACTTAACGAATATTAAATGAAATCGATCAATGAATTTAAATTGATTTGAATGTTAAATTAAATTGATTTAAACGATTTCGGAATGAAACTTATATACGAACTTGAATCAATATTTGAATTGTTTTAAATAAAATTGAAATTGAATTATAAGATTTTGAAATAGTAATTTGGAAGTTTTGAAACGTAAATTATGGAAATTGATATAGGAAGACAAATGAAATGTTGATTTATAAATTCTAATTGAAATTGAAATTGATTCTGTTTTGAAATATATTAAACGACCAATCGGTGTAATAATTACGAAAGTTATTAAAGAGACCGGAATCGGTTAGGGACATACTCACTGTCTAAACCAAAAACCACTTTAATAACTATACGCGGAGTATGATCCAGAATGAAGTGGTTGGAATGACGTACGTTGATGATTGAAGAAAGAGAATGATAATGGATAGTCTTGACACTTGTGTCAAATTGGAAATGACTAAAACAGGAGCCGTGCCGGGCCAAATGGAGTTAGCTACCTCGAGTGAACACACTTCTTCGAAAACTACTCATTACTTGTTATCGATTGGTGCACCCTCGAAATTTTGGGAGTGTTGTTTCGCGGTGCTGCGATCGTTGCGGCGATGCGTTCTCACCAGTCCGGATCAGGCAAACGGTAGTTTCACTACCTTGGGTATTGCCTCATGTGCCTTGTCATACTTGTATCCTTATATACGCGACCACTATGATTTGTTTTGTGTTATACCTATGGATTACTCCCTGATATCCCACTAGTTTACGGTGGAGTTTACAGTATTGTATAGACTATAAAACTTATATAAAATGTGTTAAGGGGGATAATGGTAATGCCTTAACACTATCTTGATACTTTATATTACTGATAGGCATTATCTATTTACCGTACACTACTACATAGTAGATAGTTTAACGGATCCTTAAAGGATGGTTATTCCAAACATCCTTTGAGTTACTTGTATTTCAGTTGCTATTTCACTTGAGTTGGATTATTGATATAAGAATGTTAATCCTGACTCGAGTATTTTGTGTTTTGCTTTACGCTCAGGTCAGACTGAGTGTACCAGTATTCGAGACTCGCCTTTGGAGTTGGAGCTTCGCTTGGAGATCCAGCTATCTATCTAGTTTCAGATATCTAGTTGATTCTAGTGATGCATTCTGATATTGTATTTGATCATTGTATTCGAGACATCTGTTATACCTTATTTAACTCTGATATGTATATAGTAGCTTCATGAACTACTATCTTTTGTTTTCGCTGCATTTATTACTCTGTGTCTGTGATTTGTGATTATTTATTTACTGTATATGTTGAGTTTTGCCAAATTTAAATTAACAATTCGGTATTTTGAATTATTCAAGTCCGACATGTGCGGATGCGAATGGTCTAAAATAGCGGGTTGTTACACCTTTTAAGAAAACTATTTTCAATCACCCCATGGCCCAAAGGGGAATTATTTATCCCAAAAGCATGTTTATGCAACTAATTTGAGATACTATATAACATTACTAAATGCACATCAAAAGACTTCAAACTGAGTAATTTCAATGTTTCAAAGTTTACTAAAATCCTGAGTGGAGATAAGCACATTCATACTTTTTTTTAAAAGGTTTTGAAAGCACAAAAGTTTATTGGAACTCAAACTAGAGTACCCTATTCTCAACTAAAAGGTTGTTGGTTCATGAATCATGACCTCCTAGTCTCCTATTTGAGATTCGTGTCCCTATTGTGAGAACAGCAAGAAAGTTATTGTAGAAGACCATATTAAAGGAAAATTCCTTTATTAAAAGTATTCATGAGTCCAAACTAATTTTTCAAAAGATAAGCCCTCAATATACTTAAGGGGGGTAATTATAAAGTTCTTTCTCTTAAAGGAGAATCCATTTTAATTGGCCAAAAATTATTTTCATATACAAATACTCAAGCCTACGATGTTATTCCGTAGCACCTCCTAGAGGGAGGGACATAAGCCCACGACGCTATTCCATGGCACCTCTTAGAGGGAGGGACATAAGCCTACGATGTTATTCTGTAGCATCTTCTAAAGGGAGAGATAGAACCCTTAACGTCCAAACCACCTCTTAGGGGATGGGTCAGGGTAGCACCCATCAGCGGCCTTCTGGATGAAGGTCGGCTAAGTGTATATCCCTTTAAGATAAGGGAAGCCCAAAGAGTGGCTCACCAAAGAATGGACTAAGATGTCCAAGCCCAAAGAGTGGCTCATCAAAGAATGGACTAAGATGTCCAAGCCTAAAGAGTGGCTCATTAAAGAATGGACTAGGATGTTCAAGCACAATAGGGCTCCAAACAGAAGAATGAGGACAATGGTGTCCACAACTCAATATCAAGGGTTAAAACCCAAAAGGATAAATGGTTACAAAAAGAAATCTATCCATTAACTGGGACAAAGTTAAAATCCTACAGAATGACACATAAGAGACAACAGGACAAAGACGTCCAACACTACAACCGAAAATAGTCAGAAAATCTAGAATTATATCCAAAAGAAATAAGATATGAATTAGCAGATTCTAAAACATCTATTGCCCGAGAAATAGTTACCATGTCAAAGGACTGAGAAATCTACATCCCCATAGATGACAGGGGACAAGAAAAGGGATAAAAGAAATCCCCAGCATGGAATTAAAGGCCAAAGTATATACAAAAGCCAAAAGAACAGAATGGACAACAAAGTATTTCAAATGGTAAAAGAAATTACACACAAGAGATAAGATAAGTAAACCACTATAGAATCCTCGGAAATAGAGTAATCCCTTAGAACAAAAGAGACTCTATAGGTATGTAGGAAGCCAGTATTCCAATTAATCACAAGGTCTTGCAGATACAACTCAACTCGAATTTATCTAAATTTTACTAACCAATAGGTCCAGGAGAGTGTTGTTTGGCCAAAAAGATTACTAATTTGATATTGAATGAATTTCTAATAATCAATTTGTCAGTTTGGATCCTGACAAGGTTTTGGTTAGGTTTCTGATTTATGGATTTTCAATTCCTTTTTGTGAAGATTTTATCTATGACGATTTATTGACTTCATGAAAACTAATTAATCTCATTGGAGAATGTCTATAAAGGCTTCATATTGGATTCCTAGTTTTAAGATTTCCCAATTCCTTCATTAACTTTCAAAATGGTTTATGAATTTTACACACATGAATTTTCATGATGATTTTTCATCATTTGTTTGTTTATTGAGTTCCTGAATTCTTAACTCATTTGTGGAGTTTTTATGATAATTTATGGGTTTCTCATTGAATTTTGCGATGATTTGCTGATTTGGCATTCGTGATTTCTTGCTAAATTATTGGTTTAATGATTTTCCCAACTGATTTCTATGATGATTCAAGAATTTAACGTGTTACAATTTCTTAATGAATTTTCATGATAGTTTCCTATTGATCGTTTGTTTCATTAGTTCATGATTTCTTGGTTCCCTTTATTGATTTTCCATGATAATTTATGAATTTTTCATTGACCTTCTGATTTTGAATAAGAATGAACAGATTTCATATTACATTTTCTAATTCTTGGATTTTTAATTACCTTATTTAATGGAATTTAAGCTTCCTTACTGATTTTTGTGATGATTAATGAATTTCATATTTCTAGTTTACCTACTGGAAATTTTGGGTGGTTTTTATTGGGATCTTACGTTGATGAATTTTGAAATTACTTAATGATTTTCATGATGATTTCTGATCTCCTTATAGGGTGTTTGATATTCCTTTATAAGATTTTTGATTTCTTTTAAGAAAGTTTTCTTCTTTTCACCAAGAAAGTCGAAGTGGAGATGAGGGTATTCCAAATATATTTTTTGTAAATTTCGAAGAAAGAAATGTCTCGCTAACTTCGAAGTCTTTAAGAATAGTACATTTTTTAGAGTAAAATTTTCTCAGATTAACATACTGACATAGATAGTCTCCTGGGATGACATGGCCTAAAGAACTGATACCTTGAAATAGCACAACGAAAAGAAGCTAAGTATAAGGAGCAATCCTCTGATATAAAAATACTAACGCGGAGCATGTTAGCAATTTAAGGGTTTTAAGATGATCCATGAATTCGAAGTAAATCATATAGAAAGCTTGTATTATGCAGGAATTCACCAGATAATTTCTATTCGCTATTTATTTTTAGGATAAACGAAGACCGTAATCATTCAAGGTGGCAAAATAACTCCATTACATTTTTAAGATGTGTGGAAGAGAACACCTAAATTTTCCCACCAAAATATCAATCTGGGCCCGTTCAACTTCTTCCCTCTCTTACAAAAAATAATAATAATAACATTAAATCATTCATCTCCGCAACAAGAAGAACACTAATGGCGGCCTGTAATGTTCATCAAATTCATCCCGAATTTGTTAACACAGAGGTGCCACACTACTACTGCTGCTACGCAATGGGACTACTAAATCAACCTTAAGTGGCGGAGGAAGTGCAAAGTGCGCAATCCAGCCATGCAAATCATCAACAACCCAATTTTTTCAATAACCACTTAACGACTACGTGCTCCATGCTTTACAACTTAAACACTACCATGTTCTGGATGGTTTTAGCAATCTGGGACACCTCCGATGAGAACCCCACGCTGGTGATGTATTCTCGCCCTACCAGTCAATATGGGTTGAACCCAACATCATCAACTTAGTCAATTTAACTCTATACCTTTCTCCTCTCCCAAATGAACTATGATTAGGGGTTATTTTATCTTTTTTCTAATCGTCCCCGATGTTTAATTCTGAAATAGTGACATCTTTTGGTATATGTATATGCTGACTAGTTATTGACAGTATATAAGTTAATGTTTTGAGATTCTAGTCTAATTAAATTTCTGGAATGATGTTGTGTAATTAAAGTAAGTTTAATGGATTAATTTTTGCTGAATAATGTTTTGTCATACAGAAAGAAATTAGAAGATTTAGGGCGCTGACTTTAAAGAAAACATGGTTTCATCAATCCTTAAACTTGTTGATCTTACCTAACAAAATAGAAAACAAGCTTCCTTAAAAAGTCCTAAGTACCAAAACACACACAAAGTTTAAGTCAAAACTTAAACAGTCTTAACCTTCGACAAAGTCAAAAGATTCATAGAGAAGGCTTTCGAAGAAGTCGAAAGGTTTATAGAAAAGTCTTTTGACAATGTCGCAAGGTTAATAGGAAGGGCCTCTTTAACCTTATCGAAAGCTTGTTGTCGAAAGGTTAGGAACAGGAAATAATCCCTAATAGCATGAAATTGATTTCCCCATGTTGAAAAGGTCTAACTCGAGAAAGGAATATCAAGAGCATGTAGTGATTTTTCTCCAAAGGTTCATTTATTTGAACTGGTATCTACAAATCAGGTGATATTATTTCATAATCTTTAGAAGTTTGATTATGGTCATTATAGAGGAATTTAACTGAGAAATATTTTCTTAATGGCATCTTAAATATTAGCTTCATAAATTTAAGATTGCTCATTAAGGACTCATAACAGAGTTACAACTTTAATAAGAGGTATTATCTATTTTTTACAGGAAGTAAAGAAGGGAATGCATTGGAGTTTTGTCCTAAAGAACAAAAGCTTCTTTCATACAAGGGGGGATAAATGTTAACTATAAAATATTCAAAAGAACGAAGGTATGAAGAAGGGTCACGAGAGCATAAGGAAAGATCAGAAAGCACCAGGATGTTCTAGTTAATCGTACCTTCTGACAAGGAGCTTTCGGGCGAAGTCCAAGGCTATCTTTCAAAGTCCATAGGCAGGACGATGCTCCAAGAATCCACCTTTCGACTAGGATGAGAGGTCTTTCAACAAAGACAAAGGAGAAGAAGCTCAAACCAAACCTTTCGAAGGAGTCGAGAGGATGTTGCCATCAGGTTTAATAGCTTTAAACCTTTCGAAGTAGTCGAAAGGTTCCGTTCAGGAGTTCTTACCTTTCGAAGAAGATGGAGAAATCAAAGCAAGCAGGTGCAACTCCATAATTACCTTTTCGAAAGCATAGCATGCCTTTTGAACCGGTTAAAGCACATTTAGAATACCTTTTTACTAGGTCGAAAGGTTTTTATAAAGAAAGAAATGCTCAAAAGTCAGCAAATAATGGTAGACAACCATTCGAAAACATTGAAGGGAAACACAGCACTCGACAACAATTAAGTGAGAAGCAACCTTCCGACAAGGTCAAAAGGTTCACAGCAATTAGGAGGAGAGCTACCTTCCGACAAGGTCGAAGGGAACACAACAGTAGGAACAAGGAAAGCCTTTCGACAACATCGAAAGGTTCGTGAAAGCTTCAGAAAGGCAACCTTCCAACAGAGTCAAAAGGCTTATGAAGACATCAGGTAAAGCAACTTTTCGTCAAAGCCGAAAGGTTCATGAAGGCATCGGAAAGACAAACCTTCCGACAGCATCGAAAGGTTCATTATGGCATATAAGGTGCAAACCTTTCGACAAAGACGAAAGGTTTGTAGTTGCATGTAAAAGGAAAATCTTCCGACCCAGTCGAGAGCATGGAGTCGAAAGGGGGCCTGCGTCTATAAATAGGACCCGAGGGGTCATGTTCTGGTGAATCCGATTTCTACTAATCTGATCTTGTAACTTCTTAATAAAAGTATTGTAATCCTAATTGAGTATGATTTGAGGAAATTTAATAAATTGAAGATTTTATTAGATATAAAGGGAAGTACTTAGCTTTGTTAATTATCTTACTATTTGCTTAAATCTTTGTAAGTTTAATTCATATTTTCAAGTTCCACCCCATCGGAAGGTTATTGTTGACAAGGTTGACGACACTCCTGTGTAAATAATAACTACAACCTTTCGAAGTCTTAAACCCTACAATCTAAAACTTTCGATAAGGCCAACAATTTACTTAGATCAACATCCACTGAAACCTTCTGAAACTATTGGCTCAATTGTATAAGTCTTTCGACAAGGTTGGAATCTACTCAATATAAGTGGTTAAACCTTTCGACAAGGTCGGAAGCCGTTATCTATTCACCAAAGAAAACTTAATCTAATCAAAAGAAGGCCATTTGTGAAGACTTCAAGCAAGCTCAATAAAGCCGGAAGGTCACCTAGCCGAAGTTCTACACTTTTCGACGATAACGGAAGGTCTGATACAGGGTATATCAACTAAATAGGTTAAATTGGAAGGCAGACTTAGAAAGGAATCACGTCCTTTGTTGTCCAAAGAAGAAATCCATCCTTTTTATTATATCTTTGGGGTCTTGACATGAAATCTTGTTAACATTTTGGTGCTAGAAGGAGGACTTGAACCTCCGATCTCTTATAACTTTCATCTCCGATCAATTGCATAAAGTATGGTAAAAGCTAAGAGTGGTAACAATAATACCAACAAAGAGGTTACATCGCAGTCAACCATTAAAGGTCAATGGACTCAAATCCTAACTTAGGCAATATAGAAATAAGGCAACCTTCAACCCTAACGGAATTGGAAAGCAATGTGATCAAGGTTCCGAATCAATGGCCACAAAGGATAGAAGTAAAGGAGTGTTCAGAGAGAGCTCCAACCCAGGAATCAATAAAGATTATGGAGAGAGAGGATGAAGTGCAACCTCCAAATGAGATAGAAAATCAAAGGTTAAACCGAGATAGTTAGGTAAGTAAATCACTTGAACAGTTAGATAGCTTTATCCATGAAGACAACATGAGTAGTCACAGAAATGAGACCAACCAAAATGACAATCTACACCATATGATAGTAAATGCACTTGGAGGAAAAGAAATTTATGACCCTAAAGAATATGTTATCCTACAAAAAGCCCCCTTTTCCGAAGAAATAATGGCGACAAATCTTCTTCCACACATTCAAATTCCTTCACTAAAATATGATGGAACAACTGATCCAGATGACCATCTTGTTGTCTTTGAAAATTGGATGAACTTATTCAACGCTCCGGAGGCAGTTCGTTGTAAACTTTTTCCTATTACTTTCCACGGAGTAGCTATTAAATGGTATAGGAGTTACCGAATGGGAACTCTATTCTTGGGAACAATTTACCTGCGACTTTATAGCTCAATTCGCTATATTCAGAGATACAACTATGGACTTTAGTTTGTTAGCAACCATCAGACAAAAACTGTAACGACCCGCCTTTTTGTACAGTTTAAGTCGATGATCAAACACACACATCAACTCAAACCATTCAAAATGGAGGATTGTTAATTTGGGGTAAATAAGAAAAGAAAAGAAAAGAAAAAAAGGAAATGAAACAACACAGAATCTCACAGCGGAAGGCTAAAGTATGATAATAAAATAACAGTTCATGAAGCTGTTAATTAAATGAATACATTTGAAATGAATACATTTGATTATTATTATACAACATTTATCATAGTTACATACACAGCAAATATCATACAACAATGCAGTGGAATGGAATGAATATAATAGTAGTAGATAATATACCAAATCTTCGTCTCCGTCCTCCAAGGAAATGATCTTCAACCTAAACTGAAATGCTCAGGCTGACCCGAGCGTAATGAAAAGACAAAACACTCGAGTCAGGACTAAAATATCCTTATGAAAGTTAAATCAATCGTAATAAATATGAGTGTAAACGGCGTCAGAGATGTTTACGGGGTTTGACATCTCCTATCCAGTGTCAACGTGCGTGCAATAACTCAAGAGATGTTACGGGATTTTCCATCTCTCAAGGATCCGTTAAACTATCTATATATACAATAAGATACGCTATATAGATAATGTCTAAAGTAAAGTAAAGGTATCAAAATAGTGTTAAGTCAACGCCCATTCGCCGCTTAACACATTTATATTCCCAAGAGCATATACAAGACCGTAGTTTCCCCAAAACCGGAAGTCACCAGAGGGCAATCCATATACTCAAGGTACAAACCATAACGTAGTGGTCGCGAATAGGATAATCAGTATGACAAGGTACATGAGGCGATACCAACTAGGATACTAGTAGTTGCGTGATCCGGACTGATGTTGAGCATAGCCAGCAGCTACCCCAACACCGCGAAACAACACTCCCAAATCAAGGGGTGCACCCAAATCGAATCACAAATGTAATAGATATGGTATCGAAGAAGTGTGTCCGCTAGAGGTGGCGAACCTCAATGGCCCGGCGCGGCTCCTGTTTTAGTCATGTCAGCGGTCATCCAATATCGTTCTCTTTCTTCAGTCAACGCGTTCACCAGACCATCCACTTCATTCTGGATCAACACTCCGCGTATAATAGTTATTAAAGTGGTTTTCGGTATCGACAGAGAGTATGTCCATATCCGATCCCGGTCTCTTCAATAACTACGTATTATTACACCGATGGCTCTTTTACATTTTAACTCGATTCATAATTGATATCAAAATATCATATTCGCTTCAAAAATCAAATCCATTTCAAATATCATCATATCTATTCAAAATGTAAGATTCCGTTTCAAAAATCATTTTTCGCCTCAATATCTCATTTCAATTTCAAAATCATTTCGAATTTCAATTTAGGTTGCAACTTCATTTAACCCAATTCGTATTTAAATTCGAGATTTAAATATAAACAATTCACCTTATTGACCAGCTTGAAAATTTTAGAAAATAGTTTTAAGTAATTTAAAAGTAGTTTAAATAATTAAAATAGTTAAATAGTTTAATAGAAAATATTTAAATAGTTTAATCGAAAATAATTTGAATATAAAAATGGTTTATATAGTAAAACATTTTGAAAATCAAATTAATTTCAATATTTAAAGAATATAGATTTTAAATCAATTATACTAAAATATTCATTTAAACAAATTCCAAAGTCAAACCGGTCAACTTCCCAATTTCCTACCCAAATCAATTTCAATGTCCATTTCGATTTAATTGATTCAATTCCGATTTCAGCTCGAATAAATTTTGATTCCATATAAATTTCGAATTCAATAAACCAAATTCCGTTCACTTTCAATTTCCAATTTCAAATTAATTTCCAATTCCAAATGAATTTAAATTTCAATTCCAAATTAATTTAAATTCCAATTTCAATTCCAAATCCAATTTCAAAATATCGATTTAAACATTGAATCAAATTTTCTTTTAATAACAAATTTTTGAATCCAAGTTTCAATTCTAACTTCAATCCTGAAATATCATTTCATATAACTTTTCTTAGAAATATTCAAAGTTCGAATAAAAGTTAAATCTTTAAACAAATCAATTTTCGACATTCAATCATATTCAATTTTCAAATTTCAAAGTCTCAACTTAATTATTTAACAAAATTCCTTTAACCAAAATTCATTTCAACATTCCAAACTCAATTTTTCGATGAATTCAATTTCTATAAATCGATTTTTATTTATAACTTTTATATCAAAACATTTAAATAAATTTCAAACGACGATTTCAAAAATTATTAATTTAGTCAAATTCAGTGTCCGTATATAATTTTCTATCCTATGGCCAAGTGATTATTTATTTCAATTAAATGTCAGGGATGAACATATGTCACTTAAATTAAATCACAGTGTCATGTGTATGCATAACAGTATATATATAAACAAATAAACATCCAAACATTCAAACATCAACCAATGACATCCATCACAATACATCATCCAATAGTCAATACAATTCATGGCAGTTTCATAGTTATCAATGTCAGGTGATTCAATCGCAATTCAATTTTAATTTCAATTTAACTGGCAATTTAATTTTCAACGGTTAATTCAAATGACAATCTATTTGACAATTAAATTTTATAAAACAACGACAAATAAAATCATAACACTTCATAATATCAAATTTAACTAGCATAAAGATATTTAGTACGTTGTGAGCGTTATAAAACACTCACCTTGATTTTACGATTTAAATCAAATCGAACGACGTTCGATTTACTCAAAATTTTCTCTAGCTCCAAATGATTCCGATCCAGTTGCATAGCGTAGTGCTCGTCAATACGAGTCCAACGGAAGAAACGTTGTCCAAAACGGACCTCGCATGCAAAAGTTATAGCCAAAATACGAACGTCATTAGCGGGATAATTAAATAAATAATTAACTTCACTAATTATCAATCAAATCCTACCCTATCTTCTCCAATTCGAATTGCCTGTAGCCAAGAAAAACATGCCGTGCAAACCCATGTCCCACCGTGCATTTCAAACCGTGATACGGAGCTCCGGTTGACGAAATTCGAATCCGTCTTCAGCGACGAACTCTCCTTCACGATCTCCACCTCCCCGTACCATCAACATCAAGCTCGGCCACCACGTGGAAGTCGCGACCTGGAGACCCCCTGTACGAACGCGAGCAGGTCGCGCGTCCCAAACCATAGCCGCACGCCACCAAAACATGCTCCGAGATGCTATCTTCGACGACGAGTTCAAATCAAAGCTCCGTTTCGCGAATCGATCGCTAGATCCCTCGATTTCCCAAACCCTAGATCGCCACTATGAACGGCCTCGACCCCAAACCTTGCCGCACCCAGCAAAGAGAATATCAAATTGAAGCACTCGATGAAGTAGGAATTTTAAAACTGGTTTCGTGATTTTTAGTCGAGTAGAAATGGAGTTATGATTTTTCAAAGTTTCACCATTCATTTTATTTTTATTTTCTTCTTTCCTTTCTGCCATTTGCGTGTGGAACAAAGGAGAGGGAGACGTGAATGGAAAGCTACAGGGACAATGAAGAGTTTACAGCTGAAAAGAAGGGTTGACCAGTCAAAATATAAATTTTAAATTAAACCGATTTAAACGAATTTCTATGCGTTTTTGGCTTGCCCCGGACGAACGGTAAATCCGTTTGACTTGAAATTTGAAATCTTACAATAATATCACATTACGGATCCGATGAAACCGGTTTCGTCGAAATCCGAGACCGTTTTAAAAATGACTATTTTAACTCGTTAAATTAATATTAAAACAATTTCGATGCGTTTCGAGCTGCCACGGTCAAACGACAACTCCGATTGCTACGAAAATTGAAATCCGATAATAATAAATTATTACGGATCCAATGGAACTTGTTTCGTTCAATTCTGAGACTGTTCAAAAATTAGCTATTTTACAATCGATAATTAAATATTAAAATATTCAATTTTCCCAGTTCAACTTAAAATTCAATTTTAAAAGTTCTATAACATTTCTATAACTCCAATATGATAAGATAAAATTTTACAAATCATTTTCAATCATATTCAACTCGATTTTCAATTATTTCTGAAATTTAACTTATTAAATCATTGATTTAATTGCCTAATTAAATCCAATATTCGAAAAATATATTATTCGACTGTTTAATTCCAATATAAAATTCCCAATTTTAAATTATTAACTTTTAAATCAAATTTCAATTGTTCACAAATCCTATTTTTAAATTTCACAGTAATTAACAATCTTTTACAATTTAGTTTTCCATTATAAATCCAATATAAAAGATTATATTAGATTCAGCGTTCAATTATATTATAATTCAAATTCAAGTTATTTAATTCCAAATGAATTCTTTTGTTTCGATTTACACTTTCATTATTGAATCAACTATTTACTTATACATTATTATCAATAGTTTATAATTCATTTACTTTCATTTTCTCCAGCTATCATCTTATTTAAATTCACAGTAATATTAAATTACATTCATTTACGTTGATTTCCATATTATAACTTCAATATTAAATCTACCATTTTATTTATTTCATTATTTACAATCAAATTCAATTCAATTTAATTACTTGTTACATTCAAATTTAAATCCTTACTTACGTTCAATTACAAGTTAACATCCGTATTTAATTTACAAATAAGTTATTTCAGAATTCAGTTTTGTATTTTAACTTGTAATTTACATTTAACAACACAAAATTTTATTTCCTTCGGATTTTTATCCAAAATTTTCATTTTAATTCGTATTTTTAAAGTGTTAAAAATACGGGTCGTTACATTCTCCCCCACTTAAAACTTTTCGTCCTCGAAAAGGAATGAGAAGGGGAAACTATCATTTAGATATAATTCACTCAAAATATTCTACTTATTTGCAAAATTTAGTTATAGGATTTTTAAAATCTCAAAATTTTCTAACTCCCGGATTTTTGAAAAATTTCGGCAGCACCTCCTTTGCGCGGCTAGGACCGAAAAATTTCACAGTGGTAATAATTGCATGATATACATCTCATTACAAGAATGAGGCATCCCAAAACATGGGGAACACAATAATATACCACAACATAAACCGTAATCCGAGAACGTACCTTTTATTTAGCGTTTATTAGCATTTTAACTTACATTTTGCATTAAGCGCAGAAGCGAGCTCCACAAGCGAAGCGCAACCCCTTTGCTACCTACTAAAATTCTCAATTACCAAGTTAGAACCATGCATATAAAGATAGATTGATATACTTAGCATAAACAACATACATATAACATGTTTTAGCTTCAAAACTGAAATTCCAATTCCAGGGCAGCAAACGAATCTCAGATTTTGGTCATCTAAACGATAAAATTTGGAAGTGGAATCTAAACAAAAGTTGTTGCATTCATTTCAGGCTTTCCGGAATGTCCAAAATCATCGAATTCGGACCATCCGTTCAAAAGTTACGGCCGTTTTACTAAAAGGATACGCCTCAGCCTGGGCAATGAATTGCGCAGGTCAGCGACGTTCCCTCACGTTTTTGACCCTCTAAATGACAGAAAAACACAAGACATTTAAAACAAAAGTTTTAGCTTAAGTTCTAAGCTTTCCAGAAAGGGCAAGATCATCAAAATCCGATACACCAGTAAAAAGTTATGGCAAGAATACTAAGGTGCTTCAGATTTCTACTTCGCACAGGCCAGCGACTAATATTGGTGTTTTAAGCCTAGTGGATGAAGGTATTT
Organism: Allium fistulosum; assembly: GCA_030737815.1. NCBI lineage: Eukaryota > Viridiplantae > Streptophyta > Magnoliopsida > Asparagales > Amaryllidaceae > Allium > Allium fistulosum. The sequence goes on along the minus strand of CM060907.1, from coordinate 416,601,467 downwards.
ATCAAAACATTCTAAACAAAACATGTAGCACAGTTTCCAGGCTTTCTGAAAAGTCTAAGATCGTCTAATTTCGTTCAACCATTTAAAAGTTATGGCTATTTTCATTTCAGCTCTCTTTGAGTATTTTGGATTTTTCAAATTTTGCTTTTATTATTTCAAAGTACAAACCATCAATCTTCAATTTTTCTAAAGAAACAATCACAAACACAAAGTCGTTTATTTTCTTATATATCCATGAAATAAGTTTACATTCGATTTGTTTCCAATTTATTCAAGTTTGTTTCATTCATAATTTAAATTCAAGTCAATTTGCTTCAATTTAATTTGAATTCAATTATATTTAATTTCACTTTGCTTCAAATTTGAATTTAATTGTTAAATTTTTTTTTCCTTTTATTCAATTCCATTTACACTAATGAATTCTATTTAATCAATTACCATCCATCTAACAACCAATGCATATCAAATATTAACATCCATCCATAATCTACACTAAATCAATTATACATTTCCAAGTCAAAATTTTAATTTCATACACTTCCAAGTTTATTGACATTTAGTTTTATTCAAATTTAATTAGTTTCCATTTACTAATTTTATATTTAATTAATTTTAAATTTAATTCATTTTACAACTTAAATTTCCTTTATATTTACAACTATCAATAGATCTTCACATTTTTATTATTTGCAATCATACTTGTATATTATTCATTTACTTATCCTTATTAGCATTTTAAACTTTTTAAGTATTTGGTAAGTTATAGCTATGCAAATAGAATGTAGTTAAACAATATACAACTTCTTTTCATTCAATTTGAGTGTTATACCTATTAAATAAATTTCCAATCTATTATTTTCCAAATTAAGGGTTACTCCTACAATTTTAATAATTTTTTTTTTTTTGAACACTTAAATTCAATTTCACCTTTTTCAATTCATAAGTTTCTAACAATTCAAGATTTACTTTAGTTTAATAATTAAAATCATTCCTTATTAGAGAACTTAAGAATTTCAACACCGGATTCGATTAAACCCCCTTTTTTTTTAAATATATATATATATATATATATACTAATATCTTTATATCTCAAATCATACTTTTAGAAAAATTTTAATCAGCATTGAAATATATATATATATATACTTATTTTCATTACATACTTTAGAAAATTTCAATTCAAGTTCTATTTAATCCAAAAGAGTACAGTTTCTAGTTTATTTCAATAGTTTAAAGTCATTAAATATTAAAGAACTTAAAAATTTCAACTCCGGTTTCATTTCAAATCAAGTTTGAAATAATATATACTTATATTAATATATATCAAGTCATACTATAGAGAATACAAAATAAAATTCAATTTTAATCAAAACAGGGTTTAGAAAAACTATTAAGTGATCTCCCCCACTTAGACTCTCGAAAATAAAGTCGATGATGCGTGCACTCATCACCGGAATCATTTTCTAGTGTCAAGAGGGGAGTATAACACTTACTTCATTTGAAAATCCTTTGAAAACAATTTCTAATCGAATATACTATCATATAATACTTATATTATACATTTCAAATTTTTGATAATAAATTTTCAAAACACCGGAATTTAAATTCTCCATCTTAATTTAAATTCATTTTTATTTTATTTTATTTACCATTTATATTCATTGTCAGTCATATTTACAAGTTTCATTCCTTAAAATCGTCTAATAGTCAATAGTTAGAAATATTGACTAATCAACAATAAACGATGATAATCTAATATTATCATCTCCTAACAACCAATACAATCAACATTTATAAATTTTCAAGATAAGTCTTTTATATATAGAATATAATCCAAAACAATATTATGTCAATCTGTCCTATTCGAGTGTTTAGAAATTCCTATCGATGCCTTGGCGTCCCAAGTACCAACCAGAATTCATAAATACTCAACGGAACAAATTAACACAATATAAAATCATTTTTATATCAAAATTACAAATACGCTCTCTCATATACACTCAACTCATTCATATAGTTTACCTCTATTTCAATGAGTTATTCCCCACAAGAGCCAAGGTAATCTAAACCAAAGCTCTGATACCAACTGTAACGACCCGCCTTTTTGTACAGTTTAAGTCGATGATCAAACACACACATCAACTCAAACCATTCAAAATGGAGGATTGTTAATTTGGGGTAAATAAGAAAAGAAAAGAAAAGAAAAAAAGGAAATGAAACAACACAGAATCTCACAGCGGAAGGCTAAAGTATGATAATAAAATAACAGTTCATGAAGCTGTTAATTAAATGAATACATTTGAAATGAATACATTTGATTATTATTATACAACATTTATCATAGTTACATACACAGCAAATATCATACAACAATGCAGTGGAATGGAATGAATATAATAGTAGTAGATAATATACCAAATCTTCGTCTCCGTCCTCCAAGGAAATGATCTTCAACCTAAACTGAAATGCTCAGGCTGACCCGAGCGTAATGAAAAGACAAAACACTCGAGTCAGGACTAAAATATCCTTATGAAAGTTAAATCAATCGTAATAAATATGAGTGTAAACGGCGTCAGAGATGTTTACGGGGTTTGACATCTCCTATCCAGTGTCAACGTGCGTGCAATAACTCAAGAGATGTTACGGGATTTTCCATCTCTCAAGGATCCGTTAAACTATCTATATATACAATAAGATACGCTATATAGATAATGTCTAAAGTAAAGTAAAGGTATCAAAATAGTGTTAAGTCAACGCCCATTCGCCGCTTAACACATTTATATTCCCAAGAGCATATACAAGACCGTAGTTTCCCCAAAACCGGAAGTCACCAGAGGGCAATCCATATACTCAAGGTACAAACCATAACGTAGTGGTCGCGAATAGGATAATCAGTATGACAAGGTACATGAGGCGATACCAACTAGGATACTAGTAGTTGCGTGATCCGGACTGATGTTGAGCATAGCCAGCAGCTACCCCAACACCGCGAAACAACACTCCCAAATCAAGGGGTGCACCCAAATCGAATCACAAATGTAATAGATATGGTATCGAAGAAGTGTGTCCGCTAGAGGTGGCGAACCTCAATGGCCCGGCGCGGCTCCTGTTTTAGTCATGTCAGGGGTCATCCAATATCGTTCTCTTTCTTCAGTCAACGCGTTCACCAGACCATCCACTTCATTCTGGATCAACACTCCGCGTATAATAGTTATTAAAGTGGTTTTCGGTATCGACAGAGAGTATGTCCATATCCGATCCCGGTCTCTTCAATAACTACGTATTATTACACCGATGGCTCTTTTACATTTTAACTCGATTCATAATTGATATCAAAATATCATATTCGCTTCAAAAATCAAATCCATTTCAAATATCATCATATCTATTCAAAATGTAAGATTCCGTTTCAAAAATCATTTTTCGCCTCAATATCTCATTTCAATTTCAAAATCATTTCGAATTTCAATTTAGGTTGCAACTTCATTTAACCCAATTCGTATTTAAATTCGAGATTTAAATATAAACAATTCACCTTATTGACCAGCTTGAAAATTTTAGAAAATAGTTTTAAGTAATTTAAAAGTAGTTTAAATAATTAAAATAGTTAAATAGTTTAATAGAAAATATTTAAATAGTTTAATCGAAAATAATTTGAATATAAAAATGGTTTATATAGTAAAACATTTTGAAAATCAAATTAATTTCAATATTTAAAGAATATAGATTTTAAATCAATTATACTAAAATATTCATTTAAACAAATTCCAAAGTCAAACCGGTCAACTTCCCAATTTCCTACCCAAATCAATTTCAATGTCCATTTCGATTTAATTGATTCAATTCCGATTTCAGCTCGAATAAATTTTGATTCCATATAAATTTCGAATTCAATAAACCAAATTCCGTTCACTTTCAATTTCCAATTTCAAATTAATTTCCAATTCCAAATGAATTTAAATTTCAATTCCAAATTAATTTAAATTCCAATTTCAATTCCAAATCCAATTTCAAAATATCGATTTAAACATTGAATCAAATTTTCTTTTAATAACAAATTTTTGAATCCAAGTTTCAATTCTAACTTCAATCCTGAAATATCATTTCATATAACTTTTCTTAGAAATATTCAAAGTTCGAATAAAAGTTAAATCTTTAAACAAATCAATTTTCGACATTCAATCATATTCAATTTTCAAATTTCAAAGTCTCAACTTAATTATTTAACAAAATTCCTTTAACCAAAATTCATTTCAACATTCCAAACTCAATTTTTCGATGAATTCAATTTCTATAAATCGATTTTTATTTATAACTTTTATATCAAAACATTTAAATAAATTTCAAACGACGATTTCAAAAATTATTAATTTAGTCAAATTCAGTGTCCGTATATAATTTTCTATCCTATGGCCAAGTGATTATTTATTTCAATTAAATGTCAGGGATGAACATATGTCACTTAAATTAAATCACAGTGTCATGTGTATGCATAACAGTATATATATAAACAAATAAACATCCAAACATTCAAACATCAACCAATGACATCCATCACAATACATCATCCAATAGTCAATACAATTCATGGCAGTTTCATAGTTATCAATGTCAGGTGATTCAATCGCAATTCAATTTTAATTTCAATTTAACTGGCAATTTAATTTTCAACGGTTAATTCAAATGACAATCTATTTGACAATTAAATTTTATAAAACAACGACAAATAAAATCATAACACTTCATAATGTCAAATTTAACTAGCATAAAGATATTTAGTACGTTGTGAGCGTTATAAAACACTCACCTTGATTTTACGATTTAAATCAAATCGAACGACGTTCGATTTACTCAAAATTTTCTCTAGCTCCAAATGATTCCGATCCAGTTGCATAGCGTAGTGCTCGTCAATACGAGTCCAACGGAAGAAACGTTGTCCAAAACGGACCTCGCATGCAAAAGTTATAGCCAAAATACGAACGTCATTAGCGGGATAATTAAATAAATAATTAACTTCACTAATTATCAATCAAATCCTACCCTATCTTCTCCAATTCGAATTGCCTGTAGCCAAGAAAAACATGCCGTGCAAACCCATGTCCCACCGTGCATTTCAAACCGTGATACGGAGCTCCGGTTGACGAAATTCGAATCCGTCTTCAACGACGAACTCTCCTTCACGATCTCCACCTCCCCGTACCATCAACATCAAGCTCGGCCACCACGTGGAAGTCGCGACCTGGAGACCCCCTGTACGAACGCGAGCAGGTCGCGCGTCCCAAACCATAGCCGCACGCCACCAAAACATGCTCCGAGATGCTATCTTCGACGACGAGTTCAAATCAAAGCTCCGTTTCGCGAATCGATCGCTAGATCCCTCGATTTCCCAAACCCTAGATCGCCACTATGAACGGCCTCGACCCCAAACCTTGCCGCACCCAGCAAAGAGCATATCAAATTGAAGCACTCGATGAAGTAGGAATTTTAAAACTGGTTTCGTGATTTTTAGTCGAGTAGAAATGGAGTTATGATTTTTCAAAGTTTCACCATTCATTTTATTTTTTTTTTCTTCTTTCCTTTCTGCCATTTGCGTGTGGAACAAAGGAGAGGGAGACGTGAATGGAAAGCTACAGGGACAATGAAGAGTTTACAGCTGAAAAGAAGGGTTGACCAGTCAAAATATAAATTTTAAATTAAACCGATTTAAACGAATTTCTATGCGTTTTTGGCTTGCCCCGGACGAACGGTAAATCCGTTTGACTTGAAATTTGAAATCTTACAATAATATCACATTACGGATCCGATGAAACCGGTTTCGTCGAAATCCGAGACCGTTTTAAAAATGACTATTTTAACTCGTTAAATTAATATTAAAACAATTTCGATGCGTTTCGAGCTGCCACGGTCAAACGACAACTCCGATTGCTACGAAAATTGAAATCCGATAATAATAAATTATTACGGATCCAATGGAACTTGTTTCGTTCAATTCTGAGACTGTTCAAAAATTAGCTATTTTACAATCGATAATTAAATATTAAAATATTCAATTTTCCCAGTTCAACTTAAAATTCAATTTTAAAAGTTCTATAACATTTCTATAACTCCAATATGATAAGATAAAATTTTACAAATCATTTTCAATCATATTCAACTCGATTTTCAATTATTTCTGAAATTTAACTTATTAAATCATTGATTTAATTGCCTAATTAAATCCAATATTCGAAAAATATATTATTCGACTGTTTAATTCCAATATAAAATTCCCAATTTTAAATTATTAACTTTTAAATCAAATTTCAATTGTTCACAAATCCTATTTTTAAATTTCACAGTAATTAACAATCTTTTACAATTTAGTTTTCCATTATAAATCCAATATAAAAGATTATATTAGATTCAGCGTTCAATTATATTATAATTCAAATTCAAGTTATTTAATTCCAAATGAATTCTTTTGTTTCGATTTACACTTTCATTATTGAATCAACTATTTACTTATACATTATTATCAATAGTTTATAATTCATTTACTTTCATTTTCTCCAGCTATCATCTTATTTAAATTCACAGTAATATTAAATTACATTCATTTACGTTGATTTCCATATTATAACTTCAATATTAAATCTACCATTTTATTTATTTCATTATTTACAATCAAATTCAATTCAATTTAATTACTTGTTACATTCAAATTTAAATCCTTACTTACGTTCAATTACAAGTTAACATCCGTATTTAATTTACAAATAAGTTATTTCAGAATTCAGTTTTGTATTTTAACTTGTAATTTACATTTAACAACACAAAATTTTATTTCCTTCGGATTTTTATCCAAAATTTTCATTTTAATTCGTATTTTTAAAGTGTTAAAAATACGGGTCGTTACAAAAACCAAGGGAGTTACTTGGTGAATATTTAAACAGATTTAGCACAGAAGCACTAAGAGTAGAAAGTACCACTGATAGGGAAAACCTCATGGCAGTTCGGTCATGTTTGATCGAACAAACTCCTTTTTGGAAGGATCTTTATATAAATGGATGCAGAGACTTACAATATTTCTTCCTCCAAGTAGAGAAATTTATTTAATTAGACGAGATGCATCATGATAAGAGGGAATCCCATCAAGAATTCAAAGAAGAGAAATCTGATCTCAAGCGCTTTGACAAGAGACCAAGGGAAAGTGAAAACCCGAAAGGAAGACGAAGAAAGAGTTCTAAAATAAATTTTGTTGTCCTGAACAAACCCCTCTCCTATATATACACTAAGAGGAAAAGGAATGAGAATTTTATTGCATCTCAAAAAGTTCGGAGTGCCCCAGAGCCAAATAAAGTGGGAAGTTATTGCGAATACCATAAGGCAAATGGACATGAAACCGATGAATGTCGTGTTCTATCAGAGAAAATACAAGGCATGGTCAGGGCAGAGTTCTTGCAAGAATTCGTCAAAAGAACCTGAAGGACATCTTGTTCGAGCTGAGAAGAAAGCAACTCAGCAAATTATAAATGCAAATCTCTATCGAGTCATGAGGACTCATGACATTAACTCAACTATGAACTTCCTCTTTCTCTTTTAATATATTTTTAACTCAATTTCTATTTCCATTTATACTTGAATTTGTATTGATCATGTACTGAATAAAATTTGTGCTATTACAGGTAAAAACAAAATCAAACCAAAGCACTCAACGAACCCTGAGAGCACGACAAACTCTAGAATACTTAAAGAGGACAACTCAGGCGCTTGACACGAGATAATTATCAACAGGTCGGTCAACACAAGCCCAAGGTTTTCCTGCAAGAAATGTTGAATCACTGCTAAACTCAATTCTAATTTAGGAGAAAATCTATATATATCAAATCTATTTTTAGCAAATGATTTCAAAAGGAAAGTTCTCAAATTATATCCTTTTAAGAAAACTATTTTCAATCACCCCATGGCCTAGGGGAGAAACAAATACTTATTTATCCCAAAAGCAGGTTTATGCAACTAATTTGAGATACTATATAGCATTACTAAAATGTGCATCAAAAGACTTCAAACTGAGCAATTTCAATGTTTCAAAGTTTACTAAAATCCTGGGTGGAGATAAGTCTATTCATACTTTTTTTAAAAAGGTTTTGAAAGCACAAAAGTTTATTGGAACTCAAACTAGAGAACCCAATTCTCGACTAAAAGGTTGTTGGTTCATGAATCATGACCTCCTAGTCTCCTATTTGAGATTCATGTCTTTATTGTGAGAACAGCAAGAAAGTTATTGCAGAAGACCATATTAAAGGAAAATTCTTTTATTAAAAGGATTCATGAGTCCAAACTAATTTTTCAAAAGATAAGCCCTCAATATACTAAAGGGGGGTAATTATAAAGTTCTTTCTCTTAAAGGAGACTCCATTTTAATTGGCCAAAAATTATTTTCATATACAAATACTCAAGCCTACGATGTTATTCCATAGCACATCCAAGAGGGAGGAACATATGCCCACGACGCTATTCCATGGCACCTCTTAGAGGGAGGGACATAAGCCTACGATGTTATTTTGTAGCATCTTCTAAAGGGAGAGATAGAACCCTTAACGTCCAAAACCACCTTTTAGGGGATGGGTCAGGGTAGTACCCATCAGCGGTCTTCTGGAGGAAGGTCAGCTAAGTATATATCCCTTTAAGATAAGGGAAGCACAAAGAGTGGCTCACCACAGAATGGACTAAGATGTCCAAGCCCAAAGAGTGGCTTATCAAAGAATGGACTAAGATGTCCAAGACCAAAGAGTGGCTCATTAAAGAATGGACTTGGATGTTCAATCCCAATAGGGGCTCCAAACAGAAGAATAAGGACAAAGGTGTCCACAACTCCAAGGGTTAAAACCCAAAAGGATAAAGGGTCACAAAAAGAAATCTATCCATTAACTGGGATAAAGTTAAAATCTTATAGAATGATACATAAGAGACAACAGGACAAAGACATCCAACACTACAACCGAAAATAGTCAGAAAATCTAGAATTATATCCAAAAGAAATAAGATATGAATTAGTGAATTCTAGAACATCTATTGCCCGAGAAATAATTACCATGTCAAAGGACTGAGAAATCTACATCCTCATAGATGACAGGGGACAAGAAAAGGGATAAAAGGAATCCCTAGCATGGAATTAAAGACCAAAGTATATACGAAAACCAAAAGAACAGAATGGACAACAAAGTATTTCAAATGGTAAAAGAAATTACACACAAGGGATAAGATAAGTAAACCACTGAAGAATCCATAGAAACAAAGTAATCCCTTAGAACAAAAGAGAATCTATAAGTATATAGGAAGCCAGTATTCCAATTAATCACAAGGTATTGCTAATACAACTCAACTACAATATATCAAAATTTTACTAACCCATAGGTCCAGGAGAGTGTTGTTTGGCCAGAAAGATTACTAATTTGATATTGAATGAATTTCTAATAATCTATTTGTCAGTTTGGATCCTGACAAGTTTTTGGTTAGGTTCCTGATTTATGGATTTTCAATTCCTTTTTGTGAAGATTTTATCAATGACTATTTATTGACTTTATGAAAACTAATTAATCTCATTGGAGAATTTCTACAAAGGCTTCATATTGGATTCCTAGTTTCAAGATTTCCCAATTCCTTCATTAACTTTCAAAATGGTTTATGAATTTTAGACAAATGAATTTTCATGATGATTTTTCATCATTTGTTTGTTTATTGAGTTCCTAAATTCTTGACTCATTTGTGGAGTTTTTATGATAATTTATGGGTTTCTTATTGAATTTTGCGCTGATTTACTGATTTGGCATTCGTGAGTTCTTGATAAATTATTGGTTTAATGAATTTCCCTACTGATTTCTATGATGAATCAAGAATTTAACGTGTTACAATTTCCCAATGAATTTTCATGATAGTTTCCTATTGATCGCTTGTTTCATGAGTTCATGATTTTTGGTTCCCTTTACTGATTTTCCATGATAATTAATGAATTTTTCATTGACCTTCTGATTTTGAATAAGAATGAACAGATTTCATATTACATTTTCTAATTCTTGGATTTTTAATTCCCTTATTTAATGGAATTTAAGCTTCCTTACTAATTTTTGTGATGATTGATGAATTTCATATTTCTAGTTTACCTACTAGAAATTTTGGATGGTTTTTATTGGGATCATAAGTTAATGAATTTTGAAATTACTTGATGATTTTCATGATGATTGTTGATCTCTTTATAGGGTGTTTGATAGTCCTTTATAAGATTTTTGATTTCTTTTAAGAAAGTTTTCTTCATTTCACCAAGAAAGTCGAAGTGGAGACGAGGGTATTCCAAATATAATTTTTGTAAATTCCAAAGAAAGAAATGTCTAGCTAATTTCGAAGTCTTTAAGAATAGTGCACTTTTTTAGAGTAAATTTTTCTCAGGTTAACATACTAACTTAGATAGTCTCCTGGGACGACATGGCCTAAAGAACTGATACCCTAAAATAGCACAGCGAAAAGAAGCTAAGTATAAGGAGCAATCCTCTGATATAAAAATACTAATGCGGAGCATGTTAGCAATTTAAGGGTTTTAAGATGATCCATGAATTCGAAGTAATTCATATAGAAAGCTTTAATTATGCAGGAATTCACAAGATAATTTCTATTCGCTATTTATTTTTAGGATAAACGAAGATCGTAATCATTCAAGATGACAAAATAACTCCTTTACATTTTTAAGATGTGTGGAAGAGAACACCTAAATTTTCCCACCAAAATATCAATCTGAGACCGTTCAACTTCTTCCCTCTTTTATAAAAAATAATAATAATAACATTAAATCATTCATCTCCGCAACAAGAAGAACACTAATGGCGGCTTGTAACGTTCATCAAATTCATCCCGACTTTGTTAACACAGAGGTGCCACACTACTACTGCTGCTACACAATGGGACTACTAAATCAACCTCAAGTGGTGGAGGAAGTGCAAAGTGCGCAGTCCAGTAACGCAATTCATCAACAACCCAATTTTTTCAATAACCACTTAACAAATACCTGGTCCACGCTTTACGACTTAAACACTGCCATGTTCTGGATAGTTTTACCTATCTGGGACACCTCCGATGAGAACCCCCATGCTGGTGATGTATTCGCCCTACCAGCCAATATGGGTTGAACCTAACATCATCAACTTAGTCGATTTAACTCTGTACCTTCATCCTCTCCCAAATTAACTATGATTAGGGGGTTATTTTATCTTTTTTCTAATCGTCCCCGATGTTTAATTTTGAAATAGTGACATCTTTTTGATTATGTATATGCTGACTGGTTACTGACAATATATAAGTTAATGTTTTGAGATTATAGTCTAATTAAATTTCTAGAATGATGTTGTGTAATTGAAGTAAGTTTAATGGATTAATTTTTTGTTGAATAATGTTTTGTCATACAGAAAGAAATTAGAAGATTTGGGTCGCTGACTTTAAAGAAAACTTGGTTTCATCAATCCTTAAACTTGTTGATCTTACCTAACAAAATAGCAAACAAGCTTCCTTAAAAAGGCCTGAGTACCAAAACACACACAAAGTTTAAGTTAAAAACTTAAACAATCTTAACCTTCGGCAAAGTCGAAAGGTTTATAGAGAAGGCTTTCGAAGAAGTCGAAAGGTTTATAGAAAAGTCTTTTGATAATGTCGCAAGGTTAATGGGAAGAGCCCCTTTAACCTTATTGAAAGCTTGTTGTCGAAAGGTTAGGAACAGGAAAAAATCCCCAATAGCATGAAATTAATTTCCCCAAGTTGAAAAGGTCTTACTTGAGAAAGGAATATCAAGAGCATGTAGTGATTTTTCTCCAAAGGTTCATTTATTTGAACCGGTATCTACAAATCAGGTGATGTTATTTCACAATCTTAAGAAATTTGATTATGGTCACTACAGAGCAATTTATCTGAGAAATATTACCTTAATAGCATCTTAAAAGTAGCTTCATAAATTTAAGATTGCTCATTAAGGACTCATAACAAAGTTACAACTTTAATAGGAGTTATTATCTATTTTACAGGAAGTAAAGAAGGGAATCCATTGGAGTTTTGTCTTGAAGAACAAAAGCTTCTTTCATACAGGGGGGCTAAATGTTAACCATAAAATATTCAGAAGAACGAAGGTATGAAAGAAGGGTCACAAGAGCATGAGGAAAGATTAGAAAGCACCAAGATGTTCTAGTTAATCGTACCTTCCGACAAGGAGCTTTTGGCAGAGTCCAAGGATACACCAAGATGCTCCAAGAATACACCTTTCGACTAGGATGAGAGGTCTTTCAACAAAAAAAAGGAGAATAAGCTCAAACCAAACCTTTCGAAGGAGTCAAGAGGATGTTGCCATCAGGATTTAATAGCTTGAAACCTTTCGAAGTAGTCGAAAGGTTCCGTTAAGGAGTTCTTACCTTTCGAAGAAGATCGAGAAATCAAAGCAAGTAGGTGCAACTCCATAATTACCTTTTCGAAAGCATAGCAAGCCTTTCGAATCTATTGGAGCACATTCAGAATACCTTTTGACTAGGTCGAAAGGTTTTTATGAAGAAAGCAATGCTCAAAATTCAGCAAAGAATGGTAGACAACCATTCGAAAACATTGAAGGGAAACACAGCACTTGACAACAATCAAGTGAGAAGCAACCTTCCGACAAGGTCAAAAGGTTCACGGCAATTAAGAGGAGAGCTACCTTTTGGCAAGGTCGAAGGGAACACAATAGTAAGAACAAGGCTATCCTTTCAACAACATCGAAAGGTTCGTGAAAGCTTCAGAAAGGCAACCTTTCGACATAGTCGAAAGGCTTATGAAGACATCTGGAAAAGCAACCTTTCGTCAAAGCCGAAAGGTTCATGAAGGATTCGAAAAGCCAAACCTTCCGACGGCGTCGAAAGGTTCATTATGGCATATAAGGGGCAAACCTTTCGACAAAGATGAAAGGTTTGTAGTTGCATATAAAAGGGAAATCTTCCGAACCAGTCAAGAGCATGGAGTCGAAAGGGACGGCCTACATCTATAAATAGGACCCGAGGTGTAAAGGTCCCGGACTCGGCCTTCGAAAATCGGCACCTGTACTTCACTTGTACTCAAAATGCCGTAGATTCAAACGCTGAATCTGACTCCCCGGAGCTTATAACACCATTAAGTATAACAACACAGCGGAAGAAAGAAATGAATAATATCATATACAACTCCAATGAATACAATATCCAGAATGATATACAACACTGATATCAATATGATACAATAATATCAGAGATACATAATGATACAGCGGAAATAACAGAATTGATAACTCCAAATGATCCTCAAAAGAGAATGAGTCCAACAACTCCAACGTCAAGCTTGAAACACCAACACGATGCACCAAGATAAGCAAGAATAGTCAATGAACTTCAAAACTGAACTAGCTCCAGATAATCTACTCAACCTGAATATCTGAGAAACCCAATTCTAGACTGCCCGTGTGGAAAATTGTGGGCACCCGGAGTTAAGGAAGGGAACAATAAACTCTGAGTCAGTCATGGGACTGGTGTGAGCAACAAAAACAGTTTATCTTTAAACAAACAACAAAAGAATTTTAAACATTGAAACTCGCAATGCTTTTGGAAAATGAAACTACCATAAGACCTCCCGCCACAACCATAATGCAAACGCAGAATTGGAGGAGATTTCTTCTTATGATAGCCAAACATGCTTACTACGCAAAACAAAATTCTTTTGATATTATTACTAGTGCATAGTGTAGGAAAACCTTTCGAAAGTATAATATTAATCTTAGCCATCATACAACCATTATTGTATGCCTACTATAGCTACTATGTTCAATTTCAGGTTACTGCCACATCCCATAGCAGGTTATACAACTAAAACCGTACAAAGTTCGTATTGTTTCTTTAGATTCTCCAACAAATGGTCAGGCTAAGGAACTTCCTATTCCACATGGGAACGCCTCTGGCGGGACGCCCCGAGAACCACCTGGCTCTCTGCCAACACAAGGCCGGTTACCCCCATCCCGGGTAGTAAACCTGAGATATGCCACCCCCGGTCCTTTGGGACCTTTATCCGAGGGCCCTCGATCACACAAAAACAACCACACAGAAAATGAGATTGGAGCCACCACATAGGTAAATATCTGGGCTCCATACCATGATACCACCTTTTTCCAGAAGGAATGGTCATACCCTAGGGGAGCTACCCCTGAAACCTTGCCGCATCTTTCCTGTTTCGACCATTACCAGTTTGTGAGGTCCGATGAGGTCTCGTCCACAAAGCTACGCTTTTTCACAAAGCCATGCTTTGATCAACAAATGATCAACCAATGATCAGCAACACTTAGCATGCCACATTACCAAATTGGGAATGTATCACTAGTAACCATCAACTACAGAACCTCTGAGCTCGTACGTCTCAGAGAAGGGTATTAAGCTAAGAGAATAAATCTCCGCCACCAAGCAGAAATGTATTTGATAGAAACCAGCTTTACATCTCAAAGTGTAATGTCAGACACACATCCATACAAGTCTGTTCCGGGTTCGAACAGAACCGAAGGCACTTCCGAAGAAGCCCTTGCAAATCCGGATAATTTTCTAATCACGTCCGGACTTCCCATCACAAAGGGTGATAAAATCTCTATACCGGGGACCAGTCGGTGCAGAGACATTCGACGAGTTGTCCTTTCATTTTCGAAAATATCCGGTCTTCACCACCGGTCTCCAAATGCAATCCATATACGACGTATCATTATTCGGAATGGGTTATATGACACAAAGTCCTCACCCGGCTAAACCGAATAATGAGCGTAATATTTTAAAAACATATGGATAATGGGATTTCAGTTAAGTCATAACTTATTACCCAAAACTTTTCTTTCAAATGGTTTAAACAAATCACCATTTTAAATCTGTTAAAAATAAACAGATTCAATTCACAAAGTTCACCCAGTTTCACACAGATTTATTCATAGATTTTCCAAATCAATTTCCATTTCAATTGGATTAACTCGTCCAATCTTTAAATCAAAGATTTAATTGATAGCTTTCAAAACAATTCCTTTTCAAAAGTGAATTACCCATTCATATCTTTATCAAAACTCAATTCATAACTTTCAAGACAATTTATAGTTCACATGCGATTTAAATCATAACTAGGAAACCCTTTCTTTATTTGAAAGCTATTATCATTTGGAAAACAAGAGTTTTCATTTCAGGAAAATCCTATTACATTTGCTCAAGTTAAAGCCTTTCAAGTATAACTCGGGTTAAATTCAATTTCTCAAATAATACATTTAAATTGGTTTAAATTCATATAAACACATTTATAACTTGTATCACATTTTTAAACCATAATTTTCAATATAGAATTTAATTCCTTATTTTGAATTCAAATTCAAATTGAATTATTTAAATTTCAAGATATTCAAAATATCTTTAAAACTCCTTTCAAAAGCTTTCCATATTAAACCCCAGTTTCCAATTTCAAAATCAACTGAAATTAAAATTTCAATTTCAAAAACATTAAATTTAAATCATCTGTGACTTAACCGATTTCCTCGTGAAATCCATATTTGTGTGTGTATGGTGTAGTCTAGGGGTTTTACACACAATAGTGCAACATTACAAATCATCACAGATTCAAATACATCAATATATTTGATAAGCGGTATAAACTATAACGCTTATCGTTCATTCACAGATTCACAGATAAATCACAAATAAAATAAATTACATTCATCACAGCTTGAATTAAAACAATTCATATCACACAGCATCACATAGTAGGGATATCGAACAATTCAATCATCCAATAGAATCCAAACATTCATAAGTAAGATCAGTTAATTGTCTGATTAATTCAAATCAGATTAATTTCTTATGAATTACTAATCCTAGTTAATTAACATTAATAAATTACAAATCATTTTGATTAATTTTTCTTTAATCATTTATTAATTAGCCATTAATAATAAATTAATTAACCTTTAATTATAATTCATCAACCTTTAATTATTAAATAATTAACCTTTAATTATTTAATTCACCATTTAATTAATTATCTTTAATTAATAAATTACCATTAATTAATTAATTACCATTTAATTAATAAAATTTTGATAAGTGATCATCCCTAACCACTTACATTAATTAATTAATCTTTGATTAATTATCTTCAAATTAATTGCTTTAATTAATTAACCACAATAATTAATTATCCTTTAATTAATTATTCTTTAATTACTTGATTAATCAAACTTAAATCACTAATCAATTAACCTTAATTACTTTCATTTAGTCATTATCATTAAGTTGATTAGTAATCAAAACCTTATTTAAGATAAACCATTTCTCTTAACCAATTACTTAATTTCATCATTTGAATCTATTTAATTTAAATACTTAAAATTATTTCTATACAAGAACATTGATTAATTAAAGTTTAATACCACATCATTTCAAAACATTTGTTAGTTAATTAATTAAATACCAAAACAATTTATATTTAAAACATTTAACTTTAAATGTCTAAAAGTTGAACTCGTTTGAAATCTTATTTTACATTTTCTCTACCATTCATTTGTTTTTAAAAACTTCCCAAACCTGGTTCATGTTTCTGTTAAAATTTTAAAACCTGTTTACTTAACAAAATCAAACCCGAGCCCTAGACAAACAAACCCCGAGCAAAAATCAAATTTCCTCGAGCAACTCGTGTTTCACTTTTACTTCGAGACCAACCTTCATTTTCTCGAGCATGTCCCCGAACTTCCTCCTTCTTCCCCAACCCAACAAAACAACCCAGATCAACGAAAATGCACATGTTCACCTGTACACATGCACATACGAACGGAGATACTCCGACCATCGTCGATTTCAGCACCCAGTCACCAATGACCTCCTCTACCACTTCGACCACCCAGTAACCTTCCGACGACCCAAAAATGGAATCGAGCAAATCTAATTCCTCCCAGAAAACATACCGACACCCAAATCAACCCCTCGCCACCGCTGATGACCACCGGACACCATGACATCTCGCTTGGAGCTTCACAAATCCCCTATCTTCCTTTTCCCCCTACCCTTGTCCAACTCGACGCCGCCTCACCATCGCACTATCCACTCAAACAACATCGACAAAATCTGGGTCAAAACCCTAACTCCGCCTTGCCCGGCCATCACAGGTTGGAGAAAAATTCCACGACATTTTTCCCGACCTCGTTTGTCAACAAGCAAACTTCGACAACAACCACGACCACCATAATACCTCCGGCCACCCGCAATTGCTCGAAAATCACTTTTTGATCATCTCCAAAATGCACACTCAACTCTAAACTAAAATTCAGGATTTTCATCTTAAAAATCATGTTACCTAGAGTTGATTCGAAATATAAAATTGAAACAAAAAATTATTATATTTGATTTTAACTCAATTTAAAGCTTCCACTGTTGTTTTCTAATTTCCAGAGAATTTCAGGCTTAACTCATAAAATTAAAAATTTTAAAAACTAAATTGTGATTAAACAAACAACTTTTGTTTAAAGATCAAAACTTATCAGTGATTAGTTTAAGGGATTTTGAATTTTTTGATTAAATTTGCACTCTGTAAATTTTGAAGCAAAGAAGAATCAAGCCAAGCTCAATATGCACAGTTCAACAAAATCATAAATACATAGATTTCACCATATATAAACATACAACACAATCTTCATCACATAATTCAACACGCAATAGATATTTAGTTACTTAAACTTTTAGATTGAATGTTTACTCACAGTGTTCCAGAAGAAAAAGAACAGAGCTTTTGATGAAACAGGTTTTTGAACTTTTAGCTGAAGCTTCCTTCTCTGATTTGTTTTGATGTTTAAGTGGATGTTTTTTTAAGTTGATAATTGTTTTTGAATGAGGATGATATCACTTTAGTTTTCTTTTTTACTCAGTTTTAAAGGGGTAAACGAAAACTGGAATGAAGTTTTACTGTATGATGAATTGTTCAAGGTGACAAAATATATTTGTTTGTACAATTTTCTAGCAGAGATATTTTTCTTTGTGGAGGCTGCATTTATTATGTTGTACAATTATACTTATCCATTTTTCCATACGGTATGTACAAACTTGAGTATATCTTCTTTTGCAAGCTTTCATGTATATATATGTTTCTTCTTTTGTGGCTGAAGTGATGTTGTCTTCATTTGTTTCTTTGCATACTTGAGTGTATATTTAGTTTTTTTTATTTTTTATTTTTCTTGTTGCTTTACAATATAAATAAAGTCCTATTTTCATTCCGTTATAATATAGCTAATTTGTTTACTTTCTATTTTACAAAATTCATTAATATGTTGATTGCTTTTATTTATAACTATATAATTTATCTTATGTAGATTTATTTATAATTCTAACTCTCATACTTATTTTTAACTTAAATATTCATTATCTTGTATGTCTACATATATATTTATTTTTCATACTTTATTTTTTAAATATATTTTTATAAACTCAAATATTTATTAAACCATCAATTCCAAATTCAAAATTATTTATTATTATATTTGGGTCAAATGTCTATGTTTTTATATTATTTTCAAACCATTTACTTGAGATTTAAATTCAATTTCAATGTGTGTATATATATATATAAATTCAAACTTACTCATATATGCCCATATACATATATATTCACATATATACATCTATATACAATATTTAAATTTTAAATAATCTACATAGAATTGATTTGAACTTGGGGAAACTCGCTTAAATTTACAATTAATTTTACAATTTTAATTCAAAAATTCCATTAATTATCAATTTAAATTGAATTAAAATTCGAGATCGTTACACGAGGGGTCATGTTTTGGGGGATCCGATTTCTACTATTCTGATCTTGTAACTTCGTAATAAAAGTATTGTAACACTAATTGAGTATGATTTGAGGAAATTTAATAAAGTGAAGCTTTTTCTTAGATATAAAGGAAAGTACTTGACTTTGTTAATTATCTTACTGTATGCTGAAATCTTTGTTAGTTTAATTCATATTTTCAGGTTCTACCCCATCGGAAGGTTATTGTCGACAAGGTCGACGACACTCCTGTGCAAATAATAAATACAACCTTTCGAAGTCTTAAACCCTACAATCTAAACCTTTCGATAAGGCCAACAATTTACTTAGATCAACATCCACTGAAACTTTCCGAAACTATTGGCTTAATTGTACAAGTCTTTCGACAAGGTTCGAATCTACTCAATATAAGTGGTTAAACCTTTTGTAACGATCCTGACTCGGCCTTCGAAAATCGACACCCGTACTTCACTTATACTCGAATGTCGTAGATTCAAACGCCGAATTTGGCTCGCCGGAGCTTATAACACAGTAAGTATAACAACACAGTGGAAGAAAGAAATAGATAATATCATATACAACTCCAATGAATACAATATCCAGAATGATATACAACAATGATATCAATATGATACAAGAATATCAGAGACAAATAATGCTACAGTGGAAACAACAGAAGTGATACTCCAAATGATCTTTCAAAGAGAATGAGTCCAATAACTCCAACATCAAGCTCAAACCACCTTCACGTTGCACCAAGCTAAGCAACATCAGTCGTCCGTGAACTCCAAAAACTGAACTAGCTCCCGATAATCTACTAAACCTGACTGTCTGAAAAACCCAACTCTAGACTGCCCGTGTGGAAAATTGTGGGCACCCATAGTTTAGGAAGAGAACAATAAACTCCAGGTCAGTCATGGGACTGGTGTGAGTAACAAAAACAGTTTATCTTTAAACAAACAACAAAGGGATTTTAAACATTGAAATCCGTAATGCTTTTTGGAAAATGAAACTACCATAAGGCCTCCCGCCACACACACAATGCAAATGCAGAATTGGAGGAGATTTCTCCTTATGATAGTTAAAAATGCTTACTACGCAAAATCATTCGATATTATTACTATTAGTGCATAGTGTAGAAAATCATTTCGAAAATATAATATTAATCTTAGCCAACATACAACCATTATTGTATGCCTACTATAGCTACTATGTTCAATAGCAGGTTGCTGCCACATTCCATAGCAGGTTATACAACTAAAACCGTACAAGGTACGTATTGTTTCTTTGGATTTTCCAACAAATGGTCAGGCTAAGGAACTTCCTACTGCCACATGGGTACGCCTCTGGAGGGACATCCCGAGAACCTACCCGGATCTCTGCCAACACAAGGCCGCGTTACCTCTGTAACTAGGTAACTACTACTCGAGTGTGCCACCCCCCGGTCCTTTGGGACCTTTATCGGAGGGCCCTCAATCACAAAGCAACAATCACATAGTAAATGAGATTGGAGCAACCACACAGGTAAATATCTGGGCTCCATACCATAATATCACCTTTTTCCAGAAGGAAATGACATATCCTAAAGGGAGCGACCCTCATAACCTTGCCGCATCTTTCCTGTTTCGACCATTTCCGGGTTGTAAGGTCCGATGAGGTCTCGTCCACAAAGCTACGCTTTACACGAAAGCCATGCTTTGATCAACAAATGATCAACAACACACAGCAGCACTCAGCATGCCACGCTACCAATTTGGGAGTATATCACTGATAACCTTCAACTACATAACCTCTGAGCTCGTACGTCTCAGAGAAGGGTGTTAAGCTAAGAGAATAAATCTTCGCCACCAAACAGAAATGTATTTGAAAGAAATCAGCTTTATATCTCAAAGTGTAGTGTCAGACATACAACCATACAAGTCTGTTCCGGGTTCGAACAGAACCGAAGGCACTTCCAAAGAAGCCCTTGCAATTCGGGTATTCACAATCCCGATCGGACTTCCCATCACTTAGGAAATCTCTATACCGTAGCTACTTAGTGCAGAGACAATCGATAGGTTATCCTATCGTTCTCGCAAACACCCGGTCTTCAACACCGGTCTTCAAATGCTATCCATTTACGTCGTATCACTATTCGGAATGGGTTATATGACACAAAGTCCTCTCCTGGCTAAACCGAATAGTAAGCGTAATATTTAAAAACATATGGATAATGGGATTTCAATTAAGTCACAACTTATTACCCAAAACTTCTCTTTCAAATGGTTAAAACAAATTACCATTTTAATCTTTTACAAAAAGATTCATCTCACAAAGTTCACCCAGTTTCACAAAGATCTATTCATAGATTTTTCCAAATCAATTTCCATTTCAATTAGATTTTAATCTGTTAAAAATAAACAAATTCAATTCACAAAGTTCACCCAGTTTCACAAAGATCTATTCATGGATTTTCAAATCGATTTCCATTTCAATTGGATTAACTCATTAAATCTTTAAATCAAAGATTCAATTTATAGCTTTCAAAGCACGTTTCCAAAGATTTATTCATAACTTGGAAAACTATTTTCAATTCAACTTGAAATTCCTTTAATTCAAATTGGAAATTCATTTCTTATATGAGAGCTTTTATTCATTGAAACAATTAGTTTCCATTCTGGAAAACTAATTGCAATTTTCATAAGTTAAAACCATTCAAGTACAAAACTTGGATTAAATTTCTTAAATTTCTAAAACCATACTTTTAAATGGTTAAAAATCCATATAAAACACATTTATAACTGGTATGGTCTTTTTAGACCATAATTTCCAAATCATTGAATTCAATTTCAAATATTGAATTCGAATTTAAATCAAATTATTTAGATTTCAAATTTTATTAAGTTATTTAAAATAACTTTTATTTTTGAAACTCATTTGTAGAGCTCTCAATTCAAATTCCAAAACTATTTGGATTCACAAATTCAATCTTTACAATTGTCAAAAATCTACGACTTAACTGATTTCCATGTGAAATCCATATTTGTGTGTGCATGGTGTAGTCCAGGGGTTTCACACAGTAGTGCAACATCAATAAATCATCACAAATCAAAATACAGAAATATAGTTGATAAGCGGTATAACTATAACGCTTATCTTTTATTCACAGATCATAGATATATAAATTACAGATAATATATTACATTCATCCCAGATAAATAAACTACAGTACAGATCACACACAAATCGGAATATATCACACAGCATTACATATCAGGGATATCAAACAATTCAACATCCAATACAATCTAAACATCCATAGATAGGATCAATTTAATTATCTGATTGATTCATATCAGATTAATTTCTATGAATAAATTTGCTAGTCATGGTAAATTAATAATCAATTAATTACATAACATTTAATAAATTATTCTTTAATTAATCATTAATTAACCTTTAATTAAAAATAAATTCTTAATTAATTACTCTTAATTAATTTCAATGAAAAATTAATTTCTTAATTACTTCCATAAAGTAATTACACTTACACAATTTCATAAATGATTATCATTAATTAATTTAATCCAATTGATTGTTACAATTAATCACATTAACTAATTATTTAGATAATCTTAGTTAATGACCTTCATTAATAATTAAAATTTCTCTAATCACTTTTCTAAAGAAATTTCTTATATTAATCATTTTTGATTATAAATTAATTAACCATTAGGAACTCATAAATTAATGAATTACAAATCATTAATCTTCATTAATTAAAGTCAACTCATCCATATCTATGATATAAGTGTTATTTAAAATATGGTTGAAAACATTGTTTCAAATTTCCTTTTAAATTCCAATTTAGATTTAAAATTTGAAATAAATCCTCATTTCCTTTAAATAAAGCTCAGAACAAATTTCCTTAGCATTTTTAAATCTACATGATAAAATAACAATTGGTTATAAAGGAAATCTTAAAGAGTTTAAAATTAATTTCTTTTTTTTTCAATTTATTTAACTTATTTTAAACACTAGAGTTATAAAACTTAATTAATTTCAAAATCTTAAAATCTGATTTTAGAATTAATCCCAGGTTTAACTTTTAAATTTCAACTTGTTTAAATTTTCATTTACAAATTTCAAATCCATTTTAAATTCAAATTTTCCCATACATTTAATTGCTTTTAAATTAATAAAACAAATTGAATTTAAAACTTTATTTATTCACAACTAAGTTTTCAGACTAACTTGAACTTATATTTAAACTTTGATTTAAAGTCTAGTTCAAACCTTGCTTAAAACCTTAAAAATTTAGTTTAAATTTACAAAAACAGGGACAGGTTTTGTTTATACCTGTATAAACATTATACCCGAGCCAGTGCCGCTATACTTCGAGTCCAACCCGAAGTCTTCGAGTACACGCTCAAATTACTCGAGAACATCTCAAGTTTACCCTGATACCCAAAACCACACAAATCCAGATCGCCAGAGAAACGTGCTCCGTGCACGTGCACGTGGTTGCCGACCAACTCCAGGCGCCTCAGATGGCTCCAACACATTAGCCAACATCCACGCAACAACCTCCGACCATCCAAACTTCTTCACTCGCGCGAAATCAAAATTTGAGTGGTTCGAACTAAACCTGGAAAAACATGAGCCATCACCTCCTCAAACCTGTCAATGCTTCGAACTCACCGCCTCGACCACCGGAGGACCAGAAACTCCGGTCGAAGCTTCGTCAACACCTCCTCCTCCATCCCCCAAAATCCCCTAGCGCTCGATCAACTAGAGGGAACGCGATGATCAAAATTACAGAGCCTACCAAAACTAGGTTTAAAATTTCTAAAACCTCACCACCGCTTCCACGGTCACCGATGTCAACTCCGACTATTTTTCCCATCACCACCATAGGCTCCTCTATCGCCACGAGAAAACCCGACTCCCAAAACACCTCCGGCCGCCTGAAATCGATCGAAATCCAAATTTTCGATCATCCCAAACTGCTCTCAAACTACGCAGCTAAAAATCACCATACAAATCTCAAAAATCATATTTTTAAGTAAAGATTCCAAGTATGTAATTGAATCTTCAATTTATCATGGTTGAGTTATTTCAAAATTTGGATTTGCACTGTAAAAACCAAATTTGTAACGTCCCATAAATTTTAAACAATTTTAATAACGTATTTAATTGAATTTTTGAGAAATTTTAAATAATAATATTTTGAAATAAAAATTTAGTGTTTGGATTACGTATAATTAAATATAAGCAGATGGTAAATTTTGATCAGAAATTATGGAAGTAAATTTTATTGTGAAATTCTACTTTTATTCAAATCAGTTAATAATTAATGGTAATAAACTTATTTTCAAACCTGAATATTTTTCTATAGAAATTTCTAAATCCTCTTCTGAGTGAGACGTCATTTTTCGTTTTTCCAAATTTGGACTTTTATAGCTCCGTCGATCTTATTTTCCACTTTTGTTTTTTTTATGTTAGATTATATACTTTTTAAATTGAGTAATTAATATTTTTACTTATATACATCAGTTCTTTGTAAATGATGAATGAATTAGATGGATGTAAACAAATCGTATTTTAATTAAGTAATAAATTTTAAAATTTATAGTGTATAGATAAGCTTTATAAAATGAACGTTTTAAATTGTACGTTTGTATCCATTTGATTTATTTAGTTAGCATATAAATAGTACGTAATTAATGAAATACTCTTTAAACATATATTTTACTAAATATAAGTAGTGAATAAATAAGAAAACGTATAAATTTAAATGCGTTACTTTTATTTTAATGTGGGCGTATGTTTGATTTGATTAATGCATCTATAGTGCGCATTCTTAATAAAAATTTATTACCTTAACTAAACAAATAAATTTATCTGTAGCCTTGCATTCCAAGTGGGAAAGAAATCATTTCCCTAGCCGTTCAGTTTCTTTTAAATCTAGCTTTGATAGGTTACGTGTAAATTTCTACGCTTCTCTTTTTCTTCATTTTTCTAATAGGAATAAAATCTCTAAATTCGCGTAGCCGTTTCAAGCAAATTTATTTCTCTTTAGACGTTCAAAATCCGTTTCAAGATTGCTTGAAGTTCACGTGTAAACTTTTACACGTTCTTTTTGATTCAATGGTTTTAATTTGGTATAAAAACTCTTTTATTTACTTACCGCTCAAAACAACAAATATTTGCTTGCCACTTTTGCATTGGATTTACTAACTTATCAGCAATCTAATACGTGCGGAAACTTTCTTGCCTATATTCTCTCACCTCAATCAATGCAATCGTGTATAATTGATTTAAATTTATTTCTTGCCTATATTCTCTCACCTCAATCAATTCAATCGTGTATAATTGATTTAAATTTATTTGCCTATATTCTCTCACCTCAATCAACGCAACCCTTATAAATATAACCCTCGTACACAAATAGTTTTCAATTGCATCTCAACATTTCCTTCATTTCTTCTTGCGTGCGTGAGCTCTGAAGGTATGACCTCCATTTTCTTCTTCTTCTTCTTCTTTTTTTCATGCTTTGCTTCTCCCCTCATGTCCTCTACTTCCAATATTTGACAAATCCATCTTTATATTTCAACTCGCGTTCACAAATTTTCACGTTATAACAGTCTCCATTTAATTGATATTTTTTTTTATGTTTAATGCTTATGTGAATTTTAACCCAAGCTTTTCAGAGACGTATATATACGTAGTCTTATATCTTATTTGTTATTATAAAATATTAGTAATATACATATTTTGAAAATATAATTTGATTTTTATTCCTGTTTGAATATAACATATATTAGTATAGCAGCTGAGTGTTGTAAAAGCATTAGTGATTAATGTTGTAAAACTAAAAATTTAAATGTATAATTTTCATCTCGATTCAAGTGTGTATATATAAAGTATGTTTTGTTTTTTTCTCTTTTCTATAGATATTCGTATATAAATACGTTGTTATATGGTATGTATATGATAGTTGTTGAGTCGATTTTATAAAACTGTGTTTAAAAGTTTCCATTTTGTTTAACAATAAATTTTAATTTTACAAGGTATGTATATAACAGTGGTTTATAAGTTTAAGTAATATATGTATATAAATTTTCGATTTACATACATGACCTGGATGTATTATTCAAGTGCATGATCTATTAGTCTTGTTTATATGGATATAAAGGGACAGATTGTATATATTGGTTTCTTTTATAAAATCTATTGTTTATGTATAAAACTTTGTATAAGTTATATTTTTTAAAAAATATCTATTTAACTAGTTCGTTTTAATTTTTGTTATAATATAAATAGCTTGTAACAACCCGCATATCTATCTATTTTATATTTAAATATTTTATCGTTAGTCGGATGTTAGTCCGAAAAGCTACTTTTTGCATACGGTCAAATTAGGACTCGAGACCACCCCCATTGAGTTCAAAATGACGTTTGCGATCTTTTTGAGTGTAAACTTCGATATGTTTTGAGATAGTGAAATTTTCGTCACTTTTCCCACTTGTGACTTTGGTTGGGACTGCACCTTCTTAACTCAGCCCAACCCCCTCTTCTCTTCATCACTTCATCAAATACTTCAAGCTTCTTCAAAAATGGTGGAGGGAAAGAGAAATTAAAATTCCAAGCTCGAGATCTTTAGTAAATTCAACATCAAACTCCGAATTCAAGGTGAAGAACATAGATTCAAGCTAGGGGTTGATTCTTGCTTTGCTCTTAAGCTCTCCAACATCAATTTCGTGGAAAAGGTGAGATTTTTTATCTCACATCTTGCCTATAATCGTCATTGGACTGTTGGGAATGATTCCTCATCACTTTAGCATGTTTGTTGCATTCGGTTTGGATTGGATTGGCGAAAAACTCCAAATTTTAGTGATTTTGGTGAAAAAACTGCTACTAGGTCGTTCTGGCCATTTTTAGCTCGTTCGAAGTTAGGTCGCTCATCCATAGGTCGTAGGTCGTATTCGACCATAAGTCTTTAGGTCGTATCGACCTTAGGTCGTTAGGTCGTATAGACCTTAGGTCGTGCACCTTCAGGTCGAAGCAGCTTTAGTTTATAGGTCGTTGCCGACCTAAAATTCCCCAGGCAAACCTTAGGTCGTATGGCCTTGTACCCCTCTAGGTCGTAGGACCTTTTAACTGTTAGGTCGTAAGACTTTTTCCCTTAGGTCGCAAGACCTTAGGTCGCAAGACCTTAGGTCGCAAGACCTTAGGTCGCACCTTGTTAGGTCGCGAACCCAGTTAGGTCGTTCGCCTATCTTAGGTCGCGAACCCAGTTAGGTCGTTCGTCTATCTTAAGTCGCGAACCCAGTTAGGTCGCGCATTCTCTCTAGGTCGTTTGATTCCTTTACCCCTTAGGTCGCTTGGCCTGCATCTGTTAGGTCGCTGGACCTTTGACCCGTTAGGTCGCGAACCCTCTTAGGTCGTGAACCCTATAGGTCGCGCACCCTGTCCCTTCGTTAAGTCGCTCTGTCTTCCACCACTAAGTCGTAGGTCGCCTCCGACCTTACCCTTAGGTCGAATGACCTGTGATTCGCTTGGTCACGATTTTCCTTAGGTCGAACCCCGTATTACTCTGCGTAGGCAATCTTATCTGAAAAGCATTCATCAGAACTTCCACTTTGATGCATTTTGAGCTGATTTCCTTGGATTTTATTCACGTCTTCGAATGTGAATTTTTGTGATAGATTGTTCCAACAATCGTTTTATGACTTGTCACTTTAAAGATATGAAGGTTTTAATACTAGTAGTAAATATCAAAACTCTTTCATCAAATCGATTTCAACACTATTTTTAATATCAAAAGTTCGTTTTCTCAAACCGATTTCCAATCTACTAACATATATAAGCCTTTACTTCACTCGAATGAGAAATCGACTTAAACGACTTAGTAAAACGAGTGGTATGAAACGCTTGCGTTCACTTCGTCGGTTAGCTCTTGGACTTGTTCGATTGAACCCTTTTCGTGACAATTTCCTAGTGAAGATTTACAGCTTGTTCGTAAATATTTAAGTTAAGCAAGTGGTTATGGGACATGAAGCTAAACTCATATATTTACTAGCTTGGTGTGATTGACACTTCCCGCTGATCATGATGATCATTTTATGATTTAGACTAGCAATTGTGCGATGTCTCTTTGTTTGCAAGG
The DNA here is from genome assembly GCA_030737815.1 of Allium fistulosum. Taxonomy (NCBI): domain Eukaryota; kingdom Viridiplantae; phylum Streptophyta; class Magnoliopsida; order Asparagales; family Amaryllidaceae; genus Allium; species Allium fistulosum. Next base: position 416,573,476 of record CM060907.1, on the reverse strand, counting down.
TTAGACTAGACCGCAGTGGTGTGATTCCGACTCACACATATCTCTTTGTCCGCAAGGTTAGTCTAGACCGCAGTAGTGTGATTTCGACTCACACATATCTTTTTGTTTGCGAGGTTAGGCTAGACACCACTTGTGTGATTCCATTCACACATACCTTTTTGCTTTTTGGTTAGCCTAGGCCTCAATCAGTGTGATTCCGACTCACACATATGGGGTAGCGCCCTATGGTCTTCGGACCATCATGTGATAGGCCTCTTTCTCTTTTTATGATTTCTGGATTTCTTGTTTTGATTTCTGGATTTTTATGTCATTGACTTGTTATGAGTACAAGTTTAGGGTATGATGCCCTCTTTGGATCTTTGAGAAGATTCTCGTGATATTGATCATTTCTCATCGGTTGATCTCCTGTCGATCATCATTTTCATACTTATAGTAGTATGTCAGTATGGATATTTTACGCTTATGCCATATCTCTTATTTTATACCATGTCATCTGATATTTATAGTTAGACTGATCCGTTTATTATTTTATTAAATAATACTCGGGTCAGACCGAGATGTTACAGGTGCTTCTGCTTGACTTCCTTCCGGGATTTGCTACTCTGACTTTTGGCTGACTATTTAGTTTAGCAGTTTTTGTTGTATACACTTGAGATATGGACTCATAGTTGTATTCTTTTGGTATAGCACGTGTTGCTATTTTTTTGTATTATTGTGGAACTTTTTGACCACTACTCTGATGTACACTTTCATGTGTTAGTTATATATTCATATCTTCTTCCGCCTTTGTGATATGGATGTCTGTGACTGCTTTGTGTTATGTTTATTTCTATGTTTGTTTCCGAAGATTATTTTATAGCCACCGTGTGATAATCAATTACATGGATGGTCGCTCCTCAACAGCCTTATTCTCCGTGCTAGTTGACAGCACTACATCGTAGTGTCCTTGACTAGCGTGGGTATTGAGGTGGGGCGTCACATAGCTACAGTATAGTTTCATATACATTAGGTTATAGGGATGATGTTATATATATTTGTTTATTTAAATTATTGTTTTAAATCGTTATATATATGTTAATTTGTTAAAAATCTAGTGTACGGTGTTTATTTATATCTCAGGTTTTGGTTGTTAAAATGCATGGTTGTAGAGATAGGTAGTTATATTATACATTTCAAAGATTTTGGGTCTAGTCGTACAAGTGTTATGATGATTTTTCAGCGTATAAATTATATTGATATAAAATATAGGTTGATTTTAGTATACGTGTTCAATTTAAAACAACGATGTTTGAAATATATATATGTAAAATTTTATTGTGTTTGAATTAAATATCGATTTGAAAATATATGTTTTAAATTGATTTTTTTGAAAATTATATATGCAATGTATCTTCTTCATCGATCCCGTTTTGATTTGAATTCTACTCCTATTTATCAGCTTATCCATGATTCATATCAATCTTGTTCGTTTTGGAAATTCGTTCTTGGATTCGTAACCCATTTCAAATCTCTCTAGCCTCGAAAGGTGAGTAATCACTCACGATTTAGCGTTCTTATATTAATTAAATTTGATTTCAATTGAAACGACAATTGAAATATGCTGCTGTAGTTATTTAAATTGTTATATATGCTAATTATCTATAACTGTTCACCTGTGGGATATGACACCATATCTTGTTGTTTATATTATATTGTTATTGATGATATATGCCTGTTGTTGTATTTTATATTAGTATCTGTTATCACTTTGCAAGTTCCCTGTTAGTATAGAATTCACTATGGGTTGAAATGATACATACCCGGACGGACTTTAGAATAGGAGAAAATCGTTATAGGTTGAAATGATAAACCCAAACGATTTTCATTTGAATTGAAATTGGGATTACGGGTTGAAATGATATCTACCCGTATATATTTAAATTTCGAATTGAAATGATAAATATCTGTATCACTTAACCATATGATAGATATATATATACAAACACCGTTGGTCCATACATATAAATATTTTGAAATTAAATTCTATGGTTTAGAAAGAAATATATGGTTTTAATAAATGTTGAGCCTTAAATTATTATATATAAATGGGAATGATTTATATAGATTTAATAATGATATTTAATTTAATTAAGATTGACTAAATACATATAATATGGTTGAGTATTTAAATTTATGTTTCAAAATAGATTTCAGTAATAATTTGAATAAGTTAAGGTTGGGAAGATAATTTGAATTTAGTAAAGAATTTTATTTAATTAAACCAATTTAAAACTTATTGAAATTGAGATTTAAGATATGATTTATAACTTGGGTTTGATTTAAATAATTTAATGAATATTTCTTGTTTAAATAAATTTAAGGAAATATTTAGTAAAAATGAAATTGAATTTATTAAGTGAATATTCCCTGATTAAATAATAATAAAGTTAAATCAAGAGCTACATGAAACTGTTAAATTTAACTTTGAAAATTTTGAATATTAAAGCTTTGAAATATATTGAAAATTTAAATGGTATATTTAGAACTGAATTGAATTGATAAATTGAGTTTTGAATAAATTTGAATTTGGAATTTGGATGGATGTGAAGCAATTTGTGAGACTTGAGGAAATTATAAATACTTTACTTTTAAATTATTTAACCTATATATATACTATTTTGGAAAATAGATATATTTGAAATGAAATGATATTTTGGTTTTGAAGTATAAATTAATTTGGAATGACCATGGTGTTATAGTGTATATTTCCACCTTGTAGATAGTTCCGCAAATCCTTAAAGGATGGTTATCCCAAACATCCTTTAAGTTACTTGTATTTCAGTTGATATTTCACTTGAGTTGGATTTATTAGTATAAGAATGTTAATCCTGATTCGAGTGTTTTGTGTTTTGCTTTACGCTCGGGTCAGATTGAGTAGCATTTGAGACTCACCCTTGGAGTTTGGAGCTTCATTTGGAGACCAACTATCGATTCAGCTTTCAGTTTTTTCCAGTTGATTTGTCCAGAGAGGTCATCTATTCGTACTGAAGACTTCACTGTATTTAAGATATTCTGTTGTATTTTATTTTAACTCTTATGTTTATATAGTAGCTTCATGAACTACTATTTTATCTATTCCGCTGCGTATTATTGTATTACACCGTGTCTGTGATTCTGTGATTGATTTATTTACTATATATGCTGAGTTTTGCCAAATTTAAATTAACAATCTGATATTTTGAACAATTGAAGTCCGACATGGGTGGATTTATTGTCGATTTGAATGGTCCAAAAAATCGGGTCGTTACAAAATTTGTTCATACTGTATATATATATTTTCTTGAAACTATTTTTAAATTATAGTTCCTACCTATATACACATATTTGCTTTTAAAATCAAAACCTAATACTAATTAGATGGTAAGAAATTGAATTTTCTTGGTTATCCTATACCCTGTGAGCTAAACAGAGAGAAAGTTGAATACTTCAGCACTATCAAAGATAAAGATATATACACACAGAGTTGAAACAAAGAAAATACCCAAGCATACATATTAAACATGAATCATTCATAGATGAATATTCAATAGGTTATTAAGTTTTTAAAAAAAGAATGTTACTCACTTTGTTTCCAGAGGAAGAAGAACAGAGCTTCCATTTGAACAGGCTTGAGTTTCTTCCTTCTTTTGATCTCTGGTTTCCATTGATTTATGTTATTGTTTAAGTTGAATTTTGTTTAAGTTATGAGATGATATTATTTCAGTTTTGCTTAGTTTTGTTTTAACGAACTGAAATGAGAAGTTGTTGATGTATATAGGAAATAAAGTTTACAGGAGATGATATTATTTTGTTGTACATGGTGATATTTCATTTAGTACAACATATCAGAGATTTTTCTTTAGCTTTGGTGGCTGAGATAATTGAACATGATGGCTTGCATTAATTGCCATGTACAATTTATACTTATCCTATTTTGATTTGTACATAGATATTTGTAAAAAAAAATTCATTCTTGAATATACTTCTTTCTTCTTTTGCAAGCTACACATATACATTGGTTTACTTCTTTCTTACTTGTTTCATTTCATTATTCACATCAACTTGATTTGTTTACATACTTGAATATATTCCTTTTTTTTAATTTGTTGTTAGATTTTATCAAATGTTTACTTTAGATTTTATAGTTTACCTTATATATATTTATTTTATAAGTACCTTTGTTTGTATTAATACATATTTACTTTATATATTTACTTTTATTTTAACTTAAATATTTATTTCTAGAAGTTTATATGTTCATTTCATATTTTATATAATTATAAATCTATTTGAAATATTTTTATTTAACATCATATCAAAAATCCAAAATACAATTTAATTTCTAAGATATTTACATTTAAATCCCAATTCAAGTTTCAATCTATTTTATATACATGTGTTCAAATATCCAAATTAACTCTCAATTAATTTATAGTTTAACTAAAATTTGATATCAATTACCAATTATTTCACAATTTTTATTCAAAAATTAAATTAATTATCAATTTAAATTTATATAAAATCTGGGATCGTTACAAACTTCCCCCCTTAAGAAATTTCGTCCCCGAAATTTGCCAGGGAGACACAAAGATAGATGAAGAATATTTCATCAAATCAACTGAATATCTATTCTGCATTTGGCTTACCAAATCAGAATATGAATAATAGATATAAGAACGAATCTATTGAATTTTCCACACGATACTCGGGTTATTCAGATCTACGAAATATAGAGAGGTATTGGTTAGTCCGAAGGGATAGCTAACCATTCGTAGAATATATTGGGACCCAAATTGTATAGATATATAGATACAATTTCAAAACTTTTAGTTTAGAAACCAAAGTATACCTATCAACCATAGCAACCAAAGCAAACAATTCATCCAAACAAACAATTTTGGTCCATTCGGAGTTTATGTCCCATATTAATATATCGAATCTCCTTCCTGGATCTACAAGGAATTATCAAAGAATTGAAAAAAGATGCTGAACAAAAGAGATTGACAGAGAGAAGATTGCTTCCTTGTTGTTACAAGTTATTGACCATTTATAGTTGTATTTCCCTATCCCCTATCTCATCCTCTTCTTGCACTCATACTTACTATCAGTGGATAGTAAGAGAATTTACTGAGGTATACGGATGGATATCTTAGGGATTACTCATTCTAGGGTATACTTCACCCTATCTCTAATGAGTTACTTAATGTGTTATACTCATGAGCTAAAGTTCAACCTTAGCTCTGATACCAAATGTGACGATCCTGACTCAGCCTTCGAAAATCGACACTCGTACTTCACTTGTACTCGAATGCCGCATATTCAAACGCCGAATCTGGCTCGCCGGAGCTTATAACACAGTAAGTATAACAACACAGTGGAAGAAAGAAATAGATAATATCATATACAACTCCAATGAATACAATATCCAGAATGATATACAACAATGATATCAATATGATACAAGAATATCAGAGACAAATAATGCCATAGCGGAAACAACATGAGTGATACTCCAAATGATCTTTAAAAGAGAATGAGTCCAATAACTCCAACATCAAGCTCAAACCACCTTCACGTTGCACCAAGCTAAGCAACGTCAGTCGTCCGTGAACTCCAAAAACTGAACTAGCTCCCGATAATCTACTAAACCTGACTGTCTGAAAAACCTAACTCTAGACTGCCCGTGTGGAAAATTGTGGGCACCCAGAGTTTAGGAAGGGAACAATAAACTCCAGGTCAGTCATGGGACTGGTGTGAGTAACAAAAACAGTTTATCTTTAAACAAAAAACAAAGGGATTTTAAACATTGAAATCCGCAATGCTTTTTGGAAAATGAAACTACCATAAGGCCTCCCGCCACACACACAATGCAAACAAAGAATTGGATGAGATTTCTCCTTATGATAGTTAAAAATGCTTACTACGCAAAATCATTCGATATTATTACTATTAGTGCATAGTGCATAAAACCATTTCGAAAATATAATATTAATCTTAGCCAACAACAACCATTATTGTATGCCTACTATAGCTACTATGTTCAATAGCAGGTTACCGCCACATTCCATAGCAGGTTATACAACTAAAATCGTACAAGGTACGTATTGTTTCTTTGGATTTTTCAACAAATGGTCAGGCTAAGGAACTTCCTACTGCCACATGGGTACGCCTCTAGAGGGACGTCCCGAGAACTTACCGGATCTTTGCCAACACAAGGTCGGGTTACCTCTGTAACTAGGTTACTACTACTCGAGTATGCCACCCCCTAGTCCTTTGGGACCTTTATCCGAGGGCCCTCGATCACAAAGCAACAATCACACAGTAAATGAGATTGGAGCAACCACATAGGTAAATATCTGGGCTCCATACCATAACATCACCTTTTTCCAGAAGGAAATGACATACCCTAAAGGGAGCAACCCTCATAACCTTGCCGCATCTTTCCTGTTTCGACAATTTCCAGGTTGTGAGGTCTGATGAGGTCTCGTCCACAAAGCTACGCTTTACACGAAAGCCATGCTTTGATCAACAAATGATCAACAACACACAGCAGCACTTAGCATGCCACGCTACCAATTTGGGAGTATATCATTGATAACCTTCAACTACATAACCTTTGAGCTCGTATGTCTCAAATGGTTCCAACACATCAGCCAACATCCATGCAACAACCTTCGACCATCCAAACTTCTTCACTCGCGCAAAATCAAAATTTGAGTGGTTCGAACTAAACCTGGAAAAACATGAGCCATCACCTCCTCAAACCTGTCAACGCTTTGAACTAACCGCCTCGACCACCGGAGGACCTGAAACTATGGTCGAAGCTTCGTCAACACCTCCTCCATCATCCCCAAAATCCCCTAGCGCTCGATCAACTAGAGGGAACGCGATGATCAAAATTACAGAGCCTACCAAAACTAGGTTTAAAATTTCTAAAACCTCACCGCCGCTTCCACGGTCACCGATGCCAACTCCGACTATTTTTTCCATCACCACCATGGGCTCCTCTATCGCCACGAGAAAACCCGACTCCCAAAACTCCTCCGGCCGCCTGAAATCGATCGAAATCCAAATTTTCAATCATCCCAAACTGCTCTCAAACTACGCAGTTAAAAATCACCATACAAATCTCAAAAGTCATATTTTTAAGTAAAGATTCCAGGTATGTAATTGAATCTTCAATTTATCATGGTCGAGTTATTTCAAAATTTGGATTTGCACTATAAAAACCAAATTTTTTCATACTATATATATATATATATTCTTGAAACTATTTTTAAATTATAGTTCCTACCTATATACAGATATTTGCTTTTAAAATCAAAACCTAATACTAATTAGATGGTAAGAAATTGAATTTTCTTGGTTATCCTATACCCTGTGAGCTAAACAGAGAGAAAGTTGAATGCTTCAGCACTATCAAAGATAAAGATATATACACACAGAGTTGAAACAAAGAAAATACCCAAGCATGCATATTAAATATGAATCATTCACAGATGAATATTCAACAGGTTTTTAAGTTTTTAAAAAAGAATGTTACTCACTTTGTTTCCAGAGGAAGAAAAACAGAGCTTCCATTTGAACAGGCTTGAGTTTCTTCCTTCTTTTGATCTCTGGTTTCCATTGATTTATGTTATTGTTTAAGTTGAATTTTGTTTAAGTTATGAGATGATATTATTTCAATTTTGCTTAGTTATGTTTGAATGAACTGAAATGAGAAGTTGTTGATGTATATAGGAAATAAAGTTTACAGGAGATGATATTATTTTGTTCTACATAGTTGTAACGATCCCGAATTTTTGAACTATTTAAATTGATAATTGAATTTAAATTTTGATTTAAATTGTGAATGTGTTAGAATTTTGCAAGTTTAAGATGAGAAATATATTTTGAATCTAAATTTGAATCGGGATTTATATAATAATAAGGCAATTTGCTTTGAAATTTTAAAGTATAAAATCTTTGAATTTTTAAAAAATCGAATTTATCTTATTTAATAATAACATAAAAACAAATTAAAAATAATATAGATGATGGTTTTAAAAATTGAGTGAATTTTATTTATAAAACAAATAACATAAGTTATTAATTAAAAGAAAATTGAAAATAAAATAAAAGAAAAAAATATATAATACTAGCCCATACCCAATACCACGTTCCCTTCTGCAAAACCACGTTCTCCCCCCTTATCTCTACAAAGTCGCGTACCTATCAGCCACCCTCTCTCTGTTGCTAGCCACCCTACAAGGAAGAAAAATATCACCCTTATCTCTGTTAAAACCACGACATCTCCTCTCATCTCATTCGAAAACCCTAAATAAAATCAAACAAACGAGATAAAAATGGCGGCCACGAGTTCCTTCTTCGTCCCGTTTGCTCCTCTTCGACAAAGAAAAACTAGGGCTTCGGCCTCGTCGTCTTCAAATTAGAGCTTTGCGAAGCGCCGTTCCTACTTCGATCGCGCTCGTCTTCTAGAGGGCCACGGCTTCACCTTCGATTTTCCTCGCTCGCGACCTCTTCGAAAAAGGTGAGTGGTTTCTCCCCCACTCACATCTAATTTAGCCTCAAGAGTAGAGTTTAATTTCTGTGGGTTTTCATTAGTATAAAATTTGATGAATCTCTGTTGATGATTTCTCTGAATTCTTCTATTTACGTGATCACCACGTTGTTTATATTTGCCGTTTTATATCTCGATATTTTGGGAAATTTCTTTTGACTCACGGCTTCGATTTAGTATCGTTCGATCTTTTGTTTGAAGCATTTGAACCTGATACTTTCCTAAATTATAAAACATGACTTTTTCAAACATACAGCTTTGACAAATTTTTACTGATTCATGTGTACTTCGATTCTGTCCATTTTCGTGATCATCCCTGAGCATTTTTCGAACGGTTGTCAACTGTTTCTCGTTCATCCCCACGACATTTATTTTGACCTGTAGTTGACTTTAACTGCAAACTTGATCTTTGTGATGTTATCTGTTTTTCTGCCTTCCTGTTCTTCACCATTTTAACTTGTACATGTTTATAAGTCTGGTCTTTGATGCATATGTATGTCTGTATGCATATATTGTTGAAGTCTCAGTTGTATGCACTATTGCAGTTTCTTGACCATTCGATCACCTTGCTTCCTGTCTTCTGGTTTGATGTTGTCTGCATCCATTTGTTGAACTGTACACTCTGGTCCAGATGCATGTTTGTAGTTTCATTCTTTATTTAGCTTTGGAGATTGTTACTGCATTCATATTTTAGTAGTGCACTTGCTTGCACTGTCACTTGTTCATGTTGCTGGTTCAATTGTAGTAGATCTAGAATTGGCCTGTGGTCTTGGTTTGGTGAAATTTGCTAGCATCCTTGATTCATTTTAAGTTGCAGTTCTTTATTACCACGGTGCATTCATATTTACATTGCGGTTTCATGCCTTATGTTTGCATACTGCTACTTGTATACTTCATATGCACAATTCTGAGTTTATCTTGCAGTCTGTTTAACATACTTCAAGTGGTCTGCATATACACTTGTTTACGTCTCCAATGCATAGCTTTTAACTTAAGTTGCATTTCTTGATTTCGGTAGTACTTGGTCATTTGAGGCGTTGGGTCTGCATACATATGCTGTGATGCGGTTTTGATTTGTTGTAGCTCCTGCACTTTTTGATTTAGTGTACATATGCATGCATCTTTGCATTTGTGTTTTCATTGGTGTCTGCACTTGAACTTGGTCTTGTACTTGTTCACTATAGCTGCATTTAAGTTGTTACTTGATCCACTTGAACTTGGGTCAGTGGTCTTACTGAAGTCCAGTTCTATAAGACTGTTGTACCATGATTTTGAACTTACCTTAAGTAAAATTTGGGACTAGTCTTCATTTGCATTGTGCAGTAGCTTGAGCATTTAGCTTATTGAATTGGTTATCTCACTGGACTTGTTGAGTTGTCCCTGTTGTCACTTTAGTCTGGACTGCATATATGAAGTGGTCGCTGACCTGATTTGTACATTGGTTAGCTCCACTTGACTTTGCTAAGCATGTCTCTATTGTTCCCTTGACTTGGTGCCTGTAGTTCTATTGCAGACTGTATTTTTGCATTGCATTGATGCACAGATTTTTATTTGCAGTCTGATTTGGTTGTCCCTTGCACTGGCCATTGAATTCAAGTGGAGGCTGCATTTTCGTTGCAGTTTTACCCTTGTCCCTTGTGGTGACTTTATATTCGGTTGTGGCGAGGCAGTGCACGTGCGTGCACTGCAGCCACCCAGAATTGACAATTTTGAATTGATATTTTTCTTTACGTCGTGATGCATTGATCTTTTATGCCGTATTGGCGAGGCCGTACACGCGTGCGTGTATGGCAGCCAATCGAACTCTGATGGTTTTAAAGTGACAATTTCAATTGTTTTGAATTGATTTAGTCGATTTGATAAATTGTTTATTTATCTCTGTTGATGTTTTAAATATGCTGAATTATTGTTTAACACTGTTTAGTGTTAAAATTTTCGTTATCCGATTTCTTTGTTCAAAGAGTCGGATAGACGAGAATTATTGTGACTGTCGTCTATTTAAATTATTATTGCTTTTATGCACTAATAACTGGTTTGAATTAGACTGACCTGTGTATTATTTTCTTTTGAATGTAATACTCGGGTCAGACCGAGTATTTTTACAGCTTGAAGATTTTCGGGCAGCGAAGTTAGAGAGAGAGAGTAAAGAATCACTTAAGTTTTCAAGAAAATTGTATTTTAAGATATTCCGCTGTATCAGTTAAATACATTGTATAAACTCTGATGTATGTAAAAAGATTTATAGTAATGAAATATTATTATTTTGTGTTTCTGTGGCTGATTCTGTTTAAATTACATAAACTAAATAACAATCCGTCTTTTTGAACGACTCGAGTTGGTTTAATTACCGACTAGGGGCGGTCAGAAGGGGGGATGTTACAGAGTGGTATCAGAGCTTTAGTTTACACAAAGCTTAGTTTATGGCATTTAATATGAATAGTTACTAGAACCACTTTAAAGAGAATGTTTTTCAAATCTAAAGAAGTATAAAATTGTTTTTGAAAATAAAGATTTTTAACTTAAGAAAAGTGTGACGCCCCACCCCGAGACCCACATTAACAAAGAGAATTACTGGGTAATTCTGTCTATTAATGCGGAGAATAGGGCTGGTTAGGAGCGACCATCTATAATCTTGTCTTAAACATCTACTGCATACGTCGATAAATGCTCTATATTTTTTTTTCTATTTTAAGTGGATCGACATATCCAATAAATGCTTAATACAAAACTATAGGTGGCTAATGGATCTATCAGAACAACGTACAATAACAGTGTGCATATCACATCACAGAACAGTAATCATCATATATATAAATACATATACACCGATACATCCCAGTACAATACAAAACGATATACAAAAGTGGTTCAAAGACCACACTATATACATCGAATCAAAATACACATCAGAGTCAAACGGAAAGAAATATAAACTACACAAAAATGCTAGGCTGATATCCAAGCAGATGCATCAAAGCTAAGTCCTGAAACTGATAGCTAACCTGAAATAACTCGGTCTGACCCGAGTGATAAACACATGGGTCAGGCAACTGAATCTTATCGTTAGAAAGGAAATACGATAAGGTATAAGGGAAACATACATCAAGGGATCAATAATTGATAAGAATGACTAAGGTTGATATCAAGGATTGTCTATCTCTAAGAAGTTATAATTCTACACTTACTTGGGTTAATACTAGGGGATTCATGCATATAAAGAAAACATCCAAATATGATTCATGAATAAATAAACTTCTCAAAGTGGTAAATGAAACCCAAGTATAAAACCATAAAATTGAAATCACCAAAATCCTCAAGAACTCATATTTCGCCTTATTCATATCTATAAGGCTAAGTAAACACATCAAAATATGGTGAAATCAAAATTCTCTTAACTCATAGAATAAATCTCAGATTGGCCAATAATTACATGCTAAAGCATGTTGCACGTGCTAAAGTTCTCAGACTAGTGCTAGTAATATAGTTAGGTACCCAACAGAGATCTCAAAGGCGACCGAGGTCACTTTTTTCGGATTTCTCAGATTCTCAGATTCTCAGATGGCCCGAAGGTCATAGCACTAGTAATTCTAGAATGTGTCGCTAACTTTCGGAGAGGAATCTGTAAAGTGTTAACATGTGTCCCATACCACACGTTCGCACTAAACAGTTTACTAACCGTTAGTCAAATCCACATTAAAATAGAAACTCAGATGTTCACAAAAGTCATATACCTTGCCTCGTATCATCAGCATATGGTATAAAATACTAAGCTCAAACTATTCGCAAATCAAGTGAAAAAAAAAACAAATCATCAGAAAACTCATCAACCAAAGCAAATACAACACACAAGACTACATGCAAGTGCTCAGGACATCAGAAAGTGATACAAATGAAAGTTGTCACATTCTTTCTGCAGTTTCCAAAACTTTAAAAATTATAGGATTTGAATAAGAAACGCAAAAGTTATGCACAAAATACTAGCTCAGGTTTGCACAAAACACTGAGTATACTACAACAACAGGACAGCGAGGGACATTTGCAATTTTAGCATAGTAAACATCAAAATCACAGGAAACACAAGAAATGAAAGTTTTAGCCACTGAAGTAAGCTTTCCGAAACATCCAAAATTATCAAATTCTGCTTAGAAACGAAAAAGTTATGGAAGATTTCGTTTCTGCCTCAACAATAGAGCAGATTTGATTTTGCTCTCGGGTTAGCAGTAGAAAAGTTCAATTTTGACATAGCTATCCTCAAAATTGCAGAAAACTCAACAAACAAAAATTGTAGCCAATGAAATAAGTTTTCCGAAACATCCAAAATTATCTAATTCCGATTTGAAACACAAAAGTTATGCTAAAAATACTATTCAGAAAAAAATATTTTCTGTGCAAAACCCTCTCGGGTTTGCAACTTTCATAGCAAATTCAGAGGTCCAAAAGGACTCGAAAATTGATGAAATTTGATATGAACAAACTAGATCAAGTGCACTACAATCTAAAAAAAGAAAGGCATCAATCTGACACCGGATAAGCCAGATATGATCAAAAGAACAATGGACAGTTTCAGCAAAATATGATTTTTCAAATCAAAGTTTTGTGCCTAAAACATCAACTATAAGCATCAAAACGTTTTTAAGTAGCGCAATTCCTTTGATTACAGTTGCTGTAAGTATTTTACTTACTTTTATAGCAAAGGAGGAGGTTGATTGGAGCTTCAAGATGGAGTATTTCAGCTGGTAGTGGCCTCTAAACTACCTGTAGAAGCTGAAACAAGAACATGCAAGAAGAGAATGGAAATCAACAAACAACCTAAACACAAAAATTGGATTTTTTGATGAATTAATCTCATGTTGGAGTTGATTACCTGTTGCAATACTCTCTAATTGATAAAAGCAACCATTTTGATTTGAAGATTTGGAGATTTAAGATTTTAGATTTAACAAATGGTGGAATTTTGCTCTCCTTTTCTATTTCCAGACTAATGAAGAAGAAGAGGAACTAAAAGTTTTGTACGTATAGGTAATTCATTCCTCTTTTTCTCCTTCCTGGTTGCTAATTTGCTAATGGGCTTTGGACCCAATAGAGAAAGTAAATTAGGCTAAGTAAATTTTAATTCACCACTTGAACAAATATGCACATAAACACAATAATGAAAACAATGTATTTTTCTTCAAGTTTTAATACAACCAATTTATGCAAACATACTTACATATGAAATAAAATATTTCATATCATATAAAAAGATAATTTTAGTTTTTAAAACATTTTTATTATTAAAAACCCTTATTTTACATAAATACACAATTTACACAATTAAATGCATAAATCCTCATTTTTAACTTTAAAATTTCTACAAAAATTATTTCTTGGGTAGAAAAATCTAATCAACCATTTCAAACTCAAATTTATAACCAAAATACATTTTTATACCAAATTCCATCTTTTTATTTAAATAAACACCTTTTAAAACTCAAATACTTCCTTTAAAAATTATTAAAAGAAGTAATTGGCAATAATTACAATAATTATTGCATTTACTCAAAATAAAATCACACTTCATTTATTATTCTCACAAATAAACATAATAAAGTTACCAAAACTTTATTTTCACATTTTGTTTCCAAAATTCATTGTTTATTCCAATTAAACAATATAAAACTTTCAATTTTATTTAATTTACAATATTAATTTATAACTACCGTTATAATTTAATATTAACAGGTAATCTCCAAAACCAGGGTTGTTACAGACTCCCCTCCTTATCAAAATTGCGTCCTCGCAATTTCTAGAGAAGAGTTTGTATTCAACACAATTATTTCATCAATCAAAGAAGGATAGACAAGCATGAGATCAAAATTCCTCACTTTCAACTCAAGATGAAAGAAGACCAAGATAAGTTTGCTCGATTAATTCTATGGTTTTTAAAGTGCACATATGGAATTACCGAACCATTGAATTTTCTGATTAATACACAAGATTTCGAAGGCGTCTCACCTTCGAATAAGAGCATAACAAGATGCTACACAAAGGATCAATCAAATGAGATTGATTTCTCATAAGCTCCTCGAGTAGAGTCGGGACTTAGCACAACTCAAACTCGAACTCTAATCAACAAGATGATTATCGATATGATCTTTCTGTATAACACTACGGAAGGAACCACACCGATACAAGATATACACAATAGAGGCAAGATAGTTCAACGAAAAGGTGGTTTCAAACTCGAACGAACGCATAAATGCACGTCGTTAGAAAATAGCACAAGAGTAAGATAATCACAAGGAACTAAAATATATGTATATACTCTCAATCAATAATTCTTAGAGTTCCAAAAATTCAATATCTTTATAGTTATAACCATAAATTTCAACTCTTGAATTTTTTTTTCAAAACTTCTTACTTGGATTTTAAATTTAAATTTATTACTCTTCATTAGAGTAAACAAATTTTAAGTTGTTTATTCTCTAATTCTTCCATAGGTATACTCTAGTTTGTAACATATTATTTTTTTCAATTTGTTTCTCAAATTTTCTAAGTGTTAGAACTTTTCGGAAAAATCGGCGGAGTCTCCTTTGTACGGAGGGCCGTATACAATTTTACAAAATGAATTATATAATATACATCGACCATTAGGTCGGAAACACAATATATATCATCATTTAACACTTTAAAATTAATCCGAAAACATACCATCCTTTTTAGCATTTCCTTTAGCGAGTTTGCACAAACTTATATATATTATTTTTGATCAAAATATAGTCCAACTATCCTCTTTTTACCTGTACTTAACTCAAATAGATTATATTAGTTCATGTTCATAGATAAGACGTGCTACATTTAACAATTAAGGGAAATAGAACAATTTTATTTCAGATCTGCTGTAAAGAAGACCCGTTTGGACTCAGCAAACCACAAAATATGAAAAACTTTATAATATTAAAGTTGTTCTACTCAGTTTAAGCTTTCCATAAATATAAAGATCATCAAAATCGGATTTACAGTTTGAAAGTTATGTTAATTTTACTTTCAGCTTAAGTCTTAGAGAATTTTGCAATAGGGCAGAACTGCCTATCCACTTTCAAACCCAATTTAGGCTTAGTAAAAAGAAAAATATTTAAAAGTGGTAAAAATAAACTTTATTGTTTATTGAATGTTATTTCATTTACAAAAAGATTCAGCTAATTTGGAGTTATAAATCTCAAGTTATCTCTGTTTTAGTACAACACTTTTCTAAATGAAATTTCAGTTTTTCAAATCAATTTAAAATTTGAAATTTTCCCAAACCATTTTAATTTCAAACTACAATTTCAAACAAGCTTTTTGCTAAATCATTTATTAAATGATTCTCTTTTTCCCCGAAAAGCTAAGACATATAAAATTATGATCAACCTTATGTAATTATCATAAAATATTCTATTAAGTGGAAATATTTTCATTACTTTCCAAAATCTAGCTTTAAAAACAATTAATTATGAAAACTCATTTTGGAAGAGATAATTAATTTCTTCCATTATCAAGAGATGATTATTAATTATCCATCAAAATAAATTTTTATAGTCATCATTAATTACTTGTACTAAAATATTCAATTAATATTTTAATTTTCAAACCAAAGTATTCTTTTACTTTAAATACATCATTTTATTAATCAATGCATCAAATGATATTTTCTTCTAATTAAGACATCTCCTTAATTAGAATTATTCACTTTACTTACCCAAATTACCATATTAAATTTCATAAATTTCAAATAATTTAAGGGTATTTCCTCGCCATTGATTTATAGTGAATGACCTCATTGATTGGCTGCAGAGTTGATCGAGTGATCAAAACTGCCTCGTCACTCATCCAAAACTCACTATGGTTCAAGGGCTTTATTAAACATTTAAAATAAAATTAATAATCCATCATATTAATTATTTTCAAACTTTACTTATTAAAACTCAATTTACCGTGTCTGACTGTCTCATCATAGCGTTTAGGAAATTCCTATCGATAACGTTGGCCAAACGCATCGACTAGAATTCTTAAAGCACTAGACGGACAACCCAACACAAAAATTCATTTTCTTTAAAAAGAAATACCTCATATATAATACTCATAATTATTCTTTGGTTTTCCCAAAAACAAAATCCAATTTCTCTTAGAAACCTAACTTCAATTTTTGAAAAATTTGAAAACACAGTTTGTTACTTATTCTCAAAATCAAGGAACACAAATAGAGCTCATCGAGGTATTCCCATAATACTTGATCCTCAAGATTGATGGAAAAGACTAGAGTGTTTATTATTCTGTATGGTATAACGAACCACTCACAAGATGTATAACGAGTTCGGAATGCGGTAAGAGTAACGCTATCCTCCGCAACTCGTAGCTCATGAAAAATCGGCGTAGGGTCAAGGTTAGGAATGACCCTAGCACCACTTAATGGATTACAAAGAGATCAATGAGATATAGAGTAAGGTTTAAGATATCTTACCGAATGAGAAGAAGAATACTAACAACATATCATTACTTCAAACAAAGTAATGCTACAATGAATAACACCGATTGAGTATCCGAAAAGGATAACTCAAAGAAACTGAATGATAAACTCAATCAAACTCGAACAATCTAGAAACTCACCCATTCCTTAGTGGAAGTCCTATTAGAAGGATAGCCGAAGGCTAACAGCTAGGACTAAGGTTAATTTAACACTTGATTGCCCGATTGGATATCAAACCCAAACAGACTCATCAAAACTCAACAAAGTCACCTTGACTGGAATTCGAGATATTTCATCAACATCTCGATACTCAAGAGTGAATTTAGAAACTTCGGAATCATCATTAACATTCCAAAGTGACAGAAATAATAAACCAACCAAAATAGGAAATCTAAATATACAATAGGATCCTATAAAACAAAGGATTGGACTTAATATCAAATAAGTCAATCCATCCCAAATCAAATGCATCTCAAGATTGTGAGTAACAAATAGATACTCACAAAAGCAACATCAAATAGAAATCTCAGAATGCTCATTACAAGCCAATCGTTGTGTATCCCCTTAATAGGATTCACAACTCTCAAATAAATACAACATGAATTCTCAAAGGAATCAATAAGCTCCATCGATACGAACTCACTCGTATCGACAAAAATAAGAATAGAATAATCTCCTAATAAGATTATTCACATGATAAGATAACATCAAACTCAATTATTAAATACTATGAAAATAATATAATCCTAGAAATATTCCATCTCAACCATACCAAAGATTCGACAAGGAATCAAAGCACGATTCGAAAACAAGCTCAAATAAAGGACAATGATTCACTTGTACTGTACTTCGAAGTATCGTGATAAACGTACTGTTCTGTGTTTATCCTACTTTGTTCTGACCTCAGCTCTGATACCAAGCTGTGACGCCCCACCCCGAGACCCACATTAACAAAGAGAATTACTGGGTAATTCTGTCTATTAATGCGGAGAATAGGGCTGGTTAGGAGCGACCATCTATAATCTTGTCTTAAACATCTACTGCATACGTCGATAAATGCTCTATATATTTTTTTCTATTTTAAGTGGATCTACATATCCAATAAATGTTTAATACAAAACTATAGGTGGCTAATGGATCTATCAGAACAACGTACAATAACAGTGTGCATATCACATCACAAAACAGTAATCATCATATATATATAAATACATATACACCGATACATCCCAGTACAATACAAAACGATATACAAAAGTGGTTCAAAGACCATACTATATACATCGAATCAAAATACACATCAGAGTCAAACGGAAAGAAATATAAACTACACAAAAATGCTAGGCTGATATCCAAGCAGATGCATCAAAGCTAAGTCCTGAAACTGATAGCTAACCTGAAATAACTCGGTCTGACCCGAGTGATAAACACACGGGTCAGGCAACTGAATCTTATCGTTAGAAAGGAAATACGATAAGGTATAAGGGAAACATACATCAAGGGATCAATAATTGATAAGAATGACTAAGGTTGATATCAAGGATTGTCTATCTCTAAGAAGTTATAATTCTACACTTACTTGGGTTAATACTAGGGGATTCATGCATATAAAGAAAACATCCAAATATGATTCATGAATAAATAAACTTCTCAAAGTGGTAAATGAAACCCAAGTATAAAACCATAAAATTGAAATCACCAAAATCCTCAAGAACTCATATTTTGCCTTATTCATCTCTATAAGGCTAAGTAAACACATCAAGATATGGTGAAATCAAAATTCTCTTAACTCATAGAATAAATCTCAGATTGGTCAATAATTACATGCTAAAGCATGGTGCACGTGCTAAAGTTCTCAGACTAGTGCTAGTAATATAGTTAGGTACCCAACAGAGATCTCAAAGGCGACCGAGGTCACTTTTTTCGGATTTCTCAGATTCTCAGATTCTCAGATGGCCCGAAGGTCATAGCACTAGTAATTCTAGAATGTGTCGCTAACTTTCGGAGAGGAATCTGTAAAGTGTTAACATGTGTCCCATACCACACGTTCGCACTAAACAGTTTACTAACCGTTAGTCAAATCCACATTAAAATAGAAACTCAGATGTTCACAAAAGTCATATACCTTGCCTCATATCATCAGCATATGGTATAAAATACTAAGCTCAAACTATTCGCAAATCAAGTGAAAAAAAAAACAAATCATCAGAAAACTCATCAACCAAAGCAAATACAACACACAAGACTACATGCAAGTGCTCAGGACATCAGAAAGTGATACAAATGAAAGTTGTCACATTCTTTCTGCAGTTTCCAAAACTTTAAAAATTATAGGATTTGAATAAGAAACGCAAAAGTTATGCACAAAATACTAGCTCAGGTTTGCACAAAACACTGAGTATACTACAACAACAGGACAGCAAGGGACATTTGCAATTTTAGCATAGTAAACATCAAAATCACAGGAAACACAAGAAATGAAAGTTTTAGCCACTGAAGTAAGCTTTCCGAAACATCCAAAATTATCAAATTCCGCTTAGAAACGAAAAATTTATGGAAGATTTCGTTTCTGCCTCAACAATAGAGCAGATTTGATTTTGCTCTCGGGTTAGCAGTAGAAAAGTTCAATTTTGACATAGCTATCCTCAAAATTGCAGAAAACTCAACAAACAAAAATTGTAGCCAATGAAATAAGTTTTCCGAAACATCCAAAATTATCTAATTCCGATTTGAAACACAAAAGTTATGCTAAAAATACTATTCAGAAAAAAAAAATTTTCTGTGCAAAACCCTCTCGGGTTTGCAACTTTCATAGCAAATTCAGAGGTCCAAAAGGACTCGAAAATTGATGAAATTTGATATGAACAAACTAGATCAAGTGCACTACAATCTAAAAAAAGAAAGGCATCAATCTGACACCGGATAAGCCAGATATGATCAAAAGAACAATGGACAGTTTCAGCAAAATATGATTTTTCAAATCAAAGTTTTGTGCCTAAAACATCAACTATAAGCATCAAAACGTTTTTTAGTAGCGCAATTCCTTTGATTACAGTTGCTGTAAGTATTTTACTTACTTTTATAGCGAAGGAGGAGGTCGATTGGAGCTTCAAGATGGAGTATTTCAGCTGGTAGTGGCCTCTAAACTACCTGTAGAAGCTGAAACAAGAACATGCAAGAAGAGAATGGAAATCAACAAACAACCTAAACACAAAAATTGGATTTTTTGATGAATTAATCTCATGTTGGAGTTGATTACCTGTTGCAATACTCTCTAATTGATAAAAGCAACCGTTTTGATTTGAAGATTTGGAGATTTAAGGTTTTAGATTTAACAAATGGTGGAATTTTGCTCTCCTTTTCTATTTCCAGACTAATGAAGAAGAAGAGGAACTAAAAGTTTTGTACGTACAGGTAATTCATTCCTCTTTTTCTCCTTCCTGGTTGCTAATTTGCTAATGGGCTTTGGACCCAATAGAGAAAGTAAATTAGGCTAAGTAAATTTTAATTCACCACTTGAACAAATATGCACATAAACACAATAATGAAAACAATGTATTTTTCTTCAAGTTTTAATACAACTAATTTATGCAGACATACTTACATATGAAATAAAATATTTCATATCATATAAAAAGATAATTTTAGTTTTTAAAACATTTTTACTATTAAAAACCCTTATTTTACATAAATACACAATTTACACAATTAAATGCATAAATCTTCATTTTTAACTTTAAAATTTCTACAAAAATTATTTCTTGGGTAGAAAAATCTAATCAACCATTTCAAACTCAAATTTATAACCAAAATACATTTTTATACCAAATTCCATCATTTTATTTAAATAAACACCTTTTAAAAATCAAATACTTCCTTTAAAAATTATTAAAAGAAGTAATTAGCAATAATTACAATAATTATTGCATTTACTCAAAATAAAATCACACTTCATTTATTATTCTCATAAATAAACATAATAAAGTTACCAAAACTTTATTTTCACATTTTGTTTCCAAAATTCATTGTTTATTCCAATTAAACAATATAAAACTTTCAATTTTATTTAATTTACAATATTAATTTATAACTACCGTTATAATTTAATATTAATAGGTAATCTCCAAAACCAGGGTTGTTACAAAAAGTTAGATTGAATTGAATTAGTATTAATAAATATATGATTTGAAATTTAACTAAAGGAAAGTTAAATAAATTGAACCGGATTAGATAAATTATTGAAATGGAAATTTAAACATAAAAGATAAGTGATTATATAATATGAATTTGGAAGTTTAAATTAATAAGTTGTATAACTTATAAAATGAGAAAATTTAAGTAAAACCAATTGTTAAAATGGTTAAACAGTTTTGTTAAGTAAAACAAAATCTGAATTTTGAATGGTGATATGAATTTGACTTTAGCAAAAGTTAAATAAAATGATTTTCGAAATGAAGCATAGCTTAAGTAATGTTGAATGAGGTTGAATTTGATATCAAAATGAATTAATAAAGTGAAGTGATGAATATGAATTTGAGTTATATAAAGGAGATTCAACTTTAATGGTAAAAGTGAATTAGTAAATAAACATGGATTAGAAATGTTGTTAAGAGTTGAATAAAACTTAAGTTAAGAAGTTGTGAATAAAGTGAATATAAGAATTCAATCTGAATTAGAATATAAACCAATTGAAATTAAATGTGTTAAACCAAATTGAATGTAAGCAAAGTAAATAAATTTGGTTTTGCTAGTTGATTGTATAGAAATTCATTAAGTATTAATGAAATTGAATTAATGGAAATTGAAAGCTATGTAAATTGAATTCAAATTGAAAGATAAGAAATCTAAATAGAGTCGAATTTGATTTGAATTGAAAGCAAACTAACTTGAATATAAATTAGTGAAAGTAAACTAATTGAATATGAATGAATGTTAGTAAAATCCAATGTAAATGAATCAAATGTGATTAAATTGGAAATCAATTCAATGAATGATTTATTAAAGAACTAGTGATTATTTTGGAAATAGAAAATTGACAAATTTATATAATAGTTTGAATTGGAAATTTTTGAATTATTATAAACGGTTTATACAGAAGATTTGAAAAGGTTGATATTATATTGGAATTATAAAATGAATTTGTATAAGTGTTGAAAATGAAATATTAATGGATTTCATAAGTGAAGTTATAAAATGAATCGATGTTGTAAATAAAAGAATTTATAAGTAATTTACTTATAAATTAAATTTTTGATATAAAACTGAGTTATAAAGGAATGGTTAATAAAGTGATTTGTTATAAATTGAAGTTTTTATAAATAAGAATGGAATTTATAAACGTTGTTTATAAATTCGAAAATGACTTATTTTGATAAGTAAATTCTTATAGCTTGTTAAATGAAGTATATTCACGATTTTGGACAGTGAATATATTATTGAATAAAATGGACATGTTTGGGGAAGTCGATATTTTAAAATGAAGTTAATTGTTTTAAAGATGTTTTAAAAGGCATTGAATATCGAAACCATAGATTTCAATATTCATTATTGAAGTAGACGTTTTCGAATAAAAGGAAATGATGGACTATAACATTATTGTTATAGTAAATGATTTTCGAAAGGAAATGTTTTGTATAGTATTGGGATTTATACATCTATCTAAATTTCGAATCCCTATACTAGCGATTTTGAGTTGTCGTAACGATGTTTTACGTAACATTCGTTTTAACTCAAATAAATGTGTGAAAGAGAATGATTTCCTTAAAAGATGAAATATATACTTAATTTTGATTTAAGTATATCGAATATTTTCAAATGTTGAAAATAAATGGATTTATATATTACTTATTTTTAAATAAGTATGGAAATGTTTTTCCAAAAATGAAATGTTGTGAATATATTCCGTAAGGGATAAATGATTTGAAATTCATTTTCAAAGTCGAAGTTGAAAAGTTAAATGAGAAATTTGAACAATTTGTTCAATTTGAAATTTTTCAAAAAGATTGAATCGTTGAGTTAAAATTGAGTTTAACTTCGACCCAAAGACAATATAAGTTGAGTTTTGAATTTCAGATGATGGTTTGGATTGTATGTCTAACATTGTGAATTAATGACATAGCAATTGATCTCTATTAAATATATATCTGTTGGTGGCGGAGAATTTATTCTCTTAGCTTAACACCCTTCTTTGAGACGTACGAGCTCAGAGGTTATATATCGGTAGACATCAATTCTGTGTTGAGAATTGACGATGTAACGTGTAATTCAAATCGAATGTGAAAGTCGATAATAAATGGAATTTTGAATATGAATTAGGTTTGAGATAACCTTAAATTTCCAAATCGACTTAGAGGAAAATTTTGAAATCCTCTATTTGTTATGGATATAGGATATGTAGATTTTCAGAACTTATATATATGAATGCGGTAAATTTGAAAACCGTCAGTTTAGAAAGTCATTGTTATAGAAATCTTATGTAAGCTTACATAGATATTATATGTACGAAATGTGAAATGAAAGTACTACATATATATGACATTATGTTTTCTAAACTGAGGATATGGAAAAGTACCTTCCATTTATTATTAGAGAAGGTTTTGGAACTCTCGATGAGTGTCCATTTGAAATTCGTAGCTACGTAGAATTTTCCATAAGTTGGAATGTCCATTTAGACTAGAATCCCTCGTGATGGGATCATGTTGATTATGATGTATGCTAGCGTAATTTGAGGGGCGAGATGCCTACGGTTACAAGCGATTCTACTGGGATAGTGGCGCAACCGCCGAGTAAACTGCAATCTAAGCGCCAAAGCAAAATTCAAGGGGCGAGATGCCTACGGTTACAAGCGATTCTACTGGGATAGTAGCGTAACCGCCGTGTGGACCACGATCTATGGCAACAACCATGGCGAAATTCAAGAGAGATGTGAAATCTACAGTTACAAGCGATTCTACTGGGATAGTAGCGTAACCGCCGGGTAAACTGTGATCCATGGGGGAACGTGCTTTCCATATCCATTTTTGAAAAAGAATTTTTTTAAAGTATTTTCACTGGGAATTGAAGCAAGTATATTTAGTACTTGGAGATTTTTAGACCTGCGCCTGGCCAGCGTATGCCTAATGTCTGTGAGAACGACAATGGACTTGTTAAATTTCGAGTTAGCAAGTATTTTCAAACTGTAAATAGCAAATCAATAGTTTGAAATTAGAATTACATAATTCCTACCTAATAAACTAAGGAAGAAGATCTTTGAAATGTTTTGAAAGTCCACAGCTTTGGAAGAAATATATTATGCAAATCTCTAACGTGAAGAATTTTAAAGTTTAAATCTGAGTTTGTAAGTCAAAGAATTTGGTAGAAGACTTTTGTGTTTTGACTATAGAAATCAATGAACGAAAAGGAGTTAATGAACAAAACTAGTGAGATTAAACAAATGGAATGAATCTTATATTCATTTATTTGTAATAAGTTTCAAGCTTAGTAAAATTGAGTAGGGTATAAATATCGGTAAAATTTTAACAACCTTACCTTTTCGTGGACGAAAAGTTTTAAGGAGGGAAGATTGCAACGATCCCGAATTTTTGAACTATTTAAATTTATAATTGAATTTAAATTTTGATTTAAATTGTGAATGTGTTAGAATTTTGCAAGTTTAAGATGAGAAATATATTTTGAATCTAAATTTGAATCGGGATTTATATAATAATAAGGCAATTTGCTCTGAAATTTTAAAGTATAAAATCTTTGAATTTTTAAAAAATCGAATTTATCTTATTTAATAATAACATAAAAACAAATTAAAAATAATATAGATGATGGTTTTAAAAATTGAGTGAATTTTATTTATAAAACAAATAACATAAGTTATTAATTAAAAGAAAATTGAAAATAAAATAAAAGAAAAAAATATATAATACCAGCCCATACCGAATACCACGTTCCCTTCTGCAAAACCACGTTCTCCCCCCTTATCTCTACAAAGTCGCGTACCTATCAGCCACCCTCTCTCTGTTGCTAGCCACCCTACAAGGAAGAAAAATATCACCCTTATCTCTGTTAAAACCACGACATCTCCTCTCATCTCATTCGAAAACCCTAAATAAAATCAAACAAACGAGATAAAAATGGCGGCCACGAGTTCCTTTTTCGTCCTGTTTGCTCCTCTTCGACAAAGAAAAACTAGGGCTTCGGCCTCGTCGTCTTCAAATTAGAGCTTTGCGAAGCGCCGTTCCTACTTCGATCGCGCTCGTCTTCTAGAGGGCCACGGCTTCACCTTCGATTTTCCTCGCTCGCGACCTCTTCGAAAAAGGTGAGTGGTTTCTCCCCCACTCACATCTAATTTAGCCTCAAGAGTAGAGTTTAATTTCTGTGGGTTTTCATTAGTATAAAATTTGATGAATCTCTGTTGATGATTTCTCTGAATTCTTCTATTTACGTGATCACCACGTTGTTTATATTTGCCGTTTTATATCTCGATATTTTGGGAAATTTCTTTTGACTCACGGCTTCGATTTAGTATCGTTTGATCTTTTGTTTGAAGCATTTGAACCTGATACTTTCCTAAATTATAAAACATGACTTTTTCAAACATACAGCTTTGACAAATTTTTACTGATTCTTGTGTACTTTGATTCTGTCCATTTTCGTGATCATCCCTGAGCATTTTTCGAACGGTTGTCAACTGTTTCTCGTTCATCCCCACGACATTTATTTTGACCTGTAGTTGACTTTAACTGCAAACTTGATCTTTGTGATGTTATCTGTTTTTCTGCCTTCCTGTTCTTCACCATTTTAACTTGTACATGTTTATAAGTCTGGTCTTTGATGCATATGTATGTCTATATGCATATATTGTTGAAGTCTCAGTTGTATGCACTATTGCAGTTTCTTGACCATTCGATCACCTTGCTTCCTGTCTTCTGGTTTGATGTTGTCTGCATCCATTTGTTGAATTGTACACTCTGGTCCAGATGCATGTTTGTAGTTTCATTCTTCATTTAGCTTTGAAGATTGTTACTGCATTCATATTTTAGTAGTGCACTTGCTTGCACTGTCACTTGTTCATGTTGCTGGTTCAATTGTAGTAGATCTAGAATTGGCCTGTGGTCTTGGTTTGGTGAAATTTGCTAGCATCCTTGATTCATTTTAAGTTGTAGTTCTTTATTACCACGGTGCATTCATATTTACATTGCGGTTTCATGCCTTATGTTTGCATACTGCTACTTGTATACTTCATATGCACAATTCTGAGTTTATCTTGTAGTCTGTTTAACATACTTCAAGTGGTCTGCATATACACTTGTTTACGTCTCCAATGCATAGCTTTTAACTTAAGTTGCATTTCTTGATTTCGGTAGTACTTGGTCATTTGAGGCGTTGGGTCTGCATACATATGCTGTGATGCGGTTTTGATTTGTTGTAGCTGCTGCACTTTTTGATTTAGTGTACATATGCATGCATCTTTGCATTTGTGTTTTCATTGGTTTCCGCACTTGAACTTGGTCTTGTACTTGTTCACTATAGATGCATTTAAGTTGTTACTTGATCCACTTGAACTTGGGTCAGTGGTCTTACTGAAGTCCAGTTCTGTAAGACTGTTGTACCATGATTTTGAACTTACCTTAAGTAAAATTTGGGACTAGTCTTCATTTGCATTGTGCAGTAGCTTGAGCATTTAGCTTATTGAATTGGTTATCTCACTGGACTTGTTGAGTTGTCCCTGTTGTCACTTTAGTCTGGACTGCATATATGAAGTGGTCGCTGACCTGATTTGTACATTGGTTAGCTCCACTTGACTTTGTTAAGCATGTCTCTATTGTTCCCTTGACTTGGTGCCTGTAGTTCTATTGCAGTCTGTATTTTTGCATTGCATTGATGCATAGATTTTTATTTGCAGTCTGATTTGGTTGTCCCTTGCACTGGCCATTGAATTCAAGTGGAGGCTGCATTTTCGTTGCAGTTTTACCCTTGTCCCTTGTGGTGACTTTATATTCGGTTGTGGCGAGGCAGTGCACGTGCGTGCACTGCAGCCACCCAGAATTGATAGTTTTGAATTGATATTTTTCTTTACGTCGTGATGCATTGATCTTTTATGCCGTATTGGCGAGGCCGTACACGCGTGCGTGTACGGCAGCCAATCGAACTCTGATGGTTTTAAAGTGACAATTTCAATTGTTTTGAATTGATTTAGTCAATTTGATAAATTGTTTATTTATCTCTGTTGATGTTTTAAATATGCTGAATTATTGTTTAACACTGTTTAGTGTTAAAATTTTCGTTATCCGATTTCTTTGTTCAAAGAGTCGGATAGACGAGAATTATTGTGACTGTCGTCTATTTAAATTATTATTGCTTCTATGTACTAATAACTGGTTTGAATTAGACTGACCTGTGTATTATTTTCTTTTGAATGTAATACTCGGGTCAGACCGAGTATTTTTACAGCTTGAAGATTTTCGGGCAGCGAAGTTAGAGAGAGAGAGTAAAGAATCACTTAAGTTTTCAAGAAAATTGTATTTTAAGATATTCCGCTGTATTAGTTAAATACATTGTATAAACTCTGATGTATGTAAAAAGATTTATAGTAATGAAATATTATTATTCTGTGTTTCTGTGGCTGATTCTGTTTAAATTACATAAACTAAATAACAATCCGTCTTTTTGAACGACTCGAGTTGGTTTAATTACCGACTAGGGGCGGTCAGAAGGGGGGATGTTACAATAGTGATATTTCTTTTAGTGCAACATATCAGAGATTTTTCTTTAGCTTTGGTGGCTGAGATAATTGAACGTGGTGGCTTGCATTAATTGCCATGTACAATTTATACTTATCCTATTTTGATTTGTACATAGATATTTGTAAAAAAATTCATTCTTGAATATACTTCTTTCTTCTTTTGCAAGCTACACATATACATTGGTTTACTTGTTTCTTACTTGTTTCATTTCATTATTCACATCAACTTGATTTGTTTACATACTTGAATATATTCCATTTTAAAAAAAAAATTGTTGTTAGATTTTATCAAATGTTTACTTTAGATTTTATAGTTTACCTTATATATATTTATTTTATAAGTACCTTTGTTTGTATTAATACATATGTACTTTATATATTTACTTTTATTTTAACTTAAATATTTATTTCTAGAAGTTTATATGTTCATTTCATATTTTATATAATTATAAATCTATTTGAAATATTTTTATTTAACATCATATCAAAAATCCAAAATACAAATTTAATTTCTAAGATATTTACATTTAAATCCCAATTCAAGTTTCAATCTATTTTATATACATGTGTTCAAATATCCAAATTAATTCTCAATTAATTTATAGTTTAACTAAAATTTGATATCAATTACCAATTATTTCACAATTTTTATTCAAAAATTAAATTAATTATCAATTTAAATTTATATAAAATCTGGGATCGTTACACCTTTCGACAAGGTCGGAAGCCGCTATCTATTCACCAAAGAGAACTTAATCTAATCAAAAGTAGTCCTTTTGTGAAGACTTCAAGCAAGCTGAACAAAGCCGGTAGGTCACCTAGCCCAAGTTCTAAACCTTTCTATGATAATGAAAGGTCTGATACAGGACATATCAACTAAATAGGTAAAATTAGAACGCGATCTTAGAAAGGAATCACGTCCTTTGTTGTCCAAAGAAGAAATCCATCCTTCTTATCATATCTTTGGGGTGTTGACAAGAAATCTTGTTAACGGATGGGATAGAAATTAAACTAAAATGGGTAATATGAATTATTTATATGAAAAATAGGATATGAATATTTAAATCTAGGAAGGTGTTTTAAAGTACTTTTATTTTGAAATATATTTGAATTAATTTTTGAAAGAAGTTGAAATTTACTTATTGAAAATAAAGTTGATATAGGTATATGTATATTTGGAATTTTATTAAAATAGGGATACTAGTATATGAATTTATTTGGAACTATAATGGAATTTTAATTATTTCATATTGATAAAAAAAATGTGTGTGTGTGTATATCAATTTTGAAAGAAAATAGAAGTGCAAATATTATTTGAAATGATTTCACTTTGGTTTAAAAAATTTAAATAAATAAAATTAAAGGCACTTTTAGGTCAAAGGAATTTTATTAGATTTATTTTTGAGAATTTAAATCTGTGTCTAAATTGTTTTAAAGTGGAAAATAATGGATTTCAATTAAAGCTTAATTTAAAATCCTATATGAATATTTTTATTTAGATTTCAATGTAGAAAAGCATTTCATAAAATAAAACAGATTTAATTTAGAAATATATTGAATATGAATTTAAAGCATAAAGATTGAATGGTTCATTCATACAAGCTTTTCTATAAAAAGAATTTTGGGGAATTATTCGAAAGAATATTGTATAAAATAAACCGGTGGTATTTTAATAGTATTTCTACCATTGAGAATTTCCCAATTTGAAAGATAAAATTATGATTTTGTGTATTTCCTATTTGAGAAAGTTTTAATGATTTCACCTTTTTAAAAAGGATTGCTACTTATTGTATAATGCGTTTGTGTATTATCACTTTTGATACCCTTCAAAGGTAATGCTCGAGCTTGGATCGTTGGGGTTGGATTAAATGGTTCCTTTCTTGGACGTCGATGGCAGATGAGTTATGTTATGATTGTTATGATCTGTTATGATCTATTGTGATGAGCATTCAATTTATGAGGATATTTATTTAAACTAGATTTTTAAAATATATTGTTTTTCTAAAATCTAAATTATCAAATATTTTGTAAATGATTTCAATAAATGAAAAGTAGCAATTTTAAACAAACAAAGTGGGAATACTATTTTGCAGAATGTTTTGAAAAAGTATTTTGGGATAAATAAATTTGCAAATTGATTTGGGAAATATATGGCAAAGACTGGTTTTATACAAATTAGGAAATATTTTAATAAATTATTTGCATATAAAACCCATATTTTAATATCGTTTGCAAAGTAGACCATTGGTATATAATTGCTGAATGTATGAGATTTTTATGAATAAAGTGATTATATGAAAGTGATTTTGAAAATCATTTTGAAGTGATTTTGTGGAAATAATTTAAGAGAAAAGAATTTGGAAATCTATTTTGAAATATTTTTAATTATAGAGATCATTAGAATTATTTATCTACGTTGGCTATAGTAATAAATTTATGTTTATAACCGAGTAGAGTTGTATTTAAACTTCTCACACTCATTATGTCATTATTTGAGCTTTGTTACACTAACAACTAGATTTCTAGCCTAACTCGGGGTTTGTTATTTGTTTGACAACCTCAGGTCAGTTTGAGGTTGTTTTACAGGTTGATATTATGATCGTACATGCTTTGTGAGCAGAGATATGGAGCTAGAGCCAATGACGATGGCGAGTAATTACTTTGTTTATAATTATATTGAGACTCCACTGTATTGGTTGATGTAATATATTCTGTAATGAATTGTATATATATGGGATATTGTATCAGATATTCAGATATAATATAAAATTGATCATTTTTATTCACTCCGATTTTGTTAGTAGGGAAATTTTCATATGTGTCTCTAATACCATATCATTCAAGTCTATAACTCGTATGCATTGCCTTGCGTCGAGATGAGATGCATATTATTTCAGATATATTCAGTATTAGAACGTATCCGTATTGACCCAAAATAGTGTATACGAAGATCGCGCCTACCATGTCCATTGATTCGAGTTATCAGATGTTAAAATCCCTCTAATATTTTGGTCGCTAGAGCGAGGCATCAAAGCTTGGTAATAGGGCTATGGTTAGAATAATGCAAAGATAAAGATATATTTTATCCTTAAAGGAGTGAGACTTTGGTTTTTTACCATTTTTATTCGACTCTCACTTGCGAGGTGTGAGTGGTAAATGATCGAAAGAGTCGATTATTGGGTAGAATATTTATATACATACATATATACACACACACGTATTTGTAGTAATGATTTAAAGAGTAAAATTACTATTAAAAAAGTTATTCACACATATGGTGTGAATATTTGTGTGTGTTTTTGATTTATTAAAATGAATTTCATTTGGACGATACATATGTTTGCTTGATATGATATATAGTTTATTTGGATAATTGATAGATAATGTTGTATGTGATTTTATAAAACAAACAAACAAACAAATAAGTGGAAGTTAAAAAAAAGTAAGCTTTTGGTTTTCAACCAGTAAGAAAACTTATCTATAAATATATATTTCGGAAAAAAGAAAATAAAGAAGAAGGTAAATTTCAGTAGACACACCAAGAATATAACTGTATGCACAAGGCACTAAATTTTGAAGGAGAAAAGAAAATATGTGTGAATACGTTGAGTAGTATTTCACATCCATTAAAGAGGGAGCGGTTGGTTTTTATTTGTCCAACATAGAAAAACAAGTTGAAGGATTATTTGTCCAACATATAGATTTTATTTGATAAAACAGTGTGTCAACTTTTATATCATAATGGCTAATGTGATAACAATTTCTCTGATTCAACCTACCAACCTAGGTTTTCACCTTTCACAAGGCATTAATTTTCAGTTTGTTCCTTCTTATTTAGCGATCTTGGATTTAGTTATGGATAGAACAATTTGAATGTGTACATATTTGTGTTGGTGGAAGTGTTTGTATCATAATTTGCAACAAGCTTTATTTAAAAAATAAGTCACAAAACTTTTAGTAAGTAGGCTGGGGAAATATGCAGCAGCAAAAAGAGCTAGTAAATATACATTACATTAATACAATTATATAACAAATATTACAAATCCGTATACAACATTTTTTCAAAATGTTACTAGACCTTAATCCCTCTTCATATGCATCCAATACAAGGATGAATTTGCATATTAAATGGCCTGAATGCATTCGAATACTATATCTTTTTATATATGGAAACTTTGGTAAAGTTTACCCACTAAGAAAAAAAATTGAAAAAATTATGCAGTTTGTAAAATGACATATATTTATCATCAAATAGTAGGATCAGCCGATACCAAATATTCAAATGTGCTACAGGTGCATCTGCGTGTTAAAAAAACCCGCAAGGGGTGTAATTGTATAAATTTATATATGCGATATTTTAATATTTATTTGAGTAAAGCATAGCTACACGAAGGCTGTTTGGATTGAATGGTGATGCAATCTCGCTTTTGCTTGCATAAAACTAAATAAATTGCTTTAAAATACTAAACTATGTATGCTTTTACTTAAAGAGTTGTGTATACTGTAAACTATATACCGTGTGGCAAATTTTGATATATAAATTGTTTTTGACCATGTTTTGATCGATGTATATCTATTTTATCATATCTTAATTATATGAAAGTCTCTCAGTATAAAGGAGACTCTGCTCAAAATTTCTTACACTTAGAAATTTTTGGAATTTTATACGGTTTCAAATTTTAGAAAATTTTCAAAGAAATTATTGAAAACCATACGATCGTCACGCCCTATAATATTATGTGATACATTTGAATGAAATAGAACGCATAATTTTCCTATGTATGGTTGTGCCGACGAAATAAATTCGAATAAGTAATATATTATATGAGATTTTATCAGAATGACACAGCGAAAGCGCGGTAAGGTATGATATATATATATGAATGTATGTATGTATGTTTTTATATGTACATGTGTATAGTTAGTGTTATTGGTTGGATTGATTACAAAACTCACTAGTAAATTGCGAGGACATAATTTCTTTAAGGAGGGGAGTCTTAACATTCTGTTTCAAAGTTAAACTTAATTAAATATTTTATTTTGGTTATTTTATTGAATTTAATTTGATAAATTAAAATTTTGGATTTATTTACTAATAAAAGAAAATTATTTATTTAAAATTCAAATTTGAAATGAATTGTGTTTTCGATATTCAAAAGTTGGTTGAAAATTTATTTTAGCAAAACAAATGATATTTGTGAAATTTGAAATTTATTTTGGAAATAAAACATTTATTTTTTAACTATTAAAAACTGAAAAATAGTATTTGAATAGAAGAAAAATCATTATAAAAATGAATAAAATTTGGATTATAATGCCTCGAGCGAAATTTTAATCGAATATCAAATAGCGATCGAGTAATTAAGTGGTTAAATAACGGTCGAGTAATAAAGTGGTTAATGGTTCGAAATGATTTAAGAAGAAAAATTAAAACTCTTCCCTTCTTATTGGACCACCATTTACCCATCCTTGCACATCTAAACATATTTAACTACTTCAGCCTAATCATAGTCCCTAATTTCGCGTCCGAAAATGAAATGCAGATGCACGCTCGTGCCTAGGGGAGGCGCGACTAGACTAGCAATGGAGATGGACCTTCTGGTGACCATGGGTGCATGCGCGATGTCGAAGAAGATATGATGGTGTCTGATTTGCTCACAAGTCGAATGGGGGAGAGTAAGTCGTGTGAGATTTATGCATGGTTGAAGGCTTGGTTAGCATTTGACCGTTGATGGATGAAAGTGTGGTGATCGGTTGGAACTTCACAAGGCAATAGCAAACGTTGTTCTCCGATTTATCAAAGGAGATGGTGAAGAATTTGTGAGTATAACTCATTTCTACATATTTTAGTTAATATAACCAACATTTTCTAATTGCAGTTAGTATAACCCTAATTTTTAGCAAGATAAACAATTTTTCCATTTTGATATACGCACAGATTCATACACTTTTACTTGGCTATAATCTAAAGCAGCACCATTGAGTTTTTGTGCATGTTTGGTATTAATCTAATGGTTTGAAGTAATGAATGGACTGCGATAAGCCTGCCAATACATTTTATGTATGTATGTATGTATCAATTGAATTTGAGCTGTAAAAAAAATGAGTGAACCATTCCCTTTTAATTTAATTTTTGTGAACAATTTATTCAAATCCCTACTCAATGAAATTACACGATTTAATTGAGTATAACTTTACTCTTTAATTTGTATATAAGTTGAGATTATTATTGCTTAATGTGTGCTATCAAATACCGTTGCAAATGAATATTGATGTTGGTTGGTTTGGTATATTGATGACAACGATGGCTTGGTAATCTATCGTGATTGAATTGCTGTGATGGTTGATTATTTATCATTAATTGCTTGAATTGAATTATATATGGTTGAATAGTATGCTACATATGTTGATATAGATTGTTTTTTACGATAGAAAAATTAAACTAAAATGAGTAATTTGAATTATTTATATGAAAAATAGGATATGAATATTTAAAGCTAGAATGGTGTTTTAAAGGAAATTTATTTTGGAATATATTTGAATTTATTTTTTAAAGAAGTTGAAATTTATTTATTAAAAATTAGCTTGATATAGATATATGTATATTTGGATTTTTATTAAAATATGGATAATAGGAGATGAATTTTTCTTAAACTATAAAGTAATTTTTATTGTTTTGTACAAATTAAACAATGTGTATGGGGTGTGTATCGACTTCGAAAGAAAATATGTGTGCAATTATTATTTGAAATGATTTCTTCTTGGTTTATAAATTTGAAATAAATAAATTTTATAGGATTTTTATACTAAAGAAATTTTATTTGATTTATTTTTTAGAATTTAAATTTGTATTTGAATTATTTTAAAGTGGAAAATAATGGATTTCTTTTATTTCTTTTTTTTGCCAGCCGGTTTTATAGTGGACCATCCACTTTTTATTACGAACGTAATAAAACATTTAATACAGGAGTAAGGTAGAAGCACCTTAACTACTAATAAAAAAGGAAAATACAGCACGGGATTGTGGCAGAGATGCCACAGCTACTACAAATACCCTACGACTAGGTCTCCTCGGAAGAGGAGGAGGCCCCATCGTCCACTGTCTCATGGGCATAAATTGCAGGAACGTTGCCAACTATACGAGCACAAGGGAGAAATAGCATCGCAAGGGAAGGGTCATAATCCACGGAATCAGGAGTGTATATGAAAGATCGGTCCCAAGATGCATCATCTAACAAGTTAGCATTCCACGCCGCATGTAAACCATCAAAGGATAGCACTAGAGAATCACCAAAAATGCAGTAACAAAGGCATCTAAGGTTCTGCTCATCATCGGAAACAAATATAAAAAAAGAATCCACCACAGCGTTATATCGCATATCAGATATGAGATCAACCTAACAGTTTTTGGAATCCGCCCAAACAACAGACGACCGAGGCGGGACAGGATCGGGAACATCTAAAGGGATAACTGTAACATCAAATGGGACTACGCTATCAAGGATAGAAGTGGAGGCAGGCCTAGCATCAGAACAAGGAGCCGAACCAGGAAGATCTGACAAAGTGGCAGAAGTAGGAGACTTAGGAACCCATTTCCTAAGAAGGGTCGAGGCAAAGGGATTTTGGGAGCAGCTGCAGAGTCGACAAAATGCTTGCAAGAGATGGCGAGATGGCCAAAGGAATGACGGGTAGTGAAAATGTCAAGCACCCATCCATAACAAACACGGACCTCCACATCATGACCAACAGCAAGCTGTACCGGAATAGAGGAAGGGAGGGGCTTATCTGGGGTTATCTCAATTAGTGCCTTAGCATATACCAATTTATCACGATCTACTATGTTAGAGTCAAAGCATTTCAGTTTGCCTATGTTATAAGCTAGCCAATTCAAACCAAGCAATGGCTGTAATACATAAGGAATATGTGAAAAGAAAGCTCATACAGGAATAGAAAGAACCTATTCACGAGCACTAGCTACTGTTGGAGTCCATGGAGTAATAATAAAAGGTAGACCATCAAAAAAAGAAGGCTTGGCCTCTAGGACACGCCGGCGTTCCTCGGCGGAGGAAAACTTAAGATAATACATGGAGTCAACTAACAAAACACGCAAATCACCATGAAGTTTCCAAGCCCTATGGCAAACCTTAGCCGCATCATGGAGGATGTGATAAGGGTCCAAAAACAAACCAACCAAATATCCCGACCAATAGTCCAATCCAGCTTGCATAACATAAGGTGGAGGAATCATAACACCATTTTCCTTCAAGATTTCAAAGTCAAATAGGTTGTAGTTACCTGCATTATGGGGAAGGGATGAGAATAGGGACAACCAAGGTTTTGAGCTACAAGGGGCAGGGACAGCAGTCTGCACATTTTTCACTAGAGGGGACTTTTGAATAGCACCAATATGAAGTCCAACAGAGGCACTGCCGACAGATTGCAAGACTCTAGTTCCAGAATTAGACTTGGCATTGTCGCAAATAGTAGGAGTGCAAACTCCAGATTCATAATTAATAACCTTAGAGGCCGTAACAATACGACCAGTCACAACTCCTCCCTCACTTTCCTCGTTATTCAAGCATAAATTGTTTGACAACCCAACTATTGTACACAGACCACCGATACCATTAGAAGCATTCAGGGCCGACACAGCCGCAATAGAAGAGAGACCAGACCCTGGAGCTACAAGCTGAACACTAGGCGTAGCTATAGAAGGTGGACGAGGCATAGAGGCACACAATGGTGGGAAGTCTGATTCAGAAAGCAGGGCAGGCATCGGAGCAGCTTAGTGAAAAATACGACCAGATCTAGTACGGGATGAGGAGGACAAGGAAGGGGAAGAAGAGGAGGAAGCTGGCATTGAGAGGCGAAAGAGGGGCAGGGAAGCGATAGCGAGGCGGGCGATCGAACGCTAGGTCAAACGATGGAAGGAAAAGTCACGCGATGGAAAAAAACGCCTAGGGAGGCGCCATTGAAAATATTGTTATAATCCTATATGAATACTTTTATTTGGATTTTGAAGTAGAAAAGTATTTTATAAAATAAAGATCGATTTATTTTATTAAAAGATTTATTTTGAATTTAAACCATAAAGGTTGAATGGTTTATTTATACAAGCTATTCTATAAAAAGAATTTTGGAGAATTATTTTCGAAAGATTGTTTTATAGATTTTGTACAAAATAAACCAGAGGTATTTTGACAGTATTTCTACTATTGAAAATTTTCCAATTTGAAAGAAATAAAATTATGATTTTGTGTATTTTCCAATTTGAAAATGGTTTTGATGATTTTACCTTTTTACAAAGGAAAGCTACTTGTTTTATGATCTATTTGGATATTATTGCTTTTGATATCGCTCAAAGGTAATGGCTGAGCTGGATAGTAGGGGTTGGATTAAAAGATTCCTTCCCAAGGTGTTAATTACAGATGAGTAAGGTTATGATTTATTGATTTGTTATAACCTATTGTATCGAGCATTCATATTATGAGGATATTTATTTAAACTAGATTTGGTGAAACGTATTGCTTTTTTGAAATCTAATTTTCATGAAATTATGGAATATTTTGGAATTGATTTCAATAAATGAAAAGTAGCAATTCTAAACAAATAAAGGGGAAATACCATTTTGCACAATGTTTTGAAAGAGTATTATGGGATAAATCAGATTTGCAAATGGATTTGGATAATATATGACAAAGATTGGTTTTATACAAATTAGGAAATATTCAATAAATTATATGTATATAAAACCAGTATTTTCACATTGTTTGCAAAGTAGACCTCTAATATATAATTTCTGAATATACGAGATTTTTGTGAATAAAGTGATTTTATGGAGTGATTTGGAAAACCATTTTGAAGTGATTTTGTAGAAGTAATTTAAAATAAAAGATTTTGGAAATCTATTTCGAAATGAATTAAATTATAGAGATCATTGGAATTATTTAGAGGCATTGGCTATAGTAATAAATTTATGTTTATTACCGAGTAGAGTTATAATTAAATCTATCACACTCATTATGTCATTATTTAAGCTCGATTACACTCACAACTAGATTTCTAGTCTGACTCGGGGTTTGTTATTTGTTTGACAACCTCGGGCCAGTCTGAGGTTGTTTTACAGGTCAATATTATGATTGTATGTTATTTGTGGGCTGCGATATGGAGTTAGAGCCGATGATGATGGTGAGTAATTATTTATTTATAATTATATTGAGATTCCACAGTATTGATCGATGTGATGTATTCATGTGATGAATTGTATATATGTGAGATAATGTATTAGATGTTCGAATATGACAAAATTCATCATTTTTATTCACTTCAATTCTGTTAGTTAGGAAATTTTTATCTCTGTCTTTAATAATATTGTATTATTCAAGCCTACAACTTGTGTACATTGCCTTGCATCGACATGAGATACGTATTATTTCAAATATACTAAGGTATTGAAATGTATCGGTGTTGGCCTAAAATAGTGTTAGAACCTTTGTTGTTGGATTTAACAGCAACAACTATACAATTATATCAAATAATCTCTAAGCTAATATGCCGGTACATGATGATCAAAAAAAAGCTATGAGTACACACATTTGGAGACATAAAGACATCAAAGTCTCAATAAGCTACAATGACATATCAAATAAGATATCACATGAAGACAAATATTTGTAAGAGTCGTATACCTTGTGTTAATGTCTTAGATATGTATGTACAATCTCTCATGAGTGATATGAGCTGACATGTTTGCATCAAAATAATTTTAAACACTCAAAAGATAATTTTCAGTAAGTTTAAAGTGTCATAGGTCCCCAAACTTCTTGCAACAAAGCTCAAACGTTTAATAACATGCATTTTTAAACTAAAACTTTTTGGGACTGTTATTTTCATAAGTCATACGTTTGACTAAAAAATTTAGGCATCTAAGGCCGTGATTTTTTAAACTGTCTTTTCTGGAAATACATTTTAAAAAAATTAAACATCTAACCACTTAATCCAAACTTCTGAGCTATTTATAACAGTCATATTTCAAATAGACATGTCCCCTCTCTTCCATCGGCTACGACTCTTTCTTTAATGGTTTGATTCAATGAGTTGTAACTTCTGAAGGAGACTTCCCACATCTATTTATACATGGCCAAGCCTAGAGTTTAATTAATTTGAATTTCTTTTTTTATGATATTCTTTCTTGCTCTCAAAACTCTAATGCTTTCAAAGTTCTAAACTTGCTTTCAACGTCACCAGAAACTATTCTATGTTCCTTGGTGATCTACTTACATAAACTCACATGTTTTCACTCATCCAACTCAAAGAGGAGATTATAGGAAGTCTTTAACAGAATTCAAAATCCATGTTGATATAACACAATATTGTCAAGTCAGCAAACTCTTGTAATACATATTCTACTAGGCTAAGTGATGGTGATTGATTAGTGGAAATCCAAGAGGGAGCTTGGTGACTGGACGTAGGACGAGAGGTCCGAATCAGTATAAAAACTCTAGTGTGATTTTTTTTTATTTTAACCTTATTTTACTTTATTATTATTTAGCTTGATCATAGTTATACACACAACTACATAAGTTGGCCATATTAGAGATCCTTTGCACCTTCATTTGGTATTGGAATAGGAATTTCCATTAACCATAACAAAGTTTTTGAAAATTATAATAATATGGCAAGCACATTTCTTGAAAGTCAACCAACCGTATAACCCACACTTTTTACTAGTTCAAAATATGTATATTGGTTTGCACGAATGAAAATTTATATGGAAGATAGCGGTCCTAAGATTTGGCGAGCTACTCAAAATAAGGATGAAGCATCTTCTACTGAAATGAGTACCTGGTCGGATACTCAAAAAGTTGCGGCAACCAATAATACGAAATCTAGGAATGTTTTATTTTGTTCCCTTGATAAGAATGAATTTTCTATAGTTATGCTTTGCAAAACTGCCTATGACATTTAGCCTACACTTCAAATTACACATGAATGGATAATAAAAGTAAAGAAAACTAAGATTTTGCTCTTAAAAATCAATTTTAACCATTTAAAATGAAAGCTAATGAGTCTATTGTTGCTATGTATTCAAGATTTCAAACTATTACACATGATCTCATGGCAGTAAGAGTCCAATTTACTGATTTTAATCTTGTTTAGACAAATTTTAAATTCTTTAACAATTGAGTAGGAAAGAGAAGTTCTAGTGATAGAAGAAGCCAATGATCTTTCCCAACTCAAATTTAAAGAATTAATTGGAAGTTTGATGTCATATGAAGCTAATTTGTAGGCTAGGAAGGAACAAACTCGAGAAAAGAAGAGTATCGCATTTCAAGCAAACAAAGAGGATTCATATTTGGATGAAGATGAGATTGTATTCATGGCCAGAAACTACAAGAATTTCAAAAAAATTCAAGAAAATGACGAAGGCATAAAGTTTTGGAAATTCAACCTCAATCAAATGCTTTGAATGTGACAAATTCGACCATATAGAAAAGGATTGTCTGCAACTTAACAAAGATAAGGAAAAAGGCAAAGGAAAATTTTTAAATTTTAAAAAGAAAAGGAAAGCTTTTCAGGTCACTTGGGATGATTCGGACTACTCTTTATTAGAGAGTGATAGCGATAGTGACACTAAATAAGCTAATATTTGTTTTATGGCCACTAGGGAGGTAAATTCTGATCTCTCCTATAATGATCTTCTTGAAGTTAACATAGAATTTGATGGTAAATTTAGAAATTTAAAGAAGTTATATAGAGAAAATATTGGCAAGTTAAATATGGCTGAATTAGAAATTGAAATGTTAAAAGATGAGAAATGTATTTTAGAAGAAGAGTTAGAAATTTCACAAAAATCTTGTGAAAATTTAACTTCTCAAAATACAACTTTAGTTGAAGAAATTAAAGCATATAACATTGAGAATATTGAACTTGCAAAAGAAGTTTGTGAACTCAAATCTAACTTAGAATCTACTAAAAGGAAGTGCTTGAATTAAAACAAAAGTTAGAACAAATCACTGGTAATGTTTCAAAATTTCATAAAGGAAAACAAGATTTAGAAAATTTAGAAAATTTAGTTAAAATTTCAAAACCATCCAATAATAAAAATGGACTTGGTTTTAAAAATTCAGGACAAATAAGTGCTAAAAAGCATAGCACCTTGTACACAAAGTTTAAGAAACCAAAAGTATTGGTAAAAAATATTCTCCAAACACTAAAAGTACTAAAATTTAGTTTCCTAAAACTAATAATTATTTGATTATGCAAAAATATATAGATAGTTTTCTAAAAATTTGTATATTATAGTAGAAATTATATTTTTAAAGGTCCCAAACCTTTGTGGGTATGACTACCTTCTTTTACTAACACATATGACCATAACATAGGAAGTGAGTACCAATAAAATGCTTTTCATATTTTTTGCAGTTACCCAATAACAAAAAGGAGAAATGGATACTCGATGGTGGATGTTACAAACATACGACTGGCAATGCAAATATGTTGTCCAACATAACATATATACATGGAGGAACCATTACATTTGGAGACAACTCAAATGGGTTTATATTTGGAATTGGAGACATCATCAATGTTGGTATATCTAATTCTCCTTTAATTACAAACGTTTTACTAGTAGAAAATTTAAAACATAATATTTTGAGTATTAGTCAGTTATGTGAGAATGGTTTTAAAATTGACTTTGAAAAAGATTGTTAATAAGAAATCTTGTCAACACCCTAAAGTAGAATTTAAGGAAAAGGTCAATTCCTTGTGGTTTCTCTTAGATGAGTCGAGGAGGATGGAATGTGCGTATTTACTTTGGTATCCTTTTGAAATAGGTTGCTATAGAGAAAACTTGCTCAGGTCAACCTTACGACTCAATCGAAACGGTTATTCCTATCCTTATCAGCCTTTCGATTTAGTTGAGATGGTTGGGTTTCCCCTTCGAAAGCTCTCCTTTCGAAGTGGAAGCAGAATCCAAATGGATAGTCCTTTGAATCACTGAATAAGGATTGACCTAGGGGGCTTCGACCCTGTCGAGAGATTAAGTTATTGAGCAGCTTGGACTTTGGTCAAGAATCTTAGATATAGGTTTCGATCTTGTCGAAAGCTTGTCGAGAGCAGTTCCTTAGATCTCTTGTGTTAATCCAAGGTTTAAG
Organism: Allium fistulosum; assembly: GCA_030737815.1. NCBI lineage: Eukaryota > Viridiplantae > Streptophyta > Magnoliopsida > Asparagales > Amaryllidaceae > Allium > Allium fistulosum. The sequence continues at coordinate 416,531,519 of CM060907.1, read as the reverse complement.
TGGACTATGGATAGGTTTTGACTTTGTCGAAAGCGGAAGCCCCAAGGGAAGGTAGCTTAGTGTATTTAACTGAAGTTATATGAATATGCCAGGTTTCGACTATGTCAGTAGGGACCTTTCGATGTAAGCGACACCTGAAACATAATGTTTAGCCTGATAAAAGCTTTAAAAACAGTAAAGTAATATATAAAATTGATAACTTCCCTTTCGCAAACTAAAGAAGATTTTACTACTCAAAATCCCCAAACCAATTTGGAAATTAGGGTTTACAGCTCTTTTAATTAAGAAAATGCAGGTTTAAAATAACAAAATTCGGATCCCCAAAACATGACCCCTTGGGTCTTATTTATAGATACGGGTTAGCACCTTTCGACCTTGATGCTTTCGACGTTGTCGAAAGGTGGCTGCCTAAATAACTCTAGTATGCTTCCGCCTTTGTCGAAAGGATCGGCTGTGCTTCTCTTCTTTGTGTTGTCTTGTAAGGGCTTTCGACTCTGTCGACAGGCTTTGTCTAGTGGCTTCGATGGTGTTGAGGTGTCGATGGTTTCGACACTATTGGTTACTTCTAAACACTTGTTTATGGCTTGATGCGGAACCACCCTAGATAATAATGGCTTGACTGGTACGAAAGGCTTGGTGTAGCTTTTGAATGGGTTGTTCAAACCAATACATGCTTTCGAGTGATTTGAACGAAGGCGAAACCTTTGGTTTTGAAAGGTTTTGCGTATATGTAAGGAGTTGTTCTTCATTGTCTTCAAAAGGTGTCGCTTTTACTCATTCGAAAGGTCTTCATGCATATGGAATCACTTAGTCGAAAGGTGGTTACTGAAGGCGGAAGGGTGCTTTCGATTCCTTCGACTCCTTCGAAAGGTAAGAACCTACTGGATATTGATTGTAGCGTCCTTTCGACTCTTCGAAAGGTTCTGAAGTTTTGGACTTTGGCTGTGGCATCCCTTCGACTCTTTTGGAAGGACTAGCTAGAGCTCTTTCCTCTTGTTCTCCTTTGTTCTTCGCTTAAACAGGTTTCGTCTTTGTCGAAAGGAGTTTTTGGTTGTAACATTTGCCCCCCCCCCCCCGCCCCCGAAAGGATGCTCTTGACCTTCCAAGTGATCTATGTCGAAACCTAAAAGTTTCCCGCCTCTTGGTCTTCCCGCGTGAATCTAGACCATTTATTTGAATCTGGTCGAACGGCCCACCGCCTTCTCTGATTTTTCTTATAAAGTACGTCTTCTTCCACTTCCCCTTTCACTTTTCTGCAATCAAACAAAATTTTCGAGTGAAAGTAAGAAGTTCCAAAATTCTTAAACTTTTTCTTCCTCAATCAAAGAAATAACCAGATCTAATAGTAAGTTAAAGATTATTTCTGTTTTTTATGTTTTACAGTGAATTTCACCCTCTCAAATCTTATAATTGGGATTTTGATTTAGAAATATTAGAATTTTAATTTGCTGAAAGTAAGTTTGATTCGATTTACTGGGAGTCGTTTAAATTTTATGATTCAAATCCTCGAGATAATTTCACGATTCAGTCTCATGAATCGACGAGATTTATTTCTCATTTTAAACTCGATTTTAGCTTTTATAATTACTATTATTCTTTAGGAAATCTAAATTCTTATTTTTAAATAATTTTTTTATACTCTTGAAATTGAAGATGGTTAATTCGTGTTGAAATCCGTTTTCTTAATGGGTTTGGTTTATTTGTTTAATGATAATTTGGAACCTTGGATTTGCAATCGGGTTTGGGGAAGACAAAAGCTTCTGTTTTGTTCGCTCGGAAGTTTCGAGTCATACAAGTGAAAAATTAACGCCACACATTGACCTTTCTATCCCTTCGAAAGAAGTTAAAGTGGCAACATTGGTTATGCTTTCTTAGCCCCTTTCCATGGGGTCGAAAGGTATTGTAGCGTTAATTTGATCAACCTTATCGAAAGGCTATATAGTGAAGCAGAATGTAGTCACCCCTCTTGAAAGCAATACGTTTCGACTTAGTCGAAACCCTTTGGTGCCGACTAAAACCCTTTCATTTTAGTATGCTTTTAAAACTGTAATGCCCCTTCGGCCCTTTTGAAACCTTTTTGTGTCTAATGAGTCGAAACCCTATATAATCACCTTTCTCCAACTTTGTTAAAACATTCCTAGTTCATATAAACTTAACCTAGGACTTTTCGACTAGATGGTTATACAAGGTTTCAACGACATCCATATTTCCCTTAGAAAATTAAGTCACTGGTTTTGACTGTGTCAAAGGGACTTGTTACTTTGTTTTTAGAGCACTAGTTGTACGTACTTTGTTTAGATTTTTAAATTTGTTTTAAACATTTCCTTTTAAGAACAAAGTCTTTATAGAGCTTTCGACATTGTTGAAGGATGCCAATTGACCGTATATTTCAACCTTTCCTTTCGACCTTGTCGAAAGCTCGCTGAATGTTTATATTTAGGTTTTTGACTCAGTCGAAAGGTGTTTGTTAAATGTTCATTTTTCTTCCCCTTTCGACCGTATCGAAAGCTCCATATTTTTTTATTTTTAACTTTAACATTCTTCCAAGAATTTGAAGTTCTATATTTGGTTTTGTGTTTAAGTTACTTTAGTAAGTTTTAACTAATTCTTGAAAGAATGCTAAGTTCATAATAAACTAAAAATTTTAACTGAAACATTCACCTAGCAGAACCATGAGCTCTCTGAAGAAGCTTGAAGCCATTTCAAAGCACTCTCTAATATCCACACCGGATGAAGTAGATGTCATCCTTAACGACTACAGAATCTCTGGTGTGGAAGCTATCCCACCTTAAGAATCTAATACCATCAACAACCATCCAGAAGGGTTCTTTACCTACACCGCCATCCATATATGGCACAGGGGCTTCCTGCCTTTTCCAGAATTCCTGTCCAGATTTATTTCTTATTTTGGGATTGCTCCAATCCAGCTGTCCCTAAATGTCTACACCTACCTCCTGTCTCTGGAGCTAATGGCATTTGAGTCTAGCCTTCCCTCTCTAAACGCTGAAGTCTTGAATTACTTGATCAAACTAGTCAAGCTTAGCAACCGCAATTATCAAATCTTCAGAGCAAACCCCCCGAAGAAGCTAAATTCAGAGGGGGTTAATAAGTTTAAAGATTGGGAGAACCAGTTTTTCTTCGTTAGAAGCTTCCCAAATATCAGTGGAACCTTTTCTACTCCTCATAAGTTCAGATTCTCATTGTCTTCCTTTTATCCTGTTACTTCTCTTGTCTAATCTTTGTCTTATGTCAAGTTCTCCTGCCAAAGAACTTAATGAGGCAGACAGAAGAACACTGGAGTCTCTGATCGTAGCCGCTAATAAGATTGGAAACTGACTGAGGCTGTAGATCCCTTCTAACTTGAAGAAACATTCTCTTCTCCCCCCTGGTCAAAGGATTTTGGGGCTTCCTCCTTTGATCCAACATACATCAAAGGGTAAACGTTTCCTCTCCTTGGGAGACCCCGAACGTTTCTCACCCATGTCACCTATTTGCTCTGACTATTTCAGTAAGTTATAAACACTGCCTTGTTTTCTATTCCTATTTTGATTTCCGAATTATTTTGCTGACTTTTAATCTGTATGAATTCTTTAAAGCTGCATCTCAGGCTACAAAGTCTGTTAATGGTACTGCTCCCTCTCCAACTGCTTCCCGTGCACCATTCATCATCCAATCTCTCGCTAAAACTAAGATATACATTAAAAGAAAGTTGGCATTATCAACTGAAATAGGACCTCCTCTAAAGATAGCCAAATTTATTGATATAGAAGTGGTGGAACATACATCTCTTGATAAAGCTTTGGAGAGCCCAATCGTTGAAGCTCCCTAAGATAAACCTAAGCAGACTCCTACTGCCACCGATCCCCTATCTCAAATTACTATTTCTAGCTCTCTGGCTGCACTTGAACAAATGCAACAAGCTTTGGAAGTGACCCTCGCTCAAAAGCATGTTCCTTTAAAGCCGTCATCTTCTTCTCCTTCCATCAACTTTGAAGAGATAGCCCAGTCTACCTTACATTCTGAGTCCTTCACTTCTATCCACCCGCCTTCCTCTGTTCTTGACTTGGAGGTGCACTACCACTCTCTGATAGAGCAACAATTCTTGGTAAGTTTCACTTTAATTGACTTTATCATTACTGGTTTTTCCTAACTCTCTAACATGCGCTGCTTTTCCTCTTTCAGATTTCCAAAAGTTGGTTGGTTTTACACGAGCGGGTATCTAAATCCTCTGATAAGACCTCCAAGTTTCAGGAAATTTCTTCTCTAAAGAATCAATTGTCTTCTCTTTCTGCGACAAAAGATGAAGCAACCTCTGAACTGGAGCGATTGAAAGCTTCCCTCGCCCAGTCAGAATCCGCTATTTTAGAGGAAAGAAAGGCTCGCCAACTCCTCAATGATGAGAACTTTGCTATGCAGCTAATTTTAAAAGATTTCGATGAGGATAAGGCCCGCATAGTAGCAAAGAACGCTTCTTTGAAAGAGAATTTAAAGAAAAATAGGGCCTCCCTGAAGTTTGCTGTTGATACCATTTCTGATGCCAAACAGCGAGTGTCGTAGTTTCTTGACACAACACTTGAGGAGATGATGTTGAGTTCTTTGAAGACGCTTTGATGCTGGCTTATGCAGATAATATTGACAAATGTCCATAGCTTAGCTTTCCTACACTCAATTCTGCCCTTATAGATAGACTTATGGGCAAGATAAACCAGATGAAGCAGGGAGTTGAGACTGTTGGAAAGGAAGAGATTGATGCCTCCTAGATTCTCTCTTTTGAAGTCCCCACTTTTGAAATCGAGTCCGACTCAGAGGATGAGGGCGACAAAGATGATGCCACCGAGAAAGAGGACAATGGTGATGGCGATGATAATGATGATGACAATGATGACGACGATGATAACAATAACGGCGGCCAAGGCTTAGGTGGTGATGGAGGAGACCACAACAAAACCTCTGATAAAGACGAAGATGATAACACAAAAGCTTCTGAAAAAGAACCACCTCCACATGAAGCTACACCGCCTGAGTCTGCTGCCCCTTCTGCTCCTCAAGAGGATCCTACTTCCATTAATGTCGAAGAACCAAGAGAAAAGGAGTAGGTTCTCAAACTTTTGTCCCGGTATCTTACGTATGGGACTCTTTGTTTAAACAACTTTTACTTCGAAAGCCAAAATAGTGTAATTCTTTTATTTAGATAAGGTAGAAACCTGTCCTCCCCTGTAAGACCAAACTCGAGAGAAAACAAACAGAAATAAACAGATTATATAGGGAGTTAGACAAGTAAATAAGGAAGCATAATGTACTTTCTGATATGTATCATAGGCTTGATAGAAGTGCATTAGTGCTGGCATCTTTTAAGCATCAAAAAGCTGCCCCCTTACTAAAGAGAGCGCGCCTCCGCTACGATGCTCTCTTAAAAGAAAACCAAGAGTTAATCACTTTATTTTGGATGCTGATTGAAGAAAGTGATATTTTAATCAACTTCTTATATAAGGCTTACTATAGACACTCAATTATTGATTTTTCATATTTAGACGAATTTAGTGGGGGTCTACTTAGGCGTTTACATAAGAGATACTTAAACGAATTTGGATCTGACCCGCACCCTGGAGCTTATTGGAACTTACCATGGGTCAGATCGATTCTCCAAGATCTCCCCTTTGAAAAGCTTAAGTACTATAAGAACGAATTTGTCTCTGAATTATTTTCTAAGTCTGTTTTGTATGAACCAGATGAATAATTGTAAACATGCAACAATGCATTGATTTATAAATATTGTTTTAGTCTTGCTTTTTATGCTTAGCTTCATTTTATTATATTATCATAGAATGATTTTTCGTTTGGCCAATTTGTTTCTAGAGACCATTTAAGTCAGTACGTCAAATTAAGATAATTTTATCTTGAAAAGACATCAATTTAAAAATCTTCGAAACTAGAAAGATACTGCTTCCTTAGAGATTTACAAAAAATATACCTGGAATGTCCTCATCTTCGCTTTGATTTTCTTGGTGATGAAAAAGAGAAATTTCCTAAGGAGATCGGGACATTCCATTCTAAATTAATTTGTGGTCGTGATAGTCCTCTAGCTGGGAAGTGGGACTATAGCAGATGTCCACCAGCTATCACTCTTGAAGGAGTTAATATTCCTTTTGATTCAACAGTTACCCTTTCCTCTAATTCATTAGTTGAAAATGTAGTTTTTTGGCTTTAGATGTAAATCAATTGTTTCTTGTATCTTTTAGCTTCGTTATTGTTTGAGTTGTAATTTGTTATTATAATAATAAAGAGATTTTTCATCTTTATTTTGACTTTATTTTGTTTCTTTTTACTTAAATAGGAGTTACAATTATCTGCAGCTCCTCTCTCCCTTGATTTAACATCACGCCTCGCTAGTCTTAGGGCTAAACTGTTAAAAAGAATGTGGAAGGACTGAACCTTTAGATGATATCTTACTGGCACGCTTTTATGGAAATGTCAGAACTTATTCAACAAATTAGTGACTTGGAGTTGAAATTAAAGGACAGTCAAGCACAATGTGAATCATTGGAATTTATTATGGGGGATAATATTTCGAGCATTGATTTACCAACTCCTCGCACTACTCCCTTTTTTTCCAGACCTATGAGGTCTACTTCCCTTACAGCCCAGAAATTCCCCACAATGCTCAATCTTCCTCATGGCTTAGACGATAACATTGTGGGTGAATGATGCAGGAAGGTTAAGTTTGAAATAGCTAGGTATTTTGATGAGCAGCAAAAAGCAAAATATTCGCAAAGTATCAATGAGTACGCCGCCAAGATTCAGAAGCTTGAACATGATAATTACTTCCTTGAGAAGCACGTCGTGGAATTAGAAAGGGAAAACAAAACCCTTAGGGGCACAAACAGGGCATTCAACCACGCTTAGAAGATAAATATTGATGCAATCGGCGACGCGGACAAGGTAAGGAAGAAGGAAATGAAACTTAAAGAAGTTATCTACGCACAATTCATCATATAGTTGATCCTTCGATTGTTGAGAATCTTAGCAAGCTACTCAAGACTTATGACATATTTGTATCTTTGAAATGTATATACTTGTCTTCTATGTATGTGAATAACTTCATAAGTTTTGTAAATAATTTCATGAGTTACGTAAATCATATAAACTTTGTAAATATCACCTAATTTATAATTATTTTCCGTAATGTCGCTTCTGAAATGCTTTTTGATAGCTTATACATTGATTTTTGTACTTGCTTAATCTTTCATTACTCTTTGTTGTGCTGATTTCCCTGTAAAGTATTATAACACCACATGTCTGGAGGCCAAAGGCTAAGCGCTACAAATGTTGTAGTAATCTATAGTATTAACCTCTGGTGAAAAAATATGGTAATGCTAATGGTATCCATAATATCAGAAGCAATTGAATATGAACAAATCATAGATTTCAAAAACAACATTTTACTGATTACATTTCAAAATAATAATTCATATCCAAGTTACATAATCCCCTAACGTTTCCCAGGTAAAAATCAATTATAATCATTACAAAAATACGCCAAGAGCGACATATGACGATGCCCTCTTGGTTGATCAAAGCAATATAGTCATATCTGACTTCATATACACAGCGGAAATAAACACAACAAACTGCAACTCTTAATTAGCTATCCGACAGCCACATGCTTGTCTCTGGAAGCTTTATTCATCAAAAACAAAAACTGTAAACCAAAACCCTCAGCCTACTAAAATCAATTTTGAGCACCCAAGAGTTTAAGAGGAAAACAAAAACTTCGAGTCGGACATAAATCCTGGTGTGAATAACTCTATACATCTCGGTTATTTAGTGTTAAGTGAGACCATGCCGCTTAGCGGAACAGGTTTCCCTCACTAACATCCTTTTAAAACATATCTTTTGCAAAACTTTTTCTGCAACCAAAACTAGTTAAAATCTGTAAAGCATCATTATGTAAACATACATATCAGGTAATAAATGAACTATCTATTCAAACTTATAGTTTTGTTTGGCTAACTATTAACCTTTGGCTGACTCGGGCCTACCATACAATATATCAAAATTTATCTAACAACTGTTAGACACTCCTCATCTGGACGGTCTGTCCTTAAGTATCTGTTAAATACTTCTCTTCTGGATGATCTATCCTTAACTTATCATCTCTCAGGGTCAGCTAATCCTAATGGTTTTTCGGGCTCACCATTCCTTTCTATGTGTAATCATAATTTTAGTCTTACCTTTGACAAAGCCCTACACATTGGAATTTTGGACAAAATTAGCCGGGGCTAATAGCTAATATATAGGAGGCGAACCTATACCAGTCCCATTTGGTATTCTAATATCTAAGTCATTTTACTTAGGGATCCCTTCCCATAATTTTCCCTGAAAATCTTTTCAAAATGATCTTGAAACCTTTAAATCAAACTCAAACATGGAAAATCTATATATTCTATGCTTTACTCAAGATAACCTTTCCATGTTATATATATACTTTACTCAAATCTTAGTTGATGAAAACATTTAAACCTTTGAAAGTCACCCTTTCAAAACTATTGAAAGTGCCCCTTTCTGAACCAAGTAAAACCCTTATTTAGCCTAGGCCAATAGGTCAAAACCTTCCTTTCGCAACCATTCTCAAAACCCTTTCGAAACCATTGGAAATTCTTCCATTCAAAAGCTTTAAAAACCTTAGGCATCTATCTTTTAAAACCTTTAAACATTTCATTTCATAACCCTAGGAAAACCATTCCTTTTAATCCTTTCAAAACAACCAGAAAAACCTTCCCTTTCGACTGCTTCAAAACCATTGGAAAACCTTCTTTCAAAACCTTTCGAAATCAATGGGGAACCACCCCATTGAAACCTTCATTTAAAACCCTTTCGAAAGCATTAGAAAATTAAACCTTTCGAAAGCATTTGGGTTCAATTTAAAACATGTGGAAACCTTTTGAAACCATTCAAAAATTTACCCCTTCAAAACCTTTGAAAACCGTTTCGATCGAGACCATTTGGATTATGCCTTCAAGTAGAGCAAAAGGATCAGAAACCCATTAAAGTCGAAAGCACTCCTTTCTAAATCATTCCTAAGTAAAGAAGTGATGGTGTCGAAACCATCCCTTCGAAAGCATTGGAGAAGTGGCCAAATTTTAGAAAACAAAGTAACCCCTTCGAAACCATCTGGATCGAAAGGTAGAAAGCGGCAGCAAAAATGTTTCGACTTAGTCGAAAGCAGTCTTTTAAAACAAAAGCGCAACCCAATCAAAACCATTTCCTTTAAAACCATTTGACCTGGTCGAAAGCCAACCTAATCGAAAGCTACTCAATCGAAAGCAAGCAGGCGCATTTTCTTTTAAAAGCAAAGTAATGCCTCAACCCCTTCGGAACCCCTGGTTTCGACTCTATACCTTTCGCATGTATCCAATTCACTACGTACCAGTTAACTGATACCATGTGCATTGGTTTCGATAGTGTCGGAGGCAAAGGTAAGGAGGCGGACCTAGTGCCGAAAGCATCGAAACAGTGAAAAACATGTAGATTTGTACTTTTTAAACTATTTCTTTGTACCTAACCTGCCTTGTTCGTCTACTTGTGATTGGTTGCAAGTTTCTCTTTTCCAAAAGTACTACTGACTTTCCAGAAATAAATATTTAAATTTAATTACAAAAGCCCCTTTTTCCTTTCATAAATATTTAAAACATTTGAGTCTAATACCTTAAATAATTTTATATATTCATTAAAACACTTAGGAAAATTCTACAAAAATTTCAGAAAATCGCTTTTAATATGTTTTCTAACATATATTAATTTCAGACCCAAACCATTAATTATTTAGCCATAAATAATTTTTAATCCATAATTACATTTTCTTCAGTAGAAAATTCATATAAATTCCACATAAATTCAGAAAATTCTAAAAATTGAAACTCGTCTCTAGAATAATATTTTTGGTCTATATAAAAATTTACAAGGCATATGGATATCATTTGATAGGGTTTCACCTTAAAACATATCATAAAATCAATATGAACATACATAAATCATCAATATGTATATATAATCATTCCATCATTCAAAAAAACATTGAAAATCAATGCAAAATATTTCGGATTTCATCTTAAAACCGAAAACAAAGAAAAATGAGATGTAAACATTATTCACCTTAGCTTTGATTTAGGATATGATATTTGGTCTTTATTTAAATAGCTTAAGCTTCTTCCTCTTAAAAACTTGTTTTGCTTCTCTTTTCTTCCTAATGGTGGCCGACCTTAACTTGAGTTTTTGATTTGAGAAAACAAAATGAATGTATGTGTTATTTCCTAAGGGTTTAGGGTATAAGAAGGCTCTCTTTCCTATTTTACCCCTCCTTTATTTCCTAACACTTGACTCTTTATTTCTTTAGTTCGTTTTAATTCATGGCTTAAGATGGGCAAGGCTACCCCTTATTAAATCACAAATCTCAATCCATTAACCCACTTACATTATTTTATCTAATTAAATATTCTAAATAATGTTACTAAAAATATGGGTGTTACAAACTCCCCTCCTTAAAGAATTTCGTCCTTGAAATTACGATAAGGTACACAAAAAATCAATCAAAGAGGTAAAACATACCATCAAATAAGTCGAGATAAGTATCTCTAATCCTGCTTTCAGTCCCCCAAGTACAGTCTCTCTCATCGTCACTCCATTAGACTTTCACTTGTCTGACTCTCTTGTTCCTTAGCCTCTTCTCATCACTTGCAACTATACCAACTGGCTTTCTAGCTATGGTCAAGTCCGGTTCTACTACTAAATCCTCCAACACAGTCACTGTTATAGTAGTCTCCGGGTCCCTAACACATTTTCTAAGATGAGAAACATGGAAAACATCATGAACTCCTGCCAAACTGCTCGGTAACTCAACTCTATATGCGAGTTTCCCGTTCCTCTCGACAATAGGAAAAGGTCCAATGAATCTCGGTACCAACTTTCCTGACCTTCCGAATTTGATCACACCATTCATCGGTGACACCTTAACAAAAACTTGATCTCCAACTGAGAACTCTAAATCTTTTCGTCATCTATCTGCATAACTCTTTAGCCTAGACTAAGCTTCCTACATTCTAGCCTGAATGACCTCAATCTTTTCTGCAGCTTCCCTAACCAAATTTGGACCAAGAACTAACCTATCCCTGGTCTCTAACCAACAAATGGGAGATTTGAATGGCTTTCCATACAAAGCTTCAAATGGTGTCATCCCAATACTAGTTTGATAACTGTTGTTATACGAACACTCGACTAGATGCAAATGGTCTTCCCATGATCCCCTGAAATCTAATACACAAGCTCTTAACAAATCTTCTAAGACTTTGTTAACTCTTTCCATTTTCCCATCTGTCTGCGGATGGTAAGCGGTACTCATCTTGAGCTTGGTTCCCAAAACTTCTTGTAGACACTTCCGGAACTCGCTAGTGAATAAAAAATCTCCATCACTAACTATACTACTAGGAATTCCTTGCACTCTAATTACATTCTTCATAAACAACTTCGCTAAAACAGGCGTCGTCCTAGTTGACTTAACTGGAATGAAATGGGCACTCTTCGTCAATCTGTCCACTATAATCCATATACTTTCATTTCCTCTGTTCGACCTTGGCAACCCGTCAATGAAATCTATGAAAATAGAATCCCACTTCTATACCGGAATATCTAATGGCTGAAGCAACCCACTTAGCTTTTAATGTTCGGCTTTTACCTGTTGGCAGTTCAAACACTGCTTCACCCATAAGCCCACATATCTCTTCATACCTTCCCAGAAGAAAATTCTCTTCATATCTTGATACATCTTAGTTCCTCCCGGATGAATAATGAACTTCGAACGATGACATTCTTCTAAAACTTATTTCCTTATGTTTCCTACACTCGGAACACATAATCTTCCTTTCTTTCTCAACCACCCATTCTGGTCAAGATTGAAATCCTTTAAGTCATCGCTCTTAGTTCCATCTCTTAACTTCCTGATCCGTTCAGCTAACACTGGATCCTCCTCCTGTTTAGAAGCAATCCTTTCGATCATCACTGGTCGAACTTCCAAACAAGATAATATTTTGGTTTCTGCACTAGAACCAGCCTCAGATCTCCACCGCACTCTGCAATCTGCTAATGCTTCCAAATCTTTCCACTTAGTAATCATTGCTAACACCGCATTCTGATGATTCTTGCTAAGTGCATCTGCAACCTTGTTACCTTTCCCCGATGTGTACTCAATTCCAAAATCATAAGCAGCGATAAACTCTAACCACCTCTTCTGTCTCATGCTTAGCTCCTTCTAAGAGAACAAATACTTTAGCCACTTATGATCTATATATAATTCAAACCTCTCTCCCAAAAGGTAATGTCTCCACACCTTCAATGCAAAAATCACTGCAGCCAATTTCAAATCATGCGTCGGATATCTGACCTCATGTGGTCTAAGCTGTTTAGAAGCATAGGCAATCACTTTACCTTTCTGCATCATCACAGCTCCTAATCATGTTCCACACGCATCTGTATAAACCATTAAACCCTGATTCCCTTTCGTAACAATCAACACAGTTGCATGGGTTAATAAGTGTTTTAAACTCTGGAATTCTTTCTCACACTTATCGGTCCAAACAAATTTCGCATCCTTTCTTGTTAGCTTGGTCATCGGTTCTGCTATCCGTGAAAAATCCTTAATGAATCTTCGATAATAACCAGCTAATCCAAGAAAACTCTTTATCTCAGTCACTGTCTCGGGTCTCTTCCAACTATTTACCGCTTCAATCTTAGTCGGATCTACTGACAACCCTTTCTCTAAGACTACATGACCCAGAAAATTCACTTCCTTCTTCCAGAAATGACATTTCGAAAACTTCGCCTTCAGCTGATGCTGCCTCAGCGTTTCAAGCACCACTCTAAGATGAACCTCATGCTCTCTTTCATCTTTAGAGTAAATCAAGGTATCATCTATGAAAAACAATACGAACCTATCTAAGTGCTCTCGGAAAACTCTGTTCATCAAATCCACAATGAAAGTCGGCGCATTAGTCAGTCCGAATGGCATAACTAACCATTCGTACGACCCATATATGATCCTAAATGCCATCAAAGGTATACTATCTTCTGCTACTCTGAGCTGATGGAAACCTGTCACCAAATCCAATGCGAAAAATATCTTGGCTCCACTTAACTGATCGAACAAATCGTCAATCCTCGGCAATGAATATCGATTCTTTATCGTCCTCTCATTCAACTTACGATAATCGATACATAGCCTTAACGATCCGTCCGGCTTCTTAGCAAACGCTGCAGCTGCTCCCTAAGGAGAACTGCTCGGCCTGATAAAACTCTTGCCTTCTAGATCCACCAACTGCACTATCAACTCCCTGGGTCAATCCTGCTTGGCGGCCTACTCACAGGTTCTACTCCGGGAACCAAATCTATCTAAAACTCAATGGCTCGTTTCGGTAGCGATCCAACTACAGGCTCAAAACATCCATGAATTCTCTAACCATGAAAACTCGATTCAGCTCTTCCAATTCCAGAACACCCAACAAAGCATTCACCTTACCGCTAGAACCTTCTACGGTATAAACAATCATGTCGCTACTATCAGGGTGCCTAAGAGATATTTTCCTATCATGGCAAAATATCCTAGCATCGTGCTCGCTTAACCATTCCATCCCAAGAATAATCTCGAACCCCACAAAATCAAATACATGCAGACTGCAAACAAAAGCATGACCTAACAAGTCAAACTCTAACTGGTCACATCTCAACCCTAGAGTTACAAACTCTCTTATTAGATTCGCAACTTGTAAGGAAGTGACTAAATATGTGGATTCTAGGTTAAGCTTATTTATCAAACATTTAGATATAAAAGAATGTGATGCACCAGTATCAAATAGAATGCTAACAGACATACTATGAATCTAAAGCATACCTCCCAAAACTACCTTTCCCTTCTCCTGAGCTGTTGGCTTCGAAGCAGCAGCCTCTAATGCATACACCTTTCCCGTTCCATCCATAGCGAGCTCCTTGCATTGATTCTTATAATGGCCTATCTGGTCGCAGTTGAAGCATCTGATGTTATTCTTTCCGACCATCTCCTTTGTCTTTCCCAATATGACACTCATTAGCGAAATGACCCTTCTTGTCGCACTTAAAACAAACCACCTCAGACTTCCCCTTCTTAGCTGCCCCACCCTTTTGAGCACCCTTCTTGTGAAAGAACTTCCTCTTCCGGCCTTGCCTAATCTGGACTTCTTTCACCATATTCTTCTTCTGACAAGCAAGCATTTTTGTAACGACCTGAAATTTTCAACCATTCGCATCCATACATGCCGGATTTGAATTGCTCAAAATATCATATTGTTAATTTAAATTTGGCAAAAATCAGCATATACTGTAAATAAAATAATCACAGATCATAGACACAGAGAAATATAACAATAGTGCAGCGGAAACAAAAGAATAGTAGTTCATGAAGCTACTATATATATATAACAGAGTTAAACAAGATACAACAGTAGTCACGAATACAAAGATGTCTCAACATAATAATCAAATACAAGATCTGAATACATCACTGAAATCAACTGAACAACTGAAAGCAGGATAGATAGCTGGATCTCCAAGCGAAGCTCAAACTCCAAAGGCGAGTCTCGAACACTGGTACACTCAGTCTGACCCGAGCGTAAAGCAAAACACAAAACACTCGAGTCAGGACATACATACTTATACAATATAAACCAACTCAAGTGAACTGTAATATAAAAGTACAAGTAACTTAAAGGAAGCTTGGGATCGCCCATCCTTTAAGGATCCGTTAAACTATCTACTATGTAGTAATATACGCTATTATAATAATGTCTAATAGTAAAATAAACATACTTTTAAATAGCATTAAGGCTTTATATTTTCCACCTTAACATGTAATAGTCCCAGTAGTCTATCCAGTATTAGCATACTCCCAGATCGGAGGCTACCCTCAATACTTCACAGGCTACGGGAGAAAACCAAACTCGTAGTAAAGCTCGATATGGTAGGTGACACGGCACAACAAGGCAATGCCAGGGTAGATATACCAATTAGGCATCCGGGCTGGTAGAAACGCATAGCAGCCACTACTGCCCACCTCGGAACACACTCCCAATCAAAATCGAAGGGTGGCTACCAAATCAATCACAAAGTAATAGAATGGTATCGAAGAAATGCGTCTGATCAGTGGTGCTACCTCACTGTCCCAAGAATCGCTCCTGTTTTAGCCACCTTATGCCAACTCACGGGAGTTGGGTTCACGTATATACCTTTAGAATCGTCTCCACCATCCTACTCCATTCTGGAATCTCCACCGCGTCCACAGTTGTTAAAGTGGTTTTCGGTATCGACAGAGAGTATGTCCAAATCCAATCCTGGTCTCTTTAACAACCAATCGTTATTATAACACCGTGGTCATTTCAAAATAGTTTATACTTCAAAACCAAAATATCATTTCCATTTTTAAAACCCAAATCAATATGATATCATTTCCATTTCAAATATATCCATTTCCAAAAATCATATCACTTTCCAAAGTTATAACGCTTTCGAAATCATAGTCTTTTAAAATCAAAACACTTTGGAAATCACAGCTTTGAAATCATAGCATTTTGGAAATCCTAACACTTTGAAATTATAGCATTTTGGAAATCATAACACTTTTCCCTTAAACAGTTTAGATATTAAAATTAGTATATATAATAAAATAGTTTATAAATAAAATAGTTTATATAAATAGTTATAAGTTAAAATAGTCTATAAATAAAAATAGTTTATATAAAAAATGATTTATATTAAAATAGATTATAATAAAATAAATTTATAAAGTAAAATATCAATAGTTTTAAATAAAATTTTAAATTACTTTATAAAATAAAATAGTTTCCTCGACTTTCACAAATCGATCCAAATCAATTCGAATTCCAAATTCAAATTTAATCAAATCTAAATCATCAATTTAAATTCCCATTCCAATTAAACATTTCCAAGTTATATCGATTTCAATTACCGATTTGAACCACAATAAACCATTTCAATTTCAAAATATTTCAAAGCTTCAAATATTCCACATTTCAAAACTAAATTCGATAATTTTATATATATATATATATATATATATATATCAATTCACTTTTCTATTATTTAGTTTTGAAATATTTACTTAATTATTTCAATATCATTTGAATACAACTTCAATTTACAAAATATCCCATTTAAATTTATATAAGTTTGAAATATCCATTTAAGTCACCTTTAATCAAATTTCAAGTTGTAAAACACTTCTTTAAAATTTCAAATTCAATAAATTTCAAATCAAACTTATTTAAGTATAATTCTTAAATAAATATAATTTCAAATCAATTTCAAATTTATCTTTACAACCCGAAAATTTAAATAAATACTTAAACATATTATATATCAACTTTATTAAATCAACTTTAATAAATCTTAAAAATCAATATTTATCTAAACCATATATTTCTTTTCAAAACCATAGAAATCATTTTCCAAAATATTTATATATAGACCAACGGTGTTTGTATAAAATTTCTATCATATGGTCAAGTGATACGGATATTTATCATTTCAATCCGCAATATATACGGGTATATATCATTTCAACCTGAAATCCCAATTCAATTATATGAAAATCGCTTGGGTTTATCATTTCAACCCATAACGATTTTCTTCTATTCCACAGATCGTTCGGGTATGTATCATTTCAACCCATAGTGAATTCTATACTAACAGGGAACTTGCAGAGTGATAACAGATATGATAATAATATAACAGGCATATATCATCAATATAAATAACAGATAATGGTAACAGGTAATGGTAACATATAATGGTGTCAGATGTCACTGGTGAACAGATACAGATAACAGTGTATATATCAATGTAAATAACTAGCAACAGTATATTTCAATTGATGTTTCAATTGAAATCAAATTTAATAAATATAAGAACGTTAATCGTGAGTGATTGCTCACCTTTCAAGGCTAGAGAATAGACAATGGAGATGACACGAATACGCACACTGATACGGACCTTAAACTTGAGTTACAAATCCAAGCAAAGCAAATCGGCACGAATTCAACGATCAAAGCTGATAAATAGGAATAGACGAAGTCAAATCAAGACTGCATCGATGAAGATAATTGGTATAAGTGAATTTATAAATAACTATATATATCAAGTCATATTTTAAATTCAAGCATATATTAAATTAAATATATATGTATATCAAAATCACTGTTTTTAAATTAAAGTACATATATAATATACTCAACCAAACCTAAATATAAGTAGACTAGTATTTTATACCAACGATCCATCCTTATTATAAAATCAAAAATAAAAATTTTAAACACATACGTATAAACAAAGAGGCTGTTAATATATTATACTGTATACTTATAAAAGCTGAAATAGTAAAACCCCATACCACTATGGATCTGCATATATATCTTTCAAATCAAAGTGTATACGTGTACACTATAATCTTAATATATTTGTAGTATATTATATAAACCAATGTTGAATTTCCCAGTAACAAAACTCTATGTACTCTAACACCTAGAACAAAATATGCATACTACAGCTAGGAACATATACATATATATATATACACAATATAAACTTATATATATAACACGGGCTGAAGCAAAGTACATACATAAAGTTTATATATTTATATATGTGTGTTCAAAGATCTAATCGCAATATATTATATATCGGCAAACAGATTTAATCTTTAAATATATTATATACGTATTCTATCATATATATATTAACATATAAAACTAACGGAGTATATATAAACAGACCATTAAACAAGTAATATATATACACTAACCATATAAATAAAACTGATATTTTAAAACATATATATAGTATAAAGTAACACGTATATAAAACCAGACATATATATCTTTCATAAACAACATCCAAAATATATAAACATCTAGTAAATTATATAAATAACATATTGTAAACTGATAGACCAAATTAAAATTTACATACAATTGTACATATATAACTAGATTTATACAATACATATACCTTATATTCCCACAGCCATATATAACAATAATATATAAGTGCAGAGCTACTAGGAAGGCATGGCGGTTAAGGAGGCAGAGGGGAAAGGAGCTCGGAGGTGATAGTGTGGAGGCAGATGATTGGGTTCGGTCTGTGGTCTCGGGTTTGCGCATGCTTGCGTGGTGGCTATCGAGGTGATGGGTGGCGGAGTCTTAGGGTGGAGAAATGTTGAGGCCGAGTTTGGGGAAGCGGTGCTCGCGGGGAAGAAGGACGTTAGGGAGGAGAGTGAACGAAGACGAAGCGAACTTGCTAAAGCCAGGGGTCTTCACGTGAATAAAGTTGGTACATATAAATTTTTCTTTAAAACGGTACCAATAAATGGACAAAACAAAAGAAAATAAACTGAGCAGCAATTATATCGACACATAGGTAATAGCAAAAGCCTTTAATTTGAATTCAGAAAAATATGTATAACTGATGGTTGTTTGAATTCAATCGACAAATGGATGAAAGGACAAGGAATCCGAAAAGTTGGGAATTTTTTACCGGTGTGGTTACTGATTTATTGATTTCACTCGGTACCGGAAGCCGAAACACAGAAATGAATATTTTGCGGAGATCAGCACGACGAGACAATCAAAACGGTACACAGATCTCAGTGGTACGATCATCAAATCAAAAGTCGATAATCGGTACCGATAAACGCTGCTATTCCGTACGGAAAATTCCAAACGGAGCTCGAAACGTCCAAAATTTGCAAAACGAATTATGCAGTCATATTCAGAGTGTTCTAAATAAATTTTCTCATGTTGACATATTTAGGTTTCGGAACACTTTTATTATCATCAATTTTAACTGATATAAATTGAAATAAAATTACACTAGAAAATAAACTTCCAAATTATCTGATGAAAATTTACCGGTTGCTATGTTAAAATAGACGTATTTCAAATATCAAATTTATATTTCAAAATTTAACTATTTAAAATTTCACAAAATTTCAATTAAATATATTATTAAAACAAATAAAATTACTAAAAATTTACGGGTCGTTACAATTTCTTCATGTCTCAATGCCATCTCCACAACCACATCACAGGGATCTCAAATGTGCGGTAAGGTAGCCCTGGCCAACTCAGGCTTCAATCCCCTGATAAACATCTCATTCCTCTTCATCACTGTGTCCACAGCAACATAACCATATCTGGCTAACTCTTTAAACCTACTAGCATACTCCAGAACAATCATCTCTCCCTGTTCTAGCTCAGCAAACTTCTAAATCCAAACAGACTGTGCCATCACTAACATGAACCTCTCTTAGAACCTCCTTTTAAACTCCGCCCATGTCATGGTCTCCTCATCCACTACCACCGTCACACTATTCCACCAAAATAAAGCGGCTCCTTGAAGCTGTCTTGATGCCAACCTCCTCTTTTGCTCATCATTGATCCTTAAGTCTACAAATATTCTCTCGCGGTGCAGCAACCAATTTTCCCCTCAATAGCATCCTCAGTCCCAATAAATGGCTTTCCTCTAAGCTTAGTATAATCTCCACTCATCTTAGCATAATCGTTGATAACTGGAGCTTCCTGAACTCCTCTTCCCAATACTCCAACAGCAACTCCCGCTTGCATCATATTCATGAAAAACTGATACGTAGCTTCCATTCCAACTTGCGGGACTCCATCACCCACATTCTCTGCTTGTGCCTGACCTTGGGTCCTCCTCGCATTAGGTCTGGCATTCCCATCGATGCCCTCCACTCCTAGGTTAACTCTTCCTCTTCTACCATCCATATCTATATTCAAACCTCATGAGATACAAAAAAATAACCTAACAAAGATAGGAGACTAGAGATAAAGCGTACACTTATATATAGCAAATACAAGTACGTTACTATAGCGTTATCCCATGCCCCAATCTTACTCTAATTCCTTAGGATTATGTTTTAAATATCATTTTTAATTTAAATTTTTTCATAAGCCTATGCTCTGATGCCAAGTTGTAACATCCGGTGTTTGGAGGCCAAAAACTAAGCGCTAAAGATGCTGTAATCATCTATGGTATTAACTTCTGGTGATAAGATACGGTAATGCTAATGGTATCCATAATATCAGAAGCACTTGAATATGAACAAATCACAGATTTCAAAAACAATATTTTACTGATTACATTTCAAAACAATAATTCATATCCAAGTTACATAGTCCCTTAACGTTTCCCAGGTAAAGATCAATTATAATCATTACAAAAATATGCCAAGAGCGACCTATGATGATGCTCCCTTGGTTGATCAAAGCAATATAGTCATATCTGACTTCATATACATAGCAGAAATAAATAGAACAAACTGCAACTCCTAATTAGCTATCCGACAGTCACCTACTCGTCTTTGGAAGTTTTATTTGTCAAAAACAAAAAAATGTAAACCTCAACCATCAGCCTACTTAAATCAATTTTAAGCTCCCAAGAGTTTAAGGGGAATACAAAAATTTCAAGTCAGACATAAAGCTTGGTGTGAATAACTCTATACATCTCGGTTATTTAGTGTTAAGTGAGACCATGCCGCTTAGCGAAAGGGTTTTCCCTCGCTAACATCCTTTTAAAACATATCTTTTGCATATCTTAAATAATTTATTTACAGAAATAACTATTTAAATTTATTTACAAAAAGCCTATTTTCCTTTCATAAATATTCAAAACATTTAAGTCTTATACCTTAAATAATTTTATATATCCATTAAAACACTTAGGAAAATTCTACAAAAACTCTAGAAAATCACTTTTAATATGTTTTCTAACATATATTAATTTCAGACCCAAACCATTAATTATTTAACCATAAATAATTGTTAATCCATAATAACATTTTCTTCACTAGAAAATTCATATAAATTCCACATAAATTCTAAAAATTAAAACTCATCTCCAAAATAATATTTCTAGTCTATATAAAAATTCGCAAGGCATTTGGATGTCATTTGATAGGGTTTTCACCTTAAAACATATCATAAAATCAATATGAACATACATAAATCATCAACATGCATATATAATCATTCCATCATTCAAAAACATGGCAAATCAATGCAAAGTATTTCAAATTTCATCTTAAAACTGAAAATAAAAGAAATATGAGATGTAAACATTATTCGCCTTAGCTTTGATTTAGGATATGAGATTTGGTCTTGATTTAAACAGCTTAAGCTTCTTCCTCTTGAAAACTTGTTTTGCTTCTCTTTTCTTCCTAATGGTGGCCGACCTTAACTTGAGTTTTTGATTTGAGAAAATAAAATGAATGTAGGTGTTATTTCCTAAGGGTTTAGGGTATAAGAATGCTCTCTTTCCTATTTTACCCCTCCTTTATTTCCTAACACTTGACTCTTTATTTCTTTAGTTCATTTTAATTCATGGTTTAAGATGGGCACGGCTACCCCTTATTAAATCACAAATCTCAATCCATTAACCCACTTACATTATTTTATTTTATTTATCTAATTAAATATTCTAAATAATGTTACTAAAAATATGGGGTGTTACAAGTATGAAGCAAACAATATTTCTAATTGATAGCTTGAAGTTGACATACCAGTCTATGTATATCATTTGCTTGGATTAGCAAATCATCTTGTTAATCGCATGAAATGTAGTTTATATTAAATGTCTAAATCTCATCTTTAACCATGATGAGAAATAATTAAGAATTCAACTCCAACCATTTGGCTGGAATGTCTGAAGTCTGTTGGTAGGAAATCCCACCCTAAAATAGGGGTATAAATGTTGGAGAATAATTTTCAAGAGATGTTTAATAAAGAGCTAAATCCAGAAATCATTGTCTGAATATTTGTAGTAAAAACCCACTCACCCATTCTTGGGTATTAATAAAATTTGAAGAATTAGAAATCCGAGACCCAGATTTGGGTATAATGAAAACTTATACTAATGATCTTCTTGAGAGTATTCTTTGATCCAGATTCAGGTATTTATAATGAATAAATAGAAATCTATTATTGAAATCTAAAATCCAGATTATGGCATAAATAAGTTATAG
This sequence comes from Allium fistulosum, assembly GCA_030737815.1. Taxonomy (NCBI): domain Eukaryota; kingdom Viridiplantae; phylum Streptophyta; class Magnoliopsida; order Asparagales; family Amaryllidaceae; genus Allium; species Allium fistulosum. The sequence continues at coordinate 416,509,390 of CM060907.1, read as the reverse complement.
TCTCGAAACCCAGATTCGGGTATTAATTGATGAAATTTAGATATGAGATTCCCGAAACCCGGGTTCGGGTATTAGTAGATGATGTTTAGAAATGAAAGTCCCGAAACCAGGATTTGGATGTTAATAAGTGGAGTTCTGTTCTACTCCTTTGATGCATGAACCCTTCAGGTCTTGTATAGAAGTAATTTGATTAGTTGCCTCTTAAGCTCGGACATCTTAGTCCTTAATTGGATATGCCATTTCTTGGGCTTAAACATCTCAATCTCTTATTTAATGAGCCTCCTCTTAGGCTTGGACATCTCAGTCCATTATTTGATGAGCTTCTTCTTGGGCTTGGACATCTTAGTCCATTGTTTCATGAGCCTCTTCTTAGGCCTGGACATTTTAGTCCATTGTCTGATGCTCTTGGTTAGCTCATTCTTAGAGGTTGGAACCAAGGACTTACCTAACCTCCCTCTAGGAGGCGCCTTGACCTGGCCAAAGACGCGGTCAAGGGCTTGTCCAGTGCTTTACCCTGGCCATCTTATGGTGCAGATAAAGGCTTACTCCGACCTCCCTCCAGGAGGCGCCCTTGTTAAAATCTAGTCCGCACATCCCTCCGTGGAGGCAACATATGAGTTTGGTCAACACCTTTTAACAAAAGGAATCCCTTGTTGTTACATGCAACCAAACTCATATATATACCACACCACCTCCATTATTTTTCACGATGTGGGACTATTCTTTTTTCCATTATGCGCCTGTTACCCAAACACAATACGAGACACCCCAACAGATCTCCACCTTAGCTCGCATCCATCTATGCGTCTTCCACTGTGCCAACACGATGCCTGCACCATACCGAGACTCTGCTCCCGTGTCATTCTACCAAATATAATGTACCATGATCTAGCTCCACCTTAAGTCTGATTACTTAAGCCTACACTGCTAGCCACCACAATTTATAGACCTCTTGCGCATTGTCCATTGTCGCAGGCGTTACCATCGACTCTGATACCATGTTGAAATCTAGTCCACACATCACTCCGTGGGGGCAACATATGAGTTTGGTCAACACCTTTTAACAAAAGGAATCCCTTATTGTTACATGCGACCAAACTCATATATATACCACACCACCTCCATTATTTTTCACGATGTGGGACTATTCCTTTTTCCATTATGCGCCCGTTACCCAAACATAATGCGAGACACCCCAACAGCCCTAACCTGGCCATAGCATGGGTGGACAGGAGCTTGTTCGGTGCTTTACCCTAACCATCTTATGGCGCGGATAAAGGTTTACTCTGTCCTCCCTCCAGGAGGTGCCTTGACCTGACCAGAGGTGCGGCCAAGGGCTTGTCCGGTGCTTTAACCTGACCATCTTATGACGCAGTTAAAGGCTTACTCCGCCCTCCCTCCAGGAGGTGCTCTGCCTTGGCCATCTCGGCACGGACAGAGGCTTTCTACCATCTTAGGTAGACTACCATCTTAGGTAGTTTCTAAATATAAGGAGCATTTCACTCCCAACCATGTAGATTTTTCTTTGAAAAGTAACTCTTTATTGATTTTTCTTAAATTCTCTTTAGGAATTCTTTGATCTTTCCTTGACGGAAGAAATTGATAATCATCCCCTTTAGGGCTCTGCAATGATTGGTCTCATGTTCGTTCATCATATGATAGTGACAATAGGATCCCCCTAGATTCCTTTCATGTTTTGGCTTCTTTTTCTATGATGGTCAATAGTTAAGCTCATCCTTAGTAAGCAAGTAGACATTCTCTATGGATGTTGTTAAGTTGCACTCTTTTGGAAGTCTAGACTTGAAGCTTGATTCTTGAGGATGGTTTTTTGACTTTTTTCCTTGGCCTTGTAGTTTCACATTCCTCGATCGCTTTTCTTTTTGCCACCCTTTGTATTTTTTGTATTGGAAGCGTTCTTGTAGTAGTTGGTTGCCATTTATGTGCAAAGGCATTGTAGTCAGCCATTATTTCTTCTTCAAAGATTGTGCCTTTGGAATAATCCGGAATGGTTTTTCTCATTCATTTGAATAAATTGTCGCTTCCATTTGTCCTACTTCCTAAGGAAAAGATAGGGGTGGGGCCAATATGAAAGGGGTTTAAGCTTCATTTCTCATGATCATACGATTTCGCTTTTTTCTTGTTTATGATTCTTAGAGCTTCTAGCCTTAGTCTTTGCTCTTCATTTTGGTTGGAATCCTTGATGAATTTTGAGGGGAATCTTATCTCATGTGGTTCATAGGATCCTTGATCAGATCTTACGATTCTTCTAGCTATGATTAGACCAAATTAGATGAACTTGAGATTGAGTTAAGTGGGGTTAGAGACAAGTAGTGTTGGGTGTTCAACCAAGGCGGAGGCTCGGACCCTCCTTCTAGCGCCAAAATGTTAACAAGAAATCTTGTCAACACCCCAAAGTAGAATTTAAGAACAAGGTTAATTCCTTGTGGTTTCTCTTAGCTGAGTTGAGGAGGATGGAATGTACGTATTTACTTTGGTATCCTTTTGAAATAGGTTGTTGTAGTGAAAACTTGCTCGGGTCGACCTTTCGACTCAGTCGAAAAGGTTATTTCCTATCCTTATCAGCCTTTCAATTTAGCTAAGATGGTTGGGTTTCCCCTTCGAAAGCTCTCCTTTCGAAGTGGAAATAGAATCCAAATGGATAGTCCTTTGAATCACTGAATAAGGATTGACTTAAGGGGCTTCGACCCTGTCAAGAGCTTAAGTTGTTGGGCAGCTTTGACTTTGGTCAAGAATCTTAGATATAGGTTTCGATCTTGTCGAAAGCTTATCGAGAGCACTCCTTAGACCTCTTGTGTTAATCCAAGGTTTAAGTGGACAATGGATAGGTTTCAACCTTGTTGAAAGCGGAAGTCCGGGGGGGAAGGTAGAGCTTAGTGTATTTAACTGAAGTTATATGAATATGCCAGGTTTCGACTATGTTGGTAGGGACCGTTCGATGTAAGCGATACCTGAAACATGATGTTTAGCCTGATAAAAGCTTTAAAAACAGTAAAGTAATCTATAAAATTGACAACTTTCCTTTCGCAAGCTAAAAAAGATTTTATTACTCAAAATCCCCTAATTAATTTGGAAATTAGGGTTTACAGCTCTTTTAATTAAGAAAATACAGATTTAGAATGACAAGATTCGGATCCCCAAAACATGACCCTTTGGGTCTTATTTATAGATGCGGGTCAGCACCTTTCGACCCTGATGCTTTCGATTTTGTCGAAAGGTGGCTGCCTAAATAACTCTAGTATGCTTCCGCCTTTGTCGAAAGGATCGGTTGCGCTTCTCTTCTTTATGTTGTCTTGTAAGAGCTTTCGCCTTTGTCGATAGGCTTTGTCTAGTGGTTTCGGTGGTTTTGAGGTGTCGGTGTTTCGACACTGTTGGTTGCTTCTGAACTCTTGTTTGTGGTTTCGATGGTTTTGAGGTGCCGATGGTTTCGACACTGTTGGTTGCTTTTGAACTCTTGTTTGTGGTTTTGATGGTTTTGAGGTGCCGATGGTTTCGACGTTGTTGGTTGCTTTTGAACTCCTGTTTGTGGTCCATGGTGCTTAATAAAGGATGTCATTAATCCTAGCTTTTATATATATATATATATATATATATATATATAAATTCACAGATTTTATTAAAAAATATTTTTAACTAGATAAAAATTTCAGATAAGTCAAATATTTATTTAAAATACAAATTATAAAACAAAACATTTATTATATACAAAATATTTATTTCAAAATTCATTAGAAGGAATAAAATCATGTTATATTTAAAAACATACATACATATACATACATACATACATACATGTATGTGTGTGTATGCCAAAAAAATAATTAGATTAGTTTAGATCTGCATATATGCATCTGTTGTTGATTACATATATGTTTTCCATGTTAAATTATCATCCTTTAATAACTTACCATATATATAATAATTATAGACCTCGATGCTTATTTATTAACATGTAACATTTGCTCATTCGTACACATCCTAAATAATCTGCCATGTATATAATACTTACCATTCATAGATTAAAATATAAATTAAACCAAAGTAAAATAAAGTAACATTGGATTTAAGACTGGATAAATGCAAATTATATTACACAAAAACAGATGTTTTAATACAAATTAATCAAAGTAAAATTAAAACGCAAAATTCTTACTAAAATTCACTAAATATGATCTTGTGGAAAATGCATTGTTCATGCAAATACAAAATAAGAACTTGTGTAAATTAATAAAAGTTTTTTTTTTATTTCTCCTTTTAACCCGCTGCTGATGAACCTGATCCAGCCACGTCATAGTTCGGTAGATCTCTTTTGTTGTGTCAGCAACACAATGAATCAAAAGAACATTTATTTTTCACCTGCATCTACTCTAGACAATTGTTAGAAGTTATCAAGCACGAAATCCAGATGCAAATGACCCCGTTATGTAATGTTGATAATATATCTAACAACATTTATGGAAGTAAACATAGCAACCAAGCTTACAGAGATCTGATTGATATTGTTATATCAATTACTATTTGGCATATTTGCAGTGAATAGTTAGATGCCATTTCAGATTCAAATTATTCTTGGACAACAAGACTGCTATCAAGTGATTAAGCAGGCATAGTTCAAGACTGATGAAATTAGAGAAAATGAACATATCTTAAACAATTTGGACCTACGACTACCTTAATGTTAGAGATATCGTATAAGAGTTTTTAAGTCTGTTATTTGGGTCTCTAAAATTATGAACATGGTACTTTTTTCATTATTAGTAAATAAAGCACTCTCATTTTCAGCAAAATAAAAAAAAATATCTCAGAATCTCGGTCAACTACGTAATCTTCAAGCAAAAGTCCAAGCATATGGAAACTGAAAAGTTAGATTCACTTAAAAACAAGCACCTCATCAATTAAATAATTGTAAAATAGAAGAATTTGAAGCTCTCTCGTTAATTCTAAGAGCTATCTCTATCATCCTTAATTCTCGTCAAATCCCGATATTTTGTTTTTAAAATCTTATAATTTACCATTTTACAATTATTCTACTAAATTTCTCATACTATTTTACATTCAAATACTAAGGCCTCGTTTGGTTTGTCATTTTTAGTTTTGTGTTTTCATCCAAAAAACGTGCACACGACGCATGTAATTTATAAAAACAACCAATTTTGAAAATGAATCTAATATATAAAATAGAAAACAAATTTATTTTGTTTTTCATATTTGGAAAAATAAGAAAAGAATGGAAAACAATCCATCTCCTATGTCGTTCCAACATCTCCTTCGCCTTCCTTCCACCGTCGTCGTGATGGTCTAAAATTTTAAAATTTTCTTCCGTCATCCTTATATTTTGTTATGCACAAAACACAAAATGAAACCAAACAGGCCCTAACTTTTTTAAAAAATTCTACAATTATTTATAAATTTTCACGGTTTTCTCAAATTTTTTTACATTAAAGTCCACACATTTAAATTAATTACATGATCTAAAATTTAAACTACTTGATAAACTTAGTTAACTAATATTAATAAACCTAAAAGATGAAAGTTTCAATATGTCTATTGCTGGCGCACAACAAATTGGTTGAAAAAATCATTTATATGCAAATATATATATATATATCACATAACTTGAATTATATACATTAATGACACTAATAAATTTATTTTATAATTTATTTAATAATTATATACATTAATGACACTAATAACTTCAAATGCCTAAATTTTAATATTTTTACAATTATGTAGAAACCCTTTTTAATTATCTTTTAATATTTTATATTCAAGTCCATACATTAATGACAATAATAAATTTATTATTAAATGAATTTTTCATACATTGCACTGTAAAATTCTATTAACTTCAAATGTCTAAATTTTATTTTTTATTTTTTTTACAATTACGTAGAAACCCTTCTTAGCTATCTTCTAATATTTTACATTCAAGTCAAATATTTAACCAGTTGTGCAATCTTAAATTTAAACTTTTTAAATAAAAATGATTAACTAATATTCATTAATCCATCAAATAAATCTGAAAAAATACAAGAATTTTAATATATAGAATATTCATATATATAAGGGAAAAAATGATAAAATTATTTTTCTATATATATATATATATAGATATATAAAGATTTTACATAACATAAAATGTATACATAAATAATAATAATTCTTTTAATTTCTACATTCATTTATCTCAAAAAAATTATAGTGCATTACATAACATAATTTCATTTTTAATAACCTTTAAAAGATAAACTTATATTTTACAATATATGATGTGAACATGCAGATTACATCGATATTAAATTATATAAACATTCTCACTTTCAACATGTTATCAAACCATACTCAACTCATAACTCGACTAAATGCTACATAATATTATTTTACAATTATCAAAGTTATAAGCATTATCCTTCTACAACAACATGAAATATACAGTTAATTCTAAAGATAAAATTGTTTAAAAATGAGAATTAAATAATGAATGAAAGATCACATGTAGATAAGCTAATCGTAAAACCGATGTTTTTCTCAATTACAAATACGTACAAAGTTTTTTTCAGTTTTCACCAACTTTTTTACATTCAACTCCTTAAAGCATCCCCTGTAGGGGGTCCATGAGCCCAAAATTGGGCTCACCACCAACTGCCAAGGCCGCTTTGGTGACCCTGGCAGTTATTGAATCATACGACATTTATAATGCCGGATAATTATATGGACAAGATTAATTGCTTTTCACGTGGATTGAAATCTTGGTCATAAATATTTATCCGACATTATAAAAGCCGGATAAAGTGGTTCATTGTTGGGAGTGGGTCAGTGTCGGTCAAGTAAAGTATTATTTATTTAATAAGGTAACTAACCTTACTTGTTGGGAATGCTTTTATATTTAATTAGTTATGTTGATTTTTACTCCAATTATTTAAATAAATTCAATTATTTAATGTCCATTAATCGATTTTTAAATCCTTTGAAAAAAGATGACAATTCAATATATATACAAGAATCGTATTAACAAAATAGTAAGTTACTTATTCACTCATATATCTTTAATAATAGTTGTAATAGCTTTGTTATCACACTTTTTTGGTATCAACGTGAACTACCAAAAACGTTTCTCTATATATTATCTAATCTTAATCAATTAAAAATAGAATCTAATACTAAATTTCTTTTACAAATTCAAACACCCCTAAAAGTAGGATCTAATAATTAAATATGTTTTACAAATTCAAAACACTTCTAAAAATATGATATAAAATTAGACTTTCTTTAAAATTCAAAATATTTCTCTACAAATATACAAATCTTAATATCACTTGAAAATAAAAAATTATTTTTTTGACTAATTTAAACATATACAATTTATAAGAAAAACGATTCACGCGCGAAGCGCATGCCATTACACTTATAAAATATATAGGACTGTGATACAAAATAAATACAAAACTAGACACAATAAGTATTGACCATTTCATTTTGGTTTTACATGGAAGATGAAATTCAGAAGGAGGTCTAATTGTCAATATCTCTTTTGTCCCATTTTTGTATAGACATTTTATGTCTAAATAGAATTTCCCAAAATTGTATATCACCTACCATAAATTATTCAGGTCACCAAGAAAAAACATAAATTATTTACATAATGAAATATTAACAATTTTAATTTATAATTTTTTTAGTGAACGACGTTAATTTTTATAGAGATATGTTGTTAGTGAGGATTGAATCCTCAACCTTATGTCCGAACATCGCATGTCATTTTAACTTATGATTAATATATCATGATACATTTATCATATATTGCATAATAAAATATATTTAACCATAATTAAAATATAAATACAATTTTTAACAACATTACCATGTGTAACGCACGGGTTACACACTAGTTAATACTGATAATTTTAATTAATTACACTATAACAAAAATTCTAGAACAAATTATCTTTACTCACTCCATAGTCTCTATTTCACATCTCTTCCTCATGAATAGAAAACCCTAATATGACAAATAGAAACCTCATGTTGTCAATTTTCTCCTTAATCGCAATTTGTATAGTCAACAACACCTTGTTGCAGAGAAATATTGTACAAAGTAATCAACCATGAATAGATTTTGGACTTGCTGAATGATCTAGTCATCTAGTGACAACACAGGGGTGATCCCATTATTTCTACGGTCCTGATTGCTCAAATGGTCGTCGCAATTGCTTCCATCTGAGAGCTTTCTCAAGGGGAATGCATTCAAAAGCTCGTCTCCTTCTTTCCCCATTTGTACTACTTCTTGTGATGACAGTAATTTTATGCATGACACATTGTCCACAAACTCCCTGAAAGCAACATTTGATGTTTATGAGCAACAAATTTACATGTTCATAAAATTCACATAAATTAAGAGTTGTGATAAATGCACTGCATTAGATACTCCATTCTACCCAGAAAATTCATTCGGCGGTATACCGCCGAGTGACTGTGAAATAGCTCCGACATCATAAGGGCAAAAGAAGAGAAAAAAAAAACTTAATTTCATTCGACAATGTACTGCCAAATGAAACCGAGTAATTTAGACACTGTAATGCGGTGCATTTAGCATAGTGGTGGCAATTAGACCCGACCCGGCCCGGTGGGTCTCGGTTCTAAGCGGATCGAGTTTTGTCGGGTCTAAACTATACATTTAAAAACCTATATACCACCCGACCCGAGCTTCGGTTCGAGTCTGCTTAGATGATAACACTAAAATACGTATATTTCAATCTGTTTTGGTCTGGTTTTTCGGGTCGGTTCGGGTTTGATCGGGTCTTTATGTTATTTTTCATCATCCAGACCCGACCCGAGACCCATCGGGTTCAGTTCGGGTTCGGGTCTTCTCAAGTCGGTTCGGTTCGGGTTTGCGGTTCTCGATTCTTATTACACCCCTAATTTAGCACCACTCTAAATTAAACACTCTAAAAACAACAGTTAAATCAATTCAACTCAAAAATACACATGTAGGAAACTGTGGTAAATTTAACTGCAAGGACCCAGGTCATAACCAAGAATTACAACAACAGTACAGGCTACTCTGGTTAGGACTCATTATGCTTCATAAAATTCTTTTTTCAACTTTCATGAATTTTAAGCTTTGAATATACAAGTACGCTGACTGTAAGGAAATTGACAAAGCCAAGTAATTCAGCAGCCTATATGTGGATATAACTTTGTGAAGGTAACATTTGCAATGAAGTTGCATGCCAGAATCAAGCAAACAAATGTATACTCAACAAACTAAACTAGTACATATGCATGCAAAAATTAAACTAAAGACGTATTAAATAGGTGGAACCCAGTGCACGAGACTTCCGCATGATAGCGGACTCTAAGGAAGTCGATAATGTACGCAGCCTTTTCCTCGCATTGCAAAGTGGCTGTTTTCGGGCTCGAACCTGGACGCCCAGATCACTATGCGAGTGACCTAACCGTTGCGTCAAGGCTCCACCTCTAAAGACGTATTAAATATAGCATCAATTTTGATCCTGGTTTTAATTCGTTTTCTTATGATAATATCAATAATAATAATCATTTTAATTGATAATTATTGGTAAGCCTACGACCATTTATCTCAAGTGGTAAGATTTTTAACTTGAATCGTTGTTAAGGGTCTTAGATTCAATCCCCTAGGTTTGTGTATATATAAATCGACTACACCCTTTAAGCTATACCTCAATGACTTTTCTCAATAGACAGTTCAAAACGAATCCAAAATTTCGGGATAAGTTGTTATATAGTTAAAGATCGTCTTAACAAAAATTTCAACTGTTTGGATAGTTTTTTTATTTTTAGTAAATAATACTTAAAATTGAAAGGTAAATGCAACGGTTAATATTTGACATAACATTTTGAACATGTTAGAAATTTTAAAATGATCTCAAAAATCTGTGTTGATGATGTTTGCAATATAGATTAAACATCCATAAAGTTTGGACTCATTCCCAAGTATGAATCTCGAAAAAACATTGACGGGTGTGTGTGTCTCTTTGCATGTGTAAGTATGTATGTATGTATATGTATGTGTGAGTTAATATATGTATGTATGTACGTGTTATGTATGTATGTGTGTGTATAAACACACACATGTGTGCGCGCGCGCGTACACATGTAATATTGGTAAGATGGAGAAGAAGAAGAAACTTACTGCCAAGGATCATCACCTACGAGAAGAACATCATTCTCTCGGTCGACGAATACAAGCTGCCAGCCTGATCTTAAGGGATCTTCCAATTGGCCTTCAAGGCCAAAAAGACGCCCTAACTCATATCGGAGTTCTGGGTAACTCGTGAATTTCTTTATATCCAATGACCTCCCAAAAGACCCAGATTTGTACACCTGGAAAAAATGTACCCATTTCAACATCAATAGCAGATGGTACATAATAACACATGTAACAGCATCCAATAAAATTACTCCTATTGCATTTATACTGATATACAAATATTCAGAAGACAAAAAATCACCTTTACAAAGGTTCCACCCTGTGGATTGATTTGACCTCCCTCGTCTGCAGATTCAACAAACCTCGACTCTTCTATACAATTTGAAGTAGTCAATGCTTGGTTGAACGAAAAATCCTCTACTGCGTTGCTTAAGAAATTTTCTGTAAAAAAGGGAAAGCTTCCTGTATCATTCTCGATTCCTATATTCCTAAAACAACCAATTTCATTATTCTGCAGTAAGAGGGCAGTGTCTTCGACATTAGGGCCAAAAAGCATGCTACTATGTGGATCAACATTTGCTTTAGGATCTAATGTGCACTCTCTCCCTGGAAATGGTGCCGAATTAGTTGAGTTATTAGGTTGAGTCTCTACAGCTAACCGCTTATTTGGCCAGGCATCACTAGGAAGCATGCTATTATGAACGTTAGGCCTTTCATTTGAAGAACATGGACGTAAAATACTATGCAGTGGAGAAATACCAGAACAAGTTACTTCTGGCAAAGAAGAATGTTGTGATTGAGGGCTGGAAACAAAACTAGAAGTTTGCTGACTATTATTGTTAGAAGGTTGTGGCTTCTCCGCTTCTTGTTCTTTTAGTTCATGCCGTTGTCGATGTCTTTGCTGTTCTTGCTGCTGCTGATGTAACAATTGCTGTAGATGCTGCTGCTGTAATTGTACTTGAGAATTATTTAGTGAACGGTAATTCTGTGTATGCTGCTGAAAAAGTTGAGATTGAGACTGGATGGTTTGATTTTGAGCTTGGGCATGTTGAATGATCTGTAGTAGAGCTTGTTGAGACTGAGGTTGCATTTGTTGTAGAATTTGAGGTGTCATAATTTGGGACTGCTGTTGGAATCGAAGCATTGATTGCTTTGATAAGTCGACAGTCCTCATTTCTTGAAATGCAGCTGAAGCCATTGCTTGGTACATTTCAGGTTGTATACCAAGCATAGCTGGATTAAATGGATGGGGCATCCAAGGTGACATTCCCATTCCCTGGAAGTTCAATGATTGCATTCCACGGTCCCCTGTTTGTGGCCACATAAACGGAGAAGTTAAACCTAGTTCATTATCCTTAGCACCTATAGCAGATATTAGAGATCTAGTTAAAGTTTAGTGCCAGTTTAGACTGCTTTTGGAAAGTAAATACTTGCTTGACTTCAAAACGAGGTTTGTGTTTTGCATTTTAAATGGCATGTGAGAATAAGAGGACTGGAAAATGTTAGTCATTACAACAAAGAGGAGAAGGGGGAGATAAAAATAATTTCTAATATTTCTCAAATGGGGGAAACAAGAAAAGTCATTTTCAATTCTATACGTTAAGACCCTTTTCCAAATTTACCGGTTTACACCACATTCTGCTTTTCTACGCATTTTAAAATACATGTTAAAAACACACAACATAAAATTTGTTTCTAAATCAATCGGACCCTAATGCCCCGCTTGGTTTTCCGTTTTTATTTTTGGATTTCCATCCAAATAAAAATGTGGGCCGACACATATATTTTTGAAAGACAATCAATTTAAAAAATGAAATTAACAGACGAAATAAAAACAAATTTATTTTGTTTTTCATGTTCTGAAAAATAAACAAAAGCACGAAAAACAATGCATCCCCTCCATTGTATCTCCATTGTCGTAATGTCTAGAATTTTAAATATTATCATTCGCCCTTCTCATGTTTTATAATGCACGTAAAAAGTGCAAAACACAAAACTCAAAGTAAAACCAAACGGACCCTATGTTTTTGAGAAGCAAATCATGTACTCAATTTGATGGGGAAAATCAATGACTTTCAATGTTTTTACTTTGCCTTCCATTTCCTCCTTTCTTTCTTTATTTCTTTCTTCTTCTTTTTTCTTCTTCTTTTTTTGGAAATTGGTGAACTTTATTGCCAGTTGAAATAAATCATTTCATCAACCAACAAAAGGTAAGGTCAGACAAAAGATAATGCTGTTTTTTCATTTGTGTGAGAGAAAATTTTTGAGCTAAACCAAGGGATTTGACAAATTAATTTTTCAACTTATTGGATGTTTAAAATGAAAAGAATTTCAATAAAGCAAAAGCAATACTGCTTTTGCCTGTCAAATGAACTCATGTATGTTTGAGAACCATGTTTTGATATAAAGTTGTCAGTGGTAGATCTCCCACTAGGGTTAATCGGGAGGAAGCAATGACACAAAATAGAGATAGAAAATTACTTAGTTCAGAACCTCTCAATATAACATAGCCGTTAATGGTTCTAGGTCATAAGAAATTTGGTCAGTGGTTAATAGCACAAAATATATTTATGGGACACAAAATAACGCAAATAAGCAGAATAATGCATACCATGCAGAGAAGGGGGTCCTACCGGCCAAGGGCGTTTTAAGCTGAGAGGGAATGGTGTGGGGTACATTGGGAATGTTGTGAGTGGCTCAATCTCCCATAAAGATACCCTGGGTTGCCTTTCACCAGCAGTTGATTCATCCCAGCCAACCTATATTTGTGTGTGCCAAAAAGAGTTAGGGTCAAAGGGATGCAGGAGTAATTTAATGCTAACGATGCAGCATGAAGATGAGATATTTTCAAGGAAAGTTATTATCTTTAATCAAACTGGCATTCAGATCAATTCATCCAGTCGTGGGAAATTATCATTTTTAACCAAATTTGCATTCAATCAATGTATTCATTCGTGGAAAGTTAGCATTCCAATACATCAATTGATGGAAAGGTTAATTCTATTCATATACCAATAACCTCTTAAAATGTACCATAAAATATAATAAACTACTATATACCAAAAATTACTTTACATACACCGTCTCTTTTACAAAATTGCATTATTTTCATCTTCATCGTCTTCCCTCTTTAAAATTTACTTATTTACGTAACATAAGCAATTCGTAGCACTAAATAAAATTAAAATTCAACAACATGAACTTTAATTTTTGGAATATTGTAACTTCTTTGTTTTACTACAAAACAACGCTTAATTTTAGCAAAATCAACTCTGCTTTTAGAAAAGATTAAATACTTTTAATTTAGAGCACTTAGTTGATATTTCAGATTTCATGTAAAAAAAACTCATTAACTTCTTCGTAAAAAATTTATAGATTTGATCAAATATCCTTAATATCAATGTTTTAATTGAATGGGTTATAAGAGAGAGAACAAAAATGCAGTAAAGAAGAAAGGTAATTTAGTAATAGATTTTCTTAGCAAAATAATGTACATTAAATGATTTTTGGTATATAAACAGAATTTGCCTAATGGAAAACTGTCATTTTAATTATCAATCAATTATTGCACCTATTTATGGAGGGCTGTTGCACGACTATATCAGGGAGTTTTAGATGCTAATAAAAACCTAATTTCTATTTTCAATTTTGTTAATTCCTACATTGGAAAGTTCGAAGCATACTTCCTGCCAGTTGTAAGGTTCGGCAGGTTTTAGAAAATTATTTGTCGGCACACATGCATGATTCAACATGTGATATTTTGTTTTTTGGTTTAATAGCTCCCATTACATCATTTGGTATCAGAGCCAAACTGATCCTCACAGATGAATGATATTTTTGTCTCTGATAAAAACTGTTCTGCTCCAGTGGTGAATTGGAATTTGCCAACAATTTATGATGATTGTCAAGATGATTATGCCAAATAATTTTTTTAGGAGTTCCCCAGTTTATGATGAGTATACGGATGATGTTAACCAAAACAAAGACAATCGTTTTATATTATTTTTAATATAGATTTTTAATGTATGCCTAGGGGATCAAATCCAAAACCACCAACAGCTCAAACTAGAAATCTTACCACTTGAAACAAGTTGTCATTGGCAAACATAATCAACTATACAATGCTAAGCCTCTAACTTTTGCTTGATTGAGGCACCTACAAAAATGGTGACATCATTCGAACTCACTAGGGGATATTTTTCGTAGATTCTTAAGTTCTAAACACAATGCTCCCTATATCCTTAAGAGGAAGTAACAGGCTTTGAATCTGTACACTTTAAAAACTATCAGTTTGATGTTAATTAATATTAGAGTGCGATGAGATTGACTTGTACAAGACAGCACATTTTAGGACAATTGATACCAAAAATAGCATGAATAGGCCTCCTCACTCCATTGTTTATTTAAAAGAAATACTCAAAAAATAACCATCCTATCAATTGTATGAACGCTTGAACTCAAGGGTGAGTTTTCTCTTGATGGAGAGGATGATGTAGGAGCAGTTTAATGCTTCAAGACGATAAGGTTTCAATGTGATGCATGCAAATATTCATGAAAATTTGTCATATTTAATCAAAATAGCGTTCAGTCAATGCATCCAGTCGTGGAAAATTGTAATTTAAGTAAAATTGACATTCAAGTAATGCATCCAGTCGTGGAGAACTGTCATTTTCAATTGTTAATCAACTAATGCACCTATTCACCCATTCACGGAGTGTTGTTCCATGAAGCTACTTGTTATTTTATTTTATTCATTGTATTGAGGAGTTTTAGCATCATTAATAAAAGAAAAACCTAGCTTCTATATTTTAATAATTTCTTCGTTTAAAATTTTGATTCTTGATGCCTAAGAGCGTCTCTAGCAGGATGGCCACTTTTAGGGTGAGGAGGCCAAAAAGAAGCGTTGATCCCTCCCACTCGACTGGCCTATTTTTTTTCAAAGGAAAAAAAAAATCTATGAACGGTTTTCAAAAAACCGTTTAGCTTATAAACAGTTTTTCGAAAGCCGTTTATATAAAATTAAAGCAATGCAATTTATGTTGTTAAACGGACTTTAAAAAACTATTTTTCTTAAACGGTTTTCTAAAAACCGTTAGTTCAGAACACCGTTTAGGCATTCACACTAGAAAAAAAATTCACTTTTTCTCCTTCCCCATGCTCAAATCCACATTGCTGGAGCGTGAGGATTCGACAAAAAAAAAGGGGAACTTTCCCCATTTTCCAACGAATGCTGCTGGAGATGCTCTAATTCCTAGCAATTGTAGGATCTAACAGGTTTTAGATCACTTATTGACAACCGTGCACAATTGAACAACCTGTGATAGTTTGGTCATCGGTTTCATAGCTTCCACTACATCACAAAGCCCAATGTGTGATGGAAAATTCAGATTGACCAACAGACCATCAAAAAAAGAAAGCAAACACTGGATTTTGTGAGTGTGATAAACTTATCACGCAGCCAACATGATAAAAAAAAATAGCATAAAAATCGGAGTAGCCAAAAACATTTTGAAAAGAATTCTTTTGTAAGCCATAAAACTTAAGTAGATAGTTTTAGCATACCTTCACAGAACGCCAATGTGAATTGGGCCAGCGTGTTGGATCTAGATCACCAATTCCTGTTATTGTTCCCATGTAGCTGACAACAAAATATAAATGTAACAGTGATGATATACTATTTCATCTTCAATTGCATACAACGCATGCTATCACTTACCGACGAACACTTGATTCTTCAGTTTCAAACAGCATTCTGAAACGCATTCCAACAGAAACTCGTGTGTGACAAACAGCATTTACGTACTTGGCAAGTGGTATGACAAACTCTGAAGGACTTGCTCTAAAGTCAATACGTGTATGTAAGAAAATATGCTGGAGTCGATGATATTATTCTAAATAATAATACAGGAAAGACCTTGGGTTAAAAAATATTGTAAATCTGCTATCAGTAGAAACTGCATGAGCAGCAGCAGCAAGAAGTCCAATGTGCATGGTATCACTTGACAAAACCGATAAAGGCATGACTGTTTGTGGACGACTTGCACGCCGAATACCCAGAAACAATTTGTTACTTTCATTCCTATACGGGAAGATGGAATTGCATTAAATCGTGAAACAAATAATCATAATAGATGGATCCGTGTTTTTTTTTGGGGTTAAATTTGGAGATTTGAGGTATTGAAATATTATAATAGCAATGAAGATATATTTTCCATACCATATGAAGAGAACAGAATCTCCTGCCACAAGTCTTTTTGCACTTACAAATACACTCCATCCAGTTGTAAGAAGGTGTCTCTTTGGTTGACCTGAATGATAAAACAATTTATACATTATTTAGTGGAGCACATGATGTCTTGTATGTTATTTTATTTACAAAAATCAAAGTTATACTTTAACTTTACAAGCATCTGACACAAACATTATATGCATACTACCATGCACCAACGGATCCCCTAGTAAGTTAGAAGGCAGTATTCATGTTGGAAATGATTGTTGATTCAAATACTTGTAATAACTCACAAAATTTGAAAAGTTGTCGTAAAAGACGTAGATAGATTCTCAGTGAAGAAAATGGAATTTGATATAAATCTAGTTTACCTCGAAAAATGTGTCGGAATTTCCACTCATTATCATGAAGGTCCCTAGCAATCAACTCTTGAACAGGTGGAGTCTGGGAAAAATCCTGAAAGCACAACAGGGTGATATCAGTTGACATGTCTAAAATAATTTGTGAGCAGTAGTAAAAAAGAGAAAGAAAAACATGTTTCTTCTCAGAAAAATAAATAGAACCCACCAATGGAGGAAACACTTTTTCAGCTGCTCGACGTGGAACTGAGAATCCACCATGTGTACTTGTGTCACTTGCAGTCAGTGTCTTACAAAAATAGTTTGTCGGTTGTTTGCTTGGAGTGCCCATTTCAGCTGGAAGATATGGATCTTTTTGCTCTTGCTGCTGAAGAAAGCAAACAGGTTTAAGAAAAGGAAAATATAAAATATTTCAAGTCATTTTGTGATAAAAATATGTGCCATGGATAACCTGGCTCAATGGTTGCAGTGTCATTTGAGCGTACACCTCATCTGTCTCTATATCTGCCTGAATCATGATACTTATGAGATATTTTCACCACCATACATCCAGCTATATAATAAATTGAATCATCGACAATAATCTTACATGCATGGTAACATTATGAAGTTGACAAATCAGCTGAGGTGGCAGGCTTGGGTAATTTGGGAAGTGAGCATCAATTTGCTTATTAGTAGATGCCGAAACCTATACATGGTAAACATCGGGAGTAACAAATTTATTAGAAATGTTTGAGTTTCCATATCTACAGGATTTCTGGGTGTTACCGATTTTCTTGGTAATTCCTTAACAGTTAGAGAAGTTTTCATGGGCTCCATTTGTGGAACCTACACATGGTCCCACTATAACCCTCTCTTGCGGACAAGAATTACTGGAAAACATTTCAGTATACCTAGTGCTGTCCATATCTATATAGCATATGCACAAGGCCATGTCTTACTGTGCAAAAAGTGATTATCTCATAAGAATCAATATGTGGCTGGAATATGGACTAATAGATGAATAAATAACTCAAAAGTGATGAAATGACGGAATTATAATCAACACTTTGTCGCATACATATCATAAGGGAATGACGTAAGTGCTAATAAGATAAAAGTGACAAACCTGCTCACTGTGACCTTGAGGGAAGTAAACAACCCTGCTGCCAACTGCAGGCAGTGAGACAAGAGGCCCGGCACAAGCATGCCATAATTCTGAATTCAAACACCTTTGCTCACCTGTAGGAATTTGATCAAGAAACAGGTGGAGTTCGGGAATATATTCAAACTATATGCATTGTTTCGGGTCAAGGATATAAATGTTGGCTTCTTCATGTGACATGACTTGACTATATTCAAACTATATGCAATATTGTCTTGCGTTTCTAATTCTTGATGCTTAACTGAAATTTTTTCCATTTATACTATCACCTGACTACACAAAACCTTTCTCACTATACAATTATTTTCAGACCACTGATGATAATGTTCATTTGGTTTCATACTTTTAAATTTCATCTTACTCTTGTCAGTCGATATCCTCAAATTCAAGAGCATGATCATCACTGATCTGTTTTTCCTTCTCAAGAAATGAAATTAATGTTTTAATATAAGTTGCAATCTTGGCTTATCAGATCAATAACCGTGGTAAATATCATAAAGGTGGAACCTAGTGCACGCAGCCCCCGCACAATAGCAGACTCTGCGGAGATCGATAATGTATGCAGTCTTTCTCTCGCATTGCGAAGAGGCTATTTCCGGAGTTGAACCTGGGCGCCCAGATCACCATGCGGGTGATCTAACCGTGGTAAATATCATGAATTCAGAAAATATATTTAAAAATAAAATTATATATTACGAGCATTACGGCACGCGCTTCGCGCTTGATGATGACACGAACTTCATGCATGGATTTTGTTTTCTACAAATGCACAATATTAAGATATAATTTAAAATTTAATTAAGACATAAGATTGACTCGGTTATAGTATATGAAAAGTTAGTATTTTAACTAATGCAAATTTTGCATTTTAAATAAGGCATGAGCGATTAACTTAGTCTTAGTACACATAAATTTTCATTTTAATTAAGTTATGGGCAGTTTAATTTAAAATTTAATTGAGATATAACTGATAGAGTAGACGGAAAACCTGCATTTTAATTAAGTTAAGAGTGGTTTTAGTTGGAGGATAAGAGCTATTGAGTAAGTAATCGTAGATAAAAATTTGAATTTTATTTAAGATGAGAGTGTATTGAAATATATTGATATGTAATTTGAATTTAAAGGGTATTTTGGTAAGTTTACATTTACACCAAAAAAGAGTGACATCAAATATATTACAACTACTATTAAAGAGATTATTAGTTGAGGTTTTAAATTTGATTTTCCATGATTTTCTCCTGTTCAAGTAATATAAACTTATTTATTACATCTTTTTATCAGCATATAAACAAATGCTTGAACAATTGGTCTATGGAAATTACGTATCTAAGATGATTTATGATATTAATATTAGTATCGGTATTGATAAAAAGATTAATAGTTAAATCTATATTTTGATGGAAAAAGTGCAAAAAAACTTAAGATCGGCCTCTTAAAAGTTTCAAAATAGGTAAAACGCCCTTCAAAATAAAACCTTTAAATTACACCTCTGCTTTTTAAAACTCATCTGAATTGTTAAAAAAAAACATTGAAAATCAACTTGCAATACCAATACCACTACTTTCTTCAATTCATTTTTCTCTTTACATGTATTTCGACAAATGTGTGTTGTTATAATAATAATAGCAATAGCAATAATAATAATAATAAAAGAACAGATTATGTGGGGGGGGGGGGGGTGGTGGGGGGTGGGGTGGAATTCAACATAAATTGTAAAAGAATTAACTAAAAATTTGGAGATGCTATTTCTGCTACAATGCAGTTTTCCTGTAAATATTCGAAGAAGAAAAAACAGTTGAATTTTTCATTGATTTCTCATAGATTTTAGGGAATTCGACAGATAAAGAATTTGCTAAAATTAATTGTAGGAGCATTCTAAAAGTTTTCGCTAAGAGAGGGTTTTGTGTATGAAGTTAGGAAACAACGGCGCATGCTAACTGTCGCAATTGGTCTAGGGGTTATGCTGTCAAAGCACCTGTTTAATTACTTTGTTTGGCAAAGTATAAAGCACATCTTTTCTAAATCAACTTTTTTTTAGTCTGAATGTACCCCGAAATTTCAAAAATATGAATAATCAACTAATTCATTAATCAGCTATCAGGGACCAGCATTTATAATAAGTATTTGGTCTTAAACGTTCAACATTCAAACACAGCTTTGGCAGTTAAGAGAAGATGAGCAAACAGTTTATGCTCTCCAAAACAAAATTATTATCCAAAATATAAGTTACTAGCACCTCTACAACCAGCATGTTGTAATGATTCCAAAAATCTTACATATTACACAAGACAGTTGACTCGTTCACATGTGAATCCAGGTTTTAAATACAAACTAGAAAGCAATATGCATGTGAAAAACAAGATAGTTCACCTTTCACACATAATGGTGATTGAAACAATGTAACTTATATAGATATCTCCAAATCTAAGCAATTAACAAACAAAAAACTTAATACTACACGAAAATATCACCTTCCTGTGACTGATTATCAGCGCCTGACGAAGAAAATCTCATACTAAATTCCAAAAGGCCCTTCTTTTATCTATAATCTTATTCACTAGCATTATTAAAAAACAAACTTATTCAATAATAGTATTCAAAAACAAACTCATACAAAGTAACTATAAGAGGCGCAACCTTTCTTCTGCAAAACCACCGTTTCAAAATAATTATCCAAATACTTCCTTGCAAATCACAGCTTTCTCGCAGCATTCAGGGAAAAATCCATATTTTCCATTTCTGACTCTTCTAAAATTACCAAAACTCATCCCTTATCCGCAGAAACAGCTACTCAAACTTCGCTTTACATCGAATACAACCAGACCTCACTCTCAGCTCAAAAATAACTTAATACCCATATATTTCAAGCTCTAAACTCTACTAGAAGTAACAAATCAACCTCTTAATCCCGTAAGCTTCCAACTGCACCCTAGCCACGCAGATCTATATTTGGAATTTGGCGAACTGAAGTCTCGAAATTGAGTGTTTGGAAGTTGAAATATTGCAACAAACAGATAACACGAATGAATCTGTAAAACAATTGCTTGCTTTTAAAATTTCTTTCTCTAATCAATCAGTAAATAGAAAAGAAAAGCCATACTTATCGTGTTATTTTACCCCCTTTTTTCTATTTTTTATAAATATGTTGGGAATAGTTTACGAGTTCGCCCTTCTGATTGGATAATATTTACGCATGTTATCGCCGTGAAGAAAGGCTTCATGATTACCACGTATGCCATGTGTTTTTATACCTTAACACCTAACTGTATTTTAGTTTGGATTCTGATAAGTGCACTCGTATTTTTATAATTCAAACGCTTCAGTGCATTGCATTGTTAATCTAGAGATCAAGCTCGGGAGGGCTGTTAATTTTGTACAGGTGTTCATTGTCTAACTCCGTTCGAAGTCAAAAAACGTCTAGGACACGAATTAGACGAGAAGATTTGTACGATATTTTGTCCGTACGAACTGTTTGAAGAATTTTTTATTGTCCATACATTGCCCGTTCGTTGTCCGGCTCGTACAAAGAGTATTCGAGGCAAAGTCTCATCCGGTCTGTGTTCGTCCGAAACTTTTATATGACAGGACATGAACAGCCTATGTCTGATCTGGTCCATCTCCATCCGATTAACACTCATACTCTGAACTTATTTAACTGGGGATTCATGGCATGGTCTGCCACGGTAATGGGCATTTCATTTAACAACATGATATTTTAAAAGTTTGGTTTATAGGACATTGTCACGACAAAATTACTCTTATAACTCAGTTCCATAGTGGTTTGTTCTTAATCCATTACCCTCTGGTTTCGAAAAAATACAAAGAAAAATAATAATAAGATGCTATCAAAGAAGCTTCTGCAAAAACATATAAAAATAGTGCTACTATATACATATATTAATACAGTTGGAAAAACCATTTCAAACATCCAACGTTATTGTTAACGCAAAAGATTAGAATTTCCACAAACTTTACAAGGAATTTAACTTTGAGCTTATTTATCAAATTGAGCAATTGTTTCTTTACAGATCGTCTTTATTATATCTTCAACTTTATCGCTTGAAAACACATTTAAATGAAATCGTCTACCCTAGTATATTAAAGTTTGAGAATTCTCAAACTAACCACGATTTTTTAATTAAATTTCGAATTGATAGGAAATTGTAGAAAATTTGATTGAAGTTGAATAGAATTGAGATCACGGTTGTTATTTACGTTTATATTTTTAAGAAGCTGAAAGAATGATTGTTTGCTTTCTTCACAAAATTAGAAAAATGGGTGGTGGATGAATGAGTGTGAGAGAATTATTTGCAAATAACCGTGGGTGAGAATAGAGGTGTGAGAAGGAGAAGCGGGTCTATAGAGTTGCACCCAACAAATTATACCCCTAATTTTAAAATACGCAAGAAAAAGGATAAAAATACTCATATATTATCAGTATAGTATCAAAACCGCCAACATTAGGATCTAATTCACACAAATCAAGATGACCTTGTCTAAAAAAAACCAAAAAGCCTAAGCAAAACGCTAATGGAAAACGAAGAACAACAATACACTCAACCTGAATATCGATCAAAACCACGACCTATTAGAAGAACAACAGGAAGAAAACGACAAACGCAAAAGAAATGGAAGCGGAAAAATTGCATACAAAGATAATCAAATTTAATCATCCAAAATTCATAGAAGTATATGAAATAAAAACTTAATCATATTAAAATTGATATTTTTACGTCAAAACTGATTTTCCAAATTAAAACGATAAAAAGGCAAAATTTAAACATCAAAAACAAAACTTTATGTGTAATTTAATATACAAAATATTTACTACATGTATAATTTCCAAACAACGTATTTTTATTAAATTACAAAATACATGCGCGAAAAAATAGTTGCCTCGAAACAGAAAATATATACTAGGAAATTAGTAAATTTTGTTAGGAAATCATCAAATATTTGATAGAAAAACAGCAAATATTTATAGAGAAATCCACAAATTTTTACTGAGAAATCAACAAATACTTATTATGAAGATTGTTGAAAAATCAATAAATATTTGCTAATAAATCAGCAAATATTTGATAATTTTGATGTTGCTTCTATAACATAACAAAGTATTCCTATATGCATGTTAATTCAAGTTAAATCAAGTATATTTATCGTAATTTACTCTTTTGAAGTTACATCAACTATATAACGTCTTTCTACTTGATTGTACACGTTAATAGTGGAACTTAGGCTCATACTTTATTAATATTCAAGTAATCAGATATATATCATAGTCCTATGTTTATATATGTATGTTTATATCCCCTAAAAAGTCCTAGAATCAACATTAATTTTTCATGAATAAAGTGCAAGACTAAACCTAGCAAACTAAGGTCAAGTATGGTTGATTTCTTTACATAGACAATGCATATAAATATTACCATATCAACTACATTTTTTTAATACTTTAAAGTGTAAACATTTGCCTATAAATATATATTGAAAAAACAACAAATATTTGCAAAAAAAATCTACAGATATTTGCGAACAAATATAAGAACATTTACTCAAAAAAATAATTGCAAAGAAACCTGCAAATATTTGTTGAGAAATCAACCAATATTTGTTGAGAAATTGACGAATAACCGTAGAGAAATCGGCAATTTATATAGAAAAATCTACACATATTTCTTGGGAAAACAGCAAATATTGGCAGAGATATTAGCACATATTTATGGAAAAATTATCAAATATTTGCAGAGAAATCAACAAATATTGCAGAGAAATCTGTAAATATTGGATCTTGATATATTATGTATATTGCTTCTGTGACATATCAGCAGGTATATATTCTTTTTCTTTTTTTGAAATGGTACTTTTATATACAACATGTCATTAGGACAACATATCACATGTCAATAAACGTTCGAATCACGCTACACAAGTTTCGAACTTGTAACCTCTCGCACCAAAGCCGAATCACTTAACCACTGGGACAATGGTGCTTGTCTACAAATATATATTCTTACCTAGTACAAAAATCAAAACCCACAGCAAAGCACATAATATGTAACGACCCCAAATTTTCTATATATTTAAATTAATAATTAATAGTATTTTTGAA
The DNA here is from genome assembly GCA_030737815.1 of Allium fistulosum. Lineage (NCBI taxonomy): Eukaryota > Viridiplantae > Streptophyta > Magnoliopsida > Asparagales > Amaryllidaceae > Allium > Allium fistulosum. The sequence continues at coordinate 416,485,336 of CM060907.1, read as the reverse complement.
TAAAAATTTGCAAAATCGATAAGGTGATGTGAGTTTCCCGGATCCAAATATATTTGGTGTAAATCATTTAAACTTTAAATATTGTATGTGTATATATACATATGTGTGAATTTAAATCGTAAATAAATGGGTTGAAATAATGATACAAATTATATAAGAAACAAAAGTATAAATATAAAATACGTAAGATAAAATTTTAGAAAATGTATATAGTAAACAAATTAGTTAAAAATATAACAATATATTAAATATAGGAAGATAAAACAAATACTTAAGATGGAAATAAAAACAAATATGGGCTGAACCACAAGGCTGCAAACATACAAAAGATAAAATCAAATGGATTCTAAATAGACAAAAGTACACATGTACATGCTTATACAAAGTAAACAAATGAAATACATAAAGCATGGGTTGTAAATAAATAGGACATTGCATTTATTACCCAATCCTCTCAGGCACACCCTATGTATCTTCTCAGCCGAAAATAAAGTATGACAATATTATATACAAGATTGTACATACAAGATAAAGGAAATAGTATTGAAAACTTGATAAAGTACCTTAGCATTAAATGATATTATCTCTAGTACTCAAGACATATCATTTCAGCCTCCAACACTTAAAAATCTCTGCGTGTGTTTGTACTGGAAGAAAATATTACTTGTACAAAGTAATTATCACCTGTACAATATTTTTACTTGTAAACTTAATTGTATATCAGCTCTTCTCACTTCATTTCTAGTTCGTTCCATTTTAACTGAGAAAATATGAAGTAAACATCATCTTCAAAATTTAAATAAACTTAATCAACAACTAGAAGATTGAAGAAATGATTTTAAAGCAAGCAAGGAGATTCAAGAGAATCAGGCTTATGGCTTTTCAAAAAGACATGCTCTGTTCTTCCTCTTTTTAAAACTGGTGAGTAACTTTTAAAACTTAAATAAATAGGGTTGCTTGGTAATCTCTGTTATAAGTATATATGAGTGAGTAACAAATGTTTTTGTTAAAAATAAGTATATAGTTGAATTACATGATCGTTCTCCAGATATAAATATGCCTGTGAATATGTTTTTATCTCTGTGAATATATGTATGTACATGCTTTGTGTATGGTCTGGATGTTCACTGTTTTTCAATTACAGGTCCTAAACCCATTTATAAATCAATTACCCATGATTCAATCTTCACTTCTACCTTAGTTTAGAACAATATAGGTTGTTATACCATGGACTTTAGATTACAAACTATTTTAAACTAAAACATCTTTGAGTTGCCTCTGAAAACAAAGAAAATACAGAGCACCACTAAACCAAGTCAAAATCCAACTGTCAAAACTCTTAGATTCAGATATACACATGGATTGCTTATACAAAAATAGGATTTTTAACACTAAAATCTAAATTTTTAGGGATTGAATTCGGGAGCAGTTTGGATTTGATCAGAAAAGTGTTGCGAGGAGATTTCTGATGATCTGTGAAGAGGTGGTGGTCGGGGTTCTGCATATCGATGGAGGAGTGATCGTATAACATTGGAAAAATACTGAATCGCGATGGAATTCGTCGTGGAAGACGTGGCGATGGTTTTCTTCCTGGAGCCCTAGCTTTCTGAGTAACGAAAGTTTGATCACCATGGCCAGTGTGGGTGATCGAGCGCAATGAAACTCCGGGATATGGTGGCGGAGGAGTTCGTCGAGGTGTACACGAATTTTCACGACATCTGATGGTCGGGATCGCCTGGACGAGGATGCTTTGGCCGGAGTTGTTTTACTAGGTGGAGTTCGAGAGTGCTCGATTTTGGTTGGAGCTTCGTGGTGCAGTTTCGTGGGGCGGAGTCGTCCTGGTAGTGGTTCGCCGAGGTGTCTGAAGGATCGTCAGGGGAAGCGGCGGCGAAAACGACTTGTGCACGTGCACAAGGATTGAACTGGCATCAATTCGTATGATTGGGGAAGGAGAAGTTCGTTTCGAGAAATCTCGTGAAAACTGGGTTATGTACTCGGGTAAATTGCGCCCTGGCTCGGGAAATACCCTGTTTTTCTCGAAGCAAACTGGAGAAAACTCGGGTTACTTTGTTTTCAGGTTAAACAGTGCCAGTTAGCAGTTTTTAAGTTATTAAGTTTAAATTTGTAACCAATGTTAAAACTGAGTTTAATTACGTTAGAAAGTAATTAAAGAATAGTTAATGAAAGTTATTAACTAAGAATTTTTAAACAATCAACTAATGTGATAAATCTATTAATTACTTAATGAAAGTAATTAAGGGATTAATTACTTATTGTAATTAATTTTGGATATTTTAATTAAAGTTGATTTAGTAATTAGGGATAATCACTCATTGTAATTAATTAATAATGATTTATTAAAGGGTGATAAATTAAGGGTTGATTTATTATTAATGAATTAATTAAAGGAAAGTAACTAAAAGATAATTGAAAAATTAAAGGTTAATTATTAAATGATTAATGGTTAATTAATGGATTATTAAAGATAAATAAATTTGAAATTAATATTGATTGATTTAGTTAATTTCTTAAGAAAAGAAATTAAGAATTGTAATTAATAGTTAATGAAGGTCCTTAACTTAAGACTATTAAATAATTGATGTATCAATGTGATTTATTTTAGTAATTAATTAGATAAATTAATTAAAGATAAACATTTATGAAAATGTTTAAGCGAAATTACTAAATGTAAGTAATTAAGAAATTAATTACTTAATATGATTAATTTAGTCAAATATGATTTGTTTAAGTTGATTAATTTAGTTTAATTGATTTAAATTAATCATAGGATGATTCGATAAGTATAATTACTTAAATGAAATTAATGAGGTATAATTACTTAATGAAGTAATTAATGATAATTACTGTATGTACGTAATTGGTTGGAGATGATTTGAGTATGATAGTAATTTGGATTAAATTACTTTGTGAAATTAATTAACCAAGATTTATAGTTATTCATAGGTAATTAACCTGGTATAACTTAATTATAATCAGACAATTAACTGACCTTACCTATGGATGTTGGATTCTATTGAATGTTGAATTGTTTGATATTTCTTGATATGTAATGGTTTGTGATATACCCTGATTTGTGTTTTAATCTGTGATGTAATTTATTACCTGTGATATATATCTATGATCTGTACGATAAGCGTTATAGTTATATCGCTTATCAACTATATTTCTGTATTTTGATATGTGATGATTCATTGTGTTGCACTACTGTGTGAAACCCCTGGACCACACTTTTACACACACAAATATGGATTTCACATAGAAATCGGTTAAGTCACAGATATTTTAAATTTAACATTTTTGAAATTGAAATTTTAATTTCAATTGATTTTGGAAATGGATTTGGGTTAAATGTTAAAACTTTCGGAAAGGGGTTTGTAAGATAAAAGTTATTTTAAATAACTTAATAAAGCTTCCAATTTAAATAATTCAATTTGAATTTGAATTCAATATTTGGAATTGAATTTAATAATTGGAATTTTAATTAAAGATATTATAAATGTGTTTTATATGAATTTAAACCACTTTTAAAATATTGGTTTGAGAATTTGAATTTAACCCAAGAACCTTAACTTGTATAAATGAATCAGATTTTGCGAAATAAAAAAAAACTGCTGTTTTAAAAGAATAAAAGCTTTCAAATAAGAAATGAAATTCCAGTTTAATTAAAGGAATTTCAATATTGAATTGAAAAATGGTTTTCCAAGTTATGAATGAATTGTTTTTGAAAACTATGATTTGAATCTGTTATCTTTAACAGATTTAAAATAATGATTGGTTTAAATCATTTGAAATGGGATTGTTTTGAAAGCTATAAGTTAAATCTTGATTTAAAGGTTTAACGAGTTAATCAAATTGAAATGGAAATTAATTTGGAAAATCTGTGAATGAATCTTTTGTTTAAAGGATTAAAGTATGGAAATTGTTTAAACCATTGAAGGTTGTTAAAATAAATCTTTTTGTTTAAAGATTTGAAAATGGTGATTTGTTAAACCATTTGAAAAGGAAGTTTGGGTTTAAGTTGTGACTTAATTGAAATCTCATATCCATATGATTTTCGAATATTACGCTCACTATTCGGTTTAGCCGGGAGAGGACCTTTAGGTCGTATAACCCATTCTGAATATGTAATACGTCGATATGGATGGCATTTGAAGACCGGTGTTGAAGACCGGATATTTTTGAAAACGGAAGGATTACCGTCGAGTTACTCTGCATCGGCTGATCCCCGATATAGAGGTTTTATCACCCTTAGTGACGGGAAGTCCGGACGTGATTGGAAATTATCCGGAATTGCAAGGGCTTCGTGAGAAGTGCCTTCGGTTCTGTTCGATCCCGGAACAGACTTGTATGGATTGTATGTCTGACATTACACTTTGAGATATAAAGCCGATTTCTTTCAAATACATTTCTGTTGGTGGCGGAGAATTTATTCTCTTAGCTTAACACCCTTCTCTGAGACGTACGAGCTCAGAGGTTATGTAGTTGAAATTTATCAGCGATATATTCCCAATTTGGTAATGTGACATGTTGAGTGTTGCTGTGTGATGATCAGTGTTTGATCATTTGTGATATGATCATTTTTTTTTTATCATTTATCTTTGTGATCATAGGTTGATCATCTGTTGACCCAAAGCATGGCTTTGTGACAAAGCGTAGCTTTGTGGACGAGACTTCGTCAGGGCTTCACAATCCGGAAATGGTCGAAACAGGAATGTTGCGGCAAGGTTATGAGGGTCGCGTCCTTTAGGGTATGTCATTTTCTTTTGGAAAAGGGTGGTATTATGGTATGGAGCCCTGATACTTACTCATGTGGACACACTTTCTTTATTATGTGTGATGTTGGTTATCGAGCGCTCGGATAAAGGTCCCAAAGGACCGGGAGGTGGCATATTCGTGAGTTACCTATTACAAGGGTAACCCGGCCTTGTTGGCAGAGAGCAGTTTGTCTCTCGGGACGTCCAGCCAGAGGCGATCCCATGCGGCGGAAGGAAGTTCCTTAGCTTGACCATTTGTTGAAAATCCATCTTCCAAATACGAACCTTGTACGGTTTTAGTTGTAGAACCTGCCATCTACTTATGGTGGCGCCCCACTGTTTGGATGGTAGCTATAGTAGGCATAGTTCGAAATGTCTATGCTGGCTAAGATTGATATTATACTTTCGAAATGTTTTCCACTATGCACTAGTAATAATATCCAATGATTTAAGTAGTAAGCATCTTTGACTATCATAAGGAGAAATCTCCTCCGATTCTGCGTTTGCATTGTGTGTGCGTGCGGGAGGCCTTATGGTAGTTTCATTTTCTAAAAGCATTGCGGATTTCAATGTTTAAAACCTTTTGTGTTTGTTTTAAAGATAAACTGTTTTTGTTGCTCACACCAGTCCCATGACTGATCCGGAGTTTATTGTTCCTTTCCTAAACTTTGGGTGCTCATAATTTTCCACACGAGCAGTCTAGAGTTGGGGTTCTCATATATTCAGGTTGAGTAGATTATCTGGAGCTAGTCAGTTCTTGGACAACTAACCTTGCTTTCCGCTAGCCATGGATTGGAGCATTCTATTGGAGATATTCTATCCACTGCTGGTGTTATCTATTTTCTTTCCGCTGCTATTTCTTGTATCTCTGATATTGTTGTATCATATTGATATCATTGTTGTATATCATTCTGGATATTGTATTCATTGGAGTTGTATATGATATCATTGATTTCTTTATTCCGCTGTGTTGTTTTACTTAATTGTGTTATAAGCTCCGGCGATTCGAATTTGAACGGTCGAATCTACGGCATTCGAGTACGATGTAAAGTATGGATGTCGATTTTCGAGCGGGCAAAATCCGCTTCGTTACATAATAAATGTACAAACACCAAAGAGAAAACATCAAGACGAATGGAAAAATGATAAGATAGTAAAATGTTCATGAAAAATGATAGGAATACGATGAAACCATTTCTGGCTTTAGATGAAAATATATCTAAAGGAAAGAAATTAAGTGCAAAGCAAAATAAGTTTCTAACATCATTTAACAAATTTATTGACACAACATTAAAATGAAAAATATTATCAGAGGAAATTGCAAGAAATTCCACAACAATATATATAACAATACATAATTACAATCCAAAAACTAATTGTTTTCATTTTAAAAATCATGGGATAAAGTTCATAGAAAAAGAAATTGTATAATTTGTTGAGTACCATCAAAAGGAGAAAAAGTGGTTAAACAATACCACTCAAAAAAGGAGACTAAATAAAAGAATACAGATTTCATGGACAAATATTTTTTTCGATGGACAAATAATCAAAAAGAAAAAAATAGAAGAGATATTAGAAAAGAAGGAAAAGACACAATTAGGGTGCTTATCATGTACTTTGTAGGAGAAAGAGTTAGGGGTATGCCTTAAGGGTAATTTGTTTTATATATCTAACTCTATGACCAATGTAGTTCATAAGTATTTGATTTATGTTATATACTTTGTTGAATAGTAATATAATTGATTAAGTAAATAATTTAAAGTGCATAAATATAAAAAAATCCATAAATAAAATGTTAGGTGATTGTAGTTGTAAACAATTGCAATCGTGAGCAATTAATTACAATATAAAATAAATTTTTATTTTCAATATTTATGATCAAGATTTTTCAAGGAAGGATGTCGATACATCCATTGAGATTAGTGTATGTAATGCTCTTCAAATGTCAAGAAGTGTATTATTCATGGTTGCATGGGATACTAAGGGGTCATGTATTGATAGTTATTGGATGACCATGGAATGACTCACTCAAAAGTTTCATGTTGGTTAATGTAACTAAAGTCAAACAGGAAATCATAAAGTGACGATATTACATAGTTCTCTCGACTAGAGGATACCGTTAAAACATTCAATGTGGATACTTCACTTTGATTGTAATTAAATTATGGCATGTTGTCCATCAAATGACTGTAGTTGGGTCTGAGTTAAAGCATTGATAGTGAAACACTAACCAACAGAGAATTCGTTTCCTCGGTTATATAAGGTTGGTATCATGGTTAACTGTAATCAATACAAAGTCAAAGTCTCTGGCTAGAGTAGTACAGTTAATAATAAATATTACTATTAAACCAAGAACTTTGTTTATGGACTAACCTAGTTGAATGTGGACAATAGTAGAATTTTGACTAAAACCGAATTCAATAAGTCCTAAAGTGGTGTTGTGTTGATGAAGAGAATTTGTATAAACAACCGTTGCTAAAAAGTACCGCTTAAATCTTAAAATTAGATTTTATCGATAAAGATGTATAAGCGATAAATTTGGCCAAACTATCACTCCACTGGCTAAGTTGACGGGTGAATATTGTATTCGAATAGTTCGATATTAATCGGTGACTGAATTTACACTTACGAGTAGCACAACTATTTTAATGATTTCTCCAAAATATCACACATCCCTCTTCATACTTTCCCAGAAGAAACTTCTCTTCATATCCTGATACATCTTGGTTCCTCCAGGATGAATCGTAAATTTCGATCCATGACATTCCCTAAGAATTTCTTTCCTTAGGGTTCCAACATTTGGAACACGCAATCGTCCCTTCTTTCTCAATCGTCTCTTCTGGTCAAGGCTAAAATCTCCCAAATCATCAATCTCAAGTCTTCTAATCTTCTCGATCAACAATGGATCATCTTTCTGCTTAGAAGCAATCCTTTCAATCAAAACTGGTCGAACTTCCAAATAGGATATCATGGTAGTACTCTGACTAGAACTAGCATTCGATCTTAACTACACATTACACGTAGTCAATGCCTTAAGATCCTTCCATTCTGCCAACATGGCTAACACCACATTCTGATGTTTTCTGCTAAGAGCGTCCGCTGCTTTATTACATTTCCCCAATGTATACTCTATACCAAAATCACAAGCTGCTAAAAACTCCAACCACCTCTGCTGTCTCATATTCAATTCCTTCTGAGAGAATAAATACCTTGAAGACTTATGATCCATGTAAAACTCAAATCTTTCTCCCAAAGGATAATATCTCCACTTTCAATGCGAAGACCATCACTGCCAACTCTAAATCATGGGTTGGATATCTTACTTCATGCAGTCTGAGCCATCAAGAAGCGTAGGCAATTACCTTACCCTTCTGCATCAACATAGCTCCTAATCCAGTCTCATATGCATCTGTATACACTATTAACCCTTGATTACCGCCTGCACAACTAACACCGATGCATTGGTCAACAAATGCGTTAACTAGGAATGTTCCTCACATCTGTCGGATCAAACTAACTTAACATCATTTCTGGTTAGATCAGTCAAGGGTGCTACTATCCGTAAAAAATTCCTGATAAACCTTCGGTAATATCCAGCCAATCCAAGAAAACTTCTTATCTCGGTCACTGTCTTGGGTCATTTTCAACTATTAACCGCTTCAATCTTAGCTGGATCAATTGATAACCCTTCTCATAAGACTACATGGCCAAGAAACTTTACTTCTTTCTTTCAAAAATGACACTTCGAAAATTTCGCTTTCATCTGACGCTGTCTCAATGTCTCTAACACTATTCTAAGATGAACCTCATGCTCTCTTTCATCCTTAGAATATATCAAAATGTCGTCTATGAACACCAATACGAACCTATCCAAGTGCTCTTGGAAAATCTCATTCGTTAAATCTACAAAGAAAGCTGGTGCATTTGTTAGCCCGAATGGCATTACTAACCACTCGTACGAACCATATCTCGTTCGAAGCGCCGTTAATGGACTACTGTCCTACGCCGGTCTTAGTTGAAGGATCCCTGTAGCCAAATCCAATTGGGAAAACACTCTGGCTCCACTCAACCGATCGAATAATTCATCGATTATTGGTAAAGAATACATATTCTTAATTATCTTCTCATTCAACTTACGATAGTCGATACACAACCTTAACGACACATCCGGTTTCATTATAAACACTGCGGTCGCTCCCCAAGGCGGACTGCTTGTTTTGATAAGTTCTTTCCTTCTAAGTCCATTAGTTGCACCTTTAACTCCTTCATCTCGGTTGGCATCATCTTGCTAGGTGGTCTACTTACGGGTTTTGCTCCTGGCATAAAATATATTCAAAACTCGATAGCTTGTTTCGGTGGTACTCCTATGACTGGCTCAAAAATCTCTACAAATTCTCTTGCTACCAAAATCCAATTCAACTCTTCTTCCGCTTCCATAGCATTTAGCAAAGCAGAAATTCCTGGACTCGAATTCTCAACTAAGTATACTATTCGATCACTACTACTAGGATGTCTCAATGATATTTTTCTATTTTGACAAAATATCCTAGCATCATATCTATCTAACTAATCCATACCTAATATGATCCTGAAGCTTACGAAATCAAAGACATACAAATTGCATGCAAACTTATAACCTAACAAATCAAGCTTTAACCGATCACATCTGTAACATCCCAAAATTTTGGTTATTTGATTTTAAATGTTTAATTAATTTTAAAATATTTAAATAATTAGATTTTGGAATTTAATACCTTATAATTCAAATATAGGGAATGTTTAAATACTTGAATTGTGAATTAAATGTCAATTAAATGGATTTAATAATTTTATTTAACTCCTTTTTAATTAATAAATAATATTGATGAATTCAATATATAGTTTTATTTACAAAAAAAAATAGATCAGATAAATATCAATAATTGGAGCAAAAATATAAAACGATATTTAAATCTGTGAAATTGTCATTTCGGGACATTGTCCCGGATTTCGACGAAACTAGTTTTATCGGATCCGTAATAGAGAATTATAGTATGCCGTCAAATTTTATGGCGATCAGACGTATTGTTTGGTCATGCGAGTTCGAAACGCATAGCGGTTGATTTTAGAGAGTTAATTTATTATAATTTGATTTAAAAAGCTGTCTTCTACATACGATCGAATTAGGGCTCAAGACTAGTTCCATTACGTTTGAAATTATGGTATAACATATAGAATGCAAGGCGGCATGCTTATTTTGGAGTTAAAATTTTTTAGAGATGAACATTATCACGATAATTTCCTATAAAAGGCCATCCATTATCTTCAATTACAAACCCTAATTCACAGCCGCCATTTCCTATTAACCAAATCCAACGACCAAGCTCCATCGGCGACGATCGGTGCTGATTCAGGCAAAGCGATCAACTACATTATTGTTCGCGTGGGTGAGTAGAGGTGGATGAATGGCGGGATTGACTTGCGATCGTCGTTGGTGGATGGAAATTCTACCCGATGACAAGGCAGTTTTGGGTCAAATTCACGTCGACGGTAGGGTTTGGGGTGGCGTGGTTGGAGGAGTGGTGTTGTCGAGGTCAGGGAAGGCGGTGGTAGAGGTGAGGCGGCGTCCGGTCAACCTTAGCGGCGCCGGCGAGCGAAAAGTCAACCGCGACTTGGGTTTTGATGGCAGCGGGAAGAAGGGAATTAGCTTGGTTAATTAAGGTTATTTAGGCTAACGATATAATTAAAAGAAATAATTTTATTATTTAATTCGATAATCTTATTTAACCCATATCTTGGTCATACAAGGTCCAAATCGAACACGGTGAGTTGTGTTGCACTCGTAACATCAAACACTACGTGATGGAATTGGATTGGATGGATTTGAAGCTTATAGAATTTCAGCCTAAAATCGAACGTCCGTTCGATTTTAGTTCAATACGGAATGATATGACGATAACGGGAAACTTCTATAAGTTTACTCACCCTTAAATTAACTATATAATATCTGTGATGTTATAAAATTTATTATTGAATGCTTGGTTGATAGTTTAGATATTATTGTGGTTGTTTGGTTGAAAATCCCGTTTGGAAAATGGATGACATATTAACTTAATTGTTGTGAACCCATAAGATTGTGTATATTGTCCGTAACCATTGTTTTGTAGGGAATATTTATTGAGAGGCCATAAGGGGTTACTTGCCAATAATTTATTAATTATTCCATATGCTGCTTATATTGATGTTTAGTTGTAATTAATCGTGATATCCTATTTAAATTGTTTAAATATTGTTATAGCAATTTTCGCTATATCGTCAGTTGTTGAATATCATCTCCTAAACCCTTCGTGTGTGTTGTCTTGAACTTGGATTCACAAAATTGATATTTATATTCAATAATCAATATTATTAATGATATTTGAATTAATTAATTATTCAAAATAATTATGTTTGAAATTTGACAAATCATTTTAACTAATGATGTTTGAATTTAATTAATCCATTTAGTTAAGGATATATGAATTCAATTAATCCTTCTAATTAATGGTCATTTGAATTAAATAAATTGTTTTAATTAAAGATGTTAAAATTTAATTAATCGTTTGATTAATGATATTTAAATGAATTAATCATTTCAATTAATGATATTTGAGTTTAATAAATCATTTTAATTAATGATATTTAAAAGTAATCAATCATTTTAAATAATGATGTTTGAGTTTAATTAATTGTTTTAATTAAAGATGTTTTAAATTTAGTTAATCATTTTAATTAACGATGTTTGAATCTAATTTGTCATTTTAATTAGTGATATTAGAATTGTTAATATTTTTAATTAACAGTGTTTTAAAAGTTAAATAATTGATTTAATAAAAGAGTTTAAAGTAGATTAATGGATTTAATAAAACTGTTTTAAAGTTAATTAAATGATCGAGTGTCTTAAAGTAAATTATCTGATTTCATAAAGGTTTTAAAGTTAATTTACTGATTTAATAAAAGTCCTTTAGAAAAATTACCATTTAAACAAAGAGAATTGATTGATTTATTTAAAAGAGATTACAAATTTACTTTATTATCTTTCAGGATAATTAATATTGTTCTTAAAATTATAAAATATTAGAAAGGTTACTCTTATTACCCTTCGGGATAATTAGTGTTGGTTTAAATTTATAAAAGAGATTTAAATTTTGATTTATTTTCCCTTGGAAAGTTAATTTTCTTTTAAAAATTATAAAGGTTATATAAATTATCCTCCAGGATGGTTAACCTTTGATTTAAAACTTATAAAAGAAGTTTAATTGATTTATTATCTTTTAGGATAATAAATATTGTTTTAAATTTTTATAAATAATAGCCTATAAACCAGAAAACCTTTTATAAAGAATTATTTCAAATAAAGCTAAGTGTAAATGGTTTGGGTTTATAATAAACAATGTTTTGACATTCGTTTTGACCCTGGTTTTAATACACTTAGAAAATATAATTTGCCCTTTTAGAAGGAATATTTTAAATAAGAATGTTTTTAAAGTGTCTTTAAATGAATAGTGATGTGGAATTCAAGCACAAATGATAACAACCATCTTATCATTCCCGATAGTTGATTTATCGACTATCGACTTTGACTCTGCTTTCTTCTTTTTATTTCGTCACTTTATGGCGATGTGTTGCTCATCCAAGCTTTGTAATCCTTTGTTGAAAATGACTAAATCCAAAGAGCGAGTGGTGGCCAAGCTATGTGGGGTTGCTCCCATTAGGGCATTTTCATATCCATTCTAGATTAGATTCGGCGTTGCGCATTGAGATGTGAAATACTCGGATTCTCGGTAACAGATGGCGCAGTTCGGCTTGGAGGTTTCCGAGAGCCATCGGAGCTCTCAAGTATATTTCTAGAGGTATGCTTTCGGTAAGGGGGGCGCACCCTCCTAGTCATTTGTTGGTAAAGCTTCTCTTTTCCACTGTTGTTAATTTAAATCTTTGAATTATTTCCGTAATTGCATTGAGAACTGCCTTGCACTCTTCTCTATGTTTGATTATTTGTATCCATTCTTACAAGTCTGGAATTTAGTATTATTTATGTCCAATAGTCAACATGGGATTTGTTCTTACTAGTACCCATCCTTTATTTGGATTGTTTCGGTTGTTTATTTGCATTCTTGCTTGATTGGGTTGTTGTTTTAATTATTTTCCATTTCTTCATTTATGGATGTTATTCTTATGAGGTTAAAACCCATTCCGCGTTAGCAGCATGGTCTCACGGAATTTTTATATGTTTATCATATTACTGGAGTTTTCTCACATTGGTTTTCCAGAGTGATCCGAGTATTATTTTATTATAATGCTTGGGTCAGACCGAGTTTTTCCATGTTGGCTTTGGTGATATGGAGTTATTGAAGAAGAGATGGACGTTCACCTATCGTAGTGTTTTATTTCCACTGTATTATATTGTATACCTATCAGCAATTGTAAGGTCAGAATTTTATAACTGCCCAACTGATAAGGCTTGTTTTTAACTCTGATATACTTTGTATTTTGGAGTGATAGTTTTTATTGTCTTTGTTATATTATATGTTGTCGATTTTGCTGTGAGATTCTGATTTCCCTATTCTTTGTTCTTTTTTCTATTTTACCCTAACAATATGCCTTTCCGGTGATTGGATGTATAGCATTTGAATATCGCAGATGTATTCGGTGTCGACTTTTGATGGTCAAGGTGGGTCGTTATAACATCTCATCCCCAGAGTTGCATACCCTTTTATTGGATCCGTAACCCTTAAGGAAGTAAATAGGTATGAAGATTCTAAGTATAATTTATCTACCAAACATTGAGATATAAATGAATGCATTGCACTGGTATCAAATAGTATCCTAACTAGTATATTATCGAACAAAAGCGTGCCTTCCATCACATATTTTCCCTTCTCAACTGCTGTTGGTCTAGAGGATTATGGTTCTAAAGAATAGACTTTACCCTTCTCAGCGTTGGTTGCTTTTGGACACTTGTTATTGTAATGCCCCACTTAGTTGTAGTTAAAAGCGCTTCACATTCTGCTTCCCAGCAACCACCTTTCCATCACTCGAGTGATACTCATTAGCATAGTGTCCCTTCTTATCGCACTTATAACAGACAATATCTGCATTCCCCTCCTTAGTTGCTCCTCCTTTTTTAGCATCCTTCTTCTTAAAGAATTTTCTTTCTTATTCCAGGATTCCTGAGTCTCTGTTGACTTCTCTTTCCCGAAGGTAAAAAACATTTCTTCGTTTCTAATCATCCTCTCTATTACCACATTTGATGGATCTCGGAGATATAGCATGGTTGCCCTAGCGATTTTCGGACTTAACCCCTGGATAAACTTCTCGTTCCTCTTAATGACAGTGTCCACGACGGCATATCCATACTTGGATAGCTCATCAAACTTCGCATAATACTCCAATACCGACATCTCATCTTACTCCAAATCCATAATTTCCTGAGTAAAGCAGACTTAGCTACCTTGGACAAAAATCTCTCCTCGAATCTTCTTTGGAAATCTGCCCAAGTTAACTCTTCCTTTGGCAACTCCACGGTAACTCCATTCCACTATAATAATGTTGCACCCTGCAATTGCCTCGAAGCCAATCTTCTCTTCTACTCATCGTCTAAACCAAGATTAGCAAAAGTTCTCTCATAATAAAAAAAGCCAATTTTCCACTTTTACAACATCTTCAGTCCCCGGAAAAGGCTTTCCATCCAAAGTGGTATGATCTCGACTCAGCTTGGCATAGTTATTGCCAACTGGCGTTATGGGATTTGCTCCTCCTATATTCACAGCATTTCCTCCAGCTACTCCTGCAGCCATTCCAGCTTGCATCAAGTTAACGAAGAACTGATGCATCATCCCCATATCTACTAGTGGGATTCTAGCACCTTCGTTGGCATTTGCGTTTTGACTAACATTTTCCTACCGACCCTGGTTATTCCTGGTATTGGGTCGATCATTTCTGTTAGTTGTAATGCTTCTTCTACCTAGATTCACTCTCCCGTTTCCTGCTTTCGTACCTTTCCTTCTCGTAAATCTGCATACAGAAGAACACTCTAAGAGAGGGGGGAATACATACCTATATATAGCAAAATACAAGTACATTATTATTGCGTTATCCCAACCCCAATCGTATTCTCTGATCCATTAGTTTATGTTTTCAAAATCTTTTAGGTTTAAATTCCTTTAAGTTTACAAAAAACTATGTTTTGATACCAAACTGTAACATCCCCCATTTTGAGACCCAAAACTAAGTGCTACGGATGCTGCAGTCATCCATAGTTATTAATTTCCGCTGATAAAATGCAGCTATGTTTATCATTTTGATAATACCAAAAACACATGAATATGGAAATTCAACACAATTTTTGTATTAAATTTTCTCATCTCATTTCACAATAAGATTTCAATTTCATTACATAATCCCAATTCGAAAACTACGTTTAGAGAAATATAATTATTATAACATATTCCAAGAGCAACATATGAAGATGTCTCCTTAGATGATCAGAGTCAAATATCTAGCATTTAATACAACTTGCCATTATAATAGAAAAGAAGAATCAAAACACAACGAAAAATAGATATATAGCTCCTAATAGTTAGATTGCCTCATATACGTCTCCGAAAAGCTTATTTATCTAAAGGGAACCTAAAAAGCCCTTACTCTCAACCTACTCAAATGAGTATTCGAGAGTTTAAGGGAAAACAAAAAATTCGTGTCAAAGAAAAAGTCCGATGTGAATAATAATCTATCATCTCAAACTAACAGATATCTGGTGAGACCACGCCGCTATGCGGAACGAGTTTCCCCTCACTAGTATCCAATTAAACATCTAGACAAATATTATGCTCCTGCATCCACAATGGTTATAACAGAATAATACGATAGTGTATAAACATGGCATATGTGCCGAATTACCCATCCCCTATTTATTAGACTACCCATCTAAGTTCTTATTGACTACCCGTCTTATATTCTGGTGGACTACCCATCCACATTTTATTTTACTTAAACTAATATGGACTATCCATCACACAATTTATCATTTAAACTGATGCAGACTATCCATCTCACATTTCAAAGTTTTCCTAGGATGACTATGAACCCTTAAATTAATGTAACATCCCTAATTTTTGATAACATTATTCAGGAGATTTAATTAAATAAATTAAATAAACTAATGTAAATGTTAAGTGATAAGGGGATTGAGACTTGAATTAATTTAATTAAGGCCGAGCCTAATATAATAATTAATGGGCTTAAGAATGTTTTTTGTCAATGGAATTACACAAGGGTAAATTAGTAAATTTTCCACCCATAACCCATATATATTCCATTCCCACCTTTTCATTCCTCATTCACGTCATTTTTAAATGCAAATAAAAAATTAGAGAACTGCCGGCCATTTACAGAAGAAAAGGAATTCAAATTAAAAGCTAGAGAATTAAGCTTAGAGGAAATCAATCTCTATCCAATCTCCTTATCTAAATCAAAGTGAATAATAATTTCATCTCTATTTTGGGTTGAACTATATATTTCCAGATTTAAGGGTAAATTAATTTTTATGATATATTGGATGATGATATGCTTGATTTATAATTTTTATGGTTTAAACAAGATTGTTTAAAAGAGGTTATGCACAGTTTTAGGGCAAAACCGAGATTTAATGATGTTTAAATGTCATGGGAAAATTTTATTTTATGAGAAACATGATTTTGGAGTTGAGTTTCAATTTTGATAATTTTCCAAGCTATGAAAAGATTATTATAAATTTTCAAAGGAAAATATTGTTATTTGGGTTTATAAATTTATTTTGGAAAATATGTTAAGGTTTTAGGTTTGGAATTTTGATATGTTAGATAACATGATTAAAGTGAATTTCTGATATTTTTGGGGATTTTTCCAGTGATTTACTATGCAAAATAAATTATTTTAGAAGAGGGACTTCTTTGCAAAATTGGTATTGTTTAGTGGAAGGGCTTAATTGATTAACTTAAACATGGTATAAATCTGAAATTAGCGGTAGTTATTTTGGAAAAGAATTTGAAACGGTTAAGGCAACTAATCTGGTGTTGATATGTGGCGGGTTAGTTAGAGAAAAGTTTAATTTAAGTAGTATTAACTCAGATTTACTCAAAAAGGGGGTCCGCCTACTTTGGGAAATACCTTTCGACACAGAAGCTTTCGCATTCGACCTAGTCGAAACCTACTAAGCCGAAACCAATACACAAGGTATCACAAAGATGGTACGTAGTGGATTGGAGGAAGGCGAAAGGTAAGGTATCGAAAGCATAGCTTTCGAAGGAGTTGAAACCTTGGTTTTTTTTAAATGAAAAGCATCTACCTATGTTTTGTTTTAGCATTCGATGAATTCGAAGCATATGGTCTCAAAATAGGTTTTAAAAAGGTTTCAAAATGGTTGCCATTAACTTAAAGTTTGCTTTCGACTAGGTTCCTTTACTTATGAAAGAATGTTTTGAAAGAAGGGGTTCCAACCAAGTCGAAGCCCTGCTGTCATTCCTTAGCCTTTCGATGGTATTGAAGATATCAATGTTGTCAAAAGGTACTTTGTTTTATAAGTTTAAGCCACTTCCTGTAGCTTTCGAAAGGGGATAGGGGTTTCAAAGGCAATGGTTTCGAAAGAGGTTTCGACTCCAACCTTCCACTATTTTACCCAGATGTTTTATGCTTTCAAAAGATGGTGCCGACGCCATCATGTTTCCCCAATATTTTTATATGACAAAGGATGGTTTCGAAAGAGATGCTTTCGCATATATCCACTTTGACCCAAATAATGTTTTAAGTATAAACCCAATGCTTTCGAAAGAGGGACTTTCAATGATTTCAGAAGGTTACTTCCACAGGTGTTGAAAGGGGTGCTTTCAACTGGTTTTGAAGCTATGCTTTTAAAGTTAAATGCTAATACTTTAACATAACGGAAAGGTTTCGAAAGGAAAGTTTTAAAGTATTATAAAGGCAGGAGCCTAATGTTTTAAAGATAGATTTTAAGGCTTTCAAAGGAGGTCATCCTATGAAGTCGATGGCCAGGTTTCGAAAGGTTGTATAACCCAAACTCTATTTTTTAGAAGGAAAATCCCATGGCTAAATCAAAGGAGTTTTATAATGGTTTTGAGAAGAAGATTTCTTTGATAAAATAAAAGGTTAAAGGGATTAACCATGCTTTATATTAAACCCACAGGAGTGGTATTGCTATGTTGTTATGTTTTCTTCTTCAAATATAAATATATTTACTTTATAATGGACTCATAACTGCAATTTGGGGATAAAGGGTAGAAGAAATAGCTAGGTTAACCCAGTAGTGAATATAAATTGATTAAACTCCTGAATGAGTAGAATTGCATCCAGGAGGTCGGAAAGACCAGAATATAGGATGCTAAAATATAAATGAAAGATATTGGCAGGGGCCAATAGGTTCTCAATAAGCTTATGAAACCTATGTATAGGAAAAGATATTGGCAGGGGCCAATAGGTTCTCAGTAAGCTTATGAAACCTATGTATAGGAAAAGATATTGGCAGGGGCCAATAGGTTCATGGTTAGCCAATGAAAACTATGTATAAAAGAAGATGTCAGAAAGACGGGTTCATAGCAAGCCCATGAAAACTATGATTTCATACTAGCAGGGGCCGGTAGGTTTGTAGTTAGCCCATGAAAACTATATCTGGATTAAGAATTGACAGATGTTAATATTTTCCTAGTCAGCCCATGAAAACTAGGGAAAGAAGAAAGAATATTGGGGTCACCAATAGGTTCCTAGTCAACCCATGAAAACTAGGATAAAAGAAGAGATATTGGAGTTACCAATAGGTTCTTAGTGATTCCATGAAAACTATGTAACTGGATAGGGAGTCCTTAAATATTTTACCGGTTATTAGTCAGCCTATAAAAACTAACATGTTAATAGTAATCCTAGAAACTATAATTGAGATAGATAGTCTAAAATGAATAGGGATGGGTAATCCAGAATTGATTCATTTGTTTTGCATATCATCATATTATAGTGTTTTGAATTGTTTTAACCATTGTGCATGCACGAGCACGGTATATGGTTTTATAAAGGTTTTAAGATACTAGTGATGGGAAAACCCGTTCCGCTAAGCGGCGTGGTCTCACTAGATATCTAAATGATTTGAGATGGTAGATTATTATTCATACCAGGATTTATGTTTGACTCGAAGTTTATGTTTTTCCCTTAAACTCTCGGGTACTCGATTGATTTTTGAGTAGTTTGAGAGTTGAGGTTTTCAGGTACCCCTTAAGATGAATAAGCTTCCGGAGACGTGCATGAGGCATGATAGCTATTTAGAGTTCTCCTTTCTTTTGATTCCGCTGTGTTGTTTGTAATGGCAAAGTTGTTATATTGCCTGTATATACTCCGATCATCCAAGAGGGCATCTTCATATGTCGCTCTTGGCATATGTTGTAATAAATATATTTTCTCTAAATGTGATTTGCGAATTTGGAATTATACAATGAATTGGAAATATTTTGAAATGAAATGTGATTTTATTGAAGTTTAATTTTTTTTCATATTCATGTGTTTTTTTGTATCAATGAATCTAATATCGCCGTATTTGGTCACCAAGGATTAATAACCATAGATGACTGCAACATCCGTAGCCGTTAGTTTTGGGCCTCCAAGTAGGAGGATGTTACAAGTTGGTATCAGGGCATAGGTTTATGAAACTTTAAAAGGAAGTTAAACCTAGAATATTTTTGAAACATAATCCAAATAATTCTGAAATATGATCAGGGTTTGGGTTAATGCTATAGTAACGTACTTGTATTTGATATATAGATATATATATAAGTATGTGTTTCCCTCTCTCTTAGAGCGTTCTTCTGTATCTTACTAAGGCTCGTATGTAGATTTACGAGAAAGAAGATATGGAAGTAGGAAACAGAAGAGGAAATCTAGGTGGAGGAAGCACCACAACTAATGGAAATGCTCGACCTAATACTAGGAGGAACCAAGGTCGACAGGCTAATGCTAACCCAAATGCTGAAGCCAATGTGAGTGCTGGAAATCCGCCAGTAGATGCGGGGATGGTGTATCAGTTGTTAGCCAATCTTTTACAAGCTGGGGTTGCTAGTAATATAGGAGAAGCTAATCCCGTGACTCTAGTTGGGAATAACTATGCTAAGTTGAGCAAAGACTGCGCCAGTCTGGGTGGAAAGTCGTTTGGTGGAACGGAGGATGCTGTTGAAGTTGAAAATTGGCTTTTGCATTGTGAAAGGATCTTTTGTGATTTAGGATTGGATGATGGGCAAGGGAGAAGGTTGGCCTCTAGGCAGTTGCGGGGATCAGCGCTTCATTGGTGGAATAGTGTGACCGCGAAGTTCCGGAGGAAGAATTAACATGGGCTGATTTCAAAATGAGGTTTGAGCAAAAGTTTTTGTCTGAAGTTGCTAAGGCAGCATTGATGAGGAAGTTCATGGATCTAGTTCAGGGAGGAATGTCAGTAATCGAGTACACTGCTAAGTTTGACGAGCTATCTCGATATGGATATGCCATGGTAGACACCGACATCGGAAGGAATGAAAGGTTCATTCGAGGACTGAGACCAGAGCTTGCTCGAATGACTATGACCCATATCCGAGAACCTTATTATGTGGTGGTGGAGATGACCATTCACCATGAAGAGATGCTGGTAGGTTATGCTAAAGAGAAGCCCGTAGAATCCCAAGGTCCTCAGGGAAAGAAGAGGAAATTATTTAAGAGGAAGGTAGCCCAGAAAGGGGATGATGCCAAGAAGGCAAAAGCTAATTTGGTATGCTACAAATGTGACAAGAAGGGCCATTATGCAAGTGAGTGCCGGTCAGGCAAGGGGAAGAAGGCTGCAGACAAGAAGAATGTGAAATGCTTTAACTACGATCAAGTTGGGCATTACAAGAACCAGTGTCTGAAGCCAGTCAGGGCGGACAAGGAGAAAGTTTTTGTTGTTGGATCATCAGCTAAGCCTACTACAATTGATAAGGGAAAGACTGTGATGGAAGGTACGTTTTTGATTCAGAGTATACCAGTTAGGATACTACTTGATACCGGTGCATCACATTCATTTATATCTTAGTGTTTGGTTGATAGGTTATGCTTAGAACCCATATACCATGTTACTTCCTTAAGGGTTGTGAATCCAATAGGAGGATATGCAACTCTGGGGATGAGATGTGACCAGTTAGAACTTGATTTGTTAGGTCATGAGTTTGCATGTAGTTTGTATGTTTACGATTTCGTAGTTTCAGAATCATTTTGGGTATGGATTGGTTGAGGAGGTATGAGGCTAGGATATTCTGCCAGGATGGGGAAATATCTTTGAGACACTCTGATAGTCATAACCGAATTATATTCTCAATGGAGAATTCTAACCGGAGTAGTTGTGCTTTGTTAAGTGCAATGGAAGTGGGAGAAGAGTTAAGTCAGGTTCAAATAGCAAAAGAGTTTGCAGATGTCTTTGAGCCAGTCACAGGATTACCACCGAAACGAGCTGTTGAGCTTCAGATAGATCTTGTGCCAGGAGCTAAACCTGTGAGTAGAGCACCTGGCAGGATGACACCAAATGAGATGAAGGAATTGAAGGTGCAGTTAGTGGATCTTAAAGGAAGAAATTTTATTAGACCAAGAAGTTTGCCTTGGGGAGCGGCCACGGTATTCGTGAAGAAGCCAGATGGGTCGTTAAGAATGTGCATCGACTATCGTAAGCTGAACGAAAGGACGGTTAAGAATAAGTACCCTCTACCGAGGATAGATGATCTGTTTGATCATTTTAGTGGAGCCAGAGTTTTTTCCCAGTTGGATTTGACAACAGGGTTCCATCGGTTGAGAGTGGTAGAGGACAGCATTCCTTTTATAGCATTTCGAAGTAGGTATGGTTCGTATGAGTGGTTAGTTATGTTATTTGGATTGACGAATGCGCCTACTTTCTTTGTGCATCCTTTGACTAAGTCTAAACCTCTTAAAGCATAGAACATGTGAGAAGAGTTCTAGCCAAACCTTTCGAAGGAGTCGAAGGGATGCTGCCATCAAAGTTTGGAAGCTTCAAGACCTTCCAAAGGTGTCGAAAGGTTTCTCCTATCAATATCCAGAGAGTTCTTACCTTTTGAAGAAGATGAAGGAGTCGAAAGCACCCTTCCGCCTTCATTGACAACCCTTTGACTAGTTAAAGACCTTCCGATTAAGGTGAAGCCACACCTTTCGAAGACAATGAAGAATAGTTCTTTGAATATGACCAAACCACTCAAAACCAATGGTTTCGCCTTCATTCAAACTGCTAGGAAGCAAGTATTATCTTGAGCAACCCCTCCGAAAGCTATAATAAGCCTTTTGAATTGGTCGAAACAAATGTGGTCCAAGAAGGGTTCCGCATCAGATCAGAAATGAGGACATAAGGTGTAACCAACATCATTGAAACCAATGGACAGGGGCTATCGACAAAGTCGAAAGCACTTACGAGACAACTCAAAGAAGAGAAGCGCCACCATACCTTTCGACCAAGGCAGCAACATGCTCAGGTATCTCAGCAGTCACCTTCCGACCCAGTCGAAAGCATCAGGGTCAAAAGGTGTCGAGCCGCATCTATAAATAAGACCCAATGGGTCATGTTTGGGGGATCTGATTCCTCTCTCTTAACCTGTATACTCTTAAGTAAAGCATTGTAACCCTAATCTGTAAATCAATTTGGGTAGTTTGAAGAAATAAAGTCTTTTTAGCTAAATAAAGGGAAGTTTCGAATACTTTGATCTACTTTACTGTTCCATTAAATATTTTGTTGTATTCACCTTTATATTTCAGGTTTTACATTTGTCGAAAGGTTACTATCGACATAGTCGAAACCCCTATAAGTTCTAGTAACTTCTGTAACCAATTCAGGGCAATATTCTCTCCAAGTTAAAGCTTTCAACAAGGTCGAAGCCCATCTTTTAAACACCGAAGCCTAGAATTACCAATTCAAAACCAAGGAGGCTATATCCCCAACTTTTGACCAGATCGAAACCCCCGCCTAGGATCCCAATCCAAATCTTAAACTATCCTAAATCCCAAAGTTATCGACAAGGTCAGAGCCTAGGCGAACTTTCTTGATTCAAGTCTTATCATCAAGGTTACCACGCTTCCAACAGGGTCGAAACCTCAATATCAGATTCTTGGAATAAGTCTTAGCTATACAACCCACAGGGCTTCCGACAGGGTCGAAACCTTTTAAAAGGAAAACTTTCTAAGATACTTCTACCAATTCGAAAGAAAAGTCGTCAAAGGGAAGGTTAGTCCAACTCAACAAAGCCGAAAGTTCACCAAGCACGGAACCTAGCCCTTTCGATACAGTCGAAAGGTCTGTTTGGAGAATTCCCACTTGTTAAAGTCTATTCAAGAGGAAATTCTAAAAGGATTTACCCTTCTCTTCTATTCAACTTGACTAAAGGATAATTCACATTCCTTAGCATAATTTTGGGGTGTTGACAAGAAATCTTGTTAACATTTTTGATGCTAGAAGGTGGGCTCGAACCTCCAACTTGGATAAAACTTCCAACACCGCTGCTCTCTAACCCTGCTTAGTTCAGTCCTATTCCAAGTTTATCTACTTTGGTAAATCATGGCTAGAAGGATCATAAGATTGGAACAAGGATCCTCTGAGCCCTATGAGATAAAGTTCCCTTCAAGGTTCATCAAGAACTCCAATCAAGATAAAGTGCAAAGACCGAGGCTAGAAGCTCTTAGAATTGTAAACAAGAAAAAAGCGGAATATTATGATCCTGAGAAATAGAGTCGAAATCCTTTTCATGTTGGCCCCAACCCCATCTTTGCACTGGGAAAGAAAACAAATGGAAGTGACAATATCTTCAGTCAAATGAGAAGAACAATCCAACACTATTCAAAAGGCACAATCTTTGAGAAAGAGATAATGGCTGCTTACAACACCTTTGCAAATAAATGGCAACAACCAATTATAAAAAGAACACTTCCTACACAAGATGTACAAAGGGTGCCAAAAAGAAAAGCAACTGAAGAGCATGAAAACACAGGGCCAAGAAACAAAAATTCAAAAGGCCATCTGCAAGAATCAAGCTTCAAGTCTAGACTTCCAAAGGAGTGCAACTTAACAACATCAATTGAGAACGTCTACTTGCTTACAAAGGATGGGCTCAACTATTGGTCATCACAGAAAAAGAAACCAAAACATAAAAGAAATTTGGGAGGATCCTATTATTACTACCATACGATGAATGACCATGAAACCAACCATTGTAGAGCCCTGGAGGGGATGATTATAAATTTCTTCCGACAAGGAAAGATCCATGAATTTGTAAAGAAAATTTGAGAGAAATTCAATAAAGAGATACTTTTCTAAGAGAAATCTACATGGTTGGAAGTGGAATGCTCCTTATATTTGGATACTACCTAAGACGATAGTCTACCTAAGATGGTATAAAAGCCTCTGCCCGCACCGAGTTGGCCAAGGCAGAGCACCTTCTGGAGGGTGGGCGGGTAAGCCTTTAGCCGCGCTATAAGATGGCCAGGTTAAAGCATCGGACAAGCCCTTGGCCGTGCCTTTGGTTAGGTCAAGGCACCTCCTAGAGAGAGGACGGAGTAAGCCTTTAGTCGCGCCATAAGATAGCCAGGTTAAAGCACCGAACCAGCCCTTATCTGCGCCACGCTATGGCTAGGGTAAGGCACCTCCTGGAGGGAGGACGGAGTAAGCCTTTATCCGCGGCATAAGATGACCAAGGTAGAGCACCGAACAAGCCCCTGTCTGCACCGCAAAAGGGCCAGGGCAGGGCGCCTCCTGAAGGGAGGTCGGGTAAGTCCTTGGTTCCAGCCTCTAAGATGTTATAAATAAGAGCACCAGACAACAATAGACTAAGATGTCTAAGCCCAAGAAGAGGCACATTCTATAATGGACTGAGACGTCCAAGCCCAAGAGGAGGCATATTCAGCAATAGACTAAGATGTTTAAGCCCGAGTAGAGGCTCATCAGATCATGAACTAAGATGTTCAAGCTCGAGAAAGAGGCATTTCAAATTATGGACTAAGACGTCCAAGCTCGAGAGGCAACTAGACAAATTACTTCTATACAAGACCTAAAGGGTTCACACATCAAAGGAGTAGAACAAGGCTTCGTTTATAAATACCCAACTCTAGGTTTCGGGATATTCATTTCAGAACTTCATTATTTAATACCCGAATCTGGGTCTCAAGAAGTTTTTTTTAGGGCTTCATTTATTAATACTCGAATTTGGGTTTCGGGTCCCTATTGATCATTGATTATCTTAGTATACTTGAATCCGGGTATTGAGACAATTACTTATTTGAACCCTAATCTGGGTGTGAAACTTCAATGATGGAATTCTATTTTTTCTATCACAAATGCCCGAATCCGGGTCATGTAATATTGTTATGAAGACCAATGTAAAGAATTTCTGAATCTAAATTTTTCTTATTTACCAAGTCCCTTTAATGTCAAGGAATGGGTCAAAGGATTTAAACTTCCGAAATTCAGATGGCAATTCCTGAATTTAGTTCTTTATTAAAAATACCTTAAAAGTTACATTCCAACATCTATGCCCTTGTGATAAAGCAGGATTTTCTATCAGCAAATTTCAGATATTCCAGCCAAATAGTTGAGGTTAAATTCTCGAGCATTTCTCATCACGGTTGAAGATGGGATTTAAATGTTTGATATAGATTATCTTTTCATGCAATTAACAAGATGGTTTGTTAATCTAAAGTAACTGATATACATAGATCGATATGTCAATTTCAAGCTAACAATTAGAAATATTGTTTACTTCATACTTTTCAGGGAAATCAGCACAACAAAGAGAAATAAAGGGTCCAGCAAATTCGGAAGAAATGAAAGAGCTATAAAAAGCATTTTAGGAATGACATCATAGAAAAGGATTGCAAATCAGGTGATACTTTCCAAATTTATATAATTTACATAAGTCGTGAAACAATTTACCAGACTATGAAGACAATCACATCTTTATACAAAACAAGTTTATTCAATCAGACATACAGATAAATTACAACTCTTTAGCTGCCTTGTCGAGAGTTTCGGCATTTGAGGGATCTACCACATGATGAATCGCAACACTGAGAACTTCTTTCAGTTTCTTTTCTTTCCTCATTATTATATCCTTGTCATCAATTGCGTCAATATTCGTCTTCAAAGCGCGGTTGAAAGCTCTGTTCGCACCCCTAAGGGTCTTGTTATCCCTTTCTAGCTCCACAACACGCTTCTGAAGGAAATATTTATCACACCCAAGCTCTTGAATTTTGGCAGCGTACTCATTGATACTTTGCGAGTATTTCGCTCTTTGTTTCTCATCAAAATATTTAGCAATTTCGAACCTTACTCTCCTACACCAGTTACCCACAACGTTTTCATCTAAGCCAGAAGGAGGGTTGAGCACTGTAGGAAAGTTCCAGGAAGTAAGGGAAGTGGATCTCATAAGTCTAGAGATAGAAGGAGCAGTGCGAGGAACCAGTAATTCAATACTTGAGAGTTGGTCGCCTATGATATATTCTAGTGATTCGCATTGCACCTGACTATCTTTCAATTTCAACTCTAAATCACTTATTTGTTGAATAAGTTTAGACATCTTGTGATCAAAATCAATGGTGGGATTTGTCTTCACTTGTCGCTTAAGTGCGGTGATTGTTTCATCTTCACTTTTAATTTCACCCTCAAGATAGGCAATCTGATCCTTTCAATTGCTGGCGATGGTCTTCTGAACAAAGTATATTTTATGCTATTTTAAGGCCCGGCATTCCCACTAAAGCGTTCCAGTAAGACATCATCGCTGGGGACAATCCCTCCACTTGTTTGCAACAATTTCTCTCTAAGAGGATCGATACGTGACGATAAATTATGAGGAAGGGAAGTTGTAGATAACTGTAGATCCTATTTAAGCAAAAAGAGATAAATTAAAGTCAAGATCACGATAAAAAATATCTTTATTATTATAATAAAGAATTACAACTTAAACAACAACAAAATTAAAAGATACAACAAGCGACTGGATTACATCTAAAGTTTTGAAACTACTTTTCTAACTTTATCTAGTGAGTTAGTGGAAAGTGTGACTGTTGAATCGAAATGGATAGTGACTCCTTCTGGGGTAATAACTAGCGGGCATTTGCTATAGTCCCACTTCCCGGTTGGAGGACTATCACGACCGCAAATTAATCTTATGTGGAATGTCCTGATTTCTTTAATAAATGTCTCTTTCTCATCACCAAGAAAATCAAATCGAAGCCGAGGGTATTCCAAGTAAAGTTTTTGTAAATCTCGAAGAAAGAAATATCTTAATAATTTCGAAGACTTTAAAAGTGATGCCTTTTTGCTTCTAGTAAGGAGTTGACGAGCCTGCCTTTCTGCTTCTAGATCAGCCTCAGCTCGAGCAAGAGAGGCTTTTACTCATTCCAACTCTGTGGAAGCGTTATTTTTAGTAGCAGGCAGAGAAGACAATTGATTTTTAAGCTTAGAATCTTCCTCTTGAAGTTTGAAAGATTCGACAGAGGACTTTGAAACTCGTTCATTCAAAGCTAACCAACTCTTAGAAATCTGAAAGAAAAATGTAGCATAAATTAGTGATTTAAGAGAAAACTGATGGTGATAAGGTCAATTGAATAAGATCTTACCAAAAGTTGTTGCTCCATTAGAGAGCGACAATGCCCCGCCAAATCTGGAGTAGAAGAGGGTGGATGAATAAAACTGAAAGATTCTTAGTGGAGAATAGACTCAACCGTCTCTTCAAAATTGATGGTGGAAGGAAAAGAAGATTTCAGCAGAGAAGGAGCGTGCCTTGGGGTAGGAGGCGTATTCAAGGCCAGCCGCATTTGGGCAAGAGAAGTTGGCGAATCTGAAATAGAAATGCAAGTGATAGGATCAACGGAAGGTGGGGGTTTGCACAGGCTTATCTTTGAGAGCCTCCATAGTTGGACTCTTCAGAGATTTTTTAGAAGATAAGCGCTCCTCGTCCTCTACATCTATGACTTTAGCAATTTTCTTCGGAGGCTCATCTTCAGAAGATTCCATTAAATTACTTTTAAAAGCTCTCTTGGATTTAGCAAGTGATTCTATAACCGACGACACTCCAAAAATCACCCTTCGACTAAGTTGAAACCTCTTAAAACATAGAACAAGTGAGAAGAGTTCCAGCCAAACCTTTCGAAGGAGTCGAAGGGATGCTGCCATCAAAGTTTGGAAGCTTTAAGACCTTCCAAAGGTGTCAAAAGGTTTCTACTATCAATATCCAAAGAGTTCTTACCTTTTGAAGAAGATGAAGGAGTCAAAAGCACCCTTCCGCCTTCATTGACAACCTTTCGACTAGTTAAAGACCTTTCAATTAAGATGAAGCCACACCTTTCGAAGACAATGAAGAATAGTTCTTTGAATATGCGCCAAACCACTCGAAACCAATGGTTTCGCCTTCATTCAAACTGTTAGGAAGCAAGTATATCTTGAGAAACCCCTTCGAAAGCTATAGTAAGCCTTTCGAATTGGTCAAAACCAATGTGGTCCAAGAAGGGTTCCGCATCAGATCAGAAATGAGGACATAAGGCGTAACCAACATCATCGAAACCAATGAACAGAGGTTATCGACAAAGTCGAAAGCACTTACGAGACAACTCAAAGAAGAGAAGCGCCACCACACCTTTCGACCAAGGCGGCAACATGCTCAGGTATCTCAGCAGTCACCTTCCGACCCAGTCGAAAGCATCAGGGTCGAAAGGTGTTGAGTTGCATCTATAAATAAGACCCAAGGGGTCATGTTTTAGGGGATCTGATTCCTCTCACTCTCAACCTGTATACTCTTAAGTAAAGCATTTTAACCCTAATCTGTAAATCAATTTGGGTAGTTTGAAGAAATAAAGTCTTTTTAGCTAAATAAAGGGAAGTTTCGAATACTTTGATCTACTTTACTGTTCCATTAAATATTTTGTTGTATTCACCTTTATATTTCAGGTTTTACCTTCATCGAAAGGTTACTATCAACATAGTCGAAACCCCTATAAGTTCTAGTAACTTCTGTAACCAATTCAGGGCAATCTTCTCTCCGAGTTAAAGCTTTCAACAGGGTCGAAACCCATCTTTTAAACACTAAAGCCTGAAATTACTAATTCAAAACCAAGGAGGTTATATCCCCAACTTTCGACTAGATCGAAACCCCTACCTAGGATCCCAATCCAAAGCTTAAACTATCCTAAATCCCAAAGTTCTCGACAAGGTCGGAGCCTAGACCAACTTTCTTGATTCAAGTCTTATCATCAAGGTTACCATGCTTCCGACAGGGTCAGAACCTCCATATTATATTCTTGGAATAAGTCCTAGCTATACAACCCACATGGCTTCCGACAGGGTCGAAACATTTTGAAAGGAAAACTTTCTAAGATACTTCTACCAATTCGAAAGAAAAGTCTTCAAAGGGAAGGTTAATCCAACTCAATAAAGCTGAAAGGTCACCAAACACGGAACCTAGCCCGTTACAGTAGAAAGGTCTGTTTAGAGAATTTCCACTTGTTAAAGTCTATTTAAGAGGAAATTCTAAAAGGATTTACTCCTTCTCTTCTGTTCAACTCGACTAAAGGATAATTCACATTCCTTAGCATAATTTTGGGGTGTTGACAAGAAATATTGTTAACAGTGTTTGTAGATGAAATTTTGGTATACTCTATGGATAAGAGAGAGCACGAAGATCATCTTAGAGTTGTGTTAGAGACGCTGAGGAAGAATCAGCTAAAAGCGAAGTTTTTCAAGTGTCATTTTTGGAAGAAAGATGTTAAGTTCTTTGGTCACGTGGTTTCATAGAAAGGATTGTCCGTCGATCTTGATAAGATCGAAGCTGTGAACAATTGGAAGAGACCAGAGACGGTGACCGAGATTAGAAGTTTTCTTGGACTTGCTGGCTACTACCGAAGATTCATCAAAGATTTCTCATGGATAGCAGCGCCTTTGACTAAGCTTACCGGGAAGAAAGTGTAGTTTGTTTGATCCGACAAATGTGAGGAAGCATTCCTTAAGTTAAAGCATTTGTTGACCAATGCTCCAGTGTTAGTAGTTCCAAACGGAAACCAAGGGTTGGTAGTATACACTAATGCATGCGGGACTGGATTGAGAGCAGTGTTGATGCAAAAAGGCAAAGTCGTTGCTTACGCATCTAGGCAGCTTAGACCGCACGAAGATATCCTACTTATGACTTGGAGTTGGCTGCAGTGATTTTTGCCTTAAAGGTTTAGAGGCACTTTCTCTTGGGGGAGAGATTTGAATTGTATACCGATCATAAGTCTTTAAGATACTTATTCTCTTAAAGAGTTGAATATGAGACAGTAGAGGTGGCTGGAGTTTTTGGCTACTTATGATTTTAGTATAGAGTATACTCCTGGGAAAGGAAATAAACTAGCGGATGCTTTTAGCAGAAGAAATCAGAATGTGGTGTTGGCTATGTTGGCAGAATGGAAGGATCTATAAGCTTTGGCCAGTTGTGGGGTGCAGTTAAGATCAACTGCTAGTTCTAGTCAGAGTACTGCCATGTTATCCTGTTTAGAAGTCCGACCAGTGTTGGTCGAGAGAATTGCTTCTAAGCAGAAAGAAGATCTATTATTAGCCGAGAAGATTAGAAGGCTAGAGGTTGGGATTGAGGTCAATGATTTGAAAGATTTTTGTCTTGACCAGAGAGGATGGTTGAGAAAGAAGGGGCGATTATGTGTCCCAGATGTTGAGAACTTTAAAAGGGAAGTTCTTGGAGAATGTCATCGGTCCAATTTTACAATTCATCCTGGAGAGACCAAGATGTATCAAGATATGAAGAGGAGCTTATATTGGAAAGGCATGAAGTGGGATGTTGGCTTGTGGGTCGGGCAGCGTGTAAACTGTCAACAAGTGAAGGCCGAATATCAGAAGCCGAGTGGGTTACTTTAGCCTCTAGAGATTCCAATATGGAAATTGGATTCAATATCTATGGATTTTATAGATGGGTTGCCAAGGTCAAGGAGAGGAAATGAGAGTATATGGGTTATTGTGGACAACTTGACCAAGAGTGCCCATTTCATTCCAGTAAAGTCAACCAGGACGACACCAGTTTTGGCGAAATTGTTCATGAAGAATATAGTTAGACTTCATGGGGTTCTTAGTAGCATAGTCAACGACAGAGATGCTTTATTAACTAGTGAATTCTGGAAGAGTCCATAGGAGGTGTTAGGCACTAAGCTCAAGATGAGTACCACATATCATCCATAGACGGATGGGCAGACAAAGAGAGTCAATAAGGCACTCGAGGATTTGCTGAGAGCTTGTGTATCAAATTTTGGTGGATCTTGTGAAGATCACCTACATTTGATTGAGTTTTCCTATAATAATAGTTATCAGACTAGTATATGAATGATGTCTTTTGAAGCTTTATATGGAAGACCATGCAAATCACCAGTATGTTAGTTGGAGACTGGAGACAGATTGGTCTTAGGCCCAGATTTAGTTAGTGAGGCGTCAGAAAAGATTGAGGTTATTCGAGAACGGATGAAGGAAGCTCAATCTAGACAGAAGAGTTACATAGATAAGAGGCGTAAATAACTAGAGTTCACAGTTTGAGATAGGGTTTTCATTAAAGTGTCATCGATAAAGGGTGTGATACGGTTTGGGAAGTCAGGGAAACTGACACCAAGATATGTTGGTCCATTTTAGATTATAGAAAGGATTGGAAAGCTCACATATAGAGTAGAGTTGCCGAGCAGTATGGCATGTGTCCATAATGTGTTTCATGTGTCTCATCTTCGCAAGTATGTGCATGATCCAGATGCTACTATTCCTCAGACAAAGTTGGAGGACTTGGTAGTAGAGTATGATTTGATTTTTGTTAGACAACTAGTTCGGGTTGTAGCGAGAGATGAGAAAAGATTGAGAAACAAGACAGTCAAGTTGGTGAAGGTTCAGTGGAGCGACCACGAGAAGTACTTGGGAGACAAAGGATAGGACTCGAGATACTTATCTTGATCTGCTTTGAGGGTATGTCTATATTAGATTTATATAGATAATTAGTAGTCAGGTAGACTAGTATGGCTGTTAGGAGTCATTACAGATGATTGCAATGTTTAGTATTTAGTCCTTACTAAATTTCGAGGATGAAATTCTTTAAGGAGGGTAGCCTGTAACACCCATAATTTTTGATAACATTATTCATGAGATTTAATTAGATAAATTAAATAGAATAATGTAAATGTTAAGTGATAAGGGGATTAAGACTTGAATTAATTTAATTAAGGCCGAGCCTAATATAATAATTAATGGGCTTAAGAATGGGGTTTTTTGTTAATTAAATTACACATGGGTAAATTAGTAAATTTGCCATCCATAACCCATATATATTCCATTCCCACCCCTTCATTCCTCATTCATGTCATTTTTAAACGCAAATCAAAAATTAGAGAATGGACGGCCATTTAGAGAAGAAAAGGAATTCAAATTAAAAGCTAGAGAATCAAGCTTAGGGGAAATCAATCTCAATCCAATCTCTTATCTAAATCAAGGTGAATAATAATTCCATCTCCATTTTGGTTTGAATCATATATTTTTGGATTTAAGGGTAAATTTTTTTATGATATATCGGAATTTTTATGGTTTAAACAAGATTGTTTAAAAGAGGTTATTCACGGTTTTAGGGCAAAACCGAGATTTAATGATGTTTAAATGCCATGGAAAAAATTTATGCTATGAGAAACATAATTTTGAAGTTGGATTTCAATTTTGATAATTTTCTAAGCTATGGAAAGATTATTGTGAATTTTCAAAGGAAAATATGGTTATTTGGGTTTATAAATTCATTCTGGAAAATATATTGAGATTTTGGGTCTGGAATTTTGATATGTTAGATAACATGATTAAAATGAATTTCTGGAATTTTTGGTGATTTTTCCAAAGTGATTTACTATGCAAAATAAATTATTTTAGAAAAGGGACTTCTTTGCAAAATTGGTTTTGTTTAATGGAAGGGCTTAATTGATTAACTTAACCATGGTTTAGATTTGAAATTAGCGGCAGTTATTTTGAAAAAGAATTTGAAAAGGTTAAGGAAACCAATCTGGTGTTGACATGTGGCAGGTTAGTTAGAGAAAAGTTTGCTTTAAGTAGTATTAACTCAAGTTTACTCAGAAAATGGGGTTCCACTTGCTTTGGGAAATACCTTTCGATACAGAAGCTTTCGCCTTCGACCTAGTCGAAACCTACTAAGCCGAAACCAATACACAAGGTATCACAAAGATGGTACGTAGTGGATTGGAGGAAGGCGAAAGGTAAGGTATCGAAAGCATGGCTTCCGAAGGAGTCGAAACCTTGGTTTGTTTTTAAATGAAAAGCATCTGCCTATGTTTTGTTTTAGCATTCGACGAGTTCGAAGCATATGGTTTCAAAAGAGGTTTTAAACAGGTTTCGAAATGGTTGCCATTAACTTAAAGTTCGCTTTCGACTGGGTTCCTTTACTTATGAAAGAATGTTTTGAAAGAAGGGGTTCCGACCAAGTCGAAACCCTACAGTCGTTCCTTAGCCTTTCGATGGTATTGAAGATATCAATGCTGTTGAAAGGTACTTTGTTTTATAAGTTTAAGCCACTTCCTGTAGCTTTTGAAAGGGCATAGGGGTTTCGAAGGCAATGGTTTCGAAAGGAGTTTCGACGCCAACCTTCCACTATTTTACCCAGATGTTTTATGCTTTCGAACGATGGTGCCGACGCCATCATGTTTCCCCAATATTTTTATATGACAAAGGATGGTTTTGAAAGAGATGCTTTGGATATATTCACTTCGACCCAAACAATGTTTTAAGTATAAACCCAATGCTTTCGAAAGGGTGACTTTCAATGGTTTAGGAAAGGTTACTTCCAAAGGTGTCGAAAGGGGTGCTTTCAACTGGTTTTGAAGTTATGCTTCTAAAGTTAAATGCTAATACGTTAACATAATCGAAAGGCTTTGAAAGGAAAGATTTAAAGTATTATAAATGCAGGAGCCTAATGTTTTGAAGATAGATTTTAAGGCTTTCGAAGATGGTCATCCTATGAAGTCGATAGCTAGGTCTCGAAGGTTTTGAAAGGTTGTATAACCCAAACTCTATTTTTAAAAGGAAAAACCCATTGATAAATTAAAGGAGTTTTATAATGGTTTTGAGAAGAAGCTTTCTTTGATAAAATAAAAGGTTAAAGGGATTAACCATGTTTTATATTAAACCCACAGGAGTGGTACTGCTATGTTGTTATGTTTGCTTCTTCAAATATAAATATATTCACTTTATAATGGACCCATAACTGAAATTTGGGATAAAGGGTAGAAGAACCAACTATGTTAACCAGTAGTGAATATAATCGATTAAACTTCTAAATGAATAGAATTGCATCCAGGAGGTCAGAAAGACCAGAATGTAGGATGCTAAAATATAAATGAAAAATATTGGCAGGGGCCAATAGGTTTTCAGTAAGCTCATGAAAACTGTGTATAGGAAAAGATATTGGTAGGGGCCAATAGGTTCATAGTTAGCCCATGAAAACCATGTATAAAGGATGATGTCAGAAAGACATGTTCATAGTAAGCCCATGAAAACTATGATTTGATACTGGCAGGGGCCAGTAGGTTTGTAGCTAGCCCATGAAAACTATATCCGAATTAAGATATTGACAGATGTCAATAGGTTTCTAGTCTGCCCATGATAACAAGGGAAAGAAGAAAGAACATTGGGGTCACCAATAGGTTCCTAGTCAACCCATGAAAACCAGGATAAGAGTAGAGATATTGGAGTTACCAATAGGTTCTTAGTGATCCCATGAAAACCATGTAATTGGACAGGGAGTCCTTAAATATTTTACCGGTTATTAATCAGCCCATGAAAACTAATAGGTCGATAGTAATCCTATAAACTATAATTGAGACGGATAGTCTAAATGAATGGGGATGGGTAATCCAGAATTGATTCATTTGTTTTGCATATCATCATATTATATTGTTTTTAATTGTTTTAACCATTGTGGATGCACGAGCATAGTATATGGTTTTATAAAGGTTTTGAGATACTAGTGAGGGGAAAACTCGTTCCGCTAAGCGGCGTGGTCTCACTAGATATCTAAATGATTTGAGATGGTAGATTATTATTCATACCAGGCTTTATGTCCGACTCGAAGTTTTTGTTTTTCCCTTAAACTCTCGGGTTCAATTGATTTTTGAGCAGTTTGAAGGTTGAGGTTTTCAGGTACCCCTTAAGATGAATAAACTTCCGGAGACGTGCATGAGGCATGATAGCTATTTAGAGTTCTCCTTTCTTTTGATTCCTTTGTGTTGTTTGTAATGGCAAAGTTGTTATATTGCCTGTATATACTCTGATCATCCAAGGAGGCATCTTCATATGTCACTCTTGGCGTATGTTGTAATAAATATATTTTCTCTGAACGTGATTTGCCGAATTTGGGATTATGTAATGAATTGGAAATATTTTGAAGTGAAATATGATTTTGTTGAAGTTTAAATTTTTTCCATATTCATGTGTTTTTGTGTATCAACGAATCTAATATCGCCGTATTTGGTCACCGAGGATTAATAACTATGGATTACTGCAGCATCCGTAGCCGTTAGTTTTGGGCCTCCAAGTAGGGGGATGTTAGAATTAACCAATTAGAGACTATCCATTTCTGACATGATGCAAATTACCCATCATGCTCCCATAGTTTTCCTAGGATGATTATGAACCCATCACTTGACCATTTAATTCATGTTATCCACATATTTCTATTTATCCCATGTTACCCACATGTTTAACTTCATGCTACCCACATGTTCAACTTCAATTCATGCTATCCACATGTATGACTTATTTCCATCGGTGTCCCCAATTAAATTATTTCCCCTTAGTTATTTAAATTTCATGGTGACATACATTGGTAACCCCCAAAAGATTTCATGTCAAACTCATTAAGATATACCTTAGTGTCCCCGAGGTTCGAATTTAAAATCATGCAACAAATGGCTCTCCGACATTTATAAACTAGATATGCAGTAAGTTCGACATCTATACCATATCGACATAAAAGCATAAGGCTCTCCGCCTATTTTAAAACTCGATGACTAAAACTTGCGGCATCATAAGCCTCGATGACAATGAAGTCATTGATCCTCATGATACATAGGCTATCCGCCTATAAAAACTCGAAGACTAGTTAAAATCGGCATGATGTAGGCTCAATAATAGGTTAAACGCGACACATGATAAACTCAAGGACAAGTCAAAAGCGGTCGCTAGGCTCGACAACAAGTTGAAAGTGGCATGGGGTAGGCTCTATGGCTATCTGGGTCTTCGAGGCCCAAAGCTCGGAGTCACTTATAAAATAGTGCGACATCAATGTTATAAAGGTTAGCTAGTACAAACATCGACATCGACATGTCGAGGCCTATCCCTTTTTCTCTTTGTTACTTTGGCCTCGACGAGGCTCAAAACTAATCCGCTACATGCCAAACTCTTTGACATCATGCGGCATTGTTTTGTTCCACGTCGATGACACTGGGACGAGGAGATATGGCTCGACATAGCCAATATCGACATGTAAAACTGCCAAATTACTATAAAAAGATATTACTTTTCATCAAACCTCTATAATTTGCCAAAAGCTCGCTGGTTAGCAAAACTTTATCAATTTTTTTTACTGGAAAACTACCGCACCCTATTTCCAAGATCCAAAACATTATTTCAAATAATTAACTAATAACCATAATTGATTAAACTTTTAAATGCTTATTCTAACATAAATAATTCTTCATAATTCAAAATTACATGGGAAAAATCCCAAGAATTAACTTAAATTAGAAAATACCTTTCTCTACATCATATAAAATTTCCGAGCCCGAAACCTCATTTAATTATTTAAATGATTAAAACCCATCACCAAAATAATGTTTTCCTTAACATATCAGGATAAAAACTTTGGATTTAACCCCAAAACCGAATTAAACCATTTCTAATACATTGAAAAAAATTTCCATTAACCGATATTCTATCCAAACAAGGATTATTAGATCATAACTTGACCAATCAAACACATAAGATTCGGGTATTACCCATGACCTAATCAAAACAAAGATCTAAGAGATCATAGGTGTTATTATTCACCTTAGATTAATGGTTGGAGTTGAGATTTGGTGTAGCTCTTAATCCTAAACTTTCTTTCCCTTGAATCCTAGATTTCGGTCTCCCTATTGCTTTCTAATGACCAGCCTTGATTGAGCTTTCCTTTTGGTTGTTTTTATTGTGAATATGAGAATGATATAGGAGGTGAGGGTTTAATGAACGATAGATTTATCTATGAATTTTTGCCCCTCCCATGTATTCTTCTATGTGTATTAATTTTAAAACAACTTTAGTTCATTAAGGTTGGCATGATCACACTAATTAACCATATCTCATTCTCCCTAATTATATACATTATTCTATTTAATCTATCCAATTAAATGTCCTGAATAATGTTAATTAAAAATTAGGGGTGTTACATCAAGTCAGCCTGTGCATGTTTCCAGATTTGGTTATGAACACTTGGAAGCTTCAGGAGACGACTTGAATGCCTCCAGACGTATTTACATATCTTTTATATCCATTGCATTTATTGTTTTGTACTTATCAGCATTTGTGAGTACATGTTATATTTGTCCAGGCCGAGGATTGTTAGTTTACTCTGATTAATGTATGTACAATACAGTTTTCTTTAGTAAAGATCTATTGTATATTATTTATTGCTCGTCGCGATTTGATATTTTGTTCTGTCTTTTCTTTCTTTCACCTCAATAATCTGTCTTTTTGGCACTTAAATGCTCGACACGTGAGTACCGTGGATGTATCAGTATCGACTTTTGAGAATCGAAAAGATGGATCGTTACACCCTTGTTCAAGAGTGAATCCAAGTAAGTTAGAGCAACGGTTGCATATCAAATCCTTGCGTAGACAATTTATTCTTGACTCTCATAGATAGATGAGTCCATCTCGTCGGCTTTTAGTGTTAAGTATAGTATTAATGACTTTCATAAACGAGTAAGAAATCAACACAATTAACACGTTTCTGACCTTTCGAACTTAACTATTCCTCGGTAAGAGGGAAGTCGGTAGGTTAGAGCGCTATTGTTTCTATCCCTACTCAAACATCAATCTAAACACTCACAAATAGATAAGCCTACTTCATCGGCTTTTAGTGTTAAGCATAGTTAATTACCTTTTCAAAACTTATATATATACACACACACTTTTAAAATACTTTAAAAATAATTATAAATAGGTTTTAAATATCTACATAAATTATTACTTGAAAACAACTTAAAGAAAATAAATAAAAATATGCTTATATTATAAAACCTCTTTACTTTAAAAATACATATATAATTATTAAAAATATATTTCAACTTCAAACCAACTTTAGAATGCTGAAAACTATGTTAGAAAACATTTCTAAAAATATTAGGAAAAAATACCAAATTTAAATATCATTTTTAAACAATTAAAAACATAAGCAACTTACTACAACACTTATAAACGTTGTTAAAAGTCCTGGTTAAAGAACAACATAGAAAGCATGAACTTTACGACCAGTTTTAACCACTTTGATTTAAGTCTTGAATTTTTTACAGTAAGTACTACCCTTGGGGTACTTTAAAACATGTAAAGAAACCTATAAGGGTATCTTCTAATTTATTTATAAAAATTCTAAAACAAGGTATTTACTAAAATGTTCGTTTAGCGACATTTTTAATCCAATTTTAGCCATTTCGTTTGACCGGTTCCAAAACCTTTTAAATTCCAATTTTTTTCCAGTAATAAGTATATATAATAATTATTAAAAATGCAAAGAAACCCCTAGGGATATATTTCAATTTAGTAACAAAAATTCCCAAAAATAGGACATTTCAAAGTGCTCATATATCGACCTTCTTTTTCACTATAACATTTTGCAACTTTGTTTCACAAGTTAATAAATGATTTAAACTCTATATTTTTCTAATAATAAGTACAATTATAGTACTTATTAAAAATGCAAAGAATACCCTAAGATGTCTCTTACGGTTACTTTGAAAATCATCCAACACAAGGCATTTTCAAAGTGCATCGGTAGCGACCTTTTCGCTTTTAAATTTCACAATTTGGTTTTACAATTTCTATAATTTTCCAAACCAATTCTTTGCTTTACTATACACCTAAAAAAGTGTAGAGAGCAACCAAATCAAATTACTCCAAGTTAAGGCCATAAATCTTCCATTTACATAAGTTAAGGTTAAGGGATATCGAAGTTCACTTATAGCAACTATTCTCGCTTCAAACACTTTCAAATGTACTTCAACTCAACATGCAATCTAAAAAACCATTTAAACATCAAGTAAATGCCATGACACATGTTATAGAAGGTAATAGGAGTGATGTTGTACAATATAAAGTTGTCATTTGCTTTTGAAACCAAGAGGGGTCCAAAGTTATAACTTTACTTAGTTAATGTCACTTTAACTTTATATTTGTACACACACACACACAATATATACAAACAAGATAGTGAGATAACTCACCCAAATCCAAGTCTACAACAAGCTCAACCACACAATAATCAAAGAACCATTTCCTACCATCACCAAAAGACTAAAGATCCAACCTTTAGCACAAAATTACAAAGCAAGACCACCCCCTCCCTTTAATGCTCATGGCCCATCATAGCTTCCCTCTTTTCTCTTCCCTTCTTTCATCTTTGACTTTAGATCCATGGTTCCTAAGGTGCCTAAGGTGTTGGTAAAAGTTTGGTGGAGTATGGAGAAGATTTGAACTAATTAGAGAAATATCAGTAAAGAACAAAGTGATTAGTGCTAACCACTTCTACCGTTTTTATTCTTTATGATATTTTCAAGCTTTGGAAAGTAACGAGTGAACTAAACAAGCCTAAGCTCTCCTTCACACTACCAAGAACTCCTCCCATGTGTCTTGCATGCTCCTTTTACTTTACACCTCATTTTTCCTTAACAAATTACCCTTTTACCATTATACACAAAATATCTTCTATGACATCATCATTTACTTTATTTTTCATAAATGGAAAATTATTTTTATTTCATATTAATGATTTTCTAAGCAAATAAGTGTGTGTAAAAAAAGTTTGAACAACTTATGATGAGTAAAAAGCCGGTTATCGATAAAACGATTTTCGGTTACATTATCGATATTTCTTCAAAGTATATATTTCTATAAACATTTTTTCCAAAACAAGTTTACCTTCATTACTTATGATTTAAAAGGGATTAATAATATTATTAAATCAATTTAATAACATTTAATCAAAGATTTAAATATTTAAATAATTCATATTTAAATACGAAGTGTCTGCAATTCCGGGTCGATACATTAATTACGTAAATTTTTACAAGGTGTTACAGGCCCAACTCAAACCGAAGCGCATAGGGGCTCGAGGTTTCTCTTACGTGAAACATCGCTTATCGTTAGATGATCGTAAGTTCCAGTTTGAATCGGAGCGCATGGTTGGCTCGAACACCCCATATATAAGGGTGTGATATAATGGTGAGATGAGCGGCATGCACCATCATTCAAAAGAATCTAGCACATACAAATTGTAAAAAGTGGACTTATTTGTGCGCCGCTCTACTATTGGATGGTCCCGGCTCGAATCTAAGGGCCGGAGGGCTTGAAGGTTCCCTAGGGTGACATATTGCAATAAATAGTGATAGGCGGTCTTAGCTCGAACCTAAGCGTTGAGGGGCTTGAAGGTATTTCAAGGTGACACACTGCGATAAGAAGCTAGGACTGACTTATTTCTTTGTGGGCACACTATGGATGATGGACTTCAGCATTACTCAAGGTAACAACATCGGTTCTAACAACATCCTATCCTATATGGAGGATGAGCGACATCACGGGCGAGGAATACGAACCATTGCGGTCCCGTATCTGATCATCAATGCACCCTAGCACGAAGGGGATAGATGTATCATCCTAACTCACGAAGCAGTAGGTATTCCTTAAGAAAGGAATGTATGGTGACTCAATCATGCTGGATAGCCTGGCAATCCCCAATAAGAAAATGAATTCTCGATAATCCACCCTCATGGATAGATGGTCGGATAGCAAGGGAGTGACGACTCGCACATTGCTGGGCAACAAAGGTCGGTAGTCCCTAAACAAGATAATGAGTGTAACATTCCCCCTTCTGACCGCCTCCAGTCGGTAATTAAACCAACTCGAAACGTTCAAAAAGACGAATTGTTATTTAGTTTATAAGGTTTAAACAGAATCAGCCACAGAAACACAGAATAATAACACTGAATTAAAACAAATGAGAATTTATTTCATTACTATAAATCTTTTTATATACATCAGAGTTTATACAATTTTAATACTGATACAGCGGAATATCTTAAAATACAATTTTCTCCTGAAAACTAAAGTGATTCTTTACTCTCTCTCTCTCTAACTTCGCTGCTCGAAAATCTTCAAGCTGTAAAATACTCGGTCTGACCCGAGTATTATATTCAAAAGAAAATAATACACAGGTCAGTCTAATTCAAACCAGTTTATGAGTGCATATAGGCAGTAATACTTTAAATAGACGACAGTCACAATAATTCCCGTCTATCCGACTCTTTAAACAAAGAAATCGGATGATGGTCGATATAACACTTAACAGAAATTGTCACTTTAAAAACCATCGAAAATTCGATTGGCTGCCGTACACACGTGTGCATTCGTACCCGTGTGCACTGCCCCGCCAACTCGTGTGCATAGATAAAGGTGCAACATGCAACTGCTACAAATACACAGAGGCAACATCACATAAACATACTGCAACATGAATACAAGTGCAGAAAGAAGACAGTGACACAGTGAAATGCCAACATTACAAACTACTGAAATGGCAAAGATTGGAAGGTAACAAACTCACATGCAACAAGCCTCAACAACCAAGAAATGCACATGTCCAGTTTTCAAGTGACTCCAGTTCAACAAATTCAGAGATTAGGCAGAAGATACACGAAAATATCAACATGGATGCAGACTCAAGTCAGTCTGTAAGCAATTCAAAGTGACAGTAACCAATGTGCAAAATATATATTCAAATATGATCGAGTGCAACAGGTCGAAATGATGCAGACCAAAAGGCATGGAACTGGAGATTGCAACCTGAATAGAAATGCACATGAATGTGATGGCAACAGTTCAAGGCAACAGTGACAACCCAAATGCAAAATAGGTCGTACATATATAATGACAAATTGCATAAACAAGTTCAAGTGTGCTAATGCATATAAACATGAAGAGATGCAACATGACAGTAAACAGGGCCACAAGACCACCAAGTTCAACAGTCGAATATCATATCAATAATACAACATGGCAATGCAGACTCTAGTATACTGCAGTCAGTGAACATATATGAAAGCAAAGATTACTTGTATAACAGCTTCAAAAATAAAATAGCCACGTGCAAAACTTGATGCAAGAACTACATAATTAACAAGCATGTAAGTGAATGCAACGTGAACCAACAGTGCACTACTAAGGTTAATAGGATTCGGCAGGTACATGAAGACGACGAAACAAGTGCAACAAAATGGATGCTTTTATCATTTGCTTACAATCACCTTTATATACATGCATACTTGT
Organism: Allium fistulosum; assembly: GCA_030737815.1. Lineage (NCBI taxonomy): Eukaryota > Viridiplantae > Streptophyta > Magnoliopsida > Asparagales > Amaryllidaceae > Allium > Allium fistulosum. The sequence continues at coordinate 416,442,889 of CM060907.1, read as the reverse complement.
CCCAAAGAAGTCAAGGCCGAAACAATGCAACTGATACATGACAGAGATGAACAACTTGCAACTGCAGACTACAACAATGACCAAAACAAGAAGCTCAACAACAACAATGCCCAAAATAACTTGAACGAAGCTACTAAAGGAATGCAGACAGTGGCCGAGAACCCAGACCAATACTACAAATCAAATGCTAGGTCGAACAACTACATGATGAACCCAGACTCATGAACCATATCAATGCTAAATGCTCACATGCTCAAAACTCAACTACCAGTGTACTGTAATACCATCAGAGAAGACAGTAGCAAAACAAACCAGAAATGCACCAACCAAGCAATGGACTCGACCAAATTCAACTGCAAGTCCAGACTAAATACAATGCCACCATGAACTGTACTTGTAATAACAATGACTCAATGCACATCAAGCAAGAACCAGACCCACTCCAATCTGGCAACAATAAGTACACTGACCAGACTATGTACATGTACACAAATGCAAAGGCCACAACAAAGTCAACAGTGACCAAGTATACAAAATGCAAACTCAGGTTTATTATGAACAAGTAACAGTGCAACATGAAGCAAGACCAAGTGTAGCTCGAAGACTGTATATTTCTTCTTAAAAATCAAATTTGAAAAAGATTAATAGGAATTTTCAAGATAGAGCAGACTACAAAGTCAATGCCGAGATTACTAAGGAATCAATAACATGACCAAGCAAATAAAAAGCAGTACAAAACCAAGAAAATTCACAAATATATGCACAGACAATATGGGATTAAAGTCTGCAGTTGATAAAGCACAAGAATGAAACAGAGGTAGTTACAGGGATGAACAGACATAGCCGAAGTCTAGTCAAACTCAAAACTGCAATGAACAAGTCAGAACACAGAACGAAAAAAATCAACATTGTCAAGCCGTGTTCCAGATCAAGTCAAAATCGTGGTGACCACGAAGTGAAATCATGCCCTAAAATTCAAGCTACCAGAAAATATATACGACTTTGAACAAGTCGTAAATCATTTCGTTTATCAATACGAAAATCGGTGGCCATAATATATAAGCTGCCAAATTCAAATAATTTTATACGAACGAAAATTATGGAGTTCGACTCCTATATAAAACCCTGGCATCATCATCGGCATGAAATAGATGTGAGTAGATAGTACTACTCACCTTAGATCGGAGAGGCAGCCGCGATCGAAGAACGAAAGTTGGAGCAGATCGAAGGAGGAACGAACGAGGCTGAAGTCCTTAGCTTGAATCCCTCGCGAGTTGAGGCCGTAAAAATCGAAGATCGCCGAAGCCCTAAATTTTGAGACGCCACCATTTTTTTCTTTCTTCGATTTAGGTTTTAGGTTTACGAATGAAAAGGGATGGGGATGTCGTGGTTTATACAGAGGGAATATCGTGGGGGGTTATGGGCTGAAGTATGGGCTGGTGATATAGGGTATGGTATATTTTTTTATTTATCTTAATTTTGTTTTTATTATTTTTATTTTGTCTTGTTTAATTTTGTTGTTAAAATCTAAACTAATTCGTTTAACGTGTAAATTATATATTTTATTAGGTTGTTTGAATTTTAATATGTGTATTTGTTTATTTCTTTTGTATTGATAAAATCTATTTCCTTTTAAACATCATTATTTATTTTACATTGATTTACATATATGATATCAATTTCTAAAAGTGGAGTTTTAATTTTAATTAAATAAAATAAATTCGATTTTAAAAATCCAAAGATTTTATAATTTAAAATTTTAAAGCAAATTGTCTTATTACTATATAAATCCCGATTCAAATTATTATTAAATTTTCAGTAGATTAAATCCTAAAATTTAATCGCAAAATTTATTCTGGAAAATTGAAATTCGAATCAATTCATCATTCAAATATTTAAAATTCATTAAATATTTTCAATTTGAATTTTTGAAATTTCAGGGTCGTTACAAACTCCCCTCCTTAAAAACTTTTCGTCCACGAAAAGGAAAGGTTGTTAAAATTTCATTAATATTTATACTCTAGTCAATTTTTACTAAACTTAAAACTTATTACAAATAAATGAATATAGGATTCATTCCATTTGTTTAATCTCACTAGCTTTGTTTATCTTCTCTTTTGTTCAATGATTTCTACAATCATTGATTTCTAAAATCAAAACGCAAAAGTCTTTTACTAACATTTTTTTATTTACAACTCAGATTCAAACTTAAAATTCTTCACGTTAGAGATTTATATAATATATATCTCTTCCAAAGCTGTGGACTTTCAAAACATTACAAAGATCCTCTTCCTTAGTTCATTAAGTTGGAATTTCGTAATTTTACTTTCAAACTATTGATTTGCTATTTACAGTTTGAAAATACTTGCTAACTCGAAATTTAACAAGTCCATCTTCGTTCTCACAGACATTAGGCATACGCTGGCCAGGTGCAGGTCTAAAAAATCTCCAAGTACTAAACATACTTGCTTCAATTCCCGGTGAAAATACTTTAAAAAAAAATCTTTTAAAAATGGATATGGAAAGCACGTTCCCCCATGGATTACAGTTCCACCCGGCGGTTACGCTACTATCCCAGTAGAGTCGCTTGTGGCTGTAGATTTCTCATCTCTTAAATTTCGCCATGGTTGTCGCCATAGATTGCAGTACACACGGCGGTTACGCTACTATCCCAGTAGAATCGCTCGTGTCTGTAGGCATCACGCCCCTCAAATTTCGCTTGGCATTAGATTGCAGTTTACCCGGCGGTTACGCCACTATCCCAGTGGAATCGCTTGTAACTGTGGGCATCTCGCCCCTCAAATTACGCTAATCATCAATCAATCTAATCTCATCGCGATGATTTATCGCGATGGATTTCCGATTCAAATAGTCACTCTGACTAAATGAAAATTCTACGTAGCTACGAATTTCAAATGGACACTCATCGAGAGTTCCAAAACCTTCTCTAATAATAAATGGAAGGTACTTTTCCATATCCTCAGTTTAGAAAACATAATGTCATATATGTAGTACTTTCATTTCACATTTCGTACATATCATATCTATGTAAACATACATAAGATTTCCATAACAATGACTTTCTAAACTAACGGTTTCAAATTTACCGTATTCATATATATAAGTTCTGAAAACTTACATATTCCATATTCATAACAAAATAGAGGATTTCAAAATTTTCCTCTAAGTCGATTTGGAAATTTAAGGTTATCTCAAACCTAATTCATATTCATAATTCCATTCATTATCGACTTTCACATTCAATTTGGATTTCACGCTTACATCGTCAATTCTTAACACAGAATTGATGTCTATCGATATATAACCTCTGAGCTCGTACGTCTCAGAGAAGGGTGTTAAGCTAAGAGAATAAATTCTCCGCCACCAACAGATATATATTTAATAGAGATCAATTGCTATGTCATCAATTCACAATGTTAGACATACAATCCAAATCATCATCTGAAATTCAAAGCTCAACTTATATTGTCTTTGGTGTCGAAGTTAAACTCAATTTTAACTTAACGATTCAATCTTTTTTGAAAAATTTCAAATTGAACTAATTGTTCAAATTTCTCATTTAACTTTTCAACTTCGACTTCAAAAATGAATTTCAAATCATTTATTCCTTACGGAATATATTCACAACATTTCACATTTGGAAAAACATTTCCATACTTATTTAAAAATAAGTAATTCACAAATCCATTTATTTTCAACATTTGAAAATATTCAATATACTTAAATCAAAATTAAGTATATATTTTATCTTTAAGGAAATCATTCTCTTTCACGTATTCATTTGAGTCAAAACGAATGTCACGTAAAACATCGTTACGACAACTCAAAATCATTAGTATAGGGATTTGAAATTTAGATAGATGTATAAATCCCAATACTATACAAAACATTTCCTTTCGGAAATCATTTACTATAACAACAGTGTTATAGTCCACCATTTCCTTATATTCGAAAACGTCTATTTCAACAATGAATGTTGAAATCTATGGTTTCGATATTCAATGCCTTTGAAAACATCTTTTTAAAACAATTAACTTCGTTTTAAAAATATCGACTTCCCCAAACATGTCCATTTTATTCAATAATATATTCACTGTCCAAAATCGTGAATATACTTCACTAACCCAATTTCAATATTTCCTGCACATTTTATTTCAAAGATTATCCACTGTCCAAAATTGTGGATATACTTTCTTTAACAAGCTATAAAGATTTACTTATCAAAATAAGTCAGTTTCGAATTTATAAACAACGTTTATAAATTCTATTCCTATTCATAAAGACTTCAATTCATAAAAATTGCTTTATTAACCATTCCTTTATAACTCAGTTTTATATCAGAATTTAATCTATAAGTAAATTACTTATAAATTCTTTTATTTTTCAACATCAATTCATTTTATAATTTCACTTATGAAATACATTTATACTTCATTTTTAACACTTATACAAATTCATTTTATAATTCCAATATAATATCAATCTTTTCAAATCTTCCATTTAAACCGTTTATAATAATTCAAAAATTCCAATTTAAACTATTATATAAATTTATCAATTTTCCATTTCCAAAATAATCTACTAGTTCTTTAGTAAACCATTCATCGACTTGGTTTTCAATCTAACCGCATTTGATTCATTCACATTGGATTTTACTAACATTCATTCATATCCAATTAGTTCACATTCACTAATTTATATTCAAGTTAGTTTGCTTCAATTCAAATCAAATTTGGTTCTATTTAGATTTCTTACCTTTCAATTTGAATTCAATTTACATAGCTTTCAAATTTCCATTAATTCAATTTCATTAATACTTAATGAATTTTCCATACTATCAACTCTTAACAACATTTCTATTTTACGTTTAATTCACTAATTCACTTTTACTATTAAAGTTGAATTTCCTTTATATAACTCAATTTCATATTCATTCTTCACTTTATCAATTCATTTTGATATCAAATTCAATTTGATTCACTATTACTTAAGCCATGTTTCATTTTATCTCTACTTGTATTTATTTTCACCATAAAACTTAAGTTCGTCTCAAATTTATTTGAAATTCTATTTTTATTTAACTTTACTAAAGTCAAATTTATATCACATTTCAAAATTCAGATTTATTTTTACTTAACAAAACTGTTTAACCATTTAACAATTGGTTTTACTCAAAATTTTCTCATTTTATAAGTTAAACAACTTATTAATTTAAACTTCCCAATTCATATTATATAATCACTTATCCTTCAAGTTTTAAATTTCCATCTCAATAATTTATCAAATCAAGTTCAATTTATTTAACTTTCCTTTAGTTAAATTTCAAATCCATATTATTATTTTTTTAATGCTAACTCGATTCTGTTAACGTTAAAATATGAACGATAACACCCGGTGTGTGTAATAAGATCGTGAAAGCACCACCCGTGTGACGGGAACAGAAATTAAGCAGGAAAATAGCAGAAATGCAGTAAATGAACAACAGATTTATAGTGGTTCGGCCCGTAATTGAGCCTACGTCCACTTTATAGTCTCTTATTGCTGATTCGGTTACAGTTTGATACAAATCTCTTCAGGAAACAGTACAATTCGATCACAAGAAACAATCTAGACTACTAGCTCAATCTTCGACGGTGAAACTCGATGAATCCATGTCGGATGTGAGGAATTTCTCTCGAAGCTTGTTGTAGTGTCGCGAATGCTTGAAGGATCCTTGATTACTGAATGAATGAAGAGTTCGACGGAGTAACAGCGCTGTAGAAATGACTTGCCCCCCAGTCCTCTTCATGTTGGAAGTGGTGGTCTATTTATAGGAGCAGATTTCTGAGCTCTCGGTTTGGCCAAGTCATGAGTCGTGACCGACTCATGGTAAGTCGTGACTCGTATTCGACTTAGGATGTCTCGTGGGCGCCATATTTGGTCCATCTTGTGGCTCAGTTGGAAGAGAAGTGCTAAGTCGTAGTCGACTCATCAGATCAAAGTAGCACAGGCAAGGGCCTTGGATTCCAGCTTGATATCCCTTAAGTCGTAAACCTGATGAGTCGTAAAACCTCCTGAGTCGCAAGTCCTCATGAGTCGCAAGGCTGATGAGTCGTAAGATCTCATGAGTCGTAAATCTCCATGACTCGTTGAACCTGATGAGTCGAACGGCTCTTATCTCGTAAGGCCATGAGTCGAACAGCTCTTATCTCGTAAGACCATGAGTCGTAAGAAGCTTGTCTTCGTTGAGTCATGAAGCTCTTAAGTTGCAGGCCACTTATAGCAGATCATGAGTCGCAGACGACTTATAGCAAAACATGAGTCGTAGATGACTTATAGCAAACCATGAGTCGTAGATGACTTAAGGCCTTCCAGATAGTTAGGTCGCTAGGCAAGTTAAGTCGCTGAGTCCCTTAAGTCGTAGAAGAGTTAACTTGATGAGTCGTAGCATGTTAAGTCGAAACCTCCTTAAGTCGTAGAGACTTTAACTCGTTGAGTAGTTAAGTCGTAGAGACTTTAGCTCGGTATTGTTAGGTCGGAGCAGAGTTAACTTGTAATCTTAAGTCGACCACTTGTTAGGTCGGTTGGCTTCTGGGTCGGCATACATCTTAAGTAGTTAGGTCGCAAGCTCCTTTAGGTAGTTGGGTCGTAGACCCCCTTAGGTCGTAGCTCCCTAACCCGATAAGTCGTAAGTCGTTCAAGCCGTAGATTCTTTTTCAGCAACTAAGTCGTGAGTCGTTGAGTACACAGGCTTTAAGCTTTTTAACTCGTAAGTCGTTGCTAAAAGGGAGTTAACATTTGCCCATCGAAGTATACGTCTTAAGTCGTAAGTCGTGTACTTCGATTTCCTTAGCTCGCTTCTAGATGAGTGTGCTAGATCTCGATCGACTTAAGATGAGTCGTAGGTCGTGAACGACTTAGTATAAGTCGTAAGCCGGATGTGTCGATTCACCTTTCACTGTCCCAGGGCATAAATAGCTTAGGTCGTTTCTTCTTCTCCTTCACCTGTTTCATTCCGTCATTCGCAAGCATTCAAGTTCTTCTCAGACAAACTCAATTACTCGATCGCCAGACATCTTTGATTTTGTATTGCGTAAGTCGATTCGATTGCTATTCATTCCTCGATTATCACCCAATTACGAATCCCATTTTCACCATCGACCCCCCTTTTCTCATGCCGTACTTCTCTGCAATCCTCGTTTCAATTGATTACTGATGGGTTTGAGACGGCTTGTCCTGGTTTTGGGTAGTCGGTTAGAACAAGACGATGGATTGCGGCGATTCAGTTTGACTGATTTGTCATTTGTGATGGAATATCATTACACTAGGTGTATGGTGATTTCGGGATGATTGAATGCGTTGAGGGGACGAGAGTTTTGGTTGAAGGAGAGGCTAATGGGTTAACGGGTTAGGAGTTCGGCGAATTGATGTTCTGGGGAGAATGAACGCCTTAACACCTTTGAACAGAAATCGCGACTTAATTTTTGACGACCTTAAGTAGGTCGTAGGTCGTAGGTCGGTAACGACCTAGGACATTGCATTTTTGCATTCAGACTTGAAACTTTTTCCTTGCAGTGCGACTTAAGGACTGACGACTTGACTTAACTCATAGCAGGTCGTGGACGAGTTAGCAGATGCGTTGTTTCAAACCGAGGCTTCATATCTCTGAGTGTTATGGCTGATGACTCGAACAATTAGACAACCAACGACTTAACTCATAGGGAATCTTTCTTAGGTCGTCGCCGAGTTAGCACTTAAGGTTTAATTTTGCAAGCACATCTGAATAACTAGGTCGTGGATGAGATAGCCCTTAACTCGTAGCTCGCGAACCCATCCGAACGACTTAATAACTTGAACTTTATGACTTCGAATTCTTGGACTTGAATGACCTGACTTAAGAGAACATGCCTTGAACATCTTGACTCGCCTAACACGACCTAAAAGCTCCGACTTATGATAGGTCGTGTAACGACTTAAGACTTAGATGATTTTGCACAGAAGTTGGCTGAACTCTTGAATTTGAACTGTGTTGTGTTACCTCTCACACTGTCTTGACTTTAATGCTAATAACCTGCTTAACACGACATTCACAGAATACTGGGACGAATATACTGCCACTGACTGCCCACATCGAATGACAGATTAGTTGATAAAGAGAAAATTAAATTAAATGAACTGTATGAGTGAAATGCTACACAATAACCAACTCAAGTGAAGTATTAAAGCAAAATCGTAATGGTAAATTAAAACTGATTTGTCTGCATTAACACTACACTTGAGTATCAACAAGTTCTGAAATCTCGTAATCGACTGATTGTCAGTTAGTTTAATTCCAGTTATACTTGTTTTTTCTTGTTTTCATTAGTTTTGCACAGCACTTCACACTTTTAGGAAACGTGCCCCTTCACTTTTGAACATTCAGCTGATTGTATAGAATGGCATCTCATCAAGAAGACTTGGAACCAACTGGAGAAGCTTTTCCAATCGCTACTCCGTTGAATGATCCCCCGGAAAGGACTCCTACCACTCTGAGTCATAAAGTCTTCCGTCAACTATGCACCCAGTTTGGCATCGCTGAATCTGACGCTTTGCTTCCTGGAGTAAATGACACTGCTGACAGGCCGCCCCACGGCTTTATCGCAGTGAACCGCCAAATGTGCTTGAGTGGAGCGATTCCCCCGTTTAATGACTGTCTCCGAGAACTTCTCCTTCGATTATCTATCTCCCCTTTTCAACTTCATCCTAATGGCTACGCCATCCTGCTGGGACTGTGTGTGCTTTTTAGGAGAATGCTGGACCGTTTTCCCAGTTTTGGAGAAATTTGCTTTCTATGTTCATTCACAAAGACCAAAGACCATCCCTCTATCACAGTGGTAAGGAGTGCCAGGAATCGTAAACTGATTATTGGTCTTCCCGAAAGCGTTCCTGGGTTTCTGAGCCAGTTTTTCTTTGTTCGTTGTCCCCCGGGATTTTACGCCATTTGGAGAGTGGGAAGTACGATTATCTATCTTTTCCCTGTGTTTTTCTAAATTCTTTGAAGTCCAAATTGTCAAGTGTTAACTTCTTTTTCTACTGTTTCAGTGCTTCCTTCCCCCTCTAGGGAATCTCGTCACAAGACTACCTTTGAGAGGCTTATGGCCGTGCCGGTTGAGGAGAGGAGTGTTCAATTTCTATTGAGAGATGAGTTCCTCCACGAATTTGGACTCTTACATCCTTCCCGTTCCACTCAGCCACATGAAGTCCCTGATTCTCCTGCTGAGGAGTCAGATGCCCCTGTTCCTGCTAAAGAACTTTTACAGCAAGATCTTACCGCTGAGACTTCATTGGTAAAGTGTTCTACTTCTACCGACATTGCTGGACCGTCCAGTAAGTTAGCACTTGCCCCGGTTGTTGAAGAGGAGGAAAATCTTCACACTCTTGAAAAACGGCTGAGGTGGAAGTTGAAAAAGAGAATTCTCCCCTGCACCATGGCGATGATACTTTTGACAGTCTGAGCGACATCATGATAACCTCTCAGGAGCTTTTTAAAGATGATGTTTCTAAAGTGGTCCCTCCTATTGTCGAAGCAACTTCTTCTTTGCAACAAACCACAACGCCTTCCACACAACTTATTGCCATTTCTACACCCAAAAGTGGTTTGTAGTCTGATGCGCGTAGTTTGCACATCACACACACTTAGAATTTTGGCACTTATATGCACTTAGCTTCTTCAACTTGAGGATTTCTAAAACTGGTCTTTTTCTTCAATTTCAGGTTCTCTGATGGGGCGAAGCGGCTCTTACTACAACAAATTCCAGCGTTACGGAAGCCGTGAGGCTTATGACTTTAGGAGTTATATCGGTGCTGTGAAGGAAACTGATGAGGAGAGGGCTGCCAGAAAGGCTCATGAGAGGCGAGCTCATGAAGAGCGTCGCCGGAGAGAAGATGAGGAATACTATAGGAGTAGGGACGAGCGTCGTGACTCTTCCCGCAGAAGCGACGATCCTTACAAAAGGAAATCTTACGATGATAAGGGGAAGAGTCATACTTCCGATGATTCCAGCAAACGGATCAGACTTGGCGAGAAAGATACATCTAATATCTCGGAAAAGACTACCGATTCTATTCCTCCTAATACATCTTCTGGTTCTCCTGCCCTTAAGGAGTCTGACATCCAGACAATCATTAATAGGCCACAGTACCAAGCTGGAGATGGTCCTCCCACACTCCAGAGCCGATTTCCGAATTGGTGTCTGAAAGGAGTGCGTTTTGATTTGGATTTGGTCCCCATTGATAAGCAGGCGATGCTGAAAAATGTCGATGCTGTAAAGCTTGACATCGAAAGAATGTCTGGATGGCAGAAGCTGGTTGATGAACTTCAAAGGGTCAACCATATGAACCTTGAGGCAATGATGACCATGGAGAATGATAAGTCTGAGTGGGACAAATGGCGTAAGCAGCATGACGCGGAGATGAAAAGCATTAGCGATGGTTATGGGAAGCTCGAAGCTGAAGTTGAAAGACTTAAAAAAGAGCTTGCTACTTCTTCCACTTCTTATTCTCAGAAAGAAGAAATGCTTCAAAAACAAGTTCGAGACGCCCATGCTGCTCAGAGAGATATTGAGGTGAAACTCGAAGCAGAACAACAGGTTACGAGAAAATACCGCGATGATGCTGTTCAGCTTCGAGAGAAAGTCAGCTCTCAAGATTTAGAAATTATAAGACTGCAATCTCAGCTTCTGAAGGCTGAAAGAGAACGTGATGAAGTTCTCTCTGGTAAAGCTGCAGTCGAAGAATCCCATAAGGCGACCATAGCCACCGTTGACGTGACTCTGTTCGACTTTTATATGCATTGTGTCCTGGGGCGTGGGAGCCTTTCATTTTTGGGACCAGAATATGAAGTCACCTTAGCGGAAGTATGGGAGGCAATCATTGACTTATTTGGTGGTGCCGGATATTCCGAAACAGATCTTCAAGCTACCTACTTAAGTGAGAGCGATCGCGCTGCCCTTGCCAAAGGAAAAGAGCAGCTTATCCGAGTGCGGGCCGAGGCGACGGGAGAGAAGCTTCCTGAGAAAGAAACACCTCCTATTGCTCCTGCTTATACTTCGGCTTTAGCTCATGCGGATATTACTGGCTCTAGTTCTCATTCCACGCCTCCCGCTAAGGTTGACAAAGAAACTGTAACCACCCCTACAGAGGAAGAGGCAATGAAGGACTTCCAAGCTCGGGAATTTGAGATTGATCTCGCTAAACCGGCTTCTCCAGGTAACTTTGACGATTCACGGTCTTCTTTTTTTCTCGGAGAATACTGATTTTGATTTCTTTTATTATGCAGCAATCGTGCCGGAAACTGCACCAATTCTTCCTTCTTCAGCTGTCGTTCCTCCTCCTTCTCAAGTTATATCTCTTCCAGCTTCTCAAACAAGTTCACAGGAAGAACCAATAGCAGCCCTTCAAGGTTTAGACGAACCACTTGCTTCCGAAGAACAGAAGGCAGAAGGTCTGGAAGATAGCGAGAAGACCCCGGAGCGGTCTTTTGACTACGACACAAAGCTTTCTACATTTCTTGCTCCGGGGAGCGAGTCTTCTTCCAAGAAGAAGGGAAAGCGTGCGGTTTCGAAGAAAGGAAAGAAGAGTTCTTCTGCTGCTGGGGATGAAGCAGAGATTGATCCGGCTGAGTCTCTTTCTCCTTCTTCTCCGATACGGCCTACGAAGCTAATTACCAGGCCGGGTAAAAGCTCCAAGGGTGGGAAGAAGGGGAAATGAGTTTGATTTTGTCTTTTCTGCTTTTTGTATTGACCGGGGATTGTGCGGATACTGGTCTCTGCTTCTTTTTGTAACCTGTACAATGTAAAAAATTTCTCATAGTGTTGAAATAAATAGATATTTTCCTTGTACAAATCCTTGTGTATCTAGGAATACATCTGTTTTTCATTTGAAGTATAGAGTAAACGATTCTTTCTATTTGTACAAACTTTTTGTCTGTGTTTCAAGTTTACTCCACATCTTTATTACGTGATATTGCAATGAACTTGTGGTATGTCGTTTGTATATTACTTTTATTACTGTAACTGAATTGTATAATGCTGCCCCCATACCACAAGTATATTGTAATATTTCTTGCTTTCACAAGACCGATACTCTTATTTTAGAGAATAACTTTCCACTTTTTCAGGGAAGAATTATTCTTCTTTTTAATAGAGTATATCTTGTCTTTGGAGAAATTTTTATTTTCTTTTTCTTCCTGAAGAACATTTCGACTTCTGGGAATGATCACTTTTATTTGTTTGAAAGTGAATTTTCCTGTACAATGAAATGAGCTTCTGAAGAAGGTTTTGATTTTATGCCCCAGTAAAGGGTTTATTTTTGGTACTTCAAGCAAGGTGAAGTACGCCTCTGAAGAGGTCTTTTGGTCTCTGAAGAGAAGCAATTTTGGTCTCCGAAGAGAAGCAATTTTGGCATTTCTATACGGGTGAAATGTGCCTCCGAAAAGGGCTTTTGCCTCCGAAGATGGCTTGTGCCTCCGAAGAGGGCTTGTGCCTTCGAAGAGGGCTTGTGCCTCCGAAGAGGGCTTGTGCCTCCGAAGAGGGCTTGTGATTGCCTGGAAGTTACTTTCTCATGGTCGGAGGGGTCCACGGGACAGGCGCAAGTTGCTTGATTGGATGTTTGTTTGTACAAACGATCGCAATCAATTAACGAGGTGCCCCTTCGGTGGTCCTACCGATCTTTTTGATTGAGTAAAGCACTCCCATTTATTGGCGTGCCTCGTTAGAGGGCTTTGGTATTTCATCACTGGTGAAGTGGGTCTCCGAAGAGAAGCATTTTGCACTTCTACACGGGTGAAGTGTGCCTCCGAAAAGGGCTTTTGCCTCCGAAGATGGCTTGTGCCTCCGAAGAGGGCTTGTGCCTCCAAAGAGGGCTTGTGATTGCCTGGAAGTTACTTTCTCATGGTCGGAGGAGTCCACGGGACAAGCGCAAGTTGCTTGATTGGATGTTTGTTTGTACAAATGATCGCAATCAATTAACGAGGTGCCCCTTCGGTGGTCCTACCAATCTTTTTGATTGAGTAAAGTACTCCCATTTATTGGCATGCCTTGTTAGAGGGCTTTGGTTGGTGTGCCAGGAAGGTTGCGTCTTAGGGGCAAGTAGATCCATGGGATGGACACAAGCTGCCTGATCGGATGCATCACAATCAGTTAGCGAGGGTCTTATTCCTTCTGCTTGGGAAGGTATCCCTTTAGTGGATCTACCTGCTTTCCTGTTGAGAGGCATACATCCCTTTGGCTGTTTCCATGCTTGCCCGCTCATGTTGTATCATCATCCGCCAATCTGCAATCCTTTATCATCGTTTCCAAGCGCGTCTTCCTTTCTTTTGCAAGTAAATTGCTTTTATCCGAAGAAGTAGACTTCACTGTTGAATGACTCCACAGAGTAAACGCAAGTTATTTGGTTGGATGCCTTTTTATATCAACGATCGCAACCAGTTAACGAGGGCTTGACACAGTGGAGCCGTCAACTTTTTATGTGAAGTTTCTCTTGTATGGGATTTGAGTTTGGAATTTTTGTTGCTTGAAATTTGCTTTAATAAATGATTTGTAAGGCTCGCTTAGCTTTGCGATGGATGGGCTTTGCTTTAATGACCTGCAGTATTAGATCGACATTTTAGCAATACATTTAGAGTATTTACACATCGAAATATAACAGGCATTTTATAATAGAAAACACAGAATGCATAGTTTTTCATTATTGAGTCACGCTGATTTCTCAGCGGTTTACAATGCAGAAGTTACACATCCATCATTATCTTTACAAATTCAAGCAATGCTGTTAAGTAAAAAAAAAATGAATGCTAGTTATTGTTGTTTCAGAATCTCCAAGCTGGATTTCCATTTGTGCTTGATTCATAGCTTTTGGATTTTTATGCCAGAGAAAGTGAGAGATGCCCCAGTCGCAGTTTTGTGGGTAATTAATAGTCATCCCAACTTCTGCTTGCTGGGTATGGTCCCCCTGTGATAGCATTAATGACAAGCTTTTCTGAATCTTGCACTGCAGTGTTGTTGTGAGAATCAGATTGATGGGTAGGGTGTTGTTGATCCCGAGTGGATGAGGTTGGATCGACTCCGCTTCTCTTAACGTACTGTTGGAGTTTACCTTGTTCCAGCAATTCTTCAATCACTTTCTTTAACTGGCGACATTGGTCAGTGTCATGGCCAGGTTGATTGTGAAATTGGCAGAATTTTCCATTACTCTTTGCACCTTTCGTCATCTCAGGTGGCTTAGGATACCGGACAACGTCTTTTGTTGCAAAAAAGATATTTCTTGGTGTATCAGTTAAAGGAGTATAATCCGAAGAATTAAAGCGGCGAGGTTTCTTTTCATTTCCCTGGCTCTTTCCTCCTTCATTCTCCCTTTTCTGACTTTCAGATTCTCTTTTCTTAGATGGGACACTGTTATTATTAGTTTGGGCAGCAACCACCTTCGACGTCGTAGAAAGGCTTTCAAGGCGAATGAACTCGTCGGCCTTTTTATAAAATTTATCAAGTGAGTTCGGTTCCTTCATCTTTAGCCATATTCCAAATTTACTTGATTTATCAATGGCTCGCATCAAATAAGTCAGGATCATGCATGGTTCCGCATTTTCTACTTCAGCTAAAGCTATATTGAAATGGCTCAAGAAAGATTTGATCGATTCTCCGGGTGCTTGTTCCAGGTTAGACAGTGACATTATATCCTTAGCTTTTGAAGCATACAATCTGAACTGTTCTTTAAATTTTTGTGTCAAGTCGGAGAACTTATCTACAGACCGAACTGGAAGCTTTGTGAACCAAAGTAAAGCCACACCTTCCAGATATACTGGGAAGTATCGACACTTGATCTCGTCTGATGCTCTTGCACCGGTCATATGCCAATCGTATTTGTATAGGAAATGATTAGGGTCAGTGGTTCCCCTATAGGCTTGAATAGTAGGAGGTGCAAATTTCCTTGGAAATTCCGCTCTCAGGATCCTTTCAGTAAATGGAGTTCTACTTGGCGCAAATCCCCAGTCAGCCTCATCCTCTTCCCTTTGCATGCTCTCTTTCATGATGCGGCCAACCATTTCAGACAGGTACTCTTTATTGTTCAAAGACACCTCCGGGCAAGCACCAGTTCTTCCCTCGGAAGTTTGCCCGGGCATATGTTCATGACAAGTTGGTTGCGGCATAGAACCATCAGCTTGGAAAGGTGGCATTTCAGGAAGGGTGGTTTGATGGTTTTCTGGTTGACGATTTGCCCCGAGCAGGGCAGTTATTCTATCCATCATCAAAGCATTTTGAGTTTCAATTTGTTGGTATAATCTAGAAACTGCGTCGTCCAATTCAGCCCTGGTGACTCCAACGGTTGGAGTTGCTTGGTTTGTTGTTGGGGAAGCGGAAGTCCCTTCGTGAGCATTTCCGGATCTGATAGGTCTACCTCTTCTTCCAGGAGCCATTATTTCGGATCTGGTTTTTAAGAGAGGTTCTTTTTATGAGTCTTTGCGAAGCAACGGTGGATGATCGCCTGAGTTGGGTTCTCAGTGAAAGCACCAAAATGTTAACGTTAAAATATGAACGATAACACCCGGTGTGTGTAATAAGATCGTGAAAGCACCACCCGTGTGACGGGAACAGAAATTAAGCAGAAAAATAGCAGAAATGCAGTAAATGAACAACAGATTTATAGTGGTTCGGCCCGTAATTGAGCCTACGTCCACTTTATAGTCTCTTATTGCTGATTCGGTTACAGTTTGATACAAATCTCTTCAGGAAACAGTACAATTCGATCACAAGAAACAATCTAGACTACTAGCTCAATCTTCGACGGTGAAACTCGATGAATCCATGTCGGATGTGAGGAATTTCTCTCGAAGCTTGTTGTAGTGTCGCGAATGCTTGAAGGATCCTTGATTACTGAATGAATGAAGAGTTCGATGGAGTAACAGCGCTGTAGAAATGACTTGCCCCCCAGTCCTCTTCATGTTGGAAGTGGTGGTCTATTTATAGGAGCAGATTTCTGAGCTCTCGGTTTGGCCAAGTCATGAGTCGTGACCGACTCATGGTAAGTCGTGACCGACTCATGGTAAGTCGTGACTCGTATTCGACTTAGGATGTCTCGTGGGCGCCATATTTGGTCCATCTTGTGGCTCAGTTGGAAGAGAAGTGCTAAGTCGTAGTCGACTCATCAGATCAAAGTAGCACAGGCAAGGGCCTTGGATTCCAGCTTGATAGCCCTTAAGTCGTAAACCTGATGAGTCGTAAAACCTCCTGAGTCGCAAGTCCTCATGAGTCGCAAGGCTGATGAGTCGTAAGACCTCATGAGTCGTAAATCTCCATGACTCGTTGAACCTGATGAGTCGAACGGCTCTTATCTCGTAAGGCCATGAGTCGAACAGCTCTTATCTCGTAAGACCATGAGTCGTAAGAAGCTTGTCTTCGTTGAGTCATGAAGCTCTTAAGTTGCAGGCCACTTATAGCAGATCATGAGTCGCAAACGACTTATAGCAAAACATGAGTCGTAGATGACTTATAGCAAACCATGAGTCGTAGATGACTTAAGGCCTTCCAGATAGTTAGGTCGCTAGGCAAGTTAAGTCGCTGAGTCCCTTAAGTCGTAGAAGAGTTAACTTGATGAGTCGTAGCATGTTAAGTCGAAACCTCCTTAAGTCGTAGAGACTTTAACTCGTTGAGTAGTTAAGTCGTAGAGACTTTAGCTCGGTATTGTTAGGTCGGAGCAGAGTTAACTTGTAATCTTAAGTCGACCACTTGTTAGGTCGGTTGGCTTCTGGGTCGGCATACATCTTAAGTAGTTAGGTCGCAAGCTCCTTTAGGTAGTTGGGTCGTAGACCCCCTTAGGTCGTAGCTCCCTAACCCGATAAGTCGTAAGTCGTTCAAGCCGTAGATTCTTTTTCAGCAACTAAGTCGTGAGTCGTTGAGTACACAGGCTTTAAGCTTTTTAACTCGTAAGTCGTTGCTAAAAGGGAGTTAACAAATTCGATTTAACTTTTCTTAAGTTAAAAATCTTTATTTTCAAACACAATTTTTATACTTCTTTGGATTTGAAAAACGTTTCCTTTTTAAAGTGTTTCTAGTAACTATTCATATTAAACGTCATAAACTAAGCTTTGTGTAAACCAAAGCTCTGATACCACCTTGTAACATTCCCCCTTCTGACCGCCTCCAGTCGGTAATTAAACCAACTCGAAACGTTCAAAAAGACGAATTGTTATTTAGTTTATAAGGTTTAAACAGAATCAGCCACAGAAACACAGAATAATAACACTGAATTAAAACAAATGAGAATTTATTTCATTACTATAAATCTTTTTATATACATCAGAGTTTATACAATTTTAATACTGATACAGCGGAATATCTTAAAATACAATTTTCTCCTGAAAACTAAAGTGATTCTTTACTCTCTCTCTCTAACTTCGCTGCTCGAAAATCTTCAAGCTGTAAAATACTCGGTCTGACCCGAGTATTATATTCAAAAGAAAATAATACACAGGTCAGTCTAATTCAAACCAGTTTATGAGTGCATATAGGCAGTAATACTTTAAATAGACGACAGTCACAATAATTCCCGTCTATCCGACTCTTTAAACAAAGAAATCGGATGATGGTCGATATAACACTTAACAGAAATTGTCACTTTAAAAACCATCGAAAATTCGATTGGCTGCCGTACACACGTGTGCATTCGTACCCGTGTGCACTGCCCCGCCAACTCATGTGCATAGATAAAGGTGCAACATGCAACTGCTACAAATACACAGAGGCAACATCACATAAACATACTGCAACATGAATACAAGTGCAGAAAGAAGACAGTGACACAGTGAAATGCCAACATCACAAACTACTGAAATGGAAAAGATTGGAAGGTAACAAACTCACATGCAACAAGCCTCAACAACCAAGAAATGCACATGTCCAGTTTTCAAGTGACTCTAGTTCAACAAATTCAGAGATTAGGCAGAAGATACACGAAAATATCAACATGGATGCAGACTCAAGTCAGTCTGTAAGCAATTCAAAGTGACAGTAACCAATGTGCAAAATATATATTCAAATATGATCGAGTGCAACAGGTCGAAATGATGCAGACCAAAAGGCATGGAACTGGAGATTGCAACCTGAATAGAAATGCACATGAATGTGATGGCAACAGTTCAAGGCAACAGTGACAACCCAAATGCAAAATAGGTCGTACATATATAATGACAAATTGCATAAACAAGTTCAAGTGTGCTAATGCATATAAACATGAAGAGATGCAACATGACAGTAAACAGGGCCACAAGACCACCAAGTTCAACAGTCGAATATCATATCAATAATACAACATGGCAATGCAGACTCTAGTATACTGCAGTCAGTGAACATATATGAAAGCAAAGATTACTTGTATAACAGCTTCAAAAATAAAATAGCCACGTGCAAAACTTGATGCAAGAACTACATAATTAACAAGCATGTAAGTGAATGCAACGTGAACCAACAGTGCACTACTAAGGTTAATAGGATTCGGCAGGTACATGAAGACGACGAAACAAGTGCAACAAAATGGATGCTTTTATCATTTGCTTACAATCACCTTTATATACATGCATACTTGTCCCAAAGAAGTCAAGGCCGAAACAATGCAACTGATACATGACAGAGATGAACAACTTGCAACTGCAGACTACAACAATGACCAAAACAAGAAGCTCAACAACAACAATGCCCAAAATAACTTGAACGAAGCTACTAAAGGAATGCAGACAGTGGCCGAGAACCCAGACCAATACTACAAATCAAATGCTAGGTCGAACAACTACATGATGAACCCAGACTCATGAACCATATCAATGCTAAATGCTCACATGCTCAAAACTCAACTACCAGTGTACTGTAATACCATCAGAGAAGACAGTAGCAAAACAAACCAGAAATGCACCAACCAAGCAATGGACTCGACCAAATTCAACTGCAAGTCCAGACTAAATACAATGCCACCATGAACTGTACTTGTAATAACAATGACTCAATGCACATCAAGCAAGAACCAGACCCACTCCAATCTGGCAACAATAAGTACACTGACCAGACTATGTACATGTACACAAATGCAAAGGCCACAACAAAGTCAACAGTGACCAAGTATACAAAATGCAAACTCAGGTTTATTATGAACAAGTAACAGTGCAACATGAAGCAAGACCAAGTGTAGCTCGAAGACTGTATATTTCTTCTTAAAAATCAAATTTGAAAAAGATTAATAGGAATTTTCAAGATAGAGCAGACTACAAAGTCAATGCCGAGATTACTAAGGAATCAATAACATGACCAAGCAAATAAAAAGCAGTACAAAACCAAGAAAATTCACAAATATATGCACAGACAATATGGGATTAAAGTCTGCAGTTGATAAAGCACAAGAATGAAACAGAGGTAGTTACAGGGATGAACAGACATAGCCGAAGTCTAGTCAAACTCAAAACTGCAATGAACAAGTCAGAACACAGAACGAAAAAAATCAACATTGTCAAGCCGTGTTCCAGATCAAGTCAAAATCGTGGTGACCACGAAGTGAAATCATGCCCTAAAATTCAAGCTACCAGAAAATATATACGACTTTGAACAAGTCGTAAATCATTTCGTTTATCAATACGAAAATCGGTGGCCATAATATATAAGCTGCCAAATTCAAATAATTTTATACGAACGAAAATTATGGAGTTCGACTCCTATATAAAACCCTGGCATCATCATCGGCATGAAATAGATGTGAGTAGATAGTACTACTCACCTTAGATCGGAGAGGCAGCCGCGATCGAAGAACGAAAGTTGGAGCAGATCGAAGGAGGAACGAACGAGGCTGAAGTCCTTAGCTTGAATCCCTCGCGAGTTGAGGCCGTAAAAATCGAAGATCGCCGAAGCCCTAAATTTTGAGACGCCACCATTTTTTTCTTTCTTCGATTTAGGTTTTAGGTTTACGAATGAAAAGGGATGGGGATGTCGTGGTTTATACAGAGGGAATATCGTGGGGGGTTATGGGCTGAAGTATGGGCTGGTGATATAGGGTATGGTATATTTTTTTATTTATCTTAATTTTGTTTTTATTATTTTTATTTTGTCTTGTTTAATTTTGTTGTTAAAATCTAAACTAATTCGTTTAACGTGTAAATTATATATTTTATTAGGTTGTTTGAATTTTAATATGTGTATTTGTTTATTTCTTTTGTATTGATAAAATCTATTTCCTTTTAAACATCATTATTTATTTTACATTGATTTACATATATGATATCAATTTCTAAAAGTGGAGTTTTAATTTTAATTAAATAAAATAAATTCGATTTTAAAAATCCAAAGATTTTATAATTTAAAATTTTAAAGCAAATTGTCTTATTACTATATAAATCCCGATTCAAATTATTATTAAATTTTCAGTAGATTAAATCCTAAAATTTAATCGCAAAATTTATTCTGGAAAATTGAAATTCGAATCAATTCATCATTCAAATATTTAAAATTCATTAAATATTTTCAATTTGAATTTTTGAAATTTCAGGGTCGTTACAATGAGCATATGATAACTCATCCTTGTTGGATAGCCGTGGTAAAAGTTCTAAACGATGTAGGCTCTGCGGTCTTCGACGCGTTCTTCATAAGCAGTTACAAGCTCGGAAGTGAGCTTGAGAAAGGCACTGTCTATGGAGTCTAGGTGTCTCGAGACATGTAGGAGGACATCTGGCTACTTTCGGATGCCTTTGAAGGCGTAGATGAATGAGAGAACTATTGGGCGACCTATAGGGGGCTGCTCCGGGTACTAACAGGGGTGTTCGGTCTCAAGGATTTCCATGCGAGGGTGCTTGGCAGGCGGCTAAGATTTTGTTGGGGGTTACCCTACCCCGGTTTTTCCATGAAGAGGGTTGAACATGGTGTCTTTCTAGAGGTAGATCTTTGAGCGGTTGGGTCGATACTCACATAGGGCGCATGTAGGGTTGTTATAATTTGGTTGATAGTAATAGCAATATGAGAAGATGAGCGAACACGCATAGCAACTGTGCATGACATGAATCCAAACTGAGATAGTTGGGGAATCTTCTTGTTGATTAGAGGATGTGGTGGAACATTGTCCACCATTGCCACTGTCGATGTTGGATGCAAGGTACCAAGTGTGGAAAGGGCTTACATAGGAAGCTACAAACCACAAGACTGAAGATTCGACCCTCCTTTTAGCACTAATATGTTGACATAGTAAATATGATAGTAGTATATATATATATATATATTTGGAGTGATTGATTTCCTGCATTATATAGCGGATGAGACCCTATGCGCCACATAATAGCAGATGATATTATATAAACCCATATACCGTGATATTCCACCTGTAAGTGGAATCGGTATTTAATTGTTGTGCTAACATCTGTGGATGCAAGGAAACAGGTTGGAGGGATCCAATTGGATTCCTCAAATTGTTGAATTTATGTCATATGTTGTGATGTGATTATTGATAATCTGTAAATGATTATATTGGTGATTGAAATTTATTGAAGGCTATGGTTTGGCCAAATATATTCTGGTATTTTAAAATACCAGGATATATATATATATAATTGGGTTTTTGAAAATTAAAGTAAAGATTTATTTTGAAAGGTAATAAATTTTTGGAAATAAATTTGGAAATAAATTTGGAATTTGATTTGGTGTTTGAATGTGAATATTTAGAAATCTATTTGAAAATTGTATATCAATGGATATTTGGAAATGTAAATTCATAATGGGAATTTATAAAGAAAAGGGAGATTTGTTTTAAAAATAAATATTGGTTTATTTTAAAAGGCGTGGAAAGAAATTACGGATTTGGAATGTAAATTGAAATAAGTCAAGAAGGATTTATTAATTGATTTAAATGGATCATTTTGAAATGGAAAGTGTATTTTCACTGGAAAGCCGAGTATGTTTTCAATGTAGCTGATAAATATAAATTGAATGTTTTAAGGATGGTTTTAAAAAGGATACTTTGGAGAAATTATTTTCTTAAGTTGTTTTTAAATATTTAAAGTAAAGATTTATTTGGTTAATTATAGAAGTGATTATTTTAAAGATCAAATTGAGATTTGATTTAGAAAATGGATATTTAAATGATTACACATTATCTAATAATTTCATTTAAAAAAATTAGTTTGGGATTGAAGTTTATATGAGATATTAGTATAATATTTTCATAACTAATATTTTAGAAAAGGTGTTTAAAAATAGTTTTTATCTCATGTGTTTCCAAATATACATATACTTTTGGATAAGTGTTTTAAATTATTCAGACTCGGCATCCAACAGATAAATTATTAAATTCATCCAAGAACATCCAATGATTTAAATTTATTCATTTAAATTAACTAGGCAAATCAAGTGAGTGAGAAGATCTCACCTTTAACTATGCATGTAATCCATTTTCCATTCCGGCTTGATTTCATGATTTTTAAACTCGATTGCTAGATCAGAACTCATGAATTCGAGCTCGGAAATCTCCACTTCGAATGCAACTATCCCCCTGAACGCGACGACCACGACTTCGATTTTCAGATCATCATGCCTCGCGATGTCGCCTCCCACGCTACCATCATGAAGTCGAACCTCCTCCGAGTTACTACCCTCGCGACTGCCTCTGGTGCCGATGTTGGCCTCACCTCCATTGGCTTGTAGCCTATTGTCGCGCCTTTGAGCGCTTCGGGATCGCGAGCCGCTCGCGATCCCTTTTTTTATTAACTGAGGAATGAATCATTCCAGATTCGAATTAGAAAAGGGGAGAGCGGCCATTGATTTTGTTCGAAGCCGAGTGATTTTTTTTTTCTGTTTGTTTCTTCGTTCGATTTTGTTTTGAAAAAGGGATTCTCGTTTTTTTAACTAACGTGTGTATAAAAGACAACACGTGTTGGAAGAGGTAAACAACGTGTTTAAAATTGTCTGATGAAATATTATTATGTTAAACATATATAAATATTAAATTTAAATTCAAATTCAAATCGTCTCGATTGTCGCAACTTAAAATTTCGAACTCCTATCGAAGCGTGCCGCCAGGCGTTTATAATGTTAAACCCCTATTCTGAACGCAATGGAAAAGGTTTCGAGTCCTAATTCGATTGTATGGAGAAGAGAGCTTTTTGAACCTTATAATTATACTGAATTTTCAATATAAATTTTAGCGCATTTATCTACCGTACGGCCAAACGATCACTCCAAACACTATGAAAATTGAAATCCGATAATAAAACACTATTACGGATCCAATGGAACTGGTTTCATTGAATTCCGAGACTGTGCCTCGGAAGGCTATTTTTAAACATCGATTTAAACGATATAAATTCAAAACTGAACAAATCACTTTCAAATTAAATTTTAAAAGTTCTATTAACTTCAGTATTATCAATATGATACAAGACTTCAAATTATTTTTAACAAGCTCGGAACTGAAGATTAAATATTTTATCCAACTTCAATAATTAAATTTAATAATTTAATTGCCAAATTCATATTGATATTTGAAATTCAAGTTGAACTAACTTCCAAATATTTTAAATTAATTAAATATTTCAATTGCAAATGTTCAAAATTCTGGGTCGTCACATGATAATGCGAGGTAAGCTTTATTTCAATAACATTACAATCTTTGTGCATGTTATTTCCAGAACCTGGAACATTGCTGAACCAATTGCATCTAAACAAAAATACTTCCTCCATAGATAGTGTGAAATATGTCAATCGCAAAACCCGTGTTAACACATCGTAAACATCATTTATATGATTATCTTGATCATCACTACCTTTAACAAGTACACAAATATTGTTAGTTAATTTTTCAGCACCATATTCCTTGGCGTTGAATTTATATCCATTGTTGAAGAATATTGGATATGCCTTGGCATTTCTTTTTGGCCCCAATGCAAGATGTTTGAATCCTTCGTCGACCATACAATGTCTCAGATCATAAACGTAGTTCAAAAACCAGCTAGTGAATTCTTTACTGAGATCGCCGCATGGATGTTGTGATTCGTAAACAATGCATATATAGATAATATATTGCATTATAATCTACACGTGTATTATTTAAATAAATATATCGAGAATTATCATTTAATATTACCTAACAAATGGTTCTACTTTAGCACAATTAAAAAGAATATACGTGTGTGCAATATGGTAATCTCTACCGTCTAACCATAGTTCCATACATTTTCCAATAGGTCGGCCATGTTGTCTAAAAATAGATAACGTTGCTTGAGAAGAATCTTGTTTAATGTCTTCACCATTATGCGGAACAATTTCAAATGATAAGTTCACATGTTCATTAAATAATGAGAGAAAAAGAACGAAGCTTCTTCATCGATATATGATTTTCAAATTGAACCTTCAACTCATGCTTGTTGTATAACTTTTTTCCTTAGATGATTTAAGTACCTATTAAAAAATTATTTCAAATTAAAATTTAATAATTTATGTTGTTAATCCAATATTTGACATACTCAATATTAATACATCTCGAATGGATACATCCATCCATAATGCACATGACCTCGAAGACGTGCTTCAGATGGAAGATGAACAGGTAAATGCTCCATTACATTAAAGAAACATGGATAAAAAATTTCTCTAGTTTGTAGTAAAGTATAGGGATTTTTTCTTCAAGTTTATATAGACATTCAAATTTTAACGTTGTCGACCAAGGCTCTTTGTATAACAAACTATGTTCTGTTATAACCGTCCAAACTTTTACGGGCAATAGTTTTTTGAAATGACGTGTAAAATTTTTTGCATCATTACGTGACAATCATGCCTTTTTATCCCACTCAGTTTACCATTTTTAATGTCTACACATTAATGAAGATTATAAGAAATCCCATCAGGAAATCTTAATCCTTCAACCCATTTTAACACAACTTTAACTTGGTTATTGTCTAACTCATAGCATGCTTTTGGTTTTTAAGTGTTATTTGGCTTGATATGAAGCTTAGGGCTATTACATATTTCTTGTATGTCACGTCTTGATTTTAAATCGTCATCAGCCTCCCCCGTAACATTCAAAATTGTATTATTAAGCACATGATTGTATTCTCGACTTTGTAGCGATAGGAGGATCAGGTCTACCTCGATTGAATATTCCCATTGTTGATAGTTTCTAATCTAGCATCGATATAGCTTCTTTCGAGACTTTATTTGGCAGACCATATCGATCACTCTCTTGTTAGCTTAAGTTGAGGAAAGATATTATCTTAAATTATGACTTTATTCGTTTCTAGCCTTAAAGGTTAAACACCTTCAAAATAAAGATGTTTCGCTCGTCTAAGTCCAATAGCCCGATGATCTTAAGGACTATTCTTGTGGAGCCAGAGAGTTCATTGAGCGAACACATCCTGTGTATTTTCTTGAGTTCTTTCATGATGAATCTCTTGTTTTGAGTTATCCCTTATTCATAGCCCAATTACCTTTGAGAAGACACACTCTTTGTAATTTGTTATAGACTTCTCCCTAAAAAAAATTTGGGGACGTAATTTTTATAAGGGGGTGTCTGTAACAACCCCGCTTAAGATTACATGGAATAAATCTAAAATATGATTTAAAATTATCTTGGTTAATTTTAAGATGAATCTAGGAAATTTTATTAGATATAATTTCAAAATTAAAATGGCTTTCTAGTTGGAAATAAATAAATTTGGGAAAATTTATTAAATTTTGGAAATTGTGTAATTTATCTTCTTACATTTGATAATATAAGAATAATCTTTGGAAAAATGAGAATTTATTAAAAATATAGAGAAATTTTGGTAATTTAAAATGTGAAATTTTCTAGTGTTTATTCACTTTTTATTTTAAATGGAGATTAATGATAAATATTTTCCATTTCAAATTATACAACAAATGTTGTAAATTTAATAAAATGTTAACATTGAGATTTATTGTTTAAAATGAGATTTTATAATTAATAGTTTTTTTATATTAAAATAACAAGAATTATTTTTAATTTCAAAAGTTGTTTTTGATTTTACAAAAATAAGAATTTTTGACATGTTGGTGATTTGTAAATGTAACAACAAGGATTTTCCTATCGTTTGATTTTGAATATTTAGATGGTTTTAAAGATTGGATTTGAGATATAAGTTGATTTTGAGTATGAAGATTATTGGTTGAAATTATAAAATAAATTTAATATTTCGAAAATAGCGATTTATCGTAATACGGAAAGGGCGAATAATTGAAATTTGAGTTGAATGTGAATCGAAATGATTTCTAATGTTGATATAAATTCTATTTGAATTAGAATTGAGTTATTAAGTTTTAAAAACTGAAATTTCAAGTGATTTCGTAAATTTTTGAAATCGTCGATTTAATCTATGCGTTAAAATAGCGATCTGGGGCACAGTCTCCGGATTCGACAAAACAAGTTCCATTGGATACGTAATAGTGTATTATTATCAGATTTCAAATTTCATAGCATTTGAAGTTACCATTTGGTCGTACGGGATAGAAACGCGTTTAATTTAATATCGAAAATTCAGTATTATAATTGGATTCAAAAAACTATCTTCTCCATACGATCGAATTGGGACCTGAAACTTGTTCCTTTATGTTCGGAATATGGGTATAACATCAGGAAGGCGAGGCGGCACGCCTCGATCGGGGTTCGGAATTTAATATCTAGATTTTTTTGGAATTATATATATATATATATATATATTATCTTCGTCACATCAGCCGCAAAAACTTACACTCAGCCACCTTAACCCTTCTTATCTGCCGACCTACACTGTGTTCATTCGTATCTCACTTTTTATATATCATGCCTACACTCGTCTTCTATTTTTTAAAAGAAAGAAAATACGTTCACCTTCGTTTTAAAACTCAGCTTCATCCTACGGCCCTAAACATCTTGAACCACTACGATCACTTTTAGGCGAGCTGATCAACTAGAAACTTGGCCACGACATCGAGCTGATGAGGATCAACGATGGAGATGAGGCGCAATTGCCTTCGGTGGTTGAAATTTGGAGATGAACGGTGGAGTTTGGATGGGGTTTTCCAACGAATTGGTGGCGTGTTTGAAGATGGGACCTAAAGGAAAAATATGGGGAGGGGTGAGAGTTAGCTGCGACCGGAGTTTGGTGGCTTTTTGTGGCGTGGTGGTGCAGTTCGAGGCAAACGAAATCGCGTTTTAGGTCGTCGACGAGGCAATTGGGGTTGGAGTTGGTGTCGATGAAATGGTCAGAGGCTGGGATGTCTTTGGGGACGACGCGAGCTGCTCTGGCGATCTCTGGTGGTGGCGCAACATGGGAAAAAGAGGCGACCTAGTTGTCGTTCGTGGTCGAGATTTGGGGGGGGAGAAGGTTTAGCGGTTAATAAAAAATTTAAATGGGAAATTAGTTTTTAAGTTGTAATTAAGTTAATTAATTAATTTATATAAATCGTTATCCTTATAGATATTGTATCTTCTTCATATGATGTCAGAATTAAACGGAACAAGTTGCATTTCATTCGTATCTAAAATATCTATGCAATGGAATCAATTTGGAGTCGAACAAAAATAGCTAGAACTTTAGTTCTAAATCGAACGTTGTTCGACTTAATTTAAAACTGGAACGGATTGCAAATAAAAATCAAGGTGAGTAAATCTCACTCATTTGGATTGCTGGTTTTAATTTATAATGTTAAAAATTAATTATTGTTTGATTGGATGAATTTATAATAATTTACCAGTTGAATGTTATATTATATATAGTAGTATATATATTAGTAGTTGGTTATATTCCAACCGATTGGAGCGGATGAGACACTATGCGTCCCGCATAATAGCGGATGACCCTATATTACCGCGGTATCCCGCCTCGACGGGATTGGTATTTTATGTTATATAACATTTATGGATGCAGGGAAACAGGTTGGAGGGATCCAACTTGATTCCTCAAAAATGTTGATTTTAAATTTCATATATGTTGATATATGATGTGTGTGAATATCCTGCTATGGATTGTAATATGTTTGATTTATTGGATGTTATAGTAGCACTGGCCTTAAATTTGGTATTTTAAATATAGTAAATATTATTTTTAAATTTGAAGAAATTAAAAGGATATTTTGGATATAAAAATATTTATATAGAAATTTGGATTATTTTAAAGGAAATTGATTTAGATAAAACAATGATTTGATTTTGGATTTGTACTTAACCATTCGTAAAATGATTTAAAGAGAGATTTTAAATAATTTATATAAAGGGGTTTTTAAATGATATCTCTGAAAATATGGATAAGGAGTTGAAATCAATATTTAAATAGATTACAAAAATAAATTGGATTTATAAAGTGATAGATTTTAAAAATGAAGTTATAAATGAGAATGTTTTGTAAACAAGTGAAACCCAAATGATTTTATAAATTTATAAACGATGTTTATAAATAAAGTGAAATGGTTTTCATTTGATAAATTGGAACTATAATTCACAGTGAGAATTTATAATGAGATATAGAAATCGATTTAGAAAGAAATAGTGGATTCTATTTTTGGAATTTAAAAATATTTATGAAATTGGAGATGCAAGTTAATTTGTGATAAATCGAGTGAAACTTTATTTAATTTAGTATTTTTAAAGCGTTAAAAATACGGGTCATTACAATCTCCCCCACTCAAAACTTTTCGTCCTCGAAAAGGAAGGAGGTAGGAGAATAGAAACAACCAGAAGAAAATAGATTGGAATACAAGTAAAACAATTAATTTAATCCATATAAATTTCAATTTAAATTAATTAATATTTAACTAGTTGATTTAAACCATTTGATTTCACTTAAGTTAAATCAAACTCAACTATTTCTAAATTCATTATTATTATTTTTTCTAACTATCCTAAATCAACAACTTCTAAATCATTAATTTGTATAATCATTTATCATACTCATATTTTATTCAACAAATTTAATTCTTTTATTCCAAATTATTATTAACTCTATTCCACTTAATATATCTTATTACATATATTTAAACCATATAAATTAATTTAAACTATATAAATTTCAATTTAAATTAATTTATATTCAATAATTGGTTTTAAATTCAAGGTATTTCCATAAGTTAATCAAATTTCAATTTATTAATTCCTTCAAAAAAAAATTATTTGTCTCATCTATTACTCAATTAACTTATTATTCTGGCATCTTTATTAGCATTTTTTTTAATTAAAATCTAAGTGTATAACATTTATTATAAACACTCAAATTTTTATTTATAAAATCATTTTATATTGTATATTATCCAATTACATTTTAACTTCTGAATAATTTAGGTAAGTTATATTGAAATGCAATTTAGTACTATACAAATAAAATTTTCAAATTCAAATTTTTTTAAAGTTTAAATATTTATCCAACATTTAGCTTTATTTATATCTGAAAACATCCTTTAGCATAATTTTAAGAATTAAATTTCCATTTAATTTCAAACCCTTTAGAGGTAATTATGTATATACTATATATATTAAATCAAATTAAATTTAATATAATATACCCATATATATATAAATCAAGTCATACTTAAGAAATTCAAATTAAATATTTTCCAAACAAAACCGTAGCAAAGCTACAGAATGGTTTCTCCACTTTGAAACTCGAAAATGAATGTCGATGATGCGGCCGCCATCACCGAAATTATTTTCCAGTGACAAAGAGAAGAGCACTGATTTCAATATTTTAAAATTCTTTGAAAACGGTTTCTATTTGAAAATACGTTCAATAATATACATTTAAAAATTTAAAAACCAAAGCTTGAAATTTTTGGAATTTAAATTCTCAAATTCTTACTTTAATTTCATTTAAATTTCTAAATAAATCTATAAACCAACTTTTATAATTCCATTTATTTTTATGTTGGAATAATCAATGATTTACAAAACAAATAGTGAAAATCAAATATTACCTTTCTGACAACCAATTCAGTTAACAATTCAATTTCATAAAATTTGTGCTTATAAAAAATATAATCATACAAGATTATTTTATTTACCAAATTTTGAAAATACTATTGTGTCAGTTTTCTCTGTTCAAGTGTTTTGGAAATCCTATCGATAGCGTTGATCAGACGAATCGATCGGAAACCCAAAGCAACATCAACAACTCAAACAACACAGTTTAAATTAAAACATTTATATATTAGTTTACAAATACATTTCTTTGCTCGACGATACAGGAATGAATTTTCAAAATAAGGATAGGGTTTGAAATTTGATGGACTCAAATCAAAGAGAAATCTGATTCGAAGATAAGTTCGAAACAAAATTAGATGATTTAAATAACAAATAGGAAGATGTATAAGTTTATATAAATCGCGGGCAACCTTAACCAGGTCGACCGTGACTTCAAGAATAAGATCAATGTAGAATTCCAAGGCAAACCGACATTGATCTCAAGAGATAGAATTCGTCATTACCAAAGATGTTAGAATCTAAACCGAGGATATATAAATCTCCGGTGAATCGATGCTATCGTAAAAGAGTTTTACCCTTTTACAAATAAATTTGAGATTGGCGGGACCGCCAACTCATTATAAAGATCATTCGAAGTGGAGTTATGTGATACTCCAGAATTCTGAAAAATACGAATAGTGAGGGACAAGAATGAATTTCAGAACCGCAGGGAATGTTCCAAAATTCAAAGGAATCGAGTCAAAAGGGAGAGATTCAACTCGAATGAGAGTGATTCTGTAAATACATTTACCCTATATGCTAAGTTTTGCCTAGAGCTACCAAATCTCTGATACCAACTGTAACGACCCGCTATTTTGGACTATTCGCATCCGCACATGTCGGACTTGAATAATTCAAATTACCGAATTGTTAATTTAAATTTGGCAAAGCTGAACATATACAGTAAATAAATAATCACAGATCATAGACACAGAGAAATAAATGCAGCGGAAACAAAAGATAGTAGTTCATGAAGCTACTATATACATATCAGAGTTAAATAAGGTACAACAGATGTCTTGAATACAATAATCAAATACAATATCAGAATACATCACTGGAATCAATTGAACATCTGAAAGCTGGATAGATAGCTGAATCTCCAAGCGAAGCTCCAACTCCAAAGGTGAGTCTCGAATACTGGTACACTCAGTCTGACCCGAGCGTAAAGCAAAACACAAAACACTCGAGTCAGGATTAACATTCTTATATCAATAAATCCAACTCAAGTGAAATAACAACCGAAATATAAGTAACTTAAATGATGTTTCGAATAACCATCCTTTAAGGATCCGTTAAACTATCTACTATGTAGTAGTGTACGATAAGTAGATAATGCCTATCAGTAATATAAAGTATCAAAAATAGTTTTAAGGCGTTACCATTATCCCCCTTAACACATTTATATAAGCGTTATAGTCTATACAGCACTGTAAACTCCACCGTAAACTAGTGGGATATCAAGGAGTACTCCATAGGTATAACACAAAACAAATCGTAGTGATCGCGTATATAGGAACACAAGTATGACAAGGCACATGAGGCAATACCCACGGTAGTGAAACTACCGTTTGCCTAATCCGGATTGGTGAGAACGCATCGCCGCAGCGACCGCAACACCGCGAAACAACACTCCCAAATCAAGGGTGCACCAATCGACAACAAGTAATGAGGAGTTTTCGAAGAAGTGTGTTCGCTCGAGGTAGCTAACCCCCATTTGGCCCGGCACGGCTCCTGTTTTAGTCATTTCCAATTTGACACAAGTGTCAAGGATATCCATTATCGTTCTCTTTCTTCAGTCATCACATACATAATTCCAACCACTTCATTCTGGATCACACTCTGTGTGTAGTTATTAAAGTGGTTTTCGGTTTAGACAGTGAGTATGTCCCTAACCGATTCTGGTCTCTTTAATAACCTTCGTAATTATTACACCGATTGGTCGTTTACATATTTAAAAAACCAAATCAATTACAATTTCAATTAGAATTTGTAAACCAACCTTTCATTTCTCTTTCTAAATCAATTTCCATAATTTACGTTTCAAAACTTCCAAATCACCATTTCAAAATCTTATAATTCAATTTCAAATTTTATTTAAATATTGATTCAAGTTCGTATATAAGTCTCATTTCGAACATTAAATTAATTTAATTTAACATTCAAAACAATTTAAAATCATTGATCGACTTCATTCAATATTCGTTAAGTTAATTTTATCATTCAAAACAATTTCTATTAAATTTCGAATTCATTAAATTAATTTCTTAAGTTCAACTTCATTATATCAAAACTTCAAATTGAATTAAATTAGATTTGTGAAATCAATTCTTTAAATTACAAGTCATACATTAACTTTAATAAATCGCATTTCAATTTCTTATTAAAGAAAATTCAATTTCACTTATTTATTTACTTAGTTACAATTTCAAAGCTTAATTATAAAGAAACTAAATTTCACTTTTTCAAGAAGTTCAATTCCACTTATTAAAGAATTCAATTTTTTAATTATTAAATAATTCAATCTTATTTAATTATTAAATAATTAATTTTAAAACAACGTTCTTTCATCCACTACTATGTTAATATTTTGATTTAGATTGTTAAATATTAATATTTTCCTTCATTAAGTTCAAATTCCAACTTCATTTCAAAACCTCATTATTTATTCAAATAAAATCTTTACTTTATTTTTAAATCAAATTATTGACCAATCGGGTTTTATTTAATTCTCTATTCTAAGTCAAGTTCATTTGGGTATTTATCATTTCAACCCGATTCCAATTAAATTCAACATCAAAGCATAGCAAAGGGAACTTGCAGTGTGATAACTGGGATGGTGTCAAAGTAAATAAACAAGCAATAACAACAATCAATATCAATCCAATAATCAATTCAATAATCCCGAAATAATTGTATTAATTTACATTGTTGTTTGTGCAAATTAATATAATCATTTCTAGAATCTACACTATCATTTCATGTAGATTAAAGATTATTACACCAATTTTTCTATGCAATTCTACACTTGACATCAATTATTAAATTTCATCTAATTAACCATATTACTTGATTATTAAATTAACCATATTACTACGTGTCAAGTAATTAAACTTTTTAAGGGGTCATATTATGCAAATGTCATCAATCAAATTAACACATATATCAAATCAAACTATCCTACGTCAATTTCAATTTCAAATTATTTATCACTACAACATTAACAAATTTAACGTCCAATGTAAACATCAAACAATCAATCATTTAACAACCAACTGAATTATCATTGTATATATAACTGATAATGGTGTCAGATGTCACATGTGAACTGATATAGATAATAGCATATATAACAGTGTAGATAACTAACAACAATATATTTCAATTTGTCGTTTCAATTGAAATCAAATTTAATAAATAAAAGAACATTAATCGTGAGTGATTGCTTATCTTTCGAGGCTAGAGAGAGATTTGACGATAGAGTGAGTTACGATTCCAAGCACGGATTTCAAAGCAAAAGCAGGATTGGCATGATTTCGATGAACAAGCTGATATATAAAGATGTTGATGGGAACAAATCAGTATCAACACGATAAAATCAATAATGACATATATATATACATCTATTAATATTCTTTTCCATGAAATAAATATTAAATTTTAAAACCAATATTAAAATAACATAGTAAAATCATTGTTTTAAATTATACACATATATCTAAAATCAACCATATATATATGTTTTTAAATCAACATAAGTTTCATACACAAATAATATAAATCGGATAGGTATTCTATTTTGAAATCCTTATTTCTTAAACCACACATATTAAAAATCAAAATGTACATATACACTATATCCTTCAAATTAATTCCTAAACCAATGTTATAATTTAAAACACAAATCCATAATGCAAATACAACACATAGATTTTATAAACAAAATAGGATTATCAAAAATCAAAAAAATAATATATATATATACATATATATACATAAAACCATTCTCATAAATATAACTTACATTATGTAATATATATAATAACTAAAGCAGATCAAAATACACCTGATATTTTCTTTAAAACTATCAAAATCTTTACAGTATCTATTTCTTTAAATGGTGTTCTACTGGAACAAATATATGTATACTCAACAACAAATGCGAACAATCGATGTAAGCTACAATTTAGTATACGTATAAAACAAAACCCTTACTTTATTTAAATTTCGAAATCAATGCTTATAAAGTTCAATTTGGCACACCTATCAGAGCTGCTCCTATATATATTATTTGTTCAGAACCCAACATCAGATTTTCAAAACAAGTATTAGCAAAACATTATATATATGGTTTCGAAAATCTTTTCTTTAAAGTATGATATATATATAACCCAGTAGTAAAATGTATTTCATACTTAACCTACACATATGTATAGCAAATATAAAATAAACTGGCACATGTATAACTAACATAAACGTATATCAAAATAACTATTTATAAACTAACATATTATGAATAACAACACTAAAACTTGAAAATAGAGATACAGTACGTAAACAAACTATTACACTTACGCAAGCTTTGACCTGGAAAAGTAAAATGGAGCACTAAGAGGTAGGCTGGAGTTGCTCGGCTTAGCGACGAATAAAAGTGGAATAACAAAAGGTGAGAGGCTATGGCAGAGGTCAACTTGACTGCATAGAGGAATGGGAGGTTGAGGATCTGAGGCCTAGGCCAGCAGCGATGGTTGACGGCAACTCGAAGAGGGAGAGAGAGGAGATGGGTCGAAGAAGATCACGGTGGTGGAAGAAATGGTTGTGTTGTGGTATGGTGGCGGGTTGCTTGAGTGTTTGGATGCCACATGAGGCTGCTGCTTACGGCCGCAGTTGTTGGCTTTGAGGTGGAGGCTAAACAACTGGGAAGAGGAGGTGATGGTAGAGAGGCCGGAGAAGAGGGGTAGGCTGATGATTGGTGGCTAGCTTGCGTGGTGAGTGGTGATGCCGCATAAGCTATGGGATGAGAAGAGCTACAGGCTCCAGGAAGAAAACACACATAAATTGAAAGCTTACAATTTTTTTTTATATTTGAAATGAGCAAGTGGGAAAACGATTGAGGAAGAATAGGAAATCAATGAACAGTTTTATTTGTAATTGGGAGATGAAATGTTGTCTCGAAACCATAAATAATATAATGAAATTTCCAAACAAAGTGCTTTTCAGAAAGCACAGTAAAACGAATCAACTTTTATATTTAAACCAAGGAAGATTGAAAGTCAAGAATTGAAATTATTAATATCTGTTGGCTTTTCATTTATACGTGTATAATGGAAGACATACGAACTCAAAAGGTTCAAATACGGAACCGATATGATTGACCGTTCCGTAGATTTTACCATTTTTTGAACTCTGAAACACACAAACGAATACAACGCGGAGATCGGTACAACGAGATGATCAAAACGGCATACGGATATTAGCTATACGATTGAATTATAAAAATTCGAATTTTCTACTAGCGGAAAATGCAGCCAAACGCAGGAAAAATAAGATCGACGGAGCTAAAGAAGTCCGAATTTGGAAAAACGAAAAATGACGTCTTGCTCAGAAGATGGTTTAGAATTTTTCTAGGTAAAAATAATTAGGTTTCGAAAACATTTTATTTTCATTACATTTTAACTAATTTAAACCGAAATGACGTGAATGAAATTTACTTTCATATTTTCTAACGAAACTTTACAATTTCCTATGTTTAAATAGACGCATTTTAAATATTGAATTTTCGTTGCGAAATTTTACAGTTTATTTTTATTTAACGAAAATTTTATTTAACGCAAAACGCACGTTTCTTACGTTAAAATTATTATTTTGGTTTCTGTTATTGGTTACAACTATTTCATATTATTACATTACGTTTTTAATATGTATTACATTATCAGTCTTATCGAAATTGGTTTTGGATTTGTAACTTATATACAAAGAGATTTCCATTTAATAAATCGTAAAAAAAATTTCTATCGGATTTGTAATTAAAACTTTATTTAATTTAGTATTTTAAAGCGTTAAAAATACGGGTCATTACAATCTCCCCCACTCAAAACTTTTCGTCCTCGAAAAGGAAGGAGGTAGGAGAATAGAAACAACCAGAAGAAAATAGATTGGAATACAAGTAAAACAATCAATTTAAACCATATAAATTTCAATTTAAATTAATTAATATTTAACCAGTTGATTTAAACCATTTGATTTCACTTAAGTTAAATCAAACTCAACTATTTCTAAATTCATTATTATTATTTTTTCTAATTATCCTAAATCAACAACTTCTAAATCATTAATTTGTATAATCATTTATCATACTCATATTTTATTCAACAAATTTAATTCTTTTATTCCAAATTATTATTAACTTTATTCCACTTAATATATCTTATTACATATATTTAAACCATATAAATTAATTTAAACTATATAAATTTCAATTTAAATTAATTTATATTCAATAATTGGTTTTAAATTCAAGGTATTTCCATAAGTTAATCAAATTTCAATTTATTAATTCCTTCAAAACAAATTTATTTGTCTCATCTATTATTCAATTAACTTATTATTCTAGCATCTTTATTAGCATTTTTTTTATAATTAAAATCTAAGTGTATAACATTTATTATAAACACTCAAATTTTTATTTATAAAATCATTTTATATTGTATATTATCCAATTACATTTTAACTTCTGAATAATTTAGGTAAGTTATATTGAAATGCAATTTAATACTATACAAATAAAATTTTCAAATTTAATTTTTTTTTAAGTTTAAATATTTATCCAAAATTTAGCTTTATTTATAACTGAAAACATCCTGTAGCATAATTTTAAGAATTAAATTTCCGTTTAATTTGAAACCCTTTAGAGGTAATTATGTATATACTATATATATTAAATCAAATTAAATTTAAAATAATATACCCATATATATATAAATCAAGTCATACTTATGAAATTCAAATTAAATATTTTCCAAACAAAACCGTAGCAAATCTACAGAATGGTTTCTCCACTTCGAAACTCGAAAATGAATGTCGATGATGCGGCCGCCATCACCGAAATTATTTTCCAGCGACAAAGAGAATAGCACTGATTTTAATATTTTAATTCTAAAATATTCACCTAATCACTTTTAATAACATTTAAATAAAATCTCCAATTACACATCTAAATCAAAACTAAATATTCAATTCCAATTTATTTAAATTTGAAAATATTCATTTAATCACCTTTAATCAAAATCAAGTTATAAAATCGTGTCTTTAAAATCTCAAATTCAATAAGTTTCAAATCAATTCTATTTAAATATTATTCTTAAACAAATACAATTTCAAATAATTTCAATTTATCTTCCCAACCTTAATTTATTAAAGTTATTAAAAAATCTATTTTTTTAAAATATAATTTTAAATATATACTTATACATAATTTGTATATAATAATTAAATTAATTTTTATTAAATTAAGTCTTATTATTAAATATATTATATATTAAATCTTATTTTATATCTTTTTAAAATAATAAAATTATAAGTAAAATCTTAAAATTTATAATTTCAAAACTAACTTATAAATTTATAATTCCAAATATATAATTTTAAAAATCTAAATTTTACATATATATTAAAATAAAATCTTTATATTATATTTTAAAAATTAGTATTTATTAAAACCCATATATTTCCTTTCAAAACCTTGCAAATCATTTTTCAAAAATAGACCAACAGTGTCCCTATATAATTTTCTATCATATGGTCAAGTGATACGGATATTTATCATTTCAATCCATAATTATTTAAATTTACCGGTATACATCATTCAACCCACAATCCCAAATATAAGAATGTTAATCGTGAGTGATTTCTCACCTTCCGGGGCTAGAGACAACACGACAAGCTACAAATTTAATCATGAACTCGACAATCGACCAATCCAAATAACAAATCTCAAGCAAAACAAGGTGAACATGGATTCGACGAACAAAGCTGAAAATTAGGAATCGATGAAAACAAATCAAAATCAGCTTGATATAAGTGGAAACAAAAATATATGTTTTTTTTCTTTTTCATAAAATCATTATTCAATTTAAAATACATATTTAAAATAAATCTTTATATATATAATTTAAAATCAATATTTCTTAAAACAGCCATCAAAATCATACTAAATATTTCAGATTATTATATAAAAAATCAATATGCAATTTTAAAACACATATCAAAATACAACATATGTATACAAAAAAATTTCTTTAGAAGAGGATACGTATATTTATAAATCAAATAACTACTCGACAAAGAGTAGAAAGACCTGGCTACTCGCCACTAGCTAGGGTGACTGGAAGGCGGTGTTCTAGGCTGTCGGGTAATGGTGGAGATCGGGTTTGGCTATCAGGTTGTTCGATAGAGGAGCCGTGGGAAGGTGTTGGAGGGCAGTGGTGTTCGGTCGGCCATGGGAGTGTGGTTGGCTACCTGGGTGGTTACTCACACCAGACTAATGCCTGACTCGTGGTTTTATATTTCCTTTATTTCCATGGGTTCTCTTGAGAGTAGTCTTAGAAATGAAGGTTTTCATTGATATTATTTGGAGCTTTAGGAGACGAGTTAGATGCTGTCACTTACTTTAGTATTCTTACTTCTACACCGCTGTTATATATATATATACTAGCAACTGCGAGGATAGGCTGTTAAAACTGTTTAGGCTAATGATAGTACTTAGGATTGTAACTTTGAAATGTTATGTATCTTATATGACAATTTGTATTGCCTTTTAGTATTATATGTTAACATTCTGTTGT
This sequence comes from Allium fistulosum, assembly GCA_030737815.1. Lineage (NCBI taxonomy): Eukaryota > Viridiplantae > Streptophyta > Magnoliopsida > Asparagales > Amaryllidaceae > Allium > Allium fistulosum. The sequence goes on along the minus strand of CM060907.1, from coordinate 416,404,052 downwards.
GAGATTCTAAGGTTGCATTCTCTTCTTTCTTGTTTTTTCTTTTATTTTACCCTAATAATTTGTGTTTCTGGAACTTGGATGCATAGTGCCTGAATAAAGCGGATGTATTAGTGCTGACATTTGGTGGTCGAAAAGGCGGACTGTTACAATTTTTTTCTAAATTCCAAAAGTTCTTTCCACTATCATGTGTAAACAAGAATGACAAAAATTGAAAATTTCATTACATGATTTTTGAACATTCTTGCATTGCTGAAAGTCTGGAATGTAATAGCATCCATTACAATAAGGTGGTAAATAACCATTTCTAAGCTTGTAGCCCGAATCTACAAGGTGACACTTGTCGGGTAGTGGTTGTGGAAATGTTTAAACTTCTTCAATAATATGATCTAGTAATCTACTATCATGGACAGAGCCATTCTAACCAGAACCAAATGTTAAATCAAAATTAGAAGTTTCAAGAATATTTTGTGTTAGAAACTTCTTTCTCCCTATAAATGCTGGTAATTCTACTTTACTAACACTTGTAGGAATCTGTGTTTCATCTATTGCTCCAATAGCATTTTAAATAAAGGATAGCGGCATGTATCATACCTAATTTCATGATGAATCTCAATCTACCGGTTTAATATTATCTTTGGCCAAAAATAAGACACTATGCAAAACTTTAGAAACACATAAACCAATGGTGCTAAAGGACTGATTAAAATTTTCACCTATCAACCTATGCGGTGATCCATGATTTATCATTTAAATAACATTCCAATTATTTCAAGAACGTCTATTTTTTGAGTTGAAATTAAGCTATTCCTATTAACTAGAACGTCACAAAGTCGTTTGAAAGTACCACTTTTCATTTGAAAAATATTTTGACTTCTATTTTCAATACCATTAAAAACATCATCAACCTACATTTGACTAATGTAAGAAGTATGATGTGGAGTAGGCATTAACCGAGTATAATTTACCATCATTCCTGTAATAAAGGTGATTCGACAAGAGTTTTCTCACAATGGTTTGCTAGACTAATTCGAGTATTATTTTATTATAATGCTCAGGTTAGACCGAGCATATTTACAGATTTCTTTAGATGCATTGGAGTTCAGGAGACAAGCTGGAGGTTCAAGATGTGTTTATCTTTATGTTCCGCTATTTTTTTGTTGGTTGTATTTATGAAACATTGTAAGGACAGGCTGTTATAACTGTCCGGGCTGAAATAGATTATTGCACTCTATTTGCTATATGTATATTACATTTTTTCTTTGTGTAAAGATATGTTGTATATTATAGATCATTCATTCCGCTGTGAGATTATATGCTATTTATTTATCTTCTTTCTTCGTTCTTCTTTTCCCCTAACAATCGGGTTTTCCGGCATTCGATTGCTCGACATGCTATACAATGAACATATTAGTGTCGATTTTAGAGGGGTTAAAATCCAATCTATTACACTTGGTATCAGAGCGCAAGGTTAAGCAAGAACCTTGGCTTTGGTGGGGTAAATCATTAAGAGATAAGGCAATGGAATGCCTTATATGAGTTTGAGTGTATATATGTAAGAGCACATATTTGTTAGTGACATAAAAATGTTTTCATATTGTGTTGTATGATCTCTTAAGTGGCTTAAGAATTCTGGTCGATGCGTCTGGCCAACATTATCGATGGGGATTTCCTAAACACTTGAACAAGACCAAACTGACACAATATTGATTTAAAAATCGGTAAATGATATAATTTTACCTAGGAATATATTTTTATATATAAAAGAATTTTTTTTCAAAAAATTAGTATACTTATTCTTGGTTTGCTTGGTTGTTTGAAATGATAATATTCCATCATTATCATCTAGGATTTGATCAGTCTTGCTTGTCCATTTCTAAGCATTGACAATTATTGTTTAATCTATCTAGAATCTTCCTTTTGAAACCTGGGTTGGATAATTGAAACGAACACCTTGTGAATTTCACAATTTCACAATAAGGCGTTCAGTGTTAGTATAGGTTAAAATTTGACTTAATAATAGATGTTTGTAGGAAATCAAAAATTTTGAAATAACTATTTAGAAATGATTTTATATAAATGTTGATTTTATAAATAGGATTTTAATAAAAAGAGGTTTATTAAAGGAAGTTGGAATATTATTGAGATAAATACTTGAAAAATGGTTTTATAAAGGTTGATCTTATAAAATGAATTTATAAGAAAGCGTCTTTCAATTAAAATGAATTTAAGTTGAGAACTTGAGGACCAAAATCCAGGTACTTTTGAAAAAAAAAATTATTTTCAAGGTTTGAGTATGAAGTATTTACTTAGGAATGGTTTGGAAAATGTTTTGGGAATGAAAATTGTAAGTAAGAAGTATTTACTTTGGATTGGTTTGGAAAAACGATTCTCGATTTGTTCTATAATGATCGGAATAATCTTCTAAGTGATGATCAGATGTTTGCCTAGGCGAACATTGTGGGGTACTTGGCAAATTATTCCCTTTATCATTGTACAATCAAAAAAAGTTCAAACCTGAGTGAACCTAAAGCAAGTTAGTGATAAATGTTTTGTTGGGAAATATGTAGAGTATTGTTTATGAGATTTTGAAATAAAAGTAGTATTTAACTAGTTTGAGTGGCTTGGAAAATAACTTAAAATTGGGAAAGTGATGTGTTCCGATGGAAAACACTTCTCTTGAGCATTACCCTTCTCGATAAGGGAATGTATAATACTATTTGGTAGTACCCATTTCCTTTATATCTTTTTGGAGTTACTTGGGCTATATAAATATATATTTGACATAGTTAAAAATATAATTCATTACAAAAAGTTTTTGAAATAAAACCTGGGTATTTAGATCTTGACTTTTCTTGAGGAGAAAAATGCAAATGGAATAGTTGAATCAAATAGGAGTATATACTCTCAGGATATAGTAGAATATTATACCAGCCAAACCTAAGTTAGTTTTCTAATATGTTTTCATAAATAATTTTAGTAGAAATAAAATTTGTATTAGTGAGAACCAACTAAGTAAGTGTGTAAGGTGGACGTAAATCATTTCTCCTTCTCATATAATTTAGATCTAAGATTCGAGTACATGGCTTTGAGGTGTTTTACACCATTCCAAATAAAGATCTATTACTTGATTTTTGACGGCGAACACTTAGTGAAGGTTCTTGATATGAACCAAGATTTTGTATCTATTTACAATTGTGTAAGGAGCACAAAGGTTCCTAATCAAGGAACCTGATCAGAGTTTGCACTGGGCGAGCAATACTAGTTTGGATGTAAAGTTATGTATTCGAGTAGAGATCGAATCATATTTTGTATATGAATGATTTATGAACGTCATGCAGACTTATAAATAATATTGGGTGTTCATGTGGTGAAATTTCTAGGATGAAATTCTTTTTTAAGTAGGAGAGCATAACGACCTGGAATTTCATCACCTTGATTTTTAAAAAATTTAATTGATTTTAAATATTTGATTTGTCATTTTAAAATAAAAGAATATCAATTTTGAAATAAAATTACCTGATTTCAAACGACGAATTTTTATTTGAATATATAGAATTTTTCCATAATTTTTATTTCAATAAATATTTAAATTTTTGGTTGATGTATTTTACGTCGAGCGGTAGTGTTTCCAAATATTAATAGAATTCAATAACCGGTGTGTTTTATTATTGTTTGGAGATAGCATTATAGGGTTTATGCTACCAATTCTATTTACTGTCATTCACGGCCGTACGCGGACATAGTATCATGTAGCGATCACCCGAACACACCCAAATTAAACATCAAACCAAGTCTACACATAGACACACATAGTACTCAACTTATCTCTACTGCCTTTGTTTGTAACTTATCCTTGGCCATGCTTTCTTATATGTTTACGCAGAGTAAAAAACCTTCCCCTTAACCATGTCTGCCCCCTCTCCCTTTGATCATTACCTTGATCCTTGCCATAAATGGGGATCTTGTTGGGTATGTTGGAATATAAATATAAAGCAACTTCTCATTTCCTATTCCTTCTTCTTGACATTGGTTTTTCTTATTGTTCATCTCAGTCAAGTTCAAAAACAATGAAAACTTAGCTCCTGCTCTAATTCAAAAATCACTACCTCTCAAATTGTCAACATTTAGCCGAAGCCTCCAGCATAGAAGTTGTTTGTCTTGGTCTTAACTATTTTTAAAAATTGATCACTCGTGAAATCTTCAAGCGATGTCCAAGATATTTCCATTTACCGAAAAAGGGGAAATGTTGTTCACAAACTTCAAAAAATAAATTCTCTTAATCCGAGAAGAATTAGACACCACCGTTTGCATCATTGACTACATATCGAAGAGCAGTATTTTTGTTTGATTTCGACATGATTCTATGACGACAATTTAGTATGATTGAAGGCTATTATTGACTTTAATCGAGGATGGAGGCAATAACAGGCGAATTCGAGCTTGGTTTGGGGTTTGTAGTGGAGAGGTGCTTCGGGAGCCATATTTTGGTGGTGATCGATGCTAAAATTTGTCACGCATTTTTACCTGGGGGTTTCATTCAGTTGGAGTTAGCTATGGGGGACCGAAGGGGTAGACGAGGTTACCGATGTGATGAGCTTAAGGAGTGGGACTTGCAGTAGGGCTTGCTTTCGATGTTGGGTTGATGGAGTAGGTGTGCACGTGAATAAAGTTCACGATGATACGAGTTTCGGTGAATCTTATATTCGAATTAAAAATGAAGGAGAAGGTACTGTGCTATATGGATGCGGGTGGGATTCCTGTAATAGGCCGAGCTTAATTTCTTTTGGGTGAGAAACAATTATAATTAAATTGTTTTAAATTTATAAAAAATATGTTGGATTGAAATTGGAATAACTTGCTCATATGGAATCGGATTAGCCTGTGGATTTTTTCATTGAGTTTGTATTGACGAACATAGTGCTTTGATCTAGTTTGTTGGTAGATTTTGGATGTTTAAAAATTATGACATATAAATAAGATAGAATATAATTACATTATTTTAATCAATAACTTCGTTTAAATTATTTTACCTTAACTAGTTATGTTATTTAGCCAAATAAGATAGCATTGAGTTAAATTGGATCAGATAGAGTAACTCGGAAATCTGTTTAGCGGAATAAAACACCATTCACTTAATTAAATTTATTTGGTGCCTGCTAGCAGAATAAATCACCGTTCTTCTATAATTAACCAGATAGGGTATATTTGGATATCCATTTAGCAGGATAAATCGCAGTTCTGTTATTACATTAATGTAGACACTTATGTACAAACTGGTTGGTTTATTTTTGTTGAGTGTTGTATTAAAAGTTGATTGATAATTGTGAAATTAATTTACATATATGTCTGCCTATGTAAATACCATGTATTATAACATAGAAGATTAGAATTTATTTAAATGGTAAATTATTTAAGTATCATAGTAATGATTAAGCCTCTTTCAAATGGAATGTTAATTATCGAGTCAATGTTATATTAAAGCTAATTATTATCCAATAATAAGGTTTCAAAGTTATGTAATTTTATTGGTTAAAGTTATTTAATTATATTTAAAGGTTAATTAATTATCATTTTAATATTATTTAGAAATTAATTATTTACTTCGTTTATATTATTTTAAAGTTCAATTAATAACTATATTAATTTTTTTTGAAGTTAATTAACTATTTGTTTTATTAATATCATTCAAAGTTAAATTATTTGTATAATAATATTATTTAAAGTTAATTTAATATAATATGAATGATATCCTAAAATTATTTTTAACAAGTTTAAAAGATAATTAAACAAAGAATGTTAAATAGTGACTTGGTTCTTAAAGGTATTTTAACAATTGATTGTTTATCGAAGGAACTTTATTGTTTTAAGTTTATTTATAAAAGGAGTTTCATAAATGGGAACGATCTTGGAGTTTGGGAATGGGTTTTGTAAATAATTTGGATATTTATAAATGATTGTAAAAAGGATGATAAATGGTTTTTGATATTTATAAAAGAATTTTATAAACAGACTTGGAGATTTATAAAGTGTTTTATAAATGGATTTGGAATTGAAAGGAGCGTTCTTAAATGATTTTTTTTAGTAAAATGGTTTAATTTGGAAATTTATAAAGAAGTTATACAAAATGATTTGGAGCTTGGTTAATGGAAATATTATGTACGAAAGATACTTAGTAAAAGGAATAACATTTGTTTGATCCTTTCGATATGATTTGGAAATGAGAAATCTTTCACGAAAGTTTTATGAATATACTTATGTTTGTAAGATCAATGTATGAATTTTTTGATAAACACTTTTGGGAAGAGATTTGAATAAATGAAGGAACTATTTTAAGGCTTGATGTTTTCTATGGAAATTAAATCTCTCAATTTTCGTTGTTTATTATTGATGGTTAAATAACCGACTATAAAATCTGGACCAAAACGTAACTTTGAGAATATCTAGGAGAAACATGGGAATTATATGGTATAGTTACTGTCGTTGGTGCTATACTGTACGTATAAACTCGTTTCATTCTTCTAGGACAAATGATAAGGAAATTCATTCATTCAACATTTAAGAGGTGATCTCTGCTCTTATTCTTTTGTTTTCCTAAAGAACCGAGGTTGAGTTTACCAGAAACTATCGAATGTTGTTTTGAAGAGACCGAGATCGGGTATGATCTGAAAACCACTTCGATCCAACTCAAGCGTTTCGAAGTGAAGACATCTTGAAGATGAGGGAATTGAAGGTGGAGCACTTTGAAGTGCAAGGGCTACTGCTACTAATCCTGAGGGTGATTCCAAAAAGGATGTAGTAGAAGTAGTGCCTTCGGTTTTTTTATATCCCAAACAACTTGTATGGAGGAATGCTTGCATTGCATTGTTGCCTAGAGGGCAGTGTTAGCATTCCAAGTAGGAAATGCTATATGAAAGTTAAAATGTAACCTCGTGCCTCATCTATTGGGAATGACAAAAATAGGGGAAATGTAGCAGGGCTAAGTAGGTCGCTCCTAATTAGGATATGATTATCCGTATCTAAAGTCGATATTATCTCTCATTTTTATTCTTCGGGGCCCATTAACCAATGGGTGATCATAATCGATACTACTAATCAAGTGGTAGGTAGGTCCTATGTTAGCAGGGAATCCTGGCGTGGTCCTCGGTGTCATTTTACCTAAAGATCCACCGAGACGGGCGGTACCACAATAACTTAGTCATTGTATGGAATCCATTCTCTAATAAGCGCCGTACAGACTTAATTGTGCCCTACTATATTGGAATGTGAGATGTAGGCATTTAGATATTTTATATATTTAATTTGAACTCCTAGACATTAGTACAATATCGATGGATTTTCTATATGAATTGTTTTGGTTATCGTAAGGTAAAAATCGTCCGCGTTTATGTGCGGTGTGATCTTATGAGATGCCCTTTATTTTGAAAGGATTATAAATATAGAAATCAATTTGATTCGACAAGAGTTTTCTCACGTTGGTTTGCCAGATTGATTCAGGTGTTATTTTATTATAATGCTCGGGTCAGACCGAGTATATTTACAGATTTCTTTGGATGCATTACAGCTCAGGAGATAAGCTAGAGGTCCAAGACGTATCTATGTATTTCTTTATGTTTCGTTGTTTTGTCTGTTGGTTGTATTTATCAGCAATTGTAAGGACAGGTTGTTATAACTGTCCGGGCTGAAATAGGTTAGTTGTAACATTCCCCTACTTGGAGACCCAAATGTAACGGCTACGGATGCTGCAGTCATCCATGGTTATTAATCCTCCATGACCAAATATGGCGATATTAGATACATTGATACATAGAAACATAATAATATGGAAAAAAATTGAAACAACAAACAAATTCCACATTCCATTTTAAAATATTTCAAATAGATTACATAATCCCAATTCGCAAACAACGTTAAAATAACATATAATAATTATAAAATACGCCAAGAGTGACATATGAAGATGATCCCTTGCTTTATCAGAGTATATAATAAGGCACTAAACAATTTGCCGTTACAATCAAACACACATCGGAAATAAATGAACTCTAATAACATGCTTACCTCCTGCACGTCTTCAAAAGCTTTATTCATCTAAAAGAGCACCTGAAAACCTTAACTCTCAACCTACTCAAAATCAATTGAGTACCCGAGAGTTTAAGGGGAAAAAAAATTTGGGTCAGACATAAAGCCTAGTATGAATACCAATCTACCATCTCAAACCATTTAGATATCTAGTGAGACCACGCCGCTTAGCAGAATGGGTTTTCCCCTCACTAGTATCCTAAAACATTTACAAAACCATATTCTATGCTCCTACATCCACAATGGTTAAAAACATAGTATTTAAAAATATTACGATGATATGCAAAACAAGTAAATCAAATCTGAATTACCCATCCCCATTCATTCCGACTATCTATCTCAATTATAGTTTTAAGGGTTAATACTAACCTACTAAATGTGTATGGACTATCTGTCTAATTTTATAGTTTTCATGGGAATATTAAGAACCTATTGGTAAGTCATATATCATTTTTCATATCCTAGTTTTCATGGGCTAACTAGGAACCTATTGACTATCTATAAATATCTTAATCCGAATATAGTTTTTCTGGGCTAACTACAAACCTACCGGCCCCTGCCAGTATCAAATCATAGTTTTCATAGGCTGACTATGAACCTATTGGCCCTTGCCAATCAGTTTTCATGGGCTTACTATAAACCTATTGGCCCCTGCTAATATATTTAGTTTTAAGCTTTTATATTCACTACTGGGTCAACCTAACTAGTTATTCTGCCCTTCCCCAAATACAATTATTGGTTAATAACAACGTGAATAAGTATTTGAAGAGCTTCTTCATTTCAAAACCCATTGTTTATTTATGCTATGGTTATTCTTTTTAAATCGAGATTGGTTCTATGTTTTGAATTGTTTAGAAATCTCTTTCGAAACCACTGGATAACCTCCTTCGAATGCAAAGAAACCTTATTCTTAAATCACAACAAAAATACCTTTCAAAGCCCTCAATAAATAATTTCCTTCGAAACCAAATATACCTTTCGATGGTATCAAATCATCCTTTAAAACATAGCTTCGAAATGAATGAAAGTACCCCTTTCGATGTATTGGGTTTATTCTTTTAAAAACATCATTTGGGTCAAAATGGTTATATACGAAAGTAACTCTTTCAAAACCATTATCAAACTGTTTTTAGGGAAAAATTAATGGTGTCGGAACCATCTAGTCGAAAGCATCAACCTTTAAAATAAAAACTTCGAAGGATAGAGTCGAAACCTCCTGTCAACCCCATTACCTTTGAAACCTTCAACCTCTTCAATAGCATTCAGTAAAAAGGATTAGTTTAGGTTAAAATAGAAGCAACCCTTCAACGACATAGATGACTTCAATGTAGTCGAAAGGAAAATTAGTGACTTGGTCTCGACTTGGTCGAAACCAATTCTTTCGAAAGCTCTTATTTAAGGAAAAAGTACCGCTTCAAAAGCTATCCCCATTACATAATATAGCAACCTTCTTTGAAAGCCATCTATAAAACCTTTTCGAAAGCATGTGTTTTGACTATGTCAAATGCTTTAAGTAAAACAAGGCAATAATTTAACTTTTGAAAAAAAGCGGGGTTTCGACCCCATCGGAAGCTTACCTTTCGACATCAAGGCATCCGCCTTCCTTCCAATCCACTGCGTACCATCTAAGTGGTACCTTATGCATTGGTTTCGATTATATAGGTTTTGACATTGTAGGTTTCGACTGGACTGAAGCGAAATCATTGGAGTCGAAAGAGGCTACTTATTGAGGCGGAACACCTTTTTCGGAATTAAAAGTTGAAATGTTGCTTCTTTTAGCAATAGCTTCATATGTGTTTTGACTATATCAGTAAGGACAAATACTAAATATAGCAATCATCTATAATAATTCCTACCAACCATAACAACCATACTATTCTATTTAACTAGTAACTATCTATATAAATTGTGACGTCCCGGCTTTCATCGACCAGAAAGTCGTATCGCTAATAAGAAAGAAAGGGATAGAAAGAGAAAAGAAGAGAAGAAAGAAAGAAACAACAACAGAATCTAAACAGCGGAACGAATAAATTATATTAATAACATAAACTATTACATAGTATCATATACAACAACTATCAGAGTTACACAACATATACAACACATACTAGACAGTTATAAACACCTGTCTAGTTTCTACAATATAAGATACAACACAGATAACAATGACTCAGAGATCAACACAGCGGAACTACTATATCTCTACAGCGCTGAAGCCTCCTGCTCCATTGCTCCTCCAGATAACTCGTCAAAGCAAACCTGACTCTCTTGGCTACTCGTAAAAATTTGAGTACCCAAGAGTTTATATAAAACAGAAATAAACACTTGGGTCAGACATGGGTCTGGTGTGAGTAAACGTTTAACTTACTTAACTTCAAAACCTTTGAAATCAAAAGGTATCACGTAAGACTTCCCACACATAAACATGGAAAAGTTTTTACCTTACGCTAACCAAAACTTGATAGGAAATCTGGTTATATTATAATAGGTCTAGGGTTTTCAAATAAATATGAAATAGCTGAAATTGTTACATTATTAAATTCCAGCATACTAGCCAACAAAGTGGGTTATACAATCAAGTCCGTTATCACTTATTGGAAGTTGGATTTCCATACAATGGCAGGGCTACTGGGGTACCGCCCGTCACAGTACGTGGCTGTTAACGTCAAAATGTGAACGCCAACACCCGGTGTGTGTAATAAGATTGTGAAAGAACCACCCGTGTAACGGGAACAGAAATCAAGCAGGAAAATAGCAGAAATGCAGTAAACGACAGCAGTTTATAGTGGTTCGGCTTAAGATTCAGCCTACGTCCACTTTGAATCTCTTTATTATTGAATCTGGTTACAAATTGGTACAAATCTCCTGTGAAAACAGTACAACTCGATCTCAAGAAGCAATCTTGACTACTAGCTCAATCTTCGGCGATGAAACTCGATGAATCCATGTCGGATGTTAAGAATTTCTCTCGAAGTTTGTTGTAGTGTCTTGAATGCTTGAAGGATCCTTGTTTGCTGAATGATTGGAGAGTTCGACAGAGTAACGGCGCTTTAGAAATGAATTGCCAAAAGTCCTCTTCATGTTGGAAGTGGCGGGGTATTTATAGGAGCTGATCTGGACTCAGGAATTTTCTCTAAGTATTTAAGTCGTAGCCGACTTATGGTAGATCGGTGGCGAGTTAAGGAATAGGGTTAGGTCGGAACCTTCTTAAGTCGGAGCCTTTCATAACTCGGAATCTTCCTTAGGTCGTAGCCCTTGAGTCACAGACTACCTTAAGTCGGCAGGCTCCTAACTCGGCACACCTCTTAAGTCGGCAGCTCTTCTCAGTAGTTAGATCAGCAACTGTTGGGTCAGATTTCTCCTTAGGTCGTAGCCTGTTAAGTCGGAGGTCTTGTTAACTCGGAGCTTCCCTTAAGTCGGTTACGCCTTCAAATTGTTAGGTCGTCTTCTTTCTTAGGTCGGCAAGTACCTTAACTCGGCATACTTTCTTAGGCCGGCAAGCATCTTAACTCGGCATACTTTCTTAGGTCGGCAAGCTCTTCTCAGTAGTTAGATCAGCAACTGTTGGGTCAGATTTCTCCTTAGGTCGTAGCCTGTTAAGTCGGAGGTCTTGTTAACTCGGAGCTTCCCTTAAGTCGGTTACGCCTTCAAATTGTTAGGTCGTCTTCTTTCTTAGGTCGGCAAGTACCTTAACTCGGCATACTTTCTTAGGCCGGCAAGCATCTTAACTCGGCATACTTTCTTAGGTCGGCAAGCACCTTAACTCGGCATACTTTCTTAGGTCGTCAGTCGAAAAAGGGGATTAACATTTGCCCCTCGAAGTATATGCCTAAGCCATAGGTCGTATGCTTCGATTCTCTTAATTCTTTGGTTAGGTCGGTACCGACTTAACAAATGCTCTAGGCCGTACATCGTGCAAGTCGACTCGCCTTCCAGCATATAAATAGTTGCATCCTCCTACCTCTTCCTCATCTGTTCCTTTTCTCGAATCTGCCATTGAAGCACTTTTAGAGCTCTCAGAGACAAACTCCAACCATCCAATCGCCGATCATCTTCTTGTTATACTTCGTAAGTCGATCTGGTCACCGTTCACCCATGCTCGCTGTCGAACCGATAACTCCCCAGTTTTTGACTTCCATTTGTGTTTAGATGCTGCGATTCATTGTGCATAACTTTTTGATTGTTCGTCAATCGCCGTCGACCGTGTTGTAATTATAATAGGGCAGTAATACATTGGATTCGCAGCAAATTTGATTCGACTTGAATTGGCTCTTGGGGTGGTCCAATGGTGTGATGGAATGAGGATCGTTGTTGACTGTGAGGCTATTGGGTTAACGGGTTAAGAGTTAGGGAAGAAAATTAGTCGAGGTATTGGTTCGGTCACGACCTAGGGATTTCACGCGATCCAGTTACTTTCATGACTTAAGTCGGAGCCGACTTAGCAGTTTCATGCGACCTAGGTTTTTTGAGCCGCTTCCGAGTTAAGACTTAGAGGATTTCTGGCTTTAACCCATAGAATCTTCCTTAGGTCGTCACCGAGTTAGGACTTAGAGGATTCCTGGCTTTGACCCATAGGGAACCTTCCTTAAGTCATCACCGAGTTAGGACTTAGAGGATTTCTGGCTTTGACCCAGAATTTTCCTTAAGTCATCACCGAGTTAGGACTTAGACTTTCGGCCACCCAACAGATGATTTTTGAACTGTGCCCGAACTTCGAACTGTTGAACTATGAATTGTTGAACTATGAACTGTGTTGCATGCTTCTTACATATTGCTTCAATTTTGCAAACTAACAATCCTGCTTAATACAACATTCACAGAATACTGGGACGAATATACTATCACCGATTGCCCACATCAAGTGACGGATTAGTTGATAACGAGAAAGTTAAATTAAATGAACATGAACGAGATGCTGTACAATAACTAATTCAAGTGAAGTATTAAAACAAAATCGTAGTAGTCAAGTGAAACTGACTTGTCTGTATTAACACTGCACTTGATCGTTGACAAGTTCTGAAATTTTGTAATCGATTGATTGTCAACTAATTTAATTCCAGTTATGCTTGTCATTTATTTTCATTAGTTTTTTGCACAACACTTCACACTTTTAGGGAACGTGCACCTTCACATTTGAACATTCAGCTGATTGTGTAGAATGTCTTCTCCACAAGAAGGAACAGAGCAAGCTGAAGATGTATTTCCAGTTGCTATCCCGCTGAACGATCCTCCAGAGAGGACTCCTACTACTTTGAGCCATAAAGCCTTTCGTCAACTATGCATCCAGTTTGGCATTGCTGAGGCTGATGCTCTGCTTCCTGAAATGAATGATACTGCTGACAGACCGCCCCGTGGCTTTGTCGCAGTTAACCGCCAAATGTGCTTGAGCGGAGCTATCCCCCCATTCAATGACTGCATTCGAGAACTTCTTCTCCAATTATCTATTTCCCCCTTTCAGCTACATCCCAATGGCTACGCCATCTTGCTGGGACTATGCGTGCTTTTTAGGAGAACACTGGGCCGCTTCCCTACCTTCGGAGAAATTCGCTATCTTTGCACTTTTGCTAAAAATAAAGATCATCCCTCCATCATAGTTGTAAGGAGTGCGAGAAATCGTAAGTTGATCACTGGTCTCCCTGAAAGTGTTCACAGTTTCCTGAGCCTGTTCTTCTACGTTCGCTGCCCTCCTGGGTTTTATGCTATTTGGAGAATAGGGAGTAAGATCACTTGCATTTGTTTCTTACGTTCTTTCAAATTTACCGAAGTTCGGATTATCAAGTGCTAACTTCGCTCTTTTTTCCTTTTCAGCACTTCCTCCTCCTTCCAAAAATCTCAGTCACAAGGTGACTTTCGAGAGGCTTATGGCGGTGCCTGTAGAGGAGAGGAGCATCCAATTTCTATTAGATGATGAGCTTCTGCACCAATTTGGGCTTCTGCACCCTTCCAGGTCGACTCGAGTTCATGAAATTCCTAGCTCTGATGCAGAAACATCGGCTGCTTTGGATTCTCAAGCAGAGGCGTCAAATGCCCCGGTTTTTGCGGAAGAAGCTGCTTCAAAAACACCTGCCCTGGATACTGCTTTGATAAAGTGCTCTGGATCCACTGATGTTGTAGGGTTGGCTGGCAAGTCGGCACTTCCCCCAATTATTGAGGAAGAAGAGAATCCTCGAGCTTCTGAAAAATCAATTGATGTGGAACTTGAGAAAGAAAAATCTGCTGAACACTTGGGTGACGATACCTTTGATGGCTTGAGTGACATTATGATAACTTCCCAAGAGCTTTTCGGGGATAGCAGTCAAAAAGCGACTTCTCCCGTTGTCGAGGCAACTTCTACCCTTAAACAAACCCAAATGCCTACTACGCCAATCGTCCCTGTTTCCACACCGAAGCGTGGTCTGTAATTTGACGCATGTAGTTTGCACGCCACACACACTTAGGGCTTTTCAGCACTTATAAGCTTTTATCCTCTTTTTCCTGGAAATTTATAAATTCTACCCTTCTTCTGCTTTCAGGTTCTCCAATGGGACGTACAGGTTCATATTATGACTCATTCAAGTACCGTGGAGGCCGCGGCACCTATGACTTTAGGAAGTACCTTGATACTCCAAAGGAAACAGATGAAGAGAGGGCTCGAAGGAAAGCCCAGGAGAAGCGGGATTACGATCAGTGGCAAAGAAGGAAAGATGCTGAGCGATACGACTCTTCGCACAGGAGTGACTATTCTCATAAGCGGAAGTCTTATGATGATAAGGGAAAAACTCAGATTGTCGATGAACCGAGCAAACGATCTAAACCGATTGACACGTCTGAGATTTCTGAAAAAACTAACGCTCCCATTCCTTCTGATGTCCTAGCTAGCTCTCCTCCTCTGAAGAAATCTGACATTCAGACTATCATTAACAGACCGCAATATCAAGTCAAGGACGGTCCCCCAACACTCCAGAGCCGTTTCCCGAATTGGTGCCTAAAAGGGGTACGCTTTGACTTGGACATTGTTCCGATTGATAAATCGGACATGCTTAGCAGTCTTGATGCGGTCAGACTTAACATCGAGAGGATGTCACAGTGGCAGAAGCTGGTCGATGAACTCCAAAGGGTCAACCATCTTAACCTTGAGGCGATGATGACGATGGAGAATGATAAGGCAGAATGGGACAAATGGCGCAAGCAGCATGACGCGGAAATGACGAGTATTGCAGATGACAATGCAAAGCTTGCGTCTGAAGTTAAGCAGCTTAAGGAAAATCTCGCTTCTTCTTCTGCATCATTTACTCAAAAAGAAGAAGTCTTCCAGAAGCAAGTGCGGGACGCACATGCTGCACAAAGAGATGTAGAAATGAAGCTTGCCGCCGAACAGCACGTTAAAGAGAAGTACCGCACAGAAAACGCCGAACTGCGGGAAAAGGTCACCTCCCAGAACATGGAGATTGAGTTACTAAAGTCTCGACTTGCTAAAGTTGAGGCAGAGCGTGATGAGGCTACCGCCGGCCGGATCGCTGCCGTTGCTGAAAAGGAAGCGGCTGAGCAATCACATGAGGCGACGAAAGCAGACGTCAGCTCTACCTTATTTGACTTTTATTTACACAGCGTTCTGGGTCGTGGGAGCCTCTCTTTTCTTGGTCCCGATTATGAAATTACATTGGCTGAAGTGTGGGAAGTCGCGATGGATATGCTTGGCGGGGCTGGCTATAATGAACTGGAACTTGAGGAGCGCTATCTCAATGATGAGGATTGCGCCGCTCTTGTTAAGGGGAAAGAGCTACTTGCCAAAGCACGAGCTGAAACAGTGGGAGAAGAGCCTCCAAAAGAAGAAGCTCCTTTGACTGCCCCCGTCCAAACTTCCACTTCAGCTGACGTTAATATTATAGATTCCAGCCCTCATTCTCTACATTTAGCCAAAGTTGCCCAGGAGACTGCAACTACTCCTACTGAAGATGAGGCGCTGGATGATGTTAAAGCCGAGAAGTTCGAGGTGGATCTTGTAAAGCCAACTCCTCCAGGTACTCTTGGCGTCATCTCGGGTCTAATGAACCAGTCATTTGACTTAGCCGAATTCGACGATCTTCTTACATGTTACTTAAACTTTGATGAATCGATGCCTTCTTTATTTTCGGGGGATGCTGATTTTAACTTCTTTTCTTCTACAGCGGAGGCACCAAGCACAACACAAGCTTCCACTCCTTCGATTGCCGTTCCTCTGTCTTCCCAAATTACTCCTCCCTCTGCTTCCCAACCTGGATCACAAGCAGAGAAAATCGAAGCTCTTCAAGGCTTGGATGATCCGGCTGCTTCTCAGGAACAGAAGGCGGAGGATTTTGAAGACATCGAGAAGACCCCGGAGCGGTCTCTTGACGACGATACGAAGCTTTCGACATTGCTGACTACTCCGGGGAGCGAGTCTTCTTCAAAAAGGAAGGGGAAACGTGCTGTAAGGAAAAAGAAGAAGACTTCCACTGAAGAGGAAGCAGTAGTTGATCCGGCTATACCACTTTCTCCTTCTGTCCCTGCCCGCTCTCAACGGCTTCAAAAGCTAATCATTAGGCCGGGAAAGAGCTCCAAGGGTGGTGAGAAGAAGGAATAATCAAGCTGAATTTTCTACTTATTATTTCTGCTCTTTGCATGTATTGACCGGGGTTTGTGCGGGCACCGGTCCCCGCTTTTGCTTTTTGAGACATCTGCGTATGTAAAGAATTTTCATAGTACTAAATAAAACAATTATTTTACTTGTACAAACTCTTGTGTATGTGAGAATGATCTATCTTTTATTTTAAGTGTAGAACAAACGATTCTTCTTACTTGTGCAAACTTTTTGTCTGCGTTTGAGAATGCATTTATTCCACATCTGTTTCACGTGATATTGTTATGTGCTTGTGGTATGTTGCTTGAATACTGCTTTTTATTGTTGCAACCGTATCATATGATATTGCCCCTATACCACAAGTGCATAACAATATCCTTCGCTATTAGCGAGACCTGTACTCTTATTTTCCATAGAATAGCTATTCCGTTCTTGAGGGAATAATTGTTCTATTTAAACGGAGTGTGTCTCATTCTCGGATAAACTTTTACGCTTCAACCTTCGGAAATGTTCATTTCATACTTTTGAGAAGTGAATTCTCCTATGCGGTGAAGCGAAAGAATCAAAGTGTGCCTCTAAGGAGGGCTTTGTCTCGGTATTTTCTGAGGAGTAGCATGTGGACTCCGAAGAGTAGCATTATGCTTTGTGGATTATTGTTGTGCCCCCGGAGAGGTCTCGTGCTTCCAAAGAAGTCTTGATTTTGGTCTCCGAAGAGAAGCAATTTTTGTATTTCTACTCGGGTGAAGTGGGTCTCCGAAGAGAAGCATCTTGCACTTTTACCCTGGTGAAATGTGCCTCCGAAAAGGGCTTTTACCTCCGAAGATGGCTTGTGCCTCCGAAGAGGGCTTGTGCCTCCGAAGAGGGCTTGTGCCTCCGAAGAGGGCTTGTGCCTCCGAAGATGGCTTGTGCCTCCGAAGAGGGCTTATGATTGCCTGGAAGTTACTTTCTCATGGTCAGAGGTCTACGGGTGAGCACAAGTTGCTTGATTGGATGTTTGTTTGCACAAACGATCGCAATTAACTAACAAGGTGCCCCTTTGGTAGTCCCACCGATCTTTTTGATTGAGTAAAGCACTCCCATTTATTGGCGTGCCTCGTTAGAGGGCTTTGGTTGGTTGGTGTGCCAGGTTGGTTGCGTCTCAGGGGCGAGTGGATCCACGGGGCGGACCTACGCTATCTGGTCGGATGCATCACGACCAGTTAGCGAGGGTCTTGTTCCTTCCGGTTGGGAAGGCGTCCCTTTAGTGGATCTCTCGGCCTTCCTGTTGAGAGGCATACCTCCCTTTATCTGCTTCTTTGTTTGCCCGCTCATGTTGTATCATCATCCGCCAATCTGCGATCCTTTATCATTGTTTCCAAGCGCGTGTTCCTTTCTTTTGCAAGTACATTGCTCTATCTGAAAAAGTAAACTTCACTGTTGAATGACTTTACGAGACAAACGCGAGTTATCTAGTTGGATGCCCGTTCATGACGATAATCTCAACTAGTGAACAAAGGTTTGTCCCAGTGAAGTTGCCAATTCTCTATGTGAAGTTTTCTTTGTGTAGGATTTGAGTTTGGAATTTTTTGTGCAATAGCTGATTTGTAAAGGTCGCTTATTTTTGTGATGAGCAGGTCTTGTTATCATGTCCTGCAATTTTGAATCGATATTTTAGTGATACATTTAAAGTATTTGTATATCGAAATAAATCAGGCATTATGAAATAGTAAAGAACACAAGATTTATAGTGGTTCGGCCAAGAATCGGGCCTACGTCCACTTTATAGCTTTTCATTCATTTATACTGATTTACAATGCTTCAAAATACAACTGATACATTCATCATCATTTTACAATTTTGAGCATAGCTCTTTTTCAAGTAAAGTAAGGACGCAAATGGTTGCTGTTCCAGGCCCTTGGAATTGGATTTCCTTCAACAGTTATGAGTTTGAAAGTGCCATCAAGAAGTTTAGTGCCTACGACATATGGTCCTTCCCAGCTTGGCCCAAACACACCAGTTGCTGTCATGATCCTTTTCAAAACCAAGTCTCCGATTTCAAAGCTGCGTTGGCGAACTTTGGAATTGAAATGCCTGGCTATTCTCTGCTGATGAGCTGAAACTCTGAGCCTAGCTTCCTCTCTTTTCTCATCAAGAAAATCAAGCGCTTCAAGTTGCAGTTTTTCATTTTCAGTCTCATTGAAATGAACTCTTCTATGTGAAGGAACTTCTACTTCTACCGGAATCATTGCCTCAGATCCGTATGCCAGTGAAAATGGAGTGTGCCCAGTCGCAGTTTTGTGAGTAGTTCTGTACGCCCATAGTGCCAATGGAAGCTTATCAACCCAACCACCTTTTGCTTTTTCAAGTTGCTTTTTGATAGTTGACTTGATGATCTTGTTAACTGCTTCCACTTGCCCATTTGCCTGCGGATGAGCCACTGCTGAGAAGCTTTTTCGAATTCTGAATCGTTTGCAAAAATCCTGGAATTCTTCACTTTCAAATTGAGTGCCATTGTCGGTGATTATCTTCTGTGGCACACCATATCTGCAAATGATATTCTTTGTTACAAAATTTATCATCTTTTTAGAAGTGATGGTGGCCAAAGGTTCAGCTTCAGCCCATTTGGTGAAATAGTCAACGGCGACAATAGCATATTTAATCCCTGATTTGGCGATAGGTAATGGTCCAATTAGGTCTATCCCCCAGATGGCAAATGGCCATGGACTGACCATTTGTGTGAGTTCGGTGGAAGGTGCTCTTGGGATTTTCGCAAATCTTTGGCATTTGTCACACTTCCTGGAGTAAGCTGCAGCATCTCGATTAATATCCGGCCAGAAATACCCATATCGGAGAATTTTCTTTGCAAGTGTTTGACCGCCTGAATGGTCTCCACATTCTCCTCCGTGCACCTCTGCTAAGATTGTCTTGGCTTCTTCTTTAGTTACACATCGGAGTAGTGGGATTGAAAATCCTCGCCTGTATAATCGGCCGTCTTGAATTACATATCTTGACGCTTTTCTCAATAATTTTCGACGTTCCTTTGAATCTTCTGGCAGAGAACCTCTGAGTAAGTATTCTTTGATTGGACTCATCCACGATTCATACTCTTGGGACGTATTCATGATCCAATCAATATCCATTTCATCAATGCTTGGAGCTGACAGAACTTCTACGGGAACCAATCCCAGCAATTGAGCTTCTCCGGAGCTTGAGTACTTTGCTAAAGAATCCGCCTTCATATTTTCCTCTCGGGGTATGTGGCTTATTGAGTAGTGATCTAAATCATTGAGGAGTTCGGAAGTTTTGGTCAAATATGCAGGCAAATTCCCTCCTTTGGCTTGGAATTCCTTCTTCACCTGGCAGACAATAAGCTGAGAATCACTGAAAATCTGTATCACTTTGATATTCAATTCCTTGGCAATTTTCAATCCAGCAATAAGGGCTTCATATTCTGCTTCATTGTTTGTCGAAGGGAATTCCAGTCTCAATGCATAACATAGTGATCGTCCTTCGGGAGTTTCGAGCACAACTCCTGCCCCAGAACAATAGTCATTTCTCGAGCCATCAACATACAACTTCCACTGTATCGGAATGCAATCAGTTGTCTCTTACTTACTGTCACCTTTGTCAGTGGATTCTGCAATGAATTCTGCTAAAGCTTGTCCGTTAATCGCTCTTCGGGGATGATAAGTGATGTCATATTGGCTGAGCTCTATGTTCCACTTCAAGAGACGACCCGAAGTTTCAGGACGATACAGGACTTGCTTTAAAGGTTGATCAGTCAGGACCTTGATAGGATGAGATTGAAAGTAAGGTCTCAACTTCCTGGAAGCGATTAGCAGACAATAAGCAAGTTTTTCTATCTTTGAATAATTCATTTCAGCTCCAGCGAACCGTTTGCTGATGTAGTAGACTGGACGTTGTATTTTCATATCTTCTCGTACAAGTGCTGCACTTAAAGCATGGGACGAAATTGCTAAGTAGATGAAGAGGTCTTCACCATTACTAGGCTTGGAGAGGACTGGAGGAGTTCTCATATGATGAATTAGTTGATCGAAAGCATTCTGACAGTCAGGAGTCCATTCGAAATTTTTCTTTCCTTTCTTTAGAGCATCAAAGAAGGGAATGCATTTGTCTGTGGCCTTGGAAATGAAGCGACTAAGAGCGGCAACCTTTCCATTGAGACTTTGCAATTCTTTCTTTGTTCTAGGGGCTTTAACTTCTCTTAGAGCTGTGATTTGAGCAGGATTGGCCTCGATGCCCCTAGCGCTCACAATGAAACCCAGGAATTTCCCAGACTCTACTCCGAATGAACATTTCAATGGATTGAGCTTCATTCCGTACTTCCAAAGAATTGAGAACATCTCTGCCAAGTGATCCATGTGGTCTACTGCTTTCTTTGACTTTACTAACATATCATCAACGTAGACCTCCATTGTTTTGCCGATCTGTGGCTTGAACATAGCGTTGACAAGTCTTTGGTATGTTGCCCCTGCATTCTTTAACCCGAATGGCATGACTTTGTAACAGTAGAGTCCCACATCTGTAATAAAGCTTGTGTCCTCCTGATCTGGTTCGTTCATCATAATCTGATTGTATCCGGAATAGGCATCCATAAAAGATAGCAACTCATGTCCAGCCGTCCCATCTACCAGTTGATCGATTCTGGGCAACGGGAAGCAGTCTTTGGGGCAAGCTTTGTTCAGATCTGAGAAATCAATGCATACTCTCCACTTTCCATTTGCCTTCTTAACCAGTACTGGATTCGAAACCCAATTTGGATAAGTAGATTCTTTGATGAAATTATTCTCTAAGAGGCGGTCTACTTCTTCCTTTAAAGCTGCTGATCTTTCTGGACCTTGAGTTCTTCTTTTCTGTTTTATCGGTGTGAATTTCGGATCGACATTCAGAGTATGAACAGCAATTGTTGGAGAGATTCCGCACATATCAGCATGACACCAAGCGAACACGTCCAGATTTGCTTTTAGGAATGATATCAGTGTATTTTGAACTGTGGCACTTAGTTGCGAACCCACATTAAGCACTTTATTTGGGTCTTTGGAGTCGACAGGTATTGGTACCGTAACTTCCACAGGTACCACTCTATTTTCCTCTGCACTGAATTTTCTGGGGTCCATTTCCCGCCTTGCACCACTATGCTCACCAGTGCAGGGGCCACCCTGTATTTGCTATAAGGTTGGGGTCTTGATGCGGAGGGGAGCTGCCGCATCTTTACCCATCTCTCTCTTTCTGGCTTCTCGAAGCTCTATAAGATAACATTCACGTCCAGCATTTTGATCTCCCTTGATGACACCAACACCATTTTCCATAGGAAACTTCATAGTTA
The DNA here is from genome assembly GCA_030737815.1 of Allium fistulosum. Classification (NCBI taxonomy): domain Eukaryota; kingdom Viridiplantae; phylum Streptophyta; class Magnoliopsida; order Asparagales; family Amaryllidaceae; genus Allium; species Allium fistulosum. The sequence continues at coordinate 416,382,069 of CM060907.1, read as the reverse complement.
GGCACCATGGGGCCAAAATGGCCTTGAATGCAGCTAGAGCTGGCCTGCCTAGGAAAGCATTGTAGGCAGAAAATCCATCGACAATCACAAAGGTTTGTTTTCGAGTTACCCTTTTCTGCCCTTCACCAAGTTCCACGAACAAATCGACAGTTCCGATTGGTTGCTGTGGTTCCCCAGTGAAACCAACGATCTTTTGTGAGGAAGCCTGAACATCGGTCATTGGGATCTTCATCTGGTCAAATGTTTTCTTGAAAAGTATATTGCAGGATGCACCGCAATCGATGAGTACTCGTCTTACTATTGCTGGCCCAATTCCTGTAGATATAACCAAGGGGTCTATGGTTGGAGCTTCAATACCAATAGAATCCCTAGCCTTGAACAAAATATCATTATCTGAAATCTTTTGCTGTTTTAGGGGTACTGTGTTTTCTACAGCAAAAACATCTTCTTCTGCCGGGACATACTTCAAAGCGTGAGCATATCGTTCCATCTCACCCCAGCTTTTGCCTGCTGGGTGTGGGCCCCCTGAAATGACGTTGATAACGGGCCTCTCAGATTCTTGTGCCGAAGCACCTTTGCCTGAGCCTGACGGCTGATTAGAGGGTTGTTGTTTCTGAGTAGATGAAGATGGATCACTTCTGTTTCTCTTGACATATTGTTGCAGCTTGTTTTCTCTCAATAATTCTTCAATTAAGCTCTTTAAGTGACGACAGTCATTGGTATCATGACCAGGTTGGTTGTGAAAACGACAGAACTTTCCATTTCTCATAGCGCCCTTTCCTGGTTTTATCTCGGCCGGTTTGGGATAATCCACATCATCTTTGGTGGCGAAGAAGATATTTTCCAGAGTGTCGGTCAATGGAGTAAAATCTGAGGGTTTGAAGAAGCGAGGCTTCTTTAAATCCTTTTGTTTCTTCCCCTCGTGATTTTCCCTTTTCTGACCTCCAGAATCTTTCTTTTCCGAAGCAGTAGTATTATTTTCCACCTTTGTTGATGCTGGAAGATTTTCCAAGCGTATGAATTCATCGGCTTTCTTGTAGAATTTCTCGAGAGAATTTGGCTCTTTCATCTTCAGCCATTTTCCAAATTCGCTCGATTTGTCGATAGCACGCATCAAATAGGTCAAGATCATCCGTGGCTCTGCGTTATCAACTTCCGCCAGAGCTATATTGAAACGGTTCAGGAATGATTTAATAGGTTCTCCCGGATTCTGTTCAAGACTGGATAATGACATTATGTCCTTTGCCTTTGAAGCATATAGCCTGAATTGCTCTTTAAACTTTCTAGTCAGATCGGAAAACTGATCTACTGATCGGACAGGGAGTTTAGTGAACCAGAGAAGTGCCACTCCTTCCAAATATACTGGGAAATACCGGCATTTGATTTCATCAGTTGCTCTCGCACCGGTCATGTGCCAATCATACTTATACAAGAATTGGTTTGGATCACTTGTTCCCCGATAAGCAGGAATGGTGGGGGGAACAAATTTTCTAGGAAATTCAGCCTTTAGGATCTTCTCGGTAAATGGAGTCTTGCTTGGCGCGAATCCCCATTCGCTTTCATCTTCACCTCTCTGCATGCTCTCTTTCATTATTTGCTTGATCATGCCAGAAAGATATTCCTCATTGTTCAAAGATTTTGCGGAGTAGACTTCTGCCATTTTCTCAGATGTTTGCCCGGGCAGATTTTCGTAGAAAATTGGCGATGGTCTAGATCCTTCAGCCCGGAGGGGTGCCCCTTCGGCAGCACCTGATCCCCCCTGAGGAATATTCCTCCCTCCGGAGTTGCGAAGAGCATCAGTGGTGTTTTCTTCATTACCCACTGGTCTCTGGTTGACACCAAGCAGAGCGTTCAGTTTTTCCATCATCAGATTGTTTTGGGTCTCAATCTGCTGGTATAGTCCGGATACAGCAGCGTCTAGCTCCTCTCGCGTCACCCCGACGCTTGGAGCTGCTTGACTTGGTGAAGCAGAGGTGGCGGTATCATCATGAACATTTTCAGATCTGACAACCTTTCGTTTCCTTCCAGGAGCCATTATGTCTGATAGACTTCTAGTTCTGTAGGAAATCTTTTCAACAAACTTGTGTGAAGCAATGATGGAATGGTAACCTGAGTTGGGATTCTCAGTGAAAGCACCAAAATGTTAACGTCAAATTGTGAACGCCAACACCCGGTGTGTGTAATAAGATTGTGAAAGCACCACCCGTGTAACGGGAACAGAAATCAAGCAGGAAAATAGCAGAAATGCAGTAAACGACAGCAGTTTATAGTGGTTCGGCTTAAGATTCAGCCTACGTCCACTTTGAATCTCTTTATTATTGAATCTGGTTACAAATTGGTACAAATCTCCTGTGAAAACAGTACAACTCGATCTCAAGAAGCAATCTTGACTACTAGCTCAATCTTCGGCGATGAAACTCGATGAATCCATGTCGGATGTTAAGAATTTCTCTCGAAGTTTGTTGTAGTGTCTTGAATGCTTGAAGGATCCTTGTTTGCTGAATGATTGGAGAGTTCGACAGAGTAACGGCGCTTTAGAAATGAATTGCCAAAAATCCTCTTCATGTTTGAAGTGGCGGGGTATTTATAGGAGCTGATCTGGACTCAGGAATTTTCTCTAAGTATTTAAGTCGTAGCCGACTTATGGTAGATCGGTGGCGAGTTAAGGAATAGGGTTAGGTCGGAACCTTCTTAAGTCGGAGCCTTTCATAACTCGGAATCTTCCTTAGGTCGTAGCCCTTGAGTCACAGACTACCTTAAGTCGGCAGGCTCCTAACTCGGCACACCTCTTAAGTCGGCAGCTCTTCTCAGTAGTTAGATCAGCAACTGTTGGGTCAGATTTCTCCTTAGGTCGTAGCCTGTTAAGTCAGAGGTCTTGTTAACTCGGAGCTTCCCTTAAGTCGGTTACGCCTTCAAATTGTTAGGTCGTCTTCTTTCTTAGGTCGGCAAGTACCTTAACTCGGCATACTTTCTTAGGCCGGCAAGCATCTTAACTCGGCATACTTTCTTAGGTCGGCAAGCTCTTCTCAGTAGTTAGATCAGCAACTGTTGGGTCAGATTTCTCCTTAGGTCGTAGCCTGTTAAGTCGGAGGTCTTGTTAACTCGGAGCTTCCCTTAAGTCGGTTACGCCTTCAAATTATTAGGTCGTCTTCTTTCTTAGGTCGGCAAGTACCTTAACTCGGCATACTTTCTTAGGCCGGCAAGCATCTTAACTCGGCATACTTTCTTAGGACGGCAAGCACCTTAACTCGGCATACTTTCTTAGGTCGTCAGTCGAAAAAGGGGATTAACAGTGGCCTAGATCACCGTACCGAGGAGTACGCCCGCTCCCCTGCAACACAAAGCCGGAACCATCCCTTACTGGATAATTCCGAATAAAATCACCCCACGGTTGTGTACTGCAACCGTACCACTAAGTCGAAAATAGAAAGGGACATCTAGACAGGGATGACCTTACTCTCAGTGGGCGCTACCCACGAAGCCTTGCTGCACCTCCCCTGTTTTAGCCATTCCCGGTTGATGAGGCTTGAGGTCACGATTACCTTTAATCAGAACACTTCACTTAGAATGCTCATCGTCCACCTGACGATGTGCTGAAAGCATTCAATCCATACAAGTTCGTTCCGGGTTCGAACGAAACCGAAGGCATTATCTCGTTACACTCGTTTTGGAATCACCCTCAGAGTTAACGACAATAACCCTTGCACTCTGAATCTTCATCTTCACTTGAGATTCACGACCTATCGTAATTTGGATCGATGTGGTATTCGGGTCTCCAGACCTGGAAATCCGGTATACGGAAACCCGATCCCGGTCTCATCGAAATCCAAAACGTATCTTTTAAGGCCAAGTTGTTTAAAGGTTTAAACAATTCAATTCAATACTTGAATTCACACAGCATTAACATAGATAAATATCACATATTTATCACAGATATATCCAATATCATATCACAGAATATCATAGTATATCATCTAATAGATATCAACCAAATCAGACATTCTACTCAACCATCATTCATAAGCAACCATTTATTAATCTCTATTATAATTAATTTAATCCACTTAAATTAAATTAATTACTTAAGAATTAATTCCTAACCTTGCTTAATCAATCATTAATTAATTACTTATCCATTTAATTAATTAATCATTCCTTTAATTGTTAATCACTCTTGATTAATTATCCATTAATCACATATAGTAATTATCCTTTAATTAATTTCACAAATTAATTATCCTTATCCATTTATAGTAATTAACCTTTAATTACTCTCATTAATTAATAATAATTAATGATCCTTAATTAATTACTTTAATTAATTAATTAACCTTTAATTAATTGCATTATCCTTTAATTAATTACATTAATTAATCATGCTTTAATAAATTTCTTTCATAAATCTACCTTAAATAATCATTAATAGTAATTAACTATACTTAATTACTTCTTAATTATTTATCATTTACTTTCATAAATCCTTTTTTGATTAATTACACCAATTACATTCAGTAATTCATTTATCAATTATTTGCATTAAGTAATTACACTTAACCAATCTTATTAAGTAATTACACTTAATAAATTTCCAAGTGACTATTCTTAATTAATTAACAAATTAATTTACTTAAATAAATCACATTTATTCCTAAATTATAACTGAGTAACTCATCCTTAATTACCCTTTAAACAAATTAATTAATCCTTGATTAATTATTCTTTAACTATTAATTAATAAACCTTAATTATTAATCAATATTCTTTAATACAAAGTAATCAATCCTTAATTACTTTTATAATTAATTAATTAAACTTAATTAACTAATTAATTATTCTTAATTATTAATTATTAAAACTTAATTATTAATTAACAACCTTAATTACCAATTTAATTAATCCATAATTATCTATTAATCTATCTTTAATAACAATTAATTAACCCTTAACAATAGTTAATTAATTCTTAATTAACTTTAATCAGAGATAAATAATCTCTTAATTATTAATTAAGAAAACTTAATTATTACTTAATAAAACTTGATTAAGTACTTCTTAATTACCATTTTAATTAACTCTTAATCATTTAATCAATCCTTATTAAATAAATTAATTAATCTTAATTTCTTAATTAAATTAATTAATTTCAACTTATTTAAAAATCTTAATTAATCTTAAGATAAAACATTATCATTTAAAAACATTTGATCTTAGTAATTAACTTACTTGATTTAAAATCATTAATTAAGTTAAAATAAATAATCATTAATTACTTATCCTTAATTATTAATTAAGGATCCTTAATTACAAGTTAATATAACACTTGAAACCTTAATTGTTAATTCATAAATCATTAATCACTTACTAATTTAATTAATAAATCATTCTTTATTTATCTCATTAACTATCAAACTTTAATTAAGTATTAAAATAAAACATTTCTTTATTACTTATCTTATTTTCAAATTAAATTTGAAAATAACTTAAAAATTTAACTTAATATATTTAAGTTAAATAAATCATACAACTTTAATTTTATTTAAAACATTTATTACAAAGAAATGAATTTCAAGACAATTTATTTAACTTGATTATTTAAAATTTAAAAACTTATTTTATTTAAATTTTAAAAACTGACTTAACATTATCTTTGGGTTTAACCCATATGTACTTGAACAAAACAAAGTACTTCTTCTTCTTTCCTTTTTATATAAAAGACTTTAGTTATAAATTTTTAAAACTATTTTAAAACATAAGAGCTCCCTCGAAATCTTTCAAATGACTCGAAGACTACCCGAGCCACAGCCTTTTCTTCCCCGAGTAATTTAAAAACTGTCTGGTTAAAAAAAATCAAACTGTTAAAACCTTACAGTTACTCTCACATGCTCGCAATATAAACCAAAGAAAAACTCGAGCAAAAACCTTTCTTCCCCGAAACTTACTCAAGAAAAACCCACTAACCCAAAAACAAATCAAACTGACACGCTGACACTCATCCTCGTTCACGTGCACGTGCACCACCCATCGATGAACTTCCGACCACCGCCAGTCTCTCCCACACGTCCACGATCTCTCCAGCATCCCATCGCAATCACTCAAACATCACCACTCGCCATGATACAAAATCGAGCCATCCAGTTGAACTGGAACCCAAACCAATTGCCAGGAAAAATCATCGCTGGTCCAATTCCGACCACCAGACGACGCGCCACCACAGTCACACTACCTTCGATCATCCACGAAGCCGTTCACTTGTTCCCATTGAACTCGATCAACTTGAGACACTGCCACGATCCATATTCCAGACCAAACAAAATCTAGGGTTTAAGCCCAGTTCGACCGATTGTTGAAGCCTTAGTGATAAATAAACTGATCTACCATTTTTTCAAATTCTCTGATTACCAGCTAGCTCCAGACGAAATCACGACCGCCAAAAATGTTCCGGTCATCAGAAATTGCTCAGAAAACATTTTTCCGATATTTCCAAAATGGATCTTCATTTTAATACTAAAAATTCTGATTTTCTTTTTAAAATTCATATCTTCCCATGACAATTCAATGTATATAATTGTTTCATCAAATTACATCATTTGATTTTTAATGTCTTAAAGGATTCCTACTGTTATTTTACAAAAACAAGCATATTTCAAAACATACTTATTTGTTTATATTTTTATTTCCTAGATCATGATAAAACTAAACCGATTTATCTTTAATTCAAGTCTTAACAATGAATAAATAAAAAGGTATGGGATTTGGCAAACTGCTTATCACAAAAATCTGGAAACAGAGGCATATATATACATAGTTCAATTCATACAAACAGTATACATCCATATCTATAAACATGCAAAGTTACTTCATTCAACAATCATATGAAAGTAATTTAATTCATTTTAACTGTTGAAAAGATTGTTTACTCACCTTTTATGTTGAACAGAGAAACTGGAAGCTTTTTGAAACAGAATTGCTTCATTCCTTTAAAAACTGAAGAGCTTGCTTTTAAAAACGGAAACACTTGCTTTTGAAACTTTAAAAACAGGAAGGCTCTTGAAACTCCAGATTTACTTGCATGCACTTGGAATGGTGACAGACTTGATTTTGAAACAAGCAAATGGTTAAAGGCTTTTGAAAGAGCATTGGAGATTAGTATTGAAATATAGTTTCAGGTATTTTGAACTTGAGAATTGATTTTGGGTTTGAGGATGATTTGATTTCAGGTTTTAGTTTACAGGCTTGATCCTTAATTTTGGTTTTACAGGGCATTGATTTTGATTAGAGGAAGGTTTCAGGTTGTAAATTCTTTTGATTTTTGGTTTGAGAGGTGATTTCAGTTTTGGTTGAAGATGATTACGGTTTGTAGATTTTCTGATTTTGGTTGTCTTTGAGAAATGAGATTAGAAAAAGAAAAGAGAATGAAGAGGTAGGCTTTTATAACTTAAATTCATGGTTTATTAAAAATCAAAGAAAAATGATAATAAAAATGACACTTGTCTTTACAATTCTTATTATGTTAACACATGTTACTTAAGATGTTTAGAACTTAACACTTGTCCTTATTTATTTTTATATTATTATTATTTTTTTAAAAAGATTTTAAAAGCTTTTATATTTATTTCCTAAATAGATAAATACATATTTTATTTAATAAATGCTTTCCTATATTATAAATAAATGAAATCTTTAAAAGAAAATAAAATAAAAACCCATTTATATTCTAATAAAATTATATAAAATATATTTAATTCATTTTTAAGTGTAAATATACCTTTTGTATTTATTTACTATTAAATAAATACTTCCTAAATTTTATATAAATAAATTTCTTTTAAAGAAAATATTGTAAAACAAATCTTATTTTAAATAAAGCCTTGTTCATATATTTTATACCCAAATATATTAAAATAATTATCTTTTAAAGATTCAAATTTAAATCCAGATTCAAATTCAAATTTTACTTTTAAAATCCAATTTGAAAATCAACTCAACATTTATATTTTTAAATAAACACATTGTTAAGTTTGAAATTGATTATTTCATTTAAAAACAACTCAAGGCATATATATATACATTTAAACAATACTTATTAAATTTGAAAATGATAAGTCTATTTAAAAATCAATTTTATAAAATAACACAATTTAAATAATTATCTTATTACAAATTAATCTATAACCATAATTAAAACATCATATTATTTTTATTTGGTTATTTATATTTGAAAATAACAATTTTATCCATTTAAAAATAATTTAAATTAAGAGATTATCACCTTTTAAACTCCTTGAAATTCTGGGATATCACATTCCTCCCCCCTTAAAAGAATTTCGTCCCCGAAATTTAAAACAAAAGATAATCCAAAGGTTTTTAATTTATTTCAACCAATTTTAAAATAATTCAATCATACTTATCAGCCATACACTATCAAACAAACAACCATTCATCCAAACAAACAATTTCATCCAAACGAACAATTTCATCCAACAACAACTCTAGCTATCCGGACATAGATCCGGATAAGCTCCCTAAAATTATTCCGAGTTTCCCAAATACAGATACTGGGTTACTCGCTCTACTAAATCCAAAATGACAATTCAATACCGAAGCCAAAACACTTATCCTCACAAAAACTCAGAAAGATCCAATATACTCGGAGCTATCTTTCTAGTCTTACCCAATCTTAATTGCTCCATTTACCGAAGAAATAACAACGAAGTCCTTCGAATTTCAAATTCTACATTTCTAATTCACAGAACTCTTCTGACGATTCTGGGCTGCCTTCATCCTTCCTGATCAGCTCAACCATCGCTGATGCTTCTCGAAACAAATAGGACAAAAAAAACAATCCAATAAACAGATCCTCTCAAGATCTACAGAAATCCAGAACTCAAACTCTACTCCACAATCATCGGTAGATTCCAAATACTTCTCCTATCCGGAAAAGACAAAACAGATGCTCTCACCAATCTGACCTCAAATCTAGAAAAACTTCCTGTAGGAACCCTCTAATCCAAACACTGCAACTTCCGGTTGCTTCCACTCTAGAACAACTACTACCAAGCTTTCGCTGCTCAACTCTGATCTGGATGTCGTCGATGAACACGAGCACAAACTTGACCAATACTTTCCAGAAAATCTCTGACAACTCTATAACTCCAACATCCTCTAGAGATGCCTCAAACCCAAGCAAAAGATTACTCAAGAGAATACTCAATTATCGCAAGTCACTTTTGCGATTCTATCCAGTCCAATATCCAAAAATACTGTTCTTTCTTAACCCATCAGAACAGTCTAGTGCTTGACCAATCCATTTTGAAAAATGAATTTACTCCGCAGCTTCTGAACTCCACTCTACGAAACTGCTAAGCCAAAAGATCTTCCAGCAGGAACACAGAACACTCGAGCTGCACCGCTGACACGGATGACAAAGACTCCTTATCCAAAGCTTCTGAAGAAACTCGGACCTCAGACCAAACACAAACATCATGCTGAACTCAGCCACAACACTGAAGCAGACACACATCCTCAAACTTGCTCCAAAAGAAAACATCGTCGGAGATATCCATAGTCACTGCATCTCATCACGCAGTTACTACTTTCCGAGGTATCAAGATACCATTACTTGCTTCTGCTCAACCAACAGATCCAAACTCTCAAAAATCCACTCACACGAGCGCGATCAAACTTATACTTCAATGATGGACTCCGAACCTTAACAAATTTCCTTCAGAGATCAATGAAATCTTTACACCATATCAAAACTCACTCGAGACGGTATTGGGTCTACAGTCTCGACAGATATATTTCCAACCTCAAACATCCAAACTCCAATCATTGGTAGTCGTGTTACACACATCACTACCCTATCTACCTTTATAACTTATTTGGAAAACCCGAACAGATAATCCAACAAATAGGTAGAATAGATATATATATATAGTAAAAATTACAAATACGCTCTCTCAAGATAGACACCACTCCAGAGCCTAGGTATTCACTCAACCTATCGCTCTGATACCAAATGTGACGTCCCGGCTTTCATCGACCAGAAAGTCGTATCGCTAATAAGAAAGAAAGGGATAGAAAGAGAAAAGAAGAGAAGAAAGAAAGAAACAACAACAGAATCTAAACAGCGGAACGAATAAATTATATTAATAACATAAACTATTACATAGTATCATATACAACAACTATCAGAGTTACACAACATATACAACACATACTAGACAGTTATAAACACCTGTCTAGTTTCTACAATATAAGATACAACACAGATAACAATGACTCAGAGATCAACACAGCGGAACTACTATATCTCTACAGCGCTGAAGCCTCCTGCTCCATTGCTCCTCCAGATAACTCGTCAAAGCAAACCTGACTCTCTTGGCTACTCGTAAAAATTTGAGTACCCAAGAGTTTATATAAAACAGAAATAAACACTTGGGTCAGACATGGGTCTGGTGTGAGTAAACGTTTAACTTACTTAACTTCAAAACCTTTGAAATCAAAAGGTATCACGTAAGACTTCCCACACATAAACATGGAAAAGTTTTTACCTTACGCTAACCAAAACTTGATAGGAAATCTGGTTATATTATAATAGGTCTAGGGTTTTCAAATAAATATGAAATAGCTGAAATTGTTACATTATTAAATTCCAGCATACTAGCCAACAAAGTGGGTTATACAATCAAGTCCGTTATCACTTATTGGAAGTTGGATTTCCATACAATGGCAGGGCTACTGGGGTACCGCCCGTCACAGTACGTGGCCTAGATCACCGTACCGAGGAGTACGCCCGCTCCCCTGCAACACAAAGCCGGAACCATCCCTTACTGGATAATTCCGAATAAAATCACCCCACGGTTGTGTACTGCAACCGTACCACTAAGTCGAAAATAGAAAGGGACATCTAGACAGGGATGACCTTACTCTCAGTGGGCGCTACCCACGAAGCCTTGCTGCACCTCCCCTGTTTTAGCCATTCCCGGTTGATGAGGCTTGAGGTCACGATTACCTTTAATCAGAACACTTCACTTAGAATGCTCATCGTCCACCTGACGATGTGCTGAAAGCATTCAATCCATACAAGTTCGTTCCGGGTTCGAACGAAACCGAAGGCATTATCTCGTTACACTCGTTTTGGAATCACCCTCAGAGTTAACGACAATAACCCTTGCACTCTGAATCTTCATCTTCACTTGAGATTCACGACCTATCGTAATTTGGATCGATGTGGTATTCGGGTCTCCAGACCTGGAAATCCGGTATACGGAAACCCGATCCCGGTCTCATCGAAATCCAAAACGTATCTTTTAAGGCCAAGTTGTTTAAAGGTTTAAACAATTCAATTCAATACTTGAATTCACACAGCATTAACATAGATAAATATCACATATTTATCACAGATATATCCAATATCATATCACAGAATATCATAGTATATCATCTAATAGATATCAACCAAATCAGACATTCTACTCAACCATCATTCATAAGCAACCATTTATTAATCTCTATTATAATTAATTTAATCCACTTAAATTAAATTAATTACTTAAGAATTAATTCCTAACCTTGCTTAATCAATCATTAATTAATTACTTATCCATTTAATTAATTAATCATTCCTTTAATTGTTAATCACTCTTGATTAATTATCCATTAATCACATATAGTAATTATCCTTTAATTAATTTCACAAATTAATTATCCTTATCCATTTATAGTAATTAACCTTTAATTACTCTCATTAATTAATAATAATTAATGATCCTTAATTAATTACTTTAATTAATTAATTAACCTTTAATTAATTGCATTATCCTTTAATTAATTACATTAATTAATCATGCTTTAATAAATTTCTTTCATAAATCTACCTTAAATAATCATTAATAGTAATTAACTATACTTAATTACTTCTTAATTATTTATCATTTACTTTCATAAATCCTTTTTTGATTAATTACACCAATTACATTCAGTAATTCATTTATCAATTATTTGCATTAAGTAATTACACTTAACCAATCTTATTAAGTAATTACACTTAATAAATTTCCAAGTGACTATTCTTAATTAATTAACAAATTAATTTACTTAAATAAATCACATTTATTCCTAAATTATAACTGAGTAACTCATCCTTAATTACCCTTTAAACAAATTAATTAATCCTTGATTAATTATTCTTTAACTATTAATTAATAAACCTTAATTATTAATCAATATTCTTTAATACAAAGTAATCAATCCTTAATTACTTTTATAATTAATTAATTAAACTTAATTAACTAATTAATTATTCTTAATTATTAATTATTAAAACTTAATTATTAATTAACAACCTTAATTACCAATTTAATTAATCCATAATTATCTATTAATCTATCTTTAATAACAATTAATTAACCCTTAACAATAGTTAATTAATTCTTAATTAACTTTAATCAGAGATAAATAATCTCTTAATTATTAATTAAGAAAACTTAATTATTACTTAATAAAACTTGATTAAGTACTTCTTAATTACCATTTTAATTAACTCTTAATCATTTAATCAATCCTTATTAAATAAATTAATTAATCTTAATTTCTTAATTAAATTAATTAATTTCAACTTATTTAAAAAACTTAATTAATCTTAAGATAAAACATTATCATTTAAAAACATTTGATCTTAGTAATTAACTTACTTGATTTAAAATCATTAATTAAGTTAAAATAAATAATCATTAATTACTTATCCTTAATTATTAATTAAGGATCCTTAATTACAAGTTAATATAACACTTGAAACCTTAATTGTTAATTCATAAATCATTAATCACTTACTAATTTAATTAATAAATCATTCTTTATTTATCTCATTAACTATCAAACTTTAATTAAGTATTAAAATAAAACATTTCTTTATTACTTATCTTATTTTCAAATTAAATTTGAAAATAACTTAAAAATTTAACTTAATATATTTAAGTTAAATAAATCATACAACTTTAATTTTATTTAAAACATTTATTACAAAGAAATGAATTTCAAGACAATTTATTTAACTTGATTATTTAAAATTTAAAAACTTATTTTATTTAAATTTTAAAAACTGACTTAACATTATCTTTGGGTTTAACCCATATGTACTTGAACAAAACAAAGTACTTCTTCTTCTTTCCTTTTTATATAAAAGACTTTAGTTATAAATTTTTAAAACTATTTTAAAACATAACAGCTCCCTCGAAATCTTTCAAATGACTCGAAGACTACCCGAGCCACAGCCTTTTCTTCCCCGAGTAATTTAAAAACTGTCTGGTTAAAAAAAATCAAACTGTTAAAACCTTACAGTTACTCTCACATGCTCGCAATATAAACCAAAGAAAAACTCGAGCAAAAACCTTTCTTCCCCGAAACTTACTCAAGAAAAACCCACTAACCCAAAAACAAATCAAACTGACACGCTGACACTCATCCTCGTTCACGTGCACGTGCACCACCCATCGATGAACTTCCGACCACCGCCAGTCTCTCCCACACGTCCACGATCTCTCCAGCATCCCATCGCAATCACTCAAACATCACCACTCGCCATGATACAAAATCGAGCCATCCAGTTGAACTGGAACCCAAACCAATTGCCAGGAAAAATCATCGCTGGTCCAATTCCGACCACCAGATGACGCGCCACCACAGTCACACTACCTTCGATCATCCACGAAGCCGTTCACTTGTTCCCATTGAACTCGATCAACTTGAGACACTGCCACGATCCATATTCCAGACCAAACAAAATCTAGGGTTTAAGCCCAGTTCGGCCGATTGTTGAAGCCTTAGTGATAAATAAACTGATCTACCATTTTTTCAAATTCTCTGATTACCAGCTAGCTCCAGACGAAATCACGACCGCCAAAAATGTTCCGGTCATCAGAAATTGCTCAGAAAACATTTTTCCGATATTTCCAAAATGGATCTTCATTTTAATACTAAAAATTCTGATTTTCTTTTTAAAATTCATATCTTCCCATGACAATTCAATGTATATAATTGTTTCATCAAATTACATCATTTGATTTTTAATGTCTTAAAGGATTCCTACTGTTATTTTACAAAAACAAGCATATTTCAAAACATACTTATTTGTTTATATTTTTATTTCCTAGATCATGATAAAACTAAACCGATTTATCTTTAATTCAAGTCTTAACAATGAATAAATAAAAAGGTATGGGATTTGGCAAACTGCTTATCACAAAAATCTGGAAACAGAGGCATATATATACATAGTTCAATTCATACAAACAGTATACATCCATATCTATAAACATGCAAAGTTACTTCATTCAACAATCATATGAAAGTAATTTAATTCATTTTAACTGTTGAAAAGATTGTTTACTCACCTTTTATGTTGAACAGAGAAACTGGAAGCTTTTTGAAACAGAATTGCTTCATTCCTTTAAAAACTGAAGAGCTTGCTTTTAAAAACTGAAACACTTGCTTTTAAAACTTTAAAAACAGGAAGGCTCTTGAAACTCCAGATTTACTTGCATGCACTTGGAATGGTGACAGACTTGATTTTGAAACAAGCAAATGGTTAAAGGCTTTTGAAAGAGCATTGGAGATTAGTATTGAAATATAGTTTCAGGTCTTTTGAACTTGAGAATTGATTTTGGGTTTGAGGATGATTTGATTTCAGGTTTTAGTTTACAGGCTTGATCCTTAATTTTGGTTTTACAGGGCATTGATTTTGATTAGAGGAAGGTTTCAGGTTGTAAATTCTTTTGATTTTTGGTTTGAGAGGTGATTTCAGTTTTGGTTGAAGATGATTACGGTTTGTAGATTTTCTGATTTTGGTTGTCTTTGAGAAATGAGATTAGAAAAAGAAAAGAGAATGAAGAGGTAGGCTTTTATAACTTAAATTCATGGTTTATTAAAAATCAAAGAAAAATGATAATAAAAATGACACTTGTCTTTACAATTCTTATTATGTTAACACATGTTACTTAAGATGTTTAGAACTTAACACTTGTCCTTATTTATTTTTATATTATTATTATTTTTTTAAAAAGATTTTAAAAGCTTTTATATTTATTTCCTAAATAGATAAATACATATTTTATTTAATAAATGCTTTCCTATATTATAAATAAATGAAATCTTTAAAAGAAAATAAAATAAAAACCCATTTATATTCTAATAAAATTATATAAAATATATTTAATTCATTTTTAAGTGTAAATATACCTTTTGTATTTATTTACTATTAAATAAATACTTCCTAAATTTTATATAAATAAATTTCTTTTAAAGAAAATATTGTAAAACAAATCTTATTTTAAATAAAGCCTTGTTCATATATTTTATACCCAAATATATTAAAATAATTATCTTTTAAAGATTCAAATTTAAATCCAGATTCAAATTCAAATTTTACTTTTAAAATCCAATTTGAAAATCAACTCAACATTTATATTTTTAAATAAACACATTGTTAAGTTTGAAATTGATTATTTCATTTAAAAACAACTCAAGGCATATATATATACATTTAAACAATACTTATTAAATTTGAAAATGATAAGTCTATTTAAAAATCAATTTTATAAAATAACACAATTTAAATAATTATCTTATTACAAATTAATCTATAACCATAATTAAAACATCATATTATTTTTATTTGGTTATTTATATTTGAAAATAACAATTTTATCCATTTAAAAATAATTTAAATTAAGAGATTATCACCTTTTAAACTCCTTGAAATTCTGGGATATCACATAAATTTAATATAGACATACCCTCAAAGCAAATTAGGATAAGTATCTCTAATCCCATCCTTTGTCTCCCATATACAGTCCTTCTCATTTTCGCTCCACTTAACTTTTACTAAAATAATTGTCTTATTCCTTAATCTCTTCTCATCTCTAGCTATAACCCGAACTGGTTGTCTAAAAATAGTCAAATTAGCCTCTACCACTAATTCATCCAACCCTGTCGGAGGAATAGTACTCTCTGGATCATGGACATACTTACGGAGATGAGGCACATGAAATACGTTATGGACACCTACTGTTAACCAAGAAATATCCTCAAGAATAAAAGCATGAAAGAAGGAACATGAGAGCATTAGTAAAGACCAAAAACCACCAAGAAGATCTGATTAATCATAGATTCTGGCAAAAAGGTAAAAGCACACCAGTAGTACCTTTCGATGTGGTCAAAAGAGCATTTCGACTACATCAACAAGGAGCTTTCGACAAGGTTGGAGGCTACCCTTCGAAGTCCATAGGCAATGCGCTCCCTCCATATACCCTGAACCGCTCAAGACGTTTGGTTTCGTCTCATTATATGCACATTGGAGGGGTCGTACACTAAATTAGCCCTTTCGAGAACATACTTAGCCTTCGAAATGGTTAGAGCCACTTTCACCCATAAAGGAAGAGTTAAACACCTACTGCCATAAGAACATAGGGTTTTGAGTTAATTGAGGCAAAAGCTTTCGAAGGAGTTCATTTGAAACAAAGCCTTTTCCGGTGTTTCAACCCCATCAAGGCCAAAGGAAGACTGGTTCCGACAACGTCGAAGGCAAGCATCCAAATCAACCTTGTGGCACATCAACATTCAAGTAAAAAAAATGCAACAATAGACCTTTCGACAAGGTTGAAAGGTTGTCAAGCAACCCCCTCTCGACAAGGTTGAAGAGGAACAAAGCAAAAGAAAGAGGCCTAACCTCAAGCAGCAACAGAACGATGACTAAAACTCTTTCGACTAGGTCGAAAGGTATAGCTTAATGAACATTCATGAAAGCAAAAGGGAAGACCCTCCAACCATATCGGTAGCTTGGGGGCGAAAGGTCCAAATCCGCACCTATAAATATGACCCTAGGGGTCAGTGATTATAAGGGCTGATTTTTTCCACTCCTCACTTATAGGTTTCTTAAACTTGTAAAACCTAATTCTCAATTGAAATTGGGAGTTTGGTAAATATGTATAATTGAGTTTAATAAAAAGAAGATTATGATAATTGTGTTCGCTTAGTAGCTCAAATTTCCTCGCTTATTAGTGAGTCGATGCCTTCTCAACTCAGTTACTTCCAGAAACCATTAGGTTCTTAACCTAAGAATCCTTTTCTTGGTCGAAAGGTGCCTTCAACATTGTTCCCAGTTATCTTATGCGAAACGAATAATTAAAAGAGAGTTTACCCTTTCGGCTGCGTCGAAAGGTCCTATAGACAAGACCTAATCATTTTTTACTGATCAGAAAAGCCCAAACTAGCTTCACCTATTCAAAAGGTGGATTTGAAAGCATCATCCCTATTTTAACTTCTCATTTGGGGTGTTGACAAATTTTATTTTCAACATTTTTGGCACGAGAAGGAGGGCTTGAACCTCCGATTTCTAACAACATTCATCTTCGATCAATTGCATAAAGAACTTCGTTTAAAAGAGGAATATGGTAAAAGCTAAGAGTGATAACAATTAACCAAGCGAAGAGGTTACATCACAGTCAACCTTTAAAGGGCACATGGTCCGAAGCTCTAACCTAGGGAATATAAAATTAGGGCAACCCTCGACCCTATCAAAATTGGAAAGAAATGTGACTAAGGTCTAGAATCAACGACCACAGATGATAGCAATACAAGAATGTTCTGAAAAAGCACCATCCTGAGAATCATTAAATATTATGGAAATGGAGGTTGAATCACAGCCTCCAAATGAGGAAGAGGATCAAGAATTGAACCAGGAAAGTCGAATAAGAGGGCCCCTCGAGCAATCAAATAGCCCAGTTCAAGGAAATAGTAGAAATAACCACGAATATGAGACTGACCAAGATGACAACCTACCTCATATGGTGGTAAATGCACTTAGAGAAAAAGAAATTTATGATCCTGAAGAATATGTTATCCTGCAAAAGGCTCCCTTTTTCGAAGAAATAATGGCAGCAAATCTCCCTCCACACATCAAAATTTCTTCACTAAAATATGATGGAACAACTAACCCAAATGATCACCTTGTCATCTTTGAAAACTGGATGAACTTGTACAATGCTCCAAATGCAGTTCGCTGTAAACTTTTTCCCATAACTTTTCAAGGAGCGGCAACTAAATGGTATAGGAGATACCGAATAGAAACCATCTATTCTTGAGAACAATTTACTTGTGACTTCGCGGCCCAATTTTCTATATTCAAAGATACAACTATGGACTTTAGCTTACTAGCAACCATCAGACAAAAGCCAAGGGAGCTACTTAGAGGGTATTTAAAAAAATTCAGTGCAGAAGAATTAAGATCAGAAAGTACAACTGATAGAGAAAAGCTTATGGCTGTTCAGTCAGGGCTAATTGAACAAACTCCCTTCTAGAAAGACCTTTATATCAATGGATGCAAAGATCTACAGTATTTCTTTCTCCGAGCTGAGAAGTTTATTCCGATGGACGAGATGCATCACGATAAGAAAGAATTTCAACAAGAATCCAAGTAGGAAAAATATGATTTTAAGCGTCCTGAAAAGAGGCCAAGGGAAAATGGAAACCCAAAGGGAAGTCGAAGAAAGAATTCCAAAACAAATTGTGCAGTCTTGAATAAACCGCTATCCTACATATTCACTAAGAAGAAAAGAAATTAGAATTTTGTTGCACCTTAGAAGGTCCAAAGTGCCCCAGAGCCAAATAAAGGAGGAAGTTACTGCGAGTACCATAAAGCAAATAGACATGAAACTGATGAATGTCGTGTCCTATAAGAGAAAGTTCAAGGCATGATCAGGTTAGGATTTTTATAGGATTCGTTAAAGAAACCTGAAAGACATCTTATTCAAGCTGGGAGGAATGCAATTCAATGACTCCAAAATGCAGATTCATATCAAGTCACGAAGTCTCACAGCCTAAGTTCACCTATGAGCTTCCTATATCATTCTTTACATCATTTTAATTCAATTTGTATTTCCATTCATACATAGATTTGTGTTGTGCATTGTCCATGTACTGATTAAAATTCGAGTGTTATTACAGGAAAAACAAAAATCAGTCCAAAGCTTTTAAGAAACACAAGAAGCATAACAAACATCTAGACTGCTTGGAATGGCGACTCATATGCCAGAAACAAGTTGATTATCAGTACTTCAGTCGACACAATATAAAGGCCTCCCTCTAGAAAATGTCAAACCACTGTCGAACTCAACATCAATTTAGGAAAAGTCCATATATGCCAACTTTATTTTTAGCAAATGATTTTAAAGGAAATTTCTCAAATATATCCTTTTAAGAAAACTATTTTCAATTACCCCGCGGCCTGGGTGAAAACAAATACCTATTTATTCCAAAGGCAGATTTATGTAACCAATTTGAGATATTATATAACATTAATAAATGCAAAGAAAAGATTTCAAAATAAGCAATTTCAGAATTTTGAAGTTTACTAAAATTATGGGCAGAGGAAAGTCTATTTATACCTTTTCAAAAAAGATTTTGAAAGCACAAAAAGTTTATTGGAACTCAAACTAGAGAATCCTATTCCCAACTAAAAGATTGTTGGTTCATGAATCATGACCTCCTAGTCTCCTATATGAGATTTGTGTCTCCATTATGAGAACAACAAGAATGTTCTTCTAGAAGAATAAATTGAGAAAAACTCTTTTATCAAAAGGATTCATGAGTCCACACTATTTTTCAAAAGATAGCCCTTCAATATATTAGAAGGGTTTAATTACAAAATTCTTTCTCTCAAAGGAGACCCCATTTTAATTGGCCAAAAATTATTTTCATATACAAATACTCAAGCCTATGATGTTATTATGTAGTACCTCCTAGAGAGAGGGACAAGCCCACGAATGCTATTCCGTGGCACCTTTTAGAGGGAGGGACATAAGCCTACGATGCTATTCTATAGCATCTCCTAGAGGGAGAGATAGAACCACTAACGTCAAAACCACCTCTTAGGGGATGTGTCAGGGTATCACCAATCAACGACCTTCTAGAGGAAGGCTAGCTAAGTATACATCCCTTTGAGACAAGGGAAGCCTAGAGAGAGGCTCATCAAACAATGTACTAAGATGTCCAATCCTAGAGAGAGGCTCATCGAAGTGTGGACTGAGACGTCCAAGCCCAGAGGAGGCTCCAAACAAATGAATAAGAACAAAGACAACTACAACTCAAGGCAATGGCCAAAACCCAAGAGAATAAAGGGTTAAAGAAAGAAATCTATCTATCAACTGAGACAATGTTGGAATCCTAAAGAGGGATGCATATAGAGGCAACAGGACAAAGATGTCTAATACTTTAATCAAAAGCAGACAAAAGAGTCCAAAATCATATCCAAAAGAGGCAAGATACGAATTAGCATATCTTATAACATCTACTAATTGAAAAGTAATTTCGATAGAAAAGGATTAAGAAATCTGTATCACAAGAGAAGGCACAAGATTGGAAAATGGAAAAGAGAATCCATAATATGGTAGCAAAAGCAAAGATTTCAACCAAAGCCATTAGAATGGAATAAGAAACAAGTTACCACTAATGATAGTAGAAACTACACACAAAGAATAGATTGAGTAAACAACTACTGAATCCCCGGAAATAAGGTGATCCCTTAGAACAAGAGAAAACTCTACAAGTATATGGGGAGCCAATATTCCAATTCATCACAAGGCTTTGTAGATGAGACCCAACTCCAATGTATCAAACACTACTAACCTATAGGTCTAGGAATTTGCTATTTGGATTTATTGAATTTACTATGGCCAGGCAAACTTCTGATTTCGGTATTGGATGAATTTCTAATATTCTTTTTGTCATATGAGATCCTGACAAGATTTTGGTTGAATTCCTGATTTTGTGGACTTTTAATTCCTCTGACTAATTTTTGGATTTGGTCAATCCTGAATTCCTACATTTACTTTATGATGATTTATTAGTTTCATGAACTTTCAATTTCCTCACTGACCTTTTTGGCGATTCATGAGTTCTACGTGTTACATTTCCCCATTGAAATTTCATGATGATTTCCCATTGATCACTTGTTTCATGAGTTTGTGATTTCTTGATTCCCATTATTGAGTTTTATGATGATTTTTGGATTTTCCATTGATTTCATGATTTTGAGTAAGATGGACCGGTTTCGAATCACATTTTTGGGATTTTTGGTTTTTGAGCTCCCTTTTTATAACAGTTTCCAAATTTAATGAAATTTAGATTTCCTTGTTGATTTTTGTGGTGATTGATTTATTTTTCATTCCTAATTTCCTTATTTGGATTTTTGCTGACCTTTAACTGAGCTTTTGACTTGATAAATAAATTCTGAATTACTTGCGATTTTCATGACGATTTGTGAATTTCTTATTTCCTTATTGAATGTTTGATAATCCATTATGAGATTTCCGATTTAGTGAATTTCAAATTTCCTTAGGGATCTTTGTGATGATCGATGAATTTTGTATTTTTTAATTTTCTCAATGGATTTGTAATGATCTCTTATGGGATTTCTGATACGACGAATTTTGAATTTCCTTGCTAGTTTTTATAGTTATTTATGAACCTTATGTTCCTCATTTCCTTGTTGAAATTTTGATGATCTTCTGCCAGTTTTCCAATTTAGTGAACCTTGCACTTTTATGAATTTTGATAAAGGTTTATGATTTTTATATTCTCAATTGCCTTATTGGATCTTTGGATCCCTGATTTTGTGAATCCTGGATTTCTTTATTCGTCTTACATAAAGATTTGTGGGTTTTGTATTTATGATTTCCGAGTTGAAATTTTTAATGAACACTCATTGGATGTCTGGTTTAGCGAGTTCTAATGTTTTCTTGAGGGTTTCAATGATAATTTATGGATTACATGTGCATGATTTCCTCATTGGATTTTTGATGATCTCTTGTTAGATTCAAGATTTTATGGATTTTAAACCTCCTTGTGAATTTTGTTAGTAATTTGTGAGTTTCACACTTTTGATTAAGACCCCCATTGGGGTTCCCGACTTTGAAGAATTTTGTATTTTATTATTGAATTTTATGGTGGTTTGTGAATTTCCCAGTAAAACTAAAATTCAGTTTCAATACAAGATGTTCATATCACCAAATGAAATTGGTACTAATTTGCTTATTACTTTATCACTAAGTAAGAATTATTGATTAATAGTGTTAAGAGAAATTTGACTCAAGGAAGGAATATCTGGAGACAATAGGGGAATCTCTCCTAAATTTCATTCAATTGAATCATTGTCTGCAAATCAGGTGATACCATTTCACGTTCTTAATCATATATATCTCAGGATATTATATCCAAAAATATTAACGAACAACGTCTTGAACGTTAACTCTATAAGTTCAAAATTACCCCTTAAGGTTTCCTAACAAGATAATAATCTTAATAGAAGTTATTTTCTATTTCATGGAAAATAAAAAGAGAAGTTCCTTAGAGTTTTTGCCCTAAAGAACAAAAGCTTCTTTCATACTAAGGGGGAGGGGGGCTAAATGTTAACCAAGAAATATCCTCAAGAATAAAAGCATGAAAGAAGGAACAGGAGAGCATTAGTAAAGATCAAAAAGCACCAAGATGATCTGGTTAATCATTGCTTCCAGCAAAGAGGTGCAGCAAAGAGGTGAAAGCACAGCAGTAGTACCTTTCAATGAGGTCAAAACAGCAATTCGACTACATCAACAAGGAGCTTTCGTCAAGGTTGGAGGCTGTTCGAAGTTCATAGGCAATGCACTCCCTCCACAAACCCTGAACCGCTAAAGATGTTTGGTTTCGTCTCATTGTATGCACATTAGAGGGGTCTTACACTAAATTAGCCCTTTCGAGAGCATACATAGCCTTTCGAAACGGTTAGAGCCACTTTCACCCATGAAGGAAGATTAAAACACCTGCTGCTATAAGAACACATGGTTTCGAATTAATCAAGGCAAAAGCTTTCGAAGGAGTTCATTTGAAACAAAGCCTTTTCAATTGTTTCAACCCCATCAAGGCCAAAGGAAGATTGGTTTCGACAGCGTCGAAGTCCAACATCCAAATAAACCATGTGGCACATTAGCATTCAAGTCAAAAAAAGCGCAACAATAGAGGACGAAAGGATTTCAAGCAATAACCTCTCGACAAGGTCAAAGGGGAACAAAGCAAAAGAAAGAGGCCTAACCTCAAGCAGCAAGAGAAGGATGACTAAAACCCTTTCGACTAGGTCGAAAGGTATAGCTCAATGGAAATTCACGAAAGCAAAGGGGAAGACCCTCCAACCATGTCGGTTGCTTAGGGGTGAAAGGTCCAAATCCGTGCCTATAAATATGAACCCAAGGGTCAGTGATAGGGGGCTTATTTCTTCAAATCTTCACTTATATGTTTCTTAAATTTGTAAATCAATTCTCAAATCAAATTGGGGATTTGGTCAATTTGTACAATTGAGTTCAATAAAAAGATGATTGTGATAATTGTGTTCACTTAGTAGCTCAGATTTCCTCGCTTATTAGTGAGTCGATGCCTTCTGAACTCAGTTACTTCCAGAAACCATTATGTTCTTAACCTAAGAATCCTTTTCTTGGTTGAAAGGTGCTTTTGACATTATTCCTAGTGACCTCATTTGTAAGGAATGATTAAAAGAGAGTTTACCCTTTCGGTTGTGTCGAAAGGCCCTAAGGACAAGACCTAATCATTTTTACTCATCAGAAAAGCCCAAACTAGCTTCCCCTATTAAAAAGGTGGATTCGAAAGCATCATCCCTATTTCAACTTCTCATTTAGAGTGTTGACAAGTTTTCCTGTCAACGCCTACCATACTGTTCGGCAACTCTACTCTGTATACGAGCTTTCCAATCCTCTCTAAAATCTGGAATGGACAAACATATCTCGGGGCTAACTTCTCGGACTTTCCAAATCGCACCACACCCTTCATGGGTGATATCTTAATGAAAAACTTATCTCCAACTGAGAATTGTAGGTATTTACGCCTTTTATCCGCATAACTCTTCTGTCTAGACTGAGCTTCTTTATCCTTCCTCAGATTAACTCAACCTTTTATGACGCCTCTCTAACTAGCTCTGGACCTATGACTAATCTGTCTCCAGTCTCCAACCAACATGCTGGTGATTTTCATGGCCTTCCATACAAAGCGTCAAAAGGCGTCATTCCTATACTAGTCTGATAACTATTATTACAGGAAAACTCAACCAAATGTTGGTGAACCTCCTAAGATCCACCAAAGTCCAGTACACATGCTCTCAATAAATCCTCGAGTACCTTATTGACTCTCTCTGTCTGGCCGTCTGTCAGAGGGTGATATGCAGTACTCATATTCAGCTTGGTACCCATCACTTCCTATGGACTCTTCCAGAATTCACTAGTGAATAATGAATCTCTGTCACCGACTACACTACTAGGAACTCCATGTAGTCTAACTATGTTCTTCATGAATAACTTAGCTAAAACATGTGTCATCCTGGTTGTCTTAACTGGAATGAAATAGGCACTCTTGGTCATTCTTTCCATTATAACCCATATACTTTCATTACCCTTATTTGTCCTTGGCAACCCATCTAAAAATCCATGGATATCGAATCCCTTTTCAAAAATGGAATATCCAAAGGCTGAAGCAACCCACTTGGCTTTTGATGTTTAGCTTTCACTTGTTGATAGTTTGCACAATGCCTAACCCACAGGCCAACATCCCTCTTCATGCCTTCTCAATAGAAGGTCCTCTTCATATCCTGATACATCCTAGTTCCTCCAGGATGAATCGTAAACTTGGATCGATGACATTCTCCATGAACTTCTTTCCTCAAGTCCTCCACATTCGAAACACAAACCGTCCCTTCTTTGTCAACCATCCTTTTTGGTTAAGGCTGAAACCCCAGTTCCAATCTCAAGTCTTCTGATCCTCTCAACCAACACCAGATCCTCCTTTTGCTTAGAAGCAATTCTCTCAATCAATACTGGTCGAACTTCTAAACAAGACAATCTGGCGGAACTTTGACTAGACCCAACAGTCGATCTTAACTGCACATCAATGCTGGCTAAAGCTTCTAAATCCTTCCACTCTACCAACATAGCTAACACCACATTCTAATGTTTTCTACTAAGAGCATCTGCTTTCTTATTACCTTTCCTTGGTGTGTACTCTATACCAAAATCATAAGCTGCCAAAAACTCCAGCCACCTCTGCTGTCTCATATTCTACTCCTTCTGAGAGAATAAATATCATAAAAACTTATGATTGGTATAAATCTCAAACCTCTCCCCTAAGAGATAATGTCTCCATATCTTAATGTGAAGATCACTGCTGCCAATTCCAAATAATGAGTAGGATATCTTACTTCATGCGGTCTAAGCTGCCTGGATGCGTTGGCAATAACCTTACCATTCTGCATCAATACTACTCCTAATCCCATTCCGCGTGCATCAGTATATACCACCAACCCTAGGTTTCTGTCAGGAACTACTAACACGGGTGCATTATTTAACAAATGCTTTAACTTAATAAATGCTTCGTCACATTTGTCGGACCAAACAAACTTCAACTACTTTATGGTTAGCTTAGTTAAGGGTGCTGCTATCCGCGAGAAATACTTAATGAATCTCTAGTAGTAGCCAGCAAGTCTAAGAAAACTTATGATATCGGTCACCGTTTCTGGTCTCTTCCAATTACTCACAGCTTCGATCTTATCTAGATCAACTGACAAGCCTTTCTTCGAAATCATGCGACCAAGAAACTTAACCTCTTTCTTCCAAAGATGACACTTGGTAAACTTCGTCTTTAGCTGATTCTGCCTCAGCATCTGAAGTAACAATCTAAAATGAACTTCATGCTCTCTCTCATCTTTAAAGTACACTAGGATATCATCTATAAACACCAGTACAGACCTATCCAAGTACTCTCGGAAAATTTGGTTTATCAAACCTACGAAGAAAGCAATTGCATTTGTCAATCCAAATGCCATCACCAACCATTCATATGAACCATATCTAGTCCGAAATGTTGTCAAAGGAATATTATTCTCCGCCACCCTTAACTCATGGAAACCTGTTGCTAAATCCAATAGGGAAAACACTCTGGCTCCATTCAAATGATCGAACAGATCATCTTTTCTGGGCAAAGGAAAGTTATTCTTATTTGTCTTTTCATTTAACTTACAATAGTCGATACACATCCTTAACGACTCATCTGATTTCTTCACGAACACCGCGGTCGCTCCCCAAGGCAAACTGCTTGGTCTAATAAAATTCCTTCCTTCTAGATCCACTAGCTACACCTTCAATTCCTTCATCTCAGTTGGTGTCATCCTACTAGGTGGTCTACTCATAGGTTCGGCTTCGAGCACAAGGTCTATTCTAAACTCAACAGCTATTTTAGGTGGCAATCCAGTCACTAGCTCAAAGACATCTGCAAACTCTCTTCCTACAACATCCTATTCGTATCATTGCTACGGAGGTTAAACGCCTTGGAAATAAAGATGTTCCTCTTGTGAAATTTCAATGGTCCTCAAATCCTAAGGATTGCTCTTGGGAATCCAAAGAATTCATCGATTGAACACATCCGGACTTACTCTCTCGTGCTCCTTAGAGGTGAACATCTCATTTTAAAATTTCTTCTTTTGTGTTAATATGCTTTTATGGTTGTTACTTTTTATTTTCCTCTTAATTATTGTGAGGACGCAATTTCTTTAAGGAGGGGAGTCTGTAACAACCCGCATATTTTACGATTGTATATTTAAATGTTTTATTTAAATATAGCATCGTTAATCGGATTAAAGTCAGAAATGTTACTTTTTGTAAACAGTCGAATTGGGACTCTAGACCACTTCCATTGAGTCCAAAATGGTGTTTGCGACCTTTTTGAGTATAAGCATCGATATGTTTGGAGTTGAGTGAATTTTGCTATTTTTCAATTAGGGCTTTAGGCTTGGGTTTGGGTTTCAGCCCACTAAACCAACTCATCTTATATCCTAACTCCACCCCCTCTCCTCTTCATTCATTCTATTATTTTCCTAACACTTCAAGCTTTAGTAAACATGGGGGAAGAGATTGGAAACTAAAATCCTAAGCCCTAGTTTCCTTTGCAAATTCAAGTTCTAGCTCCAAAATCAAAGAGAAGCTTAGGTAAGCATCCTCTTCATCTTCTCCATCTCATTTCCTCTTCCATTTCAGAAATTTCCTAAACCCTAACTTAGGAATTTTTTTTCTTTTGAGCTTAGATTGAAGCTTCTTGGGTTAAAATTGAAGAGTGATTGTTCTTGCCTTGCTTTATAGCTTCTCTCTTGTGTT
This sequence comes from Allium fistulosum, assembly GCA_030737815.1. Taxonomy (NCBI): domain Eukaryota; kingdom Viridiplantae; phylum Streptophyta; class Magnoliopsida; order Asparagales; family Amaryllidaceae; genus Allium; species Allium fistulosum. The sequence continues at coordinate 416,354,833 of CM060907.1, read as the reverse complement.
TTTGGGTTCAAAGTTGAGTTTTTGGACTCACATCTATGACTATAGCTTTTGTTGTTGTTAGGTATGAATTCCTAACATCTATTCATGTTCATTTGTTTTTGATTTGGATTGAATTGGAGAATTTTCCAATTTTTGGTGTTTTGATGTCAAAATCTTTAAAAATCCTAGTTTTGACGTCTGAACATGTTTTTGGTGGTGTATCGAAGAGCCTATAGGACTGGGTTGCCGATTGGCATAATCTCCAAGCACCCATCGCTCGTTCGATCGCAATTTGTTTGGATTTTTGCCCTTGGTTGGGCTAGGCTGAGAAACCTGAATTTTGCAGATTCAGTCGACTGAACCTAGAACCAGAAAATTCCTAGTCCCTGTGTCAGTCAACTGAACTCTGAGTTCAGTCGACTGAGCCTGGAAACCGAGTGTTTCCAGGCATGTGTCAGTCGACTGAACTCTGAGTTCAGCCGACTGAACCTAGAAACAGAGTGTTTCCAGGCATTGAATCGGTCGACTGAACTTTGAGCCCAGTCAACTGAATCTGGGAAGTTGCATTTTTTCCTAGTTTAGGCAATTTTTGTGTGGATTTCCAATTTGTAATCGATTTTGTTGATCCGATTTGTTGTTATCATTCATTATTGACTTTGATGACTTCTTGTTCGGGATTTTTGGGGAATATCCATTTTGATGGATTCGGTATCGATTTTTATGGTTTCAACTCACGTCTTCGAATGTGGATTTTGGTGATTGACTGTTTCTACAATCATTTCTGTGATTTGTCACTTTAAAATATAAAGGTTTTCTATAGTAGTAATAAATATTCAAACTCTTTCAGAAAGATGATTTCAACTATATTTTTAATACAAAGCTCGTTTATAAAACCATTTTCCAATCTATTAGTATATACAAACCTTTACCTCATTCGTATGAGAAATCTAATTAAACGGTTTTGTAAAACAAGTGGTATGAAATGCTTGCGTTTACTTCGTCGGTTAATTCTTGGACTTGTTCGATTGAACTCTTGTGACAATTTTCGAGTGGAAATCTACAATTTGTTCATAAATATTTAAGTTAAGCTAGTGGTTATGGGACATGAAGCTAAACTCTTATATTTACTGACTTAGTGTGGTTCACACTTCTTGTTGATCAATTGTGATCATTTTGTGATTTAGACTAGCGATGTGCGATGTCTCTTTGTTTGTGTGGGGATTAAAAACCCCGTTTGTGGAACTTCGGTTCAATTTGGTGGGGTAGCGACCCATGGTCTTCGGGCCGTTTGTGGAGCCTCGGCTCAAAATTTATTGTTAGCGACCATGGAATAGCGTTCCGTTTGTGATACACATGTTGGTGAGTTTTCATGCTCCCGTTTGTGATAGGCCTTCCCCCTTTGTGACTTTTGGATTTCTGGTTATGATTTCTAGAATTTGTGTTTCACCAATTTTTGTGATTTGCATTGATAAGCTCTATCAATATTTATGTTTTGGTGAATAATTTAAAGAATGTGATTCTTTTTGGTGTTTTGAGATGATTCGAGATATTGTATGATTTTTATTGTTAATTGATGTATACTTGACACAGTACGGCATTTTATTGTTATCATACGTTTTTATCATATCTCCTACCCTATCTCATATTATCTGATATTTATAGCTAGACTAATCCATTTATTATTTTCTTCTTAAATAATACTCGGATCAGACCGAGATGTTACAGGTGCTTCTGCTTGACTCCTCATCTGGGACTATTATCTGACTTTTGGCTAACTGCTTAGCTTAGTAGTTTTTGTTATTATACATTTGAGATAGAGACTCCATGATGTATAATTATTCTTTTGTCTTGCACTTGTAGCTATTCTTTGTGATGTAGTGGATCTTTTTTGACCATTACTTTGATGTACACTTTTACGTGATATATTAATATCTGATTCCGCCTTTGTGATCAGAATATCTGTGACTGATTTGTGTTATGTTTATTTGTTAATTCCATAATCTCAGCGACCTAGAACTTAGCGACCTAACAGGGATTAGCGACCTAGAGGAGATTGCGACCTAACAGGGATTAGCGACCTAGAGGAGCTTGCGACCTAACAGGGATTTGCGACCTAGAGGAGCTTGCGACCTAACAGCAGGAAACTTAGCGACCTAACAGGGATTAGCGACCTAGAGGAGCTTGCGACCTAACAGGGATTTGCGACCTAGAGGAGCTTGCGACCTAACAGCAGGAAACTTAGCGACCTAAGAACATAACGACCTAAAGAATGTCGCGACCTGACTACCAGAAGACCTTGCGACCTAAGGACTTGGGAGAAGTTTGCGACCTAAGGACTCAGGAAAGGTTTGCGACCTAACAGCAGGAAACTTAGCGACCTAACAGGGATTAGCGACCTAGAGGAGCTTGCGACCTAACAGGGATTTGCGACCTAGAGGAGCTTGCGTCCTAACAGCAGGAAACTTAGCGACCTAAGAACATAACGACCTAAAGAATGTCGCGACCTAACTACCAGAAGACCTTGCGACCTAAGGACTTGGGAGAAGTTTGCGACCTAAGGACTCAGGAAAGGTTTGCGACCTAACTACAGGAAAGATTTGCGACCTAAGGGACCTACGACCTAAGAGGCTAACGAGCTAAGGCTTCAACGACTTAGAACTCCCACAGCTATTCCTTAACTCGCCTGCGACCTACCACTTAATCAAATAAAGCCAAGTACTGCACCAGCTAATCTCTTAAGCCGCAAGGAGACTGCGACCTAGCTTAGGTCGCTCGCAACCTACGACTTAACTAAGGTCGTACGCGACCTAAGACTTAGACGAATTTTCTGAATCCAAATCAGCTCCTATAAATACCCCACCACTTCCAACATCACGGGGACTTTTGGCCATTCATTTCTTCAAGCGCCGTTACTCCGTCGAAGTCTCCGCTCATCCAGCAATCAAAGATCCTCAAACATTCAAGACGCTACAACAATCTTCAAGAGATAATTCCTTACATCCAACATGGATTCGTCGAATTTCATCGACGAAGATTGAGCTAGTAGTCAAGATTGTTTCTTTTGATCAAGTTGTACTGTTTTGATAAGAGATTTGTATCGATTTGTAACCGAATTCAGAAATAAAGAGATTCAAAGTGGACGTAGGCTTAATCTCAAGCCGAACCACTATAAATTGCTGTCTTTTACTGCTTTTCTGCCAGTTTACTGGTTAAACTCTGTTCCCGTCACACGGGTGGTGCTTTCACGATTCTATTACACACACCGGGTGTTAGCGTTCACTCTTTAACGTTAACATTTTGGTGCTTTCACTGAGAACCCAACTCAGGCTACCATTCACCATTGCTTCAGACAAGTTTGTTGAAAAAGTTTCCTACAAAACCAGAAATTTATCAGACATAATGGCTCCTGGAAGGAAACGAAAGGCTGTCAGATCTGAAAATGTGCAAGATAATACCGCCACTTCTATTTCACCGAGTCATGTGGCTCCAAGCGTCGGGGTGACGCGAGAGGAGCTAGACGCTGCTGTATCTGGATTATACCAACAGATTGAAACTCAAAACAATCTGATGATGGAAAAACTGAACGCTCTGCTCGGCGCCAACCAAAGACCAGTGGGTAATGAAGAAAACATCGCTGATGCTCTTCGCAACTCCGAAGGAAAAAATATTCCTCAAGGGGGATCAGGTGCTGCCGAAGGGGCACCCCTCCAAGCTGAAGGATCTAGGCCATCGCCGATTTTCCGCGAACATCTGCCTGGACAGACTTCTGAGAAAATGGCCGAAGTCTATTCCGCCAAATCTTTGAACAACGAGGAATGTCTTTCTGGCATGATCAAGCAAATAATGAAGGAGAGCATGCAGAGGGATGAAGATGAGAGCGAATGGGGATTCGCACCAAGTAGAACTCTGTTTACCGAGAAGATTCTAAAGGCTGAATTTCCTAGAAAGTTTGTTCCCCCCACTATTCCTGCTTATCGGGGAACAAGTGATCCAAATCAGTTCTTGTATAAATACGACTGGAACATGACCGGCGCAAGAGCAACTGATGAAATTAAGTGCGGTATTTCCCAGTATATTTGGAAGGAGTGGCACTCCTCTGGTTTACCAAGCTTCCTGTCCGATCAGTTGATCAGTTTTCCGATCTGACCTGAAAGTTCAAAGAGCAATTCAGGCTATACGCTTCAAAGGCAAAGGACATAATGTCATTGTCCAGTCTTGAACAGAATCCGGGAGAACCTATTAAATCATTCCTGAACCGTTTCAATATAGCTCTGGCAGAAGTTGATAACGTAGAGCCATGGATGATCTTGACCTATTTGATGCGTGCTATCGACAAATCGAGCGAATTTGGAAAATGGCTGAAGATGAAAGAGCCAAATTCTCTCGAGAAATTCTACAAGAAAGCTGATGAATTCATACGCTTGGAAAATCTTCCAGCATCGATGAAGGTGGTGGAAGCAAAGGTGGAAAATAATACTGCTGCTTCGGAAAAGAAAGATTCCGGAGGTCAGAAAAGGGAAAATCACGAGGGGAAGAAACAAAAGGATACAAAGAAACCTCGCTTCTTCAAACCCTCAGATTTCACTCCATTGACCGACACTCTGGAAAATATCTTCTTCGCCACCAAAGATGCTATGGATTATCCCAAACCGGCTGAGATAAAACCGGGAAAGGGCGCTATGAGAAATGGAAAGTTCTGCCGTTTTCACAACCAACCCGGTCATGATACCAACGACTGTCGCCACTTAAAGAGCTTAATTGAAGAATTGTTGAGGGAAAACAAGCTGCAACAGTATGTCAAGAAGAACAGAAGTGACCCATCTTCGTCAACTCAGGGGCAGCAACTCCCTACTCAGCCATCAGGTTCAGGTAAAGGCACTGCGGCACAAGAATCTGAGAGGCCCGTTATCAATGTGATTACGGGGGGCCCACACCCAGCGGGCAGAAGCTGGGGTGAAATGGAACGATATGCTCATGCTTTAAAATACATCCCAGCAGAGGAAGATGTTTTTGTTGTAGAAAATGCTGCACCCCTGAAACAGCAAAAGATTTCAGACGATGATATTATGTTCAAAGCTAGGGATTCTATTGGTATTGAAGCTCCCACCATAGATCCCTTGGTTATCTCTGCAGGAATTGGACCGGCAATAGTAAGACGAGTGCTCATTGATTGCGGTGCTTCCTGCAATATACTCTTCAAGAAAACATTTGACCAGATGAAGATCCCAATGACTGACGTTCAAGCTTCGTCACAAAAGATTGTTGGTTTCACTGGGGAACCACAGCAACCAATCGGAACTGTCGAGTTGTTCGTGGAACTTGGGGAAGGGCAGAAAAGAGTAGTTCGCAAGCAAACCTTTGTAATTGTCGACGGATTTTCTGCCTACAATGCTTTCCTAGGCAGGCCCACTCTAGCTGCATTCAAGGCCATTTTGGCCCCATGGTGCCTAACTATGAAGTTTCCTACAGAAAATGGTGTTGGTGTCATCAAGGGAGATCAAAATGCTGGACGCGAATGTTATCTTATAGAGCTTCGAGAAGCCAGAAAGAGAGAAATGGGTAAAGATGCGGCAGCTTCCCTCCGCATCAAAAACCCAACCTTATAGCAAATACAGGGTGGTCCCTGCACTGGTGAGCATAGTGGTGCAAGGCGAGAAATGGACCCCAGAAAATCCAGTGCAGAGGAGAATAGAGTGGTGCCCGTGGAAGTTACGGTACCAATACCTGTCGACTCCAAAGACCCAAACAAAGTACTTAATGTGGGTTCGCAACTAAGTACAACAGTTCAAAACACACTGATATCATTTCTAAAAGCAAATCTGGACGTGTTCGCTTGGTGTCATGTTGATATGTGTGGAATCTCTCCAACAATTGCTGTTCACACTCTGAATATCGATCCGAAATTCACACCAGTTAAACAGAAACGAAGAACTCAAGGTCCAGAGAGGTCAGCAGCTTTAAAGGAAGAAGTAGATCGTCTCATGGAGAATAATTTCATCAAAGAATCCACTTATCCAAATTGGGTTTAAAATCCAGTACTGGTTAAGAAGGCAAATGGAAAGTGGAGAGTATGCATTGATTTCTCAGATCTAAACAGAGCCTGCCCCAAAGACTGCTTCCCGTTGCCTAGAATCGATCAACTGGTAGATGGGACGGCTGGACATGAGTTGTTGTCTTTTATGGATGCCTACTCCGGATACAATTAGATTATGATGAATGAACCAGATCAGGAAGACACAAGCTTTATCACAGATGTGGGTCTCTACTGCTACAAAGTTATGCCTTTCGGATTGAAAAATGCTGGGGCAACCTACCAAAGACTCGTCAATGCAATGTTCAAGCCTCAGATTGGTAGAACCATGGAAGTTTATGTCGACGATATGTTGGTAAAATCAAAGAAAGCTGTAGATCACATGGGACACTTGGAGGAAATGTTTGCAATTCTTCGAAAGTACGGAATGAAGCTCAATCCATTGAAGTGTTCATTCGGGGTAGAGTCTGGGAAATTCCTGGGTTACATCGTAAGCGCTAGGGGTATTGAGGCCAATCTTGCTCAAATCACAGCTCTAAGAGAAGTAAAAGCCCCTAGAACAAAGAAAGAATTGCAAAGTCTCAATGGAAAAGTTGCCGCTCTTAGTCGCTTCATCTCCAAGGCCACAAACAAATGCATTCCCTTCTTTGATGCATTAAAGAAAGGAAAGAAAAATTTTGAATGGACTCCCGAATGCCAGAATGCTTTCGATGAACTAATTCATCACATGGAAACACCTCCAGTTCTTTCCAAGCCTACTAACGGTGAAGATCTTTTCATCTACTTAGCAATTTCATCTCACGCCCTCAGCGCAGCACTTGTACGGGAAGATATGAAAATACAGCGTCCGGTCTATTACATCAGTAAACGGTTCACTGGGGCAGAGATGAATTATTCAATGATAGAAAAGCTTGCTTATTGTTTGTTAATCGCTTCCAGGAAGTTGAGGCCCTATTTTCAATCTCATCCTATCAAGGTTCTGACTGATCAACCTCTAAAGCAAGTCCTGTATCGTCCTGAAACTTCGGGTCGTCTCTTGAAGTGGAACATAGAACTCAGCCAATATGACATCACTTACCATCCCCGAAGAGCAATTAACGGACAAGCTTTAGCAGATTTCATTGCAGAGTCCACTGACAAAGGTGACATCAAGGAAGAAACAACTGACTGCATTCCGATACAGTGGAAGTTATATGTTGATGGCTCAAGAAATGATTATTGTTCCGGGGCAGGAGTTGTGCTTGAAACTCCCGAAGGACGATCACTATGTTATGCATTGAGACTAGAATTCCCTTCGACAAACAATGAAGCAGAATATGAAGCCCTTATTGCCGGTTTAAAAATCGCCAAGGAACTAAACATCAAAGTGATTCAGATTTTCAGCGATTCTCAGCTTATTGTTTGCCAGGTGAAGAAAGAATTTCAAGCCAAAGGAGGAAATTTGCCTGCATATTTGACAAAAACTTCCAAACTCCTCAATGATTTAGATCACTACTCAATAAGCCACATACCCCGAGAGGAAAATATGAAGGCTGATTCTTTAGCAAAGTACTCAAGTTCCGGAGAAGCTCAATTACTGGGATTAGTTCCTGTAGAAGTTCTGTCAGCTCCAAGCATTGGTGAAATGGTGTTGATTGGATTATGACTACGTCTCAAGAGCATGAATCATGGATGACTCCAATCAAAGAATACTTACTCAGTGGTTCCCTGCCAGAAAGTTCTAAGGAACGTCGAAAATTATTGAGAAAAGCGCCGAGATATATACTTCAAGATGGCTGATTATACAGACGGGGATTTTCAATGCCTCTGCTCCGATGTGTAACTAAGGAAGAAGCCAAGACAATTCTAGCCGAGGTACACGGAGGAGAATGTGGAGATCATTCAGCTGGTCAAACTTTAGCCAAGAAAGTTCTCCGATATGGGTATTTCTGGCCGGATATTAATCGAGATGCTGCAGCTTATTCCAGGAAGTGCGACAAATGCCAAAGATTTGCAAAAATCCCAAGAGCACCCTCCACCGAACTCACACAAATGGTCAGCCCATGGCCATTTGCCATTTGGGGGATAGACCTAATTGGACCATTACCGATCGCCAAATCAGGGATTAAATATGCTATTGTTGCCGTTGATTATTTCACCAAATGGGCTGAAGCTGAACCTTTGGCCACCATCACTTCTAAAAAGATGATAAATTTTGTAACAAAGAATATCATTTGCAGATATGGTGTGCCATAGAAGATAATCACAGACAACGGTACTCAGTTTGAAAGTGAAGAATTCCAGGATTTTTGCAAACGGTTCAGAATTCGAAAAAGCTTCTCAGCAGTGGCTCACCCGCAGGCAAATGGGCAAGTGGAAGCAGTTAATAAGATCATCAAGTCAACTATCAAAAAGCAACTCGAAAAAGCAAAAGGTGGTTGGGTTGATAAGCTTCCATTAGCACTATGGGCGTACAGAACTACTCACAAAACTGCGACTGGGCACACTCCATTTTCACTGGCATACGGATCAGAGGCAATGATTCCAGTGGAAGTAGAAATTCCTTCACATAGAAGAGTTCATTTCAACGAAGCTGAAAATGAGAAACTGCAACTTGAAGCACTTGATTTTCTTGATGAGAAAAGAGAAGAAGCTAGGCTCGGAGTTTCAGCTCATCAGCAGAGAATTGCCAGGCATTTCAACTCTAAGGTTCGCCAACGCAGCTTTGAGATCGGAGACTTGGTTTTAAAAAGGATCATGACAGCAACTGGTGTGTTTGGGCCAAACTGGGAAGGACCATATGTCATAGGCACTAAACTTCTTGATGGCACTTTCAAACTCATAACTGTTGAAGGAGATCCAATTCCAAGAACCTGGAACAACAACCACTTACGTCCTTATTTTACTTGAAAGAAAAAGCTTGGTTCAAAATTGTAAAATAATGATGAATGTATCAGTTGTATTTTAAAATATTGTAAATCAGTGTGAATGAATGAAAGCTATAAAGTGTATGTAGGCCCGATTCTTGGCCGAACCACTATAAATCTTGTGTTCTTTACTATTTCATAATGCCTGTTTTATTTCGATATGTAAATACTTTAAAATGTATTGCTAAAATGTCGATTCAAAATTGCAGGACATCAAAACAATGCTTGCTCGTCACAAAGCTAAGCGGCCTCTATAAATCAGCTATTACACGAAAACCAAGCAACAAAAAATTTTCCAAACTCAAATCCCAAGCAAGGAAAACTTCACATAAAAAGTTGGCGACTCCACTGTGACAAACCTTTGTTCACTAGTTGAGATTGTCGTTATGAATAGACATCCAACTAGATAACTTGCGTTTGTCTCGTGAAGTCATTCAACAGTGAAGTCCACTCCTTCGGATGAAGCAATTTACTTGTAAGAGGAAAAGAAGAAGATGTACTTGGGAACGATAATAAGAGATCGCTAATGGGCAGATGATGAGAGAAAGTTGCCAAGCAAACAAAGAGGCAGACAAAGGGAGGTATGCATCTCAACAGGAAGGCCGGAAGATCCACTAAAGGGACACCTTCCCAAGCGGAAGGAACAGGACCCTCGCTAACTGGTCGTGATGCATCCGATCAGATAGCTTACGTCCGTCCCGTGGATCCACTCGCCCCTGAGACGCAACCTACCTGGCACACCAACCAACCAAAGCCCTCTAACGAGGCACGCCAATAAATGGGAGTGTTTTCCTCAATCAAAAAGATCGGTGGGACCACCGAAGGGGCACCTTGTTAATTGATTGCGGTCGTTTGTACAAACAAACACCCAATCAAGCAACTTACGCCTGCCCCGCGGACCCATCCGACCATGAGAAAGCAACTTCCAGGCACTTAAAAGCCCTTTTCGGAGGCACAAGCCCTCTTCGGAGGCACAAGCCCTCTTCGGAGGCACGCTTCACCATGCTTGAAGCACAAAATCAAAAGCCCTTTTCGGAGGCACAAGCCCTCTTCGGAGGCACAAGCCCTCTTCGGAGGCACAGGCCATCTTCGGAGGCACGCTTCACCATGCTTGAAGCATAAAATAAAAAGCCCTCTTCGGAGGCACATTTCACCAGGGTAGAAGTGCAAAATGCTTCTCTTCGGAGACCCACTTCACCAGAGTTGAAATATCAAAATTGCTTCTCTTCGGAGACCAAAATCGCTTCTCTTCAAAAACCTCTTCAGAGGCGCACTTCACCTTGCTTGAAGTACCAAAAATAAGCCCCTTGCTGGGGCACAAAATCAAAACCTTCTTCGGAAGCTCATTTCACTGCGTAGGAAAATTCGCTTTTAACAAATAAGAGTGATCATCCCTAAAAGTTGAAGTGTTCTTCAGAAGGAAAGAAAAAGTAAAAACTTCTCGAAAGACGAGATATACTTTATTAAAAGCAGAATGATTCTTCCCTTAAAAGTGGAATAGTTATTCTCTGGAATAAGAATATCCGTCTTAAAAAAAAGCTAAGAATATTGCAATGCACTTGCGGTATGGGGGCAATACTATACGATTCAGTTACATGAACAAAGTAATATACAAGCAACATACCGCGAGTTCATCACAATATCATGAAAAATAGATGATGTGGAATAAATGCATTCTCAAACGCAGACAAAAAGTTTGCACAAGTAAGAAGAATCGTTTGTTCTACACTAAAAATAAAAGACAGATCATTCTCACATACACAAGAGTTTGTACAAGTAAAATAATTGTTTTATTTAGTACTATGAAAATTCTTTACATGTGCAGATATCTCAAAAAGCAAAAGCAGGGACCGGTACCCGCACAATCCCCGGTCGATACATGCAAAAAGCAAAAGTAAGGAGTAAAAAATCTAGCTTGTTATCCCTTCTTCTCGCCACCTTTGGAGCCTTTCCCCGGCCTAATGATTAGTTTTTGGAGCCGTTGTGGACGGGTCGGGGCAGAAGGAGAAAAAGGCGCGGCTGGATCGACTTCTGCTTCCTCCCCAGTTGAAGCACTTCTCTTCTTCTTCCTTATGCCACGCTTCCCCTTCCTCTTTGAAGAAGATTCGCTCCCCGGAGTAGCAAGCAGTGTTGAAAGCTTCGTGTCGTCATCAAGGGACTGCTCCGGGGTCTTCTCGACGTCTTCAAGGTCCTCCGCCTTCTGTTCCTGCAAAGCTGCTGGGTCATCCAGGCCTTGAAGGGCTTCGATTTTCTCTGCCTGTGATCCCGGCTGGGAAGCAGAAGGAGGAGTAACCTGTAAAGATGAAGGGACGGCAACTGAAGGAGTGGAAACTTGTGCAGTGATTGGTGCCTCCGCTGTAGAAGAAAAGAAGTTAAAATCAACATCTTCCGAAAATAGGGAAGGTATCGGTTCACCAAAGTTCAAGTAACAAGTAAGAAGGTCATCAAACTCGGTTAAATCAAGTAACTGGTTCATTAGACCCGGAACTTCGCCAAAGTTACCCGGAGGAGTTGGTTTCGCAAGTTCAATTTCATATTTATCAGCTTCAGTTTCTTCCTGGCTCTTCTCTTCAATTTGGGAAAGAGGAGTCTCGGAAGTATCGAGTTTAGCTTCAGCATCTTTTGCAGCAAGTGGAGATTGAGAGCTAGAACCGATGATATCAACATCAGTCAAAGTCGAAGTATGAGCAGGGGCAGGTAGTGATGTTGTCTTTTCTGGATGTTCCTCTACCACTGTCCCGGCTCTAGCTTCGGCAAGTTGCTCTTTGCCTCTAATAAGCGCATCACGTGCTTCATCATCTAGATAAAGCGCTACAAGGTCTGCTTCCGCATAACCGGCAAATGTATCAAGTATGGTCTCCCAAACTTCAGCAAGTGTAATCTCATATTTGGGACCCAAGAATGAAAGGCTGCCGCGGCCCAAAACGCTGTGCATATAGAAGTCAAATAGAGTAGAATCGATGCTAGCTTTAGTGGCGTCGTGAGACTCTTCGGCCGCAACTTGTCCAGCGACCGCGTCATCACGCTCCTTCTCAACTTTAAGAAGCTTAGCTTTCAGCATCTCAATCTCTGCATTTTGGGACACAATTGTTCCCCGCAGCTCAGTATTTTCTGTGCGATATTTCTCAGTAATGTGCTGCTCAGCTGCAAGCTTCATTTCGGCGTCCCTTTGCGCAGCATGTGCATCCCGCACTTGCTTCTGAAAGACTTCTTCCTTTTGGGTGTGCGATGCAGAAGATGAGGCCAGATCTTCCTTTAGTCGCTTGACTTCAGATGCAAGCTTTGCGTTGTCGTCTGCAATGCTTGTCATCTCCGCATCATGTTGCTTACACCATCTGTCCCATTCTGATTTATCATTCTCCATGGTCATCATCGCCTCAAGATTTATGTGGTTAACCCTTTGGAGTTCATCGACAAGTTTCTGCCATTGCGACATCCTCTCGATATTAAGTCTGACCGCGTCAAGGCTTTTAAGCATATCTTGCTTATCAATTGGAACCAAATCCAAGTCAAAGCGCACTCCTTTTAGGCACCAATTTGGAAATCGGCTCTGAAGCGTTGGAGGGCCATCTCTAACTTGATATTGTGGCCTGTTAATGATTGTTTGAATATCAGACTTCTTTAGAGGAGGAGAGCCGGCCGGAGTATCAGAAGGGATGGGAGCGTCAGCTTTTTCAGAAATTTCAGACGCGTCCTTCTCATCAAGTTTAACCCGTTTACTTGGGTCATCGGTAGCATGCTTCTTCCCTTTGTCATCATGATATTTTCTTTTATGAGAGTCATCGTCTCTCCTTCTTTGCTGCTCTTCGTAAGCACGCCTTTCTTGAGCTTTTCTAGCTGCACGCTCTTCGTCAGATTCTTTGCGGGAGGGAAGATAACGTCCATAATCGTAAGAATCACACCCTCCGTAGCGCCGAAAGTTGTCGTAGTATGAGCCGGTATGTCCCATCGGAGAATCTGAAAAACGGAAAAGAAGTAAAGTTTAGAGATTTCCAGAAAAAAGAGGATAAATGCTTATAAGTGCTGAAAAATCCTAAGTGTGTGTGGCGTGCAAGCTACATGCGTCAAACTACAGACCACGCTTTAGTGTGGAAACAGAGACAACTGGCGTAGTAGGCGTCAGGGTTTGTTTTAGGGTGGAAGTCGCTTCAACAACGGGAGAAGTCACTTTTGGATTATTATCCCCGAAAAGCTCTTGAGAAGTTATCATGATATCGCTCAAGCCATCAAAAGTGTCATCACCCTGGAACTCAGCAGACTTCTCCTTTTCAACTTTCGTATCAATTGATTTCTCAGAACTCGAGGATTCTCTTCCTCCTCAGTAATCGGGGCAAGTGCCGACTTGCTGGCTGACCCTACAACATCGATGGATGCGGAACATTTTATCAAAGCAGCCTCTACGACGGGTGCTTTTGATGCAATTTCTTCTATAGAAGATGGGGCATTCGAGGCCTCTGCTTGAGAGCCCGAAGCAACTAACGTTTCCGCATCAGAACTAGAAATTTCATGAATCTGAGTCGATCTAGAAGGATGTAAAAGACCGAACTGGTGCAGAAATTCATCTTTCAGCAAGAATTTGGCACTCCTCTCTTCAGCATCAACGGCACTCAAAGTATCTAAAATCGACTTGCGGCTGGTATCTCGAAGAAGAGAAGGAAGTGCTGCACAAAGAAAGAATGGAATTAAGCATTTGACGGTTCGAGTTCTGAAAAATCTAGAAAATGAATCGGTAAAAGGTAATCTTACTTCCGACTCTCCAGATGGCATAAAATCCCGGAGGACAGCGAACGTAAAAGAATTGAGTCAAGAATCCATGGGCACTTTCAGGCAAGTCCAGAATTAGTTTACGATTCCTAGCACTCCTCACAAGTATGATAGAGGGATGGTCTTTATTCTTTGCAAATGTACACAAGAAGCGAATTTCGTCAAAAGAGGGAAAACGGCCCAACGTTCTCCTGAAAAGCACACACAATCCCAGCAGGATGGAGTATCCATTAGGGTGTAGTTGAAAGGGAGAAATAGTTAGCCGAAGGAGAAGTTCTCGAAGACAGTCGTTAAATGGGGGAATGGCTCCACTCGAACACATCTGCCGATTCACAGCAACAAAGCCAAGAGGCGGCCTGTCAGCAGTGTCGCTTGACCCAGGAAGTAAAGCATCTGCTTCGGCAATGCCAAATTGGATGCACAGTTGTCGGAAGACTTTATGACTTAGAGTGGTAGGAGTCCTTTCCGGAGGGTCGTTTAGTGGAGTAGCAATTGGAAAAGCTTCTCCGGCTATTTCCAAGTCTTCCTGTTGAGATTCCATTCTACACAAGGAACTGGACGATCAAATATTAAGGTGCACGTTTCCTAAAAAGAGTGAAGTGTTGTGCAAAACTAATACAATAACGAGCAAATGTAAATGAAACTAAACTAATTGATACTTGTCGATTATAAAGTTTCAGGGCTTGATATCTTAAGTCCAAGAATAGTGTTGTGTTGATGCAAATAAATCAGCTTTAGTTGATCATTTCAATTTTGCTTTAATACTTCACTTAGATTTGTTAGTTCACAGCATTTCATTCACGAAGTTCATTTAAGTTTGATATTCTTTGTCAACTAATCTGTTGTTTGATGTGGGCAATCAATAGCAGTATATTCGTCCCATTTTTCTGTGAATGTTGCTTCTAAACAGGTTATCAACTTTAAAGCTGAGGCAATCTGAAAAGAAGTGCAAAGTCCAAAACAATTCAAATTCAGAAAATCAGTCGTCCTGCTCAAAAATTCTAAGTGTTAGGTCGCTTACGACCTAACACAGGTTGCAGCGTTCCTATGCTAAGTTGTTCAGGTTAAGAGTTCAGGGCTGTGAAAAATTGTCTAAGTATTAGGTCGTTCAGCGACCTATCATGGGTCAAGCTTTCTGTAGGTCGCACGTTGCAGTTGGAAGGGATTAAGATGAGGCAATTTTCTTTAAGTCCTAGGTCGTGCACAATTGTTTTTAGGTTGGAGATTCTCTAGATCGCAAATGTTGTCAGGTCGCAAAGGCTTAAGTCGCTAAGCGTTCCCACGCGACCTAACTCTCAGGTCATTCAAATCTGATAGGTTGTCGACTTCCTCTCCAAGCAACATCATATTGAGTCCAATAACCCAATACCGCCAGTTCAAAGAGAGTTCATCTTCCCCTTTCATCCTACCTCAACGTACCACCGACGATTAACTAACAAATCAATGGCAAACCCTACAGAACTGTAGTAAAAGCTTTCGTATGATCGCAAATCACCACGACACGAACGAAAGTCAGTTGAGACTACCGCTCAGAAAGCATGATGCATGAAATTGGGCTTAGGACGAGTAACAACGATTCGTGATCAAAGCAGTGACTATGGGCAAATAAAGGTCGATCCACTTACGGATTATGATTGGTGAGAAAGATTCGTCAGTTGAATGAGTCGAATTTGCCTTTGGAAGTTCGAAAAATCGTTAATGGCGATGGAGGCTCAAAACAGTAAGGTGAGGAAGAAGGTGCGACCCAACCAATTTATATGAAACTGAGAATGGGAGGCGAACAGGCGTGAAGTTCTAGGTCGTTTGCGACTTAGCAAGATTGAGTCAAAGCATACGACCTATGGCATAGTCATATGCCTCGAGGGGCAAATGTTAATTCCATAATCTCAGCGACCTAGAACTTAGCGACCTAACAGGGATTAGCGACCTAGAGGAGATTGCGACCTAACAGGGATTAGCGACCTAGAGGAGCTTGCGACCTAACAGGGATTTGCGACCTAGAGGAGCTTGCGACCTAACAGCAGGAAACTTAGCGACCTAACAGGGATTAGCGACCTAGAGGAGCTTGCGACCTAACAGGGATTTGCGACCTAGAGGAGCTTGCGACCTAACAGCAGGAAACTTAGCGACCTAAGAACATAACGACCTAAAGAATGTCGCGACCTAACTACCAGAAGACCTTGCGACCTAAGGACTTGGGAGAAGTTTGCGACCTAAGGACTCAGGAAAGGTTTGCGACCTAACAGCAGGAAACTTAGCGACCTAACAGGGATTAGCGACCTAGAGGAGCTTGCGACCTAACAGGGATTTGCGACCTAGAGGAGCTTGCGACCTAACAGCAGGAAAGATTTGCGACCTAAGGGACCTACGACCTAAGAGGCTAACGAGCTAAGGCTTCAACGACTTAGAACTCCCACAGCTATTCCTTAACTCGCCTGCGACCTACCACTTAATCAAATAAAGCCAAGTACTGCACCAGCTAATCTCTTAAGCCGCAAGGAGACTGCGACCTAGCTTAGGTCGCTCGCGACCTACGACTTAACTAAGGTCGTACGCGACCTAAGACTTAGACGAATTTTCTGAATCCAAATCAGCTCCTATAAATACCCCACCACTTCCAACATCACGGGGACTTTTGGCCATTCATTTCTTCAAGCGCTGTTACTCCGTCGAAGTCTCCGCTCATCCAGCAATCAAAGATCCTCAAACATTCAAGACGCTACAACAATCTTCAAGAGATCATTCCTTACATCCAACATGGATTCATCGAATTTCATCGACGAAGATTGAGCTAGTAGTCAAGATTGTTTCTTTTGATCAAGTTGTACTGTTTTGATAAGAGATTTGTATCGATTTGTAACCAAATTCAGAAATAAAGAGATTCAAAGTGGACGTAGGCTTAATCTCAAGCCGAACCACTATAAATTGCTGTCTTTTACTGCTTTTCTACCAGTTTACTGCTTAAACTCTGTTCCCGTCACACGGGTGGTGCTTTCACGATTCTATTACACACACCGGGTGTTAGCGTTCACTCTTTAACGTTAACATTATTTCTATATTTATTTCCGAAGGCCTCATAGCCACTGTGTGGTAGCTTCGAGTTTGTATTTGATATGTCGGATTTCCTCTTGAAATGAAATGTAAGTTATTTTATCTGACATATCGGTACTCGCACAAAGCAATTACACAGATGGTCGCTCCTCAACAGCCTTATTCTTCGTGCTAGTCGACGGCATTACCTCGTAGTGTCCTTGGCTAGCGTGAGTATAGAGGTGGGGTGTCACACCAAGCATCGTCATCACTGGTCTATTAGTCATAGCTATAGAGACCTTTGACTTCTATTTATGTTATATAATACATAATGGCCATACTACTAACACATCTATCATCACTGAAGTCTTATCCATGTGAGAGATAGTACCTAAGCCACTTAATACCTTATTAATAAGGACTAGGCAGACCCCTGACCATTTAATACACATATTCTAGGTAGGCCTTTGTCATTTAATACCTCACCCCAAAGACGGACTCCTCCCCAATACTATGTAGCTGACATTGCTTGAAATCTCACTGGGACATTTAATACCTCTTTATAGGAAAGAGGCGGACCCTAAATAAGTCACTTAATACCTCAAATTTAGAGCGGACCCTTCTCATGATATCCACTATCGCTCATAACCGTTAATTCAGACAATTTAATACATTTTAATTAGAAAAGAGGCGGGCCCTCAAATAACCACTTAATACCTCTAATCTTTAAAAAGATCCTATCATCCATAATTGTTCTCATGGATCCTATGATTAGTCACGTCCCACATCACTAATAAGTGTACACAATTATTGGTAGCCTCTAAGTGATGGGAAGACTTCCATTGTGTCACTTTACTAACCTCACATCCAATCTTCTAAGCCTAATAATTATGCTATAGGTCCAATGGTTAATGTAACAACCGGGATTTTTGTAGTTTCAATTATCGTCAAAATGACGATCTAATTCAGTTGATAATTGTTATTGGAATTCAAATCGAATCTGAAATGTGAAAATTGTTTGATTGCAATTGAGATTTATTCGAGTTAAAATTCTTTAATAAAATTGTTAATTGTTGATTGGGATTTTAATCGGTTGATTAATAGCTATTACAATTTTGAATCGTTTGAAATTCTTTTCAGATTTGTATAATTCTTTAATAAAAGTTGGGCTAAAATTCGTTAATAAATTGTTGAACATTGGTGGGTTTTAGAGAAAGAAATTTTACCTAGGCCCACGTTTTCTTTTGCTTTTGGTATCGGTTATATTAGAGCACATAACCGTTCCACTTACCTCTCCATTATTCATTTCATTCGAAACCCTATCAAATTAAATCAGAGAAAATTATCGGCCCGTTCCTTTTATCTTTGCTCTGGAAAAATAAATGGCGGCTTTGTTCTTCGTTTCTTCGATCTGAAAATTAGGACTTTGGCTCTTCAATCGATTGCTGGTCGTTCTTTGATTGCTACTTGGGGTTGCTTCCAGTTAGTCCGTGCCTCTGTGATTTGGACTTCGCCTTCGTCGATTTTTGTAGCTCTGGCTTCGGCTTCGCTGTAGCTTATTTGCTTGCGATTTCGACTGTTTGCATCGAGACTGAAACTAGGGCTTCAAAAAAAAAATTAGTGGCTACTCGTCGATCCCTCTCGTTCGTTCCTCTCTTCGAATCTGGGGCTTGTGGAAATGTGGAAGGCGCTGCTCAGATGCTTCGAATTCTTTCATGATCAACTGGATCGTTCGCGACTCCTCCTGCTTGGTCGAGCTCGAAACAAAGGTGAGTGATTGTAATTTTCACTCACATCTCATTCAAATCTCAGTAGTTTGGAACTGGCGATTTCGTGATTTCCTTGGCTTGTTTTGATTATATTAAATCGCTTTGCCGTGATGATGATTCCCTGTTTCAATTGTTTCGTATCGTTGGCAGTTGATTTTGTTGACCTCGACCACTTGATTTTGGGAAGACGAATTCATGACTTAGTTGAATTCGTTGCTTATTTTTATTTCCGAGGTCTTCGGCAATTCGATTTTGTTTTGTTGAGATGGTTTCTTTGGTGTTTTCAATCCACATGGTTTTGATTTTTGACTTTAGTTCGATTCCTTGATACACTCATCCTGGTTTTGATTTTGATGGTTCGATCTTGGCACTGACTTGTTTAAGGTCGGCTTCACTTGTGTTGTTATTCGAAACTGTTACATAATTCGAACCCCTTGTCACTTGTTACTTTTGGCCACTTGATGCTTTTATGAGATTCTCTGACTTGAGCAGTTTGTACAAATTAATGCCTGATACTCACGGAGTTGATTCTTAGTTGAATTTCTGGCTTTAATGACTTTGGATTTGAGTTGGACGATGTTATTTTTGTTTGTTCGCCCTTGACTATCTCGCGACCACCACATCTTTGAACTGTGGTTTGAAATCGCCTCTGTTGGATTGTGCAATTTGCTGTTTATTTATGTTGGGAGACTTCATATGTGTTCATACATACTGTTATATGTGTGTATACATATAAAGTCGAATTCGCACTACAATTATCTTTGTTCAAAACTGATATTGTTGCTGGTATTTATTATGTTGTTTGTTGAACCAGTGAGTGATTCTTGCCGCTCACATCTAATTCGAGTTCATATATATGTGATTTGTGATTTCCACGGCTTTAAATTCTTGGGTTTTCATTTGTATACAAATGTTTAGTTCGTCTTGATTATCTTGACTGCTCTGATTTGTTTGAATATTTAAGATGATTTCTCTGACTTTGTTTGGTCGTGATTTTCGTATGGATATTGAGATGGATTTACGACTTGTTCGTATACGTTATATTTCCATTGCTTGTAATCACAGTGTTGATTCATTTCTTTTGACTTGGGCCAATGTTTTTGGGTTGAAACTGGTTGACCTTTTCCTGGTCACCATGTCTCTGACCTTGTTCTGAATTACGGCTTTAATTGATGTTGATTTTTAGAGACTTTGTATTCTCTGTCGATGTTCAAAACTTCTTCTTTGAATTCCCTCTTGCTTCTGGCTGAAGTCTGGTTGTGTAGAATTCCTTCAAATGTGCATATCTGTAGTTGATAATCATGTCTGCATTTGATCATATATGTTGTTTACATTTTCCAATGTCATTTAGTTGACTCTGTTTCGACTTCACTTCATGTATATACTTTGGGTTATGGTTGCATCCCACATTGAACTGGTTCATACTTCTCGTACTTGTGATGCATTGCATTTTCTTGTGTCACTGTGCATTGGTTCCTATTGTTGTTGAGGCAGAGCACATTGTATTTATGTCTTTTAGCTTGGGCATGTGTATTTCCTTGCCGTCTTCATTGCTCTGTCCTCTTTGTAGTCTGATACTCCTATCTTGATCCTGGTTGCATTGTGGACAGACATTGTTGTCTACATGGTTGAGTTTCCTGAGTACTTCTGTTTCACCGTTTGACTTGAAATATAATACCTCACCATTTACCGTTTCAGTGTAACTTTGGACTTTGATGTGTAGTTGTTCGTACTTGCCTTGGTTTTGGAGTTTGGCATTTCCTTAGCATACTTGACTTTGGCCATTCTTGTTAACTGTCTCTGGTCATTTTGTTCTCTGTGGCATATTGGATGTCTTCACTGTCGAGCTGGGCTTGATACAGTGATAATGTTTGACTTGGATTTGCTTTTTGCTTGAGTTGTTGGTTATTGATTGTTTCAGATTGATTTTTGAGATTTTACAGCGAGTTGAATCCGGTCTCAAAGACTCTGGTTTGACCCTGTAAGTTTATTTATGTTGACTTCTACCGTTTTGATTGCTGTTAGTCTTCACCGTCGTGATGATTTCACGTACTGTGTGGCGAGGCAGTGCACGCGTGCGTGTGCTGCAGCCACAAAGAAATTTGATGTGGTTGTTTATTTTAAGATGATATTTTTTGTCAACCTCGAAGTTATGACAATGCATTGTGAAGAGAAAAGCTTACTTGTTAATTACTAGGTTTAATGAAGGAAAAATAAGGGGGAAAATCATTTAAAGGTAAATGATACAAAAGGTGAAGTAGTTTGACAAAGTTGCCTACATCCACCATGAGATTCTCCTACTATATGACTTTCTTATAATTACAAAGCACTAGAAGAGAATGATAAGAAAAGATGAAGCACCTAAGACTAACGAAGCTGCCAATTCTCAAGAAGCTGTTATATTTGGATATTTGAGTTGTGGGTTATGGGTTCCAACCTATTGGGGCCCAATCAACCGAGGCTCAACCTCTTTGAAGTGGACATACATGGGGTTCTTATAATAGTCGAACCGATGCTTGGACAGCTAAGATCGTTCTGCAAAACAGGCGTGAAGCATGCTTGGCAATTGATCTAGCTGAATGGACTTGATGAGAGATAGTTGACAAAAGAAAGGAATGCATGGCAGAGATAAAGGGCAATGGGAGAATAGTAATAGAGGCATGCTCTACTGTGTTTTGCATTAAATGTGCTTGTATTTGCAATATGCTTGTGGAAAACATAACATGCTTCTTGTCAGAAGCAGGTACACCTAACTGTATCTCTTGTTGCTTTTCTTCCACATGCCTAGGTGGCAGAACAGACCGAGCTGGTCTTTTTGAGACCATAAGAAGGATGGAGAACTAGTGAGAGCCGAGGGCACACCGAGTCGAGTGAGACAAGATGGATTTCAGGTCGTAGGTGGTAGTATTGAAGCTGGATCGATGATAGGCCATCCTTGAGATAGTCTTAAGCTATGCCAGTCAGGAGATAGCTGAGGGAGAGAAGCTTGAGCAAGTGGGCTAGCCTGGAGCGAGTTGTAAGCGGGCCGGAGAGAGAGTCGGTCGGCTGATAAGGGATGGGTCAAGTTGGGCTTGCACCTTGCCTTGATGGGTGGGTTGGTCGTAGGGGTTGCTGCACGAGGAGGCTTGGCTAGCAAAATGTTTAACGCGCAATTGAGCAGTGGAGCCGATGCGGGCCTAGGCTGGATTTGGGTTATTATCATACATAAGAAACCTTGTCAACATGCCTCTAGTCGCGGCTGACCTAACTTGGACCCAATCAGCCTGGACCGGACCGGGCCAAGCTAAGTTTTGAAAATTAAGTAACATATTTCAACGATCGAATAGTACAGTTTGTGTTTATTTTCACAAAGTTTTGAAAATCGTTGAGTTAAATGTTTAAGGATATTATTTGACCAGTAGATTCTCAATTTAACAGAGTCCCAAAACAAATTTGTCCATTACACTAATACTACACACTCTTAAAAAATTGTATCAGGGCTATTGATTGTACACATGTAGTTGCACATATGCTTACTATAGGTACGCAATGATATATTGGACGTAAAATCTTTGCTACACATAATATTATGACTGTATGCGCATTTGATTTAACATTTGTGTTTGTAAAGGCATGATGAGAAGGAACCGCACATGACGCTAAACTTTTTCTTTGGATTTAAACAACATAAATTTAAATTTCCTCATCTCCCATCAGGACAATATTATTTAGTTAACTCAGGGTATTCACTAATGAATGGATACCTACCTTCTTAACGCAATGATAGATATCATATTCTAGATTTTAATGAAATGAAAAATCAATCAAAGAACAAAAATGAAATTTCCAACCACTACCATTTGAGAGTTTACGTATGACAATTAAAAGAACTTTTGAAATTTGGAAGAAAATTTGCAATCTTACATAACTTGCCGACATAAAATTCAAACAAAAATTGTTACTGCATAACGACTATTCACAATTCTGTACGAAGATACAACAAAAGAAACCTATAATTCATGGCATATGATAATGGTCTCGATATAGTTTCGAAAGAATTTCTAGAAGAGAACTAAAATTTTCGAACGTCAGAGAATAACGATCATAGACCAGTTGAAAGAAATGCAACAAATTCCATGGCAATTATTTGAGATAATATACAAAGCAAACTATTTGCTGCTGGACTACATTAGGAATTGTTTGCACACAAATAGTAATTTGTAATTGTGTAACTGCACCTATATCATTATTGTATCTGTAATTCGAAAATGTTTAACCAGCGTAACTGTACTTGTACCATTATTATTTTTATAACTCGAAACTGCTAAATTAGTATAATTGCATTTTTTATTTAAATTTTTAAATTTTCGTATTAAATTATATTCTCAAGATACATGGATTTCAAAACAATACAAATACGCTATCATGATTAAAAATAGGACAAATTTTAGAAGAAGGCCAGTTTTCGAAACAATTTCGCGATTGATGCTGGTTTTGAAACTTATTATTAAACAAGCCAGTTTCTACCCAGTCAGCGTCCAACTCAGCAATTTGTAACTGCCTCGCTTGGGCGCAACTCATAGTTGCGTCTAAATTTTTTATTTTTAAATCGACGCAACTCTTAGTTGCACTAAGTCAAACATTATTGGCGCAACTATGAGTTGCGCAACTTGTTTTCTTATAGGCGCAACTCATAGTTGCGCCTAAACAATAATGCTGCCATATAAAGACAGCAGCAATCCATACCCCCACAAGTTGTTACTGTCTTGTTTTTTGGTTGTAATGTTTGTTTATTGTTTGATGTGTTACTTTGTTGTTGTTGTTCAACGTTACATACTATGAATATAACGTATAAAAGCCGCGTACAAAATAAATTAAATTTACAGAACATAGCAACCAACATAAATGTTCGACCGAAGATAACTTGTAATAGCAAAGTAGCTTACGGAATAAAAGTTGAAGTTATACAGTACACGAATGACATAAGTAGTAAAAACAATCAAATTGGTTATTACTTCCCGCACGTTCTTCTCTTATGACTCAAGTTATCGCATTGTCTACATCTGTCATGTCTTCTGTCCCCCATTTCGTCCATGATTCCCCTAATTCTTATGGACCTGGGTCTTCCTGTATTCCTACGTGTTGGCAGCGGGTGTATAGTTGGGCCTTCATGTACATCCCACTATCTATTGTCGGGCAGAGGATGAAAAACCGGAGAATAACTATGTCTATAACTGTCTATTGTACACCATGAAAAAATAAGATCATGGTAAGCTCTGTTCGCTCCTCCTCTACACATGCACATGCAGCCAAAACATGAGAAAATGGAAAATGGGCAAGAATAGGAATATTGAATAACAACTACACTTGTCATTGGCAATATTTACTGTGTAGTTACATGCGTTTGTGTTTGTTACTTGCCACTCCGTCAAGCTGAACCTGTTAATGCTCATATTACGTGCTTCCGCTGCATATTTTTCCATCATTTTTTCATACGTTGGCGTGAGCGCAGCTGTGTACTCCAGTCCATCAGTACGTCTTCTGTATAATAGCTAGACGATGAAAGGTACGTGCTACTAACGCCTTTACCAGTAACGATCTTGCACCTTTTAGAACTCCATTGAAACTCTCCGAAGCATTGGTAGTCATCATACAAAAACGTTCACCGTTGTCCTTGTAAAGAGTCCACTATTCATCCTTATGTTTGAGACTTCTGTCAATCCATCTGTCAGCAGCCGGACTTACATTTTTTAGTTGCTCTCTTAGTTCTTTGTATGTTATATTGTCTCTTGTTTTAGCACAAGCATGAAATAAGTTTTGCAAAATCTTACCATCAAAACCAACTTTTTTGAAGTTTGCTTTCAAATGACGAAGGCAGAAGCGATGATGATGCGGTCTTCTCCATTTCTCTTGCAAGGCGGTTGAAATTCCTTTCATAATACAAGAAATGAATGTAATGCATCTTGCATTTAAAGATGAAATTAAGTGCCTCATGCATGAAAAAACCATCCCCAAGTCTCCACCGATTCATTTCGTACAGTAGCAAATGCCAAAGAATAAAGAGAGTTGTTTGCATCAACTCTTGTAGCCACAAGCAACGTATCTTGATATTTACCATAAAGATATGTTCCATCAATAGAAAGAACATGACGATAATGCTTGAAACCTTCAAAGCTCGGTCCATATGCTCGGTCCAAATGCCCAAAAAGCCCCCCAAAATTGAACGTCTTTTGTATGAACATGATAAACAGTATTTGTATGGCAACACCAACCTGTGCAGGCGCAACTATGAGTTGCGCTTGTAATAAAAAATAACGGGCGGACGCAACTCATAGTTACGCAAATGATGAAATTAAATTATCTGACTGGCGCAACTAAGAGTTGCACCGATACGAAAATATAAAATATAGGCGCAACTATGAGTTGCGCCTGTAAGAAAAAACAAGTTAGGCAACTCATAGTTGCACCAATAATGTAATTACTAATATTTGACTTGGCGCAACTAAAAATTGCGCCAATTTAAAAATAAAAATTTTAGACGCAACTTTGAGTTGCGCCTAGACGAGACAGTTACGAACTGCTGAGTTGTGCGATGACTGGACAGAAACCGGCCTTATTTGATAATAAGTTTCAAAAGCAACGCAATCATGAAATTGTTTTGAAAACTGATTACTTTGAATATTTGTCCTTAAAAATAACAAAATTAATAATCTCAACTTATGTCTTTTCAAACGCTCCTTTCATTTTTTTATTTGATTTTTTAATTTAATTGCAGCCTTGACTTGTAGCAAATTTCCACCAAGCAACCCGTGCAAGTTCTGGCGAGGCTCAAAGTCAATAATTGGACATCTGTTATAATATATGTAAATATATTAAAGTGAATATGCTTTTGTGTTTTTCTATTTAGTCCCACATCATGGGATATGTTCCAACTCATGCTCCAAGGCCTATATATAAAGGAGCCTATGTAATGTAATTGGATGAATCAATCTCTATGTAATAGATATCAGTGTGAATAACATTTTCTCCGCTCTCCTCTTTTCTAAAAAAAAAGTTATCACTTTCAAGAACAAGTTACCTCGAACCTCGAACTAATCTTTGTAGAAATAAAATTGTTCTCCCTCTAATGTCTCCATTCTCTTTATTCTGTAATATATTCTCTTTATTCTGTAACACGTTATCAGCACGATCTCTAAACAAAAGGAAAATTTCAGATCCGATTATAAATCTTCAAAGCGGTAAGCCATTTCTGATCTGATTACTCAAATCTTTCTGATCTCGTTCTATTAATTTTATTTCTTTTAGATTTCATTTTATTATTAAGCTAGTTATTCAGATGTGAATCTATTTGCATATTTTATTTTATTTTTGTCCATGTATTTTAGTTTTGTTGTAGATCTAATTTTTCATATTTCATTATATATATATATATAATCTCATAAATCTTTCTTTATTAATCTTATCATTTTAGATCTCTTTTTATTACAGATCTAAACTTTTAGATCTCATTCCATTATTTGGTTAAAAATAAAAGGGTTTTCATTTTGAAATTCTTTTTGTTTGAATTTTAGTTTGAATGAGAACTGTAGAAATGATTTTGGCACATGATTTATATTTCCAGAAGAAATATTTCATTGTTTCTTAGAGAAACAAATATAAGGATAATACGTATCTAGAAGATCGTATTAAGTTTATATAAAAGAATAGGAACCTGAAGTTCATATATGCGAAGGAGAAAGATTAAAGTTTTCATAAGCTGAAATAAAGCCTTGAAAAAAAATATGAGCAATTCCGGAAGAAGATATTAATATGTCCAGAAGACATAACATAAAAACAAAATGTTGGAATAACATTACAAATATGGTAAATACTATTTCCCCGAAGAGAAATAGTATTATGATTCTCATGTTCGAATACAATTATGAATAGTCCTCTTGTTTCATTGTGTTTATTTAATATTGGAGACCTGAAGTTCTCAAATAAAATTTATGCATATAAGTTTGTATTCCTAAAAAAGGGGATTATATATCAAAACTCTATAAATTTGAGATGTGAAGCGTTGAATTATTAGAAAAGCTAATTCAAATTATGGTAAATTCTAACCATGTTTGCAATCAAACCTGAAGTTTGATAATTATAATCAAGTTGTACCATTTAGGATCTAAAGTACTAAACAAAGACTTTACCTTAAAGTAAAAAAATTGGAACCCGAAGTTCTAAAAATATTTTCCAATGGTATTAACTACTAAACCAAATAAATGTATAGAAACTTGTTCACTCCAGAAGTAGTGATAATAATATAATTAAAAAAAAATCTCCAGAAGAGATTTGTTAATATATTTGGTGCTTTTACTAAACCAAATAAATACATAGAAACATATCTACTCTCCTACTCATCTTTCTTTTTAATTAAAAATAAGGTATTCTAATAGGAAGTTTATTTCCTAATTTTTTTCCTTCTTCCATGCATCCAATCGCCTTTCAAAAAGGTAAAATATAATAGATCTAAAATAATCTTAATTCCCTAAATTTCTAAAATAACTTGTGTTGATTTGAAGATTTACATGTTTGTTTTGATATATTTGGTAAAGAATTATGAAGTTAGTTTTCTTATGAAAATAATAATAATTTGGATCTGAGACGTATAATTATTTATGATTATGAATGATAAATCTGAGATGATAATTTTGTTTATTTAGAAATTCTGATTATTGGGAAATAAAGTTTCACTTTAAGA
This sequence comes from Allium fistulosum, assembly GCA_030737815.1. Classification (NCBI taxonomy): domain Eukaryota; kingdom Viridiplantae; phylum Streptophyta; class Magnoliopsida; order Asparagales; family Amaryllidaceae; genus Allium; species Allium fistulosum. The sequence continues at coordinate 416,327,638 of CM060907.1, read as the reverse complement.
TATTCATTTTAATTTTATTATTAAGTAATATTGAACCTAGTTTTGAGATGAAATTCTGTTACTCTAAGTATTATTTGTTCAATTGGTTCATATATTTATAATGAAATTATTTTGCCGTGACAGTAGTTATATCCTAGACCACGTAAAGGTTAATTGTAGTTATTTTAATCATAAATGAATTAATTGCAAGTGTTATGGTAATACATTAAATTATTTATTATCATAAATGCATTACATGCATTGATTATTGTAAATTAAATTACATTGTATGTTTGTGTTTGAAATAAGAATAGACGTATGATTTACTATTTGATGTATTTACTTTGACAAGTAATGTCTATTGTAACGGAAGAAATAGCTTTAACAACAACTTGAAGTTGTGTAAAGAAATTATTGTAATAGAAGTTGTATAACTCAAAGTCCAAGACCTGAAGTCTTGAATTTTGAAAAGATTTTCTGACAAACTTTACAAGCTCAAATTCTTGTCAGTATTTTTTTTAATTTGTCAAAATGTACAAGCTTCTAAAAAAAGCAGTTTACGCAAAATTTGAGAACCCAAAGTTCATAATAAATTTGTGAACTTGAAGTTCATGAATTAGAAGCTAGAAGCTCTATTGAAACTATGTAAAATGATAAGGTTATACTTCTTGATGAAGTTAAAAGAAAATAATATATTATCATATGAGATAATGATGGTGCATAGAAGAGATTACAAAAATCTCCAAATGAGTTATACCTTACCTTATATCTTCACATTTATATTAAATGTACCAAATATCATGAAGATATTATGTTATATGATATTTCAAACATCATTGGATGTGTGTGTATTAATCTCTAGAAAAGATATTTTAAAGATTTATTTATATTTATATTACAAAATCTAACATCCCAGAAGAGATGTTATAAGAATTTTATTTTTGTTACATTGCAATTCCTTAAAAGGAAACACTATATTCCCTGAAGGAATAACCATATAATTTTTTTGAAGCAATAACAATAATTTTTCAAAAAAAAAGGATATTGTATGCCAATATTACACTCCAGAAGTAGTGGTTTTATCTCTTGCATCTTACTTTCATTTGGTGAATCTAATTTTGTTACTGTATTTAAAGTTTGATATGCCATTTCAAAGTCAGTTACAACAAAAATCTCTAGCAGAGATATTTTATGCCATTGTAAAAGTAGTAATTATATAATTTATTTATATAAAAGAAATATTGTTCATTGACATGGCATTCCCATAATGCATATATATATATAGAAGAGATAAGTTCACTCTAGAAGTGGTGATACTGAAATATCTCTAGAAGAGATTTATAAATTTGAAAATGATAACATATCTCTAGAAGAGATTTGTTTATATATTTGATAATTTTATTAAACCAAATAAATGCATAGAAATTTGATATTTGAGATATAATTTAGGAATAAAAATTAACAACTTGAAGTTGTGTGTATATTTTGTTTGAACCAGAAGTTCGATATGGTTCCAAACCAATGTTTTGAACATTATCATGCGGTTTTAACGGATTCACATTGACATTGATTTATAAATAGAAATTAATAGTTTGAATCCTTGTAATAGTTTGTTCTAAAAAAAAATCACTAATTCAAATAAGAAAGAATATGAAAATTTATAATATATGTGTAATACGTGGACGCACGTATACATCCATATATGTAAATATTCAGCCAACAACCTGAAGTTTGTTATAAGCCCATCTTATAGATTATGCATAAATATTATTTAGTGATTTAAAATTCAATCAACATAAATGTTGAATGACCTGAAGTCATGTATGTATTCAAATGATCTATACAATAAGTAAATTCCTCTAATTGGCTAGATTAATAAATGAGAACAAACTCTAATAAGAAATATCAACTGAATGCATTTTATCAACCGATAAAAGAATTATCCTCCTATTATTAATATGTATGATGTATTTGCTAGCAACAATATCATAATGGATCAAAATGAGAATCCAAATATGATTATTATTTAATGTGACAATGTTTGTCAACATTGAGGGGGAAGATAAAGGGATACAAGCTCATTTTGATCATTGGTGTTAAATATTTGTTAAAATATACAATGATGCAAAATATTAAGCAACTTGAATAAATTATCAATAATATCCCTAGTAAACTTTCTCCAATATAGATTTGAATTCCTAAAGGATCAAAATATATAAACCACATCTGAAATGTGGTTCAAAAGTCAGTTCAAAATATTTTTGGAGTAAGTAATAAAGATGCCAAATAAAGGAGGTGAGTGTTCTTGAAGAAACACTTAAGGATGCTCTAGAAGAGATCCATGACATTATTGTCAAATAACCCTAGAAGTGGTTTAGCTATGATAAATAAAGAGATCTCAATAAATCTATCTAGAACTGACAATAAATAATCATTGATTATAAATTTATAAATAACAAAGCGCTTATGTTTATAAATGGATTAAAGATCCTGTATTAGAGAAAAAACATGATTGGCCATCATGAAATTCTCCTAAATAAGAAATGTGGACATGTAGTCCACAAAAATAAAATTCGAAATATATATATAAAGTGGCAAAAGCACACTGAAATTATTGAAGTACACATAGTGTCAACAACATGTTAAGTTCCATGGACATATAGTTCGTAATGTAGCGAAAGTGCTTGAAACACTTAATATACCCCGAAGGTATAAATATGGTTAAAATCATATTAATAATGCAAGTCTACAAATTCCTGAAGAATATAAATAACTTTCGTGGTTATAAAGAATGCAAAGAACAAGGAGCGTAGATTACAATCTACATTTAAGTATTGTTGTAATGAAAATCTTGATATAATTCACGATGAGTATATTACTTTCTATTTTTAAGTATTTTGTAATGAAACTCTTAATATCCATTGAAGTGTTAGTTACGATGTACAAAACTTATTAAAATATATAAGTTCCTGAAGAATATAAATAACTTTGATGATTATAAAGAATGCAAAGAACATGGAATATAGGTTACAACCTTCTTCTAAGTATTGCTGTGATGAAAATCTTGATGCACTTCAAGATGAGTAGATTACTTCCTGCTTTTTAGTAATGTTGTAATGAAATTTTAAATATTCATCAAAGATGTATAGTTGCAATATGCAAAACTAATTTGAAGCACAAAAATGAAAGCACATGAAGTGTTTTTCATAAAAGTAGCATACAAAATGCATAAAATGCAAACCACATTGGAAGAAACAATCTTTTAGAAAATTTGATTGTATCGAAGGAAACTATTAATAAATTGTATTATTAATGAGATACATATTTATGGATCCAGAAGTATCTATAACCAATTTGAGTTATCGAAAGACGAATATGAATTCAGAGGAAAAATTTTAAATCAAGGGAAGCATCCATAAGTATTTTATAATGCACTCTTTTTCCTTAACTAAGATTTTTCCTACTGGGTTTTTATTAGTAAGGTTTTAATGAGGCATTATCTTGATTCAGAAGTATCAACTCCCCAGTAACATTTGAAAATAAGTAATAATGTACTTTTTTTTTCTTATTTAAGATTTTTCCCACTGGGTTTTGCGTACTAAGGTTTTAACGAGGCATTATCTTGATCTAGAAGAATCAAACGTCTTTTCAAAAAATAACATCTCAAATATGTTATTTAAGTAAATTGTGTTTTTATCCTTGACTAAGATTTTTTCTATATGGTTTTTCTTAGTAAGGTTTTTAACGAGGCATTAGTTTGATCTAGAAGCATCAAACTTCATTTGAAGAAATAAGAAAATAAAATATGTCATTGTACTCTTTTTCCTTCACTAAGTTTTTTCCCATTGGGTTTTTCTTAGTAAGGTTTTAATGAGACATTATTTTGATCCCGAAGTATCAAACTCTTTAAAAGGAATATCATTGTATGATATCTATGATTTCAAGTTGCACTCTTTTCCTCGTTCAAGGTTTTACCATTAGGTTTTCCTAACAGAGGTTTTTAATGAGGCAACGAACAATATTCATAACGACTGAATGGATGTATGAAAGCAAGATAATAATGAGGGGGAGCAATTATCATGGACGTTCCAAAAGGAACAATTTCTAGCTACTATATGAACATCCAAGATTTTGAAAATGTATATTCAAGGGGAAGTGTATGATATATGTAAATATATTAAAGTGAATATGCTTTTGTGTTTTTTCTATTTAGTCCCACATCATGGGATATGTTCCAACTCATGCTCCAAGGCCTATATATAAAGAAGCCTATGTAATGTAATTGGATGAATCAATCTCTATGTAATAGATATCAGTGTGAATAACATTTTCTCCGCTGGTTTTTATCTCCTTCTATTTTATAACAGCGTCACAATTCTCAGCGTTGATCCAATTAGAGCATCAACGTGTTACTTCACAATTACCACCTTCGTATAATTTATATTTACAAAGTTGTTAGAAGCTTATCCTTGTCTGTCTCCTCCCTTTCTACCGTCTTACTCCTATTTCCTTTTCAAAACCCATACATAAACCCTCAGTCTTGCAGGTGACGACTACAATTTCTCCTCTTTTTTTTTCTTTTTCTTATTACGTTTTTCTTTGGATTTCCGTATACTTTGAGTCTGGATTTGTTCATTTTGTATCGTTAGTGAAGTATTGCTTATATGCTTTTACAAGTAACCATGTTAATGTGATCGTATTGCTTATATGCTTGCAAATGTATATGCAGATGTTAAGGGCTATTCAATAGAAGAACGAGAGCAAAAGATGGCAGGTCTATCAAATGCCTTACTCTTTCAAGGTGAAATTCACATAATCTTAATTTTAGTTTCAACATTCTTTTTTGATGTCTCAAAACTTTATATTTGGTGGTTGCTAATTGCACCAAAGTTTTTACTAGATTTCACCAAGTATGCATTTTACCATGAAAATCCAAACCAGCCTTTAAAATTACCTCAAATTTTACCATAATATATTTAATTAATTTTCGTCGAGTTTGATCAAATGAACGAAGTACAGAGTTGTTGGAAATAGAACGTCGTGAGTTGGTTGGTCGAATCGGAAGTGAATTTTCAATGCTGTTAGAATTATTTGGAAGAATACACATTTATTTAAGAACGGTTGTGTATTGCTGTTCATATACTTTGAACAGTATATGTAGAAAACCGATTAATAAATTATTAGTGTGGAAATCAACGTTCGTTTGTACTCTACTAATGTCGGTAATCAATTTCTGTTGCTTGTGGTAATTTCTAGTGTGCCAAAAAAATAAAAGGGCAAAGTTACCGTGGTAAAATTCAGTAATTAGCGACCTTCATATATTATGTTTGATTTTGTAGATGGATTTGGTGGGACTTACCATATTGGAAAATCTCTTTGTCAAAAGATTCAGGTATCAGGGATATCATTCCATATGCAACTGAATTTTTTTGTTATCTCCATGTATATAGTACTTGTTATCCTATAATGTATTTAATTTATTTTTTGTCATCCTCATCTAGCCTATTAATACTTGATACAAACACCATTTCAGTTTTGTCAAAGAGAAGAAATACATATTTGTGTACAGTGTACAATACTGCTTGTTCCTTTAATAAAACTTGGGCTTTGATTAATCAAGTGGGTGTTCTGCTCATGTAATTTGATCCTTGGTATATGTGGTACATCCACTTAAATAGCTATAATACACAAATGATATCGCTTGCATGCTCATATGCTTGGCATGGAATTTTCTAACTGCTAATTCGGTTCATTCCTTGTTTTTCCAGAAAACTATTTTCCAGGTCCTGTCGTTTAGCTTCAATATTTCAGGCTCGACTGCAAATATTTGCATCCCATATAATTGCACTTCATGTATTCTCTTTTAAAATATGAGTGTCCATTGGTCATTGAACATTCATTGTAGCTTATATTTTTAATTTAGTTTTTGATTTGTTTTGTTCTAATATTTGCGATTTTAAACGAAACAAGTTATAATTTAGTTCAAATATTTGTACTACAAATATTTATACCGTCGGCTGTTGTTGTACGTATATTTAGCAGTTTTCAGTAAATCATATTCTATATTAGATTCAGTAATGATTGGAAAAAGAGTTATAACATTATTTTGACATCATTTTCGACAATAATTTAATAAATTTGAAAACAGGAGATTGTTTTAAATTTTAATGGGAGCAATGTAGCCTTTTTTTTCTTTTTCCTTTTTCTTGAGAGGGATGTGAGCCATATTGTTCCATTTTCTAAACCAATGCAAACCCAATTTTTCACACTTGATGCAACAGATTTCTTTATAATACCATTTAAGTTTACATCACAGTAGATGCGGACATGCGTAATTCAAGGGTGATGGATGATTCACATTCATTAATTCGTTCATCTTGAACATTTTGAGTTGCAGGCGCACAATCTAAGCTTACATCCTCCAATGAAATTGCACAATCTATTTGGACGAAGAAGATATTCCAAAAGGGAAGAAAGGTCGTATGATTGTATCAAGTGTGTAAGTAAAGATGGTAAATTTGATCCATCATCAGTTGAACAACCTCCATATCATGTGTATATGGATTCCACATCAGGGCAGCTTGAACCCGCATCTGGTGCCCGAGCTAGTATACCAGGTAAAGAATACTGGCCCGAAGGCACTATTGATCGGGTAAGGGCTGCTCGAGCACCTGAACCCGTTAGCAACTCTGAAGGAAAACCTTCACATGGGAAAAACCCTGGAAGCAGAAGAAAGAAATACAGAGGACAAGCAACATCTTCAGATACAGTAGAAACTAGTGACAATTATAGTGATGATACTGCTATCATGCTTGAGAACTCAGATGATAATATGGAAGAACCGAAAGATCCATCTGAAGAATTTGTCATTTATAGAACCCGGGCGGAAGAAGAAGAAGCAACAAATGAAAATATCAGTGATTATGAGAAGGATAAAAGAACCGGAAAACCACATCCATTCATTGATCCAGCCATTGTAAAGCCAATAGAAGAGCCTAAATCGAGCGAAGAGCTGTGGTGGAATTGGAGAAAACCTGAAAAGGAACAATGGTCAAGATGGCAAAGGAGGCGCCCGGATGTTGATACTGTCAGTAGATTGAATGATTTTAATTATATAGTGTTATTTTATGCATGTGGAATTTATGTTAAAACATTTATATATTAAGGTTTTTGCAAAAGCCATGGCAGAAACTGGGCAGATAAAACTGTATGGAGATCATCCAACATTGACTGAAGCTGCTCTTGCAAGGGCGAGGAAAAATATATTTAAAGAGGAAAGGTAAAAATAATAATCATTATAATAGTAAAAAACTCTTGTACAATGAACTTTACACTAACAAGCTTCGTAATAACGTAGGAAGTGCAAAAACAGCTCCTTCTTGATACCTTCCATCACTTATATTCTCATTTATCTTCACAGAAATTGAGCTCGTTTGAATTTATATATATACATTCAGTATGCAAGTTGATATCGGTCCTTGAATTTAATAATAAGTTTGAAAACTTATTTTTAAACAATTTTAGTTTTTTTCCGAACAAACTCGATTTTTCTCAAGATACCTTTAACAATATAAGAATATGATTACAAAGTTTGGTTTCATTTTAAATTGTACAACTATAAATTTATTAAGGTGTAACATAAGAGGTGTAGTTGTTCCCTCCTGTATATACATACATATATGTTCTCCCCTTCACTTGCAAGTAGCATCAATAACAAGAAATCTAAACTTATATATTCCAACATGATATTAGATGATAGTTCTTCCATGTAAATTGATTAAGGATGTCACTTAATCTTTTAGCTTTCAATGAAAATATATTCTTTTCATATATTTTTTCCGTACAAATATCAGGCTACATGCTGAAAGAATGAGATTAGAGGAAATAGGACCAATGGCATATTACTCAGAATGGGTCAAAGCATGGGATAGAGATACTTCACGTGAGGCAATACAGAAGCATTATGAGGAAACCGGAGAAGATGAGAATGCTCAACTAATTAATATGTTCCAACATCAAACGGCTGAAGAATATCGCATCATGATGGGTACCGATATACGAATTAAACGGGACCCGTTAGCAATGCGGATGCGGGAAGATCAAATCAAAGAGAGTATGATACTATGTCATTAGAATAATTTATACTATATTATTTTTAGAATAACCTAGGCTCTACAAATGTCATTGGCTAAATATTCTTCTTGCTTTGTGTATTATTGTGCAGTATGGGGTGGTGATCCTGTATACCCCACTATTAACTATATTCAAGACCCAGATGAAGTTATTGATTATAGAGGCCCAGATTTTCATGAACCGACACCTAACATGTTATCTTATCTAATGGAGGTAATAAGTACGAAAACTCAGATGTGTTTCATGTTCTTATATACACATGAAAAGTTCAAGTTATCCTCGATCATGGAAACTGCAACACTCACAAAAATTTGATTACTTTTGCACATTTATCATAATAATAATTAGTAGACATTTGTTTAGAGAAAACATTTTACACTCACTTGGTATTGGCAAGTAATATTCGGATGAGCAACTGGGACAATGTAAGTGGATGGCTAAGGAAATTCAGTTACTATACATAATAATTCTTGGGTAACATCTTGGCATTCAAAACATCCCACTATAAAATTGTGCATATGGAATGTCCTTTAATACCATCATAGTTCTATCCCTAAAATGACCTAACACATACAATGCCCTTAACAGTTTTAGTTGCCTTCCTCCCACAAATTCAGCTCATTTAGAAGCAAGGAAGTTTGGAATTTGGATTGGGAAGGGTAAGGAACAAGAGAGGAAAGCTTATTGTATCGTTAATGGGTCGCTGCTTTGAAAACGAAATTCGGTATGATTAAGGCACAATCAATAATTGTCATACGCTTCTTAAGGTTAACACAACAATCCTTCAAACTTGTGCACTCAAGTTTGAATAATTTAACTATTTGTAGAAACCATTGTCTAGGAGTATCACATTTTGAAGAAATTTGTGAAGAGAAAGAGATAAAGAATGTGAATTTTGTTTGGAATATTCTCTCTCAAATAGAGAGGATGAAAATGAATGTACACGCTCTCTCTCCTTTAAAATAACTTGCATCAATGAATAGTCTCCTTAACAATGTGAACGGTCGTCGATTAATAAAAAGGGTAAGTGGAAGCAGAAATGTGAGGAGGAAGAAAAAAAAGTTTAATTGTAGTCATCCAACGATTCCGCACTAATTGCAGGAAAGCTCAAAAAAACATTTTGGAGTAAGGAGAAGTTTCATGCATACGTATCAACGTCCTTCGATTGAATTGGTATATAAAGAAGTGAGTTTACAACTTAATCTAAGTAGTGAATTTCTCTTAAACTGTAAAGATTTGGGTTGATTAACTTAGTCTAATTAGTGAAGTACTTTTGAACGAAAAAGTTTTTTTAGGACCCATAACATGTATTACGCTTTTAATTTCTACAAACTCCACGATAAGTATACACTTTTAACTAGTGTGTACCTTTGCGTTACACGTGGTAATATTGTAAAATATAGCATTTGTACTTTCAGTGTTAAAATTAGAACTTTATTATGCAATGTACAATAAATTCAGTGAAATAAATGAATTATAAATTAAAATTGATATTATTGTTTATGTATAATTTATGCTATGTGGCTTATATATCTTTATATTTGAATAAAAAATAATTTGTTATTTTGTTCGTATGAACTGGTATGTTGAAACCAAGGTTTGAGAACTCGGTTTCGATCTCGGTTTCGCTCTTTTGAAATTTATATAGTTTCGTCCAATTTCGAAAATTTCAATTGTTTCGGTTTCGGTGCAAATTGACTTAGATTTTAAAATTGAACTTAAAAGTAGTGCAACTTTTAGCCCAACTCAACTTGAACCATCAGAAAACTTAGAGAATCATATATTTTATCCCAAAACAGCCTAACCTGAATTCAAATTAAAACCACTATGCTACTCATTGGTTTTCAAGCCCAACCCAGCATATAATCTAAACTAAAATATCCCAAACTAGTCTAAAACCCTAATTTTTCTCAAATCCGACCCATTATTCAACACCTCCTTTGTTTTCTTACTCCGGCCTCCCTTACTTCGTAAGTTTCAACCAAACGAAATGAAAGAAGTAAAAAAAAGGCACAATTAAAAAAATCCACTCCACAGTCGCTCGGATTGAAAGCGCCACTTCTCAATTAATTGTCTGCAACACTTGAATTCAAGATAATAGTGGAAGACAAAGCTGAAATGGAAGACAAAAGTGGAGGTAAGATTTGATTTTGAGTATGTGATGTTTGATTTTGTTGGTTTTATAGATTTTTATTCTAAGTTCGGATTCTATTGGGTTTTTTTGTTATCTTCTTCCACCGAAATGATTTTTTAACCTAAATTCGTACCGTCGCCTATCGAAACAGAACCGAGATGGCTGAAATCTCGGGATTCCGGCCGAAACCTCGTACCTTGGTTGTAACTGACATATTTTAATGATTTATTAGATAAATTAACAAACATTACTTAATTGATTTTGTTTAAATATGTTCAATTTGAAATTAAGTAATTAGTTTAAATATCTAGACATAAAGGTAAATAGTAGGAAATAAATCGAGAAGAATTTTGTAAAAAAATGTAGAAATTTTAGTATGGAGTTATTTGAGGTTAAAAAGAATTTTGTAATGCGGTGTATGATAAATTTTTGGGATAAACGATTACAATTGTTTTACAAATTAGCTTTGTCATTATCGTTTTTGTACATATTAATGTATGTGATCTGTGTACTTTTATGGTTGAATGATTTTTTTAATACCATTTTTGTATGTATGTATATTTGTGTATCATAGTTGTCAAGACGAAAAAGCCCCAAGCCCTCGCCTAACACTTTTTTATGTTTAGGGTTTTTTTGAACGTCTTGAATGATATTTTTTCTGTTTTTCAGCGCAAAAACTGCACTTAGAAAATGTACTAAAACTCAAATTTTGGTTTAAAAAAGCATATAAATGCAACATTGAGAATAAAACATCATATGATTATCATAAATCAAACTAAGAAGGCACAAAGTCATTCAATTCAAGTTTACAAACAACAAAATACTTAAAATATAGAAAAAACAACAAAATACTTAAAGTCTTAAATAGAGTTTTAAACTTCCATAAACTTTTAATCACTCATATCATTGACATCAAAGCTCTCCTTATCATCCCCCTCTTCCTCCTCCTCCAAACCATGTTCATAATTTCATCCTTTTTTGAATTGTAATCCAAGTCATCTTCCTTCAAAACATCATTAAAATTAGCACCTTCTTCATTCCTAATGTATGTAGAACTTGAAGCCTTTTCTTTTCCTTTCGACTTGCTAACATGGACAAGGTGATGTTGATGTTGTCTAGTTATGTGTGCTTCTCCAGCTCCATATGCACTTTCCACAACAACCGATATTAATGTATCATCTTCAAAAACCAAATCGTCTTCCGCGTCGGAATTATTTTTCACAAGCCTCATCATCCACTCATTTGAATCATAATATCTTCCAAAGAAATATGATCAATCAAATCCTTCCGTTTGAAGCGATTCTTCAACTTTTGACTGTATTTAATCAATACAAGTTTTTGCAACCTTTCATGCTCAAGTTTATTCCGTTTCTTGCTATTAATCTAGTACAAAGATACAACATGTTACATTTACTTCAATGTTTGAATAGGCTTATATCAAACATAAATATAGAAGACAATTCTTACATGCTCATAGACACTCCAATTTCTTTCGCAACCCAATACACTACACAAGTGAGGCTTAAAATTTTAATTGCATATTTTTGCAATGTAGGAACCGAATTGCCATATAAACTCCACCTCTCGGCTAAGGGAAAAAAAATTGCATTTCAATTTTCACATATCAATAAATTTGAACTTTAAAAGAACCTAATATGTAGTATAGAATCATACGTTTAAGAATAAATTTTGAATTCTTTTGATTGAAACATATGGCTTACCGGGTGATTTTGTGTCCTCTGATTTAATTCCCAAGTCAATACCAAATTGTCCTTCCGCTTTCGTGTACAATGATAATTCATCCATAACATTCAGTTGATCATTTTCTGAAAGAAATTTTTTGACGCATTACAATCCACATGTAACTTCTTCATCATGCTCAATGGTGTGGTCTTTGTAAAAGAACCGTGGATTTAAAAAATATTATGCTAATGGAGTTGACATTCCCATTTTTTGTCAATAATAGCAAAAATATTTTTGTACTTAACATCGTTTCCATCAAATATTTTTTCAATAGCTTCTTTCCTTCTATCCATTCCTTGTATATATATCCCATAACATGTCTTTTATCACCATCAACAAGTCGAAGGACTCGAACAGACCTATCACTTTAAGTGTGCAAGAGACATTTTTCCAAAAAGATGTCATCAAAACTGTATCACGATCTTTTTTCCCTTTTGCTTCCCTTGCCCACCTACTTCCCACCCACTCATCTGATATGAACATGGCTCGAAGATAATTTTTTGCTTATTAAAACTTTGCAAGCGTAGAAAGCTAGTTGTAAATTGAGTGACACCAATTCGAACAAGCTCCTTATTTTCAGAACCTCCTCATTATGTTCAAAACACCACTATGATTTTATCACTACAAGAAACAACATTATCTCCGACGGCTCTTAACCATCGGCGGCTGTCGAAAGCCGTCGAAAAAAACCGCCGGGAAGAAGGTCGTCGAAGAATGGTATTTCTGACGGCTTTCCGATGGCTCCGTCGATTTATTTTCGACTGCTGACGACGACATTTTCGACGGTTTTCGACGACTCGTCGTGTACACGTGGAAGAATACGGCTTACTCAAATTGTCGTCGGAATGTTAGGAAGGTAAGCCGTCGAAAGCCGCTAATTATTTTCTACCGGAGAGCCATTGGCAACCGTCAGAAATCTAGAAGTTTTTTTATTTCAACAGCCTTTCAACCCCAAACAACATATATATCAATATATATCACAACGTAATTTTACACACATAAATCATATATACCAAAATTCAAATCACATATATAACATCAATAATAATAATAATAATAATCAATATTTACAATAAACCAAACTCAAATAACTCAAAAAATACTCAAACATCCAACATCTCAAAATGTATCAAAACAACTCAAATCAACCTCATACATCCAAATATCAAATCATCACCCATCTCATAGTATATGTAACTCTCAAACACCATAGATATAAAGTTAAACTACCTCACTCATCTCAAACTGCATGTATGTACAATGTTCTAACACACAAAAAAATCATACCTATCAACCCTGATCATCGCCTCCGGATTTCCCTGATGAGGGAAATGTGTCATGCTCCTGCATATATGCAGCAACGCACTCGTCCAACTTGGTCATCTCCCACAACCCGACGTTTGTCTCGTTCCTCCAGCTCAGCGATTCTAGCTCTCGACTCTTGAATCTCCGCGTTGTCCTGGGCTTTTTTAGCCATTTTGCCTGTGTCTAGCTGGTAACATTGTTTAGCAAAGTGTATGAGTTTCATATAGTGTGATTAATAAAATCAATATGTTATATGTAATATGTTATTCATAAATATATATTATACATAAACATTACCTCTTGATTCCCAAAATCATAACGCCTACTCTGCGTTGGTGGTTCCATAATTGCATCAAAGTTTCGGTCCTTTTTGTCAGCAGTCAGCTCTTCTCGTCCCGATCCCTCGAGCACTCTCTCGTTCTCGCATGAATTTTTTCCTGCGATTCCAAATAAAATTACAATTAAAATTCATATTTTTAATTATTTATAACTTATTATTTAAAGTGATTATTAATAACTTATAGTTTAAAATATATTTACCATGACCTGATGTGATTTTGAGTCGTGTCATGTGTATGTTATTGTGTCTTCATTTTCATGCTCGATGGCATGAGTACGAGCAAACACGTCCATGTAGAAAACGGGTTGACTACTCTCTCTTTCCTGAAATAATTATTATGTATTATTATTATACATATAAAATTATACAATGTAATAACTAATTATAATCGCAATTAATAAATTTACCAGCTCTTGACAGTAACGTTGGAATGATTTCGAACCCCCGCGGTGTGGCTGGATTTTTATTTCAATTTGCAGGGTTCCTCTACGACTCTGCCTGTAAATTTACAATGAACATTATATTTGACATTTGTAAATTAATGCAATTATTATACTAATTCCACTAAGTTTTTAGTACATATACGAGACTAATAAACTTACCTTCGCTTCGTCGCTTTCCCAAAAAGCAACTCAAGCTTGTTATACGCTTCCATTCATCCAGTCAGGCCTTTTCTCCCTCTTTTTATTGTCGACATCGTATCGCGGTAGTTTTTCCACATTTTTTTCATGCAATAATTTCTGCAAAGAAGAAGGTCAGGTTCTTGTAACTTCACCACCCCTTGCACATTGGAAAAAATAAGTTATACATTTATATTTAGTCAATAAATTGTAAAGTGGTTATATATAAAATGAAATATAGATTTACACTTACGATGAAATCTTGGTAGATCACTCTAAGATGTAGGGTGGGATATCATCCCATCTAGGCCAACACGTGGTCATTCCACTCTTATAAAAATGTTCTTTTATTGAGTCTCTCATTCCCTTCGTTGATACATCCAGCATCTTTGATCAACAAAATAATTGATATTTTTTTTCCTATTTCAAATATTATGATAGAAATTCAAAAAATTATTGATCATTGATTATTTTATGGATTAACGTTTAAATTTTCACTTCATTTATACATTTTGATGTTTTATTAACTATATAATATGTTTACATTAATTTGTTTATATTTTAATGTTTTATTAAATATATAATATATTATTCTTTTAACTTTTTTTTAAAATCTTATATATTTTCAGTTTTAACAAATTATGAATATAATACAATATTTTCACTTTTTTATTTTCTATTTTGATGTTCGGTCGTCCTACTTCCCATTACAAACATAATAATAATTACATTCCGTAAATAATTTCATTTTAAATGATTCAACAAAATATCGGCAGCACTTTCCATTTGTGTACACCATTTGTTCCCTGTATTGTACACAAATGCGTGTACACAAGAAACAAAAAGGAAGTGCTGTCGAAATTTTGTGGACCGTTTAAGATGAAATAATTTATGAAATGTAATTAATTTATTGTATTTCTAACTTGTCCAATACATAGACAAATCCGATAAATATTGTATCAGATGAATATTGATGGCTGTTTTGTAATAAAAACGAATATCTATATAACAATCATATATAATACTTGTCAGACGGAGCCAAAAACTCTCCAAGAGATTTAAAAAATAAAGTACATTATACACTAATTTATTTATATTAGTATTAACACCAATTCAGTACTTAAATTTCTTAACAATTAAAAACTATTAAAAACTTGTTTTTTTAACATATTTTAGCTAACACTAGTTTCAATTTATTACACAACAATATAAATTTAATTTATACACTAATATATATATATATATATATTAACACATGCGTAAACTAAATGTATATATAATTAAGGATATATAAACTAATAAAGAAATTATGTAAATAAATTGTTTTTGTCGATATTTTAGATAACACATACACTAATTAACGTTAAATTATGTTACACTAATACACTCATCAACCTAAATTAGCCCTAATCTCTAATTGTACATTAATTATCAAATTTAAACACCGATAACCCTAATTAACATTTCTCAATCAACGAATATACACAATTATAACAAATCAATGGGCTATTATCCATAAATATATGCATAAATTAACACTAATTTTATCATAATTCGGATCAATTAGTTTAGATGAAGAATATACCTGATTTTTGATGAATTGAAGACGTAAGTGGTTGAAGATTGCAAATTGACGAAGAATTTGATGGATTGTGGCGGCTTACGACGACTAGGGACGGATTTAATTTGATTTAGGGGTTTAGGTTTTTTGATTAAGGGTTTAGAGAATGAGAAATGAGGAAGAAATAGGTTCGGCTACTGCAGTATATTCAACTTTCCGATGGTTTCCGATGACGACTATAAGTTCAACGGTTTTCGACGGCTGTTGAATATAATAATTTGTCATTTCTCCTTATTTAAAATAAATTTAGTTTAATTTAATTTATTATCAAAATTTAATTTGCTATAAAAAATTTAAACAGTTTACAATAACGTAGTTTTGTTTCTAACTATAAAGGTTATTTTTATTCGTTATATAATAATTTTTTTAATGATTTGATGATTAATTGTGAATTTTTAATGTATTTAACATAATAAATTCATATAAAATAAAATATTTAGTAAAAAAATAAATTTGTTGAATCTTATGTTCATCCAAGATATTTTGGGTTTACAGTCGAAATATGAAAAGAAAATAAACAGGTTAAAGGTATCAAACTTGATTTCTCAAATTTATAGCCGTTCGTCGACATTCAGACTTAAACCTTTCGTTCGAAGGTCAAACCATATGACAGAGCCATCGGAATTTCCGTTGTTCCTTGTAGTGTATAGAAATCCAGAAAGATACTCCTTTCTTTATTGTGCTTCTTACTTTCCTTATTTTTCCAATGTCTTCGAGTATAAAATTAATGCAATGAGCGGCGCATTTCTTTTCGCCATAAGCAATTCTCCTATGTAAGAAAAATAATTAATGAATAGATAAGGATAAGTAGTTAAACACGTACTAGTATAGAAAATAAATAAACTAACTAATTAGCAATCACTTAAGTTTTGAAGAATAACCAACTAAGACCCAAAAAAACAACTAAGGTTTAATAAACAAGTAACCTTCTACAACATGTAAATATTGGTTAAGTTGGTAAGTTTATGTCTAAAATTTAAAATATGCAAATATTGACTTAGGTTTATGTCATACAATTTATCATAGAAAAATATGACTACGGATTTAGTTTTATAAATTATAAAGAAGTAAGAACTACTTTTTTTTCTCAAATGAAGATATTAAATTTTATAAACTCACCCGCTATCTTAAAATTGCTTCCATTGTCCGTTATGATTTGAACAACATTGTCTTCTCCAATTCTTTCCACAAATTTATCAAGCAATTTAAAATTTTTCTCCTCCGTCTTCACATAAGAAAAAGCATCCACATATTCTACGAACATCGATCCCAAAGAGTAATTGACTAAAAATTGATTGATGTTCTTCCTTTTTTATCCGTCCATCCATCCGACATAATAGAGCAACCATATCTTGCTCATTGCTCTTTATGACCCTTCATTAGAATCATGTGTATAGTCCAACTCCTTGTTCAACAATGGAACTCTCAACTAATGGTAACTTGATGGATTCAAATTGGGTCCATATCTACCAATTGCCTCCACCATATCTTTAAATGCATCCATACGAGCTTGGTAAAAAAAACGAGCAATGTATTGGTTTGTTCTATCTCTAAGTTCATTAGCACAAGCATCGTTTATTCTTGTTTGTCTCATCGTTGACTGGATTTTTTGATGTTTTCTTTCCCACATTCCTTCCACTTCCACCGAGGTTCGTTCTCTTATTAGTTGGTGCAACTTCATCATTACCATCATCTTCCAAACTATAATTTTCTAACTCATTACTTGCATTAGCTTCAAAAACATCCACTTTTCTACTTTGTTTCTTATTCATTGCCTCCATCAATTCGTCTCTAACATTGGGTGGAATTTTAAGACAAACACCTGTATTTTGAATCCTCCAATTTGATGTTGCTTTGCTCTAAATATTCCTCCCGTTGTCACTTTCCAATAAAACACACAAGTCACACTACTGAGGTTATTTTCGTCTGCTAAGAAGTTATATTTCCAACCAACATCAACTCTGCGATTTCTATTTCTAGCCATGTCAGAAGAATCTCCTACATTGGCATTAGGTAGGTTTGTATCCATGACTTAAAAAACATTTATATAAATTAAGATTTAGATAGATGATTAGATCTACAATTAAACTTTGTATAATTCAAAATTTTATATATTTTTATATTATAATATGGTTAAAAGTTAATATTTGAAATTAGTTTAAACTTTAGAAGTTAACTAAAATTTATTTTAATTTATCACTTAATTTCGTACAACGAAAATTTTAATAGTTTATAATATAAATATAATATATTAAAAAGTTAATATTTAAAATTTGTCTAAAGTTTAGAGTTTGAATTAAAAGTTAGTTTAAATTATCACTAAAAAGTTTGGTATTGATATAACTAAAACTTTAATACTTTATATAATTTATATAAATCAATTTAAAACTTTATACTTATAAAACTTCATAAATTTATGCAAGTTTGGACCTACAATATAAATTATCATTCTCAAGTTATAAATCAATTCAACTCTTTATATAATTTATATAGTTTAGTTTAAAATTTTAATATAAATTAATTAATTTACATAAATGATATGGAAGAGGATTTGTGATTAAAAATTAGATTTAATGTAACAACCCGAATTTTCGGACCAATCAAAATCACCGAAAATCCGTCCGTTTTAAAATTAACAAATGACAACTAACAATTTAATACATAAAATTATTTGATAAATATACAACACTGGATGAATAAGATACAATTTTAATAATACAACTTATCAGAGTAATCATTTATTCTTTAGTACTAGGTGTTCTTTAATACAAAGGAAACTCAAATACAATAAATCTACCGCTGAATATACAGTAGTCATTTCTGCAAACTCAATAAACATGTCAATGCGGAATAAAATGATAAGCGGGGAAGAAATATCAACACATGATAATTAGCAAACAATAAACAAGAAAATGTTATATTATTATTGGAGTTGCATCACTATCCCTTGTGACTGCCTAGGTACCCCTATCTAATTGGATACCCAATTAAATACACGATCAAACCAACGTAGTTCTTCTGCCCGCAAACTGGGCTCAAGGAGCCTACGATGCACAAACAAATATGCAATTTTCAAACTACCTACTTAGGCTTAATCTTTACATTTAGATTTTCTGAAATTTAATTAACTTTATCATTGTCAAAATATAATCGTTTTCGAAAATAATATGTTCGAACTAAATTCCCAATTTCATTTCAAATCCTTCTAAAATAATAATATATACATATCAAATCATAATTTATTTCGGGATTTTAAAACAAATCACTTTTGAAAACGGTATCAAATACTCTGTATAATAATACAGTGTTGTATTTGATATATTTAACTGGAAATTCCAAAATACACTACTATGAAAGCATATCAAAATATATGCAACAAGATCGGGTGGTTTCTTCCAATAATAAGGCAACTGGGTTCCAGCCTTCACAAGATAAATAACAAAGTATATCTCTCTATTCAAGAGTAGACTATACTAAGGGTTACCTAAACCCTCCGCTCACATTTTAGTTATAGGTTATCTGAATTATCGGTAACATAACAAATCATTTTGTTTTTCGAAACGACAAATCATTTTGCTCTAATAATCACAAATACTTTCAAACATGGTATTATTTCTTTCCCCTAAAATCTTTGAAAAGCCATTTTAAAACTACCGAGAATTTTGGTCTTCAAAATTCTCTTTATTTGTAAAACACATTTTTATAAATATCTTTATATAAACCACTGTTATATAAAATCACTTCATAAATGTTCATTTTCAAATATCTCTATTTCTTTCCAAAAGAAATCATTTCACTTAATAAGATAAATATCTTTTTATTATAACACATTTCCTTAACCAATATTTTTTATAACATATTCTTTCATGAAAATCCTCTTTCAAAACAACTTCATTTAAATTGAAGTTCAAAAATTAAATTATTATAACTAAAAATTTAATAAACTAATATTATCGCTAAACACGTTATAGTCAAATTGTGAAATAAATTACAAAGTGTTAGTCTACAATTGTTTCAACCCAACCCACGTAAAAAGTAAACTGCTTATAAATCAGTAAACAATAGTAATGCTCATAACCTGGTTGAGCACAATCCAAACAGCCAAACAATCAATCAATAATAAATAGCGAACACATCAATAATCAATAATAAATGCGAACACATTTTTATAACCAATAAATTAAGATAATAATAGAACGAGGATTTATTCTGCTAAATAGATGTCCAAAATGAAGTATAATTATTTTAATTACGTAAACCATAACTAAATTCAATCCTTAATATTTTATCAATATTTCATACTTCACCCAAAGTGTCAATTAATTATACTAATGTGTTCTATTAGACTATACGAATCTAGTGTCGAAGACCGCAGATTAAACAGACTTCTTGGGGTGAGTTATTCACTTTTAAAATTTAAATCTTAAACTTAGTTGATTAAAATAACTAAATTAATATACTTAATCGCTAAAAATCTCACCCCATACTTATCAGGTCCACTTGCCTTCACACATGCAACCCGCATGCGCCTGCACCCTTCCTCTATTTTATTTTCAAAGTTAAACATTTTGTTAACTAATTTAATTATAAACTAATTTAACTAAATGAATAACTAAAATATACTTAACTAATCAATTATTTCCTTACTCCAACCTATACCCACAAGGCCCAAGCCACATGTCCAACCCACACTCCCCTTCCTTTCTCATCTTCTACACACGCCTGCCATATTCTTCCCTCACGACCATGCCTGCACACTCCTCCCCGTATCATATTTCCATGCGCCTGCACACGTTGACATATATGCATACATCTCCCTTCATGCTTCCACTACTTCTTCTTCACGTCGGTACTTACGGCCACCACGACCTCCACAAGCCACCATTTCGAGTGCAACAAGAATCTAAAGCATAGCTCTTCTCGCCTTCTACAACTTTCATGTTGGTGACTTTTGCTAATACTTCGTGTAGAGAGGGTTATTTGATTAATAAGGTCAAAATATAAAAGGGTTGCTGTGTATATTTTGAATTCACGGAGAATAAAAATGTGTTCACTTTTTTTTCAAGCATTTAGAAGAAACATGTCTCCCTTTCTTTATGCGTGTGAATGTGAACATATATAATACAATTTCTTCCAAGCTCAGTTAACCAAATCAACACGCAATATATGAAAAGATATGGAAGGTGTTTGAAATTTTTTGGCATGCATAAGTGTATAAAATTATGTTTTGAAAAGTTTTGCGGGTACACCGCCACACGATATCACATCCGCGAGCCACAAACGACAGAAATATAAATACAATCGCGCACAACAATGTGGCACGATTATAAAACAATGATAAAATATACAGGTAAACTTATCCTGTGAAGTTTCAAAAGTGCCAACGTTTGCCGTGAAATACATCAAACGAAAATTCATTATTTTTCAAATTAAAAATTATGGAAAAATCCTATAAATTAAACTAAAAATACGTCACCAAAAATCGGACAGTTTTTTGAAACGTATATTTTGTTATAATTAAATTCAAATTCGAATAATAAATTAAATATTCAAATTCGAAGACCTAAAAATTATGGGTCGTTACATTTAAATTTTAAACACATAATATAAAACATAAATAACTAAATAATACAAATTAGATTTTATCAACTAAAAATAGCATATAACAAAGTCGGAGGTGGCTACGATGGAGAAATGCTGGAGGCAGCGGCAAACGTCGGGCGACGGCGGCAAACGTCTGGTGGCTATGGCAAATGATGCTATGGTTTTTTTTGTTGAGAGTTCGACAGCGAAACAAAGCTAGGATGTTTTTTTTCGAGAATGCGCTTCGAAAGTCGAACGAGTCCTTTTTTCTTCCTCTGTTGTTGGATTTTGTGCTCCTATTGGGCTAAACACTGAAATTTTATTTTCTCCTCAAATGTTGCACAAGGCGCGCTTTTTCGTCGCTTCACAAGTCGAGCGCTTTGACGCCTTTGGGACTTTTTTAGCGTCTCATGCCTCGTAGGCGCTTCAGATGGTAGGCGAGGGCTTTGATAACTATAATATATATTAATATATATATTTTTGGGATTTATTACAAGAACGGACTAATTATTTACTGAGATTACTTAAATAGTTTAAATTTGAGATTTCGTAAGTGTAATTTAAATACATAGATTTAAATATAAAATATTAGGAACGAATCGAGGGGGTTGTAAATAATTGTATAAATGTTGAAATGAAGGTATTTGAAGTTAAAAACAGAATTTTACAATGCAATGAAAGATAAATTTATCGAGATAAATAAGTATTAAATTAAATTTGTTAATATTGTTTACGTAAATTTTTTATGTTATGTGATTTATATATCTTTGTATTCGAATGAGAAAGCAATTTTACATATTGAAATCATTATATTTTAGGATTTATTAGATGAATTAATGAATATTTGTTAATTGAATTTATACGAATAGTTTAAATTCAAGATTACATAATTAATTTAAATATATTAATTTAAATGTACAATATTATGTGATATTGAAGAGAGTTTTGTAAATAACTGTAGAAATTTTAAAACGTAGGTACTTGACTTTAAAACATGAATTTTACAGTGCGATGTATGATAAACATATTGATTTAAATGATCATAAGTTAAATTAATAATAATTATGTGTGTATTATGTTGTGATCGATGTATTTGTATTACTAAATGAATTTTTTTAATACCATTTTTGTTGATATAAACATGGTATAAATATTGAAAATTTCATATATATATTTTTTTCGACAAATCAACGAATAATAGTTTATTGAATTTGTTTTAGTTTTAAGGTTATGTAATTAATTTTAATATATATAGTTAAGTATAAAATATTAGAAAATAAATGAAGGGGGTTTTGTAAATGGTTATAGAAATCTTAAAATGAAGACATTTGAAGAAAAAAATACATAATTTTTTAATGTATTATATGATGAATTTATTTAGGTAAATGGATTATAAAATAAAATTTGTTATTACTGTTTATGTATATACTTATCTTATGTGACTTATGTATCTTTAATGGAAAATGTACTTTTTACCATTTTTGTTAATACGATTATGGTGTGCATATTGAAATTTTCATAATTTAGTAGGTGAATTGAAGAATATTAGTTAATTTGATTTATCTAATTAGCTTAAATTTAAGATTGCATAATTAAATTAAATATACGGACAAAAACGTAAAATATTAGGAGTAATAAATAATTGTGTTAATTTTGAATGTTGGTATTTTAAATTAAAAGTAGAAATTTTTAATGTAATGCATTTATTGAGATAAATGAATTACAAACTAAATTTATTATTATTATTTTATGTGATTTATACATTAAAATTGAATAAAAAACTAAATCTACCATTTTGGTTGGTACAATGGTGATATACACATTGAAATTATCATCCTTTAGTATTTATTACAATAGTGGAAAATATTAGTTAACCGAATTTATAAATACTTTTTTTTGATAGCAAGAGTGATAATTAATTTAAGCAGAGTACTCATTTTAGTGTATTGGAGGATCAAACGCAAGGCCTCTAAAACAACAATTTGGAGATCTTACCATTTAAGCTAATGTAAAATATTAGTTAATTGAATTATTTGAATACGTTTAATTTTAGACTATGTAATTAACCTAAATATATGGACTTAAATATAAAATGTTTAGAGGCGATTGAGAATTATTTGTGAATAATTGTATAAACTTTTAGACGTACGTACCAGAATATAAAATGATGGAAGAGAATTAGTAAAATAAGTGTAAAGTGAAAAATTAAAAGATTTCAAAATAAAACATAAAAGAGAGAATCAACGAGAGGAGAGAAAACTCCTAGAATCAACACGAGAGCTAGAAATTCTTAACTGTGTGAATCCATCAAGTGTGTCTTTCTAGCACCACCACATATATCCATGGACTCATTAAGAACAAGATACTCAACCTTAAACCAAGTGGTAGAATACTTCAAGCGCGTCTCGAAAACCACAATGCTGGTTAAAGCGCGGTATCAGAGAAGTCAGTAGAATCCATCAAATTCATCTTAAAAGCACCGCTATTATGAAAAATATCTGTAATTTCATTTTTAAATTGTTGGAATTTGATGGAGTGGGAAGGGAAATGAGTAAAAGATCTAAGGTTATTGTGTTGTGGACAGGTCACCGTCTAGAAAGTGGAATTTGATATGATTACAGTGCAAGTTCCCCCTCCAGAGTTAACAAAATAATCATTCAAGCTTGTACACTCAAAGGAGAAGGATTTGGATATTTGCATAAACCATTACCTATGAGTTTTAGTTATTTTATCTCTGTCTCTCTCAATTAATTAGCGTTAACAAATAGCCTTAATAAAATGTAAATGGAAACGGAAATGTTAGGAAGAGGAAATAATTTTAAGCTCTATTGCTGTTATCCAAATAGAAATAACGAGAGCTTCTAAACAATCAATAAAGGGTTCAGAACAATTGATGTAACCATAATTAATACCTTCTAACCCCTCAGGCCATTTTTTAACCTTACCATTCCTACTGTGCTTATGTCATTTGTTAATCTAAACCTTTTGGCAACTCAACAGTAAACTGTAACCATTTCTTATGTGTTTTTTTTTGTGGTTTGATAAAATATCAGATTGATGTGTATTTCTTTATTAATTCTTTCTTTCAGCAAGGACATATTATATCAAGGGCAGAACTTGAGAAAATATTGGCGAAAGAAAAGAATCAAGAACTTGAGGTCAGTTGTAATTGTACCCATTCTTTTTCCTAATGAAAAAAAAGGTTTGAGCTTTGTATATTAAGTTTCATGTGTTTTTTTATGGATATGTAATGTTTCAATAAAACGGTTTTAGGTTACTGATGTTGATGAAGCTATGGCAAGTGCTGTTGATATAGGAGAGAATGACGTGAGTGCTTATTTTGTTTTTTGTTTTTTGTTTTATTATACATCGAAATTTCCATTTTAATTAGAATTTTACTCAAAAAACATATGTCGAAGTATTGATTTGTATCATACCACACAGGACGAAGAAGATAGCGAAGATGATGAGGAAACAGAAGAAGATGAAGAGGAGAAGATTACTAGAAACTGGAGTGTGCTAAAAAGTACTCCAGAGCTTCGCAAAACAAAGGTATCCACCTTAAAGAATTCTCACTTGAAAATTTATAATTTTATGGAACTGCTCCTCATATGAGAATATCCAAATTCTATTTCTTTGCTGGCTTATATGGCATGTATCAGTAAGACTTCCTTATCAACCAATGCTTTTTATATCCAGGAAAAGGCAAAGAAAAAAGAAGGCAAAATGACAATTGAGGAGGCAATAGATGATTCTGAGAACTTGACTGATTTCCTAATGGACTTTGATGAAGAAGAGTGACCCCTATGAAACCGATTAATAATAATATGATTTCTGCAGCCAACAGTAAAAAGAGAATGCATTTTCTTTCAGTGATTTCATTCTAGTTTCTGGTGTTGATATGCACACTGCTAAGTCTCATTTGTCAAATTGCAATTGCACAAAGACTCAAAAGTTTTGGATACTGCAGGAGTGCTGAAGATGTAAGGTATGACTGAATTATTTTGCTTCTTTATGCATGAAGTTTGGTTGCTGAGTTCTTTCTAGAAGGCGTTCATGTATATAGAGGGAATGATTATATGAATACAAGGTTGTATATCAGTAGGCATACATGGGAAGATGAGTTTGGACTAGAGATAATCGTCTAGATGGGGTCAATCGGAATTGGTCGTTTTTGATAAACTCGTGTATATAAGGATCTTCATGGAAAATTTCTTTAATATTTAGAAAATATATCTCTCTGTCATAGTTGAGATTCAATTTTGAATATAAAGAGTTTAGACCAAAACAATATTCTATTCTCATTTGAAATTTTCATATTCTTTAGCATTTATTCATCCATAACTCTCAAACATACCTATATATTTCATTATGTGTTCAGAAGATAGCCGTATAAATGCTTAGGTGGTGCGATAAGTCTCGCCTAGCGTCTAAGCAGAGTTTTGATGGACATATAAGCGGTAAACTTCACCCAGTGCCTAACGGGGGCGAGGCGGTAAGCTTCACCTAGTGCGGGGGCTAGACGGATACCTAGAAAGATTTTTACAAAACAGTGTTTGAATATTAAACAAACACATACATCCCTTTTCGCCACGTCCCATCTACATCTGTATAATTGTCAAAGCTACACAATTCAAAATGGTAAAAAGGTTATAGATACGTTCACGATTCATGATCATCTTTCCAAAATTTTGATCTGAATGATCCTAACATATTAAAAATAATACTTCAAATCGACGATTAAATAAACGTTTTAGCGGTTGAAATTGATTCAACATTTTGAATACGTTAGAAGTTTCGAAATGGTCTCATTTTTAGTGAACATGATATCATAAGCATGCTCAAAGTTTCATTCGATTCCAGATTGCATAGCTGTAAAATCCGTAATGGTGCAAAATGAGCTGTAGCGAAAGTGGGGTGCATCAGATCTTTACTATATAGATAGCAACAACTTAGACACAAAATCTGGCACAATGTATTCTGATCGTTGGATCTCATTGTATTTACATTTTGACATTGAAATCAGAAGAAAGATTGAATGGTTCAATTTGTGTTTTGATAGACTTTTTCACTGTTAAAAAACACACCCCCCACACACACATATATAGACACACACACATACATGCATAATGTTTTCAAAAATAGAGATGGTGGGGAGACTACACAAGTTTATGATAAGCAACTAAATATGTAATTAATTATCATCTGTTGGTAGAAATAGATAGATGCATATGGGTCAATAATAGGTGGACGCTGTGAATTGCTTATTAAAATTATAAACATGCTCCTTTCTAACATTTCTATATATTAAGTCAATTGGAATTAGTAGATGCATTTATGTATTGAGCCTTTGATGTGCCTGCAGGTGGTGACTAAGCAAGGATAGCGAAGCTTACAAGTGAACAAAGAGTTAAAGAGGATTCTTGTCCATCATGCATATCAAATTCGCGTTTTAGTTTGTGTAGTAGAACTGTTGCTCTGTAAAGCCTATTTATTATTTGTTAGTGGAGCTTATGTATGCCTCTATCTACTAGATAATGCATTTCATTCTCTCTTATATATGTATATGGATATTGTTACTAGTGTAATTCTGGTTTCGAGTGTTACGGTTGTTTTACTTGTAAATTGTATATGTTTAAATTAGTCAAAAGAATAATTTTTTATTTTCAAGTGATTTTAAGATTTGTATATTTGTAAAAAAATATTCTGAATTTGTAGAGGAAATTTGATTTTAGATCCTATTTTCAGAAGCGTTTTGAATTTGTAGAGCATGTTTAATTGTTTGATCTACTTTTAGAGGCGTTTGAATTTGTAAAAGAAGTTTAATATTAAGTCCTATTACAATTATTATTAAAGATTATAAATATTGTTATTTGAATCCCTCGTTTAGTTAAACTTCGTATGAGATTCCCTCATAAAAAGGTGTTTGTAGTAGGAGGAATTAATTTAAAGAACAAAAATTTGTATATTTTTAGCCTCAAGGACACGATCTTAATATTTTAACCACAAGGTCAAACATTCTTTTAAAAATTATTCATAAGGACAAACATTCTTCCAAAACTGCTACCGAACTAAAAAATGATACCGATAACTACAAACTGATATCTAAAAACTATAAAAACTGATACCTAAAGAAAGTTGTTCTTCAGGCTAATATACTGAAGGTCTGTCCTTGAGGCTAAAATGCTGAGAAATTTTGTCCTTGACAATAATTTCCTGTTTAGCAGTAAAGGGTCATCAATTACCATGTTCTATCTGAACAGGGTGTCCTTTTTGTCAAACGAAATACAGTTAGTTGATTATGATCAATATGGAGTTTGCAACTGCACAGTGATTAGTCTAGAATACGGGCACTTTCTTCAGCAAGCCGAAGGGCATGGAGAAGTGATCGAGAAAGTGTTCGTGGTAGGAATTGGTTTAAGGTTTGCTATTTTTAAAGGCTGATTATATTTAAATCCGAAAAGTTGTTGGTCATTCATAAATTTGAAAAAAACCATTATATCCATATTTTTGTTGAGTATGCTCATTTAGTGATAACTCTTTTCCTTTATGCCCTTCACCTTAGCTAAAGGTCATTTCAATAAAAGAATCAACCATATAAGCCAAGCACGTGATTTATAATCTACTATGCAGTTATAGCGAGTGGTGTCCACGTTAATCGTGCACCTCCACCGCGTGGTTAATCTATAAATCATGCATTGCAACTATGAGATTTTTCCAATTAATCGCTCACTTGAACATCTGTAAACTATGAACTTTTAAATTTAAAAAAATACAAAATAAGATAAAATTCAAATTTTATCTTTTTTGATTTCATTCGGTTTGCGTTACCATCATCACAATCCATCAATTCAAACAAAAGATTTGAGATTTTATTTAAATTCGATTTGCTATGGTTTATTGGTTATGAGCATTTGAAGAAGGAAAAGAGAATGAATACACAAGAGGTAAATCATATAAGGGCAGTTTTGTCTTGTATTTTTTAAATTTCCGAAGTTACTCAGCCATATCATGTCTTTAGATAGAATTAGCCAGTTTTAAATGATTATTTTTCAAATTTAATACTAATTAGTGATTACTGATTTAAAAAAGTTGCCCTAGGACAAACTGTGAAAAATAATTAACCAAAAAGAATAAAAGTTTCAAATCAAAATACTCCCTAAAATCAAATACAAACTCTTCTTATTATTTTTTGATTTCAAGGTCAATCCTGCCTAAATGTGTAAATTAATATTTTCATTTTGGAGTGGTTAAACGGAGAACCGAACGGATTAAAGGACATTAGGATTAGGGAAGAACTGTAATAAAAATAAAAATGGATGGTAGGGTTTTTTGGGGGGAGGGGGTGGGGGTGTAACATCCCGCAATTTTATCATTTTGATTTTGAATATTTAATTAATTTTAAATATTTAAATAATTGATTTTTAAAGTTTAATAACTTGAAATCAAATATAGGGATTATTTAAATATTTGAATGGTGAATTAAATATTGGAACTGTGGATTAAATATTATATAAACGGACTTAATAGCCTTATTAAAATCCTTTTAATTAATAAATAATCATGGTGAACCCGCTTTATAAATTTATTTATAATAATAAACGATTCGAATAAATAGCAGGAAAATCAATTGTTAATAAAACGACCTGATTTTTATTGTACCATTTTTAATTTAATTTATAGAATTTTTCCATAATTTTTTATTTGAAAAATAATTATATTTTCGTTTGACATATTTTACGGCAAATGATAGTATTTCCGAAATTTCACAGAATAAAATAATCCGTGTATTTTACTGTTGATTTGCGATTGTGTCGCATTTTAGTGCACGATTGTATTTTTATTTTAGTCATTCGCGGTTTGTACGTGTACGGAATATTGGATAGCGGAATACCGCAACTCTATTTTTTTTTAAAACACTTCTAAAATCAAATCAAAATTTCAAAAAAATTCAACTTGACTAGATGGTGATGTGATGATGGATTGAAAATTTTGTTTAACTTGGAATCTTAGGGCTACTTGTGATTGAAGCAATATAGTTGAGTTTATTTAT
Organism: Allium fistulosum; assembly: GCA_030737815.1. Taxonomy (NCBI): domain Eukaryota; kingdom Viridiplantae; phylum Streptophyta; class Magnoliopsida; order Asparagales; family Amaryllidaceae; genus Allium; species Allium fistulosum. The sequence continues at coordinate 416,298,127 of CM060907.1, read as the reverse complement.
AAAAATGAAATCAAAGCCATCACTTAAGTCATTTTCCTTTTTTTCACTTTCTATTTTCTTTTCCCACTTCTTTCCCTATTTTTATCATTCTAGTGAACGAAAATTAAACGCCCCCATTCAAAAATCAAGATCAATTCAAATACTCATCTTAAAAAAATAAAACCAGGATCTTTGAATCAAAGTGGTGGAGAGATCTTCGATTTAGCATGGGTTTTATAGCATGCGATCGAGTTTCACCGTGTTCGACTATTGTCGATGTCACCTAGGGTTTCGATTTGCGGGGTCGTTAGGGTAAGTTAGGGTGAACGACGGTTGTGGTTGGGTTCCTTGTGAACTGGCGTGTGTGCAGGCAGAGTTTGTGATGGGCGGTCGTCTCTTGGGTGGTCCAATGATTGCTAGGTCGAGGAAGTAGCCCACTGTCGCGTTTGGATTTAGGGAGGTGAAGTTGAGGTGGAAGGGCTCGACGAGTTTGGCTCGCAATGGGCTGAGGGATGGGGGCAATGGCAGGAGCTTTGGTGGCACAAAGCGGCGTGGGATGATCGGCGGTCGAAGCTTGGAATGGGTTTAAGTGGAAGTGTTTAAATTTGGGAAGAAAGGAATTAGTTTAATCAGGGTAATTATCTTATTAAAGCGTAATTACTAATTAATGATTTTAATTGATTCTCAAATCTTATAAATTAAATTTCTTGTTCATATGAAGTCGGATTCGGATGTAGTCAGTTACGTTGGACTCGTAGGAACGTTACCTATGTGCTGAAATGGATTTCTTTAGATTTGAAGCTAGCTGAATTTTGAGCTAAAAGACCAAACCGAAATGCGAAAGCGTCAACTGGAATTTCAGTGAGTTTACTCACTTTTAAATAAACTATATGAATCCATGTTGCTATAATTTATTGTTGAATGTTTGGATGGTAGTTTATATTGTTGTTTGATTGTCTATTTGAATTTAAATTTCCGTTTGAAAAACGGATGACATAAATAACTATTGTGTTGCAGGGGAGAAAAACAAGAGAAAGCCGGAGTGTACGTAGCAAATAGGTCGTTGCGGAACACTTCGAAAATTCACACACATCTATGTGTTTTACAGGGGATCATTGTAGAGAGACCCTAAGAGCTCCAAAATTATATTTACTTATATTCTCATATTGTTATATTTATGCTCGGTTGAAATATTTTTGACATGTTGTTTGATTGTATAAGTGTCGTGACAGCGATTATCGCTGTATCATCGCTTATGAAATATCATATCCTTAAACCCTTGTTGTGTGTTGAACTTGAGCTTGAGATTTTACAAAATAAATGTTTGGACATGTTTTTGCACTTTGAAAATTGTTTAAACTATATTTTCAAAACTTCTAGGAATTTTGAAAATAAAGGATAATTATTAATTCAAACTTATGAAAGAAGTTATAAATTTAATTAATTATCTTTTAGGATAATTAATGTTGCTTTAAATTTATAAAAGGTTGTTGATTGGATTAATTATCTTTTAGGATAATTAATGTTGTTTTAAATTAAAAAGATAGATTATTAATTTAATTAATCATTTTAATAATGACGTTTATAATTAATTGATCGTTTTAAATAATGATGTTTAAGATTAATCAATCATTTTAATAAATGATGTTTAAAGTTAATTAACTGATTTAATAAAGTTGTTTAAAATTTATTTACCGATTTAATAAAAGTGATTAAAGTTAATTAACTGATTTAATAAAGGTGTTTAAAGTTAATTAGTGGATTTATTAAAGGAGTTATAAGTTGACTAATTGTCTCTTAGGATAATTAATATGGTTTTAAAATTTATAAAAGACTTATATCAATCATCTTTCAGGATGATTAACATTGTTTTAAATTTATAAAAGCATTTTAATTGATTTATTATCTTCCAAGATAAGAAATGTTGTTTGAAATTTATAAATGATATTTTATAAATGAGAAAAATCTTTTGAAAGGAATTGTTTTCAAAAATAAAGCTAAGTGTAAATGATTTTGGGTTATAATAAATAATGTTTTAATGACATTTGTTTTTTACCCTTCTTTTTAATACACTTAGGAATACAACATGCTCTTTAAAAAAGAATATTTTTAAGAGTATTTTTAGGTACCGTTCGTAGCTAAAATTAACCACATTACCGTTTTTGACGCGTTCCAACCCGTCGGACGCCCCAACATTCCAAATCCAAAAAATGGAACATTGGGCTCATTGGAAGGAAAAAGAATACGTTCGCGTCTGATGCGTCGTGTCTTTTCCCCTCAACGGCCGACTCTTTTCGGCTCCAACACCCTATAAATCAACCCCCTTTCCTCCAACCAGTGCCAAAACCAGCCAACACTTCCGTCCCTTTCTTATTTTTTTTCGATCCATTCGTCCATGTTTTCAGTTATTTCCTCCGCTGTTATGCTTATTTTTTCCTATCTATAACACATATTTTTCTTGGATTGTTTCCTATTTTTTGCATTTTTCAATTTTTAGTATGGCACACTCTTCTGGTTCTACTACTGCTTCTGCTTTCTCCTAGCTCATTGTTTTATGGATGACCGAATGAGAGGAGGTATCCATAGATCTTTACGTTGACTTTCTGCCAAAGAGAAGAAGTTCGGTCAGTGGGTTCAATTCATTTGCGGCGGTCGCATTTGACGACAAGTTGAATCTGGACTGGGGCCACACCCAGATGAAGAACAAATGGGACAACCTCAAGCGCACTTGAACCGATTGGACAGATTTCTGTAGATAGAAGAAGGGATATGAGATCAAGAGAAAATCATTTGGATGGTTCCGAGGAGTGGTGGAACACCACTGCAAGAAAATATAGACAAAAATTCTCCCATCAAATTCAAAGAGTTGGATAAGCTATTTGGAGACTGTATAGGAATGGGCACTTGCAAATATCTGATACCTCCTACTCCACCAGCTCAGTCTTTCACTGCGCCATGCAGATCTATACTTCAATTGGATGGCTGGTGACACACAACCATTCAGCCCAGATGCAGTAGACAGACCAAGCATGGCTGCTCGAGCAGGCCAGTCGGTGGATGATCGTTCATTCAGATGGATCGTTTCAACAACGTCGTACATCGTTGTTTTTCTATATTGTCTACTGTTACACATGTTCGATGGTGGAAGATTATTCAGATTTTTCGCGAAGATTCCACAAACTTGGATACGGGGGAAACATTGTCGAATGATGAGGTGCAAGAATTTCTGATGTACCACTTGACTTTATTCTGTAGTCGTCGTAACATATAGTTTTATATTTGTTCTTTTGCATGTATTTGAATTTAAAATGTAGCAGTTTGTTTTAATGAAAAATCGCGTAATTTAATTTTTATTATTTTCCATTATTAAACTCATATTACACAATAAAAATAATAATTAATAAATTAAAAATAATAACAAAACAAATAATTAATTAACTACAAATCGATTATATTACAAATCACAACTTAAATACTCCGCTCAAATGCCTACTAAAATACCTCGTTCATAGTTCCAAACGTATTCCATGTTCACCCAAATGCTCCGCTCAAATGCTCTGTATCCTTTCATCGCAAATGCAGTGTTTTACAAATATTTATGACGTGAAAACTAAGCACAAGTTCGGGCTTTAAAAGTTTAATCTGGTTACGGAAAGGATAAGAAATTTAATTTCTGTAAACGGTATCGCTTATATGGAAAGGATTTAGTCATACTCATAGCACTAAACGTCGAGGTATGGAAACTCGTTTCTATCTCGAAGGTTAAAATTATTGTCAAGGCAATGTCCGGAGCTAACACTACGTTCACTTGTCTAGCTTCATTTTTAACTGAGCGATAGTACTAGTTTGGAATTGATGAGCAGTGGTAAGGATAAATATTTAATTTCCAAAATGGATCTAAGTGAGTTATCTCGCTATCTTATAAGTATATGTTGTGTTTGAATTAGTTAATGTCACTTTAACTTTATATTTGCACGCACACATATATATACACAATATACATACAAGATAGTGAGATAACCTACCCAAATTCAAGCCTACAACAAGCTCAACCACATAGGAACAAAGAAATACTTCCTACCATCACTCAAAAGCCTAAAGACACCACCTTTAGCTCCAAAACCATAAAGTCAAGCTCCCACTCAACATTCATGCTCACGGCCTAAATGGGATTTCCTATTTTCTTCAACTTAATTTCTTCCACTTTGACTCAAGATATATGCATGCTTCCTAAGGTGTTAGTGAAAGTTTGATGAAGTTTGATGAAGTTTGAAGGAGATTTGAACTAACTAGAGAAAAATTAGGAAAGAAAAAAGTGGATTAGTGCTAATCCACTTCCACCATTGTCAAGCTTTTATTCCTTTTGAAGCTTGTGAATATTATGAAGTGTTTAAGGACCATAAGACACCCCCCCACTGCTTTAGCAGCCAAGAGTCCCCCCTGTGTGCCTTGCATTCTTTTTACGTTACACTAATTTTCCTTAGCAAATTACCATTTTAACCTTACACACAAATATCTATCCAATATATCATGCATGATATCATCAACACTTTATTTCCCATAAATGACAAAATATTTTTATTTCATATTATTTGTTTCCTAAGTGCATAAGTGTATGTGTAAAAAAATTAAACGACTTCTTCGAGTAAAAAGCTGATTATCGATAAAACGATTTTCGTTTACATTATCGACATTTCCTTATAGTATTTATTTTTTAAATATTTTCATAAAACAAGTTTACCATCGTTTATTATTACTTAAAAAGGGTTTAACAAGGTTATTAAATAAATTTAATCATGTTTAATCCAAGATTCAAATATTTAAATAATTTAGATATTTAAATACGAAGTGTTCGAAATTCCATGTCATTACATTCTCCCTCCACTTAAAACATATGATGACCCAGAATTTGTGGTTATTTAAAATTGGGATATTTAATTGATTTTAAATTTTTAAAAGTTAATTTTTAACTTGAATTTCAAATTTAACGATTATTGGGTAATTTAATTATTGAATTTAATAATTGAAAATTGGTTAAAACATTGAATCTTGAGTTTTAAGCTTGATAAAAATAAATTAAAGCCTTATTTAATTTATATTAATAAGAAGGAAGATAATAAAAAATTTAAAATTGGATTGAAAGGTAAATTGTTCGATTTTAAAAATAACTCGTTTAAATTAACGAGTAAAAATAGCATTCCGAGGCACAGTCTCGGATTTCGACGAAACCAGTTCCATTGGATCCATAATAGTGTATTATTATTGGATATCAAATTTCGTAGCGTTTGGAGTTATCATTTGGTTGTACGGAATATAAACGCGTTGAAATTAATATCGGAAATTCAATATAATAATTGGGTTCAAAAAGCTATCTTCTCCATACGATCGAGTTAGGTCTCGAAACCTTTTCCATTGCGTTCGGAATGAGGGTATAACATTATGAACGCCTAGCGGCACGCCTCGATAGGGGTTTGAGATTTTAAGTTACGTAATCGAGACGGTTTGAAAATTTAAATTATATATATATATATATATATATGATTGACCATATTCACATCAGCCCTTTTTCCTTCATTTCAAAACAATGTAGCCTTCCCCCTACACGCAAACATCACGTCTCCTTCTCTTTTAAAAATCACGTTTTCCCCCCTTCATAACAGCCGACTAAAGAACATTGAAGAAAAAAAATGAAGCTTGGAAATTTTTTATCTCACAATCTACTCAACTAAAAATCTCAAAACAAATCCCTAAATTCATATTTAGTCATAAGCTTCGGTCTGGGTTGTTTTTGGGTAATGCGGCCGTGTTTGGGAAGAGCGACAGTAAGTCGAGCAGCATTTTTCACCTAGGGTTGGCTATTTTGAGAGATTTAGGGCGAATTTCTCGAAGTGGATGTCATATTCGAGTCTTGCAAGGCAAGGCGCACCTCTGGGCAGAGTTTAATGGCGCGCGATGCCAAGGGGGGATCGCGTTTTTAGGTCGACGTCGCCTGAGTGTTGTCGCGATTTGATTTGGGGCGACGTACGGCGAATCGAAGGCATGGCCGTGGTCGTGGGAGACTGGCGAATGGTTTGGCCGTGGTGGTTTGGCCGTAGGCGAGCGACGTGGGTGTGTCACTGACACGAGAAAGGACGTGCACGAACATAGGAAGCTACAGGCGATTTGAAAGAGGGAAGAAGAAGGTTGGCGGGTCGGGTTCTTTTGAGTGGGTCGGCCTCATTTTGCTTGGGTATTGTATTTAATTAAAATTTAAGTGTAATTTATTTGTTTTATAAATTTAAATATCGATGAACTTAAAATTGTATAACTACTACACACGAGGTCCGATTCGGACGATTCAAGTTGCGTTGGGAACGTTTTGTCATCATCTACGCATAGGAAATGGTTTGGACGAATTCAGAGCTTGTTGAATTTTCAGATAAATTCAAACGCACTCGGATTAAATCGGAACCAGAACACGAAAGCGACAATAAAAATAAATGTGAGTTAATCTCACTTATTTTTGGATTACTGGTTAATTTTAAATAGTTAAAATTAATTATTGGATGCCTGGCTGAATTGGATAATTATTATCAGTTTGGATGTTATTATATATATATATATATATAGTAGTAGTATATATAGTTGGATTGATTGTTTCCGCATATTTTAGCGGATGAGACCCTATGCGCCCCGCATAATAGCGGATGACCCTATATTACCGCGATATCCCGCCTCGAAGCGGTATTGGTATGTTTATGTTGTATTAAATCTGTGGATGAAGGGAACAGGTTGGAGGGATCCAACTGGATTCCTCAAAAATATTGAATTAAATTTCATATATATTGATATATGATCTGTTTGAATAGTCTGTGGTAGATTATAGTGTGATTTGAATTTATTGGATGCTATGGTATTTTTGGCCTAGATTTTTGGTATTTTTAAATACCAATAATATATGTTTTGAATTAAAAAGAAATTTGGAAGTGAAATATTTACAGTGAATTTTGGATTAATTAAAGAAAGGAATTTGGGTAAAATAATTAGTTTGACTTAAAATTTGTACATAACTATCTTGGAATATTGTAAATAGAGATTTGGAATAAGGATTTTAAATAATAATTCCTTAGTGATACTTGTTTTAAATATAAAGGTTTTCAAATTAAGATTTTAAATGGATTGGGAAAAGAGGTGCATTTGGAAATAAATGTGAAATTGAATATACCGGATCTTAAATAAGATTTCTTAATTACAAATGGAAATATAATCGAGACTGGGTTCGGTTAGGAATATAGTTTGGATTATTTGAGAAATTGATTTATAAATGGAATGTAATTTAGAAATCAAATTATAGTGGATTTAAGTGATGTGAAACCGTTATAAACTAGAATAGAAAGCTATGGGATTTATAAAATAGTGTTTATAAATAAAGTGAAATGATTTTCAATAGATAAATTGAAGTTATGAATTCACGGTAAGAATTTATAATGAGTTGGGTAAATGGTTTTAAAGGAAAAGATATATTTTACTTTTACAAATGTGAAAAGGGGATTTACGAAATTGGGACGAAAATCAAATGGGTGATAAATCAAGGGAGATTTATAAATATTAGACTGGCTATATTGGAGTTGAAAAATATATTTTATCGAGAAGTTAAGTTTGTTTTAAAAAGAGGATTTTAAATTATTAAACTAGGTAATTTAAAAGTGTTTAAAAATATTTCAGAAAGTTAGTTATTTAAATATTTTTAAATTATCAAAATGAATCATAAGTTTTATAAACAAGTCTTGTAAATCGACTAGAATCTTATTAATAAATCAAAATTAATTATTGTTTCAAAGTTATGTAATTATTTTAAATTGTTTAAAGTATATTTAATTATTAATTAAAGTTACTTTAAAATGATTTGTTTTAAAGTTAATTATTAATTAATCGGTATTATTATTTAAAAAAAGATAAATTATTCAATATTAATCTTGTCTAATATAATACCTTTATTTTAAGATTATTTGCCTAAATTAAACTTGGGAATTTATATAGAAATTTTATAAGTGTTATTTTGAGAAAATTATTAAATAAAGTTTTCGGAAAGTAATGGTATACTTTCATGGCGAAATCGGAGGCAGAGATTGCCTGCAGTTAAGTTTGGATTTCTCTGAGATAGAGACATAATCATTGAGCTGTGAATCCATGGTGGATACCGTGTGGTGCTTTCCATATTTATTTTAAAGGGTTTTTCAAATATTTTGAAAAGAATGGTTAGTGAACGTACTTACTCCGATAAGATAAGTACATACCTTTTGATAAAGAGATTTAATTTACTAAAATTAAATTAAATGAGACTTAGTGTTTTCAGTGGAAAATGAACTCTTTGGTTGAATGATCGTTTATTTGATAGTTAAATAGCCGACTATCAAATCTGAACCCAAAAACATAACTTTGGGAATATCTAGGAGAAACACGGGAATTATATGGTACAGTTACCGTCGAAAGGTGCTATACTGTAGGTATAAACTCGTTTTGTTCTTCTAGGACGATGATAATGAAATCCGTCCACTAACGGTTAGGAGGTGATCTCTGATCTTATTTTCGTCTGTATATTTCCTAAAAAACTGGGATTGAGTTTACCGGAAATATCGAACGTTGTTTCGAAGAGACCGGGATCGGATAAGTTATCCGAAAACCACTTCGATCCAACGAGTACGTTTTCGAAGTAAAGACAAGAGCATGGAATTGAAGATGGAGCAGTGAAGTGCAAGGGCTAATTGCTACTAATCCTGAGGATGGTTTCAAAATGGATGTAGTAGGAATAGTGCCTTCGGTTTCGTTCAGACCCAAAATGGACTTGTATGGATGAATGCTTTCGGTACATTGTCATTGGAGGACAATGAGCATTCCAAGTATAAATTCCTTAAAAGGTAATCGTAGCCTCAAGCCTCATCAACCGAGAATAACTGAAGATCAGGGGAGATGCAGCAAGGCTAAGTGGGTCGCACCCAATTAGGGTATGTTTATCACCTTTCTGGATAACCTCGGATATTATTACTATGGTGCACGGAAGAACTCGGTAAGGGTGGGAACACCAGGGGTGGTAGCATATTAGGTTCTATCCAGGTTAGGGGTAGACCGGTCTTGTGTTACAGGGGATCCCAGCGAGGTCCTCGGTACATTTTTCTAGATGTGTACTGTGATAGGTGGTACCTCAGTGCCTAGTCATTGTATGGAATATATTATCCAATACGTACCTTTACGGTTTTGGTTGTAGAGCCTAGTATGCTGGAATTTAATTAATGTAACAATTTCGGCTATTTGAATAAGTATTTGTACTTAGACACTATTATAATATCAGATGATTTTGATATAAAATGTTTTGGTTATCGTAAGGTAAAAACCCGTCGTGTTTATATGTGACGTGGCCTTACGAGATACCTTTGTTTTTCAAAGGATTTTGATAACTTTAATAATTCAAATTGAGTGTGTTTTCTCACGCTGGTTTTCCAAACTGACTCGGGTGTTATTTTATTATAATGCTCGGATCAGATCGAGTATTACAGATTCAGGATAGGATGCTATGGAGCTTAGGAGATGAGCTGGATGACGAAGACGTATCACACGTACTTGATTATATTTCGCTGTGTATTGTAGGCTGTATATTCAGCACTTGTGAGGACAAGTTACTATAACTGTCTAGTATTGAGTTATTGATTTTTTGTACTCTGAGGATGTAATGTATAAGAAACAGTTATAGTTTTCTTTTTGTATAAAGGCATGTTAATATTTATTATATGTTGTTCCGCTGCGATTGTGAGATTCTGTGTTGTTGTTCTATTTTCTTCAACCTCTTTCTTCTTTTCCTCTAACGATCTGGTATTTTCGACACTCGATTGCTCGGCATCTAATACAGTGGACGTATTGGTGTCGATCTTCGAGGGTCGAAAATACGTGTTCGTTACAAAACATTTCGTCCTCAAAATTCCAACAGGAGCAACAAAAGGAAACAATCACATAACACTACTTAATAGTATTCAAAATTACTAGCAAACAAAGCCTAGGGTTTGCTCAAGTTCAAAAACCCTCTTTTCGCATACGTACGATAAGCAATCTACTAAACGTACCTTACACTTAATAGCTTTAGGTTATTTCTTAGCCGGTTATCCATGCTACCTTATAACAAATCAAAGAATCATCACCTAAACTCTTCGTAAGCCAACAAAACATAGTATGCATATATATTAAAGCCTATACGATGCACATGGATCATCCGTAAGCAATATCAAACCCGATCACTTGCTCGATCACATAATTTCACTTTTAAACTAGTATAGATTACTAGACTTCTCTAGTGCGGACTTCGATTAGGTTTCTTGATTAGAAACCTCCGTTCTCCTTATATATCCATATATTATAATAGATAATTTTGGGATCATATCAAGTATCTGTATCAAGTGTTCGTTGTCAAGAATGGAGTGAAAAATCTGTTCGGACCGGTGTAAATCACCTCGAAATCATGTACTCAAATACTAGCGCAAGAACAATCATGCAGATTTAATGATCTACCATAACTTATGTATTCATTCTATTGGTTTCTTAACTATACCAATTTCTCTTTTTATCATATTCTTTTATGCAAATAGTATATCTCATTAATACTAAAATCATTTATGAACCATTTCATACAAACATAACTTCAAGTTTATAGACATTTTATAACTTAACTCTATACTCGTATAATACTCCACTACCTCCTAAGAGTATATACGGGATATCAAATTTGTTTCACTTAACAAGTATGTTCAACAATTTTAAACTTGTTTTAACTTATTACATTCTCCACTCAAGAGTTACAAAACTCAACTTTTATTTTTTTTCTTTACAAAAACACATAGCTTCAAAGTTTTATAACGGTTCAAAAAGTTTTCGACTGTCCAAAATCATCGAAAATCTCGCTTCATTTTAACAAATGAAAACGACCAAACAACATATCATAACATGATGCACGTACCATATCGTCCTAATGCATAGGATACAAGCGTCCGTAAAATATCTTAACAAAGTTTCAATTATTTATTAAGCAAACTTTACCCAAAAGGAGGAAACATGAAAAGTTCCAACATTTATTCGGGGCTATGCCACTACCACTTAGGCCTCCAACAATGCATACATACAAACTTATTCATATAGAAAGATTATTTCAAAACCTTTATTAGACTACTTTATATTTTATATCAAATCTCTCTGAAGAAAACTTTAGAACTAAACACCAGGTTTAATTTCAAATCTATTGAAATAATAATATGTATACATATATCTTTTGTATATCAATCATAGTTTCAAAATTAAATCAAATCTATTTTACTAAAATAACTCTGTAGTATCCCCCACTTTGAAACCTGAAAATGCACCCCGATAATGTTGCAGTCATCACCAAAATTATTATTAAGCGAGAGTAGTGAGTTCAGTACATCCAAATCATACCTTTCAGACTTAACCAAAATCATTTTCAAAGCGGTATCAAATACTTTGTATAATAGTACTAAGTATCATGATCTCAATTTCTTAAACTAATTTCCTAAAGATTTTTCCAAAACCATATAAACCAGTTTCAAAATCACTGGGATGTAAGTTCTCAATATCTCAGTTTAAATCCTCTCCATTTATAAATCATATTTTATAAACCATAGCTATATAAAATCACTTTTTTATATAAAATCTTTTCACAAATATTTATCTACGAGATATCTTATCTTTCCTAAGATTACAACAAACAACCTTCCACTAAATTTAACTTCTAAACCAACATTGTCACCAAACACCTTATAGTCAAAAGACAGTACAAACTGCCACTCTAAGATATATAGCATTTTAAAGTTACAATTCTAAATACTATCATTAGACTGGACAATTATAAACATCTATCCTCACAATTGCTGATATATCTTTACTACTAATAAAGAGAACTCATTGAATAGATTTACTCGGTGTCTTTTCGAAATTCCAAATATAACCTTTTACATCTCATAGAGAAATAGTATTCAAATATGGGGATATAACCTGATATTTTCTAAGTACAACTGGTAGTCAACATGGAGAACTACAGTGTGTGTTCATAAGATGAAGTATCCGAGTGTACCATATTATCTGTAATTTAGGCGGGAGTTCATCGGTCAAAGTTTTGCCTGATTCCAAGTTAGTATGAAGAAGTTATTACAGTTTGAACAAAAAATTGGTGGCTTCTGCACTAGGCGGAGTTCAAATATGGGGATGTGGTAGCCTGTTATTTTCTAAGTATAATTGTCAGTCCCCACAGAGAACTACAGTGTGCATTCACAAGATGAAGTATCCGAGTGTTCCATATTATCCTTAATTTAGGTGGGAGTTAATCGGTCGAAGTCTCGTCAGATTCTGAATTAGTATGAAGAAGTTATTATAGTTTGAACAAAAAAATAGCGACTTCTGCACTAGACGGAGTTTAAATATGGTGATGTGGTAGCATGTTATTTTCTAAGTAAACTGTCAGTCCCTATGGAGAACTACAGTGTGAATTCACAAGATGAAGTATCCGAGTGTACCATATTGTCCGTAATTTAGGTGGTAGTTCATCAGTCAAAGTTTTGCCTGATTTCGAGTTAGTATGAATAAATTATTGCAGTTTGAAGAAAAAATAACGGCTTCTACCTAGGTGGAGTTCAAATATTAGGATGTAGCCTGTTATTTTCTAAGTACAAGTATTAGTCACCATGGAGAACTACAGTGAGCATTGAAGTGGGGATATAGCCTGTTATTTTCTAAGTACAACTGTTAGTCACCATGGAGAACTGTAGTGTCCGTTCACAAGATGAAGTATCCGAGTGTACCATATTGTCCGTAATTTAGGTGGGAGTTCATCGATCGAAGTTTTTCCTAATTCCGAGTTGGTATGCAGAAGTTATTGCAGTTTGAACAAAAAAAATAGCAGCGTCTACACTAGGCGGAGTTCAAATATGGGGATGTGGTGGCCTGTTATTTTCTAAGTACAACTGTAAGTCCTCATGGAGAACTACAGTGTGCGTTCACAAGATGAAGTATCTGAGTGTACCATATTGAGCGTAATTTAGGTGGGAGTTCATCGGTCGAAGTTTTACCTGATTCCGAGCTAATATGAAGAAGTTATTGTAGTCTGAAGAAAAAATAGTGGCTTCTGCCTAGGCGGAGTTCAAATATGAGGATGTAGCCTGTTATTTTCTACATACAACTATTAGTCACCATGGAGAACTACAGTGAGCGTTGAAGTGGGGATATGGCCTGTTATTTTCTAAGTACAACTATTAGTCATCATGGAGAACTACAGTGTGCGTTTACAAGATGAAGTATCCGAGTGTACCATATTGTCCGTAATTGAGGTAGGAATTCATCATTTGAAGTTTTGCCTGATTTCGAGTTAGTATGAAGAAGTTATTGAAATCTAAACAAAAAAATATCGGCTTCTGCACTATGTGGAGTTCAAATAAAGGGATGTGGTAGCCTGTTATTTTCTAAGTACAACTGTCAGTCCCCATGAAGAACTACAATGTGCGTTCACAAGATGAAGTATCCGAGTGTTCCATATTGTCCGTAATTTAGGTCGTAGTTAATCGATCGAAGTCTCGCCGGATTCCAAATTAGTATGAAGAAGTTATTGCAGTCTGAACAAAAAAAATAGCGGCTTCTGCACTAGGCGGAGTTCAAATATGGGGATGCGGTAGCATGTTATTTTCTAAGTAATCTGTCAGTCCCCATGGAGAACTAAAGTGTGCGTTCACAAGATGAAGTATCCGAGTGTACCATATGTCCATAATTTAGGTGGGAGTTCATCGTTTGCCTAATTATGAGTTAGTATGAAGAAGTTATTGCAGTTTGAAGAAAAAAATAGCGGCTTCTACCTAGGTGGAGTTCAAATATGAGGATATAGCATGTTATTTTCTATATACAACTATTAGTCACCATGGAGAACTACAGTGAGCGTTGAAGTGGGGATATGGCCTGTTATTTTCTAAGTACAACTGTGAGTCCCCATGGAGAACTACACAGTGTGTGTTCGCAAGATGAAGTATCCAAGTATACCATATTTGTCCGTAATTTAGGTGGAAGTTCATCGGTTGAAGTTTTGCCTGATTCCAAGTTAGTATGAAGAAGTTATTGCAGTCTGGAAAAAAAATAGCAGCTTCTGCACTAGGTGGAGTTCAAATATGGGGATGTGGTAGCCTGTTATTTTCTAAGTACAACTGTCAGTTCCCATGAAGAACTACAGTGTGCGTTCACAAGATAAAGTATCCGAGTGTACCATATTATCCATAATTTAAGCGGGAGTTCATCAGTCGAAGTTTTACCTGATTCCAATTTAGTATGAAGAAGTTATTGCAGTTTGAAGAAAAAAATAGCGACTTCTGCCTAGGCGGAGTTCAAATATGAGGATGTAGCCTGTTATTTTCTAAGTACAACTATTAGTCACCATGGAGAACTACAGTGAGTGTTGAAGTGGGGATATAACTTGATATTTTTTAAGTACAACTGTTAGTCACCATGGAGAAATATAGTGTGCGTTCATAAGATGAAATATTCGAGTGTACCATATTGTCCGTAATTTAGGTGGGAGTTCATTGGTCGAAGTTTTGCCTGATTTCGAGTTAGTATGAAGAAGTTATTGCAGTCTAAACAAAAAAATAGCGGCTTCCGCACTAGGTGGAGTTCAAATATAGGGATTTGGTAGACTATTATATTCTAAGTACAACTGTCAATCCCCCATGGAGAACTACAGTGTGCGTTCACAAGATGAAGCATCCGAGTGTTCCATATTGTCCATAATTTAGGTGGGAGTTAATCGGTCGAAGCCTCGCCGGATTCCGAATTAGTATGAAGAAGTTGTTGCAGTCTGAACAAAAAAAATAACGGCTTATGCACTATGAGGAGTTCAAATATGGGGGTATGGTAGCATGTTATTTTCTAAGTAAACTGTAAGTCCCCATGGAGAACTATAGTGTGCGTTCACAAGATGAAGTATCCAAGTGTACTATATTATCCGTAATTTAGGTGAGTTCATCAATCAACGTTTTGCTTGATTCCGAGTTAGTATGAAGAAGTTATTGCAGTCTTAAGAAAAAAATAGCGGTTTCTGCATAGGTAGAGTTCAAATATGAGGATGTAGCATATTATTTTCTAAGTATAACTATTAGTCACCATGGAGAACTACAGTGAGCGTTGAAGTGAGGATATAGCCTGTTATTTTCTCAGTACAACTGTTAGTCACCATGGAGAATTACAATGGGCGTTCACAAGATGAAGTATCCGAGTGTACCATATAGTACGTAATTTAGGTGGGAGTTCATCGGTCGAAGTTTTGCCTGATTCCGAGTTAGTATGAAGAAGTTATTGCAGTCTGAAAAAAAAATAGAGGCTTCTGCACTAGGCGTAGTTCAAATATGGGGATGTGGTGGCCTGTTATTTTCTAAGTACAACTGTCAGTTCCCATGAAGAACTACAGCGCGCGTTCACAAGATAAAGTATCCGAGTGTACCATATTGTCTGTAATTTAAGTGGGAGTTCACCAGTCGAAGTTTTACCTGATTTCGATTTAGTATGAAGAAGTTATTGCAGTTTGAAGAAAAAAATAGCGACTTCTGCCTAGGCGGAGTTCAAATTTGAGGATGTAGCCTGTTATTTTCTAAGTACAACTATTAGTCGCCATGGAGAACTACAATGAGCGTTGAATTGGGGATATAGCATGTTATTTACTAAGTACTACTGTTTGTCACCATGGAGAACTACAGTGTGCATTCACAAGATGAAGTATCCGAGTGTACCATATTATCCGTAATTTAGGTGGGAGTTCATCGGTCGAAGTTTCGCCTAATACCGAGTTAGTATGAAGAAGTTATTGTAGTCTGAAAAAAAAATAGCGGTTTCTACACTAGGCGGAGTTCAAATATGAGGATGTGGTAGCCTGATATTTTCTAAGTACAACTGTCAGTTCCATGGAGAACTACAGTTTCACAAAATGAAGTATCTGAGTGTACCATATTGTCAGTAATTTATGTAGGAGTTCATCGTTCGAATTCTCGCCTGATTCCGAGTTAGTATGAAAAAGTTATTGCAGTATGAACAAAAAAAATAGCGGCTTCTGCCTAGGCGGAGTTCAAATATGGGGATGGTACTATCAAATCTACTTCCAAAGGTACAACTAAAAGTGCATGCACGATGTGATTAAATGCAGGCCCAACTGGGCGTGCATATATACTCGTATACATAATAGTTATGCAGCAGAAATAAGAATAGTAGAGTAGGTGAAACATATAGCTCGTCTTATCGAGCTCCAATGAACAGCAACAAAAACCTACCTTTCCCATACTACTCAAAAGAGCATCCATGGAAATAAGTAAAATATAAAATCATGAGTCAGACATAAATCTGGTTTAAAACTTAAGAAATACATGGCCACATGTAATAGTACTTTTGAGACCGTTAGAAAATGGTTATCCCATCAAAAGAACCACTCATCTAATAAGTACATAAGGTGATATAATAGATAATGTCGAGGGTAAAGAATACAAACAAGCTTTGATGCTTACATTGATCACGCCACAACAATATTAAGGGTACAATCAAAACCGCTAAGGTACGTTAGCATATGATTTTCCACAGAGATCTCTCCGGTTAAGCCAAATCCAATCTCCTGCAAAAGGGTAAAAAAAACTACCTCAGAGCGTCGTATATCTCTAGATAAAATATACCAATTAGAAGAAACATGGCTGGTCCATGGTCGAAAACGTGATCCCAAATATCATCAAGTCTCACGTGCAATGCCAATAAGCATGCTCTAGATATGGAGTTGATGTATCCTGTCGCAGTTAGCTAAACCCCAGACTTTGAGGCATGCTTTGTTTTCTATTATTTCTGATGTCGAGGCTACGTTCGACATCTCTCACACGAGTCTTAATCACTCGAACATAACACAAATCCGCAAATGGATTCCAACATTAGTCGTCTGATAAATACTAACGCTGATCTCTTCCATGGACTTAACCTTAGGATAGACAATTCAACTCTATGGTATTCCACTTCACAACCGCTTTCAAAACAAAGAACCCATATATAAGTTTTAAAGAGGTATCTGATAAGTAAAATACTTACCGATCCCGGTCTCTTCAAAATTAAATCGATGAATTTCCGGTTGACTCAATTTCAATTCTTCTAGAAGTAAGTGAACAATATATAAAGAGGAGTCCTCTCCGAGGGATCTTATATATATAAGTTCTTAAAGCTTGAGACGTTTCATACCAATGCTCCTCCCCCGGGTTCTCAAATCTTATGAAATCGTGAAGCTTTTAGATATTTTCCAAGTTAATTTGGTCAAGTTTGATAGTCAACTAATCGACTATTAAGTTTAAAATAGATGACCACATTTGGAAACCAAGTCTCATATACTTATCATGTTTCTAAACTTTTCAACTCACACCATCTCTCGGTCAGGAGTGAAGTCAGGTAAGTTAAAGCACTAATTGCATCAAAGCCTTTCCTAGACACTTCGTTCTTAACACTCACAGATATACAAGCCTACTTCATCGGCCTTTAGTGCTAAGTATACGACTAAATACTTTCCATAAACGAGTAAATACACAAAGCAGATCAAGTTACACAAATCACGATTAAATCACATAAGCCACTTCTAATCTCCTTTATATTTAATTAATGTTTTTAATAACTAAAACCACTTTTATTTGTAAAACTTCTTCTATCTAATAAAACTCCATTTATCAATTTCTAGTACTCATTCGTACTATTCCAATACTTCAAACATTATTCATATACTTATCTCAAATGGTATAAGTATATTCACAAATCTTTTAACAAGATTTCTCACTTTAAACCTTTGCTTTTTCTATCATTTTCAAAAAATTCCATACTTGTTATTACTTTTGAAATATCCATTAAAAAGGTTTAATTACATTCACAAATCAATTTCAAAAGGTTTAAGATGAATGTTACTCAAACGTTATCACTACAAACCCAAAACCATTTCACTTATGCTTACCTTTAAAATATTTTTTCCAAAGATCTATTTACATTCATAAGTATAAATAAAAAGGGTTAAAGATGAATGTTATTAATATATTGTCGCAACAAACCCAAACCATTTCACTTATGCTTATCTTTAAATTTTCTTTTTAAGGATCAAAGTATATTTGCTCTTATTAAACAACGTAATATACTTTTAATTAATTTTCCAAAACCATTATTGTAACATAAATTTTATAACCCAAAACAGCCTTTAATCCTTTATAAAGTACTTAACTTACATTTATCAAACTTATATATATAAATACTTTAAAAATACTTATAAATAGGTTTAAAATATCTATGTAAATTATTAATTAAAAATAATTAATTTAGAAATTTGATAGAAATCAATAAAGCATGTTTTATATTTTATAACACTTTACTTTAAAATTTCATAAATAATTATCAAAACTATATTTAACCTTTATTCTTTTTTTCATACTCAAATTCATCTTATAAGAACTTCAATAGAAAGACTACACGAAGAAAATAATCTATAAATCATTTAAATCACAAAAAACTAGTCAAAACGTCGCATTTTAACAAAACAATGCAGCATGCCCAAATACAACATTTATAAATGCTACCTAAAGTTCTATATAGAGAATCAACATAAAAATGCTTGTTCTTTATTGCCAGTTTTCACCACTTAAACAAATGATTTTGGACTTGAAATTTTACTGTAAGTACTACACTCAGAGTAAAGAAACACCTAAGAATATTTTTTAATTTAATTATAAAAATTTCGGAAAACAAGCTATATTTCAAAGTGCACTTACAGTCACCTTTTTGCTCTAACTTCAACCGCCTTAGTTGACCAGTTACAAAAAAAATTAAACTCCAATTTTTTTGGTAATAAGTACACATATAACACTTATTAAGAACGGAACTATTAAGAGCTTTTCCTCCGTTGCACATCCGAAGGCAAATGGGGCAGTTGAGGCTGCAAATAAGACTATAAAGACAATTTTGAAAAAGTGACCGAACAAAGCTAAAGGAAATTGGGTAGAAGAGCTACCACTTGTATTATGGGCTGATCGAATATCTACTAGAACAGCAACGGGACATACTCCCTATTTATTAACATATGGATATGAGGCGATGTTACCAATTGAGATTGAAATACCCTCACACGAAGGATTGCATAAGCATTCGATTAAATCCAAGAGCTAAAAAGAGAATCACCGGATTTGATACATGAGTTGAGAGATGAAGCAGCAATTCGAACAACATAATATCAAAGAAGAATTTCAAAATATTACAACTCAAAAGTAAAAACACGATCATTTCAAAAAGGAGATACAGTACTCCGAAGAGTAATAGCAAACACAAGAAATCCCGTGGATGGACCACTGGGACTAAATTGGGAAGGACCCTTAATCATTTGCAAAGTAATTCCTCCAGGATTTTACGAGTTATGCCAACCAGAAGGCAATATGGTTCCTAGAACATGGAACGCAGAACATTTGAGACCATATCTTCCTACGATGAATGAATAAAGCATCTCTTTCTTCAAAATAAAAAATCTACAGGTCGGGAGTAGAATTCTCCTTGCATTTGGACACTACCTTTAACGGTCAAAGCCTCTGTCCGCGTCGAGTTGTCCAAGGTGGAGCACCTCCTGGAGGGAGGAGTGTAAGCCTTTATCCGGGCTACGCTATGGCCAGGTTAAAGCACCAACAAGCCCTTGGCCGCGCCTCTGGTCAGGTCAAGGCACCTCTTGGAGGGAAGAGTGTAAGCCTTTATCTGCGCCATGCTATGGCCAGGTTAAAGCATCAACAAGCCCATGTCTGCACCATGCTATGGCCAGGGCAGGGCACCTCCTAGAGGGAGGAGTGTAAGCCTTTATCTGTGCCACGCTATGGCCAGGTTAAAGCATCGACAAGCCCATGGTCGCGCCTTTGGTTAGGTCAAGGCACCTCCTGGAGGGAGGTTGGGTAAGTCCTTGGTTCCAGCTTGAGAATAAGCTAACCAATAGCACTAGTCAATAATGGACTAAGACGTCTAAGCCCAAGAAGCGGCTCATCAAACAACGAACTAAGATGTCCACGCCCAAGAAGCAGTTCATCAAACAACGGACTAAGACGTCCAAGCCCAAGAAGTGGCTCATCAAACAATGGATTAAGACGTCCAAGCCTATGAAATGGCATATCCACAATGGACTAAGATGTCCAAGCCCAAGAAGAGGCATATCAAATGATAGACTAAGACGTCCTAGCTCGGGAAGTATCTAATCAAACAACAACTACATACAAGGCCTAAAGGGTTTGCATATGTCGAAGAAGGCAGAATTTAAGAAGTAGAACATAACATTGACTATTAATACCCGAATCTAGGTCTCGGGTCTCTCATTTCTAGACTTCATCTTTTAATACCCGAATCTGGGTTTCAGGTATTTACAAATGATTTATGATCTTATAATACCCGAATCTGGGTTTTGAAACTATTACCGGACCTCACTTATTAATGCCCTAATTTGGGCTTGAGATTTCTATTATAAAGATAATTACTATGGATTTCTGATTATCCAACATATGCCCTAATCTAGGCTTTAGATTTCTATTATGAAGATAATTATTATGGAATTCTGATTATCCGACATATGCCCTAACCTGGGCTTGAGATTTTTGTCATGAAGATAATTATTATGAATTTCTGATTTTCCACCACTAATACCTGAATATGGGTTTGAGAATTCTACTTTGAAGACTACTTTTGAATCTCACTTATTAAAACCTGAATCTGATTTCTAGACATCATACTATTAACTTCTAAACTTCACTTGTTGATGCCCTAATCTGGGTTTAGACTTCTTAACATTCTAGTGCCTGAATTTGAATTTCGGGTCTTTTATCATCAATTTTGGATTCCGTCTATCGATTCTCGAATCTACTTTTTAAAGCAGTAGTATTAAAACTACAATAGACATCTAAGTCTTCAACCAAAAACTTCAAGCCGATTTTCTTGATACCCAAGTCAGGGTTATTAGTTTGCAACTCTAATGACGTTCACCACATCTGAATTTAGACTCCAGGATCATTCTAATCTCCGAGAGGAGTTTCTAAATACATATTACTTATCCCCCAAATAAAGATTTACGGGTTGCAAAGACTTATTTCCATCTGATAGCTTATGACCTCCTATTTTTAGACATTGGTTGTCTCCAACGGGAAATTCTTAGACTTCAATTATTATATGCATGGATAACTATTAATTACGAACTCATATCCCTTATTAAATCAGGACTATGATTAACTAGCCATTTAAATTTAGAAGCACTGCTATACTGACATTATGAAGCATATATAAGATAATGAGTTAGCAATGGAAAATGTCACTTGCTTTGAATTTTGCAGGATAAGAGCAAAGAAGTTGTGAAATTTTTGTCCTAAAAAACAAAAGCTTATTTCATACAGTGGGGAGCAAAATGTTAACCATAAAATCCACTTAAGAACAAAGGTTCACGAAAGAAGGTTTCGAAGGCATTAAGAAGGCATTCGAAGGAGTCGCAAGCACTAGGCGCCATCACAAATGATAAACAGTGCAAAAGCTTTCGAAAAAGATAAGAAAATAAAGTAGGGCTACCCTTCTGCCTCATTCAAACCTTTCGAGAACTGTAACGCCCCACCCCGAGACCTACCTTAGTAAAGAGAATTAGCGAGTAATTCCGTCTACTAAAACGGAGAATAAGGTTGGTTAAGGGCGACCATCTATAGTTTTGCCATAAACATCTACTAAATACATCGATAAATGCAATATGATTTTTCTTTTCTATCTCAAGTGGATCGACATACCCAGTAAATGCTTAATCCAAAACTATAGGTGGCTAACAGATCCATCAGAACAAAATACAATAACTAAATGTAAAGCACATCACAGAACAGTAATCAACATCATATATATACATATACACTGATACATGTTTAGTACAATACAATATGAATACAATAAAGGTGGTACTCGACAACATCATATACATCAAATCAAATATAAATACATCAGAGTATGCGGAAGAATAGAAACTACTCAAGAGAAAGAAGAGCTGATATCCAACATCAACTTCAAGCTAAGTCCAATAGATAATACTTGAAACAACTCGGTCTGACCCGAGAATAAATACACAGGTCAGTTAAGCTACACAAATCAGTCAATATCGATAATATGAAGCAGAATAGACATGAAGATACTTCTTCTCGAAAGAGAAGAATGAATCGATAAACTCATAAGCTCAACACTTAAGTAACAAACGCTACTTAAGTGACTAAATACCTTGAAAGAGGTAACTCAAACTCAATACTCAAATCAAACACAAGTGCCTCATATCATCGGCATTCATAAAACATCAAATATGGTTTAGGGAAAAACCTAAACCCGCCATCTAGGCAAACCCAAAACATGCATAAAGAGATCTCATCTCAAACATGCCATAAGGCAAATATATCTCCAAAGAGGAGAATAAAATCTCAAGTAAACGCCAAAAAGCAAATCCCATATAACACCAGTGTAGGCAATTCAAATCTCAAAAATATAACTTCCAAGAGTTCAAATTCCCGAAAGGTAATCGCCACAAATATATATCGAATGGTTCAAAGGACCAATTTCGAAAAGGGCGATACACTATGGGAAATGGTCAAAGAATCCATCTCAAAAGTGTTTGCACGTGCATGTGGCCGAAGCCTTGCCAAGTACTGTTATCTCAAATAGGTACCTCGCCCGAAGGCAAAACGCCACAATGACAAATACGCCGCAATGCCAAATACGCCGCAATGACAAACGTCTCGAAGACAAATACGCCGCAATGGCAATGACCCGAAGGTCCAATACTGGCACGCCGCAATGGCAAATGTGTCACAAACTTTCGAATAGGAACCCGAATAGTGTTAATGTGCGTCTCATACCACACGTTCGCACTAAACGGTTTACTAATCGCCAGTAAATTTCACACTCAAAGCAGTAAAAAGTTTACCTCATCTCATCGGTAAACTCGACCCGAAGGTCAAAACGATCAAACGGACAAGTCAGGAATTAACCGATAAGATAAACGCATGTGTCCCATACCACGTGTTTTACCAAACCGTTTAATTCTCCTTCTCATTCACTCAAATAGTGCAAAAATGTGTGTTTTATATATAAAATAATTTATTTGAGAAAACAAGCTTTTAAAACCATTTTCCGAAATCAATTTTGAAGATGATATTTGAAAATTCCCTTATTATAGAGAATAAATAGATTTTGTAGCTCAATATAGTTTTAAAATATTAAATAATAATTATTTTAAATGCTAATTTATTTTAAAAATTATTTCAAAATTGTTTGGAAAAATCTGTGCTCGAATCAAAGAAATCACTCAAAACTGTCATTCAAATTCAATTTAAATTTGAATTTCAAATTCATCAAGACTTGGCTGGCCTATTTATAGGCATCATTGCTCTTAAAATATCTCGAAACATCATCAAAACCGAAAGAGAATAAGAGTAAAAACGAGCTAATACAATTCTAAGGTCAATGATTGTTTGTTGCTATCATCTTGCTCTTAGGATAGCAACATACAACCATAATTTCGACCAATAAAACTTTAAAATTATAGAAAACACAAAGAATGAAACTTGTAGCACATGATCTAAGCTTTCTACAGCATCCAAAATTATCAAATTCGGTTAAGAAACGAAGAAGTTATGACCAATTTCGTTTTAGTTTCAAACACAGAGCAAATATTGGTTTTGCTCTCGGGATAGCAGTAAAAAAAATTCAATTTTGACATAGCTAACCTCAAAATTTCAAAAAATTCAATATATGAAAGTTGTAGTACATGATTTGAGATTTCTGGAACATCCAAAATTATCAAATTCGGTTAAGAAACGAAGAAGTTATAGCCAATTTCCTTTCAGTTTCAAACACAGAGCAAATATTGGTTTTTCTCTCGGGATAGCAGCAAAAAAAATCGATTTTGACATAGCTAACCTCAAAATTACAGAAAACTCAATTCATGAAAGTTGTATTACATGATTTGTGCTTTCCAAAAATCCAAAATTATCAAATTCGGTTAAGAAACGAAGAAGTTATGGCCAATTTCGTTTCAGTTTCAAACATAGAGCAAATATTGGTTTTGCTCTCAGGATAGCAGTTAAAAAATTCGATTTTGACATAGCTAACCTCAAAATTACAAAAAAATCAATACATGAAAGTTGTATTACATGATTTGATCTTTCCAGAACATTAAAAATTATCGAATTCCAATCAAAAACGAGAAAGATATAGCTCAAACAATATCAGATTCAAACTCAGGGAATTCTGTCAAAGACAGAACTATACTTCTGTTTTCAAATCTTTTTAGGTCAATCAAATCGTAAAATATCGAAATGTAACCTGAAGAGAAATTATTCCTTATTGAATCTAGTTTCCAGCAAAAAAATTGATCTAAATTGGATAAGAAACGAGTAACTTATGGCTAAAACACTTCTCAGTAGCTAGATTTTGTGAGTTTATATACTCACCTTGCTGCAAAGATTAACCAAACCTTGAATTGGAGCCAAAGACGCAAGCATGTTTGGATTAAAACATGAAAGAAAATGTATTGTTTTATAACTTCGTTTGTATATATAAGTTTGCATATTTGATTAAGTGTGTATTAAATTAGTTTAGGCTTATTTTTCTCTAATTTTGGTCCAAAGCCCACTTAGCCAACTAAAACCAAAAAATGAGAAAAGAGAAAATAGTTTACCTGTACTGCTGTACGTTCAAAACATACCTCACCTTCTTCTCCAATAACCAGTAAACAGAAAAAGAAAGCAACCTCAACAATTTTCAAATCCAAAGCTTTTAATCTCAACCTTCTTCAATTCAAGCTATAATTTTATCAAACTAAAGTGAATTCAAAGGTAATCCAATCCAAAACCTAAACTATTTCATGAAATCTAGATTTTGAGTTGTGATTTACTAATTACAGTAAATCCCTTTGTGCATGCTTCTTTTTCTTCCTTTTTCGGGTTCTTGAAGGTCAAATTCAAGCCAAAGCTCCAATCTTTCAGCTCTAAACCGAGTTTTTGCATTCAAATCAGCAAGATGAATATCAAAACTCACATTTTCTAGCTTTGATTGAGATTTCAAGGTAAGAAATCTCAATTTTGGTTTGTTGCATGTTCGTTTGTGAATCACTGTCAGTAAATTGAGCATCTCTCTCTTGTTTTAAATTGGAATTTGATTTTCTTTGAAGTTCTGGAAAGCTTGAAAAGAGTATGATAACTTTCATGTTAAACACTTTCGAAAATTTTGAGCATAGAAGGTATAAAAATCCAATTTAATCTCGCTGCTATGTCACTGTAAAACTGTGACTTTCTGTGCTAAATGATGTTGGTAATTTGAGCATATCCTTTTCGTTTGGGTCCGAATTTGACGATTCTTGATGTTCCTGAAAGCTTAGATTATTTGATATAACTTTTATGTTAAACACTTTCGAAATTTTTGAGCATAGAGGGTCTAAAAACCCAATTCAAACTCGCTGCCTTATCACTGTAACTATGACTTTCTGTGCTAAATGTTGTTTGTAATTTGAGCATATCTTTTTCGTTTTTTGTCCAAATTTGACGATTCTTCATGTTCCTAAAATCTTATATTATCTGCTACAACTTTTATGTTTTGCGTTTTGTTAAATTTTGATGTTTACATGGTGGAAAGTTCATTCTAGTGTCGCTGTCCCGAAACTAAAACGACAGCGGTAGTGAACTTCAGATCTGAAATTTGTTTTAGTCATAACTTTTTCGTTCCTCATTGGTATTCGATAATTTTTGATGTTATGAAAAGCTTAGGAAGTCTTCTACAACTTTCATGTTTTATGTTTTCTCAAATTCTGAGATTAAAATAGGAGAACCGGCTAAACAAGCTGTAGGCCTGAATTCTTTTGCAAAGTTTTGGCAGTTTCCATTGAATTGTTTTTGGATTCGATGATTTTGAGCACTGTTTTGAGATGTTTCTAAAAGGATAACTCCTACTAATAGAAAAGCCAACATTAACGTCGATTCGTACTCTGAATTGACAATTTCATTTGGATTTTTGTCGTATGTTAATTTTATCGAATTTTCATTGATTTTTGCTGTTTCTGTGCACGTATTTTCTAAACCATTTTCAGAAGATTTTTATAATAAAATAGCTTTCGAAATAAATATTTTACAAAAATTTATAATTATCTTTAAAGCTATTAAAATTATATATTCTCCATAACAAAGAGAATTTCAAAGGAATGTTTTGCAAACGGTTTTCAAAAATTATTTTAAAAGCTTGTTTTCACAAACAAATTATTTTCTATATAAAATACATGTTTTTGCACTATTCGAATGAATGAGAAGGAGAATCAAACGATTGGGTAAAACACGTAGTATGGGACATGTGCATTTATCTTTTTGGTTAATTCCTGACTTGTCCGTTTGATCGTTTTGACCTTCGGGTCGTATTTACCGATGAGATAAGGTAAACTTTTTTACTGCTTTGAGTGTGAAATTTACTAGCGGTTAGTAAACCGTTTAGTGCGAACGTGTGGTATGGGACGTACGTTAACACTTTTTGGGTCCGTATATGAGAGTTTATGACACATTTGTCTAAGAGACGTATTTGCCAGTACTGGACCTTCGGGTCATTTGTCCTTCGGGATGTTTTTCTAAGAGACGTTTGTCATTACGACGTATTTGTCCTTCGAGATGTTGTTCTTCGGGATGTTTGTCTAAGAGACGTATTTATTTGTCCTTCAAGACGTTTGTCTAAGAGACGTGGTGCCTTATATTTGTGAGAACAGTACTTGGCGGGCTTCGGCCATAAGCACGTGCTATATTTTTGAGATGATTTCATTGATGTTTGTAATTTCCCTAGTGTCTAACCTTTTTTCGGAATTGGTCCTTTGAACCATTCGATATATATTTGTGGTGATTACCTTTCGGGAATTTTAACCCTTGGGAGTTCTATTTTTGAGATTTGAGTTGCCTACACTGGCGTTATATGAGATTTGCCTTTTGGGGTTTACTTGAGATTTTATTCTCCTCTTTGGAGATATACTTGCCTTATGGCGTCTTTGAGATGTGATCTCTTTATGCATGTTTTGGGTTTGCCAAGATGGCGGGTTTAGGTTTTCCCCTAAACCGTATTTGATGTTTTATGAATGCCGATGATACGAGGCTCGCTACTTTTAGCGTTTTATGGGTTATTTTACCTCTTTTGAGATTATATGTTTGTGTAATGATACCATATTATCACTTGATGTAATCATACATTTTCATTGTCCCTTCTCACTTGAGAATATAATCACATTATCCTTATGCTCATATTATCGCTTATCCTTGTAAACTGATTTGTTTAGCTAGACTGACCCGTGTATTTATACTCGGGTCAGACCGAGGTGTTTCAGGTTAGGTACATTTGGATTTAGCCTATTCTGCTTCCGCATGGACTTATCTGCTAGCCCTTTTTGTTGTAGTCTTTTTATCGTTACTCTGATATGTATATTGTTTTGACTCTTGTGTATATTGTGGTCGTCATACCACATATGATGTATTATTTGTATTGTATTGGGATGTATCAGTATATATGTGTATATATATATATATCTATTTGTTGTTCTGTGATGTGTTATGCATTTGAGTTGTTGTATTTTGTTCTAATAGATCCTATAGCCACCTGTAGTTTTGTATTAAGCATTTATTGGATATGTCGATCCACTTGAGATATCAAAGAAAAAAAATATATATAGCACTAATCGACATATTCAATAGATATTTAAGACAAGACTATAGATGGTCGCTCCTAACCAGCCTTATTCTCCGCATTAGCAGACAGTATTACCCAGTAATACTCTTTGATAATGTGGGTCTCGGGGTGGGGCGTCATAGCTTACCATTTGATAATGTGGGTCTCGGGGTGGGGCGTCACAGCTTGGTAAGCTGTGACGCCCCACCCCGAGACCCACATTATCAAAGAGTATTACTGGGTAATACTGTCTGCTAATGCGAAGAATAGGGCTGGTTAGGAGCGACCCTCTATAGTCTTGTCTTAAACATCTACTGCATACGTCGATATATGCTCTAATTTTTTTTCTATTTCAAGTGGATCGACATATCCAATAAATGCTTAATACAAAACTATAGGTGGCTAATGGATCTATCAGAACAAAATACAATAACATAATGCATATCACATCACAGAACAGTAATCATCATATATATAAATACATATACATAGATAAGAACATCAAATATAATCAACAAACTCTTCGATACGGATGGGTGTCAAGCACCCGTATTGAAGAGGACTCGAATAAAACAATCACGATTAGGATTACTCCTAAGATATGGTGTCATCAATTAAATTTAGGGATATTACGGAATAAAACATATTCCTAGACATATCCCAAATTATCTACTTCAAAAGACACGATAAAGTAAAGGACACGATGATTAAGGGATTCGTAACACTTGTATTACACTTAGATGTACCATAATATGTGTTTCTGTTCTGTGTTTATCATACTTTGTTCTGAACTCAGCTCTTATACCAATATAGAAAAAGCTAGGACGGGTTCAAAACCCATTTCAAAGGAAATGAATGATAACCCTTCATATACGCGCCAAACCTTTCGAAACATAAGGTTTCACCCTCATTCAAATTACTCAAAACAGCCCTTTCAAAAGCATAGTCGAGCCTTTCAAACTGCTCGAGGCCTATAACATCAAGAGAAGGTTCCGCATCAATTCACAAGCATGCATTCAGAAGCTACCTGCCGTGTCAAACCATCAATAGTTCAACAACTTCGAAATCCTAGTAAAAAACCTATCGACAGAGTCGGAAGCTCGTATCTATACTTCTCATGACAACAAAGCAACACGAAGGGAAAAGCGTATTTGTGGCCCATTCAACAACACCGAAAGAAATTAAGGAAAAAGCAGAGAAAAGGAATATTTAAAACTTAACAAACAACAAAAGGTAGATAAAGGACCCTTTCGACAAGGTCGAAAGGTCTGGAATAAGAAGATGAGAAGCGCAAGGATGAGTTAGAGAACTCGAAAGGGAAGCCTTTTGACAACATCGAAAGCAGGTTAGGCCTTTCGACCATGTCGAAAGGAATGATGGGAAGATAAAGGGGTCTTTCGACTGAGTCGAAAGCATTGGTGCGAAAGGAGGCCGACCTGCATCTATAAATAAGACCCAAGGGGTCCATTTTTGGGGACCAGATTTTGGAATCCAAAGCTCATTCTTTTACTTCTACTTCTTTGCAACAAAAAAAATCTTTGTAACCCTAAATTGATTTGGGGAAAAAGCTCTCAAACTTGTAACTCTTTTTGGATTAATGAAAAAGGGAGAAATGCACAGATTCATTAAGGATTTCGATTATGAGGAAAATCATTTCGATCATTAGCTAGACTAATGATCATTTGCACATAATGCTATCTTATCTTCTTAACTTCTTTCTGTCTTTTGCAAAGCCGTGAGATCAATTTGGATAATGTACATGCGAAACACATTATCATCGCGATAAGCAAAATATAATGACAAATAAAGATGATGATGATGTTTCGGCACTGATAAGTTCATAGAACTTACAAATATCCAAGATGATCTTCTACCGAATACACCAAATGTAGCTTGCTCGATTTTGAATTAGATATGTTTTGAAAGGACGAAATCCCTTTCGACCTGGTCGAAAGGAATGTCACGAAAGACATCTGTTTCATAAATGACAAGTAATCGTCTAAGGATGGATTCCTTTGAAAGGAACATACACGCAACTACATCTTCAAGCCTTTTGAAGGAGTTCTTCCATAAGGAACGAAACCAATAATGTCGAAAGCAACTACTTCTTCAAAAGACAGAGCAGACCTTCTGACATGGTCGAAAGGGTTTGAGTGAACCTTTCGACATGGTCGAAAGGGATGAATGTTTAGTATAAATAGCTATTTTCGACTCATTCGAAAGAGGGGTTTTGAATGAGATGCTTCCTCCTTTACCTTCATCTCGACGAGGTTAAGTTGATCAACGATCCACTGGCAATATACCAATTATTATCTGAAAGTAGTATGATCAAGTCAACCTGATCGGGAAGAGGGGTTTCGAAGGGAGTAATCTCCTTCAATACTCTTTCTATAGTCTTATTTTGTTGCAAAAATAAGCCTATTTGCCATTCACGTAGCTTTGGGGATGTTGACAAGTTTTCTTGTTAACATAAACCAATTTAAAAATTACCGAGATTTAAGTTCTCAAAATCTCATTTTAAATCCTCTCTATTTATAAACCATATTTATATAAAATCACTTTCTTATATAAAATCTTTTCACAAACATTTATCTACAAAATATCTTATCTTTCCTTAGATTACAACAAACAACCTTCCACTAAATTTAACTTCTAACCTAACATTGTTACCAAATGCCTTATAGTCAAACTGTGAAACTCAATTCATGAGGTGTTCGTTTCAATGCACCCACAAATACTATCTTCCCAACCCATGAAGTAGAAAGGTAAAACTGTTCATAAACCTATCGAGCACAAATCAATAAACAATAATCAATGCTCATAAACTATTCGAGTATGACTAATAGATCAACAAATGACTACAATGATCAAAAACCGGTTGAGCGGTATTAGGCTAATAATTCTATAAATGATAATAATGCTCATAAACTAGTCGATAATGTCAAATCATTCTACCAAGGATAGCAATGCTCATAAACCGGCCGAGCATGACTAAACAAGTTGATGAGGAGTAACAAATGAACATCATTAGTCCCTATATTAATTGAACTACACTTTAATAATCCATACTTATATAAGTTACCCTATATAAGATCTTTATTTTTCACATTTGAAATTACCTTCAAGGTATATGTTTGTAACAAATACAAATATGTTCTCATATGTATAATACTTTTAAATCATTCTAGGACATTACATTATCCTATCTCTTAATGAGTGATACCCAGCTAAAGTCATGGTTCACGTTTAACCTTCGGCTCTGATATCGGATGTAACAACCTGCCTTTTTGACCCTCGAATGTCGACACTAATACATTTACGGTATTCATGTGTCGAGCACCTAACTGCTGGAAAAAAATTATGAGGTAAAATAAAAGTAAAAGAAAACAGAAAAAGAAAGAAGATAACACAATATCATAATCTCATAGTAGAAAGATAACATATAATATCAAAAGATAGTACAAACTGTCACTCTAAGATACATAACATTTCAGAGTTATAATTCTAAATACTATCATCAGCCTGGACATTTATAACAATCCATCCTCACAATTGCCGATATATACATAATAGTAATGAGTGTAAACAAGAATACTGTAGTAGGTGAAACATCTAACTCATCTTCTCAGGCTCAAATGAACATCAATGAAAACCTGTCTTTCTTAGAAATACTCGAAAGAGCACCCATGGAAACAAGGCAAATATAAAACCACGAGTCAGACATAAATCAGGTTTGAGAAACTCAAGAAATATATGGCCACATATAATAGTACTTCTGAGAGCGTTCGAAAAAGGTTATCCCATCAAAGGAACCACTCATCTAATAAGTACATAAGGTGGTGATATATAATGTCTTGGGTGAAGAATATAAAATAGCTTTGATGCTTATATTGATCACAATACAATAATATTAAGGGTACAATCAAAACTATTAAGATACGTTAGCATATGGATTTTCCATAGAGATCTTTCCGATTAAGCTGAATCCAATCTCTTGCACAAGGGTAAAAAAACTACCTCTGAGTGTCATATATCTCTAGATAAAAATATACCAATTAGAAAATAACATAGCTAGTCCACGATCAAAAAAGTTGTTAGAACTTCTCTTGTTGAATTTTAATGACAACAACTATACAATTATGCCAAAGAACCTCTAAGTTAACTTGCACGTACATCAGTATCAAAAAGGGACAAACAAATAAAGTTCAGCATGAAGATATACAGTGCAAAAGAGGATAAAAGTATATATATGGAGATACAAGAAGAAATATACACGATGAAGATAAGACGAAGGTGACGAACAAAGTACTACTAGTCATAGAGCGTCATGTCTAGAGTATACATATGTTAAAATCTCTTTAAAGTAGTATACACACATACACCTCGTATTTTAAATGAAAATCAACTTTTCAAAAAATGCATAGAGCAAAACTCGAACCCGGGTCACTAGTTTAGAAAATAAGTGCTCTAACCAACTAAGCTAAGACAACTTTTGATTTTAAACAGAGTTCAGCCGACTGACTTGGTATATTCAGTCGATTGAATCTGTGTTCCTTGAACTATGTTCACTAACACTAGTCAGTCAACTGAATTATTCAATTCAGTCAAATAACCATATGTTCAATTGACTGAGTTGAATATTTCAATCGACTGAAACTGCCTATTTTGTATTGATTCCTTTCTATTTTGAAAAACATTTCTCTTTGCTCAATTCAGTCGGTTGGTTGATTTTATTCGGGTGACTGAATGGTCATAATAGCTATATTTTTCAAATTTTCTGAAGAGGTGCTATTTTCTACGAAGAGTTATTCCTCTTCGTTAATGGTTGCAACCATTTCTATTGATCGTTCCTCTTCTGCAACCATGGATCCTCTATATAAAGCAAATAAATTCTTGAATTCAAATAACCGACATTCTCTTATTCTCTATATATTGCTTTTGAATTCTCAAGTGCTTTCACATACTTTCAATACTTTTAAATTAATCATTTATTCATTGAAAAATACAATTTTTGTGATCAAAACCTTTCCATTTCTTCACATACACTGAATATACCACTTAGAAGAAGATTACAGGAAGGTTGTACTATATCGACTCATCCGTGTTATTTAGAGCACAAGAAATCAAAACACTTTACTACTCTTTGTAGTCGAAGTCCTGTTGGAGATCCTCGGTCATGAAGTCCTATTCGGGAGCTTAGGCGGTTTGTAATACCTATTCCTACGGGTTAAATGAGGACGTTTGTTAGTTAAATCCAAAAGGAGACTGGGACTGGATGTAGAATGGGAGTTCAAACCAGTATAAAAATCTTTGGTGCACTTCAATTATTGCAATTTTTATACTTCTAATTTAATATAAGTTTTACTCAGTAAATATAATCATATTACTTGATATGCATAGCGACTTTCAAACGTGATCCCAAATATCATCAACTCCTACGCACAATGTCAATAAGCATGCTCTAGATATGGAGTTGATATACCTTATCGCAGGTTAGCTAAATCCCAAACTCTGAGGCCAACTCTGTTTTCTATTATTTCCGATGTCGAGGCTACGTTCGACATCTCTCACACAATTCTTCATCACTCGAACATAACACGAATCCTCAAATGGATTCCAACATTAGTCTTCCGATGAATGCTAACGTTGATCGCACCCTTGGACTTAACCTTAGGATAGACATCAACTCTATAGTATTCCACTTCACAACTGCTTTCAAAACAAAGAACCCGTATTAGTTTTGAAGAGGTATTTGATAAGTAGGATACTTACCGATCCAGGTTTCTTCAAAACTAAATCAATGAATTTCCGGTTGACTCAATTTCGGTCCTTTTAGAAGTAAGCGAACAATATATAAAGAGAAGTCCTCTCCGTGGGATCTTGTATATATAAGTTCTTAAAGCTAGACACGTTTCATACCAATGCTCCTCCCTAAAGGTTCTCAAATCATATGAAACCGTGAAGCTTTTAGATATTTTCCAAGTTAATTTGGTCAAGTTCGATAGTCGACTAATCGACTATCAAGTTCAAAATAAATGATCACATATGGAAACCAAGTCTCATATACTTATCATGTTTCTGAACTTTTCAACTCACACTATCTCTCGGTCAAGAGTGAAGCTAGGTAAGTTAGAGCATTGGTTGCATCAAAGCCTTTCCTAGACACTTCGCTCTTAACTCTTATAGATATACAAGCCTATTTCATCAGCCTTTAGTGCTAAGCACATGACTAAATACTTTCCATAAATGAGTGATACACAAAGAACGATCAAGTTACACAAAAAACATGATTAAATCACATAAGCTACCTCTAGTCCCCTTTTTATTTAATTAATGCTATTAATAATCAAAACCACTTTTATTAGTAAAACTTCTTTTATCTAATAAAACTCCATTTATCAATTTATACTATTCATTTGTACTCTTCCAATACTTCAAACATTATTCATATACTTATCTCAAATGGTATAAGTATATTGACAAATCTTTTAACAAGATTTCTCGCTTTAAACCTTCGCTTTTTCTATCTTTTTTCAAAAGATTCCATACTAGTTATTACCTTGAAATATCCATTTAAAAGCTACATTTACAAATCGATTTCAAAAGGTTTAAGATGAATGTTACTTAAATATTGTCATTACAAACCCAAAACCATTTCACTTATTTTTATCTTTAAAACATTCTTTTCAAAGATCTATTTACATTCATAAGCATAATCAACATGAAAATGCTTGTTCTTTGTTGCCATTTTTCACCGCTTGAACAAATGATTTTGGACTTGAAATTTTACCGTAAGTACTACGCTTAGATTACTTAAAACCCATAAAAAGAAACCCCGAAGAATATTTTTTAATTTAATTATAAAAATTTCTGAAAACAAGCTATATTTCAGAGTGCATTTATAGCCACCTTTTTGCTCTAACTTTTGAAAGCGTGTACGCTTGTGCACACTAATTGTGGATCGTGTAATATGGACTAACAATATATGCGGAATGTTATTTACAATCTCTATACAAGTAAATATTCAATAAACTAACTATATAGCAATTCACAGATATAGAATAGTAAATGCAGTAAACTGTAAAAATCACACCAGGGATTTTTATACTGGTTCGGACCTCCCGTCCTACGTCCAGTCCCAGACTTCTATCTGGATTTTCACAACCAACTACCTCGCTTCACCCGGAGGAACAGGTTTACAACACCCGAACAGCCGAACGGGATTTCGTGCCTCTTACAACACCGAGGACTTCAACAAAAACAGATACAATTGCCGTTGACAACTTGTGCTCTTGATAACACTGATTTGTCACTTGTAGTACACCCTTCCTATAATCTTATCCTTAAAATATGTGAATGATGTTTGTGAAGATTGAAGGAAGTATATTACTTATTGAATCAAAAGATATGAAATAATTTCAATGATTCAATAAGCAATTGAAATGTTTGAGAGTTCAAGACAGAGATCAATAGAATAGAGATTAGAATAATAGAATTGGTTTTGGAATAATGATTTCATGATGTTTATATAAGAAATAAACAGTTGTAACCCTTTGTGAAAAGATACAAACAAAGGTCATGATCATTGGTGAAGAGAAGGAGAAGCAACCGTTGAAGAAAAGGAAGTGTCTATACGAAAGGTTGCTCTCTGTTTGAAAACGGTCGACAGGTCAAAAATGGCCGGTAGACAGGATTTCAAATATATAGACGTTATGTGCATGTGTGCACGTTCTTTGTGCAATTTACACAGAAACGGTCGACCGCCCAAAAACCTACCGGTCGACCGGTCCCTGTCAAATTGCACAATGAATGTGCAATGCCATTCAAACGTATATATATTGATTATATTGAGGTGCATGATTATTTGAGGATAGATTTTAACAAGTTTAACACTATTACAACATCAAATAATCAACCTATAATCTAGAGTACCATATGTAGCTCTTTTGTGTCTCTTTATAGCCAAGATGTCTTCTTTTTGCCGATCGCCTTTATTTCTTTGTCAGAAATCAAAACTTCATGGACTATGTGACTCAACATTAATGTCCTATGAAGCAAATTTGCAGGCTAGAAAATTTGCAGGCTAGAAAAGAACAGAAAGAAGAAAAGAAAAATGTAGCATTTCATGCTGAGAAAGATGAAAATGAATCAGATTCTGAAGATGAAGATTTGGCATTCATTGCAAAAGGATTC
Source organism: Allium fistulosum (assembly GCA_030737815.1). NCBI lineage: Eukaryota > Viridiplantae > Streptophyta > Magnoliopsida > Asparagales > Amaryllidaceae > Allium > Allium fistulosum. Next base: position 416,262,178 of record CM060907.1, on the reverse strand, counting down.
AAAAAATTCCTAAAATATCGAAAAGCCAGTCGTTACAACAAAAGGAAACCTGGACCAAACAAACCATCTTCATCAACTATAGAATGTTTCAACTGTCACAAAAAGGGGCACATGCAGAAGGATTGTCCAGAACAGAAGAAGAAGTCAGAAAATGATAAATTCAAACATAAGAAGGACAAGTCAAAGAAACGAGCCTTCTCAGTAACATGGGATGATTCAGACTCATCCTCATCTGAAAGTGAAAGTGATCCGAAGAATGAACAAGCTATGTTTGTTTTATGGCAACAGAAGATGAGGTACAAATTCCTACATTTGATGAATTACTTGATATTAATTCTGAATTGATAGTCAAATATAAAGACATAAAACGTCAATTAAAAGTAGCCAAAGCAGATTTGAGTAGAGCAGAGTTTGAACGAGATATGTTAAAAGACGAGAAGAAAATATTAGAAGAAGAACTTGAAAAACTTCAAGAATCATCATCTAATGTTGACTCTCAATTATCTCTTTTGAGTCAAGAAATTGAAACTCAAAAAGAGAAAAATGATGCTCTCACTACTGAAAATCATGAGCTTAAGGCAAAAGTCAAAAATCTGGACCTAGAAAAGGCGAGCTTACAAACTAAGTTAGATGACATAACTCAAAATGTTTCTAACTTTAACAAAGGTCGAGAAAATTTGACAAAAATCATTGAAAGTTCACAATCTGTTTCAAATAAACAAGGTTTGGGATATAGGAAACAAGAAACCAAGAAACATCTTAGTAATGAAAGGAAAAAGAAAGTACAAAAGACTGGAGCTAAGAAAAATCTTAGTTTATTATATTCCAAACCAAAACCAGTTGTGAAATTTCAGAAGAAAAATGTCAAGACTATCAAAATATGGGTTCCTAAAACAAATAACAATTTGATTAGGAATAAATATATTCAGAATTTCATGAATACTGTGCATCTTAATACTAATTATATATATAAAGGGGATACCAGACCCGTATGGGTTTGGATTCCTAAGATCTAACTCTTAGGACCCTATAAAAAGTGGGTACCATGGTCTTAATTATATTTTTTGCAGGTACCACTTAAGAAAAGAGGAAAATGGATATTCTGGTTGATACATTCCTATATTATTCCATTATCTATTACTCCTTTTTGTCGATGACAAAGGGGGAGAAAGAGCTAACAATTATTTGCAGGAATATATATATATATAAAGAATACAGACAAAATCTCAGGGAGATCACATATTCAGGGGGAGATTCAGAACTTCAGATATATGTTGTCATCAATCAAAAAGGGGGAGAATGTTGAGTCACATAGTCCATGAAGTTTTGATTTCTGACAAAGAAATAAAGGCGATCGACAAAAAGAAGACATCTTGGCTATAAAGAGACACAAAAGAGCTACATATCGTACTCTAGATTATAGGTTGATTATTTGATGTTGTAATAGTGTTAAACTTGTTAAAATCTATCCTCAAATAATCATGCACCTCAATATAATCAATATATATACGTTTGAATGGCATTGCACATTCATTGTGCAATTTGACAGGGACCGGTCGACCGGTAGGTTTTTGGGCGGTCGACCGTTTCTGTGTAAATTGCACAAAGAACGTGCACACATGCACATAACGTCTATATATTTGAAATCCTGTCTACCGGCCATTTTTGACCTGTCGACCGTTTTCAAACAGAGAGCAACCTTTCGTATAGACACTTCCTTTTCTTCAACGGTTGTTTCTCTTTCTCTTCACCAATGATCATGACCTTTGTTTGTATCTTTTCACAAAGGGTTACAACTGTTTATTTCTTATATAAACATCATGAAATCATTATTCCAAATAACCAATTCTATTATTCTAATCTCTATTCTATTGATCTCTGTCTTGATCTCTCAAACATTTCAATTGCTTATTGAATCATTGAAATTATTTCATATCTTTTGATTCAATAAGAATATACTTCCTTCAATCTTCACAAACATCATTCACATACTTTGAGGATAAGATTATAGGAAGGGTGTACTACAAGTGACAAATCCGTGTTATCAAGAGCACAAGTTGTCAACGACAATTGTATTTGTTTTTGTTGAAGTCCTCGGTGTTGTAAGAGGCACGAAATCCCGTTCGGCTGTTCGGGTGTTGTAAACCTGTTCCTCCAGGTGAAGCGAGGTAGTTGGTTGTGAAAATCCAGATAGGAGTCTGGGACTGGACGTAGGACGGGAGGTCCGAACCAGTATAAAAATCCCTGGTGTGATTTTTACAGTTTACTGCATTTACTATTCTATATCTGTGAATTGCTATATAGCTAGTTTATTGAATATTTACTTGTATAGCAATTGTAAATAACATTCCGCATATATTGTTAGTCCATATTACACGATCCACAATTAGTGTGCACAAGCATACACACTTTCAACTTTAACCGCCTTGGTTGAACAGTTACAAAAAAATTTAAACTCCATTTTTTTTTGTGATAAGTACACATATAATACTTATTAAAAAATGCAGAGAAACACTAGGGATATCTATCAAATTAAGTACTAAAATTCCCAAAAACATGATATTTCCTTGTGCTCAAATAACGACCTTCTTCTCGCTATAACCTTTTGCAACTTTGGTTCACAATTTCTGTAACTCTCCAAATCGATTCCATGCAACCCCATACACCAAATTATGTGTAGAGGACAACCAAAAAACTTATACCAAGTTAAGATCACAAATCTTTCATTTACACAAGTTAAAGTTAAGGGATATCAAAGTGCACATATAGCATCTATTCTCGTTTCAGAAACTTTCAAACATATTCTAATTCAACATATAATCCAAACAATCATTTAAACATTAAGTCAAGGCCACGCCACATGTTTTAGAAGGTAATAGGAGTGATGTTATATAATATAAAGTTGTTATTTACTTTTAAAAGCAAGAAGGGTCCAAAGTTTATAACTTTAATTAATTAATGTCACTTTAACTTTACATATGCGCACACGCACGCATGCACACACACACACACACAGAATATATGCATACAAGATAGTGGGATAACTCATCCAAATCCAAGCCTACAACAAGCTAAACACACAAGAACAAATAAATACTTCCTACCATCACTCAAAAGTCTAAAGACACCATATTTAGCTCCAAAATTATAAAGCCAAGCTCCTCCTCAACATCCATGCTCACAGCCTAAATGGGATCTCCTATTTTCTTCAACTTTCTTCCATTTTGACTCTAGATACATGCTTCCTAAGGTGCTCACGGCCAGGTAAGTTAGAGTACTAGTTGTATCAAAGCCTTTCCTAGTCACTTCGTTCTTAACTCTCACATATAGACAAGCCTACTTCATCAACTTTTAGTGCTAAGTACACGACTAAATACTTTCCATAAACGAACAAACACACAAATCACGATCAAGTCACAAAAAGCACGATTAAGTCACATAAAGCATGATTAAATCACATAAGCGACTTCTAATCCTCTTTTTATTTAATTAATGCTTTTATTAATTAAAATCTCTTTTATTAGTAAAACTTCTTTTATCCAATAAAACTCCATTTATTAACTTCTAATATTCAATTATACCCTTCCAACACTTCAAACATTATTCATATACTTATCTCAAATGGTATAAGTATATTCACAAATCTTTTAACAAGATTTCTCAGTTTAAATCTTTACTTTTTCTATATTTTTCAAAAGATTTCATACTTGTTATTATTACCTTCGATATACATTTAAAAGGTCTAATTACATTCACAAATTGATTTCAAAAGGTTTAAGATAAATGTTACTTAAACATTGTCACTACAAACCCAAAACCATTTCACTTATGCTTACCTTTAAAACATCTTCTTCGAAGATCTATTTACATTCATAAGTATAATCAAAAAGAGTTGAGGCAAATGTTATCAACACATTGTCACAACAAATCCAAAATCATTTCACTTATGTTTATCTTTAAAACATTATATTTAAAGATCTAGGTATATCTACACTTATTAAACAAGGTAACATAGTTTTAGTTAACTTCCCAAAACCATTTATTATAACATAAGTGTTATAATCCAAAACTTCCTTTATTCCTTTATTTATAAAATACCTAACTTGCTTTTTCCAAACTTATATATATATAAATACTTTAAAAATACTTATAAATAGGTTTTAAATATCTATATAAAATATTACTTAAAAATACTAATTTAGAAATTTGACAAAAATCAACAAAAGCATATTTTATATTTTACAACACTTTACTTTAAATATTCATAAATAATCACCAAAATTATATTTAAACTTCTATTCTTTTTTCATACTCAAATCCATCTTACAAGAACTTCCATAGAAAGATCCCATAAAGAAAATAATTTATAAACCATTTAAATCATGAAAAACTAGTCAAAACGTCGCATTTTAACAAACAATGCAACATGCCCAAAGACAGCATTTATAAATGCTATCTAAAGTTCTACGTAGAGAATCAACATGAAAATGTTTGATCTTTGTGACCATTTTTCACCACTTAAACAAATGATTTTAGACCTGAAATTTTTATAATAAGCACTACGCTTAGAGTAGTTAAAACCTATAGAAAGAAACCCTTAAGAATATTTTTTAATTTAATCAAGCTATATTTCAAAGTGCATTCACAGCAACCTTGTTTGACCGGTTAGAAAATTTTTAAACTTCAATTTTTTCCAGTAATAAGTACACGTACAATACTTACTAAAAATGCAAAGAAACCCTAAGGATGTATATCAAATTAATTACAAAAATTCCCAAAAACATGATATTTCCAAGTGCTCGACCTTCTTCTCGGTGTAACTTTTTACAACTTTGGTTCATGAATTTTATAACTTTCCAAATCAATTCATCACCACCACATAACCAAATAATGTGTAGAGAACAACCAAAACAAGTTATAACAAGTTAAGATCGTAAATCTTCCATTTATTCATGTTAAAGTTAAGGAGTATCAAAGTTATAGAAGGTAATAGAAGTGATGTTATACAATGTAAAGTTGTAATTTATTTTTAAAAGCAAGAGGGGTCCAAAGTTTATAATTTTAATTAGCTAATGTCACTTTAACTTCATATTTGCACATGCATACACACACACACACATACAAGATTGTGAGATAACTCATCCAAATCCAAGCCTACAACAAACTCAAGCGCACAGGAACAAAGAACCACTTCCTACCATCACCCAAAAGCCCAAAGGCACCACCTTTAACTCCAAAATCATAAAGCCAAGCCCCTCTCAACATCCATGCACACGGCCTAAATGGGATCTCCCATTTTCTTCAATTTTCTTCCACATTGACTTTAGATCCATGCTTTCTAAGGCGATGGTGAAAGTTTGGTGGAGTTTAGAAGAGATTTGAAATAATTAGAGAAAAACTAGTGAAAAACAAAGTAGATCGGTGCTAATCCACTTACACCATTTTTGAGCTTTTATTTCTTTTGAAGCATTTGGATATTATGAAGTGTTTAAGGACCCTAAGTCCCCCTTTTGGCCAACCAAGGGATCCCCCATGTGCCTTGCATGTTTTTTTACTTTACACCTCATTTTACTTAGCAAATTACCCTTTTACCCTTACACACGAATATCTATCCAATAAATCATGCATAACATCAACACTTTATTTTCCATGAATTGCAAAATATTTTTATTTCATATTATCAATTTCCTAAGTATTTTTGTGTATGAAAGAAAAATTGAACAACTTATGTCGAGTAAAAAGCAGTTTATCGATAAAACAATTTTCGGTCACATTATTGATATTTTTCCTCAAAGTATTTATTTTTGTATACGTTTTTCTAAAACAAGTTTACCGTCATTAGTTACTACTTAAAAGAGAGTTAACAAGGTTATTAAATCAATTTAATCATATTTAATCTAAGATTCAAATATTTAAATAATTCAGATATTTAAATACGAAGTGTTCGAAATTCTATATCGTTACATGTCTATTTTATTTTTTTGGACGTCTAACCTGTGTATTTTATTCGTTTTTCACTATTTTACTTTCATTGCTTCTTCTTTATTTTATTCACCTTTGCTCTAGGTTCATGTACAACCGAATGATTAAAATTTAACAATTAATTCAAATAAATTTTAGTCTTATTCATACTTGATCTGTGTAGTTTTAAAACCTTTTATATTTGATTATATTCACATTTTCACCCATTTATTTTTGTGTATTAAAGCTTATTCAAAAAGGATATAATCAATCTAGATGATTAAGGGAATACATACAAATCTAATTTTATTGATTCGATTCCATTATCTAAACCAGATCTACATATTTAGAGGTGAATTACAATAGTTTACCTTCTCTCGTGTTTCAATAATTATATTATTGAATTATCACCTAAGGTTTTCCCTACAATTCCTATCCGTATATTTTTTTTGTACCTTATCAATTCAAATTCAAAATTCATACTTTTTAACTTAGGTAGATGCATAAGAGAAATTTAGCTACTTGTTTCACAACATATATAACACACCGAAATGGATCCACTCACCTTTTCAAAGCTTTCTCTCTTCTTTAATCTTTGTGAAATTTTTTTCCAAGACCTCCAAGCCTTGGTTGGTTCACATTCCTTCTCTTTTTCTCTTTTATCTTGATTCTCTCTCTCTCATTTAACTTGATATGTTTTTATTGTGATTTTGATTCAGAAAATTTAGAAAAGATAACTGAAAATGTTGGATTTAAGAAGTTTTGAAGAGGAAGAAAGAGATAAGAATGTTCATAATTAAAGAGGTGGCGGGTAGGGTTTAGAACAAAGAAGAGCGAGGATTGGGTCAATATTTATAGTTGAGAGTCAAGGTTATGAGGTTAAATCCTGAAATTATTGACACAGAAATGCTATTAGGTCTAGTTTTTTTGCTAAATTTGATAAAACAATTTGATCTGTTTTATCAAATTTAATAAGTTACATATGTTTTCTAACTATAAACGACATTCTAGATGTAATGGAACAGGTCTCGTGGCTTAATTCCAACATTTGTGAAAACTTATTATTTTGTTTCTTTATGTAAAATTATAATTTTCCCTTATTAATATTTTAATTTATTATTTAAAATTTTCAGGTTGTTACATACGTTCATAAATTAGTCAACCACATATCTTAAACCTTTTAGCACTAGGGTTTCTTATCAATTCATATTTTATATGGCCTCGTAAACCATGATTTAGATGAAATTATATTTAACATATATGCTTACTCTTAAGTACATATCTTTATAGAAAAAAGTTAACTCAACTTGTAACGACCCGTAAATTAATTGCTTTGTATTTGGATATTTAAATCATTTTTAAATATTTAAATAATGGATTTTAATAACCAAATAAACATTTTTAAATACTAATTAAGTTTATTAAAATCATTTTCAAATTTTGTTTACCAAAATAATTAGTTCAAATAAAAATAGAAAATGTGACCGAAAAACGTTTTTCGAAATTTCGACTTTTCGACATCAGAAAGTCGTCGAAAATGTTGTACACATTTTGTATAAACTCATATACACATGCACACATATGCACATATGTCATGTGATAAGTTAATGATAATGTTAAAATAAATAAACCATGCTTGGATTAAAATAAAACAAGATTTGACTTAAAAATATAAAATAAAACCTAATTAACCAAAGTAAGTACATAACCATAACCTAAACAACCTAGGTTATACACAAGGCATGGTGGAGGGTGGACTTAGGGGGGGTGCATGTGCACCTAGGGTGGTGGAGAGGTATGGCATGCATGATCTCATGATAACTTTATATTATTTAAATGCTTAAGTTATTTTAATCACCTCTTCACTTCCCTTGCTTGTAAATACACCACATCTCCACACATTCTCACTTCACACTTTCATTTTCATATTCACTTCTCTTCTCTTCATATACATGAACATCCATGGCTTCCAAGTCCATGTTTAAAGTTGGCAAAATATAGCTTTCTTCAGTACAAAACTCCACATATTCATCTACAACTTCTCCTCTACCAAAACAAAGCCAATATCACCTCAAAACTCCAAGGGCCGAGCCCCTTGTAGCCTAGGCCAAGCCTAATTCACCCAAGGCTGAGCCCATTTTAGGGTGGTGGACCATCCAAGACTCCATATTTGCAAGTTTAGACCAAGTTATAGCTCGTATTCAAGTTTTAGTAAGAGTTCGATGAGTAAAGCTTCAACCTTTAAACCAAAAGTTTTAAACTATATTTATGTTCATATTTATGACCTATGAATGCTTATTGTATATGTGTAGTGATGGTTTGATTGTTGGTTTGGTTTATGTTGCAAAAAGTTGTCGCATTTGGAAGTTAGTTTGCATGCAGTAAGCGATATGAAAAGTTAGTGGCTAAAGTTAATTATATTGTTAGTAAATGTTCTTTACATGCCGTATCATAGTTTATTACCGTGTATATATGCTCATACCCTTGCTATGTGATGTTTGGTTGTAATGATAATGCCATAAACTTGTTTGCCGAACTGCCCGTATAGCCATAGTCGCTATATCAGTACTTTTGGAAAATCGCTTTTCATCGAAACCGTTTGATCTCATTTTCGTGCTTGGATTAGTTTTACAAGTTAAGAAAGTCTTGAAATAATAATGATTTCAAACTTAATTAATTATTTTAATAATGATTATTTAATTTAATTAATTGTTTAATTAATAAGGATTAATGTTAACTAATTAACATATTAATGATGTGTTTTAAATTTAACTAATTACATAGTTAGCGATGTTTTAAATTTAATTAATCATTTTATTTAATGATGTTTAAGACTAATTAATCTTTTGATAATGATGGATTAAGATTTATTAATTTATTAATTAAAAATGTTTTAAAATTAATTAATTCTTTTTAATTAATGACTTTTAAAGGTTAATAAATCTATTAACCTTAATTAATATTTCCTTAAATAAAGTTTTAAGTTAATTAATCACTTTTAAATAATGATATTTAATTATTATTTAATTTAATTAATTAATTATATTATTAATTAATTAAATTAATGATGTTTTAAAGGAGATTCACCCTTTTTTTATTAAAGGTTAATGAAGTAAATTAATCAGCTTAGTTAACGAAGTTTTAAAGTTGATTAATCAATGTAATAAGAACATTTTAAGTTATTAAATCCTTTTTAATGATGCTTTGAAGTTAGTGAAACAAAGTGTTTTAAAGCTAATACTTATAATGTAAATCCAAGCACGAATTCGACTTTTAAAAAGAAAAAGTTTGATTCGCTTTATGGAGATGAATTAATTTCGTGAAGCGATTCACTTATATGGGAACGATTTATTTGTATATTTAGGACTAAATGTCAAAGAAGTAGACTTGCTTGTATTTCAAAACTTAAGAATAGTTGAGACATGACTTAGAGGTAACACTACCTTGACTTGTCCAATATTATTGTTAACCAAGAAATAGTACAAGTTTGAATTCGATGAGTGTAAGTCTTAATTTCCATATACGATCGTTTTATATCCTCGATAGTTGGTTTCTCAACCATCGGTTACTTCAGCTTCTTTATTATCGTCGTTCTAAGACGATGAGTTGCTCCGTTGAGCTTTGATATCTTTTGTCGGAAATGACTAAAACCAAAGCGCGAGAAGGGGCCAAGCTATGTGGGGTTGCTCCCATCGGGATACTTTCACATCTCAGCTAAACTTGATTCAGTAGCGTGATTAGATGTGAAGTATTCATATACTCAATAAGGTTTGGCAGGATCCGGCTTGGAGGTTTTCGAGAAGTGTCACAGAGTAAATGAGCTTCTTAGAAGTACATTACTAGAGATATACTTCAAGGGGGTGCGCCCTCCTAGTCATTTGTTGGAGAATTTGCATTTCTTATTTGATTCGAACCTACAAATTTGTTTCTTTAATTGCATCGGGAAGAGTCAACCACTCTTCATGGTGCTTAATTATTTATCCATTCTTGATATCTGGATGTTGATTTATGTGAGAGTAAACTCGTTCCGTGTTCAGCGGCGTGGTCTCACATGTTTATGTTTAATTACACCCCTATCGCTTAAAGTTTTACTCATACCAGACATATCGTCTGACCCGAATTATTTATTTTCCCTAAACTCTTGGGTACTCATTTTATTTGAGTAGTCCGAGAGTAGCAGGTCTTTGTGGGCTCTTTTGAAGATGACATCCTAGCAGGAGGCCCTTTTATCCACTTAGTTATCTGTTTCACTGTATTTTCTACTTTGTGTACGTGTATTTTGTTTCAGCATATGTAAAGGCAGGATGTTATAACTGTCTAAGCCGATTTGTAGTACTTTTGTGTAAATCTGATAAATTCCTTTTAAGGAGTAACCTGATGTACTATTGACTGTTATGTTTTATTTAACAGTTTCGTTGTGAGGTTTTATGTTATGTTCTTTATTTTACCTCATGACGATTCATCTTTCCGATGCTTGGGCAACGACACATGAACACCAAGGATGTATTAAGTGTCATTCCTAGGGGTCAGAAAGGTCGGTCGTCACACAACTTTACTCATCATCAATCGTATTTTTTCCAATAAAGTCTGATTGCTCCTTATTGATACATCCATGTGTATCATAAAGAGGAATGACCTTGCAATCAAATCTTATTCATTTTAAGTACTTTTGGAACTCTTTTCTTATATACTCACTTATTTGATCAAATCGAATTGTTTTATTTTATTTGCGTGTTAAGACCTTACTTCCGTTTTATATTCTATGAATTTTTGTAACAACCCGGGGTTTTTGCATCGATTTAATATCGTCATTAGACGATTAAATCGTTTGTTAATTGCTATTGCAGTTTTGAATCGATTTGAAATTCTTTTGTAAATTTTTGTTAAATGTTGAAGCGGGCTTTAAAGAAAAATTATCGTGGCCCATATTGGTTGTTTGGCGTGATAACCACCTAGGGCAAACCCGATCCCCTCTTTCATTTTCATTCGAACCCTAAGACAAAAAAAATAAAAAATGGCGGCTCTGGTTTCGTTCGATCTCGTTCTTCTTTTCGAATCAGGGCTTTGAAATGGAGTCGCCGACTTCGATTCCTTTGAGAATGGCGGCTCTGTTCCTTTTTGTTCGACTTTGTTTTGGATCCGTGTTCGTCGAGACTAAGGTGAGTGATTTTCTTCACTCGCACCTAATTTAATCTCGTTTATTCGTGAGTTTCGTTGCTTGATTTCTTGGCTACTACTGCTTTGAATTTTAGTGATTTCTGATTGTTCGATTGCCGTTCCATAACTTTTGAACTTGTAGGGTTTTTGGTTTGGTTCGAATTCTTTGACAATCACGGCTTTGGTGTGTATTTGTTCGAACTTACTAATTATCATTAGTTTGAAACTGTTACATGACTTTGGCCAGTTGATAATTTATGATGATATTTTGACTTGCTTTAAACTGCTAGTTGCTCCTGGGTTCATGTGTATAATTGAATTTGTTTCTTTTTACTTGTTCAAAACTGTCATTGATTTAAAACGACATTGAAATTGTCTTTGTCTTTCCTTTGTGACATCGGCTTTGAATTGATGGCATTTTTGGTTTTTGTGAAATTCTGATGACTTCGGTCTTGACTTGAAACTTGTTCAAGGTTGACTTCGGCTTTGACTTTGGCTTTTTGGTTTGAGCTTTGCCTCCATGTCAGGTTTTGTGGTTGAAGTTGTAACTACTGCGCTTGTCATTGATACTGTTGACTTGTGTGACCTTGATCATCATGTAGCTCACTGTCTTTGTACCTGTGCATATATGTATATGCCTCTGTTGACTTTAAACTGGTTCTACTTGAGTTTTGGTGATAATATATCATTGATTTTGTATTCTCTGTCTTTGATCAAAACTGCTACTTGATTGAAATTTGCTCGAGCTTGCCTTGGTTATTAATTTTTCCTTTGTATTTATAATTTTGGTCTGGTTCACAGTAGTTCAATGTATTTAGTTTTGTTGTACCATTGTTGTCATCTTCGATCCTTCTGGCCTCTGAGTTTGTGAAGTGCTTGTTGTACTTGATTGCTTGCACTGGCTTGTATTGATTTCACTTGATGGCATTTGGTCTGGTGTAGTTGTACATTGTTTAACTTGCATCCTTGAATCTGATGTATTGTGATATTTGAGTCAGTTAGCGTGTTTGTTTCATAAATGCGTACTGCCTGGCCTTTGTTTCTGTGTTGCCATACCCCTTGTACACACTCACTCATTTGAGTTTGTATTTTGTTCACTTGATGGCTTCAAGCCTGAACTACTTTGTTCTTGTTTTGGTTAGCAACTGCTTTATGTACCTTGTCCAGGTTGTGCTGTCCAGTTGAGTTCGGCACTTGAGTTGTCGTTGCTTGACTGTTTAGTTTCCTGGCTAATTGCTTGTTTCAACTGCAGTTTCACTGTGCAGTTGTGTTGAGTCTGTGGCTTGACCTTTCACATTTTGTATAGTTTGGTTAGGGTTGTAATTGCACCACTTTTGTTGTAACGACCCTAAATTTCCGACCCCAATTTTAAATTTTAAATTCAACGTTTCAATAAAAATTTTGAAATTATAAACGATCTAAATTAACATCCAAACTTTATTTATAGGATACGTCCAGTTAGATATGAATATAGAAAAAGTTTCGTCGTAAAATATCACTGAAAATTTCGCTCGCATTTTATTGTATAACAGTTCATTTTAAAGCGCGAAATTTTTTATCTTTCGAACCCGAATATTTTTATATAGAAAAATTCTAAACCATCTTTTGAGCAAGACGTCATTTTTCGTTTTTCAAAACTTGGACCTCTTTAGCTCTGTCGATCTTATTTTTCGGCGTTTTTCCTGCATTTTCCCGATAATATAAAATTCGAAATTTTGTAATACAATCGTACCACCATTATCTGTGCACTGTTAGAAGCGCCTCGTCGCGCTGATCAAAAAGGTATATTTATTCGTGCTAATCGGAGTCCGTCGTAAAATCGTAGCGTTAATTTAATCAGGCCGGACGGACCGGGTACACAATTTCAACCCAAATTCTTTAACCCGTTTACAAAAGAAGTTTGAAAATAAAGTCAGCTGAAGCATTTATGGGGCAGTTGAAAGATGGGGGGTTACATTGGGAATAGCTGAGACGTTTGGGAAAATGAAGGGCTTTGTGGGATACGAAGCAACCAAGGAAATTTATATTTCTCTATCACTGTTCTACTATTCTAACATTTCATCTCCTCTCTGCTTTTCAAAACATCAGGTAATGCACGACCCTTCCCTCCTTCCTCTTCTTCCTTATATTTTTTTTTGTTCTCTAAAAATTAAAATGGCCGGAACTAAGCCCCTCCTTTGCGCAAGCTCTCCATTTTCTTCGATCTCTTCCGACCTCCCACCGATCGCCATCACAACCTCGTCGACACCATTCTCCGCTTAAAAATCCACCCATCCCCAGTCACCAGACCCACAAACCGAAGCGCCGCACTCCCCAACGTCACCTTGCTCATGCGCCACTTAGGCCTGTGCGTGTGCATGTGCGAACAGCGTGTGTGTATGGAAGGCAGTGAGTCATGTGTTGTGCTGTGTGGTGTGTGTGCTTTGGGTACGAAATGTGTGTGCGTTGTGTGTAGTGCTGTGTGCATATTTAGAGTGTGTTCTGTGTTAAAAAAAAAGAGAGATATATGAATGATGAAGTGCGTACGCAAGTGTTGTAGAACCCATTTGTGTTGGGGTGAGGCTTTGTTTTATGAAAAAAAAACAAATGTGTGCTTGCGTTGGAAATGGGAGGGATGAAATCACAGTCTGAAACGCAGGCATATAAATGTATATTTTGGAAATGCAATTTTGCTTTGAGTCTCGGTCCCGAGAGTTTCTAAAAAAATAAAAAATAAATAAATAAAAGAACAGTTTGTTTTATAAAAGGATGAGGTATGGACAGTGGTATGCAGAGGGAAGTAGAAGTACACTGAGTTGAAGTGATTGCAGAAACAAAGAATATATGCACTATATATATATATATATATATATTCTGGTTGCTGAAGTAGAGTAACCGCTTCTTTTCTCTGTTGTTGCAGAAACCGATTGAGCTTTTTGCAGCAGCATCGATCTTCAGCTTCTGTTCTTTACTTGGTTACCGGTAAGCACATCTATATAATTTATAAATTATATATGACGTTCATCGAATTAATATCGTCTCTCTTTTGTCGATATTGCAGTGTTTGTTGTTCGTATTGTTCCGACCTCATTCGTGCTTCTTTTGCTTCGCCGTCAGTTTCTTTATCCACGAAAGGTGAAATAAATTTTCACGACATATATTCTTATGTTAGTTTGTATTGTTGAATGATTGTTATGTGATTAAATTGAATGATGATTGCTATTGTTAAGTGACAAATAAATTGCAAGTTAAATTTGATATAGGATAGTTAACGAATTAAAATTTGGATTATATATGTCGAACTTTGATTTGTTAAACTTGACCCCCTTCATATGTAAATTTGATTAGTAAAACTTAACCCTTTAATTATTAAGTTAATGGACACGTAGAATTTGATAAATCTCACTTTGGACCTTTGAACGAATATTTGATTTATTGTTGTAATATTAAAATTGAAAAAGAAATGATAATTGCAAAACCATAATGCAATAATCTTTAATCTACATGAAATGATAGTGTAGATTCTAGGAATAATTATATTAATTTGCATTAATAACAAATGCAAATTAATACGATTATTTCGGGATTATTTAAATTGTTGAATTGTTGTGAATGGCTGCTATTGCTTGTTTATTTACTTTGACACCATCCCAGTTATCACACTGCAAGTTCCCTTTGTATGCTTTGATTTTTGAATTGAAATGGAATCAGGTTGAAATGATAGATACCCAAACGAACTTTGACTTAGGATAGAAAATTAAATTAAACTCGATTGGTCAATGTTTTGATTTAAAATAAAATAAAGTTTTATTTGACTAATAATATGGTTTTGAATAAAAATTTAAATTTAAATTCGAATGAATGTAAATTGTGGATATTTGAAATTTGAAACAAATATAAATGTTGTAATTGGAAAAGAACATTGTTTAAATTTAAATTGATTAATAATGAAGTTTGAAATTGTTAATAATTAAATAATAATTAAGATTTGAAATTATTTGATAATTGAATAAGATTGAATTATTTGATGATTAAATTGAGTTGAATTTTCTTATTAAGAGAAGTTGAATTTTTGAATAAATAAAACTAAGATTCTTTGATTGAGTTTTGAAATTTGTAACTAAGTAAATAATAAATCAAATGAATTTCTTTGATAAGAAATAAAATGCGTTTTATTGAAAACAAATGGAAGACTTGTAATATAGAGAATTGGATTCGACAAATTTAATCTAAAATAAATTTGTAAGCTTGATATAATAAGTTGAACTTAATGAAGTAATGTAATGGATTGGAAATTTAATTGAAATTGTTTTAATGATAAATTAATTGAATGAATATCGAATGAAATCGATAATTGAGTGCAAACCGATTTGAACGTTAAATTAAGTTAAATGATTTTGGAATGAAACTTATATATGGATTTAAAGGAATATTTGAATTGTTTAAAATTGAACTTTGAAATTTGAACGATAGAAATTTGAAATGAAGCTGTGAAGTTATGAGATGTAATGTTGGAAATTGATTTGGAAAGACTAACGAAATGTTGATTTACGAATTCTAATTGAAATTGAAATTGATTTGGTTTTGAAATATATTAACGACCAATCAGTGTTATAATTACGAAGGTTATTAAAGGAACCGGAATAGGTTATGGACATACTCACTGTCTAAACCGAAAACCACTTTAATAACTATATGCGGAGTATGATCCAGAATGAAGTGGTTGGATTGACGAACGCGATGACTGAAGAAAGTGAACGATAATGGATGGCCTTGACACTTGTGTCAAATTGGAAATGACTAAAACAGGAGCCGTGCCGGGCCAAATGGGGGTTAGCTACCTCGAGCGAACACACTTCTTCGTAAAACTATTCATTTACTTTGTGATTGATTGGTGCGCACCCTTGATTTGGGAGTGTTGTTTCACGGTGTTGCGATCGCTGCGGCGATGCGTTATCACCAGTCCGAATCAGGCAAACGGTAGTGTCACTACCTTGGGTATTGCCTCATGTGCCTTGTCATACTTGTATTCCCATATACGTGACCACTACGAATTTGTTTTGTATTATACCTATGGAGTACTCCCTGATAGCCCACTAGTTTACGGTGGAGTTTACAGTGCTGTATAATTTGTAATGCTATATAAAATGTGTTAAGGGGAATAATGGTGACGCCTTAACACTATCTTGATATTTTACTTTGCTATTAGACGTTATCTATTTATCGTACACTACTATGTATAGATAGTTTATTGGATCCTGAAAGATGTTTATTCCATTCATCTTTGAGTTATTGTTATTTCTAATTTTGAACCATATTATCTGTATAAGAATATATGTCCTGATTCGAGTGTTTGTTTGTGCATATGCTCGGATCAGTCTGAGGATTGTTGTTGCTGTTCTACTTGGAGCTGAAGATCGAAGACTATCACTATCTTATCAGTATTGTTCTTTCTATTTGGACTATTTCTATTTCTTTTATTTGAGACATTGTTGTATTTATGGGTAGCTTCATGAACTACTCTATGACTATGTTGTAATTCCGCTGCACTATTCTGTTATGATGTATTTTTTGTGATTCTGTGATGATCCTCATTTATATACATATACTCCATTAATGTTTCATGTGACATGTGTGGATTATTGTCAATTTAAATGGTCCAAATATGCGGGTTGTTACATTTGTCATGTGAATGGAGCCACTGAAGCATCACTTGTTGCCATTCACTTGAGTTCAGGTCATTTGTTTCAGATCTATGCATATCTTCTTGTATGCATGGAGTCTCTATTCGACCATATTGATAGTATTTGGTTTGGACATTGTTGTATTGTGGCTTGTGCATTGATTTGTACATTGAGTTGAATCCAGCTTAAACGCTCGAGTTTGACCTTGTGCTCGTGTTGTAAACATTCATTGAGCTTTCATGTATTTCATCAGTGTAGTGGCGAGGCAGTGCACGCGTGCGTGTACTACAGCCACAGAGAATTGGCGTTTTAATTGATATTTCAATTATTTGAACTGTTTCGTTTATTCAAATCAATATGGTTTGAATTGTATTTTGATTGGTTCGATTTGATCATTTTGTTGTTGTCTAATTATCTATTTGATAATTAGATTATGAGTTTATAATTATTTTCTTAATAATTAGATTTTGTTGTAAATTGCCGTTTAGGCTATTCTGTTGTTTTCTGATTTATCTTCATTGATGATCTTTTCATTTATCTTTGTTGATAATTTGAATCTGCTGATTTGTTGTTTAACCCTATTACGTGTTATATTTACCGTTATCCGATTTCCTTATTTAAGGATTGGATAGACGAGATTTATTTTGACTGTTGTCTATTTTATTATTTAATTATTATTGCTTCCGTGCATTAATAACTGAGTTTGAATTAGACTGATCCGTGTATTATTTTCTTTTGAATTTAATACTCGAGTCAGACCCGAGTATTTCAGGTTGTAGATATCTTGCTTTGGGTTGCTGTTTGAGCTATGAAGACTTTTCATATCTTTTGGAGTAGTCGTGTCATAGTATAGGTTGATATGTATTCATGTATATTAGTCGATAATGTACTTGTATATATAACTTCCAAAGTCGACAGTTGTAGTTGTATCATATGTATTGTAACTGACATCAGTTATATATATATATATATATATATATATATATATATATGAGACTTTTGTTATCTATGTTCCGCATTTTTAGTATCTGTGTTATTATTATATTTATTGTCCTAAACTATTATGAACCATCGTAGTTCGTTTTATACTGGAATTGGGTATGTCGATGGGAGTAAACAAATAAGAGATGAAAAATGAAAAATATATAGCACTCCTATCGAGGTAACCAATACTAGTGTAAGGCCAACTACAGATGGCCGCTCCTATCCAGCCTTATTCTTCGTAATAACGGACAGTATTTCTTTTAATACTCTTTGTTATTGTGAGTATAGAGGTGGGGCGTCACAATTTTACTATAGATAAACTACTTATGTATCAATACACATGCAGTGTCTATGATAATTCATCGGTGAATTTAACAAAGTATGTGGATCCTTTTTAGAAACATTTGATCTTAGATACTCTCTCTCCATGTGTGTGTATCAATCTGAATGATTCATTAACTCTTTTATCACTCACATCGAATGAGTGCTTTGTCCTTAATCGTTCGAGATACAATTCAATAGCACCATATGATCCACAAAGATACGACTAGGGCTGTTAATTTTGTACGAGTGTTCGATGTCCGTTCGTGTCCGTGGTCGAAATACGTCCGTCCGAGTTCGTTCGATTTTCAATTAGGACACGAGCTAGAACAACAAAATTTGTACGAGCAAAAATATCGTTTGGTCCGTGTTCGTTCAAATTCGTCCGAATTTCTTATAATTCAGTATATCCTCTATGTTTCTCAAAACATATATGACAACCATTTCGTCGGTTGATTGAGTAAGGATTCATAAAATGCTTATACTTCAATACACATTGATAAAAATAATACACCCGATGGAAATTCTATTAAACAACATAAAATTTGATGTAAATAGCAATGTCCGTCCGTGTACGTTCGAGTCCGTGTCCGAAAAACGTATGTACGTGTCCGTCCGATTTTATTTTGGACACGAGCTAGGACAACAAAATTTATATGAATATAAATCTCGTCCGGTCCATGTCCGATCTGATTTTATTTAGGATAGAAACTGAACACGCCTTCATCCGGTCCGACCGATTTACACCCTTAGATACGACTTAGTCCATAATTCTAAAATAATTGTTAAAAACTGCATATACTTTGTATTTTCTACAACTAATGCATCATTATTATTATGATGAAAAATACTGTTATTATAATAAATTTATTTTATTATGAATATTCATAGTTTTCATATTAGAATAAAACCATATCTGTTTTAAACCGCTACGGGAAACAATTATTATTTCGTAAATGATATCTAGTGTGTGTGTGAGTGTGTGTGTGTGTGTGTGTGTATATATATATATGCTAAAACAATCTTTCATAGATTGATGCGTTCACTTATAAGTGTTGTGCAATATGCTCCCACTGTTTTACCATTATACGAAGCTCCATTCTGCCACTTATTGTGGGTTATTTGTTCCATCCACTATAACTAGTTTATAGTTGAGAGTTTCAAATCAAATATCTTGAACTCGAAGAGATAACACTTATAAAAAATAATTTTCTATAAGAAAAATATGTTTAGAATGCAAATCATATCTCTCATTCCATATTAAGTATATACTATTATATTTTATACAATTCCCATTTCCAATGTCTCTTCATAAAGCAGAGGAGACCATTCACTTTCTTCATCCCAACCGTGCATATGTTTCATCCACTCTCGGACTTTTTTGGTTTCATTTCCAAATGATCGAACCATTCAAAAAGAAAGCCTTACTACAAGATTACACCGAACTATTTTCGAAAGTGCATTCAGACATCCTCAACATTTTGAGGATATCACATAGGTTGAACTTAAGCAACCGTATCGAAAGTGGCATTTCAATGATTGAATTCCTAGATCGGTCTTTATTCCTTAGCTAGTATTGTTTTCAACACAATAAGATTCTCATTGTATTCATTGAACACGTGGCCTTGCATCATGGTTTGCCTGCTCATTTCGAACGAACAAAACTCATCGAGATTTCAAATATTGCGACCGTTCACCAGACAACATTTATATGTACTCGAATATGGATCAAATATACATATTCTTATATTTCTTTAGAATTCAAAATTCACAAAAGATAATACACCGTCTCAGGTAAATAAATAATTAAGTGACCAAAAGACAAATGTCTTAATGGTTGTATAATTTGGCTCTTGCACGAGTCATGAAGTGACATGTCAAAAGATTTATTGGTACTTGTATGTCTTTTTCTTTGTCAATCTCAATTTAGCTCATTTGTATGTTTTAATTGGTAAACAATTTTATCAATTATATTAGTTGCTCAAATTTGTTGAAATAGATTATTTTAACTTTATATAAATATATATAACATTATTTAGTTAGTTCTCTCTATTAATGTCCCTTTAAATCTTTTTAATTCTTAATTTTTTTAACATTTTACCATTGGATATTTTACAAAGATTAATAAAAAGAACACATGAAATATTTTTTTAATCGAACAATCGTTGTAAAATGGAGTGAAGAGCAGGGTCTACTTTAACATAGTCCTAAATGTGAAAAATAAAAAAAAGGAAGACGGGTTCGTTTACCTCGGAAAATCATAGATCACTACACCACCAAAATAAACGCGGGAATTTGAAATTGTAAAAATTAAGTCCGGCTTTATATTTTCTCGAAATCCCTTAAATTAATTATTGTTCTTCGCAAGTCATTATATTTTTATCTTTTAATCTACTTCAAGAAAAACCCTAACCCTAGAGTCTGCGAATCAATGGCGGATATTTCTCATCTCGAGAAAATGGGAAGAGAGCTCAAGTGTCCAATCTGGTACATCTCTGATAATTGATTATTTTGTTTTTTAAGTTTGCGATTTAACTAGTAAAGATGGTCAACATTTTAAGATCTTGTTGTACTTTGGAGATGAAATTGTATAACACCCATTTTGTACTTTATCGATTTCGGCAACTGTATTGGTTTTTATTCTTAAATAACGAAGTTTGGATTTTTATTTCAATATGTAGCCTGAGTCTCCTGAAATCGTCAGTTTCTCTTTCCTGCAATCACGTCTTCTGCAAGTAAGGGTTTTTGTTCTTGTTTTCCATATATCTATATTTTGTGTAAAAGAAATTGGTTCGTTTACTATACCCGATTCTTAAAATCATCGCTTTATGACATTGGCTCAGCTCATGTGTTACGGAATCTATGAAGTCTGTATCAGATTGCCCTGTATGCAAAGTACCATTTCGTAGGAGAGGTATGCATATTATATTGCTTGTACTATTTGGTATTTAATAGATAATTAGCTGTATGAGTTAACATGTAATAACTCAACGTTGTTTGTATTTTACATATTTCCTGTATCATGGTAAGCAAGATTTTTTTTTTGGGGCGATCTACTTACATATCATAATACTCGTTTATCTATGCATTATGATTTTTGAATCTCTAGCAATATCTGTCACTGAATTGGTAGTAACCCATACCTGTTTAATGTTGATTCACTTGAAAGGATAATAATACTGGAAATATATAATTTCAGAAATACGTCCTGCTCCTCATATGGATAACTTGGTAACCGTGTTCAAGAACATGGAGGCTGCAGCAGGAATCAATATATTTACTACTCAGCAAGCCCCTTCAACTACACAACCAGGTTTAATATATTGTTATTTGTCAATACAGTGACTATTTTGTTGTATTAGATGCCATTTATTTCACCTGAGTTGAGCGCCCTTTAACCCTAATTTTTCCTGTTCATTTATCCTGCTAATAAAAGTGTCTGGTTGAAATTGAACCTGTATATTTCTCATTAATATGATGGGGTTTGACATTCGATTTAATCTGATTCTAATAATACAAGATTCAGTTCATTTTATCTGTGCGTGCGTGCGCGTGCAGACACACATGCTGCATATAATTTTTGTCCTTTTTTGGGATTTGAGGTGGAGCCTTGGCGCAACGGTTAGGTCACCCGCATGGGGATCTGGACGTTCAAGTTTGAGTCCCGAAACAGCCTCTTCGCAATGCGAGGGAAATGCTGCGTATATTATTGATCTCCACAGAGCCCGCTATCGTGCGGGAGCCTCTTGCACCGGTTCCACCTTATCATCTTCAAAAAAATAAAACAGAAAAAGGAAAAAGAAAAGAAAAGCTACATCATCATCTCATGTTTTGTCCCATATTGACTAACATGGTGCAATCATCTCTTTATGACAGTTGTATGGAATCGGTTGTATAGTCTTATTCAATTTAAGCTGGCTCTTTGAGCAAAGCTTGAATCTAGTTCACTAGGCACATAAATAGTACATGCATATTAACATATATTTTTGGAACTTCACTAGCATTTTCTATGTTCTCATTTTTATTTTTTTCATTCTAAACATTTTAATCATTCAATCTGGATTCGACTAAACTACTAAGGTGTGTTATTATACTTGTTTTAATCTATAACATTTGTTTTTTTTGTTACGTTTCAGATTTGAAAAGGTTATTTTTTTGTATTTATTTTTTCTCGTTCAGTGTTATTTATCCTTTGTCCATTGCTGATTACTATCTATATTTATGTAAAATTTGTTGTCAAAATGTCTAGTGTACTTTATTTTCTGACTAATTCATACTATTAATTATTGTTATTAGAAATCTTAAAAATTTACGATTTAGATTTTGTTTCGGATTTGATCTCTCCCATTTTGATTCAAAATCGGTTAAAATCACAGTTGTAAACCTTGATGCATGACCTCACCTCATCAAAGAAAATATAATGCATATGGATGCGTCTTTGGCATTCGTCTCTGACGCAGCGGATAATTCAAAACAATGTAGATCGGTGAAAGTAGTAGTCGATGGATTGATGGATGCTGAATTGCCCGAATTCGTTGATCCGAAGATACCGAACTCTAGCTATCTCGAACTCGTTGATCGCGCACGATACCGGGTTCAAAGATCTTCAATTCTTCAAGCGTTGATCAAGCGCACTTGATTCCGCGAATCGGCTTCTACAATCGTTGAATCGAGCGCACTCGATTATCCGAAAGAGGAGATAGGAGATTACACTCAACTACCAATTTGGAATGAAAGCACAAAGCAATCAAAAGAGAATTTTATTCAATATTCAACAACCTTTACAAATGAAACATCTCGCCTATTTATAGGCTACAACATGTAAACCAGAAAAGAAACATACAGCTCCTAAGTCGGCAACCGACTTAACAACACCTCCGACTTAGCATAAGTCGTATCTTATTTACAACACAGTTCAGAAAACTTTGAAAATATTACAAGTGCTTAGGTCGGTTCCGACTTAACAATAGTCGACTTATGAACCCAGACGACCTACGATTTATAAAGACTCCGACTTAACAAACAGACAAAAACATCAAAGAAAATACAAGTACCTAAGTCGTTGCCGACTTAAAAATGCTACGCGACTCAACTTAGTAGCGACTTAAGGAATCAACGGTCCAGCTTAACTCGGCAGAGGAATCAACGGCATCAGGGCTTTCGCGACTTAAAATTTCGACCGACTTAAATAAGTCGTAACTCGGTGCCGACCTATCACTTTTCTTAAGTCGGTGCCGACTTAACACTTGTGCCTTGTAACTCGGTGCCGACTCATCACCTTCCTTAAGTCGGTGCCGACTTAACACTTCACCAGTTGGCTCTGTTTTCTTTCTGCATAACTCGGTAGATAGTTCAGGCGACTTAACTAAGTCGTAACTCGGCAACAACTTATTCCCTGCTTTGTTAAGTCGTACACTTGTCAAAACTAAGTCGTTAACTCGGCAGCGGCTTAAACCTTTGCATTTTCCAACTGTTCTTCCCGTAGTCTTAGGTCGTAACCCTGCACGTTTCTTAAGTCGTAGATGACTCATAGCTTCTTCCATAAGTCGGTCACGACTTATACTTCCTTCCTTAAGTCGGTTACGACTTATGCCTTCCCCTTTGGTTGTCCAGATGAGTCGTGGACGACTCATCACCGCCTCCTTAAGTCGTAGACGACTTATACCCTGTGCTGCATCATCACTAAGTCGTATAGTACGACTTAGGCTATCTCGTGTACGACTCATGCCTTGGGCAAATAAGGCCTGTGCTGCATCATCCTCCCCATGTTGAGAGAAATTCGACCTCGAATTTGCACTTTCTTCATCCCCAACAAACTCATCCCCATGATATGGTACGAGATGCTTAACATTGAATACGTCAGACGTATACACATCATCCGGCAGCTTTAGTTTATAAGCATTTTCATTGATTCGTTTCACAACTTCCACCGGACCAATTTTCCTGGCTTTCAACTTGTTATAAGCGCTCACTGGGAAACGATCTTTTGTTAATACTGCATAAACCAAATCTCCTTCGTTAAACTCAACATTTCGTCGTTTCAAATCTGCAGCTCGTTTATATTTCTCATTTGCTTTCTCTAATCGTTCTTGAACGATTTTATGACACTCCGTCAGCCCTTCGACAAAATCAGCAGCTTTCTTAATTGTCCCCTTCGAGTGTGGTATCATCGTTAAGTCTAACGGTCCCTTCGGTAAATTTGAATAAACAATCTGGAATGGACTGAACCCAGTACTTCGATTCACAGCATGATTATGGGCAAACTCTGCCTGGCATAACTTCACGTCCCAACTCTTCAGATTATCTTGCACAAGACATCTCAACAAGTTTCCCAATGATCTGTTAACCACCTCAGTCTGTCCATCCGTTTGTGGGTGATAAGCACTACTAAACTTCAGCTTCGTTCCCACCATTTTCCACAAACTTAGCCAAAAATGACTCAAAAAACGAGTATCCCTGTCCGACACAATCGATTCTGGCAATCCATGAAGTCGATAGATCTCTTTGAAAAATAACTGAGCAACATGAACAGCATCCGCCGTCTTCTTACAAGCAATAAAATGTGCCATTTTCGAAAATCTGTCCACCACCACATATATGGAATCGTTACCACGCTGTGTCCTCGGTAATCCCAACACGAAGTCCATACTCACATCAACCCATGGTTTATTTGGTACAGGTAATGGCATATATAAACCAGCATTAGTCGCAGTTCCTTTCGAAACCTGACAAATATGACAACGCTCCACAAATTTCTCCACTTCTTTCCTCATCGATGGCCAAAAGTAGGATTGTGAAATTAACTGTAAGGTACGGTCTCTTCCAACATGCCCTTCTTCGTGTAACTCCTTGATAATCTTCATTCTCAGACTACCCTCCGGTATGCACAATCGACTTCCTTTAAAAAGAAAACCATCTACCATCAAGAACTCATCCGTCTTTCCCTCCTTAACTTTATCAACAAACTTCATGAAGTAAGGATCTTCAACAAATAATTCCGGCAACATTTCAAACCCCGTCACTTCAACTTTCAGCGTAGTCAACAAATGACTCCTCCTACTCAAAGCATCAGCCACTCGATTTGTCACCCCTGACTTGTGTTTCACAACAAAAGTAAACTGTTGCAGATATGCAATCCACGATGCATGTCTCGCTGAAATCTTGTCTTGCCCTTGTAAATGCTTCAATGCTTCATGATCAGTATACAGAACAAACTCTTTCTGAAACAGATAGTGTCTCCAGTGCTTAATAGATTGTACAACAGCATAGAACTCCACATCATACGTACTGTATCGCATCTTCGCTCCTGACAACTTCTCACTGAAATAGGCAATTGGACGTCCCTTCTGACTCAACACCCCTCCAATCCCAACCTTGGATGCATCAGTATGTAGTTCAAAAACTAACTGGAAATCAGGTAGCACTAGAATTGGTGCAGACGTCAGCAATTCCTTGATCTTCCCAAAAGCAACCCCTGCTTCTTCTGACCATGAAAACTGTTTGTCTTTCATACAATCTGTAACAGGTGCCATCACACTACTAAAGTGTGGTATAAACCTTCGATAGAATGAAGCCAACCCATGAAAACTACGAACTTCCGTTATCGTCTTGGGTTGCGGCCAATTTCTGATCGCCTCAACTTTACTTTGGTCAACCTGTATTCCTTTCTCTGAAACAACATACCCCAGAAATAAAACACTATGCGTCATGAACACGCATTTCTTCGTTGCAGCATAGAATTGTTCTTGTCGCAATACCATCAGCACTTCTCTAAGATGATTCAAATGCTCCTCTGGACTCCCACTGTAAATTAGAATATCATCGAAATACACCACCACGAATTTCCCAATGAACGGTCGAAAAATTTGATTCATCACCCTCATGAAAGTACTTGGTGCATTCGATAGACCAAACGGCATTACCAGCCATTCATACAATCCTTCCCTCGTCTTGAATGCTGTCTTCCATTCATCCCCTGGTCTAATGCGAATCTGATGATAACCGCTCTTCAAGTCAATCTTAGAAAAGATAGTAGCTCCGCTTATTTGATCCAACAAGTCATCCAACCTCGGCATTGGAAATCTATATCTCACAGTGATCTTATTCAATGCTCGACTGTCAGTGCACATCCTCCACGTCCCATCCTTCTTGGGTACCAATAAAGCTGGTACAGCACAAGGACTCAGACTCTCCTGCACACGCCCCTGCTCAAGCAATTCCTCTACTTGCCTTCGCAACTCTTCATGTTCCTTCGGACTCATCCGATAATGTGGTCTGTGTGGCAATACAGCACCTGGAACAAGATCTATCTGATGTTGTATATCCCTCAACGGTGGCAACTCCGTTGGTAACTCCTTTGGAAATACATCGTCAAATTCTTTCAAGATTGGTTTAACTTCTTCAGGAATTTCAACTTCTTCACTACTCTCACGTCCAATCAACAAGAACACTTCCGGTTCTTCTTCAACTTCTTTAACAAACTCTTTCAAAGATAATAAAGTTTTCAACTCTTCGATTTCTTCTGACTTACTTTCTTCTTGTGATCTCTTCTTCGGAACTAAAATAATCTTCGTGCCTTTAAACATAAAACTGTAGCTATTGGTCCGACCGTCATGTTGTACTGCTCGATCATACTGCCATGGTCTTCCCAATAATAAATGACAAACATCCATCTCTACTACATCACACCATATTTCATCTTTGTATTTCTTCCCAATAGAGAATGGTACACGAACTCGTCTATCCACTTTCACTTCTCCTCCTTTTCTCAACCATGCTAACTTGTATGGACTCGGATGTTTCTCTGTCTTTAATTTCAACTTCGTCACAGCTTCGGTTGAAATAATATTATCACAGCTTCCTGCGTCGATCACAAACTTACACACCTTCCCCAGAATAGTACATGTTGACTGAAAGATATTACTCCTCAACCAACTAGCTTCTTCCTGCTTCGGTGTTAAACACGATCTCCTCAGCATTAGGTTACAACCTTCGTCTCCTGACGCAATATCCTGCTCATCCTCCTCAGCTGGATTAGAACAATCTTCATCAACATCCTCATCGTCAACTTCTGCAATCATGGTTCTCTTCTTTGGTTTTGGACACTCACTGCTTTTATGACCCACTTCCTGACAATTGTAACATTTGAAACCATTGTTAACCCTTGTCTTCTCAGCCTCCTTCACCACTGGTCTACTGATAGGTTTAGAAACATTAGAATTTCCTCCAACACCCTTCGCTTGATTGTTAGAATTAGTAAACACACCACCTCCTCGTCTCCCTTGTTTTTCCCAAGCCAACGCTTTCTGATGTGCTTCCGCTACAGATCTTGGATCGAACATATTGACCATATCCTGAATCTGCATTCTCAATCCTCCAATGAACCTAGATGTCAGCTGCTCTTCTGTTTCCATAATATCATTCCTTGCAATGAGTTGATAAAATTCATCAGCATAGTCATTCACAGACTTCGTTCCTTGTCTCAAGTTCTGCAATCTCTGATACATAAGCGATTGATAATTATAAGGTAAGAATGTCGCTTTCATCAATTTCTTCATCTTTTCCCAAGATTCAATCTTTGACTTTCCCATACGTTCACGTGTAAGCTTGGTTTGCTGCCACCATGCCAAAGCTCTACCCCTCAGCCTCGTAGCAACCAACTTCACTCTACGATGTTCTGGTACTTCTTTGAAATCAAAAATCTCCTCAACATTAGCCACCCAATCTAGAAACTCCTCCGCTTGCATACCACCCTTGAATTCAGGAATTTCTGTCTTCATCCCCGACTCCCATTTGTGATCATACTCAGAATAGTTTCTTCCTTGACCCCTTCCTTGAACACTACCACCATCATACTCTTCTTCAAAATCAGATGCATAACGATGTCGATTCTGACCACCAACATCTCTACTACCATTACGCCTTCCACCATCATCCCTTCTATCAACGTTCCTCCGTTCTCGATCATTCACGTTCCTCCCACGCCCTTGATCATTTTCAATACTTCGGTCTCGATTGGAATGTGGCGAGACTCTACTACCTCCATGATTAGATTCTGGTGAAACCCTTCTCCGATTTTGATTCATCTCCGCCATAAGCTTCTCTAATCGGCCAATTCCTTCATTAAGCTTCTCGCTAAAATTCTCATTGATTCTTTGCTCCATCTCATCAGCCTCTTCTCTTCGATATAAAGCTTCTACGTTTTGGTGGCGATTAGCTCTTCTTGGCGGCATACTTGAAAACTTCACAAATTCTCAAACACTTCAAATTCAAACACTTTCCGGATTTTGATCCAAAATGAAACGGATCGAAAACTTCCACTTTGTAGCAAATCGCGATGAACACGATGGACAAAGTTTCGGCCTCCAATGCAAATCCGATCAAACAATCTTCGAACAATGATGACTTCTTCTTCCTCTCGGCCACGGCTTTACACTTCAAGCACTCGGCTTCTCTTCAAACTTCAAAAGTCTTCAAATGATTAGGCTCCTAGTCTCGATCTAGCTATGATTGGCTAGAACCTGGCTTTGATACCAAAACTGACGCAGCGGATAATTCAAAACAATGTAGATCGGTGAAAGTAGTAGTCGATGGATTGATGGATGCTGAATTGCCCGAATTCGTTGATCCGAAGATACCGAACTCTAGCTATCTCGAACTCGTTGATCGCGCACGATACCGGGTTCAAAGATCTTCAATTCTTCAAGCGTTGATCAAGCGCACTTGATTCCGCGAATCGGCTTCTACAATCGTTGAATCGAGCGCACTCGATTATCCGAAAGAGGAGATAGGAGATTACACTCAACTACCAATTTGGAATGAAAGCACAAAGCAATCAAAAGAGAATTTTATTCAATATTCAACAACCTTTACAAATGAAACATCTCGCCTATTTATAGGCTACAACATGTAAACCAGAAAAGAAACATACAGCTCCTAAGTCGGCAACCGACTTAACAACACCTCCGACTTAGCATAAGTCGTATCTTATTTACAACACAGTTCAGAAAACTTTGAAAATATTACAAGTGCTTAGGTCGGTTCCGACTTAACAATAGTCGACTTATGAACCCAGACGACCTACGATTTATAAAGACTCCGACTTAACAAACAGACAAAAACATCAAAGAAAATACAAGTACCTAAGTCGTTGCCGACTTAAAAATGCTACGCGACTCAACTTAGTAGCGACTTAAGGAATCAACGGTCCAGCTTAACTCGGCAGAGGAATCAACGGCATCAGGGCTTTCGCGACTTAAAATTTCGACCGACTTAAATAAGTCGTAACTCGGTGCCGACCTATCACTTTTCTTAAGTCGGTGCCGACTTAACACTTGTGCCTTGTAACTCGGTGCCGACTCATCACCTTCCTTAAGTCGGTGCCGACTTAACACTTCACCAGTTGGCTCTGTTTTCTTTCTGCATAACTCGGTAGATAGTTCAGGCGACTTAACTAAGTCGTAACTCGGCAACAACTTATTCCCTGCTTTGTTAAGTCGTACACTTGTCAAAACTAAGTCGTTAACTCGGCAGCGGCTTAAACCTTTGCATTTTCCAACTGTTCTTCCCGTAGTCTTAGGTCGTAACCCTGCACGTTTCTTAAGTCGTAGATGACTCATAGCTTCTTCCATAAGTCGGTCACGACTTATACTTCCTTCCTTAAGTCGGTTACGACTTATGCCTTCCCCTTTGGTTGTCCAGATGAGTCGTGGACGACTCATCACCGCCTCCTTAAGTCGTAGACGACTTATACCCTGTGCTGCATCATCACTAAGTCGTATAGTACGACTTAGGCTATCTCGTGTACGACTCATGCCTTGGGCAAATAAGGCCTGTGCTGCATCAGTCTCGAATATACATCTTGGGTCTTAGAATTCATCTCAGGACTATCTCGGATTATATGTTATATCGAAATTGGTTTGCATATAACTAAGTTAATACTATTTACTACCTTAAAATATAATATTAGTTTACTTGATGAATGTCACACTTGTCATTAGTATCTAAACAAAGCATTCATACCAAGTGATGCAAATAAACAATAAAGCTTCGTGAATTACATTTATATAATATCATATTGAGATGAAGTCCTTAATGTTATACGTTCCATTTAAAAGCCCGCAACACATATGTAGACCAATAGTTAATTGCAAGCTAACAACTAAAACAGTGAGTGGGCTCATCCAAGATAAGAAAGCACATGTATAATTAACTTTAAGTAAATGTCAACAATTACAATTAGATTCAAATTTTAGCTGTTAAGCTTCATATCCATTGAATATTTAATGGGAAAATATATCACGAAGTATTATCTAGCGACTTTGGTACAACCAAATCAAGTGGGACAAAAATCTTGTATGAGCTATAAAGAACTTATATATAATTATTTGGAATGAAGTAAATGTCAACAATTACAATTAGATTCAAATTTTAGCTGTTAAGCTTCATATCCATTGAATATTTAATGGGAAAATATATCACGAAGTATTATCTAGTGACATTGGTACAACCAAATCAAGTGGGACAAAAATCTTGTATGAGCTATAAAGAACTTATATATAATTATTTGGAATGGTTGGCCTGTTGACAACTTAGAGAGTTGTAATTCAAACAAGTATATAGAAAAGTTTTTAACATTTACAATTGTCATGCTTTTTGTCTAATACAAATATTTTCAAATATACAGTAGTATTGAAAGAAAAATAATAAAACATGCAAAGAAGTTTAAGTTACTTGTATGCTCTTCAAGATCCTCCTAAATCAATCTTATACATGATTTTCTACAATACATCCCTTGATACTTATCAGTAGATGAATCAAAGTAATATATATTTGTATACCTAGTCTACTTCATTTACCTAATTAATAGCTTCAATCTAGCAATCATATGTTATGAATATGACAATTTAGAGCCATCTGATTGTCCTGATTCAGTACAAAACAATTAATGGTTTACTATACCAATAGCAAACACATATATTGTGCATATCTTTTTTGCTTTCATGTTATTTTCTCTTCTACAGTTACATGCACAAATTAGATAGTACATAGAATAAAATGGAACAATTGCAAGTGAATAATTGCTAAAATAAAGTACTTGACAAAACCATTGCAAATAAATGAGCAAACTACTAAATTAGTTAGCACATAGTAGCTGCTAATGTAAAATAAAAAGGAAGAAAGTAAATAAAAAATATAAATTTAAAACAGTACACGACTTTGGGTTAATTGATGGACCCTTCCCATTGTGAAAGAAGTTAATTTAATTCAAAAACTAAAAAAAGTCAGAAATCTTATTTTATAACTTATGTGAGATTTTTGGTGAGACATTAATATATTGGTTGTGATTAAGGTCAAGTGAGAATTCAACGAATTTTGTTTGAGTTGTCCAAGTTTGAAAATGAGATCTTAATTGAGATGAGTATTCATATAACGCTCCTATATGACAACAGAAAAAGGAATCTGAATCACGGTAACTTTGATAATTCTACCTTAATTGTACCAAACCATGAAAAATAACAATTGACCCTTTTGGATTCTGCATATGCTTAAACAAATCAAGGATAGTTTTGTCTAAAAGTATCTCAAAGATAGCCAAGTGCACTTTTTTAGATTCCTTTAGATCATGTCAATATACAGATTAAGTTATAGATAGAGTTCTAAATCTTTTTCACTTTGCTCAAGATCTTCTTAGGGATCATTTTTGCACTTGGACAAGATAAGTTTTCAAATATAATTTTATATCGTTTGACACTCATATTACTTGAAATAGGTCCATTCTATTTGCACTCTACAAATCTCCTTCCACACTACACTTTTTTTTAATAAACATATTTTTATACCCACCTTGCCATTTAGGTTGGTGATGAAATTACCCACAACCTGACCAAACAAAAAAAGTTCAGTCACCCACGCTTTTCATACGTATGAGTGATAGTAGCACCCCGTCCGTGGTAGACGTGGGTGGTAACAAACCCCCACTTGTCGCTAGTGTGAGTGATAACAATAACTTAACCCATCGCCGATTAGGGTATTTTCTCTCTCTTGAAATCCTGTTCTAAGGCCAAGTGAGTGTACTAATAAAACTCATGTCTGTAGTCGGCATGATGTTCTTTGATATCTACATCTCACTCGGTATGAGTGTATAATCCAAGCTTTCGTTAAATATTGATGGAAAATAAATTTAAAAAAGAAAAAGAAAACAAAATTGCCAAAATAGTAAAAGGTGAGGTGTGAAAGGAGGAAAAAAAGGTATAGGATTTTTGAAGTTTTTCCGAGGTGTGAAAGAAGAATCTTGGGATGCAAATAGATGAGATCCTTGAAGTTTTAAGATCTTAACCCGATATATGAATCGAGATATTAGTTTGAGATTGAAACAATAGTAGAGAAAATATGGGTTGATGTGTAAATATTTTATTAATGCACTTCTTGACATATATTAGCAAGTATTTTAAACTGTCTTTATATTTTATTAATATCAGATCTAATTATTTAACGACATCTCTATTATTTATACATTGTGAATAAAAAGTTACTTATAACTGCATAAATTAATAAAAATATTAAAATTGGGATTATTTTTTTGTTTTACCATATATAACACATCTTAATTAATTGATTATAAATATTCAATGAAATAACAAAAAGTAATAAAATGTTCATTTTATTATTGAAGACTCATACTGTTTTTATATATATTCTACAATATCTCTTAACTAAATTGGTGCAACATTGATATGCTTTATATATGTTAGGAATATCAATAGTTTTATTCAAGGAAAAATATGTTTCAACCCTCTATTTTTAGAAGCCTTCATACATAAGAAAATACTCCTACTTGTAACACTAACTTTAAGGCTGTCAATTTTGTTCAAGCACTCATTTATGCTCATGGATGAGAAGAAGTATTAATTCTCATTTGTATTTTGTTTAACACTCATCTCACTTATGATATTAAAATCTCCAGCGATATCTTGATTAAGATCTTAATTTGAGATCTTGTTCAAAAAAAATGTTTTTATTTTATGAAACGTCAATAATTTGGCACGAATTGCATGGGTGTATAAATTGAACATTAATGTAATCAAATCAAATAAAAAACTCTTGATGATAATCAAATGGGAATTTAAATATTTTAGTTTTTAGCGGATATGAGTTTAATGTCAATAAAGAATATATGAATATTGAATTGAGTAGGAGAGGGAAGATTGAGTTAAAATATGATCTTGAACTTCTTTGAAATTAGAACGAACCATTTAATTTTTATAAATGATTTACCTGATGGTATTTTTTGTAATTTATAAAAGCTTCACCATGTAAGCATATGAATCCCATAATTTTTTTTAAAATCTTTTGTATGATCCAAAACGAAAGCAACATACCAAACATTATTTAATAATTCCACTAATCTTATCTTTTTTTATCCCAATAATTGATGATGAATGACTTTGTATGTTGTTCTTTATCAATGTTTAGATGATAAGAAATTCTTCAATTACTACCAAATAAACTGAGCTATTACTTTCTTGAAAAAAAGAATTAACCTTGTGCATGTAGTTAAAAATTATATATTTGTTGTACGTCATAATTAATTAAATAAAGACCGATATAATCTATAATTTTTACTAATAAATTTTTGAAAAATGATTTTATATTCGTTTCACAAAAATATCATTAAACATAGTTTCATAAGCATAAAATATCATTTAATCATATTACATTGTTCAATGCGTAATCATTTGTTTAGAAGTTAAATTTCAAACTAAATTTTATAACTATTGATTAGTAATTTAATTTCAAGTATAATCTTATAATTGATTTTTTATATGTTAAGGTAGAAAAAAAGGGGAGAGAAGTGACATTTCATTATATTTTGTTTTACAAAAGGTTATTTTAGTAAAATTATTTGGTTTTGCATTGATCTAATATTTTTATTGCATTTTTTTTATAAATTTTCACCAATTATTTAGCATATTTTGAGCACGTCAAACCACAAAAATATATAAATTTTACATCAGTTTGTCATATCATTATGCGAACAAACATACAATATATTCAACATCAACATTATTTTGTGCATACGTATATAATATCATATTATAACTTGTTTTATGAATATTATATTAAAAACATTAGTTTTTCCATGTTAATAACTACATGTGTTTATCTTCAAGCAGAGAGAATATGGAAAAGACCATCATTAGAATCTAAAAAAACCAAATTAATTTGTAAACAAATATACAATGATATGCATTTTTGAATTGTGAAAAAAAGAATATAAAAGAATAAAATAAATATAAAATGCATGCCTTTTTTTCACAATGCACCATGTGCGTCTTTGCATCATGTTTGTGTTTAATGGACCTCACCGTGTAGCACATGAGGTCAGAAGATGCAATTGCTGCGTCGTGCCTTGCACCATGGCTCTCTTTTTACAACTATGGCATTCAACTATCTTTTTATGCAAATTAAGTATGATGCAGTTCTTATTTTATATCTTTTTGTCATCATCATAAACAATTTTTTTTAAAATGTTAATTTTGGATCCCTAAGTTACTCTGAGATTGACTCGATATGTATTTTAAGATTCAAGATGTAAATAGATTACACAATTGTCTCGTATGAGGTCTCACCTGGTACAAGATATCGTGTATGACAATCTTGAGATATGATTGAAATTTTGAGATTTGAATCCTTGAATTTGCAATAATATCAAATGCAATTAAACTTCAGGTACAGGAGGTATCAATAGTTGTCTATGGTGACTTAAGGTAGTGGGTTGTAAATTTGCTTATGTTCTTCAGTTTATTTACTGATTGAATGTTGATTGTATAAAGCTTTAATTAGATGATGTAGAACATAATCCTTCAAGATGTCCGATCAACTCGTATCATTTACTTTAGGAGTTGTGAATAAATAAATGCTATCTTAGCTAATTGATCTTTCTATTGCCAAGAAGAAAATGTTGAAGTTGTATTACAAAACTAGAAGATCTAATATGCATATGATATTTGAAACCTAAAGATATGTGTGTGTACACACATATATACATGTATTTGTATACATACATGAGATATGACCTGTAGCCCCTCCTAATGTAGTCCCTTTGTGTTTTTGTATTCAATCTTTTTGAGACGACAAATTTTTTTAGATACGATTTACTACCATGATCATCGTGAAAAATTGAATTGTTTGGAAACATCTTATTATCAATTTCAAATCAACGATTAAATATATGCACATATTTGACTCATATTAAATTGCAATATTTTGAAAGAGTTAGAAGTTCGAAACGACCCAAAGTTTTGGTGTATTTGATCTTGATATTTTTTGGATCATTTCAAAATATTTTACCTATTCAAAATTGCAAACCGATATGAACACTGGAATCTGGATAAACGTGTATTAGCTATATCGATTAAAAATGTAATTTTAGAACTCGAAAATTTTGGAATAATTCAAATTTTTGCATTGGTGATATCGGTAGCAAGTAGAATGCATCTGAACAATTTCATTTCAGTTCAGAACTTTTTGGTACAAAGGACGAAAAAGAAGCTACATGGGAGGGTGGTTATGGATCCTTCGCCCCCCCTCTCCCCCCTATGTATGCGAATATATAGAAGGGATCCATAGCTTCTCTTTTATGTAGCCCTTTATGTCCTTTGTTCTAAAATATGCAGAAACGGAATTAAAGTTTGTAGATATGATCTATGTGCTATCGAGATCATATATACACAAATTTGGTTTATTTAGAAACCTCTAACTCTTAAATATACATTTAAAGTCGTCATTACACACACATGTGTGTGTGTTTTCAATGGTTCATATTATCATATTAGTTTATGATTTTGAAGGAATTAAAATTTTTGAACCAATCCTATTTTTTATATAGAAGACCTTGATAGCAAAAAGATCATATCTAAAAAAATTGGTTTTGTTTTAAACATTTCAGCACAGAAGGCAAGATAGGGTCTACGAATGGATGTCAACATAAGGGAGGGGCTATGATTCCATCCTCTCTCTCCCCCCCTCTATCCCCACAGACAGATGTTGCATCTCTTTTTCATGGCATCCTTTTAGCGCCTCTCTTATGTGTGCACTATTTCGAATGCTATGACATGTTGTAAATTTGTGTGAGTGTGCACATGTGCTTGTGCATGCACTTAAGGTTGTGCGTGTGTGCATGTACATGTGTTAGGGCCGACCCTGGTATATTAGAGATCCAAGGCAGTCAGTGATTGAAGGCCCAAAAAATGGATATATATTTGCATTGCACAGAATAAAGGTAAAAAAATGGTGCTGCAGCCCAGTTTTGAACTTAAACTCTAGTTAGAAACCTAGTCATTCTTGGCACTGAGCTGCGGATAACTATAGCTATATAATATATAATCAAATTAATATACCAATAACTTTTTGTAATTATGAGGCACCTGGAACTCGGGGGCTCTAGGCCACTGCAGTGCCTGGTGTGCGTGTAAGGTTCAGATATATTTGTGGTTGAAAATCGATGATATTTTTGTGCCTTAGGGGATCGAGTCTAAAAAACTGGTTGAAATATCAAAATACATATAGTTCGCACACCAAATATGAACTCCGAATCATGTTTATTTTAACTTTAAGACAATCGATCAATAACAATTCTCACTCTAGGAAACAATGAGAATGAAGAGGGCAAAGAAGAAGAAAAATCAGCAAGTCATGGAAAGTCAAGAGAGAGAAAGGCTGTGTCCAAACGAAAACAGAAGTTGGAGAAACAAGTGATGCCTTCTTTTCCTGCAAAGAAGAGGGTTCATGTGACACCCTTCCCTACGACCGAGACACCAATCAGACCAAAAAGGATTTTGAAGGAAAATAAGATAAGCGAAAAGTCACTCAATGATGACAAGACAATAAATAAAGATGAATGTAATGATACTACATTATCACCTTTTTTTTGGCTGAGAGAAGGTACTCAAAATGATGATAATGTCAATGAGACTTCAAGTAGATCAAGCGGTCAACTAATTGAAGATACAACTCAATCTGAGTATGTTCCCTCTTTTAGCCAGATGAAAGATTCAGAAGATGAGAAGTCTCCCATTAGAAAGACTACTACTGTGAGTTTTGTTTAAATTGTTTTTTTGTCAATGGAGTTGAGTATAAGTTGGAGTTGAGTATATTCGGTTTCAGTTCTGAAAACAGTATTCGTATTATCTGATTCTTTACAGAGCCAATTTAATGTTGAAGATGCTTTTGATAGTGAAATGTTTGAATGGACTCAAAGAGCTTGTTCTCCTGAACTTTGTTCAACTCCAACAAAAAAACAGGTATAGCTACATAATAAATAGTATTTAGCTTTGTGCATATTTCGATATTAGTTTTTGAAACTAACGTGAGAAGTTCAACTGACTACAGGCTGCGTGTAAAAATAAACTTGATGCAACACAGGGAACCAAAATAGTGCTGAACAACGAAATCTCTCAGACAGAATCAGCCAGAAGTGGAAAAATGAGTCCGAGGAACAAAAAGTTCTCACAAAAGAAGGGTAAGTCTACGAAAAATAAGAGGTCAGAAAAAACAAGAGTTCATACTTTGAACAAATGTATCGAAGTAGCACATGGGGATTCACCGAATGGGGCACAAGCAAAAATTCCAGTTGACCCTAAAGAGATTGTTAAGGATTCCTTTGAGGAAGAAATGGATGATCCACAGATGGTTCTTCAGAGTTGTGGAAGAGAACATAGCAAGAAGGTCAAGAAACCTAGAAGTTTTGGCGTAAAGAATAACAATGCTATAACCGAGGGAAATAATTTATTAACCAATGAGACGCCAAATATAGAGATTGCTGAAATAAGGAAAGAAAGAGGGAAACCTAGTAACGTTGGCCAAAAAAACAACAATGTTATAACTGAGGCAAAAAAATTACTAACTGACAAGGCCGCAAATATAGAGATCACAGAAACAAGGAAAAGAAGAGGGAATTTTCTGAATCAATACAAGAAAAAGTGCAAAAAATTATCAGTAGACAGTGCAATTACTGCTTTAACTGATAATGATCTTACACCTCTGGAAATACAAACTCATGGAAATAACAGTGCAGATAGATCACCAAGTGTGCACAAAAGTGGTATAGATATTCATAAGGATGCTTTCATTGAACCAAAAGAAAAAGGAAAAAGGAAGCACATAGCTTTAGAAGCAGCAAATGATGTTGCTAATGAAGTTGCTAGCACATCCCCTGAACCTTGTGGAGGTAATTTGACAGGGAAAAGTTTGACAAATTCTGGAACATTAAAAAGATGTGGAAAGTTGCATTCTCAGATCATATGTGCTTTCTGTCAAAGATCCGATGATTCAACGGTAACAATTCTTTTCTTTTGTGGATAATTTGCAGCATAATTCTTACATCAGAGATATTGTTCATGGAGTATAATTGCGTAGTCAGAATTTTCTGTTCGATAGTTGTGATAATTCCCTGAAATTACCTTTTTTTGGTTGTCAGTATGTTCAGACTTTGTCTTTATATTTTGAACTTCTTTGTCAGGATTCTGGTGAGATGATGCACTATTTTAATGGTAAGCCAGTAGAAGCCAACTATAATGAAGGGGTCAACGTTATTCATTCTCACAAGCATTGTACTGAATGGTATTGTTATTTACATCTTCATATGTGCTTGAAAGAACTAGATTAGCAATACTTTATATTTATACTGAATTTTAAACGTATATTTAATTAAAGGGCTCCTGATGTGTACTTCCAAGATGACTGTGCCTTAAATCTGAGTAATGAAATAACAAGAAGCAGGAGAATCAAATGTAGTTGTTGTGGTATTAAAGGAGCTGCCCTTGGTTGTTTTGAAAAGAGCTGTCGCAAAAGCTTCCACTTTACTTGTGCTAAACTGATTCCAGAGTGTAGATGGGATGATGTATGTTCACTAAAGTGCTATTGATTCAAGTTTTTAAAACAGTTTTGGTTAATTCAATCACTTAATTTCATATTAATTTACTGAACATTAGCATAATGATATCAAGGTAATTTACACATTGCTGCCTTTTTCTAGCATGTGAAACGTTCAATCACCAAGAAATCATTAACTTGGCACTAGTTTTAATTATTAACTGGGAGCTCAAATTTTCTGAACTATGAGAATTGTGATATACTTGTTAAAACATTCGGTTAAGAGTTTAGTATTTCTTTCGCTGCTGTGCTAAAGTAACAAAGATTTATAATACAAAAGTCAAATTTATTAGTTAGCACCCCAAAATAGGTAGCAACAACCCTGAATAGCATAATCTTTTAATACCATGGCAGGATAATTTTGTGATGCTTTGTCCTGTTCATTCATCATCCAAATTACCAATTGAGTCTTCTGAGGTCTTGAAGAAAAGAAGGAAGAGGCACACTCCAAAACCGTATGTTCATATAACTTCTAATATTTTAAATTTATTTGTCATAATCAAGCTAATTTGCATTTAGATTTATATATGTTTTTAGTACTTAATCACTAAAGCTTTCCCAGAGAGTTGAAAACAGCTGCGAATTTCAACAGCGAGGGTGATATGAATCAGAAATGGATGTGGCCTTCTGGATCTTCGTGCAAGTGGGTTCTTTGTTGCTCAGGTCTGACTGCTATGGAGAAGGTAAGAATACTCATCTGTGTATATATACAGTATATGGAACCATTCATCCAACAACCACCTGTAATTGCTCTTATAAGATACACATACATGCGCACACAAATATATGCTTGTCTTTATGTATCTATTCATACACTCATACATAATATTTTCTTTAAGGATGTCATGTCCGAGTTTACAAAGTTGACTGGCATACCAATCAACAAGGCGTGGAGCCCGTTGGTTACACATGTGATTGCATCTACCGACGAGAACGGATCATGCAAAAGAACCTTAAAGTTTTTGATGGCGGTCCTAGAAGGAAAATGGATATTGGGCATTGAATGTAAGTCTGCCTTTCGTATTAGCATCATAAACTGTTACCAGTTCCTTAATGGATAACCCCGAGAGCCCTTTACGAATATGCTATTAATACGTTAAGGATCTGATATGTAACAGGGGTTAAATCATGCTTAAAGGCTATGCAACCTGTCCTGGAAGAACAGTATGAGATTCAAAAGGATGTGCATGGCATCAGCGGAGGCCCTAAATTAGGAAGACTGAGAGCTTTAAATAAGGTATTTACTCTTAGCTATGTCATCATTAACTATAATGTTTCACAAGTATTGCATTGGTGATAAGTAACATAATTTGAAAGTGGGAAAAATATCATGTTCTCAGTTATATTTTGTATTATAACTTGGAGAGCTATTTGGTAATTATATTGTATTTAATGCTGCTAATAATGTGAAATGGTATATGGATTCCATCTTTTTAGCTTGTGCTGGCTAGTTTAGGTATATTCTCTCAAGTAAGCTATACATTTTTGCTAAGCACATACTAGAGCTGTCATGCACCATATTTTATTTGCAGAGAATGTAAAAATTCAATAAATCTGCATGTTTCAACCAGATACCATGGTTTTCCTTGAACTTTTTTCAGCTGTTTTTATAGCAGATTAAATACAAGTATATTGCAGTAATGCCATTCCAAAATCTGATGGGTCTTATCCTTGTTTCAGGAACCGAAGCTCTTTGAACACATTGAATTCTACTTTGCTGGAGAATTCAATCCATCTTATAAAGGGTACATTCAAGATCTGATCAATGCTGCTGGAGGAAAAATTCTGCAAAGAAAGCCACTTAAAAAAGACGAAGAGGAGTTATGTAACAGCAGTCTAGTTTCAGAAACTATAATCATATATAGCACTGAATCTCCAAAAAATGAAAAGGTGAATAGACTGGAAGCAAAAGGTATTGGTAATGCTTGTAGGGCTAAAGTGGTATCCAGTTCATGGGTCCTTGACTCTATAGCTGCCTGTAAATGGCAACCCCTTTCATAACCTTATATATATTTTACATATGTTACTGTATGGAACTTTGTGTTATCTTCTCAGGACTATATCAATTGTGTAGTTCATTTTGTTTTTATACTTGGTTTCAGTTGGAACACCTTTGCCTGTAATCATCTTCTTGTTTCTTTTTCATATAAGTTGGCACTTAACTGTTATAAGCTGCAGAGTTCTTTGTGTATACAGTCATCAGATTTTGTTTAATATCTTTCACTATACAGTTTTCAACAATTTGTGTGCTTGATTTATAAATGTATAATGATGCAATGTTTTTGAAAATTCAAGTAATAAGAGAAGGGTAATGTAATGAGCTAAGGGTCTGAAAAGTTAAGAGGGTTAAAGTTATCATATTTAATGTTCAAATATAATTTCTCTCTGACATAGTTTTTGGAGTGAGATGGCATGAGCTTTGCATTCCACAAAAAGTCACCAAAATCCAATGAGGTGGATGTTCTTTGACCTAGTTTTCGAGTACTCTATCTAGATTCATGCTCTTTGTGTTCTTTGTTGCTTGTTATAGATGATAAAATTCAATGAGATGGATGATATTACAAAATAGGATGGATGGAATTATATTATATTACAAAATAGCATGGAACATTTAGCACCAAAAAATGCTTTTGACTACTGCTAAAATTAGAATAGATATCAAAATTTATTTATATGCTAGTTAACATCAAATTCAAAATTTTCATTCGTTCTTAAGTTGTCTTTGATTTTCAACGATAGTTCATTCCCGTATGATGATATATAATCAAACAATATTTGATGTCTATTTGATAAAATAAAATAATACATGCAATTAGTAAATATAAGCAAAGTTTTATGATGACCATTAGTTATTGGAGTTAGAAGAGATTTTCTAAGTGCCTGTGCTACCAGGCTACGTTTATTTGCAGAAAAATCTATGATTTGTTTTTCCCAAAAACCCAGATATATGTTATTTTCACGTTAATCGAAATGATTTTTTACTATAGTTTTTTACAAACTATCCAACAATCTCCCAATATTGTCGCATACTTTGCCAACTTCGACAATCCACAAAACCATAACTTGCTCAACATCCGTTAGATTCCTTTTTGTTACTCTATAACATGGAATAAATGGATGAAAATGACTAGTGGGAATACATTTGGAAAATCGTATTTGTCCCTTTTTGTATGAGCACAACAAAGTCATTCTTTGTTAACTTCTTGTGATTTGTTTGAATCAAACAAATGAACACGATTTTTTCTCAATTTTTAAATAAATTCATGACAGGGAACAAATTGTGCGGTAAATGTATAATGTTTTAGAGTAAGATTTTGATATCGGGGGATTATATCAACGTCTAATAGAAGGATATATCTACATATTAAATGCACTAACTTTTGACATGTAGTACACATGCCAAAAGTTAAAGCAATATATATCAAATACTTGATACAGAAGGATGCATTCTAATTTTTTCCATCACTACACACATTTCTAATCGTGACCCAAGCCTTTTTCAAAATTAATATTTTTACATTTGGTGGAACCCGGTCCTTCCAGAGATATTTAAAGCAACAAATTTTACTGCTTGAGAAATTTACTTAAGAAGTGTACATAGAGCCGTTGAACCATTAACCTCTCAACCATTCAAGCAGTTATCATCTAATACAATAACTGAACTCAGTGACAACTATTGACCATCAGACTCTTACGAAATAGGAAGAACAATTAAGAAAGTTAACTTTCAAATGCAAGAAGAAA
The DNA here is from genome assembly GCA_030737815.1 of Allium fistulosum. Classification (NCBI taxonomy): domain Eukaryota; kingdom Viridiplantae; phylum Streptophyta; class Magnoliopsida; order Asparagales; family Amaryllidaceae; genus Allium; species Allium fistulosum. Next base: position 416,219,414 of record CM060907.1, on the reverse strand, counting down.
CGGTGCATTGCAAAAACTTTGAGGAAAACATAACCCCTTAGTTCAATAAGAAAACGTTGAAATAGGACAAGCGTCAACACCAATAGAGGCCTCAAAAAAAGAAAATGAGAAAAAACAACTTCACTGCTAAATTTTTTTCAAGAACATCTTGTAGAACGAAGGGAAACGATGAGGAAGAAGTTGAGTCCCCTCGACGAAATGCTGAAAATTCAAACGTCAAAAGTAAGAACGTTGAGAAAAGTATTCTAAGACCACGAAAAAGGATGGTAATCACCCAAATCAAAAGCCAAATAAAGAGACAAGTTCTCCCCTCGTATCGTTTGCTAGCTCAGCTTCTTGAAAAGAATATAAACCGAAGCGAAAGGGTAATAAAGATGATGAAATATATTTGAAGGACTTGGATAGCAAAGTGGTAAAAGATACGATGGACTTGAAAGGGAAAAGAATGACGCATCCTGAAGTGAACAATAAATTTAGGGAAGCTCCGTTCACTGAGGAAGTAATGATGGTCCCGTTGCCTTCATACACCAAAATTCCATTAATCAAATATGACGACACAACTGATTCAGATGACCATTTAATGGCTTTTGAAGCAAGATGGACTTGTATGATGCTCCGAGAGCAGTGAGAGGTAGGTTATTCCTAACCACCTTCTTTGGAGAAACCGCAAAGTGTTACAGACGCTATTGTGAGAAGACTATTTACTCATGAGAGCAGTTTACTTACGAATTCTTGATAGAATTCTGCACTTCTAAAGAACCAACTACTGATGCAAGCCTGTAGCTAATATAAAGCGAAGACCATGAAAGTTGTTAAGAGACTATTTAAAGAGGTTTAATGCTGAAGCTAATAAGGCAGAAAGAATAAGTGATAGAGAGAAGTCGATGACTGTAAAGTCTGGGTTAACCGAGAACACCCCCTTTTGGAAAAAACTATATATTCATGGTTGCAAGGATTTACAGGATTTCCACTTCCAAGCGAACAAGTTCGTCCGAATGGATGAAATCTTTCAGGATAAGAAGAAACAAAGAGAAAAAGGAGGCTTTATGGCCCCAATCAAAAGAGGGAAGTGGGATGAATTTCTAAGGCGAATTTTGTTGAGTTGAACCAACCTATTTCTTATATCTATGCTGCAACTAAAGATGAGATTGAGTACCCCACATCAGTCATGTCAAAGAAAAACTAGAAACCTAATAAGGGATGAGATTATTACGCCTTTCACAAGCTGAAAGGGCATAAGACAGACGATTGGCATGTTTTGCCTGGAATTGTACAAAATATGTGTAGAAGGGGAGTTCTTAAAGAATTTATCACAAATGATCAGAAACTCTCTCGTAATGAGAAACCCTCGATTAATAATGCCAATATCTTAGAAAATGAACTTCCTCAAGATCTGCTAAACCCAATCAACCGTACTGATGTGATTCACGGTGGACCGCATGTTGCGGGAATGAGCAAGGGTGCAAGAACCAATATATAAGAGAGGCAAAGGAGGGGATCTACTCAATAATTGAAGAACTACTAGCAAATACACACAAAAGTTCTATTCAACTCTTGGATCTGGTTATAACTCCGAAAGATTTTAGAGGGGTTAGTGTAACGGCCGCCTTTTTGACCCTTAAAAGTCGACACTAATACATTCACAGTACTCACATGTCGAGCATCTAAGTGCTGAAAAGATAGATTGTTGGGGTGAAAGAAAGAAAAGACAGAATAAAATCTCACATCGTGACGAGTAATATATAATGTACAACAGATCTTTACAAAAGAAAAGTTTTATATACATACATCAATTAGAGTAAACTAACCTTTCATCAGTCTGGACAATTATAACAGCCTATCCTTACAAATACTGACAAATACAAAACAAAAAACGTAGTGGAACTAAAAAATACGTGAATACGTCTTGGAGGCATCTAGCTTGTCTTTTGAAGCTCCAATGCATCCATAACTAAATCTGAAATATACTCGGGGCTGACCCAAGCATTATAAGAAATAACGCTAGGATCAGTTTGATAAACCGGTGTGAGAAACTCAAATCATTTGGATTTCTTTTATGTTATAAAACCTTTCAAAAATAAAGGTATCTCGTATGATCACGCTGCATATAAACACGGATGGGTTTTCACCTTATGATAACCAAACCATTTTTATTAGAAATTTCAATGATATTATAATAATGTCAAGGGTTTAAAATAAATATATAACATAGCTAAAATGCTTGCATCTCACATTCCAACATATTTTGGCACAACTAAGTTTGTATGTACTTATTGTAGAATGGACTCCATACAATGACAAGGTGCCGATTACCGTTTATCACTGTGCACCTTCACAAAAATGTACCGAGGGCCTCACAAGGATTCCCTGCCCACACAGGACCGGCCTACCCCTTCCTAGATAGTACTGAATATGTCATCACCTCGGTTGTCGGCCAACAACTGTATAGAGTCATTAGCACACATAATGGGTCAATATCAATCAAGATCGGATGATGACCATACCCTAATGGTAGCAAACCACATAGCCCTAACGTATATCCCCTATTTTAGTCATTACCGGGTGTGAGGCTTAAGACTACATTCTACCTTTTTAGCAAATCCCACTTGCAATGCTAACGCTGTTCTGCAGGTAACAATGCAATGCCAACATTCATCTCTACAAGTTGTTCAGGATATGAACAAAACGAAGGTACTACTCCTACCACATTATTTTTGAAATCACTCTCAGAATTAGTAGCAAGTAGCCCTTGCACTTTAAAAAACTCTGTCTTTGGTTCCATCATCTTCAAGGTGTCTCCAATTCGAATGCTTATGCGGGTTCAAAGTGATTTTCAAATAACTCATACTTATTCGATCTCGATCTCTCCGAACCGACAATCGATTGTTTCAAAATTGGCCAAGATTTGATAGTCGGTTATTTAACTATCAAATAAACAAATAATCCAACCAGAGATTTAATTCCATATGGAAACCAACCACGGTTACACACATAAGCAATAAGTAAGCCTCTTTAATTAATTCTTTCATTAAATTAAAATCTCTTATCAAAAATTCATATTAAAATACATTTTTCGAAAGGTATATTCACAAACCCTCTCCACTCTTCTCAATACTGGGAAAAATATTTATATACTTATCTCAATAGTATAAATATATTCACAAACCATTGTTGGAATTGGACTAGCTCGCAGCGGAAGTTATGGGTGAATTTCAAATTTTTTACCCTATTGGATCTTTTATTGGGCCTACGAAGTTTAACTAAATTAGAACATTTCTAAATTTCATTTAAATAAAATCGTTTATTTTATTCAAATTCAAATATATTAAGATATGAAATTAATTTTATTTGATTTAGTTTATACATAAATGTATCATATACATATATGTGTGAGTGCATGTGTAACATAATAATCCATGAAAGGTATAATATGCCCATATGTAGATGTTGGGATTTGTGAAACCACATCTACTTACAAAATCTCACCTAACTAAACATATAGTAACAATATATTTAAACAGATATGAAATTTCTCATTATAGGATCATAGAATATTATTTAATTACTGTAATATGAATTAAAATTACCAATTTAATGATGCCTTTGAATCCACATTGAAGCAATGACTTCCTTTCCTTTTACTGCTTTTGATTCGTCAAATTGCAAGTCCGGAATCACCAACCTCTAACTATCGAATAGTATTATTTTAATTTGAAATATATTTGAGAATTTTGAAGTGGATTGAGAGCTATGTTTTTAATCAGCAATGTAGAAGGTAATGGCGACCAAAAAAAAGTTTATCATTATATATATATAGGGTTGTATTAGAGAGAAACGGGGAAAACCTTTTTACCCATTCTCACTTGATCTCAACCCATTATCTTCATGCCAATTCCCTATGTTTTAGCCACTCTTAGACCTTCCCAAAACCAAAATTTTGCAGCCCTAATGATGGGCCTTAAACCCATCTAAGCCCAAGCCAAAATACTATGCAATTAAATCCAATTTAATCGCTTGTCGATATTGTATATTGATCGATACATTTATAATTGTTATAAATATATATAACACTATTTATTCCTCAAATCATATTCATATTTTATAATTAACATTTCATAAATATTAATTAATTTATAACAATTATAAACTAATTAAATCGTTCGGTCTTAAGGGAATTCATCATTTCGGCTGTGTAACTCTTGGGTGTAAATTTGGTCAGCGATTAACATCGAACTATTCTAATGTTAATGTTCACATGTCACTTAGCAGGTGGTGTGACTGTAACGGACCGGGGTTCTCGACCCTCGAAAATCGACATTAATACGTCCACCGTATAAGATGCCGAGCAGCCGAGTGCCGGAAATACCAGTTCATTAGAGGTGAAGAATAAAAAGGTAGAAGAAAATAAACAACAACATAGAATCTCACAATCGCAGCGGAACAAAATATAATATATGTAATAACAGATTTTAAATACAGGAACTATACTGTTAATATACATACCACTATCAGAGTACAATAATTCAATACATCAAATGGAAAATTTTAATAACTTGTCCTCATATAGCGGAAATAACCAAGTACGTGATATACGTCTGAACCCTTCCAGCTCGTCTCCTGAGCTCCATAGCATTTAACCTGAATATGTAATACTCGGTCTGACCCGAGCATTATAATAAAATAACACCAGAGTGAGTCTGGAAAACCAGTGTGAGAAGACACAATCAATTTGAATATTAACTTTTATCAAAATCCTTTGAAAGCAAAGTTATCTCTTAAGACCACGTCACACATAAACTCGATGGGTTTTTACCTTACGATAACCAAAACATTTTTATCAAAACTGTCTGATATTATAATATTGTCTAAACCAAGTAAATAGGAAATAGTTGAAATGCTTGCATCTCACGTTTTAGCATAGTTGGGCACAATCAAAACCGTATGGCGCTTATTTGAGAATGGATTCCATACAATGACTAGGCACTGGGGTACCACCTATCACGGTACACTTCTAGAAGCATGTACCGAGGACCTCGCCGGGATCCCCTGCAACACAAGACCGACCCTATCCCTAACCTGGAGAAAACCAAATATGTTATCACCCCGGGTGTTCCCACCCTTATCGAGAGCTCTTTCGCATGCATCGTATCCATCTAATATAATATATCCGAGGTTATCTAGAAAGGTGATAACATACCCTAATTGGGTATGACCCACTTAGCCTTGCTGCATACCCCCTGGTTTTTAGCCATTCCGGTTGATGAGGCTAGAGGCTACGATTACCTTTCAAGAATAATTTCACTTAGAATGCCATCGTCCTCTAATGACGATGTGCTGATAGCATTCATCCGTACAAGTTGTCCTGGGTCTGGACAAACCGAATCACCATCTTCATCATCTTCACGATATTCATTCGTAACGTTCAAACCGGATCGAAGTGGTTTTCGGATAATTACATCGGATCCCGGTCTCTTCGAAACGATTAACGAACTGGCCAAAATTGACAGTCGGTTATTTAACTATCAATATAACATCCGTAAGCAACCACTAGGACATTTATTTGTAATTTCTTCCAAATTACTCATTTCAAAATATCTTTACAAAGATATACATTCAGTACTTCAACATTTTGAAAACAGTTTCAAACTCTTATATTCTTCACGGAATATTCCCACCCATTCCAATACTTAGAACATTTCTTTTTTCACTTCATTTATATTCTCACTTAGGAAGTATTCCATCTATTTCCTTACTTCCTATTTCTTGAATCATTTAAAATTTTATTTGTAAATTCCTTGACTAGTTTTATGACGAATACTATAAATTTTTGGAATTCCTTAATTAATTCCCTTTTATATCTCCCAAGCCAGTTATACTCGCTTATAATTTTCAATTTCCCTCTGTACTTCTTTATGAATTCTATTTCATTTTTTTGAAGTTCACTTTTATTTAACTACTTCGGAAATTTCCTTACTTTTCTTCCCAATTCCATTTTAAGGATTTTCTTATAATCCCATCTACTGAATAACCCCATTTCCAAACTTCCGAGAAGGTTTATAAATAATTTTAAAACATTTTAGAACTCTATATATATATACCTATGTAAATAAAAATAAGTATTTAAAAGAAAATAATAATAATTTATTTTTAAAACATATTCAAATAATTATTTAAAATATTGAAATACTCTTTATACATCACTTTTCAAAGCAGGTTTAAAAATCTAGGATTTATTAAATAAATATTAAGTATTTGAAAAATTAACTTCTGAAGTATTTCAATACTATCTAATTTTAAATTACATAGTTTAATAAATAAAATTTACTTTTTAAAAAAAAAATAAAAACCTAACTTTTTAATAAAAATATATCTTTAAATCTCAATAACCAAATTTCCAATTTATAAAACCCCTCTCGATTTCCATCACATCACTTCCATTTCGGCCTTCTTAACCATTCTCATCCAAAAATAGTATTCAATATTTTTCTCTCACCTATTTCCATATTCAAATATAAATTATCCTTGTAAATTTATATTTCAAATTTATCATCCGATATCACTTTTCGTTATTTATAAACTTCATTTATAAATTATTATAACTCCTTTGAGTTTCACTAAAAATATCTCATTTTATAAAATTTCCTTTTATAAATTCAATTCCTTATAAATTCCTTTTATTTTTGCCAATCTATTTTTAATATCGATTTCAACTTCTTCCCATATTATTTCCGAATATCATTTTAAAACTCCAGTCTTAAAAATTCCTTTATATAATTTATTTTAAAATCTCTGTTTAAAATATTTTCCCCGCGTTATTTAATACGATCAAAAATCCATTATTGCTTATTCAAATCAATCTCTTTTAAATAATCCAAAATTCGATATATATATATATATTTATATTAAAATCTCCTTTTAATTCCTTAAAAATTCAAAGTAATATTTATGGTATTTAATATACCCAAGTTAATTTCAATGCTATTTATCATTTAAAAATTTACAATACACAATAATCCAGCAGATTATTCAATCACATCATATTTTTACATATATATATATATATATATATGAAAAACACTAATATATTTGAGGAATCCAGTTGGATCCCTCCAACCTGTTTCCGTGTATCCACAGATGTTAGACAACAAATAAAAATTACCAACCCCACTTCGAGAGGGATATCGCGGTATATAGGGTCATCCGCTATTATGCGGGGCGCATAGGGTCTCACCCGCTATAATGTGCGGGAATATCACTCCAATTACTAATATATATACTACTATATATATAATCACCCAACAGATAATTATAATTTATCAATCCAATCAAGCATCAAATAATTAAAATTTAAACATTTAAATTTAAATGTGGTAATCCAAATGAGTGAGAAATTCTCACCTTGATTTTCAAGTTCGTTAATCGTTCCAATCCTAAATCAATTCCAATTTATTTCCTGATTGTCGATTTTCGGTTACGAATCCATATTCGGTGATTTCGGACCTCGCACGAAATTTTTTACGGACTATACAAGTTAACAATTTTTGTATACTTACTAATTATACCTTTTTTAATTTTAATTAAAATAATTTACTTTATACCTTCGAACGACGTGCTGCACAACCACCTCGCGTCCATCTCCTCATCGACTATGCAACCATCTGCCATCGCCATAAGTTCATGTTCCACCACCAAGCTTCGGCCTCCCCTCTGACATCGACTACGTCAAACCCAATCCCACTTGAACGACTCGACCTAGCCTCCATCACTGAAACCCATTCAGTCACCGCCTTAGCTCCTCACGTGCGACAACAACCAACTCCTCCTCCACCAGAAATCATCGTGCAACCAAAATGAATCCGACCCCAAATCGCGACTCACGTCGCCCTAGTTTGCTGCCGACCCTCCAGCTTGGTCGCGCGCGCGAATCCTACATCGCGATCGCTCTTTGCCCCCTTGAATCCAAATCCCGAAAAGTCGAACTGCATCCCCTAGCGATCACGTTTCCCCAGTTAGAAGCCATTGAAGCACCCTCCCATTTGTCGCCATACCTCCTAGCGAATGCCGCGACTGCCTCTCCGACCCCAGACCTCTTGACTTCGCCGCGATCGCATGCCCATAGCATCGACGTGAACCCCAACATCGAACGCCATCCCTTTCGTGTTTTCAAGACGATCCCAGTTTTTGTTTTTATTTTTAATGAAAGGCGATTTCGATCTGCAAACATTTTTTTTTCTTGTTTGAATTTGTATTGGCGGAAATAAATGAGAATAGAGGAAATGAAACGAGGAAAATACGATGAAGGGTTGAAGTTGATTTTAACTTTTTTTCTTGTTACTGTAAGGTCGCGTGAATTATAAAGGGGAAGGGGATGTGATGTTGGCATGTAGGATGAAGCCTACAGTGTTCTGAGGTGAGTAGAAAAATAGCCGATGTGAACCAAAGGTCAAGTCAAATATATATAATTATACATACATATATATATATACATATTATATAAATTTTCAAACCGTCTCGATTTCGTAACTTAAAATCTCGAACTCCTATCGAGGCATGCCGCTAGGCGTTTATAATGTTATATCTCTATTCCGAACACAATGAAAAAGGTTCCGAGTCCTAATTCGATCATATGGAGAAGATAGCTTTTTGAACCCGATTATTATATTGAATTTCGATATTAATTCAACGCGTTTACATCCCGTACGATCAAACGATAACTCCAAACACTATGAAATTTGAAATCCGATAATAATACAGTATTACGGATCCAACAGAACTGGTTTCGTCGAATTCTGAGACTGTGCCCCGGATCGCTTTTTTAACGCGTCGATTAAATCGACGATTTTCAAAAAAATTTGCGAAATCGCTTAAAATCCCAGTTTTAAATTCTTACTAACTAAATTATAATTGAAATAGAATTTATATCAATATTATAAATCTTTTCTATTCATAAACACTCCAATTTCTAATTATTTAACGCTTTTCAATTGCAAATTCAACAATTTAATTTATTCAGTAAATCGTTATATTTGGGATTTTAAATTCATTTTTAAAATTTTCAACCAACATCTTCATATTCAAAATTAAACGACGAAAAATCCGGGTTGTTACAGTGACATTATGGCCAAATTTATCGCTTACTCATTTTCGGTAAAATCCAATTTTAGTTTAATAAGCGTTACCTGGTTGTGACATTTGTTTACACCAATGCTCTTCGTCAAAACTATATCACTTTGGACTTATGGAATTTGGTAATGGTCAAAATTCCAACCTCATCCATATTCAACTTTATAGTCCAAATACAAAGTCCTTGGTTCAATAATAACAATTATTATTAACCAAAATGCTGTGACCAGAGACTTTGACTTGACTTGAGTTGACTGTGATACTAACCGTATATAACTGATGAGACGAATCCTCTCTTGAATAGTGCTTAACTTCCAATACTTCCACTCGACCCAACTATAGTCACTCGATGGACGCCATGCCATGATTTGGCTATAATCAAAGCGGGCTTTCATATTGAAGATCCATAGTATTCTCAAGTCGAGAGAACTGTGTAAATCAGTCACATCGATATTTTCTGTTTGACCTTAGTTATATCAACCAACAGAAAACAATCGAGTGAGTCATTCCATAGTTATCCAATAACTATTAGTACGTAACCCCTAGGTGCCCCCAGCAGTCATGAGTAATACACTGCCTAACATTTGGAGAGCGTTACGTACTCCAGTCTCAACGGATACATCGATATCCAGTCTCGATGCATCTTGACTAGGAACACTTAAAACGGTATATTTGTTTCGTTGTGATAAATTACTCATGGTTACAACACTTTGTAGCTACTATCACAAAATATACCATTTATGGATATTTATATTAAATATACTTTTAATTAAGTTAATTAATTAATATAATCACATTATATCAAGTATATAATAGGAAGAAAATACCTTTTATTTCGAACAAGATTGGTAAACGAGTTAGATATATGTAACAAATTACATAATTTCCCCTAGGGCATACCCTAACTCTATCAACCATTTCAATTTCAATACTTCGAAAACACCTCTATATAATAGTATAAGTATATTCACAATCTTAAGGTTTCCCTTTCTCCAAAAACACATTTAATGGGTCAAAAACAAATGTCATTCAGAAATATTGTTTACTACAACCCAAAAGACTATCCTTTTAGTGTAAGTAAACAGGTCGTATGAAAATTAAACCAAATATACTTGCCATCACTTCTTGATTTCAAACTTTTACTATCCCTCAATTAACAATGAAGTTAGATAAGTTAACATACTATTCTCGCCTCGACAAACATTCTTGATAGGAATGAGTTTTTCTACCTCGGAGTTTGGTGTTAAGTATGGAAATAATACTTTTTATACCACCATAAATTAAAATGTTCATTTCTAGAAATCAAACCTCATTTCCTTTTATAGAACTCCTTCTACAAATATGCTTTATAAAACTCCTTTCTATAAATATCCAAATATAATTATAAACTTTTTTTTGAAATGGTACTTTATATAAAACATGTCACCGGGACAATATATCACATGTCAATAAACGTTCGAATCACGCCACGCAAGTTTCAAACTTGTGACCTCTCGCATCAAAGCCGAATCACTTAACCACTTGGACAATGGTGCTTGTCTTTATTTTTTCAAATTTATTTATAAAACTTCTTTTATAAATCTCCAAATTTGATTATAAAACTCCTTTTATAAATCTCATTTACTTATTACAAACCTTCAGTTTCAAGATAGAACCAAATACTTTCCATAAAACGATCATTCCATATATTACTATAAATCCACAAATGTAATTTATTATACCAAATTATAAAAATGATATCATTTTCCTTTATATAAAATACCATTTATAAGTCCATTATTTTATTTATAAAATACCATTTATAAAACTCTCTTTTATTTATAAAATACCATTTATAAATCTCTCTTTCTATACAACATTTTATATAAAATGTTTCATCAATAACAAAATAATGCTATCTTCTTTTAAAATAGAATTACTTTATTACAAAAGATAAATTCCCATGTACTTTCCTTTAAAATAAACATTCTTACTATATGAACTTTTCGGTACAATAAATACTTTCCGAAATACCCTTAAAAAATTTCCATATAAATTAGAAACGATTCACAAAAAGTTTGAAATAAAATAAAAAAGTTCAAAAATCATTTTTAAATAAAATGCCATAGAAAACTCCAAAAATTACCTTTAAAATCATTCTTCAAATCAAAACCATTTTCAAATCAAAATTGCAAATAATAGTATTGCCAAAATACTAAAATGAGGCCAATAACTACCATAACACTTAACCAATGCTTGTTACTACAATCATGATACTGAAAATATGAAAGTATGTCGAAAACAAGGATGTCAAAAAGGAGGCAAGAAAACATACAGGAGGAGATAATATTGAAAGCATGAACACAACATGTCGAAGTCCATGATGTCGAAGATAGAACAAAGGGTCATACAACAAATGATGATGCATCTCAGAGTGCCGTGAAGGTATCTCGAAAGCTTACAGCTAGTGATAATGTCACATACCATCGATTTTGCACTACACCAATGCAATAAAAGGTGCCGCATCCCATCAAAATAGGTAAAGGATGATACCACATACCAACAGTGCACAGAAGCATGCCGCAAGTCATCAGCGTGGGAATAAATACCGCATGTCACCAATGCCGCACCTCATTAATAAAATAAGAGTTTCCAAAAGAAAGCAAATAAGAGAATATCAAAAAGAGGCAATATAAAGATGTGGTAAGTCATTAATGCGGCATGGATACCGAAGTTCATCATTGTTCATAGAGGATATTGTCTATCATCGGTAAAGCTAGGGAGTTGTATGTTATCAGGATGAGGATTAATGTCGTAAAAGATTAATAAGGCAGGATGCTGTAGTTTATCAACCTAACAATAGATGTCGAATATCAGCAACATGAAGAAGTATCATAAACCACTAATAAGAGGTAGATGCCACGTATTGTTAAGAAGATAGGAATGTCACATAACTGTAGTTCGATATTGATGTCGTAAATCACCATCTCTCATTGATGCTGTGAATCATCAACTTCCAAAAGGATGTCAAATGCCATCGAAGCAGCAAATGATGCCGAATGCTAGGCATCTCGAAGGCCACATAGGCAGCTATGCCGCACATCTGCACTCCTATAAATAGACCCCCAGGGTCAGTCAAAAGGTGGTGATTCATTCTTTCCTCTCTTACATTTTTAAAGTTTGTAACCCTAAATCAATTTGAGAATTTTTAGTGAAAATTGTGATTTTACAACCTTTTTGCAAATAAGGACTTGTACAATTGCAATCACATAGCATATTTAATAAAGAGACTTGACTTGTGACTTATATCAAACTCGCATGCATATGACATGATTTTGGACTTATAATTCTATGATTCTCACGCATAATGATCACGACATGATTTTGATTCTCGAACTAGCTTTGGGTTCACAATTGAATAATTCAAAATACCGAATTGTTAATTTAAATTTGGCAAAACTGAGCATATACAGTAAATAAAAGATCACATATCACAGACACAGAGTAATAAATGCAGCGGAAACAAAAGATAGTAGTTCATGAAGCTACTATATACATATCAGAGTCAAATAAGGTACAACAGAAGTCTCGAATACAATAATCAAATACAATATCAGAATACATTACTAGAATCAACTGGATATCTGAAACTGGATAGATAGCTGGATCTCCAAGCGAAGCTCCAACTCCAAAGGTGATTCTCGAATACTGGTACACTCAGTCTGACCCGAGCGTAAAGAAACACAAAACACTCGAGTCAGGATTAACATTCTTATATCAATAAATCCAACTCAAGTGAAATAGCAACTGAAATACAAGTAACTCAAAGGATGTTTGGAATAACCATCCTTTAAGGATCCGTTAAACTATCTACTATGTAGTAGTGTACGATAAGTAGATAATGCCTATCAGTAATATAAAGTATCAAAATAGTGTTAAGGCGTTACCATTATCCCCCTTAACACATTTTATATAAGCGTCATAGTCTATACAGCACTGTAAACTCCACCGTAAACTAGTGGGCTATCAGGGAGTACTCCATAGGTATAATACAAAACAAATCGTAGTGGTCGCGTATATAGGGATACAAGTATGACAAGGCACATGAGGCAATACCCAAGGTAGTGAAACTACCGTTTGCCTGATCCGGACTGGTGAGAACGCATCGCCGCAGCGATCGCAACGCCGCGAAACAACACTCCCAAAAATTTCGAGGGTGCACCAATCAATAACAAGTAATGAGTAGTTTACGAAGAAGTGTGTTCGCTCGAGGCAGCTAACCCCATTTGACCCGGCACGGCTCCTGTTTAGTCATTTCCAATTTGACACAAGTGTCAAGGCTATCCATTATCGTTCTCTTTCTTCAGTCATCACGTACATCATTCCAACCACTTCATTCTGGATCACACTCCGCATGTAGTTATTAAAGTGGTTTTCGGTTTAGACAGTGAGTATCTCCCTAACCGATTCCGGTCTCTTTAATAACTTTCGTGATTATTACACCGATTGGTCGTTTATTTATTTCAAAACAAATCAATTTCAATTTCAATTAGAATTTGTAAATCAACCTTCCATTTGCCTTTCAAAACCAATTTCCAAAAATTTACGTTTCAAAACATCCAAATTACCACTTCAAAACCTTATAATGCAATTTCAATTTTTATTTAAACCCATTCCAATATTTATTTAAATTCGTATATAAGTTTCATTTCGAAATCATTTAAAATGATTTAATCTATATTCAAATCAATTTAAGTTCATTTATCGATTTCATTTAATATTTGTTAAGTAAATTTATCCTTCAAAACAATTTCTATTTAACTTCCAATTTATTAAATCAATTATTTAAGTTCAACTCCATTATATCAAAACTTACAAATTGCATTAAATTAAATTAAATTCCTCAAATCAAATTCTTTATATTTCAAGTCTTACATTAATTTCAATAAAACACATTTTATTTCTTATTAGAGAAATTCAATTTCACTTATTAATTTACTTAGTTACAATTTCAAAACTCAATTAATAAAGAAACTTAATTTCACTTATTCAAAAAGTTCAATTTTACTTAATAAAGAATTCAATTTTATTTAATTATTAAATAATTCAATCTTATTTAATCATTAAATAATTTCAAAACTTAATTATTAACTAATTTCAAAACTTAATTATTAATAATTCCAAATTTGATTATTAAATAATTAATTTTAAAACAACGTTCATTCATCATCTACCTTGTTAATATTTTGATTCAGATTATTAAATATTAACATTTCCTTTCATTAAAATTCAAATTCCAACTTCGTTTCAAAACCATATTATTTATTCAAATAAAATCTTTATTTTATTTTTAAATCAAATTATTGACCAATCGGGTTTTATTTAATTCTCTATCCTAGGTCAAAGTTTAATTTGGGTATTTATCATTTCAACCCGATTCCAATTCAATTCAAAATCAAAGCATAGCAAAGGGAACTTGCAGTGTGATAACTGGGATGGTGTCAAAGTAAATAAACAAGCAATAACAACAACCAATATCAATCCAATAATCAATTCAAATAATCCCGAAATAATCGTATTAATTCACATTGTTGTTTGTGCAAATTAATATAATTATTTCTAGAATCTACACGATCATTTCATGTAGATTAAAGATTATTACACTAATATTTATACGGTTCTTCACTTGATATCTATTATTCAATTTCTTACCACATCGATTTAAACAACATACATTTAAATGGTTCAAGGTGTAATTTACCATATTTCTACATGTCAATTTATTTAAACATTTAAAGAGGTCATATTATGCAAATGTCATCAAATCAAATTTATCACATATATCAAATCTAACTATCCTACGTCAATTTCAATTTCAAATTATTTATCACTTACAACATTTAAAATTTAACGTCTAATGTCAACATCAACAGTCAATCATTTATCAACCAAACTGGATTATCATCGTATAAATACAGATAATGGTGTCAGATGTCACAAGTGAACTGATACAGGTAATAGCATATATAACCGTGTAATTAACTAACAGCAGCATATTTCAATTGTCGTTTCAATTGAAATCAAATTTAATAAATAAAAGAACATTAATCGCGAGTGATTGCTCACCTTTCGAGGTTAGAGAAGAACAGACAATGAAGTTGAGTTACGAAATCCAGGAACGAATCTCACAACAAGGAAATTTAATTTTTAAGTGGTTGTTTGTTACACGGTGATAGATTGAAAGTTTCGGGAGGCCAAAAGGCATGAAAGCAGAATCGATACGGTAGACGTTTCGCGGATCGTACCATACACCGGCCCCGAAATAGAGAAATAAATATACCATAGAGATCGTCATGACAAGACGATCAAAATGACATAGGGATATTAGTGGTATGCTTTAATTATAAAAATTCAAATTTTCTACCAGCGGAAAATGCAACAAAAACGCAGAAAAATAAGATCGACGGAGCCAAAAAATTCCGAATTTGGAAAAGCGAAAACTGACGTCTTGCTCAGAAGATGATTTAGAATTTTTCTATGTAAAAATATTTAGGTTTCAAAAACGTTTTATTTTCATCAATTTCTAACTGATTAAATTGAAATAAAATTACACACGAAATAAACTTTCTTAATTTCGGATGAAAATTTACCAGTTGCTATGTTTAACTAGACGCATTCCACATATCAAATTTTTATTTCAAAATTTTATCGTTTAAAATTACATTATTAAAATAGTTAAAATTTACGGGTCGTTACAATATCCCTATAAGGAGAACTATCTTCAACTTGCATACGTAGGTATAGAAGATTTACGCTAACCCGCATATCCTATATTTGACTTTCCTTGTCTTACATATAAAGGACTCTCCCTAACTTGCATATAAAGGACTTTTTTAGTCCAACATAGCCAATTGAACTACAAGATTACTATTTCCGAATAAGGTTCTTCTTTACCTCAAGTAAGTAGAATGATTTATCAAGTCGCTTCCAATCCTTGGTTTCATGAGGAACAAATGCTAAAGATGTTGACATTGCAAATTATAGAAGAAAAGATACAAGTGGCACCTTATAATCATGATAAATAGAGCATAAACCTATTTCATGTAGGATCCACTCCAATCTTTGGGTTAGAGAGCCGAAGAAAGTCAGTTATTTCTTAAATATAAGGAGATCCATATAATGCCAGTCAAAGGACAATCTTTGAAAAAGAAATAATAAACGATTTTGATCAGTTTGCTCAGAGATGGAAAAGAGTAATAGACCATCCTCCCACACAACCAATGCTCAGAAGAGAAGGATTATAGATGATCATATTATGCCAATCCAGCGCCATAAAAAAGCTAAATGGGAACTAAAGGAGCTATATCCTAAGAATTATTGGATCCATTCTCTCATTACTTCTTACGAACATATCTAACTTTTTAAATAAGAGAAAGTTGAATTATTGGCCTTCAAAGAAAAAGCAGCCTAAAAATGAAAGGAACCTTGAAGGTACTTATTGCCAATATCATCAAGCAAATGGACATGAAACCAATCAATGTTGGGCCTTGAAGCAAATGATTGGAGATTTCTTAAGAAAGGGAAAACTCAATGAGTTTGTAAGACAAGATTAAGCAAATCTTTAATAAAGTGAAATTCTTGATGGGAAGGATTCATAAAGTAAAAAGAAAAGCCTAAATAAATACCTATAAGGTAATAAGGGGTGAAGAAAGTCTTTAATCCCGCCACAAAGGCCTGGTCAAAGCACCTCCTAGAGGGAGGTCCGAGTAAGCCTCTAGTCCCGCCTATAAGGCCTCACCAGAGCACCTTCGGTCCCGACTACTTAGCCTAATTGGAGCGCCTCCTAGAGGTAGGACGGAGTAAGCCTTTGGTCTTGCCTAAGATGGCCTGGCCAAAACACCGACCAGCCCTTCAGACCCGCCTGTAAGGCCTATCTGGAGCGCCTCCTAGAGGGAGGACGGAGTAAGCCTTTGGTTTCGTCTAAGATGGCCTGGCCAGAGCACCGAACAAGCCTTCAGTCCCGTTTGTAAGGTCTGGCTAAAGCGCCTCTTATAGAGAGGTCGGTTAAGTCTTTGGTTCTGTTGAAGGTAGCTACCCAAATGCATTGGACAAAAGACCTAAATCATCACCTAAGTGAGTGATAAGAGGTTCAATCCAAGTTGTGACCATTACCTAAAGATGGTAACAAAGAAATCAATCAAAGCATAAACCATTACCTGAAGAGTAGTAAGGGGGAATCTTCTAGAGGAAAATAAAATTCAGAAGCAAATCAAACTCGTTCCAAAAGAGACATCGAGGTAGTTTTCTAGAAGAAGATCAATCAAATTCAAAAGCAAACCAAGCTTTATCCCAAAGAATGGATCAAAAGCAATCTTCTAGTGGAAGAACAAACAAATGCATTCATTTATGCATCCCTCAAAGAAAGGGTTAGGAGTTGCCTATTGCCTAGAAACAAAATTTTTGATATCAGATAAGAATGTATGAAAAATCCTGGTTTATTATCTAGACTCAAAAGATCCGTTCTTCGAGATATTGATTTAGTTCTCAACCCCTGATTCCAAGATTAGAATTCGAACTATTAAATAATAGGAATCTTCAGTAATATTCAAATTATCAAATAATGGGAATCCCCGTTAAGGTTCAAATTATTAAATAATGGGAATCTTCGTTAATAGTCAGAATTTTAGTTTTATTACTAGATGATTTTTCTGGTCTTCTATTCCAATCACTATTGCCATAATGGTTTTCTGGTATTCTATTCGAAATATTATTGAATGAATTTCTAATTCCAACACAGATGATTATCTGGCAAATTTTTTGATATATACTCTATTGAGACTAAAACTACAAGCGTCAAGATCTAAAGCTTCAAGTGAAAAGTCAGAAGACGAAGTTATTAAAAGCTTCATTCCTCAAAAGCTCTAAATCAACATCTTCTAGAATGAAATGGTTCACATGGGGAAGACAATCCAACAATCAATCAAAAGGTCACACATTATTTTAAAGTTCTAGAAAGTAGACTATATGTCACAAACAGCTCAACGAATTTAGAAAGAAGAATACAAAGTTCGTCCGAGGTAATGATTATTCAGATACAAATTTGATTACTTTACATATTTTATATTCAAAATTACAGTTAGCCAAAAGAAGAATCCACCCAAAGAATCATAAGTGATTTTCCATCAAATGACAAGCTTTTGCATCTCCTCTTTCAAAATTTCAACAACTGAAGAAGATTACGAATTTCTAGCAATTCGACAAGATAAAAAATAAAAAATAAAATACAGGTTCAAAATGTCTATTGATTAAGTATAAATTTGTTTACCCTATTTAATTACAATATACCAAAATTATAGATAGAAACCTAAGATCTCCTTAAGTAGGAAGGGGAGGTTGAGGGAATGGATGGTTGATACACTTTCTCTTTTTCCTTTCCCTCAACTTCAAGAAGGCATGGGTGGCTTATGCTTGAAGAAGCCCTATCTCTAAGCAAAATGGAAGGGCCGTCAATATCTTTAAGAAAACTAGAATATCCATAAAGAAAGAAATGCTGATATCGTCTATACCTAGCTTCAGGTGCTCTACTTAATCTTGAATTCATATCTGGATCTAGGAAAGAATAGACTATTTCTAAACCAAAAGCGACTATTACTTCAAGTAAATAATCAATAAGAGAATCCAAATGAGAAGACTGTAGTGACATCACTTCAATTATCTTTAACTAAGATTCAAGTTCTTCAACTTTCTCTGTCAAAATTTTAATAGCAGAAGAAGGTTTAGCAACATGGAATTTTCCATGTACAAAAGTTCTTTAAGCTTCTTTTCTCCTTTTCGAATAATATGGGCATTATCGATAGAATTGACTTGAGTCTCCAATGCACGTTTGAGCATTTCATTTGCTCCCAATAGAGTTTGAATCTTTTTCTCTGATTCCTTAATCACCTGATTAAAAGCATATTTTTCATGCTCTAACCCTCTAACTTGAGTCTGATAATTGTTCAGATATTTTGAAACCTGATCATCCCATTTACTTCAAATACTGAAAGCACTTGTATTCGACCTTTTGGCGCCATTGGTTGATTTCTTTGCGATTCAAGCCCAGAGGTGGGCTTAACCAAAAAGGGAATTTTTCTTTGGCAGCAGTAGACTAGGCTCTAATCCTTCTCATAGGAGAAGGAATGAGAGGAAGGGATTCACCTCCACTAGCAATAAGCCCCAAAGGCTGACAAGATACTTGACTTTTTAACAAATATACTTCTAGATCTTCTATTCTTTGGTATAGTCAAGCAATCTCTGTGTCATCTTTGGTTCTTTGCTCGAAATATCAAATTGGCTTATGACATCTAGGCGCACCTTCATCCTTTGAATACCTTTGATCGCCCTTTTAATTTTCTCTTCTACCTCTCAAATCGTCTCTTTTACACCACTTAGTTTTGATTTCAGTCTGTTGTACTTGGTATACCATTCCCAAGCTTCTAAGTTATATTGAAATGGCCGGGCTGAAGTATCTTAAGAAGAATATTCCTTCCCTATATCCAACGTCTATTCAGTCTCAATATTGTCTAAATAAGAAGGGGAACTAGGGTCGCGAGACACAAGCATCAGTCGACTTTTCTATTAAAAATAAATAAAAGAGTGAATTATTATAACTACATGGGAGAGTGCATTCTTCAATACCAATAATATTTACAAATATACAAAGGGTCAAACTACATTACTCAAATTTACACGATATAAACACTTTATTAACTAAAATAGTGGGTTTCTTAATTAATAACAAGTAGATAAATTTAAATAAATAAAATTTCATACTTTTAAAGTTGGAGCTTGAGTTTTTACCTTTGTTTGCTGACCGGAAGAAGGGGCATCTTTTGGAGGATTGTCTTCTTGCGAAAAATCCCAAGCACTTGGAAGATCGGGGATGCCTGCAATGTGGGAAGATAAGCCAAAGTCGTGACCACCTGATCTATTGCCCCTATCTTGTGGCCCTCTAGGACCCTTACCACTACCACCACCATCTTGTTCATTACCATTATTGTCACCATCATTATTATCATCATTACCAGCATCATTATCATCATCACTATCATCATTATTCTCATCATCCTCATTATCATTCTTTCCTTTTTTCGAATCTTCACCTCCTACAAGCAGGAGGTCATCAAAAGTTAACAACTTTTTCGGATCAACAACTTCCGCTGTGGGGAATTCATCTTAGAGCGATCCCTTAGCTCTCCCCAATATAAGGTCGAAATTCCTTTAAAATTTATCATTTAGGTTTGGAAGGGAAGGAAAATCTAAATCTGGACATTTTCCAATATTATCGCTATATGCTACAAGAAAAGCGTATTAATAGCTCTTTTTCATAATTGAAAGGAGAGTTTAATCAAGAAAGAAGGAAACTTTCTCCTTAGCATCTTTTATGATGTTGTTAGCATAGACCAGGACGACATCCCTGGCTTCGATCTTGTTTTTCAAGGACTTCACTTCACTTCACTAGCCATTTTTACGTTCTCTTTATTGACCTTTCTGAGATATGCTTTTAGGGTTTTTTCCTTCTCTTCCAATAGCAGTTTAGATTTCTTTCCCTCATCAAGGGAAAAGGCAAGTTTTCCCTCCTCGAGAATGGCGTTATCCTTTTCCACAATAAGCAAAGAAATTTGCTCCTTAAATTTAGCAATTTGATTAGAAGGCTCTTGAGAAGCCTATTGAAGGAAAAACACGTGTTTGACCGCCTGAAACATACCACAAACATAAGTTAAATCAGGAAATACAAGGTTAAAAGTCTAAATTATCCAAACAAAAGACAAATCATATGTTAACAATAAAACTCACTTAAGAATGAAGGCCTGAAAGAAGGCTCATAAAAGTGTTAAGCGCCACAAGAATTGAAAATAAGGGTTTCGCCATGATTCAAAAGCGGTGTTTCGAAGGCATTGAGATAGCTTTCGAAGATGTTAGGATGGAGTCGCAAACACCTGATGCACCTACATGTGTCGATCGAAACAAGAGATTTCGAAGGAGTAGAAAGGAAAGCAAGGTTACCCTTCCATCTCAGCTAATCCTTTTGATGCAGTTGATTCAACATATATGAGAAAGCCTTATATAAGCTCGAAACACCTTTTGAGGGTATCGATAACAGGCTTGCGCACAAGAACCAAACCTTTCGAAAGAGATAGTTTCGCCGCTGTCAATCTTCCTTAGAGAGACATTTTTCCAATGTTAACCTTTTGAAAGCAAAGATAAGCCTTTCGAAACGGTTGGAACCTTTCGCAAGCATAAAGGAAATTTCGCATGAGACAAAGCTACCTTTTGCAATGATCTTCTCGTCATTTATTGATCCTTTCGAAACCATTCTCACTCATTCAAGTAATCACATATCATGGTTAGCACTAGATCAAAAGAGCCAAGGAGAGGATTCGAAGGAGAAGAAAAAGTTGGGAGTACTTTTGCTTACATCAAAACAACGTGATTGGGAACCTTGACCCTTTCGTTACATACCATTCGAAGGCGTCGAAAGGTTTCAGAGGAACGCGAAAGCAGTATTGAGGAATTTTAGAACAACACTCGTTGCTAGTACACCGTTGATAAAGGCGAAAGGGTTAACCGAAGCATAATAAGAGACCCAAGCAGCCGCATTCAAAGCTATGGAAGCGAAAGGACGAACGTGAAAGGATGAATGTGAAAGGCTGGGAGAAAGACCTTTCGACCGCTCCGAAAGGATGGATGTGGACGAGGGTCAACCTACATCTATAAATAAGACCCAAGGGGTCCAAGTTGGGGGACAAATTTTGAATTCTGAAATCTCTTTCTTACTTCATAGAAAAATCAAACTTTTGCAACCCTAGATCAATTTGGGGAAAATTCTCTTACTTGCAATCCAATTTAGATAAATGCGAAGGAGTGAATGCATGGATCCAATATCGATTTTGAATATGAGAAAGATCATTTCGGCCATTAGCTTGACTAATGACCAATTGCACATGATGCTCACTTATTTTCTTAACCCCTATTTGACTTATGTAATGTTATGGAATCTACTTGGACATTTTGATTTCGAATCATATTATCATCACGTTTCATGATCTGAAATACTAAATTGACGCGACGATGATAATTTGATATTAACAATCCTTTGAATTTATACCATTTGTCCAAGATATAATTCCATTGCATATTGAATCTAAATCTTATACATTGTATGTTACTACCAATTCTCACTTCAACCTTGTCGAAACCAAAATGAATAGAAGGGAAGGATAACCAAAAAATGATAGCATCAACAAAGCCTTTTGAAGGAGTCGAAGGGATGCTACAACCAAAAGTCAGGTGTGCTACAAGCTTACGAAGAGGTCAAAAGATTCGAAAGAACCCTTCCACTTCAATGATTCCCTTTCGAAGTAGGTGCTTCCACATGCATGAAGGCGTTTCAAATGGGTTGAGGAACACCTTTCGAAGGTAACAAAGTGCAACAACTCATATATGCGCCATAACTTTCGAAGCTAAGGGTTTCTCCTTCATTCACATTCCACTGAAGGATATTAGTCAAAACGACCTCTTCGAAAGCATGAACAAGCCTTTCGAACTGGTCAAAACCATTCATAATTAAGAAAGAGACCTTTCGCTGCAAAACCTTCAACATTTCGACTCAAAGATCAACCTATTGAAAGAGTTGAAAGCTCCTGCCTTTCCTTTCCTGCAATAACACAGCAACACAAAGTGGAGAAGCACACCAAACCCTTTCGATGAAGTCGAAAGCACTCCAATCCATTCAAATGCAATGCAGAGGGATACACAAGTGTTAAAGGTGATGAAAGGTCTATAAGGCTACCTGTGTCAAAAGCACTAAGTCGAAAGGTGCCAACCCGCACCTATAAATAAGACCCTAGGGGTCTGTTTTAGAGGAACCGAATTCTTTCACTCTACTCTTGTATTTTCTAAAAGCTGCAAACCTTAATTTTCAAATTAGATTGGGGATTTGATTATTTTGTACTACTTGAGTTTAATGAAAGAAAAATTATTGAATTTTGGGATATTTGGCTGATTTGATATTTCTATTAGATTATGTTCACAAATTTTCTTGTGTTAACTTGATTGAAGGGTCACCATTGAAGTGAGTCGAAACCATTAGTTTAACCAATAACCTTAGAGCCTTAACTCCTACTCTTAAATTGTTAAAAGGTTAACTTCCAAAGAAGTCAAAACCAATCTATCCAACCCATATCCTTACTCATTAAAGCCAACCTTAGGGTCTCTTCAACTGATTCGACAAGGAGGCTTTTGACAAAGTACTAAAGCAGATTAACTAGTTCGAAAGGAAATATAAGAAGGATTTTTAGTGTTTCGACTAAATCAAAAGGTACAATAAGAAGGAGTTCGACCAAAATAACCTATGCGCATAGAAAACTGAAGAGAATAGAATGGACTATAACCATCTTAACCTGATTAAGAAGCATCGACTACTTTCATCTATTTGAAAGGTCTCGAAAGAGTTACTTACACTTTGGATTCAACTTTGGGGTGTTGAAAAATTTTCGTGTTAACATTTTGGCGCTAGAAGGAGGGCTCGAGCCTCCATCCTTGTTGAACTTTCAACCCCACTTACCACTAACCCGATCTTATTCCAAGCCTATCTACTTTAAACTTTACATCATCTTGTTTAGCAAAGTCAAAACATCCGAGCAAGGTTCATCAGAACCACATCTAATCGGATTCTCCTATGGAACAATTAAGGATTCAAATCTACATGAAGAGAAATTGTTAAGAATAGAGGCTATAAGGATTATAAGGAAAAAGAAAGTGGAATCCTATGATCCAAATAAATGGAGTTTAAACCCTTTTCATATTGGCCCCACTCCTATCTTTGCCATAGGAGAAAAGAAAAATGAAAGTGATAACTTGTTTGATCAAATGAGGAAAACAATTCAATATTACACCAAAGGTACAATCTTTGAAGGAATGAAGGCTGATTACAACGACTTTGCACACAAATGGCATCAGGCAATGAGTGGGACACTACCAACATAGGAACTTCAAAGGGTTTTAAAAAGAAAACTAGTTGTTGAGGGTGAAACTCCAGAACCAAGTAATAAAAGATCTAAAAACCATCCTCAAAAGACAAGCTTCAAGTTGAGACTTCGTAAGGAATGCAATTTGATAACATCAACCGAGAATGTTTATCTGTTAACCAAGGAAGAGCTCAACTATATGCCTTTACAAAAGAAAAAACCTAAATATGAAAGGAATCTGGGAGGATCCTATTGCCACTACCACATGATGAATGGTCATGAAACAAATCAATGCAGAGCACTCGAAGGAATGATAATCAACTTTTTCAGACAAGGCAAATTTAGTGGGTTTGTATAGAGATCCTAGATGAATTCAATAAAGAACTACTTTACTAAGAAAAATCTACATGGTCGGGAGTAGAATTCTCTTTGCACTTGGACATTACCTTAAAAGGTCAAAGCCTTTTTCCGTGCCGAATTAGCTAGGTCAAAGCGCGTCCTGGATGGAGGTTAGAGTAAGCCTATATCCATGCCACGCTATGGCCAGGTTAAAGCATCGACAAGCCCTTACCACACTATGGCTAGGTCAAGACGCCTCCTGGAGGGAGGATGGAGTAAGCCCTTGGTCCCGCCACGCTATGGCCTAGCCAAGGCACCGAACAAGCCCTTGATCGCGCCATGCTATGGCCAGGTCAAGGCACTTCCTGGAGGGAGGATGGAGTAAGCCCTTGGTCCCGCCATGCTATGGCCTGGCCAAGGCACCGAACAAGCCCTTGATCGCGCCACGCTATAGCCAGGTCAAGGCGCCTCCTGAAGGGAGGTTGGGTAAGTTCTTGTGTCCTGCATGTCGGTAAGCTAACCAAGCGCACCGGACAACAACAGACTAAGACGTCCAAGCCCAAGAAGCGACATATCAAATAGCGACTAAGACGTCCAAGCTCGAGAAGCAGCAAATCAATCAACAACAATTTACAAAGCCTAAAGGGTAACACATGTCAAAAGAGTCAAAACCCGAGGAGCGGTACAAAATAGAAGGCTTAAATAAGAATCTGCAGCCTACGACTAATTATCAAAGAAGAATTTATGAACTTCACTTATTAATACCCGAATCAGGGTTTCAGGTCTTTACTAATAATCTATGGTCTTCATCATACCCGAATCTAGGTTTCAGGGCTATTATTAATTACTTATTTCACTCATTGATGCTCGAATCTGGGCTTAATATTTCTATCTGGAAGAATATTATTATGGAGTTCTTGTTATCATCCATAAATACCCGAATCTGGGTTTTGGATTTTCTAACTTTTAAATTTCGTTCATTAATGCTCGAATCTGGGTCACTTGATTTCTACTACAAATTTTCAGACAATAATTTCTGGACTTCTATTACACGATCATTATCGACTATCTATTAGCTATCTCCAGAAGATGAATTTCTAAACATCTATAATTAAATCCTTGATTGAATTTATGGTTTTCTACCATCGAATTTCTGGTATTCCACCAATATAATTAAAGTTGAATTCCTGGTTCTCTCCATCATTACTAAATATGGGTTTCAAAACATCCAACCGTATTCAATTCTATAGTTACTTTTCACTTATTATCATTTGATTACATAATGATCTGTTAACCTCCGCCAATAATTTAGATAAAATTCTATATAGATTTCATGTTTATGATAAGGAATATTGTTTACTTCGTACTTTTCAAGGAAAGGAGATCAGTAATGAGGATTGAAAGATCCAGCAGATACAAAAGTCATAGTACCAAGTTATCAGAAAGTTGATTCAGAAACGACATTATAAGAAAGGACTACAGGCCAGGTGATATTTACAAAATTTTCATAGTTTCTGAAATTATTTACATGTATATGGTACAAAAATATATGTTTCACAAATCTTGAACAGCCTTATCTAGATTCTTGGCAATTAAAGGATGAACGATGTGATGAATTGCAATACGAAGAGCTTCCTTAAGCTTCTTCTCTTTTTTCCTTATCTTATCGGCGTATTCAATAGATTCAATGTGGGTCTTTAAAACACGATTAAAGGCTTTGTTTGCACCTTTGAGAGTTTTATTTTCCCTTTCTAAATCAGCAATACGCTTTTGAAGAAGATATTTTTCACGTTCAAGTTTCTGAATCTTAGCTACCTACTCATTTATGCGCTGTGAGTACCTTACTTTCTGTTATTCATCAAAATATTTCATCATCTCAAATTTGACTTTCCTACACCATTCTCCTACTACCTATTAACAAGAAAACTTGTTAACACCCCAAAGTAGGATAAAGGTTTAGAAATGTCTTTCTAAGCTTCTTTTGATCAAGTAGAAAAGATAAAGATCTTATTTGCCTTCTTTGATTAACCCTCTGAATAAATCTTTATTGTAGCAACTCTTTCTTTTATGACCTTTCGACTTAGTCGAAACTCTTATACTCCTTTCTATCAAGTCTTTCCAGTTTGGTGAAGTTGCTTGATTATCCTTTCGAAGCCTTACTTTCGATTCGGTTGCGAAACACTAATGATAACACTAAGGGTTCGAGAGTATAGTTTGTCTAGATGGGTTTCGACCTTGTCGAAAGCTAGATTCTCAAATGACTTGGGTTTGACTCTGAAATCTAAGGTAATATGAGCTTGGCTCTAGGTTCTGACTCATTATAAAGTGAGTGTTTGGTGAGTATGGTTTGGAATTAAGGATTTGGGTTATTTTGGAAAAATAAGAGGGTTCGACACAATTGGAAGGTGAGTTTAGATGAGGGAGATGCCTGTAGAACGCAGTTAAATCAAACAAAAGCCTTCAAACAGTAACACAATCTAAAATATAATAATCTTTCCTTTATTAATGCAATGTAGTCTATACTGATCAATTTCCCCTAATTTGATTTACAAATTAGGGTTTACAAATTTGCAAAGTTCAGAAAATAAAAGTGTAGAGTGAAAGAATTAGGATCCCTTAAACCAGACCCCTTAGGTCTTATTATAGATACGGGTTGGCACCTTGCGACCCTGTACTTTCAACCTGGTTAGAAGGTGGTTTTAGATACCTTCTGACTCCTTTGACGCTTACGCATCCCTTTGCAATGCTTTCGAATGGGCTTGAACACTTCCGTCTTCGTCGAAAGGGATGGTTGCGCCTTTTCCTTTTGCGTTGCTTTTTTGTCATAAGAAGCAAAGGTATGAGCTTTTGACTCTATCGATAGGTAGTTTCCTATGGTTTTGAAATTGTTGAAGTGTTGATGATTCCGACGTGGTAGGTAGCTTCCAAATGTATGCTTGCGAATTGATGTGGAAACTCTTTGGATATTAAAGGCTTTGACCGGTTCGATAGGCTTGATTTTGCTTTCGAAAGGGTTGTTTTGATCAAGGCATCTTTCAGAGTAGTTTGAATGAAGGCGAAACCTTTGGTTTTGAAAGGTTTGGCACGCATATGAAGGGTCATTATCCATTGTCTTCAAAAGGTGTTTCTTCAGCTCCTTCGAAAGGCCTTTATGCATGCGGAAGCACCTGTTTCGAAAGGGAACCATTAAAGCGGAAAGGTGCTTTTGACCCTTTCGACCCCTTCGAAAGGTTGTAATACTTCTGGCCTTTGGCTGTACCTCCCTTTGACTCCTTCAAAATGTCTTGCATGAGCTATTATCTCTTATTCTTCTTTGTCTTCTACTCATTCAGGTTTCGAGAAGGTCGAAAGGGTATTTGGCAGTAACATTTGTCCCCCTTGCGAAGGGATGCCCTTGACTTTCCAAGTCAATCATTTCGAATCCCTCAATGTTTCTCGCCTTTTCATATTCCAGTGTAAATCTTGGTCGTTCATTTAAATTTGATCGAGCGGTTTTCCGTCTTTGATGACTTTTCTTATAAACTAAGTTCTCTTCTTCCCCCCTTTCATTTATTTGTAATCAAAATAAACTTCGAGAAGACATCAAAGTTCTTAAACTCTCAAATAATTTTCATCTCCAACAAACAAGAATTCTGATCTAAAGTAAGTTTCTATTATCTTGCTTTTCAAAAATTTTCATTTCACAGTGAATTTTGATTTCTAAAACCTTTACATTTCGGATTTGAACTACTATTTTGATTCAACTGAAATCGTTTAAGCTTTTATTTGCCTTAAAGAATTCTATAATTTAATTTCATACCTTGATTCGATTTGTTTTTCTGTTAATTTTCATTCTAAACCTACCTGATTCGAATTTTACTGTTATTATTATTTTTAAAGAATTCGAATCTTCATCTCAAAGATTTTATGAGTATAAATGGTTAATTCGCGCTCAAATCCACTTTGTTATTTTTTTTGAATTTCTGGGTTGATATCGGATTTGGGAATAAGGAGATTTCAATTTACTTCGCATAGAAGTTTTGAGCTGTACGAATCAAAATTTGGCGCTACAATTTTACCTTTCTACCCCTTCGAAAGGGATTAAGGCGGCAACCCATATTTTGCTTTTTTAGCCCCTTTTGATAGGGTCGAAAGATAACTTAGTGCTTCATTTAATTGACCTCATTGAAAGGTTTTATAGTTAGTATGAAGTCAACCTCTTCGAAAGCAGTTTTGTACTTTAGTGTTTTCCAATACCTTTCGAAGAAGTTGGCAAATGTGTCTTACTAAATAATTACTTAATACATACTTTCAAAAGCATAAACTTTGTCTTATAGGTTTCGCAACCTTTAGTACATACTTACTTCCAATTTGTTTAAGTTAGAGATACATACATTTTGTAAACTGGATTGAAGAAAGGATACTTTGTATAAGTTGTGAATCAAGTCAAACGTTTCGACTTAGTCGAAACCTATTGTATTTATTAAAATTTAGTTTTTGGTATGCTTTTGCTACCATGCACCCCTTTCGACTCCGTCGTAACCTTTTGTAATTAATTGTGACTCGATCATTATCTTTTACCAATGTCATCGAAACGTCCCAAGTACTTTTATTTTTTATCAATATGATTCTAACTTAAAACCTTTCGACTTAATTGGCATATAAGGTTTCGACAGCATTCAGATTCCCTTATAGAAACTAAGTCCAAGGGTTTTGACAGCGTCGAAAGATTCTTTTCCTTCGTTTATTGAACATTGGTAGCATATACTTTGTTCAAATTTGTTGTGTAGCTTTTAACTACTCCCTTTTAATAACAAAGCTTCTATTGAGCCTTCGACATTGTTGAAAAGTGTTTGTTGGACGTATACTTCTGACCTCCCTTTAATTCGACCCCGTCGAAAGCTCAGTAAATTTCGTACTTGAGCTTTGGACATTGTTGAAGGGTGTTTGTTGAGAGTCAACCTCTATTTTCCCATTTGACTCTGTCGAAAGCTCAATAAATCTCATTTTTTTAACTTTAACACTCTTTCAAGAATATGAAGTTTCATGCTTTGCTTGATGTTCAAATTATTGTAATAGGTTTCTAATAATAATTGAAAAGAACGTTAATTTCATAACAAATCATAATTTCTAACTGAAATAATTTCACCTGGCAGAATCATGGGCTCACCCAAGAAGATTGAATCCACCTCCAAACATTCCTTAATATCCACCCAGGATGAGGTGGATGCAATTCTTAAGGACTTTGGCATTATAGGGGTGGAAGCCATTCCCCCTACCGATAAACACACCATCCACAACCCTCTTGAAGGGTACTTTGCCTACACAACAATCCATATTTGGCATGGAGGATTCCTTCCCTTCTCGGACTTTTATCCAAGTTTCTGACCCATCTCGATGTTGCTCCTATACAACTATCACCCAATGTGTATACCTATCTTTTAATCCTGGAGCTTATGGCATTGGAGTCTGACATTCCCTCTCTTAATGCTGAAGTGCTGAATTATCTTGTTCGGTTGGTCAATCTTAGCAACTTGATTAACCAAATATTCAAAGCTAATCCCTCTAAAAAGCTAATATATGAAGGGGTGAATAAATTCAAGGATTGGGAAACACAGCTCTTCTTTACTAAGTGCTTTCCCAACATTACTGGGGTTTTCTCTTCTCCGTGTAAGTTATTCACAGTCTTTGTTTCTCCATTTAATTACCTTCCTTTGCTAATCTATGCATCTTTGCTAGGCGCTTGTAACATCCCCTATTTAGAGGCCTAAAGCTAAGCGCTACAGATGCTACAGTCATTTATAGTATTAACTTCCGGCGACTAAATACGGTTATGTTAATGGTATCTATAATATCAGAAGCACTTGAATATGAAACAAATCATAGATTTCCAAAAAAAAAATTCCATTACATTTCAGCACACGTGTTCCATATTCATAATACATAATCCTAAAACATTTCTCTGGCAATGATAAAATATACTTATTACAAAATAAGCCAAGAGCGACTTATGAAGATGCTCTCTTGGATGATCAGGGTCTTATAGTCATAATTGACTTAATACATACACAACGGAAATAAACACAAAACAAAGAACCGCAACTCCTAAATAGCTATCTGTTAGCCTCCTACTCGCCTCCAGTAGCTTTATTTGTCATCCTACTAAAAACCTGAAAGAACCTCAACCCTCAGCATACTTAAATCAATTTTGAGCACCCAAGAGTTTAAGGGGAAAAACATAAACTTCGAGTCAGACATAAAGCCTGGTGTGAATAATATTATACATCCCGGTTATTAATGTCAAGTGAGACCACGCCGCTTAGTGGAACGAGTTTCCCCTCACTAACATTCTTTTAAAACATATCTTTTGCAAATCTTTTCCTGCAACCAAAACTAGTTAAATAATGTAAATCATCATCATGTAAACATACATATCAGGTAATAAAAGAACTATATGTTCAAACACTTTAGTTTTGTTTGGCTAACTATTAACCTTTGGCTTACTCGGGCCTACCAGACAAAATAACAAAATAATCTAACATCTGTTAGACACACCTCTTTTGGACGGTCTGTCCTTAACTATCTGTTAAATACTTCTCTTCTGAATGGTCTGTCCCTAACTTAACATCTCCTAGTGTCACCTGATCCTAATAGTTTTGCGGGCTCACCAATAACCTATATGTATACAAATATATATTTCCTTCTGTGTGTAATCATAATTTTAGTCTTACCTGTGACAAAGCCCTACACACTGGAATTTTGGACTAAATTAGCTGGGCCAATAGCCAATGTATAGGGCACGGCCCTGTACCAGTCATATCTGGTATTCTAATGTCCGAGTCATTTTACTTAGGGATTTCTTCCCATAATTTTCCTTGAAAACCTTTTTCAAAATGATTTAAAACCTTTAAATCAACTCACACAAGGAAAATACATATACTCTATGCTTTACTCAAAATCACTTTGCTATGTTGTATATATATACTTTACTCAAACCTTAGTTGATGAAAATATTAAACGCTTGAATGTATCCCTTTGGATTGTATTGAAAGCATCTCTTTCGATACCAAGTAAAACCCTTTATTTATCTAGGCCGAAAGGCCAAAACTTCCCTTTCAAAACCATCCTTAAAACCCTTTCGAAACCTTTGAAAACCTTCCTTTCAAAAGCTTTAAAACCTTAGACATCAAATCTTAAAATACTTCAAAACATTGCCTTTAGAAAACCTTGGAAAACCTTCCATTTCAACCCTTTCGAAACCATCAGAAAACACCACCTTTCGACTCCTTCGAAACCCTTTGGGGAACTGCCCCTTTGAAACCATTTAAAATACCTTTCAAAAGCATCAACCCTTTAGAAACTCAAACCTTTCGAAAGCACTTGGGTTCAATTTAAAACATGTGAAAAAACACCTTTTGAAACCATTTAAGTCGAAACCATTCTCTTTTGAAACCATTCGGTTATACTTCAACAGAACAAAAAAGGGTCTATGAAATCATTTAAGTCGAAAGCCTACCTTTTGAAAGCTCCCTAAGTAAAGATTTGATGGTGTCGAAACCATCTCTTCGAAAGCATTGGAGAAGTGGCTAATTTTTAAAAACAAAGTATACCTTCCGAAACCATTAACGTCGAAAGGTAGAAAGGTGGCAGCTAGGGGTTTCGACCCCTTCGAAAGCATTACTTAAAATAAAAGAGTGCAACCTATTCAAAACCTTTCCTTTTAAATTATTTGACCCAGTCGAAAGCCAACTGAGTCGAAACCTAACCTTTCGAAAGCAAAGCAGGCGCTACCTTTTATTTTAATACAAGACATACTCCAACCCCTTCGGAACCTAGCGTTTCGACTAAGTACCCTTTGCCTTTATCCAATGCTCTACGTACCAAGCAGCTTGATACCAAGCACATTGGTATCGAAACCAATGGCGGCGAAAGGTCTGGGTCGGAATCCCCTGTGCCGAAAATGGCGGAACATGCTAAAATCATGTTATTTTTGTTTTTAACTTAAAAGAGAAACACTTTTTAACTAACCTGCTATTGTTTTCAAATTTCCATTGCTTGCTAAATATCCTTTTCAAAAGTGCTGCCAATATTTTCAAAAATAAACTATAATTTTATTTTACAAAATACCCCTTCTCCTTAATTAAGTATATAAAACATTTCAGTCCCATACCTTAACTAATTTTATATATTCATCAAAACACTTAGGAAAATTCTATAAAAATTCAAAAAATCCTTTTCAATATGTTTTCTAACATATATAAATCTCAGACCCAAATAATTATTTATTTTTCCATAAATAATTTATAACATAATAAATCATTTTCTTCATAAGAAAATTAATAAAAAATCCACATTAATTCATAAAATTATAAAAATTAAAACCCATCTCTAAAATATTATTTTTGATCCACATTTAAATTCGTAAGGCATTTAGATATCATTTAATAGGGTTTTCATGTCAAACATATCATAAAAATCAATATAAATATGCATAGATCATCAACAAGTATATATAAACTTTTAATCATTCAAAACATGGCATACACATGCAAAAATACTTCGGATTATCCTTAAAAGCGTAAACCATAAGAAAATGAGATGTTAATCAACACATTATACTTTTAGTCCATTTTACTCCATTTATCTATTCATTAATATGGCACGGCTACCCCCTCAATTTAATCACAAATCTCAATCCATTAATCAACACATTATTTTATTTAGTTTAACTAATTAAATATCCTAAATAATGTTACTAAAAATATGGGGTGTTACAGCGCTTTTGCTAAAGGGCTAAATGAAGAAGATAAGAATATAGTGGAGTTGTAGATTGCCGCTTCGAGTAAGATTGGGAACACGTTAACTTTATTGAAACCCACATACAAAAACTTTCCCTCTTGCCAGCTGGTCAGAGGATACTTGGCCAACCTCCTCTAGTCCAACATACATCACAAAGCAAGCACTTCCTCTCTTTGGCAGACCCGCATAACTTCTCCCCGATGTCACCAATCTGTCTCGATCACTCTGGTAAGTTTAAACGCTGTACTTGTAGATTATTGCTGCGTTACTTTTCAAATCACTTTATTGACTCATAACTTGTTTGAATTTTCTGCAGCTGCTCCATAGGTTGAACAACCTTCAAGTGATCCGGCTCTCCCTACTTCAACTTCTCGTGCGCCATCTTTTTCCCAAGCTATTGCTATATCAAAGATGGCCGCCAAAAGAAAATTGGGTAAAACAACTATGGTGGAACCATCCCTATAGAAAGCCAAAATTGTCGAAGTTCCCGATTCTCCACCACAAGAAGAGGGGGGGTTTGTCGATATTGACAAAACTCCATAAAATCCAACCATCAAAGCTTCTCACGATCAACCTAAGAAAACTCCCACAAAAGTTGATCCACTCTCACGCATTATCATCTCAAGGTCTCCAAGTGTGATTGAGCAAATACAGAAGGATTTGGGGACTTCGACCCCTTCTCAAGAGCTTATCCCTTCTAGACCATCATCGCCTACGTGCTCAAGCAATTTTGAAAAGATAGTCCAATCTGTAACGACCCGCTATTTTGGACTATTCGCATCCACACATATCGGACTTGAATAATTCAAAATACCGAATTGTTAATTTAAATTTGGAAAAACTTAATATATACAGTAAACAAATAATCACAGATCACAGGCACAGAGTAATAATTGCAGCGGAAACAAAAGATAGTAGTTCATGAAGCTACTATATACATATCAGAGTCAAATAAGGTACAACAGATGTCTCAAATACAATAATCAAATACAATATCAGAATACAATCACTGGAATCAACCGGATATCTGAAAGCTGGATAGATAGCTGGATCTCCAAGCGAAGCTCCAACTCCAAAGGCGAGTCTCGAATACTAGTACACTCAGTCTGACCCGAGCGTAAAGCAAAACACAAAACACTCGAGTCAGGATTAACATTCTTATATCAATAAATCCAACTCAAGTGAAATAGCAACTGAAATACAAGTAACTCAAAGGATGTTTGGAATAACCATCCTTTAAGGATCCGTCAAACTATCTACTATGTAGTAGTGTACGATAAGTAGATAATGCCTATCAGTAATATAAAGTATCAAAATAGTGTTAAGGCGTTACCATTATCCCCCTTAACACATTTTATATAAGCGTTATAGTCTATACAACACTGTAAACTCCACCATAAACAAGTGGGATATCAGGGAGTACTCCATAGGTATAACACAAAACAAATCATAGTGGTCGCATATATAGGAATACAAGTATGACAAGGCACATGAGGCAATAACCAAGGTAGTGAAACTACCGTTTGCCTGATCCGGACTGGTGAGAACGCATCGCCGCAGCGATCACAACACCGCGAAACAACACTCCCAAATCAAGGGTGCACCAATCGACAACAAGTAATGAGTAGTTTTCGAAGAAGTGTGTTCGCTCGAGGAAGCTAACCCCATTTGGCCCGGCACGGCTCCTGTTTTAGTCATTTCCAATTTGACACAACTGTCAAGGCTATCCATTATCGTTCTCTTTCTTCAGTCATCACGTACATCATTCCAACCACTTTATTCTGGATCATACTCCGCGCATAGTTATTAAAGTGGTTTTCGGTTTAGACAGTGAGTATGTCCCTAAACGATTCCGGTCTCTTAAATAACTTTCGTAATTATTACACCGATTGGTCGTTTAATATATTTCAAACCAAATCAAATTCAATTTTATAAACAAATATTTCATTTGTCTTTATATATCAATTTCCAAAATTTTACGTTTCAAAACTTCCAAATTACCATTTCAAAATCTTATAATTCAATTTCAATATTTATTTAAAATAATTCAAATATCAATTCAATTTCATATACAAGTTTCATTCCGAAATCATTTAAATTATTTAATTTAACATTCAAATCAATTTAAATTCATTAATCGATTTCATTCAATATTCGTTAAATAAATTTATCATTTAAAACCATTTCCATTAAATTTCCAATTCATTAAATCAATCACTTACGTTCAACTTCATTATATCACAGCTTACAAATATAATTAAGTTTAATTCGTCAAGTCAAATTATTTAAATTACAAGTCTTACATTTGTTTCAATAAATCACATTTTATTTCTTGTTAAAGAAATTCGATTTCACTTATTTATTTACTTAGTTACAAATTTCATAACTTAATTATTTCATAACTCAACTTTACTTATTAAAGAAGTTCAATTTCACTTATTATGAAGTTCAATTTCACATATCAAGAATTCAATTTCATTTAATTATCAAATAATTCAATCTTATTTAATTATTAAATAATTTCAAAAACTTAATTTTTAAATAATTTCAAACTTGATAATTAAATTTTAAACAACATTCTTTCACCAACTACTATGTTAATGTTTTGTTTCGGATTATTACATATTAACATTTTCCTTTCATAAAAATTCAAATTCCAACTTCATTTTAAAACCTTATTATTTATTCAAATAAAATCTTTATTTTATTTTTAAATCAAATTATTGACCAATCGGGTTTTATTTAATTCTCTATCCTAGGTCAAGTTCATTTGGGTATTTATCATTTCAACCCGATTCCAATTCAATTCAAAATCAAAGCATAGCAAAGGGAACTTGCAGTGTGATAACTGGGATGGTGTCAAAGTAAATAAACAAGCAATAGCAAACATCAATAACAATCCAATAATTAATTCAAATAATCCCGAAATAATCGTATTAATTTACATTGTTGTTTGTGCAAATTAATATAATTATTTCTAGAATCTACACTATCATTTCATGTAGATTAAAGATTATTACACTAATATTAATACGGTTCTTCACTTGGTATCTACTATTCAATTTCATACTACATCGATTTAAACAACATGCATTTAAATGGTTCAAGGTGTATTTTACCAAATTTCTACTTGTCAATTAATCTAACATTTAAAGGGTCATATTATGCAAATGTCATCAAATCAAATTTATCACATATATCAAATTTAACTATCCTACATCAATTTCGATTTCAAATTATTTATCACTTACAACATTTACAATTTAACGTCCAATGTCATCATCAAACAATCAATCATTTAACAACCAAACTGGATTATCATTATATAAATAACAGACAATGGTGTCAGATGTCACAGGTGAACTGATACAGGTAATAGCATATATAACAGTGTAATTAACTAACAGCAGCACATTTCAATTGTCATTTCAATTGAAATCAAATTTAATAAATAAAAGAACGTTAATCGTGAGTGATTGCTCACCTTTCGAGGTTAGAGAGATTTGGTACTGAAATGGGTTACGAATCCAAGCACGGATTTCAGAGTACGACACGATGGACATGATTCGATGAAGAAACAGGTACGATGGACAAAGCTGATAAAAGGAATTGATAAAGCGAATCAGAACCAACTTGATATAAACTGAATATATATATACACACACACATTATATTTTAGTTTAAAATAAAACACATACCTTTCACAAAATTCCCTTTTTAAAATTTATAACCCATATATTTCCTTCAAAGATTTCCAAATGGACAATCAAACATAAATAATTTAAAGCTATTTCAAAACTATTTCAAAATATTAAAATAGAATTATATACATATATTTCAACACATTATGCCCGAAATCTAACTTTACTATATATAAATATTGACAACATCAACGTCAGTAGGCTACTGTACTTTATATACGAGCTTATGCCTTTTTATAAAGCAAATCAAAATGACATAATATATGTAGTACTCCTTTCTTAAAATATATACTGTACTTATACAAATACAACCTTTATAAACTATATATATACCTACATACGTTTACAAAAATGTAATACTGCCTTAATTAAAACAACAGTTATATTATTTAGATAACTATAAATGAATGGAATGGTCACGTGTATATATATATATAACTTATGAATAACATCGCAGATTCATCTACATGCCTTATATAAGCTTATGTATGCATATAAACAAGCAGATTTTTTTTTGTAAATTGTAAAGCCTTTTATATATGTAAACAAACAGGTTAAAATATATATACATAACACTGTTATAACTCGACCCGACAAAATATAATCTATTCACTAATATATATAGAACTTTTATGGTATGACACTTGAACATACTTAACTTATATATAAATACACAACATATCACTTTATATATATAAAGTAAAACGACACCATACAAACTATATATATTTGAATCATGTAACAGTTACGTACAAGAATGCATATGGTCTGATGTACATGCAGACACCATCAATATATATACCGTGCTTTATAAACGATTATACACTTTGTATACATATATGTTATAGCTAACTTTATCTATAGACAACTATCAAAAGTATAACTTATCAATGACAGAATATACCTTTATATAAACAATTCTTACATAAATTATTATAACTCTTATAACAGAGAACATTAATAACTTTGAACATATATATACTTAACTTATAAAAATCGAAGTTAATATATAACTGGTCAGTATAATAACTAGTAAACAATAATAACATAAAAATATAATATATATATATATATATATATATTACCTAGCAAGAAGAGGAGAAGTGGAAAAACTGGAGGAAGTTCCTGACGGTGGCTCGACTAGGCTTGCGTCGGCCTGGGTGGGGATCAAGAGAAGAGGTGAAAGCAGGGCGGAGGTGGCCAGGGATGG
Source organism: Allium fistulosum (assembly GCA_030737815.1). Classification (NCBI taxonomy): domain Eukaryota; kingdom Viridiplantae; phylum Streptophyta; class Magnoliopsida; order Asparagales; family Amaryllidaceae; genus Allium; species Allium fistulosum. The sequence continues at coordinate 416,181,276 of CM060907.1, read as the reverse complement.
TGGTAGCAGACTGTTCGGCCATGGGCTGCCTCGGCTAGATCTAGGTGCGTGGATGAAGATGGAGAGTGAGATGTCTCGGCTGAGTTTGGGTTTGAGGAAAGAAGTTGTGGCGATGGGTGATGGCGGCGGTTGAGGTCGGGTCTGGGCATAGCAGAGGGGACGAGTGGGTTAGAGGATGGGAAGAGATGGCAAAGTTAGGGGTGATCGGCCATGCAAAGGAAGAATGGGTTATGAACGAAAAGTGGAAGAGGAAATGTTCAGATTTGTGCTTGCCTTCATTTATATATTTAATTTCACTTGAAGAAAGAAAAAAAAGTAACAGAAAGAAAGTGGAAACGTGGCTCCTATGGTCATGGGAAGAATATGTACAGGCTATGGGTAAATATATATCATATTCCCTTTGAAATGAACCAGAAAGAAGGTAGGAAAAATGAATTTGCAGATGCAGGCTTCACTATACAAAGAACTGTAAAATATAAAACATACGAAACCCCTTTTTTTTTTAAGTTCTGTTTGAAATGAATGTACATAAATGGAGCAGAAGAAAAACAGCCAGGGAATGGAAGAGAGTGAACGAACCAAATGAAGATGAAAAGAATGAACAGGCTATATTAAATTGTATTGGAATGGAACCGAGAAAACGAGTGAACCAAGAAAAAGCAACAGTCAATAATAATTATGGGAATATGAAAAACAAGCGACTATTGGATTTCAACGGTTAGGTAGATGAAAGAACAGGAACCCAAAAGGTTAAAATCGTTTTTCACGGATTCCACTGTGTACCGGGATTCAAAATACACAATTGAATATACTGTAGAGATCAGCACGACGAGACGATCAAAACGGTATATAGATATTAGTGGTATGATTGAATTATAAAAATTCGAATTTTTATACTAGCGGAAAATGCAGGAAATACACAGAAAAATAAGATCGACGGAGCTAAAGAAGTCCAAATTTGGAAAAACGAAAAATGATGTCTTGCTCAGAAGATGATTTAGAATTTTTCTATGTAAAAATATTTAGGTTTCGAAAACATTTTATTTTCATTGCTTTTTAACTGATTAACTTGAAGTAAATTTACTCACGAAATAAACTTTCATAATTTCGGACGAAAATTTACAGTTTTCTATGTTTAATTAGACGCATTCCAAATATCAAATTTATATTTCAAAATTTTATCGTTTAAAATTTCACCAAAATTTTAACTAATTACGTTATTAAAACAGTTAAAATTTATGGGTCGTTACACTCTCCCCCACTCAAAACTTTTCGTCCCTGAAAAGGAAGGAGGTAGGAGAATAGAACCAACCAGAAAGAAAAATGGCTTTGAAAACAAAATAAACAACTAATTTAAAGCCATATAAATTTAAACTTAAATTAATTAATATTCAATAATTTGATTTAATCCATTCTTAATTATTTCTAAATTTTATTATCTTATTATCCAATTGTGTTTAATTAACAAATTTCTAAAATCATAAATTAGAATAGTCATTTAAAAAAAATCATATTTATTCAACAAATTTAATTCTTCTTTATTCCAAATTATTATTAAGTTTATTTCACTTAATATATCTTATTACATATATTTAAACCATATAAATTAATTTAAACAAATTTCAATCTAAATTAATTTATATTTTTCAATTTGGTTAAATCCATTTATATTAAATCAATAAATAGTCATTCGATTTAAATTTGTTAGTTCAACTATTAATTCTAATCATATAAATTTCTTTTTAAATCAATTAATATTCAATAATTGATCTTAATTCAAGGTATTTCATTAAGCTGATTCAATTCAATTTGTTAATTCTTTCAGAACAAAATTTACTTATTTATCTCATTCAATTAACTTATTATTCTATCATCTTTATTAGCATCTTTTTATAATTAAAATCTAAGTGCATAACATTTATTATAAACACTCAAATTTTACTTATAAAATTATTTTATATTGTATATTATCCAATTACATTTTAACTTATGAATAATTTAGGTAAGTTATATTGAAATGCAATTTAGTACTATACAAATAAAATTTTCAATTTCAATTATTTCAAGTTTAAATACTTATTCAAAATTTAGCTTTATTTAAAATTGATAACATCTTTTAACATGATTTTTAAGAATTAAATTTCTGTTTAATTCCAAACCCTTTAGAAATAATTATGTATATATATTAAATCAAATTAAATTTAAAATAATATACCCTTATATATATAAATCAATTTATACTTAAGAAATTCAAATCAAAATATTTCCCAAACAAAACCGTAGCAAAGCTACAGAATGGTTTCTCCACTTCGAAACTCGAAAATGAATGTCGATGATGCGGCCGCCATCACCGAAATTATTTTCCAGCGACAAAGAGAAGAGCACTGATTTCAACATTTTAAAATTCTTTGAAAACGGTTTCTATTTGAAAATACGTTCAATAATATACACTTTAAAAATTTAAAAACCAAAGCTTGAAATCACTGGAAATTAAATTCTCAAATTCTAAATTTAATTTCATTTCAAAATCTAAATCAGTTTATAAACCAAGTTCATAAATTCATTTATCGAACAATAGATGAAAATCAAATATTATCATTTCAAACAACGAATTATTTTACCTCTTTTTTTCAGAAAATTTTACTTATATATTTATAATATAATCATACAAAATTATTTCATTTACCAAATTTGGAAACAATATTGTGTCAGTTTTCTCTGCTCAAGTGTTTTGGAAATCCTATCGATAGCGTTGATCAGACGAATCGATCGGAAACCCAAATCAACATCAACAACTCAAACAACACGGCATATATTAAAACATTTATATATTAGTTTACAAATACATTTCTTTGCTCGACGATACATGAATGAATTTTCAAAATAAGGATAGGGTTTCAAATTTGATGGACTCAAATCAAAGAGAAATTTGATTCGAAGATAAGTTCGAAACAAAGATATGATGATTAATAAAAAGTAGGAAGATTGTTAAATTTATATAAATCGCGGGCAACCTTAACCGGGTCAACCGTGACTTCAAGAATAAGATCAATGTAGAATTTCGAGGTAAATCGACATTTGATCTCAAGAGATAGAATTTGGCATAACCAAAGATGTCAGCATTTAAACCGAGGATATATAAATCTCTGGTGAATCGATTCTATCATAAAAGAGTTTCACCCTTTTACAAATCAAATTTGAGATTGGCGGGACCGCCAACTAATTATAAAGATCATTCAAGATGGAGTTATGGGATACTCCGGAATTTGAAGACGAATAGTGAGGGACACGAATGGATTTTGGAACCGCGGGGAACGTTCCAAAATTCAAAGGAATCAAGTAAAAAGGAAGAGATTCAACTCGAATGAAAGTGATTCTGTAAATACATTTACCCTATATGTTAAGTTTTGCCTAGAGCCAAAGCTCTGATACCAACTGTAACGACCCGCTATTTTGGACTATTCGCATCCGCACTTGTCGGACTTGAATAATTCAAAATACCGAATTGTTAATTTAAATTTGGCAAAACTGAATATATACAGTAAATAAATAATCACAGATCACAGACATAGAGTAATAATTGCAGCGGAAACAAAAGATAGTAGTTCATGAAGCTACTATATACATATCAGAGTGAAATAAGGTACAACAGATGTCTCGAATACAATAATCAAATACAATATCAGAATACAATCACTGGAATCAACCGGATTTCTGAAAGCTGGATAGATAGCTGGATCTCCAAGCGAAGCTCCAACTCCAAAGGCGAGTCTCGAATACTGATACACTCAGTCTGACCCGAGCGTAAAGCAAAACACAAAACACTCGAGTCAGGATTAACATTCTTATATCAATAAATCCAACTCAAGAGAAATAGAAACTGAAATACAAGTAACTCAAAGGATGTTTAGAATAACCATCCTTTAAGGATCCATCAAACTATCTACTATGTAGTAGTGTACGATAAGTAGATAATGCCTATCAGTAATATAAAGTATCAAAATAGTGTTAAGGCGTTACCATTATCCCCCTTAACACATTTTATATAAGCATTATAGTCTATACAGCACTGTAAACTCCACCGTAAACTAGTGGGATATCAGGGAGTACTCCATAGGTATAACACAAAACAAATCGTAGTGGTCGCGTATATAGGGATACAAGTATGACAAGGCACATGAGGCAATACCCAAGGTAGTGAAACTACCGTTTGCTTCATCCGGACTGGTGAGAACGCATCACCGCAGCGATCGCAACACCGCGAAGCAACACTCCCAAATCAAGGGTGCACCAATCGACAACAAGTAATAAGTAGTTTTCGAAGAAGTGTGTTCGCTTGAGGAAGCTAACCCCATTTGGCCCGGCACGGCTCCTGTTTTAGTCATTTCCAATTTGACACAAGTGTCAAGGCTATCCATTATCGTTCTCTTTCTTTAGTCATCACGTACATCATTCCAACCACTTCATTCTGGATCATACTCCGCGCATATTTATTAAAGTGGTTTTCGGTTTGGACAGTGAGTATGTCCCTAACCGATTCCGGTCTCATAAATAACTTTCGTAATTATTACACCGATTGGTCGTTTAATATATTTCAAACCTAATCAAATTCAATTTTATAAACAAATATTTCATTTGTCTTTATATATCAATTTCCAAAATTTTACGTTTCAAAACTTCCAAATTACCATTTCAAAATCTTATAATTCAATTTCAATATTTATTTAAAACAATTCAAATATCGATTCAATTTCATATATAAGTTTCATTCCGAAATCATTTAATTTAACATTCAAATCAATTTAAATTCATTAATCGATTTAATTCAATATTCGTTAAATAAATTTATCATTTAAAACCATTTCCATTAAATTTCCAATTCATTAAATCAATCACTTACGTTCAACTTGATTATATCACAGCTTACAAATATAATTAAGTTTAATTCGTCAAGTCAAATTATTTAAATTACAAGTCTTACATTTGTTTCAATAAATCACATTTTATTTCTTGTTAAAGAAATTCGATTTCACTTATTTATTTACTTAGTTACAAATTTCATAACTTAATTATTTCATAACTCAACTTTACTTATTAAAGAAGTTCAATTTCACTTATTATGAAGTTCAATTTCACATATCAAGAATTCAATTTCATTTAATTATCAAATAATTCAATCTTATTTAATTATTAAATAATTTCAAAAACTTAATTTTTAAATAATTTCAAACTTGATAATTAAATTTTAAACAACATTCTTTCACCAACTACTATGTTAATATTTTGTTTCGGATTATTACATATTAACATTTTCCTTTCATAAAAATTCAAATTCCAACTTCATTTTAAAACCTTATTATTTATTCAAATAAAATCTTTATTTTATTTTTAAATCAAATTATTGACCAATCGGGTTTTATTTAATTCTCTATCCTAGGTCAAGTTCATTTGGGTATTTATCATTTCAACCCGATTCCAATTCAATTCAAAATCAAAGCATAGCAAAGGGAACTTGCAGTGTGATAACTGGGATGGTGTCAAAGTAAATAAACAAGCAATAGCAAACATCAATAACAATCCAATAATTAATTCAAATAATCCCGAAATAATCGTATTAATTTACATTGTTGTTTGTGCAAATTAATATAATTATTTCTAGAATCTACACTATCATTTCATGTAGATTAAAGATTATTACACTAATATTAATACGGTTCTTCACTTGGTATCTACTATTCAATTTCATACTACATCGATTTAAACAACATGCATTTAAATGGTTCAAGGTGTATTTTACCAAATTTCTACGTGTCAATTAATCTAACATTTAAAGGGTCATATTATGCAAATGTCATCAAATCAAATTTATCACATATATCAAATTTAACTATCCTACGTCAATTTCGATTTCAAATTATTTATCACTTACAACATTTACAATTTAACGTCCAATGTCATCATCAAACAATCAATCATTTAACAACCAAACTGGATTATCATTATATAAATAACAGACAATGGTGTCAGATGTCACAGGTGAACTGATACAGGTAATAGCATATATAACAGTGTAATTAACTAACAGCAACACATTTTAATTATCGTTTCAATTGAAATCAAATTTAATAAATAAAAGAACGTTAATCGTGAGTGATTGCTCACCTTTCGAGGTTAGAGAGATTTGGTACTGAAATGGGTTACGAATCCAAACACAGATTTCAGAGTATGACACGATAGACATGATTCGATGAAGAAACAGGTACGACAGACAAAGCTGATAAAAGGAATTGATAAAGCGAATCAGAACCAACTTGATATAAACTGAATATATATATATACACACACACATTATATTTTAGTTTAAAATAAAACACATACCTTTCACAAAATTCCCTTTTTAAAATTTATAACCCATATATTTCCTTCAAAGATTTCCAAATGGACAATCAAACATAAATAATATAAAGCTATTTCAAAACTATTTCAAAATATTAAAATAGAATTATATACATATATTTCAACACATTATGCCCGAAATCTAACTTTACTATATATAAATATTGACAACATCAACGTCAGTAGGCTACTGTACTTTATATACGAGCTTATGCCTTTTTATAAAGCAAATCAAAATGACATAATATATGTAGTACTCCTTTCTTAAAATATATACTGTACTTATACAAATACAACCTTTATAAACTATATATATACCTACATACGTTTACAAAAATGTAATACTGCCTTAATTAAAACAACAGTTATATTATTTAGATAACTATAAATGAATGGAATGGTCACGTGTATATATATATAACTTATGAATAACATCACAGATTCATCTACATGCCTTATATAAGCTTATGTATGCATATAAACAAGCAGATTTTTTTTTGTAAATTGTAAAGCCTTTTATATATGTAAACAAACAGGTTAAAATATATATACATAACACTGTTATAACTCGACCCGACAAAATATAATCTATTCACTAATATATATAGAACTTTTATGGTATGACACTTGAACATACTTAACTTATATATAAATACACAACATATCACTTTATATATATAAAGTAAAACGACACCATACAAACTATATATATTTGAATCATGTAATAGTTACGTACAAGAATGCATATGGTCTGATGTACATGCAGACACCATCAATATATATACTGTGCTTTATAAACGATTATACACTTTGTATACATATATGTTATAGCTAACTTTATCTATAGACAACTATCAAAAGTATAACTTATCAATGACAGAATATACCTTTATATAAACAATTCTTATATAAATTTTTATAACTCTTATAATAGAGAACATTAATAACTTTGAACATATATATACTTAACTTATAAAAATCGAAGTTAATATATAACTGGTCAGTATAATAACTAGTAAACAATACTAACATAAAAATATAATATATATATTACCTAGCAAGAAGAGGAGAAGTGGAAAAACTGGAGGAAGTTCCTGACGGTGGCTCGACTAGGCTTGCGTCGGCCTGGGTAGGGATCAGGAGAAGAGGTGAAAGCAGGGCGGAGTTGGCCAGGGATGGTGGTAGCAGGCTGTTCGGCCATGGGCTGCCTCGGCTAGATCTGGGTGCGTGGATGAAGATGGAGAGTGAGATGTCTCGGCTGAGTTTGGGTTTGAAGAAAGAAGTTGTGGCGATGGGTGATGGCGGCGGTTGAGGTTAGATCTGGGCATAGCAGAGGGGACGAGTGGGTTAGAGGATGGGAAGAGATGGCAAAGTTAAGGGTGATCGGCTATGCAAAGGAAGAATGGGTTATGAACGAAAAGTGGAAGAGGAAATGTTCAGATTTGTGCTTGCCTTCATTTATATATATAATTTCACTTGAAGAAAGAAAAAAAAAGTAACAGAAAGAAAGTGGAAACGTGGCTCCTATGGTCATGGGAAGAATATGTACAGGCTATGGGTAAATATATATCATATTCCCTTTGTAATGAACCAGAAATAAGGTAGGAAAAATGAATTTGCAGATGCAGTCTTCACTATACAAAGAACTGTAAAATATAAAACATACGAAACTCCTTTTTTTTTTAAAGTTCTGTTTGAAATGAATGTACATAAATGGAGCAGAAGAAAAACAGCCAGGGAATGGAAGAGAGTGAACGAACCAAATGAAGATGAAAAGAATGAACAAGCTATATTAAATTGTATTGGAATGGAACCGAGAAAACGAGTGAACCAAGAAAAAGCAACAGTCAATAATAATTATGGGATATGAAAAACAAGCGGCTATTGGATTTAAACGGTTTGGTAGATGAAAGAACAGGAACCCAAAAGGTTAAAATCATTTTTCATGGATTCCACTGTGTACCGGGCTTCAAAATACACAATTGAATATACCGTAGAGATCAGCACGACGAGACGATCAAAACGGTATATAGATATCAGTGGTATGATTGAATTATAAAAATTCGAATTTTTATACTAGCGGAAAATGCAGGAAATACACAGAAAAATAAGATCGACGGAGCTAAAGAAGTCCGAATTTGGAAAAACGAAAAATGACGTCTTGCTCAGAAGATGATTTAGAATTTTTCTATGTAAAAATATTTAGGTTTCGGAAACGTTTTATTTTCATTGCTTTTTAACTGATTAAATTGAAGTAAATTTACTCATGAAATAAACTTTCATAATTTTGGACGAAAATTTACAGTTTGCTATGTTTAATTAGACGCATTCCAAATATCAAATTTATATTTCAAAATTTTATCGTTTAAAATTTCACCAAAATTTTAACTAATTACGTTATTAAAACAGTTAAAATTTACGGGTCGTTACACTCTCCCCCACTCAAAACTTTTCGTCCCCGAAAAGGAAGGAGGTAGGAGAATAGAACCAACCAGAAAGAAAAATGGCTTTGAAAACAAAATAAACAACTAATTTAAAGCCATATAAATTTAAACTTAAATTAATTAATATTCAATAATTTGATTTAATCCATTCTTAATTATTTCTAAATTTTATTATCTTATTATCCAATTGTGTTTAATTAACAAATTTCTAAAATCATAAATTAGAATAGTCATTTAAAAAAAAATCATATTTATTCAACAAATTTAATTCTTCTTTATTCCAAATTATTATTAAGTTTATTTCACTTACTATATCTTATTACATATATTTAAACCATATAAATTAATTTAAACAAATTTCAATCTAAATTAATTTATATTTTTCAATTTGGTTAAATCCATTTATATTAAATCAATAAATAGTCATTCGATTTAAATTTGTTAGTTCAACTATTAATTCTAATCATATAAATTTCATTTTAAATCAATTAATATTCAATAATTGATCTTAATTCAAGGTATTTCATTAAGCTGATTCAATTCAATTTGTTAATTCTTTCAGAACAAAATTTACTTATTTATCTCATTCAATTAACTTATTATTCTATCATCTTTATTAGCATCTTTTTATTATTAAAATCTAAGTGCATAACATTTATTATAAACACTCAAATTTTACTTATAAAATTATTTTATATTGTATATTATCCAATTACATTTTAACTTATGAATAATTTAGGTAAGTTATATTGAAATGCAATTTAGTACTATACAAATAAAATTTTCAATTTCAATTATTTCAAGTTTAAATACTTATTCAAAATTTAGCTTTATTTAAAATTGAAAACATCTTTTAACATGATTTTTAAGAATTAAATTTCCGTTTAATTTCAAACCCTTTAGAAATAATTATGTATATATATTAAATCAAATTAAATTTAAAATAATATACCCTTATATATATATATAAATCAATTCATACTTAAGAAATTCAAATCAAAATATTTCCCAAACAAAACCGTAGCAAAGCTACAGAATGGTTTCTCCACTTCGAAACTCGAAAATGAATGTCGATGATGCGGCCGCCATCACCGAAATTATTTTCCAGCGACAAAGAGAAGAGCACTGATTTCAACATTTTAAAATTCTTCGAAAACGGTTTCTATTTGAAAATACGTTCAATAATATACACTTTAAAAATTTAAAAACCAAAGCTTGAAATCACTAGAAATTAAATTCTCAAATTCTAAATTTAATTTCATTTCAAAATCTAAATCAGTTTATAAACCAAGTTCATAAATTCATTTATCGAACAATAGATGAAAATCAAATATTATCATTTCAAACAACGAATTAATTTACCTCTTTTTTTCAGAAAATTTTACTTATATATTTATAATATAATCATATAAAATTATTTCATTTACCAAATTTGAAAACAATATTGTGTCAGTTTTCTCTGCTCAAGTGTTTTGGAAATCCTATCGATAGCGTTGATCAGACGAATCGATCGGAAACCCAAATCAACATCAACAACTCAAACAACACAGCATATATTAAAACATTTATATATTAGTTTACAAATACATTTCTTTGCTCGACGATACATGAATGAATTTTCAAAATAAGGATAGGGTTTCAAATTTGATGGACTCAAATCAAAGAGAAATTTGATTCGAAGATAAGTTCGAAACAAAGATATGATGATTAACAAAAAGTAGGAAGATTGTTAAATTTATATAAATCGCGGGCAACCTTAACCGGGTCAACCGTGACTTCAAGAATAAGATCAATGTAGAATTTCAAGGTAAATCGACATTTGATCTCAAGAGATAGAATTTGGCATAACCAAAGATGTCAGCATTTAAACCGAGGATATATAAATCTTCGGTGAATCGATTCTATCATAAAAGAGTTTCACCCTTTTACAAATCAAATTTGAAATTGGCGGGACCGCCAACTCATTATAAAGATCATTCAAGATGGAGTTATGGGATACTCCAGAATTTGAAGACGAATAGTGAGGGACACGAATGGATTTTGGAACCGCGGGGAACGTTCCAAAATTCAAAGGAATCGAGTCAAAAGGAAGAGATTCAACTTGAATGAAAGTGATTCTGTAAATACATTTACCCTATACACTAAGTTTTGCCCAGAGCCAAAGCTCTGATACCAACTGTAACGACCCGCTCTTTTGGACTATTCGCATCCGCACTTGTCGGACTTGAATAATTCAAAATACCGAATTGTTAATTTAAATTTGGCAAAACTGAATATATACAGTAAATAAATAATCACAGATCACAGACATAGAGTAATAATTGCAGCGGAAACAAAAGATAGTAGTTCATGAAGCTACTATATACATATCAGAGTCAAATAAGGAAAACAGATGTCTCGAATACAATAATCAAATACAATATCAAAATACAATCACTGGAATCAACCGGATATCTGAAAGCTGGATAGATAGCTGGATCTCCAAGCGAAGCTCCAACTCCAAAGGCGAGTCTCGAATACTGGTACACTCAGTCTGACTCGAGCGTAAAGCAAAACATAAAACACTCGAGTCAGGAATAACATTCTTATATCAATAAATCCAACTCAAGAGAAATAGAAACTGAAATACAAGTAACTCAAAGGATGTTTGGAATAACCATCCTTTAAGGATCCGTCAAACTATCTACTATGTAGTAGTGTACGATAAGTAGATAATGCCTATCAGTAATATAAAGTATCAAAATAGTGTTAAGGCGTTACCATTATCCCCCTTAACACATTTTATATAAGCGTTATAGTCTATACAGCACTGTAAAATCCACCGTAAACTAGTGGGATATCAGGGAGTACTCCATAGGTATAACACAAAACAAATCGTAGTGGTCGCGTATATAGGGATACAAGTATGACAAGGCACATGAGGCAATACCCAAGGTAGTGAAACTACCGTTTGCTTGATCCGGACTGGTGAAAACGCATCGCCGCAGCGATCGCAACACCGCGAAACAACACTCCCAAATCAAGGGTGCACCAATCGACAACAAGTAATGAGTAGTTTTCGAAGAAGTGTGTTCGCTCGAGGAAGCTAACCCCATTTGGCCCGGCACGGCTCCTGTTTTAGTCATTTCCAATTTGACACAAGTGTCAAGGCTATCCATTATCGTTCTCTTTCTTTAGTCATCACATACATCATTCCAACCACTTCATTCTGGATCATACTCCGCGCATAGTTATTAAAGTTGTTTTCGGTTTAGACAGTGAGTATGTCCCTAACCGATTCCGGTCTCTTAAATAACTTTCGTAATTATTACACCGATTGGTCGTTTAATATATTTCAAACCAAATCAAATTCAATTTTATAAACAAATATTTCATTTGTCTTTATATATCAATTTCCAAAATTTTACGTTTCAAAACTTCCAAATTACCATTTCAAAATCTTATAATTCAATTTCAATATTTATTTAAAACAATTCAAATATCGATTCAATTTCATATACAAGTTTCATTCCGAAATCATTTAAATTATTTAATTTAACATTCAAATCAATTTAAATTCATTAATCGATTTAATTCAATATTCGTTAAATAAATTTATCATTTAAAACCATTTCCATTAAATTTCCAATTCATTAAATCAATCACTTACGTTCAACTTGATTATATCACAGCTTACAAATATAATTAAGTTTAATTCGCCAAGTCAAATTCTTTAAATTACAAGTCTTACATTTGTTTCAATAAATCACATTTTATTTCTTGTTAAAGAAATTCGATTTCACTTATTTATTTACTTAGTTACAAATTTCAAAACTTAATTATTTCATAACTCAACTTTACTTATTAAAGAAGTTCAATTTCACTTATTACGAAGTTCAATTTCACATATCAAGAATTAAATTTCATTTAATTATCAAATAATTCAATCTTATTTAATTATTAAATAATTTCAAAAACTTAATTTTTAAATAATTTCAAACTTGATAATTAAATTTTAAACAACATTCTTTCACCAACTACTATGTTAATATTTTGTTTTGGATTATTACATATTAATATTTTCCTTTCATAAAAATTCAAATTCCAACTTCATTTTAAAACCTTATTATTTATTCAAATAAAATGTTTATTTTATTTTTAAATCAAATTATTGACCAATCGGGTTTTATTTAATTCTCTATCCTAGGTCAAGTTCATTTGGGTATTTATCATTTCAACCCGATTCCAATTCAATTCAAAATCAAAGCATAGCAAAGGGAACTTGCAGTGTGATAACTGGGATGGTGTCAAAGTAAATAAACAAGCAATAGCAAACATCAATAACAATCCAATAATTAGTTCAAATAAGCCCGAAATAATCGTATTAATTTACATTGTTGTTTGTGCAAATTAATATAATTATTTCTAGAATCTACACTATCATTTCATGTAGATTAAAGATTATTACACTAATATTAATACGGTTCTTCACTTGATATCTACTATTCAATTTCATACTACATCGATTTAAACAACATGCATTTAAATGGTTCAAGGTGTATTTTACCAAATTTCTACGTGTCAATTAATCTAACATTTAAAGGGTCATATTATGCAAATGTCATCAAATCAAATTTATCACATATATCAAATTTAACTATCCTACATCAATTTTGATTTCAAATTATTTATCACTTACAACATTTACAATTTAACGTCCAATGTCATCATCAAACAATCAATCATTTAACAACCAAACTGGATTATCATTGTATAAATAACAGACAATGGTGTCAGATGTCACAGGTGAACTGATACAGGTAATAGCATATATAACAGTGTAATTAACTAACAGCAGCACATTTCAATTGTTGTTTCAATTGAAATCAAATTTAATAAATAAAAGAACGTTAATCGTGAGTGATTGCTCACCTTTCGAGGTTAGAGAGATTTGGTAATGAAACGGGTTATGAATCCAAGCACGGATTTCAGAGTACGACACGATGGACATGATTCGATGAAGAAACAGGTACGATGGACAAAGCTGATAAAAGGAATTGATAAAGCAAATCAGAACCAACTTGATATAAACTGAATATATATATATACACACACACATTATATTTTAGTTTAAAATAAAATACATACCTTTCACAAAATTCCCTTTTTAAAATTTATAACCCATATATTTCCTTCAAAGATTTCCAAATGGACAATCAAACATAAATAATTTAAAGTGGAAATTAGCCATAAGGCCGCTTTAGCAATTGCAATTAGTTTATAAGACGCACAACTGAAATAATTACTTTTAAGGACAAAATGGAAAACAATTAGTTTCTAAGACCTAAAAACCTATAAAATTATGTCCTTGAAAGTAATTGGACTGCTGACTTTGTCCTTAAAAGTAAGCACTATGCTGAATTTGGCCTTGAAATTAATTTCTGTGGATGTGTGTCCTAGAAACTAATTGGACTGCAAAGTTTGTCCTTCTAATGAAATGCCCCTAATTTAAAGCTATTTCAAAACTATTTCAAAATATTAAAATAGAATTATATACATATATTTCAACACATTATGCCCGAAATCTAACTTTACTATATATAAATATTGACAACATCAACGTCAGTAGGCTACTGTACTTTATATACGAGCTTATGCCTTTTTATAAAGCAAATCAAAATGACATAATATATGTAGTACTCCTTTCTTAAAATATATACTATACTTATACAAATACAACCTTTATAAACTATATATATACCTACATACGTTTACAAAAATGTAATACTGCCTTAATTAAAACAACAGTTATATTATTTAGATAACTATAAATGAATGGACTGGTCACGTGTATATATATATATATATATATAACTTATGAATAACATCGCAGATTCATCTACATGCCTTATATAAGCTTATGTATGCATATAAACAAGCAGATTTTTTTTGTAAATTGTAAAGCCTTTTATATATGTAAACAAACAGGTTAAAATATATATACATAACACTGTTATAACTCGACCCGACAGAATATAATCTATTCACTAATATATATAGAACTTTTATGGTATGACACTTGAACATACTTAACTTATATATAAATACACAACATATCACTTTATATATATAACGTAAAACGACACCATACAAACTATATATATTTGAATCATGTAATAGTTACGTACAAGAATGCATATGGTCTGATGTACATGCAGACACCATCAATATATATACCGTGCTTTATAAATGATTATACACTTTGTATACATATATGTTATAGCTAACTTTATCTATAGACAACTATCAAAAGTATAACTTATCAATGACAGAATATACCTTTATATAAACAATTCTTATATAAATTATTATAACTTTTATAACAGAGAACATTAATAACTTTGAACATATATATACTTAACTTATAAAAATCGAAGTTAATATATAACTGGTTAGTATAATAACTAGTAAACAATACTAACATAAAAATATAATATATATATATTACCTAGCAAGAAGAGGAGAAGTGGAAAAACTGGAGGAAGTTCCTGACGGTGGCTCGACTAGGCTTGCATCGGCCTGGGTGGGGATCAGGAGAAGAGGTGAAAGCAGGGCGGAGGTGGCCAGGGATGGTGGTAGCAGGCTGTTCGACCATGGGCTGCCTCGGCTAGATCTGGGTGCGTGGATGAAGATGGAGAGTGAGATGTCTCGTCTGAGTTTGGGTTTGAAGAAAGAAGTTGTGGCGATGGGTGATGGCGGCGGTTGAGGTCGGGTCTGGGCATAGCAGAGGGGACGAGTGGGTTAGAGGATGGGAAGAGATGGCAAAGTTAGGGGTGATCGGCCATGCAAAGAAAGAATGGGTTATGAACGAAAAGTGGAAGAGGAAATGTTCAGATTTGTGCTTGCCTTCATTTATATATATAATTTCACTTGAAGAAAGAAAAAAAGTAACAGAAAGAAAGTGGAAACGTGGCTCCTATGGTCATGGGAAGAATATGTACAGGCTATGGGTAAATATATATCATATTCCCTTTGAAATGAACCAGAAAGAAGGTAGGAAAAATGAATTTGCAGATGCAGGCTTCACTATACAAAGAACTGTAAAATATAAAACATACGAAACCTTTTTTTTAAAGTTCTGTTTGAAATGAATGTACATAAATGGAGCAGAAGAAAAACAGCCAGGGAATGGAAGAGAGTGAATGAACCAAATGAAGATGAAAAGAATGAACAGGCTATATTAAATTGTATTGGAATGGAACCGAGAAAACGAGTGAACCAAGAAAAAGCAACAGTCAATAATAATTACGGGAATATGAAAAACAAGTGGCTATTGGATTTCAACGGTTAGGTAGATGAAAGAACAGGAACCCAAAAGGTTAAAATCATTTTTCACGGATTCCACTATGTACCGGGCTTCAAAATACATAATTGAATATACCGTAGAGATCAGCACGACGAGACGATCAAAACGGTATATAGATATCAGTGGTATGATTGAATTATAAAAATTCGAATTTTTATACTAGCGGAAAATGCAGGAAATACATAGAAAAATAAGATCGACGGAGCTAAAGAAGTCCGAATTTGGAAAAACGAAAAATGACGTCTTGCTCAGAAGATGGTTTAGAATTTTTCTATCTAAAAATATTTAGGTTTCGAAAACGTTTTATTTTCATTGCTTTTTATCTGATTAAATTGAAATAAATTTACGCACGAAATAAACTTTCATAATTTCGGACGAAAATTTACAGTTTGCTATGTTTAATTAGACGCATTCCAAATATCAAATTTATATTTCAAAATTTTATCATTTAAAATTTCACCAAAATTTTAACTAATTACGTTATTAAAACAGTTAAAATTTACGGGTCGTTACACAATCTATCTTAAATTCTACATCCTTTGCCTCAATTTACTTGCCTTCTTCTGTTTCTGATCTGGCCGGTCACTGTCAGTCTCTTATAAAACAACAACTCTTGGTACGCTTTACTTCACTTAACTTTATTGTTACTGTTTTTCTTTAAGTTTTGACTTATGTTGTACCTTTTCTTCCAGATTTCCAAGAGTTGGCCCTCGTTGAATGAAAATGCATCAAAATCCTCTGCTGAATCGTCTAAGCTTCGAGAGGAAATTTCTAACCTAAACAATCATACTTCTTCCTTATCTTCGAAGAAAAATGAGGCTATGATTGAATTGGAGTGAATGAGGGCTTCTCTCGCCCAATCAGATACTATTATTTCGAAGGAGAGGAAAGCTCGTCAACTCCACGCTGATGAAAATTTAGCATTGAAAATGACTATGAAACAGTCCGAGGAGGAAGAGACTTGAATGGCGGCCAAACAATCTTCTCTAAAGGAAAAACTGAATAAAAATAAAGATTCTTTAAAGTTGGCCATCGACACCATTTTTGATGCAAAGCGGCGTGTGTCTTAATTTCTCGATACTTCTCTTGAGGATATCATTATGAATTCTTTTGAAGATGCTATGATGCTCGCCTATGCTGACAACATCGTTAAATGCCCTGAATTGAGCTTTCCCTTACTCGACCCTGCTTTCGTCAATAAAGTCATGGAAAAAATTAAAAAGATGGAACATGGGATTAAATTCGCCGAAAGAGAGGAAATCGATGCCTAGAAAATTCTATCTTTTGAAGTCCCTTCCTTCGAAATAGAATCTGACTCCGAAGAGGAAGGTGACAAAGTTGAAGTTGCCGAGGAATAGGGCGGTAACGATGATGATAATGGTGATGATGATGACGACGACGATGACGACAACGCCGATGGAGGTCAAGGTTCAGGCGGCGATAGGGGTGGCCAATTTGAAGCTTCCGAAAAAGAAGGAGATGACAACACAAGGACTTCTGAGAAGGTTAATCCTGATCCATCTCTTCATGAAGCATACCTGCCTGAATCTCCTGCGCCTTCCGGCCCTCAAGAGGAGCCTGCTTTCATTAATGTGGAAAAGCCAAAAGAGAAAAAGCAGGTCTCTCAAGCGTCGATTCCCGTGTCTCAGGTATGGGATTCTTTGTTTAAACGACTTTTGCTTCTAAGATAGTAATAGTTTAAATTCTTTATTTTAGGTAAGGAGAAAACCCGTTTACCCCTATAAAACCAAGTTTGAAAGAAAATAAGCAGAAATAAATAGTTTGTATAGGGAGTTAGATAAACAACTGAAGGAGCAAAATATTCTCTCTGACAAGTATCATAGACCAAAAAGAAGTGCAGCAGTATTAGCATCCTTCAAAAGTCAAGAAGCTGCCCTACAACTGAGGAGGGCGCTCCTTCGATATGATGCTTTTTTGAAAGAAAATCGGGAGTTGATTACGCTTTTTTGCATGTTGATTGAGGAGAGAAACATTCTGATAGTTTTCCTATACAAAGCCTATTGTAGACAGCCAACCGTAGATTTCTCATATTTAGGTGACTTTAGTGGGGGTCTACTTAAGCGTCTACACAAGAGATACTTGGACGAATTTGGATCTGACCCGCATCCTGTAGCATGTTGTAACTTGCCATGAGTCAGATCAATTCCCCAAGGTTTGCCTTTAGATAAACTCAAGTACTACAAGGACAAGTTTATTTCAGAATTATTTGTAAAGTCGATTTTGTATGAACTAGATGAATAGTCATAATTATGCAATAATATTGATTTGTGAGTTTTTCTTTAATCTTCCTTTTATACCTAGCTGTATTTTACTACATTATCACAGAATGAATATCTCCCATTAACTTTGTTTCTAAAGATTATCTAAGCAATTATGTTAAATTGAGAAGTGATTATCTTGAAAAGCGTCAATTTTGAAATCTTCAAAATTAGCCAGATATTGCTTTTTTAGAGATTTGCAAAAACTTTATATAGAACATCCTCAGCTTTGTTTTTATTTTCTCGGTGAAGAAAAAGAAAATCTACTTAAGGAAATCCGGACATATCGTACCAAGTTAATGTGTGGTCGTGATAGTCATCCTGCTGGGGAATGAGACTATAGCAAATATCCTCCGGTTATTACTCCGGAAGGGCTTAATGTTCCTTTTGAATCAACAGTCATTCTTTCTGCTAATTCATTGAATAAAGTTAGAAATGTAGTTTCCCAACTTTAGATGTAAAACAAATGTCTAATTGTACTTTTTTAGTTTCATTTTTACTTAAGTTGTTTCTTCTACCGTTATAATAAAGAGATGGATTACTCAAGTCTTGACTTTATTTTATTTTTCTTCGTTTATTTAATAGGAGTTCCAGCTATCCACAATGCCACTCTCGTTAGATTCAGCATCACGCTTTATCAATATTAAAGATAGGTTGTTAGCGGATCTTGAAAAGAGAAAACTTCTTCACGATACTTTATTTACTCGTTTCCAAGGTGATACAGAAGCATTAAAATGGCATAGGAGATTTTTGCTTTAGATAACAATTATTAGAAATCTCAACGATCAGATTGCCAATTTAGAGGCAGATGTTAAGAGTAAAAACGAAGTGATTTCTACCTTGAAGCGTCAAGTTAAGTCAAATCCTTTAATTGACTTTGACCATAAGATGTCGGAACTTCTTCAACTAGTAAGTGACTTGCAAGCTCAGTGTGAATCAGTCGGATTCATTATGGGAAATAATATTTCAAATGTCGATTCACTGGCTTCTTCCATCGTTCCCTCCGTTGCAAAATTAACAAGGTCTACTTCTCTTGCCATCCAAACGTTCCCTATATGACTAATCCTCCTCCTGGTTTAGATGAAAAAGTAGTAGGAGAATGGTGCAGGAAAGTCAAATTCAAAATGATGAAGTATTTTGATGAATAGCAGAAGATGAGATACTCGCAACACGTAAATGATTATGCTGCTAGAATTCAAAAGCTTGAACGCAAGAGGTATCTTCTTCAGAAATGTATTGCTGATTGGAAAGGGAAAATAATACCCTTGAAGGTGCGAACAAAGCCTTTAACTGTTCTCTGAAGACCAACATCGAGGCTATTGATGATGAAGACAAGATGGGGAAGAAAGAGAAGAAACTTAAAGAGGTTCTTCGCATTTCTATTCATCACATCGTCGATCCTTTAATTGTTGAGAATCTAAATAAAGCTGTTCTAGATTTTTGAACGATGTATATTTGTTCTGTACACTTGTAAATAATTTCATAATTTATAAATTTTTTGTAAATATCACATGGTTTGTGATCCTTTCTTGTAATGTAGTTTTTGAATCATCTCTTTGATAACTTGTTCCATGATTTCTGTATTTGCTGGATCATTCAATTTTTTTGCTATTCTGCTTTTTCTGAAAAGCACAAAATAAACAATATTTATTATTGTTAGCTTGTAATATGTATATAAATTTATCCATATCATTCGTGGAGATTAATAAATCGTTATTTCAACATATGACAATAAGTGAAAAAGTAATCGTTTTCGATGAAATGTTTGAAACCCATCTTCGATCAGAGATAACTAAGAATTCAACTTTAAACATATTGCTAGAATATCTAAAGTTTGATAGTAGAAAACCATTGCCTCAACCAAGGATATAAGTGTTTTAGAAAGTCATCCTCTGGAGATAG
The DNA here is from genome assembly GCA_030737815.1 of Allium fistulosum. Taxonomy (NCBI): domain Eukaryota; kingdom Viridiplantae; phylum Streptophyta; class Magnoliopsida; order Asparagales; family Amaryllidaceae; genus Allium; species Allium fistulosum. The sequence goes on along the minus strand of CM060907.1, from coordinate 416,160,910 downwards.
CTAACAGAAAGTTAATAATGTCCATGTAATAGAAGTCCAGAAACCATTGTCTAAACACTTGTAGTAAAAATCAATGACCCAGATTCAGGTATTAATAAATGAAATTCAAAAGTTAGGAAGTTTGGAACCCAGATTAGGGTATTAGCGGATAATAACCAGAAATCCATGATAATCTTCTTAATAGAAGTCTTAGGCCTAGGTTCAGGCATTAATGAGTGAAATCCAGAAATGGTCTTCATAATAGAATTCTTAAACCCAGATTTGGGTATTAGTGATGGATAGTTAGAAATCCATAATAATTTCCTTCATGATAGAAATCTCAAGCCCAGTTTAGGGCATTAATAAGCGAAGTCCGGTAATAGTTTCAAAACCCAGATTTGGGAATTAACAGATGCAGTTCTGAAATAAGAGACCTGAAACCCACATTCGGGTATTAATCAGTGAAGTCCCGAATATCAATAATAAATGTCCCTAAACCCAGATTTGGGTATTAATAAGTGAAGTTTGGAAATTCTTCTTCGATGATTAGTTAGAGGCTTCAGATTCTTATTTAAGCCTTGTTTGTAGTTGCTACTTGATCAGCTGCTTCTTGAGCTTGGACGTCTTAGTCCACCATTTGACATGCTGCTTCCCGGGCTTGGCCGTCTTAGTCCATTGTCTGATACGCCGCTTCTTGGGCTTGGACATCTTAGTCCATAGTTTGATATGCCGCTTCTTATGCTTGGACGTATTAGTCCATTGTTGATATGCCGCTTCTTGGGTTTGATCGTCTTTGTCCATTGTTTGATATGCCACTTCTTGGGCTTGGACGTCTTAGTCTATTGTTGTCCGATACGCCGCTTCTCGGGCTTGGACATCTTAGTCCATAGTTTGATATGCCGTTTCTTAGGCTTGGACGTCTTAGTCCATTGTTTGATATGCCGCTTCTTGGACTTGGATGTCTTAGTCCATTGTTGTCTGGTGTGCTTGTTTAGCTTATTCTCAAGCTAGAACCAAGGACTTACCCAACCTCCCTCCAGAAGGCGCCTTGACTTGGCCATAGCATGGCACGACCAAGGGCTTGTCGATGCTTTAACCTGGCCATAGCGTGGCGCGGATAAAGGCTTACACTCCTCCCTCCAGGAGGTGCCTTGACCCGACCATAGAATGGCGCTGATAAGGGCTTGTTCGATGCCTTGGCCACGCCATAGCATGGCGGGACCAAGGGTTTACTCCGTCCTCCCTCCAGTAGGTGCCTTGACTTGGCCATAGCGTGGCGCGGTTAAGGGTTTGTCGATGCTTTAACCTGGCCGTAGCATGGTGCAGATAAAGCTTACACTCCTCCCTCCAGGAGGTGCTCTACCCTGGCCAACTCGGCGTGGACCGAGGCTTTGACCATTTAAGCTAATGTCCATGTGAAAGGAGAATTTCATCCCAACCATGTAGATTCTCTTTAGTAAAGTAATTCTTTATTGACTTCATTCAGTATCTCTTTACAAACCCACTAATTTTTCCTTGTCTGAAAAAGTTAATTATCATTCCTTCAAGCGCTCTGAAGTGATAGGTTTCATGTCCATTCATCATATGGTAATGGCAATAGGATCCTTCCAAGTTTCTTTCATTTTTAGGCTTTCTCTTTTGGGATGGCTAATAATTGAGTTCATCCTTGGTTAATAAGTAGACATTCTCAATCGATGTTGTTAAGTTCATTCTTTTGGAAGTCTTGACTTAAAGCTTGTTTCTTGAGAATGGCTTTTAGGTTTTTTGTTACTTGGCTTTATAGCTTCACCCTCATCGGTTGTTTTTCTTTTTTAACACCCTTCAGAGTTCCTATGCTGGAAGTGTTCCAGTTGTAGCTTGTTGCCATTTATGTGCAAAGTCGTTGTAATCTGCCATTATCCCTTCTTCGAAGATTGTGCCTTTGGTATAGTGTTGAATTGTTTTCCTCATTTAGTCAAACAGGTTGTTACTTCCATTTGTCTTCTCTCCTAAGGCGTAGATAGGGGTAGGGCCAATATGGAAAGGATTTAAACTCCATTTTTCTGTATCATATGATTCTTCTCTTTTCTTCTTTATAATCCTTAGAGCTTCCATTTGTCTTCTTTATAATTCTTTATAATCTATTGAAAGTTGAATAAAATTTGAATCTTCGATTTTAAGCCGGTTAAAAATAATTTAAAGGCTTAGAAATTCATATTGATAATGCTGAAGGTAGTAGAAGTTTCAGAATTTAATTTGAAAGCGATTTGTTCAGTTTTGAAATTGTATCGTTTAAATTGAATTTAAAAATAGTCTTCCGAGGCACAGTCTCGGAATTTGACGAAACCAGTTTCATTGGGTCCGTAATATTGAATTATTACTGGATTTCAATTTTCATATTTATCGGAATTGTTTTATGAACATACGGCGTATAAACGCGTAGAGAATTTAATCGAATTCAAATTGAATTTCTGTAACAACCTGGATTTTCGCCCGAATTATAATCATCAATAAACGATCTATGTTGACAGTTAAATTGCTGTTTATTGTTGAAATTTTTATAACGATAAAATCTTCGTAAATTAACGATTTAATATCGATTGTTAATTTCTGTTTGAATTTGGAAATTGTAAATCGATTGAAATTCTTTTATTTAATTTTTTTTTATTTGTACGAATGAATATATATATATATATATATAGTTTAGATTTTAACAACAAAATTAAACAAAAAAACAAAATTTGATTTAAAAAGAAGATAAAATAAAAACCATACCCTATACCATACCCAACCCATATCAGCCCATACCCTTTGTTTCGTTTAAAACCCTATACCCGATTCCTTTCCTTTATCTCATTCATTCGTGCCCTAAACAAAAGCGAGAAGAGAAAAATGGCGGCGAGAGGAAACTAGGGCTTCGGCGATTCGATCTTCTGGTTTCGACTTCCTTCGACTTTCGCTCGTCTCCAAATAGCTAGGGCTTGTTCAATTCAAAGGCGCCGGCTCCGATTTGTTCGATCGAATTGTTCCCTTGAGCGCTTGGCTTTGCTTGAGAACTCGATTCGTGCTTTGCTCGCGCCGACTCCATCTGCTCCGATTCGTCGACAAAAGGTGAGTGAACTCTCTTCACTCACATCTAATTCGAACCGTTCGAACTTGTCTGTTTATTTTGTTTTGAGGCCTTTGATTTTCGACTTGGTTTTATGATGAGTTTTGTTTCTGGTCTTTCACTGTAAATTATGGTTTTGTTGTAGTGGTTTACGTACCTCTGTACAATGGTTTCGAATTGAAGCCATGTTTGGAGTTGAAGCTTGAATACTTCATTTATGGCACTAGGTTGCTTATTTGTTTCGACCTTTGTCTTGGTCATGAGCTCACGGTATTGTGCGATTTCATTGGAGTAATTTGTTTTCTGAGGAGTATTAATTCTAGACGTATGTTGGTTTGTGATGATTTCTAGCTTGAATTACACCTCTTAAAACAGATCAAACCAAATAGAGATTAGTTATAAAAATCAGGATGATATCTGAAATATTGAAAGCTTACTGTATATTAGGCACTATATGTATTGTTGTATACTTATATGTTACGGTCTCTCATTAAGATTCATGATGCTTTAGGAAAATAACTGATGAACTTTGCAAGCCAGAATTTATGAAAATTATATGTATAAGAAGTATGTTCAGTTAAACTTAGTTTTATTCGAAATTTTGTAATAAAAGTAATACCTATAGTTCGAAACCATGTGTCTTTCCTTTGTGTACATATTTTGCATCATTTTATTGTCTGATACATTTCCCTGCTTAAAACTTGACTCAAAACTATGTTAAATCTGGCTTTACATTTAAACTCAGTTTTCTTTCTTTAAAATTTTCAAACATTTATATTTTTGCTTTGCCATGTTGCATAGATTTGATTACTGCTCCATGTATGCTTTAGCATTTATGCTGTAGTCTGTTCATTTGAGTCATTCACTAGACATTGGTTCATTCATGTATTCACTATGCATTCATTTCAGTGGTTGTCTCTGCATTCTGTAGCTTGTAGACTTGAGTCTGCACATTCATATATCTACTGTGGCACTTGAGTTATTTATAAATGTTTGTTTACTTCATTGTACCTCATTGTATATTCTGTAGCATGGTCTGGAGTTGTTGCATTCAAATGTTAGTTTCATTTTTATTATGTTGATACTGTCTGGTCTTCTTCATTGTGGTTGATCTGTGAGTTCTCTGGTGGACTTTTCATTGTTGTTGTTGAACACTGTATCCACCTTCACTTGAAACTGTAGCCTTCACTGTGTACACTTTGTTGATCTTGTATATGGTCATAAGTCTTTGTTACCTGTCTGCATCAGTTAACTTGTACATGCTTGGTACATTCATAAGTAATGGATCAGACTTGATTTGTCATCTCACTTTCATGTATGGCTTGATTTTGAACTTTTGTGCATTTTCCAATTTCTTGAGTCTGCATTCTTGGTTTTCCAGTTGTATAGTGGAGTTTGTTGAATTTTGATTGAGTCTGGGCATTCTTGTATACTTGACAGTTCTGTATGGCTTGATGTCTACATGCTATTGTTTGCAAGTCATGAACATGTGGGTCTGCATTGGTATTTAGTTGAAGCTCTTTCGGCACACTCTATATTGGTACATGCTCATTTTGTCTCTGTTCTTCATGTAGTGTCTGCTTATGTGCACCACTGCTATTGTTGCACTGTACTTCGAGTGGCGTAATAGGTTTATCATGCAGTTTGTACATGTGCATTTCATGTAGGCATTGGCTCTTGAGTTGTGTACACTGCATTGTCGCATTCCAGTGCATATTCCAGTCTGCACATCCACCTATGCTTGCATGCTGTTAGTTTTTCACTTGAACCTGTTCATATTGGCACTGGGTTCACTTAATTACTTGAAATTGCTTCTCCTGTGCATGTCTGTTCATGTGTTCTTTGATTTGTACACTTTGTGATCATCCCTGAGTGATTTTCGACCTGCTGTTACTGATGGTCCATATTATGTTCACATACCTTGTGTCTTTGCATTTGTACCATGTACTTGAGTCTGGTTCTTGTTACACTTCACCTGCTAGTCGACTTGCATGTTACTTTGACTCACTGTCTATTGTTGCCATAGCTTGATCCATTGTTTTGACCTGCTGCTGGTTCGAACTTGGTGTTATCTAGTTCTTTTGGTTGGTGCACATGAGTTGGCGAGGCAGTGCACGCGTGCGTGCACTGCAGCCACCCAAATCGACAGTTTTGAATTGATATTTCTTTGCGTCGTGATGCATTGATCTTTTATGTCGTATTGGCGAGGCCGTGCACGCGTGCGTGTACGGCAGCCAATAACACTGTTTATCTCTGTTGATGATTTAAATCTGCTGATTTATTGTTGAACACTATTTAGTGTTATATATTTTCGTTATCCGATTTCTTTGTTTAAAGAGTCGGATAGACGGGAATTATTGTGACTGTCGTCTATTTAAATTATTACTGCCTATATGCACTAATAAACTGGTTTGAATTAGACTGACCTGTGTATTATTTTCTTTTGAATATAATACTCGGGTCAGACCGAGTATTTTTTACAGCTTGAAGATTTTCGAGCAGCGAAGTTAGAGAGAGAGTAAAGAATCATTTATTTCGAGAAAATTGTATTTTTAGAAATTCCGCTGTATCAGTATTAAATTGTATAAACTCTGATGTATATAAAAAAGATTTATAGTAATGAAATAAATTCTCATTTGTTTTAATTCAGTGTTATTATTCTGTGTTTCTGTGGCTGATTCTGTTTAAAACGTTATAAACTAAATAACAATTCGTCTTTTTGAACGTTTCAAGTTGGTTTAACTACCGACTGGAGGCGTTTAAAAGGGGGAATGTTACAGAGTGGTATCAGAGCTTTGGTTTACACAAAGCTTAGTTTATGATGTTTAATATGAATAGTTACTAGAAACACTTTAAAGGAGAATGTTTTTCAAATCCAAAGAAGTATAAAATTGTTTTTGAAAATAAAGATCTTTAACTTAAGAAAAGTTAAATTGAATTGAATTAGCATTAATAAATGAATGGATTTGAAATTTAACTAAAGGAAGTTAAATAAATTGAACTGGATTTGATAAATTATTGAGATGGAAAGTTAAACTTGAAAGATAAGTGATTATATAATATGAATTGGAAAGTTTAAATTAATAAGTTGTTTAACTTATAAAATGAGAAAGTTTAAGTAAACCAGTTGTTAAATGTTTGAACAGTTTTGTTAAGTAAAACAAAATCTGAATTCTGAATAGTGATATGAATTTGACTTTAGTAAAAGTTAAATAAAATAGAATTTCAAATAAATTTGAGGCGAACTTAAGTTTTATGGTGAAAATAAATGCAAGTGAAGATAAAATGAAACATGGCTTAAGTAATAGTGAATCAAATTTAATTTGATATAAAAATGAATGGATAAAGTGATGTAATGAATATGAATTTGAGTATATAAAGGAAAATTCAACTTTAACTGTAAAAGTGAATTTGTGAATATGGTGAGTATAAAAATTTTAATCTGAATTGGAATATAAACCAATTAAAATTAAGTGTGTTGAACCAAATTGAATGTAAGCAAAGTAAATAAATTTGGTTAAGTTGAATGTGCATTGGTTGCTAGTTGATTGTATGGAAATTCATTAAGTGTTAATGAAATTGTATTAATGGAAATTGAAAGCTATGTAATTGAATTCAAATTGAAAGGTAAGAAATCTAAATAGAACCAAATTTGATTTGAATTGAAAGCAAACGAACTTGAATATAAATTAGTGAATGTGAACTAATTGGATATGAATGAATGTTAGTAAAAATCCAATGTGAATAAATCAAATGCGGTTAGATTGAAAACCAAGTCGATGAATGATGTATTAAAGAACTAGTAGATTGTCTTGGAAATGGAAAACTGATAAATTTATATAATAGTTTAAATTGGAAATTTTGAATTATTATAAACGGCTTAAATTGAAGATTTGAAAGTGTTGATAAAATATTGGGATTGTATAAGTGTTAAAAGTGAAATATTTAATGGATTTCATAAGTGAATGTTAATTACAGAATTAAAAGTTTATAATTGTGAAGTTATAAAATGAATCGGAGTTGCGAAATAAAAGAATTTATAAGTAATTTACTTGTAAATTAAAATTCTGATATAAAATTGAGTTATAAAGGAATGATTAATGAAGTAAATTTTTTATGAATTGAAGTCTTTATAAATAGAAATAGAATTTATAAATGTTGTTTATAAATTCGAAACTGACTTATTTTGATAAGTAAAATTCTTATAGTTTGTTAAAAGATGTATATTCACAAATTTTGGACCGTGAATATATTATTGAGTAAAATGGACATGTTTGGGAAAGTGATATTTTAAAACGAAGAAATTGTTTTAAAAAGATGTTTTCAAAGGCATTGAATATCGAAACCATAGACTTCAACATTCATTGTTGAAATAGACGTTTTCGAATATAAGGAAATGATGGACTATAACACTATTGTTATAGTAAATGATTTCCGAAAGGAAATGTTTTGTGTAGTATTGGGATTTATACATCTATCTAAATTTCGAATCCCTATACTAGTAATTTTGAGTTGTCGTAACGATGTTTTACGTAACATTCGTTTTAACTCAAATAAATGTGTGAAAGAGAATGATTTCCTTAAAGATGAAATATATACTTAATTTTGATTTAAGTATATCGAATATTTTCAAATGTTGAAAATAAATGGATTTGTGAATTACTTATTTTTAAATAAGTATGGAAATGTTTTTCCAAATATGAAATGTTGTGAATATATTCCGTAAGGAATAAATGATTTGAAATTCATTTTTGAAGTCGAAGTTGAAAAGTTAAATGAGAATTTGAACAATTTGTTCAATTTGAAATTTTTCAAAAAGATTGAATCGTTGAGTTAAAATTGAGTTTAACTTCGACATCAAAGACAATATAAGTTGAGCTTTGAATTTCAGATGATGATTTGGATTGCATGTCTAACATTGTGAATTGATGACATAGCAATTGATCTCTATTAAATATATATCTGTTGGTGGCGGAGAATTTATTCTCTTAGCTTAACACCCTTCTCTGAGACGTACGAGCTTAGAGGTTATATATCGATAGACATCAATTCTGTGTTGAGAATTGACGATGTAAGCGTGAAATCCAAATCGAATGTGAAAGTCGATAATGAATGGAATTTATGAATATGAATTAGGTTTGAGATAACCTTAAATTTCCAAATCAACTTAGAGGAAAATTTTGAAATCCTCTATTTTGTTATGAATATGGAATATGTAAGTTTTTAGAACTTATATATATATGAATGCGGTAAATTTGAAACCGTTAGTTTAGAAAGACATTGTTATGGAAATCTTATGTATGTTTACATGGATATGATATGTACGAAATGTGAAATGAAAGTACTACATATATGATATTATGTTTTCTAAACTGAGGATGTGGAAAAGTACCTTCCATTTATTATTGGAGAAGGTATTGGAACTCGTGAAGAGTATCCATTTGAAATTCGTAGCTACGTAGAATTTTAGTCAGAGTGACTATTTGAATCGGAAATCCTTCGCGATAGATCATCGCGATGAGATTAGATTTGATTGATGATTAGCGTAATTTGAGGGGCGAGATGCCCACAGTTACAAGCGATACCACTGGGATAGTGGCGTAACCGCCGGGTAAACTGCAATCTAATGCCAGGCGAAATTTGAGGGGCGTGATGCCTACAGACACGAGCGATTCTACTGGGATAGTAGCATAACCGCCGTGTGTACTGCAATCTATGGCGACAACCATGGCGAAATTTAAGAGATGAGAAATCTACAGCCACAAGCGACTCTACTGGGATAGTAGCGTAACCGCCGGGTGGAACTGTAATCCATGGGGGAACGTGCTTTCCATATCCATTTTTAAAAGAATTTTTAAAAGTATTTTCAATGGGAATTGAAGCAAGTATGTTTAGTACTTGGAGATTTTTAGACCTGCGCCTGGCCAGCGTATGTCTAATGTCTGTGAGAACGAAGATGGACTTGTTAAATTTCGAGTTAGTAGGTATTTTCAAACTGTAAATAGCGAATCAATGATTTGAAATTAAAATTACGAAATTCCTACCTAATGAACTAAGGAAGAGGATCTTTGTAATGTTTTGAAAGTCCACAGCTTTGGAAGAGATATATTGTATAAATCTCTAACGTGAAGAATTTTAAGTTTGCATCTGAGTTTTGTAAATCGAAAATGTTGATAAAAGACTTTTGGGTTTTGATTTTAGAAAATCATTGAATAAAAGAGAAGATAAACAGAACTAGTGAGATTAAACAAATGGAATGAATCTTATATTCATTTATTTGTATTGAGTTTTAAGTTAGTAAATTTTTTTTTACTAGAGTATAAATATCGATGAAATTTTAACAACCTTACCTTTTCGTGGACGAAAAGTTTTTAAGGAGGGGAGTTTGTAACGACCCTGAATTTTGAACAATTTAAATTGAAAATATTTAATTAATTTTAAATATTTGAACGATGATTTGACTTGAATTTCAAATTATCAGAATGAATTGGCGATTTAAATTTTGAATTTAATCTACTGAAAGTTGAATAAAATTTGAATCTTCGATTTTAAGCCGGTTAAAAATAATTTAAAGGCTTAGAAATTCATATTGATAATGCTGAAGGTAATAGAAGTTTCAGAATTTAATTTGAAAGCGATTTGTTCAGTTTTGAAATTGTATCGTTTAAATTGAATTTAAAAATAGTCTTCCGAGGCACAGTCTCGGAATTTGACGAAACCAGTTTCATTGGGTCCGTAATATTGAATTATTACTGGATTTCAATTTTCGTATTTATCGGAATTGTTTTATGAACATACGGCGTATAAACGCGTAGAGAATTTAATCGAATTCAAATTGAATTTCTGTAACAACCTGGATTTTCGCCCGAATTATAATCATCAATAAACGATCTATGTTGACAGTTAAATTGCTGTTTATTGTTGAAATTTTTATAACGATAAAATCTTCGTAAATTAACGATTTAATATCGATTGTTAATTTCTGTTTGAATTTGGAAATTGTAAATCGATTGAAATTCTTTTATTTAAATTTTTTTTATTTGTACGAATGAATATATATATATAGTTTAGATTTTAACAACAAAATTAAACAAAAAAACAAAATTTGATTTATAAAGAAGATAAAATAAAAACCATACCCTATACCATACCCAACCCATATCAGCCCATACCCTTTGTTTCGTTTAAAACCCTATACCCGATTCCTTTCCTTTATCTCATTCATTCGTGCCCTAAACAAAAGCGAGAAGAGAAAAATGGCGGCGAGAGGAAACTAGGGCTTCGGCGATTCGATCTTCTGGTTTCGACTTCCTTCGACTTTCGCTCGTCTCCAAATAGCTAGGGCTTGTTCAATTCAAAGGCGCCGGCTCCGATTTGTTCGATCGAATTGTTCCCTTGAGCGCTTGGCTTTGCTTGAGAACTCGATTCGTGCTTTGCTCGCGCCGACTCCATCTGCTCCGATTCGTCGACAAAAGGTGAGTGAACTCTCTTCACTCACATCTAATTCGAACCGTTCGAACTTGTCTGTTTATTTTGTTTTGAGGCCTTTGATTTTCGACTTGGTTTTATGATGAGTTTTGTTTCTGGTCTTTCACTGTAAATTATGGTTTTGTTGTAGTGGTTTACGTACCTCTGTACAATGGTTTCGAATTGAAGCCATGTTTGGAGTTGAAGCTTGAATACTTCATTTATGGCACTAGGTTGCTTATTTGTTTCGACCTTTGTCTTGGTCATGAGCTCACGGTATTGTGCGATTTCATTGGAGTAATTTGTTTTCTGAGGAGTATTAATTCTAGACGTATGTTGGTTTGTGATGATTTCTAGCTTGAATTACACCTCTTAAAACAGATCAAACCAAATAGAGATTAGTTATAAAAATCAGGATGATATCTGAAATATTGAAAGCTTACTGTATATTAGGCACTATATGTATTGTTGTATACTTATATGTTACGGTCTCTCATTAAGATTCATGATGCTTTAGGAAAATAACTGATGAACTTTGCAAGCCAGAATTTATGAAAATTATATGTATAAGAAGTATGTTCAGTTAAACTTAGTTTTATTCGAAATTTTGTAATAAAAGTAATACCTATAGTTCGAAACCATGTGTCTTTCCTTTGTGTACATATTTTGCATCATTTTATTGTCTGATACATTTCCCTGCTTAAAACTTGACTCAAAACTATGTTAAATCTGGCTTTACATTTAAACTCAGTTTTCTTTCTTTAAAATTTTCAAACATTTATATTTTTGCTTTGCCATGTTGCATAGATTTGATTACTGCTCCATGTATGCTTTAGCATTTATGCTGTAGTCTGTTCATTTGAGTCATTCACTAGACATTGGTTCATTCATGTATTCACTATGCATTCATTTCAGTGGTTGTCTCTGCATTCTGTAGCTTGTAGACTTGAGTCTGCACATTCATATATCTACTGTGGCACTTGAGTTATTTATAAATGTTTGTTTACTTCATTGTACCTCATTGTATATTCTGTAGCATGGTCTGGAGTTGTTGCATTCAAATGTTAGTTTCATTTTTATTATGTTGATACTGTCTGGTCTTCTTCATTGTGGTTGATCTGTGAGTTCTCTGGTGGACTTTTCATTGTTGTTGTTGAACACTGTATCCACCTTCACTTGAAACTGTAGCCTTCACTGTGTACACTTTGTTGATCTTGTATATGGTCATAAGTCTTTGTTACCTGTCTGCATCAGTTAACTTGTACATGCTTGGTACATTCATAAGTAATGGATCAGACTTGATTTGTCATCTCACTTTCATGTATGGCTTGATTTTGAACTTTTGTGCATTTTCCAATTTCTTGAGTCTGCATTCTTGGTTTTCCAGTTGTATAGTGGAGTTTGTTGAATTTTGATTGAGTCTGGGCATTCTTGTATACTTGACAGTTCTGTATGGCTTGATGTCTACATGCTATTGTTTGCAAGTCATGAACATGTGGGTCTGCATTGGTATTTAGTTGAAGCTCTTTCGGCACACTCTATATTGGTACATGCTCATTTTGTCTCTGTTCTTCATGTAGTGTCTGCTTATGTGCACCACTGCTATTGTTGCACTGTACTTCGAGTGGCGTAATAGGTTTATCATGCAGTTTGTACATGTGCATTTCATGTAGGCATTGGCTCTTGAGTTGTGTACACTGCATTGTCGCATTCCAGTGCATATTCCAGTCTGCACATCCACCTATGCTTGCATGCTGTTAGTTTTTCACTTGAACCTGTTCATATTGGCACTGGGTTCACTTAATTACTTGAAATTGCTTCTCCTGTGCATGTCTGTTCATGTGTTCTTTGATTTGTACACTTTGTGATCATCCCTGAGTGATTTTCGACCTGCTGTTACTGATGGTCCATATTATGTTCACATACCTTGTGTCTTTGCATTTGTACCATGTACTTGAGTCTGGTTCTTGTTACACTTCACCTGCTAGTCGACTTGCATGTTACTTTGACTCACTGTCTATTGTTGCCATAGCTTGATCCATTGTTTTGACCTGCTGCTGGTTCGAACTTGGTGTTATCTAGTTCTTTTGGTTGGTGCACATGAGTTGGCGAGGCAGTGCACGCGTGCGTGCACTGCAGCCACCCAAATCGACAGTTTTGAATTGATATTTCTTTGCGTCGTGATGCATTGATCTTTTATGTCGTATTGGCGAGGCCGTGCACGCGTGCGTGTACGGCAGCCAATAACACTGTTTATCTCTGTTGATGATTTAAATCTGCTGATTTATTGTTGAACACTATTTAGTGTTATATATTTTCGTTATCCGATTTCTTTGTTTAAAGAGTCGGATAGACGGGAATTATTGTGACTGTCGTCTATTTAAATTATTACTGCCTATATGCACTAATAAACTGGTTTGAATTAGACTGACCTGTGTATTATTTTCTTTTGAATATAATACTCGGGTCAGACCGAGTATTTTTTACAGCTTGAAGATTTTCGAGCAGCGAAGTTAGAGAGAGAGTAAAGAATCATTTATTTCGAGAAAATTGTATTTTTAGAAATTCCGCTGTATCAGTATTAAATTGTATAAACTCTGATGTATATAAAAAAGATTTATAGTAATGAAATAAATTCTCATTTGTTTTAATTCAGTGTTATTATTCTGTGTTTCTGTGGCTGATTCTGTTTAAAACGTTATAAACTAAATAACAATTCGTCTTTTTGAACGTTTCAAGTTGGTTTAACTACCGACTGGAGGCGTTTAAAAGGGGGAATGTTACAGAGTGGTATCAGAGCTTTGGTTTACACAAAGCTTAGTTTATGATGTTTAATATGAATAGTTACTAGAAACACTTTAAAGGAGAATGTTTTTCAAATCCAAAGAAGTATAAAATTGTTTTTGAAAATAAAGATCTTTAACTTAAGAAAAGTTAAATTGAATTGAATTAGCATTAATAAATGAATGGATTTGAAATTTAACTAAAGGAAGTTAAATAAATTGAACTGGATTTGATAAATTATTGAGATGGAAAGTTAAACTTGAAAGATAAGTGATTATATAATATGAATTGGAAAGTTTAAATTAATAAGTTGTTTAACTTATAAAATGAGAAAGTTTAAGTAAACCAGTTGTTAAATGTTTGAACAGTTTTGTTAAGTAAAACAAAATCTGAATTCTGAATAGTGATATGAATTTGACTTTAGTAAAAGTTAAATAAAATAGAATTTCAAATAAATTTGAGGCGAACTTAAGTTTTATGGTGAAAATAAATGCAAGTGAAGATAAAATGAAACATGGCTTAAGTAATAGTGAATCAAATTTAATTTGATATAAAAATGAATGGATAAAGTGATGTAATGAATATGAATTTGAGTATATAAAGGAAAATTCAACTTTAACTGTAAAAGTGAATTTGTGAATATGGTGAGTATAAAAATTTTAATCTGAATTGGAATATAAACCAATTAAAATTAAGTGTGTTGAACCAAATTGAATGTAAGCAAAGTAAATAAATTTGGTTAAGTTGAATGTGCATTGGTTGCTAGTTGATTGTATGGAAATTCATTAAGTGTTAATGAAATTGTATTAATGGAAATTGAAAGCTATGTAATTGAATTCAAATTGAAAGGTAAGAAATCTAAATAGAACCAAATTTGATTTGAATTGAAAGCAAACGAACTTGAATATAAATTAGTGAATGTGAACTAATTGGATATGAATGAATGTTAGTAAAAATCCAATGTGAATAAATCAAATGCGGTTAGATTGAAAACCAAGTCGATGAATGATGTATTAAAGAACTAGTAGATTGTCTTGGAAATGGAAAACTGATAAATTTATATAATAGTTTAAATTGGAAATTTTGAATTATTATAAACGGCTTAAATTGAAGATTTGAAAGTGTTGATAAAATATTGGGATTGTATAAGTGTTAAAAGTGAAATATTTAATGGATTTCATAAGTGAATGTTAATTACAGAATTAAAAGTTTATAATTGTGAAGTTATAAAATGAATCGGAGTTGCGAAATAAAAGAATTTATAAGTAATTTACTTGTAAATTAAAATTCTGATATAAAATTGAGTTATAAAGGAATGATTAATGAAGTAAATTTTTTATGAATTGAAGTCTTTATAAATAGAAATAGAATTTATAAATGTTGTTTATAAATTCGAAACTGACTTATTTTGATAAGTAAAATTCTTATAGTTTGTTAAAAGATGTATATTCACAAATTTTGGACCGTGAATATATTATTGAGTAAAATGGACATGTTTGGGAAAGTGATATTTTAAAACGAAGAAATTGTTTTAAAAAGATGTTTTCAAAGGCATTGAATATCGAAACCATAGACTTCAACATTCATTGTTGAAATAGACGTTTTCGAATATAAGGAAATGATGGACTATAACACTATTGTTATAGTAAATGATTTCCGAAAGGAAATGTTTTGTGTAGTATTGGGATTTATACATCTATCTAAATTTCGAATCCCTATACTAGTAATTTTGAGTTGTCGTAACGATGTTTTACGTAACATTCGTTTTAACTCAAATAAATGTGTGAAAGAGAATGATTTCCTTAAAGATGAAATATATACTTAATTTTGATTTAAGTATATCGAATATTTTCAAATGTTGAAAATAAATGGATTTGTGGATTACTTATTTTTAAATAAGTATGGAAATGTTTTTCCAAATATGAAATGTTGTGAATATATTCCGTAAGGAATAAATGATTTGAAATTCATTTTTGAAGTCGAAGTTGAAAAGTTAAATGAGAATTTGAACAATTTGTTCAATTTGAAATTTTTCAAAAAGATTGAATCGTTGAGTTAAAATTGAGTTTAACTTCGACATCAAAGACAATATAAGTTGAGCTTTGAATTTCAGATGATGATTTGGATTGCATGTCTAACATTGTGAATTGATGACATAGCAATTGATCTCTATTAAATATATATCTGTTGGTGGCGGAGAATTTATTCTCTTAGCTTAACACCCTTCTCTGAGACGTACGAGCTTAGAGGTTATATATCGATAGACATCAATTCTGTGTTGAGAATTGACGATGTAAGCGTGAAATCCAAATCGAATGTGAAAGTCGATAATGAATGGAATTTATGAATATGAATTAGGTTTGAGATAACCTTAAATTTCCAAATCGACTTAGAGGAAAATTTTGAAATCCTCTATTTTGTTATGAATATGGAATATGTAAGTTTTTAGAACTTATATATATATGAATGCGGTAAATTTGAAACCGTTAGTTTAGAAAGACATTGTTATGGAAATCTTATGTATGTTTACATGGATATGATATGTACGAAATGTGAAATGAAAGTACTACATATATGATATTATGTTTTCTAAACTGAGGATGTGGAAAAGTACCTTCCATTTATTATTGGAGAAGGTATTGGAACTCGTGAAGAGTATCCATTTGAAATTCGTAGCTACGTAGAATTTTAGTCAGAGTGACTATTTGAATCGAAAATCCTTCGCGATAGATCATCGCGATGAGATTAGATTTGATTGATGATTAGCGTAATTTGAGGGGCGAGATGCCCACAGTTACAAGCGATACCACTGGGATAGTGGCGTAACCGCCGGGTAAACTGCAATCTAATGCCAGGCGAAATTTGAGGGGCGTGATGCCTACAGACACGAGCGATTCTACTGGGATAGTAGCGTAACCGCCGTGTGTACTGCAATCTATGGCGACAACCATGGTGAAATTTAAGAGATGAGAAATCTACAGCCACAAGCGACTCTACTGGGATAGTAGCGTAACCGCCGGGTGGAACTGTAATCCATGGGGGAACGTGCTTTCCATATCCATTTTTAAAAGAATTTTTAAAAGTATTTTCACTGGGAATTGAAGCAAGTATGTTTAGTACTTGGAGATTTTTAGACCTGCGCCTGGCCAGCGTATGTCTAATGTCTGTGAGAACGAAGATGGACTTGTTAAATTTCGAGTTAGCAGGTATTTTCAAACTCTAAATAGCGAATCAATGATTTGAAATTAAAATTACGAAATTCCTACCTAATGAACTAAGGAAGAGGATCTTTGTAATGTTTTGAAAGTCCACAGCTTTGGAAGAGATATATTGTATAAATCTCTAACGTGAAGAATTTTAAGTTTGAATCTGAGTTTTGTAAATCGAAAATGTTGATAAAAGACTTTTGGGTTTTGATTTTAGAAAATCATTGAATAAAAGAGAAGATAAACAGAACTAGTGAGATTAAACAAATGGAATGAATCTTATATTCATTTATTTGTATTGAGTTTTAAGTTAGTAATTTTTTTTTTTACTAGAGTATAAATATCGATGAAATTTTAACAACCTTACCTTTTCGTGGACGAAAAGTTTTTAAGGAGGGGAGTTTGTAACGACCCTGAATTTTGAACAATTTAAATTGAAAATATTTAATTAATTTTAAATATTTGAACGATGATTTGACTTGAATTTCAAATTATCAGAATGAATTGGCGATTTAAATTTTGAATTTAATCTATTGAAAGTTGAATAAAATTTGAATCTTCGATTTTAAGCCGGTTAAAAATAATTTAAAGGCTTAGAAATTCATATTGATAATGCTGAAGGTAATAGAAGTTTCAGAATTTAATTTGAAAGCGATTTGTTCAGTTTTGAAATTGTATCGTTTAAATTGAATTTAAAAATAGTCTTCCGAGGCACAGTCTCGGAATTTGACGAAACCAGTTTCATTGGGTCCGTAATATTGAATTATTACTGGATTTCAATTTTCGTATTTATCGGAATTGTTTTATGAACATACGGCGTATAAACGCGTAGAGAATTTAATCGAATTCAAATTGAATTTCTGTAACAACCTGGATTTTCGCCCGAATTATAATCATCAATAAACGATCTATGTTGACAGTTAAATTGCTGTTTATTGTTGAAATTTTTATAACGATAAAATCTTCGTAAATTAACGATTTAATATCGATTGTTAATTTCTGTTTGAATTTGGAAATTGTAAATCGATTGAAATTCTTTTATTTAAATTTTTTTTATTTGTACGAATGAATATATATATATATAGTTTAGATTTTAACAACAAAATTAAACAAAAAAACAAAATTTGATTTAAAAAGAAGATAAAATAAAAACCATACCCTATACCATACCCAACCCATATCAGCCCATACCCTTTGTTTCGTTTAAAACCCTATACCCGATTCCTTTCCTTTATCTCATTCATTCGTGCCCTAAACAAAAGCGAGAAGAGAAAAATGGCGGCGAGAGGAAACTAGGGCTTCGGCGATTCGATCTTCTGGTTTCGACTTCCTTCGACTTTCGCTCGTCTCCAAATAGCTAGGGCTTGTTCAATTCAAAGGCGCCGGCTCCGATTTGTTCGATCGAATTGTTCCCTTGAGCGCTTGGCTTTGCTTGAGAACTCGATTCGTGCTTTGCTCGCGCCGACTCCATCTGCTCCGATTCGTCGACAAAAGGTGAGTGAACTCTCTTCACTCACATCTAATTCGAACCGTTCAAACTTGTCTGTTTATTTTGTTTTGAGGCCTTTGATTTTCGACTTGGTTTTATGATGAGTTTTGTTTCTGGTCTTTCACTGTAAATTATGGTTTTGTTGTAGTGGTTTACGTACCTCTGTACAATGGTTTCGAATTGAAGCCATGTTTGGAGTTGAAGCTTGAATACTTCATTTATGGCACTAGGTTGCTTATTTGTTTCGACCTTTGTCTTGGTCATGAGCTCACGGTATTGTGCGATTTCATTGGAGTAATTTGTTTTCTGAGGAGTATTAATTCTAGACGTATGTTGGTTTGTGATGATTTCTAGCTTGAATTACACCTCTTAAAACAGATCAAACCAAATAGAGATTAGTTATAAAAATCAGGATGATATCTGAAATATTGAAAGCTTACTGTATATTAGGCACTATATGTATTGTTGTATACTTATATGTTACGGTCTCTCATTAAGATTCATGATGCTTTAGGAAAATAACTGATGAACTTTGCAAGCCAGAATTTATGAAAATTATATGTATAAGAAGTATGTTCAGTTAAACTTAGTTTTATTCGAAATTTTGTAATAAAAGTAATACCTATAGTTCGAAACCATGTGTCTTTCCTTTGTGTACATATTTTGCATCATTTTATTGTCTGATACATTTCCCTGCTTAAAACTTGACTCAAAACTATGTTAAATCTGGCTTTACATTTAAACTCAGTTTTCTTTCTTTAAAATTTTCAAACATTTATATTTTTGCTTTGCCATGTTGCATAGATTTGATTACTGCTCCATGTATGCTTTAGCATTTATGCTGTAGTCTGTTCATTTGAGTCATTCACTAGACATTGGTTCATTCATGTATTCACTATGCATTCATTTCAGTGGCTGTCTCTGCATTCTGTAGCTTGTAGACTTGAGTCTGCACATTCATATATCTACTGTGGCACTTGAGTTATTTATAAATGTTTGTTTACTTCATTGTACCTCATTGTATATTCTGTAGCATGGTCTGGAGTTGTTGCATTCAAATGTTAGTTTCATTTTTATTATGTTGATACTGTCTGGTCTTCTTCATTGTGGTTGATCTGTGAGTTCTCTGGTGGACTTTTCATTGTTGTTGTTGAACACTGTATCCACCTTCACTTGAAACTGTAGCCTTCACTGTGTACACTTTGTTGATCTTGTATATGGTCATAAGTCTTTGTTACCTGTCTGCATCAGTTAACTTGTACATGCTTGGTACATTCATAAGTAATGGATCAGACTTGATTTGTCATCTCACTTTCATGTATGGCTTGATTTTGAACTTTTGTGCATTTTTCAATTTCTTGAGTCTGCATTCTTGGTTTTCCAGTTGTATAGTGGAGTTTGTTGAATTTTGATTGAGTCTGGGCATTCTTGTATACTTGACAGTTCTGTATGGCTTGATGTCTACATGCTATTGTTTGCAAGTCATGAACATGTGGGTCTGCATTGGTATTTAGTTGAAGCTCTTTTGGCACACTCTATATTGGTACATGCTCATTTTGTCTCTGTTCTTCATGTAGTGTCTGCTTATGTGCACCACTGCTATTGTTGCACTGTACTTCGAGTGGCGTAATAGGTTTATCATGCAGTTTGTACATGTGCATTTCATGTAGGCATTGGCTCTTGAGTTGTGTACACTGCATTGTCGCATTCCAGTGCATATTCCAGTCTGCACATCCACCTATGCTTGCATGCTGTTAGTTTTTCACTTGAACCTGTTCATATTGGCACTGGGTTCACTTGATTACTTGAAATTGCTTCTCCTGTGCATGTCTGTTCATGTGTTCTTTGATTTGTACACTTTGTGATCATCCCTGAGTGCTTTTCGACCTGCTGTTACTGATGGTCCATATTATGTTCACATACCTTGTGTCTTTGCATTTGTACCATGTACTTGAGTCTGGTTCTTGTTACACTTCACCTGCTAGTCGACTTGCATGTTACTTTGACTCACTGTCTATTGTTGCCATAGCTTGATCCATTGTTTTGACCTGCTGCTGGTTCGAACTTGGTGTTATCTAGTTCTTTTGGTTGGTGCACATGAGTTGGCGAGGCAGTGCACGCGTGCGTGCACTGCAGCCACCCAAATCGACAGTTTTGAATTGATATTTCTTTGCGTCGTGATGCATTGATCTTTTATGTCGTATTGGCGAGGCCGTGCACGCGTGCGTGTACGGCAGCCAATAACACTGTTTATCTCTGTTGATGATTTAAATCTGCTGATTTATTGTTGAACACTGTTTAGTGTTATATATTTTCGTTATCCGATTTCTTTGTTTAAAGAGTCGGATAGACGGGAATTATTGTGACTGTCGTCTATTTAAATTATTACTGCCTATATGCACTAATAAACTGGTTTGAATTAGACTGACCTGTGTATTATTTTCTTTTGAATATAATACTCGGGTCAGACCGAGTATTTTTTACAGCTTGAAGATTTTCGAGCAGCGAAGTTAGAGAGAGAGTAAAGAATCATTTATTTCGAGAAAATTGTATTTTTAGAAATTCCGCTGTATCAGTATTAAATTGTATAAACTCTGATGTATATAAAAAAGATTTATAGTAATGAAATAAATTCTCATTTGTTTTAATTCAGTGTTATTATTCTGTGTTTCTGTGGCTGATTCTGTTTAAAACGTTATAAACTAAATAACAATTCGTCTTTTTGAACGTTTCAAGTTGGTTTAACTACCGACTGGAGGCGTTTAAAAGGGGGAATGTTACAGTTATGATCATCCCTATCTGGAGTCGCTATTATCTCTCATTTGTATGCTTCGGGGCCCAAAAGTGGGGTGATCATATTAGGTACTACTAGCCAAGTGGTAGGCCGGTCTTGTGTTGGCAGAGGATCCAGGTGAGGTCCTCGGTGTTATTTTTTTGTAGAGATGCACCGTGACGGGCGTTACCGCAGTAGCGCAGTCATTGTATGGAATCCATTCTCTAATACGAGCCTTTACGGTTTTGGTTGTATACCTATTATGCTGAAATTTAATTAATGTAACAATTTCGGCTAAGATTAATAAGTACTTGTATCTATTATAATACCAGAGAATTTCATAGAAGTGTTTTGGTTATCGTAAGGTAAAACCCCGCTCGTTTTTATGCGCGGCTGGTCTTACGAGATACCTTTGTTTTCAATGGTTTTTTGTAACTTTAAAATCTAGTTGGGTGTGTTTTCTCATGCTAGTTTTCCAGACTGACTTGAGTGTTATTTTATTATAATGCCCGGGTCAGACCGAGTATATTATAGATTTAGTTGGAATGCTTTGGAGCTTCAGGAGACGAGTTGGAGGCCTAGAGACGTATTCACGTATATGGTTATTTTTCCGCTATTTAGTTATTGAAATCATCAATATTTGTGAGGATAGGTTGTTATAACTATCCAGGCTGATGATTTTGATTTGTTGTTGTACTCTGATGGATGTATGTATATAACAGTTTCTCTTTGTAAATATCATTAATATTATATTATATATACTGTTCCGCTGGGATTGTGAGATTTTGTATTGTTTTAGTTTCTTTCTCTTCCTTCTTCTTCTCTATTTCTTTCCTCTTTCTTTCCCATAACTATCCGTCTTTCCGTTCGATGTGGGTTGGACATGTGGTATATTGTCAGCTTGAACTGTACGGATTGGCTGGTCGTTTCATAGGAAGTCTACCCGGATATCTCTGTCCCTGATCAACATCCAAAAGAGTGTTATCAATTCTCAATTCTCTTCTAAGAGCTTGTCATAACGAAGATGAGCCCTATTCAGTTAAGGGTCCGCTTCCTGAGCTTTAAAAGACGCTAATAGTGCAGCGCTTTTATTAAGCTTATGATACTTGTCAGAGACTGCATTGTGTTCTTTTAATTGTTTATCTAATCCCTATATAAGCTATTTATTTCTGGCTGTTTTTTCTCAAGCTTTGTTTTATAAAGATGAAAGGATTTCTTCCACATATAAAATGGAAAGATATTAGCCGATGTTATCTTAGAAGTGAAAGTCATTTTGACAATGAATTCCATACTTGAGAAACAAGGATTGAAGTTTGAAGGGTTTGCTTTTTCCCCTCTTGCTCTCTAGCATCAATATCGGCGTCTTTTTCATGGAGATCAGAAGGTTCATGAAATTCTGTTTGACCTGTTTCGTAGGCACTAGGATCGGGGATAACTTTAACTGAAGCCCTGGATGTGTAATTGTCACCCCCTTCGTGAGAGTCGTCATGATCACCCCTATTACCGATAGAACCCGACCTCTATCATCTTTATCAGGGCTATAATCATCATTGTCATCGTCGTGCCACCTACTTCAACAATGGCTTCATCATTCTCATCGTCTCCCTCCTCATCTGAATCAGAATCTCCTTCTAAATGAGGGACTTTGAAAGATAGGAGCTTTGATGCATCAATTTCTTCTCTACCAGGGACCTCAATCCCTTGCTTTGTTTCCTTGGTTTTGTTCATAAATCATTTAAACAATACACGATTGACTAAGGGAAAGCTTAAATCTAGGCACTTCTCTATATTATCGAAGAAGCAAGCATGAGTGCGTGTTCATAAGAATTCACGATGATATCATTTAGAGAAGTGCTCAGAAATTGAGACACCTTTTGCTTAGCCTCGGAAATGGTTTTGATGGCCATGGTTAAAGAATTTTTTACTTCTTCGGTTTCTTTTTGAAAAATGTACATCTCTTCTTGTGAGAAACATGTTTAGCATTCATCTTGGCCGTTCCATCATTCGACTCTTTCAGAGTCATTTTCTAAGCCAAAATCTTATCAGCTAAGATTTGTTTAGCCTTCCTCTCCTTAGAAATTGTAGATTCTGCTTGAACAAGAGAAGCACTCAATCTTTCTTGTTCCCTCACTACATTATCTTTAGCAGTAGTGAGGGATGTAATCTGGTTACTTAGAGTTGAGACTTCTTCTTTGAGCTTAGATGTCTTGGCAGAAGACTTTGAAATGTTTTGTTGGAGGGAGTACCAGCTTTTAGAGATCTGAAAGGAAAAGTAAAATGTGAATCAAGATTTAATTTAAAATGGTAATAATAAAATCAAGTAGTATGGAACGTACCAGAAGTTGTTGTTCGATGAGGGATTGACATGACTTATCGGGTCGGGTACAGAGGAAGTTAGTTGAATAGAAGTGAATGGTGGAGAATTAATAATTGATTGTACAACCTTCTTTAAATCATTAAGAGACATCGATGATGGGGGTCTAGAGAGATTCAACACCTGGGAGGGAGTTGAAGTGCCTAAATCCTTTTGCATCTGCTTAATAATGCTAGGAGAATCGGACAAAACTATATGAGACATGAAGTTGTCCTTTGAAGGAATCATTCTGGTTGGTCAGCAGTGGAATCAAGAGTAGGACCTTCTAAAGCTTTACCTGCATTAACAGGTTCACCCTTTTTTGGTAGAAGAGAAGAATGGACATCAGCAGTTTTAATTTTCTTAGAAGAATGACCTGCAGTAGTTACTCTGCTCAATTTTCGTTTAGCGATCATTCTCGACCTAGAAATGGCCTAGGTCAGAGCTAAAGTACTAGATTTAGAAGGTGAAGGGAGTGGATCCCTTGTGGATAAATCAGACGAAGGAGAAGCTATTAGAACCAAAAAAGCATATGTTAGCAAAGCAATCTAAAAAGTAACACAACTGTAAATTACAAACGGTATACTTAAGATTACAAGGTTGGTCGGGACAAATCGGAGACAGAGATGAAAAGTTTTTGGGGTCACCCAAGGATATGAAGCGTCTACTTTTGGAGGTATATTGGACTAGAGGAGTTTGTCCAAGAATCCTCTTGCCTTTGGAAGGAGAGAATATTTCTGAAGGTTGCTGGGGGTCAGTAATGTGAGCCTATTCCCGATGCTGTTTGAGGTAGTGGTTAACAACTTCACAATTCACTTCCCTTCATCATCAAGATCCTTGGAAGCAAGGCCTAATAAGAAAATGTAATTCAGTAGAAAATAATTTAATGAAAAAATGGTAATGATCTACTTACGAAGAGAAGAGAAAGCTCCACTATTATCTAGAAAGCATTTGACATAAAAGAATTGCATATACCAGTCTTTTAACTTGATTACTCCCTCTGAAACTAACTTCTTGTGAGGGTTCGCCCTGAAAATTTGGCTGTTCAAATTACTAAGCTTGACAAGGTGCACCATGTAATTGAGAACTTCGGCACTTAGAGAAGGAATGCCCGACTCTAAGGCCATGAGCTCTAAGGAGATGAGATATATATATATATATATATATATATATATATATATATTGGTTGATAATTGAATAGGAGCTATGCCAAGGTGACTCGGAAATCTTGACAAGAACTCGGGAAATGGAATGAAACGTCCATGCTAAATGTGGATGGCAGTGTAAGCGAAATATCCCTCGGGAGGATTTTGAATGGTGTCATGGTCGCCAGGAGGAATAGCTTCAACTCCTGTAATTCTGAAGTCATTAAGGATTGCGTCAACTTTGTGTTGAGAAGATATAAGGAAATGCCTTGAAATTGCTATAGTCTTCTTTGGGGAAGATTCTAGTTCTGAAACAATACCCTAATCTGATTTCTTAGAAGCTCTTTTTAAACCTATGGTCCTGCTAGGTGAAATAAATTCATTAAAGTTATAATTCATTTCACTATTAATGCCTTTCTAAAGTGTCGAAAGCCTATTGCAATGGCTCAAATATCCGCCGAAGCGTATGGTCCATGCTTACGAAAAGGGTTGAAGTTAATGAGAAATATGAAATCTATTGTGCTTTCAACAGTGTCGAAAAGGAGGTGGAATACAGGCACCTGAATACACCCTTCGACAATGTCGAAAGTCCGAAGAAAATAAATAAAAAATAAATGCAACTATCCACACAATACCAATTTGGACATATACATTGTCAAAACCATTAACAACATCCTCCAATCAAGTCAAATATACCTTTAGACAATGTCAAAACCCAAAGATTTTATTCTACGTAAAAATATGAACATTGCCGAAACACCATACTCTCATTAAGCCGAAAGACTTGGAGCAAAGTAATTTCAATACAACCGAAAGGGCCTTAAGACATTTCGACAATGTTTATATTGAGAAAATGATAGTTGTATTGCTGTTGACCATTTTGGGTCTCGAATTAGTTGAAAGGGCAAGGTAGAATTTCGAAAGCATGCAAACGGCTAGGCTTATCTCAAATTTGGGGGTTTCGTCAAAGCGAAAGGTTGGATAAGGATTTCGACTGTAACAAAATGTATATTTTTCTTAATTCAATTCATAGCGAGGGACGTGAATTTTTAATCTAAAATAAATCCTCCTATACAAATTAAAACTGAGCATAATAGAATTGGAGCCCTAATTTGCATACAACAACGGCAAATAGCCCCAAATTTGACAAATTCAAGTTCGAACCCTAAATTGATACCATAGATTAACCAAAATTATCATAAAAATGAATCTAAAAATCATTTTATGTGAATGATAAACTTAAATCATCTCAAAAATTAAAACGAGAACGCAAATTCAATCCCTAAGAATTTGAGATCGAAATAAAACGTGAAAAATCCATCTGTAATATAAAATAAAGATGCATACCTTAAATCTGA
The DNA here is from genome assembly GCA_030737815.1 of Allium fistulosum. Classification (NCBI taxonomy): domain Eukaryota; kingdom Viridiplantae; phylum Streptophyta; class Magnoliopsida; order Asparagales; family Amaryllidaceae; genus Allium; species Allium fistulosum. The sequence goes on along the minus strand of CM060907.1, from coordinate 416,135,268 downwards.
ACTTGCGTCTCCTGAAAGTAAGAATTTAATAAGAGGATTGAAAATTCTAATTCTTGCTTCAAAGTTTTTAATCGCATGTAAATGAAAGGGGGGAAGAAGGAAGCGTGATTTATAAGCAAAGCAAATGCAAGGAAAGCTATTCGATCAGATTTAAATGAACGACCAAGATTCATTTGGGAATATCAAAAGGCGGAAATTTTTTATGCTGAAACAATGATGGGTGTCGAAACAGTTGGCCTGAAAAGTCAAGAGCATCCCTTCACTAGGGGGCAAGTGTATCATCAGAAATCACTCCAACTTTGTCGAAACCTTAAAGAATACAGAAGAAGGATTCATGAAGAATAACAGCAATAGTAAGACCTACCGAAAGAGTTGAAGGGATGCTTCTGCAAAATTTTGGATGAGCAATGGACTTTCGAAGAGGTCGGAAGGGGACGAGGCTACCCTTTGCTTCAGATAACCCATTTCGAAATAGTTGGTTCCGCATGCATAAAGGAGATTCGTATAAGTTAAAAGCACCTTTCGAAGGTATCAGATAACAGCTTCCACATATGCGCCAAACCTTTCGAAAAAGTTGGTTTTGCCATTGTTTACTGTTATCCCGCCTTTTGGCAAGGCCGTGACACCAAAGACTTAATTAGAAACCAGTGACAGATTGTCTCAGAGACCAGCTACGCGCAAGGATCGCAATGAATATCGATGAATTTTGTCCGAGTCCGGATCTGGCTACAATTGATAAGACACGTCAAGTAAAGCAGCAGAAACCAACGTTCTGAATTTCGGAGCAATCCGAGTTCGTATGCTCAAGCTATCGTCGTTGGAAAATGGAAGAAGTATGCTTTAGTTCGAATCCATCTACAGTTCGAATCCATAAAGCAAGTCCTTGCTTCGAATCCATTCTCCCAGAGCCTCGCCTCGAATCCCTCCTCCAAATGCCCTTGGTTCGAATCCATCAGAATGACTCCCTGCTTCGAGTCCACAAAGGAAGTATTCTTCGAATCCACACAGTTGAGAAAGCTTCGAATCCACCATCTTCGAGTCCGTCCCATTAGCGCAGTTTCATACCCATCAAGCTACGATACAACCTAACCGGTTCGAATAGCATTCCATTTGATCGATTCGAAGGAGCATTCCTTCGAATCCCTCACTTCGAATCCATTAGGTTGGAGCGCCTGAAGCCCAGGGGTTTGGCCCAGAATACTCGGAGGAAGTGGAGGACTGACTCGAAGCGCACGCATGCAAAGAGAATCGATTCGAACGGATCAATGAAAACAGATCGATGTGAACGAATCGATTCGAACGACTTCAGATGGCGGAAGACTCCAACTTGAATCGACCATATCTCAAGATCTACAAATCCAAATGCCATGAAATTTTCACAGAAGCTTAAACACATGATGAAGAATGTTCACACCAAATTTCAGCTCGATTGGACGATTTCTTGATCGATTCGAACCAAGGGTCGAATCGATCCCCAAAGTGGGCCCGGATCTCCAGATTTCGGCCATGTGGGCCCCCTGACGTACCAGAACTGGTCTCCCCTCATTTTAGGCGAAATATCAGCCTCCTACACCTATAAATAGAGCCCCTGGTCATTCAAAAAAGGGGTCGAAGAATTCTAAGTACTGAAGAGCACCCAGATTCTGCCAGATCTACTCCAGAACACCGCCGCTGCTTTAGATTGACACTTAGCATTTGAATTCAGTTGTATTACATTATTAACTACTGTAATCTTCAAGTAATCGAGCAATAAAATCATCAAACTTCATAGTGGACGTAGGCAAAACGCCGAACCACTCTAAATCGCTTGTCTTTGCAATTTACTTTCTGTTATTTGGAGTTTTTGTTAGATAATCCACAGTTTTAATTTTCATTCTTCACTTTTATCTCTTCAAAAACTTCCGAAGAGTGTTGTGCCCATTTTTGGTACAAACACTTTGGTGCTTTCACCGAGAAAAAACCAGCTTTTTTCTCCTGCTCCTTGGATCTACCATCGATACCGGATTGCACAAATCCAAGAGGAAGATCCAGATCTTCGATTCACAGTCCTTCCATTCTACTCAGATTTGCATAAAATCTAGGAAAACGATTCATCATTCAAAATGGTTAGCACGAGAACCACTTCTGCAGCTCCAGGGCAAGAAGGTAGGGATGGACAGAATCCTGCTCAACAGCAGCCATCCAACCAAGACAACACTGCCCACTCGGATCCGTCTGGGGCAGTCACTAGACAAGAATTTCAGGTGTTACTTCAAGAGTTGACTCAGAGTCGGCAGCAGTTAGCCGAACAGTTGCGAGCCAATATTGAATTGACAAACCAACTGAACCGCCAAGGCCGTAGGAGGTCCAGAAGGGATGATGTTTCCCGCTCATCCACTGAAAGTTCTGCCTCATCTGACTATCATCATAGATCTACCCGTCCCCGATTAGACGGAGATCATGCTCAGACTGCTGGATATCAACCCGCCCTGACTGTCGGGCAATTGAGGGTAGGACCATCCACCAGCTTCCAGGTGGGGCCATCAGCACGAGGTGGTCGTACTCCGCAATATACTACGGACAACCATGTCACAGCTGCCACAGTAGAAACAAGGGTTGATACCCGACATCTCCCGGATTCAAGTAATCAACAACAGGGACGTACTTCTGAACCATACGTCCCGGAAGACGCTGAGCCAAGGAGGCGAAACTTGGACCGTCGACAGCGCCCGGTCCAAACTCGCACTGTGGAACCCGACCACACCTTAGCTCATCATGCTCAAAATGTAGCCATGCCAGACATCTCGACTATGATACGTCAGATGATCCGTGAAAGCCAAGGTCTTACCAATGACGATTGGGGGATCTCTCGAAGCCATACTCCTTTCACGGACGAGATACTATACGCTGAACCCCCTCGGCGATTCAGAATGCCAACTCTCCCTATGTACGAAGGAAGTTCTGATCCCAATCAGCACATACTGAAATACGAATGGTCAATGAGCGCCGCAAGGGCCGACGATGCAGTAAAATGTCGGAGTTTCCCCATTTCACTAGGAGGAATTGCAACAATGTGGTTTACAAGACTACCTCCAAGATCTATCTCTTCATTTGACCAATTGGCTAAGAAATTTGTTGAACAATTCCGTATGCATGTTGCTAGGCCCAAAGATGTAAACACCCTGTCCAATGTTACCCAGGCTCGTGGGGAAACATTAAGGCGTTACTTGGAGAGATTCCATGCGGCATGTGTGGAAATTAGTAATCCCAACGACAACTCAATTTTAATGGCATTGACAAAGGGAATTGATCCCGATTCTGAATTTGGAAACTGGTTAGCCGGAAAACCACCCGCATCGTTGGACCGTTTCTACTCCAAAGCCGCTCAATTCTTACGGCAAGAGGACGCGAAACAGTCTAGGAAGCAGGACGATGCGAAACCCGGAAGTGAGGGAATACAAAGCAATGTAGCAGTTAAACAGTCCGGTGACAATTCCGGAAAAGTCCAGTTAAACATACAGAACAAACAAACTCAGCCAAGAGGTGGCAATGGTCAAAATAAGAAGAGAGATCCGAATCCAGGCCCACGACGTAGGGCTCCGATGTTCGAAAGTTATACACCGTTAAACACTTCGCTGGAAAATGTGTACCTGCAAACTTGCAACACAGAACAGTATAAGAAACCCGCTCCGAAGCGGTCATCAGAAAGGCAGATTCAGACAGGAAAGTTTTGTAGGTTTCATGAGAGTTATGGCCACAATACTAATGACTGTCGCCATTTGCAAGATCTCATAGAAAAGTTGATCAGGGAAAGGAAGTTAGATCAATTCGTGCGGGCGCCGCAGTCTGGTGGTGCGGGCCCATCGAATCCAAACCGTGCGCAAGACCAGGAAAGACAAGAGGAACCCGCTCGTACAGGCGGGAGGCTAGTTATCAATACCATAAGTGGTGGTCCTCATCCAGCGGACAGGAGCTGGAGGGAAATGGAGTCGTATGCTAGCTCTATCAGGCATGCGAGCTTCGAATGCTGCAGTAATTGTGAGGATGGAACCCCGGCTAAGCAACAAAAAACGATGTCTGACGATATCATATTCAGAAGCAGGGATGCTGACAAAATCGAAGCTCCAACAATTGACCCACTGGTCATATCTGCCCAGGTTGGTCCTGCTTGGATGAAGAGGATCCTGGTTGACAGTGGGAGTTCTGTAAACATTCTGTTCAAGCGAGCATACGATTTGATGAAGATGGAAGCCAAAGACTTGAAACCCTGCCAATCTCGAGTTCATGGCTTCAATGGGAGTGCAACGATACCTACTGGAATAGTGGAACTACCAGTAGAACTGGGGATTGGAGAACGCAGGAGAGTCCGACTGCTGCAATTCGTCGTTCTTGACATCGCTTCACCGTACAACGCATTCCTGGGTCGACCAGCCCTTGCTGAATTCAGGGCAGCCATTGCCCCGTGGTGTTTGACCTTAAAATTCCCAACCGATCATGGTATAGGAATCGTTCAAGGAGATCAGGCAGCAGGAAGAGCCTGTTATGTGGCTGAGTTGCGTGAAGCACAGAAGAAGGAGAAAGGAAAGGGCGTAGAGGAATCTCTCTGCGTCCGTTTTACTGATAATTGACAACTAACGCCTGGGCCCCGGCCCGGGCACCACTACCAATTCCTTAGAGATCTTGACCCTAGAGATAGCGAAGATAAAGATGAAGTAGAAGAGAATCAAGCGTCTCCAGCCAAACTGACTGTGGACGTCCCGGTCAGTGAGAATGACGGCTCGAAAGTACTAAAAGTTGGATCTCAACTGGGAAAACAGATACAACAGGAATTGGTTGAATTTCTTCAAGCGAATCTTGATGTCTTTGCCTGGACGCACTCTGACATGTGCGGAATCTCACCGAACATTGCAAGTCACTCTTTGAATATTGATCCACGACATGTTCCGGTCAAGCAAAAGAGGCGTGGTATGGATCCGGAGAGATCTGCCGCCCTTAAAGAAGAAATTGACAAGTTGCATTCAAATGGTTTCATCCGAGATGCTCTATACCCAGAGTGGGTGTCAAATCCGGTAATGGTTCGGAAACCGAACGGGAAATGGAGAACTTGTGTCGACTACTCTGATTTAAACAAAGCTTGTCCTAAAGATAGTTTTCCACTTCCTCGAATTGACCAACTCGTAGACTCAACTGCAGGCCATGAATTGTTATCCTTTATGGACGCTTATTCCGGTTATAATCAAATACCCATGCATCTACCCGATCAAGAACATACCAGTTTCGTGACTGATCTAGGACTCTACTGTTACAGAGTCATGCCTTTCGGTTTAAAGAATGCCGGGGCAACTTACCAACGCTTGGTTAATCGAATGTTCGCTGATCAGATCGGGAAGACCATGGAAGTCTATGTGGATGACATGTTAGTTAAGTCCCGATTTTCCACAGATCACGTCAAGGATTTAAATTCAATGTTCCGCATCTTGCGTGAATATGGAATGAAGCTTAACCCGTTAAAGTGCCACTTTGGCGTCGCATCCGGAAAGTTTCTGGGGTTCATCGTCAACGCTCGTGGGATAGAGGCAAACCCCGAAAAGATCTGGGCAATAAGGAATTTGCAAACTCCAAGGACCATAAAGCAAGTCCAAAGTCTCAACGGGAAGGTAGCAGCGCTAAGCAGGTTCATCTCGAAATCCACTGATAAATGCATCCCTTTCTTTGATCTAATCCGGAAAGGAAAACGAAACTTTGAATGGACCATGGAATGTGAAGGCGCATTCCGATCACTGGTTCAGCATCTCTCTACACCACCGATTTTGTCGAAACCAATTGATCACGAACAATTATACCTTTATCTGGCGGTATCAGAGCATGCGATCAGTGCTGCTCTGGTCCGGGACGAGGATCGAGTGCAGAAACCGGTCTATTATGTTAGTAAACGATTGACCGGAGCTGAAAGAAATTACCCCAAGTTGGAGAAACTGGCTTACTATTTGGTCGTTGCCTCGAGAAAGCTTCGTCCTTATTTCCAAGCTCATCCGCTTACTGTGTATACCGATCAGCCGTTACGACAGGTCCTTGCGCGGCCTGAGACGTCTGGAAGGTTACTCAAGTGGAATATCGAACTGAGTCAATTTGACATTACTTATGCTCCGCGGAGAGCCATTCAAGGGCAAGTCCTAGCTGACTTCATAGCTGAATTTACTATTCCAAACGACTTACCCAAAACCAGCGAGTCTCCTGAATATGTCTGGAAACTTTATACAGATGGTGCATCAAACGATCGGTGTTCGGGCGCTGGAGTTGTACTAGAAACCCCCGAAGGTCGATCCATATGCTATGCTTTGAAGTTTGATTTTCACGCAACCAACAATGAAGCCGAGTATGAAGCCCTGTTGACTGGGTTAAAGCTTGCCAGAGATCTGAAAATTATCGCTATAGAAGTTTATTGTGATTCATAGTTGGTTGTGTGTCAGGTACGGGGAGAATATCAAGCAAGAGATCGAAGGTTAGCTGCTTATCTAGCCCGAGTTCAGGAAGCGCTGGATCAGTTTGATTATTATGCTATTTACTACATACCACGAGATCGCAATCAAAAGGCCGATTCATTGGCAAAGTTGGCCAGCACAGGTGAAGCACAGCAAATGGGACTCGTCCCGGTCGAAACTTTGCCTTTCCCAAGCATCGATCAAATCAAAACGAATGATGTGTTGGAAACCTTTCCCAGCAGAGAATCATGGATGACTCCGTATCGAAATTATATTGAGAATGGGATATTGCCTGAACACCGAAATGAGAAAAGGCAAATTCTACGAAAAGCTTCGCGGTTCATCATTCAGGACGGGATCATGTATAGAAAAGGTTATTCTGTTCCACTCCTCCGGTGTATCGCTCACGACGAAGTCAAACGAGTGTTACATGATGTACACGAGGGAGAATGCGGCGATCACACCGGTGGACAAGTGCTTGCTAAGAAGATACTCCGATATGGATATTACTGGCCGATAGTGAATCGAGATGCAGCCAATTACGCCAGAAAGTGCGACAAGTGCCAAAAACACGCTCGAATTCCAAGAGCCCCGCCTACCGAGTTAACTCAAATGGTCAGTCCCTGGCCGTTCGCTATGTGGGGTATCGATATCATTGGCGCTTTGCCTCTGGCAAAAGGTGGTGCGAAGTATGCCATCGTCGCAGTTGATTACTTCACGAAATGGGCCGAGGCCGAAGCTCTCGCAACGATTACATCGAAGAAAGTGATAAACTTTGTGGTCCGCAATATCATTTGCCGATTTGGACTCCCGCATACCATCATCACCGATAATGGGACCCAATTCGAAAGTTCGGAGTTCAAGAATTTCTGCCAACGATTTCATATTCATAAAAAGTTCTCTGCAGTCGCGCATCCACAAGCAAACGGTCAGGTAGAAGCTGTTAACAAAGTTATCAAATCCATCTTAAAGAAACGACTGGAAAAGGCTGGGGGCAAATGGGTCGATGAACTTCCTATGGCATTATGGGCTTATCGAACAACTCACAAGACCGCAACTGGACACACCCCATTTTCCTTATCCTATGGCTCGGAGGCCGTTATTCCAGTTGAGACAGAAGTATTTTCTCACCGCGTAACTTATTACGATCCAAGAACAAATGCTATATTGCTCGCTGAATCTTTGGATCTGTTGGACGAGAAACGAGAAGAAGCTGATTTAAGAGCGGCCGCCTACCGAAGTCGGGTCGCCCGGTTATATAACACCAAAGTTCGCCCCCGAACCTTTGAACTCGGTGATCTGGTCCTCAAGAGAATCTACCCGGTTCCTTCACACATGAAACCAAATTGGGAAGGGCCGTACGTGATTACACAAAGACTTGGGGATGGCACATTCAAACTATCAACCGTGGACGGTCTAGTTTTACCAAGAGCCTGGAACAGCGAGAGTCTCCGTCGCTACTACATATGACAGGCTTCATTTATTTCATTATGTTTTTTGTTCAGCAATTTACTTTTGCATTTCGAAATTAGAATTTGTAATAAGGCAACTGATTTGCCATATTTTCTTATTTCAGCAATAAAATGCCATCTCTTCGAGCCAGAGCTGTGATTCATTAAATACAATGTACAACATCACGATGCACGAAGAGCTAAGTTCCATCACACAGTGGAATTTATTCAAGTAGAGAGTGGCTGTGAAGCAATCAACCACTCACTAAATGAAACCCGAGCTCGGGGGCAAGCCATTACATCAGACCACGAAATGGGTTGATACACGACAACCCTTCATTCAACTCCGTACTCCCAGAGTGCGAGGCGGAGTATAAACATTTTACTAAACTCTGTGCTCCCAGAGCGCGAGGCGGAGTATAAACTTTCATTCAACTCCGTACTCCCAGAGTGCGAGGCGGAGTATAAACATTTTACTAAACTCTGTGCTCCCAGAGCGCGAGGCGGAGTATAAACTTTCATTCAACTCCGTACTCCCAGAGTGCGAGGCGGAGTATAAACATTTTCCTAAAATCCCAGAGTACTCCGAGAGCGCGAGCTGGGTACAAACTTCTTACTTAACTCCGTACTCCCAGAGTGCGAGGCGGAGTATAAACATTCATCTAACTCCGTACTCCCAGAGTGCGAGGCGGAGTATAAACATCCATTCAACTCCGTACTCCCAGAGCGCGAGACGGGGTATAAACATACGTCAACTCCACACTTATCCCCAATACCGGGGGCAGAACCATAACACATAACAAGTTGAAGACAGAAAGGGAATAGATTTTCATTTCCACTATCGACAAAAAGAATCTGATTACAAAGTGTTTACGAAAAATTCTGCTAGTGGGAGCCGAATCCACATCTATACACGGCTATAGAAAAATCAACAAAATGCTACCCTACGCAACAAAGATTTAAAGAAATAGTTCAATCTTTCTTCTTCCTTATCTTCTTCTTCGGGGTAGCCCCACCAGATCCACTGCCTGATTTCTTCCTCAATCGCTTACTCTTTTCAGGCTTGCCCTCCGGCAACGATAAAATGTCAACGTCTTCCTCAGAGCTGGAGGCGACGGAAGTTCTTCTAGGAGGTCGAACTGGAGGCATAGGAGTAGTAGCAGGAGGAGGGACAGGAGCAGTTTCAATCACTACGGTACCGCCCGGTGAAATCACCATTAACGGGGCAGGCCCGGGGGGACTTGTACCAACATTTCCTGCTGCCATCTCGGTAGCGATCTCAGCCATAACGTCGTCCTCACGAGATACATGGGCCGCATCGGATGTGCCAATAGCTGGCATAGAAGAACTAACGGCCGGAGCAGCCCCACTCGCAGCATCGGACGGGTTGGCAGAGGGATCGATGGGTTCATTGAGAAGCTCCTCAATCATTTGAGCGCTGAAAGAAAACATATTTGCATCCCCCTCCTCGCCAATCAAAGTAGAAGTTGTGATGGCTTCGGAAAAAACAACCCCTTGTGTTTGATGAGGAACTGATAGAGCAAGGGGCGCAGAAACGATAACTTCAGTCACTGAAATGCGACAAAACGAAGATTGTTAGCCAAGTGTGTTGCTTAAGGTTCTTCACAACTAAACTACAAGAAGCATTCAAATACCTTCCTTGGTCTGAACCGAAACGTGGGCAGAATCCTCGGCAGAAGATAATAATGGTTGGTCAGGATTATAGGCAGGAACAGATTGGGGATCTACCGCCCCAGTGGTTTCGGGCAATGTTGGAATTACAGCTCCAACACCTGTCCCGTGATGCACGATCCTCGAGCCTTCGCCTGTCTCTAAAGATTTGACGCCGAGCTTTTCTTTCGCCATGGAGATCACCACCTCATGAAGGGTCTTCCTCTCATCCTCGGTAAGCAGACGCATCTCCAGTTCAAAGTCGTCAAGTGTTCCATCTGGATGCGCTGCTCTTTTCTCATTCACCAGCCGGGTCCAGGCGTTGTACAAGATCATGGAGTCATCTCCCAGCCACGCTAAATTTCTGTGTTCCAGCACATTAGCGTTATACGTGACTAAGAGATCGTCAAACTCAGCATCTAGCCTAGACCTCTCCTCCAAGATCTTTTCCTGAATCTCTGCTTCCGCAGACTTAGCCTTGACCGCCGCCGCAGCAAGTTCGGTCCTGAGAGATACTGCTTGGTCGCAAGCCTCTTGAGCAGTGGCGTTCGCATCATCCTTCTCCTTCACCATTTCAGCGAATTTGGCCTTGAGCTCATTCAGCTCTTTAACGGCTAAGTCTCGCTCAGCTGCAATGGTGGTGTTGCGATGGCCCATCTCTTCCACTGTGGCGCAATATTCTTGCTGCATCCTCGCTAGTTTGGCCACGACACCCTCATGTTTCTTAAGTGTTTCAAGCTCTGACTTTCGGGACGTTTCCACTTCGGATTGAAGAACTTGAATGATGCGTTTCTGCTTCGCAATGTCAACATCACGTTCAGCAATGACCTTCGCCCTGTCGAAAGCTACTCTAGAAGCCTTCACGGCTGCCTTATACCACTCCTTGTACTGAGCATAGAAGTCGTGGATATAACTATGAGCAGTGGTCTAAGCTTCCGGAGGGATTCTTTTAAAGTTAGGAGGGAAGATATAGCCATCCATGCAAATTTCCGGGTAGTCATTTTTCATTTGAGCGAGTTTAGCAGCACCCTCGCTTGTCAACTCAGCCGGAGCTTGTTCAATTATAGCGGCTGTCGTTGGTTCCATTCTTGGCCGTTGAGCATCAGGCCGAGAAGACTGAGAAGGCAACTGTTGCTGATGAGATGGCCCTGGGAGGTCTACTGGAGCCCTGGGAGGCGGAGGAGAACGAGATCGGGGTCGGTACTGGTATCCCCGGTCTCTGTCAGAGTAATCATAGCCAGAACGGTTACGCGAGTAATCTCTGTCTCTATCATAACGTTCTTGACTCGAATAGCCTCGCCCATGATCCCTATCTGTCTCTCTCCTACGGGAATCGTAAAATGGAGAAGATTGGCGCACATTCCGAAGCCTATCTAGAGTAGAGCCACGTCCTGACATCTCACCTGCGATAAGAAAGAATTACGGATTAAAATCCCATAAAGCAATGTTTACTATGCAGAAGTCATGAAGTGCCGTGGAAGTGTGTGTAAATGTGTAAACCCCCAAACCGACCGGAAGTGTTGACCGCACTTAAAGGAAAGGGCTCGTTCATGTTTAGGACATCTTGCAATTCCTCCAACCCAGGATTATGAGAAATCGATATGTAATCTGGGATAGGAATGTCGTCAAGCCCTTTAAGAGAATCTCTCGAATGAGAAGGGGCGGCCTCAGAAATCATAACTCCGGAAGCGGGAAGAAACACATCTACAGATTTTCCCCCCTTTGACTTAAGTTTTTTGGAAACAGAGGCCTTGCCTTTCCGTTTTTCTCCCGATTCCTCCAAGTTTCCCGAAAGGTCAGCCATCGGCTCTGAATCCGTATGGGTTCTTTCTTCGTCACTCGCCTCGATTATTTTGATTCCGAGTGACTTCTTCGCTTTTCTCTTCTTGGGTTTCTTCTTATTTTCTTTCTTGGAGGCGGACTTTGAAAATCCCTCAACGACTATGCTTTGATTGATGTCGATCAAACCAAGAACTCTTAAGTTGTAATCGTTCAGCACCGAGTCAATATGCCTCAGCTCGCTTGGGACTTCTTGAAGACTCCGGACGGTACCCTTGAAACGTCCTCCATTGGGCCTAGAGATAATAGCTGTAAAAGGAATGAAATGTCAATTTTAACACCAAAGAGCTATTTGTCAAGAAAACAGGTTAAGGCGCTTACGTCTAGACAGCCATCGCCTAGCAAAACCCGGAGGGCACCGAACGTAGAACCACTCGTTCTTGAAATAGCTTAGTCGAGTCCAAGCTCCAACTACAACTTGGCAATTCCTGACTGCCTCCAAAAATGTAAAGGACGGGCTATCACCCCTACTCTTGAAGTTAAATATGTGTCTGATCTCGGAGGGCCTCGGCGGGCGAAAGAGACAGTCCATAAATATTACGAAGGCACTGTTCAACAACGCGTGCCCGTTGGGATGAAGTTGTGAAGGAGCGATTCCTAAATATGACAGCATCCCTCTGATATATTGATTGAAAGGAGGAAGAGTTCCGGCCGCACAAGCATGATGGTAGAATGCTGTATATCCTTCAGGCGGGTTGTGCGGTCTATCAGTGGCGCTGGGCAATAATACGTCACCTAGAGATATGCTATGCTTTAAGCATATTCGTCCCAATAAGGATTCAGAGATGTTAGACTGAACCGAATCAACAGGGTCCTCAATAAATATCGCCTCCGGCAATTCATCTGGAGCCGGATCGATTACATCGGCAGGAATGTCAGGAATCTCAAGCACCGGAGGAGTCGAGCTCTGTGCCTCTTGTTGTTGGGAGCTCGAAGATTCCATAATCAGCTAACTCATCAGAAAGCAACGTTAAGTTCATAAACAGCCCGTGCATGCCCCGGTGTAGTGTGTATGAACGTGTCGTGCAGTGCAAGTGCTGTGCGTTACTTAACAGATTTAACAAAACTGAGAACAAGATGCAAGCTTCAGAAATTATGAAGCTAATTAGAGCGACCGTCATTGCTGGCCGTATTAAAGCATGTTATTCAGAATCCATGATTGATTAGTTCAGGTTAATTTTTTCAAAGTTACAGTTCCATCGACGAGCTTTGAGGGGCAGTCAAATATGCACAACAAAAATTTAGTCCGAATATGCAAAGGTGAAGCTCGTCGGAGTCGTGCCAATAATCATGTAAAGTTCTCGTATCCATGGAAGCTCGTTTGTAAAGATCAAGTTTCGAGTCCATACAGCTTCGAATCGATCTTAAAGGTGGGCCTTCGAATCGGTACAGGTTCGAATCGATACGAACTCAAGTCAAGGCAGTTCGAACCGATACAATCCGAATCGATGCAGTTCAGGCTGAGGTGGTTTATCCTTCGAATCGATCTCTGGAAAAATCGTGTGTCGAATGGACGAAGCTTCATATCGATCATGGTAGTATAATCTTTGAATCGTTCGTAGGTAAGTATACCACAACTCCTCGTATCAGTCGCTTCGAATCGATACGATCGATTCACCACCAACGATCGATTCGATCAACATACCTCCACAGATCGATGCGAACACCACAAAAAATTTGGTTATCTGAGATCGATTCGAAAACCACCATCCAAGATCGATGCGAGGAAGTCGTTTCTTTTTTCATCTCTGGACTCGATTCCATCCAGATCATTACGAACGTTAGCAAAGGGAATTACATCAAAGCCCGAAGCTTAAAAGTATTTAGTCGGATCGCCTACCTAAATACGAGATGAAACTAGAAAGGATTGTTGCGATTCACAGAAGGGCAGATGGCTTCGATTCACACGAGTGCTAGATCGATTCGAAGATGCAGAGAAACTGAAGCAATGGTGAAAAGTGAAAAATGAACAGGACCCCGGTTTATATAGGGGAAGTAGGACGATTCGCCTCCCGGTACGCTTGACCGGCTTCTACAGGTAAGAAAATCGAAACTAATCGATTCGTCGCAGCAAGTTCGAATCCATTGTAAACCGCTACTTCGAATCACTCACGATACAGAGTCGTTCAACTGCTACGCATCCATCCCTTAGCTCGAATCCATCCGGTTTCGAATCCTTTACAACATCGAATCCATTTTAGCAGCATCGAAACGAAGCAACATCGATTCGAGCACTAGTGACTTCGACTCCACCAACTCAGAGAACTTCAGATCCACGCAGTATCGATTCGGAGAACCATCGATTCGAAGTACCCACTTCGAAACCCTCAACTCGAAACGGATCAAGAAGCATAGCTTCGAATCCATCAAATACCACCGGTCAAATGGACGAATCGTTTCCATATGAAAAATTGCTTGTCCAGTCTTGTACTAATTCAGGAGAGGATCAATACAAGAGGATGATCACAGGCAATCATAAAAGCGATGTTTTAACTCGAGTCTCAAACCGGTTCAGGAGAGGACCGATGCAGATTTCGATAGCAAACCGAACTGACAACAACTTGCGATCACGCAACGTTAACCAAGGTCAATATAGTACACGTATGCACGTAGTTTTGACTAATGTTTTGGTCTTTATAATCAACAGGAATCAAATGTTCATCTCGTCATGACTCAAAAGCCCAACAGCCAGTCACAATTATACGACAGTCGATTACTGCAATAAAGAATGCAATTTTCGATAAAGCATGTTGTAGCTATGAAATGAGAGACTGCAGCTTTTCAAAGCACGTCATGTTTACACAAGACGTACTTTGGGGGGCAAATGTTATCCCGCCTTTTGGCAAGGCCGTGACACCAAGGACTTAATTAGAAACCAGTGACAGATTGTCTCAGAGACCAGCTACGCGCAAGGATCGCAATGAATATCGATGAATTTTGTCCGAGTCCGGATCTGGCTACAATTGATAAGACACGTCAAGTAAAGCAGCAGAAACCAACGTTCTGAATTTCGGAGCAATCCGAGTTCGTATGCTCAAGCTATCGTCGTTGGAAAATGGAAGAAGTATGCTTTAGTTCGAATCCATCTATAGTTCGAATCCATAAAGCAAGTCCTTGCTTCGAATCCATTCTCCCAGAGCCTCGCCTCGAATCCCTCCTCCAAATGCCCTTGGTTCGAATCCATCAGAATGACTCCCTGCTTCTAGTCCACAAAGGAAGTATTCTTCGAATCCACACAGTTGAGAAAGCTTCGAATCCACCATCTTCGAGTCCGTCCCATTAGCGCAGTTTCATACCCATCAAGCTACGATACAACCTAACCGGTTCGAATAGCATTCCATTTGATCGATTCGAAGGAGCATTCCTTCGAATCCCTCACTTCGAATCCATTAGGTTGGAGCGCCTGAAGCCCAGGGGTTTGGCCCAGAATACTCGGAGGAAGTGGAGGACTGACTCGAAGCGCACGCATGCAAAGAGAATCGATTCGAACGGATCAATGAAAACAGATCGATGTGAACGAATCGATTCGAAGGAATCGATTCGAACGACTTCAGATGGCGGAAGACTCCAACTTGAATCGACCATATCTCAAGATCTACAAATCCAAATGCCATGAAATTTTCACAGAAGCTTAAACACATGATGAAGAATGTTCACACCAAATTTCAGCTCGATTGGACGATTTCTTGATCGATTCGAACCAAGGGTCGAATCGATCCCCAAAGTGGGCCCGGATCTCCAGATTTCGGCCATGTGGGCCCCCTGACGTACCAGAACTGGTCTCCCCTCATTTTAGGCGAAATATCAGCCTCCTACACCTATAAATAGAGCCCCTGGTCATTCAGAAAAGGGGTCGAAGAATTCTAAGTACTGAAGAGCGCCCAGATTCTGCCAGATCTACTCCAGAACACCGCCGCTGCTTTAGATTGACACTTAGCATTTGAATTCACTTGTATTACATTATTAACTACTGTAATCTTCAAGTAATCGAGCAATAAAATCATCAAACTTCATAGTGGACGTAGGCAAAACGCCGAACCACTCTAAATCGCTTGTCTTTGCAATTTACTTTCTGTTATTTGGAGTTTTTGTTAGATAATCCACAGTTTTAATTTTCATTCTTCACTTTTATCTCTTCAAAAACTTCCGAAGAGTGTTGTGCCCATTTTTGGTACAAACTATAAGAAGATTTGGCCAAAGCGACCCCTTCGAAAGCATAGATTAACCTTTCGAATCGGTTGAAACCATCCACGAATATGAAGGAGATCTCGCATATGTCCAATATTGCTTCTTCAAACATCAGAAGATGGAGGTTCCGTATTAACCAAGTTGTTTGAAGCCTCGAAAATACCCCTTTCGACAGTGTTAAAAGCCAACATCCTTTCCTACTTACACATCACATCAACAATAAGGTGAAGGACACTTTTATACCTTTCGATGGAGTCGAAAGCACCCAAGTTCCATTCAGAAGCGGAGTTAAAAGGGCGCCCTGAATTCAACAGCAACGAAAGGTCTTCATGGTACCCTATCAACTAACTTAAAAGAACTGATGTAAAAGGATCCAACCTGGGCCTATAAATAAGACCCTAGAGGTATTGTTTGGGGGATCCAAATTCATTCATTCGATACTTATTCTTTTATTAAATTTGTAAACCCTAAATCCTTAAATAAAATTGGGGATTTCACTTCCTTGTCATAATTAAGCCTCTTGTATTCATGAAAAATTATTAATGAAGCAAGTGCATGGTGTTTTCAAATACATAGGATCTGTTTCAATGTCATACATGGATTCGATTATTGAGCTCTTGCATCAAAGCTTATCGAAGAGATACCTTTCGAAGGAATAAAACCCTACTGATATAGTTAAAAACTTAGACACCATGAGGCCACAACCTTCAATTACCTCAACCATTTCGAAAAGTGATTTCAAAGGAGTCTTAGATTACCTTGATAGATTCAAAAGGTGGTTTTGAAGTGGTCGTTCTCACTTTTAATCCTACTTACCTCAACCATTTTGAAAGGTAGTTTTGAAGGAGTCTTAGATTATCTAGACTGATTCAAAACGTGGTTTCGAAGAGGTCGTTCTCACTTTTATTCCTACATAGGGGTGTTGAAAGGATTTCTTGTTAACATACACTTTTTGTTATAAAGATATTTTCTCTTTTATATATATATACACACTTTAAAGAGAAGTATATACATGTATTCATCATGTTAATAGTTTGTAATGTGTATATATTTGTTTACAATAGTGCTATGACATTTTAGATAACTTTTCACCACTGAAAAATCAAGATTTCAGAATCTAATTTCCGGTCATATTTTATATTCTTTCTAAGTATATATTGGTAAACATAATTTGAAAATGGTTTTATCATCATTAGTTATTATAAAAAAATAAGTTTATTTTTTAATAAAATTTCATTTATTTTTTATATAAAAATATAATCAAAATATTCATTTAAATAGTAAATAAATTCGGGGTCGTTACACTCTCCCCCCTTAAAAGAATTTCGTCCCAAAATTTGTCACAACCTAACCCAAAAGTTTTGTTTAATAAAACCAAGTTTATTTTAATCTTCTTATTTATATAATTCAAATTTAACTTCATTTATTATTCTATCCTCTAACCAAAATAACTTATGACAGGTCAACCCTTACCTACTGATTTGTCACAACATAAAGTCATGAATCTTATTGCCTCTAGACCTAGTCTATCTACAAGGGTAGGAGAGATAAAACTATGATAGAGACTAATATCCATCAAGAACTACAGAAGAAATGATATATAGATATAGATTATCATTCAAGATAACACACTATCCTGGATACATGCCAAGTTACTCCATCATAGATGGGAAGTACACTTCAAAGGATACATACAACAAAAGATACTAACAAGGCATAACTTAGTATACTATTCCTAATAGAAGTCTCTATCTTGCCAGTGCTAAACTAATCCTTCCATAACTCCTTCTCCTTTTGCTGCTACTAAAGAAGATGGATCTGTTATGATAACAAAGGATTTAGTCTGCTTCCTTTCCTCGAGCTCAGGATAAATTTTGATGAAATGACCCTCCTCGTGGTAGTAGTAACAGTTCTTTGGTGCATTCTACTCCTCAAGCTTTTGTCTCTTAGCCTTTGCTTTTGCCATTCTCTTTTTCTTAACCCAACCACTTTTCTGAACCAAGTGATCTTTCTCCATATCCGAAGCAATCATATTCGGGCCACTTTTACTTGAATTTGTTCTTCTCATCTTTAGTTGGTGCAGTAATAGGTGCTGCAGAGAAAAATCTTCAAACCATAGAGCATTACTTATCATCTTCTTGAATGATCCTTGGATATGCTTCATCATGTCATTACGTAGCTTGTCGCACCAGCCCAGTCAATTCTTAACTTCCATGATCGACTCCAAACCCAAGAACTTTCTTTGACTTAAAATCTCAAAATCACGGCATAACGAAGCAAAGTCCATTGAAGTTTGATCATGCGGCCATTCCTCAACAACATATCCCTTAGTTAACTCCATGACTCATAATTCTTGGTTATTTGGATTCATATTAAAACATTTAATTTCAAACCTTACTAGACATTTCCTAAGTTCAAAGAATGATTTTAAAAACAAACAACAATAATTGCATAGCATTAAAAACATCTCCAAGGATACATATTATACATAACTTCCAAGAAAAACCCTCATATTTATGAGTTCATACTCTAGATACTTATCCCCATCTACTGTTCTCATCGTCTTTCTGTATACACATCCCCGCAATTTTCTCTCTTGCGGTGGCAGATTTTTTCTTAATAATTCCTCTGTCCTGTAGTGCTCTTTGAATCAGAGGACAATTTTTCTTGATGTGTCCAAGTTGTTGGCAAAAGAAGCAATGTTTTTCCCAAACTTTAGGAACTACTGGTCCCTCCTTTCCTTCTATAAAATAGTCAATAGTATGTCATGTCTTATGACATAAGCAGCAACTAATTTCCTTTCCCTTTTTGAAGAATTATTTTTGTGGACCACTCTCTTCTGATTTGTCTTCCTAAGGCCTCCTCCAACTCTATAGAGATTTCCTCTTTTTGCGTTTATTGATATTGCCATTCTTTGTTGAAGTTGTTGGCTTCTTCTGAAAATCAACCACTTCTTCATTTGGAACTACAACTACTTTGGCGGCTTGTCTATCAGTCTTTTCATCCTTTGTGGTAAATCTCTTCGATCTCTTACCCTGTCCTCTCCTTCCTTGCGTACCCATTTTTACTACCTAATTATAGTAAGATACCTTTAAATTACACATCCAGATCGTGTTCATATTGGGAAAGGTATCGTTTTCGAATGATAATAGATAGATATTATCATTCCTTATCACCCATTACACCCAACAATTCTATCAACTTTGAAAACCTTTTCTTTACATATAAAATATAATCCTAGGTAAAATTATTTCATTTAACATTTTAAAATAATACTATGTCGGTTTGCCTTGTTCAAGTGTTTAGGAAACCCCAATCGACACCGTGGCATCCCATGTCTCGACCAGAGTTCTTAAGCCACTCAACCGATAAATCAACACAGTATAAAACATTTTTATATCACTAACAAATACGCACTCGTATATACAATACACTCAAACTCATAATAAGGCATTCCATTATCTAATCTCTTAATGAGTTTCCCCACAAAAACCTAGGTGTTCACTTAACCAAGGCTCTGATACAAAATGTAACAACCATGATTTTGAACCCTTGAAAATCGACATTAACATGTCCACTGTATTGCGTGTCGAGCATTCAAGTTCCAAAAAATCGATCATTAGGGTTGAAAGAAAGAGAAGATAGAAGAGAAGAAACTAAACAACACAGAATCTCACAGTGCAATGAAAAAATATATATTACTCAACATAATATATTACATAGTCTTTTAAAAAATGTTACATTAGAGTCCTACTAATACAAATTCTACCCTTGGACGGTTATAACATTATGTCCTTACTTAACTGAATACAATATACATATAATACAATAGAAACAAGAAAAATAACTAGCTATCGATGAAGCCACATACTCCAAGCTCCTCCCACTGAATCTACGGAAAAAACTGAGCTACTTGGCTGCCTGCTCAAATTTGAGCACCCAATAGTTTAGGGAAAGAAAATAAACTCTGGCTCAGATATGGGTCCAGTGTGAGTAAACTCAAAACAACTTAAATATTACTTTAAAAATTCATTTGAAATCAAAGGTATCTCGTAAGACCATGCCGCACATAAACACGGATGGGTTTTTAACTTACGATAACCAAAATCCTTGTATATAAAGTCCGGTGATATTATAATAATGTCTAAGGATTCAAATACATATCAAAATAGCTGAAATTATTTCCGTATTAAATTCCAGCATACTAGGCTCTATAATCAAAACCGTAATGGCACGTATTGGAGATGGATTCCAAACTATGGCAAGATAGGGGACTTGAAACACCCAACACCCCTTATATACCAAAAAGGACACATTAAAAGGCGTGGTGCGTTGTAGGTATAACTGAAACTAACAGAGACTAAGATTCACAAGACAAAAATAGGTAAAAATAGCGGAAACTAAAATAATAACTTATTTAAAACAAAAGCTTCATAATTGCTTCATAAACCAAATAAGTCAAAATCCAAATACAATATACATGTCTCAAAACCCAACATGTCTCATGAAATAAAAACTCGTAGTCTCAACAAAAATCAGAGTACAAATATCCCTCTTAAGTGCTAGTACAAAGAAAGAACCAAAAGCTGAAAAAGTAGGGAAATACATAGTAGAATCTTCTCCAAGAAACCTCCGAGCACTGCAATCTACTGCCCTCTCCCTTGATTGCCTATGGGGGAAAAGAGTGAAAATAGAGGAGTGGGTCAGACTAAAAGTCTGGTGAGTGATAGTAACTACTAGAATCTTTAAGCAAAGTAAAAGTAATATAATCTTCAATAGTCCTAGTATATATAAAAGGAAATAAAGGAAATAGGAGAGATAAACTAGAAATAAATACGAATTAACTAGTACTCAATTAATAAGATAGGTTAAGTTTGATTACTTGCACTTGTCCTTGATTTCTGCTTTAATTAGGCTGAATTCCTAATCTTGTAATTAGGATGTAACCCTAACTCTACTCTTTTTGATCGGCCTGTTACTCCATAGACCTTACTACGGACCAGATGCTATATAACTCCATACACAGCAGTCAATGGTATCTACGAAAGATGCACAAAGCACCCACTGTGGATACGGACGACATATATAGCTCCCTACACAGAAGGCAATGATGTCTACGAAAGACATCCATACTAAGCGCTTGGAACTCATAGCGATTACTGAGCACCAGAATGGAAGTCGCACGCGTAACTGCCACCATGCCCATGCTACCTTTTGCTCCACCTATTGGGCCTTCTTATTACCTCAAACTCCAACATAAGCGTGCCCCTAATCTCACTTTAGGCTAATGTGAGATCACCGTGTGTTCATAGAAATTATAGGGGAAATGCTGTTGGTACTAGCCCGTCATCCAAACAATATCTAGTTGCGCCCCTTATCCAAATCCCCCATGATTTGGACTTCTATTTGACCAATTATTACCATTCTTAGCATAAGCGTGCCCTCATCTCACTTCAGGCTAATGTGAGACACCGTTTTGTCTAGTAGGGAATGCTATATGGTACAGGTTCTACTTTCATCTTTGCTTATTAACTTAGATAAAT
Organism: Allium fistulosum; assembly: GCA_030737815.1. Lineage (NCBI taxonomy): Eukaryota > Viridiplantae > Streptophyta > Magnoliopsida > Asparagales > Amaryllidaceae > Allium > Allium fistulosum. The sequence continues at coordinate 416,114,115 of CM060907.1, read as the reverse complement.
TATTTAAATAAGCCTTTATTATCATCTTTACTTTCTACGCTTATTAATTTATCCCAAGTCTTAAAATAAGCCTCATTATATTCTTTTTCTTATTATAACCTACGTTATAATCATGCTTATTACTTAACCCAAGGTCTAAGTGTGAAAATAAGCTTCTTTCATCTTTTACTCTTTTTTAGTTATAATTCTACGTTATAACTAAGCTAATTAATAGTACAATTCTAATCATAATTAGGCATAATTTCAATCCAATTCCATTTATATTAAAGTCTTTATAATTTATATCTCATAATTATAAATATGCTAATCTCTTTAATTCAGTCCAATTAATATCATAATTAGGCATAATTTCAGTCTTAATTCCATTTTATTACAGTCTTTATAATTTACATCTTATTTTTTGTTATTTCAGAATTCCTATAATTTAATCAAATTTCGCGTTAATTCTATTAGAATCCATATGCGAAGAAGAAGGAGAAATAAAAGAAAACTAAAAATAGAAGAAAATCCAAGGCGTAGGAAGAAGATGTAAATAACGCATAAATATCAGTAAATAAATTAAAATGCTATAAATAAACTGTAAATAAATGGAAAAGCTATAATTAACAGAAATAACTAAAATTAACTGAAAAGAATAGCTAGAAAGAAATAGATTGAAAATAATTCTAATAACTGTAAATAAATCTGCTAAAAAGGTTATTCCAAAAATCGTAGTAAAACTACAACCATTGGAAACCCTATTATTTTAAATTACTTAAAGAAATCTTAAAATAAATACAATCACTCACCTTTGGTCCTTAGCTCTTCCCTTTAGGCCTTCACGGATCCACTTGGGGTTGTTAAAATATTTTTATTAAAAAGATTCTCTCCTTGGAAAATTATTCCTTTTAGGTCCTTCCTGAAAAGGCAAACCCAAGCGGAGAAAATATAGAATGTGAAAAAGTGTTAGGCCTAGGGTCTTATTTATAGGGATAGAAGTGGATCTCAGACCGTTGGATTGGGAGATTGAATAGGATGCAACCACGTCATAGGCTGAATAGGAGCCATCAGATAGAAGCACGGAAGGACCAAATTGATTAAAAGAACGCAAAACAACATGGTAAAATCACATAGCACGAAGGAGTTCTTCCTTCGCTTCATTCTCGTAGGTGGGTCGACCTTTAGGTCGATCGCCCTTAGTGCCAGGTCGATCGGCCGGTCGACCTGGACCTTGGATGGGTGACCTCTAGGTCGACCCCCCTTTATATATATATATTCTCTTCCTTTGATTTTTGTTTATTCCTTTTTCTCTTCCATACTAGCTCGGATTCTGACGTTCTATATATGGAAATTGACCAGAAAATTACTACGGACACAATGGTAAACTCCCGTGGTTCAATTCTGATAATTTCACAAAGTTATTTTATTATTTAGTTAATTAACGAATTAATTATTACGGGTTGAATTTTGGGTTGTTACAGGAATGCCTTCCAATGGTACACACCTAGAAAATGCACCTAAAGTCTAACCAAAATTTCTTGTACCCCTGCTATACAGAGCCGACTTCCTTTTTAACACGGCAAATTGGATTACCTCATCCCTTTTTGACACCAAGGCCTTATACTACCATGTGTTTGCACGCAAAACAACTCGAATATGGAAAATCTAGAATGGGATGGCGGCTCCTAATGGTAGTTGACCACATTGCTCTGCTGCATAACCTGATTTTGCCATTTCCTGGTTTGTGAGGCTCGTGAGGTCACGTCTTTACCTCTTCCTCTTAGCAGACCATCTTGTAATGCTAACATTGCCCTCTAGGAAGAAATGCAATGCCCTTATCATCCATACAATTCGTTCTGGATCTGAACAAAACTGAAGGTACTACTTCCAGTACATCCGTTTTGGAATCATCCTCAAGATTAGTTGCAAGTAGCCCTTGCACTTCAAGAGCTCCGTATTCAATCATTGTCAAGATGTCTTCCACTCGAACTCATGTGTCGGTTCGAAGTGGATTTCAGATAACATATCTGGTTTCGGTCTCTTCAAACCAACAACCAATACTTTCTGGTTGACTCATTTTTGGTTCTTTAAGAAGTAAGTATTCGAGTCGACACCGCGGAACTTAAATTTACAATTATACTTCCTAAGTCAAAACTAACCAGATTTGGTAGTCAGTTATTTAACTATCAAATATACAAACAACAGAAATCTAGAGATTTAATCACCCAAAGCAACCGCTATGCCTCAAAGCATAACTTTCATTTATTAAATCTCTTTTTCCCTTAAAAAGTTTTGTCAAAACATTCATATACTTATCTCACTGACATAAGTATATTCACAAAATCGTTTGTGAAGATTTCTTATTTCCAAATCATATTAAAAAGGATTCTAACATCGTTATTCAAATTAGAGGTAAGGATAACTCTAAAAACTATTCCTTCTATGTTAAGTATGGAGCAGAAGTTCCATGCCACCTCTTTTTAAAAGGTCATTCTTGATAAAACCAAATCTCAAATTCTCTTTGAAATTTACTTTCTCAAACCTTCTTAAAAATAATTCATTTTATTCATGAAATCTCGTTTTCTTATAGATCGAAATCCATTTACATAGCCAATTTTAGAACATCCAAATTCATTTATGAAGCTCTTTTTTAAATATTCAAAACCATCTATAACTCCTTTATAAATAACCAAACCTTTTTATAAACTTCTTTTATAAACATTCAAACCCTTTTCAAAAACTTCTTTTATGAATATTCAAAACATTTTTAAAACTTCCTTATGGAACCTCAAAATCATTCATAAAATTGCTCTATAAACCCTTCATATTTAAACAACTTCTTTAATAAAACAATATCCAAAAAGTTCCTTTTGATAAATCCATCCATTTTTAAATATCTTAACTAAAACCGTTGCCAATTCACCCTTGAAATGTCTTATCCAAAATGGAATAACTTTGAAACCATTATCAAAAAGGAAAATGAAAACATTTAACTTCCCAAAATCCATCGAAGGCTTAGAGACCACAAGGGAACTTCTAATTTGGTTCTACTTAACAAGCTAACATGGATATTTTCATTAGCAAGCTGTAAGTAAAAGGGATCATTCAATCATAATCAATCAATCCGTTATACGAGTAAATGTTCCTTTATTTATAATAGGAAAATGGTATTTTGTTTTGCTAATAGATGTTATTAGGTTTTCAAGACATAAAGGGTTACTTAAGGCTTTGACAAGAGATCCTTCGGTTTAAAAACAATTAAATTAGATTAGAAAACTAGTTTAAAATAAATAACAGATAGAGTTTTAAAGAACTTTTAAAATGAATAAACCTCAATTTATTCATAAGTTAAAACTTAATTAAACCTTAATAAATCTTAATTAAATCAAAAATTAAATCATAATTGAACACTAATTTAGCTTATTTAACTCTTAATTTATTTAACTAAAAATTAAATCTCAATTAAGCTTAGTTAAGTCTTATTTAATCAATAATCAAACCTTAATAAATTAAAAATTAATAACTAAACATTAATTAAAATTTAATCAAATAAACATTCATTTGTAACCAAACCCTAATCAAGTAATAATTAAGTTAATAATTAACCTTTAATTAAATAATAATTAATTACATAATTAACTCTAATTTTATAATTAATTGAAATAATTAAACATGATTAAGTAAAAATTTAATTACCTTTTATCTTAATTAATCCTTACTTAAAACTTCCTAAATTAAAAATAATTAACTTCGTCAATAATTCCTTAAATTCTGATTACTTAACAAAATTACTTAATAATTTAATAATTATCCTTAATTAATAAAATAAATAAATAAATAAATAATTAAATAGAAAACATTAACTTTTTACTTACTTAATGAGTTTGAAAAGATTTTTCAAAAACAATTCGAAAGAAAACTCTTTAAAAGTTGAAATCGTAAAATTTTCTCGAATTTCATCCATAGTGACTATCGCTATGAGCGCAGTTTGCTAGAATTGATTTCTAAGTGAAAACCTCACTTCATTCTAGCTAGTACATGTTTTGAAAACACAAATGGAAGATTTTTGAAAACTTAAACAAAAAGTTAAAACTTGGAAAACATTTACTAAATCCAAAAACAAGAAAACAAGCTTTTGTTTTCAAATCGGATCTTAACTCCTTTGCAACATTTAAAGTTGCTAACTTCACAACATTTACATCACAATACTTAGTTCTTGTTTCATGAACACAATACCATCATATTGTAACCAACCATTCACATATCCATATAAAATATATCATTTATCATCCAAATCACAAATCCAAGCTCAATCACAAACTTGTAACCATATGTCGTCCAAAACAACATAATGTTTCAACAAAACAGACACTATATTTTTACAACAAATAGGTCATCAAAATCAAGTTGTTTCTTTTTCAAAAAATAAGAGTTTTACTCACGGAAGCTTACTAATTTCAAACCAAACTTCAACTAGAACTCGAACACACCCTAGATCTTCGCAAAAATGAAAACTTTGGATGCCTACACACCCAAAATGGGCTTGGATTTGGACAATTTGGGCTCGGACATGCACTATTGGGTCTTGGCCATGTAGGGTTAGGTGGATGTGGGCTTGAAATTTGAATGTAAAGTGAAGAAATGGATGAATAAGGGTTTTAAACAAGTTATGGAAGGAATTTAAAGTGGAAAATGTGAGATTTTTATAACATAGAAAACATGTAGGAAGCCATGAAAACTTTCTCCAACTTTAGGAAATTTGAAATGAAGAAGAGAAGTTGTAAAGTGAAAATTATAAAGTGGAAGGAGTATTTATAGGTTTAGGAAAATATTTTAAAAATATAAAGTGGTTATAATTAAATATATACATACACATGCATATCCATACCCCTCCCCTATGATCTATCCACTTCATGTACTTCCCCCCTCTCATGCAACTATTCAAGCCATGATCCTATGTACTATGTGTTGAAAGAAGCATTTTTAATAAAATATATGCACTGTTCTTTATAAAATTATTTTCTCTTATCTTTATATATAAATACTTTAAAGAGAAGTATACACTTGCATACATACATGTATTCATCATGTTAAAATAGTTTGTAATGTGTATATATGTGTTTACAATAGTGCTATGACATTATAGATAACTTTTAACAAATGAAAAATCAAAATTCCAGAAAATAATTTCCAATCACATTTCATACTTTTTTCTAAATTATATATATTGGTAAACATAATTTGAAAATGATTTTATCATCATTAGTTATTATAAAAAATTAAGTTTATTTGTTAATAAAATTTCATTTATTTGTTATTTAAAAATATAATTAAATATTCATTTAAATAGTGATTAAATTCTTGGTCATTACATAAATATACTTGCTTTTAAAAATATAATTAAATATTTATTAAATAGTGATTAAATTTTATCATCATTGGTTTGTGGTAGTATTTGTTATTATCACTTGCTTTTATTAGGGGTGGGTATGGAAAATTTCCGTACCAACCGAGACATTTACCGTTTCTTCCGATCATTGATGGAATGATACTCAATGTTTCAAATTCCGTTCCACTAACTCCGGAATTCCAAAAGGCGGAAACTGGAAAATGTGGAACGAAATATGGAATTCCATTTTTCCGGGGTTAAGGTAATTGAAAATGAAAAATTTGCAGCAGTTACAAAATAAATTGAGAACTATAGCATGAAGAAAATACACCGACCAACTGCATTACGTTTGTTTATGGTTGGAAAATACACTGAACAACAGTAGTTAAAAAATACACTGAACAACAACAGTTACAAAATACATTGAACAATAGAAGTTACAAAATACATTGAGTAAAATACACAGAGCAAGGTTGAAAGTGAGATAGCTTCATTGTTTCTAACCATTGCATTTGTTTGTGGTTGGAAAGTGAAACTTCTTCTTTCTTCTTTCTTGATTCCTTGTTAACAGGAATTGCTCATCCAATCCAATGCTTACAAAGACATATTCTCAGTCGTTGGAGATTGCAAAATCTATTTATTTATAAAAACATGAAAATATTGTAAAGGAAGAAATATAACAAGGTAGCAAGAAAAATGAAGTTTTGTATATCTATAAACAAATTTTTATGAAATATATGTGCTTATTAGCTGTACTTCATGAAACATATGTGATATACATGTAAGATGTGTGTGTGTGTGTGTGTGTGATATAAGAGATTCGTTACTAACTCAAAATCACACATATTTCCATTAAAAATATAGATAATGAACTCAAATTGCACACTCAATATTGTGAATGTTAATAGAAATAGTTTAGAGTCTTTAGACTAATATTCTTGATTTTGTCACTAATAAAGCATTATTGTAACAATACTGTCTAATAGAATATCAGAACTGAAACTACAGCAAAGCTCTCAAAGCTAATTAGTCATTCAAAAGAAGACAGTTATTGTACTAGCCATTCCAGTATATTATATTTTAGGTGAACAAGAAGTATAATATAAATTATGCAATAAGTAACATTTTTTTCCTATAAACAAATAGTTCTATAACTTCTATTAGCTCCAGGACAACGAAAAACACATATTATGTTTATAAAAACAATTATGTTGTATTAATGTAGACCATGAATAAATTTTGAGCAACATGTCAAATTCTTATAGCCTTAGAGAATGCAATTAGCTGTTATGACTTATTGTATGATCTATATATCCAATGATTGTACTCTTGTTTCAAATCTTGTACTGACTTGATTATGACTAGCTATTTATAATTCAGGGATGTATTCATGCATATGTGCCAATGCGAGTAAGGTATCTATGATTTATAAACTGGAAAAAATATTTCACATATATATCATGAAAATACTCTACAGAGAAGACCATTTAAAACATTATATTTCATGAAAAAGTTGGTTTGGTCCGACCATCGTAAATAGCCTTCCAATTATTGCATGTACCAAATTCCTACACATAAACTGTATTAGGTTTTTCATACAAGCATCTAATTAATTTTAGTTTTAGCATCATCAAATCCACAAATTTGAAACATAAAAGATAAAAACAGTCAAAATATTGAAAATTGAAGTGCTTAAAATACCCATGAGAGAATTTCCTAGTCGAAAAGTGAAGCGACGCAAGTAATTAATTATTTTTTAAAGAATTTATAGATATGGGAGGAAAGAGGAACTATGGTTACGTTTCTTCTACGAATGAATTTGAGTAGACGAGGAAATGTTTTTATCTTTACGAGGAAAGAGAATAGGGTTAAAGTATCGTGAGTATAATGATTCTAGGCCTGGCCTAGTCGAATAGGCTTATGACAAAAATAGGTTGGAAAGAAATTTTCGTGAAAAATAGTGGAAATTTCCTCTTTTCTTCCATCAGAATTCGGAAGGAATTCCTTCCGAACAATTTTTAACGGAAAAACATGAAAATCAAAATTCTCGAAAAAACACGGAAGGAAAATGCTGGAATACCGGTAAAACGGAAAAATATCCAGCCCTAGCTTTTATGCATACTCGTGTATTTAGACAATTGTTGTACCAGATATTATGTTAGGGTTTTTACGGAATTTTGTATTATTACATTTTTATGGTTTTGAAATAAATGGGTACAGTTTTCTACTTTATTTTGTTCCATCTGCTGTGAGTTCTGAAATTTCTGTCAGGGCTCTGCAATGTTATTTTTTACTACCCATAGCTTACCTTAGAATGGATCTAAGTTTCGATGGACCTTTTCGGGGTCAAAATTTAAGTCTGTTTCATGGTGGGTTGTTACAATTTGCTTTTTTTAATCTATGTATATGTAAGCATCTGCTTACATTGGATTTTCTTACTTATCTTTACAAAATGTCTCAATAATATATATGAAAATACTGCACAACTTAGAGAAATGTAACAGTAATATTTATATGGTTATTTGCATAAAATTTAATACTCGGTGTATTGACCAACTTCTTTGTAGGATAGAACAAATCCCGGTGACATAAAGAAATATAAAGGGAATTCTTTGTCAAAGCATCAACAATGTTTATGCTAAAATGGGCAAACACCTCATAGAAAAATCTTAGAAAAGACTATGATCTAGCTTGTGATTCTAGACTTTGTTTGCCATAGAATTTAGATCTTTTAATTATTTTTTAGCAATCATAGATTAGAACATCAAACAAAATGAAAAAAAAACAATAAATAGAGAACTAATTTAAATGAAAAGAAATAACTTAAGATATTTATAGTGGCTCGACAATTAATCGGATTAACAACTACTTTGTTGTTTTCATTTTCGTTCCCAGTATGTTTTGATTGATTTCATGCCAATATCATAAATTAAAATAAGAAATGACGATTCTTGATTTTGATATAGCTTGGTTGATGGATTAAAAAGTTCACCTAAGTGTTGAATGTCTAAGGGTATTTGTAGATTGGGCAGACTTTCTATTTATTCAAAATATCGAAGATATCTAATGGAATAACCCCAAAAAGTCATTTAGGATTGTTGTTTTCCCTATCCTCAAAGATAGAAGTAAGAATAAGGCTTAACTGGCTAGTTTATTTAGATTGGAGAGTAACTTGACACGTAGCTAGAGGACTTGATAGTATGAAAGAGAGGTTAGGCAATGAGCTGGATTTGAGTTAGAAGTGTGATGAAGGTTTAAAGAGGGGTGTGGGAGAGGTTTGATTACCTTTAGTTGCTCTAGCTATAAGAGTTGAACCTTATATAAGGTTCTCCCTTGGAGATTCAACCTTATATAGTATTCGATCTTAGTTGGTGAACCACTAGCATCTTTCTCCACTCGGCCTTTCTTGTCTTCTTTATTCAAGTTTATAATCCTAGCTCTGTCGTGCACTTGTTTATTTATTTTATCATGACTTCCCAACCACATTCTAGATTATTAATCACATTATTACTTTATCTTTTCTTTAAAGTAACTCCCACATAAGAGGTTATGTAAGGTGGATCATTGGCTAGGTAGTGAACCTCTATTAAAACTATGCTATCTTCTTTGTTTCAACTCGGTTCAATGGCAACATCAACAAATGTTCATGAAATGTTTTAAAGCATCTTTTATAATGCTTTTAACATCTCATTCTATATTGTAATAAATTTACCAATAAAAAACAAGGAACTCGGCTAAGGGAAGCTTCTCCTGTGACTAAAGATTAGACTGCCTTTTTGTACTCGTTGATACAATAGTCATAAACTTATATGGGACAAAGAAGTTAGGGATAGAACTTATGTGTATTTCATGAAGCACATGAAAAACAATCACAACCCACTTTCAAGATTGTTTGCAAAACATTATTTAAAATCATAATACAGATTAAATTTGAAATATATGGACTGTAATTTTGAATGTCCCTATCGATGTCCATACACTATAATTTTAATGCTTTTAACTTCATAACTAAATAAGTGTGTTTCAAACCAGCCTATGTGAAAATGATTAAAAATTAAGGATATAAAATTTAAATAAAATTAGTCTATCATATTATTATTTTTTAACTTGTCGAAAGAAGTTACAACCATGACATATAATATAAGAGAGATCGAATATAATTATTCTAGTTATTACTGTGTAACATATATAAATCAAAAGGAACTAAAGGAGTTGCTATTAAAACGTGGTTTGTTGGTGTAGTTCATCATCTCCACAAGATCCATCTCCATCTTCCCGTTGTCAAAGCCTAAAGTATCAGTATCCCATTCCATTTTTACTCCATAACCATCTCTTGTACCAAAACCATTCATGTTTTCAGCATGGTGATGTTGATTAAAAACCAGTGGACCAGTGTGAAAGTCATTCATGTTATTAAAGTTTATAAGGGGTTTAGGGTTATTAAAGCTTGTAAGAGGCTGGAGGCTATTCAAACATGTATGAGGCTGGAGGTTATTCATGCCTGTAAGAGGCTGGAGGCTATTCGTGCTCGTAAGAGGCTGAAGGCTATTATTTTTGAAATAAATCGTTGGTTGATTTTCTTGTGTCCTACCCAAGCTCATGAGATAAGTTTGTAGAAGAGAGCCTGACTTAGGGTATTTTAAAGCTCGAATACGCTTTCTTGAAAATAGTTTTCTTTTTGTTGCATTCCAGTGGTTCTTGATCGAATTCTCGGTTCTGCCAGGTAGTTTTTTCGCAATTTCTGCCCACCTATTTCCAATTCCTATGTGGGCATTGATCAAAATTCTATCTTCTTCTTCGGTCCAAGAGTCCTTCTGTTTGAACATTAAAACACAAAAAGATTACGAAAATAAAGTATAATACAAGTAAATAAAATTGAATTCATTATGTATTAATAAGTACTAACTTATGTAGAATGGGAATATATAAATAATGTTTTCTTACACTTCGTTTTAAGTAATAACTATTTAAATGTAGTCGTAATGCATCCTTAAATTACCCTTAAGTAACTACTTTCTTAACGTAGATAAAAGAGGTAGGGGAACGATAATTTTTTTTGGAATATTTAAGTCTATCATGCATGTCATTAATGATTATATCTAGTAAAAATAAATACTACAAATTATTTTACCTATCGTTTGTCTTTTATATCGATTCACCTGGATAAACAAATGTGCATCACAATCCATATACAATCATAATTACTCGAATTTGGAATAGAAACTATATATCTGATTGTAGAAAATTTATATCGAATGTTTTCTTCCTAATAAATGTTTGGGTACTTTTGAGGAAGAAAAATAAACATAAGTGGCATAATTCTATATACTATGTAAATTAATACTAAACAATATACACCATTCTTAAAAACAACATTTACAAGTAAACAGTTGTGCAACTTACTTATCATATTTTACCTAAATATACAAGAAAATATGCATATCCAAGAAAAACTACAAAATTTTAGCAAAATCAATCATCAAAGCTAAAGGAGGCATATAAATGGTATAGAAAATAAGGAGTTAAAATTTAACCTTTATATTAGGCCTCAAATGATTATGCCATCTTTCCCTGCATTGCTTTCCAATTCTTCCTTTCAAATATTGTGCTATATGAGCCCACTTCCCTAGTCCATACTGCTCTACTAACTGATTTAGCAATCTAATATTGAATAATCTTTGGTTAATTACAATTTTAACAAAATAATAATAAAATAAATAAATAAAATGAAATATCAGGTGTAACATACCTATCTTCTTCAACTGTCCATTGTCCTCTAACAACCTTTGATTTTTTTTGGTTTCTACCTTCAATTTTTTTCCTCATCAAATATTTAACATCTATACCGACTCCTTCAGTATTTAACAATCTACTATAGTCAGGAATATTGGTAACAAAACTAGTTGATACTGGAAAAACATTACTTAAAGGCTCGGTTGGGTGCATTACCATTGGAGAGTTCAAAGAGAAAGAAGAAACTCTCGAAAGGTTTTGTGTGGCCTCTATGGAATTATATTGGTTAAGTTTATGATCATAGTCATAAAGTGGAAAATCAGCATCGCTTGGCTGTAATATTTCTCTACTATCGTTGTTGATTTGAGGTTGAAGGAAAATATCATCAAGGTTTGCAAACTCATAAAGACTATTTGGTAAGTCTTGTTCCTTACAATTGTTGAACAATTCTTGAAGGTCTTGAAACTCATTTGAATCTTCATGAGTTTGAAATGAAAGTGAAGAAGTTAAATCCATATCCATATTTTTAAATTCGATTGAGAATGAGGTTTGAGAAACAGGAGTGGCTCAACACTTATATAACAAGGGAAAGGAATAGCATTAATGCACTGTGATATTTTTATATTAATGGACATTAATTTAGATATTAATACAAGAGGTTAATATCTCATTTATTATTCCTTTCAAGCTTCGTTAAAAAACTAAATACTTAAACATTTAAATTTTGTGCATCAGTCAAGAATAGACAAAGACTAGTGATTAAAATGGGAATTTTTTTGGAGATGTTAAGCTTTAACTATAAGTTTTAGTTATGTTTGCATTAAAGTTTTAAAATGTTGACAATTTTTCAATATACTAATTAAAATGCACGTTAAAAATCCTTTATAACCTACCGTTAGTGCAAAATAAATAAACATGTTAAGATGTAATTATAACATAATTGAATACTGTATTTGGAAACGCTTTAATTAATCTATGTAAATTTTAATTAACCTAAATATTTATTAATTTCTTTATACTACATTTATTCCGGCTAAAGACTAAGCATGTAACCGCCAAGGTAAGATTAATTAATTAAACAAACTCCATTTTTTAAATTACCTTCATTAAGTTTTAAACTAATTTCCATAAATATAGAGTTGACATGATAACAATAAATAGATATGGGATTTTTTGCTTGTTTAAAGTAAGAACTTCATATTAGTTTTAAGATCTTAATACATGTTAAAAGATAGGCCTTTAATTTAAAAGAACAATAATTCTTAATACAACGAACCATATCAATAAAATCCCTCATATTTCACTTTTAAAAAATAGTCATTGATAGCTTTATTGATTCATGAAATAAGGGGCACATATCAAATCCCTATCTTCGTAGATTAAACTTTCAATATTATTACATTTAAACAAAGCATTATAAAAATTTTCTTCGTAATGTCGCACTATAATTTGCTACTATGCTATAAATTTTGTGTTTAGATATTGGTAAAAATTTAGTAATTGATGCGATACATTGTTCATTTATTTCATAAAACAAATACAAGCTAATAAGATGTTGTTATTTCTGGTATATTGAGAGAAGATGTTATTTTATTGAGCATTTATGAACTTGTTGAATGAAAAATTCATGCATATTTAGATGATAAGATTAGTTAAAGCAGTCTGTGGGTGTAGCGCAATGAAAAAGGGGGCCTAGGTCTGATAACATACCTAGGTATGAGTCCTGCCTTGCATACAGTTCTCGTAAAAATTAGTACATATGGGTTATAGGTGCCATAAGTTAAAGCAGATAGGCACAACATATTTCCCTCTCGGTAGTTTATCGTTCTGTCGGGTTCTCCTGAGTATAGTTCAAAAAAAAAATAGTTAAAGCAAAAGGCTAGACAAGAATCAAATTATAAGATGCATAAATTAGTAATGATAAACTTAGTTAACAATACTTTTTTTAAACATAGCAATATAAATTTCGAATCAATGTCTTGAGAAAGCAAAATATATAATTAAGAACGTAACACTGCCAAACTTTTCAAAAGCTTATTCACATATATGTTGGTATCATTTAAGTTTTGAATGTAAGATGTAATAATATAGATGTTCATATTGCGTGCACAATGACTTATATATTTCTCCTATTGTCATATAATTGCTTCTCCTTGAATATTTGAATCACTAATAATTTCGATCATTGATATATTATTAATTGCTAAACAAACATGTAAAGATATCTACGCTACCAGGTAGATAAGTTAAAATCTAATCTAATAACAATTTATTTGTTAGACAATAGTTTCTCTTCAGTTTTCAAATATAACACATAATAATCAAATATAATTTGTCGAATAATTGTGTTCTTAGAGTTATCCAGTGTCGATCTAAACTAATGTTACCTTATTCATTACCCATTTATATAATGACAATCAACACTCTTTCGCAAATTATAATTATGATTAAGTTTATCGTCCGGTTTATGCGGAGTTGATAATTGAATAAAATATTTACGGAATATTGGTAATAATTTCTATTATAACCTAATAATAATCATACGATTCATGATTAATATTTATATTTATATTACTTGGATCTTAAGTAACTATCTAATAGGTAAAAATTATAATGGGGAAATACTAATATTGAAACATTCTCAAGGTATTTTTTAACATATACACAACAATTTCTTAACATTCCCCTTCAAAATCATAAAGCAAGGGCAGTAAACATCGAGAGTTCGCCTATAAGAAATAGAAAACAAGAAACTTAAGTTAACTTGGTGAACAAATCGACAATCTGCAAGGAAATGGATACAAAAGGAAAAGTAAGGGTGACTTTCTCAAGATGATGATGTGTATTGTGATAGTAGATCTTAATATGCTCGGTTTGCTCATTAAAAACGAATCACGAGAAATCTAAACACCACTCTTTTTATCGCACTACATATGAGTATGTATAGAAAGATAAACTCTCATACCCATAAGTAGTTAACATAACCAAAAAAAATCTTAGGTAATAGATGTCGTAGTACTGTAACGCAAAAACTTTTCAACCCTCCAATTTCAACACTAATGCATCCATGGTATTCACATGCCGAACACCCATGTGCTGGAAAGACAGAATATTAGGGTAAAGAAAAAGAAGAGAGGAAAACTAACAAGAAAGAGGCGAACAAAAAATTAGAATCTTACATGTGAAATGATAACATATAATATCAAAATATAGTGCATAAAGCTATTCTAATATACTTAGCTTTTCAGAGCTACTAACTAAAGCAATATCATGAGATTGGATAGTTATAATAACCCGTCCTTACAATTGCTGATATATATACATAGTAATGCAGTGGAAATAAATTCCACTGTAAGTAAAACTTCCAGCTCCTCTCTAATAATCCAAATGAACATCAATGAAAATTTTCCTTTCCCATACCACTCGAAAAAGCACTTATGGAAATAATGGGATACCTCTCGCCCTTTTTTTAGTTGCTTTCGAGCCACTCAAACTAACTTACATAAAAATACTTTATTTCTGAATTAACTTGCCGATTCCAAGAGCAACCTCGAACTCGAACAAATTTAATAAATCCTTTTGAAAACATCGGTCTTTTAAAAATACATTCAAATAATATTGTTATTATTTACTCCAAACAATTATAAACCATTTTCAAAAATAGGGATTTAAGTCCTCAAATTCTGAATTTAAATCCTTTTTAGTTTATAAACCACATTTTAAAAAGTCACTTTCTTACATATAATCATTTCACGAATATTTATTCTCAAAAATATCTTATCTTTCTTTTAAATTATAATAAACAACTTTTATTAAAGTTAATTTTTAACCCAACATTGTCACCGAATGCCTTATAGTCAAACTATTAAACTTAATTCATAAGGTGTCCGCTTCAATGCTCCAATAATTATCATCTACCCAACCCATGGTGTAAAAAGGTAAACTACTTATAAATCAACAAACAATAGTAAATGCCAAAAAACAGGCTAAGTGTGATTAAGCTAATAAATGAGGGATATATTGACATCATTAATCCTACATTAATCAACTACACTATCAACCTATACATATGTATTACTAATATATAAAAAATACTTATATGCTCTCATATATATATAATACACTCAACTCATGCTAGGGCAATCCATACCCTATCCCCTAATGAGTTATACCCAACCAAAGCCAAGGTTCATGGTTAACCTTCAGCTCTGATACTACAATGTAACACAGTGCCTTTACGACCCCCCAATGTTGAGGCTAATAAAGCTAAGGTATTCACATACCAAACACCTAAATGCCGAAAATACAGAACATTCGGGTAAAGAAAAAGAAGAAAAGAGAAATAAAATAAAAGAGGAGAACAAAAAAATCAGAATCTCACATGCGGAATGATAACTTATAACATCAAAGAGAGTACACGGAGCTACTCTAATATACATAGTATTTTAGAATTACTAACTTGTGACAACCCACACCCCAATAGGCCCAAATTTTCATTAAATCAAAAATCCAAGTCCACAAAAGTATGGATTGTTAGTTTGGAATATTGCAAATAAATAAATGCATATCAGTACACGAACTTTTATGGACTCAGATGCATGGACTACCCTATTCATTTTGAAAGACCTCTCTTAAGAGTTATCTAGCCTTGCCACCTAAAAAACTAACTAACTAACAACTATGGAGGTGCATGATCCAAACGTGACCAACACTAGTAGGAGGTGTAGTTTGTTAGGTGTAACCCTCGTCCTTCCCATTGATTGCTCAGGAAAGATGACGTTCGTGACCTATGTACAGCCCATATTTCCATTTTCCTCACTATTACTCCCTTTATTTTAAATTATTATTTGCCTACCTTTTCATTTCTTTTATCTAATTTCTATCTTGCTTATATTGCATATATATATATATATCAATTCTTTCCTTAGACCATTTTTATGCCAATCCTTGGGGATTCTATATTTTAATGCATTGGAATTACGTCTTTCCCCAAATGAAAAGGTTCACATTGTAAATTTCTATATCTTTTCAAAAAGTAGAATTTGCGTTACATTTGAAATTACAGGGAATTATCTTTTCCAAAGTTATTGAAATAGATAGTACAAAATATGGTAAATATCCCTATTTTATACATATCTTTCCATATAGGTGCATTCCTTGTTATTCCAAACAGCACATCTTTATTTACAAATCAAACTTGATAATCTATAGAAATTCACATTGCAACACCCAATATTCCAATGAATTAAAATAATACTTAAACCCCCATATTTTTTTGTGATAACTTAATTCACATTCTTAATTGCAACAACCGTTCAAATTTACAAATCTGGAATTATCCTATAATTTATAAGTTTCAGGGGCTAGTGCAACCCAATACTAAATTCAGGGACTACTAATACCCAAAATTTTCCAGATTTACATACATGCAATATATAATTCAAGTTATCAATCAGGAATATGTAAGCATGGTTTAAGGTTTCATTATGCATATATGAATTTTAGCCTACAACTCTAATTTACATTTTAGGCATACAGGAATAGGTTTACAATGATATAAATCCAATATTATATGAAAATATATAATTACTCACTCATCTTTCTAGCTTTTCAAATCTCCAGATCTAATCCTTATTATTCCAGTTCGACTAACTTTTTCTTCCTACTTGAATATATACATCGCAAGTATACACATATTTATTAGAAATCCAGATTAGAAAAGAGATTTGAATTTAATTTACATTTTAGATCCAGATTTCGACCTTATTCTTCTTCTTAATCATCCATTACTATTCTCCACTTGTATATGTGTATAAACTATAACTATTTTTAAGATTTAAGAATTTGTGGAGAAGATAAAATGACAGAGCTCTAACGTCACTAAGAAAATATAAGAAGAAAAGTATGGAGTTCGGTCTGTATTTATAGGGGTTTGAATCAATGTCAACCGGCCACATAACAATTCTCCTATTGACAGCTTGATCGGTCGACCGCCGCCCCCAACCAGTCGACTGCTAGCGGTCAACCGACCCGATTTATGAGTCGACCGATCATATATATATATTAATGGCAACTAATTTTCTGTGTTACCTTTGGTTAATTTATTTCCGTTCTCTTTCAACTGAGATAATTTATTTCCACATTAACTTTTCTTTAAACCTAAGTAACTAATAAGATTAATTAATTTCCATTAATTACTTTTTGTTTCCTTAGTTACATATATATTTATTTCCGCCTCGAATTATTCAAACATTGATAACATTTTCATTTGAACTCTAGTCGGAAAACTTTGTATACGAAAATTTATCAAAAAATTGCCACCAACCTAACCGTGTACATTATGTAGCCAATTTTTGACTTTTGTGAAAATGTTATTTTCCCACATTATTATTTATTAATTAATTTCTTTTTAACTAATTATTACTAAAATTAGGGGTGTTACATTCTCCCCCTTAAATGAATTTCGTACTTTAAATTCATTAATAACATAATTACATAACATAATGCACAACCATTCTAAACTAGTTAAATAATTAGTGCGTAACCAAATTTGCAATCAATAGTGTACAAGGGCACGGTGTATCACGACATATATAACATGTATATAGAATAATTCTAATTAGCATCTCTTATATGAATGCATTATTTTTAAAATTTTTTTAGAAATATGGTGCAAACAATCTAAATATACTGGTAGTTCTATATGTATGCAAATTTTGAAAACCAAAATCTTTATTTTTTTATCCAAATTTTTTCCACACTTCCATGAATGCAAGTATAGTTAAACCAATTTTGCATCCAACCCCTACCATCCAAAATTCTAGTACACCATTGCTAGCATCCAAGTTAAAAAATCCAATTTTCTAAACTTATTTTCTTTATACTGGGAAAGGGTTCAAATGGAAAGTTCCATATTTCCATCTTTTCTTATGTACTAAATTTCCGATTGTACCTTGGAACCTTCTCTTTTGCCCATATATCTCTTTCCAACTTTTCCAAATACAGTCCGAATAGACCATTTGGGTTATTTTAAGAATTAGCTTTTTTTTTCTCACCTATCGACAGTTATGTAGGAAAATATTTCATAGCTAAAATATATTTTTCTTTCTTTGTCTGTAACCATATTTTAATTTACTATCACTTCTGCTGCATAATAAAATCCATACTAGCTAACTCGTGAACTATACCCCCATGCTAAGTATGTGTATTTCAAAATTTTAGAAGTTTCTTCTTTTTTTGCCCAAAAATCTTTTTATATAAAATTTTGAAATATCGGCAAAAAATTCAGACCTTAAAATTTTTACCACAAAATATTTATCAAAAGTTTTCCCACAAATATATTTAATTTTTCAAAAACTAAGAAATTTGAACTAATATTTTCAAAAGCACATATTTTTCAAAATAGATTATGTCACATCATATATAGTCGGGGTTTAGCTAATAATTTAACATCCATAATGCACTCTATTTACTTACGCGGTAAATTTCAATTTTTCCAAAAACTTTTCTTTTATTTATAATAACAACCGGCACACAAGTTCATTTATAAATTTTTGCTTTTAAGGCACATGGACATTGACCGGTGGTTTTGCAATAACTTTTACCTTTCCAACGCTTGCCAAAAATTATTCCCTACTTTTTTTCTTCGTTTTTGGACATAAATCTTATTACTTTAGTAGCTAATAAAATAACTTTACTAGTTTTTTTAGAAATTCTAACATTTTACTATTTTCGATTAATTTGTGTTAGTTAAGTGTCTTACTTGAAATTCCTTGTTTATTGTTTTCCAAATAATATTGCGGTCTACAAAAAACAAATAAAAAAGAACATTTCTATTAATATCATACGCATTTTTTTACACTGGAAATAACTAAGGATTATAATCTAATCTAAAAAACAACTGTTGGAAGTAAATACAAATACTACTACCACCTATGGGTTAGGAGATGGTCTTCGAGAGAGCTAGAGCCATGGCCTCACCCAAGTGATCAGATCATGGAGGCTATGTATCCCAGCTCACGCCCTTGACATCACTACTTTGCATGCATCTCCTGCTTCTGATGCTGTATTTCCTGTTGTCGCTCGCTTTCTGCTTTAAAGCTCGACTTCGATCCAGAGTTGGGATTATCGGATCATGCCATAGTAGGGGACCTACTGCTGCTCTACGGCTTGCTGACCTGACCAAAGGTCCCAGTCTATGTGGGCTTGCCCTGCCTCCTGCTACTGGTGTGCTCTAAAAACTATAGGCAGCTCCACTGCCCTCATCCTCCTAAGGGAGGATCTATCCAATGACGGGGTACATCACTTTTTATCGGCTCTGCTTAGAGGTTCACATGAAACTTTCTGAAGATGGCAACGAAAAGATGACAGTAGGGGAAGTAACTCCTCTGAGTCCTTGCTCCTAAGCCCGCATAATGGGCCATGATTACCCTAGCCTAGTTTACCTCGATACAACTTATAATTGTGTAGGTGGCCTTCAGGATGAAGGGATAAATCTGGTTATAGCTCCCCGTCTTCGGGATGATATTGTGCTGGATGATGCTAGTAAGCAAACGGGTTTGGACCTAAAATTTCTCTATATGCTAGATGTCTACCCCCTTTCAAAAAATCTGATCTAGTATGACAGGATTGGTAGTCGCGATATCCTCTAAATAAGTTCCTACTATGGTGGTATGTACGTTACCACCAAGCAGTACATCCATCATCCAAATCTTTGTCCCCTTTACTTTGGATGTAAAGCTAGCCTCTTGCTTGTCGAATGCAGACACAAAATTAGTGTCAAATAGATGCATGCACCTTGGAAATCACTTCCGCTCAAACATATCATGGCGTAGAATCTATAGCAATCCAATTGCTGCGAATAAGTCCTTCAAATCGTAGGCCGCAAATTCCTCGAAATTCACTGGCCTTCCTTGTAGAAGTTTGAGGCACGCTGATTCCTTATAACTCTTATGAAAATTCTTATATTTTGACACCATGCTATCTCCTATAAGGTTAGCCCTGGGTGTTGGGAGGCAAGAGTGCCACGTAGAGGGGCCACAATTTTTGATTTAGGGTATATCTAGAGCTTTAAAAATGGTCGATATTAAGATAATGGTGGGTCGCGTCACTGCCTATATCTGCTAGGTGAGGTTGTCACCGATGCTAAAGCCTTGGGGTGGTGGTTGGCAGCTTGGAAGAGAGGGGGAAGATTGAAATTGTTTTAAAAGTAGAGCGGATTTGATAGAAATGAGGCGGCTTGACCTGGAAGGAAATATATCGCTCCAAAACAATGACATATCGACCGCTAGGGCTGGGTGGTCGGCCGCTATCGGTTGACCGTTCTTACCCTATGGTGGACCGCTTGCTGTTTTCGGGCCAGTTTGAACCTGGACACGTTTTGCACTAAACCAAGTATTAATTAATTAAATTTCAACTACTGTTACTACGTTGGGGTCGCATCACTACCTGCAACTGCTAGGTCAGGTTATCACCGATGCTAAGGGCTTAGGGTGGTGGTTGGCAGCTTGGAAGAGAGGGGGAAGATTGAAATTGCTTTAAAAGGAGAGGGCATTCGATAGAAATGAAGCGGCTAGATTTGGAAGCGAATATGTCACTCTAGAACAATGACATATCAACCGCAAGGGCTCGGCAGTTGATCGCTATCGGTTCATCGTTTGCTCCTTATGGTGGAACGCTTGACGTTTTCTGGTCAGGTTGGACCTGGACCCTTTTTGAACCAAATCTAGTATTAATTAACTAACTTTCAACTACTGTTACTACATTCTATCTCGGTCTTCTCCACCTTTGCTTTGTTTACCCTAAGAAGCTCTTGTCTATCTATCGCGGTGCTTCTACCTACCGCTTTGTTCTATCTTTCTACCGTCGGATTTTAAATTTCCTATCCCTTCATTATTTGCCCTATTGAAACTTGGACCACTTCCTATTATCCACCTCCAAAGATAATTTCTCTACATTAAAATTTTCATTATTCTCAAAGAAACTAGTGAGCTATATACGCTCTATGTTTTTTCAAAAGCGTATCTTTTGTAAAACCCATTTCTGAATTTTTTTAATTTAAATATTTTTTTTTCAAGAAAAATATTTAATTTTTATATAAAACATAAACATTTTTATTTTACCAAAATATGATATTTACATACTTATTCAGGAACAGGTTTTTCTACATTCAATTAATTCCCTTGAATTTTTTTTAAATATATTAGTATATATATATATATATATCTCCTTTTCAACTTTCAAAATTATTTTCTATTGAGTCTGACTTAGAGTGGATTTTTATTTCTCCCTTCTTTTGGACTTCTGTTGAAACACCCACACCCCTTAGTATACCTGTAACGACCCGTATTTTTAACACTTTAAAAATACGAATTAAAATGAAAATTTTGGATAAAAATCCGAAGGAAATAAATTTTTGTGTTGTTAAATGTGAATTACAAGTTAAAATACAAAACTGAATTCTGAAATAACTTATTTATAAATTAAATATGGATGTTAACCTGTAGTGAATGTAAATAATGAATTGAATTTGATTGTAAACAACGAAATAAATAAAATGTTACATTTAATATTGAAGTTATAATATGGAAATCAACGTAATTGAATGCAATTTAATATTACTGTGAATTTAAATAAGATGATAGCTGAAGAAAATGAAAGTAAATGAATTATAAACTATTGATAATAATGTATAAGTAAATGGTTGATTCAATAATGAAAGTGTAAATCGAAATAAAAGAATTCATTTGGAATTAAATAACTTGAATTTGAATTACAATATAATTGAACGTGGAATCTAATATAATCTTTTATATTGGATTTATAATGGAAAATTGCATTGTAAAAGATTGTTTATTACTGTGAAATTAAAATATAGAATTTGTGAACAATTGAAATTTGATTTAAAAGTTAATAATTTAAAATTGGGAATTTTATATTGAAATTAAACAGTCGAATAATTTATTTTTCGAATATTGGATTTAATTAGACAATTAAATCGATAATTTAATAAGTTAAATTTCAGAAATAATTGAAAATCGAGTTGAATATGATTTGTAAAATTTTATCTTATCATATTGGAGTTATAGTAATGTTATAGAACTTTTAAAATTGAATTTAAAGTTAATTTGTGAAAATTGAATATTTTAATATTTAATTATCGATTGAAAAATAGCCATTTTTTGAATAGTCTCAGAATTGAACGAAACTAGTTCCATTGGATCCGTAATAGTTTTTTTATTGTCGGATTTCAATTTTCATAGCAATCAGAGTTATCGTTTGACCGTGGCAGCTCGAAACGCATCGAATTGTTTTTAATATTAATTCGGCGAGAGAAAATAGTCATTTTTCAAAAAATCTCGTATTTCGACGAAACTAGTTTCATCAGATCCGTAATGTCATATTATTGTAAGGTTTCAAATTTCGTGCCAATTAGATTTACCGTTTGTCCGGAGCGAGCCCAAACACACAGAAATTTGATTAACCGATTTAATTTTAAATCGATCGTTTATTGCCGTAACTCGCACAGATGATCGAATTAGCTTCCGAAACCTGTTCCATTGTGTTCGGAACGCAATGTAAACCTTAGAAACGTCAGCCGGCATGCTTCGTTTGGAGTTCGGAAAATCCGGGATGAATAGTGTCGCGTATTTTTCTATAAAAGCCCCTCACTTTCTCTATTTTCCAAAAACCCTAGGGTTTCAGCCCTTAGCCGCCACTTTTAATTCAATGGCCAGAAAATTTCGAAACTTCTTCCTCATTTTCCTCTCAATCCATCAACAATTAGCAAAAGTCGTCAACTACAAAGTTGTAGAGGACGACGAGAGCTTCAAATCCATACGGAGATGATCGAAAACGGAGCAATGAATCAACGGGAAATCGAGCTCGAAGATGCTGCGTTTTTCACGTTTTTCGAGGCCAAAGGGGCAGCCGAGTTCCATGCTATTCACGGTGTAGGTAGAGTTCGCCGAGGGCTTCGCGATGGAGGTGGCCGATCGTCTTCAAGTCGTGTATTTTGGTCGTGAAAATTCAAAGAAGAGAGGCGGCTATGGGTTTCATACTCACGGCTTTGAACGAGAGAAGGAAGAAGGGGAGGGTGCGGCCCAGATCTGGTGCAGATGGAATCAAGGGCTAGGATCGAATCTAGAGTTTGAAATTTAAATTAAAAGCTGAAATTGTTTATTTAAATTTGTGTAAACTTTAAAATAGCATAACTTTTTCATACGAGGTCCGATTGGAACGAAACTTTTTGCGTTGCAATCGTAATGACGAGAGCTTCGAAATGAAACTGGTTTGGATGGATTTGGAGACAGTGGAAATTTGGGCTAAAGTTGGGCGTCGTCCAGTTTCAGTTCCAAACCGGAACGTCTCGGCGACAACAGAAAATCAATGTGAGTATTTTATAACGCTCACAACGTACTGAATATCTTTATGGTAGTTAAATTTGACATTATGAAGTGATATAGATTTATTTGTCGTTGTTTGATAAAAATTTAATTGTCATATAGATTGTCGTTTGAATTCACCGTTGAAAATTAAATTGACAGTCAAATTGAAGTTAAAATTTAATTGCGATCAAATTACCTGATATTGATAATTATAAAATTGTTGTGAATGTTGTTGGCTTTATGGTTGATTGGTTGTGATGGATGCTATTGGTCGATATTGGTTGTTTATTTATATCATGCTATCATCATGTATATTGTTTATTGCATATAAAACTATAAACTGAATCATTTCGAATAAATTAAGGAATAGGTTGAAATGATATACCTATGACATCTATTTGGATTGAAATGATATATATCCATCCTTGAAATTAAAATTGAAATAATTATCCACTTGGCCATAGGTTAGAAAATTATATACGGACACCGGGTTGGTTAAATTAAATGATTTTAAAAGTTGTTTTGAAATGATTTAAATGAATTGATTTTAAGAAAAAAAAATCCAATTTTTGGAAATTGAATTATTTTGAATTGAAGCTCGAGATGTTGGAATTTAAACTTGGTAAATGAAATTGTTTAATTATTCGAAGTTTAGATTTTTAAGAAAAAGATTGAAATACGACGTAAATTTTCGAAAGTTGATTTGTTTTAAAGGATTGGACTTTTAATCAAACTCTGAATATTTCTAAGAAAATTTATATGAAATGATATTTCAAGTTTGAGTTTGGAATTGAAAATAAATTTGAAATTGAGATTTAATTAATTTGGAATTTAGTTGAAATTCAAAGAAATTTGTGAATTGGACTAAATTGAAACTGTTGAATTAAATTTGAAGATAAAATTGATTTGAATAGGATTTGAACTGAAATTGATTTGGAATGTAATACTTAAATGAATTCTTGAAATCCGAATGTTATTCTAAGTTTATTGAATTGGAATTGTTCCAGAAATTAAGTAAACTACTTAATATGGATGTTTAATTTGAAGTATATTCTAATTTGAATACGAAATGGTTTTAAAGCGAATCTTATATTCTTATATAAATATATGAGCTGTTTTGAAATGTGAAATATTTAAAGTTTCAAAATATATTGAAAGTTAAATTGTTTATTTTATGGTCAAATATGTATTTGAAATTGATAATTTGAAATGGTTTATTGAGAAGCTAAATCGAGTTGAAATTAATGATTTTGAAATCGAAATGAGATATTGAGGCGAAAATGATTTTGAAATCGAAATGAGATATTGAGGCGAAAGATGATTTTGAAACGGAATCTTACATCTTGAATAGATATGATGATATTTGAATGGATTTGATTTTGAAGCGAATATGATATTTTGATATCAATTATGAATCGATTTGAAATGTAAAAGAGCCACCGGTGTAATAATACGTTGTTATTAAAGAGACCGGGATCGGATATGGACATACTCTCTATCGATACCGAAGACCACTTTAATAACTAATACACGCGGAGTGTTGATCCAGAATGAAGTGGATGGTTTTGGTGAACGCGTTGACTGAAGAAAGAGAACGATTTTGGATGACCCCTGACATGACTAAAACAGGAGCCCTGCCGGGCCATTGAGGTTCGCCACCTCTAGCGGACACACTTCTTCGTTACCATATCTATTACTTTTGTGATTCGATTTGGGTGCACCCCTCGATTATGGGAGTGTTGTTTCGCGGTGTTGGGGTAGTAGCTGCTATGCCCAACATCAGTCCGGATGATGCAACTACTAGTATCCTAGTTGGTATCGCCTCATGTACCTTGTCATACTGATTATCCTATTCGCGACCACTACGTTTTGGTTTGTACCTTTAGTATATGGATTGCCCTCTGGTGACTTTCGGTTTTGGGGAAACTACGGTCTTGTATATGCTTTTGGGAATAAAAATGTGTTAAGGGTGGAATGGGCCATGGCTTAACGCTAGTTTGATATTTTACTTTATGATAGACATTATTGTATATAGCGTATTCTATTATATAGTAGATAGTTTAACGGATCCTTAGGAGATGGAAATCCCGAACATCTCTTAAGTTAATGCACGCACGTTAAACACTGGATAGGAGGTGTCTAAAACCCGTAAACATCTCCGACGCCGTCACACTCATATTTACTTATTCGATTTAACTTACATGAGATATTTTAGTCCTGACTCGAGTGTTTTGTCTTTTCATTACGCTCGGGTCAGCCTGAGCATTTCAGATTAGGTTGAAGGTATATTCTGGAGGACGAAGACGGAGTTTGGTATTACATCATTTGTATTCTACTACTGTATTATTTTTCCACTGCATTGTTGTATTATTTCTGATATGTATGAACTCTGATTTATGATGTATAATAATAATCAAATTTATTTATTTAACAGCTTCATGAACTGTTATTTTATTATTATATCTTGTTCCTTCTGCTGCGAGATTCTGAGTTTGTTTCTGTTCTTTCTTTTCTTTTCTTATTTAACCCAATAACCATCTGCCTTTTTGAACGGTTTGAGTTGGACATGTGTGGATTATTGTCGACTTGAACGGTCGAAAATGGCGGGTCGTTACAATACCCAAGAAGGGCACACTAAAGATTGTGGTGTGTTATAGGTATAGCTAAAACATCACAAAAACTAAGATTCACAAGACAAATAGGCAAAAACAGCGAAAACATTTAAATAGTAATTCATTATTCAGAATTAAACTTCATCAATAAGTCATAAAAATAGAATATGTCTAAAAACCCAAATTCTCATGTCTTAAGAAAAATATATCTCGGTCTCATATCATCAGAGTACATAAATATTAATAATCATCTGTCTCATAAGTACCAGTACATCAAAAGCCAAATGAAAAGAAAAATGGAAAGAAGAAGAATACATGAAGAACTCCGAGAATGTATCTCCAAGAAATCCAAATCTACTGTCCTCGACTCTACTGGCCTATGGGGGAGAAAAGGGGAAATAAAGGAGTGGGTTAGACAATAAGTCTGGTGAGTGAAAGTAATTACTAGAATTTCCAAGCAAGATAAAGATAATAGACTAAGCAATAGTTCTAGTATGGAAAGAAATACCGAAAAGATAAAACTGGGGTAAAATACTATTTCTGATTCTGTTTGACTGTTTGTTTTGATTGTTTCGATTGTTTGCACTCGTCTTTAACTGCTATGATTAGGCTGAAACCCTAATCCTATTTCAGCTGCTAATTTGATTAGGCTAAAATCCTAATTCTACTCGTTGATCGGCATTCTATCTCTGTTGTGCCACTGTGAACCAATCCTGTTGGTTACAGCAAAAGACACCTCTTAGCGCTTGGAATGCCGTAGCGAATTATTTACCCTAATCGATGCCGCACGCTCGGTCATCGCCGGTACACACTAACTGTCGCCCCTTGTTATGGCCTCTTATTTACCCTAATCGGCATAAGTGTGCCCAGCCTCACCTAACTGTTGTGAGACCATCAGTCCTAGACCTGAAAGGGAATGCTGCCCAGCCTCACGTAGTTGTTGTGAGACTATCAGTCCTAGATCTGAAAGGGAATGCGGCTGGTACTGGTCATAACAAACAAATTCTAGTTTGTGCCCCTTGCCTAAATCCCCAGATTTGAGCTTCTATCTATTGGCCACTTATTTACCCTAATCAGCATAAGCGTGTCCTAGCCTCACCTGCTATGTGAGACCATTAGTCCTATATCTGAAAGGGAATGCTGCCGGTATGGACCACTACTTCTGTGTTTGCTATTAACTTATTCTAAGTTTTAAAATAAGCCTCTTCTGTTACTCTTCTATTTTCACTTTTTCTAGTTATAATCACTTGTTATAATTATGGTTGCAAATATCTCAAATTTTTCTATTTGAGTCTATCTCCATCTTATTACAGTTCTTCTTATTTTACAACTGATTTCTGTAAATTTAGTGTTTTTCTATTTTAATCCATACTTGCGAATTCTTCTCCTTTCTAATATTTTATTCGTGTAAAAAGGAATAAAAAGGAACAAACATTTACATGCTAAATTCCAACTTAAAACAGATGTAAATAAATGTAAATAACTGTACATAACCATAAATAACTGAATAAAAATAGCTGAATAAAATAGATTGAAAAGAACTTCTGAAATTTAGTTAAAAGTTAACTGTAATAACTTATATAAAAATTGTCTCAAAATTGAAGAAAACTACAACTATTGAGAATCCTATTATTTTAAATTACTTAAAAATCTAAAATAATTACAAAACACCCACCTGTGGTCCTTAGTTCTTGTCCTTGGCCTTCGTGGATCCACTTCTAGGGCGTAGAATATTTTTATCAAAAAGATCTCCTCCTTAGAAAAATTTTCTATTTAGGGTCCAGCCTCAGGCAATGAACCCAAATAAGAGAAAATCTAAATGAGAAAAATAGCTAGGCTTAGGGTTCTATTTATAGTGTAGCTTAGGGATCTTAGACCGTTGGATTTGAAGATTAAATCTGGTGCAACCACGTCATAGGCTCTCTAGGAACCGTCGGATGGAAGCACGAATGCACAGGATTGAACGAAAATGGAATTTTGAGGTGTTCGCTTCGTACTGGATGAAATAACATCCAAGAACTAAAGCGAGTCGACCTAGCTTCCATGGGGGTCAACCCTAAGTGTCGACATGATCCCTTTGGGGGTCAACCTAACCCAAATATGGGTCGACCTATGCCTTTGTAATATTTTTTTTCTTTTTCGTTTCGATTTCTTATTTCTTTTGTAACTTCTTCATATTAACTCGGATTTTGATAAGTTATATATCGAAATTGACCAGAAAATTACCATGGACACAATGGTGCAACTCTTGTGGCTCAATTTCTGACAATTTTATAAACTTATTTTATTATTTAATTAATTTGTTACTTAATTATTATAGCTCAAATTTTGGGTTGTTACATCTCTTCTTCCAAAATATTGAAAATCTGGCTATTATCTCGAAGTGACTACAACACGCCTTCCTTTGGGAACTTAATTGATTCCGGATATCTACAACATATGGACCCTAAATTTCCCCTTAAATGGACCTATTGTTATCGTTAATCGACGATCTTGCTTGGTTCTATAATGATTGGCCTATCAAAGGTCTATTAAAGAGTCACATACTAGCCAACTTCAGGGATCTTCCGTATGTTGTACTCATGCCCTATTTAAGCCAATGCCTTTCAGTATGACCTATTTTCCATGGTGAAACACCCCACACCCCTTAATATACCCAAAAGGACACATTAAAAGGCGTGGTGCGTTTTAGGTATAACTAAGGATAACAGAGACTAAGATTCACAAGACAAATATAGATAAAAACAACGGAAACTTAAAATAATAACTTAATTAAAACAAAGCTTCATAATTGCTTCATAAATAAGTCAAATACCAAATAACACATATATGTCTAAAAATCCAATATGTCTCATGAAACAAAAACTCATAGTCTCAAAATCAGAGTACATAATATCCCTCAAAATAAGCCAGTACATAGAAAAAACTAAAGCTGAAATAAAAGAAATACATAGAAGAAATCTCCTCCAAGAAACTCCAAGCTACATCAATCTACTAACTTCTCCCTTGATTGCCTAAGGGGGGAGAAGGGGAAAATAAAGGAGTGGGTCAGACTAAAAATTAGGCGAATGATAGTAATTACTAGAGTCTTTAAGCAAGATAAAAGTAATAGACTCTGAAACAGTTCTAGCATAAATAAGGATAATAAAGGAAATAGGAAAGAGATAAACTGGAAATAAGTACGATTAAATATTGCTCAATTTATAAGATAAGTTAACTTTGATTACTTGCACTTGTCCTTGGTTTCTACTTTGATTAGGCCGAATTCCTAATCCTATAATTAGGATGTAACCCTAATTCTACCCTTTTTGATCGACCTGCTACTCCATAGACCTTATTGCGGAATAGCCGCTATATAACTCCCTACACAGCAGCCAATGGTATCTACGAAAGATGCAAATAGCAACTACTGTGGATCCGGACTACATATATAGCTCCCTACACAGAAGGCAATGGTGTCTTCGAAAGACACCCATACTAAGCGCTTGGAACTCATAGCTATTACTGAGCACCCGTAATGGAAGTCGCACGCATAACTGCCACCATGCCCATGCTACCTTTTGCTCCACCTATTGGGTCTTCTTATTACCTCCAATGCCAGCATAAGCATGCCCCTCATCTCACTTCAGGCTAATGTGAGATCACCGGGTGTCCATAGAATCTATAGGAGAAATGCTGTTGGTACTAGCCCTTCATCCAAACAATATCTAGTTGTGCCCTTTATCCAAATCCCCCTTGATTTGGACTTCTATTTGACCAATTACTACCATTCTTAGCATAACTGTGCCCTAGGCTCATCGTTTTGTCAAATAGGGAATGCTATTTGGTACAGGTCCTACTTTTATCTTTGCTTATTAACATAGTAAATTATTTAAATAAGCCTTTATATTTTTCTCTACTTTCCGAGCTTATTAATTTATCCTAAGTCTTAAAATAAGCCTTATTCTGTTCTTTTTCTTATTATAACCTACGTTATAATCATGCTTATTACTTAACCCAAGGTCTAAGTGTGCGAATAAGCTTCTTTCAACTTTTACTCTATTTAGTTATAATTTTAAGTTATAACTATGCCAATTATCTTTAATTAGTCCAATTCTAATTATAATTTAGCGTAATTTCAGTCCAATTCCATTATTTATTACAGTCCAATTCCATTATTTATTGCAGTCTTTATAATTTACATCTTATTTTCTTCATTTGATATTCTTACTTATATAATCCATATTCACGTTTAATTTATTCTAATCCATACGCGAAGAAAAAGGGGATGAAGAGAATAGACGCTTGCATAAAATCCAAAATGTCGTAAAAGATGTAAATAAGAAATAAATAACAGTAAATAAACTTAATTACTGTAAATACTGTAAATAAATAAAAAGCTATGCTTAACAATAATAAATTATAATTAACAGAAATAAACCAAAATTACTGAAAGAATAGCTGAAAGGGAATAGACTGAAAATAATTCTAAAAACTATAAATAAACTATTGAAAAGGCTATTCCAAAAATCGTAGTAAAACTACAACTATTGAAAACCCTATTATTTTAAATTACTTAAATAAATCTTAAAATAATTACAATCACTCACCTCCGGTCCTAAGCTATTCCTTTGGTCTTCCCACATCCACTTTAGTTGTAAAATAATTTAATTTATAATGATTTTCTCCTTTGGAAAAATTATTCCGTTTAGGTTCCTTCCTAGAAAGGTGAACCCAATTGGAGAAAACCTAGAATGAGAAAAAGTGTTAAGTCTAGGGGTCTATTTATAGGTGTAGAAGTGGATCTCGGATGTTGGATTTGGAGATTGAATAGGATGCAACCACGTCATAGGCTGAATAGGCGCTATCGGATGCCAAAACGGAGGGATAGGATTAAACTGAACGATGCAAAACACGCCACTAGAGGCTCTGGAATGTTTGAACGAACGAATGTCCGTTTGTTCGCAAATTGCAGCGGCGGGTCGACCGGGCGGTCGACCGTCCCCTTGCCCAGGTCGACTTATATATATATTTTTCTTTTCGTTGATTATTTCGTTCTTTACTCATATTAACTCGAATTCTGACGTTCTATATATGGAAATTGACCAGAAAATTACCACGGACAAAATGTTGCAAATTCTGTGGCTTAATTCTGATAATTTCACAAAGTTATTTTATTATTTAATTAAATAACAAATTAATTACTACAGGTTAAATTTTGGGTTATTACACATGGGGTAATCGGGGTAGATGTACAAATTCAACTCCATCCATTATTTCGAATCATAATCGACTTGTCCATTTTTCAGTTTATGGTAGCAACTACTTTATAGTTGAAATTTATAGGAATTTGCATATAATATATCTATATTTATAGGCAAAATACAAATATGTTCACTCAATATTTCCTAATTTTTAAGATCGACTAACCTTAGATCTGATACCAAATCTGACAACCCACACCCCAATAGGCCGAAAATCCAAGTCCACTAAAGTGTGGATCTTTTGTTTGGTATCCTACAAATAAATAAATGCATATTAGAACACCATCGATATAAACTTATAATGGAATAATAAAGTGTAATAAAACATATAGTTACTGACCAGGATTAACACTTTTGTGGTCAAGTGTCCTTATCAATGTCGAGCTTCATAAGGAAATCTGTCCTTACACTGTTCCCGCCTTGCACTAGTACATGTCCCTCTAAAGCTTTCATGTGCTTTGTAATAAGGAGGGGTAAGAATAATATTCTGAGGATTGATGAATTATACACTTCATATATAACACTACTTTACACCGATTTTCTTCCATCACATGTTATGTATTTTTATCTTACTTAGTTGTCTTGACTCTACGTACGCGTATGATACGCCCCACCTACCGAAGTAGATTATAACTACATTCATATATAGTTATCCCTACTGGTATCTTGACTCTACGTACGTTCCACAGTCGCCCTTTCAACCAAGATACAATCCCTACTAGTATCCGTAATCCAGCACCTCATTTCCATCATCAATGTAGTATCACATCCTCGTCATCGTGCATATCAAGGAACTCATTGTAGTGCCTAATAACAGTGTCATATAGTGATCCATATTCTACATAACAATCCATCTTTTCAATCCCTAAATGTTTACACTAATACATCACGATATTTATGTGTTGAGCACTCAAGTGCCGAAAAATAAACATTTAGGGTAAAATGAAAGAAAAAGAAATAGAACAAGGAAGAGGAGAACACAACACTAGAATCTAACAACGGAATGATAACATATAATATCAAAAGACAAACTGTCACTCTAAGATACATAGCATTTTACAGTTACAATAATAAGTACTATCATCACCCTGGACAATTATAACAAATTGTCCTCACATACGCTAATATGTTAAATGAAGTAATGTAGTGGAAATAAGAATACAATGATAGGTGAATGAAAGCATCCAACTCGTCTCCAGAAGGTCCAAAGAACATTAATGAAAACCTGCCTTTCTCATGCTACCCGAAAGAGCATCTATGGAAATATAAAACCACGAGTAAGACATAAGTCTGGTGTGAGAAACTCAAGTAATATGTGTGATATATAACAGAACGATTT
This sequence comes from Allium fistulosum, assembly GCA_030737815.1. Lineage (NCBI taxonomy): Eukaryota > Viridiplantae > Streptophyta > Magnoliopsida > Asparagales > Amaryllidaceae > Allium > Allium fistulosum. The sequence continues at coordinate 416,081,434 of CM060907.1, read as the reverse complement.
AAGACCGCATGCAATACTATAATAGTAATCCCTAAAAAGAGCAAACCATTTATTAAGTACATACTTCGAAATAATAGATAATGTCTAGGGCGATGAACATAAATAGCAAGTAGTGCCACGTGCATGTACAACGCAACAATAATAATTATACAATCAAAACTGCTAAGCTGCGTTCGTGTAATTGTATAGGATTCCACAGAGGTGCTCGCGATACTTTGAGGATGGTTCCCTTACACAAGGATCAGAGATATCCTTCTGAGCGCCATATATCTCCTGATAAAATATACCATAAGATAAGACATAGTTGGTCGACGCCGAGACATTAACTAAATATCATCAACTCTCGCTAGCAATATCAATAACATCCCTTGATTTTAGTTGATACCCTATTTGAGCTCGTTAAAACCTTCACGCCTATGTACCCTATCTCTGGATTCAGCCATTTTCCAATGTCAAGGCTATGTTTGGCATCTCTCATACAACTCTTCATCACTCAAATAGAACACAAATCCCTTAATTGATTCCATCATCTCCAACAGATCACAAATCTTTACATCGATTCGAGCATCTCGAAAAGATCTTGAATATCCAAATAGATTCTTGCATAAGTCCTTCGACAAATGCTAACATTGTCCTCTCTCTTGGAATACTCTTAAGGATAGTTAGTCCCAAATGATGGCATCATTCAAAATGTTAATGCTGATCTTGGACTTGGACTTAAAGTTAGGATAGACAGTTTGACTCTATAACATTTCACTTCACAACCGCTTCCAAAACATAAATCGTGTATCTAGTTTTGAAGTGGTTACGATTTTGAGTCATCCTATATAAGTACACTCCCCCGCTTACTGGACGCTACAAAACCAATCGATGAATTTTTGGTTAACTTAAGCCCGGTTCTTTGAAAAATAAATAGACGATATATAAGGGTGGAGGTCCTCTCATATCTGGACGGATTTCCTTTTCATTTATCCTAGAAAAGAAAGACGAGTTTATATGTACAGTATAGCATCACCGAAGATAACCATACTATATAACTCTCATGTTTCTTTTAGATATTTCTTTAGTTATTTTGGTCAATATTGATTGTAGACTAATTGATTATCAAGTATAAGATAGATGTTCGTAAATGGAAACCAAGTCTGGTATACTTTCCACAAATGAATAAACACATAAAGCATGATCAAGTGACCCAAAGCACGCTCAAGTCACACGAAGCACGGTTAAGTCACATAAGCGACTTCTAATCCCTTTTTGTTTAATAAATCTTTTATGAGTTAAAACCTATTTTATAAGTCAAACTTCTTTTATCTTATAAAACTTCATTTACTAATCACTACTATTCATTTGTACTCGTTCAATACTTCAAAGATATTCATATACTTATCTCAAATGGTATAAGTGTATTCACAAATCATTAACAAGATTTCTTACCTTAAACCTTTACTTTTTCTATCTTTTTCCCAAAAGATTCCATATTTATAATTTCCTTTAAAATATCCATTTTAAGGATCTATATACTTTCAAAAATCCATTCAAAAAGGTTTAAGACTAATGTTACTTAAACCTTGTCACTACAAATCCAAAACCATTTCACTTATGCTTATCTTTAAAACATTCTTTTAAAGATCTATTTACATTCATAAGTATATTCATAAATGGTTAAAGACGAATGTTACGTACACATTGTTAGAACAAACCAAAAACCATTTTATACTTGTTATTATCTTTAAAAAAATTGTTTTGAAGATTTGACTTAATATTTGAACAAGGTCAATACTCCACTAATCGACTATCCATTTTAAACGATCGCTTATATAAATTAAGGTTCGTATACCTAGCACGTTTCTGACATTCCAACTTATACTATCCCTCGATCAAGATTAAAGCCAGGTAAGTTAGAGCACTAGTTGCCTATCAAAGCCTTGTCTAAAGACTTCATTCTTAACTCTTAGAGATAGGCAAGTCTACCTCGTCGGCTTTTAGTGTTAATGACTTTTCATAAACGAGTAAGTAATCAACAAGATTAACATGTTTCAAACATTCCCAACTTAGCTATTCCTTGGCCAAGAGTGAAGCCGGTAGGTTAGAGCACTATTGCTTCTATTCCTACTTGAACATCAATCTTAACACTCGCAAATAGATAAGCTTACTTCATCGGCTTTTAGTGTTAAGCATAGTTAATTACGTTTCAAACAAATAATTTAAAAAAACCTGATTTAGCTACTAAGAAATTCATAGTTTATAATTTAAACCCCTTTTGAAATGGTATAAGTATAGTAATTTATTTACAAAACTAGATATTTAATATAATAATTTAAAAAATATTTTATTACATAAGATATTAATACTTTGATAAAATAGTCAACACATTTTCCAAAAACTATATATACTTAAAAATACTTAAAATACTTATAATAGGTTTCAAAACTTTCACTCAAAATTTTACTTTAAAATAACAAGTTTATAATTCACTTAAAAACTTGGGAAAACCATGTTTCCTTTATATTTAGAAGTAAACTCTCATCTAAAAATTCATAACTAATTCTTTAAAATTCATAAGAATTTTAAATCATTGTTAAAAATCTAACCTATTTCTAGTAATATATGTTTAATATATTTAATTAATTATTTATATTTCTATACAACAACATATATAAAAGAATAGTAAATAAGATGCATACATCATTTTGAAAAGCATTCTTTTATAAGAGTTTATTATATAATAAATTACATAACTGCCCCTCGGACACAACCTTAACTTTATCAGAGGTGACTCCATATAAATTTCTTCTAACAAATCTTCATCCACAAAGGCATTTTAACATCAAGTTGTGAAATACAACATTGACCCATAGAATAGCTAAAGTAAAAAGAGTAAATATAGTAATCTTTTTCACAATAAGGGAAAATGTTTCTTCATAATCCATGCCGTGCTATTGTCGGTAATCTTTCTCAACTAATCTAGCTTTATATATTTAAATAAAACCATCAGTTTTGACTTCCCATGCTTAACGACCATCAACAACCCTCTTATCAACAGGTATAGAAATCATTTAAAAATTCATCATTCATGACCTTTTTATTTTATGTCTAAACGACGGTCAAATCCCAAAGGCCATAAATAGCGTATCGTTAGGGTGAAATATGATATAAATAACATATAAAGCTATATACATTTAACTAAACTTTCAGAGCCCACAACGGTAGGGAATAAAATATAGTATAAAAAAGAGAACTATCTTAATTGACTGAAAAATAAGATGCTATTATATCAGCCAAAATAACAATTTCATAACAGATAGTTCACATAGTTATAAGATACGAAAATAATAGATAGTAAGATAAGCAGTACAAACAATATGGAGTGTAATGATAGGCTTTTTTGACCCCCGAATGTCGACATTAATACATCCATGGTATTCATGTGTCTAACACCTAAGTGCAATAAAGACAAAACACTAGGGTAAAGGAAACGAAGAAAAGAAAAGGAATAAGGAAGAGGAGAACAAAAATATCAGAATCTCACATGCATAATGATTACATATAATATCAAAAGATAATACACAGAGCTACTCTAATATACATAGTATTTCAGAGTTACTAATCAAAGTACTATCCCCAGCCAGGACATTTATAGCAGCCTGTCCTTACGATTCCTAATACACACACACAAAGTAATGCAGCTGAAACACCCCACACCCCTTAATATACCCAAAAAGGGCACACTAAAGAATATGGTGCATTTTAGGTATAGCTAAAAACTTATAGAGACTAAGATTCACAAGACAAAATAAATAAAACAGTGGAAACATTTAAAAACAATAACTTATTAAAAATCAAACTTCATAAAATAAGTCATAAGAAAAATAAGTCTCAAAATAACAAATACATATGTCTTATGGAAAACATAATCTCAGTCACAATATCAGAGTACATAGATAAAACCATCCCTCTCAATAAGTGCCAGTACATGAAAATAAAACTGAAATGAAGAAAAAGAATAATACATGAAGAAAAACTCCGCAGCTGAATCTCTAAGAAAATCTGAAATCTACTGTCCCTGCCTCTGCTGGCCTATGGGAGAAAAAGGGAAATAGAGGAGTGGGTCAGACTAAAAGTCCGGTGAATGAAAGTAATTACTAGTATTCTTAAGCAAGGTAAAGATAATAGGCTTTGCAATAGTTCTAGTATAAAAGGAAATAAAGGAAAAGATAAAGCTGGAATAAAATACGGTTTAACTGTTTGCTTTGCTTAGATAGTTCGATTGGATTGTTTGCACTTTTCTAAAACTGCTTTGATTAGGATGAAATCACAATCCTAGTTTAATTAAGCTGAAGTCCTAATTCTACCCTTTAATCAGCCTTCTATCTCTGTTGTGCCTACTGCAGGCTAGTTCCATCCTGTGGGTCCCACAACAAAAGACACCTGTTTAGCGCTTGGAACTCAATAGCGACTTATCTCCCTACACCTAGGTCGCACGCTCGACCACCTTTAGGCTCGCGCTACCTGTTGCTCCCTCTTTGGACCTCTTATTTACCCTAAACAGCATAAGCATTCCCAGCCTCACCTCCATCTGTTGTGAGACCATCAGTTCCTGACTGAAGGGGAATGCTGCCAATACGAGTCTTAACAAACAAAATCTAGTTGCGCCCCTTGTCCAAATCCCCTGATTTGAACTTCTAATTATTGACCACTTATCTACCCTAAACAGCATAAGCGTGTCCCAAGGGAAATGCTGCCGGTACGGGTCCTACTTTTATCTTTGCTTATTAACTTGGTAAAAGTCTTTAAAATAAGCCTTTTCTGTTTTGTCTCTAATTATAACATGTGTGTTATAAGTTTAATTATTTGCTTAACCCTAGGCCTAAGTTTAAAAATAAGTTACTTCTGCTATTTCTTCTATTTACTCTTTTTAGTTATGATTACATGTTATAACCATGCTTGCAAATGTCTTAAATTTGCCTATTTCAGTCTAAGTCCAATTTATTACAGTTCTTCTTAATTTACATTTCATTTTCTGTAAATTCAGTGTTCTTATATTTTAGTCCATATTAACGAATTATTTTCTTCTATTTATTCCATTCACATAAAAAGGGAATTAAAAAGAAACTAACATTTACAGAATAAATCCTAACGTAGAATAGAGGTAAATAAAATGTAAATAACAATAAATAACTGTAAATACCGTAAATAACTGTAAATAATTAGGAAAGCTATAATTAACAGTAAATAATTGCAAATAACCGAAATAGAATAAATAGAAGAAAATAGACTAGAAAACAAGTCTAAAATTTACTTAAAAATAAACAGTAAATAAACTTGCATAAAGGTTATCCCAAAATTGTAGAAAAACTACAACTATTAGAAACCCTATTATTTTAAATTACTTAAAAATCTAAAATAATTAATTTAACACTCACCTATGGTCCTTAGCTCTTTCCTTTGGCCTTCCCGGATCCACTTGAGGGGTATAAAATATTTTAATTAAAAAGATCTTCTCCTCGGAAAAATATTCCTTTTAGGGTCCAGCCTCAGGCAATGAACCAAGATAGAGAAAATCTGAATGAGAAAAATAGCTAGGCCCAGGGTCTTATTTATAGTGTTACTTATGGATCTCAGACCATTGGATTTGGAGATTAAATCTGGTGCAACCACGTCATAGGCTCGATGGGAACCGTCGGATGGAAGCACGGACGCATAGGATTCAAAAGAAATCGAAAAACACGTCGTCGGTTGGAATCTGGACGAATTCACATCCAAATAGGAAGGGGGGTCGACCGCTAGGTCGACCCATGCACATGGTAGGTCGACCTAGCCAAGGGGAGGGTCGACCCTAGGGTTGACCTACCCTACTATATGTTTTCTTTCTTTCGTTTTCTTCGTTTCTTGTTTATTCCGTAAGTTCTTCGTTTTAGCTCAGATTTTGACAATCTATATATAAAAATTGACTAGAAAATCATCACAGACATAATTATGCAACTCACGTGGTTCAATTATGATAATTTCACAAAGTTATTTTATTATTTAATTAATTCGTTAATTAATTACTATAGCTTGAATTTTGGGTTGTTACAGCAGCGGAAATAAATACCATTGTAATGACTCAGAATTTTCACACCTTTGATTTGCGAATATTTAATTAATTTTAAATACTAAATATATAGGTTTTATAATTAAAATAAAACTCTTTTAAATGATAAATAATTTTGGTGATATATTTTTTAAAATTTGTTTACAAAAATATTTGGTTCGAAGAAAAATCGAAAATGTGACCGGAATTCGTTTTCCAAATTTTTTGACTTTTTGTTGACTAAAAGTTATCAGAAATGTTGTGATCAAAATACATATGTATATAAATTCATCTATAACTAAAGTTAGGATTTCATTTCACATGTATATATATGTTTTCACTTTAATATCATACATATAAGTAAGACAAGTTTTCTTTGAGTTAAAAATATATATTTATTTAAATGTAAAGATGGTTAGTAAAACATATGTAGACATAAGTACATATATGTATTAAATTCATGTTGGCATATAAATGTAAGGGGGGACAAGGTGGTGAGGTGGCGCAAGGTGGGAGGAGGGCAAAGGAAAGGGTGTTTAGGTAATTCCTTTTTTTCTCTTGTTTATAAATAGTCTTTCCTTCTTCACATTTTACCTCCTCTTCCTTCTATCCTATCTTCCTCATTTCCAACCCAAATGAAGATTTTATTTTTTTCAAACCATATAAAATTCTAATAGCTACAGATTTTATTCGTACCACATTTTCAAATTTTGAGTGTAGCTATGTCAAAATACATTTCTTTTACATGTTTTTGGACTTAAAGGTCCAAGTCCGAAAATGGTCCTTCTTATTTGGGCCATATCTTCTCAAGAATAACAAAAATTTAGTGTTTATTTATTTAAAAGTGTAGAGAAAATAATTTCCTAAAACTTTTCTACTGACCACTTTTCCAAAATCCGAGAACTGCATGTCCAAAAATTGATGGAAATTTGACCCATTTTCGAGTGAATTTTGTGGTTTTCCAAGCTTTCCGAATTCCAAAATGTAACAAGTTTTCAAAGGATTTTTGGTGAGTAAATTCTTTAACTTTTGGGAAAGTTTTACCTTTATATGTATTCAATATTGGATGGTAAAATAAGTTGGCTGTTTGGTTGAAATATTATTTGGCTTGAATATATGTATATGTTGCCAGTTGTGGTTTGGATATTGATTTATGAATCGAAAGCTAAAACATTGTGTTTCATTATAAAGATGTGATTTTTGGGTTTGTGCTATGATAGTAATATGTTTATGGATGTTTAGGCATGTGCATGTGATGTCATGCTAAGGAAGTGGACACTTTGATATGGTATTGTCGATGGATTTACTTTGTGGAAAAACTAATGTTTTTTTTAAAGGAAATTGAAAATCATTTCAAAGTTTTCAACTTTGTTTTCTTATGCAAACTCTTATGCTATGTTTACGATAAGTTTGTAAGTATTTAAGTGCTGAGGTTTCAATAAGGAAAGTCAAAACATTTTTAGGTTATGGTGGCCATAGCGATAGTCGCTAAGGGTGTAGTTTCGATTAAAAAGTCGGATTTTTTTTAAAATTTAGTTTTCATATTTAAAGTGTCTTTAAATGTTTTATAAACTTAATAATGGTGTTTTAGAAAGTTAATTAATAATTTAATAATTAATTTTTAATTAATTAAGTTTTGATAATTAATACTTAATTAAGTATTAAACATGATTTGTTTATTATAATTAAGTGAAGATTAACTACTAATTAATTATGTTTTAAAAATAAGATTAATTTTAATTAATTTTTTATTAAGCAAGATTAATTCTAAATTAATTATGAGTTAAATACAAGATTTATTTTTAATTAATTATTAATCAAATATAAGGTCAATTATTTATTTATTTAATCAATCAACTGTTAACTAATTTTTAATGATAAATTAATTAAGGTTTACTTTTAAAGTAAATTATTTATTAAAGGTTTAATTTATTATTTAAGTTTAAATCAGAAGATTATTTAATTAATTAATTAAGATTAATTAATATTTAATTATTAATGGAGGTTTAATTAGTTTTTAAATAATTAATAAAGGATTAATTAGGATTTAATTAATAGTTAATAATTGTTTAATTATTTAATTAAATTAAGTTATGATTCAATTAAGATTAACTATAATTTAAAAAAAGATTTAACTTATAATTAATTATTTTAAAAAGTGTTTTAAAGTCCTAAATCCTTTGTTTTTCTAAGAATCAAACTCTTTTAAAAGAACTTCTTTTTCAAAGACAGTTTTGAATTCAAGGGATTCAAGTGTCGATACCATTAAGAAACCATGTAACTATAAATGAGTTATAATAGAGATTGTATGATTGTTTGGACATATATTAGCAGAATAAATCCTTGTTCCGCTATAAATTAATTGGATAGTTTTGACATCTATTTAGTAGGACAAATCACCATCCTGCTATTATGTTACATGGACATGTTTATATTGGTTAGTTTATTTTGACATATTATTTCCCGATTTGGATATGAAGTGTATTTACATATATGTTGACTTATGTAAATAAATTGTTGAATGACTTGAGAACGAAATTGAAATGAAATGGTAACTTAAATTAGTACTATTGGCATTGATAAGCCTCATTTTGAATTTATGAAGTATGATTTCGAGTTAACTTCACTTCTTTAATTAGTCCGGGGTTTTAAAGTTATAAATGATTTTCATGTTATATAATTATTTTATAAAGGTATTATTTATAAACAATAACTTGTTTAAATAAAAAGGTTTTATTAAATAAAAGGGTTTATTTAAAGTGATTTAAAATGAGATTTTGTAATGTCAAAGATATTTATAAAGGAAATTTTATAAAGACTTTTATACATGGAAATAGATTTTATAAATCATTTTAGAAATTTTAAAAAGAAGTTAAATCTAGTTTGAAGATTTATAAGGAGGTTTGAAATATGAAGTGAACTTATAAAAAGAATTTTTATAAGGAATAATTTAATGGGTTTTATAAAGTGAACAGTTTTATAGTAAGTGATGTTTTGAAAAGGGAATTTCTTGGCCATTTAATATGGAATTTGAAAAGAAGGAAACTTTTGTAAAAGGTAAATATACTTATACCGTTGATATAAGTATATAAATGTTTTCTTTCAAGTATAAAAGGAATGTAAAGGGTTATGGGAATGGTGTTTTAAAAGGATCTTTTAATCAAGTTTTGCAAAGTGTTTTAATTAGTTAAATATTAATTAATAAAGGCTTATTGGATCCCATATGGAATCAAATCAATGTTGAATGATTATTTATTTGATAGTTAAATAACCGACTATCAAATCTAGACCTAAACGTAACTTCAGAAATATCTAGGAGAAACACGTGAGTTATATGGCACAATAATACCCAATCATGCTGTACAGTGTGTATAAATCTCGTTTCATTCTTATAGGATAAATGATAAGGAAATCCGCGCACAAATGGTTAGGAGGTGAACTCCGCTCTTATCTTTATCTGTTTACTTCCTAAAGAACTGGGGCTGAGTTTACCAAAAATTATCTAAAGTTGTTTCGATCCAACTCAAGCATTTCAAACTGAAGACATCTTGAAGAATTTAGAACCGAAGACGGATCATTGAAGTGCAAGGGTTGCTTGCTACTAATCCTGAGGGTGATTACAAAATGGATGTCATAGAAGTAGTCTCTTCGGTTTGTGTGACGACCCGAATTTTTCGACCTCCGAAAATCGATATCAATACGTCCACTATATTATATGTCGAACAATCGAATGCTGGAAATACCAGATCGTTAGGGAAAATAAGAAGGAGGTAGAAGAAGAAAATAGAAACAACAACATAGAATCTCAATCGCAGCGGAACAATATATAATAGATAACAACTGGTCTTTATACAAAAAAGAACTATAACTGTTATTTATACATTACATCATCAAAGTACAATAAATCAACAAATCAATGCTGGACATTTATTTAACTTGTCCTCACAAGTGCTGAATATACAGCCTACAATACACAGCGAATATAATCAGATACGTGAAATACGTCTTCGTCGTCCAGCTCGTCTCCTGAGCTCCATAGCATCCTATCCTGTATCTGTAATACTCGGTCTGACCCGAGCATTATAATAAAATAACACCCGAGTCGGTCTAGAAAACCGGCATGAGTAAACACACTCAATTTGAATTATTAAAGCTATCAAAAACCTTTGAGAAATAAAGGTATCTCGTAAGACCACACCACAGATAAACACGATGGGTTTTTACCTTACGATAACCAAAAAATTCCATATCAAATACTCTAATATTATAAAAGTGTCTAAGTACAAATACTTATTCAAATAGCTGAAATTGTTACATTAATTAAATTCCAGCATACTAGGCTCTATAACCAAAACTATAAAGGCATGTTTTGGAGAATGGGTTCCATAGGAATGACTAGGCACTGAGGTACCACCTGTCACAGTCTAGTAACAGCCTATCGAGGACCACGCAGGGGTTCGCCTACAACACAAGACCGGATTATCCCTAACCTGGATAGACCAAATATGCTATCACCCCGGGTGTTCCCACCCTAACTGAGCTCCTTCCACAAATCGTAGTACTAATATACGAGGGTATCTAGAAAGGTGATAAACATACCCTAATTGGGTGCGACCCACTTAGCCTTGCTGCGTTCCCCCTGCTTTTCAGTCATTCCCGGTTGATGAAGCTAGAGGCTACAATTACCTTTTAAAGGAATTTCACTAAGAATGCTCATTGTCCTCCAACGATAATGTAAAGATAACATTCATCCATACAAGTCCGTTCTGGGTCCGAACGGAACCGAAGGCACTATTCCTACTATATCCATTTTGGAATAATCCTCAGGATTAGTAACGATTAGCCCTTGCACTACACTGCTCCATCTTCGACTCCATGCTCTTGTTTCCTCATCGAAAATGTACTCGTTGGATCGAAGTGGTTTTCGGATAATTTGTCCGATCCCGGTCTCTTCGAAACAACATTCGATATTTCTAGTAAAACTCAACCCCGGTTCTTTTAGGAAATAAAAAGACGAAAATGAGATCGGAGACCACCTCCAAACTGTTTGTGGACGGATTTCCTTATAAACGTCCGAGAAGAACGAAACGAGTTTATACGTATAGTATAGCACCTCGAACGGCAACTGTACCATATAATTCCCGTATTCCTCCTAGATATTCCCAAAGTTATATTTTGGGTCCAGATTTGGTAGTCGGTTATTTAACTATCAAATAATCAATCATTCAACCAAATATTTCCTTTCCACTGAAAACACCAAATCCCTTTTTAATTTAATTTTAATAAATTAAATCTCTTTATCCAGAATACATACTTATCTTGTCGAATTTAGTAAATTCACAAACTATATTTCCAAAAATATTTGAAACCCTTTTTTAAAATAATGTGTAAAGTACCACTTCAGTATAAACCATGGATTCATAGCTCAATGGTTACGTCTCTATCCCAGAGAAATCCAAAACTTAACTGCAGGCACTCACTGCCTCCGATTATGCCATGAAAGCATACAATTACTTTCCGAAAACTTTACTAAATATTTTTTTTTTCAAAATATTACTTATAAAATTTATATAATAATCTCCAAGTTAATTTTAGGCAATTACTCTTTTAAAATAAAAGTTATTATAAAATAATATTAATATAGAATAATCTATCTCTTAAAATAATAATACCGATTAATTCTTAAATAATAATTAACTTAATATCAACCATTTATAAAACTACTAAATTAATACTTAAATATACTTTAAACAATTTTAAACAACTAAATAATTAATTTTGAAATATTCTTAAATACTTTTAAATTTTCTAGTTAATACTTAAAAATGCTCATTTTTCAAATAAACTTAACTTCTTAGAAAAATATATTTTTCAACTCCTATATAGCCAGTCTAATATAACAAATCCCTCTCGATTTATTTCCAATTTGATTTACGTCCCAATTTCGTAAATTCCCTTTTCACGTTTCTAAAAATAAATCTACCATTTATTTTTAAACTGATTTACCCATTTCCTTATAAATCCTTACTGTGAATTTATAACTTCAATTTGTCCACTGATAATCACTTTACTTTATTTATAAAGCTTGTTTATAAATTCCATAGTCTCATTTCCCGTTTATAACGGTTTCACAACACTTAATCGATTTTAAATCGATTTCTAATTTGAATCTTGTTTTTAAATTAATTTCTCAACTATATCCCAAAACCCAACTAAATTCAGATTTCACTTTCTTTTTATAATTTAAAATCTTATTTAAATCTGGAACAACAATTTCATATTTTATTTTCAAATCTCCTTTTTATTTTCCCAAACTATTTTAAATCTCAATTTTAAAATCTTTCTTAGACTTAAACAAATATCGCTTAAGTTTTATTATTTAAAATCCCTTTTATTTACATTATTCAAAAATCTCTATTTTTCATATCCCGAAATTATTAAACAAAATTTTAAAATCTATTTATTTTTCCCAAATTCATTTCTTCAAATTAATCCAAATTTCACTATAAATATTTTTACTTCAAATTTTCCTTTTTATTTTCTTTCCAAATTTTAAACATTTATCATTGGTATTCAAAAATACCAAAATCTAACCAGAAAAACCATAGCATCCAATAAATTCAAATTCCACTATAATCTATCTCAAATTATTCAAATAAATCATATCTCACTATAAATAAAAATTAAATTCAATATTTTTGAGGAATCCAATTGGATCCCTCCAACCTGTTTCCCTGCATCCACAAATGTTAATACAATATAAAAATACCAATCCCACTTCGAGGAGGATATCGCGGTATATAGGGTCATCCGCTATTATGTGGGGCACATAGGGTCTCATCCGCTATATATATATACGGGGATATCAATCACTCCAATATATATATTACTATATATAATATCACATTCAGTTGATAATAATATATTAATTTCACCAATCAATCAATAATTAATTTTAACTATTTAAAATTAATTAAGGTAAATCCAAAATCGAGTGAGATTAACTCACCTTGATTTTTTTATTGCCGCGTTCCGGTTCCGATTTAATCCGAGCGCGTTTGAAATTATCTGAAAATTTTAGAAGCTCCAATTTCGTCCAATCCAATTTCATATCTAAGAATTCATCAATACGAACCCAACGCGACTGATTGCGTTGGATTCTCCGACCTTCAAAAATCAACATCAATACGTCCACTATATTATATGCCGAGCAATCGAATGTCGGAAATACCAGATCGTTAGGGAAAAGAAGAAAGAGGTAGAAGAAGAAAATAGAAATAACAACACAGAATCTCAATCGCAACAGAACAATATATAATAGATAACAACTGGTCTTTATCCAAAAAAGAACTATAACTGTTATTTATACATTACATCATCAGAGTATAATAAATCAACAAATCAATGATGGACAGTTATTTAACTTGTCCTCACAAGTGCTGAATTTACATCCTAAAATACACAGCGGAATATAATCAGATACGTAAAATACGTCTTCTTCATCTAGCTCGTCTCCTGAGCTCCATAGCATCCTATCTTGTATCTGTAATACTCGGTCTGACCCGAGCATTATAATAAAATAACACCCGAGTCAGTCTGGAAAACCAGCGTGAGAAAACACACTCAATTTGAATTATTAAAGTTATCAAAATCCTTTGAAAAACAAAGGTATCTCGTAAAACCACGCCACAAATAAACACGACGGGATTTTACCTTACGATAACCAAAACATTCCATATCAAATCCTCTGATATTATAATAGTGTCTAAGTACAAATACTTATTCAAATAGCTGAAATTGTTACATTAATTCAATTCCAACATACTAGGCTCTACAACCAAAACCGTAAAGGCACGTATTGGAGAATGGGTTCCATACGAATGACTAGGCACTGAGGTACCACTTGTCACAGTACACGTCTAGAAACAGCGTACCGAGGACCACGCCGGGATCCCCTGCAACACAAGACCGGACTATCCCTAACCTGGATAGACCAAATATGCTATCACCCTGGGTATTCCCACCCTTACTGAGCTCCTTCCATGAATCGTAGTAATAATATCCGAGGGTATCTAGAAAGGTGATAAACATAACCTAATTGGTGCGACCCACTTAGCCTTGCTGTATTCCCCCTGCTTTTCGGTCATTCCCGGTTGATGAGGCTAGAGGCTAAGGTTACCTTTTAAAGGAATTTCACTTAGAATGCTCATTGTCCTCCAATGACAATGTACTGATAGCATTCATCCATACAAGTCCGTTTTGGGTTCAAACAGAACCGAAGGCACTATTCCTACTATATCCATTTTGGAATAATCCTTAGGATTAGTAACGATTAGCCCTTGCACTTCACTGCTCCATCTTCGACTCCATGCTCTTGTTTCCTCATCGAAAACGTACTCGTTGAATCGAAGTGGTTTTCGAATAACTTATCTGATCCCGGTCTCTTCGAAACAATGTTCGATATTTCCGGTAAACTCAACCCCGGTTCTTTTACGAAATAAATAGACGAAAATTAGATCGGAGGTTGCCTCCTAACGTTTGTGGATGGATTTCCTTATAAACGTCCTAGAAGAACGAAACGAGTTTATACGTACCATATAACACCTCAAACGGCAACTGTACCATATAATTCCCGCATTCCTCATAGATATTCCCAAAGTTATATTTTGGGTCCAGATTTGGTAGTCGGTTATTTAACCATCAAATAATTAATCATTCAACCAAATATTTCCTTTCCACTGAAAACACTAAATCCCTTTTTAATTTAATTTTAATAAATTAAATCTCTTTATCCAGAATATATACTTATCTTCTCAAATTTAGTAAATTCACAAACTATCTTTCCAAAAATATTTGAAACCCTTTTTAAAAATAATGTGGAAAGTACCACTTCGGTATCAACCATGGATTCACAGCTCAATGGTTACATCTCTATCCCAGAGAAATCCAAAACTTAACTGCAGGCACTCACTGCCTCCGATTACGCCATGAAAGCATACCATTACTTTCCGAAAACTTTATTAAATAATTTTTTTTCAAAATAATACTTATAAAGTTTCTATAATAATCTCCAAGTTAATTTTAGGTAATTACTCTTTTAAAATAAAAGTTATTATAAAATAATATTAATATAGAATAATCTATCTTCTAAAATAATAATTCTGATTAATTCTTAAATAATAATTAACTTAATATCAACCATTTATAAAACTACTTAATTAATACTTAAATATACTTTAAACAATTTTAAACAACTAAATAATTCATTTTCTGAAATATTCCTAAACACTTTTAAATTTTCTAGTTAATACTTAAAAATGCCCTTTTTTAAAATAAACTTAACTTCTTAGAAAAATATATTTTTCAACTCCCATATAGCCAGTCTAATATAACAAATCCCTCTCGATTTATTTCCAATTTGATTTACGTCCCAATTCCGTAAATTCTCTTTTCACATTTCTAAAAATAAATCTACCATTTATTTTTAAACCGATTTACCCGTCTCCTTATAAATCGTCACCATGAATTTATAACATCAATTTATCCACTGATAACCACTTTACTTTATTTACAAACCTTGTTTATAAATTCCATAGTCTCATTTCCCGTTTATAACGGTTTCACAACACTTAATCGATTTTAAATCGATTTTTAATTTAAATCTCATTTTTAAATTAATTTCCCAACTATATCCCAAAACCCAACTAAATTCAGATTTCACTTCCATTTTATAATTTAAAATCTTATCTAAATCTGGAACAACAATTTCATATTTTATTTTCAAATCTCCTTTTTATTTTCCCAAACTATTTTAAATCTCAATTTTAAGATCATTTTTACACTTAAACAAATATTGCTTAAGTTTTATTATTTAAAATCCTTTTATTTACATTATTCAAAAATCTTTATTTTTCATGTCCCGAAATTATTAAATAAAATTTTAAAATCAACTATTTATTTTTCCCAAATTCATTTCTTTAAATTAATCCAAATTTCACTATAAATATTTTTACTTTAAATTTTCCTTTTTAATCTCTTTCCAAATTTTCAACATTTATCATTGGTATTTAAAAATACCAAATTCTAACCAGAAATACCATAGCATCCAATAAATTCAAATTCCACTATAATCTATCATAGATTATTCAAATAAATCATATATCACTATATATGAAAATTAAATTCAACATTTTTGAGGAATCTAGTTGGATACCTCCAATCTGTTTCCCTGCATCCATAGATGTTAATACAATATAAAAATACCAATCCCACTTCGACGGGGATATCGCGGTATATAGGGTCATCCGCTATTATGCGGGGCGCATAGGGTCTCATCCGCTATATATATATGCGGGGATATCAATTACTCCAATATATATACTACTATATATAATATCACATTCAGCTGATAATAATATATTAATTTCACCAATCAATCAATAATTAATTTTAACTGTTTAAAATTAATTACGGTAAATCCAAAATTGAGTGAGATTAACTCAGCTTGATTTTTTTATTGCCGCGTTCCGGTTCCGATTTAATCCGAGCGCGTTTGAAAGTATATGAAAATTTTAGAAGCTCCAATTTCGTCCAATCCAATTTTATATTGAAGAATTCGTCAATACGAATCCAGCGCGACTGATTGCGTTGGATTCTGACCTAAAACGACCGAGATATGCAATTTATAAGGGTTGAAATTTTATTGAACAATTTTATATAAATTAATTACCATATTAAATATCCTTACTCACCCAAACTCTATAGCTCGGCCTAATGAACAAAACCCGACCCGCTCCTATCCTCTTCTTCCTCTTCTTCCCCCTTTCTTTCTTTTTCGCATGTAGACAAGAATTTGTGCACGACATTTACCGTGAACGCTCATCCACTGATCACCTCCCTTCCCTCGACAATCCACCCAAACGACCCTGCCATACTCTCCCTCTTCGAAAACTCTACGTGCCAGTGCCAACACCACGCACCCGATCCCCTTATCCTTACCGCAACTAAAGCCACTCAGGTGCGAAAATCCTCATGTCGTGCTACTCCCCAGTCCACCACGCTTCATCATGTTCTGCCTCCTGGTGCCAAACGATCTCCTAAACCCGAAACCAAACTCCATTATGCAGATCGTTCACCACAAAGTCCTTAAAAGCTAACCCTAGTTTGTTGCCTATTATCAACATCCCACTATCGATCATCAGAAAGTAAGTCGCGACCCTCAAAAAGCGTCCCATGTCAAAGATCATGCTTGAACAAAATTTTTAAAAATTGATTGGGAATTTTTCATGAAATATATAACTCGATTTTGATTTTTAAAAGTTTCAACCTTTTTTTTTCTCTTTCTGCTACTCTGCTATTTCTCAAAGAAGTGAAGTCGCACCTTAACAATCTCCTGCCAAAGATAGATCCATCCCCTTGCAAGCCAAAGATAAAGACTTCCCATTTTTATAGATTTTAAATTTTCGTTTGTTATGATTTTTCTTTTGTTCTGATCGGCTATATTTTAAAAAGGAAGAAAGGGAAGTGATAGAAGAGATGGGAGGTATGTAGGGTGCTATCTATAGTGCTCTGAAGTGAAGGGAAAAAGGTTGATGGAAATATGGTCAATCAAATAATATATATATATATATATATATATATGTATATATTATTTAAATCTCCAAAACGTCTCGATTTCGTAGCATAAAATCTCAAACTCCTATTGAGGCGTGTCGCTAGGCATTCATAATGTTAAACCCCTATTCCGAACACAATGGAAAAGGTTTCGAGTCCTAATTCGATCGTATGGAGAAGATAGCTTTTTGGACCCAATTATTATATCGAATTTTCGATATAAATTTTAGCGCATTTATATCCCGTACGATCGAAAGATAACTCCAAATGCTATGAAATTTGAAATCCGATAATAATACACTATTATGGATCCAATGGAACTAGTTTTGTCGAATTCCGAGACCATGCCTCAGAATGCTATTTTTACTCGTCAATTTAAACGAGCTATTTTTAAAATCGAACAAATCACTTTTAAATTCAATTTTTATCATCTTCATTCTTATTCATATAAATTTAATAAGCCTTTAAATTATTTTTAACAAGCTTAAAACTCAAGATTCACTATTTTAACCAATTTCCAATTATTAAATTCAATAATTAAATTATCAAATAAATCGTTATATTTGAAATTCAAGTTAAAAATTAACTTTTAAATATTTAAAATCAATTAAATATTCCCATTTCAAATATCCAAAATTCTGGGTCTTTACAGTTTGTCCTTATCCTGGACAACTTCTATGGATGAATGCTGGCTCTGCATTACTGCTTGGAAGGTAGTGTTAGCATTCCATGTGGGATTGCTATTCAAAAGGAAAGCATAGCCTCAAGCCTCATCAACCGATAATAACTAAAATCAGGGGAGATGCAACAAGGCTAAGTGAGTCGCTCCTATTAGGGTGTGTCATTACCTTTCTAGATACATCTACATATTTATTGATTGATTGTGCATGAGGTCTCCATAAAAAGGGTTGCAAAGCAACCAGAGTGATGACATATTCGGTACTATACAGTCAGGGGAGGCTGGTCTTTTGTTGGAAGGGGATCCTGGCGAGGTTACGGTACATTTTCTAGACGTGTACCGTGATAGGTGGTACCCCGGTGCCTTGTCAAAATATGTAATCCAATCTCTAATACGTGCCTTTATGGTTTTTATTGTAGAACCTATTATGCTGGAATTTAATTATTGTAACAATTTTTGCTATGATTAATAAGTATTTAAACTCTAGGCATTATTATAATATCAGTGGATTTTCTATAAAAATGTTTTGATTATTGTAAGGTAAAAACCCATCCATGTTTATGTGCGGCGTGGTCTTATGACATACCTTTGATTTTAAAAGGGTTTTAAACATAATAATTCAGTTGTTTGAGTTTACTCACACCAGACCCATGTCTGATCCAGAGTTTTATTTTCTTTCCCTAAAACTCTTGGGTGCTCAAATTATTATGGGCCTCCAAGTAGTTCAGGTTTCCCACGGATACATCTTAAAGGAGCTTGGAGCATGAGGCTTCATCGATAGCTAATTATTATCTAGTTTATGCTGTATTATATGTATTTTATATCAGTTAGATAGGGATAGGCTGTTATAACCGTCCAAGGGTAAAATTTTAGTAGTATGACTCTGATGTATCATTTTTGAAATGGCTTTGTAAAGAATTATGTTGATTAATATATGTTGTTCCATTGCGCTATGAGATTCTGTGATTGTTTAGCTTCTTCTTATCTTCTATCTTCTTTCTTTCCACTAATGACCGGTCTTTCCAGCACTTGAATGCTCGACATGAAATATCATGGACGTATTAGTGTCGATTTTTGTGGGTCGAAAAATCTCGTTCATTACATTTGATATCAGAGCGCAAGATTAAGCGAGAACCTTGGCTTTGGTGGGGGTAACTCATTAAGAGATGAGGTAATGGAATGCCTTATCATGAGTTTGAATGTATTATATAGGAGCGCGTATTTGTTAGTGCTATAAATGGTAACGAACCGGGCTTTTTGACCCTCGAAAATCGACACTAATACGTCCAATGTATTACATGTCGAACATTCAAGTGCCGGAAATACCGATCTGTTAGGGTAAAAGAAGAAGGTAGAAGATAGAAAGAACTGAATAAATAGAGAATCTCACAACGCAACGGAATAACATATAATATAATCAAGTCTTTACAAAATCCGAGACCTCTTTTTTTTATACATATACATATCAAAGTTGGACAGTTATAACACCTATTCTTACAGCAACAGACAACTACACATATCACATACACAACAAAAGATATTCAAAATACGAGAGTACGTCCTAGGCCTCCCACTCGACTCCATAGCTCCAAAGCATCTAAAGCTAACCTCGCAAACATGCTCGGTCTGACCCGAGCATTATAAGAAAATAACGCCCATGTCAGTCTAGAATACCAGCATGAGTAAACTCAAATCACAAAAAACTTTATTGATCTATTACTTTAAAAATCTTTTGAATTCAAATGTATCTCGTATGACCTCGCCGCACATAAACACGGATGGGCTTTTATCTTACGATAACCAAAACACTTTTATAGAAAATCCAGTGATATTATAATAATGTCTAAGGGTTCAAAGTAAAATATTAAAATAGCTGGAATGCTTGCATCTCACATTCCAACATATTTGGTGTAATCAACAATACTCAAGAGAAGATTATGAAATTATCAGACGCCATTAATTTCTATTATTATGATTTCATCTTCTTCGTCTCATACAAAAGAGGGAAAGTATCTAATTTAAATAGATATGGCCTTGTATACTTTATTTTGGGCCGAATACAATAGTGGGCTTAGGAATTAGATTAGTAAAGCATAAAGCATAATAGTGAGAATAGATATTCTCAATAACACTCCCCCTCAAGTTGGAGAATACAGATTTGTCATTCCCAACTTGTTACATAAGTATTCCATTCTTGCTCCATTCAACGCTTTGGTAAACACATCTGCAATTTGTTCTCCAGTTCGAATATACTTTGTTTCAATGATTCCTTCTTCAAGTTTTTCTCTGATGAAATGACAGTCGACTTCTATATGCTTCGTTCGTTCATGAAATACCGGATTTGCGGCTATATGCATTGCTGCCTGATTATCACACCACAACTTCACTGGTCGTTCTATTTGTAGCTGTACTTCTTCCATCAAATGTACTATCCACATACTCTCACAAACAGCATTTGCCATTGCACGATACTCTGATTCTGCACTCGATCGTGACACAACATTTTGTTTCTTACTTTTCCAGGAGACTAAATTACCCCCAACAAATACACAAAATCCAGAAGTAGATCGTCTGTCAATCTTCGATCCAGCCCAATCCGCATCACTAAAACTTTCAATACACATATGACCATTATCAGTATATACAATCCCTTTTCCAGCAGTTCCTTTGAGATAACTCAATATTTGATTCAGCAGTGTCCAATGGTGACACCTTGGTTTGGCCATAAATTGACTAACTATGCTAACAGAGTAGGCTATATCAGGTCGAGTAACACATAAATAGTTTAACTTACCTACTAATCTTCTGTATTGCTCTGGATCTTCAAGTGGTTCACCTTCCTCAGTAGCATTGTAGTTCGGTATTAAGGGAGTACTGCTTGGTTTAGCACCCAATTTTCCAGTTTCAGCTAAGAGATCCAATGTATACTTTCTTTGAGTCAAGCAAATTTCTCCATTGTTTCTCACTATTTCAACACCTAAAAAATAACTTAGTTCTCCAAGTTCCTTCGTTGGAAACTGGGCATGAATAAACTGTTTAAGTGCATGAATACCAGTTTCATCTCCTCCTGTAATAATGATATCGTCTATATAGACTATCACTAGAATCAAGCCTTTGTTCGAGTAGTTATAGAAGACAGAATGATCAACCTTGCTTCTTTTAATTCCAAACTTCTCCATTGCAAGACTAAATTTGGCAAACCAAGCACGTGGACTTTGCTTGAGTCCATATAGTGATTTGTTGAGCTTACAGACTAAGTCTGACTCCCCCTGAGCAACAAATCCAGGGGGTTGTGTCATATACACCTCTTCCAAGAGCTCTCCGTGCAGGAACGCATTTTTGATATCAAGTTGATGCAGTTTCCACTTGTACCGCGCAGCCATAGATATAAAGAGTCGTATAGAGGTCATTTTTGCAACTGGTGAGAAAGTTTCTGAGTAATCGATGCCATATGTTTGAGCGTATCCTTTGGCAACTAGACGGGCTTTGAGTCTTGCCACTGTGCCATCTGCATTCATTTTCACAGAAAACACCCATTTACATCCTATTACTTTCTTTTCTGGAGGTAACTTTACTAAGCTCCACGTTTTGTTTGTCTCTAGAGCATCCATTTCCTCTAACATTGCTGTACGCCATTCAGATGAAGCAACAGCTTCCCCAATATTTTTTGGTAAAGTTACAGAGTCTAATGTGGCACTAAAAGTATGTGATAATTGTGGCACCTTGTTGTAGGACACATAAGAAGCAATGGGATATGTACACTTTCGTTTTTCCTTCCTTAACGCAATAGGCAACTCCAGACTAGGATCACTACTGGGTTGAGAGATGTCTTCATCTTGCAAACCACTTGAATTATCATCATTACTGGAACTCTTGCTGGATATTTCACTTGGTATGGTTGTATACACCAAAAATTCTTCTTCAGTACTTGCCTCTTGTGAAGTGTTATTTTGATAAAATGATATATCCTCCATAAATGTCACATCTATTGAGACAATATATTTTTGCAAGCTTGGACAGTAGCACCTATACCCCTTTTGATGCCTTGCATATCCCACAAATATACATTTCAAAGATTTCTTATCAAGTTTACTCAGTTGCTGGCTCACATCCCTTACAAAACAAATACATCCAAACATACGTGGTTTAATTGGGAACATGTTCTTCTCTGGTTGCAAGACTTGATATGGAATATCATTATTCAGAACAGAAGATGGCATTCGATTAATCAGGAAGCAAGCAGTTGAGACTGCATCAGCCCAAAATACTTTGGGTACATTCATTTGAAATAACAAGGTTCTAGCAGTTTCTAGCAAGTGGCGATTTTTTCTTTCAGCTACCCCGTTTTGCGATGGTGTATCCACACATGAAGTCTCATGTACAATGCCATGTTGGGTTAAGTAATTATTGAATTCAGCAGACATATATTCTTTTGCATTATCACTGCGAAGAATCTTTATAGATGTGCTAAACTGATTTTGTACTTCAGTGTGAAATTTGCAAAATATATGAAATAATTCACTTCGAGATTTCATCAAAAACAGCCATGTAAAACGAGTATAATCATCAACAAAAGTTACAAAGTATCTATATCCTGGTTTAGATACAATAGATGGAGGTCCCCAAATATCAGAATGTATTATAGCAAATGGACAATCAGCACGTTTATTAATTCTAGGTTGTAGACTAGTTCTGTGATGTTTTGCATATTGACAGGCCTCACAATTTAATGCAGAAATATTGCTAAATTGAGGACATAATTTCTTAAAAGAATAGAGAGAGGGATGACCCAGTTGACAGTGTAGTTTGAGAGCTGAATTCATAACTGTGCTGCAAGCAATAGATCCAGAAAGGGTATTAAGCAAGTATAAACCACCAGTTTGAATTCCCCTACCAATAATCTTCTTTGTCACACAATCCTGAAATACGCAATGATCAGGGTAGAAGATAATGCTACAGTTGAGATTCCTTGTGAGTTGACTTACAGATAGTAAGTTGAATGATAGGGATGGTAAATATAGAACAGAGTTCATGGAAATAGCTGAATTAGGTGTTACCTTACCTATCCCCTTTACTAAAGACTGAGAACCATCAGCCAATGTAACCTTATGTGATGTATTAGATTCTTGCAAGTTTTCAAACAAATATGGATTACCTGTCATATGATCAGAAGCCCCTGAGTCAATAATCCATTGTGATGTAGCAGGGCCAGTACTGGTGTTGGCAACAGATGTCATTGCTGAAGTAGTAGAAGAGTCTGATGGTGTATTCTGTAATTTTGAGTACTTGTCATATTCGTCAGCAGTCATCAACACTGTTTTGATGTTAGATGGACTTGTGTGTCGTTGATTCCACTGAAGGCTCCTGCATTCAGAGATAACATGACCAATACGTTTGCAGTAGTTACATATCTTATTCTGGTTCACTGATGGTCTCCATTGTGATCTCTGTCCTCTTCCATGTGCACGGGGTGGTCTCCAACTTTGAGAATTGGATGGTTGTTGTGGTCTCCAGCCTTGTGTACGTTGCTGTGCACTTCCTTTACTAGCATCAGTTTGACTATGAGACACCACATTTGCACTTCCAACAAATGCACTGTCCACATTGTTTCCACTTGAATCACTGCCATGTGATCCAGTTCCTAATCTCAACACTCGACTGTACACATCACTGAGGGTAGTTATCTCAGTATTTGCAAGAATCTGTGATTTAACTCCTTCAAATTCAGATGGTAATCCAGCTAGGAAACTCATTATAGCCATTTGTTCACGCTGCTTCTGCTGCACCTTAATGTCTGTGCTCATTGGCAACAAGAGGTTAAGATCTTCATAAGTTTGTTTAAATGCCATAAAATAACTCATGAGACTCATATCTTTCTTCTCAGCTCTATAGAATGATCGGCATACATCATACATCCTTGTTAGATTACCCTTCCCTGAATACAAAAATTCCAAGTACTCCATTAATTCCTTCACTGTTTCACAGTGATTAACTAATCCAATCACTTCGTTTTCAATCGAATTTCGGATTTGCAGAAATAAGCGAGCATCATCACGAAGCCACTCCAGATCCGCTTTGGCTTTTGAATCTGGTTGAGGTGAATCATTAATCAGATGATCTGTCTTATCAATACTCCTTATATAGAGCCTAATCGTTTTACTCCACTCACTGTAATTCATGCTATTCAATTTCCGATCAGTAATTTTAGGCATTAGCGCCATTACATCTACTCCCTTGGATTCAGTCATGGTTTGCTAGCTTGACGATGAAGAAACTGGGTATGAAGAAAACAAATTACTGAAGAAAATAACACGCGCGAGTAATTAAAAAACGTCCACCCTTATCTCGAGGAATCTCAGATCTGATGCTCTGATACCATGTAATCAACAATACTCAAGAGAAGATTATGAAATTATCAGACGCCATTAATTTCTATTATTATGATTTCATCTTCTTCGTCTCATACAAAAGAGGGAAAGTATCTAATTTAAATAGATATGGCCTTGTATACTTTATTTTGGGCCGAATACAATAGTGGGCTTAGGAATTAGATTAGTAAAGCATAATAGTGAGAATAGATATTCTCAATAACATTTGGTATATAACTAAAACCGTAAAGCTCGTATTGGAGAATGGATTCCGACTAATGACTGGGCTACTGGGGTACCGCCCGTCATAGTACACCTCTTGAACAATGTACCAAGATCATACCTAACGACCCCTGCCAACACAGAACCGACCTACCCCTTGCCGGATAGTACCGAAATCATCACCCCAGCTGTTCCCAGCCTTTATGGAGCTCCCTCATGCACAACTAAATCTGAAAATACGAATGGTCATCTAGAAAGGTGATAACATACACTTTGTGGAAGCTACCCACACCTAGCCCTGCTACATCTCCCCTGTTTTAGTCATTTTCGGTTGATGAGGCTTGAGGCTACGATTACCTTTCAAGAACATTTACACTTAGAATGCTCATTGCCCTCCAATGACAATGTGCTGATAGCATTCATCCATACAAGTCCGTTCTGGGTCTGAATTAAACCGAAGGCACTATTCCTACTACATCCATTTTGGAATAACCCTCAGGATTAGTAGCGATTAGCCCTTGCACTTTAAACTCCGTCTTTGATTCCATGCTCTTCGAATGTCTTCATCATGAAATGTTGAGTTGGATTGAAGCGGTTTTCGAATAAAATATCCGATCCCAGCCTCTTCGAAACAACTTTCAATAATTTTGGTAAACTCAACCCCAGTTCTTTAGGAAATAAACATAAAAACAAATAAGTGCGAAGTTCACCTCCTAACCGTTTGAATGAACAGGTTTCCTTATCATTTGTCCTAGGAGAACGAAACAAGTTTATACGTACAATATAGCACCACCGATGATAACTGTACCATATAATTATCGTGTTTCTCCTAGATGTTTCCAAAGTTACGTTTTGTGTCTAGATTTGATAGTCGGTTATTTAACTATCACATAACAAACATTCGATTATGGTTTAATTTCGATATAGGACCCACTAAGCCTTTATTTATTAATCTTTAGTTAATAAACCACTTTATAAAAATTAATCAAAAGATCCTTTCAAAACACTATTCCCTAAACACCTTGCATTTCTTTTATACTTGGAAAATATTCATATACTTATCTCAATGGTATAAGTATATTTACAACTTAAAAAGTTTTCTTCTTTTCAGATCCCATATTAAATAACCAAACAAGTTTCCTTTTCAAAAGCTCATCTCATATTTCAGTTAACTTATAACTTCCAAAATAAAGTTATAGCCCACTTTTATAAACCTTTTAATTTATAAAGCCTCTTTCCAAATCTCTGAAATGATTTATAAATTTTCTTCCTATTTATAAACTTCTAATAATTTTTCTTAAAGGAATTCTTTATAAAGTATCCTTTCTAATACATGTAACGACTCAAATTTTTCATCATTTGATTTTGAATATTTAAATGGTTTTAAATATTGAATTTGGAATATAAGTTGATTTTTGAATATGAAGATTTGGTTGAAATTATAGAATGAATTTAAATTCCAAATATAGCGATTTATCGAAATACGGAAATAGCGAATAATTGAAATTGGAGTTGAATATGAATTGAAATAATTTCTACCGTTGATATAAATCCTATTTGAATTAGAATTTAAATTGGTAAGTTTTAAAACTGGAATTTCAAGCGATTTCATAAATTTTTGAAATCGTCGATTTTAATCGACGCATTAAAATAGCGATCCAAGGCACAGTCTCGGAATTCGACGAAACCTATTCCATTAGATTCGTAATAGTGTATTACTATCAGATTTAAAATTTCATAGCATTTGGATTCACCGTTTGGTCGTGCGATCTGAAAATGCCTAGAAATAATTTAATTGAATTTAATTTAAAAGGTCGATTTAAAAATCTATCTTCCACATACGATCAAATTAGGTTTCGAAACTTATTACATTGGGTTCGAAATAGAGGTATAACATTAGGGACGCCAGGCGACATGCCTCAATAGGAGTTAGAAATTTCACGGTATGTAAAACGAGATATTTTGGAAATAATATAAAATATATTAATTAAAGTCAAACCTTATTGTCTGATCAGCCGCACCCTAACTCTAAATTTGCACCCCTATATCTCTTTGTCTATAAGCTTCAACATAGTTCTATTAAAAAAGAAGAAAATATGCGAAATCGAATGAGAATAAAAATAAAAAAAATCGTGTAACCTACCTTCTTCCTCTTCTGTGAATTCACGAAATAGATCTTATATAAAAAATGAAAGAGGGGAAAAATCAATCGCGTGCGCGTAGAGAAAAGGCGAGGTAGCTGGAGGAGTTCGAGCACGATCGAAGGAAGGCGGAGCACGCGCGTGCTATCATGGCAGTTCGTGTTGGAAGTTTGAGTCACGTTAGGGTTTGGGTCTTGTGTTCGAACGAGAAGGCTGCCACGTTGACTTTGGGTGAGCGACTGGTGGTGCGACTTGGCTGAGACGCTAGCCGCATGAAATTGAGGGGGTGTCAGTGGCAGAGGTCGAGCAATGGTCGATTGGTATTCGTGCATTTGGTCAAGCAATGGTTGCGCAAGGCTACAGGCGATTTGCGATGGTGAGGGGGAGGCAGTTGTGTTTGATCTAGGAGCGATGTTGTGAAGATGATGGCGATGGTTGTGATGACTACGACTGTCATATGCTCGCGTGGGGTGGGTGAAGGCATGAGTTTCTCTTTCGCATGCTAGAAGGAAGATGCACGTGAGAGAGGAAGTTAGTTAGGTAATTCACTGATTTAAATTAATTTATTAGTAAATTAATTGTTTCTGATAAATTGAATCTTATAAAATTTCATAAATTGCTTGTATGAGGTCTAAAAATCATGAAACAAATTTCGTTGGGATGTATAAACATATTATATGCACTGGATTTGATTTGGAACGATCGGCAAAATTAAAAATCAAGGTGTGTAAATCTCACTCAATTGGATTGCTAGTTTTAATTTAAAATAATAAAAATAAATTACTGAATGATTGGTTGGATTTGATATATATAATTTATCAGTTGGATGTTATATTATATGTAGCAGTATATAAATTAGTAGTTGGATATTATTCCTATCGTTGGAGCGGATGAGACCCTATGCGCCCCGCATAATAGCGGATGATCCTATATTACCACGATATCCCCCTCGAAGTGGGATTGGTATTTTATGTTATCTAACATCGGTGGATGTAGGGAAACAGGTTGGAGGGATCCAACTGGATTCCTCAAATATATATATTGATTGTTTTCATATATAGTAATATATGATGGAATTGGATAATCTGTTATAGATTATTGTGTGAATTGAATGTTTGGATGCTATACTAGCACTGACCTAAATTTTGGCATTTTAAATACCATAAAATAATATTTTTTTTGAAATTGAAGGAATTAAAAAGAAGATTTTGAATATAAAAATATTTATATTGGAATTTGAATTATTTTAAAGGAAAAGGATCTGGATAAAACAAAATGATAATGAGTTTACTTAACTATGCGTAAAATATTTTAAATAGAGATTTTAAAATAAATTATATAATGGATTTTTAAAAATAGATTTAAAATGATATTTCTGAAAAGAATATGGAAAGAAGTTAAAAATCAATATTTAAAATTGATTTGTAAAATAAATGCAATTTATAAAGAAATGGATTTATAAAATGAAATTTTATAAATGAGATTATTTTTATAAAAAAAAATTTATATTGAATCTATAAATTTATAAACAATGTTTATAAATAATGGAAGGAAAATGATGTCAGTCGATAAATTAGAATATAAATTCATAGTTTGAATTTATATCGTGATATGGAAATGGTATTTTGAAAAAATATAATGGATTCTATTTTGAAAAGTGAGAATGGTTAGGGAATCGAAAAGAAATCGATGTGTTGTGAATCGAGAGGGATTTATAAATTGAAATTGGTATTGAGATTTAAAAAATATATTTTTATTAAGAAGTTAAGTTGTTTAAAAAGGGAAGTTTTATTTATTTAACTATGTAATTTAAAACTAGTTAGTAATAAAATACGGCGGAAGGTGGATTTTTCAAATATTTAATATTAATTGGAATAAATTCTAATTTTTTTATAAGCATTGCAAATCGATTAGTTTATTTAAAATGATTTGGAAATGGGTTATTGCAGTTTATTTAAAGTGTTTTAATATTTTTAAATAATTACTTAAAACATATTTTAAAAATAAATTATTATTCTTTTAAAATTCTTATTATATTTATAGTTTTGAAATGATTGAATTTATTTATAAATTCTCTCGAGGTTTGTAAACAGAGTTTATGTAACGAATATGATTTTATAAGAGAAATCTTATAGTGGAATTTTGGAAACTTATGGAAATTTCCAAATTTGTTGAAATAAGAGAACTTCGAAAAATGAATTAGAATTCATAAAAAAAGTTAGAAATGGAGATTTGGAATTGTAGACAAGTGTAATCGATTTTGAAAATATTAAAGAAACTAATTAATGAATTTCGAAACCTATAGAATTCGGTTTAATTGAGTTAAGGAATTTTCAAATAAATTATAAATGATTTTGTGAAATAGGAATAAATGGAATATTTCCTAAGTATTGGAAATAAATAATTTTGGGAAAATATACTCATAAATATTTCCTAATTATTGAAGTATAATTTGAATTCAGGAATATTTCTAAGTGTTGAAATGGTGAATAAAATAGCCTGTTACGGATAAGTATTTGAAATTGTTTCCAAATATTGAAATATTGGAAGAGCTTTGAATATATATACATATCTTTGAAAGATATTTTGAATGAATGTTTTGAAGATGTATAAGACAAGGCCTAGTAACTGCTTATAAGTGTAATTTGATAGTTAAATAACCAATTATCAAAATCTGGCGAAATTCGTTGATCGTTCGAAGAGAGCGGGATCCGATTTAATTATCCGAAAACCAGTTCAATCTGATTTGTGCGTTACGAATTATGATATCTCGAAGTTAATGGAGATAGTGATATTGAAGGAGATTTCGTTTGTTCAGACCGAGAACAACTTGTAACAACCCGTAAATTTTCGATAATTAAAATAGTTAATTTAATAAGATTTCATGGGTTAATGTTGAAAGAATTAAAAATTTGTAATTTATTTATGATAATAATAATGAGAATGAATTTCAACAACATTTATCTAAGTCAATTATTAATTAATTTAAATGACTTAAATATTATAACTTGGTTATAAAGGGAATATAAGAGAACAATGGTAAATATTAGGTTAACTAATGAAATAAGATGTAGTCAATGGTAATGGGATCTAATTTGTCTTATATAAGAAATTTGTGACAGTTGTTAGTAAATAATAAACTTATAAGTGTGATTAAAAGTAAATGGTGATAATTATTATAAGTTACTTGTTTATTTGTCAGTCGAATTGAATTTAGAAACCAATTGTAAATGAAATGAAATTTTATATATTAACTGGGTTTACAATCAATAACTGAAGTCGAATAATAAATGTTGGATGCTTTGGATGTAAATAAAGTAATTGATTAGTAATGAGGATTCATGTAAAATCTAATATTGAAATTTGTTGAATATGGATCAATTAAATTGTTTAAATTTAATATTGGAAATAAATTGAATAATTGAATAGATTGAATAATGGGAATTGAATAACTGTATAACGGAAATAATTGTTCCATAATTTGAATTCGTTTTAAAGTTAAATTTTATAAGTTCATTTTCAAATATTTCAAGATAATGAATTTCGGATAATCTAAATTGTTTAAAATTTAAATTTGCAAATATTTGAATAATTGAATTTTGAATATAATATGATTGAAAATGATATTGAAGATTAATATAAAATTTTATTTAAACAGCAATGAATTTGTTAACATTTAAAAAATTGGATTTGTAAGAAATTTTGTAAATTTTGAAAAGTCGTCGATTTAATCGACGAGTAAAAAAATAGCCTTCCGAGGCACAGTCTCGGAATTCGACGAAACCAGTTTCATTGGATCCGTAATAGTGTATTATTATCGGATTTCAAATTTCGTAGCGTTTGGAGTTATCGTTTGGTCGTACGGGTTGGTAACGCGCTGAAATAATTATCGAAAATTTAATATTTTAATTCGATTCAAAAAGCTATCTTTCACATACGATCAAATTGGCTTTCGAAACACGTTCCATTGTATTCGGAAGGCGGGTAAAACATTACGAACGCCTGTCGGCATGCGTCGTTTGGAAATCGTTTGAAAATGTTGTTTAAAAAATGAATTTAATATTAAAATATTATTATATATGCTTGTATATACGTGAACAAAGTCGAAACCCTATCCATCTTCTTCGTGGCCGCCACTTGACAGTTTTAATGGCTGGAAGTGTTCAACTCTTCTTCCTTCCTTTCCTCCCAATCCATCAGCTAATTCGAAAATCTCCCAACTAAAATCTTGTAGAGCATAGCGACATCTACACATCCAACGGTAGTGATGGGTTCTCGTGAAGGGATGCGGCGGCAATTCCTGTTGGAAGCACGCGTATTCGTGCACGTATTCTGGGTGATGGTGATGACCGAGCTCGACGAGCTTCTGGCCGGTGGTGGAGCTCGCGTGGGGCTGCGTGACGGTGGTGTCCGATCGACCTGTAGGCAATCGTTGGAGGCTCGATGATCGAGGGTAGCTCGCGTGTAGATGGGTTGTCTCGTGCTGTTGCCTGGAACGTGGTCGCATTTGGAAGAACAAGGCATCAGCCTTGATTTCAAACGTACGGCCCTGATCGATTGTTGGTTAATTTAAATTTTTAAGTTTGTAAATCATTTATATTAAAGTCGTTCAATCTTTAAAAATTGGATATCTTCATCGTACTTTATCAGAATCAAACGAAACCGGCGACGCCGGAATCGCAGAGACGAGAGCTACGCTGTAGTGCAGATCCGGGACTGTTTCGAACTCGTTAATTTTTTTGGTTAAATCGAACGCGCTCGATTTAATTTAAAAATTTGAACGATTGGCAACGTAAACTCAAGGTGAGTGTTTTATAACGCTCACAACGTACTAGAATATTCCGATGCTAGTTAAATTTAATATTTGCAAAGTGATATGATTTTTATTAGTCGTTGTTGATAAAATTTAACTGTCATCTAGATTGTCATCGAATTTAATGTTAGAAATTGAAATTTACAGTCAAATTAGAATTGAAATCGACAGTCAAATTAGAATTGAAATTTAATCGCAATTAAATTACCAAACATTTATAACTATGAAATTTCCGTGATTTATATTGTCTGTTTGGATGATTGGTTGCAATGGATGCTATTGATTGATGTTTGAATGTTTGGATGTTTATTTGTTGTATATATCCTGTCATCACCCTGTGTATTATTTACAGTTGTAAATTAAATCATTTTGAATAAATTGAGAAATAGGTTGAAATGATATATACCTATGACACTATAATTCGAATTGAAATGATATATCTCTATTCCTGAAATTTAATTGAAATAACTGATCACTTGGCCATAGGATAGAAAATTATATATGGGCACCAGATTGGTTAAATTAAATAATTTGTAAAATCTTCGATTTGGAATTATTTTAAATGGTTTGATTTAAAGGAATAAAAATCAATTTTATAGAAATTGAATTTATTGCGAATTTGAGGTTGAGATGTTGAAATAAATTTTGGTTAAACAAATTGTTTAATAATTGAAGTTAAGACTTTGAAATTAAAATTGTGATATGATTGGATTTCGTAAATTGATTTGATTTTTAAAGGATTTAACTTTTATTCGGACTTTGAATATTATTAAGTAAAAGTGTGATAAGGACAACATTTTGAAATTTGAGGAAATTGGATTTGGGATGGAATTGAATTAATTTGTAATCGAAATTAATTTGAATTGAAATTGAGATTTGAATCGACTGAATGTAAATTTGAATTTGATTCAGATTGGTAAGTTGGAAATTAAAATGGTTGACTTTGAAGCTATTTCAAATTTGGTTTTTCCTAAGTTATTCTGCTATATAAACTATTTTAAATACTTAAACTATTTTTGTTAAACTATTTTAACCTATATTAACTATATTAAATTTGTCAACCTATCTTAAACTATGTTAACCTATTTTAATCTATTTTTAATCTATTTTTAATCTACTTAACCCAATTTAATTTATTTAAACTAATTTACCTATTTTAATTTATTTTAATCATATTTAATTTATTTTAAAGCTATTTAACCTATTTAATTATATTAAATCTATTTAATTGTATTAAATCAATTTAAAACTATTTTGAAATCTATCTTTAATATTTAGAGTACTTTAACTATTTTAATTATTTAAGCTACTTTAAACTATTCAAAAAAAAAATTTCAAAATTTCCAGCTGGTCAATAAGGTGAAATGTTTATATTTAAATCCTGGATTTAAATACGAAGTGGGTTAAATAAAGTTACAACCTAAATTGAAATGTAACGATTTTTGAAATTGAAATGAGATATTGGGCGAAATGATTTTTGAAATGAAATCGTATATTTTGCGTAAATACGATGATTTTGAAATGGATTTGATTTTGAAGCGAACTTGATATTTTGATATCAATTATGAATTGATTTTTGAAAATGTAAAAGAACCATCCGGTGTGTAATAAGCGTTCGGTTGTTAAAGAGACCGGGATCGGATATGGGCATACTCTCTGTCGATACCGAAAACCACTTTAACAACTGTGTACGTTGTGG
This sequence comes from Allium fistulosum, assembly GCA_030737815.1. Classification (NCBI taxonomy): domain Eukaryota; kingdom Viridiplantae; phylum Streptophyta; class Magnoliopsida; order Asparagales; family Amaryllidaceae; genus Allium; species Allium fistulosum. The sequence continues at coordinate 416,047,826 of CM060907.1, read as the reverse complement.
AGATTCCAGAAATGAAGTAGGATGGTTTGGCGACGATTCTATATGGTATGACGTGACCCTGACTCCCGTGAGTCAGCTTAGATGTGACTAAAATCAGGAGCTATACCGGTCCAATGTGAGGTCATTCCTCTTATCGGGCATATTTCTTCGATACCATTCTATTGCTGTTGTGATTCGATTTGGTGGCCACCCCTCGATTGTTTGGGAGTGTGTCCGAGGTGGGCGGTAGTAGCTGCTATGCGTCACCACCAGTCCGGGAGTGCAATTGGTATATCTACCCTGGCATCTCCTCGTGTGCCGTGTTCACATGCCCTAGCGTGCCTTCTACGAGTTTGTTTTGTACCATACCTATGGGGTGCCCTCTGCATAAACCTTTCGGAGGAGCGTACGGTACTGTATAGACTATAGGAATATATAAAATGTGTTAAGGGGGATATGGGTAACGCCTTAACGCTATTTTAATAGTTTATTTTACTATAGACATATTATAACAGCGTATTGTACTACATAGTAGATAGTTTAACGGATCCTTAGGAGATGGAAAATCCCGTAACATCTCTTGAGTTATTGCACGCACGTCGACACTGGATAAGAGATGTCAAACCCCGTAAACATCTCTGACGCCGTTACACTCATATTTATTTACGACCGATTTAACTTACATAAGGATGTTTTAGTCCTGACTCGAGTGTTTTGTCTTTTCATTACGCTCGGGTCAGTCCTGAGTTTTTCAGCTTATTGAAGATTTATTCTGGAGGACGAAGATGAAGATTTGGTATACTATTACTATTATTATCCTTGCATCATGCTGTCTGCTGCATTGTTTTATTTGTTCTGTTGTATATGTATAACTCTGATAAATAATGTATAAATGATAATCAAAAGTATATTAAACAGCTTCATGAACTGTTTATTTGATTATTATATTTTATCTTTCCGCTGCGAGATTCTGTGGTTGTTTCTTGTTCCTTTTCTCTTCTTTTCTTATTTACCCCATTAACAATCCTCCCTTTTGAATGGTTTGGAATCGGCATGTGTGTCTACTTATCGATTTAAATTGTCCAAAAAGGTGGGTCGTTACAGTTGGTATCAGAGCTTTGGTTTAGCGATAACCTTAGCTTTGTGGGGTCAGACTCTTTATAAATAAGGTAGTAATACCCTATGATGAGTCGCTGAGTGTATATGTATGAGAGAGCGTATTTGTTAGTGATATAAAATTGTTTTATACTGTGTTGGTTGATTTGTTGAGTGGCATATGGATTTTGGTCAATATGAGTAATTAACGTCATTGATAGGGATCTCTAAACACTTGAACAAAACAATTCGACATAGTATTGTTTTGAAATTGGGGAAATGAAATTATTTTGCCCTAATTATATTTTATATATAAAGAAATAATTTTCAGAAATTATTATGATTCATCCAGTTTGTTTGGTTGTTAGAAATGATAATATGGATGGTTATCATAAATTGGATATTGTGTTTTAATAAATAAGGTTTATTACAAAATAAACAATGATAAAACAACTTGTGGAATGTTTTAAGAAGGTAAAAATTTTGTAAGAATAATTTATAAATGTGACTTATAAATCAAGATAGATTTAAAGTGTGAAATATTGAATTTAAGACCCGTGGATTTTGAAAATGGTTTTCAAAACTTTGAAGAAAATATGTAGTGATGTTAGTTGAAAATATTTATGGGAAATATTTTGAAAGGATTTTTAAGATGGAATAAATTCAGTAACCCTCTCTTATGTCTTTGGAAAATAATTTCGGTGATGACTGCGTAGCATCATCGACGTTCATTTTCGAGTCTCAAAGTGGAGGAGACTTTTGTGAAGCTTTGCTTTGCTTCGAAACTGTTTTGAAAAAAAAATGCATTTTTGGTTTAAACTCCAAAAGTATGATTTGATATATATAAGATATAAATGTATATATTTATTTAAAATGATTTGAAATGAACCGGGCATTTAAAATTTTAGGTTTTGTTAATTAATAATTTTCAAATTATTTGAAAGAAGTGGAATATTGGATCACCAGAATTCATAAGATAAGAAATTGAGAAGTCTAAACTAAAATCTTTTGAGGAAACCTTAGAGTTGAAGAGTAACTCTTGAAATTGAAAAGTGAAGAAAATTTAAACGAGTTAAAATTTTGAACATTCTAATTAAGTAAAATGAATCCTATAAATTTGTATTGTATCAAATTGCATTCTAATAACATATAATATGACTTACCAAATGTTTAAAAGTTAAAATGATGTTTTAGGGATGTAATGAGATATTATACAAGTAAGCAAAACTTAAAAGTAATTAAAAATGTGTACAAATGGAAATTTGGTTGTGATAAAGAAAAAAATGTTATATACTTAAGTAAAATATGAAATGATGAATGGCTAAATGGAATAAGTAAGTAGAACTTAAGAAAACCGGCCAATGAACCAAATAATATCTTTGTAAATTTGTTATAGAATTGAATACAAATTTGCAAAGAAATTGTGAAATTGAAATTTGTAGCTTTTGAGATAATTATAAACTTAGATAAAGTCTAACTTCTTATATATGACTTTTATAGGATGATTAATAAACTAAAGTGATGATTGATAAAATGTCCCACCTATAAATTTGTTATTAACTGAAATTATGAAAATGAAGTAAAAATTAACAAATGAATTTGATATAGCTAAGAATCAATTGAAGAATGAAATTGAATTTAATTAAATTACATGGAATGGTTAAAATGAACTTAACTAAGCAAATTGTATGAAATGATGCATATAAAAAAAATGATAGTATAAAAGAATATGCTATGTGAAGAAATGGATACTAAGTAAATAAGGGGTGTGAATAATGCATTGTGGATAATTAATTGTAAACGAAATGAAGGTAAGTAAATTAATTGAATATAGATGAATTGTATAGAAATCTATTGAAAGTTAATAGTAATTTGTACGTATATTATTTTATTCGCATAACAATTTGATCTGAATTCGAGCACAGAATTTCGAGATAATTTATATCGATCCAAGTTAGGATTTTTCACCCGATTCCCGACGGCGAACCTTGGATATGGATTTTTGATTTGCTTCTGGAATTCTCTATCATAGTATTTGGCTATGCGAGGAGAATAACAGTTTCTGATCAGGGAACCAAATCTGAGTCCGCGCTAGAGAGTCGTGTGAACGATACTAGTTTGGAAGTGAAATTTTGTGATCGAATGAGTGATCGGATTTGATATTGCGTACGGATGATATATGTACTTCGTACAAGTTTAAGTAAGGAAAATATTGAAAATTGAAAATGCAAATTATAAAATGATTTTAAATTATATGATTTGATATCATTGATAAATGAGATGCAGGTATTTAAATCAAGGAAATTTGGATTGCCCGACAAAAGGGTACGTGTTTATTTTGTCAATTGGATTTGATGGTTTTTGGATGGAGCCACTTGGCTTTTGTTTTCTTTTATTGGTTTGGGGCCCGTAGAGGCGTTTTGTAGCTGTACCGATCGAGCCGCGCAAAGGAGACACTGTCGAAATTTTCCGTAAATCCGGGTGTTAGAAAATTTTTGAGTTTTAAAATTTTATAACTCATTTGGATAACCAACTTGTAAATTTTGTAAGCTTATCGGAGTAGCATAGTGGAAGTGTGGTAACGACTTTATAAATGAAATTTCATTGTTTTATAAGTTGATAACTTTGAATAAAATATTTCAAATGTTGAATTCTTTACTTAGTTCCTTTTTCCTTCTTTTTCCTTTTCGAGGACGAAAAGTTTTGAGTGGGGGAGAGTGTAACAACCCGTAAATTTTCGATAATTAAAATAGTTAATTTAATAAGATTTCATGGGTTAATGTTGAAAGAATTAAAAATTTGTAATTTATTTATGATAATAATAATGAGAATGAATATCAACAACATTTATCTAAGTCAATTATTAATTAATTTAAATGACTTAAATATTATAACTTGGTTATAAAGGGAATATAAGAGAACAATGGTAAATATTAGGTTAACTAATGAAATAAGATGTAGTCAATGGTAATGGGATCTAATTTGTCTTATATAAGAAATTTGTGACAGTTGTTAGTAAATAATAAACTTATAAGTGTGATTAAAAGTAAATGGTGATAATTATTATAAGTTACTTGTTTATTTGTCAGTCGAATTGAATTTAGAAACCAATTGTAAATGAAATGAAATTTTATATATTAACTGGGTTTACAATCAATAACTGAAGTCGAATAATAAATGTTGGATGCTTTGGATGTAAATAAAGTAATTGATTAGTAATGAGGATTCATGTAAAATCTAATATTGAAATTTGTTGAATATGGATCAATTAAATTGTTTAAATTTAATATTGGAAATAAATTGAATAATTGAATAGATTGAATAATGGGAATTGAATAACTGTATAACGGAAATAATTGTTCCATAATTTGAATTCGTTTTAAAGTTAAATTTTATAAGTTCATTTTCAAATATTTCAAGATAATGAATTTCGGATAATCTAAATTGTTTAAAATTTAAATTTGCAAATATTTGAATAATTGAATTTTGAATATAATATGATTGAAAATGATATTGAAGATTAATATAAAATTTTATTTAAACAGCAATGAATTTGTTAACATTTAAAAAATTGGATTTGTAAGAAATTTTGTAAATTTTGAAAAGTCGTCGATTTAATCGACGAGTAAAAAAATAGCCTTCCGAGGCACAGTCTCGGAATTCGACGAAACCAGTTTCATTGGATCCGTAATAGTGTATTATTATCGGATTTCAAATTTCGTAGCGTTTGGAGTTATCGTTTGGTCGTACGGGTTGGTAACGCGCTGAAATAAATATCGAAAATTTAATATTTTAATTCGATTCAAAAAGCTATCTTCCACATACGATCAAATTGGCTTTCGAAAAACGTTCCATTGTGTTCGAAAGGCGGGTAAAACATTACGAATGCCTGTCGGCATGCGTCGTTTGGAAATCGTTTGAAAATGTTGTTTAAAAAATGAATTTAATATTAAAATATTATTATATATGCTTGTATATACGTGAACAAAGTCGAAACCCTATCCATCTTCTTCGTGGCCGCCACTTGACAGTTTTAATGGCCGGAAGTGTTCGAATCTTCTTCCTTCCTTTCCTCCCAATCCATCAGCTAATTCGAAAATCTCCCAACTAAAATCTTGTAGAGCATAGCGACATCTACGCATCCAACGGTAGTGATGGGTTCTCGTGAAGGGATGCGGCGGCAATTCCTGTTGGAAGCACGCGTATTCGTGCACGTATTCTGGGTGATGGTGATGACCGAGCTCGACGAGCTTCTGGCCGGTGGTGGAGCTCGCGTGGGGCTGCATGACGGTGGTGTCCGATCGACCTGTAGGCAATCGTTGGAGGCTCGATGATCGAGGGTAGCTCGCGTGTAGATGGGTTGTCTCGTGCTGTTGCCTGGAACGTGGTCGCGTTTAGAAGAACAAGGCATCAGCCTTGATTTCAAACGTACGGCCCTGATCGATTGTTGGTTAATTTAAATTTTTAAGTTTGTAAATCATTTATATTAAAGTCGTTCAATCTTTAAAAATTGGATATCTTCATCGTACTTTATCAGAATCAAACGAAACCGGCGACGCCGGAATCACAGAGACGAGAGCTACGCTGCAGTGCAGATCCAGGACTGTTTCGAACTAGTTAATTTTTTTGGTTAAATCGAACGCGCTCGATTTAATTTAAAAATTTGAACGATTGGCAACGTAAACTCAAGGTGAGTGTTTTATAACGCTCACAACGTACTAGAATATTCCGATGCTAGTTAAATTTAATATTTGTGAAGTGATATGATTTTTATTAGTCGTTGTTGATAAAATTTAACTGTCATCTAGATTGTCATCGAATTTAATGTTAGAAATTGAAATTTACAGTCAAATTAGAATTGAAATCGACAGTCAAATTAGAATTGAAATTTAATCGCAATTAAATTACCAAACATTTATAACTATTGAATTTCCATGATTTATATTGTCTGTTTGGATGATTGGTTGCAATGGATGCTATTGATTGATGTTTGAATGTTTGGATGCTTATTTGTTGTATATATCCTGTCATCACCCTGTGTATTATTTACAGTTGTAAATTAAATCATTTTGAATAAATTGAGAAATAGGTTGAAATGATATATACCTATGACACTATAATTCGAAGTGAAATGATATATCTCTATTCCTGAAATTTAATTGAAATAACTGATCACTTGGCCATAGGATAGAAAATTATATATGGGCACCAGATTGGTTAAATTAAATAATTTGTAAAATCTTCGATTTGGAATTATTTTAAATGGTTTGATTTAAAGGAATAAAAATCAATTTTATAGAAATTGAATTTATTGCGAATTTGAGGTTGAGATGTTGAAATAAATTTTGGTTAAACAAATTGTTTAATAATTGAAGTTAAGACTTTGAAATTAAAATTGTGATATGATTGGATGTCACGTACCGAAATTTTCGACCTTCGAAAATTCGACATCGATACTCACTTTATCGACTGCCGAGAAATCGAGTGCCGGAAACTCCAATAGTGATGGTTTTAGAAAGAAGGGGTAGAAGAAAAAGAAAGCAGAAGAAAGAAGGAAGAACAACAGAACAACATCAGAACAGAAAACAATATCAGAATCTTACATATCGCAGCGGAACAATATATAATAGATAATCACTAGCCTTTTAAAACAAAGAACTATATCAGTTTTTATACATACATCAATCAGAGTCAATATACAACAATGGACAGTTATATAAACTTGTCCTCATACAGAATACACAGCGGAATAAATACTATCAGATACAAATACTACGTCTCGTCATCCAGCTTATCTCCAAAGCTCCAGAATATCCTGATAACATAACTCTAGGCTGCCCGTGTGGAAATTGGTGGGCACCCAGAGTTTAGAAGGGAACAATAAACTCCGAGTCAGTCATGGTGACTGGTGTGAGATCGTAAAACAGTTATTTTTCACAAAGAAAATAAAACAAATTCGCAATGCTTTTGGAAAATGAAACTATCATAAGACCTCCCACCACACACACAATGCAAACGCAGACTTGGAGGAGATTTCTTCTTATGTTAGTCAAAGATGCTTACTACGCAAAATCAAATCATTTTGGATATTATTATTAGTGCATAGTGGAAAACATTTCGAAAGTAGAATATAAATCTTAGCCAGCATAGGTACCATTATATTATGCCTGCTATAGCTGCCTCCTGAGGAGACAGGTTATACAATTGAAATCGTAAAGGCTCGTATTGTTTCTTTGGATTTCCAACAAATGATCAGGCTAAGGAACTTCCTTTTCCACGATGGGTACGTCCCTGGAATAGACAACCCGAGAACCTAACCGGATCTCTGCCAACACAAGGCCGGGTTACCTCTGCAAAAATAGGTAACTACTGACACGCGTATGCCATCCCCCGATCGTAACCGATCTTCCCGAGGATCCCCGATTTCCAACAAACCACATAGATAATAATGCAGCAACCACATAGGTTAAGTTTCTGGGCTCCATACCATGATACCACCTCTATCCAGAAGGAATTACATACACTAAGGGGCGCTACTCCCTAGAACCTTGCCGCATCCTTCCTGTTTTGACCATTTCCGGGGTGTGAGGCTCGATGAAGTCTCGTCCACAAAGCTATGCTTTCTACAAAGCCATGCTTCGGGTCAAACAAATGATCAACCTATGATCACAAAGATATAAGATCAAACAAATGATCATATCACAAATGATCAAACACTGATCATTTCACAACAACACTCATTATGCCACGTTACCAAATTGGGAGTATATTGCTGATAAATTTCAACTACATAACCTCTGAGCTCGTACGTCTCAGAGAAGGGTGTTAAGCTAAGAGAATAAATTCTCCGCCACCAACAGAAATGTATTTGAAAGAAATCAGCTTTATATCTCAAATTGTAACGTCAGACACACAATCCATACAAGTCTGTTCCGGGATCGAACAGAACCGAAGGCACTTCTCACGAAGCCCTTGCATATCCGGATAAATTTCTAATCACGTCCGGACTTCCCGTCACTAAGGGTGATAAAACCTCTAAACCGGAGATCAGCCGATGTAGAGTAACTCAACGGTAATCCTTCCGTTTTCAAAAATATCCGGTCTTCAACACCGGTCTTCGAATGCAATTCATAACGACGTATCACATATTCGGAATGGGTTATACGACCCCATGGTCCTTTCCCGGCTAACCCGAATAGTGAGCGCTTATTCAAAAAGAAGTGTGGCATTCAAATTCATCCAATTCACAACAAATACCTATCTAAAGGTAATTATTGATAGTCGGTTATTTAACTATCAATAAAGATGCGCAACATCATCAGATTCCAAATAATTTTCCAAATTATTTCATCTTCAAAAATATCTTTACTAGATATAAAATTTCCACACTTCAAAAATAAATCAACATTTATTTTTCTAAACAGTTTCCCTTTCCTTCATAAATTCCATAGTGAATTTATATTTTCAAAATATCTACTGATATACGATTCTCAAATCGATTTCAAATATTCAATTTCAGTTTATCTTTAAGAAGATAAAATCTCAAAACGTTTCATTTCATTTTGGAAAACATTCCCATACTTATTTAATAATAAGTAATTCACAAATAATTTATTTTCAACATTTGAAAATATTCGTTATACTTAAATCAAAATTAAGTATACATTTCATTCTTTAAGGAAATCATTCTCTTAAGCACATTTATTTGAGTCAAAACGAATGTTACATAAAACATCGTTACGACGACTCAAAATTACTAGTATAGGGATTCGGATTTAAGATAGATATATAAGCCCCAATACTAGATAAAAATATTTCCTTTCGGAAATCATTTACTATAACAACAGTGTTATAGTCCATCATTTCCTTCTTTCTCGAAAACGCCTATTTCAACAATCAATGTTGAAATCTATGCTTTCGATATTTAACACGTTTTAAAAACATATTTTAAAACTATTAACTTCATTTTAAAAGTCACTTTTCCAAAACTATCCATTTTACTTAACAATATATTCACTGTCCAAAATCGTGAATATACTTCACTAATTACATTTCACTATTTTCTACACATTTTATTTCAATAATAATTCGCTATCCAAAATCGCGAATATATCTCCTTTAACAACCTTCTATATTTAATTTATCAAATCCAATTGATTTCGAGTTTATAAAACAACGTTTATAAATTCTATTTCTATTTTCTAACAACTTCAATTTATAAATCTTCTTTAACGACCCATTCAATTTATAACTCAATGTATACCAAAGGTCCATCTTATAAGTTAATATAACTTATAGTTCATTTATTTTAAAAGAAATCGTTCTTTTAAACTTCACAAAATTTAAAACTTTCAGATTTCATTAACTTATGAAATCCCATTTATACTTCATTTTAACACTTATAGAAACTTGTCTTATAATTCCAATATTTCAAATTTATAAATATCCATTTTTGTACATCTTTTAAATAAACCGTTTATAATACTAGAAATCCCAATTTAACCCATTTCATAAATTTCTTAACTTTTATTTCAAAAATCACACTTTGATTTTATTTCACAAAAATCTTAACTTTTATAACTTTAAAATTTTAGACGTTTATTTATTTGAAATAAATCAATTCAAAATTCAATAAAACGTCTACTTTCAAAAAATCACTTTAAAAATCCTTTTAAAGTAAAAGTCGTTATTTTTAAACTTCAAAACTTGAATCCGATGATGCAACAGCATCAATTAGTCAATCATAACATTCAATATCATATATCAATATGATGACAGCATATACAACAAATATTTGCAAATAATAATATTGGTGAGGAATCCAGTTGGATCCCTCCAACCTGTTTCCCTGCATCCACAGACGTTAGCACAATACCAATTCCACTTCGAGGTGGAATATCGCGGTATATGGGTTTTATAAAAATAATCCGCTTACTAACGGCGCAATAGGGTCTCATCCGCTATACGAGGCGGGAAATCAATCAATCCAATATATACATATGCCAATATGTATATATTGCTATATATATAGATATATCCTACTATATCTAATATCACATATCCAAACAGTCAATCATCAATAACTGCAAAAATTCCACATTTCATTTGAGTGAGAAAAATCTCATCTTAGCTTTTATTTTGCAATCCCACTTCGATTCCAATTTGGTTTTCACGATCTTTTGACCTTGTATAAATATTGTACAATTTATTAATATTCAATATAAATCGAATAATCAATTTTCATTTGGTAATTTTTAATTATCCAATGATTTTATTTTAAACGATTTTCTTTTAATAAATTTATTTAACCAAACCTTTGTATAAAATTCTTTATTTTTCTCACTTATATTAAAACGATAATTTATGTAAATTTGAAACTTTTCAAAATCTTATTTTTTTATATTTATTGCTTTTAGATAACATATGTATGTTAATTAACATATATTTTTCTAACACTTGCTGTAATATACATAAACATTTAAAATTTAACAAAAAAAATCAATTTGAAAATCCTTGCAGCATCTACTTCTGTGTATATAGGTAAACTGCACTTATACCCTATATGTATATACTTCTTTTAACATTTAATTAACAGAAATTCAATAAACAAAGAAATCGAATCTCACCAGCTCCTCTGCTCGACACCCAGGCTCGAGATAAACTCCAGCCTTGCCGCGAACGCCAGAGACGAACTCGTCGCTGCCTCCATCGAGTTGCCTTGATCGATCGCACGCGCTTCCCCTGGCTCGATGCCACCGCCGCCTCGACCTACGCACGCGCGTCGCCGTACGCTAGCGCCCCAGATGTCGTGACCTCGAACTCCAAATCCCCGCGCCGCCTTCACCTTCACCAGGCGACTTCGCCTCGCTTTGCGAAACCCCATACCCGACCCCGCTGTCGCTTGATTTCCCCCAATGCCGAAACCCTAGATCGCCGATGAACCTCAGTCGCGAAACCCCTCGCGTGCGCGCGCGATTCTCGCCGTGAAATGATTCGTGATTTGCCTGAAGAAAAGGAAGAGGGCTGGGTTTCGATTGTATTCGTTTGAATGATTTTTAGGAAGAGGAGGTTTATCTTTCAATTTTTTTTATAACGAGGCTTCGGCCATTTTTTTAAAAAGATTTTGAACGAAGAAATTTTCGTTTGTTTTCTTTTCTTTTCTCGTGTATCTTAAACAGAGAAGGAAAGGGACACGATGATGTTGGTGTGTACGAGAGGAGACAAGAGAACGTGTTTGCCTTACCTTTACAGCTTCTTGATGGGGAAGGCAAAGTACTGGTGTTGACCAATTTCAAGTTTAAATTTAAATTTTAAATTGAATTCAATTTAATTTTCAATGCGTTTACTCACCGTGTGCTCGCATAACAACTCCGAAAAATACGAAATTTGAAATCCGGTAATAATACAATATTACGGATCCAATGGAACTGGTTTCGTCGAATTCCAAGACTGCGCCTCGGACGGCTATTTTTAAATATCGATACGAACGATGTAATTTCAAAATTGAACAAATCATTTTCAAACTCAATTCTGAAGCTTCTGTTATCTTCAGTATTATCAATACGAATTTTTAAAAGCTTTCGAAATATTTTTCTTCAGCTTAAAAATGAAGATTCAAATTTTTATCCAGTTTCAATAGATTAAATTATAAAATTTAATCTCCAAATTCAAAGTTATATCGGGGATTCAAATTAAATCATCGTTCAAATATTTAAAATTAATTAAATATCTTCAATTTAATTTGTTCAAAATTCTGGGTCGTTACAGACTTCCCCCCTTAAAAGAATTTCGTCCTCGAAATTACAAGTTAGGGAAAAATGCCCTTAACTCGTCTACTATTTTTCACAATCTAATGGTTTTATCAAATTTTCCAAAACAAATCTTTCTATTAAAGATTCGTTATCAATTCAACTAGCTTTCCAACTTCAATTATAGTTCAAAACAACATTGTTTTACTTCTCAATTCCAATTTAAATTCAAATTCAAATTTTAACTTTCAAAATTTTCTCAAAATTTCCTAACGCCCTAAATTTTGGAAAAATTTCGCCAGCATCTCCTTTGCGCAGCTAATACGGTACGACTACAAAACGTCCCTACGGACTCTCAGATTTCAAAAAGAAAAAGAAAAAGCCAAGCGGCTAGACAAGAAATCAACAAATCTCATATAGAAATTCAAATACATACCTTTTTCGAGCAATTCAAATTATCTTCGAAATTAAATTCCAATTCTTTTATACCTGTATATCCTACTAGCCATAATATCTAGTTGCATATATTCAAACCATTTTGCAAATTCTATTACAAAATTTTCAATATAAACTGCTTATACATTTTTACTTCACAGTTGAAGTTACATATATTTCCATTCAACTTTTCATTTCAAAATTCCATTTGAATTCAATTTTATCTTCTATTTTGAGTATTGAATTTTTATCGATTATCTTTCATTTACTAATTCATTTTAAATTTCAATTTCCAATATTCAGCTTCAATTCCAGTTTTATTCACTTTTGTTCGCTCCCAAAATTTATTTACAATTCACTATTTTGGTTTATAACCACTTATATTAAACTGGATTTCAATTCGAATTCAATTTACATTAATGTACTTGCAATTGCAAATTGATTCATTCATTCACAATTTTATTTTCATAATTCAATACTCAATTCCAGAGTCTTTTCAACCTTTTCAAAACCATTTTTGAAAACAATTCAAATTTATCTTTTGAATTTCAAAAACCAAACCCAAAATTTTCAAACAGCATTCCATTTAAAACAATTTGGCAGCAATTCCTCTTTTGGAAACCCGAAAATGAACATCAATGATGCCGCGGTCATCATCGCAGTTATTTTCCAGCGACCAAAAAGAGTTTAGAGCTTTCATCTCTCCAAAATACTTTTCAAAACCTTTGAAATTCATTTCCAAGCCAAAAAGAATTTAAACTTTTCAAATCTCCAAAATTTACAAATTCTTTTCAAAACATTTCCAAATACTTCTCTGGAATTCCGTTTCAAATTTCAAATCACTTTTATAATTTATATTCTCAAATTTCTTTTGTATGTGAATAAATTCCTTAACTTTGGAGTTACGATTTCAATTTCTTATCCAATTTCATATAATAATTCAATGTTATTATTTTCCTAACAACCAAACATCCATATACTATGATAATTCATAGAAAATCATTTCTTTTCTATACAAAAATAGTTTTGGGCAAAATTATTTCATTTACCCTATTTTATAACAATACTGTGTCGGTTTATCTTGTTTAGAGTTTAGAAACCCCTATCGATTACAGTTAGCTAGACTGCACCGACCAGAATCCATAAACAATCAACCGATAAGTCAACACAATACAAAACAATTTCATATTCACTAACAAATACGCGCTCATATCTATTATTACACTCAAACTCATTCTAGAGTACTACTGACTCTATCTCTAATGAGTAACACCCAACAGAGCAGGGTTGTCGCTTAACCATATGCTCTGATACCACGCTGTCACGTACCGAAATTTTCGACCTTTGAAAATTCGACATCGATACTCACTTTATCGACTGCCCAGAAATCGAGTGCCGGAAACTCCAATAGTGATGGTTTTAGAAAGAAGGGGTAGAAGAAAAAGAAAGCAGAAGAAAGAAGGAAGAACAACAGAACAACATCAGAACAGAAAACAATATCAGAATCTCACATATCGCAGCGGAACAATATATAATAGATAATCACTAGCCTTTTAAAACAAAGAACTATATCAGTTTTTATACATACATCAATCAGAGTCAATATACAACAATGGACAGTTATATAAACTTGTCCTCATACAGAATACACAGCGGAATAAATACTATCAGATACAAATACTACGTCTCGTCATCCAGCTTATCTCCAAAGCTCCAGAATATCCTGATAACATAACTCTAGGCTGCCCGTGTGGAAATTGGTGGGCACCCAGAGTTTAGAAGGGAACAATAAACTCCGAGTCAGTCATTGTAACAACCCGCAAATTCGTAACAATTAATTATCGACACTAGGTGATTAAATCGTTCGCCAATTCTTATTGGAATTTTATCGAGTTGAAATTCTTTTGAAAAATGGTTGAGAAATTGTTGGTGGGCTTTAAACTTTAGGCCCATACCTTTTTCTTTTGATACCGTGATAAGGGTATTACCCGATCCCCCTTTTTTAATTTCCTTCCATTCTCATTCGAACCCTAAAAGCATACGAGAGAAAATAAAAATGGTGGCAGCCTCTTTTCTCGTTCGTCCCTCCGCCCCCATTATCCTCGCATCGCAAAAAAAAAAATGGTGGCTCGTTTTCTGTGACGCCCCACCTCTATACCCACGCTAACCAAGAACACTACGATGTAGTGCTGTCAATTAGCACGGAGAATAAGGCTGTTGAGGAGCGACCATCCGTGTAACTTCTTTGTGCGAGCACCGATATGTCAGATAGAATAGAATGCATGTCTTTTAAAGAGGAAATCCAACATACCGATACAAACACAAAGCTATCACACGGTGGCTATATATAATCTTCGGAAACAAATATAGAAATAAACATAACACAAATCAGTCACAGACAATTCATATCACAAAGGCGGAAATAGATATGAATAAATATACAACACATGAAAGTGTACATCAGAGTAGTGGTCAGAAAGATCCACGATAATACAATAAGAATAGCATCACGTGCTATGCAAAAGAATAAGTACACAATATAGAGTCTATATCTCAAATGCGTACAACCAAAAACTACAATCTAAGTAGTTAGCCAAAAGTCAGATGATGGCTCCAGATAGGAAGTCATGAGGAAGCACCTGTAAAATCTCAGTCTGACCCGAGTATTATTTAAGAAGAAAATAATAAACGGATCAGTCTAGCTATAATTATCAGATAAAATGAGATAGAATATGAGATATGATAATAGAACGTATGATAACAAAAAGGTGTCATACTATGATAAGTATACATTAGAAATCCCACAAAAGTCATACAATATCTCAATAATCTCAAAACAGAGAAAAGAATGTCATATTCTTAATTTAATTCACCAAGCCACAATAAAATGACATACTCATCAATGTCATCGGTAAAAGCTGGTGAAACATAAAATTCCAGAAATCAATAGTTAGAAATCCAGAAATCACAATAAAAGAGGATGGCCAATCCAATAAAAAATGAGCCGGAGCTCCTCCTGACTGGGTATAGTCCCCCATTGCGGACTTTGAGCCGAAGCTCCTCCTGATGAGCCGAAGCTCCTCCTGACTGGGTATAGTCCCCCATTGCGGACTTTGAGCCGAAGCTCCTCCTGATTGAGCCGAAGCTCCTCCTGACTGGGTATAGTCCCCCATTGCGGACTTTGAGCCGAAGCTCCTCCTGATTGAGCCGAAGCTCCTCCTGACTGGGTATAGTCCCCCATTGCGGACTTTGAGCCGAAGCTCCTCCTGATTGAGCCGAAGCTCCTCCTGACTGGGTATAGTCCCCCATTGCGGACTTTGAGCCGAGGCTCCTCCTGATTGAGCCGAAGCTCCTCCTGACTGGGTATAGTCCCCCATTGCGGACTTTGAGCCGAAGCTCCTCCTGATTGAGTCGAAGCTCAATAAAATGAAGTACAGTCCTTCACACGGACAAAGAGACATCGCACATTGCTAGTCTAAATCACAAGAATGATCGTCATGATCATAAGGAAGTGTCGATTACACTAAGCTAGTAAATATAAGAGTTTAGCTTCATGTCCCATAACCACTTGCTTAACTCAAATATTTACGAACAGATTGTAGATCTCCACTAGAAAATTGTCACAAGAGATTCAATCGAACAAGTCCATAAATTAACCGACGAAGTAAACGCAAGCGTTTCATACCACTTGTTTTGCTAAGCCGTTTAATTATATTTTCTCATACGAATGAGGTAAAGGTTTGTATATACTAATAGATTGGAAAACGGTTTTTAAGAAACGAGCTTTGATATTGAAAATAGAGTTGAAATCGTTTTAATGAAAGAGTTTTGATATTTAATACTAGTATAGAAAACCTTTATATTTTGAAGTGACAAATCATAGAAGTGATTGTAGAAACAATCAATTATAAAAGTTCACATTCGAAGACGTGAATAAAATCCAAAGAAATCAATTCTCAAAACCATCAAAGTAAGAAGTTCGGTTAAATGCTTTTCATATAAGATTGCCTACGCAGAGTAATTCGGGGTTCGACCTGCCCGGTCAGGTCGCGGGGGTCCAGGGGGCAGCGCCCACGGCGGGGTGCGGGGCAGCGCCCCGTCAAAACGGTACGACTTAGTGAAGACAAGCGACCTAAGTGTTAAAAGGCGGGCGACTTAACAAAGTGGCCGATAATAAATGATAACAACTAAAAGGGAATCAACCCGATTTGATTAGAGTTGGATATTCAAGCTAAAAAACAACTAGGCAAAACACAGCAGATTCAGACGTCTGAGATCAAGAATTCAGACGTCTGAATCTGGAAAATAAACTATTTTCCAGAACAGAATTCAGACGTTTGAATCCTAGATTTCAGACGTCTGAAATAGGCACTTTTTAGCCTATTTCTTTTCTGGTCCAAAACGAACCAATTCAGACGTCTGAAATTTTGATTCAGACGTCTGAATGCTGGGAGAAGAAAATTCCCAGTATTCCATTAAGACGTCTGAACCATACGTTCAGACGGCTGAAACTGTTATTCAGGGCATTCCCTGAACCTAGGCCAAAAATGGCCAAACGACATCGATAACGATCGGTCGAGCAACAACGACTCAGGAATTGCACAAGGATAAGTGTTAGGAATTCATACCTAACAATCGAAGATAATTATTGACTTAGATGTGAGATAAAAATCTCACCTTTTCACAAAAACAATGAAGAAGGAGCTTGAAAGCAAAGGGAGAATCAACCACTCTTCAACACAACCCAAATGAGCTTGAATCTATGCTCGAAAAAGAAGAACATTCCTAAAGTTAGGTTTAGGATTTCTGAAATTGAAAGGAGAACGGGTTGGAGAAGATGAAGGAGATGCTTACCAATGGGTTCTCTTTGAATTTGGAGCTAGAAGAAGGATTTGCAAATGAACTAGGGCTTAGGAATTTCCATTTCCAATCTTTTCCCCCATTTTTGATGAAGCTTGAGTATTAGGAATAAGAAGTGAAGTAATGAAGAGGAGAGGGGGTTGGAACTGAGTTAGTAAGTGATTAATGGGTTCAGCCCAAACCAAAGCCCAAAGTGAAAAGTGGCAAAATTCTCCTAACTCCAAACATATCGAAGCTTACACTCAAAAAGATCGCAAACGTAATTTTGGACTCAATGGGGGTGGTCTCGAGTCCCAATTCGACTGTTTGCAAAAAGTAGCTTTTCGGACCAAAATCCGACGAACGACGAAATATTTAAATAAAATATTCAAATATGAAATCGATAAATATGCGGGTTGTTACATTTTCGTTCGCCTCCGTGATACAAGGACGTCGACTCCGCCGAGTTGCTCGCGGCTGCCTCATCGAAAATTGTGAGTAATTTCTCACATCTAATTCTCCCTTATTAGTGGTGTTAATCCCCTTTTCGACTCACGACCTAAGAAAGTATGCCGAGTTAAGGTGCTTGCCGACCTAAGAAAGCATGCCGAGTTAAGGTGCTTGCCGACCTAAGAAAGTATGCCGAGTTAAGGTGCTTGCCGACCTAAGAAAGTATGCCGAGTTAAGGTGCTTGCCGACCTAAGAAAGCATGCCGAGTTAAGGTGCTTGCCGACCTAAGAAAGTATGCCGAGTTAAGGAAAGCTCCGAGTTAACAAGATCTCCGACTTAACAGGCTACGACCTAAGGAGAGATCTGACCCAACAGTTGCCGATCTAACTACTGAGAAGAGCTGCCGACTTAAGAGGTGTGCCGAGTTAGGAGCCTGCCGACTTAAGGTAATCTGTGACTCAAGGGCTACGACCTAAGGAAGATTCCGAGTTATGAAAGGCTCCGACTTAAGAAGGTTCCGACCTAAGCCTATTCCTTAACTCGCCACCGACCTAAGCCTATTCCTTAACTCGCCACCGATCTATCATAGGTCGGCAGACGACTTAAATACTTAGAGAAAATTCCTGAGTCCAGATCAGCTCCTATAAATACCCCACCACTTCCAACATGAAAGGGACTTTTGGCAATTCATTTCTAAAGCGCCGTTACTCTGTCGAACTCTCCAATCATTCAGAAAACAAGGATCCTTCAAGCATTCAAGACACTACAACAAACTTCGAGAGAAATTCTTAACATCCGACATGGATTCATCGAGTTTCATCGCCGAAGATTGAGCTAGTAGTCAAGATTGCTTCTTGTGATCGAGTTGTATTGTTTTCATAGAAGATTTGTATCAATTTGTAACCAGATTCAATAATAAAGAGATTCAAAGTGGACGTAGGCTAAATCTCAAGCCGAACCACTATAAATTGCTGTCTTTTACTGCTTTTCTGCTATTTTCAGCTCATATTCTGTTCCCGTACCAACGGGTGGTGCTTTCACAAGTTTATTACACACACCGGGTGTTAGCGTTCACTTTTTACCGTTAACATTTTGGTGCTTTCATTGAGAGTTGAACTCAGGTTACCATTCCATCATTGCTTCACACAAGTTTGTTGAAAAGATTTCCTACAGAACTAGAAGTCTATCAGACATAATGGCTCCTGGAAGGAAACGAAAGGTTGTCAGATCTGAAAATGTTCATGATGATACCGCCACCTCTGCTTCACCAAGTCAAGCAGCTCCAAGCGTCGGGGTGACGCGAGAGGAGCTAGACGCTGCTGTATCCGGACTATACCAGCAGATTGAGACCCAAAACAATCTGATGATGGAAAAACTGAACGCTCTGCTTGGTGCCAACCAGAGACCAGTGGGTAATGAAGAAAACACCACTGATGCTCTTCGCAACTCCGGAGGGAGGAATATTCCTCAGGGGGGATCAGGTGCTGCCGAAGGGGCACCCTTCCGGGCTGAAGGATCTAGACCATCGCCAATTTTCCACGAAAATCTGCCCGGGCAAACATCTGAGAAAATGGCAGAAGTCTACTCCGCAAAATCTTTGAACAATGAGGAATATCTTTCTGGCATGATCAAGCAAATAATGAAAGAGAGCATGCAGAGAGGTGAAGATGAAAGCGAATGGGGATTCGCGCCAAGCAAGACTCCATTTACCGAGAAGATCCTAAAGGCTGAATTTCCTAGAAAATTTGTTCCCCCCACCATTCCTGCTTATCGGGGAACAAGTGATCCAAACCAATTCTTGTATAAGTATGATTGGCACATGACCGGTGCGAGAGCAACTGATGAAATCAAATGCCGGTATTTCCCAGTATATTTGGAAGGAGTGGCACTTCTTTGGTTCACTAAACTCCCTGTCCGATCAGTAGATCAGTTTTCCGATCTGACTAGAAAGTTTAAAGAGCAATTCAGGCTATATGCTTCAAAGGCAAAGGACATAATGTCATTATCCAGTCTTGAACAGAATCCGGGAGAACCTATTAAATCATTCCTGAACCGTTTCAATATAGCTCTGGCGGAAGTTGATAACGCAGAGCCACGGATGATCTTGACCTATTTGATGCGTGCTATCGACAAATCGAGCGAATTTGGAAAATGGCTGAAGATGAAAGAGCCAAATTCTCTCGAGAAATTCTACAAGAAAGACGATGAATTCATACGCTTGGAAAATCTTCCAGCATCAACAAAGGTGGAAAATAATACTGCTGCTTCGGGAAAGAAAGATTCTGGAGGTCAGAAAAGGGAAAATCACGAGGGGAAGAAACAAAAGGATTTAAAGAAGCCTCGCTTCTTCAAACCCTCAGATTTTACTCCATTGACCGACACTCTGGAAAATATCTTCTTCGCCACGAAAGATGATGTGGATTATCCCAAACCGGCCGAGATAAAACCAGGAAAGGGCGCTATGAGAAATGGGAAGTTCTGTCGTTTTCACAACCAACCTGGTCATGATACCAATGACTGTCGTCACTTAAAGAGCTTAATTGAAGAATTATTGAGAGAAAACAAGCTGCAACAATATGTCAAGAAAAACAGAAGTGATCCATCTTTGTCTACTCAGAGACAACAACCCTCTAATCAGCCGTCAGACTCAAGTAAAGGTGCTGCAGCCCAAGAATCTGAGAGGCCCGTTATCAACGTCATTTCAGGGGGCCCACACCCAGCAGGCAAAAGCTGGGGTGAGATGGAACGATATGCTCACGCTTTGAAGTATATCCCGGCAGAAGAAGATGTTTTTGCTGTAGAAAACACAATACCCCTAAAACAGCAAAAGATTTCAGATAATGATATTTTGTTCAAGGCTAGGGATTCTATTGGTATTGAAGCTCCGACCATAGACCCCTTGGTTATTTCTGCAGGAATTGGGCCGGCAATAGTAAGACGAGTACTCATTGATTGCGGTGCTTCCTGCAATATACTTTTCAAGAAAACATTTGACCAGATGAAGATCCCAATGACCGATGTTCAGGCTTCCTCACAAAAGATCGTTGGTTTCACTGGGGAACCACAGCAACCAATCGGAACTGTCGATTTGTTCATGGAACTTGGTGAAGGGCAGAAAAGGGTAACTCGAAAACAAACCTTTGTGATTGTCGATGGATTTTCTGCCTACAATGCTTTCCTAGGCAGGCCAGCTCTAGCTGCATTCAAGGCCATTTTGGCCCCATGGTGCCTAACTATGAAGTTTCCTACGGAAAATGGTGTTGGTGTCATCAAGGGAGATCAAAATGCTGGACGTGAATGTTATCTTATAGAGCTTCGAGAAGCCAGAAAGAGAGAGATGGGTAAAGATGCGGCAGCTCCCCTCCGCATCAAGACCCCAACCTTATAGCAAATACAGGGTGGCCCCTGCACTGGTGAGCATAGTGGTGCAAGGCGGGAAATGGACCCCAGAAAATTCAGTGCAGAGGAAAATAGAGTGGTACCTGTGGAAGTTACAGTACCAATACCTGTCGATTCCAAAGACCCAAATAAAGTGCTTAATGTGGGTTCGCAACTAAGTGCCACAGTTCAAAATACACTGATATCATTCCTAAAAGCAAATCTGGACGTGTTCGCTTGGTGTCATGCTGATATGTGCGGAATCTCTCCAACAATTGCTGTTCATACTCTGAATGTCGATCCGAAATTCACACCGATAAAACAGAAAAGAAGAACTCAAGGTCCAGAAAGATCAGCAGCTTTAAAGGAAGAAGTAGACCGCCTCTTAGAGAATAATTTCATCAAAGAATCCACTTATCCAAATTGGGTTTCGAATCCAGTACTGGTTAAGAAGGCAAATGGAAAGTGGAGAGTATGCATTGATTTCTCAGATCTGAACAAAGCTTGCCCCAAAGACTGCTTCCCGTTGCCCAGAATCGATCAACTAGTAGATGGGACGGCTGGACATGAGTTGCTATCTTTTATGGATGCCTATTCCGGATACAATCAGATTATGATGAACGAACCAGATCAGGAGGACACAAGCTTTATTACAGATGTGGGACTCTACTGTTACAAAGTCATGCCATTCGGGTTAAAGAATGCAAGGGCAACATACCAAAGACTTGTCAACGCTATGTTCAAGCCACAGATCGGTAAAACAATGGAGGTCTACGTTGATGATATGTTAGTAAAGTCAAAGAAAGCAGTAGACCACATGGATCACTTGGCAGAGATGTTCTCAATTCTTCGGAAGTACGGAATGAAGCTCAATCCATTGAAATGTTCATTCGGAGTAGAGTCTGGGAAATTCCTGGGTTTCATTGTGAGCGCCAGGGGCATCGAGGCCAATCCTGCTCAAATCACAGCTCTAAGAGAAGTTAAAGCCCCTAGAACAAAGAAAGAATTGCAAAGTCTCAATGGAAAGGTTGCCGCTCTTAGTCGCTTCATTTCCAAGGCCACAGACAAATGCATTCCCTTCTTTGATGCTCTAAAGAAAGGAAAGAAAAATTTCGAATGGACTCCTGACTGTCAGAATGCTTTCGATCAACTAATTCATCATATGAGAACTCCTCCAGTCCTCTCCAAGCCTAGTAATGGTGAAGACCTCTTCATCTACTTAGCAATTTCGTCCCATGCTTTAAGTGCAGCACTTGTACGAGAAGATATGAAAATACAACGTCCAGTCTACTACATCAGCAAACGGTTCGCTGGAGCTGAAATGAATTATTCAAAGATAGAAAAACTTGCTTATTGTCTGCTAATCGCTTCCAGGAAGTTGAGACCTTACTTTCAATCTCATCCTATCAAGGTCCTGACTGATCAACCTTTAAAGCAAGTCCTGTATCGTCCTGAAACTTCGGGTCGTCTCTTGAAATGGAACATAGAGCTCAGCCAATATGACATCACTTATCATCCCCGAAGAGCGATTAACGGACAAGCTTTAGCAGAATTCATTGCAGAATCCACTGACAAAGGTGACAGTAAGGAAGAGACAACTGATTGCATTCCGATACAGTGGAAGTTGTATGTTGATGGCTCGAGAAATGACTATTGTTCTGGGGCAGGAGTTGTGCTCGAAACTCCCGAAGGACGATCACTATGTTATGCATTGAGACTGGAATTCCCTTCGACAAACAATGAAGCAGAATATGAAGCCCTTATTGCTGGATTGAAAATTGCCAAGGAATTGAATATCAAAGTGATACAGATTTTCAGTGATTCTCAGCTTATTGTCTGCCAGGTGAAGAAGGAATTCCAAGCCAAAGGAGGGAATTTGCCTGCATATTTGACCAAAACTTCCGAACTCCTCAATGATTTAGATCACTACTCAATAAGCCACATACCCCGAGAGGAAAATACGAAGGCGGATTCTTTAGCAAAGTACTCAAGCTCCGGAGAAGCTCAATTGCTGGGATTGGTTCCCGTAGAAGTTCTGTCAGCTCCAAGCATTGATGAAATGGATATTGATTGGATCATGAATACGTCCCAAGAGTATGAATCGTGGATGAGTCCAATCAAAGAATACTTACTCAGAGGTTCTCTGCCAGAAGATTCAAAGGAACGTCGAAAATTATTGAGAAAAGCGTCAAGATATGTAATTCAAGACGGCCGATTATACAGGCGAGGATTTTCAATCCCACTACTCCGATGTGTAACTAAAGAAGAAGCCAAGACAATCTTAGCAGAGGTGCACGGAGGAGAATGTGGAGACCATTCAGGCAGTCAAACACTTGCAAAGAAAATTCTCCGATATGGGTATTTCTGGCCGGATATTAATCGAGATGCTGCAGCTTATTCCAGGAAGTGTGACAAATGCCAAAGATTTGCGAAAATCCCAAGAGCACCTTCCACCGAACTCACACAAATGGTCAGTCCATGGCCATTTGCCATCTGGGGGATAGACCTAATTGGACCATTACCTGTCGCCAAATCAGGGATTAAATATGCTATTGTCGCCGTTGACTATTTCACCAAATGGGCTGAAGCTGAACCTTTGGCCACCATCACTTCTAAAAAGATGATAAATTTTGTAACAAAGAATATCATTTGCAGATATGGTGTGCCACAGAAGATAATCACCGACAATGGCACTCAATTTGAAAGTGAAGAATTCCAGGATTTTTGCAAACGATTCAGAATTCGAAAAAGCTTCTCAGCAGTGGCTCATCCGCAGGCAAATGGGCAAGTGGAAGCAGTTAACAAGATCATCAAGTCAACTATCAAAAAGCAACTTGAAAAAGCAAAAGGTGGTTGGGTTGATAAGCTTCCATTAGCACTATGGGCGTACAGAACTACTCACAAAACTGCGACTGGGCACACTCCATTTTCACTGGCATACGGATCTGAGGCAATGATTCCAGTAGAAGTAGAAGTTCCTTCACATAGAAGAGTTCATTTCAATGAGACTGAAAATGAAAAACTGCAACTTGAAGCGCTTGATTTTCTTGATGAGAAAAGAGAGGAAGCTAGGCTCAGAGTTTCAGCTCATCAGCAGAGAATAGCCAGGCATTTCAATTCCAAAGTTCGCCAACGTAGCTTTGAAATCGGAGACTTGGTTTTGAAAAGGATCATGACAGCAACTGGTGTGTTTGGGCCAAGCTGGGAAGGACCATATGTCATAGGCACTAAACTTCTTGATGGCACTTTCAAACTCATAACTGTTGAAGGAGATCCAATTCCAAGAGCCTGGAACAGCAACCATTTGCGTCCTTACTTTACTTGAAAAAAGAGCTGTGCTCAAAATTGTAAAATGATGATAAATGTATCAATTGTATTGTGAAGCATTGTAAATCAGTATAAATGAATGAAAAGCTATAAAGTGGACGTAGGCCCGATTCTTGGCCGAACCACTATAAATCTTGTGTTCTTTACTACTTCATAATGCCTGATTTATTTCGATATATAAATACTTTAAATGTATCACTAAAATATCGATTCAAAATTGCAGGACATGATAACAGGGCCTGCTCATCACAAAAATAAGTGACCTTTATAAATTAGCTATTGCACAAAAAATTCCAAACTCAAATCCTACACAGAGAAAACTTCACATAAAGAATTGGCAACTTCACTGGGACAAACCTTTGTTCACTAGTTGAGATTATCGTTATGAACGGGCATCCAACTAGATAACTCGCGCTTGTCTCGTAAAGTCATTCAACAGTGAAGTTTACTTTTTCAGATAAAGCAATGTACTTGCAAAAGAAAGGAACACGCGCTTGGAAATAATGATAAAGGATCGCGGATTGGCGGATGATGATACAACATGAGCGGGCAAACAAAGAAGCAGATAAAGGGAGGTATGCCTCTCAACAGGAAGGCCGAGAGATCCACTAAAGGGACGCCTTCCCAACCGGAAGGAACAAGACCCTCGCTAACTGGTCGTGATGCATCCGACCAGATAGCATAGGTCCGTCCCGTGGATCCACTCGCCCCTGAGACGCAACCTACCTGGCACACCAACCAACCAAAGCCCTCTAACGAGGCACGCCAATAAATGGGAGTGCTTTACTCAATCAAAAAGATCGGTGGGACTACCAAAGGGGCACCTTGTTAGTTAATTGCGATCGTTTGTGCAAACAAACATCCAATCAAGCAACTTGGGCTCACCCGTAGACCTCTGACCATGAGAAAGTAACTTCCAGGCAAGCACAAGCCCTCTTCGGAGGCACAAGCCATCTTCGGAGGCACAAGCCCTCTTCGGAGGCACAAGCCATCTTCGGAGGCACAAGCCCTCTTCGGAGGCACAAGCCCTCTTCGGAGGCACAAGCCATCTTCGGAGGTAAAAGCCCTTTTCGGAGGCACATTTCACCAGGGTAAAAGTGCAAAATGCTTCTCTTCGGAGACCCACTTCACCCGAGTAGAAATACAAAAATTGCTTCTCTTCGGAGACCAAAATCAAGACTTCTTTGGAAGCACAAGACCTCTCCGGGGGCACAACAATAATCCACAAAGCATAATACTACTCTTCGGAGTCCACATGCTACTCCTCAGAAAATACCGAGACAAAGCCCTCCTTGGAGGCACACTTCGATTCTTTCGCTTCACCGCGTAGGAGAATTCACTTCTCAAAAGCATGAAATGAACATTTCCGAAGGTTGAAGCGTAAAAGTTTATCCGAAAATGAGATACACTCCGTTTAAATAGAACAATTATTCCCTCAAGAATGGAATAGCTATTCTATGAAAAATAAGAGTACAGGTCTCGCTAAAAGCGAAGGATATTGTTATGCACTTGTGGTATAGGGGCAATATCGTATGATACGGTTGCAACAATAAAAAGCAGTATTCAAGCAACATACCACAAGCACATAACAATATCATGCGAAACAGATGTGGAATAAATGCATTCTCAAACGCAGACAAAAAGTTTGCACAAGTAAGAAGAATCGTTTGTTCTACACTTAAAATAAAAAGATAGATCATTCTCACATACACAAGAGTTTGTACAAGTAAAATAATTGTTTTATTTAGTACTATAAAAATTCTTTACATACGCAGATGTCTCAAAAAGCAAAAGCGGGGACCGGTACCCGCACAATCCCCGGTCAGTACATGCAAAGAGCAAAAATAATGAGTAGAAAATTCAGCTTGATTATTCCTTCTTCTCACCACCCTTGGAGCTCTTTCCCGGCCTAATGATTAGCTTTTGAAGCCGTTGAGAGCGGGCAGGGACAGAAGGAGAAAGTGGTACAGCCGGATCAACTACTGCTTCTTCTTCAGTGGAAGTCTTCTTCTTTTTCTTTACAGCACGTTTCCCCTTCCTCTTTGAAGAAGACTCGCTCCCCGGAGTAGTCAGCAATGTTGAAAGCTTCGTATCGTCGTCAAAAGACCGCTCCGGAGTCTTCTCGATGTCTTCAAAATCCTCTGCCTTCTGTTCCTGAGAAGCAGCCGGATCATCCAAGCCTTGAAGAGCTTCGATTTTCTCTGCTTGTGATCCAGGTTGGGAAGCAGAGGGAGGAGTAATTTGGGAAGACGGAGGAACGGCAACCGAAGGAGTGAAAGCTTGTGCAGTGCTTGGTGCCTCCGCTGTAGAAGAAAAGAAGTTAAAATCAACATCCCCCGAAAATAAAGAAGGCATCGGTTCACCAAAGTTTAAGTAACAAGTAAGAAGGTCATCAAACTCGGTTAAATCAAGTAGCTGGTCCATTAGACCCGGAACTTCGCCAAAGTTACCTGGAGGAGTTGGTTTCGCAAGCTCGATTTCATATTTATCAGCTTCAGTTTCTTCCTGGCTCTTCTCTTTAATTTGGGAAAGAGGAGTCTCGGAAGTATCGAGTTTAGCTTCAGCATCTTTTGCAGCAAGTGGAGATTGAGAGCTAGAACCGATGATATCAACATCAGTCAAAGTTGAAGTATGGACAGGGGCAGGTAGCGATGTTGTCTTTTCTGGGTATTCTTCTACCGCTGCCCCGGCTCTAGCTCCGGCAAGTTGTTCTTTGCCTCTAATAAGCGCATCACGTGCTTCATCGTCTAGATAAAGCGCTGCAAGGTCTGCTTCCGCATAGCTGGAAAATGTGTCAAGTATAGTCTCCCAGACTTCAGCAAGTGTAATCTCATATTTGGGACCCAAAAAGGAAAGGCTGCCACGGCCCAAAACGCTGTGCATATAGAAGTCAAATAGAGTAGAATCGATGCTAGCTCTAGTGGCATCATGAGACTCTTCGGCCGCAACTTGACCGGCGAACGCGTCGTCACGCTCCTTCTCAACTTTAAGAAGCTTAGCTTTCAGCATCTCAATCTCTGCATTTTGGGACACAATTGTCCCCCGTAGCTCAGCATTTTCTGTGCGATATTTCTCAGTAATGTGCTGCTCAGCTGCAAGTTTCATTTCGGCGTCTCTTTGTGCAGCATGTGCATCCCGTACCTGCTTCTGAAAGACTTCTTCCTTTTGGGAGTGCGATGCGAAAGACGAGGCGAGATCTTCCTTAAGTTGCTTGACTTCAGATGCAAGCTTTGCGTTGTCGTCTGCGATACTCGTCATCTCCGCATCATGCTGCCTGCGCCATTTGTCCCATTCTGATTTATCGTTCTCCATGGTCATCATTGCCTCAAGATTCAAGTGATTAACCCTTTGGAGTTCGTCGACAAGTTTCTGCCATTGCGACATCCTCTCGATATTGAGCCTGACTGCGTCGAGACCTTTAAGCATGTCTTGCTTGTCAATCGGAACCAAATCCAAATCGAAGCGCACTCCTTTTAGGCACCAATTGGGAAAGCGGCTCTGAAGCATTGGAGGGCCATCTTTAACTTGATATTGTGGCCTATTAATAATTGTTTGAATGTCAGACTTCTTTAGAGGAGGAGAGCCGGCCAGGGTATCAGAAGGGATAGGAGCGTCAGTTTTTTCAGAAATTTCAGACGCGTTCTTCTCATCGAGTTTAACCCGTTTACTTGGGTCATCAGTAACATGCTTCTTCCCTTTATCATCGTGATATTTTCTTTTATGAGAGTCATCGTCTCTCCTTCTTTGCTGCTCTTCATAAGCACGCCTTTCTTGAGCTTTTCTAGCTGCACGCTCTTCATCAGATTCTTTGCGGGAGGGAAGATAACGTCCATAATCGTAAGAATCGCGCCCTCCGTAGCGCCGGAAGTTGTCGAAGTATGAGCCGGAGCGTCCCATCGGAGAATCTGAAAAACGGAAAAGAAGTAAAGTTTAGAGATTTCCAGAAAAAGAGGATAAATGCTTATAAGTGCTGAAAAGTCCTAAGTGTGTGTGGCGTGCAAACTACATGCGTCAAATTACAGACCACGCTTCGGTGTGGAAACAGGGACGATTGGCGTAGTAGGCATTTGGGTTTGTTTAAGGGTAGAAGTTGCCTCGACAACGGGAGAAGTCACTTTTTGACTGCTATCCCCGAAAAGCTCTTGGGAAGTTATCATAATGTCACTCAAGCCATCAAAGGTATCGTCATCCAAGTGTTCAGCAGATTTCTCTTTCTCAAGTTCCACATCAATTGATTTTTCAGAAGCTCGAGGATTCTCTTCTTCCTCAATAATTGGGGGAAGCGCCGACTTGCCAGCCAATCCTACAACATCAGTGGATCCAGAGCACCTTATCAAAGCAGAATCCAGGGTAGGTGTTTTTGAAGCAGCTTCTTCCGCAAAAACCGGGGCATTTGACGCCTCTGCTTGAGAATCCAAAGCAGCCGATGTTTCTGCATCAGAGCTAGGAATTTCATGAACTCGAGTCGACCTGGAAGGGTGCAGAAGCCCAAATTGGTGCAGAAGCTCATCATCTAATAGAAATTGGATGCTCCTCTCCTCTACAGGCACCGCCATAAGCCTCTCGAAAGTCACCTTGTGACTGAGATTTTTGGAAGGAGGAGGAAGTGCTGAAAAGGAAAAAAGAGCGAAGTTAGCACTTGATAATCCGAACTTCGGTAAATTTTGAAAGAACGTAAGAAACAAATGCAAGTGATCTTACTCCCTATTCTCCAAATAGCATAAAACCCAGGAGGACAGCGGACATAAAAGAACGGGCTCAGAAAACTGTGAACACTCTCAGGGAGACCGGTGATCAACTTACGATTTCTCGCACTCCTCACAACTATGATGGAGGGATGATCTTTATTTTTGGCAAAAGTACAAAGATAGCGAATTTCTCCGAAGGTAGGGAAGCGGCCCAGTGTTCTCCTGAAAAGCACGCATAGTCCCAGCAAGATGGCGTAGCCATTGGGATGTAACTGGAAAGGGGAAATAGATAGTTGGAGAAGAAGTTCTCGAATGCAGTCATTGAATGGGGGGATAGCCCCGCTCAAGCACATTTGGCGGTTAACCGCGACAAAGCCATGGGGCGGTCTGTCAGCAGTATCATTTATTTCGGGAAGCAAAGCGTCAGCCTCAGCAATGCCAAACTGGATGCATAGTTGACGAAAGGCCTTATGGTTCAAAGTAGTAGGAGTCCTCTCTGGAGGATCGTTCAGCGGGATAGCAACTGGAAACACATCTTCAGCTTGCTCTGTTCCTTCTTGTGGAGAAGACATTCTACACAATCAGCTGAATGTTCAAATGTGAAGGTGCACGTTCCCTAAAAGTGTGAAGTGTTGTGCAAAAAACTAATGAAAATAAACAACAAGCATAACGGGAATTAAATTAGTTGACAGTCAATCGATTACAAAATTTCAGAACTTGTCAATGATCAAGTGCAGTGTTAATACAGATAAGTCAGTTTCACTTGACTATTACGATTTTGTTTTAATACTTCACTTGAATTAGTTATTGTACAACATCTCGTTCATATTCATTTAATTTAACTTTCTCGTTATCAACTAATCCGTCACTCGATGTGGGCAGTCGGTGATAGTATATTCGTCCTAGTATTCTGTGAATGTTGTATTAAGCAGGATTGTTAGTTTGCAAAATTGAAGCAATGTGTAAAATGCATGCAACACAGTTCATAGTTCAACAGTTCACAGTTCATAGTTCAACAGCTCGAAGTTCGGGCACAGTTCAAAAATCATCTGTTGGGTGGCCGAAAGTCTAAGTCCTAACTCGGTGACGACCTAAGGAAGGTTCCCTATGAGTCAAAGCCAGGAATCCTCCAAGTCCTAACTCGGTGACGACCTAAGGAAGGTTCCCTATGAGTCAAAGCCAGGAATCCTCTAAGTCCTAACTCGGAGGCGACACAAAACCTAGGTCGCATGGAACTGCTAAGTCGGCTCCGGCTTAAGTCATGAAAGTCACTGGATCGCGTAAAATCCCTAGGTCGTGACCGAGCCAATACCTCGACTAATTTTCTTCCCTAATTCTTAACCCGTTAACCCAATAGCCTCACAGTCAACAACGATCCTCATTCCATCACACCATTGGACCACCCAAGGAGCCAATTCAAGTCGAATCAAATTTGCTGCGAATCCAATGTATTACTGCCCTATTACGATTACAACATGGTCGATGGCGATTGACGAACAATCAAAAAGTTATGCACAATGAATCGCAGCATCTAAACACAAATGGAAGTCAAAAACTGGGAGTTATCGATTCGACAGCGAGCATGGGTGAACGATGACCAGATCGACTTACGAAGTATAACAAGAAGATGATCGGCGATTGGATGGTTGGAGTTTGTCTCTGAGAGCTCTAAAAGTGCTTCAATGGCAGATTCGAGAAAAGGAACAGATGAGGAAGAGGAAGAAGGATGCAACTATTTATATGCTGGAAGGCGAGTCGACTTGCACGGTGTACGACCTAAGGCATTTGTTAAGTCGGCACCGACCTAACCAAAGAATTAAAAGAATCGAAGCATACGACCTATGGCTTAGGCATATACTTCGAGGGGCAAATGTTAATCCCCTTTTCGACTCACGACCTAAGAAAGTATGCCGAGTTAAGGTGCTTGCCGACCTAAGAAAGCATGCCGAGTTAAGGTGCTTGCCGACCTAAGAAAGTATGCCGAGTTAAGGTGCTTGCCGACCTAAGAAAGTATGCCGAGTTAAGGTGCTTGCCGACCTAAGAAAGCATGCCGAGTTAAGGTGCTTGCCGACCTAAGAAAGTATGCCGAGTTAAGGAAAGCTCCGAGTTAACAAGATCTCCGACTTAACAGGCTACGACCTAAGGAGAGATCTGACCCAACAGTTGCCGATCTAACTACTGAGAAGAGCTGCCGACTTAAGAGGTGTGCCGAGTTAGGAGCCTGCCGACTTAAGGTAATCTATGACTCAAGGGCTACGACCTAAGGAAGATTCCGAGTTATGAAAGGCTCCGACTTAAGAAGGTTCCGACCTAAGCCTATTCCTTAACTCGCCACCGACCTAAGCCTATTCCTTAACTCGCCACCGATCTATCATAGGTCGGCAGACGACTTAAATACTTAGAGAAAATTCCTGAGTCCAGATCAGCTCCTATAAATACCCCACCACTTCCAACATGAAAGGGACTTTGGGCAATTCATTTCTAAAGCGCCGTTACTCTGTCGAACTCTCCAATCATTCAGAAAACAAGGATCCTTCAAGCATTCAAGACACTACAACAAACTTCGAGAGAAATTCTTAACATCCGACATGGATTCATCGAGTTTCATCGCCGAAGATTGAGCTAGTAGTCAAGATTGCTTCTTGTGATCGAGTTGTATTGTTTTCATAGAAGATTTGTATCAATTTGTAACCAGATTCAATAATAAAGAGATTCAAAGTGGACGTAGGCTAAATCTCAAGCCGAACCACTATAAATTGCTGTCTTTTACTGCTTTTCTGCTATTTTCAGCTCATATTCTGTTCCCGTACCAACGGGTGGTGCTTTCACAAGTTTATTACACACACCGGGTGTTAGCGTTCACTTTTTACCGTTAACAAGTGGGTTATGTTGTTCGACTTTGCTTTGATGTTTGTTCTCGTGATAATCACTATTACGAGTTTGAATTTGAAGTATGGGAATGTATTTAGGCTTCGGCCTCCGCTTGCTATTCGAACGTAGTTTGGGGTTTTCATTGTTGAGACTGACTTTGATCGAGTTGGGGCCATTTGAAGTTAATTTATATATTGGACTTCGTTCCATTTTTCATGTTCGACCCTGACCATTCTTAGTGTATCTCTGTAGACATTGGCTTTGATTTTGAAAATGCGATATTATTTGGTCAAAACAGAATTTGATTTCTTTTCGTGATGACCACGGCTTCGACTTTGACTTGGTCCTTGTACTGATTTTCTTGGCTATAATATTTTGTGATGACCTGCACTTATTCGATTTTTGGCCCGATCGACATTGTCGAACTCCGCTCTCCTATGCTGTTGGTCACTGACCTCTGGTCTGTTTTTGTATTCATCCCCGATCATTTTTGATCTACAGCTTTGTTCCATATATGTATGTTCATACATTGGTTGGGACTTGCAGTTTGTGTCGACTCTGATTTTGTTTACTGGACTAGTTTTAGTTCGCATATATATATTTTTGAATAGTTCCTGCTTGGATTTGAACTGTTTCATGTTGGCTTGGGTTTGGGTTTGCATTTTACTTGAGTCTAACTTGGAGCATTTCGTTGCTAGTCTTGTGTTTTACACGGTTCACTCTGATGTATATGCACTTGACACTGTCGAACTTAATGTGGTAATTGGGTTAGTGTTCTGGTTCATGTAATTTCTTACAGTCACTGCCTTGTAATTTCAGAGCCTTATCGTCACTGTCGTTTCTGTCGTATTGATATTGCTTGGCATTTATTGTTCCTGTCCATTGCTTCACTTGAAATCTAATACTTCACCATTTACTGTTTCCATGAGGTACCAGTTTTGGGTTGCATTCATTTTTGGTTCCAAATGCATTGAGTTGCTTTTAGCTAGATGGTTGTTACTGCATTCATATTGGTTTAGATGTGCACTTCAGTCTGCGTTTACATTGATCTTGGTAGTCACTGTTGCACTGCCATTATGTCATTCATGTTGCATATTCTCTGAAGCACACTTGAACTTACCTATGCAATTTGCCACTGTTTCATATATGACATAGTTTACATTTGAGTTGTAGCCAAGCCCCTGTCCACTGTTTCATTATGGTGCCCCTGTAGTTGTTGGCGTCTCTGTACATTGCCTGAGTCACTTGTATCTGCTGTTGCTTGTTGTTCGATCTATTTAACTTCGCCTTTGTTTATGACGTTGGTACTTCACTCTATCTTCTTCTACCTGTAGTCTCACTGTTTCATGTTATC
This sequence comes from Allium fistulosum, assembly GCA_030737815.1. NCBI lineage: Eukaryota > Viridiplantae > Streptophyta > Magnoliopsida > Asparagales > Amaryllidaceae > Allium > Allium fistulosum. The sequence continues at coordinate 416,014,662 of CM060907.1, read as the reverse complement.
ACTTCTTGGTATCTGCCTTCACCTGCGTTCATTTCAGTTGAACTGCAATTCATATTAAGTTGTGCACTTGATTTAGTTGTACACTTACTGTGCACATTTCATATCATGCCCTGATATTGTGCAGCCCACTCGACACTGTGTTACTTTGACTGTTCATTGGCCTTGTGTTGAACCCGATTTTTGGGTCTGACCTTTGCAGTTTCTTCGCACTGTTGTGGCGAGGCAGTGTACGCGTGCGTGCACTGCAGCCACCCAGAATCGACAGTTTTGAATTGATCTTTTATGCCGTGTTGGCGAGGCCGTACACGCGTGCGTGTACGACAGCCAATCAGCATTGATGTTTTTAATTGACATTTCAATTGTTTAAACTGCTTTGGATTTCTGATTTATTGTTTAACACTGTTTAGTGTTATATCTGCCGTTATCCGATTCTTTTATCAAGGAATCGGATATACGAGATTTCCGTGACTGTCGTCTTTTTGAGATTTGATTATCATTGCTTCTGTGCACTAATAACTGAGTTTGAATTAGACTGACCCGGGTATTATTTTCTTTTGAATGTAATACTCGGGTCAGACCGAGTATTTACAGGTTGTAGATTTTTAGCTTTGGGTTGATGCTAGAGCTATGAAGACTTTTTATATCAGTTGAAGTGGTCTTCGTCTTGTTGTAGTAGTCAGTGTGTCTGTTTTAAGATGATAATGTATTCATGTATATTAGTCGATAATGTACTTGTATATATAACTTCTTGAGTCGGCAGTTGTAGTTGTATCATTTGTATTGTGTCAAATGTATTGTAACTGATATCAGTTATTGTATATATGAGACTTTTCGTTCCATCTTTATTCCGCATTTATGATATCTGTGTTATTTTTATATCTACTGTCCTAAACTATTATAGCCATTGTGTAGTAGCTTTGAGTTTGTATCGGTATGTCGGTATTCCTCTAAAAAAAAATGAAATGCAATGTTTTATTATCTGACATATCGGTGCTCGCACAAAGCAATTACATAGATGGTCGCTCCTCAACAGCCTTATTCTCCGTGCTAGTTGGCAGCACTACACCGTAGTGTTCTTGGCTAGCGTGGGTATTGAGGTGGGGCGTCACAGCTTGGTATCAGAGCCTGGGGTTTAGGACAATTATAAAACATAACCTAGATGGAGCATGTGTTACAACTATTTGTCGATGTTTTATCTCTCATCTTTACATATGATTATTTTTGACTGTTAGGTATGAATTCCTAACGCTTATGCTTGTGTTTTCGGCTTTGAATTGATTTAGCCGATGTTGATTTTGTTTTAATTTGGCAAATTAAAGCCATTTTGACTTTTGGACTTTGTTCCACTTTTGTTCTATGCTATGAGTGTTATTGTGTACCTGTTACACTGTGATGAAAAATAGCTGGACCAGTTGCAAATTGAGTGATTTTGATTTCTCATTCACATCTAGTTTGAATCTCAGCGATTTTGAACTTGATATTTTGTGTTTTCCTCATTTGGATTTCCCTTCGACTTCGGTCACTTTGTTTTTGAGAAATTGCTAATTTCTTGATTTTCAAGACTCTGATTTTGTTTGCCGTTGGTTTCCTAATTTGATCGATTCTTGATCATTTCCCCGATTTGTTGCTATCATTTATTAGCAACTTTGATGACATTTTCTTCGGGATTTTTGTGGACATACTTTTTGATGGATTCAGTATCGATTTCTTTGGATTCCATTCACATCTTCGTATGTGAATTCTTGTGATTGATTGTTTCTACAATCATTTTTGTGATTTGTCACTTTAAAAATATAAAGGTCTTCTATACTAATAGTAAATATTAAAATCCTTTTCTCCAAACAGTTTCAAAACTATTTTACTACAAAACTCTTTTTCTTAAACGGGTTTCCAATCTATTAGTATATACAAGCCTTTACTTCACTTGAATGAGAAATCGACTTAAACGACTTAGTAAAACGAGTGGTATGAAACGCTTGCGTTCACTTCGTCAGTTAGCTCTTGGACTTGCTCGATTGAACCCTTTTTGTGACAATTTCCTAGTGGAGATTTACAATCTGTTCGTAAATATTTGAGTTAAGCAAGTGGTTATGGGACATGAAGCTAAACTCTTATATTTACTAGCTTAGTGTAATTGACACTTTCTTTATGATCATGACGATCATTTTTATGATTTAGACTGGACCTCATCGGTGTGATTTCGTCTCACACATACCTCTTGGGCTTTGAGGATTGTCTAGACACCAGTGTGTGATTTCGTCTCACACATATTGCACGGTTAGACTAGGCCTCATCGGTGTGATTTCGTCTCACACATATCTCTTGGGCTTTGAGGGTTGTCTGGATACTCTTTGTGTGATTTCGTCTCACACATATTTCTTCGTCTACGGGGAGACTATACCCCGATTATGTGATGTTTCGCCATCACATATTTCTTCGTCTACGGGGAGACTATACCCCGATTATGTGATGTTTCGCCATCACATATTTCTTCGTCTACGGGGAGACTATACCCTGATTATGTGATGTTTCGCCATCACATATTTCTTCGTCTACGGGGAGACTATACCCCGATTATGTGATGTTTCGCCATCACATATTTCTTTGTCTACGTGGGAGACTATACCCCGATTATGTGATGTTTCGCCATCACATATCTAGGGTAGCACCCTACGGTCTTCGGGCCATTCCTGTGTGAAAATTTAATGGATAGCTTCCATGAGATAGCTTCTCGTCATGTGTTTACGCGTAGGTGAGTTTTCATGCTCCCATTCATGTGTTAGGCCTCCCCCCGTTATTTATGTGTTTTCTGGATTTCTTGTGATGATTTCTGGAATTTTGTGCTTCACCAATTTTCGTGATTTCTATTGATATGTTTATCAATTTTTGTGCATTGGTGAATTCATGTGTTATTGACTTGTTATGAATACAAGTTTAGGGTATTACATCCCTTTTTATCTTTGAGAAGATTCTTGTGACATTTTTAATGAATGAAAATTCATCTGGTATTATATTTTGATGCCAGTTATTTTAATGAGATTTTGACGTGTTAACTTCAGTAACCGTCAATTTCGAAATGGATTTACAAGCGGTTCTCCCGCAATGCTGATATTGCTAATTTAATCACGTGTTTTCAAAATTCTTTATTTTTAAAAGTTGTTTCAAAAATATAAATTAAAATTGTTTTCAAAAATTTTTACAGTTTACATTTTCAAAAGAACGAGGAAGCGATTTAAACGTTTCAGAAAAATCGAGGACTATGACCCCTTTCTTTTACTGATTCGCTTAATTCCGGACTTGTCCGTTTGAGAATGTGAAATGTTATTTTTTTTTTAAAAACACACAATTCTGCACTTTCAAGGAAACGATAAAGAGATTTAAACGATTTAGCAAAAGTAAGGAGTATGGAACCATACTTTTACTACTTCGGTTAATTCCGGACTCGTTAATTGAATATTTATGACATCTGATTATCATTTTGATAATCAGATGTTTGTGTTTCTGATTATCGTCTTTGATAATCGGATATTTCTGATTTTTTGATTATCGTTTTTGATAATCAGATATTTGTGAAATTTGATTATCGTTTGAGATAATCAAATATTTTTCGATTTGATAATCGAATATTTGTGATTTCTGATTATCGTTTTTGATAATCAGATATTTGTGAAATTTGATTATCGTTTGGGATAATTAAATATTTTTCGATTTGATAATCGAATATTTGTGATTTCTGATTACGTTTTTGATAATCAGATATTTGTGAAATTTGATTATCGTTTGAGATAATCAAATATTTTTCGATTTGATAATCGAATATTTGTGGTTTCTGATTATCGTTTTTGATAATCAGATATTTGTGAAATTTGATTATCATTTGTGATAATTAAATATTTTCCAATTTAATTATCGTCTGAGATAATTAAATATTTTTCGATTTGATTAATCGAATATTTGTGTTTCTGATTATCGTTTTTGATAATCAGATATTTGTGAAATTTGATTATCATTTGAGATAATTAAATATTTTTCGATTTGATTAATCGAATATTTGTGTTTCTGATTATCGTTTTTGATAATCAGATATTTGTGAAATTTGATTATCGTTTGAGATAATTAAATATTTTTCGATTTGATTAATCGAATATTTGTGTTTCTGATTATCGTTTTGATAATCAGATATTTGTGAAATTTGATTATCGTTTGAGATAATTAAATATTTTTCGATTTGATAATCGAATCTTTGTGATTTCTGATTATCGTTTTTGATAATCAGATATTTGTGAAAATTCGATTATCGTTTTAGATGATTGAATATTTGCGATTTTGAGATTCGAGCTTCGTCTTTTTCTCTGACGATTCAGGTGAGTAATTTGATTTACTCACATTCAATTCGTGCAGTACGTGATTTCTGCTCTGATTCCTTTTCTTTCAATTGCTAGAACTCGATTGATTCTTGCTTTTGATAGTCGTCTGATTTTGATTCCTTGATCCCCACGATGTTTATTCTTTTGATTTGAATCAGTCGAACCTTTTGATTCTATATCTGATACTTCCATAATTCCGATACTTCCCTGTTGACCTTTGCTTTGCTTATGCATTCGACATTGCCTTGTTCTTATGGTTGTTACCTTTTGTCCATTTATTCCTTATGATTGCGAGGACGCAATTTCTTTAAGGAGGGGAGTTTGTAACAACCCGCAAATTCGTAACAATTAATTATCGACACTAGGTGATTAAATCGTTCGCCAATTCTTATTGGAATTTTATCGAGTTGAAATTCTTTTGAAAAATGGTTGAGAAATTGTTGGTGGGCTTTAAACTTTAGGCCCATACCTTTTTCTTTTGATACCGTGATAAGGGTATTACCCGATCCCCCTTTTTTATTTTCCTTCCATTCTCATTCGAACCCTAAAAGCATACGAGAGAAAATAAAAATGGTGGCAGCCTCTTTTCTCGTTCGTCCCTCCGCCCCCATTATCCTCGCATTGCAAAAAAAAAAATGGTGGCTCGTTTTCGTTCGCCTCCGTGATACAAGGACGTCGACTCCGCCGAGTTGCTCGCGGCTGCCTCATCGAAAATTGTGAGTAATTTCTCACATCTAATTCTCCCTTATTAGTGGGTTATGTTGTTCGACTTTGCTTTGATGTTTGTTCTCGTGATAATCACTATTACGAGTTTGAATTTGAAGTATGGGAATGTATTTAGGCTTCGGCCTCCGCTTGCTATTCGAACGTAGTTTGGGGTTTTCGTTGTTGAGACTGACTTTGATCGAGTTGGGGCCATTTGAAGTTAATTTATATATTGGACTTCGTTCCATTTTTCCTGTTCGACCCTGACCATTCTTAGTGTATCTCTGTAGACATTGGCTTTGATTTTGAAAATGCGATATTATTTGGTCAAAACAGAATTTGATTTCTTTTCGTGATGACCACGGCTTCGACTTTGACTTGGTCCTTGTACTGATTTTCTTGGCTATAATATTTTGTAATGACCTGCACTTATTCGATTTTTGGCCCGATCGACATTGTCGAACTCCGCTCTCCTCTGCTGTTGGCCACTGACCTCTGGTCTGTTTTTGTATTCATCCCCGATCATTTTTGATCTGCAGCTTTGTTCCATATACGTATGTTCATACATTGGTTGGGACTTGCAGTTTGTGTCGACTCTGATTTTGTTTACTGGACTAGTTTTAGTTCGCATATATATATATTTGTGAATAGTTCCTGCTTGGATTTGAACTGTTTCATGTTGGCTTGGGTTTGGGTTTGCATTTTACTTGAGTCTAACTTGGAGCATTTCGTTGCTAGTCTTGTGTTTTACACGGTTCACTCTGATGTATATGCACTTGACACTGTCGAACTTAATGTGGTAATTGGGTTAGTGTTCTGGTTCATGTAATTTCTTACAGTCACTGCCTTGTAATTTCAGAGCCTTATCGTCACTGTCGTTTCTGTCGTATTGATATTGCTTGGCATTTATTGTTCCTGTCCATTGCTTCACTTGAAATCTAATACTTCACCATTTACTGTTTCCATGAGGTACCAGTTTTGGGTTGCATTCATTTTTGGTTCCAAATGCATTGAGTTGCTTTTAGCTAGATGGTTGTTACTGCATTCATATTGGTTTAGATGTGCACTTCAGTCTGCGTTTACATTGATCTTGGTAGTCACTGTTGCACTGCCATTATGTCATTCATGTTGCATATTCTCTGAAGCACACTTGAACTTACCTATGCAATTTGCCACTGTTTCATATATGACATAGTTTACATTTGAGTTGTAGCCAAGCCCCTGTCCACTGTTTCATTATGGTGCCCCTGTAGTTGTTGGCGTCTCTGTACATTGCCTGAGTCACTTGTATCTGCTGTTGCTTGTTGTTCGATCTATTTAACTTCGCCTTTGTTTATGACGTTGGTACTTCACTCTATCTTCTTCTACCTGTAGTCTCACTGTTTCATGTTATCACTTCTTGGTATCTGCCTTCACCTGCGTTCATTTCAGTTGAACTGCAATTCATATTAAGTTGTGCACTTGATTTAGTTGTACACTTACTGTGCACATTTCATATCATGCCCTGATATTGTGCAGCCCACTCGACACTGTGTTACTTTGACTGTTCATTGGCCTTGTGTTGAACCCGATTTTTGGGTCTGACCTTTGCAGTTTCTTCGCACTGTTGTGGCGAGGCAGTGTACGCGTGCGTGCACTGCAGCCACCCAGAATCGACAGTTTTGAATTGATCTTTTATGCCGTGTTGGCGAGGCCGTACACGCGTGCGTGTACGACAGCCAATCAGCATTGATGTTTTTAATTGACATTTCAATTGTTTAAACTGCTTTGGATTTCTGATTTATTGTTTAACACTGTTTAGTGTTATATCTGCCGTTATCCGATTCTTTTATCAAGGAATCGGATATACGAGATTTCCGTGACTGTCGTCTTTTTGAGATTTGATTATCATTGCTTCTGTGCACTAATAACTGAGTTTGAATTAGACTGACCCGGGTATTATTTTCTTTTGAATGTAATACTCGGGTCAGACCGAGTATTTACAGGTTGTAGATTTTTAGCTTTGGGTTGATGCTAGAGCTATGAAGACTTTTTATATCAGTTGAAGTGGTCTTCGTCTTGTTGTAGTAGTCAGTGTGTCTGTTTTAAGATGATAATGTATTCATGTATATTAGTCGATAATGTACTTGTATATATAACTTCTTGAGTCGGCAGTTGTAGTTGTATCATTTGTATTGTGTCAAATGTATTGTAACTGATATCAGTTATTGTATATATGAGACTTTTCGTTCCATCTTTATTCCGCATTTATGATATCTGTGTTATTTTTATATCTACTGTCCTAAACTATTATAGCCATTGTGTAGTAGCTTTGAGTTTGTATCGGTATGTCGGTATTCCTCTAAAAAAAAAATGAAATGCAATGTTTTATTATCTGACATATCGGTGCTCGCACAAAGCAATTACATAGATGGTCGCTCCTCAACAACCTTATTCTCCGTGCTAGTTGGCAGCACTACACCGTAGTGTTCTTGGCTAGCGTGGGTATTGAGGTGGGGCGTCACAGCTTGGTATCAGAGCCTGGGGTTTAGGACAATTATAAAACATAACCTAGATGGAGCATGTGTTACAACTATTTGTCGATGTTTTATCTCTCATCTTTACATATGATTATTTTTGACTGTTAGGTATGAATTCCTAACGCTTATGCTTGTGTTTTCGGCTTTGAATTGATTTAGCCGATGTTGATTTTGTTTTAATTTGGCAAATTAAAGCCATTTTGACTTTTGGACTTTGTTCCACTTTTGTTCTATGCTATGAGTGTTATTGTGTACCTGTTACACTGTGATGAAAAATAGCTGGACCAGTTGCAAATTGAGTGATTTTGATTTCTCATTCACATCTAGTTTGAATCTCAGCGATTTTGAACTTGATATTTTGTGTTTTCCTCATCTGGATTTCCCTTCGACTTCGGTCACTTTGTTTTTGAGAAATTGCTAATTTCTTGATTTTCAAGACTCTGATTTTTTTTGCCGTTGGTTTCCTAATTTGATCGATTCTTGATCATTTCCCCGATTTGTTGCTATCATTTATTAGCAACTTTGATGACATTTTCTTCGGGATTTTTGTGGACATACTTTTTGATGGATTCAGTATCGATTTCTTTGGATTCCATTCACATCTTCGTATGTGAATTCTTGTGATTGATTGTTTCTACAATCATTTTTGTGATTTGTCACTTTAAAAATATAAAGGTCTTCTATACTAATAGTAAATATTAAAATCCTTTTCTCCAAACAGTTTCAAAACTATTTTACTACAAAACTCTTTTTCTTAAACGGGTTTCCAATCTATTAGTATATACAAGCCTTTACTTCACTTGAATGAGAAATCGACTTAAACGACTTAGTAAAACGAGTGGTATGAAACGCTTGCGTTCACTTCGTCAGTTAGCTCTTGGACTTGCTCGATTGAACCCTTTTTGTGACAATTTCCTAGTGGAGATTTACAATCTGTTCGTAAATATTTGAGTTAAGCAAGTGGTTATGGGACATGAAGCTAAACTCTTATATTTACTAGCTTAGTGTAATTGACACTTTCTTTATGATCATGACGATCATTTTTATGATTTAGACTGGACCTCATCGGTGTGATTTCGTCTCACACATACCTCTTGGGCTTTGAGGATTGTCTAGACACCAGTGTGTGATTTCGTCTCACACATATTGCACGGTTAGACTAGGCCTCATCGGTGTGATTTCGTCTCACACATATCTCTTGGGCTTTGAGGGTTGTCTGGATACTCTTTGTGTGATTTCGTCTCACACATATTTCTTCGTCTACGGGGAGACTATACCCCGATTATGTGATGTTTCGCCATCACATATTTCTTCGTCTACGGGGAGACTATACCCCGATTATGTGATGTTTCGCCATCACATATTTCTTCGTCTACGGGGAGACTATACCCTGATTATGTGATGTTTCGCCATCACATATTTCTTCGTCTACGGGGAGACTATACCCCGATTATGTGATGTTTCGCCATCACATATTTCTTTGTCTACGTGGGAGACTATACCCCGATTATGTGATGTTTCGCCATCACATATCTAGGGTAGCACCCTACGGTCTTCGGGCCATTCCTGTGTGAAAATTTAATGGATAGCTTCCATGAGATAGCTTCTCGTCATGTGTTTACGCGTAGGTGAGTTTTCATGCTCCCATTCATGTGTTAGGCCTCCCCCCGTTATTTATGTGTTTTCTGGATTTCTTGTGATGATTTCTGGAATTTTGTGCTTCACCAATTTTCGTGATTTCTATTGATATGTTTATCAATTTTTGTGCATTGGTGAATTCATGTGTTATTGACTTGTTATGAATACAAGTTTAGGGTATTACATCCCTTTTTATCTTTGAGAAGATTCTTGTGACATTTTTAATGAATGAAAATTCATCTGGTATTATATTTTGATGCCAGTTATTTTAATGAGATTTTGACGTGTTAACTTCAGTAACCGTCAATTTCGAAATGGATTTACAAGCGGTTCTCCCGCAATGCTGATATTGCTAATTTAATCACGTGTTTTCAAAATTCTTTATTTTTAAAAGTTGTTTCAAAAATATAAATTAAAATTGTTTTCAAAAATTTTTACAGTTTACATTTTCAAAAGAACGAGGAAGCGATTTAAACGTTTCAGAAAAATCGAGGACTATGACCCCTTTCTTTTACTGATTCGCTTAATTCCGGACTTGTCCGTTTGAGAATGTGAAATGTTATTTTTTTTTTTAAAACATACAATTCTGCACTTTCAAGGAAACGATAAAGAGATTTAAACGATTTAGCAAAAGTAAGGAGTATGGAACCATACTTTTACTACTTCGGTTAATTCCGGACTCGTTAATTGAATATTTATGACATCTGATTATCATTTTGATAATCAGATGTTTGTGTTTCTGATTATCGTCTTTGATAATCGGATATTTCTGATTTTTTGATTATCGTTTTTGATAATCAGATATTTGTGAAATTTGATTATCGTTTGAGATAATCAAATATTTTTCGATTTGATAATCGAATATTTGTGATTTCTGATTATCGTTTTTGATAATCAGATATTTGTGAAATTTGATTATCGTTTGGGATAATTAAATATTTTTCGATTTGATAATCGAATATTTGTGATTTCTGATTACGTTTTTGATAATCAGATATTTGTGAAATTTGATTATCGTTTGAGATAATCAAATATTTTTCGATTTGATAATCGAATATTTGTGGTTTCTGATTATCGTTTTTGATAATCAGATATTTGTGAAATTTGATTATCATTTGTGATAATTAAATATTTTCCAATTTAATTATCGTCTGAGATAATTAAATATTTTTCGATTTGATTAATCGAATATTTGTGTTTCTGATTATCGTTTTTGATAATCAGATATTTGTGAAATTTGATTATCATTTGAGATAATTAAATATTTTTCGATTTGATTAATCGAATATTTGTGTTTCTGATTATCGTTTTTGATAATCAGATATTTGTGAAATTTGATTATCGTTTAAGATAATTAAATATTTTTCGATTTGATTAATCGAATATTTGTGTTTCTGATTATCGTTTTGATAATCAGATATTTGTGAAATTTGATTATCGTTTGAGATAATTAAATATTTTTCGATTTGATAATCGAATCTTTGTGATTTCTGATTATCGTTTTTGATAATCAGATATTTGTGAAAATTCGATTATCGTTTTAGATGATTGAATATTTGCGATTTTGAGATTCGAGCTTCGTCTTTTTCTCTGACGATTCAGGTGAGTAATTTGATTTACTCACATTCAATTCGTGCAGTACGTGATTTCTGCTCTGATTCCTTTTCTTTCAATTGCTAGAACTCGATTGATTCTTGCTTTTGATAGTCGTCTGATTTTGATTCCTTGATCCCCACGATGTTTATTCTTTTGATTTGAATCAGTCGAACCTTTTGATTCTATATCTGATACTTCCATAATTCCGATACTTCCCTGTTGACCTTTGCTTTGCTTATGCATTCGACATTGCCTTGTTCTTATGGTTGTTACCTTTTGTCCATTTATTCCTTATGATTGCGAGGACGCAATTTCTTTAAGGAGGGGAGTTTGTAACAACCCGCAAATTCGTAACAATTAATTATCGACACTAGGTGATTAAATCGTTCGCCAATTCTTATTGGAATTTTATCGAGTTGAAATTCTTTTGAAAAATGGTTGAGAAATTGTTGGTGGGCTTTAAACTTTAGGCCCATACCTTTTTCTTTTGATACCGTGATAAGGGTATTACCCGATCCCCCTTTTTTATTTTCCTTCCATTCTCATTCGAACCCTAAATGCATACGAGAGAAAATAAAAATGGTGGCAGCCTCTTTTCTCGTTCGTCCCTCCGCCCCCATTATCCTCGCATTGCAAAAAAAAAATGGTGGCTCGTTTTCGTTCGCCTCCGTGATACAAGGACGTCGACTCCGCCGAGTTGCTCGCGGCTGCCTCATCGAAAATTGTGAGTAATTTCTCACATCTAATTATCCCTTATTAGTGGGTTATGTTGTTCGACTTTGCTTTGATGTTTGTTCTCGTGATAATCACTATTACGAGTTTGAATTTGAAGTATGGGAATGTATTTAGGCTTCGGCCTCCGCTTGCTATTCGAACGTAGTTTGGGGTTTTCGTTGTTGAGACTGACTTTGATCGAGTTGGGGCCATTTGAAGTTAATTTATATATTGGACTTCGTTCCATTTTTCCTGTTCGACCCTGACCATTCTTAGTGTATCTCTGTAGACATTGGCTTTGATTTTGAAAATGCGATATTATTTGGTCAAAACAGAATTTGATTTCTTTTCGTGATGACCACGGCTTCGACTTTGACTTGGTCCTTGTACTGATTTTCTTGGCTACAATATTTTGTAATGACCTACACTTATTCGATTTTTGGCCCGATCGACATTGTCGAACTCCGCTCTCCTCTGCTGTTGGCCACTGACCTCTGGTCTGTTTTTGTATTCATCCCCGATCATTTTTGATCTGCAGCTTTGTTCCATATACGTATGTTCATACATTGGTTGGGACTTGCAGTTTGTGTCGACTCTGATTTTGTTTACTGGACTAGTTTTAGTTCGCATATATATATATTTGTGAATAGTTCCTGCTTGGATTTGAACTGTTTCATGTTGGCTTGGGTTTGGGTTTGCATTTTACTTGAGTCTAACTTGGAGCATTTCGTTGCTAGTCTTGTGTTTTACACGGTTCACTCTGATGTATATGCACTTGACACTGTCGAACTTAATGTGGTAATTGGGTTAGTGTTCTGGTTCATGTAATTTCTTACAGTCACTGCCTTGTAATTTCAGAGCCTTATCGTCACTGTCGTTTCTGTCGTATTGATATTGCTTGGCATTTATTGTTCCTGTCCATTGCTTCACTTGAAATCTAATACTTCACCATTTACTGTTTCCACGAGGTACCAGTTTTGGGTTGCATTCATTTTTGGTTCCAAATGCATTGAGTTGCTTTTAGCTAGATGGTTGTTACAGCATTCATATTGGTTTAGATGTGCACTTCAGTCTGCGTTTACATTGATCTTGGTAGTCACTGTTGCACTGCCATTATGTCATTCATGTTGCATATTCTCTGAAGCACACTTGAACTTACCTATGCAATTTGCCACTGTTTCATATATGACATAGTTTACATTTGAGTTGTAGCCAAGCCCCTGTCCACTGTTTCATTATGGTGCCCCTGTAGTTGTTGGCGTCTCTGTACATTGCCTGAGTCACTTGTATCTGCTGTTGCTTGTTGTTCGATCTATTTAACTTCGCCTTTGTTTATGACGTTGATACTTCACTCTATCTTCTTCTACCTGTAGTCTCACTGTTTCATGTTATCACTTCTTGGTATCTGCCTTCACCTGCATTCATTTCAGTTGAACTGCAATTCATATTAAGTTGTGCACTTGATTTAGTTGTACACTTACTGTGCACATTTCATATCATGCCCTGATATTGTGCAGCCCACTCGACACTGTGTTACTTTGACTGTTCATTGGCCTTGTGTTGAACCCGATTTTTGGGTCTGACCTTTGCAGTTTCTTCGCACTGTTGTGGCGAGGCAGTGTACGCGTGCGTGCACTGCAGCCACCCAGAATCGACAGTTTTGAATTGATCTTTTATGCCGTGTTGGCGAGGCCGTACACGCGTGCGTGTACGACAGCCAATCAGCATTGATGTTTTTAATTGACATTTCAATTGTTTAAACTGCTTTGGATTTCTGATTTATTGTTTAACACTGTTTAGTGTTATATCTGCCGTTATCCGATTCTTTTATCAAGGAATCGGATATACGAGATTTCTATGTCTGTCGTCTTTTTGAGATTTGATTATCATTGCTTCTGTGCACTAATAACTGAGTTTGAATTAGACTGACCCGGGTATTATTTTCTTTTGAATGTAATACTCGGGTCAGACCGAGTATTTACAGGTTGTAGATTTTTAGCTTTGGGTTGATGCTAGAGCTATGAAGACTTTTTATATCAGTTGAAGTGGTCTTCGTCTTGTTGTAGTAGTCAGTGTGTCTGTTTTAAGATGATAATGTATTCATGTATATTAGTCGATAATGTACTTGTATATATAACTTCTTGAGTCGACAGTTGTAGTTGTATCATTTGTATTGTGTCAAATGTATTGTAACTGATATCAGTTATTGTATATATGAGACTTTTCGTTCCATCTTTATTCCGCATTTATGATATCTGTGTTATTTTTATATCTACTGTCCTAAACTATTATAGCCACTGTGTAGTAGCTTTGAGTTTGTATCGGTATGTCGGTATTCCTCCAAAAAAAATGAAATGCAATGTTTTATTATCTGACATATCGGTGCTCGCACAAAGCAATTACATAGATGGTCGCTCCTCAACAGCCTTATTCTCCGTGCTAGTTGACAGCACTACACCGTAGTGTTCTTGGCTAGCGTGGGTATTGAGGTAGGGCGTCACAGTCATGGTGACTGGTGTGAGATCGTAAAACAGTTATTTTTCACAAAGAAAATAAAACAAATTCGCAATGCTTTTGGAAAATGAAACTACCATAAGACCTCCCACCACACACACAATGCAAATGCAGACTTGGAGGAGATTTCTTCTTATGTTAGTCAAAGATGCTTACTACGCAAAATCAAATCATTTTGGATATTATTATTAGTGCATAGTGGAAAACATTTCGAAAGTAGAATATAAATCTTAGCCAGCATAGGTACCATTATATTATGCCTGCTATAGCTGCCTACTGAGGAGACAGGTTATACAATTGAAATCGTAAAGGCTCGTATTGTTTCTTTGGATTTCCAACAAATGGTCAGGCTAAGGAACTTCCTTTTCCACGATGGTTACGTCCCTAGAATAGACGACCCGAGAACCTAACCGGATCTCTGCCAACACAAGTCCGGGTTACCTCTGCAAAAATAGGTAACTACTGACACGCGTATGCCATCCCCCGATCGTAACCGATCTTCCCGAGGATCCCCGATTTCCAACAAACCACATAGATAATAATGCAGCAACCACATAGGTTAAGTATCTGGGCTCCATACCATGATACCACCTCTATCCAGAAGGAATGACATACACTAAGGGGCGCTACTCCCTAGAACCTTGCCGCATCCTTCCTGTTTTGACCATTTCCGGGGTGTGAGGCTCGATGAAGCCTCGTCCACAAAGCTATGCTTTCTACAAAGCCATGCTTCGGGTCAAACAAATGATCAACCTATGATCACAAAGATATAAGATCAAAAAAATGATCATATCACAAATGATCAAACATTGATCATTTCACAGCAACACTCAGTATGCCACGTTACCAAATTGGGAGTATATTGCTGATAAATTTCAACTACATAACCTCTGAGCTCGTACGTCTCAGAGAAGGGTGTTAAGCTAAGAGAATAAATTCTCCGCCACCAACAGAAATGTATTTGAAAGAAATCAGCTTTATATCTCAAATTGTAACGTCAGACACACAATCCATACAAGTCTGTTCCGGGATCGAACAGAACCGAAGGCACTTCTCACGAAGCCCTTGCATATCCGGATAAATTTCTAATCACGTCCGGACTTCCCGTCACTAAGGGTGATAAAACCTCTAAACCGGAGATCAGCCGATGTAGAGTAACTCGACGGTAATCCTTCCGTTTTCAAAAATATCCGGTCTTCAACACCGGTCTTCGAATGCAATTCATAACGACGTATCACATATTCGGAATGGGTTATACGACCCCATGGTCCTTTCCCGGCTAACCCGAATAGTGAGCGCTTATTCAAAAATAAGTGTGGAATTCAAATTCATCCAATTCACAACAAATACCTATCTAAAGGTAATTATTGATAGTCGGTTATTTAACTATCAATAAAGATGCGCAACATCATCAGATTCCAAATAATTTTCCAAATTATTTCATCTTCAAAAATATCTTTACTAGATATAAAATTTCCACACTTCAAAAATAAATCAACATTTATTTTTCTAAACAGTTTCCCTTTCCTTCATAAATTCCATAGTGAATTTATATTTTCAAAATATCTACTGATATACGATTCTCAAATCGATTTCAAATATTCAATTTCAGTTTATCTTTAAGAAGATAAAATCTCAAAACGTTTCATTTCATTTTGGAAAACATTCCCATACTTATTTAATAATAAGTAATTCACAAATCATTTATTTTCAACATTTGAAAATATTCGTTATACTTAAATCAAAATTAAGTATACATTTCATTCTTTAAGGAAATCATTCTCTTAAGCACATTTATTTGAGTCAAAACGAATGTTACGTAAAACATCGTTACGACGACTCAAAATTACTAGTATAGGGATTCGGATTTAAGATAGATATATAAGCCCCAATACTAGATAAAAATATTTCCTTTCGGAAATCATTTACTATAACAACAGTGTTATAGTCCATCATTTCCTTCTTTCTCGAAAACGCCTATTTCAACAATCAATGTTGAAATCTATGCTTTCGATATTTAACACGTTTTAAAAACATCTTTTAAAACTATTAACTTCATTTTAAAAGTCACTTTTCCAAAACTATCCATTTTACTTAACAATATATTCACTGTCCAAAATCGTGAATATACTTCACTAATTACATTTCACTATTTTCTACACATTTTATTTCAATAATAATTCGCTATCCAAAATCGCGAATATATCTCCTTTAACAACCTTCTATATTTAATTTATCAAATCCAATTGATTTCGAGTTTATAAAACAACGTTTATAAATTCTATTTCTATTTTCTAACAACTTCAATTTATAAATCTTCTTTAACGACCCATTCAATTTATAACTCAATGTATATACCAAAGGTCCATCTTATAAGTTAATATAACTTATAGTTCATTTATTTTAAAAGAAATCGTTCTTTTAAACTTCACAAAATTTAAAACTTTCAGATTTCATTAACTTATGAAATCCCATTTATACTTCATTTTAACACTTATAGAAACTTGTCTTATAATTCCAATATTTCAAATTTATAAATATCCATTTTTGTACATCTTTTAAATAAACCGTTTATAATACTAGAAATCCCAATTTAACCCATTTCATAAATTTCTTAACATTTATTTCAAAAATCACACTTTGATTTTATTTCACAAAAATCTTAACTTTTATAACTTTAAAATTTTAGACGTTTATTTATTTGAAATAAATCAATTCAAAATTCAATAAAACGTCTACTTTCAAAAAATCACTTTAAAAATCCTTTTAAAGTAAAAGTCGTTATTTTTAAACTTCAAAACTTGAATCCGATGATGTAACAACATCAATTAGTCAATCATAACATTCAATATCATATATCAATATGATGACAGCATATACAACAAATATCTGCAAATAATAATATTGGTGAGGAATCCAGTTGGATCCCTCCAACCTGTTTCCCTGCATCCACAGACGTTAGCACAATACCAATTCCACTTCGAGGTGGAATATCGCGGTATATGGGTTTTATAAAAATAATCCGCTTACTAACGGCGCAATAGGGTCTCATCCGCTATACGAGGCGGGAAATCAATCAATCCAATATATACATATGCCAATATGTATATATTGCTATATATATAGATATATCCTACTATATCTAATATCACATATCCAAACAGTCAATCATTAATAACTGCAAAAATTCCACATTTCATTTGAGTGAGAAAAATCTCACCTTAGCTTTTATTTTGCAATCCCACTTCGATTCCAATTTGGTTTTCACGATCTTTTGACCTTGTATAAATATTGTACAATTTATTAATATTCAATATAAATCGAATAATCAATTTTCATTTGGTAATTTTTAATTATCCAATGATTTTATTTTAAACCATTTTCTTTTAATAAATTTATTTAACCAAACCTTTGTATAAAATTCTTTATTTTTCTCACTTATATTAAAACGATAATTTATGTAAATTTGAAACTTTTCAAAATCTTATTTTTTTATATTTATTTCTTTTAGATAACATATGTATGTTAATTAACATATATTTTTCTAACACTTGCTGTAATATATATAAACATTTAAAATTTAACAAAAAAAATCAATTTGAAAATCCTTACAGCATCTACTTCTGTGTATATAGGTAAACTGCACTTATACCCTATATGTATATACTTCTTTTAACATTTAATTAACAGAAATTCAATAAACAAAGAAATCGAATCTCACCAGCTCCTCTGCTCGACACCCAGGCTCGAGATAAACTCCAGCCTTGCCGCGAACGCCAGAGACGAACTCGTCGCTGCCTCCATCGAGTTGCCTTGATCGATCGCACGCGCTGCCCCTGGCTCGATGCCACCGCCGCCTCGACCTACGCACGCGCGTCGCCGTACGCTAGCGCCCCAGATGTCGTGACCTCGAACTCCAAATCCCCGCGCCGCCTTCGCCTTCACCAAGCGACTTCGCCTCGCTTTGCGAAACCCCATACGCGACCCCGCTGTCGCTTGATTTCCCCCAATGCCGAAACCCTAGATCGCCGATGAACCTCAGTCGCGAAACCCCTCGCGTGCGCGCGCGATTCTCGCCGTGAAATGATTCGTGATTTGCCTGAAGAAAAGGAAGAGGGCTGGGTTTCGATTGTATTCGTTTGAATGATTTTTAGGAAGAGGAGGTTTATCTTTCAATTTTTTTTATAACGAGGCTTCGGCCATTTTTTTTAAAAAGATTTTGAACGAAGAAATTTTCGTTTGTTTTCTTTTCTTTTCTCGTGTATCTTAAACAGAGAAGGAAAGGGACACGATGATGTTGGTGTGTACGAGAGGAGACAAGAGAACGTGTTTGCCTTACCTTTACAGCTTCTTGATGGGGAAGGCAAAGTACTGGTGTTGACCAATTTCAAGTTTAAATTTAAATTTTAAATTGAATTCAATTTAATTTTCAACGCGTTTACTCACCGTGTGCTCGCATAACAACTCCGAAAAATACGAAATTTGAAATCCGGTAATAATACAATATTACGGATCCAATGGAACTGGTTTCGTCGAATTCCGAGACTACGCCTCGGACGGCTATTTTTAAATATCGATACGAACGATGTAATTTCAAAATTGAACAAATTATTTTCAAACTCAATTCTGAAGCTTCTGTTATCTTCAGTATTATCAATACGAATTTTTAAAAGCTTTCGAAATATTTTTCTTCAGCTTAAAAATGAAGATTCAAATTTTTATCCAGTTTCAATAGATTAAATTATAAAAATTAATCTCCAAATTCAAAGTTATATCGGGGATTCAAATTAAATCATCGTTCAAATATTTAGAATTAATTAAATATCTTCAATTTAATTTGTTCAAAATTCTGGGTCGTTACATTGGATTTCGTAAATTGATTTGATTTTTAAAGGATTTAACTTTTATTCGGACTTTGAATATTATTAAGTAAAAGTGTGATAAGGACAACATTTTGAAATTTGAGGAAATTGGATTTGGGATGGAATTGAATTAATTTGTAATCAAAATTGATTTGAATTGAAATTGAGATTTGAATCGACTGAATGTAAATTTGAATTTGATTCAGATTGGTAAGTTGGAAATTAAAATGGTTGACTTTGAAGCTATTTCAAATTTGGTTTTTCCTAAGTTATTCTGCTATATAAACTATTTTAAATACTTAAACTATTTTTGTTAAACTATTTTAACCTATATTAACTATATTAAATTTGTCAACCTATCTTAAACTATGTTAACCTATTTTAATCTATTTTTAATCTACTTAACCCAATTTAATTTATTTAAAGTAATTTACCTATTTTAATTTATTTTAAAGCTATTTAACCTATTTAATTATATTAAATCTATTTAACTGTATTAAATCAATTTAAAACTATTTTGAAATCTATCTTTAATATTTAGAGTACTTTAACTATTTTAATTATTTAAGCTACTTTAAACTATTCAAAAAAAAATCAAAATTTCCAGCTGGTCAATAAGGTGAAATGTTTATATTTAAATCCTAGATTTAAATACGAAGTGGGTTAAATAAAGTTACAACCTAAATTGAAATGTAACGATTTTTGAAATTGAAATGAGATATTGGGCGAAATGATTTTTGAAATGAAATCGTATATTTTGCGTAAATACGATGATTTTGAAATGGATTTGATTTTGAAGTGAACTTGATATTTTGATATCAATTATGAATTGATTTTTGAAAATGTAAAAGAACCATCCGGTGTGTAATAAGCGTTCGGTTGTTAAAGAGACCGGGATCGGATATGGGCATACTCTTTGTTGATACCGAAAACCACTTTAACAACTGTGTACATGGTGGAGATTCCAGAAATGAAGTAGGATGGTTTGGCGACGATTCTATATGGTATGACGTGACCCTGACTCCCGTGAGTCAGCTTAGATGTGACTAAAATCAGGAGCTATACCGGGCCAATGTGAGGTCATTCCTCTTATCGGGCATATTTCTTCGATACCATTCTATTGCTGTTGTGATTCGATTTGGTGGCCACCCCTCGATTGTTTGGGAGTGTGTCCGAGGTGGGCGGTAGTAGCTGCTATGCGTCACCACCAGTCCGGGAGTGCAATTGGTATATCTACCCTGGCATCTCCTCGTGTGCCGTGTTCACATGCCCTAGCGTGCCTTCTACGAGTTTGTTTTGTACCATACCTATGGGGTGCCCTCTGCGTAAACCTTTCGGAGGAGCGTACGGTACTGTATAGACTATGGGAATATATAAAATGTGTTAAGGGGGATATGGGTAACGCCTTAACGCTATTTTAATAGTTTATTTTACTATAGACATATTATAACAGCGTATTGTACTACATAGTAGATAGTTTAACGGATCCTTAGGAGATGGAAAATCCCGTAACATCTCTTGAGTTATTGCACGCACGTCGACACTAGATAAGAGATGTCAAACCCCGTAAACATCTCTGACGCCGTTACACTCATATTTATTTACGACCGATTTAACTTACATAAGGATGTTTTAGTCCTGACTCGAGTGTTTTGTCTTTTCATTACGCTCGGGTCAGTCCTGAGTTTTTCAGCTTATTGAAGATTTATTCCGGAGGACGAAGACGAAGATTTGGTATACTATTACTATTATTATCCTTGCATCATGCTGTCTGCTGCATTGTTTTATTTGTTCTGTTGTATATGTATAACTCTGATAAATGATGTATAAATGATAATCAAAAGTATATTAAACAGCTTCATGAACTGTTTATTTGATTATTATATTTTATCTTTCCGCTGCGAGATTCTGTGGTTGTTTCTTGTTCCTTTTCTCTTCTTTTCTTATTTACCCCATTAACAATCCTCCCTTTTGAATGGTTTGGAATCGGCATGTGTGTCTACTTGTCGATTTAAATTGTCCAAAAAGGTGGGTCGTTACACAACTTGTATGGATGAATGCTATCATTGCATCATTGCTTGGAAGGCAGTGTTAGCATTACAAATATGAATGCTATCCTAAAGGTAAACGTAGCTGCAAGCCTCATTAACCATGAAATGACCAAAATAGGGCATGCAGCAGGTTTAAGTGGGTCGCACCCAAGTAGGGTATGTTATCACTTTTCTAGATACCCTCGGATATATTAAATTATGGAAATGTTTGTGCATGGAAAGAGAGCGCTCGATAAGGGTGGGAACACCCAAGGTGATAAAATATTCGGTACTAGTAGTCAAGTGCTTGGTTGGTCCTGTGTGGTAGGTTCTAAGATGTTCTTGTCAGTTCCGAGTGCATTGGTCTAGAGATGCACAAATCGGAAGGTAGTTCCTTACTTGGTCATAGTAATCCATTCTCCAATAAGCGCCGTACGGTTTTGATTGTGCCCAACTACGTTGAAATGTGAGATGCAAGCATTTCAGCTATTTTCTAATTTACTTTCTATAGACACTATTATAATATCAGATGATTTTGATATAATTTTTTTTGGTTATCGTAAGGTAAAAACCCGTCGTGTTTATGTGTGACATGGTCTTACGTGATACCTTTGTTTCCAAAGGATTTTTGAAAAAAAGTACTAATTCAAATTGTGTGTGTTTTCTCACACTGGTTTTCCAAACTGACTCGGGTATTATTTTTTTATAGTGCTCGAGTCAGACAAAGTATTATAGGTTCAGGTTAGGATGTTATGGAGCTCAGGAGACGAGCCGGAGAAGTCTCAGGCGTATTTCACGTACATGGTTATATTTAGCTATGTGTAGACTGTATAGTCAGCACTGGTAAGAACAAGTATAATAACTATCTGTATTGATTTATTGTTTGTTGTACTCTAATGATTGTCTGTATATAAATGGTTACAGATTCTTTTGTATAAAAATATATTATTATATATTATATTTGTTCCACTGCGATTGTGAGATTCTGTGTTGTTGTTTCTATTTTCTTTTATCTCTTTCTTCTTCACCCCTAATGGTCTGCTATTTCCGGCACTCGATTTCTTGGCATGCTGTACAGTGAATGTATTGATGTTGATTTTCAAGGGTCGAAAATCCTGGTCGTTACATTTGGTATCAGAGCTGAAGGTTAAGCGAGAACCTTGGCTTTGGTAGGGATTATTCATTAGAGATTGGGTCAGTAGTACTCTAGAATGTGTTTGAGTGTATTAGTAGATATGAGCGTGTATTTGTTAGTGAATGTAAATTGTTTTATATTGTGTTGGTTGATTTATCGAGTGGCTTATGAATTCTGGTCGGCACAGTCCGTCCAACTGTATTGATAGGCGTTTCTAAACACTTGAATAGATTAATTCGACACAGTATTGTTTTGAAATAGGGTAAATGAAATAATTTTACCCAAATTATATTTTTGATATAAAGGAAATAATTTTCTGAAACTATTATAGTATATTGGAGTGTTTGGGTGATATTATAATCTAACAAGATTAGAAAATTTAAATGTTTATATACAACCAAATGAAATTTTGTATAAGTGTGAATTATACAAGTAAGTTATAATTAAAATGGATTCAAATTATAATTCAGAAATTAAAATCCTGGAAGGTTTGAAAAATATTTTCAAAAGTGTTATGGAAATGAAATTTGTGTTATGTTGGAAATATTTTTGAATGGTAATATTATTGTGAATGGTTTTTGAATAGAAACTATTTAAAAAAATAGATTTTGGAAGTGATATAGCACTAAGCCAACTTTAGTCGCTGGAAAATAATTCCGATGATGATTGCGACATCATCGGTGTTCATTTTCGAGTTTCTAAGTGATAGATTGCTAATGTAATTAATTTATTTCAGATTTGTTGGGAAAATAAGTTTTATTTTAAAATTCAAAAGGATTTGTTTGGGTAAAACTGAGACTATTTAAAAATTTCCAAATGTAAGATTTGATATACAAAGAGACTATGTGATTTCAAAGTGATTTGAAATAAAACCGGTGTTTAAACTCTGGAATTTTAATATAAATGTTGGGAAAAACATCTGGAAATAAGTTACGAACTTATACATTGAGAATGATTTAATAAGAAAGAAGAGTACAAAATTTGAGTTTTGGGAATAAAATTTAACTTGAGTTAAGTTAAATAAAAATTGAATTGGAATTGGAATTATATCGAATTGAACTAAAATATAAAATTAAGTTGTGAAATAGAGATATAACTATAAGTTATCATTATTGAAATGAAACTTGAATTAAATAGAGTTGGATGTATAATTGAGATGACTAAATGAAATGAATATAAACTTGAATTATGGAAATAAATGGAATGGTGAATCAAATTGAATTTGATTAAAAATAGGGTATAAACTCAAGTATAGAAATTATGGAAATGTGAAAAATAAGTTGTGTAACTTATAAAATGGAAAAGTGAAATAGAAAACCCAAAATAAAAATGGTTTGATATTTTGGTGAAGAAATAAAAATCCAAACTTGAATTTTAAGATAAGTTTGATCTCAAGTAAATTAAATGAAGTGATTTTTGAAATAAAAATCAGATATTGAATTGTAAAATGGAAGTGAACTAATTAGATAATTAATTAGTTAATTGAATATAGAAATGGGTATTAACTTGGTTAAGTAAAATGGATGGTAGATTGAAATTGAAATTAAGTGTGGAACTTGAGTTATAATTAAAATTCGACTTAATTGTAAGCGAATTAAATATATTTGGAAATGTGGTCGAATTAAATAGAAATGGATTGAAATAGCAATGACTTAAGTTATAAATAAATTCAATTTAAGTGGAAATAAATTGAATATGGATTTGGGATATTATTTAAATGAATTCGAGTATGCAATTAAGTTTTGAAGTGGAAATGAATACATGTGCTGTATAAAAGGTTATAATAAACCTTAATATTAATTTTATGAAATGATTCTCAAGCAATATTGTAGCGACCCGACCTTCCACTACCGGAAAATCGCATCACTATGAAGAAAGAAAAGGGTGAGAAATAGAAAAGATAGAGAAGAAAGAAGAAAACACACCAGAATCTCAACAGCGGAACGAATGAAATATAATATATCACATAAGAGATTACATAATATCATATATATCAGAGTTACACAGATAATACAACACATACTAGACAGTTATAAACACCTGTCTAGTTAATACAACTTGATACATCTCAATACAATACAGAGATACAATCACAGTGGAAATACAGAAAAACACTAACACATCGGAATCACTATATATCTATACGCTGAAGCCAACTGCTCCATTGCTCCTCCAAAATACGTCAAAGCTAACCTGAATCCCTTGGCTACCCGTAAAAATTTGGGTACCCGAGAGTTTTGGAAAAACAGAAATAAACTCCGGGTCAGACATGGGTCTGGTATGAGTAACAGGTTAAAGTTGTTTAACTTGAAAAACCTTTGAGAACAAAAGGTATCACGTAAGACATCCCACACATAAACATGGAAATGTTTTTACCTTACGCTAACCAAAACATTTGATAGGAAATCCAGTGATATTATAATAGTGTCTAGGGTTTTCAAGTAAATAGAAAATAGCTGAAATTGTTACATCTATTAAATTCCAGCATACTAGCCACAACGTGGGTAATACAATCAAAACCGTAAAGTCTCGTAGGGAAAATGGGTTTCCATCAATGGCTGGGCTACTGGGGTACCGCCCGTCACAGTACGTGGCCTAGATCACCGTACCGAGGACCCACCCTAAGTCCCCTGCAACACAAGACCGGAACCATCCCTTACTGGACAGTTCCAAACAAGACAACCCCGGCGGTTGTAGCTACTAAACCGCCCACACAGCCGAAATAAAAGGGACTCTAGACAGGGGTATATCTCGCTCTCAAGTGGGTGCTACCCACGAAGCCTTGCTGCACCTCCCCTGTTTTAGCCATTCCCGGTTGATGAGGCTTGAGGTCACGATTACCTTTAGAGAACACATCTCTTAGAATGCTCATCGCCCGCCTGACGATGTTCTGAAAGCATTCAATCCATATAAGTTCGTTCCGGGTTCGAACGAAACCGAAGGCATTATCTCGTTACACTCGTATTGGAATCACCCTCAGAGTTAACGACAATAACCCTTGCAATTTGAACCACCATCTCGAATCTATAAGTACTATCTCCGTCAAACTCATTACGGAATCACCCACAGAGTTATACTGACGAATAGTTCTTATACCTCGAGTCTTCACTTGCTCCATTTGGATTTCACGACCTAACGTTATTTTGGATCGATGTGGTATTCGGGTCTCCAGACCTAGAATCCCGGTATACGGAAACCCGATCCCGGTCTCATCGAAATCCAAACCGTATCTTTTAAGGCCAAGTTGTTTTAAAGTTAAAACAATTCAATTTATTATCTATATCAACACAGATAGATAAAACACAATATAACAATGGAGAATAACATCATCATCATAAACAGATAATCCATATTATCTACTCAAACAGATAATCAATATCATCATACTTAACCAAGCATCCATAACACAATAGATATATATCTGAGATCACAATCAATCATGGAAATCAATATCACCCATCATATATAAACAAAGATTAATAATCACCTCATTTTATAATTAATTTAAAATGAATTAAACTAATTACAAATCTCTAATTAATTTAAAGTAAATTAAATTAATTACTTCATCATTATTAACTTGCTTATATTACGATTAATTAATTATAAATCAATTAATTAATCATCATCCAATTATTCATTTTAATTAATCATCCTCGATTAATTATCTTTAATTACATTTAATAATTATCCTTTAATTATTTTTACAAATTAATTATCTTAACCAAATATAGGAATTAACCTTTACATTACTTCATTTATTAATTAACTAAAATTAATTACATTACTTAATTAATTACATTAATAAATCTATTCATTTATTAATTATTTCCAAATAAACCCATTCTCAATTTCCAGCATTAATTATAATAATAAATGATCTCTAATTACCTTTACATTTTAATTTAATTACATCAAGTAATTAACTTTTAATTAGTTATTTTATTTCTTAATTTTTATTAAGAAAACTAATTTCCAAATCACATATATTAATCACCTTGATTAATAACATACAGTAATTAATTATCCTTAATTAATTACTCCCAATAAACAGATTTAATTAATCCCTTGATTAATTTCAAGTAATTATATCCAAATTACTTCTATTAACAAATCATTATCCATAAATTACATCCTGTAATTATTCATCAATTACTTTCCTGAGTAATTATATCTCCCAATTATCAAGTGATTAATCCAAATCAATTAAACTAAATTAATTAACTCGAATAAATCAAATTACTAAAGTGAGTAATTTATTCCTTAATTAATTCCCATTAATTAATTACACTTAAACAATTACAATGTTGATTATTAAATTAATTAATCTAATTAACTATTTAAAAATCAATTATATTAATTAATCATAAAATAATCTAGTTAATAATCTTCATTAACATTTATTAATTACTTTATCTTAAATAATACTTACAATTTCTTCATTTTTAATTATAAGTTCAATTAACTATTTATTAATCAAATTAAAGTCAATTCTATACTTCTTAATTCCATATTAATTTCTTAACTCATTATTTACTTTAATTAATGCATTTAATCTTATAATTACTAATTTAATCAATATCAATTTTATCAATTTACATTCAAATTATCTTAATGGTTAAAGAATTTAAATCTTTAATCTTCATTTACTTAAAGTAAATTTATTTCCCATTTGTTTACTTTAAATTTCCACTACAATATGTTGAACATTTTTTTCACTCTTCCCCTTTTAATTTTCATTTTAAATTCCCGATTTAAACGGTCATTATTTAAACTTAAATCACTTTAAACTAACTTTTTTTTTAAAAAACTTTAAATTATAACTTAAAGCAATTCCTTTGTTACGAAAGAATTTTAAATCTAATTCCCTCAAATTCAAAATATTTAAACTTATTTAAATTATTTTAAATTTTAAACTTCTTTCATTTCAAAACTGGAATTTAAACATTCCTTTGGACTCAGTTAAACTTTGACTTAAATTTTAAAACCCATACTTTAAAAACTGGGAACAAGCTACAGGTTACAACCCTGTAAACCAAACTACCCGAGTTCACCCAAAATACTTCGAGAAAAACATGATTCCTCCCGAGCCAAACAAAAATTTACTCGAGTAAAACTTCGAGTTTCCCCAACTAAAGACAACAGTCCAGATTATCTGAAACTGCCCCGTGCACGTGCACGCCTTCATTCGTCACTGCCGATCGACCACGACCAACTCCTCTTCACGGTGATCGCTTCCACATCCTTTCCCAAATCCCAAATCGACCACCCAAACTCGAGATCGAATTCGAGTTGCTAAATCAAAGCCTGGAACATGAAAACGATATCGCCTCAAAACCTGGCAACACCCCGCGCTCCACGCTCCGACCACCAGAGGCCACCCAACTCCGGCCATAGCCTCAACCACCTCTCCTCTACCACAATCCAAAGTCGCGCTACACTCGGTCCTCCCATGAGTTCGAACGAGACGAAAAACAAAAGACTCGCAAAACTAGGTTACCAGATTTTACAGGCTTCCCGCCGCCACCACGTTCATCTGCCGACCACCACTGCATTTTTCCTGTAACCACCCTAGGCTCCTCTATCTCCAGACCAGAAAACCTCTCCAGACGACGAGATCGTCCACGGCAACCCAAAACACTTAAAACAGTCGAGCCAAAACTGCTCTTCACCCCTTGCCTTAAAAATTTTAAATCTTGTTTTAAAAATCCTATTTTTGTATGTAGAATCGATTTATACTCCTAAATCCTTAAAATCAGAGTTTTGATTTAAACATATATAAAGTTGTATTTTGCTTTCTTGGTTCCCAGGGTAAATTATAGGTTGATTCATCTTTACTAGATTTTTAACAACTAGATTATAGCCAAACAAACAACTTTTGTTTACTTCCTACATTCAAACAATTTGTAGATCAAGTGGTGAGGGATTTGTTTACTAATCTACTCAAAGAGATATCATCAGATAACAGAGTATCAAAGGTAACAGATATACATAGATTTGCACAAACATATATATCAAAATTCACATTATCACAGAGAAACAAACACTACATTAACTTAAGTCATATTTTTAAACAAAATGTTACTCACCTCTAATATGAGAGCACCTTTGAAAAACAACAACTTGATTTTTCTTTGAAAACTGCTTTGAAATCTTAAAACTGGAATGGCCTTGATCTTGTTTTGAATTTGTTGAATGATGTTGTTTGAATTTGAAAAAAGTACTTCAGTTTGAAAAAGAAGAAAGAGTGCTTGCTTATTTTATTTTCTCTGGTTTGCTATGAATAGAACAAAGAAAAAGAAGAAGAAGATATACATGTATATATATAGAGAATGGTTTCCTGGTTTTAAGCAAGATAGGTACAAAAATACATATTTTCTTTGATCAGGTATTTAGTATATTGGAGCTGAGATAATAGTTTAAACAGTTCGAAATGACAATAAGCTTGCTTTCATTAAATGCTTAGAGTACTATCCTATGCTTTTGAAATTCTTTTCCCTGCATTTATGTTTCAGTCTACAACATTCCTACTAGCCTGCACATACATATTTACCTTACTTTGCATTAACTACACCATACTTATATTATACTTTACTAGTCTACAGCCTGCAACATATACCCATTTTATACAAATTCGAGATGATCATAACATTACTTTGTTTACTTGCCTTATGTTGTTTTCATACATGCCTGCACTACATATATACAAAGATAACTTATATTTTACTTTGCATTTTTCTACATTCTTGCCTACTAACTTTAGCTATTGCATACTTGCCTTACATATTCTACAACCTGCACTATATATATATTTGCCTAGTCATGTTTTAGTTTAGGCTCAAAGATATACAAAGTTGTATTGTCATCAAAGTTATAATATCAACCTATATATATATATATATATATCTAGTGTTCATATATACACTCTTACCTTATAATAAAAATTGCTATAGTTATTTGTTGTACTCGAGACTGCCTGGTTATCAAATTCGAGCCATTTGTTTTCATGCTTATGCAAGCTTTCTTTCTAGTTTATTTAACTATGCAGATTTTATTTAGAGGCTGGCCAATCTTCTTATGTATTATACAAACATATGTTACTGGTTGAATGCAAATGAATGTTGTTTAGATATGTTGTTCTAACATATTATTTAAATATTAAGTGTATGGGTTTTACAACTTTACAAACAATAAAATTTAACTTATGTATATTTTATATTTCCTTGTTTGTTATATTTATTTTGTTACTTGTTCTATATTGTGATCTTGTTATTTTAATTTAGTCAAGTTGCTTTAAAAATATAGGTGAAGTCCTATATTCACTTTCATCTATTAATTTTATATGTTTATTCTTATTTATTATTTTAAAATAAATTACACATTTAACAATTTGAAATGATTTATAAAAGAAATTATATCTTTACTATAACTACTTACTTAATATTATATACTAAAGCTAGAACAAGTTTTAAAACTATTTAAACATTTATCTTATATATTTAAACCCATATTTTATTTATTTGATAGCTTTGAAAAGACCTAATATTAAATAAATGATAATTCCCAAATCACTAAAGAAATATTAGAAGTTTGGAAACATAATTAATTAGTTTTTAAAAGATAAAACTCACCAATACAATATTTATTTAAAGGAAAAGTATTTATTTAAGTCTCATAAATCCAAGATATATCAAAACAATTTAATATTTAATATAAATTATTAAATTGTTATTGCTCGAAATTCCGGGTCGTCACATTCCTCCCACCTTAAAAGAATTTCGTCCCCGAAATTTAAAACAAAGGTAATTTAATAATCTATTTAAGATTTAAATTTTAAAATACAAGCATATATCAATCATAAGCTAACAACCATATCAACCAACTCATCCAAACAAACAAATCTAACTATCCAGACAAAATTCTGGGTAGAGTTCTCTCGAGTTTCCCAAGTGTAAGTACCGGGATACTCGCTCTACAGAATCCAAACAATCTATGCAACTAAGCTACAGAACTCCTACTCATCTAGATCTACACAACTAGACAGGATATCAGACTACAGACGAGTCTGACTCGCAACCAAAACTCCCTGAACTGCTGGTTCCAACACCAGAGATAGAATCTTACACGTACTCCCTCAGAGATACGTGAAATACAACGAATCCCAGCTATCCAAACTGGCAATCCAAATCTGAAGACCAAACACCTACCCTCTCCAGAACACAGAGAAAATCCAGAACATCTTGGAGCTAAGTTCCCAGACTTACCAAATTATAGAGCTCCTTTGAATTAGAGAAAATTCATCCAAAATCAAATCTCCTACTCTGAAATCCAAATCCCTCCGTCTCTTATCCACCAAACTCTTCGGACGATCCAAAGCTGCCTTCATCCCTACTGATTAGCTAAATCTCCGCAGATGCCTTTCTGAACCATCTGAATCCAAAAACAATCCAGTAGAATGATCTTCTCAAGACCGACCAAAATCAAGAGCACAACTTTTACCATCATCCGTAGAAAACAACTTCTCTTCTCCAGAAAGAAAAGCAGATGCACTCCCAACTGCTTCCGCTGCACAACTCTGATCTGAGTAGATGGCAATGTTGATGACGAACACAAGCAAACACGAAACAACAAATTCCAAAAATATGGTTCAATAGATCCAAAAATAAAGCTCAGAAGTTCCTCCAAAACCTGAGCCGCTCTACTAAAAACTTCCTCCAAAAACCATCCCACTACTAAGCTGAACCATCAGTACCACTGCTGGAATCCAGTCGATACCAAACTCAATCTCCAGATGCTAACAAAACTCTGACTTCCTAAAGTCATCCAGAAAAATATCTGAAACACAAGAGAACGCTCCCACTATCGCAAGTCACTTTTGCGATCAACCTAGCCTAATTCCAAAGAAAAACTGTTCTATCTTTACCAAACAGAACAGCCTAAGTTTAACTGGCCAATCCAACAAAGAAACGAAACCACTTAGCTGCTTCTGGACTCACTGCTAAGCTGAAAAGCTTCTTGCCAATACACAGAATACTCCGAGCTGCAATGCTAACACCAGTGCCAAAGAATTCCCAATCCAAAGCTCTTCGAGAAACTCGGCCCTCAAACCAACCAGAAACATCCTGCTGAACACAGCCACAACACCGAAGCAGACTCACTCCCTTAACTCGTTCCAAAGAAACATCTTCGGAGATATCCATAGTCACTGTGTCCCATCACACAGCTACAACATCCTGAGGTATCAAGATATCATAACTTGCTGCTGTCCAACCGACAGATCCAACTCTACTCATCCAAACTATACACTTCAAAAAATGATCTCCAAATCTTAACAGATTACCTTCAGAGACTTGGTGAAATCCTTTCACCACAAATTCACTCGAGAAGGACTGTAGACCCAATACCGTCTCGGTCGATACACTTCCGACCTCAACAAATTCAACCATTGGTAGTCGTGTTACACACCACTACCTTATCTACCTTTATAAATTATATTGGAAAACCTAAACGGGTAACCCAACAATAGGTAGAATATAAATATATATATATATATATCAAAAATACAAATACGCTCTCTCAAGAAAGAAATCACTTAAGAGCCTAGGTATTCGCTCAACCTAGCGCTCTGATACCAACTGTAGCGACCCCACCTTCCACTACCGGAAAATCGCATCACTATGAAGAAAGAAAAGGGTGAGAAATAGAAAAGATAGAGAAGAAAGAAGAAAACACACCAGAATCTCAACAGCGGAACGAATGAAATATAATATATCACATAAGAGATTACATAATATCATATATATCAGAGTTACACAGATAATACAACACATACTAGACAGTTATAAACACCTGTCTAGTTAATACAACTCGATACATCTCAATACAATACAGAGATACAATCACAGCGGAAATACAGATAAACACTAACACATCGGAATCACTATATATCTATACGCTGAAGCCTCCTGCTCCATTGCTCCTCCAAAATACGTCAAAGCTAACCTGAATCCCTTGGCTACCCGTAAAAATTTGGGTACCCGAGAGTTTTGGAAAAACAGAAATAAACTCCGGGTCAGACATGGGTCTGGTATGAGTAACAGGTTAAAGTTGTTTAACTTGAAAAACCTTTGAGAACAAAAGGTATCACGTAAGACATCCCACACATAAACATGGAAATGTTTTTACCTTACGCTAACCAAAACATTTGATAGGAAATCCAGTGATATTATAATAGTGTCTAGGGTTTTCAAGTAAATAGAAAATAGCTGAAATTGTTACATCTATTAAATTCTAGCATACTAGCCACAACGTGGGTAATACAATCAAAACCGTAAAGTCTCGTAGGGAAAATGGGTTTCCATCAATGGCTGGGCTACTGGGGTACCGCCCGTCACAGTACGTGGCCTAGATCACCGTACCGAGGACCCACCCTAAGTCCCCTGCAACACAAGACCGGAACCATCCCTTACTGGACAGTTCCAAACAAGACAACCCCGGCGGTTGTAGCTACTAAACCGCCCACACAACCGAAATAAAAGGGACTCTAGACAGGGGTATATCTCGCTCTCAAGTGGGTGCTACCCACGAAGCCTTGCTGCACCTCCCCTGTTTTAGCCATTCCCGGTTGATGAGGCTTGAGGTCACGATTACCTTTAGAGAACACATCTCTTAGAATGCTCATCGCCCGCCTGACGATGTTCTGAAAGCATTCAATCCATATAAGTTCGTTCCGGGTTCGAACGAAACCGAAGGCATTATCTCGTTACACTCGTATTGGAATCACCCTCAGAGTTAACGACAATAACCCTTGCAATTTGAACCACCATCTCGAATCTATAAGTACTATCTCCGTCAAACTCATTACGGAATCACCCATAGAGTTATACTGACGAATAGTTCTTATACCTCGAGTCTTCACTTGCTCCATTTGGATTTCACGACCTAACGTTATTTTGGATCGATGTGGTATTCGGGTCTCCAGACCTAGAATCCTGGTATACGGAAACCTGATCCCGGTCTCATCGAAATCCAAACCGTATCTTTTAAGGCCAAGTTGTTTTAAAATTAAAACAATTCAATTTATTATCTATATCAACACAGATAGATAAAACACAATATAACAATGGAGAATAACATCATCATCATAAACAGATAATCCATATTATCTACTCAAACAGATAATCAATATCATCATACTTAACCAAGCATCCATAACACAATAGATATATATCTGAGATCACAATCAATCATGGAAATCAATATCACCCATCATATATAAACAAAGATTAATAATCACCTCATTTTATAATTAATTTAAAATGAATTAAACTAATTACAAATCTCTAATTAATTTAAAGTAAATTAAATTAATTACTTCATCATTATTAACTTGCTTATATTACGATTAATTAATTATAAATCAATTAATTAATCATCATCCAATTATTCATTTTAATTAATCATCCTCGATTAATTATCTTTAATTACATTTAATAATTATCCTTTAATTATTTTTACAAATTAATTATCTTAACCAAATATAGGAATTAACCTTTACATTACTTCATTTATTAATTAACTAAAATTAATTACATTACTTAATTAATTACATTAATAAATCTATTCATTTATTAATTATTTCCAAATAAAACCATTCTCAATTTCCAGCATTAATTATAATAATAAATGATCTCTAATTACCTTTACATTTTAATTTAATTACATCAAGTAATTAACTTTTAATTAGTTATTTTATTTCTTAATTTTTATTAAGAAAACTAATTTCCAAATCACATATATTAATCACCTTGATTAATAACATACAGTAATTAATTATCCTTAATTAATTACTCCCAATAAACAGATTTAATTAATCCCTTGATTAATTTCAAGTAATTATATCCAAATTACTTCTATTAACAAATCATTATCCATAAATTACATCCTGAAATTATTCATCAATTACTTTCCTGAGTAATTATATCTCCCAATTATCAAGTGATTAATCCAAATCAATTAAACTAAATTAATTAACTCGAATAAATCAAATTACTAAAGTGAGTAATTTATTCCTTAATTAATTCCCATTAATTAATTACACTTAAACAATTACAATGTTGATTATTAAATTAATTAATCTAATTAACTATTTAAAAATCAATTATATTAATTAATCATAAAATAATCTAGTTAATAATCTTCATTAACATTTATTAATTACTTTATCTTAAATAATACTTACAATTTCTTCATTTTTAATTATAAGTTCAATTAACTATTTATTAATCAAATTAAAGTCAATTCTATACTTCTTAATTCCATATTAATTTCTTAACTCATTATTTACTTTAATTAATGCATTTAATCTTATAATTACTAATTTAATCAATATCAATTTTATCAATTTACATTCAAATTATCTTAATGGTTAAAGAATTTAAATCTTTAATCTTCATTTACTTAAAGTAAATTTATTTCCCATTTGTTTACTTTAAATTTCCACTACAATATGTTGAACATTTATTTCACTCTTCCCTTTTTAATTTTCATTTTAAATTCCCGATTTAAACGGTCACTATTTAAACTTAAATCACTTTAAACTAACTTTTTTTTTTTAAAACTTTAAATTATAACTTAAAGCAATTCCTTTGTTACGAAAGAATTTTAAATCTAATTCCCTCAAATTCAAAATATTTAAACTTATTTAAATTATTTTAAATTTTAAACTTCTTTCATTTCAAAACTGGAATTTAAACATTCCTTTGGACTCAGTTAAACTTTGACTTAAATTTTAAAACCCATACTTTAAAAACTGGGAACAAGCTACAGGTTACAACCCTGTAAACCAAACTACCCGAGTTCACCCAAAATACTTCGAGAAAAACATGATTCCTCCCGAGCCAAACAAAAATTTACTCGAGTAAAACTTCGAGTTTCCCCAACTAAAGACAACAGCTCCAGATTATCTGAAACTGCCCCGTGCACGTGCACGCCTTCATTCGTCACTGCCGATCGACCACGACCAACTCCTCTTCACGGTGATCGCTTCCACATCCTTTCCCAAATCCCAAATCGACCACCCAAACTCGAGATCGAATTCGAGTTGCTAAATCAAAGCCTGGAACATGAAAACGATATCGCCTCGAAACCTGGCAACACCCCGCGCTCCACGCTCCGACCACCAGAGGCCACCCAACTCCGGCCATAGCCTCAACCACCTCTCCTCTACCATAATCCAAAGTCGCGCTACACTCGGTCCTCCCATGAGTTCGAACGAGACGAAAAACAAAAGACTCGCAAAACTAGGTTACCAGATTTTACAGGCTTCCCGCCTCCACCACGTTCATCTGCCGACCACCACTGCATTTTTCCTGTAACCACCCTAGGCTCCTCTATCTCCAGACCAGAACTCAACCTCTCCAGACGACGAGATCGTCCACGGCAACCCAAAACACTTAAAACAGTCGAGCCAAAACTGCTCTTCACCCCTTGCCTTAAAATTTTTAAATCTTGTTTTAAAAATCCTATTTTTGTATGTAGAATCGATTTATACTCCTAAATCCATAAAATCAGAGTTTTGATTTAAACATATATAAAGTTGTATTTTGCTTTCTTGGTTCCCAGGGTAAATTATAGGTTGATTCATCTTTACTAGATTTTTAACAACTAGATTATAGACAAACAAACAACTTTTGTTTACTTCCTACATTCAAACAATTTGTAGATCAAGTGGTGAGGGATTTGTTTACTAATCTACTCAAAGAGATATCATCAGATAACAGAGTATCAAAGGTAACAGATATACATAGATTTGCACAAACATATATATCAAAATTCACATTATCACAGAGAAACAAACACTACATTAACTTAAGTCATATTTTTAAACAAAATGTTACTCACCTCTAATATGAGAGCACCTTTGAAAAACAACAACTTGATTTTTCTTTGAAAACTGCTTTGAAATCTTAAAACTGGAATGGCCTTGATCTTGTTTTGAATTTGTTGAATGATGTTGTTTGAATTTGAAAAAAGTACTTGAGTTTGAAAAAGAAGAAAGAGTGCTTGCTTATTTTATTTTCTCTGGTTTGCTATGAATAGAACAAAGAAAAAGAAGAAGAAGATATACATGTATATATATAGAGAATGGTTTCCTGGTTTTAAGCAAGATAGGTACAAAAATACATATTTTCTTTGATCAGGTATTTAGTATATTGGAGCTGAGATAATAGTTTAAACAGTTCGAAATGACAATAAGCTTGCTTTCATTAAATGCTTAGAGTACTATCCTATGCTTTTGAAATTCTTTTCCCTGCATTTATGTTTCAGTCTACAACATTCCTACTAGCCTGCACATACATATTTACCTTACTTTGCATTAACTACACCATACTTATATTATACTTTACTAGTCTACAGCCTGCAACATATACCCATTTTATACAAATTCGAGATGATCATAACATTACTTTGTTTACTTGCCTTATGTTGTTTTCATACATGCCTGCACTACATATATACAAAGATAACTTATATTTTTACTTTGCATTTTTCTACATTCTTGCCTACTAACTTTAGCTATTGCATACTTGCCTTACATATTCTACAACCTGCACTATATATATATTTGCCTAGTCATGTTTTAGTTTAGGCTCAAAGATATACAAAGTTGTATTGTCATCAAAGTTATAATATCAACCTATATATATATATATATATATCTAGTGTTCATATATACACTCTTACCTTATAATAAAAATTGCTATAGTTATTTGTTGTACTCGAGACTGCCTGGTTATCAAATTCGAGCCATTTGTTTTCATGCTTATGCAAGCTTTCTTTCTAGTTTATTTAACTATGCAGATTTTATTTAGAGGCTGGCCAATCTTCTTATGTATTATACAAACATATGTTACTGGTTGAATGCAAATGAATGTTGTTTAGATATGTTGTTCTAACATATTATTTAAATATTAAGTGTATGGGTTTTACAACTTTACAAACAATAAAATTTAACTTATGTATATTTTATATTTCCTTGTTTGTTATATTTATTTTGTTACTTGTTCTATATTGTGATCTTGTTATTTTAATTTAGTCAAGTTGCTTTAAAAATATAGGTGAAGTCCTATATTCACTTTCATCTATTAATTTTATATGTTTATTCTTATTTATTATTTTAAAATAAATTACACATTTAACAATTTGAAATGATTTATAAAAGAAATTATATCTTTACTATAACTACTTACTTAATATTATATACTAAAGCTAGAACAAGTTTTAAAACTATTTAAACATTTATCTTATATATTTAAACCCATATTTTATTTATTTGATAGCTTTGAAAAGACCTAATATTAAATAAATGATAATTCCCAAATCACTAAAGAAATATTAGAAGTTTGGAAACATAATTAATTAGTTTTTAAAAGATAAAACTCACCAATACAATATTTATTTAAAGGAAAAGTATTTGTTTAAGTCTCATAAATCCAAGATATATCAAAACAATTTAATATTTAATATAAATTATTAAATTGTTATTGCTCGAAATTCCGGGTCGTCACAAATATAGTGTAAATTGAGATATACCAAGTAATTGGAAATGCGAATCAATCGAAGGTAAATAAATTGAATAACAATCAATTTAAAATGAAATGAAATTTGATTACAATGGAAATGAACTTAAGTTATATTGAAATGAATAAAAGTGAACGAATTAACTTAAGTTAATATTTTTGGATGGTAGTTGGCTCAAATAAATTTATGGAATGGTTTATTAAGTAAATTAGCATAAAATGAAGTGTCGTTGATATAAAAAAATTGAGCGCATGAGATTTTTGTGGATAAATTGAATGCGAATCAATAGAAATTGACTATTTGATTTAAAATCAGTTGAAATGGTTTATAAGCCTAGTTCACTATTTTATTAATAAATAGCACCGAATAGCATGGAAAATTTTTCGTTGACGTAAACGGGAGTAAATAAAATTCCGTGAATCAATGGAAAGTGAATAAAGTTGGTTAGAACCAATTTGGAATGGATATAAATATAATGTGTGTAATTATGAAGTGAATGCAAGTAAATTCAATTGTAAATCATTCGAATTGAATAAAATGGTATATGGATCGATTGAAAGTAATTAAATTAGTATTGGAACCTTGTGATTGCTTATAAATACATTTATAACTTGTTTGGTTATGAAATCTATGTGTTTGCACTAGTTAAAAAAATGAAATTTTATTAAATTTCATGTTTTGGTACTTACGTGTTTAAATTGAGTAAGTACAAGTACAAGAAGACCATTTAGCTATATTTTGGTTACGCAAATGCATATAAAGTAAGCTCGCTCGCTTGAAAACGCTAAATAACAATACGTTTTCGGATTAAATTTCGCAATGAATAAATATTGATATATATTGTGTTTTCCGACCGTGTGGGTCGATGTATAAATTTTTATCAATTCTGTCATATTGCAAAAGGCTCTCCGTACAGGAGAGACTCTACCAAAAAATTTTGGGAACTTAAGGTGTTAGAACTTTTTTGGAAATTTTTGAACAAGTTTTATTAACTAAAAAGTTGATTTTTGAATTGTAATGAAAATAAAGGGTTTTGAATCAGAAATGGAAATTAATTATTTGGGTTGAAATACAAGCTGTAGAAAAGTGAAAAGTTGAGTTTTAACTAAGCGGTTTTAATAAGTTAGTGGGTTTAGAGCATTTTTCCTACCTTAGCAATTTCAGGGACGAAATTCTTTTAAGGGGGGGGGGAGGAATGTAACGACCCGAATTTTCCATCGTTTGATTTTGAATATTTAAATGGTTTTAAATATTGAATTTGGAATATAAATTGATTTTTTGAATATGAGGATTTGGTTGAAATTATAAAATGAATTTAAATTCCAAATATAGTGATTTATCGTAATACGGAAATGGCGAATAATTGAAATTGGAGTTGAATATGAATTGAAACAATTTCTAACGTTGATAAAAATCCTATTTGAATTTGAATTTAAATCGGTAAGTTTTAAAACTGGAATTTCAAGCGATTTCGTAAATTTTTGAAATCGTCGATTTTAATCGACGCGTTAAAATAGCGATCCGAGGCACAATCTCAGAATTCGATGAAACTAGTTCCATTGGATCCATAATAGTATATTATTATCAGATTTCAAATTTCATAGTGTTTGGATTCACTGTTTGGTCGCGCGATCTGAAAACGCCTAGAAATAATTTAATTTAAATGGTCGATTTAAAAAGCTATCTTCCACATACGATCGAATTAGGTTTCGAAACTTGTTCCATTGGGTTCG
Source organism: Allium fistulosum (assembly GCA_030737815.1). Lineage (NCBI taxonomy): Eukaryota > Viridiplantae > Streptophyta > Magnoliopsida > Asparagales > Amaryllidaceae > Allium > Allium fistulosum. The sequence goes on along the minus strand of CM060907.1, from coordinate 415,975,267 downwards.
GAATAGCGGTATAACATTAGAGATGCTAGGCGGCACACCTTAATAGGAGTTAGAAATTTCACAGTATGTAAAACGAGATATTTTGGATATAGTATAAAATAAGTAAATTAAATTCAAACCCTATTGTCTGATCAACCGTGCCTTAACTCTGAATTCGCCACCCCTATATCTCTTCGTCTATAAGCTTCAACACAGTTCTATTAAAAAGGAATAAAATATGTGAAATCGAAAGAGAATAAAAAAATCGCGTATCCAACCTTCTTCCTCTTCTGCGAATTCACGAAATTGATCTTATATAAAAAAAGAGGGGGGAAAATCAATCGCGCATGCGTAGAGAAAAGGTGAGGCGGTTGGAGGGGTTCGAGCATGATCGAAGAAAGGCGGAGCACGAGCGTGCTATCGCGGCAGTTCGTGTTGGAAGTTTGAGTCGCGTTAGGGTTTGGGTCTTGTGTTCGAATGGGAAGGCTGCCGCGTTGACTTTGGGTGAGCGATTGATGGTTGCGACTCGGCAGAGACACTAGCGGCGTGAAGACGAAGGGGTGTCAGTGGTAGAGGTCGAGCAATGGTCGATTGGTATTCGTGCATGTGGTCGAGCAATGGTCGCGCAAGGCTGCAGGCGATTTGTGATGGTGAGGGAGTGGCAGTCGTGTTTGATCTAGGTGCGATGTTGTGAAGACGATGGCGATGGTTGTGATGACTACGACTGTCGTGTGCTCGTGTGGGGTGGGTGAAGGCATGAGTTTCCCTTCCGTATTTTGACGACCCTGAATTTCTGAACATTTGAAATAGAAATATTTAATTGATTTTAAATATTTTGAAGTTAATTTAACTTGAATTTCAAAGATCAGAATGGATTTGGCAATTTAACTTTTTGAATTTAATTTATTGAAGTTGGATAAAATATTGAATCTTGATTTTTAAGCTGATTAAAAATATTTCAAAGGCTTGGAAAATGTATATTTATAATACTAAAGATAATGGAAGCTTCAGAATTGAATTTGGAAATGCTTTGTTCAGTTTTGAAATTATATCGTTTAAATCGATATTTAAAAATAGCCTTCCGAAGCACAGTCTCGAAATTCGAAGAAACCAGTTCCATTGGATCCATAATATTGTAATATTATCGGATTTCAATTTTCGTAGCATTCAGAGTTATTGTGTGATCGTACGATATGCAAACGCGCTGAAATTTAAATTGAAAGTTTAATGTTTTAACTGGTCCAAAAAGCTATCTTCTCCATATGATCGAGTTGGACCTCGAAACCTTTTCCATTGTGTTTGGAATAGGGGCTTAAAATTATAAACGCCTAGCGGCACACTTCTATAGGAGATCGAGATTTTGAGTTGCAAAATTGATACGATTTAAATTTGAAATTAAATTTAAATTTAAAAATAATATATATTGGATATAATGTTTTGTCAGGACAATTTTTACACGTATAGGATTTTCAACACGTGTTCATCTTCATGCCTCTATGTTTACACGTGTTCGTTCGGTTCAAAATAACAAAAGAAACGAAAACCCTTTGTCGTTCAAAAAGAAAACGAACGAAAACTTTTCTTTTTCGTTCAAATCAAAAAAAATAATGGTCGAGCTTTGAATTCAATAATCCCCAAATGAAATTCGTTCATAAAAGAAAATTCAAAATGGCAGAAATAGATCCTCAAATAAAAAAATTCTATCGTTCAAAGAAATGGCCGAAGCCTGGGAAATCGAATCGATCGAACGAAAATATCGAGTCGAATCGAAGCAGTCAAGGTCGCGACTTCATCGGTTTGATTTATGCTCGATCGCACGTGAGCTGAAAGAGCGATATCGAATCGCGTGGCGGGAAAGGTCGAGGCGACTGTCGCGAGATGGATGGGTGGCGACACTCGTGGAAGTGGGCAGCGGCGTAAAAAACGCGAGCAGCTTGGGATCGCCGTAGGGAGTTGTTCGAGCTCGATCTGGGCTTGGTGTTTGCAAGTCGACAGTAAGGTCAAGAACTGTGAAGAAAACAATCTGGAATAAAAATGGATTGCATGCATCGTTAAAGGTGAGATCTTCTCACTCAATTGAAAAAATTTGAATTTAAAATTGTTGATTGTGTGCTTGGATGATAAATTATTATCAGTTGTATTAAATTAGACCCTATTCACCGCATAATAGCGGATGATATTATATGTAAACCCATATACCATGATATTCCACCCCGAAGTGGAATTGGTATTATATATATATTTGGAGTGATTGATTTCCCACATTATATAGCGGATGAGACCCATGCGCCGCATAATAGCGGATGATATTATATAAATACCATATACCGCGATATTCCACCTCGAAGTGGAATTGGTATTTAATTGTTGTGCTAACATCTATGGATGCAAGGAAACAGGTTAGAGCGATCCAACTGGATTCCTCAAATATTTAAATTTGTTTCAATATCGTGTATTGATTTATTTATAATCTATATATGATTATATTGATGATTGAAATTGTTGAAGGCTATAGTTTAGCCAAATATATTTTTGGTATCATAGGATACCAGAAATAAATATAATTAGATTTTGAAAATTAAAGTAGAAAAGCCTAGACCGTTACAATTAAAGTATTAAAGTTGATTTTTGAAATCCTATTGAATTAATTCCAAAATATGGGAAAAAGATTTTAATAAATGGATTTTGAATAATATTGTTTAAAAAATTGAATAATTTCTTTAAAATTGGATTTTAAATAGTTTGAAAGAAATAAAGGGATTTATTTTAAAAGGTAATAAATTTTTAGAAATCAAATTGAAAGTTTATTTGGTATTTGAAAATAAATCTTTGGGAAATCAATTTGAAAATTAATTTGGTGTTTGAATGAAAATTTGATTTGGTGTTTTGAAATAAATTTGGAAATAAATTTGGAATTTGATTTGGTGTTTGAAAGTGGATATGTGACGACCGCCCATGACCCCTGCACCGAATCTAAAGATAGAGCGCTGTAAAGTGTGCCAGGCGACCATGGACGATTGTCAAGGTAAGATTTAAAACAACAGAATCTATCGTATTACTCACAGCGCATGGACAAAATACAATAGAACATATGTACAGTGAAGCTTTACAGAACAAAATGACTTCATATAAAACTCCATAATAGTTGAATACAAGCATACACATAGTCAATACATCTAGCCTCACTACATATCTCTCAGAGAATACAAAACAGCGGAATATCCAGTACAAATAATAAGAAGATAATATGCAACCCTCCGGCTCGTCTTCGATATCAGCATCGTGAGAAGAGAACAACACCTGTCACCTGCTACCTAGTCTGCCCGTCCCAAAATGGACGAACAGCCCAAGGCAATAAGAATTAAAACATAAAGCCTTGAGTCAGACAACAGTCTTAGTGAGCAGTAAATCAACTAACAACATACCAAAAGAGCATAAAGGAAAAGGAATAGGAATACAACCCTCCCACTCCAACCTCATTCTACAGTGATAGCCCCCAGACACACACTAAGCAGAAGCAAACATAGCAGAGCATACAATTTAAAGTAAAGCTACTATCACTCGAATCAAGGGCGATGTTTTCCAAGTACCAAGGCCTAAATCAGATAAGCACCCAGAAAATACCGCTCTTGAGTCCGAATGACGATACAACCAAACATCCATGACTCTGGCTATCACTGTTATCATTGCTTCGATATCACCGTTAATTGAATGACCGGCACATTCTTTCAGCCGTCCGTCAAGGGCTAATGGAAACCCCGGTTCTAGACATAACTCCCGCATGTCGTCGCAGCCCGTGCCTAGGACTATCGAATCTGCCCGGAGTACTCGACCATCAACAGTTGGCCATTGGGACTATCGAATCTGCCCAAACGTACTCTTGCTTAGAGCATGCTAGAACCTTCAACAACGATGCTATCCAAGCCTCCTAGTCATCCTCCTCGACGACTATTCTCATATCCAATCATTATCCTCAACTCGAATCATATCACCGAGTTATCAACATGCTTGGAATGATCCCGTCTGGATTAGATCAAGTCTTCATCACATGATTGCCTCGCTTCATTACATCCTCGCAAAGCCCCATCTCATCATCACATCATCAAATCTATGCATAAGAGCTTCATCATCCCGCTACATATGCCACGAGCAGCTTTCCCAATTCAAGAGCTTTTCCCTTAGCTTTTGAATCACCTTCGACCTAAATCTAGTCATCAATCATCTAGTTCATAACAATCAATCAAATCAAACATCAATCCAAGCAATCAAGCATTCAAAAATGATCTAAGTAGACAATTATAACAATAATGGCATTTTCGTAATTAAAGAGTTGAAAGTCCAATAAGCATGAAAACATGGATTATATCTCTACAAACTTGATGAATGAACTTGCATAGGTTAACATATGATAAATGGATGTAACATCATCATGAACAATGGATCTATATGGATCTACACTTTGGATGAAGAAACTGCATGGAAATCACTATTTTAACACCAAATCGAGCCAACAATCCGATATACTCCTTTGGATCCGTGTGAGAGATAATCACCACTCACCAAATCACCAAAACAAACCATAATCAACACGCTTCAGATCTGGACAGCGAAGGATCGAGCTTGATCTATCACGAATCCGCTTCAAACGAAGAAATCTCTCTTGAAAAGATGAAGATCTTCAATCTAAGCTCTTGAATCTTCAATCTTGATCTTCGATTTGGATGGATGGAAGCACTAGATTAAAGTGGAGAAAAGAAGTGAAGAAGTGTAGAAGTCGAGCTCTCAAAATGGCAGCACTTCGTCGCTTCAAAATCCGGATCCCAAAAATGAAGAGAAGCTCTCCTATTTATAGCAGAAAATACCCTAAGTCGTAACTCGGCTATCTTCTTAAGTCGCTGCCGACTTAACACTATGCCGACCTACGACCTAAAAACCCCCACGACTTAACAGAGCCTCCGACCTAACAAAGCCCTACGACTTACGACCTATCGAGGCTTCGACTTATCACTTAGCGACCTAACCACAGGTGCGACCTATCACTTAAGTGCTTACGCGACCTAATCAACAAAGCGCATCAGCGACCTACGACTTAGCAAACTTGCGACCTAACTATCCTAGGTCGCCTACGACCTAACTCAACACGCTGGTCACGTGACCTAAAACTTACGCGACTTAACAATCTCGCGCGACCTACGACATAACGGGGTTACGACTTAATACCTTAGACTCTCACGCGACCTAACACTTGAGCCAACCTGCGACCTAACAACATACTAAGCTACGACCTAAGACTTACAAAACATTGCGACCTAACAACTTAGCACCCACGCGACCTAACATAAGTCGCGAACAAACTGGGATACGACCTAACTACTAAGTCATCTAGACGACTTAACCACTAACTCCTAAGTCATCTACGACTTAACTATTAAGTCGTTAACTAACTTATTCCTTAGGTCGGTCAATCTCATAGGTCGCTAACTCGAACTGCCGACCTAACACTTAACTCACCCAAACACTTAGGTCGCTCACAACATTTCCTTAGGTCGTTGCCGACCTAACTCTACCCCAGAATTACTTAGGTCGCCTACTCCTCTTTAGTCGGTCACTACCTTAAGTCGGCAACTCAACCCAGACTTATCCCTTAACTTGCCTATCCCCTTAGGTCGCAGATCTTCTCTAAGTCGCTCACGACTTATCTCCTAAGTTGCCAACAACATTTAGGTCGCGTACGACCTAGGACTTAGGCAATTTCAACCAAAATCTGAAGCAACTAGAAAATGCTGAAAATCCCAGATTTTGACAAACTTTTCGATCCGTAAAATACGGGTCGTTACATTCTCTCCCCCTTAGGAATTTCGCCCCCGAAATTCCAAGCAATCATAGCAATCAAAGACTATTCTGTACGCCTACCATCCATAGCAATCAACAATCCATGCATCCAATTCTAGCTTAGCGTACAGAATTCTAAGACTTAGAACAAGTTACAATATCGCGAGATGAGACGACACCTTAGGGCCATACCTTGAAGAGTTCAGGATGAGCTGCCTTCATCCTCTCTTCCACCTCCCACGTACAGTCGTTATCATCATCACTCCATTGTATCTTGAGCAACTTAACTACCTTCCTCCTAAGCTGTTTCGTGTCGGTTTCAACAACACGAAGCGGTTTACGAGGTCTTCTATCAACTGGATCAACTTCAAAATCTTCATAGCTATCTGCAGAAACTACTGCATTTGAGTCGTGCACATACTTCCGTAGATATGATACATGAAAAACATTGTGCACACTCGACATCTTCTCTGGCAACTCCAATCTGTAAGCGAGCTTTCCAATTCGCTCGATAATCGGGAATGGTCCAACAAATCTCGGAGTCAATTTTCCTCTCTTCCCGAATCGAATAACATTCTTCAGTGGAGAAATCTTCACAAAAACCATATCTCCTACGTCTAATTCCAAATCCTTTCGACGCTTATCGGCATAACTCTTCTGACGATCTTGGGCTGCCTCATTCGTTGCCGAATGACTTCTATACAATCCGAAGTCTGCCGAATCATCTCTGGCCCAAGTATCAGCTTCTCTCCAGTTTCCAACCAACACGTCGGAGAGTTACACGGTCTTCCATACAATGCCTCATACGGTGCCATACCAATGCTTGACTGGTAACTGTTGTTGTACGCAAACTCCACCAAATGAAGGTGATCTTCCCATGATCCTCCGAAATCCAAAACACAAGCTCTGAGGAGATCTTCCAAAACTCGGTTGACTCTCTCGGTCTGACCATCTGTTTGAGGGTGATAAGCTGTACTCAAACACAACTCGGTTCCCAAGACTTCCTGGAAGCTCTTCCAAAATCCACTAGTGAACAATGGGTCTCGATCGCTCACTATACTCTTCGGAATGCCATGGAAACGAACTATCCACTTAATATACAACTCAGCCAACTTTGATGCAGTCCTAGTCGATCGAACAGGAATGAATCGTGCACTCTTAGTCAGACGATCCACAATGACCCAAACCCCTTCATTTCCCGTTCTGGTTCTAGGCAATCCATCAATAAAATCCATCGACACTTGTTCCCACTTCCATGTAGGAACTTCTAAGGGCTGAAGCAATCCACTTGGCTTCTTCTGTTCAGCCTTTATCAACTGGCAGTTCATACACTTGGAAATAAAATTTCCAACATCCTTCTTCATACCTTCCCAATAGTAGGTTCTCTTCATATCCCGATACATCTTATTTCCACCTGGATGAATTGTCAACTTCGAGTGATGACTTTCCTTCAGAACTTCACTTCTCAATTCATCTATATCGGGAACAACTAGTCGTCCTTGCTTCCGAAGCCAACCCTCTCGATCGACCTCGAATCCTTTATCCTTTTCTGGATCCAATCCAAATTCCAATTCGTGGATAATCTTGACAAGCTTATCATCTCGCTTTTGACTCTCGCCAATCCTTTCCACAAGAGTCGGTCTTATTGATAAGTTTGCCAACATCTCAGGTTCCAATTCACATCTAGGCCTGAAGTCAAATCCAGCTAAATACTCGAGACTCTTCCATTCTGAAAACATGGCTCCCAATCCTGCATGTCTTCGACTTAACGCATCTGCCACTGCGTTACCTTTTCCCGGAGTATAAGCTATACCAAAATCATATGATGCTAAAAACTCTAGCCAACGTTGCTGCCGAAGATTCAAATCCTTTTGGGAGAAAAGATACTTCAGCGACTTATGATCCGTAAACAACTCGAATCGAACTCCCAATAGATAATGTCTCCACATCTTCAAAGCAAATACAATCGCCGCTAACTCCAAATCATGAGTTGGGTAATTCCTTTCATTCGGCTTCAGTTGTCGACTTGCATACGCAACAACTTTATTCTTCTGCATCAGCACTGCTCCAAGTCCCGTACCACATGCGTCGGTGTAAACCACCATCTCATCATTCCCACTTGGAATAGTCAAAACAGGAGCACTCGTCAGTCTCTCTTTCAGGATTCCGAAGGCTTGCTCACACTTAGCATTCCAACTGAACACTTGGTTCTTCTTCGTCAATCCTGTTAATGGTGCAGCTATCTTGGAGAAGTCTTTGATAAACCGTCGATAATATCCTGCTAATCCAAGAAAACTTCTCACATCTGATGCATTCTTAGGTCTAACCCAATCCTGGATTGCTGCCACCTTAGCGGGATCAACCGCTATTCCATTTCCAGAAATCACATGGCCTAAGAACCTCACTTCACTCTTCCAGAAGTGACACTTCGAAAACTTAGCCTTCAGCTGATGTTTCCGCAAGATTTCCAAAACAATACGCAAGTGCGTCTTGTGCTCTTCTTTAGTTCTGGAATAAATCAGAACTTGTTCAACTGATCTCTGAACACTCTATTCATAAGATCCACAAAATATGCTGGCGCGTTAGTCAATCCAAACGGCATTACCAGCCACTCAAAGAAACCGGATGGTGTCCTAAAAGCAGTCTTCGGCACACTATCCTTAGCTACTCTCAACTGGTGAAATCCCGTTGCCAAATCCATCTGAGAAAACACCTTTGCTTCGTGAAGCTGATCAAACAAGTCATCTATTCTCGGCAATGGATACTTGTTCTTCTTAGTCACCTTATTCAGCTCACGATAATCCACACACAATCTCAACGACCCATCTGCCTTGGTTGCAAACACAACTGGTGCACCCCACTCGGACACACTACGCCGAATGAATCCTTTCTGTAAAAGGTCATCAACTTGCACCCTCAACTCCTGCTGTTCCCTAGGCGCCATCCGCCTTAGAGGCATCACAACAGGTCTGGCTCCTTCAACTAGATCTATACGAAACTCGATCTCTCTATGCGGCGGCAACCCTTTGACTTCGTCAAAGACATCCTCGAATCCATTAGCGATCGGCACTGATGACAGTCCATCCCGTGGAACAACCAGCGAATACATGAAGCTCATGAAGACGCCTTCTTCATGCTTACATCGTATTACAACCTTTCGCCCCTCCACATTCTCGACTGTCACTTCCAACCTCTCGCAATCAACCTTTGCCGCATACTTTCTAAGCCAGTCCATACCCAAGATAATTCCGAACCCCGCAAAGTGCAGAACAAAACAATCACAAACAAAAGAGCAACCATGACTCGATACAACTAGACCACGGCATAACATACACAAACAAGACGAACCCCCAACTGGATTAGTCACAACCAATGGCCTATCAACAATATCCGGCTCCAAATCTAGCCGGCCTACTAGTTCATTACAAACAAACGAATGCGATGCTCCAGTATCAAACAAAACTCTAACTAGAATACCACATAGGAAAAGAGTACCTTGAACAACCACACTCTTTCCCTTCTCTTCAGCAGTAGGAGCTTTCGAAGACGACGGAACAGCTCCTAAAGCATAGGCTTGCACAATCTGCCTGTCCTTCCTCGGTTCTGGACAATTCTTCCTGAAATGCCCCGGCTTGTCACAGTTGTGACACTTCATCGGCACCTTAGGATTCTTACAATCCTTCGAGAAATGGCCCTTCTACTGACAGTTGTAGCAAGTCACCTCGCCTTTCGGCTTCTTCTGGCCATCCTTACCCTTCTGCTGCTGCTGCTTCCTCTTCTTATTTCCACCCTGCTGGGGTTTAGACTCTTCCCTGGTCACAGCAACAACAGATCCTTCCTTAGGAAACAGACTCTCATGCCTGAGAGCTTTTTCCACAAGCTTCTCAAGTGAATCGTCCAAATGATCCACCAACTGCCTCCCAAGATAACTATCCAAGCCGGTCATAAACTTCTCATTCTTCTAATAAGCAGATTCAATATATGACCGGGCATACTTGGACAAAGCTTCAAACTCAGAAACATACTCAAGAACAGATCTTCCACCCTGCTTGAGCTCTACAAACTTCTTGAACAGAACAGACTTCTGAGCTGTAGAAATGAACTTAGCTTCAAATCTGACTTGGAATTGCTCCCAAGTAATCTCTTCTTCCGGAGTAGTGATGGTAATAGAGTTCCACCAATCAGAAGCTCTCCCTTGAAGCTGCCTCGATGCCAACTTCCTCTTAGTTGCATCATCAATTCCCAAATCACCAAAGATCCTTCTACAAGCATCTATCCATCTCTGGACTTCGATAGTTGATTCTGTTCCTAAGAAAACCTTCCCTCCAAGAGCAGTATAATCCTTGCACAGCTTAGCAAAATCCACTGGTTTCGGAGTTTGGACTTGAACTCCAACATCAACTGCTGCCCCCGGAACTGGTATCCTCCTCATGATCGAAGTCATCATAGCTTCGAACATGGCTGCATAATCAGCAGTCTCTTCAGTAGCACGGCCTTCCCTAGCAGCTGGTCTCCCTCTTCGACTCATTCTCAATATCTATAAAAAGGAATGATTAGAACATCTAGAGAAACAACTGCATAAAGGACTCAACTCTACTAAGCTACTATATTATATATAGTATTCATCCATCAAAATACAATTACGTCTCTCATACGTGGTTACTTCAGCGAGCGTTGGGTAAAATCGATTAACCAATGCTCTGATACCAAATGTGACGACCGCCCATGACCCCTGCACCGAATCTAAAGATAGAGCGTTGTAAAGTGTGCCAGGCGACCATGGACGATTGTCAAGGTAAGATTTAAAACAACAGAATCTATCGTATTACTCACAGCGCATGGACAAAATACAATAGAACATATGTACAATGAAGCTTTACAGAACAAAATGACTTCATATAAAACTCCATAATAGTTGAATACAAGCATACACATAGTCAATACATCTAGCCTCACTACATATCTCTCAGAGAATACAAAACAACGGAATATCCAGTACAAATAATAAGAAGATAATATGCAACCCTCCGGCTCGTCTTCGATATCAGCATCGTGAGAAGAGAACAGCACCTGTCACCTGCTACCTAGTCTGCCCGTCCCAAAATGGACGAACAGCCCAAGGCAATAAGAATTAAAACATAAAGCCTTGAGTCAGACAACAGTCTTAGTGAGCAGTAAATCAACTAACAACATACCAAAAGAGCATAAAGGAAAAGGAATAGGAATACAACCCTCCCACTCCAACCTCATTCTACAGTGATAGCCCCCAGACACACACTAAGCAGAAGCAAACATAGCAGAGCATACAATTTAAAGTAAAGCTACTATCACTCGAATCAAGGGCGATGTTTTCCAAGTACCAAGGCCTAAATCAGATAAGCACCTAGAAAATACCGCTCTTGAGTCCGAATGACGATACAACCAAACATCCATGACTCTGGCTATCACTGTTATCATTGCTTCGATATCACCGTTAATTGAATGACCGGCACATTCTTTCATCCGTCCGTCAAGGGCTAATGGAAACCCCGGTTCTAGACATAACTCCCGCACGTCGTCGCAGCCCGTGCCTAGGACTATCGAATCTGCCCGGAGTACTCGACCATCAACAGTTGGCCGTTGGGACTATCGAATCTGCCCAAACGTACTCTTGCTTAGAGCATGCTAGAACCTTCAACAACGATGCTATCCAAGCCTCCTAGTCATCCTCCTCGACGACTATTCTCATATCCAATCATTATCCTCAACTCGAATCATATCACCGAGTTATTAACATGCTTGGAATGATCCCGTCTGGATTAGACCAAGTCTTCATCACATGATTGCCTCGCTTCATTACATCCTCGCAAAGCCCCATCTCATCATCACATCATCAAATCTATGCATAAGAGCTTCATCATCCCGCTACATATGCCACGAGCAGCTTTCCCAATTCAAGAGCTTTTCCCTTAGCTTTTGAATCACCTTCGACCTAAATCTAGTCATCAATCATCTAGTTCATAACAATCAATCAAATCAAACATCAATCCAAGCAATCAAGCATTCAAAAATGATCTAAGTAGACAATTATAACAATAATGGCATTTTCGTAATTAAAGAGTTGAAAGTCCAATAAGCATGAAAACATGGATTATATCTCTACAAACTTGATGAATGAACTTGCATAGGTTAACATATGATAAATGGATGTAACATCATCATGAACAATGGATCTATATGGATCTACACTTTGGATGAAGAAACTGCATGGAAATCACTATTTTAACACCAAATCGAGCCAACAATCCGATATACTCCTTTGGATCCGTGTGAGAGATAATCACCACTCACCAAATCACCAAAACAAACCATAATCAACACGCTTCAGATCTGGACAGCGAAGGATCGAGCTTGATCTATCACGAATCCGCTTCAAACGAAGAAATCTCTCTTGAAAAGATGAAGATCTTCAATCTAAGCTCTTGAATCTTCAATCTTGATCTTCGATTTGGATGGATGGAAGCACTAGATTAAAGTGGAGAAAAGAAGTGAAGAAGTGTAGAAGTCGAGCTCTCAAAATGGCAGCACTTCATCGCTTCAAAATCCGGATCCCAAAAATGAAGAGAAGCTCTCCTATTTATAGCAGAAAATACCCTAAGTCGTAACTCGGCTATCTTCTTAAGTCGCTGCCGACTTAACACTATGCCGACCTACGACCTAAAAACCCCCACGACTTAACAGAGCCTCCGACCTAACAAAGCCCTACGACTTACGACATATCGAGGCTTCGACTTATCACTTAGCGACCTAACCACAGGTGCGACCTATCACTTAAGTGCTTACGCGACCTAATCAACAAAGCGCATCAGCGACCTACGACTTAGCAAACTTGCGACCTAACTATCCTAGGTCGCCTACGACCTAACTCAACACGCTGGTCACGCGACCTAAAACTTACGCGACTTAACAATCTCGCGCGACCTACGACATAACGGGGTTACGACTTAATACCTTAGACTCTCACGCGACCTAACACTTGAGCCAACCTGCGACCTAACAACATACTACGCTACGACCTAAGACTTACAAAACATTGCGACCTAACAACTTAGCACCCACGCGACCTAACATAAGTCGCGAACAAACTGGGATACGACCTAACTACTAAGTCATCTAGACGACTTAACCACTAACTCCTAAGTCATCTACGACTTAACTATTAAGTCGTTAACTAACTTATTCCTTAGGTCGGTCAATCTCATAGGTCGCTAACTCGAACTGCCGACCTAACACTTAACTCACCCAAACACTTAGGTCGCTCACAACATTTCCTTAGGTCGTTGCCGACCTAACTCTACCCCAGAATTACTTAGGTCGCCTACTCCTCTTTAGTCGGTCACTACCTTAAGTCGGCAACTCAACCCAGACTTATCCCTTAACTTGCCTATCCCCTTAGGTCGCAGATCTTCTCTAAGTCGCTCACGACTTATCTCCTAAGTTGCCAACAACATTTAGGTCGCGTACGACCTAGGACTTAGGCAATTTCAACCAAAATCTGAAACAACTAGAAAATGCTGAAAATCCCAGATTTTGACAAACTTTTCGATCCGTAAAATACGGGTCGTTATAGGATATTTGGAAATTTAAATTCACAAAGGGAATTTATAAAGGAAAGGGAAAATTGTTTTAAAAATAAATATTGGTTTATTTTTAAAAGTGTGGAAATAAATTTACGGATTGGAAATGTAAATTGAAATAAATCGAGAAAGGGTTTATTAATTGGTTTAAATGGACCATTTTGAAATGGAAAGTGTATTTTCCTTGGAAAGCCGAGTATGTTTTCAAAGTAGTTTTTAAAGTATAAATTAAAAGTTCTAGAGTGAAGAAAGTATTTTCGTAAATTGTTTCTAAATCTTTAAAGTGAAGATTTATTTCAATTAATTATAGAAGTGATTATTTAAGGATTTAATTGATATTGATGTTAAAAAGGGTTATTTAAATAGTTATACTCTATCTAAAGATTTTATTTTAAAATTAGTTTAGACTTGAGTTTTTATATGAGATATTAGTATAATATTTTCATAACTAATATTTTTAAATAAAGTGTTTTAAAATAGTTTTTATTTTAAACGTTTCCAAGTATATTTTGGATAAGTGATTTAAAACTATTTCAAAGTATTCGACCTTGGCAGATTTTCAGTGGAAATAAATAGTATCGGGAATTTTATTCCGCGAGGGAAAAATGATTTGAAATTGGTTTTCAAAGTGTTGAGGTGTTAAAAATATATCTTGCGAAGATATTTTGAAAATAAGTAATTGGGGAAAATTATTTAAATCTGGTGATGTTGTGAATATTGATTGATAGTTAAATAACCGACTATCAATATTGGCCTTTGTAATGGCACTTGAATTTGTTTTTAAAACAAGCGCTCATTATTCGGTTAAGCCGGGAGAGGACTTTATGTCATAAAGTCCATTTTGAATAATGATACGACGAAATGAGATTGCATTTGAAGATGGTGTTGAAGACCGGGTATTTTCGAAAGCGAAAGGATTACCTGTCGAATGTCTCTGCACCGAGTTGCTCCGGTATAGAGATTTTATCACTATTTGTGATGGGGAGTCCGGACATGATTAGTGAATATCTGGATTGCAAGGACTTCTTTGGAAGTGCCTTCGGTTCTGTTCGAACCCGGAACAGACTTGTATGGATGTATGTCTGACGTTACACTTTGAGATGCAAAGCTGGTTTCTATCAAATACATTTCTGTTGGTGGCGGAGAATTTATTCTCTTAGCTTAACACCCTTCTCTGAGACATACGAGCTTAGAGGTTATATAGTTGATGGTTACTAGTGATACATTCCCAATTTGTTAATGTGGCATGCAGAGTGTTGCTGATCATTGGTTGATCGAAGCATGGCTTTTGTGAAAAGCATAGCTTTGTGGACGAGACTTCGTCGGTCCTCACACCCCGGAAAATGGTCGAAACAGGAAGGATACGGCAAGGTTATGGGGGTCGAGCCCCTAAGGGTATGTGCATTTTCCTTCTGGATAAAAAGTGATATCATGGTATGGAGCTCATATATTTACTTATGTTGATTTTGAAAGTGGTATCATGGTATGGAGCCCAGATATTTTACTTATGTGGTTGTTGGTTGTCAGGATCCCAGATTAAAGGTTGGTTACGACCGGAGGATGGCATACTCGGGTTACTTCCAAGCATGGGTAATCCGGCTTTGTGTTGGCAGAGAGCCAAGGTGGTTCTCGGGGCGTCCCTCCAGAGGCGTTCCCATTCGGTAAGGAAGTTCCTTAGCCTGACCATTTGTTGGAAATCCAAAGAAACAATATGTGCCCTGTATGGTTTTTAGTTGTATAACCTGCCATTTAATTATGGTGGTGACCCGCCGTTTAAGTGGTAGCTATAGTAGGCATACAATAATGGTTGTATGCTGGCTAAGATTAATGTTATACTTTCGAAATGTTTTCCACTATGCACTAATAATAATATCAAAAAGATTTTTGTGTTTGAAGTATGTTTGACTATCATAAGGAGAAATCTCCTCCAATTCTGCGTTTGCATTGTGTGTGTGTGGGGAGGCCTTATGGTAGTTTCATTTTCCAAAAGCATAAACGAATTTCTTTTTATACAAATAACTGTTTTTAAGATCTCACACCAGTCCCTTGACTGACCTGGAGTTTATTGTTCCCTTTCTAAACTCTGGGTGCCTATAATTTTCCACACGGGCAGCCTAGAGTCAGGTTATCATTATTCTAGAGCGAAGCCAGAAAAGATGCTGTGGAGATCTGGAGGCAAGCTGGATGGCGAGACGTATTATGTATACTATGTAGTATCTGCTGCATTTGGGTTTGTGTAAGACAAATTTCTATGTAGGCAAGTTATTATAACTGCCAGTGTTGTGTGTTGTTGTAAACTCTGATGATGTATGTATAAACTGATATAGTTCTTTGTTTTAAAGATTATTCATTTATATATTATATATGGTTCCGCTGCGATTGTGAGATTCTGATATTGTTTCTGTTTCTTCTTCTACCTCTTTCTTCTTTAACCTTAATGATTCGGTTTTTCGGCATTCGATGGTTCGACATTTAATACAGTGGGCGTATTGATGTCGACTTTCGGAAGTCGAAAAATTGGGTCGTTACAAAGTCGTATGCTGGTAGGAAGATGCACATGAGAGAGGAAGTTAGTTAGGTAATTTATTTATTTAAATTAATTTATTAGTAAATTAATTGTTTCTGATAAATTAAATCTTATAAAATTTCATAAATTGCTTGTACGAGGTCCAAAAATCATGAAACAAATTTCATTGGGATCGTATGAATATATTCTATGCACTGGATTTGATTTGGAACGATCAGCAAAATTAAATATCAAGGTGAGTAAATCCTACTCAGCTGGATTGCTAGTTTTAATTTAAAATATTAAAAATAAATTATTGGATGATTGGTTGGATTTGATATATATAATTTATCAGTTGGTTATATTGTGTATAGTAGTATATATATTAGTAGTTGGATATTATTCCCGCCGTTGGAGCGAATGAGACCCAATGCGCCCCGCATAATAGCGGATGACCTACATTACCGCGATATCCCCCTTGAAGTGGGATTGGTATTTTATGTTATCTATCATCGGTGGATGCAGGAAAACAGGTTGGAGGGATCCAACTGGATTTCTCAAATATATATATATATATTGATTGTTTTCATATATAGTAATATATGATGGAATTGGATAATCTATTATAGATTGTTGTGTGGATTGAATGTTTGGATGCTATAATAGCACTGGCCTTAATTTTGGCATTTTAAATACCATAAAATATTAATTTTGAATTTAAAAGAATTAAAAAGAAGATTTTGTATATAAAAATATTTATAATGGAATTTGAATTATTTTAAAAGAAAAGGATTTGGATGAAACAAATTGATAATGGGTTGTACTTAACTATGCTTAAAATATTTTAAATAGAGATTTTAAAATAAATTATGTAAAGGATTTTTAAAAATAGATTTAAAATGATATTTCTTAAAAGAATATGGAAAGAAGTTAAAAATCAATATTTAAAATATATTTGTAAAATAAATACAATTTATAAAGAAATGGATTTATAAAATGAAATTTTATAAATGAGATTATTTTTATAAATAAGAAAAATCCAAGTGAATCTATAAATTTTTAAACGATGTTTATAAATAAGGGAATGATATCAGTCAATAAATTGGAATATAAATTCACAGTGTGAATTTATATCATAATATGGAAATGGGTTTTTGAAAAAATAAAATGGATTCTATTTTGAAAAGTGAGAATGGTTATGGAATCGAAAAGAAATCGATGTGTTGTGAATCAAGAGGGATTTATAAATTGAAATTGGTATTGAGATTTTAAAAATATATTTTTATTAAGAAGTTAAGTTGTTTTAAAGGGGAAATTTTATTTATTTAACTACATAATTTAAAACTAGTTATTATTAAAATACTTCGAAAGGTGGATTTTTCAAATATTTGATATTAATTGGAATAAATTCCACTTTTTTATAAGCTTTGCAAATCGATTAGTTTATTTAAAATGATTTAGAAACGGGTTATTGTTGTTTATTCAAAGTGTTTTAATATTTTTAAATAATTACTTAAAACGTACTTTAAAAATAAATTATTATTCTTTTAAAATACTTATTATATTTATAGTTTTGAAATGATAGAAATTTATTTATAAATTCTCTCGAGGTTTGTAAATGGAGTTTATTAAACAGATATGATTTTACAAGAGAAATCGTATAGTGGAATTTTGGAAACTTATGGATATTTTTGAATTTGTTGAAATAAGATAACTTTGAAAAATGAATTAGAATTCATAAAAGAAGTTATAAATGGAGATTTGGAATTGTAGACAAGTGTAATCAATTTTGAAAATATTAAATGAAATTAATTAATGAATTCCGGAACCTATAGAATTTGGTATAAGTGGGTTAAGGAATTTTCAAATAAATTGTAAAAGATTTTGAGAAATAGGAATAAATGGAATATTTCCTAAGTATTGGAAATAAATGATTTTGGGAAAATATACTCATAAATATTTCCTAAGTATTGAAGTATAATTTGAATTCGAAATATTTCTAAGTGTTGAAGTGGTGAATAAAATAGCCTGTTACGGATAAGTATTTGAAATTGTTTCCAAATATTAAAATACTGGAAGAGCTTTGAATATATATACATATCTTTGAAAGATATTTTGAATGAATGTTTTGATTATGTATAAGACAAGGTCTAGTAACTGCTTATGAGTGTAATTTTATAGTTAGATAACCAACTATCAAAATCTGGCCCAATTCATTGATCGTTCCGAAGAGATCGGGATCAGATTTAATTATCCGAAAACTACTTTGATCCAATTTGTGCGTTACGAATTGTGATATCTCAAAGCTAATGGAGATGGTGATATTGAAGGGGATTTGGTTTGTTCAGACCCAGAACAACTTGTATGAATGAATGTTATCAATGCATCGTTGCTTGGAAGGAAGTGTTAGTATTTCAAGTATGAATGCTATCCTAAAGGTAAACATAGCCTCAAGCCTCATCAACCGAGAAATGACCGAAACAGGGCATGCAGCAGGGCTAAATGGGTCGCACCCAAGTAGGGTATGTTATCACTTTTCTAGATACCCTCAGATATATTAAATTACGGAAATGGTTGTGCATGGATAGAGAGCGCTCGATAAGGGTGGGAACACCCGGGGTGATAACATATTTGGTACTAGTAGTCAAGTGCTAGGCTGGTCCTATGTGGCAGGGTACAAGATGTTCTTGTCAGACCCAGGTGCACTGGTCTAGAGATGCACTCATTGGAAGGTAGTTCCTTACCTGGTCATAGTGTGGAATCCATTCTCTAATAAGTGTCGTACGGTTTTGATTGTGCCAAACTATGTTGAAATGTGAGATGCAAGCATTTAAGCTATTTTCTAATTTACTTTCTATAGACACTACTATAATATTAGATGATTTTGATATAAAAATATTTTGGTTATCGTAAGGTAAAAACCCGTCGTGTTATGTGTGACATGATCTTACGTGATACCTTTGTTTCCAAAGGATTTTTGAAAAAAGTAATAATTCAAATTGAGTGTGTTTTCTCATGCTAGTTTTCCAGACAGACTTGGCTGTTATTTTATTATAATATTCGAGTCAGACCGAGTATTATAGGTTCAGGTTAGGATGCTATGGAGCTTAGGAGATGAGCCGGAGAAGTCTCAGACGTATTTCACGTACTTGGTTATATTCCGCTGTGTATGTAGATTGCATAGTAATCACTGGTAAGGACAAGTATAATAACTGTCCATATTGATTTATTGATTGTTGTACTCTGATGATTGTATGTATATAAATAGTTACAGATTCTTTTGTATAAAAATATGTTATTATATATTATATTTGTTCCGCGGCGATTGTGAGATTCTGTGTTGTTTCTATTTTCTTCTATCTCTTTCTTCTTCACCCCTAATGATCTGGTATTTCCGGCACTCTATTTCTCGGCATGCTATACAGTGAACATATTGATGTCGATTTTCGAGGGTCGAAAATACCGATCGTTACAAAACATCATTTGTTATCACCTTTAAATAAACCTTTTGTTTAGGTAAACTCCTTTCTATAGACAAGTTATCATTTATGAATATCTTGATAAAATAATTATTTAACTTGCAAAACCATTAATAAACCCTTAACCTCAAATTGATTAAAGAATTAAAATAAATTCAAAATCTTACTTTATAATTTCAAAATGAGGCTTAGAACTCCCAATGGTACTAATTTAAGTTACCTTTCAATTTCAATTCTAGTTTACTACATAGTTATTTACATAGGTCAAGATATATGTGAATACAACTCATATCCAAATCAAAAAATTATCATGTCAATATGAATTAACTAACATATACATGTCCAAATCATAATAGCAGGATGGTGATTTGTCCTGCTGAACAAATTTCCAAACAATTCAATCAATTAATAGTAGGGGAATTTATTCTGCTAAAAATATGTCCAAACAATTCATATCACTTATACTATAGCAGAATGAGGATTTATTCTGCTAAAAGATGTCATTTAATCTTCCTAATCATATAGTTTACTTAAGGGCTCGGACAAGAGATCATTTGATATGGAATCGATTTACTTTAAAGGAAAATATATTCATTTCAGTTTAAAAATCACCTTTTAAAACTTTTAATAGATTTAATCAACTAAAATCCTAATTAAATTTTAATTAAGCCTAATTAAATCAAGATTAAATCATAATTAAACTCTAATTAGATTTAATGAACTCATATAAGTCCTAATCAACCACTTAATGAATCTTAGTTGAGGTTAAGTCAAATCGTTATTAGTTAACCCCTAATTAATTAAATATTAATTAAATAATCACTTAATTATTTAATAATTAATCTTAATTAAGTAATTATCAACCACTTAGTTAATTTTTTTAATCATAGTAAACCTTAATTAAAACTTAATTAATCAAATAATAGTTATTAACTTAACATAAGTGTGATTTAATCACTAATTAAGTGCTAATTACCTTTTTATTAACTAATTAATTAATTAATTAATTAATTAAATTATTAAATTTCTAAACCTTAATCGCTTTTAAATATTACTAATTAAGTTTGAAAAAAAAACATTTGTAAAACAATTTCAAAAACAAAACATTTGAAATCAAAGTTGAGAAAATCCGTCGAACTGCATTTATAGCGACTATCGCTATGGACGCACTTCGCTTTAGCATAATTTAAAGCAAAACTCTTCACTTGACTTTACTTTTCATTATTCAAAACACTTTTGAAAAGTTTTATAAATTTAAGACTAAATTTACAAACTTAAAAAAAACTATTTTAAACTTTTGAAAACAAAATCAATTCCATTCGGATCTCAAAATCCATCGTGACACACACAAGTTGTTAATTTTGTTTTCAAATCATACAACCATGGTTCAAACCACCATCAACATCATACAAATGCTGTAAAGACCCGCAAATCCGTCTTCCGAAAACCCGACACTGCTACGTCCACTGTAGCAATTGCCGAACAATCGGATGGCGAAAACGCGAAACTTTAATATTTAAAAGAAGAGGAGGAAGAGAAGATAGAAGAAAAAGAGAAGAAGAGAGAAGAACAACAACACAACATCAGATACAGAAGCAGAAAACAATATCAGAATCTCACATATCGCAGCAGAACAATTTATAATAGATAAATGAATATCATTTAAAAACAAAAGAATTATATCTGTTATTACATTACATCACATCATATCATCAGAGTCAATAAACAACAATGGACAGTTATATAAACTTGTCCTCATACAGGATACACAGCGGAATAAATACTATCAGATACAAATACTACGTCTCGTCACCCAGCTTATCTCCAAGCTCCAGAATATCCAGAATATCCTGATAACATAACTCTAGGCTGCCCGTGTAGAAATTGGTGGGCACCCAGAGTTTAGAAGGGAACAATAAACTCCAAGTCAGTCATGGTGACTGGTGTGAGATCGTAAAACAGTTATTCTTTATAACAACAAAAATATTTTTAAATCAATTCGAAATGCTTTTGGAAAATGAAACTACCATAAGACCTCCCACCACACACACAATGCAAACGCAGAATTGGAGGAGATTTCTTCTTATGATAGTCAAAGATGCTTACTACGCAAAATCAAATCCTTTTTGATATTATTATTAGTGCATAGTGTAGAAAACATTTCGAAAGTATAATATAAATCTTAGCCAGCATAGGCATTCCGCACTTATGCCTACTATAGCTACTATGTTCAATAGCAGGTTACCGCCACATTCCATAGCAGGTAATACAACTAAAACCGTACAAGTCACGTATTGTTTCTTTGGATTTCCAACAAATGGTCAGGCTAAGGAACTTCCTTTTCCACGATGGGTACGTCCCTGGAATAGACGACCCGAGAACCTAACCGGATCTCTGCCAACACAAGGCCGGGTTACCTCTGCAAAAATAGGTAACTACTGACACGCGTATGCCATCCCCCGATCGTCACCGATCTTCCCGAGGATCCCCGATTCGCAACAAACCACATAGATAATAATAATGCAGTAACCACAGAGGTTAAGTATCTGGGCTCCATACCATGATACCACCTTTACCCAGAAGGAATGACATACACTAAGGGGCGCTACTCCCTAGAACCTTGCTGCATCCTTCCTGTTTCGACCATTTCCGGGGTGTGAGGCTCGACGAAGTCTCGTCCACAAAGCTACGCTTTCTACAAAAAGCCCTGCTTCGGGTCAAACAAAATGATCAACCTATGATCACAAAGATATAAGATCAAACAAATGATCATATCACAAATGATCAAACACCGATCATTTCACAGCAACACTCAGTATGCCACGTTACCAAATTGGGATATATCGCTGATAAATTTCAACTACATAACCTCTGAGCTCGTACGTCTCAGAGAAGGGTGTTAAGCTAAGAGAATAAATTCTCCGCCACCAACAGAAATGTATTTGAAAGAAATCAGCTTTATATCTCAAATTGTAACGTCAGACACACAATCCATACAAGTCTGTTCCGGGATCGAACAGAACCGAAGGCACTTCTCACGAAGCCCTTGCATATCCGGATAATTTTCAATCACGTCAGGACTTCCCGTCACTAAGGGTGATAAAACCTCTAAATCGAAGATCAGTCGATGTAGAGTAACTCGACGGTAATCCTTCCATTTTCAAAAATATCCGGTCTTCATCACCGGTCTTCGAATGCAATTCATAACGACGTATCACATATTCGGAATGGGTTATACGACCCCATGGTCCTTTCCCGGCTAACCCGAATAGTGAGCGATTATTCAAAAATAAGTGTGGCATTCAAATTCATCCAATTCACAACAAATACCATTCAGGGTAATTATTGATAGTCGGTTATTTAACTATCAATAAAGATGCGCAACATCATCAGATTTCAAATAATTTCCCAAATTATTTCATCTTTCAAAATATCTTTTACTAGATATAAAATTTCCACACTTAACCGTTTGAAAACAAATTTCAAATATTCAATTTCCACATTTCATTTTATCTTTGAAGATAAAATCTCAAAACAGTTCATTTCATATTGGAAAAGCATTTCCATACTTATGAAAAAAATAAGTATTTCACAAAACCATTTATTTTCTACACTTAGAAAATATTCGATATACTTAAATCAATATTAAGTATACATTTCATTCTTTAAGGAAATCATTCTCTTTAAACACATTTATTTGAGTCAAAACGAATGTTACGTAAAACATCGTTACGACGACTCGAAATCACTAGTATAGGGATTCGGATTTTAATAGATGTATAAATCCCAATACTACATCAAAACATTTCCTTTCGGAAATCATTTACTATAACAACAGTGTTATAGTCCATCATTTCCTTATTTTTCGAAAACGTCTATTTCAACAATAAATGTTGAAATCTATGATTTCGATAGTTCACACGTTTTAAAACATCTTTTAAAACAATTACTTCCTCTTAAATATCCCTTTCCCAAACATATCTATTTTACTTAACAATATATTCACTGTCCAAAATCGTGAATATACTTCACTAATTACATTTCACTATTTTCTACACGTTTTATTTCAATAATAATTCGCTATTCAAAATCGCGAATATATCTCCTTTGATAACCTGCTACATTTAATTTATCAAATTCAATTGATCTCGAATTTATAAAACAACGTTTTATAAATTCTCTTTCTATCTTTATTTTATAACCACTTTGATTTATAAATCTTCTTTATAAATCAATTTTATAGATATTCCATTTAAAGGCAAAATCCAATTTCCAAGTAACCTTCTTATAATCTTTTATTCTACAATTCCATTCATTTTATAACTTCATACTTTATAAATCTATAAAACTTCAAATTTTATAGATCTATAAACTTCAAATCTTCACAATTTATAATCCTATAAATTTCCTATCTTTACAACTTATAATTTTATAAGTTTCATATCTTTACAAATTTAACACTTATAAAACTCGTTTAAAATTCCAATAATTTTAATTGATAAATATCAATTTTTGTACATCTTTTATATCCATCGTTTTTAATAATTCGAAATCCACATTTAAGCTATTTTATAAATTACTTAACTGTTTATTTCAAAAATCATCTCTGGGTTATATTTCACCTAAAATCTTAACCTTTATAACTTTAATAATTTTAACGTTTGTAAATTTATTCGAAAATTTAATAACGTATACTTACAAATAATCACTTTAAAAATTCTTTTTAAAGTTAAAATCGTTATTTTTAAACTTCAAAATTTGAACCCGATGATGCAACGCATCAATTAGTCCATCACAACATCAAACATCATATATCATCACATGATAACAGAATATATATCAACATCTGTAAATAAATAAATACAGTTGAGGAATCCAGTTGGATCCCTCCAACCTGTTTCCCTGCATCCAAAGACGTTAGCACAATACCAATTCCGCTCCAGTACGGAATTATCGCGGTATATGGGTTTTTATAAATCCGCTTACTAACGGCGCAATAGGGTCTCATCCGCTATACGAGGCGGGAAATCATCAATCCAATATATACATATGCCAATATGTATATACTGCTATATATATAGATATATCCTATTATATCTAATAGCACATCAACATAGCAATCATATCAAACAATAAATAACTGAAAATTCCACTTCAATTTTGAGTGAGAAAAATCTCACCTTAGCATTTATATTTGCAATCCCATTTCCAAACCGATCCTTCTTTTGTTTTCTCGACTTTAACCTTGTATAAATAATTTATACAATCTATTAAGATTTGAAATGAAAAGATCGAATAACCACTTTACGTTTGGTAATTTTAATTCACTAGTGATTTTATTTTAAACTGATTTCTTCTAGTAAATTTATTTAACAAAAAATTAAGTTTAAAACTAAATTCAATCCAACATTTATTTTATAAAATATTCTTATCGATTAAAATAACTTAATAAGTTTATTAACAGATTTATCACAGTCCCACTTTATTTAAAATAAACTGGTGAGTTTAAACTGGATATAGGTATTTCCCATTTAGAAATCTTATATATGTAATTTTCTTTACTGTATATAAACTAATAGCAATTTCCTTTACTGTTATCAACATTAACCTATATATATATATTTGTAAAAGATCCTGGATTTAAAAATTTAAATATATACATTTAAATTGAGAAACAATTTTATACCTCGACTTCAACCCTGTCGAGTTCGAAAATCGAACGAAAGCCTAAAACCATCTCTGCCGAGTTCGATGAACCACTCCACAACGCTGCATCTCGCGCTCGCCATCAACAATGCGCCACGCTCGAGAACCCCCCCTCGCCTCCAGTCGAACGCGAGTGCCCACGCTCCCAGAATCGCCTCCGACTCTACCTCCACCTCGATCACGAGCCACTGCCGCTCCATGCCCTTCCTCGTCGCCAACATCATCAACATCGCCGCGTCGAACTCGAAGCCCTAACTCGACCGGCACCTCGCGCGAGCATCCTCTGCTCGACATCGCCTCACACTCGCATCGCGCGATACTACCTTCCTCGTGCTCGCGACCACTGCTGCCTCGAAATTTCGATCGCACCCCTACCCTCGTTGCCTCGCGTGCCCCCCAAGATTCCATCTCGCGACCAATTTTTATTTGAACGAGATTTTGTTTTTAGGAAAAGGGAATGAGAATTTCTTTTAGAATGAGGGCGGTTTGGGTTTTATTTGTTCGAACGAGAATGTGAAGTGGGCTACGGCCATTTTCTTTGTTTCTTCGAACGAGATGATTATCGTTCGGTTTTGAATCTGAGGGGAAGAGGACGTATTTGAAAACGAAAGAGTATGGGTAACACGATTTTTGTTCGTGATTCTCTGCGTGATTGAAGGAGATGAACGTGTGGTGATGTTGACCATTTTAAATTTAAATTCAAATTTAAATTCGATAAAGATTTTTAATGCGTTTACACGCCGTACGATCACGTATTGACTCCGAAAAATACGAAAATTGAGATCCGACAATTATTCAAAATTACGGACCCAATGGAACTAGTTTCGTTCAATTCTGAGACTGTTCAAAAATTGGCTATTTTTACAGTCGATAATTAAATATTAAAATATTCAATTTTCATAGATTAACTCCAAATTCACTTTTAAAAGTTCTATAACCTTTCTATAACTCCTGTATGATTAAATATAATTTTACAAATCATTTTAAAATCACATTTAATCCAGATTTCAATTATCTCTGGAATTTAACTATTAAATTATCGATTTAATTGTCAAATAAAATCCAATATTCGAAAAATAAATTATTCGACTTCTTAATTCTACTTATCAGTATTTAAAATTAATTAAATATTCGAATTTTAATTATCAAAAATTCTGGGTCGTTACAAATGCATTCCATTCACATAAATAATCATATACTTATGCCAATATATGTACGATTTCAACCTCTTGTAATGACACATCAACATTCAGCCAATACATAACCAAACTACCCATCCAATTCAATATCAACTAACATGATACTTAACTAACATTTTTACCATAATATTATCATATCATGAAGCAAATATAAGGCTAATAAATTCCCAAAAATAATAGAGTTTACTCACCTTAAAGCTCGACAAAATTCCACTCGAACCTTAGAAACTGAGCTCGAAAATTTGTCACTTTCCCATGGATTTTTGGACCCCTAATCTCAGATTTTAAAAGAGTTATTTGAAGGAAAGTTTTAGAAAATTTCCTTCTCTACCATTTCAATGAAAGAATTACTTAAAAAGGTTAAATTTTAAGGAAGTTATGGTCTAAAGAAGATGAACCATTTTCAGGTATAAAACCGAGGGTCGAAAAATACTCTGTAAAGAATCGAAACTTTTCTCCAGCTATGCTCAAAACTAGAGAAAGTGATCTAAGAGAAAGTTGAAGCTACTAAAATTTCAGATGATTTCAAAAAAAGTAAATCTTGATTTGAGTTTGGGATGAGGATTAAATGGCTGACAGAAAATGAGTGAAAAAGAGAGGAAAATGAGGGCTATTTATAGCAAAGTGTTCATGTCTAAGGTCACATCAACTTATTTTTATATATGTATATAATTTTATAATAATGTTGTCTAGTCACATCACTCCTTTTAAAAATATATATTTATATATAATTATTATGTGTTGTCACATCAGTCTTTTTATAAATATATATATATATATAATTATGTGTTGTTACATCAGTCTCTTTATAAATATATATATATATATATATAATTATTATGTCTAGTCGCATCAATCTCTTTATAAATATATATATAATTATTATTATGTCTAGTCACATCACTAGTTAAATTTAAATTAATCATAAGATAATATTTTAAGTATATTATCATCTAGTTAATTAACTCTTATATATGTATATATATAATGCACAAAGACGAACAGCGTTTCGACAACTTTTCGGTGTTGAAAATTCGAAATTTCGAAAAACGTTCTTCAACCACATTTTCTATTTTCCTACAAACTATTTAATTTGGTAAACAAATTTTGAAAACGACTTTACCATTATTATGAATTAATTAAAAAGAGTTTATTTATTTATAAAAATTCATTTATTGACTATATAAAATATAAAATTGCCTAGTTTAAGTGACCAAAACCCTAGGTCGTTGCATTCTACCCCCTTTAAAAGAATTTTATCCTCGAAATTACACCTCAAGAACATCCTATTGCTATCAATAAGTCAGCGTGATGTTCATAGACCATTCATAACAAAATTTGATTTGATCACCACTCGAATACATAACTTCACCTCCGAACTAGTATCGCTTACCTGATTCTCTAGTCAGGACTCTGATCAGGTTCCTTGATTTGGAACCTCTTTTCTCCTTGCATAGTTAGATACTATGATAGAAAACTTTGGTCCCCTACCAAAAAGTCCTCATCAAATGCTCGCCTTCAAAAATCGAGTAATGGATCCTTATTCGGAAGGTGTAAAACACCTCAAAGTCATATACTCGAATCTTAGATCAAAACTACATGAGAAAGAGACATGATCTACGCCCATCCAATGCACTCATTTTATTGGTTCCCTCTGATACCAATTCTATTTCCACAAAAGCTATTTATGAAAACATTTCATAAAACTAATTTATGTTCAACTTATACAATTTTTCACTACATCCTGAGAGTATATACTCTTATTAGATTCAACTATTCCATTTTGCATTTATTTTCTTAATAAAACTCAAGATCCAAATACCCAACTTTTATTTCAAAAACTTTTTGAAATGAAACTCTATATTTCAATTATAGAAAATATATATCTATAGTCTGAGTAACTCCAAAATGATACTAAGGGACTGGTACTATCAAACAACATCATACATTTCCTTACCAAGAAGGATAATACTCAAGAGAAGTGTTTACCATCTGAACATATCTCCTTCCCAAATTTAAGTTATTTTAGAGCCAATCGAACTAGTTAACTTTAAAATATTCTATTTATTCCGAAATCCCTTTTTTGAAACAATACTTCACATTTTTCAATAAAACATTTATCACTAACTTGCTTTGGGGTCATTCGGGTAAACTTGTTTTAATTGTACAATGATAAAGAGGATAATTTACTAAGTATCTCACAACGTTCGCCTAGGCAAACATCTGATCGTCACTAAGAAGATTATTCTGATTACCAGAAAACAATCAAAACTCATTCGCCTTATCCAATCCAAAGATAACACTTCTTACTTTCACTTTTATTCCTAAAAATTTATACTTAAACCAAATTGGTTTCAAATATTATTATTATTATTTTCCTAAAACCTTGAAAATCATTTTTCAGAAGCACCGGGATTTAAGTTCTCAAGTTTTCAACCTAAATTCCTTCCAACTTAAATGATACATTTTTATAAACCCATTTTATAAATCACTTTTATTAAACCATTTTTAAATATTTATCCCAAAATATTCTAACTTTAAAATCAAATTCTACGTCAACATTACCAACGAATGCCTTATAGTCAAACTTGAAACTTAATTCACAAGGTGTTCGTTGCCATATTTTTCCCAATTCTTATCTACCCATCCCATATATTAAAAAGGAAACTTCCTATACACACAAACCATAGTCAATACTCAACTGGACGAACAAGACTAAACAAGCCTTAAATGATAATGATAACATATTATTATCTCCTAATATCTCAACCAACTATACTATACTATTTTTGAAAATCATTCTTTTTTATATATAAAATATATTTTAGTTAAATTTATTTCATTTACCCAATTTCAAAATAATAATGTGTCGATTAAACTTGTTTAAGTGTGTAGGGAATCCTTATCGATAACGTTGGCTAAAACGCATCGACCATAATTCTTAAGCCACTCAATAGATCAAACAATACAATATAAAACGTTTTTATATTACTAACAAATACGCACCCTCATATATATACATTTAAGGGCCTCACTTACCCTATCTTTGATGAGTCAAACCCTACCAAAGCCAAGGTTCTCGCTTAACCATCAGCTCTGATACCAAATGTACGGAACTGGACTTTTCAACCCTAAAAAATCGACACTAATACGTCCACTATATTACATGCCGAACATTCAAGTGCCGAAAATATCGATCTGTTAGGGTAAAAGAAGAAGGTTGTAATGACCCGTATTTTTAACTATTTTAAATTATGAAATTTGATATAATTATTGAATAAAGATGGTTAAAAATAAAAATTTAATGATTTTGAATGTAAGTTATTGGATATGAACTTGAATAAAATTTTGAAATAAACTAATTTCGAAGATTTAGCGATAACGAGTATTGAAATGAAATTCTATATATTAACTTGATTTATAACTAATAAACGAAGTTGAATAATAATTTTGAATTATTTAGACAGAAATAAAATGATGTTGATAACTAAAATTTATTTGGAACTTAATGATTTATTTATATTGATTTATAGGATAATTAAATTGTTTAAATTTAATATTGGAAATTATTTGAATAATTGAATTCTGAATTTAATATGATTGAAAATGATATCGGAAGTTGATGTAAATTTTATTTAAACAATAATGAAGATTGTTAACATTTAAAATTGGATTTAAAAGTGAATAATTGGAAATTGGGAATTTTATATATTAATCGACGAGTAAAAAAAGCCTTCCGGGGCACAGTCTCAGAATTCAACGAAACTAGTTCCATTGGGTCCGTAATAGTGTATTATTATTATCAGATTTCAAATTTTGTAGCATTTCGTATTATCGTTTGGTCGTACGGGATAGAAACGCGCTGTAATTAATATCAAAAGTTCAATTTAATAATTGGGTCCAAAAAGCTGTCTTCTTTATACGATCGAATTAGGTCTCGAAAACTATTCCATTGTGTTCAGAATAGGGGTATAACATTATGAATGCTTGGCGGCAGACTTTGATAGGGGTTCAGGATTTCGAGGTACGTAAATGAGATATTTTTGAATATAAAATATAAATGTTAAATCACAGCCACCCTAACCTGTACTCGAGCCACCCTACCCCTGAAAATGCATCACCCTACTTCTGAATTAAGCCGCCTTCCTAGTTTTAAAATTCACGCACGCTTCCTCCTCGTTCAAAATTAAAAAAGAAATCGAATTCATAAAAATAAAAAGAGGTAAATGAACTCGAATGCGTGCCTTCCTCTTTCACGAATTCAACAAATCGAAAAAAAGGGATCGCGATCGTCTTAAAATCGTGAAGGCTGGCATTCGATTGGAGGGGGGGAACTCGATCGCAATTGGGTTCGTGGCCAGATTAGGGTTCGACTCGAATGTAGGCGCTCGGGCTAGGGTCGCGAGCTGGAGGGGCATGGTGGCGGAGTCGTGAGCATCTTCGATGCGCGACGCGATCAAATGGAGGTGCTTCATCACGCAAGCGCATGCGCGAGTCCAGTGGGTAGTTCGGTGATGGTGGGAGGAGTAGGATGCGATTTCAAGGCGTGGTGGTGACGGGGCGATTGAAAGTAGCATAGGCGAGAAGCTCGACCCAGGAAAACAGCCTGGTTTTGCTCGCATGGACGTGATGGAAGAAGGATTGTTAGGAGGTGATTAAAATTAATTATATGATTATTAGTTATGCTATAAATTAAAATAATCATCAATTTATAAAATCGATATCTCCTTCGTACGAGGTCAGATTGGCGAGTGGTCAGTTGCGTCACAAATCACCAAGTATGTAAGTCTGCATCATGTTAAATTTAAAAATGCTAAAAATCCTCATCTGATCAACCTGAAATGATAAATGGAAATTAAGTCCAATATCCATGCCTGCTAGTAAAATTTGTAAGTAATTTCATGCATACACTTGATAACTATCATGAGATCAAGGAAATACCATTTTAGTGTTAATAGAACTATTTAGGCAGATTGATATATATATATATATAGTCAAATAAAAGTATAAGTGTTATAATTTGCTAAAAATATACCTCTGGCAGTAGAACAAAATTTAGAAAGGAAATAAGTGGCTTGTCAATAGCTTGTATGGTATTTTGTTTTCAATTTGATTTAAATCCCCTCTGATATAAAAAAATAATAATAATAAAGAAACAATTGTATATCATCAAATATATAATTGTCTTAATTTGTTTGTACACTGATATGATTATATTGGTAAAAATCAGGGTCTTGGGAAAAATATTTGGAAACTATATAAAAATTCAAATATAAAAGAATTGGGGTTTAGTGGTGAATTGCTCTTGAATGTAAAAAAAAATCTATGTGTTTTAGAGTGAGGGTCACCACAAGGGTTATGTGTTGGACCATTCGCATCCATTATAAGTGTATAGGTAGACACACATGCACACAACCACCACTTCATCAAATATTACTTGTGACTTTCCATTTACTTTGACCTTTCACTTGCTCTGCCCTTTCATTTTTTTTGAGTAGCCGTCCATTTTTTTATGCATTGCCTTGAATTCTTCCTCAAATTCACGTGAAATATGTTTCTCATCTTCTCCTAAAAACTCACGGCATGAGAGAAATAAAATATAAAAACAATGGCTTCCTTTATCTCTTCTCTTCTTCACAATTTCAATGTTTTTGCTTCCCCAAGCAAGCACACAACCACCACTTCATCATCGGCCTTGCCTAATTTGTTTCTCTCCTATGCGTGTTATATATAAAGGTAGTGCATTATTTCATCTAATATTCTATTTATATATCACGTGGCTATATGTGTATTATATTATATAGTGTTGATTTGCATATGAATGAGGTTAGTTTTATATGTAAGTATATAGGTATAGGTAGTTATGTTAATATTAGAATAGGATATGGGTACAAGTTAAGATATTTGTTGTATAATTGGGAAACAGACTATATGTAAACCTTATTTACATATTATATTGATCTGGAATGAAGCATTGTATGGGTCTGCATTCATACTGTAATACATTGTTTTGCATATGACTGTCGACAGTCTGTTTATGGGTATATATTTGTCTATAAAAGAAATCTACTTATAACTCACTTCATTTCTATTATACTATATTTAAGTTATACTATATCTATGTTATATTTACGTTGTATTTACTATATTATAACTCACTTTATATTTACATTATATTATACATATTCAGTTTTAATACATGTCGTAATTTGGATATTTGTTTTGAAAGAAAGTAATTTTTTTGGTATGGGTTATAAAGTGATTTCTACTGTATAAGTTATACTTATATACTTTATTTATTTTACAGTTTGGTTTTATAGACATATATTGTTGATATATTTGTTTATAACTATACATTCACTATAGATAGGTCTGGGTATATATGTACATATATAATATAGTAGGTATTGATTTAAGAGCTTCGGAAGTTACACGTTTACATTTTGCCAGCCCCTCTTATTTCTTTACATTTTGCTTGTAAAAGTGTATTATATAACTTAAGATTTCATATCTAAGAAAAATATAAGTCATATTTCAGATGTTGGGTGTATACTTATATATAATTCCTATGTTGCAACATTTATATATACAGGAAAGTATTCAATAGTTTTAAAGTATATATATGTAATTGATTTAACATTGCTTGCTTGCGTCACAATTGTACATGTACTGTATATATCATTTAATTTCTGAAAGTATACGTTTAAAAAAAATAGATATGTTTATATATATTATTTTATCTTTTGTTTAAATATTGATTCAACAAAATAATAATAATAATAATATATTCTGTTCGATCAATATGATCCTGATTCGTTCTTATCAATTCTTACTATCAGCTGTCTATCGAAATTGTGCCAATCTTGCTTCAATTTGGAATTCGTGCTCAGTTTCGTGACCCATCTCATTTCGTTCATCTATGCCTCGAAAGGTGAGCACTCACTCACGATTAACGCTCTTTTATTTATTAAATTTGATTTCAATTGAAACGATAATTTAAATATGCTGCTGTTGATATTTACACTGTTATTACCTGTATCAGTTCACCTGTGACATCTGACACCCTTATCTGTTATTTATTTATGCGATGATAATACAGTTTGACTGATAATTGATTGATTGTTGATGTTTATATTGGACGTTAAAATTGTAAATGTTAAAATGATAAATAGTATGCAATTGAACTTGATATGGGATAGTTAAATGTTAAATTTGATTAAAATGACATTTGTATAACATGACCCCTTTTAATTGTTAAATTAATTGACATGTAGAATAGTGATAATTACACTTTGAACCGTTGAACGTATATTTGATTAATTGTTGTAGTGTTAAAATTGAAATTGAATGACAATTGAAGAATCGTATAAATAGTAATGTAATAATCTTTAATCTACATGAAATGATAGTGTAGATTCTAGAAATAATTATATTAATTCGTACAAATAACAATGCGAATTAATATGGTTATTTCGGGATTATTTGAATTGATTATTGGATTGTTATTGTTCGTTGTTATTGCTTGTTTATTTACTTTGACACCATCCCTGTTATCACACTGCAAGTTCCCTTTACTATGCTTTGATTTTGAATTGAATTGGAATCGGGTTGAAATGATAAATACCCAAAATTTGAACTTTGACCTTGGATATAGAGAATTAAATAAAACCCGATTGGTCAAATAATTTGATTTAAAAATAAAACGAAGATTTTTATTTGAATAAATAATATGGTTTTGAAATGAAGTTGAAAGTTGAATTTTAATGAAAGGAAAATGTTAATATTTAATAATCTGAAACAAAATATTAACAATGTAATTGATAAAAGAATGTTGTTAAATTTGAGAAATGATTGAATTAAGTTTGAAATGATTTAATAATTAAGTTTGAAATTATTAAACTTTGAAATTATTTAATAATTAAGTTTTGAATTATTTAATAATTAAATAAGATTGAATTATTTGATAATTAAATAAAAATTTGAATTCTTTGATAAGAGAAATTGGACTTTTGAATAAGTGAATTTTTACTTCGTAAATATTTGAAATTGTGATTCTTTATTAATTAAGTTTTTGGAAAATTATTTAAAGTAAGTAAATAAATAATTGAAATTGAATTTTCTTTAACAAGAAATGAAAATGTGATATTTTTGGAATCAATGTAAGACTTGTAATTGAAAGAATTGATTTGACAAATTTAATTTAATTCAAAATTGTAAGGTTTGATTTAATGAAGTTGAACTTAAGAAATTGATTTAATGAATTGGAAATTTAATAGAAATTGTTTTGAATGATAAAGTAACTTAACAAATATTGAATGAAATCGATAAATGAGTTTAAATTGATTTGAATGTTAAATAAAATTTATTGAATTGATTTTGAAATGAAACTAATATACGAACTTGAATCGATATTTGAATTGAAATTGAATTATAAGATTTTGAAATGGTAATTTGAAAGTTTGAAACGTAAATTTTGGAAATTGGTTTAGAAAGACAAATGAAATGTTGGTTTACGAATTGAAACTGAAATTGATTTGGTTTTTGAAATATATAAACGACCAATCGGTGTAATAATTACGGAAGTTATTAAAGAGACCGGGATCGGTAATGGATATACTCTCTATCTGAACCGAAACCACTTTAATAACTATACGCGGAGTGATGATCCAGAATAAAGTGGTTGGAATGATGTACGTGATGACTGAAGAAAGAGAACGATAATGGATAGCCTTGACACTTGTGTCAAATTGGAAATGACTAAAACAGGAGCTGTGCCGGGCCAATGGAGGATTAGCTACCTCAAGTGGACACACTTCTTCGAACTACTTATACTTGTTGTCGATTGGTGCACCCTTGATTTTGGGAGTGTTGTTTCACGGTGTTGCGGGCGCTGCGGCGTTGCGTTCTCACCAGTCTGGATCAGGCGAACGGTAGTATCACTACCTTGGGTATTGCCTCATGTGCCTTGTCATACTTGTATTCCCTATTCGCGACCACTACGAATTTGTTTTGTACCTTTAGTATATGGATTGCCCTCTGGTGACTTCCGGTTTTGGGGAAACTACGGTCTTGTATATGCTTTTGGGAATAAAAATGTGTTAAAGGTGGAATGGGCCATGACTTAACGCTATTTTGATATCTTTATATTACTGATAGACATTATCTACTTATCGTACACTACTACCTAGTAGATAGTTTAACGGATCCTTAAAGGATGGTTATTCCAAACATCCTTTGAGTTACTTGTATTTCAATTGCTATTTCACTTGAGTTGGATTTATTAATATAAGAATGTTAATCCTGACTCGAGTGTCTTGTGTTTTTGCTTTACGCTCGGGTCAGACTGAGTGTACCAGTATTCGAGACTCACCCTTGAAGTTGGAGCTTTGCTTGAAGATCCAGCCATCTATTCTGCTTCAGTATTCGATGATTCCAGTGATGTATTCTGATTGTATCTGATGTATCATATTACTCTTCTGTTGTAAAACTCTGATGTATCTTATATATTCATATAGTAGCTTCATGAACTACTATCTCTTTTTATTTCCGCTGCATTTATTACTCTGTGTCTGTGATCTGTGATTATTTATTTACTGTATATGTTCAGTTTTGCCAAATTTAAATTAACAACGCGGTATTTTGAGTAATTCAACTCCTGCATGTGTGTCTACCTATACACTTATAATGGATGCGAATGGTCCAAAATAGCGGGTCGTTACAGTTGGTATTAGAGCTTTGGTAGCTCTAGGCAAAACTTAACATATAGGGTAAATGTATTCACAGAATCACTCTCATTCGAGTTTCAATCTCTTCCTTTTGACTCGATTCCTCTGAATTTTGGAACGTTCCCTACGGTTCCAAATTTCATTCATGTCCCTCACTATTCGTCTCCTTTCAATTCTGGAGCATCACATAACTCCACTTCGAATGACCCTTATAGTGAATCGGCGGTCTCGCCAAACTTCGAATGATTCGTAAAGGAGAAAAACTCCTTTATAATAGGCATCGATTTACCGGAGATTTCTGTATCCTCGGTTTACAATGCTATCTATTCCCTGCTATACCTGAATTCAATCTCTTGAGATCGAGTGTTGATTTACCTTGGAATTCAGCATCGATCTTATTCTTGAAATTACGGTCGACCCGGTTAAGGTTGCCCGTGAATTAAATAAGCTCATCCATCTCCCGATTGTGGTAATTGAATTATCTTATCTTTTGTTTCAAACTTATTTTCGAATCAAAATTCTCTTTGATTTGAGTCCATCAAATTTGAATCTATATCCTTGCTTTAAAAATCCATTCTTGTATCGTCGAGCGAGGAAGTGTATTTGTAAATAAATTTTTAAATGTTTAAATATATACTGTGTTGTTTAAGTTGTTGATGTTGATTTGGGTTTCCGATCGATTCGTCTGATCAACGCTATCGATAGGATTTCCAAAACACTTGAACAGAGCAAACTGACACAATATTATTTTCAAATTTGGAAAATAAAATAAATTGTTTGATTATATTGTGAAAATATAAGTAAAATTTTCTGGAATTTAATAGGTTAATTAAATTGTTTGTTTGAAATGATAGTATTTGATTATCATTTATTATTCTAAATAAATTTATAAATACGGTTTATAAATTGATTTGGAATTTGAAATGAATTTAATTTAGAAATTTGAGAATTTAGTTTCCGGTGATTTCGAACTTTGGTTTTAAAACTTTAAAGTATATATTATTGGAAGTATTTTCGAATAGAAATCGTTTCCAAAGAATTTTAAAATGTTGAAATCAGTGCTCTTCTCTTTGTCGCTGGAAAATAATTTCGGTGATGGCGGCCGCATCATCGACATTCATTTTCGAGTTTCGAAGTGGAGATACTATTCTGTAGCTTTGCTACGGTTTTGTTTTGAAAAATATTTTGATTTGAATTTCTTCAATATAATTTGATTTATATATATATAGGTATCTTATTTTTAAATTTTATTTGATTTGATATAATATATTATATATATCTCTAAATTGTTTAAAGTCAATCGGAATCTAATTCTTAAATTTTGTTAAAGGATGATTTTAATTATAAATAAAACCAAAAATTTGGAATAAATATTTAAACTTGAATAATTGAATTGGGAAATTTTATTTGTATATTGTTCAACTGTATTCTAATACAACTTACCTAAATCATTCAAAAGTTGAATATGTAATTGGATAATATATATAATATAATTTGTATTTATAAATAAAATCTGAGTGTTTATAATAAAGGTTATACACTAAATTTTGATTATAAAGATGTTAATAGAGCTAGATAGGATAATTAGTAAAACCCTGTTAATAATTAATAAATTTGTTTTGAAAGAATTAATAAATTTGTTTTAAAAGAATTAATAAATTGAGATTTGATCAACATATGAAAATACCTTGAATTTAAAAGAAATTAATAGATGTAAATTAATTTAAAACGAAACTTTTATGGTTTAAATTAATTTATATAGGTTAAATATATGTGATAGGATATTAAGTAGAATAAATTTAATAATAATTTGGAATAAAGAAGAATTTAAAATTGTTGAAGAAAATATGATTATAATAAAAGACTATTCAAATTTATAGTTTTAGAAATTTTAAATTGAGGATAATTGGATAATAAGATAATGCATTTAGAAATAGTGAGATTGATTTTAGTGAAATCAAATGGATTAAATCAATTATCGAATATCAATTAATTTAAATTTGAATTTATATGGTTTAAATTAATTGTTATTTGTATTTCAAAATCTGTTTTTCTTTCAGGTTGTTTCTATTCTCCTACCTCGTTCCTTTTCGGGGACGAAAAGTTTTGAGTGGGGGAGAGTGTAACGACCCGTAAATTTCAACTGTTTTAATAACATAATTAGTTGAAATTTTGTGAAATTTTAAACGATAAAATTTTGAAATAAAAATTTAATATTTGGAACACGTCTAGTTAAACATAGCAACGGGTAAATTTTCGTCCGAAAATACGGAAGTTTATTTCGCGTGTAAATTCACTTCAATTTAATCAGTTAAAAAGCGATGAAAATAAAATGTTTTTGGAACCCAAATATTTTTACATAGAAAAATTCTAAAACATCTTCTGAGCAAACGCAATTTTTTGTTTTTCAAAATTGGATTTCTATTGCTCCGTTTATCTTATTTCTGTTAAAATATCAACATTTTCGGTACCGATCATCGACTTTTGATACGATGGTCATACCACTGATATCTGCGTACCGTTTTGATCGTCTCGTCGTACTGATCTCTGCAGTATATTCGATTGTGCATTTTGATGTCCGGAACGTGGGGAAAACCGCAAAAAGGTTAACAGTATCAGTACCGTATTTGAGCCTTTTTGGATTCCTGCCCTTTCGTATATCTGCAGTATCAAATCTATAGCCAGCTGCATTATTTATTTTCAAAAAAATAAATATGTGACTTTCACTGTTCCCACCGGTTGATTTATTATATTGATTGTTCATTTTCCATCTGGCCCGGCGTTCTGTTTTGAATTTTTTTTATATAACAGTACGTTTACGTAGCCTTCATTTTTCTTGGTTTCACCTGCTTATCTTCCTCCACTTTGCACTGCTTGTCTCGGTTCCAAAATATTTCATCCCTTCTAATGGCAGCTGCGACTCACGTTCATCAATTCCCCCACCATCCAATACTGCACGTCCCTCCTCCAGCCGCCACGAGGTGTCCTGAGCCGCCTTACCACACCACCACGCTTAGGCCAAGCTCCGGCCTCCTCCACCAAACCTAAACCCACTGCTCGCCCACCGACCTCCTTCCACTCGGCAGACCAAACCCGAGCATCACCTCCACTCCCTGCTTCCTCGCCCACTGCTCGGCAGTGCAGCACCCCACAACCGGTACCTTCCCCTCCGCCACTTCAGCTACCCATGCCGCCTCCTCTCCAGATCTGGCCGAGCCATGCAAGCACACAACCACCACTTCATCATCGGCCTTGCCTAATTTGTTTCTCTCCTATGCGTGTTATATATAAAGGTAGTGCATTATTTCATCTAATATTCTATTTATATATCACGTGGCTATATGTGTATTATATTATATAGTGTTGATTTGCATATGAATGAGGTTAGTTTTATATGTAAGTATATAGGTATAGGTAGTTATGTTAATATTAGAATATGATATGGGTACAAGTTAAGATATTTCTTGTATAATTGGGAAACAGACTATATGTAAACCTTATTTACATATTATATTGATCTGGAATGAAGCATTGCATGGGTCTGCATTCATACTGTAATACATTGTTTTGCATATGACTGTCGACAGTCTGTTTATGGGTATATATTTGTCTATAAAAGAAATCTACTTATAACTCACTTCATTTCTATTATACTATATTTAAGTTATACTATATCTATGTTATATTTACGTTGTATTTACTATATTATAACTCACTTTATATTTACATTATATTATACATATTCAGTTTTAATACATGTCGTAATTTGGATATTTGTTTTGAAAGAAAGTAATTTTTTTGGTATGGGTTATAAAGTGATTTCTACTGTATAAGTTATACTTATATACTTTATTTAATTTACAGTTTGGTTTTATAGACATATATTGTTGATATATTTGTTTATAACTGTACATACACTATAGATAGGTCTGGGTATATATGTACATATATAATATAGTAGGTATTGATTTAAGAGCTTCGGAAGTTACACGTTTACATTTTGCCAGCCCCTCTTATTTCTTTACATTTTGCTTGTAAAAGTGTATTATATAACTTAAGATTTCATATCTAAGAAAAATATAAGTCATATTTCAGATGTTGGGTGTATAGTTATATATAATTCCTATGTTGCAACATTTATATATACAGGAAAGTATTCAATAGTTTTAAAGTATATATATGTAATTGATTTAACATTGCTTGCTTGCGTCACAATTGTACATGTACTGTATATATCATTTAATTTCTGAAAGTATACGTTTAAAAAAAATAGATATGTTTATATATATTATTTTATCTTTTGTTTAAATATTGATTCAACAAAATAATAATAATAATAATATATTCTGTTCGATCAATATGATCCTGATTCGTTCTTATCAATTCTTACTATCAGCCGTCTATCGAAATTGTGCCAATCTTGCTTCAATTTGGAATTCGTGCTCAGTTTCGTGACCCATCTCGTTTCGTTCATCTATGCCTCGAAAGGTGAGCACTCACTCACGATTAACGTTCTTTTATTTATTAAATTTGATTTCAATTGAAACGACAATTGAAATATGCTGCTGTTGATATTTACACTATTATTACTTGTATCAGTTCACCTGTGACATCTGACACCCTTATCTGTTATTTATTTATGCGATGATAATACAGTTTGACTGAT
Organism: Allium fistulosum; assembly: GCA_030737815.1. Taxonomy (NCBI): domain Eukaryota; kingdom Viridiplantae; phylum Streptophyta; class Magnoliopsida; order Asparagales; family Amaryllidaceae; genus Allium; species Allium fistulosum. The sequence continues at coordinate 415,934,559 of CM060907.1, read as the reverse complement.
AATTGATTGATTGTTGATGTTTATATTGGACGTTAAAATTGTAAATGTTAAAATGATAAATAGTATGCAATTGAACTTGATATGGGATAGTTAAATGTTAAATTTGATTAAAATGACATTTGTATAACATGACCCCTTTTGATTGTTAAATTAATTGACATGTAGAATAGTGATAATTACACTTTGAACCATTGAACGTATATTTGATTAATTGTTGTAGTGTTAAAATTGAAATTGAATGACAATTGAAGAACCGTATAAATAGTAATGTAATAATCTTTAATCTACATGAAATGATAGTGTAGATTCTAGAAATAATTATATTAATTCGTACAAATAACAATGCGAATTAATATGGTTATTTCGGGATTATTTGAATTGATTATTGGATTGTTATTGTTCGTTGTTATTGCTTGTTTATTTACTTTGACACCATCCCTGTTATCACACTGCAAGTTCCCCTTACTATGCTTTGATTTTGAATTGAATTGGAATCGGGTTGAAATGATAAATACCCAAAATTTGAACTTTGACCTTGGATATAGAGAATTAAATAAAACCCGATTGGTCAAATAATTTGATTTAAAAATAAAACGAAGATTTTTATTTGAATAAATAATATGGTTTTGAAATGAAGTTGAAAGTTGAATTTTAATGAAAGGAAAATGTTAATATTTAATAATCTGAAACAAAATATTAACAATGTAATTGATAAAAGAATGTTGTTAAATTTGAGAAATGATTGAATTAAGTTTGAAATGATTTAATAATTAAGTTTGAAATTATTAAACTTTGAAATTATTTAATAATTAAGTTTTGAATTATTTAATAATTAAATAAGATTGAATTATTTGATAATTAAATAAAAATTTGAATTCTTTGATAAGAGAAATTGGACTTTTGAATAAGTGAATTTTTACTTCGTAAATATTTGAAATTGTGATTCTTTATTAATTAAGTTTTTGGAAAATTATTTAAAGTAAGTAAATAAATAATTGAAATTGAATTTTCTTTAACAAGAAATGAAAATGTGATATTTTTGGAATCAATGTAAGACTTGTAATTGAAAGAATTGATTTGACAAATTTAATTTAATTCAAAATTGTAAGGTTTGATTTAATGAAGTTGAACTTAAGAAATTGATTTAATGAATTGGAAATTTAATAGAAATTGTTTTGAATGATAAAGTAACTTAACAAATATTGAATGAAATCGATAAATGAGTTTAAATTGATTTGAATGTTAAATAAAATTTATTGAATTGATTTTGAAATGAAACTAATATACGAACTTGAATCGATATTTGAATTGAAATTGAATTATAAGATTTTGAAATGGTAATTTGAAAGTTTGAAACGTAAATTTTGGAAATTGGTTTAGAAAGACAAATGAAATGTTGGTTTACGAATTGAAACTGAAATTGATTTGGTTTTTGAAATATATAAACGACCAATCGGTGTAATAATTACGGAAGTTATTAAAGAGACCGGGATCGGTAATGGATATACTCTCTATCTGAACCGAAACCACTTTAATAACTATACGCGGAGTGATGATCCAGAATAAAGTGGTTGGAATGATGTACGTGATGACTGAAGAAAGAGAACGATAATGGATAGCCTTGACACTTGTGTCAAATTGGAAATGACTAAAACAGGAGCTGTGCCGGGCCAATGGAGGATTAGCTACCTCAAGTGGACACACTTCTTCGAACTACTTATACTTGTTGTCGATTGGTGCACCCTTGATTTTGGGAGTGTTGTTTCACGGTGTTGCGGGCGCTGCGGCGTTGCGTTCTCACCAGTCCGGATCAGGCGAACGGTAGTATCACTACCTTGGGTATTGCCTCATGTGCCTTGTCATACTTGTATTCCCTATTCGCGACCACTACGAATTTGTTTTGTACCTTTAGTATATGGATTGCCCTCTGGTGACTTCCGGTTTTGGGGAAACTACGGTCTTGTATATGCTTTTGGGAATAAAAATGTGTTAAGGGTGGAATGGGCCATGACTTAACGCTATTTTGATATCTTTATATTACTGATAGACATTATCTACTTATCGTACACTACTACCTAGTAGATAGTTTAACGGATCCTTAAAGGATGGTTATTCCAAACATCCTTTGAGTTACTTGTATTTCAATTGCTATTTCACTTGAGTTGGATTTATTAATATAAGAATGTTAATCCTGACTCGAGTGTCTTGTGTTTTTGCTTTATGCTCGGGTCAGACTGAGTGTACCAGTATTCGAGACTCACCCTTGAAGTTGGAGCTTTGCTTGAAGATCTAGCCATCTATTCTGCTTCAGTATTCGATGATTCCAGTGATGTATTCTGATTGTATCTGATGTATCGTATTACTCTTCTGTTGTAAAACTCTGATGTATCTTATATATTCATATAGTAGCTTCATGAACTACTATCTCTTTTTATTTCCGCTGCATTTATTACTCTGTGTCTGTGATCTGTGATTATTTATTTACTGTATATGTTCAGTTTTGCCAAATTTAAATTAACAACGCGGTATTTTGAGCAATTCAACTCCGGCATATGTGTCTACCTATACACTTATAATGGATGTCCATTTACTTTGACCTTTCACTTGCTTTTCCCTTTCATTTTTTTTGAGTATCCGTCCATTTATATTACTTGTGACTTTCCATTTACTTTGACCTTTCACTTGCTTTGCCCTTTCATTTTTTTTGAGTAGCCGTCCATTTTTTTTTGCATTGCCTTGAATTCTTCCTCAAATTCACGTGAAATATGTTTCTCATCTTCTCCTAAAAACTCACGGCATGAGAAAAATAAAATATAAAAACAATGGCTTCCTTTATCTCTTCTCTTCTTCACAATTTCAATGATTTTGCTTCCCTCTTTGCAAAGCTTTGCTTGGCCCACTCTCCACCATCTTCACCGACCATCACCTCCTCCATCTACAGCTGCAACATCAGCCTCTCCTCTGTCCATTTTAGGCCATGGCATCCCAAAGATGGAAATACCACAAAAATTTGCAAAAAAAAAACTCCTCAAACATGCCTAGTCTGGCCATAACTCCATTATCTCCTCCATATCTTGCTTTGGCCGCCACCAACTCCACCTCCACCACCAATAGACGACCTGAAACCCACTACCACACCTGTACCTAACCCCCTACAGATCTGGTCGTGCCTATGGTTGCCTTGGCCGTGGCCTTTGGTTGCATGAAATCATGTTTGTTTGCCCTATAGTTGTAGTTCCATGCACACATACCTTTGCATCATCTTTTCCTATGTATGGACGACTTGTTGAACCCAAACCTGATCCAAACCTGATCCAAAACCCTTCCATTACAGTGCTTTTACAGCCCATTGCTGAAGCATATGAGGTAGAAAGCAAGTGCAAGCATTTCTATTTGATTATGTGCAGTCTATTCTAGTGTAGTTTTGATCGTAGCTGATTTGAAACTCATCGTTGTTGTATTGTTTTGTTTGACTTGTATTCTAGGAATTTGATACTTTGGCTCCTCCACTCTTATTTGAATCGTGTTATCGTGCTTGTTTGGATCTCATTCGTGCATTCGTCGTTGTGTCTCCAGCACAAAACTGTGAGTTATTCTCACCAGACAGTTTTATACTTATATTAATAGTAAATTGATCACATGTGAATCTGTAATTGCACCACCATATTATATTTGCTATGTCACTATTATATGATGTTTACACCTGCTTAAACACCTGTTATATCATATGTTACTGTTATATTATGTTGTTTTGTTATTTTCATCAGTTAATCACACTGCAAGTTCCCTTTAGATTAGAATCACTATGGGTTGAAATGATACATACCCGAACGGACTTTAGAATAGGGAAAAATCATTATGGGCTGAAATGATAGGCCTAAATGGTTTTTATTTAATTTATTTTAACTTGGGATTGCGGGTTTGAAATGATAGAACCCGGATTTTTCTTTTTAAACTGCGGATTGAAATGATACATATCCGTATCACTTGACCTAGGCTAGAAAACTATATACAGGCCCGTGGTTATTTTATAAAGTGTTTTTGGATATTTTTAAGTATTTTAAAAATTTTAAATTTATGAAATTGACTTAAATAGATTTTGAAATATTTTGAATTAAAGAAATTATGATTTTTCTATGTGTTAAAAATGTAATTAATGAATGGTTTAACTGGATTTTTGAAATATAACTTAAGTTGGAAATTTGGAATTTTGGTTAAAAATGATATTTAAGTTAAATAAATAAAATGGATATAAAATTTTATTTGGAAATGGTAAATATGATAATTTGATTAAATTTGAATTTAAGTGATTTATTAAAGTATTATTGATTTCCTATGAATTTAAGTGGTTAAATAAATGATTGTTTAAAAATGATCTTTTAAAATATAACTTGACTTGGAAATGTTAAATTTGGTTTTAATTAAAGGTTTAAGTTAATTAAATAAAATTGGAAATTTAATTAAATTTGTGAAATGGTAATTTAAATTTGAAGTGTTAAGTTATCTGTTGAAATGTGAAGAATTGGAAACTTTTACACTTAAATTTATTAAGTAAATTGTTGAAAATTGGATTTAATTATAAGAAATTTATTGTGAAAAAGATACATGTTAAATGATATGTAAATGAACATTTTTAATGTTAAAATATGATTTTTAAAATGTTTATGTGTTTTAAATTGAAGTTATTTAATTGCTGGAAATACACTAACACCTGAAATCTACTTTTAATAGCATTCAGAAATGCTATAGATTCTGTTTTGAACTAAAATTGTGTAAAAAGAGCTATTACAGCATTTCTGAAATGCTGTAGTTGCTGTAATTGAACTTATAGGCTAATATTGAACTCAGGCCTATTATAGCATTCTCTGGAAATGCTATAATGGTCTGCAGTCTTTGCTGAAACCAAATTTAACCCTTGTCTGAAATCTGAACTACCGCAGCACTTCTGAAATGCTGTCTTTTCTGTTTGGAACTATAATTCAACTAAAACTGAGTTTTAACAGCAGTTTTAAGTGCTGTCTTTGCTGAATTAAAAATGTTTTCAAATATAACTTGTAGCAGTTGTTTTTAAATGCTGTGAAATGCTGAAATTTTAATAATTAGGGTTTTTGACTTAGTAAACGAACACAGAATGGTTTAAAACTTTGGAAATTGAATACTTGATTTGAAAGTATAATAATTACACTTTTAAAAGGGTTAAATGAATTATTTTGATTGAAATATAAACTATTTAAAGGTGATTTAAAATGATAGTGAATGAATGATATTTTTGAATTTAAAAGGTATCTAAAAGTTGAATATTTGGATTTGAACTGATAGGATATTTTATTATATTAAAATGATTTGAAATGAAGTTTTGTAAGGATATGATATTTTATTATATTAAAATGATTGGAAATGAAGTTTTCTAAGGATATGATATTTTATTATATAAAAATGATTTGAAATGAAGATTTGGAAAGATTGATATTTGATATATTAAAATGATTTGAAATGAAGTTTTGGAAAGATATGATATTTTGATATATTGAAATGATTTGAAATGAAGTTTTGAAATGATATGATATTTTAAATATATGGAAATGGTTTGGAATTGATTTAATCTTTATTTTGATAAATATATGGTTTTGAAATGATATTTTATTTTGAAGTAAAGTATTGTTTTTAAAAGTTATAACCACGGGTTATAATAACGATTGGTTGGCAAAGAGACCGGGATCGGATATGGACATACTCTCTGTCGATACCGAAAACCACTTTGACAACCGTGTACGCGGTGGAGATTCCAGAATGAAGTAGGATGGTGACGACGTTCTTAAGGTATGTTACGTGGACCCAACTCCCGTGAGTTGGCATAAGGTGGCTAAAACAGGAGCGATTGACGGACCAAGGAGGTAGCACCTCTTATCGGACACACTTCTTCGATACCATTCTATTACTTGTGATTGATTTGGTGGCCACCCTTGATTTGGGAGTGTTGTTCGAGTAGTCAAATTGGAATTCCGAAGTGATTTAAATTATTGATTGTTGTTTGGTGAATTTAACTGACATGGAAATCGATATAGAATTCATATGTTAGAAATTTTGAATTAATAGTTAAATTGAAATTAGAATTAAACTACTAGTAAAATTCCCTATTATTGATAATTGGTTAATTGTTGTGAATTATTGATTGTTTGGATGATTGATTGTGATAGATGAAAATTGGTTGATATTTTGGATGATTTGGATGTTTATTTGTTTCGATATATCATATTATCATCCTGTATATTATTTAAAGTATATAAAACTGTAAATTGAATTATGTTAAATAAATTAAGAAATAGGTTGAAATGATATATACCTATGACATTTATTTTGGATTGAAATGATATATATCCATCCCTGAATTAAATTTAAATAACTGATTCACTTGGCCATAGGATAGAAAATTATATACGGACACCGAATTGGTTAAATTAAATGATTTTAAATTTTTGGATTGAAATTATTAAAAATGATTTGATTTAAAGAAATAAAAGTCAAATTTATGAAGATTGAATTAACTAAGAATTCGAGTTGGAATGTTGAAATTAAATTTGGTTAAAAGAAATTGTTTTAAAGAATTTAATCGGAATTTGAAGTCATGATTAAAATATGACTTGAATTATTGAAGTTGGATTGTTTAAAAGATTTGAAATTTTACTTTAATTTCGAAGTTATTTAAGTAAAGGTGATATAAATTGATATTTCAAATTTTGGACTCAGGAATAGAATTAATTTTAAGATTTGAATAAAAATTCGAAAATTGAAGTTTAATTTGAATTAAGTGATCTAAATCGATATTTTGAAATTGAACTCAAATTTATATAATTTGAAATGGTTTAAAATTAATAATTGAATTGAAATTAATTCAAAGTGGAATTGAAAATGGAATTAACTGGAATAGAAATCAAAATCGAATTAATTTTTAATCGAGATTGAAATTGATTTGAATTAAAATTGGAGTTGAAGTTAATTCGAATTGAAATCAAAGTTGAATCGATTTAAATGGAAATGGAGATTGAAATTGATTTGAATTGGAAGATTTGAAATTGGATCAGTTTGACTTTGAAACTATTTTCAAACAAACTATTTTAATACAAACTGTTTAAAAACCCTACCTTTAAATATTCAAATTATTTTGATTTCCAAGCCATTTTATTGTATAAACTACTTTTAATACTCAAACTATTTTATATTAAACTATTTTAACTTTTTAAATTATTTTAGACTATTTAAACTATTTTCTAAAAATCCAATCTAATCATGGTGGGGAATGTTATATTTACATCGTGAATTGTATTAAAATGAAGTTATAACCTAAATTGAAATTTGAAACAATTTTGGAAGCGAAATCGAGATATCAAGGCGATATGATTATGAATTTAAATTGTATATTTTGAGTAAATATGATGATTTCAAAATGAAATAGATTTTGAAGCGAATATGATATTTTTGATAGCAAGTATGAATCGTTTTCGAAATATGAAAGTACCAACCGGTGTGTATAACGACGTTTGGTTGTTAAAGAGATCGCGACTCTTATTGGCATGCTCCCTGTCAATACTGGAACCACTTTAACAAATGTCTACACGGAGGAGACTCCAGAATGAAGTGGTTGTATTTGGCGTCATTGGCTGGATTTCAAGAAAGAGAACGATGATGGATAGACCCCGACACTTGTGCCAATTTGAAATGACTAAAACAGGATGGCTTGACAGGGCTAAGTGGGCTAATTACCTCGAGCAGACATCTATTCTTCGATTTTCTTGGACTTGGTCCATATTATTACTCTTGTTGTTGGTTTCGATTGGTGCACCTTGATTGGGATAGCCTCCCTTTTACTCGATATGGGATGGATGGACGCGGTGGGCAGTCATGGCTATGATGCATTACCACCGACCCTGTGACCCGAACTGGTAGTATCCTATCTTGGTCACTGCCTCACGTGCCTTGTCATACTTTTATCCCTATACGAGACCACTACGATTTTGATTTAGTATTGTCGTATCATAGCGCATCCCTATCCACCGACGGTTTACTAGTGTTTTATATGCAAACTATACAACAATGCTTAAAAACGCGTTAAGGGGGATCAATGTAAAGCCTTAACGCTAAGAAAAATATTTATATTATTGATTAGATATTATATATGTAGCGTATTCTACTACATATCAATATTTTGATGGATCCTTAAGAGATGGAAAATCCCATAACATCTCTTGAGTTATTGCACGCACGTTATACACCGGATAGGAGATGTAAAACCCCGTAAACATCTCTGACGCCATGACACTCATGTTATATGCGATATCGATTTGACTCACGTAAGAATATTTTAGTCCCGACTCGAGTTTTTTGTCTTTTCATTACGCTTGGGTCAGTCTTGAGTTTTTCAGCTTACCGAAGGTTATTCTCTGGAGGACGAAGACGAAGATTTGGTATATTATTACTAGTATTATTCCATCATTGTTTGTTCCGCTGCATTATTTTATTTGTTCTGTTGTATATATAACTCTGATAAATGTTGTATAAATTATAATCAAAAGTATAATGAACAGCTTCATGAACTGTTTATTTGATTATTAAATTTTGTTATTCCGCTACGAGATTCTGTGTTTGTTTCTTCTTCTTTTCTTATGTTTCTTAATTAACCCCATTGATTATCCATGTTCCAGATTATTTTCTTTGGACATGTGTGGATTATTATCAATTTAAACCTTCCGAAATGTGGGTTGTCACAAAGGTAGAAGATAGAAAGAATTGAACAAATAGAGAATCTCACAACGCAACGGAATAACATATAATATAATCAAGTCATTACAAAATATGAGACCACTTTTTTTATACATATACATATAATATAACTTCAAGAGGTTTTTACATAATCAAGTTGAGTTGAAGGTCTTTACAAAATCTCACGATGTAACGCAACTTTCGATAATTCCAGTAAACTCAACCCCAGTTCTTTAGGAAATAAACGAATAAACAAATAAGTGCGGTGTACTCCTCCTAACCATTTGAATGAATGTGTTTCCTTATCATTTGTCCTAGGAGAACGAAACGAGTTTATACGTACAGTATAGCAACACCGATGATAACTGTACCATATAATTCCCACGTTCCTCCTAGATGTTTCCAAAGTTACGTTTTGGGTCCAGATTTGATAGTTGGTTATTTAACTATCACATAACAAACATCCAATCATGGTTTAGTTTCAATATGGGATCCACTAAGCCTTTATTTATTAATCTTTAGTTAATAAACCACTTTATAAAACTTGATCAAAAGATCCTTTCAAAACACTATTCCCCAAACACCTTGCATTTCCTTTATACTTGGAAAATATTCATATACTTATCTCAATGGTATAGGTATATTTACAACTTCACAAAGTTTTATTATTTTCAAATCCCATATTAAATAACCGAACAAATTTCCTTTTCAAAATCTCATCTCATATTTCAGTTAACTTATAACTTTCAAAATAAAGTTATAGCCCACTTTTATAAACCTTTAAGTTAATTTATAAAGCTTCTTTCCAAATCTCTGAAATGATTTATAAATTTTCTTCCTATTTATAAACTTCTTAGGAATTTTCTTAAAGAAATTCTTTATAAAATAACCTTTATAAAACAGCATTTGTAATCACCTTGAAATAAGCCTTTTGTTTAGGTAAACTCCTTTCTATAGACAAGTTATCATTTATGAATATATTGATAAAATAATTATATAAATTGCAAAACCATTAATAAACCCTTAACCCCAAATTGATTAAAGAATTAAAATAAATTCAAAATCATACTTTATAATTTCAAAACGAGGCTTAGAACTCCCAGTGGTACTAATTTAAGTTACCATTCAATTTCAATTCCAATTTACTACATAGTTATTTACATAGGTCAAGATATATATGAATACAACTCATATCCAAATCAAGGAATTATCATGTCAATATGAATTAACTAACATATACATGTCCAAATCATAATAGGAGGATGGTGATTTGTCCTGCTAAACAGCTGTCCAAACAATTCAATCAATTAATAGTAGGGGAATTTATTCTGCTAAACATATGTCCAAACAATTCAATCAATTATATAATAGCGGAATGAGGATTTATTCTGCTAAAAGATGTCATTTAATCTTCTTAATCATATAGATTACTTAAGGTCCCGGACAAGAGATCATTTGATATGGAATTGATTTACTTTAAAGGAAAATATATTAATTTCAGTTTAAAAATAACCCTTTAAAACTTTTAAATAGATTTAATCAACTTAAATCCTATGTAAATCTTAATTAACCCTAATTAAATCAAGATTAAATCATAATTAAACTCTATTTAGATTTAATGAACTCAGTTAAGTCCTAATTAACTACTTAATGAATCTTAGTTAAGGTTAAGTCAAATCGTTATTAGTTAAACCCTAATTAATTAAATATTAATTAAATAATCACTTAATTAATTAATAATTAATTAATCACTAATCTTAAGTAATTATCATCAACTTTATTACTTTTTTTAATCACAGTAAACCTTAATTAAAACTTAATTAATCAAATAATAGTTATTAACTTAACTTAAGTGTGATTTAATCACTAATTAAGTGCTAATTACCTTTTTATTAACTAATTAAATAATAAATTAATTAAATTATTAAATTTCTAAACCTTAATCACTTTTAAATATTACTAATTAAGTTTGGAAAAAAAACTTTTATAAAACAATTTCAAAAACAAAACATTTGAAATCAAAGTTGAGAAAATCCGTCGAACTGCATTTATAGCAACTATCGCTATGGATGCAGTTCGCTTTAGCATAATTTAAAGCAAAACTCTTCACTTGACTTTACTTTTCAGTATTCAAAACACTTTTGAAAATTTTTATAAACTTTAAGACTAAATTTAAAAACTTTAAAAGAACTATTTCGAACTTTAAACTTTTGGAAACAAAATCAATTCCATTTGGATCTCAAAATCCATCGCAACATACACAAGTTGTTAATTTTGTTTCAAACCATACAACCATAGTTCAAACCACCATCAACATCATACAAATTCATTCCATTAACATAAATAATCACATACATATGCCAATATATGTACGATTTCAACCTCTTATAATAACACATCAACATTCAACCAATTCCATAACCAAACTACCAATCCAATTCGATATCAGCTAACATGATATTTAACTAACATTTATATCATAATATTATCATATCATGAAGCAAATATAAGGCTAATAAATTCCCAAAAATAATAGAGTTTACTCACCTTAAAGCTCGACAAAATTCCACTCGAACCCTAGAAATTGAGATCGAAAATAGGTCACTTTCCCATGGATTTTTGGGACCCTTATTCTCATATTTAAAAAAAGCGATTTGAAGATAAGTTTTAAAAAAATTTCTTCTCTAACTTTGCAAAAAAAGAATTACTTAAAAAGGTTAAATTTTGAGGAAGATATGGTCCAAAATAGATGGACCATTTTCAGGTATAAAACTCAGGGTCGAAAAACACCCAGTAAAGAACCGAAATTTTGGCCCAGCTATGCTCAAAATCAGAAAAAGTGGTCCAAGATAAAGTTGAAGCCGCTGAATTTCAGATGATTCCAAGAAAAGAAAATCTCAGTTTGAGCTCGGGATGAGAAAGAAATGGCTGAAAGAAAAGATTGAAAAAGAGAAGAAAATGAGGGCTATTTATAGCAGAGTGTTCATGTCCAAGGTCACATAAACTTATTTATATATATATAATAATAATTTATAATAATGTTGTCTAGTCACATCGCTTTTTTTATAAATATATATTTATATATAATTATTATGTGTTGTCACATCACTCTCTTTATATATATATAATTGTTATGTGTTGTCACATCAGTCTCTTTATAAATATAATTACTATGTGTTGTCACATCAATCTCCTTATAAATATATATATATATATAATTATTATGTGTTGTCACATCAGTCTCTTTATATATATATAATAATTATTATTATGTCTAATCATATCAATCTCTCAATAAATATATATACATATATATTTATTATTATGTCTAGTCACATCAATAGTTAAATTAAACTTAATTATAAGATAATATTCTTAAGTATATATTTTCTAGTTAATTAACTCTTATATGTATGTATATATACAGTGCACAAAGATGAAAAATGTTTCCGACAACTTTCCGGTGTTGAAAAGTCAACATTCCGGAAAACGTTCTTCAGACACATTTTCTATTTTCCTACGATTTATTTAATTTGGTAAAAAAAATTTAAAAACGATTACCATTATTATTAATTGATTAAAAAGAGCTTATTTATAAATAACAATTCATTTATTGACTATATAAAATATAAAATTGCCTTGTTTAAGTGACCAAAACCCTGGGTCGTTACATAAAATGTTTTGTATTATGTTGATTTATCGGTTGAGTGGCTTATGAATTCTGGTCGATACGGTAGGTACACCCGTATCGATAGGGGTTTCTAAATACTTGAACTACGCAAATCGACATAGTATTATTTTGGAAATTGGGTAAGTGAAATAATTTATTATTATCATGTAGGGTTGTTTAGTCACGCTCATCCAGTTTAAGCATTGACTATTGTTAGTGTGTATAGGTAGCTTTCCTTTTTAAGATTTGGTTTGGATAAGTAGAAATAGGAATAACATTGAAGCGAATACCTTATGAATTAAGTTTCACAATTTGACTACAAGGCGTTCGATTGATAGTGTTGGGTTAAAATTGGGTTTAATATAAGGTGTTTATTAAAATGAAATATTTCACATAAATCATAATTTAAAAATATATTTTGAAAATAAGATGAATTTTCTAAGAATTTAAATCTTGATGGTGGAAATGGTTTGCAAGGTTTGAGAAAAATATAAATTTTTTTACTTAAAAATACTTTGAGGTATAAATATTCTAAGAAAAAAAGGAATTTGAGAGTAAGATTTGTCTTTGGATGGTTCGGAAAATGAGTCTCGATATGTTTTGTAATGATCTGAATAATCTTTTAAGTGACAATCGAATGTTTTCTTAGGCAGATGTGATAGCACACTTAATAATTTATTCTATTTGACATTGTACGATCGAAACAAGTTCGAATCCGAATGAATCCAAAGAAAGTGGATGATAAATATTTGTTAAAATCGATTTAGTTGGAATTATATATATATAGTATTGTTTCGAAAAGGATTCGAAAAAGAAGAAGTATTTTTATAATTAACTAGATCGAGTGACTCGAAAGTGACTAAAAATGGGAAAGGAATGTGTTCGGATAGTAAACACTTCTCTTGAGTATTACCCTCTTGGTAGGAGATATATATGATACTATTTGGTAGTACCTGGTTCCTTGATATCATTTTGGTGTTACTCAGGCTATATGTATATTTTCTATGAGTTAAAAATAAAGTTTCATTTCATAAAGTTTTTGAAATAAATCCCGGGTATTTGGCTCTTAATTTTCCAAAATAATAAGGTATCTTTATTTTAAATGGTTTAATTAATGAAGTTAAAATTAATTTAATAAGCAGGTTTAATAAACTTGGTTTCTTTTAACAGTGTCATTTGATTTTGACATCTAGAAAGTGAAAATTTATTTGATGTTATTGGGCCGGCTAATAAATGTCATTACCTTAGAGGTGTCTAAGAAAAGGTGGACTATAAGATGGAGTTTGGATACCAGCATCCTACTCTTCTTAACTACTTAACGGACTGATTCGCTAATTAGGTTGGATTGGTCGACTTAGTGTTGAGACCCAAATTATTTTGGGCCTACAATCTGAATAGTTAAAAATTTAATAGAATTAATAATCAGATGTTTTGTATACTCTTAGGATGTAGAAGTGTATTATGCAAATTTAATAAATTAAAATAATTTTATGTAAAAGTTTCATAAATAAGTTGTGTCATTTTAAAGTGTTGAACCTAAGTTGAAATTTCTATGAAATGTTCTATAAAACATTTTGGAAGGGTAAAAAGTAATTGGGTAGCAAGAACCTTTAAATGAGTACGTAAGTTATATGTAGATCCTTTCCCTTTTTTATATAATTCTCGATCCAAGATTCGAGTACATGACTTCAAGGTGTTTCACACCATTCCGAATAAGGATCTATTACTCATTTTTTGACGGAAAGCAATTGATGAGGATTTTTGATGTGGGACAAATGTTTTCTATCATAGTTATAATTATGTAAGGAAACAAGGAGCCTAATCAGAGTTAGCACTAGAAAATCGGGTGAGCGATACTAACTCGGAAGTGAAGTTATGTATTCGAGTAGTGATCAATCATATTTTTGTATAAGAATGATCTACGTACATCATACGAATTGGTATATAGTGCTAAGTGTTTTCAAGGATAGGTTGAGGTGTAATTTCGAGGAAGAAATTCTTTAAAGGGGAGAGAGTGTAACGACCCAGGATTTTCACACCTTTGATTTGCGAATATTTAATTAATTTTAAATATTCAATATATAGGTTTTATAATGAAAATTAAACTCTTTTAAATGATAAATAATGATGGTGAAATAGTTTTTGTAACGACCCAGAATTTTTGATAATTAAAATTCGAATATTTGATTAATTTTAAATATTAATAAGTGGAATTAAGAAGTCGAATAATTTATTATTCGAATATTGGATTTAATTTGGTCAATTAAATCGATAATTTAATGATTTAAATTCCAGAAATAATTGAAGTATGGGTTTAATGTGCTGGAAATGATTTATAAAGTTATATTAAATCATACTGGAGTTATAGAAAGGTTATAGAACTTTTAAAATCGAATTTGGAGTTAAACTGTGAAAATTGAATATTTTAATATTTAATTATCGACTGAAAAATAGCCAATTTTCGAACAGTCTCAGAATTGAACGAAACTAGTTCCATTGGATCCGTAATAGTTAGTTATTATCGGATTTCAATTTTCGTATCCATCGGAGTTGTCGTTTGACCGTGGCAACTCGAAACGCATCGATATTATTTTAATTTAAATCGTCGAGTTAAAAATAGTCATTTTTCAGAAAGTCTCGGATTTCGACGAAACCAGTTTCATCGGATCCGTAATGTGATATTATCGTAAGATTTCAAATTTCGTAATTTTTGGAATTACCGTTTGTCCGGGGCAAGCCAAAACGCCTCGAAATCGATTTAAATCGGTTTAATTTAAATTGATCGTTTATTGTCATATCTCACACATACGATCGAATTAGCTTCCGAAACCTGTTCCATTGCGTTCGGAACGCGGGATAAACCTTAGAAACGATAGTGACCGCGCGTAAATCGGAGTTCGGAAAAATCACGAATGAATAGTGTTTTTCGTCAAAATTCTATAAAAGGAACCCATCATCGTTCACAATTTGAAAACCCTAACCCTAATCAGTAGCCGCCTCCATCCAAACGAACGGCCAGAAAACAACATCTTTTCTCCCTCAAATTCTTGCAATCCGCGCACCGATTCGAGAAATGTTCAACTAAGAAATGGAAGAGGGCATTGGGATCTTCAAAGTGAACGGTTATGATCGTTTAACTCGAAGGGAGTCAACGGCAAATCGCGAGCAAAGAGGCGTCGTTCATCCTCGTTTTGCGTGTGCTGGGGGGCATCGGGTCTGACCGCGTTTTGGTCGAAGGTGGCACTAGCGTGGGGCTACGCGATGGCGGTGGTTGATCAACCTGTAGGTGGATGTTTTGGGTTGCGATATTAGGTTAAAGTGGCGGCTATTGGGTTCAAAGTCGAACGTGATTACCTGGGAGAAGAAGCACGCGTGCGTTACGATCTGGGGGGTTTGAAAATCTCACGGCTTAGATTCTAGGGCAAACTGATGGAAGGCCCTGATTTGATCTAGGTTAAAATAAAAAGAAATTTTGTAAATTAATTTTAATTTAAATCGTATAATCTTTGTAATGCGATAACTTCTTCATGCAAGGTCGGAAAATTACGAAACGAAAAGCATTGGCTTCGTATCGTCGAATACTACGCGATGCAACTAGATTGGAAGCGATCGGGGTCAGTGAAAATTTTGAGTGAAATTAAACGGCTGTTTAATTTCATTCGAAATGAACGCTGAAATCAGAATTAAAATCACGGTGAGATTTTCTCACTCAAATTGAATGTGGAATTTTTACAGTTATTGATTGATGATTGACTGTTTGGATTGTTGATATTAGATATGATAGGATATATCTATATATATAGCAATATATACATATTGGCATATGTATATATTGGATTGATTGATTTCCCGCCTCGTATAGCGGATGAGACCCTATTGCGCCGTTAGTAAGCGGATTTTTATAAAACCTATATACCGCGATAATTCCGTACTGGAGCGGAATTGGTATTGTGCTAACATCTGTGGATGCAGGGAAACAGGTTGGAGGGATCCGACTGGATTCCTCACCGTATTGATTATTTACAGATATTTTGATATATTCTGTTATCATATGATGATATATGATATTTGACTGTTGTGATGGACTGATTGGTGTTGTTGCATCATCGGATTCAGTTTTGAACTTTAAAAATGACGACTTTTAATTTAAAAGGATTTTTAAAGTGATTTTTGAAAATATACGTTTTATGGGATTTTTGAATCGATTATAAACGTAAAATTTTAAAGTTATAAAAGTTATAAATTTTAGTGAAATATAACCAAAGTGTCGTTTTTGAAATAAAAGTCGATTTATTTATAAAATGGGTTAAGTTGGGATTTTTGAATAACTATAAACGATTTGTATAGAAAGATTTATAAAAATTGATATTTTTGTAAATCAAAATATTGGACTTATAAAACGAATTTTTATAAGTGTTAGAAAGAAGTATAAATGGATTTCATAAGTGAATGAAATTAATAGATTTATAACGTGAAGTTATAAAGTAAATAGATATTGTAGAATAAAAGATTTATAAGAAATTTACTTATAAATTTGACTTTTGCACTTAGATGGGATATAAATAGAAATTGCAAAATGAAATGATTTTGTAAGTTGAAATCGTTATAAAGTACAAATGTGATTTATAAACGTTGTTTTATAAATCCGAAATCACTTATTCTTATAAGTGAATTTTTGAAGGTAATAAAATGAGATTTTTAAACCGGAGTTGTTATAGAAAATAGAAAATGGAATTTATAAACGTTGTTTATAAATTCGGAAACCAATCGATTGAATTTGATAAATTAAATATAGAAGATTATTAAAGGAGATATATTCGCGATTTTGGATAGCGAATTATTATTGAAATAAAATGTGTAGAAAATAGTGAAATGTAATTAGTAAAGTGTATTCACGATTTTGGACAGTGAATATATTGTTAAGTAAAATGGATAGTTTTGGAAAAGCGATATTGTAAAATGAAGTTAATTGTTTAAAAGATGTTTTAAACGTGTTAAATATCGAAATCATAGATTTCAACCTTTATTGTTGAAATAGACGTTTCGAGAAATAAGGAAATGATGGACTATAACACTGTTGTTATAGTAAATGATTTCCGAAAGGAAATGTTTTTTTATGTAGTATTGGGATTTATATATCTATCTAAATTCGAATCCCTATACTAGTGATTTTGAGTCGTCGTAACGATGTTTTACGTAACATTCGTTTTGACTCAAATAAATGTGTTTAAAGAGAATGATTTCCTTAAAGAATGAATATATACTTAATTTTGATTTAAGTATATCGAATATTTTCAAATGTTGAAAATAAATGATTTGTGAAATACTTATTTTTAAATAAGTATGGAAATGCTTTTCCAATATGAAATGAACTGTTTTGAGATTTTATCTTCAAAGATAAAATGAAATGTGGAAATTGATTTGAAATTGTTTTCAAATGATTAAGTGTGGAAATTTTATATCTAGTAAAAGATATTTTGGAAGATAAAATAATTTGGGAAAATTATTTGGAATCTGATGATGTTGCGCATCTTTATTGATAGTTAAATAACCGACTATCAATAATTACCTTTAGATAGGTATTTGTTGTGAATTGGATGAATTTGAATGCCACACTTATTTTTGAATAAACGCTCACTATTCGGGTTAGCCGGGAAAGGACCATGGGGTCGTATAACCCATTCCGAATATGTGATACGTCGTTATGAATTGCATTCGAAGACCGGTGTTGAAGACCGGATATTTTTGAAAACGGAAGGATTACCGTCGAGTTACTCTACATCGGCTGATCTCCGATTTAGAGGTTTTATCACCCTTAGTGACGGGAAGTCCGGACGTGATTGAAAATTATCCGGATTTGCAAGGGCTTCGTGAGAAGTGCCTTCGGTTCTGTTCGATCCCGGAACAGACTTGTATGGATTGTGTGTCTGACATTACACTTTGAGATATAAAGCTGATTTCTTTCAAATACATATTTGTTGGTGGCGGAGAATTTATTCTCTTAGCTTAACACCCTTCTCTGAGACGTACGAGCTCAGAGGTTATGTAGTTGAAATTTATCAGCGATATATCCCAATTTGGTAACGTGGCATACTGAGTGTTGCTGTAAAATGATCAGTGTTTGATCATTTGTGATATGATCATTTGTTTGATCTTATATCTTAATGATCATAGGTTGATCATTTTGTTTGACCCGAAGCAGGGCTTTTTGAGAAAGCGTAGCTTTGTGGACGAGACTTCGTCGAGCCTCACACCCCAGAAATGGTCGAAACAGGAATGTTGCGGCAAGGTTATGAGGGTCGCGCCCTTTAGGGTATGTCATTTCCTTCTGGAAAGGGGTGGTATCATGGTATGGAGCCCAGATACTTACTCATGTGGATACACTTTCTTTATGATGTGTGATGTTGGATATCGAGCGCTCGGATAAAGGTCCCAAAGGACCGGGTGATGACATATTCGTGAGTTACCTGTTACAGGGGTAACCCGGCCTTGTTTGGCAGAGAGCAGTTTGTCTCTCGGGACGTCCAGCCAGAGGCGATCCCATTCGGCAGGAGGAAAGGAAGTTCCTTAGCCTGACCATTTGTTGGAAAATCCAAAGAAACAATACGAACCTGGTACGGTTTTAGTTGTATTACCTGCTATGGAATGTGGCGGTAACCTGCTATTGAACATAGTAGCTATAGTAGGCATACGATACTGGTCGTATGTTGGCTAAGATTAATATTATACTTTCGAAATGTTTTTCTGCACTATGCACTAATAATAATAAATCCAATGATTTTGCGTAATAAGCATCTTTGACTATCATAAGAAGAAATCTCCTCCAATTCTGCGTTTGCATTGTGTGTGTGGCGGGAGGTCTTATGGTAGTTTCATTTTCCAAAAGCATTGCGAAACTGTTTTATTTTCTTTGTGAAAATAACTGTTTACGATCTCACACCAGTCACCATGACTGACTCGGAGTTTATTGTTTCCCTTCTAAACTCTGGGTGCCCACCAATTTCCACATGGGCAGCCTAGAGTTATATTATCAGGATATTCTGGATATTCTGGAGCTTTGGAAGCAAGCTGGATGGCGAGACGTAGTATTTGTATCTGATATATTTATTCCGCTGTGTATTCTGTATGAGGACAAGTTATATAACTGTCCATTGTTGTATATTGACTCTGATGATTGATGTATGTATAAACTGATATAGTTCTTTGTTTTAAAAGACTAGTAATTATCTATTGTATATTGTTCCGCTGCGATATGTGAGATTCTGATATTATTTCTGTTTCTGATGTTGTTCTTTTGTTTCTTCTTTCTCTTTTCTTCTATCTTTTCTTCTACCTCTTCTTTTAAAACCCTAATGGTTCGGTTTTTCGTTCACCTTGAGTAAATAGATGGAGATTAGTGTCTATTCAAGGGGTACGGAAAAGCGGGTCATTACATTTGGTATCAGAGCATATGGTTAAGCGACAACCCTACTCTGTTGGGTATTACTCATTAGAGATAGAGTCAGTAGTACTCTAGAATGAGTTTGAGTGTAATAATAGATATGAGTGCGTATTTGTTAGTTAATATAAAATTGTTTTATATTGTGATGATTGGTTTGTTGAGTGGTATATGGATTCTGGTCGGTATTGTCCGTACAACTCTATCGATAGGGATCTCTAAACACTTATATAGAACAATTCGGCACAGTATTGTTTTAAATTGGGTAAATGGAATAATTTTACCTCGATTATATTTTATATATAAAGAAATAATTTTTCAGTGTTAAAGTGTATATGAATTGATTGTTAAGATTGTTTGAATAAGTTGAATTAAAACAACAATTGTGAAAGAGTAAATTGTATAAAAGAATGAATTATAAAGGGTGAAGTTATAATTGATATGATTTACAATGGTAAAATAATCTTATATATAAATAGTGAAATTACAAAAGTAAAATATTTGTAATGAGATTTATAAATCAAGGAAATTTTTGAAAGAATTTAAAGCACTGAATTCACTATTGTTGCTGGGAAATAGTACGGTGATGACTGCAGCATCATCAGTATCATTTTCGAGTTTCTGTGTGATTGATTTGCTACCATAGTAAATTGGAAATTGAGGTTTTGTTGTGATAAACAAATTTGAAAATTAAAGTCCAAATTTAAATATGGTAAATATAAGTGAAATAAGATTTATACTTATGATATGAGATAATAGATTTAACTTTGGTAAAGTTAATGAATTTGAGTAGCATAATGAAATATGATGTGAAATTTAACTAAAAGAAAGTTAAATTGATTAAATCAGATTTGGAAGTTTAAATATATAAGTTGTATAACTTATTAAAAGTGAGAAATTGTAAGTAAAACAGATTGTTAAAAATGGTTAAACAATTTTGTTAAGCAAATGAGATGTGAATTTGAATAAGTGATGAATTTGACTTAAGTAAAAGTTGAATAGAATTTATTTAGAATGGGAATCTAAATTTAATAAATAAGGGGAAACTTAAGTTAAGAAGTTAAACAAATGATGTTTGAAATTGGATTATAACTTAAGTGATGTTGAATAAAATTGATTTTGGTATCGAAGTAAAATAATCAAGTGAATTTATTAAATGAATACGAACTTGAGTTATATAAATGAAATTCAATTTTATTTGTAAAATGAAGTAGCAATTGAATTAAATCAATGGATTGGATGTTAATCAATTGACTGTAAATAATTGATATGAAATAATGAATATAAATGTTAATTCATTAAAGCTAATGTTATTGGAAGTTAATTAAATAAATTGAATGGAAGTCAATTTAATTTAAAAGTGTTAAACCAAATTGAATGTGAAATTTAATAATTTGGTTATGATTGAATATACATTGGTTGTTATATGATTGTTGATTGATTGTAAATAAATTCATTAAGTGTTAATGAAATTGAATTAGCGAATTTGAAAGCTATGTAATTGAATTCAAATTGAAAGTAAATAAATTTGAATAGAAATTGAATTTGATTTGTAAGTGAACAAATGTGAATTAATGAATGTAAACTAATTAAATTTGAACGAATGAATATTAGTAAAATTCAATGTCAACAATCAAATGTGATTAAATTGAAAACCAATTCATTGAATGTTAATGAGAAATAAAAGTAAACTGATTTGGTTATGAATTTGTTGGATGATAGTTGAATGTTTATTGGATGATGGTTGCATTGTTGCTTTTGTTGCATTGCTATGTTAGCACATGTAGTTATTATGTTGCTATATGATGTATATTGACTATATTTTCATATCTACATGTTCTCATATGGTTTGTTGAGTGTTTAGTAGGTGCGGATGGCGTTGCTTCGCATTTGGAGCTCGCTTTCGCGCTATATTAGCCGTATACGCTCGCTAAAAATATATAAGGTACATATCTCGGATTAAATATCGTACTTTTACATTTTTTCCCTACGGGATGCCTCATCACTTGATGGGATGTATATTTGTGATATATATACACTGTCATTTTTTTTTCGGATCGAGCCGCGCAAAGGAGACGCTGGCGAATTTTTCTGAAAATTTAAGGCGTTAGAATATTTTTGAGAAATTTGAAAATTTTGAAAACTAAGTTATGATTTGAAAACTTAGTAAAGATTTTGTGAGAAGTTAACTATGAATTTTGGAGAAGTTAAACACTTAACAGATTTGAAAATCTAAATTTGAACGGTTTGTTTTGGAAAGTTAACGGATTTTGTATCTTTTTCCTAACTTGTAATTTCGAGGACGAAATTCTTTTAAGGGGGGAAGTCTGTAACGACCCAGAATTTTTGATAATTAAAATTCGAATATTTGATTAATTTTAAATATTAATAAGTGGAATTAAGAAGTCGAATAATTTATTATTCGAATATTGGATTTAATTTGGTCAATTAAATCGATAATTTAATGATTGAAATTCCAGAAATAATTGAAGTATGGGTTTAATGTGCTGGAAATGATTTATAAAGTTATATTAAATCATACTGGAGTTATAGAAAGGTTATAGAACTTTTAAAATCGAATTTGGAGTTAAACTGTGAAAATTGAATATTTTAATATTTAATTATCGACTGAAAAATAGCCAATTTTCAAACAGTCTCAGAATTGAACGAAACTAGTTCCATTGGATCCGTAATAGTTAGTTATTATCGGATTTCAATTTTCGTATCCATCGGAGTTGTCGTTTGACCGTTGTTAACGGTAAAAAGTGAACGCTAACACCCGGTGTGTGTAATAAACTTGTGAAAGCACCACCCGTTGGTACGGGAACAAAAATATGAGCTGAAAATAGCAGAAATGCAGTAAATGAACAACAGATTTATAGTGGTTCGGCCCGTAATTGAGCCTACGTCCACTTTATATTCTTTTATTGCTGATTCGGTTACAATTCGATACAAATCACTTGTCAAATACAATATAGCTTGATCACACAACAATCTAGACTACTAGCTCAATCTTCGGTGATGAATCTTGCTAAATCCGTATCGGATGAATGGAGTTCTTCACGAAGCTTGTTGTAGTGCCTTGAGAGTTAGAAGATCTTTACTTCTTCAGTCAATCTTCAGTGTAGCAGAGCATGGATGCTTGAAGAAATGAATTGCCCCCCCAAGTCCCTTGCATGTTGGAGATGATGGGGTATTTATAGGAGCAGATCTGAGTTCTGGGCAGAAAATATGCTAAGTCCTAGGTCGCGTACGACCTAAGCTAGGTCGTAGGTCGCGAGCGACTTAGGAGATGCAGTAATGAAGTCGTCGTTTCCTTCAGGTGGTGAGTCGTAGGCGACTTATAGCGAGCCATGAGTCGTAGATGACTTCAGTCCTTAACCCGTATACGACTTACTCTTAAGACGCGTATACCGTATGTCGTAGGTTTTTAGGTCGCAATATCGCTAGGTCGCGATGTTCCTTTAGAAGTTAGGTCGGTGACGAGTTAAGGGATTAGGTTGTCAGACCTTAACTCGTAAGACCTTAACTCGCAGCCTTTAAGTCGTAAATCCACTAAGTCGTAACCCGTTAGGTCGGAACCTTCTTAAGTCGGAGCATTTAGGTCGTAACACTACTAGGTCGCGGAGTCTTTAGGTCGCAAGCTTCCTTAGGTCGTGACATTCCTGTAGCCTTAGGTCGCTGGGCAAGCTAAGTCATTGAGTCCTAGGTCGTAGACATCTTAGGTCGCAGACACTTTAACTCGTGCATTGTTAGGTTGTGATGTCCTTAGGTCGTACAGACCTGATGAGTCGCCATTTCTCATGAGTCGTATACACCATGACTCGTTTAACCTGATGAGTCGTAAGACCATGAGTCGTAGAAAGCTTGTCTCGTTGAGTCGTAGAAGAGTTAACTTTATGAGTCGTAGCATGCTAAGTCGTAAGTCGTTAAACTTCTTAACTCGTAGGTTGTTGAGTCGGACCACTCCTTAGGTCGGAGCCTGTTGAGTCGTAGGTCATCTAAGTCTTAATTCGTTAAGTCTTGCAATCCCTTAACTCGTTAAATCTTGAGTCGCGTACTTCTTAAGTCGTGGAGAATTAAGGGTTAACATTTGCCCCTCGAAATACACGCCTAAGTCGTAGGTCGTGTGTTTCGACTCATCTTAACTCGTGTGGGCTGATTCCAATTCCTTCGACCTGGGGTATAAAATGCTTAGGTCGTTCCTCTTTTCTCCGTCTTCCTATTACTCGTTCTTTAAGCCGTACCTGCCATTAACGCAATTTCAAGCTTCCAAAGGCGACTTCGACTTGATTTACTTCCAGCCATTCCCAATTACACCGCGTAAGCATCTTTTCCCTTTTCCCAATTGCCGATCATTGCCGTCGACCTTCATCCATGATTTCTTCCCTTTGGGCCTTGCGAATACTGTTATATAGGATATCCATGAACTTAAGGTAGCTCGGTATGACTTGCAACGATTTGTGATTTACGGTGATTTAGAAATAGGGTTGATGGAGAGGCTAACTGGTTAATGGATTATCGGGTTGAATAGTTAATGGGTTAGGAGGTAAATGGGTAAGGAATTGGATGGATAGATGGTTAACGAGTTAAGGATTAAGCGAGTCAGGAGTTAGATGGATTGGTAATTTCGCGTGATCCAGCAGTTTTGATGTTACGACTTACGACTTTGAAGTCTCTTTTTATTCCTCACGACTTACGACTTAGAGAACAGCTGACCCTAGGTCGCAGGAGCCATTTGAGTCGTTCGCGACTTAGCACTTGTTCAGATTTTGCTTGAATGTGTGGTACGATTGGAGAGTTACGACTCAACTTGACTCATGGCATATCTTTTAGGCCGTGAACGAGTTAGGACTTAGGAAAATCTGCCCCATGCTAAGTCGTGACCGAGTTAGAACTTGAGCAAATTTCCCACTGCCTTGAATGCTAAGACTTGAGTTGTTTGAACTTTGGACTCTTGAATTTTGTTGCACTCTTTTATAGATTGTTAATAACTCTGACTGCCTGTTATAACATGTACAAAAACTGGGACGAATATACTGCCACCGACTGCCCATATCGGATGACAGATTAGTTGATAAAGATTAAAATTAAATGAACTGTATGAGTGAAATGCTACACAATAACCAACTCAAATGAAGTATTAAAGCAGAATCGTAATGGTTAACTGAAACCGATTTGTCTGCATTGACACTGCACTTAAGCATTAACAAGTTTTGAAATCTCGTAATCGACTGATTGTCAATTAGTTTAATTCCAGTTATACTTGCTTTTTTCTTATTTTTATTAGTTTTGCACAGCACTTTACACTTTTTAGGAAACGTGCACCTTCACTTTTGAACACTCGGCTGATTGTGTAGAATGGCATCCCATCAAGAAGATTTGGAACCAAGTGGAGAAGCTTTTCCAATTGCTATTCCGTTGAATGATCCCCCAGAAAAGACTCCTACCACTCTGAGTCAAAAAGTATTCCGTCTACTATGCTCCCAGTTTGGCATTGCCGAATCTGACGCTTTGCTTCCTGGAGTGAATGACACTGCTGACAGGCCGCCCCACGGCTTTATTGCAGTGAACCGCCAAATGTGCTTGAGTGGAGCGATTCCCCCGTTTAATGACTGTCTCCGAGAACTTCTCCTTCGATTATCTATCTCCCCTTTTCAACTTCATCCTAATGGCTACGCCATCCTACTGGGATTGTGTGTACTTTTTAGGAGAATGCTGGACCGTTTCCCCAGTTTTGGAGAAATTTGCTTTCTATGCTCATTCACAAGGACCAAGGACCATCCCTCTATCACAGTTGTAAGGAGTGCCAGGAATCGCAAACTGATTATTGGTCTTCCTGAAAGCGTTCCTGGGTTTCTGAGCCAGTTTTTCTTTGTTCGTTGTCCCCCGGGATTTTACGCCATTTGGAGAGTGGGAAGTACGATTATCTAGCTTTTCCCTGTGTTTTTTCTAAATTCTTTGAAGTTCAAATTGTCAAGTGTTAACTTCTTTTTCTACTGTTTCAGCACTCCCTTCCCCCTCTAGGGAATCTCGTCACAAGACTACCTTTGAGAGGCTTATGGCCGTGCCGGTTGAGGAGAGGAGCGTTCAATTTCTATTGAGAGATGAGTTCCTCCACGAATTCGGACTCTTACATCCTTCCCGTTCCACTCAGCCACATGAAGTCCCTGATTCTTCGGCTGAGGAGTCAGATGCCCCTGCTTCTGCTAAAGAACCTTCACCGAAAGAATTTACCGTTGAGACTTCATTGGTGAAGTGTTCTACTCTTACCGACATTGCGGGGTCGTCCAGTAAGTTAGCACTTGCCCCGGTTATTGAAGAGGAGGAAAATCTTCATACTCTTGAAAAGACGGCTGAGGTGGAAGTTGAAAAGGATAATTCTCCCATGCACCATGGCGATGATACTTTCGACAGCCTGAGCGACATCATGATAACCTCTCAGGAGCTCTTTAAAGATGATGTTTCTAAAGTGGTTCCTCCTGTTATCGAAGCAACTTCTTTTTTGCAACAAACCACAACGCCTTCCACACAACTTACTACCATTTCTTCACCCAAAAGTGGTTTGTAGTCTGACGCGCGTAGTTTGCACATCACACACACTTAGAACCTTGGCACTTTTATGCACTTAGCTTCTTCAATTTGAGGATTTCTAAAACTGGTCTTTTTCTTCAATTTCAGGTTCTCTGATGGGGCGAAGCGGCTCTTACTACAACAAATTCCAGCGTTACGGAAGCCGTGAAGCTTACGACTTTAGGAGTTATATCAGTGCCGTGAAAGAAACTGATGAGGAGAGAGCTGCTCGAAAGGCTTATGAGAGGCGAGCTCATGAAGAGCGTCGCCGGAGAGAGGATGAGGAATACTACGGGAGAAGGGACGAGCAACATGACTCTTCTCGCAGAAGCGACGATCCTTATAAAAGGAAATCTTACGATGATAAGGGGAAGAGTCACACTTCTGATGATTCCAGTAAACGTGCCAGACTTGGTAAGAAAGATACATCTACCATCTCGGAAAAGACAACCGCTTTTGTTCCTCCTAATACATCTTCCGGTTCTCCTGCCCTTAAGGAGTCTGACATCCAGACCATCATTAATAGGCCACAGTACCAAGCTGGAGACGGTCCTCCCACACTCCAGAGCCGATTTCCGAATTGGTGTCTGAAAGGAGTGCGTTTTGATTTGGACTTGGTCCCCATTGACAAGCAGGCGATGCTGAAAAATGTCGATGCTGTAAAGCTTGACATCGAAAGAATGTCTGGGTGGCAGAAGCTGGTTGATGAACTTCAAAGAGTCAACCATCTGAATCTTGAAGCGATGATGACCATGGAAAATGATAAGTCTGAGTGGGACAAATGGCGTAAACAGCATGACTCGGAGATGAAAAGCATTAGCGATGGTTATGTGAAGCTCGAAGCCGAAGTTGAAAGGCTTAAAAAAGAGCTTGCTACTTCTTCCACTTCTTATTCTCAGAAAGAGGAAATGCTTCAAAAACAAGTTCGAGACGCCCACGCTGCTCAGAGAGATACTGAAGTCAAACTTGAAGCAGAACAACATGTTACTAGAAAATATCGTGATGACGCTGCTCAACTTCAGGAGAAACTCAGCTCTCGAGACTTAGAAATTGCTAGGCTACAATCCCAGTTACTGAAGGCTGAAAGAGAACGTGATGAAGTTCTCTCTGGTAAAGCTGCAGCCGAAGAATCCCATAAGGCGACCCTAGCCACCGTTGACGCGACCCTGTTCGACTTCTATATGCATTGTGTCCTGGGGCGTGGGAGCCTTTCATTTTTGGGACCAGAGTATGAAGTCACCCTAGCGGAGGTGTGGGAGGCAATCATTGACTTATTTGGTGGTGCCGGATACTCCGAAACAGATCTTCAAGCTACCTACCTAAGTGAGAGCGATCGCGATGCCCTTGCCAAAGGAAAAGAGCAGCTCGTCCGAGTGCGGGCCGAAGCGACGGGAGAGAAGCTTCCTGAGAAAGAAACACCCCCTATTGCTCCTGCTTATACTTCGACTTTAGCTCATGCGGATATTGCTGGCTCTAGTTCTCATTCCACGCCTCCCGCTAAGGTTGACACAGAAACTGTAACCACCCCTACAGAGGAAGAGGCAATGAAAGACTTCCAAGCTCGGGAATTTGAGATTGATCTCGCTAAACCGGCTTCTCCAGGTAACTTTGACAATTCACGGTCTTCTTTTTTCTCGGAGAATACTGATTTTAATTTCTTTTATCATGCAGCAGTCGTGCCGGAAACTGCACCAAATCTTCCTTCTTCAGCTGTCGTTCCTCCTCCTTCTCAAGTTATACCTCTTCCAGCTTCTCAACCAGGTTCACAGGAAGAACCAATAGCAGCCCTTCAGGGTTTAGACGAATCACTTGCTTCCGAAGAACAGAAGGCAGAAGGTCTGGAGGATAGCGAGAAGACCCCGGAGCAATCTTTTGATTATGACACAAAGCTTTCTACATTCCTTGCTCCGGGGAGTGAGTCTTCTTCCAAGAAGAAGGGGAAACGTGTGGTTTCGAAGAAAGGAAAGAAGAGTTCTCCTGCTGCTGGAGATGAGGCAGAGATTGATCCGGCTGAGTCTCTTTCTCCTTCTTCTCCGATGCGGCCTACGAAGCTAATTACCAGGCCGGGTAAAAGTTCCAAGGGTGGGAAGAAGGGGAAATGAGTTTGATTTTGCATTTTCTGCTTTTTGTATTGACCGGGGATTGTGCGGATACCGGTCTCCGCTTCTTTTTGTAACCTGTACAATGTAAAATTTTCTCATAGTATTGAAATAAATAGATATTTTTCTTGTACAAACCCTTGTGTATGTAGGAATACATCTGTTTTTCATTTGAAGTGTAGAGTAAACGATTCTTTTCGCTTGTACAAATTTTTTGTCCGTGTCTCAAGAACGCACTTACTCCACATCTTTATTACGTGATATTGCAATGAACTTGTGGTATGTTGCTTGTATATTACTTTTATTAATGTAACTGAATTGTATAATGTTGCCCCCATACCACAAGTATATTGTAATATTTCTTGATTTCACAAGACCGATACTCTTATTTTAGAGAATAACTTTCCACTTTTTCAAGGAAGAATTATTCTGCTTTTAATAGAGTATATCTTGTCTTTGGAGAAATCTTTATTTTCTTTTTCTTCCTGAAGAACATTTCGACTTCTGGGAATGATCACTTTTATTTGTTTGAAAGTGAATTTTCCTGCACAGTGAAATGAGCTTCTGTAGAAGGTTTTGATTTTTGTGCCCCAGTAAAAGGGTTTATTTTTGGTACTTCAAGCAAGGTGAAGTACGCCTCTGAAGAGGTCTTTTGGTCTCCGAAGAGAAGCGACTTTGGTCTCTGAAGAGAAGCAGTTTTGGTCTCCGAAGAGAAGCAGTTTTGGAATTTCATCTCTGGTGAAGTGGGTCTCCGAAGAGAAGCATTTTGCACTTCTACACGGGTGAAATGTGCCTCCGAAAAGGGCTTTTGCCTCCGAAGATGGCTTGTGCCTCCGAAGAGGGCTTGTGCCTCCGAAGAGGGCTTGTGCCTCCGAAGAGGGCTTGTGCCTCCGAAGATGGCTTGTGCCTCCGAAGAGGGCTTGTGCCTCCGAAGAGGGCTTGTGCCTCCGAAGAGGGCTTGTGCCTCCGAAGATGGCTTGTGCCTCCGAAGAGGGCTTGTGCCTCCGAAGAGGGCTTGTGGTTGCCTGGAAGTTACTTTCTCATGGTCGGAGGGGTCCACGGGACAAGCGTAAGTCGTTCGATTGGATGTTTGTTTGTACAAACGATCGCAATCGATTAACAAGGTGCCCCTTTTTGGTAGTCCCACCGATCTTTTTGATTGAGGAAAGCTCTCCATTTATTGGCGTGCCTCGTTAGAGGGCTTTGTTGACCCTTGGGAAGGAGCATCAGTTGGTTGGTGTGCCAGGAAGGTTGCGTCTTAGGGGCAAGTAGATCCATGGGATGGACACAAGCTGCCTGATCAGATGCATCACAATCAGCCAGCGAGGGTCTTATTCCTTCTGCTTGGGAAGTTATCCCTTTAGTGGATCTACCTGCTTTCCTGTTGAGAGGCATACCTTCCTTTGGCTGCTTCCATGTTTGCCTGCTCATGTTGTATCATCATCCACCAATCTGCGATCCTTTATCATCGTTTCCAAGCGCATTTTTCTTTCTCTTGCAAGTAAATTGCTTTATTCGAAGAAGTAGACTTCACTGTTGAATGATTCCACAGAGTAAACGCAAGTTATTTGGTAGGATGCCTTTTTATATCAACGATCGCAACCAGTTAACGAGGGCTTGACATAGTGGAGCCGTCAACTTTTTATGTGAAGCTCCTCTTGTGTGGGTTTTGAGTTTGAAATTTTTGTTGCTTGAAATTTGCTAAATGATTTGTAAGGCTCGCTTAGCTTTGCGATGGGTGAGCTTTGCTTTAATGACCTGCAGTATTAGATCGATATTTTAGCAATACATTTAGAGTATTTACACATCGAAATATAACAGGCATTTTATAATAGAAAACACAATGCATAGTTTTTCATTATTGAGTCAGGCTGATTTCTCAGCGGTTTACAATGCAGAAAATACACATCCATCATTATCTTTACAAATTCAAGCAATGCAGTTAAGTGAAATGAATGCTAGTTATTGTTGTTCCAGAATCTCCAAGTTGGATTTCCATTTGTGCTTGATTCATAGCTTTCAGATTTTTATGCCAGAGAAATTGAGAGATGCCCCAGCCGCAGTTTTGTGGGTAATTAGTAGTCATCCCAACTTCTGCTTGCTGGGTATAATCCGCCCGTGATAGCATTAATGACAAGCTTTTCTGAATCTTGCACTGCAGTGTTGTTGTGAGAATCGGATTGATGGGTAGGATGTTGTTGATCCCGAGTGGATGAGGTTGGATTGACTCCGCTTTTCTTAACGTATTATTGGAGTTTACCTTGTTCCAACAATTCTTCAATCACTTTCTTTAACTGGCGACATTGGTCAGTGTCATGGCCAGGTTGATTGTGAAATTGGCAGAATTTCCCATTACTCTTTGCACCTTTCGTCATCTCAGGTGGCTTAGGATACTGGACAACGTCTTTTGTTGCAAAATAGATATTCCTTGGTGTATCAGTTAAAGGGGTATAATCTGAAGAATTAAAGCGGCGAGGTTTCTTTTCATTTCCCTGGTTCTTTCCTCCTTCATTCTCCCTTTTCTGACTTTCAGATTCTCTTTTCTTAGATAGGACACTGTTGTTATTAGTTTGGGCAGCAACCACCTTTGACGTCGTAGAAAGGTTCTCAAGGCGAATGAACTCGTCGGCCTTTTTATAGAATTTATCAAGTGAGTTCGGTTCCTTCATCTTTAGCCATATTCCAAATTTACTCGATTTATCAATGGCTCGCATCAAATAAGTCAGGATCATGCGTGGTTCCGCATTTTCTATTTCGGCTAAAGCTATATTGAAACGGCTCAAGAAAGATTTGATTGATTCTCCGGGCGCTTGTTCAAGGTTAGACAGTGACATTATATCCTTAGCCTTTGAAGCATACAATCTGAACTGTTCCTTAAACTTTTGTGTTAAATCGGAGAACTTATCTACAGACCGAACTGGAAGCTTTGTGAACCAAAGTAAAGCCACACCTTCCAGGTATACCGGAAAGTACCGACACTTGATCTCGTCTGATGCTCTTGCACCAGTCATATGCCAATCGTATTTGTATAGGAAATGATTAGGGTCAGTGGTTCCCCTATAGGCTTGGATAGTAGGAGGTGCAAATTTCCTTGGGAATTCTGCTCTCAGGATCCTTTCAGTAAACGGAGTTCTGCTTGGCGCAAATCCCCAGTCAGCCTCATCCTCTTCCCTTTGCATGCTCTCTTTCATGATGCGGCCAACCATTTCAGACAGGTACTCTTTATTGTTCAAAGACACCTCCGGGCAAGCACCAGTTCTTCCCTCGGAAGTTTGCCCGGGCATATGTTCATGACAAGTTGGTTGCGGCCTAGAACCATCAGCTTGGAAAGGTGGCGTTTCAGGAAGGGTGGTTTGATGGTTTTCTGGTTGACGATTTGCCCCAAGCAGGGCAGTTATTCTATCCATCATCAAAGCATTTTGAGTTTCAATTTGTTGGTATAATCCAGAAACTGCGTCATCCAATTCAGCTCTGGTGACCCCAACGGTTGGAGTTGCTTGGTCTGTTATTGGGGAAGCGGAAGTTCCTTCGTGAGCGTTTCCGGATCTGATAGGTCTGCCTCTTCTTCCAGGAGCCATTATTTCAGATCTGGTTTTTAAAGAGAGGTTCTTTTTATGAATCTTTGCGAAGCAACGGTGGATGATCGCCTGAGTTGGCCTTCTCAGTGAAAGCACCAAAATGTTAACGGTAAAAAGTGAACGCTAACACCCGGTGTGTGTAATAAACTTGTGAAAGCACCACCCGTTGGTACGGGAACAAAAATATGAGCTGAAAATAGCAGAAATGCAGTAAATGAACAACAGATTTATAGTGGTTCGGCCCGTAATTGAGCCTACGTCCACTTTATATTCTTTTATTGCTGATTTGGTTACAATTCGATACAAATCACTTGTCAAATACAATATAGCTTGATCACACAACAATCTAGACTACTAGCTCAATCTTCGGTGATGAATCTTGCTAAATCCGTATCGGATGAATGGAGTTCTTCACGAAGCTTGTTGTAGTGCCTTGAGAGTTAGAAGATCTTTACTTCTTCAGTCAATCTTCAGTGTAGCAGAGCATGGATGCTTGAAGAAATGAATTGCCCCCCCAAGTCCCTTGCATGTTGGAGATGATGGGGTATTTATAGGAGCAGATCTGAGTTCTGGGCAAAAATATGCTAAGTCCTAGGTCGCGTACGACCTAAGCTAGGTCGTAGGTCGCGAGCGACTTAGGAGATGCAGTGATGAAGTCGTCGTTTCCTTCAGGTGGTGAGTCGTAGGCGACTTATAGCGAGCCATGAGTCGTAGATGACTTCAGTCCTTAACCCGTATACGACTTACTCTTAAGACGCGTATACCGTATGTCGTAGGTTTTTAGGTCGCAATATCGCTAGGTCGCGATGTTCCTTTAGAAGTTAGGTCGGTGACGAGTTAAGGGATTAGGTTGTCAGACCTTAACTCGTAAGACCTTAACTCGCAGCCTTTAAGTCGTAAATCCACTAAGTCGTAACCCGTTAGGTCGGAACCTTCTTAAGTCGGAGCATTTAGGTCGTAACACTACTAGGTCGCGGAGTCTTTAGGTCGCAAGATTCCTTAGGTCGTGACATTCCTGTAGCCTTAGG
Organism: Allium fistulosum; assembly: GCA_030737815.1. Lineage (NCBI taxonomy): Eukaryota > Viridiplantae > Streptophyta > Magnoliopsida > Asparagales > Amaryllidaceae > Allium > Allium fistulosum. Next base: position 415,901,416 of record CM060907.1, on the reverse strand, counting down.
TCGCTGGGCAAGCTAAGTCATTGAGTCCTAGGTCGTAGACATCTTAGGTCGCAGACACTTTAACTCGTGCATTGTTAGGTTGTGATGTCCTTAGGTCGTACAGACCTGATGAGTCGCCATTTCTCATGAGTCGTATACACCATGACTCGTTTAACCTGATGAGTCGTAAGACCATGAGTCGTAGAAAGCTTGTCTCGTTGAGTCGTAGAAGAGTTAACTTTATGAGTCGTAGCATGCTAAGTCGTAAGTCGTTAAACTTCTTAACTCGTAGGTTGTTGAGTCGGACCACTCCTTAGGTCGGAGCCTGTTGAGTCGTAGGTCATCTAAGTCTTAATTCGTTAAGTCTTGCAATCCCTTAACTCGTTAAATCTTGAGTCGCGTACTTCTTAAGTCGTGGAGAATTAAGGGTTAACAACCGTGGCAACTCGAAACGCATCGATATTATTTTAATTTAAATCGTCGAGTTAAAAATAGTCATTTTTCAGAAAGTCTCGGATTTCGACGAAACCAGTTTCATCGGATCCGTAATGTGATATTATCGTAAGATTTCAAATTTCGTAATTTTTGGAATTACCGTTTGTCCGGGGCAAGCCAAAACGCCTCGAAATCGATTTAAATCGGTTTAATTTAAATTGATCGTTTATTGTCATATCTCACACATACGATCGAATTAGCTTCCGAAACCTGTTCCATTGCGTTCGGAACGCGGGATAAACCTTAGAAACGATAGTGACCGCGCGTAAATCGGAGTTCGGAAAAATCACGAATGAATAGTGTTTTTCGTCAAAATTCTATAAAAGGAACCCTTCATCGTTCACAATTTGAAAACCCTAACCCTAATCAGTAGCCGCCTCCATCCAAACGAACGGCCAGAAAACAACATCTTTTCTCCCTCAAATTCTTGCAATCCGCGCACCGATTCGAGAAATGTTCAACTAAGAAATGGAAGAGGGCATTGGGATCTTCAAAGTGAACGGTTATGATCGTTTAACTCGAAGGGAGTCAATGGCAAATCGCGAGCAAAGAGGCGCCGTTCATCCTCGTTTTGCGTGCGCTGGGGGGCATCGGGTCTGACCGCGTTTTGGTCGAAGGTGGCACTAGCGTGGGGCTACGCGATGGCGGTGGTTGATCAACCTGTAGGTGGATGTTTTGGGTTGCGATATTAGGTTAAAGTGGCGGCTATTGGGTTCAAAGTCGAACGTGATTACCTGAGAGAAGAAGCACGCGTGCGTTACGATCTGGGGGGTTTGAAAATCTCACGGCTTAGATTCTAGGGCAAACTGATGGAAGGCCCTGATTTGATCTAGGTTAAAATAAAAAGAAATTTTGTAAATTAATTTTAATTTAAATCGTATAATCTTTGTAATGCGATAACTTCTTCATGCAAGGTCGGAAAATTACGAAACGAAAAGCGTTGGCTTCGTATCGTCGAATACTACGCGATGCAACTGGATTGGAAGCGATCGGGGTTAGTGAAAATTTTGAGTGAAATTAAACGGCTGTTTAATTTCATTCGAAATGAACGCTGAAATCAGAATTAAAATCACGGTGAGATTTTCTCACTCAAATTGAATGTGGAATTTTTACAGTTATTGATTGATGATTGACTGTTTGGATTGTTGATATTAGATATGATAGGATATATCTATATATATAGCAATATATACATATTGGCATATGTATATATTGGATTGATTGATTTCCCGCCTCGTATAGCGGATGAGACCCTATTGCGCCGTTAGTAAGCGGATTTTTATAAAACCTATATACCGCGATAATTCCGTACTGGAGCGGAATTGGTATTGTGCTAACATCTGTGGATGCAGGGAAACAGGTTGGAGGGATCCGACTGGATTCCTCACCGTATTGATTATTTACAGATATTTTGATATATTCTGTTATCATATGATGATATATGATATTTGACTGTTGTGATGGACTGATTGGTGTTGTTGCATCATCGGATTCAGTTTTGAACTTTAAAAATGACGACTTTTAATTTAAAAGGATTTTTAAAGTGATTTTTGAAAATATACGTTTTATGGGATTTTTGAATCGATTATAAACGTAAAATTTTAAAGTTATAAAAGTTATAAATTTTAGTGAAATATAACCGAAGTGTCGTTTTTGAAATAAAAGTCGATTTATTTATAAAATGGGTTAAGTTGGGATTTTTGAATAACTATAAACGATTTGTATAGAAAGATTTATAAAAATTGATATTTTTGTAAATCAAAATATTGGACTTATAAAACGAATTTTTATAAGTGTTAGAAAGAAGTATAAATGGATTTCATAAGTGAATGGAATTAATAGATTTATAACGTGAAGTTATAAAGTAAATAGATATTGTAGAATAAAAGATTTATAAGAAATTTACTTATAAATTTGACTTTTGCACTTAGATGGGATATAAATAGAAATTGCAAAATGAAATGATTTTGTAAGTTGAAATCGTTATAAAGTACAAATGTGATTTATAAACGTTGTTTTATAAATCCGAAATCACTTATTCTTATAAGTGAATTTTTGAAGGTAATAAAATGAGATTTTTAAACCGGAGTTGTTATAGAAAATAGAAAATGGAATTTATAAACGTTGTTTTATAAATTCGGAAACCAATCGATTGAATTTGATAAATTAAATATAGAAGATTATTAAAGGAGATATATTCGCGATTTTGGATAGCGAATTATTATTGAAATAAAATGTGTAGAAAATAGTGAAATGTAATTAGTAAAGTGTATTCACGATTTTGGACAGTGAATATATTGTTAAGTAAAATGGATAGTTTTGGAAAAGCGATATTGTAAAATGAAGTTAATTGTTTAAAAGATGTTTTAAACGTGTTAAATATCGAAATCATAGATTTCAACCTTTATTGTTGAAATAGACGTTTCGAGAAATAAGGAAATGATGGACTATAACACTGTTGTTATAGTAAATGATTTCCGAAAGGAAATGTTTTTTTATGTAGTATTGGGATTTATATATCTATCTAAATTCGAATCCCTATACTAGTGATTTTGAGTCGTCGTAACGATGTTTTACGTAACATTCGTTTTGACTCAAATAAATGTGTTTAAAGAGAATGATTTCCTTAAAGAATGAATATATACTTAATTTTGATTTAAGTATATCGAATATTTTCAAATGTTGAAAATAAATGATTTGTGAAATACTTATTTTTAAATAAGTATGGAAATGCTTTTCCAATATGAAATGAACTGTTTTGAGATTTTATCTTCAAAGATAAAATGAAATGTGGAAATTGATTTGAAATTGTTTTCAAATGATTAAGTGTGGAAATTTTATATCTAGTAAAAGATATTTTGGAAGATAAAATAATTTGGGAAAATTATTTGGAATCTGATGATGTTGCGCATCTTTATTGATAGTTAAATAACCGACTATCAATAATTACCTTTAGATAGGTATTTGTTGTGAATTGGATGAATTTGAATGCCACACTTATTTTTGAATAAACGCTCACTATTCGGGTTAGCCGGGAAAGGACCATGGGGTCGTATAACCCATTCCGAATATGTGATACGTCGTTATGAATTGCATTCGAAGACCGGTGTTGAAGACCGGATATTTTTGAAAACGGAAGGATTACCGTCGAGTTACTCTACATCGGCTGATCTCCGATTTAGAGGTTTTATCACCCTTAGTGACGGGAAGTCCGGACGTGATTGAAAATTATCCGGATTTGCAAGGGCTTCGTGAGAAGTGCCTTCGGTTCTGTTCGATCCCGGAACAGACTTGTATGGATTGTGTGTCTGACATTACACTTTGAGATATAAAGCTGATTTCTTTCAAATACATATCTGTTGGTGGCGGAGAATTTATTCTCTTAGCTTAACACCCTTCTCTGAGACGTACGAGCTCAGAGGTTATGTAGTTGAAATTTATCAGCGATATATCCCAATTTGGTAACGTGGCATACTGAGTGTTGCTGTAAAATGATCAGTGTTTGATCATTTGTGATATGATCATTTGTTTGATCTTATATCTTAATGATCATAGGTTGATCATTTTGTTTGACCCGAAGCAGGGCTTTTTGAGAAAGCGTAGCTTTGTGGACGAGACTTCGTCGAGCCTCACACCCCAGAAATGGTCGAAACAGGAATGTTGCGGCAAGGTTATGAGGGTCGCGCCCTTTAGGGTATGTCATTTCCTTCTGGAAAGGGGTGGTATCATGGTATGGAGCCCAGATACTTACTCATGTGGATACACTTTCTTTATGATGTGTGATGTTGGATATCGAGCGCTCGGATAAAGGTCCCAAAGGACCGGGTGATGACATATTCGTGAGTTACCTGTTACAGGGGTAACCCGGCCTTGTTTGGCAGAGAGCAGTTTGTCTCTCGGGACGTCCAGCCAGAGGCGATCCCATTCGGCAGGAGGAAAGGAAGTTCCTTAGCCTGACCATTTGTTGGAAAATCCAAAGAAACAATACGAACCTGGTACGGTTTTAGTTGTATTACCTGCTATGGAATGTGGCGGTAACCTGCTATTGAACATAGTAGCTATAGTAGGCATACGATACTGGTCGTATGTTGGCTAAGATTAATATTATACTTTCGAAATGTTTTTCTGCACTATGCACTAATAATAATAAATCCAATGATTTTGCGTAATAAGCATCTTTGACTATCATAAGAAGAAATCTCCTCCAATTCTGCGTTTGCATTGTGTGTGTGGCGGGAGGTCTTATGGTAGTTTCATTTTCCAAAAGCATTGCGAATCTGTTTTATTTTCTTTGTGAAAATAACTGTTTACGATCTCACACCAGTCACCATGACTGACTCGGAGTTTATTGTTTACCTTCTAAACTCTGGGTGTGACGACTCGGGTTTTGCCCGCTCGAAAATCAACATCCGTACTTCACATTGTACTAGAATGCCGCAGATTCGACCGTTCAAATCCGATTCGCCGGAGCTATAACACAATTAAGTAAATAACACAGCGGAAGAAAAGAATAATACATTGATATACAATATCTGATACAGTAGAGTGATACAACGAATATCAATATACATCAGAGATATGATACAACAAATAGCAGCGGAAAAGAAAATGATAACATCAGCAGTGGAACAATATCAATAGAAGTGATAACTCCAAAATGATCTTCAGACAAGAATGAATCCACAACTCCAAGATAAGCAACTCCGATGAATGAACTAGCTCCAGATAATCTACTAAACCTGAATATCTGAAAAGAAACCCAACTCTAGACTGCTCGTGTGGAAAATTATGAGCACCCAGAGTTTAGGAAGGGAACAATAAACTCCGGATCAGTCGTGGGACTGGTGTGAGCAACAAAAAAACAGTTTATCTTTAAACAAACACAAAAGGCTTTTAAACATTGAAATCCGCAATGCTTTTGGAAAATGAAACTACCATAAGACCTCCCACCACACACACAATGCAAACGCAGAATTGGAGGAGATTTCTTCTTATGATAGTCAAACATGCTTACTACGCAAAATCAATTGGATAGTATTATTAGTGCATAGTGCAGAAAACATTTCGAAAGTATAATATTAATCTTAGCCAGCATAGACATTTCGAACTATGCCTACTATAGCTACCATCTAAACAGTGGGGCGCCACCATAAGTAAATGGCAGGTTCTACAACTAATACCGTACAAGTTCCGTATTGGGAAATGGATTTCCAACAAATGGTCAGGCTAAGGAACTTCCTTCCGCCGCATGGGATCGCCTCTGGCGGGACGTCCCGAGAGACAAACTGCTCTCTGCCAACAAAGCCGGGTTACCCCTGTAACAGGTAACTCACGAATATGCCACCTCCCGGTCCTTTGGGACCTTTATCCGAGCTCGGTATCCAACATCACACATCATAAAGAAAGTGTATCCACATGAGTAAGTATCTGGGCTCCATACCATTATACCACCCCTTTCCAGAAGGAAATGACATACCCTAAAGGGCGCGACCCTCATAACCTTGCCGCAACGATCCTGTTTCGACCATTTCCGGGTAGTGAGGTCCTGACGAAGTCTCGTCCACAAAGCTACGCTTTGTCACAAAGCCATGCTTTGGGTCAACAGATGATCAACCTATGATCACAAAGATAAATGATCAAACAAATGATCATATCACAAATGATCAAACACTGATCATCACACAGCAACACTTAGCATGCCACATTACCAAATTGGGATATATCGCTGATAAATTTCAACTACATAACCTCTGAGCTCGTACGTCTCAAAGAAGGGTGTTAAGCTAAGAGAATAAATTCTCCGCCACCAACAGAAATGTATTTGAAAGAAATCTGCTTTATATCTCAAAGTGTAATGTCAGACATACAATCCATACAAGTCTGTTCCGGGATCGAACAGAACCGAAGGCACTTCTCACGAAGCCCTTGCAATTCCGGATAATTTCCAATCACGTCCGGACTTCCCGTCACTAAGGATGATAAAACCTCTATATCGGAGATCAGCCGATGCAGAGTAACTCGACGGTAATCCTTCCATTTTCAAAAATATCCGGTCTTCAACACCGGTCTTCAAATGCTATCCATATACGACGTATCACATATTCGGAATGGGTTATACGACCCAAAGGTCCTCTCCCGGCTAAACCGAATAGTGAGCGTAATATTCGAAAATCATATGGATATGGGATTTCAATTAAGTCACAACTTATTACCCAAAACTTTCTTTTCAAATGGTTTAACGAATTACCATTTTAAATCTTTAAACAAAAAGATTCAATCTTTACGGTTTAAACAGTTTCCACACTTTAATCTTTTAAACAAAAGATTCATTCACAGATTCTCCAAATTAATTTCCATTTCAATTTGATTAACTCGTTAAACCTTTAAATCAAAGATTTAACTTATAGCTTTCAAAACAATTCCATTTCAAATGATTTAAAACAATCATTATTTTAAATCTGTTAAAGATAACAGATTCAAATCATAGCTTTCAAAAACAATTCATTCATAACTTGAAAAACCATTTTCAATTCAATATCGAAATTCCTTTAATTAAACTGGAATTTTATTGCTTATTTGAAAGCTTTTATCTTTTGGAAACAAATAGTTTCATTTTCAGAAAATCTGATTTATTCATACTAGTTGAAATCCTTGGGTTAAATCCAAATTCTCAAAGTTATACTTTTAAAATGGTTTAATTCATACAAACACATTTATAACATTTTCAATCCCTAGTTTCAAATCATAGAGTTCAACTTCAAACTTGAATTCAAATTTAAATCAAATTATTTAAATTTTCAAAACTCGATTAAGTTATTCAAAATAACTTTTATCTTTGAAATTCCATTTCAAAAGCTTTTCACTTTAAACCCAAATTTCCAATTTCAAAATCAATTGAAATTAAGATTTCAATTTCAAAAACATCAAATTTACATTATCTGTGACTTAACCGATTTCCACGTGAAATCCATATTTGTGTGTGTAAAAGTGTAGTCCAGGGGTTTTACACAATAGTGCAACACAATGAATCATCACATATCAGAATACAGAAATATAATTCGATAAGCGGTATAAGAACAACGCTTATCGTTCATTCACAGATCATAGATATATAAAAGTCACAGATAAGTAAACTACAGATCACAACATAAATCAGGATATATCACAAAGCATCATATATCAGGGATATCAAACAATCAAGTCATTCAATAGAATCCAAATATTCATAAGTAAGGTCAGTTAATTATCTGATTTATTCAAATTTGATTAATTACTTATGAATTTCTAATCCGGGTTAATTAATCATTAATTAATTACAAACCAATATAATTAATTATTCTTTAAATCATTTATTAACTAACCATTAATAATAATAAATTATTCTTAAATTAATTATCCTTAATTAATCACATTGATTAATTAGCCCTTAGTTTATTATCTTTCCTTAATCACCTTCATTAATTTATAATCCCTTAATTAATTAACTTAATTAATTAATCCTTAATGACCCATTAATTAACCATTAATTATTTAATTATCTTTAAGATAAATCATTTCTTCTTATTAATGACTTAATTGTCATTTACAAATGCATTTCAAAACATTTTACCTTTGAATTTCCTTTTAAATTCCATTTCAATTTAAGATTCAAAATAAATACAAATTTAACTTAACAAAGTTTTAAAAACAGATTTAAAAACCCTTTTCCAATTTTTAATTCAAATCACTTTTCAAAAATATACTTTAACTTTTTAAAGTTGTTTAACATACAACTTATTTATTTTAAAACTAGCATCAGATCTATTCTGGATCAAGGCTTTAAAACTTATTTAACTTTGTTTAAAATTGAAGTTTATCAAAAGAAACAAACAGTGGCAGGTCCTTACAAAAAAAACCTGTAACCAACGATACTCGAGCAAATCCCTAAATCCCCCGAGTACAACCCTACACCCCTTCGAGTAGAACGCTCGAACTACTCGAGTATCACGCAAACTTCCCCTGCTTCTTCCCAGTTTTTTTTCTTTCCTTTTTTTTTCAACTTATACTTAAATGTTCAACGAAAACGATAGGAAGTTCACTCGCATACGCGAGTTCCTCCCCGAAGCCAGGTACCCTCTTCCCCGAGTATTTCGCAATTTCCTTCGAGCTTTCCCCCAGCTAACTTCGTCTTCCCCAAATTCGAACGCAACAGATACATATCGTCTCGCGTGCACGTGTACAACCAAACGAAGCAACTCCGACCAGTGTCGCGATGATACGCATGTCGACAATCATCTCATCGACCAACCCAGATATCAAGTTCGATGATTCAAACTTGAAATTGAAAATCGACCTGTCGATCGCTTAAAACCCAAGAACCCAGTCGACCAAAATCCTTCAACCCATCGCCACCGACCACCAGAACGCGCCGCACCACCGCCCAGACCTTCGTCTACGCCCCAGCTTCCATCAACCAAAGGCACGAGCAACTCGATCGCCTAGACAATTCGCGGCGGCTTCACAAACCTCAGCGACCCAAAAGCAAGTTCGAACCCTATTGTGACCTCGTATCCAAATCTCACGTAATAGATAATTTTTCTAATAATTTTCGTGACATCCCAAATGTTTATACTTGCTTCAATTTAAATCTCAACCTTTTAAATAGATTAAATTTCCTGGAATTTGTGGCAATGCAGTTTTCATTCAAAAATGAACTGCTGATACAATACCAATCTAAAAATTTTCATTTTTGTGTTAAAAATCATAAATTTCAGTAGACCTTCAGATTATCAACTTACATTAGCTTTCTGTAAGAATTGGGTTTATCAATATGTTTCTTGATTGCCAGTAAAATAGCATTACAGTAGTATGCTTTCCAAAGATTTTTAAAACAGCTTCTGGAAATCTTGTATCTAGGTTAATCTCTGTTTTGATCAAAAACTGAAAGCTTAACAATGATTCAGTTGGATAAAAATTCAAATTTTAATGATAATCAATCCCTGTAATTCATAACAGAGAAGGACCATATGCATAGTGACAGATATATACACACAGATACATAACAAAATACAAAGCATATGCAACCTATCTTTTTAAAGCATCATGAACTGTTAAATTTGAACTTAAAACTTTTCAAATAATATGTTTACTCACATTTGTTTCCAGAGTTTCAGATTTAAGTTGAAGTTGTAGTCTTTTAAGTTGAAGATGAAATCTGGTTTTGAACTTGATAGCTGAAGCTTCTTCTTGATCTCAGACTTTGGATAAATTGTTTTGATGTTTTTTTTTTTTAAAGTTAATGTTTGTTTGAATACGAGATGATATTGCTTTTGTTTTCTACTCAGTTTTGAAAATAAACGAACTGAAATGAGGTTGCTTGATATGTATAAAAGAAATATCACAAAGATATGTCTTTGTACAGGTAAAAATCTTGTTGTACAGGTTATTAATATTTATTTGTACAAATACCAGACTTTTTCTTTTGCTTGGAGGCTGAAACAAACACTTGGTGGCTGAAGTGAGATGGCATTTAATGCCTTGCCTTGCTTTGTACGTGAATATACTTTAATGTCTTGTTCCATACTTATCCAAGCAGCTTTTATACTTTGTTTGTTTGACTATGCAAACTTCGGCTGAGATGTATTATATTGTTTTGTACCATATCAAAGATATTTTCTTGGCATAAGGAGGCTTGCATTTGTTGTTTGCTGGTTTCACATTTTGGCATATTTATATTTTTTTGTTTTGTTTTGACTTTGTTACTTTGCATATATTTGAATATATACAGTTTTTTTTTCTTTGTTCATAAATTTACTTTGTCTTGATTCACACATTGATACATTTATTATCTTCTTTTTGTACAAACTTGAGTGTATTTTATTTGTTCTATTTTTGTTTAGTGTCTTCATTCATTTATACTTTGATTTATTTCTATTTTACACAAACCTGGTTTGCTTTCACACTTGATTTTATTTCTTGTTTATTTGTTTTCTCTAGTTTCCTTACTACTTTGAAATGTAAATAAATTTCTATTCTAAATTGTTGTTAGATTTTAACAAATATTCTACTTCTATTTTAATTAAAACTTACCTTATATTAATTTCAATTCCTAGTTCAAATATTAATTATCATTATTTACTTAATATTTATTGTCTTATATTTATTTTATAAACTCAAACCATCTTTAACCATCAATTCAAATATATATTAAATTTGCTCGTATATACCTAAATATATATATATATATATATACTCACATATACACTATTTACAATATTTTAATCTCAAATGATTTATACAGAATATACTTGGATATCGGGGAAACTCGCTCCATTTAATCAATTTTAATTTCATAATTTTTATTCAAAAATTTATTTAATCATAAATTTAACTCAAAATTTCATTTAATTATTAATTTAAATAAATTTAAATTTCGGGGTCGTTACAAACTTCCCCCCTTAAAAGAATTTCGTCCTCGAAATTACCAAGGAGACACAAAGATAGATGAAGAATATTTCATCAACTCAAACTGAATATCTATTCTGCATTTGGCTCACCAAATCAGAATATCAATAACAGATACAGAACGAATCTGTTTAACACTTCACAAGATACTCGGGTTATCCAGATCTACGAAGTATACAATGGCATCGGTTAGTTCAAAGGGATAACTAATCATTCGTAGAATATACTGGGACCCAAAGAATAGACGGATATATGGATACAATTTCAAAACTCTCAGTTTAGAAACTAAAACATATCTATCAACCATAGCAATCGAAGCAACCAATACATCCAAACAAACAATTTTGGTCTATCCGGAGTTTATGTCCCATTTTAATACATCGAATTTCTTCCTGGATCTACCAGAAATAATCAAAGAATTGAGAAAAGATGACGAACAAAAGAGACTGATAGAGAAAAGATTTCTTCCTTGTTGTTACAGAGTATTGACCATTTATAGTCGTATTTCTCTGTCCCCTATCTTGTCCTCTTCTTGCAAACATACTTACTATCAGTGGATAGTAAGAGAATTTACTGAGGCTTACGGACGGATATCTGAGGAATACTCATTCTAGGGTATACTTCACCCTATCTCTAATGAGCTACTTAACGTGTTATACTCCTGAGCTAAAGTTCAACCTTAGCTCTGATACCACATGTGACGACTCGGGTTTTGCCCGCTCGAAAATCAACATCCGTACTTCACATTGTACTAGAATGCCGCAGATTCGACCGTTCAAATCCGATTCGCCGGAGCTATAACACAATTAAGTAAATAACACAGCGGAAGAAAAGAATAATACATTGATATACAATATCTGATACAGCAGAGTGATACAATGAATATCAATATACATCAGAGATATGATACAACAAATAGCAGCGGAAAAGAAAATGATAACATCAGCAGTGGAACAATATCAATAGAAGTGATAACTCCAAAATGATCTTCAGACAAGAATGAATCCACAACTCCAAGATAAGCAACTCCGATGAATGAACTAGCTCCAGATAATCTACTAAACCTAAATATCTGAAAAGAAACCCAACTCTAGACTGCTCGTGTGGAAAATTATGAGCACCCAGAGTTTAGGAAGGGAACAATAAACTCCAGATCAGTCGTGGGACTGGTGTGAGCAACAAAAAAACAGTTTATCTTTAAACAAACACAAAAGGCTTTTAAACGTTGAAATCCGCAATGCTTTTGGAAAATGAAACTACCATAAGACCTCCCACCACACACACAATGCAAACGCAGAATTGGAGGAGATTTCTTCTTATGATAGTCAAACATGCTTACTACGCAAAATCAATTGGATAGTATTATTAGTGCATAGTGCAGAAAACATTTCGAAAGTATAATATTAATCTTAGCCAGCATAGACATTTCGAACTATGCCTACTATAGCTACCATCTAAACAGTGGGGCGCCACCATAAGTAAATGGCAGGTTCTACAACTAATACCGTACAAGTTCCGTATTGGGAAATGGATTTCCAACAAATGGTCGGGCTAAGGAACTTCCTTCCGCCGCATGGGATCGCCTCTGGCGGGACGTCCCGAGAGACAAACTGCTCTCTGCCAACAAAGCCGGGTTACCCCTGTAACAGGTAACTCACGAATATGCCACCTCCCGGTCCTTTGGGACCTTTATCCGAGCTCGGTATCCAACATCACACATCATAAAGAAAGTGTATCCACATGAGTAAGTATCTGGGCTCCATACCATGATACCACCCCTTTCCAGAAGGAAATGACATACCCTAAAGGGCGCGACCCTCATAACCTTGCCGCAACGATCCTGTTTCGACCATTTCCGGGTAGTGAGGTCCTGACGAAGTCTCGTCCACAAAGCTACGCTTTGTCACAAAGCCATGCTTTGGGTCAACAGATGATCAACCTATGATCACAAAGATAAATGATCAAACAAATGATCATATCACAAATGATCAAACACTGATCATCACACAGCAACACTTAGCATGCCACATTACCAAATTGGGATATATCGCTGATAAATTTCAACTACATAACCTCTGAGCTCATACGTCTCAGAGAAGGGTGTTAAGCTAAGAGAATAAATTCTCCGCCACCAACAGAAATGTATTTGAAAGAAATCTGCTTTATATCTCAAAGTGTAATGTCAGACATACAATCCATACAAGTCTGTTCCGGGATCGAACAGAACCGAAGGCACTTCTCACGAAGCCCTTGCAATTCCGGATAATTTCCAATCACGTCCGGACTTCCCGTCACTAAGGATGATAAAACCTCTATATCGGGGATCAGCCGATGCAGAGTAACTCGACGGTAATCCTTCCGTTTTCAAAAATATCTGGTCTTCAACACCGGTCTTCAAATGCTATCCATATACGACGTATCACATATTCGGAATGGGTTATACGACCCAAAGGTCCTCTCCCGGCTAAACCGAATAGTGAGCGTAATATTCGAAAATCATATGGATATGGGATTTCAATTAAGTCACAACTTATTACCCAAAACTTTCTTTTCAAATGGTTTAACGAATTACCATTTTAAATCTTTAAACAAAAAGATTCAATCTTTACGGTTTAAACAGTTTCCACACTTTAATCTTTTAAACAAAAGATTCATTCACAGATTCTCCAAATTAATTTCCATTTCAATTTGATTAACTCGTTAAACCTTTAAATCAAAGATTTAACTTATAGCTTTCAAAACAATTCCATTTCAAATGATTTAAAACAATCATTATTTTAAATCTATTAAAGATAACAGATTCAAATCATAGCTTTCAAAAACAATTCATTCATAACTTGAAAAACCATTTTCAATTCAATATCGAAATTCCTTTAATTAAACTGGAATTTTATTGCTTATTTGAAAGCTTTTATCTTTTGGAAACAAATAGTTTCATTTTCAGAAAATCTGATTTATTCATACTAGTTGAAATCCTTGGGTTAAATCCAAATTCTCAAAGTTATACTTTTAAAATGGTTTAATTCATACAAACACATTTATAACATTTTCAATCCCTAGTTTCAAATCATAGAGTTCAACTTCAAACTTGAATTCAAATTTAAATCAAATTATTTAAATTTTCAAAACTCGATTAAGTTATTCAAAATAACTTTTATCTTTGAAATTCCATTTCAAAAGCTTTTCACTTTAAACCCAAATTTCCAATTTCAAAATCAATTGAAATTAAGATTTCAATTTCAAAAACATCAAATTTACATTATCTGTGACTTAACCGATTTCCACGTGAAATCCATATTTGTGTGTGTAAAAGTGTAGTCCAGGGGTTTTACACAATAGTGCAACACAATGAATCATCACATATCAGAATACAGAAATATAATTCGATAAGCGGTATAAGAACAACGCTTATCGTTCATTCACAGATCATAGATATATAAAAGTCACAGATAAGTAAACTACAGATCACAACATAAATCAGGATATATCACAAAGCATCATATATCAGGGATATCAAACAATCAAGTCATTCAATAGAATCCAAATATTCATAAGTAAGGTCAGTTAATTATCTGATTTATTCAAATTTGATTAATTACTTATGAATTTCTAATCCAGGTTAATTAATCATTAATTAATTACAAACCAATATAATTAATTATTCTTTAAATCATTTATTAACTAACCATTAATAATAATAAATTATTCTTAAATTAATTATCCTTAATTAATCACATTGATTAATTAGCCCTTAGTTTATTATCTTTCCTTAATCACCTTCATTAATTTATAATCCCTTAATTAATTAACTTAATTAATTAATCCTTAATGACCCATTAATTAACCATTAATTATTTAATTATCTTTAAGATAAATCATTTCTTCTTATTAATGACTTAATTGTCATTTACAAATGCATTTCAAAACATTTTACCTTTGAATTTCCTTTTAAATTCCATTTCAATTTAAGATTCAAAATAAATACAAATTTAACTTAACAAAGTTTTAAAAACAGATTTAAAAACTCTTTTCCAATTTTTAATTCAAATCACTTTTCAAAAATATACTTTAACTTTTTAAAGTTGTTTAACATACAACTTATTTATTTTAAAACTAGCATCAGATCTATTCTGGATCAAGGCTTTAAAACTTATTTAACTTTGTTTAAAATTGAAGTTTATCAAAAGAAACAAACAGTGGCAGGTCCTTACAAAAAAAACCTGTAACCAACGATACTCGAGCAAATCCCTAAATCCCCCGAGTACAACCCTACACCCCTTCGAGTAGAACGCTCGAACTACTCGAGTATCACGCAAACTTCCCCTGCTTCTTCCCAGTTTTTTTTCTTTCCTTTTTTTTTCAACTTATACTTAAATGTTCAACGAAAACGACAGGAAGTTCACTCGCATACGCGAGTTCCTCCCCGAAGCCAGGCACCCTCTTCCCCGAGTATTTCGCAATTTCCTTCGAGCTTTCCCCCAGCTAACTTCGTCTTCCCCAAATTCGAACGCAACAGATACATATCGTCTCGCGTGCACGTGTACAACCAAACGAAGCAACTCCGACCAGTGTCGCGATGATACGCATGTCGACAATCATCTCATCGACCAACCCAGATATCAAGTTCGATGATTCAAACTTGAAATTGAAAATCGACCTGTCGATCGCTTAAAACCCAAGAACCCAGTCGACCAAAATCCTTCAACCCATCGCCACCGACCACCAGAACGCGCCGCACCACCGCCCAGACCTTCGTCTACGCCCCAGCTTCCATCAACCAAAGGCACGAGCAACTCGATCGCCTAGACAATTCGCGGCGGCTTCACAAACCTCAGCGACCCAAAAGCAAGTTCGAACCCTATTGTGACCTCGTATCCAAATCTCACGTAATAGATAATTTTTCTAATAATTTTCGTGACATCCCAAATGTTTATACTTGCTTCAATTTAAATCTCAACCTTTTAAATAGATTAAATTTCCTGGAATTTGTGGCAATGCAGTTTTCATTCAAAAACGAACTGCTGATACAATACCAATCTAAAAATTTTCATTTTTGTGTTAAAAATCATAAATTTCAGTAGACCTTCAGATTATCAACTTACATTAGCTTTCTGTAAGAATTGGGTTTATCAATATGTTTCTTGATTGCCAGTAAAATAGCATTACAGTAGTATGCTTTCCAAAGATTTTTAAAACAGCTTCTGAAAATCTTGTATCTAGGTTAATCTCTGTTTTGATCAAAAACTGAAAGCTTAACAATGATTCAGTTGGATAAAAATTCAAATTTTAATGATAATCAATCCCTGTAATTCATAACAGAGAAGGACCATATGCATAGTGACAGATATACACACACAGATACATAACAAAATACAAAGCATATGCAACCTATCTTTTTAAAGCATCATGAACTGTTAAATTTGAACTTAAAACTTTTCAAATAATATGTTTACTCACATTTGTTTCCAGAGTTTCAGATTTAAGTTGAAGTTGTAGTCTTTTAAGTTGAAGATGAAATCTGGTTTTGAACTTGATAGCTGAAGCTTCTTCTTGATCTCAGACTTTGGATAAATTGTTTTGATGTTTTTTTTTTTAAAGTTAATGTTTGTTTGAATACGAGATGATATTGCTTTTGTTTTCTACTCAGTTTTGAAAATAAACGAACTGAAATGAGGTTGGTTGATATGTATAAAAGAAATATCACAAAGATATGTCTTTGTACAGGTAAAAATCTTGTTGTACAGGTTATTAATATTTATTTGTACAAATACCAGACTTTTTCTTTTGCTTGGAGGCTGAAACAAACACTTGGTGGCTGAAGTGAGATGGCATTTAATGCCTTGCCTTGCTTTGTACGTGAATATACTTTACTGTCTTGTTCCATACTTATCCAAGCAGCTTTTATACTTTGTTTGTTTGACTATGCAAACTTCGGCTGAGATGTATTATATTGTTTTGTACCATATCAAAGATATTTTCTTGGCATAAGGAGGCTTGCATTTGTTGTTTGCTGGTTTCACATTTGGGCATATTTATATTTTTTTGTTTTGTTTTGACTTTGTTACTTTGCATATATTTGAATATATACAGTTTTTTTTTCTTTGTTCATAAATTTACTTTGTCTTGATTCACACATTGATACATTTATTATCTTCTTTTTGTACAAACTTGAGTGTATTTTATTTGTTCTATTTTTGTTTAGTGTCTTCATTCATTTATACTTTGATTTATTTCTATTTTACACAAACCTGGTTTGCTTTCACACTTGATTTTATTTCTTGTTTATTTGTTTTCTCTAGTTTCCTTACTACTTTGAAATGTAAATAAATTTCTATTCTAAATTGTTGTTAGATTTTAACAAATATTCTACTTCTATTTTAATTAAAACTTACCTTATATTAATTTCAATTCCTAGTTCAAATATTAATTATCATTATTTACTTAATATTTATTGTCTTATATTTATTTTATAAACTCAAACCATCTTTAACCATCAATTCAAATATATATTAAATTTGCTCGTATATACCTAAATATATATATATATATATATATACTCACATATACACTATTTACAATATTTTAATCTCAAATGATTTATACAGAATATACTTGGATATCGGGGAAACTCGCTCCATTTAATCAATTTTAATTTCACAATTTTTATTCAAAAATTTATTTAATCATAAATTTAACTCAAAATTTCATTTAATTATTAATTTAAATAAATTTAAATTTCGGGGTCGTTACACTGGGTGCCCACCAATTTCCACACGGGCAGCCTAGAGTTATATTATCAGGATATTCTGGATATTCTGGAGCTTTGGAAGCAAGCTGGATGGCGAGACGTAGTATTTGTATCTGATATATTTATTCCGCTGTGTATTCTGTATGAGGACAAGTTATATAACTGTCCATTGTTGTATATTGACTCTGATGATTGATGTATGTATAAACCGATATAGTTCTTTGTTTTAAAAGACTAGTAATTATCTATTGTATATTGTTCCGCTGCGATATGTGAGATTCTGATATTGTTTCTGTTTCTGATGTTGTTCTTTTGTTTCTTCTTTCTCTTTTCTTCTATCTTTTCTTCTACCTCTTCTTTTAAAACCCTAATGGTTCGGTTTTTCGTTCACCTTGAGTAAATAGATGGAGATTAGTGTCTATTCAAGGGGTACGGAAAAGCGGGTCATTACAGTTTTTAAAATTTGTTTACAAAAATATTTGGTTCGAAGAAAAATTGAAAATGTGACTAGAATTCGTTTTCTGAATTTTTTGACTTTTCGTTGACTAACAGTTGTCGGAAATAGTGATCAAAATAGCATATGTATATACATTCATCTATAACTAAAGTTAGGATTTCATTTTGTTACTACCAAAAATTCCTTTCGACTTAATCAAAACCTATTTGAGCAGAGAATAAAGAAGAACAAAGGGAAAAGGCTTCAACTAAACCTTTCGACAAAGGATGCTACAGACCTTTCGAAAAAGTTGAAGGGATACAACAGACAAAGTCCAAAAGCTTCAAAGCCCTTCGAAGCAGTTGAATAAGTCTAAGAACCATTCCGCCTTCAGTGACCACCTTTCGAAGCAGGTGAATCCATATACATGAAGACCTTTTGAAGGAGTCAAAACAATGTCTTTCGTAGATGATGAAAGACAACTCTTCAAATACGCGCCAAACCTTTCGAAATAAAAGGTTTAGCCTTCACTCATACCAATCGAAAGTATGTATCGGTCTGAACAGCCATTTCGAAAGCTATACTAAGCCTTTCAAAATGGTCGAAGCCATTGTAATCCTGGGAGGGTCCACCTCAAGTCATAGATAGGAGTTCAAAAGCAACCAATAGAATCGACACCATCAACATCCCAACATCTTCAAAACCACTGAGTAAAGCCTATCGATAGAGTCGAAAGCTCTTACAAGGCAGCAAAGGAAAGAGAAGCGCAACCATTCCTTTGATAAAGGCGAAAGCATACTGGTGTCAACATGGCAGATTTCCACCAGTTCGAAAGCATTGAGGTCGAAAGGTGCTGACCCCAATTTATAAATAAGACCCAAGGGGTCTGGTTTGAGAGATCGGAATTTGAGTCATTCTAAGCTTGTATTTTCTTAATCAACAGAGCTGTAAAACCCTAATTTCTAAATTGAATTGGGGATATTGATTAATAAAGTCTTCATTAAGGAAGTATAGGGAAGTCTTCGCTATTTTCATTTACTTTACTGTTTCTCAAGCTTTCTCAGGTCTAACTTTATGTTATAGGTATAGACCGTATCGAAAGTCTCTTCCGACCCTATCGAAACCTTGATATATATAAGTGACCTCAGTTATATACTCTAAGTTACCTCCCCCTAGGCTTCCACTTTCGACAACATCAAAACCGAGTCTCAACCTACTTAGACCATTGATTTACTTAAGATGCTAAAGGATTCATCTTTCGACCAAATCACTTTGACTAGAGATTTCCAATCTAAACTCAAGATATTCAAGTCTACAGCCTTCGACAAGGTCCACACCTCCACCTCAGATTCTGGATCGAAACCAAGATCACTTAACAACTTTAACCTTCAACTGGATCGAAGCGCATTAAGTCCAACCTTATCCAGAAGTTTCTAAAGTAATTCATTTGAGTATTTCAACTATATCGAAAGGGGAGTTTTCGAAGGGAACCCATTATATCTCAGCAAAGTCGAAAGGCTGTTAAGTAAAAGAATTAGCCGTTTCAACCGGATCGAAAGATCGACCTGATCAAGTTTACATCATAGCAATATATTCGAAAGGGTAATTAAGGAGGAAATACACATCTCATTCTTTGCAACCTAACTATAGAAATCCAAAACGAGATAAACCTTCTCCCTAACTTAACTTTGAGATGTTAACAAGATTTCTTGTTAACATTTTGGCGCTAGAAGGAGGGGTTGAACATTCGACTTGGTTGAACACCCAACACCACTTTTCTCTAACCTCACTTAACTTAACCTCAAGTTCATCTACTTTGGTCTAATCATGGCTAGAAAAATCATAAGATCTAAACAAGGACCCTCTGTACCAAATGAGATAAGATTCCCCACAAAAGCCATCAAGGATTCCAACCAAATGGAAGAACAAAGGCTAAGATTAGAAGCTCTAGAATCATAAACAAGAAAAAAGAGGAATCTTATGATCATGAGAGATGGAGTGTAACAACCCGCATATTTTACGATTGAATATTTAAATATTTTATTTAAATATAGAATCGTTAATCGGATTAAAGTCCAAAAAGCTACTTTTTGTAAACAGTCGAATTGGGACTCGAGACCACCTCCATTGAGTCAAAAACGGCGTTTGCGACGTTTTTGAGTATAAACATTGATATATTTGGAGCTAGCTAGAATTTCGACCTTTCCAACTAGGGCTTTGGGTTTGGGTTTCAGCCCATTTACCCAACATATCAACCCAACTCCACTCCACTCCTCTTCCTTACTTCATAATATTTCCTACAACTTAAGCTTTAGTAAAAATGGAGGTGGAGATGGGAAATTAAAATCCTAAACCCTAGTTTCTTTAGCAAATCCAAGTTTTAGCTCCAACATCAAAGAAAAGCTTTGGTAAGCTCCCTCTTCATCTTCTTCATCTCTTCTCCTCTTTAATTTTAGAAATTTCCTAAACCTAACTTAGGAAATGTTCCTCTTTTGAGCCTAGATTCAAGCTCCTAGAGTTGAAGTTGAAGTGTAATTGATCTTCCTCTGCATTCAAGCTTTTCCTTCATCATTTTTGGGTTTAAAGGTGAGTTTTTGAACTCACATCTATTTCTATAGATATCGTTGTTGTTGGGTATGAATTCCTAACACTTATTCATGTACATTTGCTTTCGATTTGGATCGAATTGGTGAATTGTTCAATTTTTGGCTTTTGGAATCCAATTTTTGTAAAAATCCAATCTTTGATGTCTGAAAACGTTAGTGGAGTGTTTCGGAGGGGCCATACAAGGCTGGGTTGTCATTTGGCGTAAATCCTCAGTCGAAGTTGCTCGTTCGTTCGCTTCCATCCGAGTTATCGAATTTGCCTCAAAGGGGCTAGACTGAATGTGCTTCTGGAGCAGGTTCATTCGACTGAACCAAAATGTCGAAATTTCTCAGAAGCAGGTTCAGTCTACTGAACCAGTGATTCAGTCGACTGAACCAGACCCAGGAAATTGCCTGGGTCTGTATCAGTCGACTGACCATCTGGGTCAGTCAACTGACTCTGGGGATACAAAATATGTATCCCTGTGTCAGTCGACTGACCACCTGGTCCAGTCGACTGACCT
Organism: Allium fistulosum; assembly: GCA_030737815.1. NCBI lineage: Eukaryota > Viridiplantae > Streptophyta > Magnoliopsida > Asparagales > Amaryllidaceae > Allium > Allium fistulosum. Next base: position 415,880,206 of record CM060907.1, on the reverse strand, counting down.
GATCGTCTCAGCCTACTTATTTATTTTGCTTTGATTTCCAGTTTTCATCGATTCGAGGTTATCTGATTTGTTGTTATCGTTTATTATCTACTCTGATGACTTATTTTTCGGGATTTTTGTGGATATCCATTTTTGATGGATTCGGTATTGATTTCTCTGGATTTGATTCACGTCTTCGAACGTGAATTTTTGATGGTTGATTGTTTCTACGATCATTTTTGTGCTTTGTCACTTTAAAATACGAAGGTTTCTATACTAGTAGTAAATATTCAAACTCTTTACAAAGATGATTTCAATCCTATTTTTAATACAAAACCCGTTTATAAAACCGTTTTCTAATCTATTAGTATATACAAACCTTTACCTCGTTCGTATGAGAAAATCTAATTAATCGGCTTAGCAAAACAAGTGGTATGAAACGCTTGCGATTACTTCGTCGGTTAATTTATGGACTTGTTCGATTGAAAATCTTGTGACAATTTTCGAGTGGAAATCTACAATTTCTTCGTAAATATTTAAGTTAAGCTAGTGGTTATGGGACATGAAGCTAAACTCATATATTTACTGGCTTAGTGTAATTCACACTTTTTATTGATCGATGATGATCATTTTGTGATTTAGACTAGCGATGTGCGATGTCTATTTGTCTGCGAGGGAGGCTAAACCCCGTTTCTGTGGAACTTCGGTACAATTTGGCGGGGTAGCGACCCGTGGTCTTCGGACCGTTTGTGGAGCTTCGGCTCAATATTTATGGTTAGCGACCATGGAATAATGTTCCGTTTGTGATACACGTGTTGGTGAGTTTTCATGCTCCCGTTTGTGATAGGCCTTCCCCCTTTTATGATTTCTGGATTTCTAATTGATGACTTCTAGAATTTGTATTTAACCAACTTTTGCGATTGGCATTAATATGTATGTCAATATTTGTAGTTTGGTGAATAAAATAAAGAATATGATATTCTTTTTGGTGCTTTGAGATTTTTGAGATATTTTATGATTTTGTTGATTGTTTAAATCATATTTGTTCTAGTATGACGTTATCGTTATCATACGTTCTTATTATATCTCTGCTTATATCTCATTCCTCTATCTGATATTTATAGCTAGACTGATCCGTTTATTATTTTCTTATTAAATAATACTCGGGTCAGACCGAGATGTTAGAGGTGTTTATGCTTGACTCCTTATTTGGGATCATCTTCTGACTTTTGTCTAACTACATTACATTTGTAGTTTTTGTTGTTATACATTTGAGATATAAACTCTATGATGTATACTTATTCTTTTGTCATGCACTTGTATCTATTCTTTTGTGATATTGTGGATCTTATTTGACCACTACTCTGATGTACACCTTTTTGTGTTATATATTCATATCTGTTTTCGCCTTTGTGATATGAATCTCTGTTACTGATTTGTGTTATGTTTATTTCTATATTTGTTTCCGAGGTCCACTTAGCCACTGTGTGATAGCTTTGAGTTTGTATCGGTATGTCGTATTTCCTCTTGAAATGAAATGCATGTTATACTATCTAACATATCGGTGCTCGCACAAGGCAATTGCACAGATGGTCGCTCCTCAACAGCCTTATTCTTCGTGCTAGTTGACGGCATTACCCAGTAGTGTTCTTGGCTAGCGTGAGCATAGAGGTGGGGCGTCACAGCATGGTATCGGAGCCAAAATTCGGAACAATGTAGAATAATCTAGCAAGGATCATTGTCCTAAGTCTATCTTAGGAATCGTGCCATATGATTTAATTCGAGTCTTCGTACCGTTCTATCCTATTTCTTTTTATGATACCTTGTTTTACCAATCAATTTTGTTTGATATTCATTTTTGTTAATAACCTTTTTCTTCTTTTCTTTCTTTCTTAAAGAAGACAAAATGGTTAGACCTAGCCGTCCCAGCGCCGGTCAATCTAGTGCTACTCCCCAGGATGGAGTATTTATGACTGCTCAACAACTTCTTGATCTTGTGAGAAATGCTAAAGTTGTCGGACCTATTCCTGAGCCCACACATCCTAAACTAGGTTTGCACGCTTGTGTAGTGATTACACCAACTTGGGTGGAAAGCCATTCAAAGGTTCCGAGAGCATTATTGAAGTCTAGGCTTGGCTTCGAACATGCGACCGCATCTTTTCTTGCATGAATCTTATTAATCTTCATCGAGTCCAAGTGGCTTCAAGTATGCTCCAAGAAAGAGCATTAGACTGGTACGAGCTTTTGATATCTGAAATTAGTGAAGCAGATCTTACTTGGGAGCAATTCCGGGAAAGGTTCGAGCTAAAATTCGTGCCGGGAGCTGAAAAAGTAACTCTAGCTCGGCGCTTTATCGACCTTGTTCAAGGTGAATCTTCCGTGACCGACTACGTCGCATCTTTCGAATCTCTCTCTAAATATGGGGTTGAATACATTAATACCCCATTGAAGAAAAATCAGAGATTTGTGTATGGCTTGAACAAGAGCCTCAAAAGCCATTACTTTTGAAATTAGAAGTTTCTTTTGATCAACTTGTTGATATTGCTCTTTGACTCGAAGAGGCTGATAAAGATAGTGAAGCTGAGGTCAAACCAAACATCAACAAGAAACGACCTTTTAAATTCAAGCCTAATCCCAACAAAAAGGGAAAGCAAGCAACACCGGTAGAAAATACTCCTACCTCCCGCCTAGGAGAGTGTTACAATTGTGGTTCTAAGGACCATTATGCAAACAAGTGCCCGAAACCTCTTTTCTACCAATATTGCGAGAGTTCGGGTCATACTTTATCTTTGTGTCCCAAACTTCAAAGCAAGAAGGAGGGCAAGCTAAATGTCGTGCAAGCTCCTTCTAATACTTCTCGTGGTCAAGGTATTTCTCATTCTATCCTTGAAGGTATTATTATATTTCATGATCTTTCCATTCGAGTTCTTTTTGATACGGGTGCATCTCACTCTTTTATATCAAAAGAACTTGTTGATGCTTTATCTTTGGATGTTATTGGCTTGATGACTTCTTTGAGAATTGCGAGTCTGGTTGGTGGATCCGCAACCCTTAGTTTACTTTGTAAAGATGTCGAAATTATTCTGTGTGATTACTCTTTCTGTGCCGATTTGCATGTTATGTGTTATTTAGGTTTTGGAATGATTTTGGGAATGGATTGGCTTAACCGTTATGTAGCCTATATTCTATGTCCTGCACGGACTATATATCTTCGACATCCTCAATTTGTTAAGCAGATTTCTCTTGTTCTGAAAGATTCAGATTCCAATTCGAAAGCATCCATGTATTCACTAAATCCTCATGACGACGATAATGATGATGAGGAAGATGTTATTTCTCTCATTCACATTGTTTGTGAATTTCTTGATATATTTGAGCCCGTTTTAGGATTACCACCTAAGCGTGCAATTGAGTTCAGAATTAACCTAATCCCTGGAGCTCAACCTATTACTCGTCCTCCTTATCGTATGTCCAATAAGGAAAATGAGGAGATGCGTAAACAATTAACCGAATTGGAAGTGAAGCAATTTATTCAATGTAGTTCCTCCCCATGGGGAGCTTCAGCTATTTTTGTGAAGAAATCAGATGGTACACTTAGGCTTTGCGTTGACTACCGCAAACTTAATGACCTTACCATCAAGAATAAATATCCCTTACCGCAGATTGATGACTTATTCGATCAGCTTAATGGTGCTAAAGTCTTTTCACAATTAGATTTGGCAACCGGTTTTCATCAGCTTCGTATTCCGGAGGATAGCATTCCTTTGACATCATTCTGTACTCGTTATGGATCTTATGAATGGCTTGTTATGCCATTTGGTTTGATGAATGCTCCAGCTTATTTCATCGACCTTATGAATCGAGTTTTCAAAGACTTCCTCGATCGATTTGTTCTCATCCTTATAGATGTTATTCTTATTTATTCTAAAACTGAGGAGGAGCATGAAAATCATCTTCGGATTGTGTGGGAAACTCTTAGGAGTAACCAATTGAAAGCAAAATTTTCTAAATGCCACTTTTGGCAATCTCGTGTGAAATTTTTGGGACATATCATTTCTGAATCCGAAATTTCCGTGGATCCTTCAAAGATTGAAGCGATTCAAAATTGGAAGAGACCGGAGAGTGTGACGAAAATTCGTAGGTTTCTCGGATTGGCGGGCTATTACCGTCGGTTCATAAAAGACTTTTCTAAAATTTCCGTACCTCTTGCTAGTTTGACAAAGAAGGGAATTAAATACATTTAGTCAAACAAATGTGAAGCTTCATTTCAAAATTTAAAAGAACTTCTTTCTGATGCTCCTATTCTTGTGATTCCCGATGGGAACCAAGATTTTATTATTTATACCAATGCTAGTCGCGTTGGTTTGGGTGCCGTTCTTATGCAAAGGGAACGTGTTATCGCTTATACTTCTAGACAATTAAAGCCTGCCGAGACTAGATATGCCACTCATGATTTAGAGCTCGCGGCTATTGTTTTCTCCCTTAGAATTTGGCACCATTATCTTTTGGGAGAGAAATTTGTTCTCTACACCCATCATAAATCTTTGAAGTATTTATTTTCTCAAAAGGAACTTAATTTGCGTCAACAACGTTGGCTCGAGTTCCTTGCATCTTATGATCTTGATATTCTTTATACTCCCGGAAAGGGAAATCGTGTTGCCGATGCCCTTAGTCGTAAGCAACAAGCGGTTGTTTCTATGATGATATCCGAGTGGAATGATCTCGCGACTTTATCCACTTGTGAGATTCGAGATCGTGAATCCGATTTATGCTCATCTCTTGTTTTATGTAGCCTTGAGGCTCATCCTTCTCTTTTAGACCGCATTCTTGAAGCTCAAAAGCATGATCCTGAATTGGTTCTTCTTAGCCAAAGTTGTAGGGATAAAATCAATATCGAAGATTTGAAAGACTTTAATATTGATACTCGTGGTGGCATTCGAAAATTTGGTAGACTTATTGTGCCAAATATTATTGATCTTCGTAAAGACATTTTAGAAGATTCTCATCGTTCTAAATTTACCATTCATCCCGGTAGTAGTAAAATGTACGCGGATATGAAGCGACTTTATTATTAGGATGGGATGAAATCTGATATTGCTAACTTTGTTAAGCATTGCATGACTTGCCAACTTGTAAAGGCCGAGCATCAAAGGACCGGTAGGTTATTGCAACCATTGGAAATTCCAATATAGAAGTGGGATCAAATTTCCATGGAATTTGTTGACGGTCTTCTCCGTTCTCGTTCGGGCCATGATAGCCTATGGGAAATAGTAGATAGACTTACAAAATCCGCCCATTTTATTCCCGTTCGGTCCAATCGAACCATACCTATTTTGGCTAAACTCTTTGTCAAGGAAATTGTTAAATTGCATGGAGGTCCTACTTCTATTGTTAGCGATCGGGATCCATTGTTTACTAGTGGATTTTGGAAAAGTCTTCGAAAAGCTTTAGGAACGAAGCTTAATTTTAGCACCGCTTATCATCCCCAGTCCGATGGACAAACCGAGCGTGTGAATCAAACTCTTGAAGATCTTCTTCGTGCATGTGTTTTTTATTTTGGTGGAAGTTGGGAAGATTATATTTCTCTTGTTGAATTTTCCTATAATAATAGCTTCCAATCTAGTATTGGTATGGCACCTTTCGAGGCACTATACGGAAGGCCATGCCAATCTCCTTCGTATTGGCTTGAAGCCGGTGAGAAGCTGGTTTTAGGTCCAGACTTTATTCGTGATGCCACAGAAAAGATTAACCTTATTCATCATAGGATGAAAGAAGCTCAAAGTAGACAAAAGTCCTATGCCGATAACCGAAGAAGGAAATTAGAATTTTCTATGGGAGATTTTGTGTTTATTCGTGTTTCACCTATTAAGGGTGTTGTGCGTTTCAGTCAATCGGGAAAATTATCACCTCGATATATTGGCCCATTTCCCATCACCGAACGCATTGGTTCCGTGGCTTATTGCCTTTCATTACCGGCTTAGTTTTCTGCTATTCATGACGTATTCCACGTCTCTCAACTATGGAAATGCCTTCGCGATTCCGATTCTATTCTTGATCCCGGTGTTATTGAAGAAATTGAAGTTTCGCCTAATTTGACTTATGAGCAACGCCTTATCCGTATCATTGCTTCGAAGGTTAAACGCCTTCGAAATAAAGATGTTCCTCTAGTGAAAGTTCAATGGTCCTCAAATCCTAAGGATTGCTCTTGGGAATCCAGGGAATTCATCGAACGAACACATCCGGGCTTGCTCTCTCGCGCTCCTTAAGGTGAACCTCTTATTTCAAATTTCTTCTTTTTGTGTTGATATGCTTTTATTGTTGTTACTTCTTATTTATTTCTTAAAGATTGCGAGGATGCAATTTCTTTAAGGAGGGGAGTCTATAACAACCCGCATATTTTATGATTGAATATTTAAATATAGAATCGTTAATCGGATTAAAGTCCAAAAAGCTACTTTTTGTAAACAGTCGAATTTGGACTCGAGACCACCTCCATTGAGTCCAAAATGGCGTTTGCGACTTTTTTGAGTATAAACATTGATATGTTTGGAGCTAGCTAGAATTTCGACCTTTCCACTTAGGGCTTTGGGTTTGGGTTTCAGCCCATTTACCCAACATATCAACCCAACTCCACTCCACTCCTCTTCCTTACTTCATAATATTTCCTACAACTTAAGCTTTAGTAAAAATGGAGGTGGAGATGGGAAATTAAAATCCTAAACTCTAGTTTCTTTATCAAATCCAAGTTTTAGCTCCAACATCAAAGAAAAGCTTTGGTAAGCTCCCTCTTCATCTTCTCCATCTCTTCTCCTCTTTAATTTCAGAAATTTCCTAAACCTAACTTAGGAAATGTTCCTCTTTTGAGCCTAGATTCAAGCTCCTAGAGTTGAAGTTGAAGTGTAATTGATCTTCCTTTGCATTCAAGCTTTTCCTTCATCATTTTTGGATTTAAAGGTGAGTTTTTGAACTCACATCTATTTCTATAGATATCGTTGTTGTTGGGTATGAATTCCTAACACTTATTCATGTACATTTGCTTTCGATTTGGATCGAATTGGTGAATTGTTCAATTTTTGGCTTTTGGAATCCAATTTTTGTAAAAATCCAATCTTTAATGTTTGAAAACGTTAGTGGAGTGTTTCGGAGGGGCCATACAAGGCTGGGTTGTCATTTGGCGTAAATCCTCAGTCGAAATTGCTCGTTCGTTCGCTTCCATCCGCGTTATCGAATTTGCCCCAAAGGGGCTAGACTGAATGTGCTTCTGAAGCGGGTTCAGTCGACTAAACCAGAATATCGAAATTTCTCAGAAGCAGGTTCAGTCGACTGAACCAGACCCAGGAAATTGCCTGGGGCTGTATCAGTCCATTGACCATCTGGGTCAGTCGACTGACTCTGGGGATACAAAATATGTATCCATGTGTCAGTCGACTGACCACCTGGTCCAGTCGACTGACCTGATCGTCTCAGCATACTTATTTATTTTGCTTTGATTTCCAGTTTTCATCGATTCAAGGTTATCTGATTTGTTGTTATCGTTTATTATCTAATATGGTGACTTCTTTTTCGGGATTTTTGTGGGTATCCATTTTTGATGGATTCGGTATTGATTTCTCTGGATTTGATTCACGTCTTCGAACGTGAATTTTTGATGGTTGATTGTTTCTACGATCATTTTTGTGCTTTGTCACTTTAAAATACGAAGGTTTCTATACTAGTAGTAAATATTAAAACTCTTTACAAAGATGATTTCAATCCTATTTTTAATACAAAACCCGTTTATAAAACCGTTTTCTAATCTATTAGTATATACAAACCTTTACCTCGTTCGTATGAGAAAATCTAATTAATCGGCTTAGCAAAACAAGTGGTATGAAACGCTTGCGTTTACTTCGTCGGTTAATTTATGGACTTGTTCGATTGAAAATCTTGTGACAATTTTCGAGTGGAAATCTACAATTTGTTCGTAAATATTTAAGTTAAGCTAGTGGTTATGGGACATGAAGCTAAACTCATATATTTACTGGCTTAGTGTAATTCACACTTTTTATTGATCGATGATGATCATTTTTTGATTTAGACTAGCGATGTGCGATGTCTATTTGTCTGCGAGGGAGGCTAAACTCTGTTTCTGTGGAACTTCGGTTCAATTTGGCGGGGTAGTGACCCATGGTCTTCAGACCGTTTGTGGAGCTTCGGCTCAATATTTATGGTTAGCGACCATGGAATAACGTTCCGTTTGCGATACACGTGTTGGTGAGTTTTCATGTTCCCGTTTGTGATAGGCCTTCCCCCTTTTATGATTTCTGGATTTCTAATTGATGACTTCTAGAATTTGTATTTCACCAACTTTTGCGATTGACATTAATATGTTTGTCAATATTTGTAGTTTGGTGAATAAAATAAAGAATATGATATTCTTTTTGGTGCTTTGAGATTTTTGAGATATTTTATGATTTTGTTGATTGTTTAAATCATATTTGTTCTAGTATGACGTTATCATTATCATACGTTCTTATTATATCTCTGCTTATATCTCATTCCTCTATCTTATATTTATAGCTAGACTGATCCGTTTATTATTTTCTTATTAAATAATACTCGGGTCAGACCGAGATGTTACAGGTGCTTATGCTTGACTCCTTATCTGGGATCATCTTCTGACTTTTGTCTAACTACATTACATTTGTAGTTTTTGTTGTTATACATTTGAGATATAGACTCTATGATATATACTTATTCTTTTGTCATGCACTTGTATCTATTCTTTTGTGATATTTTGGATCTTATTTGACCACTACTCTGATGTACACCTTTTTGTGTTATATATTCATATCTGTTTCCGCCTTTGTGATATGAATGTCTGTTACTGATTTGTGTTATGTTTATTTCTATATTTGTTTTTGAGGTCCACTTAGCCACTGTGTGATAGCTTTGAGTTTGTATCGGTATGTCGGATTTCCTCTTGAAATGAAATGCATGTTAAACTATTTGACATATCATTGCTCGCACAAGGCAATTGCACAGATGGTCGCTCCTCAACAGCCTTATTCTTTATGCTAGTCGACGGCATTACCCAGTAGTGTTCTTGGCTAGCGTGAGCATAGAGGTGGGGCGTCACAGCATGGTATCGGAGCCAAACTTCGGAACAATGTAGAATAATCTAGCAAGGATCATTGTCCTAAGTCTATCTTAAGAATCGTGCCATAGGATTTAATTCGAGTCTTCGTACCGTTCTATCCTATTTCTTTTTATGATACCTTGTTTTACCCATCAACTTTGTTTGATATTCATTTTTGTTAATAACCTTTTTCTTCTTTTCTTTCTTTCTTAAAGAAGAGATATGGTTAGACCTTGTCGTCCCAGCGCTGGTCAATCTAGTGCTACTCCCCAGGATGGAGTATTTATGACTGCTCAACAACTTCTTGATCTTGTGAGAAATGCTCAAGCTGCCGGACCTATTCCTGAGCCCACACATCCTAAATCTAGGTTTGCACGCTTGTGCAGTGATTACACCAACTTGGGTGGAAAGCCATTCAAAGGTTCCGAGAGCATTATTGAAGTCTAGGCTTGGCTTCGAACATGCGACCGCATCTTTTCTTGCATGAATCTTATTAATCTTCATCGAGTCCAAGTGGCTTCAAGTATGCTCCAAGAAAGAGCATTAGACTGGTACGAGCTTTTGATGTCTGAAATTAGTGAAGCAGATCTTACTTGGGAGCAATTCCGGGAAAGGTTCGAGCTGAAATTCGTGCCGGGAGCTGAAAAAGTAACTCTAGCTCGGCGCTTTATCGACCTTGTTCAAGGTGAATCTTCCGTGACCGACTACGTCGCATCTTTCGAATCTCTCTCTAAATATGGGGTTGAATACATTAATACCCCATTGAAGAAAAATCAGAGATTTGTGTATGGCTTGAACAAGAGCCTCAAAAGGCCATTACTTTTGAAATTAGAAGTTTCTTTTGATCAACTTGTTGATATTGCTCTTCGACTCGAAGAGGCTGATAAAGATAGTGAAGCTGAGGTCAAACCAAACATCAACAAGAAGAGACCTTTTGAATTCAAGCCTAATCCCAACAAAAAGGGAAAGCAAGCAACACCGGTAGCAAATACTCCTACCTCCTGCCTAGGAGAGTGTTACAATTGTGGTTCTAAGGACCATTATGCAAACAAGTGCTCAGAACCTCTTTTCTACCAATATTGCAAGAGTTTGGGTCATACTTTATCTTTGTGTCCCAAACTTCAAGGCAAGAAGGAGGGCAAGCTAAATGTCGTGCAAGCTCCTTCTAACACTTCTCGTGGTCAAGATATTTCTCATTCTATCCTTGATGGTATTATTATATTTCGTGATCTTTCCATTCGAATTCTTTTTGATACGGGTGCATCTCAATCTTTTATATCAAAAGAACTTGTTGATGCTTTATCTTTGGATGTTATTGGCTTGATGACTTCTTTGAGAATTGCGAGTCCGGTTGGTGGATCCGCAACCCTCAGTTTACTTTGTAAAGATGTCGAAATTATTCTGTGTGATTACTCTTTCTGTGCCGATTTGCATGTTATGCGTTATTTAGGTTTCGGAATGATTTTGGGAATGGATTGGCTTAACCGTTATGAAGCCTATATTCTATCTCCTGAATGGACTATATATCTTCGGCAACCTCAATCTGTTAAGCAGATTTCTCTTGTTCTGAAAGATTCAGATTCCAATTCGAAAGCATCCTTGTATTCACTAAATCCTCATGACGACGATAATGATGATGAGGAAGATGTTATTTCTCTCATTCACATTGTTTGTGAATTTCCTGATATATTTGAGCCCGTTTTAGGATTACCACCTAAGCGAGCAATTGAGTTTAGAATTAACCTAATCCCTGGAGCTCAACCTATTACTCGTCCTCCTTATCGTATGTCCAATAAGGAAAATGAGGAGATGCGTAAACAATTAACCGAATTGGAAGCGAAGGAATTTGTTCAATCTAGTTCCTCCCCATGGGAAGCTTCAGATATTTTTGTGAAGAAATCGGATGGTACACTTAGGCTTTGCATTGACTACCGCAAACTTAATGATCTTACCATCAAGAATAAATATCCCTTACCGCGGATTGATGACTTATTCGATCAACTTAGTGGTGCTAAAGCCTTTTCACAATTAGACTTGGCAACCGGTTTTCATCAGCTCCGTATTGTGGAGGATAGCATTCCTTTGACATCATTCCGTACTCGTTATGGATCTATGAATGGCTTGTTATGCCATTTGGTTTGACGAATGCTCCAGCTTATTTCGTCGACCTTATGAATCGAGTTTTCAAAGACTTCCTCGATCGATTTGTTCTCATAGTTATAGGTGATATTCTTATTTATTCTAAAACTGAGGAGGAGCATGAAAATTATCTTCGGATTGTGTTGGAAACTCTTAGGAGTAACCAATTGAAAGAAAAATTTTCTAAATGCCACTTTTGGCAATCTCATGTGAAATTTTTGGGACATATCATTTCTGAATCCGGAATTTCCGTGGATCCTTCAAAGATTGAAGCGATTGAAAATTGGAAGAGACCGGAGAGTGTGACGGAAATTCGTAGCTTTCTCGGATTGGCGGGCTATTACCGTTGGTTCATAAAAGACTTTTCTAAAATTTCCGTACCTCTTGCTAGTTTGACAAAGAAGGGAATTAAATACATTTGGTCAAACAAATGTGAAGCTTCATTTCAAAAATTAAAAGAACTTCTTTCTGATGCTCCTATTCTTGTGATTCCCGATGGGAACCAAGATTTTATTGTTTATACCGATGCTAGTCGCGTTGGTTTGGGTGTCGTTCTTATGCAAAGGGAACGTGTTATCGCTTATGCTTCTAGACAATTAAAGCCTGCCGAGACTAGATATGCCACTCATGATTTAGAGCTTGCGGCTATTGTTTTCGCCCTTAGAATTTGGCGCCATTATCTTTTGGGAGAGAAATTTGTTCTCTACACCGATCATAAATCTTTGAAGTATTTATTTTCTCAAAAGGAACTTAATTTGCGTCAACAACATTGGCTCGAGTTCCTTGCATCTTATGATCTTGGTATTCTTTATACTCCTGGAAAGGGAAATCGTGTTGCCGATGCCCTTAGTCGTAAGCAACAAGCGGTTGTTTCTATGATGATATCCAAGTGGAATGATCTCGCGACATTATCCACTTGTGAGATTCGAGATCGTGAATCCGATTTATGCTCATCTCTTGTTTTATGTAGCCTTGAGGCTCATCCTTCTCTTTTAGACCGCATTCATGAAGCTCAAAAGCATGATCCCGAATTGGTTCTTCTTAGCCAAAGTTGTAGGGATAAAATCAATATCGAAGATTTGAAAGACTTTAATATTGATACTCGTGGCGGCATTCAAAAATTTGGTAGACTTATTGTGCCAAATATTATTGATCTTCGTAAAGACATTTTAGAAGATTCTCATCGTTCTAAATTTACCATTCATCCCGGTAGTAGTAAAATGTACGCGGATATGAAGCGACTTTATTATTGGGATGGGATGAAATCTGATATTGCTAACTTTGTTAAGCGTTGCATGACTTGCCAACTTGTAAAGGCCGGACATCAAAGGCCCAGTAGGTTATTGCAACCATTGGAAATTCCAATATGGAAGTGGGATCAAATTTCCATGGACTTTATTGACGGTCTTCCCCATTCTCGTTCGGGCCATGATAGCCTATGGGTGATAGTAGATAGACTTACAAAATCCGCCCATTTTATTCCCGTTCGGTCCAATCGGACCGTACCTATTTTGGCTAAACTCTTTGTCAAGGAAATTGTTAAATTGCATGGAGTTCCTACATCTATTGTTAGCGACCGGGATCCATTGTTTACTAGTGGATTTTGGAAAGGTCTTCAAAAAGCTTTGGGAACGAAGCTTAATTTTAGCACCGCTTATCATCCCCAGTCCGATGGACAAACCGAGCGTGTGAATCAAACTCTTGAAGATCTTCTTCGTGCATGTGTTTTTGATTTTGGTGGAAGTTGGGAAGATTATATTTCTCTTGTTGAATTTTCCTATAATAATAGCTTCCAATCTAGTATTGGTATGGCACCTTTCGAGGCACTATACGGAAGGCCATGCCGATCTCCTTCGTGTTGGCTTGAAGCCGGTGAGAAGCTGGTTTTAGGTCCAGACTTTATTCGTGATGCCACAGAAAAGATTGACCTTATTCGTCATAGGATGAAAGAAGCTCAAAGTAGACAAAAATCCTATGCCGATAACCGAAGAAGGAAATTAGAATTTTCTGTGGGAGATTTTGCGTTTATTCGTGTTTCACCTATGAAGGGTGTTGTGCATTTCAGTCGATCGGGAAATTTAGCACCTCGATATATTGGCCCATTTCCCATCACCGAACGCATTGGTTCCGTGGCTTATTGCCTTTCATTACCAGCTTAGTTTTCTGCTATTCATGACGTATTCCACGTCTCTCAACTACGGAAATGCCTTCGCGATTCCGATTCTATTCTTGAGCCCGGTGTTATTGAAGAAATTGAAGATTCGCCTAATTTGACTTATGAGCAACGCCCTATCCGTATCATTGCTTCGGAGGTTAAACGCCTTCGAAATAAAGATGTTCCTCTAGTGAAAGTTCAATGGTCCTCAAATCCAAAGGATTGCTCTTGGGAATCCAGGTAATTCATCGAACGAACACATCCGGGCTTGCTCTCTCGCGCTCCTTAAGGTGAACCCCTTATTTCAAATTTCTTCATTTTGTGTTGATATGCTTTTATTATTGTTACTTCTTATTTATTTCTTAAAAATTGCGAGGACGCAATTTCTTTAAGGAGGGAAGTCTGTAACAACCCGCATATTTTACGATTGAATATTTAAATATTTTATTTAAATATAGAATCGTTAATCGGATTAAAGTCCAAAAAGCTACTTTTTGTAAACAATCGAATTGGGACTCGAGACCACCTCCAATGAGTCCAAAACGGCGTTTGCGACTTTTTTGAGTATAAACATTGATATGTTTGGAGCTAGCTAGAATTTCGACCTTTCCACTTAGGGCTTTGGGTTTGGGTTTCAGCCCATTTACCCAACATATCAACCCAACTCCACTCCACTCCTCTTCCTTACTTCATAATATTTCCTACAACTTAAGCTTTAGTAAAAATGGAGGTGGAGATGGGAAATTAAAATCCTAAACTCTAGTTTCTTTAGCAAATCCAAGTTTTAGCTCCAACATCAAAGAAAAGCTTTGGTAAGCTCCCTCTTCATCTTCTCCATCTCTTCTCCTCTTTAATTTCAGAAATTTCCTAAACCTAACTTAGGAAATGTTCCTCTTTTGAGCCTAGATTCAAGCTTCTAGAGTTGAAGTTGAAGTGTAATTGATCTTCTTTTGCATTCAAGCTTTTCCTTCATCATTTTTGGGTTTAAAGGTGAGTTTTGAACTCACATCTATTTCTATAGATATCGTTGTTGTTGGGTATGAATTCCTAACACTTATTCATGTACATTTGCTTTCGATTTGGATCGAATTGGTGAATTGTTCAATTTTTGGCTTTTGGAATCCAATTTTTGTAAAAATCCAATCTTTAATGTTTGAAAACGTTAGTGTAGTGTTTCGGAGGAGCCATACAAGGCTGGGTTGTCATTTGGCGTAAATCCTCAGTCGAAGTTGCTCGTTCGTTCGCTTCCATCCATGTTATCGAATTTGACTTAAAGGGGCTAGACTGAATGTGCTTCTGGAGCAGGTTCAGTCGACTGAACCAGGGGTTCAGTCGATTGAACCAGAATATCGAAATTTCTCAGAAGCAGGTTCAGTCGACTGAACTAGTGGTTCGGTCGACTGAACCAGACCCAGGAAATTGCCTGGGGCTGTATCAGTCCACTGACCATCTGGGTCAGTCGACTGACTCTGGGGATACAAAATATGTATCCCTGTGTCAGTCGACTGACCACCTGGTCCAGTCGACTGACCTGATCGTCTCAGCCTACTTATTTATTTTTCTTTGATTTCCAGTTTTCATCGATTCAAGGTTATCCGATTTGTTGTTATCATTTATTATCTACTCTGATGACTTCTTTTTTGGGATTTTTGTGGATATCCATTTTTGATGGATTCGGTATTGATTTCTCTGGATTTGATTCACGTCTTCGAACGTGAATTTTTGACGGTTGATTGTTTCTACGATCATTTTTGTGCTTTGTCACTTTAAAATACGAAGGTTTCTATACTAGTAGTAAATATTCAAACTCTTTACAAAGATGATTTCAATCCTATTTTTAATACAAAACCCGTTTATAAAACTGTTTTCTAATCTATTAGTATATACAAACCTTTACCTCGTTCGTATAAGAAAATCTAATTAAACGGCTTAGGAAAACAAGTGGTATGAAACGCTTGCGTTTACTTCGTCGGTTAAGTTATGGACTTGTTCGATTGAAAATCTTGTGACAATTTTCGAGTGGAAATCTACAATTTGTTCATAAATATTTAAGTTAAGCTAGTGGTTATGGGACATGAAGCTAAACTCATATATTTACTAGCTTAGTGTAATTCACACTTTTTATTGATCGATTATGATCATTTTGTGATTTAGACTAGCGATGTGCGATGTCTATTTGTCTGCGAGGGAGACTAAACCCCGTTTATGTGGAACTTCGGTTCAATTTGGTAGGGTAGCGACCCATGGTCTTCGGACCATTTGTGGAGCTTCGGCTCAATATTTATGGTTAGCGACCATGGAATAGCGTTCCGTTTGTGATACACGTGTTGGTGAGTTTTCATGCTCCCGTTTGTGATATGCCTTCCTCCTTTTATGATTTCTGGATTTCTAATTGATGACTTCTAGAATTTGTATTTCACCAACTTTTGTGATTAGCATTAATATGTGTTGTCAATATTTGTAGTTTGGTGAATAAAATAAAGAATATGATATTCTTTTTGGTGCGTTGAGATTTTTGAGATATTGTATGATTTTGTTGATTGTTTAAATCATATTTGTTCTAGTATGATGTTATCGTTATCATACGTTCTTATTATATCTCTGCCTATATCTCATTCCTCTATCTGATATTTGTAGCTAGACTGATTCATTTATTATTTTCTTATTAAATAATACTCGGGTCAGACCGAGATGTTACAGGTGCTTCTGCTTGACTCCTTATCTGGGACCATCTTCTGACTTTTGTCTAACTACATTACATTTGTAGTTTTTGTTGTTATACATTTGAGATATAGACTCTATGATGTATACTTATTCTTTTGTCATGCACTTGTATCTATTCTTTTGTGATATTGTGGATCTTATTTGACCACTACTCTGATGTACACCTTTTTGTGTTATATATTCATATATGTTTCCGCCTTTGTGATATGAATGTCTGTTACTGATTTGTGTTATGTTTATTTCTATATTTGTTTCTGAGGTCCACTTAGCCACTGTGTGATAGCTTTGAGTTTGTATCAGTATGTCGGATTTCCTCTTGAAATGAAATGCATGTTATACTATCTAACATATTGGTGCTCGCACAAGGCAATTGCACAGATGGTCGCTCCTCAACAGCCTTATTCTTCGTGCTAGTCGACGGCATTACCTCGTAGTGTTCTTGGCTAGCGTGAGCATAGAGGTGGGGCGTCACATGGAGATTAAATCTCTTTCATATTGGCACCACCTCTATCTTTGCCTTAGGAAGAAGGACAAATGGAAGCGACAATTTATTCAACCAAACGAGAAAAACTATTCAACGTTATTCCAAAGGCAAAATCTTTGAAGAAGAAATAATGGCCGACTACAATGCCTTTGCACATAATGTAGGATCGATTTCACCCTAGAGGGGGGGTGAATAGGGTGATACTATCAATTATAAAAATTTATTGCGGAAGTATATAAAATAATCGTAACACAGATATAGCAGAATTAAAGCAGCACAGATAATAGCAGAATATTAAAAGCAGACAATAGAACACACAGATTTACCCAGCTTCGGCAAAACCCTGCCTACTTGTTGCCCCCAAGGTTTCTACTAGAAATTAAGTAGTCAGACGCTTACACACGTAAACTTATGACACCCGCTATCGACTAACCTTAACTCTACACTCAAAACCCCACCACAACTCAGCCACTGAGTTGCGAATTCTCAAACTATGCCACGTAGTTTGTCCCCTAGTCACACGACTATAATTTACAACGTTTAAAAGAAAAAAAATACAATTTTAAACAATTTAAAGAATAAAAACCTTAATTAAATATTAAGCCCAACTATAAATTATAGAAGCCGGCCCAAACATAAATAAGTGATTAAAAATATATCCTTCTTTATTTTATTAACTCGGCCTGCTCTCTTCTTCGTTTGTGAAAAATGGCTGCTTCGATTCATTCCTCTTTGGCTCTGAAATTAGGGCTTGTAAAAATTGAGGTTGCTGGCTTTATTTTCTCGATCGAATGATGATTCGGCGTTCCTTGCTTTTGTCGATCGATGGTCTCTTCTTGCACACGGCTGCTCCAATTCGTCGAGGTTGAATGATGCTTTGAATTTGGTACGTTTGTCCCCTTTTCAATTTATATTACCCTCGACTTTGATTCGAGTTCCTAATTGGTTCTATGCACTGTGATATCTTGAACTCAAATACATTTTACGCCGATGATGATTGGGTTTATATAGGGTTTAATCCCCTATAATTTCGTTCGTATGTACTCATTGACTTCGTCTGATAATTTTTGGCTTGCCGTTCGATTCAACTTGAATGTTGATGATTTGCACTGACTTGTTCAATTCGTATATATTTTGATTTCTTGGTACTCACGACTTTGATCGATTTCCTTGGTCATCACGGCTCTGACTTGATTTTGAACTACATATTATTTTTGACTTGATTTATCTTGACTTGTTCATTCATGAATACCACGGCTTGATTTTTAGTTGACTTCGTATTCTATGATTTCGTGAATATCATGACTTTGAGTTTCTGGCATTTGAACTCGACCTGGTTCTATTCTTTGTGCTTGTTGACTTCGGCTTCTCTGTCTTTGGTTGTGAATTGAGTTGATGTTTTGGTTTTGACTCGACATGATATTGTCACCTGTAGTTGTCGTAGTGTTGCAGTCTTTAACTTGGCATTTTAAGTTCGATAGTGAGTCTGGTTTGGCATTGCTTTGAACTGCAGTCATTAGTCTTGTTTACATTGTCTTCATTGGATTTGTATGCTGTAAATGTTGGTGCACTTGTTATATTTGTTCATCATGTAGTTAACTGTATTGAGATATTTTGTTGCACCACTGTTGTCATCTTCATGTATAGTTGCTTTCCACATGCCTCTCTGAACCTATGTTGATTTAGACATCAAGTTTGTATTGAGCTCTGGTGGTACTTGAGTCTTGTTCTTGATTTGATGTACTTGAGTTTGGTATCTTTTGAAGCTTGCATCTGTAGCATAGCATGTTGAACTTGTTTCTTGAGTTTGAGTTGTTTTCATGTGTACTCGAGTGTGGTCTGTGCCTTTGTTATGCACTGTATATTGATTTGTCATCTCGTTGCAGTTGGAGCTTTAAGCTGTTGTATACATGTATATATGTATGTGTGACTCGGCTTTGATTGAGTTCATCATAATTTGTTGTATTGAGTTTGCATTGTGTCTTGATTGTGATATTGTGGTTCACTATTTGGTTAGACTTGGTTGGACATTGAACTGACTGCATACATATATGTATATGTTCACTTGATGACATTTGGTCCGATTACTTTGCTTTTCTCTGTGAAAAATGGTTGCTCATGTATACTTGATGTGTGCATGTCGACTTTGCATATATATATATATATATATATATATATTGGGTTGTAGCCTCGAGCTCTATAGCATATATAAGTTACTTGTTGCCAGTTGCCATTTTAGTCTGGTTTGCTTGTTTCTCTGGTCTCTGTTCTATATGCATTAGTGATTCTGTGGTTGCTTTTCTTGAATCATTCTTGCTGTTTCATTTTGAATTGGTCGACACTGTTGAGGCTGTACTTGTATAGTGAGTTGATGTGCATGCTTTGAACTTGTAGTCTTCACTACAACCATATTTAACTAAACCCAGTTGTCTGCATTGCTTGTATACTTCACTGTATCCATATTGTTGGCATTGTTTATATATATGTGAGTTCATCCATACTTCTGTTTAGTACTGGTGCACTTGATATTTTCACCTCATTATACCTTTCCTTGAGTCAGATTCCAATGTACAACTGCCCTGGTGCACTTGTGTTGTTTGTATCTGGCCATTGGTTCAAGTGTATATTCGAATTTTGGTCGAGGTCGTGTTGTATGTATCTTGACCCATAGTTTTGTATTGCACCTGAGTTGAATCCAGCTTAAAGCTCGGGTTTGACCTTGTGCTGAGATCGTGACTTTATTTGTCTTGAGTTGAACCCGGCTTTTGATTTGGGTTTGACCTTGTGCTCACCTGTCCCTATAATTTTATCAAGTGTATATTGGTGTGCACGGCCTTGTGGCATGTACAGTGATACACTGTGCATGTCACAAACTATTCGTGTATGATGAATTCAAATTTAAATGATGACGAACAACCCAAATAACTGAGGTAAATAATATTTTCAAAAATACATTTTATTTTACACTGCAAAAATATTTCATTTTCAATTTTACCGTGACAGTGTGTATTTTTGCAGATTGCTCAGATGCTGGATTTAATCTGGAATGAAGTTGAAGATAAAATACGAGTGAATGAGTGAAATGTAGTGAGGTGCATATATAAATGATAATTGTGATGTGATTGAAATTGTATTGTAATTGAGATTGTATATATATAGTGAGAGCTCAAATTTGTACTATTCAAAATTGTAATAAATATTTGTTTGAATAAAATATCTATTTGAATTTAAATTCTGTGTTATTTATTTTATTCAGCAAATATTTATTTAATTATGTGAAAAATAAAATAGTACATCAACAAATACATTTAAATGAATATATATATATATATGTTTATTATCATCAAACAAAAATCATATGCTTGCATATCCAACACATAAATGGTAACCAATTACAACAAGGACGCTTCCAACACAATAACTACAATGGGTGACAAAAAGAAAAGCGATTGAGGAATATGAAACTATAAGGCCAAGGAACAAAAAGTCAAAAAGCCATTCTTAAGAATCAAGCTTCAAGTCTAGACTCCCCAAAGAATGCAACTTGACGACTTCCATAGAGAATGTCTACTTGCTAACCAAGGATGAGCTTAAATATTGGCCATCACAGAAAAAAAAGCCAAAACATGAAAGGAATCTAGGGGGATCCTATTGTCACTATCATATGATGAAAAGACATGAAACCAATCATTGCGAAGCCCTTGAGGGGATGATTATCAATTTCTTTAGCAAAGGAAAGATTAAAGAATTTGTAAAGGGAATTTGAGAAAAATCAATAAAGAGTTGCTTTCCAAAGAAAGATCTGCATGGTTGGGAGTGAAATGCTCCTTATATTTGGATACTACCTAAGATGGTAGTCTACCTAAGATGGTAGTCTACCTAAGATGGTAGAAAGCCTATGTCCACACCAAGATGGCCAGTGCAGAGCACCTCTGTTAACAAGAAAAGTTGACAACATCCCCAATACTATTCGTAAGGTAGTTAGATTCAAACGAAACCAAGTTATTGAAAGGATCCACTCCTTCGGAAGAATGCCTTTAGACTAGATTGGCATAGTTGAAAGGGTTTAAGGTGATTGCTTCACCTCTCGACTAAATTGACTTAATCAAAAGGTGTCAAGAAGTTTTCCTTGGGATACAGTTTAGATAACAACATCTGATTGAATCGTATCCTCTGAGTGAGTCGAAAGTAACGGACCATCCTTGCTTTTCATTCCTTTCGATTAATTCAAAAGGTAACATTCAGGACCTTTTGATTATGTCGAAAGTGGATGTCTACTTCATCAGTATGGCACAATTGCTTTCGACCCCATGGTTTCTTTGCTCTTGCTATGGAACCCCTTTGAAAGGGTTACTGATGTTTCTATGGGCTGATCCCTTTTGAATGAGTTCCTCTATACATGATTGTTAGCCAATTATAAACTAAGATTCTTTTTGAAAACACTCCTTTCGATCAGGTCGAGAGGGGTTTCTCCCTTTCGGAGCAGTCTTAGCTTATTATTGCCTATAATTCACTTTGCGTTCCTTGTATATGATCGATCTTATACATTACATAAACAAAAAGAAATCATGAGAATAGGTTAGAATCATGTGCAATGGATCATTATTCTAGTTAATGAGCAAAATGATCTTCCCCATCGTCAATATGCTTAATGAACAAGCCATCTCTCTTTTTTATTCATCATCCAAAATGAGTTACAATATATAGAGCTTTTTCCCTAATTTGATTTAGGGTTTCTTTAGAATACAATTGTAACTAAGAAAGTAGAGTAAAGAAAACGAATTCAGGATTCCAGCATCCAGTCCCTAAAACTGGACCCCTTGGGTCTTATTTATAGATGCAGGTCGACCCCCTTCCGTGCCTTTGCTTTCGACTGGGTCGAAAGGACCCCTTTTTGTATGCTGCCTCAAGGCTTTCGACTTGGTCGAAAGGCCATGACCCCTTTTGATGTTGTCGAAAGGTGTCCTCTTGTTCTTCTTGGTTTACTATTTCGCCTCCTTTATCCTTTCCTAGACCTTTCGACTGAGTCAAAAGGGGCCTTTGTCATCCTTTCGCCATTGTTGATTTCTGAATACTGCATTCTCCATAGCACCTTTTGACACTGTCAAAAGGTTTCCTACATACACCTTCTCCTTGTTGTTATTGGAAGTAAGTTTGAAGCTTCTGACACTGTCGATTGGTCGTTCATATTGGTTTCGAAGATATTCAAGTGTCAATGGTTTTGATAATGTTGAGTAGCCTTTGAATGCAAGCCTTAGGACTGAGGCGGAACCTTCCATTAATATTTCGGGCCTTGACCGGTTCAAAAGGCTTGTATATGCTTTCGAAAAAGTTGTGATAGAGACGAAACCTTTAATTCCAAAAGGTTTGGTGTGTAAATGAGAAAGCATTATCCATTACTTTCGAAAGGGGTTCTGAAGTTGTCCTTGCTTGTTTATCTGTGTCGAAAGGTTGAAAGTGGCAGAAGGGTATATTTGTTTCCTTCAGGATCAAAAACTTTGCACTGTATGAGTAGTTGGTGACTTCGACTCCTTCGATACCTACTTAATGCCTTCAAGACATCCTCTTATGTCCTTTACGAAGCCTAGGACTGTCTCTTTATTGAAACCTCAATCCTGTTAACCTTCTTTCATACTTCTACTCTTGAGTAGATTTTATGGCTAACATTTTCCCCCCTTGTATAGAAGAAGCTTTTGTTCTTTAGGACAAAGATTTCGTAACTTTTTTACTCTCCATAACTTTATTTTTCCTGCAAAATTCAAAGTTAATATATTTGCTATTGTTAACCCATTATCATGCGTACATGCATGTTTAGAAATAGATCGGCATATTATTTCCTTCATGTTTAGGCAGTTAGTCGATCATGATTCCGACTTATCAGATATGTGACATGTAACTACTAATGCATACAGTAGATATGGTTTACGAGCTCCTTATGGGAAATGGGCAATAGCGGCAAATAGGGGATATGAGTTGTTATTCGGAATCTTTCTCAAAAATTTTAAACGGTTCTAAAGCCTTCATTCGTATACTGGTGAGCATCATTTAAACATCAGCTTTAATTTTGGTAGTAAGAAGACCAGCTTGAAACTTTCAGCTGTCTGCGATAATCTCAATTCTAATTGCATCATACCTCCGATTTAAGATTTGATAGAGAATAGGAAACAATGAAATTTAACCCAGATTAGGGTATTAACTTGTGATGTTTGGATGTTGAGAATGTGGCATCCAGAATCCAGATAACAATATCCAAAAATAGTCCTCCGTGTGGCATTTCTAAACCCAGATTCGGGTTTTCATGGTAAATTAAATGGGAATTAGCAGGTATTGTCTTTGTATCAAGTTCTGAGCCCAGATCAAGGCATATGTTAGACAATCATCTTTGCAAAAGAATCTTCAGCCCAGGTTAGGGCACATTGTGTAAGCAGTCTTCTATATTAGTTGTTGTTAGAACAGAATCCTTTGCCTAGATTGGGGCATATGTTGGACAACCTGAAGTCCATATAAAATATCTTTACGATAGAAGCCACGAATCTGGATTAGGGCATTAAGGCAAAATAAGATAATAATCCCGAAACCTAAGTTCGAGCATAAAAAATCGTAGTGATAAATAATGTTCTCATACGTAGATTCGGGATAATAAAGATAATGATTAATAAAGTCCCAAAACCCAGATTCGGGTATTAGTAAATGAACCTGAAATGTATGTCCCAAAACCAAGATTCAAGTATTAACTGATGAAATTCATATATGAGAGTGCCGAAGCCCAGATTCAAGTTTTAATAGATGATGTTAAGAAATGAAAGTCCCGAAACCTAGATTCGGGTAATAATAAATGATGTTAAGAAATGAAAGTCCCGAAACCCAGATTCGGGTTTTTAAATTGGTTACATAACCCATTCCAAATTTTATAATCTTATTTAGATTATAATAATACCAACCAAACACTCCAAAAATATACACTATAATAATTTCGAGAAAATATTTCTTTTATATCAAAATATAGTTTGGGTAAAATTATTTCATTTACCCCATTTCAAAACAATACTGTTTCGAATTGCCTATTCAAGTGTTTAGAAATCCCTATCGATACAGTTGTATGGGCTGTGCCGATCAGAATTTATAAGCCACTCAATAAATCAACTAACACAATATAAAACATTTTATATTCACTAACAAATACGCGCTCATATCTATTAATACACTCAAACTCATTCTAGGGTACTACTGACCCTATCTTTAATGAGTATTCCCCACCAAAGCCAAGGTTCTCGCTTAACCTTTAGCTCTAATACCAAATGTAGCGACCTGTCGTTCCGTACCCTTTGAGTCGATGATAAACCATACTTGACCAGCCCAAATTGTACGAAAGGGCGAATAACTAGGGGTGAAGAAGGAAAGATAGAAGAAAATAGAAACAACACATACAGAATATCACAATCACAGTGGAACAAAATGTAATATCCAATAGCATATTTTTATATAAAAGAATATGTAGCTGTTAATATACACACAATCATCAGAGTACAACAATCAATAAATCAATTTGGACAGTTATAATAACTTATCCTCACAAGTGCTGACTATACAGTCTACACACACAATGGAATATAAATCAAGTTCGTAAAAATACGTCTCTGTCATCTAGTTCGTCTCCTGAGCTCCATAGCATCCTAACCTGAATCTGTAATACTTGGTCAGACCCGATCATTGTAATAAAATAACACCCGAGTCAGTCTGGAAAACCAGCATGAGAAAATACACTCAATTTGAATTATTAAAGTTATCAAAATCCTTTGAAAAACAAAGGTATCTCTTAAGACCGCATCACACATAAACACGATGGGTTTTTTTCCTTATGATAACCAAAACATTTTATATCAAAATCATCTGATATTATAATAGTGTCTATAGAAAGTAAATTAGAAAATAGCTGAAATGCTTGCATCTCACAATTCAGCATAGTTGGGCACAATCAAAACCGTATAGGCTCGTAGTGGATATTGGATTCCATACAATGACTGGGCTATCGGGCTACCGCCCATCACAGTACACCTCTAAAAAAATGTCTTGAAGACCTCGCCGGGATCCCCTTCCAACACAAGACCGGCCTACCCCTAACCTGGATAGTACCGAATATGTTATCACCCCGGGTGTTCCCACCCTTATCGAGCGCTCTCTTTTCCATGCACAACCATATCCATAATTTTAATATATATCCGAGGGTATCTAGAAAGGTGATAACATACCCTAATTGGGTGTGATCCACTTAGCTTTGCTGCATCTCCCTTATTTGAGTTATTCCCGGTTGATGAGGCTTGAGGCTACGTTTACCTTTTAGAATATCATTCATACTTGGAACGTTAACACTGCCTTCCAAGCAACAATGCAATGATAGCATTCATCCATACAAGTTGTTCTAGGTCTGAACAAACCTAATCACCGTCTTCACGATATCACCATTCGCAACACTCAAATCGGATTAAGTGGTCTTCAGATAATTAAATCTGATTCCGGTCACTTCAAAACGATCAACGAATTTCCTCAAATTTGATAGTCGGTTATTTAACTATCAAATAACATCCATAAACAGCTCTACAACCAGGGTGTCAATATTCACATATGGAAATGCATTCCATATGTTAACTTTATCATGACCTATCCATCAAAATTAATTCGCTTGTAATAATCACATTTTTCGAAATTCAATATAATGATCAGTATAAGTCAATTTACTTCCAATAAAACAGGTCAACGTTTTATTCTATCTACTTTAATTTGTTTGGCTACTTAATAGCATGGACAAAAGATAATTGAAATACATATCTAATAACAATATCAGTCAAAGCATAGATCATTAACTTTCAACAATTTATAATTGATATAAATCAATTTAAAATTCAGAATTGAACTAGTTTTAACTTAACTGAGGCGAGTTATTTTTAAATCCAAATTATTTGTTACCAAATAAATTTAATAATTTAAATTTATTTAATTAAAGTTAACAATCCATTTAACTATTTATCGATTAATTAATAGATAACTAATCGAATAAGAAATTTCTTGTTCGTTCACTTCAAATATTATAAATCATCAAATTTTGACATTTCAGAAAGCTTGACGATATTAGTTCAGATGGGACTTCTCGCCGATAGGCACACGACGCAAAACCGGTCGAGGAAGGAAGAAATGGAGTTCGAGCCATTTGTAGAAGAAGGAGAGCAGATGGATACGAAGGAGTCGTTCGTATCGATTGTGGATGGTAAAAAGAGTTCGTATCGATCCAAAGGCAATGGATTGTGGATGGTAAAAGGAGTTCGCATCGATCCAAAGGAAATGGATTGTGGATGGTAAAAGAGGTTCATATCGATCCAAAGGCAATGGAGCTTCGATGGAGTGGGTGGTTTCATATTGATCTATGATGGGAGTCTGTATCGATCTGGAGTGATCGATACGAAAACTTGAGCTTGGCGATCGATACGAAGGCGCCACTGAGCATCGATACGAAGTGGACATTTGGGATTGATATGAAGCGAGGTTTTCCCTGATCGATATGAAATCTGTATCTAGGGATCGATCCAAGTCTGAACCTTGATGGATACGAAACTTCGTGCATACTCGAACATTCGACTCTGACGAGCTTCCGCCTTGCATAATTGGACTAAACTACTTCACTGCATATTTGACTACCCTTCAAAGCTCGTCGATGGAACTGTAACTCGACAAATTCTATGAACTTTAACTTGGATCGTTCTCCGAAGTCAGGATCGCACGGTCGTGACGGTCAGCGATGACGGTCATTCCGGTTGAATCTTGAAGTCTTGTCGTTTGAACATCTCTTAAACTTGTAGGAATTTAAAGCATTATGTAGCACTGCACTGCACTGCACAACACGATCATTCACTTCACACTGGGGGAACATGGGTTTACTGTCACCTAATGATAATTTTTACTGAGTTCAATAGCTTTGGAACCCAGAAGCTATCAGTCGTAGGATTTTCAGAGTCCGCCTCTTCCCGTAATTGAAATGCCGGCTACTGTAGTTAAAGAGCTTAGCCCTGCTACGGATGAACTGTCGGGAGCAGTCTTTATTATGAACCCACAGGATTCTGTCCGCTCTAAAATCTTCGAAGATATGCTAGGCAGGATTAGCCTAAGACATGGGTTGCCACTAAATGATGTCTTATTACCGGGCCGGAAGATAGAGCTCACAACCCCCCAAAGGGATACACAGCTTGCAATAGATTCATGTGTGTAGCCGGGATGCTTCCTCCCTTCAATCAGTTTATCCGGGAAGTGTTACTTTTCTTGAGGATTGCTCCATCTTAGTTACACCCAAACGTGTATGCTTTTCTCAATAGTCTATTTGTTATCTTCATGGAGCACCTCTTCCGACCTCCGACTGTAGAAGAGATCATATACTTATTCAACATAAAAAGTCACGGGGATAACCCTTCTTTCACTTTTCTGGAAGCGGTGAGGAATTGCCAGGTAGTGGCTGGGGCTTGGAGCAAGTTGAGTTACTTTAAAACTGAGTGGTTTTTCGTTCGGTGTCCACCGAGATTCGCCAGAAGGTGATTGGTCAGACGTAAGTGTTCCAACCTCTTTGTTGATTAATGGGACAAAAATAATTGATGCCGAGTTTAACACTTTCTTTCGTGTATAACTTCGATTCCGCAACCCGAAGGTGCTCAGTTTAAAGAGATAGTAAGGGTTCTTCAAGAGGTGCCCACGCGTGAAGAGAAATCGATGAAGTCCTCACAGACGAGAATCTGATTACTGTGGGGCTAATTGATAGAGACCAGAGCATCGGACTTGTAGGAGTTCTCAGGACTGCCCCGGTGAGGCAAGTTAGAAGGAGAGCTCCCGGAATCGTAATTGCTGAACGGGATGACGATGAGAACGTGCCCGCTGGGGACGAGCCCGCAACTGCGCCTTCGTACTGTCTTTGATCTTTGGAATTGAAAAGAAAAGGCAAGGCTGTCTCTTACAAATCTACGAGACACAAAACTATCGTGCTATCTCCACCCTTATAACTGGTGTAAGCGCAAAGACTTCTCCTCCACGAACGGAGGGTTCTTTTCAGGGACTGGCAGACAATCCCATTCCGGATGACTTGCCTTTACACCAAGATGTCGGACTAGAGGGGCTTCAAAGCACCTTAGATATAGGGGAGCCAACTCCTTCGAGTACGGCTGCCACAACCGGTTGGTTGGGGGGTTTGCACATACATGCACACACTTCACGGCACCACACAATCTCTAATCACTTTTTTTAAAAAACTCTAGAGATATCTAACTCCATTTCCCTTTTCATTTTACAGATACGATGTCGAAGCGGGGATCTATGCTCAGTAGTCTTCTATCTGCACGCCATTCATCTAGCTCATATTCTGAGTCTCGTAGGCGTGAGGCCGAAAGATAATGCGGTCGCGGCTACTTGAGTCAAGAGAGGGAGCATTACGAGAGGAAAAGAGATAGGGAGAGGGAGAGGCAGTATAAGCGCCATTCCCGGTCACGCTCTCCGCCACCTAAGGGTCCAACGCAACCCTCCGGCTTCGAAAAACAAACTACTGAAACTTCATGCTAACCAGTGCCTCCACAAACTTAAAGATCTAGCGAGCAGCGTCGTAGAACTGGGACAGATGTTCCTGTCATCACTACATCAGCGACTATGGAGCCCATGGGAGAGGGAGCCATTTGAATATTTCAGTTGAAAATGGATTTCCCTAATATCTGCTTTGATGGCTTTCACTTTCCCCCGAACTTGAAGCGAATTCCCGATGGGGATGAACAAACTGTGCATGATTATGTATATGATGTCTACAACCAGTATCCAAAGTGGATGAAGGCCGTAGAGAAAGCTTAAGCGGTGGCTTTTGATCAGGCGATGACAATTAAAAATTTGGAGAATGATCTCGCCCAAAAAGATCGCATAGTGCAAGTGCTTACCACTGATAATGACACTTTAAGGAACTCAAAAATGGAGGCCCTTAAGAAAGTCAGTGAGAAAAGCAAGAAGATAGAATAGATGCGATAGGAGCACTTGACCTTGGTCGGGGAGATGGGCTACAAAACCGGCACCGTCACGGTGGAAAGAGATGCCACGCTCAAAGAGCTTGAGGATCTTAAAGCCAAATTTACTGAAGGCATCAAAGAGAAAGACGATGCTAACAAAGCTGCCCAAGAGGCGTGTGAGGAGGCCGTGGCACTCAGGGGTGAGCGGGATGCGACTAAGTTAAAGGTCCAAGAAACAGAGACCAAAATCGAAACTGAAGTTAGAGTGGCAGAGGGCAGGTTGGAAGGTTACATGGAAGACCTCCTGGTCACTTATAATGCCAATGTCCTGAAACACTGTAACCTAAGCTGGCTCGATGACTACCCGCTTCATTTATACAATGCCTGGTGCTGTTTGATAGAGGATGAAAAGACGGACCACCACACTACATCTATCGATGACTTTGAGCTGGAGAACCAGATATTAACTGAAGATGGGAGAAAAGTTCTCCATGATGCCATCGTCACTTTTGAAAAGGAAATACTTACCGCCCAGTATCCAGACATTGGAGAGAGGTCGAGAGTTGAACACCACGATGCAAGCTCTGAAATGCCTGCATCAACTCAAACCGAGCTTACTTCTTCAATAGACCCTCCAGCTGTTCCTGCTTATGACCCTGATCAACCGCATTTGTCTCCAGTACGCGAGCATGGCCCCGAAGGCGCACCGGCCCCACACGTGAGCCAATCTGAGGAAGGTACTCTGAACACTTCTTGTATCCATTCAAAGTCGGGAGCCCTATCAGAAGATGTCACTAATGTTTTCTCTTAACTTTATTCAGTTATAGAATCTGCACCGGCCGAGCCTTCTGCAACCCAAGAGTTGCATCATGAGCAGGAGGCCATTATGACGGAGGCAACCACGACAATGGCCGCTGCATCAACCGAGGAGGTGCACGAGAGCGTTTTCATTCTTGATGAACAGATGATGGAAGAACTCCTTGGTCACCAAAGTGATCCACTTACGGACTTGCCTTTCGTCATGGGTGAAGGTGTGTTTACGGCTAGCTCTTCGGACCCAACTAGCAGCATTCCCGTGGATGCCCAAGCAGTTCGGGAGGAAGAGATAATGGCTGAGATCAATGCTGAAATGAAAAGAGTTGTGCAGGCTAGTAGTATTGGAGGTGGCATGGCGGGTCCTGGTCCAGTCCCCATGCGTATGATTTCTCCTGGCGGCACAATCATTGACACTGGCGTGCCTCCCTCGTCCTCTAACATTGAAAGCACCACGATTCCTTCGACTTTGCATTCAAAGAGTATCCCGATCCCCGTGTGTTTGGAGGAAGAGATCACTGTAATTCCCCCGACCGAAGACCAACTAGCAAAAGGAGGCCGAGGAGGCAAAGGCTTGAAAAGACAGCCGAGCAGTAGTTCCAGTGGATCGAGACCAAGTAAGAAGAAGAAGAAGAAGCTGAAGGAGTAAACATGCCCTTTTACTCCCTTTTTTAGTAGATAGGTAGGCCGTGTATAGATGCGGGTTCGGCCCCTGCCTATAGGAATTCTTAAAATAATTTTTGTACTTATCCTTTTCTTTCAAAGAATAGTTGAAATGAAATTCCATTTTGTTTTCAATATGTGTTTATTTGCTTATGTGTTTTAGCACTCGAATTTCCATTCGATGTACTTGTGAGGCTTTAGTCTCTAAATCGGACTTGAGTTCGGTTGTTAAGTCCCAAAGTCATGGCTTCGGGTTATAACCAAACGTTAAGTCGAGTCTCAATGTTGTACTGTCTCGATCAGTAGCTGGTACTTGAGTTTTTCCCCCAGTTTTAGGGATGAATTGAAGTGGTCCGTCGACAGTCGCTTTCCTCCTTCAATAAATTTAACTTACTTAGTCGGAACAAAGTCGAAGCGAGACGAGTTCTAGTGGTCGGATCACAGTTGCCTATCTATTGGTAATCGTATCCACACTCTGGGGATTGAACTTGTATGCCGGCGGTCGGTCACGCCTGCTTAATGTTTGAAGTTATGTTCATGCTCCGGGGACTTAAGTTTTTTTACGGGCGGTCGGTCACACTCGTTTAATACTTAGACTTACGTTCGCACTCTAGGGACTTAGGTTGATTTGTGGGTGGTCAGTCACACCCAATTTGTGTTTATACTCCAGTCCGCACTCTGGGGACTTAGAGTTGTCTCGCGGGCAGTCAGTTCTCACCCAGTTTAGGTTTATACTCCAGCCCGCGCTCTGGGGACTTAGAGTTAGTCGATGGGTAGTCAATCACACCCATTTTGATGTTTATACTCGAGTTCGCCGGGAATTTGGAGTTGATTGACAGGTGGTCAGTCACATCTACCTAAGTATTGGGATCTCGTTCACACTCTGGGAACAAGAAGTTGATCAGGGACGTGGACGGTCGGATCACATCCACCCTGAGTAGGCAAGCAAAGTCGTAGATGGATGGGTCCATCCTCCTCGAGCTTGTAAAAATGAAGACGAGGTCGTGGATGGACGGATCCATCCTCCTCGAGTTTAGACTGTACGTGCGCAAAGTCGTGGGTGGATGGATCCATCCACCTCGAGCCTATGTTTTGGATTTGAAGTATATACTCTAGCTCGCACTTTGGGAACCGGAGTTCATTAGAGGATTGTCGTGTATCAATCCTTTTTCGCTTCAGTGTAGTTGCTTTCCCCCGAGCTTGTAGTTTCCCTTAGCGAGTGAACGATCGTATCACAGTCACTCCCTATTTGAATAAGTCCCATCGTATAATGGAACTTAGCTCTTCGTGCATTGTGATGGTCGCAAGACGCATTTCAAGAGTCATTGCTCTGGCTCGACGAGTTTGCATTTTATTGCTAAAATAAGAAAGTACAGCAACGTCAGTTTCCTTATTACAAGTTCAAATTTCGAAATGCATAAACAAATTTCAAATGAAAAGTAGACTAAATGAATAAATAAAGCCTGTTATGTGTAATAGCGCCGGAGACTCACTGTTCCAAGCTCTCGGCAAAGTGAGACCATCAACAGTTGATAATTTGAATGTGCCGTCTCCGAGTCCCCGTTCAATAACATATGGTCCTTCCCATGTTGGTTTCATATGTGAAGGGACCGGAGAAATTCTCTTGAGTATGAGATTGCCAAGTTCAAAGGTTCTGGGTCGGACCTTAGCATTGTATAATCAGGCGACTCGACTTCGGTATGCGGCTGCCCTCAAATCAGCCTCTTCGTGCTTCTCATCCAATAAGTCCAGGGATTCAGCAAGTAAGATGGAGTTCGTCTTTGGATCATAATATGTCACATGATGAGATGGTACTTCAAATTCAACTAGAATAACGACTTTGGAGCTGTAGGAAAGTGAAAATGGAGTGTGGTCGGTCGTGGACTTGTGGGTAGTTCAATATGCCCATAGGGCCTTGGAAAGTTCGTCGACCCATCTGCCTCCAACCTTCTCCAGTCGTTTCTTCCGAATGGACTTAATAACTTTATTAACAGCTTCGACCTGTCCATTCGCTTGAGGGTGA
Organism: Allium fistulosum; assembly: GCA_030737815.1. Classification (NCBI taxonomy): domain Eukaryota; kingdom Viridiplantae; phylum Streptophyta; class Magnoliopsida; order Asparagales; family Amaryllidaceae; genus Allium; species Allium fistulosum. The sequence goes on along the minus strand of CM060907.1, from coordinate 415,848,091 downwards.
GCAACTGATGAGAACTTCTTCTGGATGTAAAAACGTTGACGGAAATTCTTGAACTCGACACTATCGAATTGGGCTCCATTGTCGGTAATAATTGTATGCGGGAGGCCAAAACGACAGATAATGTTGCGTACAACAAAGTTGATTATTTTCTTCGTCGTGATAGTAGCAAAGGGCTCGGCTTCCTCCCACTTGGTAAAGTACTCAACTGTAACGATGGCGTACTTCGCACCACCTTTAGCCAAAGGTAAAGATCCAATTATATCGATGCCCCGCGTGGAAAACAGCCATGGACTGACAATCTAAGTGATTTTGGTTGGCGGGGGGGCTCTTAGAATCCGGGCATGCTTTTGACACCTATCACATTTCTTGGCGTAATCTGATGCATCTCAATCCACCGTCGGCCAATAGTACCCATATCGGAGTATTTTCTTAGCAAGGGCTTGCCCCCCAGTGTGATCGCCGCATTCTCCCTCGTGCACATCATGTAACACTCGTTTGATCTCATCATGGGTGATACACCGGAGTAAAGGAACAGAGTATCCTCTCCTATACATGACCTCATTCTGGATAATGAATCGGGAAGCTTTCCGAAGAACTTGTCTTTTCTCACTTTTACGCTTAGGCAAAGCTCCATGTTCGATATAATTTTTGTATGGGGTCATCCATGACTCCTTCTCGAGCGTGGCCTCATGCACCCAGTCCGTCTCCATCTGATCGATACTCGGAGAGGTAAGTGTCTCAACGGGGACGAGTGCCATTTGCTGTGCTTCATCGGTGCTGGCCGGTTTTGCCAAAGAATCGGCTTTCTGATTGTGCTCCAAGGGTTTACAGAGGATGGCATAGTAGTCGAACTGATTCAACACTTCCTGGACCGGGCAAGATAAGTGGCCAACCTCCGGTCTCTTGCTTGGTATTCTCCCCGAACTTGGCATACGACCAACTGCGAGTCCCAATAGATCTCCACAGCAATAATTCTCAAGTCTTTGGCAAGTCTGAGTCTGGCGAGTAAAGCTTCATATTCGGCCTCGTTGTTAGTCGCGCGGAAGTCAAACTTCAAAGCATAGCATATCGATCGACCTTCTGGGGTTTCGAATATAACTCCAGCGCCTGAGCAGCGGTCGTTTGATGCACCGTCAGTGTATAGCATCCATATATATTTGGGAGATTCACTGGTTTCGAGAAAGTCCTTCGGTATAGTAAATTCAGCTATAAAGTCCGCTAGAACTTGTCCTTGGATGGTTCGTCTTGGTGTATAACAAATATCAAACTGACTCAACTCGATGTTCCACTAGAGTAACCTACCAGGCGTCTCAGGCCGCGTAAGGACCTGTCGTAATGGCTGGTCGGTGTAGACTTTGATCGGATGAGCCTGAAAATATGGATGGAGCTTTCTTGAGGCAATGACTAGGCAATAAGCCAGCTTCTCCAACTTTGGGTAGTTTCTCTCCGCCCCTATCAATCGCTTGCTTATATAATAGACTGGTCATTGTATCCGATCTTCTTCTCGAATCAATGCAGCACTGATCGCATTTGCCGAAACCAACAGATAGATATATAATCTTTCATGATCAACCAGCTTTGACAGAATAGGTGGTGTTGCCAGATGTTGAACCAATGCTTGGAATGCGCCTTCGCACTCCGCCTCCCATTCGAAATTGTGCTTTCCTTTCCTGATCAGGTCGAAGAAGGGAATGCACTTATCTGTGGATTTGGATGTGGATCTACTTAAGGCTTCCACCTTTCCGTTGAGGCTTTGTACTTGCTTTATAGTTCTGGGAGTCTCGAGATTCCGAATCATCCAGATTTTCTCAGGATTGGCTTTAATTCCTCGAGCATTGACAATAAATCCAAGGAATTTTCCGGATGCGACTCCGAAGTGACATTTCAATGGGTTGAGCTTCATTCGGTACTATCGGAGGATGTTGACGTTATTTCCAAGTCTTTGACATGATTGATGGAGAGCCATGACTTAACAAGCATATCGTCTACGTACACCTCCATGGTTTTCCCGATCTGGTTACACTATATCATACTGCTCATTTTGCCACACACCAACGTGGAAAAATTACCACGGTTTTGAGCCGTGGCAATTTTACCATGGTGTTGAGCCGTGGCAAAATAAACTACCATGGTTACTGGCCATGGCAATATTGAGACAGCTATGGATTGTTCCAATATTACCACAAAAAATTAACCCCCCTCCGCCCCCGTTCCATCTACATATCCTTATCGTTCGCTTCTAAAAAAAGAACACCAAAATTAGCCCGCCATGGATTCTACGCCCTAATTTCACCCAACCAAAATTAGCAGCAGTTCACTCTTCTTCTTACTCAAATCGCGTATAATCTCACTTAATCGCTCTTCTAGGGGTTCGAGGTATTCTCACTTAATTGCGTATATCCAATTTTTATTTATTATCAGGTTTATATTTTGATTTTCCATCATTTGGTTAATTGTTAATGATTTTGGATTAATTTTTACATATATTTTTAGATTGTTTGGTTGATGGGATTGGGTTGATTTTGGATTAATTTAGATGACCATATCAATCTTCTTGATTTTAGAATACAAGTAGAAGGTAGAAAAGTGTGTCCTTTAGTTTGTAGTTGTTTTTGAGCAGTAAGATCGCATGCAGTTAGATCATCTCAAACTATCTGTGTTATTTCTTCTCAGCTGTTAAGAGAAACTAACAAGTTGTATATTCCAATTTGTATCTTATTTTACAATCTGTTTTAGGCAATTTCCATATTCCAATTTGTATCTTATTTTACAATCTGCGTACTCCACATTGGTTTTCTACTGCACACATCTATCCTCTATCAAATTCAGTTAATTTAAGGTAAACAAATTTGAGGTAAGAATAGTAAGATGTTCATAGTTCACTCCAACGGTATTAGGTAACTACAAGTTTTCCTGATATTTACTTACAGAACGGATTTCAATTGTCCTTACCCATTACGCTCGATGATGTAAATTTACCGATGTTTATACCCATTTTATGCATAATTTATTGTTCGCATGAAATTTTGGCAAAGTTTTTCATACTATCGTTTCTATCGGTTTGATAAAGCGCATTTCTTCCTATCTTTGTTGTTTGTCACAATTTTCTTCCATTATAAGTTATAGTGTATTCATGGGTACCCAAATTTGTACCTCGCATAAAACTAATTATGTAAGTATGGTTCTATCAGATTTGACTAAGCTTTACCATTGTTAAACTTACTTCATTATGAGATTAAATTTCCTTTTTTGCTTTGTTTGATTTTTGTATTTTGTTAATTGAATTTGATTTTTGTACTTTGTTAATTTTTACTTCATTATGGGGGACCGTTAGTGAGGAGTCTTATGTGACATCTCCACAGCCCCCCGTTCTTCCTTCCCGTTCGTCTCGTCGTAGATCACGTAGAGTCCTTTCTACTCCTCGCACCATCCGTACACGCTCTATAGCGGCGTCCGAGCAGATTGATAGATCTACTCGATACTCGCTGTATCTTGTCTGAGCGCGCTCTGTTTTTCCCGCTTGTAGTTGTCTGGCTTCCGCTCTTGTTTTCCTTCTCTCTTGTTTTTACTCTTCTCTTTTCTGTTGTTTTCTTAATGACGAACTTTCTATTCTGGAATGTTCGCGGTATAGGCAACGATGCGTCTTTGGCTAGGCTAAAACGCATTGTCAGGAAACACTCGGTTGGTTTGATTGCTCTTCTGGAACCTTTCCTAGACCCGGAGGGCATAACCAAAACCGTTTTATCCTTAGGATTTGGCGGCGGCTATGCCAATGTCTCCGGTAAGATTTGGATTTTATGGTCCAAATCTCTTGCGGTCCACTCCGTTTTCGACTCATCTCAGCTCTTCTCGGTTGCTTGCTCGTCTCATACTATCGCTTCTCCTTTTCTTTTCTCAGCTGTTTACGCCAAATGCGATCGTACGGAGAGGTTATCGCTTTGGACCGATATTTTAGGTCTCGGTTCCTTGGGTTTTTCTCACTCTGTGGTTGGCGGCGATTTTAATACCGTCGCTTGCCAGGCAGAGAAACGGGGAGGAGCAGCCATCAACCGTCTTGCGATGGCGGATTTCAACTCGTTCATTGTCAGCTCTGGTCTCTTTGAGCTTCCTTTTGTGGGCTCTGCTTTCACCTGGTCAAACAACCAAGAGGGACCTAACCGTATCCTTTCTAGGCGTGACCGGGTTTTCGGCTCGGAGGAGTGGTTTCGCTTACCCTTTTCCTTCTCGATCGCTCATCTTCATCGGACCTTCTCAGACCATTCTCCTCTGATTATTCGATGCTCTCCTTTCTCCCTCTCGGGGCCCTCTTCCTTTCGCTTCCAGAGCATGTGGAGATCTCACCATACATTTCATCAAGTGGTAGCTGAATCTTGGAGCGTTCCCATTGTTGCCTCTCCCTGTACTGTTTTCAGTCGAAAGCTTAAGTGTCTCAAGAACTGTCTTAAGGTATGGAACGCTGATGTTTTCAAGAACATCTTTGATCGTGTCCGTTTGGCCGAAGAATCTCTTATCGTAGCCGAATCTTTGTTAGACGAGGCTCCGATCGCGTCGAACAAGGAGGCGTGGGCTTTAGCTCAATCCAACTTCTCTTTGGAACTTCGTATCGAGAATGACTACCTTCGTCAAAAGGCTAGGGTCAAGTGGGTGGTTGACGGTGATGCGAACTCCAAATTCTTCCACTCTTATATTCGCAAGAAGAATAACCTTCTCACTATTCGTGAGATTTTGCGTCCTGATCAAACTACGGCCTCCTCGCATGAGGAAGTCAAAGATACCATTTTGGCACACTTCCAATCCTTTCTTGGATCTCCGTCGGTTGTGGTAACCGATCCTGCTCTGTTAGCCTTCATTCCCAGGTTGGTACTTTCGCCGAAAAGTGACCTCCTAGCGGATCCCCCATCTCCGAAGGAAATCCATGCATGTGTCTTCGCCCTGAGTAAGGATAGTGCCAGTGGCCTAGATGGCTTCAACGGTACCTTTTACCGGTGTTAGTGACCTATTATTCAGGCTGATTTTTGTCTTGCTATTCAGTCTTTTTTCTCCGGGAGTTTTCTCCCCTCTAGCTGGACCTCCACCAACCTGTTTCTCATCCCTATGTGTGAAAACCCGCGGTCCTGTGGGGATTTTTGGCCCATTAGCCTTTGCAACTTTTCGAATAAAGTTATTTCCAAGATTCTGGATAGCCGTTTGGCCCCTTTCCTTGAGCGTATTATCTCTTCTTCTCAAGCGGGATTTGTTAAAGGGCGCTTAATTTCTGATAACGTCCTTTTGGCCCAGGAGCTGATCTCCCAGCTTGATAAGAAAGTTAGGGGCTCTAATGTTGTCTTCAAACTGAACATGGCTAAGGCCTATGATCGAATGTCCTAGTTTTTCGTCATCAAGGTATTGAGAACTTTCGGATTTCCGGAAACCCTCATTGACCTGGTTTGGAGGCTTATCTCCAACTGCTGGTTCTCTGTGCTCATTAATGGTTCCGCTAATGGGTATTTCAGGGCGGGGAGGGGTTTGCGTCAAGGAGACCCGCTTTCACCCTCGATTTTTGTGATCACGGCGGAAGCTTTCATTCGCGGTCTTCAGACCTTAACGATTTTCGGTCAGATCCAGCGTTTTGGGATCCCTAGGGGTTGTCCTCTTATCTCTTCCTTATCTTTTGTTGATGACATTGTCATTTTCTCTAATGGAAGTCGCTCCCCTATCCGGCGACTCCTTAGTTTCATCCATCTATACGAGGTCCTCGGGTCAGCTCATTAACCCTTCCAAAAGTTGCTTCGTCCGTGCGAAGAATTGTTCCTCCTCTCGATCTTCCTGGATTGAGACCTTCTCGGGGTTCAAGGAAGCTTCCCTTCCGTTACCTTATCTGGGAATTGTTCTGTACCGAGGTAGGAAGCTTAACGCTTTCTTCGATCCATTGACTGACAAGGTGAGGGGTAAGATCATTCGTTGGAATGTGGCTCTCCTTTCCCAGGCCGGCAGATTGGTTCTCATTAAGTCTGTTTAAGATTCAATGGAAACTCATGTCTATGCTGCTATGACCCCTACCTCCTCTTTCTTCCGGTCGTATCGGTCTTTGGTCTCGTCTTTTTTCTGGGGCAACAGGGACGACGGTCGTCGCCACCACTGGGTTTCGTGGGACATGATTTGTCATCCCAAAAGCGAGGGTGGCTTGGGGCTTCGTAACCCTAAGGATCTTTGTGCTGCTTTTGCCTGTAAGTTGTGGTATAGGTTTGGTGCTAACGACTCTTTGTGGGCGTCTTTCCTTCACGCAAAGTACCAAAGGCTGACGGGTTCTAATTATTCAGGTTCCCCATCCTATGCAAGTGAGACCTGGAAGCACATGCAGTCAGTGAAGTCTTTCTCTGATTCTCATGGCGGACTTACGGGCTAGGATGGCGCTTCGTTTTCCATTCTGAGAGCTTGAACATCGGTTAGAACTCCATGCCCCATTCGTCCTTTGTTTTCCTTCATTTGGGATTCTCGTACTCCACCCAAGGTCTCTCTGCTGATGTGGCGTATCCTTCATGATGGGCAGCCACTAGACGAGAATCTCAAAAGGTTAGGCATCCCCTTAGTTTCCCGTTGCAGATGCTGTGGCAACGAGGAAATGGAATCCTTAAACCATTTATTCTTCAACGGTTTCTCAGCCAGATCTTGCTGGAATTACTTCGGAAACCTAGTTGGTGTTCGAGGGATTGCCAGATCTGCTAATGATCTTCATTCAACCTGGTGGGCTGGGAACTCCAGGAAATCTCTTCGTTCGATCATTTACCGCTTGATTCCCTGTCTTATATGCTGGCACATTTGGTGCGCGCGGAATAAAGCAATCTTCGAGAGCTCTCCTATAGACCCCCCGACCATTATTCGGCAAGTAAGGAATGACGTATTCCTAGCTTTCTGAGGTAGACCATTCAGGGGAATCACGGGCTCTCGAATTCAGCGTCTAGTGGGTCTTCTTTCTATTTCGTTTTAGTTTAATTTACAATTTTCCACCATTTTTGTTATAATTTGTATGTTGCATATGCAAACTTCAAAATAAAATCTGAATCCTACTGTATGATGCGAATATAATTTGTGCCATGTCATCTCAATTTGTGTCAAGTCATCTCAATTTGTGCAGTTTGCTTGCATTAATGTTGTATTCACATTTTGCAACTAATCTGGATTCTATTTTGAGTTTATGTCTCATACAGACATTTTGAGTAGCGTATATATATTCATGCTTTACATTTATATGTTTCAGATATGAGCTCACTTTCAGGACTACATCTCATGCTATTCGAGTCGATTTGTTAGCATGGGTTAACGATTTTTGGCCCAACTTTAAAAGTATCACCGATGATGTTAAGAAAGTGATGTTTCAGGAGTTTCTGGTAAAATATATTCTTTTAAGAATTACATTTTCTTTTTAAAAATGTTTCTGAATGATTTCAAATCTTTATAGCCTCGTTATGTAACTTCATAATTCTAAATTTTGACCGTAATACTACTTCTCAGTTTGAAGTGTTACAGACTTAGATAGAGACCATTGACATGCTTCAACGGTCTAACTTATCCTGATAGACATGTGTAATTTAGTATAATGTTACTAGAAGATTATATTAAAAAAAATATAACTATTCAGATCATGAATTCCTCAAAATTAGTATCAACAAATCATTATTCATTTACCTCAAGCAATAACTATTATTTGAGACTTTTACTTGTAGTAATTTTCAAACCTGACATTTTTAGTCAAAATTTAAAGATGCATGGATGCCGTAATAGTTGAGAAAATGGTTGTTTGTATCTTATGGATTATCATCAACTAAGGTCTGAATTGGACTTTGAGAATATGTTATAAATATTGGGGATTTGCACAAATGTATGTATGTATGTGCCCGCACACATGTGTGTGTATATGTGTGTATTCAATTCAATTTTGAAACTAAGATAAAGAGCTTAAAAGTAGATGGGCTATGTGTATGTGACAGTTATTAACTGCAATGGTATAGACACTGCATTTGGCGCTTCAGTCAAAATAAACCCTTAGCGTGGGACAAAGCACTAAATTAAGCATACATACCCCACTAAAAAGAAAAACAAGCTGTCCTAGAACTAGGCATTTAATTCCATTTTTGTGAAGCTCAGCATACAAGGAAACTTGCAAAAATTGATCACTGATATCATTTACAAAGAATATGTTAATCCATAATGACTTTCTTACATCATTTACTTGTCCATGTTATTGTGGTTCCCAAAGTTAGAGACATGACCTATATGTTTCAGACGTATAGTTTAAGTTGCAATTACCATATTAGCTAAATGGTTTGACAACAGCAACTAATTGGATAGTAAATTTTTGATTCACTTAGAACTAGTGATCCTGGAACCTGTTGGAAACAACAAAATCATATTGTAAACTACAAATACTTTAGTTAAACTTAAAAATATGAGAATAAATAAATTATCAAAATGTAAATACTTTTGCGCACTGTCATTTTTGTAGGTTGAACTGTTGGGTCGGGTTCTCATTCTTCTTTTGCACATATGCAGGTGGTTGATCACTGTAAACTGCAATCGTTCTACTATGATGAAGTACGAACTGTTATATGCTTGGCGAATTTAGGAATCGGTTCTTTCTTTCTTGTTGTTTAGTGTTTACAATGTATAGTAGATGTTGTTTACTTGTTTTACTATGAACTGATGGTTTCACTATGAAATGAAGTTGTATTATGAACTGAAAGTTGTAAGTTTGTAATTAAGCATTTATAGTAGTTGTATTATAAATTGTGTGCATCATGTAGAATGTTGGGTTTGTCATCTATTACTTATTTTGTATCCACGTTATTTATTCCATATACTACATATGTGGTTTGAAACTGCATACCAAATGTCTTTGCATCAAGAAACTGCATTTAGGCATGGCTTTGAGCCATGGCCAAATGTAAATTAGCCATGGTTCATAGCCGTGGCAAAATAAAAATTAGCCACGGCTCATAGCCGTGGCTAAATTTAATTTGGCCACGGCTCATTAATTTGGCCACGGCCCAGGGCCGTGGCAAATTTTTTGCCACTGCCATTTTTACCACGGCTTTGGACCATGGTAAAATTAGTTAGCCACGGCTTAGAGCAATGGAAAAATAGCTTTTTTGGTGTAGTGTTAGCGAACATTCGGTTCATAAGCCTTTGGTAAGTTGCCCCAGCATTCTTGAGTCTGAACGGCATCACTTTATAGCAATAGAGTCCTAGATCGGTGGTAAAGCTGGTATGCTCTTGATCAAGTAGGTGCATCGGTATTTGATTGTAGCCTGAATATGCGTCCATGAAAGATAAGAGTTCGTGTCCGGCCGTTGAATCTACAAGTTGATCGATTCTGGGAAGTGGAAAACTGTCTTTAAGGCATGCTTTATTCAGATCTGAGTAGTCCACACAAGTTCTCCATTTCTTGTTGGATTTCCTGATTAGCACTGGGTTGGATACCTACTCCGAGTATAATGCGTCTTGAATAAACCCGTTTGACTTGAGTTTATTTACCTCTTCCTTTAGGGCGGCAGATCTCTCTAGATCCATACCGCGCCTCTTCTGTTTGACCGGGACATGCCGCGGGTCAATAATCAATGCATGGCTCGCGATGTCCGGCGAGATCCCACACATATCAGAGTGAGTCTAGGCGAACACGTCGTGGTTTGCCTGGAGAAATTCAACCAATTCCTCTCTCATCTGGTGGCTAAGTTGAGACCCGACCTTTATCATTCTGGAGTCATCATTATCATCGATCAGAACATCGATCGTCAACTCTGCCGGGGAAGCCTGACTGTCTTTGACTTCCTCTTCATTATCAATATCTCATGGATCAAGATCTTTCAGGAACTGGTTGTGGTGCCCGGGCTTTGGCCCAGGCGTTAACTATCAATTTTCAGAAAAACAGATGCGGAGAGATTCCTCCACGTCCTTGCCCTTCTCTTTCCGTTGCGCCTCCCACAGCTCAGCAACATAACAGGCGCGTCCAGCTGCCTGATCTCCTTGAACAACTCCAACCCAATTATCTATGGGGAACTTAAGAGTCAAACACCATGGGGCAATAGCTGCCCTAAATTCAGCAAGGGCCGGTCGGCCCAAGAAAGCATTATACGGAGAATTAATGTCTAACACGACAAACTGCAGCATCCAGACTCTCCGATGATCTCCGATTCCCAACTCGACGGGCAACTCCACCATCCTAATGGGTATTGTTGCGCTTCCATTAAAGCCATGTATGCGAGATTGGCACGGCTTTAGATCCTTAGCTTCCATTCTCATCTGATCATAAGCTTGTTTAAAAATAATATTCACGGAGCTTCCACTATCTACCAAGATCCTCTTCATCCAAGCAGGACCTATTTAAGCTGATATGACTAGTGGATCGATAATGGGGGCTTCGACTCTATCAGCATCTCTGTTCCAGAAAACGATGTTGTCTGCATCATTTTCTGTTGTTTCGTCGGGGCCCATCATCAATATTACTGCAACATTTGAAGTCGGCATACCTAATCGAACTGGCATACGACTCCATTTCCCTCCGGCTCCGATCAGCCAGATGAGGACCACCACTAACTGTATTAATAACAAATCTCCCGCCAGTCGTGCGGGTTCTTCTGATCTAGCCTGGTTTTGACCTTGATTCGGGTTTGATGGGCCCGCACCTCCAGCCTGCGTGCCCGAACAAATTGTTCCAACTTCCTTTCTCTGATTAACTTTTCAGTGATGTCTTGTAAATGACAACACTCATTAGTATTGTGGTCATAGCAATCATGGAATCTACAGAACTTTCTGGTTTGTATCTGCTTCTCAGACGACTGTTTTGGGGCAGGCTTCTTATACTGGCCAGTGTTACAAGTCTGCAAATAAACATTCTCTAGTAATGTATTCAGAGGAGTATATTGGTCAAACATGGGAGCTCTGCGTCTCGGTCCACGATTTTGATCTCGCTTCTTACCCTGACCTCCATTGCCTTTCTACTGGCTCTGCTGTTCTGTATATTCAATTGCACGTTGTTGGAGTTCTCACCGGTCTGTTTCACAGCAACATTACTTTGAACGCCCTCATCACTGGGCCCTGCATCGTCCTGCTTCCTAGATCGTCTAGCATCTTTTCTCCTCAAAAACTGGGCTGCCTTAGCATAGAAACAATCCAATGACGCGGGGAGTTTCTCAGCCAACCAATTGCCAAACTCGGAATTAGGATCGATTCCTTTAGTCAGTGCCATTAAGATAGAATTGTCATTTGGGTTGCTGAGCTCAGCACAGGCAGCATGTAACCATTCTAGATAACGTCTGAGTGTTTCCCCCAGAGCTTGGGTAACGTTGGACAAGGTGTTGACATCCTTTGGCCTTGTAACATGCATATGGAATTATTCAATGAACTTAGTGGCCAACTGATCAAAAATTGAAATGGATATGGGTGGTAAATGGGTGAACCACGTAGTTGCAGTACCTCCCAAGGAAATAGGTAAACTCCTGCACTTGACCGCGTCGTCGGCTCGAGCGGCGTTCATGATCCATTCATACTTTAATATATGCTGATTAGGATCTGAACTTCCTTCATACACAGGCAAAGTAGGCATCCTGAATCGATGAGGTGGCTCAGTATAAAGAATGTCATCAGTAATGGTGTATGACTTCGGGAGATTCCCCAGTTGTCATTAGTAAGACTTGACTTTCATGGATCATTTGGCGGATCATAGTTGGAATCTCGGGCATTTGGACATTTGAGGCCAAGGCGTGGTCGGATTCCACGTTGCGGGGATGGTCCATGAGTGGTTGACAGTCCGTTCCTTGCCTCCTTGGCTCCGGGCTCTACAGGGACATAGGGTTATGGAGCATGAACATGATGACGAAGGGTCGGATCTGCTCCGTTCCGGATCTCGGCTTACAAGTCTGCAGTGGCAGCAGCTGCGTGGCTATCGATGGTGTGGTAGTGAAGCATACCTCCTTGGCAGGAAGTTCCAGCTTGTTGACCGGAAGAAAGGCCAGCTCCAGCTTGTCTGAGGTTCAAAGTGTGCTGATGCCCAGAGGCTTTTGCGTAGTTTCCATCCAATCGACGGCGAGTGGATCTGCGGCTGAAGTCGGATGAAGCTGAGCTTTTGGTAGAGGAATGTGACATGTGATCCCTCCTAGATCTCCTTCTGTGCTCCTCATTCAGTTGATTTTCAAGCTCCGTGTTAGCATGAATCTGTTGCGTGAGCTCCTGATGGCTTTGGGTAAGCTCGTGCATAAGAATCTGGAACTCCTTCCTGGTGACAGGGCCTTATGGATCTGAGGGTCCAGCAGAAGTCCGACCTGCAACAGGCAGCTACGTGGGGTTCTGCCTATCTCGTCCTTCTGGATTAGCAGCAGTAGAAGCAGTCCTTGTGTTAACCATGGCTGACGCAGTTCCTTCCTAGATCTAATGCAATCTGAATAGTATGGAACAAACTCTTGGATGGTAGATCTGGATCTCCTTAGATTTATGCAATCCAACGACGGTAGTAGATCCAATGAAGCGGAGAAAACGGAGAATTCTCAGTGAAAGCACCAAAGTGTTTGTACCAAAATTGGGCACAACACTCTTCGAACGTATTTGAAGAGATTAAAGTGAAGAATAAAAATGAAAAAGGAAGTTAATCTAACAAACACACAAAAATAGACAAATAGAAATGCAAGAACACAAGAATTTAGAGTGGTTCGGCATTGTAGCCTACGTCCACTATGGAAAGTTTGCCGTTTTATTGAAGATTATAATCTGATTACAACAGTAAACACTCAAGCGCTCGAGTTACAAAAGGTCTCTGGCAGAGTATCGGCGTAGTAGAATCAAAAAGTCCCTTTTCTAGAGGCATTGGGCTAATATATATAGGTGTAGGCTGAAAATATCTAACTTGGATCTCGAAATACCTCTTCTCCCACTTGGGTGGGACCACTTGATCGATCCGGGGTCATTAGGGATCGATCTCTAATCGATCTCTATCTGGTTCGTATCGATCAAAATCGTCTCCATTTGGGCTAAGATCGATCAAAGACAATGTAGAGGTGGTAAGTAAGCTCCTGTGAAAATTTGGTGGCATTTGGACTTGTAGATTTTGAGTTATGATCGATCTAAGTTTGATTTTTCAATAGGCTATCGTGTTCGTATCGGTCAATTCGCCCGATGGTTGTTCGTATCGATGCCTTGCGTATCGATCAAGGGTGACGTGGAGCGATAGTCCAGGAGCGATCCACTTTTCATGCCGAGCGACCGCTTCTTCCACTTTTTCATGTTTACTTCGTATCGTTCCCAAGAATTACTCTTCGTATCAGTCTGGGCAACTCTTTTTGTGTCGATGCTTTGTGCTCCATTTCGTATCGATGAATCAGAAATTGCTTCGTATCGATTATCTTTGCCCACTTCGTATCAATGGTCCTTGGTTTGTTTTGTGTTGATAGAGGATGTCAACTTTGTATCGATCTATGGCTGATCGATACGAAACATTCTAGGCAGTGGGTCGATATGAACTGGACTCGTGAGTTACCGCCGATGGATACGAGGGGAGTTATCTTGGATGGATACGAATATGATCGATACAAATGAAGTTGACTTCCTTGATTTTGATTGATCCATATCTTGAGCATACGAACTCCAATTGACCTGAAACTTGGAACGTTGGCTTTCATAGCTTTGCTTATCGTACCATGTCAATTGTAGCTCGCTTTGGACTCGTACCAAATTTTCCAGTATCCATAGTAGTCCTGTGTATAACCGATCTTTGGGATGGACCGTCTTTGGTTTCCAGTCAATTCCTTGGTGTCACGACCTTGCCAAAAGGCGGGATAACACCTGATACATCTTGGTTCCCCAGGATGAATCGTAAACTTCGATCGATGACATTCCCTAAGAACTTCCTTCCTAAGGTTTCCAACATCCGGAACACATAACCGTTCCTTCTTTCTCAACCAACCCCTGCGGCCAAGAATAAAATACTTTAAGTCATCAATCTCGGTTCCAGTTTTAACCTTCTAATCCTCTTGGCTAAGACTAGATCCTCTTTCTTCCTAGAAGCAATTCGTTCGATCAGAACTGGTCGAACTTCCAAACAGGACATCATGGCGATATTCTAACTAGATCCAGCAGTCGACCTCAACTGCACACTGCAAGCAGCTAGTGCTTCCAAGTCTTTCCATTCCACCAACATAGCTAACACCACATTCTGATGTTTCCTGCTAAGCGCATCCGCCACCTTATTTCCTTTTCCCGTTGTATACTCGATGCTAAAATAATAAGCTGTATAGACTCCAGCCATCTCTACTGTCTCATGTTCAGCTCCATCTGAGAGAACAAATATCGTAGAGACTAATGATCCGTAAATAGCTCAAACCTTTCTCCCAAAAGATAATGCCTCCACACCTTCAATGCAAAGATTACCGCTGCCAACTCCAAATCATGAGTCGGGTATCTCACTTCATGCGGTCTAAGCTGTCTAGAAGCATAGGTAATATAACCTTTCCATTCTGCATTAGCATAGCACCTAACCCGGTACCTCATGCATTGGTGTAAATTACCAATCCCTGATTCCCATCTGGAACTACTAACACGGGCGCATTGGTTAACAAATGTTTCAACTTAAGGAATTCCTCCTCATATTTGTCAGACCAAACAAACTGCATGTCCTTCCTAGTTAGCAAAGTCAAGGATGCCGCTATCCGTGAGAAAACCTTAATGAACCTTCGGTAGTAACCTGCAAGCCCAAGAAAGCTTCTAATCTCACTTACCGTCCTCGGTCTTTTCCAATTGTTAACAGCATCGATCTTATTCGGATCAACTGCTAAACCTTCCTCGGAAACTACATGACCAAGGTACTTCACTTCCTTCTTCCAGAAATGACACTTAGAGAACTTTGCCTTCAGCTGATGTTGCCTTAGACTCTATTCTAAGATGATCCGCATGATCTTTCTCATTCTTAGAATATACCAAAATGTCATCAATAAAAACCAACACGAACCTATCCAAGTGCTCTTGGAAAACCCGGTTCATTAAATCCATGAAGAAAGCTGGCACATTAGTAAGCCCGAATGGCATAACCAACCACTCGTAAGACCCATATCTGGTCCTAAATGCCGTCAAAGGAATACTGTAACGTCACGAATTTTTCACGCTCAAAAATCGACGTACATACTTTACATCGTACTCGAATGCCATAGATTCGACCATTCAAATCCGAGTCGCCAGAGCTTATAACACAGTTAAGTAAATAACACAGCGGAAGAAAAAGAATAATACATTGATATACAATATCTGATACAACAGAGTGATACAATGAATATAAATATACATCAGAGATATGATGAAAGAAATAGCAGCGGAAAGAAAATAGATAACATCAGCAGCGGATAATCTCCATCTTCATAACACCAATCCAGAAATAGCTCGAACTCCCAATAACGATGCACAAAGATAAGAAAGTGCAGTCCTGAACTCCAAGAACTGAACCAGCTCCAGATAATCTACTAAACCTGAATATCCGAGAAACCCAACTCTAGACTGCCCGTGTGG
The DNA here is from genome assembly GCA_030737815.1 of Allium fistulosum. Taxonomy (NCBI): domain Eukaryota; kingdom Viridiplantae; phylum Streptophyta; class Magnoliopsida; order Asparagales; family Amaryllidaceae; genus Allium; species Allium fistulosum. The sequence goes on along the minus strand of CM060907.1, from coordinate 415,832,572 downwards.
AAAATGGTGGGTACTCAGAGTTTAGGAAGGGAACAATAAACTCCGGATCAGTCATGGGACTGGTATGAGCAAACAAAAAAAACAGTTTCTCTTTAAACAAAAGAATTTTAAACATTTTAACCCGCAATGTTTTTCGAAAATGAAACTACCATAAGACCTCCCGCCACACACACAATGCAAACGCAGAATTGGAGGAGATTTCTTCTTATGATAGTCAACCATGCTTACTACGCAAAGAAAACTCTTTTGATATTATTACTAGTGCATAGTGTGAAAATCCTTTCGAAAATATAATATTAATCTTAGCCAGCATACAACCATTATTGTATGCCTACTATAGCTACCATCTAAACAGTGGTGACCACCATAAGTAAATGACAGGTTCTACAACTAAAACCGTACTGGGTTCGTATTGTTTCTTTGGATTTCCAACAAATGGTCAGGCAAAGGAACTTCCTAACACCGAAATGGAAACGCCTCTGGAAAGACGCCCCGAGAGTCAACCTGCTCTCTGCAAACACAAGGCCGACGCTACCTCACGCTTTAACCAAGCTGTAACTAGGTAACTAACACACGAGCTATGTCATCCCCCGGTCGTTACCGACCTTTATCCGAGACGTCTCGATCACAAAGCAACAACCACAAAGTATAATAAATTTGCAGCATCAACATAGGTAAAATATCTGGGCTCCATACCATGATATCACCTTTTATCCAGAAGGAAATGACATACCCTAGGGGCGCTACCCCTAAAAACCTTTGTCGCAACATTCCTGTTTCGACCATTACTGGGTTGTGAGGCTCGACGAAGTCTCGTCCACAAAGCCACGCTTTTTAACAAAGCCACTCTTTGATCAACAAATGATCAACAGCACTTCGTATGTCACATTACCAAATTGGGAATGTATCACTAGTAACCATCAACTACATAACCTCTGAGCTCGTACGTCTCAGAGAAGGGTGTTAAGCTAAGAGAATAAATTCTCCGCCACCAACAGAAATGTATTTGATAGAAACTAGTTTTACATCTCAAAGTGTAACGTCAGACACACATCCATACAAGTCTGTTCTGGGTTCGAACAGAACCGAAGGCACTTCCAAAGAAGCCCTTGCAAATTCGGGTATTCACAATCCCGATCGGATTTCCCATCACTTAGGGGATCTCTATACCAGGAGCTACCCAGTGCAGAGACAATCGATAGGTTATCCTATCGTTCTCGCAAACACCCGGTCTTCAAATACTATCCATATACGATGTATCACTTATTCGGAATGGGTTATGTGACACAAAGGTCCTCTCCTGGTTGAACCAAATAGTGAGTATAATATTCAAAAACGAATGGATAATGGGATTTCAATTAAGTCACAATTTATTACCCAAAACTTTCCTCCAAATGGTTTAAACACATTACCATTTTATTTTTTTAAATAAAAGATTTAATTCACAAAGTTTACTCGGTTTTCACAAAGATTCATTCACAGATTTTCCAAAACAATTTCCATTACGAATTTAATTAATTCGTTAAATCTTTAAATCAAAGATTTAACTCATAGCTTTCAAAACAATTTCATTTCGAATGGGTTAAACAAAACATCATTTTAAATCTGTTAAAAATAAACAGATTTAATTCATAGCTTTCAAAAGAATTCATTCATAACTTGGAAAAACCATTTTTCAATTCAATCTTGAAATTCCTTTAATTAAACTGGAATTTCATTTCTTATCTGAAAGCTTTTATTCTTTTAAAACAAACAGTTTTTTTATTTTGGAAATCTGATTCATTTATACGAGTTAAGGTTCTTGGGTTAAATCCAAATTCTCAAAATTTTACTTTTAAAATGGTTTAACTTCATATAAACACATTTATAACATTTTTAACCATAATTTCCAAACATGGAATTCAATTCCTTATTTTGAATTCAAATTCAAATTAAATTAATTGGAAATTTTACCAAGTTACTCAAAATAGTTTCTATCTTTGAAAACACCTTTTCAAAAGCTTTAACATTTAACCCAAATTCATTTCCAAAATCAATTGAAATTAACGTTTCAATTTCAAAAACAATTGAATTTAAATTATCCATGACTTAACCGATTTCCACGTGAAATCCATATTTGTGTGTGTAAGAGTGTGGTCCAGGGGTTTTACACAATAGTGCACATCATTTACCAACACAGATATATCAATATCGATAAGCGGTATGAACTATAACGCTTATCTTTATCCACATATTCATAGATAGAATAAATTTATCAATCACAAAGATTCATCATCACAATTCGATGTGGGTTTCGGATAACCAACTGGAATCCGACTTCCTGTCGCATCGATATTCAAATGACGTTTTACGGGCAAAAAGGGTTTACACAGAAACAAATTACGATTCACTGTATAACATAAGGCAGTTCACATCACATAGCATCACGATCATAAACAGAAATATCAATCCAATATACGACATTTGATGATAGTCAATCATCTTTGATTTAAAGTGAAAGTGATTTAAAAGAATTAACTATATGACTATTTTTATTGACTTATTTAAATCAATGATTAAATATTCTTAATGATAAGTTAATCAAATCCTTAATTAATTATCCTTTAATTAATTATCTTAATTAACTACTAATTATAAATTTATTAACTTTAATCATCTAATTAACAGTTTGTAATTACAATTAGATTTAAACACTTAATTACTTGATTTATTAAGCTCTGATCATTAATTTATAATCTAGTTAATGATCTTTAATTACAATTTAATTAATCTTAAATTAATTAACCTTTAATCCTTAATCATTTATTTATCAAGTAGATTATTTTTCCTTAATTAATTTCTCAATCAATCTTTTATAATTAAACATCAAATTTTTGTTAACTCCAACTTTAGTTGTTAATAAATTTTATACTTAAGTTAAATTATTTACTTAATTAAAATATTAGTTAAGGGTTAAAACATTTTAAAACATTAGCTAAATAATTAAAACGCTATTACGTATTTCATGATTAGTTAACTTGAAATAAATTTGGGCCTTGAAATCAATTCGGGCTTAAGAGCAACCCAGTCTTCACTCGAGTCAACTCGAGTTTCCTCCTTCCTTTCCATCTGGTTCCTTTCTTCTTCTTTTTTTTATTAAGTAACGAACCGCTGAAACACTAGCCCACTCACCAACAACACTGACACGGGAACTATGCCGTGTACATGCACATCATCGCGCCGCCACTCCGTTGGACTTCGCGATCGCCAGCAAGTCGAAAAATCCACATAAACACGAAATCGAGCTTCGATTCGACCCAGAAAATTTGAAAAAGAAAATTCACCCTCTCGTTGAAAACTGAAGCTCGAACATCTCAGACCAGTTCGCCTCGTTCTCCTCGCACCGTCCACCAGAAAATCCATGCTTCCGGTCATACCACGTCAACACCCCAAGCCATCATTCCCCAGAACCACGCGAAGCTCGACGCCTCCGAGGTGATGAAATCACCTCATTTCTTTTTCCACTGCAAACATTGAGCTTAAACCCTACTTTGGGTTCGATCAACAAATTCACACATTCGAAAATTTATTTGATAATTTTCCTGGAGTCATTGATTAATAAACTAGCTTCGAACAGAATTTCATCAACCAGATTAAGTTGGATTGCCAGAAATTTGTTAAAACGTGATTTATGATCAAACACAACCTGCTCCTTGCATACTTAATTTAAAATCATTATATTAATTTTAAAAATTATAACTTTGTGTGTTTATTCAAATGATGTAATCGAATCAAAAATTTAAAATACTTGAATTTAACACAAACTTTATGATTTCTCTGTATATCACTTTCCAGTGGATATACTCCATTGACAGGTTGGAACAGATTTTAAAAACTTGATTTATATTCAAACAACTTACTTTGTTTTAAAACATAGGCCTTTAAATAATTGAATGGAACTATTTTACATTTTGTTTATTTACTTAGCTCAGTAACTATACAAAAACAGTATATTCAATTTTACAGCGAACTAATATATGAACACAGAACTGAGAAAACAGATTCATATGCCATCACATTATTATCAATACATCACACAATATTTTCATACTGAAGCATGTACAAAACAATTTGTAAATGAAGTTTGAACTGGTTTATATAGACTTAAAATTTTAAACCTGATGTTTACTCACCTGAAACAAGTTTTGAAACAGAGACTTTATTGATTTTGAAACTGCAGATTGAATCTTCCTCTTTTCCCTTTTTCTTTCTTCAGTAAATCATTTTCAAATTTAAATATAAAGTGATGTTTCCCTTTTATTTTCTGCTCTTTGCTCAGATTTGTTGAACGAAAATAAAACAGAGAGAGATGTTCATGTATATAAAGGATGGTGTGTAAACTGAGGCTTACTAAAACAAGTACAAGATGAATAAACCCATGTTGGAGAGTAACAGCATTAAATGCAAGCATTAAATGAAGCATGTTGCTTTGTAAATCTATAGCATGCCGTGTTTCATGCTTTATATTTTTTTATAAGTACTAAATCTTGTTTCATTGATTTGTTTTATTTTTATATTGAGGCTTGCACACTTTATTTTCCTGGTCCTTCATTTGTTTACATTGCTAATTGAAAGAGTTTGGTTTTCTTATGTCTTCATATTAGTTTACAGCAACTTGTTTTATTTGGTTAACTTGTTTCTTATTTTACTTTGTTAAAAGAAAAGTTGTTTTAGTTATTAACATTTTATAACTATGTGATTCTATTACAAAATTTGTTTTAGTTCTATTAAAAGTTTACAACTTATACTATTTGTTAATATATATGTACAGATTTGTTTAATGTGCTTTATTTTATATTTTTATTCCTTTTTGTTCTTACTTTGTATTAATTTGTTTACTTTGTTAAATATAAATAAATTTCTATTTTATATAACAAAAATTTGTTTCAAATATTTGTTCGAAACAAACACTTACTCGTTTCGGGGAAACTCGTATCTAATTACCGATAAATATTGAAATTTTTATTTAAAAATAAATTTAATTATCAATTCAAAATTAATTAAAATTCAGGATCGTTACAAATACGTCCTCTGCCACTCTTAACTGATGGAAACCTGTCGGCAAATCCAACTGGGAAAACACTCTAGCTCCACTCAACAAATCGAATAAGTCATTGATCCTCGGCAAAGGATATCTATTCCTGATCGTCCTCTCGTTCAACATACGATAGTCGATACACATCCTTAACGACCCATCTGGCTTCTTCACGAATACCGCGGCCGTTCCCTAAAGCGAACTGCTTCGCCGGATGAAATTTTTTCCTTACAATTCCACTAGCTGCACCTTCAATTCCTTCATCTCGGTTGGTGACAGCCTGCTAGGTGGTCTACTTACGGGTTCAACTCCCGGTATGAGATCTATCCGAAACTCGATAGCTCTTTTCGACGGCAAGCTCGAAACTAGTTCAAACACATCCGCAAACTCTCTTGCTACATAAACCTGCTTCAACTCTACTTCCGTTCCCATGACACCCAATAACGCGTAAGCATTTCCGTTCGAACTCCTTACTGAGTAAATAACTCGGTTACGGCTATTAGGGTGTCTCAGTGATATTTCCTCCTCTTGGATAAATATCCTAGCATCATATCTATCTAACCAATCCATACCCAATATGATCCCAAAACCCATGAAATCAAAAACATATAAAATGCACGCAAACATATGACCTAACAAATCAAGTTCTAACTGGTCATATCTCGTTCCCAGAGTAGCATACCCTCCTATAGGATTCGCAACCCTTAAAGGAGTAATAAGGTATAAAGGTTCCAGACATAAGAAATCTACCAAATACTGAGATATAAATGAGTGTGATGCACTGCTATCAAATAGTATCCTAACCGGAGTACTATGAATCATAAGCATACCTTCCATCACAGCTTTTCCTTTCTCAGCAGCCGTTGGTCTGGAGGATGATGGTTCCAATGCAATGACCTTTCCCTTTCCAACCTTAGCAGCCTTGGGACACTTGCCCTTGTAATGGCCCATCTGGCCACAGTTGTAGCACTTCACATTCGGCCTCACTGCAACTGCTCTTCCATCACCCGAGCGACACTCATTAGCATAGTGCCCCTTCTTGTCACACTTGTAACAAACAATATCAGCCTTGCTCTTCTTAGCTGCTACCCTCGACTGGGCACCTTTCTTCTTGAATAACTTCTGCTTCTTATCCTGAAAATTATAAACCTCAACCGGTTTTCCTTTTCCAAAAGTAGAAAGCATCTCTTCATTCCGAATAGCCATCTCCATAACAATATGACATGGATCCCGGAGGTTTGGCATGGTTGCTCTGGCGATCTCAGGAACCCCTTGATAAACTTATCATTCCTCATAATGACAGCATCCGTAGTAGCATATCCATAACGGGATAGCTCATCAAATTCTGTAGCATACTCAATCACCGATATATCTCCCTAGACTAAATCTGCAAATTTCCTGAGCAATGCTGACTTGGCAGCCTCTGATAGAAATCTTTCTTTGAACCTCCTTCGAAATTTAGCCCAAGTCAGATATTCCTCTGGCTCTCCTACGGTGACTCTGTTCCACCAAAACAATGCTGCTCCCTGCAATTGCCTTGAAGAAAGTCTCCTCTTCTGCACATCCGTCAAGCCGAGATCTGCAAATATCCTTTCATAATGCAATAGCCAGTTCTCCACTCCTACTACATCCTCGGTTCCCAGAAAAGGCTTTTCTCCAAGACTAGTGCAATCCCTGCTCAACTTGGCATAATTATTGCCAACTAGGGCCACTGGATTAGCTCCTCCAGCATTCCCTACATCCACTCCTACAGCTGCTCCAGCTTGCATCATATTCATGAAGAACTGATGCAATATCCCCATATCAACCGACGGAATCTCAACACCAACATTAGCATTTGCATCTGGGTTTGCATTTTCCTGTTGACCCTGGTTGCTCTTAGTATTGGGTCGAACATTCCCACTTGTTACGATGCGTCTCCCACCTTGATTCACTCTTCCATTTCCTGCCTCCATATCTTACTTCCCTACTACCTGAAATCCACTCTTGGTAAGATACAGAAGAACGGTCTAAGAGAGTGGGGAATACATACTTAGGTATTTATAGCAAAGTACACATACGTTACTATAACGCTTACCCAAGCCCAACCAAATTTTAGATTCATTAGATTATGCTTTAAAAATCTTTTAAGGTTTAAATTCCTTTTAAGTACATAAACCATGCTCTGATACCAACTTGTAACATCCCGCTTCCGGAGGCTCAAAACTAACTGCTACGGATGCTGCAGTCATCCATAGATGTTATTTCTGAGTGATCGAAATCGGAATCTTAAAACTATTGGCAACACAGAAGCACAAGAATATGAAAATTTTTAAACTTCAACAAAACAGAATTTCTCATTTCTTATGAATTTCAATTTAAGATTTAATTACATAATCCCAGACATTAACCACGTTCAGATCACATATACATGTACAAAATACGATAAGAGCGACCTATGAAGATGTCCCCTTATGATGATTAGAGAACTAATAAATATGAACTTTACAGTTTTTAGTACATCACAGCGGAAAACACAAAATAGCTCCTATATAGCTAACACTGCCTACTGCACGTCTCCAGAAGCTTATTCGTCCAAAAACCTAAAAGTCTCCCACTCTCAGACTACTCAAATTAATTTTGAGTACCTAAGAGTTTGTGAAGAAACACAAACTTCGAGTTAGACAATAAGTCAGGTATGAATAATCCCCTATCATCTCTTATCATAAATAGATAGCTAGTGAGACCATGCCGCTTAGCGGAACGGGTTTTCCCCTCACTAGTATCCAAAATAAACATGCAAATCATTTACTATGCCCCTGCACCCAAAATGATTAGTCTTAACATAATATGAAATAAAGCCATAAATCATATGTATTGGATATTCCATCCAACCATTTATTAGATATCCCATCTAAAAGAAATTTATTAGATTTCCCATCTAAAATCAATTTATTAGAGTTCCCCTCTAAAATCTTTAAAATGACTATCCGTCATAATTTAATAGGGCTGTCGGTCCTAAATCCCTTTAAAATAAATGCAGATTATCCATCGTATATTATTTTATAAAAGATGGTATGAGCTATCCACCGCATACTTCATAGTTTTCCATGTTTTTTGGTTTTATAATTTGGAATAATATTAGTTAATAACCATGAATGATTTTGAAAACTTAGAAAAGTTTTTATAATAAGTTTTAACTAATGGATTTTGAAAGTTAAAAGGCTTTAAATGAATTTGGTAATCCATTGTAACCAATTGTTTTGAAAAGTTAATGGGTTTTGTGGCATTTTTCTTACTTGGTAATTTCGGGGACGAAATTCTTTTAAGGGGGGAGTCTGTAACGACCCATAATTTCAGTCATTTGATTTTAGAACATTTAATTGATTTTTAAATGTTGAAAAGTTAAAATTTTAAGATAAATAACGTATATTTCAAACATAGCGAATTATTTGGATAATTAAACTGTTTAATTTAATATATGAAATTGTTTAAATAATTGAATCTTGAATTTAAAATGAATGGAAATGATTTATAAAGTTAATTTAAATTCTATTTAAATTAGAATGAAGTTAGTAAAATTTTAATTTTGATTTAAAAGCGATTTAATAGAAATTGGAAACTACTTGATTTCATTAACGTGTAAAAATAGTCATTTTTGACACCGTCTCGGATTTCGACAAAACAAGTTTCATTTGATCCGTAATAGTGAATTATAGTATGCTGCTGAATTTCGTGTCAATTGGACGTATCGTTTGACCATGCGAGTACGAAATGCACAGAAATTAATTAAAGGAATTTAACTAAAATAATTCGATTTTGAAAAGTTATCTTCTGTATATGATGGAATTGTCCTCCGATATATATTCCATTGTGTTCGAAATAGGGGTAAAACATATAGAACGCTAGGTGACACTCTTCGTTCGGAGTTCAAAATTTTCACGGATGAATAGTGTCGCGAAATCTTCTATAAATAGCCCTCACTTTCTCTCATTTGCAAAACCTAATATTTCAGTCGCCATTAACTTATATTCATCCTATGGTCGTCAACGGTTAGAGCCACTCAGAGTCGAATTAGCCTTCGATTTCAACTAGGAAAATGTAGTGGGTAACGATACGAAGCTATCCTACGGATAGATCGTCGAACGGCGAGCCAAGGCGACCAAAAATCACCCGCATTCGCTGTAGTTTTTCAGGGATGTAGGTGCGATTTTGGGGCGATGCACGCGCGCGTGGCCTGGCGCAAGCAGGGGGTGGTCGGGCGTTAGCAGCGCTGGCATGGGAGGGTTCGGCGATGCCCGATCGTGGATGAAGGCGCGAGCATTTCGCGTTCGAACACGTGATGTATAAAAAAAATAAACTGGAAGAGTCGCTTGCAGCAGAAGCTGGGGGGAGGGAAACCAAATGTACAGAGAAAGGTTTAAAATTTATATTTAGTTTATTAAAGTTAATTATATCATTAATTATCGAATGTTCATTTATGCATAACTTTCTCGTACGAGGTCCATTTCAAGCGAAACAAGTTGTGTTGCGTTCATATTAGCGAGCACTACACTATGGAATTGGATTGGACAAATTCGAAGTTAATTGAATTTTGAGTTAAATTGAACGGCCGTTCAATTTTAATTCAATCCGGAGCGCTTAGGCGATTTATGGCATTTTTGTGAGTAAACTCACATCTCTGGCCTGCTTATATTTTTATATAAGTGGGAATAATTTTATTTATGATGTTTGATGCTTGTTTGGATATATATTATATTTATTAGTTAGTTTGGATATATTCCTGCCTATTGGAGCGAATGAGACCATATTGCATTCCCGTATATGAGCGGATGACCCTTTGTATACGAATCCCACCTCGAAGCGGTTGACTTTTATATTATTTGATTAAATGCCGTATTTGATGCGGGGGGACAGGTTGGAGGGATCCAACAGAATTCCTCATCACTATTGATTTATTTTCATATATATGCTGATATATGATGTTTTGGATGTCATGTTGATATCTTTGATGTGGTTTGACTTATTTAGCGCTATGGTAGCACCGAGCCTTATTTTTGATATTTTGGAAATATTGAAATTAATGATTTTGATTTGAAAAGGTTTTCGAAGTGATTTAGAAGTATGAATATGTTTTAATGATTTTTAATTATTAAAAGAAGGAATTTTTTTAAAAGAAATAAAAGTTATGATTTTTTTTAGATTTAAAAGTATGGTTTTATGAAATGCTTTCAAAATGGATTTTTAAATAAGTTTGTTTAATAGATTTATAAAAGTGATATTTTTATATATAAAGAAATAGATTTATAATCAGAATGTACAAATATTTAGTAAATGGTTTTGGAGTTGTTTTATAAATGGATTTATAAATAAATTAGATTTTTTTAAAGAAATGGATTTTATAAATGGATTTTGATAATAAGAGGAGTTTTAAATTTAGAATGGATTTATAAATAGAATTTTGTAAATAAAGGAATTTTATAAAATAGAAGTTTTATAAAATTGAAAGGAGATTTGTAAAATTGTTTTATAAATGTGGGAATGTTTTATCTTGAGATGTAAATATGGATTTCTATTTAAAAGAGTTTTGAAAGTGATGTTTTGATGGAGTTAAATGTTTTAAAAATTAAATTAGCTTTTGGTAGTAAAGGTTTGAAAATATTAATTTTAAATGGAATTAAATAGTTTGGAAATGTTTTAAAATGAGATATGCATCGAAAATATAGATTTCAACATTTATTGTTGTAATAGACGTTTTCGGGAAAGTAAGGAAGGCATGGACTATAACACTATTGTTATAGTAAATGATTTTCGAAATGAAATATTTATATACTATATGAGATTTATCTATATATTATTTATCGAATCCCTATACTAATGTTTTGGATTGTCGTAACGATGTTTTACGCAACATTCGTTTTGACCCAATAAATTATGTTTTGGATCTTCCATCGTGAAATACACGAATCAGTTATAGAAATCTATTCGGCGTGTCTCCAAATGGTAGTGTTATATAATATACTTATACCGTTGAGATAAGTATATGGAAATATTTTTTAAGTGTTGAAAGTGAAGTGATTTGTGAAAATGCTTATACCGTTGATATAAGTATATGAAGATATTTTCTAAGTATTGAAAGTGAAGTGATTTGTGAATATGCTTATACTATGGATACGAGTATATATGCACACCCAGGTGGGCCTGAATTTAATCATAATGTGCATGCATTTATAGTTACACGCAAGTAGTAGATTTGACAGTACCATTGCTAGCATAAACTTAATCTGAATCAGCACCCGAGAAGATCGAGACAATTAAGAAGTCATAAAACCAATTTTTTTTATAATACTGAAGTTTTATCATTCTTTTCTTTTGTTTTAGTTTATTTTTATACTATTGGAAATGGTAATAATACTTGTACTTGTACATGCATGTGCTCTTTTAGGCTTTTAGCTAATGTGGGCTGTGCGCGAAAATGTATCTAAATACATGATCACTTCATAGCATGGCTTTATCTCTTCTGTTAATAATGAGAATTTAATGAATAGGATTTCCACTATGTCTTTTTGAAAATTTAAATATACCCTCATTCATCAACGGAATATCACCATCGGTTTACAACCTCCATCACAATATCCTTCACGACCATCCATCAACAAAATTTCACTATCAGTTTGCCTCCAACAAAACTGTTTTAAATAAAAGGGTTGTGACTACAAAATGTTTTGTACTTATAGTATATATCCATCCATCCATTAACTTTTTTTAAATAAAAAATAAACATCTCCAGCTATTAGATGCATACACCGATACACGTATACGCAGTTTATACTTATTCATGGTATAACTTCAATCAACCCAATCTTGAGTGGCAAGAGGAAAAACAAAATGCATAGTTAAAACAATCAAAATGCTCCAAAATTTTCAAACAATCAAATAATAAGGATGCAATATACATTATTAATAGTGTGTGTATATCTTTCTGAAGGACAGTTCGTTTATGAATTTCTGTTTAAGGACAACATATCCACACACAATTTACATAAGGTATGATAATAATTTCATTTACTCAGGAATCAAGTAAATGCCAATGTTGTACCAATTTTGGACATCCCCAAAAGTTCTGGGCATTTGCGAAAGTAGGGATCCAAAATCAAATGTGCATGAGGTACAAAATGATGGTAAAATGGACATTGACTCTCAAAACACTACAAATACTAATAGTCATGATATTTGAATGTCTTCAGCAATATGATAACTCTACTCCTGAGTGTAATAATGACGATCAACAAACATAGAGAATAAATATTAAAACTTATAAAGCCCGCGGTCCATCAATTAAAATAAAACAATCTGATTATTCAAAAGACAACCTAAAAGTCACATGAATAATCTATCTTACAGTTTAGTTAAAATCATCGAATTTAGAAAATACAAAGATTACTCAAGTGATGACATAAGAGAATCTGAATAACAATTCAGCTGAATCAGAACCAAAGAATGATCCATTTGCAAATGAATTGTCCTTCAACCCATCGCATGGCCATCCCAAGCAAGATTTCTACCGGGAGTTTGCTTGAAGCCTATAGATCCAGAGCTGCCATTGACCCCATCATTTCTACCGCGAGTTTACTTGAAAACTATTCTTCTCTGCCCATTAAATCCGCTGCCTGAAACATTGGCTTCAGCATGCTTGGGAATTGTACAGGCTTCATTCTAGATCAAGTCTTCAGCTTCAAGTGCCACCCAACAGAGAAGGCTTTTTCTTATACTTCGCAGTTATCAGGCAACATCAACCTCATATTATAGTTGCTCAAACTCCTTGATCTCCACCATGACTCCTTCCCTTCTTCTCCTTCTTCTTTCTCCACTTTGTGCTCTCCTTTTATCACCAACACATCGTCTTCTACTGACACCTTCACCTCCTCTTTTGACAGTCCAGGCATGTCAAACCTCATTTTAACTTCCTTGTCGTCTTCCATCATATCCCATGGAGCCCTGATTTCGGTTGGGGCAGTTCGGGTTGAACCCGGAAATGTGAGTGAATCTTCGAACATGCGATCCATTATGTCCAGCATTTGCTTCATTGTTCTCATTGGTGACAATGGGTCTATCAGTCCTGCACTTTCATCACCATACTTTAGTTTGTACAATGTATCCAATAATCAAGGTTTCAATTAAATAATAAGATCTTACTATACGGGCAAATAGTGTAGTGATGAATTCAAACTTGATGAGAAAAACAATTTCAATCAAAGCAAATTCTCACCTATACATCAAAGTTCTAATGGATAAAATCAATCAGTACATTTTAACATGTTCAACAATCTAAAACATTACTATATTAAACATTAATTTATAAAATTATAATAGTCAATGTTGAAGGGTTCGCAAATTGGCGGGAAATTTCATTCCGATAGCATGAAAATATTTTCATCGAATTCGGAAATTAAAATCTTACCGTAAGGGGAAACGTCGAGAGAAGAGCGACGTGGCCTAGATCGTTCCACCGCTCTGTTTCCGTTTTCATTTTTCTGCGTCTGAACTTGTAGTGAGGAATCGCTGCCGTGATCCGATGCTGCTGCGGCTTGTATCATCCGCTTCGGAAGCTTCCGGCACGGAAGGAGAGGAAGAAATGATTTTGGAGTGGTCGAAAATAGATGGACATCAGTGATCGATAATCGGCAGATGGTTTATTGGTGATGATACTTGGAATCGATTTGGCGATGGTATCGATCGGCTCAAAGACATGGTAGCGATCGGCAGAGCGTTTAGTTTTTTTTCTGTTTGGTGGATGCGAAATGGGAATGGGGGGAAGGGTTTCTGAGTAAGAAAGTAGAGCGGACGAAGGGTATGTGGGTAAAAAAGAGAGAGCGGACGAAGGGTATGTGGATGCGAAGTTTACGTAAGGGGAAAGGGTATTATCGGTATTTCAAAAAGACGCCAAGTAAAATAGTCCAATGAATTGTCACTATTAGTAGTAAAGATAAGTATATGGAGATGTTTTCCAATATTGAAAGATTTGAAATGATTTTGAGATATATCTTTTTAAAGATAATTTGAAGTAAATATTTGGAAATTGGTTTAATTATTAAAGATTAAATAAATGGGCCTAGTGATTGCTTATGGTGCTAGATATTGTTTGTTGCTTTGATAGTTAAATAACCGTCTATAAAATAATTGGCCTCTTTATCGTTGTTGATTCAGAGAGACCGGGGTTGGATTTATCCGAGAACCACTTCGGACCAATATATGCATTCGAAAGTGCAGGTTTATGATTATGATTTTGAAGACGGAGATCTTCATGATGCAGGGCTACTTGCCACCAGTCCCTCGAGGTGAAATTTACCATATCATATATTTATGGTGGCGGTAGTGTTTCGTTATGAAAATCTACGATATGCAAGGACTTCTTGCTACTAATTCTAGGGGTAATTCTCGATAGGATGTGGTAGGAGAGTACCTTCGGTTTGTCCTGTTCCTGGACAACTTGTATGGATGGATGTCTGACATTGCATTTTTGAGATTGCATTGGCTTTTATAAACGTACATCTGTTTGGTGACGGAGAGGGCAACTTCTCTTAGATTAACACCCTTCTTTGAGACATATGAGCTTGGAGGTTGTATGTTTGTGAAAGTCAACAGTGATCCAAGGAATGACAATGTGGCATTCGAAGTAGAATGTGCTATGTGAAAGGTAATGGTGACCTTATGCCTCATCACCCGAAAATGATAGAAACGGTGTAGAAGCGGCAGGGCTATGTTAGTCGCTCCCATAAGGATATGGTTATCACCTTTCTAGATTACCCTATATATTCGAGTGTTGTATGCTGTGACCACGGATTAGTTGGGAACGACCGAGGTGATGTCATATTCGGTACTATCCAGATGGATGTGGTAGGCCGGTCCTGTGTTGGGTTTAGGCATTCAGTATCTAGACCCTAGGTACATTTTCTAGAGATGTACTGTACGGAAGTCAGTCTCTTACCTTGTCATTTGTATGGAATCCAATCTCTAATACATGTCTGTCATTTTGTTTGTAGAGCCTGGTATGTTGGAATTTAATAATGGTAACAATTTCGGCTATTTGAATTATTATTTGTATACAAGCACTAGTTTAATATAACAGGATTTGATATGAAATGTTTTGGTTATCAAAAGGTAAAAACTCACCTGTATTTATGTGTGGGCGTGTCTTACGAGATACCTTTGTTTTGATAAAAGGACGCTTTGATAACTTTAAAATAAATTAAGTTGAGATGTGTTTTCTCACGTGGTTTACTAGACTGATCCGGGCGTTCTTCCCTTTTAATGCTCGAGTCAGACCGAGTATATTTACAGATTCAAATTTGGATGCTTTGGAGCTTCAGCAGACGAGTTGGAAGTCTTCAGGTCGTATTCCACGTATATGTTTATTTTCTGCTGCTTTGTTGTTAAATTATCAGCAATTGTAAGGACGGATTATTATAACCGTCCAGGCTGATGATTACTGATTGGGTGTTGTACTCTGATTGATTTATATATATATATATATATATATTACAGTTTCTGTTTTGTAAAGATCATTGATATGATATTATATGTTTTTCCACTGCGGTTGTGGGATTATGTGATTGTTTTAGTTTCTTCTCTTTCTTCTTCTCTTTCTTTTTCTCTCTCTTCTCTTTCTTATTCTCTTCTCTTTTTCTTTCTCTTTTCTCTTCTTCTCTTCTTTCTTTCCCATAAAGATATGGTTTTCCATTCAGTTTGGGTTGGACATGTGCGGTTTATTGTCAGCTTGAACTGGACGAATTTCCAAGCCTTTACACCATGATTTGGGTTGCCTACCGTTGATGACGGCCTACATCAGTGTAGCTCTAGGTCATAAGCATAAGCCATTCTCCCCAATACGTCGCCGTTTCTTTGCTCGTTTCTATCTCTGATCAAGCCCAACTTCGTGTACACATCGAAGCAACATCCAAACACACACAACAAACATCACAAGATCAAAGAAATTTAAAGTATGACATAGAAGATGAAAGGGTTAAGACAATATTTAACCATAAAGCAACACAATTTCACAAAAAATCATCTTAGTTCAAGAAAGTAATGCATTCATCAATTTTAAACATAGATGTGAGTAACGAATTATTCGCCTTAGCACTTAGCAACACGAGTTCCTTCACTTGTTCTTCAATGCGCACCCAAAACACACTCTTTTCGATTCACTGTAATAATACTCGATTCCAAACTTGAGCAAAACATGATTTGCAAACTCCTGTCGATGTAGCGCCATGTTGAGAAGCACATATTTTAATTTCATAATTTATAGAATTTTATTTTATTTATTATAAATATTTGAAGAGAGAAAGTTTTATTGTTTTGATTTTGGATGTATAAAATGAGATGCAATGCTAATTTTGATATAGAGCAATGAAGTCTTTAGACATCTCAAGAAAGTGAAGTAAGGAAAGATGAGCCGTGTCTCACTTTTATTGGCTTGGGCTCCAAACTATTTCAATGTTTATTTTCATTTTTTTTCTTTTACAAAACCAACTTTCCACTCAACTCAAAATTTATCAAAGTCATAAACAAAGATTACATCCCCTTATATCTTTGTTTATCAAATATTGAATATTTTTATATAAATTTATTTCCACAATTTACTAACTTTAAAATAATTATCCCTAAATTATAATATTAGCCTAAATAATTTAATAAAAATTCATTCTTTACTTAATAAATTTCAAAACTCTCTTATTTACCATTATCAACTTTATAAAATTATTAATCCACATTTAATTCATATTAAAACTCTTTTCATTTTATAATACCAATGTTACGTCTAAAAGGCTCAGAATTACCATCATAATAGTTTATTGCTTTGAAAATAATTATTACCAAAATTTATTTAATAATTGTTAATCCTCTTATTCGCGACTTAACAGAAGACGACTTAAGGAACATTCCGACCTAACAAGTATACGACTTAGGAGCCTGCCGACTTAAGGAACATTCCGACCTAACAAGTATACGACTTAGGAGCCTGCCGACTTAAGATATGTGACGACCTAGGGCCTGCCGACTTAAGATATGTGCCGACTCAACAGGTCACGACTTAAGGTAATCTGTGACTCAAAAGCTAAAGACCGAGTTAAGAAGGATTCCGAGTTAAGAAATGCTCCGACCTAACAGTGTACGAGTTAAGGAGTAGTCTGACTTAACCGATTAGCAAGTTACGAAGGCCTCCGACTTAGCAGTTCGCGAGATAAGGAGGGGCTCCGACCTAAAAAAGTCTTCGACTTAAGACCTACGACCTCTCTTAAGTCGTCGCCGACCTACGACTTATACTAAGTCGTGTACAATCTCAGAACACCTTATACACCTTTACCTCGTCACCGACTTACCTTAAGTCTTCGGCGACTTAGGACTTAAAGCATAAAACCAGAAGAGGAGGTGAACTACTAAGGAAGTGTTGATGAGCCGGCTGCGACCTATCATAAGTCGGCCGCGACTTATACTAAGTCGGCTACGACTTAGGACTTAGGAAAATTTCCAGAGTCCAAATCAGCTCCTATAAATACCCCACCACTTCCAACATGAGGGAGACTTTTGGCCATTCATTTCTTCAAGCACCGTTACTCTGTCGAAGTCTCCATTCATCCAGCAACCAAAGATCTTCAAACATTCAAGACGCTACAACAAGCTTCAAGAGAAATTCCTTACATCCAACACGAATTCATCGAATTTCATCGACGAAGATTGAGCTAGTAGTCAAGATTGTTTCTTTTGATCAAATTGTACTGTTTTGATAAGAGATTTGTATCGATCTGTAACCGAATTCAATAATAAAGAGATTCAAAGTGGATGTAGGCTTAATCTCGAGCCGAACCACTATAAATTGCTGTCTTTTACTGCTTTTCTGCCATTTTACTGCTTAAATTCTGTTCCCGTCACGCGGGTGGTGCTTTCACGATTCAATTACACACACCGGGTGTTAGCGTTCACTTTTAAGCGTTAACATTTTGGTGCTTTCACTGAGAACCCAACTCAGGCTATTACTCACCATTGCTTCACAGAAGTTTGCTGAAAGAATTTCCTACAAAATCAGAAGTTTATCAGACATAATGGCTCCTGGAAGAAAACGAAAGTCTGTCAGAACTGACGATGACCGTGATAATACTGCCACTTCTCTCTCTCCAAATCAGGCAGCTCCAAGCGTCGGTGTTACGCGACAGGAGTTAGATGCTGCTGTATCCGGACTGTACCAGCAGATTGAGACTCAGAATAACCTGATGATGGAAAAGCTGAATGCTCTATTTGGTACGAATCAAAGACCAGTAAGTAATGAGGGAAATTTTGCTAATGCTGCTCCCAATTCCGAGGGGAGAAATATTCCTCACGGGGGATCAGGTGCTGCCGAAGGGGCACCCCTCCAGGCCGAAGGATCCAGGCCGTCACCAGTTCTTCATGAGCATTTAACTGGACAAACCCCCGAAAAGATGGCTGAGGTCTATTCAGCGAAATCTCTGAACAATGAGGAATATCTTTCTGGTATGATCAAGCAAATAATTAAAGAGAGCATGCAAAGAGATGAAGACGAAAGCGAATGGGGATTCGCACCAAGTAGAACTCTGTTTACCGAGAAGATTCTAAAGGCTGAATTTCCTAGAAAATTTGTTCCCCCCACCATTCCTGCTTATCGGGGAACAAGTGATCCAAATCAGTTCTTGTATAAATACGACTGGCACATGACCGGCGCAAGAGCAACCGACGAAATAAAGTGCCGATATTTCCCAGTTTATTTGGAAGGAGTGGCACTTCTCTGGTTTACCAAGCTTCCTGTCCGATCTGTAGATCAGTTTTCTGATCTGACCCAAAAATTCAAAGAGCAATTCAGGCTATACGCCTCAAAGGAAAAAGATATAATGTCACTGTCCAGTCTTGAACAGAATCCGGGAGAGCCTATTAAGTCATTCTTGAACCGCTTCAACTTAGCTCTGGCAGAAGTCGATAACGCAGAGCCACGAATGATCTTGACCTATTTGATGCGTGCTATCGACAAATCGAGCGAATTTGGAAAATGGCTGAAGATGAAGGAGCCAAATTCGCTCGAGAAATTCTACAAAAAGGCTGACGAATTCATACGCCTAGAGAATCTTTCCGCACCAGCTAAAGTTGTGACAACGGTGGTGGAAAATAATGCTACCGTTCAAAGCAAGAAAGAACCTGCAGATCAGAAAAGGGAAAGTAATGGTGGGAAAAGGCAGAAAGACTTCAAAAAGCCCCGCTTCCTTAAACCTTCAGACTTTACTCCTCTGACCGATACCCCGGAGAATATTTTCATCGCCAATAAGGATGCTGTTGAATTTCCAAAACCACCGGCCGTGAAAGTTGGGAAGAATGCTGTTCAAAGCGGAAGATTTTGCAAGTTTCACAACCAACCAGGGCATGATACCAATGAGTGCCGCCATTTGAAAAGCCTGATTGAGGAATTGTTAAGAGAGAATAAGTTGCAGCAATACGTCAAGAGGAATAGAAAAGACCCATCTTCATCTAACCCGGGGCAACTACCCCCAGCTCATTTATCTGGTTCAGGAGAAAGGCCTACTGAAAAAGAAAGACCTGTTATCAATGTGATCACAGGAGGACCTCATCCAGCTGGTAGGAGTTGGGGTGAAATGGAAAGGTATGCTAGAGCTTTGAAGTATGCTCCGACTGAAGAAAGTGTCTTGATCTTGGAAGATGCTGCACCTCTAAAGCAGCAGAAGACTTTTCACGATGATATTATGTTCAGAACCAGGGATTCTATTGATGTGGAAGCTCCTACTGAGGACCCTTTAGTTGTTTCTGTCGGTATTGGGCCGGCTATTGTCAGAAGAGTTCTGGTTGATAGTGGTGCTTCGTGCAACATACTCTTTAAAAGGACATTTGACCAAATGAAAATCCCCATGACAGATGTACAAGCTTCTTCACACAAAATTGCCGGATTCACAGGAGAACTGAAACAGCCAATTGGAACGGTGGACTTGTTTGTTGAAATGGGCGAAGGGCAGAAGAAGTTGGTTAGGAAGCAAACTTTTGTAATTGTTGATGGATTCTCCGCCTATAACGCTTTCTTGGGTCGGCCTACTCTTGCTGCTTTCAGGGCCGTCCTCGCTCCTTGGTGCTTAACAATGAAATTTCCTACTGATAATGGGATTGCTGTTATTAAAGGAGATCAGAATGCAGGACGAGAATGTTATCTTGTAGAACTCCGAGAGGCCAGGAAAAGAGAAATGGGGAAAGATGTGGCAGCTCCGCTCCGCATCAAGGAACCGACCCTGTAGCAACTACGGAGCGGCCCCTGTACTGGCGAACACAGCAATGCAAGAAAAGAAATGGATCCCAGGAAAGCCAGTACAGGGGAGAATAGAGTGGTACCCGTGGAGGTAACGGTACCAATATATGTTGACTCGAAAGACCCGAACAAAGTACTCAATGTGGGTTCACAGCTAAGCATAACAGTTCAAAACACGCTGATATCATTCTTAAAGGCCAATCTAGATGTGTTCGCTTGGTGTCACGCTGATATGTGTGGAATCTCCCCGGAAATTGCGGTACATACTCTGAACATAGATCCAAAATTCACGCCAGTGAAACAGAAAAGAAGAACTCAAGGCCCAGAATGATCGACAGCACTAAAAGAAGAAGTCGATCGGCTCATGGAGAACGGGTTTATCAGAAACTCCACTTATCCAAATTGGGTTTCAAATCCAGTATTGGTCAAGAAGGCAAATGGAAAGTGGAGAGTATGCATAGATTTCTCAGATCTAAACAAAGCATGCCCCAAAGATTGCTTCCCGCTGCCCAGAATTGATCAATTGGTGGATGGAACAGCTGGGCATGAGTTGTTGTCGTTTATGGATGCTTACTCCGGATACAATCAGATTATGATGCATGAGCCGGATCAGGAAGACACAAGCTTTATTACAGATGTGGGTCTCTACTGCTACAAAGTTATGCCTTTCGGATTGAAAAATGCTGGGGCAACCTACCAAAGACTCGTCAATGCAATGTTCAAGCCTCAGATTGGTAGAACCATGGAAGTTTATGTCGACGATATGTTGGTAAAATCAAAGAAAGCTGTAGATCACATGGGGCACTTGGAGGAAATGTTCGCAATTCTTCGAAAGTACGGAATGAAGCTCAATCCATTGAAATGTTCGTTCGGAGTAGAATCCGGGAAATTTTTGGGTTTCATTGTGAGCGCCAGGGGCATTGAAGCCAATCCTACTCAAATCACAGCTCTAAGGGAGGTCAAAGCCCCTAGAACAAAGAAAGAAATGCAAAGTCTCAATGGAAAAGTCGCTGCTCTGAGTCGCTTCATTTCCAAAGCCACAGACAAATGCATTCCCTTCTTTGACGCTTTAAAGAAAGGAAAGAAAAATTTTGAATGGACTCTCGAATGCCAGAATGCTTTCGATGAACTAATTCATCACATGGAAACTCCTCCGGTCCTTTCCAAGCCTAGTGATGGCGAAGACCTCTTCATCTATTTAGCAATTTCATCTCATGCTCTAAGTGCAGCACTCGTATGAGAAGATATGAAAATACAGCGTCCAGTCTATTACATCAGTAAACGATTCACTGGGGCAGAGATGAATTATTCGAAGATAAAAAAAGCTCGCCTATTGTTTGCTAATTGCTTCCAGGAAATTGAGACCATATTTTCAAGCTCATCCTATCAAAGTTCTTACTGATCAACCTCTAAAGCAAGTCCTGTTTCGTCCTGAAACTTCGGATCGTCTTTTGAAATGGAACATTGAACTTAGCCAGTATGACATCACTTATCACCCCCGAAGAGCAATCAACGGACAAGCTTTAGCAGATTTCATTGCAGAATCTACTGACAAAGGCGATGGTGAAGATGAAACAACTGACGGCATTCCAATTCAGTGGAAGTTGTATGTTGACGGATCAAGAAATGATTACTGTTCTGGGGCAGGGGTTGTGCTTGAAACCCCCGAAGGACGATCACTGTGTTATGCATTGAGACTGGAATTTCCTTCAACAAACAATGAAGCAGAATATGAAGCACTTATTGCCGGTTTAAAAATCGCCAAGGAACTAAACATCAAAGTGTTACAGATTTTCAGCGATTCTCAGCTTATTGTTTGCCAGGTGAAGAAAGAATTTCAAGCCAAAGGAGGAAATTTGCCTGCATATTTGACAAAAACTTCCGAACTCCTCAATGATTTCGATCACTACTCAATAAGCCACATACCCCGAGAGGAAAATATGAAGGCAGATTCTTTAGCAAAGTACTCAAGTTCCGGAGAAGCTCAATTACTGGGATTAGTTCCTGTAGAAGTTCTGTCAGCTCCAAGCATTGATGAAATGGATATTGATTGGATTATGGCTACGTCTCAAGAGCATGAATCATGGATGACTCCAATCAAAGAATACTTACTCAGTGGTTCCCTACCAGAAAGTTCTAAGGAACGTCGAAAATTATTGAGAAAAGCGTCGAGATATATAATTCAAGATGGCCGATTATACAGACGGGGATTTTCAATGCCTCTGCTCCGATGTGTAACTAAGGAAGAAGCCAAGACAATTCTAGCCGAGGTACACGGAGGAGAATGTGGAGATCATTCAGCTGGTCAAACTTTAGCCAAGAAAGTTCTCCGATATGGGTATTTCTGGCCTGACATTAACCGAGATGCTGCTATCTACTCTAGAAAGTGCGACAAGTGCCAGAGATTTGCAAAAATCCCAAGAGCACCTTCCACCGAACTCTCACAGATGGTCAGCCCATGGCCATTCGCCATTTGGGGGATAGATCTAATCGGACCATTACCAGTTGCCAAATCAGGAATCAAATATGCTATCGTAGCCGTTGATTATTTCACCAAGTGGGCTGAGGCTGAACCTTTGGCCACCATTACTTCTAAAAAGATGATAAATTTTGTAACGAAAAATATCATTTGCAGATATGGTGTGCCACAGAAAATAATCACAGACAACGGTACTCAGTTTGAAAGTGAAGAGTTCCAGGATTTCTGCAAACGATTCAGAATTCGGAAAAGCTTCTCAGCAGTGGCTCATCCGCAGGCAAACGGGCAAGTGGAAGTAGTGAATAAAATCATCAAGTCAACCATTAAAAAGCAACTCGAAAGAGCAAAAGGCGGTTGGGTTGATAAGCTTCCATTAGCACTATGGGCATACAGGACTACTCACAAAACTACAACTGGGCACACTCCATTTTCACTGGCGTACGGATCAGAGGCAATGATTCCAGTGGAAGTAGAAGTTCCTTCACATAGAAGAGTTCATTTCAACGAAGCTGAAAATGAAAAGCTGCAACTTGAAGCACTTGATTTTCTTGATGAAAAGAGAGAAGAAGCTAGGCTCAGAGTTTCAGCTTATCAACAAAGGATAGCCAGGCACTTCAACTCTAAAGTTCGCCAACGCAGCTTTGAGGTCGGGGACTTAGTTTTGAAAAGGATCATGACAGCAACTGGTGTGTTTGGACCAAACTGGGAAGGACCATATGCCATTGGCAGTAAACTTCTTGATGGCACTTTCAAACTCATAACTGTCGAAGGAGATCCAATTCCAAGAGCCTGGAACAGCAACCACTTACGTCCTTATTTTACTTGAAAGAAAAAGCTTTGTTCAAAATTGTAAAATAATGATGAATGTATCAGTTGTATTGTAAAATATTGTAAATCAGTGTGAATGAATGAAAACTATAAAGTGGATGTAGGCCCGATTCTTGGCCGAACCACTATAAATCTTGTGTTCTTTACTATTTCATAATGCCTGTTTTATTTCGATATGTAAATACTTTAAATGTATTGCTAAAATGTCGATTCAAAATTGCAGGACATCAAAACAATGCTTGCTCGTCACAAAACCAAGCGACCTCTATAAATCACCTGTTATGCAAATACCAAGCGACAAGAAATTCCAAATACAAATCCTATACAAGGAGAACTTCACATAAAAAGTTGGCGACTCCACTGTGGCAAACCTTTGTTAATTGGTTGAGATTGTCGATATAAACAAACATCCAACTAGATAACTTGCGTTTGTCCCGTGAAGTCGTTCAACAGTGAAGTTCACTTCTTCGAACATAGCAATATAAGGAAAGAAGATGCGCTTGGAAACAATAATAAAAGATCACTAATGAGCAGATGATGGGAGAACATTACCAAGCAAACAAGGAAGCAGCCAAAAAGAAGTATGCTTCTCAATAAAAGGGCCAGTAAGAACCACCGAAGGGACACCTTCCCAAGCGGAAGGAACAGGGCCCTTGCTAACTGATCGTGATGCATCCGATCAGGCAGCTTGCGTCCGTCCCGTGGATCTACTTGCCCCTGAGACGCAACCTTCCTGGCACACCAACCAACCAACGCTCCTTCTCAAAGGTCAACAAAGCCCTCTAACGAGGCACGCCAAAAAATGAAAGTGCTTTCCTCAATCAAAAAAAGATTGGTGGAACCACCGGAGGGGCACCTTCCCAAGCTGAAGGAACAGGGCCCTTGTTGCTCAATTGCGATCGTTTGTGCAAACAAACATCCAATCAAGCAGCTTGCGTCCGCCCCGTGAATACACTCAACCATGAGAAAGTAACTTCCAGGCAATCAAAAAGCCCTCTTCGGAGGCACAAGCCCTCTTCGGAGGCACATGACCTCTTCGGAGGCAAAAGCCCTTTCCCAAGGCACCACAAGCCCTCTTCGGAGGCACATGACCTCTTCGGAGGCAAAAGCCCTTTTCCAAGGCACCACAAGCCCTCTTCGGAGGCACAAGCCCTCTTCGGAGGCACAAGCCCTCTTCGGAGGCACAACTCTTTAAGAGGAGCCCTCTCCGGAGGCATGTCCCAAAATAGAATACTCAAACGAAAAGCCTTCTCCGGAAGCACAGTTCAACTCTCAAAGGAAGGATAAACTTGTTCATCTCAAAAAGTTCCTCCTAAAAAAGTTGAAATACTACAGAATTCTTTCAGAGAAGTTTGTTTCGCTGCATAGGAAAATTCACTTTTCGACAAATAAAAGTGATCATCCCCGAAAGTTGAAGCGTTCTTCAGAAAGAGAAAAAAAAAACTCCTCTAAAGACTAGATATACTCTATTAAATGCAGAATGATTCTTCCCTTAAAGGCGGAGTAATTATTCTCTGAAATAAGAGTATTAATCTTGAAAAAGCTAGGAATATTGCAATGCACTTACGGTATGGGGGCAATACTATACAATTCAATTATGTTAATAAAAGCAACATGCCACAAGTTCATTGCAATATCACGAAAAATAGATGTGGAATAAAATGTATTCCCAAACACAGACAAAAAGTTTGTACAAGGAAAAGGAATCGTTTACTCCACACTAAAAAAAAAAGAAACAGATGCGTTCTCACATACACAAGAATTTGTACAAGTAAAATAATTGTTTTATTTAATACTATGAAAATTCTTTACATGTGCAGATATCTCAAAAAGCAAAAGCAGGGACCGGTACCCGCACAATCTCCGATCTATACATGTAAAAAGCAAAATAAGAAGTAGAAAGTCCAGCTTGTCACTCCTTCTTTCCGCCACCCTTGGAGCCTTTGCCTGGCCTAATAGTTAATTTCGGAATCCGATGTGGGCGGGACGGAGAAGGAGGAGTTGTTGGGTCTTCTTCTGTTTTGTCTTCCCCAGTAGAAGCACCTCTCTTCTTCTTCCTTATGGCGCGCTTCCCCTTCCTCTTCGAGGAAGATTCGCTCCCCGGAGTAGCGAGCAATGTTGAAAGCTTCGTGTCATCATCTAGAGACCGCTCCGGGGTCTTCTCGACGTCTTCAAGATCCTCCGCCTTCTGCTCCTGCGAAATAGCCGGATCGTCCAGGCCTTGAAGAGCTTCGATTTTTTCTGCCTGCGATCCCGGTTGAGAAGCAGAAGGAGGAGTAATCTGTAAAGATGGAGGTACAGCAACTGAAGGAGTGGAAACTTGTGCAGTGTTAGGCTCCTCCGCTGTAGAAGAAAAGAAGTTAAAATCAGCATCTCCCGAAAATAGAGAAGGTATCGGTTCACCAAAGTTCAAGTAACAAGTAAGAAGGTCATCAAACTCGGTTAAATCAAATAACTGGTTCATTAGACCCGGGACTTCGCCAAAATTACCTGGAGGAGTTGGTTTCGCGAGTTCAATTTCATATTTATCAGCCTCAGTTTCTTCCTGGCTCTTCTCTTCAACTTGGGAAAGAGGAGTCTCGAAAGTTTCGAGTTTAGCTTCAGCATATTTTGCAGTGAGTGGAGATTGAGAGCTAGAACCGATGATGTCAACATCGGTCAAAGTCGAAGTATGGACAGGGGCAGTGAAAGGAATTGTTTTTTCTGAATGCTCCTCTGCCACTGTCCCGGCTCTAGCTTCGGCAAGTTGCTCTTTGCCTCTAATAAGCGCATCACGTGCTTCATCATCCAAATAAAGCGCTACAAGGTCTGCCTCCGCATAGCCAGCAAACGTATCAAGTATGGTCTCCCAAACTTCAGCAAGTGTAATCTCATATTTGGGACCCAAGAATGAGAGGCTGCCGCGGCCCAGAATGCTGTGCATATAGAAGTCAAATAGAGTAGAATCGATGCTAGCTTTAGTGGCTTCGTGAGACTCTTCGGCCGCAACTTGCCCAGCAACCGCGTCATCTCGCTCCTTCTCAACTTTAAGAAGCTTAGCTTTCAGCATTTCAATCTCTGCATTTTGGGACACAATTGTTCCCCGCAGCTCAGTATTTTCTGTGCGATAATTCTCAGTTATGTGCTGCTCAACTGCAAGCTTCATTTCGGCGTCCCTTTGCGCAGCATATGCGTCCCGCACTTGCTTCTGAAAGACTTCTTCCTTTTGAGTGTGCAATGCAGAAGATGAGGCCAGATCTTCCTTTAGTCGCTTGACTACAGATGCAAGCTTTGCGTTGTCGTCTGCAATGCTCGTCATCTCTGCATCGTGCTGCTTACGCCATTTGTCCCATTCTGATTTATCGTTCTCCATGGTCATCATCGCCTCAAGATTCAGGTGGTTGACCCTTTGAAGTTCGTCGACAAGTTTCTGCCATTGCGACATCCTCTCGATATTAAGCCTGACCGCGTCAAGACTTTTAAGCATGTCTTGCTTATCAATCGGAACCAAATCCAAGTCAAAGCGCACTCCTTTTAGACACCAATTTGGAAATCGACTCTGAAGCGTTGGAGGGCCGTCTTTAACGTGATATTGTGGCCTGTTAATGATTGTTTGAATATCAGACTTCTTTAGAGGAGGAGAGCCGGTCGGAGTATCAAAAAGGATAGGAGCGTCAGTTTTCTCAGAAATTTCAGACGCGTCCTTCTCATCAAGTTTAACCCATTTACTTGGGTCATCGGTAGCATGCTTCTTCCCTTTGTCATCATGATATTTTCTTTTATGAGAGTCATCGTCACTCCTTCTTTGCTGCTCTTCGTAAGCACGCCTTTCTTGAGCTTTTCTAGCTGCACGCTCTTCGTCAGATTCTTTATGGAAGGGAAGATAACGTCCATAATCGTAAAAATCACGCCCTCCGTAGCGCCGAAAGTTGTCATAATACGAGCCAGTTCGTCCCATTGTAGAGCCTGAAATTGAAAAAAAAAGACAAGTCTTAGAAATCTTCAAATTAAAGGGGGCTAAGTTCATATAAGTGCTAAGCATCCTAAGTGTGTGTGATGTGCAAACTACGCGCGTCGAACTACAAACCACTCTTTGGTTGGGGAGTGATAGCAGATTGGGAAACGGGAGTTGATTCTTGAGCTGGCAAAGTTTGCTGCAGAGTAGATGTTGCTTCTGTTACAGGAGAAGTGACTTTAGTTATGTCATCTTTAAAAAGCTCCCGGGAAGTTATCATTATATCACTTAAACCATCGAAGGTGTCATCATCATGGTGCTCGGCAGAGTTTTCTTTTTCAGCTTCTACATCGGCTGACTTTTCAATGATTCGAGGATTTTCTTCCTCTTCGATAATTGGGGCAAGTGCCGACTTGCTGACTGACCCTACAACATCGGTGGATGTGGAACATTTTATCAAAGCAGCCTCTACGACAGGTGTTTCTAATGCAACTTCTTTTGCAGAAACTGGGGCATTCAATGCCTCTGCTTGAGAGCCCGAAGCGGCTAACGTTTCTGCATCAGAACTAGAAATTTCATGAATTCGAGTCGACCTGGAAGGATGTAAAAGCCCAAATTGGTGCAAAAGCTCATCATCTAATAGAAACTGGATACTCCTCTCCTCTACCGGCACCGCCACAAGCCTCTCAAAAGTCACTTTGTGACCGGGATCTCTAGAAGGAGGAGGAAGTGCTGAAAAGGAAAAAAGGCAAAATTAGCACTTGATAACCCGGACTTCGGTAAGTTTGAAAGAACATAAGAGACAGAGGCAAGTGATCTTACTTCCTACTCTCCAAATAGCGTAAAACCCCGGGGGACAGCGAACATAGAAAAACGGGCTTAGGAAACTATGAACACTTTCAGGGAGACCGGTGATCAACTTACGATTTCTAGCACTCCTCACGACTGTGATAGAGGGATGATCTTTGTTTTTGGCAAAAGTACACAGATAGCGAATTTCTCCAAAACTGGGAAAACGGTCCAGCGTTCTCCTAAAAAGCACACACAATCCCAGCAGGATGGCGTAGCCATTAGGGTGTAGTTGAAAATGGGAGATAGATAATCGAAGGAGAAGTTCTCGAAGACAGTCATTAAACGGGGGAATCGCTCCACTCAAGCACATTTGGCGGTTAACTGCAACAAAGCCGTGGGGCGGCCTATCAGCAGTGTCATTTACTCCAGGGAGCAAAGCGTCAGGCTCAGCAATGCCAAACTGGGTGCATAGTTGACGAAAGGCTTTATGGTTCAGAGTGGTAGGAGTCCTTTCTGGAGGATCATTTAGCGGGACAGCAACTGGAAATGTATCTTCAACTTGCTCTATTCCTTCTTGTGGAGAAGACATTCTACACAATCAGCTGAATGTTCAAATGTGAAGGTGCACGTTTCCTAAAAAGTGTGGAGTGCTGTGCAAAACTAATGAAAATAAAAGACAAGCATAACTGGAATTAAATTAGTTGACAATCAATCGATTACAGAATTTCAGAACTTGTTAATGTTCAAGTGCAGTGTTAATGCAGACAAATCAGTTTCATTTGACTATTACGATTTTGTTTTAATACCTCACTTGAATTGGTTATTGTACAGCATCTCATTCATATTCATTCAATTTAACTTTCTCTTTACCAACTAATCTGTCATTCGATGTGGGCAGTCAGTGACAGTATATTCGTCCCAGTACTTTGTGAATGTTGTGTTAAGCAGGGTTGTTAACTTGCAAATTGAAGCAATCTGTAAAAAGAAATACACGCAACACAGTTCATAGTTCGACAGTTCGAAGTCCAGGCAAAGTTCTAAGGTCATCTGCTAAGTCGCCGAAGGCTCAAGTAATAGCTCGGTGACGACTTAAG
Organism: Allium fistulosum; assembly: GCA_030737815.1. Lineage (NCBI taxonomy): Eukaryota > Viridiplantae > Streptophyta > Magnoliopsida > Asparagales > Amaryllidaceae > Allium > Allium fistulosum. The sequence continues at coordinate 415,803,073 of CM060907.1, read as the reverse complement.
AAAGATTCCTTATGGGTCAAGGTCAGCAGTCCCCGAGTCTTAGGTCGAATAAAGAAGCAAAAACTAGTTCAAGGCAACAGGAAATCCTAAGTCCTAACTCGGAAGGCGACTCAAAACCTAGGACACATGAAATTGCTGAGTCGGTTCCGACTTAAATCAGTGAAATTGCTAAGTCGTGACCGAGTCAGTACATCAACCCACTTTCTTCCATAACTTTTAACTCGTTAGCCCAATGACCTCGCAGTCAGTGACGATCCTAATTCCATTACACCATTGGATCGCCCCAAAAAAGCCAATTCGAATCACCTCGGATTTGCTGCGAATTTGACGTATTATTGCCCTACCACAACTGCAACGTGATCAATGGCAATTGCGAAACAGTCGAAGGGTTATTCATAATAAACCGCAGCATTTAAGAACAAATGGAAGTCGAAGACTGAGGAGTTATCGATTCGACAGTGGGCATGGATAAACTCAGATCAGATCAACTTACGATGTATAACAAGAGGATGATCGACGATTGAATGGATGGAATTTACCTCTGAGGGCTCTAAATTGCGTCAATGGCTGAATCGAGAAGAAGAATGAGTGAGGAAGAGGAAGGATGACTCAACTATTTATTCGCAGGAAGGTGAGTCGACTTGTACGCTGCCGACCTAAGACCTCTGTTAATTCGCTTCCGACCTAATCAAAGAGCAGGTCAAGAAAATCGAAGTATATGACCCATGACCTAGGCACACACTTCGAGGGGCAAATGTTAATCCTCTTATTCGCGACTTAACAGAAGACGACTTAAGGAACATTCCGACCTAACAAGTATACGACTTAGGAGCCTGCCGACTTAAGGAACATTCCGACCTAACAAGTATACGACTTAGGAGCCTGCCGACTTAAGATATGTGCCGACCTAGGGCCTGCCGACTTAAGATATGTGCCGACTCAACAGGTCACGACTTAAGGTAATCTGTGACTCAAAAGCTAAAGACCGAGTTAAGAAGGATTCCGAGTTAAGAAATGCTCCGACCTAACAGTGTACGAGTTAAGGAGTAGTCTGACTTAACCGATTAGCAAGTTACGAAGGCCTCCGACTTAGCAGTTCGCGAGATAAGGAGGGGCTCTGACCTAAAAAAGTCTTCGACTTAAGACCTACGACCTCTCTTAAGTCGTCGCCGACCTACGACTTATACTAAGTCGTGTACAATCTCAGAACACCTTATACACCTTTACCTCGTCACCGACTTACCTTAAGTCTTCGGCGACTTAGGACTTAAAGCATAAAACCAGAAGAGGAGGTGAACTACTAAGGAAGTGTTGATGAGCCGGCTGCGACCTATCATAAGTCGGCCGCGACTTATACTAAGTCGGCTACAACTTAGGACTTAGGAAAATTTCCAGAGTCCAAATCAGCTCCTATAAATACCCCACCACTTCCAACATGAGGGAGACTTTTGGCCATTCATTTCTTCAAGCACCGTTACTCTGTCGAAGTCTCCATTCATCCAGCAACCAAAGATCTTCAAACATTCAAGACGCTACAACAAGCTTCAAGAGAAATTCCTTACATCCAACACGGATTCATCGAATTTCATCGACGAAGATTGAGCTAGTAGTCAAGATTGTTTCTTTTGATCAAATTGTACTGTTTTGATAAGAGATTTGTATCGATCTGTAACCGAATTCAATAATAAAGAGATTCAAAGTGGATGTAGGCTTAATCTCGAGCCGAACCACTATAAATTGCTGTCTTTTACTGCTTTTCTGCCATTTTACTGCTTAAATTCTGTTCCCGTCACGCGGGTGGTGCTTTCACGATTCAATTACACACACCGGGTGTTAGCGTTCACTTTTAAGCGTTAACAATAATATATTTAACAAATAATTTGCTCCAATATAATTTAATATCACCAACTAAATTACCTTTTCTCAAATCTCAACAATAAATATTTAACCATCAAAATTCTTAATGAGTACTTCATCATTTAAATCCCAATAAATTTTTATATTTTCAAATCATATCTAATTCCCATTATTTAGAATTTAATCCCAAAATGTCAACATTTCATTGTTTAATACTCATCTAATTATTTAAAACTTCAATATTAATTGTAATTAATTGTTTCTCAACTTCGGGTGGTAATCTAGGGAGGCAATATTTATTGGGTAGCCAATTTACTATAAAGACCGACCATATTGCTCGTCTTTGACAATCATGTTGTGTATTGTAATGCACAAACAAATGGTATTAGCTAAGCTTTAACATGATGAGACCTAGCTGGATTATGGATAATGTGGAACTAACTCAGTAGACACAGGAAGAATATTCAATCATTTTTCTTTCACTTCCATGATATGTTGTGAAAGGACTATCTTTGTTTGATATTTGAGCCATAGTCATGGTAAGATCAAAGTCGGCTGGATTTATACCTTCCAACTATTTACTCTGTTTCATTCCAGCTTTAAAGCTTATTATTTCTTAATAATAATAAAAGGTGTTTCAAATTTGAAAATAAGATAAATAAATGATCCGAAGAGACTATAACACACTTTGTGGCAAAAATGGATCAGAGCTGATTTTTCTACACCATTCAACTCTAACCAGGGCTGATTCAAGTTGCTTATGGGCCCTGGGCAATGAATCAAATATGTAAATTTGAATAGTAACAAGTAAATATAATGGGCCCGTTTTAGAATTGGGCCCTGGGCTGTCATCCACCTAGCCCATGCTTATGGCCGGCCCTGACTCCAACACATTGATTTAGTGCACAAAGAAGAAAGGTTTTCCATATTAATACACAACCTAAAAGGCTAAAATATACATAGAATGAACTTACATAAATAAAATAGGTCAATCAAAAAATTCCCATTTAGGAGTAGCTGGAGACAGGGACACCTTTTCATTTGAAATCTTTAAAGTGTCAAGCCTCTCAACACACCTCTGCACTCTCTTAGCCTGCAACATCATAGTCAGTTTTAATCACTGTTCCTGTCAAATTTAATCACTCAGTTACTCACCTGTATCACTTTTAGCAATGAAGCATCTCCTTCAGCTGGAATGCTATCAAGCTTTATGGCTAGTCTCATAAGTAACTCAATCAATGTTGTGATTTGTACCTCTGCTACCTTCTTCCCATTAGTAATTGATTTTCCAATTACTGCAACCTATAACATCAGATACATATTATAAATATTACTATAGTTATATATAAAGGAAAATTTTATTTAGTGGAAATAAGGAACCACTTCTTATTTTCAAAATTAATATCTAAAAAATCCATCTCAAAAACAAGTTTCACAGAACAGCCATGTCAAAGTTTCTACCAAAAATATGCATTTTTAATTGCATATATGTATGTATGTAGCTAGAACTGTAAATATTTGCAGTTCTAACCGCGTGTTTTTGTAAAATAATTTTCAGTTCTTGCTGCAAATATATGCTGTTTAAACTAAATATTTTCGTTGGACTAGCCGACAGAGGTGTTTGATGATTTATTTTTTTATTTTTTTTGAAAGAGGACGGAAATGAATTTCAAAACTTGGTTGGATGTTTGAAATAATGCCCTTTTTATTTATAGGCCCCAAAAAAAAACATTTTAAATTTAGACTTATTTAAACTAAATACAAAAGTAGACATCTTTTTCCTTATATCAGTAACTTAAATTTGTGCAATTTGAATTTTCTCAAGTGCAATTTTTTTTTATAAAAAAAATTAATATTTGTGCAATTTGAAATTGGATTTTGTGCTTGCGCAAATAAAATCATGGCTTAGTGAAAAACATGCCTATTTTTATAATGAGTTTGGAATAAGGTCTGAAGTTGAAATAAATTGTACCAGCGTACACTTGAATACCTGCTCAGTAAACTTATCTACTTCAAATGAGATGTTGGAAATGGCTTGATGCACACGTTGCATCTTTGCATTCTTCTGCGTTTCGATGTGCTTCCTTTCTCTACTCCAAGGGTCTTCGATCAGAACCAACTTGGATCGATCTTTTACTCCGCATGTATCAAGAAATGCTGCACTGTCCCTCTCTTTTCTTCTGTAAATTAGCTTTTGCTCTCCTGGGTGCAACCCAGTATTCACTGTTAGCAGCTTCTTCAACTCTCCTGCATATTATATATGTTTATCTCTCTACCCTTTATAATTTGAACAAGTATGAATCCATAATATTGATACTACAGGCAAATACAGTGCTTAGAGCATCTCCTGCTGTAAGCTTATTCAATGTAATATTAAGGAATTAGAAAAGGTTTGCCCAAACAAACATAATTAAATGTAATGTTAAGGGTAATATTCAAACATCAACTCAGATGCCTATTTAATAGTTGCCCTGGTTCTTATTAAATAGGCACTGACTTTTATCCATTTATCAAACAGGCAAGTGCATTGAATAGTTAAGAAAAGAGGAAGTTGAAGAGGAGGTTGAGGCGCATCTTTAATAGGCATATGATGTTAAGACTATTATATGCGACCAAATATATTAGACGTCTGATGTTAAGACTCTATCAAATATGCAACCAAATATCAGACGCCTATTTAATAGGGATCTGACCTCAGACGCATATTAAATAGACGTCTGACTCTTGGGGAAATCTATGAATATTCAGGAGTAAATATTCAGGGTCGGTATATTAACTCCTTAAACAAATGAAGATGTATGTTAACTCCTTAAACAGTTGAAGATGTCCCTACACTACAGCTATTTAATTTGGGAAAGGGAGTCGGACTACATACAAAGTTGAGATACAAACTTGCAAAATAGGACCACCAATACCTTATACAGTGTAATGTCAACCCACCATGTCCAAGAAAGATAGTGGTGATATTATTCATAGACAGTAAAACAGTACCACCAATACCTAATGCATAGTTATCTATCCAGGCAACCATCATAAGTAATTTTGCAGGTTAGATCCAGATATTAAACAAAGTTACTATTGATGATATTATATTGTGCAAATTAGTGGTGTAGAGAAACAGGACCACTTCCAACAGGTTTCATGTTGCCATTTTAGTTGACATTTTCATAAATTTTACGTACAGGTACAATATGTAGTTGAGTGCAGGGACCAGTAAGTATAGCATGCCAAATCCAATGAATACCAGTGGTCACACTAGTGTCACTCATACATCAAAATAAGCAAATAAAGTCCAAAATAGAAGAAATCGATCTACTATGCTCCAAGAGTTAAAAAATAACCATTAGGAAACAAAACCACCATCATGCATTTACTGCATATGAACTACATTTTGCAGAAAATTGCAGTTCCAAAGTTAATTATGATTTTTAAATCATCCAAATAGTTAGCTCAAATAAAAAATTTGGCAAACACAAATGCAAACGTTCCCCTCGATCGATAAATTTGATAAACACAAATGAAAAATGGCCGGGGCTATTTCGACCCACTAATTTGCTGAGTTGCCCCCTGTTTTTACAAAAAAATTAAGGACAAAAATACCCTTTTTGATTATTTTTGCCTACATTTATGTTTTGTTTTATTTTTATTCAAATTTGTTGTCCATCACGCAGTGCAACTACGTGGCGCGCAGAAGGCACCACACAAAGCAACTGCGTAGAAGGATATTTTTGAATTTTATTTTTGAAAGGAGACGACTCTGAGGGGTTCTTTCATTTTTTATTATTTTTCAAAATTTGGAGGCTAGCTGGTCATCACTAATAAGGGTTCAAATAGAATCAGCCATGAAATTTTTTTCAGATGATTACAAGCACAATTCAGTCATAATTCTCCAGTATAAAGTGTGATTTACATACCTCACATTAGTCCAAAACACCATATACAAATATGACACAGTGGAAAATACAGTACACGCCTTATTTTCAAACTTAATATCCCCTTTCTCAAAAATGTTTTACAAAGCAACCTTGTAATTAATTTTAACAAAAATGTGCTGTTTACACCGTATATTTTCAGTGAAAATAACTACATGAATTCTTCCTGAAATATGTTTTCAGGAAGGATGGAAATGAATTTTAAAATTTACCCTGTGATTTAATCGCATATCTGGTATGGTATAAGTACCACTACAAGCATTATCTGATCAAATCAAAATTTCTAAAACAAATACAACTCGAATTGATTTAATCTCATCATTATACATGCAATTAAGAACGTTAGAGAACAATTCATAGCACATAATCCAAACTCTAAACCACACCAAAAGCCCCAAATAGCATCATATTTCCTCAATAACTGTGAAAAAAGTAAAATCGGCTTAAATTAAAGCAAATAGTTACCAAACGTAGCCTGAGCATTAATCGAAACCTCGTATCTCTTCTCCCCGTACAGAACTCGCACACGCACTACTTTCGACAATTGCGCATCATGATTCTCGCCGCGCTTCTGAACGAGCATCCCGCTCGGCCTCATCTCCCACTCGATCGCCTCCGTCGATCCCTCGCCGGACTTGCAGTCCGATTTCGGCAGCCATTCCATCTCCGCCTCTGTTGCTCAGGAGCAGGACTAATTATTCACTTATTTACTTCTTCTTTTTTTGTATTTTGTCAGTGTTGATTTGATGGCGAATTTTTGTTCCTTGGCGAAGAATATGAGAATTGTGTCTTTGTTTATATGCAGATTCCAATGAACGCGCGGGAGCAGTAGATGGTTGGCTCGTGGATGACAGATCATACTTTCTGGTTTGTGCCGACACTACATGGACGGGTCCCTATATTCGATTTTATTGTACGGTTGTACGGCTTTACTTTTGACTTTTTTCACTCATTTGAACTCGGTACTTTCTTGTATCGATGTAAGAATATAATTTTTAGTATTTTTGTAGATTTTGAAGTGCAATGAATGTATGCTTGAAGGATTATCTAGGTTTGATTGTATCTAAAAGATTGTATTATCAATCGCTCTTTTTAATATAAAAACGGGACGTGATAGGAGATCCAGTTTGGTTCGAAGTCGAAAAACGTTTGTTCATAATCATTCGGTTCTCTTTAGAACACGGATTAAAACGAAAGGCTTTATACGACATTTTGTCTGAAAAACTGTCCGAAAAATTTTCTATCATCTGTAAATCTTATATCTGTTATTCGGCTTCGTATGAAGTTTGAACCAAAGGCTCATTCGGTTGGTGTCCGTTCAAAATTTTTGTAGGACATGACACAATCATATTTATGTCCGAATCGATCCTCTCGATTAACACCCTTAAACCGGAGTATCCGATCATGGCATCTTTGCATTCATAGTAACATCCTTGATATCAAACACATGATTCAATGTCATGAAATTTGGTAACTTCTGTTAATGTACAGGTCCTTTAGAGATTAATGTTCGTTTGTAAGTTCTAAGAAGAAAAAAAAACGTGAAGTGAACGCAACACATACTTCATGTATATACACATCGATCCTCACCTTTCAACGATCCTCGCCTTTCATATGAGGCTGAATGGTCAGTGTGAGGCATAGATTAATCGCTTAAGTAGGAATTAATCTATAATCAGTGGTAGCTAAATGTTTTTAGTCTAATGTTAACTAATCAAAATTTAATATTTTTTTTGATTGGATGGGTTTGAAAACATCTACTATTGGAGCCCGTCATTGGTCAATATGAATGATAGATTTTTTTTTCCTTTTGCCTATACAAAATATTATTTGTATATTTTCCTACACGAGACTATTAACTTGTTTTCGTCATCACTGTATTAGTAATCAAGACCGGTCATATTCTTATTCCGCATTCCTCCTTTTACATCCGGCTATTTTATCAATTTTCAAATGTTTTAAAATTTACTCTATCTTCCAACTACAACAGATTTCGTTCAAGAGCAAGAATAATGAAATAAGCTTTAACGGAGCGAGTTTCGTGCAAAAGCCTCGTTTGACACAAACGATGTTCGTTTAATAACCTCGCTCGGATCGAGCGAGATTCACATAATAAAATAGTTCGGATCGAGCGAGGTTACCATAATAACCTAATTCGGATCGAGCGCGGTTCGTGAACAAATGACGTCATATTTGTAAATGGTTTAAAATAATTAAAGGCATTTTCAAAATGATTTGAAGAATAAAATAAGACTAGATCCGACAATTATCCTTATATGAATGGGGTATATAAAAGGGGGAATTAATTTAAAAGACAAAAATTTGTATATTTTTAGCTTTAAGGACACGACCTCGATATTTTAATTATTATTCTTAAGGACAAACATTTTTTCTAAATTATTTATAAGGAAAAACATTCTTCCAACTGAACTAAAAACTGCTAACGATAACAACAAACTGATACTTAAAAACTGCTATCAATAACTAAAAGCTGATATCCAAAGAAAGTTGTCCTTCAGGCTAAAACACTGAAAGTCTGTCCTTAAGATTAAAATGCTGACAAATTTTTTCTTTGATAATAATTTCCTGCATATAAAAATGTGAAAATGGTGTGAAAATAGAAAACCAACCAATACTCAAAAACTAGTTGGGATATTTAAAAGAGAGAATGAAAAATTGTGCATTATACGTCTCATTTTCTCTCGTCAGTAAACCATTCTGATTAAAAAATTTACAGTCAACCATTTTCACTAACGGTAAATTTTGCAACAACATTTAACAGACGTAATTATGTCGGCAAATTTAAACAGGGGGTAAAACGTAAAATTCATATTTGAACGAATTACTGTGAACTTTTTTACTGCCATTGGCACGACCGGTATGTATTCCGTACGAGAGAGTCTAATCTGATATACTTGGAGGTAAGAATAAACCAGCGCATTTTTCAAAGGACAGATGACTTGACTTTTTTTTTTTTTTTTTAACCCAACAGGCCGGTAAACTCCTGAGGAGGGTATAGTAAAGCCGTCCGCTGATCCAAGCCCTCATACCCCGGGTAAATTTATATAGGATAGGGAAGCGCATGGTAGGAATCGAACCTGGGTCTTTTTAGCAGAACCCAAGTCTACTTTCCACTGCGCCGCACCTGCGGACCAGATGACTTGACTTTGATAGTCACATGTGAAATGCTGATACGAGATGGGACAATGCTACCACTCTACATTTAATTAATTTTAATTAAATACACGATGATAATATGTTTAAATATTAGAATTTCGGATTTGGATTTGAGTTTTGAATTAGAAAACTAAAAAAAGGTGATTTGAATTTTCGAAATTACAAAATTTGAATTATAAAATTTGGTTTTTTTATAATCAAACAAAATGAAAATTTGGACAAAATTATAATAGGTGCTCTTAGTAGTAATTTATCTTTATCTTATCATGCTTTCTACACGCCTGTCTTTAAAGATTTAAAATAGAAAAAACAGTGTCACTCGCTGAGTTAAAATTTCCAAAATTTGGAAACTAGAATTTTCAATATCACAATAAAGATGACAAATGAATTTTTGTATAAGTTGAGCTAGAAATGTAGTGATAATCTATTCAGTATTCATAAAATCATGTTCATGCTTATTAGTGTATGTATGCGTTTGCCACTTTTTGACTGAGTTGACAAAGGAAAGTGCGTTATAATAATTCATTAGATATGAGTAATTAAATATGAATAATTTATCTATGACTTGATTTACAGTTTATATATAAGTGTATACACACATAATCGTTTATATAGACACATATTTACTTCCACAATATGGACGTTTATAGGTTCATGAACCATAATATACCGCATTTCAGTGTATGATCATAAACCTCATTCCAAAAAAGCCCATTAAACTTCTGACCAGTGTTTTAAAGACCCAATCCAACTTCGGTTCGACCAAGGTTAATCCCCAACCTTAAAGCACTGCAGTTCTGAAAATGAAATAAACTTGCACGTAGATGAACCCGCGGTCTGACCTTAAAACTTTGAAAAAACTTCTTGATCGGCCTCTTTAAACCACACGGTTCTTCAAATTTAAGGAAAAAATATAGTAGCTTCACTCTTCGTATTTTCACATAATCAAATTAACAAATAATTTTGTAGCCTTAGCCACTAAATTAGTAGATTATCTTATCAATTTTGGACGACATTATATATTATTAGCGTCATTTTACGAATCATTGTTGAACTAAACCCTTTCATTTCAAAAAATAAAAAAAAATATAATTTTGTGTTAAAATATTGTTATAGAATTATTCCAATTTAAGTGTTATGAATTGAACTAAACCCTTATTGCTTCTTATCCGTCTATAATATAGCCGGCTTTATTATTGTTGGCTAAAACTAATTTTTTTTAATGTTTTCTTAACCGACTTTATAAAAGTCTATAAAGGGACTTTATAGATTAATTTGCTGTGAGCACGCGGATTACAATCCAACGGCTGTGAATTGCAATCCACAACACATGGCTTAACTGGTTTTAATTTAAACGTTAATGATGTTTGTGTTTTTTTTTTCATTGGTGGTGGTTTTTAGTTGGTTTCGTGAGAATTGAGGTTTGGCAACCTGCTCGGTTGGGAATGGTTACAAAATTTAGTTTTTTATAATCAAACAAAATGAAAATTTGAATAATATTATAAGAACATTCTTAATCGTGTATCGGTTGGAAAGCAACCGACCTTAACAGAAGGTCGATCGATCACTTCAGGGCTGCATTTGCAACTCTGGGGGCTGCCAAAGCAACCTTGAAAATTGCTTCTTAGCCGGCTATAATATAGCCGGCTAAAACTATTTTTTTTTTAATGTTTCCTTAACCGACTTTATAAAAGTCTTATAAAGTGACGTTATAGATTAATTTGCTGTGAGCACGCGGATTACAATCCAACGGTTGTGAATTGCAATCCACAGCACATGGCTTAACTGGTTTTAATTTAGGCGTTAATGATGTTTGTGTTTTTTCTTGCTCTTAATAGTAATTTGTCTTTATCTTATCATGTTTCTCACACACCTATCTTCAAAGATTTAAAAATGAAAAAAACAATGTCACTAGTTGCATTAAAATTTCCAAAATGTTGTTAAACGACTTAAGACCAGGGAAACTAGAATTTCCAATATCACAATAAAAATGACAAAATAAATTCATGTGTAAGTTGAGCTAGATGTATTGTGATAATCTATTCAGTATTCATAAAAGCAATGTCCATGCTTATTACTATATGTATGCGTTTGCCACTTTTTAACTGAGTTGACAAAGGAAAGTGCATTATAATAATTCATTAAATACGAGTAACTAAATATGAAAAATTTCTCTGTGAATTGATTTACGGTTTATATATAAGTGTACACACCATGGTTCAAAATTCCCGCGGAGTTCCAGTTGTTCCGGCGATCCCGTTCCGGTTCCGCTCCGGTTAAAATTTCAGTTCCGATCTAAATTCCGGGTTTGCTTTCAAATATTGAAAAAAAAACTTATAAAAAATTAAAAAATACAACAAAATATAGTAACTAAAAAAAGAAAACAAATTAATTGGGACAATAAATAAATGGAGAAGAAATCATGTAGTTTCCTAAAATAAATTGTTAACTTTTGTTAATTTACATCGAATCATAATAAAAAATTCAAAATTTTCAAATTTGATCAAAGTTTTAAAATCTGAAAAGAACAATACAGAATCTTACACAATAGATTTTTAATGAAAGTGTGTATTTTATATGTAATGTAAAAAATGTACCATAAATTTTTGACAATATTGAATATTTATTAGCATATATAGCAAATTAAAGTAACAAAAGTACCAAAATTAGAAAACTAGAATTAAAGCGGAACTCTAGAATTTTCGAAACGGAAGCAAAAAATTTAAAATTACCAATGACCGGAATGGAAACGGAAAACGAAATTTTGAACCTTGGTATACACACATACTGTTTATACAGACACACATATTTACTTCCATAATATGGACGTTATAATTTCGTGAATAGAGAAATATAGTCCTACTATCATATCTGAATATACTGCATTTCACAGTATGATCTTAAACCTCGTTTTAAACAGCCCAGTGTTTTAAGGACCCAACTCAACCTCCGTTCGACCACGGTTAACCTTCAACCTTGAAATACTACGAAAATGAAATAACCTTGCACGTGCATGAACCCGTGGTTTAACCTTAAAACCTTGAAAAAAAACCTCTGGACCGATCTCTTCGAACCATACAGTTCTTAAAATTTGAAGAGAAAGTATAGCTTCACTCTTCAATTTTTTCACATAATCAAACTAACAAATAATTTTGCAATCTTAGCCACTAAATTGTTAGATTATCTTATAAATTTTGGACCACATTGTACATTGTTAGCGGCCTTTTACAAATCATTGTTGAGCTACATCTTTTTCATTTCAAAAAATAAGAAAACATACAATTTTGCGCTAAAAATATTGTTATAGAATTATTTCAATTTAATTGTTGTGAAATGTTCAAAAATAATTATTTTAAAGTTCAATATATTAATTATAATTGGTTAAAAATAATTGAAATAATTTTACTTTTATATTAGAAAAATAGAAATAACGATCAAAACGGTTCTAATGGTCTGATCGGTTGAACCACTAAAACCTTTGATTTTTCACCAACATGGTTCAACTCACGATTTGATCTTTGAAACTATGTTTTTCAATTCACGGTTTGATCTTCGAAACTATGCTTCTAGCACTTTCATGTGTATCATTTAAGAGATATTATACATACTAGTAATTAAAATGAAATAATTAACTTGTGATGCAATTCGACTTCATATACTTTTTGACAATATAAAACTGCTCAAGTTTATAATAACAAACATGTTGCTTTGAGTGTATGCTGGCAATGTCCCACGATTGGAATCTTGCATGCGTACAAATATTGTGTAAAACATTTGAAAGCAAGCTACCTAGGCAAAGTGATATAATCATGAGTCTAAGTATTACATTTAAAGTTGAAACATGTCCACAGACACACTGACACAATGCAGATACCATATATAAGCATATATATAAGCATGTATATAAAAAGAAGAAAGTAGAAGAAATAATGCACGTTTTTGTTTATTATCTGTTACTAAAAGTAATCACTTGAATATTCACAAATTAAACATTTATAAAGAGTAAAAATTTCTAGTAGCTGGATGTCTCATATGGATAGGGCTGTCAATGAGTATTCAAAAAGATAGAAATTTGTTTGTATACGTACCGAAATATGAAAAATTGTTCGATATCTCAAAAATGGATTCGATGTGAATATGGTCATATCTGTATCTGATAATTATCCGTTTGATTTTTATCAAAATTATAGTTATTTTTTTGTGTATTTAATACATAACATGATTGTTTTTACTATTTTATTTAGGTAAAAAAATTAAAATGTATATAAAAATCAATATATTGCCGTTTAAAATTATTTTTCTTAACTTATATTTATTCGTTTAGATTGATTGATTATGAACTGTTCGAATAATATCCGATAAAATTTTGTATTTACTTTAGTGTTAGTCGATCAAAATTGAAAATTTTTGGACTCGGATGAGTTTGAAATCAGCTAAAATGGCAAGAACACCAAAAATCAGCATGTTGGTGCTTATATGAGCGATCAAATCCAACTAATACCTAAGAAGTGCATATATACACACACCTCAATTAATAACTAAGAAGTGTGCGCGCGCGCACACATATATATATATATATATAGACATACACAAGAACATTGTTCAATTTTTAGATTTGCAAATAAATATTATTTAAGAATTTGCTAATAACAAACAGCCCAAAAGGCAAGAATTTACAACATTGACGTGGGATGAAACTTTTGTAACATATGGGCTGAAAACAACTCTTGTAATTTACCGAGGGGACAGTATTCTTTGGGTATGCTACAACAAAGATGGCAAATTAATATTATTTACTCGAGTTTCAAAAACTCAAAATTAATGTCCAATGCAGCTGCCGTTAGGTGAGACCGCAATTTAATTTCACATATATAAATTAGATTTTGTACCGACGTCCATTATCCGACTCGATTCAAAATCGATAAACAGTCCGTCCGTGTTCGTTTGTTTCTCATTTAGAACACAAATTAAGATAAAAAATTTTATACGATATTTCTTTCGTAAGAATTGTTTGATGAATTTTCTGTTACCCATACATCGTACGTTCGTTGTCAGGTTTGTACGAAGATTGTCCGAGCAAAGTCTCGCTCGATCTGTGTTCCTTCGAAACTATTAAAGATCAGGACATGAACACACTTATATCCGATCCGGTCCATCCAATTAACATCTCTAAACGGTTTGTGTCTATAATATAGAAACACACCGCATACTTATGGACATCTTTAATATCATATATTATCAATGTCATGAAATTTGATATCTTCTATTAAACTAGAAGCATTTTTGAGAACTAAACTTCGTTCGTAGATACTAAAAAACCCATGAATCCATCCCCACACATACTTCATGTATATACAAAGTGATCCTCACCTTTCATATGAGGTTGAATGGTCAACATGAAATAGAGATTAATTGCTTAAGTAGGAATTAATCAATAATCAATTGAAGCTAAATGTTTTTAGGTTAATGTTTATTAATCAAAATTTGAATTATTTTGAGATTGGATTGGTTTGAAAACATCATCTACTGTAATCACTGATCAATGTGAATGGTAGTTTTTTTCCTATTTATACAAAATATTATTTGCATATTTTCCGACATGGAACTGTTGTTTATCAATATTCATGTCTGGTTTTATTCTCACATCGCTTTTCTCCCTTTGCGCCCGATTACGTTGTCAAGTTTCAAATGTTCTAAATTTGTCATGTTCAAGAGCAACAACCATGAAATAAGCTCCAACGGAGCAAGTTTCATATAAAGACTTTGCTCGGCACAAGCAAGTTTTATGTAATAACCCCACTCGGACCGAACGAGATTCATATAATAATCCAATTCGGATCAAGCGAAGTTAATATAATAATCTAGTTCGGATCGACTGTGATTCATAAACGAAAAATATCATATTTGAACATACTTTAAATTTTTTTTTTTGTATTAAAGCATAAGATGGAAGAAAAAATAAGCTGGATGTAACAATTATTTTTATCTAAACGTGGTATAAAAGTAGAAAATCAGTCTCTAAAAAGCGAAGACAAATATTTTTTTAGCAAAATGCACAGTGCATGATGTTACTTTCCGAGAGTGCGAAGTTCAAATCCACGGTCGTCAAACGTAGGACTGCCAATGAATACCCGAAAAATCAAAAATCCGTCCACATCCGCATCTGAAAAGCGGATAAATATCCGATATCCGAAAAAGGGATGCGGATGCGGAATGTCATCCGAAAATTATACGTTCGGTTTTTTTCAAGATTATAGTTCAAATTATGTATATTTTAGTACAGTGAAAGATATTTGTTATTATTTTATTAAGTTTGCAGTTTATGTTATATGCACTTAGTTATATGTACTTAATGTTTTTTAACTGCTCGAAACTATTTATTATTATCATATTTGTTAATTTTTAACATTTCTATAATTAATGGAATCGAAAAATATTTATATTAAACTAATATTTTTTTGTATAATTCTTGATTTATCGGTCATTTATCCGATATCCATCCGTATCCGCGGATGCGGATATCCAATATTCGAAAATGATTTCGGATGCGAATACGGATGCGGATATCCAATATCCGAAAATAATTTTGGATGTGGATATGGTACTATCCGCATCCGAGAGTATCCGTTGGCAGGTCTAGTCAAACGTTGGATATTTAAAATAGATTGAATTGTTGTGCATCACACGTGCCAGTAAACCATTTGGATTAATTCTTTTTACAGTCGAGCATTTTCACTAACTGTTAATGTAAATTTTGCAACAACATTACATAGACCTAATTATGTCGGCAAATTTAAACAGGGGATAAAATGTAAAAACCATATCTGAAAGGACAGAAGACTTGACTTGGGTAGTCAATGCTACTGCTCTACTTTTTTTTTGTCTCATTGTCCAAATCAATTAATTCGTCACTCGTGCAACATTACAACATAACACGCTCGTGAGAATCCCCTGCTTCAATAAGTCTCACGCCTTGAACATCAACGTATTTGTGCTTTCTCTTATATTTATCATCATATTCATACTAGTTCAACCGTACAACAATAAAAAATTTAAACGAATAATTGAATAATTTGAAAAAATATAAATATTTTCATATTTAATCAATTTCAATTAAATACATGATGATAGTAGGTTTAAACATTAGAACTTCGAATTTGGATTTGAATTTTGAAATTCAAATTTGAGTTTTGAATTAGAAAACTTAAAATATGTGATTTGAATTTTCGAAATTACAAAATTTGGTTGTTTATAATCAAACAAAATGAAAATTTGAACAAAATTAAAACAGATGCTCTTAGGGCATCTTCAATAGGTTCTGCTATGAATATTCAAAGCCTGGAATATTCAGAACTGAAACCGGAAGAAAAGCCCAATAGTCAAACGTTCATTTAATAGGCGTTTGAAATTAAATAATCGTAAATTATGCTTTGTTGGAAATAAATATTTGTAAATTGTGTGATGTTGTGCGCGCATGTGCTCTGACGTCCGTTAGATGGGCGTTTAAGACCGGACGTCTATTAAATGGACGTTCGATCCCAATTTCGTTTTTTGAAGTCCGAACTGAATATTACGCTTAATATTCAGTCTGAACTTCGCTATTGGAGGGTGTAAATTGAATAATTCAGATTGAATTCTTACCATTAGAGATGTTTTCAATAGTAATTTATCATTATCTTATTAGAGCATTCCCAACGCTTGAGGGTGGATTGCGTCGATTCCACGGGGTCGAAGGAAAACCCGGAAGAAAGCACAAGTGTGCTCTCCCTTAATCGGCTAAATTTAAGCCGGCTAAGGGTTGGCTATGGATTGCAATTCACAGCTATTGGATTGCAATCCACGCGAGCTATGGATTGCAATCCACAACGTGCACTTAGCCGACTAAAATTTAGCTGGCTAAGTGTACAGGGGTAACCGGCTATAAATAAGCCGGTTACCCCATTTCATTCTCGTCCCCTCCTCTCCTTTTCCTCCAGCCGCCACCATTCTCTCCTTCTCTTCCTCCAACCGTCACATTTCCTGCATTAATTTCTTTTTATAGAAATTATAAAAATGAGAAGAGCTTTGAGGAGAATCCGAGGAAGCAACAGTCGCAGCGGTAAAAATGTTCCACCGGCCATGGAAAACGCCTCTATCGAAGAAAGCGCAGACGTACCTACAACGAGTACCGGAGGTCGACGAAGCACAGTGGTTTGGCTTAGGCGTGCGGGTAGAAATACAGCATATACAGTTTTGGAATCCCACATCGACCAAAATTTAGGACCCTACAAGAATTTGATCAATTTTCGTATACTCCCAGACGACGAAGTACATGTCAACACGTATGTTGAAAATTCTATAAGTTATCTACCTTCGAATTATTTTATTAATTAAAATAGTACAATAAAAATTGAATATGCAACCTATTTTAAATTATGCTCGTCACGTGCTCACCCGTGGCTCTTGGGTTAGTGTAATCCGCCTTTATAGAATGATCCGATTTTATGATGCCGACGACATTATTCATGCTTTTCTCCGAGATATAGGATTTGGAGATTTTTTGAGTACGTATTTACATAATTACTGTTTATTTATTGAATGCTTTTTAGCGTATTCAATTGTCGTAATTGCTTTAATAGGTATCAATAATCTTTTAAATTCAGATGTTCAGCTATGTGGTGCTTTAGCCGCTTGTTGGTGGAAGGCCACTCATACATTCCACTTTAGTTTTGGAGAGTTGGATTTTACCCCATTAGACTTTACTATGTTTACTGGTTTAGGCATTGGAAGGGGGGTGGCCTTACCATATGACGATGAGTACAAGAACTTTCACCGTTTATCCAATGTACTTCCACATCTTGACTTACATGATAAACTGTCATCCGGATTGTAGATTAGATGCTCTTATATTAGACAAGCAATCAGTGAATTGATACATGTTGGTAGCACAGAGAACCATCCGGAGATTGCTCGACTGTTTATTCTGTACATGATGGGGAACTTATTCTTTACAAATGCATCTAACACATTGCCGGCCAGATATGTTGCAGCTATAACGGAGTTGTCGTTTGATAGTCCAATCGCATATGATTGGGGTACTCCGATATTAGCGTATTCGTATCGCTCTTTGGATCATCGGTGCGTCGTTAGGGGTAGATCCACATCCATTACAGGTTTTTGGGAGCTTTTACAGTACTGGTATTATGAGTACTTTTGCAACATGACTTATCTAACGTTGGACTCCATATTGCCCCTTTTCTTTCCTAGTTAGAGCATGGGCCCTAGAGAACCGCATAATGGTGCAAGGAGGGGAGACACGTCATATATTTGTTGTGACTCGAAATCAGATCGAGTTACGGACCACACGAGAGAGTGTTGTTTGGCATCCTTATGATGGTTCGCCTTTTATGACCGACCCTATCGTAGTGCATGCTGCATTCCTATCCGCTAGACCTTTTCCATTGGTATCATCCATATCCAGCTTAGAATGCTATTGGTTCCTCGGTGAGCGTAGTTGGAGACAAACGTTAGATGGTGATTTTGTTCTTGACGATCCACATCTGGATACACCATTTTTGAAGGTGTATGATAGCGCTGCTTTACAGGAGTATGCAGGGGAGTGGTGGTCCGCTAATTACTTTATCATCATGAATTTAGATTATGCATCTTTTTGGCGTCGATTTTACACTCCACCGCATACGGCTACTTTTGTTCATGCTGCATCTGTTGATTTGGTAGAGCATTTAGGTATCCGGAGTGGTGTTGTCCCCCTTGTTTTACAGGACCTTACACATAGTACTCAAGTATATCATGCTCCACAGCCATCCCAGATAGGAGATTATGGTTGGACAGTCGGTATACCGACAACGTCGGGAGTTGATAGATATGTTGATATTCTTCGGCCTGTGATTCACAATATCCAGATCCAGCTGCATTTTCATATAAGGATTTGTTTCAGATGCAGATGGGACTCCGCCAGGTCATGTACGTCGAGCATTGACGGAGCATAGATGAGTAGACTGCTCGTATTAACGAGCTTACTACAGCTGATGAGCAGCGATATCATTCTACACGCAAAGTAGATGACGACGACGACGATGGTGATGCAGTCCATCTTTTTGATGATGAGTAGCAGTTTGATGAGCCATAGTGGTTGTATGTACTATTACTATTCGCATGTCCTATCATTGTGCGTATCAATGTATTATCATTGTACAGTATTTCTTAGCTGAGTTTGTATCAGTGTATTTTCACTAGTTTGTAAGTACTAGCATTGTTTGTATCGGTGTATTATTTTGTGCTTACTATCATTGTTTTGTGTTTACTAGAATTGTTTATATCAGTGTATTATCATTGTTTTGTGTTTACTATCATTTTTCTATATTACTAGCATTGTTTATATCAGTGTATTATCAGTGTATTACTAGTAGTATTATCATTGTTTGTGTTTACTATCATTGTTTTGTGTTTCCTATTTTGTATGACAATGTGTACATCACTGTGTGAAGGAACAAACATAGTTGTGTTTGTTTATATCCACGTTTGTGGATGCTTTCCACGTGGTTGATTAGAAGGCACTTGATTCACGAGACGTGGATTATGAACTTTCTATTTAAACCAAAATTTTGTATTGAAAACTCACAACATCTTAAATTATTCTCAACATCGTCAATAATCTTCAATGGCAACTGAAAGCTAGACTCCCGATGATTACTTAATACTAATCAAATTGTACATAGAAACCGATCGTAGACACATGGAAGAGGAGTTGGAGCAAGATTTTTGGGTAACTCTAAACGAGACTTTTAACAGTCATCCTGATTGTAGATTAATTCAAAGGATTTTTGAAACTCGAAGCACTTTTGTCACGTTTACTAGAGCTTGTCGAAGATATAGAATCATTATAAAAATAGTGAAGGAAGAAGGTCTATTTTAGTTAACACGAGCTACGTTTGATTCCCATTATTTGTAGGAGTATCACGTTGATTTTGTTGGACATGCTGCATATAATCTCTAGGTTGGATATATTAGACAATTTGAATGACATTTGGGTTAGTTAAGTAGGTTTGTTAAGTTAATTGCCTTCAGCTGGTTCTTTGCACTATTAATAAGTTATATGTACTTTCAAATTCAAGTAAAGTTTGTGTTTTCAAAATCTATTACGCACTTAGCATAATAACAACATTTAACCCATGGAAAACATTAACAACAAAACTAAACTTACGAAAACAATAAATAATATACGCAGACAACTTCATAGAACACAAACAAGACAACAAACAGTAAAACATGACAACATCATGGAAAACGAACAAGACAACAAACAAGACAACCGATGATTAAAAAAACTGCCTTCGACCACCTGATAAGTTAATTGAACCCAACGTCCTTTGAAGCATCTGAATTTGGTTTTCAAGTTCGTTAGCATACACAACCGCACAATGAGGAAGAGGATCGTCAATCCATTGCCAAAGTCCACAACCTTTAGGAAAATTACGACATCTATAGTGCCGCCGACCGATGTCGGTTCCGTTACAACAACATATAGAACAGAAACTCCACAGTTACAGTAGATCTCCCGAGAGTTAACCTCTTGATCTATGCGAGGTACTTGGTGTCGTATTTCATTCCTTCGTTCTCTTATTCCGTTAAGGCTACAACGCTCTTCTCTTTGACGTCTACCATTTTCCTACTGCATGCGCTCTTGCACTTCCATCTCATGTTCTCTTACATCGGCATTGTGTCTTTCCTCCATTTCAATATACCACTCGGTTGATGGTTGAGGGAATGCTGTATTCGGTGGGCTATTGTATTGTGCTTGTCGAGACTAGATATGCTTCTTGACAATTAAAGCTTGTCGAGACTAGATATGCCATTTAGGATCTGGTGCTCACGGCCATTGTTTTCGCTCTCAGAATTTGGCGTCATTATCTTTTGGGAGAGAAATTTGTTTTCTACACCGATCATAAATCTTTGAAGTATTTATTTTCTCAAAAGGAACTTAAATTGCGTCAACAACGTTGGCTCGAGTTCCTTACATTTTATGATCTTGATATTCTCTATACTCCCAGAAAGGGTAATCGAGTTGCCGATGCCTTTAGTCGTAAGCAAAAAAAAGTTGTTTCAATGATGATATCCGAATGGAATGATCTCGAGACTTTATCCACTTGTGAGATTCGAGATCGTGAACCCAATTTATGTTCATCTCTTGTTTTGTGTAGCCTTGAGGCTCATCCTTCTTTTTTGGACCGTACCTCTTTTGGCTAAACTCTATGTCAAAGAAATTGTTAAATTGCATGGAGTTCCTACTTCTATTGTTAGCGATCGTGATCCATTATTTAGTAGTGGATTTTGGAAAGGTCTTCAAAAAGCTTTGGGAAAAAAGCTTAATTTTAGCACCGCTTATCATCCTCAGTCCGATGGACAAACTGAGCGTGTGAATCAAACTCTTGAAGATCTCCTTCGTGCATGTGTTCTTGATTTTGGTGGAAGTTGGGAAGATCATATTTCTCTTGTTGAGTTTTCTTCCTATAATAGCTTCCAACCTAGTATTGGTATGGCACCTTTCGAGGCACTCTACGGAAGGCCATGCCGATCTCCTTTGTGTTGACTTGAAGCCGGTGAGAAGTTGGTTTTAGGTACAGATTTTATTTGTGTTTCCCCTATAAAGGGGGTTGTGCGTTTTAGTCGATCGGGAAAATTTAGCACCTCGATATGTTGGTCCATTCCCCATCACTGAACGTATTGGTTCCGTGGCTTATCGCCTTTTATTACCGGCTCAATTTTCTTCTATTCATGACGTATTCCATGTTTCTCAACTACGGAAATGCCTTAGGGATTCTGATTCTATTCTTGAGCCTGGTGTTATTAAAGAAATTGGGGTTTCACCTAATTTGACTTATGAGCGACATCCTATTCGTGTCATTGGTTCGGATGTTAAATGCCTTCGAAATAAAGATGTTCCGCTTGTGAAAGTTCAATGGTCCTCAAATCCTAAGGATTGCTCTTGGGAATCCAGAGAATTCATCGAGCGAACACATCCAAACTTACTCTCTCGTGCTCTTTTAAGGTGAATTTTTTATTTCAAAATTTCTTCTTTTGTGTTGTTATGACTTAGTATGGTTGTTACCTTTTAATTTCCTCTTAAGTATTGCGAGGATGCAATTTCTTTAAAGAGGGGAGTCTGTAACAACCTACATATTTCACGATTATATATTTAAATGTTTTATTTAAATATTGCATCATTAATCGGATTAAAGTCCAAAATGTTACTTTTTGTAAATAGTCGAATTGGGACTCGAGACCACGTCCATTGAGTTCAAAATGGCGTTTACAACTTTTTTGAGTATAAACATCAATATGTTTGGAGTTGAGTAGAATTTTTTTATTTTCTATTTGGGCTTTGGGTTTGGGTTTCAGCCCATTAACCCATCATAATACCCTAACTCCTCTACTCTTCATCCATTCACTCATTCTATTTCCTAACACTCAAGCTCAAAGTAAAAATGGGGGAAATAAAGGGAAATGGAAATTCCTAAACCCTAGTTTTGTTTAGGAAACTCAAATTCAAGTCCAAAATAAAGGAGAAGCTTAGGTAAGCATCCTCTTCATCTTCTCCATCTCAATCTCTCTCCAATTTCTGAAATTTCCTATAACCTAACTTAGGAAAAACTTCACCTTTGATAATAGATTGAAGATTCTAGAGATGTATTGAAGAGGAATTAGTCTTGCCTTGTTTTAAAACTTCTCATTCGTTGTTCTTGAGTTTTAAAGGTGAGTTCTTTAACTCACATCTACATTTATAACTTTCATTGTTGTTAGGTATGAATTCCTAACATTTGTGCATGTTCACTGCTTTTGATTTGAATTGATTTGGTGAATTTTCCAGTTTTATGAAAATCTTACTATGGATGTTTGGACATGATATTTGGGGTGTATCGAAGAGCCTATAGGACTGGGTTGTCACTTGGAATAAATCCCTAGCCTCCGTCGCTTGTTCGATCGCTCCCAAATCGTTTTGGCCATCATGGCCTAGGCAAACTGTTGCCCAGGCCAGGTGACCAGACGTTTGGGGATCAATTCCAGACGTCTGGTTATAGATAGAAAAGAAAAAAAAGATAGACACTCGGACCAGACGTCTGGTCCAAACCTACCAGATGTCTGGTTAGTTTCCAGACGTCTGGATTAAGGTTCAGACGTCTGGTAGGTTTCTGGAATATTTCCAGAATCCAAATCCAGACGTCTGGATTAAACCCAAACGTCTAGAACTGTTCATTTTTCCTATTTTGGCTGTTTTTGAATGGTTTTCCAATATTAATCGATTTTTGTTGATCCGGTTGGTTGTTATCACTTATTATCGACTTTGATGACTTCTTTCTTTGGATTTTTGGAATATCCATTTGATGGATTTGATATCGATTTTTATGGATTTAATTCACATTCTCGTATGTGAATTTTTGGTGATTGATTGTTTCTACAATCATTTTTGTGATTTGTCACTTTTAAATACAAAGGTTTCTATACTAGCAGTAAATACTAAAACTCTTTCATCAAAACGATTTCAACAGTATTTTAAATATAAAGCTCTCTTTTAAAACCGTTTTCCAATCTATTAGTATATACAAACCTTTATCTCACTCATATGAGAAATCTAATTAAACGGCTTAGCAAAACAAGTGGTATGAAACGCTTGCGTTTACTTCGTCGGTTAATTCTTGGACTTATTCGATTGAACTCTCATGACAATTTTCGAGTGGAAATCTACAATTTGTTCGTAAATATTTAAGTTAAGCCAGTGGTTATGGGACATGAAGCTAAACTCAACTATTTACAGCTTAGTGTAATTGACACTTCTTATTGATCAATGATGATCATTTTATGGTTTAGACTAGCGATGTGCGATGTCTCTTTGTCCGCGTGGGGGACTGTACCCAGTTCTATTGAGCTTCGTCTCATTTTTATAGGCTAGCGACCTACGGGCTTTATGGAGTTCGGTTCATTGGGCGTACCGTTATTGCACTACGTCGTTGTACCGAATTATTTGAGTTTCGGGTTCATCGGGCATACCGTTATTGCACTACGTCGTTGTTCCGAAATATTTGAGTTTCAGGTTCATCGGGCGTATCGTTATTGCACTACGTCGTTGTTCCAACTCATTTGAGTTTCAGGTTCCTCGGGCGTACCGTTATTGCACTACGCCGTTGCACTGGCTTTATGGTTAGCGACCATGGGATAGCGTTCCGTTTGTGACACACGTGTTGGGGAGTTTTCGTGCTCCCGTTTGTGATAGGCCTTCCCCTTTTTGTGATTTCTGGATTTCTAGTTGATGATTTCTAGAATTTGTGTTTCACCGATTTTTATGTGATTGACATTGATATGTTTTGTCAATATTTGTGTTTTGGTGAATAATTTAAAGAATATGACATTCTTTTTAGTGTTTGATAATATTCGAGATATTGTATGATTTTTGTTGTTATTTGATGTATACTTGTCACAGTATGGCATTATTGTTATCATACGTTTTTGTCATATCTCTTATCCTATCTCATTTTATATGATATTTATAGCTAGATTGATCCGTTTATTATTTTCTTCTTAAATAATACTCGGGTCAGACCGAGGTATTTCAGGTGCTTCTGCTTGACTTCTTACCAGGGTTCGTCACCTGACTTTTGGCTAACTACTTTAGCTTAGTAGTTTTTGTTATTATACATTCGAGATAGAGACTCCTTGATGTATACTTATTCTTTTGTCTAGCACTTGTATCTATTCTTTTTTGATGTAGTGGATCTTGTATGACCACTACTTTGATGTACACTTCTATGTGTTATATTCATATCTGTTTCCGCCTTTGTGATATTAATATCTATGATTGATTTGTGTTATGTCTATTTCTATATTTGTTTCCGAAGTCCACATAGACACTATGTGGTAGCTTTGAGTTTGTATTTGATATGTCGGATTTCCTCTTGAAATGAAATGTAAGTTATATTATCAGACATATAGGTACTCGCACAAAGTAATTACACAGATGGTCGCTCCTCAACAGTCTTATTCTTCATGCTAGTCGACGGCATTAACCCGTAGTATCCCTGGCTAGTGTGAGTATAGAGATGGGGCGTCACAGCTAAAGCCAAAATAAGAAATTCTGGAACTGGACGTGGGACGGTGGTCCGTACCAGTATAAAATGTTTGCTGTGCAAGCTCTTTACTTTATTTTATTTGCATTTAGCTTATAATACTGTTTATATACTTTCGTATATAGTCTAGCTATAAACTATATGATCCTACACACTTTAAGTTTATACCCGAAACTTTACTACATCGCATCTTCCATATGATGAAGTTCTAGCTGGCAATTTTAAGGTTCCAAAATTGAAACTCTCGTGTGAATTCAAAGCATCCAAAGCGTTAGAAGAATTAGGATTGGTGATTCCTTTTCTAAATGGTGTAGACATTGCTTGCATGGTAGATGAAAGTGTAAGTATTTCCAGTGTGATGCAGGGGGGTAACATTACAATAAACGAAAGTAGAACTGTAGCTTCAGAGATTATAGTTTCATTGTGTGTTTATGTTTCGATGCAAGAGTTGATTTGGTTGTAGATTATCCATTTCTTTTTGTGATTATTGAAGAGATAACTTTTGCATTTTCTTTTTTGTGGGCCATGTTGTTGATCCATCTAATTAAATATAATATGATGCTTTGATGTTATTTCGTGATTATGTGATCTTTTGTGTAATGTTGATCATTATTTTGTTTCGATTATTATGTTTGTAATTATAATTTTTCTTTTTCATCTTCATTCGACTTCCATAATAAAATATTGATTCTTCTGGATTAATTTGTGCTTTATAGGAGTTGTTCACTAATAATATCCAAGGGTTGATTCTTTTCTAAAGAATTTTTAATTCTTTACCTAGAAACCCTTATAAGCATAAGTACAGATATTGAATAAAAACATACTATATGCTATCTCCAACATAAATTGGTTTACATATTACATTTTTATCCTTATGATTTCCTGATAGGAAATAGGTTTTAATTTCTATTTATAGGCTGAAGTAATTTGAATTTAAGCAAAAATCTCTAAGTTAATATATTACGAAAATCTTCTGTAGAAATTTACTATTTTGCCCTTTATATAAAATTATGATTTTTCTCCTTTTAATTTAATTATTTAATTTCGTAAATTTATAAGGTGTTATAGAATGTGGTTCATTACAAACTAATGAAAATAATAAATTGATTTTTATAAGGTGTTATAGAATGTGGTTCAATATAGAATGTGGACTTTGCTGAAGTACGATGGTTTGACATGAGTTCAGTTGCTTATTGATTATCTAGGTGAAATCTAATTTCTTATATTTTAAAGCGACACTCTCAAGAATGATATACTGTGCACGTTTTCTCTTCGTCATCACTATATTACTTTGGTATCCATAGTCCGGTCTGTTGGAACGGGGCCAGCCCATAATGGAATATATGGGTGAATTTCAATTTTTTTAACGTTTTGGATCTTTATTGGGTCTATAAAGTCTAATTTGTTTAGAACTTTTCTAAATTTCTTTCAAATAAAATTATTATTTTATTTAAATTTTTTAATATAATTTTATATTATATTATTTGTATTATAGTATACTAGTACGTTTAGCACGTTTGTTAGACATGTGCAAAGAAAAGTGAGAGCAAATTCATTTATGGTGAAATAATGGTCATATGCAAAGGTAATACTTGACATAGATAAACATGTGAGCTAACTTCTTAACAGTATGAACAAATGACACAAAACCCGTTGCTATATTTTCAAGCCTCAATTTGGTTTCTTTGTAAATATTGAATGAACAAATATGTTGTTTAATCTATTTTTAGGAATATTGGCATCTCTTCTCTTGATACCCACCTAAATTCATCCAATTATATAGTTGGACAATATTATGTGTTACATTCACAAAATTTAACCTGGTTCTATGTCTTACCCATACTCTACTATATTACCATGCAACTTTAATATGATTCACTCAAATAAAATCTTGTCCCATTCACTTAGGTGCCCAAACAAAATGCATAAAGATAGTTTTGAAAAAGAAAAGAAAGTGCACTAATTTCAAATGGCTTTGTATATCTGTGTATGATATGGATTGTGAAGTAGAAACATATTAAATTTATCCTAACGATTCTAAACGTAAACCTAAACACGTTTTTATACACTTTATTTGAAATTGTTAAGCATAAATCAATATGTAAATACACAATTCAGTTTCTATGTAAATGATAGCTCCAACTAAATACATAATGTGATGACTCATTTCTTCGACTCTCAGAAATCAACACTAATACATCCTCGGTATTCACGTGCCGTAAATCCAAGTGCCGGAGAAGCGGATTCTCAAGGGTAAGAAAGAAAAATAAAGACAGAATAGAATCTTACATATGTTATTTCAACAAATAATCTTTACAGCGGAAATTAAAATACATTTATCAGAGTTAGACAAGGACAATTAAAAATTCCCGTCCTTACAATGCAGAATACTATACTAATCAAGTGTGGTGGAAATAGACCAAAATCTTCAAAAAAATCTTCTGACTCCATGCTTCGAGCTCCATCCAGCTTTCATCAAAACTAAACCTGACTACTAGGCTGCTTGGGGAAAATTAGGGCACCCAGAGTTTAAGGAAAGGAAAATAAACTCTGGGTCAGTCATGCTACTGGTGCGAGAACTCAAAATATGCGTTTTCAAAACAAAAAGGTATGTCATAAGACCACGCCGCACATAAACAGGGAACGAGTTTTTACCTTATGATAACCAAACCATTTGCTACGCAAAATATGGGGATATTATTATTAATGACATTCTTTTGAAAACATTTATATGTAAACTTATGAATCTTAGCCGAAATTGTTACCATTATTAAATTTCGGATACGTTAGGCTCTACAAACAAAACTCTTAAAGGCTCGTTTGGAGAATGGATTCCATACAAATGACACGGTGAGGGACTACCTTCCATACAGTACACCTCTAGAGGGATGTACCTAGGATCCAGATACCGAACTCCTATACCAACACAGAACCGGCCTACCCCTTCGCTAAATAGTACGGAATATGACATCACCCCGGTCGTTACCGACCAATCTGAGATGTCTCATAGCATACACAACATACCCAATATACAGAGGGTTATCTAGAAAGGTGATGACCATCTCCTAATGGGAGCGACCCACTTAGCCCTGCCGCATCTACCATGTTTTTTCCATTTCCGATTGATGAGGCCTGAGGTAACGTTTTACCTTTCACATAGCACATTCCACTTTGAATGCCACACTGCCATTCCATGATCATACAACTGATTTCTATAAACGTATAACTCCTGAGCTCGTACATCTCAGGAAAGGGTATTAAGCTAAGAGAAGTTGCCCTCTCCACCACCAAACAGATGATACGTTCATAGAGATCAATCAATGTAATTAGAAATGCAACGTCAAACATTCATCCATATAAGTTGTGCAGCAGCAGGACAAACTGAAGGTACTCTCCTACCACATCCTATCAGGAGCTACCCCTTGGATTAGTAGCGAGAAGTGCTTGCATCGAAGATGTTAAATGAAGAACTACTGCCAAATAATATGATGTGGGAATTTCCCCCAAGGGTCAGTGACAAGCAGCCCTACACTCCATCTTCCAAATCGTATCCATATCTTTACTTCGAATATGTAAATTGGTTCGAAGTGGTCTTCGGATAAGAATCCAACCCCGTAACCAATCATCGATAAAAAGATGTTATGTGAATAGGGAATCATTCTTTTAATTGATTAAGTTCTTTTTATCAAATTCTCCTTTGGAGATATATATTTCTAAAACATTCCTTCCAATATATATGGAATCATTAAACCTCTCTTATTAAATCCTTTGATTACTTAAACCCTTTTTTTAAACTTGGAGTAACTCGAAATCATTTTCATTTGCCGCTTAGGAAATATTTCCAAATCATTTCATTTAAACCTTAGCAAAGATTTCTTAATTCAAAACTCAAAATTTGATTGAGTTAAAACCATGTACAAGAAGATCATCTTTATAGTACGAGTTCCCTCTTCGGGCTTTAACACCTTTTAAATTCCATGAATAGTATGAGTTCCCTCTTCTGGCTTTAACACCAAGTACAAGAAGATCATCTTTATAAAATCCAAGCTGTTTAAATCATGAAAAATATTTTCCTTTATCCTTTTGAAATTTCGATCAAGTAAATCAAATTTACTATCCCCTCCGTCGGGTCAATCTGGATAGACAGGGAGAGTAGGAAACTAGTTTTTCCAATCCCAAGCCTAGACACTATCTCTTTGATACCCATAAGATGGTCAAGTTATTTTATTGACTCAAAATCATTAAAACATTTAATCATTTCATAAATCCTTCAAATTACCTTTAAAACACTTTATTAATCATTTAAAATCATTTACAAAAGATTTGGGAAAGAACGGTTGTGTTCAAAACTATATTTTAAAAGTTCTAGAAAAGTGCTGCGGAAAGTGCTTTTTAAGCTATATTGATCAAAACGACTTTTTATTATTTGAAAATTAATTTTTGTTACTCAAATCACTTTTAAAACATTTTAAAAGATTTAGAAGATTTATTCCATATTTTAAAACAATTTAAAACATCATTTTAAAAGAAATCCAGTTTTGGATTCCGAATTTCAAAATCGGGGTTTTTACAAAATTTGTTTTACTCATATTTCAAAATCTACTTGTCGAAATCTCGATTTTCTTTCTTCGTTGGAAAAATATGGATATAATAGTTTGGAAAATTCTTGTCTCAAAGTATTTCGAGTCATATTTCAACTTTTACACTTGTTTGACTTTTATAGCGTGGAATTGCGAACTACCGTTACGCGACGCGCATATTTTTAACTAAATTTTCCATTTCTTTTCAAACTTTACCATAACACTTTTAAATGCTTACAAAACATTTCAAATACATTTTAAACCATTTTTAATAGGTTTAACAACTCCATATACACCATTACATTAATTCAAGGAAAGTGATTTCCTTTGTGCTTATCTACGTGTATATTAGTGACTTACATACATATTCAACATTCTTGTAAAAACAACCAAACTTGATGATCAAAGCTTATTAAACATCCACTTGCAAACATCATATCATCGTTCAAAATATAATGTAGTAGTTTAGGAGTTCTCACCTTATTTTCCCTTCGAGCTAATATAAAATCGGCTATAGCTCCACTATCTTGAAATCTACGCTCACGATCATTAGCACTATCACCTTTGAAGGGCTCGACCTTGGAAAGGGGACTCATAGCCATGAGTGTAGAAGAGGGAAGGCTCGACCTTGCTTTGGGAAGTGGTAGCCGTGAGTTTGTGGGGGTGGAAAGGAGGTGTTTTGACTTTGTTTTTGAAGTGGATTGATATTATATACATGTGTATATATTTTACTAATAATTTGCCATAACTTGTGCTCATTATTTTCTAAGGCATGAAAGCCATTAAAGAAGCTCTTAGGAAGCTTAAGAAGAAGGAAGAAGATGAATGAAAATGAAGAGAAGAAGGCAGTGTACTTATAAGAAAAAAGAAGAGTGTAAAAGAAGATATGTATACATCACTTTTTTTAAGGCTTCTCCAACACACTTTCCCTTCAAAATGCACGACCAAAGCCCCTACCCCTTGTGCACATCACTTCCATCATCTCATGTATACATATGTTGACTTATTTAAGCTTAAGAAGGAAGCTTACTTAAAATATCTTTGATTTTGTATTATGTATGTATTCTTAAGTGTATAAGTATATATGTAAGTATACATATGTTTATGTGCATGTTAGTGCATGAATTTGTGTGTTATATATGTTTACATGACATATAAACAATGTTGCATTGATTCCGAACAACTTTCGTTTGATAAACCGTTGCCGATTGGAGAACTGATTCCCGGTCATATTTTCACTTATACTTTAACGTACATATATTTGTAAACAAAATTTGAAAAACATTTTCTTATCATTTTAGATGAATTAAAATGATCACATTTCATTTATTAAACCATATAAATTTATATTAACAATTATTTACAAAAATCGCTATTATACCGATAAAGCGATATCGAATTTTTTCCTTATATTTTCAAGTCAAATATATTTCTTTATAAAACTATTATAAATCATTTATTATCACTTTATAACTATTCAAAATGAATTATCATCAGTTAAAATAATTATTGGACAATTAAAATAATTGTTCAATCATTGAATCTCAATTAAAATTCAATAAATCAATTATCATATTTAAGGGCAATTATTAACAATGTTAAAAACACATTTACTTTCAAAAACAAACCAATTGATTTTATTTCATATTCTTATTTAATTACAAAAATAAGAATATGTATCCAGCTCTATGCACGACGTTTCACAATTATAGAGCTGTTGATAAAACAATTTTCAGCCATTTTATCGATTTTAGATTTCGAGGAAAATATTTTGTAAATATTTGTTCAAAAAAAGATTCTTATTATCACTCAAAACAATATTATTTATATTATCAACATTTTATTTAAAAATAAATATAATTTATCAAAATAATAAATTTGCTGGTCGTTACAGACTTCCCTCCTTAAAAGAATTTCGTACCCGAAATTACCCAAAACAAAAACCCAAAGGTTTTGCCCAAAATATTTATTTTTAAACTTTACCCATACGATGTATATAGATCATCCATACACAATACCTGATTCGATCTACTATTCGAATCCACAACTTTACTTCCAATCTAGTATTGATAGAAAACTCAATACTAGATAGAAAAATCAAGCATCCAACCACAAATCCTCATCAATGTTCGTTGTCAAGAATCAAGTGCTAAATCCTCTTTCGGATAAGTGTCAAATACGTCAAAGTTCTACACTCGAATCTTAGATTAAATCATGAGACAAAATAATCCATATACTTCATATGCATTTATTAACCTTTCAAGAATTATTATGAATAAAACTTTCATTCTTTATTCATTCTTTTATAACGATAACCATTTTACATTTTTATTTCCAAATATTTATACTTAAAAACACATTTCTTTTCAAAAGATAAATATCATTTTGTTATAACACATTTCTAGACATATCTTAATGGTTTCTGAAATACTCATTTTCAAAATAATTCATTAAATTAATAAATCACTATAAACTTCCTTTAGCTAATATCAAATATGAAAATTTCTTTATATATATATATTCCCTTTACCTTTACAGTTTCAATATATATAATTATTCATACACTTATTCAGTTGCTTTAAGTATATTTAAAATTTACTTAACAAGTTTCTTTTTCTTACCATTAAAATATAATCAAAGAGATTAAAACATTTACTTCCAAAACATTGTTATAATGAACTTCTCTTTTTATAACATGTTAATTATAATATTTTCTATCTTTTTATAATAGACTCCAGTACTTGTTATTAACTTTAAAATCCCATTATTAAAGATTAGAATATACTCATAAGATTTCTTCCAGAGTGTCATTCAAGGGTTTAAAAACAAATGTTGCCAAAACATCGTTTACTACAAACCCAAAACCATTCGTTATTAACTTTAACTATTTCTTTTAAAGATCAAAGCATACCCATGCTTATTAATTAAGATAACACACTTCGATAAAAATTGACAACCATTAATTTGTCAAATAAGTGATTCACATTATTTTTCTTTTTTTTATAAGATTATACTGATCGAGTAACTCATAAATGATACCAAAGAACTGGGTACTACCAATAGTATCACATATTTCCTTAACAAGAAGGGGAATACTTAAGAGAAGCGTTTACCATCCGAACTTATCTCCTGCCTATTTTAAGTTGCTTTCGAGCCACTTGAATCAATTAATCATAAGATTGTTTTTCGTTTTCAAAATCCTCTTTTAGAAATAATACTATCATTATTCCTTTTCCAAAAATCATTTGAAATTCCTTTCGAAAATACTGAACTTTGAATTCTCCAAAAATTCCTTTATAAAGCATGTTTTATAAACCAAGTTCATAAAATCACTTATGTAAAACATATTTATAAGATTTAAATAAATTCCTTTAATAAACATTTATTATTTATTGAATACCTCATAGTCAAATTGTGAAATTAAATTCACGAGGTGTTCGTGCTTAAACTTTTAAGTTAAACAACCCATCAATTAATGATAATAACTGAGTATTATCCTTTTCTTAATCAAATAACTATATTACTTGAAAAATATACTTTATATTCAAGATACAATCGTTGGTAAAATTTTTAATTTACCAATTTTCAAAGCCAAAATCATTTGGATCATATAGGGATAATCTTCCTTGATCGGAAACCCACCGTTTCTAGGCGGATATTCTGGTTGTTTCTCTTCGTCGCTAGAGAGAACTATGAGGCTATTCTTCTCACCCCAATTCGCTCTAGAGGACTCCCGTTTTGCGTAACTTCCCCCATGTGGTTTACACAAGGCAAACAATTATCCTTTTATACACAAGTAGTATGTAATTGCTAGCGTACTCTTAGGTAGAGAGGTTTGGTCAATACTCAGAAAATGTTTCGAGGTTTCTAAAGATGGCTTTAAAAATTCTTTGTATAAAAGGTTTTATTATTTCGAAAACTCTTTGAAATTTTTCCCAAAATATATCTCTAATGAGTTACTCATCCTAGGGCATTACTAACTCTATCTCTGATGAGTCTTTTACCCCTACCAGGCTCTAGTATTCGCTCAACCTTAGCTCTGATACCAAATTTAAGGACTCGTTTCTTCGACTCCTGGAAGTCGACAATAATACATCCTCGGTATTCACATACCGTAAATCCAAGTGCCGGAGAAGCGGATTTTCAAGGGTAAGAAAGAAAAATAAAGACAAAATATAATCTCACATATATTATTTTAACAAATAATATTTACAGCGGAAATTAAAATACATTTATCAGAATTAATCATGGACAGTTAGAAATTCTTGTCCTTACAATGCAGAATACTATACTACGCAAATGTGGTGGAAATAGACCAAAATCTTCAGAAAAATCTTCTGACTCCATCCTTTGAGCTCCATCTAGCTTTCTTCTAAACTAAACCTAACTACTAGGCAGCCCGAGGAAAATTAGGGCACCTAGAGTTTAAGGAAAGGAAACAAACTCCGGGTCAGTCAAGGGACTGGTGTGAGAACCCAAAATACGCGTTTTCAAAACAAAAAGGTATCTTATAAGACCACGCCGCACATAAACATGGAGTGGGTTTTTACCTTATGATAACCAAACCATTTTCTATGCAAAATATGGGGATATTAATTTTAATGACATTCTTTTGAAAACATTTGCAAGTAAACTTATGAATCTTAGCCGAAATAGTTACCATTATTAAATTTTGGATATGTTATGCTTTACAAACAAAACTCTTACAAGGCTTGTTCGGAGAATGGATTCCATACAAGTGACAAGGTGAGGCACTACCTTCCGTACAGTACACCTCTAGAGGGATGTACCTAGGGTCCAGATACTAAAATCCTATACCAACACAGAACCGGCCTACCCCTTCGTTGGATAGTACTGAATATGACATCACCTTGGTCGTTACTGACCTATCCGAGACGTCTCATTGCATACACAACATACCCGATATATAGAGGGTTATCTAGAAGGGTGATGACCATCTCCTAATAGGAGCGACCCACTTAGCCCTGCTGCATCTACCCTGTTTTGCCATTTCTGATTGATGAGGCTTGAGGTTATGTTTTACCTTTCACATAGCACATTCCACTTTGAATGCCACACTGCCATTCCATGGTCACACAACTGATTTTTACAAACGTATAACTCCTGAGCTCGTACGTCTCAGGAAAGGGTGTTAAGCTAAGAGAAGTTGCCTTCTCCACCACCAAACATATGATACGTTCTTAGAGATTAATCAATGTAATAAGAAATGCAACGTCAGACATTCATTCATACAAGTTGTCCAGGAATAGGACAAATGCAAGGTACTCTCCTACCACATCCTGTAAGGAGTTACCCCTAGGATTAGTAGCGAGAACTCCTTGCATCGAAGACCTTAAATGAGGAAGTACTACCACATAATATGATATGGGAATTTCCCCCGAGGGTCAGTGACAAGCAGCCCGACACTCCATCTTCAAATTCATATCTATATCTTCACTTGAATATGTAAATTGGTTCGAAGTGGTCTTCGGATAGGAATCTGACCCTGGTTCCTTCGAACCAATCATCGATAAAAAGATGTTATGTGAATAGGGAATCATTCTTTTAATTGATTAAGTTATTTTTATCAAAATCTCCTTTGGAGATATATATTTCTAAAACATTCCTTCCAGTATATACAGAATCATTAAACCTCTCTTATCAAATCCTTTGATTACTTAAATAAACCCTTTTTTAAAACTTGGAATAATTCGAAATCATTTTCATTTTCTGCTTAGGAAATATTTCCAACCATTTCATTTAAATCTTAGCAAAGATTTCTCAATTCAAAACTCAAAATTTGATTAAGTTAAAACCATGTTATTTAGGATGTTAATCCAAAATTATTAAATATTAAGTGAATAGAATCTATAAGAATCATCAAATTCTACTCAGTATCAATTCCCATATTCAACAAATACTATGGGTGGAATAACGGTGAAATCACCTTTTAAATTCCACGAATAAGACGAGTTCCCTCTTCGGGCTTTAACAGCGAGTACAAGAAGATCATCTCTATAAAATCCAAGTTGTTCAAATCTTGAAAAATATTTTTCTTTATCTTTTCAAAATTTTGATCCCAGTAAATCAAAATTACTATCCCCTCCGTTAGGCCAGTCTGGATAGCCAGGGAGAGCAGGAAACTGGTTTTTCCAAACCCAAGCCTAGACACTATCTCCTGACACCCAAAAGGCGGTCAAATTATTTGATCGACTCTAAATCATTAAAACATTTATTCATTTCATAAATCCTTCAAATTACCTTTAAAACACTTTATTAATCATTTAAAATCATTTACAAAAGATTTGGGAAAGAACGGTTGCGTTTAAAACAATATTTCAAAAGTTATAGAAAAGTGCTGTGAAAAAGTGCCGCGGAAAGTGCTTTATAAGCTATATTGATCAAAATGACTTTTTATTACTTGAAAATTAATTTTTATTACTCAAATCACTTTTAAAACAATTTAAAAGATTTATAAGATTTATTCCATATTTTTAAATAATTTAAATCATTTTCAAAGAAATCCAGTTTTACTCATATTTCAAAACTTGTTTTACTCATATTTCAAAATCTACTTGTCGAAATCTCGATTTTTTTTCTTCGTTGGAAAACTAGGGATATAATAATTTGGAAAATTCTTATCTCGAATAATTCCGAGTCATATTTCAACTTTTACACTTGTTTGACATTTATAGCGTGAAATCGCGAACTACCGTTACGCGACGCACATATTTTTAACTAAATTTTCCATTTCTTTTCAAACTTCACCATAACACTTTTAAATGCTTACAAAAAATTTCACATACATTTCAAACCATTTTTAATAGGTTGAACAACTCCATATACAACATTACATTAATTCAAGGAAAGTGATTTCCTTTGTGCTTATCTACGTGTATATTCGTGACTTGCATACATATTCAACATTCTTATAAAAACAACCAAAGTTGATGATCAAAGCTTATTAAAAATCCACTTGCAAACATCATATCATCATTCAAAATATAATGTAGTAGTTTAGGAGTTCTCACCCTTATTTTCCCTTCGAGCCAATATAAAATCGGCTATAGCTCCACTATCTCGAAATCTATGCTCACGATCATTAGCACTATCACCTTTGAAGGGCTCGATCTTGGCAAGGGGGCTCATGGCCATGAGTGTAGGAGAGGGAAGGCTCGACCTTGCTTTGGGAAGTGGTGGCCGTGAGTTTGTGGGGGGTGGATAAGAGGTGTTTTGACTTGCTTTTGAAGTGGATTGATATTATATACATGAGTATATATTTTACTAATATTTTGCCATAACTTTTGCTCATTATTTTCTAAGGCATGGAAGCCATTAAAGAAGCTCTTAGGAAGCTTAAGAAGAAGGAAGAAGATGAATGAAAATGAAGAGAAGATGGTAGGGTATTTATAGGAAAAAAGAAGAGTGTAAAAGAAGATACGTATACATCACTTTTTTCAAGGCTTCTCCAACACACTTTCCCTTCAAAATGCACGGTCAAAGCCCCTCCCCCATGTGCACATCACTTCCATCATCTCATGTATGTATATGTTGACTTATTTAAGCTTAAGGAGGAAGCTTACTTAAAATATCTTTGATTTTGTATTATGTATGTATTCTTAAGTATATAAGTATATTTGTATGCATACATATGTTCATGTGCATGTTAGTGGATGCATTTGTATGTTATATATGTGTACATGACATATAAACAACGTTGCATTGATCCCGAACAACTTTCGTTCGATAAACCGTTGCCAATAGGAGAACCGATTCCCGGTCACATTTTCACCTCTACTTTAACGTACATATATTTGTAAACAAAACTTGGAAAACATTTTCTTACCAATTTAGATGAACTAAAACGATCACATTTCATTTATAAAACCATATAAATTTATATTAACAATTATTTACAAAAATCGCTACTATACCGATAAAGCGATATCGATTTTTTTCCTTATATTTTCAAATCGAATATATATCTTTATAAAACTACAATAAATGATTTATTTTTAAACTCTACTCCGAAGAGTAGAGCCCAACCCAACTAGTCCGACCAGAGCCCGGAATGGGAGGTTAGCCTGCCCAGCAAGTAGCATTCGTTTTCCAACCATTTTTGTTGGATTTAACAGGAAACATGAAACACCCCACACCCCTTAGTATACCCAAAAAGGGCACACTAAAGAATATTGTGCGTTATGGGTATAGCTAAAACTTTATAGAGACTAAGATTCACATGACAAATAAATAAAAACAGCGGAAACATTTAAATAGTAACTCATTAAAAATTAAACTTCTTAAATAAGTCATAAAACCGAGTATGTCTCAAATTACCAAATACACATGTCTTATGAAAGATACCATCTCAGTCACATCATCAGAGTACATAAAAATAATCATCCCTCTCAAAAAGTACCAGTACATCAAAATCCAAATGAAAACTGAAAAGAAGAAGAATACATGAAGGACTATGAAAATAATTACTAGCATTTTAAGCAAGGTAAAGATAATAGACTTAGCAACAGTTATAGTATAAAAGGAAATAAAGGAAAAGATAAAGCTGGAATACAATACTGTTTAACTGTTTGCTTTGATAGTGATTGTTTGCACTTGTCTTAGATATCTGCTTTGATTAGGCTGAAATCCTAATCCTATTTTAGTTAGGCTGAAGTCCTAATTCTACCCTTTGATCGGCCTTCAATCTCTGTTGTGCTACTGTGAGCTAGTCCCATCCTATGGGTCCCACAGAAAAATGACACATGTTTAGCATTTTGGAACTTAATAGCGACTTATATCCCTACTTCGAGGCCGTACGCACGGTCACCATCGGTTCGCACTATCTGTTGCTCCCTCTTTTGACCTATTATCTACCTGATTCAGCATAAGCGTGTCTAGCATCACCTCATATGTTGTGAGACTATCAGTCCTAGTCTGATAAGGTCCTGCCCAGTCTCACATAAGTGTTTTGTGAGACCATCAGTCCTAGTCTGAAAGGGAAATGTTTCCAGATATGGGTCATAACAAACAAAATCTAGTTGCGCTCCTTGCCCAAATCCCCCCTCGGTTTGAGCTTCTATTCATTGACCACTTATCTACCTACCTCAGCATAAGCGTGTCCCAGCCTCACCTAATCTATTGTGAGACCATAAGTTCCTGATTGAAGGGGAATGCTGCCGATACGGGTCCTACTTCTATCTTTGCTTATTAACATAGTGTAAGTTTTAAAATAAGCTTCTTCTGTTATTTCTGCTCTGTTTGCTTATTAATTTAATCTAAGTCTTAAAATAAGCCTGTTATCTCTACTATATTTGCTTATTAACTTAACTCTAAGTTTTAAAATAAACCTCTTCTATTATATTTGCTATATTTGCTTATTAACTTAAAAGTTTTAAAATAAGCCTCTTCTTTTCTTTCTGCTTAATTATTACCTACGTTATAATTTCTCTTTTATTTTGTCTTTTTGGTTATAACTACTTGTTATAAACATGCTTGCAAATGTCTCAAATTTCCTATTTCAGTCTATCTTCTTTTTATTATTGTTCTTCTTATTTACATCAAATTTCTGTAAATTTACTGTACCTATATTTTAGTCCATATTAGCGAATTATCCTCTTTTTATTATTTTATTCGCGTAAAAAGAAATAAAAAGAAACTAACATTCACATGCTGAATTCTAACATAAAACAGATGTAAATAAAGTGTAAATAACTGTAAATAATAGTAAATAAATGAATAAAATAGCTGAATAAAATAGACTGAAAAGAATTTAAAAATTAACTGCAGATAACTTGTATAAAAACTGTCTTAAAATTGCAGAAAAACTACAACTATTGAGAACTCTATTATTTTAAATTACTTAAAAATTTAAAATAATTATTTAAACACTCACCTATGGTCCTCTGCTCTAGTCCTTGGTCTTCCTTGATCCACTTCTAGAGCGTAGAATTTTTTAACAAAAAGATCTTCTCCTTAGAATTTTTTTCTTTTTAGGGTCCTGCCTCAGGTAATGAACCCAGATAGGAGAAAATCTGAATGAGAAAAATAGCTTGACCTAGGGTCCTATTTATAGTGTCGCTTAGGGATCTCAGACCGTTGGATTTGAAGATTAAATCTGGTGCAACCACGTCATAGGCATGCTGGGAACTATCGGATGGAAGCACAAACGCACAGGTTTTGAAAAAATTACAAAAACACGTCACTGCTCGAAGCTGGATGATTTCACGTCCATATACTAAGGCGGGTCGACATGCAGGTCGACCCTTGTATGCTAGGGGTCGACCTAGCATAGGTGAGGGTCGACCCTAAGGTCGACCTTGCCTTTATATATATATATATTTTGGTTTTGTTCGTTTTCTTGTTTATTTCGTAACTTCTTCGTTTTAGCTTGGATTTTGACAAACTATATATGGAGATTGACCAGAAAATTACCACGGGCAAATGGTGCAACTCCCATGGTTCAATTTTGAAAATTTCACGAAGTTATTTTATTATTTAATTAATTCATTAATTAATTATTATAGCTTAAATTTCGGGTTGTTACATTCTCCCCTCCTTAAAGGATTTCATCTCCGAAATCTCCAAGGACAGAAGAATGAAATAAATATTTTCATCCAAATTCTATAACCAACTACTCAACCATCATCCATTACATTCATTGTCCTTAAGTTTTTCTAATGCAATTTATGATATATATGCTAATAGTGTGGTGTCAATGTCCCTAACTAATGCAAAAGATTAGGCGGTCTACTGATTCGGTCGAGTTCCTCTTTATGCAATCATGTCCGTGCTATGTATCCAAATGAATGCAAATTTCCTAATGATAACTGATAGTTCTATATGCGTGCTATAATCATCATACAAATGCAACAATCATATGATAATCACCCATCTATAGCAACCATTGAATAAAATAAAATGCAAATGCGCACACATCCATATACATATGCTCTAGCGACCTAGTTAGGCCGATCCCTAAGAGATAATAGTGTCTATTGTAAGTATATGCGTCCATTAGCATCCACTAGCAAACACTTGCAACAACTAGCATCCCTCTTACATAACATGTTCTAATAACATGATTACATCAAATCCTACCATTCATAGGTTAAATCCTAAGATCTACCCTCCCAAAGGATAATAAAGGAAAGAACCTATTCAAAACTAAAGATGGAAATAGGAAATTCAAAATTTATTATCAAAGAGATTTGGTAAGAGGTACGTATTTTCTCCGAATCAAATCATTCTTCTCCGAAGTCTCTATAACCATGTCGGGACCAAGTATCAATCTCTCTGTAGACTCTAACCAACACAAAGGTGACTTGCACGGTCTTCCATAAAGAGCTTCGAAATGTGCCATTCCAATGCTAGCTTGAAAACTATTCTTAGATGCGAATTCCACTAAAGGAAGATGCTCCTTCAAAGTTCCTCCAAAATCAAGAATACACATCCTCAACCACATGTGTCTTACCATCTTGCTAATATCACCTTACTATTCTTTTATAGTTTACACACATGAAGCAACAATCCTAGGTCCTCACTAGTGTCCTATACACTTTACGAAAACTTCTATTATTACTTCTAAAAGTAATCACTGCTATCTCCTACATAGCCTTATACTTTTTCCGTCACACCTAGGAAATGATTCCTATCTACTCCCCATTTAAAAGTTTGGTCTGGTATTTAACATTTCATTTCAAAAACTAAAGCTTCTAAATTTTTAAAACATCAAATCCCAAAATTTTTGCCTTTAAAAGTGTTATTTTCAAGTTTCTATTAAATTCAAAGGTACTTGGTTACTTAACATTTTATCTTTCTAGAATTGCATCCTTACAGCTTTTTGAATTTACATTATTTCCCAAACCTAGAGGGGAAAACATACAAACCATAAATTCAAAACTTATTCCTCGTTTTCTTTTAAAGACCTTTACAGCTTTCCATAAAAATTTGGATTTTTAAATTTAACTGTTACTAATTTTATTTTTCGCTTCCAAAAACCTATTTACTTTTTCACCAAACCATTTTTCTTTAAAATATCTTTAAAATGTCCTCACATGTTTTCAAAACATCTTCTTTTCATAGATTTGCAATTTTGCAAAAACTGAATTAGATAAGAACAATTATTTTATTAAAAACCCTTATCTTTCCAATTACCTAACCTTGGAGGATTTTCTAACTTACTACAAATTGGGACTTTCTAAAAAGGCCCTCTATAATATCTCTCCTTACTAACACCGTCTCTAATTATTACACTTCTTATTACACCTAATGGTTTTATACCTTAATATATTGGAACTACTTTTTTTTATAGGAAACTATTAACGCTAAAACCTTTATGAATCCTTTAAAAGGGGACTCCATGTTTATGTGAAATTATAAGGAACTTATTTTATATTTTTCGAAATAGACTATACAAAATATGGTACTTCCCATACCTTGTACATCTCTTTCACGTATTCCATATAACTTGTACAAAACATCTTTATTTGTAATTTGGTTTCATAGAAAATTATATCATTATTCATTTCATTCTAGTAGATTAAAGTATGTTTAATCTATATTCTCTTATGATAGACATTTTCTATGAAATTTATTAATTTCCTAATATTTAACTTTCACCTTTTTTTTCCAGAAGAACTCATTTTCAATTTTTTTTAATATTTTCATAACTAGAAAACATTTCCTTATACTTATTTAAACAATAAGTGTACTTACAAACCACTTTATTTCTATACTTAGAAATTATCTTCAAAACACATTTTTATTTTGGTCAAAACAGATGTTGCGTAAAACACCGTTACTACAACCCAAAAATACTAGTGTATGGATTCAAAAATAAATACTAATAAATCTCATATACTATGTAAAAACATTTCCTTTGGGAGTCACCGACTATACTAATAGTATTATAATCTATGCCCCCTTTATTTTTCACGAAAACATCTATTACAACAATAAATGTTGTAACCTATGTTTTCGATACTTAATACACTCTAGGTTTTTATATTTAAAATCTTTGTTTCCTTACAAGGAAACTAGCGAGCTATGTATGCTCTATAATTTTTTAAAAAGAATTTCACTTTTAACAAAATTTACATCATATAAAAACCAATTTAAATTCCATACCACTTCTTTTTTTAAAAAAACCCATTATTTTCCTCCTCAAAAATGTTAACAATTATATTTTTCAACTTTTTAATTATAACATTTTCAATTTATTGGGCTAGATATAAAGTGGATTTTCTTCTTACTACCCTAGGAGTACCCTTCCTAAACCTTGGAAATCTCATTTCCTTACTAAAGTCTATTATTCCTATTCCTATTTTATGCTTATGTTTATTCCAAGGTACTACCGTTAAATCCACTTATCTAAAACAATTATAATTTTTGCAATTATTTACACATGGGCTTTCCTCTTTTTTTTTTCCAACTGAATCTATTGTACATCTCCAATCTTTGCCTATTTTGGATTTCCATAATCCGAACCTAAATGTACAAAACTGTTTCTCGAACTCTTCCCTGTGTTGACCTTATCTATGCTTTAAGAAGCGCACTTCCTTCCGCCAAAACGTGACACTCTAAGTATTTTGCCTTCAACTGATGAACGTGAAGTGTACGAAGAACCTCCTCTAGATGAATAACATGCTCTTCCATACTCTTGGAAAACACCAAAATGTCTTCCACAGATACTACTACAAACTCATTTAGGACATTTCCAAAAACTCGGCTCATCAAATCTACAAAATAGGCTGGGGCGTTGGTTAGCCCAAATGGCATAACCAACTACTCATAGAATCCGTCTGATGAAGCCTTTCTCCAATAGCTCACCAATCTGCTTACTTAACTCCTTCCTTTCGTGTGTCTCACGGGCAATGCCACCGACTTAGCATTGTCATTCATATAGATCCTAAAGTCGATCTCTCTCTTAGGGGGTAGTCCCCTAACCTCCTCAAAGACGTCTGGGAAATCTCTAACGACTAGAACGAAATCTAGCTCTCCTAGTGATGAATCAAGGGAATAAAGGAAGCTCAACATGACTAACCCCTGTGGGTAGCAATAAACCTCGAGAGTCCTACCGCTGCATGTCTCCAGTCTGATGAATCTCCTCTCGTAGTCCAATATCGCTCCATAAGTGGATACCCAATCCATCTCCAAAATCATCCCATATCCCGAAAATCCCAATACATAGGCGTCACAGTCAAACTCTATGCCTAGTATAAAAATTTTCAAACCCCTACAAATCATGGATAAATGTGCCGATCCTCCTATGGGGTTTGAAACAATTATAGGGTCTACTAAAATAGAAATATCTAAGTGCAAACAATGAACCAAAGAACTAGAAATGAAAGAGTCTGAATAGTTAAATCCGAAATAGAGATCAGAACCTTCTACAGAGACTTTCCTACCTCGATCCGGTCCACTCCTAGAAGGTGCTGCATCCAAAGCCAGTACTTGCGCTGTAGGTGCGCCTGCTCTCTGCCCCGTCCTATGAGGACAAGCACTACTAAAGCGACCAGGCTACCCACAGTTGAAACACCTCCCTTTCATCATTTTATTCTTACAGTCCTTTGCGCAATGACCAACCAATACACGGTTATTACATTTCCCGCTTTTCTTGATCTGCTTCTAAGGTCCTCCTTCTTTCCTCTTGTCCTTATCCTTCTTGTTCTCCCACCACGACTTCCTAGAGCTTTCTAACTTAGGAACCTCTTTAAGCTCTCCCTTCAGCTGCCAAGATACAGGCTGAACTCTCTATCAGTACTCCAATCCTAACAGCCTAAACATTCGCTCTATATCCTTCTACCTAGCTCGTGCCTCCTCGAAATCCACTGTGCCAGAAAACATCTTGCCTCCTAGACTAGCGAAGTCCTTGAATAGCTTAGAAAAATTAGCTGCTGTTGGTGGATTAATGGGATCTCCACCAGCTGGTGCTGTATTGGGCGCTTGCCCTTGCACTTCTGGTACCGTAGCTCTACGGAACCAATCAGCCATACTATGCAAAGAAAAGAAAATTTAGGCTCGAAAGAATCGAAAGAAGGTTGAA
This sequence comes from Allium fistulosum, assembly GCA_030737815.1. NCBI lineage: Eukaryota > Viridiplantae > Streptophyta > Magnoliopsida > Asparagales > Amaryllidaceae > Allium > Allium fistulosum. The sequence continues at coordinate 415,758,366 of CM060907.1, read as the reverse complement.
CTGGACTTTGAGGGGATTTTTATAAAAACTCTCTTTTATACTTGAAAAACTATTTCTATAATAAGTGTTTCTATCTGAAAAATACTTCTAGCTTGGTGATATGCTTCTTTTAAAAATAGGTTACTTTTGGAAATATACTTATTTTTAAAACAATTTTTTAGAAATCCTATAACCCTAGGCTCTGATACTACGTGAAACACCCCACACCCCTTAGTATACCCAAAAAGGGCACATTAAGGAATATGGTGCGTTATAGGTATAGCTTAAACTTTATAGAGACTAAGATTCACAAGACAAATAAATAAAAACAGCGGAAACATTTAAATAGTAAATCATTAAAAATTAAACTTCATAAATAAGTCATAAAACCGAGCATGTCTCAAAATACCAAATACACATGTCTTATGACAGATACCATCTCAGTCACATCATCAGAGTACATAAAAATAATCATCCCTCTCAAAAAGTACCAGTACATCAAAATCCAAATGAAAACTGAAAAGAAGAAGAATACATGAAGAACATGAAGAACTCCAGAAATATCTCCAAGCAAGTCTGAAATCTAATGCCCTCGATTCTGCTGGCCTATGGGGGAAAAAGAGGAAATAGAGAAGTGGGTAAGATTATAAGTCTGGTGAGTGGAAGTAATTACTAGCATTTTTAAGCAAGGTAAAGATAATAGACTTAGCAACAGTTATAGTATAAAAGGAAATAAAGGAAAAGATAAAGCTGGAATAAAATACTGTTTAACTGTTTGCTTTGATAGTGATAGTTTGCACTTGTCTTAGATATCTGCTTTGATTAGGCTGAAATCCTAATCCTATTTTAGTTAGGCCGAAGTCCTAATTCTACCCTTTGATCGGCCTTCAATATCTATTGTGCCACTGTGAGCTAGTCCCATCCTGTGGGTCCCACAGCAAAAAGACACCTGTTTAGCATTTTGGAACTTAATAGCGACTTATATCCCTACTTCGAGGCCGTACGCTTGGTCACCATCGGTTCGCACTATCTGTTGCTCCCTCTTTTGACCTATTATCTACCTGCTTCAGCATAAGCGTGTCCCGCCTCACCTGATCTGTTGTGAGACTATCAGTCCTATTCTTATAAGGTCCTGCCCAGTCTCACCTAAGTGTTTTGTGAGACCATCAGTCCTAGTCTGAAAGGGAAATGCTGCCGGATATGGGTCCTAACAAACAAAATCTAGTTGCACTCCTTGCCCAAATCCCCCCTCGGTTTGAGCTTCTATTCATTGACCACTTATCTACCTACTTTAGCATAAGCGTGTCCCAGCCTCACCTAATCTATTGTGAGACCATCAGTTCCTGACTGAAGGGGAATGCTGCCGGTACGGGTCCTACTTCTATCTTTGCTTATTAACTTAGTGTAAGTTTTAAAATAAGCTTCTTCTGTTATTTATGCTCTGTTTGCTTATTAACTTAATCCAAGTCTTAAAATAAGCCTCTTCTGTTATCTCTGCTCTATTTTCTTATTAACTTAACTCTAAGTTTTAAAATAAGACTCTTCTGTTATCTTTGCTATATTTGCTTATTAACTTAGCTCTAAGTTTTAAAATAATCCTCTTATGTTCTTTTTGCTTAATTATAACCAATGTTATAATTTCTTTTTTATTCTGTCTTTTTAGTTATAACTACTAGTTATAAACATGCTTGCAGATGTCTCAAATTTGCCTATTTTAGTCTATCTTCTTTTTATTATAGTTCTTCTTATTCACATCAAATTTCTGTAAATATAGTGTTCTTATATTTTTGTCCATATTAGCAAACTATCCTCTTTTTATTATCTTATTCACGTAAAAAGGAATAAAAAGAAACTTACATTTACAGGCTAAATTGTAACATAAAACAAATGTAAATAAAGTGTAAATAACTGTAAATAAATGAACAAAATAGCTAAATTGAAAATATCTGAATAAAATAGACTGAAAAGAACTTTAAAATCTAACTGCAAATAACTTGTATAAAAACTGTCTCAAAATTGCAGAAAAACTACAACTATTGAGAACTCTATTACTTTAAATTACTTAAAAATCTAAAATAATTACTTAAACACTCACCTGTGGTCCTATGCTCTAGTCCTTGGTCTTCCTTGAACCACTTCTAGAGCGTAGAATATTTTTAACAAAAAGATCTTCTCCTAAGAAAATTTTTCATTTTAGGGTCCAGCCTCAGGCAATGAATCCAGATTGGAGAAAATCTTAACGAGAAAAATAGTTAGGCCTATGGTCTTATTTATAGTGTCGCTTGAGGATTTCAGACCATTGGATTTGAAGATTAAATCTGGTGCAACCACGTCATAGGCTCGCTGGGAGCTGTCGGATGGAAGCACGAATGTACAGGATTCGAAAAAATTGCAAAAACACGTCACTGCTCGAAGCTGGAGGATTTCACATCCATATACTAAGGCGGGTCGACATGCAAGGCGACCCTTGTATGCTAAGGGACGACCTATAGGTCGACCTAGCATAGGTGAGGGTCGACCCTAAGGTCGACCTTGCCTTTATTTTTATTTTGGTTTTGTTCGTTTTCTTGTTTATTTCGTAACTTCTTCGTTTTAGCTCGAATTTTGACAAACTATATATGGAAATTGACCAAAAAATTACCACGGACACAATAGTGCAACTTGCATGGCTCAATTATGATAATTTCATGAAGTTATTTTATTATTTAATTAATTCGTTAATTAATTACTATAGCTTAAATTTTGGGTTGTTACAAAACACAACTTCCCGCCTTAAGGGAGTAGGGCAGGTGGGTATCGAACTCGTGACCTCGTTAAAAAGTTGCAAGTGTCTCTACCACTGCGCCAATACTGCGGACATTATAAATGATTTATTATCACTTTATAACTATTCAAAATGAATTATCATCATTTAAAAGAATTATTTGGACAATTAAAATAAACTTTTAATCATTAATCTCAATTAAAATTCAATAAATCAATTATCATATTTAAGGGCATTATTAACTATGTTAAAAACACATTTACTTTAAAAAACAAATCAATTGATTTTATTTGATATTCTTATTTAGTTACAAAAATAAAAGTATGTATCTAGCTCTGTGCACAACGTTTTACAATTATAGAGCTGGTTATTGATAAAACAATTTTCAGCCATTTTATAGATTTAGATTTCGAGGAAAATATTTTGTAAATATTTATTCAAAACAAGATTACTATTACTTATTATCACTCAAAGCAATATTATTTTTATTATCAACCTTATAATTAAAAATAAATATAATTTATCAAAATGATAAATTTGCGGGTCGTTACATAGTTTTTTTTAATATTTAAATTAATGGTTAATATGTATAACTTTTAGGATACTTATCATACTATAATCTTTGGATGCATGTGAATGGTCAAAGTAATATTATTCATTTTTTCCTTTTTCTCCCTAAGAACCCAATTTGTACGGTGTGTTTATCAACCCTATTAGAAAATGGTAGTTTTCTATAATTCAATGACTACTGATAGTGTATTTGATAGAACAGTCTTACTAACTAATAGCGATTGCGCATATTAATTGAAAGATATTCAATTTTCAAACATGTTGATTATCCTCAAATCTATATTCGCCGGCATTTGAGTGTTCCTAAAACCACTGATTACAAATATCAATATAAAATAATCTTTCAATCTATAAAAGATCGAATAATCAAATGAAATTTGGATAAAAAATCCAACCAAGGTACAAACATAAGGATTTAGAAATATGTATCCATCCTCTTAAGCAGACCTAATGTTGTTGTTCACATTTTTACATGGCAATGAGAGAAGCAGAGTGAAAGGGGAGATTTTGAGGAAGACGTTAAATAGAAGATTTATTGAAAATTATAATTGAAAGAGTTAGAGACAATTAGATAAAAATTTAACTGGAAAGATGGTCGATATATTTAGTTCATGGAAGCAGTGGAAAGCATCACCCGGGCTTTACGAAAACGTAGGGTCAAGGGTTAACAAAAATATCCTTTGGTTATTATTGTTGTTTATGAGGTTTCGTAATATAAAAAGCTTCAACATGGAATATTCCAATTATATATAGATAAACATACATACATATATATAATATACACATATATGTGTATGTGCAATTAAATATAATGTGCACATGGTTTAACAAGCCCATGTATAGATTGTATGATTTACATCGCAACAGATAAGTTCACCACTCGTATATACAAGTGTGTTATCTGAATGTTTACACATATGTGCATTAAAATATAATAAGACATATATATATATATTATAAAATACTAAATGTAATTAATTAAATACAAAACACTGTAAGTATACACACACACATTTATTTACATTTATGAGTATAATTAAATTTTAAAATTATTATATATATATATATTATATATAATACTTTGGGATTTATAATATTCTTAAAATATGAATGATTTTTTTAAATAATATATATATATATATATATATATATATATATATATATATATATATATATATATATATGTGTGTGTGTGTGTGTATGCATGCGTGTATATATGCATAAATATGTAATAAGTTATACACACACACTGATACATACATACATACATATATATATGTATATATGTATGTATGTATGTATGTACAAAATAAACAATAAAATTTATATATAAATTTTTTTGTTTGCTCTCGATCCAGATCTACATTTATACAAAAAATTGGTGGTTTTAATTATTTAATTGTAAAACAATTGTAAAATCACATGAAATTATTTTATGAAAATAAATAAATTTTGTATTTCTTGAAGGAAATATGTTATAATATTAAATTAAAATTTGGATCAAAATTATTATTTTGTAAATTTATATAATTGTATTTTACAATTATATAAATAATTTAAATCAAATAAATATTATATATATATACATAAATACACACACACACACAGATATATATATATATATATATCTAATAATAATAATATTTCATGCCAAAAGTTAATTTTCACATAAATGATTTTTTCCAAAAATTAAAACGTGAATTATATATTTATAATCATATTAAACTAAGACCTAGATAACTAAATGAATTAAATAATATTATTTGATAAAAAATATTTTTTTAATTCTCTACTTGAAACTTATTTTTATCATAATTTTTTTAATTTTTAAAACATGCATTATATATTTATAATTATTTTAAATTATACCTGAGGTAATTAAATCATTTAAATAAAATTATTTAATTAAAAATTATTTCCTTTATCCATGACCGTGAGCACTATAATATTGGCAAATATAATTTTTTTTATTAACGCACATATATGCAAACAACCATCATATGTGACAAAAATAATTATACACTGATCCATAGTATATCTGATAAGCTGATATATAGAACAATAATTAAATAAGAATTAATATGAGTTGGTAAATCGAATAATTACCTTTCACCAATGCGAAAAGATCAAACCTTGAAGCACTGAAATGAACTCTTGAATCAAATTCTAATTCTGAAGGTGTCGTCTCCCAAATTGCTAACCTCTGTCAATTAGTGTTGAATTTGAAGTGAATTTGTTGTTTGAATTTTTGAGGTTAGGATGGGATATTAATGGCCGAAAATTTGTAGCAAAGAGAAGAGCAAAACGTGATGATTTGAGAGGGATAAGATCTAAATAAAAAGGAGAGGCTAATGAGTGAAAAGAGGATCATGATCCTAAAATCTCTCACTCTATCTTTTCCCTTTTCAAATAAAAAACCCTCCCTATCTTAATTAATTTACTACACTTACAAATTAATTAAATCGAGTGGTAAAAAAGTGTATTCAACGTTTCGGTAGTGTGACACATAGGTGTAAATTTGGTAAGCGATTAATATCGAACGATTTGAATACTAACATTCATACGTCACATAGCAGGTGGTGTGACATTATATGCAAACATTTTAATTTACTTAGTTTCGGTAAAATCCAATTTTACTTTGTTAAGCATTGCCTGTTTTCGATAATTATTTACACTAATTCTTTTCATCGGAACTATATCACTATGGACTTATAGAATTTGGTAATGGTCAAAATCCCAATATCATCCATGTTAAATTCTATAGTCCAAACGCAAAGTTCTTGGTTCAATAATAATAATTATTACTAACCAAAATATTGAGGCCAGAGAATTTGACTTTGAGTTGACTTCAGTTGACAATGATACTAACCTCATATAACTATGGAGATGAATCCTCTCTTGAATAGTGTTTCACTTCCAATGCTTCCACTCGACCCAACTATAGTCATTCGATGGACGTCATTGTATGATTTAACTATAATCAAAGCCAAACTTCCAAATTAAAGATCAATAGTATTCTCAAGTTAATAGAACTATGTAATTTTGGCACGTCGATAATTTCTGTTTGACCTTAGTTATATTAACCAACAGAAAATAACAAGAGAGTCATTCCATAGTTATCTAATAATTATCAGTACATAACCCCTTGGTGCTTCCAACAGTCATGAGTAATACACTGCCCAGCATTTGGAGAGCATTACATACTCTGGTCTCAACAAATGCATTGATATCCAATCTCGATACATCTTGACTAGGAATATTTAAAACGGTATGTTTATTTTATTGTGATAAATCACTCATGGTTACAAACCATTATAACTACTATCATAAAATATACCAATTATGGATTTTCTATTAAATATAATTTTAATTAAATTAATTAATTAACATAACATATTATATCAAGTGTATTATGGAAAGAAAACATATTTTATTTTGAACAAGATTGGTTATCAAGTTAGGTATATGAAAAAATTACATAATTGCCCTTAGAGAATACCCCTAAACTATAAATCTGCCAATTGTACTTGGTGTTAATTATGGAATCTCCATCCCATCCCTTTGATTAGTTTGATGGGAAATGATCAAGTTAGACCCTTCGTGAATGGATCTACCATGTTGGTTTAATTAACTACTCTGTCAGTCAACTCTTTACGATGTTGATAAACTACCTTTATCATGTGGAACTATTCAGAGTATGTTTCTTGACTTCCAATGAGCTCTTACTCTTATATTGTTATCATATCATAATGATGTAGTATTCTTAATACTTGGAATCACTCCTAGCTCAGTTATAAATTTGTGCATTTATATTTATGTTGTTGCGGTGCTATTCATGGCGATGTACTTAGCCTTTCATTGAACCAACCACATCATTTCGTTTGGAACATTTCCAACTAAAAGCTTCTTAATTGGTTTGAAAATGAATTTAATATTGACATACCATAATGATAGTACTTATGAAGTTTGAGTTCTAACACTCTTTCCTAATGATTTCGTTGTTTCTATAAATAATTCTCTAGTGTTTTGTAAATACTTGAGAACACTCTAAATCACCGTTTAGTGATATTAATTCAGATTTGATATTTGTTTCATGCATCAAATACACAGACAAATTTTGTTATTATAGACAATTCAACATGTATGATAATTCCTATTGTAAATACATAAGGAATCCATCTTATACGTTCCATATTAAATATTTTAATATGGTGTCCTTGTATTTTGTAACGAACCGGATTTTTGAAAGGTTTATAATTAAATATCGGAATTATTTAAATATTTAAATCGATTTAATGTGAATAAAAATGATTTCGAAAGCTTATTTAAATTCTGTTTAAATAAGAATGATTATGGAAAGCGTTTAATTTAGAATTAAACGTGATTAAGTTTTTTAATAATAACTCATTTTAATTAACATGTGAAATTATCATTCTAAGGCACTGCCTAAGATTTTTATGTAACTAGTGCCATTGGATTCGGAATAATGAATTATTGAACGTCGATAAGTTTCATGACGATCGAACGTGCTGTGTGGTTGTGCATGCTCGAAACACGTAGCATTTAAATCAAAAGAATAAAATATATTATAAATTTCACTATAAATACATCATCAACCCTAACCTATTTTCAAACTTCCACTTCCCTCCCACATTTTTTATTTCGTTCATCATTTTGCCTGCCGCCACCATTTATTCTCTTCGATAAATTTAATTGAGCTCAATACTTAATGAAATCATGTGATCCTGGATTCGTCGGCTTCGTACGGTCGAGGGCTACATTTCCCTATGGTTTTGGAAGAGATTGAGCTCAACAGTGTTTGACTTGGTCTTGGTAGTACTAGGGCAAGGCGTAGGAGAAGATAGAGGAGGCGATCGGGTTCGTCGTCGATGGCGATGTTCTTTTAAAGCGTAGACGAGTTCGTGGGCATAGCATAAGGTGGTGTGGCTACCGATATTGGATTGCGACATTGAACGGTGTTGGGGAGAAGCTATGTATGACGAACATGGTTTTCAACCCTAGAAATTCGACACTAATGCGTCCGCTGTATTTTTTGCCGAGCATTCAAGTGCTGGAAAAACCGATCGTTAAGGGTAAAATGAAAAAGAAGATAGAACAGAATCTTACACGAATGGAATAACATATATTATTTCAATATATAATCTTTATAGTGGAAATTTTAAATACATACATTAGAGTCTATCCTAATCTCAACCTGGAAAGTTATAAATACCTGTACTAACTAATCCTGAATACAAATAGTAAACAAATGCAGTGGAAATAGAAAAGATAACCATATACAGAGGAAACTCCAACTCCTACTCCAAGCTCCTCCAAATTGTTCCAAGCTAGACCCGAACTACTTGGCCGCTCGAAAAAATAAAGCACCTAGAGTTTAAGGGAAAAGAAAATAAACTCTGGGTCAATCATGAGACTGGTGTGAGAAAACTCAAAACAAGGATATATTCGAAAACAAAGGGTATCTCATAAGACCACGCCATAAATAAACACAGACGGGTTTTTACCTTAAGATAACCAAACCATTTGCTATGCAAATTCAGAGATATTATTTTTAATGACATTCTTTGAAAACTCTTTCAAATAAACATATATAATCTAAGCTGAAATTGTTACATTTATTAAGTTCCAGCATAATAGGTTCACAACTAAAACTTAAAGGCTCGTATTGGAAAATGGATTCCATACAATAACAAGGTAAAGGACTACCTTCCTACAGTACATCTTTAGAGGGATGCACCTGAGGCTTCAACTTCTACCATCACAGAGCCAACTCATCTTTACCATAGATAGTACCAAATATATCATCACCATGGTCGTTCCTAACCTATCCATGGCCACAACATACATAAAAAACTCGATATATAGAGGGTAATCTAGAAAGATGATGAACATCTCCTAATGGGAGCAACCTACTTAGCCATGTTCCATCTACACTGTTTTTTCCATTAACGATATGTGAGGCTTGAAGTTCCATTTTACCATTCACATGACAAATCCCACTTTGAATGTCACATTACCATTTCCGATGACAGACTAATTGATTTTAACAAAAGTACAACCTCTGAGATCGTATGTCTCAGATATGGGTGTTAGTATAAGAGGGGTTACCTCCTACACCACCAAATAGATATACGTTTGTACAAACCAATGTACGTGGTCTTAGAAATGCAATGTCAGACACTCATCCATACAAGTTGTCCAGGCAGAGGACAAACCGAAGGCACTTCTCCTACTGCACCCTATTTGGTAATCACCCCTAGCATTAGTAGCGAGTAGTCCTTCCGTTGAAGCTTTCAAATTGAAGGAACCGCTGCCGCCATATATATAATAAGGGAATTACCGAGAGGTTAGTGATAATCAGCCTAACATTATGAAGATCTCCCTCTTCAAAATCATTGCCTTCAACATGTTTTCACTTTCGAACGTATATTGGTTCGAAGTGGTTTTCAGAAAGGAATTACCCAAATCCAATCCCGGTTTCTCCAATACAATTATTGATAAAAGATGTCGAGCATATGGGTGATTATTGTTCAATTAATCAATATCTTATATCCAAGTAAAATATATCTATAGAGATATACATCTTTAAATCATATTCTATTTCAGTATATATAAAATAATTAATCCTCTTTTATCAAATCCTTTGGTTAAGTAAAACCCCTTTTTAAATTTGGAAATACCAAAACATTTCATCTTTAGTTACTTAGGAAAAGTATAATTCAAATCTTAATGAAGATTTCACATTTCCAAAACATATCATTAATGGATCAAAAACAATGTTATTTAAGACATCGCTTTCTATAAACCCAAACCACTTAGTATTGAACAAGGGATCCAAAAATTTTAGACTGATTATACCCAATACTAATTTCCGTGTTCAACCTATACTATTCGACAAATAACGGTGAAATCACTTTTAAATTCCTACGAATAGTACGAGTTCCCTCCTCGGAATTTTATACGAAGTTTAACCAGAATGTTTTCTGTAAAAACCAAAATCCTATTTTAAATCTTGTTTAACTTTTGGAAAGCTCAAAATCTCTTTTTATCTTAGGGAGATATGGCCCGAGTAAATCAAATTTACCATCCCCTCCGTTGGGCCAGTCTAGATAGCTAGAGCGGAACCCAAACACTGGTTGTCCAAGCTTGAGTCTAGAGACTATTTCTCTATCACCCATATGGTGGTCAAGTTATTTGATCAACTCTAAACTCTTATATATGATTTTTTTGGAGATGATTTTCATTTACTTAACAAAATTCCAAATATTGTTTAAAATAATTTTCCCCTAACATTTATTTAATCCTTGAAAATAATTATAAAACTTCCAAATTATATTCAAAATACTTAATTATTAATTTGAAAAGATTACTAAAAAGATTGGGAAAGAATAATTAAGTTAAAACCATAGTTTGCAAAAGTTACCGAAACTGCTGCGAATACTGTTGTTAAAACTTCTTTGTCCAAAACACCAATTCCATTTCATATATGTCCATTTTTATAACTCAAATCCCTTTTAAAACAATTTAACATATTTATAAAATTTATTTCATATTTTTAGATATTTAAAAATATCAATTTTAAAGCATTTGCCACTTTGGTTACAAAATTGCCAAATCACGATGTTTTTAAAAAACTTGATTTTAACATAACTTAAATTCTATTCAATGGAATCATGATTTTTCTTCTTCATTTAAAAACTATAGTTATAATAGTTTGGAAAGTTCTTATTTCGAATAATTCTGAGATATATTCCATTCTAAACATTGATTTAACTTTTATGGCATCAAATCGTGAACTACCGCTACGCGACGCGCTTATTTTGACTCCATTTTCGAATCTTTTCCAAACTTTACCAAACGAGTTTTAATGTTTGTAAAACATTTATAAACCATTTTAAACCATTGCATTCATGTTTAAATAGGTTTAACTTTTTCGTAACACTTTTATAATTCATAGGGGAAAGTGATTTCCTTTGTGGAAATTCGACGTGTATTTAACATGAATCACAACCAAACAAATATATTATCGCATCCAAAACACGATGATCAAACATAGAAAACAATCATAGAAAATATATTATATCATCACATAATTTATACTAAATTAGCGAAGTAATTCTCACCTTCATTGGTTTCTAGATTTACTAAATTGGATTATAGTTTCGCTATCACCGCACTGAAGCTTAGGATCGGCCCTAGAACCTATGAAAGTGTACGACCCTGCTTGGTTGGAGGGATGGAGTTCGGCCTAAGGGGTGTGCAAGGGTGGCCGTGAGTTTATGATTGGTAAAGGAGGAGTTTAAACTTGCTTTTGAGGTGAATTGATATCCTATGCTTGTATAAAAAAAATTCTCTTCTACTTGCAATACTTTGCCATAACTTCATTATTGTGAGAAGCTATTGAAATACCTTGGAAGAAGAAGAAGAAGATGGTGTGAAGAAATGAGAATATGGAGGGTGGTATTTATAGGAAAAATAAGTGAACAAATATCTAAATGTGGAATTACCAAACTAATCCTAACCTATTCCACTCCCACATGCACGACCACCCCCTTGTCCTCCTCTACATGTGCTTGATTGATGATGGTAGGTACGAAGGTGATGGTTAGTTTGCTTTTAGGATGCTTAAGTAGAAAGAAAAGTGTAAAATATCATGATATTTTATGATATATATATATATATATATATATATAAAAGTGTGTATGTGTATTAAATATGTTTATATGTGTGTGTATATGTTAGTGCATATATGTTCATGTTATATATGTGCACAAGACATATAAACAACATTGCGATCACTTTGAACAACTTCCGTTCGTTGAACCGTTGAAAATCTGGAAGTCGATTCCTAGTCACATATTTACTTATTAATTAGATTGCATATAAATGGAATTTTTTTTTGAAAAATAATTTCTTATCATTAGTAATTAATTAAAACGATCATATTTGACTTATAAAACCATGTAAATCAATATTAAACAAGTGTTTACAAAAAGTGTTGTCATATCGACCAAGCGTTATGAATTTTCTTACATCTTTCTAAAAAAAGTATATACATTTATAAAACTATCATAAATCAATTATTATCACTATATAATAACTAAAATGAATTATTATCATTTTAAGACAATTATTTGATTATTTAAACTTAATTTAAAATTCAAAAAAATACATAAAAGTGATGATATCTTTGATGATGTCATAAATATATTTTATTTTAAAAATAAAATAAATAATTTTTATTTTATATTCTTGCTTAAATGGATAATTAAGTATATGTATCCAGTTCCGTTCACTTTAATATTGAGAAAATCTCAATTTTTCTTAAAACTGTTTTTCGTCATTTTTCCGATGAAAACCCCCAAACATCCATATTTATTAATATATCTTTAAAACAAGTTTACCATCATTATTTATGGTTCAAAACATTATAATATTTATTATAAAATATTTTATTTGAATATTTCAAATATAGATATAATTTATCAAAGTGATAGATTTGGGGTGGTTACAGACTTCCCTCCTTAAAATAATTTCGTCCCCGAAATTACAGCTAACCAAAAACTCGGTAAAAACATTATTTTAAATTTCAAATATAAACCCGTGTTATGCTCATGGATTATTTGTATGCACTATCTAATTCGATCTTAAATTCAAACATACCACTTTGCTTTTGAATTTTCATTGATCCTCTGATTCTCTAATGCGTACTTTGATCAGGCTCAGAAGCTTTTATTTTCCTTGCAAAATTTTGGTTCAAGTTCTTAAATATTTCATAAAAAAACAGTTTTATCTTACAAAGAAAATTCTCTTTTTAGATTTTGTTTCCCTTATCAAGAATTCTCATAAAGTGATTTATGAAATTGCAAACGAGAGATGTTATAAAAAAAGATCGTCTTGATATTATATAAGCCTTAGTACATAGGTCAATCCTTAACTTACACCCATGATCCACAAGTTATCTTTACATGGGTCATCATATCTTACATAAGTCATCACAGATCATCTTAACCATACCTTTTCATACTAGAAACAATACAAAGCCATCATACTACTACTTAAATAATATATTAGATATATATCACCAAACTTCAAATCATATCACAAAACCCAACTATTCTTTTGATTCTGATGCTGATGGTCCATTCCAATTTCCAAACTCAAATAGAACTTCCTCCATATAGTCTTCATTATCACTTTCTTGCTCATTATCCGCTTCATTTCCATCCTCTTCTTTGTGCAGTAAATCCCATCCCATTGGTTGCCAAGGCTGTCCTTGGAGAATCCATGGAATATGTCCTAATCCAATTGGTACTTCGGGCAAAACTTCTCCTTCAGCTAACTCTTCTAAACCTTGAACTCCCTCATCCCAAGGATTCTCAGCTTCTTCCTCATACTCTTTTATATCATCCCAATTGATGTATGAACTTAATGATTCTTCATGCGAAACGACATTATCATTTTCACCCATTTACTAAACGATGTTGCTATCACCACTACTGTTATTTGATTCACTTGATATCTCATCAATCCATGCGTCATATGTAGCAGTCTTGACTATTTATCGTAGCATTTAGGTCCTCCTCGGGCTTGGGCTCTTCTTCTATTGGTTCTTCATCGGGAATTTCCTTCTCATCTTATTTGGGTTCTGAACTTGCTGGATAGGTGATCCATATCCTATCTGAAATTTCTTGTGGCAACAATACTGGTTCTAACTCCATGATTATTTCTACGTTTTCTGATGTTTGGGTGGTTTCTTTTCACTGGATATCATAAAAAGTTCTAGAGTCTCGGGTTGTATAAGTATCCCAGCCTTAGGATAACCATCTTTATCGAGATGAGTGTACTGATCAGGCTCTTCCTCTATATATGGCAAACTCTTGCTGGGTGGCCAAGATTCAGGTTCTTCATCATTGGAAAGAATTATCGAATCATCTCTTTCACCTCAGTCGACTCTTGATGATTCCTCCTTGGAATACATTCCTCCGTAACTAAAAGGCTTCTACAATTATAAACAAAAAAATACTTAGACACTAAGTATTTTAATTGTCCTAACTCAATCTAATTTCAGATTATTAATCTAGGTTTATCCTAACACAAATCCATTTTAACTGCACTATTTTAAAGAGAATAATTCACTAAGCACTTTTTTCCCTAAACCAATATTCGATTAATACTTAGAAAACAAATCAAGATCTTTGTTCAATCGATTATTAAAGATAGTTTTTCTAACTTAGATCTCTTTCCATGATATCCATGTCTAAATGTTTTATCTTTTCCAAAAATCCTTTGAAATCTTTACCAAACATTTCCCAAACATTGTTATTATCACCTTTCAAAATCCTTTGAAAACTCCTTTTAAAAACCTCTTAGATAAAAGTTCTCATTATCTAACTCCTTAGATTTTATTTATATCCCTTATTATTCTTAATCCTTTCTACATTATTATTAAACATCTTATAGTCAAATTGAAATTCTAATCACTAGATGTTCATACATAGATTTAACTAACCAGATTTTAAACAATTATCCAATTTACAACTTAACAACCTAACTAACTATTTTTCAAAATATATTCTTTATATACAAAATATTAACTTAGGTAAAATTATTTCATTTACCATAATTTCAAAACAAATCATTTATATATAGCATTAATAAATACACGCTCTTATATAATGCTCAATACTCATTCTAGGGTGTCACTTACTCTATCTCTAATGAGTTACTCATCTTAGGGTATTACTAATCCTATCTCTGATGAGATTTTCCCCTATCAGGCTCAAGCGTTCACTTAACCTAAGCTTTGATACAAAATGCAACGAACGAGTTTTTTGACCCTCGAAAACCTATACTAATACGTCCACTTTATTGCATGTCGAGCAATCAAGTGTCGGAAAAACCAATTGTTAAGGATAATAAGAAAAGGAAGATAGAACAAAATCTTACACGAATGGAATAACATATATTAATTCAATATATAAACTTTACAATGGATATTTTAAAGGGATAGTTTGGGTCACATCCCTGTTTAGTTTCAAAATAGAGAAAACATCCTCCCAAAATAAACTTATGTTTCTAGTCCCTATTTTCAAATCCGCCTACACCAAAAGATCCAAATACCCTTTACGTTTTTAGCATTTCAAACGTGCATAAATTTTTGTGGAAACATTAGATCAGCATACCGTTTTCACCAAAAAATCATAAATTTTACAATCTTTAAAATGAGATCCGTTGTTGATACCAAAAAATCATATTTGTAGTAAGGCTGCAATTATTCCATATATTTGCAAAGAATTCTGCAATTTTTGAAAAACATCAATATTTTTCAAATGTCAGCAATTATTCCATATAATTGCAGACTTTTATGCAATTATATAGAGTAATTGCTGACTTCTGTGCAATTATATTAAATAATTGTAGACTTCTCTGTTATTATTCCATATAGTTGCAGACTTTTCTGCAATTATTCCATATACTTACCATCTTCAGCAATTATATGAAATAATCATCAATTTATCTTTAAATGTCAGCAATTATTCCATATAATTGCAGACTTTTATGCAATTATATGGAATAATTGCAGACTTTTATGTAATTCAGTAGAATAATTGTAGACTTTTCTGCTATTATTCCATACAATTATAGACTTTTCTGCAATTAAATGGAATAATTGCAGACTTTTCTGCAATTATTCCATACAATTGTATACTTTTATGCAATTATATCGAATAATTGCAGAAAAGTCTGCAATTATTCCAAGTAATCACAGAAAAGTGCAACTATACCATATAATTGCAGTCTTTTCTGCAATTATTGCATATAAGTGCAACTATACCAAGGATCCGCGAATAACTTGGCCTGCCGTTGCTTTTACATATGCTTATTGCCCCTCATTAGAAAGATAATAAAATTTGTGGTTTAATGGTGAAAACGGTTTGTTAATCTGTAGTTTCTACAACAAATTACCGCGTTTAAAGATTGATAATTAATGGGTTGCAAATTTTAATTATGGATGTGAGAATAACATCCACATATGAAAAACCAACGTTCATCCATGAAGCAGAGTGGTATTTTAGGGAAGAAAATTATAGTATTTGAAAATAGGGATGTAATTTATATCTTTTTTTGGAGGAGGTTTTGTGTATTAACTTTGATTTTAGGTATGTGTCCCTTATTTTCACTATTTTAAATACATACATCGTAGTCTATCATAATCTCGGCTTGGACAGTTATAAATACCGATCCCTAATAATGCTGAATACAAATAGTAAATAAATGCAACGGAAATGGAAATGGATAACCATCTACTGAGGAAACTCCGGCTCTTGCTCCAAGCTCCTCCAAAATGTTTCAATCTAGACCTGAACTACTTGGCTGCTTGGAAGAATGGGCACCTAGAGTTTAAGGGTCAGTCATGGTACTGGTGTGAGAAATCTCAAAACAAAGATATTTTTGAAAACAAAGGGTATCTTATAGGACTACGCCACACATAAACATGGACAGGATTTTACCTTATGACAAACAAACCATTTGCCATGAAAATTTAGAGATATTACTTTTAATGACATTCTTTGAAAAATCTTTCAAATAAATATATATAAGTTTGCTGAAATTTTTACATTTATTAAATTACAGCATAATAGCTTTACAACTAAAAACATAAAGGCTCGTATTGGAGAATGGATTCCATACAATGATAAGGTAAGGGACTGCCTTCCTACAGTACATCTCTAGAGGGATGTACCTAAGGCTTCAACTTTTACCAACACAGAACCGGCCTACCATTACCATAGATAGTACCGAATATGTCATCACCTTGGTCGTTTCCGACCTATCCATGGCCACAGGAAACACAACAAACCCGATATATAGAGGCAATCTAGAAAGGTGATGAACATCTCCAAATAGGAGCGACCCACTTAGCCCTACCACATCTATTCTGTTTTTGCCATTACCAATGTGTGAGGCTTGAAGCGACGTTTTACCTTTCACATGACAAATCCCACTTTGAATGCCACATTTCCATGTCCAACGACACACTGATTGATTTCTACAAAAGTACAACCTCTGAGCTCATACATATAAGAGAAGGGTGTTAAGTATAAGAAGGGTTACCTCCTACACCACCAAACAAATGTACGTTTGTAAAAACCAATGTACGTGGTGTTAGAAATGCAATGTCAAACTCTCGTCCATATAGGTTGTCCACGTACAGAATAAAATAAAGGCACTTCTCTTACTACATCCTATTTGGGAATCAACCCTAGGATTATTAGCGAGTAGTCCTTACATCGAAGATTTCAAATTGAAGGAACCATTGGCACCATATATATGATAAGTGAATTACCCCAAAGGTTAGTGACAATCAGCGCTACATTATGAAGATCTCCGTCTTTAAAATCATTGTCTTTAACATGTTCGAACTTTTGAATGTATATTGTTTCGAAGTGGTTTCTGGGTATGAATTACCCAAATCTGATCACGGTTTCTCCGAACCAATTATCGATAAAAAATGTCAAGTATATAGCTGATATTATTCCATTAATTAATATCTTTTATCCAAGTAAAATATCTCTTTAGAGATATACATCTTTAAATCATATTTTGTTTTAGTATATACAGGATAATTAATCCTCTTTTATCAAATTCTATTGTTAATTAAATCCCTTTTAATTTTGGAAGTACCAAAACATTTCATCCGTAGTTACTTAGGAGAAGTATAATTGAAATCTTGATGAAGAATTCACATTTCCAAAACATATCTTTAATGGGTCAAAAACAATGCTATCTAAGACATCGGTTACCGTAAATCCAAACCACTTAGTATTGAATAAAAGGGATCTAGAAATTTTAGACCGATTATACCCAATACTAATTTCCATGTTCAACCTATACTATTCGACAAATAATGATGAAATCACTTTTAACTTCCTACGAATAGTATGAGTTCCCTGCTTAGAATTTAATACGGAGTTTAACTAGAATTTTTCCTTTAACAACCAAAATCCTATTTTAAATCTTGTTTAACATTTGGAAAGCTCCAAATCTCTTTTTATCTTAGGAAGATGTGGTCTGGGTAAATCAAATTTACTATCCCCTCCGTTGGGCCAGTCTGGATAGCTTGAGTGGAACCCAGACACCGGTTGTCCAAGCTCGGGTCTAGAGACTATCTCTCTGTCACCTATAAGGCGGTCAAGTTATTTGATCAACTGTAAACTTTTTTATATGATTTTTTAGAGATGATTTTCATTTATTTAACACAATTCTAAATATTGTTTAAAACAATTTTCCTCTAACCATTTATTTAAAAATCCTTTAAAATAATTATAAAACTTCCAAATAATATTCCAAATACTTAATTATTCATTTTAAAAGATTTCTACAAAGATTGAGAAAGAATACTTAAGTTAAACCATAATTTGCAAAAGTTACTGAAACTGCTGCAAAAACTGCTATGAATAGTGTTTTTAAAGCTTCTTTGTTCAAAACACTAATTCCATTTCATACATGTCCATTTTCATAACTCAAATCCCTTTGAATTTTTTTTGACGTATTTATAAAATTTATTTCATATTTTAAAAGATTTAAAAATATCAATTTTAAAGCATTTGCCACTTTGGTTCCCAAAACGGCCAAACCACGATGTTTTTAAAAATTTGATTTGGACATAACATAAATTCTATTCAATGAAATCTTAATATTTCTTCTTCATTTGAAAATTATAGTTATAAGAGTTTGGAAATTTCTTATTTCCAATAATTCCGAGCTATATTCCATTCTACACATTGTTTAACTTTTATGGCGCGAAATTACGAACTACCGTTACGCGACGCGCTTATTTTAACTCCATTTTCAAATATTTTCAAAACTTTACCGAAATGAGTTTTAAGGTTTAAATAGGTTTTAACTAACACTTTTATAATTCATATAGGAAAGTGATTTTCTTTGTGTAAATTGGACGTGTATTAAACGTGAATCATAACCAAACAAAAACATATTATCACATTCAAAACATGATGATCACACATAGAAAAAAATCATAGAAAATATACTATATCATCACATAATCTATAATAAATTAGCAAAGTAATTCTCACCTTCATTGGTTTCTAAATTTACTAAATTTGACTATAGCTTCCCTATCGCCGCATCAAAGCTTATGAAACGGCCCTAGGACCCTTGGAAGTGTACGACCTTGCTTGTATGGAATGATGGAGTTCAGCTTAAGGGGTGTGCTTAGGCGGCCGTGTGTTTATGATGGGTAGAGGAGGAGTTTGAACTTGCTTTTGAGGTGGATTGATATCCTACACTTGTATAAAAAGAATTCTCTTCTACTTAAAGTATTATGCCATAATTTCTTTATGGTGTGAAGCCATTGAAATAGCTTGAATAAAGAAGAAGAACAAGATGGTGTAAAGAAATGAGAGAATGGAGGGTGGTATTTAAAGGAAAAATAAGCGAATAAATATCTAAATGTGGGATTACCAAACTATCCCTAACCCATTCCTTCCCACACGCATGGCCACCTCCTTGTCCTCCTCTCCATTTGCTTGAGTGATGATGGTATTTAAGGAGGTGACAGTTAGTTTGCTTTTAGGATGCATAAGTAGAAAGAAAAGTGTAAAATATCATGATATTTTGTGATATATGTATATATAAGTGTGGGTGTATATTATATATTTATATATGTGTGTGTGTATATATATGTTGGTGCATATATTTTCATGTTATATATATGTGCACAAGACATATAAATAACGTTGCAATCACTTTGAACAACTTCCATTCGTTGAACCGTTGAAAATCTTGAAGCCGATTCATGGTCGCATTTTTACTTATTAATTAGATTTCATATAAATGTAAAAAAATTGAAAAAATAATTTCTTATCATTAGTAATTAAATAAAATTATCACATTTGAATTATAAAACCATATAAATCAATATTAAACAAGAGTTTACAAAAAGTGCTATCGTTAACGACAAAGCATTATGAATTTTCTTATATTTTTTTAAAACAAGTATATACATTTATAAAACTATTATAAATCAATTATTATCACTGTGTAATAATTAAAATAAATTATTGTCATTTTTAAATAATTATTTGATTATTTAAACTTAATTTAAAATTCCAGAAAATACATAAAAGTGATGATATCCCTAATGATGTCATAAATATATTTTATTTTCAAAAATAAAATAAATAGTTTTTATTTCATATTCTTGCTTAAATGGATAAATAAATATATGTATCCTGTTCCGTTCACTTTAATATTGTGGAAATCTTAATTTTTTCAAAAATTAATTTTCGTCGTTTTTCTGATGAAAACTCCCAAATATCCATATTTGTTAATATACCTTTAAAACAAGTTTACCATCATTATTTATGGTTCAAAATTTTATAATTTGTGTTATAAAATCTTGTATTTGAATATTTCAAACATAAAATAATTTATCAGTGTGATAAATTTGCGGGTCTTTACATTATGGCTCGCGACATGTATGGAGAGGCCGTAGGTGATTTTAAGAGTGCCGCTGGACTCGACTCGTGAAGTGGATCATATTGGCTTATCTACGCAATGGAACTGGATTCGTCGAGTTTGGAGCTTGTAAGATTTTAGCCAAAATTGAACGGTATTCGATTTTTGGACTAATTAGAAATGCGTAAGCATTAGCTGGAACTTGGGTATGTTATACTCACCAGTTGATTTTATATTATTGTATATGTAATTGTTGTTGTATTAAAAATATAAACTATATAAGAACAATGCAAGTTAATACTTTTGAACCTCGCCTTGTTTTGTAAAACAAGTGACAAAATTATTATTGAATATAATATCTCTATTGATCATTTATAACATGTATTACGGCCCAAACTACTTATTTACATGTTTGATACTACTTTGTGAAAAGTGATAGTGTTTTATAAACGTCTGAAACGATATAGTCATTATAAACGTGCTTTGAAATCCCTAAAATTTGACATATGTTAAATTGGATAAATTGTGGTAAGATATATGTACATATATATTTGGTTGTTCGACATACGTTTTGATGTGTTTAACATAAAGGAATTAGTTTGGACATTTATGGAAATTGAAATTGGAAGTTGAGAAGGTTTTAGAAGTTATTAAAGATTTATTTAAGAAATAAAAGGATTTTATATTATAATATTTTACAAATGGTTTATAGTATTTTATTAAATATCTTACTTTTACAAATAAATTAATATTTGTAATTATATATATATTTAAAGGTATTTTAGTGATTTAGAAGTCTAGAACGAAGTTTAGTATTTGTAAAGGAATTTAAAAGGAGTTTTTAGATTATAACACTTATTATATAATGGATTGTTTTATAAATTATTTAAAAAAGTATATAACCTTATTTAATAAAATGGAGAAGTACTTAGAACTTTAAATGGATATTTTAAAGTAAATAGCAAGTATAAAAGTGACGATGTTTGGGCAACATTTATTTTAACCCATTTAACTATACTTTTGTAAAGTAATTGGATCTTTAAAATGGAGTTTTAAAGATAACGGGATAGTAAACTGATTTGGGTTTGTCGTAAATAATGTTTTAATAACATTTTTTTAAACCCTTAGATAATATTTTAATGTGGAAAAATATTGTTAAGTAAGTTTGGAAAATACTTAGATCTTTAATAATGGAATTTTAAAGAGGATAACGAGTATGAATTGGTTTTGGGTTTGTTGTGGCAATGTGTTAGTAACATTCGCCTTTAACTCGTTTTGATAATACTTATGAATGTAAATCAGCCTTTGAAAATAATCTTTGTAGATAATCACAAGTGGAATGGTTTTGGGTTTATAGTGATGGTATTTGAGTAACATTTGTCTTAAGCCCTTTTGAAATTGGTTTGTGAATATACTTATATGGTTGAGATAAGTATATGAATACTTTTGAAAAGTATTAAAACATGTAGAAATGAATAGTGATGTTTTAATTAAATAATGGGGTTTAATTAGCAAATGGAGTTTCATTTATAAAAGAGTCTATTGAGTAAAATGAGTTCAAATAATAAAGGAGCATTTTAATCAATAAAGAAAAATTAATTAAAAAGGGGATTAGAAGTCGTTTATATGAATTAATCATGCTTATGTGTTTCGATGGTTCTTTGTATGTTACTTGCTTATGGACAGTATATGGGACTTAGTTCCCCGTATGCAGTTATTCTCATTGTTATTGGGTTGTTTGATCATTTGATAGTTATATAATCGACAATCAAACCTTGGCCAAAATATACCTTGAAATATCTAGAAGAAACATGAAAATTATATGGTACAACTAACTTCGGTGATACTATACTGTATATATAAGCTCAATTTGCTCTTCTAGGACAGTGATAAGGAAATCCGTCCCCTTAAATGGTAAGAGGTGATTTCCGCTCCTATGTATGTCTATTTATTTCCCACGGAACTGGGGTTGAGATTACCGGGAAATCGATCGGTTGGTTTTGGAGCACCTAGTAAGTGGGGAAGTGTACTTATATGAGATGACTTGAAACTATAACCACACCAAAACCATATACGTGTTATATGCTTTGGAAGAGGTTCGTGATTGGTTCGTGATGCTGGAATCTATGTGGAGATTCGAGATTCATTTGAGATACTCGAACACATGTAGTTATTCATGATCTATCCAGGATGTGGGAATCCATGTAAGATTCCGAAACCTGTTGAGGTGTGGGAATCCATGTGTGATTCCGAGATCCATTGGGGGATCCATGTGTGATTATGAGATCTATTGAGATATGGAAATCCATGTGTGGTTCCGAGATCTGTTTGAGTTGGGGACTCGTGTGTTAAGATCGGTTTGAGTGGTGACTCGTCTACTTGAATGTCGGATGTAGCCTTGCCAGCGAATATGACTAAAACCAGAGGTAGGATGCATAGCCATAATTAGCAACCCACGAGAGTGCATGCAACTTCATCCTAGAGTTGCTTATAGATATGCATGCGTGAGCGATGCACTCGACTAGTTTGGTCAGCTATGTATTTCCTATGGTACATTCATTGGGAATGTATCTTGCTTCAGAATGTTATCTTTGATCCTTGTGTAATAGATCAGAGTCGACTTTGATCCAAGGAGATCTACCTAGAAATCCTACACAATTAGTGAGCGTACCTTAGCATTATGATTGTCTACCTATTATTGTTGTGATGTACACTCACATGCATCGCAGCTATGTGATTATTTATATTTCACACCATAGACATTATTATTTTATCACTGGATTTTATAATAGAAATGGTTTGGTTATCGTAAGGTAAAAACCCGTTCGTGTTGATTGGCGGTGTGGTCTTACGAGCTACCCTTATTTCTAAGGATTTTAAGATATAATAAATCCATATGATTTGAGTTTCTCATGCCGGTTTACCAGACTGATTTGGGTGATATTTTCTTAATGCTCGGGTCAGCGAGTATGTTTCCAGATTTAGCTGTGGTTCATTGGAGCTCTTGGGGAGGAGCTAAATGATTTCTTACCATATTTATTTTCCACTGCATTACTTGACTTGTGTTTATCTGCATTTGTGAGGACATGATGTTATAACTGTTCAAGCTGATGAAATGTTAGTTTTCTCTGATTTGTGTATGTATATCAAAGTTTTCTTTTTGGTAAAGACATTTTGAGATATTATATGTTATTGTTCCACATGTAAGATTCTGATATTGTGTTCTTCTTTCTTGTTCTATTTCCTTTTATTTTTATTTTACCCTAACAATTTGTAACACCCCGATATTTCAGGAAAAAATAATTAAAAAGGAATTAAAATAGAATAAGTTATTATTAAAAGAAAATTTAAAGGAAATGTGTAAATTAAAGTACACCTAACGTTTTTTTTACACTAATTAATTAATGGAAATATAATTAATAAACTTAGACCACTGTGAAAAATGGACATTTTTCAAATATTGGAATTTGGCCATGAAACTTATACCATTGTGTTCGTGGCAATTTTTTGATTAATTTCCATATATAATGTTTTCCAAACGGAGTTCAAATGAAAAAGTTATGAGTGTTTGAAGTTTTGGCATCAGAAACAATTACACGTATGAAATTGATAACTTACATTAATTGTAATTGATTGATTGATTACTGATGTGTGTTAAATTACATATGTACAGAGTTAGCATAGCAATGAGTCAGTAGAATTTATTAAAAAGGGAAACATATTATATACACAAAGTTTGGAATTATATCAATAGCTTACGCGTTTATGCGCACATTTAAACGTTTGAATATGATTAACGAAATTAATTGGAAACAAGAATATTGTATTAATATATATATATATATATATATATATATATATACGGGGCATTTCACCAGAAGGACAAACTTTGCATTCCAATTAGTTTCTAGGACACACATTCAAAGAAATTACTTTCAAGGCCAAAGTCAGCAGAATAATTACTTTCAAGGACAAAGTCAGCAGTCCAATTACTTTCAAGGACATAATTTCATAGGTTTTTAGGCCCTAGAAACTAATTATTTTACGTTTTGTCCTTGAAAGTAATTATTTCAGTTTTGTGTCCTAGAAACAAATTCCACTTGCTAAAGAGGTCCTTGTGGCTAATTTCCACTTACACACACACATACACACATACATATGTATAAGGAGAGAAATGGTGCACATTATTAGTAATTACTGTACGTTACAATGGTAATTAACATGCGTTACAACATTTACTAATGTACGTTAATTGGAAATTAACGTAGATTGCAAACATGTAAGATGAGGAAACTAAATTTGTTTATAAAATATATATTCTTGAAGTTTAAATCTTTAATGTTTATAAAAAGAAGATTTAGAAAGGAGGACAAAACATTAACAAATAAATGTTGTAATGGACCAGAATCAATGGGGAATGGTTAAAATTAGCAAGCAATCAACTAAGAAAATTAACTATGAATGAATAAAATTAACCAAGGGATCAATTAGTTTAAATTGTATATGTATATATACATATATCCTAATTAATTTTACACATTCAAAAGTGTAAATAAATGTGTAACATACTCAATTGATGAATAGATAAGGATTGGGAATAAACTGATTAGCTGAATTAATGACATAATTGACATTAATGAGAATGTATAACAAAGGAAATTATTATGGATGTAAATTTGGCAAATTAAGATGGATTGATTGCTAACAAATGCAAATACCTAAAATAAAGATCTAATGAGATTTATAAAATGGGAAACAATTTGTAAAGTCAATTAATAGGGAGGCTATATTATCTAAAAAGGCGTAATGTATACACACAAACAACAAAAATGGAAATTTTGCAATGCAATTAATTAATGGTAATAATTAATGAACGCTGATTTATTTTCTGACATGGTGGTTTTCTATTGGACTGAGTGACGTGATTTCTGATCTCCTACCGTTCTATTGGTCCAGTGACGTGTATCAGCCAGAGTGGATAACCATGAGGTGTTCGGATGAACATGATTTAACCTAGGATAATCTAATGGATTATATGCACTCACACTATCTATAAATAAACCATCTACAGTAAAACCTAATCTTTTATTCGGCTGTCGCCATAAGTCTATAGAAAAATTTGTGTGTATTCTTCTTCCTCCTTTTCTCCACTAAATATGTAACATCCCGAAAATTTTCGACTTTCGAAAATTCAACATCGATACTCACTTTATCGACTGCTGAGCCATCGAATGCCGGAAACCCGAAAAGTTATGGTTTTAAGAAAGAAGAAAAAGGTAGAAGAAGAAGATAGAAGAAAAAGAAAGAAGAACAACAACAGAACAAGAGCAGAAACAGAAAACAATATCAGAATCTTACACATCGCAGCGGAACAATATATAATAGATAAATGAATATCATTTAAAAACAAAAGAATTATATCTGTTATTACATTACATCACATCATATCATCAGAGTCAATAAACAACAATGGACAGTTATATAAACTTGTCCTCATACAGAATACACAGCGGAATAAATACTATCAGATACAAATACTACGTCTCGTCATCCAGCTTGCTTCCAAAGCTCCAGAATATCCAGAATATCCTGATAATATAACTCTAGGCTGCCCGTGTGGAAATTGGTGGGCACCCAGAGTTTAGAAGGGAACAATAAACTCCGAGTCAGTCATGGTGACTGGTGTGAGATCGTAAAATAGTTATTTTTCACAAAGAAAATAAAAAAAATTCGCAATGCTTTTGGAAAATGAAACTACCATAAGACCTCCCACCACACACACAATGCAAACGCAGAATTGGAGGAGATTTCTTCTTATGATAGTCAAAGATGCTTACTACGCAAAAATCAAATTCTTTTTGATATTATTATTAGTGCATAGTGTAGAAAACATTTCGAAAGTATAATATTAATCTTAGCCAACATACGACCAGTATCGTATGCCTACTATAGCTACCATCTAAACAGTGGTGACCACCGTACGTAAATGGCAGGTTCTACAACTAATACCGTACAAAGTTCGTATTGGAGTTTGGATTTCCAACAAATGGTCAGGCTAAGGAACTTCCTACCCACGATGGGTACGTCCCTGGAATAGACGACCCGAGAACCTAACCGGATCTCTGCCAACACAAGGCCGGGTTACCTCTGCAAAAATAGGTAACTACTGACACGCGTATGCCATCCCCCGATCGTAACCGATCTTCCCGAGGATCCCCGATTTCCAACAAACCACATAGATAATAATGCAGCAACCACATAGGTTAAGTATCTGGGCTCCATACCATGATACCACCTCTATCCAGAAGGAATGACATACACTAAGGGGCGCTACTCCCTAGAACCCTGCTGCATCCTTCCTGTTTCGACCATTTCCGGGGTGTGAGGCTCGACGAAGTCTCGTCCACAAAGCTACGCTTTCTCAAAAAGCCCTGCTTCGGGTCAAACAAAAATGATCAACCTATGATCACAAAGATATAAGATCAAACAAATGATCATATCGCAAATGATCAAACACTGATCATTTCACAGCAACACTCAGTATGCCACGTTACCAAATTGGGATATATCGCTGATAAAATTCAACTACATAACCTCTGAGCTCGTACGTCTCAGAGAAGGGTGTTAAGCTAAGAGAATAAATTCTCCGCCACCAACAGAAATGTATTTGAAAGAAATCAGCTTTATATCTCAAATTGTAACGTCAGACACACAATCCATACAAGTCTGTTCCGGGATCGAACAGAACCGAAGGCACTTCTCACGAAGCCCTTGCATATCCGGATAATTTTCTAATCACGTCCGGACTTCCCGTCACTAAGGGTGATAAAACCTCTAAACCGGAGATCAGCCGATGTAGAGTAACTCGACGGTAATCCTTCCATTTTCAAAAATATCCGGTCTTCAACACCGGTCTTCAAATGCAATTCATAACGACGTATCACATATTCGGAATGGGTTATACGACCCCATGGTCCTTTCCCGGCTAACCCGAATAGTGAGCGTTTATTTTAAAAACAAGTGTGGCATTCAAATTCATCCAATTCACAACAGATACCTATCTAAAGGTAATTATTGATAGTCGGTTATTTAACTATCAATAAAGATGCGCAACATCATCAGACTCCAAATAATTTTCCCAAATTATTTATTTTCCAAAAATATCTTTACTAGATATATATAATTTCCACACTTAATCATTTGAAAACAATTTCAAATCAATTTCCACATTTCAATTTATCTTTAAAAGATAAAATCTCAAAACAGTTCATTTCATATTGGAAAAGCATTTCCATACTTATTTAAAAATAAGTATTTCACAAATCTATTTATTTTCAACATTTGAAAATATTCAATATACTTAAATCAATATTAAGTATACAATTCATTCTTTAAGGAAATCATTCTTTAAACACATTTTATTTGAGTCAAAACGAATGTTACGTAAAACATCGTTACGACGACTCAAAATCTCTAGTATAGGGATTCGAAATTAAGATAGATATGTAAATCCTAATACTACATCAAAACATTTCCTTTCGGAAATCATTTACTATAACAACAGTGTTATAGTCCATCATTTCCTTATATTTTCGAAAACGTCTATTTCAACAATAAATGTTGAAATCTATGATTTCGATATTTAACACGTTTTAAAACATCTTTTAAAACAATTACTTCATTTCGTAATATCACTTTTCCAAAAACATATCCATTTTATTTAATAATATATTCACTGTCCAAAATCGTGGATATACTTCGTTATCCAAATTCAACATTCCTACACGTTTTATTTAAAGGCTTATCCACTGTCCAAAATCGTGAATATAATTCCTTAAATTAACTTCTACAATTCACTTATCAAAATAAGTGATTTCGGATTCATAAACAACGTTTATAAATCACAATTTTATATTTTACAACTACTTCAACTTATAAATCCCTTTTATTATCCAATTCAATTTATAACTCAATTTTCTACCAAAAGTCCATTCTATAAGTTAAACACTTATAATTCGTTTATTTACAAAAATCGTTCTTTTAGGACTTCACAAATCATTTATTCCGTCCTTTATAAAACCCATTTTAACATTATTTAAAACGTCTTTAAAACTCCTTTATAATTTCATCACTTTGATTTAAAAAAACAAATTTTATAAATCTTATATATAGGGCTTTCATAATAAATTCAAAAATCTCTATTTAAACCCTTTTATAAATAAATCGACTATTTATTTAAAAAATCACACTTTGGTTAAATTTCACCAAAAATATTAACTTTTATAACTTTAAATTTTTAGACGCTTATTTATTTGAAATAAATCAATTCAAAAATTCAATAAAACGTCTACTTTCAAAAAATCACTTTAAAAACCCTTTTAAAGTAAAAGGTGTTATTTTAAAACTTCAAAACTGAATCCGATGATGCAACGCATCAATTAGTCCATCACAACAACAACATCATATATCAACATATGATAACAGAATATACATCAATATCTGTAAATAAATAACTACTGGTGAGGAATCCAGTTGGATCCCTCCAACCTGTTTCCCTGCATCCAAAGACGTTAGCACAATACCAATTCCGCTCCAGTACGGAATTATCGCGGTATATGGGTTTTATAAAAATCCGCTTACTAACGGCGCAATAGGGTCTCATCCGCTATACGAGGCGGGAAATCAATCAATCCAATATATACATATGCCAATATGTATATATTGCTATATATAGATATATATCCTACTATATCTAATATCACATCCAAACAGTCAATCAATAAATAACTGAAAATATTCCACATTCAATTTGAGTGAGAAAAATCTCACCGTGATTTTAATTCTGATTCCAGCGTTTATTTCGAATAAAATTAAACGCGCGTTTAATTTTACCCAAAATTCAAACTAGCTCCAAACGATTCCAATCCAATTGCATCGCGTAGTGCTCGTCAATACGAAGACAACGCAACTGGTTTCGTAATTTTCTGACAATATATGACAAAGTTACGATATTTTAAACTTTATACAATTAAATATATATATTCAATTTACAATTAAATTTATTTTCCAAACCCTACAATGCACATCTGCCGTTGGATCTTGCTCCATCTCATCAGGGCCGGCCGCTTCTTCTTCCTCTCTACCAGGTAACGAACGCAACTATCAACCCACTCGCCGCCATAAAACCCTAATGCACGCGACCCATTCGAACGCTTCCACCACGATCGGGGAGCGCCACAACGAAGCTCGCGACACGAGCCACCAACGGCCAGAGACCGGCCCCATGCGGTTGCTCCTCCTCTCTCGAATTGCGTGCGAAACGCAACCCCTTCCCACGCGATTTGCCGATGATCTACCTCTCCATTTCCAATCACCACCGTCCAGATTGAAGACCTCACTCCCCTCACCATCTTTGTAGTTGAAAACTTTTGAAAATATTGCTTAGATTTGAAGATAATCGGAGGGGTAGGTCGTTGTTTTCTGGTCGTTGATAACAAGGGTGGCGGCTGAGACTTCAAAACCCTAGGGTTGTCTTTGCTTTGCAAAAGTGAAGATAACATGTCCTTTTATAGAAAATTGCCCAATTTACTATTCATCGAAATTTTCCGAACTCCGAATCGAACATGCCGGCTGACGTTTCTAAGGTTTACCCCACGTTCCGAACGCAATGGAACAGGTTTCGGAAGCTAATTCGATCGTCTGTGTGAGATATGACAGTAAACGATCAATTTAAATTAAACCGATTTAAATCGATTTCGAGGCGTTTTAATTTGTACCGGACAAATGGTAAATCCAAAAATTACGAAATTTGAAATCTTACAATAATATCACATTACGGATCCGATGAAACTGGTTTCGTCGAAATCCGAGACTTTTTGAAAAATGACTATTTTTAACTCGACGATTTAAAATGAAAACGATATCGATGCGTTTCGAGTTGCCACGGTCAAACGATAACTTCGATTGCTACGAAAATTGAAATCCGATAATAACTAACTATTACGGATCCAATGGAACTGGTTTCGTTCAATTCTGAGACTGTTCGAAAATTGGCTATTTATACAGTCGATAATTAAATATTAAAATATTCGATTTTCACAGATTAACTTTAAATTCAATTTTAAAAGTTCTATAACCTTTCTATAACTCCAGTATGATCAAATAAAATTTTACAAATCATTTTCAATCATTTTAAACTCGTTTTTCAATTATCTCTGGAATTCCACTATTTAATTTATCGATTTAATTATCACATAAAACCCAATATTCGAAAAATAAATCATTCGACTTCTAAATTCCATTTATTAATATTTAAAATTAATTAAATATTCGAATTTTAAATTATCAAAAATTCTGGGTCGTTACAGACTTCCCCCCTTAAAAGAATTTCGTCCTCGAAATTACAAGTTAGGAAAAAATGTCCTTAACTCGTCTACTATTTTTCACAATCCAATAGTTTTATCAATTTATCAAAACAGATCTTTCTACTAAAGATCCGTTATCAATTCAACTTGTTTTCCAACTTCAATTATAAGTTTCAACAACATTGTTTAACTTCTCAATTCAAATTCGAGTTTAAATTCAAATTTTAAACTTTCAAAATTTCCTCAAAAATTTTCTAACACTCTAAATTTCCGAAAAATTTCGCCAGCGTCTCCTTTGCGCGGCTAATACGGCACGACTACAAAACGTCCCTACGGACTCTCAGATTTCAAAAAGAAAAAGAAAAAGCCAAGCGGCTAGAGAAATAAGTCATCAAATCTCATATTCGAATTCAAATACTTACCTTTTGTCGAGCAATTCAAATTACCTTTGAAATCAAAATTTCCAATTCCTTTATAACCTGTATATCCTACTAGCCATAATATCTAGTTGCATATATTCAAACCATTTTGCACATTTTATTACAAAATTTCAATATAAACTGCTTATATCATCTCTAATTCACTATTGAAGTTATATATTCAATTTCGTTCAATTTTGCATTTCAAGATTCCATTTGAATTCAATTCACAATTCCAATTTGAATTCAGTTTATCTTCTGAATATTGAATTTTTATCAATTAACTTTAGTTCATTCCCAAAATTTATTTACAATTCACTATTTTGGTTTATAACCACTTATATTAAACTGGATTTCAAATTCCATATGAATTTAATTCATTTCAAACCATATTAATTTGTCATTTCTTCAATCAGTTTCACTTACTAATTTTATTTCAATACATTACTTTACAAATTCGAAATGTATTTTGACATTTCAATTTTTATTCTCTTGCACTTACAATTGCAATTTTATTCATTCATTCCCTAATTCATTCGTTTTCAATTTGAATTCCATTCTAATCAAATTTCAAATATTCTATAAGTTATCAACTTATTAATATTTCGTAAATATTTTAATATAGTATTCCAAAGTTTATCAATATTTTCAAAATCATTTTTGAAAACAATTCAAATTATCCTTTGAATTTCCAAAACAAAACCCAAATTTTTCCAAACAATTTCCATTTAAAACAACTTGGCAGCAATTTCTCTTTTGGAAACCCGAAAATGAACACCAATGATGCCGCGGTCATCATCGAAGTTATTTTCCAGCGACCGAAAAGAGTTTAGAGCTCTCATCTCTTCCAAAATACATTTCAAAACCTTCGAAATCCATTTTCAAATCAAAAACGATTTAAACTTCCAAATCTCCAAAATTTTCAAATTCTTTTCAAACATTTCCAAAAACTTTTCTGGAATTCCGTTTCAAATTACAAATCACATTTATAATTTACATTCTTTAAATTTCATTAGTATATGGATTTATTTCTCATCTTTGGAGTTACGATTTCAATTTCTTATTCAACTTCAATGATAATAATTCACTATTATTACTTCCTAACATCCATGCAACCATATACTATGATAATTCATAGAAAATTATTTCCTTTCTATACAAAAATAGTTTTGGGCAAAATTATTTCATTTACCCTATTTAAAACAATACTGTGCCGAATTGTTCTATATAAGTGTTTAGAGATCCCTATCGATAGAGTTGTACGGACAATACCGACCAGAATCCATATACCACTCAACAAACCAATCATCACAATATAAAACAATTTTATATTCACTAACAAATACGCGCTCATATCTATTATTACACTCAACTCATTCTAGAGTACTACTGACTCTATCTCTAATGAGTAACACCCAACAGAGCAGGGTTATCGCTTAACCAT
This sequence comes from Allium fistulosum, assembly GCA_030737815.1. NCBI lineage: Eukaryota > Viridiplantae > Streptophyta > Magnoliopsida > Asparagales > Amaryllidaceae > Allium > Allium fistulosum. Next base: position 415,725,321 of record CM060907.1, on the reverse strand, counting down.
ATGCTCTGATACCAAATGTAACATCCCGAAAATTTTCGACTTTCGAAAATTCAACATCGATACTCACTTTATCGACTGCTGAGCCATCGAATGCCGGAAACCCGAAAAGTTATGGTTTTAAGAAAGAAGAAAAAGGTAGAAGAAGAAGATAGAAGAAAAAGAAAGAAGAACAACAACAGAACAAGAGCAGAAACAGAAAACAATATCAGAATCTTACACATCGCAGCGGAACAATATATAATAGATAAATGAATATCATTTAAAAACAAAAGAATTATATCTGTTATTACATTACATCACATCATATCATCAGAGTCAATAAACAACAATGGACAGTTATATAAACTTGTCCTCATACAGAATACACAGCGGAATAAATACTATCAGATACAAATACTACGTCTCGTCATCCAGCTTGCTTCCAAAGCTCCAGAATATCCAGAATATCCTGATAATATAACTCTAGGCTGCCCGTGTGGAAATTGGTGGGCACCCAGAGTTTAGAAGGGAACAATAAACTCCGAGTCAGTCATGGTGACTGGTGTGAGATCGTAAAATAGTTATTTTTCACAAAGAAAATAAAAAAAATTCGCAATGCTTTTGGAAAATGAAACTACCATAAGACCTCCCACCACACACACAATGCAAACGCAGAATTGGAGGAGATTTCTTCTTATGATAGTCAAAGATGCTTACTACGCAAAAATCAAATTCTTTTTGATATTATTATTAGTGCATAGTGTAGAAAACATTTCGAAAGTATAATATTAATCTTAGCCAACATACGACCAGTATCGTATGCCTACTATAGCTACCATCTAAACAGTGGTGACCACCGTACGTAAATGGCAGGTTCTACAACTAATACCGTACAAAGTTCGTATTGGAGTTTGGATTTCCAACAAATGGTCAGGCTAAGGAACTTCCTACCCACGATGGGTACGTCCCTGGAATAGACGACCCGAGAACCTAACCGGATCTCTGCCAACACAAGGCCGGGTTACCTCTGCAAAAATAGGTAACTACTGACACGCGTATGCCATCCCCCGATCGTAACCGATCTTCCCGAGGATCCCCGATTTCCAACAAACCACATAGATAATAATGCAGCAACCACATAGGTTAAGTATCTGGGCTCCATACCATGATACCACCTCTATCCAGAAGGAATGACATACACTAAGGGGCGCTACTCCCTAGAACCCTGCTGCATCCTTCCTGTTTCGACCATTTCCGGGGTGTGAGGCTCGACGAAGTCTCGTCCACAAAGCTACGCTTTCTCAAAAAGCCCTGCTTCGGGTCAAACAAAAATGATCAACCTATGATCACAAAGATATAAGATCAAACAAATGATCATATCGCAAATGATCAAACACTGATCATTTCACAGCAACACTCAGTATGCCACGTTACCAAATTGGGATATATCGCTGATAAAATTCAACTACATAACCTATGAGCTCGTACGTCTCAGAGAAGGGTGTTAAGCTAAGAGAATAAATTCTCCGCCACCAACAGAAATGTATTTGAAAGAAATCAGCTTTATATCTCAAATTGTAACGTCAGACACACAATCCATACAAGTCTGTTCCGGGATCGAACAGAACCGAAGGCACTTCTCACGAAGCCCTTGCATATCCGGATAATTTTCTAATCACGTCCGGACTTCCCGTCACTAAGGGTGATAAAACCTCTAAACCGGAGATCAGCCGATGTAGAGTAACTCGACGGTAATCCTTCCATTTTCAAAAATATCCGGTCTTCAACACCGGTCTTCAAATGCAATTCATAACGACGTATCACATATTCGGAATGGGTTATACGACCCCATGGTCCTTTCCCGGCTAACCCGAATAGTGAGCGTTTATTTTAAAAACAAGTGTGGCATTCAAATTCATCCAATTCACAACAGATACCTATCTAAAGGTAATTATTGATAGTCGGTTATTTAACTATCAATAAAGATGCGCAACATCATCAGACTCCAAATAATTTTCCCAAATTATTTATTTTCCAAAAATATCTTTACTAGATATATATAATTTCCACACTTAATCATTTGAAAACAATTTCAAATCAATTTCCACATTTCAATTTATCTTTAAAAGATAAAATCTCAAAACAGTTCATTTCATATTGGAAAAGCATTTCCATACTTATTTAAAAATAAGTATTTCACAAATCTATTTATTTTCAACATTTGAAAATATTCAATATACTTAAATCAATATTAAGTATACAATTCATTCTTTAAGGAAATCATTCTTTAAACACATTTTATTTGAGTCAAAACGAATGTTACGTAAAACATCGTTACGACGACTCAAAATCTCTAGTATAGGGATTCGAAATTAAGATAGATATGTAAATCCTAATACTACATCAAAACATTTCCTTTCGGAAATCATTTACTATAACAACAGTGTTATAGTCCATCATTTCCTTATATTTTCGAAAACGTCTATTTCAACAATAAATGTTGAAATCTATGATTTCGATATTTAACACGTTTTAAAACATCTTTTAAAACAATTACTTCATTTCGTAATATCACTTTTCCAAAAACATATCCATTTTATTTAATAATATATTCACTGTCCAAAATCGTGGATATACTTCGTTATCCAAATTCAACATTCCTACACGTTTTATTTAAAGGCTTATCCACTGTCCAAAATCGTGAATATAATTCCTTAAATTAACTTCTACAATTCACTTATCAAAATAAGTGATTTCGGATTCATAAACAACGTTTATAAATCACAATTTTATATTTTACAACTACTTCAACTTATAAATCCCTTTTATTATCCAATTCAATTTATAACTCAATTTTCTACCAAAAGTCCATTCTATAAGTTAAACACTTATAATTCGTTTATTTACAAAAATCGTTCTTTTAGGACTTCACAAATCATTTATTCCGTCCTTTATAAAACCCATTTTAACATTATTTAAAACGTCTTTAAAACTCCTTTATAATTTCATCACTTTGATTTAAAAAAAACAAATTTTATAAATCTTATATATAGGGCTTTCATAATAAATTCAAAAATCTCTATTTAAACCCTTTTATAAATAAATCGACTATTTATTTAAAAAATCACACTTTGGTTAAATTTCACCAAAAATATTAACTTTTATAACTTTAAATTTTTAGACGCTTATTTATTTGAAATAAATCAATTCAAAAATTCAATAAAACGTCTACTTTCAAAAAATCACTTTAAAAACCCTTTTAAAGTAAAAGGTGTTATTTTAAAACTTCAAAACTGAATCCGATGATGCAACGCATCAATTAGTCCATCACAACAACAACATCATATATCAACATATGATAACAGAATATACATCAATATCTGTAAATAAATAACTACTGGTGAGGAATCCAGTTGGATCCCTCCAACCTGTTTCCCTGCATCCAAAGACGTTAGCACAATACCAATTCCGCTCCAGTACGGAATTATCGCGGTATATGGGTTTTATAAAAATCCGCTTACTAACGGCGCAATAGGGTCTCATCCGCTATACGAGGCGGGAAATCAATCAATCCAATATATACATATGCCAATATGTATATATTGCTATATATAGATATATATCCTACTATATCTAATATCACATCCAAACAGTCAATCAATAAATAACTGAAAATATTCCACATTCAATTTGAGTGAGAAAAATCTCACCGTGATTTTAATTCTGATTCCAGCGTTTATTTCGAATAAAATTAAACGCGCGTTTAATTTTACCCAAAATTCAAACTAGCTCCAAACGATTCCAATCCAATTGCATCGCGTAGTGCTCGTCAATACGAAGACAACGCAACTGGTTTCGTAATTTTCTGACAATATATGACAAAGTTACGATATTTTAAACTTTATACAATTAAATATATATATTCAATTTACAATTAAATTTATTTTCCAAACCCTACAATGCACATCTGCCGTTGGATCTTGCTCCATCTCATCAGGGCCGGCCGCTTCTTCTTCCTCTCTACCAGGTAACGAACGCAACTATCAACCCACTCGCCGCCATAAAACCCTAATGCACGCGACCCATTCGAACGCTTCCACCACGATCGGGGAGCGCCACAACGAAGCTCGCGACACGAGCCACCAACGGCCAGAGACCGGCCCCATGCGGTTGCTCCTCCTCTCTCGAATTGCGTGCGAAACGCAACCCCTTCCCACGCGATTTGCCGATGATCTACCTCTCCATTTCCAATCACCACCGTCCAGATTGAAGACCTCACTCCCCTCACCATCTTTGTAGTTGAAAACTTTTGAAAATATTGCTTAGATTTGAAGATAATCGGAGGGGAAGGTCGTTGTTTTCTGGTCATTGATAACAAGGGTGGCGGCTGAGACTTCAAAACCCTAGGGTTGTCTTTGCTTTGCAAAAGTGAAGATAACATGTCCTTTTATAGAAAATTGCCCAATTTACTATTCATCGAAATTTTCCGAACTCCGAATCGAACGTGCCGGCTGACGTTTCTAAGGTTTACCCCACGTTTCGAACGCAATGGAACAGGTTTCGAAAGCTAATTCGATCGTCTGTGTGAGATATGACAGTAAACGATCAATTTAAATTAAACCGATTTAAATCGATTTCGAGGCGTTTTAATTTGTACCGGACAAATGGTAAATCCAAAAATTACGAAATTTGAAATCTTACAATAATATCACATTACGGATCCGATGAAACTGGTTTCATCGAAATCCGAGACTTTTTGAAAAATGACTATTTTTAACTCGACGATTTAAAATTAAAACGATATCGATGCGTTTCGAGTTGCCACGGTCAAACGATAACTTCGATTGCTACGAAAATTGAAATCCGATAATAACTAACTATTACGGATCCAATGGAACTGGTTTCGTTCAATTCTGAGACTGTTCGAAAATTGGCTATTTTTACAGTCGATAATTAAATATTAAAATATTCGATTTTCACAGATTAACTTTAAATTCAATTTTAAAAGTTCTATAACCTTTCTATAACTCCAGTATGATCAAATAAAATTTTACAAATCATTTTCAATCATTTTAAACTCGTTTTTCAATTATCTCTAGAATTCCACTATTTAATTTATCGATTTAATTATCACATAAAACCCAATATTCGAAAAATAAATCATTCGACTTCTAAATTCCATTTATTAATATTTAAAATTAATTAAATATTTTAATTTTAAATTATCAAAAATTCTGGGTCGTTACAAAATAAATAACTCTCTTCCAAATCAAATTAAAAATATATATATATATGAGTTATTTGAAGAATTCTGGAGAATTTAAAAAAGAGGAAGATAAGAAGAAGAAAGGCTTTTCAAATTTATACAAGCTCAAGTGCCAGGTGAGTGGGAATTAATATGAAATAGAAAATTAAATAGTTTAATTTTAGTTCTTTTCTGGCACGATAATATGAATTAATTTCTGTTAATAATTGAGGTTTGATGCTTGTAACTTCTTCTTCTACCACTTCTCAATTATAATTCATGTTTGGTTTAAAATATGGAACGTATAAATTGCTTATTCACGTTTTATGGCGTAAATGAGATTGGTTTAATTAAATTGAATTAGAATTGTTATTCAAATTTTAATGGCATAACTGGTTATTTAGGTAAATTTAGAATATGTTCTTTGAATAAAATTGGAAATTTGGTTGGAAATTACATAATTCTGAACATGGTTATGGAACAAAATTGGGAATTTTAATTGGTATATGTGTTTATTCCATATGCGGCCTTAAACGTAAAATGTGGAATTTTATGCAATTAAATGGTTTGTGGCTATTGGATAAATTTTTGTATAGATTAAAATTCTAAAAAGGAGAATGTAAATTAGGGTGGAGAATGTGAATTAAATGGACCCTAAAGGCAAGTATAAATCTGTAACAAAATGATATAAAAAGTACAAACAAACCATATGGATTGAACGGACATGAAATTGAAACACCAATTATGTAAGAAAAAGGAAAATTGTGAAATAACCAAATCGGAAGTAAAAATGGCCTAAAGCAGATTAATGGAAATAAACAATATGTAAACTGTCATGGTAAAATTAATTAACCTGGATGCGATTTGGTAGGCAGACCTTGTAAAGTTCTGGATATGTGTTTCATGCAGTTAAGAAAAAAATATAGTTTTGGCTGTACGTACTAGGAGCGGGCAAGTAGGTTCGCAAGGATGTTTGTTACCTTTCCTAGGTTGCTAGTACGTAGGATAGATAGCACCCACAATCGTAGGATTCTTCAAGTAGATCGACACGGACGGAACATGACTAGTGTGCTCGGACGTAGGCTTCTTTAGGCAGATCGTTGGAGGATTTTGTGCAGCCGACCAGCTACGGGAGCTCTTTCGGAGGACTGACACTTTGGATAGGGGCAAGTCCACGTTGGTGATCGAGGAGACAGGAGGATAGGAGTCTAGTTTAGCAGAGCCTGAGCGCAACTTCGGGGTCCTGCGAGGTTGTTTGAGTCGGTGTCGGTCAGACGTAAGAGCATTTGATCAAGGTGCATGGGTGAAGAGCATGACTTTCACTCTGTAGCACATGGATAGACAGTCACAGTGCATAGGTGAAGAGCATGACTTCCACGCTGTAGAATATGGATAGGTAAGGATACCAGGTCCGACAGGCCGATTGACGTTTAATATTACTACATGGTTGACTTCCCTGGAGTGTCCATGGACTTTGGCTTTTTAGGAACTGTACCTAAGAAGGATTCACTACATTATATTATTCACCCTCTGCGATATCCGGGGAAGACCCGGAATTAAACTGTTTTATCCTTTCCGATTCATTTTATTTCTCATTCACCAGACTTTATGTCTGACACATTTCTATTTTTCCTAATTTTCCTCAAATCACAGGAAGATAGTTTAGCAACTATTGGGATTATGTAAAAAGGCAAGTTTCACTCCTAGGTTCAACACTGTTAGGGAAAGTAGCCTAATCCTGGTTAGTATCCATATGTTGAATACTTTATCATTATTCCGCTGTGAGGTTTTATAAACATTACTCTGACTTGCCTTTGTTATTTGGAGGATACCAAACCAGTAATTCGTGCTTTAGTGGACTTGGATTTTCGGTTCATCGAAAATTTCAGCCTACTGGGGTGCAGGTCGTTGCATTTGGTATTAGTGCTTAGGTTAGTAGATCCTAAGAATTAGGAAGTATGAGTGAATGTGTTTGCGAAAATAAATATACTTAAATCAAATTAATCCCAATTATAGATTAGTAACATATGAAAAGTCCATGGAAAGAATGAAAATTTGTACTTGTGTTCTAGTTGGGTCGCAATAGCCCAAGGATGTTCAATCCCCATTTTTATTTCTAATGGAATATGTACAATAGGTAAATTGAAATTCGTAACGACCCTGAATTTTTGACATTGGAAATCAGGATATTTAATTGATTTTAAATATCTGAAAGTTAGTTTAATTTGAAATTCGAATATCAGAATGAATTTGGCAATTAAATTATTGAAACTGGGTAAAAATTTGAATCTTCAGTTTCGAGCTGATTAAAAATAATATGAAGTCTTAGAAAATTCATATTGATAATACTGAAGATAATGGAAGCTTCAGAATTGGATTTGAAACTGTTTTGTTCAATTTTGGAATTTTTCCGTTTAAATTTAATTTAAAGATAGCCGTCCGGGGCACAGTCTCGAAATTCGACGAAACCAGTTCCATTGGATCTGTAATATTGTATTATTATCGGATTTCAATTTTCGTAGCATTTGCAGTTGTTGTGTGAGCGTACGATGAGTAAACGCGTTGAAAATTAAATAAAAACTTTAATTGATCAAATTAATGTCATCGGTGCCTTCTTAAACACGCTTCCCTTTTTATATTCAACCGACTTCCTTTCATATCCATGTTCCCTCTTTTAATAACATCACAGCCGAGCCTTTTCTTTTTTTAAAAACGAAATCATTTCGTTCCTCTTCCAAAATAAAATAAATGGTGAACAGACAACCCAAATTCGTTCAAACGTGATTTAGAGCAGATCGAAGTACGATATATATATTATCACGTTCGTCTCCAAATCAAAATAGCCGTTTCCCTCTTCTATTCAACATCCTAAATCAATTCGATCGAGGCTGTTCAATTCAAAAAAAAAATCAACCTCTCCGCTCTTCGTTCGCGTGCGTTGGTGGCGCGCGAGGAGGACGACGTTCGATTTGGGGTTCGTCAGTGAGCGCTAGAGGGGCGACGGCAGGTGGAGCGGAGCAAGGCATCGCGAGTTGAAGGGTTCGTTCTCGAGCCAGGGCACGAGGTGAAGGGGAAGTTCAGCTGGCTCGTGATCGAGTTGAAGGGCTTGGAGAAGTCGCGTGGGATGTCGCGATGGAGGCTCGTGCATGTGCTTTGAAAACGAGGGCGCGCTTGAACGTAGGGAAGTCGAGACTGTAGGAGATGTCGAACGTGGGTGTGGGGGTGGCAGTAGCAGGCAGCGGCTCGTGGTTGAGGGTTCGCCGTGATACCAGAGTGGTATGCGAATTTTTATTTTTTTATTTTGATTAATTTTGATTTAATGAATGTATATATGCATGCAGAAAAAAAAATATATATTGGATTTTTGATTAACAGTAAAGTTCTGTTTTAAATATATACATATACGTGTATAGGTTAAGAAAAGATTTTGTTTGGTTAATTACATAAAAGGAAAAAAAATATATATATGAATTTTAAAAATATTTGAAGGTTTATATAAATTAGATTTTCGAAATCTAAGAATTATTTGTTAATTAAAATTTTCAAATGGAAAATTAATTGATGGATTAGTTTAAATATTAATAGATTGTATAAAATTGTTTATATAAGGTCAAAATTGTAACGACCCAGAATTTTGAACAAATTAAATTGAGAATATTTAATTAATTTTAAATATTTGAATGATGATTTAATTTGAATCCCCGATATAACTTTTAATTTAGCGATTAAATTTTACAATTTAATCTATTGTAAGTTGAATAAAATTTGTATCTTCAATTGTAAGCCGAAGAAAAATATTTCAAAAGCTTTTAAAATTTATATTGATGATACTGAAGATAACAAGAGCTTCAGAATTGAATTTTAAACTGTTCTGTTCAGTTTTGAAATTAAATCGTTCGTATCGAATTTAAAAATAGCCGTCCGAGGCACAGTCTCGGAATTGGACGAAACCAGTTCCATTGGGTCCGGAATATTGGATTATTGCCGAATTTCAAATTTCGTATTTTTCGAAGTTTATATGTGAGCACACGACAGGAAAACGCATCGAAATTTATTCGAATTCGAATTTAAATTAAACTTAAATTTGGTCAAACGACAACAGATTATCTTCCCAAATTCGCGCAGGGAATCACGATAAAAAATCGTGTAGAGCATGCCTCCACTGTTTTCAAATACTCCGATCCCCTTCCCTCTTCTAAAAAAATTTCGTTCTCCCTCATTTCGAAATCAATGCCGAGCCATCTTCGTTAAACCAACCGATTCCCTTCTATTCAAAATCAAACAAAGAAAAAAATATGTATGGCCGACTCGAGGCTTGCCTTCCAGTTCGAAACCGATGGGCAAGCTCGATTTCAGAGATCAATTTCCCAGCATAAACGCGCGCGTTCGTGCACACGAAACCTCGAAGGGGGTTAGACGATTTGACGATGGCGGCAACGATCTGGAAGGGGCAACGCGGGGTCGATTGGGGTTTGTCGCGAAGCTGGGGAGTAGCGAGGTGGTTCGCGAGTTCGTTGCGACTGGGTGATAGGTGGATGCGGCGACGAGGTCGGCAGGGCGATGGAGTGGAGTTCGATGATCTGAGGCAAGTTCACTCGCGATGATTCTCAGTGGGTGGTATGTGTTCGACTTCGCGATGGGATGGTCAGGGGGCGACTCGAAGTTGAGGCGCGACACTGGCACTGGCAGCTCGAGATGAAGCTTGAGTCGTAAGGGGGAAATTGAAGTCGCAAATTTGGGTTCGCGGCCTGAAGGTGGAAGCTTTGCAATGTCGTTAGAAGTCAGAGTGGGGGAGACGAGTTGTTAACAGTCGTCGTGGTCGCGAGTTCTTCAGCGAGGTACAATTAGCTTATTTAATCCTTAAGCATTTTTTTACAGTAAGATTTATCACCATTTAAAAATTTACAGAAATTAAAAATCTTTACAGTAAAATGAATTTTTGTAAATAAAATTATTAAAAGAGAAAATTTGTTTAATAGAATCATTTAACTAATTTAATTTATCTAATAGAAAATAAATTATTAGATTAGTTCAAATTTAAAAATGTTGATTTATTTAATTTATGAAAGGGAAATGGGTTTAAGGAATTTAAATTATCAGTTTAAGATTGAATAAATCCATTTAAGGGAAATTAATTCATTTTAGTTACTAAAGGATTTTTATTTAAAAAGGAGAATTTATTTAAAGTTAAATCACTAGTTTAAATTTGAAGTAATAAAAAAAAAAATTTGTTATTCGATTACTTCGAATATTAACGAATTGTATAATTGTTTATACAAGGTTAAACCGTGAAGAAATGATCAAAAATGGAAATGGATTGCAAAATAAAAGCTAAGGTGAGATCTTCTCACTCAAAATGAAAGTGGAATTTTCAGTTATTATTGATTGATTTGATTGCTATTGGATGTGATATTAGATATAGTAGGATATATCTATATATATAGCAATATATACATATTGGCATATGTATATATTGGATTGATGATTTCCCGCCTCGTATAGCGGATGAGACCCTATTGCGCCGTTAGTAAGCGGATTTTTATAAAACCCATATACCGCGATAATTCCGTACTGGAGCGGAATTGGTATTGTGCTAACGTTTTTGGATGCAGGGAAACAGGTTGGAGGGATCCAACTGGATTCCTCACCGTATTGATTATTTACAGATATTGTGATATATTCTGTTATCATATGATGATATATGATATTTGATTGTTGTGATTGATTGTTTGATGCTGTAGCATCATCAGATCCATTTTTGAAGTTAAAAATAACAATATTATTTTTAAAAGGATTTCAAAGTGATTATTTGAAAGTATACGTTTTATTAAATTTTTGAAGTGATTTATTTTAAATAAATAAACGTTCAGATTTTAAAGTCATAAAAGTTATAATTTTTGTGAAATATAACCAAAAGGTGATTTTCGGGATAAATAGTAAAGTAATTTATAAAATGGTTAAATTGGAATTTTTGTATAAGTATGAAGGGTTCATAGACGAGATAAAACAAAATGTATACTTTATAAATCAAAACAAGGGAATTATAAAAGTATTTCGGTTATTATTGAATATAAGGTTATAAACAAAATCTTATAAGAAATAAGATTTAAAATCTGTGAAGTTTAAAAGAACGATTTCTTTTAAATAAATGAATTATAAGTGTTCGACTTATAATATGGATTTTTGATGTATACATTAACTTATAAATTGAATGGGTCATTAAAGAAGATGTATAAATCGAAGTTGTTATAAAATGGAAATAGAATTTATAAACGTTGTTTTTATAAATTCGAAAATACATCAAATTTGATTGATTTTAAATATAGAGATTATTAAGGGGATTTTATCCACGATTTTGGACAGTGGGTAATTTTTGAAATAAATGTGTAGAAAAGATCGAAATTTGGTTATTGAAGTATATTCACGATTTTGGACAGTGAATATATTATTGAAAAAAATGGTTATGTTTGGGAAAGCGATATTATAAATGAAGTTAATTGTTTTAAAAGATGTTTTAAAACGTGTGTACTATCGAAATCATAGATTTCAACAATTATTGTTGAAATAGACGTTTTCGAGAAATATAAGAAAATGGTGGACTATAACACTGTTGTTATAGTAAATGATTTCCGAAAGGAAATGGTTTTGTCTAGTATTGGGATTTATATATCTATCTTAATTTTCGAATCTCTATACTAGTGGTTTTGAGTCGTCGTAACGATGTTTTACGTAACATTCGTTTTGACTCAAATAGATGTTGTTAAAATAAATGATTTCCTTGAAGAATGAAATATATACTGAATATTGATTTAAGTATATCGAATATTTTCCAAGTGTTGAAAATAAATAGATTTGGGAAACACTTATTTTTAAATAAGTATGGAATTGCTTTTCCAAAATGAAATGAAACGTTTTGAGAATTTATCTTCTTAAAGATAAATTGAAATTGAATATTTGAAATCGATTTGAGAATCGTATATCAGTAGATATTTTGAAAATATAAATTCACTATGGAATTTATAAAAGAAAGGGGAATTGTTTTAGAAAAATAAACGTTGATTTATTTTTGAAGTGTGGAAATTTTATATCTAGTAAAGATATGTTTGAAGATAAAATAATTTGGAAAATTATTTGGAATCTGATGATGTTGCGCATCTTTATTGATAGTTAAATAACCGACTATCAATAATTACCTTGAATGGTATTTGTTGTGAATTTGGATGAATTTGAATGCCACACTTATTCTTGAATAATCGCTCACTATTCGGGTTAGCCGGGAAAGGACCATGGGGTCGTATAACCCATTCCGAATATGTGATACGTCGTTATGAATTGCATTCGAAGACCGGTGTTGAAGACCGGATATTTTTGAAAACGGAAGGATTACCGTCGAGTTACTCTACATCGGCTGATCTCCGGTTTAGAGGTTTTATCACCCTTAGTGACGGGAAGTCCAGACGTGATTAGAAATTTATCCGGATATGCAAGGGCTTCGTGAGAAGTGCCTTCGGTTCTGTTCGATCCCGGAACAGACTTGTATGGATTGTGTGTCTGACGTTACAATTTGAGATATAAAGCTGATTTCTTTCAAATACATTTCTGTTGGTGGCGGAGAATTTATTCTCTTAGCTTAACACCCTTCTCTGAGACGTACGAGCTCAGAGGTTATGTAGTTGAAATTTATCAGCGATATATCCCAATTTGGTAACGTGGCATACTAAGTGTTGCTGTGAAATGATCAGTGTTTGATCATTTGCGATATGATCATTTGTTTGATCTTATATCTTTGTGATCATAGGTTGATCATTTTGTTTGACCCGAAGCAGGGCTTTGTAGAAAGCGTAGCTTTGTGGACGAGACTTCGTCGAGCCTCACACCCCGGAAATGGTCGAAACAGGAAGGATGCAGCAAGGTTCTAGGGAGTAGCGCCCCTTAGTGTATGTCATTCCTTCTGGATAAAGGTGGTATCATGGTATGGAGCCCAGATACTTAACCTCTGTGGTAGCTGCAAATTTATTACTTTGTGGTTGTTGCGAATCGGGGATCCTCGGGAAGATCGGTGACGATCGGGGGATGGCATACGCGTGTCAGTAGTTACCTATTTTTGCAGAGGTAACCCGGCCTTGTGTTGGCAGAGATCCGGTTAGGTTCTCGGGTCGTCTATTCCAGGGACGTACCCATCGTGGAAAAGGAAGTTCCTTAGCCTGACCATTTGTTGGAAATCCAAAGAAACAATACGTGACCTGTACGGTTTTAGTTGTAGAACCTGCCATCTAATATGGCAGCTATAGCAAGCATACTATAATGGTACCTATGCTGGCTTAGATTTATATTATACTTTCGAAATGATTTCTACACTATGCACTAATAATAATATCAAAAAGAATTTGATTTTGGCGTAGTAAGCATCTTTGACTATCATAAGAAGAAATCTCCTCCAAGTCTGCGTTTGCATTGTGTGTGTGGCGGGAGGTCTTATGGTAGTTTCATTTTCCAAAAGCATTGCGAATTCAAATAAAGTTTTCCTGTTGTTTATTCTAAAGATAAACTGTTTTACGATCTCACACCAGTCACCATGACTGACTCGGAGTTTATTGTTTCCCTTCTAAACTCTGGGTGCCCACCAATTTCCACACGGGCAGCCTAGAGTTATGTTATCAGGATATTCTGGAGCTTTGGAGATAAGCTGGATGACGAGACGTAGTATTTGTATCTAATAGTATTTATTCCGCTGTGTATTCTGTATGAGGACAGTTTATATAACTGTCCATTGTTGTATATTGACTCTGATGATTGATGTATGTATAAAATGATATAGTTCTTTGTTTAAAGATTATTCATTTATCTATTATATATTGTTCCGCTGCGATGTGTAAGATTCTGATATTGTTTTCTGTTCTGATGTTGTTCTCTTCTTTCTTCTTCCTTCTTCTGTTTTCTACTTCTTCTACCTTTTTCTTCTTTCTTAAACCCTCACTATTGGAGTTTCCGGCACTCGATTGCTCGGCAGTCGATAAAGTGAGTATCGATGTCGAATTTTCGAAAGTCGAAAATTTCGGTATGTGACAGCGTGGTATCAGAGCATATGGTTAAGCGACAACCCTGCTCTGTTGGGTGTTACTCATTAGAGATAGAGTCAGTAGTACTCTAGAATGAGTTGAGTGTAATAATAGATATGAGCGCGTATTTGTTATTGAATATTAAATTGTTTTATATTGTGATGATTGGTTTGTTGAGTGGTATATGGATTCTGGTCGGTATTGTCCGTACAACTCTATCGATAGGGATCTCTAAACACTTATATAGAACAATTCGGCACAATATTGTTTTAAATTGGGTAAATGGAATAATTTTACCTTGATTATATTTTGTATATAAAAAAACAATGATTTTCTATGAATTATTACAGTATATGGTTGCATGGATGTTAGGAAGTAATAATAGTGAATTATCATCAATGAAATTGAATAAGAAATTGAAATCATAACTCCAAAGTTAAGAGATAAATCCATGTACAAATGAAATTTGAGAATATAAATTATAAATGTGAATTGTAATTTAAAACGGAATTCCAGAGAAATATTTGGAAATGTTTTTGAAAGAATTTGAAAATTTTGGAGATTTGAAAAGTTTAAATCATTTTTGATTTGAAAATGAATTTCAAAGGTTTGAAAAGCATTTTTGGAGGAATGAAAAGCTCTAAACTCTTTTCGGTCGCTGGAAAATAACTTCGATGATCGTGACATCACCGATGTTCATTTTCGGGTTTCCAGAAGAGGAATTGCAGCCAAATTGTTTTAAATGGAAGTTGTTTTGAAAATTTGGATTTTGTTTTAGAAAATTCAAAGGATAAATTGAATTGTTTCAAAATGGTTTTTGAAATGTTGGTAAACTCTGGAATACTATGTAGAAATATTTATGAAATGTTACTAAGTTGATAACTTATACAATTTGAATTTTGATAGAATAAATTTAACTTAAAGAATGAAGTTAAATCAAAGTAAGTATAAGTGAATCAATTAAATAAAGTGAAAAGATTTCTTAAAGAAAATTTATTAAGTTGAAAATAAATTTGGGGTAGTAACAAATAAATTGGAATTGAGTATAGAATTATGGAAGTAAATTGTGAATAAATAAATTTACAATTGTGATTAATGAAAGTGAAATTCTTAAGTAAATGTGATATTGAAATTATTCTAAGTTGATGATTGAATGAAGATAAAACTGGAATTGAAACTGAATGTTGAAAACAAATTTGAATAAAGTGAATTGGAATTTGTAACGAATTAGTAACTGAAACTAATCTAAAATAATGTAGTTATGAATGAAAGATAATTGATAAAATTTAATATTCAGAAGTGAAACTGAATCCAAATTGAATTGAAATGGTAAAGTTAATTCAAATGAGAACGTGAAATGCAAAAAAATGAACGAAACTGAATGATGTAACTTCAATAGTGAAGTAAAAATGATACAAGTAGTTTATATCAAAATTTTGTAATAGAATTTGCAAAATGGTTTGAATGTGTAACTAGATATTATGGCTAGTAGGACATACAGGTGTTATAAAAGGAATTGGAATTTTGATTTCGAAGATAATTTGAATTGCTCGAAAAAGGTATGTATTTAAATTTGAATATGAGATTTGATGACTTATTTCTCTAGCCGCTTGGCTTTTTCTTTTTCTTTTTGAAATCTGAGAGTCCGTAGGGAAGTTTTGTAGTCGTGCCGTATTAGCCGCGCAAAGGAGACGCTGGTGAAATTTTTCGGAAATTTAGAGCGTTAGAAAATTTTTGAGAAAATTTGAAAGTTTAAATTTGAATTTAAATTTAAATTTGAATTTTGAAGTAAACAATGATGTTTTGAGCTTATAATTGAAGTTGGAAACCGAGTTGAATTAATAACGAATCTTTAGTAGAAAAATTTGTTTTGAAAATTTGATAAAACTATTTGGATGTTGAAAGATAGTAGACGAGTTAAGGACATTTTTCCTGACTTGTAATTTCGAGGACGAAATTCTTTTAAGGAGGGAAGTTTGTAACGACCCAGAATTTTGAACAAATTAAATTGAGAATATTTAATTAAATTTAAATATTTGAATGATGATTTAATTTGAATCCCCGATATAACTTTGAATTTGGCGATTAAATTTTATAATTTAATCTATTGTAAGTTGAATAAAATTTGTATCTTCAATTGTAAGCCGAAGAAAAATATTTCAAAAGCTTTTAAAATTTATATTGATGATACTGAAGATAACAGGAGCTTCAGAATTGAATTTTAAACCGTTCTGTTCAGTTTTGAAATTAAATCGTTCGTATCGAATTTAAAAATAGCCGTCCGAGGCACAGTCTCGGAATTGGACGAAACCAGTTCCATTGGGTCCGGAATATTGGATTATTGCCGAATTTCAAATTTCGTATTTTTCGAAGTTTATATGTGAGCACACGACAGGAAAACGCATCGAAATTTATTCGAATTCGAATTTAAATTTAAACTTAAATTTGGTCAAACGACAACAGATTATCTTCCCAAATTCGCGTAGGGAATCACGATAAAAAATCATGTAGAGCATGCCTCCACTGTTTTCAAATACTCCGATCCCCTTCCCTCTTCTAAAAAAATTTCGTTCTCCCTCATTTCGAAATCAATGCCGAGCCATCTTCGTTAAACCAACCGATTCCCTTCTATTCAAAATCAAACAAAGAAAAAAATATGTATGGCCGACTCGAGGTTTGCCTTCCAGTTCGAAACCGATGGGCAAGCTCGATTTCAGAGATCAATTTACCAACATAAACGCGCGCGTTCGCGCACACGAAATCTCGAAGGGGGTTAGACGATTTGACGATGGCGGCAACGATCTGGAAGGGGCAACGCGGGGTCGATTGGGGTTTGTCGCGAAGCTGGGGAGTAGCGAGGTGGTTCGCGAGTTCGTTGCGACTGGGTGATAGGTGGATGCGGCGACGAGGTCGGCAGGGCGATGGAGTGGAGTTCGATGATCTGAGGCAAGTTCACTCGCGATGATTCTCAGTGGGTGGTATGTGTTCGACTTCGCGATGGGATGGTCAGGGGGCGACTCGAAGTTGAGGCGCGACACTGGCACTGGCAGCTCGAGATGAAGCTTGAGTCGTAAGGGGGAAATTGAAGTCGCAAATTTGGGTTTGCGGCCTGAAGGTGGAAGCTTTGCAATGTCGTTAGAAGTCAGAGTGGGGGAGACGAGTTGTTAACAGTCGTCGTGGTCGCGAGTTCTTCAGCGAGGTACAATTAGCTTATTTAATCCTTAAGCATTTTTTTACAGTAAGATTTATCACCATTTAAAAATTTACAGAAATTAAAAATCTTTACAGTAAAATGAATTTTTGTAAATAAAATTATTAAAAGAGAAAATTTGTTTAATAGAATCATTTAACTAATTTAATTTATCTAATAGAAAATAAATTATTTGATTAGTTCAAATTTAAAAATGTTGATTTATTTAATTTATGAAAGGGAAATGGGTTTAAGGAATTTAAATTATCAGTTTAAGATTGAATAAATCCATTTAAGGGAAATTAATTCATTTTAGTTACTAAAGGATTTTTATTTAAAAAGGAGAATTTATTTAAAGTTAAATCACTAGTTTAAATTTGAAGTAATAAAAAAAAAATTTGTTATTCGATTACTTCGAATATTAACGAATTGTATAATTGTTTATACAAGGTTAAACCGTGAAGAAATGATCAAAAATGGAAATGGATTGCAAAATAAAAGCTAAGGTGAGATCTTCTCACTCAAAATGAAAGTGGAATTTTCAGTTATTATTGATTGATTTGATTGCTATTGGATGTGATATTAGATATAGTAGGATATATCTATATATATAGCAATATATACATATTGGCATATGTATATATTGGATTGATGATTTCCCGCCTCGTATAGCGGATGAGACCCTATTGCGCCGTTAGTAAGCGGATTTTTATAAAACCCATATACCGCGATAATTCCGTACTGGAGCGGAATTGGTATTGTGCTAACGTTTTTGGATGCAGGGAAACAGGTTGGAGGGATCCAACTGGATTCCTCACCGTATTGATTATTTACAGATATTATGATATATTCTGTTATCATATGATGATATATGATATTTGATTGTTGTGATTGATTGTTTGATGCTGTAGCATCATCAGATCCATTTTTGAAGTTAAAAATAACAATATTATTTTTAAAAGGATTTCAAAGTGATTATTTGAAAGTATACGTTTTATTAAATTTTTGAAGTGATTTATTTTAAATAAATAAACGTTCAGATTTTAAAGTCATAAAAGTTATAATTTTTGTGAAATATAACCAAAAGGTGATTTTCGGGATAAATAGTAAAGTAATTTATAAAATGGTTAAATTGGATTTTTTGTATAAGTATGAAGGGTTCATAGACGAGATAAAACAAAATGTATACTTTATAAATCAAAACAAGGGAATTATAAAAGTATTTCGGTTATTATTGAATATAAGGTTATAAACAAAATCTTATAAGAAATAAGATTTAAAATCCGTGAAGTTTAAAAGAACGATTTCTTTTAAATAAATGAATTATAAGTGTTCGACTTATAATATGGATTTTTGATGTATACATTAACTTATAAATTGGATGGGTCATTAAAGAAGATGTATAAATCGAAGTTGTTATAAAATGGAAATAGAATTTATAAACGTTGTTTTTATAAATTCGAAAATACATCAAATTTGATTGATTTTAAATATAGAGATTATTAAGGGGATTTTATCCACGATTTTGGACAGTGGGTAATTTTTGAAATAAATGTGTAGAAAAGATCGAAATTTGGTTATTGAAGTATATTCACGATTTTGGACAGTGAATATATTATTGAAAAAAATGGTTATGTTTGGGAAAGCGATATTATAAATGAAGTTAATTGTTTTAAAAGATGTTTTAAAACGTGTGTACTATCGAAATCATAGATTTCAACAATTATTGTTGAAATAGACGTTTTCGAGAAATATAAGGAAATGGTGGACTATAACACTGTTGTTATAGTAAATGATTTCCGAAAGGAAATGGTTTTATCTAGTATTGGGATTTATATATCTATCTTAATTTTCGAATCTCTATACTAGTGGTTTTGAGTCGTCGTAACGATGTTTTACGTAACATTCGTTTTGACTCAAATAGATGTTGTTAAAATAAATGATTTCCTTGAAGAATGAAATATATACTGAATATTGATTTAAGTATATCGAATATTTTCCAAGTGTTGAAAATAAATAGATTTGGGAAACACTTATTTTTAAATAAGTATGGAAGTTTCCAAAATGAAATGAAACGTTTTGAGAATTTATCTTCTTAAAGATAAATTGAAATTGAATATTTGAAATCGATTTGAGAATCGTATATCAGTAGATATTTTGAAAATATAAATTCACTATGGAATTTATAAAAGAAAGGGGAATTGTTTTAGAAAAATAAACGTTGATTTATTTTTGAAGTGTGGAAATTTTATATCTAGTAAAGATATGTTTGAAGATAAAATAATTTGGAAAATTATTTGGAATCTGATGATGTTGCGCATCTTTATTGATAGTTAAATAACCGACTATCAATAATTACCTTGAATGGTATTTGTTGTGAATTTGGATGAATTTGAATGCCACACTTATTTTTGAATAATCGCTCACTATTCGGGTTAGCCGGGAAAGGACCATGGGGTCGTATAACCCATTCCGAATATGTGATACGTCGTTATGAATTGCATTCGAAGACCGGTGTTGAAGACCGGATATTTTTGAAAACGGAAGGATTACCGTCGAGTTACTCTACATCAGCTGATCTCCGGTTTAGAGGTTTTATCACCCTTAGTGACGGGAAGTCCAGACGTGATTAGAAATTTATCCGGATATGCAAGGGCTTCGTGAGAAGTGCCTTCGGTTCTGTTCGATCCCGGAACAGACTTGTATGGATTGTGTGTCTGACGTTACAATTTGAGATATAAAGCTGATTTCTTTCAAATACATTTCTGTTGGTGGCGGAGAATTTATTCTCTTAGCTTAACACCCTTCTCTGAGACGTACGAGCTCAGAGGTTATGTAGTTGAAATTTATCAGCGATATATCCCAATTTGGTAACGTGGCATACTAAGTGTTGCTGTGAAATGATCAGTGTTTGATCATTTGCGATATGATCATTTGTTTGATCTTATATCTTTGTGATCATAGGTTGATCATTTTGTTTGACCCGAAGCAGGGCTTTGTAGAAAGCGTAGCTTTGTGGACGAGACTTCGTCGAGCCTCACACCCCGGAAATGGTCGAAACAGGAAGGATGCAGCAAGGTTCTAGGGAGTAGCGCCCCTTAGTGTATGTCATTCCTTCTGGATAAAGGTGGTATCATGGTATGGAGCCCAGATACTTAACCTCTGTGGTAGCTGCAAATTTATTACTTTGTGGTTGTTGCGAATCGGGGATCCTCGGGAAGATCGGTGACGATCGGGGGATGGCATACGCGTGTCAGTAGTTATCTATTTTTGCAGAGGTAACCCGGCCTTGTGTTGGCAGAGATCCGGTTAGGTTCTCGGGTCGTCTATTCCAGGGACGTACCCATCATGGAAAAGGAAGTTCCTTAGCCTGACCATTTGTTGGAAATCCAAAGAAACAATACATGACCTGTACGGTTTTAGTTGTAGAACCTTCCATCTAATATGGCAGCTATAGCAAGCATACTATAATGGTACCTATGCTGGCTAAGATTTATATTATACTTTCGAAATGATTTCTACACTATGCACTAATAATAATATCAAAAAGAATTTGATTTTGGCGTAGTAAGCATCTTTGACTATCATAAGAAGAAATCTCCTCCAAGTCTGCGTTTGCATTGTGTGTGTGGCGGGAGGTCTTATGGTAGTTTCATTTTCCAAAAGCATTGCGAATTCAAATAAAGTTTTCCTGTTGTTTATTCTAAAGATAAACTGTTTTACGATCTCACACCAGTCACCATGACTGACTCGGAGTTTATTGTTTCCCTTCTAAACTCTGGGTGCCCACCAATTTCCACACGGGCAGCCTAGAGTTATGTTATCAGGATATTCTGGAGCTTTGGAGATAAGCTGGATGACGAGACGTAGTATTTGTATCTAATAGTATTTATTCCGCTGTGTATTTTGTATGAGGACAGTTTATATAACTGTCCATTGTTGTATATTGACTCTGATGATTGATGTATGTATAAAATGATATAGTTCTTTGTTTAAAGATTATTCATTTATCTATTATATATTGTTCCGCTGCGATGTGTAAGATTCTGATATTGTTTTCTGTTCTGATGTTGTTCTCTTCTTTCTTCTTCCTTCTTCTGTTTTCTTCTTCTTCTACCTTTTTCTTCTTTCTTAAACCCTCACTATTGGAGTTTCCGGCACTCGATTGCTCGGCAGTCGATAAAGTGAGTATCGATGTCGAATTTTCGAAAGTCGAAAATTTCGGTATGTGACAAAAATTGTGGAGAAAATAATCGTAATGGAAAATGGGCTGCTAATTAAAAGCAAAGGTGAGATCTTCTCACTCAAACAAAGGGTTTTGTTTAATTTTAAATAGTTATATTTAAAATTATTGATTGTGTTGATTGTGTGCTAGAATGATAATATATATATTGGAATATGTATATATTGGAGTTGTTGATTTCCCGCATTATATAGCGGATGAGACCCTATGCGCCGCATAATAGCGGATGATATTTTTATAAATCCCATATACCGTGATATTCCACCTTGAAGTGGAATTGGTATTGTGCTAACATCTGTGGATGTAGGGAAACATGTTGGAGGGATCCAACTGGATTCCTCAAATTATATGAATTTGTTTCATATGTTGTATGAATTTGTTTCATACGCTGTGTGATGATTTATTTATAATTTGTGAATGATTATATCTGTGATTGAATGTGTGAAGGCTAAAATTTAGCCAAATGTATTTTTGGTATCGTTGGATACCAGAAATAAATAAATTGGATTTTTGAAATTAAGGTTGGAAATTTTAAGTGAATTCTTTTTGAAAGAATTGGGTGAATTTAAAAGAAGGAATTTAACAGTAAAAAGTTGATTTTGTAACCTTATCGATTTTTTTTTTCAAAATATGGTGAAAGGATTTTTATTAATGGATTTTGAATAGTATTATTCAAAAGTTGAAGAATTTATTTAAAATGGAATTTTAGATGGTTTGGAAGAGATAAAGGAATTTAATTTAAAAAGTGATAAATTTGTTTGAAATCCAATTAATAATTGATTTGGTATTTGAAAATAGACCTTTGGGAAATTGATATGAAAATTGATTTGGTGTTGAATAAAAATGGATTTTGTGTTGAAATAAATTTGGAAATCGATTTGTAAATTGATTTGGGGTTTGAAATGAAATTTGAAATCAATTTTGAATTTGATTTGGTGTTTGAAAGTGAATAATTGGAAATCGATTTGAAAATCATATATCAGTAAATTTTTGGAAATTTAAATTCACAGTGGGAATTTATAAAGAAAAAGGGAAATGAATAATATCGGGGATTTTATTCCGCGAGTGAATGTGATTTGAAATTTGTTTTCAAAGTGATGAAGTGTGGAAAATGTGATTTGAAATTTGTTTTCAAAGTGATGAAGTGTGGAAAATGTGATTTGAATTTTTTTTTCACAGTAATGAAGTGTGAAAAGTGATTTGAAATTTGTTGTCAAAGTGATGAAGTGTGGAAAATATATATCTTGTGAAGATATTTTGAAATTTAATAATTTGGGAAAATTATTTAAATTGGTTGATTGTTGTGAATGTTGTTGATAGTTAAATAACCGACTATCAATATTTGCCTTTGAAATGACACCTGAATTTGTTTTTAAAACAAACGCTCATTATTCGGTTAAGCCGGGAGAGGACTTTGTGTCATATAACCCATTACGAATAGTGATACGTCGTGAATGGACATTATTTGAAGACCGGTGTGAAGACCGGGTATTTTCGAAAATAAAAGGACAACCTGTCGAATGTCTCTGCACCGAGTTGCTCCGGTATAGAGATTTATATCACTCTTCTTGTGATGGGAAGTCCGGACGTGATTAGTGAATACCCGGATTGCAAGGGCTTCTTTGGAAGTGCCTTCGGTTCCGTTCGATCCTGGAACGAACTTGTATGGATGTGTGTCTGACATTACACTTTGAGATGTAAAGATGGTTTCTATCAAATACATTTCTGTTGGTGGTGGAGAATTTATTCTCTTAGCTTAACACCCTTCTCTGAGACGTATGAGCTCAGAGGTTATGTAGTTGATGGTTACTAGTGATACATTCCCAATTTGGTAATGTGGCATACGAAGTGCTGTTGATCATTTGTTGATCAAAGCGTGGCTTTTTGAAAAAACATGGCTTTGTGAAAAAGCGTAGCTTTGTGGACGAGACTTCGTCGAGCCTCACAATCCGGTAATGGTCGAAACAGGAATGTTGCGGCAAGGTTTTTAGGGGTTGCGCCCCTAGGGTATGTCATTTCCTTTTGGATAAAAGGTGATATCATGGTATGGAGCCTAGATATTTTACCTAGGTTGATGCTGCAAATTTATTATACTTTGTGGTTGTTGCTTTGTGGTTGAGGATCCTCGGATAAAGGTCGGTAACGACCAGGGGATGGCATAGCTCGTGTGTTAGCAACCTAGTTACAGCTGTACAGTGTGAGGTAGCGTCGGCCTTGTGTTTGCAGAGAGTTGGTTGACTCTCAGGGCGTCTTTCCAGAGGCGTTTCCATTTCGGTGTAAGGAAGTTCCTTTGCCTGACCATTTGTTGGAAATCCAAAGAAACAATACGCGCTCTGTACTGTTTTAGTTGTAGAACCTGCCATTTACTTATGGTGGTCACCACTGTTTAGATGGTAGCTATAGTAGGCATAGTTCGGAATGTCTATGCTGGCTAAGATTAATATTATACTTTCGAAATGTTTTCCACACTAGATATTAATAATAATATCAACTGATTTTGCGTAGTAAGCATGTTTGACTATCATAAGAAGAAATCTCCTCCAATTCTGCGTTTGCATTGTGTATGTGGCGGGAGGTCTTATGGTAGTTTCATTTTCCAAAAGCATTGCGAATCTGTTTTATTTTCTTTATGAAAATAACTGTTTTACGATCTCACACCAGTCACCATGACTGACTCGGAGTTTATTGTTCCCTTTCTAAACTCTGGGTGCCCATAATTTTCCACACGGGCAGCCTAGAGTTATGTTATCAGGTTATTCTGGAGCTTTGGAGATGAGCTGGATGGCGAGGCGTACTACCGTACTTGTTTATTTATTCCGCTGTGTATTCTGTGTGAAGACAAGTTTATATAACTGTCCATTGTTGTATTGAGTTGTATATTGACTCTCATTGTTGTATTGTATAAACTGATATAGTTCTTTGTTTAAAAGACTAGTGATTATCTATTATATATGGTTCCGCTGTGAATGTGAGATTCTGTTATTGTTTTTGTTTCTGTTTTTCTGTTCTTTCCTTTTCTTCTGTCTTCTTCTACCTCTTCTTTTTAACCCTAATGATTCGGTTTTCCGGCATTCGATTGCGCGGCATTTGATACAGTGGACATATTAATGTCGACTTTCGAGCGTCGAAAAGTCGGACCGTTACATTAAGTTTAACCGATTAAAGAGGAAAATTTTTGAGATTAAAAAGTTGAAATATATTTGAAAAGGTAAATAATGGGTTTTGGAAAAGTGGTATGGTTTTTATATGATAAAGACTTTTATTTGAAGAAAGATTCTTTTTGTAAGATTATACAACATAAGTTAATTTGAAGCTATAAATTTCAGTAAAGGAAATTTTGTAAAACTCTATTCTTATGAAAGGGATAAAAAGAGCAATATAGCTTGGAAATATTTTTACATGAAAATTATTTTATGGGTGAACAAAATAAATGGTAGAAATTGGGAATAGAGTACATGTTTTAAAAAGGGAGACGTAGAACTTGAAATTTAGTTAAGTAACTGCATTAGTATTGTAGATAGGTAGGGATTTGACATACTTTAATTTATTGGAATGAAAGGAGTAATGATATAATTTTCTATGAATCAACCAAGGTATAAATAAACATGTTTTGTTGAAATTATAAGGAATATGCGGAAAAAAAATCCTTGTAATTTCACACAAACATAAATCCTCCTTTAAAGGATTCATAGAAGATTTTTAATGGTTTATGTATTAGTTCCAATCTATTAAAGTATAAAATCTTTAAGTATAATTGAAGGTGTAGTAATTGGAATAAATGTTAGTAAGTGTAGTAGGAAAAAGTCAAGGAACTCTTGAGAGATTCGTTGTTCTTATCTACTCTAGTTTTTGTAATATGAAAATTATGAAAGAACATTTGGAAAACAAATAAGGTATGTCTTAGGAATAAATGGTTTGGTGAAAATAAATAAGTTTTTGAAAGAGAAAAACTTAATGAAAAAGTTGAAACATAGATTCCAATTTTTAGAAATTTATAAAGGTCTTTAAAAGGAAAAGCAGGTTAAATTCTAAACTTAGAATTGTTGGTATTCCCATCTAGGTTTAGGGGATAATTTAAATTCAAACACCTTAAGAGTGTAAGGTAAAGCCATCAAGTATTTATCGATTTAATAAGAAGTTTTAAGTAACACTTTTAAAGGCAAGAATTTTAGGATTTCGAATTTTTTTTGAAATAAATAATATTTGGAAATATACGGGTAACTGCTAATAAGTTAAATTTTAAAAGAGAATTTAGCAGTTTTAAAATTTTCAAGCTTTGTGAAATTTGAAAATAGGAAGATTTTAAAACCTTAGGCGACTTACTAGTTATATGGAAATGGTAAAAACCAGAAGTTGAACTAAACTGTAAAAGAAATGAAAAACAGACTTTATAGTTTTAAAGACTAATTCACTTTGAGAAATTTATGATCTTCGTTGAAACGACGAAGTAAAAATGTTTTGATATTCACTTAGAAAGGGAAGAAATAAATTTGGAGTTAGATAAATAGGATTAAGTAGCCTACTAGGATAAGGTTGACTATAGAGTTTGAAAAACAAATGGAAGGGTATGAGAAAGTTATGGTGGAAGGTTTGGGTTCCATTTCTGATATTTCAGTACACACCTTGTTTGATTCAGGAGCATCCCATTCCTTTATCTCTAGTTCTCTTGTTGAGGGACTTCATTTAGATGTTTCCATCATATTCGATCCGGTAGTAGTCTCAAACCCAGTTGGAGGATCGACTTACTTGTCGATGCTTTTTCGAGGTTTGAAAATTTTGATTTGTGGAGTAGAGTTTGACTGTGAGGTATTCGTTCCTGGTTTCTCTAGTTTTGGTCTTATTTTGGGTATGGACTGGTTTTCGATGTATGGGGCGATCTTAGTTTGTGACAGGAGGCTTGTTAGGTATGTGCAGTGGGCGTACCTTAGAGGTTTCATGTGATCCGCGAGGGTTTGTTATGCTTAGCTACCTTTATTCTTTAGACGTATTGCCCGAGGATCTTAGTTCTGTTCGAGTTGTTTCTTTGTACCATGATGTTTTTGAGGAGGTCGTTGGCCTTCCTCCATAGAAGGAAGTTGATTTCAAGATATATCTGTTGAGTCAAGATTTTTATATAGTTTTGATTTCTGACAAAGGGATAAACCGTGATCGTCAAAAAGAAGTCATTCATTGAGACACAACGAGCTTCATACATTAGAGGTGGATTATTTGGTATGTTGGTAATATTAGTTATGTTAAAATCTATCCTCAAAATAATCATGTATCTCAAAAGAATCGATGTATAAACGTTTTGGATAACAGTGCACATTCACTGTGCAATTTAACAGCGACCGGTCGACCGGTCCAAAACCAGGCGGTCGACCGTTCCTGTGTAAATTGCACAATGAACGTGCACACATGCACATAACGTCTATATATTTGAAATTTTCGTCTACTGGTCATTTTTGACCTGTCGACCGTTTTTAAACAGAAAGCAACCTTTCCCAAAAGACACTTCTTTCTTCAATGGTTGCTTCTCTTTCCTTTCATCAATGATCACATCTTTTAATGGCTACTCTTCACAAAGAGTTACAACCATTTATTCTCTATATAAACATATCTAAATCATTGATTGAAAAACAACAATTCTTTGCTTTAAAATTCTGATCTTAATTTCTAAATACTCTTGCATTCAAAAAGCTTTCTACTTCAAAATTGCTTATTGAATCATTGAAATTATTTCATATCTTTTGATTCAAATAAGTAATATACTTCCTTCAATCTTCACAAACATCATTCACATATTTTGAGGATAAGATTATAGGAAGGGTGTACTACAAGTGACAAATCAGTGTTGTTAAGAGCACAAGTTGTCAACGACAATTGTATTTATTTTTGTTGAAGTCCTCGGTGTTGTAAGAGGCACGAAATCCCGTTCGGCTGTTCGGGTGTTATAAACCTGTTCCTCCGGGTGAAGCGAGGTAGTTGGTAGTGAAATCCAGATAGAAGTCTGGGACTGGACGTAGGACGGGAGGTCCGAACCAGTATAAAAATCCCTGGTGTGATTTTACTGTTTACTGCATTTACTATTCTATATCTGAGAATTGCTATATAGTTAGTTTATTGAATATTTACTTATATAGCAATTGTAAATAACATTCCGCATATATTAGTCCATATTACACGATCCGTAATCAGTGTGCACAAGCGTAAACATACATACTTTCATTTGGTATCAGAGCACGGTCATCATATAACCGTAAAACCGTTATTTGATATATTCTTGTAATATGGCAAATAACACAAGTACTAGCTCTAGCACTTACACGGAAGGTCAATCAACACAAAGACCTCCATTCTTTAATGGTCTCAACTATAGCTATTGGGCTACACGTATGTCATTTTTCATGCAATCAAATAGCTATGATGCTTGGAATGCTACTCAAAAAGAAATAGTAAATCCAACAACTGAATATTCAGAATGGACAACGACTGAGAAAACAGCAGCAGCTGTAAATGCAAAGGCAATAAATATGTTGTTTTGTGCATTAGACCAAAATGAATATAACCGTGTTAGTATCTGCACTACTGCATATCAAATTTGGCAAACGCTGAAAACCACTCATGAAGGTACTAACAAGGTTAAACAAGCCAAAATAGCCATGCTGAAGAGTCAGTTTCAAAATTTCAAAATGAAACCGAATGAGACAATCAATGATATGTATTCAAGATTTCAAACTATTCATCATGCACTTATCGGATTAGGGCAAAAATATTCAGATTTTGATGTTGTTTCAACAGTCCTACATTCTCTGACTAGTGAATGGGAAGGAAAAGTATTAGCAATTGAAGAAGCTAATGACCTTTCCATCATGAAGCCAGATGAATTGATAGGAAATTTAATGTCCTATGAAGCAAATTTGCAGGCTAGAAAAGAACAGAAAGAAGAGAAGAAAAATGTAGCATTTCATGCTGAGAAAGATGAAAATGAATCAGATTCTGAAGATGAAGATTTGGCATTCATTGCAAAAGGATTCAAAAAATTCCTAAAATATCGAAAAGCCAGTCGCTACAACAAAAGGAAACCTGGATCAAGCAAACCATCTTCATCAACTATAGAATGTTTCAACTGTCACAAAAAGGGGCACATGCAGAAGGATTGTCCAGAACAGAAGAAGAAGTCAGAAAATGATAAATTCAAACATAAGAAGGACAAGTCAAAGAAACGAGCCTTCTCAGTAACATGGGATGATTCAGACTCATCCTCATCTGAAAGTGAAAGTGATCAGGAAAATGAACAAGCTAATGTTTGTTTTATGGCAACAGAAGATGAGGTACAAATTCCTACATTTGATGAATTACTTGATATAAATTCTGAGTTGATAGTCAAATATAAAGACATAAAACGTCAATTAAAAGTAGCCAAAGCAGATTTGAGTAGAGTAGAGTTTGAACGAGATATGTTAAAAGACGAGAAGAAAATATTAGAAGAAGAACTTGAAAAACTTCAAGAATCATCATCTAATGTTGACTCTCAATTATCTCTTTTGAGTCAAGAAATTGAAACTCAAAAAGAGAAAAATGATGCTCTCGCTACTGAAAATCATGAGCTTAAGGCAAAAGTCAAAAATCTGGACCTAGAAAAGGCGAGCTTACAAACTAAGTTAGATGATATAACTCAAAATGTTTCTAACTTTAACAAAGGTCGAGAAAATTTGACAAAAATCATTGAAAGTTCACAATCTGTTTCAAATAAACAAGGTTTGGGATATAGGAAACCAGAAACCAAGAAACATCTTGGTAATGGAAGGAAAAAGAAAGTACAAAAGACTGAAACTAAGAAAAATCTTAGTGTATTATATTCCAAACCAAAACCAGTTGTGAAATTTCAGAAGAAAAATGTCAAGACTATCAAAATATGGGTTCCTAAAACAAATAACAATTTGATTAGGAATAAATATATTCAGAATTTCATGAATACTGTACATCTTAATACTAATTATATATATAAAGGGGATACCGGACCCGTATGGGTTTGGACTCCTAAGACCTAACTCTTAGGACCCCATAAAAAGTGGGTACCATGGAATTAATTTTATTTTTATATTGTACCGTTGTTTATTTTCTTTTGTAATCACTCATTTAATAACAATTAAATATTATAATAAGAGTGATATACAATTTATAGGACACAACTATATTGAAAACAGGCTGAACTGAGCTTCCAGAACAGCACCGGTCGACAGCTCAAAATGGACCGGTCGACCGTTTTGCTCTCTGGATAAAAACGGTCGACCGCCCCATTTTCACCGGTCGACCGGTTACGAGCATTCTTGTTTTTTTTTTTAATATATCCGTCCGTTCTTTTTACCCCTATCACTCTTTTCTTCTTCATAACCAGTCTTCTACCCCCAAATCAAAGAAACCCTACTTTCTCTTATTAACTTTCTTTCTTCAAACTTATCCCTAATGGCTCCTCAACAAAAGAAATTTAAGCAAGCCTCTACCTCAGAGACTCAACCCATTGATCTCTCTATCAAGAAATGGCTTGTGGATCCAATTTCACTCAAAAGGTGGAATGAAATGAAAGATTTTACTATCCATCCGGGTTCGTTTGTTAAATTCTCAGATTTCTCTAGTTATCGTATTTTAGATTTAGCAAGGGATACCGACATTGAAAACCTTATTGACTATGATCAAAACAATGTGGAAATTAGTCATGATCAAGTTATTCTATGCTAATCTAAATATAGAGAAAAACAAACCCGCAAATCCCAATTATTGTCTTTGGTCTGTTGTATGTGGCAAAGAAGTATTTATCTCATGTGATAGGATGGCAAGTGTTCTTGGTTCTAGGTTTATTGGTGAAAAATTCTCAAATGACTTTTGCAATATTCATATCCGTAATCAAATTAGTCATCAATTTACTGAAGATGACAAGGATAGCACTAAGTCTATTGGCTTAAGGCCGTCTGCAAGAATTCTTCATCATACTCTTATGCACTCCCTTTTCCCAAGAACTGGAAATTTTGATGCCGTCTATAAAGAAAATTTCAAGGCATTATACGCAATTTATGGGGGTATTCGTATAAACTGGATTGGTATGATCTTCGATGAGATCTTGAAAGTAAATGATAGCTCTAGACCTCACTTGTTTTATAACGAGTACATTATGCGTCTCTTGCTCGATTGTGGCATTGAACCACCAAAGTCTTCCATTTCCAAACCAAAAGCCATCAACAAAGCTTCGATTGCAAGAATGAAGCTTCCAGCTCCATACTTCAATATTATGCCTTTTGAACAATGGAAAGACCAAGGACATAGAGAGGCTTCCTCCCGTTCATCCCGATCTAAACATGGAGAAGTTAAACTTTTAAGATCATCTTCCTCAACAAAAGAATCACTTAACACTATTGCTCAAAATCAATTTCTTCTAGAAGCTCGACTTAAGCGCATGGACACCAAAATGGATAAACGATTTAACAAACTTAAGTCGTTCTTCAGTTCTATATGGGAAGCAATATCATGTGGAGCATCATCCTCATCCATGCCAACTCAAGACCCTGGCAAGCGCCCAGCTCCTCCTACTTTTGCTTGGACATCCTCGGAGGAGGGTACAAGCTCGGGAACGAGTCATGGACGTGGATACGGAAAATCTCAGCTTGTTGACGAAGAAGAAGAGGAGAGTGAGACAGATTCAGATTGAATCCTTTTAGTCTATGTCTTTATTTACTATTATGTGTAAATTATGACTTAGTTCTTGCTTTAAGACATTATCTGGCACTTGTACTAAATAGTGTCGCATTTTAATTCGTACTAGACTCTTTGGCATTATCATATTATGTGACTCTTAACTCTTGATCTATGGAAGTAGTCTTATTTTGCTTATACTCTGAATTATATATTTTATATCCTATATTTTAATAAACTCCTTTTTGTCGATGACAAAGGGGGAGAAAATTGTGCTAACAGTATATATGCAGGAAAATATAAAGTTACAGGCACAATCTCAGGGGGAGATCAAATACAGGGGGAGATTCATAACTATGTTGTCATCAATCAAAAAGGGGGAGAATGTTGAGTCAAGATTTTTATATAGTTTTGATTTCTGACAAAGGGATAAACCGTGATCGTCAAAAAGAAGTCATTCATTGAGACACAACGAGCTTCATACATTAGAGGTGGATTATTTGGTATGTTGGTAATATTAGTTATGTTAAAATCTATCCTCAAAATAATCATGTATCTCAAAAGAATCGATGTATAAACGTTTTGGATAACAGTGCACATTCACTGTGCAATTTAACAGCGACCGGTCGACCGGTCCAAAACCAGGCGGTCGACCGTTCCTGTGTAAATTGCACAATGAACGTGCACACATGCACATAACGTCTATATATTTGAAATTTTCGTCTACTGGTCATTTTTGACCTGTCGACCGTTTTTAAACAGAAAGCAACCTTTCCCAAAAGACACTTCTTTCTTCAATGGTTGCTTCTCTTTCCTTTCATCAATGATCACATCTTTTAATGGCTACTCTTCACAAAGAGTTACAACCATTTATTCTCTATATAAACATATCTAAATCATTGATTGAAAAACAACAATTCTTTGCTTTAAAATTCTGATCTTAATTTCTAAATACTCTTGCATTCAAAAAGCTTTCTACTTCAAAATTGCTTATTGAATCATTGAAATTATTTCATATCTTTTGATTCAAATAAGTAATATACTTCCTTCAATCTTCACAAACATCATTCACATATTTTGAGGATAAGATTATAGGAAGGGTGTACTACAAGTGACAAATCAGTGTTGTTAAGAGCACAAGTTGTCAACGACAATTGTATTTATTTTTGTTGAAGTCCTCGGTGTTGTAAGAGGCACGAAATCCCGTTCGGCTGTTCGGGTGTTATAAACCTGTTCCTCCGGGTGAAGCGAGGTAGTTGGTAGTGAAATCCAGATAGAAGTCTGGGACTGGACGTAGGACGGGAGGTCCGAACCAGTATAAAAATCCCTGGTGTGATTTTACTGTTTACTGCATTTACTATTCTATATCTGAGAATTGCTATATAGTTAGTTTATTGAATATTTACTTATATAGCAATTGTAAATAACATTCCGCATATATTAGTCCATATTACACGATCCGTAATCAGTGTGCACAAGCGTAAACATACATACTTTCAATATCTTGTTGATATTGCTTGGCCGATTACTCTACCGGTTTGGGATATGGCCCCGAAGGAGAGGATTAGGTTGTCATATCCCCATCTTTTGTTG
Source organism: Allium fistulosum (assembly GCA_030737815.1). Taxonomy (NCBI): domain Eukaryota; kingdom Viridiplantae; phylum Streptophyta; class Magnoliopsida; order Asparagales; family Amaryllidaceae; genus Allium; species Allium fistulosum. The sequence goes on along the minus strand of CM060907.1, from coordinate 415,692,343 downwards.
GTAAGTTTTCTTTTGAACATCCTATCTTTGATCTTTTCCTAATTAGGATCCTTCGATAGATCTTTTTAGGTGACACTTTTTGTTGGTAGGGATGTTTGTAAACATGCCATTAGGACATGTTATGTTTGATGGTTGCTTGTAGTTGCAAGTGGATGCCAATGTTTGCAAATGGATGCCAATGTTTGCAAATGGATGCATTACATGCACTAGATAGATATTTATTAGGATAATCGGCCAACTAGGTACACACACACCTACATATGCATGCCTGTTATCGATTGCATTTGCACATGGTTGTATATTTTTAAGTGTATATATAAATGGATGTTGCATATGGATGGTGCATCTGGGTGAATGATTGAAACATATATATAGAATTATCAATTATACTAGGGTAATTGCATACATTTGGTTGCGTGGCATAAGCATACTTGCATTATTGGAGGTCAACTGAATCAGTAGACCCACTACCATTTCGTATTAGGTAAATTCATATGCATTTCACTTTGCATAAATGATAAATTGCATTAGTTAAAATTAAGGACAATGGTAGAAATGGATGATGGATGAGTAGATGGATGTAGTTTTTGGATGATGGTTGCTATTTATATTCTTCCATCTTTGGAGATTTTGGGGATGAAATCCTTTAAGGGGGGAGAATGTAACACCCCAATATTTCAAGGCAAAAATAATTAAAAAGGAATTAAAATAGAATGAGTTATTATTAAAAGAAAATTTAAAGGAAATGTGTAAATTAAAGTACACCTCACATTTTTTTACACTAATTAATTAATGGACAAATGTGAAAAATGGACATCTTAAAAATATTGGAATTTGGCCACGAAACTTATACCATTGTGTTCGTGGTAATTTTTTGATTAATTTTCATATATAATGTTTTCCAAATGGAGTTCAAACGAAGAAGTGACGACCGTTTGAAGTTTTGGCATCAGAAACAATTTCACGTATGAAATTGTTAACTTACATTAATTGTAATTGATTGATTGATTACTGATTGTGTTAAATTACGTATGTACAAATTCAGCAATGAGTCAGTAGAATTTATTAAAAAGGGAAACATATTATGTACACAAAGTTTGGAATTATTTCAATAGCTTACGCATTTATGCGCACATTTAAACGTTTGAATTTGATTAATGAAATTAATTGGAAACAAGAGTATTGTATTAATATATATATATATATATATATATATATATAGACACACACACACAAACACACATATGTATAAGGAGAGAAATGGTAAAAAGATTTATTGACAATAAATGCACATTATTAGTAATTAATGTATGTTACAATGGTAATTAACATGCATTACAACATTTACTAATGTACGTTAATTGGAAGTTAACGTAGATTGTAAACATGTAAGATTAGGAAACTAAATTTGTTTATAAAATATATATTCTTGAAGTTTAAAAATTTTATGTTTATAAATAGGAGATTTAGAAAGGACGATAAAACTTTAAAAAATTAATGTTGTAACGGACAAGAATTAATGGAGAATGGTTAAAGTTAGTAAGCAATCAATTAAGAAAATTAACTATGAATGAATAAAATTAACCAAGGGATTGATTAGTTAAATTGTATATATGTATATACATATTTCCTAATTAATTGTACACATTCAAAAGTGTAAATAAATGTGCAACATACCCAATTGATGAATAGATAAGGATTGGGAAAAAATTGATTGGCTGAATTAATGACATAATTGGCATTAATGAGAATGTATGACAAAGGAAATTATTATGGATGTAAATTTGGCAAATTAAGATGGATTAATTACTAACAAATGCAAATATTTAAAATAAAGATCTAATGAGATTTATAAAATGGGAAACAATTTGTAAAGTCAATTAAGAGGGAGAGTATAATCTCTCAAAAAGCGTAATTTATACACACAAACAAAAAAATGGAAATTTTGCAATGCAATCAATTAAGGGAATAGTTAATGAACGCTGATTTATTTTCTGACGTGGCGGTTTTCTATTGGACTGAGTGACGTGGCTTTTGATTTCCTAGTGTTATATTGGTCAAGTAACGTGTATGAGCCAGAGTGGATAACCATGAGGTGTTCGGATGAACATGATTTAACCTAGGAAATCTAATGGATTATATGCACTCACACTATCTATAAATAAACCATCTACCTAAAACCTAATCTTTAATTCAGCCATCGCCATAAGTCTATAGAAAAAATTTATGTGTATTCTTCTTCTTCCTTTTCCCCACTAAATAAACAATTCTCTTCCAAATAAAATTAAAAGTATCTATACGAGTTATTTGAAGGATTCTGGAGAATTTAAAAAGAGGAAGATAAGCTTTTCAAATTTATACAAGCTCAAGTGCCAAGTGAGTGGGTACTAATATGAAATAGAAAAATAAAGTAGTTTAATTTTAGTTCTTTTCTAGCATGATATTATGAATTAATTTCTATTAATAATTGAGGTTTGATGCAAATTATTGTAACTTCTTCTTCTACCACTTCTCAGTTCTAATTAATGTTTGGTTTACAATATGGAACGTATAAACTGCTTATTCACGTTTTATGGCGTAAATGAGATTGGTTTAATTAAATTGAATTAGAATTGTTATTCAATTTTTAATGGCATAACTGGTTAGTTAGGTAAATCCAGATTATGCTCTTTGAATAAAATTGGAAATTTGGTTGGTATAATTACATAATTCTGAATATGGTTATGGAACAAAATTAGGAATTTTAATTGGTATATGTGTTTATTCCATATGCGACCTTAAAAGTAAAAAGTGGAATTTTATGCAATTAAATGGTTTGTGGCTATTGGATAAATTTTTGTTAAAACTCTAAAAAGGAGAACGTAAATTAGGGTGGAGAAGGTGAATTAAATGGACCCTAAAGGCAAGTATAAATTTGTAACAAAACAGTATAAAAAGTACAGACAAACCATACGGATTGAACGGACGTGAAATTGAAACCCCATTTATGTAAGCAAAATGATAATTGTGAAAGAACCAAATTGGAAGTAAAAATGGCCTAAAGCAGATTAATGGAAATAAACAATATGTAAAATGTAACGGTAAAATTAATTAATCTGGAAGCGATTTGGTAGGTAGACCTTGTAAAGGTTTGGATAGGTGTTTCATGTAGTTAAGACCAAAATATAGTTTTGGCTGTACGTACCAGGAGCAGGAAAGTAGGTTCGCAAGGATGTTTGTTACCTTTCCTAGGTTGCTAGTATGTAGGATAGATAGCATCCGCAATCATAGGTGTAACGACCCGTAAATTTTTAATAATATTTATTTGTTTTATTTATATATTTAATTAGGAATTTTGTGAAATTTTAAATAATAAAATTTTAGAAATAAAAATGTGATATTTGGAATGCGTCTATTTTAATATAGTAACCGGTAAATTTTCATCTGATAATATTTAAGTTTATTTTCTTGTGTAATTTTTATTTCAATTTAAATCTGTAACGACCCAGAATTTTGAACAAATTAAATTGAGAATATTTAATTAATTTTAAATATTTGAACGATGATTTAAATTGAATCCCGAATATAACTCTGAATTTTACGATTTAATTATAAAATTTAATCTATTGAACTGGATAAAAAAATTTGAATCTTCAGTTTTGAGCCGATTAAAAATATTTCAAAGGCTTAGGAAATTTATATTGATAATTCTGAAGGTAATAGAACTTTCAGAATTGAATTTGAAACTGTTCTGTTCAGTTTTGAATTTTATTGTTCAAACCGATATTTGAAAATAGCGTTCCGAGGCGCAGTCTCGGAATTCGACGAAACCAGTTCCATTGGGTCCGTAATATCGAATTATTGTCGGATTTCAATTTTCGTATTTTTCGGAATTAATATGTGACCGTACGGTGAGTAGACGTGTTGAAATTTAAATCAAATTCGATTTAAAATTTATATTTATATTAATAAATACCACACGTTCTCTTCCCTTAATTTCAGCCGAGCATCACGAACGAGAAATCGTGCAACCCATCCCCCTTCAATTTTAAATAATCACGCAACTTCTCCTTTTTCCTCAGTTTAAACTTTTAAACGAGATGAAATCAAACGAAGAGAAATGGCCGAACAAACAAATTCTTCCTCAAACTAAATCGTTCAGAACAAATTCCTGGCCGCCTTCATTCAGTCTTATCCAACAAAAAAAAATCAAACTCGTATGCTTTGAGGAAAATTGGCGATGAATCGAAATCGAAGGCTCAAGTAATCGTTGCCTTGTTCTTATCTCGATCTTCGATGATAGGATCGTATCACGCTTTGGAGGAAACTCGGGCTTGGAGCACGAGCTCGTCGACTGGAGATGGCGCTAGAGTGCTCGATGCTAGGGGGTGTTGGGGTCGAGGCGACGACGTCAGGCGGCTTCGTATTGAGCAGTAAGGTCGGAAATGGTGATCGAGGGGATTGGGAAGTTGGCATCGCAACTCAATTCACGATGGCAGTAGGGTTCGATGTTAGGGTTAGGAATGACGACCGCCAGTGGACTTCGTTCGAGTGGATTTGCGGTGGATGGCAGAGGAGGCAGCGTGGGTTCGGAGGAGTGGAGGCGTTCGTATGTCAATCGCGATGTTCGAATTCGACTGTGAGGTAATTCCAGTTTCACTAAATTTGATTTTTTAAACATCTTTAATTTAATTTAAGTTAAAAGCTTGGAATTTAATTTGTTATACCTCATTCACCATACAATATTACAATAAAGTTTATATAGGTCGGAAGAAGGAAAATATATTTTTACAGTAAGCTAAATATTAAAATTTTAACATCTTGATTTGGAATTAAGAAATTACAGTAAAGTGAAGAATGATTTTTGTAAATAGAGAATATATGTATATACAGTGAAAGAAAATATATATCTCATCATTTGACTTAACAGCAAAGTATAGATGCAGATTTTTAATTTTTTTTATATAGGTAAAACAGAAATTAATTATGTAGTTGAGTTGAAAAGATAAATAAATACGAATTTAGAATATTGACAGTTTATATATATATATATACATATGTATTTTCAAAAGGGAGATGAATTTATTTAACTTACTTGTTTAATTTATTATTGGGATTGATTAAAGAAAATCTAGTTAAATAAATTTAAAAGAGAATTAGTTTGAAATTAAATCATTGGATAATTAAAATTACTAAAAACGATAATTGAATTGTTCACTTGATTCGAATATTAATCAACCGTATATAAATTGTTGTTACAAGGTCCAAATTTGGAGAAAACAATCTGGAATTGGAAATGGATTGCAAATTAAAAGCTAAGGTGAGATTTTTCTCACTCAAACTGAAAGTGGAATTTTCAGTTATTTATTGATTGATTTGATTTCTATTGGATGTGATATTAGATATAATAGGATATATCTATATATATATAGCAATATATACATATTGGCATATGTATATATTGGATTGATGATTTCCCGCCTCGTATAGCGGATGAGACCCTATTGCGCCGTTAGTAAGCGGATTTTATAAAACCCATATACCGCGATAATTCCGTACTGGAGCGGAATTGGTATTGTGCTAACGTCTTTGGATGCAGGGAAACAGGTTGGAGGGATCCAACTGGACCCCTCACATTGATTGATTTTATTTATACTGTGGTATGAATCTGTGAATGATTATATTGATGTTATTGATCATATCGATGTCTGGAAATTGATTGAAAGCTAAAAATTTAGCTGAATGGATGTTTGATATCATTGGATTCCAAAAATAAACGAAATTGAATTTTTGAATCAAAGTAGAAATTTCTAAGTGAATCAATTTTAGAAATTGAATAAATTTTGAAGAAAGAAAATTTTAAAGTATAAAAAGTTAATTTTTATAATCTTATCGAATTAATTCCAGAATCAAGTGAAAATGTAAATAAATGGATTTCGTAAAATAGTGATTATAAATTGAAGAATTTAATTTAAGAATTTGGATTTTTAAATAGACTGAAAGAAACAATTGAAATATATTTTCTTTAAAAGGAATTTATTTAAAAGGAGATAAGTTGGAAATCCAATTAGAAATTTAATTGGTAAGTTGAAACGATTTGGGAAATCAATGTAAAATGATTTCAATTTAAAGAATCCATTTAAAAACAGGATGTTGAGTAATTTGAGAAAAATAAGGAATTTATTTAGTAGTGATAAATAAAATTAGAAATCAATCTGTAATTGATTTAGTATTTGGAGAAGAACTTTGAGAAATCAGTATGGAATCTTTTATTTAAAATTGAAAATAAATTTAGTAATCAATATTGAAATTGATTTGGTATTGAAGTTTTAATAAATGGAATTGGAATTTATAAAAGTTGGTTATAAATCCGAAATCACTTATTTTGATAAGTAGAATATAGAAGTTGATAAAAAGAAGATTTATAAGTCGAAGTTGTTATTAAAATAGAAATAGAATTTATAACCGTGTTTATAAATTCGAAAGCGATGGAATTTGATGAATTAAATATAGAAGATTATCAGAGTAGATATATTCGCGATTTTGGATAGCGAATTTCTATTGAAATGAAAATGTGTAGAAATGATTGGAATTGGGTTAAATGAAGTATATTCACGATTTTGGACAGTGAATATATTTTTAAGTAAAAATGGTTATGTTTGGGAAAGCGATATTATAAATGAAGTTAATTGTTTTAAAAGATGTTTTAAAACGTGTTAAATATCGAAATCATAGATTTCAACATTTATTGTTGAAATAGATGTTTTCGAGAAATATAAGGAAATGATGGACTATAACACTGTTGTTATAGTAAATGATTTCCGAAAGGAAATGTTTTATGTAGTATTGGGATGTTTATATATCTACCTTAAAATTTCGAATCCCTATACTAGTGATTTCGAGTCGTCGTAACGATGTTTTACGTAACATTCGTTTTGACTCAAATAGATGTTAAAATTAATGATTTCCTTAAAGAATGAATATATACTTAATTTGATTTAAGTATATCGAATATTTTCAAAATGTTAAAAATAAATAGATTTGTGAAATACTTATTATTAAATAAGTATGGAAATGCTTTTCCAAAATGAAATGAAATGTTTTTGAGAATTTATCTTCTTAAAAGATAAATTGAAATTGAATATTTGAAATCGATTTGAGAATTGTATATCAGTAGATATTTTGAAAGATATAAATTCAATATGGAATTTATAAAGGAAAGGGAAACTGTTTAGGAAAATAAACGTTGATTTATTTTTAAAGTGTGGAAATTTTATATCTAGTAAAGATATTTTTGAAGATGAAATAATTTGGGAAATAATTTGGAATCTGATGATGTTGCGCATCTTTATTGATAGTTAAATAACCGACTATCAATAATTACCTTTAGATAGGTATCTGTTGTGAATTGGATGAATTTGAATGCCACACTTATTTTTGAATAAGCGCTCACTATTCGGGTTAGCCGGGAAAGGACCATGGGGTCGTATAACCCATTCCGAATATGTGATACGTCGTATGAATTGCATTTGAAGACCGGTGTTGAAGACCGGATATTTTTGAAAACGGAAGGATTACCGTCGAGTTACTCTACATCGGCTGATCTCCGATTTAGAGGTTTTATCACCCTTAGTGACGGGAAGTCCTGACGTGATTGAAAATTATCCGGAAATGCAAGGGCTTCGTGAGAAGTGCCTTCGGTTCTGTTCGATCCCGGAACAGACTTGTATGGATTGTGTGTCTGACGTTACAATTTGAGATATAAAGCTGATTTCTTTCAAATACATATCTGTTGGTGGCGGAGAATTTATTCTCTTAGCTTAACACCCTTCTCTGAGACGTACGAGCTCAGAGGTTATGTAGTTGAAATTTATCAGCGATATATCCCAATTTGGTAACGTGGCATACTGAGTGTTGCTGTGAAATGATCAGTGTTTGATCATTTGTGATATGATCATTTGTGATATGATCATTTGTTTGATCTTATATCTTTGTGATCTTAGGTTGATCATTTTGTTGGACCCGAAGCAGGGCTTTTTGAGAAAGCGTAGCTTTGTGGACGAGACTTCATCGAGCCTCACACCCCGGAAATGGTCGAAACAGGAAGGATGCGGCAAGGTTCTAGGGAGTAGCGCCCCTTAGTGTATGTCATTCCTTCTGGATAAAGGTGGTATCATGGTATGGAGCCCAGATACTTAACCTCTGTGGTTACTGCATTATTATTATCTATGTGGTTTGTTGCGAATCGGGGATCCTCGGGAAGATCGGTTACGATCGGGGGATGGCATACGCGTGTCAGTAGTTACCTATTTTTGCAGAGGTAACCCGGCCTTGTGTTGGCAGAGATCCGGTTAGGTTCTCGGGTCGTCTATTCCAGGGACGTACCCATCGTGGATAGGAAGTTCCTTAGCCTGACCATTTGTTGGAAATCCAAAGAAACAATACGTGACTTATACGGTTTTAGTTGTATTACCTGCTATGGAATATGGCGGTAACCTGCTATTGAACATAGTAGCTATAGTAGGCATAAGTGCGGAATGCCTATGCTGGCTAAGATTAATATTATACTTTCGAAATGTTTTCTACACTATGCACTAATAATAATATCAAAAAAAGAATTTGATTTTTGCGTAGTAAGCATCTTTGACTATCATAAGAAGAAATCTCCTCCAAGTCTGCGTTTGCATTGTGTGTGTGGTGGGAGGTCTTATGGTAGTTTCATTTTCCAAAAGCATTGCGAATTGACATTAAAGTTTTCCTGTTGTTTATTTTAAAGATAAACTGTTTTACGATCTTACACCAGTCACCATGACTGACTCGGAGTTTATTGTTTCCCTTCTAAACTCTGGGTGCCCACCAATTTCCACACGGGCAGTCTAGAGTTAGATTATCAGGATATTCTGGATATTCTGGAGCTTTGGAGATAAGCTGGATGACGAGGCGTAGTATTTGTATCTGATAGTAGTTATTCCGCTGTGTATTCTGTATGAGGACAAGTTTATATAACTGTCCATTGTTGTATATGACTCTGATGATTGATGTATGTCTAAAATGATATAGTTCTTTGTTTTTTTTAAAAGACTAGTAATTATCTATTGTATATTGTTCCGCTGCGATGTGTAAGATTCTGATATTGTTTTCTGTTCTGATGTGTTTTCTGTTGTTCTTCTTCTTTCTTTCTTCTCTTTTTCTTCTATCTTCTTCTTCTTCTACTTTTTCTTTTTCTTAAAACCCTCACTATTGGAGTTTCCGGCACTCGATTTCTCGGCAGTCGATAAAGTGAGTATCGATGTCGAATTTTCGAAAGTCGAAAATTTCGGTATGTGACAAAGTGGTATCAGAGCATATGGTTAAGCGACAACCCTGCTCTGTTGGGTGTTACTCATTAGAGATAGAGTCAGTAGTACTCTAGAATGAGTTGAGTGTAATAATAGATATGAGCGCGTATTTGTTATTGAATATGAAAAAAAATTGTTTTGTATTGTGTTGACTTATCGGTTGATTGTTTATGGATTCTGGTCGGTGCAGTCTAGCTAACTGTAATCGATAGGGGTTTCTAAACTCTTAACAAGATAAACTGACACAGTATTGTTTTAAATAGGGTGAATGAAATAATTTTGCCCAAAATTATTTTTGTATATAAAAGAAATGATTTTCTATGAATTATCATAGTATATGGATGCTTGTTTGTTAGGAAAGTGATAATATTGAAATGTTATCATTATTAGTTGGAATTGAATAAGAAATTGAAATCGTAACTCTAAAGTTAAGAAATAAATTCACATACAAATGAAATTTAAGAATGTAAATTATAATTGTGACTTATAATTTAAATGGAATTCCAGAGAAGTTTTGGAAATGTTTTGAAAAGAATTTGAAAATTTTGGAGATTTGGAAAGTTAAATCATTTTTGATTTGAAAATGAATTTCAAGGGTTTTGAAAAATGTTTTGGAGGAATGAAAAGCTCTAAACTCTTTTAGGTCGCTGGAAAATAATTCCGATGATGATCGCGACATCACCGGTGTTCATTTTCGGGTTTCCAAAAGAGGAATTGCTGTCAAAATTATTTTAAATTGGAGTTGTTTGGAAAATTTGGTTTTGTTTTGAAAATTCAAAGGATGAATTGAATTGTTTCAAAAATGGTTTTGAAAGATTGAAAAGACTTGGAATATTATGAAATTGATAACTTATAAAATATTGAGATCTGATTGGAATGAAATTCAAATTGTAAATGAATTTATAACTTGGAATAGAATTCAAGAAGGTAATTGAAAATTTAAAATTCATTAATGAAATGATACTGTAGATTTGAATGTACAAATGATTGTATAAATCAGAATGTAAATAAGTTGATAACTTATAAAACATGTGAAATTTGATTGGAATGAGAGATTCAAATTTAAAATGAAAGAATTTGTGAACGAATAAATAAATTTGCAATTGTAAGTGCAAGAAAATGAAATTGAAGGTTAAAATTCATTTTGAATTTATAAGTAAGTGAGACTGAATTGAATTTGATTTGTAATAAACAAAGTGAAGTATTGAAATAAGAAAATTAGTAAGCGAAACTAAGTGAAAAATATAGTGATATGAATCAGCTATAATTGAAAGATAAAATTCAATATTTCAAAATTGAAGATAAATTGAATTCAAATAAAATTGAAATTGTGAATTAAATTCAAATGAAATTTGAAATGTAAAATTGAATTCGCATTGAATAAAAATGAATATGTAACTTCAACAGTAAATGTATAAACAGTTTATATTGAGAATTTTGTAATAGAATTTGCAAAATGATTTGAATGCTGTAACTAGATATAATGGCTAGTAGGATATACAGGTATAAAGGAATTGGAAATTTTGATTTCGAAGATAATTTGAATTGCTCGAAAAAGGTAAGTATTTCAATTTGAATATGAGATTTGATGACTTATTTCTCTAGCCGCTTGGCTTTTTCTTTTTCTTTTTGAAATCTGAGAGTCCGTAGGGACGTTTTGTAGTCGTGCCGTATTAGCCGCGCAAAGGAGACGCTGGCGAAATTTTTCGAAAATTTCGAGTGTTAGAAAATTTTTGAGAAATTTTTGAAAGTTTGAATTTGAATTTGAATTTTGAAGAAAAACAATATTGTTTGAAACTTTAATTGGAGTTGGAAAGTTAGTAAAAATGATAACGAATCTTTAGTAGAAAGATTTGTTTTGATGAATTGATAAAACTATTGAATTTGAGAAAAATAGTAGACGAGTTAAGGACTTTTTTTTTCCTAACTTGTAATTTCGGGACGAAATTCTTTTAAGGAGGGAAGTCTGTAACGACCCAGAATTTTGAACAAATTAAATTGAGAATATTTAATTAATTTTAAATATTTGAACGATGATTTAATTTGAATCCCGAATATAACTCTGAATTTTACGATTTAATTATAAAATTTAATCTATTGAACTGGATAAAAAAATTTGAATCTTCAGTTTTGAGCCGATTAAAAATATTTCAAAGGCTTAGGAAATTTATATTGATAATTCTGAAGGTAATAGAACTTTCAGAATTGAATTTGAAACTGTTCTGTTCAGTTTTGAATTTTATTGTTCGAACCGATATTTGAAAATAGCGTTCCGAGGCGCAGTCTCGGAATTCGACGAAACCAGTTCCATTGGGTCCGTAATATCGAATTATTGTCGGATTTCAATTTTCGTATTTTTCGGAATTAATATGTGACCGTACAGTGAGTAGACGTGTTGAAATTTAAATCAAATTCGATTTAAAATTTATATTTATATTAATAAATACCACACGTTCTCTTCCCTTAATTTCAGCCGAGCATCACGAACGAGAAATCGTGCAACCCATCCCCCTTCAATTTTAAATAATCACGCAACTTCGCCTTTTTCCTCAGTTTAAACTTTTAAACGAGATGAAATCAAACGAAGAGAAATGGCCGAACAAACAAATTCTTCCTCAAACTAAATCGTTCTGAACAAATTCCTGGCCGCCTTCATTCAGTCTTATCCAACAAAAAAAAATCAAACTCGTATGCTTTGAGGAAAATTGGCGATGAATCGAAATCGAAGGCTCAAGTAATCGTCGCCTTGTTCTTATCTCGATCTTCGATGATAGGATCGTATCACGCTTTGGAGGAAACTCGGGCTTGGAGCACGAGCTCGTCGACTGGAGATGGCGCTAGAGTGCTCGATGCTAGGGGGGTGTTGGGGTCGAGGCGACGACGTCAGGCGGCTTTGTATTGAGCAGTAAGGTCGGAAATGGTGATCGAGGGGATTGGGAAGTTGGCATCGCAACTCAATTCGCGATGGCAGTAGGGTTCGATGTTAGGGTTAGGAATGACGACCGCCAGTGGACTTCGTTCGAGTGGATTTGCGGTGGATGGCAGAGGAGGCAGCGTGGGTTCGGAGGAGTGGAGGCGTTCGTATGTCAATCGCGATGTTCGAATTCGACTGTGAGGTAATTCCAGTTTCACTAAATTTGATTTTTTAAACATCTTTAATTTAATTTAAGTTAAAAGCTTGGAATTTAATTTGTTATACCTCATTCACCATACAATATTACAATAAAGTTTATATAGGTCGGAAGAAGGAAAATATATTTTTACAGTAAGCTAAATATTAAAATTTTAACATCTTGATTTGGAATTAAGAAATTACAGTAAAGTGAAGAATGATTTTTGTAAATAGAGAATATATGTATATACAGTGAAAGAAAATATATATCTCATCATTTGACTTAACAGCAAAGTATAGATGCAGATTTTTAATTTTTTTTATATAGGTAAAACAGAAATTAATTATGTAGTTGAGTTGAAAAGATAAATAAATACGAATTTAGAATATTGACAGTTTATATATATATATATATATATATACATATGTATTTTCAAAAGGGAGACGAATTTATTTAACTTACTTGTTTAATTTATTATTGGGAATGATTAAAGAAAATCTAGTTAAATAAATTTAAAAGAGAATTAGTTTGAAATTAAATCATTGGATAATTAAAATTACTAAAAACGATAATTGAATTGTTCACTTGATTCGAATATTAATCAACCGTATATAAATTGTTGTTACAAGGTCCAAATTTGGAGAAAACAATCTGGAATTGGAAATGGATTGCAAATTAAAAGCTAAGGTGAGATTTTTCTCACTCAAACTGAAAGTGGAATTTTCAGTTATTTATTGATTGATTTGATTTCTATTGGATGTGATATTAGATATAATAGGATATATCTATATATATATAGCAATATATACATATTGGCATATGTATATATTGGATTGATGATTTCCCGCCTCGTATAGCGGATGAGACCCTATTGCGCCGTTAGTAAGCGGATTTTATAAAACCCATATACCGCGATAATTCCGTACTGGAGCGGAATTGGTATTGTGCTAACGTCTTTGGATGCAGGGAAACAGGTTGGAGGGATCCAACTGGACCCCTCACATTGATTGATTTTATTTATACTGTGGTATGAATCTGTGAATGATTATATTGATGTTATTGATCATATCGATGTCTGGAAATTGATTGAAAGCTAAAAATTTAGCTGAATGGATGTTTGATATCATTGGATTCCAAAAATAAACGAAATTGAATTTTTGAATCAAAGTAGAAATTTCTAAGTGAATCAATTTTAGAAATTGAATAAATTTTGAAGAAAGAAAATTTTAAAGTATAAAAAGTTAATTTTTATAATCTTATCGAATTAATTCCAGAATCAAGTGAAAATGTAAATAAATGGATTTCGTAAAATAGTGATTATAAATTGAAGAATTTAATTTAAGAATTTGGATTTTTAAATAGACTGAAAGAAACAATTGAAATATATTTTCTTTAAAAGGAATTTATTTTAAAGGAGATAAGTTGGAAATCCAATTAGAAATTTAATTGGTAAGTTGAAACGATTTGGGAAATCAATGTAAAATGATTTCAATTTAAAGAATCCATTTAAAAACAGGATGTTGAGTAATTTGAGAAAAATAAGGAATTTATTTAGTAGTGATAAATAAAATTAGAAATCAATCTGTAATTGATTTAGTATTTGGAGAAGAACTTTGAGAAATCAGTATGGAATCTTTTATTTAAAATTGAAAATAAATTTAGTAATCAATATTGAAATTGATTTGGTATTGAAGTTTTAATAAATGGAATTGGAATTTATAAAAGTTGGTTATAAATCCGAAATCACTTATTTTGATAAGTAGAATATAGAAGTTGATAAAAAGAAGATTTATAAGTCGAAGTTGTTATTAAAATAGAAATAGAATTTATAACCGTGTTTATAAATTCGAAAGCGATGGAATTTGATGAATTAAATATAGAAGATTATCAGAGTAGATATATTCACGATTTTGGATAGCGAATTTCTATTGAAATGAAAATGTGTAGAAATGATTGGAATTGGGTTAAATGAAGTATATTCACGATTTTGGACAGTGAATATATTTTTAAGTAAAAATGGTTATGTTTGGGAAAGCGATATTATAAATGAAGTTAATTGTTTTAAAAGATGTTTTAAAACGTGTTAAATATCGAAATCATAGATTTCAACATTTATTGTTGAAATAGATGTTTTCGAGAAATATAAGGAAATGATGGACTATAACACTGTTGTTATAGTAAATGATTTCCGAAAGGAAATGTTTTATGTAGTATTGGGATTTTTATATATCTACCTTAAAATTTCGAATCCCTATACTAGTGATTTCGAGTCGTCGTAACGATGTTTTATGTAACATTCGTTTTGACTCAAATAGATGTTAAAATTAATGATTTCCTTAAAGAATGAATATATACTTAATTTGATTTAAGTATATCGAATATTTTCAAAATGTTAAAAATAAATAGATTTGTGAAATACTTATTATTAAATAAGTATGGAAATGCTTTTCCAAAATGAAATGAAATGTTTTTGAGAATTTATCTTCTTAAAAGATAAATTGAAATTGAATATTTGAAATCGATTTGAGAATCGTATATCAGTAGATATTTTGAAAGATATAAATTCAATATGGAATTTATAAAGGAAAGGGAAACTGTTTAGGAAAATAAACGTTGATTTATTTTTAAAGTGTGGAAATTTTATATCTAGTAAAGATATTTTTGAAGATGAAATAATTTGGGAAATTATTTGGAATCTGATGATGTTGCGCATCTTTATTGATAGTTAACTAACCGACTATCAATAATTACCTTTAGATAGGTATCTGTTGTGAATTGGATGAATTTGAATGCCACACTTATTTTTGAATAAGCGCTCACTATTCGGGTTAGCCGGGAAAGGACCATGGGGTCGTATAACCCATTCCGAATATGTGATACGTCGTATGAATTGCATTTGAAGACCGGTGTTGAAGACTGGATATTTTTGAAAACGGAAGGATTACCGTCGAGTTACTCTACATCGGCTGATCTCCGATTTAGAGGTTTTATCACCCTTAGTGACGGGAAGTCCTGACGTGATTGAAAATTATCCGGAAATGCAAGGGCTTCGTGAGAAGTGCCTTCGGTTCTGTTCGATCCCGGAACAGACTTGTATGGATTGTGTGTCTGACGTTACAATTTGAGATATAAAGCTGATTTCTTTCAAATACATATCTGTTGGTGGCGGAGAATTTATTCTCTTAGCTTAACACCCTTCTCTGAGACGTACGAGCTCAGAGGTTATGTAGTTGAAATTTATCAGCGATATATCCCAATTTGGTAACGTGGCATACTGAGTGTTGCTGTGAAATGATCAGTGTTTGATCATTTGTGATATGATCATTTGTTTGATCTTATATCTTTGTGATCATAGGTTGATCATTTTGTTGGACCCGAAGCAGGGCTTTTTGAGAAAGCGTAGCTTTGTGGACGAGACTTCATCGAGCCTCACACCCCGGAAATGGTCGAAATAGGAAGGATGCGGCAAGGTTCTAGGGAGTAGCGCCCCTTAGTGTATGTCATTCCTTCTGG
The DNA here is from genome assembly GCA_030737815.1 of Allium fistulosum. Lineage (NCBI taxonomy): Eukaryota > Viridiplantae > Streptophyta > Magnoliopsida > Asparagales > Amaryllidaceae > Allium > Allium fistulosum. The sequence goes on along the minus strand of CM060907.1, from coordinate 415,676,400 downwards.
ATAAAGGTGGTATCATGGTATGGAGCCCAGATACTTAACCTCTGTGGTTACTGCATTATTATTATCTATGTGGTTTGTTGCGAATCGGGGATCCTCGGGAAGATCGGTTACGATCGGGGGATGGCATACGCGTGTCAGTAGTTACCTATTTTTGCAGAGGTAACCCGGCCTTGTGTTGGCAGAGATCCGGTTAGGTTCTCGGGTCGTCTATTCCAGGGACGTACCCATCGTGGATAGGAAGTTCCTTAGCCTGACCATTTGTTGGAAATCCAAAGAAATAATACGTGACTTGTACGGTTTTAGTTGTATTACATGCTATGGAATATGGCGGTAACCTGCTATTGAACATAGTAGCTATAGTAGGCATAAGTGCGGAATGCCTATGCTGGCTAAGATTAATATTATACTTTCGAAATGTTTTCTACACTATGCACTAATAATAATATCAAAAAAAGAATTTGATTTTTGCGTAGTAAGCATCTTTGACTATCATAAGAAGAAATCTCCTCCAAGTCTGCGTTTGCATTGTGTGTGTGGTAGGAGGTCTTATGGTAGTTTCATTTTCCAAAAGCATTGCGAATTGACATTAAAGTTTTCCTGTTGTTTATTTTAAAGATAAACTGTTTTACGATCTCACACCAGTCACCATGACTGACTCGGAGTTTATTGTTTCCCTTCTAAACTCTGGGTGCCCACCAATTTCCACACGGGCAGTCTAGAGTTAGATTATCAGGATATTCTGGATATTCTGGAGCTTTGGAGATAAGCTGGATGACGAGGCGTAGTATTTGTATCTGATAGTAGTTATTCCGCTGTGTATTCTGTATGAGGACAAGTTTATATAACTGTCCATTGTTTTATATGACTCTGATGATTGATGTATGTCTAAAATGATATAGTTCTTTGTTTTTTTTAAAAGACTAGTAATTATCTATTGTATATTGTTCCGCTGCGATGTGTAAGATTCTGATATTGTTTTCTGTTCTGATGTGTTTTCTGTTGTTCTTCTTCTTTCTTTCTTCTCTTTTTCTTCTATCTTCTTCTTCTTCTACTTTTTCTTTTTCTTAAAACCCTCACTATTGGAGTTTCCGGCACTCGATTTCTCGGCAGTCGATAAAGTGAGTATCGATGTCGAATTTTCGAAAGTCGAAAATTTCGGTATGTGACAAAATCAGTTAATAACAGTTGAATTTAAAAGTGTTTCGAAACCTAAATAGGTCAACATGAGAAAATTTATTTAGAACACTCTGAATAAGACTGCGTAATTCATTTCGCAAATTTCGGACGTTTCTAGCTCCGTTTGGATTTATCCGTACGGAATAGCAACGTATATCAATGTCCGTATCGACTTTTGATCGGATGATCGTACCACTGATATTTGTATACCATTTTGATCGTCTCGTCGAGCTGATCTCTACGGTATATTCAATTCTGTGTTTTGAAGTTTGGTTCGCTGCGGGATCGATGAAACAATTTGCAGTATCGGTACGGTTTCGAGCATTTCAAATTTCTTATGGCCATCCAAATTCCACCGTATATCAATTCAACAGCCACCAACCATTTATGTGACGCCCCACCTTTATACCCACGCTAACCAAGAACACTACGGTGTAGTGCTGTCAATTAGCACGGAGGATGTAACGACACGAGTTTCCAGACCCCGGAAAATCGAACCATTTTAGTTAAGAAGAAGAGGTAGAAGAAGAAAAATAGAAAACAACATCAGAATCTAACCATCGTAGCGGAACAAAATATAATATATATTAACAGATCTTTACACAAATCAAAACTATATCAGTTTTATATAATATAGCATCAGAGTATACACCAGAGAACACATAACATACAACTGGACAATAACCATATCATGTCCTCAATACAACAGAGTATAACAATCAACACAGCGGAATATATATATATAAACAAGTACGGTAGATACGTCTCGCCATCCAGCTCATCTCCTGAGATCCACAGCATCATATCCTGTAACCTATAATACTCGGTCTGACCCGAGCATCATATAAAACAATACCCGAGTCAGTCTGGAATACCAGCGTGAGAAAATCACACTCAATTGATTATTAAAGTTTCAAAAATCCTTTTGAAAATAAAAGCATCTCGTAAGACCACGCCACAAATAAACATGTCGGGTTTTTACCTTACGATAGCTAAAACACTTTTTATAAAAATCCTCTGATATTATAATAGTGTCTATTCACAAATACTTATTAAAATAGCTGAAATTGTTACATGATTTAATTCCAGCATACTAGGTATACAAACAAATACCGTACAAGGCACGCAGGGAGAATGGATTTCCAACGAATGACTAGGCACTGGGGTACCACCTGTCACAGTACGTGGCCTAGATCACAGTACCGAGGAGTACGCCCGCTCCCCTGCAACACAAGGCCGAAATCATCCCTTACTGGATAATTCCAAATAAAATCACCCCACGGTTGGGATCAGCAACCGCAACACTAAGCCGAAATAAAAGGGACATCTAGACAGGGATGACCTTACTCTCAAGTGGGGGCTACCCACGAAGCCTTGCTGCATAACCCCTGATTTTCAGTCATTCCCGGTTGATGAGGCTCGAGGCTAAACGATACCTTTATAGCACATATCCCTTAGAATGCCCATCGTCCACCTGACGATGTCACGAAAGCATTCGTCCATACAAGTCCGTCCCGGGTTCGAACGGAACCGAAGGCACTATTCCTACTACATCCATTTTGGAAATATCCTCAAGATTAGTAGCGACTAGCCCTTGCACTTCACTGCTCCATCTTCGACTCCGAAATCGTTACACGAAACGTACAAACCGGATCGAAGTGGTATTCGAGTCTCCAGACCTAGAATCCCGGTATACGGAAACTCGATCCCGGTCTCTTCGAAACGATCAGCGCATTTGGCCAATATTGATAGTCGGTTATTTAACTATCAATTAACATCCACAAACAACCATCACACAATAAATAATTTCCCACATTATTTATTTTCCCAAATATCTTTCCAAGATATATTTCCAAATTTTCAAAGCTCATTTGAAAACAATTTCAAAACAGTTTCCGCTTACGGAAAACATTTCCCAAATAATTATTTCCACTGAATCACCAAGTACAAAATACTTTTAATTTTAAAATAATTTAAAAACACTTTATTTTAAATATATCTTATAACATTGAAATTAAACTACTTTAATACTTTATTAAAAATATATACTTTAAAATAAACCACTTTATAAATATAAACTAAATTTCTCCTTTTAAAACATAATAGCAAATCACTTTTATATAATTACTACAATAATATATTTTTGAAAATACTACTTTAGGCTTTAACATTTAGAAATAATAAATTTTCTAAAATATGCTTTTAAAACACAATTAGAACTTTTAACTTATATATAAATATTGCTTTGAAAACGTACTTGGCTATCCAGAGAAATACCCTTCTCTTCACATCTTTTAATAATAAATCAACATTTATTTTAAACCAATTCATATTCCCTTTATAAATTCCCTCCTTGAATTTATATTTCAAATATCCTCTGATATTCCATTTTACTTTATAAACCCAGTTTATATCTCCAAAATCTCATTTCTCTTTAAATTTCAAATCCCAAAGTATTTAAATCAATTTATAATTGATTTCCCAATTTATTTTACTTTGAAATAAATTTCCTTACTTAATCCATTTATTTCCAAATTCATTAACTTCCAGATTTTATTTCTCATTATGATTTAAAATCTTTGAACCGAAACACAAGTTTCAGATTTCCCAAATTCCTTCTTTCTTTTTAATTACATTTAAACATTGAATTAAAATAAATTTTTATCCCTTTAAATAACATCACATAAGTTTTCTTTAAATTCAATATTCTCTGTTTATTCAAAATTCCTCTTTCCCATATTTATTAGAATTTTGGAAATCACTTTTATTCTTAATCAGATTTATTCTCAAATTTATTCCAAACTCTTTATAATTATTTTACTTAAGAATTTACTCCTTTATTTCTTTTCAAAAATTCCATTCTAGAGATTTTGATAATTCAGCACATCCAAATCGATCCAACCAAACCTTAACATCCAATTATCCATATAATTCATCACAGGATATCAAAAATCATATCACAGAATATTTAACAAAATTAAATATTTTGAGGAATCCAGTTGGATCCCTCCAACCTGTTTCCCTGCATCCACAGATGTTAGCACAATACCAATTTCACTTCAAAGTGGAATATCGCGGTATATGGGTTTTATAAAATATCATCCGCTATTATGCGGCGCATAGGGTCTCATCCGCTATATAATGCGGAAATATCAACAACTCCAATATATACATATGCCAATATGTATATATTGTTATATACTACTATATATATAGTATCACATCAAACCAAATCAATCATTCAATCGATTATTAAATTTAACCATTTAAATTTAACTGAGTGAGGTTAACTCACCTTTATTTTATTTTGCCAATTCGATCCAATCCTGACTGTTTTCCTCTTGATTTTAGACCTTGAATATCAATATATAGTTTATTAATACTCGAATCAAATCTAAAAATAAATTAACATTTACTTATTTATTTTAACCTATAATTTAATTTAAACCCAATTTTCCCTTTTCATAGATTATTTTAGTAACTAAAATAGATCAAGTAAATTTATGGAACAAACTCATCACTTTATATATATATTATATATATACATTTTTTTTAAAACAACTAGTAAATTAAAATGTTATAAAATTAAACTGCCTTAAGGTATATTTTTAAACTTTTACAGTAAGTTAAAATATCCTCATATATATATATATCCAAACTTTTCCTACATTATATATAAACAAACTGAAATTCTTTTTACTGTTAAAGTTTTAACATATATATTTCTTTGTAAAATAAATCTAGATTTAAAGTCCTTATATATATATACATATAGCCTTACAGGTAAAGTCAAATATTGAGTTAAATATAATTTCCCTTCTTTTCTTTTTATCTACTTATATATTAATATTAAATCGAAATTGTTTGAAGATAAATATTCGAACCTCTCTGTTGCAACTCCAGAACCCACGCGACAAGCATACCCAAAATGCACGCAACCAACTTCCATCGGCCAAAGCCCCAAATCGACTTCAACCCTAGCAGGTGTCGCCTCTGCAATCTCGCCTCCACCTGAACACACCGCCCTACCAACAAACATCGATTCGTTCATCATCTGACAATTCAACTCGAACTCCGGCTAAACACCCTGCCGCCTTCAATCGCGAAACAAACCATCGACAACGACAATGTTCCCAAAATCGCGACTCGAACGCCATCGCTGCCTCCACTGTCGACACGTCAAACCCTCCAGCACAAACCCTAGCTTCGCGAGCCTCCAGCTCCCCTTCACGCGATTCGAGCCCATGAGTTCGTCGCCTGCTTTCCCACGTGATCGCGTCTTCGATCATGTTGGCATCCCCTCTTTCCTCTTAAACGAATGATTTCGTTCGGCTGGGTAAATGAAAGAGTAGTGGATTTTTGAAATAAAAAGGGAAGAGGATTTTCAGTTTTGTTTTGTTTCCTGAATGAAGAAAAATATCTCCTCTTATTTATATATTTTTCTGATCGAACTGAGACAAGCTTGTACGATTTCGTATCGTGATTCCTGGCGGAAAGAAGGGAGAAGGATGGGTTGAGTGTTGAAGCAGTGTTTTGAAGCGTGTTGATGGAGAAGGATTTTCAGCTGATGTTGACAAATTTAAAAAAATTTAAATTTAAATTGAATTCGATTTAATTTTCAACGCGTTTACCCTCCATGTGCTCACATAACAACTCCGAAAAATACGAAATTTGAAATCCGATAATAATTCAATATTACGGATCCAATGGAACTAGTTTCGTCGAATTCCGAGACTGTGCCTCGGAAGGCTATTTTTAAATATCGATTCAAACGATATAATTTCAAAATTGAACAAATCAATTTCAAATTAAATTCTGAAGCTTCTATTATCTTCAGTGTTATCAATATGAATTTTAAACGCTTTTGAAATATTTTTAATTAGCTTAGAATACCAGATTTACTACTATTTTATCGAACTTCAAATAATTTAATTTAATAATTAAATCACCCAATAAACATCGATATTTGAAATTTAAGTTTATAATTAATCTCTGAATATTTAAAATTAATTAAATATTCCAATTTCAAATATACAAAATTTCCGGGTCGTCACATTCCTCCCCCCTTAAAAGAATTCCATCCCCGAAATTACCAGTTAAGAAGAATGTCCTATATCCCGTTAGCTATTTCCCAAGTTAGCTATTTCCCAAATTCAAACAGTTTTAACAATACCCAAACAATCTTTTATTAATGATACACTAATCATCTTTTAACTTCCCAAACTTATTCATAAGTCCCAAACCATATCACTTACTTAACAATTCAAATTTTAAATTTGAATTCAAATTTTAACTTATCAAAATTTCTCAAAATTTTTCTAACTCCCTAAATTTCCGAAAAATTTCGCCAGCGTCTCCTTTGCGCGGCTAGCTCGGTACTACTACAAAATGGCTCTACGGCCTCCCAATCTCAAAAAGAAAACAAAAAGCCAAGTGGCTGGATCCAAAAATCTAATCAAATTTCATATAGAAATTCAAATACATACCTTTTTGTCGGGCCATTAAATTTATCTTCTAAAATCAAAAATCCCAATTTATCCATTGCTTTTATACACCTGTATATCCTACTAAGCAATAATATTCACTCACAATTCCAAAGTCATTTTATACTTTCCTTTACAAATTTTCAATATTTGCTTTACTTAAGCCCGTACGATGCACATATATCATCCGTACGCAATATCACATTCGATCGCTCAATCGATCACACAATTTCACTTCCGAACTAGTATCGTCCACCCGACTTCCTAGTGCGGACTCAGATCTGGTTTCTTGATCAAAAACCGTTATTATCCTTGCATAGCCACAAACTATGATAGAGAATATCCAGAATCAATCAACAATCCATATCCAGGCTCGCCGTCGAAAATCGAGTGAAAAATCCTAATTCGGATCGATAAAACTATCTCGAAATTCTGTGTTCGATATCTGGACCAAATAGCTATGCGAATAAATAATATACGTACACCTTACGTATTAATTTCAATTGATTACCAATTATATCAATTCTCTTTTATTCACATTCCTTTTTGATTGTTATCCCCTTATTCACAACTATCCCATTTCACAACTTCCAGTTTTAGTCTTCATTCAACTATTCACTTAGTATATATATATATATTTCCATTCCAAAATTACTAAGTATATTTCCAATACCAATTTTCTTAAGAATTTCATTCTTCAATTCTTAAGTTCAATATAAATTTTTCTTATATTTATTTACTACTTCACCACTGAAGTGTATATATTCAAATTGAACTCCCATTTCATATGAATTTCAACTTACTTCAATTTACTACTTCATTTCAAATATAAATACTTATTCCACATTTCATTCAGATTTCCATTTCCAATTTTTCTTTCTTAAATTCAATTCATCTCCAACCTATGAATATTGAATTTTATTTAGCTCGAAAACAATCCAAGTTAATTCATTCAATAACTATTTCTCAACTTATTTAAACCACTCCTCTGTTTGAGTTCAATTTCCATTCAACATTTACTTAAGTCAATAACTTAAGTTTATTTTCCATTTAACCAACCCTTTAAAGTTTTATTTCCATCTTTCATTTGATTCTTATTTAATCAAATTCCATCCATTTTATTTATTTAATATAAGTGGTTCATTCACTCAATCATTATTAATTTTATTTTCCATACTCAATTCATATGGAATTATTTTATTAATAACCAGGCCATTTCCAATTTATTTTCACTTATTTGGATTTCATTCGCAATTCGAACCATCACTATTTTAATCCAATTTCATTAACTCACAATTCAATTTCATTAACTAATTTATTATCAAATTAGTTCCTCCGCTGGTTAAAATTAAATACTTGCTTTTTAAATCCCAAATATCACTTCACTTAATCATCTTAAGTTCAATTTATTTTATAATTCAAGTTTGGATTTATTTAAAAATTAAGATTGCTCATCTTAGTCGTTTCCATTTGATAATTACAATTTCAAATTATAACTCTTAATGGTTCAAAGAAATGAATTCCCATTTATGACTTACAATTTCATTTCTATTCATAAGTTTAACTTACTTGCTTAAGATCTAGGACTATTCATTTAAGTCCATTTTCATCTTTACAATCAAATTTTCAAATTATTACACTTAAGAACTTAAGAATATGAATTTCTTTACACAATTATAAGCATTTTACATTACCTTTATATCGAATTCAATTCGACTTCAACTTATTTACATTTAATTCAATTCCAATTCTCAATTTTTATTTAACTTATCTTAAGTTAAATTCAAATATATTTTATTCACCTTCATATACTCGAATTAAATTTTAATTCTAGGATACAATTTTGTACAAGTTTTACAATTCATTCACCTTCAAGTTCTCTAACTCTTTTATCTACCAACTTATATTACTCATTGAGTTATTTTCATCTCATAATTATAATCCCAGAATTAAACTTTCATTCCCTTCTTATTTCAATCAACTTCATTCTATACTTTATATTGTTGATTCATTTAAATTTCCACATTTATATTTTAAATAGAATTCCCAAAATCCAATTGCCCGGTTTTATTTCAAAACCATTTTGAATCCATAAATAACTCATACATATCTGGTATATCACATCAAATCTCAATTTCCAAAACAAATCTGCTTTTACCAAACAAATTTTCCCTTTGAATTTCAAAACCAACCCAGTTCACAATCATTTCCAATTTAAAACAGTTTGGTAGCAATTTCTCTTTGGAAACTCGAAAATAGACATCGATGATGCTGCAGTCATCACCGAAATTATTTTCCAGCGACCAAAAGAGAATTTAATGCTTTTATCACTTTGAAACATTTCAAACATTTTTAATTCCCAAATCCCACCAGATTTCACTTCAATTTCAAAAATATTCATGAAATAATATCACCATTATTTCCCCAAAACCTTTAAAACTATTTTTAAATCCATAGGAATTTAAACCTTTCCCAAAACTTCAAAATCCATTCAATTTTATATCCAAACATTACTCTGGAATTCTATCACATTTTATTTCAAGTTATAAGTCACATTTACAATTTACATTTACAAATTTCATTTGTTTATGAATTTATCTCATTTGATTATAAATCACATTTGTAATTCACATTTGTATACAAAGTTTATTTCAATTTATAAATTGCATTTATGATCTACATTCTTAAATTCCATTTGTTATATAAATTTATTCTTCAACTTAGGTTATAAGTTTTCAATTTCTGATTCAATTTTTACACAATGATGATAATAATCTAATATCATCGCTTTCTAACAACCAAGCAACCAAATATATAATTTACAAAAGTTATCCTTTTATATATAAAAATAATTTGGGCAAAATTATTTCATTCACCCTATTTAAAACAATACTGTGTCGAACTGTTCTATTCAAGTGTTTAGAAACCCCTTCGATACAGTTGTCCAGACTGTGCCGACGAAGGTTCATATGCCACTCAATAAATCAACCAACACAATATAAAACCATTTTATATTCACTAACAAATACGCGCTCATATCTATTAGTACTCTCAAAATTCCCACCAGAGCCAAGGTTATCGCTAGCCTAAGCTCTGATACCACTGTAACGACCCGAGTTTCCAGACCCCGGAAAATCGAACCATTTTAGTTAAGAAGAAGAGGTAGAAGAAGAAAAATAGAAAACAACATCAGAATCTAACCATCGCAGCGGAACAAAATATAATATATATTAACAGATCTTTACACAAATCAAAACTATATCAGTTTTATATAATATAGCATCAGAGTATACACCAGAGAACACATAACATACAACTGGACAATAACCATATCATGTCCTCAATACAACAGAGTATAACAATCAACACAGCGGAATATATATATATATAAACAAGTACGGTAGATACGTCTCGCCATCCAGCTCATCTCCTGAGATCCACAGCATCATATCCTGTAACCTATAATACTCGGTCTGACCCGAGCATCATATAAAACAATACCCGAGTCAGTCTGGAATACCAGCGTGAGAAAATCACACTCAATTGATTATTAAAGTTTCAAAAATCCTTTTGAAAATAAAAGCATCTCGTAAGACCACGCCACAAATAAACATGTCGGGTTTTTACCTTACGATAGCTAAAACACTTTTTATAAAAATCCTCTGATATTATAATAGTGTCTATTCACAAATACTTATTAAAATAGCTGAAATTGTTACATGATTTAATTCCAGCATACTAGGTATACAAACAAATACCGTACAAGGCACGTAGGGAGAATGGATTTCCAACGAATGACTAGGCACTGGGGTACCACCTGTCATAGTACGTGGCCTAGATCACAGTACCGAGGAGTACGCCCGCTCCCCTGCAACACAAGGCCGAAATCATCCCTTACTGGATAATTCCAAATAAAATCACCCCACGGTTGGGATCAGCAACCGCAACACTAAGCCGAAATAAAAGGGACATCTAGACAGGGATGACCTTACTCTCAAGTGGGGGCTACCCACGAAGCCTTGCTGCATAACCCCTGATTTTCAGTCATTCCCGGTTGATGAGGCTCGAGGCTAAACGATACCTTTATAGCACATATCCCTTAGAATGCCCATCGTCCACCTGACGATGTCACGAAAGCATTCGTCCATACAAGTCCGTCCCGGGTTCGAACGGAACCGAAGGCACTATTCCTACTACATCCATTTTGGAAATATCCTCAAGATTAGTAGCGACTAGCCCTTGCACTTCACTGCTCCATCTTCGACTCCGAAATCGTTACACGAAACGTACAAACCAGATCGAAGTGGTATTCGAGTCTCCAGACCTAGAATCCCGGTATACGGAAACTCGATCCCGGTCTCTTCGAAACGATCAGCGCATTTGGCCAATATTGATAGTCGGTTATTTAACTATCAATTAACATCCACAAACAACCATCACACAATAAATAATTTCCCACATTATTTATTTTCCCAAATATCTTTCCAAGATATATTTCCAAATTTTCAAAGCTCATTTGAAAACAATTTCAAAACAGTTTCCGCTTACGGAAAACATTTCCCAAATAATTATTTCCACTGAATCACCAAGTACAAAATACTTTTAATTTTAAAATAATTTAAAAACACTTTATTTTAAATATATCTTATAACATTGAAATTAAACTACTTTAATACTTTATTAAAAATATATACTTTAAAATAAACCACTTTATAAATATAAACTAAATTTCTCATTTAAAACATAATAGCAAATCACTTTTATATAATTACTACAATAATATATTTTTGAAAATACTACTTTAGGCTTTAACATTTAGAAATAATAAATTTTCTAAAATATGCTTTTAAAACACAATTAGAACTTTTAACTTATATATAAATATTGCTTTGAAAACGTACTTGGCTATCCAGAGAAATACCCTTCTCTTCACATCTTTTAATAATAAATCAACATTTATTTTAAACCAATTCATATTCCCTTTATAAATTCCCTCCTTGAATTTATATTTCAAATATCCTCTGATATTCCATTTTACTTTATAAACCCAGTTTATCTCTCCAAAATCTCATTTCTCTTTAAATTTCAAATCCCAAAGTATTTAAATCAATTTATAATTGATTTCCCAATTTATTTTACTTTGAAATAAATTTCCTTACTTAATCCATTTATTTCCAAATTCATTAACTTCCAGATTTTATTTCTCATTATGATTTAAAATCTTTGAACCGAAACACAAGTTTCAGATTTCCCAAATTCCTTCTTTCTTTTTAATTACATTTAAACATTGAATTAAAATAAATTTTTATCCCTTTAAATAACATCACATAAGTTTTCTTTAAATTCAATATTCTCTGTTTATTCAAAATTCCTCTTTCCCATATTTATTAGAATTTTGGAAATCACTTTTATTCTTAATCAGATTTATTCTCAAATTTATTCCAAACTCTTTATAATTATTTTACTTAAGAATTTACTCCTTTATTTCTTTTCAAAAATTCCATTCTAGAGATTTTGATAATTCAGCACATCCAAATCGATCCAACCAAACCTTAACATCCAATTATCCATATAATTCATCACAGGATATCAAAAATCATATCACAGAATATTTAACAAAATTAAATATTTTGAGGAATCCAGTTGGATCCCTCCAACCTGTTTCCCTGCATCCACAGATGTTAGCACAATACCAATTTCACTTCAAAGTGGAATATCGCGGTATATGGGTTTTATAAAATATCATCCACTATTATGCGGCGCATAGGGTCTCATCCGCTATATAATGCGGAAATATCAACAACTCCAATATATACATATGCCAATATGTATATATTGTTATATACTACTATATATATAGTATCACATCAAACCAAATCAATCATTCAATCGATTATTAAATTTAACCATTTAAATTTAACTGAGTGAGATTAACTCACCTTTATTTTATTTTGCCAATTCGATCCAATCCTGACTGTTTTCCTCTTGATTTTAGACCTTGAATATCAATATATAGTTTATTAATACTCGAATCAAATCTAAAAATTAACATTTACTTATTTATTTTAACCTATAATTTAATTTAAACCCAATTTTCCCTTTTCATAGATTATTTTAGTAACTAAAATAGATCAAGTAAATTTATGGAACAAACTCATCACTTTATATATATATTATATATATATATTTTTTTAAAACAACTAGTAAATTAAAATGTTATAAAATTAAACTGCCTTAAGGTATATTCTTAAACTTTTACAGTAAGTTAAAATATCCTCATATATATATATATATCCAAACTTTTCCTACATTATATATAAACAAACTGAAATTCTTTTTACTGTTAAAGTTTTAACATATATATTTCTTTGTAAAATAAATCTAAATTTAAAGTCCTTATATATATATACATATAGCCTTACAGGTAAAGTCAAATATTGAGTTAAATATAATTTCCCTTCTTTTCTTTTTATCTACTTATATATTAATATTAAATCGAAATTGTTTGAAGATAAATATTCGAACCTCTCTGTTGCAACTCCAGAACCCACGCGACAAGCATACCCAAAATGCACGCAACCAACTTCCATCGGCCAAAGCCCCAAATCGACTTCAACCCTAGCAGGTGTCGCCTCCGCAATCTCGCCTCCACCTGAACACACCGCCCTACCGACGAACATCGATTCGTTCATCATTTGACAATTCAACTCGAACTCCGGCCAAACACCCTGCCGCCTTCAATCGCGAAACAAACCATCGACAACGACAACGTTCCCAAAATCGCGACTCGAACGCCATCGCTGCCTCCACTGTCGACACGCCAAACCCTCCAGCACAAACCCTAGCTTCGCGAGCCTCCAGCTCCCCTTCACGCGATTCGAGCCCATGAGTTCGTCGCCTGCTTTCCCACGTGATCGCGTCTTCGATCATGTTGGCATCCCCTCTTTCCTCTTAAACGAATGATTTCGTTCGGCTGGGTAAATGAAAGAGTAGTGGATTTTTGAAATAAAAAGGGAAGAGGATTTTCAGTTTTGTTTTGTTTCCTGAACGAAGAAAAATATCTCCTCTTATTTATTTTTTTTTCTGATCGAACTGAGACAAGCTTGCACGATTTCGTATCGTGATTCCTGGCGGAAAGAAGGGAGAAGGATGGGTTGAGTGTTGAAGCAGTGTTTTGAAACGTGTTGATGGAGAAGGATTTTCAGCTGATGTTGACAAATTTAAAAAAATTTAAATTTAAATTGAATTCGATTTAATTTTCAACGCGTTTACCCACCGTGTGCTCACATAACAACTCCGAAAAATACGAAATTTGAAATCCGATAATAATTCAATATTACGGATCCAATGGAACTGGTTTCGTCGAATTCCGAGACTGTGCCTCGGAAGGCTATTTTTAAATATCGATTCAAACGATATAATTTCAAAATTGAACAAATCAATTTCAAATTAAATTCTGAAGCTTCTATTATCTTCAGTGTTATCAATATGAATTTTAAACGCTTTTGAAATATTTTTAATTAGCTTAGAATACCAGATTTACTACTATTTATCGAACTTCAAATAATTTAATTTAATAATTAAATCACCCAATAAACAGCGATATTTGAAATTTAAGTTTATAATTAATCTCTGAATATTTAAAATTAATTAAATATTCCAATTTCAAATATACAAAATTTCCGGGTCGTCACAGAGGATAAGGCTGTTGAGGAGCGACCATCCGTGTAACTTCTTTGCGCGAGCACCGATATGTCAGATAGAATAGAATGCATATCTTTTAAGGAGGAAATCCGACATACCGATACAAACACAAAGCTATCACACAGTGGCTATATATGATCTTCGGAAACAAATATAGAAATAAACGTAACATAAATCAGTCACAGACAATTCATATCACAAAGGCGGAAAGAGATATGAATACAACACATGAAAGTGTACATCAGAGTGGTGGTCAAATAAGATCCACAATAACACAAGTGAATAGATACAAGTGCAAGATAATAGAATATGTATACATCAAGGAGTCTAATCTCAAATGTATACAAACAAAAACTACTAAACTAGAGTAGTTAGCCAAAAGTCAGAAGATGGCTCCAGATAAGAAGTCATGAGGAAGCACCTGTAAAATCTCAGTCTGACCCGAGTATTATTTAAGAAGAAAATAATAAACGGATCAGTCTAGCTATAATTATCAGATAAAGTGATATAGAACAAGAGATATGGCATAAACATATAAGATATCCATAAAAGCATACTACTACAAGTATGAAAATGATAATCAATAAGAGATTAATCAATATCACAAGAATCTTCTCAAAGATTAAAAGAATGTCATATTCTTAATTTAATTCACCAAACCACAATAAAATGACATACTCATCAATGTCAATGGTAAAAGCTGGTGAAACATAAAATCCAGAAATCTCAAGAAAAGAGGATGACCAATCCCATAAACTGAACATCGACGCACCTAGAAAGATATGCCCCATGTAAAGTCTAGCATCGATACACCTAGAAAGATGCACCCCATGCAAAGTCGAACATCGACGCACCTAGAAAGATACGACCCATGTTCTAGCATTGACGCACCTAGAAAGATACGCCCCATGCATAAATAAACATCGACGCAACTAGAAAGATACGCCCCATGTAATGTCTAACATCGATGCACCTAGAAAGATACACCCCATGAAAAGTCTAACATCGATGCACCTAAAAAGATACACCCCATGAAAAGTCGAACATCGATGCACCTAGAAAGATACGACCCATGCATAGATGAACATCGACGCACCTAAATAGATACGCCCCATGCCCCGACTTATTGAGCCGATTGCTCCACGAAGTAAATAAACATCGACGCACCTAAATAGGTACGACCCATGTGAGAAGTAAACATCGACGCACCTAAATAGATACGACCCATGAGCCTAAACCATAAAATGATCGTCATCGATCATAAAGAGTTTCAATATATGTGAATCGAAATCACACCAATGAGGCATAGACTAACCTTGAAGATAAAGAGATATGTGTGAATCGAAATCACACAAATGGTGTCTAGTCTAAACTCGCAAACAAAGAGACATAGCACAATCGCTAGTCTAAATCACAAGAATGATCATCGTGATCATAAGGAAGTGTCGATTATACTAAGCTAGTAAATATAAGAGTTTAGCTTCATGTCCCATAACCACTTGCTTAACTCAAATATTTACGAACAGATTGTAGATCTGCACTAGGAAATTGTCACAAGAGTTTCAATCGAACAAGTCCATCAATTAACCGACGAAGTAAACGCAAGCGTTTCATACCACTTGTTTTGCTAAGCCGTTTAATTATATTTTCTCATACGAATGAGGTAAAGGTTTGTATATACTAATAAATTGGAAAACAGTTTTATAAACGAGTTTGATATTGAAAATCGAGTTGAAATCGTTTTAATGAAAGAGTTTTGATATTTAATACTAGTATAGGAAACCTTTATATTTTGAAGTGACAAATCATAGAAGTGATTGTAGAAACAATCAATCATAAAAATTCACGTTCGAAGACGTGAGTAAAGTTCAAAGAAATCAATTCCCAAAACCATCAAAGTAAAGAGTTCTGTTGAACTCTTTTCAGATAAGATTGCCTACGCAGAGTAATACGGGGTTCGACCTGCCCGGTCAAGTCGCGGGGGTCCAGGGGGCAGCGCCCACGGCGGGGTGCGGGGCAGCGCCCCGTCACGGTATGACTTAGTGAAGGCAAGCTGGTCCAGCGACCTAAGGAAAAATAGGTCATACGACCTAAGGAAAAATCGCGACCTAGCGAATCACAGGTCATTCGACCTAAGGGTAAGGTCGGGGGCGACCTACGACTTAACAAAGTCGAGCGACCTACGACTTAACAAAGTCAAGCGACCTAGTGAAATAGCAGTGGGAATGTTAGGTCGGAGACGACCTACGACTTAAGGTCATACGACCTAACAGTTGCGAGCTAGCGGAGTTGGCATGGCCGAGCGACTTAGTAGGAGCAGCGACCTACGACTTAACGATTTAAAAGCCAACGACCTAGGACTTAAGAGCTAACGACCTAGGACTTAAGCTCAAATACGAGCTACGAGCTAAGGTCTTTACGACCTAACAGTCAAAAGGTCCTACGACCTAAGAAAATTAGGGTCATACGACCTAAAGAGGTTTGCGACATAAGGTTGTTCGCGACCTAAAAGTGCACGACCTAAGGTCTTACGACCTAAGCCTTGAACGACTTAGTGGAACGAACGACTTAACGACCTAAGCCTTGAACGACTTAGTGGAACGAACGACTTAACGACCTAAGCCTTGAATACGAGCTGCGAGCTAAGGCAGGAACGACCTAGTGAAGTTAGGTCGAGGACGACCTATGACTTAAGCCAGAGCGAGCGAGCTAACTGCAAACGACTTAAGGCCAAACGACCTACGACTTAACTCGAGGCGAACGAGCTAACTACAAACGACTTAAGCCTTTAACTCATGAACGACTTATGCCTTTAACTCGTGAACGACTTATGCCTTTAGCTCGTGAACGACTTAACATTTTGCCTGGAGATTATAGGTCGGCAACGACCTACGACTTAAGGGCCAGAACGAGTTAAAAATGGCCAGAACGACCTAGTAGCAGTTTTTCACCAAAATCACTAAATTTTGGAGTTTTTCGCCAATCCAATCCAAACCAAATGCAGATATTCATACAAATGCAATAGAGGATCATTCCCAACAGTCCAAGATAGATATAGGCAAGATGTGAGATCAAAAATCTCACCTTTTCATGGAATTTGATGAAGACGAAGCTCGGGGGCAAAGCAAAGATCAACCACAAGCTTGAATCAATGTCTTCACTTTGAATTTGGAGTTAGATGTTGAATTTGCTAAAGAACTTGAGCTTGGAATTTTAATTTCCTATTCCCTCCACCATTTTTGCTAAAGCTTCAAAGTTGATGAAGTGATGAAGAGAAGGAAGGGGTTGGGCTGAGTTAGAAGAGGTGCAGCCCAAACCAAAAGCCCAACACAAAAAGTGACGAAAATTTCACTATCTCCAAACATATCGAAGTTTACACTCAAAAAGATCGCAAACGTCATTTTGAACTCAATGGGGGTGGTCTCGAGTCCTAATTTGACCGTATGCAAAAAGTAGCTTTTCGGACTAACATCCGACTAACAATAAAATATTTAAATATAAAATCGATAAATATGCGGGTTGTTACAATTTATATCCCCAGAAATTCAGTTTTTGACTTTTGTTATTCCCAGAGTTGCTTTCCCTTTCATTTGCATTGCTCGGCTTTTCAGTTGGTTCTACACGTTTCTATTGAGAAAAAGGAAACATATACTTTGATATAAGTTATATTTATGCTGGTTTGCCTACACGTCATCTTCCTGGCCTTTGTTCTTCTCAAACTCTCCATAACCCTTCCGCACATACGAAGCCATCACCTTCTCCAGATTCTTTCTATTTTCTTCACTGACCTTCCTCCCCTCTTTTCTAGCATCTCCGCCACACGTTCTCCACCGATGCTAGCATCTCCTCACCATCGAACCGCGTCTTAGCTCATCCGCGCGTCGCAGCCTCACCCGCGCATGCAGCTTCAGCCACCAAACTCTACAACTTCGAGCCGAGCCTTCCTTCTCTCGTTTATGGCTCACGCATATATCATAGGTTAGTTTATTTTATTGCTTCAAAAATTTATTTAACTGAAGGTGTTTGTTCCTCTGTTTTACATCTTACTGTTATATATGTAAATATATATTTTCCTGTGTAGATTAGTATAAGCTATATATGTTAGTTTTTGTATATTTAACTTATTACATATATAGAGTAATGTATATATATATACTTGATTTTAATAACCGTAGTTTATAAAAGCTTATGTGAATTGGTTTACGTCTTATATACATTAGTGTTATATTTATCTGTTTTATAAATTTATATGTTGATAAACTATACTAATTTAAATTCAATTGTATATATATGTCTATATAGATATATTAGATCTTGAAAATATTATCTGGGTTTACTATATGTAAGTTACAGTACATTTTTATAAAGGAAGTATTCTAAGTATTATGATAGCTGTTCTAGTCTAGATTTAAGTATATGAATACGAAAGTATAAATATAAGATATGTTTATATATAAGTTTGTATAAGATGGGTATTATCGGTTTGGGTCCATATATATATGTTATATAACTTTTATGATAGGTTAGCTTATACAGGTAAGTTATATAAGTCGTTTTATAATGTGTATATCTACATAAGTACTTATTTTAAATTATAGTACGTATACATATTTGATTTTAGTATATGTGATGTTAATTAAAAAAACAATGATTTTTATTTTATATTTGCCTTAAATTTAAATTATTGATTTCAAGATATTATATATATATATATATATATATGTGTGTTTATTTAAAATTTTATTTGATTTTTATTTTATGTGTTACAATTTAAATAATGATTTTTGATATATATACATAAGTTCACTTATACTATTTAGCTTCATTGATCCAGTTCTGATTTGATTTCATCAATTCTTATCTATCAGCTTTGTCGAATACATGCCAATATAGTCATGCCTTTTCGTGCTTTGCGGAGTTTGGATTTGTGTTTTGAATTTGATCTCTAGCTTTAGAGGTGAGTTATCACTCTCGACATCCGTACTTATATAATTGTGAAACAATTGCATGTGAATTGTAAAAATTTATATGTTATATTTATAAGTTCATATATGCCTGTGATATGATTTTATGATGTTAAATTCTATATATATATTTGTTACATCGCCTGATATGATATGCTATGTTATATTGCTTATTTATTTGCTGTTTCTCACACTACAAGTTCCCTTTCACTATGGGTTGAAGTGATACATACCCGAACGGACATTAGAATAAGGAAAAATCGTTATGAGCTAAAATGATAGGCTTGAACGATTTTTATTGTATTTTATTTGACTTGGGATTGCGGGTTTGAAATGATAGAACCCGGATTTTTCTTTTTAAATTACGGATTGTAATGATACATATCCGTATCACTTGACCTATGTTAGAAAATATTATACAGACCCATGGATAAACTTTTAATATAATATTTTCCTAAAAGTTTATTAAGTGTTTTGAAATTTTAGTATATGAAATTTTAACTTAAAGTTGATTTAATAATTTAAATTATAAAGATATATTGGTTTTCTATAAGTTAAAATTTTATAAGTCAATAAGTGGTTTTATTTGAAATTTTAAAGATATATTGGTTTTAAATTGAATCTAAAGATCTTCATTGATGATAAATAATTTAATAATTAAATTTGATATGGAATTTTAAATCTAACCTAGTGATTTTAATAGATTTTTATTTTATGAAATGGATTTGTTTTGTAAAATAAATAATTATGATTCAAATGGGAAAAAATGTATCTTAAATTATGACTTAACTTTATAATGGAAAATTTGGTTTCAATTGGAAATGTGAAGTTTGACTCATTAAAAGATTATTTTGTTTATGAAATGGGTATTTCAAATAAAGTGTTAAGTTGTTTGTTAAAATTTAAGTTAAGTAAATAAATGGAAATTCAGTTTTATTTTATGAAATGGGTATGTCTTGTATAATAAAGTTTATAGTGATTAAAATGTATAAGTAAATGGTTAAAATGTATGTAAATTATGACTTAACGTGATAATTGAAAATTTAGTTTCCAAATGGAAGTTTTAATTTTAATTGGGTGATAAGATATCTTATTTGTGAAATGGGTATTTTGAAATTAAAGTGTTAATTTATTTGTTAAAATAAAAAGTTAAGTAAAATAAGGTACATTTGACATAATACATGAATTATGGTCTAAATTGGATATTGGTTATAGAACTTTATTTTATTTAAAATCATAAGTTAAATGATATCCAAATGAATATTTTCTGAAACGAGAAATATGGTTTTATAAGTTAAAAATGGCTAAATTTGAAGTTTTAACGTTTCTGAAAAGTTATAATAAAATCTGGAATTTTATTGGTAGCATTTCCAAAATGCGGTGGTTTTAGATGGCATTTTTTAAGTGCTATCATTTCTGAAATCTAACTAAGTTCTGAAATAACTAAATACCTATTACAGCACTTTATAAGTGCTGCTGTATTTGGAACTAAGCTGTTTGAAAATAACTAAATATCTATTATAGCACTTTATAAATGCTGCTGTTTTTGAATTTGACAATGTTTTGGAATCTTACTATATCTACCGTAACATTTTATAAGTGCCGTTGTAACTGAAATTTACAATGTTTTGGAAATTTTATAATTAATTGAATGAACTTAGAAATGCTACAACTTTGACATGAATATTTTTTGACATTGAATTTAAATGGTTTAAATGAATATTATTTTAAAGGTGTTATGATTTTCTAAGTATTGTGATCTTCAAAGGATAACATTTCTAAATTGTTATGATTTCAAAATATTATGGTTTCAAATTGTTGGGTTTTAGAATTGTTATAACTTTGAAAAGTACTATGGTTTTGAAAAATGAAATTGTGTGAAATTGTATTTAATTAAGAATTGTCCTTAAATATATTAACTTGAAGCTTATTGAAATTGAAGATTTAAGAATGTGACTTTATAAAGTGGTTTGGTTAAAGATGATTAAAGGAATATTTCAAGTTAAATAAATTTAAAGAAATATCCAGTGATTTGGAAATTTGGGTTTTATTTAAATGATATATTGATTTGGTTTTGGAATTTAAATGATATTTTGGTTTTGAAGTATAAACTAGTTTTGAAATGGATATGATATTTTGTTTTTAGGTATAAATATTTCGAAATAAATATTCATGGGTTATAATAACGATTGGTTGGCAAAGAGACCGGGATCGGATATGGGCATACTCTCTGTCGATACCGAAAACCACTTTGACAACTGTGTACGCGGTGGAGATTCCAGAATGAAGTAGGATTGTGGCGACGATTCTTATTGAGGTATATACGTGGACCCGACTCCCATGAGTTGGCATAAGGTGGCTAAAACATGAGCGATTGACGGGCGAATGAGGTAGCTCCTCTGATCGTACGCACTTCTTCGTATACTATTCTATTACTTTGTGATTGATTTGATGGCCATCTTCGATTTTTGATTTGGGAGTATTTTCCAAGGTGGGCGGTAGTGGCTGCTATGCGTTACCACCAGCCCGGATGCGTAATTAGTATATCTACCCTGGCATTGCCTAGTTGTGCCATGTCACCTACCATATCGAGCTTTACTATGAGTTTCTATTTGTGTCGTACCTATGGGGTATCTTCTCGTAGCCTCCCGATCTGGAGGTACGCAAGTACTGTATAGACTATTGGCACTATTATGTGTTAAGTTGGAAAATGTAAAGCCTTAACGCTATTTAAAAGTAAGTTTATTTTACTATTAGACATTATTATAATAGCGAATATTACTGCATAGTAAACAGTTTAACGGATTCTTAGAGGATGGGCGGTCCCAAGCATCCTTTAAGTTACTTGTACCTTTATATTACAGTTCACTTGAGTTGGTTTACATTGTATAATTATGTATGTCCTGACTCGAGTGTTTTGTGTTTTACTTTACGCTCGGGTCAGACTGAGTTGTACTAGTATTCGAGACTCACCTTTGGAGTTGTAGCTACGCTTGGATCCATCTATTGATTCTTCTTTCAGTCATTCAGTTGATTCCAGTGATGTATTCAGATCTTGTATTTGACCATTGTATTGAGACATCTTTGTATTCATGATTTCTGTTGTATCTTGTTGAACTCTGTTATTTTATATATAGTAGCTTCATGAACTACTATTTCTTTGCTTCCGCTGCATTGTTATATTACTCTGTGTCTGTGATCTGTGATTTACTGTATATTCTGTTTTGCCAAATTTATATTTACAATTTGGTATTTTGAGCAATTCAAGTCCGGCATGTGCGGATGCAAATGGTTGAAAATATCGAGTCGTTATAGTAGGCTTCTTCAGGCAGATCGACGCGGACGGAACATGACAAGTGTGCTCCGACGTAGGCTTCTTTAGGCAGATCGTTGGAAGATTTTGTGCAGCCAACCCAGCTGCGGGTGCTCTTTCGGAGGACCGACATTTTGGATAGTGGCAAGTCCACGTTGGTGATCGAGGAGACAGGAGGATACGAGTCCAGTTTGGTGGAGCTTGAGCGCAACTTCGGGGTCCTACAAGGTTGTTTGAGTTGGCGCCGGTCAGACGTAAGAAGCATTTCATCACAGTGCATGGGTGAAGAGCATGACTTTCACGCTGTAGCACGTGGATAGACAGTCATAGTGCACAAGTGAAGAGCATGACTTTCACGCTGTAGCACATGGATAGGTAAGGACAGCAGGTCCGATAGGTCGATTGGCGTTTAGTATTACTGCATGGTTGACTTCCCTAGAGTGGCCATGGACTTTGGTTTCTTAGGAACTGTATCTAAGAATGATTGACTGCATTATATTATTCACACTCTGCGATATTCGGGGAAGACCTGGAATTAAACTGTTTTATCATTTCTACTTCATTTTATTTCTCATTCACCAGACTTTATGTTTGACCCATTCCTATTTTTCCTATTTTTCCTCAAATCACAAAAAGACAGTTTAGCAACTATTGGGATTTAGTAAAAAGGCAAGTTTCACTCCTAGGTTCAACACTGTTAGGGAAAGTAGCCTAATCCTGGTTAGTCACCTTATGTTGAATATTTTATCATTATTCCCCTGTGAGGTTTTATAAACATTACTCTGACTTGCCTTTGTTATTTGCTGGATACCAAACCAACAATTCGTGCTTTAGTGGACTTGGATTTTCAGTTCATCGAAAATTTAAGCCTACTGGGGTGCGGGTTGTTACACAATTAATCTTCCAGCACTTGGGTGCTCGGCACGTGAATACCGTGGATGTATGAGCATCAATATTCGGGGGTTTAAAAGGCGGATCATTACATATATCATTTAGGACATTCCCATCATCCTTTAGAGATATAATTTACAAATCCAATATCGTGTATTAAACTACCAAATTATTACCGATTTGAACATAAGTACATCATTAACAATCAGTAGTATGTTGGTTATTTATTGTCCAGAAATATCTATGTACCTTTTAGTGTTCTTTCTTATGGACACACGCTTCCTTTGCATTTTGACTGAAATTCAAACTATTTTATATTTCTATCAAAATACTTAATTAATTTTAATGCTTATAGAATGATACTTTTGTATCAATTCTTGGATCAAATCTGAACCACAAACTTAATATCGCTCCCCATTGGCTTCGAGATACTTTGGTTGTTATGTGAAAACATTATATTCTAAATCATTATTTAGAATTTTCTATTTCAACATATATGTGCCAAAAAAAAGGTTATACCAAGCGATAATTTTATGAGTAAATCTGAAACAACTTAAGCATATTCAATGATGAATTTGTTACACGAATTTCAATGATAAAAATTTATGATGTTATTCTTATCAACGTTAATTATATTCCAACTGCATTAATCTTGTTCTTGAAGGAAGATTCAACTTTGATGGATCACATCTCTTCGGGTATAACCATCAAAATCATATTTTAAAATTATGTACTTGGAATTCTTTTCGAATTTGTGCATCATACCATATCATAGAGTCAATGCTCTTAATGGCTTCATTGATAACGTAGGATTATATATTCTTGATATTGATAAGAAACTCATAGTTTCTCTTTAATGTGTGAGAATACTTATTAGACAATCTAATGTGATGTGTTCATTTAGGTTAGTTTAATTTCATTTCATTCCATGTAATACATTTTACTACCAATAATTTCTAAAAGAAATTCCTTCGCTACGAAGTTGGTACTTCTTTAAACAATGAGTGTTTCTCAATGCAATATAATAGGTATTCATAAACACTTTATGAATCACCCTATATGTATAACTAATTTTGTTTTAATTTATGATACTTACGTTCACAACCTAAATTGGTTATCCAACGACGATCATTTCCAAACTCCTTTTGGGGCGATTCATACAAGATCCCTCATGATTAATTATTACGTGTAGTCTTTTGACTTGCACGACTTGCCAACTCCTTGGCCCAGGAGATGTTGGGTTTTCTTACCTTATCTTGTATGATTTTGTAAACTATTCTTTTGAAGAAATTAATTTTAACCTTGTGTACTACCCTTGGTACACGACTTTACTATAGTTAACTCAACTTCACTCACAATTAATCATACTTCGTTCAAAGAGGTTTGATTACTCCTTATCGATACATCATTACGTATCATAGGGAGGGGTGACTTTTGGGATTGTATCTTTATTCATTCTTAGGTACAATCTGAACTCTTTCTAATATAATCAACTATTCAATCAAATCAAATCAATTTTATTTGCTACGGATTTACACTCTATGAGTTTACCATAGACATACTACATGCGTATAAAATACACATGTCCATGTTGGTGATAAACCATTGGTGAATATATTGAAGTATATGGAATTGTTCTGGTATTAATAGACTTGCAATTGATACATCTATATTTATCAATCCGAAGAGTTCATCAACTCTTATGATCGTTCCATCGAATGGGTGCATTGCCGTTTGTTTTTTGAGATATAATTCACTAGTATTATATGATTCAAATCATATAATCAAGGAATTATTTTTCCAAACTTTGACTTAGTCCATAATTCCAAAATAATTGCAAATAAATTAAGATACTTTTTCATTTTCAATGCATCACAAATACAATTATTATGGTATAATTTTATAATGAATATTCATTATATTCATATTGAAATAAAACTATGTCTATTCTTCGATCTATACTTAAAAATTATTATTATTTCATAAATAATGTTTGGTATATTTTACGAAAACAATTTTTGTAATTTGATGTGTCTAATAAGTGCTATATGGCATGCTCCCACTATTTCTGCCATTACTATAATAGCATATGCAATAAGAAGCTCAATTCTACCACTTAATATAGGCTATTTATTTCTTTTACTATAACTGGTTTACAGTCGAGAATTTCCAGATCAAATATCCTAAATTCAAAGAAATAATTCTCATTGAAAAAAAAATTTCTACTTGAAAATACATTTTGGAAAAGAAATCATATTTCTCATCCTAATTTTAAGTACTAATTATTATTATACAATTCTCGTTTCTGTTGTTTCTTTATGAAGCAAACGTGACCATTCACTCCCTTCATTCCAAGTATGCATTAGGTTACATCCACTCTTATACATTCGATTTCCTTTCTACATGGTCGAACCATTCAAAGACAATTCTTACTACAATATCATAACGAAATCTTTATAAAAGTGCATTTAGTCATACTTAACTTTTAAGGATATCAAATAAATTGCATTTTACGTAAACTGATCAAACTAACTTTTCAGTGTTTGAATTCTTAGATCTTTTTTGTAGCCTTTGGTCTAATGTTACATATAACACAACAAGATCATTATTGTAATTAGTTATATTGAATAGACGATCTCAGACTACAGTTTACTTGCATGTTTCATTGAACTAATTTCGTCGAGTTTTCGTATATTACGAATTGTGACTATTCACCATATAATATTTATATGTAATCATATATGGATTAAATATCCATATTCTTGTATTGCTTTTAGAGTTCGAAACTCATTGAAGACAGTACACAGGCTTGGGAAAATAAACTCATAAGTGACCAACTTATGAATGTATTTAGTGGTTGTATAATTAAGCGCTTGCATAGGATAACATGCAAAAATTTATTGGTATGTGTATTTAATATTTCTTTGTCAATTTTAAATTCTGTTCTTTTGTATATCTTAATTGATAATCATTTTATCAATTATATTTAATGCTCAAATTTGTCGAAGTAGATTATTTTAATTATACATAGTAGATGTTCTTACAATATTAGAAAGGTTAAATGTTACTATTTCATTTTTCTAATAAAGCTCCCACTAGTATTTTATGTTTCTCTAAACCTTAAGAAGAAGCATAAAAGTCTTTCAACTTCACTGGTGGGTGTTAGGACTCATATCTTAGAATTTTGAACTTGAGGAAAGCTCAACAAAACATACTCTCATATTCGATGGATTAGTGCTTATCGATTGTATCACATACAACTCTTAACCTTATGATTCTAAAACTAATCTCACCTTTATCTTGAGGAAAGCTCAGCAAATAAAGAGAGATTATTCACTTGTACCCACCATTTCATAATGGTCTAAGTATATTATACATACCTTGAGGAGAGCTCAACAAAATGTATAAAAATCTTACCTCGCCTATTCTATATATTAATAGTACTACTCCTAACATTTAATTTAGCACTACACATAACATCCCTAGCCTAAGGAAAGCTCAACAACCAAGAAGTATGCAAGTAATCTATTAATTTATAAATCATAGAGGACAACTTTATATTAAAGACTCGTAATCTTTAATAAATTTAGTTGGGTGATATCAACTTATGGAATAATTTATCTCTTATGAAATACCCTTGTGATTTAAGTGTCGGACACAATAGAAATCACAGCATACGTACTCTACGTATGTATTTATCCCTTAAATTTAGTTAGGTTTGTTTAATGCTACACCGTTAGTTTATACATTTATATTATACATGTTTTATTATTATATATCTTTTATATTTTAAATTACTTATAACTGTACTATGCATATGTTTATACTAATTAAATCTTATTGAATTAATTTTAATTAATTAACATTTTAGTTAATTTATATTAATCCAATATAACATTTATATTAAATATAAATACTATTACTATTATATTATTATTATATATAATATATATGTATATATATGTATTTCAGTTTATTAATTAACCTTTAGTTAATTTATTTAATTAAATTGTATTAATTTCAAAAAATCATTTTATACACCCATATGTATACTTATAATATCTTAAACATTTTAAAATACCATAACATATATCAAAATATATAATACATGTATATATACTTTTATTAATTAATCATTTAATTATATTAATATTATTAATACAAATTAATTTCGAATTTAATTTATATTAAGATTCAAACATTTTGAAATTTTTTATTATATTATAACTTTTATAATATATAT
Source organism: Allium fistulosum (assembly GCA_030737815.1). Lineage (NCBI taxonomy): Eukaryota > Viridiplantae > Streptophyta > Magnoliopsida > Asparagales > Amaryllidaceae > Allium > Allium fistulosum. The sequence goes on along the minus strand of CM060907.1, from coordinate 415,648,626 downwards.
ATATATATCTTATTTTAAATTTTACTTTTAAATATAAGATCTTATATTTCAAATTTTCAAACAATTTGGAAAACTATCCCAATTCAAATTGGTCCTTTTTTATTAGGGATAACCTTTAGGCTCGCATATCTATTCGGGTTAGGTTGGTAACTAGGTAGGGCATAGTACTTTATTACCTAAACTCAATTCTTCGACACTCCATTTCTTAGATACCCTACTAATTGGATTGTGAGCTCAATTGTTTAACAACAAAATGACTAATTTAGAATGCATAGGCTATTGGGCTGTAACAACCCTAGATTTTTGTATATTATTTAAATTTGAACTTTATTTTTTTTATTTTAAATTAGTTTAAACATGTTTTATTAAAAACATTTCATTTTTAAATATAAATGTTGATTATTAAGTGATTTATAGTTCAAACTAGTATAATTTAAATATTTTACTTAAAAGGGAAATTCTGGTCAAACTGTTCAATCTTTGACTTTTAAATTTCAAATTTAAATATATATAATCTTAAATTTTATCTTTTATTATGAAAATAGATTTAAAAATATGAATACTGCTTTTCGTTTCGTTAAAAACGGAGTTAAAATGTAGAAGTTATGCACATTTCAAATTTTAGTATAATTTGTTTTATTGTGCAGTTTTGCCTATTTTAAATTTTATAAATCATATTTTCTTTCTTATATTTTTTTATATGTATCAATATGTTAATTTATGTATATTTTAATCTCTAAATATTTTTAAAAATAATAATCGAATTTTCCAAAATGTACTATGATGATTTCCTATTTTTAAAAGCTGTTTCTATTTTTCTGCTATTTTCTTCATCTAAACTATATTTAAATTAAAATTTATTTATTTATTTTATACATTCACTTTTATTTGCTGTGTTTTACTTTATTTTATTCATTTTACATGTATTTAAATCAAAATATAATTTTTCCAAAGTTATAGAAGTTATTTCTAATTTTTAAAGCCTAGTTTGCATTTTAAAGCCATTTTCTTAATTTAAATTCTATTTAATCAAATTTTTTTTTTTTTTTTTCATTTCTGAGTTGTTATCTTTATTTATCAGTTTTACATGTAATTATAAATTACAAAATATATAAGAAGGAAATTTGAAGAGACATAAAGGCTTTAAACCGATGACTTTTCATTTGCTAGACCTTTCACATTTTGACCGTTCCTTCTTTATTGATAGCCATATGTTTTATTTTGTTTTTCAACTGAATACACTTCTCATTTCATCAAATTTTTGGCCAAAACACCTCTGAAAACATTTGGTAATGGCCTCTTCTTTTTCTTCTCTTCCTTCTTCATTTTTACTTTGTTTTGCCTTGATTTCATCCACAATTGCTTGGCCAAACTTTCCACCATCTCCACCATAGCCTCCACCACCTTCCTCCTCATCATTCTTGGCTTCAACCACCTCACATCCCCTCTGACCAGATCAGGCCATGGCCTTTAGATGATGAAAACACCACAAACAAATGTTGAAACCCCTTAAAAACAACACTAGCTGACCTATATCGCTTCACCACCACCATACATCACCTTGGCCACGTCCTATTGCTCCACCACCACCTTGATACCACCTCTGGCCATCTACCTACCCACTGTCCAGACCTGAACCATGCAAGGGCCAAGCCCTACTTGCCTTTGGTTGAGCCAAAAATGCACCAAAACTCCACTTATTTTGCCTGGACCCTTTGTCTTATTCATATGTAACTCCTACCATCATCATCTCTTTGTTGCCATGCTATTTTGATGTCATAACCTGAGATTATGCCCAGCTATGGCTGAGAAAAAGATCCCCTTGGTCATGCTCTTGAATGGTTAAAGAAAGGTCGAATCACTTTGCCCTTTGTTGCTTTTTATTTCAAGTCATTTCTATATTGTTTTGTGTTACATATTTACGTATACATTGTCTTGTTTTGTATATATGTATACAAGGCAATTATATTTGGCTCTCCACTCTCATGTTGTCGTGCCTTCAAAGATTCTGTGTTGTGTGTTTGGTCGTCATCTCCAGCTTAAACATGTGAGTTATTCTCACCAGACAATATGTACCTATATAACTAGTAAATTGACACCCTGCGAATCTGTAAAAATATATTATCATGTTATATATGCTTATATTATTATCATATGATGTTCACACCTGTTATTACACCTGTTATATCATATGTTACTTTTATTTAATGTTATTCTGTTATTTATATCTGTTATCACCATTGCAAGTTCCCTGTAGACTAGAATCACTATGGGTTGAAATGATACATACCCGAACGGACTTTAGAATAGAGAAAAATCGTTATGGGCTGAAATGATAGGCCTGAACGATTTTTATTTAATTTATTTTAACTTGGGATTGCGGGTTTGAAATGATAGAACCCGGATTTTTCTTTTTTAACTGCGGATTGAAATGATACATATCCGTATCACTTGACCTAAGTTAGAAAATTATATACAGGCCCATGGTTATTTTATAAAGTGTTTTGGATATTTTTAAGTATTTTAAAAATTATAAATTTATGAAATTTGATTTAAATAGATTTTGAAATGTTTTAAAATAAAGAAATTATGATTTTTTCTATGTGTTAAAAATGTAATTAATGAAAGGTTTAACTGGATTTTTGAAATATAACTTAAGTTGGAAATTTGGAATTTTGGTTAAAAATGATATTTAAGTTATATAAATAAAATGGATATTAAATTTTATTTGGAAATGGTAAATATGATAATTTGATTAAATTTGAATTTAAGTGATTTATTAAAGTATTATTGATTTTTCTATGAATTTAAGTGGTTAAATAAATGAATGTTTAAAAGTGATCTTTTAAAATATAACTTGACTTGGAAATGTGAAATTTGGTTTTAATTAAAAGTTTAAGTTAATTAAATAAAATTGGAAATTTAGTTAAATTTGTGAAATGGTAATTTAAATTTGAAGTGTTAAGTTTATTTGTTGAAATGTGAAGAATTGGAAACTTTTACACTTAAACTTATTAAGTAAATTGTTGAAAATTGGATTTTATTATAAGAAATTTATTGTGAAAGAAACGTGTAAAGTTCTAATTAATGAAAGAAACATGTAAGTCTTAATCAGTGTAATATTGAATAAAATAATAAATGCCCTTTTTGTAATAAAACGTAAATTAAAACGTACATTTGATAATGTAAGTTTAATTAGTGTAATATTGATTAAATGATAAATGCTCTTTACTGTAATAGAAATGTAAGTTAAAAAGTACATTTAATATGTAAGTTTTAATTTATGTAAATGACACATTTTAATGACTAAAATAATAAAGTTTCTTTATTGTAATGATAATGTAAGTTAATAAGGTACTCTTAACTTAACATAAGAATTTCAGCATTAAATTGGATATTACAGTAACAAAGTTTATTTAAATATAAGGCTATGATAAAATGACCATGTTAAAAATTTGTAAGTATATAAATACTTTGATTATATAAAATGTTAAATTGGAAAGTATTACATTCCAAAAATGCTATGATTACTTAAGGTTACATTACCAAAATGCTATGATAATTTAAAGGAAGATTTCAAGTTTAATAAATTAAAGGAAATATTCAGTGATTTTGAAATTTGGGTTTTATTGAAATGATATATTATTGAATTGGTTTTGAAATGGAAATGATATATTTTTGAATTGGTTTTGAATAGATATGTTTTGGGTTTGAAAGTATGTATTAGTTTGAAATAAATGATATGATTTTGAAATGGTTTAAAGGATGTATTTTGATTTGAAACATAAACTATTTTAAAAGTTATAACCACGGGTTATAATAACGATTGGTTGGCAAAGAGACCGGGATCGGATATGGACATACTCTCTGTCGATACCGAAAACCACTTTGACAACCGTGTACGCGGTGGAGATTCCAGAATGAAGTAGGATGGTGGCGACGTTCTTAAGGTATGTTACGTGGACCCAACTCCCGTGAGTTGGCATAAGGTGGCTAAAACAGGAGCGATCTCGGACCAGTGAGGTAGCACCTCTTCTCGGACACATTTCTTCGATATTATACTCTTACTTGTGATTTGACTAGATGGCCATCCTCCGATTTGGGAATGTTGTTCGAGGTGGAACGGTAGTGGCTGCTATACGTATCCATCAGTCCGTGTGCGTAATTGGTATATCTACCCTGGCATTGCCTAGTTGTGCCGTGTCACCTACCATATCGAGCTTTACTATGATTATGATTTTAAGATCCGACCGCGTTAAGGTTCTCCATCCCCTTAACGCTATTTTCCGATATGATTATACTTTACTTATTTAGACACTATTATAATAACGAATATTACTACATAGTAGATATTTTAACGGATCCTTAGAGGATGGGCGGTCCCAAGCATCTTCTAAGTTACTTGTACCTTTATTACAGTTCACTTGAGTTGGTTTACATTATATAAGTATATATTGTCCTGACTCGAGTGTTTTGTGTTTTGCTTTACGCTCGGGTCAGCCTGAGTTATTCATAGATTTGGATTTCCACCTTCTGGAGATTTGAATCGCTGGAGATTATCTACTAGTCTTCTTCTATCTACTTCAGTTATGTTGCTCTGTTCAGCTTGTACTTGGTTATCTTATTGATACTTCTGTTGTACTCTATTTCTTCTGTTGTATCTTATGTAACTCTGATATATTTACATAGTAGCTTCATGAACTACTATTTCTTTTACTTCCGCTGCATTATTTTACTCTGTGTCTGTGATCTGTGATTATATTTATTTACTGTATATTCTGAGATTTGCCAAATTTTAATTACAACGTGGTATTTTGAGCAATTCAACTCCGGCATGAGTGTCTACCTATACACTTATAATGGATGCGAATAGTTGAAAATATTGGATCGTTACAGTTGGTATCAGAGCTTTGGCTTTGAGGCAAAACTCAGCATATGGAGTAGATTTATTTACAGAATCACTTTCGTTCGAGTTTGAATCTTTTCCTTATGATTCGAATTTCCTTTGAATTTTTGGAACGTTCCCTACGGTTCCAAAATTCATTTTTGTCCCTCACTATTCATCTTCTTTTGATTTTGGAGTATCACATAACTCCACTTCGAATGATCTTTATAGTAAATTGGCGGTCTCGCCAATATTCTAATTTTCTTGTAAAGGGGTGAAAATCATTTACAATCAGCATCGATTAACCAGAGATTTATATTTATCCTTGGTTTAGATGCTAATATCTTTTGTTATTCCAAACTCTATCTCTTGAGATCGAAGGTAGATTTACCCCAGAAAATCCACATTTGATCTTATCCATTAATTCACGGTTGACCCGGTTAAGGTTGTCCGCGATTTATCTAAGCTTACCCATCTCTCTACTCTGTTTAATCATCTTGTCTTTTGTTCCAATCTATCTTCCAAACATTTTGAACTGTACTTGTAAATTAATGTTTTGTTTTATATTGTGTTGTTTGAGTTGTTGATGTTGATTTGGGTTTCCGATCGATTCGTCTGATCAACGCTATCGATAGGATTTCTAAAACACTTTGACAGAACAAATTGACACAATATTATTTTAAAATTTGGTTAATGAAATAAATTTGGATATATAATTTTATGGAACTTAATAAATTGATTTAAATTGATAATTTGGAATGATAATACTTGATTTATCATTTATTGTTCTACAAATGAATTTATAAATAGTTGTTTATAAATTTATTTGGGAACTGAAATGAATTTAAAATAAGAAATTTAAAGAATTTAATTTCCGATGGATTTCAAACTTTGTGTTTAAAATTTTTAAAAGGATATTATTTAAAGTATTTTTGAATAAAAATTTGTCTCTAAAGGATTTTAAAGTTTAAAAATTTAGTGCTCTTCTCTTTGACGCTGGAAAATAATTTCGGTGATGACTGCAGCATCATCGATATTCATTTTCTAGTTTTGAACTGAAGAGACCGTTCTGTAGTCTTACTACAGCTTTGTTTTGAAAGATTTAATTTATTTGAATTTCTAAATATGATTTGATTTATAATATATATAGATAAATGATTTAAATTGATTTGACATATTATGTACATATATTTATTTATCTCTAAATGGTTTGAAGGAAATCGGAAATTTAATTCTTACATTTTTTTTCTTAAAGAATAATTTCAATTATAAAAAGAAAAATCAAAATTTTGGATAAATGATTCAAACTTGAGATAATTGAATTGGATAGTTTTATTTGTATATTACAATTGCATTCAAATATAACTTACCTTAAATTTTTTTAGAAGTTAACAATGTAATTGGATAATATACAATATAAAAAGGATTTTATACACTTAAATTTTAGTTATAAAAGATTAACAGAGGTAAATAGTGAAAAAGGAATTTAAAGAGATTTTATTTAAATAACTTAATAATCAAATTGATTTAATATGGAACCTTAAGTCTAACCTAGGATTTTTAATAAAGGTTATTTCCTGAAATGAATATGTTGTATAATAAATAATGTATCTTTGAATAGATAAAATAAAATACATTTGAATTGGACTTTTGGTAATAAAGTTTATTTAACTTGAATTCATAGTTTAATTGATGTCTAAATGAATAAATGTGTAAAGAGATTTGATTGTTATATTTGCTATATAAATGTTTTATTTATGAAATAGATATGTCTTGGAAATTGAATAATTATGATTTAAATAGTTAAAATGTATTTTAACATCACTAAAATTTGATAATTGAAAATTTGGTTTTCAAATGGAATTTTAAGTGTAACTTATTAAAGGAATATCTATTTATGAAATGGGTATTTTAAATAAGTGTTAGGTTATGTGTTAAATTAAGAGCTAACTAAAATAGTGAGCTTTTGACTTAATAAATGAAGTATAGTTTATTTGGATATTTCATTCATAAAAGTTTGTTTTAATAAGTCATAAGTTAAATCATATCTAAATGAATATTTTTGAAATTAAACTGATTTGAAATATTAATATATCTACTGTAGCATTTTATAAGTGCTGATGTTTTGAAAATACAATGTTTTGGAAATTTTTATAATTGAATGAACTTAGAAATGTTACAACTTTTAAATGAATTAAAATATTTTAAATAATGATTATTTTTAAAAGGTGTTATGATTTTCTAAGTATTATGTTTTTTTTAAAGAATAACATTTCCAAAGTGTTATGATTTTAGTAGTGTGATTTCCAAATGATAAACATCCATAAATTATTATGATTTCAAAGCATTATGGTTTCAAATTTATTATCTTACTTTGTTTTTTCAAACTATCTTTTGCTTGTCCTTATTTCTCTTATCTTGTTACAGAATGGGAAGACTATTGCTTATACCAGTCTGTTTAGAAATCTTTCTGTAATCTTTGATAATCTTTGTTACTCATCTAGATCTGAACACTGTTTTTCCATTCATAGACCGTCGGTCAAGTGAAAAGGGAGATTCAGACTCTAGAGGATCTTTTTCGTGCTTGTATTCTTGATTTGATCACCTCCATCTTGTTAAACTTACCTATAAAAATAGTTATCAGGTGTAATTTAAATCTTCTTGTCATCTTGTCTTAATCACATTTCACTCTATCTTTTTCTATGCTTTCCCGTACCTCATTCCTTTTCGGGGACGAAAAGTTTTGAGTGGGGGAGAGTGTAACAACCCTAGATTTTTGTATATTATTTAAATTTGAACTTTATTTTTTTTATTTCAAATTAGTTTAAACATGTTTTATTAAAAACATTTCATTTTTAAATATAAATGTTGATTATTAAGTGATTTATAGTTCAAACTAGTATAATTTAAATATTTTACTTAAAAGGGAAATTCTGGTCAAACTGTTCAATCTTTGACTTTTAAATTTCAAATTTAAATATATAATCTTAAATTTTATCTTTTATTATGAAAATAGATTTAAAAATATGAATACTGCTTTTCGTTTCGTTAAAAACGGAGTTAAAATGTAGAAGTTATGCACATTTCAAATTTTAGTATAATTTGTTTTATTGTGCAATTTTGCCTATTTTAAATTTTATAAATCATATTTTCTTTCTTATATTTTTTTATATGTATCAATATGTTAATTTATGTATATTTTAATCTCTAAATATTTTTAAAAATAATAATCGAATTTTCCAAAATGTACTATGATGATTTCCTATTTTTAAAAGCTGTTTCTATTTTTCTGCTATTTTCTTCATCTAAACTATATTTAAATTAAAATTTATTTATTTATTTTATACATTCACTTTTATTTGCTGTGTTTTACTTTATTTTATTCATTTTACATGTATTTAAATCAAAATATAATTTTTCCAAAGTTATAGAAGTTATTTCTAATTTTTAAAGCCTAGTTTGCATTTTTAAGCCATTTTCTTAATTTAAATTCTATTTAATCAAAATTTAATTATTTATTTTATATTTTTTTTTCATTTCTGAGTTGTTATCTTTATTTATCAGTTTTACATGTAATTATAAATTACAAAATATATAAGAAGGAAATTTGAAGAGACATAAAGGCTTTAAACCGATGACTTTTCATTTGCTAGACCTTTCACATTTTGACCGTTCCTTCTTTATTGATAGCCATATGTTTTATTTTATTTTTCAACTGCATACACTTCTCATTTCATCAAATTTTCGGCCAAAACACCTCTGAAAACATTTGGTAATGGCCTCTTCTTTTTCTTCTCTTCCTTCTTCATTTTTACTTTGTTTTGCCTTGATTTCATCCACAATTGCTTGGCCAAACTTTCCACCATCTCCACCATAGCCTCCACCACCTTCCTCCTCATCATTCTTGGCTTCAACCACCTCACATCCCCTCTGACCAGATCAGGCCATGGCCTTTAGATGATGAAAACACCACAAACAAATGTTGAAACCCCTTAAAAACAACACTAGCTGACCTATATCGCTTCACCACCACCATACATCACCTTGGCCGCGTCCTATTGCTCCACCACCACCTTGATACCACCTCTGGCCATCCACCTACCCACTGTCCAGACCTGAACCATGCAAGGGCCAAGCCCCACTTGCCTTTGGTTGAGCCAAAAATGCACCAAAACTCCACTTATTTTGCCTGGACCCTTTGTCTTATTCATATGTAACTCCTACCATCATCATCTCTTTGTTGCCATGCTATTTTGATGTCATAACCTGAGATTATGCCCAGCTATGGCTGAGAAAAAGATCCCCTTGGTCATGCTCTTGAATGGTTAAAGAAAGGTCGAATCACTTTGCCCTTTGTTGCTTTTTATTTCAAGTCATTTCTATATTGTTTTGTGTTACATATTTACGTATACATTGTCTTGTTTTGTATATATGTATACAAGGCAATTATATTTGGCTCTCCACTCTCATGTTGTCGTGCCTTCAAAGATTCTGTGTTGTGTGTTTGGTCGTCATCTCCAGCTTAAACAAGTGAGTTATTCTCACCAGATAATATGTACCTATATAACTAGTAAATTGACACCCTGCGAATCTGTAAAAATATATTATCATGTTATATATGCTTATATTATTATCATATGATGTTCACACCTGTTATTACACCTGTTATATCATATGTTACTTTTATTTAATGTTATTCTGTTATTTATATCTGTTATCACCATTGCAAGTTCCCTGTAGACTAGAATCACTATGGGTTGAAATGATACATACCCGAACGGACTTTAGAATAGAGAAAAATCGTTATGGGCTGAAATGATAGGCCTGAACGATTTTTTTTTAATTTATTTTAACTTGGGATTGCGGGTTTGAAATGATAGAACCCGGATTTTTCTTTTTTAACTGCGGATTGAAATGATACATATCCGTATCACTTGACCTAAGTTAGAAAATTATATACAGGCCCGTGGTTATTTTATAAAGTGTTTTGGATATTTTTAAGTATTTTAAAAATTATAAATTTATGAAATTTGATTTAAATAGATTTTGAAATGTTTTAAAATAAAGAAATTATGATTTTTTTCTATGTGTTAAAAATGTAATTAATGAAAGGTTTAACTGGATTTTTGAAATATAACTTAAGTTGGAAATTTGGAATTTTGGTTAAAAATGATATTTAAGTTATATAAATAAAATGGATATTAAATTTTATTTGGAAATGGTAAATATGATAATTTGATTAAATTTGAATTTAAGTGATTTATTAAAGTATTATTGATTTTTCTATGAATTTAAGTGGTTAAATAAATGAATGTTTAAAAGTGATCTTTTAAAATATAACTTGACTTGGAAATGTGAAATTTGGTTTTAATTAAAAGTTTAAGTTAATTAAATAAAATTGGAAATTTAGTTAAATTTGTGAAATGGTAATTTAAATTTGAAGTGTTAAGTTTATTTGTTGAAATGTGAAGAATTGGAAACTTTTACACTTAAACTTATTAAGTAAATTGTTGAAAATTGGATTTTATTATAAGAAATTTATTGTGAAAGAAACGTGTAAAGTTCTAATTAATGAAAGAAACATGTAAGTCTTAGTCAGTGTAATATTGAATAAAATAATAAATGCCCTTTTTGTAATAAAACGTAAATTAAAACGTACATTTGATAATGTAAGTTTAATTAGTGTAATATTGATTAAATGATAAATGCTCTTTACTGTAATAGAAATGTAAGTTAAAAAGTACATTTAATATGTAAGTTTTAATTTATGTAAATGACACATTTTAATGACTAAAATAATAAAGTTTCTTTATTGTAATGATAATGTAAGTTAATAAGGTACTCTTAACTTAACATAAGAATTTCAGCATTAAATTGGATATTACAGTAACAAAGTTTATTTAACTATAAGGCTATGATAAAATGACCATGTTAAAAATTTGTAAGTATATAAATACTTTGATTATATAAAATGTTAAATTGGAAAGTATTACATTCCAAAAATGCTATGATTACTTAAGGTTACATTACCAAAATGCTATGATAATTTAAAGGAAGATTTCAAGTTTAATAAATTAAAGGAAATATTCAGTGATTTTGAAATTTGGGTTTTATTGAAATGATATATTATTGAATTGGTTTTGAAATGGAAATGATATATTTTTGAATTGGTTTTGAATAGATATGTTTTGGGTTTGAAAGTATGTATTAGTTTGAAATAAATGATATGATTTTGAAATGGTTTAAAGGATGTATTTTGATTTGAAACATAAACTATTTTAAAAGTTATAACCACGGGTTATAATAACGATTGGTTGGCAAAGAGACCGGGATCGGATATGGACATACTCTCTGTCGATACCGAAAACCACTTTGACAACCGTGTACGCGGTGGAGATTCCAGAATGAAGTAGGATGGTGGCGACGTTCTTAAGGTATGTTACATGGACCCAACTCCCGTGAGTTGGCATAAGGTGGCTAAAACAGGAGCGATCTCGGACCAGTGAGGTAGCACCTCTTCTCGGACACATTTCTTCGATATTATACTCTTACTTGTGATTTGACTAGATGGCCATCCTCCGATTTGGGAATGTTGTTCGAGGTGGAACGGTAGTGGCTGCTATGCGTATCCATCAGTCCGTGTGCGTAATTGGTATATCTACCCTGGCATTGCCTAGTTGTGCCGTGTCACCTACCATATCGAGCTTTACTACGATTATGATTTTAAGATCCGACCGCGTTAAGGTTCTCCATTCCCTTAACGCTATTTTACGATATGATTATACTTTACTTATTTAGACACTATTATAATAGCGAATATTACTACATAGTAGATATTTTAACGGATCCTTAGAGGATGGGCGGTCCCAAGCATCTTCTAAGTTACTTGTACCTTTATTACAGTTCACTTGAGTTGGTTTACATTATATAAGTATATATTGTCCTGACTCGAGTGTTTTGTGTTTTGCTTTACGCTCGGGTCAGCCTGAGTTATTCACAGATTTGGATTTCCACCTTCTGGAGATTTGAATCGCTGGAGATTATCTGCTAGTCTTCTTCTATCTACTTCAGTTATGTTGCTCTGTTCAGCTTGTACTTGGTTATCTTATTGATACTTCTGTTGTACTCTATTTCTTCTGTTGTATCTTATGTAACTCTAATATATTTACATAGTAGCTTCATGAACTAATATTTCTTTTACTTCCGCTGCATTATTTTACTCTGTGTCTGTGATCTGTGATTATATTTATTTACTGTATATTCTGAGATTTGCCAAATTTTAATTACAACGCGGTATTTTGAGCAATTTAACTCCGGCATGAGTGTCTACCTATACACTTATAATGGATGCGAATAGTTGAAAATATTGGGTCGTTACAGTACTTTATTATCAGAGCCCAATATTCGGGTTAGGTTGGTAACTAGGTAGGGCATAGTACTTTATTACCTAAACTCAATTCTTCGACACTCCATTTCTTAGATACCCTACTAATTGGATTGTGAGCTCAATTGTTTAACAACAAAATGACTAATTTAGAATGCATAGGCTATTGGGCTCTGATAAGATTGTTGGAATTAGGCCAGCCCACAGCGGAATAAATGATTGAATTTCAATTTTTTTACCATTTTGGATCTTTATTGGGCCTATGAAGTATAATTTATCTAGAACATTTCTAAATTTCTTTTAAATCTTTATTTTATTTAAAATTTTAATAATTTTTTTTATATTATATCATTTGTATTATTATGTATACACACACATATATGTGTATGTGTGTGTATGTATTTGCATATGTATGTATCAAATACATATATGTGTGTATATGCAAAAAAAATTTAATGTAGATATGGTTTATCATACCTACTTATAGATGCTACGATTTACATCGTAACAGATGTTAACCATAAAAATTCACTTAAGAAAAAAGGTATGAAAGAAGGCTTATAAGAGTGATAGGATCTATGAAAATTGAAGACATGGGTTTTTCCAAAGTGCAAAGAAGAGCGTTTCTAAAGTATTGAGATGGATTTCGAAGGAGTTGCAAGCGCCAAGAGCCATTACAAATGACTAGTAGAACAAAAGCTTTCGAAAGGGTAGAGAAGACGGCAAGGTTACACTTCCGCCTCATCCAGACCCTTCGACGTAGATGGATTCACATATAAGAAAGGCTATTATGGGTTCGAAGCACCTTTCGAAGGTGTTGAATGATAGACTCCAATAGAAGAATCAATTCCTTAAAAATAGAGGGTTTCGTCATTGTCAATCTACTACTTGAAGACACGATTTTGATACACACCTTTTGAAAGCAAGGACAAGCCTTTCGATACAGTTAGAATGCTTCGAAGGCATGATGAAAACCCTACATGAAGGCCCAAAGTCCTTTCGCTAAGACCCAACTATCGCACAACATTCCTTTCGACGAAGCTATGCGAAAGCTCAACTCATTTCTCACTTGCAACCGTATAGCAACACAAAGCGAAGAGCTCTCCTACCTCCCTTTCGATGAAGTCGAAAGTGGTACAGGAAAAAAAGCAATGTAAAAGAGGCACTCAAACTTTAGCGGCAGTGAAAGGCTGTCAAGGCGACCCTTTCAACTGGTTCGAAAGGTCTAAAATGAAAAGGTGGAGGCCTAAGAATGGATGAGAAAGGTCAAAAGAAAAGCCTTTCGACCGCATCGAAAGGAGGCACGCACAAGGAAGAAGGAAGGCTTTTTGACTATGTCAAAAGGATGCACAGGGAAGGTTGGAGGAAGGTCTTTCGACTGAAGCGAAAGGATGGGCACTAAAGGGGGCCAACCTGTGTCTATAAATACGACCCTAGGGGTCCGAGTTTGGGGACCGAATTTTGGAAATCCTAAATTCTTTCTTCTATTTTTTTAGCAAATCAAATCTTTCTAACCCTAAATCAATTTGGGAAAAGCTCTCTTACTTGTAACTCAATTTGGATTAATGCTTAAAGTGGAAGCGCATGGATTTAATAAAGATTTTGATCATGAGAGAAATCATTTCGAACATTAGCTTGACTAATGATCAATTGCACATGATGCTTGCTTATCTTCTTAATTCCTTTTTTTCTTATGTGATGCATTGAGATCAATTTGGATAATATGTATAGGAAGTACGTTATCACCGTGTTTAATGATATCAAATATTAAACAAAGTTGATGATAGTGTTCCGATATTAGTAAATTTATGGAGCTTATATTATCCAAGATGTTATTCCATTCACTACAAGAAAATGCTATATTGATAGCAAGTGAGGATTGCATGGGAGGTTACTTGCTATAGATAACTAGTTAATGGTCATATAGGGTAGTCTTTAACACCATCAATAATAAGCTAACGCCGTTGATAATAACGATTGAGAAATTTTCACAGTCCAAAATTTTATTTCCCTCCATCATTTTTCTATGCCGCCCAAATCCCCTTTTCCTTTTCCACTTTCACTTCCTCTTCAGATTCTCCTCGTCACTACAATTCTTCGTTAACCTCAAGGCTCCGCACCCCTTTCCTCAAGGCTCCTCATCACTGCAATTCTTCGATTCCTCAAGGCTCCGCAACCCTCAAAGCTCCGCAACCCTCAAGTCTCCGCAACCCTCAAAGATCGATTCCTCAACTTATTCACTGGAATCTTTTTAGGTAGCTGAAGTGCATTTTCTAGGCTCGATTCCTTAAGTGATTCCTCAAGCGGTTCTTTAAGGCAGTTGAAGCAGTATTTCAACTTCGCGGTCCTTAAGCGGTTCTCGGTATTTCAAAATCACGAACTGCATTTTTGCATGAATTGCATTTTTGCATGAGTTTGTAACCCTTTTGATGAACATGACAATTCACAATGATGCAAGTAAGCTATTATGTATATTGTACTTCGATCTTTCTTTTTAGTTTTCTTTTATTTTGACGCTTGATTAGAATAAGGTTTGAATGCATTTGGTTATTGGTTTTTATTGAGTCAGTTTGGGTTTGATATCATTGGTTGGTCTGCTTGCATTTTTCATTAAAGTGAAATTAGTTTACAAGGTTATGTAAATCATTATTATGTCAATTCAAATACCGCATAGTGCAAATTCGTTGCCTATTATCATCTCTTGTGAACTTTATTTAAAAAAATTTATGATATTACCTTGTTTGAACGAGAAGAATATTGTGAAAGGAAGACATTTGTTTCATTTGCTACAGATGCGTTCATGTAGAAAAAATTTCTATGTATAAGATAAATTGACATCATTGTTTATTATATTCTAAAAAAATTCAAAAGGTTTTAGAAATGCTCTGTGGTTAGCATCAACCAACCATCTTGTACCGTTCATGATAAATGAGATGCTCGAAAAATTTGATCCCTTATACCAGAAGTGGAGTGTCGTTCTAAATAACCAAACGTAATACTAATCAAACGAGGAAAGATTTCAATCAAAGCTTTGATATCACTAAACTTTTAATGGAGTCCCTAGTTTTTTGTTATTGCTTCATTTTTTTAAATAATCTTACAGAAGTGGAGCGAAGATATGGAAAGAGAAGGATATATAAATTTCCAAGATAAGAATATATACGAAATTAACACAAAAACCATATTACGTTAAAAACTTCACATCTCAACTTCAATTAGCCAAATTGTAACACATCCTTCGTAGCTGAAGAGATTTGCATAAATCGATCGATCCTATATCACAGTTGGCAGAGGAGCTTTGTTCAATGTAAAATGCACTCAAAAGAAGAACACCCATCCTATAGAGCATATAGAAAATAGAGTGTTTGTAAACTGCATCTACCAACCTACTTTTTCTGGGATCAAATTTTTCGAGCCAGCTACAAGATGGTGATCTGCTGCCAGCAAATGTCTGAACTAAAAGAAAAATAGCAAGTCAAACTGTAATGCCCCACCTCTATACCCATGCTGGCCAAGAACACTACGGAGTAATGCTGTCGACTAGCACGGAGAATAAGGCTGTTAAGGAGCGACCATCCATGTAATTTCTTTGTGCGAGCACCGATATGTCAGATAATATAGCATGCATTTCATTTAAGGAGGAAATCCGACATACCGATACAAACTCAAAGCTATCACACAGTGGCTATATATAATCTTCGGAAACAAATATAGAAATAAACATAACACAAATCAGTCATAGACATCCATATCACAAAGGCGGAAAAAGATATGAATATATATATATAACACATGAAATTGTACATCAGAGTAGTGGTTTGAAAGATCCACGATAATACAAAAGAACAGCTACAAGCTATACAAAAGAATAAGTATACATCATAGAGTCTATATCTAAAATGTATACATCCAAAAACTACTAATCTAAGTAGTTAGCCAAAAAGTCAGAGTAATCCCAAAAGAGAAGTCAAGTAGAAGCACCTGTAACATCTCGGTCTGACCCGAATATTATTTATAAGAAAATAATAAACGGATCAGTCCAGCTATAAATATCAGATGATATGGTATAGAATAAAAGATATGGCATGAACATATAATAACCATAATGGCATACTACTATAAGTATGTAATTGAAAATCAACAAGAGATTAAATCAATATCACAAGAATCTTCTCAAAGATAAAATAGGGTATCATACCCTAAACTTGTATTCATAACAAGTCAATGACACACAAATTCACCAATGCACAAAAATTGATAAAACTTATCAATGAAAATCACGAAAATTGGTGAAGCACAAATTCCAGAAATCAACACAAGAAATCCAGAAATCACAAAAAGGGAAAGAGGCCTATCACAAGATGGGAGCATGAAAGCTCACCAACACGTGTATCCCAAGACGGAAAGCTATTCCATGGTTGCTAACCATTTTCACTACAACGGCCCGAAGACCATGAGTCAAAACTCCACTAAAATGGCCCGAAGACCATGGGGCGCTACCCCACATATGTGAGTAGAAACATCACACAAACGGGGTCTAGTCTCCCTCGCAGACAAAGAGACATCGCTCAATCGCTAGTCCAAATCACAAAAATGATCGTCATGATCATCAAGAAGTGTCAATTACACTAAGCTAGTAAATATACGAGTTTAGCTTCATGTCCCATAACCACTAGCTTAACTTAAATATTTACGAACAAACCGTAGATCTTCACTAGGAAATTGTCACAAAAGGTTCAGTCGAACATGTCCAAGAATTAACCGACGAAGTAAACGCAAGCGTTTTATACCACTTGTTTTGCTAAGCCGTTTAATTAGATTTCTCATCCGAGTGAGGTAAAGGCTTGTATATACTAATAGATTGGAAAACGGTTTAGGAAAAGAGCTTTGTAATAAAATAGTGTTGAAATCGTTTTGATGAAAGGGTTTTGATATTTACTACTAGTATTAAAACCTTTTTATATTTTTAAAGTGACAAGTCACAAAATTGATCGTAGAAACAAATCAATTCACAAATAAAATTCACATTCGAAGATGTGAATAAAATCCAAAGGAATCAATCCCAAATCCATCAAAATAGGAATACACCTGCAAGGATAACATAGTTCAACATAGTAAATAGGCGCGGCCTAATCATGGCGCGACCTAACACGGTCGAGGAAAGCATTGGTGCGACCTAACAGGGGGAGCGACCTAACGAGGTCGAACTAAGTAGTTAACAGCTTAAGGCTACGGCCCAACATGGCCGACCTAATATGGCCGAGCAATATGCAATGGGACGACCTAACTAGGTGAGCGACCTAAGGGAGAGACAGATTGAACGACCTAAAAATAAGGAGGGTCGAACGACCTAATGGAGAAAACAGGTCGAACGGCCTAGTTGGTTGCGACCTAGGTGGTGGTGAGGTCGAGCGACCTAATGGATCGCGACCTAAGGAGGTGGTAGGTCAAACGACCTAAAAGTGTGAAGCCGTACGACCTAAACACAAACGACCTAAAAACAGGACGAGCGACCTACTGGAACAAGCTTGCATAGCCGAGCGACCCAAGGTGAAGTGACCTAGAGGCCAGCGACCTAAAGTGGAAATGGGGTCAAGCGACCTAACGGATCGCGACCTAAGGTGAAAAAAGGCTGAGCGACCTAAGGTGGGTACTCGCTAACTGGAACGAGCTAGCCAAGGCCGAGAGTCCAAACGTGCAGGCCGAACGACCTAAAGGCGAAGCGATCTAACGTTGCCGCGACCTAAGGTGGTGGCGACCTAACTCATGGCCGACCTAAAAATGACAGAACGACTTATGGGTGAACGAGCCGTATGTAGGCCGAGTCTTCTCGCGGCAGTGCGACCTAAGCCTAGTAATTCACCAAAAACACTAAAAATTGGAGTTTTTCGCCAATCCAATCCAAACCAAATGCAAATGTACATGTTAAAGTGATAGGGAATCATTCCCAACAATCCAAGATAGTTATAGACAAGAATGTGAGATAAAATTCTCACCTTTTCACGAAAATTGATGGAGATGAAGCTTGAAAGCAAAACAAGAACAATAACAAGCTTGAATCAATGTCTTCTTCTTGAATTTGGAGTTGAATGATGGATTTGCAAGAGAACTTGAGCTTGGAATTTTAATTTCCCATTCCCTCCTCCATTTTTGATGAAGCTTATGTTGTTAGGAAATTATGAAGAAGGAAGTGATGAAGAGGAGATGGGTTGGGACTGAGTTAGCAAGTGGTTCAGCCCAAACCAAAGCCCTAAGCGAAAAAGTGACAAAATTCCACTAATTCCAAACATATCGAAGTTTATACTCAAAAAGATCGCAAACGTCATTTTGAACTCAATGGGGGTGGTCTCGAATCCTAATTTGACCGTATGCAAAAAGTAGCTTTTCGGACTAAGATCCGACTAACGATTAAAATATTTAAATAAGATATTCAAATACATACTCGTTAAATATGCGGGTTGTTACAGACTCCCCTCCTTAAAGAAATTGCGTCCTCGTAATATATAAGATGGAAATAAAAAGTAACAACCATAAAAGCATATTAACACAAAAGAAATTTGAAATAAGAAGTTCACCTCAAAGAGCATGAGAAAGTAAGTCCGGATGTGTTCGCTCGATGAGTTCTCTAGATTCCCCAAGAGAAATCCTTGGGATTTGAGAACCATAGAACTCACACAAAGAGAACATCTTTATTTTCGAAGACGTTTGACTTCCGAAGCGATAATACGAATAGGATGCTGCTCAAAAGTTAAATTAGGCGAAACTTCAATTTCTTCCACAATGCCGGACTCAAGAATAAAATCGGAATCTCGAAAGCATTTCCGTAATTGAGAAACGTGAAACACGTCATGAATAGCGGAAAATTGAGCCGGTAATAAAAGGCGATACGCCATGGAATCAATACGTTCGGTGATAGGAAATGGCCCAATATACCGAGGCGCTAATTTTTCCCGATCGACTGAAACGTACAACACCTTTCATAGGTGAAACACGAGTAAAATCTGGACCTAAAACCAGCTTCTCACCGGCCTCAAGCCAACAAGAAGGAGTTCGGCATGGCCTTCCATAGAGTGCCTCGAAAGGTGCCATACCAATATTAGATTGGAAGCTATTATTATAGGAAAATTCAACAAGAATATGATTTTCCCAACTTCCATCAAAATCAAGCACACAAACACGAAGAAGGTCTTCAAGAGTTTGATTCACACGCTCAGTTTGTCCATCGGACTGGGGGTGATAAGCGGTGCTAAAATTAAGCTTCGTTCCTAAAGCTTTTTGAAGACACTTCCAGAATCCACTAGTAAACAATGGATCTCGATCGCTAACAATAGAAGTAGGAACATCATGCAATTTAACAATTTCTTCGGTAAAGAATTTGGCCAAAAGAGGAACGGTTCGGTTAGACCGAACGGGAATAAAATGGGCGGATATAGTAAGTCTATCAACTATCACCCATAAGCTATCATAACCCGACAAGAACGGAAAAGGCCATCTCTAAAATCCATGGAAATTTGATCCCACTTCCAAATTGGAATTTCTAAAGGTTGCAATAACCCACCAGGCCTTTGTTGTTCGGCCTTAACAAGTTGGCAAGTCATGCAACACTTAACAAAGTTAGCAATATCAGATTTCATTCACTCCCAATAATAAAGTCGCTTCACATCTGCGTACATTTTTCTACTACCGGGATTAATGGTAAATTTAGAATGATGAGAATCTTCTAGAATATCTTGACGAAGATCACTAATATTTGGTACGATAAGTCTACCAAATTTTTGAATGCCGCCACATAAATCAATATCGAAGTCTTTCAAACTTTCAATGTTAATTTTATCCCTACAACTTTGGCTAAGAAGAGCCAATTCGGGATCTAGTCTTTGAGCTTCAAGAATGCAGTCTAAAAGAGAAGGGTGAGCCTCAAGGCTACATAAGATGAACATGAATGGGAAACACGATCTCGAATTTCACAAGTGGATAAAACCTCGAGATCCTTCCATTCGGATATCATCATGAAAACAACCGCTTGTCGCTTGCGACTAAGTGCATTGGCAACACGATTTCCCTTTCTGGGGTATAAAGGATACCAAGATCATAAGATGCAAGGAATTCGAGCCAACGTGGTTGACACAAATTAAGTTCCTTATGAGAAACTAGATATCCCAATGAGTTATAATCGAGGTGGAGAACAATTTCTCCCCTGAGATGATGATGCCAAACTTTGAAAGCAAAAACAATAGCCGCGAGCACCAGATCATAAGTGACATACCTAGTCTCTATCGGCTTTTATGATTTTAGAAGTACAAGTGATTGCACGTTCTCTTTTGCAAGAGAACGACATCCATACCAATTACGATTAGCATTGGTACTAAAGATAAAGTTTTGGTTCCCTTCGGGAATCACAAGAATATGAGTATCGAAAAGAAAGAATTTAATCTTCTTTCCCGAAAAGCTAAAACTTTCAAAATCACAATTACCTTTATAGAAAGATTTACATTTTACAAGTCAATTTATTATGTCTGATTGTCTCATCAAAGCGTTTAGGAAATCCCTATCGATAACGTTGATCAAGCGCATCGACCAGAATTCTTAAAACACTAAATGGGCAATACAACACAAAATCATATTCTATATGATGAAAATATCTCTTAAAAGTTTTGAGAATATTCTTTGCTCGTTTAAGATAAAAATCAAATTGTACTTATAAATAAATCTTATGAAAATGATTTGCAAAATTTTAAATTTCTATTTTCATCCAAAATTAATAAATACAAGAATGGAATTACCTAGACATTCATAGAATACTCTATTTATAAAATGGATGAAATAAGCTGAATAAACCGAATGACATAAATAGTCATTCATAAGAATCATAACGAGTGCGGAATGTGGTAAGTGGAATGCTAACTCCCGCAACTCGTAGCTAATGAAAACCAGTGGCAAGGTCGAGCTAAAAGGACCTTAATACCACTCGAAAGATTGCTTAGGCGAAAATCCTAGGACAAACTCAAAAATACCAGAAAATTCTCAAACTACATGAATGAGAGAAATAACACTTTACTCAACATGTGAGCTTAAAGAATAAAATGATGCCATCAATTTGGAATCGAAATCACAAAAGAAAAATAGAAATCTGCTTAACAGATTAAAAATGTCGAAAATGAATAGTCCATTCGGAAAAATAGGATATGGGCCTCATAATGATTAAGCCAATCCTTTCACGCAAATCAATTCCGAAGCCTAAACAACGCATAATATGCAAATCGGTTCGGAAAGAAAAACCACTTGAAATAATTTCGACATCAATAAAAATCAAATTGAGTGTTGCGGATCCACTAATCAGGATTCGCAATTCTAAAAGAAGTCATCAAGCCCAAAATGTTTTTAAAGAAAAAGAATCAACAAGTTCTTTTGATATAAAAATGATAAGATGAACCCATATCAAAAAGAACTCGAATAGGATAATCACAAACAAATGAAATCAAGGATTGAATAAGAAATACCTTGACCAAGAGAAGGGTTGCTAGGGGCTTGCAGCTTCCCTTTTTCTCTTGCTTTGAAGTTTGGGACATGTAGATAAGTAATGACCCGATCCTTTGCAATAGAGGCAATAAAGGGGTTTCGGGCACTTAATTACATAATGGTCTGTGGAACCACAATTGAAGCATTATTTACGACTTGGGGTAGGTGTCTTGGCTACCAAGTTTCTGGTTCCATTTTCTTCTTGCTCAGAAGTATGGGGCAGAGAGAAATATGATGACTTGAATTTTTGCAATAACGACAAAAGAGTGTGTTTGCACAAAAAATGGGCAAACACCTCCAAGTCGTATGATTCAGTTGATTTTGCGTTGTTTTTAGTGATTTGGGTGATTTATGCAAATATGTAAAAAAGCAGGGACTAAACTGTAAAAGACACGCAGATTTATAGTGGTTCAGCCAGAATGTGCCTACGTCCACTTTATATATTATTTCCCCTTTCACGTTCAGATTACAAGTACAAAGCTTTGGTACAAGTATATAAAAGTTGTTTGAAAGTTCTATCCGTGCTTGAGCTCTCAAACTCATCCCCATTGTTGTACCCCTGCCCCTCAATTTATAGAGTGAGGCTGGGGGTAGGGGTCTTGGATGTATATAGCTATTGGTGGGCCTGGGCTGATACAATCTGGCCTGGCAAAGTTGGTCCGGAACGTCTTGGTCCGGTGGGATTTGGTCCGGTGCAACTTGGTCCGGTGATAGTTTTGATTCGGTAATAGGTGGAGCGGTAGAGGCTGGTTCGGTAGGCAGTGGAGTAGGTTGGTTCGGTAGGTAGTGGAGTAGGTTGGTTTGGTAGGCAGTGGAGTAGGTTGGTTCGGTAGGCAGTGGAGTAGGTTGGTTCGGTGGTGATCTCCCTCGCTTCTTGGTTCGGCAGTGGATGGAGGTAGTTGGTCCGGTTCTTGGTTCGGCAGTGGATGGAGGTAGTTGGTCCGGCTGTTGGTGGAAGTAGTTGGTTCGGTTGTAGGCTTCCTTTATCTCTTTTTTGGTGATACCGGTCTAGTGAAAACATACCCAACATTTGCCCCCCAAAGCGGGGCATATACCTGTATATGCCGCGTTTTGTTTTAGCTTGGACACTCTCATCCGGTCCTGTGTGCCGAACCAGTTAGTCCGGTCATCTCTATTTGCCTATAAGTATGGGCATTACCTTCTCGCTATTCCCTACCAAGTGAGATAGACGAATCAGAATTTTTTGCCGAATCAATCATCTTGCCGGATCAAACTTGACTACCGAATCAGGTAATTTCCGAATGAATTTGATGTTTTGAACCAACCGAATGAATCCATGGAGTATGAGTGCCGGATGAACTTGAGCCTTGAGCTACCGGATGAATATGAATGCCGGATGAACTTGCGAGCCGGATGAACCTGAGTGCCGAACGAACTTGAGTGCCAGATGAACTTGAGTCTCGAATTAATGATCGGGTTTTTATGTGAATGATATTCCATGCCGTATGTACTTGCTTGTTTATATCTCTATATCCTTCGTTTTAACGATGCATTCTTTTGTGTTGCAGATAATGTCTCATAAAGTTGAAACCCGATTAGAAAAGAAGAAATCCCAAGATAGAGAAGATCCTTCCATAGTGCCCCCAGCTCAGTTAGAGCCGAGACGTCATGGGCCCACCCCGAGGTCACTAGTAGATGGGTACGACCCTCAGGAGCTTCTGAACTCACCTTCTGACTGTTTCCCAAGCTCTCTCAAAGGCGAGCAGCTTGATGTTATCTCCCGCTCCTTTGGGATTGACAGAGCGCGCATGCTGTTGCCGGGGGAGGGAGTGACGCCATATAATCCCCCCAAAGGGTATTTCGCCTATAGTCGGTACCATTGCATTTGTGGGGCCATTCCCTCTATTAATGCTTGGATAATCAGCTTTATCACCTACTTGAAGGTAGCTCCGTTTCAGCTTCAGCCTAACTCCTACGCTATCCTGGTGAGCCTGTTTGTCATTTTCCAGAGGAGATACGGGCGTCCTCCCTCCAACCGGGAGATCCGGTACTTGTACAATTTGAGCGGCTATAAGAAGGGGTCTCCATACATCAGCTTGGAATCAGTCGTATCTTTCAAGCCTGTCCTGGACTTATATTCGAAGTTCAGTATGTTTAAGAAAGAATGGTTTTTTTATCAAGGATGACTCTATTTCCATCCGTCGCTTCACCTCCGGCTGTAAGTGTGAAGCTTTATTTATAATTTCCGTTATAACTGCAATGCCTCTTCTTATGTGTTTTTATTTCTTGCTAGCGACAGGTGGCTTTGCGGTCGTGGAGAATGATCGCCTGGTTCAGATGGCTGGGGAAATAGAGGCCATTACGGGAAGGGACAGGTCGGCTTCTTACTTGATTAGGAATGCTACACTTCTAAGGCACAACCTGATCCTTCCACATCAGTCTGTGGTTAAGCAGAGAGACACGGCGAAGGAGAGAGCTGCCAGAGTTACAGGAGGGGCCACGGCGAAAAGCAGCAAAAGGAGACCCTTCTCGATGCATCCAGTCGCCGGGGGGGAGAAACTCAAGAAGTCCGATGGACCCTCTCCTAGCACACATCCAGATGCTTAGGAGGAGGAAAAAGGTGAGGACGAAGGAGGTGAGGCGGAGAGCGGAAGTGGTAGAGAAGGTGACGGTGATCGTCATGGTGATGATGGTGGCGAAGGACAGGGCGGTGATGGCACCAGGGCTTTGCCTCCCGGGCAGGCGGGTGTGATTCAAGAGTGGACAGATGACGTTCTCCGCCAAGCCTTCGAAGAGTTGGAGGAAACGGAGAAGTCTAAGAAAGTTGGTAAGGTCGGGACCGACACCGATTTATCTTCCGGGAGCGCTTCTACTGAGGCAACTTCTGCGATTCAAGGTGAATTTCTCTTTATTCTTTTTAATTCTTGAATGATGGCTCAATACATGCTGGTGACACTTGGTTTTCATTCCAGGAGCGGGCAAAACGGCCAAGACCTCAGATCTTCGGCACAGGCTTGAACAATACAAACTCCTCAAAGCTTCCGCCAAGCCGAAGCCTCCTACTAACCGTCCTGGAGACGTAGTTGGCTATCGTCCTCTTCTTGGAGTTATTGAAGAAGATATACAAAAGAGGAAGAGGAGTCGATCTACGTTTGAATCTCTTCCTGGTCCTCCGGCCCCACACCAGCCTATTCACGATATTACGGAGGATGATACTGAGTTTATGCCTTCCCCACATCCGTCTAAGAATCCAACCTTCACCCCGATAGATCACCCCGGCTTGGTTCGTAACCCGCTTGCGGGCCATCCAGACCTAGACCCGACCTCTCATGACATCTCCTTCGATGAGGTTACTGGTGAGCATCTGCTCCCTCGCAATCCTATGGTACGGGTGCTTGACGAAGCTAAGTCCCTGGACCTTGATTTGATTACTACCCGGGTTGAAACTCTAGGGGATGAAGCTAAGGCGAATATTGACCGAGTTGTTGAGGAGACCAGGAAATTGATGGGGTATCATGCCCGACTAGTCTAGGCCGGGGAGGAAATTGGGAGTGCCAACATTCGGCTACGGTTAATGGTCTCCGACCAGGCTAAGCAGCTTGCCGATCAAGCCATCCAAATTTCTCAGCACGAGGCCGCATCCAGGCAACTGAAGAAGACTATGGAAGAGGCCAGCAGGGCAGAGTTGCGAAAAATGGAGTCCGCCTGCAAGGAGCGAATTGACATGGCCATCACGACGGTGGATGAGGTTCGACAAGCGGACCTCGAGCGGGCACATGAATTATCGGTGAGACTTGAGGCCACGGAGCTCGCTCAGTCCAGGTTGAAGGAGGAGATGGAGGCGATGAGGATATCCCTTCAGGCTGACCGCTCATGATACCGATCGGAGTGGGATGCTGCCATCGCTAAGCTGCGTGCTTCTGAGGCCCGAATGAGGGAGCTTGAGGAAAATGAGGGGATGATGGATGAGATGCTCCAGGATATGTATTTCCGCACTTGGAAGCAGGGTAATTTATCCTGGATGGATGATTACCCCCGAGTTATGGCCAGGATTTATCTCCGGGCCCTGGAGGAGGCTAGGGCTGATGCGGATAAAGAGGGTGGCGCGGTCTTCAGAATGGATGTGGTCACTGCCCAGTTTACCAAGGAGGAGAAGGTGGCGGTGAAGGAGGGTATGCGGCTGCTTGCTGCTGAGGAGGCAGGTGTGCAAGTAGAGGATGATGACCAGGATGGTCAGGAAGCAGGTGCGGGTAAGTCTTCCTTTCTAGTCTTTCCGCTAACTTGGTTGCTTATCACTAATGAATTCTTTCTTTGACCGGGCAGGTGGGCAATAGGACAAGGATGAAACTCCGACGCAGCCGGCTCCTTGATTTGACCTGGATATCTTTTTGTGGACTTGACATTGTTGTATATGTTAGTCTCAAAACAGTAACGTAACTTTTAGGTTGTAATTATGCTACTTGTAATAAATAATATATTTCTTGACGTGTAATTTTTTAACTTAAGCTGACTCTGTCGTTTTTGAACGTTTTTGTTATTTTGTCATGTTGTATGAGAAATATAGCTATACATATGCTTGTAATTTAATTGTGTTTGATGTCAAGTTCTTGCTTAAAACATAATTTCATGCCTTGCAATGTTAGTGTGACGTGTGAATAAATTATAGCCACATGTTTATACATGAAAGAAGAAAATACTGTCCTTCATATTTTACTTGTAGATGGCAGCTTTGAATGTCTCACGCGACTGAGTGTGGAATGCGGTCAGTGTCCTGCTGTGAGTATCCGCCTCTATTAGCGAATGTCTCCTATTCTGTGTCCTGTACTTTAGGGATTGTTACAGAGGATAGGAGAAAAGTTTTTTTTAAATAAAATTGAAATATGAGAAAAAGTAAAACTTCCAATCACGGAAGGCCTTCGATGTGCTTAAGTTCGTGGCAAACGGGCTTTGTAGTCACTTTCCCTAGCTGTGGTCTTGGAGACATTTGTCACCCATCTTACGCCTCCGCGGGGAGTTAATCTTTTTTACCACAGCCGTACTTAAGACACATCGGAGCCGAGATCGCGCACAGTAACTACCCGGGCCATTATGGCCCGTAATCGTGGGTATTATTCGATTTACTATGGCCGGCTAGCGTGGGTGCCGATCGTCAACCATGAACTGCCCCTGGCTGGCCACACCTTATGTTGGGGCTTAAAGTAGGTTCACAGTTGCCGGCGAGCCGAACGCCGTAATGAGCTGCCTTGGCTATTGTCGGCCTTCTTGGTGGCTTATAATCGGCTCATTACAGTTAGCTTTGAGGGCCGTCACGAGCAATGAGTTAACCCGCAGCAGAGGGATGCTGGAGCAAAAGTGTCTCATTGGCGAGGGCATAGATTCGTATAGTACCTGTTAGGTCTTGTCCAGGAGAAGTCGCACTGTGGAGCGCCTTGAATGGAAATGCTATATGCACAGGATTTTGTTCAACAGAAAAGGATAAAGTTAACAAGCAGCCAAGATATAAAGGAACAAGTTAAAAAAGAGACAAGGTTTTTAAAGTGGTTCGGCACGAAAATGCCTACGTCCACTGATTCTCTTTGTTAATTCACTTCATATGGGCAGTACAAGTTAAGAAAAGTATCGACGGAGGTGTTGGATGTTCCATGCCCTCTGGAACACCCTTCGTCCACTGTTGACAAAATATAAGCTCCATTGTGGAGATCTTTATGAATTACATATGGTCCATCCCAGATTGGATCTAGTGCTCCGGGGCGAGGGAAGATTCGCTTGTGGACAAGATCTCCTTCTTGTAAGGTACGATGCTTGACTTTGGAGTTGTAGTGTGCTGCCACCTTTTGCTTGTGGGCTGCTGCTTTGAGGGCTACATCATTTCTTCTCTCCTCAATTAGATCCAAAGACATGTGAAGGAATTCTTTGTTCTCTTCTGGGTTATAGTGGATCCTACGGTGGGAAGGCACGATGGTTTCAACTGGGAGCATAGCCTCCGATCTGTATGCCAAAGAGAAAGGGGTATGCCCTGTTGATGTTCTGAAAGATGTGCGATAGGCCCACAGTGCCGTAGGGAGTTCATCCACCCAAGCGCCCTTTGACTTTTCGATCTTCTTTTTGATTAGAGTTTTCAGGATTTTGTTGACGGCTTCGACTTGTCCGTTTACCTGGGGATAAGCTACGGATGAGAAGCTCTTGTGAATTCCATGCTCTTGGCACCAGTTGGCGAACTCCTCGCTGTCAAACTGAAGTCCATTGTCCGATATAATTTTGAATGGGACTCCGTACCTGCATAGAACATTTTTGATCAAGAAGTTAATAACTTTCGCTGATGATACTTTATTTAGGGGTTCTGCTTCCACCCATTTGGTGAAATAGTCGACTGCCACTATAGCATATTTGGCCCCGCCTCGGCCCATTGGCAGTTCGCCGATTAAGTCAATTCCCCATACTGCAAAGGGCCAAGGGCTGGTCATTTGAGTAATCTCAGTGGTTGGTAACCGTGGAATCTTAGCAAACTTCTGGCATCTGTCACATTTTCTGACAAAATCTAAGGCGTCCTTGCTTAAGGTGGGCCAAAAATATCCATATCGGAGTATCTTTTTTGCCAAAGTCTGCCCTCCGGTGTGATCTCCGCAGCTTCCTTGATGAATGTTGGATAAGATTTCCTTGGCTTCCCTTCCAGCGACACATCTTAATAAGGGGTTAGAGAAGCCGCGCCGATAGAGGGTGTCCTCTTGTATTGTGTAGCGGGAAGCTTTCCTCAAGATTTTCTTGACTTCGTTACGCCCGTCGGGTAGTGTGCCACTTTGAAAGTAGTCTCGGATGGGAGTCATCCAAGTTGCTTCTTCGGTTGCAGCTATCAGATTCACTTGCTCAAAACTTGGGGTCAGTTGCTTTGAGATGGCTACTGCTCC
The DNA here is from genome assembly GCA_030737815.1 of Allium fistulosum. Taxonomy (NCBI): domain Eukaryota; kingdom Viridiplantae; phylum Streptophyta; class Magnoliopsida; order Asparagales; family Amaryllidaceae; genus Allium; species Allium fistulosum. The sequence continues at coordinate 415,619,972 of CM060907.1, read as the reverse complement.
GGAAATAGCGCCGTCTCTCATGCTGGCTTGCTTTGCCAATTCGTCGGCCTCTTGGTTCTCTTCCCGAGGGATGTGTTTGACTAAGTAGTGGTCCAATCGACTGAGAAGTAACTTGGTCTTCTTTAGATATGCTATGAGTCGTTCTTCTCGAGCCTGGAATTCTCCTAGTATTTGATTAACAATAAGTTGAGAATCGCTATGAAGACACAAAGAATTGGCTCCAATTTCTAAGGCAAGTTCTAATCCAGCTATCACTGCTTCATACTCTGCATCGTTGTTGGTGGTAGCGAATTCCAACCTTATAGCATGGTGCAGCTTATTTCCCCTGGGAGTAATTATTACCACACCTGCCCCCAAGCCTTGTTCGTTTGATGCACCATCCACAAAGAGGTTCCACTTGATGTCTTCTGCTATTTCTGATTGCTCCTCACCTTTGCTGGTAGTGAATTTGGCAATGAAATCGGCCATGGCTTGCCCCTTGATGGCGGTGCGAGGATGGTAGGTAATATCATATTGACTTAGTTCAATGCACCATTTAAGTAGTCGCCCAGAAGTGTTGGGACGATGGAGTACCTGCCTCAGCGGTTGATCGGTTAGAACTCTGATGGAATGGGATTGAAAATAGTGTCGCAGTTTTCGTGATGCAATTAGTAGACAGTATGCTAGCTTCTCAAGTTTAGGATATCTGACTTCTGCCCCTATAAACCTCTTACTTACAAAGTATACTGGCCGCTGCGTGCGGTTGTCTTCTCTTACCAAAGCAGCGCTTAGAGCATGAGATGATACAGCAAGGTATAGGTATAACTCTTCGCCTTCGTTTGGAGTCGAGAGTACCGGCGGTTTCTGGAGGTGTTCGATTAAGTTAAGGAAAGCGGTTAAGCATTCGTCAGTCCATTCGAACTTTCCTTTGTCTTTCTTTAGAGCTTCGAAGAAGGGGACGCACTTGTCCGTTGCTTTGGAGATGAATCGGCTTAGGGCGACCACTTTCCCATTCAGGCTTTGCATTTCCTTTCGAGTGGAAGGTATTTTGATATCTTTTAGAGCTTGGACTTGTTTAGGGTTTGCTTTAATCCCTCTGGCATGGACGATGAATCCCAAGAACTTTCCTGATGATACTCCGAAGGAGCATTTTAGAGGATTAAGTTTCATTCCATACTGGCGAAGTACTTGAAACATCTCGCCCAGGTGGCTTACGTGATCATCGGCTTTCCTTGACTTTACCAGCATGTCATCCACATACACTTCCATAGTTTGTCCTATTAGCCCTGCAAACATCTTGTTAACGAGGCGCTGGTAGGTGGCTCCTGCGTTTTTAAGTCCGAAAGGCATTACCTTGTAGCAGTACAAACCCCGGTCATTGATGAAACTAGTGTGGTCTTGATTGGGAGCATGCATAGGAATTTGGTTATATCCTGAGTATGCGCACATAAAGGATAAGAGTTCGTGCCCGGCTGTGCTGTTTACAAGTTGATCGATTCGGGGAAGTGGGAAGCAATCCTTCGGGCAGGCGTCATTTAAGTTGGAGAAGTCAATGCATGTTCGCCACTTCCCATTAGCCTACTTTACCAGTATCGGGTTGGCGATCCACTCTGGGTAGATGGCTTCTCGTATGAAGTCATTGGAAAGTAGATTCTTTACTTCTTCATCGAGGGATGCTGATCGTTCTGCCCCCATACTTCTCTTTCTTTGTTTTATGGGCTCCTTGGTAGGATCAATGTTTAGTACATGACATGCTATGTCAGGGGAGATTCCGGTCATGTCAGCATGTGACCATGCAAATACATCCAAGTTGTGGCGGAGAAAGTCAATGAGTTGTTCCTTCAACCCTGCTTTTAGTTGGGACCTGATTTTCAATAGTCTACTCGAGTCATGTTTGTCTACAGATACAAATTCCATAGCCTCTGCAGGCTCAGCGGTGGCCTCCTCCTCTTTGTCCCTGGGGTCTAATTCATTGAAAGGGTCGCTGGTATATCGACGAGGAGGGGCTTTCTTTAGTTGCTATGCTTCCAAACTTTTTGTGCAGAGGGCAACCTCTACACTCTTCCCTTTATCCTTCCTGTGGCTGTTGCGGAGTTCAGCTACATAGCAGTCTCGAGCAACGTCCTGGTCTCCCTCTACTTCCCCTACTCCATTGTCCATTGGAAATTTCATCTTTATGCACCATGGGGCCAGGACGATTTGGAAGTCAGATAAGGCTGGCCTTCCTAAGAAGGCGTTGTAGGCCGAGTGGTTTTCTATCAGCACAAATGTTTGTTTCCGTACAACGGAGCGAGGATGACTTCCAATTTCAACAAAGAGGTCCAGTTGCCCGTGGGGCATCTTCGCATCTCTAGTGAAACCGTGTAGCGGTTTATTGCAGGGAGAAACGTCCTTTATTGATAGTTTCATTTTGTCGAATGCATGCTTGAATAAGATATTTACTGAGCTTCCAGTGTCTACTAGAATTCGGAAAACTTCGGCTGGACCGAGCCGGGCAGAGATAACCATGGGATCCATGTGAGGGTACTGCCTTCCCTCTAGGTCATGCCTACTGAATGTGATGTCATCACTCTCTTTCTGCTTTGGGTAGCGTTCTCCTATAACAGAATTAACACAGTCTTCATTGTTTCTAAGCGAATTCCCATATCTTTCCATCTCTGCCCAGCTTCTGTCGGCGATGTGCGGTCCTCCCGAGATGGTATGGACCACTATCTTCTCTTGACTGGAGCCGCTATTGTTGCGATTTCCTCTGCCTATCTCTGGTGAGGGTAGCCTTGGGTTCTCATTGGCAAGAGCTGGAGTCCTGTTCTGACCTTTTACATAGCGTTCCAGTCTCTTCCTTCTGATGTGTTCTTCAATCAAGTCCCGGAAATGATGGCATTCATTGGTATCATGCCCGTGAGATTCGTGGAAGCGGCAGAACTTTCCAGATTTCTGCGTGTTATCTGAGGGCGTTTGTATCTAACTTCGTCTTGGGTGGCAAGGAAGATGTTTTCGATGGTTTCATTCAAAGGAGTGTAAGTGTCGAATCTCGGTCCTGGCCGATATAGGCGCTTTTCTCCCTTCTTGCCCCCAACATTGTCTCTAGAATCATTTCTTCAAACATCCTTCGCTGCAACGGGCGTGTTGCCGTGAGCTACCTTATTTTGCTGCCCTGAGTGCCCCTCAGTGGAAGCGTCTTCAAGCCTCATATATTTCCCGGCTTCATGGAAGAAATCGGGTAAAGTAGTTGGTTTTTCTTTTGTCAATCTTCTAGCAAATTTAGTATCCGGATGCACACCACTACAGAGGGTCATTAAGACAAGCTTCTCATCGGCATCTTGGACTGCGGCGCTGCGGCATTGAATCGGGTTAAATATTGTTGCAGCTTCTCTCCAGGTTTCTGTTTGATACTGGATAAGGAATAAGCGTCCTTGGGTTGTTCCACATGAATGCGAAACTGGCTGATAAACTTTTCTTTCAACATCTCCCATGAGCTGATGGATCCTTGGGGTAGATGGCAGAACCAGGAGGTAGCTAGATCTGCTAAGAATAGTGGAAAGCATTTGCACAGTACTCCTTCTGTTGCCCCGCTCATGAGCATATGCTGTGTGTATCTCTGTAAGTGTACAACATGGTCAGAGGTTCCTTTGTAAGGTTCCATTGTTGGCATCTTCCATTCTCGAGGGGTGATAGCAATTTCGATATTGCGGGCGAAAGGGCTGGTTACCCTAGCACCTATCCCTCGATCTCTTTGATCCCGTTGGACGCACTCTCTGAACAAGCGTGCCATCCTTTCATCAGAATTTGGAGCAGATAGGAATGAGTTCGGTTCTGTTCTGTGGGATTGATTTCGTCCAGATGACATGTAGGGATGGTATCGTCTGTCATTCCTAATATTTTCCAATGGCTGCCTCTGGTCTTCTGGGAGCATGTTAGGGTCAGCTACAGTTGGCCCATGCCTTGATCTTCCCCTGTTGGGTTCTGATCTAAGCACTTCCTCGGGTCCAACTTCGGGCTGGACTCTAGCTCGGCCCCATTCATTGGTGTTTCCATGGTTAGGCAGTACGACCGGCTCAGCTACAGTTGACCTCCGCCCGGTACCTCCCCCGTTGGGCTCGGTTCCAAGCGTTTCCTCAGGCCTAACTTCGGGCTGTGCTCAGTCTCAGCTCCTACCATGGCCGCTTCTGTCGTTAGCCCCTTCGAAGAAGGAAGAACTTTGCTGTCTATGAGATCCTCTAGACTGGGACTCACCCCATGACTCAGTGTTGCGGTTGAACTCTTCAGCATCCCTTAAGCGTGACATGAGATGGTCCACCAAGGCTTCCTGCTGGGATGTGAAGCGGCTAGTCACTTCAGCCACAACCCTGTCTAGATCTGCCCTAGTAATTGATGCAGGCTGTTCTGTGGTAGGGGTTGTCGGATTTGCCTGACCTTCATTTGGTACTGCTGTTGGAAGGGGACGACTTATTGGATCTGGAAGACTGCTGGTTGCGATGTTTTTTCCTTTGTTAACATCTTTCTTCTGCTTGGGAGGCATGTTTTCCAAGCAATGAACGACGCTGTTAGGAAGAAGGTTAAGTGGGAGAAGCTGAAGCTTCGAGCTTCTTGTTCTCAGTGAAAGCACCAAAAATGTTTGCACAAAAAATGGGCAAACACCTCCAAGTCGTATGATTTAGTTGATTTTGCGTTGTTTTTAGTGATCTGGGTGATTTATGCAAATATGTAAAAAAGCAGGTACTAAACTGTAAAAGACACGCAGATTTATAGTGGTTCAGCCAGAATGTGCCTATGTCCACTTTATATATTATTTCCCCCTTCCTGTTCAGATTACAAGTACAAAGCTTTGGTACAAGTATATAAAAGTTGTTTGAAAGTTCTATCCGTGCTTGAGCTCTCAAACTCGTCCCCATTGTTGTACCCCTGCCCCTCAATTTATAGAGTGAGGCTGGGGGTAGGGGTCTTGGATGTATATAGCTGTTGGTGGGCCTGGGCTGATACAATCTGGCCTGGCAAAGTGGGTCCGGAACGTCTTGGTCCGGTGGGATTTGGTCCGGTGCAACTTGGTCCGGTGATAGTTTTGATTCGGTAATAGGTGGAGCGGTAGAGGTTGGTTCGGTAGGCAGTGGAGTAGGTTGGTTCGGTAGGCAGTGGAGTAGGTTGGTTCGGTAGGCAGTGGAGTAGGTTTGTTCGGTGGTGATCTCCCCCGCTTCTTGGTTCGGCAGTGGATGGAGGTAGTTGGTCCGGTTCTTAGTTCGACAGTGGATGGAGGTAGTTGGTCCGGCTGTTGGTGGAAGTAGTTGGTCCGGTTGTAGGCTTCCCTTATCTTTTTTTTGGTGATACCGGTCTAGTGAAAACATACCCAACAGAGTGGTTTCGGGCACTCCTTTGCATAGTGGTCCTTAGAATTACAATTGTAGCATCCTCTACAAATAGAGTTTGGAGTCTTTGCTACCAAAGTAGGTTGCTTCACCTTCTTATCGGGATAAGGGCTTTTGAACTTAATATGCCTCTTCTTGGAAATCCTAATATCACTATCAATTCCTTTATCGGCCTCTTCATGTCGAAGAGTGATATCCACAAATTGATTGAAAGGAACTTCAAGTTTCAGAGGTAAAACCATTTCGGGGTTCTTACATAAAGCATAGATAAACCTTTGATTCTTAGCAAGATCCAAAAGTTGTTGGGCAGACATGAATTCGCCATCCAGAGAAGGACTACTGGATTGACTAGCGCTAGGACTGTCAGAACTAACCATTTCTTCTTCTTTAAGAAAGAAAGAAAGGAAGAAGAAAAAGGTTATTCTCAGAATAACTATCAAGCAATCATGATAGATAAAACAAGGGATCATAAAGAAAACAGGATGAATCGGTTCGAAGACTCGAACTAAATCCTAAAGCACAACTCCTAAGGTGGACTTAGATCGATGATCCTTGTTAAGTTATTCTACATTGTTCCAAAGTTTCGCTCTGATACCAAGCTGTAACGCCCCACCTCTGTACCCATGCTGGCTGATGCAGCGCAATCTGATCGTTCCAGGACTTTAGGTCGCTCACGACCTAGTGAGATTTTAGGTCGCTCACGACCTAGTGAAACTTTAGGTCGCTCACGACCTAGTGACACTTTGGATCGCTCACGAGCTAATCAAATCAGTGTTAAGGTATGCAAACAACCAAGCGAGTTTGGCGAACCAGTATTAGGTCGCTCCGATCTTTCGAAAGACGACTTTGACACGTTACGACCTAATTTAGGTCGCGGGGAGTTTGGTCGCTGGAAGTTAGGTCGCGAAGAAGAGTTACGACCTATGTTAGGTCGCGGAAGCGAGATACGACCTATGTTAGGTCGCTGATGTGGATGCCGCTCTATTTTAGGTCGCTCGACCTTATGCACTGGGAAGATAGGTCGTCGCCTGGAATTTTCCTTAGGTCGCTCAAGTACCATAGGTCGCGCAAGTACCTTAGGTCGCTCCAGATGATATGTTGTTTGTATGTGTAACTTGTTAAGTCGTGTACTGTGTTGTATTTGCTTTATGTTGTAATATTTCGTTTGTATGTTAGGTCGTAGGTCGGCAAGGAGTTAGGTCGGCCGTGAATGTTGTGTTGTAAATATTAGGTCGCGGGTTTGTTAGGTCGTTCACGACCTAAGTGTTGTCAAGTATGGAGCCGTGTATGTTTGTAACCCTATAAATAGGGATGGTGGTGTCATTTGTAAAGTTTAGTTGATTTTGAATAAAAATTTGTTTGTGTGCTTTGTGCCACTTCTCCAATTGGTAGTTGAGTGTGATCTCCTATCTCCACTTTCGGTAATCGAGTGCGCTCGATTCAACGACTGCTGAAGCCGATTCACGGTATCTAGTGCGCTAGATCAACGTATGAAGAATCGTAGATCTTTAAACACAGTATCGTGCGCGATCAACGTGTTTGGGATAGCTAGAATCCGGTATCTTCGGATCAACGGATTTGGGCCATTCGGTATCTTCTATTCCATCGATCGCTACTTTCACAGTTTCATCATTTTTATTATCTACTGCTGCGTCATTTGGTATCAAAGCTAGACTTAGCCAATCATAGCTAAGCCGAGTCTTGGAGCCAATTCTTATAGAAGAGTTTGAGGAGAAGAGATTGAAGCCGTGCATCATTTTGAGAATCAAGGCCGAGAATTGAAGTTTGATAATGCCGCCGAGAAGAGCTAATCGCCATCAAAATGTTGAAGCGTTGTATAGAAGAGAAGAAGCCGAGCAAATGGAACAATGCATCAATGAAAAGTTTGATGAAGGCATTGGGAAGTTAGAGAAACTGATGAATGATATGAATCAAGGACAAAGAAGGAGGTCGCCAATCTCGAACCATGGAGGAAACAGAGTTTCACCATCGGTTGCGGAAGCGAGGAGGGTGTCACCACAACCTTATCGAGGAAGAAGAGAATCTTCAGTTTCAGTGAGAAGAGAACATCATGAGTATAGAGATGAAGAGAGAAGAACTCCACGTGAGTTTGAACATGAACCATACCGTGATGATGACAGACAAAGTAGAAGAGATATGCAGGATCATAGAGATGTGGGTGGTCGAGATCGTTATCGAAGTACATCTGTTTTTGATGAAGATGGTGGTAGATGTAGTGTTTATTCTCGAGATCGAGACCAAGGACGAAATGCATATCGGGATGTTGAAGATGATCGTCGATGGGAATCGGGGATGAAAACTGAAATTCCAGATGTCAAGGGTGGAATGGTAACGGAGGAATTTTTGGATTGGTTGTCTAATGTGGAATAAATTTTTGACTTTAAGGAGGTTCCCGAGCATCGAAGAGTGAAGTTAGTTGCTACTCGTTTGAAAGGGAGAGCTATGGCATGGTGGCAACAAACTAAACTAACACGGGAGAGAATGGGGAAGTCAAAGATTGAATCTTGGGAGAAGATGAAGAAATTGATGAATGCTACTTTCTTACCTTATAATTATCACTCTCTTATGTATCAACGATTGCAGAATCTGAGACAGGGAACGAAATCTGTGAATGATTATGCAGATGAATTCTATCAGTTGATTGCGAGGAATGGTATCATGGAGACGGAGGAGCAGTTGACAGCTAGATTTGTTGGAGGGTTGAGAATGCAGATTCAAGATATGGTGAACATGTTTGATCCCAGATCTGTTGCTGAAGCACATCAAAAGGCTCTAGCTTGGGAGAAACAAGGCAGGAGAGGTGGTGGTGTGTTTACAAATTCCAACAATCCAATCAAAGGGGCTAGTAGTAATGCGAATGTTTCGAAGACTGTTGCAAAACCTGTTGTTAATGAAGTAGCTAAGACCAGGATCAATAGTGGTATCAAATGTTTCAATTGTCAGTAGATTGGTCACAAAAGTAATGAATGTCCAAAGCCAAAGAAGAGAACGATGATTGATGAGGTAGAGGATGAGGAGGTAGAAGCTGAATGTTCTAATTCACTACATGATGAGGAGGAGGAAAATGTGTCGGGAGATGAAGGGTATTCATTGATGATGAAGAGATCTTGTTTAACACCAAAGCAGGAGGAAGAAACTAGCTGGTTGAGGAGTAACATCTTTCAGTCAACGTGCACTATCTTGGGAAGGGTTTGCAAGTTTGTTATTGATGCAGGAAGTTGTGACAATATTATCTCTACAGAGGCTGTGAAGAAGTTAGCATTGAAGACTGAGAAGCATTTGAAACCTTACAATTTAGCTTGGTTGAGGAAAGGTGGGGAGGTGAAAGTTGGACGAAGAACTTGTGTTAATTTTTCAATTGGGAAGAAATACAAAGATGAAATTTGGTGTGATGTTGTGGACATGGATGTATGTCATCTGTTGCTGGGGAGACCGTGGTAGTATGATAGGGCTGTGCAACATGATGGGCGTACTAACAGTTATAGTTTCATGTTTGAGGGTACTAAAATCACTTTAATTCCTAAGAAGCGACAACAAGAAGAAAGCAAGTCGGAGGAGATTGAAGAACTTAAAACTTTGCTATCTTTGAAGGAGTTTGTTAAGGAGGTAGAGGAGGAACCTGAAGTATTTTTGTTGATTGGACGAGAGAGTAATGAAGTGGTTGAGATTCCTGAAGAAGTAAAGCCAGTGCTGGAAGAATTTGACGATGTATTTCCTAAGGAACTACCAACGGAGTTACCACCGTTGAGAGACATTCAACATCAAATTGATCTTGTTCCAGGAGCTGTGTTACCGCATAGATCACATTACAGAATGAGTCCAAAGGAACACGAGGAGTTGAGAAGGCAAGTGGAAGAATTGCTTGAACAAGGGCGTGTGCAGGAAAGTTTAAGTCCTTATGCAGTTCCAGCTTTGTTAGTGCCGAAGAAGGACGGAACATGGAGGATGTGTACTGATAGTCGGGCCCTGAACAAGAATACAGTGAGATATAGATTCCCTATGCCTAGATTGGATGATTTGTTGGATCAACTTAGTGGAGCTACTGTCTTTTCGAAAATTGATTTGAAAAGTGGTTATCATCAAATTCGAATTAGACCAGGGGACAAATGGAAGACCGCATTCAAAATGAGAGAAGGGTTGTAAGAATGGCTGGTTATGCCATTTGGTCTTTCGAATGCACCTAGTACATTTATGCGGGTAATGAATCATATTTTTAGACCATTCATTGGGAAGTTCGTGGTGGTGTATTTTGATGATATACTGATATATAGTAGAAGCTCAGAAGAACACTTGCATCATCTGAGAGAAGTGTTGATGATACTGCGACAGGAACAATTTTATGCTGCAACGAAGAAATGCGTGTTCATGACGCATAGTGTTTTATTTTTGGGATATGTTATTTCATATGGGGGTATACAGGTGGATCAGAATAAAGTTGACGCAATCAGAAATTGGCCACAACCCAGGACGATAACAGAAGTTAGAAGCTTTCATGGTTTAGCATCATTCTACCGAAGATTTATTCCACACTTCAGTAGCGTGATGACACCAGTTACTGATTGTATGAAGGGGAAGCAATTTTCATGGTCAGAGGAAGCTGGATTTGCCTTTGAGAGGATCAAGGAACTTTTGACGACAGCGCCAATACTAGTGTTACCAGATTTTCAGTTGTTATTTGAGTTACATACTGATGCATCTAAAGTTGGGATTGGAGGGGTGTTGAGTCAGAAAGGTCGTCCTATTGCATATTTCAGTGAGAAGTTATCGGGAGCTAAGATGAGATATAATACTTATGATGTGGAATTTTATGCTATCGTGCAAGCTGTGAAACATTGGAGACATTATTTGTTTCATAAAGAATTTGTTTTATATACTAATCATGAAGCGTTGAAGCATATGCAGGGACATGACAAGATTGCAGCTAGGCATGCTTCGTGGATCGCCTACTTGCAACAATTTACATTTGTGGTGAAGCATAAGTCAGGAATTACGAATCGAGTGGTTGATGCATTGAGCAGAAGGAATCATGTGTTGACTACAATGAAGGTTGAAGTGACAGGGTTTGATGTGTTGCCAGAATTATTTGTTGATGATCCTTACTTTGCGAAGTTTGTTGATGAAGTCAAGGAGGGGAAGACGGATGAGTTTGTAATGGTGGATGGTTTTCATTTTAAAGGGAATCGATTGTGCATACCAGAGTGCAGCTTACGAATGAAGATTGTGAAGGAGTTGCATGAGGAAGGTCATGTGGGGAGAGACCATACATTACAGTTGATTTCGCAATCATATTTTTGGCCGTCTATGAGAAGAGAAGTTGAAAAATTTGTGGAGAGATGTCATATTTGTCAAATTTCCAAAGGGACAGCAACGAATGCGGGATTATATATGCCATTACCTGTGCCTACTAGACCATGGGTTGATGTGAGCATGGACTTTGTTTTGGGTTTTCCTAGAACTCAAAGGGGAAATGATTCCATATATGTGGTGGTGGATAGATTTTCCAAGATGGCGCATTTTATCGCTTGTAAGAAGACAGCTGATGTCGTCCGTGTTGCTCAATTATTCTTTAAAGAGGTGTATCGATTACATGGGCTACCTGAATCTATTGTTTCTGATCGGGATACTAGATTTCTAAGCCATTTTTGGTTAAGTTTGTGGAAGATGGTCGAAACGAAGTTGAATTTTAGTAGCGCCTATCATCCGCAAACAGATGGGCAAACGGAAGTGGTTAATAGATCATTGAGAAATTTGTTGAGATGTCTTGTGAAAGACAATTTGAAGTGCTGGGATATGAAATTATGTCAAGCAGAGTTTGCACATAATCACGCTGCTAACCGTAGTATGGGTTTCAGTCCGTTTCAAGTTGAATACTCAGCAAGTCCGAAGGGTCCATTGGATTTGACGACAGTGCCATATCAGAAGGGAGTTGTTAAGCGGGCTTGTGATTTTGTAACTAAGTTGCAGGAGTGCCACAGAACTGTTCATGAACGATTGCCTGCATCAAACAAAAAGAATAAACAACTGGCGGATAAGAAGCGAAGGAGTGTGAACTTCAGAGAAGGCGATTTGGTTTATGCCGTGTTGACAAAAGATCGTTTTTCAGTGGGAACGTACAATAAGTTGAAAGCTCGAAAAATCGGTCCAGTGGAAATTGTGAAGAAAATCAATGAGAATGCATATCAGTTGAGATTGCCGGATGATGTTCATACTTATGATGTTTTCAATGTCAAATATTTGATTCCGTATCATGGGGATGAGCTTGTTGTGGAAGAAGAAGGTGCAAATTCGAGGTCGAATTTTTGTCAACCGGGGGAGGATGATGCAGCGCAATCTGATCGTTCCAGGACTTTAGGTCGCTCACGACCTAGTGAGATTTTAGGTTGCTCACGACCTAGTGACACTTTGGATCGCTCATGAGCTAATCAAATCAGTGTTAAGGTATGCAAACAACCAAGCGAGTTAGGCAAACAAGTATTAGGTCGCTCTGACATTTCGAAAGACGACTTTGACAAGTTATGATCTAAGTTAGGTCGCGGGGAGTTTGGTCGCTGGAAGTTAGGTCGCGAAGAAGAGTTACGACCTATGTTAGCTCGCGGAAGCGAGATACGACCTATGTTAGGTCGCTGATGTGGATGCCGCTCTATTTTAGGTTGCTCGACCATATGCATTGGGAAGATAGGTCGCCGCCTGGAATTTTCCTTAGGTCGCTCAAGTACCATAGGTCGCACAAGTACCTTAGGTCGCTCCAGATGATATGTTGTTTGTATGTGTAACTTGTTAAGTCGTGTACTGTGTTGTATTTGCTTTATGTTGTAATACTTCGTTTGTATGTTAGGTCGTAGGTCGGCAAGGAGTTAGGTCGGCCGTGAATGTTGTGTTGTAAATATTAGGTCGTGTGTTTGTTAGGTCGTTCACGACCTAAGTGTTGTCAAGTATGGAGCCATGTATGTTTGTAACCCTATAAATAAGGATGGTGGTGTCATTTGTAAAGTTTAGTTGATTTTGAATAAAAACTTGTTTGTGTGCTTTGTGCCACTTCTCCAATTGGTAGTTGAGTGTGATCTCCTATCTCCACTTTCGATAATCGAGTGCGCTCGATTCAACGACTGCTGAAGCCGATTCACAGTATCTAGTGCGCTAGATCAACGTACGAAGAATCGTAGATCTTTAAACATGGTATCGTGCGCGATCAACGTGTTTGGGATAGCTAGAATCCGGTATCTTCAGATCAACGGATTTGGGCCATTCGGTATCTTTTATTCCATCGATCGCTACTTTCACAGTTTCATCATTTTTATTATCTGCTGCTGCGTCACTGGCCAAGAACACTACGGAGTAATGCTGTCGACTAGCACGAAGAATAAGGCTGTTGAGGAGCGACCATCCATGTAATTTCTTTGTGCGAGCACCGATATGTCAGATAATATAACATGCATTTCATTTAAGGAGGAAATCCGACATACCGATACAAACTCAAAGCTATCACACAGTGGCTATATATAATCTTCGTAAACAAATATAGAAATAAACATAACACAAATCAGTCACAGACATCCATAACACAAAGGCGGAAAAAGATATGAATATATATATATATAACACATGAAAGTGTACATCAGAGTAGTGGTCTGAAAGATCCACGATAATACAAAAGAACACCTACATGCTATACAAAAGAATAAGTATACATCATAGAGTCTATATCTCAAATGTATACATCCAAAAACTATTAATCTAAGTAGTTAGCCAAAAAGTCAGAGTAATCCCAGAAGAGAAGTCAAGCAGAAGCACCTGTAATATCTCGGTCTGACCCGAATATTATTTATAAGAAAATAATAAACGGATCAGTCTAGCTATAAATATCAGATGATATGGTATAGAATAAAAGATATGGCATGAACATATAATAACCATAATGGCATACTACTATAAGTATGTAATTGAAAATCAACAAGAGATTAAATCAATATCACAAGAGTCTTCTCAAAGATAAAATAGGGTATCATACCCTAAACTTGTATTCATAACAAGTCAATGACACACAAATTCACCAATGCACAAAAATTGATAAAACTTATCAATGAAAATCACGAAAATTGGTGAAGCACAAATTCCAGAAATCAACACAAGAAATCCAGAAATCACAAAAAGGGAAAGAGGCCTATCACAAGACGGGAGCATGAAAGCTCACCAACACGTGTATCACAAGACCGAAAGCTATTCCATGGTTGCTAACCATTTTCACTAGAACGGCCCGAAGACCATGAGTCAAAACTCCACTAAAATGGCCCGAAGACCATGGGGCGCTACCCTACATATGTGAGTAGAAACATCACACAAACGGGGTCTAGTCTCCCTCGCAGACAAAGAGACATCGCTCAATCGCTAGTCTAAATCACAAAAATGATCGTCATGATCATCAAGAAGTGTCAGTTACACTAAGCTAGTAAATATACGAGTTTAGCTTCATGTCCCATAACCACTAGCTTAACTTAAATATTTACGAACAAACTATAGATCTTCACTAGGAAATTGTCACAAAAGGTTCAGTCGAACAAGTCCAAGAATTAACCGACGAAGTAAACGCAAGCATTTTATACCACTTATTTTGCTAAGCCGTTTAATTAGATTTCTCATCCGAGTGAGGTAAAGGCTTGTATATACTAATAGATCGGAAAACGGTTTAGGAAAAGAGCTTTGTAATAAAATAGTGTTGAAATCATTTTGATGAAAGGGTTTTGATATTTACTACTAGTATTAAAACCTTTTTATATTTTTAAAGTGACAAGTCATAAAATTGATCGTAGAAACAAATCAATTCACAAATAAAATTCACATTCGAAGATGTGAATAAAATCCAAAGGAATCAATCCCAAATCCATCAAAATAGGAATACACCTGCAAGGATAACATAGTTCAACGTAGTAAATAGGCGCGACCTAATCATGGCGCGACCTAACACGGTCGAGCAAAGCATTGGTGCGACCTAACAGGGGGAGCGACCTAACGAGGTCGAACTAAGGAGTTAACGGCTTAAGGCTACGGCCCAACATGGCCGACCTAATATGGCCGAGCAATATGCAATGGGACGACCTAACTAGGTGAGCGACCTAAGGGAGAGACAGATCGAACGACCTAAAAATAAGGAGGGTCGAACGACCTAATAGAGAAAACAGGTCGAACGACCTAGTTGGTTGCGACCTAGGTGGTGGTGAGGTCGAGCGACCTAATGGATTGCAACCTAAGGAGGTGGTAGGTCAAACAACCTAAAAGTGTGAAGCCGTACGACCTAAACACAAATGACCTAAAAACAGGACGAGCGACCTACTGGAACGAGCTTGCATAGACGAGCGAAGTGAAGCGACCTTGAGGCCAGCGACCTAAAGTGGAAATGGGGTCAAGCGACCTAACAGATCGCGACCTAAGGTGAAAAAGGGCCGAGCGACCTAAGGTGGGCACTCGCTAACTGGAACGAGCTAGCCAAGGCCGAGAGTCCAAACGTGCAGGCCGAACGACCTAAAGGCGAAGCGATCTAACGTTGGCGCGACCTAAGGTGGTGGCGACCTAACTCACGGCCGACCTAAAAATGACAGAATGACCTATGGGCGAACGAGCCATATGCAGGCCGAGTCTTCTCGCGGCAGTGCGACCTAAGCCCAGTAATTCACCAAAAGCACTAAAAATTGGAGTTTTTCGCTAATCCAATCCAAACCAAATGCAAATGTACATGCTAAAGTGATAGGGAATCATTCCCAACAATCCAAGATAGTTATAGACAAGAATGTGAGATAAAAATCTCACCTTTTTACGAAAATTGATGGAGATGAAGCTTGAAAGCAAAGCAAGAACAATAACAAGCTTGAATCAATGTCTTCTTCTTGAATTTGGAGTTGAATGGTGGATTTGCAAGAGAACTTGAGCTTGGAATTTTAATTTCCCATTCCCTCCTCCATTTTTGATGAAGCTTATGTTGTTAGGAAATTATGAAGAAGGAAGTGATGAAGAGGAGAAGGGTTGGGACTGAGTTAGCAAGTGGTTTAGCCCAAACCAAAGCTCTAAGCGAAAAAGTGACAAAATTCCACTAATTCCAAACATATCGAAGTTTATACTAAAAAAGATCGCAAACGTCATTTTGAACTCAATGGGGGTGGTCTCGAATCCTAATTTGACCGTATGCAAAAAGTAGCTTTTCGGACTAAGATCCGACTAACGATTAAAATATTTAAATAAGATATTCAAATACATAATCATTAAATATGCGGGTTGTTACACAAACTATCCAACCCTTCAAGCTGTGAAACTAAATTAAACTCCTTCATATGATTACTCAGATCTGACTTTTAACTAAGAGCTACAAGATGGAGAACTACTTCAAGCAAACGTCTAGCTAGATGAGCAAGCAAGATAAGCCTTTAATTCTGATAATCCTTCACTGCTTGTTATCTACTACTAGGTTTAGACACAGGAACATCATGTTTAATTAGCTCAGATCTAACTTGATAGGGCATATTTGGCATATTAAACATACATTTACACCTTTTACACCAAATATGCCAAATTGTAGTAAGCAAACATGCATATATGATGTTGTTATGTTGTTTATATTCGCCACTGCTATTTGAAATTGTATTTATAATCTCCAGTAAATTGTCATGCTGACGATAATTAATATTGAACTGCTGCTTGATTCATGTCCATGTATTGTTTAAATAGATATATTCAAAAAAATAGATGATCTATCATTTTGTTTGCATTATTACATAGTCTACAAATTGCTGGAGTATTGCTGTTCCACTGTCTAACCCTGTCCAAAGTGTCAAGTCTGTTCATAATGCAAAATAAGTGCAAGTGTACATATTTGATGCACAAATGTGATTCCATACATGATGATACCAATGAACGTAGGGAGATTTAATTTTGACACTATTCCATGCCGATTTATGAACTGAAAATATGACAGTTGTTGTCACTGTATTGTAATATGACAGATGTTAAACTTGTATTATAATGTTAAATTGTCAGCTTGGCACTACGATAGCTCTAAAACTAACCTTGATAGCAAGCTGACAGAATACAGTGACATGTTTAAGCTACCATGTCTCCATTATAATACAACTTTAACTTTAGGCAAAATTTAAACAACAATCATCCATTGTTTTTTGTCAAAATCCACACTTTGCAGCACTGACCTGATTCATCCGATTGTCCCTTGTAGATGATCAAATTCCGACCATCTTTATGCTATGGTACCACCATTAGCTGCTCCATGCTAAGAGCCGCACTTGATGAAATCCTTCACTTCCACTAGATAGGACAATTTGGATGTCATTGGAGTATAGTTTGAATTCACTGAATTTTAACATGCAATTCAATAATCAACAGACAAATATTTGCAAGATAAACATTTGAAAACAATTTGTCAAGAAAGTTATTAGAAATATTAGGGTTGTTGCATAACAATACTCATATATTTTGTAATGCTAGCATTTTGCATATAAGTGGTGTAACACAAAAAATTTGCACTTATTTGGTGTTGTTTTATAAACAACAAATGTCGGTAGTACAAATATTTGTACACTGCAATTTCACTACAAGAAAATTCACTTTTGATGGCATGATATGACAGCGTGTTAACATATGGGCGCTAGTGAATGTCAGGTGAGTGATTTCCCCTTCCACTCACACATCTATGATTCTAATCATCTAAGTTTTAGTTTTTATCAACATCTCATGGATAATGGTATTTTTATCAAAGGGTTCTAAAATTCAATAGTTCTAAGAAACAAAAGAAAATAGAAGCGTTGAGAAGAGGAACGTTTGGTTCTCTATATTATATGTTTATTTATTTATCTTTTTAAATGATTAGGCTATGTTTCTTTAAAGTAAGAAATCTAATTGTTGAATGTTTGAATAGTTTAACTATTTTTATTTACAGTAACAATCGTGCTTCTTTATTGTTTTTATGATATAGAAAACATCAAGTGTTCAACTAACATTAAAAGTCGGTTAATGCCTATTTAATAACATTAACCGCTTTTTGGAATGAATGAAAAAAGCTTGCTTGGAAAATGGACAATTCTTATTTTGTTGACAAGGATGGTTGGGCTTATGCATCGAGTTTGAAAACTTAAAATGGCCTCCTAATTCTTCCAAGTGTGCTTCACCAACAACACTGGATTTTGTTAGATGAAGGCGTTGGATACGTACAAGGCAACAACTTCCTGATAATATGAGGAACATTTTATCTGTTATGCATCCTAATTCTTCTGGTGTATTGCCATGGATGAGTATGTCGAAGGAAGCAGACCTGTGTTTGCAAGTTCAGCCTTATACCAAAGGTTCGCAAGAGCCATATACTTGGAGCTAGATTATTGGTTTAGATTCAAGGAAGGATCAAAAACCCAGCCAAAAGGCTTCGATGTTGAGACAAAATACCAGTAAAAATGTTACTGCATCACCCAATTCTGTTCTGAAGTTGAATCAGCTTGAGAAGAAGGATAAGATTATGTATTGTAATCCTAATAGCAATTCTAACCCGTACTTCTGGCTCAGTGTTAGAACTGATGCATCAGCTCTTCACACTGAATTAAATGCTGCAGTTTTTGATTCGAAAATATCTGTTAATTCAACTATTAAGTTGGAGAACAAGCTTCCCTATGAATCAGACTATGCTATACGGGAGAAATTTTTTGAAGGGAATATGGTGGAGAAATAGCATGGTACTGTATCATCTGGTGGAAGTGCATTCATCTATTCAGCTGACATAAGAAGACCAGTTTATCTCACTTTATTTGTTCTAAGGTGGTTGGGATCTTGAGAAGGTAATTAGGTGTTTGAATTATATCTTATGAATAGTTCTCAATGTTAGCTTTCCCATCTCTAACTGTTTAATTCAAGTTATGCCTAGGAAGCTGTTTTGATTATGGATTTATCTTCTAGACACAAGTCGTCGTTTTGGATGGTTCAACATCAAACTAACAGGTATGATATTTGTTTATGTTTTGTAAATAATTTCTGATCAGAACTGCCTAAAAGCTATTGCTTTCATCCAACAGTCTAAAATTCTTTTTACCGCGTAGTTAGTCAGGTAAACAAAGAAATATTAATTCAGCACACCAATTCAGCACTAATCGAGCTGGTAGGTGAGCGTGGGTTATCGTTACCTAGTTACATTCATGATGATGCTATCATAAATTGAACTTCTTTTTAGTTTTATAATATTAGTATATGTTGAAGGTTTCTGTTTATGCTAATGACTACCAGCAATAGTGGCAAGGCATTTGACTATATAGTTATAAATCTTGGGGTTTGAATCTGCGATGCAATCGAATATCAACGACATTAAAAAAGAAGATGTTCATTTATAATGACGTAACAAGCAGTAAAGGAGTTGACAACTCGTTTTAAGAATTGAAGTTAAACCCAAGGTTTGATGTTTCGACCTCGTCCCATTGCGGTTTCAGAAGGGACAGAAACAAAACTAGAAAAGCTACTAAAATTAAAAATTTATGGAAGAAATAAACAAATGAATTAATTTGAGTTTCAAATATATGAATACTCGAAATTTAAAATTTCAACTAGGGAAACACAGAGTCACAAAATATACACATGGTGTAACTAGAAAAGTTGAAAACGGAGTAATGAATAGATATTTATTTATAAATATCTATAATTAATCAATTGTTTTGCTTATATCTTATTTTTCGAACACACACACACACACACACACATATATATATATATATATATATATGTGTGTGTGTGTGTGTGTGTAATTTTATTCAAAATAAATAATGAAATCCGAAACAAAACAGGAAACGAAACCCCGAAATTTGTGAATTGGATCGAAATTCTTAAAATCACAAAAGATTGAAACCAAGATCTAAACCGAAATCTCAAACCTTAGTTAAACTCCTAAAATATTATGTCAGCCAATTTGACTGGTTTCTAAACCTTCACCAAGTGTTAATATATCAACTTATGAACGGATTCTAATCTATTACTCTTACCTTGCAGAATATATTTCTCATGGGGAGTTTTTTCATCTTATTTGTTTGCGACAATTTTTTATTACCATTTTTTATACAAAAGCTTGTTTATAAGCACTTATTGATTACCGAATATCTAAATGCCATGCCTTATGTCTATGTTCTTTCAGGAGGGTGTATGTGAGTGTTGAACATGATATGGGAGGAAGTTATGCTGCTTCTAAAACAGTTAGGTTTTTCGTTGGAATCGAAATGATTCGCCAATACCTTTAAAATATCGTGTAGTGGAAGTTGAACCATTTGATAATACAGAAACCGATACTCAAGTAATATCTAAAGCAGTTAAATCTGTAAAATTTGCCTTGAGACATAGCTCAAAGTCTATGGACATGAAACTTTCCACCTCAAGAAGAAGTTTACAAATTTTAGAAAAGGTTGACGGCTTGTGTCAAAACTGTGTTATGTTATCTCCACAGGATTATACACAGGATTCTTCAAATCATCGTTGGCATCTCAATATCTATTCATGATTCTGAACACTATAGTGTTGGGATTTCTTTTTTTGAGCTTGAGAGAAAGGTACCAAGAAGTGGAATTTTGTTATTAAATTTTGTTCAACTGTTAAATTAATATTGTCTGTCATGCAGGAACGAGTAGATGTTGAAGCATTTGCTTCTGATGGGTCTTATTTTAACCTTTTGGCACTGCGTAAAATGGATTCTGAGAGGACAAAGGTTGATTTTTTTTCCTCTTTAAATATATAAATCACATGGATTTCTGGGTAGGTGTGACCTTATTAATATGCAATAGTTTATTGTTGCTAATGATAAGCTATAACTGAGCGATGGTATAGTAACAGAATAATAGTACTGCCTTGTCAATACTCGCTAATAAGCATCATCAAGGAGTCCTTACAGGTTTGTATATTATGCTTTTTTCTTCCTATCAGGTGTACTTCTTTTTGTATTATAGGACATATTACATATGATGCCACTTTCGGAATATAAAATTACTTACAAATTATACATGTGCAAAATTCATGAAGTCATTCTCATTCATAATTAAGGTTAAAATTGGTAGGAGGAGAAAGTGCAAATATTATGATACCCAATAATTTTCCATTATCGACCCAAAAGTTCAGGGGATTTATTATGTTTAGGTTATAATATTTATGTTGCTAGCATGCTCTTTACTAATTCTTATAAACATAGTTAAGAATTTAGTTATGCTTTTGTTTGGACGTATCTTTTTCTCAGTTTTATTTTTTAGAGACATGCAGGATTACACCATTTGATGTGGAAGAATTGTTGAAACAAGATGGACATTTAATTTAAAGACCTTCATAAGGTAACACCTACACCGATGTAAATGATTGACTGATTTAGTTCATTTTTATGTACCATATTAGGGAATAGATGTAGATGTATATATATAAACATTATTTGGTTCTTGTTGTGTTCTGAAGTAGTGGATAAAACTTAGATTTCAGATTGTATTGATTACAACTTTACCCAGAATCCTAGCAAGCCAGTGCCACTGTCCTTAGTGTGCTTCTTTAAAGCATGATTGATCACAATAACAGGTTCATTAGGGGTTATGCTAGTTTCAGTAACTTAGTCTTTGGCGATGCATCTTTTGTACTTATACATACTTGTATATATTGACTAACATATGTATGTTTGTGTTTCTTCTTCACAGGTGTTGTATGATGCTTTTGAGGTTGATACATGATGTCGCACTCTTTCTCCTTTAAATCGGTCATGCTTATCGACGGTCATTAAAATATTTTTAGTATGTATCGTTTTTGTATGCTACACTCAATTTGTGTACTTATGTTTAATTTTTATCACAAATATTTATGTTTAATTCTTCATGTATGAAATATTATGGATATATATATATTTTGTGATTTGGCTTATGACTCAATTTGTGTACTTATGTTAATGTGATGAATGTGGTTTTTTGAGTTATAATATATAAGTAGAATTGAAAATTATAAGCTTTGAATGTTATGGCAGCAAAAAATGTGCAATAGAATTTTTTTATAGCGTTCTAACTATGCAATAAAAAGAAAAATTGTTCAGCTTTGTTATACTATAGCATCATGTTAGTGCTATACAAAATATTTTGCAAAGAGTAAATAGTTTTCATAGCAATAAGACGGTGCTATAATAGATAGTAATGAATTTTCTATAGCATTTCAATGTGTCATAAAAGGTTGACACGATGATTCCATAGCGCGTTCAAATGCTATAATAATATAGCATGTCGACATATTTATAGCAACTAAAATGCATCATAAAAAGTTCTATAGCACGTTTCATAATGCTATAGAAAAGCAGTTGCACCAATATGGCCTATTTTAGATGGCAAGAAAAATACGTTTTCCATTGCAAGTATGACACGCTATAGTATCTACCAGACTTTTTACAACATGTTGATCTATGGCGATTATAGAATCGCTATAGAAAGTTTTTATAGCGGTTTTTACACGCTATAAAAAGTCCTTTTTGTTGTAGTGATTGCATATAGAACATAGAGTTTATATGTTGTACATTGAGTCCACTTCGAAAGAACAAATACCCTTTTGACTTGATCGAAAGGGATGTTTCGGAAGGGATTTGATGTGTAAATACTAAAATATGCTAGCTACGTGAATTCCTTCGAAAGGTGTACACACATTACAATACATACAACCCTTTCGAAGGAGTTCTTTCCAATAGGGCATAAACAATGTCATCGAAAGTAAAAACTTTTTCTTGAGGGAAGAATGGTCCTTTCGACATAGTCGAAAGAGACAATTTTTCGATATGAATAAACACTTTCTCCTTAACCTTCATTTCAATATGGTTGATTGGACCTAATAACTACAATTAATATTTTCATGAGACCAACCTCCGCAAGCAACTTGTCCAAATCAACTCATTTGAATAGGATTTTGAAGAGAGTGGTCACTTCTAAAAGTTTTCTTTTGAAGTGTTAACAACATTTCTTGTTAACTACTTAGCTTTGGGGATGTTAACAAGTTTTCATGTTAACAGCAGACATGTTCAAACCTCGTATATACAAGTGTATTGTGTAAATGTTTACATACGTGTCCATTAAAATATAATAAGATCTATATAGTACACACACGTATATATGTATGTATGTATATTACCGGATGTAAGTAGTTAAATATAAAACATTGTAAATATATAAATATGTTTACATTTACCACTATAATTAATTATAAAATTATTTTAAATATATATATTTATATTTATAAAATACTTTGACATATATAATATTCTTAAAATCTGAACTAATTTTTTTATAATAATAAATAGATATATAAATGCATAAACATATAATGGGTTATATATATATATTTATATTTACATACATATACATATACATATATATATAATAAATAATAACATTTATACATAAAAAAAATTTGTTTACTCTTGTCCCAGATCTACATTTATAAAAAAAATGGTTTTAATTATTTAATTGAAAAAAAAATTATAAATTTATAAAATCGCAGGAAATTATTATATAAAAATAAACAAAATTTTTATTTTTCAAAGGAATTATGTTTTAGTATTAAATGTAAAATTTTGATGAAAATTATTATTTTTTATTAATTTGTATAATTGTATTTTAAAATTTTAAAAATTATTTAAATCAAATAAATATTATATATATGTATAATTACAATAATAAATTCTTTTATGCCAAAAGTTAATTTTCACATAAATGAATTTCTCCAAAAATTAAAATGTGAAATATATATATAAAATCATATCAAATTAAGACTTAGATAATTAAATCAATTGAATAATGTTATTTCATAAAAAAAAATTAACTCTCTGGTAGAAACTTTTTTTTATCATAAATAATTTTTTTATAATTTTAAAACATTCGTTATATATTTACAATCATTTTAAATTAAGGGACAGTTTGGCATAGGTCCCTAATAAGTTTCAAAATAGACAAAAACCCCAGAAAAAAAGTTTGTAAATTAGTTCCCTAGAATTAAGTTACCGAATAATGGCATACACTTATGCAATTATTCAGTGAATAATTGCAGACATTTATGCAATTATACCAAAAAATTACAGACATTTCCACAATTATTCACTGAAAAATTGTGGAAATTTCCGCAATTATTCACCGAAAAAATTGCATAAATTTATGCAACTTTTGGAAATTTCCACAATTACTCACTGAAAAAATTGCATAAATTTATGCAACTTTTGGATAGAATTGCATAAATGTCTGCAATTATTCAGTGAATAATTGCATAACTATATGCAATTACTTAGTAACTTAATTCTAGGGATCTAATTTACATACTTTTTTTGTTGGGATTTTTGTGTATTTTGAAACTTATTAGAGACCTGAGCCTAATATTCACTTAAATTAAAGCTAAGTAATTAAATCATTTAAGTAATATTATTAAATTTAAAAAAAAATTATATTTTTAACCCGTGGCCGTGAGCACTATGATATTTGCAAAGGTAATTTATTTTATTAATGTACATATATACAAACAACCATCATATGTGACAAAACAATTATATACCGCGCAGTATATCTAATAAGCTGATATATAGAACAATAATTAAATAAACATTAATATGAATTAGTAAAGTAGATAATTACCTTTCACTAGTGCCAAATGATTACCCCTTGAAGCATTGAAATTGACACTTGAATCAAATCCAATTCGGAAGGAGTTGTTTCCAGAGTTGTTAACCATCGATTGTCGAAAAGCGTTGAATTTGAAGTGAATTTGGGTTTGAATTTTTAGGATTAGGATGGGATGTTAATGGCCAAGAATTTGCAGCAAAGAGAAGAGCCAAAATGGATGATGAGAGTGGGATAAGATCTAAATAAAAAGTAAAGGCTAAAAAGAGAAAAGAGGATCATGATCCTAAATTCTCTCTTACTATTTCTTTTCTTTTTCAAATCAAAAACCCTCCCAATCCTGCCATCTAATGTTCGGCCACTACAAGGCCATATAAGGCTGACAACATCATGTCCTATTTTGGGCAACAAAATATTTAAAACCCAAACAATATCTTTTGCATTTAAATTCAAATTTATATGTGTATCGATATCTTTTATCGACCAACATATTTATAATTATTATATATACATTGTTTAATAAATCAAATTTAATTTTATAATTAATATTTCAATTAATTTATAACAATTACATATTAATCAAATCGGGTGGTAAAAAAGAGCATTCAATGTTTCGGTAGTGTGACTCATAGCTGTAAATTTGATCACCGATTAATATCGAAGAATTCGAATATTAACGTTCAAACGTCACTTAACAGGTGGTGTGACATTGTGGCCAAATTTGTCACTTACTTGGTTTCGGTAAAATCAAATTTTACTTTGTTAAGCGTTATCTATTTGTGACAATTATTTACATCAATTTTCTTCATCACGACAATTACTTTGGACTTATGTAATTTGGTAATGGTTAAAATTCCAATATCATCCAGGTAACGAACTCCCATTTTGACCCTCGAACGTCGACACTAATACATCCACAGTATTCACGTGTCGAGCACCCAGTGCTAAAAAGATGGATTATTAGGGTAAAAGAAAATGAAGAAAAGAAAATAAAACAGAAAGAGGAGAGAAAAAACATTAGAATCTCATAGAGGAATGATAACATATAACATCTTAATAGATCAATACAGAGATAACATATTAATATACGTACAACAATTAGAGTAAACTAACCTAACGTTAACCTGGACAGTTATAACAGCCTGTCCTTACAATTGCTAATATAAATACATAAACTAATGCAGTGGAAATAAATACTACGGTAGGAAATCATCCAACTCCTCTCCAAGAGCACCAAGTGTCTACAGCTGAATCTGAAAATATACACGGGGCTGACCCGAGCATTATAAGAAAATAACACTCGGATCAATCTGGTAAACTAGCATGAAAAACTAAATCATTTGAATTATTTAATGTTATAAAAACTTTCAAAAATAAAGGTATTTTGTAAGACTGCTGCAACATCATAGAATTTGGTCATTTAATTCTAAATATTTAATTAATTTTAAATATTTAAAATAAAGGATTTTTGGAATTTAATAAGTTTAATTCAAATATGTTGATTATTTAATATTTGAATTGTGAATTAAATATTAATTGAATGTATTTAATAATTTTATTTAACTTCTTTTAATTAATAAATAATATTGGTGAATTCAATTTGAATTTTTTATTTACAAAAATAAATAGGTCAAATAAATATCGATAATTAGATCGAAAATATAAAATAATATTTAAATTTGTAAAACTAACATTTCGGTGCACTGTCTTAGATTTTAATGATACCGGTGCCATTAGATCTAGAATAATGAATTATTGTACTTCTTCGACTTTTGTAATGATCAGATGTACTATGTGGTCGTTCCAGATCAAAACGCTTAGTGATTAATTTTAAAAATAATTCGATATAACAAAAAACTAACTTCCGTATACTTTGGATTTGGTCTCGATACTAGATTCGTTAAGTTCAGAATAGGAGTATCAAGTATAGAATGCCACTCGGCATGGGTCGATAGGAGTTTGAAATTTTCGGTCATGAACGGTGCCGGATATTATCGAATAAAATAATATATTCACATCCATTCAAGCCCATACCCAATTAATTCAAGGCCATACCCCCTTCACCCTTCCCATACCCTTGCGTGATGGCCTTACTTCCATTTCTCTATAAATATAGCATGTAATAGAAAGTTTGTAAACTTTGAATATCAAAATAAAATTGTATACTCCATTAAAAATCACGATTCTTGATCCGTTGGATTCGTATCACCTAGAGCTTCCATATTATGGTATTGTTTATGAGTACAGCAGTATGGAGGAGGGTCCGATGTGAGAAGCTATGACCTAGGGTTTAGTTTTAATGGTGATTTAGAGCACTATAGGCGAGGAGACGAGTACGGTTGGCTTTGTTGTGGTGTGGAGCACCCGTAGGCGAATTTTGGTGAGGTCCGAACCCTTATTGGGTGTTGCGACATGTTGGGGGTTGCTAAAGGACCCATCAGGTTGGAATTTGCAAGGGAAATGCGAGCAACAAGAGATGGTGACGAGGTCGAAGCCCGTACGTAGTGGAATTCGTTGGTGAAGTCGGTTTGCAAATCCGCGGTGTTTCGAGTGAGATGGGGGGAGAGAGGAGGTTTGAAGAGGCGGGCTTCACTTTTTACATAATACGCTATGTACAGGAGAGGGATTAGTGAAGGGGAAAATGGATTAGGGGGAGTGATTAAGGTTAATGATGTTAATTAAGTTATTCATTAATTTATTTTAATCGATAATTTGTTATTTGGATTACTTTTGCATACGAAGTCGGATTCGAATGCCGTTTTTTACGTTGGAGCCATAGTGAGAATGGCTTCGCAATGGAGTTGGTTTGGAGGAGTTTGGAGCTTGTAGAATTTTGGGCTAAAATCGAATACTCGTTCGATTTTAGTTCAAACTGGAACGCTTCGGAGAAAACAGGAATCGATGTGAGTTCAACTCACATTCAATTTTACTTTATCATATCTATGATGCTATAAACTATTATTGATTGCTTGGAAGTTAGTTATATTATTTGATTGATTAGTTGGTTGAATTTTCATTTGGAAAATGGATGACATATTAACTTGATTGTTATGAACCCATATGATTATATATAATGTCCTTAACCATTGTTTTGCAAGGAGAATTTGTAGAGTAACCTTGAGGGTTTCTCGTAAATAATTATTTATTTACATCCTTATGCTACTATATTAATAATTGGGGGAATTAATTTAAAGAACAAAGATTTGTATATTTTTTGCCTCAAGGACACAACCTCAATATTTTTAACACAAGGACAAACATTCTCCTAAAATTATTCATAAGGACAAACATTTTCCAAAATTATTCATAAGGACAACAAAACTGCTACCAAGCTAAAAACTGATACCTAAAAACTGCTACGGGTAACTACAATCTCATACCTAAAAACTGCTATCAATGACTAAAAACTGATACCTAAAGAAAGTTGTCCTTCAGGATAAAATATTGAAGGCCTGTCCTTGAGGCAAAAACGCTGAGAAATTTTGTCCTTGACAATAATTTCCTGTTAATAATTATTGAAATAAATCTTGATATTCCGTTTAAAGTGTTTAAGTGTCGTTATAGCGATTTTCGCTATGCCGTCATTTATTGATTTTCATCCCCAAAACCCTATCATGTGTGTTTGAACTTGAGCTTGTGTTTTCACTAAATTGAATTTTAAAATTAATTAATCATATTGATTAATGATATTTTAAATTAATTAATCATTTTAATTAATGGTTGTTTAAATTAATTAACTGTTTTAATTAATGATTTTGAAATTAATTAATGATGTTTTGGAATTTATTAATATATTTGATTAATGAGACTTGAATTTAATTAAATCATTTTAATGAATGTTCAAATTTAATTAATCATTTTAATTAATGATTTTTTAATTAATTATTTTAACCAGTGATATTTGAAATTTATTTAATCATTTTAATTCATGATGTTTTGTAGTTAATTAATTATTTTTAACGAATGATGTTTTGAATTAATTTATTGCTTTAACTAATGATGTTTGAATTTAACTAATCAAATTAATTAATAATTATTTAAACTTAATTAATTGTTTTAATTAATGGCATTTAAAATTATTTAATCATTTTAATTAATAATGTTTGAGATTAATTATTCATTTTAATTAATGATTCTTTGGATTTAATAAATCTTTTTAATTGATGATATTTAAAGTAAATTAATTAATTGAATAAAAGGGATTAAAGTAAATTAACTAATTTAATGAAAGCGATTTAAAGTTAATAAATTGATTTAATAAAGGTTTTAAAGTTAATTTACAAATGATAAAAAAGTGTTTGGAAATAATTAACTATCCTATTAAAGATCATGGATTTGTTTATTTAAAAGAGATTATAAATGTGATTGATTATCTTTCGGGATAATTAAAAATGTTTTAAATTTATGAAGGTATTCAAATTGTTTTATTATCTTTTGGGATAATAGATATTGTTTTAAATTTACAAATAAAGCTATGTGTAAATTGTTTGGGTTATAACAAACAATGTTTTAATGACATTTGTTTTTTACCCTTGTTTTAATACACTTAGTATTATAAAATTTGTCTTTTAAAAGAACATTTTAGAAGGTATTTCTAAAAGTGTTTTACCAATACTGTAATATTGAAATCAAGCATAACTTAAGTTTTAAAAGTTAAATTTGATTCGGTTATGGAAAAATAATTATGTATAACGATATCGCTTATATGGAAAGGATTTAATCATACTTTTAACGCTAAAAGTTGATGCTTGGACTCGTTTCTATCTTGAAGGTTAAAAATGTCGTCAAGGCGATGCCTAGAGGTAACACTACCTCAACTTGCTTGTCTTCATTTTCACCCGAGAGATAGCACTTTTTGGAATCGACGAGTAGTGTTAAATATATGATATTTAATTTCCATATACGATCATTTTAATTATCCTTGATAGTTGATTTATTAATTATTGGATTCAGCTTTCTTCATGGTGTATCGTCATCTTAAAAATGATTTGCTGCTCTTTGAGTTTTTGTATCTTTTGCTGGAAAATGACTAAATCCTAAGCGTGAAAGGAGGCCAAGCTATGTGGAGTTGTGTAACAACCCGCATATTTGTCGATTTTATATTTAAATATTTTATTTAAATATTTTATAGTTAGTCGAATTTTAGTCCGAAAAGCTACTTTTTGTATACGGTCAAATTAGGACTCGAGACCACCTCCATTGAGTTCAAAATGACGTTTGCGATCTTTTTGAGTGTAAACTTCGATATGTTTGGAGATAGTGAAATTTTCATCACTTTTTGCTTTGAGCTTTGGTTTGGGCTGAACCACTTACTAACTCAGCCCAACCCATCTCCTCTTCATCATTTTCATTCTTCACTTCCTAACATACAAGCTTCATCAAAAATGGAGGAGGGAATGGGAAATTAAAACTCCAAAGCTCTTGTTCATTTGCAAATCGAACAACCAACTCCAAATTCACGAAGAAGACATTGATTCAAGCTTGGGACTATTCTTGCTTTGCTTTCAAGCTTCATCTTCATTGATTTTTGGTGAAAAGGTGAGATTTTTAATCTCACATTCTTGTCTATGACTATCTATGGTTGTTGGGTATGAATCCCTATCACTATTGTACGTGCATTTGCTTTTGGTGTGAATTGAATTGGTGGAAAACCCAAAATTTTCGGGTTGTGAGCATTTTCCTACAGTTGGGTCGTTCGGCCAGAGAGGGGAGAAGTCGCACTGAATATTTAGCCCGTTCGCAATTAGGTCGCTAGCTCGGCCAGGCTTAGGTCGCTAGGGGTTAGGTCGTTCTGCATACGTTTAACTCGCCGCGAGTTAAGTCTCTCAGCCTTGTGTTCTTTAAGTCGCGAGTCTTTAGGTCGCGAGTCTTTCGGTCGCGAGTCTTTCGGTCGCGAGTCTTTAGGTCGCAAGTTTTTAGGTCGCTCGGCAAAGAGTGTTCCACACTAGGTCGCATGCCTAGCTCATTTCCTTAAGTCGCTCGGCGTTAGGTCGCGCGCATACTAGGTCGCATACCTTTGGGTCGTTTGCATCTCTAGGTCGTAGGTCGCATGACCCCAATACCATTAGGTCGCTAGGCCTTATTTCCTTTAGGTCGTTAGACCTTATTACCTTTAGGTCGCATGACCTTATTACCTTTAGGTCGCATGACCTTATTACCTTTAGGTCGTTAGACCTTATTACCTTTAGGTCGCATGACCTTATTACCTTTAGGTCGTTAGACCTTATTACCTTTAGGTCGCATGACCTTATTACCTTTAGGTCGCATGACCTTATTACCTTTAGGTCGCATGACCTCATTTCCTTTAGGTCGCATGACCCCTAAAGTCACTCGGCCCATTCCAACTTAGGTCGTAAGGCCTTAGGTCGTTCCATGTTAGGTCGCCACAATATTAGATCGCACCTGGGTGGGCCGTGTGTTACTTCTTTAGCCTTCAACTTCTTAGGTCGCACCTTGTTTGGTCGCACCCATTTCTTGTGTTGTACTATGTTATGTTGCAGGCGCACTTCTACTTTGATGGTTTTGGAGTTGATTTCTTTGGACTTTACTCACGACTTCGAATGTGAATTTTTGTGATTCTATTGGCTTCAGCTAACGTTTTGTGGTTTGTCACTTCAAAAATATGAAGGTTTCAATACTAGTAGTAAATATCAAAACTCTTTCATCAAAGAGATTTCAACACTATTTTATTACAAAACTCCTTTTCTTAAACCGTTTTTCAATCTACTAGTATATACAAGCCTTTACTTCACTCGGATGAGAAATCTAATTAAACGGCTTAGTAAAACAAGTGGTATGAAACGCTTGCGTTTACTTCATCGGTTAACTCTTGGACTTGTTCGATTGAACCTTTTTGTGACAATTTCCTAGTGAAGATCTACAGTTTGTTTGTAAATATTTAAGTTAAGCAAGTGGTTATGGGACATGAAGCTAAACTCATATATTTACTAGCTTGTTGTGATTGACACTTCTTTATGATCATGACGATCATTTTTGTGATTTAGACTAGCGATTGAGCGATGTCTTTTTGTCTGCGAGGGAGACTAGACCCCGCTTGTGTGATGTTTCTACTCACATATATGGGGTAGCGCCCCATGGTCTTCGGGCCGTTCGTGTGTTCAAAGGTCTTCGGGCCATTCGTGTGTTCGAAAAATTATATGGTTAGCTTCCATGAGATAGCTTCTCGTTCGTGTGATAGGCCTTCCCCCTTTTTGTGATTTCTGGATTTCATGTGTTGATTTCTGGAATTTGTTCTGGATTTCGTGTGTTGATTTCTGGAATTTGTGCTTCACCAATTTTTGTGATTTTCATTGATATGGTTTATCAATTCTTGTGCATTGGTGAATTCGTGTGTCATTACCTTTTTGTGGATTTGGATCTTTGAAAAGATTCTTGTGATATTGATTAATCTCTTGTTGATTATCATTTACATACTTATAGTAGTACGCCATTATGGTTATTATATGTTTATGCCAGATCTCTTATTCTATATCATGTCATCTGATATTTATAGCTAGACTGATCCGTTTATTATTTTCTTATGAAATAATACTTGGGTCAGACCGAGATGTTACAGGTGCTTCTGCTTGACTTCTCTCCAGGGATCTATTACTCTGACTTTTGGCAAACTACTTAGATTAGTAGTTTTTTGTTGTTGTATACATTTGAGATACCGACTCATAGATGTATTCTTTTGTGTAGCACATGTTGCTATTCTTTTGTATTATCGTGTATCTTTCTGACCACTACTCTGATGTACACTTTCATGTGTTATATATTCATATCTTTTTCCGCCTTTGTGATATGGATGTCTGTGACGGATTTATGTTATGTTTATTTCTATGTTTGTTTCCGAAGATTATATATAGCCACTGTGTGATAGCTTTGAGTTTGTATCGGTATGTCGGATTTCCTCCTTAAATGATATGCATGTTATACTATCTGACATATCGGTGCTCGCACAAAGAAATTACAAGGAGGGCCGCTCCTCAACAGCCTTATTCTCCGTGCTAGTTGACAGCATTACTCCGTAGTGTTCTTGGCTAGTGTGGGTATAGAGGTGGGGCGTCACAGCTTGGTATTAGAGCCAAACTTCGGAACAATGTAGAATAACTTAACAAGGATCATCGTCCTAAGTCCAACTTAGGAGTCATGCCTTAGGATTTAATTCGAGTCTTCGAACCGATTCATCCTATTTCCTTTTATGTATCCTTGTTTTATCTATCAAGATTTGCTTGGTATTTATTTGGAGAATAACTTTTCTTCTTCTCCCTTTCTTAAGGGAGAGAATGTCTAGACCAGACTGTTCCAGAGCTGGACCATCTACTGTTACTCCCCAGGATGGAGTTTTTATGGCCGCTCAGCAGCTTCTTGATTTAGTAAAGAATGCTCAAGCAGCTGGTCCTAATCAGGAACCTACTCATCCTAAGTCTGGATTTGCACGTTTGTGCAACGATTATACCAACTTGGGTGGGAAACCATTCAAAGGTTCCGAAACTATTATTGAAGTCCAGGCTTAGTTAAGAACATGCGATCGAATCTTTTCTCGCATGAATCTTATCGATCTTCATCGTGTTCAGGTGGCCTCCAATATGCTCCAAGAAAGAGCATTGGACTGGTATGAACTTCTTATTTCTGAAATTAATGAAGCGGATCTCACCTGGGAGCAATTCCGGGAACGTTTCGAATTAAAATTCGTACCAGAAGCAGAGAATGTGACATTGGCTTGACGTTTTATAGACCTTGTTCAAGGTGAATCCTCTATGACAGATTATGTCGCATCCTTCGAGTCACTGTCTAAATATGGGGTTGAATACATCAACACCCCATTGAAGAAGAACCAAAGATTCGTCTATGGCTTAAACAAGAATCTCAAGAAGCCATTACTTCTAAAATTAGAAGTTTCTTTCGATCAACTCATTGATATCGCTCTTCGTCTTGAAGAGGCGGATAGGGAAAGTGATGTTGAAGTGGTGGGTGCCAAACCGAACTTCAACAACAAGAAAAGGCCTAACAAGTTCAAAGGTCCTTATCCCAACAAAAAGGGTAAGCAAGCAACTCCTGCTGCAAAGACACTTTCCCCTAGTGATGGGAAATGCTTTAACTGTGGTGCTAGGGGCCATTTTGCGAACAAGTGTTCAAAGCCCCGTTCCTA
Source organism: Allium fistulosum (assembly GCA_030737815.1). Classification (NCBI taxonomy): domain Eukaryota; kingdom Viridiplantae; phylum Streptophyta; class Magnoliopsida; order Asparagales; family Amaryllidaceae; genus Allium; species Allium fistulosum. The sequence continues at coordinate 415,586,835 of CM060907.1, read as the reverse complement.
TCGCTATTGTAAAAGTCCAGATCATCATATGCATCTATGCCCTAAGCTTCAAGGCAAGGAGGGAAAGTTAAACGTGGCTCAAGCCCCTGGCAACACATCTCGCGGTCAAGGTATGTCTCATTCTGTCCTTGACGGTATTATTATATTTCATGATCAACCTATTAGAGTTCTCTTTGATACGGGTGCATCCCATTCTTTTATATCAAAGGAACTTGTCGATACTTTTCCCTTAAGTGTTGTTACTTTAATGACTTCTTTAAGAATTGCGAATCCGGTTGGTGGATCCGCAACTCTTAGTTTGCTTTGTAAGGATGTGGAGATTATTTTGTGTGATTTTCCTTTCCTAGCTGATTTGCATGTCATGCGTTATTTAGGCTTTGGAATGATTTTGGGTATGGATTGGCTTAGCCGTTATGAAGCTCATATCCTATGTCCTGAGCGGACTATTTATCTTCGACATCCACTATCTGTTAAGCAGATTTCTATTATTCTTAAAGATTCGGATTCCACTTTGGCTGCATCTTTATATTCTTTAAATCGTCGTGATGATGATGATGATGATGATGAGGAAGATGTCATTTCTCGTATTCACGTCGTTCGTGAATTTTTCGACATATTTGATCCCGTTTTAGGATTACCACCTAAGCGAGCAATTGAGTTCAAAATTAATCTTATACCTGGAGCTCAACCTATTACTCGTCCCCCTTATCGCATGTCCAATAAGGAGAATGAAGAGATGCGCAAACAATTATCTGAATTGGAGACGAAGCAATTTATTCGCTCTAGTTCCTCGCCTTGGGGAGCTTCAGCAATTTTCGTAAAGAATCCGATGGTACACTTAGGCTTTGCGTCGACTACCGCAAGCTTAACGATCTTACTATTAAGAATAAATATCCTTTGCCTCGGATTGATGATCTATTCGATCAGCTTAGTGGTGCTAGAGTCTTTTCACAATTGGACTTGGCTACCGGTTTCCATCAGCTTTGTATTGCAGAGGATAGTATTCCTTTGACTTCGTTCCGTACTCGTTATGGATCTTATGAATGGCTAGTTATGCCATTTGGTTTAACGAATGCTCCGGCTTATTTCGTTGACCTTATGAATCGAGTTTTCAAAGATTTCCTCGATCGGTTTGTTCTCATCTTTATTGATGATATTCTTGTGTATTCTAAAACCGAGGAGGAACATGAAAAGCACCTTCGGATTGTATTGGAAACTCTTAGGAGTAATCAGTTAAAAGCAAAATTTTCTAAATGCCACTTTTGGCAATCTAGTGTGAAGTTTCTCGGTCATATTATTTCCGAATCCGGAATATCAATGGATCCTTCAAAGATTGAAGCGATTCAAAATTGGAAGAGACCGGAGAGCGTGACTGAAATCCGTAGCTTTCTCGGATTGGCTGGTTATTACCGCCGTTTCATAAAGGACTTTTCTAGAATTGCCGTGCCTCTTACTGGCTTAACAAAGAAAGGTGTTAAATACATTTGGTCGGACAAATGTGAAACTTCTTTTCAGAAATTAAAAGAACTCCTTTCTGATGCTCCTATTCTTGTTATTCCCGAAGGGAATCAAGATTTTGTTGTTTATACTGATGCTAGCCGCGTTGGTTTGGGTGTCGTTCTTATGCAAAAAGAACGTGTTATTGCTTATGCTTCTAGGCAATTGAAGCCGGCTGAGACTAGATATGCCACACATGATTTAAAACTCGCGGCTATCATTTTCGCCCTTCGAATTTGGCGACATTATCTTTTGGGAGAGAAATTTGTACTTTATACTGATCATAAATCTTTGAAATATTTATTCTCTCAAAAGGAACTTAAATTACGTCAACAGCGTTGGCTCGAATTCCTTGCCTCTTATGATCTGGATATTCTTTATACTCCCGGAAAGGGAAATCGAGTTGCTGATGCACTTAGTCGCAAGCAACAAGCGGTTGTTTCCATGATGATATCCGAATGAAACGATCTCGAAGTTTTATCCACTTGTGAAATTCAAGATCGTGTTTCCGATTTATGTTCATCTCTTGTTTTATGTAGCCTTGAGGCTCATCCTTCTCTTTTAGACCGCATTCTTGAAGCTCAAAGGCTAGATCCCGAATTGGCTCTTCTTGGCCAAAATATTAAGGATAAAGTTGATATTGAAGGTTTGAAAGACTTTGATATTGATTCTCGTGGCGGCATTCGAAAATTTGGTAGACTTATAGTGCCAAATATTGGAGATCTTCGTAAAGATATTCTAGAAGATTTTCATTGTTCCAAATATTCCATTCATCCCGGTAGTAGTAAAATGTACGCGGATATGAAGCGACTTTATTATTGGGAGGGAATGAAATTTGATATTGCTAACTTTGCTAAGTGTTGCATGACTTGCCAACTTGTCAAGGCCGAACATCAAAGGCCCGGTGGGTTATTGCAACCTTTGGAAATTCCAGTTTGGAAGTGGGATCAAATTTCCATGGATTTTATTGATGGCCTTCCCCGTTCTCATTCGGGTCATGATAGCTTATGGGTGATCATTGATAGACTTACTAAATCCGCCCATTTTATTCCTGTTCGGTCGAACCGAACCGTTCCTCTTCTGGCCAAACTCTTTGTCAAAGAAATTGTTAAATTGCATGAAGTTCCTACTTCCATTATTAGTGATCGTGATCCATTGTTTACTAGTGGATTCTGGAAGAGTCTTCAAAAAGCTTTGGGAACGAAGCTTAATTTTAGCACCGCTTATCACCCCCAGTCCGATGGACAAACTGAGCATGTGAATCAAACTCTTGAAGATCTTCTTCGTTCTTGTGTGCTTGATTTCGGCGGAAGTTGGGAAGATCATATTTCACTTGTTGAATTTTCCTATAATAACAGCTTCCAAGCTAGTATTGGTATGGCACCTTTCGAGGCACTTTATGGAAGGCAATGCCGATCTCCTTCTTGTTGGCTTGAGGCCGGTGAGAAGCTGGTCTTAGGTCCAGATTTTATTCGAGATTCCACAGAAAAGATTGGTCTTATTCGTCATAGGATGAAAGAAGCCCAGAGTAGACAAAAATCATATGCCGATAACCGAAGAAGAAACTTAGAATTTTCTGTGGGAGATCTTGTATTTATTCGTGTTTCCCCTATGAAGGGTGTTGTACGTTTCAGTCGATCGGGAAAGTTAGCGCCTCGATATATTGGGCCATTTCCCATCACCGAACGTATTGGTTCCATGGCTTATCGTCTTTCATTACCGGCTCAGTTTTCTGCCATGCATGACGTGTTTCACGTTTCTCAATTACGGAAGTGCCTTCGGGATTCCGATTCTATTTTTGAGCCCGGTGTTGTGGAAGAGATTGAAGTTTCGCCTAATTTAACTTATGAGCAGCATCCTATTCGAATTATTGCTTCGGAGGTCAAACGACTTCGAAAGAAAGATGTTCCGCTTGTTAAAGTTCAATGGTCCTCAAATCCTAAGGATTGCTCTTGGGAATCGAGAGAATTCATCGAGCGTACACATCCGGAATTACTTTCTCATGCTCTTTGAGGTAAACTTCTTATTTCAAATTTCTTTTGTGTTAATATGCTTTTATGGTTGTTACTTTTTAATTTCCATCTTATATATTGCGAGGACGCAATTTCTTTAAGGAGGGGAGTCTGTAACAACCCGCATATTTGTCGATTTTATATTTAAATATTTTATCGTTAGTCGGATTTTAGTCCGAAAAGCTACTTTTTGCATACGGTCAAATTAGGACTCGAGACCATCTCCATTGAGTTCAAAATGACGTTTGCGATCTTTTTGAGTGTAAACTTCGATATGTTTGGAGATAGTGAAATTTTCGTCACTTTTTGCTTTGAGCTTTGGTTTGGGCTGAACCACTTACTAACTCAGCCCAACCCATCTCCTCTTCATCATTTTCATTCTTCACTTCCTAACATACAAGCTTCATCAAAAATGGAGGAGGGAATGGGAAATTAAAACTCCAAAGCTCTTGTTCATTTGCAAATCCAAAAACCAACTCCAAATTCAAGAAGAAGACATTGATTCAAGCTTGGGACTGTTCTTGCTTTGCTTTCAAGCTTCATTTTCATTGATTTTTGGTGAAAAGGTGAGATTTTTAATCTCACATTCTGGTCTATGACTATCTATGGTTGTTGGGTATGAATCCCTATCACTATTGTACGTGCATTTGCTTTTGGTGTGAATTGAATTGGTGGAAAACCCAAAAATTTCGGGTTGTGAGCATTTTCCTGCACTTAGGTCGTTCGGCCAGAGAGGGGAGAAGTCGCACTGAATATTTAGCCCGTTCGCAATTAGGTCGCTAGCTCGGCCAGGCTTAGGTCGCTAGGGGTTAGGTCGTTCTGCCTACGTTTAGCTCGCCACGAGTTAAGTCGCTCAGCCTTGTCTTCTTTAAGTCGCGAGTCTTTAGGTCGCGAGTCTTTAGGTCACGAGTCTTTAGGTCGCAAGTTTTTAGGTCGCTCGGCAAAGAGTGTTCCATGCTAGGTCGCATGCCTAGCTCATTTTCTTAAGTCGCTCAGCGTTAGGTCGCGCGCATACTAGGTCGCATACCTTTGGGTCATTTGCATCTCTAGGTCGTAGGTCGCATGACCCCAATACCATTAGGTCACTAGGCCTTATTTCCTTTTGGTCATTAGACCTTATTACCTTTAGGTCGCATGACCTTATTACCTTTAGGTCGCATGACCTTATTACCTTTAGGTCATTAGACCTTATTACCTTTAGGTCATTAGACCTTATTACCTTTAGGTCGCATGCCCTTATTACCTTTAGGTCGTTAGACCTTATTACCTTTAGGTCGCATGACCTCATTTCCTTTAGGTCGCATGACCCCTAAAGTCACTCGGCCCATTCCAACTTAGGTCGTAAGGCCTTAGGTCGTTCCATGTTAGGTCGCCACAATATTAGGTCGCTCCTGGGTGGGCTGTGTGTTACTTCTTTAGCCTTCAACTTCTTAGGTCGCACCTTGTTTGGTCGCACCCATTTCATGTGTTGTACTATGTTATGTTACATGCGCACTTCTACTTTGATGGTTTTGGAGTTGATTTCTTTGGACTTTACTCACGACTTCGAATGTGAATTTTTGTGATTCTATTGGCTTCAGCAAACGTTTTTTGGTTTGTCACTTCAAAAATATGAAGGTTTCAATACTAGTAGTAAATATCAAAACTCTTTCATTAAAGCGATTTCAACACTATTTTATTAAAAAAACTCCTTTTCTTAAACAGTTTTTCAATCTACTAGTATATACAAGCCTTTACTTCACTCGGATGAGAAACCTAATTAAACGGCTTAGTAAACAAGTGGTATGAAACGCTTGCGTTTACTTCGTCGGTTAACTCTTAGACTTTTTCGATTGAACCTTTTTGTGACAATTTCCTAGTGAAGATCTACAGTTTGTTCGTAAATATTTAAGTTAAGCAAGTGGTTATGGGACATGAAGCTAAACTCATATTATTACTAGCTTGTTGTGATTGACACTTCTTTATGATCATGACGATCATTTTTGTGATTTAGACTAGCGATTGAGCGATGTCTTTTTGTCTACGAGGGAGACTAGACCTCGCTTGTGTGATGTTTCTACTCACATATATGGGGTAGCGCCCCATGGTCTTCGGGTCGTTCGTGTGTTCAAAGGTCTTCGAGCCATTCGTGTGTTCGAAAAATTATATGGTTAGCTTCCATGAGATAGCTTCTCGTTCGTGTGATAGGCCTTCCCCCTTTTTGTGATTTCTGGATTTCGTGTGTTGATTTCTGGAATTTGTTCTGGATTTCGTGTGTTGATTTCTGGAATTTGTGCTTCACCAATTTTCGTGATTTTCATTGACATGGTTTATCAATTCTTGTGCATTGGTGAATTCGTGTGTCATTACCTTTTTGTGGATTTGGATCTTTGAGAAGATTCTTGTGATATTGATTAATCTCTTGTTGATTATCATTTACATACTTATAGTAGTATGCCATTATGGTTATTAAATGTTTATGCCATATCTCTTATTCTATATCATGTCATCTGATATTTATAGCTAGACTGATCCGTTTATTATTTTCTTATGAAATAATACTCGGGTCAGACCGAGATGTTACAGGTGCTTCTGCTTGACTTCTCTCCAGGGATCTATTACTCTGACTTTTGGCAAACTACTTAGATTAGTAGTTTTTTTTTGTAGTATACATTTGAGATACCGACTCATAGATGTATTCTTTTGTGTAGCACATGTTGCTATTCTTTTGTATTATCGTGGATCTTTCTGACCACTACTCTGATGTACACTTTCATGTGTTATATATTCATATCTATTTCCGCCTTTGTGATATGGATGTCTATGACTGATTTATGTTATGTTTATTTCTATGTTTGTTTCCGAAGATTATAAATAGCCACTGTGTGATAGCTTTGAGTTTGTATCGGTATGTCGGATTTCTTCCTTAAATGATATGCATGTTATACTATCTGACATATCGGTGCTCGCACAAAGAAATTACATGGAGGGTCGCTCCTCAACAGCCTTATTCTCCGTGCTAGTTGACAGCATTACTCCGTAGTGTTCTTGGCTGGCGTGGGTATAGAGGTGGGGCGTCACAGGTTGCTTGTATTAGGATACTTTCACATCTCTTCTAGATTGGATTCGGTTGTGCACTTAGATGTGAAATATTCGGATTCTCGGTAGGGTTTGGCGGGGTCCGACTTGGAGGGTTCCGTGAAGTTTCACCGAGTAAATGAGCTTCCCAGAAGTATATTACTAGCGGTATACTTTAATGGGGTGCACCTTCCTAGTCATTATTGGATATTTTCCTTCCCTTATTTTATTTGAACCATTGAATATGTTTTTCTTTAATTGCAACGGGAAGAGTCAACCACTCTTCATGGTGTTTAATTATTGGTTTTGTCCATTCTATCAAGTTTTGATTGTTATCTTGTTTTATCCATTCTGTCCAGTTTGGATTTTGCTCGGATTATTTTCATTCTTTCAAGTATAGGTTTTAATACTATTTATGCCCATTCTTATTTGGATTTGTTTCCTGTTGTTTATCTCTACTCTTTCCTATATGGATGATATTCTTGTGAGGTAAAAACCCATTCCGCGTTAGCGGCTTGGTCTCACGGAACTTTTATACGTTCCCCATTATTCGAGTTTTCTAACGTTGGTATTTCCGGACTGCTCCGGGTGTTATTTTATTATAATGCTCGGGTCAGACCGAGTATTTTCCTAGATTGGCTTTGGTGTTATGGGGATTTGTGAGAGGAGTTTGAGGTTCACCTATCATAGTGTTTTATTTTCCGTTGTATTATATAATATCCATATTGGCAATTGTAAGGTCGGGATTTTATAACTGTCCAGCTGATAAAATTTGTTTTTAACTCTAATATACTTAGTAATTTTGGAGTGAAAGTTTTTACTGTTCTTGTTATATTATATGTTGTCGATTCCGCTATGAGATTTTGATTTTCTCCGTTCTCTGTTCTTTTTTTTATTTACCCTAACAATCTGCCCTTTTTTCGATTTGATGTTTGACATTTGAGCACAGTGGTGGTATTTGGTGTCGACTTTCGATGATAAAACAGGCGGGTCGTTACAACCACGCCCCCAATAAACACGGACGGGTTTTTACCTTATGATAATCAAAACCATTCTATTTAAGAAATAGTGATATTATAATAATGTCTAGGGTTTAAAATAAATATTGACTATAGCCGAAATGGTTACATTTGTTACATTCCAGCATACATATTATACAACCAAAATCGTTAAGGCGCGTTTGCATAAGGATTTTCAACGGAGACCTCCCCAGTAACACTCGTAAGCAAACCGAGACCAATCTCCTTGACAAGGATCAGAAAATACCTTCTGACCATCGTATATCTGTAGATAAAATACATCATAAGGTAAACATGAGTGACCAACGCCCTAACACATGAACCAATCATAATCAACTCCTCGCGTGCAACTTTTCGAAAGCATACTCTTGATATGGAGTTGATATACCCTCTTTAGGTTAGCTAAACCCGAGATCGTGCTTCCTACTATGTATTTAGTCATATACCGCTGGTGAAGTCACGTCCGGCATTCCTACATACGAGCCACCACTCGAACAGATCTTCCACATGAGCTCTAACTCGAACAGATCTCCAAACCACATATGGATTCACATACCTCAATAAGTCTCGGAATCGTACATGGATTCTCATATTTCAAAATAGACCACGAACCTCTACATGTGTTCGAGCATCTCAAATCTCAACATATATTCCAGCATATTGAACCAATCTTGAACCTCTTCCAAAGTATAGAACACGTATATGGTTTTGGAGTAGTTACGTTTTAAAGTCGTCTCATATAAGTACACTCCTTCGCTTACCGGGTGCTCCAAAACCAATCGATGATTTTTCGGTAAACTCAACTCTGGTTCTTTTGGAAATAAGCAAACAATATATAGGAGCAAGGATCATCCCTTAACCGTTTGTGGATGGAACTCCCTGTCATTCGTCAAAGGAGAACATAATAAGATTTATACACTTAGTAAAACATCAACGAAGATGACTATTCCATATAACTCATGTGTTTCTACTACATATTTCCAAAGTTATATCCTTCGGTGTTAAGTATGGAGAGAGGGTTTCCATACAACTCAATTTAAGAAGGATTATTTTGGCAAAGATTTGATAGTTGGTTATTTAACTATCAAATAAAATAAATAACAAATCAAAGGTTTAATTTCATAAGAAACCAACCATGGTTAAACATATAAGCACGATCAAGTCATATAAATGACTTCTAATCCCCTTTTTCATTAATTAGTCCTTTATTAATTAAAAATTCATTTTTCCACTTTTGTGTGTGTGTTTATATATATAAATTATCTTTACAAGGGTACATACAAGTGTTCCATAAATTCATATTCACTTGCACTCTTTTCAATACTTCAAAAGGTATTCATATACTTATTTCTACAGTATAAGTATGTTCACAAATCAATAACAAGATTTATTTAACCAAAGAGATTAAAACAAATGTTTCTCATGCATTGTTATTATAAACCTCTTCTCTCTTTTATACTTTGTAACTTATACTTTTCCATCTTCTCCTAAAAGATTACAATCTATAAAATTCCATTATTAAATACCTAAGTATTTTCCAAAATCATTTAATAATATTTTACAACTTAAAAATATTATTTAAGGGTTTTAAAAAATGTTACTAAAACATTATTTACAACAAACCCGAAACACTTCACATTTGATTATTATCTTTAAAACTCTCTTTAAAGATTATAAATTACATTTATTACTCCGGTTTAAGACAATTGTTAATAAAACATTATCACAACAACCCAAACACATCCTCATATAAATATCTTAAAGTGTTCATTATTAATGTCGTAATTAAAATCCTAACTATAATCTTAATTCTAATCCTAATTAAAGTCCAAATAAAAACCTAAATTATGATCCTAGTTATATTCCTAATTATAATCCAAATTATAATCCCGATTAAAGTTATAATTATAATCTAAATTATAATCCTAGTCATAATTACTTATGATTAATTTAGCAAGTAAATGTGTTTTATCTTAACTTCGCAAAACCATTCACTTTAAAGAAGTGTTAAAATCCAAGTCTTCTTTTATCACTTTATAAAGACTTAACTTACTTTTCCAAACTCTTATAGATTTACTAAAACCCATTTTGATAATAATATTTCTATAATACTAATTTATTTAAAAGCTAGGATATTTAATAAAATTCTAAAATTAATTTAAAAGGTATTATATTACTTATGCTTTAGATTTCTTAAATAAAGTACTTTGTAAATTTTCCAAAATTATATATACTTGAAACATCACTTAAAAATACTTATAATATGATTTAAAACATTTACTTAGGATATTTCTCAAAAATACTTATTTCAAAAAACTTGTCTTATAATTTAAAGAAATAAAGTCATGTTTTATCATTTAAATTTTTTTATTTAAAAATCCAAAAATAATTTTAAAATCTTATTTAAAATACAAATTTCCTTTTAAAATACTTTATTAAATTTTCTCAAAACTATTTTAAAAAGATTGTAAAATATCTAAAGTCAAAGTCCTTTATACTTTAAAAAAACAAGATTTCCAACAACACTTTGTTTCGCAGATCTCAATAACTTTCCCGAACCAATTCATTTAGGTCAAACACAGTCAAATGTACGTGTACAATAGTCCAATATAAATATCCACAATACATCACATTTAACCAACTTAATAACTGTTAAACAAAGGGGATTGCAAAGTGCATTTATAGCGAGGATTTTGCTTCAACCATTCACAATAAAATTTAAAACTCTTTCAAATAATAATATCAAACATGTAAACAAGTCCGGACCATAATACATGTTATAAAGGATTTAAAGAGAGATTACACTACTTATATTTTTGTCATTTGCTTTTAAAAGCAAAGAGGGGTCCAAAACTAATAACTTGCATTGTTATCAATTTTAATTTATATTTCACAACAGTAATTATCAGAAAATATTTAAATCAACTGGTGAGTAAACTCACCCAAGTTCCAGTCAATGCTTATGCGTTTTCGAATAGTCCAAAATCGAATGCCATTCGATATTGACTAATATTCCAACAAGCTTCGAACTCAATGAATTCAACTCTAATGCATAGATGTCATCCTATGAGTCCAATGTAAAAACTGCGTCCAAATCTGACGTCGTATGAATATGATACGAACTTTAGAACATTTGAGATTAATCCATTTATAATTAATTTAATTAAAAATGTTAATTACTATTAGCTTTAATAGGTTCAAATCCTAATCACAATTGCTCACGCAAGCGACCATCTCACGTAACCCTAATAGCGACATTCATCAATGACCGCTGCCACCATGTCGATCCTGTCATGCCACATCTTCTCTGTGAGTAACCCCGACCATGACGCCTCCAACACCACCGACCTCATCCTCCATCTCACTGCCATTTACGATATCCAAACCAAAATTTCCACCGCGTTTGTCCCTGATCCACGCCACCACGCTCTACCATACTCCGACCCATCACCGCCGATGGACTCCTCAGGCCACGACGCACCTTTTTCCTTTTAGTCACTTAGTTTGAATCGGCCCTAATCGTCATGGATAATCTAGGCCGTCGGATTTGGGGGATTTTTAGAGTTAGGGTTTTTATTTTAGAAAATAGTAGAAAAGTGAGGTCCTTATATAGAAAATTTCTTAAACCCTATTCACCCGCCAAAATCACGAACACCAATCGAGGCATGCTCACTGGCATTCCTAGCTAATTACCCCTATTCCGAACACAGTGGAACTAGCATCGAGAACTAATTCCATCATATACAGAAGTTAGCTTTTAAAATCAAATTTTATATTTTAATCTTAAAACTAATCGCTACGTGTTTCAAGCTCGCATGACCACACAATACAGCTAATCATCACAAAACTCGTTAGTGTACAATCCGAGACACTGCCCCGGAATGGTAATTTCACATGTTAATTAAAACGAATTATTATTAAAACCAATTAAATCACTTTTAATTCTAAATTTAAAGTTTACTATTATCATTTTTATTTAACAGAATTTAAATTAGCTTTCAAAATCATTTTTATTCGCATTATATCCAAGATTTAATTATTTAAATAATTCCAATATTTAATTATAAAACGTTCAAAATTCCGGTCATTACATTCTTCCCACTTAATAGAATTCTATCCTCGGAATTCCCAAAGGTAGAAAAATGACTCCCCAGCCTTAGCTTTTAAAACCAATTTACCAAAATGAGTTATTAACTTTTAAAATCTCATTAGTCACGTAAAATTTCAACAGCACCTCCATTGCGCAGGTTGATCCACAAAAACTACAATTTTCCACAACGGACCCAAACCACAAAAGAAAACAAAAGCCCAAAAGTGACCTCCCATGTCTAGGGCATAAAATAAATGTGTACCTATTGGTCGAGCAATCAAACTCTACCCATTAAACCAAAAGAATCAAACTAGCCGTTACTTCCATGACCTTGTAACTCAGTTATAAATGATATACAACCAAACAACTTTCATTTCCTAATGTCAAAGCATATCATTATATTAAAGCATATACGTTGTACATACGTAATTCTTGCACAATATCAAATCTAATCGGTTGCAGGATCACACAAATTCCACTTCCAAACTAGTATCGTTCACTCGACTTCCCTAGTGTGGACTTTGATCCGGTTCCTTGACTAGAAACATCTGTTCTCCTTACATTGCCATATACTATGATAGAAAACTTCCGAATCAAATCAAAAATCCATATCAAGTGTTCGTCATCAAGAATCGAGTTAAAAAACCTTGTTTGGACCGGTTTAAATCACCTCGAAATCGTGTACTCGAATCTGGATCAAAATATTTATATAAATAAAATGATCTACGTACAACTTACGTGCTTTTATTCTAATTAGTTTCTTAACTGCAACAATTGCTTTTCATTTATTTTCAATTCTCATTTATTTGCACAAAGATCATATTTTATTAATTTATATTTATTTACTTACATAAATTATTCTTCATTTAATATTGAAATTGTTCATGAAACATTTCATACAATATTACTTAAGTTTATAATTATTCTATAAAGACATATCTTACTTATATAATATTATTCAATTCATATTCATTTCAAAAAGCAATATTTTATTTATAAAACATTGTCTTAAGTTCATATTCGTTTACCTTTATTTTCTTTTGCTACTCAAATTATCTATTAAACATCTCATAAAACGTTAACTAAGTGTATAAACATTCCTTGTAACAACTTAACTTATTTATAAACATTTCTTGAAACACAATTTAAAATTTTAAAACATTTTAAGACTTAAGTTCATGCTTGTATAAACTCCCTTCATCCTAGGAGTATATACAAAACAATCTTATTCATTTGCTTAAGATGGATATTCAATAAATTTAAAACCTGTTTTAACTTACTAAATTATCGGTCCAAAATCATCGAATGCTTTACTTAACATATATGTTCTACAAATTAAAACTTATTATAACTTACTATCTTCACAATTAAGAGTCACATAAACTTATCTTTTATATTTCCACAAAGACACTTAGCTTTACTTTTTTATTTCAATTCGGAAATTTCCAACTGTCCAAAATCGTCGAAAATTCTGTTTAATTTCAATAATTGAAAATTACTAATCAACAGATCAAAAAAGAAGCACAACCAAACTAATCCTAATGAATTGGGATACATGCATCCATAATATAGCTTAAAAGAAAACATAAGAACTAAACATTGGATTTCATTTCAAATCATTTTGAAATAATATATACTTATAACTTTTGCTTATCAAATCATACATCCGGGGATGAAATCAAAAGTTGTTTTACCAAAACAATTTTGTAGGCAAAGCTATTATAGAAGTATCCCCCACTTTGATACTGAAAAATGAACGGCGGTGATGCTACAATCATCACCAAAATCATTTTCCAGCGATAGAAGTGAGTTTAGTACTTCTAAATCATGCCCTTCGGACTTAACCAAAATCATTTTCAAAACGGTATCAAACACTTCATAAATATTGCTAAGTACCATGATATCAATTGCATAAACCAATTCATAAATATTTACTCTCAAATAATATTAGTATTATTTTCTAATCTTAGAAAACCAATTTCAAAAACACTGGGATTCAAATTCTCAAATTTTCAGTTTAAATCCCTTTTATTTATAAACTACTCTTAGGTAAAGTTACTTTCTAACAAACAAACTCATCATATATAACTATATGAAATTTTTCAAAAATTACCTTTTTTTATATAAAATATAATCCTTGGTAAAATTATTTACCAATTTCAAAGACAATGCTGTGTCGGTTTGCCTTGTTTCAGTATTTTGAAGTCTCTATAGATACCATGTCATCCCATTCCTCGACTAGAATTCATAAACCACTCAACAGAAAAAATTAACATAGTATAAAACATTTTTATAGCACTAAAAAATACGCGCTCTCGTAATATATATACATACTCAAACTCATTCTAGGGTATTGCTAAACCTATCTCTAATGAGTTTACCCCACCAAAGCCAAGGTTCCCGCTTAACCTTCAGCTCTGATACCATGATGTAACGACCACCCTTTTCGACCCTCGAATATCAACACTAATACATCCACGGTATTCACATGCCGAGCACCCAAGTGCCGAAAAGACTGATTATTAGTGTAAAAGAAAACGAAGAAAAGAAAATAAAACAGAAAGAGTAGAACAAAAACATTAGAGTCCCATAGCGGAGTGATAACATATAATATATCAAAAGATCTTTATGAAGAGAACAATTTAATATGCATACAACAATGAGAGTAAAATAACATAACATCGACCTAGACAGTTATAACAATCTGTCTTACAATTGCTGAAATAAATACATAAACTAATGTGGCGGAAATAAATACTATGGTAGGAAATCATCTAGCTCCTCTCCAAGAGCTCCAAGTGTCTGCAGCAAAATCTCGAATTATACACGGGGTTGATTCGAGCATTAAAAGAAAATAACACCCGGATCAATCTAGTAAACCAGCATGAGAAACTCAATTATTTGAATTATTTAATGTTATAAAAAATTTCAAAAATAAAGGTATCTTGTAAGACCACATGTCAACTAAACACATACGGGTTTTTACCTTATGATAACCAAACCATTTTATTTAAGATCTGATAATATTATAATAATGTCTAGGGATTAAAATAAAAATTAATCATAGCTGAAATGGTTACATTAGTTACATTCCAGCATACATAGTATACAATCAAAATCGCCAAGACGCGTTTGCATATGGATTTTCCCCAGAGACCTCCCCGGTAACACTCATAAGCATACCGAGACCTATCTCCATTACAAGGATCAGAGAATACCTTACAAGCATCGTATATCTGTAGGTAAAATATACCATAGGGTAAACACAAGTGACCCACACCCTGACACATGAACCAAGTATAATCAACTCCCTGCGCAAAATATCGAATGCACACTCCAGATATGGAGTTGATATACCCCCTTTGGGTTAGCTAAACCCAAGATCATGCATCCTACTCCGTCTTTAGTTATATACCGCTGGTGAAGTCACGTCCGACACTTCTGCACACCAGCCACCACTCTAACAGATCTTCCATATGAGCTCTAACTCGAACAGATCTCGGAACCACGTATGGATTTCCATTTCTCAACAGGTTTCAGAATTAGACATGGATTCCCATATCTCAAAACAGATCACAAACCTCTACATGGGTTCGAGCATCTCAAATAGATCTCCAATCTCAACATAGATTCGAGCATATTGAACCAATCACGAACCTCTTCCAAAGCATAGAACACGTATATGGTTTTGGAGTTATTATAGTTTCTGGTCATCTCATATAAGTACACTCCGCCCCTTCCCGGGCACTACAAAACCAATCAATGAATTTCCAGTAAACTCAACTCCGTTTGTTATGGAAATAATCAAACAAAACATAGGAGTGGGGATCATCCCCTAACTGTTTATGTGGATGGATCTCCCTACCATTTGTCCTAGGAGAATAGAACAAGATTTATACGCACAGTACAACATCAAAAAAGTTGACTATGTCATATAACTCACGTATTTCTCCTAGATATTTCTAGAGTTATATCCTTCGGCATTAAGTATGGAGCAAAAGTTTTCATACCAACAAAATTAAGAAGGATTACTTATGCCATGATTTGATATTCGGTTATTTAACTATGAAATAAAAAAATAACAAATCAAAGGTTTAATTTCATAAGAAACCAAGCACGGCTAAACACATAAGCACGATCAAGTCATATAAACGACTTCTAATCCTGTTTTTAATTAATTAGTCCTTTATTTATTAAAACTTCCTATTTCTACTTGTGTGTGTATGTGTGTGTTTATTTAAATTTTCTTTACAAGGGTATATACAAGTATTCCATAATTCTATGTTCACCTGCACCCTTTTTAATACTTCAAAAAGTATTCATATACTTATTTCTAAGGTATAAGTATATTTACAAATCAATAACAAGATTTACTTAATCATAGAGATTAAAACAAATGTTTCTCATACATTGTTATTATAAACCTCTTCTCTCTTTTGTACTTTAAAACTTATACTTTTCCATCTTTTCCCAAAAGATTTTATACTTGTTATTATCTTTAAAATTCCATTATTAAAGACCTAAGTATTTCCCAAAACCATTTAACGATATTTTACCACTTTAAAATACTATTTAAGGGTTTAAAAAACAAATGTTACTAAAACATTGTTTACAACAAACACGAAACGCATCGCATTAGATCATTATCTTTAAAACTCGCTTTAGAGATTAAATTACATTCATTATAAGAGTTTAAGACAATTGTTACTAAAACAATGTCACAACAACACAAACACATTCTCGTATAATTATCTTAAAGTATTCATTATTAATGTCCTAATTAAAATCCAAAATATAATATTAGTTCTAATCCTATTTAAAGTCGAAATAAAAACCTAAATTATGATCCTAGTTATATTCCTAATTATAATCCAAATTATAGTCCCGATTAAAGTTCTAATTATAATCTAAATTATAATCCTAGTCATAATTACCTATCATTAATTTAGCAAGTAAATGTGCTTTATCTTAACTTCGCAAAACCATTCTCTCTAACAGAAGTGTTAAAATCCAAGTCTTCTTTTATCACTTTATAAAGACTTAGCTTAATTTTCAGAACTCATATAGATTTACTAAGACCCCCTATTATAATAATATTTATATATGTATTATTTATCTAAAAGCTAGGATATTTAATAAAGTTCTAAAATTAATTTAAAAGGTATTATATTACTTAAGCTTTTGGTTTCTTAAATAAAGTACTTTATATATTTTCTAATACTATATATATTTGAAACATCACTTAAAAATACTTACAATATAATTTAAAACATTTATTTAATATATTTCTCAAAAATACTTATTTAAAAATACTTATCTTATAATTTATTTTTGAAAACAATAAAGTCATGTTTTACCATTTAAAATTCTTTATTTAAAATCCAGAAATAATTTTAAAAACTTATTTAAACTTCGAATTTCCTTTTAAAATACTTTAATAAATTTTCTCAAAACTAATTTAAAAAGATTGGAAAATATCTAAAGTTAGAGTCCTTTATACTTTACAAAAAAACAAGATTTCTAACTACACTTTGTTTCATAGATCTCAATAACTTTCCAAACCAATTCCTTTAGTTCAAATACAGTCAAATTTTGTGTACAACAACACAATATAAATATCCACAATATATCACATTTAACCAATTTAACAAATGTTAAATACAGAGGATTTCAAAGTGCGTTATAGTGATAATTTAGCTTTGACCATTCACGACACAATTTCAAACTCTATCAAATAACAATATCCAACATATTGACAAGTCTGGGCTATGATACATGTCATAGAGCACTAAAAGAGAAACTACACTACCTATATTTTTGTCATTTGCTTTTAAAAGCAACGAGAGGTCCAAAAGTAATAACTTACATTGTTATCAATTTTAATTTATAATTCACAACAATAATTATTACATAATATTCAAATCAACTGGTGAGTAAACTTACACAAGTTCCAGTTAACTCTCACGCATTTTCGAATAGTCCAAAATCGAATGACGTTCGATGTTAACTAAAATTCCAATAAGCTCCAAATTCGACGAATCCAACTCTAATGCATAAATATCATCGATACGAGTCCAACGCAAAAGACCACATCCAAATCCAACCTCATATTAACAAGATACAGACATTAGAACATTTGAGATTAATTAATTTATAATTAACTTAATTAAAGACCTTAATTACCCTTAGCTTAACACGGTCAAACCCTAGTCACGATTGCTCACCCAAGCCGCCATCTCACGTAGCCCTAATCACGACATTCATCAAAGATCGCTGCCACCACGTCTATCCTGCCACCACCGCATCTTCTCCATGTGTAGCCCCAACCACGACGCCTCCAACGCCACCGACCTCATCCTCCATCGCCACCGACCTCATCCTCCATCTCACCATCGTTCATGAAATCCAACCCAAAATCGCTGCCGCATTCAATGCAAGATCCACACCACAACGCTCCACCTTACTCTGATCCATCACCGCCGATGGACTACCCAGGCCACGGCGCACCTTCCTCCTGTTGGTCACCTTCGTATGAATCGGTCCCGATCGCCGTGGATAATCTAGGTCGTCGGATTTAGGGGCTGATTTAGAGTTAGGGTTTTTATTTTAGAAAATAGAAGAAAAATGAGGTCCTTATATAGAAAATTTCTTCAAACTATTTACCCGCCAAAATCACAAACTCCAATCGAGACGTGCTCACTAGCGTTCCTAGCTAATTACCCTATTCCGAACACAGTGGAACTAGTATCAGGATCTAGTTCCGTCATATATAAAAGTTAGCTTTTAAAATCAAATTATATTATATTTTAATTCCCAAAATTAATCGCTATATGTTTCGAGCTCGCAGGACCACACAATACGTCTGATCATCACGAAACTTGTCGGCGTACAATAACTCATTATTCCGGATCCAATGGCCCTAGTTTCGACAAAATCCGAGATAGTGCC
The DNA here is from genome assembly GCA_030737815.1 of Allium fistulosum. NCBI lineage: Eukaryota > Viridiplantae > Streptophyta > Magnoliopsida > Asparagales > Amaryllidaceae > Allium > Allium fistulosum. The sequence goes on along the minus strand of CM060907.1, from coordinate 415,568,212 downwards.
CCGTAATGGTAATGTCACACGTTAATTAAAACGATTTATTACTAAAACCAATATAATCACTTCTAATTCTCAATTAAAATTTTACTATTATCATTCTTATTTAAATAGAATTTAAATAAGCTTTCAAAATCATTTTTACTCACATTAAATCACAGATTCAATTAGTTAAATAATTCCAATATTTAATTATAAATCGTTCAAAATTCCGGGTCGTTATAATCCATATTCAACTCTATAATCCAAAAACAAAGTCCTTAGTTCAATAATAACAATTATTATTAACCGAAATGCTCTAGCCAAAGACTTTGACTTTGAGTTGAGTTCAGTTGACCATGATACTAACCTCGTATAACCGAGGAGATGAATCCTCTCTTTAATAGAGTTTCACTTCCAATGCTTCCACTTGATCCAATTATAGTCATTCGATGGACGCCGTGCCATGATTTAATTATAACCAAAGCGAAACTTCCACATGAAGATCAACAGAATTCTCAAGTCAAGAGAACTCTGTAATTTTTTCATATCGGTGTTTTTCTGTTTGACCTTAGTTATATTAACCAATAGAAAACTATCGAGTGAGTCATTGTATAGTTATCCAATAACTATCAGTACATAACCCCTTGGTGCTCCAAGTAGTCATGAATAATACACTGCCCAACATTTAGAGAGCATTGCATAATCTATCTCGATGGATGCATCGATATCTAGCCTCAATACGTCTTGACTAGGAATATTTAAAACGGTGTGTTAATTTTATTGTGATAAATCACTCATGGTTACAACGCATTGTAACTGCAATAACAAAACATACGATTTATAGATTTTCTATTAAATATACTTTTAATTAAATTAATTAACATACATATTACATTAAGTATATAATAGAAAGAAAACATCTTTTATTTCAAACAAGATTGGTTATCAAGTTAGGTATATGTAATAAATTACATAATTACCCCTAAGGCATATCCATAACTCTATCACGGTCAAGGGTTAAAACTCTAGCAATATCCAAATTTTATTGCAAATTTCTCTACTAATGTTCATGTTTAAATCGATAACAATTGTCAATGGACCAAATTGCTTTTGGCAAAGTCTTTGACTTTACATTAACTATCATTATGGCGATACCAACCTTCTATTCGAAGGAGAAGAATCCTCTCTTGAATAGTGTTTCACTTCAAGTGATTCAACATATATCCAACTATAGTCTTAACATGATCATCGATGTCATGTGATTGGCCATAAACACTTAAGGTTCATAGCATTTCCAATTCAAAAGACTACCGCACATCATCACATGAGATCTTCTATTTGACTATTAACCTAAAGAAGACTCTCGGTGATCATTCTATAATTGTTCCAAACTACTTAACATATGTAACTCTGTGGAATCCTCAACTGTCGTGGGTAATTCATCGTTCATCATATGAGGAACCTTACGCACACTAGTCTTGTTAACAAGAAATCTTATCAATACCTCAAAGTGAAACTAGAGGTGAGATTGACCCCTTCGATGCCACCTTTCGAATTGGTTGAAGTAATCTAAGGTTCCTTCGAAACCACCTTTCGAATATGTTGAGGTAATCTAAGGTTGTGACCTAAAGGGTTCTGATGGGTTTTAATTAAGTCGGAAGGATCCTACTCCTTTGAAAGGCACATCTTTGATATGCATTGATACATACACTCCATTGTTGAAATCATATATAAGCAATGAATTCGAATCTATATACTCAAAAGGGCACGTCTTCGTTATGACAAGCTCTTGGAAGATAATAGAGGATTGATGACATTCTTTTAGATGTTGATTGAGAATAGAGACATCCTGCTAGACTTCGTAAATAAAGCTTATTGCAGACATCCGACTGTAGATTTTTCATACTTGGGTGATTTTAGTGGAGATCAACTTAGATATCTCCATAAGAGGTACTTAGATGAATTCGGGTCTGATCCTCACCCGGGGGCTTGTTGAAATTTACCAAGAGTCAACTCAATTCCTCGCACATTGCCTCCAGAAAAACTTAAATATTATAAGGATAAATTCATTTCTGGGTTATTCAAAAAATCAATCTTGTATGAACCAGATGAAATTATTTAATCATGTAATTATATTGATTTATGAATCTTTTGTATTAGTTCCTTTATACTTAGTTTTATTTATTACGTTATTACAGAGTAGATATCTCTCAAGCAACCATGTTACTAGGGATTATTTAGGAAAATATGTCAAATTAAGAAGAGATTATTTATAAAAGGCCCCACTCTTGAAATCCTCAAGGTTTGCTAGATACTGGTTTCTTAAAGATCTATAAAGGCTTTATATGATATAGTTAGGGGTATGTAATTATATAATTTGTTACATATATCTAACTCGTTGAACAATCTTGTTCATAATAAAGGTGTTTATTTCTATTATATACTTGATGTAATGTGGTTATATTAGTTAATTATTTTAATTAAAGGTATATTTAACAGAAAATCCATAAATGGTATATTTTGTGATAGTAGTTACAAAGTGTTGTAACCGTGAGTAATTTATCACATTAAAACAAATATACCATTTTAAATGTTCTTAGTCAAGATGCATCGAGACTGGATATCGGTGTATTTGTTGAGACTAGAGTATGTAACGCTCTCCAAATGTTGGGTAGTGTATTACTCATGACCGTTGGAGGCACATAGGGGTTACATACTGATAGTTATTGGATAACTATGGAACGACTCACTCGATAGTTTTCTATTGGTTAATATAAATAAGGTGAAATAGAAAATATCGATGTGACTGATTTACGCAGTTCTCTCGACTTGAGAACACTGTGGATTTCCAATATGAAAGCTCTGCTTTGGTTATAGTTAAATCATGGCATGGCGTTCCATCGAGTGACTATAGTTGGGTCAAGTAGAAGTATTGGAAGTGAAGCACTATTCAAGAGAGGGTTCGTCTCCTCAGTTATATGGGATTAGTATCATGGTCAACTCAAAGTCAAAGTCTCTGGCCAGAGCATTTTGGTTAATAATAATTGTTATTGTTGAACCAAGGACTTTGTGTTTGGAATATAAAGTTGAATGTGGATGACATTGGAATTTTGACCATTACCAAATTTCATAAATCCAAAGTGATATAATTCTGACGAAGAGAATTGATGTATATAATTGTCACCATTAGGTACTGCTTCTAATAAGTAAAATTGGATTATACCTAAAAGATGTGTAAGCGATAAATTCAACCAAAATGTCACACCACCTGCTAAGTGACGTGTGAACGTTAATATTCGAATAGTTCGATACTAATTGCTGATTGAATTTACACCTTTGAGTCACACAACCGTAATGGTGAATGCTTCGAAAACCACATGATTTAATTGATCACCATTATAAATTAATTAAATTAACTAATAAAAATGAAATATCAATTATTAATTTTTTTTATTTATTTGATTTGTTTGAATCCATTAGTATTAAATAAAGTACGTACATAGAAGTTATGCATGTACGTATCGATATATGATATTGATAAAATATTTAAATTACATTTAAATAGATTAATTAATAAATGGGTTTGGGAATATTTTGAGGCCCATATAACCTTATTCATAGAAGGCATAAGAAAAAGTGGCTTCAAATCCAATGGTTGGATCTAGAAAATGAAGGGAGGAGGTTAAGGAAGGATCCCACTATAAATATGTTATCTTCCATTCACTGGCCTCTCTTAATCACTCTCCTTCTAAACCATAGCATCCATCTTCATTTTTCTACTTTCTTGTCCTAAATTTCATAGCTTCTAAGCCACAAAAATTCCCAAAACAAAATCAGAAAAAATCATATAAAATAAATTCAAAAGTGGTGCTTTAGATTGTTGTAATTTCTCGAGGTGATTCAATCGGATCTAGAAGCATTTATCATTTAAGGTACGAATCATAGGCAACAACAAACAAGGTAAATTCTATTAGTTATTTATTTATTCCATGATATTATAGATCAAGTAGTTAATTCATTTTGAAAATTTATATATGCATTTGTTGTCCTTTATAAGCATACAATTATAGGTCTTAAAGTACTATAACTTGTTATCATTAGAATTAGTTTTCATTGAAATTGATTACTTCTATTTATGATTTTCAATGTTAATTTCTATTGATTTTGATCCAAATATAGAACCAGAAACTAACTTGAATTAACTTTATTTTATTTAACTCTTAAGAATAGTTTACATTGATTCCAATTTTGTTTTCTACTTTAAGATTCATACAAATACATAAATGCGTATGTATGTATGTATGTATGTATGTATGTATGTATATATATATATATATATATATATATTTGTGTATGTGTGTGTGTGTTCGTTAAAATAATTTTGAAATATATTAAAAGGTTTTGGAATTTTTGTTTATTAACATATACATATAAATTATATTCAGATTTGTTGATTAAGATCTGTTATTAGACTGTTTTACTAAATTAGATTACTATATGTTTGGTAATAAATCTTAAATTGATTATAATTGATTTGGTTGAGTTGATTTATTAATTTTAAAGGATTCATTAACAATACATATATAAATATTTCTAAATATATATATATATATATATATATATATATTTCTGTATACATGCACACACATACATATACGTACACTGTATTTATGTATAAATAAACATGAATCAACATAATATTTTTATTATACAAAATATACTTTGGACAATTTTTTTTTATAATAAATATCTATGTTTGATTCTACATTAAATTATTAACATATACATATTGGTTACGTTTGGATTTATTTATTAAGATCTATTTTCAAAGTGATTTAATAAATCAGATCACAACATGTTTGGTAATAAATCTTAATTGGATAATAGTTGACTTGGCCGTATTAATTTATTATATTTCGAGGATTCATTAAACAATACATATATAAACATATTTAAGCATACAAGCACACACACACACAATTAGTTAATAATACATACATACTTCTGTTGTTGACTTTTTATATCCTTATATCATGATGTAATTAATTATCATTTATATGCTGCATTAATAAAGTTTTCCAAATGGGAAATTAAATCAATCATCTTTGTTACACTTTATCTATTTCCTATATTTCCTTTATGTGTTTAACTATACATTTATTTCTAGTTATATGTCTAACATTATCATCAATTAATAGCACCCATCATATGTTACTCTTACTGAATTTACACTATAATATTTTTTTATACTCACATTCATGCCATATATATATTTTGCTAATTAATGACATTCATATAATTAATCAATTTAATTAAAGAGAGATAAATGGTTTCTTTGTCCATATAAATAATTTGCCCTTCATTAATTAAATAAGTTAAGATAAGGATATGAAAAGTTTCCTTCTCTAAATAAATTTATGCCCCCTCATTAATTCAATAAATTAAGAGATAGGAAATGAAAAGTTTCCTTCCTTAAATAAATTTAATAGGTTACCTTACACACAAATATATACATAAGAGTATATTTGATATACTCTAATTTACATACACATTAAACTAAATTTTGAACTTTATTTCTAAAACTAAATAAAATAAAGATTTTATTTAAAAGAAAAGTTAGAAAATTTCTAACTATGTTTAGACTACATATGTCCATTAAAGATCCAAAATAGCTAAATTTGTTGAAATTCACTCATTTCTTCCGCTGTGGGCTGGCCCGGTTCCTTCAATGGTATCAGAGCACAATAGCCTATGCTGTCTAAATTAGTCATGTTAGGGCTAATTAATTACGCCTATGCACTTAGTACAATGTCTAGAAAGGTGATGTCTAGGATTGGAATTGGGTAATCAAGTTTCCTGTCCTACCTGGTTACCTGCCTGGCCTGAAAGGTGATGTTAGCCCAAAAGTTGCCCCTAATAGAAAAGGCCTAATTTGAATTACGCCTTGGGCTAATTTTCAAAATAGTTTTGAAAATTAAGACATGATTTTAAATTTAAGAGTTAAATTTAAAATAAAAACATGTTTAATATAACATAAATTTTCAAAATGTTTGAAAATGCAATGAAAATTTCAAAATGTATGAAACTGTTAATTTCAAAATTTAAAATTTATTAATAAGATTAATAAAAATAAATTAATTAAAAAAGTTAATTAATTAATACTTATATGCATGTATTATATATGTTGATATATGTTATGTTATTTAAAAGTGTTAAGTTAACATAAGTATACATGTATGTAAGATAAATTTTGAAATCGAGATAATAATTTAATTAAAATTGTTTAATTAAATAAATTAATTAAAGGTTAATTAATTAAATAAAAAATACGCATATATAAGATGTATGTTTTATAATTTAAAGGTTGTACTATACACTATAAAGGTTATAATAGATATGTCCAATATAAAAGTTGTATTGAAATACTAAGTTAAAATTAATTAAAGAGTTAATTAATTAAAATTAATTAAATAAGATTAAATTAATAAAATATTACACATAAGACTATCGTATAAGTAATATGAAATATAAAAGTTATATAACAATAAAACTTATATGATATGAATGTATAAACTAAAGATGGAACATTAAAGAAACCCAAATAGACTTAAGGGATAAATACATACATAAATGTACGTATACTGTGATTTTTGATGTGTTTGACACTTGAATCACGAGGGTATTTCATAAGAAATACATTATTCCATAAGTCGATATCACACAATACAATATATTTAAGATTATGAATATTCAATATAATGTTGTCCTCTACCATATATATATTAATAAATTACTTGCATACTCCTTAGTTGTTGAGAAAACTCAAGTTGTGGATGTTACGTGTAGTATTATTAATATATTGAACAGATGAGGTAAAATAACTATATGTATTTGTTGAGCAAACTCAAGGTACATGTACTATAATTAGGCCATCACGATACGGTGGGTACGAGTGTGTTACTACCAAAAATTCCTTTTGACTTAGTCGAAACCAATTTGAACAGAGAATAAAGAAGAACAAAGGGGAAAAGACTCCAACCGCCTTTCGACAGCAATGGAAGGATGCTATAGAACTTTCAAAGAAGTCAAAGGGATACTACAACCAAAGTCTGAAAGCTTCAAAACCTTTCGAAGGTGTCGAAAGGATTCTTCAATCAAGATCCAGAAGGTTATTACCTTTCGAAAGAGTTGAAGAAGTTGAAAGCACCCTTCCGCCTTCAGTAACCACCTTTCAAAGCAGATGATTCTACATGCTTGAGGACCTTTCGAATAAGTTAAAGCAACACCTTTCGAAGACAATGAAGATCAACTTTACAATTACACGCTAAACCTTTTGAAACCAAAGGTTTCACCTTCACTCAAGTCAATCAAAAGAAAGTATTGTCTTGAACAACCCTATTCAAAAGCTATAATAAGCCTTTTGAACCAGTCAAAGCCATTGTGATCCAGGAGGGTTCCGCATCAAGTCAGAAACAAGAATTCAGAAACAACCAACACTATCGAAACCACTAAACAAAGCATATCGACAGTGTCGGAAGCTCTTACAAGTCAACACAAAGAAGAGAAGCGCATTCGTTCCTTTTAACAAAGGCGGAAGCATACTTGAGTTATTCGGTAGCTACCTTTTGACCAAGTCAAAAGATTTAGGGTCGACAGGTGCTGACCCGCATCTATAAATAAGACCCAAAGGGTCAGGTTTTGGAGATCCGAACCTTGCTATTTTAAACTTGTGTTTTCTTAATGAAAAGAGCTGTAAACCCTAATTTCCAAATTGATTTGGGGATTTTGAGTAATAAAATCTACTTTAGCTTGTGAATGGGAAGCTGTCAATTTTACAGATTGCTTTAATTTTACTAAAGCTTTTATCAGGTTTAACATTGTGTTTCAGGTATCACTTATATCGAAAGGACCCTTCCGATGCAGTCGAAACCTGTCATATTCAAATAACTTCAGCCATATATTCCAAGCTATCTTTCTCTGGGCTTCAGCTTTCAACAAGGTCGAAACCTAACCTCCAACTATTCAAGCCTTAGAAAACCTAGCCTAATATAAGGTGCCAAAAGATCAAACTTTCGACAAGGTCAAAGCCTCAACTCTAAATTCTTGGTCCAAGTCTTACACCTAAACAACTTCGCTTTTGACAGGGTCGAAACCACTGTCTCAGATTCTTGGGTAAAGTCCTAACCACACAACAACTAAAGCCTTCGACTAGGTCGAAACCATCTAAGGCAAACCTTATCCAGGGTATCTCAACTGAATCGAAAGGAGATCTTTCGAAGGTAAATCCACTCTACTTCATCAGGGTCGAAAGGTCATTAAGGGAAGAAACCAACTGTTACGACTGAGTTGAAAGGTTGACTTAAGCAACTTTTTACTAAAGCAATCTAATCGAAAGGAAATTCAAGGAGGATTTACACATCCCATTATTCTCCATTTACCTAAAGGATAAAATTTGTTCCTTAACACAACTGTGGGGTGTTGACAAGATTTTTGTTAACATTTTGGCGCTATAAGGAGGGCTCGAACCTCCGACTCTATTGAATACCCAACACCACACATCTCTAATCGGATTCTACATTAAGATTGAATATCCAAGACTAAAATTCATCATGAATAGCAAAATCAAAAGATCCGAGCAACAATCCTTGGAACCAAACTTAATTGGATTATCCCAAGAGTTAGCTAATGATAGAATTCTCCAAGAAGAACAATTGCTAAGGATGAAGGCTTTAAGAATCATTTTTGAAAAGAAAGTTGAATCCTATGATCCACTTGAATGGAGTTTAAATCCTTTTCATGTTGGTCCCACCCTAATCTTTGTTTTAGGGGAAAAGAAAAAAGGAAGTGGCAATTTATTTGACTAAATGAGAAAGACAATTCAACACTATCCCAATGGCAGAATTTTTGAGGAAGGAATAATGGCCGATCACAACGCCATTGCACACAAATGGGGTCAAGTCACAAGTGGGACAATATCTACTTCGGAGCCCCAAAGAGTATTAAAGAGAAAACCAGTTAGCAAAGGGGAAATTCCAGAGCCAAATAACAAAAGATTTAAGAGCCATCCTCAATAAACAAGTTTCAAGTCAAGACTTCCTAAAGAGTGCAATTTAACAACATCCATTGAGAATTCTTACTTGCTAACAAAGGATGAGCATAATTATTGGCCATCACAAAAGAAGAAACTAAAATATAAAAGGAATGTGGGAGGATCCTATTTCCATTACCACATGATGAATGGTTATAAAACTAATCACTGCAGAGCCTTGGAAGGGATGATAATCAACTTCTACCGTTAAGCCAAAATTTTTGAGTTTGTAAAGAAATACTAAATGAGATCAATAAAAAGCTACCTTTCTTTAAAGAGAATCTATATGGTTGGGAGTGAAATGCTCCTTATATTTGGATACTACCTAAGATGGTAGAAAGCTTCTATCTGCGCCAAGATAGCCAGGGCAGAGCACCTCTTGAAGGGAGGGCGGAGTAAGCCTTTAACCGCGCCATAAGATGGCTAGGTTAAAGTATCAGACAAGCCCTTGGTCGTGCCTTGGGTCAGGTCAAGGCACCTCCTAGAGGGAGGATGGAGTAAGCCTTTATCCGCGCCATATGATGGCCAGGGTAAAGCACCGAACAAGCCCCTATCCGCGCCACACTATAGCCAGGGCAGGGCGTGTAACAACCCGCATATTTTATGATTTTATATTTAAATATTTTATTTAAATATAGCGTCGTTAATCGGATTAAAGTCTGGAAAGCTACTTTTTGCAAACGATCGAATTGGGACTCGAGACCACTTCCATTAAGTCCAAAATGGCATTTGCGACTTTTTTGAGTATAAGCTTCGATATGTTTGGAGTGAGTTGAATTTTGCTATTTTTTGTTGGGCTTTTTGGGTTTGGGTTTCAGCCCACTAACCCTACTTATTACTCTAACTCTTTAACTCTTCATCCATTCACTCTCCAAACACTTTAGCTCAGCTGAAAATGCGGGAAGAGAAAAAGAATTAGAAATTCCAAGCCCTAGATTCATTTGCAAACTCCATTTCTTTCTCCAAAATCAAGGAGAAGCTTAGTTAAGCCTTCTTTTCACCTTCTCCATCTATCTCTCTCTCTAATTTCAGAAAATTCCTAAACCCTAATTTAGGAAATACTTGTTTTGATCTTAGATTGAAGCTTGTAGAGTTGAAGTGAAGAGTGATTGATCTTTTCCTTGTGTTTGAGCTTCTTATCTTTGTTTTGTGTTAAAAAGCTGAGTTTTTGAACTCACATCTTTGTCTATTTCTATCATTGTTGTTAGGTATGAATTCCTAACATCAATTCATGATCATTTGCTTTGATTTGAATTGATTTGGTGAACATTTCAATTTTTGGTGTTTTGAAGTCAAAACTTTGAAAATCCTAGCTTTGATTTATGAACATGCTTTTGGTGGCGTATCGAAGAGCCTATAGGGCTGGGCTGTCGATTGGCAAAAACCCCTAAAGCCCATTGCTCGTCCGATTGCAAATGGTGAGAGTTTGCTCTTCATTTGATAGGCTGGAAAAGAGTTCCAGTGCCAGCCAGTCGACTGGCCTCTGAAGTCAGTCGACTGACTGCAGGGTCTGAAATTTTCGGGTTTCTGGATCTGTCGACTGACTGCTGAGGCCAGTCGACTGCCCTGCTTGTTTTTGCCTATTTTTGCCTATTTTGCTTGGTTTCCAATTACAATCGATTCGTGTCGATTCCAATTATCTGTTATTGCATATTTGTATTTGATGATTCCTTTTTGATTTCATACATGGTTTTTTTTATAAAATGATCTTTTCAAATTGTATTAAAAGCTCGTTTCTCCAATTTATAATTTCTATTTAAAACACACACAATTTTGCACTTCGAGCGACGAGGGAGGAGAATTAAATGATTAGATAAAACACGTGCTATGAACACGTGTGTTCATCTTTTCAGTTAATTCCTAATCTATTCGTTTGACCGTTTTGACCTTTGGGTCTGGTTTACCGATGGGATGAGGTAACTTTGTACTGCTTTCAGTGTGAAATTGACTAACGGTTAGTAAACTGTTTAGTGCGAACGTGTGGTAAGGGACTCATGTTAACAATTTTCGGGTTCCTTTCTGAGAGTTGTGACACATTCCGCCAGTTAGTAGTGTCCAGTACTGGGCCTTCGGACCTTCGCCACTACGGTTTGTTGCCTTCGGGGTTTGTTGCCTTCGGGCTTGAGCCTTCGGGGTTTATTGCCTTCGGGGTTTATGGACTTTGGGCTTGAGCCTTCGAGGTTTGTGGCCTTCGGGCTTGAACCTTCGGGGTTTGTTGGCTTCAAGTATGTTGCCTTCGGGCTTGTACCTTCGGGTTTGTGCCTTCGGGCTTGTTACCTTCGGATTTGTGGATCCTTGTTATACAGTACTGAGCTCGAGCATCTTTTGTTTCTTTGACAATTATATTTCCCTAGTGTATCGCCTTTCTGGGTAGGTTCTTTGAACCACACGATATATAGCGATTACCTTGTGGAAACTTGTGTTACCTTTATTAGTATTTGTTAGTTGCCTTTTGGCTTGTTTTGGGATATGATATCCTTTGTTTATTTGAGTTGCCGATGATATGAGGCTTGTTTTGATTCATCTTTTGTTAGATGATTTGGTTATCTCTTTTGGAGATATTTGTGGTATTTTATGACCTTGTATGTTCATTATCATTTAGTTTATCTATTTGATTTGTTTAGCTAGACTGACCCGTGTATTTTATACTCGGGTCAGACCGAGATGTTTCAGGTTAGGTACTTTGGACTTAGCCTCTTTTGCTTCCGCATGGACTATTCTGCTAGTCCCTTTTTGTTATAGCTTTTTGTGTAGTCCTTTTTGTCTGTAACTCTGATATGTATTCTATTGACTCGCCTGTGTATTGTGGTTTGCTTTACCACTTGACATGTATCATTTTGTAAACTCTGTGATGTATCTGTATGTTAACGGTAAAAGTTGAACGCTAACACCCGGTGTGTGTAGTAATGTTGTGAAAGCACCACCCGTAATACGGGAATAAGAAATAAGCAATAAAATAGCAGAAAACAGTAAAAGACAACGATTTTATAGTGGTTCGGCCATTGATCAAGCCTACGTCCACTTTGAATTCCTTTATTGCTGATTTTGGTTACAAGATGATACAATGCACTCAAAAATACGATACACTTTGATCACAAAAACACTCTAGACTAATAGCTCAAACTTCGATGATGAAACTTGTTGAATCCGTGTCGAATGTGCAAAATCTCTCTCGAAGCCTGTTGTAGTGTCTTGAATGTTTGGAGTTCTTCAAGTGTTGGACGAGTTAAGAATTCTGCAGAGTAATGGCGCTTCAGAGAACGATCGGCCCAAAAGTCCCCTCCATGTTGGAGTTAGTTTGGTATTTATAAAGAAATCCTGTGCCTGGGTCGTAGGTCGTGACCGACTTAAGAACAGGTCGTAGGTCGCGGGCGACCTAAGAGGCATAGGCTACAACTTAACAGCTTGCTCTGGATCATTCGAACACACTGACAAGGCATAGGTCGTTGGTGACCTAGTAGGTATGGTGAGCGACCTAGAGGAAAGCGGCATAGGGAGTTATCTCGGCTTGTACAAACTGGGTAGTAAGTCTTAGGTCATGGACGACCTAAGATAGGTCGTAAGTCGTGTTGCCTTTGCGCTGATAGTTAGGTCGCACTCTTATTTCTAGGGTTAGGTCTTTAAGTCCTTTCTGGTGTTAGGTCGTTGAGTCCTTTCTGGTGTTAGGTCGTTGAGTCCTTTCTGGTGTTAGGTCGTTGAGTCCTTTCTGGTGTTAGGTCGTTAAGTCCTTTCTGGTGTTAGGTCGTTGAGTCCTTTCTGGTGTTAGGTCGTTAAGTCCTTAGGTCGTGAAGCTTCTTAGGTCGCGAAGTCTCTTAGGTCTTGAAGTTCCTTAGGTCGTGGAGTTTTAGGTCGCTCAAAAATTGGAGTTAACACTTGCCCCTCGAAGTACAGGCCGATGTCATAGGTCGTGTGCTTCGACTTAACTTTGCTAGGTCGTGAGCGACCTATAAACTCATATTGTCTAGCACGCCCATTCGTCTCCTTCTTGCTCTATATAAACTGTTAGGTCGCCCCTTCCTCCCTACCTTACTGCTCTGATTTCCCACTGCCATTGACGAATCTCCGAACTTCCAAAGGCGAATTCAATCCATTTAGTCGTCGATTCATCTCTACCAATATACTACGTAAGTGAATTCGATCTCTATTCCACCATAATCGCCGCTCAATCGTGAATCCATGTTTTCTGACCCAAGTCCAATTTCATGTGTCGTGCTTCATTTTGAACGGTCATTACAATCGATTTCTGATCGTCGTTTGATATGTTGTTGTGATTCATGAAGGCACGGTAACATTTATGATGGATCAGAGGGATTTGGAATCGATTTTCTGGGTGGTTTGGTGGTTTGTGGAGATGAATGAAATTCACGAAGAGTACGGTAGATTTCTTTGTAATGGTGATATCGGGTCTAGTAAGTGATTGCATGGAGAGGAAGTCAGTGACCTATCAGATCTGAGCGACCCAAAAATTAGGTCGTGTTGGGATTTTTGCGACCTAAGTCTTACGACTCAAGAATCCTGACCGACCTAAGAATTCCTGCGACCTAAATAAAGCTGAACAACCTTCTGCGACTTAACCCTTTTGACATATAGGTCGCGGCCGAGCTAACACTTTGAACATTTCCTGCGACCTAAGAATTCCTGCGACCTAAACAAAGCCGAACATCTCCGACCTATGCTAGGTCATGAGCGACCTAGGACTTGAACCGTTTGGACTTGATTGAGCTTTGAGCAGAACAACTTATCAATTGACCGACCTAATTTCTGCGGCATAAGCTCTAGGTCGCAATCGAGTTAGGACTTGACAAATTTGCATTGCCTTGAACTTTCTGACTTGCACAGTACGATCTAAGAAAGGCTCCAACCTATGCTAGGTCGCTGGACGACCTATGACTTGTAAAGTTCTGGGAGAATTTGACTGAACTCGAGCTTGAACTGTGTTGCACTTTTTTGTAGATCGTTTTAACTTTAATGCTAATAACCTGTTAAACACAATATTTGCAGAAAACTGGGACGAATATACTGCCATTGACTGCCCACATCGAATGACAGATTAGTCGATAAAGAATAATCAACTTAAAGGAACTGTGCGAACGAAATGCTGCAAACTAATCAATTCAAGTGAAGTATTAAAGCAAAGCTAAAATAATCAACAAAAGCTGATCTGTTTGCATTAACACTGCACTTGAGTTTTAAATTACAAGTCCTGAAATCTTGTAATCGACCAATTGTCAACTAGTTTAATTCCAGTTATGTTTACTTGTTATTTTTATTAGTTCTGCACAACACTTCACACTTTTTAGGAAACATGCACCTTCATATTTGAATATCCAGTTCCTTGTGTAGAATGGCATCTCAACAAGAAGATACAGGGCCAGTTGGAGAAGCTTTTCTGATTGCTAACCCATTGATTGATCCTCCGGGAAGGACTTCTACCACCTTGAGCCATAAAGTTTTCAGACAATTGTGTATCCAGTTCGGCATTGCCAAGACAAATGCTTTATTTCTTGGAGCAAACGATACTGCTTACAGGCCACCTCTTGGTTTTGTTGCAGTTAATCGTTAGATGTGCTTAAGCGGAGCTATTCCTCCCTTTAATGATTTTCTCCGACAGATTCTTCTTCGATTGACTATCTCTCCCTTCCAGCTACACCCCAACGGTTATGCCATAATAACGGGGTTGTGTGTGCTGTTCAGAAGAACGCTAAACCGTCTTCCAAGTTTTGAGTAGATTTGCTATTTGTGCACCTTTGTAAAGAACAAAGATCACCCTTCGATTATACTTGTAAGAGGCGCGAGAAACCGTAGATTGATTCTAGACTTGCCAGATAGTGCACACGGGATTTTGAGTCAATTCTTCTTCGTCCGCTGTCCACCGGGATTCTATGCCGTCTGGAGAGTCGGAAGTAAGATTACTTTTCTCCATTCACTTCATTTTCCGAACTTCTCGAAACTCGAATTGTCAAATGCTTAACTTCATTCTTTACCTTTTGCAGCACTTCCTCCTCCACTTCGAGATCCCAGCCTTAAGTCAACCTTAGACACTTTGAGTGCTGTGGCTGCTGAAGAGAGAAGTGCCAAATTTTTGCTGAAAGACGAGTTTTTGCACCAGTACGGTCTTCAACACTCTTCCCGGTCTACTCAGATTCATGAAGTTTCTGACCCTCAAGCAGGGACATCGGATGCCCCAGTTTCTGCAGAAGAGATGGCTCTGAAAGAACCTACTATAGATACTACATTAGTGAAGTGTTCTACTTTTATTAATATTGCGGGGTCGTCCGGTAAACCTTCACTTTCCCCAGTGATCGAAGAAGGAGTTGAGAAAGAAGATTCCGCCGAGCACGACGGTGGAGATACTTTCGATGATCTAAGCAACTTAATGATAACTTCGCAAGAGCTCTTTAAGGATGACCCTATTACCGCCAAAGTTACTTCTTCAGCAATTGAGGCGACATCTGCCTTGCAGCTAACTCCGTCAACCCAAGAGTTAATGCCAGCTGCAAAAGTTGACGTCACCCCCAAGCCAAAGAGTGGTTTGTAGCTCGACGCGCATAGTTTACACTCCACACACACTTAGAATTTTTCGGCACTTATATGCACTTAAGTTCCTTTTCTTGGTTATCTCTAAGACTTGTCTTCTTTTTTTTACTTTCAGATTCTTCGATGGGGCGAAGTGGCTCATATTATGACAAATTCCGGCACCATGGAAGCCGTGAGAATTATGATTTTAGGAGCTATCTCACTGCCCCAAGGGAAACAGATGAAGAAAGAGCTGCTAGAAAAGCTCATGAAAGGCGAACTTATGAGGAGCAGCAAAGAAGAAGAGATGATCGACGCGACTCTTCTCACAGAAGCGATGATTCTCATAAGATGAAATCCCTTGATGATAAGGGAAAGAGTTACCTTGTCGATGATCTGAGCAAGCGGATCAAACATAGTGACGCGTTTGAAATTTCCGAAAAAACCCCTACTTCAATTCCTCTTGATATCCCCTCTGATTCTCCTGCTCTCTAGAAATCTGACATTCAAACGATTATCAACAGGCCTCAGTATCAAGTAAAGGATTCTCCTCCCACACTTCAGAACCGATTTCCAAATTGGTGTTTAAAAGGAGTTCGCTTTGACTTAGACTTGGTTCCTATTGACAAGCAGGCCATGCTGAAGAATCTCGATGCTGTTAAGCTTGACATTGAGAGAATGTCTGGATGGTAGAAACTGGTTGATGAGCTTCAAAGGGTTAATCGCATGAACCTTGAAGCCATTCTGACTATGGAGAATGATAAGTCAGAATGGGATAAAATTTGTAAGCAACACGATGCTGAAATGAAGAGCATCACTGATGACTATGGGAGATTTGAAGCTGAAGTTGAAAGACTAAAGAACGAGCTTACCACTTCTTCCACTTCTTACTCGCAAAAGGAAGAAATGCTCCAAAAGCAAGTTCGAGATGCCCATGCTGCTCAACGAGATGCTGAAGCGAAACTTGAAGCAGAGCAGCACGTTACTGGGAAATATCGCGATGACGTCGCTCAGCTTCTAGAGAAAGTTAGCTCCCAAGACTTGGAAATTACAAGGCTGCAGTCTCAGTTGTTAAAGGCTGAAAGAGAGCGCGACGAAGCTATCGCCGGCAAAACTGTAGCCGAAGAATCTCATGAGGCAACCAAAGCCACCATTAACACCACTTTATTCGACTTTTATATCCACAACGTCTTGGGGCGCGGAAGTCTCTTGTTTTTAGGGCCGGAATATGAAGTCACCTTGGCTGAGGTATGGGAGGCGATAATCGATATGCTTGGTGGTGCCGGTTATGCCGAAGCAGATCTTGAAGCAACTTATTCAGATGAAAATGCCCATGCTGCACTTGCTAAGGGAAAGAAGCAACTTGCCTAAGCGCGAGCCGAAGCGACGGGAGAGAAGCCTTCCGAAAAAGAAATACTTCTTACTGCCCCTGTTCGTACTTCGGTTTCAGCTAATGTCGATATTATTGGCTCCAGTTCACACTCTTCGCCTCCTGCTAAAGTCGACAAAGAAATTGTGACCACTCCCGCCGAGGAAGAGCCCCCAGAAGATATTGAGGCTTAGAAATTCGAGATTGATCTTGCAAAGCCGACTTCTCCAGGTAACATTGATGTTGAACCAGGTCAAGCGGACTACTTGTTTGCTTCAACCGAGTTTGATGAATTTCTCGATTGTTACTTAAGTCTCGATGAACCAATATCTTCCCTTTTTCCAGAGAATACTGATTTTAACTTCTTTTCTTCTGTAGCGGAAGCACCGGAAGCTGCGCAAACTTCTCCTTCTTCGGCTGCCGTTCCTCCTTCTTCTCAAGTTACTCCTCTTTCTACTTCTCAACCAGGATCGCAAGAAGATAAAATAGAAGCCCTCAAAGACTTGGACGATCCGGTTGTTTCGCAAGAGCAAAAGACTAGGGAACTTGAAGAAGGCGAAAAGACCCCGGAGCAAACTTATGATGACGACACAAAGCTTTCTGAGTTTTTTACTCTGGGAAAAGAGTCTTCTTCAAAGAGGAAAGGGAAGCGCGCAATGAAGAAGAAGAAGAAGAGCACTTTGGCTGATGAAGAAAATGTTGAAGAAGATCCAGCTGCTCCTCTTTCTCCTTCCTCTCCGACCCATCCACAATGGCTTCCAAAACTAGTTATCAAGCCGGGAAAGAGCTCTAAGGATGGCAGGAAGAAGGAATGATAAGCTGGACTCTAGGCTTCTTGTTTTGCTTTTTGCTTTTTGCATTTATTGTCCGGAGTTTGTGCGGATACCGGCCTCCGCTTATCGAAACCTGCACATGTACAAAAATTTCATAGTATGGAATAAAAACAATTCTTTTTACTTGTACAATTTCTTGTCAGTATATGTGTGAATGCTTTTATTCCTTGTTTTTGCACAAGTTTCTTTGTATGATATTGTAATGAGCTCGTGGTATGATGTTCGAGCGTTGTTTTTATTAACATGGCGATATTATGTATTATGCCCCCATACCATGGCTTATTGCAATATTCTGGAAAGACTTGTACTCTTATTTTTAGAGAATAATTCTTCCGTTTTGAGGAAATATTATTCTGCTTTAATAGAGTACGCCTTGCATCAAATAAGTTTTCTTTTGAAAGAACACTTCTACTTTCAGGGATGATCACTTTTACTTGTTAAAAAGTGGATTCCCCTATGCAGTGAAGCGGGCTTCTAAAGAATGTTTTGATCTGTTTCTCAGAAAGTTATATTCCATCATTGAATGGATCCACATGACAGACGTCAGCTGTTTTACCGGATACTTGTTTGTACAAATAATCATAAGTATTCAGCTGCGGCTTGGAATCTTCTTTTTGAGAAGATGCTCCTTGAGTGATTTCGTCAACAAAGTTTTTGGATGTGCCTTGTTAAAGGGCTTTGTTTATCATTTGCCTCTGAAGAGGGCTTGTTTGATATGCCTTTGGGAAGGGCATTTTGTTATGCCTCGAGAGAGGGCTCCTCCGAAGAGTTGTGCTTCCGAAGAGGGCTTGTGCTTCCGAAGCAATTTTCTGCTTACGAAGAAGTCTTGTACCTCCGAAGCAATTTCTTGCCTACGAAGAGGGATTGTGCCTCCGAAGAATTTTCTTGCCTACGAAGAGGGCTTGTGCTTCCGAAGCAAGTTTCTGCTTACGAAGAAGTCTTGTACCTCCGAAACAATTTCTTGCCTACGAAGAGGGATTGTGCCTCCGAAGCAATTTCTTGCCTACGAATAGGGCTTGTGCTTCCGAAGCAAATTTCTGCTTACGAATAAGTCTTGTACCTTCGAAGCAATTTCTTGCCTACGAAGAGGGAGTGTGCCTCCGAAGCAATTTCTTGCCTACGAAGAGGGATTGTGCTTCCGAAGCAATTTTCTACTTACGAAGAAGTCTTGTACCTCCGAAACAATTTCTTGCCTACGAAGAGGGATTGTGCCTCCGAAGCAATTTCTTTCCTACGAAGAGGGCTTGTGCTTCCGAAGCAATTTTCTACTTACGAAGAAGTCTTGTACCTCCGAAGCAATTTCTTGCCTACGAAGAGGGATTGTGCCTCCGAAGCAATTTCTTGCCTACGAAGAGGGATTGTGCCTCCGAAGCAATAGCACGAGGACTCTGAGGAGTAGCATGGACTCCGAAGAGTAGCACGCGAACTCGGAGGAGTAGCATTTGGACTCCGAAGAGTAGCATTTGGACTCCGAAGAGTAGCAGTTGGACTCCGAAGAGTAGCACGAGGACTCGGAGGAGTAGCATGGACTCCGAAGAGTAGAACGTGAACTCGGAGGAGTAGCATTGTGTCCTTTCACCATCTGTTCCTTAGCGATTCCTTGTTATCACTTCAAGTACATGCCCCACTCTTTTGCAAGTTGCTTGCTTTCTGCCAGAGAGATGTACTTTGTTGTTGAGTGATTTATGGGAATCGCTGAGTCTTGTGATGTGTTGAATAAGTAAGCTTTGCTTTGATAGCCTGCAATATTAAATAGACATTTTAGCAATATATTTAAGATGTTTGCATATCGAAATGAAACAGGCATTATAGAGCATTAGAACACAAGATTTAAAATTATTTATTATTAATCCGCACTGATTTCTCAGCGGTTTACAATACAAGAGTTATACTTCCATCATCATTTTACAAATTTAAGCAACGCTGTTAAGTAAAAATTAGATGCAAGTGATTGTTGTTCCGGAGTCTCGGGATTGAATTTGCATTTTTGCTGGAATCATTGTTTCTGATCCGTATGCCGGTTAGAATGGAGTGTGGTCATCTGTTGTGTCAGGACCCCCTGTGACAACATTAATGACAAGCCTTTCGGAATCTTGCACTGCAGTGTTGTTGCCAGAGCCAGATCGATGGACAGGATGTTGTTGCCCCTGAGTGGATGAGGTTGGGTCGACTCCGTTGTTCTTCACATATTGCTTCAGTTTACCCTGTTTCAGCAACTCTTCAATCACATTTTTTAACTGGCGACATTGGTTAGTGTCATGGCCAGGTTGGTTGTGAAATTGACAGAATTTCCCATTATTCACTTCACCTCCCCTCATCTCAGGCGGTTTGGGATACTTGATGACATCTTTCATTGTGAAAAAGATATTTTCCGGTGTGTCAGTTAAGGGGGTGAAATATGAAGGATTAAAGCGATGAGGTTTCTTCTCATTCCCCTGCTTCTTTTCTCCATTATTTTCCCTTTTATGGTTTCCAGATTCTCTTTTGTTAGGAACAACATTATTATTCTTGACTTTGGCAACAACTGCTTTCGCTGGTACATGAAGGCTTTCTAGGCGCAAGAATTCGTCGGCCTTTTTATAAATCTTCTCAAGCGAATTCAGTTCTTTCATTTTCAACCATCTTCCGAATTCACTAGATTTGTTGATGGCTCGCATCAGGTAAGTCAGGATCATACGGGGTTCTGCATTATCCACTTCGGCTAGGGCTACATTGAAACGGTTCAAGAAAGATCTGATAGATTCTCCGGGCCCTTGTTCAAGGCTGGACAGCGACATTATATCCTTAGTTTTTGAAGCATACAACCTGAACTGATCCTTGAATTTTTGAGTTAAGTCAGAGAATTGATCTATGGACCGAATTGGTAGCTTGGTGAACCAAAGTAGAGCCACTCCTTCCAAGTACACTGGAAAGTATCGGCATTTTATCTCATCTGATGCCCTTGCACCGGTCATATGCCAATCGTACTTGCATAGAAACTGGTTTGGGTCACTGGTGCCCCTGTAAGCCGGGATAGTAGGAGGTACAAGTTTTCTTGGAACTTCTTTCAGGATCCTTTCAGTAAACGGAGTTCTGCTTGGAGCAAATCCCAATCATTCTCATTGTCTTCTCTCTACATGCTCTCTTTCATGATTCGGCGAACCATCCCTGATAGGTATTCCTCATTGTTTAGAGGCATCGCTGGGCAGACATCAGCCGTTCTTTCAGACGTTTGCCTGGGAAAATGCTCGACAAAAGTTGGCTGCGGCCTTGGGCCTTCAGCTTGGAAAGGTGGCGCTTTGGCGGTGCCAGCTGCTCTTTGAGGAATATCTTTCTCTTGGGAATTATGAGCATCTTCAGTGAAGACTGTTTCATTGTTTTCCGGTTGTCGATTTGCCACAAGTAGAGCGTTTAATATGTCCATCATCAAAGCATTTTTGGTTTCAATCTGCTGGTATAATCCTGACACTATGTCGTCTAATTCAGCCCTTGTGACTCCAACGATAGGAGTTGCCTCGTTTGCTGTTGGGGAAGCGGAGGTTCCCTCATGAGGATTTCCGGATCTGGAAGATCTACCCTTTCTTCCAGGAGCCATGATCTCAGATAGATTTCTGGTCTTGAAAGAAACTTTTTCCACGAACTTTTGTGAAGCAATGGTGGATGTATTCTTAAGTTCAACTCTCAGTGAAAGCACCAAAATGTTAACGGTAAAAGTTGAACGCTAACACCCGATGTGTGTAGTAATGTTGTGAAAGCACCACCCGTAATACGGGAATAAGAAATAAGCAGTAAAATAGCAGAAAACAGTAAAAGACAGCGATTTTATAGTGGTTCGGCCATTGATCAAGCCTACGTCCACTTTGAATTCCTTTATTGCTAATTTTGGTTACAAGATGATACAATGCACTCCAAAATACGATACACTTTGATCACAAAAACACTCTAGACTAATAGCTCAAACTTCGATGATGAAACTTGTTGAATCCGTGTCGAATGCGCAAAATCTCTCTCGAAGCTTGTTGTAGTGTCTTGAATGTTTGGAGTTCTTCAAGTGTTGGACGAGTTAAGAATTCTGCCGAGTAATGTCGCTTCAGAGAAAGATCGGCCCAAAAGTCCCCTCCATGTTGGAGTTAGTTTGGTATTTATAGAGAAATCCTGTGCCTGGGTCGTAGGTCGTGACCGACTTAAGAACAGGTCGTAGGTCGCGGGCGACCTAAGAGGCATAGGCTACGACTTAACATCTTGCTCTGGATCATTCGAACACACTGACAAGGCATAGGTCGTTGGCGACCTAGTAGGTATGGTGAGCGACCTAGAGGAAAGCGGCATAGGGAGTTATCTCGGCTTGTACAAACTGGGTAGTAAGTCTTAGGTCGTGGACGACCTAAGATAGGTCGTAAGTCGTGCCGCCTTTGCGCTGATAGTTAGGTCGCACTCTTCTTTCTAGGGTTAGGTCGTTAAGTCCTTTCTGGTGTTAGGTCGTTGAGTCCTTTCTGGTGTTAGGTCGTTAAGTCCTTTCTGGTGTTAGGACGTTGAGTCCTTTCTGGTGTTAGGTCGTTAAGTCCTTTCTGGTGTTAGGTCATTGAGTCCTTTCTAGTGTTAGGTCGTTAGGTCCTTAGGCCGTGAAGCTTCTTAGGTCGCAAAGTCTCTTAGGTCGTGAAGTTCCTTAGGTCGTGAAGTTCCTTAGGTCGTGGAGTTTTAGGTCGCTCAAAAATAGGAGTTAACACTGTATATGTGAAAATGTATGTGATGATCTACTGTTCTATGAGGTGTATTACATTTGAGTTGTTATATTTTATTCTGATAGACCCTTCAGCCACCTATGGCTTTGTATTAAGTATTTATTGGATATGTCGATTTCTTTAATTAAGGAGTGGCAATTGTCGGCGTATTCAATAGATAATTAAGACAAGGGTATAGATGGTCGTTCCTATCCAGCTCTATTCTCCGTATTAGCAGATGGTGTTACTTAGTAATACTCTTTGCTAATGTGGGTCTCGGAGTGGGGCGTTACAGTTTGGTATCAGAGCCGAGTTCAGAAAAAAATATGATAAACATAGAACAGAGACACATATTATGGTACATCAAAGTGTAGTATGAATGTTACGAATCTTTGAATCATCGTGCCATAGGAATTAATTCGAGTCTTCGTACCGTTCTATCCTATTTTCTTTTTATGATACCTTGTTTTATCAATCATGTTTGTTTGATATTCATTTTAAGAATAACCTTTTTCCTCTTCTGTCCTTTTTCTTTCTTTCTTAAAGAAGAAGAGATGGTTAGATCTGGCAGTCCCAACGCCGGTCAATCCAGCAGTCCTTCTCTGGATGGCGTATTTATGACTGCTCAACAACTTTTGGATCTTGTAAAGAACCAAAGGTTTATCTGTGCTTTAGGTAAGAACCCCGAAAAGGTTTTACCTCTGAAATTAGAAGTGCCTTTCGACCAGTTAGTATATATCGCTCTTCGACTTGAAAAGGCCAATAAAGATAATGATGTTGAAGTTGTGGATGCCAAACAAAACTTCAACATCAACGGGAAGAGGCATATTAAGTTAAAAAGTCCTAATCCCAACAAAAAAGGGAAGCAGGAATTTTTCCCTTCCAAGAAGAAAAAGCCTGTTGAATCTGGTTCTAACTCTCAATCTGCTGGAACACCTTCCATTCAGAAGTTTTTCAATTGTGGTTCTCCTAATCATATGATCCGAGATTGTCCTAAGCCTCTACTCTGCCGTTATTGCAAGAAGGAAGGTCATCGTATTTCTACCTGCCCTACTGCTCCTGCTAATGTCAAGTCTGGCAAGCTTTATGTTGCTAAAGCTTCTGGAGGTTCCTCTCAGCCCAGAGGTAATTCTCCTTCTATCCTTGATGGCATTATTATGTTTTGTGATCATTCTATTTGATTTCTTTTGATACGGGTGCCTCCCGCTCTTTTATATCAAAAGAACTTGTTGATTCTTTTCTTTAAATATTGTGGGTTTGATGACTTCGCTGAGAATTGCGAATCGGGTTGGTGGATCCACAACACTCAGTTTGCTTTGTTCAAATGTCGAGATTATTTTTGTGATTATTCTTTTCGAGCCGATTTACATATTATGTGTTATTTAGGCTTCGAAATTGATTTTTGGGAAAGGATTGGCTTAATTATTATGAAGGCCATATCCTATGTCCAATGTGGACTATTTATCTTCGACATCTTCAATTTGTTGAGCTGATTACTTTTGATCTTAATGATTTTGAGTTCCAAATTCGGTGATATCATTTTAATTCTTCAAACTCACTTGATGAGGAAAGTGTTATTTCTCTCATTCAAGTAGTTTGTGGATTTTCCGGTATATTTGAGCTTGTCTTAGGATTATCACCTAAGCAATCTTTTGAATGGTGCTAAGGTCTTTTCAGTTCGACCTTGCCACCGGTTTTCTTCAGCTACGAGTTGCAGAACGTAGCATCCTCTTACCGCATTCCGCACTCGTTGTGATTTTTGTGTTTGGTTCGTTATGTCATTCGGTATGACGAACCTTCTACCTTATTTCATCCATTTTGTGAATCGAGTATTCTACGAATATCTCGATTAGTTTATCCTTATATTTATTGATTTTGGATGAAAATAACAAATTTAAAATTTGCAAATCTTTTTAATAAGATATTTATAAGTATACTTGGGTTTTGTTCTTAAACGAGCAAAGAGTATTTGTAAATTTTATAAGAGACATGGTTATCATATATAAGATAATTTTGTGTTGTTTTGCCCATTGAGTGCTTTAAGAATTCTGGTCGATGCGCTTGATCAACGTTACCGATAGGAATCTCCTAAACGCTATGATGAGACAGTCAAACACAGTAAATTCTTGTAAAAAGTTAATTTTTCTAAAAAGATGAATATATATATAAAGTTAATTATGATTTTGGAAAGTTTTAGCTTTTCGGGAAGGAGCTTTGCACTGAAGGTCCCTATTTTTGATGTTGTTGTAAGAAAAGTCCCTATGATAATGAGTATGTAAATTAAGTCCCTATTTTTTTTCTAAATCAAAACGTGCAAACTATCTTGCGCTTTTCTTATAGAAAGTGCAAGTTAACTTGCGCTTTTGAAAAAAAAAAAAATTTGAAAAATTCAAAATTTTCAAAATATAATTCAAAATCAAAAAGCGCAAACTAGCTTGCGCTTTCCTGATAAAAAGTGCAAGTTAACTTGCGCTTTTCAAACATTTTAAAATTTTCGAAAATTTTAAAATTTCAAAAAAATTTCAAAATCAAAAAGCGCAAACTGGCTTGCGCTTTCTAGCGCTTTCTATCAGGTTAGCGCAAACTAGCTTGCGCTTTCCATCAAGTTAACTTGCATTTTTCTAAAATTTCAAAAAATTTCAAAAAAATTCAAAATAAAAGCGCAAACTAGTTTGCGCTTTCCTAATAGAAAGCGATAGAAAGCGCAAGTTGTTAAATTTTTCAAAAGTTTTAAAATTTTCAAAATTTTCAAAAAAAAAATCATAGTCAAAAAATTGCAAGTTAGCTTGCATTTTCAGTCAGAAAAATGCAAAACACCCTCCCTTTTCTATTTTTCAAAAAATAGGGACTAAATTTACATATTCGTATCTACAGGGACTTTTCTTATAACAACATCAAAAACAGGGACCTGTGACACTTTTTGTAGGATCTAGATTAACCCTAAGGGGGGGTGAATAGAGTTATAGCAAATTTTCTTGAATTAAACACGAAATCAAACTGCAGATAAATAAATATGCTGAAAAGTAAATCACACACAAAATTTACCCAGCTTTGGCAACCCCTTCCTACTGCTGCATTCCCAGATTTCTATTAGAATTAAACAGTATCCCGCTTACAAACACTCTAACAGACTCGCACACCCTGCGACCGCCTATAGAGTTTTGCAAACTCGCAAACCCTGCTCACTGAACTAATTCTAACCAGACAATCTAACACTACCTAAACCCTAGGTGGTGATTTACCCTGATTTAATTTGAAAAGTACAAACTTAAAAACAGAAAATAAGAGCAAAATTAAATCTAAACTTGAAAACTATTTTGCTCTTTAAAATAACCTGGCCCAAAATAATAAGCAAAAAAAACTAAAGCCCTTAATTTATCAAGCCCAAAATTAAAATGTCGGCCCCCTTTTCATATTTATCGGCCCGCTTTCTTTTATTTGATGGAATTGAGAAATGGCGGCTTCGATTCTTATTTCCTCTGAAATTTGGGCTTTGGCTCTTCGTTGTTTCTCTGTAATTTGGGGCTTCTGATTGATGTTCAAAGATGTCGCTCGAATTCGTTGCTCTGTTGATTAACTTTGCTCCGCTACTTACCAGTTGCTTGCCTTGAGATAACTGAGTTATTTGATCGTTGGCTTCGGTATGTGATTTCTGCTCTGTTGCTTTTCTTTGATTTATGCTTGAACTCGATTATTCTTGCTTCGCTCTGTTCTCTTCAAGTCGATGATGATTTTTGGGTCTGTATATATAGGGTTTTCGAAACCCTAATATCTCGTCTGAATTGATTTACTTGATTCCCACGTTGTTAAAACTTTCCCTTAATATGTTTGCTATTTTGAGAAGGTACTTCGTACCCACGGTTTTGATTTTGTGACGTTCGATCATTCTTTGATTGTCATTCCAGAAACTTTCCTAAATTATTTTTGACTTTGACTATTTTAATTTGTTAACTCTTGATTAAAACTATGGCTTTGATTTTGTGATATCTTTTGGTTTTCTGGCTTTCTGTTCCTCACTGTTTCGACTTGTTTACTGTTGATCACGATCTTGTCTCTGACCATCTGTGATTTCGTCAGTTTCACTGGTACATTGTTTTTGTGACTTTCTGGCTTCTTTGATATAGATTGTGATTTCGTCATTCATACAGTTTCATTGGTACATTGTTGTTCATCCCTGAGTTTTTGCTTTACTGTTTGGTGATGATTACCTGACTTTGGCTTCTCTGTGAGCTTCGTCTCTGATCATCTTCTTTGGCCATCTGGGTTTATCCCTGACTTTGGCTTCTCTGTTTGGTGACGTGCATGTGTTTCCCTGTGCACTTATTGTGCACCAACTTGTAGTTGTTTCTGGCCATTCTTTGTGCTACTGTATTGACCAGTTGCTTGTAGTTCATCCATGAGTCACTTGTTCACTTGATTCATTTATGTTCATCCTTGAGCACTTTTATACTTGCTGCCTTGTTGGATTAGTGTACATGTATTCACTACTTGCTTGTAGTTGTTTCTGTTTTGTAGCATCTAGTTTTATTTAGAATCTGCACTTGTGTAGACAGTTAATCATTTTGACTTCTTTGGCTTGTCACCATTCATGTATTTGGTCTGGTTTAATGTGCATGTGTTCACTGTCTTGAGTTTATTGGTGTCATTTGTGCATTTGTCACTTTGCAGTATGGACTTGTTTGAATCTGTAGACTTGAGCCTTGTGATATTGAGCTATGCTTGTGCACTTCTCTGGTTGTATTGTTGCAGTTTCCTTTGTACTTGATAATGATGTTGTGGTTGCTTTGGGATTGAACTTGATTTTGTTTGTTGATGGTAGTTTGGTCAACAACTGGTCACTACTCCATGTATATTTGTTGCTTCCCTGTGCATTCTTTAATTTCTTTGAGTTGCAGTGCTTCATCACACTTGTCTGTTGTTCATTTGAGTTACAGTTGCATTGATGATGCTCTGATTTGGTTTATAGTTTTGCTTCCTTGACCTGTTGCTCTTGCAACCCGATGTTCAACTTGATATTGTTCACTGTTGTTGTAGTCTTTGTGCTGCTGTTGCCTTCACTTGATATTGTCACAGACTCTGTTGTTTGGATTGGCATATCTTTGACCTATTGCAGTGTTCATGGCTTTACTGTTGTAACTGGACTTGAACTTGTAGTCTTCATTGTGTACTCGAGTTTTCATTTGCATTTGGTTTGTATTCATGTGTGTCCAGACCTGAATGTGCAGTCTTGTACATGTGTTGCTCACCATGTCATTTGGCTCGACTTGAGCATTGTCAGATTGCATATGCAGCTGAGCCTATGTTATGCATGATTTCTTTCGTTGACTGCGCACACGAGTTGGCGAGGTAGTGCACACGTGTATAAATGTACACGTGTGTATTGCAGCCACTTATGATTACCTGTCCCTGATATGAATACTGATATACACAGATATTACACAATCAAAAATGATGACAACTACCCCATATATCTGAGACAACAATAAAAACAAATTTTATATTTTTGCAAATTCAAATTTGTTTATTTTCAGATTACTGCTGTAGTTGCTAATTATACAGGTACACAGGAGACAGGACAAGAACTGGAGCTGGACAATGCAGATAGATGCAGATATTCAGAAAGACTGAGTGTTGAGTGTTGTAGTGAGGAAAACAAATGTGAATATGAAATGTATGAAATCAGTGTATGAGTTGAAAACTTTGTACTGTATAAAATATTATATTGAATAAAAAATACTGTTTGAATTTGTTAAATTCTGTGCAATAGTATTATTATTCAATATGAATATTTATTCTTGTATAGTACAATCTGCAAACACATATATGAATTGATATATATTTTGTTATCATCAAACAAGAAACACACATCAAACAATCTCCCCCTTTTGATGATGACAAACATATATAAAGATTTTGAAATTCTGATAAATGTGTTTGAGCATGAAATTTTTAGCTCCCCCTATATGAATGCTCCCCCTACATGAATACTCCCCCTACAACTGAGACCACTCCCTATTTAGAAGATTTAAGAAATTACAGAAGAATAAAAGAACTATAGAAAAATAACTAACAGCATTTAACAAATTTGGTGAAGTATTCCAAAAATACTTATTTCCTTATCAAAATCTCGTTCTTCTCCCCCTTTTTTTATCATCAAAAGACTGACAAAAAAATAATAGAATAGTAGGGGAAAAACAAATGTAAACCCAAGAAAAACCATAATATATCATAACAAGATAACAATTTCCACATTTTAGAGAATGGATCGATGATTTGGTTTTTATATAATGAGAAGAGGGATGTTTTTTTTTCTTTAAAAATAATTTGACATTTAAGCACAAAAATAAGCACTTACTAACCACGCATAACCATAAGGACTTTTAAATGGGATTAGCAGTTACTCATTAGCTATCAAGCTCCATCCATGCATAACCATAAGGACTTTTAAATGAGAATGGAGTGATGATAAACTAAAATTCACATGATCCATCCATACATAACCATAAGGACTTTTAAATGAGAATGGATGCATGAGAAATATTAAAAAAAAATTTCTTTATTTTTCTTTTTTATTTAAAAAATAATTCACTCTTCTCATTTTTCAAAACCATTATGAATGATAGAAAGATGGTAGAAATAGAAATGGTCGTGGAATAAGTTAGCAAATTAATCATATTATGAAATTTCTTAAAATAAAACAAACATATTTCCACTACTGAATACCATATTCGAATCAATCTTTGAATAATATCCAAAACAGGTTTGAATCCTAGAAATTGAAGTTGAAAATAAATATCCAAGAATATTTCAACCAAAAATTGAAAAATGATTAGTCAATTTCCATAATCCCCAAATCCAAACATAATATGGAAAATCTGTCTTCGGGGAGGGGTTTTGTGAAAATATCAGCAAGTTGATCCTCAGTTGAAATGAATTCAATGCATATGTCTTCCTTAGCAATGTGATCTCTAAGAAAGTGGTGTCTCACATCAATGTGTTTTGTGCGTGAATGATGAACAGGATTATTAGACAAGTCTATTGCACTTTTACTATCACATTTTAATGGAACTAGTTTATAAACTAAGCCAAAATCAGAAAGAGTTTGCATCATCCATAAAATTTGAGCACAACAACTTCCTAAAGCAATATATTCTGCTTCAGTGGTGGATAATGCAACACAATTCTGTTTTCGACTTGACCATGAAACTAATGAATGTCCTAGCATGAAACATGTTCCACTAGTGCTTTTCCTGTCAACCAATGAACCGGCATAATCAGCATCAGAATAACCAACTAAATCAAAATTTTCATAAGAAGGGTACCATAGTCCAAATTTGTGTGTGTGTGAAAGATATCTCAAAATTCGTGTAGTGGCTTTCAAATGAGATTCTTTAGGGTTAGATTGGAAACGTGCACACAAACACACAGAAAACATAATATCAGGTCTAGAAGCAGTAAGATAGAGAAGTGAACCGATTATCCCTCGATATTTCTTCTGATCAACAGCAACTCCTTTCTCGTCTTTATCCAACTTTGTTGATGGGCTCATAGGAGTTTTCATTGGTTTGGAGTCACTAGTAGAAAACAGATCAGTTGCTTCGCCTCATTTGTGTCGGTTGTCCATAAAACCGACACAAATAGTGTAATTTGTGTCGGTGGTTTATTAACAATCGAAACTATTGACTTATGGGGTAAGAAGAAAATGTTAAAAATGTAATTTGCATCTGTTGTTCTTAAGAAACCGACACAATTGCAGGGAAGCAATAGATTTACTCGTGTCGGTTGTTTGAACAACTGACACAATTAAATACAATATCATCGGTTGTCCAAAAACCGACACCATAGGCACACAACTTTTCCCCCCAAATCCATTTCAGCCGCCCCATCTTTTCCCGCGAACCCCAATAATTCCTGACTAATTCGTAAATCATGTCTGAAATCCTAATTCTCATTCTTCTCCTCTTCCAAACCCTAAATCTAATCTCCGCCTCGCCACTTCCAGGCCTGGACACCTTCCTCTCCTCCCTCCCCCTCTCTGATCCCCTCAACGCCAACGACTCCTTTCTCACTCTCCCCTCCTCCCTCAAAAAGTCCCTCTCTCGAACACTAGACCCAGCTTTCAAGCTCCACGTCTCCATCCCAGTTTACATCAAGCTCGCCGGCTCCTTCTCCGCCGCCGCCCCAGACACCCTCGCCTCGTTCATCTCCGCCGCGATCGAATACTTCTCCGTCCTCGGCGGACATCCCGACCACCGCCTCTCCATCTCTCACTCCGTCAAAGAAATTGAAACTAAATCCCAAAGTATTCGGAATTATTTTTCTCGAGGACATGGATAATTTTCTGTTCCGATTCATGCTGTCAATCATTCTTTCGTCATGTATTGCGGTCAGATCTTTCAAACGTAAGTCGCTCGATGGATCGGGAGCTCTCACTGGATTCTTGGTCATGGCGATTCATTTGTGTGCTGGGTTTAGGTTCGAACCTTCAAATTCTTCAGTATTTATTTTACTGTTCTGATATTATTATTGTTTAATGCTTAATGATTTCAATGTAGGTTTGGGGTTGTTTTGTTGGTTTTCTTCTTTTCATCCTCCAAACTTACAAAGTATGGAGAGGAGAGGAAGAGGAAGCTGGAGGATGATTTTAGAGAAGGCGGACAGCGTAATTGGTGAGATTTGTTTCTTCTTTTTAAAATGGATTTCTTGGTTGAAGTGAAATATATGTTTCCAATTGGTTAAATGTCCTCCGACCCTATAACTATTTAACAACATGTTTGTTTGTAAGCAAATTTAATAGCACGTAAGTAGGGTTAGTCTATTTTGTTGGTTTTCCTAGACAGCCTAACATTGTATTGCCTACAGTTAGAAAGCACACCTAGAATAAAATTACGACACTAAGTTTAATTCCGAGAATTGAATTTTGGAAGGTGGAATAAAGAATGTGGATTAGGAAATTTATATACATAATTTACGAAGGGGGGCAAAACTACAATAGTAATGTCGGATGTGATTTCTTGCTTCATGTATGGGACTTGTCTATAAACGCTGTTAAGTTCACTAAGGTAATATATAATATATATTTCATGTTTTTTATCGGGTTGCTTTTTATTGGCTGTTGCTTTTGCTAGGTTTTTTAGTTGTTTTTTTTCTTTTGTTAATCTGATTATTTTCACTTCTTTTGCTTTGCTCACGTTTCTTTGATTGATTATATATTTTTTTATATTTGTTCATTTTGGTTCTATGCTTACAATTGGAGTGTGTCAACTCAAAGGATCATAAGGGTTCTTTTCACTCCAGCTGCTTTTCTGCTGGATGCTTGAATGCCTTTATTTCTAAATTGATTTATTTATTGATTGCTGATGAATTATCTTTCATTTGTAATTTTTGGCCTAGCCCTCTATGTTGGTATATGCAATTCTGAGTGATGTTCATTTTATTTTACCAACCCTGTCAAGTTTCAATTTTTTACAGTAAAATTTATCAAGGTTACATTAACCTGTTATCATACTTTTTTGCAAATGTTATTCGGAATGGGTTAAATATAATATTGGATATTATGTTAGATCTTCTATCCAATTTGGATGTAAAAGTTGTTCTAAAAAATATGAATGCATTTTCAAACTAATGGTTTTTAAGTTAAAAGTAAATTTAACAGTCTTTTATTTGATTAATGTAATTACTTAAATTTTGGCAGGTCTCTATAAGCCCAGATGTAACAAGTAGGGCTGGTTGTCGAAAGATCATTAAAGAGTTGGTTAACCTCTACAAAGAGTCAAATCTAGGAATGCTAAATCCTGCTTATGATGGTAGGAAATCTCTCTACATAGCCAGAGAGCTTCTGTTTACATCTCAACAGTTTGTAGTTAATATCACGGAAAGAGACAAGTACATGAATTTTGTACTTATCTTACATTAGAACTTTTAAGGTACCTACTATTCCTATATACTATTTGTTATCTGAAAAAAAAACCAGGGCAAAGGAATACAAGGTTACAATCAGACTAGCTGGAAGAGCTGATTTGCACCACCTTCAGCAATTTCTACAAGGGAGGCACTTTGAAACACCCCAAGATACTATTCAGTTTCTTGATATTGTTCTTAGAGAGTTTCCATCAAATAAGTACTGCACTTCTTTTCAACGTTTGTATGTTTATGTCATAGATATGATTTAGGTTTTAAAATTTACTTTCATTTCTCTACAGTTATGTCACAGTGGCTAGATCGTTTTTCTCTACCAAATTTGGCAAAGTAGTAGATATTGGTGACGGCTTGGAATGTTGGAGAGGATATTATCAGTCTCTTCGTCCCACCCAAATGGGATTGTCCCTCAATATAGGTACTTGCCACAAAATACTTAATTATCAGAATTTAAGTTAAACTTTCACAAATAAGTTAAGTATTAATTTTTGTAAAATGCAGATATATCGGCTACCTCTTTTTACAAGCCTCTGCCAGTAGTTGATTTTGCTGCGGAATACCTTAACCTACGAGATGTCTCTTGTCCTTTGAATGATAAACAAAGGATCATTGTAAGCAAATTTGTATCGATGTATTTATTTATGTATAAGAATTAACTATTTATTCATGTAACATCATTTTCTCATTTTTATAATTCAATGCTCACAACTTGCAGTTGAAAAAGGGCTTGAGAGGACTTAGAGTAGAAGTCACCCATAGGAAGGATTTCTGTAGGCGTTATAAAATCAATGGGATCACGACAGAGCCTTTAAATCAGCTCATGTAATCATTTGCTTAAACATTTAAACTTTTTTTAGTTCCTTGGAAAAAATCTGTTGATATTTGGCATGCTTATTGGATTTATCATCTATCATTAGGTTTAATGTTGATGATAAAGGAAAAAGAATGCGTGTGGTAGATTATTTTCTTCAAAAATATAATTGCAAACTCAGAAATCTTAACTGGGCGTGCCTAGTTGCTGGAAGTGATAGTAAGCCCACCCACCTACCAATGGAGGTACGCTAAATATTAATAGTATGCAGTAGGAATTTTGTAAGCCTTTCATTGCATGGCTTATTTGTGTAACATAATTAAAGCTTTGGTTTCTAATGTTATTTAGGTTTGCCGAATTGTTGAAGGCCAAAGATTTGTCAAGAAGCTGAATCCCAAACAAGTAACTGGGATTCTAAGATCTACTTGTCAGCGTCCCAAAGAACATGAAAATAGTATTATGGGTGTATGTTTACTTTTACATTTGCAAATTACAAATAGTTCTATTTTTTTCCATTTAATTTTGAGCATTATTAACCAGTAAATCAAACTTGTAGATGGCTAACTCCAATAATTATGAGAACGATTTGTATGCAAAAGAGTTTGGAATTCAAGTTAATAAAGCAATGGCAACTGTTGAAGCCCGGGTTCTACCGCCTCCACAAGTAAGACTTTCTTTTTCCATTTAATTTAATGTGCAACATGTCATATACTAATTGGTGTCAATTGCATGTTGTAGTTGAAATACCATGAGTCGGGTAGAGAGAAACTATGCAATCCTAATTTAGGAGCGTGGAATATGTTCAATAATGTTTGTTAATGATTTTAGCTGTTAATCTTAATATTTCCTTTTTCTTTTGATGCACAAGGTATATTATTATCTGATCATTAAACATCATGTCAGTTTGCTCACTCTGTTTCATCTACTATTACTTGCTCTATTTCATTGTTTGATAGTTGCAAATTATTGCTAGACGTCTTGTTCTATTGTTTGATTGCAGCAAATTTCTATTACAGATTCTGTTTCATTGGTTCATTGTAGCAAATTACTATTACTTTGATTTCATTTTCAGAAAATGGTCAGTGGGGGCAGAATTGCATCATGGGCGTGCATCAGTTTCTCTCGTTTGCATCCTGAAGCAGTCGACCATTTCGTATATAGTTTAGTGTTTGCATGTGGCAAAATGGGAATGGTAATTTACAATTTAGTTTCTCTAATTTTATATATAGTTTAGTTTAGTGTCTGCATGTTGCTTCATATCACTAACACTTGCTATGTGAATAAATTAGCAAGTGAACCCCGAACCCGTTTTTCCTACCTATTATGAGCAGCGTGGTAATATTGAGGCTGCATTGAAAACCGTACATGGTAAAGCTTGTGAAGTCCTCAAGGGTGCCGGAAATCTTCAATTACTTTTGGTTATCTTGCCATACGTAACTGGCTCTTATGGTATGTTAACTAAACTATACGTTGTTCTTATGGTATGTTAAGTATGTTGATAAGTGCAATGCTACATATAATTTACATAATATACTCAGCTTATGGTTCAACCTGTGTTTGAATTACACTCTAGCATTCCTGACTTAATTATTGTCTTTTGTATAACAATTCTCTTAATTGCAGGACTTTGTACGAGACGGTTCTTACAACCAACAAGAGATAGACGAGGTTCGAGAGAATTTAGCTAGTTATATCATGTATAATTGGATGTAGTTGTTTTTTGTTGTGTACGCTGATCTTTTGTAACGTACGTTGGTATTTTATTATGTACGTTATGTTTGTGATAGATTATATTCTATTTTGTTCTGTAAACAAGAATTATGTTGATGGATAATATAATTATATTTTTTTGTTCAATCAGTTCATAGTAACGTTCGTTTATAAAAAATTAAAATTCAATTTCATACTGTTTTTATAATCTTAAACGGTAATAATATATATTTTTTGCTTCAGATATAACTTGTGTCGGTTGTTACTTCAAAGGGAACCGATACAACTGCATATCAATTGTGTCGGTTGAAAAAACAAACATAACCGACACAAATATCAATCATTTGTGTCGGTCGTTAATAAGGAACCGACACAAAACAAGCAACAGTTGTGTCGGTTTTTCTTAAAGGACTGACACAATAAACGGCGGTTTGCTTCACTATACAAGCTGATTTGTGTCGGTCCTATAAGAAAGACCGACACAACTGTTCATAGTTTTGTGTCGGTTCTCTATTACCAACCGACACAAATAATTGATATTTGTGTCGGTTGTACAACCGACACAACAGAAAAATGTCTTTTGTGTCGTCTTCATTTGAGTCGGTTGTAAAACCGACACAACAAGGGTTACACAACCGACACAAATGACCAGTTTTGTACAAGTGAGTTCTCAACTCCAAATTTCTTCAATAGTTCCAATACATACTTGGATTGTGAAATAAAAATACCATCACTGCTTTGCTTGATTTGAAATCCAAGAAAATATTTCAATTTTCCAACCAAGCTCATCTCGAATTTAGCCTGCATGACTTGTTCAAATTTCTCACACAAGAGTTCATTAGTAGCACCATAAATGATATCATCCATATAAATCTGAACAATCAAGAAATCACTTCCTTTATGTAATAGAAACAGTGTCGTGTCAGCACTTCCCTTTTTAAAGACATTTTCCAAAAGATATGTACAAAGACAGTCCTACCAAGCTCTAGGAGCTTGCTTAAGACCATATAATGCTTTTTCTAGCTTATACACATGATTTGGAAAATCGTGATTTTCAAAACCAGGGGGTTGTTCAACAAAAACTTCTTCTTTCAAATCACCATTTAGAAAGGCACTCTTCACATCCATTTGTTTAAGTTTGAAACCTTTATAACATGCAAAACTTAGCAAAATCCTAATGGCTTCTAACCTAGCAAATGGAGCAAATGTTTCATCAAAATATATGCCTTCTATCTAGTTATAACCTTTTGCGACCAACCGAGCTTTGTTTCTAATTACGTTTCCAGATTCATCAAGTTTATTTTTAAACACCCATTTAGTTCCAACAACTGGATAATCATTAGACCTAGGAACTAATTTCCAAACTTTATTTCTCTCAAATTGATTAAGTTCATCTTGCATTGCTAAAATCCAACTTTCATCATTAAGAGCCATTTCAACAGAATCAGGTTCAATCTCAGAAATATTTTCAACAACTTTTAAACGAAATGATTTTAAATTGAAGTCGTGTTAACCATCAAACTAATATCATAGTGTCAGATTTAGAAACCGTAGGATCAACAGTCATTAAAACATCATCATTATTTCAAAACAATTTCTTGAAGTTTCACCAATAAAGTCAAAACAGTTTCAACAATTTCTAAAAATCCTTTTTATAGCATGAGTAATCAGTAATCAATCAACATCATAATTTGACCAAACAGATTAAGTTCAATGATGAAAAAAAATGATTGGTCAAACTTTTAAGCACAAATCAAAGTCATAGATAAGGACAAGTCATGTAAGATCATATCAAGTAAGTTAGAATCTGTCAACCATCATAATTACTTTGAATAATTCTATTTAAAGATGATTGGTAAAAAAACAGAATTAACATCATCAATCATTTCACATAACTGGCTGATTTAATTCAGATTATGGTGCAGATTTTCATACTTTATCTATCGTTATACAATTACCTGTCTTACCTGTACGATACTCTTTCGTTGTTTGCCCATTGTGAACCTGTCACCTTTATACTAGGCTAAGGAACGTTGATTTGTCGCTTGTTGTGTGTTTGGAATATCCAGAATCCAGATAACACTAATGTTGTTCCTTAGCCAGCCACCACACCTACACGGTAAAAGATTTTTGTGACCTATTTTTTTTTATAGGTCCGTGGTTGTTAGTGGCAAAATAATTTGATGAATATGTTTTAGTAGACCCAAAACTATTAATATATGTTCCTTTTGGCACCCAAACTTGTTTTGTCCTTTCATTCTTGTTCCAATAGACATGAAATTTGTTTGTAGAATTCTTAGGAACACAAACTTGTATAAATTTTGTGTTCTTGTTCCTATGACTACAATTTTCAATACGTTGTTCAATTATTTCACATCTAGTAAAGACACTCTTACCTTTTGCACTATCATCAACTTGTGTTTTCCCAAAGCCCAGTCCTTTTCTATTGTTAGCAAAAAGTTGATTTCCCAATAACATGTTGAACGATTTTTCTCCTCTTGAAAAGTTATTCAGTGATTTCTCAAGATTTTGGACTTTTGTTTTTAGTGTTGTGTTTTCAGTCACAAGTGAGGTGCATCTATTTTTAAAATCCTTTTTTCTAGTGTCAATTGTTTCCCTAAGATTCAAGTTTTCTTTTTCAAGATTCTCAAAGCTATTCTTCAGTTTTGATAATTCTGAATCTAAAATTTTACAGTTCTTACAGTCTAGGTTTTGAATATTTTCAAGTTCAGTTTCTAACCTAAAATTTTCATGAGCAAGTTCTCTTCTATCAGATTTCAGTTTTTCAATTTTAGAATCAAGAGCATCAACTGTTTTAGTAAGATCAAGGCACATAAAAACAAGTTCTTTGTATGAATAGTTACTTACCTCACTAGATTCCTCTGAGCTTGCTTCTGAGTCTGATTTTCCCATAAGACACAAGTTAGCCTCCTCTGAGCTATCACTCGAAACTTCCTCTCCTTCCTCATCATCCCAAGTTGCTGCAAATTCCTTCTTCTTCTTTTTCTTTCCTTTGTTGATTTTGAGAAGTGGGCAATTTTGTTTGAAGTGATCAGGCTTGTTGCAGTTATAGCAGGTTAATTTATTATCGAAATTGTCAGAATCTTTTGGCCTACTACCATTTGTTTTCTTCTTGCATGGCTTGAATCTTGACCATTTTCTAAGATTATTGACAGCCATTGCAAGTTCTTCAATTGGATCTTCTTCTTCATCATCGCTCTCTTCTTTGCTCTTTAAGGCAATCGTCTTCTTCTTTGATTTGGAGTTGATGCGTTCCTCCTTTGCTCTTAGCTCAAGCTCATATGTCATCAAGTTACCGATCAAATCCTCCATGCTGAGTTTACTCAGATCTTTGGATTATTGTATTGCCGTGACTTTTGCCTAAAAGTTCATCGGTAAGACTCGTAGTATCTTCCTCACTAGCTCTACCTCAGCGAATACCTTCCCAAGCGCTCTAGCATTGTACACCATGGTTGAGAAGCGTCCAAACATATCCTTTATGCTCTCGCCTTTGTCCATCACGAAGTTCTCGTATTCATTGCTGAACAGGGCTAGACGAGACTCCTTGACTTGAGAAGTTCCTTCGTGTGTCACCTCCAAGGTATGCCAAATTTCCTGTGCTGTTTTACAATGAGAAATTCTATTAAATTCAGTCTTATCAAGAGCACAGATCAAAGCATTCATAGCTTTAGCATTTGTGGTTTTTAATTTCTTATCGTTAGCATCCCACCTATCCTTTGGTTTAGGAATCTCAGTATCACCAACAGTTGTAGTGGGAGGTTTATAGCCATATTCAATAATATCCCAAACATCATAATCAACAGAACTAAGATAAATTCCTATCCTAACTTTCCAGTAAGCATAATCATTCCCATTAAACATTGGTGGCATAGTAATAGATTGCCCTTCAGAAAAAGCATTATTTGATGGATTCATGACTCTAGAGTTAAAGAAAATAATACCGGGCTCTGATACCACTTGTAGGATCTAGATTAACCGTAGAGG
Source organism: Allium fistulosum (assembly GCA_030737815.1). Lineage (NCBI taxonomy): Eukaryota > Viridiplantae > Streptophyta > Magnoliopsida > Asparagales > Amaryllidaceae > Allium > Allium fistulosum. The sequence goes on along the minus strand of CM060907.1, from coordinate 415,529,286 downwards.
GGGGGTGAATAGGGTTATAGCAAATTTTCTTGAATTAAACACGAAATCAAACTGCAGATAAATAAATATGCTGAAAAGTAAATCACACACAAAATTTACCCAGCTTCGGCAACCCCTGCCTACTGCTGCATTCCCAGATTTCTATTAGAATTAAACAGTATCCCACTTACAAACACTCTAACAGACTCGTACACCCTGCTACCGCCTATAAAGTTTTGCAAACTCGCAAACCCTGCTCACTGAACTAATTCTAACTAGACAATCTGACACTACCTAAACCCTAGGTGGTGATTTACCCTGATTTAATTTGAGAAGTACAAACTTAAAAACAGAAAATAAGAGCAAAATTAAATCTAAACTTGAAAACTATTTAGTCCGCAGTAGCGGCCCAGTGGTTGAGACACCTGCCTCATGTTAATGAGGTCGTAGGTTCGATTCCCGATCTGCCCTACTACCAGAGCTTACCATGTGCATACGCTCAGATCAGCAACTTATGTGGTGCTCGCGGACCAGGCTAGGTGCACTAGGGGGGGTTTTACGACTCCGGTCGGTTTCCCCCCTGAACAAATTAAAAAAAAAAGAAAAAACTTGAAAACTATTTTGCTCTTTAAAATAACCCGGCCCAAAATAATAAGCAAAAAAAACTAAAGCCCTTAATTTATCAAGCCCAAAATTAAAATGTCGGCCCCCTTTTCATATTTATCGGCCCGCTTTCTTTTATCTGATGGAATTGAGAAATGGCGGCTTTGATTCTTATTTCCTCTGAAATTAGGGCTTTGGCTCTTCGTTGTTTCTCTGTAATTTGGGGCTTCTGATTGATGTTCAAAGATGTCGCTCGAATTCGTTGCTCTGTTGATTAACTTTGCTCCGCTACTTACCAGTTGCTTGCCTTGAGATAACTAAGTTATTTGATCGTTGGCTTCGGTATGTGATTTCTGCTCTGTTGCTTTTCTTTGATTTATGCTTGAACTCGATTGTTCTTTCTTCGCTCTGTTCTCTTCAAGTCGATGATGATTTTTGGGTCTGTATATATAGGGTTTTCGAAACCCTAATATCTCGTCTGAATTGATTTACTTGATTCCCACGTTGTTAAAACTTTCCCTTAATATGTTTGCTATTTTGAGAAGGTACTTCGTACTCACGGTTTCGATTTTGTGACGTTCGATCATTCTTTGATTGTCATTCCAGAAACTTTCTTAAATTATTTTTGACTTTGACTATTTTAATTTGTTAACTCTTGATTAAAACTATGGCTTTGATTTTGTGATATCTTTTGGTTTTCTGGCTTCCTGTTCCTCATTGTTTCGACTTGTTTACCGTTGATCACGATCTTGTCTCTGACCATCTGTGATTTCGTCAGTTTCACTGGTACATTGTTTTTGTGACTTTCTGGCTTCTTCGATATAGATTGTGATTTCGTCATTCATACAGTTTCATTGGTACATTGTTGTTCATCCCTGAATTTAGCTTTACTGTTTGGTGATGATTACCTGACTTTGGCTTCTCTGTGAGCTTCGTCTCTGATCATCTTCTTTGGCCATCTGGGTTTATCCCTGACTTTGGCTTCTCTGTTTGGTGACGTGCATGTGTTTCCCTGTGCACTTATTGTGCACTGAGTTGTAGTTGTTTCTGGCCATTCTTTGTGCTACTGTATTGACCAGTTGCTTGTAGTTCATCCATGAGTCACTTGTTCACTTGATTCATTTATGTTTATCCCTGAGCACTTTTATACTTGCTGCCTTGTTGGATTAGTGTACATGTATTCACTACTTGCTTGTAGTTGTTTCTGTTTTGTAGCATCCAGTTTTATTTAGAATCTGCACTTGTGTAGACAGTTAATCATTTTGACTTCTTTGGCTTGTCACCATTCATGTATTTGGTCTGGTTTAATGTGCATGTGTTCACTGTCTTGAGTTTATTGGTGTCATTTGTGCATTTGTCACTTTGCAGTATGGACTTGTTTGAATCTGTAGACTTGAGCCTTGTGATATTGAGCTATGCTTGTGCACTTCTCTGGTTGTATTGTTGCAGTTGCCTTTGTACTTGATAATGATGTTATGGTTGCTTTGGGATTGAACTTGATTTTGTTTGTTGATGGTAGTTTGGTCAACAACTGGTCACTACTCCATGTATATTTGTTGCTTCCCTGTGCATTCTTTAATTTCTTTGAGTTGCAGTGCTTCATCACACTTGTCTGTTGTTCATTTGAGTTACAGTTGCATTGATGATGCTCTGATTTGGTTTATAGTTTTGCTTCCTTGACCTGTTGCACTTGCAACCCGATGTTGAACTTGATATTGTTCACTGTTGTTGTAGTCTTTGTGCTGCTGTTGCCTTCACTTGATATTGTCATAGACTCTGTTGTTTGGATTGGCATATCTTTGACCTATTGCAGTGTTCGTGGCTTTACTGTTGTAACTGGACTTGAACTTGTAGTCTTCATTGTGTACTCGAGTTTTCATTTGCATTTGGTTTGTATTCATGTGTGTCCAGACCTGAATGTGCAGTCTTGTACATGTGTTGCTCACCATGTCATTTGGCTCGACTTGAGCATTGTCAGATTGAATATGCAGCTGAGTCTATGTTATGCATGATTTCTTTCGTTGACTGCGCACACGAGTTGGCGAGGCAGTGCACACGTGTATAAATGTACACGTGTGTATTGCAGCCACTTATGATTACCTGTCCCTGATATGAATACTGATATACACAGATATTACACAATCAAAAATGATGACAACTACCCCATATATCTGAGACAACAATAAAAACAAATTTTATATTTTTGCAAATTCAAATTTGTTTATTTTCATATTACTGCTGTAGTTGCTAATTATACAGGTACACAGGAGACAGGACAAGAACTGGAGCTGGACAATGCAGATAGATGCAGATATGCAGAAAGACTGAGTGTTGAGTGTTGTAGTGAGGAAAACAAATGTGAATATGAAATGTATGAAATCAAGGTATGAGTTGAAAACTTTGTACTGTATAAAATATTATATTGAATAAAAAAATACTGTTTGAATTTGTTAAATTCTGTGCAATAGTATTATTATTCAATATGAATATTTATTCTTGTATAGTACAATCTGCAAACACATATATGAATTGATATATATTTTGTTATCATCAAACAAGAAACACACATCAAACACTTTTCTTGTTCCGGGAAAGAGGATCAATTAAAAGAACTCTTTTCCGATGTTTTTATTCTTGCGGTTCCCGAAGGGAACCAAGACTTTATTGTTTGTACCGATACTAGTCGTATTGGTTTTGGTGTCATTCTCTTGCAAAGGGGAATGTGTTATCGCATTTGCTTCTTGACAATTAAAGCTTGTCGAGACTAGATATGCCATTAATGATCTGGTGCTCGCGGCTATTGTTGTCGCTCTTAGAATTTGGTTAATTATCTTTTGGGAGAGAAATTTGTTCTCCACTCCGATCATAAATTTTTGAAATATTTATTTTCTCAAAAGGAACTTAGTTTGTGTCAACAACGTTGGCTCGAGTTCCTTGCATCTTATGATCTTGATAATTTTTTTTATGCTTCCGGAAAGGGCAATCGTGTTGCCGATTCCCTTAATCGTATGCAACAAGCAGATGTTTCTTTGATGATATTCGAATGGAGTGATCTCGAGACTTTATCCACATGTGAGATTCGAGATCGTGAATCCAATTCATTTTCATCTCTTGTTTTGTGTAGCCTTGAGGCTCGTCCTTCTCTTTTTGACAATACCTCTTTTGGCTGAACTCTATGTCCTGTTATATTGCATGGAGTTCCTACTTCCATTGTTAGCAATCGTGATCCATTACTTTTCTAGTGGATTTTTGTAAGGTCTTCAAAAGCTTTGGGAACAAAGCTTAATTTTAGCACCGCTTATCGTTCTCAATCCGATGGACAAATCGAGTGTGTGAATCAAACTCTTGTAGATCTCTTCCGTGCATGTGTTCTTGATTTTGGTGGAAGTGGGAAGATCATATGTCTCTTGTTGAGTTTTCTTCCTATAGTAAGCTTCCAATCTTGTATTGGTATGGCACTTTTCGAGGTACTCTACGGAAGGCCATGCAGATTTTTCTTGTGTTGGCTTGAAGCCGGTGAGAAGCTGGTTTTAGGTCCATATTTTATTGGTGTTCATTCATGTTTCACCTTTGATGGGTGATGTGCGTTTCAGTTGATCGGGAAAGTTAGCATCTCGATATGTTGGTCCCTTTCCCATCACCGAACGTATTTGTTCCGTGGCTTATCTCCTTTTTAGTACCGGCTCAATTCTTTTGCTATTCATGATGTTTTCCACGTCTCGCAACTACGGAAATGCAATAGGGATTCTGATTCTATTCTTGAGCCCGGTGTAATTGTAGAAATTGAAGTTTTACCAAATTTGACTTATGAGCAACATTCTGTTCGTATCATTACTTCGGAGGTTAAACCCCTTCGAAATAAAGATGTTCTCCTTGTGGAAGTTCAATGGTCCTCAAATCCTAAAGATTGCTCTTGGGAATCCAGAGAATCCATTGAGCAAACACATCTGGACTTACTCTTTCATGCTCTTTATGATGAACTTCTTATTTCAATTTGCCTTTGTGTTGATATTCTTTTATGGTTGTTACTCTTTATTTTCTTCTTAAGTATTGCGAGGACGCAATTTCTTTAAGGAGGGGAGTCTGTAACAACCCGCATATTTTACGATTTTATATTTAAATATTTTATTTAAATATAGCATCATTAATCGGATTGAAGTCCGGAAAGCTACTTTTTGCAAACGGTCGAATTGGGACTCGAGACCTCTTCCATTGAGTCCAAAATGGCGTTTGCGACTTTTTTGAGTATAAGCTTCGATATGTTTGGAGTGAGTTGAATTTTGCTATTTTATGTTGGGCTTTTTGGGTTTGGGTTTCAGCCCACTAACCCTACTTATTACTCTAACTCTTTAATCTTCATCCATTCACTCTCCAAACACTTTAGCTCAGCTGAAAATGGGGGAAGAGAAAAAGAATTAGAAATTCCAAGCCCTAGATTCATTTGCAAACTCCATTTCTTGCTCCAAAATCAAGGAGAAGCTTAGGTAAGCCTTCTTTTCACCTTCTCCATCTATCTCTCTCTCTCCAATTTCTGAAAATTCCTAAACCCTAATTTAGGAAATACTTGTTTTGATCTTAGATTGAAGCTTGTAGAGTTGAAGTGAAGAGTGATTGGTCTTTTCCTTGTGTTTGATCTTCTTATCTTTGTTTTGTGTTAAAAAGGTGAGTTTTTGAACTCACATCTTTGTCTATTTCTATCATTGTTGTTAGGTATGAATTCCTAACATCTATTCATGATCATTTTCTTTTGATTTGAATTGATTTGGTGAACATTTCAATTTTTGGTGTTTTGAAGTTAAAACTTTGAAAATCCTAGCTTTGATTTATGAACATGCTTTTGGTGGTGTATCGAAGAGCCTATTGGGATGGGTTGTCGATTGGCAAAAATCACCAAAGCCCATTGCTCGTCCGATTGCAAATGGTGAGAGTTTTCTCTTCATTTGATAGGCTGGAAAACAGTTCCAGTGCCAGCCAGTCGACTGGCCTCTGAAGTCAGTCGACTGACTACAGGGTCTGAAACTTTCGGGTTTCTGGATCAGTCGACTGACTGTAGAGGCCAAACGACTGCCCTGCTTGTTTTTGCCTATTTTTGCCTATTTTGCTTGGTTTCCAATTATAATCGATTCGTGTCGATTCCAATTAGTTGTTATTGCATATTTGATTTTGATGATTCCTTTTTGATTTCATACACGGTTTTTTTATAAAATGATCTTTTCAAATTGTATTAAAAGCTCGTTTCTCCAATTTATAATTTCTATTTAAAACACACACAATTTTGCACTTCGAGCGACGAGGGAGGAGAATTAAATGATTAGATAAAACGCGTGCTATGAACACGTGTGTTCATCTTTTCAGTTAATTCCTAATCTATTCGTTTGACCGTTTTGACCTTTGGGTCTAGTTTACCGATGAGATGAGGTAAACTTTGTACTACTTTGAGTGTGAAATTGACTAACGGTTAGTAAACCGTTTAGTGCGAACGTGTGGTATGGGACTCACGTTAACATTTTTTGGGTTCCTTTCTGAGAGTTGTGACACATTCCACCAGTTAGTGGTGTCCAGTACTGGGCCTTCGGACCTTCGCCACTACGGTTTGTTGCCTTCGGGCTTGAGCCTTCGGGGTTTGTTGCCTTCGGGGTTTGTGGCCTTCGGGCTTGATCCTTCGGGGTTTGTGGCCTTCGGGCTTGAACCTTCGGGGTTTGTTGGCTTCGGGTATGTTGCCTTCGGGCTTGTACCTTCGGGTTTGTGCCTGCGGGCTTGTTGCCTTCGGATTTGTGGATCCTTGTTATATAGTACTGAGCTCGAGCATCTTTTGTTTCTTTGACAATTATATTTCCCTAGTGTATCGCCTTTCGGGGTAGGTTCTTTGAACCACAAGATATATAGCGATTACCTTGTGGAAACTTGTGTTACCTTTATTGGTATTTGTTAGTTGCCTTTTGGCTTGTTTTGGGATATGATATCCTTTGTTTATTTGAGTTCCCAATGATATGAGGCTTGTTTTGATTCATCTTTTGTTATATGATTTGGTTATCTCTTTTGGAGATATTTGTGGTTTTTTATGACCTTGTATGTTCATTATCATTTAGTTTATCTAACTGATTTGTTTAGCTAGACTGACCCGTGTATTTTATACTCGGGTCAGACCGAGATGTTTCAGGTTAGGTACTTTGGACTTAGCCTCTTTTGCTTCCTCATGGACTATTCTGCTAGTCCCTTTTTGTTATAGATTTTTGTGTAGTCCTTTTTGTCTTTAACTCTGATATGTATTCTATTGACTCGCCTGTGTATTGTGGTTTGCTTTACCACTTGACATGTATCATTTTGTAAACTCTGTGATGTATCTGTATATGTGAAAATGTATGTGATGATCTACTGTTCTGTGATGTGTATTACATTTGATTTGTTATATTTTATTCTGATAGACCCTTCAGCCAACTATGGCTTTGTATTAAGTATTTACTGGATATGTCGATTTCTTTAATTAAGGAGTGGCAATTGTCGGCGTATTCAATAGATAATTAAGACAAGGGTATAGATGGTCACTCCTATCCAGCTCTATTCTCCGTATTAGCAGACGGTGTTACTTAGTAATACTCTTTGCTAATGTGGGTCTCGAAGTGGGGCGTTACAGTTTGGTATCAGAGATGAGTTCAGAACAAAATATGATAAATATAGAATAGAGACACATATTACGGTACATCAAAGTGTAGTACGAATGTTACGAATCTTTGAATCATCGTGCCATAGGAATTAATTCGAGTCTTCGTACCGTTCTATCCTATTTTCTTTTTATGATGCCTTGTTTTATCAATCATGTTTGTTTGATATTCATTTTGAGAATAACCTTTTTCCTCTTCTGTCCTTTTTCTTTCTTTCTTAAAGAAGAAGAGATGGTTAGATCTGGCAGTCCCAAAGACGGTCAATCCAGCAGTCCTTCTCTGGATGGCGTATTTATGACTGCTCAACAACTTTTGGATCTTGTAAAGAATCAAAGGTTTATCTGTGCTTTAGGTAAGAACCCCGAAAAGGTTTTACCTCTGAAATTAGAAGTGCCTTTGGACCAGTTAGTAGATCTCGCTCTTCGACTTTAAAAGGCCGATAAAGATAATGATGTTGAAGTTGTGGATGCCAAACAAAACTTCAACATCAACGGGAAGAGGCATATTAAGTACAAAAGTCCTAATCCCAACAAAAAAGGGAAGCAGGAATTTTTCCCTTCCAAGAAGAAAAAGCCTGTTGAATCTGGTTCTAACTCTCAATCTGCTGGAACACCTTCCATTCGGAAGTGTTTCAATTGTGGTTCTCCTGATCATATAATCCGAGATTGTCCTAAGCATCTCTTCTGCCGTTATTGCAAGAAGGAAGGTCATCGTATTTCTACCTGCCCTACTGCTCCTACTAATGTCAAGTCTGGCAAGCTTTATGTTGCTAAAGCTTCTGGAGGTTCCGCTCAGCCCAGAGGTAATTCTCCTTCTATCCTTGATGGCATTATTATGTTTTGTGATCATTCTATTTGATTTCTTTTGATACGGGTGCCTCCCGCTCTTTTATATCAAAAGAACTTGTTGATTCTTTTCTTTAAATATTGTGGGTTTGATGACTTCGCTGAGAATTGCGAATCAGGTTGGTGGATCCACAACACTCAGTTTGCTTTGTTCAAATGTCGAGATTATTTTTGTGATTATTCTTTTCGAGCCGATTTACATATTATGTGTTATTTAGGCTTCGAAATTGATTTTTGGGAAAGGATTGGCTTAATTATTATGAAGGCCATATCCTATGTCCAATGTGGACTATTTATCTTCGACATCTTCAATTTGTTGAGCTGATTACTTTTGATCTTAATGATTTTGAGTTCCAAATTCAGTGATATCATTTTAATTCTTCAAACTCACTTGATGAGGAAAGTGTTATTTCTCTCATTCAAGTAGTTTGTGGATTTTCCGGTATATTTGAGCTTGTCTTAGGATTATCACCTAAGCAATCTTTTGAATGGTGCTAAGGTCTTTTCAGTTCGACCTTGCCACCGGTTTTCTTCAGCTACGAGTTGCAGAACGTAGCATCCTCTTACCGCATTCCGCACTCGTTGTGATTTTTATGTTTGGTTCGTTATGTCATTCGGCATGACGAACCTTCAACCTTATTTCATCCATTTTGTGAATCGAGTATTCTACGAATATCTCGATTAGTTTATTCTTATATTTATTGATTATGGATGAAAATAATAAATTTAAAATTTGCAAAGCTTTTTATTAAGATATTTATAAGTATAATTGGGTTTTGTTCTTAAACGAGCAAAGAGTATTTGTAAATTTTATAAGAGACATGGTTATCATATATAAGATAATTTTGTGTTTTTTGCCCATTGAGTGCTTTAAGAATTCTGGTTGATGCGCTTGATCAACGTTACCGATTGGAATCTCCTAAACGCTATGATGAGACGGTCAAACACAGTAAATTCTTGTAAAACGTTAATTTTTCTAAAAAGATGAATATATATATATATAAAGTTAATTATGATTTTGGAAAGTTTTAGCTTTTCGGGAAAGAGGATCAATTAAAAGAACTCTTTTCCGATGTTTTTATTCTTGCGGTTCCCGAAGGGAACCAAGACTTTATTGTTTGTACCGATACTAGTCGTATTGGTTTTGGTGTCATTCTCTTGCAAAGGGGAATGTGTTATCGCATTTGCTTCTTGACAATTAAAGCTTGTCGAGACTATATATGCCATTCATGATCTGGTGCTCGCGGCTATAGTTGTCGCATTTAGAATTTGGTTCATTATCTTTTGGGAGAGAAATTTGTTCTCCACTTCGATCATAAATCTTTGAAATATTTATTTTCTCAAAAGGAACTTAGTTTGCGTCAACAATGTTGGCTCGAGTTCCTTGCATCTTATGAACTTGATAATTTTTTATGCTTCCGGAAAGGGCAATCATGTTGCTGATGCCCTTAATCGTATGCAACAAGCGGATGTTTCTTTGATGATATCCGAATGGAGTGATCTCGAGACTTTATCCACATGTGAGATTCGTGATCGTTAATCCAATTCATTTTCATCTCTTGTTTTGTGTAGCCTTGAGGCTCGTCCTTCTCTTTTTGACTATACCTCTTTTGGCTGAACTCTATGTCCTGTTATATTGCATGGAGTTCCTACTTCCATTGTTAGAAATCGTGATCCATTACTTTTCTAGTGGATTTTTGTAAGGTCTTCCAAAGCTTTGGGAACAAAGCTTAATTTTAGCACCGCTTATCGTCCTCAATCCGATGGAAAAACCAAGCGTGTGAATCAAACTCTTGTAGATCTCTTCCGTGCACGTGTTCTTGATTTTGATGGAAGTGGGAAGATCATATGTCTCTTGTTGAGTTTTCTTCCTATAGTAAGCTTCCAATCTTGTATTGGTATGGCACTTTTCGAGGTACTCTACGGAAGGCCATGCTGATTTTCCTTGTGTTGGCTTGAAGCCGGTGAGAAGCTGGTTTTAGGTCTAGATTTTATTGGTGTTCATTCATGTTTCACCTTTGATGGGTGATGTGCGTTTTAGTCGATCGGGAAAGTTAGCACCTCGATATGTTGGTCCCTTTCCCATCACCGAACGTATTTGTTCCATGGCTTATCGCCTTATTAGTACCGACTCAATTCTTTTGCTATTCATGACGTTTTCCACGTCTCGCAACTACGGAAATGCAATAGGGATTCCGATTCTATTCTTAAGCCCGGTGTAATTGTAGAAATTGAAGTTTTACCAAATTTGACTTATGAGCAACATTCTATTCGTATCATTACTTCGGAGGTTAAACCCCTTCGAAATAAAGATGTTCTCCTTGTGGAAGTTCAATGGTCCTCAAATCCTAAGGATTGCTCTTGGGAATCTAGAGAATCCATTGAGCAAACACATCTGGACTTACTCTTTCGTGCTCTTTATGATGAACTTCTTATTTCAATTTGCCTTCGTGTTGATATGCTTTTATGGTTGTTACTCTTTATTTTCTTCTTAAGTATTGCGAAGACGCAATTTCTTTAAGGAGGGGAGTCTGTAACAACCCGCATATTTTACGATTTTATATTTAAATATTTTATTTAAATATAGCGTCGTTAATCGGATTGAAGTCCGGAAAGCTACTTTTTGCAAACTGTCGAATTGGGACTCGAGACCACTTCCATTGAGTCCAAAATGACGTTTGCGACTTTTTTGAGTATAAGCTTCGATATGTTTGGAGTGAGTTGAATTTTGCTATTTTCTGTTGGGCTTTTTGGGTTTGGGTTTCAGCCCACTAACTCCATTTCTTGCTATAAAATCAAGGAGAAGCTTAGGTAAGCCTTCTTTTCACCTTCTCCATCTATCTCTCTCTCCAATTTCAGAAAATTCCTAAACCCTAATTTAGGAAATACTTGTTTTGATCTTAGATTGAAGCTTGTAGAGTTGAAGTGAAGAGTGATTGATCTTTTCCTTGTGTTTGAGCTTCTTGTCTTTGTTTTGTGTTAAAAAGGTGAGTTTTTGAACTCACATCTTTGTCTATTTCTATCATTGTTGTTAGGTATGAATTCCTAACATCTATTCATGATAATTTGCTTTTGATTTGAACTGATTTGGTGAACATTTCAATTTTTGGTGTTTTGAAGTCAAAACTTTGAAAATCCTAGCTTTGATTTATGAACATGCTTTTGGTGGTGTATCGAAGAGCCTATAGGGCTGGGTTGTCGATTGGCAAAAACCCCTAAAACCCATTGCTCGTCCAATTGCAAATGGTGAGAGTTTGCTCTTCATTTGATAGGTTGGAAAACAGTTCCAGTGCCAGCCAGTCGACTCGCCTCTGAAGTCAGTCGACTGACTGCAGGGTCTGAAACTTTCGGGTTTCTGGATCAGTCGACTGACTGCAGAGCCCAGTCGACTAACCTGCTTGTTTTTGCCTATTTTGCTTGGTTTCCAATTACAATCGATTCGTGTCGATTCCAATTAGTTGTTGTTGCATATTTGATTTTGATGATTCCTTTTTGATTTCATACACGGTTTTTTTATAAAATGATCTTTTCAAATTGTATTAAAAGCTCGTTTCTCCAATTTATAATTTCTATTTAAAACACACACACTTTTGCACTTCGAGCGACGAGGGAGGAGAATTAAATGATTAGATAAAACGCGTGCTATGAACACGTGCGTTCATCTTTTTAGTTAATTCCTAATCTATTCGTTTGACCGTTTTGACCTTTGGGTCTGGTTTACCGATGAGATGAGGTAAACTTTGTACAGCTTTGAGTGTGAAATTGACTAACGGTCAGTAAACCGTTATGTGCGAACGTGTGGTATAGGACTCACGTTAACATTTTTCGGGTTCCTTTCTGAGAGTTGTGACACATTCCGCCAGTTAGTGGTGTCCAGTACTGGGCCTTCGGACCTTCGCCACTACGGTTTGTTGCCTACGGGGTTTGTTGCCTTCGGGCTTGAGCCTTCGGTGTTTGTTTAGTGGTGGGTTCCTATCAATAAGACTTTGGACATTTCAGCCAAATGGTTGGAGTTGAATTCTTAATTATTTCTCATCATGGTTAAAGATAGGATTTAGACATTTAATATAAACAAATTTTCATCCGATTAACAAGATGATTTGTTAATCTAAGAAAATGATATACATAGACTGGTATGTCAATTTCAAGCTAACAATTAGAATATTTTTTACTTCATACTTTTTAGGAAAATCAGCACAACAAAGAGAAAAGAAAGATTTAGCAAGTACAGAAATCAATGTATGGGCTATCAAAAAGCATTTCGGAAGTGACATTACAGAAAAGAATTACTAATCAGGTGATATTTATAAAGTTTATATGATTTACAAAACTTATGAAGTTATTCACATATATACAAGACAAGTCTATACATTTCAAAGATACAAATATGTCATAAGTTTTGAGAAGCCTTGCTAAGATTCTCAGCAATCGAAGGATCAACTATTTGATGAATTGTGACATGGAGAACTTCTTTAAGTTTCTTTTCCTTCTTCCTTACCCTGTCTGCGTTGTTGATTGCATCAATATTTGTCTTCAGAGCATGGTTGAAAGCTCTGTTTGCGCCCTTAAGGGTTTTCCCTTTCTAATTCTACGGCGCGCTTCTGAAGGAAGTAATTATCGTGTTCAAGCTTCTGAATCTTGGCTGCATACTCATTGATAATTTACGAATATTTAGCTTTTTGCTGCTCATCAAAATACCTAGCTATTTCAAACTTAACCTTCCTGCACCATTCACCCGCAACGTTCTCGTCTAAGCAAGGAGGAGGGTTGAGCATTGAGGGGAATTTCTAGGGAGTGAGGAAAGCATACCTCGTAGGTTTGGAAACAGAGGGAGTAGTGTGAGGAGCCGGTAAATCAGTGCTCATAATCTTATCTCCCATAATGAATTCAAATGGTTCGCACTGTGATTGACTGTCCATCAATTTCAACTCCAAGTCACTAATTTGTTGAATAAGTTCTGACATCTTATAATCGAAGTCGATTGAAGGGTTTGACTATAGATGTCGCTTCAGTGAAGAAATCATTTCATCTTTTCTTTTGACATCGGCCTTAAGATAGGCAATTTGATCTTTAAGATTACTAACAATGGTTTTCTGAAGTAAATATCTTTTATGCTATTTCAAGGCTTCGACATTGCCATGGAAGCGTGCCATTAAGATAAAGGGGTTGTCTCCTACCACATTCTTTTAACATTTTATCTCTAAGACTAGCGAGGCGTGATGTTAAATCAAGGGAGAGAGGAGCTGTAGACAATTATAACTCCTTTTTAAGCAAAAATAAACAAAATCAAGATGAAAAATCTCTTTATTATTATAATAACAGATTACAACTCAAACAAAAATGAAGCTAAAAGATACAATAAACAATTGATTTACATCTAAAGTTGAGAAATTGCATTTCTAACTTTATCTAATGAATTAGCAGAAAAGGTAACTATTGAATCAAAAGGAATATTAACTCCTTCAGGAGTGATAACTGGTGGACATCTGCTATAGTCCCACTTCCCAGCTGGAGGACTATCACGACCACAAATTAACTTAGAATGGAATGTTCTGATTTCCTTAAGAAGTTTCTCTTTTTCATCACCAAAAAAATCAAAGTGAAGATGAGGATATTCCAAGTAAAGTTTTTGTAAATCTCTAAGGAAGTAGTAACTTGCTAGTTTCGAAGATTTTAAAATTGATGCCTTTTCAAGATAATATCGTCTCAATTTGACGTACTGACTTAAATGTTCTCTAGAAACAAGTTGGTCAGACAAAAAATCATTCTGTGATAATATAATAAAATGATGCTAAGAATAAAAAGCAAGACTAAAACAAATATTTATAAGTCAATACATTGTTGCACGTTTACAATTATTCACCGGGTTCATACAATACAGACATAGAAATAATTCAAAGACAAACTTGTTTTTGTAGTACTTAAGCTTTTCAGAGTGGAGATCTTGGGGAATCCATCCGACCCGTGGTAAGTTCCAACAAGCACCTGGGTGCGGGTCAGATCCGAATTCGTCCAAGTATCTCTTATGGAAACACCTAAGTAGACCCCCACTAAATTCGCCTAAATATGAAAGATCAATAATTGAGTGTCTACAGTAAGCCTTATGTAAGAAGTTGATTAAAATATCTCTATCATCAATCAACTTCCAAAATAAGGTGATCAGCTCCCGGTTTTCTTCTAAGAGAGCGTCGTAGTGAAGGCACGCTCTCTTTAGTAGAGAGGTAGCATTTTGATGTTTAAAAGACGCCAGCACTGACGCACTTCTATCAAGCCTATGATATTTATCTGAAAGTACATTATGCTCCTTTATTAGCTTGTCTAACTCCGTATATAATATGTTTATCCCTGCTTGTTTTCTCTCAAGTTTGATTTTATAGGGGGGGGGGGCGGATTTCTTCCTTAGCTAAATAAAAGAATTACACTATTATGGCTTTTGAAATAAAAGTTTTTTAAAAAGAGAGTCCCATACCTGAGATACCATGATAGAAGTTTGAGAAACCTGCTCCTTTTCTCTTGGTTTTTCGACAATAATAGAAGCAGGATCCTCTTGGTGTGTAGAGGGGGCAGTAGATTCAGGCGAGGTAGTTTTATGTGGAGATGACTCTTTTTCAGAAGCTTTTATGTTATCATCTCCATCTTTATCAGAGGCTTCGGTGTGGCCTCCTCCAACACCACCTAAGCCTTGGTCACCGGTGTTATTGTTATCATCATTGTCATCATTGTTATCATCTTCGTCGTCGTCGTCATTATCGCCTTCCTCTTCGAAAACATCATCTTTGCTGCCTTCATCCTCTGAGTTGGACTCGATCTCAAATGAAGGAATGTCAATAGAAAGAGCCTTGAAGGCGTCGATTTCCTCCACTTCTACAACTTCAATCCCCTGCTTAATTTGGTTAATCTTGCCCATTACTCTATCAACCAGGGCAGAGTCGAGCGAGGGGAAGCTTAGCTCGAGGCACTTGTCAGTATTATCAGCATAAGCGACCATTAGAGCTTCTTTATAAGAATTTAGCATGATCTCCCAAAGTGTAGTGTTGAGAAATTGCGACACTCACTGTTTAGCATCGGAGACAATGTCGATGGCAAGTTTCAGGAAATCCCTATTTTTCTTCAACTTCTCTTTTAAAGAAGCGTTCTTTGCTGTCATGCGGGCCCTCTCCTCGTCAGTTTCTTTTATGGATAGCTGCAGGGAAAAGTTCTCATTGGTATGGGGTTGATGAGCCTTTCTTTCCTCTAACATAGCAGATTCTGACAGGGCAAGAGAAGGTTTTAATCGCTTCAGTTTAGAGGTTGCTTCACCTTTTGCCGTAGAAAGAGAAGACGCTTGATTCTTTAGAGCAGAAATTTCCTCCTGAAATTGGGAGGACTCGGCAGAAGATTTCGATGCCTGCTCGTGCAAAACTAGCCAACCCTTAGAAATCTGAAAGAGGAAATGTAGCACAAGTTAGAAATTTTAGAGAAGAACAGTAATGATAAAGTCAAAGTAAAGAGAAGCTTACCAAGAATTGTTGTTCTATCAAGGAACAATAATGACCCGCCAAGTCAAGAACGGAGGAATGCGGGTGGATAGAAGTGAAGGACTTGAAATGTAAGACAGACTAGGCTATCTCTTCAAAGTTGATGGAAGGAGAAGAAGATGACGGCTTCAAAGGAATATGCTTTTAAGCATGGGTCACCTCCAAAGCTTGTTGCATTTGTTCGAGAGCAGCCGGAGAGCTCGAGACTATAACATGGGAAAGAAGATCAGCCGAGGAAGGAGTCTACTCAGATTTATCCTTAGGAGCTTCAACAGTCGGACCCTCCTATGATTTGTCAAGAGATAATGATTCCTCCACTTCTAAATCGGGAACGTCAACCACCTTAGTATCTTCAAAGGTGGTTCCATTTCAATTGATTGCGCCAATTTCCTCTTGATTGCTTTTTTAGTTCTGGTGAGAGACTGAGCAATAGAGGGCGCACGAGAAGTAGTAAGAGGAAGAGCTAGACCACTAACAGGCTTTTTAACTTGAGGAGCAACTAGAAAGAATTCAAGTAGATTATAAGTCAGCAAAATAAATTGAAAAAAACGACACAGCAATTCATAACAAGTGCAGTGTTTATCACATACCAGAGTGGTCAGCACAGATGGGTAACATAGGAGAGAAAGTTGATGGGGTTCTAGAGAAAGGAAGCATTTGCATTGGGAGGTATGTTGGACAGAAGGAGGATTGCCTAGGATACTTTGGCCTTCCGGCAGAAGAGAGTGCTTTCGTAAATTTGATGGAGTTAACAGCGTCAATCAACTCCCAATTTGACTTGAGGTCGCAATCAGAGATTCTACTGTTTTCTTATCTTCCTCATTTAATTCTTTAACAGGAGCACCTGACAAAAGCAAAAATTAGACAAGAGAAACCATTGAATGAAGGAAGATAATGAAAATCTGGACTTACGAGGAGAAGAAAAAGCCCCACTGATGTTTGGGAAGCACTTAACAAAGAAAAACTGGTTCTCCCTATCTCTAAACTTATTAACCCCATTGATATTAGCTTATTTTGGGGGTTGGCTCTGAATATTTGGCTGTTGAGATTACTAAGCTTGACTAGCTAGATCAGGTGGTTTAACACTTCAGCACTTAGAGAGGGGAGACCGGACTCCAATGCCATCATCTCCAGAGATAGGAGATAGGTGTAAACGTTCGACGACAATTGGATCGAAGAAATCTCGAGATGAGAAAGGAGCTTGGATAAAAACTCTAGAAAAGGCAGAAACCCCCCATGCCATATATGGATGTCGATATAAGCAAAGAACCCTTCGGGAGGGTTGTTGATGGGATCCGTTTCCTTGGGAGGAATGGCTTCTACACCAGTAATGCCGTAGTTGTTAGGAAATCAAATCTACGATTTTGATGACAACAACTATACAATGGAAATCGAATATATGTATATATTTCTATATACAGGTACTTGCTAGAGCAACATCACTAGAAAGACAAGAACAACGTGCAAAGAACAATACAAGAGACTACAAGTTGATAAGACCAAAGAAGCAACAAGAAACATGCACAAAATAGGACATGCACAGTTTTCAGACGTTTGAGTGCACAAGTCAGACGTTTGAAAATATCCTATGGAACATCAAAATAGACAATACTAGACGTCTGGTAGATGCAGCCAGACGTCTAAAAATCAACCCTGAACAAAAATTATACAGGCTCAGACGTCTGATACAAACATCCAGACGTCTGAATTCAAACTCGGGATCTTCAACTGCCAGATTTGAATATACGTCTTCGCTTCTCTTCGATGCCACTCTTCATCATCAACAGAAGCAACTATAGAGCGCTTGTTAATGGATGCAACTACTCAAGGAATCTCTCTACAACTATATATATCTTCAAGAATCAAGAGAACACTTACCTTACTCACTTATGCTCTCTGGTTATACACTCTATCATATACTCTTGATCTCTAGCAATCTATACTTGTATTCTACTCTTCCAAATATACAGTTCTTCATAGACAATACTCTCTAGATATATATATATTGGAAGCATTTGTACTAATTAGTCAATATCCGTGTTATAGAACACACATTTGATAAGAAAAATCTATTGTAACAAAGCCTATTCCTCCGGGCGAAGCGTAGGTGTTTGATAGTCGAATTCCGAAGGGGAGCTTCGGGACTGGACGTAGGACGGGAGGTCCGAACCAGTATAAAATCCTGGTATGCTTATTCTATATTTACTTAGATTAGTATTGGTTTAGTTGCATTATATATTTAGCCACATATACTTGCATATACACTACACGATCCACCCTATAGACTTTCAGTAGTCACTAAGGATAGCATCTACTTCGTCTTGAGTAGATATGAGTGAATTCTTAGAGATAGCTTCGGCCTTCTTCAAAGAGCTCATGGTTCTGCCAAGTGAAAATGTTTCAGTTACAATTTTCAGTTTATTATGAACTTAGCATTCTTTCAAAAATTGGTAAAAAAACCTACTTAAGCAACTTAAACACAAAACCAAGCATGAACTTCAAATTCTTGGAAAATGCTAAAGTTGAAAATTGAAGATATGGAGCTTTCGACAGAGTCGAAAGGGAAAGAAAAATTAAAATTTAGCAATTGCCTCTAGATAGTGTCGAAAGCTTAAATATATGCATTCACAGAGCTTTCGACAGGCTCAAAAGGAAGTATGGAAATATATGTCCAAGTGACACTTTTCAACAATACCGAAAGCTCAATAGGAACCAAGCTGTTAAAAGGAAATCGTTAAAACTAACTTGAAATTCTGAACCAAGTACATATAACAAGTATTTCATAAACATGATAATAAGACCCATCGACACTGTCGAGACCTATGACTAGAGTTTTTTCTGAGGGACATATGAATGTCGTCAAAACCTTATAAACTCATTGAGTCGAAAGGTCCTAAGTTAAAATCATGTGTACTAAGAATGTTTTGACAATACTGGAGAAAGATGATTTTAGAGGGTTTCGACTTATTACATACAAAAGGTTTCAAAAGGGTCGAAGGGGCATTATGGTTTCAAAAGCATACTAAAAAGAAAGGATTTCAAACGGCACCAAAGGGTTTCAACTAGGTCGAAACGTTTTACCTTCGAGAGAGTTAACTACATGCCACTTCACTATATAGTTTTCGACAAAGACAGTCAAACTCACGTTACAATACCTTTTGACCACATCGAAAGAGGCTAAGAAAGCAGAAATCAATGTTGCCACCTCAATCCCTTTTGAAGGGGTAGAAATAAATTTTTGTGGTGCTAATTTTTCACATGTACAACTCGAAACTTCCGGACGAAGAAAATAGAAACCTTTTTCTTCCCTAAACCTGATTGTAAATCCAGGAATTTAAAAGAAAAGAAGATTAATAAACAGACAAATCAAAACCATCAAACCAATAGATTTCAACATAAATTAACCCTCTTAAATTTCGCAGTAAATAAAACGGGAATTTAAATTCTCTTAAATATAATGGAAATCATGAACATTGAATCTAGGTTCAAAACGAGATATGAATTTCTTCGATTAATGAAACTGAATGCTAAAATTATCTCGAGTGAATTAATCTTTAAAACTTAAACAATTCCCAGAAAACCAAAGAAGAATTCAAAATCTCGATTACAAAATTAGAAATCGAAATCCCGATCTTAAGATCTGAGATATGAGCACCAGGAATCATAAAAAGTAACAAATGGAAAAAGCAATTTGCAGATTTAAATAAAGTTTTACTCACGGTTAGATTTGATTTCTTCTTTAATTAAGGAAGAGATAGTTTGGAAATTTTTGAAATCTCTCTACCTTCTCTCGATATTGATTTAACTGCAGATAACTGAAGAAGAAGAAGAAGGGAGCGTACTTTATAAGAAAAGTCAGAAAGGGATGATGATCGTTGGATCTGATTCAAATAAGTAGCCCAGATTCACGCAGGAAGACCAAGAGGCGGGAAATTTCTGGGTTTCGACAAAGTTGACTTGGAAAGTCAAGTGCATCCCTTCGCTTGGGGGGGGGGGCAATGTTACTACCAAAATTCCTTTCCACTTAGTCGAAATGTATTTGAACAGAGTATAAAGAAGAACAAAGGGGAAAAGACTCCAACCAAGCCTTTCGACAAAAATGGAAGGATGCTATAGACCTTTCGAAGAAGTCGAAGGGATGCTACAGCCAAAATCTGAAAGCTTCAGAACATTTCGAAGGTGTCAAAAGGATGCTACAATCAAGATCCAAAAGGTTATTACCTTACTAAAGTGTAACATACCACATCTGGAGGCCCAAAACTAACCGCTACAGATGCTGCAGTCATCTATAGTTATTAATTCACGGTGACCAAATGTGGTAATGTTAGATACATTGATAATATAGAAACATATGAGTATGGAAAATTCAACACAATTTCAAAATAAAATTTTCTTTCCATTTCAAAATAAGATTTCAAATTCATTACATAATCACAACACATAAACTACGTTCAAAGTAAATATAATTATTACAACATACGCTAAAAACGACATATGAAGATGCCCCCTTAGTTGATCAGAGTAAATATAGGCAATAAACATCCTTGCCAATATATTCAAATACACAGCGGAATTAAAATAGAAAGAACTCCTACATAGCTAGAATGCATCCTGCTAGTCTCCGAAAGATTATTCGTATAAAGAAGAACTTAAAAGATCTTAACTCTCAAACTACTCAAAATCAATTAAGCACCTAAGAGTTTAAGAGGAAAACATAAATTTCGAGACAGACAAAATACCTGTTGTGAACAATAATCTACCATCTCAAACCAAATATATATCCAGTGAGACCACGCCACAAAACGGAACAAGTTTCCCCCTCACTAGTATCATTACTAAGAAATTAACCATATACTATGCACCTGCATCCACCATGGTTAAAACATAACATAATATGATAATATAGAAATTATTCATTTACATTGGATTACCCATCCCACATTAGTTAGTCTAACCATCTAAGTTTCAACTGACTATCCGTCTTATATTTTCCAGGACTACCCAACCCATTTTAGACTTTATTTGCATCAAAGGGGGACTATCCATCCCATGTTCATTTTACTTAAGCTGATGCGGACTGTCCATCTCACATCCCATAGTTTTCCTAGGATGACTATGAACCCTTCTTTAATCATATGGAGACTATCCATCCCCGACATGATGTTGACTACTCATCAAACATCCCCACTACAAGAAAATGCTATATTGATAGCAAGTGAGGATTGCATGGGAGGTTACTTGCTATAAATAACTAGTTAATGGTCATATAGGGTAGTCTTTAACGCCATCAATAATAAGTTAACGCCGTTGATAATAACGATTGAGAAATTTTCACGGTCCAAAATTTTATTTCCCTCCATCATTTTTCTATGCCGCCCAAATCCCCTTTTCCTTTTTCACTTTCACTTCCTCTTCAGATTCTCCTCGTCACTACAATTCTTCGTTAACCTCAAGGCTCTGCACCCCTTTCCTCAAGGCTCCACATCACTGCAATTCTTCGATTCCTCAAGGCTCCGCAACCCTCAAAGCTCCGCAACCCTCAAGTCTCCGCAACCCTCAAAGCTCGATTCCTCAACTCATTCACTGGAATCCTTTTAGGCAGCTGAAGTGCGTTTTCTAGGCTCGATTCCTCAAGTGATTCCTCAAGCGGTTCTTCAAGGCAGTTGAAGCAGTATTTCAACTTCGCGGTCCTCAAGTGGTTCTCGGTATTTCAAAATCACGAACTGGGTGCTGGTATGTTTTTTTAAAACTTAAGCATTTTATGATTTTTTATAGATTATGTTAATGTTAGGTTGTATAAAAAAAATTCCTTTTTTACTTTCAGCATTTTTAGTTCGTATTATATTGATTCATGAATTGCATTTTTGCAGGAGTTTGTAACCCTTTTGATGAACATGACAATTCACAATGATGCAAGTAAGCTATTATGTATATTGTACTTCGATCTATCTTTTTAGTTTTCTTTTCTTTTGACGCTTGATTAGAATAAGGTTTGAATGCATTTGGTTATTGGTTTTTATTGAGTCAGTTTGGGTGTTATATCATTGGTTGGTCTGCTTGCATTTTTCATTAAAGGGAAATTAGTTTACAAGGTTATGTAAATCATTATTATGTCGATTCAAATACCGCATAGTGCAAATTCGTTGCCTATTATCATCTCTTGTGAACTTTATTTTAAAAAATTTATGATATTACCTTGTTTGAAACGAGAAGAATATCGTGAAAGGAAGACATTTGTTTCATTTGCTACAGATGCGTTCATGTAGAAAAAATTTCTATGTATGAGATAAATTGACAACATTGTTTGTTATATTCTAAAAAAATTCAAAAGGTTTTAGAAATGCTCTGCGGTTAGCATCTACCAACCATCTTGTACCGTTCATGATAAATGAGATGCTCGAAAAATTTGATCCCTTATACCAGAAGTGGAGTGTCGTTCTAAATAACCAAACGTAATATTAATCAAACGAGGAAAGATTTCAATCAAAGCTTTGATATCACTAAACTTTTTATGGAGTCCCTAGTTTTTTGTTATTGCTTCATTTTTTTAGATAATCTTACAGAAGTGGAGCGAAGATATGGAAAGAGAAGGATATATAAATTTCCAAGATAAGAATATATACAAAATTAACACAAAAACCATATTACGTTAAAAACTTCACATCTCAACTTCAATTAGCCAAATTGTAACACATCCTTCGTAGCTGAAGAGATTTGCACAAATCGATCGATCCTATACCACAATTGGCGGAGGAGCTTTGTTCAATGTAAAATGCACTCAAAAGAAAAACACCCATCCTGTAGAGCATATAGAAAATAGAGTGTTTGTAAACTGCATCTACCAACCTACTTTTTCTAGGATCAAATTTTTCGAGCCAGCTACAAGATGGTGATCAGCTGCCAACAAATGTCTGAACTAAAAGAAAACTAGCAAGTCAAACTGTCCAACCCTTCAAGCTGTGAAACTAAACTAAACTCCTTCATATGATTACTCAGATCTGACTTTTAACTAAGAGCTACAAGATGGAGAACTGCTTCAAGCAAACGTCTAGCTAGATGAGCAAGCAAGATAAACCTTTAATTCTGATAATCCTTCACTGCTTGTTATCTACTACTAGGTTTAGACATAGGAACATCATGTTTAATTAGCTCAAATCTAACTTGATAGGGCATATTTGGCATATTAAACATACGTTTACACCTTTTACACCAAATATGCCAAATTGTAGTAAGCAAACATGCATATATGATGTTGTTATGTTGTTTATATCCGCCACTGCTATTTGAAATTGTATTTTTAATCTCCAGTAAATTGTCATGCTGAAGATAATTAATATTGAACTGCTGCTTGATTCATGTCCGTGTATTGTTTAAATAGATATATTCAAAAAAATAGACGATCTATCATTTTGTTTGCATTATTACATAGTCTACAAATTGCTGGAGTATTGTTGTTCCACTGTTTAACCCTGTCCAAAGTGTCAAGTCTGTTCATAATGCAAAATAAGTGCAAGTGGACATATTTGATGCACAAATGTGATTCCATACATGATGATACCAATGAACGTATGGAGATTTAATTTTGACACTATCCCATGCCGATTTATGAACTGAAAATATGACAGTTGTTGTCACTGTATTGTAATATGACAGTTGTTAAACTTGTATTATAATGTTAAACTGTCAGCTTGGCACTACGATAGCTCTAAAACTAACCTTGATAGCAAGCTGATAGAATACAGTGACATGTTTAAGCTACCATGTCTCCATTATAATACAACTTTAACTTTAGGCAAAATTTGAACAACAATCATCCATTGTTTTTTGTCAGAATACACACTTTGCAGCACTGACCTGATTCATCCGATCGTCCCTTGTAGATGATCAAATTCCGACCATCTTTATGCTATGGTACCACCATTAGCTGCTCCATGCTAAGAGCCACACTTGACGAAATCCTTCGCTTCCACTAGATAGGACAATTTGGATGTCATTGGAGTATAGTTTGAATTCACTGAATTTTAACATGCAATTCAATAATCAACAGACAAATATTTGCAAGATAAACATTTGCAAACAATTTGTCAAGAAAGTTATTAGAAATATTAGGGTTGTTGCATAACAATACTCATATATTTTGTAATGCTAGCATTTTGCATATAAGTAGTGTAACACAAAAAATTTGCACTTATTGGGTGTTGTTTTATAAACAACAAATGTCGGTAGTGCAAATATTTGTATATCGCAATTTCACTACAAGAAAAGTCACTTTTGATGGCATGATATGACAGCGTGTTAACATATGGGCGCTAGTGAATGTCAGGTGAGTGATTTCCCCTTCCACTCACACATCTATGATTCTAATCACCTAAGTTTTAATTTTTATCAACATCTCATGGATAATGGTATTTTTATCAAAGGGTTCTAAAATTCAATAGTTCTAAGAAACAAAAGAAAATAGAAGCGTTGAGAAGAGGAACGTTAGGTTCTCTATATTATATGTTTGTTTATTTATCTTTTTAAATGATTAGTCTGTGTTTCTTTAGAGTAAGAAATCTAATTGTTGAATGTTTGAATAGTTTAACTGTTTTTATTTACAGTAACAATTGTGCTTCTTTATTGTTTTTATGATATAGAAAACATCAAGTGTTCAACTAACATTAAAAGTCGGTTAATGCCTATTTAATAACATTAACCGCTTTTTGGAATGAATGAAAAGAGCTTGCTTGGAAAATGGACAGTTCTTATTTTGTTGACAAGGATGGTTGGGCTTATGCATCGAGTTTGAAAACATAAAATGGCCTTCTAATTCTTCCAAGTGTGCTTCACCAACAACACTGGATTTTGTTAGATGAAGGCGTTGAATACGTACAACGCAACAGCTTCCTGATAATATGAGGAACATTTTATCTGTTATGCATCCTAATTCTTCTGGTGTATTTCCATGGATGAGTATGTCGAAGGAAGCAGACCTGTGTTTGCAAGTTCAGCCTTATACCAAAGGTTCGCAAGAGCCATATACTTGGAGCTAGATTATTGGTTTAGATTCAAGGAAGGATCAAAAACCCAGCCAAAAGGCTTTGATGTTGAGACAAAATACCAGTAAAAATGTTACTGCATCACCCAATTCTGTTCTGAAGTTTAATCAGCTTGAGAAGAAGGATATGATTATGTATTGTAATCCTAATAGCAATACTAACCCGTACTTCTGGCTCAGTGTTAGAACTGATGCATCAGCTCTTCACACTGAATTAAATGCTGCAGATTTTGATTGGAAAATATCTGTTAATTCAACTATTAAGTTGGAGAACAAGCTTCCCTATGAATCAGAGTATGCTATATGGGAGAAAAATGTTGAAGGGAATATGGTGGAGAAACAACATGGTACTATATCATCTGGTGGAAGTGCATTCATCTATTCAGCTGACATAAGAAGACCAGTTTATCTCACTTTATTTGTTCTAAGGTGGTTGGGATTTTGAGAAGGTAATTAGCTGTTTGAATTATATCTTATGAATAGTTCTCAATGTTAGCTTTCCCATCTCTAACTGTTTAATTCAAGTTATGCCTAGGAAGCTATTTTGATTATGGATTTATCTTCTAGACACAAGTCGTCGTTTTGGATGGTTCAACATCAAACTAACAGGTATGATATTTGTTTATGTTTTGTAAATAATTTCTGATCAGAACTGCCTAAAAGCTATTGCTTTCATCCAACAGTCTAAAATTCTTTTTACCGCGTAGTTAGTCAGGTAAACAAAGAAATATTAATTCAGTACACCAATTCAGCACTAATCGAGCTGGTAGGTGAGCGTGGGTTATCATTACCTAGTTGCATTCATGATGATGCTATCATAAATTGAACTTCTTTTTAGTTTTATAATATTAGTATATGTTGAAGGTGTCTGTTTATGCTAATGACTACCAGCAATAGTGGCAAGGCATTTGACTATATAGTTATAAATCTTGGGGTTTGAATCTGCGATGCAATCGATTATCAACGACATTAAGAAAAAGGATGTTCATTTATAACGACGTAACAAGCAGTAAAGGAGTTGACAACTCGTTTTAAGAATTGAAGTTAAACCCAAGGTTTGATGTTTCGACTTCGTCCCATTGCGGTTTCAGAAGGGACAGAAACAAAACTAGAAAAGCTGCTAAAATTCAAAATTTATGGAAGAAATAAAAAAATGAATTAATTTGAGTTTCAAATATATGAATACTCGAAATTTAAAATTTCAACTAGGGAAACACAGAGTCACAAAATATACACATGGTGTAACTAGAAAAGTTGAAAACGGAGTAATGAATAGATATTTATTTATAAATATCTATAATTAATCAATTGTTTTGCTTATATCTTATTTTTCGAACACATACAGACACACACACACACACATATATATATATGTGTGTGTGTGTGTGTGTGTGTGTGTGTGTATGTGTGTGTGTGTAATTTTATTCAAAATAAATAATGAAATCCGAAACAAAACAGGAAACGAAACCCCAAAATTTGTGAATTGGATCGAAATTCTTAAAATCACAAAAGATTGAAACCAAGATCTAAACCGAAATCTCAAACCTTAGTTAAACTTTTAAAATATTATGTCAGCCAATTTGACTGGTTTCTAAACCTTCACCAAGTGTTAATATATCAACTTATGAACAGATTCTAATCTATTACTCTTACCTTGCAGAATATATTTCTCCTTGGGACTTTTTTCATCTTATTTGTTTGCGATAGTTTTTTATTACCATTTATTATACAAAAGCTTGTTTATAAGCACTTATTGATTACCGAATATCTAAATGCCATGCCTTATGTCTATGTTCTTTTAGGAGGGTGCATGTGAGTGTTGAACATGATATGGGAGGAAGTTATGCTGCTTCTAAAACAATTAGGTTTTTCGTTGGCATCGAAATGATTCGCCAATACCTTTAACATATCGTGTAGTGGAAGTTGAACCATTTGATAATACAGAAACCGATACTCAAGTAATATCTAAAGCAGTTAAATCTGCAAAATTTGCCTTGAGACATAGCTCAAAGTCTATGGACATGAAACTTTCCACCTCAAGAAGAAGTTTACAAATTTTAGAAAAGGTTGACGGCTTGTGTCAAAACTGTGTTATATTATCTCCACAGGATTATACACAAGATTCTTCAAATCGTCGTTGGCATCTCAATATCTATTCATGATTCTGAACACTATAGTGCTGGGATTTCTTTTTTTGAGCTTGAGAGAAAGGTACCAAGAAGTGGAATTTTGTTATTAAATTTTGTTCAACTATTAAATTAATATTGTCTGTCATGCAGGAACGAGTAGATGTTGAAGCATTTGCTTCTGATGGGTCTTATTTTAACCTTTTGGCACTGCGTAAAATGGATTCTGAGAGGACAAAGGTTGATTTTTTCCTCTTTAAATATATAAATCACATGGATTTCTGGGTAGGTGTGACCTTATTAATATGCAATAGTTTATTGTTGCTAATGATAAGCTATAACTGAGCGATGGTATTGTGACGCCCCACTCCGAGACCCACATTAGCAAAGAGTATTACAAGGTAACATACCCCACGTTCGCACTAAACGGTTTACTAACCGTTAGTCAACTTCACACTCAAAGCAGTATAAAGTTCACCTCATCTCATCGGTAAACCTGACCCAAAGGTCAAACGGTCAAACGAATAGATTAGGAATTAACTGAAAAGATAAACGCACGTGTTCATTTCACGCGTTTTATTTAATCATTTAATTCTCCTACCTCTTCGCTCGAAGTGCATTGTTGAGTGTGTTTTAAATAGAAATTATAAATTGGAGAACAAACTTTTAATAATTTAAGAAGAACCTTTTATAAAACAAGTGTATGAAATCAAAAAGAAGTCATCAAAGTCAAATATGTAATAACAACACTTGAAATCAACACACATCGATAAAATGTGGAAAATCAAGCAAAATAGGCGAATTGGCAAAAGATAGCAGATTCAGACGTCTGAAAGTAGTGGTTCAGACGTCTGAATCTGGAAAATTAAAAGTTTCCAGGACACAGTTTCAAACGTCTGAACCAAATATTTCAGACGTCTGAAAACAGCTGAATTTGGCCTATTTCCTTTCTGGTTGAATTCAGACGTCTGGTGCCTTCGATTCAGACGTCTGAATCTGGAAATAGAAATTTTCCAGAATAATATTCAGACGTCTGAAATATCAATTCAGACGTTTGAAACTGGAATTTCAGACATTTCCTGAACCTGGACCAATGATGGCCAAACGATATCGATAACGATCGGACGAGCAACAACGACTAAGGAATTATGCCATGCGACAACCCAGCCTTAATGGCTCTTCGATACGCCTCGAATATCAATGTCCAAATATCCATAATAGGATTATCACAAAAATTGAACCAAAACACCAAAAATTGGAATATACACAAAATCATCCCAAACCAAAATCAAATGCACATGGACAAGTGTTAGGAATTCATACCTAATAACAAAGATAGATATATACATAGATGTGAGATAAAAATCTCACCTTTTATCCCAAAAACACAAGAGAGAAGCTACAAGCAAAGCTAGAACAATTACTCTTCAATTTCAACCCAAGGAGCTTCAATCTAAAGCTCAAAATGAAACATTTTCTGAGTTAGGGTTTTAGGAAATTTCAGAAATCGAAGAGGAGAAGAGATGGAGAAGATGAAGATGGGGCTTACCTAAGCTTCTTCTATAATTTGGAGCAAGAATTTGGAGTTTGCTATTCAATCTAGGGCTTGGAATTTCTAATTCCTCTTCTCTTCCACCATTTTTAGTTTTGCTAGAGTAAAAGAAATGAAATGAGGAAGAATGGATGAAGAGAGGGGCTGAGTTAGAGTATATGTTGAGTTGGGTCAAACCCAAACCCAAAAGCCCAACAGAAAATAGAAAAATTCAACTTACTCCAACCATATCGAAGCTTATACTCAAAAAAGTTGCAAATGCCATTTTGGACTCAATGGAAGTGGTCCCGAGTCCTGATTTGATCATTTGCAAAAAGTAGCTTTTCAGACTTTAATCTGACTCACGACGTTATATTTAAATAAATTATTTAAATATAAAATCGTAAAATATGCGGGTTGTTACAGGTATAGTAACAGAATAATAGTACTGCCTTGTCAATACTCACTAATAAGCATCATCAGGGAGTCCTTACAGGATTTTATATTATGCTTTTTTCTTCCTATCAGGTGTACTTCTTTTTGTATTATAGGACATATTACATATGATGCCGCTTTGGAATATAAAATACTTACAAATTATACATGTGCAAAATTCATGAAGTCATTCTCATTCCTAATTAAGGTTAAAATTGGTAGGAGGAGAAAGTGCAAATATTGTCATACCCAATAATTTTCCATTATCGACCCAAAAGTTCAGGGGATTTATTCTGTTTAGGTTATAATATTTATGTTGCCAGCATGCTCTTTACTAATTCTTATAAACATAGTTAAGAATTTAGTTATGCTTTTTTTTGGATGTATCTTTGTCTCAGTTTTATTTTTTAGAGACATGTAGGATTACGCCATTTGATGTGGAAGAATTGTTGAAACAAGATGGACATTTAATTTAAAGACCTTCATAAGGTAACACCTACACAGATGTAAATGATTGACTGATTTAGTTCATTTTTATGTACCATATTAGGGTATAGATGTAGATGTATATATATAAACATTATTTGTTTCTTGTTGTGTTCTGAAGTAGTGGATAAAACTTAGATTTCAGATTGTATTGATTACAACTTTACCCAGAATCCTAGCAAGCCAGTGCCACTGTCCTTAGTGTGCTTCTTTAAAGCATGATTGATCACAATAATAGGTTCATTATGGGTTATGCTAGTTTCAGTAACTTAGTCTTTGGCGATGCATCTTTTGTACTTATACATACTTGTATATATTGACTAACATATGTGTGTTTGTGTTTCTTCTTCACAGGTGTTGTATGATGCTTTTGAGGTTGATACATGATGTCGCACTCTTTCTCCTTTAAATCGGTCATGCTTATCGACGGTCATTAAAATATTTTTAGTATGTATCGTTTTGGTATGCTACACTCAATTTGTATACTTATGTTTAATTTTTATCACAAATATTTATGTTTAATTCTTCATGTATGAAATATTATGGATATATATATATATATATATATATTTTATGATTTGGCTTATGACTCAATTTGTGTACTTATGTTAATGTGATGAATGTGGTTTTTTGAGTTATAATATATAAGTAGAATTGAAAATTGTAAGCTTTGAATGTTATGGCAGCAAAAAATGTGCAATAGAATTTTTTATAGCGTTCTAACTATGCAATAAAAAGAAAAATTGTTCAGCTTTATTATACTATAGCATCATGTTAGTGCTATACAAAATATTTTGCAAAGAGTAAATAGTTTTCATAGCAATAAGACGGTGCTATAATAGATAGTAATGAATTTTCTATAGCATTTCAATGTGTCATAAAAAGTTGACACGATGATTCCATAGCGCGTTCAAATGCTATAATAATATAGCATGTCGACATATTTATAGCAACTAAAATGCGTCATAAAAAGTTCTATAGCACGTTTCGTAATGCTATAGAAAAGCAGTTGCACCAATATGGCCTATTTTAGATGGAAAGAAAAATACGTTTTCCATTGCAAGTATGACACGCTATAGTATCAACCAGACTTTTTACAACATGTTGATCTATGGCGATTATAGAATCGCTATAGAAAGTTTTTATAGCGGTTTTTACATGCTATAAAAAGTCCTTTTTGTTGTAGTGCCCATAGCTTTCCTAAGATGACTATGAACCCATCACTTGGCCACTTAACTCATGTTACCCACATGATTCTAATTATACCATGTTATCCACATGATTAACCTATTTCCATTAGTATCCCTAATTTAGGTTATATTCATTTATAATTTACATTGGTATCCCCCAATGATTTGTGTCGAAAACATATAAGTGTTGGTATCCCTAACAATGGTGTCAAAGTCATTATACCCACCCCAGTATCCCCAAGGTTAACCACATTTATTAAATAAGGTTATCACCCTACATATCCAAAAAGTTAAGTGTTATGTAAACATACCCTTTCGAAAATATCCCCTTTGAAGTGGTACCCTTTTAAGTCATCGCCTTCGAAAGTATAAAACTTGGTTAAAAGAAAACAATTTTACAACCCCTTCGAAAGTATCCCCTTCGAAGGAATAAAACTTGGTTAAAAGAAAACAATTTTACAACCCCATCGAAAGTATCCCCTTTGAAGGTAAAGGAAAAAAAACAAACAGATTTGAAGGCAATGAAATCAACTCCTTCGAAAGGTAAGGTTTCAAATGTGCATATCCTTAAACAATTATAACTCCTTTAAATGATAAACATTGGTGTCCCCTAATGTTAATATCAAAGTATATTCCATCAATATTTACATACACAGTAAACTATGTGACCTTTTTTTACCATAAAAACTTTGATTTAGCTATAACTTTTTATAGGTGTAGAATTAGGGTCTTTATCCTATTCCATCATGTTCAAATGATGGTTTCCATTTATGTAGAGTGGTCACAACAGAAAAACGGACTTACGGTTAGAGAGTTATGCATGTTTTAAGTTTTGAAAACAAAACTGGTTTCAACCAACTCGAAAGGTACCTTCGATTGAGTCAAAGGGGGCCTTCGAAACTGCTGCGAAAGGGGTCAAAACTATTACAGAACGATGCTGTCGAAGTTGTCTTTCGACTAAGTCCAAAGGTTCCATCGAAATGCTATAAAAAGGCCCCGAGTTGCTGCAGAAAGTGTTGTCGACAGGGTGCCTTCGACTAGGTCGAAGGGGGCCTTCGAAAGTGCTATAATAGGGTCCATAAATGCTACAGAAAGTACTGTCGACAGGGTGCCTTTTGACTAATTCCAGTGGTAGAACCGTAAATAATTTAAAAACTATTATTTTGCTAATTAAAGTATATTTTTTTCACCAACTCGTATTTTTTGTCAAATTTCTATTGGTTAATGACATACTTTATCACTTTCTTGGTAGAAAAACACCTATAGAACAGATTTTATTATTTCCAAAATTATTTTCAAAATATTTAGTTATATTAATATTTTAATATAATTATTAAGCCTTTTTAGCTTAGAAAATTCATAATAAATCAAAATCACTTGGGAAAAATCATAAAAATTCACCAAAAATCTGAAATAACATTTTCTACATCATACAAAAATTTCGGGGAAAAATTCATTATTTTATCATTTTTAATAATTAAAACCCTAAATAAATGCCTTTTTCACCTTAGAAAATTCATAAAATATTCCTATTAACTCCAAAAATTATGAAATTAAAAATCCATCTCCAAAATTTTTTTTTACACAATATATCCAAAAATCAAGTCGTTTAGTGGTTGTTTACTAAGGTTTTTACTTTAAAACCCATCATTTTAATTCCATAAAAATTCCAATAAATTACCATAAATCATTATTCTATTTTCAAACGAGTATTATTCGATCCGAAAATGATCAACACAACAAAATAAATTCGGTTACTATCCATAACCGAACTAAAACAAGGAAAAATGGGGTGATATACACTATTATTCACCTTGATTAAGTTGTTGGAGTTTGAGATTTGCCCTAGCTTTGATCTTCTAGCATTTTCTCCTCAATCTTCCTAGTTTGCTGATCTCCTTAGAGATTTTTAATGGCCGGCCCTAGCCTTAGTTTAGTTGTTTTGATTTCATATGAAGTGATAAGTGAGAATAAGGGAGGTCTTTAAGGGTTATGGGGATGGTATTCCCATTTTTTTCCTTGCCTTATTCTTCTTATTTTCCTAAGTTTCTAAGGCATAATCCATGCTTATTTATTCATTAGGCACTGCCATGCTATGTGGTCAAATCTCATTCTCCTTAATCAACCACATTATTCTATTTAATTTAT
The DNA here is from genome assembly GCA_030737815.1 of Allium fistulosum. Classification (NCBI taxonomy): domain Eukaryota; kingdom Viridiplantae; phylum Streptophyta; class Magnoliopsida; order Asparagales; family Amaryllidaceae; genus Allium; species Allium fistulosum. The sequence continues at coordinate 415,496,727 of CM060907.1, read as the reverse complement.
CTAATTAAATGTCATGAATAATGTTAAACAAAAATTAAGGGTGTTAAAGATAGAGTCGAAGAAGTCAAAAGCACCTTTCTGCCTTCAGTAACCACCTTTCAAAGCAGATGATACTACATGCATGAGGACCTCTCGAATGAGTTAAAGCAATACCTTTCGAAGACAATGAAGATCAACTCTACAAATACGCGCTAAAACTTTTGAAACCAAAAGTTTCACCTTCACTCAAGTCAATCGAAAGTAAGTATTGTCCTGAACAACCACTTTTGAAAGCTATAATAAGTCTTTTTAACCGGTCGAAGCCATTGTGATCCAGGAGGGTTCCACATCAAGTCACAAACAGGAGTTTAGAAACAAGCAACACTATCGAAACCACTAAACAAAGCCTATCGATAGTGTCGGAAGCTCTTACAAGACATCACAAAGAAGAGAAGTGCAGCCGTTCCTTTCGACAAAGGCGGAAGCATACTTGAGTTATTCAGAAGCCACCTTTCGACCAAGTCAAAAGCTTTAGGGTCGAAAGGTGCTGACCCACATCTATAAATAAGACCCAATGGGTCAGGTTTTGGGGATCTGAATCTTGCCATTCTAAACTTGTGTTTTCTTAATCAAAAGAGCTGTAAACCCTAATTTCCAAATTGATTTGGGGATTTGAGTAATAAAATCTTCTTTATCTTGCGGAAGGGAAGTTTTCAATTTTACAGATTACTTTACTGTTACTAAAGCTTTTATTAGGTTTAACATTATGCTTCAGGTGTCGCTTATATCGAATGGACCCCTCCGACGCAGTTGAAACCTATCGTATTCAAATAACTTCAGTCATATATTCCAAAATATCTTTCTCTGGGCTTCAGCTTTCGACAAGGTCGAAACATAACCTCCAACTATTCAAGCCTTAGAAAACCTAGCCTAATATAGGGTGCCCAAAGATCAAACCTTCGACAAGGTCGAAGCCCCAACTCCAAATTCCTGGTCCAAGACTTAAACCTAAATAACTTCGCTTTCGACCGGGTCGAAACCTCTGTCTTAGATTTTTGGTTAAAGTCTTAACCACACAATAACTAAAGCCTTCGACTAGGTCGAAACCATCTAAGGCAAACCTTATCCAGGGTATCTCAACTAAATCGAAAGGAGATATTTCGAAGGTAAATCCACACTACTTCATCAGGGTAGAAAGGTCATTAAGAGAAGAAACCAACTGTTACGACTGAGTCGAAAGGTCGACTTAAGCAACTTTTTACTAAAGCAATCTAATCGAAAGGAAATTCAAGGAGGATTTACACTTCCTATTCTTCTCCATTTACCTAAAGGATAAACTTTGTTCCTTAACAGAACTGTGGGGTGTTGATAAGATTTTTGTTAACAGAGTGAATAATCTTTTTCGATTTGTTGAGCAAACTCAAGGTTGAAATGAGATTAGAACAATGAAAAATAGGTCCGGAGTTGTATGTAATACAACCGATAAGGAGTTATCCATCGTTCGTGGAGCTATGATTTGTTGAGCAAACTTAAGGTTAGAATACCGAGACAGATGAGTCCTAACACCCACTAGTGAAGTCGAAAGACTTCTATGTTTCATCTTAGGGTCTGGAGAAACATAAAAGACTGGAGGGAGCCTTATTAGAAAAATGAAATAGTAACAGTTAACCTTTTAAATATTGTAAGAACATATGCTAAATAATATTATAATTATCTACAATGATAAATTTGTGCATTTAATATGATTGATAAAATGTTTATCAATTAACATATACAAAAGAACAGAATTGAAAGTTGACAAATGGAAATATAATGCCCACTATTGAATTCTTATTGCATGTTAACGTTTCAACACCCATGCAAGTGCTTGATTTTACAATTACTGAATACATTCGTGGTTTGGTCACTTATGCATTTATTTGGTCAAAACCATGTATTGCATTCTATGAGTTTCGAACTCTAAAAGCAATACAAGCTTATGGATATTTGATCAATATACAATTGCATATAAATGCTATATGGTGAATGGTCAAAGTTTGTAATGTACAACATTTTGATGAAATTAGTTCATCCGAAAAACCAAATAAATCTTAGTGCGAGATCGAGTATTCAATCTGATTAATTACAAAAGGGATCATATTGTGTTAATGTAACACAAGACAAAAAACTACAAGATCGATATAGGAACTCGATCGCTAAAATGTCATTTTGATCAGTTTACAAAAGTGCAACATATTTGATGTCCTTAAATGTTAAGGATAATCGAATGCGCTTTTGTAAAGAGTTTGTTATGATATTGTAGTATGGTTTTCTTTTGAATAGTTTTACCATTTGAAAGGAAAACGAATGTATAAGAATAGATGTAATTTAAGATACAGTTGGGATGAAGAGAATGAATAGTCACTTCTGCTTCATAGAGAAACATTGGAAACACGAATTGTAACAATAATTGATACTTAATATTGGAATAAGAAATATGATTTCTATTCCGAAATGTATTTTCATATAGAAAATTATTTTCTATGAGATTTATTTCTTTGAGCTCAAGATATTGATCAACGAACTCTCTACTGTAAATAGTTGCACTGTATGAAATAAACAAATTGTATTAAGTGAATGATGGACATCTGAATTTAGTACGCTATTATAGTAATGGTGGAAATAGTGGGAGCATGCCATATAGCACTTATTAATTTCATCATAGTATGACAATTGTTTTTGTAAAACTTATGTAAGGACCCGATTCTTCGACTTCCGAATATCGACATCAATACGTCCACTGTATCGACTGCCGAGCCATCGAATGCCGGAAAACCGAATTCTTAGGGTTTAAAAAAGAAGAGGTAGAAGAAAAGATAGAAGAAAAAGAAAGAAGAAACAACAGAAAACAATATCAGAATCTCACATTCGCAGCGGAACAACATATAATAGATGAATGAATAATCTTTAAAACAAAGAACTATATCATTTTATACATTACATCATCATCAGAGTTTACAACAACAATACAACAATGGACAGTTATATAACTTGTCCTCATACAGAATACACAACGGAATAAATAATATCATATACAAGTGGTACGTCTCGCCATCCAGTTCGCCACTTAGCTCCACAGCATCCCGCATCCAGAATGACCTGATAACCTGACACTAGACTGCCCGTGTGGAAATTGGTGGGCACCCAGAGTTTAGGAAGGGAACAATAAACTCCAGGTCAGTCATGGTGACTGGTGTGAGAACTAAAACAGTTTATCTTTAAAACAACAACAACAACAAAGGAAGTGGAAAATATCCGCAATGCTTTTGGAAAATGAAACTACCATAAGACCTCCCGCCACACACACAATGCAAACGCAGAATTGGAGTAGATTTCTTCTTATGATAGTCAAAGATGCTTACTACGCAAAATCAAATCCTTTTTTATATTATTATCAGTGCATAGTGTAGAAAACATTTTGAAAGTATAATATTAATCTTAGCCAACATACGACCAGTATCATATGCCTACTATAGCTACCATGTTCAATAGCAAGTTACCGCCACATTCCATGGCAGGTAATAGAACTAAAACCGTACAAGTCACGTATTGTTTCTTTGGATTTCCAACAAATGGTCAGGCCAAGGAACTTCCCATTGCCACATAGGTACGCCTCTGGAAAGACGACCCGAGAAATAACCTAACATTACAGTTAGATCTCTGCCAACACAAGGCCGGGTTACCCCTAACTGGGTAACTACTGACACGAATATGTTATCCCTCGATCGTAACCGATCTTCCCGAGGATCCTCGATTCCAACAACCACATAAGAATAATAATGCAGCAGCAACATAGGTTAAGTATTTGGGCTCCATACCATGATACCACCTCTATCCAGAAGGAAAGACATACACTAAAGGGGCGCTACCCCCTAATAACCTTGCCACATCTTTCCTGTTTTGACCATTTCTGGGGTGTGAGGTCCGACGAAGTCTCGTCCACAAAGCCACGCTTTATACAAAAGCTGTGCTTTGGGTCAACAAATGATCAAAGTAATGATCACAAAGATAAATGATCAAACAAATGATCATATCACAAATGATCAAACAATGATCATTACACAGCAACACTCAACATGCCACGTTACCAAATTGGGAGTATATCGCTAGTAACCTTCAACTACATAACCTCTGAGAAGGGTGTTAAGCTAAGAGAATAAATTCTCCGCCACCAATAGATATGTATTTGAAAGAAACAACTTTATATCTCAATTTGTAACGTCAGACATACAACCATACAAGTCTGTTCCGGGACTGAACAAAACCGAAGGCACTTCCAAAGAAGTCCTTGTAATCCGGATAATTTCTAATCACGTCCGGACTTCCCGTCACTAAGGGTGATAAAACCTCTATATCGAAGATCAGCCGATGCAGAGTAACTCGACGGTAATCCTTCCGTTTTCAAAAATATCCGGTCTTCAACACCGGTCATCAAATGCAATCCATTACGACGTATCACATATTCAGAATGGGTTATACGACCCAAAGGTCCTTTCCCGGCTAACCCGAATAGTGAGCGCTTATTCAAAAATAAGTGTGGCATTCAAATTCAAACAAATCACAACAAATACCCATTCAAGGTAATTATTGATAGTCGGTTATTTAACTATCAATAGGTCTGCACAGCATCATCAGATTCCAAATAATTTTCCAAATAATTTATCTTCCAAAAATATCTTTACAAGATTTATAATTTCCACACCTCAACCATTTGAAAACAAATTTCAATTATTCACTTTTCAATTTATCTTTAAAAGATAAAATCTCAAAACAGTTCATTTTATATTGGAAAAACATTTCCATACTTATTTAATAATAAGTAATTCACAATCTATTTATTTCCAACATTTGGAAAATATCCAATATACTTAAATCATTATTAAGTATATATTTCATTCTTTAAGGAAAACGTTCTCTTAAACACATTCATTTGAGTCAAAACGAATGTTACGTAAAACATCGTTACGACAACTCAAAATCACTAGTATAGGGATTCGAGATTTAGATAGATATATAAATCCCAATACTATATAAAACATTTCCTTTCGGAAACCATTTACTATAACAACAGTGTTATAGTCCACCATTTCCTTATTTCTCGAAAACGTCTATTTCAACAATGAATGTTGAAATCTATGGTTTCGATAGTTAATACATTTTAAAACATCTTTAAATCGTTTAAATTCTATTCCAATATCACTTTCCCAAAACATCTCCGTTTTATTTAATAATATATTCACTGTCCAAAATTGTGAATATAATTCATTATCCAAATTCAACATTTCTACGCATTATTATTTAAAGGATTATCCACTGTCCAAAATCGTGAATATACTTCCTTTAACAAGCTATAATAATTTACTTATCAAAATAAGTCAAATTTCGGATTTATAAAACAACGTTTATAAATTCCATTTATATTTTATAACAACTTCAACTTACAAATCAATTTTATTAACCAAATCAATTTATAACTCAATTTTATACCTAAGTCATTCTTTTAATAACTTTATAACATTTATAAATCTTACTTCTTGTAAAATTCCATTTATAAACCCTTTTTTTTAACATTAACAAAAACTCCTTTTATAATTCCATTTTTTGATTTATAAAAATTCAATTTTTATAAATCTTATCTATAAACTATTTATAAATAAATTCAAAAATCTCCATTCATACTATTTTACAACATAGTTCATTTCATATTCCCAAAAATCAAATTTTGGTTTTATATCACAAAATTCTTAATTTTTATAACATAAAAATTATAACATTTATTTATTTAAAATGAATCAATTCCAAAATTTAATAAAACGTATACTTTCAAAAATTCACTTTAAAACCCTTTTAAAATTAGAAATCGTTCTTTTTAAACTTCAAAAATGGATCCGATGATGCAACAACACCAATCATCAATCACGACAATCAAACATCATATATCCTCATATGATAATCAAAAAATATCACAATATCTGTAAATAAATCAATACGGGTGAGGAATCCAGTTGGATCCCTCCAACCTGTTTCTCTACATCCACAGATGTTAGCACAATACCAATTCTGTTCCAGTACGGAATACCGCGGTATATAGGATTTATAAATATTATCCGCTATTCTGCGGCGCAATAGGGTCTCATCCGCTATACAATGCGGGAAATCAACTCCAATATATACATATTCCAATATATATATATTTCTATATACATAAATAATACCAATTCCACTTCAATGTGAAATTATCGCGGTATATGTTTTTAATAAATAACCTCCGCTTAATAACGACGTATAATGTCTATTTAACACAATAAATAGCAATCATCATCCAATCATCACAATCAACACTATCAACAATTTTAAATCTAACTATTTAAAATTTAAATCGAAACAATTTCGATTGAGTGAGAAGTTCTCACCTTGTTTCCAATATAGTTTCAGCGTTTATTTCGAATAAAATTAAACACGCGTTTAATTTTTCTCAAAATTTTCACTGTCTCCAATTGACTCCAAACTAGCTCCATTGCGTAGTGCTCGACAAAACGAACCCAACGCAATTCGTTTCGTGCGTTTTCGACCTCGTATCAAAAAGTTATCGCATTTTAAAGATTACACGAATTATATAATATATAAATTTACAATTCCTTTTATAATTTTTAAACCCTAACCAATCAGAGCCGTTGGATCTTGCTGCAGCACATCAGGCCACTCATGTTCTCTTCCTCATCTCCAGTTCACGTTCGTGTAAACCTACCCATAGCCGCCGCATTTCTTGCAATTTTCACGACCTCCACATGTAGTTTGAAGACGATCAGGTAGCGCCACGTTGTTCGCCACCACGAGCTCCACCACCGGCCAGAGTGCGGCCCAGCTCGGCCCCCCCACTCTACCTCGAATTGCGTGAAAAATGCAGCAGCTTCGAGCTCGATTTCTCGTTGATTCGAAGCTCCATTTCCGATCTCCACCGTTGGATAGCTAGATCTTTATGCCCTCTACAACTTTGTAGTTGAGAGTTTTTGCTAATTGTTGATGGATCATGAGATATTAGAGGAGAAAGAGGATTGATTTCTAGCCATTAATCTCTATAGTGGCGGCTAAGGGCTGAAACCCTAGGGTTTGTGGAAAATAGAGAAAGTGATGGGCTTTTATAGAAAAATACGCGACACTATTCATCCCGGATTTTCCGAACTCCAAACGAAGCGTGCCGACAGGCGTTTCTAAGGTTTACCCCGCGTTCCGAACACAATGGAATAGGTTTCGGGAGCTAATTCGATCGTCTGTGCGAGTTATGGAATTAAACGATCAAATTTAAATTAAACCGATTTCGATGCGTTTGGAGCTGCAACGGTCATACGACAACTCCGATTGCTACGAAAATTGTAATCCGATAATAACAAACTATTACGGATTCAATGGAACTAGTTTCGTCCAATTCTGAGACTGTTTGAAAAATAGCTAATTTCACTAGTCGATTAAATATTAAAATATTCAATTTTCACAATTTGACTTAAAATTCAATTTTAAAAGTTCTATAACATCATTATAACTTCAATATGATTTAATATAACTTTATAAATCATTTTTAATCACATTTAATCCATATTTCAATTATTTCTGGAATTTCACTATTTAATTTATCGATTTAATTTATTCAATTAAATCTAGATATTCGAAAAATAAATTTTCCGACTTATAAATTTCATTTGTTAATATTTAAAATTAATTAAATATTCGAATTTCAAATGTCAGAAATTCTGGGTCGTTACAACTTACCAAACATTATTAATGAAATAATGATTATTTTTCGGTATCGAGTGAAAAAAATAGACATGACTATATTTCAATATGAATATTATGAATATTCTTTATGAAATAAAACTATAATGTGGTAAAAAAAATTATAACAAAAGTGATGCATTGGAAAATAAAATATATCTAATGTTATTTACAGTTGTTTTGGAATTATAGACCAAGCCGTAGTTTTGAGAAATAATTTTATTATATGATTTTCAATCATATGATACTTGTTAATTATATCTCAAACAATAAAGTGCTATGCACCCATTTAGTGAGAGAATCATAAGAGTTAATGATTTCTTCAGATTGATACATATAGATGTATGCAATCATAATTCTATAAATACAAAAAAGTTCCATGTACTTCGTCATATTCACCAATGAGTTATCGTCGACATGACATGTGTATTTGATACGCATGTAGTATGTCTATGGTAAACTTATAGAATATAAAACAGAAGGAAATAAAATAACATGCGATAGAAATGATTTGATTTGATCGATTGAGTGAGTGTATTGGAAAATGTTCCGTTCATACCTAAAATGAATAAAGATTCAATCTCAAAATTACGCCTCCATGTGATACATAATGATGCATCGATATTGAGTAATCGAACTTTGTGGGACAATGTACGATTAATTATGAGTGAAGTTGACTTAGTTTCTTTCTATAAGGTAATGTACTTAAGGGTAGTACACAAGGTTAATATTATTTCATCTGAATAACAGTTTATAAAATTTATAAGACAAGGGTTTATAAGAAACCCCCACATATCCTAGGCCAAGGAATTGGCAGGTTGTGTGAGTTGAAAGATTGCACGTTATAATTGTTCATGAGGGATCTTGTAAGAATCTCCCCAAAAGGATTTTGAAAAGACTGTCATTGGATGACGTATTTATGTTGCAAACATAATTTTTGTAAACTAAAACCAAATCAGCTTTATAAATAAAGAAATTCATAAAATTTTTATAAATACCTATTCTATTGCACTAAGAAATAGTTGTTGTTTAAAGATATACCAACTTCATTGTGAAGAAATTTCTTTTAGGAATTATTGGTAGTAAAATGGAATTAGACACGATCCATGGATATAACTAATTATATGAGATGAAATAAAATTAACTAACCTAAACGAACACATAGCATTAGAATGTCTAATAAGTATTCTCGCACATCGAAGAGAAACTATGAGTTTCTTATTAATGTCGAAAATATATAATCCTAGATTGTTTAATTAAACCATTGAGAGTGTTGACTCTATATGGCATGATAAGCAAATCCGAAAGAATTCCAAGTACGCTATCAAAATATAGATTTTGGTGGTCGTCACTGAAGGGATATGATCCATCGACCTTGACTGTGTCTTTATGAGTAAGACCAATGCATTTGGAATTAAATAAGCAATGTTGATAAGAATAATATCGCAAATTTCAAATGTTGAAATAAGCATAATAGATTCGATGTTCAACATGTTCAAGTCAATTCAGATTTACTCACAAAATTATCGCTTGATAAGTCATAGTGTTTTGGTACATATGTATTGAAACAGAAAATTCTAAATAACGATTTAGAGTAAGCTGTTTACACATATTAACCAAAAATGTCTCAAAGTCAGTGAGAGCGATAATGAGTTTGTGAGTCTTTGGATATGATCCAAGAAATGATACGAAAGTATCAGTTATAAGCATCAAGATTGAATAAGTATTTTGATAGAAATACCAAATAGTTTGATTTTCAATCAAAGTGCAAAGGAGGTGTGTGTTCATAAGAACGAACGTTAAAAGGTACATTGATATTTCTAAGCTATAAGTAAACAACATGTTGTTGATTTTAACGATGTACTTGTGTTAAAATCGGCCTTAGTTGTTTTAATACTCAACATTGGATTAATAAATGATGACTTTATAACAAGTATAAAAGATATTAGAAATATCCCAAATCGATATGCAAAGACACCTTATTAAAATTGTTTAATACGGAACATGTGAGATTAGTTACTTATGCATTGGCAATAGGAATTATCATCCATGTTATGTTGTTTATGATAAAGTGATTTGTTTATGTATTTGGTACATGGAGCAAATATCAAATCCAAATTGATATCACTAAATGCTTATTTGAAGTGTTCTCGTGTATTTATGAAATACTTGAGAATTGTTTACGAAAACTCCTTATTAGGGAGTGTTCAGACTCAAACTTCATAAGTGATACTGAGTATAACATGTCAATAATAAATTCAAGTTAAGAATCTTTAAATTGGAAATGTTCAAATGAAAGACCGTGGCCGATTCAATGAAAAGGCTTAGTACATCGCCTTGAATATTGCCGCAATAAAAATAATGTATACAAAATATTAGTGCACAAATTTATAACTGAGCCGATTCCAAATGTTGAGAATCTCAAAACATTGTTATATGATAACAATGTCATGATATGGTTCGTAATAGAACTTAGAACTCACTAGAGTTCGAGAGACATACTCTGAATTGTTCCACATGATAAAGTAATATATCACCGTCGGAGAGAGTTGATTGGCAGAGTAGATAATTGAAACATAATAGCATACCCGTTCACAAAGGGACAGACCCAACTGGTTTTGAGAAACCAATTTGAGAAGTTGAAATAAGACTCCATAATTGACCCCAAGTGAAAGTGGGAGATTGATAGAGTTAGGGGTACGCCCTAGAGGCAATTATGTAATTTGTTACATATATCTAACTCGTTGAACAATCTTGTTCACAATATAGGTGTTTCTTTCTATTATATACTTGATATAATGTGGTTATATTAATTAATTAGTTCAATTAAAAGTATATTTAATAGAAAATCCATGAATGATATTTTTTGTGATAGTAGTTACAAAGTGTTGTAACCGTGAGTAATTTATGACAATAAAACAAATATACCATTTTAAATGTTCTTAGTCAAGATGCATTGAGACGGGATATCAGTGTATCCATTGAGACTAGAGTATGTAACACTCTCCAAACGTTAGGCAATGTATTACTCATGACTGCTGGGGGCACCTAGGGGTTACGTACTGATAGTTATTGGATAACCACAGAATGACTCACTCGATAGTTTTCAGTTGGTTAATATAACTAAGGTCAAACAAAAAATATTGATGTGACCGATTTACACAGCTTTCTCGACTTGAGAATACTAGGGATCTTCAATATGAAAGCTCTGCTTTGATTATAGTCAAATCATAGCATGGCGTTCCATCGAATGACTATAGTTGGGTTGAGTGGAAGTATTGAAAGTGAAGCACTATCCAAGATAGGATTCATCTCCTCGGTATATGGGGTTAGTATCATGGTTAACTCAGTCAACTCAAAGTTAAAGTCTCTGACCAGAGCATTTTGGTTAATAATAATTGTTATTATTGAACCAAGGACTTTGTGTTTGAACTATAAAGTTGAATATGGATGACATTGGAATTTTGACCATTACCAAATTTCATAAATCCAAAGTGATATAGTTCTGACGAAGAGAATTTGTGTAAATAATTATCACTATTAGGTACCGCTTAGAATAAGTAAAATTGAATTATACCTAAAAGATGTGTAAGCGATAAATTCGGCCAAAATGTCACACCACCTGCTAAGTGACGTGTGAACGTTAATATTCGAATAGTTTGATATTAATTGCTGACTGAATTTACACCTTCGAAAAACACATGATTTAATTAATAACCATTATAAATTGATTAAATTAATTAATATTTATGAATTATTAATTATTAAATTTTTGTTCACTTATTTATTTGATTTGTTTGAATCCATTAGTATTTAATAAAGTACGTACATAAAAGTTATGTATGTACGTATCGAGATATGATATTAATAAAATATTAAATTATATTTAAATAGATTAATTACTAAATGGGTTTGGGAATATTTTGTGTAACGACCCGGTTTTTAGCCATCAGATATTGGATAATTAACTAATTGTAATTATTGGAATATTAATTTTTCTTAGTCGAATAAATAAATTTTTAGATGTTTAAAATATCTGAATATATAAATTGATTGAAAACTGTGTTTAATTTTAAAATATAAATTTCTAGATATGATAAATTATATAGAATTATGTATTTAAAACTCCACCATTAAAAGAATTAATTAAGATAGAACATCCATATATGTGTGTGTGTATATACACAAACTTTATGATGCTAAAAATATATGTACAAGTATATAAGTATATATATGTGTGTGTATATATGCCAATATGAAGCAATGTATATGAGAATATGTATAAATGTAAATGTATATATATGATGGCAAACACATGCAAGTAAATGTATATGTATATATGTTATGTAAAATAGTGCATATAATATATATATATATATATAAATTATATATATGTGTGTGTGTCTGTGTGTGTGTGTGTGCGCATGTAATAGCTTCATGATGGAAAATTAAATAAATATATATATATACATAAGTTAAGATGTATATAGTATTTGTAAATATGAAAATGTATAAATATATATGATGATAAAAATATACATAAGTATATGTATATGCATATATGGTCAAAAAAATAGTGTACATGAAAATCTATATATATATATATATATATGTATATGTTTATATGATGCATAAAAATGAATATGTATATAGGATACATCATCATGGAAAACATTAAATTCAAAGCTTACAAAACATTGAATCAATGTCAAAACAAAATCAAAGTAAAGCCTTAAATCAACTCAAGCCATAAGAGATCTTATCAACACAATAAATCAAATCAAGTCAAAATAAAAATCAAATCAAGATAAAAAGTAAGAAATAAAAATAAAATAAATAGATAAGGGAAAACCTGTACATGAACAAAGGCTTCAGCCTTCTTGTACCCACTCTCCCCATCTATAAATACCTATGCTATCTTCACATTCTAACATTTCGAAGAAGAAAAATATAAGACAGTAAAAAAAGGTGGTAGCAGGAGCTAAGCAAAAGAAAGTTAAGTACTCAAAGTTTGAAGCAGGGGATTTTAAACAAGCAATAGAGCAGTTCATCATTCCTTTATAACGGTGAGTAATCACTATTTGTTTCCCTGGTACTATATACATACCCTGTGATTATATGGGTAAATCATTGATTTATGACAAGTATACATGCAGATGTTGTGTGTGTACATGGTTTGTATGTGTAGGATAGGCAGGATAGTTCACCCTACCACTCAGTATACATTGTCCTTTCGTTCTCTGATCATGTTTTTGTCAACAACAGTTAACACTTTGCACTTCAAAAATGAATCACTCAATATCCATTAATTTTTAAACCTTGGTTCTAAAACTAAAGTTGTTAGTTTTTAAGTGAGGAATATTCTAAAAACTTATTTCATTCAAATTTGTCAAGCATGGAAGAAGGAAACCCATTTATCAGTGAGTGTGTCTGTTATAGCCGAAGTTCAACATTCATAAATTAATAAATTAATCATATGATTGTGATCGTTGTAGAAAATGGAGATATTTAAAGGTAGTTTGGTGATTTTTAGTTGAGTGTTGAGCAAGGTAGAGGAAGTTGAACGGAATTGAGCATTTGGTCGAATTCCGGTGATTGGGTAAATGTCGTGGTTGGAGTTTCGGCCTGGAGGAGGCTGGGGTAATAGGGAGTCTAGGAAAAATAATGCGGAATTTTCCTAATGATCGTAGTAGCCAGACGAACGCGAAGTATGGTTTAAGGGGTTGTGTGGTGGGTTTCAGTTTCAGGCCAATGACGTCGACGTGACGACGAGGTGGGCGTGCGGTAAGAAGGGAAATGGTCGAGGGAATCGAGACGAAGCTCATGGTAGGTTTTGGCGATGGATGGTGGTCACTGATGGCCGTGGGGAGGCGTCAAGTATGCCGTGGTTGCTCCAGTTTCTGGTTGGAAGTTCGAAATTTAGAACGAAGAGGTAGTGTCGTGGTTCAGGTAGTGGAATGCGTGGTGATGGTCAAAGGTGACTTGCGTAGAGGGTAGGCAGCGAAGCTGGGTTGGTCGGCGATGTGTGTAGGTGCATGGCACAGTGTGTGCATGCGTGGAAAGGGAGAGGTAGGAAAAGAACAGAGGAGGGAAAATAAAACTGGAAAGAAAGAAAGGAGGAGGGGGAAGTTGGGCCGAGTATGGGCCAAAGCAAAAGTGGAGACAAAAGAAAATGAAAAGAACAGGAAAAAGAAAAAGAAAAGAAAAGGAAAAAAAGAAAAGGAAAAAGAAAATGGGAAGAAGGGAAAGAGAAAAAAGAAAGGAAAAGGGAATTGGAAGTTTTAGGTTAATAAACCTTTACTTTAAAAGCATTTTCTTTTTCATTTAAAATCAAGTAGTTAAGAAATTTGTATTCTAGTCCTCTCATCTAGCATAATAAATCTGAATTTATATCGTTAAATTAATATGGGACTAAATTAATTATCATAATTAAAGTGATTTAATGTACAAGTTCTTAATTTTATTAATCTTATGTAAATTAATAAATTAGATATTAAATATAGTGTTTAATTAACTAAAAATAAATTGGCCCATAATTCCTATAATTTATAATTATTTTGGTTTAATAATGTAAATGGATTCGGTTAGTTAAAGTTAATTAAATCCTGGTGTGTGAATTATTTTGATATTGGTTATTGTTCGTCAATCTATATCTTGGCTTAATCCTATTGGATATTTATCTAAATTATTTTTGTTCTGTGCCATCAAGTGGTCGAACGAGTTAGAATAGTTAGATTAAATGATGATTCGCTTTATTTTGAAATAAACATTTGTAATAAATTTCCATATGTTAATATGGTCACCCTAAATATAAATTGTTTATTTTAAATAATTTAACCTTTTTAAATTTATTGCTTGGATTCGAAGAAACCGAAATCAAATATCAGTGTTATCCGGAACAACTTCGATTTGAAAATCACTATGAACCTTTACGGGTGTGATTTTAGAGTTTATTGTGGTGGAGTTAGATTAATTAACAAACTCAACTATTTTAAATAAGTAACTATACTTAGACATTATTATAATATCGATGGATTCCTGTTAAAGTCTTTTGGTTATAATCAGATAAAAACTCGTCGTGGTGTACGAGTTACCCTTGTTCAAAAGATTTTTCATAACTTAAGTATTTCAAATTAAGTGGGTTTACTCACGCTGGTTTCCAGCCTGACTCGGGTGTTACTTTATTGTAATGCTCGGGTTAGACCAAGTATTACAGTTTTCAAGTTAGGACGTTTTGGAGCTTAGGAGACGTGCTGGATGGCAGAGAAGTATTACACGTATTTGACTATATTCCGATGTGTATTGTAGGCTGTATATTAAGCATTAGGGATAAGTTATTGTAACTGTCTAGATTTTTATATTGGTGATTGTACTCTAATAACCTGTATGTATAATAACAGTTATAGATTTCTTTGTATAAATGCTGTTATTGTATATTATATTTTGTTCCGCTGCGATTGTGAGACTCTGTGTTGTTGTTGTTTCTGTTTCTTCTTCTTAAACCTTAACAACCTGGTATTTCCGGCACTCGATTGCTCGGCACTATATACAGTAAACGTATTAGTGTCGATTTTCGAGTGTTGAAAATCACCCGGTCGTTGCACGTGGTATCAGAGCTGAAGGTTAAGCGAGAACCTTTACTCTGGTGGGGATTAATCATTAGAGATAGAGTCAGTAGTACCCTTGAATGAGTTGAGTGTATTGTATATGAGGGCGTATTTTTTATTTTCTTATATAATGATTTTAAAAACGATTTTAAAATAATTTTTATATAAGGTTATATTTTGATATATAAAGAAATAAAATTTCTGAATTATTATAGTATATTAAGGTGAATGGTTGTTATTATAATCAAATAAGATTATAAAATTTAAGTGGTAATATATATAACCAAATAGAAATTTGGGTAAGAAAAATTATGCAAATGAGTTAAGCTAAAAACTAGTAGTTTAAGTAGACTCAAACCAGAATCTAAGATTCCGGAAAATTTGAGAGTGTTTTTCAAAGTGTTTGAAATAAAATAAGTTTACCTTGATTATATTTTATATATGGAAATAATTTCCCAAAAAATCATTATGGAATATATGGTGCGTTTGGTTTCCAGATATGATAATATTGATTATTATCATAAATTGGTTGTTGTGTCTTAATAAAGGATGTTTATTACAGAAGAAATAATGATAAAACATTATGAAATGTTTTAAGGAAGTAAAATTATATAAGCATGACTTATAAATTAAAATGGACCTAAATTGTGAGGATTTGAATCTAGGTCCCGAAAAATTTGAAATATGTTTCAAAGTGTTTAAGACAATAATAAGTAACATTATTTAGAATATTTTTGATATAGGAAATTCTTGTTTTAAACAAGAGTTGTTTGGAAATGAATTTTTTTGGATAAAAACCAAGGGTGATTTAAAAATTTAAAATGTGACTTGGTATATAAATATGATATATAAATGTATATATATATATGACTCCAAAGTTGATTGGAAATAAATAACTGGGTGTTTGAATTCTGAAATCCCCCTTGAAATGAGAAGTATAACCCAAATGGAAAGTAAGTTTTTGAACTTATAAGTGGGAAGTGATATTAATAGAATTTAAATTTGGAATGTAAAAATTTAAATTGCGTAAGTTTAAATGAATTGAACTTATACCCTGAATTAGAAATTTCAAGATGGGATTAAAATTTGACTTATGGAAGTTAAATGGATTTAATTGTAAAAGAAAAAAAAGTATAGATTTGATAAGAGGTGCAAAAGAAGTTATGTATAAATGATTTCAAAATGATTTTTGAAATAAAACGAGTCTTGAATTCTGAAAATTTGTGGCGGATGCTATTGATTGACGTCTTAGATAATTTGGATGTTTATTTATTTGATATATCCTACTATCATTATGTATGTTATTTATAGTATAGAGAACTGTAAACACAACACCAAATAGCTCATTTTGTAACACTTTTCCGCTTTCAATTTGTAATGGTAATAACCGTTATAATTTTCTAACGGCTATTTCCGTTACAACCATTTATCACGGTTATAACCGTTACTAATTCTGGTAATTTTGTAAATAATTAAGAGCAACATGGATAGAACTGTAAATTTATCTTCTGTTGCTACTTTATCCCATTTCCCACGAAGAACATTTCATCCTTTCACGTTTTTCTTCTTTCGTTCGTTCTAGGGTTATTGCCCTTGTACCACCACCTCCGTCGTCTACCAGCATCGTCTACCACCTTTGTCCTTTTTTCTACCAATCTGACGAAGATGAAGGAAGATTTGGGTTGCGTTCTATTTCGGCAATCGGTTAAAAACTAATTTTCAAATTTAAATAAGGTAATCACTTCAACCTTAATTTATTTTTGAAATTAGGTATTTTGTGCATTCACCTATTGTTACTAAAGATAGTAGTGATTCATTGCTGTTTGGAATTGAAAATTTGGTCTCTGATGAGGGTTCTGTTGATATTATGAAGTTGGATCCAATTGTGATTGATGATGAATCAACTGTTAATTCATTTTCTATCCCATTTGAAGAGAATAAAAGCGAGGATGTTCTTTCAAGAAAGCAAGTAAATGTCTCTACAATATCTAACTTTAATTCGGCCAAAAAAGTACAACCGATGAATTTAAAATGGTTTCTAATCATACATTTAAACCTGTGATTTTTGAAGATCCGAGTCTAGTATTGTTCAATAAATTTGATGCTCTTTCAAATTTGGTGGAGATATATACAATCTAGTTATACATTATCCTAATTACCACAGTTATGCATTTATTTCAATGAATTTATTTAATTTTATGCTTCATTTACCATTGCAGTCGTTATCTTCTATTTGGTCATGTAGCAGTTCTGACATAGAACCTTGGTTAGAAATACTGTTGTCATTGAAGTGTTTGCGCTTAAACAATTTGTTTGATTTCATTCTAAGGACAAAGGTTACAGAACAACATGTTGAGCATCCTTTATCAAATATTTTGCCTTATGTCAGTACTTTTGTTCAAACCTACTTATTATTTTGTTTACTTAATTATACTGTACATATGTTTAATTATACTATACATATGTTTACTTAATAGAACAAATGTTAGAAAATTCATTAGTTTGTTTAAATTCATGATCGCTAGTTGGGTCAAAATAGAACAATTTACTTATATGTGGAAAGCGCTTTACTTGAGTACATGGAAAAGACTCGAAGAAAGTGGGCATATAATTACTGTTGTCATGTCTTCAAAAACTATCAACATCATCCATGATCAATTAATATATCAAAATAAAGACTTTATTTCAAATTTATCTTCTTATACTGTGAATCCTTGCTCTATGCTGGTGCAGTTGAAATTAAAGATCAAATCTAAATAAATTATATTAAGAACAATTCCTGTTTGGATAATGAAGTTACAAGACTAGCATAGGGGGATTACAAATATAGCAGGTCCCAGCTCATTGTTTCACTATATAATTTCTTGACTAGAAGTTTATCTGATGTTGCATTTATCCCCAGCACAGTGCACACTATCTTTTATTAATATTAGTATGCAAATTAACTTGGCTGCATTTAATTATTTAATTCAGGTTCTTTCTGATTATGCTTGATGTTTCTCCCATGTTGTTTTTAGTTTCAAAGTTCGGATTTCTTTCTCCTTTTTTGAAATTATGTTAAAAAAATGTGGATAAAAACCAATTATTAACCCTACCATAGTAGATAGGCTTGCATGATAATGGCTTCTACCTTAAATCATTGAAAAGCAAACAATGACACGAACCTTAAATGAAAAGTCAGGTTGATCGTGGAAATAGAAACAAAACCGCGTCCTATTAGTTACCGATTTTGTTACATGGCCCATATTTAATCTATATCAACTCTTCATAATCTAAATTATGGTAATAAAAGACGCTTGCATGTATTCTTTTGTAATTTTGTTTCAGATTTACTTCAGTGCATAAGTATTTTCGTTCAAACCTTAAACGAACTTGATAGAGTGTAGCCCATGAAAGTGTTATTTGTCAAGTTTGCTTGCTTTTATGTTCTATTGTCCATTCTTTGGAGTACATGCTTCTAAATTATTATTATTATTCTATATTTATTAGTGCTCACTACAAGAGAAAGGGTTATTTTCCAACCCGGAATTCCCTACGCCATCTCTACGCCGCGTAGGCGCGGTGTAGGCAAATCGTGAAAACGTGAGGAAGGCGTAGGGAAAGCGTTGACAGTTCCCTACACATTTCCTACACGTGCCATTTTACAAAAATTATAATAATATTTATCCCCATTCCTTATTCGTTCCGTTTCCAACGAGAGGGAGAAAAAATAACCCTAGATCTGTTTCCCAATTTCTGCCTCCGTTCCCCAACTCCTTCTACCTCCACGCCGCAGTAGCTTCCTCCGCGCCTCCACCGCCAGTAGCTTCCTCTGCGCCTCCACCGCCAGTAGCTCCCTTCGTGCCGCCGCTTCCTCAATCACATAACAGTAATCGGTATATCTCGTCATTAGTTTATTATTTATTTTCCACTAGCATTGAGCTAAAGTTTTTTATTCTACTTCAAATAACTTAAAAGTTGGTTTATGAGAATAATCGTTTCACGCACTGACATATACCTTATGGAAACTAATTATGAAAATTAATTGCAAAATTTGGCTGTTCCTTGTCCAGTCAGCAACATCTGGATCACTTGTGTCAAACTCCAACTGACCAAGTTCAAAAACCAAATCTGTTAGGTTAAGTATGATAACTTCATGTGAAATCATCAATTCAAAATCAAACAGAGTTAAGTTTAATTAAAGATGGATTGATTGCTTAAAGAAATTTGATATATAATATGGAGAGATGTACGGGTCCAATGTTTGTGTTAGGAAAGGTATATTGTATTGATAATGTGTTTGGCATAATGGTTGAAAAAAAAGAGGATAAAGGGTGTAATGCTAGAGAGAAATGATGGGGAATTATTAAGGAAATGTGTATTTATCTTTGATCCAAATGGTGCACATAGAGTTGTTATTCAATATAATGAATGGTAGGCGTATACTATAATTGCATGAACAACTATGGTTTCTGGTTAGCTATTAATGGACAATGTTAGAAGCTTTGACTGATTTTGAAAAATTATGCAATAAAAACATAAAGCTTGACAATGTAGTATCCATCCCTGCTCTTTCTACTTGCTCTCTTGGAGATTTTATTAAATGGGAAATTTTTTGTCAATACCATTCTTCTTATACTGTCATGGGATGATGCTAGATGAGTAAGTGCAAGAGGATAAGGCAGTGTAGTGTGTGTGTAAGCAGAGTGACTGATGGTTTGAGGCAAGCACTTGTATGGACAGTGAACAGAAATTATGTGCACAGCAGAGTATCAGTGTAAATTGCACAACAGAGCAAAGTATCAGACTAGAATGCAACAGTAATAAGAGATAGGATGTAAAAAAATTAAGAATA
The DNA here is from genome assembly GCA_030737815.1 of Allium fistulosum. NCBI lineage: Eukaryota > Viridiplantae > Streptophyta > Magnoliopsida > Asparagales > Amaryllidaceae > Allium > Allium fistulosum. Next base: position 415,476,498 of record CM060907.1, on the reverse strand, counting down.
ATTAAGAATAATTCAAAAAGTAAATGTCTACAATGTGTGTGTATTTATCGTATACAGTCATAAATAATAAATCAATTATCCTGAATGGAAAAAGTCAACACTCTTTTTAGTCTTATAAATGCGATAAAATGATAATGATCTAAATACAACAAAGTAAACAATAATGAATATAAGTTAAACGTATAAATTATATATTCTGATGATATTATGCTTATATTAACCACTAAGAGTAAGTTTGACATTTGGAAGAAAGAAACTATATTGCTAACGATAGAGTTCATAGGTATCGTATTAAAATTCGATATTTAGTAATTTACAAAAATAAGTACTAAGGCAAGCTTGTATGCAAAACCCAAAGGCACAAAATTAAAAAAAGATAACTTCAAATTGTGCTCCCATAATATTTCCAAAAATAAAAAACCTGACATTTTGGAAATCCACTTCCTACTACAAGTCCTTGATCATTGTCTCAAATATAACATTTTCTTGTAATGCAAAGAAATAACTATAATTCCATATAATCATATTTTAATTACTCAACTAACTTATCTTAATTATGCAGTACATGATGAAAAATTTGAAAGTTCGTCGAGCTTGGATGTACAAAAATGTAGGGCATAGAGGAACGATGCCATTTCAGTTTTTAAGAGGTTTAACCGAGTTCATGCTAGTGGCATCTTCCAACGAGACAAACATGACAGAAATCCGTTGTACTTGTAAGAAGTGTAAAGCCACTAAACATCATTCTTATGAAGTTGTTCAAAAGCATTTGACTAAAAACGGTTTTATGGATGATTACTATGTGTGGATACATCATGGTGAAGATATGATGAATGTTATTAATACATCGGTGGTTGGTGAGGATGATAACGTAAATATTGGTGTTGATTTTGATGAATCCACTACTTCAGAAAATAGAATGACAGAAATGATTATTGATGCCGCTGGTCCGAGTTTGCTGACTAATTCGTTGGATGTAGAGGAAGAACCAAATCCAAAAGCTAAGAAATTTTTCGACTTGTTAGAAGCATCAAAAAAACCGCTTTTTGATGGATGTCCAATGACGGAGTTGGCAGCGACTTCTAGGTTAGTTGCTGTAAAATCCACAAACAACTGTACACAAAAATTAATGAATGATGTTCTTAGTTTAGTTAGAGATGTGGTCCCATCCGGTTTGCAGACTAGATTGGTAGAAAATTGGTATCAATTAAAAAAACAAGTGTCCGCATTTGGATTGTTGTACGAAAAGATAGATACATGTCGAAGTGGGTGCATGCTATATTGGAAAGAGGACATAGACCGTTCACAATGTAAGTTTTGTGGCTTAGGAAGATATGAAAACAAAAAAGTAACGGTAAAGGTGTACCCTTTACTCGTTTACATTATCTTCCACTTATTCCTAGATTGCAAAGATTGTATTCGTCTTATGCCACTGTAGAGCATATGAGATGACATAGTGAACGAGTTCGAGAGGAAGAGGTTTTATGTCATCCTGCAGATGGAGAAGCATGGAAACATTTCGATGACAAATATCATGATTTTGCCAAGGAGTCACGAAATATTAGGCTCGGTTTATGTACTGATGGTTTCCAACCTTTTAGCCAGTATGGCAAAAAGTACTCCACTTGGCCAGTTATTTTAACACCTTACAATTTGGAGCTATACGTTTGATTGAGAAAGATGGTGATCTTAAAAGGTTGAAGTCTTAAATGGATGTTGCCATGTACCTATGAACAATTGTGATTAGAGCTAGGGATTTAAATATTTATGAATTGTAGGTAAATGCATGCATGCATGCATGTTTCTTCTGTAAACAAATTTGTGTCCTTGGAATGGCCTATTAGGATTGCATGCATGAATTTTTTTGTAAACAATGCATTTTCTCTTTATTCATGTTGTGCATCTTTTGTTGCTGTATAGGTGAAGGCTTCACTATTTGCTGCTGGCTATCTTTGTAGATTATCTGAAGATTTTGCACGCATCCTTAGAACTACTGCTAAGTATTCCAGATGTTTTTTTTTTTTTTTTTTTTTTTGGAAAAAGGTACTTTATTAACAACAGAGAATAAAGCATATATTTCCATGATATGCCTCATTAAAACCTTGTAATCCCCCTAACCTAGACGGGTGCCTTACAAGGAAAAAGAGTACATATCACTTCCATATATTAACATTACAACATCATGTCTATAGAATACAAGGAGTTGAAAAGATGGAGGAGTAAACTAACACACAACGCACTCAAAAACACCCTTAAATGCTCCTTGATCTATAGACACAGAGAAACAGCAAAGAGAAAACAAACAAACTACCATTCAAAATAAAACGACGAGTTGCCTACACGTGGCTAAGCACAGCTACTCCAACAAAAAGAAGACCACAAGAATATCTCAGGGAAGAATAATCGTCACAAGGCAATAGAGAAACAACAGCTAAACCATGAAATTCAAGAGAAAACTAAAGGCGATCCAAAAGCAACCAGCAGATCCCGGAACTAAAATCATCGAAGGAGAACAAAGATAAGAGATCTGGGATCTACAGCAGTCAAAAACAAGAGGAGGACGAGAGAAGGTCACGGCGGTCGTTGATGAATGTCGAAGCTCAGATTAGCTAAGATAAGCCTCGTCTCTAAATTCTTAACCTGATTTTGCACTACATACTTTAAAAGTATTTTAATATCTTGCAGCAGTAGATTAAATCTGATAGATTCCGGCATCTCGATACCTTTAAAAATTCTATTATTTCTTTCGCACCATATATTCCAAATAAGGGCAGTGATAGTTAAATTGGTGATTTGGCTGAGAGTAATGTCTTTCCCCTGTCTTTGTCTAATGCATTCCAGAACTTGAATAATGTTGCAAGTAGTATTACAATCAATTTTGATTTTTTGCATGATATTGATCAGCAATTTTCTCGAGTAAGGGCAGCTAAAAAAAAGATGATCCCTATCTTCCACATGATTAGAACAAAGAGTACATTGAAGATCGATATTAGAATTCCATCTGCTAACTCTCACTTTAGTATTTAATTTGTTTTGAATGGCCATTAGCGAGCAGATAGACATTTTAGGTGCACACCCTTTATCCCATATAATTCTAGACCAGAAGTGTTCTATGTGCTTGTTTCTGACATTATTCCATGCCGATTTCATGGAGCATTTATCATTGCTGTTTGGAATCCATACCCAGTAGTCCTTTTCCTTTTGAGTTTGAATATTAATATTGTGAATGATATTATGAAGTTGAGAAGGAATATTGTCCATGTTTTGTTTCCAGTTGTTATTAGAAATTAGCACAGACACAGTATTGTTCTGTCCATTTGCCACATCAATGGCATCTCTACCCATAGTGTTACATAAAGATGTTCCATTGATCCAGGGATCGAACCAAAGATTTGTGGTTTCACCATTAACTATATTCTTATTTATAAGACCAATGCACCATTGTCTAGCACGAAGTAGTGTTTTCCAGATGTAGGAAGAATTTGTATTCAAAGTAGCAGACCAAAAATTATCATTTTTATTGTATCTGTTATTAGTCCATTTAGCCCATAACGATTCACCATTAATAAATTTCCACAGGAGGTTAACAGCCACTGCTTTAGATAAGTCTTCAATTTTTCTTATACCAAAGCCTCCTTCGTCTTTAGTTTTACACACATCCTCCCAGCTCATTTTGTGACTTTTTGAGTTCCACAAAAAGTTAGCACATAGTGAATTAATTCTTTGAACAACAGTAACTGGAAATAGTGAAAACTGCAGCCAAAATTGTATCATAGGATGAATAACAGTTTTAATTAATTCAGCTCTACCACTTATATTTAGCATTTTACTATGCCAATGACTGAATTTTTTATTTACTTTGTCTATCAGTAATCCAAAATCCCTTGCTCTTAATTTATTATGTGATAGAGGGATGCCCAGATAAGTTATTGGCAAATTGCCAATACATAGGTTTAAAATGTTAGCAATTTGATTCTTGTTTGTGGCTCCTTTACTAAGGAATAGCACAGATTTGTTGCTATTTAATTCCAAGCCTGCAATACAATTCAAGTCTTGGAATATATGTTTAATACTCTCGGCATTGTGAATAGTAGCTTTGACAATGACCAGAATGTCATCTGCATATATCAAGTGAGTGATCAACGGTTCAGTTGGGTATATGGGTTTAAGGTTACCTTTTAGGAATTCCATGTCGAATTTTATCGTCATAAGTTCCATAGCAATGGCAAAAAGATACGGTGAAAGGGGGTCACCTTGTCGGAGGCCTCTCGAGCTGTTAATGAAACCATAAGGTGTGCCTTCAACTAAAACCGAGAATGTTGGAGTAGAGACACATTCATAGATTAGATCCACAAATTGAGTGGGAAAGTTCATCGATATCAGCATATGATGAATAAATTCTCTGTTGATTTTATCGTACGCCTTATGTAAGTCAATTTTCAGACATAAATTGTTAGAATTTTTCCTGTTAAAACTTCTAATCATTTCATAAGCCATAAGGGAGTTTTCTGTGATAACTCTTCCAGGAATAAAGGCATTCTGGTTATAAGAGATAAGAGAGTCCAAATAACTTTTCATACGATTACATAGCAGGTTTGCAAGAATTTTGTACAAAACATTGCATAAAGATATCGGTCTGAAGTCATTCATATCAGTAGCATTTGGTTTTTTTGGGATGAGACATATAAAAGTATGGTTTATTTCTTTAATAATCTTCCCAGAGTTAAGAATACCATTCATAGCATTGCATATATCATATTTGATTTGATCCCAGTGAAGTTTGTAGAATTTTGAATTGATGCCATCAGGTCCAGGTGAACTATTGTCATTAATTTGAAATATAGCAATTTTCACTTCTTCAAGAATAAAGGGTCTGCATAGGTTTCTTTTTGCATTATCTGACAACACTTTCTTGCAAGTTATGTCTGGAAATTGGCTAGAAATATTCGGTGTAGAAAAAAGATCTGAAAAATAATTTATGGCTGAAAGAGCAATATTTTCTGATGCTGATGACCACTGTCCATTGTCATTTAGAATAAGATTATTTCTCCTGCTAGGTTTCTTAGAATTGATATAGGAGAAAAAGAATTCAGTAGGTTTGTCTCCTTTCGTCAACCAGTTTATCTTCATTCTCTGTTCATTTTCAGTAGCGATGCATCTCATAATATCATGAATCTGATAGTTCTTCTCACTATACTCATCTGATAGGTTGGTATTAAGAGGGTCTCGCACAAGTTGATTATATGTATTATTAGCATCCTCTTTTAACTTATTCAGTTGATTATATATGCTGGGTTTAGAAATGGACCATTTTCTCAGAGCATTTTTTACCTTTTTAATTTTGCAGAGAAGAATGAAGAGAAAGTTACCTGAGTATTCCTGTCCCAATTCCAGCTGAACAATGTTTTGATAGCCTTGTTGAAGATGCCACGCATTGTTATATTTGAAAGGTATGCAAGCTCTACTGTTTTTATGCTCCACAATTTTAATCATGGAAGGGGTGTGGTCACTTATGGAAAAATTACCAAAATTTATACCAAAACTGTTGAACTTATCAGTCCAGAGTTTATTAACAAATACTCTGTCAATTTTACTGTGTATAGAAAAATTAATACCCCCTCGCCAGGTGTAAGTATTACCAGAGAAATCTGGCTCAATGAGGTTAGATATATTTATACAATCAATGAAATCTTGATCACCCCTATCATTGTGAATACCGTTGTTTAGTCTATCAGTAGGAGTTAAGATAGCATTAAAATCGCCTGCCACTAGCCAGGGAAGGTTAATATTCTTAGATTGATCACTGATATATTTCCAAAGCTCTTTTCTCCTTGTTTCCTCATTAAATGCGTAAACAGCGGTACAAATCAAGCTAAGGCCATTAGCATTATGAAGAATACAGGTGATGTATTGGTTATTCATGTGACAAATAATGTTAGACCACTGAGTAGAGTCCCAGAAAATGATAATGCGACTTTTTTGATCATCCAATATGTTATGAGACAATTTCCACTTAGGTTGAATTTTATTCGCAAAATTATTAATACTATCTAAGGACAGTTTATTCTCAAGTATACTAATAAACGAAAATCTGTTACTGTTTAAGAGCCAAACAACTTCCAACTGTTTGGCAGGGGCATTCATTCCCCTAATGTTCCAGAAGAGGAACTCCATTAATTAATGATTTCGGTTTTGCTACTGTTTTCTGGGGGAGTAGCATTCCCCAATAGCTTAGCTTTCTTCGATTTTTTATTTTTACCTTTTAGCTGACTAACAATGGTTATCCATGCAGGATTATCTATCACGTCAAGTTGTGGAGTAGCTTTAAATTCAAAAGGGGCTTCGTCTGATCTAACTTTCCTCGTGTTACATAGTTTTGAGTTGCTTAGGGATGTGGAACTTTTGTCAAGAGACTCCGTCCTCGTATCCACATTAAGACAATCTACATTAGTTTTATCAGAGACTCCATTATTATTTTCTGCAATTGAGTGCTTTTTCTGTATCAATTTAAGTTTTCCTGTGTTAAGTTCTGTTGGATTGTCATTTGAAATAACATTCGAACTGTCTGCACTTGTTAGGACTGCTTGTCGATTTATAGTGATGTTCTGAGATGTTTTATTTTTATCTGTCTGACAAAGTTGCTGTTCAATCACTTGTTCAAGATTCGAATCATCTGTTGTCATATTATTAGAGGGTTGAGGATCTTGTAGGGCTTGCTTGTTGCTATCTTCATTTGCCACATTAATCCCATCAGAGTCAATAATCATGTCAGCATTTCCTTCGGGTGTGAATTTATCTTGTATTTTTGGTTTCCAAACTTTGGTAAATTGACAGTTTATCTCAGCATGACCAAAACTTGAGCAATTTGTACAAATCGATGGTTTCCATTCATAGGTCACGTCTTGCCAAATCATTTTGTCATTTTCAGTTATTATAGGGATTTTACTCGGGAAATTGAATGAATTGTTAATTTCGATTAGCACTCTAGCATAAGAAATTTTTATGATACCTTCAGTATATTTATCCAGTCTAATAGGGGATCCCAGCACCGATGCAATCCGACTAATCCCTTCTTCTGTCCAATAGTCTAGTGGAAGGTTAGGAAGACGAGTCCAAATAGGGATTGAGTGAAGAAGCTCTTTGTTGAGTTGCATTCCCAGAGACCACCTTTTCATCATCATCAATTTTTTGTTGTAGTAGTATGGACCTCCTTCCAGAATTTTATCACAGTCTTGTTTTTTGTTGAATTTTATTACGTAGAATCCGTTTTCTTTCGAGTAAATTGAGAACTCATCTTCTGGTTTCCAGACTCTATTAATATAGTCTTTGAAATATGGATAATATGGTTTAGGACCCACAACGTATACAACTATTGCATTGTCCCATTGTTTTTTCGCTTTAACAACCACCTCATCCGACATTTTAGCACAATGAACGGAATTGACTTCGCGTGGTTGATAGAACTTTAGTGGTATAGAAGTAGGTATGTTATTGCCTTTAACCACTTCACTCCACGCTCGACTAGTTGAGGTAGAGAAATTCCATCTATTCGGAACAGTTTTGGTATGGTTTTGTGAATTGTTTTTGTCGGTAGAAATAGGGGAATTTGGAATGCAGATATTTTGTCTATCAGGTTTGATTATATTCTTCTGGGGGGTTCCACTATTCTTAGATCCAGGTTTTGCTTGAAGGGAATTAGAGTTAACACGTTTCCATTTTCGAGATACCACTGTAGTGAAACCTTCATCATCAAATTGAGATGGATCTGTTGGGGACAAAGGGGAAAAGCCAGGCGGCGGAGCCATGTTAGGGGGCGGCGGATCAGGAGGGCGACTAGACTGAGGATCGTTCGCGGCGGGAGGGGCCATCTGCAATGGAGGGAGAAAGAAAACGAGGCGGCGGAAACCCTAGACGGTAGTTAAGAGAATGAATCATGAGTTACATTTTTTTAGAAAAAAAATGGAAAAGGAAAAAAGAAAACAGAGAAAGTAGAGGCTACATTGATTCTGAATTAAAAGATTCACACGAGAATGGTTAAATCTAAAAAAGTTGAACACTAATCAAGTTTAGCTCATTACTCCGTTGTATATAGTAGAATAGGGGAAGAATATATACCATATCATTGTACGTATACATTCAAGTGATTCTGCTATGTTCTGAATAAATGTTTTTCTTTTTGGTGATAAAAAAAGATAGTAAGCATGTGCATAAAAGGACTGTTAACTTGTTCAACTGCACGTCAGTTAGCGGTTGGAAAGAGACTATTCACCCTCACCATATGCTACATGTTTACTTTTCCTTACTTGCACTCGCTTACGTCAAATATTTCTGATAAAGTTCTGAATCATAAAAATGAAGAAGAAGAAATCTAAATTTTATTATTTCAGATCTATTGAAATGAAAATGAATACAACCCTTTTATCAAACTCTCTCTACCAAAAGCGGGTCGAATACCTAAAACATAAAACTCGGCCTAATAAAATGTTTTAGCCCAAAACAAAATAAAACCTAAAAACAAAGTAAAATTACATTATACAACATAGCATAACTACACTACTTAACAGCCCCCTCTCAAGATTGACTTGGTTTAGAAGAACAAGGCCAATCTTTAACAGCAACATGACTCACCAAACCAAGGCGTGAAGACAAATATTTATGTTGATCAGCTCCCAATGGCTTGGTCATAATATCAGCTAATTGCAGTGCTGATTTCACATGTCTACATTGCACAAAACCTGCCTGCACAAGCTCTCTTACATAATGAACATCCAATTTTTGATGTTTACCTCTTATGTGCTTAGTTTTTTCATGAAAACCAGGATTTTCAGCAATATGCTGAGCTGAAATATTATCACAATTCAAAATTATTGGAGTAGGAACAATAATACCTATTTCAGTCAACAAACCTTCAAGCCAAACAATCTCACTTACTGTGTAACTCATGCTTCTATATTCAGACTCTGTTGAGCTTTTAGAAACGGTCTGTTGTTTCTTTGTCTTCCACGAAATTAAAGAATTTCCAAGAAATATACAATAACCACTTAAAGATCTTCCTGAATCTGGGCAAGTACCCCAATCTGCATCACTGTATGCTGTAAGTACTAAACTTGAATTTGCTGGAAAAGAAAGACCCAAATTCATTGTGCTTTTAAGATATTTAAGGACATGCACAGCTGCTTTATAATGAGGAATTCTTGGTGCAGACAAAAATTGACTTAATTGCTGGAACACAAAAGAAATATCTGATCTAGTGAGATTCAAATATAAAAATTTACCAATCAATCTTCTATAAACTTCAGGATCCCCTAATAATTCTCCATCAAGCACACTAAGTTTTAAACCTTTTTGCATTGGAAATGAAACAGGTCGACATTCACCCAATTGGTTTTCTTTAAGCATGTCTACAATGTATTTCCTTTGATTCAAAAGAATGCCAGAACTTGATCTAGAAACTTCTATTCCCAAAAAATATTTCAAGTTTCCTAAATCTTTGATTGTAAAAGCAGTATGCAAATCAGTCTTCAATCTATTCATCACTGAATTATCACTTCCAGTCAATAATAAATCATCAACATAGGTAACAACTACTGTAAAAGAATCATTGTTGTGAAAAAAAACAATGAATAATCTTGTTTAGATTGTGTAAAACCCCAATCAATCAAAAACTTTGTCAATTCCTTATTCCAGCATCTACTAGCTTGTTTCAAACCATAAATTGACCTTTTAAGTTTGCAAACCTGACCTGGTTTCACCTTGTTGTAGCCAAGAGGAGGAGTCATGTACACCTCTTCATCAACATATCCATGAAGGAAAGCATTATTAATATCCAATTGCTGAATATCCCAGTTCCTTATGGCAGCAACTGCAATAATCAACCTGACAATAGTTAGTTTGCAACTGGACTAAAAGTATGTTTATAATCTTTACCAGATATTTGCTTATCTCCCCTCGCAACAACTCTGCTTTTGCATCTTTCAATCTCTCCATTTGGCTTAAATTTGGTTTTATAAACCCATTTTGATCCAATTGCCTTCTTCCCAAATGGTAACTCAGTTAATTCCCATGTACCATTGTTCTCAAGTGCCTGCAATTCTTTTTCCATAGAATCTACCCATTCAGGATGATCTTTTGCTTGATTATATGATGAAGGTTCATAAGCAACCATGACATTATTTAAACTATGCAAATTAACAATGTTTAAGTGAGCAAGACATGGTTCTTCATAAATATTAAAAGCAGCAAAATTTTCTGAAGTAACATTTTGAACAACCCTGGTAGAAGAATTTGTCATAACATAATCATCAAATTTCTTTGGCAACTATCTAATTCTAGATGAAACTCTCAACTGTTGTTCTTGTGCTTGTGCTTCAGTTTCAGGAATTTGTGAAATTTGAGGAGAATTTTGTGTAAGAGAATGATTAATAGGACTTTTGTTAGAATTTTGAAGAGAATCAGAATTTGAACAATCAATTTTAGGAATATATGAGGAGAACTGATCTGGATTTTGATAATGATTTTCAAAATTTTGATCATCAAATGCAGGATTAACTTGAGGAAGAGAATTTTCTGATGATTGAGGAATAGATGAAGGCATTAATTTTGAATCATCCTTGAATGGAAAACAATTTTCAACAAAATACACATCGCTGCTGAAAACAATTTTATGAGAATTAAGATCATATAATTTGTATCCTTTTTGTGCATAAGGATAACCTAATAAAGTGCACTTTTTTGATCTTGGAGCAAATTTATCACTTAACTTCTGAGCAGCAAAGCATAAACAACCTATAACTCTCAAGTAACTATAATCAGGTTGTTTCTTCATAAGAAGTTCATAAGGAGTCTTCCATTTCAAAACTGAACTAGGTAAAAGATTTATAATATGAGTTGCAGCAAGTACACAATCACCCCAGAATTTATAAGGAAGACCAGCATGGAATCTTAAAGTTCTAGCAGTTTCAAGAAGGTGTTTATGCTTTCTTTCTACCCTACCATTTTGTTGAGGATTTCCTGGAATACTTCTTTGATGAATAATGCCTTTATTTGCAAATAATACTCTACATGATTCTTGAACTATCTCAGTTCCATTATGGCTTCTAATAACCTTTACTTTCTTATTGAACTGAGTTTGAACATATTCAATAAAACCAACAATTATAGAATGGACTTGAGTCTTTAAATGAAGTAAATGAGTCCATGTAACTCTTGTATGATCATCTACAATTGTCAAAAAATATTTTGCACCAGATAATGAAGGTCTTGAATATGGTCCCCAAAGGTCTATATGCACCATGTCAAAAGGCTCATCAGCATAAGAATTTGATTTTATAAAAGGCATTTTATGGTGTTTGCCTAGAACACAAGCTTCACAACTAAAATCATAATTATTATTATTATCATATTTGCCTGAAATAGACACTATCAAATGTTTCATATGACTGACTGAAATATGACCTAACCTAGCATGAACAATATCAATACTAGGTTTTACATTTGCTGTAATTGTATTATTTGCATAAGAAAAAGATGCATTAGTAACAAGAGACTTAGAAGAACTGACAGAATTTGAAGACAATTTGCAGAATTTATATAGACCAAGATGTCTTGATCCAAAAGCATATTCTTGCTTAGTAGAAGGGTCCTGAAAATAGCATATATCTCTTTCAAATTTTGCAATTAGATGACTATCATCTAATAATCTGCCAACTGAAAGTAAATTATGCTTAAAATCAGGAATATAGAAAACATTTTTGAGGCTTATTTCAGAATTTAAACAAACCGTGCCAACATATTTAACAATTTTAATAGTTCCATCAGGCAATGATATTCTAATTGGATTATTTAGGTTTTTAAGTGAAGCAAAATATGCTAAATTTGATGCCATATGATCTGTTGATCCAGTGTCTATAATCCAGCTATTAGAATCAAATTTCTTTACCATACAGTTAAGAAATGAAGCTGAGAATATACCTACACAATTTGCAGCATTATACAAAGGATTATCTTCTTTAGTGTTTTGTTGAATCATTTTGAGCACTTCATTATAGAGAGCAGAAGCCATGACAGGATCAACACCTTTATTTGTTGTGCTTGTCTCTGTTGTTTCCTCAGGACCTTTTCCCAAAATTCCTTCATTACTATTCTGTACATTCCCTGCCATCTTTAAATTCTTCTTTCCTTTCAAAGCTGTCCACCATTCAGGGTATCCAACAAGCTTGAAACATTGCTCAATAGTATGCCCTTTCCTTTTACAGTGATCACAAATAGCTTCATTTTTCTGCCTCTTGAAATCCTTCTTAAAATTTTGATATGCAGGCTTTGGAAAAGTTTTAAGAACCTGAGCTTGAAAAGCACTCAACTCATTTGTAGTATTCACACTATTAAGCTTGTTCTGTTGTTCAAATTGCTGTAGAATATAGTACGCTTTATGAAGATTTGGAAGAGGATCAGTACTGAGTATATTAACTTTTGCTTGATCAAAATCTTTATTCAGCCCTGATAGAAACTGCATCAACTTGTTTCTTTGATCCATCTCAAGAAATTTTTTAAAAATTCCACAAGTACACTTGTTCATGGCATCACAAATACATTCAGGAAATCCATCTACCAACTGTAATTGATCCCAAACACCCTTCAATTTACAATAATATTCTGCTATGGAATCATCATTCTGTTGAGTTGAAGTAAGGGTTTTATGCAATTCAAAAATCCTAGGTGCAGTAGTTAAACCAAATCTTTCACTCAGCTCTCTCCATAATTGTCGAGATGAATTCACAAACATAAAACTCTCAGCTATAGTTTTATCCATAGAATTTAACATCCAAGACATAACCATATAATCGTTTCTTACCCATTTTTGAAGATCAACAGAAGATGCACTAGGCATAGGAAGAGTTCCATCAACAAATTGCAGTTTATTTCTAGCTATCAAAGCCATTCTTACTGTCCTAGACCAATTCAGAAAATTTGTATTATTAAGAACATGATTACCCAATTGCATACCTGGATGATCAAAATTTGACAAATAATATGGATCATTGAAATTCACTCCAGTTAAATTGACAGCAGTTGAATTATTTTGTGAAACAACTTCTTCATCATCATTCGCCATTCTAGGGTTTTGAGAATATGAAAGGAAAAAAACAAGAAGAGATAGCTGAGAAAAGAAAAGAGACTAATCGGCAATCAACCGAGCTCTGATACCATGATAAATTTCTGAATCACAAAAATGAAGAAAAAGAAATCTAAATTTTATTATTTCAGATCTGTTGAAATGAAAATGAATACAACCCTTTTATCAAACTCTCTCAACCAAAAGCGGGTCGAATACCTAAAACATAAAACTGGGCCTAATAAAATGTTTTAGCCCAAAACAAAATAAAACCTAAAAACAAAGTAAAATTACATTATACAACATAGCATAACTACACTACTTAACAATTTCATACCGAATGCCAACTCATTAGCACACCAAACCACGTGAATCCCATATTTAAACTCTTCTTCTTGTTTCCTGATACTAATTCATAATTTAGGTCATACATGGATGAATTATGAATGTAATCTTTTTCATGCATATTCTTGAATGAAATCATGAATCATGGACCGCCCATGATATTCTTCCAGCCTTTCTTTTGTATGATATTCTACATTCAAGCAATCCTTTTAAGCACATATAACTTTAGCATTTAAATTACATTGTTGTTGATTCTTGTACTGTTAGGCATATGCTCTCAATTATTCGTTCTGTCAATCGGGTCCATAAAACAAATATATATTTTCAAATCAGGCAATGGTCCACAGAATGTTTAGCTACAAGTATAATAATATAATAACTCAGTTACAACTAAAAATAATGCAACATTCTTCATTTCATTCCATGATACATAATAACAATACATACAAACCCATATAATCATATAAATATACTACATAATATTGTACACTAATGCTCATCTTATGAAAAGCAGCAAGCATTAGGATTTTCATCACTGAAAAACCGAGGAGGAGGAGGCGGTCTTTCAACTCTATAAAGCGGCATGCCCCATGGCACAATCGTATTCCTCTGCCCATGGTAATTATAATAATCTTCTTGTCCACCTCCAATCATATTATAATTATTATAGTTATTATGATTACAATTGACGTAACCTCTAGGATTATTCCAATACATCATCCTCCTTATCATGTCTTGATCGGGACCGTAATATATCATGTTTGCTTGATTCAATTCCCCTTCTTTTTTAACTTCTTCTTCCACTTTTTTCTCTGCATTTTCTTCCTTTTTTTCTTCCTCCTTCTCCTTTGACTTTTCTTCTTCCTTTTTCTCTTCAGGTGGTTTATCGCCCTCTTCTTTTTTCTCGCCTTCCTCCTTTTTCTCTTCTTTTGGCGCTGGTGAAGGTGGTGTTGGAATGATTTTTCCAAGTTTTCCAGTTCGTCTATAAATAGAATCAACTAGTTTTTCACCAGTCATTGTGTCGGTCACCATTACTTTGCCACTGTTTAACTCTGTCTCTACAGTTTGCACTCATGAATAATTAATCAATCATTTTAATTGTTAATTATTCGTACCAAAATAGACTGTACATGAAAAACATATGTATATATATCCCAACACGTACTACAAGTTAATCAGAAAGATTCAATGAATGATTTTCATGTTGTGCATCTTCTTTCTTCACGTTGTGCATCTTTTGTTGCTGTATAGGTGAAGGCTTCACTATTTGCTACTGGCTGTCTTTGTAGGTTATCTGAAGATTTTGCATGCATCTCTTTAGAGCTTTTGGTTGGTGTTGTGTCTTTGCCACAAACTTCTGATGATGTGAAGTTAGAAGCAATCTATGTTTCTCCAAGATGCGGTGCTCCTCATATGTTGCGCATAGAGCATATAAGGTATTCATATCTATGGATTTCATCTTTTTCAGACGACCACTGACTTTATAATTCAATGATTTTTATCTTTTGTTATTTATGTTACTTGCAATTTGGACTAGTAACTAGAGATTTGAAAGGTATCTAAGTCTCATCTTCAATTCAAGGTGTATATCTTGAGTGTTGTAAATATTGTTGTTCAATACCGTATTTATTTGGATTGCAAGTTTTTTTCGAGAACAACGAGTACACTGAGTTGAAAATCAAGTCAATCAGTAGAGCAATTCCTAAAACCCTCTTATTACCGATTATTATCAAAGATCTATGATTATGTATCATCTAATTGCTGCAGGTTGGTAAAACCTTGATTGCAAGTTTACAACAAGATGATTTGAAAATTAAGTTGGTGTCATCACTCTCAAAATTGGCCCATCATTCTCTGGTATTAATTCCTGAGCAGAAACCGTTTCTAATATTTGCATCCATTCTATTATTATATTAGTAATTTTCTACAGTGTATATATATATATATTTCATGTTACGGGACATCGGATAATTCATAAAGGTCTCATAATCCTGATCTGCCACTACTTTATTCTTTCCAGAGAAGCTAAGCATTTCACTGAAATTCGAGTTTTAATAGAGATGTAAGATTAAGTCTCACTATAAAACTGTAGATTTTATCCATCCAGTGAATTACTTGCTACGTAAAAATGTTCTACATATGATCTGTATTTGTAGGTATGCATTTTTATTGAGGGTGTAGATAAATTCAACGATCTAGTAGGATCAATAGTGTACGCTGATGGTGATACAACAAAAGACTTGGGCTTGGAGCTGGTGAAAAATGTTTGATTCTTACATCTTTAATTGAAACTAATATGTAAATAGGTTAAATAATGTTGTGGCATAAAAAAAATATATGAGAGTAAGTACACTGTTTTATACCACACAGGGTTTAGCTAGTATGTTCAGTGGAGTGATGAAACTATGGAAGATGATGCAAAAAAGAAGCTGAAAGCCGTTGAACTTGAGGAAAAAAAAGACCGCCATAAAATGTGGGTTAACTATGTACCAGAAGAACCTTTTGCTCATGAAGCAAAGGAATTCTCGCGCAAACGTCTTATTGGCCAACAAGTATATGTTTTCAGTTGTACTTTGTCACTTTAATATTATACTTAAATTTGTGTATAAAATAAAGGTCACTAATTATGTTGTATTGTACTTTGATATTTTGATATTTGAACACATAGGCGAATGATTGTATGATGAATTTTGATATTTTGATGTTTGTTGAAATTTAATTTTCTTCAGGAAATGAATTGTTATATTTTGCTATATATACTTCAGGAAATGAAATTGTTACATGCTGTTATATACCCTTTAGAAAATGAATTGTGATATGATGTTGTAATTTGATTCGTGTATGCTTCATAAAATTAGTCACGGTTATAAGTGTTACAAGTTTTTATTTTATAATAGTAATAAGTGTTATAAACATTTTTACTTGCAGCATTAACAAGCGTGACCATTATTACATTCCTAACGGTTATAACCGTTGGAAATATGGAATTTCCCAACGGTTATAACTGTTACAAAATATGTAAAAAAAAATTATAACGTACCTGCTACCAACGGTTATAACCATTGGGAATTTGATTACCAACAGTTATAACTGTTACGAAATAATAATTCTGGTATTGTGAAATCGAATTATTTGTATTAAATTAAGAAGTAGGTTGAAATGATATATATCCAACCCAGAAATTAAATAGAAATAAAATTGAATTTATGAAAATGGAATCATTTTGAACTTAAGTTTGAAATGTTAAAACAAACTTGTCAACCAGAATTGTTTAAAAGAATCGGGTTTAAAATTTTGAAGTTATAATTGGGAAACCAATTGAATTCCGAAAATTGATTTGTTTAAAAAGATTTGAACTCTTACTCGGAACTTGAATAAGTCCAAGTAAAAGTAATTTAAAAGGATACTTCGAAATTTGGCTCGAAAATTGAATTATTTTGAAAGATTTGGATTTTTGAATTAAATATTAAAGGACTAAATTGATATTTGAGAATCACACTCAAATATTATATAAATCGGAGTGGTTTAGATTTGAGAATGGAATTGAAATTAATTCAAATTGAAATTGAATTGAATTTATTGGAATTATAATCGAAATTTAATTAATTTGAAATCGAAATAGAAATTGAAATTGATTTGAATTGGAAGATTGAAATTTGAATCAGTTTGACCTTAAAACTATTTTCGAATAAATTATTTTAATATAAACTGTTTAAAATCTATCGTCTTAAATTTTCAGATTATTTTGATTTTCCAAGCTATTTACTATACAAACCATACATTTTAAATACCCAAACTATTTTATATTAACCATTTAACTATTTTAAAACTATTCAAGCTATTTTCTAAATTCAAACTGGTCAGAGTGGAAAATATTTATATTTGAATTGTGGATTTAAATACGAATTGGGATAAATTGAAGTTATAACCCAAAATAAACTCGAAGCAAATTTTGAGTTGGAACCGAAATCAAGATATTAAGGCAAAAATGATTTCAAGGTGAAATAGTATAATTTGAGTAAATGTGATGACTTAAAGATGAAGATTTAATAGTTACTATAATTGAAACTTCCCTTATAAGAGGTAAGAATTGTGACAAATAAGTTTGAAATGGTAATCGAACTGGAAAATTTGATTTGGCATTAATAAGAATATAAATGTTAGTTATATATTCAAACTCCCTTATTGAAATTATAACCAGGGAGAAATGATCTTTGAAAGATATTTGAAATACTAAATAGAGGTTATATAAGTATGAGGTGGACTCAGAGATTATTGATCTGAAAATTATTCAAATTGAAAGGAATGATCTTATATGTAAATGAGAATGAAATAGAAACAGTTTTGGAACCCATTGATTTTTTTAAGAGACTTGATTTTGGAAAAAAGTCAATTTTGGAAATTTGGTAAACCAAATTTGAAAATTATCGATTTTGAAGATATCGATTTTGAAGATATCGATTTTGTATAGATAAAGTTTATATGTGATACATATAAATAGTATGATTTGGAAGGTACTATACATGTATATAATATGATATGTTTTGAGACAAAAGTATGGAAAGGCACCCCATGAAAGTCGAAACTTATAGTAGAAGATCCACTGGGTGGTTCTGCCTAGGAATCCAAAGGGTGGGTTCAATGAGAATTGGGATCCCAGAGGACGTCCGGACAAAACCCAATGAGTTCCTGATGCTCATTTGTTGGGTAGCGTAAGTTGAGTGGTGCTGATACCTACAATTACATTGGGTTTTGCTGTGATGGCAACGTAACCTTTGTGTAACTGCGATCTATCGCAGTTCCATAGCGTAAGTCGGGTGGCAGTGATTTCCTACAATCTACGTTTGATTTCGCTGGGAGAGCGACGTGACATCGGTAGATTACGATCTATGTGGTTTTGTTCCATAGCGTAATTCGGGTGGCAGCAAGTGCCTATTGTCTACACAGGGTTCCACTGGAACAGTGACACAACTTTGTGTAGCCTACGACCTATGTGGTATAGTTTCGTTTGACAGCGTAATTCGATGGGCAGTGATTGCCTACAGACTACTTACGGTTTTTCAGTGATAACAACGCAACCTTGTTGTAGCTGCGATCTATGGTGTTCCTATGGCGAAAGTCGAGAGGTGCCGATGCCTACGGTTTTCTTATGATTTTGCCGGGATAGCGACGAAATCATCGGGTTAACTGCGATCTATGGTGGTTAAGGGGGGGTGCTATTTTCCATAGCATTTTTGAAAAAAGTTTTCAAGTATTTTCCCAGGGTGTTGAAAACGGGTCTACTAAGTACTTATAGATTTTCAGTCCTACGCCTGATCAATGTATGACTAAATTTCTATGAGAATAAGGATGGACTTGTTTGGACATCGAGTTATGAAAAATATTTTTGTAAAAACTAGTTGGTAATATTATGTAATTTAAAGTGTAAGTGTTTTAAATGTATAATATAAGAGTAAGGAGTTTAAATGTTTAAAAGAATGATTTATTTAATAATATACGTTAAAAAATCAAATTCTCATTTCGTTCCTTTTCGAGGATGAAAAGTTCTAGGGGGGATGTAACGACCCGGATTTTTAGCCATCGGATATTGGATACTTAACTGATTGTAGTTATTGGAATATTAATTTTTATTAGTCGAATAGATAAATTTTCTGATGTTTAAAATATCTGAATATATAAATTGATTGAAAACTGTATTTAATTTTAAAATATAAATTTCTGGATATGATAAATTCTATAGAATTTTGTATTTAAAACTCCACCATTAAAAAATTAATTAAGATAGAATATCCATATATGTGTTTATATATATACAAACTTTATAATGCTAAAAATATATATACAAGTATATAAGTATGTATGTATATATATATATATATATTTATATGCCTATATGAAGCAATGTATATGAGAATATATATAAATGTAAATGTATATATATGATGGCAAACACATGCAAGTAAATGTATATGTATATATGTTATGTAAAATAGTGCATATAAAATATATATATAGATATGTGCAAGTAAAAGCTTCATGATGGAAAATAAAATAAATATATATATACATAAGTTAAGATGTATATAGTATTTGTAAATATGAAAATGTATAAATATATATATGATGATAAAAATATACATAAGTATATGTATATGCATATATGGTCAAAAAACTAGTGTACATGAAAATCTATATATATGTATATGTTTATATGATGCATACAAATGAATATGTATATAGGAGACATCATCATGGAAAACATTAAATTCAAAGCTTACAAAACATTGAATCAATGTCAAAACAAAATCAAAGTAAAGCCTTAAATCAACTCAAGCCATAAGAGATCTTATCAACACAATAAATCAAATCAAGTCAAAATAAAAATCAAATCAAGATAAAAAGTAAGAAATAAAAATAAAATAAATAGATAAGGGAAAACCTGTACATAAACAAAGGCTTCAGCCTTCTTGTACCCACTCTCCCCATCTATAAATACCTATGCTATCTTCACTTTCACATTCTAACATTTCGAGAGAAAAAATATAAGACAGTAAAAAAAAGGTGGTAGCAGGAGCTAAGCAAAAGAAAGCTAAGTACTCAAAGTTTGAAGCAGGGGATTTTAAACAAGCACCAGAGCAGTTCATCATTCCTTTATAACTGTGAGTAATCACTATTTGTTTCCCTGGTACTATATACATACCCTGTGATTATATGGGTAAATCATTGATTTGTGACAAGTATACATGCAGATGTTGTGTGTGTACATGGTTTGTATGTGTAGGATAGACAGGATAGTTTACCCTACCACTCAGTATACACTGTCCTTTCGTTCTCTGATCATGTTTTTGTCAACAATAGTTAACACTTTGCACTTCAAAAATGAATCACTCAATATCCATTAATTTTTAAACCTTGGTTCCAAAACTAAAGTTGTTAGTTTTTAAGTGAGGAATATTCTAAAAACTTATTTCATTCAAATTTTTCAAGCATGGAAGAAGGAAACCCATTTATCAGCGAGTGTGTCTGTTATAGCCGAAGTTCAACATTCATAAATTAATAAATTGATCATATGATTGTGATCGTTGTAGAAAATGGAGATTTTTAGAGGTAGTTTAATGATTTTTAGTTGAGTGTTGAGCAAGGTAGAGGAAGTTGAACGGAATTGGGCATTTGGTCGAATTTCGGTGACTGGGTCAATGTCGTGGTCGGAGTTTCGACCTGGAGGAGGCTAGGGTAATGGGGAGTCGTGGAAAAATAATGCGGAATTTTCCAAATGATCGTAGTGGCCAGACGAACGCGAAGTATGGTTTAAGGGGTTGTGTGGTGGGTTTCAGTTTCAGGCTAATGACGTCGACGTGACGACGAGGTGGGCGTGCGGTAAGAGGGGAAATGGTCGAAGGAATCGAGACGAAGCTCGTGGTAGGTTTTGGTGATGGATGATGGCCACTGATGGTCGTGGGGAGGTGTCAAGTAGGACGGGTTGCTCCAGTTTCTGATTGGAAGTTCGAAATATAGAACGAGGAAGTTGTGTCATGGTTCAGGTAGTGAAATGCGTGGTGATGGTCGAAGGTGACTTGCGTAGAGGGTCGGCGGCGAAGTTGGGTTGGTCGGCGACATGTGTAGGTGCATGGAACAGTGTGTGCACGCGTGAAAAGGGAGGGAAAGGAAAAGAACAGAGGCGGGTAAAGAAAACTGGAAAGAAAGTAAGGAGGATGGGGAAGTTGGGCCGGGTATGGGCTAAAGCAAAAGAGGAGAAAAAAGAAAATGAAAGAAAAGGAAAAAGAAAAGGAAAAAAAAGGAAAAAGAAAAAGGGAAGAAGGGAAAGAGAAAAAAGAAGGGAAAAGGGAATTGGAAGTTTTAGGTTAATAAACCTTTACTTTAAAAGCTATTTCTTTTTCATTTAAAATCAAGTAGTTAAGAAATTTGTATTCTAGTCCTCTCATCTAGCTTTATAAATCCGAATTTATATCGTTAAATTAATATGGGACTAAATTAATTATCATAATTAAAGTGAGTTAATGAAAAAGTTCTTAATTGTTTTAATCTTATGTAAATTAATAAATTAGATATTAAATAGAGTGTTTAATTAACTAAAAATAAATTGGCCTATAATTCCATTAATTTATAATTAATTTGGGTTAATAATGTAAATGGATTCGGTTAATTAAAGTTAATTAAATCCTGATGTTTGAATTGTTTTGATATTGGTTATTGTTCGTCAATCTATATCTTGGCTTAATCCTATTGGATATTTATTTAAATTATTTTTGTTCGGTGCCATCAAGTGATCGAACGAGTTAGAATAGTTAGACTAAATTATGATTCGTTTTATTTTGAAATAAACATTTGTAATAAATTACCATATGTGAATATGGTCACCCTAAATATAAATTATTTATTTTAAACAATTTAACCTTTTTAAATTTATTGCTTGGATTCGAAGAGACCGGAATCGCATATCAGTGTTATCTGGAACCACTTCGATTTGAAAATCACTACGAACCTTTACGGGCATGATTTAGAGTTTAATATGATGGAGTTGGATTAATTAGCAAACTCAACTATTTTAAATAAGTAACTGTACTTAGACATTATTATAATATCGATGGATTCCTGTTAAAGTGTTTTGGTTATAATCAGATAAAAACTCGTCGTGTTGTACGAGTTACCCTTGTTCAAAAGATTTTTCATAACTTAAGTATTTCAAATTAAGTCGATTTACTCACGTTGGTTTCCTGCCTGACTCGGGTGTTACTTTATTGTAATGCTCGGGTCAGACCGAGTGTTGCAGTTTTCAGGTTAGGACGCTTTGGAGCTCAGGAGATGTGCTGGATGGCAGAGTCGTATTACACGTATTTGACTATATTCCGCTGTGTATTGTAGGCTGTATATTCAGCATTAGGGACAAGTTATTATAACTATCCGGATTTTTATATTGGTGATTGTACTGTGATAACCTGTATGTATAATAACAGTTATAGCTTTCTTTGTATAAATGTTGTTATTGTATATTATATTTTGTTCCGCTGCGATTGTGAGATTCTTTGTTGTTGTTGTTTCTATTTCTTCTTCTATCTTTTCTTCTTAAACCCTAACAACCTGGTATTTCCAGCACTCTATACAGTGAACGTATTAGTGTCGATTTTCGGGGGTCGAAAATCGCCCGGTCGTTACATTTTGAGGCCCATATAACCTTATTCATAAAAGGCATAAGAAAAGAAGACTTAAAATCTAATGGTTGGATCTAGAAAATGAAGGGAGGAGGTTAAGGATGGATCCCTCTATAAATATGTTATCTTCCATTCACTGACCTTTCTTAATCACTCTTCTTCTAAACCCTAGCCTCCATCTTCATTTTTCTACCTTCTTGGCCAAAGTTTCATGGCTTCTAAGTCACAAAAATTCCCAAAACAATATCAAAACAAATCAAATAATAAAAATTCAAAAGTGGTGCTTCAGATTGTTGCAATTTCTAGAGGTGATTCAATCGGATCTAGAATCATTTATCTTTCAAGGTACGAATCATAAGCAACATCAAACAAGGTAAATTCTATTAGTTATTTATTTAATAATGATATTATAGATTTAGCAGTTAATTCATTTTGAAAATTTTATATATGCATTTGTTGTCCCTTATAAGCATACAATTATAGTTCTTAAAGTAGTATAACTTGTTATCATTAGAATTGGTTTTCATTGAAATTGATAACTTCTATTCATGATTTTCTATGTTAATTTCTATTGATTTTGATTTAAATATAGATCCGGCAACTAACTTGCTATTCTAATTAACTTTATTTTATTTAATTGTTAACAATAGTTTACATTGATTCCAATTTTGTTTTCTACTTTAAGATTCATACATGTACATAATTACATATGTATATATATATATATATATATATGTGTATGTTAAAATAATTTTGAAATATTTTAAAAGGTTTTAAGAATTTTTTTATTAACATATACATATAAATTATATTTAGATTTGTTGATAAAGATCTGCTATCAAACTGTTTTACTGAATTAGATTACTACATGTTTGGTAATAAATCTTAAATTGATTATAATTGATTTGGTTGAGTTGATTTATTAATTTTAAAGGATTCATTAACAATACATATATAAATATTTTTAAATATACCTATATAAATATATTTATGTATACATGCACAATATACATATATGTACACTGTATTTATGTATAAATAAACATGAATCAACATAATAATATTATTATTATACAAAATATACTTTGTAAAAAAATTATAATAAATATCTATGTTTGATTCTACATTAAATTATTAACATATACATATTGGTTACATTTGGATTTATTGATTTAGATCTATTTTGAAATTGGTTTACTAAATCAGATCACTACATGTTTTGTAATTAATGTTGAATGGATAATAGTTGACTTGGCCGTATTAATTTATTACATTTGGAGGGTTCATTAAACAATACATATATAAACATGTTTAAACATACACACACAATTAGTTAATAATACATACATACTTTTGTTGTTAACTGTTTATATCATTATATCATGATGCCAATTGATTATCATTTATATGCTGCATTGATTAAGTTTACCAAATGGGAAATTAAATAAATCATCTTTGTTACTCTTTATCTATTTCCCATATTTCCTTTATGTGTTTAACTATACATTTATTTCTAGTTATATGTCTAACATTGTCATCAATTAATAACATCTATCATATGCTTCTCTTACATAATTTACACTATAATATACATTTGTTTATCCTCACATTCATGCCATATATATATATATGTGTGTGTGTGTTGCGAATTAATGACATTCATATAATTAATTTAATTAAAGAGGGATAAATGAAAGGTTTCTCTCTCCATATAAATAATTTGCGCTTCATTAATTAAATAAGTTAAGAGAAGGAAATGAAAAGTTTTATTCTCTAAATAAATTTATGCCCCCTCATTAATTACATAACTTAAGGGATAGGAAATGAAAAGTTTCCTTCTCTAAATAAATTTAATAAGTTACCTTACACACAAATATGTACATAAGGGTATATTTGATATACTCTAATTTACATACACGTTAAACTAAATTTTAAACTTTATTTCTAAAGATAAATAAAACAAAGATTTTATTTAAAAGAAAACTTAGAAAATTTCTAAGTATGTTAAGACTTCATAGGCCCATTGAAGATCCAAAATGGCTATTTTTTTTTGAAATTCACCCATTTCTTCTGTTGTGGGCTGGCCCGTTTCATTCATTGTATGCACCATCCCCGTCTTCACTTTGATTTTCTAGGCGAAGGAAACGAAAAGCTCCTTAAGGAAATACGAATATATCATAAAAATTGATTTATGGTCACGATGGTCCTTCAGTCGGAGAATGGGATTATAGCAAATGTCATCCAGTTATTACCCAGAAGGATTTAATGCTCCTTTTGAATTGAAAATTACTCTTTCGGCTAACTCTATGAATAAAGTTAAAAATGTTGTTTCCAGACTTTAAGTGTGATAAAACAAGTACTTGATTATAACAATGAGAATGGATCCTCTGTTTTATTTCTACTTGAGTTGTAACCTCTACTATTGTAATAAAAGAAATTTGTTATTTGAGTATTAATTTATGTTTCGTTTGTTTGAATAGTAATTACAGTTAGCTACCACGCCACTCTCATCGGATCCTTTATCTTGTTTCACCAGTATTAGAGATAGGTTGATTGTAGATCTTGAAAAGAGAAGCTTACAAAAGATCCTTTATCTGCCAAACTTCAAGGTAATACTCAAGCGTTGGAATGACGTAGGAAATTTTTGCTCCAAAAGCTGATCATTAGAGACCTTAATGATCAACTCACTAGTCTCGAAGCGGATATCAAGAATAAAGATGAGATAGTTTCTCAATTGAAGCGTCAAATTAAATCCAAACCTTTGATCGACTTTGATCGTGAGATGTATAAGCCTTTCCAACAGGTAAGTGATTTGAAGATAAAATTAAAAGATACTCAAGCTCAGTGTAAATCCTTGGAATTTATCATGGGGGTGATATTCCAAATATTAATTTACCGACTTCTCCAATCACCTCATCTATTGTGAAATCGACAAGGTCTTCTTCCTTAGCTATTCAAAAATTACCTACTACAACAAACCCTCCTCCGGGTTTAGATGAAAAACTGGGGGGCGAATGGTGTAGAAAGGTCAAATTTGAAATGAGATGCTTTGACAATCAACAAAAAGAAATATTCTCATAACGTGTCAATGAGTATGCAGCCAAAATTCAAAAGCTTGACCATGAAAAATATCTTTTTCAAAAGTGTATTGCCGATTTAGAAAGACAAAACAAGACTCTTAAAGGTGCAAATAATGCTTTCTATTGTGCTTTGAAGACTCGTATTGAATCTATTGATAATGCTGATGAAGTTAAGAAGAAGGAAAATAAACTTAGAGAAATTCTTTGTATAGCGATTCACCAAATTGTTGATCCTTTAATTGTTGAGAATTTAAACAAGGTTGTACCAGATCTTTGAGGCACACACTTATATTGTATAATATGACTTGTAAATAATTTTGAAAAGTATGTAAATTATGTAAATGTCACCTGGTTTGTTGCCCTTCTCCATACTTGTAATGTTGTTTTTGAATCTGCTTTTTGATAACGTTAGCTATAGTTTCTTGTATTTCTTGAATCATTTGGTTGTCCTTATCAATCTTGTTCTTCTGCAAAGCACATGGTAGATAATATTTCTTACCATTAATCTAAAATCCATGTAAGAATATGTTCGGTAATTCCTCCATAATATTGGCGATAATATTAGAATTCCAAAGTAGAAATTATCATTTGACAATAATAGAAGTCCTGGGATCTAACTTTGGTAATGAGAGAAGACCAAAAATGGAACTAAAAATAAAGGACTAGAAATTCAAGTCTGGCTTTATTAATTGAAACCCTCTTCTAGAAATAATTGATAGAAAACCGAGAATAATTGTCTGGTAATAATGAAAGCTAAGAGATCATCATTTGGAAATAATAGAAAACCCACAACCCAGATTTGGGTATTCTTAAGTGTAATCCAGAAATTAATAGTAGAAGACCAGAGATGTAACAACCCGAGGTTTCATATCGATTGATCATCGTCATTAGACGATTGAATTGGTAGCTAATTACTGTTGGTATTTTAAATCGGTTGAATTCATTTAAAAGAAAAGATAAAAATTTAATTAATTATGGTTGGGCTTTAAAAGTTAATTTCGGCCCATATTTTTATTCGATACCGTTCCCTTCTTATTGCAGTGCGACCGTCCCCTTTTCCCCATTATTCATTTTCTAAACCCTAGAATAAATCGAACGAGATAAAATGGCGGAATCATCTTCGCCCTCGTCTTCTCCAAATTAGGGCATGCTAATCTCGTCTCGAATTGGGGCTTCGTGAATTCGAAGGCGCCACTGCCTGTTGATCAATCAAAGTGCTTGCCTGGCGATCTGTGTTTTCTTGCTTGCTTCGGCGGTGACTGGTTTTGGGATCTTCGAGAATAAGGTGAGTGATTACCTTATCACTCACATCTGTTATTCAACTTAGTAGAGTGCTTTGGCTGTTCGATTTTGTCTCGTGGTTGATGACTTCTCTGCCTTAATCAATTTCGTATAATCTGATGAATTTTTGGCCTGATGGTGATGCTATGATGATTTTGGTTTTGTTCGACTTTCAGACTTGTTTTGGTTGGCTTCGACTTTGAATTGATCACTGTTACTTGCCTTGGTTTACGCGATGATGTTCAAGACATCTCTGTCTATGTTCGGAGCAGTTGTACCCTGATTTTTGACTGAGTTCGATTTCTTGTTTTCTTGGTTATTATGGCACAGTTTGATTTCGTTTGAAATTGAGCTATTTCTTTGAAAGTGAATGGTTGACTTCGTTCACTTTCTCCTTTGACCTTATTTTTGGTTTGATACTTAGGCTTCCCTGTTCACTGCCTCGAGTCATTTGCAACCTGTAACTTGACTTGTTTGTGAATTTTAATTGACGTTTCATAACTCTGGCCACCTGTACTATTGCAACTTTGGTACAGTGTGAATTGAACTGCAATTGACCTTGAGCACTTTTATGTTGACATAAGTCTTAACTTTGGTCTTAACATTTACCTCACCACTTGTCCCGAGTCTGGGTAGCTTACCATTGGGGTTGCATTTGCTCTCTATTACTACGAGACAGTTCAGTTGCTAGTACATTTAGTTGTTTTCATGTATACTAGTATTGTCCAGTTCACAGTAGTTGCACATATGTATAGAAATGTTGCATTCCTGTTTTGGGTTCACTGGTCCTTCTGGTGCACTGTGTGTACCTGGTTTGTATGCTTTCGTCGCTGGTTTGATTTGGGAGCAGACCAGTATTGTCCACTGTTGCATTTTGCTTGAGCAATTTAGTACTTCTGGCCATTTTGTCTCTGACCTGACTTGTAGTATGAGCTACTAACTTGCATTGCAATTTAGTTGGTAGTGAAATTTCTTCACCTGTGCATGTCTTTGGTTTTGTAAGTGCATATTGTCTTGTAAGCTTAGGTGAACTTACTACTGTTTTATACTTAGTTGGTTCATCAGGCTGTCTGGTCGACACTTGTCTACCATCAGTGGTCACTGCCTATTTCATTTGTACTACTTCATATGAATCGATTCATTTTCCCGTTTAAGATGCTGTCTGCACTATCATATCTTGTAGTCTTGTTTCCATGATTTCAACAATAGCTTGATTATTTTTATAGTTTCACCTGCGTGCATACAAACCATATTATGTGTGCACGTATATGTGTTGACCCTACACATGTGGGTTCGCTACCGCTTTAATGATTTCTGTAGCATACTTGGCTTTCCCTTGACTTTGACATTGTTCAGTTCTTTGCCTTTTTACTTAGGCATGGTCTTGTTCTTGATTGAAATACAAGTACTGCCCAGTTTTACTGTGTTGTAATCTTGTTGTATCTGCAGTTTTGTTACAGGCTGTTCTTGTATTCATTTGTGCATCACTTGTTGCGCACTTCATATTTGCACTGTTTCTGTAGTGGTGTAGTATATATCCACTATCTTCTTGAACTTGTCTCATCAGTGATGTTCTGTACATCCTACTATTCTCACTTGCCATCCTCGTTTGCATCTGGCTGCTGCCTTGATCCCCGGTCTTGGCTCATGTAGTCTTGACTTCGAGTACTTATGTGTATGTGCACTCGTATCTGGTGCATGTGCTATGTCCATTCGAGTTGTCCTTCTTTTGTTGCCTGCACTATGATACGGTGTAGCCTTTGAATTATCACTTCATGTTACATCTGTTAGGTGTAATAGTAGTGAACTACTTTATGTTCATATACATTTCCTGTTGAGTTTGCTCCATCCAGTTTCATGCATACGTGACACTGCAGTTTCTTCATTTAGTTCCTACTTAGATACCACTACATGTTGTTTATGTTACCCGGATTTATGTACATGTGTCTTTGAACATATGCGTTTGTGGCTGCACTTCATTATCAGTGCAGTACTCACCTCTCTTGTTATTCCTTGAGTTGAACCCGATTTCGGGGTTTGACCTTGCGATCATTTGTGACTTTCACTGAGATTGTTGTGTATCTCTTGTGATAGTGGCGAGGCAGTACACGCGTGCGTGTACTGCAGCCCTATCAGATTTGACAGCTTTAAATTGATTTAGTCGATTTGATAAATTGTTATTTATCTCTGTTGATGATTTAAATCTGCTGATATTTGTTAAACACTGTTATGCGTTATATTGACCGTTATCCGATTCCTTTGTTTAAAGAATCGGATAGACGGGAATTATTGTGACTGTCGTCTATTTAAATTATTACTGCCTATATGCACTAATAAACTGGTTTGAGTTAGACTGACCTGGGTATTATTTTCTTTTGAATGTAATACTCGGGTCAGACCCGAGTATTTCAGGTTGTAGATTTCTTTCTTTGAGTTGATGTTCGGGATTGAAGACTTTTCACATCTTCTGAAGTTGTCAGTCATTTTGTAGTAGTCGTGTCATTGTATAGAATGATATGTATTCACGTATATTAGTCGATAATGTACTTGTATATATAACTTCTAGAGTCGACAGTTGTAGTTGTATCATATGTATAGTGTCAACTATGTATTAACTGACATCAGTTATATATATCTGAGACTTTTGTTTTTATCTGTGTTCCGCATTTATATTATCTGTGTTATTGTTATATCTAATGTCCTAAACTATTATGAACTATCGTAGTTTGTTTTATACTGATAATTGGATATGTCGATGGGAGTAAATAATTAATAGATGAAAAATAAAATGTGTATACCACTCCTATCGAGATAACCAATATTAGTGTAAGGCCAATTACGGATGGTCGCTCCTATCCAGCCTTATTCTTCGTAATAATAGACAGTATTCCTTTTAATACTCTTTGTTATTATGAGCATAGAGGTGGGGCGTTACAAGAGACCCAAATTCGGGTATTAGTAATAGAGACCCAGAAGACATCTTTTAGATATAGTGGAAGACCACGAATTTATAATAGAAGAGCTGAAACCCAGATTTGGGTATTGATAAGAGAAGTCCGGGAATTATCTTCCGAAAATTAGCCAAAGACCATAAATAACGAAAGTAGTACAGGAATTATCGTCCGGAAATAATAGAAGACCAGAAATCCACTCCTGGCAATAAGAAGGAAAGTTTGGAAAATATTATTTGGGTGAAGATTCGGAAATTCTTATCTGAGCCTCTTGTTTTGTACCATTCTTTGAGGCTTTAGTTGTTTTCTTCTTTCGCTTTGCATCACCTCGTCGATTTCATGTACTTGACTATTTTTATATGTGTCATCCTCTAGGCTTCGTATATTGTTTACACTTTGCATGCCACTTCTTGGGCTTGGACGTCTTAGTCCGTTGTTGTCCAATGCGCTTTGTTAGCTTATCCACAAGTAGGACCCAAGGACTTACCAAACCTCCCTCAAGGAGGCGCTCCAACCAGGCCTTATAGGCGGGACAGAAGGCTTGTTCGGTGCCTTGACTAGACCATGGTATGGCGGGAGGCTTACTCCGTCCTTTTCCCTAGGAGGTGCTCCAGCCTGGCCTTATAGTTTGGCCTGAACGCTGATCGATGCCTTGAACTGGCCGTAGCGTGGCGCGTTCAAGGGCTTACTCTGTCATCCCTCCAGGCGGCACCTTGATCTGGCTATAGCGTGGGGCGATCAAGGGCTTGTAGATACTTTAACCTAACCATAGCGTGGCATGGATAAAGGTTTACTCCTGTTACTCCAAAAATTCACCTTTCTACCAAGTCGAGACCTCTTTGAATAAAGAGCAAGAGAGAAGAGCTGCAGCTAAACCTTTCGAAGGAGTCGAAGGGATGATGCCATCTTTAAAAGCTTCAAGACCTTTCGAAATTGTCGGAAGATTCCTCCTATCAATATCCAGAGAGTTCTTACCTTTCGAAGAAGGTGAAGGAGACGAAAGCTCCCTTCCGCCTTCGTTGGCTATGCCTCAACTAGATGAAGGTCTTTCGATCAAGTCGAAGCCACACCTTCCGAAGACAATGAAGAATGACTCTTTGAAAATATATGCCAAACCATTTGAAACCAATGATTTCGCCATCATTCAAATTGCTAGGAAGCAAGTATTATCTGGAGCAACCCCTTCGAAAGCTATAGTAAGACTTTCGAATTGGTCGAAACTAGTGCGGTCCAGGAAGGGTTCCGCATCAGATCAAAACAAGAGCATAGGCATAACCAACATCATCGAAAACAGAAGGCAAAGGCTAAAGACAGAGTCAAAAGCACTTTTAAGACAACTCAAAGGAGAGAAGCACTGCCATACCTTTCAACAAAGGCGGCAGCTTGCTTAAGTCTCTTAATAGCCACCTTTCGACCCAATCGAAAGCATCAGGGTCGAAAGGTGCCAGACCGCATCTATAAATAAGACCGAAGGGGTCATGTTTTAAGGATCCGATTCTTCTTATTCTGAACTTGTATTCTCTTAAGAAAAGCATTGTAACCCTAGTTTGTAAATCAATTTGGCAATTTAGAGAAATAAAGTCTTTGGAGTTGGAGAAAGGAAGTTTAAATTACTTTATGCAATTTTACTATTTCATTTTAGCTCTTGCTGGATTTACTTCTGTATTCTGGGTTTCACCTCCATCGAAAGGCTACTACCGACATAGACGAAACCCCTTTATGTTCTAATAACTTTTGTAGCCAACTCAGAACCATCTTTTCTCTAAGCTAAAGTTTTCAATTAGGTCGAAACCAAGCTAAAATTCACTAAAGGTTTTCATCCAACACAAAGAACTCAAGTTTAAGCTTTTGACAAGATCGAAACCCATCTCGTACCCATTGAAGCTTAAGGTTTCCTACTTATACACAAGAAGGACAAATCCTCAAGCTTTCGACAAGGTTGAAACCCCCAATCTCCGCTCAAGAACCTAAAATTCAAGTCAACTAATAACCTAAGGCCTCCATCTAGGTCGAAACCTATCTAAGAAAACCTAACTCGGGATATTTTAACCGGATTGAAAGGAAGGCTTACGAAGGAGAAGCCATACTTACCCAACTGAATCGAAAGGTCATATAACATAGAATCCGACCCTTTCGACACGGTCGAAAGGCTTGCTTGATGATTATTATCAAATAAGGCCTGATCGAAAGACAATCTTTAGAGGATTCATGTAAAGACCCGTAAATTCTCACCCTTTGAATTGACTAAAATGTATACAAGTCCAACTCAAAAGATAAGGATTCACGTCTTTCCTAGCGATTAGGATTATCGACCCTTCAAAATCGACACCTGAATATAATTGAATGTATTCAAATGTCATAAATCAAATGATCGGAATCCTTGATCGTTAGGGGTTGGGATAATAAACATATCAGAAATATCAGAACACAGCGGAAGTGAAACAACCTCTCTTTTATTCATATACAAAAGAGTTTACATTTTAGAGTTTACATAAATACAGCGGAATAACAACTACAGTGGAAAATAAAGCAAAATCTCCAAATGCTCCATCTTCAAGTCTTACATCCATAATTGCTCCAAATATCCTAGCTCCAGATCTAACTGACAAACCTAACTCTAGACTGCCCGTATGGAAAATTATGGGCACCCAGAGTTTAGGGGAAAACAATAAACTCCAGGTCAGTCATGGGACTGGTGTGAGAACTTAAAAATATAGTTGCTTTTGAAAACAATTTCCGTATATGCTTTTGGAAAATGAAACTATCATAAGGTCTCGATCCACACACAAGATGCAAACGCACACATGGTCGAGGTTTCTCCTTATGACAGTCAAACATGCCTTTGATACGTTAAAAATATCCTTTAAATATTATTATAGTGCTTAGTGATTGAAAACCATTTTCAAAATAAAATTATTAATTTAGCCAGCATAGGTTACATGATGGTATGCCTACTTATAGCCACTGTATTAAACAGTGGGTAATACAATCAAAACCGTACAAGGTTCGTATTGGAGAATGGGTTTCCAATAATGACCAGGCAAAGGAACTTCCTCATCCACGATTGGGTACGCCTCTAGAGGGACGTCCCGAGAAACTACTGTTTCTCTGCCAACACAAGGCCGGTTACCACTCAATGGTAACTACTTACTCAAGTCTATCCATCCCCCGGTTGTTACCAACCTTTAAAACAGGGCCCCGATCTTTTCCAACATCCACATCAAGCAAATACTGGGCGTGTAAGACCACAGTACAGCTATATAAATATATAATCCACAAAGTGAATACCTGGGTTCCATACCATGGTATCACTATATATCTAGAAGGGAATAGACATCCTACACCTTGCCTCATCGATTCCTGTTTTGGCCATTCCCGGGGTGTGAGGTTCGTGACGTCTCGTACCCACAAGGCTCTGCTTTTCAACAAAAGCCTTGATCCATCCATAGCATTCTTTGGAATGTCACATTACCAATCCAAAATGACATAACTGATTTCTACCAACGCACAACCCTTGAGCTCATACGTCTCAAGGAAGGGTGTTAAGCTAAGATTAAGTATGATTTCAAATAAACATGCCTTTTATATTAAAAATGATTTCAAATAAATAACTTCTTTTACAAAAGTTTTTCAATATATCTCCAATATCATTTCCACATAGTTTAAATTATAAAATTCGAATATTCAAATTTCCACTCAAATTTGAATATTATATTATTATTATTTTAAATCGAGACTTAAACAATATCCGTTTAAATCCAAATGGGTGTGTATAATAAGTGTAACGTGCGGTGTTATCACTATTAACATCCATATATACCTTTATATCATCCAAACAAGCGGTATATGGTATAACTGAATATTTTTACAATTAAATACTGATATAACTATCATATAGTTAAAACATCCACATATACCTTCATATCATCCAAACAAGCAGTATATGGTATAACTGAATATTTTAACAATTAAATACTGATATAACTATCATATAGTTAAAACATCCATAACTATCAATCCATTCATCAAATCACAACCAATATAAACACTATATTAAGTGATATAGTTTCTCACTGTGGGATCCACTCCTTCTTTCTTTAGTTTGTGAATGAAATAAAATGAGATATGGACTTGGCTATTTATAGGTGAAGAGAAGGGTACTTTAGTCATTTCCTATAGCCTAACCAGATTCGACCAGATTTTGGTCCAATAGAAACCAGCCGTATGGCCTAATTTGATTCGACCACATTTTGGTCCAATAGAAAACATCTTGATGGCCTAATTTGATTCGACCACATTTTGGTCCAATAGAAAACACCTTGATGGCTTAATTTGATTCGACCACATTTTGGTCCAATAGAAATCCCCCTTATCAACTATGGCATAACATGATTCGACCAGATTTTGGTCCAATGGCAACCATCCACATGGCAGAACCTAATTCGACCTGGTTTTGGTCCAATGGAAACCATCCACATGGAATATAATAATCATTATGCTATTTTGTTTTATTAGGCAAGTAATTATACTATTTTGTTTTATTAGGCAAGTAATTATACTATTCTGTTTTATTTGGCAAGGTTAATAATTCTATCTTGTTTTATTAGACAAGTAATTATACTATTCTGTTTTATTAGGCAGGGTTAATAATTCTTTCTTGTTTTATTAGGCAGGTAATTATACTATTCTATTTTATTAGGCAGGGTTAATAATTCTAAATATAAAATCCATTATTTAGTCATTTAAAAACATATTAACTATTCATGTTCAAAGTGATTAAATTATGGGTCGTTACATTTTAAATATTCGAATTCGATGACCCAAAAATACGGGTCGTTACAACCTCCCCTACTTGAAATAATTTCGTCCTCGAAATTGAAATGGAAATGAAGGGTAGAAGTACTTGTACTCCATGCACAAGTTATAGCCAAAATATTATACATATATATATATATCATCCATCCATCCATACTTATACCAAAGTATATAAAATAAAAATTTTGGTGTAAGTTGCAAACAAAATCTACCATCCTGAATATGTATTACGTACCTAAGTTGGACCAAAATATCTTAGTGCTAATGTACTTAAGATTTTCATCATTTAAAATTTTCAACTTACTTCCATAAGTTATACATAGATCATCTATATAAGATATCTTGTTCGAATATTTATTCGAATACACAATTTCATTTCCGAACTAGTATTGATCCCTGGATCCTTTGGTACGGACTCTGATCAGCCTTCATGATCAGTAACCTTTGTTTTCCTTGCATAGCCCTCAACTATGATAGAAAACACAAGTACCCAACCATAAATTCTTATCAATGTTCATACTCAAGAATCGAGTGATAAATCCATTTCCGGATGGATAAAATTATGTACTCTAATCTGTTTGAGGAAATGATCTACGTATAACTTACGTATTTATACCTCAATTTCTATTATCCTTTAGTTTCAAAATTTGCTTTCACTTAACAAAATTAACCATTTCCATATTTGGTTTTAGTTCCATCTTTATAAGTTATACCAACTTATTTTAAACTTAACTTAAGTTTATAAAAATCAAATTTCAGCTTGAGTTTCTAGTTCTTTTATTCAACTTCTCAAGTTTATTTCCACTTTAAAACTTAAGTTTAATAATCATATTCAATTTACTAATATACCATATTAGTTCCTTTACTTATTTACTTAAGTAAATTTCAAATTCATAGTTAAGTTTATACAAAATCTTTCTATTTTCAAGTTTACCTTTCCAATTATAACTTATAGTTATAAGTTTAACTTATTAAATTTCATAAAGAATTTCTCCCCTACTTAATTTATCAACTCATCTTTATTTCAAAAATCAAATACCTTATAGTCAAATTGTGAAAATGGATTCACAAGGCATTTGAGCTTATATTCATCTTTTAAATTATAACTTCAAAATCTTATTTAAATTTCAAATCTTAAAATTTTTAAGATACGCTCTCTCATATACCCATTCTAGGGTATTTCTAACCCTATCTCTAATGAGTTATCTGATAGTTTATATCCCTGAGCTAAGTCAATAGTCGTTGATGTAAATCAACCGCTTTTGATTCTAAATAGCTCCCAATATCAGTTTTAAATAACAGTTGTGGCCAAGAGGGTCGCCAACCAACTGCTCTGATACTACATGTAAAGACCCGTAAATTCTCACCCTTTGAATTGACTAAAATGTATACAAGTCCAACTCAAAAGATAAGGATTCACGTCTTTCCTAGCGATTAGGATTATCGACCCTTCAAAATCGACACCTGAATATAATTGAATGTATTCAAATGTCGTAAATCAAATGATCGGAATCCTTGATCGTTAGGGGTTGGGATAATAAACATATCAGAAATATCAGAACACAGCGGAAGTGAAACAACCTCTCTTTTATTCATATACAAAAGAGTTTTCATTTCAGAGTTTACATAAATACAGCGGAATAACAACTACAGCGGAAAATAAAGCAAAATCTCCAAATGCTCCATCTTCAAGTCTTACATCCATAATTGCTCCAAATATCCTAGCTCCAGATCTAACTGACAAACCTAACTCTAGACTGCCCGTATGGAAAATTATGGGCACCCAGAGTTTAGGGGAAAACAATAAACTCCAGGTCAGTCATGGGACTGGTGTGAGAACTTAAAAATATAGTTGCTTTTGAAAACAATTTCCGTATATGCTTTTGGAAAATGAAACTATCATAAGGTCTCGATCCGTACACAAGATGCAAACGCACACATGGTCGAGGTTTCTCCTTATGACAATCAAACATGCCTTTGATACGTTAAAAATATCCTTTAAATATTATTATAGTGCTTAGTGATTGAAAACCATTTTCAAAATAAAATTATTAATTTAGCCAGCATACGTTACATGATGGTATGCCTACTATAGCCACTGTATTAAATAGTGGGTAATACAATCAAAACCGTACAAGGTTCATATTGGAGAATGGGTTTCCAATAATGACCAGGCAAAGGAACTTCCTCATCCACGATTGGGTATGCCTCTACAGGGACGTCCCGAGAAACTACTGTTTCTCTGCCAACACAAGGCCGGGTTACCACTCAATGGTAACTACTTACTTAAGTCTATCCATCCCCCGGTTGTTACCAACCTTTAAAACGGAGCCCCGATCTTTTCCAACATCCACATCAGGCAAATACTGGGCGTGTAAGACCACAGTACAGCTATATAAATATATAATCCACAAAGTGAATACCTGGGTTCCATACCATGGTATCACTATATATATCTAGAAGGGAATAGACATCCTACACCTTGCCGCATCCATTCCTGTTTCGGCCATTCCCGGGGTGTGAGGTTCGTGAAGTCTTGTACCCACAAGGCTCTGCTTTTCAACAAAAGCCTTGATCCATCCATAGCATTCTTCGGAATCTCACATTACCAATCCAAAATTACATAACTGATTTCTACCAACGCATAACCCTTGAGCTCAAACGTCTCAAGGAAGGGTGTTAAGCTAAGAGAATAAATTCTCCGCCACCAAGTAGATATACGTTAATAAAGATCAATCATATAAAGTCAGAATGTAATGTCAGACAATCCATCCATCCACAAGTTCGTTCTGGGACTGAACGAAATCGAAGGCACCTTATTCCTCAACCTTTGCCCAAAAGGTGAGAGGTCCTTGTATATCCGGTAAATCCCCAAACATTGTCAGGACCACTGCTAAAAATATAGGGTTTTATTCTCTAGACAGGAGCAACTCTGTAAAGAGAAATCAACAAGCAGTCCTTTAAATGAGAAGATCCCGGTCTTCATCATTGCCTTCTTATCCATCATTCTCTTCATAACGTCGTATTATTATTCGAAATGGGAAAATCCGGTCTTTCCGAATAATAAGCGCTATTTCCAAACCATATGGATATACATGATTGTATAAGTCTCTTCCTTAAAATTTGGTAAATAAAACCAATTATTAGACTTAACGTAAATCCGAATCGTATTCCTTTAAATCTTTAAAAGATTTCACCATTCCATAATAAATCTTAATTAAAAGATTAATCCAACCAATTTCTGATTAAAACGACGTTACTTAATTTGTTAAGTAAGGTCTAAGATTAGTGTCGCAAATATAGTGTATTTGTACAACTAAAACCATTCAAATATGATTTAAATTACTTCTATTATCTTTTAAATCATATATATACTTCATATATACTATAAAAACTTCATTTCTAAATTCATAACCTTTTTATTCAATTTAATTGATTTAATTGAATATTTAAATAATATAATAATATTATTTTTCTAATTTTCATCCGATTTAATACAAACTTTCCAGAAATCAAAATAAACTATATATAATACTATTGGAATCATTTAATTGATTATAAACCTTTATTTATGTAGCGAACTTAACTTCACTTTTCTAAAATCGATTTAAATTATTATTTATATTTCCAAAATTGAACATGCCTATTATATTAAAAATGATTTCAAATAAATAACTTCTTTTACAAAAGTTTTTCAATATATCTCCAATATCATTTCCAAATAGTTTAAATTATAAAATTCGAATATTCAAATTTCCACTCAAATTTTAATATTATATTATTATTATTTTAAATCGAGACTTAACCAATATTCGTTTAAATCCAAATGGGTGTGTATAATAAGTGTAACGTGCGGTGTTATCACTATTAACATCCATATATACCTTCATATCATCCAAACAAGCGGTATATGGTATAACTGAATATTTTAACAATTAAATACTGATATAACTATCATATAGTTAAAACATCCATATATACCTTCATATCATCCAAACAAGCAGTATATGGTATAACTGAATATTTTAACAATTAAATACTGATATAACTATCATATAGTTAAAACATCCATAACTATCAATCCATTCATCAAATCACAACCAATATAAACACTATATTAAGTGATATAGTTTCTCACCGTGGGATCCACTCCTCCTTTCTTTAGTTTGTGAATGAAATAAAATGAGATATGGACTTGGCTATTTATAGGTGAAGAGAAGGGTACTTTAGTCATTTCCTATAGCCTAACCAGATTCTACCAGATTTTGGTCCAATAGAAACCAGCCTTATGGCCTAATTTGATTCGACCACATTTTGGTCCAATAGAAAACATCTTAATGGCCTAATTTGATTCGACCACATTTTGGTCCAATAGAAATCCTCCTTATCAACTATGGCATAACATGATTCGACCAAATTTTGGTCCAATGGTAACCATCCACATGGCAGAACCTAATTCGACCTGGTTTTGGTCCAATGGAAACCATCCACATGGAATATAATAATCATTATGCTATTTTGTTTTATTAGGCAAGTAATTATACTATTCTGTTTTATTAGGCAAGTAATTATACTATTCTGTTTTATTAGGCAAGGTTAATAATTCTCTCTTGTTTTATTAGACAAGTAATTATACTATTCTGTTTTATTAGGCAGGGTTAATAATTCTTTCTTGTTTTATTAGGCAGGTAATTATATTATTCTATTTTATTAGGCAAGGTTAATAATTCTAAATATAAAATCCATTATTTAATCATTTAAAAACATATTAACTATTCATGTTCAAAGTGATTAAATTATGGGTCGTTACATTTTAAATATTCGAATTCGATGACCCAAAAATACGGGTCGTTACAACCTCCCCTACTTGAAATAATTTTGTCCTCGAAATTGAAACGGAAATGAAGGGTAGAAGTACTTGTACTCCATGCACAAGTTATAGCCAAAATATTATATATATATATATATATCATCCATCCATCCATACTTATACCAAAGTATATAAAATAAAATTTTTGGTGTAAGTTGCAAACAAAATCTACCATCCTGAATATGTATTACGTACCTAAGTTGGACCAAAATATCTTAGTGCTAATGTACTTAAGATTTTCATCATTTAAAATTTTCAACTTACTTCCATAAGTTATACATAGATCATCTATATAAGATATCTTGTTCGAATATTTATTCGAATACACAATTTCATTTTCGAACTAGTATTGATCCCTGGATCCTTTGGTACGGACTCTGATTAGCCTTCATGATCAGTAACCTTTGTTTTCCTTGCATAGCCCTCAACTATGATAGAAAACATAAGTACCCAACCATAAATTCTTATCAATGTTCATACTCAAGAATCGAGTGATAAATCCATTTCCGGATGGATAAAATTCTGTACTCTAATCTGTTTGAGGAAATGATCTACGTATAACTTACGTATTTATACCTTAATTTCTATTATCCTTTAGTTTCAAAATTTGCTTTCACTTAACAAAATTAACCATTTCCATATTTGGTTTTAGTTCCATCTTTATAAGTTATACCAACTTATTTTAAACTTAACTTAAGTTTATAAAAATCAAATTTCAGCTTGAGTTTCTATTTTTTTTAATCAACTTCTCAAGTTTATTTCCACTTTAAAACTTAAGTTTAATAATCATATTCACTTTACTAATATACCATATTAGTTCCTTTACTTATTTACTTAAGTAAATTTCAAATTCATAGTTAAGTTTATACAAAATCTTTCTATTTTCAAGTTTACCTTTCCAATTATAACTTATAGTTATAAGTTTAACTTATTAAATTTCATAAAGAATTTCTCCCTTACTTAATTTATCAACTCATCTTTATTTCAAAAATCAAATACCTTATAGTCAAATTGTGAAAATCGATTCACAAGGCATTTGAGCTTATATTCATCTTTTAAATTATAACTTCAAAATCTTATTTAAATTTCAAATCTTAAAATTTTTAAGATACGCTCTCTCATATACCCATTCTAGGGTATTTCTAACCCTATCTCTAATGAGTTATCTGATAGTTTATATCCCTGAGCTAAGTCAATAGTCGTTGATGTAAATCAACCGCTTTTGATTCTAAATAGCTCCCAATATCAGTTTTAAATAACAGTTGTGGCCAAGAGGGTCGCCAACCAACTGCTCTGATACTACATGTAAAGACCCGTAAATTCTCACCCTTTGAATTGACTAAAATGTATACAAGTCCAACTCAAAAGATAAGGATTCACGTCTTTCCTAGCGATTAGGATTATCGACCCTTCAAAATCGACACCTGAATATAATTGAATGTATTCAAATGTCGTAAATCAAATGATCGGAATCCTTGATCGTTAGGGGTTGGGATAATAAACATATCAGAAATATCAGAACACAGCGGAAGTGAAACAACCTCTCTTTTATTCATATACAAAAGAGTTTACATTTCAGAGTTTACATAAATACAGCGGAATAACAACTACAGCGGAAAATAAAGCAAAATCTCCAAATGCTCCATCTTCAAGTCTTACATCCATAATTGCTCCAAATATCCTAGCTCCAGATCTAATTGACAAACCTAACTCTAGACTGCCCGTATGGAAAATTATGGGCACCCAGAGTTTAGGGGAAAACAATAAACTCCAGGTCAGTCATGGGACTGGTGTGAGAACTTAAAAATATAGTTGCTTTTGAAAACAATTTCCGTATATGCTTTTGGAAAATGAAACTATCATAAGGTCTCGATCCGCACACAAGATGCAAATGCACACATGGTCGAGGTTTCTCCTTATGACAGTCAAACATGCCTTTGATACGTTAAAAATATCCTTTAAATATTATTATAGTGCTTAGTGATTGAAAACCATTTTCAAAATAAAATTATTAATTTACCCAGCATACGTTACACGATGGTATGCCTACTATAGCCACTGTATTAAACAGTGGGTAATACAATCAAAACCGTACAAGGTTCGTATTGGAGAATGGGTTTCCAATAATGACCAGGCAAAGGAACTTCCTCATCCACGATTGGGTACGCCTCTAGAGGGACGTCCCGAGAAACTACTGTTTCTCTGCCAACACAAGGCTAGGTTACCACTCAATGGTAACTACTTACTCAAGTCTATCCATCCCCCGGTTGTTACCAACCTTTAAAACGGGGCCCCGATCTTTTCCAACATCCACATCAGGCAAATACTGGGCGTGTAAGACCACAGTACAGCTATATAAATATATAATCCACAAAGTGAATACCTGGGTTCCATACCATGGTATCACTATATATATCTAGAAGGGAATAGACATCCTACACCTTGCCGCATCCATTCCTGTTTCGGCCATTCTCGGGGTGTGAGGTTCGTGAAGTCTCGTACCCACAAGGCTCTGCTTTTCAACAAAAGCCTTGATCCATCCATAGCATTCTTCGGAATGTCACATTACCAATCCAAAATTACATAACTGATTTCTACAAACGCATAACCCTTGAGCGCATACGTCTCAAGGAAGGGTGTTTAGCTAAGAGAATAAATTCTCCGCCACCAAGCAGATATATGTTAATAAAGATCAATCATATAAAGTCAGAATGTAATGTCAGACAATCCATCCATCCACAAGTTCATTCTGGGTCTGAACGAAATCGAAGGCACCTTATTCCTCAACCTTTGCCCAAAAGGTGAGAGATCCTTGTATATCCGGTAAATCAACAAACATTGTCAGGACCACTGCTAAAAATATAGGGTTTTATTCTCTAGACAGGAGCAACTCTGTAAAGAGAAATCAACAAGCAGTCCTTTAACTGAGAAGATCCCAGTCTTCACCATTGCCTTCTTATCCATCATTCTCTTCATAACGTCGTATTATTATTCGAAATGGGAAAATCTGGTCTTTCCGAATAATAAGCGCTATTTCCAAACCATATGGATAGACAGGATTGTATAAGTCTCTTCCTTAAAATTTGGTAAATAAAACTAATTATTAGACTTAACGTAAATCCGAATCGTATTCCTTTAAATCTTTAAAAGATTTCACCATTCCATAATAAATCTTAATTAAAAGATTAATCCAACCAATTTCCGATTAAAACGACGTTACTTAATTTGTTAAGTAAGGTCTAAGATTAGTGTCGCAAATATAGTGTATTTGTACAACTAAAACCATTCAAATATGATTTAAATTACTTCTATTATCTTTTAAATCATATATATACTTCATATATACTATAAAAACTTCATTTCTCAATTCATAACCTTTTTATTCAATTTAATTGATTTAATTGAATATTTAAATAATATAATAATATTATTTTTCTAATTTTCATCCGATTTAATCCAAACTTTCCAGAAATCAAAATAAACTATATATAATACTATTGGAATCATTTAATTGATTATAAACCTTTATTTATGTAGCGAACTTAACTTCACTTTTCTAAAATCGATTTAAATTATTATTTATATTTCCAAAATTGAACATGCCTTTTATATTAAAAATGATTTCAAATAAATAACTTCTTTTACAAAAAAATTTCAATATATCTCCAATATCATTTCCAAATAGTTTAAATTATAAAATTTGAATATTCAAATTTCCACTCAAATTTGAATATTATATTATTATTATTTTAAATCGAGACTTAACCAATATCCGTTTAAATCCAAATGGGTGTGTATAATAAGTGTAACGTGCGGTGTTATCAC
Organism: Allium fistulosum; assembly: GCA_030737815.1. NCBI lineage: Eukaryota > Viridiplantae > Streptophyta > Magnoliopsida > Asparagales > Amaryllidaceae > Allium > Allium fistulosum. The sequence goes on along the minus strand of CM060907.1, from coordinate 415,433,050 downwards.
TATTAACATCCATATATACCTTCATATCATCCAAACAAGCGGTATATGGTATAACTGAATATTTTAACAATTAAATACTGATATAACTATCATATAGTTAAAACATCCATATATACCTTCATATCATCCAAACAAGCAGTATATGGTATAACTGAATATTTTAACAATTAAATACTGATATAACTATCATATAGTTAAAACATCCATAACTATCAATCCATTCATCAAATCACAACCAATATAAACACTATATTAAGTGATATAGTTTCTCACCGTGGGATCCACTCCTCCTTTCTTTAGTTTGTGAATGAAATAAAATGAGATATGGACTTGGCTATTTATAGGTGAAGAGAAGGGTACTTTAGTCATTTCCTATAGCCTAACCAGATTCTACCAGATTTTGGTCCAATAGAAACCAGCCTTATGGCCTAATTTGATTCGACCACATTTTGGTCCAATAGAAAACATCTTAATGGCCTAATTTGATTCGACCACATTTTGGTCCAATAGAAAACATCTTGATGGCTTAATTTGATTCGACCACATTTTGGTCCAATAGAAATCCTCCTTATCAACTATGGCATAACATGATTCGACCAGATTTTGGTCCAATGGCAACCATCCACATGGCAGAACCTAAATTCGACCTGGTTTTGGTCCAAATGGAAACCATCCACATGGAATATAATAATCATTATGCTATTTTGTTTTATTAGGCAAGTAATTATACTATTCTGTTTTATTAGGCAAGTAATTATACTATTCTGTTTTATTTGGCAAGGTTAATAATTCTCTCTTGTTTTATTAGACAAGTAATTATACTATTCTGTTTTATTAGGCAGGGTTAATAATTCTTTCTTGTTTTATTAGGCAGGTAATTATACTATTCTATTTTATTAGGCAGGGTTAATAATTCTAAATATAAAATCCATTATTTAATCATTTAAAAACATATTAACTATTCATGTTCAAAGTGATTAAATTATGGGTCGTTACATTTTAAATATTCGAATTCGATGACCCAAAAATACAGGTCGTTACAATTCATATCTTCTTTTTCTGCACAACTTGTGTGAAGAAATATTTACCTTTCTCAGCATCATTTCAGGGTGTTGACAAGAAATCTTGTTAACATTTTTAGCGCTAGAAGGAGGGCCCAAACCTCCGAATTGATAAACCCCCAACACTGCTACTCTCTAACCCTGCTTAGTACAATCCTATTCCAAGTTTATCTACTTTGGTAAATCATGGCTAGAAGGATCATGAGATCGGAACAAGGATCCTCTGAGCCCCATGAGATAAAGATCCCTTCAAGGCTCATCAGGAACTCCAATCAAGATGAAGAGCAAAGATTGAGGCTATATGCTCTTAGAAATAAAAATAAGAAAAAGCAGATTCTTATGATCCTGAAAAATGGAGTCTAAATCCTTTTCATGTTGGCCCTACCCCCTTCTTTGCGCTAGGAAAGAAAATAGATGGAAGTGATAATGTCTTTAATCAAAAGAGAACAACCATTCAACATTATTCCAACGGCACAATCTTTGAGAAAGAAATAATGGATGATTGCAATATCTTTGCATACAAATGGCAACCAACTACGAAAAAAGAACTTCCAACTCAAGAAATACAAAGGGTAGCGAAAAGAAAAACAATCGAAGAGCATGAAACAATAAGGCCAAAGAGCAAAAAGTCAAAGGGTCATCCTCAAGAATCAAACTTCAAATCTAAACTTCCAAAGGAATGCAACTTAACAACATCTATGGAAAATTTCTACCTGCTTACCAAGGATGAGCTCAACTATTGGCCGTCACAAAAGAAAAAACCAAAATATTAAAGGAATTTGGGAGGATCCTACTACCACTATCATATGATGAATGGTCATGAAACCAACCATTGCAGAGCCCTGGAGGGGATGATCATAAACTTCTTTCGCCAAGGAAAAATCCATGAGTTTGTAAAAAAGAATTTGAAATAAAGTCAATAAAGGGCACCTTTCTATAAAGAGAAAGTCTACATGGTTGGGAGTGAAATACTCCTCATATTTGGATACTACCTAAGATGGTAGTCTACCTAAAATGGTAGAAAAGCCTTTGTCCACGCCGAGATGGCCAGGGCAGAGCACCTCCTGGAGGGAGGGCAGCTAAGCCTTTAGCCGCGCCATGAGATGGCCAGGTTAAAGCACCGAACAAACCCTTGGTCGCGCCTCTGGTCAGGTCAAGGCACCTCCTGGAGGGAGGATGGAGTAAGCCTTTATCCGTGCCATAAGATGGCAAGGGTAAAGCACCAAACAAGCCCTTATCTGCACCGCAAAAGGACCAGGGTAAGGAACCTCCTGGAGGGAGGACGGAGTAAGCCTCTATCCACGCCATAAGATGGCTATGGTAGAGCAGCGAATAAGTCCCTGTCCGCGCCACAAAAAGGCCAGGGCGGGGCGCCTCCTGGAGGGAGGTCGGGTAAGTCCTTGGTTCCAGTCTCTAAGATGAGCTAACCAAGAGCACCGGACAACAATGGACTAAGACATCCAGGCTAAGAAGAGGCCCGCTAAACAATGGACTAAGATGTCGAAGCCCAAGAGGTGGCACATTCAGCAATAGACTAAGATGTCTAAGCCCGAGAAGAGGGTCATCAGATCATGAGCTAAGATGTTCAAGCTCAAGAAAGTGGTATTTCAAATTGCGGATTAAGACGTCCAAGCTCAAGAGGCAACAAGACAAATTACTTCTATACAAGACCTGAAGGGTTCACACATCAAAGGAGTGGAGCTGGGCCCCACTTATAAATACCCAAATCTGGGTTCGGGACTTTCATTTCTAAACATCATCAATTAATACCCGAATCTAGGTTTCGGGATATTTATTTCAGGACTCTATTATTTAATACCCAAATCTGTGTTTCAGATCTCTATCGATCATTGATTATCTTAATATACCTGAATCTGGGTATCGAGACAATTACCTATTTGAACCCTAATCTGGGTGTGAAATTTCAATAATGAAATTCTATTATTTATCATAAATGCCTGAATCTGGGTCAATAAATATTATCGTAAAGGTCACTTTTAAGAGTTTCCAAATCTGAAGTTAGGATATCTAATTTACCAAATCCCATTAATGACAAGGAATGGGTCGAAGTATTTCTACTTTCGAAGTTCAGATGGTGATTTCTGAAGTTAGTTCTTTATTAAATATATCTTGAAGGTTACATTCCAACATTTATGCCCTTGTGATAGGGCAGGATTTTCTATCAGCAAATTTCAGATATTCCAGCCAAATGGTTGAAATCAAAGTCTTAAGTATTTCTCATCGCAGTTGAAGACGGGATTTAAATGTTTGATATAGATTATCTCCCAAGTAGTTAACAAGATGATTTGTTAATTTATGACATGAATGTTTGAAATCAAAGTCTTAAGTATTTCTCATTGCAGTTGAAGACGGGATTTAAATGTTTGATATAGAGGTAGCAATCCTCATTGGCCAAACATAGGATCATGTTTTAGTCATTTTAATTATAACACGAATGTCAAAGCTATCCATCATCGTTCTCTTACTTCATTCCAGTAAACGTCACCAATTCAACCACTACATTCTGGATATCATCCACCGCGTAACACGGTTATCAAAGTGGTTCCGGAATTGACAGAGAGTATGTCAATATCCGGCCCCGGTCTCTTTGACAACCCAACGTATGTTTTACACACCATTTGGTCAATTATGGTTTAAAAACGATTCATATTAATAACAACTTGGATTTTTTTATTTTTTTATTTTCCAAATTCCTCAAATCCAATTTCCTATTCCCAAAAAATCCATTATAAAACATTCCGATTTCGAAACTCAATTTCCTTTGAAATCTAAAATTTTAAAGTCCATTTAAATCCATAAATTGGATCACTTAAATCAAAACTTATTTAAATTGAAATTTAAATTCCATTACAATTTAACCAAACAATTTTCCAATAAATCCCAAAAATAAAATTATTAAACAATTTAAATCTCCATTATAATTTTATCAAACTAATTTCTAATAAATTCCAAATTTATTAAACAATTTATACTCCCTTTTTTTATATAAATTTAACTCCAAATAGATTTAGTTTACACAAATTTCAACATAGGAAAACAACTTAGTGATTAAGTTTAAATCTAACTCAAAAATTAATTTAAATTCTTAACTTCAATACCTTAAATTTCAAAAAAATTCAATCTTAATTTAAATCAAATTTTCTTACGGAATTAAATCCAAAAATCAAATTTCTTTAAATAAAACATTTCCAACATTTATCTCAAAATTACCATCTACTAATAAAATCACTTATTTCATCTTAATTTTATTTAAATAATAAATACCAATTTAAAAACATAATTTCAAATTTCAAATCGTTCATATATAAATTTTTCAACGATCTCCGCTTATGAAAAATATTTTTATTCGACCAAACGGTATTTTAAATTTAATTTTCTACCTAGGCCAAGTGGAATAATTAAATTTAAAATATGGGTATATATCATTTCAACCCTTCCCAATATCGTGATTTCAACATACAGTCATATCCAAATATTGACAGGGAAATTTTAACAATTCATAGCATAGTGAATATCAATAACAGGGTGAATGTGACGTGTCTAAATTTATATTTTTCTAAAGCTGCGTACATACATAAGACATGTATATCGTGTCAACATATATACATATCATTCAATAATTCATCCAACAACTATATATCAATCCAATTCAACTACAAACATATAATAGTGATAATTTCAAATTTATTAACTTGCAGCATTATATTAGTTAAGCGTGAATGTAAAACACTCACCTCGCACTATGTTAACCTGATATGATCACAAACGCCTACGACACGCGATACAAACGAACTCGATGGCGACTCTTCAACTCGTACCCGTCTGACTCCAATCCGGACGGCTACAGCAGCTTCTATTTTTTTTCAAACCCTCTTTATAGATTTATATATATATATAACAATATATATAACTCAAGGCCTAGCACAAGAAGTAAAGGGAAATGCAAGCAGGTAGGCTAGTGGACGCAAGGCTGGTGCGGTGACGTCAGGGAGGGGTGAAGGCGGCGGGTCAGCAAATCGGCAGTAGTAGGTAGTTTTTATATATATAAATAACGGTGGTGGCTGTTGGAGGGGAGGAGAGGGACTCTGGTCAGAGGTGGGTGATGCTTTGATAGGCGGCGGTGCAGGCGGTGGTAGGGAGGAACTCGAGGAGGGGTCTTGATGGCGTGCCTGGTGTCGCTATTTTCTCGGGTTTTAATGGCATGACTTGTGATGATGGTTTATCGGGTTCTGATGGCGTGACTTTTGGTGGATCCTCTTTGTCTATTGGTAATTTTTCTGGAAGCTCGAGGAGCAAGGAGGTGATGACCTTGTCTCCTCATTGTGAAGCTTTGTCTGCTGCCACTTTTTCTTGCAAACAGGTTTGTTCTCCGGTGGTGGTTGTGCCTTCTGGTGCTTCTGCTGTTCGCCGTCGTGCCAGGAAGCGAAGGCGACGTCCCAGAAAGCGGAAGAAGGTGATGGCGGATCGGGCGGAGATCCAGGCTCCTCAGCATCCTCAGCTCGGTCCGCTCGTTATGGACATCGCTAATCTAGTAGAAGCTCCAAAGGTAAGTGAGGTATGGCTTCTACCCTTGTCTTTTTATTTATCTGTTAAATGCGTGCCTTACTGTTTTATGCTTGGTGATTCTTTTGGTCTTTGCCCCTATGGTGATCTTTTATTCCATTCTGATTTTTCTCAAGCTGTCCTACTTGCTCTATCCCCTAGTTTTCAGTTTGGTCATTTGTCTTTTCGTCGGCCTTGTTATAGGCAATCGTCGCTGCCTGTTTTAGCCTTTAGCTCCGTGTGTTTGTTCCTTTTCTGTGGTGTGCTGCTGGCTTGCGTCTTTTATGCCAGTGGTTGTTTGGTGATTTTCTGGGTTTTTAGGCATTCCTCGTTTTTGTGGTATGTTCACTGGGCTGGGTTTGTTTTAGGTCCTTTCTCTATTTTTGGGTTCTTCCTCAGTGGTTTTGGTCTGTCTTGTTTTTGTTTGAGTTTGTGGGCGGGGTGGGGCTGTTTTTATGTTGCCTTGTCTCCTTCTCGATGGGCCGTTTGTGTTGTGTTTTTCACTTCTCCAGGTGGTTCGTTCGCTTGGATGTTTCGTCTGACCACTTGGAATCTCTCTTTGTTTCAGTTTGGTTCGGTTTTGTCTTGCTGTGCTGGTCTTGTGCTGTTTTTGCTTTTTTTGGCTTTTTGGGGTCATCGCGAGGCCTCTTCCGTGTCGCTGGTGACCGCGTTTTTGGGTTGTTTCGTTTGGTCCTTATTCTCGAGTTTTTTTCTTTTTGTTTCCGTTGGGAAAGGAGCGCTCGTTCCGTGCTTATCCCCTTTTTTAGTAGTATTTTGAGCTCGGTTATGTCCGATCATCATACGCCTGTCCGGAGTCTCAGCTCCCAGTCTCAGTTCTGCCTCTTGGTAGTCGATAGAGCAGTAGGAATACGAGCTTTACCTTCTGTACTGGGTTGTCAACTTGATGACGATTCGGTCTTGGTAAAGCTCATACAGAGATGGGAGTTGCGATTTATCCGCAACCCTACATTTTTGGCTGTTGACTGTTCTTTTTATTCTGATGAGTCTGTTGTGTCTTGTTTGCCTCCTTGTTTGTCTGCTCCTTCCGAGTCTGTTCCTGTTTCTCCGGCTGCTTTTAGTATTCCTCTTCTTAGCCAGTCCGAAATAGCGGCCTTTAACGGCCGGCTATCTCGACTATCTACGAACTGTTCACGGGCTTATGCCTGTTCTGATCGTTCGTCTTTAGATGGCCTTTTGACTTCCTCTTCTCGATCTCGACATTCCAGGCGTCGGGAGAAGTCGACCCCTGTTACTCCTCGCACCATTCGCACACGCTCTATAGCGGCGTCCGAGCGGATCATCCGATTTACTCGATTCACCTTGTATCTCCGTTGAGAGCTCGTGCCTGTGTTTGTGTTTCTACTTTTTTGATTCCTCTTTTCTATGGCGTCTTTCTTATTTTGGAACATTCATGGTATTGGGAATTCTGAATCGTTGGCCAGACTGAACCGTCTAGTCAAGAAACATTCTGTTGGTTTGGTTGCTATCTTGGAGCCTCTTGTGTGTCCTGAGGAATTGCAATCCTCTGTCTTATCGCTTGGTTTTGCGGGCGCTTTATCGAACGTCACTGGGAAGATTTGGATTCTTTGGTCCAACTCTTTTTCCGTCCATGCTGTTTTTGATTCCGATCAGCTCCTCTCGGTCGAGTGCTCGTGTCCTTTTTTCCTTCTTCTTTTCTTTTTTCAGCTGTTTATGCTAAATGCGATAGAATTGAACGTTTGTGCTTATGGTCCGACATTATTGCGCTTTCCTCTCTTGGCTTCCCGGCATCTGTTCTTGGAGGGGATTTCAACGTCATCGCTTCCCATGCTGAAAAGCAGGGTGGCATTTCTTCCAACCGGAGGGCAATGGAGGACTTTAATTCCTTCATCGCTTCTTCTGGTTTATCTGAGGTACCCTTTGTTGGTTCTGCTTTCACTTGGAGTAACAACAGAGAAGGTCCGAATCATATTCTCTCTAGACTCGATCGAGTCTTTGGCTGTGAGAATTGGTTTGATCTTCCATTCACCTTCTCAGTTGCTCATCTTCATCGTACTTTCTATGATCATGCCCCCATGGTTTTGAGCCATTCCCCTCTTTCTTCTTCGGGTCCTTCGTCCTTTCATTTCCAATCCATGTGGATTTCGCACCACTCTTTCCTTCAAGTGGTGGAGCAAAACTGGCTTTCTCCGTTAACGGGTGCCCCTATGTCTGTTTTCTTCAGGAAGCTCAAACGTCTCAAGTCGTGCCTTAAGACTTGGAATGTTTCGGTCTTCAAGAATATTTTCGATCGAGTCCGGTTGGCTGAGCAGGCTCTTATCCTCGCTGAATCTCTTTTTGATGAGGATCCTTCGCCTGCTCATCGGGAAAGCTGGACTGTAGCTCAGCTTGCCTATTCTTCGGAGCTTCGTATTGAGCATGATTTTCTTAGCCAAAAGGCTAGGATCAAATGGGTGGTAGATGGAGACACGAACTCCAAGTTTTTCCACTCCTCGATCCACAAGAAGAACTCTCTTCTTTCTATTCGAGAGATTTAGAGACCTGATCATTCCATGACTTCCTCTCCTGAAGAAGTCAAACAGGTAGTCGTTTCTCATTTTCAAACCTTCCTTGGCTGTCCGTCTGCCTTGGTGCATGATAGTGCTCTGTTGGCCTTTATTCCCTCGATTGTTCATCCTTCGGAATGTGCCGATCTGGCAGCTCCTCCCTCTGTGGAAGAAATTCGGGCTTGTGTCTTTTCCCTTAGCAAGGACAGTGCCTTAGGGCCTGATGGCTTCAACGGTGCTTTCTTTCGTTCTACTTGGTCTATCATCCAAGCAGATTTTTGTTCGGCTATTCAATCCTTTTTTGCTGGTGCTTCAATCCCTCAAGGCTGGACTTCTACCAACTTAGTTCTAATCCCCAAGTGTGACTCTCCTAGGTCATGCTCGGATTTCCGTCCTATCAGCCTCTGTACTTTTGCCAACAAGGTCATTTCGAAGGTGCTAGCATCTAGACTAGCTCCTTTCCTTGAGCGCATTATTTCTCCGTCACAAGCTGGCTTTGTCAAAGGCCGATTGATTACTGATAATGTTCTTCTTGCTCAAGAGCTGATCTCTCAGCTCGACCATAAGGTCAGAGGTTCTAACGTTGTTTTCAAGTTGGATATGGCTAAAGCTTATGATCGTATGTCTTGGTTCTTTGTCATTAAGGTTCTCAGGAAATTTGGATTCCCTGAAGACCTGATTGACCGAGTTTGGAGCCTTATCTCCAACTGTTGGTTTTCTGTTCTCATCAATGGCTCTCCGCAAGGCTACTTCAAGGCGCTTTGAGGTCTTCGCCAGGGAGATCCTCTTTCTCCTTCTCTTTTTGTGATTGCAGCGGAGGCTCTTATTCGTGGCATTCACTCCCTTACCATTTATGGTCAGATCCAGAGGTTCGGTATTCCTGTGGGTTGTCCTCTCGTCTCCTCGCTCTCCTTCGCCGACGACATCATTATCTTTTCTAATGGTTGTCGCAGGTCTGTGCGACGTCTTTGTCTGTTCATTCAGCAATACGAAAGCAGCTCTGGCCAACTTGTTAACAAGGCCAAGAGTTGCTTCGTATCCGCTAAGGTCTTGTCCCCCACTCGCTCCGGATGGATTGCGTCCTTTACTGGTTTCCGCTCTTCTGCTCTTCCGCTTCCTTACTTAGGAATTGTTCTCTACAGAGGTAGGAAACTTAACGCTATCTTTGACCCCCTTGGTGACAAGATAAGGGGGAAGATTCTTCGTTGGAATACTCAGCTGATTTCCCAAGCCGGTAGATTGGTTCTCATAAAGTCCGTTCTGGACTCAATGGGAACCCACATTTTTACGGCTGTGTCTCCTACTGTGTCTTTCTTTCGCTCTTTCTGATCTTTAGTATCCTCCTTTTTTTGGGGTTCAAAGGATAATGATCGCCATCACCACTGGATCTCATGGGACACAGTTTGCCGCCCCAGGCTGGAAGGAGGTCTTGGCCTCCGCCATCCCCAAGATTTGTGCACTGCCTTCGCTTGCAAGTTGTGGTATCGTTTTGGCCAGAACAACTCTGTTTAGGCATCTTTTCTTCATGCTAAGTATCGTTGTCTTTCCTCGGCTAATTTTTCAGGGACGCCATCTTTCTCCAGTGAATCCTGGAAGCATATGCAGAAGGTGAAAGCCTTCTCGGATGCCCACGGTGGGGATTCTGGATGGGATGGAGGTCCATTTTCTATCAGCAAGGTCTGGAACGCTGTTAGAACCCCGTCTCCGTCTCGCCCTACCTTTTCCCTGATTTGGGATAGTCGCCTTCCGCCGAAGGTTTCTTTGTTTATGTGGCGCACTCTGCACAACGGGTTACCACTTGATGATTCTCTCCAACGTATTGGTTTTTCCTTGGCCTCTCGTTGTAGATGCTGCGGCAACGGAGCGGTGGAATCCATCCATCATCTTTTCTTTGATGGTTTCATTGCTCGTGGTGTGTGGAACTATTTTCGTAACCTTGTGGGTATCCGAGGTGATTTCACTTCCGCTGCTGAAATCATTGGAACATGGTGGTCCTATGGTTTTGACAAATCTCTTCGCTCGATTATCTACCGTATGATTCCTTGTTTTATTTGCTGGCACATATGGTGTTCCAGAAATAAGGCATTGTTTGACGATATCCCGATGGATCCTTTCTCTATTGTCAGACGGGTTAGGCACGATATTCATATTGCTTTTCGTGCAAAACCATACCGTAGGTCTGTTGGGCCTCGCTCCCAACATCTTCCGGCTATTCTTTCCATTTGCTTGGCTTTGTCAGCTTCTAGGGAGGGTATCGGCTGACTCTCCCCTAGTTTTGTCGGCCTTCGGTGTTTTTCTTTCCTGCCTTGGTATCCTTTTCATCGGTTTTCTCTTTGTCCCCTGTCTGTCTTTTCTGTGCTTGGGTTTTATTTTTTCTCTGCTATGGTTAGCTAATTATTGTTGTTGAGTTTGTCTCTAAAACAGGAGGTCGATTTTGATGCAATTCCAGTTCATTGTTTATTCTGTTTCAGCCTGGATTGTTTATTTTCCAGCCTCTTCTGTCAGGTATATCTAGACTTTGTCCATTCGATTTATCTTATATAGTTTCTAGTCGTCCAGGTGCTTTGGGTTTGGTAGACTCTGGCTCTTAGACGATCATGGTCTTGCTGCTCATCGCTTCGGTGTTTTTAGATTTGTGGTGACTTCGTCATATGATTGGCCATTTGGTATTTTGATTGTAGTAGTAGTTCATTCTGGACTCCTCTATACCTCATTATTGGGCGGTGGCCTTGCCGGAGCTCGGTAATGAGGTATGATGGACGGTGGATTATCCGGAGCTCATCATCAGGTGTTCGAATGAATTACTCGTGTATAGACTGGTGCTTGTTTTTTTCATTCTCTTCTTTGTTCGTCAGGTTTTGGTTTACTCCCACGCTAGGAGTTTTTGTGAGCCACTGAAGGGGGGCGTTTCCCCTTCTTTTGTTTATTATATATATATGTATTTAAAAAAAAGGGAGGAACTCGAAGGAAGGCTCGGTTGCTGTTTTTTTTATATATACATCACCGGCTGTTTGAGGGAAGGGAAGGGTTTTGGTCGGAGGTGGAGCATGAGGCAGGTTGTGTTAGGGCTGTTGGAGAAGGTGCGGCGGTGGTGGTGGACTTGGAGTCGGCGGTGAATGATGAGGCTCGATGGAAGAAGAAGGTGATGCGGGATATTGGGTTTCAATATTTTTGTGTTCTCAGCAAGAATATAATTGTATATAGTAAAACGAGAGTAGTGGTAGAAGAATTTGTGGCCACGTGGCCATGCGTGAATAGGTAAAAGCAATTCCCTCGGCTACCACTTCAAAATGCAAATACAATGACCGGTTCAAAAAATATATATAATACGTGTTCTTTTTTTTTCACAGCCGTAAATGTTAATTTTAAACCGGTTACATAAATTTTTGAAAGAGTTTTTTTTTTCTTTTCAGATTAAAAACTTATGTTCAAATTCAATAACACTATACCCTGTATAAATAGCAACCATTGTTAACATGGCCCAAAACACTACACAGAACAAAACCGACAGTCCAAACACACGAAATAACTCACTGTTGTGTCCAGTGTGTCGATACGAACGCGTTAGCACACAGAAAACTGGTTATTAAATGCTCAGGTAAAATTTCGTTATTTACGACATATCAGTTGTCGCTACCATAAATCGATCGTATAAATTGATTTAAACGAAGCTAATGAAATCGGAATTCAACGAAACGAGCGTCGACGTTTTTTATTATAAACTTCTCTACAATATTTCCATGTAAGATATTTAATTTTTTTTTGAAACCAAGATTTTACTGTTTTATTAACGACTGATTTGCCGTTAAATTTCAAATCGTTCAAAATTTTCGTTTTATAATTTGATTTCCCTTTTATTCATTTTAACTAATCGTACGCAATGTAAATTTAAATTTAAATTTAAATTTCTTAACTTAATTAATTTAATTGAATACTTCCAACAGAACTGTAAATTTTGGAATCGTTACATTCGCCCCCACTCAAAAATTTTCGTCCTCGAAAAGGTCGAACGAAATAATATAACAAGAATCAAAAGATAGATTAGGATTTGGAAGCATACCCAAATCAAAATAATTCAGAATTGGAAGCACGAATACTATCCTCAGTTTCCTAAGTGCAATATCGATCATCATCGCACCACTAAATTTTAACTAGTTGGACCGATTTATTTCTCAACTTCCTCGTACTCCTATCCAAAATACGAATGGGCTTCCTCTCAACAGTAAGATTGGGTTGAATCTCCAATTCCTCAAGCCACGTGGACCGAACTATCGCTGACGGGTCATGTATATACTTACGAAGGTTGGAGACGTGAAATACATCACGAACCCCCAATAGTTTTTCAGGCAACTCAACTCTATAAGCTAGAGTACCAATCCTTTCGGATATTCGGAAAGGACCGATAAACCTTGGGGCCAACTTTCCTTTCTTTCCAAACCGAATTACATTTCTCAATGGCGAAATCTTGAGATACACAAGATCTCCAACTGTGAATTCCAACTCCTTTCGTCTTCAATCAGCATACTTCTTCTGCCTATCTTGCGCAGTTTTCATCTTTCGCTTAATCCCCTCAACCTTCTCAGAAGCTTCCAAAATAATCTCAGGCCCAAGAACAAGTCTGTCGCCAGTTTCAATCCAACTAGACGGAGATTTACATGGACGTCCGTAAAGAGCTTTGAACGGTGCCATGTCGATAATAGTCTGAGTTAAAGATTCAAATTACGGAAAGGTTTATTTATATATATATATATATATATTTATTTAATTCAATTTTATTTAACGAAGTTCTACCTGATAGCTATTATTATAGGTGAATTCGACAAGATGAAAATGGTCTTCCCAAGAGCCACCGAAATCTAGAATACAAGCACGAAGAAGATCTTCCAAAATTTGATTTTTCCGTTCGGTTTGGCCATCTGTCTGTGGGCGATAGGCCGTGCTCAGATTCAACTGTGTACCCAACGAATCCTGAAGTGCTCTCCAAAAGTTACTCGTGAAAATAGGGTCACGATCGCAAACGTTACTAGAAGGAATTCCGTGGAGTCAGACAATCTCCTTCAAATAGATCTCAGCTAAACTCGAGGCGGTTCGAGTTGATTTTACTGGAATAAAATGAGCAGTCTTCGTCAAACGGTCAACAATCACCCAAATCCACACAGAAGGACGCACCCATCGAGTTCAAATCACGACAGTAAAATACGAGAGATCAACGTCGTTAGAGGTAGCTATCCTCATTAGGCAGACATAGGCTCATGTTTTAGTCATTTTAATTATGACACGAATGTCAAAGCTATCCATCATCGTTCTCTTACTTCATTCCAATAAACGTCGCCAATTCAACCACTACATTCTGGATATCATCCACCGTGTAACACGGTTAGCAAAGTGGTTTCGGAATTGACAAAGAGTATGTCAATATCCGACCCCGGTCTCTTTGACAACCAAACGTATGTTTTGGACACACCATTTGGTCAATTATGGTTTAAAAACGATTCATATTAATAACAACCGGGATATTTTTTATTTTTTTTATTTTCCAAATTCCTCAAATCCAATTTCCAATTCCCAAATTCCATTATAAAACATTCCGATTTCAAAACTCAATTTCCTTTGAAATCTTAAATTTTAAAGTCCATTTAAATCCATAAATTGGATCACTTAAATCAAAACTTTTTTAAGTTGAAATTTAAATTCCATTACAATTTAACTAAACAATTTTCCAATAAATCCCAAAAAACATAATTTATTAAACAATTTAAATCTCCATTATAATTTTATCAAACTAATTTATAATAAATTCCAAATTTATTAAACAATTTAAACTCCCTTTTTTTATATATAAATTTAACTCCAAATAGATTTAGTTTACACAAATTTCAACATAGGAAAACAGGTTACTGATTTAAGTTTAAATCTAACTCAAAATTTAACTTAAATTCTTAAATTCAATACCTTAAATTTCAAAAAAATTCAATCTTAATTTAAATCAATTTTTTTTACGGAATTAAATCCAAAAATCAAATTTCTTTAAATAAAACATTTCCAACATTTATCTCGAAATTACCATCTACTAATAAAATCACTTATTTCACCTTAATTTTATTTAAATAATAAATACCAATTTAAAAACATAATTTCAAATTTCAAATCGTTCATATATAAATTTTTCAACGATCTCCGTTTATGAAAAATATTTTTATACGACCAAACGGTGTTTTAAATTTAATTTTCTACCTAGGCCAAGTGGAATAATTAAATTTAAAATATGGGTATATATCATTTCAACCCTTCCCAATATCGTGATTTCAACATACAGTCATATCCAAATATTGACGGGGAAATTTCAACAATTCATAGCATAGTATAACATGGTGAATGTGACGTGTCCTAATTTATATTTTTCTAAAGCTGCGTACATACATAAGACGTGTATATCGTGTCAACATATATACATATCATTCAATAATTCATCCAACAACTATATATCAATCCAATTCAACTACAAACATATAATAGTGATAATTTCAGATTTATTAACTTGCAGCATTATATCAGTTAAGCGTGAATGTAAAACACTCACCTCGCACTATGTTAACCCGATATGATCACAAACGCCTACGACACGCGATACAAACGAACTCGACGGCGACTCTTCAACTCGTACTCTTTATATATATATATATATGTATATATATATAGCTCACGGCCTAGCACAAGAAGGAAGGGGAAAGGCAAGCAGGTCGGCTAGTGGACGCTAGGCTGGTGCTCTGATAGGCGGCGGTGCAGGCGGCGGTAGGGAGGAACTCGGAGGAAGGCTTGGTTGCTGTTTTTTTATATATACAGCAGCGGCTGTTTGAGGGAAGGGTTTGGGTCGGAGGTGGGTGGTGGAGCATGTGGCGGACGGTGGTAGGGCTGTTGGAAGAGGTGCGGCGGTGGTGGTGGACTTGGAGTCGGCCGTGAATGATGAGGCTCGGTGGAAGAAGAAGGTGATGCGGGATATTGAGTTTCAATATGTTTGTGTTCTCAGCAAGAATATAATTGTAGTAAGACGAGGGTAGTGGCAGAAAAATTTGTGGCCACGTGGCCATGCATGATTATGTAAAAGCAATTCCCTCGACTACCACTTCAAAATGCACATACAATGACCGGTTCAAAGAAAAAATATAATACGTGTTTTTTTTTTCACGGTGGGAAGTGTTAATTTTAAACAGGTTACATAAATTTTTCTAAACAGTTTTTTTTTTCTTTTCAAATTAAAAACTTGTGTTTAAATTCAATAACACTATACCCTGTATAAATAGTAACCAATGTTAACATGGCCCAAAACACTACACGGAACAAAACCGACAGTCCAAACACACGAAACAACCCACCGTTGTGTCCAGTGTGTCGATACGAACGCGTTAGCACACAGAAAACTAGTTATTTAATGATCGGGTAAAATTTCGTTATTTACGCCATATCGGTTGTCGCTACCGTAAATCAATCGTATAAATTGATTTAAACGAAGCTAGCGAAATCGGAATTCAACGAAACGAACGTCGACGTTTTATTATTATAAAGTTTTCTACAATATTTCCATGTAAGATATTTAAAAAAAAAATTTGAAACCAAGATTTTACTGTTTTATTAACGACTGATTTTCCGTTAAATTTCAAATCGTTCAAAATTTTCATTTTATAATTTGATTTCCCCTTTATTCATTTTAACTAATCGTACGTAATGTAAATTTAAATTTCTCAACTTTATAAATTTAATTGATCAATACTTCCAACCGAATTGTAAATTTCGGAATCGTTATAGTTTGATTCTGATTAGGGTTGAAGGCTTGTAGTCATTTCTAAAGTTGAGTTTGCATGAATTTTGATTGTGGATGATGATAGAAGGATGTGTAATCTGAAAGGTTGTTGTAACATCTGATAAACTATGAAACCTTTTTAGCATAAGTCGATCGATTTTCAAATTTCGTACTTACACCTGATAGACTATGAAAGGTGTAGCCTTAGCGTAACGGCTAGATCATCCGCATGGTGATCTGAGCGTTCAGATTCGAATTCGATAACAACCTTTTACAGAAATGCAACATGATACTATTGGTTAGGTTGTGCACTGGTTCCATCTTTTCTCATTTTTAGATTTCGTACTTAACAACTATTATGAGAACATTAGAAAAGTGCTTATTCTATGTTTGCTTACACTTAAAATTCAGCAGTCAATTGGTTGACATGATACTATTGGTTGTCCCTTGAAATCCGAACCAATAGTATGTTTGGCAATAATAGTATGTTTTGAGCTATATTTTAGATTATTAGATGTTGGTATAAAACATTGTTAAACTTTGAATATCAGTATGATTATTTGTGGTCTGTTGGCGGATTCTAATAACCTCGGCTATAGTTAATTGCATGAGATTTTGATCAGTATTGCTGATATGGTTACGTACATATATTCTAGTGCATCATAAAGTGAAATTCGTGGAGTAAATTGCGTTTGATGATAAATTGGGGACATATTTTACATCATATAGAAAAAACTATTAAAAAAATTAGAGTTAAAGAAGATTAAAATTAATGATCTGTACGTTCATTCACTTGCTGATGGAATGGAACTACATGAATTAAGTAGGTTCACATGCAGTAATTACAATGTCCTAGCAGGAGCAGGTGCATTTGGATTGATCAGGCCATGGTATTTGGCCATCCCTCCTCTCTCATGTATACACAGAAAATAATAGTAGACTGCTGGGCCGAAATATAGTGTAACTTGATCTTCCAGTTGCATCGTTTGTTTTGTTTAAATTTAGAACAAACCACTTCTTCTTCTTTTTTCCCCTTCATTGTCCTTTCTCTTGATTTAGCTTAGTGTTTTAATTTAATTTCAAACTATGAAACATTGTTAAAATTATGTGTGGATTGGGCACCTGAACATAAAACTCAAAAAGTTGGCAAAGTTTCTGAAACAAACCATGAAGGAATTCATGTTCCTGAAACCCAACCACTAGACAAGCAATAGTTGAACAAAACCCTTGCTGTTTCTAGTTGTTTACATTGGAACGATTCAAGTATATCTTTGGTTTCTTTTTTGTTTAGACAATATAAACTGCATAATAACCTTTTAATTAGCTTCAGCTAAAATTGATTCCACTGTCTGTTTTTAAAAACATACTGGAAAAACCTCAAACATATACAAAACTTTCAGTTAAACAGATTTACTTTTTGTACCCATATTCCATATTATCTCTTTAGAGCTAATCTCCCTTTATATTTATCTGAAAATTGTAGAGAATAATAGAGAAATGTGAATTTAGATTTTGATTTACTTGGTCGGTGAGGAGAGCAAACAATGTGGGAAAACTGAGTTATGGTTAGCTCTAGGTCTATTTTCAAACAACATAACTGTTCGTTTTGCTCTTGTCAGCATACAGTATAATATACTTTTGTAACATCAAGATTAAAAATAAAAAATCAAAAAATAATATATAAACAATTTATATTTAGACATGTTTGCCTGTTAATATTGAAACTTTAGTTGCATTGGTGCAATGGTTAGGTCACCCGCATGGTGATCTGGACGCTCAGGTTCAAGTTCGAAAACAGCATCTTCGCAATGCGAGGGAAAGACTGCGTACATTATTGACCTCCCATGAACCTGTTATCATGCAGGAGCCTCGTGAACTGGGTTCCTCCTTTTATTTGTTACTTGGATACAAGTAGTAATTATTTGTACTAGTTCTGTTTTTTATTTAGTTAATATTTTTGTATTTCTTCATGCTTATATTTAGACATGTCACCTATGGTATACTGGCATGTATTGGCAATTTCAGTTGGAACGATGAAGGACTGTAGATACATAATGGACACAATCTGCCTGCATATTGGAGACTTGAATAATGCATCACCGTTTTCGTATTTTCCAAGCACTAGAAATTAAGTAAAAAAGCAGCATTGTTTTCGGGCAGTTCAAAAAGCATAAGTGATATGGAAGAAGCAAATAATGTAGATATTTTGAAATCTTCATTGAAGGAATCATGCTATGACATGTTTCTTGAAATGATGGATGTCAACTTCAATTTACCAATTGCCAATGAAAATGAGGCTTCTTTTTATTATTTGAAGTTGGATAGCTACATTTTTCAAGTCACACAGTATTGGATGGTTGAGAATTTGTTAACAAGAAAAAGTGATCTATCCAAATATACAATCCCCATACGAGGATTTTTTTTCAATGGTGATGATCCGACTGTTGTTTATTGAACTGCTTGAGTTTGATTTCGATTAGAGTTCCAGGCTTGTGGTCATTTTTTAAGTTGAGTCTGTGTGTATTAGGAGTTGATGACTAAACTCATTGGATGAAACTGAATTGGGAAAATTTGAAAGAGGTTCATTTACTAGCAAATTCAAATTCAATTGGTTCAAATCAAGCATTATATCTACATCAGCTTTTTCATTGTTGCCCTTGGGGACATGCAAACAAGGATGGAGAGTGATGCTATTGTAAGGGTGAATTTACACAAATGATTGCAAATTAACCCTAACACATGTGGAAACAATAAGATCGTGTTGTAGTATGACAAAACAAACAGAACTTGAGGATAAAATGACAAATCAACAAATCACATAAGAAAATAAATAAAGAATTCACACACGGATTTATAGTAGTTACACTGTCGCAAGATAGTATATATCCACTTAGGGAGATGAGATTTTATTACTTTCAGATAGAAGAATTACAAGATTGATAATGGAGACTAAGAAAAATATGAAGAAATACAAAAGATACGATAATTCATTTATAATGCTTCTATTCATCCTAATCCCTACCTTTATATAGAGATTATTACTTGAGTTTGAAGTAATTGATTTATGGTCATAAATCAGTACCTAATCAATTCTTCAAATATTTCTTTCTCTTATGTAGCTAATCCATTGCTATATTTGAGCAATTATCTCAAATATCTTCCAAATCTTCTAAAGTATGGAAATATTGTATCAAATCTAACAACTATGTACACTACTTGCTGCTGCTGCTTCAGCATCAGCAGAGAGGAAACTGCATTGTACTACTGAGTCATACAAGGAGCCACCCAAACCAATGTAGAGCCGCCTAACCTGTCATTGTCCCTATAATCTCGTTTGCCCTACCTGGGTCCATCTAGTCCCGCATGGTCTTGCGTGGATTCGTCTACTTCCGCTTTGGACAGCCTAGTCCAACCTGGGTTTGTCTGGACCCCTCTAAATCTATCTATGTTGGCTTAGGGTTGTTTGTGTAACAACTCGATTAATAATTATCTAATTAATAATTTATTAATAAATTCTAATTGTTAATTTAAAGAGTTAAACTGAGAAGTAAACTTAATTTGGATAATTGGTTTGATTATCTATTTTAAAAGAATATTTCAATTTAAAATAGAAAAAAATGAATTTAAAATTTATGATATAATTTTTGTTAATTTGTCCGTTGAGAGTTTTAAGAATTTTGGTCGATGTGTCTGACCAACGTTATCGATAGGGGTTCCTAAAACATTGCAACGAGACATTTCGACACTGCGATTTAGAAAGAATAATTAAAATTTGATGTTCAGTTTACTTTTATTTAAGTTGATTTGGCAAAATATTATGTATATGATGTATAATATTCCGCTATGATTTGTGACTCTAATCTAGTTTTATCTATATTATATACTGTTTTGAATCATTTTAATTGATGTGTTTATTTCTTTGTTATAATACTTTACACGTCAAAATTTCTTTCAGTTCAGATCCTCTAAAGGTAATAAAGACGTGTCAGTGTTAGTACACTGATATATTCACATTCAATCGCCCTTAACTAGCCATATTCTCCGTGTTATAAGACGACATTATCTGTAATGTTCTTTAATAATATGAGTATAACATTGTATAATAATTATTTATTTACGAAGTAGATGTTGCTTGTGTTTCTGCTATGGGCTTTTTTTTGATGATGTAAATAGGAGTGCAGCTGAATGATGATGGATTAAAACATTCATTTTTTCTTTCTATTTCTGATGACTATTGTGTTAAAACTTAAAACATGATTTTAATGATGTTTAATAATATGTAATAACACTGTGGATGAATGTTATGTCAAAACAATTAGTGTAGCCTAGACGGTTGGCTAGCCTTGCCGTTTAGGTTTTTGCCTAATCCGTCTGGATGAGACTTACTGCATTATCTAAACATATAAAGTTTATAGACACCATCTATACATCAATTTAGGCTTGATGTCTCTAATAAGCATCAAAATGTTTGTTTTAAGTGACTTGTCTCCATGGTTGCTTTCAAATCCATCTAAATTCATAACAATCTCCCATTATGGATCCGTTAATACTAAACCAAATATTAAAATATTATCCAAATTGCATGTGTTTATCAAAAATGCCTAGTTTCGATTAATCCTCAATTAATCCTCGCTTAGGCGATTAATCCCTAGTCCATGTTTACAGCATAGCGATTTTTACAACCTTGCTCAATGATAATGTGCATGATGTTGCTGAATGTTTGAGCAATCTGCTAATGGCCTAATGCTTCCCCATCATTTTGCCGTACGTTATTGCTTTTTTCCCAATGTAATAATTATTGGACGTTTAGTTCATTTTTAGTTGTTTGTATACTCTTCATTTGGTTTTTTTGCTTGAATACCTGAGTTATGTGTTCATCAAAATTGTTTTGTATATATACAGCTCGTCTTTAGTTGTTTATATACCAAAGTTTTGACGATGCAATTCATCATTTGTTGCTGTCAAAGGTTAATGCTAATGTTTTATTTTGCAATACAGTTCATCTTGCGGAATAAACAGTAATACAATAAAGACTCAGTTTATAATACAGTTCATCCTCCTCGCACATCCTTTGCGGCTGTTCCGGTTGTGTGCCATTGTTGAGGATTGTTTGATATGAGATGATAGGTTGTAATTGCACTGATTGTTGTTGTTAGATGATGAAGTCGTTGCTATGATGTTGAACTGGGCCGTCATTTGAGATGAAGTGAAACCATGTGTTGGTAATGAAAGGCAATGCTGAAGGTAAAAGACCTGCTATTTTGATGTGTTGAGACTTGAAAATATCAGATCTTGGAACTAATTTGTTGGAGAACTGGTCATGATTGTTTAGTTGAAGTGTGCTCAAAAGTTTTTGATTGTTAATGCAAAATATAAATTTCTTGAAGATGTAGTATTTATCAAAGATGAAGAGGTGAATTTCTTGATTGGTAATTCAACCAGGATTAACACTAATTAATGTCATGTCTTTTTTCTGTTAATGTTTGTACACAATTTCTTTGTATGCCTATTGCTGCTGACCCAACAACATAAGAGTTGATGGTTGTAAACTTGAGACCTACAGAAGAGAAGAATTATTTTGATATATACCTTTTTAATGTTTCATCTTCATCTTACATTGTTGTTAGTATTCATGTGGTATTTTTGTTCTGTTGCCTAACTCATTTTTACTACTTTTTGATATTTAACACTTTTCAAATAAAATTGTTACTATGAAGAAACATGGTCCATCAATTCAAAATTTAAGGTACTTTTCACTCCAGAACTAACAATGGCGGTTGATCACATTCACAATTCCCATTTACTTTTTTGAATTTTACTCTTCTCACATTTCTAAGAAAACCATCCGACCATTCTATCAAAATTGGTGAGCAAGTTTTGATTGATAAAAAACATGCGATCACAAAAAGAAAAATAAAACAAAAAATGCACAGCTAATATGATAGGGTATCTGCACGTAGACCTATAATCGGATACTTTCGGATATGGATATTGTTATATATGTATCCGTATCCGAAATCATTTCCGGATATTGAAAATCCGTGTGCACATAGACGGATGGATATTGGATATTTATCGGATATTGTTCGATCAGTTCTCAACTAGTAGATCTAAACAAATAAATAGAATATTTCGATTTATTATAAGTTCATTTTGTACTAAATATATAAAAAATAATAAATACACTAAGAATAATAATTTTAAGTGGTAAAAATTGATTTTTATATACATATTTTTTTTACCTAGATAAAATAGTAAATGAAAATCATTTTATGTACTAAAATAAATAAAAAATAACTATAATCTTAATGAAAATCGAATTGATAATTATCCGATACGGATATGATCATATCTGTATCCATATCTGTATTCCATTTTCGGATATCGGATAATTTTCATATTTCGAATATTGATACAGACGGATTTTGGATTTTTAGAGTACTCATTGACGGCCCTAACTGCACACGTGACATCAAAGTTTCTAAAACTGAAATCACTAAATCATTCTTATACAATTTTTTTTATAAGCATTAGAGAAAACATAATCAATACTACAATTTGATAGTTGAACAATCCATGTGTGCGGTAAGGTTTTCCCTAGTAACAGACAAATGTGATGAGAAAATTAGCTAGATAGCTGGAGCCTAAAAGATGACATTGTTAGAAATGAATGAGTTGTATTGGGGAATGTGAGGGTATTAATTGCCTTGGAAGTTGAATAGTCCCACATCATAGAATAAAATAAGCTATTTGTGTTTATATACTAAGATGTGGACACTATGACAATTCATATAGGCAAATAGAGACACAAGCCATGACGGGTGGTGTAATGCCACCAGCCCGCACGCGCGCGTCCGCATCCACGGTGCGGGCGAATGGGAATTTGAGGCACTTAACACTTTACAGTTGGCAGTTGGCTGGCATGACTGTTCAAACTGAACAGTTTTTATTTATGTTCGTTCGAATTCAAACGGTCGCACCGCCTGATAAAAGGTCGCAATCTTTCCAACAGTCACATCTGTTTGAACAAGCACCTATTACCGAATAGGTGCACCTCCCCGCGCCTATATATAGGCAGACTTTGAATTGAACATCTGTGAGCTAAATTTAATTGAATTTTTACTGCATATAGAACAAGCGAAGTTGTTTATGGGTTAAAAAAACAATAAAATGTGACTTGGCGATCTGCAAACATTTATTGAAGATGCTCTTATATCATGTTGCTATCTTCTTTTAAAGATTATTTATTTATTTCTTGGATTTGATGATGAATGGTAGTTACAACTAAACTAACTATGAGACACCGTTAATTTCTTTTATAAACAGGGCAATCCCAATTCTTCCGAGTAGTAGTTACAACTAAACATTTGATCACCTTAATATGTTTAAATATGTTTGGTGGTAAAGACGATCTATACAACTTAGTATGTATATTCAATTATGCTTTGTGTAGGACCTAATTTACTTTTACTGCAAATTATTGAACTGCAAGTCATAATAAAAGAATCAAGCCATTTAAATGTGACAAAATTAAGATATAATTTGTATTATTGAGTTATTTAGTGTTAACTGTGTATCTTAACCTGAAATATAGGTAAGTTGTAAGATATTTACAAAGCTTATAAATTAAAGCAGACAAAGATATTAAAAGTACGTACCTACCGTATATTCAGCAGAAACTGAGCATTTCACGTCATTATGTTGTGTGTTTTCTAAATACAATACCTTACAAATTAGATTCTCATGGTCAAGATTTTTCAGGCTGCCAGGATGGAATATATTAGGTCAGCTGAAAAAGCAACTTCCATGCATTCTGCTTTAGAATTCTTTTTTTTTTAAGGTTTTATCAGAGAAAATGATTAGTGATTTTTGGTAAATATTATAAGGAGACTTTTAATAATAGCTGTAAAATTTTGGTTCCACATTTTGGGTGCGTTTGCGACGAAAGTAAATGGAACATTTGAGCGGGACACTTGAGCGGGGTATCTGAGTGATCTGAGAATGGGTTTGGGGCTACCAACTATGTATTTAAGCGGGGTATTATGTTATGATTTTTTATTTAATGAATTTATAGTTATTTAATTATTTGTTTTTAATTGTATAATATGCGTTTAATAATTGCAAATAACACGAAATAAATTGTGGAGTTTCATTAAAATAAACAAATACATTTTTAAATTCAAATAAATAAATTGTAAAATTTTAAATTGCTCAGATTCAGTTCAAACCAACCTCGGTAATATCATGTGAACAGAGGATTACCGAGGTTGCCGGAGTGGTCTTATCATTTGACCCCAAACCTATTCCGGTAAAATATTATTTTTAACATGATTACATTATAATTTGTTTAAAAATACTGCATTGTGTGATATGAGAAAATGTAAGTTTGATCTTTCCTAATACAATTTTTAACAGTAGGTTACAGACATGCCAACATTTTCAGAATTTCCTGCTGTCATTATAATACAAGCACTAAGCCTACATGAACATATATAAACGCTTATGTTAGCAGAAACTAGAACAAAATACCCATCTGTTCATGAAAGTACCCATGGTACTGTAACTCGGTCACTTCATAAAAACTAGAAACCCATATGGCTGTTTTTTTTTCCTTTGTATTGACTTTTCTCAAACGTTTCAAAGTAGTGTCCTCTGGTTTTGAGTAATAAATTTTGTTTTTGTCTGTCCAGGCATGGTCTTCTACTAACAAAAGCTGTGCATTAAATTTACTAGCTATCCGTTTGTCAATATGTATGAGTCTGTTCACATTTGGAACTACTAATTAATAGCTGTGCTACCATGCATGCACCATCCGATATTTAATAGATGTGCTTCATGCTTATACATTCTAGCCAGCCTTAATAACAGTAATATGCCCCCTGCGCTTGCATCAGATGATGTATACTGATGGAGATTATGATAGGAGATTGATGGTAGATGAGGAGGCGAAACCTTAGCCGTTTGCTTCTGTTCAGAATTGGAATGAAAGAGTTTATTCAGTTGTGAGTGTGCAATGATCAAGCAACTTTGGTACTATCTTTTATCTTTCATTTTGTTTTGTTCTGTAATTTGAATATTTTTAACGTTTACTTATGTTGTACTTATTTTTTCTTTCAGGAGTTTTATATGAAATTTTTGGATGGAAACCCAATTAGTTTAGAGGCGGAGAATGGTTCAGTGTTTGCAAGCAGCTATTGAGAGAAGAGCAACAGAGGTATGCCTACTCCAAATTTTCTACCAAATCTTTAGTTTTATAGCAAGGCAAATACATGTCACTTATAAGTCCCCTCATAATTTCAAAATCATGGAGTATAAATGCATATACATGTTATAGCTGGTAGGGGTTTTATGTGTATGCTTATTAATGTGAAAACTTAATGTGAAATCATACTCGCTGTTTTTACTGTATTAACAAACATCAACAACTAAATCATACTCGCTGTTTTTACTAATAGGGAGATTGGAATGGTGCTGTAGCCCATACTAACTACAGGTGAGAAATTAATATATTTTTTTTCTTATCTTTGGTGAGCATTTTTTTTTGTGAATTTAGGTATTGTTGCAAACTCATTCTAAATTCTAGCTAGTTATGAGCATAAACCATTGTATAAATCACACTAAATCCACTGGCATTACGAAGAACGTAAGAAACAAATTGTTTTATGAGTGGAGAGTGACGATAGACCAACAAAGTGTGTCCCAAATAAAGAGAATTCTACTTTTGTTATTATGTTCAGCATTGTGTAAGAAATTCCATATATCGCCCAGTTTCAACGTAAATTTCTATATACTATAGGAAGAAAACTTATTTTCAACCAATACTAAAAATGAAAATCTACTAAATTGAATAAGATGCAGGATTTATTTTCAAACTGTTTTGTAGGGGAGTTCATCCCCCTAATGTTCAAAACAAGGAACTCCATTAAATATCAGATGAAGGAGTACCATCTGATTCAGGGGAGGTAGTAGACCCTATTTATTTGATTTTTTTTATCTTTTTCCTTTTTCTCCTTGAGTTGAGTAACCATTGAATTCCATGTAGGATTTTCAATTACATCTGGGTTAGGAGTAGCTTTAAACTCGAAGAGAGCTTCATCAGGTGTAATCTTTCTAACTGCTTTTAATCTGGTAATGTAAGGAGATTGTTCTTGAAGATCGGAGTTTGGACAATCAGAAACCTTAATAGATTCATCCATTGCTTTAGACTGTTCACCATCAGACAAGATGGTTGGTTTTGAATTTTTAAATTGTTTATGATTTTTTGTTTGTTTGTTATTTTTATTTGAGTTTTTGGCATTGTTATCTTATGAAACATGCATCTGATCAGACTGTACATTATCTGGCACTGAATGTTGAAACCGATTTGAACATTACTTTTGTCTGGTATTCAAACCTAATTTATATTTTGCTATGATAAATTGTCTGCTAATGAGCCATTGCAAGTAGTCTCAGGATTTATATCAGTGAAATGCTGGTTTGGCATAGAAGGTGATATTACAATTTCCATAGAATTAACAGGGGTGTTATTATTCGACGATTGATTAGGGACCCAAACTTTAGAGAATTGGCAAATATTGTCTGAATGTCTAAAACTATTGATTTTGCTGGTGTTCTTGTCCCTATTCTTGCCATAATGGTACGTTTGAGAGTTTTGCCATGTTTTCCACTCTTTTTTGCATATTAATATTAACTATTGATTGATATGAAATATGTTTGCAGTTGAAGAATGCAAGTCAGAAATCTGAAGAAGAGAAGAAAAGGAAGAAGAGATCTTGAAGTTCTTTGTTGTTTTGCCAGTATAATGCTGGGTCTTTTCTTCGTGTTTCTCTTAGCGTTTTATTGTGATATATCTGAACTTACATGTGGCAGACTATGTAAATAAGGGATTTAGTTTGTTGTGTTTTGTTATAAACTTTGACAGAATGTTGTGATCAGTATTTTATCTTTGCAGACTTTAATTTTTTAGTTCATTGCTTTCTACATGTCTCTTTCCTAGGTCTTCTTTTGGCTTGATGTTCATTTAATCACATGTTTATTGTAGATACAATTTTCTTTCGTCCAGTTTTTATTTTGCAGTTAGGAGCTTGTGTAATTTTGAGCATATTTGCAATGTCCGGTAAAAAGCTTGATACAGCCACATCCAAAAATATTGGGTAAAATGCCTTTATAATTATAGCGGCTATAATGAGCTATTGAATAAATCTTTTATAGCGACAAAATGGTGTTATAAAGATTTCCAGTTCCTTTGAGATTTAGTTGTATTATAGCGGCTATAATGAGCTATTGAATTAACATACCATAGCAGTGAATTTGTGTTATAAAACTAAGCTCAACCATAGCGGCATATTTTGTGTTATAAATATTCAACAGTTTTTTATAACATGTCGATATACAGCGCTTATCAAACCGCTATGGTTGTGATTAATAGCGGCTATATGCCGCTATAAAAGATTATTTTTCTTGTAGTGTAAATTAACTCCCGAATGAGTAGAATTGCATCCAGGAGGTCAGATAGACCAGAATGTAGGATGCCAGAATATTGCCTAAAGAAGTTGTCAGGTAGACATGTTCTTTGTAAACCCATGAAAACTATGTTTAGGAAAAGTTATTGGCATGGGCCAATAGGTTCATAGTAAACCCATGAAAACTATGATTAGAAAGAGTTATTGGCAGGGGCCAATAGGTTTGTAGTGAACCCATGAGAACTATATCTGGATTAAGTTATTGACAGAAGTCAATAGGTTCATAGTCAACCCATGAAAACTATGATAATAGGGAAGTTATTGGAGATACTAATAGGTTCAGGGAGAACCCATGAAACAATGAAGTTATTGGCAGGGGCCAATAGGTTCTTAGTGATTCCATGAAAACTATGAAACTGGATAGGGAGTCCATAAGTATTAAACAAGTTATTAGTCAGCCCATGAAAATTATTAGGTTAATAGTAATCCTAGGAACTATAACTTAGACAGATAGTCAAAAATGAATAGGGATGGGTAATCTAGAATTGATTTACTTGTTTGCATATCATCATAATATTTTGAATTGCTATGCTTTAACCATTGTGGATGCAGGAACACAGTATATAGTTTTATAAAGTTTTGAATAAGATACCAGTATGGGGAAAACCTGTTCCGCTAAGCGGCATGTTTTCACTAGATATCTAAAATGATTTTAGATTTTAGATTGTATATTGTTATTCATACAATGCTTTATGTCTGACTTGAAGTTTATGTTTTCCCCTTAAACTCTCGAGTACTCAATTGATTTCGAGTAGTTTGAGAGTTGAGATTTTCAGGTACCTCTTTAGACGAATAAGCTTCCGGAGACATGCAGGAGGCATGATAGCTATTTGGCGTTCTTTTCTATTTTGATTCAGCTGTGTTTTGTTGTAAAGGAAAAAATGTTTAATTGCCTAGTTATATATTCTGATCATCCAAGGGGGCATCTTCATATGTCGCTCATGGCGTATGTTGTAATAATTATATTTTCACTGGACGTGGTTCTCGTTTAGGATTATGTAATGAATTTGAAATGCTTTGAAATGAAATGAGAAAGTTGTTTGTTGATTTTAAAAAATTTCCATATCCATGTGTTATATGAATGTATTTAACATTACCATTTTTTTTTGAAATGGTACTTTATATACAACATATCACTGGGACAATATATCACATGTCAATAAATGTTCGAATCACGCTACCCAAGTTTCGAACTTGTGACCCCTCACACCAAAGCCGAATCACTTAACCACTTGGACAATGGTGCTTGTCAACATTACCGTATTTGGTCGCCGAGGATTAATAACTACGGATGACTGCAGCATCCATATCCGTTAGTTTTGGGCCTCCAAGTGGGGGATGTTACAAGTTGGTATCATAGTAGGTTAATGAAAACTTAAAAGAAATTTAAACCTAAAAGATTTTTCAAAACATAATCCAATGAATCGGGAAATAAGATCGAGGTTTTGGTTAACGCTATAGTAACATACTTTTATTTGATATATATATATATAAGTACGTATTCCCCTCTTGTAACACCCCACACCCCTTAGTATACCCAAAAGGACACACTAAAAGGAATTATGCATTGTAGGTATAACTAAAACTAGTAGAGACTAAGATTCGCAAGACAAAAATTAAATAACAATAACAATAACAATAACAATAACGCAGCGGAAACAATTATAGTATTTTGCTAAAAATCAAATTCCATAATATAAGATGATAAAAATAAGTCACCAAATACCCAATACATCATATGACAAAATACCCATACAAGTCTCGTGAAATCAAAAACCCAAAGTCTCAAATAATATCAGAGTACAATACATCCCTCTCAAAATACTAGCTCAACAAAAGAAGTAAAAACTGGAATTGAAGGAAAGAAATACATAATAGAATCTCCAACAAGTCTCCAAGAAGCCGCGGTCTACTTTTCTTGCCCCTGATTGCCTATGGAGGGAAGGGGAAAATAGAGGAGTGGGTCAGACTAAAAGTCTGGTGAATGATAGTAATTACTAGAATCTTTATGCAAAGTAAAAGTAATACACCTTACAATGGATCTAGTATATAAAAGGAAACAAAGGAAATATGAAGAAGGAATAAGCTGGAAATAAATACGATTTAACTAAATTAACAAAATTAATTAACTTTGATTGTTTGCACTTGTCTTTGATAGCTTCTTTTATTAGGCTAAATTCCTAATCCTATAATTAGGCTGAAATCCTAATTCTACCCTTTGATCGGCCTGCTACTCCATGGACCTTACTACGGACTAGACGCTATATAGCTCCCTACAAAGAAATGGTGTCTACGAATGACATGCAAAGTATCTACTATGGACCAGACGTTATATAGCTCCTTACATAGAAGACAATGGTGTCTATGAAAGACACACATACTAAGCTCTTGGAACTCCAGTGACTTATCTCCCTTAATCGATGCTGCACGCTCGGTCACCGCTGGTTCGCACTATCTATTGCTCCCTCTTTTGAACTTTTATTTACCCTAGACAACATAAGCGTGCCCTCGTCTCACTTCAGCCTATTGTGAGACACCATGTCCATAGAAAATAGGGAATGCTGTTTGTACTGGTCCCAGTTAAAAAAATCTAATTGCGCCCCTTTTCCAAATCCCCATGATTTAGTCTTTTAATTATTGACTTCTTATCTACCCTAAACAGCATAAGCGTGTCCCAAGAGAAATGCTGCGGGTACAGATCTTTTCTTTTAACTATTGACCACTTATCTATCCTAAACAACATAAGGGAAATGCTGCCGGTACGGATCTTTTCTTTTAACTATTGACCACTTATCTACCCTAAACAGCATAAGGGAAATGCTGATGGTATGGATCCTACTTTCATCTTTGCTTATTAACTTTGATAAATTATTTTAAATAAGTCTTTGTTATTATTCTTACTACCCGTGCTTATTAATTTATCCTAAGTCTTAAAATAAGTCTCATTGTGTTCTGTTTTCTTATTATAACCTACGTTATAATCATGCTTATTACTTAACCTAAGGTCTAAGTGTGAAAATAAGTTTCTTTCATCTTTTACTCTTTTTTAGTTATAATTCTAAGTTATAACTAGGCCAATCTCTTTAATTTAATCTAATTCTAATATTTACATCACAATTTCAGTCCAATTCCCTTTTTATTACAGTCCTTACAATTTACAACTTATCTTCCGTTGTTCGGTATTCTTATAATTTAATCCAAATTCGCATTTAATCTATCCTAATCCATACGTGAAGAAGAAGGACAAATAAAAGAAAACTGAAAATAGAAGAAAATCCAAAATGTGGGAAAAAGATGTAAATAACGCATAGATAACAGTAAATAGATTAAATACCGTAAATAAACTTTAAATAAACGGAAAAGGTATAATTAACATAAATAAACTAAAATTAACTAAAAGAAATAGACTGAAAATAATTCTAAAAACTGTAAATAAACTACTTAAAAAGGTTATTCCAAAAATCTTAGTGAATCTACAACTATTGAAAACCCTATTATTTTAAATTACTTAAAGAAATCTAAAATAATTACAATCACTCATCTATGGTCCTAAGCTCTTCCCTTTAGGTCTTCCCGAATCCACTTGAGGGTATTAAAATATTTTTATTAAAATGATTCTCTCCTTGGAATATTTTTCCTTTTAGGGTCCTTCCTGAAAAGGTGAATCCAAGCGGAGAAAATCTAGAATGAGAAAAAGTGTTAGGCCTAGAGTCTTATTTATAGGGGAAGAAGTGGATCTCAGACCGTTAGATTTGGGGGTTGAATAGGATGCAACCACATCATAGGCTAAATAGGAGCCATCGGATGGGAGCACGGAGGGACCAGATAAGAGAAAACAACGAAATTGACGTGCTAGCTTTTTACTGGAATGAAGAATTCCTTCGTTCGTTCACAAAAAAGGCGGGTCGACCTTCAGGTCAACCGCTACCCCTCCTAGGTCGACCGACCGGTCGACCTAGGTGATGGTTAGGTTGACCTGGAGGTCGACCTTGCCCATATATTTATTTTTTATTTTTATTTTTTTAATTAATTCGTAACTTGTTCGTATTAGCTCGGATTCTGACGTTCTATATATGGAAATCGACCAGAAAATTACTACGGACACAATGGTGCAACTCCTATGGCTCAATTATGATAATTTCACAAATTTATTTTATCTTTTCATTTATTCCTCGATTAATTATTATAGTTTTAATTTCGGGTTGTTACACCTCTCTCTTAGACCGTTCTTCTGTATCTTACTAAGCCTCGTATGCAGATTTATGAGAAAGAAGATATGGAGGTAGGAAATAGAAGAGGAAATATCGATGGAGGAATCACTACTACCAACAGAAATGTTCGACCCACCAGGAGGAACCTGGGTCGACAGGCTAATGCTAATTAAAATGCAGATGTAGATGTGGGTGCTGGAAATCCATGAGTGGATATGAAGGTGATATGATGCAAGCTGGAGCTGTTGCTGGAGTTGCTAGGAATGTTGGAGGAGTTAATCATGTAGCTCCAACTAGGAATAATTATGCTAAACTGAGCAGAGATTACACCAGTCTTGGTGTGAAACCGTTTATGGGAATGGAGGATTCTATAGAAGTTGAGAATTGGTTGTTGATCTATGAGAAAATCTTCACTGATTTTTATTTGGATGATGAGCAGAAGAAGAGACGGGCCTCTAGGCAGCTGCAAGGGGAAGCACTTCATTGGTGTAAAAGTGTTACTGCTAGAGTTTCGGAGAAAGAGTTGACTAAAGCAGATTTTAGAAGGAGATTTGAATAGAGGTTTTTATCTGAGGTTGCTAAGTCAGCGTTGATGAGAAAGTTTATGGATTTGGAGCAGGGAGAGATGACGGTAATCGAGTATGCCACTAAAGTTGGTGAGCTATCCCGATATGGATATGCTACCATAGACACCGTCATCAGGAGGAATGAGATGTTCATTTGGGGTTTGAGGCCTAAGATTGCCAGGGCGACCCTGACACATATCCGTGATCCTTGTAATGTATTTGTGGAGATGGCAATCCGACATGAGGAGATGCTTGCTATTTGTGCTAGAGAAAAGTCGGTTGAAACCCAGGGCCCTCAGGGACAGAAGAGGAAGTTCTTTAAGAAGAAGGGAGCCCAGAAGGGGGATGCTACCATGAAGGCAAAGGTTAATTTAGTTTGCTTTAAGTGTGACAAGAATGGTCATTATGCTCATGAGTGGCGCTCAAGCAAGGAAAGAAGACTACAGAAAATAAGAATGTGAAGTGTTTCAATTATGACCAGGTTGGGCATTATAAGAACCAGTGTCCAGAGCTAGTGAGGGCGGACAAGGGAAAGGTTTTTGCTATTGGACCATCATCTGCTAGGCCAACTACAATTGAAAAAGGGAAGACTCTGATAGAAGGTACGCTTTTGATTCAGAGTATACCAGTTAGGATACTATTTGATACCGGTGCATCACATTCATTTATATCTCAGAATTTGGTTGATGGGTTATGCTTAGAACCCACATACCTAGTTACTTCCTTAAGTGTTGTGAATCCAATAGGAGGGTATGCAACTCTAGGGATGAGATGTGACCAGTTAAAACTAGACTTGTTAGGTCATAAGTTTGCATGCAGTCTATATGTTTTAGATTTTGTAGATTTCAAAATCATTCTGGGTATGCATTGGTTGGGTAAGTATGAGGCTAGGATATTTTGCCAAGATGGGGAGATATCACTAAGACACCCTGATAGTCATAACTGAATTATATTCTAGTGGAGAATTTTGACCGGAGCAGTTGTGCTTTGTTAAGTGCAATGGAAGTAGGAGAAGAGCTGAGTCGAGTTTGAGTAGCAAGAGAGTTTGCAGATGTCTTTGAGCCGGTTATAGGACTACCACCGAAACGAGTTGTTGAGTTTCAAATAGATCTTGTGCCAGGAGTTGAACCTGTTAGAAGACCACCTAGTAGGATGACACCGACTAAGATGAAGGAAATGAAGGTGCAACTAGTGGATCTAGAAGGAAGATATTTTATTAAACCAAGAAGTTCGGCTGGGGGAGCGGCCACGGTGTTCGTGAAGAAACTAGATGGGTCGTTGAGGATGTGTATCGACTGTCGTAAGTTGAACAAAAAGGACAATTAAGAATAGGCATCCTTTGCCGAGAATAGATGATCTATTTGATCAGTTGTGTGGAGCCAGATTGTTTTCCCAGTTGGATTTGGCGAAAGGTTTCCATCAATTAAGAGTGGCAGAGGACAGTAATCCTTTGACAGTATTTCAGACTAGGTATGGTTCGTATGAGTGGTTAGTAATGCCATTCGGGTTAACATATGCACCTGCTTTCTTCATTTATTTGATGGACCAAGTTTTCCGAGAGAATTTGGATAGGATCGTGTTGGTATTTATAGATGACATTTTAGTGTATCTAAGGATGAAAGAGAGCATGAAGATCATCATAGAGTAGTGCTTGAGATGCTGAGGCAGCATTAGCTGAAGGTGAAGTTTTCCAAGGATCATTTTTGGAAGAAAGAGGTTAAGTTTCTTGATCATGTGGTTTCAAAGAAAGGGTTATCAGTCGATCAAGATAAGACTGAAGTTGTTATTAATTGGAAGAGACCGGAAACGGTGAATGAGATTAGAAGTTTTCTTGGACTTGCTGGCTATTACCATAGATTCATCAAGGATTTCTCGCAGATAGCAGCACCTTTGACTAAGTTAACCAGGAAGGATGTGAAGTTTTTCTTGTTTGACAAATGTGAGGAAGCTTTCCTTATGTTAAAGCATTTGTTCATCAATGCACCTGCGTTAGTAGTTCCAAATGGAAACCAAGGGTTGGAGGTGTATACTTATGCATGAGGAACTGGATTAGAAGCTATGTTGATGCGAAAGGGTAAAGTGATTGCCTACGTTTCACGACAGCTTAGACTGCATGAAGAAAGATATCCTACTCATGATGTGGAGTTGTCTGCGGTGATCTTCGCATTGAAGATTTGGAGATAGTATCTCTTAGAGGAGATATTTGAGCTATACACAGATCATAAGTCATTAAGATATTTATTCTCTTAGAAGGAGTTGAATATGAAACAACAGAGGTGGTTGAAGTTTTTGGCTGCTTATGATTTTGGTATAGAGTATACTCTCGGGAAAGGAATAAGGTAGCGGATGCTCTTAGTAGAAGATGTTAGAATGTGGTGTTAGCTATGTTGGTAGAATGGAAAGATTTAGAAGCTTTGACTACTTGTAGTGTGTAGTTAAGATCGACTGCTAATTCTAGTCAACGTACCGCTATGTTGACCTTTTTTGAAGTTCGACCAGTGTTGATCAAAAGGATTACTTCTAAGCAGAAAGAGGATCCAGTGTTCGCCGAGAGGATTAGAAGGCTTGAGATTGGAACCGAGATCGATGATCTAAAAGATTTTAGTCTTGACCAGAGGGGATGGTTGCAAAAGAAGGGACGGTTGTGTGTTCCGAATGTCGAGGACTTAAGGAAAGAAGTTCTTGGAGAAGTCATCGTTCTAAGTTTACGTCATCCTAGAGGGACCAAGATGTATCAATATATGAATAGGAGCTTCTATTCGGAAAGTATGAAGAGGGATGTTGGCTTATGGGTTAGGAAGTGTGTAAAATTGTCAACAAGTGAAAGCCAAACATTAGAAGCCGAGTGGATTGCTTCAACCTTTGGAGATTCTAGTTTGGAAACAGGATTCAATATCCATGGATTTTATTGACAGGTTGCCAAGGTCAAATAGAGGAAATGAAAGCATATGGGTTATAGTGGATAGGTTGACAAAGAGTGCCCATTTCATTCCAGTTAACTCAACCAGGATGACACCTATTTTAGCTAAGTTGTTCATGAAGAACATAGTTAGACTGCATGGGATTCCTAGTAGTATAGTCCCTTACAGAGATGCTTTGTTCACTAATGAATTCTGGAAGAGTCTCAAGATGTGTTAGGCACTAAGCTCAAGATGAGTATTGTGTATCACCTACAGACAAATGGGCAGACAGAGAGAGTCAATAAGGTACTCGAAGATTTATTGAGAGCTTGTGTATTGGACTTTTGTGGATCTTGGGAGGATCACCTACATTTAGTGGAATTTTCCTATAATAATAGTTATCAGACTAGTATAGGAATGGCGCCTTTTGAAGATTTGTATGAAGGCCATGCAAATCACCAGCATGTTGGTTGGAGACTGGAGACAGATTGATTTTAGGTCCAAACAGAAGTGTTACGCAGATAAGAGGCATGAAGACCTAGACTTCTCAGTTGGAGATAAGGTTTTCATTAAAGTATCATCGATGAACGGTGTGGTACGATTTGGAAAGTTATGGAAACTGGCACCGAGATATGTTGGTCCATTCTAGATTATAGAGAGGATTGGAAAGCTTGCATACTGAGTAGAGTTCCCGAGAAGTATGGCAGTTGTTCATAATGTGTTTTATGTGTCTCATCTTCGCAAGTATGTGCGTGATCCAGAGATTACTATTCCTCCGACAAGGTTGGAAGATTTGATAGTAGAGCCTAATTTGACTTTTGTTAGACAACCCATTCGGGTTGTAGCGAGAGATGAGAAAAGATTGAGGAACAAGGCAGTCAAGTTGGTGAAAGTTCAATGGAGCGACAAAGAGAATGGCTATACTTAGTAGATAGAAGACAGCAGGATTAGAGATACTTATCCTGATCTGCTATGAGGGTATGTCTATATTAGGTTTATGTAGATAGTTGCTAGTCAGGTACGCTATTATGGTTGTTAGGAGTTGATACAGATGATTGCTATGTTTAGTATTTAGTCCTTACTGAATTTTGAGGATGAAATTCTTTAAGGAGGGGAGCCTGTAACACCCTTAATTTTTGATAACATTATTCAGGAGATTTGATTAGATAAATTAAATAGAATAATGTAAATAATTAGAATGATACGGGGAATTGAGATTTGAATAAATAATAAATTAAAATGTAGGAGGCATGATACCTCTTTAGATGAATAAGCTTCCGAAGACGTGTAGAAGGCATGATAACTATTTAGAGTTCTTTTCAATTTTGATTCCGCTATGTTTTGTTGTAAAGGCAAAAATGTTTAATTGCCTAGTTATATACTCTGATCATCCAAGGGGGCATCTTCATATGTCGCTCTTGGCGTATGTTGTAATAATTGTATTTTCTCTAAACGTTGTTCTCGTTTGGGATTATGTAATGAATTGAAATGCTTTGAAATGGAATGAGAAAGTTGATTGTTGATTTAAATTTTTTTCCATATCCATGTGTTTCTGTTGTATTAATGTATCTAACATTACCATATTTGTTCGCCGAGGATTAATAAATATGGATGACTGCAGCATCCGTAGCCGTTAGTTTTGGACCACCAAGTGGGAGATGTTACAGAGGAAGAACACAAGTACCATCTTTGAGTTGTACTAAATACCTTAAGGAGCCATATATGGAAGGCTAAGTCTGCTAAGTGCCATTTTTGGAAATCTGAAGTTAGCTTTTTAGAGTATGTTGTTTCGGGAGAAGGCATATCTACTGACCTAGCTAAAGTTGTTGCAATTCAAGACTGGAAGAAGCCCGAAAATGTAATGGAAGTTAAAAAGTTTCTTAGGATTGGCTGGTTTCTACCGTATGTTCATCAAAAATTTCTCGAAGATTGCTTCTCATCCAATGAAGTTAAGGAAGAAAGATGTTATGTTTGTATGGATGCCTAAGTGTGATCGAGCATTCAAGGAATTGAAGGAGAAGTTGACTAGCTGTAACAACCCATATTTTTAGGTTGCTTTGAATATTTAAATTTTGGATATTTAACTGTTTTATTGGTTTATTTTATTGATGAGCTAGAAAACTCGATTGTCGCAGATGGACTTTTTGGACTCGGGTTTATTTCCATTGAGTCTGGATGGTCCGAACGAGCCAGTATGAGTATAAGCATCGATTTATTTTAACTGTTTGGTTTCGAGTTAGAAGGCCGAGTTTAGTTCGTAAATCAAGCGACTCAGAAAGCTAACTTTTGTATATGTAGGACCTAGGTCCCAGAAATTGGCTAGGAACGCCAGTAAGCACGCCTCGATTGGAGTTTGAAAATTTTTGGGCGTGAATAGTGTCGGTCAGTTGCCTATATATAGGACCCTACCCCTCATTTCTTTTTCCATAAACCAGAGAAACCCTAGCCGCCGTTTAAAATCAACCCTCATCCAACGGCCTCCGTTCATAGGTGCCACTAAAGGTTGTTTTAGGCGAAGTTGTCAACTAGTAAAAGGTGGGCGAGGAGGAGGGGAGCATGATGGTCGGTTGGATTGGCTTGAGGTTCGTCGTGGTAGTGTAGATCTGCCATTGACCGAAGTTTGAGTTTTTGATCGGCGGAAAAGCTACCGGGGTTTTAGGTGGTGAGACCATTGGCGTTGGTAAGCCCGTGGATGGAGCGAGCTAGGGTCGGAGTGCGGTGGCCGTTGATGACCCACGGTGGTGGTGACAAGCAAATTTAGTCGACGTCGGGGTTTCGTTTTGTTCGGCCTGGACTGTAGATGAAGAGATTAGGGCTCAGATAATTAAAGTTAATTAGCTTAATGATGCAATTAAAGGAATTAATTATATTATTTAATTATAAAATCTTATAAGCTCAATAACTTGTTCGTACAAGGTCCAAATCGAATGCGGTCAGTTGTGTTGCACTCATAGGAACGATATCTAGATTTTGGAATTAGGTTGGTTAAGATTATAGCTTGTAGAATTTCAAGCTAAAATCGAATGTTGTTCTATTCTAGACGGAATCAGAACGTTTTAGTGATAACTAGAATTTCGGTGAGTTAAACACACCGTTGAGATAAGCATATGGATATTCTTCCAAGTATTGAAAGGAGTAAAAAGGGTTTGTGAGTATACCACTATAAAGTTATTTTGATACAAGTATTTACAAGGTGATTTTAATTAATGAAATGATTAATTAAAGAGGTTAGTGGTTGCTTATGTGTTTAACCAATGGTTGTTTTCCCCATGGAATTGTATTCCTGATGTGATTGTTGTTTTATTTGGTAGTTAAATATCCGATTATAAAATTTGGCTAGTTTAAAACTATTGTTGTCGGTTCAGAGTGACCAGGATCAGATATGTTATTCGAAAACCACTTCGAACTGACATAAGTGTTCGAATGATAGACATCTTGATGATGATAGTTTCGAAGACGGAGTTATTTGAAGTGCAAGGGCTATTTGCTACTTCTGAGGGTGATTCCAAAATGGATGTAGTGGAAGTAGTGTCTACGGTTTCGTTTAGACCCAGAACGAACTTTTAAGGATGAATGCTGGCATTGCATTTCTATCTGGAGGGCGGTGTTAGCATTCCAAGTGGGATTGTTATTCATAAGGTAAAGCGTTGCCTTTAGCCTCATAACCTCGGAAATGGCTAAAAGAGGGAAGATACGGTAGGGCCATGTAGGTCGCTTCCATAAGGGTGTGTCATCACCTTTCTAGATTACCATATTATGGATTTGGTTGTGCATGAGAGCTCTCTATAAAGGTTGGGAACAACCGGGGTGATGACATATTCGGTACTATCTAGTAAGGGGTAGGCCGGTCCACTGTTGGTGGGGGGAAAATGCATTTCTACCCCTCAGTACATTTTATCTAAAGATGTACTATATGGAAGGTAGTCCCTTACCTTTCCATTGTTGGAATCCATTCTCCAATACTGTAAAGAATCGGATTTTCTACCGTCAAAAAACTGACACTAATACATCCTTGGTATTCATGTGCTACAAATTCAAGTGTAGGAAAACCCAACCGTTAAGGGAAAGAAGAAAATAAAGATAGAACATAATCTTACACGAATTGAATAACATATATTACTTCAATATCTAATCTTTACAACAGAAAATTTTAAATATATTTATCAGAGTTTAACTTAACCTTAACTCGGACAGTTATAAATATTGTCCATACAAATGCGGAATACAATAGTACACGAGTGTGGTGGAAATGGATAACAATCTTCAGAAGAATCTTCTTGCTTCATGCTCCAAGCTCTTTCAAAATGCTCCAAACTAAACCAGACTACTAGGCCGCCCGGAAAAATAGGGCACCTAGAGTTTAAGGGAAAGAAAATAAACTTCGGGTCAGTCATGGGACTGGTGTGAGAAACTCAAAATATGAGTATTTGAAAACAAAGGGTATCTCATAAGACCTCACCGCACACAAACACAGAACGAGTTTTACCTTATGATAACCAAAACATTTCAACATAAAATTATATGATATTATTTTTAATGACATTCTTTGAAAACCTTTCAAATAAACATATTCAAATAGCCAAAATTGTTACATTAGTTAAATTTGATGGCATAATTGGTTTACTACCAAGTCCGAAGGCACTTATCGGAGAATGGATTTCCAGTGAATAGCGAGGTAAGGAATTTCCTTCCGTATAGTACATTTTAGAGGAATGTATCGAGGATCGACATCTTCGAAACCTCCGCGAATTAGGACTGGCCTAACCACAGACCCATCTGGTGGCAGATAGAATCGAATATGGTATCACCCCGGCCATTCCTGACCTATCCGAGAGCTCTCATACCATACACCATATATTTTTTTACCCGATGTTATAGAAGCACAAAATAAATCTAGAAAGGTGATATCATACCCAAATGATTGCGATCCACTTAGCCTTAAAGCAACCCTTGTTTCACAATTCCCCATGTGTGAGGCTAGAGGTTGCGTTTACCTTTCTTAGAACATTTTTAATTAAAATGCCACATTGTCATTTCCAACAAGAGAATATTGATTTCCACAAAAGTACAAACTCAGAGCTCGTACGTCTTAGAGAAAGTTGTTAAGTATAAGAGGGGTTACCTCCTACACCACCAAACAGATGTATGTTTGTAGAGATCAATGCATTGTGATCTTAGAAATGCAATGTCAGACATTCATCCAAACAAGTTGTCCAGGAACAGGACAAACCGAAGGCACTCTCTGTAACATCCCATATCTGGAGGCCAAAAGCTAAGCGCTACAGTTGCTGCAGTCATCTATAGTATTAACTTCTGCTGACAAAATACGGTAATGCTAATGGTATCCATAATATCAGAAGCACTTGAATATGAACAAAATCACAGATTTCAAATACAACCTTTACAGATTACATTTCCAAACAAATTCATATCCAAGTTACATAATCCCATAACGTTTCCCAGGTAAAGATAAATTATAATCATTACAGATATACACCAAAAGCGACATATGACGATGCCCCCATGGTTGATCAATGCAATATAGTCATATCTGAAGTCATATACACGGTGGAAAGAGCAGAATAAACTGCAACTCCTAATTAGCTAACCGACATCCAGATGCTCGTCTTCGGAAGTTTTATTCGCCAAAACTAAAACCTGGAAACCTCAACCCTCAACCTACTCATATCAATTTTGACCACCCGAGAGTTTAAGGGGAAACAAAAACTTCGAGTCAGACATAAAGTCCAGTGTGAATAATACAGTTACATCTCGGTTTACTGGTATTAATTAAGACCACGCCGCTTAGCGGAACGGGTTTTCCCTCACTAATATCCTCTTCAAAACATATAATTTACAAATCTTTTCTTGCAACCAAACTGGTTAATCAAACTGATTCTAATAATAATAATAATAATAGCTATGTCTGTTAGGCTATAATTATGTAACTAATGGACTATCTGTCCATAAGTAATAAATGGCCTATCTGTCCGAAAACCGGGCTGACTGCCCACAAACTGGACTAACTACCCGGAAACTGGACTAACTATCCCCAAAATGGACTGACTATCCGAATCATTTTCTTAGGGTTAACTACCCTTCATCTTTTTCCTTGAAAACCTTTTCAAAATTATTTAACCTTTTAAATCATACTTATACAAGGAAAAATTCTTAGCTTTACTCTAAGCTATTTTGCCATGTTATATATACTTTACTCGAAATAATGTTGATGAACTTTAATAAGGATAACCTATCCCCACAAAATAAGTTAAAACCCTTTTTAACTTAAAAACACTTAGTCTATGCTACCTAGTTAGTATATTCGAACCCTTTGTTTAAAAAATTTAAACAACCCTTTCGAAACCCTTTAAAGTAACCGTTTCGAAACCATTAAAAGCCTTTCCTTCGAAAGCATTTAAACATTATACATCCTTCTTTACAACTTTTAAACCATGCCTTTCGAAAACATTGGAGAAAACTTTCCTCTTAGACCTTTCGAAACCATTAGGAAACCTTCCTTTAAAACCTTTTGAAATCATTGGGGAACCATCCCTTCGAAACCTGCATTAAAAACACTTTCGAAAACATTTAAACACCGAACCTTTCGAAAGCCTTTGGGTTCAATTTAAACATGTGGAAACCTTTCGAAACCATTCAAAAATTTACCCCTTCGAAACCTTTGAAAACCATTTCTATCGAAACCATTTGGATTATGCCTTCAAGTAGAGCAAAAGGATCAAAAACCTATTAAAGTCGAAAGCATTCCTTTCAAAATCATTCCTAAGTAAAGAAGTGATGATGTCGAAACCATCACTTTGAAAGCATTGGAGAAGTGGTCATGTTTAAAAAGCAGAACAAAGCAAAGCAACCCTTTCGAAACCAATATGGGTCGAAAGGTAGAAAGAAACAGTCAGGGGTTTCGACCCAGTCGAAAGCATTTATTTAAGAACAAAGGCGCAACCCAATCGAAATCATTTATTTAAAACCATTTAACCTGGTTGAAAGCTAACCAAGTAGAAAGCTATTCAGTCGAAAGCAAGCAGGCGCATTTTCATTTAAAAGTAAAGTATCGCTTTAACCCTTTCGAAACCCCTGGTTTCGACCCTATACCTTCTGCCTATGTACAATTCACTACGTACCAGTTAATTGATACCACATGCATTGGTTTCGATGGAGTCGGATGCGAAAGCCTGGTGCCGAAAGCATCGAAACAGTAAAAACCATGTAGATTAGTCCTCTTTAAACTATTTCTTTGTACCTAACCTGCCTTGTTTGTCAAATTGTGATTGGTTGCAAGTTTCTCTTTTCTAAAAGTACTGCCGACTTTCCGGAAATAACAATTTTATTTATTTATAAAATGCCCCTTCTCCTTTTATAAATATATAAAACATTTAAGTCCCATACCTTAAGTAATTTTATATACCCACTAAAACACCAAGGAAAATTCTAAAAAAATTCCGGAAAATCACTTTTTATATATTTTCTAACATATACAAATTTCAGACCCAAACCATTAATTATTTAATAGTAAATAATTTTTAACCCAAATAATGTTTCCTTTACAAGAAAATCTATGCAAAATCCAAATAAATTCTGAAAATTGAAACCCATCTCTATAATATTTTTTCTGGTCTATATAAAAATTCACAAGGCATTTGGATGTCATTTGATAGGGTTTTTACCTTAAAACATGTCATAAAGTCTGTATGAGCAAACAACAATCATCAATAAGTGTATATAATCATTCCATCATTCAAAAACATGGCAAATCAATGCAAATAAGCTCGGATTCAACTTAAAACTGAAAACAATAAGAAATTTGAGATGTAGTCATTATTCACCTTAGCTTTAGAGATTAAGGTGATTGAGATTTGAATTGATTTGATTTGATTTAGCTTCTTCCTTAGCTTTTCTTAATCTTCGTCCACTTTCTCTTGCTAATGGTGGCCGGCCTCAAGTTTAAAAATTTTGATAAATGAAAAATGAACGTGCATGGAGATACACGGCCAAGGTTAAAGGGTATAAGAATGGCTTCTTTCCTATTTTACCCCTCCTCTATTTCATTTTAACTCTTATTTTAATTCATTGGTTAAAGGTAAGGCTACCCCTCAATAAAATCAAATTTCAATCCCATAATCAACACATTATTTAATTTAATTTAACTAATTAAATATCCTAAATAATGTTACCAAAAACGTAGGGTGTTACACTCTCCTACCACATCCTATAGGGCATTATCCCTAGGATTAGTAGCGAGTAGTCATGGCATACAAATATCCTAGAATGAAGGTACCATTGCTATTTATTTATCTTGGGAGCTACTCCGAAATTATCGACAAGCAGTCCTTCCGTTATGAAAATCACCGCCTTCATCTTCATTCTCTTTAACATGTCTTCACTTTCGAAGTCGTAAATTGATTATGAAGTGGTTTTAAGATAAGAATTACTCAAATCCGACCCCGGTTCCTTCGAACCAATCATCGATAAAAAGATGTTAATTAGGCGAGTGATTAATATTCCATTAATTAGTATCTTTTTATCCACAATATCTTCTTAGAGATATATATCTTTTTAAATCCATTTCTTTTCAGTATACACGGGATCATTAAACCTCCTCCTTTATCAAATCTTTATTTAATTAAAACCCTTCTTTTTTAAAATCTTGGAATAATTTCAAATCATTTCTGCCTTTACTTAGGAAAATATCTCCAAATCATTTATTTAGATGTTAACAAAGATTTCCAAATCATAACTTTAAAC
This sequence comes from Allium fistulosum, assembly GCA_030737815.1. Lineage (NCBI taxonomy): Eukaryota > Viridiplantae > Streptophyta > Magnoliopsida > Asparagales > Amaryllidaceae > Allium > Allium fistulosum. The sequence goes on along the minus strand of CM060907.1, from coordinate 415,389,144 downwards.
GGGTCAAAAACGATGTTATTTAAGACATCGTTTACTGTAAACCCAAAATAATTAAATTTGAGTAAAAGGATCCATAGGAATTAAAATACCCAAGTCATTTATTTAAATCTTGACAAAAGATTTCTTATTTCCAACACATATCTTTTAATAGGTTAAAACCATGTTATCTAAGATGGTAAATCCATATTAGTTAGTATCCGAGTAAAATGGATCCATAGAAATTATACTAATTCTTCTCAACATTAATTTATGTATTCAACCTTTACTATCCATTGAATAGCGGTGAAATCACCTTTTAAATTTACATGGATAGTATGGGTTCCCTCCTTAAAATTTAATACCAAGTATAAGAAGATTATCTTTATTCAATCCAAGTTGTATTAAATTTGGAAAAATTACATCTTTTATACTTGCCTTGTTTCTGACATTTAGACCTTATTTATTCCTCACATTGGAAGGAGGCCAAGTAAGCCAAGGCACTTGTTGCTCCTGAACATCTCCTTAGTTTAAACACCTCCCATCCCGATCTCACGAATGGAGAAATCCAGTCTACTCATCGGCTTTTAGAGCCAAGATTAAATTACTTAATTATAACAGCTTTTCTTCAAATCATTTATTTAAGTCCTTTAAAATAAATTATAAAATCTCCAAATTATCTTTAAAATACTTTATTTGAAAACATTTATATAAGATTTGGGAAAGAATACTTAAGTTTAAAACCATATTTCAAAAGTTATTAAATGCGCTACGAATAATGCTTTTAAGCTTATTTGATAAAAACAAATTTTCGATCATTTGGAAATCCATTTTTATAACTCAAATCTCTTTTAAAACATTTTAAAATATTTATAAATTTATTCCATATTTTTAAAGAATTAAAATATCATTTAAAAAGAATTTGTCGCTTCAGTTTCTAAATAGCCAAACTGCGGTTATTTTGAAAATTTGTTTGCACATATTTCAAAGTCTACTAAACGATATGTAACAACCCGGAATTTAAGTCATTTGATTTTGAATATTAAAAAATTTTAATTATTAAAATATTGGTTTAAAAAGGTTTAGTGTAGGGATTATTTTAAAAGTTAATATTTGGAATTCAAATATAAGGATTGTTTAAAATATTGAATTGAGAATTAATATTTGAATCGTGTTTCAATACGAGATTTACAATTGAATGTTAATTTTAATTGATTAAATGGAATTGTTCAACTACTTTCAAATATAAATAATAATAGTGAATTCAATTTGTAAAATTATTTACAGTAATAAATGGTTCAAATAAATAATCATATAATTTATTTTTATTTTTACAACTCGATTTTGGTTGACATATTTTTAATTTATTTTATTTGATTTTTTTCATGAATTTTAATTTGGAAAATAATTAAATTGTCATTTGACGATTTTTGGCAAGCGACATTGTTCTTGTGATTTTACAGAACTTAATAACCAGTGTATATTATTATTATTTTGAAGTTGCATCGCTATTCTGAGCACGACCATATTTTTGTTTGTTGTTCGGGGTTCATAGGTGAATAGAAATCTGTGCGCCGAGATGCCGAAATTTGCAAATTATATATATATATATAAGTCAACACTTCATACCAGCACACATTTTCTCCAATTCGTACTTCTCATTTCAAATTCATGTCAGTAAACCAAAAGAAGAAAAAGAAAGATATTCATATCTTCTTATAAAATTTAAGTAAAATGTTTAAAAAGTCAAATAAAATTAAAAGCTTTGATCTTTGAGTGTAAAAAGCTTAGATCTCCAAGTCGATGGGTTCTGGCGAGTCACGTGTAGCGATATAGAATTTCAGTCATTTGAATTTGAAATATTTAATTGATTTTAAATATTAAGAAGTTAACTTTATAAGTCAAAACCGCTTAAATTTCAAATATAGCGATTTATTTGATAATGTGAATTGTTAAATTTAATAATTGGAACTGTTTAAATAATTGAATCTTGAATTTAATATGAATGAAAATAATTTTGAAAGCTGATTAAAATTCTATTTATGTAAAAATGAAGATAGTAAACTTTTAATAGATATGTGTGTGTTGTGAATGTTGTAGGGAGGGATCTGGATGGATTTATACCAAGGTTCAAAATTCTGTTTTCCGTTTCCGTTCTGGCAATTGGTAATTTTAAATTTCCCGATTCCATTTTAGAAGTTCCACTTTAATTCTGGTTTTCTAATTTCGATACTTTTTTTGCTTTAATTTGCTATATACGCTAATAAATGTCCAATACTGTTATAAATTTATAGTACATTTTTTACATTATATATGAAATACACACTTTAATTAAAAATCCATTGTGTAAGATTCTATATAGTTCATTTGGGATTTTAAAACTTTGATCAATTTTGAAAATTTTGAATTTTTTATTATGATTCCATGTAAAGTAACAAAAGAATAACAACTTTTTTTATGAAACTATATGATTTCTTCTCCATTTATTTATTGTCTCGATTAATTTGTTTTCTTTTTTTTAATTATTATATATTTGTTGTATTTTTATAATTTTTTATAATTTTTTTTCAATATTTGAAATGAAAATCCGGAATTTAAACCGGAAATAGAATTTTGACCGGATTCCGTTTCGGTTATGAGCGGAACCGGAACGAAATCACTGGAATAATCAGAATTCCGCTGGAATTTCGAGCCATGGTATTACTGCCATATACACTCGAAAATAGAGATAAACTTGAAACCCTCTTAAGCTAACCTGTTATATATTCAAAGTCTATGCATTTGAAAGTCGCATATATGCAAACATTTAAGATAAAATTGATTTATCAAAGAAATATGGGTGAGATCACCCTTACTCTAAAATTTGGTACGTTAACAGTTCAAAAACCCAACACATTTGAAACATTATGCATCCGAAATTTGATATACTTGATACCATATACATATTAAAAACTATATATATTCATTCAAAACTTGTATATATGACAAACTTTATATATTTGAAAACTCATATATACTCAAAACTGTTATATCAAAAATTTGATATATTCGAAACTGTTATATATGAAACTTATATATATATTCGAAAGTTTATATACACGAAATCGTATATATCCAAAGCTTATTCTTTGAAACCTGTATGTGCAGAAAACTATGTATATTTGAAACTCATATATATACGAAGTAGTATGCATTCGAAAACTCTCATATATTTTAGAAGCTGACATTTCAAAAGCTTATATATTTGGAACCCAAATATATGTTCAGAGCTTTTTATTTTCAAAACATGTGTCATAACCAAAACTAGATGATGCATTCAGAACCACTGACATGGCCGAAATCATCCAATTCATTCGAAACATCAGACATGGCCGACGTCACTTGATGTACTCGAAACCTCAGACATGGCCGACTTCACCTTATGCATTTAAAACCTTAGACATGGCTGACATCGGCTGATGTTTTTGAAACCTTCGGATATAAGTTTGACATTAATATTTTATTATAAACCGACTACCATGCCTTATTTATGATACCACAAGTTCGAAACCATCTGATCATGTAAGTTCGACACCATCTGATCCTATAATTTTGAAACCATCTAATTCCATAAGCTCGAAACCTCGTATAAACTTGGCACTTGACATTTGCATCCGCCATTGTATAAATTTAATACTGTTGGGCTCCGAATGATGCTGAAGAGAGCGAATTATTGAACCCGAAATGAAGAGGAAGATTATAAGGTGGTTGATTTTATCCTTTTTTTTTGAATGCTAGTGGAGGAGAGGGAAGGCAGAAAAATGATGAGAGAAAAGAATAGATTGTTTGTATAGGAAGGTGGCAGAATAAGTAAGAGGAGATCACCTGATGAGACATGTCATAAATGAATGGATTTCTTAGATGAGTGAATGGACGTGGGATATCGTTAATGAAGGGGATGTCGAAAATAGTGAATGGATGCACGACAAATTTCGAATGCTGAATGAGCCGTCCAACAAATTTTGTCTATCACCTACAAACATTAAATATTAATAGTGGTGAATTTCCATATTTAAAACTCAATAAGGATCGGAAAAAATTCTCCAAAACATATAAAATTCAAATTATATGGTATTTTTTTATTATCCAAAAACACAAAGGTTCGGGCCCGCTTCTAGCACCAAAATATTGAATCAAAAATTGCTTTAACACAAAAGATGTTGTACAAGGAGGTATATTTGTGGAAATTCCAATAATACCCCTTGGTTTCGAATTATTTACGAAATCATTTGAAACTTAAATCATGTGTTCAAATGTAAAACAGGCAAGGCAAAAATAAGCTATAGATCTTGATTTATTGTCATTGGACACAATAGACAATGTGCACAAGTCATATCTCTTGTTCAATATTAAGGCATTTTACAAAACAAGTCAAGTATGTAAATTTCTAATTGTCCAAGTCCTTTAGTGCATATGTCCATGTCATCTTCTTTGTCATTGGCCATTTTCCATTAAAATGATTCAATCATTGAAATTCTTGTAATACAAAGATCTATAATAAATAAACAATGTAACCAGATGATTTAATTGTAAATGTATTTAATTTAGTCAATTAAAAAAATAAAGTTACATGAAAAAAGCTCCAAGAAATACAAAGATCTACAATAAATAAACAAAGTAACTAGATGATAACATAGGTCTTGTTTATGGGCCAAGTTGTTGATCTATCTAATTAAAGATAATATGGTGCTCTAATGTTATTTCATGATTGTGTGATCTTTTATGTAATGTTGATCATCATTGTTATGTTTGGATTACTATGTTTGTATATTATGATTTTTTCTTTTCATCTTCATTCGACTTCCAAGGTTAAATCTTGATTCTTTTGCATTAATTTGTGCTGACTCTTTTCTGGAGAATTTATAATTCTTTACTTGGAAGCCCTTATATAAATAAATGCGGATATTAAATTAAAACATACTACTATCTCCAACAGAAACTAGTTTACATATTAAATTTTTATCCATATGATTTCCCAAAAGGAAATAGGTTTCAATTTTCATTTATATGCTGAGGAAATTAAAATTTTAGTAGAAATCTCGATATTAATATATTCGAAAATGTTACTGATTTTTACTTCTTCTAATTTCTAGGCCATTTATCCAAATTTAACAAGTTGTATATGTTTTCTAACTGTAAATGACATTCTAGATGCAATGGAATAGGTTCTGAAGCCTAATTCCATCTCTTTTAGAAATTTATTATTTTTTTCTTTATGTAAAATTATGATTTTGTTATTTTTACTTTAATTATTTAATTTCATAAAATTACATGGTGTTACAGAATGTTGTTTGTCACAAACTAATAACAATAATAAATCAATTAATAAAACTATTATGTTAATTTATCCATAAAAGTAATTTATAACTTTTAAAAATTATTTCAACAAGTTATTTTTGGTCGAAAATTGAGAGTTGCGGTTGTGTGAATCCTAAGTGCAAATGTAGCCATTAGTAATATTTAAATAATTTAATAAAGCTTGTATGGATTTTGCTGAAGTGTGATAGTTTGACACGAGTTTAATTTCTTATAGATTACATATTTGAAATCCAATTTCTTATCTATTAAAGCGACACCTTTAGGCAATGATATATTGTGCACGTTTTCTTTTCATCATCACTATATCATTTAGATATCCATAGTTCGCTCAATGGTTAAAACTCTAATAATATTCATGTTTAATATGAATTCCACTACTAATTTCCATGTCCAAACCGATAACAATTATCGATTAACTGAATTGCTTTGGTCAAAATCTTTGACTTATGTTGACTACCAATTACGGTGATACCAACCTTCTATTTGAAGGAGAAGAATCCTCTCTTGAATAGTATTTAACTTCAAGATGTTCAATTTATATCCAACGTCACATGAGATCTTCTATTTGACTTTTTTGATTTATAGTATTTTCAAATCAAAAGACTATCGCACAACATTATGTGAGAACTTCTATTTGACTTTTAACCTATATAAGACTCTTGGTGCATCGTTCTATAATTGTTCTAAACAATTTCACATATGTAACCCCTTAGTCTCCTCAACGATAATGGTTAATTCATTATTCATATTCATTATATGAAAAGTCTTACATACACTAATCTCAATGGATATATCATTATCTCATTCTTGACACATCTTGTAACGTCACGGATTTTCGCGTTCGAAAATCGACATCCATACTTCACATCGTACTCGAATGCCGTAGATTCGACCGTTCAAATCCGAGTCGCCGGAGCTTATAACAACATTAAGTAAACAACACAGCGGAATAAAAAGAATAATACATTGATATACAATATCTGATACAACAGAGTGATACAATGAATATCAATATACATTAGAGATATGATACAACAAATAGCAGCGGAAAAGAAAATGATAACATCAGCAGCGGATAATCTTCATCTTCAAAGCACCAATCCCGAAATAGCTTGAACTCTCAATAACGATGCACAAAGATAAGCAAGTGCAGTCCATATCCAAAGACTGAACTAGCTCCAGAAAATCTACTAATCCTGACTATCTGAAAAACCAAACTCTAGACTGCTCGTGTAGAAAAATTTTGAGCACCTAGAGTTTAGGAAAGAAAAAATAAACTCCGTATCAGTCATGGGACTGGTGTGAGCAACAAAAACAGTTTATCTTTAAAACAATCAACAAAAGATTTTAAAGTCAATTCGCAATGCTTTTGGAAAATGAAACTACCATAAGACCTCCCGCCACACACACAATGCAAACGCAGAATTGGAGGAGATTTCTTCTTATGATAGTCAAAGATGCTTACTACGCAAAATCAAATCTTTTTGATATTATTATTAGTGCATAGTGTAGAAATCATTTCGAAAGTAAAATATCAATCTTAGCCAACATACGACCAGTATCGTATGCCTACTATAGCTACCATCTAAACAGTAGTGACCACCGTACGTAAATGGCAGGTTCTACAACTAATACCGTACAAAGTTCGTATTGGAAGATGGATTTCCAACAAATGGTCAAGCTAAGGAACTTCCTATGCCACGAAGGAACGCCTCTGGAATGACGTCCCGAGAACCTAACCGGATCTCTGCCAACACAAGGTCGGGTTACCCCTAACTGGGTAACTACTGACACGAATATGTCATCCCCCGATCGTAACCGATCTTCCCGAGGATCCTCGATTCCAACAACCACATAAAAATAATAATGCAGCAACCACATAGGTTAAGTATCTGGGCTCCTTACCATGATACAACCTCTATCCAGAAGGAATGACATACACTAAAGGGGCGCTACCCCCTAATAAACTTGCCGCATCTTTCCTGTTTTGACCATTTCCGGGGTGTGAGGTCTGACGAAGTCTCGTCCACAAAGCTACGCTTTGTCACAAAGCCATGCTTCGGGTCAAACAAATGATCAAAGTAATGATCACAAAGATATAAAATCAAACAAATGATCATATCACAAATGATCAAACAATGATCATTACACAGCAACACTCAGCATGTCACATTACCAAATTGGGAATATATCGCTGATAAATTTCAACTACATAACCTCTAAGCTCGTACGTCTCAGAGAAGGGTGTTAAGCTAAGAGAATAAATTCTCCGCCACCAACAGAAATGTATTTGAAAGAAATCGGCTTTATATCTCAAAGTGTAATGTCAGACATGTAACCATACAAGTCTGTACCGGGTTCGAACAGAACCGAAGGCACTTCTTACGAAGCCCTTGCAATTCCAGGTATTCACAATCTCGATCGGATTTCCCATCACTTAGGGGATCTCTATACCAGGAGCGACCCAGTGCAGAGACAATCGACGAGTTACCCTTTCGTTCTCGTGAATATCCGGTCTTCAACACCGGTCTTCAAATGCTATCCATATACGACATATCACTATTCGAAATGGGTTATATGACACAATTGTCTTTTCCCGGCTAACCCGAATAGTGAGCGCAATATTTAAAAATATATGGATATTGGGATTTCAATTAAGTCACAACTTATTACCCAAACTTCTCTTTTCAAATGGTTTAACAAATTACCATTTTAATCTTTTTAAAACAAAAAGATTCAATTCACAAAGTTCACTTAATTTCACAAAGATTCATTCACAGATTTTCCAAATCGATTTCCATTTCAATTTAATTAATTCGTTAAATCTTTAAATCAAAGATTTAACAAATAGCTTTCAAAACAATTTCATTTCGGATGGTTTAAACAAATCATCATTTTAAATCTGTTAAAAATAAACAGATTCAATTCATAGCTTTCAAAAAGAATTCATTCATAACTTGGAAAAACATTTTTCAATTCAATCTTGAAATTCCTTTACCTAATTTGGAATTTCATTTCTTATCTGAAAGCTTTTATTTTTTGAAAACAAACAGTTTTCATTTTGGAAATCTGATTCATTTATACGAGTTAAGGTTCTTGGGTTAAATCTAAATTCTCAAAATTATACTTTTAAAATAGTTTAATTTCATATAAACTCATAAATAAGTTGAACAGCCTTTTTTTAAACCCTAGTTTCCAAATCATAGAATTCAACCTTAAATCTTGAATTTAAGTTTAAATCAAATTATTTAAACTTCAAAACTTTATCAAATTATTCAAAAATAAGTCTTATCTTTGAAACTCCATTTCAAAAGCTTTTCACTTTAAACCGAAATTTCCAATTTCAAAATCAATTGAAATTAAAATTTCAATTTCAAAAACATCAAATTTACATAATCTGTGACTTAACCGATTTCCACGTGAAATCCATATTTGTGTGTATGGTGTAGTCCAGGGGTTTTACACACAATAGTGCACATCAATCACTACAGATATATCGATAAGCGGTAAAGTCGATAACGCTTATCTTCATTCACGGATTCATAGATAAAATAAATTTATCAGTCACAAAGATTCACTATTACAATTCGATGTGGGTTTCGGATAACCAACTGGAATCCGACTCCCTGTCACATCGAAATTCAAGTGTAGTTTTACGGGCCAAGGGTTTCATATTCACATAGTAATATATCACAGAAATAGAAATCACAGCTTAGTACAAAACATAACATAGCATCTCATCACATAACTAATATATCAACCCATCACATAGCATGTAATAAAATATCAAACATCTACAAGTAAGATCAGTTAATTGTTTGAGTAATCCAAATCAGTTTTAATTACTTACGAAAATTACTAATCCTGGTTAATTAACATTAATAAATTTCAGATCATTTTGATTAATTATTCTTTAATCATTTATTAATTAACCGTTAACAATAAATAAATTAACCTTTAATTATAATTCATCAACCTTTAATTATTTAAATAATTAATCTTTAATGAAAAATTTCACCATTTAATTGATTGTCTTTAATTAATAAATTAACCCTTAATTAATTACCATTTAATTAATTATCCTTAATTATAAATCAATTAGATTTAAATTAATAATTAATTTATCTTTAGTTAATTATAAATCATTAATCAATATAAATTTACTTAACTTTTAAGTTAACAAATTAAAACATTAAATCAACTTCTTAATTACTTAATGGTTTTACTTAAAATAAACCCCTTTCAAATATAAGTTTAAAACATTTAAATTAAACTTAATTAACTAAGAAATATTTTTATTTCAAAACCTTTAATTTAAACCTTCTAAAACTTGATCTATTCACAAACTAAGTTTTCAGACAAACTTGAATTTATTAATTAAACTTTGATTTTGAATTGGGAGCAAATAGTTTTCCAAAGAAACCTGTAACAACTTAAATACCCGAGCCCCTCTTCTATTTGCTTCGAGCAAAAATTCGAAACACACGAGAATTTCTCGAGTCATTTCCCAGCTCCTCTCTTCCCTTATTTCTCTGTCTTTATTTAGTTAAGTGTTTTAAATATGTTAATTTATACCCTCTGCGAACTCGAGAAGAACCCGGGGAAAAACTTTCACTTGCTCGAGTTCTAACTCGAGCCACCCCCACGCTAACCACCTGACACCAACAACCACGCCGTGCACGTGCACACGAGCTCGCCTACGTTCTGGCCATCGCCACCATCTTCCACACGTCAGCGACAACCTGCCCTAACCTCCAGACCATCCAGGAACCCAAAACAACGACGAACTTGCAAAAGAGAAATCTGACCCATCCTGGAACAAACACGATCGTCAACAAACGCCTCGTACTATCGCCTCAGGCCACCCGAGGCCTCGAAATTCTGGTCAAAGCTTCGCTTGACCTCAACGAACTAGTTTCCACACTCGCGATTCACTCCGGTTATCGATCGACTATGCAACAACCTCGAAAACAAAGACCACCCATATTAATGTAGAAACCCTACTACCTTCAATTCCGATCACCTCGGCCAATAAGAAAATCCACTTGCATTTTTCCTGCACTCCCCATCACTTAGACCTTCTCCAGTCCCAATCACCTCGCTTGATTTATCGCCGATCGACGGCGATTTACGAAAAAGCGAATTCCGTTCAACATTCAATTTCTTATAATTTATAAAACTAAAAATCTTGATATGTTGTTCTAAAATCATGGTTTTCTATCTTGAATTTGGTTATGAAATCCAAATATGAATTCATGAACATCGAATTTTGACTGATATTTGATTTCTACTGTGAATTGATATATTTTTTTGATAGTTGCTGCATATAAATTCTCGAAATCATTTTTTTATTTGAACCAGGTGGGTACACACGCTTTTCTCTTAAAGATCAATACTTAAATCCTTTTAGATTGTGGGATAAAAAAAAATTCTTGAATTTAGTTAGTCTGTCATTAAACAGAGAGACAGACATGCATTCAACAATATATACATATATGTACACACAGACGTGCATGTACATTAACATTCATACAAACCACTTCAAAGATATCATAGCAGATTCTAATTCAAAGAAAGTAATTTGCTTACCATGTTGTTCCAAAGGAAGAAAACAGAGCTTGACTATTGGAAACAGACTTTGAAACTGGCAAGTTGAAATCTCCTTGATTTCTCTGGTTTGTATAAATTTGTTGTTTGAGTTGTAGTTTGTTTAAGCTTTGCAATGGCATTCTTTTTAGAGGTGCTCAGCTTATAGGAACGAACTGAAGATGAAGTTGATTGATATATATAAAAGGAAGTTTACAGGCTATGATATGGTTTTATTTTGTACAGTATGTTAAAATATTGTTTGTACAATATGTTATAATGTTGTTTGTACTATGGCATGGCTGAAGTGTTCTTATTTCATGGCTAAAGAGTAAATGGCATTTAATGCCTGTCCTTCCTTTGTTAGCTTACATATCAATATTTGTTTTCCCTACTTGCCTACTCATCTCTTTTATTTGCTTTGAATTTCTGTAACTCGGCTGATGTATAGGAAATGAGTGTATTAAGGTGAAAACATTATTTGTTGACTAAAGATATTATTCTATAACCTGAAATTAAGTTTACATTCCAGCTAAGATGAACCAGTTCGTGTTGAGGAGATGGGCATTAAATGCAAATCCTATTTTGTTTACACTTATACTATTTGTTATGTATGTATATGTATAGTTTGTATTGTACACAAATGTTTTGTTGTTTCTTATCTTGCTTTCCCAGGTTGATACATTCTTTTGTATGCTAGAGTTATGGCGATATTTTGTTTATAGGCTGAGATGATATTTTATTTCATTTTTGAGTTTTACCCCTTAAAGGTATTTATTTCTATTTATTTGTTGTTAGAATTTGTTAATGTGTTTAATTTATATTTCATAGTTATCTTATATACTTGTCTTCATATTTATTGTCTTATATTTATTTTTATTTCTAACATAAATCACCTATTCTAATATTTATTATTATAATTTATCTTTGGCCCATTTATTTACAATTTAAATTCAAATCAAATATATCTATATATTTATTATTTTCAAATTCACTCGTATATGCCCAAATACATATATACACATATATATACAATATTTATTAAATTTAAATGATTTATACAAAATATATTTGAATATCGGGGAAACTCGCAATTAATTAATCCATTTAAAAATAAATTTTACAAATTTTTATTCAAAAATTCATTTAATTATCATTAAATTTAATTAAAATCTTGGGTCGTTACACATCTAGACCACAAACTGAAGGATAATTATTTATTTTATTCAATTCAATACTCATGGTTACGAATACATTCGTAACTGCAATTAGTTAAATACTATTCCTAAGGATTTTCTACTTCAATGTATTTATAACATTATTTATACCATAATTTAATATTATGAATTATTTTTTCACTCTTTCATCGAATTTTTTTCAATTTTTGTACTTTCAAATTCAAATATCTAAAGGTGGAACCCAGTGCATGCGGCTTTCGCATGATAGCGGGATTTGAGGAGGTCGATAACGTAAGCAGTATTTCCCTCGCATTGCGATGAAGCTGTTTTCAGACTCGAACCTGGACGTCCAAATCACCATGCAGATGACCTAACCGTTGCACCAAGGCTCCACCTCTTCAAATTCAAATCTCTAATTTTGATTTTTTTGATTAAAATTTTCAAATTTGAGTTTCAATATTCAAATTTAAAATTTATATATTTTCAGATTTTCAAAATTTCAAACTCAATTCTAGTTTCAAAAATTTTTAAAAATTATTATCATTTTATTTCAACTAAAATTAACGAAGCATTGAAATAAAAATATTTTTTAGAAATTATTTAGCCGATGGTCTTTTGTATTAGTTGGCTTTATTAAAGGTAGATATTCTTATTCAATTATTTATACTACTGTGTAACCCGTGCATTGCATACGTTAAAATTATTAAAAAATAGTCTTTAAAATTTAATTATTGTTAAAAATTGAATTTTTTTAAGTGTATATGATGAATTTATTGAAATAAAGGAATTTATAATTTGAAATAACATGCAATGCTCAGACGTAAGGCAGAGGGTCGCTAACCACATATTTTAGTTGGAATTATTATCCTAACTCGGTAATAGCAAACATAATATATATGTATGTGTGTGAGTGTGTAGTTTGCTATTACTATATATTTAAATAATTAATGCTATGTAAAACGCGTATTTTTTTTGTAAATGGATGAAGAAAAATGAATTTACCATTTATATTAATATGAATATTGTATATATATTTTTAAGGATTTATAGTGAAATAACAAATATTACATAATTGAATATATTTAAATATTTTAAATCAATGATCAACTTAACTAAGTAAATATATGGATTAGAAAGTTGGGAAAAAATGAGAAGAGCTTTGTATATAATTGTAGTTGAGAAGAACATCTTACAATCAACTATCTCCACATGAACTTTTATTCATTATTTGAAATTTCAATTAGTAAACTTATTTTTAACTTTGTAGTTGATTATAAATTTCATTGTTGTAGGAGTGTTATGTTTACATCTTCATTATTTGTAAAAAAAGAAAAGAAAATTGTACTGTTAATTTGAGTTAAGTGTCGGGTAAGTTTTAATATCACGTTGAAAATGAGATTGTCTACATAACCTAATTTTTATTAGAGTAATCCATGCTTCCACACCCATGTTGTAAAATATAAATTTATCCTTTAGAAGTTGTGAAAAATGGAATTTAGTAATGCAATGTATGATATTTTTTTGAGATAAATGAATTATAAATTAAAAAATATATTATTATTTGTGTTTACATTTTATGTTATGCGATTCATATATCTTTACATAAGAATAAAAATAATAATTTTATCATCTTCACTTGTATATATGAATGTTATATACATACTTAATCGGTATATTTTAAGATTCATTAGATGAATTAATAAATACTAGTTATTTGAATTTATCTGAATGATTTAAAATAAATATGAAATAATTAGTTAAATACATGGATATGAGTAAAAATTATTAGAAGAGAATTGAGAAGGGTTTGTAAGTACCTATGGAAATTTAAAATATAGCTGTTTGAAGCTAAAAATATAATTTTTCAACGTAATGCATGATAACTTCATTGATATAAACCAATTATAAAATGAATTGGTTATTATTGTTGGTGTATATAAATTATGCTATGTGATTTACATATCTTTATATGCAAATGTAAATTTTGTTTTACCAGTTTGTTGATGCTACTATGATATACTATTGAAATTGTTTATATTTTAGGATTTACATGACATATCGAATATTCATTAATTAGCCGAGTTTATCAAATGGTTTAAATTTTTGAATTACATAATTAATTTAAATGTATGTACTTAAATGTAATATAATAGAAGAAAAATAAGAAGGCATCTGTGAATAATTATAGAAAATTTTAAAAGTATGTATTTGACTATAATTTGGCATTAGAAGTTTAGCAGAATAAAAGTGATAAATTATAAAAATTTAAAAGTAAAATATCTAGAGAGAATTAATGAGAGTAGAGAAGGCTCCTACAATTAATAAGAAAGCTTGAATTTTGTCAGGATAAAAGAGTTATAATTAAAATTACTATATTTATAACCGTGTATTTTTGTTATGCGATCTGTATATTTTTATACTTGAATAAAAATTAACTTATCATTTTTATTGATAAAAATGAGTTATATATCGATTTATTATTTTTTAGGATTTATTATTTATCAATCAAATAAATGAAAATAAGCATTCTTAATAAATTTTGAAATTAATATTTATATAAAATTTCATAAATAAATATTCATGTACGTATATTCTAAAATTGACATTTAGGTTTTGAAACATTTGACTAAAAGATAAATGATGTATATATTAAATTTTAAATATTACTTGAGAGAATGACGACAAAGACCTAAAAATAGAAGTGTAATACCAAAGACTCAATGTATTTGTATGCATTTATAGTTCTTGCAGCACATATTTATCAATATAATCATATGGTATTATTAGAGTGATAAAAAATATTTATTTAACTACTAAAAGAAATATTAAGTGAAAATAAGACCCGGACCGTTACAAATCGCATTGTCATTTTAAATATGTAAAAAAAATGATTTTTAATCCATTGTTTCATACCTTACTATTTTTATTTTAGAATAACACTTTCAAAAAATATTTAATATTTATGTAAAAAAAGATAATAAAATGTAAAAGAAAAATATTTCTAATCAAAATATGTTATAATTCTTGTCCATTGATTAACTCAGATTACGAATATAAATAATTAAAATGTAATTTTTTGTACAAAAATGTACTAATTGAAAATATTTATTCTATTTTAAATATTACATAATACAAACATTCATCACATCATTAATTGTAAGGTTATTCTTCATAAAATATAATTGAATAATGATAAAGAGTCCATTTGACGTACCAATTTTATGAAGGAAAAACGTTATATATGTTTGTAATGATGTATCAACTTTGAAAACAAATTTTTTGTTCGTATGTGTTTGTAATGAAATAACAACTTTAGAAAGAAAAAATTATGTACATATTTCTTTATATTAAATAACTAATTTTAGATTCATGAACTTAAATGTAGAAAAATGTAAAGGTGTCAAAGATAATTTTGTATATAATTGTGAAGATATAAATTGTATGGACTTGAATGAAAATATAGTTTTACCATTTATGTCAGTACAAATACAGTATACACATTGAATTATCATTTTTTATGATTTATTAGATTAATTAATAAATAATTATTAATTGGATTTAGTTGAATAATTTGAATTCAGGATCAATTAATAAATTCAATTAGACGGACTTGAATGTAAAATAATATAAGAAAACTTAGGAGAAATCTACAAATAACTGTAAAAATTATTGAATGTTGGCATTTAAATGCAAAATGATAGGAGATAATTGTTGAGAAAAATCTCTTCAAATGATCCGTCTAAGAGAATAAAATTATTTAAACAATATTTAATTATAAAAGGTTCAAAATTCTGGGTCGTTACAATCCATATTCAACTCTATAATCCAAATACAAAGTCCTTAGTTCAATAATAATAATTATTATTAATCGAAATGCACTAGCCAAAGGTTTTGACTTTGAGATGAGTTCAGTTGACCATGATACTAACCTCGTATAACTGATGGGACGAATCCTCTCTTGAATTGTGTTTCACTTCCAACGCTTCCACTTGATCCAACTATAGTCATTCGATGGACGTCATGCCACGATTTAATTATAATCAAAGCGGAACTTCCACATGAAGATTAACAGTATTCTCAAGTCAAGAGAACTCTATAATTTTGTCACATCGGTATTTTCTGTTTGACCTTAGTTATATTAATCATAGAAAATTATTGAGTGGGTCAATCCATAGTTATCCAATAACTATCAGTACATAACCCCTTGGTGCCCCCACCAGTCATGAATAATACACTGTCCAACATTTAGAGAGTGTTGCATACACTAGTCTCGAAGGATGCATCGATATCCAATCTCGATACATGATAACTAGGAATATTTAAAACGGTACGTTGATTTTATTGTGATACATCACTCATGATTACAACACTTTGTAAGTACTATCACAAAACATACCATTTATAGATTTTTTATTAAATATACTTTTAATTAAATTAATTAATATAACATATTATATCAAATATTTAATAGAAATAAAACATCTTTTGTTTCGAACAAGATTGGTTATCGAGTTAGATATATGTAATAAATTACATAGTTGCCCCTAGGGCATACCCCTAACTCTATCACGGTTAATGGTCAAAACTCTAATAATATCCATATTTGATTGCAAATTGCACTACTAATGTCCATGTTCAATCCGATAACAAATGTCAATTAACCGAATTGCATTGGCCAAAGTCTTTGAATTTACGTTGACTACCAATTATGGTGATATCAACTTTCTATTCGAAGGAGAAGAATCCTCTCTTGAACAATGTTTCACTTCAAGTGATACAACTTGTATCTAACTATGGCCTTAACACGATTATCGATGTTGTGTGATTGACCATAAACACTTAAGATTTATAGTATTTTCAAAACAAAAGACTATCGTATATCCTCACATGAGATCTTCGATTTAACTTTTAATATATAGAAGACTCTCCGTGATCCTTCTATAATTGTTCCAAACTACTTAACATACGTAACTCCGTGGTGTCCTCAATGGTTAGGGGTAATTCATCGTTCATAATATGTAGAGCCTCATGTACACCAGTCTCAACAGATATACCGTTATCTCATTCTCAATACATCATGACTAGGAAATTTATGAATAATCATTTATTTTATTCGTTTCAATACTCATAGTTACGAACACATTCGTAACTACAATCAGTTAAATATTTTACATAAAGATTTTCTACATGAATTTATTTAATGTATTTATAACATTATTTATATCATCGTTTAGCAATATGAACTTTTTTCACTCTTTCATCCAAAAAAATTCAAGTTTTGTAATTTTAAATTCAAATCTTTAATTTTGATTTTTTTGATTAAATTTTCAGATTTGAGTTTCAATATTCAAATTTAAAATTTAAATATTTTCAGATTTTCAAAATTTCAAACTCAATTTTTACTTTCAAAATTTTGAAAAATTATTATCATTTGATTTTCAACTAAATTAATGAAACATCGGAATATATATATATTTTCTGAAAATTATGTTGCCGTTCATCTTTTGTAATAGTTAGCTTTAATAATATAACATAGATTTAGAGGCAGATGTTCTTATTCAATTATCTATATATCACTTGTTCTGAAGGCACACATTTGGTTATGTTAGATTTTCTTGAACTGGATTTTGAAATATTACTAAATATGAATGCGTAATGGTTAATTCTCCTAGAGCCTAACCCAACGTTAGGCTCAAAATCCAACATCTTAAACAATAGCCTAAAGCTAATCGTTCTGTGCTCGATTAAAAAAACCCTAGAAACCCCTCACAAATTTTTTTTTTTTTTAAAAATAGTGCCCTGCTTCATAGAACGAAAAGCAAACAGAACTGATTGCCGCCCCTCTCTTCCTTCGTCAAATCTTTTGCTGGAATATCCATCTTCTCAGGTAATTATATGTATATACCAGTTTTTTTTTTCTCCTTCTTATGATGCCATTATCCGAAACCAAATTTTTGAAAAAATTATGATTCGGTCTAACGCTGAAACTAACCGGTGTTGCTAGGATTCTGGTATGCTGGCCGGAATTTTGAACCATGAATTTATATGATGTATATACCGAAATATAAGCAAAGGTAATTCGATTTCTTCTGCAACCATTTTGTGCAGAGACGGTTCTGAATTTCTACCTATGCCATCATCAGTGGTGCACATTAGAAACTTTGTGTTTACACTGTGTCTATGCCTATCAGTGAATACAACCATCAACTTTAAAATTTGTTATTTGTTATATGGGACAATAGGGTGATCTACCAAGTACTATTAGCCTGTATTTTCTCAACCTGTTCGCTTCTCTCCCCCCTTAATACAACGAAGTATAGGAATTTTCAGACTGCAAAATGGTATTGACAAGCCTTACTACCAAGATCAACTGTCACCATGAGCAGCTTGAAGCCACTCCTATTTACTTATTGTAAAGGCATACAAAGTTGATTTCGATAATAATATATGGTGCTGACATAACATAGCAATTAGCATTGCATAACAGTTAACTTCTATTGCTAGTCATGTAAATGCCCAAAATCACCATCACTTTAATTTATTTGGTCAATGGTACTAGGAATATTCATGTATCAACAGCATTATTTTCTTTGGCTTAATATGATGGATGACTATGACAATTGATAGTATCTGCTTAAATCATAAGCAAACTAAGTACCCCTAGTCAAACATGTTAATGGATATAAAGTATGAAGCTACTGAAAGGCAAACACAATTTATCAATCTCGGTTATGTAAATATGTGGTTACTTTAGCCTTGTAGGGATTAATGATTTTGCAAAGGTTAAAATAATGGTCATATTTAATTAAAGTTAATATAGTCGGGATCATTGAATATCATGGCGCTTAAAAAAGTTTAAAGTGAAAGATAGTAGTTAGATTGTGGCACTAAAACCATCACAACACTGCTAGTAACGATTAGTAAAAGCACACCTTTATTTCTGACTGAATTTAATAGCAAAGTTAATACAAAGTGCATGTTGGCCTAGCATTATTTAACAGGAGAAAATCTTGCACAACTCCCATGCTATGCAGGTTTCATGATATGCTAAACAATTGATATGATAAAGGTAGGTTTATTAAGGAATACAGTTAAATTAAACAATATATTTGCACTTTGATGAATGCATGTATTACAGATATAGCATGAATGACTTGTAGTTATGATCAACTAAGAGAATGTGGTTTTCTTCTCTAGTAAAAATTATAGTGGGTTTCACATAATTTGTTTGCTTTTCAAAATAGTTTGTTAGGGCGTTGTACATTGACTATGGGAGTTAAGAAACACTGTTAGCTGTAGAAAATGCTCTCCAGAACCTTACTTGTTTGTCTTTGTAACAGTGCAGCATTATATTCGTTTTTTAATATTCCTATGCTAAGTTTGTGTAACCATCTACATTTGTGGAGTTATTATGGATTCCAAAATAAAGTTTCATATGCACTGTTATAAAATACCTTAAATCTTATATGCTAAAGTTTGAACTTAGATAGTAAAATTTACAATTTGCGATTTAAGTCCCGTTTTGATTTAAATTTTAAACTTTACGATGTATGATTTGAATCTTGTTTTGACAACCTTGCTTGTATGTACAAATAGTTTTGCAGTAAATTAGGAACGTCTGTAATTTGTTTCGATACTTATATATGGTTAAAAAAGTTATCTTTATATGTACAAGTTAACAATCGAGTAACATGTTAATTTAGTTGTTCAAGCTCTTGACATATCTATCTATTAATTACTAGAAGCTATTCAAATGAACAAGCTAGTCACTTTCCCAGCTAGTGGAGAAGATCGAATTAGTGCTCTACCTGATGATATAATCTGAATCATCCGTTCCAATCTCTATGTGGAAGAATCAGCAAGGACATTAATCCTGTCCAAACGATGGCACAAGATGTGGCTCCTATCCCCAATCACCATTTCTGATGAATCCATTGTCAAGCAATCTTGGATGTATTATTTTACTCATGAGCACTCATTTTCCTGGATCGTAAATGCTATGACCTGCATTATTTCCACCCACCCTGGACCCATTCATACTTGCCATTTCACTCTATGTGACTGGAACAAACACCATGAAATCCTAGTAAATCTCTTAAAAACCCACCCTAAAAGGCATCCGAAATCTCCAAATCGACATCGGACACTTTGACATTACTAGTTTTGTTTTAGAATGTGAGTCCCTTGTTAATGTCCACTTGCCGGGTGGTTCAATACATGCTCAATTACCAGCCCATACAGCTATCTTTCGTAGTTTAAGAAAGTTGACTTTGATATGTTGTTATATGAGTAATGAATTTTTGGTTAACTTGCTTTCTTCAGGATTAATCATCGAGCTGGCATTATTTCATTGTTATGGCTTAAAAGATGTGGTCATTGAATCTGATAGTTTATAGAAATTCTGTTTTGGTGGATGCGACAATGTTAATCTTACTTTTAAAGATGTTCCAAATCTCGAGCTATTCAAGTTTGATGAATTACCGGGTTGTTCTAAAGTGGCGATTTTAAATGCACCTAAGCTTAAGGTTCTGAGCTGTATTAACATGGAAATGTCAAACCTCCAATTAGGGAGTTATCTGTTTGACTTCTATCATATTTATAAGTACACAAAGATAAATGGTGAAATCACCTACATGCCTTCCTTACGATCCTTGGACATTGTGGTCAATTTTGGTCGTGCTTATGAGGTAAAATCAGCTCATCACTTTCTTATGCGTTTCCCCAGCTTAGAAACTTTAGAGCTCAGTATTAAAACTGGATTCAACACTTAGCAATGAAGAATTTTATGACTTTAAAGATAGCTTTAAAGATGTTGTTGCTATTGTTGTGGATGATGATTATGTTCACCCGATGTCTAATATTAACTGTCTCAACCATCATTTGAAAAGTGTAGGGTTATGTAATTATTATGGAAGACAGACCCATTTGGATTTTGCCAGACTCATTATAGCCAATGCTAGAGTTCTCGAAACATTTACTATAGTTTATGGTGAAGACTTTAAAGACGGATGGATGAAATCGCAAAGACATTTCCTAATGCAGAATAGAGCTTCTAAGATGTTACGTGTTGAATTTCTTAAGAGAGAGTAGAAGTTGCATGGTTTTTACTGTTTGTGATGTGAAAGTAAAAGAATCATAAGGTGCAACTTTACTGGTTTTATCTTAATGAGCTTGCTATCCATGTTAGTGCTGTTAATATGCATTTTCTTTGCAAGCAATATACAGAATACATATTTTGCATTTGGTAAGTAATTGATTTTCTTCAGTATCGGTTATGTACTCGATCAAGTGTATACATTACGCGTCTTGCTATCTCCAAAGATAAATGATTCTTTGCATTGATTGGTGATTGGTTTTGCATTGATTGATTCGTGAATTTTTACTCAAACGTTTTGGACTACTTTAATTCTGTTGGACTTGCAACATCAATAGAGCAAAGAGTGTCAATCCATTGAGTTTCAAAATTAAATGAATACTTGTTTGAACAATACAAACTGCATAATAACCTTTTATTTGGTTTCAGCTAAAATTGATTCCACTGTCTTGTTTTGAATTCTTTAAAATACACAAAACTTTCAGTTAAACATATATACTTTTTGTAGCCATATTCCATATTATTTCAATAGACCTAATCTCCCTTAATATTTATCTGAAAATTTTAGAGAATAATTGAGAAATTTGAAATTGAGATTTTGATCTTTTGATATATTTGGTTGGTGAAGAGAGCAAGCAATGTGGAAAAGCTGAGTTGTAGTTAGCTCTAGGTCTATTTTTGAACAACATAACCATTCATTTTGCTCTTGTCAAAATACAGTATAATATACTTTTGTAACACCGGTATAATGCAGCAAAACAACCTACTATGGACGAATATTAAAACTTATCAGTTGTGCCTGTTAATATTGAAACTTATCAGTTGCCTTGGCTACAAGTAGTTAATACTTGTTCTAGTTCCATTTTTTATTTATTTAATATTTTTGTATTTCTTCATGCTTATATTTAGACATGTCTCCTATGGTATACAGGCATGTATTGGCAATTTCAGCTGGAACATGAAGGTCTGTAGATACATAATGGACACAATCTGCCTGAACATTGGAGACTTCAATAATACATCTCCATTTTGGTATTTTCAAAGTACTAGCAATTAAGTAAAAAAGCAGCATTATTTTTGGGCAGTTCGAAAAGCATAAGAGAAACGGAAGAAGCAAAGAATGTAGATATGTTGAAATTTTCAATGAAGGAATCATGCGGCGACATGTACCTTGAAATGATAGTCCAAGTGTGCAGTTGTAAACTTGCATATTACTTTGTGCCATGGTATTCATAGTTAATGACTAAACTCATTGGATGAAACCGAACTGGGAAAATCAAAAAGAGGTTCGTTTATTAGCCTAGTCTTTGGATTGAAATTCAAATGGTTCAAATCAAACATTATTTCTGCAGCAGCCTTTTCTAATATTTAGATGAAGCGTTCTATGAAATGCAATTTGCAGGAGGATCCTACAAGTAAAACCTGTACAACCCATTTAGAGTTGTAGTAGTACAGATTCACATCATACACTTTTAATTTCATTTTTACACTTGAGGACATCGCAAACAACGATGGAGAGTGAAGACTGTGTACGCCGCTTGCTGCTGCTGCTTCAGCATCAGCAGAAAGGAATCTGCACCGTCTCCTGCTCGCACATCCTTTATGGCTGTTCCGGTTGTGTGCTGATACTGAGGATTGTTTGATATGAGATGACATGTAGAAAGTGCACTGATTGCTATGATATTGAACTGGTTCGTTGATTGGGATGAAGTGAAACTGTGTCTTGATAATGAAAGGGCAATGCTAAAGGTAAAGGACCTGCTATTTTGATGTGTTGAGAATATCGGATCTAGTGATTAATTTGTTGGATAAATTGTAATGATAATTTAGTTGAAGTGTGTTCAAACGTTTTTGATTGTTAATGCTAAAGATGAATTTCTTGAAGATTTATTATTTATCAAAGATGAAGAGATGAATCTCTTGATTGTTAATTCAACCAGGAGGATTAACACTAATTAATGTCATGTCTTTTATGTTAATGTTTGCAGACAATTTCTTTGTATGTCTATTGCTGCTGACCCAGTAACATAAGAGTTTAAGGCAGTAAACTTGAGACCTAGAGAAGAGAGGAATCACATTGATATGTACCTTTTTAATGTTTCATCGTCTTCCTACATTGTTGTTAGTATTCATGTGATATTTTTGTTCTGTTGCCTACCTCTTTTTTACTACTTTTTGATATTTCACACTTCCAAATAATTGTTAGAGCATCTCCAATCCTAGATAATGTTATTTCATGAGATATCTATGTTGTACAAATGGTTAGACAATATTAAGTTAATGTGATTAAATCACAATAAAATAAATTAATTTTCTCCAATGCAAACTTTTTTATGAATCGAAATTTGTTTAGGCGGCAAAAAGTTAGTGTTAGTTATCCTTTCACATTGTTAATTACAATGTCTAGAAGTAGACATCTCAATTCACAATGTCTAACAAAAATCATGTCACGTCATATTCCACATTTTAATTAGTTTAGCGTTGGAGATTAAATATTAAAGCACAATATCTTGTATTTATGTGTCATTCACTTTACATTGAAAACACGTATGAGTTGAAGATGCTCTTAATGTAAAGTAATATTGTCTATCAAATCAAAATATCAATTCAAAATTATAGGAACTTTTTATTCTATAATTAATAATGGCGGTTGATCACATCCACAGTTCCCATTTTTTTTTTTTTTAATTCTTCTCTTTTCACATTTCTAAGAAATCATTAAACCATTTTGTCATAATTGACAAGCAAGTTTTGAGTGATAAAAAACATGCATCCACAAAAGGACGACAACAACAACAACTAAGCCATTATTTCCAAAAAAGTTAGGGTCGGCTGATAAAGTCAGATTAAAAATTATAACAACAACAACAATTATAATAATAAAACCATGATAATAATAATAGAATAAAGTCAAATAAGTAAACAAATAATAATAATAATAACTTAGTAAAATAAAAATAAAGATTAAAATAAAATAATTTAAAAATATATAAAATAAAATAAAAATAAAAACCATGATAATAATAATAATACTAGTAGTAATAATGATAGTAATAGTAATATTGATCGAAGATCAAACACTATGTCTTAGGCTCCTCTAGTCCTATAATATAAAACTTATAACACTACCCCTAAACCAACCCTAAGCAAAAAACTCATAGCTCATGGTTCTGATACGTGAATCACTAATTTCCACGTGCTCCTGTTCGACACCAGCTTTTCGGATATATTCCAATCCTTCAAGTACATTTTTACTACTTTCTTCCATGTCAACCTTGGTCGACCTCTACCTCTCTTTGAGCGTTATACGCAGTCAAGGATTCCAACACGCACAGGTGCATCAGGAGGCCTCTGTTGGAGATGTCAAAACGATCTTAAGCGATGCTGGACAAGCTTCTCCTCAATGTGTCCACAAAAGAAAAATAAAACAAAAAATGCATAGCTAACAAGATGGGGGTATCTGCACGTAGGCCTGTAAACGGATACTTTCGGATACAGATAGTGCCATATCCGTATCCACGGATGCGGACAGATATCTGATATTTATCGGATATTGTTCGATCAGTTCACAACCAATGAATCTAAACAAATAAATAGAAAATTTCGATTTATTATAAATCCATTCTTTTACTAAATATATTTAAAAAAAATACACTAAGAAAAATAATTTTAAGTGGTAAAAAGTTATTTTTATATACGTATTAATTTTTTTGCCAGAATAAAATAGTAAACAAAAATCATTTTATGTACCAAAATACATGAAAAAATAACAACTATAATCTTGATAAAAACCGAACGGATAATTATCGAATAATTTTTCATATTTCGGATACGGATACAGACGAATTTCGAATTTTTAGGATACTCATTGACATCAAAGTTTTTAAAAGTGAAATCACTTAAAGATAACAGAATCAACACTACAAAATGATAGTTGAACAATCCATGTGTGTAGCAAGGTTTGCCCTAGTAACAGATAAATGTGATGAGAAAATTAGCTAGATAGCTGCAGCCTGAAAAATGACATTAATCTGTTTTGAGCCTGCTGACTGAATAGGTTCCCAACGCAAGAAAATATATATTTAAAAGTAGGAATTAGGGTTTTACTTCCACTGTCAATGTCAATGCCAATGTTCATGAATTCATCATCAAATAAATCTCTAACATTAAGCAAAGCACGCACAACTTTATAGCTGGTGTCATAGGGATCTATATCCAACAAGAGAATATCGCTCATTCTAAAAAGCGAAGCATAGCCAAAAAGGCGAGGAACAGAAAAATATGATGTGCCTAAAGCCCATCTTGGATTATCTGAATAAAAGATGAAGGTTCCGAATCTAAAATTGCACTCAAATACTGTTAAATGGTTTTCACCAATTGCTCTCTTGAACAATTCGAAAGTTTAATTCATTTAGTGTTATCATATACCGTTACATCTTTAATAATAGTTGTAATAGATTTGGCGTGATACCTTTTTAGTATCAATGTGAACTACTAAAAACGCCCCTTTATATATTATCAAATCTTAATCATTTAAAAATAGGATCGAGTATTAAACTTCTTTGACAAATTCAAACGCCCCTAAAAATAGGATCTAACAATTAAACTTGCTTTACAAATTTATAACGCTTCTAAAAATAGGATCTAAAATTAAACCTACTTTATAAATTAAAAATACTCCTTTACAAATATACAAATCTTAATATCACTTGAAAATAAAAAATCATTTTTTTGACCGATTTAAACATATACAATTTATAAGTAAAATGATTCACGCGTGAAGCGCGTGCCGTCACACTCGTAAAGTAGAAGCGGTTAGGGAACCGCCTGTCCATTAGAACTTCAAGCAGAGGGTTGCACATACATTTTTTGGATCATAGGATAAGTTCTGTTTTAATGCTATGTATAATTTGATATACTCTATTATGGAGAATCGGTTCTACTGAACATTTTTTTTTCATTTTTCATTTTTTATGTATTTAAAGCGGGTTAAGCGAGTTGACCCATATATAAAGTGGGTTAGGTTATATTGACTCTTTTAATAAATGCATAAAACGGGTTGGATCAAAATGGGTCGGATCAATTTGGACACAATCCATTTTGATTCAACCCAACACGTTTGACAAGTCCAACTGTATTTTATATGGCTTGAAAGTGTTTGAATCTTTTTTTTAAAACGTATAGCATTAATTATTATTTTTCATCAAAAAATATATATAATTAATGGTTGATTGCAAACGTTCATATATATATATATATATATATATGTTTAATTGTCACTTAATGACCAATGTTCATGTATCATATATGGTGAATATCACTTATTGGCTGACATAAATTTTTGCCAATGTTCATATGACATAAGGTTTCTATAAATACATTTCTACTATCACATACAAAGTGGAAAAACCAAAGAAATTTTCATCAACAAAAAACCAAAAAAAAATTTCATCAAAAAAAAATCAAAGAAATCAAATGGCTACAAAATAGATAATTGCTGTTATCACTCTCTTTCTCCTCCTCCTCATCGCGGGGGTGGACAGTTTGCTTTCACTTTTCACCAAAGCCATGCTGGCCCCACGCAATCTCGTTATGCTGACAATGATGGTAACAGCTCTAATGGCGTAGGGCCAACATGGCTTTGGTGAGAAGAGGAAGCAAACGAATCTCCACCACGATGAGGAAGAGAAGAAAGATAGTGATAACATCAACTAAATTTTGTAGCCATCTCGTTCTTTTTGTTGATGAAAATTCTTTGGTTTTTTTTGCTGAAAATTTCTTTGGGTTTTCAACTTTGTGTGTGATAATAGAAATGTATTTATAGAAACCTTGTCATATGAACGTTGGCCAAAATTTATGTTAGCCATTAAGTGACATTCACCTTATATGAACCATTAAGTGACAATTAACCTTATATGATATACGAATGTTGGCCATTAAGTGACAGTTAACCTTATATGATATATGGACGTTTACAATCAGCATTATTATTATTGTTTTTTTTGATGAAAATAATAATTAATGCAATACTTTTTTCGTAAAAAAATAGATTCAAAAACCTTCAAACCATAAAAGTATAATTAGACTTGTCAAACTGGTCGGATCGGATCAAAATGACTTGATTCAAGACCCAATCCATTTTGTGATCTAACCCATTTTATCCATTTATTAAAAGAGTCAACATGACCAAACCCACTTTATATATCTGCTTAGCCCGCTTTAAAAACAAAAAAAAGAGAAATGCAAAAAAGTGAAAAAAAAAGTTTAGTGAAACCTATTCTCCATAATAAAGTATATCCGACGAGACATTGCATTAAAACACAACCTACCCTATGATACATCTCATGCTCCATATATTACCAAAGGCACATGGCCTAATGAATTCCATCGCACCAGTTGCATCGCCTTCATGCCTTGGAGGAAAGGCAAGTTTTTGAAATTTTTAAATGGGAAGATCTTCAAAATTCTAAAATGATTGCTTTAACAAATTTGTAACAACCCACATATTTTAAAGTTTTGAATATTTAAATATTTTATTTAAATATAGAATCGTTAATCGGATTAAGGTCCGAAAGCTACTTTTTGCAAACAGTCGAATTGGGATTCGAGACCACTTCCATTGAGTCCAAAATGGCATTTGCGACTTTTTTAAGTATAAAAATCGATATATTTGGAGTAAGTTTAATTTTGCTATTCTCTATTGGGCTTTGGGTTTGGGTTTCACCCCAACTAACTCTATAACCTAGTTCAGCCCTCTCCTTTCCTCTTCACGTCATTTCTATTTTTCTCAAATACTTAAGCAAAACTAAAATGGGAAGAGGAATGGGAAATTAAAACTCCAAGCCCTAGTTTTCATTTGCAAATCCAAGTTTAGCTCCAAATTCAAAGAGAAGCTTTGGTAAGTATCTCCTTCTTCTTCTCCAACTCATTCTCTATTTAATTTCAGAAATTTTCTAAACCTAATTTGGAAATGTTCTTCTTTTGAGCTTAGAGTCAAGCTTTTTGAGTTGAAGTGGTAGAGTGGTTGATCTTCTTTTGCTTTCAAGCTTCTCCTTCATCATTTTTGAGTTTAAAGGTGAGATTTTTATCTCACATCTATGTCTATATTTATCTTTGATTGTTGGGTATGGATTCCTAACACTTATTCATGTGCATTTTCTTTTGGTTTGGATTGAATTGGTGAATATTCCAATTTTTGATGTTTTGAAGTCAAATCTTTAAAAGTCATAACTTTGATGTTTGATCATGTTTTTGGTGATGCATCGAGGAGCCTATAGGGCTGGGTTGTCGATTGGCGTAAATCCTTAGCGCCCGTTGGTTGTCCGATCGTGAATTGCTTGGGATTTTGCCCTTGGTGGCTAGGTTGAGAATACTGGAAGTCCTAGTTCAGTCGACTGAACAGGAGTGCTCAGTCGACTGAACCGAACCCAGGAATTTTCCTGGACCAGTATCAGTCGACTGACCACTCCTGTTCAGTCGACTGAACCTGGAAACAGAAAGTTTCCAAGATTTGGGTCAGTCGACTGACCACTCCTGTTCAGTCGACTTAACCTGGAAACAGAAAGTTTCCAGGATTTGTGTCAGTCGACTGACCACTCCTGTTCAGTCGACTGAATCTGCTGTCTTTGCCTATTTTGCCTTTTGTGTTTGAATTTCCAATTTTTAATCGATTCTTGTTTCTCCAATTTGTTGTTATCACCTTTGTTGACTTTGATAACTTCTTTTTCGAAATTTTGGGAAATATCCACTTTGATGGATTCGGTATCGATTTCTCTGGATTTGATTCACGTCTTCGTATGTGAATTTGTGGATGGTTGATTGTTTCTACAATCATTTCTGTGCTTTGTCACTTTAAAATACAAAGGTTTTTTTTATACTTGTAGTAAATATTCAAACTCTTTTACTAAAATGATTTCAACTCTATTTTTAATACAAAGTTCGTTTATAAAACCGTTTTCTAATCTATTAGTATATACAAACCTTTACCTCATTCGTATGAGAAAATCTAATTAAACGGCTTAGCAAAACAAGTGGTATGAAACGCTTGCATTTACTTCGCCGGTTAATTTATGAACTTGTTCGATTGAAAATCTTGTGACAATTTTCGAGTGGAAATCTACAATTTGTTCGTAAATATTTAAGTTAAGCTAGTGGTTATGGGACATGAAGCTAAACTCGTATATTTACTAGCTTAGTGTAATTCACACTTTTATTGATCGATGGCGATCATTTTGTGATTTAGACTAGCGACGTGCGATGTCTATTTGTCTGCGAGGGAGACTAAACCCCGTTTCTGTGGAACTTCGGTTCAATTTTGTGGGGTAGCGACCCGTGGTCTTTGGACTGTTTGTGGAGCTTCAGGTCAATATTTATGGTTAGCGACCATGGAATAGCGTTCCGTTTGTGATACACGTGTTGGTGAGTATTCATGCTCCCGTTTGTGATAGGCCTCCCCCTTTGTGATGTCTGGATTTCTATTTGATGATTTCTAGAATTTGTGTTTCACCTTTTTATGTGATTGGCAATGATATGTTTGTCAATATTTGTAGTTTGGTGAATAAAATAAAGAATATGATATTTTTTTTGGTGCTTTGAGATTTTTGAGATATTGTATGATTTTGGTTGTTGTTCAAATCATATTTGTCCTAGTGTGACATTATTGATATCATACGTTCTTATTATATCTCTGCTTATATCTCATTCCTTTATCTGATATTTATAGATAGACTGATCCGTTTATTAATTTCTTATTAAATAATACTCAGGTCAGATCGAGATGTTACAGGTGCATCTGCTTGACTCCTTGTCTGGGATCATCTTCTGACTTTTGCCTAACCACATTACATTTGTAGTTTTTGTTGTTATACATTCGAGATATAGACTCCATGATGTATACTTATTCTTTTGTCTAGCACTTGTATCTATTCTTTTGTGATATTGTGTATCTTATTTGACCACTACTCTGATGTACACTTTTATGTGTTATATTCATATCTGTTTCCGCCTTTGAGATATGAACATCTGTGACTGATTTATGTTATGTTTATTTCTATATTTGTTTCCAAGGCCCACTTAGCCACTGTGTAGTCGCTTTGAGTTTGTATCGGTATGTCGGATTTCCTCTTGAAATGAAATGCATGTTATACTATCTGACATATCGGTACTCGCACAAAGTAATTACACGGATGGTCGCTCCTCAACAGCCTTATTCTTCACGCTAGTTGACGGCATTACTCCGTAGTGTCCTTGGCTAGCGTGAGTATAGAGGTGGGGCATTACAAAATTAGTTTACAAAACCAAAGTAAATGCGCTGACAGCAAAAGCACGTTCTGACCTCGTCAACAATCTGGCACCCTGCAGATTTAGATGTAGAAAATACAGCAAACCTTTCATCATATGCACTTACGACAATAGAACATCTCTTGTGGAATAAAATGGAAATAAATTCAGCAAGTACAAATTTGTCTTCTAACCACTTAAGTTAGAAAATACAAACTACAAAGTAGTAAAGGAATGGAAGAACTTAAAAGGACCTTTTATAAAATAAAAATAAAATAAAATATTAACTGTTGCGACTAGCAATATCTTTAAACTAAGTATATATGGATGCTTTTTTTGAATTTAAGTTAAATTATAATATCTTAAAAGCAAAACCTTATCAACGGGGACATTTCTTAGCAAAAGACCATGTTTCTACATTTCTTATTAAACCACTAGATAGAAACACAGTTATAAGTAGATGAAAATACCTTCGAAGGTAGACCTTAACAACCTTTTTATAGTAAGAATATTTCCATAAATTAAATTAAATTTTTAGATGAAAACTCCAGGAGAACATGGCTACTAAATGTATTATGATTATTTATACTCTTCTTCATCTCATATTGGGAACATGGCTAGATAATGACATGGAGTTATCTATTATTGCCTTGTCAATTTGTAAGAAACATGACAATTTATAACAATAGAAAAATGCTCATATTGGGAAAATGAATGGAAAAAAGCATAACGATACGTTAATAATACTCAAATGGTAAGTTGTATTATTCTAGCCTAACAATTTGCAAAAAGTATGGTAACATAGAAAATTAAGAAGCACTTAAAGGAATGTAATAAACATATAAGCCCAACTGATATGTTAATAATACTCAAGTTATATGTGGGTAATTACACTTTCCTTATTACTTTGCAACATGTATGGTAGTATCTAACAATTAAAGATGCTCTAGTGAGTAAATAAATGGAAACAAATATATAAATACAAATGATATTTTAATATAATACTCAGCTGATATGGAACTAATGATACTTGCCTTATTAATTTGCAAGATGTATGATAATATATAAAATAAAAAATACTCCAATGCATAAATGAATGGAAGAAACATAGTTTATGCTTTTGCTTGGATAAACTGGTCATAATTCAGTAGTTTATGAGCAATAAAAAGTTCAACATATCTCATATTAATTTTGCTCCAATAATGATGACAAGATAAAATTGAGTAAGGACTAACATAAAGATTAAAATAATTGGTATATACAATGATATGAATGATGTATATTTAGTTTGCTTCTCATTACAAACTGTCTTTTTCTAAAGGCAAATTGCCTCGTTAAACCATAATAGAAACTGCTTATGGAATTTTAAACATTTATGGTTAATTTGTTAAACAAAATCTAGAAAATTAAAAATTCTACAAATACACACACATAGTTTCTATAAATATAACTTTTAAAATGTTAAGCTTTCACTAATCGAACACACTAAAAATCATTTTCCTTATCTTAAAGTCTAAACCTAATAGCTGAACATAGCAATTTATTTACTTATATGTTTTTTAACTTTTAGGTGATGGATTTCTTTTAGAAGTAATTCAAAAGTAGTGAAAATTAGCTTAAAGGGCTTCTCATTCTACGGTAATAAGTTTTAAGGACAACGCTTCTGAATAATTAGTTTTAAGGATAATTTACAGAAAAATGATAAATTCATTTATCTTTTAAAGTTATACAGGAAAATGATAAATTCATTTATCATTATTTCTCTATAACTAAAAATGATAACTTCATTTATCGTTTTCTTGTAAATTGTCCTTAAAACTATTTTTTCAGAAGTGCTGTCCTTTAACCTTATTATCATGCACAAAGTAGCCCTTTGAGTGAAAATCTCCTTCAAAAGTACATCAAGCAATAAAGAGCCGCTTTCACAGATTCAATGAAGTAAAGAAAAATGAAAATTATTAAACTTTGTAACAATAATTAGCTTCTAAACCCTGTTGTAACTGAAAGTTCTATAAAATTCATTTGTTTTTTTTAAACTTGGAAATTTAATGTAAAACATTTGCTTTGTCTTTGTAGTGTCAAAAAAGTCAAGCTATGCAACTATAATCTTTTTTCGAACTTAAACATATTATTATTTATAATTTCAAAGGCAAAGCATAATATAGTTATTGTAAACTTTCAGTTAGAAACTTCTATTGCATATATAATTGAGTGTTTCCTTCATAAATTGATCATTCACCAAAAATTGGACAATGATCCATGTGCATCAAAATAAATCAAGAATATTTCTACAAATTCCTAAAAAAAGGATAGATGAAAATAAAATAGGAAGTGTAGAAATCATAAATTTAAGCTTTAATTCAACAATAATGACAAAAATCAGCTATAGTTCAAATTCCCGAAAGTAAAAACTGATCGTCTAATTAAACTTAAGTGCATTACATTTTTTTACCGAATATTATTATTGGTGGATAAAATGTGGAATCGGTTTTCATACAAACCATAAACTTTATGATACCGTTTCATTGAATACCAGTACTTGTAGAAGATGCAGTTACCTATAATTGACCAACTTTGAGTTACAAAAATTAGTTCTTATACATGCATCGTAATTCTTATACTAAATTAACAAAAAATTAATCAAAGTATTAAGGTATTCAGGTATCTTTAAAACCACTTTTGCTAATGGTAGTCTTATTTTTTTTATAAGGTGAAACTTTACTAACACTTCTATTGGAATAGGAAGTTATATAAAATTTTAAAATTTGATTTGTTGAAATGAAAATTTAGGAAGTCTTATCGAACTCATGAAACTATAAAGTAACAATGTGTTAAGAGAAACAAATTAATCATATCAAAACAAATTACTAAGACTATGAGACCAAATTTGGAAGTCTACAAAATGCTAACTGATAATGTAAAATTTTGATATGTTGAAGTGGAAAATTTGAGAGTAAAACCCATAAAGTTGTAATGTAAGGTAACAACCTTGTTAAGAGAATCATCACAAATATAGAGACTACTACACACTAAATTTGAAAGTTTACAAAATGTTCTTTATTTTCCAGAATAATATAATTATGATTTAAACATGGTAATAAATTAATCAGATCAGAAAAAAAATGTTAAGGCTATTATAGATCAAATAATTTTTATTCTCAAATTAACTAATTATGAAAATAAAACTAGAAATTACTTGTGAGTTTATATTGAAGAGTTGCAAATAATCGATGAGAATTATGGAAAGTATATAGAAAAGCAAACATCCATAATGGATGGTTATTAGAGGATGTTTAAAATTCTTAGAAGGATAATATAAAACTTAAATGTTTTTTATGGAAGAATCTTGTCTAGATAAAGTGTGAAGAAATAGGAAAGGGTTAGGAACATAAATTTGTGCAGAAATTTGAGGATCTCATTTCTATTTTTCAATTTTTACTTGAGCTATAACCTTTTGTATTTCATGAGAATTCAATACTTACTTTTCTAAAATTTATAACAAAAAGGAATACAAAGTGTCAATGATTCAAGTTAATTAAATACTAACTATTAACCCATGCTTACCATATGATTGACTTTTAAATTCCCATTTAAAGCTTAATCCAAAAATAATCATGAAATATTCAAAATCAGAATTCCTAAGTAGTTACTGTACGCATATATAGAAAATTACAAAATAGGTAAAAAGTTGCATGAACATTCAGCATAGACAATTTTTTTACAAGAAAATATTCTCTAGGACAAAATTATAGGTTTTTTATTACCTAGAACAGCCCACCAGTATTTTATTCCCAAAGACAAAAGTGTTAAAATATTTTAAAAAGCCCTATCTGTTGCCGCACGCTTTCTCCTTTTCTTCTTCGATCTTATTCTTCTTCTTCTTTAATTCTTCTTCGCTTTCTCTTCTACATGTAACGACCCAGAATTTCAATCATTTGAATTTGGAATATATAATTGATTTTAACTATTGAAAAGTTAATTTTATAAGTTAACTAACTTGAATTTCAAATATAGCGACTTATTGGGTAATTA
Source organism: Allium fistulosum (assembly GCA_030737815.1). Lineage (NCBI taxonomy): Eukaryota > Viridiplantae > Streptophyta > Magnoliopsida > Asparagales > Amaryllidaceae > Allium > Allium fistulosum. Next base: position 415,354,641 of record CM060907.1, on the reverse strand, counting down.
AATTATTAAATTTAATATTTTGAATTGTTTAAATAATTGGATCATGAATTTAATATGAATAAAAATGATTTCTAAGGTTGATTTAAATTCTATTTGAATAAGAAGGAGTATAGTAAACTTTTAAATTTGATTTTGAAGTGATTAAACTAATTTTGGAAATAACTGGTTTTAATTAACGTGTGAAAATAGCCTTCCGGGCACTATCTCAGATTTCGACGAAAGTAGTTTCATTGGATCCGTAATAGTGAATTATTATATGCCATCAAATTTCGTGGTGACTGGAGATATCGTCTGGTCGTGCGAGTTCGAATCACGTAGAAATTAATTAAAGGAATTTAAATTAATATAATTTGATTTGAAAAGTTAACTTATGTATATGATAGAATTGGCTCCCGATATATATTCCATTGTGTCCGGAATTGGGCAATAACAAATTAAATGGGAGGGCACACTTTTTTTGAAGTTTGAAATTTTTAGGAATGAATAGTGCCTTAAAGTTTTCTATATAAGGGCATTAACTTTCTTCATTCGCTAAAAACCCTAACATTAAAGCTCCAGCCACCATTTCCTAAACCTTAACATCAACGGCCCATGTTTCTCAACACAATCAAGGCCAAATTAGCCAAAACCTTCAACATGAAAGTTGCTGCTCTCATCTTCACGAACCAATCCATATAATTTAATCGTTGAATCGAGGCTCAACGTGGTTACGGTTTCGATTTAAAGGTTCATAATTTGGGGCTCATTTTTGGGTCACAGCAGGCGAGGCGCGGCGGAAGGCGCGTGCGCATAGGTGAACGATGGCGGCGTTTGATTAGCCCCGATCGACGTTTATAAAAAAAATAGAATGCGGCCTGGGACGAACGTGTACGAGCATGAGAAGGATGGGGGAAGCTGATTAAGGATTTAAAAGTTAATCAATTTTAAGTTAATTATAATAGAAATGATATCAATGATCATTAATTCATACTTATCTCATATGAGATCCAAATTTAACCCAACAAGGTGCGTTGCGATCATATTAGTGAATACTTACTTATGGATTTTGATTGCATGGATTCGTAGCTGATAGGAATTTTGATTAAAATTAAATGTCTATTCAATTTTAATTCAAAACCGAAATGTTTGACGACTTCTGAAATCAATGTGAGTTAATCTCACTTTTTTTATTAACCAGAAATATTTTTAATCAATAAAATTATTGATTGGATGTGCGAATATTTTATTGTTGACTATTATTGGCTTTTTGGATAATTTGCTAATTTATATTTTTGGTTTGGATATATTCCGGCTCCTGGAGCCGATGAAACCCTATTACGTTCCCGTGTATGAGCAGATGACCATTTGTGTACGAATCCTGCCTCAAAGCGGTAGATTTATATTTTTTGATTATATACTGTATGTGATGTAGGCGGACAGGTTAAAGGAATCCAACAGGATTCCTCACACTATTGATTTATTTTCATATAAATTGATATATGCTATGTTGGATGCCATAATTGATGAAATGGATAATTTTCCCTAATTAGTGTTATGATAACACTAGGCCATATTTTTAATATTTTGAATATTATAAATGAAGATTTAATTTAATATTTTGAATATTATAAAATCAAGTGATTCAAAAATATATGTGTTTTTATAAAAATTTCTGAATTACTAAGAGAAGGAATTTAATTTAAACAAAATTAAAAGTATGATTTTTGGAGAATATAAATTAATAGTTTTATAAAATAGTTTAAATAGAGATTTTTGAATTGTGGATAAAGATTTTTAAATCTTATAATAAGTTCGCCTTTAAAATAAAGGGGTATGGTTTTAAAAAGAAAACAGAAATATTTTGATATAAATATTTATTAACCATTTTATATAAAGTGATATATATAGGTACATATATTATAATTTATTTATAAATATGAAATTTATAAATGTGATAATTTATAAAAGTGATATTTTACCAAAAGAAGTGAAGAATTGTAAAATCGTATTATTGTTACTAAAAGTATGGATTTGCAAATGGTGTTTACAAATAAATAGAAACTATTATCATTGGATAGATTGGGAGAAATAAATCGAACGATGGATTTATTATACGATATTGAATGTTGTTTTGAAAATAGTTGATTCTATTTTGGAAATTGAAGTAAGGATAAATTAGGAGATGTTAAACGATATCTTATAAATATAAAAGAAATTTATACATATGGAAGTAACGTGGAAACGGATTGAGATTGATGTTTAAATGGGATCTTTATAAATAAGCGTGATTTATAAGGTGATAGGGTTTTAAATGGGATTTTGAAAATAAATAGATTTTATAAAAAGTAAGTTTTATAAAATAGAAGGAAATTTATAAACATAGTTTTATAGATATGGAATATGTTGAAATTTAAATGTGGAATTATATAAAGGAAATATATTTATGTTCTTAAAAGTTGATTATTAATTTTTATATTGTTTTAAAATCTGTTTATCAATATTTTAAATATTTTGGAAAGTTAACAATTTAAAATATCAATACGGTTTGAAATTAATTATAATTATTTATCAATAAAGTTTCGACAATCAATTATTATTATTTATAATAATGTTTAAGATAATATATTATTTTTTCATTAAGAATGTTTTGAAATTATTAATTATTATTTTTAAAATGTTTTAGTTACTATTTATTTATACTGTTTATTATATAATACTGTTTTAAAATAAATGGTTAGAATTTATTTATAAATGTTCAAGATTTATAAATAGAGATGAACATTTATAAATAGAGTTTATAATGGACTTGGGTTTTATAAGGGAAGTTTTTATAAAATGGTTTAAGGGCATAAAAGACAGTTTTACAAGGTAAAAGCTTTTTATAAATGGTTAGATATTTACAAAAGAATTTTTGAAATGGGCTTATAAATTTATAAAAGGAGTTTTATAAATGGTTTTAGAAATTATAATAGAGTTGATAAAAGATTTTAGAATTGTATTAAAAGGAAATCTTCCTCAATGTTTGGTGGTCATACTTATCTCGTTGAGATAAGTATATGGATAATTTTCCAAGCATTGAAATATATGGATTTGTGGATATATATATATATTGTAACGACCCGATATTTTCAACCATTCGCATCCATTATAAGTGTATAGGTAGACACTCATGCCGGAGTTGAATTGCTCAAAATACCGCGTTGTAAATAAAATTTGGCAAATCTCAGAATATACAGTAAATAAATATAATCACAGATCACAGACACAGAGTAAAATAATGCAGCGGAAGTAAAAGAAATAGTAGTTCATGAAGCTACTATATAAATATATCAGAGTTACATAAGATACAACAGAAGAAATAGAGTACAACAAAAGTCTCAATAAAATAACCAAGTACAAGCTGAGTAGAACAACGGAACTGGAATAGATAGGACATGACAAGCAGATAATCTCCAGCGATTCAAATCTCCAAGAGAGTGGAAATCCAAATCTGTGAATAACTCAGGCTGACCCGAGCGTAAAGCAAAACACAAAACACTCGAGTCAGGACAATATATACTTATATAATGTAAACCAACTCAAGCGAACTGTAATAAGGGTACAAGTAACTTAGAAGATGCTTGGGACCGCCCATCCTCTAAGGATCCGTTAAACTATCTACTATGTAGTAATATACGCTATATACAGTAGTGTCTAATCAGTAAAGTATAATCATATAGAAAATAGCGTTAAGGGGATGGAGAACCTTAACGCGGTCGGATCTTAAAATCATAATCGTAGTAAAGCTCGATATGGTAGGTGACACGGCACAACTAGGCAATGCCAGGGTAGATATACCAATTACGCATCCGGACTGGTGGTGACGCATAGCAGCCACTACCGCCCACCTCGAACAACACTCCCAAATCAAGGGTGCGCACCAAATCAATCACAAGTAATAGAATGGTATCGAAGAAGTGTGTCCGATCAGAGGTGCTACCTCATTGGTCCGTCAATCGCTCCTGTTTTAGCCACCTTATGCCAACTCACGGGAGTTGGGTCCACGTATATACCTTAGGATCGTCGCCACCATCCTACTTCATTCTGGAATCTCCACCGCGTACACGGTTGCCAAAGTGGTTTTCGGTAAGACAGAGAGTATGTCCATATCCGATCCCGGTCTCTTTAACAACCCAACGTTATTATAACCCGTGGTTATAACTTTTAAAAACAATACTTTACTTCAAAATAAAATATCATTTCAAACCATATCTTTATCAAAATAAAGATTAAATCAATTCCAAACCATTTCCATATATTTAAATTTTCATATAATTTCAAAACTTCATTTCAAATCATTTTAATATAATAAAATATCATATCCTTACAAAACTTCATTTCAAATCATTTTAATAAAATAAAATATCCTATCAGTTCAAATCCAATATTCAACTTTAAATACCTTTTAAATTCAAAGATATCGTTCATTTACTATCATTTCAAATCACCTTTAAATAGTTTATATTCCAATCAAAATAATTCATTTAAACCTTTTAAAAGTGTAATTATTATATTTTCAAATCAAGTATTCAATTTCCAAAGTTTCAAACCATTCTGAGTTCGTTTACTAAGTCAAAAACCCTAATTATTAAAATTTCAGCATTTCACAGCATTTAAAAACAACTGCTATAAGTTATATTTGAAAACATTTTTTATTCAGCAAAGACAGCACTTAAAATTGCTGTTAAAACTCAGTTTTAGTTGAATTATAGTTCAAAACAGAAAAGACAGCAATTCAGAAGTGCTGCGGTAGTTCAGATTTCAAAACAAAGGTTAAATTTGGTTTCAGCAAAGACTGCAGACCATTATAGCATTTCCAGAGAATGCTATAATAGACCTGGGTTCAATATAAGCCTATAAGTTCAACTGCAGCAACTGCAGCATTTCAGAAATGCTGTAGTAGCCCTTTTATTCAAATTTTAGTGTAATTCAGAACCATAGCATTTCTGAATGCTATTAAAAGTGATTTCCAGCTTTTTAGTGTATTTCCAGCAATTAAATAACTTCATTTTAAACTCTTTAAACATTTTAAAAATCATAATTTAACATTTAAAATGTTTATTTACATATCATTTAACATGTATCTTTTTCACAATAAATTTCTTATAATTAAATCCAATTTTCAACAATTTACTTAATAAATTTAAGTGTAAAAGTTTCCAATTCTTCACATTTCAACAAATAACTTAACACTTCAAAATTAAATTACCAGTTCACAAATTTAACTAAATTTCCAATTTTATTTAATTAACTAAAACCTTTAATTAAAACCAAATTTCACATTTCCAAGTCAAGTTATATTTTAAAAGATCACTTTTAAACATTCATTTATTTAACCACTTAAATCCATAGAAAAAAAATCAATAATACCTTAATAAATCACTTAAATTCACATTTAATCAAATTATCATATTTACCATTTCCAAATAAAATTTAATATCCATTTTATTTATATAACTTAAATATCATTTTTAACCAAATTCCAAATTTCCAACTTAAGTTATATTTCAAAAATCCAGTTAAACCATTCATTAATTACATTTTTAACACATAGAAAAATCATAATTTCTTTATTTTAAACATTTCAAAATCTATTTAAATCAAATTTCATAAATTTATATTTTTAAAATACTTAAAAATATTCAAAACACTTTATAAAATAACCACGGGCCTGTATATAATTTTCTAACCTAGGTCAAGTGATACGGATATGTATCATTTCAATCCGCAGTTAAAAAAGAAAAATCCGGGTTCTATCATTTCAAACCCGCAATCCCAAGTTAAAATAATTTAAATAAAAATCATTCAGGCCTATCATTTCAGCCCATAACGATTTTTCCCTATTCTAAAGTCCGTTCGGGTATGTATCATTTCAACCCATAGTGATTCTAATCTACAGGGAACTTGCAATGGTGATAACAGATATAAATAACAGAATAACATTAAATAATAGTAACATATGATATAATAAGTGTAATAACAGGTGTGAACATCATATGATAATAATATAAACATATATAACATGATGATATACATTAAAGATTCAAATGGTGTCGGTTTATCAGTTATATAGGTACATATTGTCTGGTGAGAATAACTCACCGTTTTGTGCTGGAGAAACGACGACGACTGCACGAATGGGATCCAAACAAGCACGATAACACGAATATGATTTGATATGGGAGAGCCAAAGATAAATTCCCTTGTCACATTCAAACAAAACAAATACAGACAACATGAGTTTTTAACTCAAAATTCAATAAAACAATGTTAGAAATGAATGCATGAACCAAAGCCAAAGTGATTGCACATGCTTTCTACCATCTATGCTTCAGCTTCAGATCTGAAATGCATGGCTAAGGGGTGGGTTTGGATCTGGTTTTGGGTTCCATAGGGTTGGCCAAACATGTATGGTGATGGTGCAAAGATATGTGAGCATGAACTACAACACAAAGGCAAACTACATGGTTTCTAAGCCACATAAGGTCACGGCTAAGGCAATACAAGTCATGGTCAGGTCTGTAGTGGGTTAGGTACAGGTGTGGCAGTGGTGTCAGGGTCCACTATGGCAGGTGGTGGTGATGTAGGTGGCGGCCAAGGAGGAGTTGGAGGTGGTGGTGATGTATGGTGCTCGACTAGGAAGATATAGGTGAAGTTTGCTCATTTTTGTGTGGATCAACATCATGGGAGGCCATGGCTTGGGCTTGGGGTTGGGCTGGAGGAGGTAGTGATAGGTTCAGGTGGTGGTGGAGGAAGCCAAGGTGCTGGAGTTGAGAGGAGCCGAGCCTAAAAGGAGAAGAGAGCAAGTGCAAAATCAACAAAACAAGTAGAAAACAATGGAAAAGAAAGGGAATTTTACCAAATCTTTGAACAAGGGAGAGGCCGTCATTTTTTTTCAAGTTAGAGGTGAGAATTCACGTGAAAAATGAGGAAGATGTTGCTGGAAAAGAAAAAAAAAAGCACGGCAAAAAAAATCATTAAGGTGGAGGTTGAGAAAATGAAAGGTCGAAAGATTAAAGGACCTTAAGCAACTAAAGAGACATAAACTTTTCAAATTTCCATTGTATATTTATATATATATTTATAAATATGAAAATAGCTGAAATTAAAGATAAATAAACTCAGAAATAAAGTAAATAAGAAAAATAAATAAATAAATTTTATATTAATTAAATTAAATGAAGAAAAATAACACTATATACAAACTAGGTTAAATAAACTGAAACAAATTCAAATAATCTTTGGAAAAATCTATTCTAATATAAATACATGTAAAGTGAATATTAATAAAGTAAAACAAAGAAAATAAAGTGAATGTATAAAATAAATAAATAAATTTTAATTATATATAGTTAAATTAAGAAAATAGCAAAGAAAATAGAAATTAGGCTTTAAAATTACAAAATAAATTCAACAAGCTTTGGAAAAATTTTATAATCACTTTAAAATTATTAAAAGACAAAATTATACATAAAATAAAATATTAACATATATTAGAACAAAATATGACAATAAAAATATAATTTATATGATTTAAAATAAATAATATTGCAAAATAAACAGTTTATACACAAAATTGAAAATTACATAACTTCTACAATTTAACTCCGTTTCCAACGAAACGAAAAGCTGTATTCAAGTTATTAAATCTATTTTCATAATAAAAGATAAAATTTATAATTTCAAACTATTTAAAATTTAAATTTAAAAGTCAAAGTTTGACTATTTGACCAAAAATTCACTTTACAGTAAAATATCCAATTTTTACCAGTTTGAAATTATAATTTACATAACAATCAAAATATATATTTAGAAATGAAATATTTGAAACAAAACAAGTTTAAAATAATTTCAAATTAAAATAAAGTTTTTCAATCAGGAAATTCAATTTAACAGAAATAAAATATAAAATAAAATAAGCCTAAAATGTAGGGTTGTTACACTCTCCCCCACTCAAAACTTTTCGTCCCCGAAAAGGAATGAGGTACAGGAAAGCACAAAAATAGAAAAAAAATGAAATAGAATTAAGACAAGATGATAAGAAGATTGGAATTACACCTGATAACTATTGTTATAGGTAAGTTTGACAAGATGGAGGTGATCAAATCAAGAATATAAGCACGAAAAAGATCCTCTAGAGTCTGAATCTCCCTTTTCACTTGACTGACGGTCTATGAATGGAAAAACAGTGTTCAGATCCAGATGAGTAACAAAGGTTATCAAAGATTACAGAAAGATTTCTAAATAGACTAGTATAAGCAATAGCCTTCCCATTCTGTAACAAGATAAGAGAAATAAGGACAACCAAAAGGTAGTTTGAAAAACAAAATAAGATAATAGATTTGTAACCATAATGTTTTGAAATCATAACAATTTAGAGATGTTATCATTTAGAAATCGTACTACTTAAAATCATAACACTTTGGAAATGTTATTCTAAAAAAAAAACATAATACTTTGAAAATCATAACACCTTTTTAAAAATAATCTTCATTTAAACCATTTAAATCCAATGTCAAATAATATTCATTTCAAAGCTGTAACATTTCTAAGTTCATTCAATTATAAATTTCCAAAACATTGTATTTTCAAAACAGCAGCACTTATAAAATGCTACAGTAGATATATTAATATTTCAAATCAGTTTAGTTTCAGAAATATTCATTTGGATATCATTTAACTTATGACTTATTCAAACAAACCTTTATGAATGAAATATCCAAATAAACTATACTTCATTTATTAAGTCAAAAGCTCACTATTTTAGTTAGCTCTTAATTTAACACATAACCTAACACTTATTTAAAATACCCATTTCATAAATAGATATTCCTTTAATAAGTTACACTTAAAATTCCATTTGAAAACCAAATTTTCAATTATCAAATTTTAGTGATGTTAAAATACATTTTAACTATTTAAATCATAATTATTCAATTTCCAAGACATATCTATTTCATAAATAAACATTTATATAGCAAATATAACAATCAAATTTCTTTACACATTTATTCATTTAGACATCAATTAAACTATGAATTCAAGTTAAATAAACTTTATTACCAAAAGTCCAATTCAAATGTATTTTATTTTATCTATTCAAAGATACATTATTTATTATACAACATATTCATTTCAGGAAATAACCTTTATTAAAATTCCTAGGTTAGACTTAAGGTTCCATATTAAATCAATTTGATTATTAAGTTATTTAAATAAAATCTCTTTAAATTCCTTTTTCACTATTTACCTCTGTTAATCTTTTATAACTAATATTTAAGTGTATAAAAATCCTTTTTATATTGTATATTATCCAATTACATTGTTAACTTCTAAAAAAATTTAAGGTAAGTTATATTTGAATGCAATTGTAATATACAAATAAAACTATCCAATTCAATTATCTCAAGTTTGAATCATTTATCCAAAATTTTGATTTTTCTTTTTATAATTGAAATTATTCTTTAAGATAAAATGTAAGAATTAAATTTCCGATTCCCTTCAAACCACTAAGAGATAAATAAATATATGTATATAATATGTCAAATCAAATTTAAATCACATATCTATATATATTATAATCCAGTCATATTTAGAAATTCAAATCAATTAGATTTTCCAAAACAAAGCTGTAGCAAGACTACAGAACAGTCTCTTCACTTCGAAACTCGAAAATGAACGTCGATGATGCTGCAGTCATCACCGAAATTATTTTCCAGCGACAAAGAGAAGAGCACTAAATTTTTAAACTTTAAAATTCTTTAGAGACAAATTTTTATTCAAAATACTTTAAATAATATCCTTTTAAAAATTTTAAACACAAGGTTTGAAACCATCGGAAATTAAATTCTTTAACTTTCTTGTTTTAAATTCATTTCAGTTCCCAAATAAATTTATAAACAACTATTTATAAATTCATTTGTAGAACAATAAATGATAAATCAAGTATTATCATTTCAAATTATCAATTTAAATCAATTTATTAAGTTCCATAAAATTATATATCCAAATTTATTTCATTAACCAAATTTTAAAATAATATTGTGTCAGTTTGTTCTGTCAAAGTGTTTTAGAAATCCTATCGATAGCGTTGATAAGACGAATCGATCGGAAACCCAAATCAACATTAACAACTCAAACAACACAATATAAAACAAAACATTAATTTACAAGTACAGTTGAAAATGTTTGGAAGATAGATTGGAACAAAAGACAAGATGATTAAACGGAGTAGAGAGATAGGTAAGCTTAGATAAATCGCGGACAACCTTAACCGGGTCAACCGTGACTCAATGGATAAGATCAAATGTGGATTTTCTGGGGTAAATCTACCTTCAATCTCAAGAGATAGAGTTTGGAATAATAAAAGATATTAGCATCTAAACCAAGGATAAATATAAATCTCTGGTGAATCGATGCTGATTATAAAGAATTTTCACCCTTTTACAAGAAAATTAGAATATTGGCGAGACCGCCAATTCACTATAAAGATCATTGGAAGTGGAGTCATGGGATACTCCAGAATCAAAAGATGATGAATAGTGAGGGACACGAATGAATTTCGGAACCGCAGGGAACGTTCCAAAATTCAAAGGAAAACGAATCAAAGGAAGAGATTCAAACTCGAACGAAAGTGATTCTGTAAATAAATTTACCATACATTCTAAGTTTTGCCTCAAAGCCAAAGCTCTGATACCAACTGTAACGACCCGATATTTTCAACCATTCGCATCCATTATAAGTGTATAGGTAGACACTCATGCCGGAGTTGAATTGCTCAAAATACAGCGTTGTAAATAAAATTTGGCAAATCTCAGAATATACAGTAAATAAATATAATCACAGATCACAGACACAGAGTAAAATAATGCAGCGGAAGTAAAAGAAATAGTAGTTCATGAAGCTACTATATAAATATATCAGAGTTACATAAGATACAACAGAAGAAATAGAGTACAACAAAAGTCTCAATAAAATAACCAAGTACAAGCTGAGTAGAACAACGGAACTGGAATAGATAGGACATGACAAGCAGATAATCTCCAGCGATTCAAATCTCCAAGAGAGTGGAAATCCAAATCTGTGAATAACTCAGGCTGACCCGAGCGTAAAGCAAAACACAAAACACTCGAGTCAGGACAATATATACTTATATAATGTAAACCAACTCAAGCGAACTGTAATAAGGGTACAAGTAACTTAGAAGATGCTTGGGACCGCCCATCCTCTAAGGATCCGTTAAACTATCTACTATGTAGTAATATACGCTATATACAGTAGTGTCTAACCAGTAAAGTATAATCATATAGAAAATAGCGTTAAGGGGATGGAGAACCTTAACGCGGTCGGATCTTAAAATCATAATCGTAGTAAAGCTCGATATGGTAGGTGACACGGCACAACTAGGCAATGCCAGGGTAGATATACCAATTACGCATCCGGACTGGTGGTGACGCATAGCAGCCACTACCGCCCACCTCGAACAACACTCCCAAATCAAGGGTGCGCACCAAATCAATCACAAGTAATAGAATGGTATCGAAGAAGTGTGTCCGATCAGAGGTGCTACCTCATTGGTCCGTCAATCGCTCCTGTTTTAGCCACCTTATGCCAACTCACGGGAGTTGGGTCCACGTATATACCTTAGGATCGTCGCCACCATCCTACTTCATTCTGGAATCTCCACCGCGTACACGGTTGCCAAAGTGGTTTTCGGTAAGACAGAGAGTATGTCCATATCCGATCCCGGTCTCTTTAACAACCCAACGTTATTATAACCCGTGGTTATAACTTTTAAAAACAATACTTTACTTCAAAATAAAATATCATTTCAAACCATATCTTTATCAAAATAAAGATTAAATCAATTCCAAACCATTTCCATATATTTAAATTTTCATATAATTTCAAAACTTCATTTCAAATCATTTTAATATAATAAAATATCATATCCTTACAAAACTTCATTTCAAATCATTTTAATAAAATAAAATATCCTATCAGTTCAAATCCAATATTCAACTTTAAATACCTTTTAAATTCAAAGATATCGTTCATTTACTATCATTTCAAATCACCTTTAAATAGTTTATATTCCAATCAAAATAATTCATTTAAACCTTTTAAAAGTGTAATTATTATATTTTCAAATCAAGTATTCAATTTCCAAAGTTTCAAACCATTCTGAGTTCGTTTACTAAGTCAAAAACCCTAATTATTAAAATTTCAGCATTTCACAGCATTTAAAAACAACTGCTATAAGTTATATTTGAAAACATTTTTTATTCAGCAAAGACAGCACTTAAAATTGCTGTTAAAACTCAGTTTTAGTTGAATTATAGTTCAAAACAGAAAAGACAGCAATTCAGAAGTGCTGCGGTAGTTCAGATTTCAAAACAAAGGTTAAATTTGGTTTCAGCAAAGACTGCAGACCATTATAGCATTTCCAGAGAATGCTATAATAGACCTGGGTTCAATATAAGCCTATAAGTTCAACTGCAGCAACTGCAGCATTTCAGAAATGCTGTAGTAGCCCTTTTATTCAAATTTTAGTGTAATTCAGAACCATAGCATTTCTGAATGCTATTAAAAGTGATTTCCAGCTTTTTAGTGTATTTCCAGCAATTAAATAACTTCATTTTAAACTCTTTAAACATTTTAAAAATCATAATTTAACATTTAAAATGTTTATTTACATATCATTTAACATGTATCTTTTTCACAATAAATTTCTTATAATTAAATCCAATTTTCAACAATTTACTTAATAAATTTAAGTGTAAAAGTTTCCAATTCTTCACATTTCAACAAATAACTTAACACTTCAAAATTAAATTACCAGTTCACAAATTTAACTAAATTTCCAATTTTATTTAATTAACTAAAACCTTTAATTAAAACCAAATTTCACATTTCCAAGTCAAGTTATATTTTAAAAGATCACTTTTAAACATTCATTTATTTAACCACTTAAATCCATAGAAAAAAAATCAATAATACCTTAATAAATCACTTAAATTCACATTTAATCAAATTATCATATTTACCATTTCCAAATAAAATTTAATATCCATTTTATTTATATAACTTAAATATCATTTTTAACCAAATTCCAAATTTCCAACTTAAGTTATATTTCAAAAATCCAGTTAAACCATTCATTAATTACATTTTTAACACATAGAAAAATCATAATTTCTTTATTTTAAACATTTCAAAATCTATTTAAATCAAATTTCATAAATTTATATTTTTAAAATACTTAAAAATATTCAAAACACTTTATAAAATAACCACGGGCCTGTATATAATTTTCTAACCTAGGTCAAGTGATACGGATATGTATCATTTCAATCCGCAGTTAAAAAAGAAAAATCCGGGTTCTATCATTTCAAACCCGCAATCCCAAGTTAAAATAATTTAAATAAAAATCATTCAGGCCTATCATTTCAGCCCATAACGATTTTTCCCTATTCTAAAGTCCGTTCGGGTATGTATCATTTCAACCCATAGTGATTCTAATCTACAGGGAACTTGCAATGGTGATAACAGATATAAATAACAGAATAACATTAAATAATAGTAACATATGATATAATAAGTGTAATAACAGGTGTGAACATCATATGATAATAATATAAACATATATAACATGATGATATACATTAAAGATTCAAATGGTGTCGGTTTATCAGTTATATAGGTACATATTGTCTGGTGAGAATAACTCACCATTTTGTGCTGGAGAAACGACGACGACTGCACGAATGGGATCCAAACAAGCACGATAACACAAATATGATTTGATATGGGAGAGCCAAAGATAAATTCCCTTGTCACATTCAAACAAAACAAATACAGACAACATGAGTTTTTAACTCAAAATTCAATAAAACAATGTTAGAAATGAATGCATGAACCAAAGCCAAAGTGATTGCACATGCTTTCTACCATCTATGCTTCAGCTTCAGATCTGAAATGCATGGCTAAGGGGTGGGTTTGGATCTGGTTTTGGGTTCCATAGGGTTGGCCAAACATGTATGGTGATGGTGCAAAGATATGTGAGCATGAACTACAACACAAAGGCAAACTACATGGTTTCTAAGCCACATAAGGTCACGGCTAAGGCAATACAAGTCATGGTCAGGTCTGTAGTGGGTTAGGTACAGGTGTGGCAGTGGTGTCAGGGTCCACTATGGCAGGTGGTGGTGATGTAGGTGGCGGCCAAGGAGGAGTTGGAGGTGGTGGTGATGTATGGTGCTCGACTAGGAAGATATAGGTGAAGTTTGCTCATTTTTGTGTGGATCAACATCATGGGAGGCCATGGCTTGGGCTTGGGGTTGGGCTGGAGGAGGTAGTGATAGGTTCAGGTGGTGGTGGAGGAAGCCAAGGTGCTGGAGTTGAGAGGAGCCGAGCCTAAAAGGAGAAGAGAGCAAGTGCAAAATCAACAAAACAAGTAGAAAACAATGGAAAAGAAAGGGAATTTTACCAAATCTTTGAACAAGGGAGAGGCCGTCATTTTTTTTCAAGTTAGAGGTGAGAATTCACGTGAAAAATGAGGAAGATGTTGCTGGAAAAGAAAAAAAAAAGCACGGCAAAAAAAATCATTAAGGTGGAGGTTGAGAAAATGAAAGGTCGGAAGATTAAAGGACCTTAAGCAACTAAAGAGACATAAACTTTTCAAATTTCCATTGTATATTTATATATATATTTATAAATATGAAAATAGCTGAAATTAAAGATAAATAAACTCAGAAATAAAGTAAATAAGAAAAATAAATAAATAAATTTTATATTAATTAAATTAAATGAAGAAAAATAACACTATATACAAACTAGGTTAAATAAACTGAAACAAATTCAAATAATCTTTGGAAAAATCTATTCTAATATAAATACATGTAAAGTGAATATTAATAAAGTAAAACAAAGAAAATAAAGTGAATGTATAAAATAAATAAATAAATTTTAATTATATATAGTTAAATTAAGAAAATAGCAAAGAAAATAGAAATTAGGCTTTAAAATTACAAAATAAATTCAACAAGCTTTGGAAAAATTTTATAATCACTTTAAAATTATTAAAAGACAAAATTATACATAAAATAAAATATTAACATATATTAGAACAAAATATGACAATAAAAATATAATTTATATGATTTAAAATAAATAATATTGCAAAATAAACAGTTTATACACAAAATTGAAAATTACATAACTTCTACAATTTAACTCCGTTTCCAACGAAACGAAAAGCTGTATTCAAGTTATTAAATCTATTTTCATAATAAAAGATAAAATTTATAATTTCAAACTATTTAAAATTTAAATTTAAAAGTCAAAGTTTGACTATTTGACCAAAAATTCACTTTACAGTAAAATATCCAATTTTTACCAGTTTGAAATTATAATTTACATAACAATCAAAATATATATTTAGAAATGAAATATTTGAAACAAAACAAGTTTAAAATAATTTCAAATTAAAATAAAGTTTTTCAATCAGGAAATTCAATTTAACAGAAATAAAATATAAAATAAAATAAGCCTAAAATGTAGGGTTGTTACACTTATCTTTGTAAAAGGATTCTGATACAAATATTTACAAAGTATATTTAATTAATAAAAGATTAATTAAGGAGGCTAGTGGTTGCTTATGTTCTTAACTAATGTTGGTTTTCTCTATTGAATAAATCCCTGATTAGGATGTGTATTTGTTATTTAATAGATAAATAACTGACTATCAAAATTGGATCCAAAACGTATCTTTGGAAATATCTAGGGGAAACAACATGATTTATATGGCACAATCATCCCCGATGATGCTGTATTGTGCGTATAAATCTCATTTCGTTCTCCTAGGACAATGATATGGAAATCTATCCACCAACAGTTAGGAGGTGATCTCCACTCTTATCTTTGACTGTTTATTTCCTAAAGAACCAGGGTTGATTTTATCGAAAGCTATCGAATGTTGTTTCGAATAAACCGGGATCGGGTATGTTATCCGAAAACCACTTCAATCCAACTCAACAGTTTCGAAGTGAAGACATCTCGAAGATGATGGAATTAAAGATGAGCCATTAAGTGTTACATTCAATCCTAGAACGAACTCGTATGGTGAATGCTGGTATTGCATTGTTGCCTGGAGGGAAGTGTTCGCATTCCTAGTGGGAAGTGCTATATAAATGGTAAAGGTAGCCTCAGGCCTCATCAACTGGGAATAACTAAAATAAGGGAGATGTAGCAGGGCTAAGTGGGTGCTCCCAAGTAGCGTATGATCATCTCTATCTAGAGTCGATATTATCCCTCATTTTTATGCTTTGGGGCCCATTAACGGAGAGGTGATCATATTCGGTACTATTCAGTAGGGGGTAGACCAGTTCTGTGTTGACAGGGGATCCAGACGAAGACATCGGTCTTATTTTATCTAGAGATGCATCGTGATGGGGGTGGTATCCCAGTAGCCCAGTCATTGTATGGAATCCATTTTTCAATACGAGCCCTTACGGTTTTAGTTGTGTACCTATTATGCTGGAATTTAATTAATGTTACAGTTTCGACTATGATTGATAAGCATTTGTATCTAGAAACTATTATAGTATCAGGGAATTTCATATGAAATGTTTTGGTTATCGTAAGGTAAAAACTCGTCTGTATTTATGTACGGCGTGGTCTTACGAGATGCTTTTGATTTTCAAATGGTTTTTTTATAACTTTAAAATCCAGATGGGTGTGTTTTCACATGCCGGTTTTCCAGACTGACTCGGGTGTTATTTTTTATAATGCTCAGGCTAGACCGAGCATGTTTACAGATTGCTTTGGATGCATTGGAGCTCAGGAGAAGAGTTGGAGGTCTTCAAGTCGTATTCACGTATATGTTTATTTTCTGCTGCTTTGTTATTGAAATCATTAAAAATTGTGAGGACAGGTTGTTATAACTGTCCAGGCTGATGATTATGATTTGTTGTTGTACTCTGATGGATGTATGTTTATAACAGTTTCTTTTTTTTAAAGATCATTGATTTTATATTATATATTGTTCCATTGCGATTGTGAGATTCTATGTTGATTTTAGTTTCTTTCTCTTCTTAATTCTGCCTTCTTCTTTTCCCATAACAATCGGGTTTTCCGGCATTCGATTGCTCGGCACACAATACAGTGAATGTATTAGTGTCGATTTTCGAGGGTCGAAAATCCCTGCTATTACACTATACGATCAAATTTAAATTCACTTCTTCTTCCTTTTTTATTCTCGTGCGCGATCCATTCGCATTATTCTGATTTCGATTCTCGTTTCTTCCTATTCCGCACTGCAAATTTTCTAATTCAGGTATGTTCTATTTTTTTCAATTTTTTCTATCATAGTTTTAATTTGGTTATTTCTGATAATATCTTGTTTCTCTTTCTAAAAATTATATTCATTTGTGTTGATGTGTTTTCTTCTTTCATATTCTTTGGCAAATTTGGGCAGTAGCAGCAGGTATTTTCTATTTTCTTATCTTTTTTATGTAGCAATGTTTTCTTATTTGTTTTAAATTATTGCTTAGTATCATTTTTTAGGTATTAGAATTTAATCATGTTTTAATGTATAGTATCAGAATGTAGTTATCAGTTTTTTAGGTAGGCGTTTTTAGGTATCAGTTTTATGTTGACAGTTGAT
The DNA here is from genome assembly GCA_030737815.1 of Allium fistulosum. Lineage (NCBI taxonomy): Eukaryota > Viridiplantae > Streptophyta > Magnoliopsida > Asparagales > Amaryllidaceae > Allium > Allium fistulosum. Next base: position 415,336,958 of record CM060907.1, on the reverse strand, counting down.
TATATTTTGTTTTAATGTTTTTTTTATTTGCAAGTTTTTTTCCTTTAGCTATGGGTACAGTTTCTCTATAAAATGTGAATAATTCGAAATGGTTTTTGAATTATTTAAAACAAATGCTTCAAGAAGCACGTGATTTGGATTTTATGTTGGATCGCAATCAAGGTTTGATTTTAGCTGTTCTTGAATTTTTTCCTTCATCCTTTCATAGTTACTACTATCTTCATATAGAATAGAATCTTCTTTCAGCTATAAATGCAAAGAATGCCAATTTGTCTATTGTTGATTTGTTCAAAAATATATTCTAGAGCTTCTAATTTGTATGAATTTGAAGAAGCATGTTCTAAATTTTGTGAATAGGTGGTGTTGCTGCGGTGAATTTCTTGAAGGATAAGCCTTATATAAGTGGCTGATTCGTTTTTTCCAAGGAAACGTTATGGTGAATATAGTTCAAATGTTGTAGACAGTTTTAATAGTTGGATTTTGGATGAATGAGTATTACTTATTACTGCATGTTTAGATGGTATTCATGTTAAAATTATGGAACAAATGGCTAGAAAGAGAGAGGAGTGTGGTTTGTCAAATTCTATTCTTTGTCCTTCTATTGAGTTTCATTTAAGTGAATTGATAGAAGAATGATTTGGATGGGATGTATACAAGTCATCAGAGTTTGGTTTTGAAGCAAAATCGCCAAACACTCATCATGTTGATCTTAAAGAATCGATTTGTGGTTGCAATCAATGGAAAGATACAGGATTTCCTTGAAATGTTTTAGCTCAATACAATGAAGATGGCACAGACTTGGAGTGTTCAGAAATACTTTCAAATGCAAATACACAATCATAGTTGAATTCGGGCATTTTTCCATAGCAAGAAAAAGAAAATACAACAAATACAAGCAATAGTCGGTCGGTTTAAGTTATAGGCAATTGTCTAATTTAAATATTAAAAATAATGAACACAACTTCAAACAAAGTACATAACTCTAATACTGCATGCTATTAGTATCATTTTCAAGTATAACCGAATATGGTATCGGTATTTATATTGTATTAGTATCGGTAATAGTTTCAGATATGTGAAAAAATAGCATCAATTCATGCACGGTGTTGTTATTAGTTTCAGGTGTAAATAGAAATATATTTATAGTCATAACATAAAATTAAGTGTAAAAAAAGTTAAACAAGTCTAATTTTTACAATATCATAAATAAGTTCATAGTTATTACAACAAATTGATATAATATGAAGAATTTTTATATCAATATTAAAAAAAGCTAAATTCAATTAGTTCTAACACAACATCTCAAATGTATATCAGTTCAACTGAAAATAATGGTATTTTTTACAACAAATTCACTTCTTCCATTTTTCTTCTTCTTCCAGTCTTGGCATGAACATGGCTAAATTTCAACAGTGATCATTGCCCGTCAGTATCTCATACACGTTCTTGCTCTTGTTTTCAATATTTGTTCAGGTTTTATTTTGATTGGTATTTTGCTCTTGTTAAATGATATGATGAATATCATGACGTATATACCATAGTCAACCTTGTTTAAACCAAAATATATTATTAGTATCAATTTGCATCACTTGTAGTATCAGGTATGTAATAAATATAAAACATAGTATTTAAGAGATAATGGTGCAAATAGATAATATGCTTTGAAATAAAGTGATTAACAATTTTAGTATCAAAGTTAGCATCGGTTTAGTTATCAGTTAAAGTGAAATAAACAGATAATATGATTTGTGATAGTTGTTTTGTTTTAGTTTTGATTATATATAGGTTTATATCAATTTTTTGTATGTAGGTATCAGTTTTGTGCTTATAAGTATCAGTTTGTCTGCCTCTGGGTATCACTTTTGATCTAAAACAAATGTTTATTGAACTAAAGGTAATAGCTTCTGTAGCAAACAAATTCAATTCAATGTAATATGCATAAACAGATGTATAGAACTTTATATAAAGGATTATAATGCAAACAAATAACACGTTCTAAGTATCAAGTAACTATTAATTCAATATCACTATTAGTTTCGGTTCTAGTATCAATTTTGCTCTCTGTAGGTATCATTTTTAATGAAAAAATAACTTACGTGTCTGGTCTTGCTATGCACACTCAATTTGATGCATTTCGTCTGGCTTCACTTCCATATCTTGTATATTTTTGTTTTTCCAGATTTCTTGCAGCATTTCTTTAACTTTTTTCTTTATTAAAGACAAAATGATACAAAGTTAGCTAATGTTCACATTGTTTCAATTATATTAGTTAATTTTCTTGAAAAATATATCATACCATTTTCATTGCTTCTTTTAGTCTTGGGTTGTTTCTGTCATTTGATCTTGTAGGACGTGAAGAATCTATGTGACACCATTACACTGTTCGGTATGTCAAAGTTACTAACGTCCAATGGTCTTCACAATGCAGAGGGAAACAAATAGCTTTTGCATATTTATCTTGCACGATTTCTTCAAGCATAGGCAAGACCAAATGATTTTTAATACTTTGTATATTAAAGACTATCATTTTCCGTTGAATATAAAAATAAGTTACAATCCAAGGTATGTAGCAATTATTATGTACTTGCATATTAAAGTTGTATTTACCATCATTGTTGTCGTGAATGCATAGTTATGCACTACCAGCACACATTTAGATATGTACCAATCGATTACTATATTAACAATAGGAAATTGTAAGTTTTTGTTATTGGTGAAGCAATATTAAATAATATAAATAGTATCAATAATGTTAATAGTTGCAGTATATATTGAAAAGTATAAAAATAACTGAGCATCAATTCCAATCAAACAACTTCTGGGTATTAGTTTTGCATTGATTTGGTATCAGTTTTGTTGTACATGATACTCAAAATAGTTTCTAAAATCAACGATCATCATATTTTATCAACCAGAAACTAGGTATCATTTTTTCATATAATTTGGTATCAATTTTGATATAAATTATAGTCAAAATAATTTATAAAGGAAGCAATTGAGCGTCAACTCCAAACATACGACTACTAGGTATCAGTTTTGTGACAGTTAATTAAATAATTAAAATTACATAGCATCAACTTTTATCAAACAAAAACTAGGTATAAGTTTTGCAAACACGCGCGCGCGCACACACACATATATATTTATAGGTATCGGTTTTGTTATAAATAATGGTGAAAATAATTTATAAAATAACCAAGCATGAATTCTAGTCAAACAGCTACTAGGTTTCAGTTTTGCACTATTTTGTATCACTTTTGTCATACATGACGGTCAACTAAACAATTAAATTTACAGAGCATCAACTTATAACAAACATAAACTAAGTATCATTTTTACTTATATATAGTTTTGTTATAAATAGCAGTCAAAATAATTTATAAAATAACCAAGCATGAATTCCAATGAAATAGCTATTAGGTATTAGTTTTTGCAATTATTTTGACTGATAAAGTATTATTAAGCAAAAAAATTAAAATTGTGTACATGTCCATCCATGTAATTTCCTTCAAGAACATGTAATGCTTTTTTTGTTATTACGCATCATCCTTTGATCGTGTCATTGTCCACCCATGTCACTTCACTGTTTTGACAAAAAAGATTTGAATCAATTAATTAAAGCTATTTTAATCATAGCATTAGTATAAATATCTGTAAACTTACTTTTGTGATGATGTCAGAGCAAGGAAAGTTTTGATTACGTCTTGTTGTTCCCTGTTCATGCATGTTAAGCATTTGCAATGTCCAAGTCCAAAATCTGAAAGTGTTGGTTCCATTACTGCAATTGGCTTTGGGATGGATTCTTCTGTACTTTTTTTCATCATCTTTGTTTTTCTTCTTCCAGTTTTTGGTTTTTTTGCGTTTTTTTCACTGTATGACCATAGTTAAAGTTATCGCTTTATTTTCTTTTTCTTGGTTTTGCTTTTACCCTTTACACATAAGAGGCTGGTTTTGTCACTGTTGTTTTCCTTTTTCGGCCAGTAGGTTTTTTTTGGTTTCTTTTTTTTATCTTGTTTAATTTTTTACATTTCAAACTCTTGTAAGTCATAGAGTTTCAAAAAATGGAGGTGTGAAGTTAAGTACTAAATCACGGTAGGGTACAATTTAGCTTTTGATAGTGGTAATTTCTTCTATGTTTTGAGCCTCTTCTATTTCTTTTTCTACCATTTTATCTTTATTTGTTGGTAAAACTGTGTCATTTGTTTTGTCCACCATGCCTACACTTTCTTTTGTTGTCTCCATAAATGAATCTTCATTTGGTTGGAGCACTTTTTCATGCATTTTAGTTGCTGCTTCTGTCTCTATGCATTTATTGTCTATTTCAGTTGCTTGGTAGACTTGTTCTATATAAGGCTCAACAATTGTTTCTTTATTTTGTTCATTGTTGTTTCCTTCTCTTGATTTTCATCTATTGTATTGTTTGTTTCAATTTGATTTGCATTTTCTTCTGCTATGTCTATAGGTGTATCTTGATTTATTGGAAGCAAATTTTCTGCTTGACACTCCGTAGTTTCTTCTTCATTCGTTTCAATTGTGGATCTCTTTTCTGCATTTTGGGCTTCTGTCTCTAAAAATTTATCTTTATTCATTTCAGTTGCGATACAGACATTTTCTACATAAGGCTTAGCAATTGTCTCTTTAATATTTTCTTCACTATTTTCAGGTGTGGATTTCCTTTTTGTATTTTGTATTTTAGTTTCTACAGGTGTATGTTGACCTAATATATTGTCAGGTTCATCTACCATGTGCAGATTTTCTACTTTAGCCTCTGAAGTTCACTCTTTATTCTGTTGAAGTTTTGATTTCATTTCTCCCAATTCTTGTTTCAATATCAAATTTCCTTCTTAGTTTCTAACCTCGTCTTCTTTTCTTTTTCCAATCGCTTCATTATTTTTTTAGCTTCGTCTTTCAAATCTTTTATGTGCATATATAAGACTCTAATGCTTACATCTTCTTCAAATGATCCAAAAGTTTGTTCGGCTTCTTCAAGTTTTCTTTTTTCCCTTTCTTTTCTTTTCCTTTGTTGCTTAATTTTATTGGAGTTGATGCTGTTTGAAGAAGCCTTGCTTCATATGGAACAATATTTGTTATTTTGTTTACCTGTACGATTCGAAGGGAAATTTTATATTAGGTTTAAGGTATGATATTATGTTATAACTGACAATTATAACTGATTTTTTAATAGAAACAAAAATAATAGTTATGAAACTGATACTATGAAGAGTTATAAACTGATACCGTGCCCTGTTAAAAATTGTACCAAGTATTATAGTGTATTATGACTGATAATATGAAGAAGCAAAATAGACACTATACAGAGGCAAAACTGATACTATGTGCAATAACCCACTTTTCCGAATAGTTTAAGCAGACAATCAACCACACATGATCCACTCAAACTGAATAGAAAGGGGGATAGTTAGGGAAAAGAAAGAAGAAAGATGGAAAAAGAAGGAGAAAGAAGAGATAAAGAAACTATTAACAAGAAAATTTGTCAACATTCCCAAACCAACGTTGTTAACAAGAAATTTGATTAACAACTTAAAGCTAGGTTTTAGAAGTGAACAATCCCTCCGAAACCCTTTTCAAATGAGTCGATAGGGGCTCCATATTTTCGAAAGGTGGCTTTATGAAGGTATAGCTTTCAGATAAGATGATTTGGAAAGTCAAGAGCATCCCTTCATATAGGGGAGGGCAAATTTTACTCAAAATATCCACCTTCCGTCTAAGTCGGATGGTATTTCAACAAGAGACAAAAGGAAAAGAGTTTGGATCAAACCTTCCGAAGAAGTCAAAGGGATGCAGTCGACAGTGTGAAGCAATTCAAGAGCTTTCGGAGGGGACAGAAGGCTTCATTCCATAATATTCAAGAAGTTCTTACCTTCCAAAGAGGGTAAAGAAGTCAAGGCAAGGGCATACAACTATATAATGACCTTTTCGAAAGCATAATAAGCCTTTCGGACTGGTTGGAACATATATTAAGTACCTTTAGACAGTCTCGAATGGTTTGTAATGAAGGCAGCATTCATATATCAGCATAGAATGAAAGACAACATTCTAACAACATTCAAGAAAAGCATGGCTCTCGACAGCAATCAAGCGAGGAGAAACCTTTCGACAAGGTCGAAGGGTTCACAATAGTCAAGTAAGAGAGAAACCTTCCGACAAGGTCAAAGGGTTCAGAATATCACAAGATGATAGACCCTTTGGCAAAGACGAAAGGACTATGAAAGAATATAGAGGAGTAGACCCTTCAACAATGGTCCAAGATCCAGGATGACATGCAAAAGGAAAACCTTTCGACGAAGTCAAAAGGTTTGCAACTGCATACAAAAAGGAGACCTTTCGACATAGTCAAAGGCATGAAGTCGAGAGCATAACCGCCGACATCTATAAATAAGACCCAAGGGGTCATCTTTTGGGTCGAATTTTTCATCATTCTAGTCTTGTAACTTCTTAATCAGAGTGCTGTAACCATAAATTGAGTGTGAATTGGGAAATTTAATAAAAAGGAAGATTTTTCTTGGATGCACAGGGGAGTGCTTAGCTCTGTTAATTACTTTATTATTTGCTTAACCCTTAGTTATATTGACTTGCATTTTTAGGTTCAGTTTCTCCGGGAGGTTCTTGTCGACAAAGACAATAATATTCCTTTTATAGATAATCCTTTCATACCTTCAAAGGCCTCAATCCTACAACCTAACCCTTCTACCACAGGGGCAATTTATTTGAATCAACATTCATAAAGACCTTCCGAAATCATTGGAACTATGGATTAAACCTTTCGATAAAGGTTCACAATCTCTCATACTCCAACAACGCTATCAACCCTATGAATCCAAACAATTAGTTACCAAACACTTCGACAAGGTCGACATCCACTTCACATCCACAAAATCTATCATACCCTATCTAAGCGCAAGAAGAATATTCATTTCAACCTTCCGACAGGGTCAAGATTACCCCATTTTACAGAACAAACTAAGGGAATCCTATCCCAATCAAGAAGATAACTTTAGCCGGAGGTCTTACAAAGGATCAACTAAGATAGAGGCCATTGTACTAACCCAGCTAAGCCGAAAGGTTTCCTTAATCCTGTATCTAAGCCTTTTGACCATGTCGGAAGGTGTGATTCGAAATTATCTATAAGTAGAGATACAAAGATAATTCCAAAGATTATCAATCCTTCTGTGCAGATCAGCTCAACCTTATCATTCAGAGTAACTTTGTGGTGACAAAACATTTACTGAGTTCCTTAAAGATTCTACATACTACCATTTTCCATTAAGTCCATCTACTTGAATTCTTTGGGGTGTTGACCAAAAATTTGGTTAACATAAATAACTGATCACTTGGCCATAGGACAGAAAATTATATAAGGACACCGGATGGGTCAAATTAAATGATTTTGTTTTATAAAGATTAAATTGTATCGAATATGGGAATTGGATTATTTTCGAACTCGAGCTTGAAATGTTGAAATTAAAATTGTTAAAAGAAATTGTTTTAAAGAATTTAATTTGGAAATTGAAGTTATGATTGAAATATAACTTGAATTATAGAAATTGAATCATTTTAAAAGGTTTGAACTTTTACTTGAACTTCGAAGTTATGTAAGTAAAAGTGATATAAATTGATATTTCAAATTTGGACTCGAAAACGGAATTAATTTTAAGATTTGATTCTAAATTCGAAAATTAAAGTTTAATTTGATTTAAGTGATTTAAATGAATATTTTGAATTTGAACTCGAAATTCATATAAACTAAAATGATTTAAATTTGAGAATTGAATTGAAATTTATGCTTTTGAATTAAATCAATGAAAAATCAGAATCAAAATTAATTCGAATTTAAATTGAAATGGAAATTGATTTGAGTTTAAATTGAAATTGTGTCGATTTGGATTGACTTGAGATTTAGGATGTTCTAAATTGGAAAATTTGAAATTGAATCAGTTTGATTTAAATTTGTACCTGAATCCAGATTTATTGGAAATGGGAAGAAATGGTTTTGAATTTGAAATTATTTTCCTGTAAACTGTTTTAAATATTCATCTTTTAATATTTCCAAATTATTTAAATTTCCAAACCATTTAATATATAATCTATCCTAATATTTAAACTATTTTAACTATTTTAACTTTTTAAACTATTTAACACTATTCAAACTATTTTCTAAAAATTCAAACTAGTTAGGGTTGGAATGTTTATATTTAAATCGTTGATTTAAATGCAAATTGGGTTAAATGAAGTTATAACCTAAATTGAAATTCGAAACGATTTTGGAAATGAAATTGAGATATTGGAGTGAAAATGATTTTTGAGCGAAATTGACATATTTTGAAGTAAATATGATATTTTGAAGTGAAAAAGATTTTTGAAGCGAATATGATAGTTCGATATTAAGTTTGAATCATTTTCGAAATGTAAAAGAACAAACCAGTGTGTAAAACGACTTTTGGTTGATAAAGAGACCGGACCTCTTATTGGTATACTCTTTGTCAATATTGAAACCACTTTAACAACTGGGTACGTGAAGGAGACTCCAGAATGAAGTGGTTGGATTTGGCGTACGTTTGCTGGATTTGAAGAAAGAGAATGATGATGGAAAGATCCCGGTACTTGTTCCAATTTGAAATGACTAAAACAAGACAGCTTAACAGGGCCAATGAGGCTAATTACCTCTAGCGGACATCAGTTCTTCGATTTCTTTTTTGGACTTGGTTCATACTATTACTCTTGTTGTTGGTTTCGATTTGTGCACCTTGATTTGGAATGACCTCCCTTTGACTTGATATGGGATGGATGGACGTGGTGGGCGATTGTGGCTACGATGTGTTACCACCAGCCCTGCGACCCAAAGTGGTAGTATCCTACCTTAGACCTTGCCTCACGTGCCTTGTCATACTTTTATCCTTATACAAGACCACTACGATTTTGGTTTAGTGTTATCATATCACGGCGCATCTCTATCCCCCGACGTGCTACTAGGGCATTATATTCAAACTGTTCGACAATGCTTAAAAACGCATTATGGGGGATTAATGTATAGCCTTACCGCTAAGAAAATATTTATTTTACTGATTAGACATTATTTATATGGCGTATTCTACTATATATAGATATTTGACGGATCCTTAAGAGATGGAAAATCCTATAACATCTCTTGAGTTATTGCACATACGTTATACACTGGATAAGAGATGTAAAACTCCGTAAACATCTCTGATGCTATTACACTCATGTTATATGTGATATTGATTTGACTCGCATAAGGATATTTTAGTCCCGACTCGAGTTTTTTGTCTTTTCATTACCCTCGGGTCAGCCCTGAGTTTTTAGTGTGTTGAAGGTTATTCTCTAGAGGACGAAGGCGAAGATTTGGTATATTATATTATTAGTATTATTTCACCACATTGTTTGTTCTGCTGCATTGTTTTATTTATTCTATTGTATAACTATAACTCTGATAAATGTTGTATAAATTATAATCAAATGTATAGTATAAACAGCTTCATGAACTGTTTATTTGATTATTATATTTTGTTATTCCGCTACAAGATTCTTCAATTTTGACACAATCCATTTTGACTCAACCCGACACGTTTGACAAGTCCAACTATATTTTATATGTTTTGAAAGTGTTTGAAACTTTTTTTTAAAAACGTATAACATTAATTATTATTTTTCATCAAAAATATATAAAATTAATGGTTGATTGCAGACGTTCATATATATATATATGTTTAATTGTCACTTAATGACCAATGTTCATGTATCATATATGGTGAATATCACTTATTGGCTGACATAAATTTTCGCCAATGTTCATATGACATAAAGTTTCTTATGACATAAGGTTTCTATAAATACATTTCTACTATCACATACAAAGCGGAAAAAACAGAGAAATTTTCATCAACAAAAAACCAAAAAAAAATTTCATTGAAAAAAATCAAAGAAATCAAATGGCTACAAAATAGATAATTGCAGTTATCCCTCTCTTTCTCCTCCTCCTCATCGCGGCGGTGGACAGTTTGCTTTCACTTTTCACCAAAGCCATGCTGTCCCTATGCAATCTCGTTATGCTGACAATGATGGTAACAACTCTAATGGCGTAGGGCCAGCATGGCTTTGGTGAGAAGAGGAAGCAAACGAATCTCCACCACGATGAGGAAGAGAAGAAAGAGAGTGATAACAGCAACTAAATTTTGTAGCCATTTGGTTCTTTTTGTTGATGAAAATTCTTTGGTTTTTTTACTGAAAATTTCTTTGGTTTTTCAACTTTGTGTGTGATAGTACAAATGTATTTATAGAAACCTTGTCATATGAACGTTGGCCAAAATTTATGTTAGCCATTAAGTGACATTCTCCTTATATGAGCCATTAAGTGACAATTAACCTTATATGATATATGAATGTTGGCCATTAAGTGACAGTTAACCTTATATGATATATGGACGTTTACAATCAACTTTATTATTATTGTTTTTTGATGAAAATAATAATTAATGCAATACTTTTTTCGTAAAAAAAAGATTCAAAAACTTTCAAACCATATAAAGTATAATTAGACCTGTCAAACTGGTCGAATCGGATCAAAATGACTTGATTCAAGACCCAATCCATTTTGTGATCTAACCCGTTTTATCCATTTATTAAAAGAGTCAACATGACCGAACCCACTTTATATATCTGCTAAGCCCGCTTTAAAAACAAAAAAAAAGAGAAATGCAAAAATGTGAAAAAAAGTGCAGTGGAACCTATTCTCCATAATAGAGTATCCCATGAGACATTGCATTAAAACACAACCTACCATATGATACATCTCATGCTCCATATATTACCAAAGGCACATGGCCTAGTGAATTCCATCGCACCAGTTGCATCGTCTTCATGCCTTGGAGGAAAGGCAAGTTTCTGAAATTTTTACATGGGAAGATCTTCAAAATTATGAAATGATTGCTTTAACAAATTAGTTTACAAAACCAAAGTAAATGCGCCGACAGCAAAAGCACGTTCTAACCTCGTCAATAATCTGGCATCCAGCAGATTTAGATATAGAAAATACAACAAACCTTTCATCATACGCACTTAAGACAATAGAACATATCTTGTGGAATAAAATGGAAATAAATTCAGCAAGTATAAATTTGTCTTCTAACCACCTAAGTTAGCAAATACAAACTACAAAGTAGTAAAGGAATGGAAGAACTTAAAAGGACCTTTTATAAAATAAAAATAAAATACTAACTGTTGTGACCAGCAATATCTTTAAACTAAGTATGTATGGATGCTTTTTTATGAATTTTTGTTAAATTGTAACATCTTAAAAGCGAAACCTAATCAAAGGGGACATTTCTTAGCAAAAGACCATGTTTCTACATTTCTTATTAAACCACAAGATAGAAACACAGTTATAAGTAGATGAAAATACCTTCGAAGGTAGACCGTAACAACCTTTTTATAGGAGGAATATTTACATAAATAAAATTAAATTTTTAGAAGAAAAGTTTAGGAGAACATGGCTACTAAATGTATTATGATTATTTATACTCTTCTTCATCTCATATTGGGAACATGGATAGATAATGACATGGAGTTAACTATTATTGCCTTGTCAATTTGGAAGAAACATGATAATTTATAACAATAGAAAAATGCTCATACTGGGAAAATGAATGGAAAAAAAGCATAACGATACGTTAATAATACTCAAATGGTAAGTTATATTATTCTAGCCTAACAATTTGCAAAAAGTATGGTAACATAGAAAATTAAGAAGCACTTAAAGGAATGTAATAAACATATAAGCCCAACTGATATGTTAATAATACTCAAGTTATATGTGGGTAATTACACTTTCCTTATTACATTGCAACATGTATGGTAGTATCTAACAATTAAAGATGCTCTAGTGAGTAAATAAATGGAAAAAAATATATAAATACAAATGATATTTTAATATAATACTCAGCTGATATGGAACTAATGATACTTGCCTTATTAATTTGCAAGATGTATGATAATATATAAAATAAAAAATGTTCCAATGCGTAAATGAATGGAAGAAACATAGTTTATGCTTTTGGTTGGATAAACTGGTCATAATTCAATAGTCTATGAGCAATAAAAAGTTCAACATATCTCATATTTATTTTGCTCCAATAATGATGACAAGATAAAATTGAGTAAGGACTAACATAAAGATTAAAGTAATTGGTATATACAATAATATGAATGATGTATATTTAGTTTGCTTCTCATTACAAACTGTCTTTTTTTAAAGGCAAATTGCCTCGTTAAACCATAATAGAAATTGCTTATGGAATTTTAAACGTTTATAGTTAATTTGTTAAACAAAATCTAGAAAATTAAAAATTCTACAAATACACATGCATGGTTTCTATAAATATACCTTTTAAAATGTTAAGCTTTCACTAATCGTACACTCTAAAAATCATTTTCCTTATCATAAAGATTTAAACCTAATAGCCGAACATAGCAATTTATTTACTTGTATGTTTTTTTAACTTTTAGTTGATGGATTTCTTCCTATTTGATATGACTCCAAAATTATATGTCTAAGATACATTTCTAATATATTTGTTGAGTTAATGAAATAATATTGAAAACAATTCACATATATTTAGCTTCCTTAGTTTGCCTCTAAATTTATTAACCTTGCATAAAGCTTCACAATGTGGTTAATATCTCAAATATACTTAGATACATATATAGTGCCCCTCTATGTACATAGTATATTTTTTGTTCTCTTTTATGTTGGCTTGATTTTCAGTGCATGGACTTTAGGTTCATTTGAGATATCCGTTTGTACCCATTTAAGAAATTCATGTGTGAAAAATATGAATTATTAAATTGAATATTTAATTTTCCTCGCACAACAAATTTCAGATGATTATCTAAATAGACGGCTAATAGTTAAATAAAATGTTCCAAATACATACACATAAATTTACCAAGCATCACCAAGGCACATGTTGGGATAAATAACTATGGAAGATTAAAATTATTAAAGAATATGTTTAGTAATATTTTAGTAATTTAGTTAGCTTATTGATTCCTTGTTTATGAGTGTAGTAGATAAACGATTGTAGCTATCATTTTAGGTATAAGTTTTCATATAACATTTTGTTAGCCAATCACATTATTGCAACCAATAATGTTACAATGATTAGTTAATGGTTAGTTAAAACATACGATAATTGGCAAAAACTTAATTAATTCACCATGGTTAATCATACTATAGAAATTATGATTTATATAACTAATTTTAAGGGAAATCTATTTTGTAGGTTGATGATGATGTAATATATCATTTCAAAATAGTAAAATTGTTATATTGCACAGGTTGTTGCGGATATTGTGTGTAGGAAGGAGATGGATATGTTGACCATACTGAGTTGGGGATGTGGATGGATATGGTGTTGGATATGTAGAGGAAAGAAATTGAAATAGAGGTGGACATTGTCGTGGTAGTCCGGGAGATGGACTTGATATGGTGTGTGGAGAGGAGATGGAGTATTGGACTATATGGAGGAGGGTGAGTGGATGAATATGTAGGTGGTTATGTAAGAGGAGATGATTAAGATAGGTTTGGACATTGAGAGTTTGATGTTTGAGGCTTATATAATGATAATTGATGTGGGGATGGAATTTATATGGTTGACGAGGAGGTGATATATATAGAAGGGAACATGATGAATTGTGCAATGTTGGACTCATGCTAATTAAGCTTAGTTAACAAACAAATATCCCAGTTTTAGAAACTTTTGTAAGTATTTTTAATCTTTATTGCATTTGATCTTGAAAATGATAGAAAATAAAGAGTTCTGGAAGCTCGGATTAATCACTAAAGTAAATCACTTGAGTTTCTGATGCTTGGCTAAGTGTACGAATGCAAACCCACTGATAAAAGTAGCAAAGAAAATAAAACTTTCCATGTTGTGGAAATCCTATATGGAAAGAATGATTTTCTTTACTACTTGACCAGAAGGTTCATGGTTCACTCGCCTAAGTATCAGTCACTTAGGTAAGTCACTTCAGGAAACTTTATAAATTTAAAGGACTCTTTATTTTATTTATCTTGTCCCAAATCAGATGCAAATGAAGATTAGAAAATATTTATCTAAGTTTTTGTATCGAACAAGTTACCTTAATTTACTTAGAATGATTTTATCATTACACGGTCTACCATATCCACTACCATATTCATCGTATCGTCCTCTGCTATATACATCTACATCTCCATAACAAATATTACAGTATAAATAACCATCTCTACAGCCTCCTCCTAATCCATGTCCAATTCCATCTCAATCAACTACTCACACATATCCACCTCCATATCCATCCACTCCCCTCCCCCATGTAGCCCAACATCTCTATCTCCACCCCACACACCATATCAGCAACCATCTCCACAACCTCCTTCCCTACAATGTTAAACTCCATTTCAATGAGCTACTCCACCATATCCACTTTCCTATCCATCTGCTCCAACTCCTTCATATTGTCCAACAAATCCATCTCCTACCCACACACCGTATCCACAACATTAAAATTTTAGTATTTTTAAAATAATAAATATTCCTATAATCAGCCTACAACAGAATACTTCCCTTAAAATTTGTTATATATTGTATGACTTCCTTACTATGATTAAACCATGCTAAACTATTTAAGTCGTAACAAGATTTCTTAAGCTTTAACCAACAATTAATTCATTCTTATAACTTTTTTGGATGTAGAAATATGATTGACTGAAAAAATGTTATATGACAACGCATAGTCGAAATGATTTTGATAATCGTTTATCTACTACATAGAAAACAAGGGATCAAAAAAATTATCTAAATTTTAAAATATTACAAAAGATATTCTTCATTAATTTTAATCCTTGTTTTTATTAATCTCAACAAGTGTCCTAATTATGCTTAGTAATTCTATCATTACATGCTTAGGACATTTGCCTAAACTATAATCCATCTATCTAGATAATCATCTGAAATTTGTAATGAATAGAAAATTAAATCTACAATCTAAAAAATATTTAAAAATTCATGCTATCCACATAAATTTGTTAGGTGAGTTCAAAGAGATGTCTCAAATTAAAGCATAGTCCAAGCACAAAAAATCAAGCTAACATAGAGGAAAATAAAAAACATATATAATGTACATAGAGGAACACCATATATGTAACGAAATTCAAACACACACATACAAACACATGCACACATAGATACACACACAATGTATGCACCTAAGTAGTGATACACACACACACATATATATGTATTATTACTTATGTGCATCATTGTGTGTGTATCTATGTGTGCGTGTGTTTGTATGAGTGTATTTGTGTGTGTGTATACGTACACACACACAGATATATATATATATATATATATATACAATTGTGTATATGTATTGCTCAATACCGTTATGATGTAGATTTAACTGGAACGAATTGATCGCTTATAAATGCATCTACGAGATGTAGTTAAAATTGCATATTTGGGATATTGTTTTAACTACATATGTTAAAATGACAAAAGTAAGTCACAGTTTTAACATCTTGATCTGCAATTAAATCTGTATTAGTAATTAGAGTTTTCAAAATCTTTTATCTCGATTTGAAGGTATTCTAAGATTATTTCAAAAATCAATTTAAACTTATTAATTATATGTTTATATGATAATAATGAATTTTTGATATTTATTTATATTAGAAAAGTTATAATTTTTAAAACATAAATTTCAAAAAATTGATTTTTACATCTACATAACCCTTTAATTAGAAAGATTATAATATTTTTTGGTTAAACATGTAAACTCTTTGTCAATAGAATGTTTCTACAAAAAGTATTATAGTTTGAAAACTATATCTAAAAGAGCACAAAGAATTAAAATGCATGTTAGAATAACAGTTGGTAATAAAGCAAATAATTTGGCTGTAACGACTCAGAATTTTATCGCTTTGATTTGTGAATATTTGATAAATTTTAAATATTTAAGTAATAGTTTTTAATGGTCAAATAACCCTCATTTAATTAATAAGTAATGATGGTAGACTCATTTTGGACGTTTGATTGAAAAATAGGTAGTTCGATGAAAAATTGAAAATGCGATCAATTTGTTTTTTAGATTTTCAAATTTTTATCAAAAAAAGTTATCACAACATTGTTGCACGCATATGTACACTTTTGCAACATACACTTATACTTATAATAAGTGATTTAATAAAGTAAAATGAAATATTAAAAGTAAGTGTGATTAAAGTGTTTAATAAATTAATTAATTAAACTTTTCTTTTTTATTTTAAGTGCATTACTATATACATTTGTATGCTTCATTTTGAGATGTGATGGAAGTACTTTAGTACATGGAGGAAGCTTATCATGAAAGGAAAAGTAAGAGTATTTTGGTAATTTTTGCTTTAGGGTATGGGATGTATTTGACACTTTTTGAAAAAATATATATAGAGCTCCTATTACTTCATTTTATTCACTTTACTTCATTCTTCACTTTTGCTCTCTTCTCCATCTTTTCTCTCTTATTTCTTCTACTTTTCCACTTCTTCTCTAAAACGAAATCACTTTAAAACTTTCCCTTTTCTACTTTGAAATTTTAAACAAGCATAGAATAATATAATTCATATTCTCACCACGATAAAAATACCAAAGTTCGAACCCAAAATCCCAAGATGGCCTAAGGCCTTGAGCATGTAAGGGAGCTAACAGGGATTGCATGAGAATTAGAGGAGGAGAGGAGGGGTTTTTAAAGATTAAGCAAGATGAAAGGAAGGAACCCGTGTTGTTTCTAAGTAGAGGGTGGTCATTATTGCCTTTGGTTTGAGTCGGCGCTTGTTAGAAAGTGAGACATCTCACTTAAAAATAGTTTTAAATGAGGATGTTCATGTTTTGATAATTTAAATTAACTTATTTGTGTACATTGCTTGTTTGGATTTGATTCCCTCTCGAAAGCATGAGGCATATGTAACCTTTGTTTTGTAGGGGACTAAAGCAAAGAAAAGGAAGTCGTAGTTTCCTCATTGCGAGTAGGCAGCCATGGAATCACTTCAAAGAATAGAATTTGTAGAGGGATGCAAAAGAGTTCCTTTCCTTGTTGATTGTTATTTACAATTATTATTACTATTAAATTGCTTGTGACTGTTGCTTAGTTATGGTCAGTCTACTTGTTGGTTTTATTACGACATTGAAATCCCATGCTCACTTTTAAGCGATTTACCACTTGTTTTCTAAATGTATTTTGAAATGTTTTCCAACTTAAATTTTGTTTTCAAACCTTTTTTCAATGGAATTAAAGTGGATGAAAATATAGAAAGGAAATGGAGTTTAAAATTAATTTGGTTAATAAAATATTGTTTAAAAGTTATGGTCCATATAGCGACAGTCGCTACGGATGCAGTTTGGAAATCTATGTTCTAGTAAAGTAAAAGAGATATCTACTTTAGATTTTTGTAAATTCTTTTAGAATCTATTTTATGAAAGTTGTATAAGTATTTTAAAGTGTGTTAAATGATTTAAATATATTTTAAAAAATTTATTTAGTTGCAAAAATAAGAGGTTTAAATTTTAATCGTTAGTTTCAAATGTAAAGTTTTGTTAAAAGCAACCATATTTAAAGGGATGTTTTTAGAATACAAGTCCCAAATTATGTTTTAAAGAGTTTTGAAAATAATTTTAAAAGAGGAAGGAAGCATGGGTTTCAACACTATTGTTGAAACCCATGCTTGTTGTTGTAAATAGTCTCAGGAAATTGAAAAGTTTGGTTTATAACTCTTGGTTATTATTAATAACTTGTTTACTTTATATAAATAAAAGATCTTATCTTTTAAAATCAGCCTTTGGTTTGAATAAATGAGTTAGGAAATTTTTCTAGTAACTAGCTTGAAATCGAAGACTAGTAGTAAGTCTATGGAGTTGGTTTTCAGATTATTTTAAAAAAACTTTGTTTTATGCAAGGGATTTCTTTGTCAATACCATTAAGTAACATAAAAAAAAAGATAAGCGGTGCGAAAAAGTTGACAAATTTTTTGAAAGTAAGTCATCTTATATTTATTTAGCACTGAAGCACGATGAGTGGACTTTCCCCTATCTGTGAGATCTTAATCGAAGTGTTTTAACTAAGGCAAGGCCAGGTGCGACTAGTGCCCTGACTTACTGTGCTTCGATTCTATGCGAGATATATAATAGTCGAATTGTCGGAAGTGTGATAAGTACAAGGGGGTTAATTTTGATAAATACGTCATGATTAATTAAGTATGTAGAAGGTACTTCATCTTGTACTTGATACTAAATTTCGAGCTATGGAAGCCCGTTTCTATCTTTGAGATTTTAAGAATGTATATCGAGGCAAGGCTAGTTCTCTAATTTGTCCAACTTTGTTGTTAATCAAGGGATAGCATGGGTTAGAAAGTGAAAAGTGGGTACAAGTATATGATGTCCAATTTTCCATATGCACACTATATACTTACACTAGATAGTGGTTTATCCACTATTGACAACTTGACCTATTTTATCTTAGGAATTATAAGAAAGCTTCTTGATTTAATACGGTTTAAGATTCCTATAGGGGAACTCATTCCAGTGGAAAATCCCTTAGTTGAAGGGCGGATATTCGAGACCTCCTTGGGATTTTATATCGTCCGCTTACTCATGAAATAACGGAGATTAGGTCAATTGAAAACTATCATTATTGGTCCAGAGAGACCAGGATCCGATAAGCATGAGTTATCTGAAAACCATTTCATACTAGCATAAACATTTGAATTAGAGATGTCTTGAAGATGATGGAATCAAAGACGGAGTTCTTTGAAGTGTAAGGGCTACTTGCTATTAATCCTGAGGGTGATTATAAAAAAGATGTAGTCGAAGTAGTTCCTTTAGTCTGTTCATATCCTAAGCAACTTGTATGGATGAATGCTAGCATTACATTATTGCCTAAAGGGCAGTTTTAGCACTCCAAGTGGGATTTTCTACAAAGGTAATCGTTTCCTTGAGCCTCACACCTGGTAATGCCTAAAACAAGAGTTGTACCACAGGAACATGTGAGTCGCACCGACTAGGGTATGGTCACCGCATGAACTAGATCGATATTAATGGTTTTATGTATGCTTTTTTCCACGATAACAGTTGTTGATCGCCACCATGGGGTGATCAAATTCGGTACTATCCAAGAAGGGGTAGGACGATCCTGATTCATAGAGGTGTTGTAATGACCCGTAAATTTTAACTGTTTTTATAGTGTAATTAACTAAAAATTTTCTTGAAATTAAACAATAAAATTTGGCAATGAAAATTTGATATTTGGAATGCGTCTATTTAAATGTAGCAAATGTCAGGTTTTCATTAGAGAATATGGAAGTTAGTTATGTTGTGTAATTTTCAATTTCAATTTAAATCAGTTAATATTTGATGAAAATAAAATGCTTTCGAAATTCGAATATTTTTATATAATAAAAATGTAAATCATTTTCTGAGTGAGACGTCATATTTCATTTCGCCAAATTTGGACTGCTCTAGCTCCATTTATCTTAGTTTCGGCATATTAATAGCATTTTCGGCCGCGAAAAATTGGGTTTTTATAACTTGATCGTATTGCTGATATCTATGTACAATTTTGTTCGTCTCGTCGTGCTGATCTCCGCAGTATATTCATTTTTGCCTTTCGGCGCCCGGTACATGGCGAAATCGGCGAAATGATTAATGGTACCAATATCCGTTTTGAACCTCTTGGTTTTCTTGTGTCCATTCTTGTATCAACCGTTTAATCAATAGACATAGGAAATTAATATTTTTCAGTTTTTGGCTTTTGTTATTCCATTGGCTATTGCTATTCCCAATGTTAAATTACATCGGCTATTTCATTCCTGGTTATTTACTCTCTCTCAATTTCTTTCCCTACCCTCTTTGTTTCTGATGATAGCTTCGTGAAAAAATAATATTATATATTATAGTTTGTATATAATCAAAATCTGTTGGTCTGCCTTTTGCCGATCAAAACTGATCTTCCATCCTATATTTTACCGGAGCATATATATATATATATATATATATATTTGAGAACCTGTTGCTTCCATAGGCCGATCCACCTTCTTCTTTCGACCTTCCACCCACTCCGCCTTATTCTCGCTCCAAACATGGCCCCTGCAGCATCCTTTGGCCGATCTTCACCCATGCTCCATGTCAGCACACTCCCATGGACACCGAGTTAACCACCATCAGCTCGCCCCTTCATATGCAACCCACCACAGCCCCTACAACCACCTTAACCCCTCGACCAAACAACCCTCCATCTCCGCCATGCTCCTCCCTTCTCAAGCTTTCACGACTGAACTTGCTTATCTCTCCACTTTGAAATTATATAATGGAATTCACGTATATGTTGCATAGTAGTCAGCTCTGACAGAATCCACGCAACCTCACAACCGATTGATGTTAATTTTTCATAGTAATTCAAATTTTTAGAGCAATAGGAATTTGATTTTGACGAAATGAAAAGTGGTGGGAAGATTAGAATTCAGTCTAGTATCATATAAAAAGAATAAAATTTTAAATTCAAATTTAAAAATTTGAACCAAATGTCAATCTTTGACTAAGTTTGATCAAAATTTGAAATTTCACAAAAAATTTATTCTATTAAATTTGGTCAAATAAAACACTCAACATTACAAATTCAAATTTTTTTTATTAATTTTTATTTAAATTCAAAATACTACCGTTTTAAAGTTGTTAAAAGTTACAGATCGTTACACCTTATCTTAGTTAAAAGATGTAATATCAATTAATGCAATATTAATTTGTTTCCCCTTATCATATCTAAAAGGTTAAATGCCATTAACTACGCATCCAATTACATTCAAACCTATGTTATCATCCTTATTATTCAATCATCAATACCCTATGATTACATTAACATAAGTTTACATTTACTTACATTCATTATTTTACCGTTAACATCTTTTACCATTTTAACTGCAATAATTAATTACATAAATTTTCATTGATTTCCAAATAATTCCAAGCATATCAAATAATGAGATGATAAATGAAAAATTGTTACCGTTAAGAAATTTAATCATATTTATAAGTTTATTATCTACAACAAATGCTATGACTACTTACACATCACTTGTAACGTATCGGGTTTTGCCCGCTCGAAAATCAACATCCGTACTTCACATTGTACTAGAATGCCGCAGATTCGACCGTTCAAATCCGATTCGCCGGAGCTATAACACAATTAAGTAAATAACACAGCGGAAGAAAAGAATAATACATTGATATACAATATCTGATACAACAGTGTGATACAATGAATATCAATATACATCAGAGATATGATACAAGAAATAGCAGCGGAAAAGAAAAGATAACAACAGCAGCGGAACAATATCAATAGAAATGATAACTCCAAAATGATCTTCAGACAAGAATGAATCCACAACTCCAAGATAAGCAACCCCGATGAATGAACTAGCTCCAGATAATCTACTAAACCTGAATATCTGAAAAGAAACCCAACTCTAGACTGCTCGTGTGGAAAATTATGATCACCCAGAGTTTAGGAAGGGAACAATAAACTCCGGATCAGTCATGGGACTGGTGTGAGCAATAGAAACAGTTTATCTTTAAACAACAACAAAAGGATTTTAAACATTGAAATCCGCAATGCTTTTGGAAAATGAAACTACCATAAGACCTCCTGCCACACACACAATGCAAACGCAGAATTGGAGGAGATTTCTTCTTATGATAGTCAAACATGCTTACTACGCAAATCATTGGATATTATCATTAGTGCATAGTGTAGAAAAACATTTCGAAAGTATAATATTAATCTTAGCCAGCATACGACCAGTATCGTATGCCTACTATAGCTACCATCTAAACAGTGGTGACCACCGTACGTAAATGGCAGGTTCTACAACTAATACCGTACAAAGTTCGTATTTGGAAGATGGATTTCCAACAAATGGTCAGGCTAAGGAACTTCCTTCCGCCGCATGGGATCGCCTCTGGCTGGACGTCCCGAGAGACAAACTGCTCTCTGCCAACAAGGCCGGGTTACCCCTATAACAGGTAACTCACGAATATGCCACCTCCCGGTCCTTTAGGACCTTTATCCGAGCGCTCGATAACCAACATCACACATAATAAATAAAGTGTGTCCACATGAGTAAGTATCTGGGCTCCATACCATGATACCACCCCTTTCCAGAAGGAAATGACATACCCTAAAGGGCGCGACCCTCATAACCTTGCCGCAACATTCCTGTTTCGACCATTTTCGGGTAGTGAGGCTCTGACGACGTCTCGTCCACAAAGCTACGCTTTGTCACAAAGCCATGCTTTGGGTCAACAGATGATCAACCTATGATCACAAAGATAAATGATCAAACAAATGATCATATCACAAATGATCAAACACTGATCATCACACAGCAACACTCAGCATGCCACATTACCAAATTGGGAATATATCGCTGATAACTTCAACTACATAACCTCTGAGCTCGTACGTCTCGGAGAAGGGTGTTAAGCTAAGAGAATAAATTCTCCGCCACCAACAGAAATGTATTTGAAAGAAATCATCTTTATATATCAAAGTGTAATGTCAGACATACAATCCATACAAGTCTGTTCCGGGATCGAATAGAACCGAAGGCACTTCTCACGAAGCCCTTGCAAATCCGGATAATTTCCAATCACGTCCGGACTTCCCGTCACTAAGGGTGATAAAACCTCTATATCGGGGATCAGCCGATGCAGAGTAACTCGACGGTAATCCTTCCGTTTTCAAAAATATCCGGTCTTCAACACCGGTCATCAAATGCCATCCATAACGACGTATCACCTATTCGGAATGGGTTATACGACCCAAAGGTCCTCTCTCGGCTAAACCGAATAGTGAGCGTAATATTTAAAAACATATGGATATTGCACTACAACAAAAATGGCCTTTCGCAGCGTTTTAAAAACGCTGTGAAATGCTTTCGCAGCGTTATGAAGAACGCTCTCTTTCAACAAGCTGTAATAGGGTCGGAATATATTGCAGCGTTTTGAAAACGCTGTAAGAAATATTCCATATTGCAGCGTTTTTCCTTTTTGCAGCGTTTCAGAAATGCTGCAATATGTCCTAACCCTACTATAGTTCGTTGTTAAACAACATTCTTCAAACGCTGCGAATGTGTTTCACAGCGTTTTTAAAACGCTGTGAAAGTAAATTACTACGTTTTTAAAACGCTGCAAAAAGATTTTTCACAGCATAGATAAAACCCTGTAGAATGCCATATATTTTTATTAATTTTCTAGAACAGACCCTTGAATTAGCTGAGATGTATAAAACATATTCAAATGAAACAATAACATTAATCATATAAACACATTTAAATAGTTCAACACATTATATATAATAAACATATCCATATTTACATAATATCTTTATAATACTTTGTTCTTATATTCTTTACCATGTTAAACATAATGCAGAAAATAATAAATTATGGCCAACAAAATTACTTATTCGGATATGAATCGTTGAAGTTTATATCAAAACCTTCCAACAACACCAAATATTTTTCCAAGATTTTGCCTTGAATAATCCTTTGTTCGAGAATGGAGCAGGTGGGCTGAGGAGATGAATGAAGCAACCAATTAACAATGGTGACCAGTTCTGTCGTATCCAGCTGAATATAATGCAAAAAAGGATTAGACCGTTGTATTGGCAGTATGCATTGACATATGCAATTAGCTGAAACAAAGACTAATACAACTGCAAGCAATGACTTTCACAAAGAAATTGAATAGAAAATGAAGCAATAAAATAGCGTTTAACAATAATGACAACTGGAGCAGCAATATTCTAAAGCCAACGGACTATGAACTGAATATGAAATGTGAACTGAATATCATGATGATCAATCAAACTACTGAACTAAAGAATGCTAACTAAGTGGCATAAGATGGAAGCAACTAATTAGCATGTATGGAATGGCATGACGATAATTTGAGTGAGAACCATAAGGATTAGTCAGGGGTACCAGATTAGATAGAACTGAAGAAATTATTAAAATGTGCAATTGTCAGTTATGCACATGCACAAAACTGCAAGATTATTACAATCCCATTTGAGCCAGCAATATGCATTTAGATTTAAATAATGAATTTCAGTTGTAAGCTGTTAAGCTCGTGTACCTGTAAGTGTGAAATTTTTGAGAAATAATTTTTTTTCTTCCAATACAAAGTTCATGCAAACAAGTACAATCAACATGGAACTAGAGAGTACATCTTCTTATGTCGAGGAATTGAAGACAACGTTTCTAATGGATGGGACAGATTATCAAAGGAAGAGTATTGCTTTACAGGACTTGTGCCAGGAGTTAAGCAACATATTCTATGAAATTGAATGCAGCTTGCAGTTACCTTTCTCAAAAGGTGGAACTAATCAGGTATGTGGGTTATGTTTTGACTTGTTTATTGTGATAATAAAGTATATGTGTCTGTGCGTTCATGTTTCAAATTATATCATTCCTTTTGTTTGATATATTTTGACATGTATCATATAATTGAGGTCGAGGTCAAATTTCTACCTTTTTGTGATCATAATTCAAATTACACATTCCTTTGCATAATACAATTTTCCAAGTACGAATGAAGAACACAGTCATAATAAAAACATGCAAAAGCAGTAGTTGGTTTAAAGGCTCAAATGTCCCTGCTTCGAGTAAATTACCTGTGAACGAAGCCTGGAAAATGGTAGTGGAAAATAGTATTTCTGGAAAACTGAATCCTAAATTGGAAGAAATTGGAAGAGATATTTTAAAGAAATTTGAAACCTGGGAAACAAATGAATTGATGATTAAGGCATTGTCGCGACTGTTGTTATCAAATGTTAATTTGGATTACTGGAAATTGGTAAGGGAAAGCGCTATATGGAAGCTGCCTTTCTACGAAGAGATGGTTATAGCCAACGTGTTGGAATTATGTTATACTTGTGATACATCCCCATATTTAGTAGGTAACTTGAATTGTAAAGTCCTTGGTGCAACAGGATAATTGCTTGTTGTAATCAGCTTTGCGATCCTCTTATTTCATACAGAGGATTTAAACAGTCTCTGTATTATACATTTGGTTATGAATATTTTCTCTTATAAGGTCATTTATCATACGTTAATCACCATTATTCCAAATTTTTCCTTGACAAGAATGTCGTGCACCTAAGTGAATGTTATCGTTATGATGATGAATAACGTGAATGTGTATTATTCCAAACTTATTAATCCTTATAAAACTTAGGTAATTAGTTAAATTTTAATAATGCTTAATTGGTTTTTATAAACTTATTTAATTTTTATAAAAAAATTAGTTAATTTCTATAAAATTTAGTTAACTTGGTTATATTTTATATTTAAATAATATTTAGTTAATTTTTATAAACTTAGTTAATTTATTATTATTATTATTATTATACACTCTTTTATTTTTTTTAACTATAATCATCATAATTATTATTATAAACTTGTTGATTTTTTATTATAC
The DNA here is from genome assembly GCA_030737815.1 of Allium fistulosum. Lineage (NCBI taxonomy): Eukaryota > Viridiplantae > Streptophyta > Magnoliopsida > Asparagales > Amaryllidaceae > Allium > Allium fistulosum. Next base: position 415,311,372 of record CM060907.1, on the reverse strand, counting down.
TTAGTTAATTTTTATAAACTTATTATCTTTTATAAATCGTATTTAATTTTTATAAAATTTAGTTTACTTGGTTAATTATTATTATAGATTTAGCTATATTTTATATTTTTATAATACTTAAATAATTTTTATAAACTTATTTATTGCAATTATTATATACTCGTTTAATTTTTCTAACTATAATCATCGTCGTCGTCGTTATTATTATTATAAACATGATAATTTTCATAAAACTCAATTAACTTAGTTCAATTTTCATAATACTTGGTTAATTTTATATACTTATTTAATTTTTATAAATTTTAGTTTATTTTTATAAAATTTAGTTAACTTAGTTAAATCTTTATAATACTTAGTTCATTTTCATAAACTTATTTAATTTTTATAAAATTTAGTTAACTTAGTTAAATTATTATTATTACTATTTTAAATTTAGTTAATTTTTATAAAACTTAATTAGCTTAGTTAATATTTTATAATCTATTATTATTATAAACTTAATTAATCATCATTATATTATTATAAACTTATTAATCCTTATAAAACATAGGTAATTAGTTAAATTAGTTAGATTATTATTATAGATTTAGTTGTATTTTATTTTTTATAATACTTAGTTAATTTTTATAAACTTAGATAGTTTATTATTATTATTATTATTATTATTATTATAGAAAATATAACAAAAGCAAAAAAACATCACTTGCTTACTACAAAAAGATGCAGATAGATGGCATTACTTATGGGAGTTAGTTGCATGGTTAATACCTTAAGAGCATGCAGTGCATCAGTGAAATCATCTGCGAGCCGTTGTCTCTTTTTAGCTTCTTTCTCTTCCTTTTCTCTCAGCTTTTCCATGAAATAGTCAAATACAAGCTACAAAAAAGGAGAGGGAAGGGGACTTCAACTTATGGTTCATATAACCGACTTGAGTCGAGTGTTCCAGTAATTCTTTATGTCGTTTTCTGTTCTTTGTGGCAAATATGAAGCTATCGCTGCCCACCTACACAAGATTTGCATTACATGTTTAGAAATTGTCGTTTTCTCCAAACATAAGAACAGGTCAGAAAATCACAATCAGTTATGTTTTATAGCTGTTTGACATGCGTATAGCTACATGTAGGAAAAATGTGTGGGTTTATTTATAGGTACCTGTTCCCTAGCATAGATTGAAGTTGTATAATCAAATTTTCTTCATTAGGTGTGAAATTGCCTCTCTTTATTCCAGGCCTGAGAAAATTTGTCCATCTTAATCTACAACTTTTGCTGCATCTTAGCAATCCTGCATGCATACATATTAATTCATATACACATCAATTCATACATGGTATATACACAAAAAGCATGCATAATTAAGCAATTGCAAAATTAAGCAAAATATATACCAGTGTTAGCTGGGACTAATCTCCAATTATGCGGCCCATGTTTTTGAATGTAGGAAAGTAAAAGAACATCTTCCATATAAGTTTGTTTATCAAGAAAAATATTTCAAACGGGTTAATCTACACAACAAATTTATTGTAAATAACAAAGGAACAAGAAGAATCTATGCTTTTAGCTGAGTTGAGATAAACGTGTGCTCGGTGGGCACATGTTACGCATAGTTTCAATATATGTAACAATTATTGTCCACTTTTTGGTATGCCAATGTAATTATAACTTTTTCCAAAACCAGTGTAAAAGCTGCATATTTCACTTTATGCATAATTACCATGTTGAACTCTACGATATGACTTAAAATTGAGAACACATAAGATGTTTTGTATTATCCAGACTTTTCTGAATGTCCTATAATGATTTATAAAACACTTTATGCATAATTCGATTGTATTTGGACAAAATGATCTAATTTTATGTCTATACTTATAAACAAATTATTTGAGCAATCAAGTTGCCAAAAATTAACAACTCGATTGTTTTTTCCTCAATTGTCGGTAGAGCTCCAAAAATTGCTCAAGTAATAATAATGCACTGGTCAATTGATAGTTTTTGGTTAAATTAGCAACTACAAGCAATTTCTTTTACAACCGAATCATTAAGAAATGTCATCAGCAAGTAAATTGTTATACTTACCTGATCCCAATGATCCTCATCTATAGTGCCTTTAATATTCCCTAAAAACTCAGACAATTGACTGCCTTTTTTTCTATCAGCAAGGGAAGTAGCTACACTTGCATAGATCTCAACCGCTTGAAAATTGTAAAGTAAAACACAACAACAGATTTGGGGACCATGTAAAAGGAAAATAAATACATAATAATTGAGTCCAACATATTTAAAATGGAGATGTGTGTGGGTCAAATGATGAGGTTACTTGGAATAAATATGGAAGTAAAGACAATGCAAACTTCCAAACCTGAAAGTTTCTGGATCGGTTGGATTCCCAAAAGGCGAATGCTTCCATTGAGGCCTATCTGCATCATTGAGTGATTTCACAAACTCAACCTACAGTTTATCAAGCTATTTTATGAAATTTATAAGAGACAACATGATGTATTGCTTAAAGCTATTTCATTTTTTCATCTTTCAGAACAACATCCTTAAAACTATCATATGCCCATGTCAATGTCAGCTCAATCTAAAGTTTGGATACCGATACCACTTACACTAGGTTATTGTAATGATAAACTCCAAAATGCATCCCCTTTTCATTTTTCATCGCCTCATTTATCAGGGCCTTATCATCGTGCCCTTTCAAAACTACCTGTTTTCATGAGATCAGTAGTTACCAACTGAAGCCTTTCCTTTGCCCCTTCTAGCTCCCATAAGTGTGCTACTTTTTTGTGATCTCCTGTATAATAATTAACATAATGTAATATGAAGGTCAGTTTAGAAGCTTTTGGTCGATGTTTGTACAAAAGAAGAAAAACTTGGTAATCACAAATAACTAAAATTAACAAGAGGAATATAAGGAAACCTGGATTTCTAACGGTTCCTTTGACGCTATACCCAGATTCGAGAAGTCTCTTTATGATCCATGAAGCTACGAAACCAGAGGCTCCTGTCACACAAACAGTTCCCTTTTCACCCATTTTGTTTTCAAGAAAAAAAAACTAAAGAAGCTCTAAATATATAAGCATACATGCAGACCGAGCTTCGAAAATATTGTGGGTCATTCATTCCATGTTTATGAATAAATTATCTCTGGAGGTAGATTGTAGACTTGTAGTTAACACCCTTAAACTAAAGGTCATAAATTTGTTAGATAACAATATTGGTGAGTCATCTAATGTGAATGAATGATTGTTTTTTTTTCCTGAAAAAAATTCAACTTAGTATTCAGCAGTTTCAAGCTATAGAAAAGTTAAGAATGATAATTATTTTCCAAAAGACAAGAAAATTGAGTTAAATACCAAAATACAAGAATGGAATAAGATGTGCCGGAAAGGAACATCTCCTTTCCAATCGATGAAGTCTGAATGCTATTTAAGGTAAAATAAAAAGGTGAAACCACACAACAAATCATTACCGACCCTTAGTATAGAATGCACTTATAGATACAAATGGTCACTAAATCAAAACACAAAAAAAGTTCCCTCTCGAAAACAGTTAAAAAGAATGGTCTACCTTCATTATAAAGTTTATAAAGCTGAGCGATAAAATAAAATAAGAAACTAAGAAAAATAAAATAAAATAAGAAACCATGATGAGTTTTTCTAACATGTACAATTAAACCGATAGCATTTTCCAGTCAAAAGCCAAGAAAAATAATTTTAATTAACTTATCATAAAGTTGCAGAGTATGCGAACTTAATGTAAAGAGTACCTGCTTTTCAAGATCCTCCGAATAAAGGAATATATTTGAATACTAATTTCTATGTTATTTCTAACATACCTTAACACAATAATCATGCCAATGCATTTTAGTTGTAAGCCAACCAAACAAAACATCTTCTTCCATTATTTTGCGGAATGCGTCGCGGTTTTTACGCTCTTCACGCCTTAGTTGCACCTTAATAGAATTTTAAGGGTTAATGAGAACATTCCAATTATATTCAGAACTGAAAACAAAATATAGCTATCCTTTTTTGTAATCACCATTTTGTTAAAATATTAATAATGATATAAACTTACTTTTTTGTACTTTTTTGTGCTGCTCCTCTTCTTTCTCAAGATCATATATGTACTCCTGAAAACATATGCAAGTTAGAGGAAGTATCACATTATAAGTGATATTACAAATGAAAATAAATAAATTTGGCTTACTTGGAAAACATCCAATTGGTCCAGTAATTCAAGTTGACGACATCTATCATTATCCTCATCCATCATGTGAACCTGAACTTTCCTCCATGTAGTGTTGAACTAAGCATGAAAGTGAAATAATCAGTGCTATAATATAAAAAAATACAAAAATAAAGAATAACTATGGTCTATGTTCAACACCTTAATGAAATCACATGACTCGAGAAACGATCTGAATTCAGCAATACATTGCTTGTGTTCCTCTGCTATTTTCTCTCTCTCCTACAACAGTTTTAAAACTGTGACCAAATATTTATAATCTAAAGTTAATCTACACCATAACTGATGAGATACAAGTTCACAGCTAGTGATTGAACTTCAAAACTTCAATATTCATGCCACTTATAGATTTTATGACCAATCTCTCTTCTGATAATCATTTTCGTTTGGGAAGGAATAACTCCTATAAGCGGTGAGAGATATGCCAATCTAACACCCAACTGCTTAATGCCCCATATCTCAAAGAGTTGCAATATTGATTAAAGAGAAACCAAAAGGTAAAATATGAATGACAAAAAGTTCATCAGAGGCACATGACAATGGCATATTCAATAATATGAAAAAAAGTGTTTAATTTTAATCCATTGTTTGATAATTTTTGTTAATTTATGTTTTTGAAATAATCATGGGATTGGAAGCTGGAATATTTTGACAGTAATTGAGTGAAATACCAAAATCAGTCATTCCTAATTTGGACAAAATTTCAAACATTTAGTCTGAAATATTGGACTTCATCTCCCAAATTCTGAACATGCATTTTTTTGGAGGATCCCATGAGACTAAAATAATATGACAATTTCATCTAAACTAGGATATGGTAACAACATAAACTCTTTTAAAGAGTTTGACAATAATATAATGAATCCTACCACTGATAACTATTTAGTGAAGAATAATATCATGTAATAACTGACTAGCAAAAACATAAACCTAATTTATCAAGGGAAATGAATTTGAAAAACATTAATAGGGAAACATCAATTAGAAAAAGTAAACATGAATTATTCATTTGCCTACATAATAGTCGGATTCCTTAACAGTACAATAGTAAACCTAACAGTACAATAGTAAAAAAAATTAATTCTGAATTGAGCAGAAAGAAATTCACAAATTCTAACCTAAAAAAGGATTGCAACTGAGAACTCGTAGCGACGTGAGTGGACCGAATTCAAGATTATGGATGGAGCTTTTACACGAATCTACGAAGTGTCATCGATGTGATGTGGAGGTCGGAGAAGCAATTAACAGTGCGAGCTAACGTATCTGAGGAGGGAGGGTAGGTCGGCAATGAAATGAAGGAAGCAATTAAGAGCGTGAGCGAAAGTATCTGAGGAGGGAAGGTATTTCGTTTGGAAATGAACAAGGAAGGGTTTGGGAGGGGAAATGAAAAAAGGCCAAAAACATGGAGCGAAAATTTGCAGACGCCCCGCCAAATCAATAAGGCAGCGATTTTTGTAATTAAACAGCGATTTTTATTGTATATAATAGAAGTAAAATTGAATAATTACAGCTTTTTAGCTTAAAGGCTGTTATATAGAGCTGTTAAACACAATTTTTCTTGTAGTGTTGGGATTTCAGTTAAGTCACAGCTTAAAACCCAAAACTTTTCATTCGAATGGTTAAACAAATTACCATTTAAATATTTTAAACAAAAAGATTTAATTCACAAAGTTAACCCCATTCACAAAGATTCATTCATATATTTCAAAAAAATTTCCATTTTACTTGGATTAACTCGTTAAATCTTTTAAATCAAGATTTAACTTATAGCTTTCAAAACAATTTCATTTCGAATGGGTTAAACAAAACATCATTTTAAATCTGTTGAAAATAACAGATTCAATTCATAGCTTTCAAAAAGAAGAATTCATTCATAACTTGGAAAACCATTTTTCAATTCAATCTTGAAATTCCTTTAACTAAATTAGAATTTCATTTCTTATATGAAATCTTTTATCATTTAAAAACAAACAGTTTCATTTCAGAAAATCTGATTCATTCATACGAGTGGAAATCCTTGGGTTAAATCCAAATTCTCAAAATTATACTTTTAAATGGTTTAACTTTATATAAACACATTTATATCATCTTTAATCCCTAGTTTCAAATCATAGGATTCAATTCCAAACTTGAATTCAAATTTAAATCAAATTATTTAAAATTTCAAAACTCGATTAAGGTATTCAAAATAACTTTTATCTTTGAAATTCCATTTCAAAAACCTTTTTACTTTAAAACCAAATTTCCAATTTCAAAATCAATTGAAATTAAAATTTCAATTTCAAAAACATCAAATTTAAATTATCTATGACTTAACCGATTTCCACGTGAAATTCATATTTGTGTGTGTAAAAGTGTAGTCCAGGGGTTTAACACAATAGTGCAACATCATTCAATTATCACAGATCAGAATACATGATATAGTTGATAAGCGATATAAACTATAACGCTTACCGTTCATTTACAGATCACAAATATATATAAATTACAAATAGATAAACTACAATACAGATCACACACAAATCAGGATATATCACAAAGCATCATATATCAAGGATATCAAACAATCAAGTCATTCAATAGAATCCAAACATCCATAAGTAAGATCAATTAATTATCTGAGAGATTTAAATCAGATTAATTACTGATGAATAAATTACTAATCTTGGTTAATTAACATTAATTAATTACGAACCATTTTAATTAATTATCCTTTAATCATTTATTAATTAATCTTTAAGTTAATTACATAATTAATTAACCTTGAATTATTAAATAAATCAACCTTAATTAATAATTAAGTCACTTTAATCATTAAATAATTTACTTTTAATTATTTAATTATTCTTTAATTAATTATCTTTAATTAATCAAGTACTTAATCCTTTAATCTCTTTCATTAATTAACCTCTAATTAATTTCAATAAGTAATTATTCTTTAATTACTTCCATTAATTAAATCTTAAGTAATTATCCTTTTAATTACCTTCATTAATCAATTCTTCTTTAATCATTTTCATTGACTAATAAATCTTTAATTACTTAATTAATTAATTAATCAATAATTATTGAGTAATTATACTTGAATTAATTAAGAGATTATGTTTCAATTACAAAGACCTTAAATAATTAATTTAGACATATATCTTAATTTATTGACTATTTAAACCCATTTTAAAATTGTTTAAAACATTTTAATTAATAAAGTTTACTTGAATTTTAAAACTAGGATTCAAACTCAGTTTTGAATCCATACTTAAGGTTTTATTTAAAATTTGCTTCAGATTTTAACTTCAAAATTTTTAGTTGAAAACAAATCAGGTTTCTTTAGAAACCTGTAACCATTACAATACCCGAGTCTCCCCTTCAGTTACTCCGGGTAAAACCCTCTACCACTTCGAACAAATGATCAAATTACCCGAGCCCCATCAAATTTTACTCGAGTAAAACTCGAGTCACCTGGCACTGTTTTGAAAACTGTGGAAACAAGTAACCCGAGGCGTTCCCTTATTCTTCTTCGAGTCGTCCTGCAAATATCACTAGACTTCCCCGAGTCTAACTCGTCTTCCCCAAAAATATCGCCTGTATCCAATCGTGCACGGTGCACGTGCACCGCCCCTTCTGGCCAACGATGAACTGAGCGACGCTTCCCTCCGACCACACGACCTCACGCGAACTCGAAGATATCCCCAGTTCGATCAATAAACTCGTGATTGAAAATTTTGATCTCTGATCGAAAAACTGGACACACTCTCGACTATAAACCCATCCAACTCCGACCATCGCGACGCCTAGAACACATGGCCCTCCTACCAGAGCAACGCCGTACCACTACACCTCCATCCCCCATCTCGCGATCGCCTCCGATCCCATATCCAAGTCGCAAATGTCACGACATTCAAGTCCAGCCGTGTACCACCTAAAACCCTAGTTCGATCGAGACTGATCACCTCGGCCATTTGAATTTTTTTTTTAACATTTTTCCCTTCATCCCCGATGCCATAGCTAGCTTCGACCACGAGCTCGCCCTCAACCATCACGTTGATCACTGGCGGTTCGCAAATTTTCAAATTTCGCATTAACACAAAATCCTCATTAAATACCCAATTAAAAATTATGATAGTATCATCTAAAATCATGATTTTTCATCACGATTACATATAGGTAATCCAAATTCGAATTTTAAACAGTTGATTTTTAACCAAAGTTTGAGCTTCACTGTATTATCCTATTTAAACATTTTAAATTAATTTAAAATTTACAGAAACTATTTTTAAAATTATCTTCACATCCTAACAAACTATTTTCGTTTACATATCATAGTCAGATATAGACTTTATTGTGAGATTTTGAATTTCTTTTATATCAAACCAAAACTGAAAACAGGAACAGAGCATGAGCAAACAGGTACTTGCACATACATACCAACACCAGATACATATCACAAGGAAAGTATGCTACATAAACTTGAGTTATTAAACCTTTAAAAAAAATGTTACTCACCTTTTGAAAAGATGAAGCAGAGACTTTAAACTGGAAAATTGATAAATGCTTGAATCTGGAAACTTTAAATTGCTGAATCCTTGATTGGTTTTGAACTGGAAGACTTTGAAAACTGAATTGTTTTGATTTATCTTGCTTGAACTTTAATAATTTGTTATAGGCTTTTGATTTTGAACTGAGTTGTTTTGAAATGAAGTTTTGTTTAAGTTTTCTCACCAGAAGTAGATGAACGAAACTGAAGTGAATTGAGAAAGGCTTTGATATAAAGAAGAGAAGTTTTACTGGGTATAATATTTTGTACAGGTAATATATTTGTTTGTACAATTTTGATCAGTGATATTTCCTTGCTTTGTCCATTGATGTCTGGTTTGGTGGCTACATAAATTTTCTTCTTTTCGGCTGATGTATATCTCTTGTATACTAGAGATAATAGTATAAACTATCATGTACAAACTTATATAATTTTTTTCCTTTTGGCTGTACAATATGAAGATATTGTTTGTACTTATCCCTTTTTTTCTTTGACTATGCTAAATTTTTGATTTCGGCTGAGATGATAATATGGTGAGTTTAGAGATGCAAACATTTATTACAAATGTACCTTGTGTTTCTTTTGCAAGCTTTTGCTTATACTTGTTTATTTGTTCTTAGATATCTGTAATTTGCTTTGTTCATATGTGAGTGTATTTTCTTTCGTTTTGTTCTTGTTATTTTGAAATATAAATGAAGTTCTATATTTAATTTGATGTTAGAATTTGTTTAATATGTTTTACTTTATACTTGAATATGTTTATGTGGTTAGAATTTATCAAATTATTTCTAACTTTAAATATTTATTTTATCTTACATACAAATTGCCTTGTATTTTCCTATATATTTATATTTTAAACCATTTATTTATAATTTAAATTCAAATCAAACATATATTTATAATTCCAAATTGACTCATATATATCCAAATATATATATATTTATATATTCACATATATACATATATTTACAATATTTTAAATTTTAAATGATTTAACATAGGATTTATTTGAGTTCGGGGAAACTCGCATCACTTTATCATTTAATTCTACAAATTTTAATTTAAAAATTCATTTAATTATCAATTAAATGTAATTAAAATTCGGGGTCGTTACATCACTGATTATATTCAGTTTCAATTAACAACATATAATTCCAACATTCAATTGCCTTAATTGCATTAATTACCCATTTAATATTCAAATGTACAAATTAATGAGAATATAGTTACAACCATCGTGTATAATAATAGTTCATATCCATTATCTTATCATTTACAACCAAGGGTTAAAACAAAATGATTATATATTCTATATTAACCTATTCCAATCAATTACATTTAATTTCGTAATTAAATGCATCATCTAATTTATTTCATCATTTACAATTATAACCAAATAACCTTACAATTATATTCATTGATTGAAATTGTATTAAAATGGTTATCAATTACATTAAATCAACATTACTATATTACATTCTAATTGTTTTGTCATCACAAATCAAAAAATTTAATTTCTTAAAATATTAATATTTCAAAATCTTATTAAATTTAATATTTTAATTACCGAAAAATACGGGTCTTTACACTTAAATCCTACACAATCAATATTAAATCAACTATGATGGATTTCGATTCAAGGTTTTATTGGGTTTTGTATTCATAGCTATTGCGTATTTTTTTCGAGACGATCGGTTTGAACTATGACTTTGTTATACTAGGTGTTATGGTTTAGTAGATATTTATTTAAGATTTACACCTCCAATTATTGATTGTCAATGTTCTAATTTTGAAAGTATATACTTGTTTACCGTAGTTGGTTTAGACAGTTGACTTGAATTTGAGAGGTCATCTGTTTGACAAAACATTTTTTACCGTCTTTTGGAAACTTACATGAAGACATGTATCCATTTAGAGAAATATATGTATCTATCCATGTGGATATAAGCCACAAGTGATGATGCCTTATGTTATGAGCGTCGTTCCTAATAGACAAAGTGGAGGATTGTGGCTAGTGTGGGTAAACAGTTGCTTGATGACTTGTTAGTTCCTACTTGTGCCTTTTGAAGCCTTGGTCGGCTAATGCTATATGTTTTCAGTTGGAACATTTCTATTTTGTGACACGTTACCTTTGCAAGTTTGGGGAATATTTTGGTTGTACTAGGAATCTTGTATGATCTACTTGTGAAAGCAAGCTCGGCTTTTCACTCAATGTACATTGATCTTTTTGGTCGAGATTATGGGGTATGTCCCATGTATGCCATTGTGTCTTAACACATGTCATGGTGCTTGTAATAGTGTTGGAAATCATCCAGCAATGTAAGCGTGTGTTTTACACAAAGCCGTGTAGTCACTGAGGTGCCTTCGCATCATCTCTGAAATAATTGTTGCAAAAGTGGTATGACCACTATAATACAGTTTGGTTGTGAAAAATAATAATATTTTATTTTTCCTGACAAAAAGATGGGGAGAAAATGTGGACTAAATTGTATAATGAAAATATATACATACACATAAACCCACACACACATATATGCAACTAATCTATTGTAAAAAAAATATAAATTTGGTAACTTTGCAAAAAGTTGAAATATATAAACTATGGATATACAAATTATGTAGGTATGTACACAAAAAGATGAATATACTCCTTGTAATATGACAATTGAGTTTTTATATATAATCTGTTTGTATTTTAATTTCATATATTATGCGAAACTAGTTATGTTTATTTGCAACTAAAAGTGCATTAATTGACATAGTGATAAAGTTAATCTTTTTATTTCGGGTAATTATTCTCATGTGGATATTGGAAATTAATCTTCTACATTTAAAAGGTTACATTCAAATAAATTAAAAAGCCATTCATATGTTACCCTTTTTATATGGTAAATTTTAATTTCCTCTATCCTTCCCATACCTATTTGGTAACTATGCAAAGAGTAGAAATATATAAATTATGGGTATATAAGCTATGTGAATAATATACACATAATATGACAAATATAATCCTTCTAACTTGATTGTTGAATTTATATGTATAATCTGTTTGTATATTTGTTTCATATATTATGGGAAACTAATTATGTTTATGAGAAATTAACCTTTTTATTTTGGGAGATTAATTTCATATAGTACTGGAATCAGTCCTCTGCATTTAAAAGGTAACTTCCGAATAAATTAAAAATATATTCATATGTTACCTTTTTTACACGGTAAATTTAAATTTACTCTGTCATTATCCTTATCGGGGGGGTACGCGAAAATAAATTAAGAAGGTTGAGGAGAGAGAAAATCAACTTTTGGAGCTACTACATATTTTCATCTCTCTCTACCTTCTTATCCCTATATATTCATTATTATTTCTTATCACTTTGAGACCTTCTTCAAAACCTCAATCTATTCATAGGCTCTACCTCTTGTTTTACTATTGTAATTCAATAGAAAGAAAATGAGGCTAGGGATTCATTTAAAAATGTATACAACTAGATTTTTTGAAGCGATTTGGATGGTGATGGAAGGAAAAACGCCATTCTTCGTTTAATTAAAAAATGTCTCAGTTATTCTTAATTCGAGGTGAGTACTTATGTATCCTTTTTAGATAGTTTGAATTATGTTTATATAAATGAGATTTATTATTTTAAATTAAGACTTTTTACACGAACAATATTTTAAAATATATAAATAGAAGAAATTTATTATTTGATTTTGTTGGACATGAGATCTATATAGTTCAATTGAGTTTTTTGTTGGGTTTACATTATTTGTTTTTGGTAAGACATGAGTTATACATAAAATAGTTTTATTACTTATGCAACAGAATATTCGTGGCCAATGTTTTATCAACTTCGCATATGAGATTTATTCTTGAATGATTATTTTGTTTATCTAAAAATAATATTTTATTGCTTAATCTAGTTTAAATATATAAATAGATTTTATTTTTGAGGAATATATTTTATTCTCAGAACTACTTGTCCATTTCTACTATGATTGGGAAGGTAGAATAAAATAATGTATTATTATTGTATTTGGGTGGAACACACAAATATATACAGATATATATAAAAAGATACATACATACATATATATATATATACACATGCACACATATATTTGTGTGTGTGTGTTTGATTTTATTTTTGCTAAAACTTAGACCTTTGGATGAGAACAATATATATCAGTATATTCATGATTTTAAATAATGATTAAAACAAAATTTTATTTTGAGACTGTTAGTGAAAGCATCTTAGCAGATTTCAAAGGTCGAGGTAATTATATTTTCAAATTTTAAAAACACAAATATTTACGGTAATGGAATAGCAGAACAATAATTAAAAGAGGTTTATAGAAGTAAAGAACTAGCATATATTAAATAACTTAAACTAAAATTACATTAAAAAAGGTTATATGAACTATTATTGAATTAACAATTTATATATAAAAAATGAGCTTAAATAAAATTAAAATAAATGGAATTAGTATCTATTTAAATGGTATTAATAATAACGTAGACTCCAAAAATACAACCTTGAGCATTATGGTCATTATTACTATGATTAAGAGGTAGCAACGACACATAGGATATCAGAAAGGCTAATTCTATTTATACACCAATAACCTTTTAACATACACCAAAAAATAAAATAAACCAGTATATAGTAAAAATTACTTTACCTACACCATCTCTTTTACAAAACTACTCTTATTTTATCTTCGTATCTTCTCTATTTAAAACTTAAAACTCCTTAACAGAAAACTAGAACTTTTTAGCATTAAATTAAGTTAATATTCAACAAAATGAACTTTACTTTTTTTGAATAATATTGTAAATTCTTTAAAAAATTTAAATTCTTGATTTTATTAAAATCAATTTAAGTTTATAAAAAAATCAAATACTTTTAAGTAAGAGCGGTAGTAGTGAAAGTTGAGTTAATTAATATTTTATGTTTTATTAACTTAATTATAAATGTATAGACTTGATCAGATATCATTATTTTTTATTTGATGGATTATAAGAAAAAGACTAAATATTGCAATTAAGAAGGCGGTAACTTAGTCATAGATTTTCTTAACAAAATAATGGTGTATGTTAAGTGATTTTTGGTGTATAAATTGAATTTGCCTGTCAGAAATTGTAAAAGAATAACATACTATGTTGGAAATAAAGTTATAACGTCTATTACTTGTTAATGGATAGATTTATAGACATCCCAATTCGTAGAGGATCACCATATGCTATCATTTGAATGAGTAATCGCTTTTTTATAGCTATTACGTGATAGTATACTTATGGCTATTGAGTTTTACCAAATATTTCCGTTTATGTTTGTTGGTATAACTGATAGTACTTATCATCGAGTGATGTGTGACTATAATAATTTTTTTTGCCCCATTGCATATATGAAACTAAAAATAGTAAAATGATGCTTTTTGCGTCAATTGCAAAAAATAAACTCCAACATTTATTCTTTAAGTAAAAATTTTGAAGCAAGGAATTTTATTTGATGTTTTTCTTCCTATTTATATGACTCCAAAATAATATGTCTAAGATACATTTCTAATATATTTGGCGAGTTAACGAAATAATATTGAAAACAATTTACATATATTTAGCTTCCTTAGTTTGCCTCTGTGCAGTTAATGCCCCGCTATTACCTCTCTATAACCCCGCTATATCTCATAGCGGATTTCTACCGCTACGATTTTTTCATATAGCCCCAAAATATAGCCTTTCCGCTTTAAGCCCCGCTATTTCCGCTATATCCCGTTGTTCCCGCTATATTCCGCTATTTCCGCTATATCTTCTTTAATAAAATGAATTGAAAAATTGCATTTATACATTATAAAAATTATGAAACTAGTTTATTTGATTTAATTTTTAATATATTTTAGAAATGAAAATACTCTAATATTCTACTAAATTCAATTATGTTATATAACAGTTTTATGTTTATTTAAAGTATATTCGCACGTGTTTTTATTTAAAATTATTTATGTATTAATTACAATTCAATTGAATTATTTATTTTCATTTAATTACCATTTATATATTTGAAAAAACATCAAGTACAAGTTTAATATGCTATTTTAGGGCCATCCGGTATATCTCGCTATATCCTCGCTGTATCCCCGTTATGACTTTTTGCATCTCCACCGCTTTGAATCCGCCGAGCGCTTTAACTGCACAAGTTTGCCTCTAAATTTATTAACCATGAATAAAGCTTCACAATGTGGTTAATATCTCAAATATACTTAGACACATATATAGTGCCTCTCTATGTACATAGTATATTTTTTGTTCTCTTTTATGTTGGTTTGATTTTCAGTGCATGGACTTTAGGTTCATTTGAGATATCTGTTTGTACCCATTAAGAAATTAATGTGTGAAAAATATGAATTATTAAATTGAATATTTAATTTTCCTTGCACAACAAATTTCAGATTATTATCTAAATAGACGGATAATAGTTAAACAAAATGTTCCAATTACATACACACAAATATACCCAGCATCACCAAGGCACATGCTGGGATAAATAACTAAGGAAGAATAAAATTATTAAAGAATATATTTAGTAATATTTTAATAATTTAGTTAGCTTATTGATTCCTTGTTTGTGAGTGTAGTAGATAAATGATTGTAGCTATCATTTTAGGTATAAGTTTTCATATAACATTTTGTTAGTCAATCACATTATTGCATCCAATAATGTTATAATGATTAGTTAATGGTTGGTTAAAACAAACGATAATTGGCAAAACTTAAATAATTCACCATGCTTAATCATAATATAGAAATTATGAGTTATATAACTAATTTTAAGGGAAATCTATTTTATAGGTTGATGATGAGGTAATATATCATTTCAAAATAGTAAAATTGTTATATTGCACAGGTTGTTGCGGATATTGTGTGTAGGAAGGAGATGGATATGTTGACCATGCTGAGTTGGGGATATGGATGGATATGATGATGGATATGTAAGGGGAGAAATTGAAATGGAGGTGGACATTGTGGTGGTGGTCCTAGAGATGGACTTGATATTGTGTATGGAGAGGAAATGGAGTATTGGACTATATGGAAGAGGGAGAGAGGATGAATATGTAGGTGGTTATGTAGGAGGAGATGATTGAGATAGGTTTGGACATTGAGAGTTTGATGTTTAGGGGATTGAGGTACATAATGATAATTGATATGGAGATGGAATTTATATGTTTGACGAGGAGGTGATATATATAGAAGTGAACATGATGAATTGTGCAATGTTGGACTAATGCTAATTATACTTAGGTAACAAACACATATCCAAGTTTTAGAAACTTTTGTAAGTATTTTTAATATTTATTGCATTTGATCTTGAAAATGATAGAAAATAAAGAGTTCTGGAAGCACGGATTAATCCCTAAAGTAAATTACTTGAGTTTCAGATGCTCGGCTAAGTGTACCAATGCCAACCCACTGATAAAAGTAGCAAAGAAAATAAAACTTTCCATGTTGTGGAAATCCTATATGGAAAGTATGATTTTCTTTACTACTTGACCAGAAGGTTCACGTTGGTTCACTCGCCTAAGTATCAGTCCCTTAGGTAAGTCACTTCAGGAAAATCTATAAGTTTAAAGTGCTCTTTATTTTCTTTATCATTTCCCAAATTAGATGCAAATGAAGATTAGAAAATATTTATCTAAGTTTCTAAGTATCGAACAAGTTACCTTAATTTACTTAGAATGATTTTATCATTACACAGTCCATCGTATCCACTACCATATTCATTGCATTGTCCTCCGCTATATACATCTACATCTCCATAACAATTATTACGGTATAAACAACCATCTCTACAGCGTCCAATTCCATCTCAATCAACTACTCACACATATCCACCACCATATCCATCCACTCCACTCCACCATGTAGCCCAACATCTCTATCTCCACCCCATACACCATATCAGCAACCATCTCCACAACGTACTTCCCTACAATGTTAAACTCCATTTCAATGAGCTTCTCCACCATATCCACTTTCTTATCCATCTGCTCCAACTCCTTCATATTGTCCAACAAATCCATCTCATACCCACACACCGTATCCACAACAGTATGTGCAACATTAAAATTTTAGTATTTTTAAAATAATAAATATTCCCGTAATCAGCCTACAACAGAATACTTCCCTTAAAATTTGTTATATATTGTATGACTTCCTTACTATGATTAAACCATGCTAAACTATTTAAGTCGTAACAAGTTTTCATATGCTTTAACCAACAATTAATTAGTTCCTATAATTTTTTTGGATGCAGAAATATGATTGACTGAAAAAATGTTATATAACAACGCACAGTCGAAATGATTTTGATAATCGTTTATCTACTACAATGAAAACAAGGGATCAAAAAATTTATCTAAATTTTAAAATATTACAAAAGTTATTCTTTATTAGTTTTAATCCTTGTTTTTTATTAATTTTAACAAGTGTCCTAATTATGCTTAGTAATTCTATCGTTACATGCTTAGGACATTTGTCTAAACTATAATCCATCTATCTAGATAATCATCTGAAATTTGCAATGAATAGAAGATTAAATCTACAATCTAAAAAATATTTAAAAATTCATATTATCCGCATAAATTTGTTATGTGAGTTCAAAGAGATGTCATAAATTAAAGCATAGCCCAAGCACCAAAAATCAAGCTAACATAAAGGAATATATATATATATATATAATGTACATAGAGGAACACTATATATGTGACGAAATTCAAACACACACATACAAACACTTGCACACATAGATACACACACAATGTATGCACCTAAGTACTAATACACACACATATATGTATTAGTACTTATGTGCATACATTGTGTGTGTATATATGTGTGTTTGTTTGTATGAGTGTATTTATGTGTGTGTATATGTACACTCATACACACATAGATATATACATATATATATGATTGTGTATATTTATTGCTCAATACCGTTATGATGTAGATTTAACTGGAACGAATTGATCGCTTATAAATGCATCTACGAGATGTAGTTAAAATTGCATATTTGGGATACTGTTTTAACTGCATCTGTTTAAATGGCAAAAGTAAGTCGTAGTTTTAATGTAACAACCCTGGTTTAGATGATTACCTGTAGTATTAAATTACCCTGGTTTAGATGATTACCTGTAGTATTAAATTATAATCCCCGTTATAATTTAATACTACAGGTAATCATCTAACCCAGGGTTGTTACATTTAACATCTTGATCTGCAATTAAAACTGTATTAGTAGTTAGAGTTTTCAAAATCTTTTATCTCGATTTGAAGGTATTCTAAGATTATTTCAAAAATAAATTTAAACTTTTAAATTATATGTTTATATGATAACAATGAATTTTCAATATTTATTTATATTAAAAAAGTTAAAATTTTTGAAAACATAAATTTCAAAAAATTGATTTTTACATCTACATAAGCTTTTAATTAGAAAGACTATAATATTTTTTGGTCTAAGCATGTAAACTCTTTGTCAATAGGATGTTCTGACAAAAAGTATTATAGTTTGAAAACAATATTTAAAAAAGCACAAAGAATTAAAATGCATGTTAGAATAACAGTTGGTAATAAAGCAAATAATTTGGCTGTAACGAATCAGACTTTTATCGCTATGATTTGTGAATATTTTATAAATTTTAAATAATTAAGTAATAGTTTTTAATGGTCAAATAATCCTCTTTTAATTAATAAGTAATGATAGTAGACTCATTTTTGATGTTTGATTGAAAATAGGTAGATCGATGAAAAATTGAAAATGCGATCAATTTTTTATTTAGATTTTCGAATTTTTATCAAACAAAAGTTATCACAACATTGTTGCACAGATATGTACACTTTTGTAACATACACTTATACTTATAATAAGTGATTAAATAAAGTAAAAAGAACTAATAAAAGTAAGTGTGATTAAAGTGTTTAATAAATTAATTAATTAAACTTAATAAATTAAGAAAAACTTTTCGTTCTTATTTTAAGTGCATTACTATATAAATTTGTATGCTTCATTTTGAGCTGTGATGGAAGTACTTTAGCACTTAGAGGAAGCTTAGCATGAAAGGAATAATAAGAGTATTTTGGTAATTTTTGCTTTAGGATATGTGATGTATTTAACACTTTTTTAAAATATATATATAGAGCTCCTATTACTTCATTTTACTCACTTTACTTCATTCTTCACTTTTGCTCTCTTCTCCATCTTTTCTCTCTTATTTCTTCTTCTTTTCCACTTCTTCTCTAAAAGGAAATCAATTTAAAACTTATCCTTTTCTTTTTTAAAATCTTAAACAAGCCTAGAATAATATAATTCATATTCTCACCACGATAAAAATACTAAAGTTTGAACCCAAAATCCCAAGATGGCCTTGGGCCATGAGCATGTAAGGGAGCTAAGAGAGGTTGCGTGAGAATTAGAGGAGGAGAGGAGGGGCTTTTAAAGATCAAGCAAGATGAAAGGAAGGAACCCGTGTTGTTTCTAAGTTGAGGGTGGTCATAATAGTCTTTGTTTGAGTCGGCGCTTGTTAGAAAGTGAGATATGTCACTTAAAAATAGTTTTAAATGAGGATGTTCATGTTTTAATAATTTATATTAACATATTTATGTACATTTCTTGTTTGGATTTGATTCCCTCTAGAAAGCGGGAGGCATAAGTAACCATTGTTTTGTAGGGACTAAAGCAAAGAAAAGGTAGTCGTAGTGTTCTCGTAGCGAGTAGGTAGCTATGGAAGCACTTCGAAGAATAGAATTTGTAGAGGGATGCAAAAGAGTTCCTTTCCTTGTCGATTGTTATTTATAGTTATTATTACTATTAAATTGCTTGTGATTGTTGCTTAGTTATGGTCAATCTACTTGTTGGTTTTATTACAACATTGAAATCCCATGCTCGCTTTTAAGCGATTTACCACTTGTTTTCTAAATGTATTTTGAAACGCTTTCCCAACTTGAATTTTGTTTTCAAACCTTTTTTCAATGGAATTAAAGTGGTTTAAAATATAGAAAGGAAATGGAGTTTAAAAGTAATTTGGTTAACAAAACAATGTTTAAAAGTTATTGTAACGCCCCACCCCGAGATCTACATTAACAAAGATTATTACTGGGTAATACTCTCTACTAATGTAGAGAATATGGCTGGATAGGAGCGACCATCTATAGCCTTGTCTCAAATATCTATTGAATACGTTGATAATGCCATAGGTGGCTACAGGATCTATCAGAACAAAATACAACAACTCGAATGCAAAACACATCACAGAACAGTAGATCATCACGTACATGTACACATATACAGATACATCACAGAGTATACAAAATGATACATGTCAAGTGGTATAGCAACCACAATATACAGGCGAGTCAAAAAAATATACATATTAGAGTTACAACCAAAAAGGACTACACAAAAAGCTATAACAAAAGGAGCTAGCAGAATAGTCCATGCAGAAGTAGAATAGGCTAAGTCCAAATGTACCTAACCTAAAACACCTCGGTCTGACCCGAGTATAAAAATACACGGGTCAGGCTAACTAAACAAATCAGTTAGATAAGCTAAATGATAATGGACATGCAAGGTCATAAGTACCACAAATATCTCTAAAAGAGATAACTCGATCATCTAACAAAAGATGAATCATAACAAGCCTCATATCATTGGCAACTCAAATAAACAAAGGATATGAATATCCCAAATCAAGCCAAAAAGGAAAATAACAAATACCAATGAAGGTAACACCATTTTCTACAAGGTAATCGCTATGTATCGAGTGGTTCAAAGGACCTACTCCGGAAGGCGATACTCTAGGGAAATATAAATATCAATGAAACAAAAGATGCATGTGCTCAGTATTGTATAAACAAGGATCCACAAGCCCGAAGGCGACAAACCCAAGTATCTCCCGAGCAGTGACAAAGGACCAACTCCAAAAGCGATACTACAGGGCAACAAACCCGAAGGCAACAAACCCGAAGGCATAAACCGTAGTGGTGAAGGTCCGGAGGCCTAGTACTGGACACCACTAACTGGCAATATGTGTCACAAACTCCTCAGATAGGAACCTGCAAAGTGTTAACATGTGTCTCATACGACACGTTCGCACTAAACGGTTTACTAACCGTTAGTCAATTCCACACTCAAAGCAGTACAAAGTTTACCTCATCTCATCGGTAAACCAGACCTGAAGGTCAAAACGATCAAACGAATATATTAGGAATTAACTGAAAAGATAAACGCACGTGTTCATAACACACGTTTTATCTAATCACTTAATTCTCCTCCCTCTTCGCTCGAAGTGTAAAATTGTGTGTTTTATATAGAAATTAAGTTGAAGAAAATGAGTTTTAGGAATGTTTCGAAATCGCTTTAGAAATTTCCTTTGAAATTCTCTTATTATAGATTATATAATTTTTATACTAAAAAAATAAAATATAATAATAATTTCAAAAGCCCATTTATTTGAAAAATATTTTTAAAACACATTATAATACCTGTGTATGAAATCCAGAAAGACATATCAAGAAAACATCGAAATAACGAAATATCCGTTTAAAACAAGCTGTGACTCAATATTCGACAGCAGGTTTGAACAAGTTAACATTATCAAAATGACTTGAAATTCTGCAGAAATATAGTTCAACATTCCTACTTCAATCTACTAAAGGAATCATTCAAATCCGATTTGAAACAAAGAATCTGCGTCGTTTCAAAGTTGGGACTAAAAACAAGGTTAAATCGCTGAATTCCAGCAAGCCGTGGGTTCAAGTTCGATGGTAGTTTCGAAATAGCAAACGAATATAGATTGTCAGGAAATTTTGCAGGAATGTAACTCAACACTCATACTTCAATCTGAAAAAATAATCACTCAAATCCGATTCGAAACGAATGAGTTATGATATCTCAAACATGAACTCAGGCCATGTTTGCAACAGTTCAAAAACCAAAAATGTACAGGCCTGAAACCATCTTGGGTTCAACTTCCAGGCATGAAATAGAGGACCAAATTAACTTGGATCGAGCTGAAAATTTGTACACATATACTAGAAAACTTAATCCTTCAAACAAAAAAAGAATCATTGAATTCTAGAAAGAAATGAATGAGTTATGCTATCTCAAACATGGACTCGGGTCATGTTTGCAGCAACTCAGCAAACAACTACAGGCAAAAAACTATGCTCGAGTTGATTTTGCAGCAATGTTTTGAACACCCAAATAACAATATTTTTCAACCAAAATTTGCAGAAATGAAGTTCAACATCCAAGCTACCAAATTTATGAAATCCAACAGCATTTCGTTGCCAGAATCAAAAGATACAAGCATTCAAAGTGGCAATATGAAACATATTTCAAACAGGAAAACTACACATTTATCAACAAAGGAAAAAAAATTTCTATAATTTCTTGCAATTTTGAGCTTGGCTCAGCTAGGATTTATGAGTATTACAACACACCTTGTTGTTTAGATGCAAAGACTCGGATTTTAGCAGTAAGTTGGAAGCTTTGGCTTGAGAAATAGCCTCTAAGAACCTATAAAAGAGAAGAAAAATGCATGCAAAAGAAAACATATAGTAAATTAGAAACCTAATTCACAAATAAGAGATTTTTGATGAAATTAAGATATTTGGAGTTTGATTACCTTTGATTTGTTCTCTAGAGTGAAAAAGACTTCAATTTGCTGAATAAATTTGAAGAAATTGGCTTGGTTATTAATTTTGAGAAGGAGGTTTACTGTATATTGTTATTTAGCTGAGTAAGAAGATGAAGTTGAGAAATGAACGTACAGGTGATTTCTGTTTTCTCATTTCTCATCAGGTTAAGTCCTAAGTGGGCTTAGACCCAACAATTAAAAGAAAATAAAAGGGCCTAGGTTAATTAATTCACTTATATACTAAAAATGCTTCAAATATAACTTATGCACAAAACAAAATGCACTTTTCTCCATATTTTAACATAAGAAAAATATGTAAACTAGTATACTTATAAAATAAAACATTTTCAACCATTTAAAATGATAATTTACTCTTTTTAAACATTTTTATTGTTAATTTTCTTTATTTCGAATAAAATACACTTTTTGTTCATTAATTGTAATATACCACGTTTATTACTTTTCAAACTCAACAAATTACATTTTATTACTTGTAAAAATGTTCCAATTCATTTACAAATATTATATACACTCAAAACTTATTTTTAATCACGTTTTCTCCTTTTTATTTCATTAAACACTTATTAAAAAGGGCTTACTTCTTTTAAAAATTATTAAAAGAAGCCACAAAGCAATAATTAACAAAATTATTGCATTTTCACTCAAATAAAATTATTCTCACATTTATTATCACCCAAACCATTAAAATAAAGCTTTATGCTTTATATTCAACAATTATTTCCCAAATTCATTGTTTATAATAAATAAAAAATTTATTTTCACCAATTTTATTTTAATTCACAATATCAAATCATAACTACCGTTATAATTTAATAATTACAGGTAATCTCCAAAACTAGGGTTGTTACAGTTATGGTCCATATAGCGACAGTCGCTACTGATGTAGTTTGGAAATCTATGTTTTAGTAAAGTAAAAGAGTTATCTACTTTATATATTTTATAAAAATTTTTAGATACTGTTTTATGAAAGTTGTATAAGTATTTTAAAGTGTGTTAAATGATTTAAATATATTTTAAAATATTTATTTAGTTTTTAAAATAAGAGGTTTAAATTTTAATCATTTGTTTCAAATGTAAAGTTTGGTTAAAAGCAACCATATTTAAATGGATGTTTTTAGAATACAAGTCCCAAATTATGTTTTAAAGAGTTTTAAAAATAATTTTAAAAGAGGAAGGAAGCATGGGTTTCAACACTATTGTTGTATTAAACGTTTCTGATAAAAGGGAAAGAAACTATGGATTATAACATTCTTGTTATTGTAAATAGACTCAGGAAATTGAAAATTTTGGTTTATAACACTTGGTTATTATTAATAACTTGTTTACTTTATATAAATAAAAGATCTTATCTTTTAAAATCAGCCTTTGGTTTGAATAAATGAGTTTGGAAAATTTTCTAGTAACTAGTTTGAAATCAAAGACTAGTAGTAAGTTTATGGAGTTGGTTTTTAGATTATTTTAAAAAGACTTTGTTTTATGCAAGGGATATCTTCGTCGGTACCATTAAGCAACATAAAAAAAATATGATAAGCGGTGCAAAAAAGTTGACAATTTTTTTGAAAGTAAGTCATCTTAAATTTATTTAGCACTGAAGCACGATGAGTGGACTTTCCTCTATCTGTGAGATCTATAATCAGAGTGTTTTAACTAAGGCAAGGCCAGGTGTAACTAGTGCCTTGACTTACCTGGCTTCGATTCTATGCGAGGGATAGAATAGTCGAATTGTCAGAAGTGTGATAAGTATAAGGGAGTTAATTTTGATAAATAGGTCATGATTAATTAAGTATGTGGAAGGTACTTCATCTTATACTTGACACTAAATTTTGAGGTATGGAAGCCCGTTTCTATCTTTGAGAGTTTAAGGATGTACATCGAGGCAAGGGTAGTTCTCTAACTTGTCCAACTTTGTTGTTAATCAAGGGATAGCATGGGTTAGAAAGTGAAAAGTGGGTACAAGTATATGATGTTTGATTTTCCATATGCACACTATATACTTACACTAGATAGTGGTTTATCCACTATTGATAACTTGACCTATTTTATCTTAGGAATTATAAGAAAGCTTCATGATTTCATATGGTTTGAGATTCCCTTAGGAGAACTCATTCCAGTGGAAAATCCCTCAGTTTAAGGGAGGATATTCGAGACCTCCTTGGGACTTTTATATCATCCGCTTACTCGTGAAAGAACGGAGATTGGGTCAACTGAAAACTATCATTATTGGTCCACAGAGACCAGGGTCCGATAAGCATGAGTTATCAGAAAACTACTTCAGACTGGCATAACATTTGAAATAGAGATGTTTTGAAGATGATGGAATCAAAGACGGAGTTCTTTGGAGTGCAAGGGCTACTTGCTAATAATCCTGAGGGTGATTCTAAAAAAGACGTAGTTGAAGTAGTTCCTTTAGTCTGTTCATATCCTAAGCAACTTGTATGGATGAATGCTAGCATTACATTGTTGCCTAAAGGGCAGTGTTAGGACTCCAAGTGGGATTTGCAAAAAAGGTAATCGTTTCCTTAAGCCTCACATCTGGTAATGACTTAAACATGAGTTGTACCGTAGGAACATGTGCGTCGCACCGACTAAGGTATGGTCATCGCATGAACTAGATCGATATTAATGGTTTTATGTTTGCTTTTTTCCACGATAATAGTTGTTGATCGCCACCGTGGGATGATCAAATTCGATACTATCCAAGAAAGGGTAGGACGGTCCTGATTCAAAGAGGTGCTGTAATGACCCGTAAATTTTAATGGTTTTTATAATATAATTAACTAAAATTTTTCTTGAAAGTAAACAAAAAAATTTGGCAATGAAATTTGATATTTGGAATGCGTCTATTTCAATGTAGCAAATGTCAGGTTTTCATCAGAGAATATGGAAGTTAGTTCTGCTGTGTAATTTTCAATTTCAATTTAAATCAGTTAAAACTTGATGAAAACAAAATGTTTTCGAAATTCGAATATTTTTATATAATAAAAATGTAAATCATTTTTTGAATGAGACGTCATATTTCAGTTCGCAAAATTTGGATTGCTCTAGCTCCATTTATTTTAATTTCGGCATATTAACAACATTTTCGTCAGCGAAAAATTGAGTTTTTATAACTTGATCGTATCGCTGATATGTCTATGTATAATTTTGTTCGTCTTGTCGTGCTGATCTCTACAGTATATTCATTTGTGCATTTCGGCGCCTAGTACACGACGAAATCGGCGAAATGATTAATGGTACCAGTATCCGTTTTGTACCTCTTGGTTTTCTTGTGTCCCTTCTTGTATCAACCGTTTAATCAATAGACAAAAGAAATTAATATTTTTTAGTTTTTGGCTTTTGTTATTCCATTGGCTATTACTATTCCCAACGTTAAATTACATCTGATATTTCATTCGTGGTTATTTACTCTCTCTCAATTTCTTTCCCTACACTCTTTGTTTCTGATGATAGCTTCGTGAAAAAACAATATTATATATATTATAGTTAGTAAATAATCAAAATCTTTTGGTCTGCCTTTTGCCGATCAAAACTGATCTTCCATCCTATATTTTACCTGAGCATTTACACACACACACACAGATATATATATATATATATATATATTATTTTTTTTATTTTTTTTCGAGAACCTGCTTGCTTCCATAGGCCGATCCACCTTCTTCCTCCAACCTTCCACCCACTCTGTCTTATTCCCGCTCCAAGCATGGTCCCTGCTGCATCCTTCGACCGATCTCCACCCATGCTCCACATCAGCACACTGCCATGGACACCGAGTCAACCACCATCAGCTCGCCCCTTCATATGCAACCCACTACAGCCCCTGCAACTAACTTAACAACTCGACCAAGCAGCCCTCCATCTCCGCCACGCTCCTCCCCTCTCAAGCTTTCATGACCGAACTTGCTGATCTCTCCACTTTGAAATTATATAATGGAATTCACATATATGTTGCATGGTAGCCGGCTCTGACTGGAGCAACGCCACCTCACAACCGAGACCAAGCATGTCCCTCCTCTTTATACATTAAAAATTAAATATTCATAAGCATTTTTTTTTTGAACCTGTGCTCATCTGCTTGTGTTGCCATCAAGTTGCTCCGCAGTTGTTCGTTATGGAGCCTTCCAGTTTTTGTGCTCGTCTGCTTGTGCTGCCAAACATTATTGTTGTCATCTTTCCCTTTGAACCCATGCCATTACTCGCCTTTAGCCATGGACGAGCACCACTCTGCCACCTAACTTTGCCTCAGTCTTCACCACTTCAACCACCTGACAGCCATGCAATAGTCCTTCGCCATTAGCAGCCGTCTGTTCTGATTTTATATAAATATTGTTTTATAAATATTGTTTCATGTATTTTTTTATTATATATATAGATATTTTGATTTTAAATATGTGTGTTTTAAATTTTATATTGATTTTTAAATTTATATATAAAGATTTTATGTTAATATGGGTTTTAAATTTAATATTGATTTTAAAATATAATGAAGGCTCATATATGTTATATATACATTGCATATATCTGTGGTATATACACATTGCGTCAAATGTTATATATAACTTGTCTTTATGTTTGCTTTTGAACCTCCCTCCTATTCGCATTATCTTCACTTACCAGAATTTCTTTTTCCTTTGCTTATTCATGTGATATATATATATATATATATGAAGGGCAGCTGTGTATATATTATGGCAGAAGCTTATCTATGTTTCCAGTAAATATATATGTTGAATATATGGTGACTATAGATGATTGTGGGCCGAAGGGTCATATATGCCCATATCAATATTTGTTCCTTCAAATATTTATAAGAGAAATGTATATATATACTGCATATGTATATATTTGTTTTCATTGAATTCTCAAGCTAAATCTACTTTTGTGCCTGTCGTAGCTCGTTGACTTGTCGTGCCTATGTCCGTGTGCATATCCGTGTCAGTTGCTTATCATTTCCATCGTTCTCTAGCCTCGAAAGATGAGCAATCACTCATGATTAACATTCTTATATTTAGTAAATTCAATTCACATGAAATGATGATTTAAATATGCTATTGAATTTGAACTGTTAAGTTATTTAATTGTTAAATATGATATGCCATTATCTGCAATTGTTCACTTATCATATATGACATCATAACCCTATCGTATATATTATATTTAAATTTGTTGCTGATGATATATGCCTTTTGTTGATCTGTTATATAATTATCATATTTGTTCTCACTCTGCAAGTTCCTTTTTAGTATAGAAATTCACTATGGGTTGAAAGGATACATACCCGAACGATTTTATAGATTAGGGGAAAATCGTTATGGGTTGAAATGATAAACCCAAGCGAGTTTCATTTAATTTAAAATTTTGGGATTTCGGGTTGAAATGATATATACCCGTAAATTTTAAATTTAAATTGCGTATAAATGAAATGATAAATATCCGTATCACTTAACCATATGATAGAAAATTATATACAGACACCGTTGGTCTATTTTTTTGAAAATAATTTCCAAAGTTATGAAAGGAAATATATGGGTTTTAATAAGTATTTTTTTTAAAATAATATATATATGTTATTTTTGTATTGATTTTTAAAATAATATATATATATATATATGTTATTTTATATATGTGTAAGTTTAGATTTTTAAAATTATGTGTATGGAAATTTCAAATTTATAAGTTAGTTTTGAAAATAAAATTCTTAAGATTCTTCTTATAACTTCATTATTTTAAAAATATATAAAATAAGATTTAATTTAATAAATTTTAATTTAATTAATATATATATATATATATTTAAGTATTTACTTAAAAATTACATTTTTAAAATAGATTTTGTAATAACTTTTAATAAATTAAGGTTGGAAAGATGAATTGAAATAGATTTGTAATTTATTTGGTTAGAAAATTGAATTTTTATAAATCAATAACTTGATTCTAATAAGGGTTATTTAATGAAAATTTCAAATTTAAATAAAATTGTAGCTGAATATTTAATTTCGATTTAAATTTGTAAATTGAGCTTTTATTTAAATGCTATTAAAAATGATTAAGTGGATATTTTGAAGTTTAAATGAGATTAAGTTGAATTCTGAAATATAAATGAAATGTATCAAATTAAGTTAGTAAAATGTTCAAATATTGGACCTTGAAATCTATGGAACTGGAAGTGGTTTAAATTTGTAGTTCTAACCTGAATTTGAAATTGATACAAATTAAAATGGTTTTAATGAGAATTTGAATTGAAACATTTTAAATGGAATGGTTGAACTAGGATTGATTTAAAATAGAATTTTTAAACTAAAGTGGATTTGAATTGATTTGTGAAATTGGAAGAAATAATTCTAATTATAAACTAGTTTTAATATATAAACTATTATAATCTATAACCTATTTTAAATATAAACTATTTTTAATTTATAACTATTTCAATATATATAAACTATTTTCAATATTTAAACTGTTTAAGTTAGAATTGTTATGATCTAGATTTAATAGAATTTAAAGCGAATATTTTGATATGATGGTTTAAACTATCTTATGGTTATGATTTCGAAAGTGTATATAATTTCGAAAGTGATATGATTTTCGAAATGAATATGATATTTTGAAATGAAGTATGAACTGTTTGAAATGTTTATAAAGGTGATTTTACAAAAGGACCACGGTGTGAAATAAGCGTTTGGTTGTTAAAGAGACCGGGATTGGATATTGTCATACTCTTTGCCAATACCGAAAACCACTTTAACAACTCAATACATGGTGGAGATTCTAGAACGAAGTAGGATGGTTTGGCGATGATTCTGTATATGGTATTTACATAGCCCTGACTCCCGTGAGTCAGCTTAGATGTGACAAAAATAGGAGCCACGCCGGGCCAAGTGAGGTCATTCCTCCTATCGGACACATCAGACACATTTCTTCGATACCATTCAATTACATTGTGATTTGATTGGGGGCACCTTTGATTTGGGAGTGTATCTCGAGGTGGGCGGTAGTAGCTACTATGCGTTACCACTAGTCCGGATTCACAAACGGTATATCTAACCTGGCATTGCCTGCGTGCCGTGTTCACATGCCCTATCGCGCCTTCTACGAGTTTGTTTTGTATCGTACCTATGGGGTGTCCTCTGGGTAAACCACCGGTTTGGTGGAGCTTATGGCATCTATGGGAATATTGTTTTAAGGGGGATATGGGTAACTCCTTAACACTATTTTAATAGTTTACTTTACTATAGACATTATTTATGTACCGTATTGTACTATGTATGTACATAGTTTAATGGATCCTTAGAGGATGGGAATCCCAAACATCCTTTAAGTTATTTTGTATTTCAGTTGACATTTCATTTGAGTTGAATTCATTGGTATAAGGATGTTAATCCTGACTCGAGTGTTTTGTGTTTTACTTTATGCTCGGGTCAGACTGAGTGTCACAACATTTGAGACTCACTTTTGGAGCTTTACTTGAAGATCTGCCTTATATCTATTCAGCTTTCAGTTATTCCCGTTGTTTCCAGTTTAAGTTCAGTATTGTCGGTTATCTTTGTATTTGAGACTACTCTATATTTGTGATTTCAGTTGTATTTTGTTTTTAACTCTGATGTTTATATAGTAGCTTCATGAACTACTATTTATCTATTCCGCTGCTTATTGTTGTAATACTCTGTGTCTGTGATTCTGTGATTAATTTATTTTTTGTATATATTAAGTTTTGCCAAATATAAATTAACAATCTGTTGTATTGAGCAATCGAAGTCCGGCATGAGTGGATGATTGTCGATTTGAACGGTTTGAAATACCAATTCGTTACAAGTGGTATCAGAGCTGAGGTTTAGGAAAAACTTAGCATATGGAGTAAAAACTCACTAGAGATAGGGTAGTAATACCTTAGAATGGGTAGAATCAATTATAGAATCATATTCGTTCGAGCTTGAAATTCTTCGTCCTGGATTAGGATTTCTTTTGAATCTTGGAACTATCCCTTTATTCTAAAATTCATTCTTTTCCTTTCCTGTTCGTGTTCTTCAAGATTCTGGAGCATCCCATAGCTCCACTTCATTTGGTCGTAGTAATGAATTTGGGAACATCTAGCTATCTCAATTGGCAACTTCATAATTGTGTGTAATCCCATTGGCGGTCCCGCCAACCTTCGTATGATTTGTAAAGGGGTGAAACTCCTTTACAACAGGCGTCGATTTACCAAAGATTCCTATATCCTCGTTTTCAATGCTGTTATTTCTTGCAAAGCCCGAATTGTTCCTCTAGTAGACGACCAGGGTAATTCTCTTATAATTGAATGTGGAATGCCTCGGGATTGTGCAAGCAGTCTCATCTTTCCGCTTGATACTCAACCCAGTAATCTTGACTCCACCCTGAAAGTCAGGGATCATCCAGATGTATTTGTGAAGTCACTTCTCCTCCCAAATGGAAATTGAATTCAGCATCAATCTTATCCCTGAAGCTCGACCTTTTGTCCTTCCTCCCGGACGAATGGTTCTATGAATGGTTAATCATACCCTTTTGATTTACCAATGCTCCTACCTTCTTCGTCGATCTCATGGATCACATTTTCCACGATGTTCTCAACAGTTTATCCTGGTTTTCGTTGGGGATATTTTCGTTTTTCTAAGTCCCGGTTGACCTGGTTAAGGTCGCAGCGATTAATATAAGTTTTCCTTATTGTAAATTAATTATCTTATCCCGCTTTCGAGCCAATCTTCTTAGTTAGAATACTCTTGGATTAAGGTCCCGCTAAAATTTGAATCTCTATCCTTTTCTATAATCCATTCTTTAACTGTCCTGCGAGGGAGCGTATTTGTAAGTAGTATAAATTTTTTTATATTGTGTTGTTTGAATTGTTAAGTTTGATTTTGGGTTTCGATCGATTCTTTTGGCCAACGTTGTCGATAGGAATTCCAAAACACTTGAATAGAGCAAGCTGACACAATATTGTTTTCAAAATTGGTAAATGAAATAATTTTATGTATGATTATATTGATATATATATATAAGTATAATTTTTTGAAATTAGATTGATCACTAGATTGGTTCTTAGAAATGATAATACTAGATTATCATTTATTGTTTCGTTAACATCCGTAAGCCATTAACTATCCATGTATGTTATAAGAAGCTGAAAATTTAAATTGATCTTCAAATGAAATGAATTTAAATTTAGGATTTAAGAATTAATTTCTGGTGTTTTCTAAATTTGGTTTTCAAAGTTTTGAAAATATATTATTTGAAATATTTTCGAATGGAAATTGTTTCCAAAGAATTTTTAAAGGAAGTAAGCCCGTACTCTCCTCTTTCGTCATTGGAAAATAATTTCGGTAATGACTGCAGCATCATTGACATTCATTTTTGAGTCTCAAAATGGAGAGACCATTTAGTGGCTTTGCTACACTGTTGTTTTTGGGAAAATATATTTGATTTCAATTTCTTGAGTATGATTTGATGTACAAAATATATATGTATACATTTATTTTTAAATTGTTTGAAGTGAAACCGGAAATTCAATTCTTAAATTCTATAATAAGTGATGATTTTCAATTTTTGAAATGAAGAATATTTTGAATAATTGGAGTGTGTAAAATAAAAAAGTTTGAATTGAAACAACTTGAAACTGCTGAACTAAGATAAATTTATTTGTATAATCCTTAATTTCCAAAACATAAATAACTTACTTGAATATTCAAAAAGTTAAATGTAAATAAGAATATGTAATTGAATAATATACAATATAAACGTAAATAATAAGATGTTCAAAAAAAATTTGTTAAGTAGATTTATATATAAAAATTTGAATTGGTATTATTAATGTTATACATTAATCTATGTTATAAGAAATGTTAAGTGAAATATATTGAATAATAAAAAGAAATGCTATTTAAATAAATGAATATGAACTTAAGAAGATAAATAGGTAATGTCACATCCTGAAATTTTCGACTTTCGAAAATTCGACATCGATACTCACTTTATCGACTGCCGAGCAATCGAGTGCCGGAAACTCCAATAGTGAGGGTTTTAAGAAAAAGAAAAAGTAGAAGAAGAAGGAGATAGAAGAAAAAGAGAAGAAAGAAGAAGAACAACAGAAAACATCAGAACGACATCAATAGAAACACAGAACAGAGACAATATCAGAATCTCACATATCGCAGCGGAATAACATATAATAGGTAATCAATAGTCTTTTAAAACAAAGAACTATATCAGTTTATACATACATCAATCAGAGTCAATATACAACTCAATACAATACATCACATCAATGGACAGTTATATAACTTGTCCTCATACAGAATACACAGCGGAATACACATATCAGATACAAATACTACGCCTCGTCATCCATCTTATCTCCAAGCTCCAGAATATCCAGAATATCCTGATAATATAACTCTAGGCTGCCCGTGTGGAAAATAGTGGGCACCCAGAGTTTAGAAGGGAACAATAAACTCCGAGTCTGTCATGGTGACTGGTGTGAGATCGTAAAACAGTTATTCTTTAAAATAAACAACAGGAAGATTTTAAAGTAAATTTCGCAATGCCTTTGGAAAATGAAACTACCATAAGACCTCCCACCACACACACAATGCAAACGCAGACTTGGAGGAGATTTCTTCTTATGATAGTCAAAGATGCTTACTACGCAAAAAATCAAATTCTTTTTGATATTATTATTAGTGCATAGTGTAGAAAACATTTCGAAAGTATAATATAAATCTTAGCCAGCATAGGTACCATTATAGTATGCTTGCTATAGCTGCCATATTAGATGGCAGGTTCTACAACTAAAACCGTACAAGTCTCGTATTGTTTCTTTGGATTTCCAACAAATGGTCAGGCTAAGGAACTTCCTATCCACGATGGGTACGTCCTTGGAATAGACGACCCGAGAACCTAACGTTACGGTTAGATCTCTGCCAACACAAGGCCGGGTTACCTCTGCAAAAATAGGTAACTACTGACACGCGTATGCCATCCCCCGATCGTCACCGATCTTCCCGAGGATCCCCGATTCGCAACAAACCACATAGATAATAATAATGCAGTAACCACAGAGGTTAAGTATCTGGGCTCCATACCATGATACCACCTTTATCCAGAAGGAATGACATACACTAAGGGGCGCTACTCCCTAGAACCTTGCTGCATTCTTCCTGTTTCGACCATTTCCGGGGTGTGAGGCTCGACGAAGTCTCGTCCACAAAGCTACGCTTTCTACAAAAAGCCCTGCTTCGGGTCAAACAAAATGATCAACCTATGATCACAAAGATATAAGATCAAACAAATGATCATATCGCAAATGATCAAACACTGATCATTTCACAGCAACACTCAGTATGCCACGTTACCAAATGGGGATATATCGCTGATAAATTTCAACTACATAACCTCTGAGCTCGTACGTCTCAGAGAAGGGTGTTAAGCTAAGAGAATAAATTCTCCGCCACCAACAGAAATGTATTTGAAAGAAATCAGCTTTATATCTCAAATTGTAACGTCAGACACACAATCCATACAAGTCTGTTCCGAGATCGAACAGAACCGAAGGCACTTCTCACGAAGCCCTTGCATTTCCGGATAATTTCAATCACGTCAGGACTTCCCGTCACTAAGGGTGATAAAAACCTCTAAATCGGAGATCAGCCGATGTAGAGTAACTCGACGGTAATCCTTCCGTTTTCAAAAATATCCGGTCTTCAACACCGGTCTTCGAATGCAATTCATAACGACGTATCACATATTCGGAATGGGTTATCCGACCCCATGGTCCTTTCCCGGTTAACCCGAATAGTGAGCGATTATTCAAAAACAAGTGTGGCATTCAAATTCATCCAATTCACAACAAATACCTATCTAAGGTAATTATCGATAGTCGGTTATTTAACTATCAATAAAGATGCGCAACATCATCAGATTCCAAATAATTTTCCAAATTATTTCATCTCCAAAAATATCTTTACTAGATATAAAATTCCCACACTTTAATAAAAATAAATCAACGTTTATTTTTCTAAAACAATTCCTGTAACGACCCTGAATTTTGAACGAATTAAATTGAGAATATTTAATTAATTTTAAATATTTGAACGATGATTTAATTTGAATCCCCGATTTAAATTTGAATTTGACGGTTAAATTTTATAATTTAATCTATTGAGAGTTGAATAAAATTTGTATCTTCAATTTTAAGCTGAAGAAAAATATTCCAAAAGCTTTTAAAATTCATATTTATAAAACTGAAGATAATGGAACTCTCAGAATCGAATTTAGAAGTGATCTGTTCAGTTTTGAATTTTAATTGTTTGAACCGATATTTAAAAATAGTCATTTTTCAAACAGCCTCGGAATTCGACGAAACCAGTTCCATTGGGTCTGTAATATTGTATTATTACCGGGTTTCAAATTCCGTGTTAATCGGAGTTGTTGTGCGAGAATACGACTCGCAAACGCATTGAAATAAAATCAAATTCGATTTAACTTTAAAATTTAAAATCTGGTCAACTCAGCACATGGTCTCCCCTTTGTTTCAGCCTTTAAACGCGCCGAGCATCACGAAAAAAATCACGACGTTTTCCATTTTTTATGCCGAGCCTCCTCTCCCTCTTCAGATAAAAAAAATAAACGAAACAATCTTCTTTCAAATCCAAGTAAAAATGGCGGAAACGAAAGAACAAAAAGAAATCAAATTCATGGCCGCTTTATTCTTCAAGTCAGCGAAAGGGAATTTCAAATAAAAATCGAAGCCGTGCCTCCCTTCATCTAATTCGAAATCAATTCTTGGTCGCAACGTGGAGTTACGGCGAGGCACTGCGAGGGGGGGGGGGACTCGCGATCCAAGCGCGCGTGCGATGCCAGGAAACTCGGCATCGTTGCGAAGGCGGCGGCGATGTCTGGAAAGTCGTGCACTCGGGGTGTCGCGATGGCACGTGCGGCTATGAGCCAGGAAGGATGGCAGCGAATTTGGGGGGAAACACGAGGGCAGTAGGGGGTCGTTCGCGATATCTGTTGGTGGCAATTTTGTGTCGCCTGAGTTGTGGAGGCGGCGACATTTGTCGATGGCCTGGGCTCAGTTTCGAGGCGGCGACGTTGAGTGGATTTGGGGGTCGCGAATGGCAGCGTCGACGGCATCAACTTCGGCGATGGAGGAGGTCACGATGCCTGGGTTCAGCGAGGTTCGGTGATGGTACGATTTCTCTTTTTGTACACGTATGCAGGTTATTTCAATTTATATAAGTATGCAGAATAAAAAAAGAAAAAGAAAATGATGAACTGCAAATAAAGAAATGATTTTCGGTAAGGTATATTACCCTTTTTGAAATGCGTATATGTATATGTGGATAAATTTATAGTAAAAGAAATGTTTGCAGTAAAGAGAAAAAAATTAGCTTGTTTTAGAATAATGAATAAAGATTTGATTTTTAATATATATACTAGTTGGTTTAAAACAAAACCCTTGAATAATTTTAGTTACCAAACGAAAGATTTATTTTTGGATTGTTTCGAATGATGATTAATTGTATGTAGGAAATCAGAAAATAAATATGTATGTATCTATATAAATAGGCATACAAATATTTTAATTTACTAAGTTATATGAAAAAATGATTTATTAAGGTGATTTAAGTAGCCAATAAACTTATTTAATTTGTTACTTAAAGAAAATTTATCAAAAGGGATTTAGCTTTAAATTTAGTTTTTAGTTAAATCAATCTATTGAAAAGGAAGTGGTGTAGGTTAAATTTAATAAATAATAATTAACTGCTCGAATATTAATAAATTGTATAATTAATTATACAAGGTATAAATCAAGATAATTGGGTCAAGATTGGATTGGATTGCAAAATAAAAGCTAAGGTGAGATCTCCTCACTCAGATTTGTATTTAGATTGCAGTTATTGATTTGATTGTTGTTTGAATGTGCTATTAGATATGATAGGATATATCTATATATACAGCAGTATATACATATTGGCATATGTATATATTGGATTGATGATTTCCCGCCTCGTATAGCGGATGAGACCCTATTGCGCCGTTAGTAAGCGGATTTATAAAAAACCCATATACCGCGATAATTCCGTACTGGAGCGGAATTGGTATTGTGCTAACATCTTTGGATGCAGGGAAACAGGTTGGAGGGATCCAACTGGACCCCTCACTTTGATTGAATTTATTTATACTGTGATATGAATCTGTGAATGATTATATTGATGTTATTGATCATATCGATGTCTGGAAAATTGTTGAAAGCTAAAATTTAGCTGAATGGATGTTTGATATCATTGGATTCCAAAAATAAACGAAATTGAATTTTTGGAAATCAAAATAGAAATTTCTAAGTGAATTTGATTTTAGAAATTTAATAAATTCGAAGAAAGGAATTTTAAAGTATAAAAAGTTAATTTTTATAATCTTATCGAATTTATTTCCAGAATAAAGTGAAAATCTTAAATAAATGAATTTCGTATAATAGTGATTTTAAATTGAGGAAATTAATTTAAAAATCTGGATTTCTAAATAGATTGAAAGAAGACAATAGAAATTTATTTTCTTTAAAAAGAATTTATTTAAAAGGAGATAAGTTGGAAATCCAATTAGAAATTTTAAAATTGGTAAATTGAAATGATTTGGGAAATCAATGTAAAATGATTCCAATTTGAAGAATCCATTTAAAAATAGAATATTGAATGATTTGAGGAAAATAAGGAATCTATTTAGTAGTGAAAATAAAATTAGAAATCAATATTGAAATTGATTTGGTATTGAAGCTTTTATTAATAGAATTAAAATTTATAAAAGTTGTTTATAAACCCAAAGTCACTTATTTTGATAAGTTAAATATAGAAGTTGATAAAAGAAGGTTTATAAGTCGAAGTTGTTATTAAAAGAGAAATAGAATTTATAAACGTGCTTATAAATTCGAAAATAGATTGAATGTGATAAATTTAATATAGAAGATTATTTAAGAAGACATATTCACGATTTTGGACAGTGAATATATTGTTAAGTAAAATGGATACGTTTTTGAAGAAGTACTATTTTAAAAAAAATGAAGTTAAACATTTTAAAGATGTTTTAAAATGTATTGTGAATCGAAAGCATAGATTTCAACAGTTCTTGTTGAAATAGGCGTTTTCGAGAAATAAGGAAATGGTGGACTATAACACTGTTGTTATAGTAAATGATTTCCGAAAGGAAATGTTTTATCTAGTATTGGGATTTACATATCTATATTAATTTCGAATCCCTATACTAGTGATTTTTGAGTCGTCGTAACGATGTTTTACGTAACATTCGTTTTTGACTCAAATTGTTGTTGTTATAGAAAATAGATTTCTTTAAAGAATGCATGTATACTTAATTTGATTTTAAATATATCGAATATTTTCAAATGTTGAAAATAAATGGATTTGTGAATTACTGACTTATTTTTAAATAAGTATGGGAATGTTTTCCAAAACGAAATGAAACGTTTTTGAGAATTTATCTTCTTAAAGATAAATCAAAATTGAATATTGAAATCGATTTGAAAAATCGAATATCGGTAGATATTCGATAAGTATAAATTCACTATGGAATTTATAAAAAGAAATGGGGATTCGTTTTAAAAATAAACGTTGATTTATTTTTGAAGTGTGGAAATTTTATATCTAGTAAAGATATTTTTGAAGATGAAGTAATTTGGAAAATTATTTGGAATCTGATGATGTCGCGCATCTTTTTTGATAGTTAAATAACCGACTATCAATAATTACCTTTAGATAGGTATTTGTTGTGAATTGGATGAATTTGAATGCCACACTTGTTTTTAAATAAACGCTCACTATTCGGGTTAGCCGGGAAAGGACCATGGGGTCGTATAACCCATTCCGAATATGTGATACGTCGTTATGAATCGCATTTGAAGACCGGTGTTGAAGACCGGATATTTTTGAAAACGGAAGGATTACCGTCGAGTTACTCTACATCGACTGATCTTCGATTTAGAGGTTTTATCACCCTTAGTGACGGGAAGTCCGGACGTGATTAGAAAATTATCTGGAAATGAAAGGGCTTCGTGAGAAGTGCCTTCGGTTCTGTTCGATCCCGGAACAAACTTGTATGGATTGTGTGTCTGACGTTACAATTTGAGATATAAAGCTGATTTCTTTCAAATACATTTCTGTTGGTGGCGGAGAATTTATTCTCTTAGCTTAACACCCTTCTCTGAGACGTACGAGCTCAGAGGTTATGTAGTTGAAATTCATCAGCGATATATCCCAATTTGGTAACGTGGCATACTGAGTGTTGCTGTGAAATGATCAGTGTTTGGTCATTTGTGATATGATCATTTGTTTGATCTTATATCTTTGTGATCATAGGTTGATCATTTTGTTTGACCCGAAGCAGGGCTTTTTGAGAAAGCGTAGCTTTGTGGACGAGACTTCGTCGAGCCTCACACCCCGGAAATGGTCGAAACAGGACGAATGCAGCAAGGTTCTAGGGAGTAGCGCCCCTTAGTGTATGTCATTCCTTCTGGATAAAGGTGGTATCATGGTATGGAGCCCAGATACTTAACCTCTGTGGTTACTGCATTATTATTATCTATGTGGTTTGTTGGAAATCGGGGATCCTCGGGAAGATCGGTGACGATCGGGGGATGGCATACGCGTGTCAGTAGTTACCTATTTTTGCAGAGGTAACCCGGCCTTGTGTTGGCAGAGATCTAACCGTAACGTTAGGTTCTCGGGTCGTCTATTCCAGGGACGTACCCATCGTGGAAAAGGAAGTTCCTTAGCCTGACCATTTGTTGGAAATCCAAAGAAACAATACGATCTTGTACGGTTTTAGTTGTAGAACCTATCATTCACTTATGGTGGTCACCACTGTTTGGATGGTAGCTATAGTAGGCATAAGTGCGGAATGCCTATGCTGGCTAAGATTAATATTATACTTTCGAAATGTTTTCTACACTATGCACTAATAAAAATATCAAAATGATTTGATTTTGCGTAGTAAGCATCTTTGACTATCATAAGAAGAAATCTCCTCCAATTCTGCGTTTGCATTGTGTGTGTGGTGGGAGGTCTTATGGTAGTTTCATTTTCCAAAAGCATTGCGAATTGACTTTAAAAGTTTTCCTGTTGTTTATTTTTAAAGAATAACTGTTTTACGATCTCACACCAGTCACCATGACTGACTCGGAGTTTATTGTTCCCTTCTAAACTCTGGGTGCCCACCAATTTCCACACGGGCAGCCTAGAGTTATATTACCAGGTTATTCTGGATATTCTGGAGTTTGGAGATATTTTGGATGACGAGACGTAGTATTTGTATCTGATAGTATTTATTCCGCTGTGTATTCTGTATGAGGACAAGTTTATATAACTGTCCATTGTTGTACTGAGTTGTATAGTGACTCTGATGATTGATGTATGTTATAAAATGATATAGTTCTTTGTTTAAAGATTATTCATTTATCTATTATATATTGTTCCGCTGCGATGTGTAAGATTCTGATATTGTCTCTGTTCTGTATCTGTTGTTGTTTCTTTCTTCTCTTTTTCTTCTATCTTCTTCTTCTTCTACCTTTTCTTTTTCTTAAAACCATAACTTTCCGGGTTTCCGGCATTTGATGGCTCAGCAGTCGATAAAGTGAGTATCGATGTTGAATTTTCAAAAGTCGAAAATTTTCGGGATGTTACAAGTGGTACCAGAGCATATGGTTAAGCGACAACCCTGCTCTGTTGGGTGTCACTCATTAGAGATAGAGTCAGTAGTGCTCTAGAATGAGTTGAGTGTAATAATAGATATGAGCGCGTATTTGTTAGTTAATATAAAATTGTTTTATATTGTGATGATTGGTTTGTTGAGTGGTATATGGATTCTGGTCGGTATTGTCCGTACAACTCTATCGATAGGAATCTCTAAACACTTATATAGAACAATTCGGCACAGTATTGTTTTGAATAGGGTAAATGAAATAATTTTACCCAAAACTATTTTTGTATATAAAAGGAATGATTTTCTGTAAAGTACTATAGTATATGGTTGCATGGATGTTAGAAAGCGATAATATTGAAATTATTATCATTGTTATATTGAAATTGAATAAGAAATTGAAATTGTAACTCCAAAGTAAAGAAATAAATTCACATACAAATGAAATTTAAGAATGTAAATTATAAATGTGATTTGTAATTTGAAATGGAATTCCAGAGAAGGATTTGGAAATGTTTTGAAAGAATTTGAAAATTTTGGAGATTTGAAAAGTTTAAATCATTTTTGATTTGAAAATGAATTTCGAAGGTTTTGAAAAGTATTTTGGAGAAATGAAAAGCTCTAAACTCTTTTCGGTCGCTGGAAAATAACTTCGATGATGACCGCGGCATCGTTGGTGTTCATTTTCGGGTTTCCAAAAGAGGAATTGCTGCCAAATTGTTTTAAATGGAAGTTGTTTGGAAAAATTGGATTTTGTTTTAGAAAATTCAAAGGATAATTTGAACAGTTTTCAAAAATGATTTTTGAAATGTTGGTAAACTCTGGAATACTATAAAAAAAAAATATTTATGAAATATTATGAAGTTGATAACTTGTAAAGTTTAAAGTTTAAATAAAAATCCGTTTGACGAATGAAATTTTAAATATGAATTGGAAGCATAAGGAAACGAATTCATATATGAATAAAATGGTAAATATGAATTGTAAATATGATTTACAAATGAAAATAGAATTCCAGGAAGATAATTGAAAACAAAATTCCTTAATGAAATGGAATTGTGAATGTGAATGTACAAATGATTGTATAAATCAAGAAGTAAATAAATTGATAACTTATAGAATATTTGAAATCTGATTGAAATGAAAGTTCAAATTGAAATAAAAGAATTTGTGAACAAATAAATAAATTTGCAAGGGCAAATGCGAGAAAAATAAAATTGAATGTTAAAATTCATTTCGAATTTGTAGGCAATAAATTGAATTGAATAATTAGTAAATGAAACTAATTTAAAATAGTGTAGTTATGAACTAAAGATAATTGATAAAATTCAATATTCAGAAGTTAAATAGAATCCAAATAAGGTTGGAATTGTGAATTAAATTCAAATGAAATTTGAGATGTGAAATTGAATGAATATGAAACTGCAATAGCGAACTTAAAGATGATATAAGCAGTTATATTGAAAATTTTGTAATTGAATGTACGAAATAGTTTGAATATATGTAACTAGATATAATGGCTAGTAGGATATACAGGTGTATAAAGGGATTGGAAAATTTATTTCACAGATAAATTTGAATTGCTCGAAAAAGGTACGTATTTGAGTTTTAATATGAGTTTTTGATGATTTCTCTCTAGCCGCTTGGCTTTTTCTTTTTTTTGAAATCTGAGAGTCCGTAGGGACGTTTTGTAGTCGTGCCGTATTAGCCGCGCAAAGGAGACGCTGGCGAAATTTTTCGAAAATTTAGGGCGTTAGAAAAATTTTGAGAAAATTTTGAAAGTTTAAAATTTGAACTTAAACTCGAATTTGAATTTTGAAGCAAACAGTGCTGTTTTGAAACTTATAACTGAAGTTGGAAAGTTAGATGAAATGATAACGAATCTTTAGTAGAAAGATTTGTTTTGAAAATTTGATAAAACTATTAGAGGTTGAAAAATAATAGACGAGTTAAGGACCATTTTTCCTAACTTGTAATTTCGAGGACGAAATTCTTTTAAGGGGGGAAGTCTGTAACGACCCTGAATTTTGAACGAATTAAATTGAGAATATTTAATTAATTTTAAATATTTGAACGATGATTTAATTTGAATCCCCGATTTAAATTTGAATTTGACGGTTAAATTTTATAATTTAATCTATTGAGAGTTGAATAAAATTTGTATCTTCAATTTTAAGCTGAAGAAAAATATTCCAAAAGCTTTTAAAATTCATATTTATAAAACTGAAGATAATGGAACTCTCAGAATCGAATTTAGAAGTGATCTGTTCAGTTTTGAATTTTAATTGTTTGAACCGATATTTAAAAATAGTCATTTTTCAAACAGCCTCGGAATTCGACGAAACCAGTTCCATTGGGTCTGTAATATTGTATTATTACCGGGTTTCAAATTCCGTGTTAATCGGAGTTGTTGTGCGAGAATATGACTCGCAAACGCATTGAAATAAAATCAAATTCGATTTAACTTTAAAATTTAAAATCTGGTCAACTCAGCACATGGTCTCCCCTTTGTTTCAGCCTTTAAACGCGCCGAGCATCACGAAAAAAATCACGACGTTTTCCATTTTTTATGCCGAGCCTCCTCTCCCTCTTCAGATAAAAAAAATAAACGAAACAATCTTCTTTCAAATCCAAGTAAAAATGGCGGAAACGAAAGAACAAAAAGAAATCAAATTCATGGCCGCTTTATTCTTCAAGTCAGCGAAAGGGAATTTCAAATAAAAATCGAAGCCGTGCCTCCCTTCATCTAATTCGAAATCAATTCTTGGTCGCAACGTGGAGTTACGGCGAGGCACTGCGAGGGGGGGGGACTCGCGATCCAAGCGCGCGTGAGATGCCAGGAAACTCGGCATCGTTGCGAAGGCGGCGGCGATGTCTGGAAAGTCGCGCACTCGAGGTGTCGCGATGGCGCGTGCGGCTATGAGCCAGGAAGGATGGCAGCGAATTTGGGGGGAAACACGAGGGCAGTAGGGGGTCGTTCGCGATATCTGTTGGTGGCAATTTTGTGTCGCCTGAGTTGTGGAGGCGGCGGCATTTGTCGATGGCCTGGGCTCAGTTTCGAGGCGGCGACGTTGAGTGGATTTGGGGGTCGCGAATGGCAGCGTCGACGGCATCAACTTCGGCGATGGAGGAGGTCACGATGCCTGGGTTCAGCGAGGTTCGGTGATGGTACGATTTCTCTTTTTGTACACGTATGCAGGTTATTTCAATTTATATAAGTATGCAGAATAAAAAAAAGAAAAGAAAATGATGAATTGCAAATAAAGAAATGATTTTCGGTAAGGTATATTACCCTTTTTGAAATGCGTATATGTATATGTGGATAAATTTATAGTAAAAGAAATGTTTGCAGTAAAGAGAAAAAAATTAGCTTGTTTTAGAATAATGAATAAAGATTTGATTTTTAATATATATACTAGTTGGTTTAAAACAAAACCCTTGAATAATTTTAGTTACCAAACGAAAAATTTATTTTTGGATTGTTTCGAATGATGATTAATTGTATGTAGGAAATCAGAAAATAAATATGTATGTATCTATATAAATAGGCATACAAATATTTTAATTTACTAAGTTATATGAAAAAATGATTTATTAAGGTGATTTAAGTAGCCAATAAACTTATTTAATTTGTTACTTAAAGAAAATTTATCAAAAGGGATTTAGCTTTAAATTTAGTTTTTAGTTAAATCAATCTATTGAAAAGGAAGTGGTGTAGGTTAAATTTAATAAATAATAATTAACTGCTCGAATATTAATAAATTGTATAATTAATTATACAAGGTATAAATCAAGATAATTGGGTCAAGATTGGATTGAATTGCAAAATAAAAGCTAAGGTGAGATCTCCTCACTCAGATTTATATTTAGATTGCAGTTATTGATTTGATTGTTGTTTGAATGTGCTATTAGATATGATAGGAT
Organism: Allium fistulosum; assembly: GCA_030737815.1. NCBI lineage: Eukaryota > Viridiplantae > Streptophyta > Magnoliopsida > Asparagales > Amaryllidaceae > Allium > Allium fistulosum. Next base: position 415,267,244 of record CM060907.1, on the reverse strand, counting down.
ATATCTATATATACAGCAGTATATACATATTGGCATATGTATATATTGGATTGATGATTTCCCACCTCGTATAGCGGATGAGACCCTATTGCGCCGTTAGTAAGCGGATTTATAAAAAACCCATATACCGCGATAATTCCGTACTGGAGCGGAATTGGTATTGTGCTAACATCTTTGGATGCAGGGAAACAGGTTGGAGGGATCCAACTGGACCCCTCACTTTGATTGAATTTATTTATACTGTGATATGAATCTGTGAATGATTATATTGATGTTATTGATCATATCGATGTCTGGAAAATTGTTGAAAGCTAAAATTTAGCTGAATGGATGTTTGATATCATTGGATTCCAAAAATAAACGAAATTGAATTTTTGGAAATCAAAATAGAAATTTCTAAGTGAATTTGATTTTAGAAATTTAATAAATTCGAAGAAAGGAATTTTAAAGTATAAAAAGTTAATTTTTATAATCTTATCGAATTTATTTCCAGAATAAAGTGAAAATGTTAAATAAATGAATTTCGTATAATAGTGATTTTAAATTGAGGAAATTAATTTAAAAATCTAGATTTCTAAATAGATTGAAAGAAGACAATAGAAATTTATTTTCTTTAAAAAGAATTTATTTAAAAGGAGATAAGTTGGAAATCCAATTAGAAATTTTAAAATTGGTAAATTGAAATGATTTGGGAAATCAATGTAAAATGATTCCAATTTGAAGAATCCATTTAAAAATAGAATATTGAATGATTTGAGGAAAATAAGGAATCTATTTAGTAGTGAAAATAAAATTAGAAATCAATATTGAAATTGATTTGGTATTGAAGCTTTTATTAATAGAATTAAAATTTATAAAAGTTGTTTATAAACCCAAAGTCACTTATTTTGATAAGTTAAATATAGAAGTTGATAAAAGAAGGTTTATAAGTCGAAGTTGTTATTAAAAGAGAAATAGAATTTATAAACGTGCTTATAAATTCGAAAATAGATTGAATGTGATAAATTTAATATAGAAGATTATTTAAGAAGACATATTCACGATTTTGGACAGTGAATATATTGTTAAGTAAAATGGATACGTTTTTGAAGAAGTACTATTTTAAAAAAAATGAAGTTAAACATTTTAAAGATGTTTTAAAATGTATTGTGAATCGAAAGCATAGATTTCAACAGTTCTTGTTGAAATAGGCGTTTTCGAGAAATAAGGAAATGGTGGACTATAACACTGTTGTTATAGTAAATGATTTCCGAAAGGAAATGTTTTATCTAGTATTGGGATTTACATATCTATATTAATTTCGAATCCCTATACTAGTGATTTTTGAGTCGTCGTAACGATGTTTTACGTAACATTCGTTTTTGACTCAAATTGTTGTTGTTATAGAAAATAGATTTCTTTAAAGAATGAATGTATACTTAATTTGATTTTAAATATATCGAATATTTTCAAATGTTGAAAATAAATGGATTTGTGAATTACTGACTTATTTTTAAATAAGTATGGGAATGTTTTCCAAAACGAAATGAAACGTTTTTGAGAATTTATCTTCTTAAAGATAAATCAAAATTGAATATTGAAATCGATTTGAAAAATCGAATATCGGTAGATATTCGATAAGTATAAATTCACTATGGAATTTATAAAAAGAAATGGGGATTCGTTTTAAAAATAAACGTTGATTTATTTTTGAAGTGTGGAAATTTTATATCTAGTAAAGATATTTTTGAAGATGAAGTAATTTGGAAAATTATTTGGAATCTGATGATGTCGCGCATCTTTTTTGATAGTTAAATAACCGACTATCAATAATTACCTTTAGATAGGTATTTGTTGTGAATTGGATGAATTTGAATGCCACACTTGTTTTTAAATAAACGCTCACTATTCGGGTTAGCCGGGAAAGGACCATGGGGTCGTATAACCCATTCCGAATATGTGATACGTCGTTATGAATCGCATTTGAAGACCGGTGTTGAAGACCGGATATTTTTGAAAACGGAAGGATTACCGTCGAGTTACTCTACATCGACTGATCTTCGATTTAGAGGTTTTATCACCCTTAGTGACGGGAAGTCCGGACGTGATTAGAAAATTATCCGGAAATGCAAGGGCTTCGTGAGAAGTGCCTTCGGTTCTGTTCGATCCCGGAACAGACTTGTATGGATTGTGTGTCTGACGTTACAATTTGAGATATAAAGCTGATTTCTTTCAAATACATTTCTGTTGGTGGCGGATAATTTATTCTCTTAGCTTAACACCCTTCTCTGAGACGTACGAGCTCAGAGGTTATGTAGTTGAAATTCATCAGCGATATATCCCAATTTGGTAACGTGGCATACTGAGTGTTGCTGTGAAATGATCAGTGTTTGGTCATTTGTGATATGATCATTTGTTTGATCTTATATCTTTGTGATCATAGGTTGATCATTTTGTTTGACCCGAAGCAGGGCTTTTTGAGAAAGCGTAGCTTTGTGGACGAGACTTCGTCGAGCCTCACACCCCGGAAATGGTCGAAACAGGACGAATGCAGCAAGGTTCTAGGGAGTAGCGCCCCTTAGTGTATGTCATTCCTTCTGGATAAAGGTGGTATCATGGTATGGAGCCCAGATACTTAACCTCTGTGGTTACTGCATTATTATTATCTATGTGGTTTGTTGGAAATCGGGGATCCTCGGGAAGATCGGTGACGATCGGGGGATGGCATACGCGTGTCAGTAGTTACCTATTTTTGCAGAGGTAACCCGGCCTTGTGTTGGCAGAGATCTAACCGTAACGTTAGGTTCTCGGGTCGTCTATTCCAGGGACGTACCCATCGTGGAAAAGGAAGTTCCTTAGCCTGACCATTTGTTGGAAATCCAAAGAAACAATACGATCTTGTACGGTTTTAGTTGTAGAACCTATCATTCACTTATGGTGGTCACCACTGTTTGGATGGTAGCTATAGTAGGCATAAGTGCGGAATGCCTATGCTGGCTAAGATTAATATTATACTTTCGAAATGTTTTCTACACTATGCACTAATAAAAATATCAAAATGATTTGATTTTGCGTAGTAAGCATCTTTGACTATCATAAGAAGAAATCTCCTCCAATTCTGCGTTTGCATTGTGTGTGTGGTGGGAGGTCTTATGGTAGTTTCATTTTCCAAAAGCATTGCGAATTGACTTTAAAAGTTTTCCTGTTGTTTATTTTTAAAGAATAACTGTTTTACGATCTCACACCAGTCACCATGACTGACTCGGAGTTTATTGTTCCCTTCTAAACTCTGGGTGCCCACCAATTTCCACACGGGCAGCCTAGAGTTATATTACCAGGTTATTCTGGATATTCTGGAGTTTGGAGATATTCTGGATGACGAGACGTAGTATTTGTATCTGATAGTATTTATTCCGCTGTGTATTCTGTATGAGGACAAGTTTATATAACTGTCCATTGTTGTACTGAGTTGTATAGTGACTCTGATGATTGATGTATGTTATAAAATGATATAGTTCTTTGTTTAAAGATTATTCATTTATCTATTATATATTGTTCCGCTGCGATGTGTAAGATTCTGATATTGTCTCTGTTCTGTATCTGTTGTTGTTTCTTTCTTCTCTTTTTCTTCTATCTTCTTCTTCTTCTACCTTTTCTTTTTCTTAAAACCATAACTTTCCGAGTTTCCGGCATTTGATGGCTCAGCAGTCGATAAAGTGAGTATCGATGTTGAATTTTCAAAAGTCGAAAATTTTCGGGATGTTACAATTCCCCTTTCTTTTATAAATTCCATAGTGAATTTATATTTCAAAATATCTACAGATATACGATTTCCAAATCGATTTCAATATTCAATTTCGATTTATCTTTAAGAAGATAAATCTCAAAAACGTTCATTTCATATTGGAAAACATTCCATACTTATTTAATAATAAGTGTTTCACAAATCTTTTATTTTCAACATTTGAAAATATTCGATATACTTAAATCAAATTAAGTATATATTCATTCTTTAAGGAAAACATTTGCTATAACAACATTTATTTGAGTCAAAACGAATGTTGCGTAAAACATCGTTACGACGACTCGAAATCAATAGTATAGGGATTCGGAATTTAGATAGGTATATAAATCCCAATACTACATAAAACATTTCCTTTCGGAAATCATTTACTATAACAACAGTGTTATAGTCCACCATTTCCTTAAGTTTCTCGAAAACGTCTATTTCAACAATAAATGTTGAAATCTATTATTTCGATAGTTCACACGTTTTAAAACATCTTTTAAAACAATTAACTTCATTTCATAATATCGCTTTCCCAAAACCCTAACCATTTGACTTAAAAATATATTCACTGTCCAAAATCGTGAATATACTTCACTAACCACATTTCACTATTTAATTCATCAAATTCAATTTATTTCGAGTTCATAAAACAACGCTTATAAATTCCATTTCTGTTTTATAACAACTTTGGTTTAAAAATCTCTTTTTTTTTATTTCTATAATACACTTATTAAAATAAGTGATTTCAGATTTATAAAACAAATTTTATAAATTCAACCTTATATTTCACAATAACTTTGATTTATAAATCCCCTTTATTAACAAGTTCGATCAATACTCCTTTTAAAGGAAAAAAATCCAATTTTATAAGTTAATTTCTTATAAATCTTCCATTCTACAATTTCATTCATTTTAACTTCACAATTTATACATCTATAAATTTCATTCTTTTTACTTACAATTTATACATCTATAAATTTCATATCGATTTTCCAAATTCGCTTCAATTTGCCAATTAAATTTCTAATTGGACTTCCCACTTATTTCTTTTTAAATAAATTCCTTTTAAAGAAAATTAATTTCTTTGTCTCTTTCAATCTATTTAAAAATCCAAATTTAAATTAATTTCTTCAATTTAAAAATCACTGTTTTATGAAATCCATTTATTTAGCATTTTCACTTCATTCTGGAATTTATTCGATAAGATTATAAAAACAGCTTTTATACTTTTAAATTCTTTTCTTCAAAATTTCTTCAATTTCAAAAATTGATTCATTCAGAAATTTTCTACTTGAATTTCGAAAATTCCGTTTCGTTTATCTTTGGAATCCAATGATGTCAAAACATCCATTCAGCTAAATTTTAGCTTTCAAACAATTTCCAGATATCAATATGATTAATAGCATCACTATAATCATTCACAGATTTATATCACAATAGAAATAAATTCAATCAATGTGAGGGGTCCAGTTGGATCCCTCCAACCTGTTTCCCTGCATCCAAAGATGTTAGCACAATACCAATTCCGCTCCAGTACGGAATTATCGCGGTATATAGGTTTTTATAAATCCGCTTACTAACGGCGCAATAGGGTCTCATCCGCTATACGAGGCGGGAAATCATCAATCCAATATATACATATGCCAATATGTATATATTGCTATATATATAGATATATCCTAAAATATCTAATAGCACATCAACATAGCAATCATATCAAACAATAAATAACTGAAAATTCCACTTCAATTTTGAGTGAGAAAATCTCACCTTAGCTTTTAAATTTGCCATCCAATTTCCATCTTGACTCGATTTCTTGATTTATACCTTGTATAAATATTTATACAAATTATTAATACTCGTATTAAATCCAACTATAAATTTTTGTTTGGTAATTTTAATTTCAACTAGTAACTTAGTTTTAAACAAAACAAAATTTTCTTTTAAAAAATTTAATTAACAAAAAATTCAATACCAAATTAATAATTAACTTTCAAACCCATTATTTTCACATATGTATATATTTATTTTATTTTATTTCTTTAAAAATCATATATATAAATTCCCTGTATATACTTAAATTCCACAGTATGAACTAGACAGTAAACAACCCTTTACTGTAATTTCTTTTACAAAACATTTACTTCGAAATAGATTAAATTCTTTTAATCTAATAATTCTCTTTTTTCAACTTAACTTATTTATAAAAATTTTCTCTTTTTCTATACACCTTGATTAAAATATTACCCTTATACATATATGGATAAATTACAGACAAAATTCCCCTTTTTATTTTTAAATCCTACTTGTAATTTATATACTGTAATATATATATGTGTATAAATCTTCATTTATGTTTCCTTATATAATCACAAAAATTTTCTTTACTGAAATCAAATTTTTTTTTTCTGTATGTATATACAAATTTAAACTGCATATACATATTTTAAATCAATATATATATAAAAATTTAAATTTATACCTTACTGTTTTTGAGCGACTCAGGCCCCAATTTCACGGTGCCAAGACGAGCGCCTCCACCATCGCGACAACGTACGCGACTCCATCACCGATCAATTCGCGATCCACTGCTCGCCATTCCAGCTTCCACCTCGAATGCCATCGCCCTAGACTTGTTTGCTCAAGTCGTCGCCATTGCCATGGCCACGAGCACCGCCGCCCCGGTTTCCAGATCGCGAAACCCCAAGCCTCACAATCTCGGCCTCACATCGATTGAGACCTCCCTCCAATTTCACCCACGTGAACGCGATTCCAATCGCGAGTCTTCCCCCCCAGTGCCGCCACTGCTTCACAAATTCGAACGCGAGCGCCATCCACCAGTCCTCGCGAATCCCCAGGTTCGCGCTCTCGTCGATGCTGCTGTGCCGCCTCCACCCTCGCGCACGCTACCAACCTTGCGCGCCCATCTCGTGCTCGCGATTCAATTCGCGAATGAACCCTAGGCCGCGACTTTCGATTTCGAGCTTCGTTCGTTTGAAATTTTTTTTTCTTTTTGGAACTGGGAAGGGCTTAACAGAAGAGAAGAGAGTGGGGGGAAGGGTACGAAAGTATGGGGCAGTAAGGTCGTGAACGTGGTGAGGTTAACCGATATAAATAAAATAAAATAAAATTTCTTTTTAAAAATTTGAATTCGTTTAAAAATCTGAATGTGTTTATACTTCGTACGCTCACAGATTAACTCAAAAAAATACGAAATTGGAAATCCGACAATAATACAATATTACGGATCCAATGGAACTGGTTTCGTCGAATTCCGAGACTGTTTGAAAATTGACTATTTTTAAATATTGGTGCGAACGATTATTTTCAAAACTGAACAAAACAGTTTGAAATCAGATTCTGAAGCTTCCATCATTTTCAGAATTATCAATATATATTTTACAAGCGTTTGAAATATTTTTCTTCGGCTTAAAATTAAAGATTCAAATTTTTGTTTAACTTCAATCAATTAAATTTTAAAATTTAATCGTCAAATTCAAAGTCATATCGGGGATTCAAATAAAATCATCGTTTAAATATTTAAAATTAATTAAATATCCTCAATTTAATTCGTTCAAAATTCTGGGTCGTTACAAACTTCCCTCCTTAAAAGAATTTCGTCCTCGAAATTATAAGTTAGGAAAAATGGTCCTTAACTCGTCTACTATTTTTCACAATCCAATAGTTTTTATAATCTATCACAACAAATCTTCTACTAAAGATTCGTTACTAATTCAACTAACTTTCTAAACCTTTCATAGTTTTCAAATAATATTGTTTACTTCAAAATTCAAATTTAAATTCAAATTCAAATTCAAACTTTCAAATTTTTCTCAAAAATTTTCTACCGCCTGATATTTTCGAAAAATTTCGCCAGCGTCTCCTTTGCGCGGCTAATACGGCACGACTACAAAACGTCCCTACGGACTCTCAGATTTCAAAAAGAAAAAGAAAAAGCCAAGCGGCTAGTCCAGAAATCATCAAAAACTCATATTATAATTCAAATACGTACCTTTTGTCGAGCAATTCAAATTATCTGTGAAATCAAATTCAATTCCCTTTATACCTGTATATCCTACTAGCCATTATATCTAGTTACAGCATTCCATTCAATTTGCAAATTCTATTACAAAATTTTCAATATATGCTTATATATTTACGGTTGAAGTTACATTCGTTTTTAAACAAAATGAATTCATATCCATTCTAGTTTATAACCAATTCAAATTGATACAAATCCAATTTATTTTTAATTCTACTTCATTTGCAATTGATTCCATTCAATTTAATTTGCATTTCATATTTTCATTCGGTTTATTCTATTAACCAAACAACTTTCATTCATAATTGCTCTTTTAGCTTAGTTTCAATTACTAACTCATTACAAATTCCAATTCACTTACAATTTCAAATTTGTCTTCAACTTCATTTACAATTGCAAATTATTCATTCATTTTCAATTTGAATCTCATTTCTATCAAATTACCAAATATTCTATAAGTTATTAACTTATTTATATTCCATTATGAATTTTATCTTTTATTCATCTTTCATTTATAATTATTCAATTCAATTCATTTCTTACAAATTTGAAACGAATTTCAATTTTCAATCTCATTTTATTTAATTGATTCACTTGCAAATTTATTCGTTCATTCACAATTTTCATTTATTTTCATAATTCAGTACTCAATTCCAGAGTCTTTTCAACCTTTTCAAAACCATTTTGAAAACAATTCAAATTATCCTTTTGAATTTCCTAAAACAAAAATCCAAATTTTTCAAAACAACTTCCATTTAAAACAATTTGGCAGCAATTTCCTCTTCTGGAAACCCGAAAATGAACATTAGTAATGCTGCAGTCATTACCGAAGTTATTTTCCAGCGACCGAAAAGAGTTTAGAGCTTTTCATTTCTTCAAAACATTTTTCAAACCTTTAAAATTCATTTTCAAATCAAAAATGGTTTAAACTTTCCAAATCTCCAAAATTTTCAAACTCCTTTCAAAACTTTTCCAAAACTTCTCTGGAATTCCGTTTCAAATTACAAATCACATTTATAATTTATATTCTCAAATTTCATTCGTATGTGAATTTATTTCTTAACTTTGGAGTTACGATTTCAATTTCTTATTCGATTTCATATAAAAATGATAACTTTCAATATTATCACTTTCCTAACATCCATGCAACCATATACTGTAATAATTTACAGAAAATCAATTCTTTTATATACAAAAATAGTTTTGGGCAAAATTATCTCATTTACCCCATTTTAAAACAATACTATGTCGGTTTATCTTGTTTAAGAGTTTAGGAACCCCTATCGATTACAGTTAGCTAGACTGCACCGACCAGAATCCATAGACAATCAACCGATAAGTCAACACAATACAAAACAATTTTATATTCAATAACAAATACGCGCTCATATCTATCATTACACTCAAACTCATTCTAGAGTACTACTGACTCTATCTCTAATGAGTAACACCCAACAGAGCAGGGTTGTCGCTTAACCATATGCTCTGATACCACTTTGTCACATCCTGAAATTTTCGACTTTCGAAAATTCGACATCGATACTCACTTTATCGACTGCCGAGCAATCGAGTGCCGGAAACTCCAATAGTGAGGGTTTTAAGAAAAAGAAAAAGTAGAAGAAGAAGGAGATAGAAGAAAAAGAGAAGAAAGAAAGAAGAAGAACAACAGAAAACATCAGAACGACATCAATAGAAACACAAAACAGAGACAATATCAGAATCTCACATATCGCAGCGGAATAACATATAATAGGTAATCAATAGTCTTTTAAAACAAAGAACTATATCAGTTTATACATACATCAATCAGAGTCAATATACAACTCAATACAATACATCACATCAATGGACAGTTATATAACTTGTCCTCATACAGAATACACAGCGGAATACACATATCAGATACAAATACTACGCCTCGTCATCCATCTTATCTCCAAGCTCCAGAATATCCAGAATATCCTGATAATATAACTCTAGGCTGCCCGTGTGGAAAATAGTGGGCACCCAGAGTTTAGAAGGGAACAATAAACTCCGAGTCAGTCATGGTGACTGGTGTGAGATCGTAAAACAGTTATTCTTTAAAATAAACAAAAGGAAGATTTTAAAGTAAATTTCGCAATGCCTTTGGAAAATGAAACTACCATAAGACCTCCCACCACACACACAATGCAAACGCAGACTTGGAGGAGATTTCTTCTTATGATAGTCAAAGATGCTTACTACGCAAAAAATCAAATTCTTTTTGATATTATTATTAGTGCATAGTGTAGAAAACATTTCGAAAGTATAATATAAATCTTAGCCAGCATAGGTACCATTATAGTATGCTTGCTATAGCTGCCATATTAGATGGCAGGTTCTACAACTAAAACCGTACAAGTCTCGTATTGTTTCTTTGGATTTCCAACAAATGGTCAGGCTAAGGAACTTCCTATCCACGATGGGTACGTCCCTGGAATAGACGACCCGAGAACCTAACGTTACGGTTAGATCTCTGCCAACACAAGGCCGGGTTACCTCTGCAAAAATAGGTAACTACTGACACGCGTATGCCATCCCCCGATCGTCACCGATCTTCCCGAGGATCCCCGATTCGCAACAAACCACATAGATAATAATAATGCAGTAACCACAGAGGTTAAGTATCTGGGCTCCATACCATGATACCACCTTTATCCAGAAGGAATGACATACACTAAGGGGCGCTACTCCCTAGAACCTTGCTGCATTCTTCCTGTTTCGACCATTTCCGGGGTGTGAGGCTCGACGAAGTCTCGTCCACAAAGCTACGCTTTCTACAAAAAGCCCTGCTTCGGGTCAAACAAAATGATCAACCTATGATCACAAAGATATAAGATCAAACAAATGATCATATCGCAAATGATCAAACACTGATCATTTCACAGCAACACTCAGTATGCCACGTTACCAAATGGGGATATATCGCTGATAAATTTCAACTACATAACCTCTGAGCTCGTACGTCTCAGAGAAGGGTGTTAAGCTAAGAGAATAAATTCTCCGCCACTAACAGAAATGTATTTGAAAGAAATCAGCTTTATATCTCAAATTGTAACGTCAGACACACAATCCATACAAGTCTGTTCCGGGATCGAACAGAACCGAAGGCACTTCTCACGAAGCCCTTGCATTTCCGGATAATTTCAATCACGTCAGGACTTCCCGTCACTAAGGGTGATAAAAACCTCTAAATCGGAGATCAGCCGATGTAGAGTAACTCGACGGTAATCCTTCCGTTTTCAAAAATATCCGGTCTTCAACACCGGTCTTCGAATGCAATTCATAACGACGTATCACATATTCGGAATGGGTTATCCGACCCCATGGTCCTTTCCCGGTTAACCCGAATAGTGAGCGATTATTCAAAAACAAGTGTGGCATTCAAATTCATCCAATTCACAACAAATACCTATCTAAGGTAATTATCGATAGTCGGTTATTTAACTATCAATAAAGATGCGCAACATCATCAGATTCCAAATAATTTTCCAAATTATTTCATCTCCAAAAATATCTTTACTAGATATAAAATTCCCACACTTTAATAAAAATAAATCAACGTTTATTTTTCTAAAACAATTCCCCTTTCTTTTATAAATTCCATAGTGAATTTATATTTCAAAATATCTACAGATATACGATTTCCAAATCGATTTCAATATTCAATTTCGATTTATCTTTAAGAAGATAAATCTCAAAAACGTTCATTTCATATTGGAAAACATTCCATACTTATTTAATAATAAGTGTTTCACAAATCTTTTATTTTCAACATTTGAAAATATTCGATATACTTAAATCAAATTAAGTATATATTCATTCTTTAAGGAAAACATTTGCTATAACAACATTTATTTGAGTCAAAACGAATGTTGCGTAAAACATCGTTACGACGACTCGAAATCAATAGTATAGGGATTCAGAATTTAGATAGGTATATAAATCCCAATACTACATAAAACATTTCCTTTCGGAAATCATTTACTATAACAACAGTGTTATAGTCCACCATTTCCTTAAGTTTCTCGAAAACGTCTATTTCAACAATAAATGTTGAAATCTATTATTTCGATAGTTCACACGTTTTAAAACATCTTTTAAAACAATTAACTTCATTTCATAATATCGCTTTCCCAAAACCCTAACCATTTGACTTAAAAATATATTCACTGTCCAAAATCGTGAATATACTTCACTAACCACATTTCACTATTTAATTCATCAAATTCAATTTATTTCGAGTTCATAAAACAACGCTTATAAATTCCATTTCTGTTTTATAACAACTTTGGTTTAAAAATCTCTTTTTTTTTATTTCTATAATACACTTATTAAAATAAGTGATTTCAGATTTATAAAACAACGTTTATAAATTCAACCTTATATTTCACAATAACTTTGATTTATAAATCCCCTTTATTAACAAGTTCGATCAATACTCCTTTTAAAGGAAAAAAATCCAATTTTATAAGTTAATTTCTTATAAATCTTCCATTCTACAATTTCATTCATTTTAACTTCACAATTTATACATCTATAAATTTCATTCTTTTTACTTACAATTTATACATCTATAAATTTCATATCGATTTTCCAAATTCGCTTCAATTTGCCAATTAAATTTCTAATTGGACTTCCCACTTATTTCTTTTTAAATAAATTCCTTTTAAAGAAAATTAATTTCTTTGTCTCTTTCAATCTATTTAAAAATCCAAATTTAAATTAATTTCTTCAATTTAAAAATCACTGTTTTATGAAATCCATTTATTTAGCATTTTCACTTCATTCTGGAATTTATTCGATAAGATTATAAAAACAGCTTTTATACTTTTAAATTCTTTTCTTCAAAATTTCTTCAATTTCAAAAATTGATTCATTCAGAAATTTTCTACTTGAATTTCGAAAATTCCGTTTCGTTTATCTTTGGAATCCAATGATGTCAAAACATCCATTCAGCTAAATTTTAGCTTTCAAACAATTTCCAGATATCAATATGATTAATAGCATCACTATAATCATTCACAGATTTATATCACAATAGAAATAAATTCAATCAATGTGAGGGGTCCAGTTGGATCCCTCCAACCTGTTTCCCTGCATCCAAAGATGTTAGCACAATACCAATTCCGCTCCAGTACGGAATTATCGCGGTATATAGGTTTTTATAAATCCGCTTACTAACGGCGCAATAGGGTCTCATCCGCTATACGAGGCGGGAAATCATCAATCCAATATATACATATGCCAATATGTATATATTGCTATATATATAGATATATCCTAAAATATCTAATAGCACATCAACATAGCAATCATATCAAACAATAAATAACTGAAAATTCCACTTCAATTTTGAGTGAGAAAATCTCACCTTAGCTTTTAAATTTGCCATCCAATTTCCATCTTGACTCGATTTCTTGATTTATACCTTGTATAAATATTTATACAAATTATTAATACTCGTATTAAATCCAACTATAAATTTTTGTTTGGTAATTTTAATTTCAACTAGTAACTTAGTTTTAAACAAATTTTTCTTTTAAAAAATTTAATTAACAAAAAATTCAATACCAAATTAATAATTAACTTTCAAACCCATTATTTTCACATATGTATATATTTATTTTATTTTATTTCTTTAAAAATCATATATATAAATTCCCTGTATATACTTAAATTCCACAGTATGAACTAGACAGTAAACAACCCTTTACTGTAATTTCTTTTACAAAACATTTACTTCGAAATAGATTAAATTCTTTTAATCTAATAATTCTCTTTTTTCAACTTAACTTATTTATAAAAATTTTCTCTTTTTCTATACACCTTGATTAAAATATTACCCTTATACATATGGATAAATTACAGACAAAATTCCCCTTTTTATTTTTAAATCCTACTTGTAATTTATATACTGTAATATATATATGTGTATAAATCTTCATTTATGTTTCCTTATATAATCACAAAAATTTTCTTTACTGAAATCAAATATTTTTTTTTTCTGTATGTATATACAAATTTAAACTGCATATACATATTTTAAATCAATATATATATAAAAATTTAAATTTATACCTTACTGTTTTTGAGCGACTCAGGCCCCAATTTCACGGTGCCAAGACGAGCGCCTCCACCATCGCGACAACGTACGCGACTCCATCACCGATCAATTCGCGATCCACTGCTCGCCATTCCAGCTTCCACCTCGAATGCCATCGCCCTAGACTTGTTTGCTCAAGTCGTCGCCATTGCCATGGCCACGAGCACCGCCGCCCCGGTTTCCAGATCGCGAAACCCCAAGCCTCACAATCTCGGCCTCACATCGATTGAGACCTCCCTCCAATTTCACCCACGTGAACGCGATTCCAATCGCGAGTCTTCCCCCCCAGTGCCGCCACTGCTTCACAAATTCGAACGCGAGCGCCATCCACCAGTCCTCGCGAATCCCCAGGTTCGCGCTCTCGTCGATGCTACTGTGCCGCCTCCACCCTCGCGCACGCTACCAACCTTGCGCGCCCATCTCGTGCTCGCGATTCAATTCGCGAATGAACCCTAGGCCGCGACTTTCGATTTCGAGCTTCGTTCGTTTGAAATTTTTTTTTCTTTTTGGAACTGGGAAGGGCTTAACAGAAGAGAAGAGAGTGGGGGGAAGGGTACGAAAGTATGGGGCAGTAAGGTCGTGAACGTGGTGAGGTTAACCGATATAAATAAAATAAAATAAAATTTCTTTTTAAAAATTTGAATTCGTTTAAAAATCTGAATGTGTTTATACTTCGTACGCTCACAGATTAACTCAAAAAAATACGAAATTGGAAATCCGACAATAATACAATATTACGGATCCAATGGAACTGGTTTCGTCGAATTCCGAGACTGTTTGAAAATTGACTATTTTTAAATATTGGTGCGAACGATTATTTTCAAAACTGAACAAAACAGTTTGAAATCAGATTCTGAAGCTTCCATCATTTTCAGAATTATCAATATATATTTTACAAGCGTTTGAAATATTTTTCTTCGGCTTAAAATTAAAGATTCAAATTTTTGTTTAACTTCAATCAATTAAATTTTAAAATTTAATCGTCAAATTCAAAGTCATATCGGGGATTCAAATAAAATCATCGTTTAAATATTTAAAATTAATTAAATATCCTCAATTTAATTCGTTCAAAATTCTGGGTCGTTACAGGTAATAAATAAATTATATTTTGAAAACTGTTTGTGATACAAATGTAAATTACAAAGAATAGTTGAAATTGAAATTTTAAGTGGAATCAATTTAACGAAAGATAAATGGATAAAATAAATAAGTTAAATAAAATAAACTTTATTTTGAAGGAAAATTTTTGTAACAAATGTAAATAAATTGAAATTAAATCAACTGAATGAAATATCTTGAATTGTAATCAACAAAATGTGAATACCATGAATAGTTATTGATTGAACAAAATGGATTGAACCCAAATTAGTTGGATATAAATCAATTTAAAAACTAACGAAATTTATATGGTTTTGAATTAACAACTTTGAATCAAATAAATGGGATAAAATAAATGGAAATCAATGGTAGTGTTTTGTATTTCTAATCTATATTTCCTTTTGTTGTTTCAATTCTCCCGTCTCGTTCCTTTTTGGGGATGAAAAGTTTTGAGCAGGGGAGAGTGTAATGACCCGTAAATTTTAATGGTTTTTATAATGTAATTAACTGAAATTTTTCTTGAAATTAAACAATAAAATTTGGTAATGAAAATTTGATATTGGGAATGCGTCTATTTAAACGTAGCAAATGTCAGGTTTTCATCAGAGAATATGGAGTTAGTTCTGTTGTGTAATTTTCAATTTCAGTTTAAATCAGTTAATATTTGAAGAAAATAAAATGTTCTCGAAATTCGAATATTTTTTATAATAAAATGGTAAATCATTTTCTGAGTGAGATGTCATATTTCATTTCACCAAATTTGGACTGCTCTAGCTCCATTTATCTTAGTTTCGGCGTATTAACAATATTTTCTGCAGCGAAAATTTGAATTTTTATAACTTGATCGTATCGCTGATATCTGTGTACCATTTTGTTCATCTCGTCGTGCTGATCTCCACAGTATATTCATTTGTGCATTTTGGTGTCCGGTACACGGCAAAATCGGTGAAATGATTAATGGTACCGGTATCCGTTTTGAACCTCTTGGTTTTCTTGTGTCCCTTCTTGTATCAACTGTGTAATCAATAGACACAAGAAATTAATATTTTTCAGTTTTTGGCTTTTGTTATTCCATTGGCTATTACTATTCCCAACATTAAATTACATCTGCTATTTCATTCCTGGTTATTTACTCTCTCTCAATTCTTTCCCTACCCTCTTTGTTTCTGATGATAGCTTCGTGAAAAAATAATATTATATATTATAGTTTTTATATAATCAAAATCTGTTGGTCTGCCTTTTGCCGATAAAAACTGATCTTCCATCCTATATTTTACCAGAGCATTTACATATATATGTATATATATATATTATTTTTTATTTTTCCGAGAACCTGCTTGCTTCCATAGGCCGATCCACCTTCTTCCTCCAACCTTCCACCCACTTCGCTTTATTCCCGCTCCAAGCATGGCCCCTGCTGCATCCTTCGGCCAATCTCTACCCATGCTCCACATCAGCACACTGCCATGGACACTGAGTCAACCACCATCAGCTTGCTCCTTCATACGCAACCCCCCACAACCCCTACAACCACCTTAATAACTCGACCAAACAACCCACCATCTCGGCCACGATCCTCCCCTCTAATGCTTTCACGACCGAACTTGCTCATCTCTCCACTTTGAAATTATATAATGGAATTCACGTATATGTTGCATGGTAGCCGGCTCTGACCGACCCCATGCCACCTTACAACCGAGACCAAGCATGTCCCTCCTCTTTATATATTAAAAAAATATATTCATAAGCATATATATTTTGTTTTGAACCTATGCTCATCTGCTTATGTTGCCGTCAAGTTGCTCTGCAGTTGTTCGTTATGGAGCCATTCCTGTTTTTGTCCTCGTTTGCTTATGTTGCCAAACATTATTGTTGTCACCTTTCCCTTTGAACCCATGCCATTCCTCGCCTTTAGCCATGGACGAGCACCCCTCTACCACCTAAACTCGCCTCAGCCTCCACCACTTCAACCACCTAACAGCCACGCAACTATCCCTCGCCATTAGCAGCCTTCAGTTCTGATTTTATATAAATATTGTTTCAAGTATTGTGTTTTTATAATATATATAGATATTTTGATTTTAAAATATGTGTGTTTTAAAGTTGATATCGACTTTTAAATATATATATAAAGATTTTATGTTAATGTGGGTTTTAAATTTAATATTGATTTTAAAATATAATGAAGGCTCATATATGTTATATATACATTGCATATATATGTGGTATATACCTATTATGTCAGAAGTTATATATAGCTTGACTTTATGTCTGCTTTTGAACCTCCCTCCTATTCGCATTATCTTCACTTACCAGAATTTCTTTTTCCTCTGCTTATTCATGTGATATATATATATATATATATGAAGGGCATCTGTGTATATATTATGGCAGAAGCTTATCTATATTGCTAGTAAATATATATGTTGCATATATGGTGACTATAGACTATTGTCGGCTGAAGGGTCATATATGCCCATATCCATATTTGTTCCTTCAAATATTTATAAAAAAAATGTATATATATATACTGCATATGTATATATTTGTTTTCATTGAATTCTTGAGGTAAATCTACTTTTGTGCTTGTCGCGGCTCGTTGACTTGTCATACCAGTGTCCATGTGCGTATCGGTGTCAATTGCTTCTCATTTCCATCGTTCTCTAGCCTCAAAAAATGAGCGATCACTCACGATTAACATTCTTATATTCAGTAAATTCAATTCACATGAAACGACGATTTAAATATGCTGTTAAATTTGAACTGTTAAGTTATTTAATTGTTAAATATGATATGCCATTATCTGCAATTGTTCACTTATCAGATATGACATCATAAACCTATCGTATATAGTATATTTAAATTTGTTGCCAATGATATATGCCTTTTGTTGATCTGTTATATAATTATCATATTTTTTCTTACTCTGCAAGTTCCCTGTTAGTATAGAAATTCACTATAGGTTGAAATGATACATACCCGAACGATTTTATAGATTAGGGGAAAATTGTTATGGGTTGAAATGATAAACCCAAGCGAGTTTCATTTAATTTAAAATTTTGGGATTTCGGGTTGAAATGATATATACCCGTAAATATTAAATTTAAATTGCGGATTGAAATGATAAATATCCGTATCACTTGACCATAGGATAGAAAATTATATACAGACACCGTTGGTCTATTTTTTTGAAAATAATTTCCAAAGTTTTGAAAGGAAATATATGGGTTTTAATAAGTATCGATTTTTAAAATAATATATATATGTTATTTTAGTATTGATTTTTAAAATAATATTTATATATGTGTAAGTTCAGACTTTTAAAATTATGTGTATAGAAATTTTAAATTTATAAGTTAGTTTTGAAAATAAAATTCTTAAGATTCTTCTTATAACTTCATTATTTTAAAAATATATAAAATAAGACTTAATTTAATAAATTTTAATTGAATTAATATATATATATTATATTTAAGTATTTATTTAAAAATTATATTTTTAAAATAGATATTGTAATAATTTTTAATAAATTAAGGTTGGAAAGATGAATTGAAATAGATTTGTAATTTAATTGATTAGAAAATTGAATTTTTATAAATTAATAACTTGATTCCGATAAGGGTTAGTTAATGGATATTTCAAATTTAAATAAAATTTTAGTTGAATATTTAATTTCGATTTAGATTGGTAAACTGAGGTTTTATTTAAATGCTATTAAAAATGATCAAGTGGATATTTTGAAGTTTAAATAGGATTAAGTTGAATTTGAAATATAAATGAAATGTATCAAATTAAGTTATTGTAAATTGATCAAATATTAGACCTTGAAATCTATGGAACTGGAAGTGGTTTAAATTTGTAGTTCAAACATGAATTTGAAATTGATACAAATTAAAATGGTTTTAATGAGAATTTGAATTGAACCATTTTAATTGGAATGGTTGAACTAAGATTGATTTTAAATAGAATTTTTGAACTAAAGTGGATTTAAATTGATTTGTGAAATTGGAAGAAATAATTCTAATTATAAACTACTTTTAATATATAAACTATTTTAATAAATAAACTATTTTTATCTATAACCTATTTTAAATATAAACTATTTTTAATTTATGACTATTTCAATATATATAAACTATTTTTAATATTTAAACTGTTTAAGTTAGAATTGTTAGGATCTAGATTTAATAGATTTAAAAGCGAATATTTTGATATGATGGTTTAAACTATCTTATGGTTATGATTTCGAAAGTGTATATAATTTCGAAAGTGATATGATTTTTGAAATTTATATGATAATTTGAAACGAAGTATGAACTGTTTGAAATGTTTATAAAAATGATTTTATAAAATGACCAAGGTGTGAAATAAGCGTTTGGTTGTTAAAGAAACCGGGATCGGATATTGTCAAACTCTCTACTAATACTGAAAACCACTTTAACAACTGTGTACGTGGTGGAGATTCTTGAACGAAGTAGGATGGTTTGTCGACGATTCTATATGAGGTATTTACGTAGCCCTGACTCCCGTGAGTCAGCTTAGATGTGACTAAAATAGGAGCCACGCCGGGCCAAGTGAGGTCATTCCTCCTATCGGACACATTTCTTCGATACCATTCAATTACATTGTGATTTGATTGGGGGCACCTTTGATTTGGGAGTTTATCTCGAGGTGGGCAGTTGTAAAAACCGGGATTTTTGTAAATTTTAATTATCGACAAAATGATGATTTAATCTAGTTGACAATTGATATTGAGTTTTAAATTGTATTTTAAATTCTTTAAGAAAATTGTTATACGTGGTTAGAGATTTTAAATCAATCTGAAATTCATTTTCTTTTGATTTGTATAATCCTCTATTAAACATTGTAAGTAGAGTAAATAAGAATTGTAAAATGTTGTTTGGGAATTTGAATCAAATTGATATTCTTTTAAACAATTTTCAAATGAGTGAAATGGGCTTTGTATTGTGAATCTAGCCCATGTTTGTATTTCTTTGTTGCCGCTCTCTTTTGTCAAGGAGATATCGGTTCCTCCTTTCATTTTTCGGGAAAACCCTAGATCTAAACGAAAAAAAATGGCGACATCGTTCGTTCCTCCCTCCTTCATTTTCGAATACCCGACACAATTCATTTTCGCGTGGAAAACCCTAAGTCTAAGAAAAAGAAATGGTGGCTCTGTCTTCTCGTTCGTTCCTCTTAGCTCGGAAATTTGGGCATGCTCGTCTCGTCGTCAAATTGGGGCTTCGTGCAATGTCAATCATTTGTGAACGATTGTGGCTGCTCCTCGATTAATCGAGTTTGACTTCGCCTTCTCGACCGGAAAAAGGTGAGTGAACGACCCTCACTCACATCTAATTTAAGCTCGTTATTCGTGAATCTTGTTGTTTACTTTCTCGGCTACCGCTGCTATGAACTTGAGTGGTTTACCACTCACATATAGTTCATATCATTTTCGGTGATTTCTGGCGTGTGCTTATTCGTGACTTGGGTATTTGATTATTTGAATTGTCAGTTGTTTATCTCGGCAGTTTCGTTTGGATGTTGATGTCTTCCAGACTTTGTTTTGCTGGTATATTCAGAAATTATTTGATTACCACGATTTTTATTCATTTCGTGGTTATTACAGTGTTGGATCCTTTTTGAGTTTGATCATTTTGATTACTGGCATTTTCATGGCTCCGTCCATTCAAAATGATTTACTTTGTTATGTGGTTGATGAGTTTGTTTGACTTGGCTAGATTTTCGTTGTATCCACTACTTGCTTGTAGTTGTCTCTGGTTGTAGTCTTCGTTCTACTGTTGCCTGGGCTTCTTTGTGTGTCACTGCATATTTGATTGCACTGTCCACATGAGTTTGCTTTGATTTCATTCTTGAGCTTTTGCATTCGTGTACCTTTAGTTATATTCCTGGTAGTCTGATACTTGTTTCAGTTTGTTGTACACTACTCTTTTGATATTGCAGTCTTCACTCTGGCCATACTGTATCCTTTCAGTTGAGCCTTGTTTAGTTGGTATAGCTTACTTGATCCTTTTGTCTGCATACATCATTGTAGATTCTTTTGAGTCGTGATGTTATCTGCCTTAATTCTGATACATGAATCTGGTTCTTGTTAGTATTTGGTTGTAGTCTAGTCGGATTCATGCATTTATTTGCATCACTGATCCTTGCATTGTGGTTTCATGACTGCATTGCACTACTTCATGTATGGCTTTAGTTATGTTCCTGGTGTTCACGATACATCACTGTGTTGCCTCATTGTTTTCCAGTCTTCAGCCTGCATCATTGTTTTTTTGTGATGCTTTGATTTGTTGCACTCAGTTGATTGTTGGTGCCTTCTTGAATTTCCAGTCTTGTTCATTAACCTTGTGTTGAACCTATTTGTATAATTGGGTTCGACCTTGTTTTTGATTCTATACATTTCTCCGGCTTGACGTCTGTTTGTAGCCTCGCTCGTCTACTTGAGGCCTGGCATTTTATACCATCTCTGTTGATGTTGATTTGTTGAGCCGCATATATGATTTGCTCATTTGTGCATTCCTATAGTTACTTGGGCTTGTTCTGTAGCTTGCTTTGACAATTGTATTTAGTTGTCATGTAATTCTCCTTGGCTTTGACATTGCTGAGTCTTTGCCTTTGGTATTATTTTGTGGTATTTACTTTAGTTTACTGTTATCTGAACTGTTGCCTCTGATCTTGTTTGGTATTGAATTAGACTGACCCATGTATTATTTTCTTTTGAATTTAATACTCGGGTCAGACCCGAGTTATTCCAGGTTGTAGATTTCCTTCTTTGAGTTGCTGTTCGGGATTTGAAGTCTTTTCACATCTTCTGAAGTTGTCAGTGTCATTTTGTAGTAGTCGTGTCATTGTATAGAACGATATGTATTCATGTATATTAGTCGATAATGTACGTCTATATATAACTTCTAGAGTCGACAGTTGTAGTTGTATCATATGTATTGTGTCAACTATGTATTAACTGACATCAGTTATATATTTATGAGACTTTTGTTTTTATCTGTGTTCCGCATTTATATTATCTGTGTTATTGTTATATCTAATGTCCTAAACTATTATGAACTATCGTAGTTTGTTTTATACTGATAATTGGATATGTCGATGGGAGTAAATAAGTAATAGATGAAAAATAAAAAGTATATACCACTCCTATCGAGATAACCAATATTAGTGTAAGGCAAATTACGGATGGTCGCTCCTATACAGCCTTATTCTTCGTAATAATAGACAGTATTTCTTTTAATACTCTTTGTTATTATGAGCATAGAGGTGGGGCGTCACAGTTGGTATCAGAGCTTGGGGTTTATGGACATAATATAAAACATAACTTGGATGGAACATATGTTACAACTATTGGTCGATGTTTTATCTGTGATTTGAGTCAAAACTAAAGTTTTGAAATTTTGATGAAATTTTTAAATATCTTTATTTAAAAATAAAAGTGGAATTGTGTTTTGTTGTTTTGATGAAATTGTGTTCCGATGATTTGATTGATTTGTGTTCTATTTATCAAAGTGCGCAGCGGAAACAGTGAAACTGTCTTCGCTGAGTACAACTGATAATCTTTTTGATTTAAAAATCGAAATTGATATGAATTTTATTTGTTGTTTACATAACTGTAATTACTTTGTTTCTTTGAGAATTTCGAATCCGAATTGAGGATTCGAAGAAATTGCAGATATGTGATTTTTGTTGAAATTTCCGCTGGCTTTCTTTTGTACTAATCATCTATTGATTAGCTTTTGCTGTTTTGAGTTGTCTTCATTGAAGATACACTCTAATGATTTCCTTGTTTATATTGTAATGTGCGTGCAAATGAATTGCACGTTACTGTATTTATTTTACGTTGAACCGATGCTAGTTTATTGTTAACGATAAAAGGTGAACGCTAACACCCGGTGTGTGTAATAGAATCGTGAAAGCACCACCTGTGTGACGGGAATAGAATTTAAGCAGTGAAAGACAGCAGTTTATAGTGGTTCGGCTCGAGATTAAGCCTACATCCACTTTGAATCTCTTTATTACTGAATTCGGTTACAAATCAATACAAATCTCTTATCACAACAGTACAACTTGATCAAAAGAAACAATCTTGACTACTAGCTCAATCTTCGTCGATGAAATTCGATGAATCCATGTTGGATGTAGGGAATTATCTCTTGAAGATTGTTGTAGCGTCTTGAATGTTTGAGGATCTTTGATTGCTGGATGAATGGAGACTTTGACAGAGTAATGACGCTTGAAGAAATGATTTGGCAAAAGTCCCCTTCATGTTGGAAATGGTGGCCTATTTATAGGAGCTGATTTCTGGGCAGAAAATTTGACTAAGTCTTAGGTCGCGTACGACCTTAGTTAAGTCGTAGGTCGCGAGCGACCTAAGCTAGGTCGCAGTCTCCTTGCGGCTTAAGAGATTAGCTGGTGAAGCAGTACTTGGCTTTATTTGATCAAGTGGTAGGTCGCAGGCGAGTTAAGGAATAGCTGTGGGAGCTCTAGGTCGTTGAAGCCATAGCTTGTTAGCCTCTTAGGTCGTAGGTCCCTTAGGTCGCAAAACTTTCCTGTAGTTAGGTCGCGAACCTTTCCTGTAGTTAGGTCGCAAACCTTTCCTGCAGTTAGGTCGCAATCTTAAGTCCCTAGGTCGCAAACTCCTCCCAAGTCCTTAGGTCGCAAACTCCTCCCAAGTAATTAGGTCGCAAACTCCTCCCAAGTCCTTAGGTCGCGAAGCTCTCTGCTGTTAGGTCGCAAACCTTCCTGTTCGTAGGTCGCGAAGCTCTTCTGTTCTTAGGTCGTAAACCTTCCTGTTCTTAGGTCGTAAACCTTCTGCTGCTAGGTCGCAAAGCTTCCTGTTCTTAGGTCACGATGTCCTCTTAGGTCGCTAACCTTCTGCTGCTAGGTCGCAAAGCTTCCTGTTCTTAGGTCGCGATGTCCTCTTAGGTCGCTAACCACTTTTAGGTCGCTAAATTCTAGGTCGCGGAGATAATGGAATTAACATTTGCCCCTCGAGGCATATGACTATGCTATAGGTCGTATGCTTCGATTCGACCTTGCTAAGTCGCAAACGACCTAGAACTTTACGCCTGTTCGCCTCCCATTCTCAGCTTCATATAAATTGGTTAGGTCACTCCTTCTTCCTCACCTTACTGTTTCGAGCCTCCATCGCCATTAACGATTTTTCGAGCTCCCAAAGACAAATTCGACTCCTTCAACTGACGATTCATTCTCACCAATCATAATTCGTAAGTGGATCGACCTTTATTTGTCCATAGTCACTGCTTTGATCACGAATCGTTGTTACTCGTCCTAAGCCCAATTTCACGCATCATGCTTTCTGAGCGGTAGTCTCAACTGACTTTCGTTCGTGTCGTGGTGATTTGCGATCATACGAAAGCTTCTACTACAGTTCTGTAGGGTTTGCCATTGATTTGTTAGTTAATCGGTGGTACGTTGAGGTAGGGTGAAGGGGAAGATGAACTCTTTTTGAATTGGCGGTATTGGGTTATTGGACTCAATATGATGTTGCTTGGAGAGGAAATCGACAACCTATCAGATTTGAATGACCTAAGAGTTAGGTCGCGTGGGAACGCTTAGCGACTTAAGCCTTTGCGACCTGACAACATTTGCGACCTAGAGAATCTCCAACCTAAAAACAATTGTGCACGACCTAGGACTTAAAGAAAATTGCCTCATCTTAATCCATTCAACTGCAACGTGCGACTTACAGAAAGCTTGACCCATGATAGGTCGCTGAACGACCTAATACTTAGACAATTTTTCTCAGCCCTGAACTTTTAACCTGAACAACTCAGCATAAGAACGTTGCAACCTTTGTTAGGTCGTAAGCGACCTAACACTTAGAATTTTTTAGCAGGACTTGACTGATTTTCTGAATTTGAATTGTTCTGGACTTTGTACTTCTTTTCAGATTGCTTCAACTTTAATGCTGATAACCTGTTTAGGAGCAACATTCACAGAAAAATGGGACGAATATACTGCTATTGATTGCCCACATCAAACAACAGATTAGTTGACAAAGAATATCAAACTTAAATGAACTTCGTGAATGAAATGCTGTGAACTAACAAATCTAAGTGAAGTATTAAAGCAAAATCGAAATGATCAATTAAAGCTGATTTATTTGCATCAACACAACACTATTCTTGGACTTAAGATATCAAGTCCTGAAACTTTATAATTGACAAGTATCAATTAGTTTAGTTTCATTTACATTTGCTTGTTATTGTATTAGTTTTGCACAACACTTCACTCTTTTTAGGAAACGTGCACCTTAATATTTGATCGTCCAGTTCCTTGTGTAGAATGGAATCTCAACAGGAAGACTTGGAAATAGCCGGAGAAGCTTTTCCAATTGCTACTCCACTAATCGATCCTCCGGAAAGGACTCCTACCACTCTGAGTCATAAAGTCTTACGACAATTGTGCATCCAATTTGGCATTGCCGAAGCAGATGCTTTACTTCCTGGGTCAAGCGACACTGCTGACAGGCCGCCTCTTGGCTTTGTTGCTGTGAACCGGCAGATGTGTTCGAGTGGAGCCATTCCCC
Source organism: Allium fistulosum (assembly GCA_030737815.1). Taxonomy (NCBI): domain Eukaryota; kingdom Viridiplantae; phylum Streptophyta; class Magnoliopsida; order Asparagales; family Amaryllidaceae; genus Allium; species Allium fistulosum. The sequence goes on along the minus strand of CM060907.1, from coordinate 415,241,632 downwards.
CATTTAACGACTGTCTTCGAGAACTTCTCCTTCGGCTAACTATTTCTCCCTTTCAACTACACCCTAATGGATACTCCATCTTGTTGGGATTGTGCGTGCTTTTCAGGAGAACGTTGGACCGTTTTCCCTCTTTTGATGAAATTCGCTTCTTGTGTACATTTGCAAAGAACAAAGACCATCCCTCTATCATACTTGTGAGGAGTGCCAGGAATCGCAAACTAATTCTGGACTTGCCTGAAAGTGCCCATGGATTCTTGACTCAATTCTTTTACGTTCGCTGTCCTCCGGGATTTTATGCCATCTGGAGGGTCGGAAGTAAGATTACCTTTTACCGATTCATTTTCTAGATTTTTCAGAATTCGAACCGTCAAATGCTTAATTCCATTCTTTCTTTGTGCAGCACTTCCTTCTCTTCTTCGAGATACCAGCCGCAAGTCGATTTTAGATACTTTGAGTGCCGTTGATGCCGAAGAGAGGAGTGCCAAATTCTTGCTGAAAGATGAATTTCTGCACCAGTTTGATCTTTTACATCCTTCTAGATCAACTCAGATTCATGAAATTTCTAGTTCTGATGCGGAAACGTTAGTTGCTTCGGGCTCTCAAGTAGAGGCCTCGATTGCCCCTCTTCTGTAGAAGAAATTGCATCAAAAGCACCTGTTGTAGAGGCTGCTTTGATAAAATGTTCTGCATCCATCGATGTTGTAGGGTCAGCTAGCAAGTCGGCACTTGCCCCAATTATTGAGGAGGAAGAGAATCCTCGAGTTTCTGAGAAATCAATCGATACGGAAGTTGAAAAGGAGAAATCTGCTGAGTTCCAGGGTGATGACACTTTTGATGGCTTGAGCGATATCATGATAACTTCTCAAGAGCTTTTCGGGGATAATAATCCAAAAGTGACTTCTCCCGTTGTTGAAGCGACTTCCACCCTAAAACAAACCCTGACGCCTACTACGCCAGTCGTCTCTGTTTCCACACTAAAGCGTGGTCTGTAGTTTGACGCATGTAGCTTGCACGCCGCACACACTTAGGATTTTTCAGCACTTATAAGCATTTATCCTCTTTTTCTGGAAATCTCTAAACTTTACTTCTTTTCCATTTCTCAGATTCTCCGATGGGACGTACCAGCTCATACTACGACAACTTTCGGCGCTACGGAGGGCGTGATTCTTACGATTATGGACGTTATCTTCCCTCCCGCAAAGAATCAGACGAAGAGCGTGCAGCTAGAAAAGCTCAAGAAAGGCGTGCTTATGAAGAGCAGCAAAGAAGGAGAGACGATGACTCTCATAAAAGAAAATATCATGATGACAAAGGGAAGAAGCATGCTACCGATGACCCAAGTAAACGGGTTAAACTTGATGAGAAGAACGCGTCTGAAATTTCTGAAAAGGCTGACGCTCCTATTCCTTCTGATACTCCGGCCGGCTCTCCTCCTCTAAAGAAGTCTGATATTCAAACAATCATTAACAGGCCACAATATCAAGTTAAAGACGGCCCTCCAACGCTCCAGAGCTGATTTCCAAATTGGTGCCTAAAAGGAGTGCGCTTTGACTTGGATTTGATTCCAATTGATAAGCAAGACATGCTTAAAAGTCTTGACGCGGTCAGACTTAATATCGAGAGGATGTCGCAATGGCAGAAACTTGTCGACGAACTCCAAAGGGTTAACCACATAAATCTTGAGGCGATGATGACCATGGAGAATGATAAATCAGAATGGGACAAATGGTGCAAGCAACACGATGCGGAAATGACAAGCATTGCAGATGACAACGCAAAGCTTGCATCTGAAGTCAAACGACTAAAGGAAGATCTGGCCTCATCTTCTGCATCGCACACTCAAAAGGAAGAAGTCTTTCAGAAGCAAGTGCGGGACGCACATGCTGCACAAAGAGATGTCGAAATGAAGCTTGCAGCTGAGCAGCATATTACTGAGAAATATCGCACAGAAAATACTGAGCTGCGGGGAACAATTGTGTCCCAAAATGCAGAGATTGAGATGCTGAAAGCTAAGCTTCTTAAAGTTGAGAAGGAGTGTGATGATGCAGTCGCTGGACAAGTTGCGGCCGAAGAGTCTCACGACGCCACTAAAGCTAGCATCGATTCTACTCTATTTGACTTCTATATGCACAGCGTATTGGGCCGTGGCAGCCTTTCCTTCTTGGGTCCCAAATATGAGATTACACTTGCTGAAGTTTGGGAGACTATACTTGACACATTTGCCAGTTATGCGGAAGCAGACCTTGTAGCGCTTTATCTAGACGATGAAGCACGTGATGCGCTTATTAGAGGCAAAGAGCAACTTGCCGAAGCTAGAGCCGGGACAGCGGTAGAAGAATATCCAGAAAAGACAACATCACTACCTGCCCCTGTCCATACTTCAACTTTGACTGATGTTGATATCATCGGTTCTAGCTCTCAATCTCCACTTGCTGCAAAAGATGCTGAAGCTAAACTCGATACTTCCGAGACTCCTCTTTCCCAAATTGAAGAGAAGAGCCAGGAAGAAACTGAGGCTGATAAATATGAAATTGAACTTGCGAAGCCAACTCTTCCAGGTAACTTTGGCGAAGTTCCGGGTCTAATGAACCAGTTATTTGATTTAACCGAGTTTGATGACCTTCTTACTTGTTACTTGAACTTTGGTGAACCGATACCTTCTCTATTTTCGGAAGATGTTGATTTTAACTTCTTTTCTTCTACAGCGGAGGCACCAAACACTGCACAAGTTTCCACTCCTTCAGTTTCCGTCCCTTCATCTTTACAGGTTACTCCTCCTTTTGCTTCCCAGCCGGGATCACAGGCAAAGAAAATCGAAGCCCTTCAAGGCCTGGATGACCCGGCAGCTTCGCAAGAACAGAAGGCGGAGGACCTTGAAGACGTCGAGAAGACCCCGGAGCAATCCCTTGATGATGACACGAAGCTTTCAACACTGCTTGCTACTCCGGGGAGCGAATCTTCTTCAAAGAGGAAGGGGAAGCGTGGCATAAGGAATAAGAAGAGAAGTGCTTCAACTGGGGAAGAAGCAGATGTTGATCCAGCCGCGCCTCTTTCTCCTTCTGCCCCGACCCGTCCACAACGGCTCCAAAAACTAATCATTAGGCCGGGGAAAGGATCCAAAGGTGGTGAGAAGAAGGGATAACAAGCTAGATTTTTTACTCCTTACTTTTGCTTTTTGCATGTATCGACCGGGGATTGCGCAGGTACCGGTCCCTGCTTTTGCTTTTTGAGATATCTGCACATGTAAAGAATTTTCATAGTACTAAATAAAACAATTATTTTACTTGTACAAACTCTTGTGTATGTGAGAATGATCTGTCTTTTATTTTTAGTGTAGAACAAACGATTCTTCTTACTTCTGCAAACTTTTTGTCTGCGTTTGAGAATGCATTTATTCCACATCATCTATTTTTCATGATATTATGATGAACTCGCGGTATGTTGCTTGTATATTACTTTGTTCATGTAACTGAATCGTATAGTATTGCCCCCATACCGCAAGTGCATTGCAATATTCTTAGCTTTTTTTTAAGACGGATATTCTTATTCCAGAGAATAACTATTCCACTTTTAAGGGAAGAATCATTCTGCTTTTAATAAAGTATATCTCGTCTTTCGAGAAGTTTTTACTTTTTCTTTCCTTCTGAAGAACACTTCAACTTTTAGGGATGATCACTCTTATTTGTTAAAAGCGAATTTTCCTACGCAGTGAAATGAGCTTCCGAAGAAGGTTTTGATTTTGTGCCCCAGCAAGGGGCTTATTTTTGGTACTTCAAGCAAGGTGAAGTGCGCCTCTGAAGAGGTTTTTGAAGAGAAGCGATTTTGGTCTCCGAAGAGAAGCAATTTTGGTATTTCAACTCTGGTGAAGTGGGTCTCCGAAGAGAAGCATTTTGCACTTCTACCCTGGTGAAATGTGCCTCCAAAGAGGGCTTTTTATTTTATGCTTCAAGCATGGTGAAGCGTGCCTCCGAAGATGGGCTGTGCCTCCGAAGAGGGCTTGTGCCTCCGAAAAGAGCTTTTGATTTTGTGCTTCAAGCATGGTGAAGCATGCCTCCGAAGATGGCTTGTGCCTCCGAAGAGGGCTTGTGCCTCCGAAGCGGGCTTGTGGCTCCGAAAAGGGCTTTTGAGTGCTTGGAAGTTGCTTTCTCATGGTCGGATGGGTCCGCGGGGCAGGAATAAGTTGCTTGATTGGATGTTTGTTTGTAGAAACGACCGCAATCAATTAACAAGGTGCCCCTTCGGTGGTCCCACCGATCTTTTTGATTGAGGAAAACACTCCCATTTATTGGTGTGCCTCGTTAGAGGGCTTTGGTTGGTTGGTGTGCCAGGTAGGTTGCGTCTCAGGGGCGAGTGGATCCACGGGACGGACGTAAGCTATCTGATCGGATGCATCACGACCAGTTAGCGAGGGTCCTGTTCCTTTCGCTTGGGAAGGTGTCCCTTTAGTGGATCTTCCGGCCTTCCTGTTGAGATGCATACCTCCCTTTGTCTGCCTCTTTGTTTGCTTGGCAACTTTCTCTCATCATCTGTCCATTAGCGATCTCTTATTATCATTCCCAAGCACATCTTCTTCTTTTCCTCTTACAAGTAAATTGCTTCATCCGAAGGAGTGGACTTCACTGTTGAATGACTTCACGAGACAAACGCAAGTTATCTAGTTGGATGTCTATTCATAACGACAATCTCAACTAGTGAACAAAGGTTTGTCACAGTGGAGTCGCCAACTTTTTATGTGAAGTTTTCCTTGCTTGGGATTTGAGTTTGGAAATTTTTTTTTGTTTCTTGGTTTTCGTGTAATAGCTGATTTATAGAGGCCGCTTAGCTTTGTGACGAGCAAGCATTGTTTTGATGTCCTGCAATTTTGAATCGACATTTTAGCAATACATTTTAAAGTATTTACATATCGAAATAAAATAGGCATTATGAAATAGTAAAGAACACAAGATTTATAGTGGTTCGGCCAAGAATCGGGCCTACATCCACTTTATAGCTTTCATTCATTCACACTGATTTACAATATTTTACAATACAACTGATACATTCATCATTATTTTACAATTTTGAACCAAGCTTTTTCTTTCAAGTAAAATAAGGACGTAAGTGGTTGCTGTTCCAGGCTCTTGGAATTGGATGTCCTTCAACAGTTATGAGTTTGAAAGTGCCATCAAGAAGTTTAGTGCCTATGACATATGGTCCTTCCCAGTTTGGCCCAAACACACCAGTTGCTGTCATGATCCTTTTCAAAACCAAGTCTCCGATCTCAAAGCTGCGTTGGCGAACCTTAGAGTTGAAATGCGTGGCAATTCACTGCTGATGAGCTAAAACTCTGAGCCTAGCTTCTTCTCTTTTCTCATCAAGAAAATCAAGTGCTTCAAGTTGCAGTTTCTCATTTTCAGCTTCGTTGAAATGAACTCTTCTATGTGAAGGAACTTCTACTTCCACTGGAATCATTGCCTCTGATCCGTATGCCAGTGGAAATGGAGTGTGCCCAGTCGCAGTTTTGTGAGTAGTTCTGTACGCCCATAGTGCTAATGGAAGCTTATCAACCCAACCACCTTTTGCTTTTTCGAGTTGCTTTTTGATAGTTGACTTAATGATCTTATTAACTGCTTCCACTTTCCCATTTGCCTGCGGATGAGCCACTGCTGAGAAGCTTTTTCGAATTCTGAACCGTTTGCAAAAATCCTGGAATTCTTCACTTTCAAACTGAGTACCGTTGTCTGTGATTATCTTCTGTGGCACACCATATCTGCAAATGATATTCTTCGTTACAAAATTTATCATCTTTTTAGAAGTGATGGTGGCCAAAGGTTCAGCTTCAGCCCATTTGGTGAAATAATCAACGGCAACAATAGCATATTTAATCCCTGATTTGGCGATCGGTAATGGTCCAATTAGGTCTATCCCCCAAATGGCAAATGGCCATGGGCTGACCATTTGTGTGAGTTCGGTGGAGGGTGCTCTTGGGATTTTTGCAAATCTTTGGCATTTGTCGCACTTTCTAGAGTAGATAGCAGCATCTCGGTTAATGTCAGGCCAGAAATACCCATACCGGAGAACTTTCTTGGCTAAAGTTTGACCAGCTGAATGATCTCCACATTCTCCTCCGTGTACCTCGGCAAGAATTGTCTTGGCTTCTTCCTTAGTTACACATCGGAGCAGAGGCATTGAAAATCCCCGTCTGTATAATCGGCCATCTTGAAGTATATATCTCGACGCTTTTCTCAATAATTATCGACGTTCTTAGAACTTTCTGGCAGGAAACCACTGAGTAAGTATTCTTTGATTGGAGTCATCCATGATTCATGCTCTTGAGACGTAGCCATAATCCAATCAATATCCATTTCATCAATGCTTGGAGCTGACAGAACTTCTACAGGAACTAATCCCAGTAATTGAGCTTCTCCGGAACTTGAGTACTTTGCTAAAGAATCTGCCTTCATATTTTCCTCTCGGGGTATGTGGCTTATTGAGTAGTGATCTAAATCATTGAGGAGTTCGGAAGCTTTTGTCAAATATGCAGGCCAATTTCCTCCTTTGGCTTGAAATTCTTTCTTCACCTGGCAAACAATAAGCTGAGAATCGCTGAAAATCTGTATCGCTTTGATGTTTAGTTCCTTGGCGATTTTTAAACCGGCAATAAGGGCTTCATATTCTGCTTCATTGTTTGTTGAAGGGAATTCTAGTCTCAATGCATAACATAATGATCGTCCTTCGGGAGTTTCAAGCACAACTCCTGCCCCAGAACAATAATCATTTCTTGAGCCATCAACATACAACTTCCACTGTACCGGAATGCAGTCAGTTGTTTCTTCCTTGATGTCACCTTTGTCAGTGGACTCTGCAATGAAATCTGCTAAAGCTTGTCCGTTGATTGCTCTTCGGGGATGGTAAGTGATGTCATATTGGCTGAGTTCTATGTTCCATTTCAAGAGACGACCCGAAGTTTCAGGACGATATAGGACTTTCTTTAGAGGTTGATCAGTCAGGACCTTGATAGGATGAGATTGAAAATAGGGCCTCAACTTCCTGGAAGCGATTAACAAACAAAAAGCAAGCTTTTCTATCTTTGAATAATTCATCTCTGCCCTAGTGAACCGTTTGCTGATGTAGTAGACTGGACGTTGTATTTTCATATCTTCTCGTACAAGTGCTGCACTTAGAGCATGGGATGAAATTGCTAAATAGATGAAGAGGTCTTCGCCATCACTAGGCTTGGAAAGGACCGGAGGAGTTCTCATATGATGAATCAGTTGATCGAAAGCATTCTGACATTCGGGAGTCCATTCAAAATTTTTCTTTCCTTTCTTTAAAGCATCAAAGAAGGGAATGCATTTGTCTGTGGCCTTGGAGATGAAGCGACTAAGAGCGGCAACTTTTCCATTGAGACTTTGCAGTTCTCTCTTTGTTCTAGGGGCTTTAACTTCTCTCAGAGCTGTGATTTGAGCAGGATTGGCCTCAATACCCCTAGCGCTTACGATGTAACCCAGGAATTTCCCAGACTCTACCCCGAATGAACATTTCAATGGGTTGAGCTTCATTCCATACTTTCGAAGAATTGTAAACATCTCCTCCAAGTGTCCCATGTGATCTACAGCTTTCTTTGATTTTACCAACATATCGTCGACATAAACTTCCATGGTTCTACCAATCTGAGGCTTGAACATTGCATTGACGAGTCTTTGGTAGGTTGCCCCAGCATTTTTCAATCCGAAAGGCATAACTTTGTAGCAGTAGAGACCCACATCTGTGATAAAGCTTGTGTCTTCCTGATCTGGTTCATTCATCATAATCTGATTGTATCCGGAGTAGGCATCCATAAAAGACAACAACTCATGTCCAGCCGTCCCATCTACCAGTTGATCGATTCTAGGCAACGGGAAGCAGTCTTTGGGGCAGGCTCTATTTAGATCTGAGAAATCAATGCATACTCTCCACTTTCCATTTGCCTTCTTAACCAGTACTGGATTTGAAACCCAATTTGGATAAGTGGATTCTTTGATGAAATTATTCTCCATGAGACGATCTACTTCTTCCTTTAAAGCTGCTGACCTTTCTGGGCCTTGAGTTCTTCGTTTCTGTTTTACTGGTGTGAATTTCGGATCAACATTTAGAGTGTGGACAGCAATTGTCGGAGAGATTCCACACATATCAGCATGACACCAAGCGAACACGTCCAGATTCGCTTTTAGAAATGATATCAGTGTGTTTTGAACTGTTGTACTTAGTTGCGAACCCACATTAAGTACTTTGTTTGGGTCTTTGGAGTCGACAGGTATTGGTATCGTAACTTCCACGGGCATCACCCTATTATCCTCTGCACTGGATTTTCTGGGGTCCATTTCTCGTCTTGCGCCACTATGCTCACCAGTGCAGGGACCACCCTGTATTTGCTACAAGGTTGGGTTTTTGATGCGGAGGGGAGCTGCCGCATTTTTACCCATTTCTCTCTTTCTGGCTTCTCGAAGCTCTATAAGATAACATTCGCGTCCAGCATTTTGATCTCCCTTGATGACACCAACACCATTTTCTGTAGGAAACTTCATAGTTAGGCACCAGTGGCCAAAATGGCCTTGAATGCAGCTAGAGTGGGCCTGCCTAGGAAAGCATTGTAGGCAGAAAATCCATCGACAATTACAAAGGTTTGCTTGCGAACTACTCTTTTCTGCCCTTCTCCAAGTTCCACGAACAACTCGACAGTTCCGATTGGTTGCTGTGGTTCCCCAGTGAAACCAACAATCTTTTGCGACGAAGCTTGAACGTCAGTCATTGGGATCTTCATCTGGTCAAATGTTTTCTTGAAGAGTATATTGCAGGAAGCACCGCAATCAATGAGCACTCGTCTTACTATTGTCTGTCCAATTCCTGCAGAGATAACCAAGGGATCTATGGTGGGAGCTTCAATACCAATAGAATCCCTAGCTTTGAACATAATATCATCGTCTGAAATCTTTTGCTGTTTCAGGGGTGCAACATTTTCTACAGCAAAAACATCTTCCTCTGCTGGGATGTATTTTAAAGCATGAGCATATCGTTCCATTTCACCCCAGCTTCTGCCCGCTGGGTGTGGGCCCCCCGTAATCACATTGATAACGGGCCTCTCAGATTCTTGTGCCGTAGTGCCTTTACCTGAACCTGATGGCTGAGTAGGGAGTTGCTGCCCCTGAGTTGACGAAGATGGGTCACTTCTGTTCTTCTTGACATACTGTTGCAGCTTTTTTTCCCTCAACAATTCTTCAATTAAGCTCTTTAAGTGACGACAGTCATTGGTATCATGACCGGGTTGGTAGTGAAAACGGCAGAACTTTCCATTTCTCATAGCGCCCTTTCCCAGTTTTATCTCAGCCGGTTTGGGATAATCCACAGCATCTTTGGTGGCGAAGAAGATATTTTCCAGAGTGTCGGTCAATGGAGTGAAATCTGAGGGTTTGAAGAAGCGAGGTTTCTTTGTATCCTTTTGTTTCTTCCCCTCGCGATTTTCCCTTTTCTGACCTCCGGAATCTTTCTTTTCCGAAGCGGCAGTATTATTGTCCACCTTTGCTGCCACCACCTTCATCGATGCTGGAAGATTTTCCAAGCGTATGAATTCATCAGCTTTCTTGTAGAATTTCTCGAGAGAATTTGGCTCTTTCATCTTCAGCCATTTTCCAAATTCGCTTGATTTGTCGATAGCACGCATCAAATAGGTCAAGATCATCCGTGGCTCTGCGTTATCAACTTCTGCCAGAGCTATATTGAAACGGTTCAGGAATGATTTAATAGGTTCTCCCGGATTCTGTTCAAGACTGGATAATGACATTATGTCCTTTGCCTTTGAAGCGTAAAACCTGAATTGCTCTTTGAACTTTCGGGTCAGATCGGAAAACTGATCAACTGATCGGACAGGAAGCTTGGTAAACCAGAGGAGTGCCACTCCTTCCAAATATACTGGGAAATACCGGCACTTAATTTCATCAGTTGCTCTTGCACCGGTCATGTGCCAGTCGTATTTATACAAGAACTGATTTGGATCACTTGTTCCCCGATAAGCAGGAATGGCGGGGGGAACAAACCTTCTAGGAAATTCAGCCTTTAGAATCTTCTCGGTAAACAGAGTTCTACTTGGTGCGAATCCCCATTCGCTCTCATCTTCATCCCTCTGCATGCTCTCCTTCATTATTTGCTTGATCATGCCAGAAAGATATTCCTCGTTGTTCAAAGATTTGGCGGAATAGACCTCGGCCATTTTCTCAGAAGTCTGTCCGGGCAGATGTTCGCGGAAAATCGGCAATGGCCTAGATCCTTCAGCTTGGAGGGGTGCCCCTTCAGCAGCACCTGATCCTCCTTGAGGAATATTTTTTCCTTCGGAGTTGCGAAGAGCATCAGCGATGTTTTCTTCATTACCCACTGGTCTTTGATTGGCGCCGAGCAGAGCGTTCAGTTTTTCCATCATCAGATTGTTTTGAGTTTCAATCTGTTGGTATAGTCCAGATACAGCAGCGTCTAGCTCCTCTCGCGTCACCCCGACGCTTGGAGCCGCATGACTCGGTGAAATAGAAGTGGCGGTATTATCTTGAACATTTTCAGATCTGACAGCCTTTCGTTTCCTTCCAGGAGCCATTATGTCTGATAGATTTCTGGTTTTGTAGGAAACTTTTTCAGCAAACTTGTGTGAAGCAATGGTGAATGGTAGCCTGAGTTCAATTCTCAGTGAAAGCACCAAAATGTTAACGATAAAAGGTGAACTCTAACACCCGGTGTGTGTAATAGAATCGTGAAAGCACCACCCGTGTGACGGGAATAGAATTTAAGCAGTGAAAGACAGCAGTTTATAGTGGTTCGGCTCGAGATTAAGCCTACGTCCACTTTGAATCTCTTTATTACTGAATTCGGTTACAAATCAATACAAATCTCTTATCACAACAGTACAACTTGATCAAAAGAAACAATCTTGACTACTAGCTCAATCTTCAAGAGATAATTCCCTACATCCAACATGGATTCATCGAATTTCATCGACGAAGATTGAGCTAGTAGTCATGATTGTTTCTTTTGATCAAGTTGTACTGTTGTGATAAGAGATTTGTATTGATTTGTAACCGAATTCAGTAATAAAGAGATTCAAAGTGGACGTAGGCTTAATCTCGAGCCGAACCACTATAAACTGCTGTCTTTCACTGCTTAAATTCTATTCCCGTCACACGGGTGGTGCTTTCACGATTCTATTACACACACCGGGTGTTAGCGTTCACCTTTTATCGTTAACAGTTATGTAATGTATTTTGTTGCCGTTATTTTTATAGCGGGATTTTTACACCAATGCTAAATTTTTGAAGCACGGTGTTTTGTGGCATTTTGATGAATGAAAATTCTCTGATATTACATTTTGATGTAAATTGTTTTGATGTGATTTTGACGTTTTAAAATTACTGTCGCTTTGGCTTCAGTAACCGTCAAATTTTAAATGTGGATTTTCAAGCGGTTATTCCGCAATGCTGTTTTGTGACCGTTTTTACGGTATTTTGAGAAGTACGATTTCCTTACCGAAATTGTTACTGATTTGCTATTTTAATCACGTGATTGGAAAATCGTTTTAAAATGAAAATTGTTTTATAAAATTTTAGCAGTTTGCGTTTTCAAAAGAATGAGAAAGCGACTTAAACGATTCAGAAAAATCGAGGATTATGACCCCTTTCTTTTACTGTTTCGCTTAACTCCGGACTTGTTCAGTTGAGAATGTGAATTGTTATTTTTACAAAATAAATAAAATTGTTTTCAAGAATTTTAACAGTTTGCGCTTTCAAAAGAATGAGGAAGCGATTTAAACGTTTCAGCAAAATCGAGGACTATGACCCCTTTCTTTTACTGATTCGCTTAATTCCGGACTTGTCCGTTTGAGAATGTAAAGTGTATTTTTACAAAATACACAATTTTGCACTTTCAAGGAAACGATGAAGAGATTTAAACGATTTAGCAAAAGTGCGGAGTATGGAACCACACTTTTACCATTTCGGTTAATTCCGGACTCGTTAATTGAATATCTGTTGTTTGATGATTTTGATGAATTTTGCACTTTCAAGGAAACTATGAAGAGAATCAAACGATTTAGTAAAACACGTGGTATGGGACATGTGCGTTTACTATTTCGGTTAATTCCGGACTCGTTAATTGAAATATTTTGATGCTTTCGTGTGCTTTCGAGCCACTATGAGGACCTTCGGGTCATATGATGGACCTTCGGGTCAAATACCAGTACTAGACCTTCGGGTCATATGTTGGACCTTCGGGTCATATGTTGGGCGCCAAAAAATTATGATGACAGTACTTGGTAGGCTTCGGCCATATGAGATGCACGTGCGGCGTAGCTTAGACTCGCCATATGATGGGATCGATCCAAGCTTTTATGTTGATTTTCTAGTCTTCTTAATTGATTTCTAGATATTTGTTGTTTCTAATTATCTGCAGGTAATTAGATATCTAATGTTATGAGATTTAATTATCGTATCGGTAATTAAATATTTGTTGATATGAGTTCTGATTATCGTTTTGATAATCGGATATTTGTTGTTTCTAATTATCGCTTGTAATAATTAGATATTTGTTGATATGAGTTCTGATTATCGTTTTCGATAATCGGATAATTGTTGCTTTTAATTATCGCTTTTGATAATTAAATAATTGTTGATTTGAGAATTAATTATCGCTTTAGATAATTAAATAATTATTGATTTGAAATTTAATTATCGCTTGAGATAATTAAATATTTGTTGATTTTAGATTTAATTATCGCTTCAGATAATTAAATATTTGTTTATTCGAGATTTAATTATCGCTTTAGATAATTAAATAATTATTGATTTGAAATTTAATTATCGCTTGAGATAATTAAATATTTGTTGATTTTAGATTTAATTATTGCTTCAGATAATTAAATATTTGTTGATTCGAGATTTAATTATCGCTTGAGATAATTAAATAATTGTTGATTTGAAATTTAATTATCGCTTGAGATAATTAAATATTTGTTGATTTTGGATTTAATTATCGCTTGAGATAATTAAATATTTGTTGATTCGAGATTTAATTATCGCTTGAGATAATCAAATATTTATTGAATTCGAAATTTGATTATCGCTCGAGATAATCAAATATTTGTTGAATTTGAAGTTTGATTATCGCTTGAGATAATCAAATATTTATTGAATTTGGAATTTGATTATCGCTTGAGATAATCAATTATTTGTTGATTTGAGAAATTTGATTATCGTTTGTGATAATCGAATATTGGTTGATTTGAGAAATTTGATTATCGTTTTTGATAATCGAATATTTGTTGATTTGAGAAATTTGATTATCGTTTTTGATAATCGAATATTTGTTGATTTGAGAAATTTGATTATCGTTTTTGATAATCGAATATTTATTGATTTGAAATTTGATCATCGATTTTGATAATCGAATCTTTATTGATTTGAAATTTGATTATCGTCTTGATAAGTAGATAAGTAGATATTTGATGTTTTCTGATCGTCGTTTTTGATAATTTGATATTTGTTGATTGATTTTCTGACTATCGTTGGATGATTGGGTATTGCTGATGACTACATTTATTCGGTTTTGATTAATTTCTGATTATCTATTGATAGTTAGATTTTGTTGAAAATTTGCGAATCTCTTTATTGAGATTAAAAGATTTCTTTGGTATTTGTGTTCTCGATTCTTATTTTCTAGCATAACCAGTTTATGTTAGAAAATTTATTGTTAATGACGACCTTAATTATGAAAATTGCGGGGATGCAATTTTTATAAGGAGGGGAGTCTGTAACAACCGGGATTTTTGTAAATTTTAATTATCGACAAAATGATGATTTAATCTAGTTGACAATTGATATTGAGTTTTAAATTGTATTTTAAATTCTTTAATAAAATTGTTATACGTGGCTAGAGATTTTAAATCAATCTGAAATTCATTTTCTTTTGATTTGTATAATCCTCTATTAAACATTGTAAGTAGAGTAAATAAGAATTGTAAAATGTTGTTTGGGAATTTGAATCAAATTGATATTCTTTTAAACAATTTTCAAATGAGTGAAATGGGCTTTGTATTGTGAATCTAGACCATGTTTGTATTTCTTTGTTGCCGCTCTCTTTTGTCAAGGAGATATCGGTTCCCTTTTCATTTTTCGGGAAAACCCTAGATCTAAACGAAAAAAAATGGCGACATCGTTCGTTCCTCCCTCCTTCATTTTCGAATACCCGACCCAATTCATTTTCGCGTGGAAAACCCTAAGTCTAAGGAAAAAGAAATGGTGGCTCTGTCTTCTCGTTCGTTCCTCTTAGCTCGGAAATTTGGGCATGCTCGTCTCGTCGTCAAATTAGGGCTTCGTGCAATGTCAATCATTTGTGAACGATTGTGGCTGCTCCTCGATTAATCGAGTTCGACTTCGCCTTCTCGACTGGAAAAAGGTGAGTGAACGACCCTCACTCACATCTAATTTAAGCTCGTTATTCGTGAATCTTGTTGTTTACTTTCTCGGCTACCGCTGCTATGAACTTGAGTGGTTTACCACTCACATATAGTTCATATCATTTTCGGTGATTTCTGGCATGTGCTTATTCATGACTTGGGTATTTGATTATTTGAATTGTCAGTTGTTTATCTCAGCAGTTTCGTTTGGATGTTGATGTCTTCCTGACTTTGTTTTGCTGGTATATTCAGAAATTATTCGATTACCACGATTTTTATTCATTTCGTGGTTATTACAGTGTTGGATCCTTTTTGAGTTTGATCATTTTGATTACTGGCATTTTAATGGCTCCGTCCATTCAAAATGATTTACTTTGTTATGTGGTTGATGAGTTTGTTTGACTTGGCCAGATTTTCGTTGTATCCACTACTTGCTTGTAGTTGTCTCTGGTTGTAGTCTTCGTTCTACTGTTGCCTGGGCTTCTTTGTGTGTCACTACATATTTGATTGCACTGTCCACATGAGTTTGCTTTGATTTCATTCTTGAGCTTTTGCATTCGTGTACCTTTAGTTATATTCCTGGTAGTCTGATACTTGTTTCAGTTTGTTGTACACTACTCTTTTGATATTGCAGTCTTCACTCTGGCCATACTATATCCTTTCAGTTGAGCCTTGTTTAGTTGGTATAGCTTGCTTGATCCTTTTGTCTGCATACATCATTATAGATTCTTTTGAGTCGTGATGTTATCTGCCTTAATTCTGATATATGAATCTGGTTCTTGTTAGTATTTGGTTGTAGTCTAGTCGGATTAATGCATTTAGTTGCATCACTGATCCTTGCATTGTGGTTTCATGACTGCATTGCACTACTTCATGTATGGCTTTAGTTATGTTCCTGGTGTTCACGATACATCACTGTGTTGCCTCATTGTTTTCCAGTCTTCAGCCTGCATCATTGTTTTTTGTGATGCTTTGATTTGTTGCACTCAGTTGATTGTTGGTGCCTTCTTGAATTTCCAGTCTTGTTCATTAACCTTGTGTTGAACCTATCTGTATAATTGGGTTTGACCTTGTGTTTGATTCTGTACATTTCTCCGGCTTGACGTCTGTTTGTAGCCTCGCTCGTCTACTTGAGGCCTGGCATTTTATACCATCTCTGTTGATGTTGATTTGTTGAGCCGCATATATGATTTTCTCATTTGTGCATTCCTGTAGTTACTTGGGCTTGTTCTGTAGCTTGCTTTGACAATTGTATTTAGTTGTCATGTAATTCTCCTTGGCTTTGACATTGCTGAGTCTTTGCCTTTGGTATTATTTTGTGGTATTTACTTTAGTTTACTGTTATCTGAACTGTTGCCTCTGATCTTGTTTGGTATTGAATTAGACTGACCCGTGTATTATTTTCTTTTGAATTTAATACTCGGGTCAGACCTGAGTTATTCCAGGTTGTAGATTTCCTTCTTTGAGTTGCTGTTCGGGATTTGAAGACTTTTCACATCTTCTGAAGTTGTCAGTGTCATTTTGTAGTAGTCGTGTCATTGTATAGAACGATATGTATTCATGTATATTAGTCGATAATGTACGTGTATATATAACTTCTAGAGTCGACAATTGTAGTTGTATCGTATGTATTGTGTCAACTATGTATTAACTGACATCAGTTATATATTTATGAGACTTTTGTTTTTATATGTGTTCCGCATTTATATTATCTGTGTTATTGTTATATCTAATGTCCTAAACTATTATGAACTATCGTAGTTTGTTTTATACTGATAATTGGATATGTCGATGGGAGTAAATAAGTAATAGATGAAAAATAAAAAGTATATACCACTCCTATCGAGATAACCAATATTAGTGTAAGGCAAATTACGGATGGTCGCTCCTATCCAGCCTTATTCTTCGTAATAATAGACAGTGTTTCTTTTAATACTCTTTGTTATTATGAGCATAGAGGTGGGGCATCACAGCGGTAGTAGCTACTACGCGTTACCACCAGTCCGGATCCACAAACGGTATATCTAACCTGGCATTGCCTGCGTGTCGTGTTTATATGCCCTATCGCGCCTTCTACGAGTTTGTTTTGTACCATACCTATGGGGTGTCCTCTTGGTAAACCACCGATTTGGTCGAGCTTACGACATTGTATAGACTACATGAATATATAAAATGTGTTAAGGGGGATATGGGTAACTCCTTAACACTATTTCAATAGTTTACTTCACTATAGACATTATTTATGTAGCGTATTGTACTATGTATGTAGATAGTTTAATGGATCCTTAGAGGATGGGAATCCCAAACATCTTTTAAGTTATTTTGTATTTTAGTTGACATTTCACTTGAGTTGAATTCATTGGTATAAGAATGTTAATCCCGACTGGAGTGTTTTGTGTTTTGCTTTATGCTCGGGTCAGACGGAGTGTCAAAGCATTTGAGACTCGCCTTTGGAGCTTGGAGCTTTACTTGAAGATCTGTCTTATATCTATTCAGCTTTCAGTTATTCCAGTTTTTTCCAATTTATGTTCAGTCTTGTCGGTTATCTTTGTATTTGAGACTACTATGTATTTGTGATTTCAGTTGTATTTTGTTTTTAACTGTATGTTTATATAGTAGCTTCATGAACTATTATTTATCTATTTCGCTGCTTATTGTTGTAATACTCTGTGTCGGTGATTCTGTGATTGATTTAATTACTGTATATATTAAGTTTTGCCAAATATAAATTAACAATTTGTTGTTTTGAGCAATTCATGTCCGACATAAGTGGACGATTGAAGATTTGAATGGTTCGAAATACCAGGTCATTACAGGTGAAATTGGTTTGCAGCCTTGATATATTTTCTTTAGAGGTGTACTGGACGGTAAGTAGTCCCTTACCTTGTCATTGTATGGAATTCATTTGCCAATACATGCATTTATAGACTTAGTTATATACTAAATATGTTATTGAATGTAATTAATGTAACCATTCTTTCTATGATTAAATATTTATTTTGAAACCTAGACATTATTATAATATCACAAGGTTTCCTAAGAAATGGTTTGGTTATCGTAAGATAAATTTACGTCCGTGTTTCGGTGTGGCATGGTCTTACGATATACCTTTATTTTTGAAAGGGTTTTATAAATATAACAACCTATATGATTTGAGTTTCTCACATTTGTTTACAAGACTTGTCTGGGGGTTATTTTCTTATAAATCTTAGGTCATACCCAAGTACTTTTCCAAATCTAGCGATAGACGCTTAGAGTTTTTGGAAAGAAACTGGATGCCTCCAAAACCTGATGTATTTTATTTTCCACTACATTTTTTTTGTATTTATCAGCATTTGTAAGGACAAGATATTATAACTATCCAGGCTAATAGTAGGTTTGACTCTGTTTTGTTGTATGAATATTAATGTTTTTTTTGTAAAGATCACTTGGATATTATATATTATTCATCACAATGTGAGATTATGTTCTGTCTTTTCTTTTCTTTCACCTAACAATCTATCTTTCTATCGCCTTGATGTTCGGCACGTGAATAGTGTGGATGTATTAGTGTTGACTTTTGAGGGTCGAAATGGCAGGTCGTTACAGGGACCTAATTTATAAGTAATTATAAATAGAGATTTTCAATTAGTTAAACTTACTAACAAGAACTTGTTATCCATAGCACCTTTTACATTTTCCATTCTAATCTATTAATATGCATACTTTTATATCTTATTATGTAACGACCCGCCTTTTTGGCCATCGAAAGTCGACAATGAACACTTCCACTGTGTTCCAATGTCACCTATCCAATCGACAAAAGGGCAGATTGTTAGGGTAAATAAAAAGAAAAGAACAGAGAGTAGAGAAAAACATAATCTCATAGCGGAGATGACAAAATATAATATAACAAGGATAGTAGAAACCATCCCTCCAAACATACATAGTATATCAGAGTTAAAAAAAACCTTATCAGCTAGACAGTTATAAAATCCTGACTTTACAAATGCCGATAGGTATACAATACAATACAACGAAAAATTAAAATACTACAATAGGTGACTCTTCAGCTCCCCTTTCAAGACCTCTATAACACCATGGGAAACCTAGGAAAATACTCGGTCTGACCTGAGCATTATAATACAACAACACCCGGATCAGTCTGGGAATAGCGTGAGATAACTCAAATAATGGGGAAACGTATAAAAGTTCCATGAGACCACGTCTCTAACGCGGAATGGGATTACTTCACGAGAATAACATCCATGCAGGCAAGAGCGGAAATAAATATCAAGAACAAATCCAAATATGAATGAACATAAATAATATTAAACCGGACTTGATAGAATGGAAATAAACCGAGTAAAATCCAAACTGGACAAAATGGATAAAACAGGGAAAAGAGTACAACTTGATAATGTGGACTAAATAAGGTTACAATCCAAACTTGATAGAATGGATGGAATAAGGTAACAATCCAACTTGATATAATGGACTAAATCAATACTAAAATGCCATGATGAGGAGTTGGCTCTACTCGTGGAAATTTTAAGATGAAACAGATTCAGGGTTTTCGAATGAAATAAGGAAAGGAAATTTTTTAACAAACGAAAAGGGAGGTGCCCCACCCTTGAAATATACCTCTAGTAATATACTTCTGAGAAGCTCATATACTCTGTGACACTTCTCAGAAATACCAAGCCAGACCCCACCAGACCTTGTTGAGAATTCGAATACTTCCACATCTAAGTGCATAATCGAATCCAAACCAGATTAGATCTGAAAATACCCTTTTGATGGGAGCAACCTCACATAACTTGGCTTCCTCTCGCACTTTCGATTTAGCCATTTTAGAAAAAGGATATCAATGCTAAACGGGGCAATAAATCATCTTAGAATGACAATAATAAAGTATCTAAACTAACCGATAGCTGAGATACCAAATATCGAGGATATAAAATGATCGTATATGGAAATTAAGTCTTGTATACTTATTACAGCTTATTGAATTCAAACCTCTACATTTTCTTGGTTAATAATAATAATGGACAAGTCAAGGTAGTGTTACCTAAAAGTCATGTCCAATGATTATTCTTAACTTTCGAAATAGTGACAAGTTCACTTCTTCGATGTTTAGTGCTAAATATACAAATAAATCGCATCCATATAAGTGATTCTTTAAAGAAATTAATTCATTTCCATAAATGAACTAACCTTTTTCTTTTTAATATGAACTGAACTTGTTCTTGACTTCCATATTTCCATATTGGTAAAACACTTTAGAATTAGTTCCTAATTGTTAAAACATTAAGGGAATAAATTTTCTAAGTGCGCGACCCCGAACGCCTAAACTAACATTAGGCTGAACACTAGAAGATTATCCAACTTAACATCAATATAATCGAGTTCCAATTCCTTTTTATAACTTTAAAACAATATTAATTGCCCCGAAAGATAGTTAATTACGTTTAAAATCTCTTTTAAATAAACAAATCCATTATCTTTAATAAAATAGATAATTATTTCCAAACACTTTTATAACTTTGGTAAATTAACTTTAAAAATCTTTATTAAATTGGTTTATTAACTTTAAATCACTGTGTTCAAGAAATTTTATTATATTGGTTAATTTACTTTAGTCACTTTTATTAAATCGATTAAGTAACTTGAAATATCATTAATTACAAAGATTAATTAAATTCAAATAATCATTAGTTAAAATAAATAAATCAGCTCAAACACCATTTATTAAAATTATAAGTTATTTTAAATTCCGTTAATTAAAACAATTAATTAAGTTCAAATAATCATAAATTAATTGGATTAATCAAATTCAAACTCTATTAGTCAAAACGATAAATTAAAAACATCATTTGTAAAAATGATTTATTTAATTATAAAACGTCGTTAACTAAAATGATTTAAATAAATTCCAAATCTCATTAGTTAAAATAGTTAATTAAATTTAAAACAATCATAAATTTAAATGATCAATTAAATTCAAATATAATTAATTAAAATGATTATCAAATTCAATTATCATTAGTTAAAATGATTATCAATTTTAATTATCATTAATTAAATTAATTAATTAATTAGACTGCATTATCAGTAATTAGAATAATTAATTAATTAAACTCAAATAATCATTAGTTAAAACGATTAATTAAGTATAAACATCATTAGCTAAAATGATTAATTAAATCTAATGATAAACCAATTTTAAAACACCATAAATTAAATTGGTTAATTAAATTATAATAGTTTCTATAAATATACCTTTTAAAATGTTAAGCTTTCACTAATCATACACTCTAAAAATCATTTTCCTTATCTTAAAGATTTAAACCTAATAGCCGAACATAGCAATTTATTTACTTGTATGTTTTTTTAACTTTTAGGTGATGGATTTCTTTTAGAAGTAATTCAAAAGTAGTGAAAATTAGGTTAAAGGGCTTCTCATTCTACGGTAATAAGTTTAAAGGACAACGCTTCTGAATAATTAGTTTTAAGGATAATTTACAGAAAAATGATAAATTCATTTTTCTTTTAAAGTTATACAGGAAAATGATAAATTCATTTATCATTATTTCTCTATAACTAAAAATGATAACTTCATTTATCGTTTTCTTGTAAATTGTCCTTAAAACTAATTTTTCAGAGGTGCTGTCCTTAAAACTTATTATCATGCACAAAGAAGCCCTTTGAGTGAAAATCTCCTTCAAAAGTACATCAAGCAATAAAGAGCCACTTTCACAGATTCAATGAAGTAAAGAAAAAATGAAAATTATTAAACTTTGTAACAATAATTAGCTTCTAAACCCCTGTTGTAACTGAAAGTTCTATAAAATTCATTTGTTTTTTTAAAACTTGGAAATTTTTTCTCTGGTGCAAGCTGATCATACGGATGGTTTTGAGAATGTCCTGTCTGGGTATTTGCTCCTCCATCTGTTTGATAGCTTAGCTCAGTTTTCGTAGTGTTGTATTGTTAATATATGGAATTGATATGTACTCTTTTTCTTTATAAGGCAACCATATAGGTTATGGGGGTTGTAAGGTTTTAATGAGGCATATCAAGGAAGTATATGATTTCTACCTTTATTTATAAAGTACCTTTTTTCCAAAAAAAAAACTTGGAAATTTAATGTAAAACATTTGCTTTGTCTTTGTAGTGTCAAAAAAGTCAAGCTATGCAACTAGAAGCTTTTTTTCGAACCTAAACATATTATTATTTATAATTTCAAAGGCAAAGCATAATATAGTTATTGTAAACTTTCAGTTAGAAACTTCTATTGCATATATAATTGAGTGTTTCCTTCATAAATTGATCATTCACCAATAATTGGACAATGATCCGTGTGCATCAAAATAAATCAACAATATTTCTACAAATTCCTAAAAAAAGGATAGATGAAAATAAAATAGGAAGTGTAGAAATCATAAATTTTAACTTTAATTAAACAATAATAACAAAAATCAGCTATAGTTCAAATTCCCGAAAGTAAAAATTGATCGTCTAATTAAACTTAAGTGCATTACATTTTTTTACCGAATATTATTATTGGTGGATAAAATGTGGAATCGGTTTTCATACAAACCATAAACTTTATGATACCGTTTTATTGAATACCAGTACTTGTAGAAGATGCAGTTACCTATAATGGACCAACTTTGAGTTACAAAAATTAGTTCTTATACATGCATTGTAATTCTTACACTAAATTAACATAAAATTAATCAAAGTATTAAGGTATTCAGGTATCTTTAAAACCACTTTTGCTAATGGTAGTCTTATTTTTTTTATAAGGTGAAACTTTACTAACACTTCTATTGGAATAGGAAGTTATATAAAATTTTAAATTTTGATTTGTTGAAATGAAAATTTGGGAAGTCTTATCGAACTCATGAAACTATAAACTAACAATGTGTTAAGAGAAACAAATTAATCACATGAAAACAAATTACTAAGACTATTAGAACAAATTTGGAAGTCTACAAAATGCTAACTGATAATGTAAAATTTTGATATGTTGAAGTAGAAAATTTGAGAGTAAAACCCATAAAGTTGTAATGTAAGGTAACAACCTTGTTAAGAGAATCATCACAAATATAGAGACTACTACACACTAAATTTGAAAGTTTACAAAATGTTCTTTATTTTCCAGAATAATATAATTGTGATTTAAACATAGTAACAAATTAATCAGATCAGAAAAAAAAATGTTAAGGCTATTATAGATCAAATAATTTTTATTCTCAAATTAACTAATTATGAAAATAAAACTAGAAATTACTTGTGAGTTTATATTGAAGAGTTGCAAATAACCGATGAGAATTATGGGAAGTATATAGAAAAGCAAACATCCATAATGGATGGTTATTGGAGGACGTTTAAAATTCTTAGAAGGAAAATATAAAACTTAAATGTTTAATATGGAAGAATCTTGTCTAGATAAAGTGTGAAGAAATAGGAAAGGGCTAGGAACATAAATTTGTGCAGAAATTTGAGGATTTTGTTTCTATTTTCCAATTTTTACTTGAGCTATAACCTTTTGTATTTCATGAGAATTCAACACTTACTTTTCTAAAATTTATAAAAAAAAGGAATACAAAGTGTCAATGATTCAAGTTAATTAAATACTAACTTTTAACCCATGCTTACCATATGATTGACTTTTAAATTCCTATTTAAAGCCTAATCCAAAAATAATCATGAAATATTCAAAATCAGAATTCCTAAGTAGTTACTGTACGCATATATAGAAAATTACAAAATATGTAACGTTTCGACTTTTCGTCGCTCGAAAATCGACATTAATACATTCACTGTATCAACTGCCGAGCAATCGAATGCCGGAAAACCGAATTGTTATGGAGAAAAAGAAGAGGTAGAAGAAGACAGAAGAAAAAGAAAGAAGAAACAACAGAAAAACATAGAAACAGAAAACAATATCAGAATCTCACATTCGCAGCGGAACAACATATAATAGATAAATGAATAATCTTTTAAAACAAAGAACTATATCATTTTATACATTACATCATCATCAGAGTTTACAACAACAATATACAACATACTGGACAGTTATATAAACTTGTCCTCATACAGAATACACAGCGGAATAAATAATATCATATACAAGTGGTACGTCTAGTCATCCAGCTCGCCACTTGAGCTCCATAGCATCTCCTGAATCCAGAATAATCTAATAACCTAACTCTAGACTGCCCGTGTGGAAATTGGTGGGCACCCAGAGTTTAGGAAGGAAACAATAAACTCCAGGTCAGTCATGGTGACTGGTGTGAGAACTAAAACAGTTTATCTTTCAAACACACAACAAAAGAATTTTAACATTGAAACCCGCAATGCTTTTGGAAAATGAAACTACCATAAGACCTCCCACCACACACACAATGAAATCATAGACTTGGAGGAGATTTCTTCTTATGATAGTAAAAAATGCTTACTACGCAAAACAAATCATTTTTGATATTATTACTAGTGCATAGTGTAAATCCTTTACAAAATATAATATTAATCTTAGCCAGCATAGGTACCATTATATTATGCCTGCTATAGCTGCCTCCTGAGGAGACAGGTTATACAATTTCAATCGTAAAGGGTTCATATTGTTTCTTTGGATTTTCCAACAAATGGTCAGGCTAAGGAACTTCCTATGCCATGTAGGAAACGCCTCTGGCTGGACGCTCCGAGAGAGAAACTGCTCTCTTCCAACAAGGCCGGGTTACCCCTGTAACTAGGTAACTCACGAATATGTCATCCCCCGGTCCTTTGGGACATTTATCCGAGCGCTCGGTAACCAACATCACACATAATAAATAAGGTGTGTCCACATGAGTAAGTATCTGGGCTCCATACCATGATACCACCCCTTTCCAGAAGGAAATGACATACCCTAAAGGGCGCGACCCTTATAACCTTGCTGCAACATTCCTGTTTCGACCATTTCCGGGTTGTTGAGGCCCTGACGAAGTCTCGTCCACAAAGCTACGCTTTATACAAAAGCTATACTTTGGGTCAAACAAATGATCAAAGTAATGATCACAAAGATAAATGATCAAACAAATGATCATATCACAAATGATCAAACAATGATCATTTCACGGCAACACTCAGCATGTCACATTACCAAATTGGGAATATATCGCTGATAACCTTCAACTACATAACCTCTGAGCTCGTACGTCTCAGAGAAGGGTGTTAAGCTAAGAGAATAAATTCTCCGTCACCAACAGAAATGTATTTGAAAGAAATCAGCTTTACATCTCAAAACGTAATGTCAGACATGTAACCATACAAGTCTGTTTCGGGTTCGAACAGAACCGAAGGCACTTCCAAAGAGGCCCTTGAAATCCGAATATTCACAATCCCGATAAAACTTCCCATCACAAAGGAAATCTCTATACCGTAGCTAACAGTGCAGAGACAATCGATAGGTCATCCTATCGTTTTCACAAACATCCGGTCTTCACCACCGGTCTTCAATACGATCCATATCGTCGTATCACAAATTCGGAATGGGTTATATGACCCAAAGGTCCTTTCTCGGCTAACCCGAATAGTGAGCGCTTATTCAAAAATAAGTGTGGCATTCAAATTCAAGCAAATCACAACAAATACCCATTCAAGGTAATTATTGATAGTCAGTTATTTAACTATCAATAGGTCTGCACAACATCATCAGATTCCAAATAATTTTCCAAATTATTTATCTTCCAAAAATATCTTTACAAGATATATAATTTGCACACTTCAACTATTTGAAAACAATTTCAAATCAATTTCCACATTTCAATTTATGTTTGAAGATAAAATCTCAAAACATTTCACTTCATATTGGAAAAACATTTCCATACCTATTTAATAATAGGTAATTCACAAATCCATTTATTTTCAACATTTGAAAATATTCAATATACTTAAATCAAAATTAAGTATATATTTCATTCTTTAAGGAAACATTCTCTTAAACACATTTATTTGAGTCAAAACGAATGTTGCGTAAAACATCGTTACGACGACCCAAAATCACTAGTATAGGGATTCGAAATTTAGATAGATATATAAATCCCAATACTATATAAAACATTTCCTTTCGGAAACCATTTACTATAAGAACAGTGTTATAGTTCACCATTTCCTTATTCCTTGAAACGTTTATTTCAGCAATAAATGTTGAAATCTATGTTTTCGATACTTAACACGTTTTAAAACATCTTTTAAAACAATTACTTCATTCGTAATATCACTTCTCCAAAAACATATCCATTTTATCTAATAATATATTCATTGTCCAAAATTGTGAATATAATTCGTTATCCAAACTCAACATTTCTACACATTTTATTTAAAGGATTATCCACTGTCCAAAATCGTGGATAAAATTCCCAACCAAACTCTTATTATTACAACATTTAACTTAAAGGATAATTCGCTGTCCAAAATCATGAATATATCCCCTTCATTAAACTTCAATGTTTAATTTATCAAATTCAATTGGTTTCGGATTTATAAAACAATGTTTATAAATTCACATCTATATTTATAAAATCTTCGATTATAAAATCCCTTTTATAAATCAATTCAATTTATAACTCAACTTTATAACCAAAATCCGATTTATAAGCTAATTATTTATAAATCCTTTATTTTACAAAATCTATTCATTTCATAACTTCACAATTTATAAATCTATAAATTTTATTCACTTGTGAAATCCATTTATACTTCATTCTAATACTTATAAAATTCGTTTTATAATTCCAATATCTTCAATTTATAAATATCAATTTTATAAATCTTTTATATAAATCGTTTATAATTTTTTTTTCAAGAATCCCAATTTAAACCATTTTATAAATTAATCAACTATTTATTTCAAAAATCACTTTTCGCTTATATTTCACAAATCTCATAATTTTCATAACACGAAAATTATAACATTTATTTATTTAAAATGTATCAATTCCAAAATTCAATAAAACGTATACTTTCAAAAATCCCTTTAAAAATCCCTTTAAAATCAAAATCGTTATCTTAAACTTCAAAAATGGATGTGATGATGCAACAGCACCAAATAGTTAATCACAACATCCAAATATCATATATCATCATATGATAACAGAATATACAACAATATTTGTAAATAAATCACTACGGTGAGGAATCCAGTCGGATCCCTCCAACCTGTTTCCCTACATCCACAGATGTTAGCACAATACCAATTTCACATCAATGTGAAATTATCGCGGTATATGGGATTTATAAATATTATCCGCTATTATGCGGCGCAATAGGGTCTCATCCGCTATACAATGCGGGAAACCAACTCCAATATATACATATGCCAATATATATATATATATATTGTTATATACATAAATAATACCAATTCCACTTCAATGTGAAATTATCGCGGTATATGTTTTTAATAAATAACCTCCGCTTAATAATGGCGTATAATGTCTATTTATCACAATAAATAGCAATCATCATTCAATCCACACAATCAAGCAATTTTAAATCTAACTATTTAAAATTTAAATCGAAACAAAACATTCGATTGAGTGAGAAGTTCTCCCTTTGCTTTTAAAACGGTTGTAACGTTTTATTTCGAATAAAATTAAACGGATGTTTAATTTTACCCGAAATTTTCACTAACTCTGATCGCTGCCAATCTAGTTTCATAGCGTAGTGCTCGACCATACGATTCCAACGCAACTGGTTTTGTCCAAAACGGACCTCGTATGACAAAGATACAACATTTCAAAGTTAATACGAATTTATATAAATTAATTTGCAATTTATTTTAAATTTTAAACCCAACCCATCATCATAGCCGTTCATTCCAGGTCACGAAATCAAGGTCGAGGGTTTGTTACTTCTTCCTGTTCGAACGTCTCGTTCGTGAAACCCATATACGCTTCGCAATCCTCCAGGTCGCAACCACCACGACGAACCAGGGTCCATCACTCCACCACCGTTCAATAGCATGTCGCCTCCCCTACTCACGTCTATGACCATGTGGCACTCGGCCATCCCCCTAGTGCGCAAAACGAGGTTGAACGGCCGGCCTTTGTGGCGAAATTCTGGTCGATCCACTACATAATACTTGATCACCACCGTTCACTTTGTAGAACTCGAGCTACTCTCCGACTTTCCAGTTGGGAGTTTTGCGAATCGATGCGTGGATTTGGAGGATTTGGAGGAGAAAGAACGTAATTTTCTGGCCCTTGGTTTCTAAGGGTGGCGGCTGGCTCTCAAAACCCTAGGGTTTCAGCTCGATTCGCGTATATATATACATAGAACCCAATTATATTATTATTAAATTCTCTTTAAAGCAACTTTTCAAACGATCTCCAAACAACGCATGCCGACAGGCGTTTCTAAGGTTTACCCCACGTTCCGAACACAATGGAACGTGTTTCGGAGGCTAATTCGATCGTCTATGCGAGTTACGGAATTAAACGATCAAATTTAAATTAAACCGATTTAAACCGATTTCGATGCGTTTTGGCTTGCCCCGGACAAACCGTACATCCGATTGAAACGACATTTGAAATCTCACAATAATTTCACATTACGGATCTGATGAAACTAGTTTCGTCGAAATCCGAGACTTTTTGAAAAATGGTTATTTTAACTCGCCAAATAAATATTAAAACAATTTCGATGCGTTTCGAGCTGCCACGGTCAAACGACAACTCCGATTGCTACAAAAATTGAAATCCGATAATAACAAACTATTACGGATCTAATGGAACTAGTTTCGTCCAATTCTGAGACTGTCCCAAAAATGGCTAATTTCACTAGTCGATTAAATATTAAAATATTCAATTTTCACAAATTTATTTTAAATTCAATTTTAAAGGTTCTACAACATCACTATAACTTCAATATGATTTAATATAACTTTATAAATCATTTTCATTCACGTTAAACCCAATTTCAATTATTTCTGGAATTTCAACTATTAAATTATCGATTTAGTTATCCAATTAAATCCATATATTCGAATTTTAAATTGTTCGACTTAATTAATTCCACTTGTTAATATTTAAAATCAATTAAATATACGAATTTTAATATCAGAAATTCTGGGTCGTTACAAACTTCCCCACTTAAAAGAATTTCGTCCTCGAAATTACCAAGTAAGAAAAATTCACAAAATCTATTAACTTTCCAGAAATCCACTTAATGTAAATCTTATATTCACCTTTTCCAAAACCTTTAACTTCAACCAAAACAGTGGTTTCCATTTTCTAGTTCAATTCCTATATTTTCATTACAATTTAGAAATTAACCTTTCATTAACAAAAATTTCCAAAATTTCCCAAAAATTTTCTAACGCCTTAAATTTCCAAAAAAATTTGCCAGCGTCTCCTTTGCACGGTTCGATCGTAGTAGGATCACAATTGACATAATATGTATACATCGACCCACCCGGTCAGAAAAGCAGAAAATAGTTCATATTTCCTTTTTTTATTGTGTAGGCGTACCTTTTTAGCATTTTTAAGCAAAGCAGTTATTTATTTAGCATATTAGCGCAACCAAACCAACCGATCGGTAGCCACCGCACCTGTACTTACTCAATTTAAATATGTAAGTAACATATATATAAAGTTATTAACAATTTACTTTTTTAAACAACTACGACATTTGCATATAAAAAGAAATGCATACTAAACAAGTTTTATAAGCAACTTATAAAATTTCAACATCACTTGTACTTGTTTACAACCAATTCGTATACAATGACATTCAATTATTCATTTTCAATTAGTTTACATTCACTAATTTAAATTCAAATTGGTTCACTTTCAATTCAAATCAATTTCTATTTAAATTTACTTCACTTTCAATTTAAATCCAATTACATAGCTTTTAATTTTGCTAATTCAATTTCATTAACACTAATGAATTATACTACAATCAACCAACAATCATATAACATTCAATGTATATTCTACACAACCAAATAAATTCAATTTACTTTACATTCAATTTGGTTCAACACTTTTTAATTCCAATTGGTTGATATTAAATTGACTGATATTCAATTATTCAACTTCCAATAACATTAGCTTTTTAATGAATTAACATTTATATTCATTATTTCATATCAATTTACTTACATTCGATTGATTAACATTCAATCCATTCATTCAATTCAATTGCTACTTCATTTAACAAATAAAGTTGAATTTTATTTATATAACTCAAGTTCACATTCATTTAATAAATTCACTTTATTAATTTACTTTGATATCAAAATCAATTTCATTCAACATCACTTAAGTTATATTCCATTTCAAACATCATTTGTTCAAATTAACTTAAGTTTCCACTTATAAATCCAATTCAGATTCCAATTCTATTTAACTTTTACCAAAGTCAAATTTATTATCTCATATTATAAGTTCAAAACTTGATTACTTATATTCAACAATCACAACTTAGATTTTATTGATTCACTTATACTTATTTTAATTTAACCCCATCCTTAAGTTAAATTTATTCTATCAAAAATTCAAATGGTATAAGTATCAACTCATTTATCATTCCCATAAATATTTTAAATAGGATTCCAGAGTCTTTTCAACCTTTCAAAACCATTTTGAAATCAATTCAATTTACCTTTTGAATTTCCAAAACCAAATCCAAATTTTCCAAACAACTTTCATTTAAAATAATCAAGCAGCAATTCCTCCTTTGGAAACCCGAAAATGAACACCAATGATGTCGCGATCATCATCAGAATTATTTTCCAGTGATCTGAAAAGAGTTTAGAGCTTTCATCTTTCCAAAATAATTTCCCAAAATATCAAATCCTTTCAAAACACTTCTCTGGAATTTTATTTCAGATTATAAATCACATTTATAAATCTTTTACTTATAAAATTTCACTTCTATATATAAGATTATTTTTCCATTGTATATCATATTAATTATAATTCCATACATTATAATTCATTTTCTTATATAATTTATTCTTTCACAATTGTTGTTGTCATTTAACTTATTCAAACACTTTTATTAACTTATATATATTTATATTTTCAACAACCAAACAATCAATTCATATATATACTTCAATAATTTCTGAAAATTATTTCTTTATATACAAAATGTAATCGAGGTAAAATTATTTCATTTACCCAATTTAAAACAATATCGTGCTGAATTGTTCTATATAAGTGTTTAGAGATCCCTATCGATAGAGTTGTACGGACTATACCGACCAGAATCCATATACCACTTAATAAACCAATCATCACAATATAAAACAATTTTATATTCACTAACAAATACGCACTCGTATCTATTATTACACTCAACTCATTCTAGAGTACTACTGACTCTATCTCTAATGAGTAACACCCAACAGAGCCATGGTTGTCCCTTAACCATATGCTCTGATACCAAATGTAAGGTTTCGACTTTTCGTCGCTCGAAAATCGACATTAATACATTCACTGTATCAACTGTCGAGCAATCGAATGCCGGAAAACCGAATTGTTATGGAGAAAAGGAAGAGGTAGAAGAAGACAAAAGAAAAAGAAAGAAGAAACAACAGAAAAACATAGAAACAGAAAACAATATCAGAATCTCACATTCGCAGTGGAACAACATATAATAGATAAATGAATAATCTTTTAAAACAAAGAACTATATCATTTTATACATTACATCACCACCAGAGTTTACAACAACAACATACAACATATTGGACAGTTATATAAACTTGTCCTCATACAGAATACACAGCGGAATAAATAATATCATATACAAGTGGTACGTCTCGTCATCCAGCTCGCCACTTGAGCTCCATAGCATCTCCTGAATCCAGAATAATCTAATAACCTAACTCTAGACTGCCCATGTGGAAATTGGTGGGCACCCAGAGTTTAGGAAGGAAACAATAAACTCCAGGTCAGTCATGGTGACTGGTGTGAGAACTAAAACAGATTATCTTTCAAACACACAACAAAAGAATTTTAACATTGAAACCCGCAATGCTTTTGGAAAATGAAACTACCATAAGACCTCCCACCACACACACAATGAAATCGCAGACTTCGAGGAGATTTCTTCTTATGATAGTCAAAAATGCTTACTACGCAAAACAAATCATTTTTGATATTATTACTAGTGCATAGTGTAAATCCTTTCCAAAATATAATATTAATCTTAGCCAGCATAGGTACCATTATATTATGCCTGCTATAGCTGCCTCCTGAGGAGATAGGTTATACAATTTCAATCGTAAAGGGTTCGTATTGTTTCTTTGGATTTTCCAACAAATGGTCAGGCTAAGGAACTTCCTATGCCACGTAGGAAACGCCTCTGGCTGGACGCTCCGAGAGACAAACTGCTCTCTGCCAACAAGGCTGGGTTACCCCTATAATTAGGTAACTCACGAATATGTCATCCCCCGGTCCTTTGGGACCTTTATCCGAGCGCTCGGTAACCAACATCACACATAATAAATAAGGTGTGTCCACATGAGTAAGTATCTGGGCTCCATACCATGATACCACCCCTTTCCAGAAGGAAATGACATACCCTAAAGGGCGCGACCCTTATAACCTTGCTGCAACATTCCTGTTTCGACCATTTCCGGGTTGTTGAGACCCTGACGAAGTCTCGTCCATAAAGCTACGCTTTATACAAAAGCTATGCTTTGGGTCAAACAAATGATCAAAGTAATGATCACAATGATAAATGATCAAACAAATGATCATATCACAAATGATCAAACAATGATTATTTCACAGCAACACTCAGCATGTCACATTACCAAATTGGGAATATATCACTGATAACCTTCAACTACATAACCTCTGAGCTCGTACGTCTTAGAGAAGGGTGTTAAGCTAAGAGAATAAATTCTCCGCCACCAATAGAAACGTATTTGAAAGAAATCAGCTTTACATCTCAAAACGTAATGTCAGACATGTAACCATACAAGTCTGTTCCGGGTTCGAACAGAACCGAAGGCACTTCCAAAGAAGCCCTTGCAATCCGGATATTCACAATCCCGATAAAACTTCCCATCACAAAGGAAATCTCTATACCGTAGCTAACGGTGCAGAGACAATCGATAGGTCATCCTATCGTTTTCACAAACATCCGGTCTTCACCATCGGTCTTCAATACGATCCATATCGTCGTATCACAAATTCGAAATGGGTTATATGACCCAAAGGTCCTTTCCCGACTAACCCGAATAGTGGGCGCTTATTCAAAAATAAGTGTGGCATTCAAATTCAAGCAAATCACAACAAATACCCATTCAAGGTAATTATTGATAGTCGGTTATTTAACTATCAATAGGTTTGCACAGCATCATCAGATTCCAAATAATTTTCCAAATTATTTATCTTCCAAAAATATCTTTACAAGGTATATAATTTCCACACTTCAACTATTTGAAAACAATTTCAAATCAATTTCCACATTTCAATTTATCTTTGAAGATAAAGTCTCAAAATATTTCACTTCATATTGGAAAATCATTTCCATACCTATTTAATAATATGTAATTCACAAATCCATTTATTTTCAACATTTGAAAATATTCAATATACTTAAATCAAAATTAAGTATATATTTCATTCTTTAAGGAAACATTCTCTTAAACACATTTATTTGAGTCAAAACGAATGTTGTGTAAAACATCGTTACGACGACCCAAAATCACTAGTATAGAGATTCGAAATTTAGATAGATATATAAATCCCAATACTATATAAAACATTTCCTTTCGGAAACCATTTACTATAACAACAGAGTTATAGTTCACCATTTCCTTATTCCTCGAAACGTTTATTTCAGCAATAAATGTTGAAATCTATGTTTTCGATACTTAACACGTTTTAAAACATCTTTTAAAACAATTACTTCATTTCGTAATATCACTTCTCCAAAAACATATCCATTTTATCTAATAATATATTCACTGTCCAAAATCGTGAATATAATTCGTTATGCAAACTCAACATTTCTACACATTTTATTTAAAGGATTATCCACTGTCCAAAATCGTGGATAAAATTCCCAAC
This sequence comes from Allium fistulosum, assembly GCA_030737815.1. Lineage (NCBI taxonomy): Eukaryota > Viridiplantae > Streptophyta > Magnoliopsida > Asparagales > Amaryllidaceae > Allium > Allium fistulosum. The sequence goes on along the minus strand of CM060907.1, from coordinate 415,208,118 downwards.
CAAACTCTTATTATTACAACATTTAACTTAAAGGATAATTCGCTGTCCAAAATCATGAATATATCCCCTTCATTAAACTTCTATGTTTAATTTATCAAATTCAATTGGTTTCGGATTTATAAAACAATGTTTATAAATTCACATCTATATTTATAAAAGCTTCGATTATAAAATCCCTTTTATAAATCAATTCAATTTATAACTCAACTTTATACCCAAAATCCGATTTATAAGTTAATTATTTATAAATCCTTTATTTTAAAAAATCTATTCATTTCATAACTTCACAATTTATAAATCTATAAATTTTATTCACTTGAGAAATCCATTTATACTTCATTCTAATACTTATAAAATTCGTTTTATAATTCCAATATCTTCAATTTATAAATATCAATTTTATAAATCTTTTATATAAATCGTTTATAATTTTTTTTTCAAGAATCCCAATTTAAACCATTTTATAAATTAATCAACTATTTATTTAAAAAATCACTTTTCGCTTATATTTCACAAATCTCATAATTTTCATAACACGAAAATTATAACATTTATTTATTTAAAATGAATCAATTCCAAAATTCAATAAAACGTATACCTTCAAAAATCGCTTTAAAAATCCCTTTAAAATCAAAATCGTTATCTTAAACTTCAAAAATGGATTCGATGATGCAACAACACCAAATAGTCAATCACATCATCCAAATATCATATATCATCATATGATAACAGAATATACAATAATATTTGTAAATAAATCACTACGGTGAGAAATCCAGTCGGATCCCTCCAACCTGTTTCCCTGCATCCACAGATGTTAGAACAATACCAATTTCACATCAATGTGAAATTATCGCGGTATATGGGATTTATAAATATTATCCGCTATTATGCGGCGCAATAGGGTCTCATCCGCTATACAATGCGGGAAATCAACACCAATATATACATATGCCAATATATATATATATATATATATATATATATTGTTATATACATAAATAATACCAATTCCACTTCAATGTGAAATTATCGCGGTATATGTTTTTAATAAATAACCTCCGCTTAATAACGGCGTATAATGTCTATTTATCACAATAAATAGCAATCATCATTCAATCCACACAATCAAGCAATTTTAAATCTAACTATTTAAAATTTAAATCGAAACAAAACATTTGATTGAGTGAGAAGTTCTCACCTTTGCTTTTAAAACGGTTGTAGCATTTTATTTCGAATAAAATTAAACGGACGTTTAATTTTACCCGAAATTTTCACTGACTCCGATCGTTGCCAATCCAGTTTCATAGTGTAGTGCTCGGCCATACGATTCCAACGCAACTGGTTTCGTCCAAAACGGACCTCGTATGACAAAGATACATCATTTCAAAGTTAATACGAATTTATATAAATTAATTTGAAATTTATTTTAAATTTAAAACCCTACCCATCATCATAGCCGTTCATTCCAGGTCACGAAATCAAGGCCGAGGGTTTGTTTCTTCTTCCTGTTCGAACGTCTCATTCATGAAACCCATATACGCTTCGCAATCCTCCAGGTCGCAACCACCACGACGAACCAGGGTCCATCACTCCACCACCGTTCAACAGCACGTCGCCTCCCCTACTCACGTCTATGACCATGGGGCACTCGGCCATCCCCCTAGCGCGCAAAACGAGGTTGAACGGCCGGCCTTTGTGGCGAAATTCTGGTCGATCCACTACATAATACTTGATCACCACCGTTCACTTTGTAGAACTCGAGCTACTCTCCGACTTTCCAGTTGGGAGTTTTGCGAATCGATGCGTGGATTTGGAGGATTTGGAGGAGAAAGAACGTAATTTTCTGGCCCTTGGTTTCTAAGGGTGGCGGCTGGCTCTCAAAACCCTTGGGTTTCAGCTCGATTCGCGTATATATATACATAGAACCCAATTATATTATTATTAAATTCTCTTTAAAGCAACTTTTCAAACGATCTCCAAACAACGCATGCCGACAAGCATTTCTAAGGTTTACCCCGCGTTCCGAACACAATGGAACATGTTTCGGAGGCTAATTCGATCGTCTATGCGAGTTACGGAATTAAACGATCAAATTTAAATTAAACCGATTTAAACCGATTTCGATGCGTTTTGGCTTGCCCCGGACAAACCGTACATCCGATTGACACGAAATTTGAAATCTTACAATAATATCACATTACGGATCCGATGAAACTAGTGTCGTCGAAATCCGAGACTTTTTAAAAAATGACTATTTTACTCGCCAAATAAATATTAAAACAATTTCGATGCGTTTCGAGCTGCCACGGTCAAACGACAGCTCCGATTGCTACAAAAATTGAAATCCGATAATAACAAACTATTACGGATCCAATGGAACTAGTTTCGTCCAATTCTGAGACTGTCCCAAAAATGGCTAATTTCACTAGTCGATTAAATATTAAAATATTCAATTTTCACAAATTTATTTTAAATTCAATTTTAAAAGTTCTATAACATCACTATAACTTCAATATGATTTAATATAACTTTATAAATCATTTTCATTCACGTTAAACCCAATTTCAATTATTTCTGGAATTTCAACTATTAAATTATCGATTTAGTTATCCAATTAAATCCAGATATTCGAATTTTAAATTATTCGACTTAATTAATTCCACTTGTTAATATTTAAAATCAATTAAATATACAAATTTTAATATCAGAAATTCTGGGTCGTTACAAAATAGGTAAAAAGTTGCATGAACATTCAGCATAGACAATTTTTTTACAAGAAAATATTCTCTAGGACAAAATTATAGGTTTTTTTATTACCTAGAACAGCCCACCAATATTTTATTCCCAAAGACAAAAGTGTTAAAATATTTTAAAAAGCCCTATCTGTTGCCGCACGCTTTCTCCTTTTCTTCTTCGATCTTATTATTCTTCTTCTTTAATTCTTCTTCGCTTTCTCTTCTACATGTAACGATCCAGAATTTCAATCATTTGAATTTGGAATATTTAATTGATTTTAACTATTGAAAAGTTAATTTTATAATTAACTAACTTGAATTTCAAATATTGCGACTTATTAGGTAATTAAATTGTTAAATTTAATATTTTGAATTGTTTAAATAATTGGATCTTGAATTTAATATGAATAAAAATGATTCTGGAGGTTGATTTAAATTCTATTTGAATAAAGAGTATAGTAAACTTTTAAATTTGATTTAGAAGTGATTAAACAGATTTTGGAAATAACTTGTTTTAATTAACGTGTGAAAATAGCCTTCCGGGCACTATCTCAGATTTCGACGAAACCAGTTTCATTGGATCCGTAATAATGAATTATTATATGCCATCAAATTTCATTGTGACTGGACATATCGGCTGGTCGTGCGAGTTCGAATCACGTAGAAATTAATTAAAGGAATTTAAATTAATATAATTTGATTTGAAAAGTTAACTTCTGTATATGATAGAATTGGCTCTCGATATATATTCCATTGTGTCCGGAATTGGGCAATAACATATAAAATGGCAGGGCATGCTTTCTTTGAAGTTTGAAATTTTTAGGAATGAATAGTGCCTTAAAGTTTTCTATATAAGGGCATTAACTTTCTTCATTCGCTAAAAACCCTAACATTAAAGCTCCAGCCACCATTTCCTAAACCTTAACATCAACGGCCCATGTTTCTCAACACAATCAAGGCCAAATTAGCCAAAACCTTCAACATGAAATTTGCTGCTCTCATCTTCACGAACCAATCCATATACCACTTAATAAACCAATCATCACAATATAAAACAATTTTATATTCACTAACAAATACGCACTCGTATCTATTATTACACTCAACTCATTCTAGAGTACTACTGACTCTATCTCTAATGAGTGACACCCAACAGAGCCATGGTTGTCCCTTAACCATATGCTCTGATACCAAATGTAAGGTTTCAACTTTTTGTCGCTCGAAAATCGACATTAATACATTCACTGTATCAACTGTCGAGCAATCGAATGCCGGAAAACCGAATTGTTATGGAGAAAAAGAAGAGGTAGAAGAAGACAAAAGAAAAAGAAAGAAGAAACAACAGAAAAACATAGAAACAGAAAACAATATCAGAATCTCACATTCGCAGTGGAACAACATATAATAGATAAATGAATAATCTTTTAAAACAAAGAACTATATCATTTTATACATTACATCACCACCGGAGTTTACAACAACAATATACAACATATTGGACAGTTATATAAACTTGTCCTCATACAGAATACACAGCGGAATAAATAATATCATATACAAGTGGTACGTCTCGTCATCCAGCTCGCCACTTGAGCTCCATAGCATCTCCTGAATCCAGAATAATCTAATAACCTAACTCTAGACTGCCCGTGTGGAAATTGGTGGGCACCCAGAGTTTAGGAAGGAAACAATAAACTCCAGGTCAGTCATGGTGACTGGTGTGAGAACTAAAACAGTTTATCTTTCAAACACACAACAAAAGAATTTTAACATTGAAACCCGCAATGCTTTTGGAAAATGAAACTACCATAAGACGTCCCACCACACACACAATGAAATCGCAAACTTCGAGGAGATTTCTTCTTATGATAGTCAAAAATGCTTACTACGCAAAACAAATCATTTTTGATATTATTACTAGTGCATAGTGTAAATACTTTCCAAAATATAATATTAATCTTAGCCAGCATAGGTACCATTATATTATGCCTGCTATAGCTGCCTCATGAGGAGACAGGTTATACAATTTCAATCGTAAAGGGTTCGTATTGTTTCTTTGGATTTTCCAACAAATGGTCAGGCTAAGGAACTTCCTATGCCACGTAGGAAACGCCTCTGGCTGGACGCTCCGAGAGACAAACTGCTCTCTGCCAACAAGGCTGGGTTACCCCTATAACTAGGTAACTCACGAATATGTCATCCTCCGGTCCTTTGGGACCTTTATCCGAGCGCTCGGTAACCAACATCACACATAATAAATAAGGTGTGTCCACATGAGTAAGTATCTGGGCTCCATACCATGATACCACCCCTTTCCAGAAGGAAATGACATACCCTAAAGGGCGCGACCCTTATAACCTTGCCGCAACATTCCTGTTTTGACCATTTCCGGGTTGTTGAGGCCCTGACGAAGTCTCGTCCACAAAGCTACGCTTTATACAAAAGCTATGCTTTGGGTCAAACAAATGATCAAAGTAATGATCACAATGATAAATGATCATATCACAAATGATCAAACAATGATTATTTCACAGCAACACTCAGCATGTCACATTACCAAATTGGGAATATATCACTGATAACCTTCAACTACATAACCTCTGAGCTCGTACGTCTTAGAGAAGGGTGTTAAGCTAAGAGAATAAATTCTCCGCCACCAATAGAAATGTATTTGAAAGAAATCAGCTTTACATCTCAAAACGTAATGTCAGACATGTAACCATACAAGTCTGTTCCGGGTTCGAACAGAACCGAAGGCACTTCCAAAGAAGCCCTTGCAATCCGGATATTCACAATCCCGATAAAACTTCCCATCACAAAGGAAATATCTATACCGTAGCTAACGGTGCAGAGACAATCGATAGGTCATCCTATCGTTTTCACAAACATCCGGTCTTCACCATCGGTCTTCAATACGATCCATATCGTCGTATCACAAATTCGAAATGGGTTATATGACCCAAAGGTCCTTTCCCGACTAACCCGAATAGTGGGCGCTTATTCAAAAATAAGTGTGGCATTCAAATTCAAGCAAATCACAACAAATACCCATTCAAGGTAATTATTGATAGTCGGTTATTTAACTATCAATAGGTTTGCACAACATCATTAAATTCAAAATAATTTTCCAAATTATTTATCTTCCAAAAATATCTTTACAAGGTATATAATTTCCACACTTCAACTATTTGAAAACAATTTCAAATCAATTTCCACATTTCAATTTATCTTTGAAGATAAAGTCTCAAAACATTTCACTTCATATTGGAAAATCATTTCCATACCTATTTAATAATATGTAATTCAGAAATCCATTTATTTTCAACATTTGAAAATATTCAATATACTTAAATCAAAATTAAGTATATATTTCATTCTTTAAGGAAACATTCTCTTAAACACATTTATTTGAGTCAAAACGAATGTTGTGTAAAACATCGTTACGACGACCCAAAATCACTAGTATAGAGATTTGAAATTTAGATAGATATATAAATCCCAATACTATATAAAACATTTCCTTTCGGAAACCATTTACTATAACAACAGAGTTATAGTTCACCATTTCCTTATTCCTCGAAACGTTTATTTCAGCAATAAATGTTGAAATCTATGTTTTCGATACTTAACACGTTTTAAAACATCTTTTAAAACAATTACTTCATTTCGTAATATCACTTCTCCAAAAACATATCCATTTTATCTAATAATATATTCACTGTCCAAAATCGTGAATATAATTCGTTATCCAAACTCAACATTTCTACACATTTTATTTAAAGGATTATCCACTGTCCAAAATCGTGGATAAAATTCCCAACCAAACTCTTATTATTACAACATTTAACTTAAAGGATAATTCGCTGTCCAAAATCACGAATATATCCCCTTCATTAAACTTCTATGTTTAATTTATCAAATTCAATTGGTTTCGGATTTATAAAACAATGTTTATAAATTCACATCTATATTTATAAAAGCTTCGATTATAAAATCCCTTTTATAAATCAATTCAATTTATAACTCAACTTTATACCCAAAATCCGATTTATAAGTTAATTATTTATAAATCCTTTATTTTACAAAATCTATTCATTTCATAACTTCACAATTTATAAATCTATAAATTTTATTCACTTGAGAAATCCATTTATACTTCATTCTAATACTTATAAAATTCGTTTTATAATTCCAATATCTTCAATTTATAAATATCAATTTTATAAATCTTTTATATAAATCGTTTATAATTTTTTTTTCAAGAATCCCAATTTAAACCATTTTATAAATTAATCAACTATTTATTTCAAAAATCACTTTTCGCTTATATTTCACAAATCTCATAATTTTCATAACACGAAAATTATAACATTTATTTATTTAAAATGAATCAATTCCAAAATTCAATAAAACGTATACCTTCAAAAATCGCTTTAAAAATCCCTTTAAAATCAAAATCGTTATCTTAAACTTCAAAAATGGATTCGATGATGCAACAACACCAAATAGTCAATCACATCATCCAAATATCATATATCATCATATGATAACAGAATATACAATAATATTTGTAAATAAATCACTACGGTGAGGAATCCAGTCGGATCCCTCCAACCTGTTTCCCTGCATCCACAGATGTTAGCACAATACCAATTTCACATCAATGTGAAATTATCGTGGTATATGGGATTTATAAATATTATCCGCTATTATGCGGCGCAATAGGGTCTCATCCGCTATACAATGCGGGAAATCAACACCAATATATACATATGCCAATATATATATATATATATATATATATTGTTATATACATAAATAATACCAATTCCACTTCAATGTGAAATTATCGCGGTATATGTTTTTAATAAATAACCTCCGCTTAATAACGGCGTATAATGTCTATTTATCACAATAAATAGCAATCATCATTCAATCCACACAATCAAGCAATTTTAAATCTAACTATTTAAAATTTAAATCGAAACAAAACATTTGATTGAGTGAGAAGTTCTCACCTTTGCTTTTAAAACGGTTGTAGCATTTTATTTCGAATAAAATTAAACGGACGTTTAATTTTACCCAAAATTTTCACTGACTCCGATCGTTGCCAATCTAGTTTCATAGTGTAGTGCTCGGCCATACGATTCCAACGCAACTGGTTTCGTCCAAAACGGACCTCGTATGACAAAGATACATCATTTCAAAGTTAATACGAATTTATATAAATTAATTTGAAATTTATTTTAAATTTAAAACCCTACCCATCATCATAGCCGTTCATTCCAGGTCACGAAATCAAGGCCGAGGGTTTGTTTCTTCTTCCTGTTCGAACGTCTCATTCATGAAACCCATATACGCTTCGCAATCCTCCAGGTCGCAACCACCACGACGAACCAGGGTCCATCACTCCACCACCGTTCAACAGCACGTCGCCTCCCCTACTCACGTCTATGACCATGGGGCACTCGGCCATCCCCCTAGCGCACAAAACGAGGTTGAACGGCCGGCCTTTGTGGCGAAATTCTGGTCGATCCACTACATAATACTTGATCACCACCGTTCACTTTGTAGAACTCGAGCTACTCTCCGACTTTCCAGTTGGGAGTTTTGCGAATCGATGCGTGGATTTGGAGGATTTGGAGGAGAAAGAACGTAATTTTCTGGCCCTTGGTTTCTAAGGGTGGCGGCTGGCTCTCAAAACCCTTGGGTTTCAGCTCGATTCGCGTATATATATACATAGAACCCAATTATATTATTATTAAATTCTCTTTAAAGCAACTTTTCAAACGATCTCCAAACAACGCATGCCGACAGGCATTTCTAAGGTTTACCCCGCGTTCCGAACACAATGGAACATGTTTCGGAGGCTAATTCGATCGTCTATGCGAGTTACGGAATTAAACGATCAAATTTAAATTAAACCGATTTCGATGCGTTTTGGCTTGCCCCGGACAAACCGTACATCCGATTGACACGAAATTTGAAATCTTACAATAATATCACATTACGGATCCGATGAAACTAGTGTTGTCGAAATCCGAGACTTCTTAAAAAATGACTATTTTACTCGCCAAATAAATATTAAAAAATTTCGATGCGTTTCGAGCTGCCACGGTCAAACGACAGCTCCGATTGCTACAAAAATTGAAATCCGATAATAACAAACTATTACGGATCCAATGGAACTAGTTTCGTCCAATTCTGAGACTGTCCCAAAAATGGCTAATTTCACTACTCGATTAAATATTAAAATATTCAATTTTCACAAATTTATTTTAAATTCAATTTTAAAAGTTCTATAACATCACTATAACTTCAATATGATTTAATATAACTTTATAAATCATTTTCATTCACGTTAAACCCAATTTCAATTATTTCTGGAATTTCAACTATTAAATTATCGATTTAGTTATCCAATTAAATCCAGATATTCGAATTTTAAATTATTCGACTTAATTAATTCCACTTGTTAATATTTAAAATCAATTAAATATACAAATTTTAATATCAGAAATTCTGGGTCGTTACAAAATAGGTAAAAAGTTGCATGAACATTCAGCATAGACAATTTTTTTACAAGAAAATATTCTCTAGGACAAAATTATAGGTTTTTTTATTACCTAGAACAGCCCACCAATATTTTATTCCCAAAGACAAAAGTGTTAAAATATTTTAAAAAGCCCTATCTGTTGCCGCACGCTTTCTCCTTTTCTTCTTCGATCTTATTATTCTTCTTCTTTAATTCTTCTTCGCTTTCTCTTCTACATGTAACGATCCAGAATTTCAATCATTTGAATTTGGAATATTTAATTGATTTTAACTATTGAAAAGTTAATTTTATAATTAACTAACTTGAATTTCAAATATTGCGACTTATTAGGTAATTAAATTGTTAAATTTAATATTTTGAATTGTTTAAATAATTGGATCTTGAATTTAATATGAATAAAAATGATTCTGGAGGTTGATTTAAATTCTATTTGAATAAAGAGTATAGTAAACTTTTAAATTTGATTTAGAAGTGATTAAACAGATTTTGGAAATAACTTGTTTTAATTAACGTGTGAAAATAGCCTTCCGGGCACTATCTCAGATTTCGACGAAACCAGTTTCATTGGATCCGTAATAATGAATTATTATATGCCATCAAATTTCGTTGTGACTGGACATATCGGCTGGTCGTGCGAGTTCGAATCACGTAGAAATTAATTAAAGGAATTTAAAATAATATAATTTGATTTGAAAAGTTAACTTCTGTATATGATAGAATTGGCTCTCGATATATATTCCATTGTGTCCAGAATTGGGCAATAACATATAAAATGGCAGGGCATGCTTTCTTTGAAGTTTGAAATTTTTAGGAATGAATAGTGCCTTAAAGTTTTCTATATAAGGGCATTAACTTTCTTCATTCGCTAAAAACCCTAACATTAAAGCTCCAGCCACCATTTCCTAAACCTTAACGTCAACGGCCCATGTTTCTCAACACAATCAAGGCCAAATTAGCCAAAACCTTCAACATGAAATTTGCTGCTCTCATCTTCACGAACCAATCCATATAATTTAATCGTTGAATCGAGGCTCAACGTGGTTGCGGTTTCGATTTAAAGGGTCGTAATTTGGGGCTCATTTTTGGATCACAACAGGCGAGGCGCGGCGGAAGGCGCGTGCGCATAGGTGAACGATGGCGGCGTTTGATTAGCCCCGATCGACGCTTATAAAAAAAATATAATGCGACCTGGGACGAACGTGTACGAGCATGAGAAGGATGGGGGAAGGTGATTAAGGATTTAAAAGTTAATCAATTTTAAGTTAAATTGTCAAGACCCGTAAATCCGTACTCCTTGATTAAACACTAATCTCCATTGATTAACTCAAGGGGCATGGAAATACGAACCCTGAGGGGTTTTAAGAACAAGAAAAGAGAGAAGAAGAAGAAAAATAGAAGAAAAAGAAAAGAAGAAGAAGAAAGAAGAAAAGAGAGAAGAGAAGAAAGAAGAACAGCAGAACAACATCAGAACAGAAAACAATATCAGAATCTTACACATCGCAGCGGAACAATATATAATAGATAATCACTAGTCTTTTAAAACAAAGAACTATATCAGTTTATTCATACATCAATCAGAGTCGATATACAACAATGGACAGTTATATAAACTTGTCCTCATACAGAGTACACAGCGGAATAATAAATAAGTACGAATGTACGTCTCGCCATCCAGCTTGCTTCCAAAGCTCCAGAATATCCAGAATATCCTGATAATATAACTCTAGGCTGCCCGTGTGGAAATTGGTGGGCACCCAGAGTTTAGAAGGGAAACAATAAACTCCGAGTCAGTCATGGTGACTGGTGTGAGATCGTAAAACAGTTTATCTTTAAAAGACAACAAAGGAATATTTTAAAATAGATTCGCAATGCTTTTGGAAAATGAAACTACCATAAGACCTCCCGCCACACACACAATGCAAACGCAGAATTGGAGGAGATTTCTTCTTATGATAGTCAAAGTTGCTTACTACGCAAAATCAAATCATTTTTGATATTATTATTAGTGCATAGTGTAGAAAACATTTCGAAAGTAGAATATAAATCTTAGCCAGCATAGACATTTCGAACTATGCCTACTATAGCTACCATCCAAATGGTGGGGCGCCACCATAAGTGAATGATAGGTTCTACAACTAAAACCGTACAAGGCTCGTATTGTTTCTTTGGATTTCCAACAAATGGTCAGGCCAAGGAACTTCCTATGCCACGAAGGAACGCCTCTGGAATGACGTCCCGAGAACCTAACCGGATCTCTGCCAACACAAGGCCGGGTTATCTCTGCAAAAATAGGTAACTACTGACACGCGTATGCCATCCCCCGATCGTAACCGATCTTCCCGAGGATCCCCGATTCGCAACAAACCACATAATAAGCAGTATCAACATAGGTTAAGTATCTGGGCTCCATACCATGATACCACCTCTATCCAGAAGGAATGACATACACTAAGGGGCGCTACTCCCTAGAACCTTGCTGCATCCTTCCTGTTTTGACCATTTCCGGGGTGTGAGGCTCGACGAAGTCTCGTCTACAAAGCCATGCTTCGGGTCAAACAAATGATCAACCTATGATCACAAAGATATAAGATCAAACAAATGATCATATCGCAAATGATCAAACACTGATCATTTCACAGCAACACTCAGTATGCCACGTTACCAAATTGGGAGTATATTGCTGATAAATTTCAACTACATAACCTCTGAGCTCGTACGTCTCAGAGAAGGGTGTTAAGCTAAGAGAATAAATTCTCCGCCACCAACAGAAATGTATTTGAAAGAAATTAGCTTTATATCTCAATTTGTAACGTCAGACACACAATCCATACAAGTCTGTTCCGGGATCGAACAGAACCGAAGGCACTTCTCACGAAGCCCTTGCACATCCGGATAAATTTCTAATCACGTCCGGACTTCCCGTCACTAAGGGTGATAAAACCTCTAAATCGGAGATCAGCCGATGTAGAGTAACTCGATGGTAATCCTTCCGTTTTCAAAAATATCCGGTCTTCAACACCGATCATCAAATGCAATTCATAACGACGTATCACATATTCAGAATAGTTTATACGACCCCATGGTCCTTTCCCGGCTAACCCGAATAGTGAGCGCTTATTCAAAAATAAGTTTGGCATTTAAATTCATCCAATTTACAACAAATACCCATTCAAGGTAATTATTGATAGTCGGTTATTTAACTATCAATAAAGATGCGCAACATCATCAAATTCCAAATAATTTTTCAAATTATTTATTTTCCAAAATATCTTTATTAGATATATAATTTCCACACTTCAAAAATAAATCGATATTTATTTTCAAACAGATTCCCATTTCTTTTATAAATTCCATATTGAATTTATATTTCAAAATATCTACTGATATATGATTTTCAATCGATTTCAATATTCACTTTCAATTTATCTTTAAGAAGATAAATTCTCAAAAACTTTTCATTTTATTTTGGAAAAACATTTCCCTACTTATTTAATAATAAGTGATTCACAAATCTATTTATTTTCAACATTTGAAAATATTCGATATACTTAAATCAAATTAAGTATATATTCATTCTTTAAGGAAAACATTTACTATATCAACATCTATTTGAGTCAAAACGAATGTTACGTAAAACATCGTTACGACGACTCAAAATCACTAGTATAGGGATTCGAAAATTAAGATAGATATTTAAATCCCAATACTAGATAAAAACATTTCCTTTCGGAAATCATTTACTATAACAACAATGTTATAGTCCACCATTTCCTTATTTTTCGAAAATGTCTATTTCAACAATAAAAATGTTGAAATCTATGATTTCGATATTTTACACATTTTAAAACATCGTTAAAATAATTAACTTCATTTTTTTTATGTCACTTTACAAAACATATCCATTTCACTTAATAATATATTCACTGTCCGAAATCGTGAATATACTTCACTAACCACATTTCACTATTTTCTACACATTTTATTTCAAGAATTATCCACTATCCAAAATCATGGATAAAATTCCCTTAATAACCTTCTATATTAAATTCATCAAATTTGATTGATTTTCGAATTTATAAAACAACGTTTATAAATTCCATTTTACTTAACAATTTCGATTTATAAATCTCCTTTAATGACCAATTCAATTTATAACTCGATGTATATACCAAAAGTCCATATTATAAGTTAAATACTTATAATTCATTTATTTACAAAATCATTCCTTTAAAACTTCACAAATTTTAAATCTTATTACTTATAAGATTTCATTTATAACCTTATTTTCAACAATAACCGAACTACTTTTATAATTCCGTTGTTCTAAATTTATAAATATCAATTTTGTACATCTTTTATATACATCGTTTTTAATAAATTAAAACCCCAATTTAAACCATTTTATAAGTTACTTAACTATTTATTTCAAAAATCACCTTTCGGTTATATTTCACAAAAATCATAATTTTTGTAACTTTAAGATTTGAACGTTTATTTATTTTAAAATAAATTAATTCAAAAATTAAATAAAACGTATACTTTCAAAAATCACTTTAAAAATCTCTTTTAAAATCAACATCGTCATTTTTAAATTTCAAAAATGAATCCGATGATGCAACAGCACCAATTAGTCAATCACAGCAACAAACATCACATATCAATATGATAACAGAATATACATCAATATCTGTAAATAAATAAATACTAGTGAGGAATCCAGTTGGATCCCTCCAACCTGTTTCCCTGCATCCACAGATGTTAGCACAATACCAATTCCACTTCGAGGTGGAATATCGCGGTATATGGGTTTTATAAAAATCATCCGCTTACTAACGGCGCAATAGGGTCTCATCCGCTATACGAGGCGGGAAATCAATCAATCCAATATATACATATGCCAATATGTATATATTGCTATATATATAGATATATCCTACTATATCTAATATCACATCCAAAATAACAATCAATCAGTCAATAAATAACTGCAAATTCAACTTTTCATTTGAGTGAGAAAAATCTCACCTTAGCTTTAATTTTGCAATCCGTTTCCAATTTGGCTTGATTCTCGATTTGAAACCTTGTATAAACAATTTTATACAAATTATTAATATTCGAATTAAATCGAATAACAAATTTTTGTTTTGCAATCTTAATTATCCAACGAATTTTATTTTACCAATTTCTTTTAAATAAATTTATTTAACTAAAAATTTCATTTTTTTTCTCTTCCAACCTGTTTAAAATCAATATTCTTTTAAATTTTAAACTAAATCCTTATCACAAATTCTAAAACTCTGCTAATATTTTTATTCCCTACTTCTATCTCTAATTCGTATATATTATTTATGCTATCTTCAAAAATATCTATAGATATATATATATATATATTTTTCTTTCAGACCTAAATCAAATTAAAAATTTCGAGAAGCTAAATACCTTAACAGGGAGATGCCACGGCAATCGAACCCTAGGTGAGCGGCTCCCCTATGTCGAAGCCCCCCTCCTTCGACGCCTACATTGTCGTCAACAGAATCTCGTCCCACCACAACATCACTAACCTTCGCGAATTCACTTCCTGACCACTGCTCCGCCTCGCTGAGACTCGCACCTCCCAAAATCGTGATGCCCCATCGTGCTCGCGAGATTCCAGGTGATGCCGCCATTGTCGTCGCCGCCATAGTCGAACGCGATAGCCCCAGATTCTGCCCTAGCTGCGAATGAGACCCACGCAACTCCCCCAGTTTCAAATCGCGATGACTTCCCCATAATCGAAATCGTGATTTTTGATTTAAAATGCCTGGTCGCTAACGTCCTCGAATCGCGACCCTCCCTGCTCGATTTCGTTGCTCACATGCTCGCGATTTTTTTTCGTTTTCGAATTAGATGCAGCCGCGATTTTGACTCGAACGAATGTGGAATAACGAAATTTGAAGGAGGAGAAGGGCTTCGGCCAGTTTATATTTCCTTAGAGGATTTTGAATTGTGAAGAAGAAAACTCGGCTGTGATATAGAAGAAAGGGAGACACGAGAACGTGCTTTAGCAGGAGAACGTGCTTGCATGATTCCTTTACGTGATTTCTGTGTGATTTTGGCGTGAATTTAGGCACGAGGTTAGGGACGCTGTCGTTTGTTTTTTTAATTTTAAATTTAAATTTTAAACTCAATTTGTTTCGATACAACTTTCAACGCGTTTACCTGTCGTATTCTCACATAACAGCTCCAAATACGACGAAATTTGAAATTCGGTAATAATTCAATATTACGGACCCAATGGAACTGGTTTCGTCGAATTCCGAGACTGTGCCTCGGACGGCTATTTTTAAATATCGGTTCGAACGATAATTTTCAAAACTGATCAAATCAATTCGAAATTAGATTCTGAAGCTTTGATTATCTTCAGTATTGTCAATACGAATTTTAAAAGCTTTCAAAAAAAATTTCTTCAGCTTAAAATTGAAGAATTAAATTTTTGTTCAATTCAATAGATTAAATTTTAAAATTTAATCGCCAAATTCAAAGTTATATTGGGGATTCAAATTAAATTATCGTTCAAATATTTAAAATTAATTAAATATTTTCAATTTAAATGGTTCAAAATTCTGGGTCGTTACAAACTTCCCTCCTTAAAAGAATTTCGTCCCGAAATTACAAGTTAGGAAAATAAGTCCTTAACTCGTCTACTATTTTTCACAATCCAATAGTTTTATCAAATTATCAAAACAAATCTTTCTACTAAAGATTCATTATTATTTCAACTAAATTTCCAGCTTCAATTCTAAGTTCCAAACAACATTGTTAACTACAAAGTTCAAATTTAAATTTAAATTCAAATTTTAAACTTTCAAAATTTTCTTAAAATTTTCTGACACTCGAAATTTTCGAAAAATTTCGCCAGCGTCTCCTTTGCGCGGCTAACACGGCACTACTACAAAACGTCCCTACGGACTCTCAGATTTCAAAAAGAAAAGAAAAAGCCAAGCGGCTAGACAAGAAATAAGCAAATCTCATATTGAAATTCAAATACTTACCTTTTGTCGAGCAATTCAAATTTATCTTTGAAATCAAATCACAATTTCTTTATAACATCTGTATATCCTACTAGCCATAATATCTAGTTACAACATTCAAACTATTTTGCTAATTCCATTACAAAATTTTCAATATAAACTGCTTATACATTTTTTTTACTTCACTATTGAAGTTATATCCATTTTCATTCAATTTTACATTTCAAATTCCATTTGAATTCTATTTCACAATTTCAATTCAATTTGGATTTAGTTTACTTCTGAATACTGAATTTCATCGATTAACTTTCATTTACAACTGCTTATTTTAGATTAGTTTCAATTACTAATTCATTTCAAATTCTAATCCACTTACTCAAATTTGTTTTCAACATTCAGTTTCAATTCCAGTTTTATCTTCATTCAATCATTAACTTAGAATAATTTCAATATCAAATTTTACTTAAGAATTTCACTCTTCATTTCTTAGGTTCAATATAAATATTCCATATACACATTATATTTATTTTCAATTTACCCCTTCGGTTAAATCTACTGACATTTAAACTGGATTTCAAATTCCATACGAATTTTAATTTCTCTTTCAATTCACATTTATAATTATTCAATTCTATTCATTGCCAACAAATTCGAAATGAATTTCAACATTCAATTTCACTTTCATTTTATTGATTCACTTGTACTTACTTTAATTTAACTCCATCCTTTAAGTTAAATTTATTCAATCAAAATTCAAATTCTATAAGTCATCAACTTAATAATATTTCATAAATATTTTTATATAGTATTCCAGAGTATTACCAACATTTCAAAAATCATTTTGAAAACAATTCAAATTATCCTTTGAATTTCCAAAACAAAACCCAAATTTTCCAAACAACTTCCATTTAAAACAATTTGGCAGCAATTCCTCTTTTGGAAACCCGAAAATGAACACCGGTGATGTCGCGATCATCATCGGAATTTTTTTCCAGCGACCGAAAAGAGTTTAGAGCTTTTCATTCCTTCAAAACATTTTTCCAAAATCCTTTGAAATTCATTTTCAAGTCTAAAAAGATTTAAACTTCCAAATCTCCAAAATTTTCAAATTCTTTTCAAAACATTTCCAAAAACTTCTCTGGAACTCCGTTTCAAATTACAAATCACTTTTATAATTTACATTCTTAAATTTCATTTGTATGTGAATTTATTTCTTAACTTTGGAGTTATGATTTCAATTTCTTATTTAATTTCATATAATAATGATAACATTTCGATATTATCACTTTCCTAACAAACAAGCATCCATATACTATGATAATTCATAGAAAATCATTCCTTTTCTATGCAAAATAGTTTTGGGTAAAATTATTTAATTCACCCTATTTTAAAATCAATACTGTGTCGGTTTATCTTGTTAAGAGTTTAGAAACTCCTATCAACACAATTAGCTAGACTGCACCGACCAGAATCTATAAACAATCAACCGATAAGTCAACACAATACAAAACAATTTTATATTCAATAACAAATACGCCCTCATATCTATTATTACACTCAAACTCATTCTAGAGTACTACTGACTCTATCTCTAATGAGTAACACCCAACAGAGCAGGGTTGTCGCTTAACCATATGCTCTGATACCAACTGTCAAGACCCGTAAATCCGTACTCCTTGATTAAACACTAATCTCCATTGATTAACTCAAGGGGCATGGAAATACGAACCCTAAGGAGTTTTAAGAACAAGAAAAGGGAGAAGAAGAAGAAAAATAGAAGAAAAAGAAAAGAAGAAGAAGAAAGAAGAGAAGAGAGAAGAGAAGAAAGAAGAACAGCAGAACAACATCAGAACAGAAAACAATATCAGAATCTTACACATCGCAGCGGAACAATATATAATAGATAATCACTAGTCTTTTAAAACAAAGAACTATATCAGTTTATTCATACATCAATCAGAGTCGATATACAACAATGGACAGTTATATAAACTTGTCCTCATACAGAGTACACAGCGGAATAATAAATAAGTACGAATGTACGTCTCGCCATCCAGCTTGCTTCCAAAGCTC
The DNA here is from genome assembly GCA_030737815.1 of Allium fistulosum. Lineage (NCBI taxonomy): Eukaryota > Viridiplantae > Streptophyta > Magnoliopsida > Asparagales > Amaryllidaceae > Allium > Allium fistulosum. The sequence continues at coordinate 415,189,741 of CM060907.1, read as the reverse complement.
CAGAATATCTAGAATATCCTGATAATATAACTCTAGGCTGCCCGTGTGGAAATTGGTGGGCACCCAGAGTTTAGAAGGGAAACAATAAACTCCGAGTCAGTCATGGTGACTGGTGTGAGATCATAAAATAGTTTATCTTTAAAAGACAACAAAGGAATATTTTAAAATAGATTCGCAATGCTTTTGGAAAATGAAACTACCATAAGACCTCCCGCCACACACACAATGCAAATGCAGAATTGGAGGAGATTTCTTCTTATGATAGTCAAAGATGCTTACTACGCAAAATCAAATCATTTTTGATATTATTATTAGTGCATAGTGTGGAAAACATTTCGAAAGTATAATATAAATCTTAGCCAGCATAGACATTTCGAACTATGCCTACTATAGCTACCATCCAAACGGTGGGGCGCCACCATAAGTGAATGATAGGTTCTACAACTAAAACCGTACAAGGCTCGTATTGTTTCTTTGGATTTCCAACAAATGGTCAGGCCAAGGAACTTCCTATGCCACGAAGGAACGCCTTTGGAATGACGTCCCGAGAACCTAACCGGATCTCTGCCAACACAAGGCCGGGTTACCTCTGTAAAAATAGGTAACTACTGACACGCGTATGCCATCCCCCGATCGTAACCGATCTTCCCGAGGATCCCCGATTCGCAACAAACCACATAATAAGCAGTATCAACATAGGTTAAGTATCTGGGCTCCATACCATGATACCACCTCTATCCAGAAGGAATGAAATACACTAAGGGGTGCTACTCCCTAGAACCTTGCTGCATCCTTCCTGTTTTGACCATTTCCGGGGTGTGAGGCTCGACGAAGTCTCGTCCACAAAGCTACGCTTTCTACAAAGCCATGCTTCGGGTCAAACAAATGATCAACCTATGATCACGAAGATATAAGATCAAACAAATGATCATATCGCAAATGATCAAACACTGATCATTTCACAGCAACACACAAATGATCAATTAAGGAGGCTAGTGGTTGCTTATGTTCTTAACTATTGTTGGTTTTCTCTATTGAATAAATCCCTGATTAGGATGTGTATTTCTTATTTAATAGATAAATAACTTACTATCAAAATTGGATCCAAAACATATCTTTGGAAATATCTAGGGGAAACAACATGATTTATATGGCATAATATTTCATCCCCGATGATGCTATATTGTGCGTATAAATCTCGTTTCGTTCCCCTAGGACAATGATATGGAAATCTATCCACCAACAGTTAGGAGGTGATCTCCACTCTTATCTTTGACTGTTTATTTCCTAAAGAACCAGGGTTGAGTTTACCGAAAGCTATCGAATGCTGTTTCAAATAAACCGGGATCAGGTATGTTATCTGAAAACCACTTCAATCCAACTCAACAGTTTCAAAGTGAAGACATCTCGAAGATGATGGAATTAAAGATGAGCCATTAAGTGTTTCATTCAATCTCAGAACGAACTCGTATGGATGAATGCTGGTATTGCATTGTTGCCTAGAGGGCAGTGTTCGCATTCCTAGTGGGAAGTGCTATATAAATGGTAAAGGTAGCTTCAGTCCTCATCAACTGGGAATAATTAAAACCAGGGAGATGTAGTAGGGCTAAGTGGGTACTCCTAAGTAGGGTATGATCATCCCTATCTAGAGTCGATATTATCTCTCATTTTTATGCTTCGGGGCCCATTAACGGAGAGGTGATCATATTCGGTACTATTCAGTAAGGGGTAGACCAGTTCTGTGTTGACATGGGATCTAGACGAAGACCTCAGTCTTATTTTATCTAGAGATGCATCGTGCTGGGGGTGGTATCCCAGTAGCCCAATTATTGTATGGAATCCATTTTTCAATACGAGCCCTTACAGTTTTAGTAGTGTACCTATTATGCTGGAATTTAATTAATGTTACAGTTTCGACTATGATTGATAAGTATTTGTATCTAGAAACTATTATAGTATCAGGGAATTTCATATGAAATGTTTTGGTTCGTAAGGTATAAACTCGTCTGTATTTATGTACGGCGTGGTCTTACGAGATGCTTTTGATTTTCAAATGGTTTTTTTATAACTTTAAAATCCAAATGGGTGTGTTTTCACACGCTGGTTTTCTAGACTGACTTGGGTGTTATTTTTTATAATGCTCAGGCTAGACCGAGCATGTTTACAGATTGCTTTGGATGCATTGGAGCTCAGCAGATGAGTTGGAGGTCTTCAAGTCGTATTCACGTATATGTTTATTTTCTGCTGCTTTGTTATTGAAATTATTAAAAGTTGTGAGGACAGGTTGTTATAACTGTCCAGTCTAATGATTATGATTTTTTGTTGTACTTTGATGGATGTATGTTTATAACAGTTTCTCTTTTTTAAAGATCATTGATTTTATATTATATATTGTTCCATTGCGATTGTGAGATTATGTGTTGATTTTAGTTTCTTTCTCTTCTTGTTTCTGCCTTCTTCTTTTCCCCTAACAATCGGGTTTTCCGGCATTTGATTGCTCGGCACACAATACAATGAATGTATTAGTGTCGATTTTCGAGGGTCGAAAATCCCTGCTATTACACTACGCGATCAAATTTAAATTCACTTCTTCTTCCTTTTTTATTCTCGTGCGCGATCCATTCGTATTATTCTGATTTCGATTCTCGTTTCTTCCTATTCCGCACAGCAAATTTTCAGATTCAGGTATGTTCTATTTTTTTCTATTTTTTCTATCATAGTTTTAATTTGGTTATTTCTGACATTATCTTGTTTTTCTTTTTAAAAATTATATTCATTTGTGTTGCTGTGTTTTCTTCTTTCATATTCTTGGCAAATTTGGGCAGTAGCAGCAGGTATCTTCTGTTTTCTTATCTTTTTTATGTAGCAATGTTTTCTTATTTGTTTTAAATTATTGCTTAGTATCATTTTTTAGGTATTAGAATTTAATCATGTTTTAATGTATAGTATTAGAATGTAGTTATCAGTTTTTAGGTAGGAGTTTTTAGGTAGGAGTTTTTAGGTATCAGTTTTATGTTGACAGTTGATTATATTTTGTTTTAATGTTTTTTTTATTTGCAAGTTTTTTTCCTTTAGCTATGGGTATAGTTTCTCTATAAAATGTGAATAATTCGAAATGGTTTCTGAATTATTTAAAACAAATGCTTCAAGAAGCACGTGATTTGGATTTTATGTTGGATCGCAATCAAGGTTTGATTTTAGCTGTTCTTGAAGCTTTTTCTTCATTCTTTCATAGTTACTGCTATCTTCATATATAATAGAATCTTCTTTCTGCTATAAATGCAAAGAATGCCAATTTTTCTATTGTTGATTTGTTCAAAAATATATTCTAGAGCTTCTAATTTGTATGAATTTGAAGAAGCATGTTCTAAATTTTGTGAATAGGTGGTGTTGCTGTGGTGAAGTTCTTGAAGGATAAGCCTTATATAAGTGGCTGATTCGTTTTTTCTGAGGAAACGTTATGGCGAATATAGTTCAAATGTTGTAGAAAGTTTTAATAGTTGGATTTTGGATGAATGAGTATTACTTATTACTGCATGTTTAGATGGTATTCATGTTAAAGTTATGGAACAAATGGCTAGAAAGAGAGAGGAGTGTGGTTTGTGAAATTCTATTCTTTGTCCTTCTATTGAGTTTTATTTAAGTGAATTGATAGAAGAATGATTTGGATGGGATGTATACAAGTCATCAGAGTTTGGTTTTGAAGCGAAATCGCCAAACACTCATCATGTTGATCTTAAAGAATCGATTTGTGGTTGCAATCAAGGGAAAGATACAGGATTTCTTGAAATGTTTTAGCTCAATACAATGAAGATGGCACAGACTTGGAGTGTACAGAAATTCTTTCAAATGCAAATACACAATCACAGTTGAATTCGAGCATTTTTCCATAGCAAGAAAAAGAAAATACAATAAATACAAGCAATAGTCGGTCGGTTTAAGTTATAGGCAATTGTCTAATTTAAATATTAAAAATAATGAACACAACTTCAAACAAAGTACATAACTCTAATACTGCATGCTATTAGTATCATTTTCAAGTATAACCGAATATGGTATCGGTATTTATATTGTATTAGTATCGGTAATAGTTTCAGATATGTGAAAAAATAGCATCAATTCATGTACAGTGTTGGTATTAGTTTCAGGTGTAAATAGAAATATATTTATAGTCATAACATAACATTAAGTGTAAAAAAAGTTAAACAAGTCTAATTTTTACAATATCATAAATAAGTTCATAGTTATTACAACAAATTGATATAATATGAAGAATTGTTTATACAAATATTAAAAAAAGCTAAACTCAATTAGTTCTAACACAACATCTCAAATGTATATAAGTTCAACTGAAAATAATGGTATTTTTTACAACAAATTCACTTTTTTCATTTTTCTTCTTCTTCCAGTCTTGGCATGAACATGGCTAAATTTCAACAGTGATCATTGCCCGTTAGTATCTCATACACGTTCTTGCTCTTGTTTTCAATATTTGTTCAGGTTTTATTTTGATTGGTATTTTGCTCTTGTTAAATGATATGATGAATATCATGACGTATATACCACAATCAACCTTGTTTAAACCAAAATATATTATTAGTATCAATTTGCATCACTTGTAGTATCAGGTATGTAATAAATATAAAACATTGTATTTAAGAGATAATGGTGCAAACAGATAATATGCTTTGAAATAAAGTGATTAACAATTTTAGTATCAAAGTTAGCATCGGTTTAGTTATCAGTTAAAGTGAAATAAACAGATAATATGATTTGTGATAGTTGTTTTGTTTTAGTTTTGATTATATATAGATTTATATCAGTTTTATGTATGTAGGTATCAGTTTTGTGCTTATAAGTATCAGTTTGTCTGCCTCTGGGTATCACTTTTGATCTAAAACAAATGTTTATTGAACTAAAGGTAATAGCTTCTGTAGCAAACAAATTCAATTCAATGTAATAGGCATAAACAGATGTATAGAACTTTATATAAAAGATTATAATGCAAACAGATAACACGTTCTAAGTATCAAGTAACTATTAATTCAGTATCACTATTAGTTTCGGTTCTAGTATCAATTTTGCTCTCTGTAGGTATCATTTTTAATGAAAAAATAACTTACGTGTCTAGTCTTGCTATGCACACTCAATTTGATGCATTTCGTCTGGCTTCACTTCCATATCTTGTATATTTTTGTTTTTCCAGATTTCTTACAGCATTTCTTTAACTTTTTTCTTTATTAAAGACAAAATGATACAAAGTTAGCTAATGTTCACATTGTTTCAATTATATTAGTTAATTTTCTTGAAAAATATATCATACCATTTTCATTGTTTCTTTTAGTCTTGGGTTGTTCATGTCATTTGATCTTGTAGGACGTGAAGAATCTATGTGACACCATTGCACTGTTCGGTATGTCAAAGTTATAACGTCCAATGGTCTTCACAATGCAGAGGGAAACAAATAGCTTTTGCATATTTATCTTGCACGATTTCTTCAAGCATAGGCAAGACCAAATGATTTTTAATACTATGTATATTAAAGACTATCATTTTCCGTTGAATATAAAAATAAGTTACAATCCAAGGTATGTAGCAATTATTATGTACTTGCATATTAAAGTTGTATTTACCGTCATTGTTGTCGTGAATGCATAGTTATGCACTACCAACACACATTTAGATATGTACCAATCGATTACTATATTAACAATAGGAAATTGTAAGTTTTTGTTATTGGTGAAGCAATATTAAATAACATAAATAGTATCAATAAGGTTAATAGTTCCAGTATATATTGAAAAGTATAAAAATAACTGAGCATCAACTCCAATCAAACAACTTCTCGGTATTAGTTTTGCATTGATTTGGTATCAGTTTTGTTGTACATGATACTCAAAATTGTTACTAAAATTAACGATCATCATATTTTATCAACCAAAACTAGGTATCATTTTTTCATATAATTTGGTATCAGTTTTGATATAAATTACAGTCAAAATAATTTATAAAAGGAAGCAATTGAGCGTCAACTCCAAACATACGGCTACTAGGTATCGGTTTTGTATTATTTTGGTATCACTTTTGTCGTACATGACAGTTAATTAAATAATTAAAATTACATAGCATCAACTTTTATCAAACAAAAATTAGGTATAAGTTTTGCAAACACACAAGCACGCGCGCGCACACACACACACACACACATATATTTATAGGTATCGGTTTTGTTATAAATAATGGTGAAAATAATTTATAAAATAACCAAGCATGAATTCTAGTCAAACAGCTACTAGGTTTCAGTTTTGCACTATTTTGTATCACTTTTGTCATACATGATGGTCGACTAAACAATTAAATTTACAGAGCATCAACTTATAACAAACATAAACTAAGTATCATTTTTGCTTATATATAGTTTTGTTATAAATAACAGTCAAAATAATTTATAAAATAACCAAGCATGAATTCCAATGAAATAGCTATTAGGTATTAGTTTTTGCAATTATTTTGATTGATAAAGTATTATTAAGCAAAAAAATTAAATTTATGTACCTGTCCATCCATGTAATTTCCTTCAAGAACATGTAATGCTTTTTTTGTTATTACGCATCATCCTTTGATCGTGTCATTGTCCACCCATGTCACTTCACTGTTTTGACAAAAAAGATTTGAATCAATTAATTAAAGCAATTTAATCATAGCATTAGTATAAATATCGATAAACTTACTTTTGTGATGATGTCAGAGCAAAGAAAGTTTTGATTACGTCCTGTTGTTCCATGTACATGCATGCTAAGCATTTGCAATGTCCAAGTCCAAAACCTGAAAGTGTTGGTTCCATTACTGCAATTGGCTCTGGGATGGATTCTTCTGTACTTTATTTTATCATCTTTGTTTTTTTCTTCCAGTTTTTTGCTTTTTTGTGTTTTTTTCACTATATGACCATAGTCAAAGTTGTCGCTTTATTTTCTTTTTCTTGTTTTTGCTTTTACCCTTTACACATAAGAGGCAGGTTTTGTCACTGTTATTTTCCTTTTTCGGCCAGTAGGTTTTTTTGGTTTCTTTTTTTACCTTGTTTAATTTTTTACATTTCAAACTCTTGTAAGTCATAGAGTTTGAAAGATGGAGGTGTGAAGTTAAGTACTAAATCATGGTAGGGTACAATTTGGCTTTTGATAGTGGTATCTTCTTCTATGTTTTGAGCCTCTTCTGTTTCTTTTTCTACCATTTTATATTGATTTGTTGGTAAAACTGTGTCATTTGTTTTGTCCACCATGCCTGCACTTTCTATTGTTGTCTCCATAAATGAATCTTGATTTGGTTGGAGCACTTTTTCATGCATTTTAGTTGCTGCTTCTGTCTCTATGCATTTATTGTCTATTTCAATTGCTTGGTAGACTTGTTCTATATAAGGCTCAGCAATTGTTTCTTTATTTTGTTCATTGTTGTTTCCTTCTCTTGATTTTCATCTATTGTATTGTTTGTTTCAATTTGATTTGCATTTTCTTCTGCTATGTCTATAGGTGTATCTTGATTTATTGGAAGCAAATTTTCTACTTAACACTCCGTAGTTTCTTCTTCATTCGTTTCAATTGCGGATCTCTTTTCTGCATTTTGGGCTTCTGTCTCTAAAAATTTATCTTTATTCATTTCAGTTGCGATACTGACATTTTCTACATAAGGCTCAGCATTTGTCTCTATAATATTTTCTTTACTATTTTCAGGTGTGGATTTCCTTTTTGTATTTTGTATTTCAGTTTCTACAGGTGTATGTTGACCTAATATATTGTCAGGTTCATCTACCATGTGCCAATTTTCTACTTTAGCCTCTGATGTTCACTCTTTATTCTGTTGAAGTTTTGATTTCATTTCTCCCAATTCTTGTTTCAATTTCAAATTTCCTTGTTAGTTTCTAACCTTGTCTTATTTTCTTTTTCCAATCGCTTCATTATTTTTTTAGCTTCGTCTTTCAAATCTTTTATGTGCATATATATGACTCTAATGCTTACATCTTCTTCAAATGATCCAAAAGTTTGTTCGGCTTCTTCAAGTTTTCTTTTTTCCCTTTCTTTTCTTTTTCTTTGTTGCTTATTTATATTGGAGTTGATGCTGTTTGAAGAAGCCTTGCTTCATATGGAACAATATTTGTTATTTCGTTCACTTGTACAATTCGAAGGGAAATTTTATATTAGTTTTAAGGTATGATATTGTGTTATAACTGACAATTATAACTGATTTTTTAATAGAAACAAAAATAATAGTTATGAAACTGATACTATGAAGAGTTATAAACTGATACTGTGCCCTGTTAAAAATTGTACCAAGTATTATAGTGTATTATGACTGATAATGTTAACGCTAAAAAAGTGAACGCTAACACCCGGTGTGTGTGGTTGAGTTGTGAAAGCACCACCCACGTGACGGGAACAGAATTTAAGCAGTAAAATAGCAGAAAAAGCAGTAAAAGACAGCAGTTTATAGTGGTTCGGCTTGAGATTAAGCCTACGTCCACTTTGAATCTCTTTATTACTAAATCCGGTTACAAATCGATACAAATCTCTTACGAAAACAGAACAATTTGATCACAAGAAACAATCTTGACTACTAGCTCAATCTTCGACGATGAAACTCGATGAATCCGTGTTGGATGTAAGGAATTCCTCTCGAAGCTTGTTGTAGCGTCTCGAATGTTTGAAGATCTTTGATTGCTGAATGAATGGAGATTTTGACTGAGTAACGGCGCTTGAAGAAATGAATGGCCAAAAGTCCCTCTTTCGTTGGAGTTGGAGCTCTATTTATAGGATCGGTCCTGGGTGAGATTCAAAATGTTAAGTCCTAGGTCAGAGCCGACTTATAGCAAATCGTAGGTCTTAGGTCGGCGACGAGATAGGAGTTCTTTCCTTTTATTTACTCCTGAATACGAGCTATTCAACTGCAAGTCCTAGGTCGGTAGCGACTTAACGTAAGTCGTAGGTCTGAGGTCCCTTAAGTCATCAAGTTGGCAACAGCCTTAAGTCGTAGACTTTTTGAGTCGGACCACTTTGACTCGTACACTGTTAGGTCGGAGCATCCCTTGACTCGGAGCATTCCTTGACTCGGAGCATTCCTTGACTCGGAGCATTCCTTAACTCAAAGCATTCCTTAGGTCGGTAACCTACTTAAGTCGGTCTTAACTCTTAAGTGGTAGATTATCTTAAGTCGTACGCTGTTAGGTCGGACCTGTAGCTTAGGTCGCATGCTCCTTTAAGTCGTGACCTGTTGAGTCGATATACTCCTTAACTCGTACGCTTTTAGGTCGGAACCTTCTTAACTCGGTAGGTCGTAAGTTCCCATAGGTTGTTAAGTTGTTAAGTTGGAAGCCCTTGTTAACTCGCAATTTGTTAAGTCGGTAAGCTTCCTTAGGTTGTAGCCTGTTAGATTGGTCCATGCCTTAAATCGTAACTGCCCTAGGTTGTAACCCATTGAGCCGGAATCGTCTTTAAGTCGTTATGTCGTAAGTCTTAGGTCGCGAACGAAAGAGGATTAACATTTGCCCCTCGAAGTATATGCCTAAACCATAGGTCGTATGCTTCGATTCTCTTAACTCTCTTTGGTTAGGTTGGAAACGACTTAACATACGCCTTAGGTCGTACACCGTACAGATCGACTCGCCTTCCAGTGTATAAATAGTTAAGCCATCCTCCCTCTCTCTCACTTATCGTTCTTCTCGAATCAGCCATTGACGCAATTTAGAGCTTCCAGAGATAAATTCCAACCATCCAATGGTCGATCATCTTCCTGTTATACTCCGTAAGTCGATCCGATCTTCGTTCACCCATGTCCATTGTCGAATTGATAACCTCCCAATTTTCGACTTCCACTTGTTTTTAGGCGCCGCGATTCATTATGAATAACCCTTCGATTGTCCTGCAATTGTCATTGACCATGTTGTAGCTGTGATAGGATAATAGTACATCGGATTCACAACAAATTTGAGGCGATTCGAATTGGCTTTTTGGGTGATCCGATGGTGTGATGGAATGAGGATCGCCATTGACAGTGAGGCTATTGGGTTAACGGGTTAGGGAGGAAAATTGGTTGAGGTACTGGCCCGGTTATGACCTAGTGATTCCGTGTGACTCAGTGACTTCCATGGTTTAAGTCGGAACCGACTTAACAGTTTCGAGCGACCTACGTTTTGAGTCACTTCCGAGTTAGGACTTGGAGGATTTCTTGTTGCCTTGAATTGGGGCCTTTTCTTCTTTCTCCGACTTAAGACTCGGGGACTGCTGGCCTGATATGCCAACGACTTGTAGTATAAACGACTTACCCTAGCTCGCCTCATAACCTTTAAGTCGTGGACGAGTTAGCACATATGTTCTCGAACTGAAGCTTCATAGCTCTATAAGTGTTATGGCTGATGACCCAAAGAACTAGAGGACCAACGACTTAACTTAACCCATAGGAAATCTTTCTTAAGTCGTCACCAAGTTAGTACTTGAGTCTTCGGCGACTTAGCACTTGGCTTTTAAACTTTGCCTGGACTTCGAACTGTTGAACTATGAACTGTGTTGCATGTATTTCTTTTTACAGATTGCTTCAATTTGCAAGCTAACAATCCTGCTTAATACAACATTTACAAAATACTGGGTCGAATATACTGTCACTGACTGCCCACATCGAATGACAGATTAGTTGATAAAGAAAAAGTTAAATTGAATGAATATGAATGAAATGCTGTACAATAACCAATTCAAGTGAAGTATTAAAACAAAATCGTAACAGTCAACTGATACTGATTTGTCTGCATTAACACTGCACTTGAACATTAACAAGTTCTGAAATTTTGTAATCGATTGATTGTCAACTAGTTTAATTCCAGTTATGCTTGCCTTTTACTTTCATTAGTTTTGCACAACACTTCACACTTTTTAAGAAACGTGCACCTTCACATTTGAACATCCAGTTGATTGTGTAGAATGTCTTCTCCACAAGAAGAAATAGAGCAAGTTGAAGAGACATTTCCAGTTGCTGTCCCGCTGAATGATCCTCCAGAAAGGACTCCTACCACTCTGAGCCATAAAGTCTTCTGTCAATTATGCATCCAGTTTGGCATTGCCGAAGCTGACGCTTTGTTCCCTGGAATAAATGATACTGCTGATAGGCCGCCCCATGGCTTTGTCGTAGTTAACCGCCAAATGTGTTTGAGTGGGGCTATCCCCCCATTTAACGACTGTCTTCGAGAACTTCTCCTCCGACTATCTATTTCCCCTTTTCAACTACACCCCAACGGCTACTCCATCCTGCTGGGACTGTGTGTGCTTTTTAGGAGAACGCTGGACCATTTTCCCAGTTTTGCAGAAATTCGCTATCTGTGCACCTTCGCTAAAAACAAAGATCATCCTTCTATCACAGTTGTGAGGAGTGCTAGAAATCGTAAGTTGATCACCGGTCTCCCTGAGAGTGTTCATAGTTTCCTAAGCCAGTTTTTCTATGTTCGCTGTCTGCCGGGGTTTTACGCTATCTGGAGAGTAGGAAGTAAGATCACTTGCCTCTGTTTTTCATGTTCTTTCAAACTTACCGAAGTCCGAGTTATCAAGTGCTAACTTTGCCTTTTTTCTTTCCAGCACTTCCTCCTCCTTCTAGAGATCCCGGTCATAAGGTGACTTTTGAGAGGCTTATGGCGGTGCCGGTTGAGGAAAGGAGTATCCAGTTTCTATTGACAGACGAATTTTTACATCAATTCGGTCTTTTACACTCTTCTCACTTTACCCAGCCTCGTGAAGTTTCTAATCTTCCAGCACAGACATCAGATGCCCCAGCTTCAATGGAAGAGATGGCTTCAAAGGAGCCAACTGTAGACACTGCATTAGTAAAGTGTTCTACTTCTATTGGTGTTGCGGGAACGTCCAGCAAACCGGCACTTGCTCCAATTATTGAAGAGGAAGAAAATCGTCGAATTTCTGAAAAATCAGCCGATGTGGAAGTTGAAAAGGATAATTCTGCTGAGTATCATAATGATGACACCTTTGATGACTTGAGTGACATAATGATAACTTCTCAAGAGCTTTTCAAGGATAATGTTCCAAAAGCGAACTCTCCTGTCGTTGAAGCGACTTCCTCTTTGAAACAAACTTCGACGCCTTCTACACCTATCGTCTCCGTTCCCGCACTAAAGCGTGGTTTGTAGTTTGACGCACGTAGTTCGCACGCCGCACACACTTAGGATTTTTCAGCACTTATAAGCATTTATCCTCTTTTTCTGGAAATTTCTAAACTTTACTTCTTTTTCGGTTTTCAGATTCTCCGATGGGGCGTACCGGCTCATACTATGACTCATTTCAGCGCCATGGAGGTCGTGGATCTTATGACTTTAGGAAATATCTTGGTGACCAGAGAGAGACAGATGAGGAAAGGGCTCAAAGGAAAGCTCAAGAAAAATGGGATTATGAGAAGCGGCAGAGAAGAAGAGACGCTGATCGATATGATTCTTCTTATAGAAGTTACGATTCCCATAAGCGAAAGTCTTATGATGACAAGGGGAAGACTCATATTACTGACGAATCGAGCAAACGGTCCAAGCCAAGCGACGCGTCTGTAATTTTTGAGAAGACTGATGCTCCTATCCCTTCTGATATTTCGGCCGGCTCTCCTCTAAAGAAAACTGATATCCAAACGATCATCAGCAGGCCCCAATATCAGGTTAAAGACGGCCCTCCAAAACTTCAAAGCCGGTTTCCGAACTGGTGCTTAAAAGGAGTGCGTTTTGACCTGGATTTGGTCCCAATCGATAAGCAAGACATGCTTAAAAGTCTTGATGCAGTTAGGCTTAACATTGAGAGGATGTCGCAATGGCAGAAACTTGTTGATGAACTCAAGAGAGTCAATCATATGAATCTTGAAAACATGCTGACTCTGGAGAATGATAAAGCTGAATGGGATAAATGGTGCAAGCAGCATGACGCGGAGATGACGAACATCGCGGATGACAATGCAAGGCTTGAATCTGAAGTTAAGCAGCTTAAGGAAAATCTCGCCTCTTCTTCTGCATCACATACTCAAAAAGAAGAAGTCTTTCAGAAGCAAGTGCGGGATGCACATGCTGCACAAAGAGATGTCGAAATGAAGCTTGCCGCCGAACAACACATTGCTGAGAAATATCGCACAGAAAATGCTGAACTACGGGAAAAAGTTAACTCCCAGAACGCGGAGATTGAATTACTGAAGTCTCAACTTGCTAACGTTGGGAAAGAGCGTGATGAGGCCATTGCTGGTCGAGCTGAAGCTGTCGCTGAAAAAGAGGCGGCCGAGCAATCACATGAGACAACAAAAGCTAACATCAGCTCCACCTTATTTGACTTTTATCTTCACATCATTCTGGGTCGTGGGAGCCTCGCTTTTCTGGGTCCTGATTATGAAATTACTCTGGCTGAAGTGTGGGAAGCTGCAGCCGATATGTTTAAAGGTGCCGGCTACAATGAAGCAGAACTTGAGGTACGCTATCTTGATGATGAGGCTCGCGCCGCTCTTGTTAAAGGGAAAGAGCAGCTTGCTAAAGTACGAGCTGAATCAACGAGAGAAGAGCTTCCAAAAGAGGAAGCTCCTTTAACTGCCCCTGTTCATGTTTCAACTTTGGCTGATGTTGCCATTATGGATTTCAGCTCCCATTCTTCACTTCCAGCTAAAATTGCCCAAGAAACTGCGACCACTCCCACTGAGGATGAGGCATCGGACGATATTGAAGCCGAGAAATTTGAGATTGAGCTTGCGAAGCCAACTCCTCCAGGTAATTTTGGCGTCGTCCCGGGCCCAATGAACTAGTTATTTGATTTAACCGAGTTTGATGACCTTCTTACTTGTTACTTAAACTTTGGTGAACCGATACCTTCTCTATTTTCGGGGGATGTTGATTTTAACTTCTTTTCTTCTACAGCGGAGACACCAAACACTGCACAAGTTTCCACTCCTTCAGTTGCCATTCCTCCATCTTCACAGATTACTCCTCCTTCTGCTTCCCAACCGGGATCACATGCAGAGAAAATCGAAGCTCTTCAAGGCCTAGATGATCCGGCTGTTTTGCAGGAGCAGAAGGCGGAGGATCTTGAGGACATCGAGAAGACCTTGCAGCGGTCTCTAGATGATGACACGTAGCTTTCAACATTGCTTGCTACTCCGGGGAGTGAATCTTCTTCGAAGAGGAAGGGGAAGCGTGCCATAAGGAAGAAGAAGAGAAGTGCTTCGACTGGGGAAGACAAAACAGAAGAAGACCCAACCACTCCTCCTTCTCCGTCTCGCCCACATCGGATTCCGAAATTAACTATTAGGCCAAGTAAAGGCTCCAAGGGTGGCGGGAAGAAGGAATGACAAGCTGGACTTTCTACTTCTTATTTTGCTTTTTACATGTATAGACCGGAGATTGTGCGGGTACCGGTCCCTGCTTTTGCTTTTTTGAGATATCTGCACATGTAAAGAATTCTCATAGTACTAAATAATACAGTAATTTTACTTGTACAAATTCTTGTTTATGTGAGAACGCATCTGTTTCTCTTTTTTAGTGTAGAATAAACGATTCCTTTTACTTGTACAAACTTTTTGTCTGTGTTTGGGAATACATTTATTCCACATCTATTTTTTGTGATATTGCAATGAACTTGTGGTGTGTTGCTTGCATGTTACTTTTATTAATATAATTGAATTGTATAGTATTGCCCCCATACCGTAAGTGCATTGCAATATTCCTAGCTTTTTCAAGACTGATACTGTTATTTCAAAGAATAATTACTCCACTTTTAAGGGAAGAATCATTCTGCTTTTAATAGAGTATATCTAGTCTTTAGAGGAGTTTTTACTTTCTCTTTCTTTTCGAAGAACACTTCAACTTTTGGGGATGATCACTTATATTTGTTAAAAAATGAATTTTCCTATGTAGTGAAGTGAACTTTCTGAAGAATTTTGTAGCATTTCAACTTTTTTAGGAGGAACTTTTTGAGATGAACAAGTTAACCTTCCTTTGAGAGTTGAACTGTGCTTCCGGAGAAGGCTTTTCGTTCGAGTATTCTATTTTAGGACATGCCTCCGGAGAGGGCTCCTCTTAAAGAGTTGTGCCTCCGAAGAGGTCATGTGCCTCCGAAGAGGGCTTGTGCCTCCAAAAAGGGCTTGTACCTCCGAAGAGGGCTTTTTGATTGCCTGGAAGTTACTTTCTCATGGTTGGATGGATCCACGGGGCGGACGCAAGTTGTTTGGTTGGATGCTCGTTTGCACAAACGATCGCAATCAATTAACAAGGGCCCTGTTCCTTCAGCTTGGGAAGGTGCCCCTCCGGTGGTTCCACCAATCTTTTTTGATTGAGGAAAGCACTTTCATTTTTTGGCGTGCCTCGTTCGAGGGCTTTGTTGACCTTTGAGAAGGAGCGTTGGTTGGTTGGTGTGCCAGGAAGGTTGCGTCTCAGGGGCGAGTAGATCCACGGGACGGACGGAAGCTGCCTGATCGGATGCATCACGATCAGTTAGCAAGGGCCCTGTTCCTTCTGCTTGGGAAGGTGTCCCTTCGGTGGTTCTTACCGGCCCTTTTATTGAGAAGCATACCTCCTTTTGGCTGCTTCTTTGTTTGCTTGGCAATGTTCTCTCATCATCTGCTCATTAGCGATCTTTTATTATCATTTCCAAGCGCATCTTCTTTCCTTTTACAAGTAAATTGCCTCATCCGAAGAAGTGGACTTCACTGTTGAACGACTTCACGGGACAAACGCAAGTTATCTAGTTGGATGTCTGTTCATATCGACAATCTCAACCAATTAACAAAGGTTTGCCACAATGGAATCGCCAACTTTTTATGTGAAGTTCTCCTTGTATAGGATTTGAATTTGGAATTTTTTGTCGCTTGGTATTTGCGTAATAGGTGATTTATAGAGGTCGCTTGGCTTTGTGACGAGCAAGCCTTGTTTCAATGTCCTGCAATTTTGAATCGACATTTTAGCAATACATTTAAAGTATTTACATATCAAAATAAAACAGGCATTATGAAATAGTAAAGAACACAAGATTTATAGTGGTTCAGCCAAGAATCGGGCCTACATCCACTTTATAGCTTTCATTCATTCACACTGATTTACAATGTTTTACAATACAACTGATACATTCATCACTATTTTACAATTTTGAGCAAAGCTTTTTTTTTTCAAGTAAAATAAGGACGTAAGTGATTGCTGTTCCAGGCTCTTGGAATTGGATCTCCTTCAACAGTTATGAGTTTGAAAGTGCCATCAAGAAGTTTACTGCCAATGGCATATGGTCCTTCCAAGTTTGCTCCAAACACACCAGTTGCCGTCATGATCCTTTTCAAAACTAAGTCTCCGACCTCAAAGCTGCGTTGGCGAACTTTAGAGTTGAAGTGCCTGGCTATCCTTTGTTGATAAGCTGAAACTCTGAGCCTTGCTTCTTCTCTTTTCTCATCAAGAAAATAAAGTGCTTCAAGTTGCAGCTTTTCATTTTCAGCTTCGTTGAAATGAACTCTTCTATATGAAGGAACTTCTACTTCCACTGGAATCATTGCTTCTGATCCGTATGCCAGTGAAAATGGAGTGTGCCCAGTCGCAGTTTTGTGAGTGGTTCTGTATGCCCATAGTGCTAAGGGAAGCTTATCGACCCAACCACCTTTTGCTCTTTCGAGTTGCTTTTTGATGGTTGACTTGACGATTTTATTCACTGCTTCCACTTGCCCATTTGCCTGCGGATGAGCCACTGCTGAGAAGCTTTTCCGAATTCTGAACCGTTTGCAAAAATCCTAGAATTCTTCACTTTCAAACTGAGTACCATTATCTATGATTATCTTCTGTGGCACACCATATCTGCAAATGATATTCTTCGTTACACAATTTATCATCTTTTTAGAAGTAATGGTGGCCAAAGGTTCAGCTTCAGCCCATTTGGTGAAATAATCGACAGCAACAATAGCATATTTGACTCCTAATTTGGCAACTGGTAATGGTCCGATTAGATCTATCCCCCAAATAGCGAATGGCCACGGACTGACCATTTGTGTTAGTTCAGTGGAAGGTGCCCTTGGAATCTTTTCAAATCTTTGGCACTTGTCGCATTTTCGGGAGTGGATAGCTGCATCTCGATTAATATCGGGCCAGAAGTACCCATATCGGAGAACTTTCTTGGCTAGAGTTTGACCGGCTGAATGATCTCCACATTCTCCTCCGTGTATCTCGGCTAGAATTGTCTTGGCTTCTTCCTTAGTTATACATCGGAGCAGTGGCATTGAAAATCCCCGTCTATATAATCGGCCATCTTGAATTACATATCTTGACGCTTTCCTCAATAGTTTTCGACGTTCCTTAGAACTTTCTGGCAGGGAACCATTGAGTAGGTATTATTTGATTGGAGTCATCCATGATTCATGCTCTTGAGACATAGCCATAATCCAATCAACATCCATTTCATCAATGCTTGGAGCTGACAGAACTTCTACAGGAACTAACCCCAGTAATTGAGCTTCTCCGGAACTTGAGTACTTTGCTAGAGAATCTGCCTTCATATTTTCCTCTCGAGGTATGTGGCTTATTGAATAGTGATCGAAATCATTGAGGAGTTCGGAAGTTTTTGTCAAATATGCAGGCAAATTTCCTCCTTTGGCTTGAAATTCTTTCTTCACCTGGCAAACAATAAGCTGAGAATCGCTGAAAATCTGTAACACTTTGATGTTTAGTTCCTTGGCGATTTTTAAACCGGCAATAAGTGCTTCATATTCTACTTCATTGTTTGTTGAAGGAAATTCCAGTCTCAATGCATAACATAATGATCGTCCTTCGGGGGTTTCAAGTACAACCCCTGCCCCAGAACAATAATCATTTCTTGAGCCGTCAACATATAACTTCCACTGTGTTGGAATGCAGTCAGTTGTTTCTTCCTTATTGTCACCTTTGTCAGTAGACTCCGCAATGAAATCTGCTAAAGCTTTTCCGTTGATTGCTCTTCGGGGGTGGTAAGTGATGTCATACTGGCTAAGTTCAATGTTCCATTTCAAAAGACGACCCGAAGTTTCAGGACGAAACAGGACTTGCTTTAGAGGTTGATCAGTGAGCTTTTCTATCTTCGAATAATTCATCTCTGCCCCAGTGAACCGTTTACTAATGTAATAGACTGGACGCTGTACTTTCATATCTTCCCGTACAAGTGCTGCACTGAGGGCGTGGGATGAAATTGCCAAATAGATGAAAAGGTCTTCACCGTCAGTAGGCTTGGAAAGAACCGGAGGTGTTTCCATATGACGAATTAGTTCATCGAAAGCATTCTGGCATTCGGGAGTCCATTCAAAATTTTTCTTTCCTTTCTTTAGAGCGTCAAAGAAGGGAATGCATTTGTCTGTGGCTTTGGAAATGAAGCGACTCAGAGCAGCGACTTTTCCATTGAGACTTTGCATTTCTTTCTTTGTTTTAGGAGCTTTGACCTCCCTTAGAGCTGTGATTTGAGTAGGATTGGCTTCAATGCCCCTGGCGTTCATAATGAAACCTAAGAATTTCCCGGACTCTACTCCGAACGAACATTTCAATGGATTGAGCTTCATTCCGTACTTTCGAAGAATTGCGAACATTTCCTCCAAGTGACCCATGTGATCTACAGCTTTCTTTGACTTTACCAACATATCGTCGACATAAACTTCCATGGTTCTACCAATCTAAGGCTTGAACATTGCATTGACGAGCCTTTGGTAGGTTGCCCCAGCATTCTTCAATCCGAAAGGCATAACTTTGTAGCAGTAGAGACCCACATCTGTAATAAAGCTTGTGTCTTCTTGATCCGGCTCATGCATCATAATCTGATTGTATCCGGAGTAAGCATCCATAAACGATAACAACTCATGCCCAGCTGTTCCATCCACCAATTGATCAATTTTGGGCAGCGGGACGCAATCTTTGGGGCATGCTTTGTTTAGATCTGAGAAATCTATGCATACTCTCCACTTTCCATTTGCCTTCTTGACCAATACTGGATTTGAAACCCAATTTGGATAAGTGGAGTTTCTGATAAAGCCGTTTTCCATGAGCCGGTCGACTTCTTCCTTTAGTGTTGTCGACCTTTCTGGGCCTTGAGTTCTTCTTTTCTGTTTCACTGGTGCAAATTTTGGATCAATGTTCAAAGTATGTACGGCAATTTCTGGGGAGATCCCACACATATCAGTATGACACCAGGCGAACACATCTAGGTTGGCTTTTAAGAATGATATTAGTGTGTTTTGAACTGCTATGCTCAGCTGTGAACCCACATTGAGTACTTTGTTCGGGTCTTTTGAATCAACAGATACTGGTACCGTTACTTCCACAGGTACCACCCTATTCTCCCCTGTACTGGCTTTTCTGGGGTCCATTTCTTTCCTTACATTGTTGTGTTCGCCAGTACAGGGGCCACTCCGTAGCTGCTACAAGGTTGGTTCTTTGATGCGGAGCGGAGCTGCCGCATCTTTTCCCATCTCTCTTTTTCGGGCCTCACGGAGCCCTACAAGATAACATTCTCGCCCCGCGTTCTGATCTCCCTTAATGACAGCAACCCCATTATCAGTGGGAAATTTCATTGTTAAGCACCACGGAGCGAGGACGGCCCTGAAAGCAGCAAGAGTAGGCCGACCCAAGAAAGCATTATAGGCAGAGAATCCATCAACAATTACAAAGGTTTGCTTTCGAACCAACTTCTTATGCCCTTCGCCCATTTCAACAAACAAATCCACCGTTCCAATTGGCTGTTTCAGCTCTCCTGTAAATCCGGCAATCTTGTGCGAAGAGGCCTGTACATTTGTCATCGGAATTTTCATTTGGTCAAATGTCTTTTTAAAGAGTATGTTGCACGAGGCACCACTGTCAACCAACACTCTTCTGACAATAGCCGGCCCAATACCGACAGAAACAACTAAAGGGTCCTCAGTAGGAGCTTCCACATCAATAGAATCCCTGGCTCTGAACATAATATCATCATGAAAAGTCTTCTGCTGCTTTAGAGGTGAAGCATCTTCTAAGATTAAGACACTTTCTTCAGCTGGGGCATACTTCAAAGCTCTAGCATACCTTTCCATTTCACCCCAACTCCTACCAGCCGGGTGAGGTCCTCCTGTGATCACGTTGATAACAGGTCTTTCCTTTCCAGCAGGCCTCTCTCCTGAATCAGATGAATGAGCTGGGGGTAACTGTCCTTGGTTAGATGAAGACGGGTCTTTCCTATTTCTTTTCACATACTGCTGCAACTTATTCTCTCTCAACAATTCCTCAATTAGGCTTTTCAAGTGGCGGCATTCGTTGGTATCGTGGCCTAGTTGATTATGAAATTTGCAAAATCTTCCGCTTTGAACAACATTTTTCCCAACTTTTACTGCTGATGGTTTTGGAAAATCAACCGCATCCTTAGTGGCGATGAAAATATTCTCCGGGGTATCAGTCAGAGGAGTAAAATCCGAAGGTTTGAGGAAGCGGGGCTTTTTGAGATCTTTTTGCTTCTTTCCACCATTATTCTCCCTTTTCTGATTTGCGGGTTCTTTCTTGTTCTGAACTGTAGCATTATTTTCCACCACTGTTGTCACAACTTTAGCTGACGCGGAGAGATTCTCTAAGCGCATGAACTCATTAGCCTTTTTGTAGAATTTTTCGAGCGAATTTGGTTCTTTCATTTTTAACCATTTTCCAAACTCGCTAGACTTGTCAATAGCCTGCATCAAGTAGGTTAAGATCATTCGCGGTTCCACGTTATCAACTTCTACTAGGGCTAAATTAAAGCGATTCAAGAAGGATTTAATGGGTTCTCTAGGATTCTGTTCAAGACTTGAGAGAGACATTATATCCTTTGCCCTTGAGATGTATAATCTGAATTGTTCCTTGAATTTTCGGGTCAGATCAGAAAATTGGTCGACAGATCGCATGGGAAGCTTGGTGAACCAAAGTAACGCCACTCCTTCTAAGTATACCGGGAAATACCGGCATTTAATCTCGTCAGTTGCTCTGGCACCAGTCATGTGCCAATCATATTTGTATAGGAATTGATTTGGATCACTCGTTCCTTGATAAGAAGGAATGGTGGGAGGAACGAATTTTCTCGGAAACTCAGCTTTTAAGATCCTTTCAGTGAATGGAGTTTTACTCGGGGCGAATCCCCAATCATTTTCATCCTCGTTTCTTTGCATGCTTTCCTTCATTATCTGTCGAACCAAGCTAGAGAGATATTCCTCATTGTTTAGAGATTTCGCAGAATAGACCTCGACCATCTTTTTGGAGGTTTGTCCAGGTAAATGCTCACGGAGAACTGGTGACGGCCTGGATCCTTCAGCCTGGAGGGGTGCCCCTTCAGCAGCACCTGATCCCCCTTGAGGAATATTTCTCCCTTCGGAATTGGGAGCAGCATTAGCAAAGTTTTCCTCATTACTTACTGGTTTTTTATTAGCCCCAAATAAAGCATTCAGCTTTTCCATCATCAGATTATTCGGAGTTTCAATCTGCTGGTACAGTCCGGATACAGCAGCATCTAACTCTTGTCGCGTCACACCGACGCTTGGAGCTGCCTGATTTGGAGAAAGAGAAGTGGTAGTATTGTCACGGTCATCATCAGTTCTGACAGACTTTTGTTTCCTTCCAGGAGCCATTATGTCTGATAGACTTCTGGTTTTGTAGGAAATTCTTTCAGCAAACTTCTGTGAAGCAATGGTGAGTAGTAGCCTGCGTTGGGTTCTCAGTGAAAGCACCAAAATGTTAATGCTAAAAAAGTGAACGATAACACCCGGTGTGTGTGGTTGAGTTGTGAAAGCACCACCCGCGTGACGGGAACAGAATTTAAGCAGTAAAATAGCAGAAAAAGCAGTAAAAGACAGTAGTTTATAGTGGTTCGGCTTGAGATTAAGCCTACATCCACTTTGAATCTCTTTATTACTGAATCCGGTTACAAATCGATACAAATCTCTTACGAAAACAGTACAATTTGATCACAAGAAACAATCTTGACTACTAGCTCAATCTTCGATGATGAAACTCGATGAATCCGTGTTGGATGTAAGGAATTCCTCTCGAAGCTTGTTGTAGCGTCTCGAATGTTTGAAGATCTTTGATTGCTGAATGAATGGAAATTTCGACAGAGTAACGGTGCTTGAAGAAATGAATGGCCAAAAGTCCCTATTTCATTGGAGTTGGAGCTCTATTTATAGGATCAGTCCTGGGTGAGATTCAAAATGTTAAGTCCTAGGTCGGAGCCGACTTATAGCAAATCGTAGGTCTTAGGTCGGCGACGAGATAGGAGTTCTTGCCTTTTATTTACTCCTGAATACGAGCTATTCAACTGCAAGTCCTAGGTCGGTAGCGACTTAACGTAAGTCGTAGGTCTGAGGTCCCTTAAGTCATCAAGTTGGCAACAGCCTTAAGTCGTAGACTTTTTGAGTCGGACCACTTTGACTCGTACACTGTTAGGTCGGAGCATCCCTTGACTCGGAGCATTCCTTGACTCGTAACATTCCTTGACTCGGAGCATTCCTTAACTCGGAGCATTCCTTAGGTCGGTAACCTACTTAAGTCGGTCTTAACTCTTAAGTGGTAGATTATCTTAAGTCGTACGCTGTTAGGTCGGACCTGTAGCTTAGGTCGCATGCTCCTTTAAGTCGTGACCTGTTGAGTCGATATACTCCTTAACTCGTACGCTTTTAGGTCGGAACCTTCTTAACTCGGTAGGTCGTAAGTTCCCATAGGTTGTTAAGCTGTTAAGTCGGAAGCCCTTGTTAACTCGCAATTTGTTAAGTCTGTAAGCTTCCTTAGGTCGTAGCCTGTTAGATTGGTCCATGCCTTAAATCGTAACTGCCCTAGGTTGTAACCCATTGAGCCGGAATCGTCTTTAAGTCGTTATGTCGTAAGTCTTAGGTCGCGAACGAAAGAGGATTAACAGATAATATGAAGAAGCAAAACATATACTATACAGAGGCAAAACTGATACAATGTGCAATAACCCACTTTTCCGAATAGTTTAAGCAGACAATCAACCACACATGATCCACTCAAACTGAATAGAAAGGGGGATAGTTAGGGAAAAGAAAGAAGAAAGATGGAAAAAGAAGGAGAAAGAAGAGAGAAAGAAACTATTAACTAGAAAATTTGTCAACATTCCCAAACCAACGTTGTTAACAAGAAATTTGATTAACAACTTAAAGCTAGGTTTTAGAAGTGAACAATCCCTTCGAAACCCCTTTCAAATGAGTCGATAGGGGCTCCATATTTTTGAAAGGTGGCTTTATGAAGGTGTTAGCTATTGATGAAAGAACCATTCAACACTTCAAAACATAGATTAGGAAGGAAACAAATCGTTCGTAACCCTTTCGAGTGGGTCGAAAGGGTGATTATGCCTTTAAGGAAAAGAATCCACTTTTGAAAGTGTGGTTTCTAGTGTCATGGTTTAGTCACCTTTGAAAGGAGTTAAATGTTTTGGAATATCATTGCTCTTTTTGAAGGAGTCCTCCCATCAGACATAACATCAATAATCACAGTTTGCCTCTTTAAAACCCCTTTCGATCGAGTTGAAAGAACCATAATCTTTCGAAGGGACTTAATATGCAATGTATTAAAGTCAATATGGGATAGTCATATCTTGGAAAAATGGTATAATTTCAATGGACTTGCTGATATCGAATTATCATCATCACGTCAATTTTAGTTTTTCATATTATGAAACGTGATGATAATAGGATTCAAAATCACGATGTCTAAGTAGATTCCACAGCATTGCATAAATCAAATAAGGATTAAGAAAATAAGTGAGCATCATGTGCAATTAGTCATTAGTCGAGCTAATGGCCAAAATGATCTTACTCATATTCAAAATCGATATTGGATCGATGCATCCACTCCTTTGAATTTATTTAAATTGGATTAAAAGTAAGAGAATTTCCCCAAATTGATTTAGGGTTACAAAAGTTTGATTTTGCTATGAAAGAAGTAAGAGAATTCAAAATTAAAATTCGGTCCCAAAACACGGACCCCTAGGGTCATATTTATAGATGTAGGTCAACCCCCTTCCTTTTCTTTCCTTTCGAAGCGATCGAAAAGTCTTTCTCCCAGCCTTTCGCAGTCATCCTTTTCCCTTGATCCTTTCACTTCCATAGCTTCGAAGGCGACTGCTTGGGTCTCCTTTTATGCATGGGTCTCCTTTTATGCTTGGGTTAACCCTTTTGCCTTCATCAATAGTGTATTAGCAGTGGTTGTTGTTTCTAAAGTTCCCCAATATTGCTTTCGTGTTCCTCTGAAACCTTTCGACACCTTCGAAAGGTATGTGACGAAAGGGTCAAGGTTCCCTATCATATTGTTTTGATGCAAGCGAAAGCACCCTTAACTCCATTTTCTCCTTCGAAACCACCCTTGGTCGCTTAGGTCTGGTGTTAACCATGATGAGTGATTATTTGAGTGGGTAAGGAGTGCTTTCGTATAGTTTCAAAAGGATAATTAGGTGACGAATGGATCATTGCAGAAGGTCACTTTGCTTCATGTGCAGTTTTCTTTATGCTTACAGAAGGTTGCAACAGTTTTGGAAGGCTTATTCTTGCTTCCGAAAGGTGCATATTAGTAAAATGTCTTTAAGTGGAAGGTTGACAACGGCGAAACCAACTATTTTGAAGTATTCGGTTCTTGTGTGCATGCTTGTTGTCTAATACATTCGAAAGGTGTTTCGAACCCATACTAGGCTCTCTCATATATATGGATTCAACTATGTTGAAATGTCTAGCTGAGGCGGAAGGGTAGTTTTGCTTTCTTTTCTACCCCTTCGAAAGCTCTTGTTAACAGAAATGGTATTCTAGTTTACTATTACTTATTGCCAGATTGATTCTCTGGTCTTCTATTGCTTATTACCAGAAATTATATTCTTGTCTTCTATTAATAATTACCAAAAATGGTATTCTGGTCTTCTATTACTTAATTCCAGATTGGTTTTCTAGTATTCTGATACTTACTACTAGGTTGGATTTCTGGTATTCTACCAACTATTAATGCCAGATCGGGTATTCTGGATTTCTATTACTTAATTACCGCATATGGTTTTCTAAACTTCTGCTATTAATTCCAAATTTAAAATCTAGTAGATATGGATTTCTGACCTTATATTAGCCATTAACGGAAATGATACTCTGGGCCTCTATTACTTATTACCAAGACGGGTACTCTGATATTCTTTTACTAAAACTGGCACTCTAACCTTCCATCACTTATTATTAGAAGATTCCGACAGGTGACTGTCAACTTATCTTCCATCTACTAATACCCGAATCTAGGCCCGATGATAACTCATAAAACTCCATTATTAACACCTAAATTTGGATGTCCAGACTGATGATTATTTAAAACCCTAATCTGGGTATAAAATCTTTGGACTTCTATTCATCTCAAGTGATTTGATCCGAGTCAAAGAATATTATAAGAAGTAGTTTGCCATTAAAAATCTCCAAATGGGAACTTCAGACATTTTAACTTTTTAAAGATTCCATTGATAACGAGGAATGGGTCAGAGAACTACCACATCAAAATTTCAAATATTGATGTCCGATCAGGCTCTTTATTGAGTAAATGTTAAATTTCGATAGCTATGTGCAGCTTATTACTAACAAATTTTAGGCATTCCAAGCAAGTGGAAGGAGCTAAATCCATGATCATCTCTCATCATGGATAAAGATGAGATCTCGACATTTTAAATGGATTACTTTTCATACAATTAGCGAAATGATTTGCTAGTCTAGGCAAATGATATATTTAGATTAATATGTCAATTTCGAGCTAACAATTAAGAATACAGTTTGCTACATGTTTCTCAGATAAGTCAAACTAATAGAGAATCTGGATTTACTTAATCTAGAGAGGGGTCATGAACTAAGATGGAAAGTCGAGAAGTGCATCAGCCTTCAGAAGGCACATCCAAATGAAAAGATAAATAAGGTGCAAACAAAGGCAACAAAATAGGTAGTATGTACAATATTATAAATAATGCATTGCATTATGCTACATAACATTACTAAGACGTGGAAAGTATATCGTATATATGTTGAGATTATTGCAACTCGATCAACTACTCTTGCAAAAACCATAAATATCACAGGATCAGCACCCGAAATGGAGTTCCCAAGTAGGGATTCCGAAGATTTGCATAATGCCTGACTACCTTTTTGTTTTACTTCCAAGTCATCAATTCTCTCATAATACTTGGTCATTTCGAAGTCGAGATCAATACAAGTATCTTCACCAACGGAATGCTTTAAAACTTTAATATCTCAGTCCCTTTCCTTAAAGTTTTAACTTTAAAATCTCAATTTCTTTGGAGAATTCTTGAATATTATAGCATTGAAAAAGATACTTTTTATTCCACTCCTTTGCAACATGGTTATTAGAAAGCTTAGAAATAAAAGAATCTTTATAAAATTAACTTTTTTTGAGTTCCGCTATTAACCTATCCTTCATCCTTACAAATTTCGAAGCAAGTGCTTCAGAAAGTAAAACCAATCCTGCTTGAGTCACCTTTATAAACAAACAAAACGGGAAATCAAATTTCTTTATTTCAACAATAAGAATACATGTTAAAGTGTGTTTTTCATCATCACTTGTTGTCGTTAATAAGATACAATCCCTCATAAGCTTTTAGGTTAAAAGCCTATTCTATTACAACTTCTCTAATCTTGCCAAGAGAGTCGGTGGGAAAAGGCGCATTGAGCATAACTATCTCTCGATTGTGATTCCAAATCATTTGTTCAAATAAATGAGTTCAAGAATCTTTTCACCGAAGTCTATTGTGGGATTTGGCTTTAATTACTGTTTCAGTACGATGATCATTTCATCTTTTCTCTAAATCTCAATCTCCAGATAGTCGACGTAATTCTTACGGTTGCTGGCTATGATCTTTTGGATAAAATATCTTTTGTGCCACTTCACGGCTCCTATGTTACAACCGAAACGCTCGAGAATAACTCCGTCATGAACTGCCGTCCCACCACATCGGCTCAATAATCTATGCTTGATAACGTTAATGCGAGAAAATAAAGGTTTGGGGGCAACGTATCATAGCATGCTCTAGCTCCTATTTCAAAAAATAAAATAAAATAAAATAATATATATCTTTGTTACTGTAAAAATGGAATACAGCTTAAAATAGAAGCAAAGTCAAGAGATACAATAACTGCTTTTGGTACATCTAGGGTGGAAAGACATTGTTCCTAACTTTGCCTAAGGCATTAGTCGAAAGCGCAACTTTTAAGTTAGATGATACAATAAGTCCGTCTAAAGTGATAACTAGTGTAGATTTAGCATAATCTCATTTCTCGGCTAATAGGTTATCGCGACGTGGCCGCCAATCAATGTTGAATGAAATATTCTGATTTCTTTTAAAAGAAAGTTCCCTTCTACTCTTCGAGGAAGCCAAAAGCAAGACGAGGGTATTCTAAGTATAAAAAAAATCGTTAACCTCAAGGTCCTTAACATTGAGTCATTTTTGAAATAAAACCTCCTCTAAATAACATATTGGCATAGTTGGTCTCCTAGGACAACACGATCTAAGTAACAGATTGTTAGAAATAACATAGTAAAGAAAAGCTAAGCGTAAAAGATATAACAAAAACATATATTCACAATACAATTATTTGTTACCTATTTATGATCACTCCTCCGGTTCATACAAAATAGACTTAGAAAAGAACTCAAAAATAAATTTATTCTTATAATGATTGAAATATTTAAGGGAAAGATTTTGAGAAATCAATCTGACTCAAAGCCAATTACAGCATGTTGTAGGATTTGGGTTAGATGCTAATTTATCTAAATATGGAAACACCTAAGTAGACCCCCATTGAATTCACCTAAATATGAAAAACCAATAATTAAGTGTCAATAATATAGTTTATATAGAGTTAATCAAAATATCTCTCTCTACCACCATCATCCAGCATTGAGTTGGAAACTCACCATTCTCCTTCGAGAGGCATCGTACCGAAGACGTGCTTTCTCTAGCAAAAAGGCACCCCGTTGATATTTAAAAGATACTAGCGCAAAACTTGTTGACAAAGTATAGATTTCATGTTAATCCACTAATTTTTAAAAAAAACTTGTCTTATGTAAGACCTCACCAGATAATTCCTATTCAACATTTACCTTCAAATCAAAACGAAAGCTATAATAGTACAAAATGACAAAATCATTTAATTACATTCTCTAGAAATTCAAGAGAGAATGCCTCATTTTTCCCACCAAAATTCCAATCAGAATCCATTCGTCTTCTCCCCTCTTTTAATTATTATTATAAAAGCCTTTATATGCACAAAAAAAGGACGTCAATTGCAGCCTCTAATTTCCACCAAATTCATCCGGATTTTTTTGGCACCAAAGTGCTGCACTGTTGTTGCTATTATGCATTAGGATTATTAAATCAGTCGCAAGAGGCTGAGGAAGTAAACAGTGCTCAATCCAGTAACACAATTCAACAACAGCCTATTGCCTTTAATCATTACATAATAGCTACATACTCCATGCTATACGATTTAGCCACAACTACGTTCTGGATGGATTTGGCCATCTGGGACGCTTCCGATGAAGACCTTGCGTTGATGATGTATTCACCTTATCAGCCAATCTGGGTTGAACACATCATCAACCCAATCAATTTGGCTCCAGACTTGCCATCCTTTCCAAATGAGCTATGATTAGGAAGTCATCATCCCCTTTTTTGTAATCGTCTCTGATGCTTGGTCGTGAAATATTGACACCATTTTGAATATGTATTTACTGACTAATTATTTTGAAAAATGTAACAAATAACAATATATAAGTAAATATTTTGGTATGTTAGTTTAGTTAAATTTTTAGAGTGATGTTGCGCAACTAAAAATGTGTTTAAGTGATTGATATTTTGTTATATGATGTTTTGTTATATAGAAAGAAATTGAAAGGTTTGGAACTCTCCAACCTTGTTGAGAACTTGTTGAGCGTAAGGTTTGGAACTCTCCAACCTCGACGAGAGCTTATTGTCGAAGGGTCTAACCATTAAATTATTAGATCTTTCGACAATAAGGAAAAGTTGGAGTTAGAATACCTTTCGACCTTGTCGAAAGGTTTAAGGAGGGAAAATCCATCATTGCTGCCTTAATCTCCTTCGGAAGGGTAGAAAGATCGTTTTAAGTTACCAAAATTATACCAAGATGAGTTCTAGGTTGCACTATTCAGTCTAACCAAATCCTAACCTAATACTAAATACAGTTTTTAAATCCTCCCTGAAAAATGAGTGAGAGGAGAGGCTAATCTAAAGTTCTAAATTGAATTTAAGAAGTGGTTTCTTTGTTCTAAAAAGGGCAAGCTGTTTGAGAGAATTCATTTACTTGTACTCAGTAATTATGCTTGCAGGAAAAAGTGGCTGGAAATTTTATAGCTTTCGGAGAAGATGATTTGGAAAGTCAAGAGCATCCCTTCATATGTGGGAGGGAAAATTTTACTCAAAAAATCCACCTTCCGTCTAAGTCGGAGGGTATTTCAACAAGAGACAAAAGGAAAAGAGTTTGGATCAAACCTTCCGAAGAAGTCAAAGGGATGCAGTCGACAGTGTGAAGCAATTCAAGACCTTTCGGAGGGGACAGAAGGATTCATTCCATAGTATTCAAGAAGTTCTTACCTTCCAAAAAGGGTAAAGAAGTCAAGGCAAGGGCATACAACTCTATAATGATCTTTTCGAAAGCATAATAAGCCTTTCGGACTGGTTGGAACATATATAAAGTACCTTTAGACAGTCTCGAAAGGTTTGTAATGAAGGCAGCATTCATATATCAACATAGAATGAAAGACAACCTTCTAACAACATTCAAGAAAAGCATGGCTCTCGACAGCAATCAAGCGAGGAGCAACCTTTCGACAAGGTCGAAGGGTTCACAATAGTCAAGTAAGAGAGAAACCTTCCGACAAGGTCAAAGGGTTCAGAATATCACATAGAAGACAGACCCTTCGGCAAAGACGAAAGGACTATGAAAGCATATAGAGGAGTAGACCCTTCAACAATGGTCCAAGATCCAGGATGGCATGCAAAAGGAAAACCTTTCGACAAAGTCAAAATGTTTGCAACTGCATACAAAAAGGAGACCCTTCGACATAGTCGAAGGCATAAAGTCGAGAGCATAACCGCCGACATCTATAAATAAGACCCAAGGGGTCATCTTTTGGGTCGAATTTTTCATCATTCTAGTCTTGTAACTTCTTAATCAGAGTGCTGTAACCATAAATTGAGTGTGAATTTTGAAATTTAATAAAAAGGAAGATTTTTCTTGGATGCACAGGGGAGTGCTTAGCTCTGTTAATTACTTTATTATTTGCTTAACCCTTAGCTATATTGACTTGCCTTTTTAGGTTCAGTTCTCCGGGAGGTTCTTGTCGACAAAGACAATAATATTCCTATTATAGATAATCCTTACATACCTTCGAAGGCCTCAACCCTACAACCTAACCCTTCAACCACATGGGCAATTTATTTGAATCAACATTCATAAAGACCTTCCGAAATCATTGGAACTATAGATTAAACCTTTCGATAAAGGTTCACAATCTCTCATACTCCAACAACGCTATCAACCCTATGAATCCAAACAATTAGTTACCTAACACTTCGAGAAGGTCGACATCCACTTCACATCCACAAAATCTATCATACCCTATCTAAGCCCAAGAAGAATATTCATTTCAACCTTCCGACAGGGTCAAGATTATCCCATTTTACAGAACAAACTAAGGGAATCCTATCCCAATCAAGAAGATAACTTTAGCCAGAGGTCTTACAAAGGATCAACTAAAATAGAGGCCATTGTACTAACCCAGCTAAACCGAAAGGTTTCCTTAATCCTGTATCTAAGCCTTTTGACCATGTCGAAAGGTGTGATTCGAAATTATCTATAAGTTGAGATACAAAGATAATTCAAAAGATTATCAATCCTTCTGTGCAGATCAGCTCAACCTTATCATTCAGAGTAACTTTGGGGTGACAAAACATTTACTGAGTTCCTTAAAGATTCTACATACTACCATTTTCCATTAAGTCCATCTACTTGAATTCTTTGGGGTGTTGACCAAAAATTTGGTTAACATAAATAACTGATCACTTGGCCATAGGACTGAAAATTATATAAGGACACCGAATGGGTCAAATTAAATAATTTTGTTTTATAAAGATTAAATTGTATCGAATATGGGAATTGGATTATTTTCGAACTCGAGCTTGAAATGTTGAAATTAAAATTGTTAAAATAAATTGTTTTAAAGAATTTAATTTGGAAATTGAAGTTATGATTGAAATATAACTTGAATTATAGAAATTGAATTGTTTTAAAAGGTTTGAACTTTTACTTGAACTTCGAAGTTATGTAAGTAAAAGTGATATAAATCGATATTTCAAATTTGGACTCGAAAATGGAATTAATTTTAAGATTTGAATCTAAATTCGAAAATTGAAGTTTAATTTGAATTAAGTGATTTAAATGAATATTTTGAATTTGAACTCGAAATTCATATAAACTGAAATGGTTTAAATTTGGGAATTGAATTGAAATTTATGCTTTTGAATTAAATCAATGAAAAATCAGAATCAAAATTAATTCAAATTTAAATTGAAATGGAAATTGATGTGAGTTTAAATTGAAATTGTGTCGATTTGGATTGGCTTGAGATTTAAGATGATCTGAATTGGAAAATTTGAAAATTGAATCAGTTTGATTTAAATTTGTACGCGAATCCAGATTTATTGGAAATGGGAAGAAACGATTTTGAATTTGAAATTATTTTCCTATAAACTGTTTTAAATATTCATCTTTTAAAATTTCCAAATTATTTAAATTTCCTAACCATTTAATATTTAATATATCCTATTATTTAAACTATTTTAACTTTTTAAACTATTTAACACTATTCAAACTATTTTCTAAAAATTCAAACTGGTTAGGGTTGGAATGTTTATATTTAAATCGTTGATTTAAATGCAAATTGGGTTAAATGAAGTTATAACCTAAATTGAAATTGGAAACGATTTTGGAAATAAAATTGAGATATTGGAGTGAAAATGATTTTTGTGCGAAATTGACATATTTTGAAGTAAATATGATAATTTGAAGTGAAAAAGATTTTTGAAGCGAATATGATATTTTGATATTAAGTTTGAATCATTTTCGAAATGTAAAAGAACAAACCGGTGTGTAAAACGACTTTTGGTTGATAAAGAGACCGGGCCTCTTATTGGTATACTCTCTGTCAATATGGAAACCACTTTAACAACTGTGTACGCGAAGGAGACTCCAGAATGAAGTGGTTGGATTTGGCGTACGTTTGCTGGATTTGAAGAAAAAGAATGATGATGGAAAGATCCCAGCACTTGTGCCAATTTGAAATGACTAAAACAGGACAGCTTGACAGGGCCAATGAGGCTAATTACCTCTAGCAGACATCTCTTCGATTTCTTTTTTGGACTTGGTTCATACTATTACTCTTGTTGTTGGTTTCGATTGGTGCACCTTGATTTGGAATGACCTCCCTTTGGCATGATATGGGATGGATGGACGTGGTGGGCGATTATGGCTACGATGCGTTACCACCAGCCCTGCGACCCAAACTGGTAGTATCCTACCTTAGGCCTTGCCTCACGTGCCTTGTCATACTTTTATCCTTATACGAGACCACTACGATTTTGGTTTAGTGTTATCATATCACGACGCATCTCTATCCCCCGACATGCTACTGGGGCATTATATGCAAATTGTTCGACAATGCTTAAAAACGCATTATGGGGGATTAATGTAAAGCCTTACCGCTAAGAAAATATTTATTTGACTGATTAGACATTATCTATATGGCGTATTCTACTATATATAGATATTTTGATGCATCCTTAAGAGAAGGAAAATCCTATAACATCTCTTGAGTTATTGCACGTACGTTATACACTGGATAGGAGATGTAAAACTCCGTAAACATCTCTGATGCTATTACACTCCTGTTATATGTGATATTGATTTGACTCGCATAAGGATATTTTAGTCCTGACTTGAGTTTTTTGTCTTTTCATTACGCTCGGGTCAGCCCTGAGTTTTTAGTCTGTTTAAGGTTATTCTCTGGAGGACGAAGGCGAAGATTTGGTATATTATATTATTAGTATTATTTCACCACATTGTTTGCTCCGCTGCATTGTTTTATTTATTCTATTGTATAACTATAACTCTGATAAATGTTGTATAAATTATAATCAAATGTATAGTATAAACAACTTCATGAACTGTTTATTTGATTATTATATTTTGTTATTCCGCTGCAAGATTCTTCAATTTTGACACAATCCATTTTGATTCAACCCAACACGTTTGACAAGTCCAACTATATTTTATATGTTTTGAAAGTGTTTGAATCTTTTTTTAAAAAACGTATAACATTAATTATTATTTTTCATCAAAAAATATATAAAATTAATGGTTGATTGCAGACGTTCATATATATATATATATATGTTTAATTGTCACTTAATGACCAATGTTCATGTATCATATATGGTGAATATCACTTATTGGCTGACATAAATTTTCGCCAATGTTCATATGACATAAGGTTTCTTATGACATAAGGTTTCTATAAATACATTTCTACTATCACATACAAAGCGGAAAAAACAGAGAAATATTCATCAACAAAAAACCAAAAAAAAATTTCATCGAAAAAAATCAAAGAAATCAAATGGCTACAAAATAGATAATTGCTGTTATCCCTCTCTCTCTACTCCTCCTCATCGCGGTGGTGGACAGTTTGCTTTCACTTTTCACCAAAGCCATGCTGGCCCTACGCAATCTCGTTATGCTGACAATGATGGTAACAGCTCTAATGGCGTAGGGCCAACATGGCTTTGGTGAGAAGAGGAAGCAAACGAATCTCCACCACGATGAGGAAGAGAAGAAAGAGAGTGATAACAGTAACTAAATTTTGTAGCCATTTGGTTCTTTTTGTTGATGAAAATTCTTTGGTTTTTTTACTGAAAATTTCTTTGGTTTTTCAACTTTGTGTGTGATAGTACAAATGTATTTATAGAAACCTTGTCATATGAATGTTGGCCAAAATTTATGTTAGCCATTAAGTGACATTCTCCTTATATGATCCATTAAGTGACAATTAACCTTATATGATATATGAATGTTGGCCATTAAGTGACAGTTAACCTTATATGATATATGGACGTTTACAATTAGCATTATTATTATTATTGTTTTTTGATGAAAATAATAATTAATGCAATACTTTTTTCGTAAAAAAAAGATTCAATAACTTTCAAACCATATAAAGTATAATCAGACCTGTCAAACTGGTCGTATCGAATCAAAATGACTTGATTCAAGACCCAATCCATTTTGTGATCTAACCCGTTTTATCCATTTATTAAAAGAGTCAACATGACGGAACCCACTTTATATATCTGCTTAGCCCGCTTTAAAAACAAAAAAAAGAGAAATGCAAAAAAGTGAAAAAAGTGCAGTGGAACCTATTCTCCATAAAGAGTATCCCATGAGACATTGCATTAAAACACAACCTACCCTATGATACATCTCATGCTCCATATATTACCAAAGGCACATGGCCTAGTGAATTCCATCGCACCAGTTGCATCGCCTTCATGCCTTGGAGGAAAGGCAAGTTTCTGAAATTTTTACATGGGAAGATCTTCAAAATTCTAAATTGATTGCTTTAACAAATTAGTTTACAAAACCAAAGTAAATGCGCCGACAGCAAAAGCACGTTCTAACCTCATCAACAATCTGGCATCCAGCAGATTTAGATATAGAAAACACAGCAAACCTTTCATCATATGCACTTACGACAATAGAACATATCTTGTGGAATAAAATGGAAATAAGGTCAGCAAGTACAAATTTGTCTTTTAACCACCTAAGTTAGCAAATACAAACTACAAATTAGTAAAGGAATGGAAGAACTTAAAAGGACCTTTTATAAAATAAAAATAAAATAAAATACTAACTGTTGTGACCAGCAATATCTTTAAACTAAGTATGTATGGATGCTTTTTATGAATTTATGTTAAATTGTAACATCTTAAAAGAAAAACCTAATCAAAGGGGACATTTCTTAGCAAAAGACCATGTTTCTACATTTCTTATTAAACCACAAGATAGAAACACAGTTATAAGTAGATAAAATACCTTTGAAGGTAGACCGTAACAACCTTTTTATAGGAGGAATATTTACATAAATAAAATTAAATTTTTAGAAGAAAACTTTAGGAGAACATGGTATTAAATGTATTATGATTATTTATACTCTTCTTCATCTCATATTGGGAACATGGATAGATAATGACATGGAGTTAACTATTATTGTCTTGTCAATTTGGAATAAACATGATAATTTATAACAATAGAAAAATGCTCATACTGGGAAAATGAATGGAAAAAAAGCATAACGATACGTTATTAATACTCAAATGGTAAGTTATATTATTCTAGCCTAACAATTTGCAAAAAGTATGGTAACATAGAAAATTAAGAAGCACTTAAAGGAATGTAATAAACATATAAGCCCAACTGATATGTTAATAATACTCAAGTTCTATGTGGGTAATTACACTTTCCTTATTACTTTGCAACATGTATGGTAGTATCTAACAATTAAAGATGCTCTAGTGAGTAAATAAATGGAAAAAAATATATAAATACAAATGATATTTTAATATAATACTCAGCTGATATGGAACTAATGATACTTGCCTTATTAATTTGCAAGATGTATGATAATATATAAAATAAAAAATGCTCCAATGCGTAAATGAATGGAAGAAACATAGTTTATGCTTTTGGTTGGATAAACTGGTTATAATTCAGTAGTCTATGAGCAATAAAAATTTCAACATATCTCATATTAATTTTGCTCCAACAATGATGACAAGATAAAATTGAGTAAGGACTAACATAAAGATTAAAGTAATTGGTATATACAATAATATGAATGATGTATATTTAGTTTTCTTCTCATTACAAACTGTCTTTTTTTAAAGGAAAATTGCCTCGTTAAACCATAATAGAAATTGCTTATGGAATTATAAACGTTTATAGTTAATTTGTTAAACAATATCTAGAAAATTAAAAAATTCTACAAATACACATGCATGGTTTCTATAAATATACCTTTTAAAATGTTAAGCTTTCACTAATCGTACACTCTAAAAATCATTTTCCTTATCATAAAGATTTAAACCTAATAGCCGAACATAGCAATTTATTTACTTGTATGTTTTTTTAACTTTTAGTTGATGGATTTCTTCCTATTTGATATGACTCCAAATTAATATGTCTAAGATACATTTCTAATATATTTGGTGAGTTAATGAAATAATATTGAAAACAATTCACATATATTTAGCTTCCTTAGTTTGCCTCTAAATTTATTAACCTTGCATAAAGCTTCACAATGTGGTTAATATCTCAAATATACTTAGATACATATATAGTGCCCCTCTATGTACATAGTATATTTTTTGATCTCTTTTATGTTGGCTTGATTTTCAGTGCATGGACTTTAGGTTCATTTGACATATCCGTTTGTACCCATTTAAGAAATTCATGTGTGAAAAATATGAATTATTAAATTGAATATTTAATTTTCCTCGCACAACAAATTTCCGATGATTATCTAAATAGACGGATAATAGTTAAATAAAATGTTCCAAATACATACACACAAATTTACCGAGCATCACCAAGGCACATGTTGGGATAAATAACTAAGGAAGATTAAAATTATTAAAGAATATGTTTAGTAATATTTTAATAATTTAGTTAGCTTATCGATTCCTTGTTTGTGAGTGTAGTAGATAAACGATTATAGCTATCATTTTAGGTATAAGTTTTCATATAATATTTTGTTAGCCAATCACATTATTGCAACCAATAATGTTACAATGATTAGTTAATGGTTAGTTAAAACATACGATAATTGGCAAAAACTTAATTAATTCACCATGGTTAAACAAAATATAGAAATTATGAGTTATATAACTAATTTTAAGGGAAATCTATTTTGTAGGTTGATGATGAGGTAATATATCATTTCAAAATAGTAAAATTGTTATATTGCACAGGTTGTTGCAGATATTGTGTGTAGGAAGGAGATGGATATGTTGACCATACTGAGTTGGGGATGTGGATGGATATGGTGTTGGATATGTAGAGGAATGAAATTGAAATAGAGGTGGACATTGTGGTTGTAGTCCGGGAGATGGACTTGATATGGTGTGTGGAGAGGAGATGGAGTATTGGACTATATGGAGGAGGGTGAGTGGATGAATATGTAGGTGGTTATGTTGGAGGAGATGATTGAGATAGGTTTGGACATTGAGAGTTTGATGTTTAGGGGATTGAGGCTTATATAATGATAATTGATGTGGGGATGGAATTTATATGGTTGACGAGGAGGTGATATATATAAAAGTGAACATGATGAATTGTTCAATGTTGGACTCATGCTAATTAAGCTTAGGTAACAAACACATATCCCAGTTTTAGAAACTTTTGTAAGTATTTTTAATCTTTACTGCATTTGATCTTGAAAATGATAGAAAATAAAGAGTTCTGGAAGCTTGGAATAATCCCTAAAGTAAATCACTCGAGTTTCTGATGCTCGGCTAAGTGTACCAATGCCAACCCACTGATAAAAGTAGCAAAGAAAATAAAACATTCCATGTTGTGGAAATCCTATATGGAAAGAATGATTTTCTTTACTACTTGACCAGAAGGTTCACGTTGGTTCACTCGCCTGAGTATCAGTCACTTAGGTAAGTCACTTCAGGAAACTTTATAAGTTTAAAGGACTCTTTATTTTCTTTATCTTGTCCCAAATCAGATTCAAATGAAGATTAGAAAATATTTATCTAAGTTTTTGTAACGAACAAGTTACCTTAATTTACTTAGAATGATTTTATCATTACACGGTCTACCGTATCCACTACCATATTCATCGTATCGTCCTCCGCTATATACATCTACATCTCCATAACAAATATTATAGTATAAATAACAATCTCTACAGCCTCTTCCTCATCCATGTCCAATTCCATCTCAATCAACTACTCACACATATCCACCTCCATATCCATCCACTCCCCTCGCCCATGTAGCCCAACATCTCTATCTCCACCCGGCACACCATATCAGCAACCATCTCCACAACCTCCTTCCCTACAATGTTAAACTCCATTTCAATGAGCTACTCTACCATATCCACTTTCCTATCCATCTGCTCCAACTCCTTCATATTGTCCAACAAATCCATCTCCTACCCACACACCGTATCCATAACAGTATGTGCAACATTAAAATTTTAGTATTTTTAAAATAATAAATATTCCTGTAATCAGCCTACAACAGAATACTTCCCTTAAAATTTGTTATATATTGTATGACTTCCTTACTATGATTAAACCATGCTAAACTATTTAAGGCGTAACAAGTTATCTTAAGCTTTAACCAACAATTAATTCGTTCTTATAACTTTTTTGGATGTAGAAATATGATTGACTGAAAAAATGTTATATGAAAACGCATAGTCGAAATGATTTTGATAATCGTTTATCTACTACATAGAAAAAAAGGGAGAAAAAAGATAATCTAAATTTTAAAATATTACAAAAGATAATCTTCATTAATTTTAATCCTTGTTTTTATTAATCTCAACAAGTGTCCTAATTATGCTTAGTAATTCTATCGTTACATGCTTAGGACATTTGCCTAAACTATAATCCATCTATCTAGATAATCATCTAAAATTTGTAATGAATAGGAAATTAAATCTACAATCTAAAAAATATTTAAAAATTCATATTATCCACATAAATTTGTTAGGTGAGTTCAAAGAGATGTCTCAAATTAAAGCATAGTCCAAGCACAAAAAATCAAGCTAACATAGAGGAAAATAAAAAACATATATAATGTACATAGAGGAACACCATATATGTAACGAAATTCAAACACACACATACAAACACATGCACACATAGATACACACACAATGTATGCACCTAAGTAGTGATACACACACACACATATATATGTATTAGTACTTATGTGCATCATTGTGTGTGTATCTATGTGTGTGTGTGTTTGTATGAGTGTATTTGTGTGTGTGTATACGTACACACACAGATATATATATATATATACAATTGTGTATATGTATTGCTCAATACCGTTATGATGTAGATTTAACTGGAATGAATTGATTGCTTATAAATGCATCTATGAGATGTAGTTAAAATTCCATATTTGGGATATTGTTTTAACTGCATATGTTAAAATGGCAAAAGTAAGTCATAGTTTTAACCTCTTGATCTGCAATTAAATCTGTATTAGTAATTAGAGTTTTAAAATCTTTTATCTCGATTTGAAGGTATTCTTAGATTATTTCAAAAATCAATTTAAACTTTTTAATTATATGTTTATATGATAACAATGAATTTTTGATATTTATTTATATTAGAAAAGTTAAAATTTTTATAACATAAATTTCAAAAAATTGTTTTTTACATCTACATAACCTTTTAATTAGAAAGATTATAATATTTTTTGGTCTAAACATGTAAACTCTTTGTCAATAGAATGTTTCTACAAAAAGTATTATAGTTTGAAAACTATATCTAAAAGAGCACAAAGAATTAAAATGCATGTTATAATAACAGTTGGTAATAAAGCAAATAATTTGGCTGTAACGACTCAGAATTTTATCGCTTTGATTTGTGAATATTTGATAAATTTTAAATATTTAAGTAATGGTTTTTAATGGTCAAATAACCCTTATTTAATTAATTTTTTTGATGGTAGACTCATTTTGGACGTTTGATTGAAAATAGGTAGTTCGATGATAAATTGAAAATGCGATCAATTTTTTTTTTAGATTTTCAAATTTTTATCAAACAAAAGTTATAACAACATTGTTGCACACATATGTACACTTTTGCAACATACACTTATACTTATAATAAGTGATTTAATAAAGTAAAAAGAACTATAAAAAGTAAGTGTGATTAAAGTGTTTAATAAATTAATTAATTAAACTTTTCTTTCTTATTTTAAGTGCATTACTATATACATTTGTTTGCTTCATTTTGAGATGTGATAAAAGTACTTTAGAACATGGAGGAAGCTTATTATGAAAGGAAAAGTAAGAGTATTTTGGTAAATTTTGCTTTAGGGTATGGGATGTATTTGACACTTTTTGAAAATCTATATATAGAGCTCCTATTACTTCATTTTATTCACTTTACTTCATTCTTCAGTTTTGCTCTCTTCTCCATCTTTTCTCACTTATTTCTTCTACTTTTCCACTTCTTCTCTAAAAAGAAATCTGTAAGGACCCGATTCTTCGACTTTCGAAAATCGACATCAATACGTGCACTTTATCAACAACCGAGCAAACGAATGTCAGAAAACCGAATTCTTAGGGTTTAAAATAAGAGGTAGGAGAAAAGATAGAAGAAAAAGAAAGAAGAACAACAACAGAAAACACAGAACAGAAACAATATCAGAATCTCACATTCGCAGCGGAACAATATATAATAGATAATCACTAGTCTTTTAAAACAAAGAACTATATCAGTTTATACATACATCAATCAGAGTCAATATACAACTCAATACAACAATGGACAGTTATATAAACTTGTCCTCATACAGAATACACAATGGAATAAATAAACAAGTACAGATGTACGTTTCGCCATCCAACTTGCTTCCAAAGCTCCAGAATATCCTGATAACATAACTCTAGGCTGCCCGTGTGGAAAATGATGGGCACCCAGAGTTTAGAAGGGAAACAATAAACTCCGAGTCAGTCATGGTGACTGGTGTGAGATCGTAAAACAGTTATTTTTCACAAAGAAAATAAAACAGATTCGCAATGCTTTTGGAAAATGAAACTACCATAAGACCTCCCGCCACACACACAATGCAAACGCAGAATTGGAGGAGATTTCTTCTTATGTTAGTCAAAGATGCTTACTACGCAAAACAAATAATTTGATTTGATATTATTATTAGTGCATAGTGGAAAACATTTCGAAAGTAGAATATAAATCTTAGCCAGCATAGGTACAATTATATTATGCCTGCTATAGCTGCCTCCTGAGGAGACAGGTTATACAATTGAAATTGTAAAGGGCTCGTATTGTTTCTTTGGATTTCCAACAAATGGTTAGGCTAAGGAACTTCCCATTGCCACATGGAAACGCCTCTGGAATGACGTCTCAAGAAATAACCTAACATTACGGTTAGATCTCTGCCAACACAAGGCCGGGTTACCCCTAACTGGGTAACTACTAACACGAATATGTCATTCCCCGATCGTAACCGATCTATATCCGAGGATCCTCGATTCCAACAACCACATAAGAATAATAATGCAGCAACAACATAGGTTAAATATTTGGGCTCCATACCATGATACCACCTCTATCAAGAAGGAATGACATACACTAAAGGGGCGCTACCCCCTAATAACCTTGCCGCATCCTTCCTGTTTTGACCATTTCCGGGGTGTGAGGTCCGATGAAGTCTCGTCCACAAAGCTACGCTTTCTCACAAAGCCATGCTTCGGGTCAAACAAATGATCAAAGTAATGATCACAAAGATAAATGATCAAACAAATGATCATATCACAAATGATCAAACAATGATCATTTCACAGCAACACTCAGCATGCCACGTTACCAAATTGGGAGTATATTGCTGATAAATTTCAACTACATAACCTCTGAGCTCGTACGTCTCAGAGAAGGGTGTTAAGCTAAGAG
Organism: Allium fistulosum; assembly: GCA_030737815.1. NCBI lineage: Eukaryota > Viridiplantae > Streptophyta > Magnoliopsida > Asparagales > Amaryllidaceae > Allium > Allium fistulosum. Next base: position 415,147,925 of record CM060907.1, on the reverse strand, counting down.
AATAAATTCTCCGCCACCAACAGGAATGTATTTGAAAGAAATCCACTTTATATCTCAATTTGTAACGTCAGACATACAATCATACAAGTCTGTTCCGGGATCGAGCAGAACCGAAGGTACTTCTCACGAAGCCCTTGCACATTCGGATAATTTTCTAATCACGTCCGGACTTCCCGTCACTAAGGGTGATAAAACCTCTATATCGGAGATCGTCCGATGTAGAGTAACTCGACGGTAATCCTTCCGTTTTTTAAAAATATCCGGTCTTCAACACCGGTCATCAAATGCGATCCATTACGACGTATCACATATTCGAAATGGGTTATACGACCCCAAGGTCCTTTCCCGGCTAACCCGAATAATGAGCGCTTATTCAAAAATAAGTGTCGCATTCAAATTCATCCAATTCACAACAAATACCCATTCAAGGCAATTATTGATAGTCGGTTATTTAACTATCAATAGAGATGCGCGACATCATCAGATTCCAAATTATTTTCCAAATTATTTATTTTCCAAAATATCTTTCTAGATATATAATTTCCACACTTCAAAAATAAATCAATATTTATTTTTAAACGGATTCCCTTTTCTTTTATAAATTCCATAGTGAATTTATATTTCAAATATCTACCGATATACGATTTTCAATCGATTTCAAATATTCACTTTCAATTTATCTTTACAAAGATAAATTCTCAAAAACGTTTCATTTCTTTTTGGAAAACATTTCCATACTTATTTAATAATAAGTAATTCACAAATCTATTTATTTTCAACATTTGAAAATATTCGATATACTTAAATCAAAATTAAGTATATATTTCATTCTTTAAGGAAATCATTTACTATAACAACATCTATTTGAGTCAAAACGAATGTTACGTAAAACATCGTTACGACGACTCAAAATCACTAGTATAAGGATTCAGAATTAAGATAGATATATAAATCCCAATACTATATAAAACATTTCCTTTCGAAAATCATTTACTATAACAACAGTGTTATAGTCCACCATTTCCTTATTTCTCGAAAACGTCTATTTCAACATTGAATGTTGAAATCTATGGTTTCGATAATTAACAAATTTTAAAACATCGTTAAAACAATTAAATTCATTTTTAATGTCACTTCCCCAAAACAATATCCATTTTACTTAAAAATATATTCACTGTCCAAAATCGTGAATATACTTCACTAACCACATTTCACTATTTTCTACACTTTTTTAATTTGGAAAATTTTCCACTGTACAAAATCGCGGATATATCTCCTTTATTAAACTTCTATGTTTAACTTATCAATTTCAATTGGTTTCGGATTTATAAAACAACGTTTATAAATTCACCTTTATATTTCATAACAACTTTGATTTATAAATCTCCTTTATAAACAAATTTGATCAATATTCCATTTAAAGGAAAAAATCCAATTTATAAGTTAATTTCTTATAAATCTTTTATTCTACAATTTCATTCATTTTATAACTTCATAATTTATAAATCTATAAATTTCATTCACTTATGAATTCCATAATATTTCATTTTTAACACTTATAAAAACTCGTTTTATAATTCCAATATTTTTAATTTTATACATATCAATTTTGTACATCATTTATATAAACCGTTTACAAAAATTCAAAAATCTCAATTTAAACCATTTTATAAATCAATTAACTATTTATTTCAAAAATTACTTTTCGGTTATATTTCACAAAGATCTTAACTTTTATAACTTTAAAATTTTAACGTTTATTTATTTAAAATAAATCAATTCAAAAATTTAAATAAAACGTATACTTTCAAAAATCACTTAAAAAATCTCTTTTAAAATCAACATCGTTATTTTTAAACTTCAAAAATGGATCTGATGATGCAACAGCACCAAATAATCAATCACGACAACAAACATCATATATCAATATGATAATCAACAAATATCACAATATTTGTAATCAAATAAATACTGGTGAGGAATCCAGTTGAATCCCTCCAACCTGTTTCCCTGCATCCACAGATGTTAGCACAATACCCATTTCACTTCGAGGTGGAATATCGCGGTATATGGGATTTTATAAAAATCATCCGCTTAATAACAGCGCAATAGGGTCTCATCCGCTATACAATGCGGGAAATCAATCAATCCAATATATACATATGCCAATATGTATATATTGCTATATATATAGATATATCCTACTATATCTAATATCACATCAAACAACAATCAATCAGTCAATAACTGCAAAATCCAATTTTCATTCGAGTGAGAAGATCTCACCTTGCTTTTATTTTGCAATCCATTTCCATTCCAGTTTGTTTCTCGATTTTTTCTTGCTTTATACCTTGTATAAATAATTTATACAATTTGTTAATATTCGAATAAATCAAACCAGTAAATTTCCATTTTATAATTTTACTTAACTAAGAATTTTGTTTTTAAACTCATTTCCCTTTGATAAATTTAATTAACTAGCAAATTTGATTTTCAAACTAAATTTCCTTTTATTATATTATTTTTAGTGACAAAGATTCTTTAGATTCAATTAAACAAAAAATCAAAATTTTAAACTGTCTTTACAATTCAAAACATTTATATAAGCTTCTAAACATTTTAAATTTCTACATATATACATATATATATAGATTAAAAACAAAATTTCCTTTTAGAGCTTACTGTAGACTTATTTACTGTAAATTTAAACCAATTCAATTTCTCAACTTCATACAAGATTTATACCTTTACTGCCGTCGAATCCTACCATCATCGCGTGGAACCCTAATGTCGTCGCCCCTATCACCATCGGCCCTGAGTCGCCTGTGATCGATCGCGAACTTCAAACGCTAGCTCGATTGGCACCTCGCGCGAGCATCCCTGCTCGACATCGCGACTCCAGATCTCGACCATTATCGAGCTTCGCTTCCCCTCCTCAATGAACTCCGGTCGAACTGCCCTCCATCATACTCGCCAAAAGTTCACGAGCTAAATCGCACGCATCGCCAAACCCTTCATAGCATCGCGCCCTAACCACTGTTCACATATGCGAGGTCGACCCTTCCACCAAATCGCGATTGCCCTTGTAACTCGCGACATTTTTTTTTCTTTTCTACTTTTGAATTTACTTCGGCATGTATTTTAAACTGCTCGAGAACCCAAGCGATTTGATTTTTAAAAATGAAGAGGAGTTCGGCTATTTTTACTTCGAATGAATTAAATTTGAGGAGCGGCCATTAATTCGTTTTTCTCTGAATAATTTCTGTTTTGATTTCTTTTGAACGAAGATGCTCGATTTTTGAGGAGGGAAAGAGGAACAAAAGAACGTGATTTGGCAGGAGAACGTGCTTAAGCAGAGAGTAGGTCGGCATTGAAGTGAAATAAAGCCAGGAATCTCTACTGTGTCGACTAATTTAATTTTTTAAATTTAAATTGAATTTGATTTAATTTTCAACGCGTTTACCTACCGTGTGCTCACATAACAACTCCGAAAAATACGAAATTTGAAATCCGACAATAATTCAATATTCCGGATCCAATGGAACTGGTTTCGTCGAATTCCGAGACTGCGCCCCAGAACGCTATTTTTAAATATCGATTCGAACAATAAAATTTCAAAACTGATCAAATCAATTTCAAATTCGATTCCGAAGCTTCTATTATCTTCAGTATCATCGATATAAATTTTAAAAGCTTTTATAATATTTTTCTTTAGCTTAAAACTGAAGATTCAAATTTTTATTCAACATTCAATATATTAAATTCTAAAATTTAATCGCCAATTTATTCTGATAATTTGAAATTCAAGTCAAACCATCATTCAAATATTTAAAATAAATTAAATATTTTCAATTTAAATTGTTCAAAATTCTGGGTCGTTACAATCTTCCCTCCTTAAAAGAATTTCGTCCCGAAATTACAAGTTAGGAAAAATGGTCCTTAATTCGTCTACTATTTTTCACAATCTAAGTAGTTTTATCAAATTTTCAAAACAAATCTTTCTACTAAAGATTCGTTATTAATTTAACTAACTTTCCAACTTCAATTATAAGTTTCAAACAACATTGTTTACTTCTCAATTCAAATTTAAATTTAAATTCAAATTTTAACTTTCAAAATTTTCTCAAAATTTTCTAACACTCGAAATTTTCGAAAAATTTCGCCAGTTTCTCCTTTTCGCGGCTAACACGGTACGACTACAAAACGTCCCTACGGACTCTCAAATTCAAAAAGAAAAGAAAAAGCCAAGCGGCTGGACAAGAAAATCATCAAATCTCATATTGAAATTCAAATACTTACCTTTTTGTCGAGCAATTCAAAATTATCTTTGAAATCAAAATCCAATTCCTTTATACACCTGTATATCCTACTAGCCATAATATCCAGTTACAATATTCAAACCATTCTGCACATTTTATTACAAAATTTCGATACTTACTTCTTATATCATCTTTAGTTCACTATTGAAGTTATATCCATTATCATTCAATTTTACATTTCAAATTTCATTTGAATTCAATTTACCATTTCGACTCTATTTGGATTAAGTTTCAATTCCAGTTTTATTCTTTTGTTCATTCCAAAATTTATTTTCAATTCACTATTTTGGTTTATAACCACTTATATTAAACTGGATTTCAGATTCGAATTCAATTTACCTTTCTTTTATAATTATTGAATTTAATTTGTTTCAAACCTTATTCATTTGGTCAATATTCAATTAGCTTCACTTACTAATTTTAGTTTAATACTTCACTTTGTTTTCGACAAATAAAATTCAATTTCAATTTTATTTACTTACAAATTCAAAATGAATTTTAACATTTAATTTCATTTTCTTGCACTTGCAAATTTATTTATTCATTCACAAATTCATTCATTTTCAATTTGAATCTCATTCCAATCAGATTTCAAATATTTTATAAGTTATCAACTTATTTACATTCCATTAATGAATTTTTAATTTCAATTATCTTTTCTTGGAATTCTATTTCATTTATAAATCACATTTACAATTTATATTCACAATCATATTCGTATATGAATTTATCTCTTTATCTTTCAATTCACATTTATAAATTTCATTTGTCAAATGAATTTATCTCCAAATCTTTGGTTATTACTTTACATTTCTCATTTAATTCCATATAACAATGATAATAATTCAATGTTATTATTTCCTAACAACCAAACATCCATATACTATGATAATTCATAGAAAAACATTTCTTTTATATACAAAAATAGTTTTGGGCAAAATTATCTCATTTACCCTATTTAAAACAATACTGTGTCGGTTTACCTTGTTTAAGAGTTTAGAAACCCCTATCGATTTCAGTTAGCTAGACTGCACCGACCAGAATCTATAAACAAACAACCGATAAGTCAACACAATACAAAACAATTTCATATTCACTAACAAATACGCGCTCATATCTATTATTACACTCACACTCATTCTAGAGTACTACTGACTCTATCTCTAATGAGTAACACCCAACAGAGCAGGGTTGTCGCTTAACCATATGCTCTGATACCACTTTGTATGGACCCGATTCTTCGACTTCCGAAAATCGACATCAATACGTCCACTGTATCAACTGCCGAGCAAACGAATGCCAGAAAACCAAATTCTTAGGGTTTAAAAGAAGAGGTAGGAGAAAAGATAGAAGAAAAAGAAAGAAGAACAACAACAGAAAACACAGAACAGAAACAATATCAGAATCTCACATTCGCAGCGGAACAATATATAATAGATAATCACTAGTCTTTTAAAACAAAGAACTATATCAGTTTATACATACATCAATCAGAGTCAATATACAACTCAATACAACAATGGACAGTTATATAAACTTGTCCTCATACAGAATACACAACGGAATAAATAAACAAGTACAGATGTACGTTTCGCCATCCAGCTTGCTTCCAAAGCTCCAGAATATCCTGATAACATAACTCTAGGCTGCCCGTGTGGAAAATGATGGGCACCCAGAGTTTAGAAGGGAAACAATAAACTCCGAGTCAGTCATGGTGACTGGTGTGAGATCGTAAAACAGTTATTTTTCACAAAGAAAATAAAACAGATTCGCAATGCTTTTGGAAAATGAAACTACCATAAGACCTCCCGCCACACACACAATGCAAACGCAGAATGGGAGGAGATTTCTTCTTATGTTAGTCAAAGATGCTTACTACGCAAAACAAATAATTTGATTTAATATTATTATTAGTGCATAGTGGAAAACATTTCGAAAGTAGAATATAAATCTTAGCCAGCATAGGTACCATTATATTATGCCTGCTATAGCTGCCTCCTGAGGAGACAGGTTATACAATTGAAATTGTAAAGGGCTCGTATTGTTTCTTTGGATTTCCAACAAATGGTTAGGCTAAGGAACTTCCCATTGCCACATGGAAACGCCTCTGGAATGACGTCTCAAGAAATAACCTAACATTACGGTTAGATCTCTGCCAACACAAGGCCGGGTTACCCCTAACTGGGTAACTACTAACACGAATATGTCATTCCCCGATCGTAACCGATCTATATCCGAGGATCCTCGATTCCAACAACCACATAAGAATAATAATGCAGCAACAACATAGGTTAAATATTTGGGCTCCATACCATGATACCACCTCTATCAAGAAGGAATGACATACACTAAAGGGGCGCTACCCCCTAATAACCTTGCCGCATCCTTCCTGTTTTGACCATTTCCGGGGTGTGAGGTCCGATGAAGTCTCGTCCACAAAGCTACGCTTTCTCACAAAGCCATGCTTCGGGTCAAACAAATGATCAAAGTAATGATCACAAAGATAAATGATCAAACAAATGATCATATCACAAATGATCAAACAATGATCATTTCACAAATTCATTCATTTTCAATTTGAATCTCATTCCAATCAGATTTCAAATATTTTATAAGTTATCAACTTATTTACATTCCATTAATGAATTTTTAATTTCAATTATCTTTTCTTGGAATTCTATTTCATTTATAAATCACATTTACAATTTATATTCACAATCATATTCGTATATGAATTTATCTCTTTATCTTTCAATTCACATTTATAAATTTCATTTGTCAAATGAATTTATCTCCAAATCTTTGGTTATTACTTTACATTTCTCATTTAATTCCATATAACAATGATAATAATTCAATGTTATTATTTCCTAACAACCAAACATCCATATACTATGATAATTCATAGAAAAACATTTCTTTTATATACAAAAATAGTTTTGGGCAAAATTATCTCATTTACCCTATTTAAAACAATACTGTGTCGGTTTACCTTGTTTAAGAGTTTAGAAACCCCTATCGATTTCAGTTAGCTAGACTGCACCGACCAGAATCTATAAACAATCAACCGATAAGTCAACACAATACAAAACAATTTCATATTCACTAACAAATACGCGCTCATATCTATTATTACACTCACACTCATTCTAGAGTACTACTGACTCTATCTCTAATGAGTAACACCCAACAGAGCAGGGTTGTCGCTTAACCATATGCTCTGATACCACTTTGTATGGACCCGATTCTTCGACTTCCGAAAATCGACATCAATACGTCCACTGTATCAACTGCCGAGCAAACGAATGTCAGAAAACCGAATTCTTAGGGTTTAAAATAAGAGGTAGGAGAAAAGATAGAAGAAAAAGAAAGAAGAACAACAACAGAAAACACAGAACAGAAACAATATCAGAATCTCACATTCGCAGCGGAACAATATATAATAGATAATCACTAGTCTTTTAAAACAAAGAACTATATCAGTTTGTACATACATCAATCAGAGTCAATATACAACTCAATACAACAATGGACAGTTATATAAACTTGTCCTCATACAGAATACACAACGGAATAAATAAACAAGTACAGATGTACGTTTCGCCATCCAGCTTGCTTCCAAAGCTCCAGAATATCCTGATAACATAACTCTAGGCTGCCCGTGTGGAAAATGATGGGCACCCAGAGTTTAGAAGGGAAACAATAAACTCCGAGTCAGTCATGGTGACTGGTGTGAGATCGTAAAACAGTTATTTTTCACAAAGAAAATAAAACAGATTCGCAATGCTTTTGGAAAATGAAACTACCATAAGACCTCCCGCCACACACACAATGCAAACGCAGAATGGGAGGAGATTTCTTCTTATGTTAGTCAAAGATGCTTACTACGCAAAACAAATAATTTGATTTGATATTATTATTAGTGCATAGTGGAAAACATTTCGAAAGTAGAATATAAATCTTAGCCAGCATAGGTACCATTATATTATGCCTGCTATAGCTGCCTCCTGAGGAGACAGGTTATACAATTGAAATTGTAAAGGGCTCGTATTGTTTCTTTGGATTTCCAACAAATGGTCAGGCTAAGGAACTTCCCATTGCCACATGGAAACGCCTCTGGAATGACGTCCTGAGAAATAACCTAACATTACGGTTAGATCTCTACCAACACAAGGCCGGTTTACCCCTAACTGGGTAACTACTGACACGAATATGTCATTCCCCGATCAACCGATCTATATCCGAGGATCCTCAATTCCAACAACCACATAAGAATAATAATGCAGCAACAACATAGGTTAAATATCAGGGCTCCATACCATGATACCACCTCTATCCAGAAGGAATGACATACACTAAAGGGGCGCTACCCCCTAATAACCTTGCCGCATCCTTCCTGTTTTGACCATTTCTGGGGTGTGAGGTCCGACGAAGTCTCGTCCACAAAGCTACGCTTTGTCACAAAGCCATGCTTCGGGTCAAACAAATGATCAAAGTAATGATCACAAAGATAAATGATCAAACAAATGATCATATCACAAATGATCAAACAATGATCATTTCACAGCAACACTCAGCATGCCACGTTACCAAATTATGAGTATATTGCTGATAAATTTCAACTACATAACCTCTGAGCTCGTACGTCTTAGAAAAGGGTCTTAAGCTAAGAAAATAAATTCTCCGCCACCAACAGGAATGTATTTGAAAGAAATCAGCTTTATATCTCAATTTGTAACGTCAGACATACAATCATACAAGTCTATTCCGGGATCGAACAGAACCGAAGGCACTTCTCACGAAGCCCTTGCACATCCGGATAATTTTCTAATCATGTCCGGACTACCCGTCACTAAGGGTGATAAAACCTCTATATCGGAGAACAGCCGATGTAGAGTAACTCGACGGTAATCCTTCCATTTTCAAAAATATCTGGTCTTCAACATTGGTCATCAAATGCGATCCATTATGATGTATCACATATTCGGAATGGGTTATACGACCCCAAGGTCCTTTCCCGGCTAACTCGAATAGTGAGAGCTTATTCAAAAATAAGTGTGGCATTCAAATTCATCCAATTCACAACAAATACCCATTCAAGGCAATTATTTATAGTCGGTTATTTAACTATCAATAGAGATGCGCGACATCATCAGATTCCAAATAATTTTCCAAATTATTTATTTTCCAAAATATCTTTACTAGATATATAATTTCCACACTTCAAAAATAAATCAATATTTATTTTTAAACAGATTCCCTTTTCTTTTATAAATTCCATAGTGAATTTATATTTCAAATATCTACTGATATACGATTTTCAATCGATTTCAAATATTCACTTTCAATTTATCTTTGCAAAGATAAATTCTCAAAAATGTTTCATTTCATTTTGGAAAACATTTCCATACTTATTTAATAATAAGTAATTCACAAATCTATTTATTTTCAACATTTAAAAATATTCGATATACTTAAATCAAAATTAAGTATATATTTAATTCTTTAAGGAAATCATTTACTATAACAACATCTATTTGATTCAAAACGAATGTTACGTAAAACATCGTTACGACGACTCAAAATCACTAGTATAGGGATTTAGAATTAAGACAGATATATAAATCCCAATACTATATAAAACATTTCCTTTCGAAAATAATTTACTATAACAACAGTGTTATAGTCCACCATTTCCTTATTTCTCGAAAACGTCTATTTCAACAATGAATGTTGAAATCTTTGGTTTCGATATTTAACACATTTTAAAACATCGTTAAAACAATTAACTTCATTTTTAATGTCACTTCCCCAAAACAATATCCATTTTACTTAAAAATATATTCACTGTCCAAAATCGTGAATATACTTCACTAACCACATTTCACTATTTTCTACACTTTTTTTATTTGGAAAATTTTCCACTGTCCAAAATCGTGGATATATCTCCTTTATTAAACTTCTATGTTTAACTTATCAATTTCAATTGGTTTCGGATTTATAAAACAACGTTTATAAATTCACCTTTATATTTCATAACAACTTTGATTTATAAATCTCCTTTATAAACAAATTCGATCAATATTCCATTTAAAGGCAAAAATCCAATTTATAAGTTAATTTCTTATAAATCTTTTATTCTACAATTTCATTCATTTTATAACTTCACAATTTATAAATCTATAAATTTCATTCACTTAAGAATTCCATAATATTTCATTTTTAACACTTATAAAAACTCGTTTTATAATTCCAATATTTTTAATTTTATAGATATCAATTTTGTACATCATTTATATAAACCGTTTACAAAAATTCAAAAATCTCAATTTAAACCATTTTATAAATCAATCAACTATTTATTTCAAAAATTACTTTTCGGTTATATTTCACAAAGATCTTAACTTTTATAACTTTAAAATTTTAACGTTTATTTATTTAAAATAAATCAATTCAAAAATTTAAATAAAACGTATACTTTCAAAAATCACTTAAAAAATATCTTTTAAAATCAACATCGTTATTTTTAAACTTCAAAAATGGATCTGATGATGCAACAACACCAAATAATCAATCACGACAACAAACATCATATATCAATATGATAATCAACAAATATCACAATATCTGTAATCAAATAAATACTGGTGAGGAATCCAGTTGGATCCCTCCAACCTGTTTCCCTGCATCCACAGATGTTAGCACAATACCCATTCCACTTCGAGGTTGAATATCGCGGTGTAACGACCCGCTTTTTTGGACCATTCAAATCGACAATAAATCCACACATGTCTGACTTGAATAATTCAAAATATCAGATTGTTAATTTAAATTTGGCAAAACTCAGCATATGCAGTAAATAAATCAATCACAGAAGCACAGACACAGAGTAATATAATAATACGCAGCGGAATAGATAAAATAGTAGTTCATGAAGCTACTATATACACATCAGAGTTAGAAATAAAATACAATAGAATATCTCGAGTACAGTGAAGTCTTCAGTACAACAGATGACTTCCCTGGACAAATCAACTAGAAGAGCTGAAAGCTGAGGCGATAGTTGGATCTCTAAGGCAAGCTCCAAACTCCAAGGATGAGTCTCAAATGATGTATCACTCGGTCTGACCCGAGCGTAAAGCAAAACACAAAACACTCGAGTCAAGATTAACATTCTTATATAAATAAATCCAACTCAAGTGAAATATCAACTGAAATACAAGTAACTTAAAGGATGTTTGGGATAACCATCCTCTAAGGATCTTCAGAACTATCTACAAGGTGGAAATATACATTTTAACACCGTGGTCATTTCAATTAAATTTATACTTCAAAACCCAAATATCATTTCATTTCAAATATATCTATTTTCCAAAATAGTATATATATTAAATGATTTAAAAAGTAAAGTATTTATAATTTCCTCAAGTCTCGCAAATCGATTCAAATCAACTTCAAATTCCAAATTCAAATTTATTCAAAGCTCAATTCTTCAATTTAATTCAATTCTAAATATACCCTTTATTTTCAATATATTTCAAAGCTTTAGTATTCAACATTTTCAAAGTTAGATTTAACAGTTTCATATAGCTCTTGATTTAACTTCATTATTATTTATTCAGGGAATATTCACTTAATAGATTCAATATCATTTAACTAGCCTTAAATTTCCTTTTTACTAAATATTTCCTTAAATTTATTTAAACAAGAAATATTCATTAAATTATTTAAATCAAACTCAAGTTATAAATCATATCTTAAATTTCAATAAGTTTTAAATCGGTTTAATTAGATAAAATTCTTTAATGAATCCAAATTCAACTAAATTCAAATTATCTTTCTAACCTTAACTTATTCAAATTATTACCAAAATCTATTTTGAAATATATTTTAAATACTCAACATATTATATGTATTTAAATCAATCATTCCCATTTATATATAATAATTTAAGGCTCAACATTTATTAAAACCATATATTTCTTTCCAAAACCATAGAATTCATTTTAATATATTTATATATATGGACCAACGGTGTCTGTATATATATTTATCATATGGTTAAGTGATACAGATATTTATCACTTCAATCCGAAATTTAAATATATACGGGTAGATATCATTTCGACCCGTAATCCCAATTTCAATTCAAATGAAAATCGCTTGGGTCTATCATTTCAACCCATAACGATTTTCTCCTATTCTAAAGTCCGTTCGGGTATGTATCATTTCAACCCATAGTGATTTCCATGCTAACAGGAAACTTGCAGAGTGATAACCGATATAGAATAATATAACAGGCATAGATATATCATCAATAACAATATAAAACAGATACTGGTGTCAGATGTCACAGGTGAACAGTTACGGATGATAGTAATAACAAACATATAAATACTAGATACTGGTGTCAGGTGTCACAGGTGAACAGTTACGGATGATAGTAATAACAAACATATTGTTAACCCTTAAGTGTTTTCGACTCATGGCCTCACGAGATAAGACCCGCACGACTCATGGTCTTACGAGATAAGAAGCTAATGACCTAGATGGTGAAGGGACCAACGAGTTGAGTCTGCTACGACTTAAGGGTTGCGCGACTCAAGATAGTTACACGACTCAATGAGTTAAGCCATCTACGACTCATGGTCCAGGCGGTTCAACGAGTCAAGAAGATTTACGACTCATGAGGTCTTACGACTCATCAGTCTTACGACTCATCAGTCTTACGACTCATCAGGTTCAACGAGTCAAGAAGATTTACGACTCATGGAGATTTACGACTCATGAGGTCTTACGACTCATAAGTCTTACGACTCATCAGGCTTACAACTCATGGAGATTTACGACTCATGAGGTCTTACGACTCATCAGTCTTACGACTCATCAGGCTATCAAGCTGGAATCCAAAGCCCTTGCCTGTGTTACTTTGATCTGATGAGCCAACTACGACTTAGCACTTGTCTTCCAACTGAGCCACAAGATGGACCAAATATGGCGCCCACGAGACATCTTAAGTCGAATACGAGTTATGACTTACCATGAGTCGGTCACGACTCATGACTTGGCCAAACCGAGAGCTCAGAAATCTGCTCCTATAAATAGGCCCCCACTTCCAACATGAAAAGGACTTTTTTTGGGCAAATCATTTCTACAGCGCTGTTACTCCGTCGAACTCTCCATTCATTCAGCAATCAAGGATCCTTCAAGCATTCGCGACACTACAACAAACTTCGAGAGAAATTCCTTACATCCGACATGGATTCATCGAGTTTCACCGTCGAAGATTGAGCTAGTAGTCAAGATTGTTTCTTGAGATCGAATTGTACTGTTTCCTGAAGAGATTTGTATCGATTTGTAACCAAGTTCAATAATAAAGAGATTCAAAGTGGATGTAGGCTAAATCTCAAGCCGAACCACTATAAATTGCTGTCTTTTACTGCATTTCTGCTATTTTCCTGCTTGATTTCTGTTCCCGTCACACGGGTGGTGCTTTCACGATCTTATTACACACACCGGGTGTTATCGTTCATATTTTAACGTTAACATTTTGGTGCTTTCACTGAGAACCCAACTCAGGCTACCATCCATCATTGCTTCACACAAGTTTGTTGAAAAGATTTCCTACAAAACCAGAAGTCTATCAGACATAATGGCTCCTGGAAGGAAACGAAAGGTTGTCAGATCTGAAAATGTTCATGATGATACTGCCACCTCTGCTTCACCAAGTCAAGCAGCTCCAAGTGTCGGGGTGACGCGAGAGGAGCTAGACGCTGCTGTATCCGGACTATACCAACAGATTGAGACTCAAAACAATCTGATGATGGAAAAACTGAATGCTCTGCTTGGTGCCAACCAAAGACCAGTGGGTAATGAAGAAAACACCGCTGATGCTCTTCGCAACTCCGAAGGGAGGAATATTCCTCAGGGGGGATCAGGTGCTGCTGAAGGGGCACCCCTCCGAGCTGAAGGATCTAGACCATCACCAATTTTCCACGAAAATCTGCCCGGGCAAACATCTGAGAAAATGGCAGAAGTCTACTTCGCAAAATCTTTGAACAATGAGGAATATCTTTCTGGCATGATCAAGCAAATAATGAAAGAGAGCATGCAGAGAGGTGAAGATGAGAGTGAATGGGGGTTCGCGCCAAGCAAGACTCCGTTTACCGAGAAGATTCTAAAGGCTGAATTTCCTAGAAAATTTGTTCCCCCCACCATTCCTGCTTATCGGGGAACAAGTGATCCAAACCAATTCTTGTATAAGTATGACTGGCACATGACCGGTGCGAGAGCAACTGATGAAATCAAGTGCCGGTATTTCCCAGTATATTTGGAAGGAGTGGCACTTCTCTGGTTCACCAAACTTCCTGTCCGATCAGTAGATCAGTTTTCCGATCTGACTAGAAAGTTCAAAGAGCAATTCAGGCTATACGCTTCAAAGGCAAAGGACATAATGTCATTATCCAGTCTTGACCAGAATCCGGGAGAACCTATTAAATCATTCCTGAACCGTTTCAATATAACGCAGAGCCACGGATGATCTTGACCTATTTGATGCGTGCTATCGACAAATCGAGCGAATTTGGAAAATGGCTGAAGATGAAAGAGCCAAATTCTCTCGAGAAATTCTACAAGAAAGCTGATGAATTCATACGCTTGGAAAATCTTCCAGCATCAATGAAGGTGGTGGCAGCAAAGGTGGAAAATAATACTGCCGCTTCGAAAAAGAAAGATTCCGGAGGTCAGAAAAGAGAAAATCACGAGGGGAAGAAACAAAAGGATACAAAGAAACCTCGCTTCTTCAAACCCTCAGATTTCACTCCATTGACCGACACTCTGGAAAATATCTTCTTCGCCACAAAAGATGCTGTGGATTATCCCAAACCGGCTGAGATAAAACCGGGAAAGGGTGCTATGAGAAATGGAAAGTTCTGCCGTTTTCACAACCAACCTGGTCATGATACCAATGACTGTCGTCACTTAAAGAGCTTAATTGAAGAATTATTGAGAGAAAACAAGCTGCAACAATATGTCAAGAAAAACAGAAGTGATCCATCTTCGTCTAATCAGAGGCAACAACCCTCTAATCAGCCGTCAGGCTCAAGTAAAGGTACCGCGGCACAAGAATCTGAGAGGCCCGTTATCAACGTCATTTCAGGGGGCCCACACCCAGCAGGCAGAAGCTGGGGTGAGATAGAACGATATGCTCATGCTTTGAAGTATTTCCCGACAGAGGAAGATGTTTTTGCTGTAGAAAATGCTGCACCCCTGAAACAGCAAAAGATTTCAGATAATGATATTTTGTTCAAGGCTAGGGATTCTATTGGTATTGAAGCTCCCACCATAGATCCCTTAGTTATCTCTGTAGGAATTGGGCCAGCAATAGTAAGACGAGTACTCATTGATTGCGGTGCTTCCTGCAATATACTCTTCAAGAAAACATTTGACCAGATGAAGATCCCAATGACCGACGTTTAGGCTTCATCACAAAAGATCGTTGGTTTCACTGGGGAACCACAGCAACCAATCGGAACTGTCGATTTGTTCGTGGAACTTGGTGAAGGGCAGAAAAGGGTAGCTCGAAAACAAACCTTTGTGATTGTTGATGGATTTTCTGCCTACAATGCTTTCCTAGGCAGGCCGACTCTAGCTGCATTCAAGGCCATTTTGGCCCCGTGGTGCCTAACTATGAAGTTTCCTACAGAAAATGGTGTTGGTGTCATCAAGGGAGATCAAAATGCTGGACGCGAATGTTATCTCATAGAGCTTCGAGAAGCCAGAAAGAGAGAAATGGGTAAAGATGCGAAAGCTCCCCTCCGCATCAAAAACCCAACCTTATAGCAAATACAGGGTGGCCCCTGCACTGGTGAGCATAGTGGTGCAAGGCGAGAAATGGACCCCAGAAAATCCAGTGCAGAGGAGAATAGAGTGGTGCCCGCAGAAGTTACGGTACCAATACCTGTCGACTCAAAAGACCCAAATAAAGTACTTAATGTGGGTTCGGAACTAAGTACAACAGTTCAAAATACACTGATATCATTTCTAAAAGCAAATCTGGACGTGTTCGCTTGGTGTCATGCTGATATGTGCGGAATCTCTCCAACAATTGCTGTTCACACTCTGAATGTCGATCCGGAATTCACACCAGTGAAACAGAAAAGAAGAACTCAAGGTCCAGAAAGGTCAACAGCTTTAAAGGAAGAGGTAGATCGCCTCTTAGAGAATAATTTCATCAAAGAATCCATTTATCCAAATTGGGTTTCAAATCCAGTACTGGTTAAGAAGGCAAATGGAAAGTGGAGAGTATGCATTGATTTCTCAGATCTGAACAAAGCTTGCCCCAAAGACTGCTTCCCGTTGCCTAGAATTGATCAACTAGTAGATGGGACGGCTGGACATGAGTTGTTATCTTTTATGGATGCCTATTCCGGATACAATCAGATTATGATGAATGAACCAGATCAGGAGGACACAAGCTTTATTACAGATGTGGGACTCTACTGTTACAAAGTCATGCCATTCGGGTTAAAGAATGCAGGGGCAACATACCAAAGACTTGTCAACGCTATGTTCAAGCGTCAGATTGGCAAAACAATTGAAGTCTATGTTGATGATATGTTAGTAAAGTCAAAGAAAGCAGTAGACCACATGGATCACTTGGCAGAAATGTTCTCAATTCTTCGGAAGTACGGAATGAAGCTCAATCCATTGAAATGTTCATTCGGAGTAGAGTCTGGGAAATTCCTAGGTTTCATCGTGAGCGCTAGGGGCATCGAGGCCAATCCTGCTCAAATCACAGCTCTAAGAGAAGTTAAAGCCCCTAGAACAAAGAAAGAACTGCAAAGTCTCAATGGAAAGGTTGCCGCTCTTAGTCGCTTCATTTCCAAGGCCACAGACAAATGCATTCCCTTCTTTGATGCTCTAAAGAAAGGAAAGAAAAATTTCGAATGGACTCCTGAATGTCAGAATGCTTTCGATCAACTGATTCATCATATGAGAACTCCTCCGATCCTCTCCAAGCCTAGTGATGGTGAAGACCTCTTCATCTATTTGGCAATTTCATCCCATGCTTTAAGTGCAGCACTCGTACGAGAAGATATGAAAATATAACGTCCAGTTTACTACATCAGCAAACGGTTCGCTGGGGCTGAGATGAATTATTCAAAGATAGAAAAACTTGCTTATTGTCTGCTAATCGCTTCCAGGAAGTTGAGGCCCTATTTTCAATCTCATCCTATCAAGGTCCTGACTGATCAACCTTTGAAGCAAGTCCTGTATCGTCCTGAAACTTCGGGTCGTCTCTTGAAGTGGAACATAGAACTCAGCCAATATGACATCACTTACCATCCCCGAAGAGCAATTAACGGACAAGCTTTAGCAGATTTCATTGCAGAATCCACTGACAAAGGTGACAGTAAGGAAGAAACAACTGACTGCATTCCGATACAGTGGAAGTTGTATGTTGATGGCTCGAGAAATGATTATTGTTCTGGGGCAGGAGTTGTGCTCGAAACTCCCGAAGGACGATCACTATGTTATGCATTGAGACTGGAATTTCCTTCGACAAACAATGAGGCAGAATATGAAGCCCTTATTACCGGATTGAGAATCGCCAAGGAATTAAATATCAAAGTGATACAGATTTTCAGTGATTCTCAGCTTATTGTTTGCCAGGTGAAGAAAGAATTTCAAGCCAAAGGAGGGAATTTGCCTGCATATTTGACTAAAACTTCCGAACTTCTCAATGATTTTGATCACTAATCAATAAGCCACATACCTCGGGAGGAAAATATGAAGGCAGATTCTTTAGCAAAGTATTCTAGTTCCGGGGAAGCTCAGTTACTGGGATTAGTTCCTGTGGAAGTTCTATCGGCTCCAAGCATTGATGAAATGGATGTTGATTGGATTATGGCTACGTATCCAGAGCATGAATCATGGATGACTCCAATCAAAGAGTATCTGTTCAATGGTTCATTACCAGAAAACTCCAAAGAACGTCTAAAGCTGTTAAGAAAAGCATCAAGATATGTAATTCAGGATGGTCGGTTGTACAGGCGGGGATTCTCAATGCCTTTACTTCGATGTGTAACCAAGGGAGAAGCTAAGACAATTTTAGCAGAGGTACACGGAGGAGAATGTGGAGATCATTCAGGTGGTCAAACACTCGCAAAGAAAATTCTCCGATATGGGTATTTCTGGCCGGATTTTAATCGAGATGCTGCAGCTTACTCCAGGAAGTGCGATAAATGCCAAAGATTTGCAAAAGTCCCAAGAGCGCCTTCCACCGAACTCACACAGATGGTCAGCCCATGGCCATTTGCCATTTGGGGAATAGACCTGATTGGACCTTTACCGATCGCTAAATCAGGAATTAAATATGCTATTGTTGCCGTTGATTATTTCACCAAATGGGCCGAAGCTGAACCTTTGGCCACCATCACTTCTAAAAAGATGATAAATTTTGTAACGAAGAATATCATTTGCAGATATGGTGTGCCACAGAAGATAATCACCGACAATGGCACTCAATTTGAAAGTGAAGAATTCTAGGATTTTTGCAAACGGTTCAGAATTCGAAAAGCTTCTCAGCAGTGGCTCATCCGCAGGCAAATGGGCAAGTGGAAGCAGTTAACAAGATCATCAAGTCAACTATCAAAAAGCAACTTGAAAAAGAAAAAGGTGGTTGGGTTGATAAGCTTCCATTAGCACTATGGGCGTACAGAACTACTCACAAAACTGCGACTGGGCACACTCCATTTTCACTGGCATACGGATCTGAGGCAATGATTCCAGTAGAAGTAGAGGTTCCTTCACATAGAAGAGTTCATTTCAATGAATTCGAAAATGAAAAACTGCAACTTGAAGCGCTTGATTTTCTTGATGAGAAAAGAGAGGAAGCTAGGCTCAGAGTTTCAGCTCATCAGCAGAGAATAGCCAGGCATTTCAACTCCAAAGTTCACCAACGTAGCTTTGAAATCGGAGACTTGGTTTTGAAAAGGATCATGACAGCAACTGGTGTGTTTGGGCCAAACTGGGAAGGGCCATATGTCATAGGCACTAAACTTCTTGATGGCACTTTCAAACTCATAACTGTTGAAGGAGATCCAATTCCAAGAGCCTGGAACAGCAACCATTTGCGCCCTTATTTTACTTGAAAAGAGCTCTGCTCAAAATTGTAAAATGATGATGAATGTATCAGTTGTATTGTGAAACATTGTAAATCAGTGTAAATGAATGAAAGCTATAAAGTGGACGTAGGCCCGATTCTTGGCCGAACCACTATAAATCTTGTGTTCTTTACTATTTCATAATGCCTATTTTATTTCGATATGTAAATACTTTAAATGTATCGCTAAAATATCGATTCAAAATTGCAGGACATTATAACAAGGCTTGCTCATCACAAAGCTAAGCGACCTCTGTAAATCAGCTATTGCACAAAAATTCCAAACTCAAATCCTATGCAAGGAAAACTTCACATAAAAAGTTGGCGACTTCACTGGGACAAACCTTTGTTCACTAGTTGAGATTGTCGTTATGAACGGGCATCCAACTAGATAACTCGCGTTTGTCTCGTGAAGTCATTGAACAGTGAAGTACACTCCTTCGGATGAAGCAATTTACTCGCAAAAGAAAAAAAAAATGTGCTTGGAAACGATGATAAGAGATCGCTAATGGGCAGATGATGAGAGAAAATTGCCAAGCAAACAAAGAAGCAGACAAAGGGAGGTATGCCTCTCAACAGGAAGGCCGGGAGATCCACTAAATGGACGCCTTCCCAATCGGAAGGAGCAGGACCCTCGCTAACTGGTCGTGATGCATCTGATCAGATAGCGTATGTCCGTCCCGTGGATCCACTCGCCCCTGAGACGCAACCTACCTGGCACACCAACCAACCAAAGCCCTCTAACGAGGCACGCCAATAAATGGGAGTGCTTTACTCAATCAAAAAGATCGGTGGGACTACCAAAGGTGCACCTTGTTAGTTAATTGCGATCATTTGTGCAAGCAAACATCCAATCAAGCAACTTGCGTTCGCCCCGTAGACCCCTCTGACCATGAGAAAGTAACTTCCAGGCAATCACAAGCCCTCTTCGGAGGCACAAGCCCTCTTTGGAGGCACAAGCCATCTTCGGAGGCAAAAGCCCTTTTCGGAGGCACAAGCCCTCTTCGGAGGCACAAGCCCTCTTCGGAGGCAAAAGCCCTTTTCGGAGGCACAAGCCCTCTTCGGAGGCACAAGCCCTCTTCGGAGGCACAAGCCCTCTTCGGAAGCACAAGCCATCTTCGGAGGCACATCTTCGGAGGCACAAGCCCTCTTCAGAGGCACAAGCCCTCTTCGGAGGCACAAGCCATCTTCGGAGGCACAAGCCCTCTTCAGAGGCACAAGCCCTCTTCGGAGGCACAAGCCATCTTCGGAGGCAAAAGCCCTTTTCGGAGGCACATTTCACCAGGGTAAAAGTGCAAAATGCTTCTCTTCGGAGACCCACTTCACCCGAGTAGAAATACAAAAATTGCTTCTCTTCGAAGACCAACATTGCTTCTCTTCGGAGACCAAAATCAAGACTTCTTCGGAAACACAAGACCTCTCCGGGGGCACAACAATACTCCACAAAGCATAATGCTGCTCTTCGGAGTCCACATGCTACTCCTCAAAAATACCAAAATAAAGCCCTCCTTAGGGGCACACTTCGGTTCTTAAGGAAGACCTACTTGTTCATCTTAAAAAAAAACTCTTCCCCAGAAATCGAAGTGCTAAGTAATATCTTCTTCCGAGATTCGCTTTACCGCGTAGGAGAATTCACTTCTCAAAAACATGAAGTAAACATCTCCGAAGGTTGAAGCGTTAAAACTTATCCGAAAATGAGACACGCTCCGTTTAAGTAGAATAATCATTCCCTCAAAGACGGAATAGTTATTCTATGGAAAATAAGAGTACAGGTCTCGCTAAAAGCGAAAGTTATTGTAATGCACTTGTGGTATAGGGGCAATATCATATGATACGGCTACAACAATAAAAAGCAGTATTCAAGCAACATACCACAAGCACATAACAATATCACGCGAAAAAGCTGTGGAATAAATGCATTCTTAAACACAAACAAAAAGTTTGTACAAGTGAAAAGAATCGTTTGTTCTACACTAAAAATAAAAAACAAATGCATTCTCACATACACAAGAGTTTGTACAAGTAAAATAATTGTTTTATTTAGTACTATGAAAATTCTTTACATGTGCAGATATCTCGAACAAGCAAAAGCGGAGACCGGTACCCGCACAATCCCCGGTCAATACATGCAAAAAAAAAAATTAATGAGTGAAAATCCAGCTTGATTATTCCTTCTTCTCACCACCTTTGGAGCCCTTTCCCGGCCTAATGATTAGCTTTTGAAGTCGTTGTGAACGGGTAGGGGCAGAAGGAGAAAGAGGTACGGCTAGATCAACTACAGCTTCCTCTTTAGCGGAAGTATTCTTCTTCTTCCGTACGGCACGCTTCCCCTTCCTCTTTGAAGAAGACTCGCTCCCCGGAGTAGCAAGCAATGTTGAAAGCTTCGTATCGTCATCAAGAGACCGCTCTGGGGTCTTCTCAATGTCTTCAAGATCCTCCGCCTTCTGCTCCTGTGAAGCAGCCGGATCATCCAAGCCTTGAAGAGCTTCGATTTTCTCTGCCTGTGATCCCGGTTGGGAAGCAGAAGGAGGAGTAATTTGGGAAGACGGAGGAACGGCAACTGAAGGAGTGAAAGCTTGTGCAGTTCTTGGTGCCTCCGCTGTAGAAGAAAAGAAGTTATAATCAACATCCCCCGAAAATAAAGAAGGCATCGGTTCACCAAAGTTTAAGTAACAAGTAAGAAGGTCATCGAATTCGGCTAAGTCAAATTACTGGTTCATTAGGCCCGAGACGACGCCAAAATTACCTGGAGGAGTTGGCTTTGCAAGATCAACCTCAAACTTCTCGGCTTCAATATCATCCAGTGCCTCATCTTCAGTAGGAGTAGTTGTAGTTTCTTGGGCAACTTTAGCTAGATGTAAAGAATGAGAGATGGAATCCATAATATTAACGTCCGCTGAAGTGGAAGTATGAACGGGGGCAGTTAAAGGAGCTTTTTCTTTTAGAGGCTCTTCTCCCGTTGATTCAGCTCATACTTTGGCAAGTTGCTCCTTCCCCTTAACAAGAGCGTCACGAGCCTCATCATCGAGATAGCGCTCCTCAAGTTCCAACTCATCATAGCCGGCCCCGCCAAGCATATCCATTGCAACTTCCCACACTTCAGCCAATGTAATTTCATAATCGGGACCAAGAAAAGAGAGGCTCCCACGACCGAGAACGCTGTGTAAATAAAAGTCGAATAAGGTAGAGCTGATGTCTGCTTTCGTCGCCTCATGTGATTGCTCAGCCGCTTCCTTTTCGGCAACGGCAGCAACCCGACCAGTGGTAGCCTCATCACGCTCTGCCTCAGCTTTAGCGAGTCGAGACTTTAGTAACTCAATCTCTACGTTCTGGGAGGTGACTTTTTCCCGCAGATCGGTGTTTTCTGTGCGGTATTTCTCAGTAATATGCTGTTCAGCGGCAAGCTTCATTTCGACATCTCTCTGTGCAGCATGTGCATCCCGCACTTGTTTTTGAAAGACTTCTTCTTTTTGAGTATGAGATGCAAAAGAAGAGGCAAGATCTTCCTTAAGTTTTTTAACCTCGGACTCATGTTTTGCATAACCATCAGCAATACTTGCCATCTCGACATTATGCTGTTTGCAAATTTTGTCCCACTCCGACTTGTCGTTTTCCATAGTCAGCATCGCCTCAAGGTTTGCACGATTAACCCTTTGGAGTTCATCGACAAGCTTCTGCCACTGCGATATCCTCTCGATATTAAGTCTGACTGCGTCAAGACTGTTAAGCATGTCTTGCTTATCAATTAGAACTAAGTCCAAGTAAAAGCGCACTCCTTTTAGGCACCAATTCGGAAAACGGCTCTGAAGTGTTGGGGGGCCGTCCTTGACTTGATATTATGGTCTGTTAATGATAGTCTGAATGTCAGATTTCTTCAGAGGAGGAGAGCTGGCCAGAATATCGGAAGAAATGGGAGCGTCAGTCTTTTCAGAAATTTCAGACGCATCAATCGGTTTAGATCGCTTGCTCGGTTTGTCAACAATCTGAGTTTTTCCCTTATCATCGTAAGACTTCCGCTTATGAGAGTAGTCACTTCTATGCGAAGAGTCATATCGCTCGGCATCTTTCCTTCTTTGCCGCTGATCGTAATCCCGCTTCTCCTGGGCTTTCCTTCGAGCCCTCTCTTCATCTGTTTCTTTTGGGGTATCAAGGTACTTCCTAAAATCATAGGAGCCACGGCCTCCACGGTACTTGAATGAGTCATAATATGAACCTGTACGTCCCATTGGAGAACATGAAAGCAGAAAAGGAGTAAAGTTTAGAAATTTCCAGGAGAAAGAGGATAAATGCTTATAAGTGCTGAAAAATCCTAAGTGTGTGTGGCGTGCAAGCTACATGCGTCAAACTACAGACCACGCTTTAGTGTGGAAACAGAGGCGACTGGTGTAGTAGGCGTCTGGGTTTGTTTAAAGGTGGAAGTCGCCTCGACAACGGGAGAAGTTGCTTTTGGATTGTTATCCCCAAAAAGCTCTTGAGAAGTTATCATGATATCGCTCAAACCGTCAAAGGTGTCGTCACCACGATATTCAGCAGACCTCTCCTTTTCAACTTCCGTATCAATTGATTTTTCGGAAACTCGAGGATTTTCTTCTTCCTCAATAATTGGGGCAAGTGCCGATTTGCTAACTGACCCTACGACATCGGTGAATGCAGAACATTTTATCAAAGCAGCTTCAACAACGGGTGCTTCTGATGCAATTTCTTCTACAGAAGCTGGGGCATTCGAGGTCTCTGCTTGAGAGTCCGAAGCAGCTAACGTTTCTGCATCAGAGCTAGAGATTTCATGGATCTGAGTTGATCTAGAAGGATGTAAAAGTCCAAACTGGTGAAGAAACTCATCTTTCAACAGAAATTTCACATCCCGTTCTTCAAATGGGACAGCCATGAGTCTTCCCAGAGTTTGCTTATGACTAGGGTCCCTAGAGGGAGAAAGGAGCGCTGAAATGAGAAAGCAAAGTTAACACTTAGTGATTCGGACTGCAAAATACTCAAAGAATAAGGAGAAGAAAGGATAGGCATTCTTATTTCCTTCTCTCCACACGGCGTAAAACCCAGGGGGACAGCGAACGTAAAAATACTGAGTCAAAAACCCATGAGCGGTATCAGGGAGGCCGACAACCAATTTGCGATTCCTGGCACTTCTTATAACAATGATCGAAGGATGATCTTTGATTCTGACGAAAGAGCATAGATAACAGATTTCGTCAACACTGGGGAGATGGTCAAGCGTTCTGCCGAATAGTACGCATAGCCCCATTAGAACAGCATAACCATTGGGGTGTAATTGAAATGGAGCGATTTCCAGTTGACGGAGAAGATGTTGAAGAAAATTGTTGAAAGGAGGAATGGCTCCGCTCGAGCACATTTGTCGGTTGACCGCCACAAAGCCAGGAGGTGCTACATCAGCAGTGTTGTTCTTTTCAGGAAGAATAGCGTCATCCTCAGCAATGCCAAATTGAGTACACAATTGCCGAAAAGTTTTGTACAATAAAGTGGAAGGGGCTCTCTCTGGGGGGTTGACTAAAGGAGCTGGAATGAGAATGGACTCTCCGGTCCGAACTGTTACATCTCCTTGTTGAGAAGCCATTCTACACAAGCAACTGAATATTCAATTGTGAAGGTGCACGTTTCCTAAATAGGGTGAAGTGTTGTGCAAAATTAACAAAGATAACAAATAAATACAAACTGGAATTAAGCTAGTCGGTAACTGATCGATTATCAAATTTCAGGACTTGTTAATTTAAAAAGTTCAGGTACGGTATTAAATGCAAACCAGACACTTTCAGCTGACTATTTCAATGTTGTTTTAATACTTTGCTTGAACTTGTTGATTTAAAGCACTTCATACACACAATCTGTTTATGTTGATTATCCTTTATTAACTAATCTGTCATTTGATATGGGCAGTCGGTGACAGTATATTCGTCCCAATTTCTTTGTGGATATTGTATTAGACAGGTTATTAGTTTGCAAGTTAGAGTGATCTGTGGGAAAATGCACCAGTTCATAATTCAGCAGTTCAAAATGCAGCAGTCCATAGTTCAGCAGTTCAAAATGCAGCAGTTCAAAGTTCATTCAAAGCTTAAGTCATGAGTCGCCAACGACTTAGGTATTGACTCGTCCACGACTTATGTATTGACTCGTCCACGACTTATGTTCTGACTCGTCTACGACTTAAGGGTTACAAGGCAAGTCGGTCGTACTTCAGGTCTTAAGTCATGTGAAAATAAAAAGACTCCAGTCCAAAGCGGCATACAGTCCAAGTCCTAAGTCGTCAACGACTCAAGAATTATGTCATAGGAGGCTTGACTCGTGGGTCATACGAAGCTGCTGAACTGTGGCCATACTAGCATCTCGTTCGTTTGAACCTATTGACTTTCCTTCTAACCCATTACCCCCCAAACCCGATAACCTATCCATCAAATTACGATCCCCATCCTGATTCCACGACACCATTGAGCCATCCAAAGAGCTAAGTTCAGATCGCCAAAGCCTTGCCAACCTAATCAATTGAAACCTGAAGCACAGTAACCCTACATCTCCATCGCCCCATTCATCTGAAGATGAAATCTAGCAAAACCAGGCTCACGAGCTACCGGTATGGTGGAATTCACGAAAAAACATTGCACGAGGGGATGGATTAGGTATAGGGGGGAGAATTCACGAATCAAAGATGATTAAAGGTCGAGGATGGATCAGAAACACTTACGCAATGAAGAATCGAGAATCGAGTTGGTTGATTGATAAAAAAGGAAGAAATCGCCTTGAGAAAGCTCGGAGGAATGTTAATGGCGGATACGACTCAGGAGATAGGTGATGGGTAGAAGGAACGACTCAAGCATTTTATACAGTTGGGCGGTGGAACACGAAGAGGCGTACACGATTTAAGATGAGTCGAAGCACACGACCTACGACTTAGGCGTGTACTTCGAGGGGCAAATGTTAACCCTTAAGTGTTTTCGACTCATGGCCTCACAAGATAAGACCCGCACGACTCATGGTCTTACGAGATAAGAAGCTAACGACCTAGATGATGAAGGGACCAACGAGTTGAGTCTGCTACGACTTAAGGGTTGCGCGACTCAAGATAGTTACACGACTCAATGAGTTAAGCCATCTACGACTCATGGTCCAGGCGGTTCAACGAGTCAAGAAGATTTACGACTCATGAGGTCTTACGACTCATCAGTCTTACGACTCATCAGTCTTACGACTCATCAGGTTCAACGAGTCAAGAAGATTTACGACTCATGGAGATTTACGACTCATGAGGTCTTACGACTCATCAGTCTTACGACTCATCAGGCTTACGACTCATGGAGATTTACGACTCATGAGGTCTTACGACTCATCAGTCTTACGACTCATCAGGCTATCAAGTTGGAATCCAAAGCCCTTGCCTGTGTTACTTTGATCTGATGAGCCGACTACGACTTAGCACTTGTCTTCCAACTGAGCCACAAGATGGACCAAATATGGCGCCCACGAGACATCTTAAGTCGAATACGAGTTATGACTTACCATGAGTCGGTCACGACTCATGACTTGGCCAAACCGAGAGCTCAGAAATCTGCTCCTATAAATAGGCCCCTACTTCCAACATGAAAAGGACTTTTTTGGGCAAATCATTTCTACAGCGCTGTTACTCCGTCGAACTCTCCATTCATTCAGCAATCAAGGATCCTTCAAGCATTCGCGACACTACAACAAACTTCGAGAGAAATTCCTTACATCCGACATGGATTCATCGAGTTTCACCGTCGAAGATTGAGCTAGTAGTCAAGATTGTTTCTTGTGATCGAATTGTACTGTTTCCTGAAGAGATTTGTATCGATTTGTAACCAAGTTCAATAATAAAGAGATTCAAAGTGGATGTAGGCTAAATCTCAAGCCGAACCACTATAAATTGCTGTCTTTTACTGCATTTCTGCTATTTTCCTGCTTGATTTCTGTTCCCGTCACACGGGTGGTGCTTTCACGATCTTATTACACACACCGGGTGTTATCGTTCATATTTTAACGTTAACACATATAAATACTAGATACTGGTGTCAGGTGTCACAGGTGAACAGTTACTGATGATAGTAATAACAAACATATAAATACTAGATACTGGTGTCAGGTGTCACAGGTGAACAGGTACAGAAAATAGCATATATATAGCAATGAAACTAACTAACAGTAGTAATATTTCAATTGTCGTTTCAATTGAAATTGAATTTAATAAATATAAGAACGTTAATCGCGAGTGATTACTCACCTTTCGAGGCTGGAGAGATGGATGGGAACAGAAGCGAATTATGAATCCAAACACAAACTTCAAAGCGAAACAAGATTGGCACGGATGCGATGGATAAAGCTGATAAATAGGAGTAGACGAATTCAAATCAAAACGGGGTCAATGAAGAAGATACATTACATAAGTGGATATATATACAACTTATATATAAAGTAAGAAAATAGCTTATATTTTTTTAAACAACTTTATATATACGTATAATATATATACTAACACCTTTATATTAAACTTATATAACTAGTATATATTCTCAAACAGATAAACAAACTGGTATAATGTATGACAACTTGTATATTATAACTTTAAGCAAAGCAGGAATGTAATACAACAACACCTTACTTTAATATAATTTTTTATACACTACATAGATCAAATATAAGCTAAACTGTCCTATATATACTTACCGTACTCAGGTTCTATATCTAAAAACAAAACAGAGTTTTATAATATATATTTATGACACGTCAAAGGGACACTAATGTATGAAATGTACATACATTATATTCCACGACTTTTAACGTGACTAAACCCAGAAAATATGCAGACTGTACAAGCTTTTAGAACTTAAAATACTTTATATATATATATTGTAACTTCTTTTTTTTTATAACAAGATATGCAGATATATAATACGAACAGTTATATAATTATATGCTTGAAGTAACAACTGTCAGATAATATACTTAATACTGTAAAACAATATATAATACTCAAATAGTTCTATTATATATATAAGTTTACAATAGGTACACTACCCAGCATACGAATACTGCTTTATATACTAACACCCTGCACACTAACCAATATATAACTAACATAACTTTATTAAATAACTTATTACATTATATATATATATATTATTGAAACATATCAATACTAATATGTAAACAGTCATATATATATGTAAAACAATTATACCTATACAGCATTATATATTATGATACTTCAAATAAAATAAAATTATAGTTCAAAATCTGAAGGGCACTGACACACGGTATCTACCTATACTCATATACTTTAATGGGTTTATATATATATATATATAATACTATAATTATAAACAACATATATAAGATGTAAAACAACAAATCTATAATTGAACATACACTCATCTCACTTTCTAAATAACAGATATGTATATATATATACAAAGCAACCTATAATCTATATATATATAAAGTCATAATATATAACTTACGCCGGCATCAAGAAGTGGACTCGGTGATTGGGTGGGAGCTTCGGTTTTGGGAAGAAAACGTGGGGAAGGGAAGAGGCCTAGAACGATGGTGCGTTAGTGATGACATGGGTCGGGGTGAGCTGCTGTGGCCGTGGAGGAAGGGGAGAAAGGAGAGAAGGATGGTGATGGCCTCGGTGCAGCAGTGGGATCTGGGTTTAGGCGAAGGCTGCGGCGGGTCGGAGGAGTTAGAGGCGGTGGGTGCTGTTTCGGCAAGCTCATGCGTGCTAAGGTCAGGGAAAGTGAGAGAGAGAGAGGGGGAAACGAGGTTGCTTCGGTGATTTGTGTTATGTGCGTGGGAGAACGGACGGAGGTGGATGAGTTTATGGCAGAGATGGTCGGCGAACTAGGTGAGGGAGGAGGAAGGGTTTCTATGGCCAGGCGGAGGCCATGGGAATGGGTTTCGTGTGGATATCAATTGGCCGAGAAAATGAAAAGGTGGGGAGGATAAAAAGGAATTTTAAAAGTGAATGAACAGACTTAACAAATTGAACTGTTATTAAAAATAATAATTATAACGTATACAAGTTTATACGTTTGATTTTCGAATGGCTAAACATTAATTTAGAAAAATAACTATAGTAATTTATTTGCTTGGTAGTCACGGTTCAAAGTTTAAAGCACAAGAAAATAAAAGGTCACCAAAGCGGTATCGATACAGAATCGTTTTATCGATTCCGTAGCGAACTGGACTTCAAAACACAGTATTGAATATACCGCAGAGATCAGCACGACGTGACGATCAAAACGATATACAGATATCAGTGGTACGATCATCCGATCAAAAGTCGATAATCGGTACCGAAAATGCTGCTATTTCGTACGGGAAAATCCAAACGGAGCTAGAAACGTCCAAATTTCGCGAAACGAATTTCGCAGTCTGATTCAGAATGCTCTGAATAAATTTTCTCCTGTTGACATATTTTGATTTCGGAAAACTTTTAAATTCACTGTTATTAACCGGTTTAAATTGAATTAAAATTTCACAGGAAAATAAACTTCAATATTATCAGATGAAAATTTACCAGTTGCTATATTTAAATAGACGTATTCCAAATAATAAATTTTTAATTTCAAATTTTATTGTTTAAAATTTCACAATTTCCAGTTAAATATACTTTTAAAACCATTAAATTTTTACGGGTCGTTACACGCGGTATATGGGATTTTATAAAAATCATCCGCTTAATAACGACGCAATAGGGTCTCATCCGCTATACAATGCGCGAAATCAATCAATCCAATATATATGCCAATATGTATATATTGCTATATATATAGATATATCCTACTATATCTAATATCACATCAAACAACAATCAATCTGTCAATAACTGTAAAATCCAATTTTCATTCGAGTGAGAAGATCTCACCTTGCTTTTATTTTGCAATCCATTTCCATTCCAGTTTGTTTCTTGATTTTTTCTTGCTTTATACCTTGTATAAATAATTTATACAATTTGTTAATATTTGAATAAATCGAACCAGTAAATTTCAATTTTATAATTTTACTTAACTAAGAATTTTGTTTTTAAACTCATTTCCCTTTGATAAATTTAATTAACTAACAAATTTGATTTTCAAACTAAATTTCCTTTTATTAGATTATTTTTAGTGACAAAGATTCTTTAGATTCAATTAAACAAAAAATCAAAATTTTAAACTGTCTTTATAATTCAAAACATTTATATAAGCTTCTAAACATTTTAAATTTCTACATATATACATATATATATAGATTAAAAACAAAATTTCTTTTTAGAGATTACTGCAGACTTATTTACTGTAAATTTAAACCAATTCAATTTCTCAACTACATAAAAGATTTATACCTTTACTGCTGTCGAATCCTACCATCATCGCGTGGAACCCCAATGTCGTCGCCCCTATCACCATCGGCCCTGAGTCGGCTGTGATCGATCGCGAACTTCAAACGCTAGCTCGATCGGCACCTCGCGCGAGCATCCCCTGCTCGACATCGCGACTCCAGATCTCGACCATTATCAAGCTTCGCTTCCCCTCATCAATGAACTCCGGTCGAACTGCCCTCCATCATACTCGCCAAAAGTTAGCGAGCTAAATCGCTCGCATCGCCAAACCCTTCATAGCATCGCGCCCTAACCACTGTTCACATACGCGAGGTCGACCCTTCCACCAAATCGCGATTGTCCTTGTAACTCGCGACATTTTTTTTTCTTTTCTACTTTTGAATTTACTTCGGCATGTATTTTAAACTGCTCGAGAACCCACGCGATTTGATTTTTAAAAACGAAGAGGAGTTCGGCTATTTTTACTTCGAACGAATTAAATTTGAGGAGCGGCCATTAATTCGTTTTTCTCTAAATAATTTCTGTTTTGATTTCTTTTGAACGAAGGTGCTCGATTTTAGAGGAGGGAAAGAGGAACAAAAGAACGTGATTTGGCAGGAGAACGTGCTTAAGCAGAGAGTAGGTCGGCATTGAAGTGAAATAAAGCCAAGAATCTCTGCTGTGTTGACTAATTTAAATTTTTAAATTTAAATTGAATTTGATTTAATTTTCAACGCGTTTACCTACCGTGTGCTCACATAACAACTCCGAAGAATACGAAATTTGAAATCCGACAAAAATTCAATATTCCAGATCCAATGGAACTGGTTTCGTCGAATTCCAAGACTACGCCCCGGAACGCTATTTTTAAATATCGATTCGAACAATAAAATTTCAAAACTGATCAAATCAATTTCAAATTCGATTCCGAAGCTTCTATTATCTTCAGTATCATCGATATAAATTTTAAAAGCTTTTGAAATATTTTTCTTCAGCTTAAAACTAAAGATTCAAATTTTTATTCAACATTCAATAGATTAAATTCTAAAATTTAATCGCCAATTTATTCTGATAATTTGAAATTCAAGTCAAACCATCATTCAAATATTTAAAATAAATTAAATATTTTCAATTTAAATTGTTCAAAATTCTGGGTCGTTACAAAATTACTTTAAAACTTTCCCTTTTCTACTTTAAAATTTTAAACAAGCATAGAATAATATAATTCATAATCTCACCACGATAAAAATACCAAAGTTCGAACCCAAAATACCAAGATGGCCTAGGGCCTTGAGCATGTAAGGGAGCTAAGAGGGGTTGCATGAGAATTAGAGGAGGAGAGGAGGAGAGGAGGGGTTTTTAAAGATCAAGCAAGATGAAAGGAAGGAACCCGTGTTGTTTCTAAGTAGAGGGTGGTCATTATTGCCTTTGGTTTGAGTCGGCGCTTGTTAGAAAGTGAGATATCTCACTTAAAAATAGTTTTAAATGAGGATGTTCATGTTTTGATAATTTAAATTAACTTATTTGTGTACATTGATTGTTTGGATTTGATTCCCTCTCGAAAGCAGGAGGCATAAGTTACCTTTGTTTTGTAGGGGACTAAAGCAAAGAAAAGGAAGTCGTAGTTTCCTCGTTGCGAGTAGGTAGCTTTGGAATCACTTCAAAGAATAGAATTTGTAGAGGGATGCAAAAGAGTTCCTTTCCTTGTTGATTGTTATTTACAATTATTATTACTATTAAATTGCTTATGACTATTGCTTAGTTATGGTCAGTCTACTTGTTGGTTTTATTACGACATTGAAATCCCATGCTCACTTTTAAGCGATTTACCACTTGTTTTCTAAATGTATTTTGAAATGTTTTCCAGCTTAAATTTTGTTTTCAAACCATTTTTCAATGGAATTAAAGTGGTTGAAAATATAGAAAGGAAATGGAGTTTAAAAATAATTTGGTTAAAAAAATAGTGTTTAAAAGTTATGGTCCATATAGCGACAGTCGCTACGGATGCAATTTGGAAATCTATGTTTTAGTAAAGTAAAAGAGATATCTACTTTAGATATTTTGTAAATTCTTTTAGAATCTATTTTATGAAAGTTGTATAAGTATTTTAAAGTGTGTTAAATGATTTAAATATATTATAAATTTTTTATTTAGTTTTAAAAATAAGAGGTTTAAATTTTAATCGTTTGTTTCAAATATAAAGTTTTGTTAAAAGCAACCATATTTAAAGGGATGTTTTTAGAATACAAGTCCCAAATTATGTTTTAAAGAGTTTTAAAAATAATTTTAAAAGAGGAAGGAGCATGGGTTTCAACACTATTGTTGAAACCCAAGCTTGTTGTTGTAAATAGTTTCAGGAAATTGAAAAGTTTGGTTTATAACACTTGGTTATTATTAATAACTTGTTTACTTTATATAAATAAAAGATCTTATCTTTTAAAATCAGCCTTTGGTTTGAATAAACGAGTTAGGAAATTTTTCTAGTAACTAGCTTGAAATCGAAGACTAGTAGTAAGTCTATGGAGTTGGTTTTCAATTTATTTTAAAAAGACTTTGTTTTATGCAAGGGATTTCTTTGTCAATACTATTAAGTAACATAAAAAATATGATAAGCGGTGCGAAAAAGTTAACAAATTTTTTGAAAGTAAGTCATCTTATATTTATTTAGCACTGAAGCACGATGAGTAGACTTTCCCCTATCTGTAAGATCTTAATCGGAGTGTTTTAAATAAGGCAAGGCCAGGTGCAACTAGTGCCCTGACTTACTTGGCTTCGATTCCAAGCGAGAGATAGAATAGTCGAATAGACGGAAGTGTGATAAGTACAAGGGAGTTAATTTTGATAAATACGTCATGATTAATTAATTATGTAGAAGGTACTTCATCTTATACTTGATACTAAATTTCGAGCTATGGAAGCCCGTTTCTATCTTTGAGATTTTAAGAATGTATATCGAGGCAAGGCTAGTTCTCTAACTTGTCCAACTTTGTTGTTAATCAAGGGATAGCATGGGTTAGAAAGTGAAAAGTGGGTACAAGTATATGATGTCTGATTTTCCATATGCACACTATATACTTACACTAGATAGTGGTTTGTCCACTATTGACAACTTGACCTATTTTATCTTAGGAATTATAAGAAAGCTTCTTGATTTAATACGGTTTAAGATTCCCATAAGGGAACTCATTCCAGTGGAAAATCCCTTAGTTGAAGGGCGGATATTCGAGACCTCCTTAGGATTTTATATCGTCCGCTTACTCAAGAAAGAATGGAGATTAGATCAATTGAAAACTATCATTATTGGTCCAGAGAGACCAGGATCCGATAAGCATGAGTTATCTGAAAACCACTTCAGATTGGCATAAACATTTGAATTAGAGATGTCTTGAAGATGATGAAATCAAAGACGGAGTTCTTTGTAGTGTAAGGGCTACTTGCTATTAATACTGAGGGTGATTATAAAAAAGATGTAGTCGAAGTAGTGCCTTTAGTCTGTTCATATCCTAAGCAACTTGTATGGATGAATGCTAGCATTACATTGTTGCCTAAAGGGCAGTTTTAGCACTAGAAGTGGGATTTTCTAAAAAGGTAATCGTTTCCTTTTGCCTCACACCTAGTAATGACTAAAACAGGAGTTGTACCGCAGGAACATATGAGTCGCACTGACTAGGGTATGGTCATCGCATGAACTAGATCAATATTAATGATTTTTTGTATGCTTTTTGCCACGATAACAGTTGTTGATCGCCACCATGGGGTGATCAAATTCGGTACTATCCAAGGAGGGGTAGGACGATCCTGATTCATAGAGGTGTTGTAATGACCCGTAAATTTTAACTGTTTTTATAATGTAATTAACTAAAAATTTTCTTGAAATTAAACAATAAAATTTGGCAATAAAAATTTGATATTTTGAATGCGTCTATTTAAATGTAGCAAATGTCAGGTTTTCATTAGAGAATATGAAAGTTAGTTCTGTTGTATAATTTTCAATTTCAGTTTAAATCGGTTAATATTCGATGAAAATAAAATGCTTTCGAAATTCGAATATTTTTATATAATAAAAATGTAAATCATTTTCTGAGTGGGACGTCATATTTCATTTCGCCAAATTTGGACCACTCTAGCTCCATTTATCCTGGTTTCGACATATTAATAGCATTTTCGGTCGCGAAAAATTGGGTTTTTATAACTTGATCGTATCGCTGATATCTATGTACAATTTTGTTCGTCACGTCGTGCTGATCTCCGCAGTATATTCATTTGTGCATTTCGGCGCCCGGTACACGGCGAAATCGGCGAAATGATTAATGGTACCAATATCCGTTTTGAACCTCTTGGTTTTCTTGTGTCCATTCTTTTTTCAACCGTTTAATCAATAGACATAGAAAATTAATATTTTTTAGTTTTTGACTTTTGTTATTCCATTGGCTATTGCTATTCCCAATGTTAAATTACATCTGCTATTTCATTCCTGGTTATTTACTCTCTCTCAATTTCTTTCCCTACCCTCTTTGTTTCTTATGATAGCTTCGTGAAAAAATAATATTATATATTATAGTTTGTATATAATCAAAATCTGTTGGTCTGCCTTTTTCCGATCAAAACTGATCTTCCATCCTATATTTTACCTGAGCGCATATATATATATTTGAGAACCTGTTGCTTCCATAGGCCGATCCACCTACTCCCTTCAACCTTCCATCCACTCTGCCTTATTCTCGCTCCAAACATGTCCCCTGCAACATCCTTTGGCCGATCTTCACCCATGCTCCATGTCAGCACACTCCCATGGACACCGAGTTAACCACCACTAGCTCGCCCCTTCATATGCAACCCACCACAGCCCCTACAACCACCTTAACCCCTCGACCAAACAACCCTCCATCTCCGCCATGCTCCTCCCCTCTCAAGCTTTCACGATCGAACTTGCTTATCTCTCCACTTTGAAATTATATAATGGAATTCATGTATATGTTGCATAGTAGTCAGCTCTGACAAAATCCACGCAACCTCACAACCGATTGATGTTAATTTTTCACAGTAATTCAAATTTTTAGAGCAATAGGAATTTGATTTCGATGAAACGAAAAGTGGAGGGAAGATTAGAATTCAGTCTAGTATCATATAAAAAGAATAAAATTTTAAATTCAAATTTAAAAATTTGAACCAAATGTCCATCTTTGACTAAGTTTGACCAAAATTTGAAATTTCACAAAAAATTTATTCTATTAAATTTGGTCAAATAAAACACTCAACATCACAAATTCAAATTTTTTTTTATTAATTTTTATTTAAATTCAAAATACTTCCATTTTAAAGTTGTTAAAAGTTACGGATCGTTACACCTTATCTTAGTTAAAAGATGTAATATCAATTAATGCAATATTAATTTGTTTCCCCTTATCATATCTTAAAGGTTAAATGCCATTAACTACGCATCCAATTACATTCAAACCTATGTTATCATCCTTATTATTCAATCATCAATACCCTATGATTATATTAACATAAGTTTACATTTACTTACATTCATTATTTTACCATTAACATCTTTTACCATTTTAACTGCAATAATTAATTACATAAATTTTCAGTGATTTCCAAATTGATTCCAAGCATATCAAATAATGAGATGATAAATGAACAATTGTTATCATTAAGTAATTTAATCATATTTATAAGTTTATTATCTACAACAAATGCTATGACTACTTACACATCACTGATTATATTTAGTTTCAATTAACAACATATAATTCCAACATTCAATTGCCTTAATTGCATTAATTACCCATTTAATATTCAAATGTACAAATTAATGAGAAGATAGTTACAACCATCGTGTATAATAATAGTTCATATCCATTATCTTATCATTTACAACCAAGGGTTAAAACAAAATGATTATATATTCTATATTAACCTATTCCAATCAATTACATTTAATTTCATCATTAAATGCATCATCTAATTTATTTCATCATTTATAATTATAACCAAATAACCTTACAATTATATTCATTGATTGAAATTGGATTAAAATGGTTATCAATTACATTAAATCAACATTACTATATTACATTCTAATTGTTTTGTCATCACAAATCAAAAAAATTAATTTCTTAAAATATTAATATTTCAAAATCTTATTAAATTTAATATTTTAATTACCGAAAAATACGGGTCTTTACACTTAAATCCTACACAATCAATATTAAATCAACTATGATGGATTCCTAACGCAGCGGATTAATCAAAACAATGTAGATCGATGAAAGTAGAGTTGTTGTATACTGAAATGCCCAAATTCGTTGATCCGAAGATACCGAATTCTAGCTATCCCTGACACGTTGATCGCGCACGATACCGTGAGAAGAGATCTTCAATTCTTCGAGCGTTGATCAAGCGCACTTGATTCCACGAATCGGCTTCTGCAATCGTTGAATCGAGCGCACTCGATTAACCGAAAGAGGAGATAGGAGATTACACTCAACTACCAATTTAAATTGAGAGCATAAAGCTAACAAAGAGAATTTTATTCAAAAATCAACAACCATTACAAATGACTCACACGACCTATTTATAGGCATTTGACTCAAACAACACAATTTGTACAAACTCATGAGTCGGCTCCGAGCTAACAACCTCCGACTTACGACTTATAGCTGACGCACGACTTACGACTCAACATAAGTCACACGACTTACGACTTAAACGTAACGACTTAACACAAACAGTAACATTACAACACAGTGTCAACGACTTACGACTTAAGTCATATGTACAAACGACTTAAAACAGAAAAAATATCAATAGAAAATAAAACACTTAAGTCGTTGCCGACTTAACAACTCTACGCGACTCAACTTAGGTCGTACGCGACCTAAAACAGACGACTTAACTCCAGCAGCGATCTTTCTTTGGACGACTTAAAGAATCAACGGTTAAGATTAACGCGGCATTAGAATCTTCAGTTTCTGGCTTCTGCGACCTAAGATGGTACGACTTAAGACTTAACTAAGTCGTAACTCGATACCGACTTATCACTTGACTCGGTAAGTCATTTACGACCTATCACTGCATCCGTTTGCTTTGCCTTCTCACTGAGTAACTCAGTAGGTCGTCCTGGTGACTTAAGATCTTTGATAACCCGCACCTCTTCACGAGTTAGGCCTTCCACTCTGTTAGGTCGGTCACGACTTCTGTTAAGTCGGTCACGAATTAAATCTTCCATCATGTTAAGTCGGTCACGACTTATGCTTATGTCTTCTGCTTCAATAAATCGTGGTTGGCTTACATCCTCGCCCCAGTTAAGTCGGTCACGACTTAGGCTTTCTCCCCAGTTAAGTCGGTCACGACTTATGCTTTGGAGACTTATAGCTTGGCCTGCATCATCCTCCCCTGGTTGAAAGAAATTCGTCCTCGAATTTGTAACTTCTTCCACATCAGCTCGTTCATTCCTATGATATGGTACGAGATGTTTAACATTGAACACATCAGAAGTGTACACATCCTCCGGCAGCTTCAACTTATAAGCATTTTCATTAATTCGTTTCACGACTTCTACAGGACCAATTTTTCTAGCTTTCAACTTGTTATAAGCGCCCACTGGAAAACGATCCTTTGTTAATACTGCATAAACCAAATCACCTTTGTTAAATTCAACATTTCTTCGTTTCAAATCTGCAGATTGTTTGTACTTCTTATTAGCTTTCTTCAATCGTTACTGAACGATTTGATGACATTCCGTCAGTCCTTCAACAAAATCAGCAGCTTTCTTAACTGTCCCCTTCGAGTGTGGTATTACCGTTAAATCCAACGGTCCTTTTGGCATACTAGAATAAACAATCTAAAATGGACTGAACCCCGTACTACGATTTACCGCATGGTTATGAGCAAACTCTGCCTGGCATAACTTCATATCCCAACTCTTCAAATTGTCTTGCACAAGACATCTCAACAAATTTCCCAATGATCTGTTAACAACCTCGGTCTGTCCATCCGTCTGTGGATGATAAGCACTACTAAATTTCAATTTCTTTCCCACCATTTTCCACAAACTTAGCCAAAAATGACTTAGAAATCTAGTATCCCTATCAGACACAATGGATTCCGGCAAACCATGTAGACGATATATCTCTTTGAAGAATAACTCAGCAACCCGGACGGCATCAGCTGTCTTTTTACAAGCGATGAAATGTGCCATCTTGGAAAATCTGTCTACCACAACGAATATAGAATCATTCCCCCTTTGAGTTCTAGGCAAACCCAAAACAAAATCCATACTGATATCCACCCATGGTTTTATAGGCACGGGTAATGGCATATACAGTCCCGCATTTGTCGCTGTTCCCTTAGAAACTTGGCAAACATGACATCTCTCCACAAACCTTCCCACTTCTTTCCTCATCGATGGACAAAAGTAAGATTGTGAGATCAACTGTAATGTATGGTCTCTCCCAACATGTCCTTCTTCATGGAGCTCTTTCACAATCTTCATTCTCAAACTACAATCAGGTATGCACAATCGATTTCCTTTGAACAGAAAACAATCCACCATTAAAAACTCATCCGTCTTCCCATTCTTCACTTTATTTACAAACTTCATAAAGTAAGGATCTTCAACAAATAACTCTGGTAGCACATCAAACCCTATCACTTCGACCTTCATTGTAGTCAACACATGATTTCTTCTACTCAATGCATCCGTAACACGATTCGTCACTCCCGATTTGTGTTTCACAACAAACGTAAACTGTTGCAGATATGCAATCCATGATGCATGTCTCGCTGAAATTTTATCTTGTCCTTGCAAATGCTTCAATGCCTCATGATCAGTGTAAAGAACAAACTCTTTCTGAAATAGATAATGTCTACAGTGTTTAATAGATTGCACAATAGCATAAAATTCCACATCATATGTGCTGTATCTCATCTTCGCTCCTGATAACTTCTCACTAAAGTATGCAATAGGTCGTCCCCTCTAACTCAGCACTCCTCCAATTCCAACCTTTGACGCATCAGTGTGTAGCTCAAACAACAACTGAAAATCTGGTAATACTAGAATTGGTGCAGACGTCAAGAGTCCTTTGATTTGCTCAAAAGCAACCCCGACTTCCTCCGTCCATGCAAATTGTTTACCCTTCATACAATCAGTCACAGGCGCCATCACACTACTAAAGTGTGGAATAAACCTTCGATAAAATTAAGCCAACCCGTGAAAACTATGAACTTCCGTTATCGTCTTGGGTTGCGGCCAATCTCTGATAGCTTCGACTTTACTTTGGTCAAGCTGTATCCCTTCTTCCGACACAACATACCCCAGAAATAAAACACTCTTCGCCATAAAAACACACTTCTTTGTAGCAGCATAGAATTGTTCTTCACGAAGAATAATTAACACTTTCTTCAAATGCTGAACATGCTCTTCTTTACTAGCACTGTAGATCAGAATATCATCAAAGTAAACCACCACAAATTTCCCAATGTACGGTCTGAAAATTTGATTCATCACCCTCACGAATGTACTTGGTGCATTCGATAGACCAAACGGCATTACCAGCCATTCATACAATCCTTCCCTCGTCTTGAATGCTGTCTTCCATTCATCCCCTGGTCTAATGCGAATCTGATGATAACCGCTCTTCAAGTCAATCTTAGAAAAGATTACGGACCCACTGATTGATCCAATAGATCATCAAGCCTTGGCATCGGAAATCTGTATCTGACTGTGATCTTATTCAATGCTCTACTATCTGTGCACATCCTCCACGTTCCATCCTTTTTGGGTACCAATAAAGTTGGTACAGCACAAGGACTTAAACTCTCCTGCACACGCCCCTGTTCAAGCAATTCCTCTACCTGCCTCCGCAACTCTTCATGTTCCTTCGGACTCATTCGATAATGTGGTCTGTGTGGCAACACAGCACCTGGAACAAGATCTATCTGATGTTGTATATCCCTCAACGGTGGCCACTCCGTTGGCAACTCCTCTGGAAATACATCGTCAAACTCTTTCAATACCAGTTTTACTTCTTCTGGTATTTCCACCACTTCCTGACTCTCCCGTCCGATCAATAAAAATACTTCAGGCTCCTCCTCTACTTCCTTCACAAACTCCTTCAAAGATAACAAAGTTTTAAGTTCTTCAATCTCCTCCAACTTGTTTTCCTCCTGTTGTCGCTTCTTTGGAACTAGAGTAATCTTTGTGCCTTCAAACATAAAACTGTAACTGTTGGTACGCCCATCATGTTGCACCGCCATATCATACTGCCACGGTCTCCCCAGCAACAATTGACAAACGTCCATATCTACCACATCGCACCAGATTTCATCTTTATATTTCTTCCCAATTGAAAACTTCACACAAGCCCTTCGTCCAACCTTCACCTCCCCGCCTTTCCTCAACCAAGCTAGCTTGTACGGTTTCGGATGTTTCTCAGTCTTCAACGCCAACTTCCTCACAGCTTCTGAAGAAATTATACTATCACAGCTTCCAGCATCAATAACAAATTTGCACACCTTCCCCAGAATGGTACATGTTGACTGAAAAATATTTCTCCTTAACCAACTACAATCCTCCTCTTGCTTTGGTGTTAAACAAGACCTCTTCATCATTAGATTATAACCTTCGTCTCCCGACACTTCTTCTTCCTCTTCATCAGGTGGTGAATTGGAACATTCAGCTTCTTCATCCTCATCCTCAACCTCCGCTATCATAGCTCTCTTCTTCGGCTTTGGACATTCGCTACTTTTGTGACCCAATTCCTGACAATTGTAACATTTGAAACCGTTGTTAACCTTTGTCTTCTCAGCCTCCTTCACTACTGGTCTATTGATAGGTTTAGAAACATTAGAACTCCCACTAACACTCCTCACTTGATTGTTGGAATTAGTAAACACACCACTTCCTCGTCGTCCTTGTTTCTCCCAAGCCAACGCCTTTTGATGTGCTTCTGCCACAGATCTTGGATCGAACATATTAAACATATCCTGAATCTGCATTCTTAATCCCCCAATGAATCTAGATGTCAGCTGCTCTTCCGTTTCCATAATATCATTTCTCGCAATAAGCTGATAAAACTCATCTGCATAATCATTAACAGTTTTTGTGCCCTGCCTCAAATTCTGCAAACGTTGATACATCAAAGATTGATAATTGTAAGGTAAGAACGTTGCTTTCATCAATTTCTTCATCTTCTCCCAAGATTCAACTTTTGACTTTCCCATTCGTTCTCGTGTAAGTTTGGTTTGCTGCCACCATGCCAAAGCTCTACCCCTCAACCTTGTAGCAACCAACTTCACTCTACGATGTTCTGGAACTTCTTTGAAGTCAAAAATCTCTTCAACATTAGCTACCCAATCCAAAAACTCCTCAGCTTGCATACCACCTTTGAATTCAGGAATTTCAGTCTTCATCCCCGACTCCCACTTGTGATCATATTCAGAGTAATTTCTTCCTTGTCCTCGTCCTTGTCCTCGAACAATACCACCATCATACTCTTCTTCAAAATCAGATGTATATCGTTATCTATCTCGTCCACCCACATCTCTACTACCATCACGTCTTCCACCATCATCCCTTCTATCTACATTCCTCCGTTCTCGATCATTCACGTTCCTCCCACGCCTTTGATCATCATCAACACTTCTTTCTCGATTGGATTGTGGTGAGACTCTACTTCCTCCATGGTTAGATTCAGGTGAAACCCTTCTCCGATTTTGATTCATTTCTAACATCATCTTCTCTAACCGCCCAATTCCTTCGTTAAGCTTTTCACTAAAGTTTTCATTGATTCTTTGCTCCATCTCATCAGCGTCTTCTCTTCGATATAAAGCTTCAACGTTTTGGTGACGATTAGCTCTTCTTGGCGGCATACTTGAAATCTTCAAAAACACATCAAATTCAAACACGATTCGAACTTTGATCCAAAATGAAATGGATCGGAAACTCCCACTTTGTTGCAACTTCGCGATGAACACGATGAACACAACTTCTCGGCCTCCAACTCAAATTCGATCGAAACAACTTCAACAAGCTCTACTAACTCGGCCGACTTGATTGGAGATGCTCGGCTCAACTTGATTTCTTCAAAACTCCAAAATGATTAGGCTCCAAGTCTCGATCTAGCTATGATTGGCTAGAACAAGCTCTGAAACCAAAACTGACGCAGCGGATTAATCAAAACAAAGTAGATCGATGAAAGTAGCAATCGATGAGTTGTTGTATACTGAAATGCCCAAATTCGTTGATCCGAAGATACCGAATTCTAGTTATCCCTGACACGTTGATCGCGCAAGATACCGTGAGAAGAGATCTTCAATTCTTCGAGCATTGATCAAGTGCACTTGATTTTGCGAAACGGCTTATGCAATCGTTGAATCGAGCGCACTCGATTAACCGAAAGAGGAGATAGGAGATTACACTCAACTACCAATTTAAATTGAGAGTACAAAGCTAACAAAGAGAATTTTATTCAAAAATCAACAACCATTACAAATGACTCACACGACCTATTTATAGG
Source organism: Allium fistulosum (assembly GCA_030737815.1). Taxonomy (NCBI): domain Eukaryota; kingdom Viridiplantae; phylum Streptophyta; class Magnoliopsida; order Asparagales; family Amaryllidaceae; genus Allium; species Allium fistulosum. The sequence continues at coordinate 415,104,572 of CM060907.1, read as the reverse complement.
CATTTGACTCGAATAAAACAATTTGTACAAACTCATGAGTCGGCTCCAACCTAACAACCTCCGACTTACGACTTATAGCTGATGCACGACTTACGACTAAACATAAGTCACACGACTTACGACTTAAAAGTAACGACCTAACATAAATAGTAACATTACAACATAGTGTCAACGCCTTACGACTCAAGTCATATGTACAAACGACTTAAAATAGAAAAAATATCAACAGAAAATACAACACTTAAGTCGTTGCCGACTTAACAACTCTACGCGACTCAACTTAGGTCGTACGCGACCTAAAACAGACGACTTAACTCCAGCAGCGATCTTTCTTTGGACGACTTAAAGAATCAACGGTTCAGATTAACGCGGCATTAGAATCTTCGGTTTCTGGCTTCTGCGACCTAAGATGGTACGACTTAAGACTTAACTAAGTCGTAACTCGATACCGACTTATCACTTGACTCGGTAAGTCGTTCACGACCTATCACTACATCAGTTTGCTTTGCCTTCTCACTGAGTAACTCGGTAGGTCGTCCTGGCGACTTAAGATCTTTGATAACCCGCACCTCTTCACGAGTTAGGTCTTCCACTCTGTTAGGTCGGTCACGACTTCTGTTAAGTCGGTCACGAATTAAATCTTCCATCATGTTAAGTCGGTCACGACTTATGCTTATGTCTTCCGCTTCAATAAATCGTGGTTGGCTTACCTCCTCGCCCCAGTTAAGTCGATCACGACTTAGGCTTTCTCCCTAGTTAAGTCGGTCACGACTTATGCTTTGGAGACTTATAGCTTGGCCTGCATCAATTTTGATTCAAGGTTTTATTGGGTTTTGTATTCATAGCTATTGCGTATATTTTTTCGAGACGATTTGTTTGAACTATGACTTTGTTATACTAGGTGTTATGGTTTAGTAGATATTTATTTAAGATTTACACCTCCAATTATTGATTGTCAATGTTCTAATTTTGAAAGTATATACTTGTTTACCATAGTTGGTTTAGAGAGTGGACTTGAATTTGAGAGGTCATCTGTTTGATAAAACATTTTTTACCATCTTTTGGAAACTTACACGAAGGCATGTATCCATTTAGAAAAATATATGTATCTATCCATGTGGATATAAGCCACAAGTGATGATGCCTTATGTTATGAGCGTCGTTATAGACAAAGTGGAGGATTGTGGCTAGTGTGGGTAAACAGTTGCTTGATGACTTGTTAGTTCCTACTTGTGCCTTTTGAAGCCTTGGTCGGCTAATGCTATATGTTTTCAGTTTGAACATTTCGATTTTGTGACACGTTACCTTTGCAAGTTTGGGGAATATTTTGGTTGTACTAGGAATCTTGTATGATCTACTTGTGAAAGCAAGCTCGGCTTTTCACTCAATGTACATTGATCTTTTTGGTCAAGATTATAGGGTATGTCCCATGTATGCCATTGTGTCTTAACACATGTCATGGTGCTTGTAATAGTGTTGGAAATCATCCAACAATGTAAGCGTGTGTTTTACACTAAGCCATGTAGTCGCTGAGGTGCCTTCGCATCATCTCTGAAATAATTGTTGCAAAAGTGGTATGACCACTATAATACAGTTTGTTTGTGCAAAATAATAATATTTTATTTTTTCTGTCAAAAAGATGGGGAGAAAATGTGGACTAAATTGTATAATGAAAATATATACATACACATAAACCCACACACACATATATGCAACTATTGTATTGTAAAAAAAATATAAATTTGGTAACTTTGCAAAAAGTTAAAATATATAAATTGTGGATATACAAATTATATAGGTATGTACACAATAAGATGAATATACTCCTTGTAATATGACAATTGAGTTTTTATATATAATCTGTTTGTATTTTAATTTCATATATTATGCGAAACTAGTTATGTTTATTTGCAACTAAAAATGCATTCATTGACATAGTGATAAAGTTAATCTTTTTATTTCGGGTAATTATTCTCATGTGGATATTGGAAATTAATCTTCTACATTTAAAAGGTTACGTTCAAATAAATTAAAAAGCCATTCATATGTTACCCTTTTTATATGGTAAATTTTAATTTCCTCTATCCTTCCCATACCTATTTGGTAACTGTGCAAAGAGTAGAAATATATAAATTATGGGTATATGAGCTATGTGTATAATATACACATAATACGACAAATATAATCCTTCTAACTTGATTGTTGAATTTATATGTATAATCTGTTTGTATATTTGTTTCATATATTATGGGAAACTAATTATGTTTATGAGAAATTAACCTTTTTTATTTTGCGAGATTAATTTCATATAGTACTGGAATCAGTCCTGTGCATTTAAAAGGTAACTTCCGAATAAATTAAAAATATATTCATATGTTACCCTTTTTACATGGTAAATTTAAATTTACTCTGTCATTATCCTTACTGGGGGTACGCAAAAATAAATTAAGAAGGTTGAGGAGAGAGAAAATCAACTTTTGGAGCTACTACATATTTTCATCTCTCTCTACCTTCTTATCCCTATATATTCATTATTATTTCTTATCACTTTGAGACCTTCTTCAAAACCTCAATCTATTCATAGCCTCCACCTCTTGTTTTACTACTGTAAGACTAAAAAAATTTATTTAGAAGATGAAAAGGAATTTTATTCTCTATAATATTATATTCTTATTGGTACTCGTACTAAAACCATTGAGATTATTGGTTCATTCATTCCAATATTAGATCTACAAGAGGAAGTGGTAATTCAATAGAAAGAAAATGAGGCTAGGGCTTCATTTAAAAATGTATACAGCTAGATTTTTTGAAGCGATTTGGATGGTGATGGAAGGAAAAACGCCATTCTTCGTTTAATTAAAAATTGTCTCAGTTATTCTTCATTCGAGGTGAGTACTTATGTATCCTTTTTAGATAGTTTGAATTATGTTTATATAAATGAGATTTATTATTTTAAATTAAGACTTTTTACACGAACAAAATTTTAAAATATATAAATAGAAGAAATTTGTTATTTGATTTTGTTGGACATGAGATCTATACAGTTCAATTGAGTTTTTTGTTGGATTTATATTATTTGTTTTCGGTAAGACATGAGTTATACATAAAATAGATTTATTACTTAAGCAATAGAATATTCGTAGCCAATGTTTTATAAACTTCGCATATGAGATTTATTCTTGAATGATGATTCTATTTATCTAAAAATGATATTTTATTGCTTAATCTAGTTTAAATATATAAATAGATTTTATTTCTGAGGAATATATTTTATTCTCAGAACTACTTGTCCATTTCTACTATGATTGGGAAAGTAGAATAAAATAATGTATTATTATTGTATTTGGGTGGAACACACAAATATATATAGATATATATACATACATATATACAAAGGTATATATATATACACACACACACACACACACATATATTTGTGTGTGTGTGTTTGATTTTATTTTTGCTAAAACAAAGACCTTTGGATGAGAACAATATATATCAGTATATTCATGATTTTAAATAATGATTAAAACAAAATTTTATTTTGAGACTGTTAGTGAAAGCATCTTAGCAGATTTCAAAGGTCGAGGTAATTATATTTTCAAATTTTAAAAACACAAATATTTACAGTAATGGAATAGCAGAACAATAATTAAAAGAGGTTTATAGAAGTAAAGAACTAGCATATATTAAATAACTTAAACAAAAATTACATTAAAAAAGGTAATATGAAATATTATAGAATTAACAATTTATATATAATAAATGAGCTTTAAATAAAATTAAAATAAATGGAATTAGTATCTATTTAAATGGTATTAATAATAACGTAAACTCCAAAAATACAACCTTGAGCATTATGGTCATTATTACTATGATTAAGAGGTAGCAACGACACAGAGGATATCAGAAAGGCTAATTCTATTTATACACCAATAACCTTTTAACATACACCAAAAAATAAAATAAACCAGTATATAGTAAAAATTACGTTACCTACACCATTTCTTTTACAAAACTACCCTTATTTTATCTTCGTATCTTCTCTATTTAAAACTTAAAACTCCTTAACGGAAAACTAGATATTTTTAGCATTAAATTAAGTTAATATTCAACAAAATGAACTTTACTTTTTTGAATAATATTGTAAATTCTTTAAAAAATTTAAATTCTTGATTTTATTAAAATCAATTTAAGTTTATAAAAAAATCAAATACTTTTAAGTAAGAGCGGTAGTAGTGAAAGTTGAGTTAATTAATATTTTATGTTTTATTAACTTAATTATAAATGTATAGACTTCATCAGATATCATTATTTTTTATTTGATGGATTATAAGAAAAAGACTAAATATTGCAATTAAGAAGGCGGTAACTTAGTCATAGATTTTCTTAACAAAATAATGGTGCATGTTAAGTGATTTTTAGGGTATAAATTGAATTTGCCTTTCAGAAATTGTAAAAGAATAACATACTACGTTGGAAATAAAGTTATAATGTCTATTACTTGTTAAGGATAGCTTTTCATTGTTATAGACATGCCAATTTATAGAGGATCGCCATATACTATCATTTGAATGAGTAATCGCTTTTTTATAGCTATTACGTTATAGTATACTTATGGTTATTGAGTTTTACCAAATATTTCCGTCTATGTTTGTTGGTATAATAGATAGTTCTTATCATCGAGTGATGTGTGACTATAATAATTTTTTTTGCCCCATTGCATATATGAAATTAAAAATAGTAAAATGATGCTTTTTGCGTCAATTGCAAAAAATAAACTCCAACATTTATTCTTTAAGTAAAAATTTTGAAGTAAGGAATTTTATTTGATGTTTTTCTTCCTATTTATATGACTCCAAAATAATATGTCTAAGATACATTTCTAATATATTTGGTGAGTTAACGAAATAATATTGAAAACAATTCACATATATTTAGCTTCCTTAGTTTGCCTCTAAATTTATTGACCATGCATAAAGCTTCACAATGTGGTTAATATCTCAAATATACTTAGACACATATATAGTGCCTCTCTGTGTACATAGTATATTTTTTGTTCTCTTTTATGTTGGTTTGATTTTCAGTGCATGGACTTTAGGTTCATTTGAGATATCTGTTTGTACCCATTAAGAAATTCATGTATGAAAAATATGAATTATTAAATTGAATATTTAATTTTCCTTGCACAACAAATTTCAGATTATTATCTAAATAGACGGATAATAGTTAAACAAAATGTTCCAAATACATACACACAAATATACCAAGCATCACCAAGGCACATGCTGGGATAAATAACTAAGGAATACTAAAATTATTAAAGAATATATTTAGTAATATTTTAATAATTTAGTTAGCTTATTGATTCCTTGTTTGTGAGTGTAGTAGATAAATGATTGTAGCTATCATTTTAGGTATAGGTTTTCATATAACATTTTGTTAGTCAATCACATTATTGCATCCAATAATGTTATAATGATTAGTTAATGGTTGGTTAAAACAAACGATAATTGGCAAAAACTTAAATAATTCACCATGGTTAATCATAATATAGAAATTATGAGTTATATAACTAATTTTAAAGGAAATCTATTTTATAGGTTGATGATGAGGTAATATATCATTTCAAAATAGTAAAATTGTTATATTGCATAGGTTGTTGCGGATATTGTGTGTAGGAAGGAGATGGATATGTTGACCATACTGAGTTGGGGATATGGATGGATATGATGTTGGATATGTATGGGGAGAAATTGAAATGGAGGTGGACATTGTGGTGGTGGTCCTGGAGATGGACTTGATATGGTGTGTGGAGAGGAGTTGGAGTATTAGACTATATGGAGGAGGGAGAGAGGATGAATATGTAGGTGGTTATGTAGGAGGAGATGATTGAGATAGATTTGGACATTGAGAGTTTGATGTTTAGGGGATTGAGGTACATAATGATAATTGATATGGAGATGGAATTTATATGGTTGACGAGGAGGTGATATATATAGAAGTGAACATGATGAATTGTGCAATGTTGGACTAATTCTAATTATGCTTAGGTAACAAACACATATCCAAGTTTTAGAAACTTTTGTAAATATTTTTAATCTTTACTGCATTTGATCTTGAAAATGATAGAAAATAAAGAGTTCTGGAAGCATGGATTAATCCCTAAAGTAAATCACTCGAGTTTCTGATGCTCAGCTAAGTGTACCAATGCCAGCCCACTGATAAAAGTAGCAAAGAAAATAAAACTTTCCATGTTGTGGAAATCCTATTTGGAAAGTATGATTTTCTTTACTACTTGACCAGAAGGTTCATGTTGGTTCACTCGCCTAAGTATCAGTCCCTTAGGTAAGTCACTTCAGGAAACTCTATAAGTTTAAAGTGCTCTTTATTTTCTTTATCATTTCCCAAATTAGATGCAAATGAAGATTAGAAAATATTTATCTAAGTTTCTAAGTATCGAACAAGTTACCTTAATTTACTTAGAATGATTTTATCATTACACAGTCCATCGTATCGACTACCATATTCATTGCATCGTCCTCCGCTATATACATCTACATCTCCATAACAATTATTACAGTATAAACAACCATCTCTACAGCGTCCAATTCCATCTCAATCAACTACTCACACATATCCACCTCCATATCCATCCACTCCCCTCCCCTATGTAGCCCAACATCTCTATCTCCACCCCACACACCATATCAGCAACCATCTCCACAACCTCCTTCCCTACAATGTTAAACTCCATTTCAATGAGCTACTCCACCATATCCACTTTCCTATCCATCTGCTCTAACTCCTTCATATTGTCCAACAAATCCATCTCGTACCCACACACCGTATCCATAACAGTATGTGAAACATTAAAATTTTACTATTTTTAAAATAATAAATATTCTTGTAATTAGCCTACAACAGAATATTTCCCTTAAAATTTGTTATATATTGTATGACTTCCTTACTATGATTAAACCATGCTAAACTATTTAAGTTGTAACAAGTTTTCATATGCTTTAACCAACAATTAATTAGTTCCTATAACTTTTTTTGATGTAGAAATATGATTGACTGAACAAATGTTATATAACAACGCATAGTCGAAATGATTTTGATAATCGTTTATCTACTACATAGAAAACAAGGGATCAAAAAATTTATCTAAATTTTAAAATATTACAAAAGATATTCTTCATTAATTTTAATCCTTGTTTTTTATTAATTTTAACAAGTGTCCTAATTATGCTTAGTAATTCTATCGTTACATGCTTAGGAGATTTGTCTAAACTATAATCCATCTATCTAGATAATCATCTGAAATTTTTAATGAATAGAAAATTAAATCTACAATCTAAAAAATATTTAAAAATTCATATTATCCGCATAAATTTGTTATGTGAGTTCAAAGAGATGTCATAAATTAAAGCATAGCCCAAGCACCAAAAATCGAGCTAACATAAAGGAATGTGTATATATATATATAATGTACATAGAGGAACACTATATATGTAACGAAATTCAAACACACATACAAACACATGCACACATAGATACACAAACAATGTATGCACCTAAGTAGTAATACACACACACATATATGTATTAGTACTTATGTGCATACATTGTGTGTGTGTATATGTGTGTGTTTGTTTGTATGAGTGTATTTATGTGTATGTATATGTACACTCATAAACACATAGATATATACATATATATATGATTGTGTATATTTATTGCTCAATACCGTTATGATGTAGATTTAACTGGAACGAATTGAACGCTTATAAATGCATCTACGAGATGTAGTTAAAATTGCATATTTGGGATACTGTTTTAACTGCATCTGTTTAAATGGCAAAAGTAAGTCGTAGTTTTAATGTAACAACCCTGGTTTAGATGATTACCTGTAGTATTAAATTACCCTGGTTTAGATGATTACCTGTAGTATTAAATTATAATCCCCATTATAATTTAATACTACAGGTAATCATCTAAACCAGGGTTGTTACATTTAACATCTTGATCTGCAATTAAAACTGTATTAGTAGTTAGAGTTTTCAAAATCTTTTATCTCGATTTGAAGGTATTCTAAGATTATTTCAAAAATAAATTTAAACTTTTAAATTATATGTTTATATGATAACAATGAATTTTCAATATTTATTTATATTAAAAAAGTTAAAATTTTTGAAAACATAAATTTCAAAAAATTGATTTTTACATCTACATAAGCTTTTAATTAGAAAGACTATAATATTTTTTGGTCTAAGCATGTAAATTCTTTGTCAATAGGATGTTCTGACAAAAAGTATTATAGTTTGAAAACAATATTTAAAAAAGCACAAAGAATTAAAATGCATGTTAGAATAACAGTTGGTAATAAAGCAAATAATTTGGCTGTAACGAATCAGAATTTTATCGCTATGATTTGTGAATATTTTATAAATTTTAAATAATTAAGTAATAGTTTTTAATGGTCAAATAATCCTCTTTTAGTTAATAAGTAATGATAGTAGACTCATTTTGGATGTTTGATTGAAAATAGGTAGTTCGATGAAAAATTGAAAATGCGATCAATTTTTTATTTAGATTTTCGAATTTTTATCAAACAAAAGTTATCACAACATTGTTGCACAGATATGTACACTTTTGTAACATACACTTATACTTATAATAAGTGATTAAATAAAGTAAAAAGAACTAATAAAAGTAAGTGTGATTAAAGTGTTTAATAAATTAATTAATTAAACTTAATAAATTAAGAAAAACTTTTCGTTCTTATTTTAAGTGCATTACTATATAAATTTGTATGCTTCATTTTGAGCTGTGATGGAAGTACTTTAGCACATGGAGGAAGCTTAGCATGAAAGGAAAAATAAGAGTATTTTGGTAATTTTTGCTTTAGGATATGTGATGTATTTAACACTTTTTTAAAATATATATATAGAGCTCCTATTACTTCATTTTACTCACTTTACTTCATTCTTCACTTTTGCTCTCTTCTCCATCTTTTCTCTCTTATTTCTTCTTCTTTTCCACTTCTTCTCTAAAAGGAAATCAATTTAAAACTTATCCTTTTCTTTTTTAAAATCTTAAACAAGCCTAGAATAATATAATTCATATTCTCACCACGATAAAAATACTAAAGTTTGAACCCAAAATCCCAAGATGGCCTTGGGCCATGAGCATGTAAGGGAGCTAAGAGAGGTTGCGTGAGAATTAGAGGAGGAGAGGAGGGGCTTTTAAAGATCAAGCAAGATGAAAGGAAGGAACCCGTGTTGTTTCTAAGTTGAGGGTGGTCATAATAGTCTTTGTTTGAGTCGGCGCTTGTTAGAAAGTGAGATATGTCACTTAAAAATAGTTTTAAATGAGGATGTTCATGTTTTAATAATTTATATTAACATATTTATGTACATTTCTTGTTTGGATTTGATTCCCTCTAGAAAGCGGGAGGCATAAGTAACCATTGTTTTGTAGGGACTAAAGCAAAGAAAAGATAGTCGTAGTTTTCTCGTAGCGAGTAGGTAGCTATGGAAGCACTTCGAAGAATAGAATTTGTAGAGGGATGCAAAAGAGTTCCTTTCCTTGTCGATTGTTATTTATAGTTATTATTACTATTAAATTGCTTGTGATTGTTGCTTAGTTATGGTCAATCTACTTGTTGGTTTTATTACAACATTAAAATCCCATGCTCGCTTTTAAGCGATTTACCACTTGTTTTCTAAATGTATTTTGAAACGCTTTCCCAACTTGAATTTTGTTTTCAAACCTTTTTTCAATGGAATTAAAGTGGTTTAAAATATAGAAAGGAAATGGAGTTTAAAAGTAATTTGGTTAACAAAACAATGTTTAAAAGTTATTGTAACGCCCCACCCCGAGATCTACATTAACAAAGATTATTACTGGGTAATACTCTCTACTAATGTAGAGAATATGGCTGGATAGGAGAGACCATCTATAGCCTTGTCTCAAATATCTATTGAATACGACGATAATGCCATAGGTGGCTATAGGATCTATCAGAACAAAATACAACAACCCGAATGCAAAACACATCACAGAACAGTAGATCATCACGTACATGTACACATATACAGATACATCACAGAGTAAACAAAATGATACATGTCAAGTGGTATAGCAACCACAATATACAGGCGAGTCAAAAAAATATACATATCAGAGTTACAACCAAAAAGGACTACACAAAAAGCTATAACAAAAGGAGCTAGCAGAATAGTCCATGCAGAAATAGAATAGGCTAAGTCCAAATGTACCTAACCTAAAACACCTCGGTCTGACCCGAGTATAAAAATACACGGGTTAGGCTAACTAAACAAATCAGTTAGATAAGCTAAATGATAATGAACATGCAAGGTCATAAGTACCACAAATATCTCTAAAAGAGATAACTCGATCATCTAACAAAAGATGAATCATAACAAGCCTCATATCATTGGCAACTCAAATAAACAAAGGATATGAATATCCCAAATCAAGCCAAAAGGGAAAATAACAAATACCAATGAAGGTAACACCATTTTCCACAAGGTAATCACTATGTATCGAGTGGTTCAAAGGACCTACTCCGAAAGGCGATACTCTAGGAAAATATAAATATCAATGAAACAAAAGATGCATGTTCTCAGTACTGTATAAACAAGGATCCACAAGCTCGAAGGCGACAAACCCAAGTATCTCCCAAGCAGTGACGAAGGACCAACTCCCAAAGCGATACTATAGGGCAACAAACCCGAAGGCAACAAACCCGAAGGCAACAAACTCGAAGGCATAAACCGTAGTGGTGAAGGTCCGGAGGCCTAGTACTGCACACCACTAACTGGCAATATGTGTCACAAACTCCTCGGATAGGAACCCGCAAAGTGTTAACATGTGTCTCATACCACACGTTCGCACTAAACGGTTTACTAACCGTTAGTCAATTCCACATTCAAAGTAGTACAAATTTTACCTCATCTCATCGGTAAACCAGACCTGAAGGTCAAAACGATCAAACAAATAGATTAGGAATTAACTGAAAAGATAAACGCACGTGTTCATAGCACGCGTTTTATCTAATCACTTAATTCTCCTCCCTTTTCGCTCGAAGTGTAAAATTGTGTGTTTTATATAGAAATTAAGTTGAAGAAAACGAGTTTTAGGAACGTTTCGAAATCGCTTTAGAAATTTCCTTTGAAATTCTCTTATTATAGAGTATATAATTTTTATACTAAAAAATATAATATATAATAATAATTTCAAAAGGCCATTTATTTGAAAAAAAATTTTAGAACACATTATAATACCTGTGTATGAAATCGAGAAAGAAATATCAAGAAAACATCGAAATAACGGAAATTACACCAAGTATTATCCGTTTAAAACAAGTTGCGACTCAATATTCGACATCAGGTTTGAACAAGTTAACATTATCAAGATGACTTGAAATTATGTAGAAATGTAGTTCAACATACCTACTTCAATCTACTAAAGGAATCATTCAAATCCGATTTGAAACAAAGAATCTGCATCGTTTCAAAGTTGGGACTAAAAACAAGGTTAAATCGCTGAATTCCAGCAGGCTGCGGGTTCAAGTTCGACAGTAGTTTCGAAATAGCAAACGACCTAGATTGTCAGGAAATTTTGCAGGAATGTAACGCAACACTCATACTTCAATCTAAAAAAAGAATTGCTCAAATCCGATTCGAAACGAATGAGTTATGCTATAACAAACATGGACTCAGGCCATGTTTGCAACAGTTCAAAAACCAAAAATGTACAGGCCTGAAACCATCTTGGGTTCAACTTCCAGGCATGAAACAGAGGACCAAATTAACTTGGATCGAGCTGAAAATTTGTATGCATATACTAGATAACTTAATCCTTCAAACAAAAAAGAATCATTGAACAGTAAGAAATGAATGAGTTATGCTGTCTCAAACATGGACTCGGGTCATGTTTGCAGCAACTCAGCAAACAACTACTGGCAAAAAACTGTGCTTGAGTTGATTTTGCAGTAAAGTTTTGAACACTCAAATAACAATATTTTTCAACCAAAATTTGCAGAAATGAAGTTCAACATCTAAGCTACCAAGTTCATGAAATCCGACAGCATTTCGTTGCTAGAATCAAAAGATACAAGCATTCAAAGTGGCAATATGAAACATATTTCAAACAGGAAAACTACACAAATTTATCAACAAAGGAAAAAAAATTCTACAATTCTTGCAATTTTGAGCTTGGCTCAGCTAGGATTTGTGAGTATTACAACTCACCTTGCTGTTTAGATGCAAAGACTCAGTTTTTAGCAGCAAGTTGGAAGCTTTGGCTTGAGAAATAGCCTCTAAGAACCTATAAAAGAGAAGAAAAATGCATGCAAAAGAAAACATATAGTAAATTAGAAACCTAATTCACAAATCAGAGATTTTTGATGAAATTAAGATATTTGGAGTTTGATTACCTTTGATTTGTTCTTTAGAGTGAAAAAGACTTCAATTTGCTGAATAAATTTGAAGAAATTGGCTTGTTTATTAATTTTGAGAAGGAGGTTTACTGTATATTGTTATTTGGCTGAGTAAGAAGATGAAGTTGAGAAATGAACGTACAAGTGATTTCTGTTTTCTCATTTCTCATCAGGTTAAGTCCTAAGTGGGCTTAGACCCAACAATTAAAAGAAAATAAAAGGGCCTAGGTTAATTAATTCACTTATATACTAAAAATGCTTCAAATATAACATATGCACAAAACAAAATGCACTTTTCTTCATATTTTAACATATGAAAAATATGTAAACTAGTATAATTATAAAATAAAATATTTTCTACCATTTAAAATGATAATTTACTCTTTTTAAACATTTTTATTATTAATTTTCTTTATTTTGAATAAAATGCAATTTTTGTTCATTAATTGTAATATACCACATTTATTACTTTTAAAATTCAACAAATTACATTTTATTACTTGTAAAAATGTTCCAATTCATTTACAGATATTATTTACACTCAAAACTTATTTTTAATCACGTTTTCTCCTTTTTATTTCATTAAACACTTATTAAAAAGGGCTTACTTCTTTCAAAATTATTGCATTTTCACGCAAATAAAATTATTCTCACATTTATTATCACCCAAACCATTAAAATAAAGCTTTATGCTTTATTTTCAACAATTATTTCCCAAATTCATTGTTTATAATAAATAAAAAATTTATTTTCACCAATTTTATTTTAATTCACAATATCAAATCATAACTACTGTTATAATTTAATATTTACAGGTAATCTCCAAAACTAGGGTTGTTACAGTTATGGTCCATATAGCGACAGTCGCTACGGATGTAGTTTGTAAATCTATGTTTTAGTAAAGTAAAAGAGTTATCTACTTTATATATTTTGTAAATTCTTTTAGAATCTGTTTTATGAAAGTAGTATAAGTATTTTAAAGTGTGTTAAATGATTTAAATATATTTAAAAAAATTTATTTAGTTTTTAAAATAAGAGGTTTAAATTTTAATCGTTTGTTTCAAATGTAAAGTTTGGTTAAAAGCAACCATATTTAAATGGATGTTTTTAGAATACAAGTCCCAAATTATGTTTTAAAGAGTTTTAAAAATAATTTTAAAAGAGGAAGGAATCATGGGTTTCAACACTATTGTTGTATTAAATGTTTCTGATAAAAGGGAAAGAAATTATGGACTATGTGACGACCTGGGATTTTTGACATTTGGAATTGGAATATTTAATTGATTTTAAATATTTGAATGTAAATTGTTAGCTTGAATTTCAAATATCAATATTTATTGAATAATTTAATTTTTGAATTAAACAATTGAAAATAGGGTAAAATAGAGAATCTTAAGTTTTGAGCTTGTTAAAAATAATTTGAAGGCTTATAAAATTTGTATTGATCATACTGAAGATAGTTAAATGTTAAAATTTAATTTAAAAAGCATTTTGATCGGTTTTGAAAATATATTGTTTAAATTGAATTTAAAAATAGCCTTCCGAGGCATAGTCTCGGAATTCGATGAAACTAGTTCCATTGGATCCGTAATAGTGTATTATTATCGGATTTCAAATTTCGTAGTATTTGGAGTTGTTGTGTGAGCGTACGATATATAAACGGGTTGAAATTTATAAATAATAATCGGTTCAAAAGGCTATCTTCTGCATACGATCGAGTTAGGCCTCGAAACCTTTTCCATTGCGTTCGGAATAGGGGTATAACATTATAAATGCCTAGCGGCAAGCCTACATAGGATGTCAAAATTTTGAGTTGCGATTTCGAGACGTTTAAATTTAAATAATACTATATATATATTGTTTTTTGTTGAATAGTCAAACATCTTCACACCAGAAATATCTCACCTCTTTTCAAAACACTGTGGCTAATCTTCTCCTACACGCCACTTTCTATTCAATCTCTAGATAAAACGAAACCAACCCTCGTTCCTCCTCTTCAACTCTGAAAGAAATTCAAAAAAAAAGAGGCCGATTAAAAATCAAATCGCGTTCTTTTCCTCCTCCTTTTTTTTCTTTCTTTCAATTCAAATTGAAATCGAACATCCCAGTTTTATTTTATAAATCGTTCAAAAACAAGCAGAAACAAAAACTCAAATGAGAGAAATACGCGTTCTTCTTGACTTCTTCTTCCTCCCAAATCAATTCGTTCCTTCTAAAAATAAGTGGCCGAGCAATCGATTGAAAGGATATGAAATTCATTGTCGATCAAAGAAGGGAAGGACCATCGAAGTTCGGAAGGCGTGATTGGAGTTACTTGGGCTGGGTAGCGAGTTGATTGGCACGCGTTGATGAGGAAACCAAAGCGGGTCGCAACAACGTCATGGTGGGTGGCGATGTCAGAAGTGCCGTGCGAGGAGAGGCGCTCGCCTGTCGTTGCTGTTTGGCTTGCTCGATAGGTGGATTGGTGAGTTAGGGATTCAAACAAATTCGATTTAGGGCAAGCATCTCGCGGCAGCTAGGATTATCTGTGAGGTATATTAACATTTTTTTTAAATGTTGATTTCAAAAAAAGTAAAGTTAAATATATATGTACATATAGGATTCAGAGAAAAATCATTTCAACTATAAACTGTTTAATTCAATATGTATAGATAAACAGAAAATGTATATATATATATAAGACGTGGGAAAAATATATATATTGGGAATTAAATGTTGAAGGATATAGGAATTTTAAATGCTGGGAAAATCTATATATAAATTAGGTTTTTTGAGATGTATATGGATTATTTTTATAACAGTATATGTATATATATGGTTTCAAATGGAAAATAGATATATACATTTTAAATTTACTAGTTGGTTTAAATTAATCTATTTAATTATTCTAAGAAACTAAAAAGTGAATTTTTTGGTTTAAAATTAAATTAATAAAATCATTGGTTAATTAAATTTATCCAATAGGAATTTACTTGTTCGATTGGTTCGAATATTAATAAACTGGATAAATGTTTATTCAAGGTCAAAAATGGGAAAACCAAGTCAATAATGAAGTGGATTGCAAATAAAAAGCAAGGTGAGTTAATCTCACTCATCTGGTTGCTATTTAAATTTAAATGGTTAAATTTAAATAATTGATTGAATGATTGAATTGGTTTGATGTGCTATATTATATATATAGTAGTACATATAGTATATATTGGAGTTGTTGATATTCCCGCATTATATAGCGGATAAGACCCTATGCGCCGCATAATAGTGGATGATTTTATATAAATCCCATATACCGCGATATTCCACCTCGAAGTGGAATTGGTATTGTGCTAACGTTTGTGGATGCAGGGAAAAAGGTTGGAGGGATCCAACTGAATTCCTCAAACAAATTTATTTAGATTTGTTTAATATCCTATGTTATGATATTCTGTGATGAATTATATTGATAATTTGAAATATTGGATATTATGCTCTGATTGAATACATTTGAGTACAATTAGTTACCAAAATAAATAATTTGGATTTTGGGAAAGAAAATAAAAGAGAAATCTTTAAGTAAATGATTACAGAAGTTTGGATAAATTTAAGGATGAATTAAAAGGGGATGTTTATAAAAAAGGGAAATAATGAATTTTAAACTTAAAGTGATATAATTTAAAGTAATAAAGAATTTACTTTAATATTTCAAGGATTAAATTTTATTTAAAAGGATAAAAAGGAATTTGGCAAATATGAAAATTGGTATTCAACTAAAAGGATTTCTAATTGTAAATTAAGAAATAAACACTGAAGTTAATGGATTCTGAAGTAAATAAGTAAGTAAAAGAAATTTATTTCAAAATGGAAAAATCTTGAAATCAAATTTGGAAATTGATATAAGTGTTCAAAAATTTGAAATTTAGAAGAGAAATGAGATGTTGGAATTTATAAACTGGGTTATGAAGTGAAATAAAATATCGGTGGATATTTGAAAGTATAAATTCAAGGTGGGAATTTATAAAGGAATGTAAATGTGTTTAGAAATAAATGGTGATTTATTTTTAAAGGATGTGAAAGAGAAATGTATTTCTCTGGATAACCAAGTACATTTTCAAAAGCAAATTTAAAGTATAAATTAAAGGTTTAATGTAGTTTTAAAAAGCATGTTTTAGAAAATTGATTATTTCTAAATGTTAAATCCCAAAGTAAGATTTTCAAAACCTATTATTGTAATAATTATATAAAAGTGACTTAGTATTATGTTTAAAAGAGAAATTTAGTTTATATTTATAAAGTGGTTTTATTTTAAATATTCTTAAAGTATATATTTTAGTAAAGTATTAAAAGTAGTTTTAAATTTCAATGTTATAAAGGATATTTATAATAAAGTGTTTTTAAATTATTTTAAAAATCTAAAAGTATTTTGTACTTGGTGTTTCAGTGGAAATAAATATTTGGGAAAATGCATTCCGTGAAAGGAAACTGTTTTGGAATTGTTTCAAAGGGGTTTGAAAATAGAAATATGTCTCACGAAGATATTTTGAGATAAAATAAATAATTTGGGAGAATTATTTATTGTTTGATGGATGTTTGTGAATGTTAATTGATAGTTAAATAACCGACTATCAATATTCGCCAATGCGCTGATCGTTTCGAAGAGACCGGGATCGGGATTAATTTCCCGAAAACCACTTCGATCCGGTTTGTACGTTTCGTGGAAACGATTTCGAAGTCGAAGATGGAGCAGTGAAGTGCAAGGGCTAGTCGCTACTAATCCTGAGGATATTTCCAAAATGGATGTAGTAGGAGTAGTGCCTTCGGTTCCGTTCGAACCCAGGACAGACTTGTATGGATGAATGCTTTCGGAACATCGTCAACGGACGATGGGCATTCTAAGGGATATGTTGTAACGACCCAGAATTTTTGATAATTAAAATTCGAATATTTAATTGATTTTAAATATTAATAAGTGGAATTAATAAGTCGGATAAATTATTTATCGAATATTGGATTTACTTGGGTTTTATTTGATAATTAAATCGATAAATTAAATAGTGAAATTCCAGAGATAATTGAAAATCGAGTTTAAAATGATTGAAAATGATTTGTAAAATTTTATTTAATCATACTGGAGTTATAAAAATATTATAGAACTTTTAAAATTGAATTTGGAGTTAATCTGTGAAAATTGAATATTTTAATATTTAATTATCGACTATAAAATAGCCAATTTTCGAACAGTCTCAGAATTGAACGAAACCAGTTCCATTGGATCCGTAATAGTTAGTTATTATCGGATTTCAATTTTCGTATCAATCGGAGTTGTCGTTTGACCGTGGCAGCTCGAAACGCATCGATATCGTTTTAATTTTAATTCGGCGAGTTAAAATAGTCATTTTTCAAAAAGTCTCGGATTTCGACGAAACCAGTTTCATCGGATCCGTAATGTGATATTATTGTAAGATTTCAAATTTCGTAATTTTTGGATTTACCATTTGTCCGGTACAAATTAAAACGCCTCGAAATTGATTTAAATCGGTTTAATTTAAATTGATCGTTTTTCTCCGTATCTCGCTCAAATGTCCGAATTAGCTCCCGAAACACGTTCCATTGCGTTCGGAACACGGGGTAAACCTTAGAAACGTCAGCCGGCACGTTCGATTTCGAGTTCGAAATTTTTCGATGAATAGTAAATCGTGAAATTTTCTATAAAAGCACCTACATTTTCTCATTTGCAAACCGAGCCTAGGGTTTTAATTCAGGGCCGCCACTCTATATTCGAACGGCCATAAGACTCTCTCCTTCCTCCCTTAATTTCTTCTAATCCATTTATCAATTCAAGGAACGATCAACTTCAAAGTAGAAGAGGATAGTGAGATCTACAAATCCGTATGGTGGTGATTGGAATTAGTGGCGTATGGAGGTCAGGAGATCGCTGCGTTCACTGGTGGTTTGCGTGCGTTTTTCTGGTGGTAGGGGGAGCCGAGTTCGCCTGTACTCATGGTGTAAGGGGAGCTCGTCATGGCGAGTTGAATGGCGTATTCCGATCGAAGTGGAGATGCTCGTATTTAGTCGCGACATTAGGGTTAGGAGGCGGCTACGATGGGTTTCTCGGTCTGTAGCGTGCGTTTGTGGAAGAGATGATAGGGCATGGCCCAGATTTGTTCTACAGGAAATCAACGGCTGTGGGAAGTTAGTGTTTAAAAATTTAATAAAATTGTATGTTTATATATAGTAAAATTCGTTCAATCTTTGTAACGCGATATATCTTTCATACGTGATCAGAATTCGACGAAACCAGTTGCGTTGTCTTCGTTTCGTCGAGCACTTCGCTGTGCAACTGAATTGGAGCCAATTGGAGCTAGTGTAAATTTTGGATGAAATCAAACGTCTGTTTATTTTATTCGAAAATAAACGCTGAAAACGGAATTGAAATCGAGGTGAGATCTTCTCACTCAGATTTATAATTGAATTGCAGTTATTGATTGATTTGTTTGAATGTGCTATTAGATATGATAGGATATATCTATATATAGCAATATATACATATTGGCATATGTATATATTGGATTGATTGATTTCCCGCCTCGTATAGCGGATGAGACCCTATTGCGCCGTTAGTAAGCGGATTTTTATAAAACCCATATACCGCGATAATTCCGTACTGGAGCGGAATTGGTATTGTGCTAACGTCTGTGGATGCAGGGAAACAGGTTGGAGGGATCCAACTGGATTCCTCACCGTATTGATTACTTACAGATGTTTTGATATATTCTGTTATCATATGATGATATATGATATTGACTGTTGTGATGGACTAATTGGTGTTGTTGCATCATCGGATTCAGTTTTGAAATGTAAAAATAACGACTTTTACTTTAAAAGGTTTTTAAAGCGATTTTTGAAAATATACGTTTTATGGAATTTTTGAATCGATTTATAAACGTAAAATTTTAAAGTTATAAAAGTTATAATTTTTAGTGAAATATAACCGAAGTGTCGTTTTTGAAATAAAAGTCGATTTATTTATAAAATGGTTTGAGTTGGGATTTTGAATAACTATAAACGATTTGTATAGAAAGATTTATAAAATTGATATGTTGTAAATCAAAATATTGGACTTATAAAATGAATTTTTATAAGTGTTAAAAAGAAGTATAAAAGGATTTCATAAGTGAATGAAATTTATAGATTTATAACGTGAAGTTATAAAGTGAATAGATGTTGTAGAATAAACGATTTATAAGTAATTTACTTATAAATTAGATTTTTGCACTTAATTGGGATATAAATAGAAATTGCTAAATGAAATGATTTCATAAGTTGAAATTGTTATGAAATATAAATGTGATTTATAAACGTTGTTTATAAATCTGAAATCACTTATTTTGATAAGTAATTTTAGAAGTTAATAAAAGGGGAATTTTATAAATCGAAGTTGTTAGAAAATATAAAGGTGAATTTATAAACGTTGTTTTATGAATTTGAAATCAATCAAATTTGATGAATGTAATATAGAAGTTATTAAGGAAATTTTATCCACGATTTTGGATAGTGGATAATTCTTGAAATAAATGTGTAGAAAAGATTGAAATGTGGTTAGTGAAGTATATTCACGATTTTGGACAGTGAATATATTATTAAATAAAATGGATATGGTTTTGGAAAAGTGATATTATGAAATGAAGTAATTGTTTTAAAAGATGTTTTAAAACGTGTTAAATACCGAAATCATAGATTTTAACATTTATTGTTGAAATAGATGTTTTCGAGAAATAAGGAAATGGTGGACTATAACACTATTGTTATAGTAAGTGATTTTCGAAAAGAAAATGTTTTATATAGTATTGGGATTTATATATCTATCTTAATTCCGAATCCCTATACTATTGATTTTGAGTCGTCGTAACGATGTTTTACGTAACATTCGTTTTGGCTCAAATTGATGTTGTTAAAGTAAATGATTTCCTTAAAGAATGAAATATATACTTAATATTGATTTAAGTATATCGAATATTTTCAAATGTTGAAAATAAATGATTTGTGAAATACTTATTATTAAGTAAGTATGGAAATGTTTTCCAAAATGAAATGAAACGTTTCGAGATTTTATCTTCTTAAAGATAAATTGAAATTGAATATTGAAAACGATTTGAAAATCGTATATCAGTAGATATTTTGAAATATAAATTCAATATGGAATTTATAAAAGAAAGGGAAGTTGTTTAAAAATAAACATTGATTTATTTTTGAAGTGTGGAAATTTTATATCTAGTAAAGATATTTTTGAAGAAGAAATAATTTGGAAAATTATTTGGAGTCTGATGATGTTGCGCATCTTTATTGATAGTTAAATAACCGACTATCAATAATTACCTTTAGATAGGTATTTGTTGTGAATTGGATGAATTTGAATGCCACACTTATTTTTGAATAAACGCTCACTATTCGGGTTAGCCGGGAAAGGACCATGGGGTCGTATAACCCATTCCGAATATGTGATACGTCGTTATGAATCGCATTCGAAGACCGGTGTTGAAGACCGGATATTTTTGAAAACGGAAGGATTACCGTCGAGTTACTCTACATCGGCTGATCTCCGATTTAGAGGTTTTATCACCCTTAGTGACGGGAAGTCCGGACGTGATTAGAAATTTATCCGGAAATGCAAGGGCTTCGTGAGAAGTGCCTTCGGTTCTGTTCGATCCCGGAACAGACTTGTATGGATTGTGTGTCTGACGTTACAATTTGAGATATAAAGCTGATTTCTTTCAAATACATATCTGTTGGTGGCGGAGAATTTATTCTCTTAGCTTAACACCCTTCTCTGAGACGTACGAGCTCAGAGGTTATGTAGTTGAAATTTATCAGCGATATATCCCAATTTAGTAACGTGGCATACTGAGTGTTGCTGTGAAATGATCAATGTTTGATCATTTGTGATATGATCATTTGTTTGATCTTATATCTTTGTGATCATAGGTTGATCATTTTTGTTTGACCCAAAGCAGGGCTTTTTGTAGAAAGCGTAGCTTTGTGGACGAGACTTCGTCGAGCCTCACACCCCGGAAATGGTCGAAACAGGAAGGATGCAGCAAGGTTCTAGGGAGTAGCGCCCCTTAGTGTATGTCATTCCTTCTGGATAAAGGTGGTATCATGGTATGGAGCCCAGATACTTAACCTATGTGGTTACTGCATTATTATTATCTATGTGGTTTGTTGCGAATCGGGGATCCTCGGGAAGATCGGTGACGATCGGGGGATGGCATACGCGAGTCAGTAGTTACCTATTTTTGCAGAGGTAACCCGGCCTTGTGTTGGCAGAGATCCGGTTAGGTTCTCGGGTCGTCTATTCCAGGGACGTACCCATCGTGGAAAAGGAAGTTCCTTAGCCTGACCATTTGTTGGCAATCCAAAGAAACAATACGAGCCTTTACGATTTCAATTGTATAACCTGTCTCCTCAGGAGGCAGCTATAGCAGGCATAATATAATGGTACCTATGCTGGCTAAGATTTATATTATACTTTCGAAATGTTTTCCACTATGCACTGGTAATAATATCAAAAATGATTTGATTTTGCGTAGTAAGCATCTTTGACTATCATAAGAAGAAATCTCCTCCAAGTCTGCATTTGCATTGTGTGTGTGGTGGGAGGTCTTATGGTAGTTTCATTTTCCAAAAGCATTGCGAATTGACACTAAAAGTTTTCTTGTTGTTTATTTTAAAGAATAACTGTTTTACGATCTCACACCAGTCACCATGACTGACTCGGAGTTTATTGTTCCCTTCTAAACTCTGGGTGCCCACCAATTTCCACACGGGCAGCCTAGAGTTATGTTATCAGGATATTCTGGATATTCTGGAGCTTTGGAGATAAGCTGGATGACGAGACGTAGTATTTGTATCTGATGTATTTATTCCGCTGTGTATTCTGTATGAGGACAAGTTATATAACTATCCATTGTTGTATATTGACTCTGATGATTGATGTATGTATAAAATGATATAGTTCTTTGTTTTAAAGATTACTGATTTATCTATTATATATTGTTCCGCTGCGATGTGTAAGATTCTGATATTGTTCTGTTTATGTTGCTGTTCTCTTGCTCTGTTGTTGTTCTTCTTTCTTTTTCTTCTATCTTCTTCTTCTACCTTTTTCTTCTTTCTTAAAACCATAACTTTTCGGGTTTCCGGCATTCGATGGCTCAGCAGTCGATAAAGTGAGTATCGATGTTGAATTTTCGAAAGTCGAAAATTTTCGGGACGTTACATTTGGTATCAGAGCATATGGTTAAGCGACAACCCTGCTCTGTTGGGTGTTACTCATTAGAGATAGAGTCAGTAGTACTCTAGAATGCGTTTGAGTGTAATAATAGATACGAGTGCGTATTTGTTAGTGAATATAAAATTGTTTTATATTGTGATGATTGGTTTGTTGAGTGGTATATGGATTCTGGTCGGTATTGTCCGTACAACTCTATCGATAGGAATCTCTAAACACTTATATAGAACAATTCGGCACGATATTGTTTTAAAAATTGGGTAAATGAAATAATTTTACCTTGATTATATTTTGTATATAAAAAAATAATTTTTCAGAATTATTAAAGTATATATATGAATTGGTTGTTTGGTTGTTAAAATGTATATATATACAAGTTAATTAAAGTTGTTTGAATAAGTTAAATAAAACAGCAATTGTGAAAGAGTAAATTGTATAAACCAATGAATTATAAAGATGAAGTTATAATTAATATGATTTACAATTTTGGAATAATCTTATATATATAAAGTGAAGTTATATAAGTAAAAGATTTGTAATTGTGATTTATAATCTGAAATAAAATTCCAGAGAAGTGTTTTGAAAGGATTTGATATTTTGGAAAAATGTTTTAGAGTGATGAAAGCTCTAAACTCTTTTCAGGTCGCTGGAAAATAATCCTGATGATGATGGCCACATCATTAGAATTCATTTTCGGGTTTCCAAAAGAGGAATTGCTGCCAGAATATTTTAAATAAAAGTTGATTGGGAAATTTTGGATTTTGTTTTGGGAATTCAAAAGATAAATTTGAACAGATTTCAAAATAGTTTTGAAAGATTGAAAAGACTCTGGAATTGAATGGATTGATAACTTATACAATTTGAATTCTGATAGAATAAATTTAACTTAAAGGATGAAGTTAAATTAAAGTAAGTATAAGTGAATCAATTAAATCTAAGTTGAGATTGTGGAATATGAAATCTGGATTAAAAATTTGAATTTGGATTTATAAGTGGAAACTTAAGTTAAGTTAAACAAATGATGTTTAATTGGAATATAACTTAAGTAATGTTGAACGAAGTTGATTTTGATATCAAAGTAAATTAATAAAGGGAATTTATTAAATGAATGTGAACTTGAGTTATATAAATGAAATTCAACTTTATTTGTTAAATGAATTAGCAATTGAATTGAATAAATGGGTTGGATGTAAATCAATCTAATGTGAAGTATTGATATAAAATAATGAATATAAGTGTTAATTCATTAAAAGCTAATGAAGTTGAGAAATTAAATAAATTGAATGGAAGTCAATTTAATTTAAAAGTGTTGAACCAAATCGAATGTAAAATTTATAATTTGGTTGTGTTGAATATACATTGGTTGTTATTTGATTGTTAGTTGATTGTGTATAAAAATTAATTAAGTATTAATGAAATTGAATTAGCAAATTGGAAAGCTATGTGATTAAATTCAAATTGGAAGTGAACGAATGTGAATTAGTGAATGTAAACTAATTGAATTGGAAGAGAATGTTGATTAAATCCAATGTAAATGAATCGAATATGATTGAAAATTGAAAACCAATTCAATGAATGTTAATGAGAAGTGAATCTATATTGATCTGGTTATGAAGTTGTTGGATGATAGTTGGATGATTGTTTGATGGTTGCATTGTTGCTTTTGAACGCATTGTTATGTTAGCATATGTAGTTATGTTGCTATACGATGTATATTGATTTTATTTTCATATCTACATGTTCTCATATGGTTTGTTGAGTGTTTAGTAGGTGCGGATGGCGTTGCTTCGCATTTGGAGCTCGCTTTCGCGCTATATTAGCCGTATACGCTCGCTAAAAATATATAAGGTACATATCTCGGATTAAATATCGTACTTTTACACTTTTTTCCCTACGGGATGCCTCATCACTTGATGAGATGTATATTTGTGATATATATACACTGTCATTTTTTTTCGGATCGAGCCGCGCAAAGGAGACGCTGGCGAAATTTTCTGAAAATTTAAGGCGTTAGAATATTTTAGAGAAATTTGAAAATTTTGAAAACTAAGTTATGATTTGAAAACTTAGTAAAGATTTTGTGAGAAGTTAACTATGAATTTTGGAGAAGTTAAACACTTAACAGATTTGAAAATCTAATTTGAACGGTTTGTTTTGGAAAGTTAACGGATTTTGTATCTTCTTCCTAACTTGTAATTTCGAGGACGAAATTCTTTTAAGGGGGGAAGTCTGTAACGACCCAGAATTTTTGATAATTAAAATTCGAATATTTAATTGATTTTAAATATTAATAAGTGGAATTAATAAGTCGGATAAATTATTTATCGAATATTGGATTTACTTGGGTTTTATTTGATAATTAAATCGATAAATTAAATAGTGAAATTCCAGAGATAATTGAAAATCGAGTTTAAAATGATTGAAAATGATTTGTAAAATTTTATTTAATCATACTGGAGTTATAAAAATATTATAGAACTTTTAAAATTGAATTTGGAGTTAATCTGTGAAAATTGAATATTTTAATATTTAATTATCGACTGTAAAAAATAGCCAATTTTCGAACAGTCTCAGAATTGAACGAAACCAGTTCCATTGGATCCGTAATAGTTAGTTATTATCGGATTTCAATTTTCGTATCAATCGGAGTTGTCGTTTGACCGTGGCAGCTCGAAACGCATCGATATCGTTTTAATTTTAATTCGGCGAGTTAAATTAGTCATTTTTCAAAAAGTCTCGGATTTCGACGAAACCAGTTTCATCGGATCCGTAATGTGATATTATTGTAAGATTTCAAATTTCGTAATTTTTGGATTTACCATTTGTCCGGTACAAATTAAAACGCCTCGAAATTGATTTAAATCGGTTTAATTTAAATTGATCGTTTTTCTCCGTATCTCGCTCAAATGTCCGAATTAGCTCCCGAAACACGTTCCATTACGTTCGGAAGGCGGGGTAAACCTTAGAAACGTCAGCCGGCACGTTCGATTTCGAGTTCGAAATTTTTCGATGAATAGTAAATCGTGAAATTTTCTATAAAAGCACCTACATTTTCTCATTTGCAAACCGAGCCTAGGGTTTTAATTCAGGGCCGCCACTCTATATTCGAACGGCCAGAAAACTCTCTCCTTCCTCCCTTAATTTCTTCTAATCCATTTATCAATTCAAGGAACGATCAACTTCAAAGTAGAAGAGGATAGTGAGATCTACAAATCCGTATGGTGGTGATTGGAATTAGTGGCGTATGGAGGTCAGGAGATCGCTGCGTTCACTGGTGGTTTGCGTGCGTTTTTCTGGCGGTAGGGGGAGCCGAGTTCGCCTGTACTCATGGTGTAAGGGGAGCTCGTCATGGCGAGTTGAATGGCGTATTCCGATCGAAGTGGAGATGCTCGTATTTAGTCGCGACATTAGGGTTAGGAGGCGGCTACGATGGGTTTCTCGGTCTGTAGCGTGCGTTTGTGGAAGAGATGATAGGGCACGGCCCAGATTTGTTCTATAGGAAATCAACGGCTGTGGGAAGTTAGTGTTTAAAAATTTAATAAAATTGTATGTTTATATATAGTAAAATTCGTTCAATCTTTGTAACGTGATATATCTTTCATACGTGATCAGAATTCGACGAAACCAGTTGCGTTGTCTTCGTTTCGTCGAGCACTTCGCTGTGCAACTGAATTGGAGCCAATTGGAGCTAGTGTAAATTTTGGATGAAATCAAACGTCTGTTTATTTTATTCGAAAATAAACGCTGAAAACGGAATTGAAATCGAGGTGAGATCTTATCAGTCAGATTTATAATTGAATTGCAGTTATTGATTGATTTGTTTGAATGTGCTATTAGATATGATAGGATATATCTATATATAGCAATATATACATATTGGCATATGTATATATTGGATTGATTGATTTCCCGCCTCGTATAGCGGATGAGACCCTATTGCGCCGTTAGTAAGCGGATTTTTATAAAACCCATATACCGCGATAATTCCGTACTGGAGCGGAATTGGTATTGTGCTAACGTCTGTGGATGCAGGGAAACAGGTTGGAGGGATCCAACTGGATTCCTCACCGTATTGATTACTTACAGATGTTTTGATATATTCTGTTATCATATGATGATATATGATATTGACTGTTGTGATGGACTAATTGGTGTTGTTGCATCATCGGATTCAGTTTTGAAATGTAAAAATAACGACTTTTACTTTAAAAGGTTTTTAAAGCGATTTTTGAAAATATACGTTTTATGGAATTTTTGAATCGATTTATAAACGTAAAATTTTAAAGTTATAAAAGTTATAATTTTTAGTGAAATATAACCGAAGTGTCGTTTTTGAAATAAAAGTCGATTTATTTATAAAATGGTTTGAGTTGGGATTTTGAATAACTATAAACGATTTGTATAGAAAGATTTATAAAATTGATATGTTGTAAATCAAAATATTGGACTTATAAAATGAATTTTTATAAGTGTTAAAAAGAAGTATAAAAGGATTTCATAAGTGAATGAAATTTATAGATTTATAACGTGAAGTTATAAAGTGAATAGATGTTGTAGAATAAACGATTTATAAGTAATTTACTTATAAATTAGATTTTTGCACTTAATTGGGATATAAATAGAAATTGCTAAATGAAATGATTTCATAAGTTGAAATTGTTATGAAATATAAATGTGATTTATAAACGTTGTTTATAAATCTGAAATCACTTATTTTGATAAGTAATTTTAGAAGTTAATAAAAGGGGAATTTTATAAATCGAAGTTGTTAGAAAATATAAAGGTGAATTTATAAACGTTGTTTTATGAATTTGAAATCAATCAAATTTGATGAATGTAATATAGAAGTTATTAAGGAAATTTTATCCACGATTTTGGATAGTGGATAATTCTTGAAATAAATGTGTAGAAAAGATTGAAATGTGGTTAGTGAAGTATATTCACGATTTTGGACAGTGAATATATTATTAAATAAAATGGATATGGTTTTGGAAAAGTGATATTATGAAATGAAGTAATTGTTTTAAAAGATGTTTTAAAACGTGTTAAATACCGAAATCATAGATTTCAACATTTATTGTTGAAATAGACGTTTTCGAGAAATAAGGAAATGGTGGACTATAACACTGTTGTTATAGTAAGTGATTTTCGAAAAGAAAATGTTTTATATAGTATTGGGATTTATATATCTATCTTAATTCCGAATCCCTATACTATTGATTTTGAGTCGTCGTAACGATGTTTTACGTAACATTCGTTTTGGCTCAAATTGATGTTGTTAAAGTAAATGATTTCCTTAAAGAATGAAATATATACTTAATATTGATTTAAGTATATCGAATATTTTCAAATGTTGAAAATAAATGATTTGTGAAATACTTATTATTAAGTAAGTATGGAAATGTTTTCCAAAATGAAATGAAACGTTTCGAGATTTTATCTTCTTAAAGATAAATTGAAATTGAATATTGAAAACGATTTGAAAATCGTATATCAGTAGATATTTTGAAATATAAATTCAATATGGAATTTATAAAAGAAAGGGAAGTTGTTTAAAAATAAACATTGATTTATTTTTGAAGTGTGGAAATTTTATATCTAGTAAAGATATTTTTGAAGAAGAAATAATTTGGAAAATTATTTGGAGTCTGATGATGTTGCGCATCTTTATTGATAGTTAAATAACCGACTATCAATATTTACCTTTAGATAGGTATTTGTTGTGAATTGGATGAATTTGAATGCCACACTTATTTTTGAATAAACGCTCACTATTCGGGTTAGCCGGGAAAGGACCATGGGGTCGTATAACCCATTCCGAATATGTGATACGTCGTTATGAATCGCATTCGAAGACCGGTGTTGAAGACCGGATATTTTTGAAAACGGAAGGATTACCGTCGAGTTACTCTACATCGGCTGATCTCCGATTTAGAGGTTTTATCACCCTTAGTGACGGGAAGTCCGGACGTGATTAGAAATTTATCCGGAAATGCAAGGGCTTCGTGAGAAGTGCCTTCGGTTCTGTTCGATCCCGGAACAGACTTGTATGGATTGTGTGTCTGACGTTACAATTTGAGATATAAAGCTGATTTCTTTCAAATACATATCTGTTGGTGGCGGAGAATTTATTCTCTTAGCTTAACACCCTTCTCTGAGACGTACGAGCTCAGAGGTTATGTAGTTGAAATTTATCAGCGATATATCCCAATTTGGTAACGTGGCATACTGAGTGTTGCTGTGAAATGATCAGTGTTTGATCATTTGTGATATGATCATTTGTTTGATCTTATATCTTTGTGATCATAGGTTGATCATTTTTGTTTGACCCAAAGCAGGGCTTTTTGTAGAAAGCGTAGCTTTATGGACGAGACTTCGTCGAGCCTCACACCCCGGAAATGGTCGAAACAGGAAGGATGCAGCAAGGTTCTAGGGAGTAGCGCCCCTTAGTGTATGTCATTCCTTCTGGATAAAGGTGGTATCATGGTATGGAGCCCAGATACTTAACCTCTGTGGTTACTGCATTATTATTATCTATGTGGTTTGTTGCGAATCGGGGATCCTCGGGAAGATCGGTGACGATCGGAGGATGGCATACGCGTGTCAGTAGTTACCTATTTTTGCAGAGGTAACCCGGCCTTGTGTTGGCAGAGATCCGGTTAGGTTCTCGGGTCGTCTATTCCAGGGACGTACCCATCGTGGAAAAGGAAGTTCCTTAGCATGACCATTTGTTGGAAATCCAAAGAAACAATACGAGCCTTTACGATTTCAATTGTATAACCTGTGTCCTCAGGAGGCAGCTATAGCAGGCATAATATAATGGTACCTATGCTGGCTAAGATTTATATTATACTTTCGAAATGTTTTCCACTATGCACTAGTAATAATATCAAAAATGATTTGATTTTGCGTAGTAAGCATCTTTGACTATCATAAGAAGAAATCTCCTCCAAGTCTGCGTTTGCATTGTGTGTGTGGTGGGAGGTCTTATGGTAGTTTCATTTTCCAAAAGCATTGCGAATTGACACTAAAAGTTTTCCTGTTGTTTATTTTAAAGAATAACTGTTTTACGATCTCACACCAGTCACCATGACTGACTCGGAGTTTATTGTTCCCTTCTAAACTCTGGGTGCCCACCAATTTCCACACGGGCAGCCTAGAGTTATGTTATCAGGATATTCTGGATATTCTGGAGCTTTGGAGATAAGCTGGATGACGAGACGTAGTATTTGTATCTGATGTATTTATTCCGCTGTGTATTCTGTATGAGGACAAGTTATATAACTGTCCATTGTTGTATATTGACTCTGATGATTGATGTATGTATAAAATGATATAGTTCTTTGTTTTAAAGATTACTGATTTATCTATTATATATTGTTCCGCTGCGATGTGTAAGATTCTGATATTGTTCTGTTTCTGTTGCTGTTCTCTTGCTCTATTGTTGTTCTTCTTTCTTTTTCTTCTATCTTCTTCTTCTACCTTTTTCTTCTTTCTTAAAACCATAACTTTTCGGGTTTCCGGCATTTGATGGCTCAGCAGTCGATAAAGTGAGTATCGATGTTGAATTTTCGAAAGTCGAAAATTTTCGGGACGTTACATATGTTCTAACGGTAACGCTTAGCCTCGAGCCTCATCAACCGGGAATGACTGAAAATCATGGGTTATGCAGCAAGGCTTCGTGGGTCGCACCCACTTGAGAGTAAGGTCATCCATGTCTAGATGTCCCTTTTTATTTCGGCTTAGTGGTGCAGTTGCTGATCACAACCGTGGGGTGATTTTATTCGGAATTATCCAGTAAGGGATGGTTCCGACCTTGTGTTGCAGGGGACTTAGGGTGGGTCCTCGGTACGCTGATCTAGACCAGGTACTGTGACAGGTGGTACCCCAGTGCCTAGTCATTGATGGAAATCCATTCTCCCTACGTGCCTTGTACGGTATTTGTTTGTATTACCCACTTTGTGGCTAGTATGCTGGAATTTAATCATGTAACAATTTCAGCTATTTGAATAAGTATTTGTATATAGACACTACTATAATATAAGGGGATTTTGATAAAAAGTGTTTTGGCTATCGTAAGGTAAAAACCCGACATGTTTATTTGTGGCGTGGTCTTACGAGATGCTTTTGATTTCAAAGGATTTTGAAACTTTAATAATTAATTTGAGTGTGATTTTCTCACGCTGGTTTTCCAGACTGACTCGGGTATTATTTTATTATAATGCTTGGGTCAGACCGAGTATTATAGGATACAGGATATGATGTTGTGGAGCTCAAGAGATGAGCTGGTTGGCGAGACGTATCTTTCGTATTTGTGTATGTATATTCCGCTGTGTAGATAGCTGTACATTCAGATGTATTGAGGACATGATATGATTATTGTCCAGTTGTATGTTATGTGTACTCTGATGATGTATTATGTAAACAGATATAGTTTTAATTTGTGTAAAGATCAGTTGTTATCTATTATATTTTATTCCGCTGCGATGTGAGATTCTGATGTTGTTGTTTCCTATTTTCTTCTTCTTCCTCTTCTTCTTAACTCAAATGGTTCGTATTTTCGTTCTTCTTGAGTTCATTAATGGAGATTAATGTCAATTTAAGGGGTATGAATTTGCGGGCTGTTACAGTGGTATCAGAGTGAAGGTTAGCGATAACCTTGGCTCTGGTGGGGATTGCCTACATGGAAATAGAGTCCGTAGTACTCTAGAATGAGTTTGAGTGTATTAATAGATATGAGCGCGTATTTGTTAGTGAATATAAAATGGTTTTATATTGTGTTGACTTATCGGTTAAGTGTTTATGGATTCTGGTCGATGTGTGGGACGCCACGACATCGATATGGATTTCTAAACTCTTAAACAAGATAAACCGACACAGTATTGTTTTTAAATAGGGTAAATGAAATAATTTTACCCAAATTATTTTTGTATATAAAAAGAAATAATTTTCCGTAAGTTATTATAGCTATATATTGTTGATGGTTTGTTAGGAAACGATAATATTAAATTATTATCATTGTTAAGTGGAAGTTGAATGAAGAATTGAAATTTTAACCAAACAAAGGAATAAATTTATATAACAAATGGAATTGGCAAATGTGAATTATAAATGTGATTTATAATTGGAAATTGAAATAAAATTCCAGAGTAATGTTTGAATCTGAATTGGATGGACTTCGAATTTGGCATTTGGGGAAAGTTTTAAATTCCTTTAGGCGTGAAAATAGTTTTCAAAAGGGTTTGGAGAAATAATGGTGACATTATTTCGGAAATATTTTTGAATAGGATTTGAAATCTGGAGAGATTTGAAATTTAAAAATATTTGGAAATGTTTTAAAGAGATAAAAGCACTAAACTCTTTCGATCGCTAGAAAATAACTTCGGTAATGACTACAGCACTATCGATGTCTATTTTCGAGTTTCTGTGAGAGGAATTGCTATCGAATTGTTTTGAATTGAATTTGTTTGCGAATTGGGTTTGGTTTTCAAATTCAAAGGAATAATTAAATTGCCAAAGAATTTTGGAATAGTTGATTTCAAAGGAGATTTTGAATTTTAGGAAATTGTTTAAACACTGGAATCTTATTTAAAATGTTTATGGAATAATAGAAAGGTTTGAAAACTTATAAAGGATCGAAATTAAGTTCTTACTTAATAGAATTTAAATGAATTGTGTAAAGTATAATATAGTATGGCGATAGACTTAACCAGAGTTAAGTTAAATAAAATTGAATTGTAATAAATAGATTTCGATGGCTTATAAAAGGAATTGAAACTAATGGAGTAAAAATATATACATGGCTAAAATAAATGTATAAATCCGAGTTAAAAGTAAAATGTGAATAGAATTGAATTTAAATAGATGGAAGTACGGATATAAAGAAGTTGTGACTTATAAATTTAGAAATGGAATAAATAAGCCAAATAAAATTGTTTTGTATTTTGGGAAATGGATAAAAATCAAATATTGGGTAAAATTAGAATAAATTACTTGATTAATTAATGGAATATGGAAATGGAACTCGAATTGGTTAATTAAAATTTGAATTGTGAATAAATGATAAAATTTTAAAGTGAAGCTTGAGTTATTAATGGAAATTCAACTTGAAATTGTAAGTGCATTAAATATGAAATGAAGTTAAGTAGGAGAGTTGTAAAACCACTTAAATTGTATAGGGCGGTTTGAATATTGATTGAAAGCAATTTAAAATAAGTGTCGAAAACATTACATATGTGCTTATGGAAGTTATAACATGTATTGTTTATAGAATCCATGTTTAGCTATTTAAATATAAGTGAAATGCTATAAACTTCCTATATTTGTCACTTATACTTTTAAATTTAGTTAGTACAGGTTCAGGGAAGCCGTTTGGCTGGTTTTGATCGCGCAAATTGCTAAAATAAATAACTGCTTTGCTTAAAAATGCTAAATAAGGTACGCCTACGCAATAAAAGTAGGAAATATGAACTATTTTTGTTTTCTGACTGTGTGGGTCGATGTATATATATTTATCTCTTTTGTCAAATTTCAAAAGCTCCTCCGTACAAAGGAGACTCTGCCAAAAATTTCCAAAAATTTTGGGAGTTAGGAAATTTTTGGAAATTTTTCACTAATGACAAGTGATTTAAAATTTGGAATTTGAGATAAAGGTAAATAAAATTCAATATTAAGAAGTTGGAGATGAATTGAATTTAAGAAAAATTGGAAATGAAAATCTGAATGAAAATGTGGAATAAGTATTTACATTTGAAATGAAGTAGTAAATTGAAGTAAATTGAATTCAAATGGAAGTGCAAAGGCACAATGATAAGAAATGGATATAAACTTCAGTAGTGAAGTAAAAATAAATATAAGAAATATATATAAAATATAGATATTGAACTTAAGAAATGAATGATGAAATTCTTAAGTAAATCGGTATTGAGAAATTTTTTCCTAAGTAAATAATTGAGTGGAGATTAAAACTGAAGTTGTGAAATGGGATAATGGTGGAAAAGTGAATAACAATCAAAATGAATGAGAATAAAAGAAAATTGATATAATGGATAATCAATTGAAATTGTGTAACGAGCTAAATAAAACGATTTTGAAACTTGTAATTGGATATTATTACTTAGTAAGGTACAGGTGTTTTAAAAGCAGAAAGGGAATTGATGTTTGATTTCAGAAGATAAATTTAAATGGCCCAACAAAAAGGTATGTATTTAAATTTCTGTATGAAATTTGATTGGGTTTTTGATTTTGCCACTTGGCATTTTGATTTCTTTTGGAATCTGGGGGCCTGTGGAGGCATTTTTGTAGTAGTACCGAGCTAGCCGCGCAAAGGAAATGTAACGACCCAGATTTTCGCGTTCGAAAATCGACATCCATACTTTACATCGTACTCGAATGTCGTAGATTCGAGCGTTCAAATCCGAGTCGCCGGAGCTTATAACACAATTAAGTAAATAACACAGCGGAAGAAAAGAATAATACATTGATATATAATATCTGATACAACAGAGTGATACAATGAATATCAATATACATCAGAGATATGATACAAGAAATAGCAGCGGAAAATAAAAGATAACAACAGCAGCGGAAAAATATCAATAGAAATGATAACTCCAAAATGATCTTCAGACAAGAATGAATCCACAACTCCAAGATAAGCAACTCCGATGAATGAACTAGCTCCAGATAATCTACTAAACCTGAATATCTGAAAAGAAACCCAACTCTAGACTACTCGTGTGGAAAATTATGAGCACCCAGAGTTTAGGAAAGGAACAATAAACTCCGGATCAGTCATGGGACTGGTGTGAGCAACAAAACAGTTTATCTTTAAAACAAATAGCAAGAGAAATTAAAGTCAATTCGAAATGCTTTTGGAAAATGAAACTACCATAAGACCTCCCGCCACACACACAATGCAAACGCAGAATTGGAGGAGATTTCTTCTTATGATAGTCAAAGATGTTTACTACGCAAAATCAAATCATTTTTGGTATTATTATTAGTGCATAGTGTAGAAATTTTTTTCGAAAGTAGAATATAAATCTTAGCCAGCATAGACATTTCGCACTTATGCCTACTATAGCTACCATGTTCAATAGCAGGTTACCACCACATTCCATGGCAGGTAATACAACTAAAACCGTACAGGGCTCGTATTGTTTTGTTTGGATTTCCAACAAATGGTCAGGCTAAGGAACTTCCTATTCCACGAAAGAAACGCCTCTGGCGGGACGTTCCGAGAACCAACTGTTCTCTGCCAAACAAGGTCGGCAACCCCTTTTCCCAAGGGATAAAAGAAACCTCAGATATGCCACCCCTGGTCCTTTGGGACCTTTAACCGAGGTACCTCTAATCCAACATCACACGTCATAAATAAAGTGTGTCCACATGAGTAAGTATCTGGGCTCCATACCATGATACTACCCTTTTCCAGAAGGAATGGTCATACCCTAGGGGAGCTACCCCTGAAAATCTTGCCGCAACATTCCTGTTTCGACCATTACCGGGTTGTGAGGCTCGACGAAGTCTCGTCCACAAAGCTACGCTTTTTCAAAAAGCCACGCTTTGGGTCAACAGATGATCAACCTATGATCACAAAGATAAATGATCAAACAAATGATCATATCACAAATGATCAAACACTGATCATCACACAGCAACACTCAGCATGCCACATTACCAAATTGGGATATATCGCTGATAAATTAAAACTACATAACCTCTGAGCTCGTACGTCTCAGAGAAGGGTGTTAAGCTAAGAGAATAAATTCTCCGCCACCAACAGAAATGTATTTGAAAGAAATCAGCTTTATATCTCAAATTGTAACGTCAGACACACAATCCATACAAGTCTGTTCCGGGATCGAACAGAACCGAAGGCACTTCTCACGAAGCCCTTGCAAATCCGGATAATTTTCAAATCACGTCCGGACTTCCCATCACAAAAAGAGTGATATAAATCTCTATACCGAGAGCTACCCAGTGCAGAGACATTCGACAGGTTGTCCTTTCATTTTCGAAAATATCCGGTCTTCAACACCGATCTTCAAATGCTATCCATATACGACGTATCACTATTCGGAATGGGTTATATGACACAGATGTCTTTTCCCGGCTAACCCGAATAGTGAGCGCAATATTCAAAAACAAATGGATAATGGGATTTCAATTAAGTCACAATTTAAACCCAAACTTTCTCTTTCAAATGGTTAAACAAATTTCCATTTTAATCTTTTTAAACAAAAAGATTTAATTCACAAAGTTCACTTAATTTCACAAAGATTCATTCACAGATTTTCCAAATCGATTTCCATTTCAATTTAATTAATTCGTTGAATCTTTAAATCAAAGATTTAACTAATAGCTTTCAAAACAATTCCATTTCAAATGGTTTAAACAAATCATCATATTAAATCTGTTAAAAATAGACAGATTTAATTCATAGCTTTCAAAAAGAATTCATTCATAACTTGGAAAATCCATTTTTCAATTCACTTGAAATTCCTTTAATTTAATGTGACGCCCCACCTCTATGCTCATAATAACAAAGAGTATTAAAAGAAATACTGTCTATTATTACGAAGAATAAGGCTGGATAGGAGCGACCATCCGTAATTGGCCTTACACTAATATCGGTTATCTCGATAGGAGTGGTATATACTTTTTATTTTTCATCTATTATTTATTTACTCCCATCGACATATCCAATTATCAGTATAAAACAAACTACGATATTTCATAATAGTTTAGGACATTAGATATAACAATAACGCAGATAATATAAATGCGGAACACAGATTAACAAAAATCTCATATATATATATACTCGATGTCAGTTAATACATAGTTGACACAATACATATGATACAACTACAACTGTCGACTCTAGAAGTTATATATACAAGTACATTATCGACTAATATACATGAATACATATCATTCGATACAATGACACGACTACTACAAAATGACTGACAACTTCAGAAGATGTGAAAAGTCTTCAATCCCGAAAAGCAACTCAAAGAAAGAAATCTACAACCTGAAATACTCGGGTCTGACCCGAGTATTACATTCAAAAGAAAATAATACACGGGTCAGTCTAATTCAAACTCAGTTATTAGTGCATAGCAGCAATAATAATCAGGTAGTCAATAGACGATAATCACAGAAATCTCGTATATCCAACTCTCGATACGAGAATTGGATAACGATAAATATAACACTAAATAGTGTTAATCAGCAAATCAACAATCTCAAAAGATCAATCAAATCAAATTTCTATGTGGCTGCAGTACACGCACGCGTGCACTGCCCGCCACACAGTACTGGAAATCATCAGGACGGTGAAAACTAACAGCAATCAAAACTGTAGAAGTCAACATAAATAAACTGACAGGGTCAAACCCGGGTCTTTGAGACCGGATTCAACTCAGGTGTAATTCGAAAATCAAATTCGAATGCATCAAGACAGCTACATACAATCAACACAAATCCAGACCAGGCAGACCAAAGAATAGCCATATACAAAGCTGCAGGAGTATACAAATACTCAAGGCAAAAGCAACAATCCAAAACAAAGAATCACATCACTGAAACAAGGATGCACCAGTAAAACAGCATATCAAATGCCAAAGTCAAAGCAGCATACAAAATGAAACCAGTCAACTTAACATGAATGCAAAACTACCACCAGACCAGAATTAAGAGCTCCAACATGTATATGCAGACAACCAAATACAAGCACTTACACAAGTATCAGACTAAAGTACATAATGAAGCAAACCATTGACTCAAGTACACCAATGACAACAATAGATCAAGCCGTAACAACATCAACATCTACAACAGCAATGTATCCAACAGGTAAGTGAAGAACAAGTGAAGCATCTGTGTGAAGCCGAGTGGTACAGGACTAATGTATCAAAGTCAACAAACTCTAAGCAATAGGCCAAAGTCAGGTATGCTAAGGAAATGCCAAACTCCAAAACCAAGGCAAGTACGAACAACTACACATCAAAGTCTAAAGTTACACTGAACCGGTAAATGGTGAGGTATTATATTTCAAGTCAAACGGTGAAACAGAAGTACTCAGGAAACCCAACCATGTAGACAACAATGTCTGTCCACAATGCAACAAGGATCAAGACAGGAGTATCAGACTACAAAGAGGACAGAGCAATGAAGACTGCAAGGGAATACACATGTCCAAGCTAAAAGACATAAATACAATGTGCTCTGCCTCAACAACAATAGGAACCAATGCACAGTGACACAAGAAAATGCAATGCATCACAAGTACGAGAAGTTTGAACCAGTTCAATGTGGGATGCAACCATAGCCCAAAGTATATACATGAAGTGAAGTCGAAACAGAGTCAACTAAATGACATTGGAAAATGTAAACAACATATATGGTCAAATGCAGACCTGATTATCAACTGCAGATATGCACAGTTGAAGGAATTCTACACAACCAGACTTCAACCAGAATCAAGAGAGAATTCAGAGAAGAAGTTTTGAACAAAGATAAGTGTAGTGCGAATTCGACTTTACATGTATACACACATATAACAGTATGTATGAACACATATGAAGTCTCCCAACATAAATAAACAGCGAGTTGCAAAATCCAACAGAGGCGATTTCAATTTAAATTTTGGTACGAACTAAAATCAAGGCAACAGTCGAGGTCACAGAGGCGAAATCAATATCGTCTAAATCAAACTCAAACAGTGATGAGCAAAAAGAAACGACAGTTCAAAACTGATTTGAGAAGCAAGTTTCAATGTAGCTGTCTGGATCAAAGGCAGTTTTGTCTTCTCGAAATTACTTTAAAAACGACCGAAGATTCAATCCAACGAATTCAACCCAAAGTCAGTTTCATATCAAAATTCAACTTAACCATGAACAATTACACAAGTCAGAGGCAAGCAACACGAATTCGAACGAGTCCAACAAATCACAGCAAGGCATAATCGTAGTCAAAATGTAATTAAGTCATATGTGTCTGCGAAACCAAGTCGAAGCATAGTATCGTCTATCAAACAAAAGCCCACAAAAACCAAGTGACCGAAGTCACAACAAAAAATCGAACCCAGGCAGATAAATAAATAAAAACCAACATCGAATTAAATTCGAACGATCTAAGAGTGAAGTAGATGTGAGTGGTAGTTCACTCACCTTTGATGACGAACTCGTTCATGTGGGGGCGTTCGACCACCTGAAGCAGCCGAGAATCCAACCGAAGGCAAACGATACTAGCGGCGCTTCACAACAATAACCCTTATTCGAAGAAAAGAGGAACGAAGCCCTAATCTCCAATCAACGAGGAACGAGGTCGAACGAGGCTGCCATTTTCTTCTTGGTTGCTATAAGCCCTAGCTTCGAAAGAGAGACGAACGAGAGACAGAGCCACCATTTGATTGAAGAACGAATCGAACGCCGCCATTAATTTTTTTTTCTTCGTTCGAATGTTTTTAATTAGGGTTCGACTGAGAAATGGTAAAAGGGGGAAACGGGTTGAATAGATTGAAAAGGGAACGGCTATTTGCCTTTGTAAATTTTCACGGCCCAATGAAAAATAGACCACTATTTAAATTTTTAAAGCACATCAACACTTAACAGGTTTTTCGAAAGAGTTTCAAACTGGTTTTAAAATTCCAAACAGCCATTAGCTAGGAAAGGTAATCATCCAGAGATGATAAATAATCGGTATGTAATACCGAGTTGTTACAGACTCCCCTCCTTATAAAAATTGCGTCCCCGCAATTTTCCTAATCAAGATTGTCTATAACAATTATTCTTCTAACCTAAACTAATTATGCTAGAAAAACAAGGATTGAGACACAATTATCAAAGAAATTGCGTCCACGCAATCATAGGGAATAAATGGATAAAAGGTAACAACCAAAAGAGCATGGCAATGTCGAATGAACAAGCAAAGCAAGCGTCAGCGGGGAAGTATTAGAAATGAAATCAAAAAGGTCCGACTGATTTAAATCAAAAGAATTAACATCGTGGGGATCAAGGAATCAAAATCAGGCGACTGTCTAAAGCAAGGATCAATCGAGTTCCAGCAACTAAAAGAGAAGGAAAAACAGAGCAGGAATCCCATACAGAGCATGAATTGAATGTGAGTAAATCAAATTACTCACCTGTATCGCCAAAGAAAAAGACGAAGCTCAAATCTCAAAAATCGTAAATTTTCACTTATCTCAAACGATAATCAGAAGACAAATCAAATATCTGAGTATCTCAAACGATAATCAGAAAACAAATCAAATATCTGAGTATCTCAAACGATAATCAGAAAACAAATATTCGATTATCAAAAGCGATAATCAAATTTTTGTTTTCAACAAATATTTAATTATCTAACAGCGATAATTGAATCTCAAATCAACAAATATTTAATTATCTAAAGTGATAATTAAATTCGAAATCAGCAAATATTTAATTATCAAAAGCGATAATTAAATCTTAAATCAGCAAACATTTAATTATCTAAAGCGATAATTAAATCTCAAATCAACAAATATTTAATTATCTAAAGCGATAATTAAATCTCAAATCAACAAATATTTAATTATCTAAAGCGATAATTAAATCTCAAATCAGCAAATATTTAATTATCAAAAGCGATAATTAAATCTCAAATCAACAAATATTTAATTATCTAAAGCGATAATTAAATTCGAAATCAGCAATTATTTAATTATATAAAGCGATAATTAAAAACAACAAATATCTGATTATCAAAAACGATAATCAGAACTCATATCAACAAATATCTAATTATCACAAGCGATAATTAGAAACAACAAATATCTGATTATCAAAAACGATAATCAGAACTCATATCAACAAATATCTAATTATCACAAGCGATAATTAGAAACAACAAATATCTGATTATCAAAAACGATAATCAGAACTCATATCAACAAATATCTAATTATCACAAGCGATAATTAGAAACAACAAATATCTGATTATCAAAAACGATAATCAGAACTCATATCAACAAATATCTAATTATCACAAGCGATAATTAGAAACAACAAATATCTGATTATCAAAAACGATAATCAGAACTCATATCAACAAATATCTAATTATCACAAGCGATAATTAGAAACAACAAATATCTGATTATCAAAAACGATAATCAGAACTCATATCAACAAATATCTAATTATCACAAGCGATAATTAGAAACAACAATTATCTGATTATCAAAAACGATAATCAGAACTCATATCAACAAATATCTAATTATCACAAGCGATAATTAGAAACAACAAATATCTGATTATCAAAAACGATAATCAGAACTCATATCAACAAATATCTAATTATCACAAGCGATAATTAGAAACAACAAATATCTGATTATCAAAAACGATAATCAGAACTCATATCAACAAATATCTAATTATCACAAGCGATAATTAGAAACAACAATTATCTGATTATCAAAAACGATAATCAGAACTCATATCAACAAATATCCAATTACCTGCAGATAATTGGAAGCAACAAATATCTAGAAATCAATTAAGAAGACTAGAAAATCAACATACAAGCTTGGATCGATCCCATCAGATGGCGAGTTTTTAATTCGCCGCACGTGCAACAACAAATGGCCGAAGCCTACCAAGTACTCAACATAATTTTGGCGCCCATCAGATTGACCCGGAGGTCCGCAGAGTGACCCGAAGGTCTAGTACTGGTATTTGACCCGAAGGTCCGCAGAGTGGCCCGAAAGCCCAACAAATGACCCGAAGGTCCTCATAGTGGCTCGAAAGCACACGAAATCATCAAATATTTCAATTAACGAGTCCGGAATTAACCGAAATAGCAAACGCACATGTCCCATACCACGTGTTTTACTAAATCGTTTGATTCTCTTCATCGTTTCCTTGAAAGTGCAAAATTGTGTATTTTGTAAAAATACATTTCACATTCTCAAACGGACAAGTCCGGAATTAAGCGAATCAGTAAAAGAAAGGGGTCATAGTCCTCGATTTTGCTGAAACGTTTAAATCGCTTCCTCATTCTTTTGAAAGCGTAAACTGTTAAAATTTCTGAAAACAATTTTATTTATTTTGTAAAAATAACAATTCACATTCTCAACTGGACAAGTCCGGAGTTAAGCGAAACAGTAAAAGAAAGAGGTCATAATCCTCGATTTTGCTGAATCGTTTAAGTCGCTTTCTCATTCTTTTGAAAACGTAAACTGTTAAAAATTTATAAAACAATTTTCATTTTAAAACGATTTTTCAATCACGTGATTAAAGCAGCAAATCAGTAACAATTTCGATAAGGAAATTGTACTTCTCAAAATACCGTAAAAACGGTTACAAATCAGCATTGCGGTATAACCGCTTGAAAATCCACTTTTAAAAGTTTGATTGTTACTGAAGTCAAAGCAACAGTAATTTTAAAACATCAAATATCTCATCAAAATAATTCACATCTAAATGTGACATCAGTGAATTTTCATTTATTAAAATTGTCAACAAAACACCGTGCTTCAAAAATCTAGCATTGGTGTAAAAATCCCGTTACAAAAATAACGGCAACAAAATACGTCTCATAACCAAGCATCGGTTCAACGTAAATAAATGCAGTAACGTGCAATTCAAATTTTTGCACGTACTACAGAATGAACAAAGAAATCATTCAAATGTATCTTCAATGAAGATAATTCAAAACAGCAAAAATCTAATCAATAGATGATTAATACAAAAGAAAGCCAGCGGAAATTTCAACAAAAATCACATAACTGCAATTTCTTCGAATCCTCAATTCGGATTCGAAATTCTCAAAGAAACAAAATAAGTACAGCTATGTAAACAACAATTGAAATTCATATCGATTTCGTATTTTGATCTTTAAATCAAAAAGATTATCAGTTGTACTCAGCGAAGACGGTTTCACTGTTTCCGCTGCGCACTCTGATAAATAGAACACAAATCAATCATATCATCAGAACACAATTTCACTATTATTTTTAAATAAAGATATTTAAAAATTTCATCCAAATTTCAAAACTTTAGTTTTGACTCAAAGTACAAATAAAACATCGACCAATAGTTGTAACATATGTTCCATCCCAGTTATGTTTTATTTTATGTCCATAAACCCCAAGCTCTGATACCAACTGTGACGCCCCACCTCTATGCTCATAATAACAAAGAGTATTAAAAGAAATACTGTCTATTATTACGAAGAATAAGGCTGTCACGACCCGGCTTTCTATGCCCAGAAAGACGTATCGTGAATTAAGAAAGAAAGGGATAGAAGAAGAAAAGAAAGAAAAGAAGAAAGAACAACAACATCAGAAACTCACAGCGGAACGAATGAAATATAATATATCATATAAAATATTACATAGTATCATATACATCAGAGTTACACAACTTATACAACACATATTAGACAGTTATAAACATCTGTCTAATTCATACAACTCAAGTATCACAGATACAGACACAACATATACACAGCGGAATCATCATATATCTACACGGTGAAGCCTCCTGCTCCAAATCTCCTCCAGAATTCGTCAAAGCTAACCTGAATCCCTCGACTACTCAATACAATATTGAGTACCCAAGAGTTTAATAAAACAGAAAATAAACACTTGGGTCAGACATGGGTCTGGTGTGAGTAAACGGTTAGATTGCTTAACTTTGAAAACTTTTGAAAACAAAAGTATCACGTAAGACTCCCCACAAATAAACATGGGTAAGTTTTTACCTTACGCTAACTAAAACGTTTGATAGGAAATCTGATTGTATTATAATAGGGTCTAGGGTTTTCAAGTAAAATACAGAAATAGCTTAAATGCTTACATCTCACATTCCAACATAGTTGGGCACAACTAATACGTACGGCACTTATTGGAGTTTGGATTCCATACAATGGCAGGGCTACTGGGGTACCGCCCGTCACAGTACGTGGCCTAGATCACCGTACCGAGGAGTACGCCCGCTCCCCTGCAACACAAAGCCGGAACCATCCCTTACTGGATAATTCCGAACAAGATAACCCCGTAGTTGGCGCGACCAACCACACACTAAGCCGAATAAAAAGAAAAGGGACCTCTAGACAGGGATCTATCTTGCTCTCAGTGGGTGCTACCCACGAAGCCTTGCTGCACCTCCCCTGTTTTAGCCATTCCCGGTTGATGAGGCTTGAGGTTACGATTACCTTTAATCAGAACATATCACTTAGAATGCTCATCGTCCGCCTGACGATGTGCTGAAAGCATTCAATCCATACAAGTTCGTTCCGGGTTCGAACGAAACCGAAGGCATTATCTCGTTACACTCGTTTTGGAATCACCCTCAGAGTTAACGACAATAACCCTTGCACTCTGAATCTTCATCTTCACTTGAGATTCATGACCTATCGTAAATTTGGATCGATGTGGTATTCGGGTCTCCAGACCTGGAATACCGGTATACGGAAACCCGATCCCGGTCTCATCGAAATCCAAAACGTATCTTTTAAGGCCAAGTTGTTTAAAGGTTTAAACATTTAAACTTATTCAGGATGATATAAATAGATAGATAAATCACATTAT
Source organism: Allium fistulosum (assembly GCA_030737815.1). Classification (NCBI taxonomy): domain Eukaryota; kingdom Viridiplantae; phylum Streptophyta; class Magnoliopsida; order Asparagales; family Amaryllidaceae; genus Allium; species Allium fistulosum. The sequence continues at coordinate 415,060,251 of CM060907.1, read as the reverse complement.
CACAATTGATAATTCATATCAACATTCATCTCACAAAGCAGCATATATCATATATATATCAGAGATATTCAAATCATCCAATATCAACCAATCACCCAATATCAAACATCCAGTATTAATCAATTATCTAAACAGAATTGATTAACTCTAATCAATTTAATTAACCTTTAATTAAATTAATTACTATCCTTTAATTACTTGGATTACCTTAATCCTGCTTACTAGCATTAATTAATTACAAATTAATTAATTAATCATCTCTTAATGATCTTCCCTAATTAATCTTCCTTGATTAATTATACTTTAATTACATTCAAGTAATTATTCTTAACCATATACAGTAATTAACCTTTAATTACTATCATTAATTACAATAATTAATGAACCTTCATTAATTAATTAACTATAATTAATTATATTAATTCTTAATTAATTACAATTAATTAATCATACTTAAATTAATTGCTTTTATTAATCAACCTTGATTAATTAATAATCCTCTAATTACTTCATTAATTAATTACCTTCTAGTTAATTAAATAATTAATCTTTAATTAACTACATTCCTTAATTAACCTTAATTAATTATAAACAATAATTAACCATCTTTTAATTACTTAACCTTAATTAATTTCTTCTTAATTAATTATATTAACCTTGATTAATTAATCTAATTAATTAATCTTTAATTACTTCATTAAGTAATTATTAATCAATTTAAATTTAACAAATAATCCTTAATTAATTACTTTATTAATTAATTACTTTTAATTAATTACACTTAGTAATTAATCTTAAATTAAAAACAATTATTTAATCACATTAATTAATTAACTAAAATAATTAAGTAATTAACTCTTAATTACTTACATAAGTAATTATCTTCTAATTACTTCATTTAAATGATCTCGATTACTTTCTTAATTAATTACTTAACAAATAATTAATTCCATCATTTAATAATTCTTAATTAATTACTACATAATTAATTAACTCAAAAACAATTTATATTAATTAATTCCTTAATTAATAACATCATGTGATTATTCATTAATCACTTCCACTTCAATTACTTCCATGAGTAATTCCTCTAATTACTTCCACTTTAATTTCTCTTTTCTTAATTACAAGGAATAATATTTAAGTTTTATAAATTTGTTTACCTTCATAAGCTCGTTTATAGTTTAAGGTCTAATTTCTTTTATTCAACTCAATTTCACTTTGCAACATTTTCTTTAATTCTATAGTACAAAATATTATAGAACTAACTAAACAAACAACCTATAATATTCGAGATAACTCAGCAATTTAAACTTACGCAGAGAAACCCAAATCAAACTCAAGATAAACCCAGAAACTACTCGCGCCTATCCCAAAGCAAACCCAGCGACTCCCTGTACCCAAACCCGAGTCAATCCCTCTAAAACCCCGAGTTGTCTTCGAGTCCTCGCGACATCACCTACTCCGAGTCTTCCACGCGATATTCACGAGAGCGTCCCGAGTTTCCCCTTCGTCTTCCCCAACGAAAACGTCCAGACACCCAACGTGCACACGTGCACGTGGTGCACTTGCACCATCGCCTCCGACCACCAACGTTCATCGCGACCATCCCCATCAGTCCCATAAACCCACGCGAGCATGAATTCAAACCCACATCGATCAAATAACACGCGAGTTAAAATTTCGATCACTGATCGAAAAACTGAACGCACATTCGACCACAAACCAACCAATCGCCGACAATCATGACGCCTGGAACCCATGGCTCTCCTACCAGAGCAACGCCGCATCTCCACACCTCTATCCCCCATCTCGCGATCGCTTCCGGTCCCCTTCCCATGCCGTAAACGTGACGACATTCAAACCGAAACCAAACCAGCTAAAACCCTAAATCGTTCGAATTCGAACAATTCAAACATTTGAAAAATTCGATTGTATTTTTCCCATGATCACAATCAATCAACCCTCCTCCATACCAAAAATCGTTCAACTCCAACATGCGGATCACCACTAATCGCCGATCAACCCAAATTCGAACAAACCCAAATTACGTTCGAATTTCCAAACTAAAATTTTTGATATGCATGCCTAAATTCATGATTTTCCAGTACGATTTCATATATATAATTCAACTTAGAATTTAGAGCAATTGATTTTTAACTTATATTTTAATTTCACTGTATTTTCTTCAATTCGAGGGAAATTTCAAATTATAAAATCCTAGAATTATTTTTAGATGATAATTTACATGATTACAAACAACCTTCATTTACAAATCAAAGTCCAGTTCGTATTCAAAATCAAGATATTGAAATTTTTCTTAGATTTGAAAACTGTTTATAAACACAGTAACAATCCTTTACTCTACAGGAAATTCAAAGCATTCAATTCAACATGCATTCAATTTAAAACAAATATTGCATATAACATTGTTATATCATCACAAAATCACGAAGAAATCTAAGATCAACTGTTTTTAAAATAATTTACTCACCTTTAAGTTAAAGAAGCAGAGAACAACAGAGCAGTGTTTTCCAGGCTTTTAAATTTTGATTTTGCTTGCTGTTGAAATCCCTTGCATGTTGTTTAATGTTGGAACTGAAACTGATGTTGATTCTTGTTTGATATTAATTTCTCCTCAGGTTGATCTTTGAAACAGTTGTTTGATTTACTTGTTGAGTTGCTAGCTTGTTTGATCTCAGGTTGAAGATGAAATCAGGCTATTTTATTTTCTTTGTTTCTAGTTTTTAGTTTATTAGAAAAGAGGAGAAAGAGTTTTGAAAGTGTTTTGAACTGAGAAAATGTTTTGAACGAAAAAAATAGAAGCCAGGTTTCTCTACAACTACATTTTATTTATAAATGTTAAATTCTTAAAGAAAACAAGATAATGCCACTTGTTATATTACTAATTAGACAAATGTTCATTGCATAAGTCCCTTAATTTACAAGTGTTAAAACAAGCAAAATTATGTTTAAAACCTTATTATAAAAGAAATTATATTTTAAAACCTTATTTACAAAAGTATTTATGTTTTCTTAATATGTAATTATGGATTTATATAAATTCATTTACTTGTTTACAAACTATTTAATTTAAGAGATATTTTAAAAAGAAAGTTTATTTAAAACCATATATACACACTTATAACCATTTTAATTTGAGCATTTTAAAAGAAGACAAAACAAAGCTTGTTTAAATTCACAATTCATACATATATATTTATCAATAGATTTAATTAAATTTCAAACAATCCAAATTATAACATATATCTATATATATATTACAATTTGAAAAATTCATCTTTTATTTAAACAAAAGATTTCTATTCACAATATATATAGCAAAATTTACATTATAAATAGATTAAAACTTTATTAATTTTAACAATAAAATCTTATCAATATTGCCAGATTCAATATTTATTAACTTTTAAAAGATTAAATTATCAATTTAAATTAGAATTATAAGGGAAGATTATCAATCCAATTAAATTATTAATACAGATTATTAAATTTATATTACCCAAAAACCCGGGATATCACATTCCTCCCCCCTTAAAATAATTTCGTCCCCGAAATTAAAAGCAAAGTTAATTTAATAATCCAGCAAAGATTTTAATTTCAAACACAAACCTATCATCCAATTCCTATCAATCAAAGCAACCCATCAAACAATCAAACAAACCTAGCTAACTATTCTGATATAAATCAGAATAGACTTCATAATACTATCTCGAGTTTCCCCGAGTATAAATCACCGGGAGACTCGCTCTACAGAAGCTAAACAAACTACACTACTATGATCCAGAGCTCCTCTCTTCTCTAGATCCACCAATCTAAACAAAATATCAGATCATACTCAAGTCTAGCTCAACTTCCAAATTCAACTGAACTGCAGATTCCACACCAGCAATGCATCATACACGTACTCCCTCAGAGATACGTGAAATACAATGAATTCCAGATATCCAACTGGCCATTCAATCCTGTAGACAAGGAACTACGTACTCCTCTCGAGAACACAGGAAAATCAAAAATACTTTTGGAGCTAACTTTCCAGACTTACCAAATCTTATAGTTCTTTAATCGGAGAAAAACTTAAACAACTTCCAATTTCCAACTCCGAATTCCAAACTCCGTCTTATATCTGCCTAACTCATCAGACGATCCCGAGCTACCTCATCTCTTCCCGATCAACTTAACCTTTGCTGATGCTTCTTGAAACAACTGGACCAAGAACAAAATGATTTCCAAATCCTATCAACAAGATGATATTCCAAAATCTACTGAAATCCACAAACTCTACTCCACAAGCAATAGAAGACTGAACTTCCTTCTTCCAGATTCCAGAAAATTCTATACACACTTAGAAATTCACATAAACTTCTTGTAGAAATCTGAGGTTACTTCCTTTCTTGCACAGCTACTACCTTTGCTTTCGCTGCACAACTCTGATTTGAAATAGATGAGAATGTCGATGAACTCGAGCACAAACTAGATCCACAAACAAGCGGAAACATTGGTTATCTTAAAGACATAACCAACTTCTCAAAGAATAGACGAGTCCTCGGTCAAGGGTACTGTCTTCAGCTATCCTTGGCTAGAGGAAACTCGAAACTAGAAGCAGAAGAGAAAACACAGATACTCCATAAAATTCTAAGATACTTCACCAAATCCTTCTCTAGGAACCAAATCGATATAAACTAAATCTTTGACCTCTTCGATAACTTTTACTTCCTCTTGAGATGTCTCAATTTCATACAAAAGATTACTCAAGATGAACTCTCAAAATAATCGCAATTCACTTTTGCGATCCTACCTAGTTCGGATTCCAAAGAAACTGTTCTCTCTTTACTAATTAAAACAGCCTTAAACTTTTCCGAACAAGGTTAACCCTTCAAGAAAAACTTCACCATCTACTCGGACTGCTGATAGAAGAACCACAAAGATTCCGGAACCATCGAAGAAACGAACCACACTGCTGTTTCCAAACTCTATCTCGACAGCACACCGAACACTCCGAGCTGCACTGCTATCACAGCTAACCAAGAACTTCTAATCCAAAGGCTTCTCAAAACTAAAATCATCAACAAACCTCTCAACGAATCTCCGAGATGGCAGACATCCAAAAGAAACTCGGGCTCCAAACCAATCGCCAATAACTTACTCTTCTTAAGGGAACAATGAGACCATGTCCGAAGAACAACTAATCGACCTTAGTCCCATACTTCAAAATAGACAAAACTCTCTTACTTGATATCAGATAATTCCTATACAGTCGAGTCTTTCCTGCGGTAGACATCAACTGTTCCTCCAATACCTTCTTAATCTTGTTCCAAAAGAAAATCTCCTTCGGGAACATCCATAGATACTGCGTCTTATCACACAGCTACTCCTTCCTGAAGTCGCCAAGCTACCATCACTTACTTCTGCACAACTGATAGATTCAACTCTAGAAAATCTGCTCACCCGAGCTCAACCAATCTTACATTCCAATAATGGACTCCGAATCTTGAAAAGGATTTTCTTCAGAGATCCGAGACATCCTTACTCCATACTGCCAACTTACTCGAGACGATATTGGGTTTACAGTCTCGATATATACTTCCAACCTCAAACATTCAAACTCCAACTATTGGTAATTGTGTTACACACACTACCACCTTATCTACCTTTATAACTTATATTGGAAAACCCGAACAGGTAACCCAATAAATAGGTAGAAATACATAAATATATATATTTAAAATGATATATTTTTTTTTATATAGAAATTATTTCTGGGTAAAATTATTTCATCTACCTCTTTAAAACAATATTGTGTCCGTTGGCCTGGTTCAAGTGTTTAGAGATCCATATCAATAACGTTAGCTACTCGTATTGACCAGAATCCATATACCACTCAACCGATCAATTAACACAATATAAAATCATTTTTATATAACTAACAATTACGCGCTCTCAAGATAGACATCACTTCAGAGCCTAGGTATTCACTCAACCTACTGCTCTGATACCAACTGTCACGACCCGGCTTTCTATGCCCAGAAAGACGTATCGTGAATTAAGAAAGAAAGGGATAGAAGAAGAAAAGAAAGAAAAGAAGAAAGAACAACAACATCAGAAACTCACAGCGGAACGAATGAAATATAATATATCATATAAAATATTACATAGTATCATATACATCAGAGTTACACAACTTATACAACACATATTAGACAGTTATAAACATCTGTCTAATTCATACAACTCAAGTATCACAGATACAGACACAACATATACACAGCGGAATCATCATATATCTACACGGTGAAGCCTCCTGCTCCAAATCTCCTCCAGAATTCGTCAAAGCTAACCTGAATCCCTCGACTACTCAATACAATATTGAGTACCCAAGAGTTTAATAAAACAGAAAATAAACACTTGGGTCAGACATGGGTCTGGTGTGAGTAAACGGTTAGATTGCTTAACTTTGAAAACTTTTGAAAACAAAAGTATCACGTAAGACTCCCCACAAATAAACATGGGTAAGTTTTTACCTTACGCTAACTAAAACGTTTGATAGGAAATCCGATTGTATTATAATAGGGTCTAGGGTTTTCAAGTAAAATACAGAAATAGCTGAAATGCTTACATCTCACATTCCAACATAGTTGGGCACAACTAATACGTACGGCACTTATTGGAGTTTGGATTCCATACAATGGCAGGGCTACTGGGGTACCGCCCGTCACAGTACGTGGCCTAGATCACCGTACCGAGGAGTACGCCCGCTCCCCTGCAACACAAAGCCGGAACCATCCCTTACTGGATAATTCCGAACAAGATAACCCCGTAGTTGGCGCGACCAACCACACACTAAGCCGAATAAAAAGAAAAGGGACCTCTAGACAGGGATCTATCTTGCTCTCAGTGGGTGCTACCCACGAAGCCTTGCTGCACCTCCCCTGTTTTAGCCATTCCCGGTTGATGAGGCTTGAGGTTACGATTACCTTTAATCAGAACATATCACTTAGAATGCTCATCGTCCGCCTGACGATGTGCTGAAAGCATTCAATCCATACAAGTTCGTTCCGGGTTCGAACGAAACCGAAGGCATTATCTCGTTACACTCGTTTTGGAATCACCCTCAGAGTTAACGACAATAACCCTTGCACTCTGAATCTTCATCTTCACTTGAGATTCACGACCTATCGTAAATTTGGATCGATGTGGTATTCGGGTCTCCAGACCTGGAATACCGGTATACGGAAACCCGATCCCGGTCTCATCGAAATCCAAAACGTATCTTTTAAGGCCAAGTTGTTTAAAGGTTTAAACATTTAAACTTATTCAGGATGATATAAATAGATAGATAAATCACATTATCACAATTGATAATTCATATCAACATTCATCTCACAAAGCAGCATATATCATATATATATCAGAGATATTCAAATCATCCAATATCAACCAATCACCCAATATCAAACATCCAGTATTAATCAATTATCTAAACAGAATTGATTAACTCTAATCAATTTAATTAACCTTTAATTAAATTAATTACTATCCTTTAATTACTTGGATTACCTTAATCCTGCTTACTTGCATTAATTAATTACAAATTAATTAATTAATCATCTCTTAATGATCTTCCCTAATTAATCTTCCTTGATTAATTATACTTTAATTACATTCAAGTAATTATTCTTAACCATATACAGTAATTAACCTTTAATTACTATCATTAATTACAATAATTAATGAACCTTCATTAATTAATTAACTATAATTAATTATATTAATTCTTAATTAATTACAATTAATTAATCATACTTAAATTAATTGCTTTTATTAATCAACCTTGATTAATTAATAATCCTCTAATTACTTCATTAATTAATTACCTTCTAGTTAATTAAATAATTAATCTTTAATTAACTACATTCCTTAATTAACCTTAATTAATTATAAACAGTAATTAACCATCTTTTAATTACTTAACCTTAATTAATTTCTTCTTAATTAATTATATTAACCTTGATTAATTAATCTAATTAATTAATCTTTAATTACTTCATTAAGTAATTATTAATCAATTTAAATTTAACAAATAATCCTTAATTAATTACTTTATTAATTAATTACTTTTAATTAATTACACTTAGTAATTAATCTTAAATTAAAAACAATTATTTAATCACATTAATTAATTAACTAAAATAATTAAGTAATTAACTCTTAATTACTTACATAAGTAATTATCTTCTAATTACTTCATTTAAATGATCTCGATTACTTTCTTAATTAATTACTTAACAAATAATTAATTCCATCATTTAATAATTCTTAATTAATTACTACATAATTAATTAACTCAAAAACAATTTATATTAATTAATTCCTTAATTAATAACATCATGTGATTATTCATTAATCACTTCCACTTTAATTACTTCCATGAGTAATTCCTCTAATTACTTCCACTTTAATTTCTCTTTTCTTAATTACAAGGAATAATATTTAAGTTTTATAAATTTGTTTACCTTCATAAGCTCGTTTATAGTTTAAGGTCTAATTTCTTTTATTCAACTCAATTTCACTTTGCAACATTTTCTTTAATTCTACAGTACAAAATATTATAGAACTAACTAAACAAACAACCTATAATATTCGAGATAACTCAGCAATTTAAACTTACGCAGCGAAACCCAAATCAAACTCAAGATAAACCCAGAAACTACTCGCGCCTATCCCAAAGCAAACCCAGCGACTCCCTGTACCCAAACCCGAGTCAATCCCTCTAAAACCCCGAGTTGTCTTCGAGTCCTCGCGACATCACCTACTCCGAGTCTTCCACGCGATATTCACGAGAGCGTCCCGAGTTTCCCCTTCGTCTTCCCCAACGAAAACGTCCAGACACCCAACGTGCACACGTGCACGTGGTGCACTTGCACCATCGCCTCCGACCACCAACGTTCATCGCGACCATCCCCATCAGTCCCATAAACCCACGCGAGCATGAATTCAAACCCACATCGATCAAATAACACGCGAGTTAAAATTTCGATCACTGATCGAAAAACTGAACGCACATTCGACCACAAACCAACCAATCGCCGACAATCATGACGCCTGGAACCCATGGCTCTCCTACCAGAGCAACGCCGCATCTCCACACCTCTATCCCCCATCTCGCGATCGCTTCCGGTCCCCTTCCCATGCCGTAAACGTCACGACATTCAAACCGAAACCAAACCAGCTAAAACCCTAAATCGTTCGAATTCGAACAATTCAAACATTTGAAAAATTCGATTGTATTTTTCCCATGATCACAATCAATCAACCCTCCTCCATACCAAAAATCGTTCAACTCCAACATGCGGATCACCACTAATCGCCGATCAACCCAAATTCGAACAAACCCAAATTACGTTCGAATTTCCAAACTAAATTTTTTGATATGCATGCCTAAATTCATGATTTTCCAGTACGATTTCATATATATAATTCAACTTAGAATTTAGAGCAATTGATTTTTAACTTATATTTTAATTTCACTGTATTTTCTTCAATTCGAGGGAAATTTCAAATTATAAAATCCTAGAATTATTTTTAGATGATAATTTACATGATTACAAACAACCTTCATTTACAAATCAAAGTCCAGTTCGTATTCAAAATCAAGATATTGAAATTTTTCTCAGATTTGAAAATTGTTTATAAACACAGTAACAATCCTTTACTCTACAGGAAATTCAAAGCATTCAATTCAACATGCATTCAATTTAAAACAAATATTGCATATAACATTGTTATATCATCACAAAATCACGAAGAAATCTAAGATCAACTGTTTTTAAAATAATTTACCCACCTTTAAGTTAAAGAAGCAGAGAACAACAGAGCAGTGTTTTCCAGGCTTTTAAATTTTGATTTTGCTTGCTGTTGAAATCCCTTGCATGTTGTTTAATGTTGGAACTGAAACTGATGTTGATTCTTGTTTGATATTAATTTCTCCTTAGGTTGATCTTTGAAACAGTTGTTTGATTTACTTGTTGAGTTGCTAGCTTGTTTGATCTCAGGTTGAAGATGAAATCAGGCTATTTTATTTTCTTTGTTTCCAGTTTTTAGTTTATTAGAAAAGAGGAGAAAGAGTTTTGAAAGTGTTTTGAACTGAGAAAATGTTTTGAACGAAAAAAATAGAAGCCAGGTTTCTCTACAACTACATTTTATTTATAAATGTTAAATTCTTAAAGAAAACAAGATAATGCCACTTGTTATATTACTAATTAGACAAATGTTCATTGCATAAGTCCCTTAATTTACAAGTGTTAAACAAGCAAAATTATGTTTAAAACCTTATTATAAAAGAAATTATATTTTAAAACCTTATTTACAAAAGTATTTATGTTTTCTTAATATGTAATTATGGATTTATATAAATTCATTTACTTGTTTACAAACTATTTAATTTAAGAGATATTTTAAAAAGAAAGTTTATTTAAAACCATATATACACACTTATAACCATTTTAATTTGAGCATTTTAAAAGAAGACAAAACAAAGCTTGTTTAAATTCACAATTCATACATATATATTTATCAATAGATTTAATTAAATTTCAAACAATCCAAATTATAACATATATCTATATATATATTACAATTTGAAAAATTCATCTTTTATTTAAACAAAAGATTTCTATTCACAATTTATATAGCAAAATATACATTATAAATAGATTAAAACTTTATTAATTTTAACAATAAAATCTTATCAATATTGCCAGATTCAATATTTATTAACTTTTAAAAGATTAAATTATCAATTTAAATTAGAATTATAAGGGAAGATTATCAATCCAATTAAATTATTAATACAGATTATTAAATTTATATTACCCAAAAACCCGGGATATCACAAAGGCTGGATAGGAGCGACCATCCGTAATTGGCCTTACACTAATATCGGTTATCTCGATAGGAGTGGTATATACTTTTTATTTTTCATCTATTATTTATTTACTCCCATCGACATATCCAATTATCAATATAAAACAAACTACGATAGTTCATAATAGTTTAGGACATTAGATATAACAATAACGCAGATAATATAAATGCGGAACACAGATTAACAAAAATCTCATATATATATATATACTCGATGTCAGTTAATACATAGTTGACACAATACATATGATACAACTACAACTGTCGACTCTAGAAGTTATATATACAAGTACATTATCGACTAATATACATGAATACATATCATTCGATACAATGACACGACTACTACAAAATGACTGACAACTTCAGAAGATGTGAAAAGTCTTCAATCCCGAACAGCAACTCAAAGAAAGAAATCTACAACCTGAAATACTCGGGTCTGACCCGAGTATTACATTCAAAAGAAAATAATACACGGGTCAGTCTAATTCAAACTCAGTTATTAGTGCATAGCAGCAATAATAATCAGGTAGTCAATAGACGATAATCACAGAAATCTCGTATATCCAACTCTCGATACGAGAATTGGATAACGATAAATATAACACTATATAGTGTTAATCAGCAAATCAGCAATCTCAAAAGATCAATCAAATCAAATTTCTATGTGGCTGCAGTACACGCACGCGTGCACTGCCTCGCCACACAGTACTGGAAATCATCAGGACGGTGAAAACTAACAGCAATCAAAACTGTAGAAGTCAACATAAATAAACTGACAGGGTCAAACCCGGGTCTTTGAGACCGGATTCAACTCAGGTGTAATTCGAAAATCAAATTCGAATGCATCAAGACAGCTACATACAATCAACACAAATCCAGACCAGGCAGACCAAAGAATAGCCATATACAAAGCTGCAGGAGTATACAAATACTCAAGGCAAAAGCAACAATCCAAAACAAAGAATCACATCACTGAAACAAGGATGCACCAGTAAAACAGCATATCAAATGCCAAAGTCAAAGCAGCATACAAAATGAAACCAGTCAACTTAACATGAATGCAAAACTACCACCAGACCAGAATTAAGAGCTCCAACATGTATATGCAGACAACCAAATACAAGCACTTACACAAGTATCAGACTAAAGTACATAATGAAGCAAACCATTGACTCAAGTACACCAATGACAACAATAGATCAAGCCGTAACAACATCAACATCTACAACAGCAATGTATCCAACAGGTAAGTGAAGAACAAGTGAAGCATCTGTGTGAAGCCGAGTGGTACAGGACTAATGTATCAAAGTCAACAAACTCTAAGCAATAGGCCAAAGTCAGGTATGCTAAGGAAATGCCAAACTCCAAAACCAAGGCAAGTACAAACAACTACACATCAAAGTCTAAAGTTACACTGAACCGGTAAATGGTGAGGTATTATATTTCAAGTCAAACGGTGAAACAGAAGTACTCAGGAAACCCAACCATGTAGACAACAATGTCTGTCCACAATGCAACCAGGATCAAGATAGGAGTATCAGACTACAAAGAGGACAGAGCAATGAAGACTGCAAGGGAATACACATGTCCAAGCTAAAAGACATAAATACAATGTGCTCTGCCTCAACAACAATAGGAACCAATGCACAATGACACAAGAAAATGCAATGAATCACAAGTACGAGAAGTATGAACCAGTTCAATGTGGGATGCAACCATAGCCCAAAGTATATACATGAAGTGAAGTCGAAACAGAGTCAACTAAATGACATTGGAAAATGTAAACAACATATATGGTCAAATGCAGACCTGATTATCAACTGCAGATATGCACAGTTGAAGGAATTCTACACAACCAGACTTCAACCAGAATCAAGAGAGAATTCAAAGAAGAAGTTTTGAACAAAGATAATTGTAGTGTGAATTCGACTTTACATGTATACACACATATAACAGTATGTATGAACACATATGAAGTCTCCCAACATAAATAAACAGCGAGTTGCAAAATCCAACAGAGGCGATTTCAATTTAAATTTTGGTACGAACTAAAATCAAGGCAACAGTCGAGGTCACAGAGACGAAATCAATATCGTCTAAATCAAACTCAAACAGTGATGAGCAAAAAGAAACGACAGTTCAAAACTGATTTGAGAAGCAAGTTTCAATGTAGCTGTCTGGATCAAAGGCAGTTTTGTCTTCTCGAAATTACTTTAAAAACGACCGAAGATTCAATCCAACGAATTCAACCCAAAGTCAGTTTCATATCAAAATTCAACTTAACCATGAACAATTACACAAGTCAGAGGCAAGCAACACGAATTCGAACGAGTCCAACAAATCACAGCAAGACATAATCGTAGTCAAAATGTAATTAAGTCATATGTGTCTGCGAAACCAAGTCGAAGCATAGTATCGTCTATCAAACAAAAGCCCACAAAAACCAAGTGACCGAAGTCACAACAAAAAATCGAACCCAGGCAGATAAATAAATAAAAACCAACATCGAATTAAATTCGAACGATCTAAGAGTGAAGTAGATGTGAGTGGTAGTTCACTCACCTTTGATGACGAACTCGTTCATGTGGGGGCGTTCGACCACCTGAAGCAGCCGAGAATCCAACCGAAGGCAAACGATACTAGCGGCGCTTCACAAGAATAACCCTTATTCGAAGAAAAGAGGAACGAAGCCCTAATCTCCAATCAACGAGGAACGAGGTCGAACGAGGCTGCCATTTTCTTCTTGGTTGCTATAAGCCCTAGCTTCGAAAGAGAGACGAACGAGAGACAGAGCCACCATTTGATTGAAGAACGAATCGAACGCCGCCATTAATTTTTTTTTTCTTCGTTCGAATGTTTTTAATTAGGGTTCGACTGAGAAATGGTAAAAGGGGGAAACGGGTTGAATAGATTGAAAAGGGAACGGCTATTTGCCTTTGTAAATTTTCACGGCCCAATGAAAAATAGACCACTATTTAAATTTTTAAAGCACATCAACACTTAACAGGTTTTTCGAAAGAGTTTCAAACTGGTTTTAAAATTCCAAACAGCCATTAGCTAGGAAAGGTAATCGTCCAGAGATGATAAATAATCGGTATGCAATACCGGGTTGTTACATTTAAACTGGAATTTCTTTTCTTATCTAAAAGCTTTTATCATTTGAAAACAACAGTTTTCAATTTGGAAATCTGATTCATTCATACTAGTTGAAATCCTTGGTTTAAATTCAAATTCCCAAATTAATACTTTAAAATGGTTTAATTCATACAAACACATTTATATCATCCTTTATCCCTAGTTTCCAAATCATAGATTTAATTTCAAACTTGAATTCAAATTAAAATCTAATTATTTAAATTTTCAAAAACTCGGTTAAGTTATTCAAAATAACTTTTATATTTGAAATTCCATTTCAAAAGCGTTTCACTTTAAACCCCAAATTTCTAATTTCAAAATCAATTGAAAATAAAATTTCAATTTCAAAACATTAAATTTAAATTATCTGTGACTTAACCGATTTCCACGTGAAATCCATTTTTGTGTGTGTATAAGTGTAGTCCAGGGGTTCAACACAATAGTGCAACACGATGAATCATCACAGATCAAATATAGAAATATAGTTGATAAACGATATAAACTATATCGCTTATCTTTCATGCACAGATCACAGATATATATAAATTTCAGATAAATAAACTGCAGTAAAGATTACACACAAATCAGAATATATCACAAAGCATCACAGATCTGGAAATATCAAACAATTCAATCATCCAATCAAATCCAAATATTCATAAGTAAGGTCAGTTAATTATCTGATTTATTCAAATTAGATTAATTACTTATGAATTTCTAATCTGGGTTAATTAATCATTAATTAATTACAAACCAATATAATTAATTATCCTTTAAATCATTTACTAACTAACCATTAATAATTAATAAATTATCCTTAATTAATCACATTGATTAATTAGCCCTTAATTTATTATCTTTCCTTAATCACTTTCATTTATTTATAATTCCTTAATGACCCATTAATTATTTAATTTATTCAAGTTTTTAAATGTAACTTAATTACCCTTTAATTATTTATTAATTAACATTCAACCATTAATTCAAAATCCAACCTTATCAAATTAATGATTCTTAACTCCAAATTAATTATTTCTAATTAATTTACTTAAAACTTAATTTATGAGTTTAAAACTCATAATTACTTAATAAATCCAGTTATCAATTTTATCAATCCATTTTAATTAACTTATTAATTTAATGAAATCAAATCATTAAATTCAAACTTAAGGATTTTTAACTAAATTCCTTTTTAAATTTCACATCTTTAAAGTATATTTTACTTTTAAACTTACTTCCACTATTTAAAGTTATAAACTTAATCCATTTTCAAAACTTAAGATTCAAATTTAAATTTGAATTTAGACTTAAAATCTTAATTTAAACTGGGTTTAAATTTGTTTCAGATTTTATATTGTATTTTGAAATAAAGAAACTGCCAAGCTATATTTTTACAAAAGCCTGGAATACAACATACTCAAATCGACCAACTGCTCCGAGTCATCTCTTCCCCTACTTCGAGTATCACACTCGAATAACTCGAGTAATACCCGAGCCCACTCATCAAATCCTTCGAGAAGAACAAGGCCTGAACCCAGACATTCGTGTGCACGTGCACACTTCCTCCGCTCTGCTCCGATCATCACCACGATCTCAGGCAGGTCGCCGATGATCCCCTCACGCCATGCAACCACCCAGTTCCATCAAATAACCACGAAATCGAAAACGAGTGCAACTCGAAGCCTAGAAGCCACAATCCGGTTCCACGTTCGCCTGGAAATCATCTTCGTTCACGAAATTCCGACCACCATCACCCTTGAAATCTCGGCCACGTCTTCGATTATACCAAAGCTTCCTCCCCCCAGAGTTTCGTTGAACTCGGTCATCCCTAGGAGTCGTGCCGATCGAAATACCTACCCTAACTAAAACTAGGGTTAAAAACTAGAAACATCCACCGTTGCCACCACGATCAACTACTCCTCCATCCACTATTTTTCCTGCAATCACCAGTACTCTAGCCACCTCCACCAATGACCGCGACACCCAGTTCGACTTTGATCGCCGGAATTTGGCGAAAATGCTAATTCCGTTCAACTCACATTTTCTCCTAATTTAATAAACTAAAAATCCTGAAAGTATTTTCTAAAATCATGAATTTCAATTTCGAATCGGGTTATGAAGTCGAAACACAAATCTAAGATCATCGATTTTTTTTGACATATACATGATTTTCACTGTTTATTTATATTTTCCAGATAATTTCAAAATAACTCTTCTCAGCAATATTTTTAGGAACTAAGGCTTGATCTTACAAACAATATTTGCTCAGATTCTAAGGCCTAAAAAGAATTTGAGAGGAAGCTTCTGATTTTTTTTGGAAATGGGTTTGCTAACCTGTAACTTAAAAACAGAGATACCTCCCTGTACATAGATACATATACAAATTCAAATACATGAACAAACAAGCATATTTAGTCATTCATGCAAACACCTTATAACACTACTTCATTCATTGATCAAAATATAACCATATCTAGGTTTAAACAGGTGATGATTGTTCACAGGCAACAAAGTATTTAAAGGTGGAAAATTTGCTCACTGATTTAAAAGCAGAGAAGAAGGATTTGATTATTTTGGGTCTGTGATTAGAACAGTGGCAAGATATGTATGTATACATATAGTCAATGATTACTGAGACATGCAAGCATTTATCAACATCAACAAACAAGCACATCCAGACAAGGCACAGATTTTTAGAGACAAATTTGTAAATCAAGATTTGCTCACCTTATCATGATAAACAGAGAGCTCTTTTTTTTTTGTTTGAAAACAGGAAACTTGAACTTGCATATATGGTTGTTGTTGATTCCAGAAAATTTGAAATGGCTTTGAACTTGAACACTGAAGTGTTTGAACTGAAGTGTTTTGCTTCCTAGTTGATTTCCAGGTTTCATTTGTATTTCCTCTATTCTTTCTTTTACTTAGGTTGCATTTGTATAAACTTTTAGAAACTGGATTTGTAAAGCTTTTGTAATACGAAATGGAATGAGATAGTTTGATAACTAAACAAGTATACTCATTTGTTTACTGTTCTAGTACACGAAAAATTCAGAGATTTTTATCTCTTTGGGGCTGAAAGGAAACATAGCATTTCTTTATACAAGGTGATATTAGCTTGTACTAAAGTTATGGGCTGAAGTGACTTTGTATGTTATTTTATACATTTTATTCCTTTTTGCTTGTACATGTTGACCATGCTATCTAATTTTTTTTCGGCTGAGAGATATTGTATGCTAGAGGTAGTAGCATTGATCATTATCTATCTTGTTTATAGATATAAATATATTTGCACTGTTTTCTTTTACAAGCTAACGTATATATTTGCTTTGTTTACTTGTACATTTTGTTTATGCTTGCCTACAGGTTATTATATGCTGTACAAAGAATTTTTTTCTTCTCCTTTTACTTCTCTGTTTTGTTTACTTCTTGCTTGTTTCCTTCATGCTTTATATTTTATTTGTTTGCTTTGTACTGGGGTATTATTTTTAAGTTTGTACAATGTTTTTACTTTAATACCAATTATTTTGTATTTCTTTACTTATGCTTGGATTTATTTTGTTTGTTACTTTACTTTGTTTTGTTTACTTTGCATATTTATTTACAACTTTGTTTCATATTGTAAGTGTTGTTTCTTTTCTCATGGCTTAATAATATAAGTAGATTTCTATTTTAATTTATTTGTTTAACTTACATTTATTTCCTCGTATTATCTTATAAACTCAATTATTTATTTCACTTTAATATTTATTGCTTTATATTAAATTTTATTTCTAACATAAATCATCAATTTAAATAATTATTATTACAATTTATCTTTGGCCCATTTATTTACAATTTAAACTCAAGTCAAAATATATAACTATACATTTATTATTTTCAAATTCACTCATATCTGAATACGGGGAAACTCGCTCCACTAAATCAATTGGTTTTACAAAATTTTATCCAAAAATTTATTTAATTACTCAATTTAATCCAAAAATCCAATAAATTATTAATTTAAATTAAATTTAAATTTTGGGGTCGTTACAGGAAACGCTGGCGAAATTTTTCGGAAATTTAGGGAGTTAGAAAAATTTTGAGAAAATTTTGATAATTCCAGATTTGGTTTCAAATTCAAATTTAAATTGTTTAAGGGATATTGATTGGAACTAATAGATAAGTTTGGGAAGTTAGAAGAGGGTTAATGTATCTTTAATAAAAAGGTTTGTTTTGGGTATTGTTAAAGCAGTTGGTTTTGGGAAGTGGTTGAAACTATTTGATTTTGGGAAAATAGTTAAAGGGTAACGGACCATTCTTCCTAACTGGTAATTTCGGGGACGAAATTCTCTTAAGTGGGGAGGAATGTGACAACCCGGAATTTTTGACATTTGAAATTGGAATATTTAATTGATTTTAAATATTTGAATGTAAATTGTTAGCTCGAATTTCAAATATCAATATTTATTGGATAATTTAATTTTTGAATTAAACAATTGAAAATAGGGTAAAATAGAGAATCCTGAGTTTTGAGCTTGTTAAAAATAATTTGAAGGCTTATAAAATTTGTATTGATCATACTGAAGATAGTTAAAATGTTAAATTTAATTTAAAAAGTGTTTTGATCAGTTTTGAAAATATATTGTTTAAATTGAATATAAAAATAGACTTCCGAGGCACAGTCTCGGAATTCGACGAAACCAGTTCCATTGGATCCGTAATAGTGTATTATTATCAGATTTCAAATTTTGTAGCATTTGGAGTTGTTGTGTGAGCGTACGATATATAAACGGGTTGAAATTTATATCGAAAATTCAATATAATAACCGGTTCAAAAAGCTATCTTCTCCATACGATCGAGTTAGGCCTCGAAACCTTTTCCATTGCATTCGGAATAGGGGTATAACATTATAAACGCCTAGCGGCAAGCCTCGATAGGATGTCAAAATTTTGAGTTGCGATTTCGAGACGTTTAAATTTAAATAATACTATATATATATATATATATATATATTGTTTGTTGTTGAATAGTCAAACATCTTCACACCAGAAATATCTCACCTCTTTTCAAAACACTATGGCTAATCTTCTCCTACACGCCACTTTCTATTCAATCTCTAGATAAAAGAAACCAACCCTCATTCCTCCTCTTCAACTCTGAAAGAAATTCGAAAAAAAAGAGGCAGATTAAAAATCAAATCGCGTTCTTTTCCTCCTCCTTTTTTTTCTTTCTTTCAATTCAAATTGAAATCGAACATCCTAGTTTTATTTTATAAATCGTTCAAAAACAAGCAGAAACAAAAACTCAAACGAGAGAAATACGCGTTCTTCTTGACTTCTTCTTCCTCCCAAATCAATTCGTTCCTTCTGAAAATAAGTGGCCGAGCAATCGATTGAAAGGATATGAAATTCATTGTCGATCAAAGAAGGGAAGGACCATCGAAGTTCGGAAGGCGCGATTGGAGTTACTTGGGCTGGGTAGTGAGTCGATTGGCACGCGTTGACGAGGAAACCAAAGCGGGTTGCGACAACGTCATGGTGGGTGGCGATGTCAGAAGCGCCGTGCGAAGAGAGGTGCTCGCCTGTCGTTGCTGTTTGGCTTGCTCGAAGGGTGGATTGGTGAGTTAGGGATTCAAGCAACTTCGATTTAGGGCAAGCATCTCGCGGCAGCTCGGATTATCAGTGAGGTATATTAACATTGTTTTTTTTAAAATGTTGATTTCAAAAACAGTAAAGTTAAATATATATGTACATATAGGATTCAGAGAAAAAAAAATTCAACTGTAAACTGTTTAATTCAATATGTATAGATAAACAGAAAATGTGTATATATATATAAGATGTGGGAAAAATATATATATTGGGAATCAAATGTTGAAGGATATAGGAATTTTAAATGATGGGATAATCTATATATAAATTAGGTTTTTTGAGATGTATATGGATTATTTTTATAAAAGTATATGTATATATATGGTTTCAAATGGAAAATAGATATATACATTTTAAATTTACTAGTTGGTTTAAATTAATCTATTTAATTATTCTAAGAAACTAAAAAGGGAAATTTTTTGGTTTAAAATTAAATTAATAAAATCATTGGTTAATTAAATTTATCCAATAGGAATTTACTTGTTCGATTGGTTCGAATATTAATAAACTGTATAAATGTTTATTCAAGGTCAAAAATGGGAAAACCAAGGCAATAGGGAAGTGGATTGCAAATAAAAAGCAAGGTGACTTAATCTCACTCATGTGGTTGCTATTTAAATTTAAATGGTTAAATTTAAATAATTGATTGAATGATTGAATTGGTTTGATGTGCTATATTATATATATAGTAGTATATATAGTATATATTGGAGTTGTTGATATTCCCGCATTATATAGCGGATGAGACCCTATGCGCCGCATAATAGCGGATGATTTTATATAAATCCCATATACCGCGATATTCCACCTCGAAGTGGAATTGGTATTGTACTAACGTTTGTGGATGCAGGGAAACAGGTTGAAGGGATCCAACTGGATTCCTCAAACAAATTTATTTAGATTTGTTTAATATCCTATGTTATGATATTCTGTGATGAATTATATTGATAATTTGAAATATTGGATATTATGGTCTGATTGAATACATTTGAGTATAATGAGTTACCAAAATAAATAAATTGGATTTTGGGAAAGAAAATAAAAGAGAAATCTTTAAGTAAATGATTATAGAAGTTTGGATAAATTTAAGGTTGAATTAAAAGGGAATGTTTAATAAAAAGGGGAAATAATGAATTTTAAACTTAAAGTGATATAATTTAAAGTAATAAAGAATTTACTTTAACATTTCAAGGATTAAATTTTATTTAAAAGGATAAAAAGGAATTTGGGAAATATGAAAATTGGTATTCAACTAAAAGGATTTCTAATTGTAAATTAAGAAATAAACACTGAAGTTAATGGATTCTGAAGTAAATAAGTAAGTAAAATAAATTTATTTCAAAATGGAAAAATCTTGAAATCAAATTTGGAAATTGATATAAGTGTTTAAAAATTCGAAATTTGGAAGAGAAATGAGATTTTGGAATTTATAAACTGGGTTATGAAGTGAAATAAAATATCGGTGGATATTTGAAAGTATAAATTCAAGGTGGGAATTTATAAAGGAATGTAAACGTGTTAGAAATAAATGGTGATTTATTTTTAAAGGATGTGAAAGAGAAATGTATTTCTCTGGATAACCAAGTACGTTTTCAAAAGCAAATTTAAAGTATAAATTAAAGGTTTAATGTAGTTTTAAAAAGCATGTTTTAGAAAATTGATTATTTCTAAATGTTAAATCCGAATGTAAGATTTTCAAAACCTATTATTGTAATAATTATATAAAAGTGACTTGGTATTATGTTTAAAAGAGAAATTTAGTTTATATTTATAAAGTGGTTTTATTCTAAATTTACTTAAAGTATATATTTTAGTAAAGTATTAAAAGTAGTTTTAAATTTCAATGTTATAAAGTATATTTATAATAAAGTGTTTTTAAATTATTTTAGAAATCTAAAAGTATTTTGTACTTGGTGTTTCAGTGGAAATAAATATTTAGGAAAATGCATTCCATGAAAGGAAACTGTTTTGGAATTGTTTCAAAGGGGTTTGAAAATAGAAATATGTCTCGCGAAGATATTTTGAGATAAATAAATAATTTGGGAGAATTATTTATTGTTTGATGGATGTTTGTGAATGTTAATTGATAGTTAAATAACCGACTATCAATATTGGCCAATGCGCTGATCATTTCGAAGAGACCGGGATCGGGATTAATTTCCCGAAAACCACTTTGATCCGGTTTGTACGTTTCGTGGAAACGATTTCGAAGTCGAAGATGGAGCAGTGAAGTGCAAGGGCTAGTAGCTACTAATCCTGAGGATATTTCCAAAATGGATGTAGTAGGAGTAGTGCCTTCGGTTCTGTTCGAACCCAGGACAGACTTGTATGGATGAATGCTTTTGGAACATCGTCAGCGGACGATGGGCATTCTAAGGGATATGTTCTAAAGGTAACGCTTAGCCTCGAGCCTCATCAACCGGGAATGACTGAAAATCAGGGGTTATGCAGCAAGACTTCGTGGGTCGCACCCACTTGAGAGTAAGGTCATCCCTGTCTAGATGTCCCTTTTTATTTCGGCTTAGTGGTGCGGTTGCTGAACACAACCGTGGGGTGATTTTATTCGGAATTATCCAGTAAGGGATGGTTCCGACCTTGTGTTGCAGGGGACTTAGGGTGGGTCCTCGGTATGCTGATCTGGACCAGGTACTGTGACAGGTGGTACCCCAGTGCCTAGTCATTGATGGAAATCTATTCTCCCTACGTGCCTTGTACGGTATTTGTTTGTATTACCCACTTTGTGGCTAGTATGCTGGAATTTAATTATATAACAATTTCAGCTATTTGAATAAGTATTTGTATATAGACACTACTATAATATCAAAGGATTTTAATAAAAAGTGTTTTGGCTATCGTAAGGTAAAAACCCGACATGTTTATTTGTGGCGTGGTCTTACAAGATGCTTTTGATTTCAAAGGATTTTGAAACTTTAATAATTAATTTGAGTGTGATGTGTACTCTGATGATGTATTATGTAAACAGATATAGTTTTAATTTGTGTAAAGATCAGTTGTTATCTATTATATTTTATTCCGGTGCGATGTGAGATTCTGATGTTGTTGTTTCCTATTTTCTTCTTCTTCCTCTTCTTCTTAACTCAAATGGTTCGTATTTTTGTTCTTCTTGAGTTCATTAATGGAGATTAATGTCAATTTAAGGGGTACGGATTTGCGGGCTGTTACAGACTATAACATTCTTGTTATTGTAAATAGTCTCAGGAAATTGAAAAGTTTGGTTTATAACACTTGGTTATTATTAATAACTTGTTTACTTTATATAAATAAAAGATCTTATCATTTAAAATCAGCCTTTTGTTTGAATAAATGAGTTTGGAAAATTTTCTAGTAACTAGTTTGAAATCAAAGACTAGTAGTAAGTTTATGGAGTTGGTTTTCAGATTATTTTAAAAAGACTTTGTTTTATGCAAGGGATATCTTCGTCGGTACCATTAATCAACATAAAAAAAATATGATAAGCGGTGCAAAAAGTTGAATTTTTTTTGAAAGTGAGTCATCTTAAATTTATTTAGCACTGAAGCACGATGAGTGGACTTTCCTCTATCTGTGAGATCTATAATCGGAGTGTTTTAACTAAGGCAAGGCCAGGTGTAACCAGTGCCCTAACTTACATGGCTTCGATTCTATGCGAGGGATAGAATAGTCGAATTGTCGGAAGTGTGATAAGTATAAGGGAGTTAATTTTGATAAATAGGTCATGATTAATTAAGTATGTGGAAGTTACTTCATCTTATACTTGACAGTAAATTTCGAGGTATGGAAGCCCATTTCTATCTTTGAGAGTTTAAGGATGTACATCGAGGCAAGGGTAATTCTCTAACTTGTCCAACTTTGTTGTTAATCAAGGGATAACATGGGTTAGAAAGAGAAAAGTGGGTACAAGTATATGATGTCTGATTTTCCATATGCACACTATATACTTACACTAGATAGTGGTTTGTCCACTATTGATAACTTGACCTATTTTATCTTAGGAATTATAAGAAAGCTTCATGATTTCATACGGTTTGAGATTCCCTTAGGAGAACTCATTCCAGTGGAAAATCCCTCAGTTTAAGGGTGGATATTCGAGACCTCCTTGGGACTTTTATATCGTCTGCTTACTCATGAAAGAACGGAGATTGGGTCAACTAAAAACTATCATTATTGGTCCACAGAGACCAGGGTCTGATAAGCATGAGTTATTTGAAAACCACTTCAGACTGGCATAAACATTTGAAATAGAGATGTCTTGAAGATGATGGAATCAAAAACGGTGTTCTTTGGAGTGCAAGGGCTACTTGCTAATAATCCTGAGGGTGATTCTAAAAAAGATGTAGTTGAAGTAGTGACTTTAGTCTATTCATATCCTAAGCAACTTGTATGGATGAATGCTAGCATTACATTGTTGCCTAAAGGGCAGTGTTAGGACTCCAAGTGGGATTTGCAAAAAAGGTAATCGTTTCCTTAAGCCTCACATCTGGTAATGACTAAAACAGGAGTTGTACTATAACGACCCATAATTTATGTCATTTGAAATTCAGATATTTAATTGATTTTAAATATTAACAAGTAAGATTTGTAAGTCGAATAAATTTAATTTTGAATATAGTGATTTAATTGGATAATTAAATCGACAATTTAATATTTGAAATTGCGTAAATAATTTTAAATTGGGTTTAATGTGTATGAAAATGATTTATAAAGTTATATTAAATCATATTGGAGTTAGAATGATGTTTGTAAACTTTTAAAATCGAATTAAAAGTTAAATTGTAGAAATTGAAGATTTTAATATTTAATTGACTAGTGAAAATAGTCATTTCTCAAACAGTTTCGGATTTCGACGAAACCAGTTTCATCGGATCCGTAATGTTAAATTATTGTAAGGTTTCCAATTTCGTGTCAATCAGATCTACGGTTTGTCCGGGGCAAGCCAAAATGCATAGAAATCGTTTTCGTCGATTTAATTTAAATTTGATCGTTTAATTTCGTAACTCGCACATATGACCGAATTAGCTCCCGAAACAAGTTCCATTGTGTTCGGAACGCGGGTGAAACCTTAGACACGCCAATCGGCACGTTTGATTTCGAGTTCGGAAAATTTGGAGATGAATAGTGTCTTAAATTTTATATAAAAGGACCCCATTATCTTCATTTTTCACAAACCCTATTCTAGCTAGGTCACGGCCGCCATTTATTTTCAATGGCAAGAAAAGCTCGAGATTTCCCCCGTGATTTACTCTCAATCCATCGACAATTACCAGAAACTTTCAACTACAATATTATAGAGTGTAACGAGATCTTTCAATCCATATGGTGATGATGGGTTTTCGAGTATTGTACGAGTAGGATTTGGCTCACGTTCGTCTATTTTTTCGGCGCGATTTTTGAGGTCTACACGCGACCGAGCTTCACGTGCTTTATGGTGAAGGTGGTGCTCGGCTTTGGCTTTGTAATGGAGGTGGCTGATCGACAAATGAGCGAAAGTAGGTCGAGCGAAAATTCGTGGAAGAAGGCGGCTATGGGTTTCTCGCGTACGTTCAAAGCCTAGTAGGCGCCATGGGGAAGAAGATGAAACCCTCAGCAAGATTTCTTCATAACAAAATCAATGGCCAGATTTAAACAGAGGTTGAAAATAAAAGAAAATTGTGAAATAAATTATATTTAAATTCGTTCAATCTTTATAATATCATAACTTTTTGATACGAGGTCCGTTTCGCACGAAACGAATTGCGTCGGGTCCGTATGAACGAACACTACGCAATGGAGCTGGTTTGGAGTCGATTAGAGCTAGTGATAATTTTAAGTAAAATTAAACGTGCGTTTAATTTTATTTGAAATAAAATACTACAACTGTTTTTGGAAGCAAGGTGAGAACTTCTCACTCAATCGAATTTTGTTTCGATTTAAATTTTGAATAGTTAAATTTAAAATTGCTTGATTGTGTGAATTGAATGATGGTTATTATCTATTGTGTTGAAATAGACTTTATACGCCGCATATTAAGCGGAGGTTATTATATTAAACCCACATACCGCAATATTCCACCGTGAAGTGGAATTGGTATTATATATGTATTTGGAGTTGATTTCCCGCATTATATAGCGGATGAGACCCTATTGCACCGCATAATAGCGGATAGTATTTCATAAATCCAATATACCGCGATATTCCACCTCGAAGTGGAATTGGTATTGTGCTAACATCTGTGGATGTAGGGAAACAGGTTGGAGGGATCCAACTGGATTCCTCAAATAATTGAATTTGTTTCAATATTGTGTGTTGATTATTTATAATCTCTGTGTGATTATATTGTGATTGAAATTGTTGAAGGCTAAAATTTAGCCGAATATATTTTTGGTATCATTGGATACCGGAAATAAGTAAAATTGGATTTTTTTGAAAATTTCAAATTGAAAGTTTATTGTAAAATTTATTTTTGAGAAATGGACAAATGTAAAAGAAGTTTGAAAAGGATAAAGTTTTATTTTTATCTTATTGAATAAAATTTCAAAATATGGGAAAAGGGCCTAATAAATGGATTTCAGGTAATATTGTTTATAAGTTGAGAATTTATTTAAAATTTGGATTTTTAATAGTTTGAAAAATAAAGGAATTTATCTTCTTAAAAAGGAATTTATTTTAAAAAGGAAATAGATTTAGAAATCCATTTGGTAATTGATTTTTGGTGATTGAAAATAAATCTTTTGGAAATATTTGGAAATTTATTTGGAAATTTATTTGGTGTCTTGAAATGAATTTGGGAAATCAATATGGAATTTGATTTGGTGTTTTAAAATCAATTTGAAATTAATTGATTATTAATTTAACATAACTGGTAAAATTTATTTATAGAAATTTATCTGACTTTAAATTAATCAGATGATTAAATTAATCCTACTTATGGATGTTTGGATTATATCGGATGTTGAATTATTTGATATCCTTAATATGTGGTGTTTTGTGATATATCCTAATTTGTGTGGTGATCTGTAATTTGTTTATCTGTGATATATATATATATATATCTGATCTATGAATGAAAGACAAGCGTTATAGTTTATATCGCTTATCAATTATATTGTTATATTTGATCTGTGATGGTTGAATGTTGTTGCACTATTGCGTTAAACCCTTGGACTACACAATACGCACACAAATGTGGATTTCATGTGGAAATCGGTTAAGTCACAGATTTTTGACAATTCTAAAGATTGAATTTTTGAATCCAAAATAGTTTTGGAATTGGAATTGAATGTTTTGAAAATGAGTTTCAGAAATAAAATTTATTTTAAATAACTTAATAAAAAAAATTGGAATTTGAATCATTTGATTTAAATTTCGATTTCAATACTTGAAATTGAATTCAATGAATTGGAAACTATGGTCTAAAAGATTTTTCCAGTGTAAAAGGTGTTTATATGGGTTTTTAACCATTTAAAATATGGTTTTGGAAATTTAAATTCAAATTCAAGTTTTATACTTGGATGGCTTTAACCTGTGTAATGGTAACCAGTTTTTCCCAAAAGGAAAACTATCCGTTTTTAGATAATAATGGCTTTCATAAAGTGAAAAGATTTCCAATTTGTATTGAAACATTTCAAGTTGAAATGACATTGTGAATAGTTTGGAAAAAATATGAATTAACCTTTGTGAAGATGATTAAGTTTTATTTTGAAATCAAAGAAGATTTTAAAAGGTGTATCTTTTATATTATAAAAGACTTGAATTGTGAATAGTTTTGAAAGCTATAAATTAAATCTTAATTTAAAGATTTAATTGGTTAATCCAATTGAAATGGAAATTGATTTGGGTAATCTGTGAATGAATCTTTGTGAAACTGGGTAAACTTTGTGAAGTAAATCTTTTGTTTAAAGATTTAAAATGGTAATTTGTTTAAACCATTTAAAGGAAAGGATTTGGGTAATAAGTTGTGACTTAATTGAAATCCCTATATCCATATGTTTTAAATATTGTGCTCACTATTCGGTTTAGCCGGGAAAGGACCTTTGTGTCATCGGGCTGAAATGATATATACCTGTAAATATTAAATTTAAATTGCAGATTAAAATGATGAATATCCGTATCACTTGACCATAGAATAGAAAATTATATACAAACACCGTTGGTCTATTTTTTTGAAAATAATTTCCAAAGTTATGAAAGGAAATATATGGGTTTTAATAAGTATTGATTTTTAAAATAGTATATATATGTTATTTTAGTATTGATTTTTAAAATAATATATATATATGTTATTTTATATATGTGTAAGTTCAGATTTTTAAAATTATGTGTATGGAAATTTCAAATTTATAAGTTAGTTTTGAAAATAAAATTCTTAAGATTCTTCTTATAACTTCATTATTTTAAAAATATATAAAATAATATTTAATTTAATAAATTTTAATTTAATTAATATATATATTATATTTAAGTATTTATTTAAAAATTATATTTTTAAAATAGATTTTGTAATAACTTTTAATAAATTAAGGTTGGAAAGATGAATTGAAATAGAATTGTATTTAATTGGTTAGAAATTTTAATTTTTATAAATCAATAACTTGATTCTGATAAGGGTTATTTAATGGAAATTTCAAATTTATATAAAATTGTAGTTGAATATTTAATTTCGATTTAGATTTGTAAATTGACGTTTTATTTAAATGCTATTAAAAATGATTAAGGGGATATTTTGAAGTTTAAATGAGATTAAGTTGAATTCTAAAATATAAATGAAATGTATCAAATTAAGTTAGTAAATTGTTCAAATATTGGACCTTGAAATCTATGGAACTGGAAGTGGTTTAAATTTGTAGTTCAAACCTGAATTTGAAATTGATACAAATTATAATGGTTTAAATGAGAATTTGAATTGAAACATTTTAATTGGAATGGTTGAACTACGATTGATTTAAAATAGAATTTTTGAACTAAAGTGGATTTGAATTGATTTGTGAAATTGGAAGAAATATTTCTAATTATAAACTACTTTTAATATATAAACTATTATAATCTATAACCTATTTTAAATATAAACTATTTTTAATTTATAACTATTTCAATATATATAAACTATTTTCAATATTTAAACAGTTTAAGTTAGAATTGTTATGATCTAGATTTAATTGATTTTAAAGCGAATATTTTGATATGATGGTTTAAACTATCTTATGGTTATAATTTCGAAAGTGTATATAATTTCGAAAGTGATATGATTTTTGAAATGAATATGATATTTTGAAATAAAGTATGAACTGTTTGAAATGTTTATAAATGTGATTTTACAAAAGGACCACGGTGTGAAATAAGCGTTTGGTTGTTAAAGAGACCGAGATTGGATATTGTCATACTCTCTGCCAATACCGAAAACCAATTTAACAACTCAGTACATGGTGGAGATTCCAGAACGAAGTAGGATGGTTTGGCGACGATTCTATCTGTGGTATTTACGTAGCCTTGACTCCCGTGAGTCATCTTAGATGTGACAAAAACAGGAGCCACGCCGGGCCAAGTGAGGTCATTCCTCCTATCGAACACATCGAACACATTTCTTCGATACCATTCAATTACATTATGATTTGATTAGGGGCACCTTTGATTTGGGAGTGTATCTCGAGGTGGACGGTAGTAGCTGTTATGCGTTACCACTAGTCCGGATTCACAAATGGTATATCTAACCTGACATTGCCTGCATGTTGTGTTCACATGCCCTATCGCGCATTCTACGAGTTTGTTTTGTACCGTACCTATGGGGTGTCCTCTGGGTAAACCACCGGTTTGGTGGAGCTTACGGCATCTATGGGAATATTGTTTTAAGGCGGATATGGGTAACTCCTTAACACTATTTTAATAGTTTAGTTTACTATAGACATTATTTATGTACCGTATTGTACTATGTATGTACATAGTTTAACGGATCCTTAGAGGATGGGAATCCCAAACATCCTTTAAGTTATTTTGTATTTCAGTTGACATTTCATTTGAGTTGAATTCATTGGTATAAGGATGTTAATCCTGACTCGAGTGTTTTGTGTTTTACTTTATGCTCGGGTCAGACTGAGTGTCACAGCATTTAAGACTCACCTTTGGAGCTTTACTTGAAGATCTGTCTTATATCTATTCAACTTTCAGTTATTCCAGTTGTTTCCAGTTTATGTTCAGTATTGTCGGTTATCTTTGTATTTGAGACTACTCTGTATTTGTGATTTCAGTTGTATTTTGTTTTTAACTCTGATGTTTATATAGTAGCTTCATGAACTACTATTTATCTATTCCGCTGCTTATTGTTGTAATACTCTGTGTCTGTGATTCTGTGATTAATTTATATGTTGTATATATTAAGTTTTGCCAAATATAAATTAACAATCTGTTGTATTGAGCAATTGAAGTCCGGCATGAGTAGATGATTGTCGATTTGAACGGTTCGAAATACCAGTTCGTTACAAGTGGGATCAGAGCTGAGGTTTAGGAAAAACTTAGCATATGGACTAAAAACTCACTAGAGATAGGGTAGTAATACCTTAGAATGGATAGAATCAATTATAGAATCATTGTTAATCCTCTTTCGTTCGCGACCTAAGACTTACGACATAACGACTTAAAGAAGATTCCAGCTCAATGGGTTACAGCCTAGGGCAGCTACGATTTAAGGCATGAACCAATCTAATAGGCTACGACCTAAGGAAGCTTACCGACTTAACAAATTGCGAGTTAACAAGGGCTTCCGACTCAAGAAGTTTAACAACCTATGGGAACTTACGACCTATCGAGTTAAGAAAGTTCCGACCTAAAAACGTACGAGTTAAAGTGTGTCGACTTAACCGGTCCGACTTAAAGCAGCATACGACCTAAGCTACAGGTCCGACCTAACAGCGTACGACTTAAGATAATCTATCACTTAAGAGCTAACACCGACTTAAGTAGGTTGCCGACCTAAGGAATGCTCCGAGTCAAGGAATGCTCTAACCTAACAGTGTACGAGTCAAAATGGTTCGACTCAAAAAGCCTATGACTTAAGGCTGTTGCCAACTTGATGACTTAAGGGACCTAAGACCTACGACTTACGTTAAGTTGCTGCCGACCTAGGACTTCAGTTGAATAGCTCGTATTCAGGAGTAAATAAAAGGCAAGAACTCCTATCTCGTCGCCGACCTAAGACCTACGATTTGCTATAAGTCGGCTTCGACCTAGGACTTAACATTTTGAATCTCACCCAGAACCGATCCTATAAATAGAGCTCCAACTCCAACGAAAGAGGGACTTTGGGCCATTCATTTCTTCAAGCGCCGTTACTCTGTCGAAATCTCCATTCATTCAGCAATCAAAGATCTTCAAACATTCGAGATGCTACAACAAGCTTCGAGAGGAATTCCTTACATCCAACACGGATTCATCGAGTTTCATCGTCGAAGATTGAGCTAGTAGTCAAGATTGTTTCTTGTGATCAAATTGTACTGTTTTCATAAGAGATTTGTATCGATTTGTAACCGGATTCAGTAATAAAGAGATTCAAAGTGGACGTAGGCTTAATCTCAAGCCGAACCACTATAAACTGCTGTCTTTTACTGCTTTTTCTGCTATTTTACTGCTTAAATTCTGTTCCCGTCACGCGGGTGGTGCTTTCACAACTCAACCACACACACCGGGTGTTAGCTTTCACTTTTTTAGCGTTAACATTTTGGTGCTTTCACTAAGAACCCAACTCAGGCTACTACTCACCATTGCTTCACAGAAGTTTGCTGAAAGAATTTCTTACAAAACCAGAAGTCTATCAGACATAATGGCTCCTGGAAGGAAACGAAAGTTTGTCAGAACTGATGATGACCATGACAATACTGCCACTTCTCTTTCTCCAAATCAGGCAGCCCCAAGCGTTGGTGTGACGCGACAAGAGTTAGATGCTGCTGTATCCGGACTGTACCAGCAGATTGAAACTCGGAATAATCTGATGATGGAAAAGCTGAATGCTCTATTTGGGGCTAATCAAAAACCAGTAAGTAATGAGGAAAACTTTGCTAATGCTGCTCCCAATTCCGAAGGGAGAAATATTCCTCAAGGGGGATCAGGTGCTGCTGAAGGGGCACCCCTCCAGGCTGAAGGATCCAGGCCGTCACCAGTTCTCCGTGAGCATTTACCTGGACAAACCTCCGAAAAGATGGCCGAGGTCTATTCTACGAAATCTCTAAACAATGAGGAATATCTTTCTAGCATGGTTCGGCAGATAATGAAGGAAAGCATGCAAAGAAACGAGGATGAGAATGATTGGGGATTCGCCCCGAGTAAAACTCCATTCACTGAAAGGATCTTAAAAGCTGAGTTTCCGAGAAAATTCGTTCCTCCCACCATTCCTTCTTATCGAGGAACGAGTGATCCAAATCAATTCCTATACAAATATGAATGGCACATGACTGGTGTAAGAGCAACTGACGAGATTAAATGCCGGTATTTCCCGGTATACTTAGAAGGAGTGGCGTTACTTTGGTTCACCAAGCTTCCCGTGCGATCTGTCGACCAATTTTCTGATCTGACCCGAAAATTCAAGGAGCAATTCAGATTATACATCTCAAGGGCAAAGGATATAATGTCTCTCTCAAGTCTTGAACAAAATCCTGGAGAGCCCATTAAATCCTTCTTGAATCGCTTTAATTTAGCCCTAGCAGAAGTTGATAACGCGGAACCGCGAATGATCTTAACCTACTTGATGCGGGCTATTGACAAGTCTAGCGAGATTGGAAAATGGTTAAAAATGAAAGAACCAAATTCGCTCGAAAAATTCTACAAAAAGGCTGATGAGTTCATGCGCTTAGAGAATCTCTCCGCGTCAGCTAAAGTTGTGACAACAGTGGTGGAAAATAATGCTACAGTTCAGAACATGAAAGAACCCGCAAATCAGAAAAGGGAGAATAATGGTGGGAAGAAGCAGAAAGATCTCAAAAAGCCCCGCTTCCTCCAACCTTAGGATTTTACTCCTCTGACTGATACCCCAGAGAATATTTTCATCGCCACTAAGGATGCTGTTGATTTTCCAAAACCGTCAGTAGTAAAAGTTGGGAAAAATGCTGTTCAAAGCGGAAGATTTTGCAAATTTCATAATCAACCAGGCCACGATACCAATGAATGCCGCCACTTGAAAAGCCTAATTGAAGAATTGTTGAGAGAGAATAAGTTGCAGCAGTATGTGAAAAGAAATAGAAAAGACCCGTCTTCATCTAACCAGGGGCAACTACCCCCAGCACATTCATCTGGTTCAGGAGAGAGGCCTGCTGAAAAAGAAAGACCTGTTATCAATATGATCACAGGAGGACCTCATCCAACTGGCATGAGTTGGGGTGAGATGGAAAGGTATGCTAGAGCTTTGAAGTATGCTCCAACTGAAGAAAGTGTCTTGATCTTGGAAGATGCTGCACCTCTAAAGTAGCGGAAGACTTTTCATGATGATATTATGTTCAGAACCAGGGATTCTATTGATGTGGAAGCTCCTACTAAGGACCCTTTGGTTGTTTCTGTCGGTATTGGGCCGGCTATTGTCAGAAGAGTTCTGGTTGATAGTGGTGCTTCGTGCAACATACTCTTTAAAAAGACATTTGACCAAATGAAAATTCCAATGACAGACGTACAAGCCTCTTCGCATAAGATTGCCGGATTTACAGGAGAGCTGAAACAGCCAATTGGAACGGTGGATTTGTTTGTTGAAATGGGCGAAGGGCATAAGAAGTTGGTTCGAAAGCAAACCTTTGTAATTGTTGATAGATTCTCTACCTATAATGCTTTCTTGGGTCGGCCTACGCTTGCTGCTTTCAGGGCCATCCTCGCTCCGTGGTGCTTAACAATGAAATTTCCCACTGATAATGGGGTTTCTGTCATTAAGGGAGATCAGAACGCGGGGCGAGAATGTTATCTTGTAGAGCTCCGTGAGGCCCGAAAAAGAGAGATGGGAAAAGATGCGGCAGCTCCGCTCCGCATCAAAGAACCAACCTTGTAGCAGCTACGGAGTGGCCCCTGTACTGGCGAACACAGCAATGTAAGGAAAGAAATGGACACCAGAAAAGCCAGTACAGGGGAGAATAGGGTGGTACCTGTGGAAGTAACGGTACCAATATCTGTTGATTCAAAAGACCCGAACAAAGTACTCAATGTGGGTTCACAGCTGAGCATAGCAGTTCAAAACACACTGATATCATTCTTAAAAGCCAACCTGGATGTGTTAGCCTGGTGTCATGCTGATATGTGTGGGATCTCCCCGAAAATTGCCGTACATACTTTGAACATTGATCCGAAATTCGCACCAGTGAAACAGAAAAGAAGAACTCAAGGCCCAGAAAGGTCGACAGCACTAAAGGAAGAAGTCGACCGGCTCATGGAAAACGGCTTTATCAGAAACTCCACTTATCCAAATTGGGTTTCAAATCCAGTATTGGTCAAGAAGGCAAATGGAAAGTGGAGAGTATGCATAGATTTCTCAGATCTAAACAAAGCATGCCCCAAAGATTGCTTCCCGCTGCCCAGAATTGATCAATTGGTGGATGGAACAGCTGGGCATGAGTTGTTATCGTTTATGGATGCTTACTCCAGATACAATCAGATTATGATGCATGAGCCGGATCAAGAAGACACAAGCTTTATTACAGATGTGGTTCTCTACTGCTACAAAGTTATGCCTTTCGGATTGAAGAATGCTGGGGCAACCTACCAAAGGCTCGTCAATGCAATGTTCAAACCTCAGATTGGTAGAACCATGGAAGTTTATGTCGACGATATGTTGGTAAAGTCAAAGAAAGCTGTAGATCACATGGGTCACTTGGAGGAAATGTTCGCAATTCTTCGAAAGTACGGAATGAACCTCAATCCATTGAAATGTTCGTTCGGAGTAGAGTCCGGGAAATTCTTAGGTTTCATTGTGAGCGCCAGGGGCATTGAAGCCAATCCTACTCAAATCACAGCTCTAAGGGAGGTCAAAGCCCCTAAAACAAAGAAATAAATGCAAAGTATCAATGGAAAAGTCGCTGCTCTGAGTCGCTTCATTTCCAAAGCCACAAACAAATGCATTCCCTTCTTTGACGCTCTAAAGAAAGGAAAGAAAATTTTTGAATGGACTCCCGAATGCCAGAATGCTTTCGATGAACTAATTCGTCATATGGAAACACCTCCGGTTCTTTCCAAGCCTACTAACGGTGAAGACCTTTTCATCTATTTGGCAATTTCATCCCACGCCCTCAGTGCAGCACTTGTACGGGAAGATATGAAAGTACAGCGTCCAGTCTATTACATCAGTAAATGGTTCACTGGGGCAGAGATGAATTATTCGAAGATAGAAAAGCTCGCCTATTGTTTGCTAATTGCTTCCAGTAAATTGAGACCATACTTTCAAGCTCATCCTATCAAGGTTCTTACTGATCAACCTCTAAAGCAAGTCCTGTTTCGTCCTGAGACTTCGGGTCGTCTTTTGAAATGGAACATTGAACTTAGCCAGTATGACATCACTTACCACCCCCGAAGAGCAATCAACGGACAAGCTTTAGCAGATTTCATTGCGGAGTCTACTGACAAAGGTGACAATAAGGAAGAAACAACTGACTGCATTCCAATACAGTGGAAGTTATATGTTGACGGCTCAAGAAATGATTATTGTTCTGGGGCAGGGGTTGTACTTGAAACCCCCGAAGGACGATCATTATGTTATGCATTGAGACTGAAATTTCCTTCAACAAACAATGAAGCAGAATATGAAGCACTTATTGCCGGTTTAAAAATCGCCAAGGAACTAAACATCAAAGTGTTACAGATTTTCAGCGATTCTCAGCTTATTGTTTGCCAAGTGAAGAAAGAATTTCAAGCCAAAGGAGGAAATTTGCCTGCATATTTGACAAAAATTTCCAAACTCCTCAAAGATTTCGATCACTATTCAATAAGCCACATAGCTCGAGAGGAAAATATGAAGGCAGATTCTCTAGCAAAGTACTCAAGTTCCGGAGAAGCTCAATTACTGGGGTTAGTTCCTGTAGAAGTTCTGTCAGCTCCTAGCATTGATGAAATGGATGTTGACTGGATTATGGATATGTCTCAAGAGCATGAATCATGGATGACTCCAATCAAAGAATACCTACTCAATGGTTCCCTGCCAGAAAGTTCTAGGGAACGTCGAAAACTATTGAGGAAAGCGTCAAGATATGTAATTCAAGATGGCCGATTATATAGACGGGGATTTTCAATGCCACTGCTCCGATGTGTAACTAAGGAAGAAGCCAAGACAATTCTAGCCGAGATACACGGAGGAGAGTGTGGAGATCATTCAGCCGGTCAAACTCTAGCCAAGAAAGTCCTCCGATATGGGTACTTCTGGCCCGATATTAATCGAGATGCAGCTATCCACTCCCGAAAATGCGACAAGTGCCAAAGATTTGCAAATATTCCAAGGGCACCTTCCACTGAACTAACACAAATGGTCAGTCCGTGGCCATTCACTATTTGGGGGATAGATCTAATCGGACCATTACCAGTTGCCAAATCAGGAGTCAAATATGCTATTGTTGCTGTCGATTATTTCACCAAATGGGCTGAAGCTGAACCTTTGGCCACCATTACTTCTAAAAAGATGATAAATTTTGTAACGAAGAATATCATGTGCAGATATGGTGTGCCACAGAAGATAATCACAGACAACGGTACTCAGTTTGAAAGTGAAGAATTCCAGGATTTTTGCAAACGGTTCAGAATTCGGAAAAGCTTCTCAGCAGTGGCTCATCCGCAGGCAAACGGGCAAGTGGAAGCAGTGAATAAAATCATCAAGTCAACCATCAAAAAGCAACTCGAAAGAGCAAAAGGTGGTTGGGTCGATAAGCTTCCCTTAGCACTATGGGCATACAGAACCACTCACAAAACTGCGATTGGGCACACTCCATTTTCACTGGCATACGGATCAGAAGCAATGATTCCAGTGGAAGTAGAAGTTCCTTCACATAGAAGAGTTCATTTCAACGAAGCTGAAAATGAAAAGCTGCAACTTGAAGCACTTTATTTTCTTGATGAGAAAAGAGAAGAAGCAAGGCTAAGAGTTTCAGCTTATCAGCAAAGGATAGCCAGGCACTTTAACTCTAAAGTTCGCCAACGCAGCTTTGAAGTCGGAGACTTAGTTTTGAAAAGGATCATGACGGCAACTGGTGTGTTTGGACCAAACTGGGAAGGACCATATGCCATTGGCAGTAAACTTCTTGATGGCACTTTCAAACTCAAAATTGTTGAAGGAGATCCAATTCCAAGAGCCTGGAACAGCAACCACTTACGTCCTTATTTTACTTGAAAAAAAAAGCTTTGCTCAAAATTGTAAAATAGTGATGAATGTATCAGTTGTATTGTAAGACATTGTAAATCTGTGTGAATGAATGAAAGCTATAAAGTGGATGTAGGCCCGATTCTTGGCCGAACCACTATAAATCTTGTGTTCTTTACTATTTCATAATGCCTGTTTTATTTCGATATGTAAATACTTTAAATGTATTGCTAAAATGTCGATTCAAAATTGCAGGACATTAAAACAAGGCTTTCTAATCACAAAAGCCAAGCGACCTCTATAAATCACCTATTACGCAAATACCAAGCGACAAAAAAATTCCAAATTCAAATCCTATACAAGGAGAACTTCACATAAAAAGTTGGCGACTCCACTGTGGCAAACCTTTGTTAATTGGTTGAGATTGTCGATATGAACAGACATCCAACTAGATAACTGGCGTTTGTCCCGTGAAGTCATTCAACAGTGAAGTCCACTTCTTCGGATGAAGCAATTTACTTGTAAAAGGAAAGAAGATGCGCTTGGAAACGATAATAAAAGATCGCTAATGAGCAGATGATGAGAGAACATTGCCAAGCAAACAAAGAAGCAGCCAAAAGGAGGTATGCTTCTCAATAAAAGGGCCGGTAAGAACCACCGAAGGGACACCTTTCCAAGCAGAAGGAACATGGCCCTTGCTAACTGATCGTGATGCATCCGATCAGGCAGCTTGCGTCTGTCCCGTGGATCTACTCGCCCTTGAGACGCAACCTCCCTGGCACAACAACCAACCAAGGTTTCTTCTCAAAGGTCAACAAAGCCCTCTAACGAGGCACGCCAAAAAATGAAAGTACCTCTCTCAATCAAAAAAGATTGGTGGAATCACCGGAGGGGCACCTTCCCAAGCTGAAGGAACAGGGCCCTTGTTAATTGATTGCGATCGTTTGTGCAAACGAGCATCCAACCAAACAACATGCGTCCGCCCCGTGGATCCATCCAACCATGAGAAAGTAACTTCCAGGCAATCAAAAATCCCTCTTCGGAGGCACAAGCACTTTTCGGAGGCACAAGCCCTCTTCGGAGGCACATGACCTCTTTGGAGGCAAAAGCCCTTTCCCAAGGCACCACAAGCCCTCTTCGGAGGCACATGACCTCTTCGGAGGCAAAAGCCCTTTCCCAAGGCACCGCAAGCCCTCTTCGGAGGCACAAGCACTCTTCGGAGGCACAAGCCCTTTTCGGAGGCACAAGACCTCTTCGGAGGCACAACTCTTTAAGAGGAGCCCTCTCCGGAGGCATGTCCCAAAATAGAATACTCGAACGAAAAGCCTTCTCCGGAAGCACAGTTCAACTCTCAAAGGAGGGTTAACTTGTTCATCTCAAAATGTTCCTCCTAAAAAAAGTTGAAATGCTACAAAATTCTTTCAGAAAAGTTCATTTCACTGCATAGGGAAATCTACTTTCTGCTTTGACAAATGAAAGTGATCATCCCCGATAGTTGAAGTGTTCTTCAGAAAGAAAGAAAAAATAAAAATTTCTCTAAAAAACGAGATATACTCTATTAAAAGCAGAATGATTCTTCCCCTAGAAGTGGAATTGTTATTCTCTGAAGTGAGAATATCAGTCTTGTAAAAGCTAGAAATATTGTAATGCACTTGTGGTATGGGGGCAACACTATACAATTCAATTATATTAATAAAAGCAACACACCACAAGTTCATTGCAATATCACGAAAAATAGATGTGGAATAAATGTATTCCCAAACACAGACAAAAAGTTTGTACAAGTAAAAGGAATCGTTTATTCTACACCAAAAAAGAGAAACAGATGCGTTCTTACATAAACAAGAATTTGTACAAGTAAAATTACTGTTTTATTTAGTACTATGAAAATTCTTTACATGTGCAGATATCTCAAAAAAGCAAAAGCAGGGACCGGTACCCGCACAATCTCCGGTCTATACATGTAAGAAGCAAAATAAGAAGTAGAAAGTCCAGCTTGTCATTCCTTCTTCCCGCCAACCTTGGAGCCTTTGCTTGGCCTAATAGTTAATTTCGGAATCCGATGTGGGCGGGACGGAGAAGGAGGAGTGGTTGGGTCTTCTTCTGTTTTGTCTTCCCCTGTCGAAGCACTTCTCTTCTTCTTCCTTATGGCACGCTTTCCCTTCCTCTTCGAAGAAGATTCGCTCCCCGGAGTAGCAAGCAATGTTGAAAGCTTCGTGTCATCATCTAGAGACCGCTCCGGGGTCTTCTCGATGTTTTCAAGATCCTCCGCCTTCTGCTACTTCGAAACAACCGGATCATCCAGGCCTTGAAGAGCTTCGATTTTCTCTGCCTGTGATCCCGGTTGGGAAGCAGAAGGAGGAGTAATCTGTGAAGATGGAGGAACGGCAACTGAAGGAGTGGAAACTTGTGCAGTGTTTGGTGCCTCCACTGTAGAAGGAAAGAAGTTAAAATCGGTATTCTCCGAGAAAAGAGAAGGTATTGGTTCACCAAAGTTTAAGTAATAAGTAAGAAGGTCGTTAAACTCGGTTAAATCAAATAAATGATTCACTGGATCTGGATCGACACCAAAATTACCTGGAGAAGTCGGTTTTGACAAGTCAATTTCAAAATTTTTAGCCTCAGTGTCTTCTTGGCTCTGCTCCTCGATATGAGTAAGGGGAGATCCGGTTGTGACGGGCTTGGTCTCGACGGTTTTTGCAGGAGAAGAAAAGTGAGAGCTGGAACCAACGATATCGACGTCAGTTGAAGTCGAAGTATGGACAGGGACAGTTAAAGATATTTTCTTCTCTAGATGTTCTTCTGCCACTATTCCAGCTCTGGCTTCAGCAAGCCGCTCTTTTCCCTTGGCGAGAGCAGCACGAGCCTCTTCGTCAAGGTAGCTTGCCTCGAGTTCCGCCTCATCATAGCCGGCCCCGCCAAGCATGTCA
The DNA here is from genome assembly GCA_030737815.1 of Allium fistulosum. NCBI lineage: Eukaryota > Viridiplantae > Streptophyta > Magnoliopsida > Asparagales > Amaryllidaceae > Allium > Allium fistulosum. The sequence goes on along the minus strand of CM060907.1, from coordinate 415,020,336 downwards.
ACTGCTACTTCCCATACTTCGGCCAGGGTAACCTCATAGTCCGGACCCAGAAAAGAGAGGCTGCCATGACCCACAATGCTATGAAGATAAAAGTCAAATAAGGTGGAGCTAATGCTAGCCTTTGTTGTCTCATGCGATTGCTCGGCTGTCTCTTTTTCGGCAATGGCCGCAGCTCGACCAGCAACAGCCTCATTACGCTCTTTCTCAGCGTTAGCAAGTTGAGACTTCAGTAGTTCAATCTCCGCGTTCTGGGAATTAACTTTTTCCCGTAGTTCATCATTTTCTATGCGATATTTCTCAGCGATGTGCTGTTCGGCGGCAAGCTTCATTTCGACATCTCTTTGTGCAGCATGTGCATCCCGCACTTGCTTCTGAAAGACTTCTTCTTTTTGAGTATGTGATGCAAAAGAAGAGGCGAGAATTTCCTTAAGCTGCTTGACTTCAGATTCAAGCCTTGCACTGTCATCCGCGATGTTCGTCATCTCCGTGTCATGCTGCTTGCACCATTTATCCCATTCAACTTTATCATTCTCCAGAGTCAGCATGTTTTCAAGATTCATATGGTTGACTCTCTGGAGTTCATCAACAAGTTTCTGCCATTGCGACATCCTCTCAATGTTAAGCCTAACTGCATCAAGACTTTTAAGCATGTCTTGCTTATCGATTGGGACCAAATCCAGGTCAAAACGCACTCCTTTTAAGCACCAGTTCGGAAACCGGCTTTGAAGTGTTGGAGGGCCGTCTTTAACCTGATATTGGGGCCTGCTGATGATCGTTTGGATATCGGTTTTCTTTAAAGGAGGAGAGCCGGCCGGAGTATCAGAAGGCATAGGAGCATCAGTCTTCTTAGAAATTACAGACGCGTCACTTGGCTTGGACCGTTTGCTCGATTCGTCAGTAATATGAGTCTTCCCCTTGTCATCATAAGACTTTCGCTTATGAGAATCGTAACTTCTGTAAGAAGAATCATATCGATCAGCGTCTCTTCTTCTCTACCGCTGCTCATAATCCCATTTTTCTTGAGCCTTCCTTTGAGCCCTTTCCTCATCTGTCTCTCTCTGGTCACCAAGATATTTCCTAAAGTCATAAGATGCACGACCTCCATGGCGCTGAAATGAGTCATAGTATGAGCCGGTATGCCCCATCGGAGAATCTGAAAACCGAAAAAGAAGTAAAGTTTAGAAATTTCCAGAAAAAGAGGATAAATGCTTATAAGTGCTGAAAAATCCTAAGTGTGTGCGGCGTGCGAACTACGTGCGTCAAACTACAAACCACGCTTTAGTGTGGGAACGGAGACGACAGGTGTAGAAGGCGTCGAAGTTTGTTTCAATGAGGAAGTCGCTTCAACGACAGGAGAGTTCGCTTTTGGAATATTATCCTTGAAAAGCTCTTGAGAAGTTATCATTATGTCACTCAAGTCATCAAAGGTGTCATCATTATGATACTCAGCAGAATTCTCCTTTTCAACTTCCACATCGGCTGATTTTTCAGAAATTCGAGGATTTTCTTCCTCTTCAATAATTGGAGCAAGCGCCAGTTTGCTGGACGTTCCCGCAACACCAATGGAAGTAGAACACTTTACTAATGCAGTGTCTACAGTTGGCTCCTTTGAAGCCATCTCTTCCGTTGAAGCTGGGGCATCTGATGTCTGTGCTGGAAGATTAGAAACTTCACGAGGCTGGGTAAAGTGAGAAGAGTGTAAAAGACCGAATTGATGTAAAAATTCGTCTGTCAGTAGAAACTGGATACTCCTTTCCTCAACCGGCACCGCCATAAGCCTCTCAAAAGTCACCTTGTGACCGGGATCTCTAGAAGGAGGAGGAAGTGCTGGAAAGAAAAAAGGCAAAGTTAGTACTTGATAACTCGGACTTCGGTAAGTTTGAAAGAACATGAAAAACAGAGGCATGTGATCTTACTTCCTACTCTCCAGATAGCGTAAAATCCCGGGGGACAGCGAACATAGAAAAACTGAAACTATGAACACTCTCAGGGAGACCGGTGATCAACTTACGATTTCTAGCACTCCTCACGACTGTGATAGAAGGATGATCTTTGTTTTTAGCGAAAGTGCACAGATAGCGAATTTCTGCAAAACTGGGAAAACGGTCCAGTGTTCATAAAAAGCACACAGTCCCAGCAGGATGGAGTAGCCGTTGGGGTGTAGTTGAAAAGGGGAAATAGATAGTCGGAGGAGAAGTTCTCGAAGACAGTCGTTAAATGGGGGGATAGCCCCACTCAAACACATTTGGCAGTTAACTACGACAAAGCCATGGGGCGGCCTATCAGCAGTATCATTTATTCCAGGGAACAAGGCGTCAGCTTCGGCAATGCCAAACTGGATGCATAATTGACAAAAGACTTTATGGCTCAGAGTGGTAGGAGTCCTTTCTGGAGGATCATTCAGCGGGACAGCAACTGGAAATGTCTCTTCAACTTGCTTTATTTCTTCTTGTGGAGAAGACATTCTACACAATCAACTGGATGTTCAAATGTGAAGGTGCACGTTTCTTAAAAAGTGTGGAGTGTTGTGCAAAACTAATGAAAGTAAAAGGCAAGCATAACTGGAATTAAACTAGTTGACAATCAATCGATTACAAAATTTCAGAACCTATTAATGTTCAAGTACAGTGTTAATGCAGACAAATCAGTTTTGGTTGACTATTACGATTTTGTTTTAATACTTCACTTGAATTGGTTATTGTACAACATTTCATTCATATTCATTCAATTTAACTTTTTCTTTATCAACTAATCTATCGTTCGATGTGGGCAGTCAGTGATAGTATATTCGACCTAGTATTTTGTAAATGTTGTATTAAGCAGGATTGTTAGCTTGCAAATTGAAGCAATCTGTAAAAAGAAATACATGCAACACAGTTCATAGTTCAACAGTTCGAAGTCCAGGCAAAGTTTAAAAGTCAAGTGCTAAGTCGCCAAAGACTCAAGTACTAACTCGGTGACGACTTAAGAAAGATTTCCTATGGGTTAAGTTAAGTCGTTGGTCCTCTAAGTTCTTTGGGTCATCATCCATAACACTTATAGAGCTATGAAGCTTCAGTTCGAGAACATAAGTGCTAACTCGTCCACGACTTAAAGGTTATGAGGCGAGCTAGGGTAAGTCGTTTATACTACAAGTCGTTGGCATATCAGGCCAGCAGTCCCTGAGTCTTAAGTCAGAGAAAGAAGAAAAGGCCCCAATTCAAGGCAACAAGAAATCCTCCAAGTCCTAACTCAGAAGCGACTCAAAACGTAGGTCGCTCAAAACTGTTAAGTCGGTTCCGACTTAAACCATGGAAGTCACTGAGTCACACGGAATCACTAAGTCGTGACCGAGCCAGTACCTCGACCAATTTTCCTCCCTAACTCTTAACTCGTTAACCCAATAGCCTCACTGCCAATGGCGATCCTCATTCCATCACACCGTTTGATCACCCAAAAAGCCAATTTGAATCGCCCCAGATTTGCTGCGAATCCGATGTACTGTTATCCTATCACAACTACAACATGGTCGATGGCAATTGCGGGACAATCGAAGGGTTATTCATGGTGAATCGCGGCGCCTAAAAACAAGTGGGAGTCGAAAATTGGGAGGTTATCAATTCGACAATGGACATGGGTGAACGAAGATCGGATCGACTTACGGAGTATAACAGGAAGATGATCGGCGATTGGATGGTTGGAATTTATCTTTGGGAGCTCTAAATTGCGTCAATGGCTGATTCGAGAAGAATGATAAGTGAGGGAGAGGGAGGATGTCTTAACTATTTATACACTGGAAGCCGAGTCGACTTGTACGGTGTATGACCTAAGGCATATGTTAAGTCGTTTCCGACCTAACCAAAGAGAGTTAAGAGAATCGAAGCATACGACCTATGGTTTGGCATATACTTCGAGGGGCAAATGTTAATCCTCTTTCGTTCGCGACCTAAGACTTACGAAATAACGACTTAAAGACGATTCCGGCTCAATGGGTTACAACCTAGGGCAGTTACGATTTAAGGCATGAACCAATCAAACAGGCTACGACCTAAGGAAGCTTACCGACTTAACAAATTGCGAGTTAACAAGGGCTTCCGACATAAGAAGTTTAACAACCTATGAGAACTTACGACCTACCGAGTTAAGAAAGTTCCGACCTAAAAAAGTACGAGTTAAAGTGTGCCGACTTAACCGGTCCGACTTAAAGCAGCATACGACCTAAGCTACAGGTCCGACCTAACAGCGTACGACTTAAGATAATCTATCACTTAAGAGATAACACCGACTTAAGTAGGTTGCCAACCTAAGGAATGCTCCGAGTCAAGGAATGCTCCGACCTAACAGTGTACGAGTCAAAATGGTCCAACTCAAAAAGCCTACGACCTAAGGTTGTTGCCAACTTGATGACTTAAGGGACCTAAGACCTACGACTTACGTTAAGTCGCTGCCGACCTAGGACTTCAGTTGAATAGCTCGTATTCAGGAGTAAATAAAAGGCAAGAACTCCTATCTCATCGCCGACCTAAGACCTACGATTTGCTATAAGTCGGCTCCGACCTAGGACTTAACATTTCGAATCTCACCCAGAACCGATCCTATAAATAGAGCTCCAACTCCAACGAAAGAGGGACTTTGGGCCATTCATTTCTTCAAGCGTCGTTACTCTGTCGAAATCTCCATTCATTCAGCAATCAAAGATCTTCAAACATTCGAGACGCTACAACAAGCTTCGAGAGGAATTCTTTACATCCAACACGGATTCATCGAGTTTCATCGTCGAAGATTGAGCTAGTAGTCAAGATTGTTTCTTGTGATCAAATTGTACTGTTTTCATAAGAGATTTGTATCGATTTGTAACCGGATTTAGTAATAAAGAGATTCAAAGTGGACGTAGGCTTAATCTCAAGCCGAACCACTATAAACTGCTGTCTTTGTAACGACCCGGAATTTCCGAACCCGAAAATTCCAGATAGTTAGAAGAAAACGAAAAGAGATAGAAGAAAGAAACAGAACAAGACACAGATTCTCACATTCGCAGCGGATCAAAATACAATATCAAATAATAATATTAGTTATACAAAGAAAACTGTATTTGTTAATTACATTTTTATACATCAGAGTTACAACATTCACAATTATACTAGATAGTTAGAATTAACATGTCTCTAACAACTATAATATAACACAGCGGAATATACTCCATACGTTCCTGCCATCCAACTCGCCTCCTGAGCTCCAGAACGTCCTTACCTGAAATCTGTAATACTCGGTCTGACCCGAGCATTACATTCCGAAAATTCCAGGTCGTTACAGTCTTTTACTGCTTTTTCTGCTATTTTACTGCTTAAATTCTGTTCCCGTCACGCGGGTGGTGCTTTCACAACTCAACCACACACACCGGGTGTTAGCGTTCACTTTTTTAGCGTTAACAATCATATTCATTCGAGCTTGAAATTCTTCGTCCTGGATTAGGATTTCTTTTGAATCTTGGAACTATCCCTTTATTCTAAAATTCATTCTTTTCCTTTCCTATTCGTGTTCTTCTAGATTCTGGAGCATCCCATAGCTCCACTTTATTTGGTCGTTGTAATGAATTTGAGAACATCTAGCTATCTCAATTGGCAACTTCATCCTTGTGTGTAATCCCATTGGCGGTCCCGCCAACCTTTGTATGATTTGTAAAGGGGTGAAACTCCTTTACAACAAGCGTCGATTTACCAAAGATTCCTATATCCTCATTTTCAATGTTGTTATTTCTTGCAAAGCCCGAATTATTCCTCTAGTAGACGACTAGGGTAATTCTCTTGTAATTGAATGTCGAATGCCTCGGGATTGTGCAAGCAGTCTCATATTTCCGCTTGATACTCAACCCAGTAATCTTGACTCCACCCTGATAGTCAGCGATCATCCTGATGTTTTGGTGAAGTCACTTCTCCTCCCAAGCGGAAATTGAATTCAGCATCAATCTTATTCCTTGAGCTCGACCTGTTGTCCTTCCTCCCGGACGAATGGTTTCTATGAATGGTTAGTCATACCCTTTTGATTTACAAATGCTCCTACCTTCTTCGTCGATCTCATGGATCGCATTTTCCATGATGTTCTCAACAGTTTATCCTGGTTTTCGTTGGGGATATTTTCGTTTTTCTAAGTCCCGGTTGACCCGGTTAAGGTCGCAGCGATTAATATAAGTTTTCCTTTTTTGTAAATTAATTATCTTATCCCGCTTTCGAGCCAATCTTCTTAGTTAGAATACTCTTGGATTAAGGTCCCTCTAAAATTTGAATATCTATCCTTCTCTATAATCCATTCTCTAACCGTCCTGCGAGGGAGCGCATTTGTAAGTAGTATAATTTTTTTTATATTATGTTGTCTGAATTGTTAAGTTTGATTTTGGGTTTCGATCGATTCTTCTGGCCAACGTTGTCGATAGGAATTCCAAAACACTTGAACAGAGCAAACTAACACAATATTGTTTTCAAAATTGGTAAATGAAATAATTTTATGTATGATTATATTGATATATATATATATAAGTATAATTTTTTGAAATTAGATTGATCAATGGATTGGTTCTTAGAAATGATAATACTAGATTATCATTTATTGTTTCGTTAACATCCTTAAGCCATTAACTATCCATGTATGTTATAAGAAGTTGAAAATTTAAATTGATCTTCAAATGAAATGAATTTAAATTTAGTATTTAAGAATTAATTTCTGGTGTTTTCTAAATTTGGTTTTCAAAGATTTGAAAATATATTATTTGAAATATTTTCGAATGGAAATTGTTTCCAAAGATTTTTTAAAGGAAGTAAGCCCATACTCTCCTCTTTCATCATTGGAAAATAATTTCGATGATGACTGCAGCATCATTGACATTCATTTTTGAGTCTCAAAATGGAGAGACCAATTAGTAGCTTTGCTACACTGTTGTTTTTGGGAAAATATATTTGATTTCAATTTCTTGAGTATGATTTGATGTACAAAATATATATGTATATATTTATTTTACAATTGTTTGAAGTGAAACCGGAAATTCAATTTTTAAATTCTATATTAAGTGATGATTTTCAATTTTTGAAATGAAGAATATTTTGAATAATTGGAGTGTGTAAAATAAAAAAGTTTGAATTGAAACAACTTGAAACTGCTGAACTAAGATAAATTTATTTGTATAATACTTAATTTCTAAAACATAAATAACTTACCTGAATATTCCAAAAGTTAAATGTTAATAAGAATATGTAATTGAATAATATACAATATAAACGTAAATAATAAGATGTTAAAAAAAAATTGTTTAGCAGATTTATATATAAAAATTTGAATTGGTATTATTAATGTTATACACTAATCTATGTTATAAGAAATGTTAAGTGAAACATATTGAATAATAAAAAGAAATGCTAATTAAATAAATGAATATGAACTTAAGATGATAAATAGGTAATAAATAAATTATATTTTGAAAACTATTTGTGATACAAATGTAAATTACAAAGAATAGTTGAAATTGAAATTTTAAGTGGAATCAATTTAACGAAAGATAAATGGATAAAATAAATAAGTTAAATAAAATAAACATTATTTTGAAGGAAAATTTTTGTAACAAATGTAAATAAATTGAAATTAAATCAACTGAATGAAATATCTTGAATTGTAATCAACAAAATGTGAATACCATGAATAGTTATTGATTGAACAAAATGGATTGAACCCAAATTGGTTGGATATAAATCAATTTAAAAACTAACGAAATTTATATGGTTTTGAATTAACAATTTTGAATCAAATAAATGGAATAAAATAAATGGAAATCAATGGTGCTGTTTTGTATTTCTAATCTATATTTCCTTTTGTTGTTTCAATTCTCCGGTCTCATTCCATTTTAGGGATGAAAAGTTTTGAGTCGGGGAGAGTGTAATGACTCGTAAATTTTAATGGTTTTTATAATGTAATTAACTGAAATTTTTCTTGAAATTAAACAATAAAATTTGGTAATGAAAATTTGATATTTGGAATGCGTCTATTTAAATGTAACAAATGTCAGGTTTTCATCAGAGAATATGGAAGTTAATCTGTTGTGTAATTTTCAATTTCAATTTAAATCAGTTAATATTTGAAGAAAATAAAATGTTTTCGAAATTCGAATATTTTTTATAATAAAAATGTAAATCATTTTCTGAGTGAGACGTCATAATTCATTTCACCAAATTTTGACTGCTCTAGCTCCATTTATCTTAGTTTCGGCGTATTAACAGCATTTTCGGCAGCAAAAATTTGAGTTTTTATAACTTGATCGTATCGCTAATATCTGTGTACCATTTTGTTCATCTCGTCGTGCTGATCTCCGCAGTATATTCATTTGTGCATTTTGGCTTCCGGTACACGGCGAAATCGGTGAAATGATTAATGGTACCGGTATCCGTTTTGAACCTCTTGGTTTTCTTGTGTCCCTTCTTGTATCAACTGTGTAATCAATAGACTCAAGAAATTAATATTTTTTAGTTTTTGGCTTTTGTTATTCCATTAGCTATTACTATTCCCAACGTTAAATTACATCTGCTATTTCATTCCTGGTTATTTACTCTCTCTCAATTTCTTTCCCTACCCTCTTTGTTTCTGATGATAGCTTCGTGAAAAAATAATATTATATATTATAGTTTTTATATAATCAAAATCTGTTGGTCTGCATTTTGCCGATAAAAACTGATCTTCCATCCTATATTTTACCAGAGCATTTAAATATATATATATATATATGTATATATATATATATTATTTTTTATTTTTTCGAGAACCTTCTTGCTTCCATAGGCCGATCCACCTTCTTCCTCCTACCCTCCACCCACTCCGCTTTATTCCTGCTCCAAGCATGGCCCCTGCTGCATCCTTCGGCCAATCTCCACCAATGCTCCACGTCAGCACACTGCCATGGACACTAAGTCAACCACCATCAGCTCGCCCCTTCATACGCAACCCCCACAACCCCTACAACCACCTTAACAACTCGACCAAACAACCCACCATCTCGGCCATGATCCTCCCCTCTAATGCTTTCACGACCGAACTTGATCATCTCTCTACTTTGAAATTATATAATGGAATTCACGTATATGTTGCATGGTAGCCGGCTCTGACCGAACACACACCACCTCACAACCGAGACCAAGCATGTGCCTCCTCTTTATATATTAAAAAATATATTCATAAGCATATATATTTTGTTTTGAACCTGTGCTCATCTGCTTATGTTGCCGTCAAGTTGCTCTGCAGTTGTTCGTTATGGAGCCATTCCTGTATTTGTGCTCGTCTGCTTGTGTTGCAAAACATTATTGTTGTCACCTTACCCTTTGAACCCATGCTATTCCTCGCCTTTAGCCATGGACGTGCACCCCTCTGCCACCTAACCTCTCCTCAGCCTCCACCACTTCAACCACTTGATAGCCACACAACTATCCCTCTCCATTAGCAGCCTTCTGTTTTGATTTTTTATAAATATTGTTTTATAAATATTGTTTCAAGTATTGTTTTTTTATAATATATATAGATATTTTGATTTTAAAATATGTGAGTTTTAAAGCTGATATCGACTTTTAAATATATATATAAAGATTTTATGTTAATGTGGGTTTTAAATTTAATATTGATTTTATAATATAATGAAGGCTCATATATGTTATATATACATTGCATATATATGTGGTATATACATGTTGTGTCAGAAGTTATATATAGCTTTACTTTATGTCTGCTTTTGAACCTCCCTCCTATTCGCATTATCTTCACTTACCAGAACTTCTGTTTCCTCTGCTTATTCATGTGATATATATATATATATATATATATATATATGAAGGGCATCTGTGTATATATTATGGCAGAAGCTTATCTATGTTGATAATAAATATATATGTTGCATATATGGTGACTATAGATGATTGTCGGCTGAAGGGTCATATATGCCCATATCCATATTTGTTCCTTCAAATATTTATAAAACAAATGTATATATATACTGCATATGTATATATTTGTTTTCATTGAATTCTCGAGCTAAATCTACTTTTGTGCTTGTCGCGGCTCGTTGACTTTTCATACCAGTGTCTGTGTGCGTATCCGTGTCAGTTGCTTCTCATTTCCATCGTTCTCTAGCCTCAAAAAATGAGCGATCACTCACGATTAACATTCTTATATTTAGTAAATTCAATTCACATGAAACGACGATTTAAATATGCTGTTAAATTTGAACTGTTAAGTTATTTAATTGTTAAATATGATATGTCATTATCTGCAATTGTTCACTTATCAGATATGACACTATAAACCTATCGTATATATTATATTTAAATTTGTTGCCAATGATATATGCCTGTTGTTGATCTGTTATATAATTATCATATTTGTTCTTACTCTGCAAGTTCCCTGTTAGTATAGAAATTCACTATAGGTTGAAATGATACATACCCGAACGATTTTATATGTAATATCCCGGAATTTTGGACAATATCAATTTAATAATCTGTTTAAATAATTAAATTGATTTGATAATTTTTGATAATAAAATTTGAATTAGTTTAATAATCTAATTGAATAAATATTTAATTAGTGGAATTTATCTTTTAAAACTAATAAAATGATTTCTATTTATAATGTATATATATATAAGTATATATATATTGTAAATAGATTAGCTTTGGGTTGAAATATAATAAATAAATAAAATCTTGTTTTAAATTTCTAATATATATAGTTATAGTTTGGAGATTTGGATTTAATTAATATTAGTTTTTCAAAGTTATTTAAAATTAATAACTATATGGTTTTAAACTAGATTAATAATAAGGATTATTTTATTTGCTTAATAAATATGATTTAAGAGTATATATATATAAGTTTAAAATACAATTTACATATGATATGTTAATTCATTTAGTAATAGAAGTAATTTATAATCTCTTTTATAAATTATTTTAAAATTGATAAATTTGTTATTTCAAACAATATTATTAATATATTGTTTTATATATAGATTTAAATTGTTAACGTTAAAATATGAACGATAACACCCGGTGTGTGTAATAAGATCGTGAAAGCACCACCCGTGTGACGGGAACAGAAATTAAGCAGGAAAATAGCGGAAATGCAGTAAATGAACAACAGATTTATAGTGGTTCGGCCCGTAATTGAGCCTACGTCCACTTTATAGTCTCTTATTGCTGATTCGGTTACAATTTGATACAAATCTCTTCAAGAAACAGTACAATTCGATCACAAGAAACAATCTAGACTACTAGCTCAATCTTCGACGGTGAAACTCGATGAATCCATCTCGGATGTAAGGAATTTCTCTCGAAGCTTGTTGTAGTGTCGTGAATGCTTGAAGGATCCTTGATTACTGAATGAATGAAGAGTTCGACGGAGTAACAGCGCTGTAGAAATGATTTGCAAAAAGTCCTCTTCATGTTGGAAGTGGTGGGGTATTTATAGGAGCTGATTTGGACTCTGGAAAATTCCCTAAGTCCTAAGTCGTCGCCGACTTAGTATAAGTCGCTGCCGACTTATGATAGGTCATCGCCAGTTTATCAGTTCCAACACTTCCCTAGTAGTTCGCCTCCTCTTCTGGTTTTACGCTTAAGTCCTAAGTCGCTGAAGACTTAAGGTAAGTCGGTGACGAGGTAATGGTGCATAAGGTATCTCAGTGTTGTTAGGTCGGAGCAGAGTTAACGTGCAATCTGTTAAGTCGGCAGTTTGTTAACTCGGCAGGCCTTGCTAACTCGCACTCTGTTAAATTGGTTGGCTTCCTTAAGTCGGTAGTCATTTTAGGTCGGCAGCTTCTCTTAGTAGTGGATTACCTTAAGTCGTCTCTTATTGGGTCGTACGCTTCCTTATGTTGTGACTTGTTGAGTCAGTATACTCTTTAACTCGGTAGGTCGCAAGTTCCCATAGGTCGGCAATCTGTTAAGTCGGAAGCCCTTGTTAACTCACAATTTGCTAGGTCGGTAGGCTTCTTTAAGTCGTTAATTTGTTAACTCTCTTAAGTCGGCAAGCACCTTAAGTCGGCATACTTCTTAAGTCGGCAAACATTTTAACTCGGCTCCTGCTAGGTCGTGAGTCGAAAAAAGGGGGTTAACATTTGCCCCTCGAAGTATATGCCTAAACCATAGGTCGTATGCTTCGATTCTCTTAACTCTTTGGTTAGGTCGGAAACGAATCAACATATGCCTTAGGTCGTACACCCTGCAAGTCGACTCGCCTTCCAGCATATAAATAGTTGAATCCTTCTTCCTCTTCCTCATCTGTTCCTCTTCTCGAATCAGCCATTGACGCAATTTAGAGCTTTCAGAGATAAACTCCAACCATCCAATCGCCGATCATCTTCCTGTTATACTTCGTAAGTCGATCTGGACATCGTTCACCCATGCTCACTGTCGAATCGATAACTCCCCAATTTTTGACTTCCATTTGTGTTTAGATGCTGCGATTCATTATGCATAACTCTTTGATTGTTCGGCAATCGCCATCAACCGTGTTGTAGTTGTGGTAGGGCAGTAATACATCGAATTCGCAGCAAATTTGATTCGATTTGAATTGGCTCCTTGGGTGGTCCAATGGTGTGATGGAATGAGGATCGTTATTGACTGTGAGGCTATTGGGTTAACGGGTTAAGAGTTAGGGAGGAAAATTGGTTGAGGTATTGGCTCGGTCACGACTTAGGGATTTCACGCGATCCAGTGATGTTCATGTTTTAAGTCGGAACCGACTTAGCAGTTTCATGTGACCTAGGTTTTGAGTCGCTTCCGAGTTAGGACTTAGAGGATTTCTGGTTGCCTCGAACTAGTTTTTTGCTTCTTTATCCGCCCTAAGACTCGGGGACTGCTGACTTTGACCCGTAGGGAATCTTCCTTAGGTCGTCACCGAGTTAGTACTTAAGCTTTCGGCCACTCAACAGATGATTTTTGAACTGTGCCTGGATTTCGAACTGTTGAAATATGAACCGTGTTGCATGCCTTTTTTTTTACATATCACTTCAATTTTGCAAGCTAACAATCCTGCTTAATACAACATTCACAGAATACTGGGACGAATATACTATCACCGACTGCCCACATCGAATGACAGATTAGTTGGTAACGAGAAAGTTAAATTAAATGAATATGAATGAGATGCTGTACAATAACCAATTCAAGTGAAGTATTAAAACAAAATCATAATAGTCAAATGAAACTGACTTGTCTTTATTAACACTGCACTTGATCATTGACAAGTTCTGAAATTCTGTAATCGATTGATTGTCAACTAATTTAATTCCAGTTATGCTTGTCTTTTATTTTTCATTAGTTTTTTGCACAACACTTCACACTTTTAGGGAACGTGCACCTTCACATTTGAACATTCAGCTGATTGTGTAGAATGTCTTCTCCACAAGAAGGAACAGAGCAAGCTGAAGATGTATTTCCAGTTGCTATCCCGCTAAACGATCCTCCAGAGAGGACTCCTACTACTTTGAGCCATAAAGCCTTTCGTCAACTATGCATCCAGTTTGGCATTGCTGAAGCTGACGCTTTGCTTCTCGAAATAAATGACACTGCTGACAGGCCGCCCCGTGGCTTTGTCGCAGTTAACCGCCAAATGTGCTCGAGCGGAGCTATCCCCCCATTCAATGACTGCATTCGAGAACTTCTTCTCCAACTATCTATTTCCCCTTTTCAGCTACATCCCAATGGCTATGCCATCTTGCTGGGACTATGCGTGCTTTTTAGGAGAACGCTGGGCCGCTTTCCTACTTTCGGAGAAATTCGCTATCTTTGTACCTTTGCCAAAAATAAAGATCATCCCTCCATCATAGTTGTAAGGAGTGCGAGAAATCGTAAGTTGATCTCCGGTCTCCCTGAAAGCGTTCATAGCTTCTTGAGCCCGTTCTTCTATGTTCGCTGCCCTCCTGGGTTTTATGCTATTTGGAGAATAGGAAGTAAGATCACTTGCATTTGTTTCTTATGTTCTTTCAAACTTACCGAAGTTCGGGTTATCAAGTGCTAACTTAGCTCTTTTTTTTTTCTTTTCAGCACTTCCTCCTCCTTCTAAAAATCTCAGTCACAAAATGACTTTCGAGAGGCTGATGGCGGTGCCTGTAGAGGAGAGGAGTATCCAGTTTCTATTAGATGATGAGCTTTTGCACCAATTTGGGCTTCTACACCCTTCCAGGTCGACTCGAATTCATGAAATTCCTAGTTCCAATGCAGAAACATCGGCTGCTTCGGGCTCTCAAGCAGAGGCGTCGAATGCCCCAGTTTCTGCGGAAGAAGCTGTATCAGAAACACTTGTCATGGATGCTGCTTTGATAATGTGTTCCGGATCCACTGATGTTGTAGGGTTAGCTGGCAAGTCGGCACTTCCCCCAATTATTGAGGAAGAAGAGAATCCTCGAATTTCTGAAAAATCAATTGATGTGGAAGTTGAGAAGGAGCAATCTGCTGAATACTTGGGCGATGACACCTTTGATGGCTTGAGTGATATCATGATAACTTCTCAAGAGCTTTTCGGGGATAGCAATCAAAAAGCGACTTCTCCCGTTGTCGAGGCGACTTCTACCCTTAAACAAACCCAGATGCCTACTACGCCAATCGTCTCTGTTTCCACACTAAAGCGTGGTCTGTAATTTGACGCATGTAGTTTGCACGCCACACACACTTAGGACTTTTCGGCACTTATAAGCATTTATCTTCTTTTTCCTGGAAATTTCTAAACTTTACCCCTCTTCTGCTTTCAGGTTCTCCAATGGGACGTACAGGTTCATATTATGACTCATTCAAGTACTGTGGAGGCCGCGGCACCTATGACTTTAGAAAGTACCTTGATACCCCAAAAGAAACAGATGAAGAGAGGGCTCGAAGGAAGGCCCAGGAGAAGCGGGATTACGATCAGTGGCAAAGAAGGAAAGATGCCGAGCGATATGACTCTTCGCATAGGAGTGACTACTCTCATAAGCGGAAGTTTTACGATGATAAGGGAAAAACTCAGATTGCCGATGAACCGAGCAAACGATCTAAACCGATTGACGCGTCTGAAATTT
This sequence comes from Allium fistulosum, assembly GCA_030737815.1. Classification (NCBI taxonomy): domain Eukaryota; kingdom Viridiplantae; phylum Streptophyta; class Magnoliopsida; order Asparagales; family Amaryllidaceae; genus Allium; species Allium fistulosum. The sequence continues at coordinate 415,005,284 of CM060907.1, read as the reverse complement.
CTGAAAAGACTGACGCTCCCATTCCTTCCGATATTCTAGCTAGCTCTCCTCCTCTGAAGAAATCTGACATTCAGACTATCATTAACAGACCGCAATATCAAGTCAAGGACGGCCCCCCAACACTTCAGAGCCGTTTTCCGAATTGGTGCCTAAAAGGGGTACGCTTTGACTTGGACATAGTTCCGATTGATAAATCAGACATGCTTAGCAGTCTTGACGCAGTCAGGCTTAATATCGAGAGGATGTCGCAGTGGCAGAAGCTTGTCGATGAACTCCAAAGGGTTAATCGTGCAAACCTTGAGGCAATGCTGACTATGGAAAACGACAAGGCGGAGTGGGACAAAATTTGCAAACAGCATACTCTTGAGATGACAAATATTGCTGATGGTTATGCAAAACTTGAGTCCGAGGTTAAAAAACTTAAGGACGATCTTGCCTCTTCTTCTGCATCTCATATTCAAAAAGAAGAAGTCTTTCAAAAACAAGTGCGGGATGCCCATGCTGCACAGAGAGATGTTGAAATGAAGCTTGCCGCTGAACAGCATATTACTGAGAAGTACCGCACAGAGAACACCGATTTGCGGGAAAAGGTCACCTCTCAGAACGTAGAGATTGAGTTACTAAAGTCTCGACTTGCTAAAGTTGAGGCAGAGCGTGATGAGGCTATCGCTGGCCGGGTTGCTACCATTGCCGAAAAGGAAGCGGCTGAGCAATCACATGAGGCGACGAAAGCGGACATCAGCTCTACCTTATTCGACTTTTATTTACACAGCGTTCTGGGTCGTGGGAGCCTCTCTTTTCTTGGACCTGATTATGAAATTACATTGGCTGAAGTGTGGGAAGTCGCGATGGATATGCTTGGCGGGGCCAGCTATAATGAGCTGGACCTTGAGGAGCGCTATCTCAATGATGAGGATCGTGCCGCTCTTGTTAAAGGGAAGGAGCTACTTGCCAAAGTACGAGCTGAAACGACGGGAGAAGAGCCTCCAAAAGAAGAAGCTCCTTTAACTGCCCCCGTTCAAACTTCCACTTCAGCCGACGTTAATATTATAGATTCCATCTCTCATTCTTTACATCTAGCTAAAGTTGCCCAAGAGACTGCAACTACTCCTACTGAAGATGAGGCACTGGATGATATTGAAGCCGAGAAGTTTGAGGTGGATCTTGTAAAGCCAACTCCTCCAGGTACTCTTGGTGTCGTCTCGGGTCTAATGAACCAGTCATTTGACTTAGCCGAATTCGATGACCTTCTTACTTGTTACTTAAACTTTGATGAACCGATGCCTTCTTTATTTTCGGGGGATGCTGATTTTAACTTCTTTTCTTCTACAACGGAGGCACCAAGCACTACACAAGCTTTCACTCCTTCGATTGCCGTTCCTTCGTCTTCTCAAATTACTCCTCCCTCTGCTTCCCAACCGGGATCACAGGCAGAGAAAATCGAAGCTCTTCAAGGCTTGGATGATCCGGCTGCTTCTCAGGAACAGAAGGCGGAGGATTTTGAAGACATCGAGAAGACCCCGGAGCGGTCTCTTGACGACGATACGAAGCTTTCAACATTGCTTGCTACTCCGGGGAGCGAGTCTTCTTCAAAGAGGAAGGGGAAACGTGCTGTAAGGAAAAAGAAGAAGACTTCCACTGAAGAGGAAGCAGTAGTTGATCCGGCTGTACCGCTTTCTCCTTCTGCCCCTGCCCGTTCTCAACGGCTTCAAAAGCTAATCATTAGGCCGGGAAAGAGCTCCAAGGGTGGTGAGAAGAAGGAATAATCAAGCTGGATTTTCTACTTATTATTTTTGCTCTTTGCATGTATTGACCGGGGATTGTGCGGGTACCGGTCCTCGCTTTTGCTTTTTGAGATATCTGCACATGTAAAGAATTTTCATAGTACTAAATAAAACAATTATTTTACTTGTACAAACTCTTGTGTATGTGAGAATGATCTATCTTTTATTTTAAGTGTAGTACAAACGATTCTTCTTACTTGTGCAAACTTTTTGTCTGCGTTTGAGAATGCATTTATTCCACATCTGTTTCGCGTGATATTGTTATGTGTTTGTGGTATGTTGCTTGAATACTGCTTTTTATTGTTGTAGCCGTATCATATGATATTGCCCCTATACCACAAGTGCATAACAATATCTTTCGCTTTTAGCGAGACCTGTACTCTTATTTTCCATAGAATAACTATTCCGTCTTTGAGGGAATGATTATTCTACTTAAACGGAGCGTGTCTCATTTTCGGATAAGCTTTTACGCTTCAACCTTCGGAAATGTTCATTTCATACTTTTGAGAAGTGAATTCTCCTACGCGGTGAAGCGAAAGAATCGAAGTGTGCCTCTAAGGAGGGCTTTATTTCGGTATTTTTTGAGGAGTAGCATGTGGACTCCGAAGAGTAGCATTATGCTTTGTGGATTATTGGTGTGCCTCCGGAGAGGTCTTGTGCTTCCAAAGAAGTCTTGATTTTGGTCTCCGAAGAGAAGCAATGTTGGTCTCCGAAGAGAAGCAATTTTTGTATTTCTACTCGGGTGAAGTGGGTCTCCGAAGAGAAGCATTTTGCACTTTTACCCTGGTGAAATGTGCCTCCGAAAAGGGCTTTTACCTCCGAAGATGGCTTGTGCCTCCGAAGAGGGCTTGTGCCTTCGAAGAGGGCTTGTGCCTCCGAAGAGGGCTTGTGCCTCCGAAAAGGGCTTTTGCCTCCGAAGATGGCTTGTGCCTCCGAAGAGGGCTTGTGCCTCCGAAAAGGGCTTGTGATTTGCTGGAAGTTACTTTCTCATGGTCAGAGGTCTACGGGGCGAACGAAAGTTGCTTGATTGGATGTTTGCTTGCACAAACGATCGCAATTAACTAACAAGGTGCCCCTTTGGTAGTCCCACCGATCTTTTTGATTGAGTAAAGCACTCCCATTTATTGGCGTGCCTCGTTAGAGGGCTTTGGTTGGTTGGTGTGCCAGGTAGGTTGCGTCTCAGGGGCGAGTGGATCCACGGGGCGGACATACGCTATCTGGTCGGATGCATCACGACCAGTTAGCGAGGGTCTTGTTCCTTCCGGTTGGGAAGGCGTCCCTTTAGTGGATCTCTCGGCCTTCCTGTTGAGAGGCATACCTCCCTTTGTCTGCTTCTTTGTTTGCCCGCTCATGTTGTATCATCATCCGCCAATCTGCGATCCTTTATCATCGTTTCCAAGCGCATGTTCCTTTCTTTTACAAGTAAATTGCTTTATCTGAAGAAGTAAACTTCACTGTTGAATGACTTCACGAGACAAACGCGAGTTATCTAGTTGGATGCCCGTTCATAACGACGATCTCAACTAGTGAACAAAGGTTTGTCCCAGTGAAGTTGCCAACTCTTTATGTGAAGTTTTCCTTGCGTAGGATTTGAGTTTGGAATTTTTGTGCAATAGCTGATTTATAAAGGTCGCTTAGCTTTGTGATGAGCAAGCCTTGTTATAATGTCCTGCAATTTTGAATCGATATTTTAGTGATACATTTAAAGTATTTATATATCGAAATAAAACAGGCATTATGAAATAGTAAAGAACACAAGATTTATAGTGGTTCGGCCAAGAATCGGGCCTACGTCCACTTTATAGCTTTTTATTCATTTACACTGATTTACAATGTTTCTCAATACAACTGATACATTCATCATCATTTTACAATTTTGAGCAGAGCTCCTTTCAAGTAAAATAAGGGCGCAAATGATTGCTGTTCCAGGCCCTGGGAATTGGATCTCCTTCAACAGTTATGAGTTTGAACGTGCCATCAAGAAGTTTAGTGCCTATAACATATGGCCCTTCCCAGTTTGGCCCAAACACACCAGTTGCTGTCATGATCCTTTTCAAAACCAAGTCTCCGATTTCAAAGCTGCGTTGGCGAACTTTGGAATTGAAATGCCTGGCTATTCTCTGCTGATGAGCTGAAACTCTGAGCCTAGCTTCCTCTCTTTTCTCATCAAGAAAATCAAGCGCTTCAAGTTGCAGTTTTTCATTTTCGGTTTCATTGAAATGAACTCTTCTATGCGAAGGAACCTCTACTTCTACTGGAATCATTGCCTCAGATCCGTATGCCAGTGAAAATGGAGTGTGCCCAGTCGCAGTTTTGTGAGTAGTTCTGTACGCCCATAGTGCTAATGGAAGCTTATCAACCCAACCACCTTTTGCTTTTTCAAGTTGCTTTTTGATAGTTGACTTGATGATCTTGTTAACTGCTTCCACTTGCCCATTTGCCTGCGGATGAGCCACTGCTGAGAAGCTTTTTCGAATTCTGAATCGTTTGCAAAAATCCTGGAATTCTTCACTTTCAAATTGAGTGCCATTGTCGGTGATTATCTTCTGTGGCACCCCATATCTGCAAATGATATTCTTCGTTACAAAATTTATCATCTTTTTAGAAGTGATGGTGGCCAAAGGTTCAGCTTCAGCCCACTTAGTGAAATAATCAACGGCAACAATAGCATATTTAATCCCTGATTTGGCGATCGGTAATGGTCCAATTAGGTCTATCCCCCAGATGGCAAATGGCCATGGACTGACCATTTGTGTGAGTTCGGTGGAGGGTGCTCTTGGGATTTTTGCAAATCGTTGGCATTTGTCACATTTCCTGGAAAAAGTTGCAGCATCTCGATTGATATCCGGCCAGAAGTATCCATATCGGAGAATTTTCTTTGCAATTGTTTGACCACCTGAATGGTCTCCACATTCTCCTCCGTGCACCTCTGTTAAGATTGTCTTGGCTTCTTCCTTAGTTACACATCGGAGTAGTGGGGTTGAAAATCCCCGCCTGTATAATCGGCCATCTTGAATTATATACCTCGATGCTTTTCTTAATAATTTTCGACGCTCCTTAGAACTCTCTGGCAGGGAACCACTGAGTAAGTATTCTTTGATTGGAGTCATCCATGATTCATGCTCTTGAGACGTAGTCATAATCCAATCAATATCCATTTCGTCAATGCTTGGAGCTGACAGAACTTCTACAGGAACTAATCCCAGCAATTGAGCTTCTCCGGAACTTGAGTACTTTGCCAAAGAATCCGCCTTCATATTTTCTTCTCGGGGTATGTGGCTTATTGAGTAGTGATCTAAATCATTGAGGAGTTCGGAAGTTTTTGTCAAATATGCAGGTAAATTCCCTCCTTTGGCTTGGAATTCCTTCTTCACCTGGCAGACAATAAGCTGAGAATCACTGAAAATCTGTATCACTTTGATATCCAATTCCTTGGCGATTTTCAATCCGGCAATAAGGGCTTCAAATTCCGCTTCATTGTTTGTCGAAGGAAATTCCAGTCTCAATGCATAACATAGTGATCGTCCTTCGGGAGTTTCGAGCACAACTCCTGCCCCAGAACAATAATCATTTCTCGAGCCATCAACATACAACTTCCACTGTATCAGAATGCAGTCAGTTGTTTCTTCCTTACTGTCACCTTTGTCAGTGGATTCCGCAATGAAATCTGCTGAAGCTTGTCCGTTAATTGCTCTTCGGGGATGGTAAGTGATGTCATATTGGCTGAGTTCTATGTTCCACTTCAAGAGGCGACCCAAAGTTTCAGGACGATACAGGACTTGCTTCAAAGGCTGATCAGTCAGGACCTTGATAGGATGAGATTGAAAATAGGGCCTCAATTTCCTGGAAGCGATTAGCAGACAATAAGCAAGTTTTTCTATCTTTGAATAATTCATTTCAGCCCCAGCGAACCGTTTGCTGATGTAGTAAACCGGACGTTGTATTTTCATATCTTCTCGTACGAGTGCTGCACTTAAAGCATGGGATGAAATTGCCAGATAGATGAAGAGGTCTTCACCATCACTAGGCTTGGAAAGGACCGGAGGAGTTCTCATATGATGAATCAGTTGATCGAAAGCATTCTGACATTCAGGAGTCCATTCGAAATTTTTCTTTCCTTTCTTTAGAGCATCAAAGAAGGGAATGCATTTGTCTGTGGCCTTGGAAATGAAGCGACTAAGAGCGGCAACCTTTCCATTGAGACTTTGCAGTTCTTTCTTTGTTCTAGGGGATTTAACTTCTCTTAGAGCTATGATTTGAGCAGGATTGGCCTCGATGCCCCTAGCGCTCACAATGAAACCCAGGAATTTCCCAGACTCTACTCCGAATGAACATTTCAATGGATTGAGCTTCATTCCGTACTTCCGAAGAAATGAGAACATCTCTGCCAAGTGATCCATGTGGTCTACTGCTTTCTTTGACTTTACTAACATATCATCAACATAGACTTCCATTGTTTTGCCGATCTGTGGCTTGAACATAGCGTTGACAAGTCTTTGGTATGTTGCTCCTGCATTCTTTAACCCGAATGGCATGACTTTGTAACAGTAGAGTCCCACATCTGTAATAAAGCTTGTGTCCTCCTGATCTGGTTCATTCATCATAATCTGATTGTATCCGGAATAGGCATCCATAAAAGATAACAACTCATGTCCAGCCGTCCCATCTACTAGTTGATCGATTCTAGGCAACGGGAAGCAGTCTTTGGGGCAGGCTTTGTTCAGATCTGAGAAATCAATGCATACTCTCCACTTTCCATTTTCCTTCTTAACCAGTACTGGATTCGAAACCCAATTTGGATAAGTGGATTCTTTGATGAAATTATTCTCTAAGAGGCGATCTACTTCTTCCTTTAAAGCTGCTGATCTTTCTGGACCTTGAGTTCTTCTTTTCTTTTTTACCGGTGTGAATTTCGGATCAACATTCAGAGTATGAACATCAATTGTTGGAGAGATTCCGCACATATCAGCATGACACCAAGCGAACACGTCCAGATTTGCTTTTAGAAATGATATCAGTGTATTTTGAACTGTTGTACTTAGTTGCGAACCCACATTAAGCACTTTATTTGGGTCTTTGGAGTCGACAGGTATTGGTACCGTAACTTCCACAGGCACCACTCTATTTTCCTCTGCACTGGATTTTCTGGGGTCCATTTCCCGCCTTGCACCACTATGCTCTCCAGTGCAGGGGCCACCCTGTATTTGCTATAAGGTTGGGTTTTTGATGCGGAGGGGAGCTGCCGCATCTTTACCCATCTCTCTCTTTCTGGCTTCTCGAAGCTCTATAAGATAACATTCACGTCCAGCATTTTGATCCCCCTTGATGACACCAACACCATTTTCTGTAGGAAACTTCATAGTTAAGCACCACGGGGCCAAAATGGCCTTGAATTCAGCTAGGGCTGGCCTGCCTAGGAAAGCATTGTAGGCAGAAAATCCATCGACAATCACAAAGGTTTGTTTTCGAGTTACCCTTTTCTGCCCTTCACCAAGTTCCACGAACAAATCGACAGTTCCGATTGGTTGCTGTGGTTCCCCAGTGAAACCAACGATCTTTTGTGATGAAGCCTGAACGTTGGTCATTGGGATCTTCATCTGGTCAAATGTTTTCTTGAAAAGTATATTGCAGGAAGCACCGCAATCAATGAGTACTCGTCTTACTATTGCTGGCCCAATTCCTGCAGATATAACTGAGGGGTCTATGGTCGGAGCTTCAATACCAATAGAATCCCTAGCCTTGAACAAAATATCATTATCTGAAATCTTTTGCTGTTTTAGGGGTACTGTGTTTTCTACAGCAAAAACATCTTCTTCTGCCGGGATATACTTCAAAGCGCGAGCATATCGTTCCATCTCACCCCAGCTTTTGCCTGCTGGGTGTTGGCCCCCTGAAATGACGTTGATAACGGGCCTCTCAGATTCTTGTGCCGCAGCACCTTTACTTGAGTCTGACGGCTGATTAGAGGGTTGTTGTCTCTGAGTAGACGAAGATGGATCACTTCTGTTTTTCTTGACATATTGTTGCAGCTTGTTTTCTCTCAATAATTCTTCAATTAAGCTCTTTAAGTGACGACAGTTATTGGTATCATGACCAGGTTGGTTGTGAAAACGACAGAACTTTCCATTTCTCATCGCGCCCTTTCCTGGTTTTATCTCAGCCGGTTTGGGATAATCCACAGCATCTTTGGTGGCGAAGAAGATATTTTCCAGAGTGTCGGTCAATGGAGTGAAATCTGAGGGTTTGAAGAAGCAAGGTTTCTTTATATCCTTTTGTTTCTTCCCCTCGTGATTTTCCCTTTTCTGACCTCCGGAATCTCTCTTTTCCGAAGCGGCAGTATTATTTTCCACCTTTGTTGCCACCATCTTCATTGATGCTGGAAGATTTTCCAAGCGTATGAATTCATCAGCTTTCTTGTAGAATTTCTCGAGAGAATTTGGCTCTTTCATCTTCAGCCATTTTCCAAATTCGCTCGATTTGTCGATAGCACGCATCAAATAGGTCAAGATCATCCGTGGCTCTGCGTTATCAACTTCCGCCAGAGCTATATTGAAACGGTTCAAGAATGATTTAATAGGTTCTCCCGGATTCTGTTCAAGACTGGATAATGACATTATGTCCTTTGCCTTTGAAGCGTATAGCCTGAATTGCTCTTTAAACTTTCTAGTCAGATCGGAAAACTGATCCACTGATCGGACAGGAAGTTTGGTGAACCAGAGAAGTGCCACTCCTTCCAAATATACTGGGAAATACCGGCATTTGATTTCATCAGTTGCTCTCGCACCGGTCATGTGCCAATCATACTTATACAAGAATTGGTTTGGATCACTTGTTCCCCGATAAGCAGGAATGGTGGGGGGAACAAATTTTCTAGGAAATTCAGCCTTTAGAATCTTCTCAGTAAATGGAGTCTTGCTTGGCACGAATCCCCATTCACTCTCATCTTCACCTCTCTGCATGCTCTCTTTCATTATTTGCTTGATCATGCCAGAAAGATATTCCTCATTGTTCAAAGATTTTGCGGAGTAGACTTCTGCCATTTTCTCAGATGTTTGCCCAGGCAGATTTTCGTGGAAAATTGGCGATGGTCTAGATCCTTCAGCTCGGAGGGGTGCCCCTTCAGCAGCACCTGATCCTCCCTGAGGAATATTCCTCCCTTCGGAGTTGCGAAGGGCATCAGCAGTGTTTTCTTCATTACCCACCGGTCTTTGGTTGGCACCAAGCAGAGCGTTCAGTTTTTCCATCATCAGATTGTTTTGAGTCTCAATCTGCTGGTATAGTCCGGATACAGCAGCGTCTAGCTCCTCTCGCGTCACCCCGACGCTTGGAGCTGCTTGACTAGGTGAAGCAGAGGTGGCGGTATCATCATGAACATTTTCAGATCTGACAACCTTTCGTTTCCTTCCAGGAGCCATTATGTCTGATAGACTTCTAGTTCTGTAGGAAATCTTTTCAACAAACTTGTGCGAAGCAATGATGGATGGTAGCCTGAGTTGGATTCTCAGTGAAAAGCACCAAAATGTTAACGTTAAAATATGAACGATAACACCCGGTGTGTGTAATAAGATCGTGAAAGCACCACCCGTGTGGCGGGAACAGAAATTAAGCAGGAAAATAGCGGAAATGCAGTAAATGAACAACAGATTTATAGTGGTTCGGCCCGTAATTGAGCCTACGTCCACTTTATAGTCTCTTATTGCTGATTCGGTTACAATTTGATACAAATCTCTTCAAGAAACAGTACAATCCGATCACAAGAAACAATCTAGACTACTAGCTCAATCTTCGACGGTGAAACTCGATGAATCCATCTCGGATGTAAGGAATTTCTCTCGAAGCTTGTTGTAGTGTCGTGAATGCTTGAAGGATCCTTGATTACTGAATGAATGAAGAGTTCGACGGAGTAACAACGCTGTAGAAATGATTTGCAAAAAGTCCTCTTCATGTTGGAAGTGGTGGGGTATTTATAGGAGCTGATTTGGACTTTGGAAAATTCCCTAAGTCCTAAGTCGTCGCCGACTTAGTATAAGTCGCTACCGACTTATGATAGGTCATCGCCGGTTTATCAGTTCCAACACTTCCCTAGTAGTTCGCCTCCTCTTTTGGTTTTACGCTTAAGTCCTAAGTCGCTGAAGACTTAAGGTAAGTCGGTGACGAGGTAATGGTGCATAAGGTATCTCAGTGTTGTTAGGTCGGGGCAGAGTTAACATGCAATCTGTTAAGTCGGCAGTTTGTTAACTCGGCAGGCCTTGCTAACTCGCACTCTGTTAAATTGGTTGGCTTCCTTAAGTCGGTAGCCATTTTAGGTCGGCAGCTTCTCTTAGTAGTGGATTACCTTAAGTCGTCTCTTATTGGGTCGTACGCTTCCTTATGTTGTGACTTGTTGAGTCAGTATACTCTTTAACTCGGTAGGTCGCAAGTTCCCATAGGTCGGCAATCTGTTAAGTCGGAAGCCCTTGTTAACTCACAATTTGCTAGGTCGGTAGGCTTCTTTAAGTCGTTAATTTGTTAACTCTCTTAAGTCGGCAAGCACCTTAAGTCGGCATACTTCTTAAGTCGGCAAACATTTTAACTCGGCTCCTGCTAGGTCGTGAGTCGAAAAAAGGGGGTTAACATAAATAGACTTTAATAAAATAGGATTGTTATTTCAAATTGAATGTGTTGTTTTAAATTTACTTTAAATTGGATTTTTAGATATAATTTGAATTTAAATTTAAATTAATTTTGAAATTCAAAAAGGGATAATATTTAAAATATTTGGATTTAAATATATGTATAAGCTTTTATTTATAAGTATAATTGGTCTATTTCTTTAAAAGTTATCTATATATATAAATAAGAAAGTGTAAATTAATAAATAAAGAAAAAGGCTTTTATTTACATTTAAAATAAAAAGATTACTTAAAAGACATGTGTAAATCTATAAATGCTTGTTTAAACAAGTGTACACTAATAAAACAATGTAAATGACAAATGTCAAAGTTTCAGATTTTTGTTTTCCTTTTAATTGAATAAATCATTTCTACTTATATAAACATATGCCTCTCATTCCATTTTCTTTTTCTATCTTCTTCTCTTCAAAACTTAAGAAACCTTCAGCCTGAAAACAATTTCTCAAACCAAAATCAGTAATCAAATTCCTCAATCTCAAAACAAAGATCTGTAATTCATTTCAAAAACCAACAACCTGTAACCATTTCTTCAATCTGAAAACCAAAAGCCTGCATTTCTTTAGCCTGTAAATATTTCTTCAATCAAAACAAAAGCCTGTTTTTCTCTTCAAATCTGAAAGCAAGCAAACCTGATCTAAGCAACACATATCAACAAACAAGTTAGAGCATGCATACAAGTTTCTACAGCAAGTATTCAAGTTTAAAAGTTTTAAAGATCAAAGGATATTCAAAAAGCTTTTCAAAAACTGTTTCAGAGGAGAAGCTCTGTTCTTCATTTTTTCTCAAACCTGGTGAGTAACAATACTTTTAAAATTTTTAAGATGAAATCTGGTTACATGTGAATATCTGAAGCAAATATGTTTGGTATATATGTGTTGTTTTTATATATGAATGTATATATGTGAGTGCATGTTGTATCTGTGATTTTCTGTTTTAGTTTCCAGGCATAAATTTTTGATTTAAAAATTACTATCTCTTGATCTACTTGTTGATAGAACTTAGGATTCAAACAATATTTGTTTGTTTAAATCATGGATTGGAGTTTAAAATTTTATTAAGTCAAAATAAAACGTAAACTACTCTGTAAATAAAAAGGAACAGGGAAGTTTTGGTTTTGTATAAAATTCAAATATGTTAATTTAGCAATCCAGGATTAGAAACTGAATCTCTAAACCAAATTATGATTTTTAGAAGAGAAATCAAAAATTTTAGATTTGTAAATGGTGAAATATGCTAGTATGAACGGAAATGGGGAAATGATGAAATTCTGGCGATCACGGTGATATTGAACTACGGGGTTCTGATCAGAGGAGGTCGAAGTGATAAGGAACTGGGAAAAATAAAGCCACGTTTTTCCGATCGCCGTGGTGGGTTGGCGAAGGTGATTTAGGGTTCTAGCTCATGTTTTAGTTAGGATCGAATTTCGAATTACTGTTGTCTCATCATCGAACTAGAGTTGATCGCACCAGTGGCCATCGGATCATGGGAGGAAGACGAAGCTTTGACCAAAATTTCGACGTTGTTGGTGGCGTGAGGCGAGCAGACGGGGTAGTTTTTGATGATCGTATGTTGTTCCAGTTTGGGTCAGGATGTTCGATGTTGATTGGCTCACGAACTTGTCGATTTGTGGGTTCTGAACGATTAGGTAGCTGATCTGGAAATTGTGGAAGAGGGTGGTGTTGGCCAGAACGCCGTCGATCTTCTGTGCACGTGCACGAGACATTTTGGAGCCTGGGTTGTTTTCTTGGTTTGGGAAGATGAAGTCGTTGTTCGACTCGAGAAGTTTGCGTGAGTGCTCGGGAAAATTAGAGTTTTGACTCGAAGCATATAGGTTTGGGCTAGGGTCATTTGATGATAACAGAAGTAAAACCTGACAGTGTTTTAAAAATTTAAAATAAGTTTAAATTTGTAGAGTAGGATTTTAAATAAAGTTTTGGATTCAATTTAAACTTGAATCCCAGTTGTGAAATAAATAAGTTTTTATTAAAATGTTTAAACAACTTTAAATATTTAAAGAATAATTTAAAAAGATTTGAATAAATGAATTGGTTTAAAAATCTTAAATTTCCTTTTTAAATGTTTAGTGTTCTTAACATTTGGATTTAAAAAGATTTTGTAAATTTGATTTAAGTCTTGGTTAAAGCTAAATTGTAATTATTTTAAATCTTTAAAATTGAAATGAATTAAAAGAAAGATTTAAAAGTAAAATGTTTCAAATCTTTGTTAATAATAATTAGAGTAGTTATAAAGACTAATCTTTATTTTAAAGATTAATAAAGGTTTAATGTTTTAGGATTTATTAAATTAATAAGGTAATTAAAGAATAATTTAATAATTTAATTAACTAATGATTTGGTGTTAATTAATTAAATAATTAAGATTATGAGTTAATTAATTAAAGGTTAATTAATTTGGAATTAAGGATCATTTAATTAGATAAGTGTAGATTTTTAATAAATGATTAGGAATTAATTAATCAAGTGATTAAAGATTAATTAAGCAATTAATTGAGTAATTAGAGATTTATTAATTGGTAGTTAAGAATTAATTAATTTGTGATTAATAATGGTTGATTTAAGTTTTAATACTTAAGGAATGTAAGTAAAGAATGGTTAATAATTAATGAGAGATCATTAATTAAGAATTATTAAATAATTAATTAATGTGATTAATTTTGATAATCAATAAGATTAATTAATCATTTATGAATTGGTTAAGTATAATTACTTAATGGAAGTAATTAAAGTAATTAATTACTTAAGGTAATTAATTAAATAAATTTGATAAGTTTAAATTAATTAGTTAAATTAATTTAAGATAATCACTGGGTGATTGATAAGTATAATTACTTAAATGTAATTAGTGAAGTGTAATTACTTAGGAAAGTAATTAAAGTTAATTAGTGGATGTAATTAACTGAAGATGATTTAATAGTAAAAGTAATTTGAGGTTAATTACTTTGTATAATTAATCAAGGGATTAATTAAAGGATAATTTATTAAGGAGTAATTAATTTATAAAATGGAGTAATTAAGGGTAGTTAATTACTAAATGAGATTAATCAAAGGTGATTAATAAATGTGACTAATTAAAGATTAATTATTAAATGTAATTAATTTAAATAGGAATAAATTAAAGAAGTAATTAAGGATCATTAATATAATTAATGATGTAATTAAGGATTGATTAATTAAGATTAGTTAATCAAAAATAAGTGATTAAAGTAATTAATTAATTTAATTAATTAAGGATTAATATAATTAAGTATAGTTAATTAATTAATAAAATAATTAAGGATTAATTACTGTAATGGTTTAAGTTAATTAATTTGTGAAATTAATTAAGTATTAATTACTTAAAGTAATTAAAGGATTATTAATCAGGAATGATTAATTAAGATGGATACTTAGAGTAATGATTAATTAATTGGTTTAATTAATAATTAAGTAAGCAGGATTTATAGAATAAAGTAATTAGTTTAATTCACTTTAAATTAATTAGATGATATAAATCATTGCTTAAGGATGGATGAATGAGATTGAATGTATTTCATTGTTTGATATCTCTGATGAGATATGATTGATATATGATATGGATGTTTGGTTGAATTATAATGATAATGTGAATTATCTGTTTGGGATGATAATGTAGATTATCTATTGAATTATCTATCTTTGTGTATATAGATAAGAATTGAATTGTTTTAACCTTAAAACAATTTGGCCCTTAAAAGATACGTTTTGGATTTCGATGAGACCGGGATCGGGTTTCCGTATACCGGGATTCCAGGTCTGGAGACCCGAATACCACATCGATCCAAATTAACGATAGGTCGTGAATCTCAAGTGAAGATGAAGATTCAGAGTGCAAGGGTTATTGTCGTTAACTCTGAGGGTGATTCCAAACGAGTGTAGCGAGATAATGCCTTCGGTTTCGTTCGAACCCGGAACGAACTTGTATGGATTGAATGCTTTCAGCACATCGTCAGGCGGACGATGAGCATTCTAAGTGATATGTTCTGATTAAAGGTAATCGTAACCTCAAGCCTCATCAACCGGGAATGGCTAAAACAGGGGAGGTGCAGCAAGGCTTCGTGGGTAGCACCCACTGAGAGCAAAATAGATCCCTGTCTAGAGGTCCCTTTTCTTTTTATTCGGCTTAGTGTGTGGTTGGTCGCGCCAACTACGGGGTTATCTTGTTCGGAATTATCCAGTAAGGGATGGTTCCGACTTTGTGTTGCAGGGGAGCGGGCGTACTCCTCGGTACGGTGATCTAGGCCACGTACTGTGACGGGCGGTACCCCAGTAGCCCTGCCATTGTATGGAAACCCATTCTTCCTACGTGCCTTACGGTTTTGATTGTATAACCCACTTTGTGGCTAGTATGCTGGAATTTAATAATGTAACAATTTCAGCTATTTCATATTTATTTGAAAACCCTAGACCCTATTATAATATAACTAGATTTCCTATCAAATGTTTTGGTTAGCGTAAGGTAAAAACTTACCCATGTTTATTTGTGGGGAGTCTTACGTGATACCTTTTCTTTCTAAAGGTTTTGAAGTTAAGCAAGTTTAACCTGTTACTCACACCAGACCCATGTCTGACCCAAGTGTTTATTTCTGTTTTATAAACTCTTGGGTACTCAAATTTTTACGAGTAGCCAAGGGATTCAGGTTTAGCTTTGACGAATATTCTGGAGGAGCAATGGAGCAGGAGGCTTCGGCGTTCGTAGATATAGTATTCTGCTGTGTTGATATCTGTGATAGTGTGTGTATTGTTTTGAGTTGTAATAACTAGACAGATGTTTATAACTGTCTAGTATGTGATGTGTATCTGTGTAACTCTGATAATTGTTGTATACTATGTAATAGTTTATGTTATTAATATAATTTATTCATTCCGCTGTGAGATCGTTGTTGTTGTTTCTTTCTTTCTTCTCTTCTTTCTCTTTTCTATCCCTTTCTTTCTTCATGATGATGCGACTTTCTGGGCATAGGAAGTCGGGTCGTCACATTTGGTATCAGAGCATAGGTTGAGCGAATGCCTAAGCTTTTGGTTAAGTGAATATCAGAACACTAGGTTGAGTGAATACCTAGGTTCGGGAGGGTTGTTCATTAGAGATAGGATCTGTAGCAACCTATTTGAGTGTATATATATATACGAGAGCGCGTATTTGTTAGTTATATAAAATGGTTTTATATTGTGTTAATTGATCGGTTGAGTGGTATATGGATTCTGGTCAATACGAGTAGCTAACGTTATTGATAGGGATCTCTAAACACTTGGACCAGGCCAACGGACACAATATTGTTTTAAAAAAAAAAGTAGATGAAATAATTTTACCTAGATATAGTTTCTATATAAAAAAGTATCATTTTAAATGTATATGGTATTTGATATGATTGGTTGAGATGATAATAATGTATCATCTAGGATTAGGAGTCTGAGTGTTGAGGTTGGAAGTGTATTTGTCGAGACTGTAAACCTAATACCGTCTCGAGTGAACTTTGCAATTGTAAGGATTTCACAATCTCTAAAGAAAACCTGTTAAGGTTCGGAGTTCATCTTTGAAGTTTGGATGGGTAGAGTTGGATCTGTCGGAGAGCAGAAGCAAGTGATGGTATCCTGATATCTCAAATAATAGCTGTGTGATGAGACGTAGTGAATATGGATGTTCCCGAAGATGTTTTCTTTGGAAAAAGTTAATGAAGTGTGTCTGTTTCGGTGTTGTGGCTGAGTTCAGCAGGGTGTTTCTGTTTGGTTTGGGTTTCGAGTTTCTCGAAGAGCTTTGGATTGAGAAGTCTTTGGCATCTGTGGCAGTAGTGCAGCTCGGAGTATTCTGTGCATTGGCAGGAAGTTTTCTGGCTGAGCAGTTTTTCTGAAGGTAGAGTTCAGAAGCAGTATAGTGAATCCATTTCTTCGATAGATAGGATAGATAAGTGTAAGCTGTTCTGATTGGTAAAGAGAGAACAGTTTCTTTGGAATTTGGCTGAGTTGATCGCAAAAGTGACTTGCGATAATTTGAGTATTCTCTTGAGTTATTCGAGATTTTCTGGGATGAGTTGTCCAGTCTGGGCTTGTGTTCTTCATCAGCATTTTCATTCTTTTCCAGATTAGAGTGGTGTAGCGGAAGCAGTTTGGCGAGTGCTCCTGTTTGTGTTTGTCTTTTCCAGATATGAGAAGTTAGTTCAGTCTACTGATGGTAGTAGAGTTGTGTTTTGGATTGGGTAGATCTTGAGAGGATCATTGGTTGAGTTATTTTTGGTCCTGTTTGTTTCTAGAAGCATCGGCGAAGGTTGAGTTGATCAGGAAGGATTTGTAGGTAGCCCGAGATCGTCTGAAGATTTTGTGGATAAGAGACGGAGGAATTTTGGAATTCGAAGTTGGAGACTTCGTTGTTGTTGAAGTTTTCTCTGGTAAAAGGGAGCTATAAGATTGGGTAAGTCTGGGAAGTCAGCTCCAAGTTATATTGGATCTCTTATGTGTTCTGATTTGGATAAGAGTTTGATCTGCTGGATTGAATTGTCAGTTTGGATAACTGAGATTCATTGTGTTTCATGTATCTCTGAGGGAGTACGTGTTTGATCTATCACTGGTTTTGGAACCAGCAGTTCTGAAGATTTGGTTGTCGAGTCAGACTCGTCTGTAGTCAGATATCTTGTTTAGTTCTATAGATCTAGATGAGTAGAAGCTCTATAGCTTAGTAGTATTGATTGTTTGGATTATGTAGTGCAAGTATCCTGGTATAGTTATACTTGGGGAAACTCGAGGAAATTGTATCTAGAAATTTGTCTGGATAGTTAGAATTGTTTGATTATGTGAATTGGTTGCTATGGTTGTTAGCATATGGATGATAATTTATGGTTGTGATTTAAATATATTATTAAATTACCTTTGTTTTAAATTTCGAGGACGAAATTATTTTAAGGGGGAAGGAATGTAATATCCCGGAATTTTGGACAATATCAATTTAATAATCTGTTTAAATAATTAAATTGATTTGATAATTTTTGATAATAAAATTTGAATTAGTTTAATAATCTAATTGAATAAATATTTAATTAGTGCAATTTATCTTTTAAAACTAATAAAATGATTTCTATTTATAATGTATATATATAAGTATATATATATATTGTAAATAGATTAGCTTTGGGTTGAAATATAATAAATAAATAAAATCTTGTTTTAAATTTCTAATATATATAGTGATAGTTTGGAGATTTGGATTTAATTAATATTAGTTTTTCAAAGTTAATTAAAATTAATAACTATATGGTTTTAAACTAGATTAATAATAAGGATTATTTTATTTGCTTAATAAATATGATTTAAGAGTATATATATATAAGTTTAAAATACAATTTACATATGATATGTTAATTCATTTAGTAATAGAAGTAATTTATAATCTCTTTTATAAATTATTTTAAAATTGATAAATTTGTTATTTCAAACAATATTATTAATATATTGTTTTATATATAGATATAAATAGACTTTAATAAAATAGGATTGTTATTTCAAATTGAATGTGTTGTTTTAAATTTACTTTAAATTGGATTTTTAGATATAATTTGAATTTAAATTTAAGTTAATTTTGAAATTCAAAAAGGGATAATATTTAAAATATTTGGATTTAAATATATGTATAAGCTTTTATTTATAAGTATAATTGGTCTATTTCTTCAAAAGTTATCTATATATATAAATAAGAAAGTGTAAATTAATAAATAAAGAAAAGGCTTTTATTTACATTTAAAATAAAAAGATTACTTAAAAGACATGTGTAAATCTATAAATGCTTGTTTAAATAAGTGTACACTAATAAAACAATGTAAATGACAAATGTCAAAGTTTCAGATTTTTGTTTTCCTTTTAATTGAATAAATCATTTCTACTTATATAAACATATGCCTCTCATTCCATTTTCTTTTTCTATCTTCTTCTCTTCAAAACTTAAGAAACCTTCAGCCTGAAAACAATTTCTCAAACCAAAATCAGTAATCAAATTCCTCAATCTCAAAACAAAGATCTGTAATTCATTTCAAAAACCAACAACCTGTAACCATTTCTTCAATCTGAAAACCAAAAGCCTGCATTTCTTTAGCCTGTAAATATTTCTTCAATCAAAACAAAAGCCTGTTTTTCTCTTCAAATCTGAAAGCAAGCAAACCTGATCTAAGCAACACATATCAACAAACAAGTTAGAGCATGCATACAAGTTTCTACAGCAAGTATTCAAGTTTAAAAGTTTTAAAGATCAAAGGATATTCAAAAAGCTTTTCAAAAACTGTTTCAGAGAAGAAGCTCTGTTCTTCATTTTTTCTCAAACCTGGTGAGTAACAATACTTTTAAAATTTTTAAGATGAAATCTGGTTACATGTGAATATCTGAAGCAAATATGTTTGGTATATATGTGTTGTTTTTATATATGAATGTATATATGTGAGTGCATGTTGTATCTGTGATTTTCTGTTTTAGTTTCCAGGCATAAATTTTTGATTTAAAAATTACTATCTCTTGATCTACTTGTTGATAGAACTTAGTATTCAAACAATATTTGTTTGTTTAAATCATGGATTGGAGTTTAAAATTTTATTAAGTCAAAATAAAACGTAAACTACTCTGTAAATAAAAAGGAACAGGGAAGTTTTGGTTTTGTATAAAATTCAAATATGTTAATTTAGCAATCCAGGATTAGAAACTGAATCTCTAAACCAAATTATGATTTTTAGAAGAGAAATCAAAAATTTTAGATTTGTAAATGGTGAAATATGCTAGTATGAACGGAAATGGGGAAATGATGAAATTCTGGCGATCACGGTGATATTGAACTACGGGGTTCTGATCAGAGGAGGTCGAAGTGATAAGGAACTGGGAAAAATAAAGCCACGTTTTTCTGATCGCCGTGGTGGGTTGGCGAAGGTGATTTAGGGTTCTAGCTCACGTTTTATTTAGGATCGAATTTCGAATTACTGTTGTCTCATCATCGAACTAGAGTTGATCGCACCAGTGGCCATCGGATCATGGGAGGAAGACGAAGCTTTGACCAAAATTTCGACGTTGTTGGTGGCGTGAGGCGAGCAGACGGGGTAGTTTTTGATGATCGTATGTTGTTCCAGTTTGGGTCAGGATGTTCGATGTTGATTGGCTCACGAACTTGTCGATTTTTGGGTTCTGAACGATTAGGTAGCTGATCTGGAAATTGTGGAAGAGGGTGGTGTTTGCCAGAACGCCGTCGATCTTCTGTGCACGTGCACGAGACATTTTGGAGCCTGGGTTGTTTTCTTGGTTTGGGAAGATGAAGTCGCTGTTCGACTCGAGAAGTTTGCGTGAGTGCTCGGGAAAATTAGAGTTTTGACTCGAAGCATATAGGTTTGGGCTAGGGTCATTTGATGATAACAGAAGTAAAACCTGACAGTGTTTTAAAAATTTAAAATAAGTTTAAATTTGTAGAGTAGGATTTTAAATAAAGTTTTGGATTCAATTTAAACTTGAATCCCAGTTGTGAAATAAATAAGTTTTTATTAAAATGTTTAAACAACATTAAATATTTAAAGAATAATTTAAAAAGATTTGAATAAATGAATTGGTTTAAAAATCTTAAATTTCCTTTTTAAATGTTTAGTGTTCTTAACATTTGGATTTAAAAAGATTTTGTAAATTTGATTTAAGTCTTGGTTAAAGCTAAATTGTAATTATTTTAAATCTTTAAAATTGAAATGAATTAAAAGAAAGATTTAAAAGTAAAATGTTTCAAAGCTTTGTTAATAATAATTAGAGTAGTTATAAAGACTAATCTTTATTTTAAAGATTAATAAAGGTTTAATGTTTTAGGATTTATTAAATTAATAAGGTAATTAAAGAATAATTTAATAATTTAATTAACTAATGATTTGGTGTTAATTAATTAAATAATTAAGATTATGAGTTAATTAATTAAAGGTTAATTAATTTGGAATTAAGGATCATTTAATTAGATAAGTGTAGATTTTTAATAAATGATTAGGAATTAATTAATCAAGTGATTAAAGATTAATTAAGCAATTAATTGAGTAATTAGAGATTTATTAATTGGTAGTTAAGAATTAATTAATTTGTGATTAATAATGGTTGATTTAAGTTTTAATACTTAAGGAATGTAAGTAAAGAATGGTTAATAATTAATGAGAGATCATTAATTAAGAATTATTAAATAATTAATTAATGTGATTAATTTTGATAATCAATTAGATTAATTAATCATTTATGAATTGGTTAAGTATAATTACTTAATGGAAGTAATTAAAGTAATTAATTACTTAAGGTAATTAATTAAATAAATTTGATAAGTTTAAATTAATTAGTTAAATTAATTTAAGATAATCACTAGGTGATTGATAAGTATAATTACTTAAATGTAATTAGTGAAGTGTAATTACTTAGGAAAGTAATTAAAGTTAATTAGTGGATGTAATTAACTGAAGATGATTTAATAGTAAAAGTAATTTGAGGTTAATTACTTTGTATAATTAATCAAGGGATTAATTAAAGGATAATTTATTAAGGAGTAATTAATTTATAAAATGGAGTAATTAAGGGTAGTTAATTACTAAATGAGATTAATCAAAGGTGATTAATAAATGTGACTAATTAAAGATTAATTATTAAATGTAATTAATTTAAATAGGAATAAATTAAAGAAGTAATTAAGGATCATTAATATAATTAATGATGTAATTAAGGATTGATTAATTAAGATTAGTTAATCAAAAATAAGTGATTAAAGTAATTAATTAATTTAATTAATTAAGGATTAATATAATTAAGTATAGTTAATTAATTAATAAAATAATTAAGGATTAATTACTGTAATGGTTTAAGTTAATTAATTTGTGAAATTAATTAAGTATTAATTACTTAAAGTAATTAAAGGATTATTAATCAGGAATGATTAATTAAGATGGATACTTAGAGTAATGATTAATTAATTGGTTTAATTAATAATTAAGTAAGTAGGATTTATAGAATAAAGTAATTAGTTTAATTCACTTTAAATTAATTAGATGATATAAATCATTGCTTAAGGATGGATGAATGAGATTGAATGTATTTCATTGTTTAATATCTCTGATGAGATATGATTGATATATGATATGGATGTTTGGTTGAATTATAATGATAATGTGAATTATCTGTTTGGGATGATAATGTAGATTATCTATTGAATTATCTATCTTTGTGTATATAGATAAGAATTAAATTGTTTTAACCTTAAAACAACTTGGCCCTTAAAAGATACGTTTTGGATTTCGATGAGACCGGGATCGGGTTTCCGTATACCGGGATTCCAGGTCTGGAGACCCGAATACCACATCGATCCAAATTAACGATAGGTCGTGAATCTCAAGTGAAGATGAAGATTCAGAGTGCAAGGGTTATTGTCGTTAACTCTGAGGGTGATTCCAAAACGAGTGTAGCGAGATAATGCCTTCGGTTTCGTTCGAACCCGGAACGAACTTGTATGGATTGAATGCTTTCAGCACATCGTCAGGCGGACGATGAGCATTCTAAGTGATATGTTCTGATTAAAGGTAATCGTAACCTCAAGCCTCATCAACCGGGAATGGCTAAAACAGGGGAGGTGCAGCAAGGCTTCGTGGGTAGCACCCACTGAGAGCAAAATAGATCCCTGTCTAGAGGTCCCTTTTCTTTTTATTCGGCTTAGTGTGTGGTTGGTCGCGCCAACTACGGGGTTATCTTGTTCGGAATTATCCAGTAAGGGATGGTTCCGGCTTTGTGTTGCAGGGGAGCGGGCGTACTCCTCGGTACGGTGATCTAGGCCACGTACTGTGACGGGCGGTACCCCAGTAGCCCTGCCATTGTATGGAAACCCATTCTTCCTACGAGCCTTACCGTTTTGATTGTATAACCCACTTTGTGGCTAGTATGCTGGAATTTAATAATGTAACAATTTCAGCTATTTCATATTTATTTGAAAACCCTAGACCCTATTATAATATAACTGGATTTCCTATCAAATGTTTTGGTTAGCGTAAGGTAAAAACTTACCCATGTTTATTTGTGGGGAGTCTTACGTGATACCTTTTCTTTCTAAAGGTTTTGAAGTTAAGCAAGTTTAACCTGTTACTCACACCAGACCCATGTCTGACCCAAGTGTTTATTTCTGTTTTATAAACTCTTGGGTACTCAAATTTTTACGAGTAGCCAAGGGATTCAGGTTTAGCTTTGACGAATATTCTGGAGGAGCAATGGAGCAGGAGGCTTCGGCGTTCGTAGATATAGTATTCTGCTGTGTTGATATCTGTGATAGTGTGTGTATTGTTTTGAGTTGTAATAACTAGACAGATGTTTATAACTGTCTAGTATGTGATGTGTATCTGTGTAACTCTGATAATTGTTGTATACTATGTAATAGTTTATGTTATTAATATAATTTATTCATTCCGCTGTGAGATCGTTGTTGTTGTTTCTTTCTTTCTTCTCTTCTTTCTCTTTTCTATCCCTTTCTTTCTTCATGATGATGCGACTTTCTGGGCATAGGAAGTCGGGTCGTCACATTATAGATTAGTGGAAAATCGTTACGGGTTGAAATGATAAACCCAAGCGAGTTTCATTTAATTTAAAATTTTGGGATTTCGGGTTAAAATGATATATACCCGTAAATATTAAATTTAAATTGCGGATTGAAATGATAAATATCTGTATCACTTGACCATAGGATAGAAAATTATATACAGACACCGTTGGTCTATTTTTTTGAAAATAATTTCCAAAGTTTTGAAAGGAAATATATGGGTTTTAATACGTATTGATTTTTAAAATAATATATATATGTTATTTTATTATTGATTTTTAAAATAATATATATATATGTTATTTTATATATGTGTAAGTTCAGATTTTTAAAATTATGTATATAGAAATTTTAATTTTATAAGATAGTTTTGAAAATAAAATTCTTAAGATTCTTCTTATAACTTCATTATTTTAAAAAATATATAAAATAAGAGTTAATTTAATAAATTTTAATTTAATTAATATATATATTATATTTAAGTATTTATTTAAAAATTATATTTTTAAAATAGATATTGTAATAACTTTTAATAAATTAAGGTTGGAAAGATGAATTGAAATAGATTTGTAATTTAATTGATTAGAAAATTGAATTTTTATAAATTAATAACTTGATTCTGATAAGGGTTACTTAATGGATATTTCAAATTTAAATAAAATTTTAGTTGAATATTTAATTTCGATTTAGATTTGTAAATTGAGGTTTTATTTAAATGTTATTAAAAATGATTAAGTGGATATTTTGAAGTTTAAATAGGATTAAGTTGAATTCTGAAATATAAATGAAATGTATCAAATTAAGTTATTGTAAATTGATCAAATATTGGACCTTGAATTCTATGGAACTGGAAGTGATGCAGCCAAGGAAGCGAATTCGACGATGTAAATCGAATTCGTCCAGGATCTCACATGATTAGCGGAAATAATCGATGAATCGATGATAAATCGATGAAATGATACAATGATGAATTGATGGATTGAAGATACCCAAGATAAATGGCCCAAATCCGTTGATCACGAAGATACCAGATTCTAGCAATCTTCGACACGTTGATCGCGCACGATGCCGTGAGAGAAGATCTACAATTCTTCGAACGTTGATCAAGCGCACTTGATTCCGTGAATTGGCTTCAACAATCGTTGATTCGAGCGCACTCGAATGCCAAAGGTGGAGATAGGAGATTCCACTCCACTACCAATTTCAATGGTGGCACAAAGCACACAAACAAAATTTATTCAAAATCAACTCCTTTACAAATGACACAACCCGCCTATTTATAAGCAAATACAACTCACACGACTTAACCTCGTACGACCTAACAATATACAAATTACAACACAATGACTTAACAAATACATCACACAGTACAAACGACTTAAAGAAAAACAAACGGTTACAACATAACACGACTTAACAATATTCGACCTAAGAAAAACGACTTAAGTATCTTCGGCACAACAACCAGCGACATAAGGAGTTCGCGAGTTAAATGGAAGCGGCATAAGGATTCTTTACGCGATCTAAACTTCAGCGACTTAAGAAACTGTTCGCGACCTAATTTTCGCTCGCGACCTAAGGAAGAAGTACGGCATCAGAAATGTTCGCTTGCGACTTAACATCAACGAGCTAAGCAATGTTCGCGACTTAACATCGCTCGTGACCTAAGGAAGAAGCTCTGCTTGTTCGAGATTTAGGCTTCACGACCTATGGCCTTGCGACCTAGGGATCTGCTTCAATTCAGTGACTTGGCGTTTATGTCGTTCGCGATTTAAAGAGGAGGGTGAGCGACCTACGAAATTGCCTTGCGACAGTGCTGGAGTGACATAAGGCGGAGGAGCGACCTACGACATGCTCTGGTCGTTCGCGACTTAGGATAGGTTGAAGAAGAATGGAGCTTCGCGACTTAGGGTAAGTCTATCTCGCGCTGCATCAAGAACTGGTTTAAATTTGTAGTTCAAACCTGAATTTGAAATTGATACAAATTAAAATGGTTTTAATGAGAATTTGAATTGAACCATTTTAATTGGAATGGTTGAACTAAGATTGATTTAAAATAGAATTTTTGAACTAAAGTGGATTTAAATTGATTTGTGAAATTGGAAGAAATAATTCTAATTATAAACTACTTTTAATATATAAACTATTTTAATAAATAAACTATTTTTATCCATAACCTATTTTAAATATAAACTATTTTTAATTTATGACTATTTCAATATATACAAACTGTTTTTAATATTTAAACTGTTTAAGTTAGAATTTTTAGGATCTAGATTTAATAGATTTAAAAGTGAATATTTTGATATGATGGTTTAAACTATCTTATGGTTATGATTTCGAAAGTGTATATATTTTCGAAAGTGATATGATTTTTGAAATTTATATGATAATTTGAAACGAAGTATGAACTGTTTATAAAAATGATTTTATAAAACGACCAAGGTGTGAAATAAGCGTTTGGTTGTTAAAGAAACCGGGATCGAATATTGTCAAACTCTCTACTAATACTGAAAACCTCTTAACAACTGTGTACGTGGTGGAGATTCTTGAACGAAGTAGGATGGTTTGTCGACGATTCTATATGAGGTATTTACGTAGCCCTGACTCCCGTGAGTCACCTTAGATGTGACTAAAACAGGAGCCACGCCTGGCCAAGTGAGGTCATTCCTCCTATCTAACACATTTCTTCGATACCATTAAATTACTTTGTGATTTGACTGGGGGCACCTTTGATTTGGGAGTGTATCTAGAGGTGGGCGGTAGTAGCTACTATGCGTTACCACCAGTCCGGATCCACAAACGGTATATCTAACCAGGCATTGCCTGCGTGTCGTGTTTACATGCCCTATCGCGCCTTCTACGAGTTTGTTTTGTACTGTACCTATGGGGTGTCCTCTGGGTAAACAACCTATTTGGTGGAGCTTACGACATTGTATAGACTACAGGAATATATAAAATGTGTTAAGGGGGATATGGGTAACTCCTTAACACTATTTCAATAGTTTACTTTACTATAGACATTATTTATGTAGCGTATTGTACTATGTATGTAGATAGTTTAATGGATCCTTAGAGGATGGGAATCCCATACATCCTTTAAGTTATTTTGTATTTCAGTTGACATTTCACTTGAGTTGAATTCATTGGTATAAGAATGTTAATCCTGACTGGAGTGTTTTGTGTTTTGCTTTATGCTCGGGTCAGACGGAGTGTCACAACATTTGAGACTCACCTTTGGAGCTTGGAGCTTTACTTGAAGATCTGTCTTATATCTATTCAGCTCTTAGTTATTCTAGTTGTTTCCAATTTATGTTCAGTCTTGTTAGTTATCTTTGTATTTGAGACTACTATGTATTTGTGATTTCAATTGTATTTTGTTTTTAACTGTATGTTTATATAGTAGCTTCATGAACTATTATTTATCTATTCCGCTGCTTATTGTTGTAATACTCTGTGTCAGTGATTCTGTGACTGATTTAATTACTTTATATATTAAGTTTTGCCAAATATAAATTAACAATTTGTTGTTTTGAGCAATTCAAGTCCGACATAAGTGGACGATTGAAGATTTGACTGGTTCGAAATACGAGGTCATTAGAGGTGAAATTGGTTTGCAGCCTTGATATATTTTCTTTAGAGGTGTACTGCACAGTAAGTAGTCCCTTTCCTTGTCATTGTATGGAATTCATTTGCCAATATGTGCATTTATAGACTTAGTTATATAATAAATATGCTATTGAATGTAATTAATGTAACCATTCTTGCTATGATTAAATATTTATTTTAAAACCTAGACATTATTATAATATCACAAGGTTTCCTAAGAAATGGTTTGGTTATCGTAAGATAAATTTACGTCCGTGTTTCGGTGTGGCATGGTCTTATGATATACCTTTATTTTTGAAAGGGTTTTATAAATATAACAACCTATATGATTTGAGTTTCTCACATTTGTTTACAAGACTGGTCTGGGGGTTATTTTTTTATAAATCTTAGGTCAGACCCAAGTACTTTTCCAAATCTAGCGATGGATGCTTAGAGTTCCTAGAGACAAACTGGATGCCTCCAAAATCCGATGTATTTTATTTTCCACTACATTTTTCTTTTGTATTTATCAGCATTTGTAAGGACAAGCTATTATAACTATCCAGGCTAATAGTAGGTTTGACTCTGTTTTGTTGTATTAATATTAATGTTTTTTTGTAAAGATCACTTGGATATTATATATTATTCATCACAATGTGAGATTATGTTCTGTCTTTTCTTTTCTTTCACCTAACAATCTATGTTTCTATCGCCTTGATGTTCGGCACGTGAATAGCGTGGATGTATTAGTGTTGACTTTTGAGGGTCGAAATGGTAGGTCGTTACAGGGACCTAATTTATAAGTAATTATAAATAGAGATTTTCAATCAGTTAAACTTACTAACAAGAACTTGTTATCCATAGCACCTTTTACATTTTCCATTCTAATCTATTAACATGCATACTTTTATATCTTATTATGTAACGACCCGCCTTTTTGGCCATCGAAAGTCGACAATGAACACTTCCACTGTTTTCCAATGTCACCTATCCAATCGACAAAAGGGCAGATTGTTAGGGTAAATAAAAAGAAAAGAACAAAGAGTAGAGAAAAACATAATCTCATAGCGGAGTTGACAAAATATAATATAACAAGGATAGTAGAAACCATCCCTCCAAACATACAGAGTATATCAGAGTTAAAAACAAACCTTATCAGCTAGATAGTTATAAAATCCTGACTTTACAAATGCCGATAGGTATATAATACAATACAACAAAAAATTAAAATACTACGATAGTTGACTCTTCAGCTCCCCTTCACGACCTCTATAACACCATGGGCAACCTAGGAAAATACTCAGTATGACCTGAGCATTATAATAAAACAACACCCGGATCATTCTGGGAATACTAGCGTGAGATAACTCAAATAATGGGGAAGCGTATAAAAGTTCCGTGAGACCACATCGCTAACGCGGAACGAGATTACTTCACGAGAATAACATCCATGCAGGCAAGAGCAGAAATAAATATCAAGAACAAATCCAAATATGAATGAACATAAATAATATTAAACAGGACTTGATAGAATGGAAATAAACCGAGTAAAATCAAAACTGGACAAAATGGATAAAACAGGGAAAAGAGTACAACTTGATAATGTGGAATAAATAAGGTTACAATCCAAACTTGATAGAATGGATGGAATAAGGTAACAGTCCAACTTGATAGAATGGACTAAATCAATACTAAAATGCCATGATAAGGAGTTGGCTCTACTCGTGGCTATTTAAAGATGAAACAGATTCAGGGTTTTCGAATGAAATAAGGAAATGAAATTTTTCAACAAACAATAAGGGAGGTGCCCACCCTTGAAATATACCTCTAGTAATATACTTCTTAGAAGCTTATATACTCTATGACACTTCTCAGACAATACCAAGCCAGACCCCGCCAGACCTTGCTGAGAATCCGAATACTTCCACATCTAAGTGCATAATCGAATCCAAACCAGATTAGATCTGAAAATACCCTTTTGATGGGAGCAACCCCACATAACTTGGCTTCCTCTCGCGCTTTCGATTTAGCCATTTTCAAAAAAGGATATCAACGCTAAACGGAGTAATAAATCATCTTAGAATGACGATAATAAAGTATCTAAACTAACCGATAGCTGAGATACCAAATATCGAGGATATAAATTGATCGTATATGGAAATTAAGTCTTGTATACTTATCACAGCTTATTGAATTAAAACCTCTACACTTTCTTGGTTAATAATAATAATGGACAAGTCAAGGTAGTGTTACCTAAAAGTCATATCCAACGATTATTCTTAACTTTCGAAATAGTGACAAGTTTACTTCTTCGATGTTTAGTGCTAAATATACAAATAAATCGCTTCCATATAAGTGATTCTTTACGGAAATTAATTCATTTCCATAAATGAACTAAACTTTTTATTTTTAATATGAACTAAACTTGTTCTTGATTTCCATATTTCCATATTGGTAAAACACTTTAGAATTAGTTCCTAATTGTTAAAACTTTAAGAGAATAATTTTTCCAAGTGCACGACCCCGAATGCCTAAACCAACATTAGGTTGAACACTAGAAGATTATCCAACTTAACATCAATATAATCGAGTTCCAATTCCTTTTTATAACTTTAAAACAATATTAATTGCCCTGAAAGATAGTGAAATACGTTTAAAATCTTTTTTAAATAAACAAATCCATTATCTTTAATAAAATAGATAATTATTTCCAAACACTTTTATAACTTTGGTTAATTAACTTTAAAAATCTTTATTAAATTAGTTTATTAACTTTAAATCAGTGTGTTGAAGAAATTTTATTATATTGGTTAATTTACTTTAGTCACTTTTATTAAATTGATTAATTAACTTGAAATATCATTAATTACAAAGATTAATTAAATTCAAATAATCATTAGTTAAAATAAATAAATCATTTCAAACATCATTTATTAAAATTATAAGTTATTTTAAATTCCGTTTATTAAAACAATTAATAAGTTCTAATAATCATAAATTAATTGGATTAATTAAATTCAAACTCAATTAGTCAAAATGATAAATTAAAAACATCATTTGTAAAAATGATTTATTTAATTATAAAATATCGTTAACTAAAATGATTTAAATAAATTCCAAATCTCATTAGTTAAAACAGTTAATTAAATTTAAAACAATCATTAATTAAAATGATTAATTAAATTCAAATATAATTAATTAAACTGATTATCAATTTCAATTATCATTAGTTAAAATGATTATCAATTTTAATTATCATTAATTAAATTAATTAATTAATTATACTACATTATCAGTAATTAGAATAATTAATTAATTAATTAAACTTAAATAAACATTAGTGAAAACGATTAATTAAGTATAAACATCATTAGCTAAAGTGATTAATTAAAGCTAATAAAAAACCAATTTTAAAACACCATAAATTAAATTGGTTAATTAAATTCAATATCATTATTTAAAACCATAAATCAATTTAAATTATCATTAATCAAAATGATTAATTAATTTTCAATATCCTATTTAGCAGAAAAACAAGCTCAAGTTCATATGATAGGGTTCTTGGGATGAAATTGAATAAACGACAATATAACGAACTTGCTATAACGACATTTAACAATTTAAATGAAATTACAGCATAATTATGTAAATAAGTAATTATGGGCGAGAAACCCCCTTTGGGTCTCTCTATAGATTTTTCCTACAAAACAATGGTTATGGATAATGTGTGTGTGTGTGTGTGTGTGTATATATATATATATGTATAATCATAGGGGTTTATAACGATCAATTTAATATGTCATCCATTTTCCAAACGGAAATTCAACCCAAGAAGCAATCAAACAATTTAACTAACATCCAAAAAATCAATAAACGATTATAACATCATTGATATGATATAATAAAATTAAATATTAGTTAAACTCACATTGGTTTTTGTTTTCGCCGAAACGTCCTGATTTTGGACTAAAACCGAATGGTCGTCTGATTTTAGCCTAAACTTTTACTTACTCCAAATCCAACCAAACCAACTCTATCACGAAGATCTCGACGACACGAGTCTAATGCAAAAAATGGCATTCAAATTCGACCTCGTATGAAGGAGTTATACGATTTATAACTTATCAGATTAAATTAAAATTAAAATTAAACAACTACACATAAATTACAGGTTTCCCCCCACCTTTCTTCCCCAATTCCAAACTCAACGTGCACATCCTGATACTTACAACCCAATAAACGTGCACGACCAACCACGATACAGAGCAACAATTGACGAAATCGAATTCCGTCTTCACCGACAAAATTCCCTCGAATGAACTCGACACATCCAAACCAAAAATCACAAGCTCCCATCACCAACTTAAAGCCCGATCTACTGCTAACCCTCTCCATGACCACACTATTCACGTGACCAATTTCATCCCTGATCCCCCTGAAATATTGGCCAAATCAACATCTCCCAAATCCAAACCACAATTCGGTTAAAACCGCCTGAAAGTCTATTTAGATCAAGCCCTAGGTGGCCGCCCAAAAAGTCGATCATCCCAAATCATCCTATGAGCTAAAACGTGGGTATGGGATGGAAACCTATGGCTATACGTGCTCAACCAATTTTTAAAGATTTTTAGATAAGTATATCACCTAAATTTAATTTTTGTATACTATGTTTCAAGTGAAGAGGCTCTATTTCATTCCAGGTGAGTTTAAATAGAAGGGAAAAGGCATGGATGGGATCAATGGGGTATGTGCTTGTATATGGGGTATGGGTGTGGGTATGGAGCAAGTATGGTTGTCTATATAATATTTACATATTATTTTAATTTTAAAAAAATATTCAACAAAACATACCCAAAAATCGCAAACACCAAACGAGGCATGTCGCTTGGCATTCTATATGTTATACCCATATTCCAGACACAATTGAACTTGTTTCGAGACCTAATTTGATCGTATGCAGAAGATAGGTTTTTTGACCCAATTATTATATTAAATTTCCAATATTATTTTCAACGCATTTCGAACTCGCACGAACAAATGATACGTCTGATCGCTACGAAACTCGATGGTGTAATACAATTCACTATTATGGATCCAATGAAACTTGTTTCGTCAAAATCTAAGACTGTGCACCGAAATGACAATTTCACAAATTTGAATATCATTTTTCATATTTAATTATCGATATGTATTCGATCTACGTATATTTGTAAATAAATTTACAAATTGAATTCACCAATATTATTTGTTAATTAAAAGTAGTTAAATAAAATTATTAAATCCATTTAATTTACATTTAATTCACAATTCAAATATTCAATTATTCCCTAAATTTGAATTATAAGTTATTAAATTCTAAAATTCAATTATTTAAATATTTAAAATTAATTAAACATTTAAATTTATATAACAGAAATTTTGTGTTGTTACATATTAAAATGATTCTCTCTGTCATTTCATCTTCAAAGGCCTAAAACATTAGTCCTAATTCGAAAGAAATCTCAAATTTTATTATTGTAAAGAGCATCGGTTTCAGTCTTCCAGAATCTTTAATTACATAACATATGAATACATATAGCATTCCACTTATTCAACCACCCAATATTATTAAACACTAAGCTTTCTTGTAAACGAATATCATGAAAATTAGTGCTTGGTTGTTTTTTTAATGTTGCTTTTGAAATGATTAAAATGAATTATACCAGTCTATATATTACATCAACAAGCATTATCATGATTATTAATGAAAATATTATCAATGCTTTATTCACCTTATTGTAGTATTTATTACTGCTTAAAAATCAACGAAGAATCAATAAAAATCATAAAGGAAGAAATGAAAATGGTATACTGAGGAGGCGGTGATATAAATTTAAATAAGAAAACAAGCTCAAAGGAAATATTTCTCCCTTGAACATTTATTCCTTTTTATATTTTTCCTTTGTTATTCACTTTCCATATCCAATTTATTTCTCTTTTTAGCAACTATCATAGGGATTTGGAAAATAATGAGTATATGATTCTACTAGCAATTCACTAAATAATTTTGAGTAAATCTTAAAAAATATTAATTTTTCCTAATAATTCTTATATACATGCACAAATGATATATATGCGCATGCGTGTGTGTTTGTGTGTGTATCTTTATATATATATATATATATATTGTAACATCACCCTACTTAGAGACCCAAAACTAACGGCTACGGATGTTGCAGTCATCCATAGTTATTAATCTTCGGCGACCAAATATGATGCTGTTAGAATCATTGATACACAGAAACACATGAATATGGAAAAAAATTAAACTGTAGAACAAATTCCACATTCCAGTTCAAAATATTCCAAATTCATTACATATTCCCATGTTCGCAAATCGCGCTCAAAGAAAATATACTTATTACAACATACGCCCAGAGCAACATAAGAAGATGCCCCCTGGTATGATCAGAGTATATACAAGCAATATATCAACTTTGCCATTACAAACAACACAGTGGAATCAATAGAAAAGAGATCTCTAAATAGCTGTCATGCCTCCTGCATGTCTCCAGAAGCTTATTCATCTTAGAGGTACCTGAAAACCTCAACTCTCAAACTACTCAAAACCAATTGAGTACCCGAGAGTTTAAGGGGAAAACATAAACATCGAGTCAGACAGAAAGCCATGTATTACTGATAATCTACCATCTCGAATCATTCGGATATTGTTAACTCCTTTATTTCAGCGACCTAAAACTCTACGACCTAAGAATGATGCGACCTAAGAATGATGCGACCTAAGAATGTTGCGACCTAAGGAAAAGCTACGACCTAAGGAAAGGCTACGACTTAAGAGGCTCTACGACCTAAGGAAAAGCTACGACCTAAGAATGATGCGACCTAAGAATGTTGCGACCTAAGGAAAAGCTACGACCTAAGGAAAGGCTACGACTTAAGAGGCTCTGCGACCTAAAGGAGCTTGCGACCTAACTACATAGCAATCTAACTGAGAAAGTCCACGACTTATCAAGATAAGAAGTTAGCGACCTAACTTCTTCGCGACCTAAGATCCAGAAGGGTTTGCGACCTAAGGCTGCAGAAGACCTCGCGACCTAAGGCTGCAGAAGACCTCGCGACCTAAGGAGGCAGGAAAGCTTCGCGACCTAAGATCCAGAAGGCTTTGCGACCTTGCAGCAGAAAGGATTGCGACCTATGGAACTCAACGACCTAAGGTAGCTAGCGACCTAAAGGACTTAACAACCTAAGGTAGTTAGCGACCTAAGGGACTTGATGACTTAAACAGGTTAGCGACCTAACTATTAAAGCAGGTTCAGCGCCCTACGACCTAGAGCTCCCACAGCTATTCTATAACTCGCGTGCGACCTATTACTTGATCAAATGAAGCCAGGTACAGTTTTACTAGCTAACTCCTGAAGCCGCAAGGGGACAGCGACCTAGCTTAGGTCGCTCGCGACCTACGACCTAACTAAGGTCGTGCGCGACCTAAGACTTAGGCAGATTTCCTGCCCAGAAATCAGCTTCTATAAATAGGACGTCACTTCCAACATGAAGGGGACTTTTGGCAAATCATTTCTACAGCGCTGATACTCCGTCGAACTCTTCATTCATTCAGTAATCAAGGATCCTTCAAGCATTCACGACACTACAACAAGCTTCGAGAGAAATTCCTTACATCCGAGATGGATTCATCGAGTTTCACCTTCGAAGATTGAGCTAGTAGTCTAGATTGTTTCTTGTGATCGAATTGTACTGTTTTTTGAAGAGATTTGTATCAAATTGTAACCGAATCAGCAATAAGAGACTATAAAGTGGACGTAGGCTCAATTACGGGCCGAACCACTATAAATCTGTTGTTCATTTACTGCATTTCTGCTATTTTCCTGCTTAATCTCTGTTCCCGTCACACGGGTGGTGCTTTCACGATCTTATTACACACACCGGGTGTTATCGTTCATATTTTAACGTTAACATTTTGGTGCTTTCATTGAGAGCCCAACTCAGGCTACCACTCACCATTGCTTCTCAGAAGTTTGCTGAAAGAATTTCCCACAAAACCAGAAGTTTATCAGACATAATGGCTCCTGGAAGGAAACGAAAGTCTGTTAGAACTGACGATGACCGTGACAATACTGCCACTTCTCTCTCTCCAAATCAGGCAGCTCCAAGCGTCGGTGTTACGCGACAGGAGTTAGATGCTGCTGTATCCGGACTGTACCAGCAGATTGAAACTTAGAATAACCTGATGATGGAAAGGCTGAATGCTCTATTTGGTACGAGTCAAAGACCAGTAAATAATGAGGGAAACTTTGCTAATGCTGCTCCCAATTCCGAGGGAAGAAATATTCCTCACGGGGGATCAGGTGCTGCCGAAGGGGCACCCCTCCAGGCCGAAGGATCTAGGCCGTCACCAGTTCTTCATGAGCATTTAGATGGACAAACTCCCGAAAAGATGGCTGAGGTCTACTCTGCGAAATCTCTGAACAATGAGGAATATCTCTCTGGTATGATCAAGCAAATAATGAAAGAGAGCATGCAAAGAGATGAAGACGAAAGCGAATGGGGATTCGCACCAAGTAGAACTCCGTTTACCGAGAAGATTCTGAAAGCCGAATTTCCTAGAAAGTTTGTTCCCCCCACTATTCCTGCTTATCGGGGGACAAGTGATCCAAATCAGTTCTTGTATAAATACGACTGGCATATGAC
Organism: Allium fistulosum; assembly: GCA_030737815.1. Lineage (NCBI taxonomy): Eukaryota > Viridiplantae > Streptophyta > Magnoliopsida > Asparagales > Amaryllidaceae > Allium > Allium fistulosum. The sequence goes on along the minus strand of CM060907.1, from coordinate 414,969,952 downwards.
CGGCGCAAGGGCGACCGACGAGATAAAGTGCCGATATTTCCCAGTTTATTTAGAAGGAGTGGCGCTTCTCTGGTTTACCAAGCTTCCAGTCCGATCTGTAGATCAGTTTTCCGATCTCACCCGAAAATTCAAAGAGCAATTCAGGCTATACGCTTCAAAGGCAAAAGATATAATGTCATTGTCCAGTCTTGAACAGAATCCGGGAGAGCCTATTAAGTCATTCTTGAACCGCTTCAACTTAGCTCTGGCAGAAGTCGATAAAGCAGAGCCACGAATGATCTTGACCTATTTGATGCGTGCTATTGACAAATCGAGCGAATTTGGAAAATGGCTGAAAATGAAGGAACCGAATTCGCTTGAGAAATTCTACAAAAAGGCTGACGAATTTATACGCTTAGAGAATCTTTCCGCACCAGCTAAAGTTGTGACAACGGTGGCGGAGAATAATGCTACTACTCAAAGCAAGAAAGAAACGGCAGATCAGAAAAGGGAAAGTAATGGTGGGAAAAGGCAGAAAGACTTCAAAAAGCCCCGCTTCCTTAAACCATCAGACTTTACTCCTCTGACCGATACCCCGGAAAAAATCTTCATCGCCACTAAGGATGCTGTTGAATTTCCAAAACCACCGGCCGTAAAAGTTAGGAAGAATGCTGTTCAAAGCGGAAGATTTTGCAAGTTTCACAACCAACTAGGGCATGATACTAATGAGTGCCACCATTTGAAAAGTCTGATTGAAGAATTGCTAAGAGAGAATAAGTTGCAGCAATATGTCAAGAGGAATAGAAAGGACCCATCTTCATCCAGTCAAGGGCAGTTGCCTCCAACTAATTCATCTGATTCAGGAGAGAGGCCTGCTGGAAAGGAAAGACCTGTTATTAATGTGATCACAGGGGGACCTCACTCGGCTGGCAGGAGTTGGGGTGAAATGGAAAGGTATGCAAAAGCTTTGAAGTATGCACCAACCGAAGAAAGTGTCTTAATCTTGGAAGATGCTTCACCTCTAAAGCAGCAAAAGACTTTCCATGATGATATTATGTTCAGAGCCAGGGATTCTATTAATGTGGAAGCTCCTACCGAGGACCCTTTGGTTGTCTCTGTCGGTATTGGGCCGGCTATTGTCAGAAGAGTGTTAGTTGATAGTGGTGCCTCATGCAACATCCTCTTTAAAAGGACATTTGACCAAATGAAAATTCCGATGACTGATGTACATGCTTCTTCACACAAGATTGCCGGATTTACAGGAGAGCTGAAACAGCCGATTGGAACAGTGGACTTGTTTGTTGAAATGGGCGAAGGACACAAGAAATTGGTTCGGAAGCAAACTTTTGTAATTGTGGATGGATTCTCCGCCTATAACGCTTTCTTGGGCCGGCCTACTCTTGCTGCTTTCAGGGCCGTCCTCGCTCCTTGGTGCTTAACAATGAAATTTCCTACTGATAATGGGATTGCTGTTATTAAAGGAGATCAAAACGCAGGACGAGAATGTTATCTTGTAGAACTCCGAGAGGCCAGGAGAAAAGAAATGGGGAAAGATGCGGCAGCTCCGCTCTGCATCAAGGAACCGACCCTGTAGCAACTACGGAGCGGCCCCTGTACTGGTGAACACAGCAATGCAAGAAAAGAAATGGATCCCAGGAAAGCCAGTACAGGGGAGAATAGAGTGGTACCCGTGGAGGTAACGGTACCAGTATCTGTAGACCCGAAAGACCCAAATAAAGTACTCAATGTGGGTTCACAGCTAAGTATAACAGTTCAAAACACACTGATATCATTCTTGAAAGCCAATCTAGATGTGTTCGCTTGGTGTCATGCTGATATGTGCGGAATCTCTCCAACAATTGCTGTTCACACCCTGAATGTCGATCCGAAATTCACACCAGTAAAACAGAAAAGAAGAACTCAAGGTCCAGAAAGGTCAGCAGCTTTAAAAGAAGAGGTAGATCGTCTCCTAGAGAATAATTTCATCAAAGAATCCACTTATCCAAATTGGGTTTCAAATCCAGTACTGGTTAAGAAGGCAAATGGAAAGTGGAGAGTATGCATTGATTTCTCAGATCTGAACAAAGCTTGCCCCAAAGACTGCTTCCCGTTGCCTAGAATCGATCAACTAGTAGATGGGACGGCTGGACATGAGTTGTTATCTTTTATGGATGCCTATTCTGGATACAATCAGATTATGATGAATGAACCAGATCAGGAGGACACAAGCTTTATTACAGATGTGGGACTCTACTGTTACAAAGTCATGCCATTCGGTTTAAAGAATGCTGGGGCAACATACCAAAGACTTGTCAACGCTATGTTCAAGCCTCAGATTGGCAAAACGATGGAAGTCTATGTTGATGATATGTTAGTAAAGTCAAAGAAAGCAGTAGACCACATGGATCACCTGGCAGAAATGTTCTCAATTCTTCGGAAGTACGGAATGAAGCTTAATCCATTGAAATGTTCATTCGGAGTAGAGTCTGGGAAATTCCTGGGTTTCATCGTAAGCGCTAGGGGCATCGAGGCAAATCCTGCTCAAATCACAGCTCTAAGAGAAGTTAAAGCCCCTAGAACAAAGAAAGAACTACAAAGTCTCAATGGAAAGGTTGCCGCTCTTAGTCGCTTCATTTCCAAGGCCACAGACAAATGCATTCCCTTCTTTGATGCTCTAAAGAAAGGAAAGAAAAATTTCGAATGGACTCCTGAATGTCAGAATGCTTTCGATCAACTGATTCATCATATGAGAACTCCTCCGGTCCTCTCCAAGCCTAGTGATGGTGAAGACCTCTTCATCTATTTGGCAATTTCATCCCATGCTTTAAGTGCAGCACTCGTACGAGAAGATATGAAAATACAACGTCCGGTTTACTACATCAGCAAACGGTTCGCTGGGGCTGAAATGAATTATTCAAAGATAGAAAAACTTGCTTATTGTTTGCTAATCGCTTCCAGGAAGTTGAGACCCTATTTTCAATCTCATCCTATCAAGGTCCTGACTGATCAGCCTTTGAAGCAAGTCCTGTATCGTCCTGAAACTTCGGGTCGTCTCTTGAAGTGGAACATAGAACTCAGCCAATATGACATCACTTACCATCCCCGAAGAGCAATTAACGGACAAGCTTTAGCAGATTTCATTGCAGAATCCACTAACAAAGGTGACAGTAAGGAAGAAAACACTGACTGCATTCCGATACAATGGAAGCTGTATGTTGATGGCTCGAGAAATGATTATTGTTCTGGGGCAGGAGTTGTGCTCGAAACTCCCGAAGGACGATCACTATGTTATGCATTGAGACTGGAATTTCCTTCGACGAACAATGAAGCAGAATATGAAGCCCTTATTGCCGGATTGAAAATCGCCAAGGAATTAAATATCAAAGTGATACAGATTTTCAGCGATTCTCAGCTCATTGTTTGCCAGGTGAAGAAAGAATTTCAAGCCAAAGGAGGAAATTTGCCTGCATATTTGACAAAAACTTCCGAACTCCTCAATGATTTAGATCACTACTCAATAAGCCACATACCCCGAGAGGAAAATATGAAGGCGGATTCTTTAGCAAAGTACTCAAGTTCCGGAGAAGCTCAATTACTAGGATTAGTTCCTGTAGAAGTTCTGTCAGCTCCAAGCATTGATGAAATGGATGTTGATTGGATTATGACTACGTCTCAAGAGCATGAATCATGGATGACTCCGATCAGAGAATACTTACTCAGCGGTTCCCTGCCAGAAAGTTCTAAGGAACGTCGAAAATTATTAAGAAAAGCATCGAGGTATATAATTCAAGATGGCCGATTATACAGGCGGGGATTTTCAACCCCACTACTCCGATGTGTAACTAAGGAAGAAGCCAAGACAATCTTAACAGAGGTGCACGGAGGAGAATGTGGAGACCATTCAGGTGGTCAAACACTTGCAAAGAAAATTCTCCGATATGGATACTTCTGGCCGGATATCAATCGAGATGCTGCAACTTTTTCCAGGAAATGTGACAGATGCCAACGATTTGCAAAAATCCCAAGAGCACCCTCCACTGAACTCACACAAATGGTCAGTCCATGGCCATTTGCCATTTGGGGGATAGACCTAATTGGACCATTACCGATCGCCAAATCAGGAATTAAATATGCTATTGTTGCCGTTGATTATTTCACCAAGTGGGCTGAAGCTGAACCTTTGGCCACCATCACTTCTAAAAAGATGATAAATTTTGTAACGAAGAATATCATTTGCAGATATGGTGTGCCACAGAAGATAATCACCGACAATGGCACTCAATTTGAAAGTGAAGAATTCCAGGATTTTTGCAAACGATTCAGAATTCGAAAAAGCTTCTCAGCAGTGGCTCATCCGCAGGCAAATAGGCAAGTGGAAGCAGTCAACAAGATCATCAAGTCAACTATCAAAAAGCAACTTGAAAAAGCAAAAGGTGGTTGGGTTGATAAGCTTCCATTAGCACTATGGGCGTACAGAACTACTCACAAAACTGCGACTGGGCACACTCCATTTTCACTGGCATACGGATCTGAGGCAATGATTCCAGTAGAAGTAGAGGTTCCTTCACATAGAAGAGTTCATTTCAATGAAACCGAAAATGAAAAACTGCAACTTGAAGCGCTTGATTTTCTTGATGAGAAAAGAGAGGAAGCTAGGCTCAGAGTATCAGCTCATCAGCAGAGAATAGCCAGGCATTTCAACTCCAAAGTTCGCCAACGCAGCTTTGAAATCGGAGACTTGGTTCTGAAAAGGATCATGACAGCAACTGGTGTGTTTGGGCCAAACTGGGAAGGGCCATATGTCATAGGCACTAAACTTCTTGATGGCACTTTCAAACTCATAACTGTTGAAGGAGATCCAATTCCAAGGGCTTGGAACAGCAACCATTTGCGTCCTTACTTTACTTGAAAAGAGCTCTGCTCAAAATTATAAAATGATGATGAATGTATCAGTTGTATTGTGAAACATTGTAAATCAGTGTAAATGAATGAAAGCTATAAAGTGGACGTAGGCCCGATTTTTGGCCGAACCACTATAAATCTTGTGTTCTTTACTATTTCATAATGCCTGTTTTATTTTGATATGTAAATACTTTAAATGTATCGCTAAAATATCAATTCAAAATTGCAGGACATTATAACAAGGCTTGCTCATCACAAAGCTAAGCGACTTCCATAAATCAGCTATTACGCGAAAACCAAGCCACAAATTTTTTTTCCAAACTCAAATTCCAAGAAAGGAAAACCTCACATAAAAAGTTGGCGACTCCATTATGACAAACCTTCGTTCACTAGTCGAGATGGTCGCTATGAATAGACATCCAACTAGATAACTTGCGTTTGTCTCGTAGAGTCATTCAACAATGAAATCCACTCCTTCGGATAAAGCAATTTACTTGTAAAAGGAAAAGAAGAAGATGTGCTTGGGAACGATAATAAGAGATCGCTAACAGGCAGATGATGAGAGAAAGTTGCCAAGCAAACAAAGGAGCAGACAATGGGAAGTATGCATCTCAACAGGAAGGCCAGAAGATCCACTAAAGGGACACCTTCCCAAGCGGAAGTAACAGGACCCTCGCTAACTGGTCGTGATGCATCCGATCAGATAGCTTACGTCCGTCCCGTGGATCCACTCGCCCCTGAGACGCAACCTACCCGGCACACCAACCAACCAAAGCCCTCTAACGAGGTACACCAATAAATGGGAGTGCTTTCCTCAACCAAAAAGATCGGTGGGACCACCGAAGGGGCATCTTGTTAATTGATTGCGGTCGTTTGTACAAACAAACATTCAATCAAGCAACTTACGCCTGCCCCGCGAACCCATCCGACCATGAGAAAGTAACTCCCAGGCACTCAAAAGCCCTCTTCGGAGGCACAAGCCCTCTTCGGAGGCACATGACCTCTTCTGAGGCAAAAGCCCTTTCCCAAGGCACCACAAGCCCTCTTCGGAGGCACATGACCTCTTCGGAGGCAAAAGCCCTTTCCCAAGGCACCACAAGCCCTCTTCGGAGGCACATGACCTCTTCGGAGGCAAAAGCCCTTTCCCAAGGCACCGCAAGCCCTCTTCGGAGGCACAAGCCCTCCTCGGAGGCACAAGCCCTTTTCAAAGGCACAAGACCTCTTCGGAGGCACAACTCTTTAAGAGGAGCCCTCTCCGGAGGCATGTCCCAAAATAAAATGCTTGAACAAAAAGCATCGTCCAGAAGCACAGTTCAACTCTCAAAGGAAGGACTAACTTGTTCATCTCGAAAAGTTCCTCCTAAAAAAGTTGAAATACTACAAAATTCTTTCAGAAAAGTTCATTTCACTTCATAGGGAAATTCACTTCTTAATAAATAAAAGTGATTATCCCCGAAAGTTGAAGCGTTCTTCAGAAAGAGAAAATAAAAATTCTTCTAAAGACTGGATATACTCTATTAAGAGCAGAATAATTCTCCCCTTAAAAGCGGAATAATTGTCCTTTGAAGTAAGAGTATTAGTCTTAAAAAAGCTAGGAATATTGCAATGCACTTACGGCATTGGGGCAATACTATACAATTCAATTATATTAATAAAAGCAACATGCCACAAGTTCGTTGCAATATCACGGAAAACAGATGTGGAATAAATGCATTCTCAAACGCAGACAAAAAGTTTGCACAAGTAAGAAGAATCGCTTGTTCTACACTAAAAATAAAAGATAGATCATTCTCACATACACAAGAGTTTGTACAAGTAAAATAATTGTTTTATTTAGTACTATGAAAATTCTTTACATGTGCAGATATCTCAAAAAGCAAAAGCGGGAACCGGTACCCGCACAATCCCCGGTCAATACATGCAAAGAGCAAAAATAATAAGTAGAAAATCCAGCTTGATTATTCCTTCTTCTCACCACCTTTGGAGCCCTTTCCCGGCCTAATGACTAGCTTTTGAAGTCGTTGTGAACGGGAAGAGGCAGAAGGAGAAAGCGGTGCGGCCAGATCAACTACTGCTTCATCTTCAGTGGAAGTCTTCTTCTTCTTCCTTACAGCACGCTTCCCCTTCCTCTTTGAAGAAGACTCGCTCCCCGGAGTAGCAAGCAATGTTGAAAGCTTCGTGTCGTCATCAAGAGACCGCTCCGGGGTCTTCTCAATGTCTTCAAAATCCTCCGCCTTCTGTTCCTGAGAAGCAGCCGGATCATCCAAGCCTTGAAGAGCTTCGATTTTCTCTGCCTGTGATCCCGGTTGGGAAGCAGAAGGAGGAGTAATTTGGGAAGACGGAGGAACGGCAATCGAAGGAGTGAAAGCTTGTGTAGTGCTTGGTGCCTCCGCTGTAGAAGAAAAGAAGTTAAAATCAGCATCCCCCGAAAATAAAGAAGGCATCGGTTCATCAAAGTTTAAGTAACAAGTAAGAAGGTCATCGAATTCGGCTAAGTCAAATGACTGGTTCATTAGATCCGAGACGACACCAAGAGTACCTGGAGGAGTTGGCTTTGCAAGATCCACCTCAAACTTCTCGGCTTCAATATCATCCAGTGCCTCATCTTCAGTAGGAGTAGTTGCAGTTTCCTGGGCAGCTTTAGCTAGATGTAAAGAATGAGAGCTGGAATCTATAATATTAACGTCGGCTGAAGTGGAAGTTTGAACGGGGGCAGTTAAAGGAGCTTCTTCTTTTGGAGGCTCTTCTCCCGTTGTTTCAGCTCGTACTTTGGCAAGTTGCTCCTTCCCCTTAACAAGAGCGGCACGATCCTCATCATTGAGATAGCGCTCCTCAAGTTCCAGCTCATTATAGCCGGCCCCGCCAAGCATATCCATCGCGACTTCCCACACTTCAGCCAATGTAATTTCATAATCGGGACCAAGAAAAGAGAGGCTCCCACAACCCAGAACGCTGTGTAAATAAAAGTCGAATAAGGTAGAGCTGATGTCTGCTTTCGTCGCCTCATGTGATTGCTCAGCCGCTTCCTTTTCGGCAACGGCAGCAACCCGGCCAGCGGTAGCCTCATCACGCTCTGCCTCAACTTTAGCAAGTCGAGACTTTAGTAACTCGATCTCTACGTTCTGAGAGGTGACCTTTTCCCGCAAATTGGTGTTTTCTGTGCGGTATTTCTCAGTAATATGCTGTTCAGCGGCAAGCTTCATTTCAACATCTCTCTGTGCAGCATGGGCATCCCGCACTTGTTTTTGAAAGACTTCTTCTTTTTGAATATGAGATGCAGAAGAAGAGGCAAGATTTTCCTTAAGTTTTTTAACCTCGGACTCGAGTTTTGCATAACCATCAGCAATATTTGTCATCTCGAGATTATGCTGTTTTCAAATTTTGTCCCACTCCGCCTTGTCGTTTTCCATAGTCAGCATTGCCTTAAGGTTTGCACGATTAACCCTTTGGAGTTCATCGACAAGCTTCTGCCACTGCGACATCCTCTCGATATTAAGCCTGACTGCGTCAAGACTGCCAAGCATGTCTGATTTATCAATCGGAACTATGTCCAAGTCAAAGCGCACCCCTTTTAAGCACCAATTCGGAAAACGGCTCTGAAGTGTTGGGGGGCCGTCCTTGACTTGATATTGCGGTCTGTTAATGATAGTCTGAATGTCAGATTTCTTCAGAGGAGGAGAGCTAGCCAGAATATCAGAAGGAATGGGAGCGTCAGTCTTTTCAGAAATTTCAGACGCGTCAATCGGTTTTGATCGTTTGCTCGGTTCATCGGCGATCTGAGTTTTTCCCTTATCATCGTAAGACTTCCGCTTATGAGAGTAGTCACTCCTATGCGAAGAGTCATATCGCTCGGCATCTTTCCTTCTTTGCCACTGATCATAATCCCGCTTCTCCTGGGCTTTCCTTCGAGCCCTCTCTTCATCTGTTTCTTTTGGGGTATCAAGGTACTTCCTAAAGTCATAGGTGCCACGGCCTCCACGGTACTTGAATGAGTCATAATATGAACCTGTACGTCCCATTGGAGAACCTGAAAGCAAAAAAGGAGTAAAGTTTAGAGATTTCCAGGAGAAAGAGGATAAATGTTTATAAGTGCTGAAAAATCCTAAGTGTGTGTGGCGTGCAAGCTACATGCGTCAAACTACAGACCACGCTTTAGTGTGGAAACAGAGACGACTGGCGTAGTAGGCGTCCGGGTTTGTTTAAAGGTAGAAGTCGCCTCGACAACGGGAGAAGTTGCTTTTGGATTGTTATCCCCAAAAAGCTCTCGAGAAGTTATCATGATATCGCTCAAGCCATCAAAGGTGTCATCACCCAGGAGTTCAGCAGACTTCTCTCTTTCAACCTCTGTATCGATAGATTTCTCAGGAACTCGAGGATTCTCTTCCTCCTCAGTAATTGGGGTAAGTGCCGACTTGCTGACCAACTGTGACGCCCCACCTCTATGCTCATAATAACAAAGAGTATTAAAAGAAATACTGTCTATTATTACGAAGAATAAGGCTGGATAGGAGCGACCATCTGTAATTGGCCTTACACTAATATTGGTTATCTCGATAGGAGTGGTATATACTTTTTATTTTTCATCTATTATTTATTTACTCCCATCGACATATCCAATTATCAGTATAAAACAAACTACGATAGTTCATAATAGTTTAGGACATTAGATATAACAATAACACAGATAATATAAATGCGGAACACAGATTAACAAAATCTCATATATATATAACCGATGTCAGTTAATACATAGTTGACACAATACATATGATACAACTACAACTGTCGACTCTAGAAGTTATATATACAAGTACATTATCGACTAATATACATGAATACATATCATTCTATACAATGACACGACTACTACAAAATGACTGACAACTTCAGAAGATGTGAAAAGTCTTCAATCCCGAACAGCAACTCAAAGAAAGAAATCTACAACCTGAAATACTCTGGTCTGACCCGAGTATTACATTCAAAAGAAAATAATACCCAGGTCAGTCTAATTCAAACCAGTTTATTAATGCACAAAAGCAATAATAATCAATATAAAACATCAACTCTAGTAGGGCTGCAGCACACGCACGCGTGTGCTGCCTCGCCACTACAGCATGTATACTCAAAAGATCAACGCATCAAAAGCAAAGGAAATACCAATAAAATCAATACAGTGTGGCTGCAGTGCACGCTCGCGTGCACTGCCTCGCCACTGCAATGATGAAGTCATCACAACTCCAATTATTAACAGAAAGTAGAAACTGTAGAGGTTGAGTCACTACTATCAGGACTTAACACAACTTCAATGATTCAGCAGTATGAAAAAGGCTCGTAAGGCCAGATGCACGAAGGCAGTTATACCAAAACAATTGCAACCGTAAAAAGAAACAACCTCGACAGCAAGAGAACAAGGCAGCAATAGTATGCAAGTGCAGACCACATAAAGGCCATGCATCAGTAAGACAGATTCAACTCAGCTATGCAATACACCCCACTCAAGAGCCTATACGAACATGAAGTACAACAATGCAACGGTATCAGACTAAGGTACATCAGGTCAGAGACCAAAATAATGACAAGTAGACAAGACCAGTCCAGCAACTACACTCAAATGCAATCATGTACAACCAGGCTGCCAAATTCAAGAAACAATGGGACAACACGAATATGAATGCAGTAGTGACTAATGTAAGTGCAGACACAAGTGCTACCAGATAGCAATGTAGCATTAAGGGAATACGTAGAACAGTGAACCAGCTAATGAGCAAAGAGTCAGAACCCAAAACAGATGGAAGTGACACAACCAGTTCGAATATGTATCAGCGAACATATGCAAGGATTAAGCAAGTGAAATATGCAAACAGACCAGTAAATGCAATAGATATATAGTGATGCACAAGCAAGAATATGAATGCAATCATATACACTGCAGTGAAGCATTCATTCATGAAACATAAATGCAAACTAACTGACTCAAGTGATACTAATTATATGCTCTGTGCACACTGAAATTCAAGTGATACAACTCGAAGTAATGCACCAAGTTCATCTAACAAAACAAGTGCATAGGGGCAATGAAATGGAGACTGTACTCAGGTGGACAGTACAAGATAAAGGAATAAGCAATGCAAGTGAAACTAGGTTACTTCGACGACATGATGCAATGCAACAGCATACCCAACGACTCAACTGCCCAGGCTTAACGATGATTGTATGAATGCACATATACGAAGGATATTAACAAATGAAGGTTCAAGTACTACCAGCTCCAAGCCTATAACACAAATGACCAGTTATCTGACAACCAGGTAACAGTGAAACTACAAGTGTTCAACTACAATAGACCCAATGATACTAATATGGAATGCAGTGCAACTCAAAACGAACTCAATTGATCATGTACACAGGGAACTCAAATATGTAGGTTTAAACTTTGCGGATAAGATGCAAGAAAACGAATCAATGCAACATGACTCAAGTCAGTGAGCTCTTGGATATGTAGACCAACATTAGTGAAACATGATGCAAGGACCACAATGATACTGAAACAAATAAAATTTGACCAGTAGCCAACATCATAATCAAGTCAAAGTCGAGGTAAACAAGTCAGATCAACAGCAGTATTATCGGAGATGAAGCCGAGAATATCAAAGACATGGCAACCAAACATTATCTAATAATCGAACAATTTCCAAAATTCCAACGAAACTGCCATTGCAAACATGAACAACTACAACCAGTATAATGAACGATGGCAAGTATACTACGGGGTGAAGTACAAGTAAAATAAAAACACCAAAAATCAAAGTCGGTGTCCAGGAAACAAATAAATGCCGAAATCCACTAAAGCAAAACCAACAATTCAAATCACTGAGCACAACAATTTAACTTCAATTGGTCAAAACATATCATAACAACACCGAATGGCCCAGAATAAGGTTAGAGCCACGATGATCAAAGAAAACGAACAAGGTCGTGGTCATCACGAAAACAAGTCGTGAGTCGAACAAATCAAAACAAGAAAGTCACGAAGCAGTAAGTTCCAAGCAACATCAATTACCAATACCAAATGAAAACAAATGGCCGAGATAAAACAAGGTTGAATCCAACTAGAATTACAGATGCATCATAAGAAGAGTGAACTAGATGTGAGTAATACGATTACTCACCATTTTCGATGAGGCAGTGAAACCAAAACCCTAGCAGCCTCGAGTGACTCTAAGCGATTTTGCGATCGACAAGGCGAGGCTGAAACGTCCTTCGATCGAGCTATGGGGGTTGACGCCTTTGATTTCTCGATGCCCTGATTTCGATCGAAGAAGGAGGGACGGGTTGAATCGAATAAGGAGGAGACGGCTACCATTTTTATTCTTTGTTTGGTTAGGGTTATGGAACGAGAAAATGAAGTGGGTCGGGTCTTCGAAATGAAGGAGGGAGGGATGTTTTATCTCCTGGGATAAGGCAGCTCTAAACTAAAATATGGGCTTCTATAAATTTTAAAGCCCGAACTGCTTTACAACTTTTTCAAAGAAACGCAATCAATTAAAACTCCAGCTGAATTAAACAAACAATCTAAGCGTCACATTGACGATAGTTAATTGTTAAAAAATCTCGGGTTGTTACAGACTCCCCTCCTTAAAGGAATTGCGTCCTCGCAATTATAAGGAATAAATGGACAGAAGGTAACAACCAAAAGAGCAAGGTAATGACGAGTGCATAAGCAAAGCAAATGTCAGCAGGGGAAGTACTAGATATGAAATCAAAAAGGTTCGACTGCTTCAATCAAAAGAATCAACATCGTGGGAATCAGGGATCAAAATCAGACGACTAACAAAAGCAAGAACAATCGAGTTCCAGCAACTAAAAGAGAAGGAAAACAGAGCAGAAATCCCATACAGAGCACGAATCGAATGTGGGTAAATCAAATTACTCACCTGAATCTCCAGAGAAAAACGAAGCTCAAATCTCAAAAATCTCAAATGTTTACTTATCTCAAACGATAATCAGAAGATAAATCAAATATCTGATTATCTCAAACGATAGTCAGAAAATAAATATTCAATTATCAAAAAGCGATAATCAAATTTCTCAAATCAACATATATTCGATTATCATAAACGATAATCAAATTTCAAATTCAGCAAATATTTAATTACCTCAAGCGATAATTAAATCTCAAATCAACAAATATTTAATTATCTAAAGCGATAATTAAAAGCAACAAATATCCGATTATCAAAAACGATGATCAGAACCCATATCAACAAATATCTAATTATCACAAGCGATAATTAGAAACAACAAATATCTGATTATCAAAAACGATAATCAGAACTCATATCAACAAATATCTAATTATCACAAGCGATAATTAGAAACAACAAATATCTGATTATCAAAAACGATAATCAGAACTCATATCAACAAATATCTAATTATCACAAGCGATAATTAGAAACAACAAATATCTGATTATCAAAAACGATAATCAGAACTCATATCAACAAATATCTAATTATCACAAGCGATAATTAGAAACAACAAATATCTGATTATCAAAAACGATAATCAGAACTCATATCAACAAATATCTAATTATCACAAGCGATAATTAGAAACAACAAATATCTGATTATCAAAAACGATAATCAGAACTCATATCAACAAATATCTAATTATCACAAGCGATAATTAGAAACAACAAATATTTGATTATCAAAAACGATAATCAGAACTCATATCAACAAATATCCAATTACCTGCAGATAATTGGAAGCAACAAATATCTAGAAATCAATTAAGAAGACTAGAAAATCAACATAAAAGCTTGGATCGATCCCATCAGATGGCGAGTTTTTAATTCGCCGCACGTGCAACAACATATGGCCGAAGCCTACCAAGTACTCAACATAATTTTGGCGCCCAACAAATGACCCGAAGGTCCAACATATGACCCGAAGGTCTAGTACTGGTATTTGACCCGAAGGTCCAACATATGACCCGAAGGTCCAACATAGTGGCTCGAAAGCACACGAAAGCATCAAATATTTCAATTAACGAGTCCGGAATTAACCAAAATAGTAAACGCACATGTCCCATAACCACGAGTTTTACTAAATTGTTTAATTCTCTTCATCGTTTCCTTGAAAGTGTAGAATCATCAAAACAACAGATATTCAGTTAACGATTCCGGAATTAACCGAAATAGTAAAAGTGTGGTTCCATACACCGCACTTTTGCTAAATCGTTTAAATCTCTTCATCGTTTCCTTGAAAGTGCAAAATTGTGTATTTTTGTAAAAATACACTTTACATTCTCAAACGGACAAGTCCGGAATTAAGCGAATCAGTAAAAGAAAGGGGTCATAGTCCTCGATTTTGCTGAAACGTTTAAATCGCTTCCTCATTCTTTTGAAAGCGCAAACTGTTAAAATTTCTGAAAACAATTTTATTTATTTTGTAAAATAACAATTCACATTCTCAACTGGACAAGTCCGGAGTTAAGCGAAACAGTAAAAGAAAGGGGTCATAATCCTCGATTTTGCTGAATCGTTTAAGTCGCTTTCTCATTCTTTTGAAAACGTAAACTGTTAAAAATTTATAAAACAATTTTCATTTTAAAACGATTTTCCAATCACGTGATTAAAGCAGCAAATCAGTAACAATTTCGATAAGGAAATTGTACTTCTCAAAATACCGTAAAAACGGTTACAAATCAGCATTGCGGTATAACCGCTTGAAAATCCACTTTTAAAAGTTAGACTGTTACTGAAGTCAAAGCAACAGTAATTTTAAAACATCAAATATCTCATCAAAATAATTCACATCTAAATGTGACATCAGTGAATTTTCATTCATTAAAATTGTCAACAAAACACCGTGCTTCAAAAATCTAGCATTGGTGTAAAAATCCCGTTACAAAAATAACGGCAACAAAATACGTCTCATAACCAAGCATCGGTTCAACGTAAATAAATGCAGTAACGTGCAATTCAAATTTTTGCACGTACTACAGAATGAACAAAGAAATCATTCAAATGTATCTTCAATGAAGATAATCCAAAACAGCAAAAATCTAATCAATAGATGATTAATACAAAAGAAAGCCAGCGGAAATTTCAGCAAAAATCACATAACTGCAATTTCTTCGAATCCTCAATTCGGATTCGAAATTCTCAAAGAAACAAAATAATTACAGCTATGTAAACAACAATTGAAATTCATATCGATTTCGTATTTTGATTTTTAAATCAAAAAGATTATCAGTTGTACTCAGCGAAGACGGTTTCACTGTTTCCGCTGCGCACTCTGATAAATAGAACACAAATCAATCATATCATCAGAACACAATTTCACTATTATTTTTAAATAAAGATATTTAAAAATTTCATCCAAATTTCAAAACTTTAGTTTTGACTCAAAGTACAAATAAAACATCGACCAATAGTTGTAACATATGTTCCATCCAAGTTATGTTTTATATTATGTCCATAAACCCCAAGCTCTGATACCAACTGTGACGCCCCACCTCTATGCTCATAATAACAAAGAGTATTAAAAGAAATACTATCTATTATTACGAAGAATAAGGCTGGATAGGAGCGACCATCCGTAATTGGCCTTACACTAATATTGGTTATCTCGATAGGAGTGGTATATACTTTTTATTTTTCATCTATTATTTATTTACTCCCATCGACATATCCAATTATCAGTATAAAACAAACTACGATAGTTCATACTAGTTTAGGACATTAGATATAACAATAACACAGATAATATAAATGCGGAACACAGATTAACAAAATCTCATATATATATAACCGATGTCAGTTAATACATAGTTGACACAATACATATGATACAACTACAACTGTCGACTCTAGAAGTTATATATACAAGTACATTATCGACTAATATACATGAATACATATCATTATATACAATGACACGACTACTACAAAATGACTGACAACTTCAGAAGATGTGAAAAGTCTTCAATCCCGAACAGCAACTCAAAGAAAGAAATCTACAACCTGAAATACTCGGGTCTGATCCGAGTATTAAATTCAAAAGAAAATAATACCCAGGTCAGTCTAATTCAAACCAGTTTATTAATGCACAGAAGCAATAATAATCAATATAAAACATCAACTCTAGTAGGGCAGCAGCACACGCACGCGTGTGCTGCCTCGCCACTACAGCATGTATACTCAAAAGATCAACGCATCAAAAGCAAAGGAAATACCAATAAAATCAATACAGTGTGGCTGCAGTGCACGCTCGCGTGCACTGCCTCGCCACTGCAATGATGAAGTCATCACAACTCCAATTATTAACAGAAAGTAGAAACTGTAGAGGTTGAGTCACTACTATCAGGACTTAACACAACTTCAATGATTCAGCAGTGTGAAAAAGGCTCGTAAGGCCAGATGCACGAAGGCAGTTATACCAAAACAATTGCAACCGTAAAAAGAAACAACCTCGACAGCAAGAGAACAAGGCAGCAATAGTATGCAAGTGCAGACCACATAAAGGCCATGCATCAGTAAGACAGATTCAACTCAGCTATGCAATACACCCCACTCAAGAGCCTATACGAACATGAAGTACAACAATGCAACAGTATCAGACTAAGGTACATCAGGTCAGAGACCAAAATAATGACAAGTAGACAAGACCAGTCCAGCAACTACACTCAAATGCAATCATGTACAACCAGGCTGCCAAATTCAAGAAACAATGGGACAGCAAGAATATGAATGCAGTAGTGACTAATGTAAGTGCAGACACAAGTGCTACCAGATAGCAATGTAGCATTAAGGGAACACGTAGAACAGTGAACCAGCTAATGAGCAAAGAGTCAGAACCCAAAACAGATGGAAGTGACACAGCCAGTTCGAATATGTATCAGCGAACATATGCAAGGGTTAAGCAAGTGAAATATGCAAACAGACCAGTAAATGCAACAGATATATAGTGATGCACAAGCAAGAATATGAATGCAATCATATACACTGCAGTGAAGCATTCATTCATGAAACATAAATGCAAACTAACTGACTCAAGTGATACTAATTATATGCTCTGTGCACACTGAAATTCAAGTGATACAACTCGAAGTAATGCACCAAGTTCATCTAACAACACAAGTGCATAGGGGCAATGAAATGGAGACTGTACTCAGGTGGACAGTACAAGATAAAGAAATAAGCAATGCAAGTGAAACTAGGTTACTTCGACGACATGATGCAATGCAACAGCATACCCAACGACTCAACTGCCCAGGCTTAACGATGATTGTATGAATGCACATATACGAAGGATATTAACAAATGAAGGTTCAAGTACTACCAGCTCCAAGCCTATAACACAAATGACCAGTTATCTGACAACCAGGTAACAGTGAAACTACAAGTGTTCAACTACAATAGACCCAATGATACTAATATGGAATGCAGTGCAACTCAAAACGAACTCAATTGATCATGTACACAGGGAACTCAAATATGTAGGTTTAAACTTTGCGGATAAGATGCAAGCAAACGAATCAATGCAACATGACTCAAGTCAGTGAGCTCTTGGATATGTAGACCAACATTAGTGAAACATGATGCAAGGACCACAATGATACTGAAACAAATAAAATTTGACCAGTAGCCAACATCATAACCAAGTCAAAGTCGAGGTAAACAAGTCAGATCAACAGCAGTATTATCGGAGATGAAGCCGAGAATATCAAAGACATGGCAACCAAACATTATCTAATAATCGAACAATTTCCAAAATTCCAACGAAACTGCCATTGCAAACATGAACAACTGCAACCAGTATAATGAACGATGGCAAGTATACTACGGGGTGAAGTACAAGTAAAATAAAAACACCAAAAATCAAAGTCGGTGTCCAGGAAACAAATAAATGCCGAAATCCACTAAAGCAAAACCAACAATTCAAATCACTGAGCACAACAATTTAACTTCAATTGGTCAAAACATATCATAACAACACCGAATGGCCCAGAATAAGGTCAGAGCCACGATGATCAAAGAAAACGAACAAGGTCGTGGTCATCACGAAAACAAGTCGTGAGTCGAACAAATCAAAACAAGAAAGTCACGAAGCAGTAAGTTCCAAGCAACATCAATTACCAATACCAAATGAAAACAAATGGCCGAGATAAAACAAGGTCGAATCCAACTAGAATTACAGATGCATCATAAGAAGAGTGAACTAGATGTGAGTAATACGATTACTCACCATTTTCGACGAGGCAGTGAAACCAAAACCCTAGCAGCCTCGAGTGACTCCAAGCGATTTTGCGATCGACAAGGCGAGGCTGAAACGTCCTTCGATCGAGCTATGGGGGTTGACGCCTTTGATTTCTCGATGCCCTGATTTCGATCGAAGAAGGAGGGACGGGTTGAATCGAATAAGGAGGAGACGACTACCATTTTTATTCTTTGTTTGGTTAGGGTTATGGAACGAGAAAATGAAGTGGGTCGGGTCTTCGAAATGAAGGAGGGAGGGATGTTTTATCTCCTGGGATAAGGCAGCTCTAAACTAAAATATGGGCTTCTATAAATTTTAAAGCCCGAACTGCTTTACAACTTTTTCAAAGAAACGCAATCAATTAAAACTCCAGCTGAATTAAACAAACAATCTAAGCGTCACATTGACGATAGTTAATTGTTAAAAAATCTCGGGTTGTTACACCAACCCTACGACATCGATGGATGCGGAACATTTTACCAAAGCAGCCTCCATGACGGGAGCTTCTGATGCAGTTTCTTCTGCAGAAGCTGGGGCATTCGAGGCCTCTGCTTGGGAATCTGAAGCAACTAACGTTTCCGCATCAGAACTAGAAATTTCATGAATCTGGGTCGATCTAGAAGGATGTAAAAGGCCAAACTGGTGCAGAAATTCATCTTTTAGCAAGAATTTGGCGCTCCTCTCTTCAGCGTCAACAGCACTCAAAGTATCTAAAATCGACTTACGGCTGGTATCTCGAAGAAGAGAAGGAAGTGCTGCACGAAGAAAGAATGGAATTAAGCATTTGATGGTTCGAATCATGAAAAATTTAGAAAAATGAATCGGTAAGAGGTAATCTTACTTCTGACTCTCCAAACAGCATAAAATCCCGGAGGACAGCGAACATAAAAGAATTGAGTCAAGAATCCGTGGGCACTTTCAGGCAAGTCAAGAATTAGTTTGCGATTCCTAGCACTCCTCACAAGTATGATAGAAGGATGGTCCTTGTTCTTTGCAAATGTGCACAAGAAGCGAATTTCATCAAAAGAGGGAAAACGGTTCAACGTTCTCCTGAAAAGCACACACAATCCCAGCAGGATGGAGTATCCGTTAGGGTGTAGTTGAAAGGGAGAAATAGTTAGCCGAAGGAGGAGTTCCCGAAGACAATCATTAAATGGAGGAATGGCTCCACTTGAACACATCTGCCGGTTCACAACAACGAAGCCAAGAGGCGGCCTGTCAGCAGTGTCGCTTGGCCCAGGAAGTAAAGCATCTGCTTCGGCAATGCCAAATTGGATGCACAGTTGTCGGAAGACTTTATGACTTAAAGTAGTAGAAGTCTTTTCCGGAGGATCGTTTAGTGGAGTAGCAATTGGAAAAGCTTCTCCGGCCATTTCCAAGTCTTCCTGTTGAGATTCCATTCTACACAAGGAACTGGACGATCAAATATTAAGGTGCACGTTTCCTAAAAAGAGTGAAGTGTTGTGCAAGACTAATACAATAATGAGCAAATGTAAATGAAACCAAACTAATTGATACTTGTCAATTATAAAGTTTCAGGGCTTAATATTTTAAGTCCAGGAATAGTGTTGCGTTAATGCAAATAAATCAGCTTTAGTTGATCACTTCAATTTTGCTTTAATACTTCACTTAGATTTGTTAGTTCACAGCATTTCATTCACGAAGTTCATTTAAGTTTGATTTTCTTTGACAGCTAATCTGTTGTTTGATGTGGGCAATCAATAGCAGTATATTCGTCCCATTTTTCTGTGAATGTTGCTTATAAACAGGTTATTAGCATTAAAGTTGAGGCAATCCGAGAAGAAGTGCAAAACCCAAAATAATTCAAGTTCAGAAAATCAGTCAAAAGCTGTTCAAAGTTCTAAGTGTTAGGTCGCTTACGACCTAACACAGGTTGCAATGTTCTTATGCTATGTTGTTCAGATTGAAAGTTCAAGACTGTGAAAAATTGCCTAAGTATTAGGTCGTTCAGCGACCTATCATGAGTCAGGATTTCTGTAGGTCGCATGTTGCAACTGAATGGATTAAGGTGGGGCAATTTTCTTAAGTCCTAGGTCGAGCACAATTGTTTTTAGGTTGGAGATACTCTAGGTCGCAAATGTCGTCAGGTCGCAAAGGCTAAGGTCGTTAAGCGTTCCCACGCGACCTAACTCTTAGGACGTTCAAATCTGATAGGTTGTTGACTTCTTCTCCAAGCAACATCATATTGGGTCCAATAACCCAATACCACCAGTTCAAAAAAGGATTCATCATCCCCTTCATCCTACCTCAACGTACCACCGATTAACTAGAGAATCAATGGCAAACCCTACAGATCCGTAGCAAAAACTTTCGTATGATCGCAAATCATCCCGACACGTCAAATGACGAACGAAAGTCGATTGAGACTACCGTACAAAAAAGCATGATGCATGGAATTGGGCTTAGGTCGAGCGACAACGATTCGTGTTCAAAGCAGTGACTATGGGCAAGTATAAGCTGATCCACTTACGAATTATGATCGGCGAGGAAGAATCGTTGGCTGATTGAGTTAAATTTGTCTCTGGAAGCTCGAAGAAACTGTTAATGGCGATGGAGGCTCAGGACAGTAGAGTAAGGAAGAAGGTGCGACCTAACTAATTTATATGGGACTGAAGGAGGGAGGTGAACAGGCGTGCAAGTTTTAAGTCGATTCGCGACCTAGCAAAGTTGAGTCGAAGCATACGACCTAAAAGTATAGTCATATACTTCGAGGGGCAAATGTTAACTCCTTTATTTCAGCGACCTAAAACTCTACGACCTAAGAATGATGCGACCTAAGAATGTTGCGACCTAAGGAAAAGCTACGACCTAAGGAAAGGCTACGACTTAAGAGGCTCTGCGACCTAAGGAAAAGCTACGACCTAAGAATGATGCGACCTAAGAATGTTGCGACCTAAGGAAAAGCTACGACCTAAGGAAAGGCTACGACTTAAGAGGCTCTGCGACCTAAAGGAGCTTGCGACCTAACTACATAGCAATCTAACTGAGAAAGTCCACGACTTATCAAGATAAGAAGTTAGCGACCTAACTTCTTCGCGACCTAAGATCCAGAAGGGTTTGCGACCTAAGGCTGCAGAAGACCTCGCGACCTAAGGCTGCAGAAGACCTCGCGACCTAAGGAGGCAGGAAAGCTTCGCGACCTAAGATCCAGAAGGCCTTGCGACCTTGCAGGAGAAAGGATTGCGACCTATGGAACTCAACGACCTAAGGTAGCTAGCGACCTAAAGGACTTAACAACCTAAGGTAGTTAGCGACCTAAGGGACTTGACGACTTAAATAGGTTAGCGACCTAACTATTAAAGCAGGTTCAGCGCCCTACGACCTAGAGCTCCCATAGCTATTCTGTAACTCGCGTGCGACCTATTACTTGATCAAATGAAGCCAGGTACAGTTTTACTAGCTAACTCCTGAAGCCGCAAGGGGACAGCGACCTAGCTTAGGTCGCTCGCGACCTACGACCTAACTAAGGTCGTGCGCGACCTAAGACTTAGGCAGATTTCCTGCCCAGAAATCAGCTTCTATAAATAGGACGTCACTTCCAACATGAAGGGGACTTTTGGCAAATCATTTCTACAGCGCTGATACTCCGTCGAACTCTTCATTCATTCAGTAATCAAGGATTCTTCAAGCATTCACGACACTACAACAAGCTTCGAGAGAAATTCCTTACATCCGAGATGGATTCATCGAGTTTCACCTTCGAAGATTGAGCTAGTAGTCTAGATTGTTTCTTGTGATCGAATTGTACTGTTTTTTGAAGAGATTTGTATCAAATTGTAACCGAATCAGCAATAAGAGACTATAAAGTGGACGTAGGCTCAATTACGGGCCGAACCACTATAAATCTGTTGTTCATTTACTGCATTTCTGCTATTTTCCTGCTTAATCTCTGTTCCCGTCACACGGGTGGTGCTTTCACGATCTTATTACACACACCGGGTGTTATCGTTCATATTTTAACGTTAACAGATATCAAGTGAGACCATGCCGCATAGTGGAATGGGTTTCCCCTCACTAGTATCTCAAAACCTTTATAAAACCATATACTATGCTCCTATATCCATAATGGTTAAAATAATTCAAAATAGTATAATATGATGATATAGAAACTAAACATATACATTGGATTACCAATCCCACATTAGTTAGTCTAACCATCAAAGTTTCAACTCACTATCCGTCTTGTATTTTCAAGGACTACCCATCCCATTTTAGACTTTATTTGCATGAAAGGGGGACTATCCATCCAACGTTCATTTTACTTAAGCTTATGTTAACCCTCTTTTATTCAGCGACCTACCCAAGCCAACGACTTAGCGACCTAAGGCATATGCGACTTAACGATCTATAACAAGGCAGCGACCTATAGCACAAATCAGCTGAGTAAAGGCAACGACCTAACGAGTTAAAGCGGGAGCGACTTAACGACCTAGTGACCTATAACACAAAGCGACTCAATGCATCGCGACCTAACGAGATAAGGAAGCAGCGACTTAGTAACCTAAACACTCCTGCGACCTAACATGTTAACGACCTAACGACCTAGCTATTCAATGAAGATAGTGACCTAGCAACAAAATAAAGACAGAGCGACCTAATGAGTAAACGACAGAGCGACCTAACGACCCAGCAGGATCCAGAGTTAAGCTGCACGCCCTACCTCTTCTTTTAGGTCGCTAACGACCTAATTATGCTGAGATAACTCCTGTGCTACGCATGCTAAGTGGCTCATAGCCAATATCTCGTCCAGAATGATTCCGTTAAGTCATCAACGACTTAAGCAATATCGTGATCACTCTTAGTGAAGTGACCCACTGCTTATATTCAATTATTTTAGAGAATTTTCTGTTAAGTTTTTTTTTCCATGTATATATATATATATACACACACACACACTTCAATGGACCACTTCTCTTAATTTAATTTTCCCAAGATTCCTTATTTTACCAATATAAAAATACTAGTATATGAAATTAATTTAATTCATATATATATATATATATGAAGATATATTTATGACTCTTTGTCTATCAGAGTAATTTAAATTGACAAAGAAATTCAATCACACCTTATTTCTCATATTCCAGAGATATGGTGTCACATAGCCTTTTCTGTTCATTCTTTTTTTTTAACTCAAGCTTGATTATAAAATCAAATAATACCATTTTTCTTATTTTCTTGTTTTACTCCTCAGATTATTTGATCCTTGAATTTTACAAGCCGTATATTTAGATTCTGGGATTTTGTAATTTACCACTATTTGATTCTATGCTAGATATCATGGTGTTTATTACTTCTGGTTTTTCCTTTGAATTTATTCAAAGCACTAAAAACAACTCAAGTTTGGGAATTTATCCCGGGGTGCTATTTACTTATTCAAACAATGTTTTTGTCAAGTAAATATACTCATGTCTTAAAATATTGGTAATGACCTTACGAACATTTGGTGATAATTGTGTTATAGACCATGCAGAAGAAGAACTACAAGCAAGCAAAATGCTAACTTAATCTAGCATACCATATATAGACTTGCATGTATATGAAAACAGAATGACTGGAGCAATACCAAAATCAGTCTAATGCAAACTTTCAGATGCACATTCTGAGAAGGGTACTTATAGGTTCTCAGATTATAAAACTAATGATAGTAATCAATCAAACAGTAGGATCATTTGCCTGTTTAATATCTGGGTAAACTACATGGCAATGCATTTTTCTCAACAGATTTTTTAAAGACAAGACTCACTTAATTTAAACCAAATAGGTGGTTAACTAAGCTCAGATTAATATAGTTGCATTCTAGATTATAAGTATAAAGCATGTGTTTCACTTCTACTATACAATACTATGCAGATTCTTTACTTGAAAATCAGATGTTCAAAGAGAATTTAACCAGTTAAGACTTCAAGCTTCTCATGGTCTTATACCAGTTATAAGTCATGATCAGGCTCTTCTGGTTAGCCAATGCCAGATTCAATTATCTCTTAACAATTTCTAGCTACATGCCTATCCATGAACTACTGCATCTTTTCCATTTAAAATTTAACAAACTTGATACAGAAAGCATGTCCACATATTAAATTACATGGCACAATTTTCTCCATCACAATCTACCAGAAAACATCAAAATCAGTTACTTAGATCTGTAACTCCAGACACATATAATATTTAAGTTTTACAAATTCTTTTCAAATGAACAAAGCCACCACAATACTGAAAGGTCTGCATAGACTTAAGAAAGTTTGCCTAGCTATCTTTATTACAATGAACTACTGCATTTTTGAACTCAAGTAAGTCTTCTAATTTTTCCAAGCAAGCAAGCTACTCATGCATCTCTTCCTGCAACAATATTTTGAGCTTCCTCAATAAAAATGAGACACCCCAAATATTGCAAAGGCAATAAATAGGGTCAGAATAAAATTTTGGTATGAGTGAAATCATTATTAAAACAACTTATAAATTCTTAAAACTGTGCAAAGAACATATATATTTGACACTATTCAATTTCATGTAAAACCTGAGCATATGTACATCAAAATTTATCTAAAAACATACACCTAAACATTCATCCATTCAATCCATTCAGTTGTACATGTACAAACTCCTATGGATTTTAACTTCCTAAAATCCATAGCATAATCTTTCTATCCCATTTTATATTTTATATGGTCTAAACTCTTGCCTTTGAACACAAAGTGTGCATTGCAAAGGACTCAATTCTGTTAACCTTTTCACAGAGGCCTTCAGGACTTGAACAAGTCATGCACATACCCATCATCCACCTGATGATGAGTAGATCAAGGCTCCTCTCCTAAATTACTTTGTAATTTCGAGACCATGCTCATTTAATTGCTGAGAAATTTTCTTCTTAATTCCAGAGGTGCTCATGTTCTTCCTTTCATTACATAAACCCCAAAATGTATTAAACTCACTCAAGGGTTTACATCCAAACATACAGAGCATTCATGTAAAACTGCACATCCAATAACATTCTGGCTTATTCTTATTTTATAAAACTGCCTGTATATTTATTTCTAGAGTTTTTCCCATTGCTTACATAAATCTGATGAAACCATAAGAAATACTATATTTATTTTACTGTGAACATAGGATATGATTTTTAAAAAAACCCATAAAAACATATTGGCTCATGATCTGAACAAATCAGCACATGTTTATAGTATTGCATTGTTCGCATCATTTTTAATATGAACTAGGCATGAGAATGAATCTCATTATTCACACTGCCCACTTCATTTCCCTTTGATATCCTATTTCTCAGTAAAACATTTAGTTCCTTCTTCATATAAAACTGGATTATAAAATCCATTTCTAACATGTGAATATATGTTAGATTATTTACATTTCAAAACAAAAATTTGAACAATTATAACAACTCAAAACAGATCAAAACATTAACCAAACATCCAACCAAAATACCACCCATGATCAACATGTATTAATTCCGAGAATAAAACCAAACACAAAAACATAATATGATTTTGTATAAAATAATTTGGCTGCCCTTACTTGGGTCTTAATGCCTTAAGTCTTTTAAATGATTATCACCCACCTTCCTCTCCTCTTTCCGGAGAATGCTTTAGCTTGAAGACTGTGTGAGTTTCTCCTTTCTATTTTATTTTTGAATTAAACTTCTGTTTTTCCTCCCCAGAGAAAACCTCTATCTTACCCCTTGATTTAAATAATTTAACTAGGGTTTTAATAAAGGAAACACCCATTTTATCCTCACAAAAATAAAAGAAGCCTGTATGCATGTTTATGGCTAATTTGGCCATTTTCTTTTTATTTCCATTTCAGGTGAAAACAGTTTGTTTTTCTCTTTTTTGAATGCATGCTATTTGCATGATTCTTACCTGCACATTGTTTTCCTATGACTCCACTTGACAATGTATTTTATTTTATTTTTATTATACCCGAGTTAATTTTCATGTTTCTTTTTATAAGTTTTGTTTTTAACTAACATAATTTACCATTTGCTTCTTTCTTGATTTACTCCAAAAATGCATCCATACTCATAAATATAGCTTGACTGATCTCTATGCATTTTAATTATCAAGAGAATTTTTATTTTATCATCCCATACTTCTCTAACCATATGTATATCTATTTTCTATACAATATTCACATATATACAAGTCATGTGAATTTTTAGAATTCATTTTTATACTTAATCATTTTCCTATTATTACTGTATAAAAATAATTATTTCTTGCATAATTACCTCACTCACTTCTGATATTCATTTTCAAACTATTTTTATTCTTTGGCTATTTATATAATACATATATATATATATATATATATATTTACACATAAAATATGTGAGTATAATGCTCCTCTTTACTCAGCTATTTTTTTTTCTTCCCATTTTTTATTTTCTCTAACTATCATTCTCTCACTTATTCACTCTTGGTATTTATTTTCCCTTTAAAGTAAATTTTATTCTCAAAAATTTTGGGTCTTCACATACTCTCCTCCTAAAAGGAATTGTGTCCCACAATTGTATATTGGTTTATTAGTATATTTCAAACATATCAGAAATTCATTCATCTAAGATCAGTCGAATAAACTTAAGTAATATGTAAAGTTGTGACAGTTCTAGACATACCTTCAAGCAGAAAATAGATTAGGATACTTATCCTTCATCCTATCTTCAGCCTCCCATGTGCAGTCATTCCCATCTAAACTCCATTGGATATTAACTAGTTTAATTATTTTATTTCTTAGTTTCTTTTATTCTCTAGCCACAATGCCCACTGGTTCCTTTTTATAAACTAGATTTTCTTGGATTTCATCATGTGTAGGAGATTCAAGATTGGTCTCTTTATCATGCACCCATTTTCTCAATTGGGATACATGAAATGCATCATGTATTTTGCTCAGTTCCTCTGGTAACTTCAACCTATAAGCTAAAGTCCCTATTCTTTGAACAATTTCATATGGTCCTATATACCTTGGTGATAGTTTCCCTGCTTTGCCACAGTATTTTCCTCATTGGTGAAACTTTGAGAAACACATAGTCTCCCACCTCAAATTCTACTGGCCTTCTCCTTTTATCTGCATATGCTTTCTGTCTCTCTTGAGCTACTCTCATTCTTTGCCTCACTAATTCAATTCTTGTAGAAGTTTCTTTTACATTGTCTGGTCCAAGTAACACTCTTTCACCAGCCTCCATCCAACATGCAGGAGATAAGCAAGGATTTCCATACAGAGCCTCAAATGGAGCCATTCCTATGGTGGACTTGTAGCTATTATTATAAGCAAATTCAGCTAAATAAATATGATCCTCCCAGTTGCCTCCAAAATCAAGTATGCATGCTCTAAGCGAATCTTCTAAAACCTTATTAACAATCTCAGTTTGCCCATCTGTTTGTGGGTGGTAGGCTGTGCTTAGGCTTAGTCCAGTCCCTATAGCTTCTTGAAAGCTACTCCAAAACCTTGATGTAAACAAAGTATCTCTATCACTAATGATAGTCTTGGGGATGCCATGCAACCTCACTGTCTCTTTCATAAACAACTGAGCTAGTTTATGGGCATTTCTGTTTGAATTTATGGGAATGAAGTGTGCTGTTTTTGTAAGCCTATCAACTACTACCCAAATACTATCATTGCCTCTTCTTGTTCTTGGCAAACCATCCACAAAATCCATTGATATGCTTTCCCATTTCCAAGTAGCACTTCCAAAGGTTGCAATAGGCCTGAGGGTCTTTGATAATCTGCCTTTACTTGTTGGCATGTCAAACAATTTGCCACATATTTTACCACTGCTCCTTTCATTCCTGGCCACCGGTAATTCCTCCTAAGATCATGGTACATTTTTGTACCACCTGGATGTGTAGTATATTTTGTTTTGTGATGCTCATCCATAACTTCTTGCTTCAGTTCCTCTACATTTGGTATGCAGAGTTTCCCCTTTTTCCTTAAGTATCCTTTAACATCTACATAATAGTTTTCCACTGTCATGCCTTGTGATATCATGTTCTTTTTCTCCTTCAAATTTGTATCTTGATTTTGCATTTTTCCTATTTTATCAACTAGTGTTGACTTTAAAGAAATGAGGCTTAATTTACCATATTCAATCATCTCACTGTGTGTCTTATCTGATACACTAGTTTCCTCTTTCCCTTCCACCTCACCAAGGATTGTCAAATCCCTAAACTCAGCCATCATTAAACTTGCCAATTTTGCTAGATGTCTACTTAATGCATCTGCCACTTTATTAGCTTTTCCTGGGGTGTATAATATATCAAGATCATAGGCAGCTAGAAATTCTACCCACCTATGTTGCCTCATGTTTAAGTCTTTTTGGGAAAACAAGTATTTAAGTGACTTATGGTCTGTAAACAATTCAAACTTAGCACCTAATAAATAGTGTCTCCATAGTTTCAATGCATATACTACAGCAGCTAGTTCTAAATCATGTGTAGCATACCTAGTTTCATTTGGCTTGAGTTGCCTTGATGCATATGCTATGACTCTACCATGTTGCATGAGCACTACCCCAAGTCCAGATCTACTAGCATCTGTGTAAACTATTAACCCTTCATTACCCTCTGGAACCTGTAAGACCGGAGCCTCCACCAGTGCCTTCTTTAATGATGAAAAAGCTTGCTCACACTTCTCTGTCCACACATATGGCTGCTCCTTTTTAGTTAACTTGGTCAATGGGATAGCTATTCTTGCAAAGTCTTTTATAAACCTCCTATAATAACCTGCCATTTCCAAAAATGATCTCACCTCAGTCACCGATTTGGGTCTACTCCATGACTGCACTACTATCACCTTAGTTGGATCTACACTAACCCCTTGTTGTGATACAATGTGCCCCAAAAATTTTACTTCATTCTGCCAAAATGTACATTTAGAGAATTTGGCTTTTAAATCATGTGCTCTCAGTCTAGACAAAACCAGATGCAAGTGTTTTGCATGATCCTCTTCTGATTTTGAATACACTAATATGTCATCAATAAAGCAACCACAAATTTGTCTAGAAAATCTCTAAATGTTCTATTCATTAAATCTACAAAATATGATGGTGCATTTGTCAATCCAAATGGCATCACCAAAAATTCATATAACCCATACCTTGTGTTGAAGGCAGTATACTTAATGCTTTCTTCCTCTACCTTCATCTGATGAAACCCAGAGGTTAAATCTAGCCTTGAAAAGATTTTTGCTCCATTTAATTGATCAAATAGATCATCAATTCTGGGGAGTGGGTATTTGTTCTTGATGGTGACTTTATTTAGTTCTCTATAATCAATACACATTCTCAGTGTACCATCATGCTTTTTCACAAACACCACTGGAGAACCCCAGTTTGAACTGCTAGGCCTTATGAAGCCTTTCTGCTCCGATTCTTCAAGCTGTTGCTTCAATTCCATTAATTCTTTTGGACCCATTCTAGTAGGTTTCTTGATGATAGAACTTGATCCAGGAATTAACCTTATTTGGAATTCAACTGGTCTATTGTCTGGTACCCCTAGTACTTCTCCAAAAACATTTGGATACTCTATTATTACTTCTATGTTTTCTAAAATTAATTCCTTCTCAGTCATATTCCATATTTGAATAAGACAATTTGTTTTAGCTATTTCACTCATGACTAAAATATTTTTACCACTTTCTGTTTTCAAAGATATAGTGAAATTTTCTAAATTCAAAATTGCTTTGAATTTACTCAACCAATCTACCCCTAAAATAATTCCTATTCCAGGGTATTTCAATACAAACAAATCAGATTTAAACACATTTCCTCCTATGTTTAATTCTACTCCCAAACATTTTAATCCTAGCAAACAAGAGCTACCCAGGGGACTTTGAATAAACAAGGGTTTTTCAACTTTGTTGCATGTGAGAGCTAATTTATCCACTATGTCTTGTGATATCAGAGAATGTGTAACTCCAGTGTCATATATAACTCTGATTGGGTAACTTTTAATTAGAAGTATACCTTCCAATTGTCCAAAGCTCCCCACTGCATTTGCCTTTGCCTTGGCTTCCAGTGCTCCTACTCTTGCTCCTTCCTTGAACTCTAGCAGTTCCTCTTAATATGACCTTCTTTCCCACAGTTATAGCAGCTGAATGGTGCTTTCTTAGCTGCTTGACACCTGTTGCTCATGTGCCCTTCCTTGCCACAATTAAAACAAGTAACTTTCTTTTTAGCTTCCCCAGTGGCTGCTCCCTCCACTTTCTTATCCATATTCTTTTTGTCATAGGGATGTGCTCTATTTTTCCCCTTCTTTTGATTGTTAGCCCTCATGCTCCTAAATTTTTCCCCTGCATTGTCATGTTGTTCAAAAGAAAGAGTAAGGTCTATGACTTGATCAAATGTTTATCCTTGTATGGTAACATTGCTCTACTCAGATCTGCATTTAGTCCTTGGATATATCTTGAATTCTTTGATTCTTCATTTCCTATGAGCATAGTTCCATACTTGGACAAACTCTCAAATTTTTGAGTGTATTCAGTCACACTCATTGGTCCTTGCCTCAGCCTTATGAATTCCTCAAGCAATGTTGCCTTAGCTGTTGCTGGAACAAACCTTGCCTCAAGCATCTCCTTGAATTGATCCCATGTTATCTCATTTTCTGGCCTTCCTGTGATGATCACCTCCCACCAATCTAATGCTGCTCCTTTGAGTCTCCTTGAAGCTATCTGCCTCTTTATTTGGTCATTAATTTGCATATCTGCAAATATTCTTTCCAAAGTTCTCAACCATGTCTGCACTCCCATAACTCCCTCAGTGCCTTCAAAATCCTTGCCTCCTAAATTTGAAAATGTCTTCAATAGCTTAGCAAATTCCTCATGAGGATTCTCTTCCCTGTGCACTGCTCCTTCTCTAAATGCTCTCACCAAATCTTGCAAATTGACCATTGGTGTTGTATTGGAGGGTCCTGCTCCATGACTTGGTGGTCTTCCTACCATGATTCACTATTCAATTGCATAGCTAGTTAGTCATATTTCTATTTTAATTATTTTCTGCAATTTATTTCTACTGTGGATATTTATTTCTATCATTATTATATTTTTTATTAGAATTTTATCCATACAAGATGATTGGATAATATATTTATGCTATGTTTTAACAACATAGCTCTGATACCAACTGAAGTGACCCACTTCTTATATTCAATTATTTTAGAGAATTTTCTGTTAAGTTTTTTTTCCCATGTATATATATGTATACTTCAATGGACCACTTCTCTTAATTTATTTTTCCCAAGATTCCTTATTTTACCAATATAAAAATACTAGTATATGAAATTAATTCAATTCATATATATATATATGAAGATATATATATGACTATTTGTCTATTAGAGTAATTTAAATAGACAAAGAAATTCAATCACACCTTATTTCTCATATTCCAAAGATATGGTGTCACATAGTGATGCAGCGCAAGGCATAAGTCGTACACGAGATAGCATAAGTCATACACGAGATAGCATAAGTCGTACACGAGATAGCATAAGTCGTACACGAGATAAGGAGGTAGACTTGAGTCGGCCACGACTCAAAGGAGCGTCACGAGATAACAAAGCAAATGCGCGAGTTGAAGGCTTAAGTCGGCTACGACTTAAGGAAGAGGAAAGCATAAATCGTCTACGACTTATTGAAGCGGAAGGCACGAGTCGTCCACGACTCAAGGGAGAGGCTGGCATAAGTCGTCCAAGACTTAAGAAGAAGGATACAGGAGGAGCAGCACAAGCTGAGAATACATAAGAGTTAAGTCGTCTACGACTTAAGAGAAGTGATGAGTCGCTGCCGAGTTACGACTTAAGATGAGTCGTCTGGTTTCTTAAGTCGTGAACTGGGTTAAGTCGTTTGTTCTTGAGTCATGTACTTGTAAGTTGAGTCATGAGAAGTTGTTAAGTCGGCAACGACTTAAGTGATGTATTTTCTGTTTGTATTTTCTGATTGTTAAGTCGTAAGTCTCACTTTAAGTCGCGTATTGTTGAGTCGCTCTGTACATATGCATTAAGTCATAAGTTTTTAAGTCGTGTCTTTTATAAGTCGTAGGTCGTTGTTTGTAGATGAGTTGAGTCGCCGCTGTGGATAAGTCGTCGCCGAGTTATGATGAGTCGTGAGTCGTGAGTCGGAGCCGACTTAAGAGTTGTACAGATTTGTGTTGAGATTTGTAACTTCTATAAATAGGCCGGTGGTGCCATTTGTAATAGTTAAGTTGATTTGAAATAAAACTCTTGTTTTGTTAGCTTTGTGCTTTCACCAAATTGGTAGTTGAGTGTAATCTCCTATCTCCTCTTTCGGATAATCGAGTGCGCTCGATTCAATGACTATAGAAGCCGATTTACGGAATCTAGTGCGCTAGATCAACGTGTGAAGAATCACAGATCTTTGAACCCGGTATTGTGCGCGATCAACGAGTTCGGGATAGCTAGAATTCGGTATCTTCGGATCAACGAATTCGGGCATTTCAGTATCTTCCAATCCATCGATTACTACATTCATTGATCTACATTGTTTTGATTAATCCGCTGCGTCAGTTTGGTATCAGAGCTTGTTTTAGCCAATCATAGCTAAATAGAGTCCTTGGAGCCAATTCTTTTGAAGAATTTTGAAGTTGAAGTGATAGCCGAGCATGAAGTGAGGAGCCGAGCTTAGTAGAAGTGTTGGAGATCAAACTTGCCTCATTTGGAGAAGTTGTGTTCATCGTGTTCGTCGCGAAGTTGCAACAAAGTGGGAGTTTTCGATCCATTTCATTTTGGATCAAGGTCCGAAAGGTGTTTGAATTTTGAAGTGTTGAAGAGTTTTGCGAAGTTTTCAAGTATGCCGCCGAGAAGAGCTAATCGTCACCAAAACGTAGAAGCTTTGTATCGAAGAGAAGAAGCTGATGAGATGGAGCAAAGAATCAATGAAAACTTTAGTGAAAAGCTTAACGAAGGAATTGGACGATTAGAGAAGATGATGTTAGAGATGAATCAAAATCGGAGAAGGATTTCACCTGAATCTAACCATGGAGGAAGTAGAGTCTCACCACAATCCAATCGAGAAAGAAGTGTTGATAATGATCAAAGGCATGGGAGGAATGTGAATGATCGAGAACGGAGGAATTTAGATAGAAGGGATGAAGGTGGAAGACGTGATGGTAGTAGAGATGTGGGTGGACGAGATAGACAACGATATACATCTGATTTTGAAGAGGAGTATGATGGTGGTAGTGTTCGAGGACAAGGACGAGGACAAGGAAGAAATCACTCTGAGTATGATCACATGTGGGAGACGGGGATGAAGACTGAAATTCCTGAATTCATAGGTGGTATGCAAGCGGAGGAGTTTTTAGATTGGGTGGCTAATGTTGAAGAGATTTTTGACTTCGAAGAAGTTCCAGAACAACGTAGAGTGAAGTTGGTTGCTACGAGGTTGAGGGGTAGAGCTTTGGCATGGTGGTAGCAAACCAAACTTACACGTGAACGGATGGGAAAGTCAAAAGTTGAATCTTGGGAGAAGATGAAGAAATTGATGAAAGCAACGTTCTTACCTTACAATTATCAATCTTTGATGTATCAACGTTTGTAGAATTTGAGGCAGGGCACAAAGAATGTTAATGATTACGCGGATGAATTTTATCAGTTTATTGCGAGGAATGATATTATGGAAACAGAAGAGCAGCTGACATCAAGATTCATTGGGGGATTGCGAATGCAGATTCAGGATATGGTTAACATGTTTGACCCCAGATCTGTAGCGGAAGCACATCAGAAAGCGTTGGCTTGGGAGAAATAGGGACGACGAGGAGGTGGTGTGTTTACAAATTCCAATAATCAAGTGAAGGGTGTTAGTGGAAGTTATAATGTTTCAAAAGTTGTTGCAAAACCAGTTGTGAATGAGGTGGGAAGGCGAAAGTCAATAATGGTTTCAAGTGTTATAATTGCCAAGAAATGGGCCACAAAAGTAGCGAATGTCCAAAGCCGAAGAAGAGAGCTATGATAGCAGAGGTTGAGGATGAGGATGAAGAAGCTGAATGTTCCAATTCACCACCTGATGAGGAGGAAGAAGAAGTGTTGGGAGACAAATGTTATAATCTAATAATGAAGAGGTCCTGTTTAACACCAAAGCAAGAGGAGGATTGTAGTTGGTTAAGGAGCAAATATTTTTCAGTCAACATGTACCATTCTGGGGAAGGTTTGCAAATTTGTTATTGATACCGGAAGCTGTGATAATATAATTTCTTCAGAAGCTATGAGGAAGTTGGCGTTGAGGACTGAGAAACATCCGAAACCGTACAAGCTAGCTTGGTTGAGGAAAGGCGGGGAAGTGAAAGTTGGACGAAGGGCTTGTGTGAATTTTTCAATTGGAAAGAAATACAAGGATGAAATCGGGTGCGATATGGTAGATATGGATGTCTGTCATTTGTTGCTGGGGAGACCATGGCAGTATGATAGGGCGGTGCAACATGATGGGCGTACCAACAGTTACAGTTTCATGTTTGAAGGCACAAAGATTACTCTAGTTCCAAAGAAGCGACAACAGGAGGAAAACAAGTTGGAGGAGATTGAAGAGCTTAAAACTTTGTTATCTTTGAAGGAGTTTGTGAAGGAAGTAGAGGAGGAGCCTGAAGTGTTTTTGTTGATTGGGCGAGAGAGCAGGGAAGTGGTTGAAATTCTGGATGAAGCGAAGCCAGTTTTGAAAGAATTTGACGATGTATTTCCAGAGGAGTTACCAACGGAGTTGCCACTGTTGAGGGATATACAACATCAGATAGATCTTGTTCCAGGTGCTATGTTGCCACACAGACCACATTATCGAATGAGTCCAAAGGAACATGAAGAATTGAGGAGGTAAGTGGAAGAATTGCTTGAACAGGGGCGTGTGCAGGAGAGTTTAAGTCCTTGTGCTGTACCAGCTTTATTGGTACCCAAAAAGGATTGAACATGGAGGATGTCCACAGATAGTAGAGCATTGAATAAGATCACGGTCAGATACAGATTTCCGATGCCGAGGCTTGATGATCTGTTAGATCAAATTAGTGGGTCTGTAATCCTTTCTAAGATTGACTTGAAGAACGATTATCATCAGATTCGCATTAGACCAGGGGACGAATGGAAAACAACATTCAAGGCGAGGGAAGGATTGTATGAATGGCTGGTAATGCCATTTGGTCTATCGAATGCACCGAGTACATTCATGAGGGTGATGAACCAAATTTTCAGGCGTACATTGGGAAATTTGTGGTGGTTTACTTTGATGATATTCTGATCTACAGTGCTAGTACAGAAGAGCATGTTCAGCATTTGAAGAAAGTGTTAATTATTCTTCGTGAAGAACAATTCTATGCTGCTACAAAGAAGTGTGTTTTTATGGCGAGGAGTGTTTTATTTCTGGGGTATGTTGTGTCGGAAGAAGGAATACAGGTTGACCAAAGTAAAGTCGAAGTTATCAGAGATTGGCCGTAACCCAAGACGATAACGGAAGTTCGTAGTTTTCACGGGTTGGCTTCATTTTATCGAAGGTTTATTCCACACTTTAGTAGTGTGATGGCGCCTGTGACTGATTGTATGAAGGGTAAATAGTTTGCATGGACGGAGGAAGCCGGGGTTGCTTTTGATCGAATCAAAGGACTCTTGACGTCTGCACCAATTCTAATATTACTAGATTTTCAGCTAGTGTTTGAACTACATACTGATGCATCCAAGGTTGGGATTGGAGGAGTGTTGAGTCAGAGGGGACTTCCGATTGCATACTTTAGCGAGAAGTTATCAGGAGCAAAGATGAGATACAGTACATATGATGTGGAATTTTATGCTGTTGTGCAATCTATTAAACACTGGAGACACTATCTATTTCAGAAAGAGTTTGTTCTTTACACTGATCATGAGGCATTAAAGCATTTACAAGGGCAAGACAAGATTTCAGCGAGACATGCATCATGGATTGCATATCTGCAACAGTTTACATTTGTTGTGAAACACAAATCGAGAGTGACGAATCGTGTTGCGGACGCTTTGAGTAGAAGGAATCATTTGTTAACAACAATGAAGATTGAAGTAACGGGATTCGATGTGTTACCAGAGTTATTTGACGAAGATCCTTACTTTGCAAAGTTTGTTGATAAAGTCAAGAATGGGGAGACGGATGAGTTTTTGAAGGTAGATGGTTTTCTGTTCAAAGGAAATCGATTGTGCATACCTGATTGTAGTTTGAGAATGAAGATTGTAAAAGAGCTACATGAAGAAGGACATGTTGGGAGAGACCGTACATTACAGTTGATTTCACAGTCTTACTTTTGGCCATCAATGAGGAAAGAAGTGGAAAGGTTTGTGGAACGATGTCATATCTGTCAGGTTTCGAAAGGAACTACGACTAAAGCTGGTTTATATATGCCGTTACCTGTACCAACTAAACCATGGGTTAATGTGAGTATGGACTTTGTGTTGGTATTGCCGAGAACACAGCGTGGTAACGATTCCATTTATGTGGTGGTTGACCGATTTTCGAAAATGGCACATTTTATTGCTTGTAAGAAGACGGCGGATGCTGTTCATGTTGCTCAGTTGTTTTTCAAAGAGATATATTGACTTCACGGATTGCCAGAATCGATTGTGTCGGATAGGGATACTCGTTTTCTAAGTCATTTTTGGCTAAGTTTGTGGAAGATGGTGGGAACGAAGTTGAACTTTAGCAGCGCTTATCATCCGCAAACGGATGGACAGACCGAGGTTGTGAACAGATCATTGGGAAATTTATTACGATGTATGGTGCAAGACAATTTGAAAAGCTGGGATGTGAAGTTATGTCAAGCGGAATTTTCTCATAATCATGCTGTAAACCGTAGTACGGGTTTCAGTCCATTTCAGATAGTATACTCAAGCTTACCGAGGGGACCGTTGGATTTGACGGTAATACCAAACTCGAAGGGGACAGTTAAGAAAGCTGTTGATTTTGTTGAAGGATTGACGAAATGTCATAAAATCGTTCAGGAACGATTGGAGAAGGCAAATGAAAAGTATAAACGAACCACAGATTTGAAGCGAAGAAGCGTTGAATTTAATGAAGGAGATTTAGTATATGCTGTGTTAACAAAGGACCGTTTTCCAGTGGGCGCTTATAATAAGTTGAAAGCCAGAAAAATTGGTCCTGTAAAAGTTGTGAAACGGATTAATGAAAATGCTTATAAGTTGAAGCTGCCGGAGGATGTGTACACTTCTGACGTGTTCAATGTCAAACACCTCGTACCATATTATGGGGATGAACAATCTGATGTGGAAGAATTTACAAATTCGAGGTCGAATTTTTCTCAACCTGGGGAGGATGATGCAGCGCAAGGCATAAGTCATACACGAGATAGCATATGTCGTACACAAGATAGCATAAGTCGTACACGAGATAAGGAGGTAGACTTGAGTCGGCCACGACTCAAAGGAGCGTCACGAGATAACAAAGGAAATGCGCGAGTTGAAGGCTTAAGTCGGCTACGACTTAAGGAAGAGGAAAGCATAACTCGTCTACGACTTATTGAAGCGGAAGGCACGAGTCGTCCACGACTCAAGGGAGAGGCTGGCATAAGTCGTCCAAGACTTAAGAAGAAGGATACAGGAGGAGCAACACAAGCTGAGAATACACAAGAGTTAAGTCGTCTACGACTTAAGAGAAGTGATGAGTCGCTGTCGAGTTACGACTTAAGATGAGTCGTCTGGTTTCTTAAGTCGTGAACTGGGTTAAGTCGTTTGTTCTTGAGTCGTGTACTTGTAAGTTGAGTCGTGAGAAGTTGTTAAGTCGGCAATGAATTAAGTGATGTATTTTCTGTTTGTATTTTCTGATTGTTAAGTCGTAAGTCGTCACTTTAAGTCGCGTATTGTTGAGTCGCTCTGTACATATGCATTAAGTCATAAGTTTTTAAGTCGTGTCTTTTATAAGTCGCAGGTCGTTGTTTGTAGATGAGTTGAGTCGCCGCTGTGGATAAGTCGTCGCCGAGTTATGATGAGTCGTGAGTCGTGAGTCGAAGCCGACTTAAGAGTTGTACAGATTTGTGTTGAGATTTGTAACTTCTATAAATAGGCCAGTGGTGCCATTTGTAATAGTTAAGTTGATTTGAAATAAAACTCTTGTTTTGTTAGCTTTGTGCTTTCACAAATTGGTAGTTGAGTGTAATCTCCTATCTCCTCTTTCGGATAATCGAGTGCGCTCGATTCAACGACTGCAGAAGCCGATTCACGGAATCTAGTGCGCTAGATCAACGTGTGAAGAATCGTAGATCTTTGAACCCGGTATCGTGAGCGATCAACGAGTTCGGGATAGCTAGAATTCGGTATCTTCGAATCAACGAATTCAGGCATTTCAGTATCTTCCAATCCATCGATTACTACATTCATCGATCTACATTGTTTTGATTAATCCGCTGCGTCACATAGCCTTTTCTGTTCATTCTTTTTTTTTAAACTGAAGCTTGATTATAAAATCAAATAATACCATTTTTCTTATTTTCTTGTTTTACTTCTCAGATTATTTGATCCCTGAATTTTACAAGCCATATATTTAGATTCTGGGATTTTGTAATTTACCACTATTTGATTCTATGCTAGATATCAGGGTGTTTATTACTTATGGTTTTTCCTTTGAATTTATTCAAAGCACTAAAAATAACTCAAGTTGGGGAATTTATCCCGGGGTGCTATTTACTTATTCAAACAATGTTTTTGTCAAGTAAATATACTCATGTCTTAAAATATTGGTAATGACCTTACGAACATTTGGTGATAATTGTGTTATAGACCAGGCAGAAGAAGAACTACAGGCAAGCAAAATGCTAACTTAATCTAGCATACCATATATAGACTTGCATGTATATGAAAACAGAATGACTAGAGCAATACCAAAATCAGTCTAATGCAAACTTTCAGATGCACATTTTGAGAAGGGTACTAATAGGTTCTCAGATTATAAAAGTAATGATAGTAATCAATCAAACAGTAGGATCATTAGCCTGTTTAATATCTGGGTAAACCACATGGCAATGCATTTTTCTCAACAGATTTGTTAAAGACAAAACTCACTTAATTTAAACCAAATAGGTGGTTAGCTAAGCTCAGATTAATATAGTTGCATTCCAGATTATTAGTATAAAGCATGTGTTTTCACTTCTACTATACAATACTATGCAGATTCTTTACTGGAAAATCAGATGTTCAAAGAGAATTTAACCAGTTAAGATTTCAAGCTTCTCATGGTCTTATATCAGTTATAAGTCATGATCTGGCTCTTTTGGTTAGCCAATGCCAGATTCAATTATCTCTTAACAATTTCTAGCTACATGCCTATCCATGAACTACTGCAACTTTTCCATTTAAAATTTAACAAACTTGATACAGAAAGCATGTCCACATATTAAATGACATGGCACAATTTTCTCCATCACAGTCTACCAGAAAACATCAAAATCAGTTACTTAGATCTGTAACTCCAGACACATATAATATTTAAGTTTTACAAATTCTTTTCAAATGAACAAAGCCACCACAATACTAAAAGGTCTGCATAGACTTAAGAAAGTTTTCCTAGCTATCTTTATTACAATGAACTACTGCATTTTTAAACTCAAGTAAGTCTTCTAATTTTTCCAAGAAAGCAAGCTACTCATGCATCTCTTCCTGCAACAATATTTTGAGCTGCCTCAATAAAAATGAGACACCCCAAATATTGCAAAGGCAATAAATAGGGTCAGAATAAAATTCTGGTATGAGTGAAATCATTATTAAAACAACTTATAAATTCTTAAAAATGTGCAAAGAACATATATATTTGACACTATTCAATTTCATGTTAAACCTGAGCATATGTACATCAAAATTTATCTAAAAACATACACCCAAACATTCATCCATTCAATCCATTCAGTTGTACATGTACAAGCTCCTATGGATTTTAACTTCCTAAAATCCATAGCATAATCTTTCTACCCCATTTTATATTTTATATGGTCTAAACTCTTGCCTTTGAACACAAAGTGTGCATTGCAAAGGACTCAATTCTGTTAACCTTTTCACAGAGGCCTTCAGGACTTGAACAAGTCGTGCACATACCCATCATCCACCTGATGATGAGTAGATCAAGGCTCCTCTCCTAAATTACTTTGTAATTTAGAGACCATGATCATTTAATTGCTGAGAAATTTTCTTCTTAATTCCATAGGTGCTCATGTTCTTCCTTTCATTACATAAACCCCAAAATTTATTAAACTCACTCAAGGGTTTACATCCAAACATACAGAGCATTCATGTAAAACTGCACATCCAAAGACATTTTGGATTAATCTTATTTTATAAAACTGCATGTATATTTATTTCTAGAGTTTTTCCCATTGCTTACATAAATCTGATGAAACCATAAGAAATACTATATTTATTTTACTGTGAACATAGGATAGGATTTTTAAGAAAAACCCATAAAAACATATTGGCTCATGATCTGAACAAATCAGCACATGTTTATAGTATTGCATTGTTCACATCATTTTTAATATGAACTAGGCATGAGCATGAATCTCATTATTCACACTGCCCACTTCATTTCCCTTTGATATCCTATTTCTCAATAAAACATTTAGTTCCTTCTTCATATAAAACTGGATTATAAAATCTATTTCTAACATGTGAATATATGTTAGATTATTTACATTTCAAAACAAAAATTGAAACAATTATAACAACTCAAAACAGATCAAAACATTAACCAGACATCCAACCAAAATACCACCCATGATCAACATGTATTAATTCCGTGAATAAAACCAAACAGAAAAACATAATATGATTTTGTATAAAATAATTTGGGTGCCCTTACTTGGGTCTTAATGCCTTAAGTCTTTTAAATGATTATCACCCACCTTCCTCTCCTCTTCCCCGAGAATGCTTTAGCTTGAAGACTGTGTGAGTTTCTCCTTTCTATTTTATTTTTGAATTAAACTTCTGTTTTTCCTCCCCAGAGAAAACCTCTATCTTACCCCTTGATTTAAATCATTTAACTAGGGTTTTAATAAAGGAAACACCCATTTTATCCTCACAAAAATAAAAGAAACCTGTATGCATGTTTATGGCTAATTTGTCCTTTTCTTTTTATTTCCATTTCAGGTGAAAACAATTTGTTTTTCTCTTTTCTGAATGCATGCTATTTGCATGATTCTTACCTGCACATTGTTTTCCTATGACTCCACTTGATAATGTATTTTATTTTATTTTTATTATACCCGAGTTATTTTTCATGTTTCTTTTTATAAGTTTTGTTTTCAACTAACATAATTTACCATTTGCTTCTTTCTTGATTTACTCCAAAAATGCATCCATACTCATAAATATAGCTTGACTGATCACTATGCATTTTAATTATTAAGAGAATTTTTATTTTATCATCCCATACTTCTCTAACCATATGTATATCTATTTTCTATACAATATTCACATATATACAAGTCATGTGAACTTTTAGAATTCATTTTTATACTTAATCATTTTCCTATTATTACTGTACAAAAATAATCATTTCTTGCATAATTACCTCACTCACTTCTGATATTCATTTTCAAACTATTTTTATTCTTTGGCTATTTATATAATACATATATATATATATTTACACATAAAATATGTGAGTATAATGCTCCTCTTTACTCAGCTATTTTTTTTCTTCCCATTTTTTATTTTCTCTAACTATCGTTCTCTCACTTA
The DNA here is from genome assembly GCA_030737815.1 of Allium fistulosum. Lineage (NCBI taxonomy): Eukaryota > Viridiplantae > Streptophyta > Magnoliopsida > Asparagales > Amaryllidaceae > Allium > Allium fistulosum. Next base: position 414,928,074 of record CM060907.1, on the reverse strand, counting down.
TTCACTCTTGGTATTTATTTTCCATTTAAAGTAATTTTTATTCTCAAAAATTTTGGGTCTTCACACTTAGGTCGCTCATGACCTAAAGAGCAGCCGACCTAAGCCCAGTTTCACCTATAAATACCCCGCCAGCTCCGCACTTGAAGGGGATGAATTTTTGGAAACGCCAAGACTCTGCTGATTTCTCTACTGACTTCAACACTTCAAAGGCAAAGGATACTTCAAAGAATCCTCGAAAAGAATCAAGTTCATTCAACATGAATCGAAAGAGCTTTTCTGCATCAAAGTTCTGATTACATGTCTTGATTGTGTTGTAATCAAAGAGTTATTGTAAAATCTGTAATCGAATCAGTCATAGAAGAGATTAAGTGGACGTAGGCTTGACTTTTAGCCGAACCACTATAAAACTGTTGTCTTTTTACTATTTTCTGCTATTCTCTGCTTACTTTTAGTTCCCGTACCAACGGGTGGTGCTTTCACTATATCACAAATTACACCGGGGTGTTAGCGTACATTTTTTCACGTTAACATTTTTGGTGCTTTCACTGAGAACCCAACTCAGGAATGCTTTCATCATTGCTTCACAAAGATTTGTGGAAAGACTCTCCATAAGAACCAGAAGTCTATCTGAAATTATGGCTCCTGGAAGGAAAAGTAAATCTACCAGATATGGAGTTGCTCATGACAACACCGCCACTTCTCCCGCATCAAATCAAGCGGCTCCTAGTGTTGGAGTCACAAGGGCGGAATTAGATTCCGTAGTGTCTGGGTTGTATCAACAAATGGAAGCCCAGAATGCTTTGATGTTGGACAAATTGAATGCTTTACTTGGAGTTAACCAGCCACCAGAAAACAACAAAGAAACCTTTGCTGAAGATGTTCATGATCCCCAAGGGAAAATTATTCCTCAAAGGACAGCTGGCACCGCCGAAGGGGCACCTCCCCAAGTTGGAGGTTCAAAGCCGCAGCCAACTCTTCGTGAACGTTTGCCCAGGCAAACTTCCAAAAAAGTAGCTGACGTTTGTCCCACGGAGCCTCTAAACGATGAGGAATATCTCTCGGGAATGATTCGACAGATTATGAAAGAAAGCATGAGAAGCAAGGAAGATGAAAATGACTGGGGATTTGCTCCAAGCAAAACTCCTTTTACTGAAAGAATTTTGAAGGCTGAATTTCCAAGGAAGTTTTTCCCTCCCACCATTCCAGCTTATAGGGGGACAAGTGATCCTAACCAATTCTTATACAAGTATGACTAGCATATGACAGGTGCCAGGGCAACGGACGAGATCAAGTGTAGATATTTTCCTATGTACTTAGAGGGAGTTGCCTTGCTTTGGTTCACAAAGCTGCCAGTTCGATCTGTGGATCAGTTCTCCGACCTAACTCGGAAATTCAAAGATCAGTTCAGGTTATATGCCTCGAAGGCCAAGGACATAATGTCACTATCCAGCCTCGAACAAAACCCCGGAGAGTCTATCAATTCTTTCTTAAACCGCTTCAATATAGCCTTGGCTGAAATTGATAATACAGAGCCTCGAATGATTCTGACCTACTAGATGCGAGCTATTGATAAATCAAGTGAATTCGGAAAATGGCTAAAGATGAAAGAGCCAAACTCACTTGAGAAGTTCTATAAGAAGGCTGATGAATTCATGCGCTTAGAAAGCCTTCATGTACAAGCAAAAGTAGACGTGGCTGAAGTCAAGAATATCAATGTTGCCACTAACAAAAAGGAATCTGGTGGTCAGAAGAGGGAGAATGACGGTAGGAAAGGGCAGAAAGATATGAAGACACTTCACTTCTTTAAACCTTCAGATTTTACTCCCTTAACTGATACTCCTGAAAATATCTTTTTCGCAACCAAGGATGTTGTCGAATACCCCAAACCACCTTAGATGAAGCTTGGGAAAAATGCTTTGCATAACGGGAGATTCTTTCGGTTTCACAATTAGCCTGGTCACGACGCTAATGAATGTCACCATTTAAAGAGTTTGATTGAAGAGCTTCTGAGACAGAATAAACTAAAACAATATGTGAAGAGAAACAGAAGTGACCCAACTTCATCTACTCAGGGGCAACAAGTTCCTGCTCATCAATCCAACTCAGGTGAGAGGACTGCAGCGCAGGAATCTAAGAGGCCCATCATCAATGTTATCACAGGGGGTCCTCACCCAGTGGGCAGAAGCTGGGGTGAGATGGAGAGATACGCTCACGCTTTGAGATATGCTCCAGCGGAAGAAAATGTTTTTGTCTTAGAAGATGCTGCACCTTTGAAACAACAAAAAACTTTTAACGATGACATCATATTCCGGACTAGAGACTCTGTTGGTATTGAATCTCCTACCATGGATCCTTTGGTAATATCTACAGGCATCGGGTCAGCCATTGTAAGAAGGGTTCTTGTTGACTGCGGCTCCTCTTGCAATATCCTCTTCATAAAGACATTTGATCAGATGAAAATTCCCATGGCTGATGTCCAAGCTTCCTCACAAAAGATTGTTGGGTTCACTGGAGAACCAAAACAGCCAATTGGGACTATTGACTTGTTTGTAGAGCTCGGAGAAGGGGAAAAGAAAGTGGTCCGAAAACAAACCTTTGTGATTGTTGATGAATTCTCCGCTTACAATGCCTTCTTGGGTCGACCAACTCTTGCTGCATTCAAGGCCATTCTTGCCCCATGGTGCCTGACTATGAAGTTCCCCACTGATAATGGTGTCGGTGTTGTGAAGGGGGACCAAAACGCCGGGCGAGAATGCTATTTCACAGAGTTGTGGGAAAGAAGAAAAAGAGAAATGGGTAAAGGTGCGGCAACTCCGCTCCGCATCAAAGAACCTACCTTGTAGCAATTACGGGGTGGACCCTGCACTGGTGAGTGCAGTGGTGCACAAAAAGAGATTGATCCCAGAAAAACCGGTACAGGGGAAAGTAGAGTGGTACCGGTGGAAGTAACAGTGCCAATATCTGTTGACCTGAATGACCCGAACAAGGTGCTGATTGTTGGTTCACAACTTGGTATGATGGTTCATAATATGCTGATATCATTCTTGAAAGCAAATCTGGATGTATTCGCTTGGAGTCATGCTGACATGTGTGGAATATCTCCAGAAATCGCAGTGCATGCTTTGAATATTGATCCAAAATTCACGCCCGTAAAACAGAAAAGAAGAACCCAAGGTCCTGAAAGGTCGACAACATTAAAAGAAGAAGTAGATCGGCTCATGGAAAATGGCTTCATCAGAGAATCCACTTATCCAAATTGGGTCTCTAATCCGGTGTTGGTTAAAAAAGCAAATGGGAAGTGGAGAGTGTGCATCGACTTTTCAGACTTGAACAAAGCATGTCCCAAAGACTGTTTCCCGTTGCCCAGAATCGATCAGTTGGTGGATGGAACAACCGAGCATGAATTAATGTCTTTTACTCAGGATATAATCAAATCATGATGCATGAGCCAGATCAGGAGGACACGAGCTTCATCACTGATGTTGGTCTTTACTGCTATAAAGTCATGCCCTTTGGACTAAAGAATGCAGGGGCAACTTATCAAAGACTTGTTAATGCCATGTTCAAACCCCAGACTGGCAAGACTATGGAAGTGTATGTCGACGATATGTTAGTGAAATCGAAGAAAGCAGTGGATCACATGAATCATTTGGCAGAAATGTTCGCCGTTCTCCGAAAGTATGGGATGAAGCTAAATTCTCTGAAATGTTCGTTCGGGGTAGAATCTGAAAAATTCTTGTGTTTTATTGTGAGTGCTAGGGGCATCGAAGCTAATCCTGCTCAGATTACTGCTTTAAGAGAAGTTAAAGCCCCTAGAAAAAAGAAGGAATTGCAAAGCCTCAACGGGAAAGTCGCTGCTTTAAGTCGGTTTATTTCCAGGGTCACTGATAAATGCATTCCCTTCTTTCACGCTCTGAATAAAGGAAAGAAAAACTTTGAATGGACTCCTGAATGTCAGAAAGCTTTTGATGAACTGATTCGTCACATGGAAATGCCTCCAGTACTTTCTCAGCCCAGCAATGGTGAAGATCTTTTAATATACTTAGCGGTTTCATCTCATGCTCTTAGTGCAGCATTGGTACGGGAAGACGCAAAAGTTCAGCACCCGGTTTATTACATCAGCAAAAGATTCACTGGGGCAGAGATGAACTATTCAAAGCTGGAAAAGCTCGCCTATTGTTTGTTAATTGTGTCCAGAAAGTTGAGGCCATATTTCTAGGCTCATCCTATCAAAGTCCTCACTGATCAACCTCTAAAGCAAGTCCTATTTCACCCTGATACTTCGAGTCGTCTTCTGAAGTGGAATATTGAACTCAGTCAATACGATATTACCTACCATCCCTGAAGAGCAATTAATGGACAAGCTTTAGCAGATTTCATTGCAGAATACACAAATAAAGGTGGTAGTGAGGAAGAAGTGACTAATGACATCCCGATCCGATGGAAATTATATGTTGATGGTGCAAGAAATGACTATTGCTCTAGAGCTGGGGTTGTGCTTGAAACCCCCGAAGGGCGATCATTGTGCTATGCATTGAGATTAAAATTTCCTTCGACAAATAATGAAGCAGAATATGAAGCTCTTATTGCCAGCTTGAAGATTGCTAAAGAACTGAACATCAAAGTATTGCAGATCTTCAGTGATTCCCAGCTTATTGTATGCCAAGTCAAGAAAGAGTTTCAAACTAAAGGAGGAAATCTGCCTGCTTACTTGTCAAAGGCCTGGGAGCTTCTAGATGATCTTGATCATTATATAATCAGCCATATATCCCAGGAAGAGAACATGAAGGAAAATTATCTCGCAAAATATTCAAGCTCTAGCGAAGCTCAATTATTAGGATTGGTCCCTGTGGAAGTCTTATCAGCTCCAAGTACTGATGAGATGGATATTGACTGGATCATGGCTCTATCTCAAGGACAGGAGTCGTGGATGACCCCTATCCAGGAATATCTACTCAACGGCTCCTTGCCAGAAAACTCAAAAGAGCGCCAGAAGCTGTTAAGAAAAGCCCTGAGATATGTAATTCAAGACGGCCATTTGTACAGACGAGGATTCTCGATGTCATTACTCCGATGTGTAACCAAAGAAGAGGCTAAGACAATTTTAGATGAGATGCACGGAGGAGAGTGTGGGGATCATTCAGGTGGCCAAACTCTTGCTAAGAAAATTCTCCGCTATGGGTATTTTTGGCCAGATATTAATCGAGATGCTGCTAGCTACTCCCGAAAGTGTGACAGATGGCAGAGATTTGCAAAAATCCCAAGAGCACCTTCGACCGTGCTAACACAGATGGTCAGTCCATGGCCATTCGCTATTTGGGTGATAGATCTCATCGGACCTTTGCCGATTGCCAAGTCCAGAATCAAATATGCTATTGTTGCTGTTGATTATTTCACTAAATGGGCTGAAGCTGAACCATTGGCTACTATTACCTCTAAAAAGATGATAAACCTTGTGACTAAAAATATCATTTGCAGGTATGGTGTGCCTCAGAAGATAATCAAAGACAATGGTACCCAATTAGAAAGCGAAGAATTCCAGGACTTTTGCAGGCGATTCAAGATCCTAAAAAGCTTCTCAGCAATGGCTCACCCACAGGAAAACGGGCAAGTGGAAGCAGTGAACAAAATTATCAAATCAACCATCAAAAAACAGCTGGAAAAAGCAAAAAGTGGTTGGGTCGATAAACTGCCATTAGCACTATGGGCTTATAGAACTACCCACAAAACTGCGACTAGGCACACTCCATTTTCATTAGCATATGGATCGGAAGCAATGATTCCCGTGGAAATAGAGGTCCCCTCACACAGGAGAATTCATTTCAACCAAGCTGAAAATGAAAAGCTGCAACTTAAAGCACTTGACTTACTTGACGAAAGAAGGAAAGAAGCTGAGCTCAGAGTTGCGGCTTATCAACAGAGAATAGCCAGGCACTTCAATTCTAAATTTCGCCAACGCAGCTTTGAAATTGGGGATCTAGTCTTGAAAAGGATCATGATAGCAACTGGAGTGTTTGGGCCAAACTGGGAAGGGCCATATGTCATAGGAAAAAAACTTCTCGATGGCACTTTCAAGCTCAGAACTGTCGAAGGAGATCCAATTCCGAAAGCCTGGAACAGCAATCACTTGCGTCCATATTTTACTTAGAAGCTATGCTCGAATTTGTAAAATGATTATGGATGTATCATTCTTGTATTGTAAGCCATTGTAAAATTAGTGTGACTCAGCAATAAGAACTATAAAGTGGATATAGGCCCAATTCTGGGCCGAACCACTATAAATCTTGTGTCTTCTACTACTATAAAATGCCTGTCTCATTTCGATGTGCAAATATTTTAAATATATTGTTAAAATGTCGATTTAATATTGCAGGCTATCGAAGGAAAGCTTACCCATTCAATACATCTCAAGGCCAAGCGATTCCTACAACTCACTCAACAAACAAATGTCAAGCCACAAAAATTCCAGGTTCAATTCCTACATAAGAAGTGCTTCTCATAAACAGTTGGTGATTCCACCGAAGGTGCACCTTCCCAAAGTGAAGGTTCCAAGCCCTTGCTAACTGATTGCGATCATTTGTGTAAACAGACATCCGGTTAAGTAGCTTGCGTCTGCCCCGTGGATTCACTTAACTATGAAGTACACTTCTCTGGAAGAATCAAACAACGTGCAAAAGAAAGGAACATGCGCTTAAGAATGATAACGAGGAATTGCCAAGAAACAGATGGTGAAAAGACATGGGCAAGCAGTCAAAAACAGCCAAAATGGGATCTTGTCTCTCAACAAAAAGGTTTGTGGTACCATCGAAGGGGCACCTTCCCAAAGTGAAGGTTCCAGGCCCTTACTAGTTAATTGCGATCGTTTGTGTAAACAAACATCCAGTTAGGTAGTTTGCGTCTGCTCCGTGGATCCACTTAACTATGAGATACAACCTTCCTGGCAAACGGAACAATTCAAAGCCCTCTCCGAAGGCATAATTCAAAGCCCTCTCTAGAGGCACAATTGAAAGCCCTCCAACAAGGCACGCTATAAAATGAAATTTTTTTCTCAAATAACAAGGTTGGTGGTACCACCGAAGGGGCACCTTCCCAAAGTGAAGGCACCGGGCCCTTGCTAGTTAATTGCGATCGTTTGCGCAAACGAACATCCAATTAGGTTGCTTGCGTCCGCCCCGTGGTTCCATTTAACTGTGAGAAATGACTTTCAGGCAAACAAATAAAGCCCTCTTCGGAGGTACACTTCTAGTCTCATGGGAACATTCTTCCACAAAAAAGTTGAAGTGCCAAATAAAGCCCTCCAACGAGGCACGCTGTAAAATGAAATGTTTTTCTCAAATAACAAGGTTGGTGGTACCACCGAAGGGGCACCTTTCCAAAGTGAAGGCACCGGGCCCTTGCTAGTTAATTGCGATCGTTTGTGCAAACGAACATCCAATTAGGTTGCTTGCGTCCGCCCCGTGGATCCATTTAACTGTGACAAATGACTTTCAGGCAAACAAATAAAGCCCTCTTTGGAGGCACACTTCTACTCTCATGGGAACATTCTTCCCCAAAAAAGTTGAAGTGCCAAATAAAGCCCTCCAACGAGGCACGCTGTAAAATGAAATGTTTTTCTCAAATAACAAGGTTGGTGGTACCACTGAAGGGGCACCTTCCCAAAGTGAAGGCAGCGGGCCCTTGCTAGTTAATTGCGATCGTTTGTGCAAACGAACATCCAATTAGGTTGCTTGCGTCCGCCCCGTGGATCCATTTAACTGTGAGAAATGACTTTCATGCAAACAAATAAAGCCCTCTTCGGAGGCACACTTCTACTCTCATGGGAACATTCTTCCCCAAAAAAGTTGAAGTGCCAAATAAAGCCCTCTAACGAGGCACGCTGTAAAATGAGATGTTTTTCTCAAATAACAAGGTTGGTGGTACCACCGAAGGGGCACCTTCCCAAAGTGAAGGTACCAGGACCTTGGTAGTTAATTGCAATCGTTTGTGCAAATGAACATCCAATTAAGTTGCTTGCGTCCGCCCAGTGGATCCATTTAACTGTGAGAAATAACTTTCTGGTAAACAAATGAAGTCCTCTTCGGAGGCACACTTCTACTCTCATGAGAACATTCTTCCCCAAAAAAGTTGAAGTGCCAAATAAAGCCCTCTCAGGAGGCACACTACCACAAGTTGAAATAACAAATCAAAGCCCTCTATGGAGGCCCGCTTCACCACGTAGGGGAATCCACTTTTCAAAAATAAAAGTGACCATCTCCGAAAGTTGAAGTGTTTAAAAAAAAGGGAGAGAAAACTTCTCCGATACAAAGCACACTCTACTAAAGCAGAATGATATTTCCTCAAAACGGAAGAATTATTCTCCAGAATAAGAGCACAAGTCTTTTTAAAATGAAGAATATTGCAATAAGCCGTGGTATGGGGGAAATATAGCTACATTAACAAAAACAACGCTCAAACAGCATACCACGAGCTCACTGCAATATCATGCAAAGAAAATAAAGAAACTTGTGCTAAAATAGGGAATAAATGCATTCACAAATACAGACAAAAGATTGTACAAGTAAAAAGAATCATTTTATTCCATACTATAAAAAGTTTTTATACATGTGCAGATTTCAAAAAGCGGGGGCCGGTACCCGCACAATCTCCGGTCGATACAAATCTTTAGATACAACCAAAAAAAAGGAAAGCAAGAAGGATAAAGCCAGACTCATTTCTTCTTCCTCCCGCCGCCTTTTGAGCCCTCACCTGGCCTAATGGTTAACTTCTTAGGTCGGTTTGAACTCTTCGGGGAAGAAGGAGAAAGAGGTGCAATTGGGACTTCTTCTGCTTTCTCATCACCGACAGGAGCGTCCTTCTTTTTCCTGGAAATTACGCGCTTTCCATTCTTCTTCAAAGAAGATTCGCTGCCCAGAGAGATAAGATCAGAAAGCTTTGTATCGTCGGCAGTGAATTTCTCCGGGGCCATCTCACCCTCCTCAAGTTCTTCGGCCTTCTGCTCTTGTGAAGCTGCCGGGTCATCTAAACCTTGAAGAGCTTCTCTTTTTTCTTCTTGTGATCCCGGTTGAGAAGCAGAAGGAGGAGTAACTTGAAGAGGTGGAGGGGCAACAGCGGGAGGAGGTGAAGCCTGTGCAACACTTATTGATATCACAACAGAAGAAGAAAAGTTAAACATTAGTATTCCTCGCAAAAGAGAGTAGATAGTGGCACGTCGAGGCTTAAGTAATAAGCAAGAAATTCATCGAGCTCATGTGAGGCAAACGAGTAGTCTAGTTGAGCTAGATCAATGTTGAAGTTACCTGGAGAAGTTGGCTTTATCACGTCAATTTCATAGTCTTGGGCTTTGGTGCTTTCTTCGGCCTCATCTTCGACGTGAGCAGTTTTAGCTTCGACTTCGGCTTTAGCAGGAGGCGGAGAATGGGAACTGGAGCCAATAATATCAATGTCGACCGAAGACGAAGGACGAGTTGGGTCGGTCAAAGGTGCCTTCCCTAGATGCTCTCCATCCGCTGCTTCGGCTCGCTCTTTAGCAAGTTGCTCTTTCCCTCTCGCAAGGGCAGTATGACCATCATCGTCCAAATAATTAGCCTCAAAATCCTCCTCGCTGTAGCCGGCGTCTTTAAGCACTTCAACTGCTGCCTCACACACTTCAGCCAGTGTAACTTCATACTTTGGGCCAAAGAAAGAAAGACTGCCACGCCCCAAGACGCTGAGAACGTAAAACTCGAAAAGAGTGGAGCTAATGCTGGCTTTGGTTGCCTCATGAGAATGTTCAACTGCTGCTTTCCCAGCGATAGCCTCATCACGCTCCCTTTCAGCCTTAGCAAGCTGTGCCTTTAACTTTGTAATCTCCATATCTTGAGAGCTAGTTTTTTCCCACAGCTGAGCAGCATCTTTGCGGTAAATTTCTACAATTTTCTGCTCCGCTTCAAGTTTAGCCTCAATGTCTCGTTGAGTGGCGTGGGCGTCTCTTACTTGCTTTTGCAGAACCTCTTCCTTTTGTGTATAAGAAATGGAAGAGGTGGCGAGCTCATCTTTAAGTTTTTGTACTTCAGCCTCAAGTCTCTCGTTATCAGCAGCAATGTTCGTCATCTTTGTATCATGCTGATCGAGAACTTTTTGTCACTCAGACTTATCATTCTCCATGGTCAGCATAGCCTCAAGATTTGCACGGTTTACTCTTTGAAGCTCATCGACTAGTTTTTGCCAGCTGGACATTCTTTCTATATCGAGCTTGACAGCATCAAGATTTCTCAGCATGGCTTGTTTATCAATTGGAACTAAGTCCAAATCGAAGCGTACTCCTTTCAAACACCAATTCGGAAATCAGCTATGGAGTGTAGGTGGAGGCTTCTTGACTTTATAAGGAGGCCTATTGATGATTGATTGAATACCAGCTCTTTTAAGGGCAGGAGAGCTGGAAGGGATGTCTAAAGAGATAGAAGCAGCGGGCACTTTAGAAATTTCAGATAAAGACTTGTCGTCGAGTTTGGCCTGCTTGCTTGGATCTTCAGCTGTATGACTCTTCCCTTTATCATCGTGAGACTTCCTCGTATGGGAGTCATCATCCCTTTGGTAAGAATCGTGACGGTCATTCCTTCTTCCATACCGCTCCTCATAAGCCTGCCTCTCACGAGCTTTCCTAGCCGCTCTTTCCTCATCAGTCTCCCGAGGGGCAGGAAGATAGCGTCGGAGGTCATAAGAATCATGCCTGGCATAGCGTTAAAACTCATCGTAATAAGAGCGGCTACGTCCTATAGGAGAACTTGAAAGTGAAGTAGAAACAAAATTTAGAAATCTTCGAAATAAAGCTAAGTGCGCATAATTGCCAAAAATCCTAAGTGTATGTGGCGTGCGAACTACGCACGTCAAGCTACAAACCACTCTTTGGCTTAGGAGTGATGTCAACTTTTGCAGCAGGAGTCGATTCTTGGGCCGGTGGAATTGATCGCAAGGCGGACGTTGCTTCAATTGGTGGAGAAGCAAGTTTAGGAGTGGTGGAGTCATCTTTAAAGAGCTCCTGAGAAGTCACCATGAGATCACTCAGTCCTCCAAAAGTATCAGACTTCCCAGAATGTTGAGGAAATTTGTCTTCTTCAATAACTGGGGGAAGTTTGGATTTGCTAGATAACCCCACACCGTTAGCAGAACTAGAGCATTTTACCAGTGAAGTCTCTACAATAAGTTCTTTCGATGCAGGTTCCTCTACGGAGACTGGGGCATTTGATGCTTCTGCTTGAGAGCTAAGGGCATCACGAGACTGAATAGATCGAGAGGAATGCAAGAGTCCGAATTGATGCAAAAATTCGTTCCTTTGTAGAAATTTAATACTTCTCTTGTTGGCAGATATGGCACTCAATCTTTCAAAAGTTGATTTGTGGGCAGAATCTTTAGAGAGAGGAGGAAGTGCTGCAAAAGTAAAGAAAGAAGTTAGCTCTTGATAACTTGAATTCTGAAAAAGTTCAGAAATGAAGTAAACGGAGATAGGTAGTCTTACTTCCTACTCTCCAGATGCCGTAGAACCCCGGGGGACAACAGACATAGAAGAATTGGTTTAGAAATCCGTGAGCGCTCTCGGGAAGATCCGTAATTAGTTTGCGGTTCCTTGCACTCCTAACCAGAGTAATAGAGGGGTGATCTTTGGTCCTCCCAAATGTACACAGATAACAGATCTCCTCAAAGCTTGGGAGGCGGTCAAGCGTCCTCTTGAATAATACGCACAACCCCATCAAAATGGCAAAGCCATTGGGGTGCAAATGGAATGGGGAAATGGTTAATCGAAGGAGAAGTGTTCTGAGGAAATCATTGAAGGGGGGAATAGCTCCGTTCAGACACATGTGACGATTGATTGCAATAAAGCCATGTGGCGGCCTGTCAGTAGTGTCGTTTACTCCGGGAAGCAGAGCATCCGCTTCATCAATACCAAATTGCATACATAGCTGGTTGAAGGTTCGTTGGTTCAGTGTAGTTGAAACCCTTTCCGGAGGATTATCCAATGGAGCAGCAATCGGAAAAACTACATCGGTCTGATCTACCATCTCTTCTTGTACTTGTTGAGAAGTCATTCTACATAAGGAACTGGATATTCAAATATGAAGGTGCACGTTCCCTAAAAAGTGTGTGGAGTGTTGTGCAAAGTTACTGAAAATAACAAGTAAATAAAGCAAAACTTGAAATAATACTGGTTGGCGCGCATCAATTCAGGAAGATTCAAGACTTGTTATTATATCAAAATTAAGTGTAGTATCAATGCAGATAATATTTAGCAATAAGCAGTTATAACTGTATGAATTTTGCGTTGATGCTCCATTTAAGTTAGTCGATTCACAGCATTTCACTTTTTAATTAGATTCATATTATTTTCTCTTTGACTTAATCCATCACTCGATGTGGGCAGTCGATGATGAGTATATTCGTCCTAGTTTTCTGCAAATGTTGTATCTAACAGGTTGTTAGCTTAAATTGGAAGTTCAGTCAAGTTCTGGTTAAATCAGCAATTATTCAAATGTTGTCTATCCCTTAAGTCGCAGGAACGACTTAAATTAGCTCGAGACTCTTTTAGGTCGTCCAGTTCATGTCCAAACGACCTAACATAGGTCGGGCTTTCCTAAGTCGCTCTACTCAAGTCATGAAGTTCATCAGTTATGTTCCTATAAGTTAAAGTTATGCTGCGAGTTAAGTTAGGTCGTTGATTCTTTAAGTCGTTCAGCTTTAAGTCGTATGCTATTCTGGAAAGTTAAGTCAAAGTCCCTTATGTCATTCGGAGTTTGATGATTAAGTCGCTAAGTCTTTCACAGAGTTAAGTCGCGCGATTCATGTGCAAATTGCTAAAGCCCTAGGTCGTTCAAGGCTCCTAAGTCGAGCATGACCTAACTCTCCTTAACTCGCTAACTCTTCTTCTTTCAACAGATCGCCTAACCCACTAACCCGTTAACCCAATAACCTGTTAGCCTCTCTACAATAAAATCCACCATCTCTCCACACCACCAGATAATCCAAAACCAATTCAAATCGCCTCGAATCCATCGTAAACCCGATGCACTGCTCTGCTCTCATGAATTACAGCGACAACATGTCCAATAACGATCGAAAATCGATCGTAACATGATTCGTGGCAAAATGCAGCATGTGAAATCGGGTTAGGGTCGAAAAATGAGGGATTCACAATTCGGTGATGGTCGTGGTTGGATAATGGTCGGAATTCACTTACGTAGTGTGATTATAGAGATGATCGGCGATTGGTTGATTCGAATTCTTCTTCGAGAGCTTGGAAATCTCTCAATGGCGGGTTAGAGTGTTAGAGCAGGTAAAGAGAAGAAGGAGTGATCTCAGCGACTTATATACAGCGACAGAGGAACACGAATCGGCACGAACGACCTAACTCTCTCATAAGTCGCTCACGACTTAACGATTCAGGATGGCGCGAGTAAAGAGATATCGAAGCACACGACCTAACTCCTAGGCGTATACTTCGAGGGGCAAGTGTTAACCCTCTTTTATTCAGTGACCTAGCGACCTACCCAACCCAACGACTTAGCAACCTATGGCATATGCGACTTAACGATCTATAACAAGGCAGCGACCTATAGCACAAAGCAGCTGAGTAAAGGCAACGACCTAACGAGTTAAAGCGGGAGCGACCTAACGACCTAGCAGCCTATAACACAAAGCGACTCAATGTGGCGCGACCTAACGAGATAAGGAAGCAGCGACTTAGTAACCTAAAGACTCATGCGACCTAACATGTTAACGACCTAACGACCTAGCTATTCAATGAAGACAGCGACCTAGCAACAAAATAAAGACAGAGCGACCTAACGAGTTAAAGACAGAGCGACCTAACGAATTAAAGACAGAGCGACCTAACGACCCAGCAGGCTCCAGAGTTAAGCCGCATGCCATGCCTCTTCTTTTAGGTCGCTAACGACCTAATTATGCCAAGATAACTCCTGTGCTACGCATGCTAAGTCGCTCATAGTCAACATCTCGTCCAGAATGATTCCGTTAAGTCATCAACAACTTAAGCTATCTCGTGATCACTCTTAGGTCGCTCACGACCTAAAAAGCAGCCGACCTAAGCCCAGTTTCACTTATAAATACCCCGCCAGCTCCGCACTTGAATGGGACGAATTTTTGGAAACGCCAAGACTCTGCTGATTTCTCTACTGACTTCAACACTTCAAAGGTAAAATATACTTCAAAGAATCCTCGAAAAGAATCAAGTTCATTCAACATGAATCGGAAGAGCTTTTCTGCATCAAAGTTCTGATTACTTGTCTTGATTGTGTTGTAATCATAGAGTTATTGTAAAATCTATAATCGAAACAGTCATAGAAGAGATTAAGTGGACGTAGGCTTGACTTTGAGCCGAACCACTATAAAACTGTTGTCTTTTTATTGTTTTCTGCTATTCTCTGCTTACTTTTAGTTCCCATACCAACGGGTGGTGCTTTCACTATATCACAAATTACACCGGGGTGTTAGCGTACATTTTTTCACATTAACAGCTGATGCGGACTATCCATCTCACATCCCATAGTTTTCCTAGGATGACTATGAATCCTTCTTTAATCATATAGAGACTATCCATCCCCGACATGATGTTGACTATCCATAAAACATCCCATAGTTTTCTTAGGATGACTATGAACCCTTCTTTAATCATATGGAGAATATCCACCCCCGACATGATGTTGATTATCCATCAAACATCCTATAGTTTTCCTAGGATGACTATGAACCCATCACTTGGCCACTTAACTCATGCTACCCACATGATTCTAACTATCCCATGTTATCCACATGATTAACCTATTTCCATTAGTATCCCTAATTTAGGTTATATTCATTTATAATTTACACTGGTATCCCCCAATGATTAGTGTCAAAACATATAAGTGTTGGTATCGCCAACTATTGTGTTGAACTCATTAAACCCACCCCAGTATCCCCAAAGTAAAACAACATTTATTATATAAGGTTACCCACCCTACATATTCAAAAAATCGTGTGTCATATAAACATACCCTTTCGAAAGTATCCCCTTTGAAAATATAAAATTTGGTTAAATGAAATTTTTTTACAGCCCCTTTGAAAGTTTCCCCTTCGAAGGCAAAGAAAACAAAGCAAACATATTCGAAAGACAAGAAATCAACTACTTCAAAATTATAAAACTTTGTTTTAGATATAACTTTTTATAGGTATAGAATTAAGGTCTCTAACCTATTCCATTGTATTCAAATAATGGTTTCCCTTTCCGTAGAGTGGTCACAATAGAAAAACGAGCTTAAGGTTAGAGAGTTATGCCTATTTGAAGTTTTGTAAACAAAGCTGGTGAAAACTACTACGAAAGGGCTTTCGCGACATTTACACATACTGTCGAAAGAAAGCTTTCGACTGAGTCAAAGGGGGCTCCGAAATGCCACAAAAGTGGCTTCGACTACTGTCGAAGGGTGGCTTCGACTAAGTCGAAAGGTGTACCATAGTGTCGTAAAAGGGTCCAGAAATGCTGCAGAACAGTGCTGTCGAAAGGGGATTAAGGGGCTTTCGAAATATAGCAGAGAGGTCCAGAAATGCTACTAAAGGGTGCAGTCGAAGAGTGCTTTCGACTTGGCACAGTGGTAGAATCGTAAATAACTTAAAAACTGCTATTTTACGAATTAAAGTATATTTTTTTCACCCTACTAATATTTGTCAAATTTCTATTGGTTAATGACATACTTTATCACTTTCTTTGCAGAAAAACTGCTGTAGATTAGATTTTATTATTTCCAAAATTATAGTCAAAATATTTAATTATATTAATATTTTAATATAATTATTAAGCCTTTTTAGATTAGAAAATTTATAATAAATCGCAACCACTTGGGAAAAATCGCAAAAATTCACCAAAAATCTGAAATAACATTTTCTACATTGTATAAAAATTTCAAGCCAAAATTCATTATTTTGTTATTATTAATAATTAAAACCTAAAATAAATGCCTTTTTCTCCTTGGGAAATTCATAAAATATTCCTATTAACTCCGAAAGTTATGAAATTAGAAACGCATCTCCAAAATTATGTTTTACATAACATATCCAAAAATCAAGTCGTTTGGAGGTCATTTACTAAAGTTTTTTCTTTAAAATCCATCATTTTAATTCCATAAAAATTTCAGTAAATCTTCAAAAATGATTATTTTATCCAAACAATGATTATTAGATCCAAACATGATCAACATAGCAAAACACATTCAGTTACAATCCATAACCGAACAAAAACGAGGAAAAATGAGATGATTTACACTATTATTCACCTTGTTTAAATTGTTGGACTTTGAGATTTTCCCTAGCTTTGATGTTCTAGCTTTTTCTCCTCAATCATCCAAGTTTCCTGATCTCCTTAGAGAGTTTTAATGGCCGGCCCTAGCTTTAGTTTAGTTGTTTTGATTTCATAAGAAATGATAAGTGAGAATAAGGGAGGTCTTTAAGGGTTATGGGGATGGTATTCCCATTTCCGCCCTTGCCTTATTCTTCTTATTTTCCAAAGTTTCTAAGGCATAATCCATGCTTATTTATTCATTAGGCATGACTATGCTAAGTAGTCAAATCTCATTCTCCTTAATCAACCACATTATTCTATTTAATTGATCAAATTAAATGTCCTGAATAATGTTAAACAAAAATTAGGGGTGTTACATGCTCCCCCCTTAAAGAATTTCGTCCTCGAAATTCAGTAAGGACTACAAACAAGCATAACAACCGTGCAAACAAAAGTTAGTATGTCCTACCAGCCAATAAGTCTATATAAAACAAATATAGGACATACCCTCATAGATCAGGATAAGCATCTCGAATCTTGTCCTCTGTCTCCCAAGTACAGTCCTTCTCGTTGTCGCTTCACTGAACTTTCACCAACTTGACTGTCTTAGTCATTCATCTTTTCTCATCTCTCGCTAAAACCCGAATTGGTTGTCTAACAAAAGTCAAATCAGGCTCTACTACCAAGTCTTTCAACTCTGCCTGAGGAATAGCAGCCTCTAGACATGCACGTACTTGCGAAGATCAGACACATGGAATACATTATGGGCACCTGCCATACTGCTCGGCAACTGTAACAACCCTGAATTTTTGACATTGGAAATAAGGATATTTAATTGATTTTAAATATCTGGAAGTCAGTTTAATTTGAATTCAAATATTTGAATGAATTTGGTAATTTAATTATTGAATTTAATCGTTAAATCTGGGTAAAAATTTGAATCTTCAGTTTTAAGCTGATTAAAAATAATTTGAAAGCTTAGAAAATTCATATTGACTATACTGAAGATAATGGAAGCTTCAGAATTGAATTTGGAAATGTTTTGTTCAGTTTTGAAATTTTATCGTTTAAATCGATATTTGAAAATAGCCTTCCGAGGCATAGTCTCGGAATTCGACAAAACCGGTTCCATTGGATCCATAATATTGTATTGTTATCAGATTTCAATTTTCGTAATATTTGGAGTGAATGTTTGGCCTTACGATAAGCAAACGCGCTGAAAATTAAATTGAAAATTCAATATTATAACCGAGTCCAAAAAGCTATCTTCTCCATACGATCAAATTTGGACTCGAAACCTTTCCATTGCGTTCGGAATAGGCGTATAACATTATAAACGCCAAGCGACACGCCTCGATAGGAGGTCAAGTTTTTAAGTTGCATTTATCGAATGGTTTGAATTTGAATTTAAATTGAATATTTATATTAGTCAACTGCAGTTGAAATTATTTCACATCAACCCTTTCCCAGTCTTTTCTAAATCACTGTAACAATTCCTTCTCCAACACGCCACGTTCTCTTCAACATCGTATCCTGTCCCCTTCATTTCATTGTAAAACGCAGAGAAATAAAAGGGATAGAAATCGAATTCAGTTGTTTGCCATTTATTCTTTCCCCTTTCATTCTCAAATTCAAAGAGAAATCAAAGCCGTGACTCCCTCTCCTCTTCCTTATTTTCAAAGCAAAGAATAATGGCATCAGTTTTTCCCTTTTCTTTCACGTCTCCTCCTAACATCATTTTTCCCAAAATCAAGTCGAGAGTGCTCGTAAAGAAGAAAATGGCAGGCGCGCGTTCGTATTCAAGGTCAAGGCCTGTACGTGTGGGCAAGGCGCGTGGGAATTCGAGGGGGAAATAGGTCGTGGTCGTGTGCGATGGTGGTTCGAGACCATTGGGGGGTCGACGTTGCAACTGGAGTGGCGACGTGTTTTGGTGGTCAGTTCGACGAGGCCGTGGTGTGTGTGGTCGGCAGCTAGGGTTCGTCGCGATGGGAGGTTGGCGACTACAGTATTCAATTTTTGGGTATGCAGCTTCTTTTATTCGAATTCGTATGTGTGTGTGTATATATATATATACATTTTTAGTTATTCACTATTTTAATAGAAAATTATTTAGGCAGAGGATATATACAGAAAGAAAAAAATCATATAACATAGTGATTGGGTTTACAGTAAGGTATAAAACAAGTTAATATTTCACTTTAAAGGTTATATATATGTATACGTTTACCAGTAAAGGGATTCACTATTTTATTACTTATAGTAAATATATGTATGTATACATGATTTTGAAATTAGAATTTTAAATGTTATGGAGGTTATTTAAATTTGATTTTTAAAATCCATATAGACATTTTCGTAGATAGATATATATATAGTCATATAGGAATAAATATACATTCACATATCTTAATATACTAGCTTATATTAAATAATAGATTTGGCGATAAATTGTTTAATTAACTTATCTAAATTATTTTAGTTACCGAGAAAATTATTTAAAAGGAAATTAGTTTTAAAAAAAATTAATTCTTTGATTAAAATTAAATCATTAGCTAAAATTAAATCATTAGTTAATATAATTTTATTAAATGGGAATGAATTGTTGGATCATCTCGAATATTAATAGATTGTATAAATTGTTTATACAAGGTGAAAATGGTGGAGAAAACAAACTGGATTGGAAATGGATTGCAAAACAAAACAAAGGTGAGATTTTCTCACTCAAATTAAAATTTGAATTGCAGTTATTGATTGATTGCCTGATTGTGATAGTATATATAGTAGTATATAGCAATATATATATATATTGGAATATATATATTGGAGTTATTGATTTCCCACATTATACAGCAGATGAGACCCAATGCGCCGCATAATAGCGGATGGTATTTTATAAATCCCATATACCGCGATATTCCACCTCGAAGTGGAATGGGTATTGTGCTAACATCTGTGGATGTAGGGAAACAGGTTGGAGGGATCCAACAGGATTCCTCAAACATTTGAATTGGTTTCATATATTGTGTGTTGATTATTTATAATCTCCGTGTGATTATCTTTGTGATTGAAATTGTTGAAGGCTATAACTTAGCCGAATATATTTTGGTATTATAGGATACCAGAAATAGATAAAATTGGATTTTTAAAATTCAAGTTAGAAGATTTATAGAAAAAATTTATTTTTGAGAATTGGATAAATTTAAAAGAAGTTTGAAAAAGATAAAATTTTATTTTTGAATCATATTGAATAAAATTCCAAATATGGGAAAAAGGTTTAATAAGTGGATTTCGAGTAATATTGTTTATAAGTTGAAGAATTTATTTAAAATTTGGATTTTTAAATAAATTGGAAGAGATAAAAGAATTTTTTTTCTTAAAAAGGAATTTATTTTAAAAGGTAAATAGATCTGGAAATCCATCTAGAAATTTATTTGGTGTTCTGAAATGAATTTGGAAAAAAATCAATTTGAAGGTTGATTTGGAGTTAAAAGTGAATAGTTGAGAAATCGATTTGAAAATCGTATAAAAAGTGAATATTTGGGAATGTAAATTCAAAATGGAATTTATAAAGGAAGGGAAATTTGTTTTAAAAATAAACACTAATTTATTTTTACAAGTGTGGAAATAAATTTACTGATTCGGGACGTAAATTTGAAATAAATCGATAAGGATTTATTTAATTGGTTTAAATGGACCATTTTGAAGTAAAAGTATATTCTCACTATAAAGCCGAGTATATTTCCAAAGTAGCTTTTAAAAATATTAATTAAAGGTTCTAAAGTTGGTTTTTAAAGGAATATTTCGGAGAAAATGTTTTTCCAATTATATTTAGATAGGGATATAAATCATTTTAAAATATTTGAACTCGGCGGATTTCCAGTGGGAATGAATAAATATTTGGAAATATACTCCGCGTAAGGAAATTGATAAATTATTTATTTTCAAAAGTTAAAAGGTGAAAAGTGATTTGAAATTTGTTTTCAAAGTGTTGAAGTGTGGAAAAATATATATCTTGTGAAGATATTTTGAAAATAAATAATTTGGGAAAATTATTTAAATCTGATGATTGTTGTGAATGTTGTTTGATAGTTAAATCACCGACTATCAATATTTGCCTTTGAAATGGCATTTGAATTTGTTTTTAAAACAAGCGCTCATTATTCGATTTAGCCGAGAGAGGACTTTGTGTCATATAACCCATTCCAAATAATGATACGACGTTATGAATTGCAATTAAAGACCGGTGTTGAAGACCGGGTGTTTGCAATAACGATAGGACAACCTATCGATTGTCTCTGCACTGAGTTGCTCCAGTATAGAGATTCCCTATGTGATGGGAAGTCCGATCGGGACTGTGAATACCCGGATTGCAAGGGCTTCTTTGGAAGTGCCTTCGGTTCTGTTCGAACCCGGAACAGACTTGTATGGTTGTATGTCTAACACTACACTTTGAGATATAAAGCTGATTTCTTTCAAATACATTTCTGTTTGGTGGCGGAGAATTTATTCTCTTAGCTTAACACCCTTATCTGAGACGTACGAGCTCAGAGGTTATGTAGTTGAAGGTTATCAGTGATATACTCCCAATTTGGTAGTGTGGCATGCTAAGTGTTGTTGTGTGTTGCTGATCATTTGTTGATCATTTGTGATCAAAGCATAGCTTTCGTGTAAAGCGTAGCTTTATGGACGAGACCTCATCGGACCTCACACCCCGGAAATGGTCAAAACAGGAAAATGCGGCAAGGTTATGAGGGTCTCTCCCTTTAGGGTATGTCATTTCCTTCTGGAAAAAGGTGGTATCATGGTATGGAGCCCAGATGCTTTACCTGTGTGGTGGCATCAATCTTATTTATTGTGTGATTGTTGCTTTATGATCGAGGCGCCTCAGATAAAGGTCCCAAAGGACCGAGGGGTGGCATACTCGAGAAGTAGTTACCTAGTTACAGAGGTAACCTGGCCTTGTGTTGGTAGAGATCCGGGTAGGTTCTCGGGACGTCCCTCCAGAGGCGTACCCATGTGGCAGTAGGAAGTTCCTTAGCCTGACCATTTGTTGGAAATCCAATTCCTAATACGAACCTTGTACGGTTTTAGTTGTAGAACCTGCCATTTACTTTTGGTGGTCACCACTATTTAGATGGTAGCTATAGTAGGCATAGTTCGGAATGTCTATGCTGGCTAAGATTAATATTATACCTTCGAAATGTTTTCCACACTAGACATTAATAATAATATCAACTTATCTTTCATAGTAAGCATCTTTGACTATCATAAGGAGAAATATCCTCCAATTCTGCGTTTGCATTGTGTGTGTGGCGGGAGGCCTTATGGTAGTTTCATTTTCCAAAAGCATTCAAAATTTCTTTTATTTTCTTTCTGAAAATAACAGTTTTACGATCTCACACCAGTCACCATGACCGACTCGGAGTTTATTGTTCCCTTCCTAAACTCTAGGTGCCCATAATTTTCCACACGGGCATCCTAGAGTTATGTTATCAGGATATTCTGGATATTCTGGAGCTTTGGAGATGAGCTGGATGGCGAGACGTACACTCGTACTTATTTATTTATTCCGCTGTGTATTCTGTATGGGGAAAAGTTTATATAACTGTCCATTGTTGTAACTCTGATGATGTATGTATAAACTGATATAGTTATTTGTGATAAAGTTTATTTATTCATCTATTATATATTGTTCCCCTACGAATGTGAGATTCTGTTATTGTTTCTGTTTCTTTTTCTTCTGTCTTCTTCTACCTCTTCTTTTTAACCCTAATGATTCGGTTTTCCGGCATTCAATTGCGCGACATTTGATACAGTGGACGTATTAATGTCGACTTTCGAGCGTCGAAAGATCGTGTCGTTACATGTGGTATCTGAGCAATTGGTTAAGCGATAACCTTGGCTCTGTTGGGTGTTACTCATTAGAGATAGAGTTAGTAGTACTCTAGAATGAGTGTGAGTGTAATAATAGATATGAGCGCGTATTTGTTAGTGAATACAAAAATTTGTTTTATATTGTGTTGACTTATCGGTTGATTGTTTATAGATTCTGGTCGGTGCAGTTGGGCCAACTGTAATCGATAGGGGTTTCTAAACTCTTAAACAAGATAAACTGACACAGTATTGTTTTAAAATAGGGTAAATGAGATAATTTTACCCAAAACTATTTTTGTATAGAAAAGAAATGATTTTCTATGAATTATTATAGTATATGGATGCTTGGTTGTTAGGAAGTGATAATATCAAATTAATATCATTGTTATATGGAAACGGAATAAGAAATAATGGTATAACCAAAGATTTGGAGATAAATTCATTTAACAAATGAAATTTATAAGTATGAATTGAAAGTATAAGGAAATGAATTCATATATGAATGGGATTTGTAAATGTAAATTGTAAATGAGATTTATAATTTGAAATGGAATTCTAGGGAAATATTTGAAAATAAAATTCATTAATGGAATGAAATTGGCAATGTGAATTTATAAATGAGTTTTATAAATTGAAATGAGATGCCAGAGTAATTTTTGAAATACGAATTAAAGAATTTGGATTGAAATTTCAAAGTTAGTTTTGAAATGTGAGTAATTGTTTAAAAAGACTCTGAAATTTCTTTAAAATGTTATGGAATGTAAATAAGTTGATAACTTATAAAAATATTTGAAATTTGAGTGGAATGAGATTCAAATTGAAAAGAAATGAATTTGTGAATAAACAAATGAGGTTGCATTTGTAAATAAATGAATTGGAAATTGAAAAATGGAATGAGATTTGATTTGAATCAAGTTGAAGAAAATATCCAAACTTGGAAAAACTAAAATGGATTGAGTTTAGTAAACTAACTTCATAATGTTATAATCCATGAAATAATGAATTGGAAGTTGAATTAGTTAAATTAAAAATTTAATTGTGAGCTGAATAAAAATGGTTTGAATTTGTATATAAACTCAAGTAAGTAGAAAAAAAATTGAAAATTTGTCTTGTTATTGATAAAATAAATTCAAGATGAATAAAATATGGAAATTTGAAATTTAAAAGGATAAGTGCATATACTAATTTAATTAAATTGGTAGATGGAATGGATTTGATTAAATGAAAAATCAAATCAAAGATTTAAATTGGAAATTATTTACGAGGAAAATGAACTTGAGTTTTGAGTTGAAATGACTTAAGAAATATTTGGGAAAAAGTGTTGTTGTTGAATTTTTTTGAATGGCTTTCAATGAAATTTATTTGATTAATGAAATGCAAATTGAAATTGAATAGAAATGATTGTCGTTTGACGCAAACGAGATTGTGAAAAAATCTATGAGTTAATGAAAGTAAATAAAAAATTGATTTTTGAATCAATTGAAATGGATATGAATTCGTTTCGTTTAAAAATGAATTGAATGTAAGAAAGTGAGTTGTAAATCACTTGAATTGAATGGAAATTGTATGTGAATTGGTCGTAAGAAAATTTAATTTGTATCGAAACCATATAAATTGCTTATGGGAATTATTTTGAGTGTATAGCTTATGAAAACTACTTGTTTGTTATTGAAAATAAGTGAAAGGTTAATAGATTTCCTATATATGTCACTTACGTGTTTAAATTGAGTAAGTACAGGTTTTTGGAAGCCGTTTGGCTGGATTTGAGCACGCAAATTGCTAAATAAATAAGCCTCTTTGCTTAAAATGCTAATAAAGGTACGCCTACGCAATAAAAATAGGGAATATGAACTGTTTTTGCTTTTCCGACCGTGTGGGTCGATGTATGTATATTTATATCTTTTGTCAAATTGCAAAAGCTCCTCCGTACAAGGGAGACTCTGCCAAAATTTTCCAAAAATTTTGGGAGTTAGAATTTTTTTTGAAAAATTTGGAAAATTTTTGTCAACGGGAAAATTGATTTTCAAATCTGTAACGAAAACGTAGGAATCTATTACTTATAAAGGAAAGCAGAAACCAAATCAGTTGAATGACGCCACGTTTCCCTTTTTTCTCCCCCGTTATCTTCAACTGCAGCAGTCCACGTGTCCCTTTTTTTGCTCCGCCTGTTATCTTCAACTGCAGCAGTTTTCATTCTTCCTCAACTCCTTCTCAAATCCCGCCTGTTTTTTTTCTCCCACCCCTATCGCTTCTTCCCCACTACTGCTGTTACTGTCCCCTCCAATCTTCCTTGCCGCTCCTCTTCGCAACTATTATCCGTACGTGGCTCTCTTCGATTTGGGAATTTACCGACCCATTTTTATCCACACATCGTAGCTGCTTCTCCTTATCTTCTACTTCTACTGGCCGCCCGACTCTTTCTACCCAGTCATGTTCGCAGCGGCTTTTCGGACAGGATGAACCGGTTCTGTCTTCCAGTTGGGATTTTACCGACAGCAAGGTCAGTAATTGTTTACTATTCATTTTTGCAATTTGGGGTTTCCTACATGGTTAGCGGCGGTTGACAGGAAGGTGGGTACGGCCGTGGTCGCGTATTTATATCCCACACCTTACTTACTTACGGTGTAGTGCATTAGTGGCTGTATTGGACTTATGTATTTATATGCCATACGAGCCAATGAATGTACACAGTGGCTTTCGTTTGCTCGCTTCTGAATCTGGTTCGTTATTCATAAGGATATCTGCAAACGCACTGCACGCTCATACTGACAACCATCCACCATATCGTACTGCAATTCATTTGTCTACCGCTATAAGTTCGACTATAAGTTACTGCTCCTTGCATACAGAATACCGATGATGATCTGTTTTGTCTGCTATGTTAGCTAGGTACTGGCCTCAAACTTTTACCTATCGTCTTTGTGGCAAACTTTAATAAGCCTTTATGGTCTGGTTAGTGCATCTTCGTCGACCACCTCCCCTGCCACGTAGACAAAAAAGTGATAAGTTTCCTTTTTCTATTTCTTTTTATTTTTACACTGCTTTAAGCAGATGGTATCCTACATATGTATTTGACATAATGGTAACACATAGTGTGGTGTTATGTATGTGAGTTCGATCCGTTTGAAACACAGAAATAACAGTTCACCAACTCATACTGTGTACGAGAGACAGTGGGAAATATGAAAAGATATCCAGTAGTACAGGAACAGTAAGTTCCAACACCTTGCAATTTGATTAGGGCGATCAGCCATATGTTTTCATACTTTATCGCTGCCTTCTGTTCCCGGTATTACCATTCTGCTATCTCTCCCCAATGTTGTTTTTGTTCAGATCACGCAATTATGTTTCACTTTGTCTACATGTCTGTCTGGTTATGGTAATATCGTTATGTTTAACAGTTTTTTGAGTCCTACCACGTTTTCTTTTGTCCTGTACGGCATCATGTTTTCATGGATGGTCCTTTTCGTGCTGCTACAAAACCAATTCCACTGTCTGCCTGTATGTCGACGACAGTTTCCGGATCCTAAGCGGAGTAGGTAACTGCCTACATGGAAGTTGAGGTATAACTTCCGTGTTGTGCTAGAGCAACTATCCTTATATAATCATAATATACAGATTTTGACCTGATGTGTAGTTCGTAATTGGAGTACGAGGTTGCGGATTACACCATTTTTTTAAACAACTGTGTTTTTAAATGAATAGAAGGTGGAACATATACATTTTACTTTATGGTAGAATAGAGGAAAATGGGAGGCAGAAGCGATGGGTAGAAAATGTAAGGAGTAGATAAATTGACTAGCAACAAAGGCTGGTCATCTTAGGTACTTGAAAAAACAAGCAGTGGTTGCGAAACAGTTACTTCCTTTTCTCTGTGAACATCAAACGGTTGGCAGTAGATGGTATTTGAAATAATCTTGCTGCGCAGGTGTTTTGCGAAGGCAATTTTGTGGTAACAAACTGAAGCTGTGTTGTCCGTTGGTATTATATAACCGTACTGTTGTACTGCAGTAAGACGATACCGAGACAATAGTTGCTTCCAAAGTGGTGGTCGTGTACAGATACTGTGAGTACTCCAGCTTTTTGTAATCAAGTTTTCTTAGTACCGTTACATGTTTACAACTGCGTATTGAACTACTGCCACAGTTATCTTTAATCAGTAGGTGCTTCTAACTTCTGTGCATGCTGTTGACTGTCTACAGGTACCAAATTGTAGTTGATGGTTGTAACCGTTTGTAGGTTTTTTATACCGTCACAAGTTATGGCTAGCACTGATGTAGGGAGGAATGCTAGGGCTGAAAGAAGAGTTACAATCAACGAGAGAAAAAGAAAAAGATCCACAGTTTTGCAGCCTGAGGGAGGACGGTTGGAAGATACACGACAATCACGTGCAGCGGCGTCATATACGTCGAAGATAACTTTGGGATGGAGTGGGAACCATGGTAGGTTCAGTCACTGCACAAAATTTTAATTCAGTACCACGTTAAGATACTACATTCAGTCACTGCACAAAATTTTAATTCATTACCACATTAAGATACTACAGTTAACGCAGTAAGGGGTAATAGTAACAGGGAGGAAGGAAAATTGAAGATGTGCCGCAAAGAGTTCACGCACCAGTTTTTTTGACAGAGTAAGCATAGGTAATGGTACAATTTTGTTCGCTCCGTTTGGTAACAACTGTAAAAATACCGGCATCAACCCAATTTCCTGTTACAGTATAAGTTTGTCTTAAAAATATTTATGTACACTCCTAACTTCCTGATATATGGCATGCTGGACGGAGTAAACAGCAGGTTGTTGTAAATCACACTTACAATGGTTCGACGACATCTTCATTATATCTTACTCGGTTTGCAATATGCATACGTCTGACTATCATTCATTCAACAAATATGATAGGCCATTAAAGCTATGTTTGTTTATTTTGTTATGCTATGTTAACCAACCGGTTGCATGTTTATTTTACTTCTTCATACCTGTCATACAAATATTACGGTCTTGCAGACCTCTATTTTCCGACTAATTTACTCATACACACACCCATATATATATATATATACACACACACACACACACACACATGCATATATATACACACACTTGGTTTTAACTATCACTACATGTAGATGCGAATTATAGGCTGCAGACAGTAGTCTCCACTGAACATGACTCCTGAAAGTTGTACGTAATGGTTCCCTTGTGATTATTATGACTGAGTTGACGTAGACAACATACTTCGACCATGAAAATTGATCCCCTCTGCTGGCAATTTAAAGCTGTGGGTATTACGACCACCAACCGTTGTTAATCATTCAGACGATGACATATACACTAAATTGGTCTGACTGCATATATTTATTACATAGTTATAACATACAGATATGCATTTTTCTACCCTTATTCTTACTGTTTACTATAACTAAATACATATGTTTTGAATTACAGTGAGGCTCTGACGGTAAATTTGAATAATGTTGCCAAATCATGTGTTGCACATACTGTACAGAAGGTTGAAAACATGAAGCCTTCCTGTCGTGATCATAGTTCGCGTGCGTACTCCCTAACTCTCCTAACAGCATGTGCCAATATGCTTCAGTGACTAATTGTATATTGTGTGGTATCTTTTTCTACTGCACTCCACAGTTCTGTTTCTTTCCTTGAAGTTCGCAAACTTTCACACATGCGTACCAAGTTTAACCACAAATTGCTTCACGTTCTTCTCTTATACACTGTACATTGTCTTATATCTACTCCGGTTATTAACAATATATTCACATTTTTTGGAGGTTAAGGGGAAGAACAACGTTGACTATGTTTGTTCAATCAACCAGATGCGCCACTTTATGCCAATTACTGTTGTGATTACTATAGCGTCTACAACCTTAACAACACCTACAACCGACGAGTTTGCTCACACAGAAACATAAACTGGCTACGTTATGGAACCTGGAACCACATCTCACCACGGCCTGTGATGTTGGGGTAATTATCTTACCACAATATTGGCTAATAACACATACGCAAAATTATTTACATACAACTGCCCTTTTCAGGCTATTTCCACAAAGAGTAATGGTAAGCTACAGAACCGTGGAAGAACTTCGGATAACAGAAGGATGAAGTGGGCGTCCAGATGGTATACCACTTTTGAAAATCACTCTATCCACCAACATCTAAACTGTCTGCTATTTGTCCACTTTTTATTTTAATTCCGACTTGGTTATTCTATTAACTTTGTGCTTTCATTGGATTCAAACCTGTAACTCCTCCTGTCTGTAATGTAAGTGTGGTTTGAACATAACCTCCTGTATGTACTGCTACCATTCTTTGTCACCAAATCCAGCAGTTTAATAACATATGAGCAGCTGGCCTACTATGTAAACTATGACACAATTCTACCTGTATGTTAACGCAGTACATTTTTTAGCACACTGTTAACTAACACTTTACACCTATTGACGTGAACCTCAGCTGTATTTCGTTACTTTTACAGTCTTGGATGCCTACCTGTGTGGTATTTTACTCTGTAATTACTAACCTCTAATCACGGAGAATATACACCTACACTTCTATTTCTCTACTTTATATCCATTACTATTACAACATAACTTATGCACGCTATCTCAGTGTTCCACGTACAGTTAACATCTACAGCTTGAGTTATATATGTGCCACTATTTTTCCCCACTACGCGCACTTCATTTACATGTGACGCATCAAAATTTAATTGGCAGTTACCACCACAGTACACACTGTGCCTCCTCTGTTCCTCAATACCTAAAACAAGTATATTTAAATGCCTACAGCTATATGTCGCACGTTCAATGACAATGCATAGTGTGATTACTGCGCATAAAAGTATTCCTGACACATCCGGAGATTTGCAATAACATAATTTGGAGTGACGTAGTAAGTTACATGGACAGTAAAAAAATATAAATATATAACTGCCGGTGAGATTTGTTTACACGTAGTAGCTTTCAACCGTCTGCCTACCACAGGACATGTTTCACATCCCATCAACTGTTATCATCCAATTTAGAAATTGTATAACTGCGCAGTACGAGGGGTTTTGCCGCCACCGTCCTTTGAATATACATATTTCCCACTGGTCAACCGATCAAACTCATTTCCTTAAATAACTACACCCACTACCTGTAATTACAACCAGACATGGATACACGTGTTCAGAACAAAGAAATGTACAACTGTGCAGTAGTTACAATCTTCAGTTTACCTCTACAAAAAACTCAAACTGTTCGTCTGTTTCATACTCTTCATCAACAAATTTCAGTCTCAACTTTGTGCTACTGCCCTGGTACGTCCATATTTACCCGACTACTGTTGTTAATGCCTACTCCCTGTACAAAATAATACACTTTCGTATGCCCCTATACCTTCTAAGTCACCATGCCCACTTCAGTTCATCATATTTCACCCTGTTATACTACCATTTTGTTTCTCACTATTGTTAACTCCTTCATTTTGGTAAACAAATATCAGAATGGCCAACAAACATCAACTTCTTTCAGACTTAACAATAGGTCCTAACTGGGATTACATCCACGTAAGACTGTCTAGGATGTGGAATTAAATCTCCAAAGCCGCAAAAGCGGTTTACTCGACAAATCTTCAACTTCTTGATGTAAAGGTACATTTTTAACCCAGTTATTATATGTACATCTTAACTACCAAATACTGTTATGCTGCTATACGATAACATTGCACTGTATCATAAGGCAACCAAAAGCATGTTGTCGTGCCAAAGAGTTTGGTGGAGAAATACTCCTATACGTTTGAAGAACATTGTTTATACGAGACTGAAATATTCAACGTCTACCCTTCGCAGGCTACTTACCGTCCTATAGACGAAGACTTGATGATCATCTTCCGTAATGACACCCATGTAAAACGGCTGCCACCTACACTGTACAATATTCCAAGATATAAATTTGGTTTTGTTGACAATGACACTCTCGCCCAACGCATTGATAAGGTGGCTCAACTTACAGGTGAACTCTATTTCTGTACTACTACACACACTGTACTATTAGTCTACCCTTCCCGTTTACACTACTCCACATATTTCTCTGGTCCTCCACTTTTTTACATACTTCTATCAGATATTGGCGATGTACTACGAGGAATATCCGATGTTGTTCAACTAACAACGAGGACCGGATGTCAAACATCTAAGCGAGAGATTACTGTTTCCACTGGAAGGTTTCACACTAACCGCTTTGTCAACCTTACGTTCTCCTATTTGATTCTTAACACCCTCCATTTCGTCGTTACGCAGTTCAAAAAATATATCTGTTACTTTGTGGGCTGACAAAACAAAACTCATAGATATGGCAGCTATTGAATCGGAAAACCATCCACCCTCCCTGGTCTTTACTTCTATGGTAGTAAAACTTTTCAAAGATAAAATTTTTTGTCCTAACTTAACTTTCATGTCTTTGTTTCCAAACGTATCACCACGCCGATAACTTTAGGAGAGTTTACATTTTCATTCACCAATGCTACACAAATGTATTTCGACATTGACTATCCAGAGGTAGCTAAATTAATTTCCAGGTATAGCTCTGATTTAGTCCTACCAACTACTTCTGCTGCCTAACTTCTGTCCTCCACCTAACCATGATTGTATTACATTTTAGTGCCACAGAGAGCAGCGGCAGTACCATTACATCAATTGAGCGTCACCCACCTTCAACTTCAACAAGTTACGATCTAGAAATTAAAAGTACCTTAGCTACTATGTTAGAAGACATAAGAGCTAATGACTGCCACGTAAGTACATATCGTTTATTTCCACGGCTACAATACCTTCATTACTTGGTTAACATTTTTCGCTATCTCTATCATTTGTAGTCTAAGAAGTATGTTATAAACGCAACATTGATGAAGATTAACACAACATCTGGATGGAGTTATCTTTCCTGTCCAATTTGTAGAAAGGTGGTGAAAAAGGAAGCAACCTGTTTTACCTGCCCTAAATGCAATAATAACATTGCCCATCCAGTGAACAGGTCTGTGTAATTCAAATTGTCGTACAGTTTACATTCCCTTACTATCTACTATATGTACATAGGTATCGGTTGTCAATGGAGATTTTTGACCATACTGGTTCCATAACTGTAGTTGCTTTTGATAAAGATGATACCTGCCTACTCAAACGAAGCGTGGATGAGATGATGGATCCACAAAGGTACACATCACCTATCTTCATTGGGTTGTTAAACTACACTAACTATTTCCAACCATATAACCATAACATACCACTACTGCCCCACTACTCCAGCCTCTACTATCTCAATCTGACTAACACCACTATTTTTGTTTGTTTAGAGCACCGGCGATGAATTGATTGGGAAACTGTTCAACGGCTTTATGGGTTCAGAAGCTCAGTTTGAATTCAGACCTTCGAACTATGACATAATGAATCATAGAAAACAATGACTGTTAGTAGAATTTCAAATATTCACCAACCGTACAACACCACGACTGATCGACTTAACTCCATGGAGCCAAACGACATAAATGAGGTTGAAGGTACATAAATATTTACCGAGTCAAGCAATCACCGCACAATGAGTACGAACCTTTCTTATACTTCTCCCAATTCAACATCACGTATTTTATATTGTACTCTAACTACCATTTATGTGCTTCCCTTACTCAGATGTGGGGAATAAAGGAAAGCGGAAAGTTAAGCAGGTTAATATCTCAAATCAAATTCCACACTGTTTACCAAGTAACAACAACATTAACTCTCATACCCACTGTGCTTTCCTGTAGTAGACTGAAGACTGTTTCCAGCATGCCAACATAACAGAAATCTCTGCTGGTCTGGAGAATGAAACTAAATGTGACATGCCTATTGGTGGTAAGCAAAAAAAACATGGACGAGGGATAGACAGGAAGAGAAAGAAATAGTCAGTCCCCTGAATAAGCGCAAGACGAAGCAACTTCTTTCCACAACACCACCCTACTTATGCATTCCCCTGTCGTTATTTCCGTGTTCCGTTTACACTTTTCCATCTCCGTTTTTACTGTTGCACTTATTTCCCTGTCCCACTCCACAACGGATAGGCTACCCTATTTCTGTACTGTAATTTATGTATGATAAACCATGTGTTTTACTGTTTGTGCCCATTTCTTTTCGGCCACTGTTCAACTGTAATAAATATCACATTATTATGCTGTCAAACTCTCTGTACTTTATGCAATGTGCACACAGTATAAATACCCCAATTTCTACTGCTCAGTCCGAATTCCTGTAAATATATTACCCACCTTTGTATTCTACTCCTCTTAATGTTACCACAGGCTTCCTCACAGCTCATTATTCACTACGCTTTAATTCCTGCTTTTACTCCCCTACTTTATATGACTGTTTGTCACCCCATCTATTCCACGGCAACGACATACAAGATCACCATGTACAGTCTACAACAGCTACCACCTAAATAGTGTACTACGCCAGATTCTATTACATTCAACACAGGTCTTCGGCTCGACTGCAACATCATGGAGATGGGTGACATATGACCCAGTTTCCGACATTGAAACTTTTCAATGGGTAGGTTTCCGCGCTAATGGTGATAAACTTTTCTAGCAACATACTCTCTTTCCCGTCCGCCCATGTGACGATACTCAACCTCTGTCAACTTCTGGCTCACCGTGTTGCTTCTGATCCAATGTTGCAACACCATGATAGTGGCATGTCCTGCATACCACGTACTGCCTGCATATTATTCCTCCAATTTTTTTCCCATACTGCTCCATTTTATGCTGACAGTCGTTAGTTCACCTCTGCCATATCCCATTCTGTTGTAGTTACTAACCTCAGCTGTGAAAGCAGAATGCATCTCAGTCAACAAACTGAATCAACGTAAGTGCCCACCCTACGTACACTGCACACATAACATTTTCCCCCTCCGCCACTTGGTTCGCACAACACATTCAACCATCTTTTAGAGTAGACAGATTTGTTACCTTTTTTTCATCCATTCTCTATTCACTTTTTCCATACACCCTTGACCTAACTTCTTCCTACTTCCTGACATTGCTTTACCCCTGTCTCACTGTTTGAAAATTTTTATACTACATACTCATCTAACGTACATATCAGAGAGTCACACATCCGTGAGGTCACTAATACGGTTGGGTTCCTCGAAAACGATATTTCCATTAACTCCTGCCTACAACAACGACTACATGATCACTGCTACTATCTAACGTCTTCTTCGAAAGAACCATTACTCCGTCCTTCCATTTACACCTTCGAACAACTCCACTACAAAGACGATTTATGACTCCACTGTTTTGACGCATGGCAATTCTACCACCCTGGCTGATTCGAAGTCCACCAAAACATTGTTTCCATCTCCACTGCCAAAGATGGAAAATGCTTACCACGTCGCAACAACTTACTGCCAAGTAGTGGCATATATGTTCCCCCTGTTTCTACTCCAACTGCAACTTCAGTACCGTAAAAGGAACTACCTATTAGCTATGTTATTCCAATCTGCGCCCTCTGTCTTTTATATAGGTAAAATGAAGCATGCATTTCTGGTTTCCATATTATCACACATTCCTATTTTACATGGTTATCAGATTACAATACACACGGGTTTTCACCTTCAAATTACATACATCAACGTACATACATATTACACTATATTGAACATCAAACCTCTATAAACATATGTACAAATATATATATATATATATATATATATATATATTTATATATATATATATATATCCATATATACATATATAGACACACACACACAAACATACATATACATACACACAAAAAAACATATATATGCACAGACACACACATATATGTCTATCTGCTTACAAATCCACACACACATATATATATATATATATATATCTACATATATATATATATATATATCTACATACATATATATATGCATATATTTCAGTGTGCGTGAATAACATTCGCCTATGACTCGAACATATACATATATCTAGACATACATATACATATATCTAGACATATACATACATACATACAAACCACTATCCTCCTCTTTACCACCAGATATCTCACAGCCTATCCTTCTTGCTTCATTTCTTATATTCCCGCACCTCCCATACATCCCCAACAAACATATGCTTAACCGCCCTTCGCCCACCCCTTCTGCTTCTCCACAAAATTCACCATTTTAGAAGGCTTTACCGCTTCCACATATATTTCACCACATACACACATACTTTGGTATGCCGACACACTGCACTTCCTCACACCCATCATCATATTCCACAAATATACTTTCCAATACTGCATACAATCGTATTACAATGACACATCAACCCCTAAAATAGTTTTAACTACCTACTTGACTACCAACACTGCCCGTGTGCGTAGCACGGGCCACGCACTAGTTGAAATAGAAAATGAAAACCATTGTTTTGGTCGAAGTTGACAGCTTTGGAAAAAGGTGAATATCGAGTTTTCACTAAGTGAATTTTTGGTTTTTGTAGATAAAATGAATTCAAATAGAATGGAAATTGTAAATTGAATTCAAATGGAATTGAAAATGCAAAGTTGAATGGAAATGAATATATAACTTTGTTAGTGAAGTGAAAATAAATATAAGAAGTATGTAAATACTTATATTGAACTTAAGAAATGAAGGTAGAAAGGTTTTAAGTAAATTTGGAATTGAAAGTATACTAAGTTAATAATTGGATATTATTGTTAAGTAAAGTATACAGGGATTATAAAGGCGATAGGAAAATGGAATTGGATTTTGATTTCGAAGGTAAATTTGAATTTACTCGACAATAAGGTATGTATTTAAATTTAAGTATGAAATTTGATGAGTTTCTGATTTTGCCACTTGGCATTTTGATTTCTATTGAAATTTGGGAGTCCATAGGGACATTTTGTAGTCGTACCGAGCTTGCCGCGCAAAGGAGACGCTGGCGAAATTTTTCGGAAATTTGGAGAGTTAGAAAATTTTTGAGAAATTTTGGATAATTCAAAATTTGAATTTAAATTTAAATTTGAATTGTGAAGTTAAATAAAGTTGCTTGAAACTATGAAAATGTTTGGAAAATTAATAAGGATGATAGTGTGGTTAAGATAAGAAGATTGGTTTAAAAATTTGATAAAACTGTTTCGTTTGGGGAAATAATAAACGGGTATTGGAGCATTCTTCTTAACTTGTAATTTCGGGATGAAATTCTTTTAACGGGGGAGAATGTAACGACCCTGAATTTTTAACATTGGAAATCAGGATATTTAATTGATTTTAAATATCTGGAAGTCAGTTTAATTTGAAATTCAAATATTTGAATGAATTTGGTAATTTAATTATTGAATTTAATCGTTAAATCTGGGTAAAAATTTAAATCTTTAGTTTTAAGCTGATTAAAAATAATCTGAAGGCTTAGAAAATTCATGTTGATTATACTGAAGATAATGGAAGCTTCAGAATTGAATTTGGAAATGTTTTGTTCAGTTTTGAAATTTTATCGTTTAAATCGATATTTGAAAATAGCCTTCCGAGGCACAGTCCTGGAATTCGAAGAAACCAGTTCCATTGGATCCGTAATATTGTATTATTATCGGATTTCAATTTTCGTAATATTTGGAGTGATCGTTTGGCCGTACGATAAGCAAACGCGCTGAAAATTAAATCGAAAATTCAATATTATAACTGAGTCCAAAAAGCTATCTTCTCCATACGATCAAATTTGGACTCGAAACCTTTTCCATTACATTCGGAATAGGCGTATAACATTATAAACACCTAGCGACACGCCTCGATAGGAGGTCAAGTTTTTAAGTTGCATTTATCGAACGGTTTGAATTTGAATTTAAATTGAATATTTATATTAGTCAACTGCAGTTGAAATTATTTCACATCAACTCTTTTCCAGTCTTTTCTAAATCACTGTAACAATTCCTTCTCCAACACGCCACGTTCTCTTCAACATCGTATCCTGTCCCCTTTATTTCATTGTAAAACGCAGAGAAACAAAAGGGATAGAAATCGAATTCAGTTGTTCGCCATTTATTCTTTCCCCTTTCATTCTTAAATTCAAAGAGAAATCAAAGTCGTGACTCCCTCTCCTCTTCCTCATTTTCAAAGCAAAGAATAATGGCGTCAGTTTTTCCCTTTTCTTTCACGTCTCCTCCTAACATCATTTTTCCCAAAATCGAAGTCGAGAGTGCTCGTAAAGAAGAAAATGGCAGGCGCACGTTCGTATTCGAGGTCAAGGCCTGTACGCGTGGGCAAGGCAAGTGGGAATTCGAGGGGGAAGCAGGTCGTGGTCGCGTGCGATGGTGGTTCGAGACTATTAGGGGGGTCGACGTTGCAACAAGAGTCGCGGCGTGTTTTGGTGGTCAGTTCGACGAGGCCGTAGTGTGTGTGGTCGGCAGCTAGGGTTCGTCGCGATGGGAGGTTGGCCACTACTGTATTCAATTTTTGGGTATGCAGCTTCTTTTATTCGAATTCATATGGGTGTGTGTATATATATATATACATTTTTAGTTATTCACTATTTTAACAGAAAATTATTTAGGCAGAGGATATACACAGAAAGAAAAAATCATATAACATAGTGATTAGGTTTATAATAAGGTATAAAACAAGTTAATATTTCACTTTATAGGTTATATATATGTATACGTTTACCAGTAAAGGGATTCACTATTTTATTACTTACAGTAAATATATGTACGTATACATGATTTTGAAATTAGAATTTTAAATGCTGTGGAGGTTATTTAAATTTGATTTTTAAAATCCATTTAAATGTTTTCGTAGATATATATATATATATAGTCCTATAGGAATAAATATACATTCACATATCTTAATATACTAGCTTATATTAAATAATAGATTTGGTGATAAATTGTTTAATTAACTTATCTAAATTATTTTAGTTACCGAGAAAATTATTTAAAAGGAAATTAGTTTTAAAATATAATAATTTAGTTCTTTGATTAAAATTAAGTCATTAGCTAAAATTAAATCATTAGTTAATAATTTTTTATTAAATGGGAATGAATTTTTCGATCATCTCGAATATTAATAAATTGTATAAATTGTTTATACAAGGTGAAAATGGTGAAGAAAACAAACTGGATTGGAAATGGATTGCAAAACAAAATCAAAGGTGAGATCTTCTCACTCAAAATAAAATTTGAATTGCAGTTATTGATTGATTGCCTGATTGTGATAGTATATATAGTAGTATATAGCAATATATATATATTGGAATATATATATATTGGAGTTGTTGATTTCCCGCATTATATAGCGGATAAGACCCTATGCGCCGCATAATAGCGGATGATATTTTATAAATCCCATATACCGCGATATTCCACCTCGAAGTGGAATGGGTATTGTGCTAACATCTGTGGATGCAGGGAAACAGGTTGGAGGGATCCAACAGGATTCCTCAAACATTTGAATTGGTTTCATATGTTGTGTGTTGATTATTTATAATCTCCGTGTGATTATCTTTGTGATTGAAATTGTTGAAGGCTATAATTTAGCCGAATATATTTTGGTATTGTAGGATACCAGAAATAGATAAAATTGGTTTTTTAAAATTCAAGTTAGCAGATTTATAGAATAAATTAATTTTTGAGAATTGGATAAATTTAAAAGAAGTTTGAAAAAGATAAAGTTTTATTTTTGAATCATATTGAATAAAATTCCAAATATGGGAAAAAGGTTTAATAAGTGGATTTCGAGTAATATTGTTTATAAGTTGAAGAATTTATTTAAAATTTGGATTTTTAAATAGATTGGAAGAGATAAAAGAATTTGTTTTCTTAAAAAGTAATTTATTTTAAAAGAGAAATAGATCTGGAAATCCATCTGGAAATATATTTGGTGTTTTGAAATGAATTTGGAAAAAAAAAATCAATTTGAAGGTTGATATGGAGTTGAAAGTGAATAGTTGAGAAATCGATTTGAAAATCGTATAAAAAGTGAATATTTGGGAATGTAAATTAAAAATGGAATTTATAAAGGAAAGGGAATTTTTTTTAAAAATAAACGCTAATTTATTTTTAAAAGCGTGGAAATAAATTTATAGATTTGGGACGTAAATTTGAAATAAATTGATAAGGATTTATTTAATTGGTTTAAATGGACCATTTTGAAGTGAAAGTGTATTCTCACTATAAAGCCGAGTATATTTCCAAAGTAGCTTTTAAAAATATAAATTAAAGGTTCTAAAGTTTGTTTTAAAAGGAATATTTCTTAGAAAATGTTTTTCCAATTATATTTTAGATAGGGATATAAATCATTTTAAAATATTTGAACTCGGCAGATTTCCAGTGGGAATGGATAAATATTTGGAAATATATTCCACGTAAGAAAATTGATAAATTATTTATTTTCAAAAGTTGAAAGGTGAAAAGTGATTTGAAATTTGTTTCAAAGTGTTGAAGTGTGGAAAAATATATATCTTGTGAAGATATTTTGAAAATAAATAATTTGGGAAAATTATTTAAATCTGATGATTGTTGTGAATGTTGTTTGATAGTTAAATCACCGACTATCAATATTTGCCTTTGAAATGGCATTTGAATTTGTTTTTAAAACAAGTGCTCATTATTCGGTTTTGCCGGGAGAGGACTTTGTGTCATATAACCCATTCCGAATAATGATACGACGTTATGAATTGCAATTGAAGAACGGGTGTTTGCAAGAACGATAGGACAACCTATCGATTGTCTCTGCACTGAGTTGCTCCAGTATAGAGATTCCCTATGTGATGAGAAGTCCAATCGGGACTGTGAATACCCGGATTGCAAGGGCTTCTTTGGAAGTGCCTTCGGTTCTGTTCGAACCCGTAACAGACTTGTATGGTTGTATGTCTGACACTACACTCTGAGATATAAAGCTGATTTCTTTCAAATACATTTCTGTTTGGTGGCGGAGAATTTATTCCCTTAGCTTAACACCCTTCTCTGAGACGTACGAGCTCAGAGTCTATGTAGTTGAAGGTTATCAGTGATAAACTCCCAATTTGGTAGTGTGGCATGCTAAGTGTTGCTATGTGTTGCTGATCATTTGTTGATCATTTGTGATCAAAGCATGGCTTCCGTGTAAAGTGTAGCTTTATGGACGAGACCTCATCGGACCTCACACCCCGGAAATGGTCAAAACAGGAAAATGCGGCAAGGTTATGAAGGTCGCTCCCTTTAGGGTATGTCATTTCCTTCTGGAAAAAGGTGGTATCATGGTATGGAGCCCAGATGCTTTACCGGTGTGGTGGCATCAATCTTATTTACCGTGTGATTGTAGCTTTGTGATCGAGGCGCCTCGGATAAAGGTCCCAAAGGACCGGGGGTGGCATACTTGAGTAGTAGTTACCTAGTTACAGAGGTAACCCGGCCATATGTTGGCAGAGATCCGGGTGGGTTCTCGGGACATCCCTCCAGAGGCGTACCCATGTGGCAGTAGGAAGTTCCTTAGCCTAACCATTTGTTGGAAATCCAATTCCCAATACGAACCTTGTATGGTTTTAGTTGTAGAACCTGCCATTTACTTATGGTGGTAACCACTTTTAGATGGTAGCTATAGTAGGCATAGTTCAGAATGTCTATGCTGGCTGAGATTAATATTATACTTTCAAAATGTTTTCCACACTAGACATTAATAATAATATCAACTGATCTTTCATAGTAAGAATCTTTGACTATCATTAGGAGAAATCTCCTCCTATTCTGCGT
Source organism: Allium fistulosum (assembly GCA_030737815.1). Classification (NCBI taxonomy): domain Eukaryota; kingdom Viridiplantae; phylum Streptophyta; class Magnoliopsida; order Asparagales; family Amaryllidaceae; genus Allium; species Allium fistulosum. Next base: position 414,888,142 of record CM060907.1, on the reverse strand, counting down.
TTGCATTGTGTGTGTGGCGGGAGGCCTTGTGGTAGTTTCATTTTCCAAAAGCATTGCGAATTTCTTTTATTTTCTTTGTGAAAATAATAGTTTTACGATCTCACACTAGTCACCATGACTGACTCAGAGTTTATTGTTCCCTTCCTAAACTCTGGTGCCCATAATTTTCCACACGGGCAGCCTAGAGTTATGTTATCAGGATATTCTGGATATTTTGGAGCTTTGGAGACGAGCTGGATGGCAAGACGTACACTCATACTTATTTATTTATTTATTCCGCTGTGTATTCTGTATGGGGACAAGTTTATATAACTGTCCATTGTTGTAACTCTGATGATGTATGTATAAACTGATATAGTTCTTTGTGATAAAGTTTATTTATTCATCTATTATATATTGTTCCACTGCGAATGTGAGATTCTGTTATTGTTTCTGTTTCTTTTTCTTCTGTCTTCTTCTACTTCTTCTTTTTAACCCTAATGATTCAGTTTTCCAGCATTCGATTGCGTGACATTTTATACAGTGGACGTATTAATGTCGACTTTCGAGCGTCGAAAGATCGTGTCGTTACAGCAACTCTAGTCTGTAAGAGAGCTTTCCAATCCTTTCTAAAATCTGGAATTGTCCAACATATCTCGGGGCCAACTTTCCCAACTTTCCAAACAATACCACACTCTTCATTGGTAATAATTTAATGAAAACCCTGTCTTCCACTGGGAACTCTAGGTCTTACGCCTCTTATTTGCATAATTCTTCTACCTGGATTGAGCTTCCTTCATCCGTACTCGGATTAACTCAATCTTTTGTGATGCCTCTCTAACCAAATCCGGACCTAAGACAAATCTGTCTCTAGTCTCTAACAAACATGCTGGCGATCATGACCTTTAACAGCATTTCAAAAATGCTATAAAAGCTATTACCAGCATTTTTACATACGCTGTATATCGACATGCAGTTATATCTCAGAGATATACAATGACAAGGAATAGACGCAGTAAAATGTCGTTTTCTACAGCGTTTCCTTGGTGTCATGAAATCATTTAACAACGTTTGTTTCGTGCTAAGATAAGATTTTATACCGATTTTTCATTGTTGTGATATTTCTTTACAGCGTTTACCTGTTGCAATAAATCATGCTTTATGTTTTAGATACAATTTAACGGCATTTTGAAAACGCTGTTAAAACATTCAACGGTGTTTAAAAAATGCGGTGGAATGTTTTAACAGCGTTTTAAAAACGCTGTTAAATTGTATACAAAGCATGTATCAACGGCATTTAAAAAACGCCGTGGAATGTTTTAACAGCGCTGTATACATAAGAATACAAGATTAAATTAGACTACTAGTACCATGAATTTTTGTTACAAGTAGGAACTTATGTTTCATTCATCTTTTTTGTAAATCCAAACACGGTACTTCTTTGTTTATAATGCATGTATATTACGACCTTTCACTTACAAAATGACAGTTTCCATAATTTTAGCAAAATAAGTTTTACAAACTACTTACCCTCTTATTCGCATTATTGTATTACAAAAAAATACTTGCATATATTTTCCCTCGTCGGCTTATCTTTAAATTCCAAAAGCTTCAACTGTCTACCTTTGATTCTCTAGTGGGACTATTTGGCAACCACACTCGAGCTACTTCGACTTCGTTCCTGAATGCAAAGACTGGGCCTTTACTTTGTTTGATTCTCTTCATAATATATTTTGTTCAACTCATATCTTCATCTCTTGGTTCTGAAATAGTGAAACAGTGTGAAATTTAGTCAGAAACAGTGTGAAATTTAGTGAGAAACAGTGTGAAACTATACCAAATTTGGTTATAAACAGTATGAAATAGACATTAATTTAAGCTATCATTTCTAGAGTTCGTTTCTACAAGTTCAAACATGAAAACACGGTGATTTTGAAGTTGAATAAGTTTATTTCACAAGATATAGAGGAGATTTAATCGGCATGTGAATCATCTCTTTGTTCTGAGACAGAGAGAAACACATTCAAAATTCACTACCCAAATTCTAAAACACTTCAAAAGGAAGAAAAACCAAGATATATCGAAAAGCAATATAAGTATTAATATTACAAGACACCAGTAGCATTTGTCAAGAAGATAGAAGAATACCTGAAACTCTAACCCGAGTATTCTGCAAATAAATTATCTCCTTAAATGCATATATAAATAAAACAGAGACACATAGCTGCTCAAACGAATGAAGAGCCTTACTAAAAAAAATTAAGGAACAAATATGGATTATTCTAAATGAGCTACTGAATGTAAATGGTGGATTTCGTTGTAAATCTTGTTTTTTAGTTTATATAACAATTAATTTAGGTTCCACTCTACTACTTGCCACTAAAGTTGGCATTATTCCGATGTAACAAACAAAAATCATATGAGAAGCATGTTAAATTATTGCTTATATATATTACTATTGTACAATATTTTATTTCACACATGGATACAAGCCATTGACATTGTAGTCACTCAAATGTGATTTAAGTCAATTTACTACATCTCAAAATATGCATTTTACAAAGCTCACTTTTTACTTAAGCTTTTGCTAAATTATCTAAGTAAAAAGCCTCAAACACATGTTGATATGCTCACTCACCTCCGTATCATAAGCTGATGAAATGTTTCCAATCGGCATAGGCTAAGCTACGATTTGTAACTTGAGTAGGACAATGAAAAAATACACATAGTGAAAACTTCATAATTTAAAGTTACACATTTTTGGACAATCAACATTTAAGTTTTCTGAGCACCAGTGATACACCTGTACCATGAATCTTTTAAACATTTGCTCTATTATTTTTGTGAATAGTGTTAGTTCGTACATTTTGTGGCTACAAGGTACACTTCTATGCATAAAAGTATGGATTGATTATGATTTAACAATGAATTATACTATCCATGACAAATATTGTCATATTTATGAATTGTTAGATTTAATAAAATATTTTTTAGGTAGCCAAACTGTTGTCGTCAGGTTTTCAAATTGAAGCTTCTTGTTTCTAATTTTAGATATTTATATCACTATTATTATCTCTCACTTTTAATTTAATTCTATTATGTTGGCCAACATTAGAAAATTATTTCGCTTCGTTACTAAAGAGTGTGATGCAAAATAGTTTGTTATTATTTTTCTTAAGGTTTTAGTTTTAATACTGTCATGGTTTCCAAGTTTGCTACAAAAATATGAAAATAAATCGTACAATATTTTTATGCAAGTTTAAACGATACATACATGCAACTCAATCTCACAGCTAAAATCAGTTGATCCCACTGTATAACGGTAATACTTTTTTTAGTTTTACTTCAATTTTAAACGATACGTACAATATTTTGGCTAAATTATGTAATCATTGAAATATTATGCAACAAAATGCACATAAGAGAGAAAAAGTGAGTGAAAAGCGTACTCTTTTCTTCTAGCTTTACTTCAATCCTACCATCCTCACGCAAAAACATCATCACCATCTTTCATTTCAATATGAACCACTCTACATCCTTATCTTGCACACCTGGTCCAAACACCACAATATGGGTCAGTAGAGATATGAACTATGGTTCTTGAATCAACTTTTCATAATAAAACCAACCATATTCGGGAAAAATTATATGTAATATATAAATAATTAATAAACAATGATACCGTTATTATTTTTCCTTTCGACGATTCACATGCAAAGTGTGTGGAATTCTCTATTTGGAACTACAAAAGAAAATAAAAATGGGAGACGAAACTCCTATTTATTCTTGCACTACTTGCGTTCTTGTTTTAGTTTTTGCCCTTATAATGCAGCTGCTCTTGTTTGGATACTCATACATGCTTAAGATTCCATAGTTAAGCACGACCTTAGTTATTTGAAAATTTGAAGACAGTTAATGATATGTTAGCCTATATTACTATTGAGACTAAATATGCAAATTAAAAAATAATGAACATGAGACATAATACACACGCATTTGATGTAATCAGACATAAGTATTTGATGTTACTTAAACTCGGATTATTTTAGAAGTGAAATAAATAATATTTGAGCATTATGATCAGGTAGCTAATAAGGTTTTTAGTTGACATTTTTGAATCCTAGTTTTGGTCTACATCGAAGGAAAGGAAAAACAGTGATCTCAAAAGTTTACCAATTTATCAGTATACCAATGAACATTTTACCAATGATAAATCATTTTTGACTTACTAATAGTATCAGTTCGTTAATGATTTTCTCGTATCGGTAATGGTTACCATTACCGTAACAGCCATAAATCATCATATGTTGTACGTGGATCAGATATTTATTTACTACGTAGATGGATTGTTTGTGGTAACCTAAGAGTAAAGAATTCTAATCCTACAAATCTACTATTAAGAAATGTTCATTCTATTCAAAGTACTCTACCATTCTAGGAGGTGGGATACCAAGGGAAAAAGTGGCCACTATGTAACATTACAGGAAAGAAATTATGGACTTGAGAGTATCATAGTTCTGAAGGTTTGTAAATATAAATGTTTATGCTAAGTTGAATATACACAATTGTAACTAAGGTACTTACTTTCTCACGCCTTGCACTAAAAACATTTGATGGGATCGGGTACCTCTCTGCATGACGAACAGGTTCGTACCTAGAAGGGAAATAGTTCACCTGCAATAATACAGCATAATTTAATGCAATTCGTATGCATGCATTAAAAAAATAGCAAAAGTCGGAAGCTAACCTCTTCATCTTTGTGCGTGAAATTCATCAATCCCTCATGATGATTATTATGATGAGCAGTCTTGGGAGCATTGGCTAGTACAATCAAATAGTTTGGACCAAGCCTATACCTCTGGGTATTAGAATATGAGAAAATCCTGGTCTGTAGCATCTTAACATCTGAATAGTAAATACCAAGCACCACAAGTGAAGGACAAAATGGAAGTTGTTCATTCTCTGCGAAGAAGTTATCGATGTTTTTATTCAGCACCAGGCGACCAATTGGTTGTAATGGGATTATATCTTTTGGCCATGTCTTCGTCACATCAAGCGGATCAAAATCAAACCTATCTTCATAGTCAGGGTCAGTAGTTTGAATGAACAACTTCCATTTTGGAAAGTTTCCTACAGCGATTAAATCAGTCAAACCTTTCGTGGAATGGCTATGGTTAGTTCCACCTACAGTGAAACATATTATCCTTTGCAACAAAAAATAGCATGCGAGAAGCTTACAAAGATATTTTATTTTAAAAGAGTTCGAATTAACAAGCATCTACTTCCGAGTATTTACTACGTATAATAATTGGTTAGATACCCTTAGTATTTATTTTGAGAGGCCAACTAATCCTATAACAAAAAAAGTATACAGTAAGCAGACAAAGATGATAAAATGGTCTACCTAGAAAGAAAGGACATAATACTGGAATCTAGAGCATTAATAAAAAATTGGAATGAAAACTTGTAGTCTATGTTGCAAAAAATATTTTGAATTTACTTATTTAGAGCATAGCATGGGGCAACGAATTTTGCTATAAGTCGTGGATTCCCCTTATTTGATCCACCGTATCCTAAAGCATTACTAGATTCCAATGGAAAGGGTGTAATTTAGGTTTTCTCTAGAAAGGAAAATAGATATGAGAATATGCGGCCTTAACCCGCCAAGTGAAATATGGAGCCCGCCATCAGCTAAAATTTATATGGTTCATCTTACAGCGTTGCAATTTGTTATTATTTTCCTTTTAAAATATTATTAATAGCAAGTAGACAAAGGCTAACTAACAATGTTTTTCATATATGATATATCTATTAAAAAAACAAGCAAAAACAATAAAATACGAGTTTGTTAATGCCCTCTTTTATTAAAAATACTCTTTCATTGAAATAATTCTAATTGTTCGATTAATGATATTTAAAAGCATATCTCATGTACCCTTTAGAATCTCATGTTTTTCAAGGACCCAATTCAAGGTAAACAAAATTTTCATGCATCAAAGATCAAATGTGCAATATCATTTGGCTAAAATAGTATATTAACTAGGGTTGGTTTTGCACATAATAGTGTTAACCATTAGTAAATCACCCAAAGAATAAATTGATTTTGGCGAACAATACCAACTAGACACAAAATAAGTAATAAATCCATAACTACACACCTCTAGATTGATCAGCCAACTGTTTGCACACGATCCATGACCGCCGATCCATGGTCATGATGCATGTCGATATTATTATAAACAGGATATTACCTTAAGTGCGGTCAAATAATTCCCTGGCTGGATATATGAAAAAAATTTCTCAAGTGTAAAGTACATATCATGTATAAAATCACAATGCTCATATTCATTTCATAGCTTAGCTACAACAAATTGTTACTTACCCATTTCTAAGAATGCTCCGCTACACACTCTACTCCTTTACAAACACAAATGATACTATACATTGAGGTAGTCTTGCCCACTCACGAAGAAGAAAAAGCAAAAAAAGTTAGAAGAGAATTTAACATAATTAGCTAGTTAAATATATGACCTATTCGATTGCTACGTGTAGAATTACGCTGTAGAGGCCAATAGTAAAGAAGCTACAACCATGATCACAGGGCCAACTAGAAACCAGAAACCAAACACAAAAAGGATTTGAAAAATCAAAAGAAAAAGAAAAGAAAACGATAATAAACATTAGTGTATACCATTCAAAGCTATGAGGATAATCTACAAATGTAATAACAAAACATATAACACAGCCTCTGATTAATATTGATCCAGTTTTGTATCTGGGTAAAATAATGGGTATATCTCTTAAGTTTACGAGCTTTGTGATTATGATGTATTTGGAGTATCCAATCAAGGTAGCTGCTTGCTCCTGCATTTTGATCCTCCACGAGTTTAGAGAGAAACAATGCAAATTCTCTTTGTTGGTCTCCTTGTCTAACCATATTACATAACTTATAACTTGATAGATTTTTCTTCCTCAATCTATTTAATAACTTATCCAACCTTGATGATACATCACTCTCACATTGGGTAACAGCAGCCTGCAACATAACATACAAGCAAAAAAGTGCTACAACTACAAGTCGTTTCGCCAAACATAGTGAGCACAATGGAAGTTGCTTTCCTATGTTGCTATGATTCTTGTTTCCTTTGTGCCTTTCAATTTTAGCATACTATTACAACTAGCACAAATATATCAAAATTTCTTCTATACTTGTGCATGAAGAATTTCAAATTCGAGCCTATATTGAGGAATTAGAAGAACTTCAAATGTTTCATTTACCGGTGCATGGCCAACACAATCAGTAATTCCATTATAGTATGTCAGCTATACAGAGCAAGGACGAAAACAAATTGTAAAAGAATGATGGGATTAGAACTCAAAGATCAAATTTCGATGGTGAAGTTAAAACTTCAATTTGCACATGAATTTAAGATTAAATGCAATATTTTTCTTACCAGTAATCAATTCTACTTCCAAATATAGCCATGGACATACTATAGGTTAATCCAATTTCAGTTGGAATCCATTTAACACCTACATCGAGTCATCATGGTAATTACTAAATCCACTTAATGGACTTACCACATGTCAGCAGTTTAATTTTGTGGAGGAAACAACCATGCAAAATGAAAAAAGGAAAGGATGAAAAAGTACAGGCAATACCTTAAATAAGTCAGAAGCAAGGTAATTTCCAAGCAAAATATGGGTTAAATCAGGTGGTAGCATGCTGCCAAACCAAATTACAAAGTTGAACCCATCATCCAATAAATACAAGCCCGTTGAATCCAGACTCAGAGTTGTTAAAGCTAATTGAAAATAATTGAAAATAAACCATATTTGAAGACAAAAACTGAAACAAAATAAATACAAGGAGTCTTACTAATAAACAAACTATAAACAAGCTTCTGAACTAGTAATGAGATGAGTCGATAAGAATTGTTTTGTAAAAATAAACACATCCTAGTAATAAATCAAATAAAAGTGTTTTTTTCATTTACTGAAGAACCAAAAGTTAACTGTAGCAATCGAACTTTATTAGCAACTCGACTTCGCCAAGTTTCTAGAAAGCCGTTCCGGCAATTGATGATCGAACAAAGTACTACTTATGGCAACCCACAAATCAGAATATTTGGAATATGTAAATCGAAATTAACAAACAAAATAAACCTAAAAATTGACGAATTGAATAAAGATAAAAAAGGTAATTAGGCTACCTGAAGTATGAACACATAAGTAGGACGGTGACCATCAACTCCACTAGAGGAAAATCGAAGGACAAGCGAAATTTGAGGGAAACTGTTGGTTGAGGAGAATAAATGAGGGAGAGATGAGGGAGTAGTAGTTTTGATAGAAGAGGAAACTGAAATTTTTGGTAGAAGTATAATGAGAGAGGAAGAAGATTATAGACACTGGAACATAAAAGTATTCTCAACGTTTGAACACAAATTATTCTCGAAATGAAATAGGATTTACTGCGTTTAATGTTTAAACGCTGAGAGTAAATGCCATTAAAGTAAGTTTTTGTTGTAGTGGATTTTCATGGTCTTCTATACAAAGCTTCAAAAGGTGACATTCCTATACTAGTCTAATAACTATTATTAAAGGAAAACTCAATCAAATGTAGGTGGTCCTCCCAAGATCCACCAAAGTCCAATACACAAGCTCTCAACAAATCCTCGAGTACCTTATTGACACTCTCTGTTTGCCCATCTGTCTGTGGTTGATATGTAGTACTCTTCTTGAGCTTAGTGCCTAACATATTTTGTAGACTCTTCCAGAATTTACTAGTGAATAAAGCATCTCTATCGCTGACTATGCTACTAGGAACTCCATTAAGTCTAACTATGTTCTTCATGAACAACTTCGCCAAAATTGGTGCCGTCCCGTTTGACTTTACTGGAATGAAATGGGCACTTTTGCTCAACATGTCCACAATAACACATAAAATTCCATTTCTTCTCCTTGACCTTGGCAAACCATCAAAAAAGTCCATAGATATCAAATCCCATTTCCAAATAAGAATATCTAGAGGCTGAAGTAGCCCACTCGGCTTCTGATGTTCAGCTTTCACTTGTTCACAGTTTACACACTGCTTAACCCACAAACCGGCATCCCACTTCATGCCTTCCCAGTAGAAGCTCCTCTTCATATCTTGATACATCTTGGTCCCTCCAGGATGAATCGTAAACTTTGATCGATGACATTCCTCAAGAACTTCTCTTCTCAAGTTCTCCACATCTGGAACACATAACCGTCCCTTCTTTCTAAACCATCCTCTCCGGTCAAGACAAAAATCTTTCAAATCATCGACCTAAGTTCCTGTATCACCCCACTCAAAGACCCTCATTAGCAAAGAGAATCACGGAGGTGATTCCGTCTGCTAATGCGGAGAATAGAGTATAATAGGAGCGACCAAATGTAACTATGCTATAACTATCTACCGAATACGTCGAAAAGTGGAATCTATTTAAACTTTTTTTTTTCAATCAGGTGGTTCGACATATTCGATAAATACATATAACGAAATTACATATGGCTAAAGATATATCAGAACAAAGCATAATAACATAATGAAATAGCATCACAGAACAGTATCACATAACAGCACAGAGTCTCAGAACAATACATCGTCAATACAGATTCAAATATATCATAAGGTGGGTACAAAGCCACCACTCACACAGGTGAGTCAAAAATATGTACATAAGAGACTGAATAATCAGAGTATCAAAATAGTGGACAAATATAAAGAGCTATCTATCAGCAAAGCAGATAATGTCCAAGCGGAAGCACAGAAAGTTAAGTCCAGAGACCTAACCTGAAACAACTCGGTCTGACCCGAGCGGAAAACACTCGGGTCAGGCTAACTAAACAATCAGTTAATAAACTGAGATAAACATGATAGATAATGAGGCGATATATAACATAGTACTATAGACCACAAACTCTCACATAGAGAAGAAATAAACATCTACGTAGAGATGTATAGCAAGCCTTTTATCATGGGCATAACATAGTCACAAATATCAAAACAAAACATCTAAGTAGAGATGTATAATAAGCCTCATATCATTGGCATAACGTAAGCACAAATGCTAAAAACAAAAACATCTAAGTAGAGATGTATAATAAGCCTCATATCCTCGGCATAACGTAAGCACAAATGCCAAAACAAAAACATCTAAGTAGAGATGTCAAAAAAAAACGATACATCTAAGTAGAGATGTATAACAGTCCATCTAAGTAGAGATGCCAAAAATGATACATCTATGTAGAGATGTATAACGGCCATCTAAGTAGAGATGCCAAAAACGATACATCCATGTAGAGATGTATAACGGCCATCTAAGTAGAGATACCAAAACGATACCTCTAAGGGAGACAGTCTGAAGACACTATCACAAAGATAATACAAGGAGTGTGTCACGAACTTTTAGGAAGGAACCCGTAAAGTGTTAACGTGAGTCCCATACCCCACGTTCGCACTAAACGGTTTACTAACCAATCATAAGCTTCCACACTGAAAACAATACAAAGTTCACCTCATGTCATCGGTAAACTAGGCCGAAAGGCCAAAACGATCAATCGAATAGGTCGGGGATTAACCGGAAAGGAAATACACACGGTTTCTTAGGCCGGAGTTTTTCCCAAACGTTTTAGCACCTTTCCACATCGGTCGAAGTGCTAAAGTATGAGTATGGGATTTTATTATAGAAAATAATTACGGAAAACGGATTTATAATTGGTTTGAAATCACTTTAAAACGGCCTTTGAAAACTCTCCTATTATAGAGTGATTAATTTAATAATTAAAAATAATATTATATAATAATTTCGAAAGCCATTTCGAAGCGAAAAATCCTTTTAAAACCTTTTTATAAGGCCCGTGTACAAAATCCAGAGACAAATCTCAAAGGAATCGATAAAACCAGAAAATCACTGAAAATATTCTAAGTGTTGGAAAATAGTCCAAAACTGACGCGAACCCAAGTTCGGAGAATTATTCGGACCAGCAGACTGAATCCGAATGGCATGAAAATTGGTAGGAACGTAGTCCGACATTCCTACTTCAGAACGCAAAATAAATTACTCGATTCCGACTTGAAACGAAGGCGTAGCGACGTTCCAAAGTCGGACTCAGAAACATGAAATGCACTGTTTTGCACAGCGATCTGGGTTCAACTCTGACAAGAAATTCGAAGGGTCTAATGAACTCAGATGATGACCAAACATTCCAGATATGGAGTTCGTAACTCCATCTTTCCAACGAGACCAAAATCGTCAAATTCCGACTAGCGGCTCAAAAGTTATGACCAAAATAGTTACAGTTTCATCCACAGAGCTAATATGTGTATCGCTCTCGGGAAGATAGTAGAAAAATCAATTTTTGACCTAGTTAGCCTCAAAATTACAGAAAACTCACTGAACAAAATTGTAGCATATGTTTTACGCTTTCCGGAGCATCCAAAATTATCTAATTCGGATAAAAAACGAGAGAGATGCAGGTAAAACAATATCAGATTGAAACTCAAGATAACTTGTTAAAGACAGAATTGGTCTTATGTCTTTGAATGCATTTCAGATCATCTAAATGGCAAATTTACAGAAAACTCACTAAACAAAAATTGTAGTATATGTTTTAAGCTTTCTGGAACATCCAAAATTATCTAATTCGGATAAAAAACGAGAGAGATACAGGCAAAACAATATCAGATTGAAACTCAAGATAACTTGTTAAAGACAGAATTGGTCTTCTGTCTTTGAATGAATTTCAGGTCATCTAAATCGCAAAACTATAGAAACCTCACTGAACAAAAATTGTAGCATATGTTTTAAGCTTTCCGAAACATCCAAAATTATCTAATTCGGATAAAAAACGAGAGAGTTACAGGCAAAAAAATATCAGATTGAAACTCAAGATAACTTGTTAAAGACAGAATTGGTCTTCTGTCTTTGAACGCATTTCAGCTCATTTAAATGGCAAAATTACAAAAAAATCACTTAACAAAAATTCTAGCATATGTTTTAAGCTTTCCGGAACATCTAAAATTATCTATTTCGGATAAAATACGAGAGAGATACAGGCAAAACAATATTTGATTGAAACTCAAGATAACTTTTTAAAGACAGAATTGGTCTTCTATCTTTGAACGCATTTCTGGTCATCTGAATGGCAAAATTACAGAAAAATCACTGAACAAAAAGTGTTCCTTATTGAATCTAGTTTGGAGCAATAAAAACCTGACCAAAACCGGATGAGAAATGAAGAAGTTATGCCTGATTTCGTTTCAGCTACAATTCCAAAACAAAAATTATAGAAGCATCAAGTAAAAAAAAGATTTAGCTAGCAATTTTACCTCAACCAATGCAAGAAAAATATGCACAAACACTTGGCGTGCACTCCAAAAGCTAGAGAGAGGAAATCAATAGGCTTCATAACAAAAATAAACCAAAAACCATGTATTAAAAATTAATTTCAGAAATTAAAATGAAGATTAGAGAGTGATTAGAGAAGGATTGCTTTACCTTTTAGCTTGTATTAACCTAGATTAGCTATGTGGAGAGGAAAATGGATCTTCTACCAAATGGAGGCCATTAATTAGGTTTTTATGAGATGTTTAGGTTTGAGGAAATTATGAAGAGGAGGGTTAGGGTTTAGGGTGGGTTTAAGATAATATATAGAGGTGGGTAATGGGTTTGGTTTCACTAATTGACCCAATAAGAGAAGTGGCATCCTAATGTTCACTAAAACTATTTAATGCTTCATTAGCCAACTAAAACCCACCATTATAAAACCATCAGTTTTTTTTTCAAATAAGTTTATTTTAAAGAAATTAGCCTATCCAAAAATATCCATTTTTAGCTCCATTTGAATTAAAATCATAATTTTAATTTATTATTCGGTAATTGCAATCCCGGGTTGTTACAGTTCCTACCTCAAGCCTTCTGATTGTCATAGCTAATAATGGATCCTCCTTCTATTTAGAAGCAATTCTCTCGATCAACACTGGTCGAACTTCCAAACAGGACAACCTGGTAGTATTCTGACTAGAACTAGTAGTCGATCTTAACTGCACACTACAACTGGCCAAAGCTTCCAGATTTTTCCACTCTTCCAACATAGCCAGCACCACATTTTGATGTCTTATGATGAGAGCATCCATTACTTTATTACCTTTCCCTGGGGTATACTCTATACTGAAATCATAAGCAGCCAAAAACTCCAACTATTTCTACTGTAGCATATTCAACTCCTTTTGAGAGAATAGGTATCCCAAAGACTTATGATCGGTATACAATTCAAATCTCTCCCCCAAGAGATAATGCTTACAAATCTTGAAGGCAAAAATTACCGCTGCCAACTCCAAGTCATGAGTAGGATATCTTACTTCGTGTGGTCTAAGTTGCCTAGATGCGTAAGCAATAACTTTGCCTTTCTACATCAATACTGCTCCCAATCTAGTCCCACACGCATCTGTGTATACTACCAACCCTTGGTTACCATCTAGAACTACTAATACCGGAGCATTGGTCAACAAATGCTTTAACTTAAGGAATGCTTCCTCACATTTGTCGGACCTAACAAACTTTACTTCCTTCCTAGTAAGCTTAGTCGAAGGCGCTGATGTCCACAAGAAATCCTTAATGAATCTCCAGTAATAGCTAGCAAGTCCAAGAAAACTCCTGATCTCGATCACCTTTTCTGGTCTCTTCCAATTTTTCACAGCTTCGATCTTATCTGGATCGACTTATAATCCCTTCTCTAAAACCACATGACCAAGAAACTTAACCTCTTTCTTCCAAAAATGACACTTGGAAAATTGGCCTTTAGATGATTCTGCCTCAGCCTCTCTAGCACAACTCTAAGATGATCTTCATGCTCTCTCTCATCCTTAGAGTATACCAAGATGTCATCTATAAACACCAACACAAATCTATCCAAATACTATCAGAAGACCCTATTCATCAAATCCACAAAGAAAGCTGGTGCATTCGTTAATCCGAATGGCATTACTTACCACTCATACGAACCATATCTAGTCCGAAATGCAATCAAAGGAATGTTGTCCTCTGCCACTCTCAACTAATGGAACCCCATCGCCAAATCCAAATGAGAAAATACTTTGGCTCTACTCAACTGATCAAAAGGATCATCAATTCTCACCAAAGGATACATATTCTTTGTCATCCTTTCATTCTGCTTACGGTAGTCGATACACATCCTCAATGATCCACCTAGTTTCATCACGAATACCACGACCGCTCCTCAAGGAGAACTTTTGGGCTAATAAAATTCCTTCCTTCAAGATCCACTAGTTGCACCTTCAATTATTTCATCTCTCTCGGTGTCATCCTGCTAGGTGGTCTACTCACAGGTTCAGCTCTTGGAACAAAATCTATCTGAAACTCAACATCTCATTTTGGTGGTAGTCCTGTGACTGTCTCAAAGACATCTGCAAATTCTCTTGCAATTCGAACATGATTTAACTCCTCAACCACTTCCATTGCACTTAACAAAGCACAACAACTCTGGTCAGAATTCTTTACTGAGAATATAATTCGGTTAAGACTATTAGGGTGTCTCAAAGATATCTCCCCATCCTAGCTGAATATCATGGCCTCATACCTCCTCAACCAATCCATACCCAAAATGGTTCTGAAATCTATGAAATCATACACAAACAAACTGCTTGCAAACTAATGGCCTAACAAATCAAGTTCTAACCAGTTACATCTTATCCCCAGAGTTGCATACCCTCCTATTGGATTTGCCACCCTTAAGGAAGTAACAAGGTATGTGGGCTCTAAGCATAACCTATTAACCAAACACTAGGAAATAAATGAATGTGATGCACCGATATTAAAAAGTATCCTAACTGGTATACTCTGAATCAAAAATGTACCTTCCATCAAAGATTTCCGCTTATCAGCTGTAGTGGGCTTAGCTGATGATCCAACAGCTAAAACCTTTCCCTTCTCCGCCCTAGCTGACTCCGGACACTGGTTCTTGTAGTGCCCCACTTGATCACAATTAAAGCACTTCACATTCTTCTTATATGCTGCTTTCTTTCCCTTGCCTGACCGACACTCATTAGCATAATGACCCTTTTTGTCACATTTATTACACACCAAATCAACCTTTTCCTTCTTGGCAACATCCCCTATCTAGTCTCCCTTTTTCTTAAAGAATTTACTCTTCTTCCCCTGAGGACCCTGGGATTCAACTGGCTTCTCTCTAGCTTAAATAGCAAGCATCTCTTCGTGGTGAATGGACATCTCCACCACCACATTAGAAGGATCTCGGATATGGGTCATTGTCATTCTAGCAAGCTCAGGTCTCAACATTCGAATGAACCTCTCATTCCTTCTAACATCTGTGTCTACCAAAGCATATCCATATCTAGACAGCTCATCAAACTTAGTATCATACTCGACCACTGACATCTCTCCCTGAACTAGATACATAAACTTTCTCATCAATCCAGACTTAGCAACTTCAGACAGAAACCTTTGCTCAAACCTTCTCCTGAAATCTACCCATGTCAGCTTTTCCTCCGGTACTCCAGCAGTAACACTATTCCACAAATGAAGCGCTGCCCCTTGCAACTGCCTAGAGGAAAGCCTTCTCTTTTGCTCATCATCCAAGCGTAGATCAGTACAGATCCTCTCACAACTCTATAGCAAATTCTCTACTTCAATAGCATCCTTTGTTCCAACAAATGACTTTCCATCCAGACTGGTGTAGTCTCTGCTTGGCTTAGCATAGTTATTCCCAATTGCAGCCATAGGATTAGCTCCTCCAGTATTACCAGCAACTCCAGCTAGCAAAAGATTGGCCAACAACTGATACACCATCCACATCTACTGGTGAATTTCCAGCACCAACATTGGCCTCAGCACTTGGATTAGCATTAGCTTGTCGACCTTGGGTCCTCCTGGTATTAGGCCGAGCATTACCATTTGTTGTGGTGATTCCTCCACCTAGATTTCCTCTTCCGTTTCCTGTTTCCATGTCTTCTTTCTCGTAAATCTACATACGAGCCTTAGTAAGATACAAAAGAGGGGTCTAAGAGGGAGGGGAATACGTACTTATGCATATATACCTTTTTATATATATATATATCAAATACAAGTACGTTTTTATAGCGTTAACCCAAACCGCGATCATATTTTCAAATTCGTTGGAATATGTTTGAAATGCTTTTAGGTTTAACTTTGTTTTAATGTTTCATAAACGTATGCTCTGTTACCAACTTGTAACATCCCTCTACTTGAAGACCCAAAACTAATGGCTACGGATGCTGCAGTCATCCACAGTTATTAATCCTCGATGAACAAATACGGCGGTGTTAGATTCATTGATACATAAAAACAAATGAATATGGAAAAAAATTAAACTGGAAAACAAATTCCACATTCCATTTCAAAATATTCCAAATTCATTACATAATCCCATGTTCGCAAATCACGTTCAGAGAAAATATACTTATTACAACATACGCCCAAACTGACATATGAAGATGTCCCCTGGTATGATCAGAGTATACAGGAAATATAACAACATCGCCATTACAAACAACACAGCGGAATCAAAAGAAAAGAGATATCTAAACAGCTATCATGCCTCCTGCACGTCTCTAGAAGTTTATTCACCTTAGAGGTACTTGAAAACCTCAACTCTCGAACTACTCAAAATCAATTGAGTACCCTAGAGTTTAAGGGGAAAATATAAACTTCGAGTCAGACATAAAGCCTGGTATGAATAATAATCTACCATCTCAAATCGTTTAGATATCTAGTAAGACCACGGCGCTTAGCGGAACGGGTTTCCCCTTACTAGTATCTCAAAACCTTTATAAAACCATAAATTGTGCTCCTACATCCACAATGGTTAAAACAATTCAAAAAAGTATAATATGATGATATAGAAATTAATCATATACATGGGATTACCCATCCCACATTAGTTAGTCTAACCATCTAAGTTTCAACTGGCTATCTGCCTTGTATTTTCAAGGACTACCTATCCCATTTTAGACTTTATTTGCATCAAAGGAGGACTATCCATCACACGTTCATTTTGCTTAAGCGGATACAGACTATCCATCTCACATCCCATAGTTTTCCTAGAATGATTATGAACGCTTCTTTAACCATATGGAGACTATCCATCAAACGTCCCATAGTTTTCCTAGGATGACTATGAACCCTTCTTTAATCGTATGGAGAATATCCACCCCCGACATGATGTTAACTATCCATCAAACATCCCATAGTTTTCCTAGGATGACCATGAACCCATCACTTGGCCACTTAACTCATGTTACCCACATGATTCTAATTATCCCATGTTATCCGCATGATTAACCTATTTCCATTAGTATCCCTAATTTAAGTTATATTCTTTATACTTTACATTGGTATCCCCCAACAATTAGTGTCAAAACATATAAGTGTTGGTATCCCCAACTATTGTGTTGAACTCATTAAACCTACCCCTGTATCCCCAAGGTTAAAAACATTTATTATATAAGGTACCCACCCTACATATTCAAAAAATCAAGTGTCATATAAACATAACCTTTCAAAAGTATCCCCTTCGAAAGTATAAAATTTGGTTAAAAGAATTTTTTTTACAACCCCTTCGAGGTCAAAGAAAACAAAGCAAACATATTTAAAAGCAAAGAAATCAACTACTTTGAAATTATAAATATTTGTTTTAGCTATAACTTTTATAGCTATATAACTAAGGTCTCTAACCTATTCCATTGTGTTCAAAGGATGGTTTCTCTTTCCGTAGAGTGGTCACAATAGAAAAACGGGCTTACGATTAGAGAGTTATGCTTATTTGAAGTTTTGTAAACAAAGTTGGTGAAAACTCCTACGAAAGGACTTTCGCGACATTTACAACTGCTGTCGGAAGGGGGCTTTCCACTAAGTCGATGAGGGCTCCGAAATGCCGCAAAAGGGGTCTTCGACTGCTATCGAAGGGTGCCTTCGACTAAGTCAAAAGGGTGTTCCAAAGTGTCGCAAAAAGGTCCAAAAATGATGTAGAATAGTGCTGTCGAAAGGGGCATTCGACTAAGTAGAAAGGGGCATCCGAAATGCAGCAGAAAGGTCCAAAAATGCTGCTAAAGGGTGTGGTCGAATAGTGCTTTCGACTAGGCCCAGTGGCAGAATCGTAAATAACTTGACAACTACTATTTTACTAATTAAAGTATATTCTTTTCATCAACTCCTAATATTTATCAAATTCTTATTGGTTAATGATATACTTTATCACTTTATTTGTAGAAAAACTGCTATAGATCAGATTTTATTATTTCCAAAACTATTTTCAAAATATTTAATTATACTAATATTTTAATATAATTATTAAGCCTTTTTAGCTTAGAAAATTCATAATAAATCGAAATCACTTGAGAAAAATCCCAAAATCTTATTTAAATTTACAAAAAATATGAAATAGCATTTTCAACATCATATTAAAATTTTAGGGCAAAATATTTTATTCTTTTTAATAATTAAAACCCGAAATAAATGCCTTTTTCACCTTAGGAAATTCACAAAATGTTCCTATTAACGCCGAAAATTATGAAATTAAAAACCTATCTCCAAAATTATGTTTTATACAACTTATCCAAAAATCAAGTCGTTTGGAGGTCGTTTACTAAGGTTTTCACTTTAAAATCCATTATTTTAATTCCATAAAAATTCCCATAAATCATTATTCTATCCAAAATTGATTATTAGATACAAAAATGATCAACACAGTAAAATACATTCGGTTACTAATCATAACCGAATCAAAACAAGGAAAAATGAGATGATTTACACTATTATTCACCTTGATTAAGTTGTTGGAGTTTGAGTATTGCCCAAGCTTTGATTTTCTAACCTTTTCTCTCAATCTTCCTAGCTTGCTGATCTCCTTAGAGTGATTTAATGACTAGCCCTAGCTTTAGTTTAGTTGTTTTAATTTCATAAGAAGTGATAAGTGAGAATAATGGAGGTCTTTAAGGGTTATGGGGATGGTATTCCCATTTTTGCCCTAGCCTTATTCTTCTTATTTTCCTAAGTTTCAAAGGCATAATCCATGCTTATTTATTCATTAGGCGCAGCCATGCTAAGTAGTCAAATCTCATTCTCCTTAATCAACCACATTATTCTATTTAATTTATCCAGTTAAATGTCTTGAATAATGTTAAATAAAAATTAGGGTTGTTATATATATATATATTCATCCACTAATTTTATTAAAATAAATTATTTAAAACCCCCAAGTGCTTTACATGTTCAATCAAGATATAAAAACGTTGAATTTTTTAGAATATAAAAGCATATTCAATTTAAGATTTTAAAACATTCAAATCAACTAATTTTTAATTTAAAAAATTAACTAACTATCTCAAATGTATTTATGTGTTTGTATCTCTATATTTTCTTCAAATGTATAAGCAACTATTGTATGAACCTATAAATTTATAATATTTAATAGTCATTTACAAAATGAAAATCCATATATTTAAGTTCTAAAAAACTACTAAAAACCATAAAATTTAAAATATTAGGCATCGTTTGGTTTGTCATTTCTAGTTTTGGATTTTTGTCTAAACAAAAGAGCACAAGATGCATGTATTTTTTGAAAAACAACTAATTTGTAAAATTAAGTTTAAAAAACAATTTTTAATGTTTTGGGAAATAAAAAAAGCATATGAAACTATACATTCCTCGTCAACCCTCTCTCCCTTTCGTCATCTCACTGACCATCCGTTTTCCCTCAATCGTTGTCCACTTTTACCTATTCTATAATGAATTTTAAAAATAAAAACAAAACTCAAAATAAAACTAACCCCATTTCTAAGCATGAATTGATAACAAAATTTTTACTAAATTATTGGCTTGATCAACCAGTTGTCATACCTTAAAATGTTTGATATTATTATAGAGAAAATAGATTGGATTAGAGAAATTAAAGAAGATGAAAGGGATTTAAGTATTTTGAGAGAAAATAAATGAAACAAAAAAGATGATATATAATATATAGAAGATACAGTGATGAAGAATCAATATTGGTATATAATATCATTAATGCAAGAGAGTGGTATCGAAATTAAATGGATTTAAAATGCAACAGTACTCTCCTTTTGCGATGACCCTGGTTTCCAGAGCAGTCAAAATCGTTGAAAAACCCGTCTATTCTAAAACTACAAATGAAAATTACCAACTTAATACATAATATTTAATAAATATTCAACACTATTAAATGTATAGGATATAATTTGTAACGACCCCGGATTTTATATAAATTTAAATTGATAATCAAATTAATTTTTGAATAAAAATTGTGAAATTAATTGATAAATCGATTCGAGTTTCCCCGAGTTCAAATAAAAATGCGTTAAATCATTCGAATTTGAATTGTATATATATATATATATGAGTAAATTTGAAATTTTATATGTATATATTGGATTTGAGTTTAACTCTTAAATAAATGGTTTAAAAATAAATATAAAAGTATAGACAATTGACATAAATATAAAAATTAATAATGTTAGGTTTGGAATTGATAGTTTCTGTTATAAAGAGAAATAATAAATATAAATAAATAAATATATATATATAGAAATACAAGATAATAAGTATTAAAGTAAAAATTTAAGCTAGAAATAGAAGTAAAATTTATAATAAATATTTAAGCTAGAAATAGAAGTAAAATTTATAATAAATATTTAAGCCAGAGATAGAGATAAATATATAAAAGATAAATTATAAAAGTAAATATCAAGTAACACTTAAATAAAATTTTAATAACATATTAAAAATAGAAATTATTTATACTATGAAATAATAAGACTAAAGAAGAAAAATAAAATATAACATAACTAAATATAAGTATGTAAACAAAGTATAAGTCAAAAAGGAAAGGAACAAAAAGAAAAGGGAATAAAATACACTCAAACATGTAAACAAGTAAACATATAAGAGTGTAAACAAGTGAGTATATATAAAGTATTGCAAAGGAATGAAATAAGAAAATATATACATGTGAATAAATCTTGCAAAAGAAGGAACCAAATAAATATATATGTTTGTACAAGCTAATTAATGCAGCCACCACACAATCTCATCAGCGAAGAAAAAATCTGATGTTGTACAAATAAAAAATATATATCACTTGTACAAACAATGTCACTCAGTACAAGAAAATGATATTTCTGTATACTTCATCTCCATATAAACATCAACTTCATCTCAGTCTCATATATTCCAAACTGAGCAAATCTGAAGTGATGATCATTTCAAAATTTAAACAAACTTCAACTGAAACATCAAAACAAATTTATACAAGCCTGAATCAAGAAGAAGACTTCCAGTATCAAGTTCAAAGCCAGATTTTCAACTTTGCAAAGTTTAAAAAGATTTCAACTTTCAGTTTGAAGGCTTCTGGAAATCAAGATGTTTAAGGTGAGTGACATATAGCCGTTTAAACTTGAATATATATTGCCATTGTTCTGTTTGTATATACATATGCCAGTGCATCTTCTTCTCTGTTTAGTTCCAAAGCACAAAACAACAAGAAAATTCCATTTCTTGTTTTATAATCCATATCAGACCTTAGTTTCAAAACAAAATAATTGTATTTAGGAGTAAGTTACAAATAAAAAATAGTCTCATGAGGTATAACTGTTTATAGAGTGAAAAATCAAATTATTACAGTAAAGACTTTAAATTCTGGGATTTTCGAACCTCATGAATTATTGATTCAAGGATATAACTTGAATCCTTATTGAAAGTCATGATTTTTAAGTGTGGTTTGATGATTTTTAGAGGTAGGAGTTAGGAGCAGTTTGGAAATGAACTGACTCGGAGTTTATTGTTCCCTTCCTAAACTCTGGGTGCCCACAATTTGCCACACGGGCAGTCTAGAGTTGGGTTTTTAGAATAATCAGGTTTAGTAGACTAGTTGGAGCTAGCTTAGTTTTTGGAGTTCACGGCTGACGTTGCTTATCTTGGTGCAACGTGGTGGTGGTTCGAGCTGATGTTGGAGTTGTTGGACTCATTCTCTCTGATTGATCATTTGGAGTTATCAGTTCTGTTATTTCCGCTGTATCATTATTTAACTTTGATATTCTTGTATCATATTGATATCATTGTTGTATATCATTCTGGATATTGTATTCATTGGAGTTGTATATGATATCACCTATTTCTTTATTCCGCTGTGTTATTATACTTAATGTTGTTATAAGCTCCGGGGAGCCAGATTCGGCATTTGAATCTACGTCATTCGAGTACAAGTAAAGTACGGGTGCCAATTTTCGAAGGCCGAGTTCAGGATCATTACACAATTGAAATTGTATAAGTTATTAGAGTAATCAATTTAATCCACTAGGTTTGCTTTAATACATACCAAATACATATACAAATATCTAACGCTGCATAATTATGATGAGAGGAACAACAACAGTCATTTCTGCAAAATCAATAAACATGCCAAATGCATAATAAAATAGTAAGTAGAAAAGAGATGTTAACCATAAAATTCACTTAAGAATAAAGGCATGAAAGAAGGCTCATAAAAAGTGTTCGGCTCCACAAGAATTCAAGAAAAGGATTTCGCTGTAAATAAAAAAAAGTTTTTCGAAGACATTATGATAGCTTTCGAAAAGGTTAGAATGGGGTCGCAAGCAACTGATGCACCTACAAGTGTCAAGTGAAACAAGAGCTTTCGAAGGAGTGGAAAAGAAGACAAAGCTACCCTACCGCCTCAGTTGGACCTTTCGACACAGTAGAATCCACATATATGAGAGAGCCTAATATGGGTTCGAAACACCTTTCCAAGGTATTGGAAAACAGGCCCACACATAAGAACAAAACCCTATGAAATTGTTGGTTTCGCCGTTATCAATCTTCCACTTAAAGACATTATACCAATATGCACCTTTCAGCGGCAAGAATAAGCCTTTCGAAATGGTTGGAACCTTTTGAAAGCATAAAGAAAACTCCGCATAAAGCCAAGTGACCATTCGCAATGATCCGGTCGTCACCAACTAATCCTTTTGAAACTATACGAAAGCTTTCCTTACTCACTCAAATTATCATTCATTATGGTTAACACCAAACCAAAGCAACCAAGGGAGGTTTCGAAGGAGAAGAAGGAGTTAGAGTTGCATCCGCTAACATCAAAACAATATGATAGGGAACCTTGACCCTTTCGCTACATACCTTTCGAAATTGTCAAAAGGTCTGAGAGGAACGTGAAAGCAATGTTAGGGAGTTTTAGAACAACTTCCACTGCTAGTACACTATTATTGAAGGCGAAAGGGTTAGCCCTAGCATAACTAGAGACCTAAGTAGCCGCCTTCAAAGCTATGGAAACCAAAGGATGAAGGGGAAAGGAAGGATGCGAAAGGCTAGGAGAAAGACCTTTTGACTGCGTCGAAAGGCCAAGGCGGAAGTTGGTCAACTTGCATCTATAAATACGACCCTAGGGGTCCGAGTTTGGGGACCGAATTTTAATTCTGAATTCTCTTTCTTACTTGATAGTAAAATCAAACTTTTGTAATTCTCAATCAATTTGGGGAAAAATTCTCTTACTTGTAATCCAATTTAGATAAACACAAAAGAGGGGATGCATGGATCCAATATCGTTTCGAATATGGGAAAGCTCATTTCAGCCATTAGCTTGACTAATGACCATTTGCACATGATACTCACTTATTTTCTTAACCCTTATTTGACTTATGCAATGCAATGAGATCAACTTAGACATTGTGAATTCGAATCATATTATCAACATGTTTCATGATATCAAGTGTTAAATTGATGTGATGATGATATTTCAACATTAATAAGTTCATTGAACTTCATTATTTGTCGAAGATGTTATTCCATCGCATATTAGATTTAAATCTAATATATTGTACACTGAGCTTCTTCAAAAGAGTAAATACCCTTTCGACCTAACCGAAAGGAGTTTCGAAAGGCACTCACTGTATGAACATTAAGTTGTTCTTGCTAGTTGGACATCTTCAAAAGGAGCTCGAATATTCCAAAACAAATAACCCCTTCGAATGAGTTCCTTTCATGGCAGTAGAAACTAAACTTTTGAAAGAGAACTCTCCTTTTAAAGGCAAAATGGCCCTTTCGACTCATTCGAAAGAGCATATGAATAATCCTTTTGATCCACTTAAAAGGAGATGCGAATGACCCTTTCGACCCTCTCGAAAGGGGTCATGAATGAGTTTTTCTCTTCCTACCTTATGTTTCAAAGACTTGATTAGTCTTCTTATCTATAATTAACACTTTCATAAGGCCACCCTTTGATGACATTCTATCTCAATCAACTCATTCGAAAGAGGTTCGAAGAGATTGATCATTTCTAAAAATTTCCATTGAGGTGTTAGCAACATTTCTTGTTAACAAATTAGCTTTGAGATGTTGACAAGATTTCTTGTTAAAATTTTGGCGCTAGAAGGAGGGCGTGAACCTCCGACTTTGTGGTTCCTCTATAGACTAATTATGGACTGTTTATCTTGATGTAGGAAAATGAAATCTAAAATTCTTAGTCGAATGGACGAAGAAGCAATACAGACCACAACTTTGGAGGAAAATATTGCTCCAACTTTAACCTTGGAGAGAGTTGTGCAAGGACAGCCGTCAATCCCAGCACAACCTGATGACGATGCAATTAGGATAAAGCATCTAGAGCAAAAATTGCTAGAAAAGCAAGAACTTCTCATAGCAGCTCTATCTCAAAAGTCTTCCAAAAATTGCGAAACTAACAACTGGAGATGAGGTGATCTCCCAAAGAAGAAACTTAAAAGCTTATAACAATGTAGGCAAGAGCAAGATAGATTTGACATCGTCAAAGGAAAAAGAGCATCATCCTATTAAAGTCGGTCATCAAGGAACGATGCTAGATAAATATCTCGAGCAATCTGGAAGCTCGACTTCAAAAGAATATAGTCCAAAACGAAAAAGATATCACAACACTGAAGCTTATTTGACAGATGTAGTAGAAAAAGCAGTCAAAGACATGCTAAATGCAAAAGAGAAGAGAACTTTAGATGAGCGTGCAAATGACAATGAATGAGTAGCTACGTTCATAGATGAGATCATGTCAATGGTTATCCCATCTTATGTCAAGATCCCAACCCTGAAATATCATGACACTACTGATCCCGATGATCACTTGATGGCTTTTGATAGCCAAATGGATTTATATAATGCTTCTGGAGCAATTTGATGTAGATTATTCCAGGTAACACTTCAAGGAGCAGCAAAAAAGTGGTACACAAATATCATGAGAAGACTATCTACTCATGGAAACATTTTTCTTATGAATTCTCCACCCAGTTATTTATATGCAAGGATCCGACTATTGATTACACTATTCTAGCAAACATTAAGCAAAGGCAGGGGGAATCACTAGGTGATTACCTCAGAAGATTAAATACAGAAGCACTAAAAGCCAAAGATATGAATGATAGGGATAAGCTCATAGGAGTGCATTCTGGGCTGATAGAGAATACACCGTTCTGGAAGGAATTCTTTGTGCATGAGTGTAAGGGTTTACAAGGTCTCTACTTTTAAGCTTATAAATTCATTCGAATGGATGAATTATATTATGCTAAAAAGAAAGTAATCCTAAGAAGGAGGTTGGATGATTTGTATCGGATCGGGGACACAAAAGAACAAGGTGGGAAGAGTCCGATACTAATTCAATCGCTTTATACAAACCATTGTCTTATATATTTTGTAATGACTCACTTTTCTATACAGTTTAAGCGGCTAGTAAACCACATATGAACCACTCAAATCGAACGGAAATGCGGATAGTTAGGGAAAAGAAAGAAGAAAGAAGATAAGAAGAAACTAAACAACACAGAATCTCACAATGGAATGAATAATCTATAATATATGACAAATCTTTACACTAAAACAAAACTGTAATATATGTATATGCAGATGTCAATCAGAGTATACTAACTTTTTTCAGCCCGGAAAGTTATAACAACCTGTCCTCAAAATTACAGAATAATATACAACAACGAGTGCAAAGGAAAAAAAAACATGTACGTGAATACATCTCTGGGCCTCCAGCTCCTCTCCTGAAACTCCAAAAATATCCAACTAAACCTGGAAATATGCTTGGTCTGACCCGAGCATTATAGGAAAACAACACCCAGGTCAGTCTGCTAAAACCAGCATGAGAAACACAATCAAATGAATTCTTAAAGTTTAGATAAACCTTTTCAAAACAAAGGTATTTCGTAAAACCATGCCGCACATAAACACAGATGGGTTTTTACCTTACGGTAACCAAAACTTTTATATCAAAAAATCTAGTGATATTATAATAATGTCTATTGGCAAAAATAATAATAATCAAGTAGCTGTAATGCTTGTGAGTGTACATTACAGCAATACTAGGTATACAATTGATAATTGATAAGGTGCGTTCGCTAATTGTGTAGGATTTCCATGGAGGTGCCCTCAGTACTTCGAGGAACGGTCCTCCTACACAAGGATCAACGATATCCTTCCAAAGCTGCATACATCCCTAGCGATGTACCATAGGAAAAACATGGCTGGTCATGCTAAGACTAAGTGCATCGCCATATGCATGCATAAAAACTGTAGGTAACATCTAGGAGGAGCCGACTACACCCTATGGGTTTGCCAACCCTACTGGCCATGCCTCCTTTCTCTGGTTTTAGAAATTTCCACTGATTAGGCTACGTTTGACCTTCCAGCTTACTCACCACCACAAAAATAGATCATTGAATCCTATATGGATACTAATACCCCTACGGGTCTTGGAATCACACATGGATTCCCACATCTCAAATAAATCTTGGAATCACACACGGATTCCCATACCCTAATAGGACTCGGCATCGCACATGGATCCCAACATCTTAATACATCACGAAACTCCTCCATAGAACCGTATATGGTTTTCGGAGTGGTCACGGGTTTAGAGTCATCTCTTACGAGTACACTCTTCCACTTCATTAGCGCCCCAAAAACCACTTACCGATTTCTAGAATGCTTAATACCGGTTCTTTAGGAAATAATCAGACAACACATAAGAGCGGGGATCACTCCCAAACTTTTTAAGTGGACCGATCTCCTTATCATTTGTCCTAGAAGAATGAAACAAGTTTATACATACAGTATAACACCATCGATGGTAACTGTACCATATAATTCCCGTGTTTTCTCTAGATATTTCCGGAGTTAAAATTCTTCGGTGTTAAGTAGGGAATATTTTCCTACCACCAAAATTAAGAAGGATTACATATTTAGGCCAAGATTTGATAGTCGGTTATTTAACTATCAAATAAAAAAACATTCAAACAAAGATTACCTTTCCCATGGAAATCACCAGGCTTCTTTAAATAAATCTTTTATTAATTTAAATTCACATTTTAGTTACTTAAAAATCACTTCCATACACTTATCTCAACTGGATAAGTATATTCACAAACCACTATATTTTCGGTACTTAGAAAATATAAACATATACTTATCTCAATGGCATAAGTATACTCACAAACCATTTCACTTTCAAAACATAGAAACTAAAGAACTCTTAAAAATAGATATAGAAAGTACCGTTTAATATCGACTATGGATCACAGCTTACACAATGGTTACATCGCTATCCTAGCGAATCCATAGTAAACTATAGGCAATCCCAGCCCCTCGAATTACGCCATGAATATCAACTATCTCTTTCCAAATTTGTTTATCTTATAAATATTTCCAAATCTATTTGTAAAGATTCTTTATAAATCTCCAATCTATTTATAAAACATGCTTAATAAATCTCAAACCTCATTTATAAAACTTCTCTGTTTCATATCTTAAAAAAACTCATTGATTAAATTCTTTTATAAAAGTCTAGTACCATTTATAAACACTTTCCATATTTAACAAACTTGTTAAATAACTCTCCAAGTCATTAAAGTTCCTTTGACGAACCATACATTATTTAAAATAACTTAAAGTAATAAGTTTATTTAAACATCATTCTTTCTCATTTAAATTAAATCTCATCTAAAATAATAACTTAAAATCTCATTAATAAAACATTAAATTAATTTTAAAACACTATTATTGTATTAATAAGTTAACTTCAAAACAATATTAAGATAATAATTATTTAACTTTGAAACGTTATTAAAACAATGATAAATTAACTTTAAACTAATATTAATTATGATAATTTATTAACCGATAAATATCATTAACTAACTTAAATCAATATAAACTTTAATTAAAATTAATGTATAATTAATCACTTTAAAAAATTAATTAAATTAAAAAATTTAAAACAATAATTAAATGTCTTTAAAATAATAATTAAATATTCTTAAATAACTTTAAGAAATAACCTTTAAAAATCATAGTAATAAAATAACTAACTTTAAATCATTAATAAAAACAATTATTAATTATCTTTAAAACATTATTGATAAATATTTATTACCTTCAAATTTTTTTTCCTAGTAATAATTACCATTAAAAACCCTATAATAAATAATAATTATTCTTAAGATAACTTTCAAATTCGAAGGAGGCTAACGATCACCATGGTACTTAAACAAGCTACCATATTATTCAATTTAACTTCCCAAGTTAATAACATATATTTACACCATCTATGACTATGTAAAATAAATCCAACGCTTAGCAATCATTGGTTAAAATATCATTTATTCAAAACAGGATATCAATTAACGATATATAATCAAATGTCCAAATCTACAACATAGCAGAACGGGGATTTATTCTGCTAATTAATTGCCAAATTAATTAAATTAGCAGAACGATGTTTTATTCCACTAAACAGGTGCTCAATTACCATATTTAATCTAGTTTAGCTCAACAGTATTTTATTTGACCAAATAAACATCGATAATTAAGTTATATAAATTTAAAGGACCTTATTATTTAAAATAACATGATTTAAATTCAATCCATTTGAATATGTCATAAATTTTTACATGTCTAAAGCTAGTAACAAGTTACACTACAATGTTGTACTCGTCAATACGAATATAATGTAAAAATTCGTAGGTCAATTGGATTTAAAGCGAGCTAGACATCATGTTTAAAACTTGATGCCTTTTCTTATATAATTAAAAACACCTAAATTTGTCTTCTCACCAAAGCCTCAAGCCCACAAGCCCCACACGGTCCATGCTTAAGCCCGTGCTTGCAAAGAAATGCCCCCTTTCATCATGTAATTGAACACATTTCAGGGGACTTAAATGCAAGTATATGTATAAGGAACAGTGCTGTAACGATCCCGGATTTTAAATAAGTTTGAATTAATAATTAATTTAATTTTTGAATAAAAATTGTGAAATAATTGGTAATTAATATCAAATTTATTTAAACTACGAATTAATTGAGAATTAATTTGGATATTTGGGATAAATATGTATATAAAATAGATCGAGAATAGAATTTGAAATTGGGATTTCAATTTATATATATATATATATACACACACACACATTGGATTTGAATTTTTATTTTAAGTAAATAGTTTAAAAATAAATATACAAAATATAGACATTTGACACAAGTATGAAAATAAATATTTTCAAATTAAGAAATGATGGTTTATGTTAGAAAAATAAAAATAAAAATAAATAAATAAATAAATATATATATAGACATACAAGACAATTAGTATTAAAGTTAGAAATAAATATTTGAGTTAAAAATAGGAATACAAATATATAAGTTAGAAATTAATATATATAAGATAAATTATAAAACATAAAGTAAAACATACATAAATTATAACAACATGTTAAAAAATAGAACTTCATTTATATTACAAAATAATTAGTACAAGAAGAAAATAAAATACATTCAAATATGAACAAATTGGATAAGTGTGAAACTAGACAACAAAAAAATAAATATATATGTGTGTTAGCTTGCAAAAGAAGATACTAGTGTAAATATCTATGTACAAAATCAAATTAGATAAGCATAAACTTGTAAAATAGGACAAGCCTAATTAATGTTAGCCACCATAAATATTATCATCAGCCACCAAACAAAGAAATATCTCTGCCTATATTGTACTAGAGAGAAAAAAATATATCACCCTGTACAACAATCTTTTATCCATCATCTTCATCTCAGTTTTGTTTATTCAAAGCTGTATAAAACTAAAGCAAGCAGACATGTAAACTTATTTTCAAAAACTTCAATTAAAACAACCATACAAATTCATAAAAACCAGAGATCAAAGAAGAAAGATTTCAGCTTGCAACTTTCACAGCCTGTTTCAACATAAATGAAGCTCTGTTCTTTCTTCTGGAAATCACTGTGAGTAACATCACTTTTATAAGTTTAAGTATTTGAATCTATTGCATGATAATTGCTGTGTTCAGTATGTATTATGTGTATATATATATTGATAGATCTTCTCTGTGAATATGAATGGATATATGTGTACATGTGTTGTCTCTGTATTACACTGTTTAGTTTACAAGTTCAAGAATTGTTCAAAATCCATTATTACATGACTTAAGCTATGTTAGTGTTTAAGATGTAAAAAAAAATTGTTTGTTTAGTCATGAATTAAAGTTTAAAAAATTCATTTAAGTAAAAATAAATTTGGGGGTTGCTCTATAAACCATAAGAACAGAAATGATTAAACTTTGTCAAAATTTCAAACATACAAATTTATAGTTTTAGGCTTAGGATCTGAACTCTCATCCCAAATCTAGATTTTTAAAAGTAAAATCACAATTTTTAATGTTAGAGTTAAGGAGCAGTTCTAGTTTGTTTGAATTGTGCATTTTGGATTGCCTCTAATGATCCAATTGATCGGAGAGGATGGGGTTTCCATGGGAGGTGCAGAGTGGTCGGAGGATCGGGGAAAATTGCCAGCAAGTCGATCTAAGTACGGTGGAGGTGGTGGTTGACTTTTCTAGTATGTAACCCTAGTTTTAACTAGGCTTGGTAATTTGATCACCACGACACTTAGTGTAACGACCCGTATTTTCACGGATCGAAACATCGTAAAATAGTTGACCTTTGGTTGCATTGTTGTTAAGCCGTTTCAGACTTTGGCAGAATTTTTCTTGAGTCTTAAGTCGTAGCCGACTTAGGAGATTAACCGATTTAAGGAAGTTAAGTTAGGATGGCCTAGGTTGAGTGACCGACCTAGTAGAGTGAGCGACTTATGGGACCGACCGACCTAAGAGTTAACGACTTAGGTAGGATAGCGACTTAAGAGATTTAGCAAGTTGACCGACCTAGGAGATAAGCTAGCTAACGACTTAGTAGTTAGGTCGTTAGACGACCTAAGGGGTTAAGTATTAGGTCGTGTGGACTTTAAGTCGTAGTCTGTTAGGTCGGAGTTGTTGGATAAGTCTTAGGTCGCGTGTTGGCTTAAGAGTTAAGTCGTAGAATGGTTAAATAGTTAAGTCGTGACTCTGTTGAGCTGTTAGGTCGGTTACTCGGTTAAGTCGGAGGCTCTGTTAGGTCGGAAAGTATAAGTCGGAGGGACTTGGAGTTTGTTAAGTCGTAGGTCGGCATGCTAAGCAGTTAGGTAGTGGCACTGATAGGTCGCACCTATTGTTAAGTCGCTAAGTCATAGGTCATAACCTCGTTAGGTCGTAAGGCGAAGGGCTTTGATAGGTCGTTGAAGCGCCTGGGTGTTAAGTCGTAGAGACTTTGGTCGGTGGGGGTCTTAGGTCGTAGGTCGGAGACGACCTAATTCCGAGTTACGACTTAGGGAGATTTCGCCTATAAATAGAGGGGGGTTGGCTTCATTTTTGGGATCCGGATTTTGAAGCGACGAAGTGCTGCCATTTTGAGAGCTCGACTTCTACACTTCTTCACTTCTTTTCTCCACTCTAATCTAGTGATTCTATCCATCCAAGTTGAAGATCAAATTGAAGATTCAAGAGCTTGGATTGAAGATGTTCATCCTTTGAAGTGAGATTTCTTCGTTTTAAGCGGATTCGTGATAGATCAAGCTTGATCCTTCGCTGTCCAGATCTGAAGCGTGTTGATTTGAGGTTGTTTAGGTGATTTGGTGAGTGGTGATTATCTCTCACACGGATCCAAAGGAGTATATCGGATTGTTGGCTCGATTTGATGTTAAAATAGTGATTTCCATACATTTTCTTCATCCTAAGTGTAGATCCATATAGATCCATTGTTCATGATGATGTTACATCCATTTTACTACATGTTAACCTGTGCAAGTTCATTCATCAAGATTATAGAGATATTGTTCATGTTTTCATGCTTATTAGACTTTCAACTCTTTAATTACGAAATTGCCATTATTGTGATAATTGTCTACTTAGATCATATTTGAATGCTTGATTGCTTGGATTAATGTTTGATTTGGTTGATTGCTATGAATTAGATGATTGATGATTTGATTTAGATCGAGGATGATTCAAAAGCTATGAGAAAGGCTCTTGAATGGGAAAAGCTGCTTGTGGCATTTGTAGCGGATGATGAAGCTCTTATGCATAGATTTGATGATGATGTTGAGATGAGACTTTGCGAGGATGTGATGAAGCGAAGTATGATATGAGATAGTCTTGGTCTAATCCAGACGGGATCATTCCAAGCGGGTTGAGGATAATGGATGCTCGAGAGGCGCTTGAGCTAGTATGGAAATAGTTGTCAAGGAGGACGACTAGAAGGCTGAGATCTCATCGTTGTTGAAGGTTCTAGCATGCTCAAAGCAAGAGTACGTTGGGCAGATTCGATAGTCCCTGAAGGCTACTGATTGGGTAGTCAAGTACTCTGGGCAGATTCGATAGTCCTAGGCACGAGTCACGATGACGTGCAGGAGTTATGTCTAGAACCGTGGTTTCCAATAGCCCTTGACGGACGGCTGAAAGAATGTGCCGGTCATTCAATTAACGGTGATATCGAAGCAATGATAACAGTGATAGCCAGAGTCATGGATGTTTGGTTGTATCGTCATTCGGTCTCAAGAGCGGTATTTTCTAGGTGCTTATCTGATCTTGGTTTAGGCCTTGGGGGTTTGTGCTTGGAAAACATCGCCCTTGACTCGAGTGATAATTGCTTTACTTTACATTGTATGCTCTGCTATGTTTGCTTCTACTTAGTGTGTGTTTGGGGGCTATCACTGTAGAAAGAGGTTGGAGTGGGAGGATTATATTCCTATTCCTTTTCCCTTATGCTCTTTTGGTATGTTGTTGTTAATTTACCGCTCACTAAGACTGTTGTCTGACTCAAGGCTTTATGTTTTAATTCTTATTGCCTTGGGCTGTTCGTCCATTTTGGGACGGGCTGACTAGTTAGCAGGTGACAGGTGTTGTTCTCTTCTCACGATGCTGATATCAAAGACGAGCTAGAGGGTTGCATATTATCTTCATATTATATGTACTGGATGTTCCGCTGTTTGT
Source organism: Allium fistulosum (assembly GCA_030737815.1). Lineage (NCBI taxonomy): Eukaryota > Viridiplantae > Streptophyta > Magnoliopsida > Asparagales > Amaryllidaceae > Allium > Allium fistulosum. Next base: position 414,854,718 of record CM060907.1, on the reverse strand, counting down.
ATAATCTCTGAGTGTTATGTAGTGAGGCTTGATGTATTGACTATTTGGATGCTTGTATTCAACTATTATGGAGTTTTATATGATGGCATTTTATTCTGTAAACCTTCACTATACATATGTTCTATTGTATTTTGTCCATGCGCTGTGAGTAATACGATAGATCTTGTTGTTTTATTTTACCGTGACAATCGTCCATGGTCGCCTGTCACACTTTACAACGCATTTTCTTTAGATTCGGTGCAGGGGTCATGGGCGGTCGTCACATTTGGTATCAGAGCTTTGGTTAATCGATTTTACCCAACGCTCGCTGACGTAACTACGTATGAGAGACGTAATTGTATTTTGATGGATGATTACTATATAAAATATAGTAGCTTAGTAGAGTTTGAGTCCTTTAGGCAGTTGTTTCTCTAAGATGTTCTGATCATTCCTTTTTATAGATATCAAGAATTAGTCGAAGAGGGAGACCAGCTACTAGGGAAGGCCGTGCTACTGAGGGAGCTGCGGATTATGCAGCTATGTTCGAAGCTATGATGACTTCGATCATGAGAAGGATACCAGTTCCGGGGGCAGCAGTAGATGTTGGAGTTCAAGTCCAAACTCCGAAACCAGTGGATTTTGCTAAGTTGTAAAAGGACTATACTGCTCTTGGAGGGAAGGTTTTCTTGGGAACAGAATCAACTATTGAGGTCCAGAGGTAGATAGATGCTTGTAGAAGGATCTTTGGTGATTTGGGAATTGAGGATGCGACTAAGAGGAAGTTGGCATCGAGACAGCTTCAAGGGAGAGCTTCTGATTGGTGGAACTCTATTACCATCAATACTCCGGAGGAAGAGATTACTTGGGAGCAATTCCAAGTCAGGTTTGAAGCTAAGTTCATTTCTACAGCTCAGAAGTCTGTTCTGTTCAAGAAGTTTGTGGAGCTCAAGCAAGGTGGAAGACCAGTTCTTGAGTATGTTTTTGAGTTTGAAGCTTTGTCCAAGTATGCCCGGTCATATATCGAATCTGCGTATCAGAAGAATGAGAAGTTTGTGACAGGCTTGGACAGTTATCTTAGGAGGTAGTTGGTGGATGATTTGGACGATTCATTTGAGAAGCTTGCGGAGAAAGCTCTCAGGCATGAGAGTCTGTTTCCTAAGGAAGGATCTGTTGTTGCTATAACCAGGGAAGAGTCTAAACCCCAGCAGGGTGGAAACAAGAAGAGGAAGCAGCAGCAGCAGAAGGGTAAGGATGGCCAGAAGAAGCCGAAGGGCGAAGTGACTTGCTACAATTGTCAGCAGAAGGGCCATTTCTCGAAGGATTGTAAGAATCCGAAGGCACCGATGAAGTGTCACAACTGTGACAAGCCGGGGCACTTCAGGAAGAATTGTCCAGAACCGAGAAGGGACAAGCAGATTGTGCAAGCTTATGCTTTGGGAGCTGTTCCGTCGTCTTCGAAGGCTCCTACCGCTGAAGAGAAGGGAAAGAGTGTGGTGGTTCAAGGTACTCTTTTCCTATGTGGTGTTCCAGTTAGAGTTCTGTTTGATACTGGAGCGTCGCATTCATTTATTTGCAGCGAACTTGTAGGCCGGTTAGGTTTGGAACCGGATATTGTTGATAGGCCATTGGTTGTGACTAATCCAGTTGGGGGTTCGTCCTGTTTGTGTATGTTATGCCGTGGTCTAGTTGTATCGAGTCATGATTGCTCTTTTGTTTGTGATTTCTTTGTTCTGAACTTTGCGGGGTTCAGAATTATTTTGGGTATGGACTGGCTTAGGAAGTATGCGGCAAAGGTTGATTGCGAGAGGTTGGAAGTAACAGTCGAGAATGTGGAGGGGTGAAAGATTGTGATACGATGTAAGCATGAAGAACGCGTCTTCATGAGCTTCATGTATTCGCTGGTTGTTCCACGGGATGGACTGTCATCAGTGCCGATCGCTAATGGATTCGAGGATGTCGTTGACGAAGTCAAAGGGTTGCCGCCGCATAGAGAGATCGAGTTTCGTATAGATCTAGTTGAAGGAGCCAGACCTGTTGTGATGCCTCTTAGGCGGATGGCGCCTAGGGAACAGCAAGAGTTGAGGGTGCAAGTTGATGATCTTTTGCAGAAAGGATTCATTCGGCGTAGTGTGTCCGAATGGGGTGCACCAGTTGTGTTTGTAACCAAGGCAGATGAGTCGTTGAGATTGTGTGTGGATTATCGTGAGCTGAATAAGGTGACTAAGAAGAACAAGTATCCATTGCCGAGAATAGATGACTTGTTTGATCAGCTTCACGAAGCTAAGGTGTTTTCTCAGATGGATTTGGCAACGGGATTTCACCAGTTGAGAGTTGCTAAGGATAGTGTGCCGAAGACAACTTTCAGGACACCATCCGGTTTCTTTAAGTGGCTGGTAATGCCGTTTGGATCGACTAACGCGCCAGCTTATTTTGTGGATCTTATGAATAGAGTGTTCAGAGATCAGTTGAACAAGTTCGTACTTGTGTTCGTGGATGATATTCTGATTTATTCCAGAACCGAAGAAGAGCACAAGACGCACTTGCGTATTGTTTTGGAAATCTTACGGAAACATCAGCTGAAGGCTAAGTTTTCGAAGTGTCACTTCTGGAAGGGTGAAGTGAGGTTCTTAGGCCATGTGATTTCTGGAAGTGGAATAGCGGTTGATTCCGCTAAGGTGGCAGCAATCCAGGATTGGGTTAGACCTAAGAATGCATCTGATGTGAGAAGTTTTCTTAGATTAGCAAGATATTATCGATGGTTTATCAAAGACTTCTCTAAGGTGGCTGCACCGTTAACAGGATTGACAAAGAAGAACCTAGTGTTCAGATGGGATGATAAATGTGAGCAAGCTTTTGGAATCCTGAAAGAGCGATTGACAAGGGCTCCTACTTTGACTATTCCAAGTGGGAATGATGAGATGGTGGTTTACACCGACGCATGTGGTACTGGACTTGGAGCAGTGCTGATGCAGATGGAGAAAGTTGTTGCGTATGCCAGTCGACAACTGAAGCCGCATGAAAGGAATTACCCGACTCATGATTTGGAGTTAGCGGCGATTGTTTTTGCTCTGAAGATGTGGAGACATTATCTATTGGGAGTTCGATTCGAGCTGTTTACGGATCATAAGTCGTTGAAGTATCTTTTCTCTCAAAAGGATTTGAATCTTCGGCAGCAACGTTGGCTAGAGTTTTGGCATCATATGATTTTGATATAGCTTATACTCCGGGAAAAGGTAACGCAGTGGCAGATGCGTTAAGTCGAAGACATGCAGGATTGGGAGCCATGTTTTCAGAATGGAAGAATCTCGAGTATTTAGCTGGATTTGACTTCAGGCCTAGATGCGAATTGGAACCTGAGATGTTGGCAAACTTATCAATAAGACCTTCTCTTATGGAAAGGATTGGCGAGAGCCAAAAGCGAGACGATAAGCTTGTCAAGATTATCCGTGATTTGGAATCTGGGTTGGATCCAGAAAAGGATAAAGGATTCGAGGTCGATCGAGAGGGTTGGCTTCGGAAGCAAGGATGACTAGTTGTTCCCTATATAGACGAATTGAGGAGTGAAGTTCTGAAAGAAGGTCATCACTCGAAGTTGACAATTCATCCAGGAGGAAATAAGATGTATCGGGATATGAAGAGGACCTACTACTGGGAAGGTATGAAGAAGGATGTTGGAAATTTTATTTCCAAATGTATGAACTGCCAGTAGGTAAAAGCCGAACAGAAGAAGCCAGTGGATTGCTTCAACCATTAGAAGTTCCTACATGGAAGTGGGAGCAAGTGTCGATGGATTTTATCGATGGATTGCCTAGAACCAGAACGGGAAATGAAGGGATTTGTGTCATCGTAGATCGTTTGACTAAGAGTGCTAGATTCATTTCTGTTCGATCGACTAGGACTGCATCAAAGTTGGCTGAGTTGTATGTTAAGTGGATAGTTCGAATCCATGGTATTCCGAAGAGTATAGTGAGCGATCGAGACCCATTGTTCACTAGTGGATTTTGGAAGAGCTTCCAGGAAGTTTTGGGAACCGAGTTGTGTTTGAGTACAGCTTATCACCCTCAAACAGATGGTCAGACCGAGAGAGTCAACCGAGTTTTGGAAGATCTCCTCAGAGCTTTTGTTTTGGATTTCGTAGGATCATGAGAAGATCACCTTCATTTGGTGGAATTTTCATACAACAGCAGTTACTAGTCAAGCATTGGTATGGCACCGTATGAGGCATTGTATGGAAGACCGTGTAACTCACCGACGTGTTGGATAGAAACTGGAGAAAAGCTGATGCTTGGGCCAGAGATGATTCGACAGACTTCAGATTGTATAGAGATCATTCGGCAATGAATGAAGGCAGCCCAAGATCGTCAGAAAAGTTATGCTGATAAGCATCGTAAGGATTTCGAATTCGACGTAGGTGATATGGTTTTTGTGAAGATTTCTCCACTGAAGAATGTTATTCGATTCGGGAAGAAAGGAAAGTTGACTCCGAGATTTGTTGGACCATTCCCGATCATCGAGCGAATTGGAAAGCTCGCCTATAGATTGGAGTTACCTGAGAAGATGTCGAGTGTGCACAATGTTTTTCATGTATCATATCTACGGAAGTATGTGCACGACTCGAATACTGTGGTTTCTGCTGATAGCTGTGAAGATTTCGAAGTTGATCCAGTCGATGAGAGACCTCGTAAGCCGCTTCGTGTTGTTGAAACCGACACGAAACAACTTAGGAGGAAGGTAGTTAAGTTGCTCAAGATACAATGGAGTGATGATGATAACGACTGTACGTGGGAGGTGGAAGAGAGGATGAAGGCAGCTCATCCTGAACTCTTCAAGGTATGGCCCTAAGGTGTCGTGTCATCTCACGATATTGTGACTTGTTCTACTGTCAGAATTCTGTACGCTAAGATAGAATTGGATGCATGGTTTGTTGATTGTTATGGTTAGTAGGCGTACATAATAGTCTTTGATTGCCTTGTTTGTTTGGAATTTTGGGGGCGAAATTCCTAAGGGGGAGAGAATGTAACGACCCGTATTTTCACGGGTCGAAACATCATAAAATAGTTGACCTTTGGTTGCATTGTTGTTAAGCCGTTTCAGACTTTGGTAGAATTTTTCTTGAGTCTTAAGTCGTAGCCGACTTAGGAGATTAACCGAGTTAAGGAAGTTAAGTTAGGATGGCCTAGGTTGAGTGACCGACCTAGTAGATTGAGCGACCTATGGGACTGACCGACCGACCTAAGAGTTAACGACTTAGGTAGGATAGCGACTTAGGTAGGATAGCGACTTAAGAGATTTAGCAAGTTGACCGACCTAGGAGATAAGCTAGCTAATGACTTAGTAGTTAGGTCGTTAGACGACCTAAGGGGTTAAGTATTAGGTCGTGTGGACTTTAAGTCGTAGTCTGTTAGGTCGGAGTTGTTGGATAAGTCTTAGGTCGCGTGTTGGCTTAAGAGTTAAGTCGTAGAGTTGTTAAATAGTTAAGGCATGACTCTGTTGAGCTGTTAGGTTAGTTACCCGGTTAACTCGGAGGCTCTGTTAGGTCGGAAAGTATAAGTCGGAGGGACTTGGGGTTTGTTAAGTCGTAGGTCGGCATGATAAGCAGTTAGGTAGTGGCACTGATAGGTCGCACCTATTGTTAAGTCGCTAAGTCATAGGTCATAACCTCGTTAGGTCGTAAGGCGAAGTGCTTTGATAGGTCGTTGAAGCGCCTGGGTGTTAAGTCGTAGAGACTTAGGTCGGTGGGGGTCTTAGGTCGTAGGTCGGAGACGACCTAATTCCAAGTTACGACTTAGGGAGATTTCGCCTATAAATAGAGGGGGGTTGGCTTCATTTTTGGGATCCGGATTTCGAAGCGACGAAGTGCTGCCATTTTGAGAGCTCGACTTCTACACTTCTTCACTTCTTTTCTCCACTCTAATCTAGTGATTCTATCCATCCAAGTTGAAGATCAAATTGAAGATTCAAGAGCTTGGATTGAAGATCTTCATCCTTTGAAGTGATATTTCTTCGTTTGAAGCGGATTCCTGATAGATCAAGCTTGATCCTTCGCTGTCCAGATCTGAAGCGTGTTGATTTGAGGTTGTTTAGGTGATTTGGTGAGTGGTGATTATCTCTCACACGGATCCAAAGGAGTATATCGGATTGTTGGCTCGATTTGGTGTTAAAATAGTGATTTCCATACATTTTCTTCATCGTAAGTGTAGATCCATATAGATCCATTGTTCATGATGATGTTACATCCATTTTACTACATGTTAACCTATGCAAGTTCATTCATCAAGATTATAGAGATATTGTTCATGTTTTCATGCTTATTAGACATTCAACTCTTTAATTACGAAATTGCCATTATTGTGATAATTGTTTACTTAGATCATATTTGAATGCTTGATTGCTTGGATTAATGTTTGATTTGGTTGATTGCTATGAATTAGATGATTGATGATTTGATTTAGATCGAGGATGATTCAAAAGCTAAGGGAAAGGCTCTTGAATGGGAAAAGCTGCTTGTGGCATTTGTAGCGGATGATGAAGCTCTTATGCATAGATTTGATGATGATGTTGAGATGAGACTTTGCGAGGATGTGATGAAGCGAAGTATGATATGAGATAGTCTTAGTCTAATCCAGACGGGATCATTCCAAGCGGGTTGAGGATAATGGATGCTCGAGAGGCGCTTGAGCTAGTATGGAAATAGTTGTGAAGGAGTACGACTAGAAGGCTGAGATCTCATCGTTGTTGAAGGTTCTAGCATGCTCAAAGCAAGAGTACGTTGGGCAGATTCGATAGTCCCTGAAGGCTACTAATTGGGTAGTCAAGTACTCTGGGCTGATTCGATAGTCCTAGGCACGGGTCACGATGACGTGCGGGAGTTATGTCTAGAACCGGGGTTTCCATTAGCCCTTGACGGACGGCTGAAAGAATGTGCCGGTCATTCAATTAACGGTGATATCGAAGCAATGATAACAGTGATAGCCAGAGTCATGGATGTTTGGTTGTATTGTCATTCGGTCTCAAGAGCGGTATTTTCTGGGTGCTTATCTGATCTTGGTTTAGGCCTTGGGGGTTTGTGCTTGGAAAACATCGCCCTTGACTCGAGTGATAATTGCTTTACTTTACATTGTATGCTCTGCTATGTTTGCTTCTACTTAGTGTGTGTCTGGGGGCTATCATTGTAGAAAGAGGTTGGAGTGGGAGGATTATATTCCTATTCCTTTTCCCTTATGCTCTTTTGGTATGTTGTTGTTAATTTACCGCTCACTAAGACTGTTGTCTGACTCAAGGCTTTATGTTTTAATTCTTATTGCCTTGGGTTGTTCGTCCATTTTGGGACGGGCTGACTAGGTAGCAGGTGACAGGTGCTGTTCTCTTCTCACGATGCTGATATCGAAGACGAACTAGAGGGTTGCATATTATCTTCATATTATATGTACTGGATGTTCCGCTGTTTGTATAATCTCTGAGTGTTATGTAGTGAGGCTTGATGTATTGACTATTTGGATGCTTGTATTCAACTATTATGGAGTTTTATATGATGGCATTTTATTCTGTAAACCTTCACTATACATATGTTCTATTGTATTTTGTCCATGCGCTGTGAGTAATACGATAGATCTTGTTGTTTTATTTTACCGTGACAATCGTCCATGGTCGCCTGTCACACTTTACAACGCATTTTCTTTAGATTCGGTGCAGGGGTCATGGGCGGTCGTCACATTTGGTATCAGAGCTTTGGTTAATCGATTTTACCCAACGCTCGCTGACGTAACTACGTATGAGAGACGTAATTGTATTTTGATGGATGATTACTATATAAAATATAGTAGCTTAGTAGAGTTTGAGTCCTTTAGGCAGTTGTTTCTCTAAGATGTTCTGATCATTCCTTTTTATAGATATCAAGAATTAGTCGAAGAGGGAGACCAGCTACTAGGGAAGGCCGTGCTACTGAGGGAGCTGCGGATTATGCAGCTATGTTCGAAGCTATGATGACTTCGATCATGAGAAGGATACCAGTTCCGGGGGCAGCAGTAGATGTTGGAGTTCAAGTCCAAACTCCGAAACCAGTGGATTTTGCTAAGTTGTAAAAGGACTATACTGCTCTTGGAGGGAAGGTTTTCTTGGGAACAGAATCAACTATTGAGGTCCAGAGGTAGATAGATGCTTGTAGAAGGATCTTTGGTGATTTGGGAATTGAGGATGCGACTAAGAGGAAGTTGGCATCGAGACAGCTTCAAGGGAGAGCTTCTGATTGGTGGAACTCTATTACCATCAATACTCCGGAGGAAGAGATTACTTGGGAGCAATTCCAAGTCAGGTTTGAAGCTAAGTTCATTTCTACAGCTCAGAAGTCTGTTCTGTTCAAGAAGTTTGTGGAGCTCAAGCAAGGTGGAAGACCAGTTCTTGAGTATGTTTCTGAGTTTGAAGCTTTGTCCAAGTATGCCCGGTCATATATCGAATCTGCGTATCAGAAGAATGAGAAGTTTGTGACAGGCTTGGACAGTTATCTTGGGAGGCAGTTGGTGGATCATTTGGACGATTCATTTGAGAAGCTTCCGGAGAAAGCTCTCAGGCATGAGAGTTTGTTTCCTAAGGAAGGATCTGTTGTTGCTGTAACCAGGGAAGAGTCTAAACCCCAGCAGGGTGGAAACAAGAAGAGGAAGCAGCAGCAGCAGAAGGGTAAGGATGGCCAGAAGACGCCGAAGGGCGAAGTGACTTGCTACAATTGTCAGCAGAAGGGCCATTTCTCGAAGGATTGTAAGAATCCGAAGGCACCGATGAAGTGTCACAACTGTGACAAGCCGGGGCACTTCAGGAAGAATTGTCCAGAACCGAGAAGAGACAAGCAGATTGTGCAAGCTTATGCTTTGGGAGCTGTTCCGTCGTCTTCGAAGGCTCCTACCGCTGAAGAGAAGGGAAAGAGTGGTGGTTCAAGGTACTCTTTTCCTATGTGGTGTTCCAGTTAGAGTTCTGTTTGATACTGGAGCGTCGCATTCATTTGTTTGCAGCGAACTTGTAGGCCGGTTAGGTTTGGAACCGGATATTGTTGATAGGCCATTGGTTGTGACTAATCCAGTTGGGGGTTCGTCCTGTTTGTGTATGTTATGCCGTGGTCTAGTTGTATCGAGTCATGATTGCTCTTTTGTTTGTGATTTCTTTGTTCTGAACATTGCGGGGTTCGGAATTATTTTGGGTATGGACTGGCTTAGGAAGTATGCGGCAAAGGTTGATTGCGAGAGGTTGGAAGTGACAGTCGAGAATGTGGAGGGGCGAAAGATTGTGATACGATGTAAGCATGAAGAAGGCGTCTTCATGAGCTTCATGTATTCACTGGTTGTTCCACGGGATGGACTGTCATCAGTGCCGATCGCTAATGGATTCGAGGATGTCTTTGACGAAGTCAAAGGGTTGCCGCCGCATAGAGAGATCGAGTTTCGTATAGATCTAGTTGAAGGAGCCAGACCTGTTGTGATGCCTCTTAGGCGGATGGCGTCTAGGGAACAGCAAGAGTTGAGGGTGCAAGTTGATGATCTTTTGCAGAAAGGATTCATTCGGAGTACTGTGTTCGAATGGGGTGCACCAGTTGTGTTTGTAACCAAGGCAGATAAGTCGTTGAGATTGTGTGTGGATTATCGTGAGCTGAATAAGGTGACTAAGAAGAACAAGTATCCATTGCCGAGAATAGATGACTTGTTTGATCAGCTTCACGAAGCTAAGGTGTTTTCTCAGATGGATTTGGCAATGGGATTTCACCAGTTGAGAGTTGCTAAGGATAGTGTGCCGAAGACAGCTTTCAGGACACCATCCGGTTTCTTTGAGTGGCTGGTAATGCCGCTTGGATTGACTAACGCGCTAGCTTATTTTGTGGATCTTATGAATAGAGTGTTCAGAGATCAGTTGAACAAGTTCGTACTTGTGTTCGTGGACGATATTCTGATTTATTCCAGAACCGAAGAAGAGCACAAGACGCACTTGCGTATTGTTTTGGAAATCTTACGGAAACATCAGCTGAAGGCTAAGTTTTCGAAGTGTCACTTCTGGAAGGGTGAAGTGAGGTTCTTAGGCCATGTGATTTCTGGAAGTGGAATAGCGGTTGATTCCGCTAAGGTGGCAGCAATCCAGGATTGGGTTAGACCTAAGAATGCATCTGATGTGAGAAGTTTTCTTGGATTAGCAGGATATTATCGACGGTTTATCAAAGACTTCTCTTAGGTGGCTGCACCGTTAACAGGATTGACAAAGAAGAACCTAGTGTTCAGATGGGATGATAAGTGTGAGCAAGCTTTTGGAATCCTGAAAGAGCGATTGACAAGGGCTCCTATTTTGACTATTCCAAGTGGGAATGATGAGATGGTGGTTTACACCGATGCATGTGGTACTGGACTTGGAGCAGTGCTGATGCAGAAGGAGAAAGTTGTTGCGTATGCCAGTCGACAACTGAAGCCGCATGAAAGGAATTACCCGACTCATGATTTGGAGTTAGCGGCGATTGTATTTGCTTTGAAGATGTGGAGACATTATCTATTGGGAGTTCGATTCGAGCTGTTTACGGATCATAAGTCGTTGAAGTATCTTTTCTCTCAAAAGGATTTGAATCTTCGGCAGCAACGTTGGCTAGAGTTTTTGGCATCATATGATTTTGATATAGCTTATACTCCGGGAAAAGGTAACGCAGTGGCAGATGCGTTAAGTCGAAGACATGCAGGATTGGGAGCCATGTTTTCAAAATGGAAGAATCTCGAGTATTTAGCTGGATTTGACTTCAGGCCTAGATGCGAATTGGAACCTGAGATGTTGGCAAACTTATCAATAAGACCTTCTCTTGTGGAAAAGATTGGCGAGAGCCAAAAGCGAGACGATAAGCTTGTCAAGATTATCCGTGATTTGGAATCTGGGTTGGATCCAGAAAAGGATAAAGGATTCGAGGTCGATCGAGAGGGTTGGCTTCAGAAGCAAGGATGACTAGTTGTTCCCTATATAGACGAATTGAGGAGTGAAGTTCTGAAGGAAGGTCATCACTCGAAGTTGACAATTCATCCAGGAGGAAATAAGATGTATCGGGATATGAAGAGGACCTACTACTGGGAAGGTATGAAGAAGGATGTTGGAAATTTTATTTCCAAATGTATGAACTGCCAGTTGGTAAAAGCCAAACAGAAGAAGCCTAGTGGATTGCTTCAACCATTAGAAGTTCCTACATGGAAGTGGGAGCAAGTGTCGATGGATTTTATCGATGGATTGCCTAGAACCAGAACGGGAAATGAAGGGATTTGGGTCATCGTAGATCATTTGACTAAGAGTGCTAGATTCATTCATGTTCGATCGACTAGGACTGCATCAAAGTTGGCTGAGTTGTATGTTAAGTGGATAGTTCGATTCCATGGTATTCCGAAGAGTATAGTGAGCGATCGAGACCCATTGTTCACTAGTGGATTTTGGAAGAGCTTCCAGGAAGTTTTGGGAACCGAGTTGTGTTTGAGTACAGCTTATCACCCTCAAACAGATGGTCAGACCGAGAGAGTCAACCGAGTTTTGGAAGATCTCCTCAGAGCTTGTGTTTTGGATTTCAGAGGATCATGGGAAAATCACCTTCATTTGGTGGAATTTTCATACAACAACAGTTACCAGTCAAGCATTGGTATGGCACCGTATGAGGCATTGTATGGAAGACCATGTAACTCACCGACGTGTTGGATAGAAACTGGAGAAAAGCTGATGCTTGGGCCAGAGATGATTCGACAGACTTCAGATTGTATAGAGATCATTTGGCAACGAATGAAGGCAGCCCAAGATCGTCAGAAAAGTTATGCTGATAAGCGTCGTAAGGATTTCGAATTCGACGTAGGTGATATGGTTTTTGTGAAGATTTCTCCACTAAAGAATGTTATTCGATTCGGGAAGAAAGGAAAGTTGACTCCGAGATTTGTTGGACCATTCCCGATCATCGACCGAATTGGAAAGCTCGCCTATAGATTGGAGTTACCTGAGAAGATTTCGAGTGTGCACAATGTTTTTCATGTATCATATCTACGGAAGTATGTGCACGACTCGAATACTGTGGTTTCTGCTGATAGCTGTGAAGATTTCGAAGTTGATCCAGTCGATGAGAGACCTCATAAGCCGCTACGTGTTGTTGAAACCGACACGAAACAGCTTAGGAGGAAGGTAGTTAAGTTGCTCAAGATACAATGGAGTGATGATGATAACGATTGTACGTGGGAGGTGGAAGAGAGGATGAAGGCAGCTCATCCTGAACTCTTCAAGGTATGGCCCTAAGGTGTCGTGTCATCTCACGATATTGTGACTTGTTCTAGTGTTAGAATTCTGTACGCTAAGCTAGAATTGGATGCATGGTTTTTTGATTGGTATGGTTAGTAGGCGTACATAATAGTCTTTGATTGCCTTGTTTGTTTGGAATTTCGGGGGCGAAATTCCTAAGGGGGAGAGAATGTAACGACCCGTATTTTCACGGATCGAAACGTCGTAAAATAGTTGACCTTTGGTTGCATTGCTGTTAAGCCGTTTCAGACTTTGGCAGAATTTTTCTTGAGTCTTAAGTCGTAGCCGACTTAGGAGATTAACCGAGTTAAGGAAGTTAAGTTAGGATGGCCTAGGTTGAGTGACCGACCTAGTAGAGTGAGCGACCTAAGGGACTGACCGACCTAAGAGTTAACGACTTAGGTAGGATAGCGACTTAAGAGATTTAGCAAGTTGACCAACCTAGGAGATAAGCTAGCTAACGACTTAGTAGTTAGGTCGTTAGACGACCTAAGGGGTTAAGTATTAGGTCGTGTGGACTTTAAGTCGTAGTCTGTTAGGTCGGAGTTGTTGGATAAGTCTTAGGTCGCGTGTTGGCTTAAGAGTTAAGTCGTAGTGTGGTTAAATAGTTAAGGCGTGACTCTGTTGAGCTGTTAGGTCGGTTACCCGGTTAAGTCGGAGGCTCTGTTAGGTCGGAAAGTATAAGTCGGAGGGACTTGGGGTTTGTTAAGTCGTAGGTCGGCATGCTAAGCAGTTAGGTAGTGGCACTGATAGGTCGCACCTATTGTTAAGTCGCTAAGTCATAGGTCATAACCTCGTTAGGTCGTAAGGCGAAGGGCTTTGATAGGTCGTTGAAGCGCCTGGGTGTTAAGTCGTAGAGACTTAGGTCGGTGGGGGTCTTAGGTCGTAGTTCGGAGACGACCTAATTCCGAGTTACGACTTAGGGAGATTTCGCCTATAAATAGAGGGGGGTTGGCTTCATTTTTGGGATCCGAATTTCGAAGCGACGAAGTGCTGCCATTTTGAGAGCTCGACTTCTACACTTCTTCACTTCTTTTCTCCACTTTAATCTAGTGATTCTATCCATCCAAGTTGAAGATCAAATTGAAGATTCAAGAGCTTGGATTGAAGATCTTCATCCTTTGAAGTGAGATTTCTTCGTTTGAAGCGGATTCGTGATAGATCAAGCTTGATCCTTCGCTGTCCAGATCTGAAGCGTGTTGATTTGAGGTTGTTTAGGTGATTTGGTGAGTGGTGATTATCTCTCACACGGATCCAAAGGAGTATATCGGATTGTTGGCTCGATTTGGTGTTAAAATAGTGATTTCCATACATTTTCTTCATCCTAAGTGTAGATCCATATAGATCCATTGTTCATGATGATGTTACATCCATTTTACTACATGTTAACCTATGCAAGTTCATTCATCAAGATTATAGAGATATTGTTCATGTTTTCATGCTTATTAGACTTTCAACTCTTTAATTACGAAATTGCCATTATTGTGATAATTGTCTACTTAGATCATATTTGAATGCTTGATTGCTTGGATTAATGTTTGATTTGGTTGATTGCTATGAATTAGATGATTGATGATTTGATTTAGATCGAGGATGATTCAAAAGCTAAGGGAAAGGCTCTTGAATGGGAAAAGCTGCTTGTGGCATTTGTAGCGGATGATGAAGCTCTTATGCATAGATTTGATGATGATGTTGAGATGAGACTTTGCGAGGATGTGATGAAGCGAAGTATGATATGAGATAGTCTTTGTCTAATCCAGACGGGATCATTCCAAGCGAGTTGAGGATAATGGATGCTCGAGAGGCGCTTGAGCTAGTATGGAAATAGTTGTCAAGGAGGACGACTAGAAGGTTGAGATCTCATCGTTGTTGAAGGTTCTAGCATGCTCAAAGCAAGAGTACGTTGGGCAGATTCGATAGTCCCTGAAGGCTACTGATTGGGTAGTCGAGTACTCTGGGCAGATTCGATAGTCCTAGGCACGGGTCACGATAACGTGCGGGAGTTATGTCTAGAACCGGAGTTTCCATTAGCCCTTGACGGACGGCTGAAAGAATGTGCTGGTCATTCAATTAACGGTGATATCGAAGCAATGATAACAGTGATAGCCAGAGTCATGGATGTTTGGTTGTATCGTCATTCGGTCTCAAGAGCGGTATTTTCTGGGTGCTTATCTGATCTTGGTTTAGGCCTTGGGGGTTTGTGCTTGGAAAACATCGCCCTTGACTCGAGTGATAATTGCTTTACTTTACATTGTATGCTCTGCTATGTTTGCTTCTACTTAGTGTGTGTCTGGGGGCTATCACTGTAGAAAGAGGTTGGAGTGGGAGGATTGTATTCCTATTCCTTTTCCCTTATGCTCTTTTGGTATGTTGTTAGTTAATTTACCGCTCACTAAGACTGTTGTCTGACTCAAGGCTTTATGTTTTAATTCTTATTGCCTTGGGTTGTTCGTCCATTTTGGGACGGGCAGACTAGGTAGCAGGTGACAAGTGCTGTTCTCTTCTCACGATGCTGATATCAAAGACGAGCTAGAGGGTTGCATATTATCTTCATATTATATGTACTGGATGTTCCGTTGTTTGTATAATCTCTGAGTGTTATGTAGTGAGGCTTGATGTATTGACTATTTGGATGCTTGTATTCAACTATTATGGAGTTTTATATGATGGCATTTTATTCTGTAAAGCTTCACTATACATATGTTCTATTGTATTTTGTCCATGCGTTGTGAGTAATACGATAGATCTTGTTGTTTTATTTTACCGTGACAATCGTCCATGGTCGCCTGTCACACTTTACAGCGCATTTTCTTTAGATTCGGTGCAGGGGTCATGGGCGGTCGTCACACTTAGGATTGAACGAGTGCAACAAGACTCAGGTGAATGGAAGCTGGAGTGTCGACGAAGGTGTAGCCGGAGTTTCAGGTTCTCCGATGGTCGGAGATGTGAGAGCGAGATGATTCCAGGTTTGGTCGTTCGTTCTAGTTTTTGGGTTTGATTGTTCGATTTTGATTTTGAGATGATAGTGAAGTTCTGATGGCCAGATGAGGGTGCTTGGATGATCGTTGACTTGCTCGATGATTTGGTGATGATCGGAGGTGGTCAGAGCCACCGTGCATGTGCACGGTGCACTTTGTATTCTGGTGCACGGTGCACATGTGATTTAAAAGGTTTCTAAATTGTTTTAAATTTTGTTAGAATTAAATTTGTCTTTGATTTGAATCTTAATTTGAAATGGAATTTAAAGTAAATTTAAAAGTAAACTGTTTTAAATACTTTGTTAATGATAATTCAATCATAAGTAAGAATAAAGATTTATCTTAAAATTAATTAGGATTTGTATTCATTAATTATTAAGTTAATTAAAATGGATAATTTATTAATTTAATTAATTAATAATTTGAATTAATTAAATAAGTAATTGGAGGTTTAAATTAATTACATAAGTTTTAAAGATTAATTAAGGAATAATTAATTTGTAAATTAAGGATTATTAATTTAATATTAATTAATAATTCAAGTTAATTAATCAAGTAATTAATGAATTATTAATTAAAAATAATTACTTAGTAAAAGTAATTAAGAATGGGTAATTGATAATCAAAGATGGATTAACCAAGTAATTAAGGGTTAATTACTTTAAAGAATAATTAATTAATATGGTTAATTAATTAGGGTAATTAATTAAAGAATAATTAATTAAATGTTTATAATTAAATAATTATTAATTAACCCTGACTAGGAATTATCCATAGGCAAATGATCTGGTTTAGATTAATCAGATATCTTAATTGGTTTCACTTACGGATGATTGTATTCTATTGAATGCTGTGAATTGTTTGATATTCTCTACTGTGTGATGCTTTGTGATGTAAATTTATTTTAATTCAAGCTGTGATGAATGTAATTTATTTTATCTGTGATGAATGTATATTATTTACCTGTAAATTGGTAAATGGAAGATAAGCATTATAGGAATATACCGCTTATCGATATTGATATGCTTAAATCTATGATGATGTGATGATTTGTAGTGTTGCACTACTGTGTTAAACCCCTGGACCACACTTTTACACACACAAATATGGATTTCACGAGGAAATGGGTTAAGTCATAGATGATTTAAATTTAATGTTTTTGAAATTGAAATTTTAATTTCAATTGATTTTGGAAATGGATTTTGGTTAAATGTTAAAGCTTTTGAAAAGGAATTTTTAAGAGAAAGGTTATTTTGAATAACTTGGTAAAGTTTTTCAATTTAAATAATTTAATTTGAATTTGAATTCAAAATTTGGAATCGAATTCCATGTTTGGAAATTAAGGTTAAAGATGTTATGAATGTGTTTATATGAATTTAAACCATTTTAAAAGTATGCTTTTGAAAATTTGAATTTAACCCAAGGACCTTAACTCGTATAAATGAATCAGATTTTCCGAAATGAAACTATTTGTTTTCAAATAATAGAAGCTTTCATATAAGGAATGAATTTCCAATTTGTGTCAGAAGAATTTCAAATTGAAATGAAAATGGTTTTCCGAGTTATGAATAAATCTTTTTGAAAGATTGTTGAACTTTGTTTTGAAATTGGAAAGGTGTACCTTTTGTATAAAAGGTCGAAATGGAATTGTTTTGAAAGCTATCAGTTAAATCTTTGTTTTAAAGCTTGGATGAGTTAATCCAAATTGAAATGGAAATCGATTTGAAAATCTATGAATAGATATTTGTGAAACTGGGTGAACTTTGTGAGGTGAATCTTTTTTTGTAAAAGATTAAAATGGTAAGGTTTTTAAACCATTTAAAGAAAAGTTTTGGGTAATAAGTTGCGACTTAACTGAAATCCCAATATCCATATGTTTTAAAATTTAGCGCTCACTATTCGGTTTAGCCGGGAGAGGACTTTGTGTCATATAACCCATTCCGAATAGTGATACGACGTAAATGGATAGCATTTGAAGACCGACGTTGAAGACCGGGTATTTGTGAGAACGATGGTGTAACGACCCCGGATTTTATATATATTTAAATTGATAATTAATATAGTTTTTGAATAAAAAATTGTGAAATTAATTGATAAATTGATGCGAGTTTCCCCGAGTTCAAATAAATTCTATGTTAAATCATTTAAAATTTAAATATTGTATATATATGTATATATGTGAATATATATGTATATGGGCATATATGAGTAAATTTAAATTTATATATATATATACACATTGAATTTGAATTTAAATCTTAAATAAATAGGTTATAAATAAATATAAAAATATAGAATTTGGACACAAGGAAATAAATAAATGATTTAAACTTAGAATTGATGGTTAATAATGATTTGAATTTATCAAATAAATATAAGACAATAAATATTAAAGTAAAATAATAATAATAAATATTTAAACTAGAAATAGAAATAAATATAAGATAAATTATAATAAAAATAGAAACTAGAACATTTGCTAAAAATTTTAACAACAAATTAAATTCTAGAAATTCATCTATATTACCAAATAAAATATATATAGTTTTATATAATATAAAATAAATATATATAAATCTTAATATCATCATAAAAAATAATACAAATAGAATGAAACAAACAAAAATAATAAAAGAAAAATAAAAATAAATTAGCTAAATTCAAACAACATGTTAATCATCTATGAAAAATACAAAGTACACATTAGCTAAATCTAAACAACATATTAAATATAGAAATTCACCTATATTACAGATTAATAAGTATAAAAAAGAAAAGTAATATACATTCAAATATGAAAAAGAAAATAAATATTTGTGTACACTTGTAAAAGAAAACAAAAATATATATGAAAGTATTGCAAAAGAAGATATATATTCAAGTATGTACATATGAAATTGGATAAGTATGAACACTTGGAAAAGAAAAAAATATATATAAATTTGTACAACATAATTAATGCTAGAACAATATGGATCATTTCAGCCTCCAAGCAGAGAAAAAAATCTCTGACCTCTCTTGTAAAAATAATTTATCAACCTGTAAACTTCATTTCTATATATCCATCAATTTTTCTCACCTCAGTTTCGATCATTCTAAACTGAGAAAAACTAAAGTAAATATCATTTAAACTCAAACAAACTTCAAATAAACAACAACACAAATTCAAATAAAAACCAAAGATCAAGGAAAAGAAAAGCTTTCAACTTGCAAAATTTCAAGCCTGTTTCAACTTGAAGCTCTGTTCTTTCTTCAAAACATAATGAGTAACATTTTATTTTTAAATATAACTTAAAGTATATTATGGTTGCATGTTAATTTCCCTGATAAATATGTATGGTGTGTGTATATATGTGAAATCTGCTGTGAATTATCTGGATGTATATATATATGTGCATTGTTGTTGAATCTGGGTATCCCTGTTCTTAGTTTTCAAGCTCAAGACTTGATCAAAAATCATATTCTCTTAAACCAATGGCTGTTAGAACGTGGATTATAAAAAAAAGATGTTTATTTAATCATAGACTAATGTTTAAAATTTTAATTAAGTTAAAATTTAACTTGAATGTCTTTGGAAACTAAAAATAACAGAGCAAGTTCAAGTTAACTAAAAATTCAAACGCCTTTATTCATTAATTCAGATTTATGATCTGAAACCTTATCTAAAATAATGATTTTTAGACGTGAAATCACAATTTTTAGAATTAAATTGTAGAAGCAGTTCTAGTTTGATCAGTTTGGGTGTTTTGGGTTGCCTCTGGTGATCTCGATGGTCGGAGGGGTCGAGTTTTCTCCTGGAGGTAGAGGAGTGACCAGTGGAGTTGGGAAAATTGGCTGGAGCTATTCCAGTTCAACGAGGTGATGGCGGCGAGCTCGTGAAGTTTTTAAACCTAGCTTTGGTGAGGTCAGGAATTTCGATTCGTTCATCACCATCGTTCGATCGAGTGCTGCGTGTTCTTGGGAGGAAGTAGAGGAGGTATTGACGAAGTGATGGCTAGAGTTTCGCGTGTTCTGGTGGTTGGGGTGTGGCGAACGACGCGTTGCCAGGTATAGGAGGAGTTCCTGTTTTGTTTCCAAGTATCGATTTTGGCACTCGATTTTGATTCAAAGGGAATGGAGGAGTTCGGGTGATCGGGGGTTGGTTGGTGGAAGATAGTCAACTTGCTCGACGTTGCAAGGTTGGTCGGAGAAGTTCGTTGGCTCCGTGCACGTGCACGGTGCCTTGAGTTGTTTTACTGGTGAAGTCTGATTTTGAGGAAGATGGGTACTCGAGTTTCTCGAGTAGTTTGTGTGTGTTGCCCAAAGTTTTGGGGAGTTCGTCTCGAAGTAAAAATTTCGTGACTCGGGTAAATTTTGTTGCCAGGTTTTAAAACTTTAAAAATTTAAACAAACTTTTGAAAAGGGGAGAAAAGATGGGTTTTCTCGGGTAAGTACTCGAGTAGGCTTCGGGTCGAACCCGAATCAGCATTTGGAAACATATTTTTAAATTTTTTTTAAAACAAGATTTTGATTTTAAAGTAAATTTAGGTTAAAACTTTCTTAAATTTCTTTTATAAGGTAAGTATTTCTTTAACATGAGATTTAAAAAGGGTTTTAAATTGTTTAAACTTTGTTAAAGTTAAATTTGAATTCATTTTAAATCTTAAATTTAAAAATGGAATTTAAAGTAAATTTAAAAGTAAATTGTTTTTAAATGCTTTGTTAATGATAATGAAATCATTTATAAGAATGAATTCATCTTAAAGTTTAATTCATGATTAAGGTTTAACTATTTAAGAAATCAATTACGATTTAATAATTGATTAATTAAGTAATTAGGGATAATTACTTATTATGATTAATTAAGGATAATTAATCAAATGGAGATTAATTAAGGAATAATTAATTTTTTAATTAAGGATTTTTAATTAAATATTAATTAATGATTAAAGTTGATTAATCAAGTGATTAAGCAATGATTGATTTAAGGATAATGTGATAAATCAATTACGGTAATTAATTAGAGAATAATTAATTATCAAAGGTCCATTAATTAATCAAAGCGATTAAAGAAAATTTAATAGTTAATAAAAGTTATTAACTAAGATCATTTGAATAATTAATTAATGTGATAAATTTCAACTATAAACTTAGATTAATTAATTCAATAATAATTATTTGTGAAATTATTAAGTATAATTACTTAATGTAAGTAATTAAAGAATTAACTATTCAGTGAAATTAATTGAGTTAATTTGATTAGTTCAAGTCAAATTTCTTAAGTTAATCTAGAATAATCCCTTGATAATTTGAAAAGTATAATTACTTAGAGAAGTAATTAATAGATAACTATGGAATGTAATAACTTGAATGATGATTCGGAATTGAGTTTAATTATTTGTTAATAATTAAAATTAATAATTGTGATTAATTAAGATTTATTTAAAAATTAAAGATTAATTGATTCATTAATTAAGGATGATTAGTTAATAATTAAAGGTTAACCAATGAATTTGAAAGGGAAATTTCTTTCGAATAATTTGTAATTAACTATGATGGTTAACCCAGATTTATGGTTCATTCCTAAATAATATATCTGATTTAAATTAATCAGTTGATTAATAAGTTTATTTGTGAATGTTTGGACCCGACTGAGTGATTGAATTGTTTGATATCCCTGATCTGTGATGCTTTGTGATATATTCTGATTTACGTGTGATCTGTAATGTTGTTTATTTATCTGGGTTGAATGTAATTTATTATCTGTAATATATATATATATATATATATCCGTGATCTGTGATCTGTGAATAAAAGATAAGCGTTATAGTTATACCGCTTATCAACTATATTTCTGTATTTTGATCTGTGATGATTTATTGATGTTGCACTACTGTGTAAAACCCCTAGACCACACTTTTACACACACAAATATGGATTTCATGAGGAAATCGATTAAGTCATAGATTTTTGAAATGGTTTTAGAAATTGAAATTTTAATTTCAAATTATTTTGGAAATGGATTTGGGTTAAATGTTAAAGCTTTTGAAAAGGTGTTTTTAAGAGAAAAGTTATTTTGAATAACTTGGTAAAGTTTCCAATTTAAATAATTCAATTTGAATTTGAATTCAAAATTTGAATTAAATTCCATGTTTGGAAATTATGGTAAAGATGTTATAAATGTGTTTATATGAATTTAAACCATTTTAAAGGTATGGTTTTTAGAATTAGAATTTAACCCAAGGACTTTAACTTGTATAAATGAATCAGATTTTCCGAAATGAAAACTATCTGTTTTCAAATAATAGAAGCTTTCATATAAGGAATGAATTTCCAATTTGTGTCAAAGGAATTTCATGTTGAAATGAAAAAAGGTTTTCCGAGTTATGAATAAATCTTTGTGAAAGATTTGTTGAACTTTGTTTTGAAATTGGAAAGGTGTACCTTTTGTATAAAAGGTCGAAATGGAATTGTTTTGAAAGCTACCAATTAAATCTTTGTTTAAAGATTTAATGAGTTAATCCAATTGAAATGGAAATTGATTTGGAAAATCTATGAGTAAATCTTTGTGAAACTGGGTGAACTTTATGAATTGAATCTTTTTGTTTAAAAAAAGATTTAAATGGTAATGTGTTTAAACCATTTGAAGAAAAGTTTTGGGTAACAAGTTGTGACTTAATTGAAATCCCAATATCCATATGTTTTCAAATATTACGCTCATTGTTCGGTTTAGCCGGGAGAGGACTTTGTGTCATATAACCCATTTCGAATAATGATACGACGTAAATGGATTGCATTTGAAGACCGGTGGTGAAGACCGAATATTTTCGAAAACGAAAGGATAACCCGTCGATTGTCTCTACACTGAGTCGCGCCGGTATAGAGATTTCCTAAGTGATGGGAAATCCGATCGGGATTGTGAATACCCGGATTGCAAGGGCTTCTTCGGAAGTGCCTTCGGTTCTGTTCGAACCCAGAACAGACTTTTATGGTTGTATATCTGACACTACACTTTGAGATATAAAGCTGATTTCTTTCAAATACATTTCTGTTTGGTGGCGGAGATTTATTCTCTTAGCTTAACACCCTTCTCTGAGACGTACGATCTCAGAGGTTATGTAGTTGAAGGTTATCAGTAATATACTACCAATTTGGTAGTGTGGCATGCTGAGTGCTGATGTGTGTTGTTGATCATTTGTTGATCAAAGCATGGCTTTCATGTAAAGCGTAGCTTTGTGGACGAGACCTCATCGAGCCTCACGAACCGGAAATGGTCGAAACAGGAAAGATGCGGCAAGGTTTCAAGGGTAGCACCCCTAGGGTATGTCCATTACTTCTGGAAAGGTGGTATCATGGTATGGAGCCCAGATATTTACCTGTGTGGTTGCTCCAATCTCATTTACTGTGTGATTGTTGCTGTGTGATCGAGGCGTCGGATAAAAGGTCGCAAACGACCGGGGGTGGCATATCTCAGGTTTGCTACCCGGGAAGGGGGTAACCGGCCTTGTTTTTGCAGAGAGCAGTTGTCTCTCGGGGCGTCCCTCCAGAGGCGTTCCCATGTGGCATATGAAGTTCATTAGCCTGACCATTTGTTGGAAATCCAAAGAAACAATACGAGCCCTTTAAGATTGCAATTTGTATAACCTGTCTCCTCAGGCGGCAGCTATAGCAGTCATAATATAATGGTACCTATGCTGGCTAAGATTAATATTGTATTTTCGAAAGGATTTTCACACTATGCACTAGTAATAATATCAAAGAGTTTTCTCGTATTAAGCATATTTGACTATCATAAGAAGAAATCTCC
The DNA here is from genome assembly GCA_030737815.1 of Allium fistulosum. NCBI lineage: Eukaryota > Viridiplantae > Streptophyta > Magnoliopsida > Asparagales > Amaryllidaceae > Allium > Allium fistulosum. The sequence continues at coordinate 414,831,702 of CM060907.1, read as the reverse complement.
TCCAAGTCTGCAATTGCATTGTGTGTGTGGTGGGAGGTCTTATGGTAGTTTTATTTTCCAAAAAGCATTGCGGATTTCAATATTTAAAATTCTTTTGTTGTTTGTTTTAAAGATAAATTGATTTTGTTACTCACACTAGTCCCACGACTGACTCGGAGTTTATTGTTCCTTTCCTAAACTCTGGGTGCCCACAATTTTCCACACGGGCAGTCTAGAGTTGGGTTTTTCAGATAGTCAGGTTTAGTAGACTAGTTGGAGCTAGTTCAGCTTTTGGAGAGCACGACTGACGTTGCTTATCTTGGTGAAACGTGATGGGAATTCGAGCTTGATATTGGAGTTGGTGGACTCATGCTCTTTTTAAGATCATTTGGAGTTATCACTTCTGTTGTTTCCGCTGTAACATTATTATTTGTCTCTGATATTCTTGTATCATATTGATATCATTGTTGTATATCATTCTGGATATTGTATTCATTGGAGTTGTATATGATATTATTCATTTCTTTCTTCCGCTATGTTGTTATACTTACTGTGTTATAGGCTCCGGCGAGCCAGATTCGGCGTTTGAATGTGCGGCATTCGAGTACAAGTGAAGTACGGGTGCCGATTTTTGAAGGCCGAGTCAAGATCGTTTCAGATAGGATAACCTATCGATTGTCTCTGCACTGAGTAGCTACGGTATAGAGATTTCCTAACTGTTGGGAAGTCCGATCGGGATTGTGAATAACCAGATTGCAAGGGCTTCTTTAGAAGTGCCTTCGGTTCTGTTCGAACCCGGAACATACTTGTATGGCTGTAACGACCCAGAATTTCTATCATTTGAAATTCGTATATTTAATTGATTTTAAATATAAACAAGAAAGATTTGTAAGTCGAATAAATTTTATTTCGAATATAGAGAATTAATTGGATAATTAAATCGATAATTTAATATTTGAAATTCCAGAAATAATTGGAAATTGGGTTTAATGTGAATGAAAATGATTTATAAAGTTGTATTAAATTATATTGGAGCTATAATGATGTTATAGAACTTTTAAAATTGAATTTAAAGTTAATTTGTGAAAATTGAATATTTTAATATTTAATTGACGACTAAAAATAGTCATTTTTCAAACAGTCTAAGATTTCGACGAAACTAGTTTCATCAGATCCGTAATGTGAAATTATTGTAAGGTTTCAAAATTCTTATCAATTGGATTTACGGTTTGTCCGGGGCAGGCCAAAACGCATAGAAATCGTTTTAATCGATTTAATTTTTAATTGATCGTTTATTTCCGTAACTCGCACATATGACCGAATTAGCTCCCGAAACACGTTCCATTGTGTCCGGAACGTGAGGCAAACCTTAGAAACATCAGCCGGCACATTTGATTTCGAGTTCGAAATTTTTGGAGATGAATAGTGTTTTGTAATTTTCTATATAAGGACTTGCTTTCTTCATTTTGCAAAAGACCCCAGGGTTTCAAGCTTCAGCCGCCACTAAGAATTCTATGGCCAGAAACGTTCAATCCTTCTCCCTCAATTTTCCCTCGATCTAAACACTTTTAGCCTTCGATTCCTAAATGAAATTTGTAGAGGGTAGTGAGATCTAAGGGATCAACTGCTATGATCATTTAAAACAAAGCGAATCAACGGCAAATTGAGCTCGAATGACCGACGTTCGTATGCGTTTTTTGAGCGAGATTGGCGACCGAGTTTTAAGTGCTTCTGGCCGAGGGTGTGTCGCGTGATGGCCGTTCGTTTGAGGGTGTCCGATCATCGTCAAAACGACGAGGGTGGTAGCGAAATATTGGTGGAAGACGGCGACATGGGTTCGATTTTCACTGGAACAAACGCAAAAGGGAAGAAGAATAAACGCGTGGCCAGATTTCATCAAGTGAAACATACGACCGAGATTTGTCTGGATGATAAAGGTTTTAAAAATAAAAAGGAAATTGTGAAATTAATTTTATATATAATCGTATAAACTTTAAAGTTGCGTAACTTTGTCATACGAGGTTGGAAAATTACGAAACGAATTGCGTTGGAATAGTTTCGACGAGCACTACGCAATGGAACTGGTTTGGAGTCGATTGGAGCTAGTGATAATTTTGAGTAAAATTAAACATGCGTTTAATTTTATTTGAAATAAAATACTACAACTGTTATCGGAAACTCAAGGTGAGAACTTCTCACTCAATCGAATTGTGTTTCGATTTAAATTTTAAATAGCTGAATTTAAAATTGTTTGATTGTGTGAATTGGATGATGATTGCTATCTGTTGAATTGTAATAGACCCTATACGCCGCATATTAAGCGGAGGTTATTTATTAAAAACATATACCGCGATAATTCCACCGTGAAGTGGAATTGGTATTATTTATGTATTTGGAGTTGATTTCCCGCATTATATAGCGGATGAGACCCTATTGCGCCGCATAATAGCGGATAGTATTTTATAAATCCCATATACCGCAATATTCCACATTGAAGTGGAATTGGTATTGTGCTAACATCTGTGGATGCATGGAAACAGGTTGGAGGGATCCAACTGGATTCCTCAAACAATTGGATTTATTTCATATGTTGTGTGTTGATTATTTATAATCTCCATGTGATTATATTGTGGATTGGTATTTGTTGAAGGCTATAATTTAGCCGAATTTATATTTTGGTATTGTTGGATACCAGAAATAAATAAAATTGGATTTTTGAAATTCAAGTTGAAAATTTATCGAAAAATTTATTTTTGAGAATTGGATAAATTTAAAAGGAGTTTTAAAAAGATAAAAGTCTTATTTTTGGACTATATTGAATTAAATTTCAATTTTGGGAAAAAAGGCTTAATAAATGGATTTCGAAAATATTATTTATAAGTTGAAGAATTTATTTAAATTTGGATTTTTAAATAGATTTGAAGAGATAAAGGAATTTATTTTAAAAAGGAAATAATTCGGAAATTCGTTGAAAATTTGATTTGGTGTTTTAAAATGAATTTGGAAATCAATTTGAAATTGATTGATATGAATTTACCATAACCAGTAAAATATATTCATAGAAATTTATCTGATATAAATTAATCAAATAATTAAATAAATCCTACTTATGGATGTTTGGATTATATTGGATGTTGAATTTTTGATATCTTTGATATGTGATACTTTGTGATATATCCTGATTTGTGTTGTGATCTGAAATTTGTTTATCTATGATATATATATATATATATATATATCCGTGCTCTGTGAATGAAAGATAAGCATTATAGTTTATACCGCTTATCGAATATATTGTTATCTTTGAATCTGTGATGGGTGAATGTTGTTGCACTATTGTGTTAAACTGTGGACTACACAATACATACACAAATGTGGATTTCACGTGGAAATCGGTTAAGTCGCGATTTTTATCAATTTTAAAAAATTGAATTTTTGAATCAAAAATAGTTTTGGGATTGGAATTGAAAGTGTTCGAAAATGAGTTTCAGAAATAAAAGTTATTTTAAATAACTTAATAAAAATTGGAATTTAAATCATTTGATTTAAATTTTGAATTCAACACTTAAAATTGAATTCGATGATTGGGAATTTTGGTCTAAAAGATTGTACAGGTTATAAAAGGTGTTTATATGGGTTTTTAATCATTTAAAATACAGTTTTGGAAACTTAAATTTATATTCAAGTTTTATACTTGGATGGCTTTAAACTGTGTAATTGTAACCAGTTTTTCCCAAAAACGAAAACTATCTATTTTCAAATAATAATAGCTTTCATAAAGTGAAAGTATTTCCAATTTGTATCGAAACATTTCAAGTTGAAATGAAATTGTAAAAAGTTTGGAAAAACTATGGATTAACCTTTGTGAAGATGATTAAGCTTTATCTTGAAATCAAAGAAGATTTTAAAAGGTGTATCTTTTATATTATAAAAGACTTGAATTGTGAATAGTTTTGAAAGCTATAAATTAAATCTGAATTTAAAGATTTAATGGGTTAATCAAATTGAAATGGAAATTTATTTGGAAATCTATGAATGAATCTTTGTGAAACTGGTAAACTTTGTGAAGTAAATCTTTTTGTTTAAAGATTTAAAATGGTAACTTGTTTAAACCATTTAAAGGAAAGGATTTGGGTAATAAGTTGTGACTTAATTGAAATCCCAATATCCATATGTTTTTAAATATTGTGCTCACTATTCGGGTTAGCCGAGAAAAGACCTTTTTGTCATATAACCCATTCTGAATTAGTGATACTTCGTGAATGGACAACATTTGAAGACCGGTGTAAAGACCGGGTATTTTCGAAAATGAAAGGACAATCTGTCGAATGTCTCTGCACCGAGTTGCTCCGATATAGAGATTTATATCACTCTTCTTGTGATGGGAAGTCCGGACGTGATTAGTAAATACCCAGATTACAAGGGCTTCTTTGGAAGTGCCTTCGGTTCCGTTCGATCCCGGAACGGACTTGTATGGATGTGTGTCTGACATTACACTTTGAGATGTAAAGTTGGTTTCTATCAAATACATTTCTGTTAGTGGCGGAGAATTTATTCTCTTAGCTTAACACCCTTCTCTGAGACGTACGAGCTCAGAGGTTATGTAGTTGATGGTTACTAGTGATACATTCCCAATTTGGTAATGTGGCATACGAAGTGTTGTTGATCATTTGTTGATCAAAGCGTGGCTTTGTGAAAAAGCGTGGCTTTGTGGACGAGACTTCGTCGAGCCTCACAACCCGGTAATGGTCGAAACAGGAATGTTGCGGCAAGGTTGTTAGGGGTCGCGCCCCTAGAGTATGTCATTTCCTTCTGGATAAAAGGTGATATCATGGTATGTAGCCCAGATATTTTACCTATGTTGATGCTGCAAATTTATTATACTTTGTGGTTGTTGCTTTGTGTTTGAGGATCCTCGGATAAAGGTCGGTAACGAACGGGGGATGGCATAGCTTGTGTGTTAGCTACCTAGTTACAGCTATACAGCGTGAGGTAGCGTCGGCCTTGTTTTTGCAGAAGACTCGGTTAGGTTCTCGGGGCGTCTTTCCAGAGGTGTTTCCATTTCGGTGTAAGGAAGTTCCTTAGCCTGATCATTTGTTGGAAATCCAAAGAAACAATATGAACCTTGTACGGTTTTAGTTGTATAATCTGCTATGGAATGTGGCGGTAACCTGCTATTGAACATAGTAGCTATAGTAGGCATACAATAATGGTTGTATGTTGACTAAGACTAATATTGTATTTTTGAAAGGCTTTTCACACTATGCACTAGTAATAATATCAAAATAGTTTTCTTTTGCGTAATAAGCATGTTTGACTATCATAAGAAGAAATCTCCTCCAATTCTGCGTTTGCATTGTGTGTGTGGCGGGAGGTCTTATGGTAGTTTCATTTTCCAAAAGCATTCCGAATTTTTTTTACTTCTATTGTTGTTGTTGTTGTTTAAAGATAATAATTGTTTTTGGTCTCACACCAGTCCCATGACTGACCTAGAGTTTATTGTTCCCTTCCTAAACTCTGGGTGCCCATCATTTTCCACATGGGCAGCCTAGAGATAGATTTTCAAGTCATTCTGGATTCAGGAAATGCTGTGGAGCTCAAGTTGCGAGCTGGATGGCGAGGCGTAGCATTTGTATATGATATTATTATTCCGCTGTGTATTCTGTATGAGGACAAGTTGTATAACTGTCCATTGATGTATTGTGTTGTATATTGACTCTGATGATGTGATGTAATGTATAAAATGATATAGTTCTTGATTTAAAGATTATTCATCTATCGATTATATGTTTTTCCGCTGCGAATGTGAGATTCTGATATTGTTTCTGTTGTTTCTTCTTTCTTTTTCTTCTGTCTTCATCTACCTCTTCTTTTTAACCATAACAATTCGGTTTTCGACATTCGATTGCTCGACAGTTGATACAGTGGACGTATTAATGTCGACTTTCGAGCGTCGAAAAGTCGAAACGTTACAAGTGGTTTCAAAGCATATGGTTAAGCGGTAACCTTGGTTTTGTTGGGTGTTACTCATTAGAGATAGAGTCAGTAGTACTCTAGAATGAGTGTGAGTGTAATAATAGATATGAGCGCGTATTTGTTAGTGAACATGAAATTGTTTTGTATTGTGTTGACTTATCGGATGATTGTTAATAGATTCTGGTCGGTGCAGTCTAGCTAACTGTAATCGTAAGGGTTTCTAAACTCTTAAACGAGATGAACCAACACAGTATCATTTTAAATTGGGTAAATGAAATAATTTTACCTCGATTATATTTTGTATATAAGGAAATAATTTTTCAGAATTATTAAAGTGTATATAAAATTGAATTGTTTGGTTGTTGAAAATGTAAGAATATATATATGAGTTAATAAAAGTTGTTTGAATAATCCAAATAAAAACAACAATTGTAAAATAATGAAGTATATAAGCAGATGAATTATTAAGTATGGAATTATAATTAATATGATTTACAATTGTGAAATAATCTTGTATAAGTGAAGTAAAATAGTGAAATTATATGAGAAAAAGATTTATAAATGTGATTTATAAATAAAAGGAAATTTTGAAAGAATAAAAAGCACTGAATTCACTATTGTTGCTGGGAAATAATAAGGGTGATGACTGCAGCATCATCAGTATCATTTTCGAGTTTCTATGTGATTGATTTGCTACCAATAGTAAATTGAAATTTTGTTGTGTTAAACAAATTTGAAATTAAAATCCAAGTTGTAATTGATAAATATAAGTGAAATGAGTTTTGAACTTATAATATGAGATGATAAATTTAACTTTGGTAAAGTTGAAATGAAATTGAGTTAGCATAACCAAATATATGATGTGAATTTAACTAAAGGAAAGTTAAATAAATTGAATTGGATTTATAAGTGGAAATTTAAGTTAAGTTAAACACATGATGTTTAATTGGAATATAACTTAAGTGATATTAAATGAAGTTGATTTTGGTGTCGAAGTAAAAATATTAAAGTGAATTAAATGGATTGAATGTTAATCAATCGAATGTGAATAAATTGATATCGAATAATGGATGTAAGTATTAATTCACTAAAAGCTAATAAATTGGAAGTTGAATTATTAAATGGAAGTTGAATAATTGAATGGAAGTCAATTTAATATTGTTAACTCCTATTTTAAAGTGACCTAAAATATAAAGCGACCTAGCGACCTATAAGCACTCTGCGACCTAACGACCTAAAGACTCTGTGACCTAACGACCTAAAGACTCTGTGACCTAACGACCTAAAGACTCTGTGACCTAACGACCTAAAGGACTTAGCGACTTAACGACCTACTAGTTATAACGAGATAGCGACCTAAAGGGAGGAGCGACCTAACTCCAGAAAGAACCTAACGACCTAGAGGATGGAGCGACCTAACTGTCAACATGGGACAACAGTAACCCACAGTAGAGAGGCAACACGACCTATGACCTATCTTAGGTCGTCCACGACCTAAAAATCCTTATGCTGCTTATGCTGCTTTTCCCTAAGTCGCTCACCACTCCCACTAGGTCGCCAACGACCTATGCCTTGTCAATATGTTCAAATGATCCAGAGCAAACTATTAAGTCGTAGCCTATGCTTCTTAGGTCACCCGCGACCTACAACCTACTCTTAGGTCGTTCACGACCTACGACCTAACTCAGAAATCTCCCTATAAATACAACACCAACTCCTACTTCAAAGGGGACTTTTTTCTCATTTGAGAAACGCCGATACTCAGCTGCTTTCTCGACTCACCCAACACATTAAGCACTCCAAACACCGAAGACACTTCAACGAACTTCAAGAGAGGATCAAACGCATTTAACATGAATTCGAAAGCTTCTTCTCCATAGAAGTTCTAGCTACTCGTCTAAAGTGTGTTGTAATCAAAGTGTATTGTAAAGTGTTGTAACCGAATCATCAATAAAGAAGATAAAGTGGATGTAGGCTTAATTTCGAGCCGAACCACTATAAAATTGCTATCTCTTTACTTTTCTGCTATTTTTTGCATATTTCTAGTTCCCGTACCAATGGGTGGTGCTTTCACATAATTCACACACACACCGGGGTGTTAACGTTCAATTTTTAGCATTAACATTTTGGTGCTTTCACTGAGAACCCAACTCAGGAATATTCTCACCATTGATCCGCAAAAGTTTGTTGAAAGAATCTCTCTAAAGACCAGAAGTCTATCTGAAATCATGGCTCCTGGTAGATCTACAAGATCCGGAAATGCTAATGACAGGGCTGATTCTTCTCCAGCGCCAAATCAGGCAACTCCTACCGTTGGAGTCACAAGGGCTGAGTTAGACGATGTAGTATCTATATTATACCAACAAATTGAAGCTCAAAACGCTTTAATGATGGACAGATTAAACACTCTACTTGGGGCAAATAGACAACCAGAAAACAATGAAACAGCCTTCGCTGAAGATGCTCATAATTCCCAAGAGAAAGATATTCCTCAAAGAGCAGTTGGCACCGCCGGAGTGTCACCTTTCCAAGCTGAAGGTTCAAGGCCGCAGCCAACTTCCGAAGGAATTGCTGACGTCTGCCCGACGATGCCTTTGAACAATGAGGAGTACCTATCAGGGATGGTTCGCCGAATCATGAAAGAGAGCATGCAGAGGGAAGAAAATGAGAACGACTTGGGATTTGCTCCAAGCAAGACTCCATTTACGGAAAGGATCCTGAAAGCAGAATTTCCAAAGAAATTTGTACCTCCTACTATCCCGGCCTATAGGTGGACAAGTGACCCAAACCAATTTTTATACAAGTATGACTGGCATATGACCGGTGCAAGAGCATCAGATGAGATTAAATGCCGATATTTTCCAGTGTACTTGGAAGGAGTGTATCTACTTTGGTTCACGAAGCTACCAGTTCGGTCCGTAGATCAATTCTCTGAATTAATTCGAAAATTCAAGGATCAGTTCAGGTTGTATGCTTCAAAAGCTATGGATATAATGTCACTGTCCAGCCTCGAACAAGTGCCCGGAGAATCTATCAGATCTTCTTAAACCGTTTCAATATAGCCCTAGCCGAAGTGGATAATGCCGAACCACGTATGATCCTGACTTACCTGATGCGAGCCATCAACAAATCAAGTGAATTCGGAAGATGGTTAAAAATGAAGGAGCCAAACTCACTTGAGAAATTCTATAAGAAGGCTGACGAATTCATGCGCCTAGAAGGCCTTTCTGCACCAGCAAAAGTGGTTGTTGCCGAGGTCAAGAATAATGATCTTGCTTCTAACAGAAGAGAATCTGGGAACCAGAAAAGGGAAAATGACGGAGGAAAGAAACAGGGGAATGAAAAGAAACCTCGCCGCTTTGATCCTTCAGATTTTACTCCTTTAACTGATACACCATAAAATATCTTCTTCGCAACATAGGATGTTGTCAAGTATCCCAAACCACCTGAGATGGGGAGAGGAGCAATGCATAATGGGAGATTCTGTCGATTTCACAATCAACCTGGCCATGACACTAACCAATGCCGCCAGTTAAAGAATGTGATTGAAGAGTTGTTGAAACAGGGTAAACTACAATAATATGTGAAGAAAAACGGAGTCGACCCAACCTCATCCACTCAGGGGCAACAACTTCATGCCCATCAATCTGGCTCTGGCAACAATACTGCAGTGTAAGAATCCGAAAAGCTTGTCATTAATGTTGTCACAGGAGTTCCACATCCAGGAAGCAGAAGTTAGGACGACTGCTAACTACCCACAAAAACTGCAGCTGGGGCATCTTCCATTCTCTCTGGCATATGAATCCAAAACTATGAATCCAGTGGAAATGGAAATTCAATCAGAAGATTCTGGAACAATAATCACTTGCATCCAATTTTTACTTAACAGCATTGCTTAAATTTGTAAAATGATGATGGATGTATAACTCTTGCATTGTAAACCACTGAGGAATCAGTGTGAATCAATAATAAAGAACTATAAATCTTGTGTTCTCTAATACTATAAAATTCCTGTCTCATTTTGATATGCAAGTATCTTTAAAATATTGCTAAATGTCGATTTAACATTGCAGGCTATCAAAGCAAAGCTTACCTATTCAACACATCACGAAGCCAAGCGATTCCTACAAATCACTCAACAAATGTCAAGTCATAAAAGTTCCAAAACTCAGCTCTTACAAAAGAAGTGCTACTCACAAACAGTTGATGATTCCACCAAAGCGGGAACCTTCCTAACAAGAAGGTACCAGACCTTTGCTAACTAATCGTGATCGTTTATGCAAATGAACATCCGGTAAAGTAGCTTGCGTCTGCCCCGTGGATACACTCAACAACAAAGTACACTTTTTAGGCAAAAAGCAAACAACTTGCAAAAGAATGTGACATATACTTGAAGTGATAACGAGGAATCGCTAAGAAGCTGATGGTGGAAGGACACGAGACCAAAATTGCTTCTCTTCGGAGACCAAAATTGCTTCTCTTCGGAGACCAAAATTGCTTCTCTTCGGAGACCAAAACTGCTACTCTTCGGAGTCCAAAGGCTACTCCTCCGAGTTCACGTGCTACTCTTCGGAGTCCATGCTACTCATCAGAGTCCTCGTGCTACTCTTCGGAGTCCAACTGCTACTCTTTGGAGTCCATGCTACTCCTCAGAGTCCTTGTGCTACTCTTCGGAGTCCAACTGCTACTCTTCGGAGTCCAAATGCTACTCCTCCGAGTTCACGTGCTACTCTTAGGAGTCCATGCTACTCCTCAGAGTCCTCGTGCTACTCTTCGGAGTCCAACTGCTACTCTTCGGAGTCCAACTGCTACTCTTCGAAGTCCAAATGCTACTCCTACGAGTTCACGTGCTACTCTTCGGAGTCCATGCTACTCCTCAGAGTCCTCGTGCTACTCTTCGGAGTCCAACTGCTACTCTTCGGAGTCCATGCTACTCCTCAGAGTCCTCGTGCTACTCTTCGGAGTCCAATTGCTACTCTTCGGAGTCCAAATGCTACTCCTCCGAGTTCATGTGCTACTCTTCGGAGTCCATGCTACTCCTTAGAGTCCTCGTGCTACTCTTCGGAGTCCAACTGCTACTCTTCGGAGTCCAAATGCTACTCCTCCGAGATCACGTGCTACTCTTCGGAGTCCATGCTACTCCTCAGAGTCCTTGTGCTACTCTTCGGAGTCCAACTGCTACTCTTCGGAGTCCAACTACTACTCTTCGTAGTCCAAATGCTACTCTTCCGAGTTCACGTGCTACTCTTAGGAATCCATGCTACTCCTCAGAGTCCTCGTGCTACTTTTCGGAGTCCAACTGCTACTCTTCGAAGTCCATGCTACTCCTCAGAGTCCTCGTGCTACTCTTCGGAGTCCAACTGCTACTCTTCGGAGTCCAAATGCTACTCCTCCGAGTTCACGTGCTACTCTTCGGATTCCAAATGCTACTCCTCTGAGTCCTCGTGCTACTCTTTGGAGTCCACAAGCCCTCTTCGGAGGCACACTTCACCAAGTTGAAGTGGCAAACCAAAGCCCTCTAACGAGGCACAAGCCCTCTTCGGAGGCACAACTCTTCGGAGGAGCCCTCTCCCGAGGCACAACAAAAAAGCCCTTCCCAAAAGCGTATCAAACAAGCCCTCTTCGGAGGCACAAAGCCTTCTTCAGAAGCACCAAACAAGTGAAGCCTTTTAAACAAGGCACATCCAAAAAACTTTGTTGATGGAACCACTAAAGGGGTACCTTCTAAAAAAGAAGGTTCCAGGCCGCAGCTGAATACTTACGATTATTTGTACAAACAAATATCCGGTAAAACAGCTAACGCTAGTCCCATGGACCCATTCAACAATGAAATACAACTTTCTGACAAACAGATCAAAACATTCTTCAGAAGCTCGCTTCACTGCGTAAGGGAATCCACTTTTCAACAAATAAAAGTGATCATCCCTGAAAGTAGAAGTGTTCTTTGAAAAGAAGGAGAAAGAAAAACTTCTCCGATACAAAGCGTATTCTATTAAAAGAAGAATAATATTTCCTCAAAATGGAAGAATTATTCTCTAATATAAGAGTACAAGTCTTTTCAGAAAATTGCAGTAAGCCGTGGTATGGGGCATATAGCTATATTAATAAAAACAACGCTCAAACATCATACCACGAGCTCACTGCAATATCATATAAAGTACGTAAAGAAACTTGTGCAAAAACACAGAATAAATGCGTTCATACATATACTAACAAGAAATTGTATAAGTAAAAAGAACCATTTTATTCTATACTATGAAATTTTTGTACATATGCAGGTTTCAACAAGCGGAGGCCGGTATCCGCACAATCTCCGGTTAGTACATGCAAAAAGCAAAAAGCAAAATAAGAAGCAAAAAGTCCAGCTCATTACTCCTTCTTCCCGCCACCTTTAGAGCTCTTGCCCGGCTTAATGACTAGTTTCGGAATCCGGCGTGGACGGGTCGGGGAAGAAGGAGAAGAAGGTGTTGCTGGATCTTCTTCTACTTTGTCTTCACCAGCAGAAGCACTTTTCTTCTTCTTCTTCGTAATTGTGCGCTTCCCCTTCTTCTTTGAAGAAGACTCACTGCCCGGAGTGATTAGCTCAGATAGCTTCGTGTCGTCATCATAAGGCTCTGGAGTCTTCTCGCCTTCTTCAAGTTCCCCAACCTTCTGCTGTTGCGAAGCAGGTGGATCGTCCAAGCCTTGAAGGGTTCCTATTTGTTCTTCCTACGATCCCGGCTGAGAAGCAGGAGTGACTTGAAGGGATGGAGGAGGAACAGCTGGAAGGGGAGAAGTTTGCGCAGCATTCAGTGTTTCCGCTACAGTAGAAAAGAAGTTAAAATCAGTATTCTCCGAAAAAAGAGAAGATATTGGCTCATCGAGACTTAAATGACAATCGAGAAATTCATCAAACTCGGTTGAAGCAAACAAGTAGTCCGCTTGACTTGGTTCAACGTTGAAGTTACCTGGAGAAGTTGGCTTTGTAATATCAATCGCATAAGCTTGTGCTTCGGCGCTTTCTTCGCCTTCATCTCCGCCCTGTGCAGTTGTAATCTCGGTTACGATTTTAGCATGAGGCGGAGAATGGGAACTGGAACCTATGGTATCAACGTCGGTCGTAATCGAAGTATGGACGGGGGCATTTAAAGGGGCTTCCTCCCCTGGATGCTCCTCTTCCGTCGATCCGGATCGCACTTTAGCAAGTTGCTCCTTCCTTTTGGCTAAAGCGGCACGAGTTTCATCATCAAAATAATGCGCCTCAAGGACTGCTTTGTCATAGCCAGCACCTCCGAGCATATCAATTGCGGCTTCCCACACTTCAGCCAAAGTAATTTCATATGTAGGGCCCAAAAAGGAGAGACTACCATGCCCCAGGACGCTGTGCAAGTAAAAGTCGAATAAAGTAGAGCTGACATTGGCTTTCGTAGCCTCATGAGATTCCTCGGCTGCAACTTGGCCGACAACTGCCTCATCATGCTCTTTTTCAACTTTAGAAAGTCGAGCTTTTAGCGCTGCAATCTCCAGGTCTTGGGAGTTAACTTTTTCCCGCAGCTGAGAAGTATCCTTGCGATATTTTTCAATTACATGCCGCTCTGCCTCAAGTTTCGTCTCAGCATCTCTCTGAGCAGCGTGTGCATCTCACACTTGTTTTTGGAAGACCTCTTCTTTTTGAGAATGCGAAGCAGAAGAAGTGGCAAGCTCTTCCTTGAGCTTCTTCACTTCAGACTCAAGTCTCGCGTAATCATCAGCGATGCTTGTCATTTCTACATCATGCTGCTTACAAATTTTATCCCACTCCGACTTGTCATTCTCCATAGTCAACATGGCTTCGAGGTTCAAGCGATAAACTCTTTGAAGTTCGTCGACAAGTTTCTGCCAGCCAGACAACCTCTCAATATCGAGTTTGACAGCATCAAGGTTTCTTAACATAGCTTTCTTATCAATCGGTACCAAGTCTAAGTCGAAACACACTCCCTTTAAACACCAATTTGGGAATCGGTTTTGATGTGTGGGTGGAGCATCCTTTACTTGATACTGAGGCCTATTGATAATTGTGTGAATGTCAGTCTTCTCAAGAGCAGAAGAACCGGAGGGGATGTCAAGGGAAATAGAAGCAGCAGTCTTTTTAGAAATTGCAGACGCATCCTTTTCGCTGAATTTGGTCCGTTTGCTTGGATCTTCAGCAACGTGACCTTTCCCTTTAATGTCATAAGACTTCCTTTTATGAGAATCATCATCTCTTTGGGATAAATCATGTCGTTCATCTCCTCTCCTGTGGCGCTCCTCATAGTCTCGCCTTTCACGAGCTTTTCTAACGGTTCTTTCTTCATCGGATTCCCTATTGACAGGGAGATAGCGCCTGTAATCATAAGTGTTGCGGCTTCCATGGCGTTGGAAATTATCATAATACGAGCCACTTCGCCCCATCGTAGAATCTGAAAGTGAAAAAAGACAAGTCTTAGAAATTTCCAAGGAAAGGAATTTAAGTGCATTTAAGTGCCGAAAAATTCTAAGTGTGTGTGGCGTGTAAACTATGTGCGTCGAGCTACAAACCACTCTTCGGCTTGGGGGTAACGTCAACTTTGCAGCTGGCGTTAACTCTTGAGTTGATGGAGTTTGCTGCAAGGCGGATGTCGCCTCAATTGCTGAAGAAATAACTTTGGTAGTAATAGGGCCATCCTTAAAAAGCTCTTGTGAAGTTATCATTAAGTCGCTTAGATCATCAAAAGTATCTCCACCGTCCTGCTCAGCGAAGTCTTCTTTTTTAACTCCTTCTTCAATTACTAGGGAAAGTGTAATTTTGCTAGACGATCCCGCAATATCAACAGAAGTAGAACACTTCACCAATGCCGGCTCTACAGCAGGTTCTCCCAGTGCAGTTTCTTCTGCAGAAACTGGGGCATTTGATGTCTCTGCTTGAGAACCGGGAGCAGCTAATATTTCAAACTCGGAACAAGACACTTCACGAATCTGGGTAGATCGGGAGGAGTGTAAAAGTCTGAACTGATGCAGAAACTCGTCTTTCAGCAAAAATTTAGCGCTTCTCTCTTCAGCAGCAACATCACTCAAAGTTTCAAGGGTCGGCTTATGGATGGGATCCCTAAGCAGAGGAGGAAGTGCTACAAAAAGTGAAGAACAAAGTTAAGCATTTGACAATTCGAGTTTCGAGAAGTTCAGAAAATGAAGTAAATGGAGAAAGGTAATCTTACTTCCGACTCTCCAGACGGCATAGAATCCCGGGGGACAGCGAACAAAGAAGAATTGACTTAAAAACCTGTATGCACTCTCGGGCAAGTCCAGAATCAACTTACAGTTTCTAGCACCTCTTACAAGTATAATTGAAGGGTGGTCTTTGTTCTTCGCAAAGGTGCACAAATAGCAAATCTCTTCAAAGCTTGGAAGGTGATCGAGCGTCCTCCTGAACAGCACACACAACCCCATCAAGATGGCATAACCATTGGGGTGTAGCTGGAAGGGAGAGATAGTCAATTGAAGAAGAAGATGTCGAAGAAAATCATTAAAGGGAGGAATAGCTCCACTTAAGCACATTTGACGATTAACTGCGACAAAACCAAGAGGTGGCCTATCAGCAGTATCGCTTACTCCAGGAAACAAAGCGTCTGCTTCGGAAATACCGAACTGGATACACAACTGACGAAAAACTTTGTGGCTCAAAGTGGTCGACATTTATTCCGGGGGATCAATCAGTGGGTTAGCAATTGGAAAAATCTCCCCAGCTTGTCCTGCTTCTTCTTGTTGAGAAGTCATTCTACACAAGGAACTGGATATTCAAATATGAAGGTGCAAGTTTCCTAAAAGTGTGAAGTGCTGTGTAATACTAGTAAAATAACAAGTAAATATAACTGGAATCAAATTAGTTGATATTTGTCAATTATAGAGTTTCAGGGCTTGTTATTATAAGTACAAGTACAGTGTTGATGCAAACAAATCAGCTTTAGTTGATTATTTTAGCTTTGCTTTAATACTTCACTTGAACTTGTTAATTCACAGCATCTCATTCACATAAGTTCATTTAAGTTGATTATTCTTTGTCGACTAATCTGTCATTCGATGTGGGCAGTCAATGATAGTATATTCATCCCATTTTTCTGCAAATGTTGTACTTAATAGGTTGACAGCTTTAAAAGTTAAAATAATCTACAAAGAAGTACAACAGAATTCAAGTCCAAACAGTTCAAGTCCAAACAATTCAATCAAGTCTTCTCAGAATTTCAAAAATCTTAGGTCGTCCAGCGACCTAGCATAGGTCGGAGCTTCCTTAGGTCGCACTGTGCAAGTTAAAAGGTTCAAGGCAATGCAGATTTGTTTAAGTCCTAACTCGGCCGCGACCTAAAGCCTATGCCGCAAAAATTAGGTCGTTAATTTGTTAAGTCGCTCAGCTATCATTCAAGCAGTTTAGCTCGCAAGACTTAGGTCGTGCAAGCCTTAGGTCGTTCAACGACCTAGCATAGGTTGGAGGTTTCCTTAGGTCATAAGGGTCCTTAGGTCGTGAGTTATTTTAAGTCACTCGAATTCACTAGGTCGCTAACTTCCTCTCCACGCAATAACTCACCAAACCCGATAACCCGCTATCAACTACACAAAGAAATCCATCGTCCTCTTCGCGAAATTCATCATCTCTTCACAGCACCAAATCACCCGAAAAGCAATTCAAAACATCTCCAATCCATCATAGATTCAATGCATTACCGTGCCTACATATCAAACGGCGATCAAAAGTCGATTGCAACAATTCAAAATGTAGCACGCCACATGGAATTGGGCTAAGGTCGTAAAATGGGGGTTCATAATTCAACGGTGATTATGGTGGGATGAAGATCGAATTCACTTACGAGGTATAATGGTATGGATGAATCGGTAACTAACTGGGGTTGAATTCGCCCTTTGAAGTTCGAAGATTCGTCAATGGCAGAGTGGAAAATCGAAGCAGTAAGGTAGGGAGGAAGAAGGGACCTAACAGTTTATATGGGGCAAAAAGAAGAAGACGAATAGGCACGCGAGTTAGCGAATGTTTTAGGTCGCTCACGACCTAGCAGAGTTAAGATCGAAGCACACGACCTATGACATAGGCCTGTACTTCGAGGGGCAAGTGTTAACTCCTATTTTAAAGCGACCTAGCGACCTATAAGCACTCTGCGACCTAACGACCTAAAGACTCTGTGACCTAACGACCTAACGGCTCTGTGACCTAACGACCTAAAGACTCTGCGACCTAACGACCTAAAGGACTTAGCGACTTAACGACCTACTAGTTATAACGAGCTAGCGACCTAAAGAGAGGAGCGACCTAACTCCAGAAAGAACCTAACGACCTAGAGGATGGAGCGACCTAACTGTCAACATGGGACAATAGTAACCACAGCAGAGAGGCAACACGACCTACGACCTATCTTAGGTCGTCCACGACCTAAAACTCCTTATGCTGCTTTTCCCTAAGTCGGTCACCACTCCCATTAGGTCGCCAAGGACCTATGCCTTGTCAATATGTTCAAATGATCCAGAGCAAACTATTAAGTCATAGCCTATGCTTCTTAGGTCGCCCGCGACCTACAACCTACTCTTAGGTCGTTCACGACCTAACTCAGAAATCTCCCTATAAATACAACACCAACTCCTACTTCAAAGGGGACTTTTTGCTCATTTGAGAAACGCCGATACTCTACAGCTTTCTCGACTCACCCAACACATTAAGCAGTCCAAACACCGAAGACACTTCAATGAACTTCAAGAGAGGATCAAACGCATTCAACATGAATTCGAAAGCTTCTTCTCCATAAAAGTTCTATCTACTCGTCTAAAGTGTTTTGTAATCAAAGTGTATTGTAAAGTGTTGTAACCGAATCATCAATAAAGAAGATAAAGTGGATGTAGGCTTAATTTCAAGCCGAACCACTATAAAATTGCTATCTCTTTACTTTTCTGCTATTTTTTGCATATTTCTAGTTCCCGTACCAATGGGTGGTGCTTTCACATAATTCACACACACACCGGGGTGTTAGCGTTCAATTTTTAGCGTTAACAAATATCAACCAATTGGAATTAAAAAGTATTAAACCTAATTGAAGGTAAACAAAGTAAATTTAATAACTTGGTTGTGTTGAATATACATTGATTGTTATATGATCGTTGGTTGATTGTATATAGTATTCATTAAGTGTTAATGAAATTGAATTGAAAAAAAATTGAAAGCTATGAAATTGGATTTAAATTGAAAGTGAACCAACTTGAATTTAAATTAGTGAATGTAAACAAATTGAAAATGAAGAAATGAATGGTTTTGAATGTGAATTGGTTGTAAACAATTACAAGTTTTGTTGAAATCATATAAGTTGCTTATAAACCTTGTTTAGTATGCATTTCTTTTAATATGCATGTGTTGTAGTTGTTTAAAAGAGTAAAATGTTAATAACTTCATATATAGGTCACTTACGTGTTTAAATTGAGTAAGTACAGGTACCGGGGCTGCCGTTCGGCTTACTTGGTTGCGCTTATATCCTAAATAAATAACTGCTTTGCTTAAAAATGCTAAAAAAGGTACGCCTACGCAATAAAAATAGGAAATATGAACAGTTTTTCTGCTTTTCCGACCGTGTGGGTCGATGTATATATATTTATGTCTATTGTGATCCTACTACGATCGAACCGCTCAAAGGAGACTATGGCGAATTTTTCTGAAAATTTAAGGCGTTAGAAAATTTTCGGGTAATTTTGGAAAATTTGTGAAAACTAAATTTTGGATTTGGAGTTAAAAGTTAAACGATATAGTTTGTTTTGAAAAGTATAAACAAGTATAGATTAGAAAAACTTATTAAAGTTTTTGAAAGAGTTTAACTATTGGATTTTGGGGAAGTTGTACACTTAAGTGATTTTGAAATCTAATGTGAACGATTTGTTTGAAAAGTTAATGAATTTGGGGCATTTTTCTTACTTGGCAATTTCGAGGACGAAATTCTTTTAAGGGGGGAAATTGTAACGACCCAGAATTTCTGCCATTTGAAATTCGTATATTTAATTGATTTTAAGTATTAACAAGAAAGATTTGTAAGTCGAATAAATTTTATTTCAAATATAAAGATTTAATTGGATAATTAAATCGACAATTTAATATTTGAAATTCAAGAAATAATTGGAAATTGGGTTTAATGTGAATGAAAATGATTTATAAAGTTGTATTAAATCATATTGGAGCTATAATGATGTTATAGAACTTTTAAAATTAAATTTAAAGTTAATTTGTGAAAATTGAATATTTTAATATTTAATTGACGACTAAAAATAGTCATTTTTCAAACAGTCTTGGATTTCGATGAAACCAGTTTCATCGGATCCGTAATGTGAAATTATTGTAAGGTTTCAAAATTCGTGTCAATTGGATTTACGGTTTGTCCGGGGCAAGCCAAAACGCATAGAAATCGTTTTAATCGATTTAATTTTTAATTTATCATTTATTTCCGTAACTCGTACATACGACCGAATTAGCTCCCAAAACACGTTCCATTGTGTCCGGAACGCGGGGTAAACCTTAGAAATGTCAGCCGGCACGTTTGATTTCGAGTTCGAATTTTTTGGAGATGAATAGTGTTTTGTAATTTTCTATATAAGGACTTGCTTTCTTCATTTTGCAAAAGACCCTAGGGTTTCAAGCTTCAGCCGCCACTAAGAATTCTATGGCCAGAAATGTTCAATCCTTCTCCCTCAATTTTACCTCGATCTAAACACTTTTAGCCTTCAATTCCTAAATGAAATTTGTAGAGGGTAGTGAGATCTAAGGGATCAACAGCTATGATCATTTAAACAAAGCGAATCAATGGCAAATTGAGCTCGAACGACCGACGTTCGTATGCGTTTTTTGAGCGAGATTGGCGACCGAGTTTCAAGTGCTACTGGCCGAGGGTGTGTCGCGTGATGGCCGTTCGTTTGAGGGTGTCCGATCATCGTCAAAACGATGGGGGTGGTAGCGAAATATTGGTGGAAGACGGCGACATGGGTTCGATTTTCAATGGAACAAACGCAAAAGGGAAGAAGAATAAACACGTGGCCAGATTTCATCAAGTGAAATGTACGGCCGAGATTTGTATGGATGATAAAGGTTTTAAAAATAAAAAGGAAATTGTGAAATTAATTTTATATATAATCGTATAAACTTTAAAGTTGCGTAACTTTGTCATACGAGGTTAGAAAATTATGAAATGAATTGCGTTGGAATCGTTTCGACGAGCACTACGCAATGGAACTGGTTTGGAGTTGATTGGAGCTAGTGATAATTTTGAGTAAAATTAAACGTGCTTTTAATTTTATTTGGAATAAAATACTACAACTATTATCGGAAACTCAAGGTGAGAACTCCTCACTCAATCGAATTGTGTTTCGATTTAAATTTTAAATAGTTGAATTTAAAATTGTTTGATTGTGTGAATTGGATGATGATTTCTATCTGTTGAATTATAATAGACCCTATACGCCGCATATTAAGAGGAGGTTATTTATTAAAAACATATACCGCGATAATTCCACTGTGAAGTGGAATTGGTATTATATATGTATTTGGAGTTGATTTCCCGCATTATATAGCGGATGAGACCCTATTGCGCCGCATAATAGCGGATAGTATTTTATAAATCCCATATACCGCGATATTCCACATTGAAGTGGAATTGGTATTGTGCTAACATCTGTGGATGCAGGGAAACATGTTGGAGGGATCCAACTAGATTCCTCAAACATTTGGATTTATTTCATATGTTGTGTGTTGATTATTTATAATCTCCGTGTGATTATATTTTGGATTGGAATTTGTTGAAGGCTATAATTTAGCCGAATATATATTTTGGTATCGTTGGATACTAGAAATAAATAAAATTGGATTTTTGAAATTAAAGTTGAAAATTTATCGAAAAATTTATTTTTGAGAATTTGATAAATTTAAAAGGAGTTTTAAAAAGACAAAAGTCTTATTTTTGGACTATATTGATTTAAATTTCAATTTTGGGAAAAAGGCTTAATAAATGGATTTCGAAAATATTGTTTATAAGTTGAAGAATTTATTTAAATTTGGATTTTTAAATAGATTTGAAGAGATAAAGGAATTTATTTTAAAAAGGAAATAATTTGGAAATTCGTTGAAAATTTGATTTGGTGTTTTAAAATGAATTTGGAAATCAATTTTAAATTGATTGATTATGAATTTACCATAACCAGTAAAATATATTCATAGAAATTTATCTGATATAAATTAATCAGATAATTAAATTAATCCTACTTATGGATGTTTGGATTATATTGGATGTTGAATTGTTGATATCTTTGATATGTGATACTTTGTGATATATCCTGATTTGTGCTGTGATCTGAAATTTGTTTATCTGTGATATATATATATATATCTATGATTTGTGAATGAAAGATAAGCGTTATATTTTATACCGCTTATCGAATATATTGTTATCTTTGAATTTGTGATGGTTGAATGTTGTTGCACTATTGTGTTAAACCGTGGGCTACACAATACACACACAAATGTGGATTTCACGTGGAAATCGGTTAAGTCACGGATTTTTATCAATTTTGAAAAATTGAATTTTTGAATCCAAAATAGTTTTGGGATTGGAATTGAAAGTTTTCGAAAATGAGTTTCAGAAATAAAAGTTATTTTAAATAACTTAATAAAAATTGGAATTTAAATCATTTAAAAATTGAAAATTGAATTCAATACTTAAAATTGAATTCGATGATTGGGAATTTTGGTCGAAAAGATTGTACAAGTTATAAAAGGTGCTTATATGGGTTTTTAACCATTTAAAATACGGTTTTGGAAATTTAAATTTATATTCAAGTTTTATACTTGGATGGCTTTAAACTGTGTAATTGTAACCAGTTTTTCCCAAAAACGAAAACTACCTGTTTTCAAATAATAATAGCTTTCATAAAGTGAAAGTATTTCCAATTTGTATCGAAACATTTCAAGTTGAAATGAAATTGTAAATAGTTTGGAAAAACTATGAATTAACCTTTGTGAAGATGATTAAGCTTTATCTTGAAATCAAAGAAGATTTTAAATGGTGTATATTTTATATTATAAAAGACTTGAATTGTGAATAGTTTTGAAAGCTATAAATTAAATCTTAATTTAAAGATTTAATGGGTTAATCAAATTGAAATGGAAATTTATTTGGAAATCTGTGAATGAATCTTTGTGAAACTGGGTAAACTTTGTGATGTAAATCTTTTTGTTTAAAGATTTAAAATGGTAATTTGTTTAAACCATTTAAAGGAAAGGATTTGGGTAATAAGTTGTGACTTAATTGAAATTCCAATATCCATATGTTTTTAAATATTATGCTCACTATTCGGGTTAGCCGGGAAAAGACCTTTGTGTCATATAACCCATTCCGAATTAGTGATACGTCGTGAATGGACAACATTTGAAGACCGGTTTGAAGACCGGGTATTTTCGAAAATGAAAGGACAACCTATCGAATGTCTCTGCACCGAGTTGCTCCGGTATAGAGATTTATATCACTCTTCTTGTGATGGGAAGTCCGGATGTGATTAGTAAATACTCGGATTGCAAGGGCTTCTTTGGAAGTGCCTTCGGTTACGTTCGATCCCGGAACGGACTTGTATGGATGTGTGTCCGACATTACACTTTGAGATGTAAAGCTGGTTTCTATCAAATACATTTTTGTTGGTGGCGGAGAATTTTTTCTCTTAGCTTAACACCCTTCTCCGTGACGTACGAGCTCAGAGGTTATGTAGTTGATGGTTACTAGTGATACATTCCCAATTTGGTAATGTGGCATACGAAGTGCTGTTGATCATTTGTTGATCAAAGCGTGGCTTTGTGAAAAAGCGTGGCTTTGTGGACGAGACTTCGTCGAGCCTCACAACCCGGTAATGGTCGAAAGAGGAATGTTGCAGCAAGGTTGTTAGGGATCGCGCACCTAGAGTATGTCATTTCCTTCTGGGTAAAAGGTGATAGCATGGTATGGAGCCCAGATATTTTACCTATGTTGATGCTACAAATTTATTATACTTTGTGGTTATTGCTTTGTGTTTGAGGATCCTCGGATAAAGGTCGGTAACGACCGGGGGATGGCATAGATTGTGTGTTAGCTACCTAGTTACAGCTGTACAGCGTGAGGTAGCATCGGCCTTGTTTTTGCAGAGATCCGGTTAGGTTCTCGGGGCGTCTTTCCAGAGGCGTTTCCATTTCGGTGTAAGGAAGTTCCTTAGCCTGACCATTTGTTGGAAATCCAAAGAAACAATACGAACCTTGTACGGTTTTAGTTGTATAACCTACTATGGAATGTAGCGGTAACTTGCTATTGAACATAGTAGCTATAGTAGGCATACAATAATGGTTGTATGTTGGCTAAGATTAATATTGTATTTTCGAAAGGCTTTTCACACTATGCACTAGTAATAATATCAAAAGAGTTTTCTTTTGCGTAGTAAGCATGTTTGACTATCATAAGAAGAAATCTCCTCCAATTCTGCGTTTGCATTTGTAACGCCCCACTCCGAGACCCACTGTAACAAAGAGTATTACGGGAGTAATACTGTCTGCTAAAGTGGAGAATAGAGTATAGTGGAAGCGACCATTTGTAATCAAGCTATAACTATCTACTGAATACGTCGAAAGGATGGTATCTATTTTTTTTCAAGTGGTTCGACATATTCAATAAATATTCATAACGAAATTACAATGGCTAAAGACCTATCAGAACAAGCATAGTAATAAATGATAAAACATCATAGAACAGAATCACATAACAGATATAAAATCCCAGAACAATACATCGTCAATACATATCCAAATACTATAAGTGGGTACAAAGCCACTGCCCGCACATGCGAGTCAAAAATATGTACATATCAAAGTCTGAATAATAACAGAGTAGCGGAATAGTGGACAAATAAAAGCGCTATCTATCAGCATAGCAAATAATGTCCAAGCAGAAGCACATAAGCTAAGTCCAGAGTCCTAACCTGAAACAACTTGGTCTGACCCGAGCGAAAACACTCGGATCAGGCTAGCTAAACAATCAGTAATAACTGAGATATATAATAATGCGGTACATAAATAAAGCAGTACTTTTCCTAAGAGAAGAGTATTTTGGACCACATGAATATAATGACGGTCCTTAATCATCAATCAACAGTAAAAATCTCCAAAGAGAATATCAGCACCAAAGTGTTGAATAAATAAAATCGCCTCATATCATCGGCGTAGCCAAAGCTATATAAAGTTGTCCATAGGAAATAATCCCAAGAGTGACCAGGGTCTGTAATCAATGCCCAAGCAAAGATCGATGCTCCAAAGAGCAATGGGGATATACTTAAAAGTCAATGAAATCAAACACTGAAAATCAGTGCCCAGAGACACTGTGAATCCACAAGGTAATCGCACTTACATCGTATGGTTCCATAGAACCAACACCGAATGGCGGTACTCGAATGGATATAAAAATCATCAGATAATACAAGTATAGCACGTGCACCGACCGGAGTCGTTATTGCCAAGTACTGTAGAGTTGTGATCGATCACTCGCACAGATGCGGAACATGCGAGACGGCGATATCCTTCCCAGAAGGATAAAGGCCTAGAGGAACATGCCGAAAAAGAAACTGCTCCATAGAAGAGGTGTCCAGAGACGGTTGCCCAGAGGCGTGGTGACCCAGAGGTCCAGTACTGGCTGCCTAGAGGCTAATGTATCACAAACTTCTTGGAGAGGAACCCGTAAAGTGTTAACAATGAGTCCCATACCCCACGTTCGCACTAAACGGTTTACTAACCAATAGCAAGCTCACACTCCAAATAATAAAAAGTCCACCTCGCATCATCGGTAAACTAGACCCAAAGGTCAAAACGATCAATCGAATAGGTCGGGGATTAACTGGAAAGAAAATACACACGGTTCCATAGGCCGGAGATTTCCTAACCGTTTAAGCACCTTTCCACTTCGCTCGACATGCTAAAAAGTGAGTGTGAGATTTTTATTATAGAAAATAATGGTTCGAAACGGATTTATAATTGATTTTGAGAACACTTAAAAACTGCTTTTGAAAACTCTCCTATTATGGAGTAAATAGTTTACTAATTAAAAATAATATTATATAATAATTTCGAAAGCCATTTCGGAGCGAAAAATCCTTTTAAAACCTTTTTATAAGGCCCGTGTACAAAATCCAGAGACAAATCTCAAAGAAATCGATAAAACCAGAAAATCATTGAAAATATTCTAAGTGTTGGAAAATAGTCCAAAACTGACACGAACCCAAGTTCGGAAAATTATTCGGACTAGCAGACTGAATCTGAATGGCATGAAAATTAGTAGGAACGTAGTCCGACATTCCTACTTCAGAACGCAAAAAGAATTACTCGATTCCGAGTTGAAACGAAGGCGTAGAGACGTTCCAAAGTCGGACACAGAAACATGAAATGCACTGTTTTGCACAGCGATCTGGGTTCAACTCTGACAGGAAATTCGAAGGGTCTAATGAACTCAGATGATGACCAAACTTTCCAGATACGGATTTCATAACTCCATCTTTCCAACGAGACCAAAATCGTCAAATTCCGACTAGCGGCTCAAAAGTTATGACCAAAATAGTTTCAGTTTCATCCATAGAGCTAATATGTGTATCGCTCTCGGGAAGATAGTAGAAAAATCAATTTTTGACCTAGTTAGACTCAAAATGACAGAAAACCCACTGGACAAAAATTGTAGCATAGGTTTTATGCTTTCCGGAACATTCAAAATTATCTAATTCAGATCAAAAACGAGAGAGATACATGCAAAACAATATCAGATTGAAACTCAAGATAACTTGTTAAAGACAGAATTGGTCTTTTGTCTTTGAACGCATTTCAGGTCTTCTAAATGGCAAAATTACAGAAAACTCACTGGACAAAAATTGTAGCATATGTTTAAACTTTCCGGAACATCCAAAATTATCTAATTCGGATCAAAAACGAGAGAGATACATGCAAAACAATATCAGATTGAAACTCAAGATAACTTGTTAAAGACAGAATTGGTCTTCTGTCTTTGAATGCATTTCAGGTCATCTGAATGGCAAAATTATAGAAAACTCACTGAACAAAAATTGTAGCATATGTTTTAACCTTTCCGGAACATCCAAAATTATCTAATTCGGATCAAAAACGAGAGAGATACATGCAAAACAATATCAGATTGAAACTCAAGATAACTTGTTAAAGACAGAATTGGTCCTCTGTCTTTGAACGCATTTCAGGTCATCTAAATGGCAAACTACAGAAAACTCACTGAACAAAAAGTGTTCCTTATTGAATCTAGTTTGTAGCAAAAAAATCCTGACCAAAAACGGATGAGAAATGAAGAAGTTATGCCTGATTTCGTTTCAGCTACAGTTCCAAAACGAAAATTATAGAAGCATCAAGTAAAAAAGGATTTAGCTAGCAATTTTACCTCAACCAATATAGCAAGCAACTTGTGTGCACACCCGAAATGAAAGCAAAGATGATCAAAGAGCTATGATCCACATGTTACATAATAAAACATGTGTTACTAAATGATTACTGAAATCAAAAGATGATTAAACACATATTAGAAGAGGTTTTTAGCAATATACCTCTCTAGAAAGCAACAAAGACTACTATAGCATCAACCCAAGTTAGCAAAAGATGATTAGGAGGCTATAAGATCAAAAAAACACATAAAACATGTGTTACCAAATAAATTTCAGAAATGAGAAAGATATAAAAACGGATTTGAGGTAGGTATTTGCATTACCTTTGCATATAATGACCTGCATAAGCTAAAACTAGAAGGAGATGAAGATAGAGGCTATTTTTGTTAAGAAAGCTTTAGGAAATGATTAGGGTTTTGATTAGGGATGAATGAATGAGGTTTGGAGAGTTTGAGATAATTTATAGAGGAGGTTTAGGGTGGGTTATTGGGTTAGGTTTAGTAACCCAATAAGAAGAGAGTTATTTACATGTTTTCCAAAAATTAGTCTAAGTGTTCATATATGTTTATAAAACTCATTTTTCTTATCCAAACCCGTTTTAAAATCTCTCCTAAAATATTTAACTTTCCAAAATAACATTTTATCCTCATTTTAAAATCCCATATTTCCCATTTAATTAAAATAGCCTTTTTCAAATAAATTTTGTTATTCAAAATCCTTTTATGCTTCATTAAAATAAATAAAAACCCTAACTTTTATTTATTAATTGGTAATGCAAATCCCGGGTTGTTACAGACTCCCCCCCTTAAGAAAATTGCGTCCCCGCAATTCCTTAAGATAGATGTCGTCTATAACGTCAAATCCCCAAAAGAAGTGATAGAGATAAAATAGAGAATTCTCACCCACAGAAGAAGATGGAAAGCCAGGATAAGAGCGTTCGATAGATTCTCTAGTCTCCCAAGTGCAGTCCTTAGGATTCGGTGACCATTGAATCTTCACGAGAGGAACCTCTTTGTTGCGAAGGCGTCTAACCTTCGAATCAAGCACACGAAGAGGTTGCTGCTACAAAGATAAATCAGGTAAGATCTCTAAATCAGGCACAGCATGCGGCTCAATGATAGAATCAGGATCGCGGACACACATGCAAAGCTGGGAAACATGGAACACGTCGTGCATTCTAGAGAAGTGAGCAGGTAGAGCCACACGATAGGCCACGGGGCCGATGCGTTCCGTAATAGGAAATGGTCCAACATAGCGAGGAGCCACCTTCCCTGTAGAGCTGAAACACACAACCCCTTTCATAGGAGATATCCGAATAAAGACATGATCACCAATGGAGAACTCAAGAGGCTTCCTACGGTTGTCCGCGTAGGATTTCTGATGGTTCTGCGCCTCTTTCATTCTCTGACGAATAAGAATAATCTTCTCAGAAGATTCCTGAACTAAATCTGGACCAAGAAGGAGCTTCTCGCCAGATTCTAACCAACACGCAGGAGAACGACATGGCCTTCCGTAAAGAGCCTCGAAAGGAGCCATGCCAATACCAGACTGAAAGCTGTTGTTGTAGGAGAACTCTACAAGCGGTAAGTGATCCTCCCAACTACCTCCGAAATCCAGAATACAACAGTGCAAAAGATCCTCTAAAACACGATTCACCCTCTCCGTCTGACCGTCGGTCTGAGGATAAAAAGCAGTCGAGAGATTCAGCTTTGAGCCCAAAGCTGACTGTAGGCACTTCCAGAAGTGACTAGTAAAGATAGTGTCTCGATCACAGACGATAGAGCTAGGAATGCCATGAAGTCAAACGACTTCCTTCACATATAGCTTGGCAAGCGGAGGAGCAGTCCGAGTGGACATAATAGGAATGAAATGTGCTAATTTGGTCAAGCGATCGACTATGACCCAAATAGAAGTATGGCCTGACCTCGATCGAGGTAGACCGTCAATAAAATCCATGGATATCTGATCCCATTTCCACAATGGAATCTCTAGCGGCTGAAGAAGACCAGATGGACGCTGATGCTCAGCTTTGATCTGTTAACAAGTCATGCAACGGCATACATAACTTGCAACATCACTCTTCATGCCCTCCCAATAAAATAGGCGACACATGTCGGCATACATCTTACTCGACCCGGGATGTATAGTGTACTTAGTGCGGTGACACTCGTCTAGAATGTCGCGCCTAAGTGATAAATCAGATGGTACCAAAATACGGTTCTTCATGCGAAGACACCGATGAGAATCAATAGAATAATCCAATAATGTCACATCACTAGATCCCGACTCAAGGAGATGAATATATCGCAACAAGCCTGGATCCTGCTGCTGAGCATGGGCAATGCGATCCAATAGAATAGGTCGAGCTTCCAAGCTGAATAACAAGATCTGAGGATCAGAAGATGGAGCTCGATCTCGAATATCACAAATAGAAAGAGTCTCAAGAATATCCCACTCGGCTATCATCATAGAAACTACTACCGAGTGTTTGCGACTGAGTGCATCAGCCACACGATTACCCTTGCCAGGGGTATACTGAATGTCTAAGTCATATGAGGCGAGAAACTCAAGCCATCGCTACTGCCTCATATTGAGATCCTTCTGACTGAATAAATACTATAGTGACTTGTGATCGGTGTAAAGAGTGAAGCGTTCGCCTAATAGAAAGTGGCGCCACGTCTTCAAAGCAAAGACGATAGCTGCCAACTCAAGATCATGAGTCGGATAGCGAACCTCATTCGGACGTAGCTGCCAAGAAGCATAAGCAACTACCCAATCCTTCTGCATAAGCACAGCACCGAGGCCGCTACCACAAGCGTCGGTGTAAACAACAGGATCCTGGTTACTCTCAAGAACCACAAGGATAGGAGCATGAGTGAGAAGTTCCTTCAATCGCTGGAAAGAAACTTCACACTTATCAGACCAAATAAAGTGAACCCCCTTACGAGTCAGAGTCGTGAGGGGAAGTGCAACACGAGAGAAATCCTTGATAAATCGACGGTAATAACCCGCCAGACCAAGGAAGCTGCGAATATCATGAACGTTCTCGGGCTGCTTCCAATTCTAAATAGCTTCGATCTTGGCAGGATCGACAGAAATACCCTCAGATGATACAATATGGCCCAAGAACTTGACCTTGCTCTCCCAAAAATGGCACTTGGAGAGCTTGGCCTTAAGCTGATGCTGACGAAGAGTATCCAAGATTATCCGCAAATGATGAGCATGCTCTGCCTCGGATCTAGAATAAATAAGAATATCGTCGATGAAAACCAGAACGAATCTATCGATGTATTCCCGGAATACTCGATTCATGAGATCGACGAAGAAAGCCGGAGCATTCGTCAAGCCGAACGGCATGACCAACCACTCAAAAGAGCCATAACGAGTGCGAAATGCTGTAAGAGGAATACTGTCTTCTGCGACTCGTAGCTGATGGAATCCGGTGGCAAGGTCAAGCTGAGAGAAGACCTTCGCACCGCTCAATTGGTCAAACATGTCATCTATCCGAGGAAGTGGGTAGCGATTTCTGATGGTCAGCTCATTGAGCTTGCGATAGTCAATGCAAAGCCTAAGAGAGCCATCAGCCTTCTTAACGAAGACCACAGCAGCACCCCATGGCGAAGAACTGGAACGAATAAACTGCTTCGCTTCAAGCTCAACTAACTTCTTCCTGAGTTCCTCATTCTATTTAGTAGACATTCTCGTAGGAGGACGCCCAACTGGATGAGAGCCTGGAATGAGATCGATGCGGAACTCAATAGCTCGCTTTGGCGGCAGTCCGGATACTGGCTCGAATACGTCGGGGAAATCCCGAACAACAGGAATACGAGATATGTCCACATTCTCATCTCTTGAATCAAGAGCAAATAAAATAATATCAGAAATCCCAACATCCTGAAGAGCAATAGCTAACGGAGCGGACGAGTCAGGATGACGAAGAAATAATATCCGCTCCGAACAAATGATTTTGGCGTCGTGCTGAACGAGCCAATCCATGCCAAGAATCATATCAAAGCCCAAATACTCCATAACATGGAGATTTGCACGGAAAGAAAAGCCACAAAGATCAATATCTACATCCTCACAGAGCAAGCTAAGGGTCGTGGATCCACCAATGGGATTCACAATCCTTAGTGAAGAAACCAGACAAGTAACATCCAAAGATAAAGTATCAACTAGTTCCTTTGATACGAATGAGTGAGAGGCACCCGTATCAAAGAGAACTCTACAAGATCTACCATGAAATAAAATAGAGCCTTCAAGAACGGAAGGATGTGTATCTTTAGGCTTAGCAGAAGTGGTAGGAGCTTTGGCAGCATTAAGCCTGCCAGGCTTGGCACTAGCTGGAGCAATAGGACAAGCGAAGATCCTGTGTCCCTCCTTCTTGCAGAAGGTGCAATAGAGAGGTTTGGGACACTCTCGAACATATGATCGGTAGATATAGTTAAGCACGATTCAAAGATAGATAATTCATTAAGGAATATTACGGAATATAATAGATTCCTACACATATTCCTAACTTATTTATCTAAAGGTGGATATGTTCAATTTGGATCGTATTATAATGTATTGTACTACGTGTATGTTCTGTGTTTGTTATGCTTAATTCTGATCCTTGGCTCTGATACCAAGTTGTGGCGCCCCACTCTGAGACCCACTGTAACAAAGAGTATTACGGGAGTAATACTGTCTGCTAAAGCGGAGAATAGAGTATAGTGGAAGCGACCATTTGTAATCAAGCTATAACTATCTACTGAATACGTCGAAAGGATGGTATCTATTTTTTTTTCAAGTGGTTCGACATATACAATAAATATTCATAACGAAATTACAATGGCTAAAGACCTATCAGAACAAGCATAGTAATAAATGATAAAACATAACAGAACAGAATCACATAACAGATATAAAATCCCAGAATAATACATCGTCAATACAGATCCAAATACTATAAGTGGGTACAAAGCCACTGCCCGCACATGCGAGTCAAAAATATGTACATATCAAAGTCTGAATAATAACAGAGTAGCGGAATAGTGGACAAATAAAAGCGCTATCTATCAGCATAGCAAATAATGTCCAAGCGAAAGCACAGAAGCTAAGTCCAGGGACCTAACCTGAAACAACTCGGTCTGACCCGAGCGAAAACACTCGGGTCAGGCTAGCTAAACAATCAGTAATAACTGAGATATATAATAATGCGGTACATAAATAAAGCAGTACTTTTCCTAAGAGAAGAGTATTTTGGACCACATGAATATAATGACGGTCCCTAATCATCAATCAACAGTAAAAATCTCCAAAGAGAATATCAGCACCAAAGTGTTGAATAAATAAAATCGCCTCATATCATCGGCGTAGCCAAAGCTATATAAAGTTGCCCATAGGCAATAATCCCAAGAGTGACCAGAGTCTGTAATCAATGCCCAAGCAAAGATCGATGCTCCAAAGAGCAATGGTGATATACTTAAAAGTCAATGAAATCAAACACTGAAAAGCAATGCCCAGAGACACTGTGAATCCACAAGGTAATCGCACTTACATCGTATGGTTCTATAGAACCAACACCGAATGGCGGTACTCGAATGGATATAAAAATCATCAGATAATACAAGTATAGCACGTGCACCGACCGGAGTCGTTATTGCCAAGTACTGTAGAGTTGTGATCGATCACTCGCACAGATGCGGAACGCGCGAGACGGCGAGATCCTTCCTAGAAGGATAAAGGCCCAGAGGCACATGCCGAAAAAGAAACTGCTCCATAGAAGAGGTGTCCATAGACGGTTGCCCAGAGGCGTGGTGACCCAAAGGTCCAGTACTGGCTGCCCAGAGGCTAATGTGTCACAAACTTCTTGGAGAGGAACCCGTAAAGTGTTAACAATGAGTCTCATACCCCACGTTCGCACTAAATGGTTTACTAACCAATAGCAAGCTCACACTCCAAACAATAAAAAGTCCACCTCGTATCATCGGTAAACTAGACACAAAGGTCAAAATGATCAATCGAATAGGTCGGGGATTAACCGGAAAGAAAATACACACGGTTCCATAGGCCGGAGATTTCCTAACCGTTTAAGCACCTTTCCACTTCGCTCGACGTGCTAAAAAGTGAGTGTGAGATTTTTATTATAGAAAATAATGGTTCGAAATGGATTTATAATTGATTTTGAGAACACTTTAAAATGGCTTTTGAAAACTCTCCAATTATGGAGTAAATAGTTTACTAATTAAAAATAATATTATATAATAATTTCGAAAGCCATTTCGGAGCGAAAAATCCTTTTAAAACCTTTTTATAAGGCCCGTGTACAAAATCCAGAGACAAATCTCAAAGAAATCGATAAAACCAGAAAATCACTGAAAATATTCTAAGTGTTGGAAAATAGTCCAAAACTAACGCGAACCCAAGTTCGGAAAATTATTCGGACTAGCAAACTGAATCCGAATGGCATGAAAATTGGTTGGAACGTAGTCCGACATTCCTATTTCATAACGCAAAAAGAATTACCCGATTCCGACTTGAAACGAAGGCGTAGCGACGTTCCAAAGTCGGACACAGAAACATGAAATGCACTGTTTTGCACAGCGATCTGGGTTCAACTCTGACAAGAAATTCAAAGGGTCTAATGAACTCAGATGATGACCAAACTTTCCAGATATGGATTTCATAACTCCATCTTTCCAACGAGACCAAAATCGTCAAATTCCGACTAGCGGCTCAAAAGTTATGACCAAAATAGTTTCAGTTTCATCCACAGAGCTAATATGTGTATCGCTCTCGAGAAGATAGTAGAAAAATCAATTTTTGACCTAGTTAGACTCAAAATTACAGAAAACCCACTGAGCAAAAATTGTAGCATAGGTTTTAACTTTTCCGGAACATCCAAAATTATCTAATTCGGATCAACAACGAGAGAGATACATGCAAAACAATATCAGATTGAAACTCAAGATAACTTGTTAAAGACAGAATTGGTCTTCTGTCTTTGAACACATTTCAGGTCATCTAAATGGCAAAATTACAGAAAACTCACTGAACAAAAATTGTAGCATATGTTTAAACTTTCAGGAACATCTAAAATTATCTAATTCGGATAAAAAACGAGAGAGATACATGCAAAACAATATTAGATTGAAACTCAAGATAACTTGTTAAAGACAGAATTGGTCTTCTGTCTTTGAATGCATTTCAGGTCATCTAAATTGCAAAACTACAGAAAACTCACTAAACAAAAATTGTATCATATGTTTTAACCTTTCCGGAACATCGAAAATTATCTAATTCGGATCAAAAACGAGAGAGATACATGGAAAACAATATCAGATTGAAACTCAAGATAACTTGTTAAAGACAGAATTGGTCTTCTGTGTTTGAACGCATTTCAGGTCATCTAAATGGCAAAATTACAGAAAAATCACTGAACAAAAAGTGTTCCTTATTGAATCTAGTTTGTAGCAAAAAAATCTGACAAAAAACGGATGAGAAATGAAGAAGTTATGCCTGATTTCGTTTCAGCTACAGTTCCAAAACGAAAATTATAGAAGCATCAAGTAAAAAAGGATTTAGCTAGCAATTTTACCTCAACCAATATAGCAAGCAACTTGTGTGCACACCCAAAATGAAAGCAAAGATGATCAAAGAGCTATGATTCACATGTTACATAATAAAACATGTGTTACTAAATGATTAATGAAATCAAAAGATGATTAAACACGTATTAGAAGAGGTTTTTAGCAATATACCTCTCTAGAAAGCAACAAAGACTACTATAACATCAACCTAAGTTAGCAAAAGATGATTAGGAGGCTATAAGTTCAAAAAAAAACATAAAACATGTGTTACCAAATAAATTTCAGAAATGAGAAAGATATAAAAACGGATTTGAGGTGGGTATTTGCATTACCTTTGCATATAATGACTTGCATAAGCTAAAACTAGAAGGAGATGAAGATAAAGGCCATTTTTGTTAAGAAAGCTTTAGGAAATGATTAGGGTTTTGATTAGGGATGAATGAATGAGGTTTGGAGAGTTTGAGATAATTTATAGAGGAGGTTTAGGGTGAGTTATTGGGTTAGGTTTAGTAACCCAATAAGAAGAGAGTTATTTACATGTTTCCAAAAATTAGTCTAAGTGTTCATATATGTTTATAAAACTCAAGTTTCTTATCCAAACCCGTTTTAAAATCTCTCCTAAAATATTTAACTTTCCAAAATAACATTTTATCCTCATTTTAAAATCCCATATTTCCCATTTAATTAAAATAGCCTTTTTCAAATAAATTTTGTTATTCCAAATCCTTTTATGCTTCATTAAAATAAATAAAAATCCTAACTTTTATTTATTAATTGGTAATGCAAATCCCGGGTTGTTGCAGCATTCTGTGTGTGGCGGGAGGTCTTATGGTAGTTTCATTTTCCAAAAGCATTGCGAATGTCTTTTACTTCCTTTGTTGTTGTTGTTGTTTAAAGATAATAACTGTTTTAGTTCTCACACCAGTCCCATGACTGACCTGGAGTTTATTGTTCCCTTCCTAAACTCTGGGTGCCCATCATTTTCCACACGGGCAGCCTAGAGTTAGATTTTCAGGTCATTCTGGATTCAGGAAATGCTGTGGAGCTCAAGTGGCGAGCTAGTTGGCGAGGCGTAGCATTTGTATATGATATTATAATTTCGCTGTGTATTCTGTATGAGGACAAGTTGTATAACTGTCCATTGATGTATTGTGTTGTATATTGACTCTGATGATGTGATG
Organism: Allium fistulosum; assembly: GCA_030737815.1. Taxonomy (NCBI): domain Eukaryota; kingdom Viridiplantae; phylum Streptophyta; class Magnoliopsida; order Asparagales; family Amaryllidaceae; genus Allium; species Allium fistulosum. Next base: position 414,796,535 of record CM060907.1, on the reverse strand, counting down.
TAATGTATAAAATGATATAGTTCTTGATTTAAAGATTATTCATCTATCTATTATATGTTGTTCTGCTGCGAATGTGAGATTCTGATATTGTTTCTGTTGTTTCTTCTTTCTTTTTCTTTTGTCTTCTTCTACCTCTTCTTTTTAACCATAAAAATTCGGTTTTCCGGCATTCGATTGCTCTGCAGTTGATACAGTGGACGTATTAATGTCGACTTTCGAGCGTCGAAAATTCGGAACGTTACAATGGCCGTATGTCTGACATTACACTTTGAGATATAAAGCTGATTTCTTTCAAATACATTTCTGTTTGGTGGCGGAGATTTATTCTCTTAGCTTAACACCCTTCTCTGAGACGTACGAGCTCAGAGGTTATGTAGTTGAAGGTTATCAGTGATATACTCCCAATTAGGTAGTGTGGCATGCTGAGTGCAGCTGTGTGTTGGTGATCATTTATTGATCAAAGCATGGCTTTTGTGAAAAGCGTAGCTTTGTGGACGAGACCTCATCGAGCCTCACAAACCGGTAATGGTCGAAACAGGAAAGATGCGGCAAGGTTTCAGGGGTAGCTCCCCTAGGGTATGTCCATTCCTTCTGGAAAAGGGTGGTATCATGGTATGGAGACCAAATACTTACTCATGTGGGCACTGTAGTATATTTATTACTATGTGATGTTGTTGGTGTAGAGGTACCTTGGATAAAGGTCGCAAACGACCGGGGGTGGCATATCTTAGGTTTACTACCTGGGAAGGGGGTAACCGGCCATGTGTTGGCAGAGAGCCAGGTAGGTTCTCGGGGCGTCCCTCCAGCGGCGTTCCTATGTGGCATAGGAAGTTCCTTAGCTTGACCATTTGTTGGAAAATCCAAAGAAACAATACGAGCCTTGTACGGTTTTAGTTGTAGAACCTGCCATTTAAAATGGTAGTTATAGTAGGCATAGTATAACGGTACCTATGCTGGCTAAGATTAATATTATATTTTCGAAATGTTTCCTACACTATGCACTAGTAATAATATCAAAAGAGTTTTTTTTGCATAGTAAGCACGTTTGACTATTATAAGGAGAAATCTCCTCCAATTATGCGTTTGCATTGTGTGTGTGGCGGGAGGCCTTATGGTAGTTTCATTTTCCAAAAAGCATTGCGGATTTCAATATTTAAAAAAAAATTCTTTTGTTTTTTGTTTTAAAGATAAACTGTTTTGTTTGCTCATACCAATCCCATGACTGACCCGGAGTTTATTGTTCCCTTCCTAAACTCTGGGTGCCCATAATTTTCCACACGGGCAGTCTAGAGTTGGGTTTTTCAGATAGTCAGGTTCAGTAGAGTATTTGGAACTAGTTTAGTGTTTGGAGTTCACTCACCGAGTGCCATTGCTTATCTTGGAGTTCGTGATGGTGATCCGAGTTTGAAGTTGGGGTTGTTGAATTCATTCTCTTTTTCAGATCATTTGGAGTTATCAGTTCTGTTGTTTCCGCTGTAACATTATTATTTGTCTCTGATATTGTTATATCATATTGATATCATTGTTGTATATCATATTATGGATATTGTATCATTTGTGATGTATATGATATCATCCATTTCTTTCTTCCGCTGTGCTGTTATACTTACTGTGTTATAACCTCCGGTGAGCCAGATTCGGCGTTTGAATCTGCGGCATTCGAGTATAAGTGAAGTACGGGTGCCAATTTTCGAAGGCCGAGTCAGGACCATTATAAGTGCTCCTCCTTTTTACTCTATTTCGCATGTTCTAGGCTTTATAAAAGATTGTCGCCTCTTCCATCTTCCAGGCCAATGCCAGCTCATGAAATCATATTCCTCCCCTCCTTCATGGTTCACGCAAGCTCCACTCACCAAGGCCCAAGACCCACTACCGACAACCATCCAACCGAGCTTCATCCCTCCTCTCTCGAGGTAACTGGAATCAAGCTATTATTTTGGTGTGGCCCAACAGTTCACTACTAGACAACCCGCTAGTATACACAGACACAAATTGTGGACTGTTGCACCGAAATTTAGTGTAGCTTGATCTTCCAGTTACATCTGGACCAGTAAACGGATATTTTTCAGATACGAATACTGTTATATCTACATCCAAATTTGAAATCATTTTCGAGTATCAGATATGCGCATCCGTAGATAAAGACAGATACCGAATGATTATCCTATCTACTAACGATTGGTTAGATCAAAAAACATAAATAGAAAATTTTTGATTTAGCATAATTTTTTTTTCAATCCTATTGGTTATAAAAGTGTGGAAAATAAACAAATATAATGATAATAAATAGTTTTAAGCAACTAATATGCATATAATACAAAGTATTAACTTAATAAAAATAAACACGTCTTTCATTATACTAAAATACACAAAATATAAATTATAATATTGACAAAAACCAAACTAATAATTTTGGGATGTGAATACGTATTCGCATCCGTATCCGGTTTTTCGGATATCAGATATTTATTCGCTTTTCGGATATGGATGTGGATGGATTTTGGATTTTTCGGTATCCATTGACATGCCTCGTTGTATCCTTTGTTCTTTTCCAAATTTAAAACAAACCTTTTTTTCCTTTGTCATTTATTTTGTTATTGATATTTTATTATTTAGCTTAGTGTTTTAATTTAGTTTCTATGAAACATTGTTAAAATTCTATATGGATTGGGCACCTGAACATAGAGCTTAAAAAGTTGGCGAAGTTCCTGAAACAAGCTAATTAATTCGTGTTCCTGAAACAAACTAATTGATATGTTTCAGGAAGCGTACTATTTGTGAGGCTTCACATAATGGTTGCTGTTGAGAAACATGTATTACTGATTTTTGTATTCTTTTCCAAATTTTGCAGCGTTAGAACTACATCAGTCAACGGATACTTTTCAACGCGAATAGTTTCACATCCGTATCCGCATTCGAAATCATTTTCGAATATTGAATATCCGGATCCGTGGATACGTACAGATATCAGATAATTATCATATCCGCTAACGGCCGATAAACCAAAAAACATAAATAGAAAATTTTAGTTCAATATAATATATTTTTTTCAATTACATTGATTACAAAAGAGTTAAAATTTCAACAAATATGATGATAATAAATAGTTTTGAGTGGTTAATATGCATTAGTCATATATAATATAAACTACTAACTTAATAAAACAATAAATAAATATCATTTACTATACTAAACTATAATTTTCACAAAAACCGAATGAATAATTTACGGATGCGGTTGTTTTAGTATCCGCATCCGTTTTTTCGAATATCGGATATTATCTGTTTTTCGGATACAGATGCGGACGGATTTTGGCTTTTTTGGCTATCCATTGACAGCATAGTTAAAACCTAAAATTTTATTAGTTTTTATGTTGGATTTTGATTTTCATGCTTATAATAGAGCATGAAATCATGTTCCCACAGATGATAATGCGTGGGATGCTATCAAGGTTTTAAATCTCCCCGAGATCAACCGAGATGAAAATCCGAGATATTAGCCAAAATCCGAGATTTGGCAGCTTGGTTAGTTATAAGTCTTTTAAATATCGCCCGAGACAGCCGAGATATTTGCCCGAGATATTGGCCAAAATCCGAGATTTGAAACCTTGGATGCTATTCTATTTATTTAACATGAAATTTCATTTGGCAATCAACAAAATTTATGATTTGATCTCAACATATACACACACACCTCAATGAAAATAATTTTGATTTAAATGAAACTTTTATCATTCATAACTAATCCATACGGTTATATACCATCACACTTCTGCACTTGTGTCTACTAATGAGGCAAATATGAAGGATGAATAGTTTGGAAAGCTTATTTTACCAAGCTAATTAAAACTATAACCTCCTGAGTTAATCAAACTATCAGAAACAATTTAATATTTTATTTTTTCAAATCTTATATCAAAATTAAGATTTCATCAGAGTGTTTAGAATTGGGGTGTGAAAAATATATGCAGGTAGGAAAACCCATGTAAGAAAAAAGATGCAATCTCATGTAAATCTAGAAACATGCGTAGAAGCCTGAAGTGACCCACTTCTTTTCTCTAAGTTTTTTTGAGAATTTTCCTGTTAAGTTTTTTTTTGGTGCAAGTATATATATGTACACACTTCAATGGACCACTTCTCTTAATTTAATTTTTCCAGGATTCCTTATTTTACCAATATATAAATATTAGTATATAATATTAACTTGATTCATATATATATATATATGAAGATATATATATGGCTCTTTGTCTATCAGAGTAGTTTAAATAGACAAAGAAATTCAAGCACACCTATTCTCTCATATTCCAGGGATATGGTGTCACATAGCCTTTTCTAATCATTCTTTTTTTTAAACTCAAGCTCGATTATAAAATCAATTAACTCCATTTTTCTTAATTTCTTGTTTTAATCCTCAGATTATTTGATCCCTGAATTTTCCAAGCAGAAAATTCAGATCCTGGGATTTTGTAATTAGCCACTACTAGATCCTATGCTACAAATCAGGGTGTCTAAGATAACTTACTAATTACAAGTTAGCCCGGGGTTTATAATTCTTGTTCTAACAATTTTTGGTGTCAGGTAAGGGTATTCATGTTTTGATTTGTATGTTGAACAAGGTTCCTATGAATGATCAGATGTTAATTTGGATTGAGGTTCAAGCAGAGGAACAATGTATTTAGGCAGAGTATATATATACAAACACATGTACAAATCTAAGAATTAACATATGATTGAAGACAAAGTAATTGAAGCCATGTTGCAAACCAAATTAATACACACTTCTCAGGTGAACTTGTCAAATAAATAACTGAAGTATTCTAAACATCATGTGGAAGTGTCTAAAGAGTTGTGTGGTGATGATTTTGCCTATTACAAACAGGACTGCAAGTAATTTATAATAGGCTTGATCATGATAAAATGTACTCAGATTTGGGTACTGTATATTTAAGTAATAAAATGTGTGAAGTATGGTGCAGTGAGACCTACAAGTTTTACCAAATCATATATATGATTTGGATCTTGTGACATCCCGGAATTTTGGCAATATCAATTTAATAATCTATGTTAAAAATTAAATTGATTTGATAATAATTGTTAATAAGATTCGAATTGATTTAATAATCTTCTTTAATAAATATTTAAATGGGTGATTTATCTTTTAAAAGCTAATAAATTGTTTTCTATTTATAATGTATATATATATTTGTATATATTGTAAATAGACAAGATATGTTTTAAAAGTTATTAAATAAAGATATGTTTTCAAATTCGAATATTTTTGGTAATTTGGAAATTTGATTTAATATTAAATAAATAACCATTTGTCTTTAAAATATACTAAAAATGAAGTTAAAATTTGTTTAAATGATTTTAACTTAAATTTAAATTTAACAAAGGTTTGTTTGTTCTTTTTAAATTATAGCTTGATGAAAATAAGTAATGAAGTGATAGTTTCTTTTATAAATTATTTTAATTTAATAATGAGTTATTTCCAAACAATATTAATAATTTTGGAAAGTTTAAGTTTTAAAATAAATAGAAAATGCTTAAGGGACAAGTGTTATCATATTGGGCTTTATAACATGTGTTAAGTAACAAACCAAAACAAGTGACTAAAACAACTTTATAATATACGTGAGGTATAGAAACCTGTAAGTAGTATGTAACAAGGCAAGCAAGATGAATGTAGTTTGTAAATAAAGATGTAGGCAAGAATATAAAGTATAAAAACAAATCAGGCAAGAATAAAATTTGAAAGCATAAGTAGGCAAGTAAATTATGTATGTAGGTAGCCTGTAAGTAGTAGGCAAGGCAAGAAGTAAAAGGAAATATCTATGTACAAAATAAGATAAGTATGAAACTAAAACAAAAGTATAAATATATGTACATAGGATATAAAGCAAGCTAGGCAAGTAAAAGGAAAATCTATCAACATAAAAGAAAAATAACATTTTAGTACATACGAAATTTATAAGGGGGTAAGTATGACCATACTTACAACATGTGCAAAATAAAATAAAGAATAGTATTGTAAACATGATGAGGACCAAGGCACCATCATCTCTAGTACAAGCAAGATCAATTCAGCCTGCACTTGTTCTTATATATCAATCTTTCCTTTTCTTCTTTTTCGTTCATTAAAACTTAGCTTGCCAGAGAATTATAAAACCTGAGAACATCTCCTCTAAAACAAATGTAAACTAGAGAAAGAAAAAAATCAAAACCTATGCATTTTGCAAACTAAAACTTGTAGTCTTCATTTTCTTCAATCTATTCAAAAGCCTGCATCTTCTTCTACCTGAAACAAGCTTAAGGAAAACAAACATTTTCTTCAACAAGCTTCAGCAACTCAAGTTTTAAAAACAAAAGGCATATTCCTGTAATTCAAGTTTTCAAAAATGCTCTGTTCATTTTCAAAACAGGTGAGTAACATTTTTGTTAAAAAATAACTTAAGTATAAATTGGTTGCATGTTTACATCTGGAAATAAATATGTTTATGTGAATGTATATACGACTTATCTGTATGTTTATAAATGTATGATGTGTGCATGGTTGATATATCTGTATCCCTCTGTTCTTAGTTTCAAGCTCTAGTTTTCGATTCAAAAATCATATCTCTTGATCCAATCTGTGTTAAGGTTTAAATTTTAAATAAAACTTGTTTGTTTTGACATAGAGAAGGCTTTAAAATTTTGTTTAAGTTAAATTAAATTTGAAATACCATTGGAAATCAAAAACAACAGTATAAGCTTAAGATAAGGAAAAATTCAATTTCCCTGATTCATGTATTCAGGAACATAAATCGAATTCTTAAACAAAAACATGATTTTTAAGAATAAAATCATAATTTTTAGTTAAGAAATGAAGGAGCAGTTCTTGGTTGATCAGTTTGGATATTTTGGGTTGCTTCTGGAGAGCTAGTGGATCGGGATGATTGGGGTCTTTCCTGATGGTGGAGGAATGATCGGAGAATCGTAGAAAAATGGTAGAAGTGACGACAGATCACGGTGGAGATGGTGGTTGTCTTTTTTTAGCCTGTAGCCCTAGTTTTTAGACTTGGTCAGAAAGTCGATCACCATGATATCTATGGTGAATCGAGTGGAATCAAATTCTGGGAGATGGAAGGTTGGGCGACGGCGAAGTCGTGGCCGGAGGCGCCAATACTCTGGTCGTCGGAGACTTGTGGTTGGGGTGATTCCAGGATTAAGTGGTTGTTTCAGTTTTAGGCTTTAGGACTCGAATTTGATTCTCGAGTTAAACTGATGATGTGATGATTGGATCCTGGTGTCGATATGGTCGCTGATAGGATGGAGTGCTGGTGGATGACCGGAGATGGTCGACGGCATCGTGCACGTGCCCGGTGAACGTTTTGATGTCTGGTGATATTTTGGGGTGGGTTTTGATTTCTCGGGGAATACTCGAGTTATTCGAGTGATAGACTCGAAGCAGGAAGGCATACGACTCGAAGCATTCTGGGTTGGCTCGAGTCAGATGTTTGTTCCAGGCTTTTGTAAAACCTGGAAGCAAATCAATTTTATAAAATTTAAATGAACTTTAAATTGTATACCAGGTTTAAAACAAAGTTTAAATCCAGTTGAAGGATGAATACAAATTTATATTTTGAATTCTAAACTGGAATGGAATAAAAGTTTTAAATCAAAGTTAAAGTCAAGTTTAAATCAATGTTAAATATAGATTCAAGTTTCTTGTATTCAAATCTGAAATCTTAATCAGTTTTAAATCTGAATATTGTAAAAACAAGTTTAAATCAAATAGTTTTTACAGTAATCGGTTTCAAATAATTAAATTGAACTTTAAATTGGATAAATGTTTAAAGGAATAATCATTTTGAATCTTAAATTCAAAATGTAATTTAAATTTAAATCCAAAAGTGTAATGTTTTACACTTTAATGCTAATGAAATCATTTATAAAGAAATGGATTATCTTAGAGATAATTAAGATATTAAAGTGATTTAACTAATAAGATAATTAAGGAATGACTTATTTATTTAATTCATAATTAATGATTTAGAATTAGAGATTAATTAAGAAGTGAATTAAGAAATGTTATTAGTTAATGAAGGAAATTAACTAAGGATTAAATAATAAATTAATGTGATTAATTTTGATAATTAATTAGATTAATTAATTTAGATAATCTAGTGTAAATTGTTAAGTGTAATTACTTGATAAAAGTAATTAAGAGATTAATTACTTATTGTAATTAATTTTGATGATATGATTAATTTAAGTTAATTAATTTAGTTTAATTAATTTAAAGATAGTCATTTGGTAAATTGGAAGTGAAATTACTTAGTGTAATTAATGGAGCATAATTACTTAGGAAAGTAATTAAATGGTAATTACTTAATGTAATTAATATAAGATGATTTGTAAGTAAGTAATTTGGGTAATTACTTATGTAATTAATCAAGGGATTAATTAATGGAGATAATTAATTATGGGATAATTAATTTATTTAATAAGTAATTAAGGATAGTTAATTACTGGTTTATTATTAATCAAGGGGATTAATAATTGTGTTTAATTAAAGATTTAATTACTTAATGTAATTAACTTAAACGAAGTAATTTAATCTAAATATAAATTAGAGATCATTAATTAATATAATAAATGATGAATTTATAATGGACTAATTGAAGAATAAATAATGAAGTGATTAATTAAGGACAAATGTAATTAATTATAGTAAATTAATAAATGAAGTAATTAAATGTTAATTACTATGAATGATTTAGAATAATTAATTTGTGGAATTAATTAAAAGACTAATTACTTATTGTAATTAGAGAATGATAAATCAAAGGTGTTTAATCAAGATGAATATTTAGAGAATAATTAATTAAATTGATTTCTATTTAATTAATGGTTGTATAAGCAGGATTTATAGATGAAGTAATTAATTTAATTTACTTTAAATTAATTAGAGATAGAAGTAATTAATTTAATTCATTTTAAATTAATTACAGTTGTGAATGATAAATCATTGCTTATGGATGAATGATATTGTTATCCCATTGATTGATTGTGATCATCTATTGTGATATGGATGCTTGTTTTAAGTATGATAATATTGATTATCTGTTTGAGTTGATAATATGGATTATTTGTTTATGATGATAATGTGATTATCCATTGTTATATTGTGATTTATCTATCTATGAGTATATAGATAATATTGAATTGAATTGTTTTAACTTTAAAACAACTTGGCCTTAAAAGATACGGTTTGGATTTCGATGAGACCGGGATCGGGTTTCCGTATACCGGGATTCTAGGTCTGGAGGCCCGAATACCACATCGATCCAAATTAACGATAGGTCGTGAATCTCAAGTGAAGATGAAGATTCAGAGTGCAAGGGTTATTGTCGTTAACTCTGAGGGTGATTCCAAAATGAGTGTAACGAGATAATGCCTTCGGTTTCGTTCGAACCCGGAACGAACTTGTATGGATTGAATGCTTTCAGAACATTGTCAGGTGGACGATGAGCATTCTAAGAGATGTGTTCTCTAAAGGTAATCGTAGCCTCAAGCCTCATCAACCGGGAATGGATAAAACAGGGGTGGTGCAGCAAGGTTAGTGGGTAGCACCCAAGTAGGACAAGATTACCCCTGTCTAGATGTCCCTTTTTATTTCGGTTGTGTGGTCGGTTGGTTGCAAACAACTGCTGGGGTGTCTTGTGCGGGAATTATCCAGTAAGGGATGTTCCGACCTTGTGTTGCAGGGGACTTAGGGTGGGTTCTCGGTACGCTGATCTAGGCCAGGTACTGTGACGGGCGGTACCCCAGTAGCCCTGCCATTGTATGGAATCCAAAATCTAATAAGCGCCATCGGATTTGATTGTATTACCCACATGTTGTCTAGTATGCTGGAATTTAATAGATGTAACAATTTCAGCTGTTTCTTATTTACTTGAAAACCCTAGACCTATTATAATATCACTGGATTTCCTATCAAAGTTTTGGTTAGCGTAAGGGAAAAACTTTTCCATGTTTATGTGTGGGAAGTCTTACGTGATATGTAATGACCCAGAATTTTGAACGAATTAAATTGAAAATATTTAATTAATTTTAAATATTTGAACGATGATTTAATTTGAATCCCCGATATAACTTTGATATTTGCGATTAAACTTTAAAATTAATCTATTGATAATTGAATAAAGATTTGAATCTTCAATTTAAAGCTAAAGAAAAATATTTCAAACGCTTGTAAAATTTATATTGATAACACTGAAGATAACAACAGCTTCAGAATTGAAATTTAAATTGATTTGATCGGTTTTGAATTTATATAGCTTGAATCGATGTTTAAAAATAGTCATTTTTCATACAATCTCGGAATTCGACGAAACCAGTTCCATTGGGTGCGTAACGTTGTATTATTGCCGGGTTTCAAATTTCGTATTTTTCGGAATTGTTATGTGACCATACGATAGTTAAACGCGTTGGAATTTAAATTGAATTCAATTTAAATTTAAAATTTAAATTTGTAAACATCACACGTTCGTTCCTTCAACCAGGCAGGGAATCACGGGGAGAAGTCGTGCAACCCATCACGTAACCCATACTTCGTTCGATTTTAAAACATCTCGTTCCCCACAATCTCGTTCAGTAAAAATAAAATGGCCGCCTGTTTTTCCCATCAAAATCAAATAAATCGTTCGATCTCTTGAAAATGGCGGTCAAGCTGAAAAAGAAAATAAAATCGAACTACATCCATCTCCGTTCCTTTTCCAGTTCAAACATATCTCGATTCTCCCCTCTTCTTCTTTGTACTCGTTCGACTATATACATATAAAAAAAAAAGAGGGAAAGGGAAATGCGGTGGATCCGCGTTCGAAATTGAGAAGGTGAATCGCGAATTGGACTCGCGATGTCTGCAATTGCTCTAGAGGGAACGAATGGGAGACGCTGGAGTTCTTGGTGACAATCGAAGCGGTGGCGAAGCTCGCGTAGGGTTGCGGTGATGGAGGCGAATTCGAGAAATGGCGTGTGGTGGATTTCGCACGCAGGCGTTTGGAGGGGTTGGCCGCGGTCGTTCGATTTGGGCAAGCAAAGACAAGGAGGCGCGCGTATGAGTTAGGGGGTTGGCTCGTTTTCGAGTTCGAGAAAAATCTGGGCAAAGCGATGGTTGCCGCGACATAGTACGACAGTGATGGGGGAACGACGATGTGGGCCGCGTTCGATTTCAATGGGTTAGGGCACGACTTCGAGTGAGTGAAGGTACACTGTCTTGGTTTGAATATTGCGGTTAGCAAGCCTTGTTTTTATTTTAAGTGATGTAGAGAAAAAAATAATAATATATATATGTATATATAGGCAGAAAATTATTACAGTAAGGATTAAAACTTACATTATATTTTAATTATATATATATATATATATATAGCTATCTATCTATATAAATTTGGAAAGAAAATGATGGAACTGCAGTAAAGGTATATAAACAGTTTCTGAATTTTAAATCTTAATAATAATGACATATATAGATATCAGAACTTGAAAAATTTTGTGAGGGTTTAAAATTTATGTCAAATTAGATTTTTTTAGACCTATGTAGATTATTTTATATGCAGTTTGAAAACGGGAAATAAAATAGATATGCATATTTTAAAACTTACTAGTTTATTTTTAAATAATATATATTTATATGGTTTTGGAAAATATATAAGAACTTTAAAAGGTTGAGGAGTTTATTTAAAATTAGTAGTCTAAGATAAATTATTAATAAATCAAGTTGGTTAAATGGTAATTAATTGTATAGTTATTTGGATGATTAATAAATTGTATATCGTTTATAAAGGTCTTGAATCGTGAGGAGACCGAGTCAATAGTGAAATGGAATTGGGATTGCAAAGTAAAAAGCTAAGGTGAGATTTTTCTCACTCAAATAAAATTTTGTTTGACAGTTATTGATTTGACTGATATGATTGCTATTGGATGTGATATTAGATATGATAGGATATATCTATATATATATAGCAATATATACATATTGGCATATGTATATATTGGATTGATGATTTCCCTCCTCGTATAGCGGATGAGACCCTATTGCGCCGTTAGTAAGCGGATTATTTTTATAAAACCCATATACCGCGATATTCCACCTCGAAGTGGAATTGGTATTGTGCTAACGTCTGTGGATGTAGGGAAACAGGTTGGCGGGATCCAACTGGATTCCTCACCAGTATTTATTTATTTACAGATGTTGATATATATTCTGTTATCATATGATGATATATGATGTTTGATGTTGTGATGGACTAATTGATGCGTTGCATCATTGGATTCAAGTTTTGAAGTTTTAAAATAACGATTTTAACTTTAAAAGAGATTTTTAAAGAGATTATTTGTAAGTATACGTTATTAGATTTTTGAATAAATTTACAAATGTTAAAATTATTAAAGTTATAAAGGTTAAGATTTTGGTGAAATATAACCGAGAGGTGATTTTTGAAATAAACAGTTAAGTAATTTATAAAATAGTTTAAATTTGGATTTTCGAATTATTAAAAATGATGTATATAAAAGATGTACAAAAATTGATATTTATCAATTAAAATCTTTGGAATTTAAAACGAGTTTTTTATAAATTGTGAAGATAGAAAATTTATAGAATTATAAGTTGTAAAGATAGGAAATTTATAGAATTATAAATTGTGAAGATTTGAAGTTTATAGATTTATAAAGTATGAAGTTATAAAATGAATGAAATTGTAGAATAAAGACTTATAAGAAATTTACTTGTAAATTTGATTTTTTGCCTTTAAGTGGAATATTGATCGAATTGTTAATAAAGAAGATTTATAAGTCAAAGTAGTTATAAAATATAAATAGAATTTATAAACGTGTTTATAAATTCGAAATAGATTGAATTGGATAAATTAAATATAGAAGATTTTTAAAGAAGATATATTCGCGATTTTGGATAGCGAATCTCTATTGAAATAAATGTATAGAAAAGACTGAAATTTGGTTAGTATATTCACGATTTTGGGACAGTGAATATATTGTTAAGTAAAATGGATTTATTTTTGAAGAAGTGATATTAAAAATAAAGTTAAACGTTTTAAAGATGTTTTAAAATGTATTATGAATCGAAATCATAGATTTCAACATTCATTGTTGAAATAGACGTTTTCGAGAAATAAGGAAATGGTGGACTATAACACTGTTGTTATAGTAAATGATTTCCGAAAGGAAATGTTTTTATCTAGTATTGGGATTTACATATCTATCTTAATTTCGAATCCCTATACTAGTAATTTTTGAGTCGTCGTAACGATGTTTTACGTAACATTCGTTTTGACTCAAATTGATGTTGTTATAGAAAATAGATTTCCTTAAAGAATGAAATATATACTTAATTTGATTTAAGTATATAGAATATTTTCAAGTGTTGAAAATAAATGATTTGTGAAATACTTATTATTAAATAAGTAGGGAAATGCATTCCCAAAATGAAATGAACGTTTTGAGGTTTATCTCTGTAAAGATAAATTGAAAGTGAATATTGAAATCGATTTGAAAATCGTATATCAGTAGATATTTTGAAATATAAATTCACTATGGAATTTATAAAGGAAATGGAAACCGTTTAGAAAAATAAATATTGATTTATTTTTGAAGCGTGGAAATTTTATACCTAGTAAAGATATTTTTGGAAGATTAAATAATTTGGAAAATTATTTGGAATCTGATGATGTCGCGCATCTTTATTGATAGTTAAATAACCGACTATCAATAATTACCTTGAATAGGTATTTGTTGTGAATTGGATGAATTTGAATGCCACACTTATTTTTGAATAATCGCTCACTATTCGGGTTAGCCGGGAAAGGACCATGGGGTCGTATAACCCATTCCGAATATGTGATACGACGTTATGAATTGCATTCGAAGACCGGTGTTGAAGACCGAATATTTTTGAAAACGGAAGGATTACCGTCGAGTTACTCTACATCGGCTGATCTCCGATTTAGAGGTTTTATCACCCTTAGTGACGGGAAGTCCCGACGTGATTGAAAATTATCCGGATATGCAAGGGCTTCGTGAGAAGTGCCTTCGGTTCTGTTCGATCCCGGAACAGACTTGTATGGATTGTGTGTCTGACGTTACAATTTGAGATATAAAGCTGATTTCTTTCAAATACATTTCTGTTGGTGGCGGAGAATTTATTCTCTTAGCTTAACACCCTTCTCTGAGACGTACGAGCTCAGAGGTTATGTAGTTGAAATTCATCAGCGATATATCCCAATTTGGTAACGTGGCATACTGAGTGTTGCTGTGAAATGATCAGTGTTTGATCATTTGTGATATGATCATTTGTTTGATCTTATATCTTTGTGATCATAGGTTGATCATTTTGTTTGACCCGAAGCATGGTTTTGTAGGAAGCGTAGCTTTGTGGACGAGACTTCATCGAGCCTCACACCCCGGAAATGGTCGAAACAGGAAGGATGCGGCAAGGTTCTAGGGAGTAGCGCCCCTTAGTGTATGTCATTCCTTCTGGATAGAGGTGGTATCATGGTATGGAGCCTAGATACTTAACCTATGTGGTTGCTGCATTATTATTTATGTGGTTTGTTGGAAATCGAGGATCCTCGGGAAGATCGGTTACGATCGGGGGATGGCATACGCGTGTCAGTAGTTACCTATTTTTGCAGAGGTAACCCGGCCTTGTGTTGGCAGAGATCCGGTTAGGTTCTCGGGTCGTCTATTCCAGGGACGTACCTATCGTGGAAAAGGAAGTTCCTTAGCCTGACCATTTGTTGGAAATCCAAAGAAACAATACGTGACTTTACAGTATTAGTTGTAGAACCTATCATTCACTTATGGTGGTCACCACTGTTTGGATGGTAGCTATAGTAGGCATAAGTGCGGAATGCCTATGCTGGCTAAGATTAATATTATACTTTCGAAATGTTTTCTACACTATGCACTAATAATAATATCAAAAAGAATTTGATTTTTGCGTAGTAAGCATCTTTGACTATCATAAGAAGAAATCTCCTCCAATTCTGCGTTTGCATTGTGTGTGTGGCGGGAGGTCTTATGGTAGTTTCATTTTCCAAAAGCATTGCGAATTTGTTTTATTTTCTTTGTGAAAAATAACTGTTTTACGATCTCACACCAGTCACCATGACTGACTCGGAGTTTATTGTTCCCTCCTAAACTCTGGGTGCCCACCAATTTCCACACGGGCAGTCTAGAGTTAGATTATCAGGATATTCTGGATATTCTGGAGCTTTGGAAGCAAGCTGGATGGCGAGACGTAGTATTTGTATCTGATAGTATTTATTCCGCTGTGTATTCTATTTGAGGACAAGTTTATATAACTGTCCATTGTTGTATATTGACTCTGATGATTGATGTATGTATAAAATGATATAGTTCTTTGTTTTAAAAAATTATTCATTTATCTATTATATATTGTTCCGCTGCGATGTGTAAGATTCTGATATTGTTCTGTTTCTGTTGCTGTTATGTTGTTCTTCTTCTTTCTTTTTCTTCTTTCTTCTTTCTTCTTCTTCTATCTTTTCTTCTATTTCTTCTTTCTTAAACCCTCACTATTGGAGTTTCCGGCACTCGATTTCTCGGCAGTCGGAAGTGAGTATCGATGTCGAATTTTCGAAAGTCGAAAATTTCGGTACGTGACATGATACCTTTTGTTTTCAAAGGTTTTTCAAAGTTAAGCAACTTTAACCTATTACTCATACCAGACCCATGTCTGACCCGGAGTTTATTTCTGTTTTTCCTAAACTCTTGGGTACCCAAATTTTTACGGGTAGCCAAGGGATTCAGGTTTGCTTTGACGAATTGTGGAGGAGCAATGGAGCAGGAGGCTTCAGCGTTATAAATATATAGTTTTCCGTTGTGTTGGTATCTCTGTGTTGTATTTGTGTTGTATCGAGTTGTATTAACTAGACAGGTGTTTATAACTGTCTAGTATGTGATGTATTATCTGTGTAACTCTGATTGATGTTGTATATTATGTAATATTTATGTGATTAATATAATTTATTCGTTCCGCTGTGAGATTCTGATGTTGTTTAGTTCTTTCTTCTTTATCTTTTCTATTTCTCACCTCTTTCTTTTCTTAATGATGATGCGACTTTCTGGTGGTAGAAAGTTGGGTCGTCACAGTTGGTATCAGAGCATAGGTTGAGTGAATACCTAGGCTCTTGAGTGATTTCTTTCTTGAGAGAGCGTATTTGTAATTTTGATATATATATATATATATATATATATTTCTACCTATTTGTTGGGCTACCTATTCGGGTTTTCCAACATAAGTTATAATGGTAGATAGGGTAGTGGTGTGTGTAACACGACTACCAATGGTTGGAGTTTGAATGTTTGAGGTTGGAAGTGTATCTATCGAGACTGTAGACCTAATACCGTCTCGAGTAAGATTTGGACGGTGTAAGGATTTCATTGATCTCGGAACGAAATCTGTTAGGGTTCGGAATCCATTTTTGAAGTGCAAGTTTGGATGAGTAGAATTTGGATTCTGTCAGTTGAGCAGAAGCAAGTGATGTTATCTTGATACCTCTGGATGTAGTAGCTGTGTGATGAGACGCAGTGACTATGGATGTCTCCGAAGATATTTCTTTGGAACAAGTTAAAGAAGTGTGTCTGCTTTGGTGTTGTGGCTGTGTTCAGCAGGATGTTTCTGTTTGGTTTGAGGTCCGAGTTTCTCGAAGATCTTTGGATTAGGAATTCTTTGGGCATTGGTGTCAGCATCGCAGCTCGGAGTGTTCTGTGTGTTGGCAAGGAAGCTTTCTAGCTCAGTAGTGGAGTTCAGAAGCAGCAGAGTGGTTCCGTTTCTTCGTTGGATTGGCTAGTTAAGTATAAGCTGTTTTGATTGGTAAAGAGAGCAGTTTTTCTTTGGAATTAAGCTGGTTTGATCGCAAAAGTGACTTGCGATAGCTTGAGTGTTCTCTTGTGTTTTCAGAGATTTTTCTGGATGTCTTTAGGAAGTCAGAGTTTTGTTAGCATCTGGGGATTGAGTTTGGTATCGACTTGATTCCAGAAGTGGTACCGATGGTTCAGCTTAGTTTCGGATGGTTTTTAAGATTGGTGGAGCAGCTCAGGTTTTGGAGGAACTTCTGAGTTTTATTTTTGGATCTGTTGAACCTTTTTTTTGGGATGTGTTGTCCAGTCTATGCTTGTGTTCGTCATCAACATTCTCATTTGTTTCCGATCAGAGTTGCGCAGAGGAAGCATGGTGGTAGCTGTTTTAGTGTGGAAGCAACTGTAAGTTGTAGTGTTTTGGATTTGAGAGTTTCTACAGAAAATTTTTCAGGATCTGAGGCCAGACTGGAGTGCATCTGTTTTATCTCTCCTGGATAAGAGTAGTGAGATCTGTCTTCTGATTTTGGATAGAGTTGTGTTCTGAGTTTGGTTGATCTTGGAAAGATCATTTTGTTGGATTGATTTGGTTCAGATTGTTTCTGAAGGGCATCAGCAAGGGTTGAGCTGATCAGCAAGGATGTAGGAGACCCAGGATCGTCCGGAGATTTTGTGGATAAGAATCAGAGATTTGATTTTGGATAAGTGTTTGATCTTCAGGAGTGAATTGTCAGTTTGGATAACTGGGATTCATTGTTTTCACGTATCTCGGAGAGAGTACGTGTGAGATCTATCTCTGGTTGTAGAACCAGCAGTTCAGGAGTTTTGGTTGTTGAGTCAGACTTGTCTGTAGTCTGATATCCTATCTTGTTTTGTAGATCTAGATATGTGTAGCTTAATAGCTAGATTGTTTGGATTTTGTAGAGCGAGTATCCCACTATTTATACTTGGGAAACACTAGATAATTCTATCCAGAATTTTGTCTAGATAGTTAGATTTGTTTGTTTGGATGATTGGTTGCTATGATTGCTAACATATATTGATGATATATGCTTGTGTTTTAAAAATTAAATCTTTAATTAGATTATTAAATTACCTTTGTTTTAAATTTCGGGGACGAAATTCTTTTAAGGGGGGAGGAATGTGACATCCCGGAATTTTGGCAATATCAATTTAATAATCTGTGTTAAAAATTAAATTGATTTGATAATAATTGTTAATAAGATTCGAATAGATTTAATAATCTTCTTTAATAAATATTTAAATGGGTGATTTATCTTTTAAAAGCTAATAAATTGTTTTCTATTTATAATGTATATATATATTTGTATACATTGTAAATAGACAAGATATGTTTTAAAAGTTAATAAATAAAGATATGTTTTCAAATTCGAATATTTTTGGTAATTTGGAAATTTGATTTAATATTAAATAAATAACCATTTGTCTTTAAAATATACTAAAAATGAAGTTAAAATTTGTTTAAATGATTTTAACTTAAATTTAAATTTAACAAAGGTTTGTTTGTTCTTTTTAAATTATAGCTTGATGAAAATAAGTAATGAAGTGATAGTTTCTTTTATAAATTATTTTAATTTAATAATGTGTTATTTCCAAACAATATTAATAATTTTGGAAAGTTTAAGTTTTAAAATAAATAGAAAATTCTTAAGGGACAAGTGTTATCATATTGGGCTTTATAACATGTGTTAAGTAACAAACCAAAACAAGTGACTAAAACAACTTTATAATATACGTGAGGTATAGAAACCTGTAAGTAGTATGTAACAAGGCAAGCAAGATGAATGTAGCTTGTAAATAAAGATGTAGGCAAGAATATAAAGTATAAAAACAAATCAGGCAAGAATAAAATTTGAAAGCATAAGTAGGCAAGTAAATTATGTATGTAGGTAGCCTGTAAGTAGTAGGCAAGGCAAGAAGTAAAAGGAAATATCTATGTACAAAATAAGATAAGTATGAAACTAAAACAAAAGTATAAATATATGTACATAGGATATAAAGCAAGCTAGGCAAGTAAAAGGAAAATCTATCAACATAAAAGAAAAATAACATTTTAGTACATACGAAATTTATAAGGGGGTAAGTATGACCATACTTACAACATGTACAAAATAAAATAAAGAATAGTATTGTAAACATGATGAGGACCAAGGCACCATCATCTCTAGTACAAGCAAGATCAATTCAGCCTGCACTTGTTCTTATATATCAATCTTTCCTTTTCTTCTTTTTCGTTCATTAAAACTTAGCTTGCCAGAGAATTATAAAACCTGAGAACATCTCCTCTAAAACAAATGTAAACTAGAGAAAGAAAAAAATCAAAACCTATGCATTTTGCAAACTAAAACTTGTAGTCTTCATTTTCTTCAATCTATTCAAAAGCCTGCATCTTCTTCTACCTGAAACAAGCTTAAGGAAAACAAACATTTTCTTCAACAAGCTTCAGCAACTCAAGTTTTAAAAACAAAAGGCATATTCCAGTAATTCAAGTTTTCAAAAGCCATTTCAAAAATGCTCTGTTCATTTTCAAAACAGGTGAGTAACATTTATGTTAAAAAATTACTTAAGTATAAATTGGTTGCATGTTTACATCCAGAAATAAATATGTTTATGTGAATGTATATACGACTTATCTGTATGTTTATAAATGTATGATGTGTGCATGGTTGATATATCTGTATCCCTCTGTTCTTAGTTTCAAGCTCTAGTTTTCGATTCAAAAATCATATCTCTTGATCCAATCTGTGTTAAGGTTTAAGTTTTAAATAAAACTTGTTTGTTTTGACATAGAGAAGGCTTTAAAATTTTGTTTAAGTTAAATTAAATTTGAAATACCACTGGAAATCAAAAACAACAGTATAAGCTTAAGATAAGGAAAAATTCAATTTCCCTGATTCATGTATTCAGGAACATAAATCGAATTCTTAAACAAAAACATGATTTTTAAGAATAAAATCATAATTTTTAGTTAAGAAATGAAGGAGCAGTTCTTGGTTGATCAGTTTGGATATTTTGGGTTGCTTCTGGAGAGCTAGTGGATCGGGATGATTGGGGTCTTTCCTGATGGTGGAGGAATGATCGTAGAATCGTAGAAAAATGGTAGAAGTGACGACAGATCACGGTGGAGATGGTGGTTGTCTTTTTTTAGCCTGTAGCCCTAGTTTTTAGACTTGGTCAGAAAGTCGATCACCATGATATCTATGGTGAATCGAGTGGAATCAAATTCTGGGTGATGGAAGGTTGGGCGACGGCGAAGTCGTGGCCGGAGGCGCCAATACTCTGGTCGTCGGAGACTTGTGGTTGGGGTGATTCCAGGATTAAGTGGTTGTTTCAGTTTTAGGCTTTAGGACTCGAATTTGATTCTCGAGTTAAACTGATGATGTGATGATTGGATCCTGGTGTCGATATGGTCGCTGATAGGATGGAGTGCTGGTGGATGACCGGAGATGGTCGGCGGCATCGTGCATGTGCCCGGTGCACGTTTTGATGTCTGGTGATATTTTGGGGTGGGTTTTGATTTCTCGGGGAATACTCGAGTTATTCGAGTGATAGACTCGAAGCAGGAAGGCATACGACTCGAAGCATTCTGGGTTGGCTCGAGTCAGATGTTTGTTCCAGGCTTTTGTAAAACCTGGAAGCAAATCAATTTTAAACAAATTTAAATGAACTTTAAATTGTATACCAGGTTTAAAACAAAGTTTAAATCCAGTTGAAGGATGAATACAAATTTATATTTTGAATTCTAAACTGGAATGGAATAAAAGTTTTAAATCAAAGTTAAAGTCAAGTTTAAATCAATGTTAAATATAGATTCAAGTTTCTTGTATTCAAATCTGAAATCTTAATCAGTTTTAAATCTGAATATTGTAAAAACAAGTTTAAATCAAATAGTTTTTACAGTAATCGGTTTCAAATAAATAAATTGAACTTTAAATTGGATAAATGTTTAAAGGAATAATCATTTTGAATCTTAAATTCAAAATGTAATTTAAATTTAAATCCAAAAGTGTAATGTTTTACACTTTAATGCTAATGAAATCATTTATAAAGAAATGGATTATCTTAGAGATAATTAAGATATTAAAGTGATTTAACTAATAAGATAATTAAGGAATGACTTATTTATTTAATTCATAATTAATGATTTAGAATTAGAGATTAATTAAGAAGTGAATTAAGAAATGTTATTAGTTAATGAAGGAAATTAACTAAGGATTAAATAATAAATTAATGTGATTAATTTTGATAATTAATTAGATTAATTAATTTAGATAATCTAGTGTAAATTGTTAAGTGTAATTACTTGATAAAAGTAATTAAGAGATTAATTACATATTGTAATTAATTTTGATGATATGATTCATTTAAGTTAATTAATTTAGTTTAATTAATTTAAAGATAGTCATTTGGTAAATTGGACGTGAAATTACTTAGTGTAATTAATGGAGCATAATTACTTAGGAAAGTAATTAAATGGTAATTACTTAATGTAATTAATATAAGATGATTTGTAAGTAAGTAATTCGGGTAATTACTTATGTAATTAATCAAGGGATTAATTAATGGAGATAATTAATTAAGGGATAATTAATTTATTTAATAAGTAATTAAGGATAGTTAATTACTGGTTTATTATTAATCAAGGGGATTAATAATTGTGTTTAATTAAAGATTTAATTACTTAATGTAATTAACTTAAACGAAGTAATTTAATCTAAATATAAATTAGAGATCATTAATTAATATAATAAATGATGAATTTATAATGGACTAATTGAAGAATAAATAATGAAGTGATTAATTAAGGACAAATGTAATTAATTATAGTAAATTAAAAAATGAAGTAATTAAATGTTAATTACTATGAATGATTTAGAATAATTAATTTGTGGAATTAATTAAAAGACTAATTACTTATTGTAATTAGAGAATGATAAATCAAAGGTGTTTAATCAAGATGAATATTTAGAGAATAATTAATTAAATTGATTTCTATTTAATTAATGGTTGTATAAGCAGGATTTATAGATGAAGTAATTAATTTAATTTACTTTAAATTAATTAGAGATAGAAGTAATTAATTTAATTCATTTTAAATTAATTACAGTTGTGAATGATAAATCATTGCTTATGGATGAATGATATTGTTATCCCATTGATTGATTGTGATCATCTATTGTGATATGGATGCTTGTTTTAAGTATGATAATATTGATTATCTGTTTGAGTTGATAATATGGATTATTTGTTTATGATGATAATGTGATTATCCATTGTTATATTGTGATTTATCTATCTGTGAGTATATAGATAATATTGAATTGAATTGTTTTAACTTTAAAACAACTTGGCCTTAAAAGATACGGTTTGGATTTCGATGAGACCGGGATCGGGTTTCCTTATACCGGGATTCTAGGTCTGGAGACCCGAATACCACATCGATCCAAATTAACGATAGGTCGTGAATCTCAAGTGAAGATGAAGATTCAGAGTGCAAGGGTTATTGTCGTTAACTCTGAGGGTGATTCCAAAATGAGTGTAACGAGATAATGCCTTCGGTTTCGTTCGAACCCGAAACGAACTTGTATGGATTGAATGCTTTCAGAACATCGTCAGGTGGACGATGAGCATTCTAAGAGATGTGTTCTCTAAAGGTAATCGTAGCCTCAAGCCTCATCAACCGGGAATGGCTAAAACAGGGGAGGTGCAGCAAGGTTAGTGGGTAGCACCCAAGTAGGACAAGATTACCCCTGTCTAGATGTCCCTTTTTATTTCGGTTGTGTGGGCGGTTGGTTGCAAACAACTGCTGGGGTGTCTTGTGCGGGAATTATCCAGTAAGGGATGTTCCGACCTTGTGTTGCAGGGGACTTAGGGTGGGTTCTCGGTACGCTGATCTAGGCCAGGTACTGTGACGGGCGGTAGCCCAGTAGCCCTGCCATTGTATGGAATCCAAAATCCAATAAGCGCCATCGGATTTGATTGTATTACCCACATGTTGGCTAGTATGCTGGAATTTAATAGATGTAACAATTTCAGCTATTTCTTATTTACTTGAAAACCCTAGACCTATTATAATATCACTGGATTTCCTATCAAAGTTTTGGTTAGCGTAAGGGAAAAACTTTTCCATGTTTATGTGTGGGAAGTCTTACGTGATACCTTTTGTTTTCAAAGGTTTTTCAAAGTTAAGCAACTTTAACCTGTTACTCATACCAGACCCATGTCTGACCCGGAGTTTATTTCTGTTTTTCCTAAACTCTCGGGTACCCAAATTTTTACGGGTAGCCAAGGGATTCAGGTTTGCTTTGACGAATTGTGGAGGAGCAATGGAGCAGGAGGCTTCAGCATTATAGATATATAGTTTTCCGCTGTGTTGGTTTCTCTGTGTTGTATTTGTGTTGTATCGAGTTGTATTAACTAGACAGGTGTTTATAACTGTCTAGTATGTGATGTATTATCTGTGTAACTCTGATTGATGTTGTATATTATGTAATATTTATGTGATTAATATAATTTATTCGTTCCGCTGTGAGATTCTGATGTTGTTTAGTTCTTTCTTCTTTATCTTTTCTATTTCTCACCTCTTTCTTTTCTTAATGATGATGCGACTTTCTGGTGGTAGAAAGTTGGGTCGTCACAGATCTACTTCACAGAGCAATACAACTTCTACTGCAATTGAAATACCTAGACTAAGGTTATAAATTTCATTTCAGTTTAACTATGTACTTATATCAATTATAAGTCATATTCATAAATTTCTGGTTAGCCCAGTTTTGGGTTCAACTCATCTTTTACAAGATTTAATGATTGTGCTACATTCCCTTCTTCCTATGATTATTTCTACTTTACCATCTTTAAGATTCATCAAGCATTGCCGAAGGAAACATACTCACATATCAAATTATATGGCATGATCTCCTATCTAACACTTCACCAGAGATTATCCAGATCAGATACTTAAAGCAGCAACCCACATATGCATATATGTCAAATGCTAAAATTCTTACATGTTCTCTTCTCAGAAAAACAAACACATATCAATCCAGAAAATACTTAAAACATTTTTATGGCTTAATTATTACAACATGTCTACAAAACTCCTTAAACATTCTAAATGCAAGTAAATCTTCAATTGTCCATGCATACAAGTTTCTTATGCTTCCTTTCCTGCAGCAACATCTAGAGCTGCCTCAATAAAAATGAGACACCCCAGATGTTAAAAAGCAACAAATAGGGTCAGAAATAAAATTCTGGTATGAGTGAAATCAAAATATAAATACTTGTCATTTTTAAGTTCTTGTGCAGAGCATTCATATGCTATATACAATTTGAATTTATAATATGAACTAGGTTTAAGTATATATAACTAAGCTTCTACTACACTCATGCACAAAGGCAATCATCCATTCATTCAATACAGTATACATGTACACATACTCTTATGGAATTAACTCATTTTAATTCCATAGTTCAGCTCTAAATCTTGATTCATTAATTAAATTTGGTCATATCTCTTTCCATTGAACACCATGTGTGCATTGTAAGGGACTCAATTCTGTTAACCCCTACACAAAGGCCTATAGGACTTAAACAAGTCATGCACATACCCATCATACTCCTTTTGATGAATAGATCAAGGCTTCTCTCCTAGATTAGTTTTATAATCTAGTGACCAGTCTCATCTCTTATTTCAAAAAGATTTATTAACTCATGGAATGCTTTTACATTCTTTCTTTCTTTTTCCCTCAATCAGAGAGAATTAAACTCTCTCATGGGTTTCACTGACCATGACTTCATTATGAAAATAATGCTTTATTTCATTTTTTTCAGTTGTCTCATTCAAAATTTGTTTTATCCTTTGCATCTCCTATATTCAAGAATATCATGATCCCTTAAACAAATCCAGTAAATCATATAAAAATTCTTATACTTAATTCTATTGTGAACATAGGGTAAGGTTTTTAGAGGAAAACCCATAAAACATTTTAGCTTTAGATCCGAACAAATCAGCACATAAATAAATTATTGCATTGTTCATCTCAAACTTGAAACAATCTAGACATAAGCATGAACCTCCTTTTGTTCACACTGCCTAGCCTATTTTCCAGTATTACCCTACTTCATAATAAAATGTATTTATCTTGCTAAACATATTTACAAACTGGTGGTTTAAGGTACTGGATTCATATCAGAGATCATGACATTGTTCTTATCAAACAATCAAACAAAAC
This sequence comes from Allium fistulosum, assembly GCA_030737815.1. Lineage (NCBI taxonomy): Eukaryota > Viridiplantae > Streptophyta > Magnoliopsida > Asparagales > Amaryllidaceae > Allium > Allium fistulosum. Next base: position 414,771,397 of record CM060907.1, on the reverse strand, counting down.
AAATCAGAGCATCAACCAAAGATTTATCAATACACCAACCATTCTCAGCATTCATTTATTCAGAGAAAAACAAGTTGATCAAACCCAAAAAAAATGGCTGCCCTTAACTTGGGTCTTAATGCCTTAGCTTCATGAGATTGATTAATCACTCACCTTCCTTTGCTCCTCTCCGGGAATGCTCAGGTCTGAAGGCAATGTGAGTTTATTTTATTTTTGTTTTTGTTTTCTTCCCTGGACAACTATTGTGCCTCCCCTGATTTAAATCATTCTGTTAGGGTTTAAATGGAGGAAAAACCCATCCTATCCTTACCTTACTCAGAGATTCATGTATGCATTTTATGGCTAAAAGTGCCATTTTCTCTTGGTTTCCATTTTCAGTAAAACAGTTGCCTCATTGCTTTTCTGTGCACATGCTATTTGCATGATTTCCTTGCACATTATTTTTATGTGACTCAACCTTATATTTCTTTTTCTCATTTCTTTTGTAAGCTTGATTTATTATAAAAATACATTCATATCCTTAAATATTACTTGACCGGTTGGTATGCATTTTAATTACCTAAAGAAGTTATTTTACTACCCAAACATTTTTCTGGCCATGTAAATTTATAATATTCATAAGGTATGTGTATTTAAAACTCATTCATACCTTAGTTATTTTTCTTCTTATTATTTATTGAAATATTTATTCCCTTTTTGATATTTATTTCAAAAATTACATTCTTACTCATAAATATTTCTTAACTGATTTCTATGCAATTTAATTATCAAAAGGATTTTATTATTAACATCCCATACTTCTCTGATCATATATATATATATATATATATATATATATATATATATATATTCTTCCTATACAATATTCACACCTACTCAAATCATGTGAATTTTTGAATTTATTTTATGCTTAATCATTTTCCTTTTTATCACTGTATAAAAACATTTGTTCCTTGCATAATTTCTTTACTCTTTTCTGATATTTAATACCAAGCTATTTTTCTCCCCATTCTTATTTACTTTATTCATTCTTGTATTTATTTTAGAGTAATTTTTATTCTCAAAAATTTTGGGTCTTCACATACTCTCACCCTAAAAAGGAATTGTGTCCCACAATTATTCTCTCATACATTTCCATCCAAATGTATACAAAGCATAATCCCCATTGAATGAAATTTCAGAAATTCATTCATTGTAAATCAATCAAACATACATAAATAATTTTTAGGGTCTCATCAAAATTTTAAACATACCTTAAGCAGAAAACAGTTTAGGATATTTATCCTTTACCCTCTCTTCAGCCTCCCAAGTGCAATCATTCCCATCCAAACTCCATTGGATTTTAACTAGTTTAATTATTTTATTTCTCAGTTTCTTTTCTTCTCTAGCCACAATGCCCACTGATTCCTTTTTGTCAACCAGATTTTCTTGGATTTCTACATATGTAGGAGATTCAAGAATGGATTCTTTATCATGCACCCATTTTCTCAATTGGGATACATGAAATACATCATGTATTTTGCTCAATTCCTCTAGTAACTTCAACCTATAAGCTAAAGTCCCTATTCTTTGAACAATTTCATATGGTCCTATATACCTTGGTGACAGTTTCCCTGCTTTGCCAAATCTCAATATTTTTCTCATTGGTGAAACTTTGAGAAACACATAGTCTCCCACCTCAAATTCTACTGGCCTTCTTCTTTTATCTGCATAGGCTTTCTGTCTCTCTTGAGCTACTCTCATTCTTTGCCTTACCAGTTCAATCCTTTCAGAAGTTTCTTTTACATGGTCTGATCCAAGCAATATCCTTTCACCAGCTTCCATCCAACATGCAGGAGATAAACAAGGCTTTCCATACAAAACCTCAAATGGAGCCATTCCTATAGTGGACTTGTAGCTATTATTATAAGCAAACTCAGCTAAATAAATATGATCCTTCCATTTGCCTCCAAAATCAAGTATGCATGCTCTCAGCAAATCTTCTAAAACTTTATTAACAATCTCAGTTTGCCCATCTGTTTATGGGTGGTAGGCTGTGCTTAGGCTTAATTCTGTTCCCATAGCTTCTTGAAAGCTACTCTAAAACCTTGAAGTAAACACAGTATCTCTATCACTAATGATAGTCTTGGGGATGCCATGCAATCTCACTATCTCCTTCACAAATAACTGAGCTAGCTTGTGAGCATTTCTGTTTGAACTTATTGGGATGAAGTGTGCTGTTTTTGTGAGTCTATCAACCACTACCCAAATACTATCATTGCCCCTTCTAGTTCTTGGCAAATCATCCACAAAATCCATTGAAATGCTTTCCCACTTCCAAGGGTTGCAGTAAACCTTAGGGTCTTTGATAATCTGCCTTAACTTGTTGGCATGTTAAACAATTTGCCACATATCTTGCCACTGCTCCTTTCATTCCTGGCCACCAGTAATTTCTCTTGAGATCATGGTACATTTTTGTACCACCTGGATGGATAGTATATTTGGTTTTGTGATGCTCATCCATAACTTCTGGCTTTAGTTCCTCTACATTTGGTAGACAGAGCTTCCCCTTTTTCCTTAAGTATCCCTTATCATCTACTTCATAATTTTCTACTGTCATGCCTTGTGACATCATATCTTTCTTCTCTCTTAAATTTGTGTCTTGATCTTGCATTTGTCCTATTTTATCAACCAGAGTTGACCTTATGGAAATGAGACTTAGTTTACCATATTCAATCATATCACCATGTGCCTTATCTGCTTCTCTACTTTTTGCTTTTATTTCTACTTCACTGAGGATTGTCAAATCCTTGAATTCACTCATCATTAAGCTTGCCATTTTTGCTTGATGCCTGCTCAATGCATCTGCCACTTTATTAGCTTTTCCTGGGGTGTATAATATATCAAGATCATAGGCAGCTAGGAATTCTACCCACCTATGTTGCCTCATGTTCAAATCTTTTTGAGAAAACAAATATTTAAGTGACTTGTGATCTGTAAACAATTCAAACTTAGCACCTAATAAGTAATGTCTCCATAGTTTCAATGCATATACTACAGCAGCTAGTTCTAAGTCATGTGTAGCATACCTAGTTTCATTTGGCTTGAGTTGCCTTGATGCATATGCTATGACTCTACCATGTTGCATAAGCACTGCCCCTAATCCAGATCCACTAGCATCTGTATAAACCACTAATTCTTCATTACCCTCTGGAACCTGTAAGATTGGAACTTCTATCAGTGCCTTCTTTAGTGATGAAAAAGCTTATTCACGGTTCTCTGTCCACACATATGGTTGCTCCTTTTTAGTTAACTTGGTCAATGGGATGGCTATTCTTGCAAAGTCTTTTATAAACCTCCTATAATAGCCTGCCATTCCCAAAAATGATCTCACCTCAGTCACTGATTTGGGTCTACTCCAAGATTGCACTGCCATTACCTTATTTGGGTCCACACTAACCCCTTGTTGTGATACAATGTGCCCCAAAATTTTTACTTCATTCTGCCAAAATGTACATTTAGAGAATTTGGCCTTTAAATCATGTGCCCTCAGTCTAGACAAAACCAGATGCAAGTGCTTTGCATGAACTTCTTCTGATTTTGAATACACTAATATGTCATCAATAAAGACAACCACAAATTTTTCTACAAAATCTCTAAATGTTCTATTCATTAAATCTACAAAATATGATGGTGCATTTGTCAATCCAAAAGGCATCACAAAAAATTCATATAATCCATACCTTGTGTTGAAGGCAGTATACTTAATGCTTTCTTCCTCTACCTTCATCTAATGGAACCCTGAGGCTAAATCTAGCCTTGAAAAGACCTTTGCTCCATTTAATTGATCGAATAGATCATCAATTCTGGGGAGTGGGTATTTGTTTTTAATGGTGACTTTGTTTAATTCCCTGTAATCAATGCACATTCTCAATGTACCATCATGCTTCTTCACAAATACAACTGGAGAACCCCAGTTTGAACTACTAGGCCTTATGAAGCCTTTCTGCTCCAGTTCTTCCAACTGATGTTTCAACTCCACTAACTCTTTAGGACCCATCCTAGTAGGTTTCTTGATGATTGGACTTGCCCCAGGGATTAGCCTTATTTGTAATTCTACTTGTCTATTTTCTGGAACACCTATGACTTCACCAAAGACATCTGGGTATTCATTTATAATTTTTATGTCTTCCAGTTCTAATTCTTTCTCAGTCATGCTACATATTTGGTTAAAATAATTGATTTTGGCAATTTCACTCATGACTATTATATTTTTACCATTTTCTGTTTTCAGAGAAATAGTGAAATTTTCCAAATTCAAAATTGCTTTGAATTTGCTCAACCAATCCACCCCTAAAATAATTCCTATTCCAGGGTATTTCAATACAAACAAATCAGATTTAAACACATTTCCTCCTATGTTTAATTCTACCTCCAAACATTTTAATCCTAGCAAACAAGAACTACCCAGGGGACTTTGAATAATCAAGGGATCATCAATTAAATAGCATGTGAGAGTCAATCTATTAACTATGTCTTGGGATATTAGTGAATGTGTTGCCCCAGTGTCATATATAACTAAGATGGGGTGATCTTTAATTAGAAGTATACCTTCCAATTGTCCAGAACATCCCACTGCAGTTGCTTTTGCTTTGCCCTCAAGTGCTCCTATCTTTGCTCCCTTTTTGAATTCTGAGCAGTTTCTTTTAATATGACCTTCCTTCCTACAGTTGTAGCAGCTAAATGGTGCCTTCTTGGCTGCTTGACACCTATTACTCATGTGTCCTTCTTTGCCACAATTGTAACAAGTAACTTTCTTCTTAGATTCCCCAGTGGCTGCTCCCTCCATTTTCTTTTCCACATTCTTTTTGTCATAGGGATGTGCCCTATTTTTCCCCATCTTTTGATGGTTAGCCCTCATGCTCCTAAATTTTTCCCTTGCATTGTCATGTTGTTCAAAAGAAAGAGCAAGGTCTATGACTTGATCAAATGTTTTATCCTTGTATGGTAACATTGCTCTACTGAGACCTACATTCAATCCTTGGATAACTCTTGAATTCTTTGATTCTTCATCTCCTATGAGCATAGTTCCATACTTGGACAGACTCTCAAATTTTTGAGTGTATTCAGTCACACTCATTGGTCCTTGCCTCAGCCTTATGAATTCCTTAAGCAATGTTTCCTTAGTTGTTGCTGGAACAAATCTTGCCTCAAGCATCTCCTTGAATTGATCCCATGTTATCTCATTTTCTGGCCTTCCTGTGATGATCACCTCCCACCAATCTAAGGCTGCTCCTTTGAGTCTCCTTGAAGCTACCTGCCTCTTCCTTTGGTCATTAATTTGCATATCTGCAAATATCCTTTCCAAAGTTCTCAACCATGTCTGCACTCCCATAACTCCCTCAGTGCCTTCAAAATCCTTGCCTCCTAAATTTGAGAATGTCTTCAATAGTTTGGCTAGTTCCTCATGAGGATTTTCTTCTTTGTGCACTGCTCCTTCTCTAAATGCCCTCACCAAATCTTGCAAGTTAACCATTGGTGTTGTATTGGAGGGTCCTGCTCCATGACTTGGTGGTCTTCCTACCATGATTCACTATTCAATTGCATAGCTAGTTAGTCATATTTCTAATTTAATTATTTTCTGCAATCTATTTCTACTGCAGATATTTATTTATTATTATTATTTTTAGAATTTTATCCCTACAAGAAAATTGGATAATATATTTATGCTATGTTTAATCGACCTGGCTTTGATACCAACTGAAGTGACCCACTTCTTTTCTCCAAGTATTTTAGAGAATTTTCCTGTTAAGATTTTTTTTTGGTGCAAGTATATATATGTACACACTTCAATAGACCACTTCTCTGAATTTAATTTTTCCAGGATTCCTTAATTTACCAATATAAAAATATTAGTATATAAAATTAACTTGATTCATATATATATGAAGATATATATATGGCTCTTTGTCTATCAGAGTAGTTTAAACTGACAAAGAAATTCAAGCACACCTATTCTCTCATATTCTAGAGATATGGTGTCACATAGCCTTTTCTAATCATTCTTTTTTTTAAACTTAAGCTCGATTATAAAATCAATTAACTCCATTTTTCTTAATTTCTTGTTTTAATCCTCAGATTATTTGATCCCTGAATTTTCCAAGCAGAAAATTCTGATCCTGGGATTTTGTAATTAGCCACTACTAGATCCTATGCTACAAATAAGGGTGTCTAAGATAACTTACTAATTACAAGTTAGCCCGGGGTTTATAATTCATGTTCTAACAATTTTTGGTGTCAGGTAAGGGTATTCATGTTTTGATTTGTATGTTGAACAAGGTTCCTATGAATGATCAGATGTTAATCTGGATTGAGGTTCAAGCAGAGGAACAATGTATTTAGGCAGAGTATATATATACAAACACATGTACAAATCTAAGACTTAACATATGATTGAAGACAAAGTAATTGAAGCCATGTTGTAAACAAAATTAATACACACTTCTCAGGTGAACTTGTCAAATAAATAACTGAAGTATTCTAAACATCATGTGGAAGTGTCTAAAGAGTTGTGTGGTGATGATTTTGCCTATTACAAACAGGACTGCAAGTCATTTATAATTGGCTTGATCATGATCAAATGTACTCAGATTTGGGTAATATATATTTAAGTAATAAAATGTGTGAAGTATGGTGCAGTGAGACCTACAAGTTTTACCAAATCATATATATGATTTGGATCTACTTCACAGAGCAATAAAACTTCTACTGCAATTGAAATACCTAGACTAAGGTTATAAATTTCATTTCAGGTTAACTATGTACTTATATCAATTATAAGTCATATTCATATATTTCTGGTTAGCCCATTTTTGGGTTTAACTCATCTTTTACAAAATTTAATGATTGTGCTACATTCCCTTCTTCCTATGATTATTTCTACTTTACCATCTTTAAGATTCATCAGACATTGCCAAAGGAAACATGCTCACATATCAAATTATATGGCATGATCTCCTATCTAACACTTCACTAGAGATTATCCAGATCAGATACTTAAAGCAGCAACCCACATATGCATATATGTAAAATACTAAAATTCTTACATGTTCTCTTCTCAGAAAAACAAACACATATCAATCCATAAAATACTTAAAACATTTGCCTGGCTTAATTATTACAACATGTCTGCATAACTCCTTAAACATTCTAAATGCAAGTAAATCTTCAATTGTCCATGCATACAAGTTTCTTATGCTTCCTTTCCTGCAGCAACATCTAGAGCTGCCTCAATAAAAATGAGACACCCCAGATGTAACAAAGCAACAAATAGGGTCAGAAATAAAATTCTGGTATGAATGAAATCAAAATATAAATACTTGTCATTTTTAAGTTCTTGTGCAGAGCATTCATATGCTATATACAATTTAAATTTATAATATGAACTGGGTTTAAGTATATATATCTAAGCTTCTACTACACTCATGCACACAGGCAATCATCCATTCATTCAATACAGTATACATGTACACATACTCTTATGGAATTAACTCATTTTAATTCCATAGTTCAGCTCTAAATCTTTATTCATTAATTAAATTTGGTCATATCTCTTTGCCATTGAACACCATGTGTGCATTGTAAGGGACTCAATTCTGTTAACCCCTACACAAAGGCCTATAGGACTTAAACAAGTCATGCACATACCCATCATACTCCTTATGATGAATAGATCAAGGCTTCTCTCCTAGATTAGTTTTATAATCTAGTGACCAGTCTCATCTCTTATTTCAGAAAGATTTATGAACTCATGGAATGCTTTAACATTCTTTCTTTCTTTTTCCATCAATCAGAGAGAATTAAACTCTCTCATGGGTTTCACTGACCATGACTTCATTATGAAAATAATGCTTTATTTCATTTTTTTTCAGTTGTCTCATTCAAAATTTGTTTTATCCTTTGCATCTCCTATATTCAAGAATATCATGATCCCTTAAACAAATCCAGTAAATCATATAAAAATTCTTATACTTAATTCTATTATGAACATAGGGTAAGGTCTTTAGAGGAAAACCCATAAAACATTTTAGCTTTAGATCTGAACAAATCAGCACATAAATAAATTATTGCATTATTCATCTCAAACTTGAAACAATCTAGACATAAGCATGAACCTCCTTTTGTTCACACTGCCTACCCTATTTTCCAGTATTACCCTACTTCATAATAAAATGTATTTATCTTGCTAAACATATTTACAAACTGGTGGTTTAAGGTACTGGATTCATATCAGAGATCATGACATTGTTCTTATCAAACAATCAAACAAAACAAATCAGAGCATCAACCAAAGATTTATCAATACACCAACCATTCTCAGCATTCATTTATTCAGAGAAAAACAAGTTGATCAAACCCAAAAAAAAAAATTGGCTGCCCTTAACTTGGGTCTTAATGCCTTAGCTTCATGAGATTGATTAATCACTCACCTTCCATTGCTCCTCTCCGGGAATGCTCAGGTCTGAAGGAAATGTGAGTTTATTTTATTTTTGTTTTTGTTTTCTCCCCTGGACAACTATTGTCCCTACCCTGATTTAAATCATTCTGTTAGGGTTTAAATGGAGGAAAAACCCATCCTATCCTTACCTTACTCAGAGATTCATGTATGCATTTTTATGGCTAAAAGTGCCATTTTCTCTTGGTTTCCATTTTCAGTAAAACAGTTGCCTCATTGCTTTTCTGTGCACATGCTATTTGGATGATGTCCTTGCACATTATTTTTATGTGACTCAACCTTATATTTCTTTTTCTCATTTCTTTTGTAAGCTTGATTTATTATAAAAATACATTCATATCCTTAAATATTACTTGACCAGTTGGTATGCATTTTAATTACCTAAAGAAGTTATTTTACTACCCAAACATTTTTCTGGCCATGTAAATTTATAATATTCATAAGGTATGTGTATTTAAAACTCATTCATACCTTAGTTATTTTTCTTCTTATTATTTATTGAAATATTTATTCCCTTTTTGATATTTATTTCAAAAAATACATTCTTACTCATAAATATTTCTTAACTGATTTCTATGCAATTTAATTATCAAAAGGATTTTATTATTAACATCCCATACTTCTTTGATTATATATATATATATATATATATATATATATATATATATTCTTCCTATACAATATTCATACCTACTCAAATCATGTGAATTTTTGAATTTATTTTATGCTTAATCATTTTCCTTTTTATCACTATATAAAAACATTTGTTCCTTGCATAATTTCTTCACTCTTTTCTGATATTTAATATCAAGCTATTTTTCTCCCCATTCTTATTTACTTTATTCATTCTTGTATTTATTTTAGAGTAATTTTTATTCTCAAAAATTTTGGGTCTTCACAAAGCCAAAGCTTATAAACAAATTTTAGCCCAAAGAGAGAGAAAAATAAATCTGGAAGTGACAATGAAGAACTTACATTTCGGTTTGCTCGCACTGATCCAAAGGTCAGTCTCAAGAGAGGTCAACTAAAATTTGCAAAATAATTATATATAAGGAGAAAATAACTTAACTGCAAATTGAAATAATATTTTTTTACTAAAAAACTGAACAAAAAGATTGAGATTCAGTAATGTAGAAGCTAAACAATGAAGAGAAACAGAAAGTGGGTGGTAAGTAGGCAATTTCCACAAGGCAAAGAGTAGCATATAATAAACAATGTAAAGGAGCCGTTTTCTTTAATTTAAGCTGTAAATGTTATAAGATTATGGTATTGTAAGATGTGAACATGCATATTTGTTTGTGCTGTAGATTAAACTCTTTGGATGAAACTGAATTGGGAAAATCTGAAAGAAGTTCGATTTTAGCCAAGTTGTAAGATTGAAATTCAAATGGTTCAAATCAAATATTAGTTCTACAGCATCTTTTTCGAATATTTAGATGAAACGTTCTATGAACTGCAATTTGCAGGAGGATCCTACAAGTAAAAATTGCACAACCAATTTAGAGTTGTAGCAGTACAGATGCACAGCGTACGTTTCATTTTCATTGCAGCCCTTGGGGACATCGTGAACAATGATTGAGAGTGAAGACTGTGTACACTGCTTGCAGCTTGCTGTTGCTTCTTCAGTATCAACAGAGAGGAGCATGCACTGTCTCCTACTCGCACATCCTTTATGGCTGTTCCGCTTGTGTGCTGATACTGAGGATTGTTTGATATGAGATGACATGTTGAAAATGCACTGATTGTTGTTAGCTGATGAAGTCGCTGCTATGATGTTGAACTGGTTCGTTGTTTAGGATGAAGTGAAACCGTGTGTTGATAATGATAGGCAATGCTGAAGGCAAATGATCTGCTATTTTGAAGTGTTGAGAATGTCGGATCTACGTGATTAATTTGTCGGAGAACTTGTAATGATAGTTTAGTTGAAGCGTGCTCAAAGTTTTTGACTGTTAATGCAAAAGTTGAATTTCTTGAAGATGCAGTATTTATCAAAGATGAAAGGTAAATTTATCGATTGTTAATACAACCAGGATTAACTCGGGCTGTTACGGTTGAACCATCAACCATTCCACCGTACCAACCGTTCATGCGGTTACCATCTATAACGGTTTATCGTTACGGTAACGGTTGAAGAATTAGATAACCGCGGTTAACCATCCAACCATACATGATTGTTTTGTATAATATTTAACATTAAGATATAAAAATTAGTAATTTAAATTAGAGGAATAACTTGTACATTAATAATATGTGCCTTCATGTACTAATAACGTGTGCATGTATATTAGACGTTTTATAAATAAATAAATTTGCAAAAAAAGCTATATGAATTTATCATCAATAATGCATATAATTGAAAATATATGTACAACATGTTTAAAAATTGAAAATATAACTGTTAACCATCATAGACGGTTGCGATAAAGGTTATAAGAATTTATAACACCAACAACAGTTACGGTTGCGGTTGGTGATAATAATGACGTTTACCGCAAGAATAATAGCCCTAGGATTAACACTAATTAATGTCTTGTCTTTTTTATGTTCATATTTGTAACAACCCTGGGATTTTGTAACAATTAGTTTTCATCATTAAACTATTAATTGGTTGTTAATTGCTGTTGAGTGTTTTAATCAGTTGTAATTCTTTTACAATTTTGTTAAAAGTGTTATGCGGGCTTTCAATTTAATTTTGGCCCATGTTCTTTTGTTTTGGGGCTGTGTTTATTAACAAAGGCAAGCAACCGTTCTTCCATTCCCCATTACTCAATTCGCAACCTTAAAAACCCTAACAAAAGAAAACGAATGAAAATGGTGGCGGCTTCGTTCTCGTACGTTCCTCTTCGACAAAAACTAGGGCGTTGAACAAAAATTGAAGACGCCGATGCTTCGATTTGGTTTGCTTGCCGATCAATTGTTGTGCACGTCGAATCGAAGGTGAGTAATTTTATTTACTCACATCTAGTTCAAATCTCAAGTTTGTAGAGTCTAAATTTTGTGATTTTCGTTCGTATAAAACTGTTTGAATTCGTCACTTGATTTTTATGCAATTCCAGGCCTTCGGCCATCACCGTTGCAATGATATTGGTTTTGGTTGTTGCTGTATTTTGTGATATTTGAGTCAGTGTGCACTTTTGTTTCATGAATGCTTGCTGCTTGACCTTTGTTGCTTTGTTGCCGAATCTCTGGTGTATTCACTCATTAGAGTTTGTACTTTGTCACTTGATAGCTTTAAGCCCGAACTACTTTGTTGACTTGAGCTTGCTTGAGTATATGAAAAACAGTTGCATTTTGACCTTGCCCTATTGCATTGGTTTGATGTTGACTTCGATTTTGATCGAAATTATGGCTGTAGCATACTTGGCTTTGACTTGTTAAATTTGTTTATTTGTTAATTAATGCTTGGGGGTTGCATTTTGTGTTGAAGTCACCTGACTTCGACATCTTTGGGCACCGGATTACTTGCGGCCATGATTTCTTGAAAATATATTTTTATGAGAATTCAAATTGACTTTGCATTTGTCTAAGCACTGCCTTTGTTTGAAAACTGCTACGTAAAAATGCTCGACTTTGAATTGGATGCCTATGAGCTCTGGGTTCATTTTCATGTGCAGTTTAGCTTGATGCTTTGTTCGAAAGTGATTTTTGTTTGATGTTGTCCATACAGTTCACTGTCTCTAGCAACACTTGTTTGATTTCACCTGCTGGCTTTGTTATTAATTTGTTCGAACTACCTTTGGCACTTGGTTATGATAAGTGTTGTTTCATTTGATTTAGACATATATGGGCATACATGCACTCTTGTAGACTTTGATTATCCTATGTGCTTTTTGATTTCGAGCTTGCCTTAGTTTGAGTTTTGCTCAATTGAGTGCATATATTTAACTGGGTTGCTTTATCATGTTTATTGTGACATGATACTCGACTGTTGTACTGGGTGGTTTCGTGGCACTTCTTACTGTTATGTTTGGGTTTTTCGACACTGTTCGATTTTGTGGTCTAGTTTCACTTCATGTTGCCTCGACTACACTCTTCATAAATTTAAAACCTGTGTGTGTATGGTGCCTTGATCTTTGTTGCTGTGTTGCCATATTTTGGTGCACTTGGTTGCCCTTGTGATCTTGTGGTGGCTGCAGTTTTGTTGCAGTCTTACCCTTGTATCCTTGTGGTGGCTGCAGTTGCATTTTTGTAGCATTTTTGGATTGTACTGCCTTGAGCTCGAGTACTTGCATCCCTTGATGGCATTTGGTCTGTTTCACATGTACACCATGTGCATGTTATTTGGCTATCTGCTTGATATACCCATCTTTGTTAGAACTGATGCATTTTGTTTTCCATAGGCACTGAGTCAATTCTCATGTGCACTGATGCATTTTATTTCCCTATGCACTGAGTCAATTCTCATGTGCACTGATGCATTCATTTTCGTTTGCACTGTGATGGATCATCTTGGCTATGACTTGGTCTTTGATGATTTCATTTGCATTGCGTTGTTTGGCCTGGCCATTCTTTGTTTCAGATCTGTGCATATCTTCTTGTATGCTTGGAGTCTCTATTCGACCATATTGATAGTATTTGGTCTGGACATTATTGTATTGTGACTTGTACATTGATTTGTACATTGAGTTGAATCCGGCTTAAACGCTCAGGTTTGACCTTGTGCTCGTTTGTGAACTTTCATTGAGCTTTTGTGTAATTCATCACATACTGCAGTGGCGAGGCAGTGCACGCGGGCGTGTACTGCAGCCAAACAGAATTGACGTTTTAATTGATATTTCAATTGTTTGAACTATTTCGTTTATTCAAATCAATATGTTTTGAATTGTATTTTGATTGATTTAATTTGATGATTTTGTTGTTGTCTAATTATCGATTTGATAATTAGATTATGAGTTTCTAATTATTTATTTAATGATTAGATTTCGTTGTTAATTGCCGTTTAGGCAATTCTATTGTTTTCTAAATTATCTTCATTGATAATCTTTTTATTTATCCTTGTTGATGATTTGGATTTGATGGTTTGTTGTGTAACACTGTTCAGTGTTATATCTGCCGTTATCCGACTTTCTTATCGAGGAGTTGGATATACGAGATTTCTGTGACTATCGTCTATTTGATATTTGATTATTATTGCTTCTGTGCATTAATAACTGAGTTTGAATTAGACTGACCCGTGTATTATTTTCTTTTGAATTTAATACTTGGGTCAGACCGAGTTATTACAGGTTGTAGATATTCTGCTTTGGGTTACTGCTTGAGCTATGAAGTCTTTTCATATCTTTTGAAGTGGTCTTCGTCATTTCGTAGTAGTCAGTGTAATGATTTAGGTTGATATGTATTCATGTATATTAGTCGATAATGTACTTGTATATATAACTTCCAGAGTCGACAGTTGTAGTTGTATCATATGTATTGTGTCAAATGTATTGTAACTGGCATCAGTTATAGATATATATGAGACTTTTGTTATCTGTGTTCCGCATCTTTAGTATCTGTGTTATTATTATATATATTGTCCTAAACTATTATGGACCATCGTAGTTCATTTTATACTGGAATTGGGTATGTCGATGGGAGTAAATAAATAAGAGATGAAAAATGAAAAATATATACCACTCCTATCGAGGTAACCAATACTAGTGTAAGGCCAACTACGGATGGTCGCTCCTATCCAGCCTTATTCTTCGTAATAACCGACAGTATTTCTTTTAATACTATTTGTTATTGTGAGCATAGAGGTGGGGCGTCACAATATCTGTTCACAATTTCTTTGTATATCTATTGCTACTGACCCAGCAACATTAGAGTTCAAGGTATTAAACTTGAGACCTAAAGAAGAGAACTATTTTGATATATACCTTTTTAATGTTTCATCTTCTTCTTACATTGTTGTTAGTATTCATGTGGTATTTTTGTTCTGTTGCCTAACTTATTTTTACCATCTTTTGATATTTAACACTTTCAAATATAACTTTTACCATGAAGAAATATTGTCAATCAATTCAAAATAAAAGGGACTTTTTATTCTACAATTAATAATGGCGGTTGATCACATCCACAGTTCCTATTTAATTTTTTTTTAAATTCTTCTCTTTTCACATTTCTAAGAAATCATTAAACCATTTTGTCATAATTGACAAGCAAGTTTTGAGTGATAAAAAACATGCATCCACAAAAGGACGACGACAACAACAACTAAGCCATTATTTCCAAAAAAGTTGTGGTCGGCTGATAAAGTCAGTCTAAAAGTTATAACAACAACAACAATTATAATTATAAAACCATGATAATAATAATAGACTAAAGTCAAATAAGTAAACAAATAATAATATTAATAATAACTTAGTAAAATAAAAATAAAGATTAAAATAAAATAATTTTAAAATATATAAAATAAAATATAAATAAAAATCATGATAATAATAAAAATACTAATAGTAATAATGATACTAATAGTAATATTGACCGAAGATCAAACACATTTCTCTTAGGCTCCTCTAGTCCTATAATATAAAACTTATAACACTACCCCTAAACCAACCCTATGGAAAAAACTCCTAGCTCATGGTTCTGGTACGTGGATCGCTAACTTTCACGCGCTTCTGTCCGACACCAACTTTTCGGATATATTCCAATCCTTCAAGTTATTTTTACTACTTCCTTCTTTGTCAACCTTGGTCGACCTCTACCTCTCTTTGAGCGTTTGACTCTGTCAATAATTCCAACACGCACATGTGCATCGGGAGGCCTCTGTTTGAGATGTCCAAACGATTTTAAGCGGTGTTGGACTAGCTTCTCCTCAATGCGTTCACAAAAGAAAAATAAAACAAAAAATGCACAGCTAACAAGATGTGGGTATCTGCATGTAGGCCTGTAAACGGATACTTTCGGATACAGATAGTCCCATATAAGTATCCACGGATGCGGATAGATATCTGATATTTATTGGATATTGTTCGATCTGTTCACAACTAATGAATCTAAAAAAATAAATAGAAAATTTTGATTTATTATAAATCCATTCTTTTACTAAAAAAAATTACATTAAGAAAAATAATTTTTAAGTGTTAAAAATTTATTTTTATATACGTATTAATTTTTTTGCCAGAATAAAATAGTAAACGAAAATCAATTTGTGTACCAAAATACATAAAAAAATAACAACTATAATCTTGATAAAAACCGAACGGATAATCACCAGATAATTTTTCATATTTCAGATACGGATACGGACGGACTTCGAATTTTTAGGATACTCATTGACATCAAAGTTTTTAAAAGTGAAATCACTTAAAGGTAACAAAATCAACACTACAAAATGATAGTTGAAGAATCCATGTGTGTAGCAAGGTTTGCCCTAGTAACAGATAAATGTGATGAGAAAATTTGCTAGGTAGCTGCAGCCTGAAAAATGACATTAATCCGTTTTGAGCCTATTGACTGATTAGGTTCCTAACGCAAGGAAATATATATTTAAAAGTAGGAATTAGGGTTTTACTTCCACTGTCAATGTCAATGCCAATGTTCATGACTTCATCATCAAATAAATCTCTAACATTAAGCAAAGCACGTGCAACGTTATAGTTGGTGTCATAGGGATCTCTGATATCCAGCAAGAGAATATCGCTCATTCTAAAAAGCGAAGCATAGCTAGAAAGGCGAGGAACAGAAAAATATGATGTGCTTAAAGCCCATCTTGTATTATCCGAATAAAAGATCAAGGCTTCGAGTCTAAAATTGCACTCAAATATTATTAAATGGTTTTCACCAATTGCTCTCCTTAACAATTCGAAAGTTTAATTCATTTAGTGATATCATTTACCGTTACATCTTTAATAAAAGTTGTAATAGATTTGGCGTGACACATTTTTAGTATCAATGTGAACTACCAAAAACGCCCCTTTATATATTATCAAATCTTAATCACTTAAAAATAGGATCAAATATTAAACTTCTTTGACAAATTCAAACGCTAACTTGCTTTACAAATTTATAACGCTTCTAAAAATAGGTTCTAAAATTAAACCTACTTTATAAATTAAAAATACTCCTTTACAAATATACAAATCTTAATATCACTTGAAAATAACAAAATCATTTTTTTGACTGATTTAAACATATACAATTTATAAGTAAAATGATTCACGCGCGAAGCCCATGCCGTCACACTCGTAAAGTAGAAGCGGATATGGAACTGCCTGTCCATTAGAACTTCAAGAAGAGGGTTGCACATACACATTTTGGATCATAGGATAAGTTGTGTTTTAATGCAATGTATCATGGGATATACTCTATTATGGAGAATTGGTTCCATTGAACATTTTTTTTTCATTTTTAATTTTTTATGTATTTAAAGCGGGTTAAGCGAGTTGACCCATATATAAAGTAGGTTAGGTCATATTGACTCTTTTAATAAATGAATAAAATGGGTTGGATCAAAATGGGTTGGATTAATTTTGACACAATCCATTTTGATTCAACCCGACACGTTTGACAAGTCCAACTGTATTTTATATGGTTTGAAAGTATTTGAATCTTTTGAAAAAAAACATATAGCATTAATTATCATTTTTCATCAAAAAATATATAAAATTAATAGTTGATTGCAAGCGTTCATATATATATATATGTTTAATTGTCACTTAATGACCAATGTTAATGTATCATATATGGTGAATATCACTTATTGGCTGACATAAATTTTCGCCAATGTTCATATGACATAAGGTTTCTATAAATACATTTCTACTATTACATACAAAGTGGAAAAACCAAAGAAATTTTCATCAACAAAAAACCAAAAAAAAATTCATCAAAAAAAAATCAATGAAATCAAATGGCTACAAAATAGATAATTACTGTTATCACTCTCTTTCTCCTCCTCCTCATCGCGGTGTTGGACAGTTTGCTTTCACTTTTCACCAAAGCCATGCTGGCCTTACGCAATCTCGTTATGCTGACAATGATGGTAACAACTCTAATGGCGTAGGGCCAGCATGGCTTTGGTGAGAAGAGGAAGCAAACGAATCTCCACCACGATGAGGAAGAGAAGAAAGAGAGTGATAACATCAACTAAATTTTGTAGCCATTTGGGTCTTTTTGTTGATGAAAATTCTTTGGTTTTTTTTGCTGAAAATTTCTTCGGTTTTTCAACTTTGAGTGTGATAGTAGAAATGTATTTATAAAAACCTTGTCATATGAACGTTGGCCAAAATTTATGTTAGCCATTAAGTGACATTCACCTAATATGAGCCATTAAGTGACAATTAACCTTATATGTTATATGAATGTTGGCCATTAAGTGACAGTTAACCTTATATGATATATGGACGTTTACAATCAGCATTAATTATTATTATTGTTTTTTTGATGAAAATAATAATTAATGCAATACCTTTTTTGTTAAAAAAAAGATTCAAAAACTTTCAAACCATAAAAGTATAATTAGACCTGTCAAACTGGTCGGATCGGATCAAAATGACATGATTGAAGACCAAATCCATTTTGTGATCTAACCCATTTTATCCATTTATTAAAAGAGTCAACATGACCGAACCCACTTTATATGTCTGCTTAGCCCGCTTTTAAAACAAAAAAAAAGAGAAATGTGAAAAAAAAAGTTCAGTGGAACCTATTCTTCATAATAGAGTATATCCCATGAGACATTGCATTAAAACACAACCTACCCTATGATACATCTCATGCTCCATATATTACCAAAGGCACATGGCCTAATGAATTCCATCGCACCGGTTGCATCGCCTTCAAGCCTTGGAGGAAAGGCAAGTTTTTGAAATTTTTACATGGGAAGATCTTCAAAATTCTGAAATGATTTCTTTAACAAATTAGTTTACAAAACCAAAGTAAATGCGCCTATAGCAAAAGCACGTTCTGACCTCGTCAACAATCTAACATCCAGTAGATTTAGATATAGAAAATACAGCAAACCTTTCATCATATGCACTTACGACAATAGAACATCTCTTGTGGAATAAAATGGAAATAAATTCAGCAAGTACAAATTTGTCTTCTAACCACTTAAGTTAGCAAATACAAACTACAAAGTAGTAAAGGAATGGAAGAACTTAAAAGGGCCTTTTATGAAATAAAAATAAAATAAAATACTAACTGTTGTGACCAGCAATATCTTTAAACTAAGTATTTATGGATGCTTTTTTTGAATTTAAGTTAAATTATAATATCTTAAAAGCAAAACCTAATCAAAGGGGACATTTCTTAGCAAAAGACCATGTTTCTACATTTCTTATTAAACCACTAGATAGAAACATAGTTATAAGTAGATGAAAATACCTTCGATGGTAGATCGTAACAACCTTTTTATAGTAAGAATATTTCCATAAATAAAATTAAATTTTTAGAAGAAAACTTCAGGAGAACATGGCTACTAAATGTATTATGATTATTTATACTCTTCTTTATCTCATACTGGGAACATGGCTAGATAATGACATGGAGTTAATTATTATTGCCTTGTCAATTTGTAAGAAACATGATAATATATAACAATAAAAAATGCTCATATTGGGAAAATGAATGGAAAAAAAGCATAACGATACGTTAATAATACTCAAATGGTAAATTATATTATTCTAGCCTAATAATTTGCAAAAGGTATGGTAACATAGAAAATTAAGAAGCACTTAAAGGAATGTAATAAACATATAAGCCCAACTGATATGTTAATAATACTCAAGTTATATGTGGGTAATTACACTTTCCTTATTATTTTGCAACATGTATGGTAGTATCTAACAATTAAAGATGCTCTAGTGAGTAAATAAATGGAAAAAAATATATAAATACAAATGATATTTTAATATAATACTCAGCTGATACGGAACTAATGATACTTGCCTTGTTAATTTGCAAGATGTATGATAATATAAAAAATAAAAAATGCTCCAATGCGTAAATGAATGGAAGAAACATAGTTTATGCTTTTGGTTGGATAAACTGGTCATAATTCAGTAGTCTATGAGCAATAAAAAGTTCAACATATCGCATATTAATTTTGCTCCGATAATGATGACAAAATAAATTTCAGTAAGGACTAACATAAAGATTAAAGTAATTGGTATATACAATAATATGAATGATGTGTATTTAGTTTGCTTCTCATTACAAACTATCTTTTTTTAAAGGCAAATTGCCTCGTTAAACCATAATAGAAACTGCTTATGGAATTTAAACGTTTATGGTTAATTTGTTAAACAAAATCTAGAAAATTAAAAATTCTACAAATACACAAGCATAGTTTCTATAAATATACCTTTTACAATGTTATGCTTTCACTAATCGTACACTCTAAAAATCATTTTCCTTATCTTAAAGAGTTAAACCTAACAGTAGAACATAGCAATTTATTTACTTGTATGTTTTTTTAACTTTTAGGTGATGGATTTCTTTTGGAAGTAATTCAAAAGTAGTGAAAATTAGCTTAAAGGGCTTCTCATTCTAGTGTAATAAGTTTTAAGGACAACGCTTCTGAATAATTAGTTTTAAGAATAATTTATAAAAAAATGATAAATTCATTTATCTTTTAAAGTTATACAGGAAAATGATAAATTCATTTATCATTATTTCTCTATAACTAAAAATGATAACTTTATTTATCGTTTTCTTGTAAATTGTCCTTAAAACTAATTTTTCAAAAGTGCTGTCCTTAAAACATATTATCATGCACAAAGAAGCCCTTTCAGTGAAAATCTCCTTCAAAAGTACATCAAGCAATAAAGTGCCACTTTCACAGATTCAATGAAGTAAAGAAAAAATGAAAATTATTAAACTTTGTAACAATAATTAGCATCTAAACCCCTGTTGTAACTGAAAGTTCTATAAAATTCATTTGTTTTTTTAAACATGGAAATTTAATGTAAAACATTTGCTTTGTCTTTGTAGTGTCAAAAAAGTCAAGCTATGCAAATAGAAGCTTTTTTCGAACCTAAACATATTATTATTTATAATTTCAAAGGCAAAGCATAATATAGTTATTGTAAACTTTTAGTTAGAAACTTCTATTGCATATATAATTGAGTGTTTCCTTCACAAATTGATCATTCACCAATAATTGGACAATGATCCATGTGCATCAAAATAAATCAACAATATTTCTACAAATTCCTAAAAAAGGATAGATGAAAATAAAATAGGAAGTGCACAAATCATAAATTTAAGCTTTAATTAAACAATAATGGCAAAAATCAACTATAGTTCAAATTCCCGAAAGTAAAAATTGATCGTTTAATTAAACTTAAGTGCATTACATTTTTTTACCGAATATTATTATGGGTGGATAAAATGTGGAATCGGTTTTCATACAAAACATAAACTTTATGATACCATTTTATTGAATACCAGTATTTGTAAAAGATCCAGTTACCTATAATGGACCAACTTTGATTTACAAAAATTAGTTCTTATACATGCATGGTAATTCTTATACTAAATTAACATAAAATTAATCAAAGTATTAAGGTATTTAGGTATCTTTAAAACCACTTTTGCTAATGGTAGTCTTAATTTTTTTTATAAGGTGAAACTTTACTAACACTTCTATTGGAATAGGAAGTTATATAAAATTTTAAATTTTGATTTGTTGAAATGAAAATTTGGGAAGTCTTATCGAACTCATGAAACTATAAAGTAACAATGTGTTAAGAGAAACAAATTAATCACATCAAAACTAATTACTAAGACTATTAGACCAAATTTAGAAGTCTACAAAATGCTAACTGATAATGTAAAATTTTGATATGTTGAAGTGGAAAATTTGAGAGTAAAACCCATAAAGTTGTAATGTAAGGTAACAACCTTGTTAAGAGAATCATCACAATTATAGAGACTACTACACACTAAATTTGAAAGTTTACAAAATGTTCTTTATTTTCTTAAATAATATAATTGTGATTTAAACATGGTAACAAATTAATCAGATCAGAAAAAAAAATGTTAAGGCTATTATAGATCAAATCATTTTTATTCTCAAATTAACTAATTATGAAAATAAAACTAGAAATTACTTGTGAGTTTTTATTGAAGAGTTGCAAATAACCGATGAGAATTATGGGAAGTATATAGAAAAGCAAACATCCATAATGGATGGTTATTGGAGGACGTTTAAAATTCTTAGAAGGAAAATATAAAACTTAAATGTTTTTTATGGAAGAATCTTGTCTAGATAAAGTGTGAAGAAATAGGAAAGGGTTAGGAACATAAATTTGTGCAGAAATATGAGGATTTCGTTTCTATTTTTCAATTTTTACTTGAGCTATAACCTTTTGTATTTCATGAGAATTCAACACTTACTTTTCTAAAATTTATAACAAAAAGGAATACAAAGTGTCAATGATTCAAGTTAATTAAATACTAACTTTTAACCCATGCTTACTATATGATTGACTTTTAAATTCCCATTTAATGCTTAATCCAAAAATAATCATGAAATATTCAAAATCAGAATTCCTAAGTAGTTACTTAACGCATATATAGAAAATTACAAAATAGGTAAAAAGTTGCATGAACATTCAGCATAGACAATTTTTTTTACAAGAAAATATTCTCTAGGACAAAATTATAGGTTTTTTATTACCTTGAACAGCCCACCAGTATTTTATTCCCAAAGACAAAAGTGTTAAAATATTTTAAAATGCCCTATCTGTTGCCGCACGCTTTCTCCTTTTCTTCTTTGATCTTATTCTTCTTCTTCTTTAATTCTTCTTCGCTTTCTCTTCTACATGTAACGACCCAGAATTTCAATCATTTGAATTTGGAATATTTAATTGATTTTAACTATTGAAAAGTTAATTTTATAAGTTAACTTGCTTGAATTTCAAATATAGCGACTTATTGGGTTACTAAATTATTAAAGTGGAAATTATGTTGAAGGGCTTCTATTTGCAGAGTAATAAGTTTTAAGGACAACACTTCTGAATAATTAGTTTTAAGGACAATTTACAGCATAATGATAAATTCATTTATCTTTTTAAGTTATACAGGAAAATGATAAATACTTTTATCATTATTTCTGTATAATTGAAAATGATAAATTCTTTTATCTTTTGCCTGTAAAATGTCCTTAAAACTAATTTTTCAAAAGTAGCGTCCTTAAAACTTATTACCCTGCACATATAAGCCCTTGAAGTGAAAATCCCCATTATAAAATTTAATATTTTGAATTGTTTAAATAATTGGACCTTGAATTTAATATGAATAAAAATGATTTCGAAGGTTGATTTAAATTCTATTTGAATAAGAAGCAGTATAGTAAACTTTAAAATTTGATTTAGAAGTGATTAAACTGATTTTGGAAATAACTGGTTTTAATTAACGTGTGAAAATAGCCTTCAGGGCACTATCTCTGATTTCGACGAAACAAGTTTCATTAGATCCGTAATAGTGAATTATTATATGCCATCAAATTTCATGGTGATTGGACATATCGTCTGGTCGTGCGAGTTTGAATCATGTAGAAATTAATTAAAGGAATTTAAAGTAATATAATTTGATTTGAAAAGATAACTTCTGTATATGATGGAATTGGCTTCCGATATATATTACATTGTGTCAAGAATAGGGCTATAATAAATAAAACGACAAGGCACGCTTTCATTGAAGTTTGAAATTTTTAGGAATGAATAGTGCCTTAAAGTTTTCTATATAAGAGCATTAACTTTCTTCATTTGCTAAAAACCCTAACATTAAAGCTCCAGCCGCCATTTCCCAAACCTTAACATCAACGGCCTACGTTTCTCAACACAATCAAGGCCAAATTAGCCAAAACCTTCAACATGAAAATTGCTGCTCTCATCTTCATGAACTAATTCATATAATTTAATCGTTGAATCGAGGCTCAACGTGGCTGTGGTTTTTATTTAAAGGGGCGTAGTTTGGGGCTCGTTTTTCGGTTACAGCAGGCGAGATGCGGCGGAAGGCGCGTGCCCATAGGTGAACGGCGGCGGCGTTTAGTTAGCCCCGATCGACGTTTATAAAAAAAATAGATTGCGGCCTGGGACGAACGTGTACGAGAGCGAGAATGATGGGGGAAGGTGATTAAGGATTTAAAAGTTAATCAATTTTAAGTTAATTATAATATAAATGATATCAATGATCATTAATTCATACTTAACTCATATGAGATCCAAATATAACCTGACAAGTTGCGTTGCGATCATATCAGCGAATACTTCAATATGGATATGGATTGGATGGATTCGTAGCTGATAGGAATTTTGATAAAATTAAATGTCTATTCAATTTTAATTCAAAACCGAAATGTTTGACGACTTCTGAAATCAATGTGAGTTAATCTCAATTTTTTTATTAACCAGAAATATTTTTAATCAATAAAATTATTGATTGGATGTGCGAAAATTTTATTGTTGACTGTTATTGACTGTTTGGATAATTTGCTAATTTATATTTTTGGTTTGGATATATTCCGACTCCTGAAGCGGTTGAGACCCTATTATGTTCATGTGTAAGAGCGGATGACCATTTGTGTACGAATCCTGCCTCAAAGCGGTAGATTTATATTTTATGATTATATACTGTATGTGATGTAGGCGGATAGGTTGAAGGAATCCAACAGGATTCCTCACACTGTTGATTTATTTTCATATAAATTGATATATGATATGTTGGAGGCCATAATTGATGAAATGGATAATTTTCCTTAATTAGTGTTATGATAACACTAGGCCATATTTTTTATATTTTTAATATTATAAAATAAATATTTAGTTTTAAAAATGGATTCGAGTGATTCAAAAATATATGTGTTTCTATAAAAATTCTTGAATTACTAAGAGAAGGAATTTAATTTAAACAAAATTAAAAGTATGATTTTTGGAGATTATAAATTAATAGTTTTATAAAATAGTTTAAATAGAGATTTTTGAATTGTGGATAAAGATTTTTAAATCTTATAATAAGTTCGTCTTTTATAATAAAGGGGTATGGTTTTAAAAAGGAAACAGAAATATTTTGATATAAATATTTATTAACCATTTTATATAAAGTGATATATATAAGTACATATATTATAATTTATTTATAAATATGAAACTTATAAATGTGATAATTTATAAAAGTGATATTTTACCAAAAGAAGTGAAGATTTGTAAAATCGTATTTTTTTACTACAAGTGTGGATTTGTAAACTGTGTTTATAAATAAAAGGAAACTATTATCATTGGATAGATTGGGAGAAATAAATCAAACGATGGATTTATTATGCAATATTGAATGTTGTTTAGAAAATAATTGATTCTATTTTGGAAATTGAAGTGAGGATAAATTGGGAGATGTTAAATGGTATCTTATAAATATAAAAGAAATTTATACATATGGAAGTAACGTGGAAACAGATTGAAATTGATGTTTAAATGGGATCTTTATAAATAAGCGTGATTTATAAGGATATAGGGTTTTAAATCGGATTTTGAAAATAAATAAATTTTATAAAAAAATTAGTTTTATAAAATAGAAGGAAATTTATAGACTTAGTTTTATAGATATGGAAAGGATTATGTTGAAATTTAAATGTGGAATTGTATAAAGGAAATATATTTATGTTCTTAAAAGTTGATTATTAATTTTAATATTGTTTTAATATATGTTTAACAATATTTTAAATATTTTGGAAAGTTAATAATTTAAAATATCAATACAGTTTGAAACTAATTATAATTATTTATCAATAAAGTTTCGAAAATCAATTATTATTATTTATAATAATCTTTAAGATAATATATTGTTTTTTCATTAAGAATGTTTTGAAATTATTAATTATTATTTTTAAAATGTTTTAGTTACTATTTATTTATACTTTTTATTATATAATAGTTTTTTAAAATAAATAGTTAGAATTTATTTATAAATGTTCAAGATTTATAATTAGAGAAGAACATTTATAAATAGAGTTTATAACGGACTTGGGTTTTATAAGGGAAGTTTTTATAAAATGGTTTAAAGGCATAAAAGACAGTTTTACAAGGTAAAAGGTTTTTATAAATGGTTAGATATTTACAAAAGAATTTTTGAAATGGGTTTATAAATTTATAAAAGGAGTTTTTAAATGGTTTTAGAAATTATAATGGTGTTTATAAAAGATTGTAGAAGTGTGTTAAAAGGAAGTCTTCCTCAATGTTTGGTGGTCATACTTATCCCGTTGAGATAAGTATATGGATAATGTTAACCCCGTTTTGTCAACGACCTAAGAAATGAAGCGGCTTAATGTCTTCAGCGAGTTAACGACTTCAGATCTGGACGACCTACGACTTAAGAAGCATACGACTTAAGGTAGTTATCGACTTAAGATGTGGATTGACTTAAGACGTCTAACGACCTAACTACTGAAAGGAATTAGCGAACTAAGGAGTTAAGGGGACTTACGACCTACCGACCTAAGGAACTAACGACCTAAGGAGATGTGACGACTTAAGCAGGGTTAACGACCTAAAAGAGCCACGACCTAACGACTTAAGGAAGTAACCACCTAAATACAGAAAGGATTGAATGACTTAGCAACCGCACTTAAGTCGCGACCGACTTACGAACTATGATAGGTCGTTCACGATCTAAACAAATAAACTCAACGCCGCATTATGTTACATTGTGGCCCTCTTAACTCGTGGACGACTTGGGACTTGTGGAATTATTGGAGATGAACCAGCTTACTCCAGTTAAGCTGCAACCCACGACCTAGTTTAGGTCGGCCACGACCTAAAGCTACAGAGTTAAAATTCAATGCCATGACACTTATGTCGCATCTTATTGACTCATCTACGACCTGGGACTTGTAATATATTCCCAAACGAATAGGCGCATCCCTGGGAAGCAACGCATCAAGCCTAATGGGTCGGCGAAGACCGACGACTTATCTTAGGTCGGTCACGACCTACGACCCAGCCTAGAATTTCACTATAAATACAGCATGAGTTCGAACTTAGCGGGGACTTTTGGCCGATCAATCTTTGAAGCGCCATTACTCTGCAGAATTCTTAACTCGTCCAACACTTGAAGAACTCCAAATATTCAAGACACTACAACAAGCTTCGAAAGGAACTTTGCATATACGACATGGATTCAACAAGTTTCATCATCGAAGTTTGAGCTACTAGTCTAGAGTGTTTTTGTGATCAAAGTGTATCGTTTTTTGGAGTGCATTGTATCAACTTGTAACCAAAATCAGCAATAAAGGAATTCAAAGTGGACGTAGGCGTGCTCGTAAGCCGAACCACTATAAAACCGTTGTCTTTACTGTTTTCTGCTTATTTCTTATTCCCGTTTCACGGGTGGTGCTTTCACATTACTACTACACACACACCGGGTGTCAGCGTTCACTTTTTAGCGTTAACATTTTGGTGCTTTCACTGAGAACTGAACTTAGGAATATTCTCACCATTGCTCTGCAAAAGTTTGTTGAAAGAATCTCGCTAAAGACTAGAAGTTTATCTGAGATCATGGCTCCTGGAAGAAAGAGTAGATTTACCAGATCCGGAAATGCTCATGAGGGAACATCCACTTCCCCAATAGAAAATCAGGAGACTCCTACCGTTGGAATCACAAGAGCTGAATTAGATGACATAGTATCGGGACTATACCAACAAATTGAAACTCAAAATGCTTTAATGATGGACAGATTAAACGCTCTACTTGGGGCAAATCAATGGCCAGAAAACAATGAAACAATCTTTGCCGAAGAAGCTCACAATCGCCAAGAGAGAGGTATTCCTCAAAGAGCAACTGGTACCGCTGGAGCGCCACCTTTCCAAACTAAAGGTTCAAGGCCGCAGCCAACTTTTCACGAACATTTGCCCAGGTAAACTTCCGAAAGGAGAGCTGACGTCTGCCCGGCAATGTCTTTGAACGATGAGGAATATCTATCAGGAATGGTTCGCCAGATTATGAAAGAGAGTATGCAAAGGAATGAAGACGAAAAAGACTGGGGATTTGCTCCAAGCAGAACTCCGTTTACTGAAAGGATCCTGAAAGCAGAGTTTCCAAGAAAATTTGTACCTCCTACAATCCCGGCTTTTAGAGGGAAGAGTGACCCAAATCATTTCCTATACAAGTACGATTGGCATATGACCGGCGCAAGGGCATCAGATGAGATTAAATGCCGATACTTTCCAGTGTACTTAGAGGGAGTGGCTCTACTTTGTTTCAAAAAGCTACCAATTTGGTCCGTAGATCAATTCTCTGATTTAACTCGAATGTTCAAGGATCAGTTCAGGTTGTATGCTTCAAAAGCTAAAGATATAATGTCACTGTCCAACCTTGAACTAGTGCCCGAAGAATCTATCAGGTCTTTCTTGAACCGTTTCAATTTAGCCCTAGCCGAAGTGGATAATGCAGAACCCCGTATGATCCTGACTTACCTGATGCGAGCCGTCAACAAATCAAGTGAATTCGGAAGATGGTTGAAAATAAAGGAGCCAAACTCACTTGATAAATTCTATAAGAAGGCCGACGAATTCATGCGCCTAGAAAGCCTCTCTGTGCCAGCAAAAGTAGTTGTTGCCGAAGTCCAGAATAACAGTGTTGTTTCTAATAGAAGAGAATCTGGAGGACAGAAGAGGGAAAATGATGATGAGAGAAAGCAGGGAAATGCGAAGAAAACTCGCCACTTTGGACCTTCGAATTTCGCTCCCTTAACTGATACTCTAGAGAATAATTTCTTTGCAACTAAGGACAATATTGAATATCCTAAGCCATAGAAGTTGAGACTTGGAAAAAAGGCCACGTAGAGTGGAAGATTTTGTACATTCCACAATCAGCCTGGCCATGACACTAATGAGTGCCGCCACTTGAAGGATCTGATTAAAGAGCTGTTGAAAGAAAATAAACTTCAACAATATGTCAAGAAAAACAGGAATGACCCATCCTCATCCACTCAGGGGCAACAACTTCCCAACCATCAATACGGCTCAGTCAACGAAATCGCAGAACAGGAATCAGCGAGGCTTGTCATTAATGTTGTCACAGTGGGTCCCCACACAGCATCTGACCACACTCCATTCTGATTGGCATATAGATCACAAACAATGATTCCAACGGAAATGGAGATTCAATCCCGAGATTCCGGAACAACAATCACTTGCATCCAATTTTTTACTTAACAGCATTGCTTAAATTTGTAAAATGATGATGGATGTATAACTCTTGTATTGTAAACCGCTGAGAAATCAGTGTGGATTAATAATAAAGAATTTTAAATCTTGTGTTCTACTGCTATATAATGCCTGTTTCATTTTGATATGCAAATATCTTAAATATATTGCTAAAATGTCGATTTAATATTGCAGGCTATTCTCAGCGATTCCCATAAATCACTCAACAACAAAGTACATTTCTCTGGCAGAAAGCAAGTAACTTGCAAAAGAATGGGGCATGTACTTGAAGCGATAACAAGGAATCGCTAAGGAGTAGATGATGAAAGGACACAAGCAATAATTGCTACTCTTCGGAGTCCAAAAAGACCTCTTCGGAGGCACATTTCACCAGAGTTGAAGTGTAAATATCTCTCTTCGGAGGCCCACTTCACCAGAGCTGAAATGCCAAAAAGACCTTTTCGGAGGCACATTTCACCAGAGTTGAAGTGTAAAAATCTCTCTTCGGAGGCCCACTTCACCAGAGCTGAAATGCCAAAAAGACCTCTTCGGAGGCACATTTCACTGGAGTAGAAGTGTAAAAATCTCTCTTCGGAGGCCCACTTCACCAGATCTGAAATGCCAAAAAGACCTTTTCGGAGGCACATTTCACCGGAGTTGAAGTGTAAAAATCTCTCTTCGGAGGCCCACTTCACCAGAGCTGAAATGCCAAAAAGACCTCTTCGGGGGCACATTTCACCGGAGTTGAAGTGTAAAAATCTCTCTTCGGAGGCCCACTTCACCAGAGCTGAAATGCCAAAAAGACCTTTTCGTGGAAACATTTCACCAGAGTTGAAGTGTAAAAATCTCTCTTCGGAGGCCCACTTCACTAGAGCTGAAATGCCAAAAAGACCTCTTCGGGGGCACATTTCACTGGAGTTGAAGTGTAAAAATCTCTCTTCGGAGGCCCACTTCACCAGAGATGAAATGCCAAAAAGACCTCTTCCGGGGCACATTTCACCGGAGTTGAAGTGTAAAAATCTCTCTTCGGAGGCCCACTTCACCGGAGATGAAATGCCAAAAAGACCTCTTCCGGGGCACATTTCACCGGAGTTGAAGTGTAAAAATCTCTCTTCGGAGGTCCACTTCACCAGAGCTGAAATGCCAAAAAGGCCTTTTCGGAGGCACATTTCACCGAAGTTGAAGTGCAAAAATCTCTCTTCGAAGGCCCACTTCACTAGAGTTGAAATGCCAAAAAGCCATTCCCAAAGGCATATCAAACAAGCCCTCTTCAAAGGCACACTTTTACTCTTAATAGCGAAATTATAAACAAAGCCCTTTAACAAGGCACATCCAAAAACGTCGTTGTTGGAACCACTAAAGGGGCACCTTCAGCTGGATACTTATGATTATTTGTACAAACAAGTATCCGGTAAAACAACTGATGTCTGTCCCATGGATCTATTCAACGATGAAATATAACTCTCTTTAAGAAGATCAAAACATTCTTTAGGAGTTCACTTCACTGCGTAGGGGAATCCACTTTTCAACACATAAAAGTGATCATCCCCGAAAGTAGAAGTGTTCTTTTAAAAGAAAGAGAAAGAGAAACTTCTCCGATACAAAGCGTATTCCATTAAAAGTAGAATAATATTTCCTCAAAACGGAAGAATTATTCTCTAAAAAATAAGAATACAAGTCTTTTTAGAATATTGCAGTAAGCCATGGCATGGGGGCAAATAGCCATATTAATAAAAAACAACGCTCAAACATCATACCACGAGCTCACTGCAATATCATATAAAGCAAATAAAGAAACTTGTGCAAAAATAAGGAATAAATACGTTCACACATATACTAACAAGAAATTGTATAAGCAAAAAGAACCATTTATTCCATACTAGGAAATTTTTGTGCATATGCAGAGGTTTCAATAAGCGGAGGCCGGTATCCGCACAATCTCCGGTCAATACATGCAAAAAAGCAAAACAAGAAGCCTAAAGTCCAGCTTATCATTCCTTCTTCCTGCCACCCTTAGAGCTCTTTCCCGGCTTGATAACTAGTTTTGGAAGCCGTTGTGGACGGGTCGGGGAGGAAGGAGAAAGAGGAGCAGCTGGATCTTCTTCAACATTTTCTTCATCAGCCAAAGTGCTCTTCTTCTTCTTCTTCATTGCGCACTTCCCCTTCCTCTTCGAAGAAGACTCAATTCCCGGAGTAGTAAGTAGCATGGAAAGTTTCGTGTCATCATCAAGAGACTGCTCTGGAGTCTTCCCACTGTCCTCAAGATCTTCCGCCTTCTGCTCTTGTGAAGCAGGTGGATCCTCCAAGCCTTGAAGGGCTTCTATTTGCTCTTCATGTGAACTCGGATGAGAAGCAGGAGTTACTTGAAGGGTTGGAGGAGGAACAGCTGGAAGAGGAGAAGTGTGTACAGCACTCGGTGCCTCCGCTATAGAGAAAAGAAGTTAAAATCAGTATTCTCCGAAAAAAGAGAAGACATCGGCTCATCAAGACTTAAGTAACAATCTAGAAATTCATCAAACTCGGTTGAAGCAAATAAGTAGTCTACTCGACTTGGATCCGAATCAAGGTTACCTGAAGAAGTCGGCTTAATCACGACGATTTCAAACTTTTCAGCTTCAGCATCGTCCTGGGTCTTCTCATCAACTTGAGTAGTGGGAGGCTCAGTTATCGCAGTTTTAACTTCGGTTTTTGTGGAAGGTGAAGAATAGGAACTAGAGCCAATGTTATCAGGATCGACCGAAGCCGGAGGACGAGCAGGGTCAGTTACAATCACTTTCTCTTAATACTCTCCTCCCGCTGCTTCGGCTCACTCCCTAGCAAGCTGTTCTTTTCCCCTGGCAAGGGCGGCGCGTGCTTCATCATCCAAATAAGTCGCTTCAAGATCCGCCTCTGCATAGCCCGCAAACATGTCAATTATCGCCTCCCACACTTCAGCCAAAGTAGTTTCGTATGTCGGACCCAGAAATGAGTGGCTTCCACGCCCCAAAACGCTATGGATATAAAGGTCAAATAGAGTAGAGCTGACTTATTCCTTCGTTGCCTCGTGCGACTGCTCAGCCGCTTCTTTTTTAGTGACGGCTGCAACTTGACCAACAACAGCCTCATCACGCTCTTTCTCAACTTTAGAAAGTCGATCCTTTAACAATTCGATCTCCATGTTCTGGGAGTTAACTGTTTCCCGCCGTTGAGCAGTATCTTTGCGATATTCTTCAATAATATGCTGCTCAGCCGCAAGTTTCATCTCAGCATCCCTTTGAGCAGCATGCGCATCCCGCACTTGTTTTTGAAACACTTCTTCTTTTTGATAGTGCGAAGCGGAAGAAGCGGCGAGATCTTCCTTGAGTTTTTTAACCTCGGACTCCAGTCTCGCATTGTCGTCAGCAATGCTCGCCATCTCTGCATCATGCTGCTTGCAGATTTTATCCCATTCCGTCTTGTCATTTTCCATTGTCAGCATGGCTTCAAGATTCATATGGTTAACTCTTTGAAGCTCATTAACAAGTTTCTGCCATCCGGATATCCTCTCGATATCAGGCTTAACAGCATCAAGATTCCTAAGCATGGTCTGCTTATCGATGAGAACCAAGTCTATGTCAAAGCGAACTCCTTTTAAGCACCAATTTGGGAATCGGCTTTGGAGTGTAGGAGGACCGTCCCCGACTTGATATTGAGGCCTGTTGATAATTGTTTGGATGTCAGACTTCTTGAGAGCTGGAGAACCAGATGGAATTTCTGCAGAGGTAGGAGCATCAGACTTTTCAGAAATTGCAGACGCGTCACTAGGCTTGACCCGCTTGCTTGGATCTCCAGTAAGGTGACTCTTCCCTTTATCATCATAAGACTTTCGCTTATGGGAATCATTCCCTCTATGAGAAGAGTCGTATCGCCCATCTCTCCTCCCGTATTGATGTTCATAATCCCGCCTTTCTTGAGCCTTCTTAATAGCTCTTTCTTCATCTGTTTCCCTCGGGGCAGGGAGATAGCGCCTAAAATCATAAGTGTCGCGGCTTCCATGGCGCTGGAATTTATCGTAGTATGAACCGCTTCGCCCCATCGGAGAATCTGAAAATGAAAAAGATAAGTGTTTAAAATATTCAAAGTAAAGAAGCCGAGTGCAGTTAATTGTAAAAAATCCTAAGTGTGTGTTGCGTGCAAGCTACGCGCGTCGAACTACAAACCACTCTTTGGTGTGGGAATGGCGACGGCTTGTATAGAAGGCGTCGAAACTTGTTGTAAAGAAGAAGTCGCCTCGACAGCAGGAGAAATAGCTTTTGAAGCGTCATTTTTAAATAGCTCCTGTGAGGTCACCATTAAGTCACTAAGATCCCTAAAAATGTCATCACCGTCATGCTGGGCGGAACTCTCTTTCTCAACCCCTTCATTGGATGCCTTCTCGGGCATTGAGGAGGCTCCTCCTCTTCGATAACCAGAGAGAGCGTAGATTTGTCGGACGACCCCGTAACGTCAATAGAGGAAGAACACTTCACCAGTGAAGCCTCAGTGGTAGGTTCTTGCGGTATAGGTTCTTCGACAAATGCTGCGGCATCAGACGCCTTTCCTGGAGAATCAGGAACTTCGTGAGGCTGAGTAGAGCGAGAAGGGTGAAGAAGCTCAAACTGGTGCAGAAATTCATCTTTTAACAAAAATTTAATGCTTCTCTCCTCAACTGGCACAACCATAAGCCTTTCAAAAGTTGACTTGTGGCTGGGTTCCTTGGAAGGGGGAGGAAGCGCTGAAAAGTAAAGATGAAGTTAGCACTTGACATTTCGGATTTCGGAAAACTCAAAGAGTAGAAGAAGTAAAAATGAATAATCTTACTTCCTTCTCTCCAAACGGCGTAAAACCCCGGAGGGCAGCGGACGAAGAAGAATTGACTTAGAAATCCGTGAACACTATCCGAAAGGCCAATGATTAGTTTGCGGTTTCTAGCGCTTCGCACGACAGTGATGGAAGGATGATCTTTATTTCTGGTGAAAGAGCATAAATAACAAATCTCATCGAAACTTGGAAAACGGTCAAGTGTCCTCCTAAATAGCACACACAATCCCATCAGAATGGCATATCAATTAGGATGGAGCTGGAAAGGGGAGATGGCTAGTCGACGAAGAAGATTCTGGAGAAAGTCATTGAAAGGGGGAATAGCCACATTCAGGCACATTTGCCGGTTAACTATGACAAATCCAGGGGGTGCCACATCAGCGGTGCTACTTTTTTCAGGAAGAATAGCATCTGCTTCAACGATGCCAAACTGGATGCACAATTGCCGAAAAACTTTGTACGATAAAGTAGTTGAGACTCTTTCTGGAGGATTGACTAACGGGGCTGGAATAAGGGCGGCCTCTCCGGTTTGAACCACTACGTCTTCTTGCTGAGAAGTCATTGTACACAAGCAACTGGATATTCAAATATGAAGGTGCACGTTTCCTAAAAAAGTGTGAAGTGTTGTGCAGAACTAATTAAAATATAAAGCAAACATAACTGGAATTAAACTAGTCGACAATTGGTTGATTGCTAGATTTCAGGACTTGTTAATCTAAAATTCAAGTGCAGTGTTAATGCAAACAAATCAACTTCAGTTAACTATTATAGTTTTGCTTTAATACTTCACTTGAATTGGTTAGTTTACAGCATTTCGTTCACGCAGTTCATTTAAGTTGATTTTTCTTTATCGACTAATCTGTCATTTGATGTGGGCAGTCAGTGGCAGTATATTCGTCCCAATTTTCTATAAATATTGTATTGAGCAGGTTATTAGCTTACGAATTGAAGCAATCTGTAGAAGAATGCAACAAAGTTTAACAGTTCAAAGTTCACACAATTCAGTATTCAGGCAGTTTACTTCAGCAATTCATGTTAAAGTTCAAGTCAGAATTATGCTTCATGACAGTTCGAAGTGCTAACTCGTCCACGACCTAAAGAATGTGGGACGAGTTAAGTTAAATTGTTGGTTCTCTAAGTCATTGATTTTTTAAGTTGTGAGGCATAGTAAGGAGAAAACGTCTCAAGTCAGAATGATACAATCGGCCAAGTCCTAAGTCACTGCCGACCTACGACCTACTTTAGGTCGTTCAGACTTAGCACCTATGTCGTTGAGAGTTAAGTCTCGCAGTTCTTGTCCAAATTGCCAAGGCCTTAGGTCATTCGTTTTTCCCCGATGCATCAGTTCGGCTAACTCCTAACCCGTTAACCCGTTAACCTCTCCATGAACAAAAGCCCTCATCTTCCCATACCATTAAATCACCCCGAAATCACCACAAATCCAATGCACTGCCATTCCATCACAAACCATGAATCAGTTGACCTGAAGCACTGTAACCCATCGCCTTCTCTCAAATCGTTTAAAGCTACACCGAACCATCTCAAGTCCGTCAACAATCGATGTAACGAGATCCGAGGTAAAACATGGCGTAAGGAGGTAGGTCAGAAATGGGGAAACGGAGTTCGTAAATCAATGATAATCGAGGAATAGATAACAAGCGAATCCACTTATGTGATAAGAAAATAAGGATGATCGGCAACTGGCTGGTTTAAATCGTCTTTGGGAAGCTTGAGAATTCGTTAATGGCGGAAGTAAACACGGAAGCAAGTGGGTGAAGAAGAAGCGACCTAAGCCTTTTATACACCAGGACAGTGGAACTCGAATCGGCACGCACGATATTATTTTCTCATAGGTCGTCCACGATCTAACGACTCTTCAAGGCACGAGTTAGAGAAATCGAAGCACACGACCTACGACTTAGGCGTGTACTTCGAGGGGCAAATGTTAACCCCGTTTTGTCAACGACCTAAGAAATGAAGCGGCTTAATGTCTTCAGCGAGTTAACGAATTCAGATCTGGACGACCTACGACTTAAGAAGCATACGACTTAAGGCAGTTACCGACTTAAGATGTCGACCGACTTAAGACGTCTAACGACCTAACTACTGAAAGGAATTAGCGACATAAGGAGTTAAAGGGACTTACGACCTACCGACCTAAGGAGCTAACGACCTAAGGAGATGTGACGACTTAAGCAGGGTTAACGACCTAAAAGAGCCATGTTAACGCTGAAAATTGAACGCTAACACCCGGTGTGTGTAGTAATAAAGTGAAAGCACCACCCGTTGGTACGGAAACAGAATATAAGCTGAAAATAGCAGAAAACAGTAAAGGGACAACAGATTTATAGTGGTTCGGCCCATAATTGAGCCTACGTCCACTTTATATTCTTTTATTGCTGATCTGGTTACAATTTGATACAATGCACTTCGAATACAATTCACTTCGATCACACAAACACTTCAGATTAGTAACTCAAACTTTGACGATGAGATTTGTTGAATCAGTGTCGGATGTGTAGAATCTCGTTCAAAACTTGTTGTAGTATCTTCAATGTTTGGAGTTCTTCAAGTCTTGGATGAGTTGAGAATTCGGCAGAGTAATGGCGCTTCAGAAAATGATTGGCCAAAAGTCCCTCTCACGTTGGAGTTAGGGCTGTATTTATAGGGGTGATTCTGGGTGTGATTTCATCTCCAAGTCCTCGGTCGTGAACGACCTAAGATAGGTCGTAGGTCGCGTGCGACCTAAGATAAGTCATATGTTATGGTCAGGCTAAAGTTAAGGCAAGTTGTAAGTCGTTGGCGACTTAGTGGGCTGGTAGGTTGTGAGCGACCTAAGGTAGGTCGCAGGTCGCACTTCCTTTTGAACCAGTTAGGTCGCTTGCTTCTTTAGGTAGTAGGTCCTTTGTGATGTTAGGTCGCGAAGTCCTTTGTGATGTTAGGTCGCCAAGACCATTATGCTGTTAGGTCGTTGAGACTATTAAGTCGCAGATACCTTTAGGTCGTGGACTTTTATGTCGTTGGAGAAGTTAGGTCGTGAAGTCCCTTCGGTAGTTAGGTCGTGAAGTCCTTAGGTCGTTAGGTCGTGAGGTTATAGGAGCCTTTAGATCGCTAACTCTTTCGAACCAGTTAGGTCGCTCCATTCTCTAGGTTGCTAGGTCGCGAAGCCTTAGGTCGTTAACTTCTTAGGTCGTGAGGTTATAGGTCGTGGAGTTCTAGGTCGTGGATTTTTAGGTCGCGGAGTTTTAGGTCGTGGAGTTTTAGGTCGTGGAGTTTTAGGTCGCTTAAAATGGGAGTTAACATTTGCCCCTCGAAGTACATGCCTAGGTCGTAGGTCGTGTGCTTCGATCAAACTTTGCTAGGTCATGAGCGACCTAAAAACCATGCTAACTCGCGTGCCTTTTCACCTTCCTCTCTCAGCCCCCTATAAGCCTGTTAGGTCGCTGCTTCCTTCTCACTCACCTACTTCGATTTCCCGCTCTGCCATTAATAGAATTCAGTGATCTCAAGGATAAATTCAAGTTAATCATTCAACGATTCATCCTCGCTATCAGATTACGTAAGTATCTTCGATTTCTATCCATTCCACGATCACCATCGAACCATGAACTCTAATCTCCGGGCCAATTTTGTACACCATGCTTCACTTTGAGTTGCATTGTGATCAATTTCTGATCATCATTGGTTATTGTTGTTGTTGTGATTCACGAGCGTACAGTAGGGGACTGGATCTATGATAGATTGGAGACATGTTGAATCGGTTTTCGAATGATTTGGTGGAATGAAAAGATGATGAATTTTATGAAGAGGATAATGGATTTCGTTGTACTTGCGATAACGGGTTGTCGGGTCTGGTAAGGGATTGCGTGGAGAGGAAGTCAACGAGCTATCAGATCTGAGTGACCTAAGATTTGCACGAACTAAGGAATGCACTACCTAAGAACTGCACGACTTGACTTTCTTGCGACATAAGCTTTAGGTCACGGCCGAGCTAGGACTTGAATAAATCTACATTGCCTTGAACCTCTTAACTTGCACAGTGCGACCTAAGGAGTATCCGACCTACGCTAGGTCGCTGGACGACCTAATACTTGTAAAATTTGGGCAGAACTTGTTTGAACTTTGAATTAATTTGAACTTGAACTATGTTTCCCTTCTTTGCAAATTGTTTTGACTTTAATGTTAATAACCTGTTAACCATAACATTTGCAGAAAAACGGGACAAATATACTACCATTGACTGCCCACATCGAATGACAGATTAGCCAATAAAGAATAATCAACTTTAATGAACTGTGTGAACGAAATGTTGCGAACCAACCAATTCAAGTGAAGTATCAAAGCAAAACTAAAATAATCAACTAAAGCCGATTTGTTTGCATTAACACTGCACTTGAGTTTTAAATTAACAAGTCCTAAAATTTTGTAATCGACTAATTGTCAATTGTCGACTAGTTCAATTTCAGTTATGTTTGCTTTCTACTCTTATTAGTTCTGCACAATACTTCACACTTTTTAGGAAACGTGCACCTTCATATTTGAATATCCAGCTTCTTGTGTAGAATGGCATCTCAACAAGAAGATATAGGACCAGCTGGAGAAGCTTTTCCGATTGCTAACCCATTGATCGATCCTCCGGAAAGAACTCCGACCACTCTGAGCCACAAAGTTTTCAGACAACTGTGTATCCAGTTCGGTATTGCCGAATCAAATGCTATATTTCCTGGAGCAAACGACACTACTGACAGGCCACCTCTTGGTTTTGTCACAGTGAATCGTCAAATGTGCTTAAGCGGAGCTATCCCTCCCTTTAACGAATTTCTCCGAGAACTTTTTCTTCGATTAGCTATCCCTCCCTTGCAATTACACCCCAATGGTTATGCTGTTTTGATGGGATTGTGTGTTCTATTCAGGAGGACGCTCAACCATCTTCCAAGTTTCGATGAGATTTGCTATTTGTGCACCTTTGCTAAGAACAAAGATCACCCTTCAATCGTGCTTGTAAGAGGCGCCAGAAACCGGAAACTGATTTTGGATTTGCCCAATAGTGCTCACGGGTTTCTAAGTCAATTCTTCTTTGTCTGATGTCCTCCAAGATTCTACGCTGTCTGGAGAATCGGGAGTAAGATTGCTTTTCTCCATTCATCTCATGAGCTTTTCGAAACACGAATTACCAAATGCTTATCTTCATTCTTTTCTATTTTCTTAGCACTTCCTCCCCCGCTTAGAAATCCCAGCATAAAGTCAATCTTTGAAACTTTAAATGTTGTGGCTATGGAAGAGAGAAGCGCCAAATTCTTGTTGAAAGATGAACTTTTGCACCAGTTCGAACTTCTACATTCTTCTCGTTCTATCCAGCCTCATGAAGTTCCTAATTCTCTAGTAAAAACATCAGATGCCTCAGCCCCTGCCGAAGAATTTACACTGAAAGAACCCACCACTGAGATTTCACTTGTGAAGTGTTCTACTTCTACTGACGTTGTGGGGTCGTCCAGCAAGTTAACACTTTCTCCCGTTATTGAAGAGGAAGAAAATCCTTGAATTATTGAAAAGACGGCTGATGTGGAAGTTGAAAAAGAGAGTTCTGCTGGGCATCACGGCGATGACACTTTTGATAATTTGAGCGATATAATGATAACTTCTTAGGAGCTTTTTAAAGACGACATTTCAAAAGTGATCTCTCCTGTTGTCGAAGCGACTTCTTCTTTGCAACAAACTACAACACCTTCTATACCAGCTGTCTCCATTCCCACACCGTAGAGTGGTTTGTAGTCTGATGCGCATAGTTTGCACGCTGCACACACATAGGATGCATAGCACTCTCATTCACTTATATTCTTCAATTTGAAGATTTTTTTAAAACTTGTCTTTTTTTTCAATTTCAGGGTCTCCGATGGGGCGAAGTAGATTGTACTACGACAAATTTCAGCATCATGGAAGCCGCGAAACTTATGATTTCAGGCGCTATCTCACTGCTCCAAGGGAAACAGATGAAGAAAGAGCTGCTAGAAAATCTCATGAAAGGCGAACTTATGAGGAGCAGCAAAGGAGGAGGGAAGAACGTCATGACTCCTCTCAAAGAGGTAGCATTTCCCATAAACGAAAGTCGCATGACGACAGAGGAAAGAGCAAAATTTCTGAGGATCCCAGTAAATGGACCAGACTTAATGAAAAGGACGCGTCTGCAATTTCGAAAAAGACTGATGCTCCCATCTCTCCTAATATCCCATCCGGCTCTCCTGCTTTAAAGAAATCTAACATCCAAACGATCATCAGCAGGTCTCAATATCAGGTCAAAGATGCCCCTCCTATTCTTCAAAGCCGATTTCCGAATTGGTGCTTAAAAGAGGTGCGTTTTGACCTAGACTTGGTTCCGATTGATAAATTGGCTATGCTGCGTAACCTCGATGCCGTCAAACTTGATATCGAAAGAATGTCTGGATGGCAAAAACTTGTCGACGAGCTGCAAAGGGTCAATCGCGCGAATCTCGAAGCCATGCTGACCATGGAGAACGACAAGACGGAATGGGATAAAATTTGCAAGCAGCATGATGCGGAAATGACAAGCATTGCTGAAGACAACGAGAGGCTTGAGACTGAAGTTAGAAAACTAAAAGACGAGCTTGTTACCTCTTCTACTTCCTTTACTCAAAAGGAAGAATTACTTCAAAAGCAAGTTCGCGATGCTCATGCTGCTCAACGAAATGCTGAGGCTCAACTTGAAGCTAAAAAGAAGATAACAGAATCTATCGCATCGACATTGCCCAGCTACGAGAGAAGGCAAGTTCCCAGGATTTGGAAATTATGCGGTTACGAACTCAGCTGTCAAAAACTAAAAAAGAGCGCGATGAGGCCGTTGCCGGATAAGAACCGGCTGAGAAGTCGCACGAGGCGAAGAAGGCCAAAATTAGTTCCACTTTGTTTGATTTCTATTTGCACAGCATCCTGGGGCGTGGTAGTCTCTCCTTTCTGGGACCAACATATGAGACTACCTTAGCCGAAGTGTGGGAAGCAACAATGGACATGTTCGGAGGTGCTGGATATGCCGAGGCGGATCTTGAGGCAACCTATCTGGATGATGAGGCGCGCACCACCCTTGCCAGGGGAAAGGAGCAGCTTGCTAGGGAGCGAGCCGAAGCAGCGGGAGGAGAATGTTTAGAAAAAGTGACTGTAACTGACCCTGCTCGTCCTCCGGCTTCGGTCGATCCTGAAAACATTGGCTCTAGTTCCTATTCCCCACCTCCTGCAAAAGCCAAAGCTAGAACCACAGCTATCGAGCCTTCCACTGTTCAGGACGAGGAAAAGACTCAAGACGACATCGAAGCGGAACAATTTGAAATCAATGCGATTAAACCAACTTCTCCAGGTAACTTCGATGTTGATCCAAGTCAAGTAGACTACTTATTTGCTTCAACCGAGTTTGATGAATTTCTCAATTGTTACTTAAGTGTCAATGAACCAATATCTTTACTTTTTTCAGAGAATACTGATTTTAACTTCTTTTCTCTATAGCGGAAGCACCGAATATTGCACAAACTTCCACTCCTCTAGTTGCCGTTCCTCCATCTTCTCAAGTTACTCCTCCTTCTGCTTCTCAACCGGGATCACAGGCAGAAAAAATTGAAGCTCTGCAAGGCCTGGATGATCCGGCTGCTTCGCAAGAGAAGAAGGCGGAAGATCTTGAGGACAGCGAGAAGAGCCCAGAGCAGTCTCTTGACGATGACACAAAGCTTTCTACACTGCTTGTTACTCCTGGAAGTGAGTCTTCTTCGAAGAGGAAAGGGAAGCGCATCATGAAGAAGAAGAAGAAAAGCATTTCCGCTGGAGAAGATAAAGCAGAGGAAGATCCGGCTATACCTTCTCCTCCTTCTTCTCCAACCCACCCACGTCGGATTCCGAAACTAGTCATCAAACCAGGCAAGGGTACTAAAGGCGGCAAGAAGTAGGAGTGATAAGTTGGACTCTACTTTTCTTATTTTGCTTTTTGCTTTTTGTATGTATCGACCGGAGATTGTGCGGGTACCGGTCCCTGCTTTTTTGAGATCTGCACATGTAAAGAACTTTCACAGTATTGAATAAAACAATTCTTTTACTTGTCAAATTCTTATGTAAGTAAGAATGTATGTATCTCTTATTTTAGTGTAGAATAAATGATTCTTTTTATTTGTACAAACTTTTGTCGGTTTTTGAGAATTCATTTATTCCACGTCTTTTTTTGCATGATATTGTAATGAACTTGTGGTATGTTGCTTGAATATTATTTTTATTGATGTAGCTGTATTGTATGATATTGATATTGCCCCTATACCACAAGTGCATTGCAATATCTTTTTGCTTTGACGAGACTTGTACTCTTATTTTGGAGAATAACTATTCCATTTTTGAGGAAACAATTATCCTTCTTTAATGGAGCGTGTCTCGTTTTTGGAGAAGTTTTTGCGCTTCATCCTTTGGAGATGGTCACTTCATATTTTTGAGAAGTGGATTCTCCTATGCGATAAAGCGGCCCTCTGAAGAGGATTTTACTTCGCACTTCAATTTTTGGGGAAGAATCTTTCCAAGATAAACAAGTAGATCTTCCTTGAGAGTTGAAGTGTGCCTCTGAGGAGGGCTTTCTTTGATATGCCTTTGTGAAGGGCTTGTGCCTCGTTAGAGGGCTTTGGGTTGGCACTTTAACTTGGTGAAGTGTGCCTCCGAAGAGGGCTTTGTGCCTCCGATGCGATTTCTTGCCTACGAAGAGGGCTTGTGCTTCCGAAGCAATTTCTTGAATACGAAGAAGTCTTGTGCTTCCGAAACAATTTCTTGCCTACGAAGAAGTCTTGTGCTTCCGAAGCAATTTCTTGCCAACGAAGAAGTCTTGTGCTTCCGAAGCAATTTCTTGCCTACGGAGAAGTCTTATGCTTCCGAAGCAATTTCTTTCCTACGAAGAAGTCTTGTGCTTCCGAAGCAATTTCTTCCCTACGAAGAAGTCTTGTGCTTCCGAAGCAATTTCTTGCCTACGAAGAAGTCTTGTGGACTCCGAAGAGTAGCAGTTGGACTCCGAAGAGTAGCACGAGCACTCAAAGGAGTAGCATTTGGACTCCGAAGAGTAGCACGAGGACTCGGTGGAGTAGCATGGACTCCGAAGAGTAGCGCATGAACTCGGAGGAGTAGTATTGTTGCTTGTGTCCTTCTTCCATCTGCTTCCTAGCGATTCTTCATTATCACTTCAAGTGCATGTTCCATCCTTTAGTAATTTAGAATTTTTGTGACTTGTCGTTTGTTCGTCGAGTGATTTGTAGGAATCGCTTGGCTTCGTGATGTGTTGAATGGGTAAGGTTTGCTTTGATATCCTGCAACATTAGATCGACATTTTAGCAATATTTTAACATATTTGCATATCAAAATGAGACAGGCATTTTAAAACAGTAAAAGACACAAGACTTATAATTCTTTATTATTGAATCACACTGATTTCCCAGTAGTTTACAATACAAGAGTTTATACATCCGTCCTCATTTTACAAATTTAAGCAAAGCTGTTAAGTAAAAATTGGATGCAAGTGATTGTTGTTCCAGAATCTTCAGATTGAATTTCCATTTCTATTGGACTTGTAGTTTTGGATTTATATGCCAGAGAGATTGGAAGATGCCCCTACTGCAGCGTTGTGGGTAGTCAGCAGTCGTCCCAATTCCTACCTGCTGGGTAAGGACCCCCTATGACAACATTAATGACAAGTTTTTCGGATTCTTGCACTGCAGTGTTGTTGCCAGAGCCAGGTCGATGGACATGATATTGTTGCCCCTGAGTGGATGAGGTTGGGTCGACTCCGTTTTTCTTCACATATTGCTGTAGTTTACCCTGTTTCAGCAACTCTTCAATCACATTCTTTAACTGGCGACATTGGTTAGTGTCATGGCCAGGTTGATTGTGGAATCGACAGAATTTCCCATTATTCACTGCACCTCCCCTCATCCCAGGTGGTTTGGGATACTTGACGATGTCTTTCGTTGTCAAAAAGATATTTTCCGGTGTGTCAGTTAAGGGAGTGAAATCTGAAGGATTAAAGCGACGAGGTTTCTTCTCATTCCCCTGCTTCTTTTCTCCATCATTTTCCCTTTTCTGGTTTCGAGATTCTCTTTTGTTAGGAACAACATTATTATTCTTGACTTCGGCAACCACTGCTTTTGCTGGCGCAGAGAGGCTTTCTAAGCGCATGAATTCGTCGGCCTTCTTATAAAACTTTTCAAGTGAATTAGGTTCCTTCATTTTTAACCATCTTCCGAATTCACTTGATTTGTTGATAGACCGCATCAGGTAAGTCAGGATCATACGGGGCTCTGCATTATCTACTTCGGCTAAGGCTACATTGAAACGGTTTAAGAAAGATTTGATTGATTCTCCGGAAGCTTGTTCAAGACTGGAAAGTGACATTATATCCTTAGCCTTTGAAGCATACAACCTGAACTGGTCTTTGAACTTTCGCGTTAAGTCGGAGAATTGATCTACTGAACGGATCAACAGCTTTGTAAACCAAAGTAGACCCACTCCCTCCAAGTACACTGGAAAGTATCGACACTTAATCTCATCGGATGCCCTTGCACCGGTCATATGCCAATCGTACTTGTATAGGAAATGATTAGGGTCACTTGTTCCATTATAGGCCGGGATAGTAGGAGGTACAAA
This sequence comes from Allium fistulosum, assembly GCA_030737815.1. Classification (NCBI taxonomy): domain Eukaryota; kingdom Viridiplantae; phylum Streptophyta; class Magnoliopsida; order Asparagales; family Amaryllidaceae; genus Allium; species Allium fistulosum. The sequence goes on along the minus strand of CM060907.1, from coordinate 414,727,288 downwards.
TTTCCTTGGAAATTCTGCTTTCAGGAACTTTTCAGTAAACGGAGTTCTGCTTAGTGCAAATCCCCAATCGCTCTCATTTTCTTCCCTCTGCAGGCTCTCTTTCATGATTCGATGAACCATTTCTGATAGGTACTCCTCATTGTTCAAAGGCATCGCCGGGCAAACGTCAGCAATTCCGTTGGAAGTTGGTTGCGGCCTTGAACCTTCAGCTTGGAAAGGTGGCGCTTCGGCGGTGCTAGTTGCTCTTTGAGGAATATCCTTCCCTTGGGAATTATGAGTATCTTCAGTGAAGACTGTTTCATTGTTTACTGGTTGTCGATTTGCCCCAAGTAGAGCGTTTAATCTATCCATCATCAAAGCGTTTTGAGCTTCAATTTGTTGGTATAATCCAGATACAATATCGTCTAATTCAGCCCTTGTTACTCCAATGGTGGGAGTTGTTGGGTCTACTGTTGGGGAAGCGGAGGTTCCCTCATGAACATTTTCGGATCTGGTAGATCTACCCTTTCTTCCAGGAGCCATGATCTCAGATAAACTTCTAGTTTTTAGAGAGATTCTTTCAGAAAGCTTTTGCGAAGCACTGGTGAGAATATTCCTGAGTTCAATTCTCAATGAAAGCACCAAAATGTTAACGCTGAAAATTGAATGCTAACACCAGGTGTGTGTAGTAATAACGTGAAAGCACCACCAGTTAGTACGGGAACAGAATATAAGCTGAAAATAACAGAAAATGGTAGAGGGACAACAGATTTATAGTGGTTTGGCCCGTAATTGAGCCTACGTCCACTTTATATTCTTTTATTGCTGATCTGGTTACAATTTGATACAATGCACTTCGAATACAATTCACTTCGATCACACAAACACTTCAGATTAGTAACTCAAACTTTGACAATGAGATTTGTTGAATCCCTGTCGGATGTGTAGAATCTCGTTCAAAGCTTGTTGGAGTATCTTCAATGTTTGGAGTTCTTCAAGTCTTGGATGAGTTGAGAATTCGGCAAAGTAATGGCGCTTTAGAAAATGATTGGCCAAAAGACCCTCTCACGTTGGAGTTAGGGCTGTATTTATAGGGGTGATTCTGGGTGTGATTTCATCTCCAAGTCCTAGGTCGTGAACGACCTAAGATAGGTCGTAAGTCGCGTGCGACCTAAGATAAGTCATATGTTATGGTCAGGCTAAAGTTAAGGCAAGTTGTAAGTCGTTGGCGACTTAGTGGGCTGGTAGGTTGTGAGCGACCTAAGGTAGGTCGTAGGTCGCACTTCCTTTTGAACCAGTTAGGTCGCTTGCTTCTTTAGGTAGTAGGTCCTTTGTGATGTTAGGTCGCGAAGTCCTTTGTGATGTTAGGTCGCCAAGACCATTATGCCGTTAGCTCGTTGAGACTATTAGGTCGCAGATACCTTTAGGTTGCGGACTTTTATGTCGTTGGAGAAGTTAGGTCATGAAGTCCCTTCAGTAGTTAGCTCGTGAAGTCCTTAGGTCGTTAGGTCGTGAGGTTATAGGAGCCTTTAGATCGCTAACTCTTTCGAACCAGTTAGGTCGCTCCATTCTCTAGGTTGCTAGGTCACGAAGCCTTAGGTCGTTAACTTCTTAGGTCGTGAGGTTATAGGTCGTGGAGTTCTAGGTCGTGGATTTTTAGGTCGCGGAGTTTTAGGTCGTGGAGTTTTAGGTCGTGGAGTTTTAGGTCGCTTAAAATGGGAGTTAACAAGCCATGACCTAACGACTTAAGGAAGTAACCACCTAAATACAGAAAGGATTGAATGACTTAGCAACTGCACTTAAGTCGCGACCGACTTACGAACTATGATAGGTCGTTCACGATCTAAACGAACAAACTCAACGCCGCATTATGTTACATCGTGGCCCTCTTAACTCGTGGACGACTTGGGACTTGTGGAATTATTGGAGATGAACCAGCTTACTCCAGTTAAGCTGCAACCCACGACCTAGTTTAGGTCGGCCACGACCTAAAGCTACAGAGTTAAAATTCAATGCCATGACACTTATGCCGCATCTTATTGCCTCGTCTACGACCTGGGATTTGTAATATATTCCCAAACGAATAGGCGCATCCCTGGGAAGCAACGCATCAAGCCTAATGGGTCGGCGACGACCCACGACTTATCTTAGGTCGGTCACGACCTACGACCCAACCTGGAATTTCACTATAAATACAGCATTAGTTCGAACTCAGCACAGACTTTTGGCCGATCATTCTTTGAAGCGCCATTACTCTACAGAATTCTTAACTCGTCCTACACTTGAAGAACTCCAAATATTCAAGACACTACAACAAGCTTCGAAAGGAACTTCGCATATCCAACATGGATTCAACAAGTTTCATCATCGAAGTTTGAGCTACTAGTCTAGAGTGTTTTTGTGATCAAAGTGTATCGTATTTTGGAGTGCATTGTATCAACTTGTAACCAAAATCAGCAATAAAGGAATTCAAAGTGGACGTAGGCGTGATCTTAAGCCGAACCACTATAAAACCGTTGTCTTTACTGTTTTCTGCTACTTTTCTGCTTATTTCTTATTCCCGTTTCATGGGTGGTGCTTTCACATTACTACTACACACACACCGGGTGTTAGCGTTCACTTTTTAGCATTAACAGATAATTTTCCAAGTATTGAAATATGTGGATTTGTGGATATATATATATATATATATATGTATATATATATATGTATATATGTATATATATATATCTTTGTAAAAGGATTCTAAGACAAATATTTACAAATTAAATTTAATTAATAAAAGATTAATTAACGAGGTTAGTGGTTGCTTATGTTCTTAATCTCTATTGAATAAATCCTTGATTAGGATATGTATTTGTTATTTGATAGATAAATAACCGACTATCAAAATTGGACCCAAAACGTATCTTTGGAAATATCTAGGGGAAATAACGTGAGTTATATGGCACAATCATCCCCGATGATGCTGTATTGTGCGTATAAATCTCGTTTCGTTCTCCTAGGACAATGATATGGAAATCTATCCACCAACTGTTAGGAGGTGATCTCCACTCTTATCTTTGACTATTTATTTCTTAAAGAACCAGGGTTGAGTTTACCGAAAGCTATCGAATGCTGTTTCGAAAAAACCGGGATCGGGTATGTTATCCGAAAACCACTTCAATCCAACTAAACAGTATCAAAGTGAAGACATCTCAAAGATGATGGAATTAAAGACGAGCCATCAAGTGTTTCGTTCAATCCTAGAACGAACTCGTTTGGATGAATGCTGGTATTGCATTATTGCCTGGAGGGCAGTGTTCGCATTCCTAGTGGGAAGTGCTATATAAAAGGTAAACGTAGCCTCAGGCCTCATCAACCGGGAATGACTAAAATAAGGAAGATGTAGCAGGGCTAAGTTGGTGCTCCCAAGTAGGGTATGATCATCCCTATCTAGAGTTGATATTATCTATCATTTTTATGCTTCGGGGCCCATTAACAGAGAGGTGATCATATTCGGTACTATTCAGTAAGGGGTAGATCAGTTTTGTACCGACAGAGGATTTAGACGAAGACCTCGGTCTTATTTTATCTAGAGATGCATCGTGATGGGAGCGGTATCCCAGTAGCCCAGTCATTGTATGGAATCCATTTTTTCAATACGAGCCCTTACGGTTTTAGTTATGTACCTATTATGCTGGAATTTAATTAATGTTACAGTTTCGACTATGATTGATAAGTATTTGTATCTAGAAACTATTATAGTATCAGGGAATTTCACATGAAATGTTTTGGTTATAGTAAGGTAAAAACTCGTCTGTATTTATGTAAGTCGTGGACTTACGAGATGCTTTTGATTTTCAAATGGTTTTTTTATAACTTTAAAATCCAGAAGGGTGTGTTTTCACACGCTGGTTTTCCAGACTGACTCCGGTGTTATTTTTTAAAATGCTCGGGCCAAACCGAGCATGTTTATAGATTGCTTTGGATGCATTGGAGCTTAGGAGACGAGTTGGAGGTCTTCAAGTCGTATTCACGTATATGTTTATTTTCCGCTGCTTTGTTGTTGAAATCATTAAAAATTATGAGGACAGGTTGTTATAACCGTCCAGACTGATTATTATGATTTGTTGTTGTACTATGACGGGTGTATGTTTATATTAGTTTCTCTTTTGTAAAGATCATTGAATTTATATTATATATTGTTCCATTGAGATTGTAAGATTCTGTGTTATTTTCAGATTCTCTCTTCTTGTTTCTGCCTTCTTCTTTTCTCCTAACAATCGGGTTTTTCGGCATTCGATTGCTCGGCACGCAATACAGTGAATGTATTAGTGTCGATTTTCGAGGGTCGAAAATCCCTGCTATTACACTACACGTTCAAATTTAAATTCACTTCTTCTTTATTTTTTATTCTCGTGCGCGATCCATTCGTATTATTCTGATTTCTATTCTCGTTTCTTCCTATTCCGCACTGCAAATTTTCAGATTCAGGTATGTTCTAGTTTTTATATTTTTCTATCATAGTTTTAATTTTGTTATTTCTGACATTCTCTTGTTTTTCTTTTTAAAAATTATATCCATTTGTGTTGCTGTGTTTTCTTCTTTCATATTCTATGGCAAATTTGGGCACTAGCAGCAGGTATCTTATGTTTTCTTATCTTTTTTATGTAGCAATGTTTTCTTATTTGTTTTAAATTATTGCTTAGTATCATTTTTTAGGTGTTAGAATTTAATCATGTTTTAATGTATAGTATTAGAATGTAGTTATCAGTTTTTTAGGTAGGAGTTTTTAGGTATCAATTTTATGTTGACAGTTGATTATATTTTGTTTTAATGTTTTTATTTATTTACAAGTTGTTTTCCTTTAGCTATGGGTATAGTTTCTCTATAAAATGTTAATAATTCAAAATGGTTTTTGAATTATTTAAAACAAATGCTTCAAGAAGCACGTGATTTAAATTTTATGTTGGATCGCCATTAAGGTTTGATTTTAGCTGTTCCTGAAGTGTTTCCTTCATCCTTTAATAGTTACTGCTATCTTCATATAGAACAGAATCTTCATTCAGCTGTAAATGCAAAGAATACCAATTTGTCTATTGTTGATTTGTTCAAAAATATATCCTAGAGCTTCTAATTTGTATGAATTTGAAGAAGCAAGTTCTAAATTTTGTGAAATGGGTGGTGTTACTACGGTGAATTTCTTGAAGGATAAGCCTTATATAAGTGGCTGATTCGTTTTTTCCGAGGAAACGTTATGGTGAATATAGTTCAAATGTTGTAGAAAGTTTTAATAGTTGGATTTTGGATGAATGAGTATTGCTTATTACTGCATGTTTAGATGGTATTCATGTTAAAGTTATGGAACAAATGGCTAGAAAGGGAGAGGAGTGTGGTTTGTGAAATTATATTCATTGTCCTTCTATTGAGTTTCATTTAAGTGAATTGATAGAAGAATGATTTGGATGGGATGTATACAAGTCATCAAAGTTTGGTTTTGAAGTGAAATTGCCAAACACTCATTGTGTTGATCTTAAAGAATCGATTTGTGGTTGCAATCAATGGAAAGTTACAGGATTTTCTTGAGCTCACTCTATTAAGTGCATGAACAAGCCAGAATTGTCTGTTTATGGTTTTGTTGAGTATTATTTAATCGTGGATTCTTATCATTCTTCTTATGCTAATGTTATTAATCCATTTACTAATTTTGATAAGCCTACTATTGATGCAAGTGTTGAAGATGTTATTAAGCCACCTAAGGAGAAATGGGGCGTTGGTGGACCTTCTATAAAATGGAAAGGAAAGTTTGCATATTTTCAAAATAAGAAAAATAGATGTGGAGTATGCGAAAATATGATCACAATAAGCGTAATTTTAAAACTTCTAAAAATATATGATTTGATTTTCATTTTTTGTATGAATTTGTTGAGAGTTATACTTGGTTGTATGTCTTTTTTGGCAATTTTATGTAATTGAACTTGGTTATATAAGTATATTTGTTTAGCATATACTAAATTTGACATTGATTTGTTCTTTGTAGTTGAACTTTGTTATATAGTATAAATTTTAGTTGAGAACTATGTGTTTTGGAAAATATAGGTGTCATGGAAATTGGTGTGTTATTATGTTTTTATGTTATTTAGTTTATTCATTATTATTTGTTACTTGGTATCAATTTTTGGTACTATTTAGTGTTAGGTTTCAGACATGTAAAAATGTGGTATCATTTTTTATATGCTATTATTATTAGTTTCAGGTATTACAAATTACTATATCGGTTTTTGTATGCTTTTAATATCAGTTTCCGGCATAAACAATCATGGTATCATTTTTTACATGCTATTAGTGTCATTTTTACATGATGATTTTTGCTTTCTAGTTCGGAAGTGACAGCGATTATTTGTTTGCCGAGTTGTGAAGTGCGAAACTATAAGAAGAATTATGAGCTTAAATGTCAATACATAATGTAGAATATGTTATGGTGAACAGTTGGCAACTCAATATATGATTTAGAAGTGTAAAAGTGTTGTTTGACATAGTGCTATTGTCAAATTATATCAAATAGCTATTGGGTATTAGTTTTGCGTATATGTAGATATCAGTTTTGTTATAAATTATAGTCAAAATATGTTATAAAATAACCAAGCATGAATTCCAATCAAACAACTACTAGGTAAGAGTTTGCACTATTTTAGTATCAGTTTTGTCATACATGACAGTGAACTAAATAATTAAATTTATATAGCATCATATTATATCAAACAATTACTAGGTATCGTTTTTGCATATATATATATATACATATATTTATGTATGTATGTATCAATTTTGTTGTAAATAACATTTATAATAATTATTTATAAAATAACCAATCATGAATTCCAATCAAACAGGTACTAGGTATGAGTATTACACTATTTTGACATAACTTTTGTCATAAATGACAGTAAACTAAATAATTAAATTTATAGAGTATCATATCATATGAAATAGCATCTAGGTATCATTTTTGCATATATATATATAGGTATCAGTTTTGTTGTAAATAACATTCAAAATAATTTATAAAGTAATCAACCATGAATTCCAATCATACAGGTAGTAGGTATGAGTTTTGCACTATTTTGGTATCACTATTGTCATACATAACAGTCAACTAGCGGATATATAGACTACTCAAATAGTTGAAATGTTTTAGCTCAATACAATGAAGATGGCATAGACTTGTAGTGTTTAGAAATTCTTTCAAATGCAAATACACAATCATAGTTGAATTCGGTCATTTTTCCATAACAAGAAAAAGAAATACAACAAATACGAGCAATAGTCGGTCGATTTAAGTTATAGGCAATTGTTTAATTTAAATATTAAAAATAATGAACACAACTTCAAACAAAGTACATAACTCTAATACTTCATGCTATTAGTATCATTTTCAAATATAACCGAATATGGTATCGGTATTTATACTGTATTAGTATCAGTAATAGTTTCAGAAATGTGGAAAAATAACATCAATTCATGCACAGTGTTGGCACCAATTTCAGGTGTAAATAGAAATATATTTATAGTCATAACATAACATTAAGTGTAAAAAAAGTTAAACAAGTCTAATTTTTACAACATCATAAATAAGTTCATAGTTATTACAACAAATTGATATAATATGAAGAATTGTTTATATCAATATTAAAAAAAAAGCTTAATTCAATTAGTTCTAACAAAACATCTCAAATGTATATCAGTTCAACTGAAAATAATGGTAGTTTTTACAACAAATTAACTTCTTTCATTTTTCTTCTTCTTCCAGTCTTGGCATTAACATGGCTAAATTTCAACCGTGATCATTGCCCGTCTGTATCTCATACACGTTCTTGCTCTTGTTTCCAATATTTGTGCAGGTTTTATTTTGATTGGTATTTTGCTCCTGTTAAATGATATGATGAATATCATGACGTATATAACACAGTCAACCTTGTTTAAACCAAAATATATTATTAGTATCAATTTGCATCACTTGTAGTATCGGCTATGTAATAAATATAAAACATTGTATTTAAGAGATAATGGTGCAAACAGATTATATGCTTTGAAATAAAGTGATTAACAATTTTAGTATCAAAGTTAGCATCGGTTTAATTATCAGTTAACGTGCCTGTAGGTATCATTTTATGATTTGTGATAGTTGTTTTGTTTCAGTTTTGATTATATATAGGTTTATATCAGTTTTTTGTATGTAGGTATCAGTTTTTTGCCTATAAGTATCAGTTTGTCTGCCTCTGGGTATCACTTTTGATCTAAAACAAATATTTATTGAAATAAAGGTGATAGCTTCTGTAGCAAACAAATTCAATTCAATGTAATAGGCATAAACTTTATATAAAAGATTATAATGCAAACAGATAACACGTTCTAAGTATCAAGTAACTATTAATTCAGTATCACTATTAGTTTCGGTTCTAGTATCAATTTTTCTCTCTGTAGGTATCATTTTTAATGAAAAAATAACTTACGTGTCTGCTCTTGCTATGCACACTCAATTTGATGCATTTCGTGTAGCTTCACTTCCATATCTTGTATATTTTTGTTTTTCCAGATTTCTTGCAGCATTTCATTAACTTTTTTCTTTATTAAAGACAAAATGATACAAAGTTAGCTAATGTTCACATTGTTTCAATTATATTAGTTAATTTTCTCGAAAAATATATCATACCATTTTCATTGCTTCTTTTAGACTTGGGTTGTTTCTATCATTTGATCTTGTAGGACGTGAAGAATCTATGTGACACCATTGCATTATTCGGTATGTCAAAGTTACTAACGTCCAATGGTCTTCACAATGCACAGGGAAAGAAATAGCTTTTGCATATTTATCTTGCACGATTTCTTCAAGCATAGGCAAGACCAAATGATTTTTCATACTATGTATATTAAAGACTATCATTTTCCGTTGAATATAAAAATAAGTTAAAATCCAAGGTATGTAGCAATTATTATGTACTTGCATTTTAAAGTTGTATTTACCGTCATTATTGTCGTGAATGCATAGTTATGAACTGCCAGCACACATTTAGATATGCACCAATCGATTACTATATTAACAATAGGAAATTGTATGTTTTTGTTATTGGTGAAGCAATATTAAATAGTATCAATAATGTTAATAGTTGCAGTATATATTGAAAAGTATAAAAATAACTGAGCATCAACTCCAATCAAACAACTTCTGGGTATCAGTTTTGCATTGATTTGGTATCAGTTTTGTTGTACATGATACTCAAGATAGTTTCTAAAATCAACGATCATCATATTTTATCAACCGAAAACTAGGTATCATTTTTGCATATAATTTGGTATCAGTTTTGATATAAATTACCGTCAAAATAATTTATAAAGGAAGCAATTGAACGTAAACTCCAGACATACGGCTACTAGGTATCGATTTTGTATTATTTTGGTATCGCTTTTGTCATACATGACAGTTAATTAAATAATTAAAATTACATAGCATCAACTTTTATCAAACAAAAACTAGGTATAAGTTTTGCAAACACACACACACACAGATATATATATATATATATATATATATATATATATATATATACACACACATATATATTTATAGGTATCGGTTTTGTTATAAATAATGGTGAAAATAATTTATAAAATAACCAAGCATGAATTCCAATCAAACAGCTACTAGGTTTCAGTTTTGCACTATTTTGTATCACTTTTGTCATACATGATGGTCGACTAAATAATTAAATTTACAGAGCATCAACTTATAACAAACATAAACTAAGTATCATTTTTGCTTATATATAGTTTTGTTATAAATAACAGTCAAAATAATTTATAAAATAACCAAGCATGAATTCCAATCAATAAGCTATTAGGTATTAGTTTTTGCAATTATTTTGATTGATAAAGTATTATTAAGCAAAAAAAAAAATTTATGTACCTGTCCATCCATGTAATTTCCTTCAACATGTAATGCTTTTTTTGTTATTACGCATCATCCTTAGATCGTGTCATTGTCCACCCATGTCACTTCACTGTTTTGACAAAAACGATTTGAATCAATTAATTAAAGCTATTTTAATCATAACATTAGTATAAATATTTGTAAACTTACTTTTATGATGATGTCAAAGCAAAGAAAATTTTGATTACGTCTTGTGGTTCACTGTTCATGCATGCTAAGCATTTGCAATGTCCAAGTCCAAAATCTGAAAGCGTTGGTTCTATTACTGCAATTGGCACTGGGATGAATTCTTCTGTACTTTTTTTTCACCATCTTTGTTTTTTTCTTCCAGTTTTTGGCTTTTTTGCTGTTTTTTCACTATATGACCATAGTCAAAGTTGTCATGTTCTTTTTTTTTTTTGCTTTTTCCCTTTACACATTAGAGACTGGTTTTGTCGCCGTTGTTTACCTTTTTCGGCTAGTAGGTTTTTTTTGGTTTCTTTTTTTTATCTTGTTTAATTTTTTACATTTCAAACTCTTGTAAGTCATAGAGTTTGAAAGATGGAGGTGTGAAGTTAAGTACTGAATCACGGTAGGGTACAATTTGGCTTTTGATAGTGGTATCTTCTTTTATGTTTTGAGCCTTTTTTGTTTCTTTTTCTACCATTTTATCTTGATTTGTTGGTAAAACCGTGTCATTTGTTTTGTCCACACCATGCCTACACTTTCTTTTGTTGTCTCTATAAATGAATCTTGATTTGGTTGGAGCACTTTTTCATGCATTTTAGTTGCTACTTCTGTCTCTATGCATGTATTGTCTATTTCAGTTGCTTGGTAGACTTGTTCTATATAAGGCTCAGCAATTGTTTCTTTATTTTGTTCATTGTTGTTTCCTTCTCTTGATTTTCATCTATTGTATTGTTTGTTTCAATTTGATTTGCATTTTCTTCTGCTATGTCTATAGGTGTATCTTGATTTATTGGAAGAAAATTTTATACTTGACACTACGTAGTTTCTTCTTCATTCGTTTCAATTGCGGATCTCTTTTCTGCATTTTCGGCTTCTGTTTCTAAAATTTATCTTCATTAATTTCAGTTGCGATACACACATTTTGTACATAAGGCTCAGCATTTGTCTCTTTTATATTTTCTTCACTATTTTCAGGTGTGGATTTCCATTTTGTATTTTGTATTTCAGTTTCTACAGGTGTATGTTGACCTAATATATTGTCATGTTCATCTACTATGTGCAGATTTTATACTTCAGCCTCTGAATTTCACTCTTTATTCTATTGAAGTTTTGATTTCATTTCTCCCAATTCTTGTTTCAATTTCAAATTTCCTTCTTAGTTTCTAACCTCGTCTTCTTTTCTTTTTCCAATTGCTTCATTATTTTTTTAGCTTCGTCTTTCAAATCTTTTATGTGCATCTGTAAGACTCTAATGCTTACATCTTCTTCAAATGATCCAAAAGTTAGTTCGGCTTCTTCAAGTTTTCTTTTTTTCCCTTTCTTTTCTTTTCCTTTGTTGCTTAATTGTATTGGAGTTGATGCTGTTTGAAGAAGCCTTGCTTCATATGGAACAATATTTGTTATTTCTTTCACCTGTACGATTCGAAAGGAAATTTTATATTTGTTTTAAAGTTTGATATTGTGTTATAACTAATATGTTATAACTGACAATTATAACTGATTTTTTAATAGAAATAAAAATAATAGTTATGAAACTGATACTATGAAGAGTTATAAACCGATATTGTGCCCTATTAAAAATTGTACCAAGTATTATAGTGTATTATAACTGATAATATGAAGAAGCAAAATAGATACTATACAGAGGCAAAACTGATAGTATTGCAATAACCCACTTTTCCGAACAGTTTAAGCAGACAATCAACCACACATGATCCACTCAAATTGAACATAAAGGGGGATAGTTAGAGAAAAGAAAGAAGAAAGATGGATAAAGAAGGAGAAAGAAGAGAGAAAGAAACTGTTAACAAGAAAATTTGTCAACATTCCCAAACCAACGTTGTTAACAAGAAAATTTGTCAACATTCCCAAACCAACGTTGTTAACAGGAAATTTAATTAACAACTTAAAGCTAGGTTTTAGAAGTGAACAATCTCTTCGAAACCCCTTTCAAATGAGTCGATAAGGGCTCCATATTTTCGAAAGGTGTCTTTATGAAGGTGTTAGCTGTTGATGAAAGAACCATTCAACACTCCAAAACATAGATTAGGAAGAAAACAATTCGTTCGTAACCCCTTTCGAGTGGGTCGAAAGGGTTATTATGCCTTTAAGGAAAAGAATTCACTTTCAAAAGTGTGGTTTCTAGTGTCATGGTTTAGACACCTTTGAAAGGAGTTAAATGTTTTGGAATATCCTTGCTCTTTTCGAAGGAGTCCTCCCATCAGACATAACATCAATAATCACAGTTTGCCTCTTCAAAACCCTTTCGATCGAGTTGAAAGAACCATAATCTTTTGAAGGGACATAATGTGCAATGTATTAAAGTCAATATGTGATAGTCATATCTTTGACAAATGGTATAAGTTCAATGGACTTGCTGATATCTAATTATCATCATCACGTCAATTTTAGTTTTTCATATTATGAAATGTGATGATAATATGATTCAAAATCACGATGTCTAAGTAGATTCCATAGCATTGCATAAGTCAAATAAAGGTTAAGAAAATAAGTGAGCATCTTGTGCAGTTGGTCATCAGTCGAGCTAATGGCCGAAATGATCTTGCTCATATTCAAAATCGATATTGGATCCATGCATCCACTCCTTTGAATTTATTTAAATTGGATTACAAGTAAGGGAATTTCCCCAAATTGATTTAGGGTTACAAAAGTTTGATTTTGCTATGAAAGAAGAAAGAGAGTTCAAAATTTAAATTCGGTCCCAAAACACGGACCCCTATGGTCATATTTATAGATGTAGGTCGACCCCATTCCGTTTCCATCCTTTTGAAGCGATCGAAAAGTCTTTCTCCCAGCAATTCGCAGTCATCCTTTTGCCTTGATCCTTTCACCTCCATAGCTTTGAAGGCGACTGCTTGGGTCTCCTTTTATGCCTGGGTTAATCCTTTTGCCTTCATCAATAGTGTATTAGTAGTGGTTCTTGTTCTAAAGTTCCCCAATATTGCTTTCGTGTTCCTTTGAAACTTTTCGACACCTTCGAAAGGTATGTGGCGAAAGGGTCAAGGTTCCCTATCATATTGTTTTGATGCAAGAGGAAGCACCCTCAACTCCTTTTTCTCCTTTGAAACCACCCTTGGTCGCTTAGGTCTGGTGCTAACCATGATGAGTGATTATTTGACTGGGTAAGGAGTGCTTTCGTATAGTTTCGAAAGGATAATTAGGTGATGACTGGACCATTGCGGAAGGTTACTTTGCTTCATGTGGAGTTTTCTTTATGCTTACGGAAGGTTCCAATAGTTTTGGACGGCTTATTCTTGCTTTCGAAAGGTGCACATTGGTAAAATGTCTTTAAGTGGAAGGTTGACAACGGCGAAACCAACTATTTCGAAGTGTTCGGTTCTTGTGTGCATGCTTGTTGTCTAATACATTCGAAAGGTGTTTCGAACCCACTCTCTCATATATGTGGATTCAACTATGTCGAAAGGTCTAGCTGAGGCGGAAAGGTAATTTTGCTTTCTTTTCTACCCCTTCGAAAGCTCTTGTTTCACTTGACACTTGTAGATTCATCAGGTGCTTGCGTCATCCAGACCTCTTCGAAAGCATCCCAATGCCTTCGAAAGCCTATTTTTTTGAATTATGGTGTGTTATCCCGCCTTTTGGCAAGGCCAGGACATCAAGAAGCCGGCTAGAGAACAAGGATAACACGCCATGGATATCACTGAATTTTGTCCGAGCCCAGAGTGAGCTACAATTGATAGGACACGACAAGAAAGGCCATAGAGATCAGCACCTCAAATTTCAAGTCGATCCGGACTCATACACTCAAGATTATGATCGAGTCGAATTGGAGGGAAAGAGCCCAGATTTCGTATCCATCACTCTGGGCGATTTCGTATCCATCACCGAAGCCCCAGTTTGAATCCATCATGCTTCGTATCGATCAGCTCCGGATCCATCGAGGTACCCAGGTTCGACTCGATTTTCTTCGTATCCATCGAACTCGTATCGATGGACTTCACACATACCAGCAATTGAAGGACTTCGTATCCTTCAGCCAGTGTCAGCTTCGTATCCATCAGCCAGTGCCTACTTCGTATCCATCAGATAGTATTTGCCTCGTATCCCAGGATGAAGTCCTACTCGAAACCATCAGGTCAACCAGCTTGGATAACGTGTCACCTCTCGAAGGAAACGGGGCAAGATACATGGAGTCGAAGCAGTCAACACGGAGCAAATACCGGATCGAGGCGAAGAGCGCACACCACGTCATCCCTCGATGCGAATGCGCCGAGATATATGGAGTCGACGCGGTCAACTCGGAGTGAAGAGCGGATCAAAGCGAGGCGCGCGCACCACATCACCTTGAGAGCGCGTGCATTCATCGAGACGAAAGGATGGAGTCGAAGCAATGGAGACGAGCAGAACAGCCAGCGTTAAAATCCATCTCGTATCGACGATATCTCTCAATCCACTGATCCAAACACCATGAAATTTTAACTGAAGGCTGCACACATAACAAGGAATGTCTCCACCAATTTTGAGCTCAGTTGGAAGTAATCCTGATCGATACGAAGTGATTTCGTATCGATCACGGATTGGCTTGAAACTCTCTGGAAGTGGTCGAATGGGCCCCCTCACGTGTCAGGCCAAGTCTCCCGGGGTTTGAGCGAAATCCAAGCCTCCTACACCTATAAATAGAGCCCCAGAATCAACGGAAAAAGGATCTTTTTTCTCTGAAGCGCCCAGACTCTGCCGGATTGAGATTTGCATCATACTTTTGCTGTCAATTTCGAATTCCAAACTGTAATCCGCTGTTTATCGCTGTAAACGCTTGTAATCATTGAAAGAGAATCAATAAAATCACCAAAACTTCATAGTGGACGTAGGCTATACGCCGAACCACTCTAAACTGCTTGTCTGTTCACTTTGCATTCATATTTGTTGGAGTTTTTGTTAGATAATCTCTGTTTTACATTTATAATCTTCATTTTATCTCTTCAAACAACTCCCGAAGAGTGTTGTGCCCATTTTTGGTACAAACACTTTGGTGCTTTCACCGAGAAGAACCAGCTTTTTCTCCTGCTCGTTGGATCTGCCGTCGATACCAGATTGCACAAATCCAAGAGGAAGATCCAGATATCCAGCCCGGAATCCTTCCATTCTATTCAGATTTGCTCAGAATCTAGGAAAGGACTCCACCACCGACAATGGTCAGCACAAGAACTGGCGCCACCGCCACAGAGCAAGAAGGCAGAGACAGGCAAAATCCAACACAGCCGCCTTCTTCCAATCAAGACAATGCCACTCAGTCAGACTCAACGGGGCTAGTCACCCGACAGGAGTTTCAGGTATTGCTCCAGGAGCTGACCCAAAGCCGTCAGCAGTTGGCAGAACAGTTACGCGCCAATATCGAGCTGACCAACCAGCTGAACCGCCGGGGGCACAGAAGGTCCAGGAGAGATGATGTCTCCAGAGCGTCTACCGAAAGCTCAGCTTCATCTGATTACCACCGCCAGACTACCCGTCCTCGACTAGAGGGGAATCGCGCTCAAGCTGCTGAATATCAGCCTACCTTAACTGTTGGGCAGCTAAGGGTAGGACTGTCGACTAGTTTCCAAACCGGTCCCTCAACACGAGGAGGTACTGCCCCACAGTACACCACCGATAACCGCGCCACAACTGCCGCAGCAGAGACAAGGGCTGATACCCGAAATCAATCTGAGCCGATCAATCAACAGCGAGGACATACTCCTGAACCTTATGTCCCAGAAGACGTTGAGCCAAGGAGGCGAGATACGGGTCGTCGACAACGCCCGATCCCTACTCGCGCCGTGGAACCCGACCACGCCTTAGCTCATCACGATCCGAATCCGCCTGTTTCGGATATATCAACCATGATACGTCAAATGATCCGCGAGAGTCAGGGGCTCACTAATGATGACTGGGGAATTTCCCGTAGTCATACTCCTTTCACAGACGAAGTGTTACATGCCGAACCCCCTAGGCGATTCAGAATGCCGACTCTCCCGATGTATGAAGGGAATAGTGACCCCAACCAGCATATTCTAAAGTATGAATGGTCGATGAGCGCTGCAAGGGCCGACGACGCAGTGAAGTGTCGGAGTTTCCCCATCTCTCTGGGAGGAATCGCGACAATGTGGTTTACCCGCCTACCACCTAGATCAATTTCTTCGTTCGATCAATTGGCCAAGAGGTTTGTGGAGCAATTCCGGATGCATGTTGCTAGGCCGAAGGACGTCAACACCTTGTCCAGCGTCACTCAAGCTCCTGGAGAAACACTCAGGCGTTACTTGGAGAGGTTCCACGCAGCATGCGTCGAGATCACCAATCCCAACGATAATTCAATCTTAATGGCTCTGACCAAGGGTATTGATCCTGATTCTGAATTCGGAAACTGGCTGGCTGGAAAACCGCCCGCGTCATTGGACCGTTTTTACTCCAAGGCCGCTCAATTCCTGCGACAGGAGGATGCAAAACAGTCTAGGAGGCAGGACGATGCGAGGCCCGGCATTGAAGGAATACAGAGCAATGTGGCAGTTAAACAGTCCGGCGAGAGTTTCGGGAAAGTTCAGCTCAACATACAAAACAAGCAAACCCAGCAGAGAGGAAACAATGGCCAGAACAAGAAGAGAGATGAGAACCGAGGTCCACGACGTATAGCTCAGATGTTTGACAGTTATACACCGCTGAACACGTCATTGGAAAACGTATACTTGCAGACTTGCAACACCGTACAGTATAAGAAGCCTGCTCCGAAGCCCTCATCGGAGAGACAGATTCAGACAGGAAAATTCTGTAGGTTCCATGAGAGCTATGGACATAATACCAATGAGTGTCGACACTTACAGGACCTCATCGAGAAGCTGATTAGAGAGAGGAAGCTAGATCAGTTTGTACGGGCGCCGCAGCCTGGCGGAGCGGGCCCCTCAAATCAAAATCGTTCACAGAATCAGGAAAGAGAGGATGAACCCGCTCGTGCGGGCGGGAGATTAGTTATCAACACAATAAGTGGTGGTCCCCATCCGGTAGACAGAAGCTGGGGGGAAATGGAGTCGTATGCCAGTTCTATCAGGCATGCGGACTTCGAGTGTTATAGTAATTGCGAGGATGGGACCCCGGCAAAGCAACAAAAGATAATGTCCGATGATATCGTGTTCAGGAGCCGAGACGCTGGTAAAGTTGAAGCCCCTACTATCGACCCACTAGTCATATCCGCCCAGGTAGGTCCTGCTTGGATGAAGAGGATCCTGGTTGACAGTGGGAGCTCTGTAAACATCTTGCTCAAACGGGCTTACGATCTGATGAAGATGGAGACAAAGGATTTGAAACCCTGTTTATCCAGAATCCATGGTTTCAATGGAAGTGCCACGATACCCATCGGAATAACTGAACTCCCAGTCGAGTTAGGCGTTGGAGAGCGCCGGAGGGTCCGCATGTTACAATTTGTTGTGTTAGAGATAGATTCGCCATACAATGCGTTTCTGGGACGACCAGCTTTGGCCGAGTTCAGGGCGGCGATCGCCCCATGGTGTCTGACTCTGAAATTTCCCACTGATCATGGGATTGGAGTTGTTCAAGGAGATCAGGCCTCGGGAAGGGCCTGCTATGTTGCTGAGCTGCGCGGGGCGCAACGTAAAGAGAAGGGTAAGGGCGTAGAGGAATCTCTCCGCGTCCGTTCTATCGACAATTGACAATTGGTGCCTGGGCCTCGGCCCGGGCACCACGACCAATTCCTGAAAGACCTGGACCCCAGGGACAACGAGGATAGAGACGAATCAACGGAGAGCCAAGCCTCTCCAGCCGAACTGACTGTGGACGTCCCAATCAGTGAGGATGATGATTCAAAAATGCTAAAAGTTGGGTCCCAACTAAACAAGCAGACACAGCAGGAGTTGGTCGAATTTCTTCGGGCGAATCTCGACGTCTTCGCCTGGACACACTCTGACATGTGCGGGATCTCGCCGAGCATTGCAAGTCACTCCCTGAATATAGATCCACGACATGTCCCGGTGAAACAGAAAAGGCGCGGTATGGATCCAGAGAGATCTGCCGCCCTTAAAGAGGAAGTTGATAAACTGCAATCGAATGGGTTCATTCGAGATGCCTTGTATCCAGAATGGGTGTCCAACCCTGTACTAGTTCGGAAACCTAACGGGAAGTGGAGAACTTGTGTTGATTACTCTGACCTAAACAAGGCTTGTCCAAAAGATAGCTTCCCACTTCCACGAATCGATCAGCTCGTAGATTCGACGGCCGGGCATGAACTACTATCCTTTATGGACGCTTATTCCGGTTACAATCAGATACCCATGCATCTGCCTGATCAGGAACATACCAGCTTCGTGACCGACCTGGGACTCTATTGTTACAAAGTCATGCCGTTTGGTCTAAAGAACGCTGGAGCAACATACCAACGCTTAGTCAACCGAATGTTCGCTGATCAGATTGGGAAAACTATGGAGGTTTACGTGGATGACATGCTGGTAAAGTCCCGATTCTCCACAGATCACGTCAGAGATTTGGGTTCAATGTTCAGCATCCTCCGGGAGTACGGGATGAAGCTCAACCCACTCAAATGTCACTTTGGCGTTGCATCCGGAAAATTCCTTGGGTTCATTGTCAACGCTCGAGGAATAGAGGCGAATCCTGAGAAGATCTGGGCTATTAGAAATTTGCAAACCCCTAGAACTATAAAGCAAGTCCAGAGTCTAAACGGGAAGGTCGCAGCATTGAGCAGGTTTATTTCAAAGTCCACCGACAAATGCATTCCTTTCTTCGACCTGATTCGGAAGGGCAAACGAAACTTTGAATGGACCACGGAGTGTGAAGGCGCGTTCCGATCATTAGTTCAACATCTCTCCACGCCTCCGATCTTGTCAAAACCGGTTGACCACGAGCAATTATATCTCTATCTGGCAGTATCAGAACATGCGATCAGTGCTGCCCTAGTCCGGGAAGAAGACAAAGTGCAAAACCCGGTCTACTATGTTAGTAAGCGACTAACAGGAGCTGAAAGAAATTATCCAAGGCTGGAGAAACTGGCTTATTGTCTGGTCATTGCCTCAAGGAAGCTCCGTCCCTACTTCCAGGCTCATCCGCTTACTGTGTACACCGACCAGCCGTTACGACAGGTCCTTACGCGGCCTGAGACGTCCGGTAGGTTACTCAAGTGGAACATTGAGCTAAGCCAATTTGATATCGCATACGCTCCGCGGAGGGCCATTCAAGGACAAGTCCTGGCTGATTTCATAGCCGAATTCACCGTCCCGGAAGACTTACCCGAAACCAGTGAATCTCCCGAATACATCTGGAAGCTGTATACTGATGGTGCGTCAAATGACCGGTGTTCGGGCGCGGGGGTTGTACTTGAGACTCCCGAGGGCCGATCCATATGTTATGCTCTTAAATTCGACTTTCGTGCAACTAATAATGAAGCCGAATATGAAGCCCTCCTGACCGGCCTAAGGCTTGCCAGAGATTTGAGAATTGTCGCTGTAGAAATTTATTGCGATTCGCAGTTAGTGGTGTGCCAGGTGCGAGGAGAATACCAGGCAAGAGACCGAAGACTGGCCGCTTACTTGACGCGAGTTCAGGAAATCCTAAACCAGTTTGATTATTATGCCATCTATTATGTGCCTCGGGAACGCAATCAGAAAGCCGATTCACTGGCGAAGTTAGCCAGCACAGGCGAAGCGCAACAAATGGGACTTGTCCCCGTTGAAACTTTGGCCACTCCAAGCATCGATCGGATAGAAATGGACTCTGTATTTGAAATCGCTCCCAATAGAGAGTCCTGGATGACTCCGTATCGGAATTACATTGAGAATGGGGTGCTACCTGAACCTAGAAATGAGAAGAGACAGATTCAGCGAAAAGCCTCGCGGTTCCTCATCCAAAACGGAGTCATGTACAGGAGAGGTTATTCCGTTCCTCTCCTCAGATGTATCGCCCACGAGGAAGTCAAGCGAGTGCTACATGACGTGCACGAAGGAGAGTGCGGTGATCATACCGGCGGGCAAGCTCTCGCTAAAAAGATACTCCGATATGGGTACTACTGGCCGACGGTGAACCGAGATGCGGCAAACTATGCCCGGAAGTGCGATAAATGCCAGATACATGCCCGAATTCCGAGAGCTCCGCCAACTGAGATAACCCAAATGGTCAGTCCCTGGCCATTCGCAATGTGGGGCATTGACATCATCGGCGCTTTGCCTTTAGCAAAAGGCGGTGCGAAATACGCCATTGTCGCAGTTGATTACTTCACAAAATGGGCCGAGGCCGAAGCCCTAGCAACCATTACGACAAAGAAGGTGATAAATTTCGTGGTTCGCAACATCATCTGTCGATTTGGACTCCCGCATACTATCATCACTGATAATGGAACCCAATTCGAGAGCGCAGAATTCAAGAATTTCTGTCAACGGTTTCATATCCGCAAAAAGTTCTCGGCTGTCGCACACCCCCAAGCGAATGGACAAGTTGAAGCTGTCAACAAAGTTATAAAATCGATCCTGAAGAAACGATTAGAGAAGGCTGGGGGCAAGTGGGTCGATGAACTTCCTATGGCATTATGGGCCTATCGAACGACCCACAAAACCGCGACCGGACACACTCCGTTTTCCCTATCTTATGGCTCAGAGGCCGTTATTCCGGTCGAGACAGAAGTGCTCTCTCATCGCGTGACTTATTATGATCCAAAAACAAACGCTATACTCCTAGCCGAGTCTTTGGATCTATTGGATGAAAAACGGGAGGAGGCTGATTTGAGAGCAGCCGCACATCGAAGTCGGGTCGCCCGATTGTACAACACCAGAGTTCGACCTCGAACCTTTGAACTCGGCGACCTCGTGCTCAAGAGAATTTACCCAGTTCCTTCACACATGAAACCAAACTGGGGAGGGCCGTATGTAATTACACGAAAGCTCGGAGATGGTACATTCAAGCTGTCGACTGTTGACGGTCTCGATTTACCGAGGGCTTGGAACAGCGAAAGTCTACGCCGCTACTACATATGACAGGCTTTATTTATTTCATTCTATTTAGCAATTTGTTTCTGCATTTCGAAATTTGAATTTTGTAATAAGGCAACTGACTTTGCCGCATTTTCTTATTTCAGCAATAAAATGCCACTTCTTCGAGCCAGAGCTGTGATTCATTATGTACGATATGCAACATCACGATGCACGAAGAGCTAAATCCCATCACACAATGGGACTTATTCAAATGGAGAGTGGCTGTGATACGACCGGCCACTCACTAGGCGAAACCCGAGCTCGGGGGCAAGCCATGACACCGACATTAATAGGATTGACACACGACAATCCTACCACCAACTCCATATTCCCAGAGTGCGAAATGGAGTATAAACATCTAACTCCATATTCCCAGAGTGCGAAATGGAGTATAAACATCTAACTCCATGTTCCCAGAGTGCGAAATGGAGTATAAACATCTGACTCCATATTCCCAGAGTGCGAAACGGAGTATAAACGCTTAACTCCATATTCCCAGAGTGCGAAATGGAGTATAAACATCCGACTCCGTATTCCCAGAGTGCGAAACGGAGTATAAACATCTAACTCCATATTCCCAGAGTGCGAAATGGAGTATAAACATCCGACTCCGTATTCCCAGAGTGCGAAACGGAGTATAAACATTTAACTCCATATTCCCGGAGTGCGAAATGGAGTATAGACATTCAGCTCCGCATTCCCAGAGTGCGAAGCGGAGTATAAACAGTCAATTCCATGTTCCCAAAGTGCGAACAACCGCTCACGAGATGACGCATATCCCCGGAGTATGGATGGAACGATTCATGAGAGAACGAGCGTAGTTCGACCACTCGGTCCTCGCTCGGTACCATCGCAAGCTGATCATCACACCTTGACCCCGAATCTGGGGGCAGAAGCAAATGTTAGTCATTGCCCGAAACTATTCGATGTTCAGCTCCGATGCGATTCCCTATCACAACTCGAGTCCGAAAGTTCCATACTTAACAAGTAAAAATGAGCTATTCTTGAAGCAATCAAAAAATGCAAATACACTGGACCAAAGTCCGAACACTGCGATATTCAAGCATAGAAAGGAACACAAGCTGAAGCTAAAAGACAAAATTTTATTCCAACTAAACTCAAAAACAATGCTTCATACATGAGATCTTTCCTAAAATGTTCCTACTAGCAGGGGCCGAACCCACATCTAAACACGGCCTACAAAAGGGAAAAGACAGAAAAAATAACAAAAGTCCCTAACTATCTATGAAAAGGATGTCTAATCCTTCTGCTTCCTCAGCTTCTTCTTCTTCTTTGAGGAACTACTGGAGCCGCCAGTACCCTTTCGCTTGGAGCCTTTCTCCCTAGGCAAGCTCCCCCCGGGTGAAGGCATAATGTCAACATCCTCGTCTGAGCTGGACTCTATAGGGATGCTTCCCGCGGGAGGAGTGGGAGGAACAGACTCCGCAACCGGAGGAGGGGCTGGTACATTAGTGTCAGTAAGTGTGCCCTCAGGAGACATAGTCATAAGAGGAATGGGGCACTGAGCTGCCGCTCCGTCATCAACACCGCCGCCGTGCGCCGCATCCGCCATCTCGGCATTGATCTCAGCTAACATCGCCGCTTCCCGCCGCGCCCTGGCCTCGCTAGGAGCCGTAGTAGTTTGGGACAAGGTGTCAGACGTGGCCGTGAATCCACCCAAGCCAAATGGCAAGTCCGCAAAAGGATCACTTTGACGGCCGAGAAGCTCGTTTATCATCTGCTCGTCGAAAGAAAGTGAGCTCCCCTCCGTCACTCCAACCGGTGCCATTGCTGCGACGGAGGTCGCCTCAGAAACGATGGCTCCTGGCGCATGACCTAATACTTGGGTGATAAGAGGCGCGGCTGGTGCAACTCCTGTCACTGATCAAAGGAAAAGACATGTCATTAGCAACATTTCAACACGGGATCTTCAATCCAAATGTACTGGAAATTAGTTCAAAGTACCTTCCTCGGTTTGGCTCGAGGTCGTCTGAACCGCTTCAGAAGGATGTTCCTTAATAGGAGATAAGTGCGGTTGATCTGGGTCGTACGCTGGGATAGGCTGGGAGTAGATCATTGAAGTTGGCTCAGACTGAGATGACACGACAATCTCAGAACTTGTAACATGGTGTTCCACACCAGAGCTCTCTCCGACCTCCGGGACCTGAGCACCAAGCCTCACCTTGTCATGGGAAATCATGGAGTCATGGAGAACCTTCTTTTCGTCATCATTAAGGATGCGGTTCTCCAGCTCGAACTCATCAGGGGCTTCGTCAGGGTGCCCAGATCTCTCCTCATCCACCAGTAGGTTCCAGGCGTTATAGAGATGTGTGGGGTAATCGTCAAGCCATGTCAGGTCTCGGTGCCTTAGCACATTGGCGTTGTAAGTGACGAGTAGCTCCTCCACCTCGGCCTCAATCCTGGCCTCCGCCTGCCGTACTTTCTCCTCAACTCCAGCCTCAGCCTCACGGGCTTGTTGTACGGCCGCCTCTTTCTCCTTTTGAAGTGTCACTGCCTGGTCACAGGCTTCCTGCGCAGAGACATTAGCTGCGTCTTTTTCCTTAGCCATCTCTGAAAATTTTGACTTCAGCTCATTAAGCTCCTTGAGAGCGGCATCCCTCTCGGCCGTAATGGAAGTGTTCCTGTGACCCATGTCCTCAATAGCGGTATAATGTTCTTGCTTCATCCTGGCCATGGCAGCGGTTACCTCGTCAACTTTCTTTAAGGCCTCCATTTCAGACTTACGAGAAGACTCGGCCTCAGAGTTGAGCGCTTTTATGATTTGGTCGTTGCGACCCAGCTCCTTCTCAAGTTTCTCGATGGTGACGCCCCGCTCAAACGCCACTTTAGATGCCTTCCTCGCGGCCCGTCCCCACTCCCTATACTGGAAAAAGATGTCCGCGACATAATCGTGGATAGTGGTTTCCGCGGTTGGCGGGATTCTCTTCAGGTGCGGGGGAAAGACATATCCATCAAAACAGATGTCAGGAAATTCCTTCCTCATCTGTGCCAATTTGAGCGCTCCCTCGCTAGACGCCTCGGTCGGGACCGACACAGTAGCCGAAGAGGTGGCTATTTCGGTCCTGCGCGGAGGGTCGGACCTCAAAGCTTGGGAAGGCGGCCTAGACCGTGAAGTTTCGGAGGGACGAGTAACGGCGACCACAGGAGGTGCAGAGGTCCTGGGGGGAGGAGAACGAGATCGGGATCGGTGAACATGTCCCCTATCTCTGTCAGACCTCTCCTGACCAGAGTGTCCAGCGTCATAATCCCTCTCGCCCTCTCTCCTGCGTGGCTCGTGATAACGGCGCTTACGCAAACTACCAAGCACGGAACCTTTCCCGGACATCGTACCTGAAAAGAAAACAACAAAGAATCAGTAACCGTTTGCGATGTGTTGATTGTGGTTAGAAAAATGTGTTGTGCCGTGAGGAGTGTGTGAATGTGTAACCCCCCGGACCAACCAGAAGTGTCAGTCGCATCGGCAAACTCAGACTCGCTGACATCGGCGATATGTCGCGGTCCACCCGACCCAACATCGTGTTGCTCCGGCTCGATGTCAGGGACTGGAGGGTCAGTACGCCCTTCAAACTGATCTTCAGCTTGCGGGGAGGACGCCTCCGTAATCTTAGCTCCTGACGAAGGGCGGTGCAAAACCACAGACTTCCGCCTCCCAGACTTAGGCTGTTTCGAAGCCACAGCTTTGCCTTTCCTCTTAGCATCGGACTCTGGAGTTGCATTAGCAGGTCCGACCAATGGTTCTTCGTCAGTGTGGGTTTTTTCGGAGTCAGGTTCCTCGATTATCACGACCCTGGGCTTCATCTGCTTGACCTTTTTCCTGGAGACGGTCTTTAATGCGCCGTCAAGTCTTATGCTCTGCCTCCGACCAATCAGCCCAAGGACTCTGAGATTCCGATCTGTCAATAATAGTTCAATATTCCTTTCTTCGCTAGGAATCTCTTGGAGGACCCGAACTATCTCTTTGTAATAGCCACCCTCAGGCCGCTGGATGATAGCTGAAAGAAAAAGAGGAGAAGACGTAAGTTTAATTTCACTCCGAAAATTGCCCTGTCAATTATTTGGGAAAAGAGACGATACTCACGTCTGAATAGCCATCTTCTGGCAAATCCCGGGGGACATCGGACATAGAACCATTCCGACTTAAAATAGCTTAGCCTAGTCCACGACCCCACGACGACTTGGCAGTTCCTTACAGACTCCAAGAACGTATAGGATGGGCTGTCAGTCCGACTCTTGAAGTTAAACAAGTATCTTATATCGATCATACGGGGAGGACGATGGAGGTACTCCATGAATACAACGAACAAGCTGTTGAGTGAGGCATATCCGTTTGGATGCAATTGAGACGGAGCGATGTCCAGATAAGCCAACACTTCTCTTATATAGTCGTTGAATGGAGGAAGTGTGCCGGCTGCGCACGCGTGCCGATTAAAAGCAGTATACCCCTCCGGGGGATTATGTGGCCTATCATCCGGTCCAGGCAACAATACCTCATCCAAAGATAAACCATGCCTTAAGCATATCCTCCCCAGCATGTCTTCTGAGATATTGGATGAGACGGAATCAGGTGGACTGTTAATGAAGGACGCGTTGGGCAACTCGTCCGGAGCTGGGCCAATAACTTCGGCCTCGATGACCGGAATCTCAATTCTAGGAAGGACAGGGTTCTGAATTTCTTGCTGCTGCGAACTTGACGGTTCCATCGCCAGCTAACTCACGAGAAACCATCATTAGATGACAAAAAGCCCGTGCGTTCCCCAGTGTAACGTGCATGAATGTGTTGTGTAGTGCGAATGCTGTGCGTGACTTGAGCAAATTCTGCCGAATTAAAGAAAATGTGCAAGCGACGAGATTCTGGAAGTCAAACAAACATGACCGTCATCGCTGACCGTCATGACTGCGCCATCCAGATGATAACAATCGATTCCAGGTTAAAGAATTCGTTGTACTTTTATATTAAAAGGCAGTTCCATCGACGAGCTTCGAAAGTCAGTCGAATATGCAATCCTGTAATCAAGTCCAATTATGCAAGGCAGAAGCTCGTCGGAGTCGAATATAAGGGCATGCAAAAGTTCGCTAAGTTCGTCAAATTTCAGCATGGAATCGATCGTAGTTCAAGTTCAAATTCATTCGGAGGCGTGATGTCTTTCGTATCGATCCGGTTCGAATCGATACTTTCGTATCGATCAAGTCAACTCGATACCTTTCGTATCGATGGAAGTTCGTATCGACCGGAGGAGGAGATTTCGTATCGATCAGGTAGGTTTACTTCGCATCGATCTATGGATTTCGATATGGGACCGATGAGATCTCTTGGCCTTCGTATCGATCAAGAGAGATAGATTTTCGCATCGATCACGCTGGCCAAGCGCTTACATCGATCATCTCAGTTCAACACAAGCCCCTACCACCTTAGATCGATGCGAACCTCTGCATCCCCTTTAACCCATCGGTCGATGCGAAATCATGAAAATCTGGATCGAGTCGAATCCTCCTATCCCAGATCGACACGAACTAGTGGTGAAGCAATCACTCCAGAACTCCTTCTTCTCCGATTGAAGCGAGCATGGCCATGGCCATCCTCGACCAAGTTCTGGTCCAGATCTGGCCTTGGCACCACTATAATCGATAATCGGCAAAGGCACGATGGATCTGAGATCTGAACTTCGTCGCTCAAGTGTAGCTTTGATTGCTCGTTTACCTGAATCGAATTGGAGTTTGGGGAAATTATAAGATGATGTTTGATCGATTCGAAGATTGATATAATTCTTCTCTCCTGCTTGTCTGTGGATCGATACGAGAAGGCAGACGACAACAGTAAAAGTAAAAGGTAAAAAAGTGAGAAATGGCAAAGTCCCAGATATTTATACAAGGCCTAGGACGGAACCGAGTCGATTCGACTCCCAGTCAATCTGACCGGTCGCAACCAGTCAAGCAGCGCATCGATGCGAGCATTCGTATCGAACCCCTTAACCTTTATCAGTTCGAAGCGCACAGGGAGGCTACGTGAAAACGATGGGTAGGCGCACGCGCTTTTCTCGCATCCATCAAGCCGTGTATTCATCGAGACGAAATGTTCACCAGACACCATCGTTTCGAAGCATCCGGGTTTTGAGCCATCGATTCGAAACAGAGCAGATCTGTTGATACGAGCGTCAATTTCGTATCCATCCGTATCTATCGATGCGAACATCCATTTCGTATCCACCAGATATCATCAATTCGAACCAGGATTCGCCACCATTTGTGACCATCGATACGAATGATTGTTTTCGTATCCATCAAGTCAACCCACATCGATACGAAAGAAGGCTTTTTGACTTTGAGCATCGACTCGTAAGCGGACCGATACGAGAGAATGGCTAAGGGGTACGATTTCCAAAGCTATTCGAAGAAGGCCTACAGCTTTTCAAAGCACGTCATGTTTTCACAAGACGTACTTTGGGGGGCAAATGTTATCCCGCCTTTTGGCAAGGCCAGGACATCAAGAAGCCGGCTAGAGAACAAGGATAACACGCCATGGATATCACTGAATTTTGTCCGAGCCCAGAGTGAGCTACAATTGATAGGACACGACAAGAAAGGCCATAGAGATCAGCACCTCAAATTTCAAGTCGATCCGGACTCATACACTCAAGATTATGATCGAGTCGAATTGGAGGGAAAGAGCCCAGATTTCGTATCCATCACTCTGGGCGATTTCGTATCCATCACCGAAGCCCCAGTTCGAATCCATCATGCTTCGTATCGATCAGCTCCGGATCCATCGAGGTACCCAGGTTCGACTCGATTTTCTTCGTATCCATCGAACTCGTATCGATGGACTTCACACATACCAGCAATTGAAGGACTTCGTATCCTTCAGCCAGTGTCAGCTTCGTATCCATCAGCCAGTGCCTACTTCGTATCCATCAGATAGTATTTGCCTCGTATCCCAGGATGAAGTCCTACTCGAAACCATCAGGTCAACCAGCTTGGATAACGTGTCACCTCTCGAAGGAAACGGGGCAAGATACATGGAGTCGAAGCAGTCAACACGGAGCAAATACCGGATCGAGGCGAAGAGCGCACACCACGTCATCCCTCGATGCGAATGCGCCGAGATATATGGAGTCGACGCGGTCAACTCGGAGTGAAGAGCGGATCAAAGCGAGGCGCGCGCACCACATCACCTTGAGAGCGCGTGCATTCATCGAGACGAAAGGATGGAGTCGAAGCAATGGAGACGAGCAGAACAGCCAGCGTTAAAATCCATCTCGTATCGACGATATCTCTCAATCCACTGATCCAAACACCATGAAATTTTAACTGAAGGCTGCACACATAACAAGGAATGTCTCCACCAATTTTGAGCTCAGTTGGAAGTAATCCTGATCGATACGAAGTGATTTCGTATCGATCACGGATTGGCTTGAAACTCTCTGGAAGTGGTCGAATGGGCCCCCTCACGTGTCAGGCCAAGTCTCCCGGGGTTTGAGCGAAATCCAAGCCTCCTACACCTATAAATAGAGCCCCAGAATCAACGGAAAAAGGATCTTTTTTCTCTGAAGCGCCCAGACTCTGCCGGATTGAGATTTGCATCATACTTTTGCTGTCAATTTCGAATTCCAAACTGTAATCCGCTGTTTATCGCTGTAAACGCTTGTAATCATTGAAAGAGAATCAATAAAATCACCAAAACTTCATAGTGGACGTAGGCTATACGCCGAACCACTCTAAACTGCTTGTCTGTTCACTTTGCATTCATATTTGTTGGAGTTTTTGTTAGATAATCTCTGTTTTACATTTATAATCTTCATTTTATCTCTTCAAACAACTCCCGAAGAGTGTTGTGCCCATTTTTGGTACAAACATGGTGAAACCCTTGTCTTCAATTCTTGTGGAGCTTAACACTTTTTATGAGCCTTTTTTCATGCCTTTGTCCTAATGTGAATTTTATGGTTAACATTTTGCCCCCTTGTATGGAAGAAGCTTTTGTTCTTTAGGACAAAATTTAATAGCTTTCCTTTTGCACTATTCCATCTTTAATGACCTCATTTCCCTGCAATGTTTAGAGTAAATAACATTCCGTATTGTTAGTTCAAAATTTATGTAAAAATATGCTCAGTGATTTGTTTGTAATATAATTGAAGATAATGTTAGTATTTCAAATAACATAATTCCTGAATTCTAAATCTGGAAATAACGGAGATTAGTTAACCATCATCTGGAGTTAATAATGAAAAGAAATCCATTGTGGAGAATGATTGGAGATTAGAAACTCTGGTCTAGTAGTAATAGAAGTCCCACCATCCAACTTTTGTAATAACAAAAGAAGTTTAGATACTAATTCCCTATCATATTAATAGAAGACCGGACATATAGTCTTAATCTAACTTTAATAATTGAAGTCCAAGTGTTTTCTTCTGCTAATAGCAAGTGTCTGGTAATAAAAATCAATAAATTATCATCTGAAAATAAGTAATTGAAATCCAAGAACCCTCACCTAGGGGTAAATAATGGGTATTTAGAAACCCCTATTGGAAATAATAATATGTAACGACCCGTATTTTTAACTATTTTTAACTATTAAATTTAGTACGATTATTGAATAAAAATATTTAGAATTTTTTTAATGATTTATTAATATAGTTATTGAATATGAACTTGATTAAAATATTGAAATAACCAATTTCGAAGATTTTGGCAATAATAAGTATTGAAATGAAATTTTATATATTGAATGTGTTTATAATCAATAACTAGACTTGAATAATGAATGTTGAATTATTTAGATGGAAATAAAATAATTGGTGATAATTAAAATTCATTTGATGTTAACGCTAAAAAGTGAACGCTAACACCCGGTGTGTGTAGTAGAATTGTGAAAGCACCACCCGTGTGACGGGAACAAGAAGTAAGCAGAAAAATAGCGAAAAAGTGGTAAAAGACAGCAGTTTATAGTGGTTCGGCTTGAGATCGAGCCTACGTCCACTTTGAATCTCTTTATTACTGAATCCGATTACAAGACGATACAATACACTTATGAAAACAATACAATTTGATCACAAAGACAATCTCAACTACTAGATCAAACTTCGATCATGAAACTTAATGAATCCGTGTTGGATGTAGGAAATTCCTCTCGAAGCTTGTTGTAGTGTCTCGTATGTTTGAAGATCTTCAATTGTTGAATGAGTTCGGAGTTCGGCAGAGTAACGATGCTTCAAGAAATGATCAGCCGAAAAAGTCCTTTTGTCGTTGGAGTTATGGGGGTATTTATAGGGTAGAATCTAAACATGGAATTTTCGCTCAAGTCGTAAGTCGTGGCCGACTTACAGTAAGTCGTAGGTCCTAAGTCGGCGACGAGATAGGAGCACTTGCATTAGTTACTCCTGAATATCTTCAGGACGAGTTGTTTGGTTCAAAGTCATAAGTCGGCAGCGACTTATCATAAGTCGTAGGTCGGCAACGACTTGCTTTGACTTGCTAAGTCATTCGTTCACTCAAGTTGTTTACTCCTTAGGTCGGTAAGTGTCTTAAACCGGCCCTGTAGCTAAGTCGGAGCTTTTTTAGGTCGTAGACTTCCTTAAGACGTAACCCTTTGAGTCGGTCCTGTAGCTTAAGTCGTATACTGCCTTAGGTCGGAACCTTCCTTAACTCGTAAACCGTTAAGTCGGACCATTCCTTAGGTCGGAGCCTGTTGAGTCGTAGGCCTCTTTAAGTCGGTCCTTGTCTTAAGTCGGAGCTCTTTTTAATAGTTAGGTCGGCAACCATTGAGTCGGTATGCCTTTTAGGTCGTAAGTCGCAGCTTGTTAAGTCGGCAACTGTTAGGTCGGCATGCCTTTTAGGTCGTAAGTTGCAGCTTGTTAAGTCGCGAAAAAAAGAGGATTAACATTTGAAATTTTATGATTTATTAATGTAATTTATTTGATAATTAAATTGTTTGAATTTTAATATTGGAATTGTTTAAATAATTGAATCATGAATTTAATATGAATGAAAATGATTTTAAAAGTTGATTTAAATTTTATTTAAACGAGAATGAAGATTGTTAAATTTTAAAATTGAATTTAAAGTGATTAAATTGATTTTTGGAAATTACTTGTTTTAATTAACGAGTAAAAATAGTCTTTTTAGGCACTATTTCGGATTTCTAAGAAATTATTTTCATCGGATCCGTAATAGTGAATTATTATAGGATTTTAAGCTTCGTAGCGATTAGACTTATCATTTGGCCGTGCGAGCTTGAAACGCGTAGAAATCAATTAAAGAAATTTAATTAAAATAATTTGTTTTTGAAAAGCTATCTTCTAAATATGATGAAATTGTGTCCCGAAACTAGTTTCATTGTGTTCGGAATGGGAGTATAACGTATAGAACGGCAGGCGGCACGCTTCGTTTGGAGTTCGGAAATTTCTTGTGTGAATAGTGTCAAATACTTATATAAGACCATCCTTTATCTCGTTTTCGTCTAAAACCCTACAAAATCCAGCCACATTCGTTTCAACTTTTCAATGGCTGAAAATGGCCTATCTTTCTTCATCGATTCCTCCCAATCCACGCAATGAAATCAAACGATTCCAAAAGCAAAAATGGAGAGCACGTCAAGATATACATGTTGTACAGTTGGATCTAGGTGAGTCGCCTCAGATTCGCCAAGATCTAAGTATGAAGTCGCACGGGTTTATTGGGTTTTGGGGAAAAACGGCGGCAATGAAGTCAGCGAGATTAGGGGTGGTGGTGGAGCAGTGCGTGGCGCGATCGATGGTGAAGTTGGATCGATGTCAGGCGATCGGAGGTGGCGCACGCGCGTTGACGTTTATCGCTTGGATGGGTTTCATGCTGCTGGATGGAGGAAACACGGGTTATTGTATGCGTACGAGAAGATAGGTTTTGTTTTTTACTATTTCATTTAGTTAATTTTACTTTAATTATATTGTTAATGCTAATTAAATCATAATTTCTGAATACGAGGTCTGTTTCGAGTGAAACGAGTAGCGTGAAACGAATCGCGTTGCGTTACCGTACGCGTACGACATGGAATTGAAGTGGAATTTATTTGAAGCTGAAATATTTTCAGTTTCAAATAAAGGTGAGTGTTTTAAATGCTCATGAATGACTAAATTATTTTTATGTTAGATAAATTGAATTCATGAAGTGATTTAATTTTATTTATTGTTGTTTGGTAATTTAAATGACATGGAAATCGACATAGAAATTTATATGTTAGAAATTTTGAATTAGCAGTTGAACTGAAATCGGAATTAAACTGTTATTTAAATTCCCGATTATTAATAACTAGTTAATTGTTGTGATTTATTGACTGTTTTGGATGTTGATTGTGATGGATGGTTATTGGTTGATATTTTGGATGATCGAATGTTTATTTATTTTGATATATCCTGTTATCATCCTATATATTATTTGACAGTATATAAACTATTGATTGAATTATTTTGAACTAATTAAGAAATAGATTGAAATGATATACTCCTATAACACTTTGATTGGATTGGAATGATATATATCCATCCCTGAAATTAAATTGAAATTGTTATTAAAAAAATCCACCTTCCATCTAAGTTGAAGGATCTTTCAGCAAGAGCAAAAGGAAAAGAGTTCGAATCAAACCTTTCGAAGAAGTAGAAGGGATGCTGTCGATAGTGTCAAGCAATTCAAGACCTTTCGGAGGGGATGGAAAGCTTCATTTCACAGTATTTAAGAAGTTCTTACCTTCCAAAGAGGGTGAAGAAGTCAAGTCAAGGGCATACAACTCTATAACGACATTTTCGAAAGCATAATAATTCTTTCGGACCAGTTGGAACACATAATAAATACCTTTCAACGGTGTTGAAAGGTTTGTGATTAAGGTAGCATTCATAAATTAGCAAAGAATGAAAGACAACCTTCTAACAACATTCAAGAAAAGCACGGATCCCGACAGCAATCAAGTGAGGAGAAACCTTTTGATAAGTTCGAAGGGTTCACAACAGTCAAGTAAGAGAGAAACCTTTCGACAAGGTTGAAGGGTTCACAATATCACATAGAAAACAGACCCTTTGGCAAAGATGAAAGGACCATGAAAGCATATATAGGAGTAGACCCTTCGACAATGGTCAAAGATCCAGGATGGCATGCGAATGGAAAACCTGTCGATGAAGTTGAAAGGTTTGCAACTACATATAAAAAGGAGACCCTTCGACCCGGTCGAAGGCATGAAGTCGAGAGCAGAGCCGCGGGCATCTATAAATAAGACCCAATGGGTCCTATTTTGGGGGCGGATTTTTCTTCATTCTAGTCTTGTAACTTCTTAATCAGAGTGTTGTAACCCTGAATTGAGTGTGATTTGGGAAATTTAACAAAAAAGGAAGATTTTTCTCGGATGCACAGGGGAGTCCTTAGCTCTGTTAATTACTTTATTATTATCTTAACCCTTAGCTAGATTGACTTACATTTTAAGGTTCAGTTTCTCCGGAAGGTTCTTGTTGACAAAGACAATGATATTCCTTTTATGGATAATCCTTACATCCCTTCGTAGGCCTCAACCCTAAAACCAAAACCCTTCGACCAACGGGGTGATTTATTTGAATCGACATTCATAAAGACCTTATGAAATCATTGGAACTGTGGATTAAACCTTTCGATAAGGTTCACAATCCCTCATACTCCAACAACCCTAGCAACCCTTCGAATCCAAACAATTAGTTGCATAACCCTTTGGCAAGGTCGACATCCACTTCACACCACAAAATCTAGCATACCCTATCTAAGCCCAAGAAGAATATTCGTTTCAACCTTCCGACAGGGTCAAGACTACCCAATTTTACAGAACAAACTAAGGGAATCCCATCCCAATCAAGAAGATAACTTTAGAAGGAGGTCTTACAAAGGATCAACTAAGATAGAGGCCATTGTATACTAACCCAGCAAAGCCGAAAGGTTTCCTTGATCCTGTATCTAAGCCTTTTAACCACGTCGAAAGGTCTGATTCAAAAGTTATCTATAAGTAGAGATACAAAAATAATTCCAAAGATTATCAATCCTTCTGTATATATTAGCTCAACCCCCTCATTTGGAGTAACTTTGGGGTATAAACAAAACATTTACTGAATTCCTTAAAGATTCTACAAAATACCATTTTCCATTAAGTCCATCTACTTAAATTCTTTTGGGTGTTGGCCACAAATTTTGTTAACATTTTGGCATTAGAAGTAGGGCTCGAACCTCCAAATTGATTGACTCCCTAACACTACACATCAAATTCACTTATTTTGGTTTGATCATGGCCAAAAGATTTAAGAGGTCTGAACAAGGGACTTTCGAACCACACTTGGCATGGTATTCCCACGTAAACATCAAATACTCCAATGAGGACGAGGAACAAAGACTAAGGCTCGAAGCCTTGACAATTATAAACAAAAAGAAAGCAAAATCTTATGACCTAGATAAATGAAGCTTAAACCCTTTTCATGTAGGACCGACCCCAATTTTTGCACTTGGAAAAAGAATAAGTGGAAGTGACAACATTTTTAACCAAGTGAGAAGAACTATTCAATCATATTCCCATGAGACTATCTTTGAAAAAGAAATGATAAAGGATTATGATAGTTTCACGCATAAATGGAGTAAGATTATAAATGAGGCTCGTTATTCAAGGGAGGACTACAGACACATGGAAAAATCAACAATTGAAGAAGTAAGGATGATAAAGGAACTACATAGTGGAAGTATAAAAATTACCAAGAAATTTCAAACTAAAACCTTAAGACTGAAAGATGGATCCTTGAAAGAAGATCAACGAGCGATGAAAAGGAAACCTACTCCTCATGAAGAAGTATTTGAACCAAGCCACAAAAGAAGTAGATGTTAGTCAAAGACAGCTCAAAAGTCAAGACTTCTTGGAGAATATAATCTTACAACATCAATCGAAGACATTTATATCAGAACCAAAGAGGAACTAAATTATTGGCCTTCCCAGAAAAAGAAGCTAGGGTTTGAAAGAAGACTTAAGGGATCATATTGCAACTTTCATCTCATAAATGGACATGATAGAAATCAATGTAAGGTACTTGGGAAAATGATCCTACACTTTCTAAGACAGGGAAAACTTAAATAGTTTGTAAGGGATTCAACAAATTATGGAATAAAGACTCTATTCACAAAATAAGAGAAATCTACATGGTCGGGAGAAATTCTCCTTAAACTTGGACTACCTAAAATGGTAGGCTACCAATAATGGTAGAAAGCCCTTGGTCGGGCCAAGATGGCCAGTCAAGGCACCTTCTGTAGGGAGGGCAAAAGCCTTTATCCGTGCCAAAATCATAAATGACCAGGTTAAAGCAGCACAAGCCCATATCCGCATCATGCTATAGCCAGGATAAGGCACCTCCTGGAGGGAGGACGGGTAATCCCTTGGTCCCGACACGCTATGGCCTGGCCAAGGTACCGAACAAGCCCTTAGCTGCATCATGCTATGGCAAGGTTAAGGCGCCTCCTGGAGGGAGGACGGATAAGTCTTCGGGCCCTGCTTGAGAATAAACTAGCCGAGCGCATCGGAAACCCAGATGAAATGTCCGACGGACTAAGAAAAATCCCTGCCTGAAATGGTTACAGCCAGAAATCGGCACCGCCTAAAGTGGCAACTGCTTAAATATGCACAAGAATTGGACAAAAGAGTCCCTGCCTGAAATAGGCCAAACCAAATAAAGAAACTAGGGCCCAAGAAAGAAAAAGCATGCAAAATATCATCAAAGCCTGAAGATGGCGCATTCAACAAGAGAATCAAGAAGAAGTCACTGACTTCTTCCTACGAACATCTACCAGATTGATTTTCTACTCTTCTATTACTTATTGCCAGATTGGTTTTCTGAACTTCTATTACTTATTAATAGAAATGGTATTTGTGTTTTCTATTACTTATCGCCAGATTGGTTTTCTGGTCTTCTATTACTTATTGCCATATTGGTTTTCTAGACTTCTATTAATTATTAACAGAAATGGTATTTTGGTTTTCTATTAATTATTGCCAGATTGATTCTCTGGTCTTCTATTGCTTATTACCAGAAATAATATTCTGGTCTTCTATTAATAATTACCAGAAATGGTATTTTGGTCTTCTATTACTTAATTCCAGATTGGTTTTCTAGTATTCTGATACTTACTACCAGGTTGGATTTCTGGTATTCTACCAACTATTAATGCCAGATCAGGTATTCTGGATTTTTATTACATAATTACCGCATATGGTTTTCTGGACTTCAGCTATTAATTCCAAATTTAAAATCCAGCAGATATGGATTTCTGAACTTATAATAGCCACTACCGGAAATGATACTTTGGGCCTCTAATACTTATTACCAAGATGGGTACTCTGATATTCTTTTACTAAAACTGGCACTCTAACCTTCCATCACTTATTATTAGAGGATTTCGAATGGTGACTGTCAACTTATCTTCCATCTAGTAATACCCGAATCTGGGTCCGATGATACCTCATAAAACTCCATTATTAACACTTAAATTTGGATGTCCACACTGATGATTATTTAAAACCCTAATCTAGGTATAAAATCTTTGGACTTCTATTCATCTCAAGTGATTTGACCTGAGTCAAAGAATACTATAAGAAGTAGATCGCCATTAAAAATCTCCCAATGGAAACTTCAGACATTTTAACTTTTTAAAGATTCCATTAATAACGAGGAATGGGTCAGAGAACTACCACATCAAAATTTCAGATATTGATGTACCATCAGGCTCTTTATTGACTAAATGTTGAATTTCGATAGCTATGTGCAGCTTATTACTAACGAATTTTAGGCATTCTAAGCAAGTGGAAGGAGCTAAATCCATAGTCATCTCTCATCATGGATAAAGATGAGATCTCGACATTTTAAATGAATTACTTTTCATACAATTAGCAAAATGATTTGCTAATCTAGGAAAATGATATATTTAGATTAATATGTTAATTTCGAGCTAACAATTAAGAATAAAGTTTGCTACATGTTTCTTAGAGAAGTCAAAATGATAGAGAATCTGGATTTACTTAATCTTGAGAGGGGTCATGAACTAAGACGGAAAGTCGAGAAGTGCATCAATCTTCAGAAGGCACATCCAAATGAAAAGATAAACAAGGTGCAAACAAAGGCAACAAAACAGGTAGTATGTACAATATTATAAATAATGCATTGCATTATGCTACATAGCATTACTAAGATATGGAAAGTATATCGTATATATGTTGAGATTATTGCAACTCGATCAACTACTCTTCCGAAAACCATAAATATCACAGGATCAGCACCCGAAATTGAGTTCCCAAGTAGGGATTCCGAAGATTTGCATAATGCCTGACTACCTTTTTATTTTACTTCCAAGTCATCAATTCTCTCATAAAAATTGGTCATTCCGAAGTCGAGATCAATAAAAGTATCTTCACCAATGGAATGATTTAAAAATTTAATATCTCAGTCCCTTTCCTTAAAGTTTTAACTTTGAATTCTCAATTTATTTGGAGAATTCTTGAATAATATAGCGTTGAAAAAGATACTTTTTATTCCACTCTTTTTTAACATGGTTACTGTAACAACCCGCTATTTTGGACTATTCACATCCGCACATGTCGGACTTGAGTAATTCTAAATACCGAATTGTTAATTTAAATTTGGCAAAACTGAGCATATACAGTAAATAAATAGAACACATATCACAGACACAGAGTAATAAATGCAGTGGAAACAAAAGATAGTAGTTCATGAAGCTACTATATACATATCAGAGTTAAATATGGTACAACAGATGTCTCGAATACAATAATCAAATACAATATCAGAATACATCACTGGAATCAACTGAATATCTGAAATCTGGATAGATAGCTGGATCTCCAAGCGAAGCTCCAACTCCAAAGGTGAGTCTCGAATACTGGTACACTCAGTCTGACCCGAGCATAAAGCAAAACACAAAAAACTCGAGTCAGGATTAACATTCTTATATCAATAAATCCAACTCAAGTGGAATAACAACCGAAATACAAGTAACTCAAAGGATGTTTGGAATAACCATCCTTTAAGGATCCGTTAAACTATCTACTATGTAGTAGTGTACGATAAGTAGATAATGTCTATCAGTAGTGTAAAGTATCAAAATAGTGTTAAGGCATTACCATTATCCCCCTTAACACATTTTATATAAGTGTTATAGTCTATACAGCACTATAAACTCCACCGTATACTAGTGGGATATCAAGGAGTACTCCATAGGTATAACACAAAACAAATCGTAGTGGTCGCATATATAGGGATACAAGTATGACAGGGCACATGAGGCAATACCCAAGGTAGTGAAACTACCGTTTGCCTGATCCGGACTGGTGAGAACGCATCGCCGCAGCGATCGCAACACCGCGAAACAACACTGCCAAAATCAAGGGTGCACCAATCGATAACAAGTAACGAGTAGTTTTCGAAGAAGTGTGTTCGCTCAAGGCAGCCAACCCCATTTGGCCCGGCACGGCTCCTGTTTTAGTCATTTCTAATTTGACACAAGTGTCAAGGCTATCCATTATCGTTCTCTTTCTTTAGTCATCACGTACATCATTCCAACCACTTCATTCTGGATCACACTCCGCGTGTAGTTATTAAAGTGGTTTTCGGTTTAGACAGTGAGTATGTCCCTAACCGATTCCAGTCTCTTTAATAACTTTCGTAATTATTACACCGATTGGTCGCTTAATATATTTCAAAACCAAATCAATTACAGTTCAATCAGAGTTTGTAAACCAACATTTCATTTGTCTTTCTACATTAATTTCCAAAATTTACGTTTCAAAATTTCCTAATTACCATTTCAAAACTTATAATACAATTTCAATTTCTTTTTAAAACAATTCAAATATTGATTCAAGTTCGTAGATAAGTTTAATTCCGAAATCATTAATTTAATTTAACATTCAAATCACTTTAAATTCATTAATCGATTTCGTTCAATATTCGTTAAGTAAATTTGTCATTCAAACAATTTCTATTTAACTTCCAATTCATTAAATTAATTACTTAAGTTCAACTTCATTATATCAAAACTTACAATTTTATTAAGTTAATTTCGTGAAATCAAATTCTTTTCATTTCAAGACTTACATTAATTTCAATAAAACACATTTTATTTCTTTTTAGAGAAATTCAATTTCACTTATTTATTTACTTAGTTACAATTTCAAAACTCAATTAATAAAGAAACTTAATTTCACTTATTCAAGAAGTTCAATTTCACTTAACAAAGAATTCAATTTTATTTAATTATTAAATAATTCAATCTTATTTAATTATTAAATAATTTCAAAACTTCATTATTAACTAATTTCAAAACTTCATTATTAACTAATTTCAAGACTAATTATTAAATAATTAATTTTACAACAACGTTCTTTCATCATCTACTAGGTTAATGTTTTGATTCATATTATTAAATATTAACATTTTCCTTTCATTAAAAATTCAAATTTCAACTTCATTTTAAAACCTTATTATTTAAGCAAATAAAATATGTATTTTATCTTTAAATCAAATTATTGACCAATCGGGTTTTTATTTAATTCTCTATCCAAAGTCAAAGTTTAATTTGGGTATTTATCATTTCAACCCGATTCCAATTCAATTCAAAATCAAAGCATAGCAAAGGGAACTTGCAGTGTGATAATTGGGATGGTGTCAAAGTAAATAAACAAGCAATAACAACAATCAATAACCATCCAATAATCAATTCAAATAATCCCGAAATAATCGTATTAATTCACATTGTTGTTTGTGAAAATTAATATAATTATTTCTAGAATCTACACTATCATTTCATGTAGATTAAAGATTATTACACTAATTATTCTATGTAATTCTACATTTGACATACATTATTCAATTTCATAGTTCATCAGTTAATACAACATAAATTCAAATGGTTCAAGGGTAATTAACTATTTTTCTATGTCAATTGATTTAAACATTTAAAGGGGTCATATTATACAAACTTGTCTAATTAAATTCAACATATATATCAGTTTCAAGTCGCTAACAATTCTACGTCAAATTCAATTTCATATTTTTATCACTTCCTACATTAACAATTTTGACATCCAATATCAATATCAAATAATCAATCATCTATCAACCAAACTTGATTATCATCATATAAGTAACAAATAAGGGTGTCAGATGTCACAAGTGAACTGATACAGGTAATAACATATATAACAGTGTAAACAACTAACGGTAGCATATTTCAATTGTCGTTTCGATTGAAATCAAATTTAATAAATAAAAGAACGTTAATCGTGAGTGATTGCTCACCTTTCGAGGCTAGAGAGATTTGACGATGGAATAAGTTATGAATCCAGGCACGAATTTCAAAGCAACGCAGGATTGGCACGAATTCGACGGATAGAGCTGATAACAGAAAATGACGAGAACAAATTCAAATCAATTTAGACATAAACCGAAAATATAACATTATTAATTTCTTATTAAATCAATATTTCACTTTACGACCAATATCAAAACAAAATACGCATGTAAAAAAAAAATTAAACATTTCAAAATATATATATATAATTTTGTTCACAAATTGATACTTATATACAATGGAAGAGCAGCAGTAGAGTGTAAGCACAAATAGAAACGCAAACATATTTGGATATGCAAAAATGTAACTATGTATAGACAACTATAAAACTAACAGATTTTACCACTTATATACTAGCTTACACATATAAATATATGCATACACAAAACCTAAAACTGTCACCATGTTATATACATATACAGTTGTGAATTTATATTATAACAAAACATAATATGATAAAATATAATAAAATATAGTATACATATAACTTGGAGACTGAAACACATAAATTTTTATTTTTTATTTTTTATTTTATATAACGTTAACAACAGATTTTAAAACACATAATCTTGTACTTGTCAACATAATAACATAGAACTTAGGTAAATTCATATATATAAAAGGACAACACTGTACCCACTATATATATATATATAACATGCTCTACTGTTGTACCCATTTAGATAATAGGCTCATCATTGCTTTATTTGGATACTACCCTTCTTTAAACAATAATATATTGTAAGTTTTGAAGTACAGCTATAATATATATGCAAGCTTTCAAACAACATATACATCTCTCAGAATACTAAAACTGCACATAATAAACTGCATAATATAAAGTTTCACAGCAACCCATGGTAAAAAAAATAAAGAAAAATCATGATATATATTTCAAAACAACCCACGTCTACAACTTTAAGTATATGTATATACATACTAAGCTAACATATGACAAAATAATAATAATAATAAATATAAATATAAACACAAAGTATATATATATATGTACCGGATAAGGAGAAAAGAAGGTGGGGCTCAGCCAGATCGACGTCGCCAGAGATGACGGCCATGGTGGACATGCTCGGTTGATGAGGATTTAATGGCGAGTGTTTGGGTTCGGTTGCTTGGCTAGGCTTTGGCTCTGCGTACTCGGGAAGATGGCCGGCTGTGTGGAGCAATGGATGGTGGTGAGTAGTGTCGGACGTGGGTATTGGATGGCTAGGCGGAGGCGAGGCTACGGGGTAGGCGGCGGGT
This sequence comes from Allium fistulosum, assembly GCA_030737815.1. Taxonomy (NCBI): domain Eukaryota; kingdom Viridiplantae; phylum Streptophyta; class Magnoliopsida; order Asparagales; family Amaryllidaceae; genus Allium; species Allium fistulosum. Next base: position 414,685,525 of record CM060907.1, on the reverse strand, counting down.
GGAGGAGGCAAGGGCTTGGGTCGGGTGAGAGGAGGTGTGTGCAATGGGTGGTTTCCTGCTACAGGTGGTGAGCGAATAAAGTGGGTTCGGTGGAATTCGCGAAGTTGAACGGTGGGGAACTTGGTGGAACAGGTCGGAGATGTGCTCGACTGGCATGGAGGCAGGGACGAAGTGCGAAGGGGAGGTGAAAAATGAGCTCGGCCGAGGCAAGCTTAGGAGGCTTTGAGAAAACAAACAAAAATGAAGGAAGATGAAAGAATAAAGGAATGGCTACAGGAGGTGGCCATCTATCCATATAATATATTGCAATTTGTATTCACAAAGAGTGGAAGAGAAATGGGAGAGATAAATGGTGGGGAAGCAGAACGTGAGAAAGGAACCAAGCAGCTAGGCAAATTGAACGGTTCAGCTGTCAACCTTCCTTTTTAGCTTGAACCGATAGGATTAGTAATAGCTAAAAGGAAGAATTTCTTTTTTTTCGGGAATTGAAAAGCTACAGCTGTGTTTCTTGAAAAAATGAAAATGTTATTAATGCAACTACACAGTTCAATGTTTGGAAAGCAAGAAAAAGTAACGGTCACAAATCTCGGTACGGTACGACGCACTGTTTTTCCGTTTCCATCGTGTACTGGACCCTAAAATACGGAAATAAATATACCATCAAGATCGGCACCTTGAGACGATCAGAACGGTATACATGTATCGGTGGTATGATTAAATTATAAAAATTCGAAATTCTGCTAGGGGAAAATCCATTAAAAACATTGAAAATAAGATCGACGGAGCTAAAGAAGTCCTAATTTTGAAAAACGAAAAATAACGTCTTGCTCAGAAGATGATTTAGAATTTTTCTATGTAAAAATATTAAGGATTCAAAAACATTTATTTTCATCAATTACTAATTGATTAAATTGAAATAAAATTACATACGAAAATAAACTTCATATTTTCGGATGGAAATTTACCAGTTGCTATGTTTAACTAGACGCATTTGAAATATTAAATTTTTATTTCAAAATTTTATTTTTAATATTCCACAAAATTTCAAATAATAACCTTATTAAAACCAGTTAAATTTACGGGTCGTTATAGTTATCAGAAAGCTTAGAAATAAAAGAATCTTTGTAAAATTAACTTTGTTTGAGCTCCGCTATTATCCTATCCTTCATCCTTACAAATCTCGAAGCAAGTGCTTCAGAAAGTAAAACCAATCCTGCTTGATTCACCTTTATAAACAAACAAAACGGGAAATCAAATTTCTTTATTTCAACAATAAGAATACATGTTAAAGTGTGTTTCTCATCATCACTTGCTATCGTTAATAAGATACAATCCCTTATAAGCTTTTAGGTTAAAAGCTTATTCTATTACAACTTCCCTAATCTTGCCAAGAGAGTCGGCGGGAAAAGGCGCATTGAGCATAACTATCTCTCGATTGTGATTCCAAATCGTTTGTTCGAATAAATGAGTTCAAGAATCTTTTCAACGAAGTCTGTTGTGGAATTTGGCTTTAATTACTGTTTCAGTACGATGATCATTTCATCCTTTCTCTAAATCTCAATCTCCAAATAGTCGATGTAATTCTTATGGTTGCTGGCTATGATTATTTGGATAAGATATCTTTTGCGCCACTTCATAGCTCCAGTGTGACAACCGAAACGCTCTAGAATAACTCCGTCATGAACTGCCGTTCCACCACTTCGGCTCAAAAATCTATGCTTGATAACGTTAATGCGAGAAAATAAAGGTTTGGGGGCAATGTATCATAGCAAGCTCTAGCTCCTATTTCAAAAAATAAAATAATATATATCTTTATTACTGCAAAAATGGAATACAACTCAAAATAGAAGCAAAGTCAAGAGATACAATAACCGCTTTCGGTACATCTAGGGTTGAAAGACATTGTTCCTAACTTTGCCTAAGGCATTAGTCGAAAGCGCAACTTTTAAGTTAGATGATACAATAAGTCCGTCTAGAGTGATAACTAGTTTACATTTAGTATAATCTCATTTCCCGGCTAATAGGTTATCGCAACGTGGCCACCAATCAATGTTGAATGAAATATTCTGATTTCTTTTAAAAGAAAGTTCCCTTCTACTCTTCGAGGAAGCCAAAAGGGAGACGAGGGTATTCTAAGTATTAAAAAAATCGTTAACCTCAAGGTCTTTAACATTGACTCATTTTTGAAGTAAAACCTTCTCTAAATAACATATTGGCTTAGTTGGTCTCCTAGGACAACACGATCTAAGTAACAGATTGTTTGAAATAACATAGTAAAGAAAATCTAAGCGTAAAAGATATAACAAAAACATATATTCACAATACAATTATTTGTTACCTATTTATGATCACTCCTCCGGTTCATACAAAATAGACTTAGAAAAGAAATCAAAAATAAATTTATTCCTATACTGATTGAATCATTTAAGGGAAAGATTTTGAGAAATCAATCTGACTCAATACCAATTACAGCATGCCCTAGGATTTGGCTGAGATGCTAATTTATCTGAATATGGAAACACCTAAGTAGACCCCCACTGAATTCACCTAAATATGATAAATCTATATTTAAGTGTCAACAATATAGTTTATATAGAGTTAATCAAAATATCTCTCTCTACCACCATCATCCAGCATAGGGTTGGAAACTCACCATTCTCCTTCGAGAGGCATCATATCGATGACGCCCTTTCTCTAGCAAAAAAGGCATCCCATTGATATTTAAAAGATACTAGTGCAAAACTTGTTGACAAAGTATAGATTTCGTGGTAATCCACTAATTTAAAAAAAAACTTGTCTTATGTAAGACCTCGCCAGATAATTTCTATTCAACATTTATCTTCAAATCAAAACGAAAGCTATAATCATACAATATGACAAAATCATTTAATTACATTCTTTAGAAATGCAAGAGAGAATGCCTCATTTTTCCCACCAAAATTCCAATCAGAATCCATTCGTCTTTTCTCCTCTTTTAATTAATATTATAAAAGCCTTTATCTCCACAAAAAAGGACGTCAATGGCAGCCTGTAACCTCCACTAAATTGATCCTGATTTTTTAGTACCGAACTGCAGCACTTTTGTTGCTACTATGCATTAGGATTATTAAATCAGTCGCAAGAGGCAGAGGAAGTATACAGTGCTCAATCCAGCAACACAATTCAACAACAGCCTAATGCCTTTAATCATCACATAATAGCTACGTACTCCATGCTATACGATTTAGCCACAACTATGTTCTGGATGGATTTGGCCATCTGGGACGCTTCCGGTGAAGACCTGACGCTGATGATGTATTCACCTTATCAACCAATCTGGGTTGAACCCATCATCATCAACCCAATCAATTTGGCTCCAGACTTGCCATCCTTTTCAAATGAGCTATGATTAGGAAGTCATCATCCCTTTCTGTGTTAATCGTCTCTGATGCTTGGTCTTGAAATATCGACACAATTTTGAATATGTATATACTGACTAATTATTTTGAAAAATGTAACAAATAACAATATATAAGTAAATATTTTGGTATGTTAGCTTAGTTAAATATTTAGAGTGATGTTGTGCAACTGAAAATGTGTTTAATTGATTGATATTTTGTTATATGATGTTTCGTTATATAGGAATAAATCAAAATGTTTGGAACTCTCCAACCTTGTTGAGAACTTGTTGAGCGTAAGGTTTGGAACTCTCCAACCTCGACGAGAGCTTGTTGTCGAAGGGTCTAACCATTAAATTATTAGATCTTCCGACAATAAGAAAAAGTTAGAGTTAGAATACCTTCTGACCTTGTCGAAAGGTTCAAGGAGGGAAAATCCATCGTTGCTGCCTTAATCTCCTTCAGAGGGGTAGAAAGATCGTTTTAAGTTACCGAAATTATACCAAAATGAGTTCTAGGTTGCCCTATTCAGTCTAACCAAATCCTAACGTAATACTAAATACGGTTTTTAAATCCTCCCTGAAAAATGAGTGAGAGGAGAGGCTAATCTAAAGTTCAAAATTGAATTTAAGAAGTGGTTTCTTTGTTCTAAAAAGGGCAAGCTGTTTGAGAGAATTCATTTACTTGTACTCAGTAATTATGCTTGTAGGAAAAAGTGGATTGGAATTTTATAGCTTTCAGAGAAGATGATTTGGAAAGTCAAGAGCATCCCTTCATATCGAGGGGGGGGGGGGAATTTTACTCAAAAAATCCACCTTCGTCTAAGTCGGAGGGTCTTTCAGCAAGAGACAAAAGGAAAAGAGTTCGGATCAAACCTTCCAAAGAAGTCAAAGGGATGTAGTCGACAGTGCAAAGCAATTCAATACCTTTCGGAGGGGACAGAAGGCTTCATTCCATAGTATTCAAGAAGTTCTTACCGTCCAAAGAGGGTAAAGAAGTCAAGGCAAGGGCATACAACTCTATAATAACCTTTTCGAAAGCATAATAAGCATTTCGGACCGGTTGTAACATATATTAAGTACCTTTCGACAGTGTCGAAAGGTCTGTAATGAAGGCAGCATTCATCAATCGGCATAGAATGAAAGACAACCTTCTAACAACGATCAAGAAAAGCATGGCTCTCGACTGCAATCAAGCGAGGAGCAACCTTTCGACAAGGTTGAAGGGTTCACAATATTCAAGTAAGAGAGAAAGCTTCCGACAAGGTCAAAGGGTTCACAATATCACATAGAAGACAGACCCTTTGGCTAAGACGAAAGGACTATGAAAGCATATAAAGGAGTAGACCCTTCAACAATGGTCCAAGATCCAGGATGGCATGCGAAAGGAAAACCTTTCAACGAAGTCGAAAGGTTTGCAACTGCATTCAAAAAGGAGACCCTTCGACACAGTCGAAGGCATGAAGTCAAGAGCGTAACCACCGACATCTATAAATAAGACCCAAGGGGTTATCTTTTGGGTCGAATTTTTCATCATTCTTGTAACAACCCGCATATTTTACGATTCGTATATTTAAATGTTTAATTTAAGTATTGCATCGTTAGTCTGATTTTAGTCCGAAAAGTCACTATTCGTAAAAGAACAGTCGAATTAGTGAAAAGTCTTTGTAGATCATGATACGAAGATGTCTATTTGAAAATAAAATAGATAAAAACTTTCTCACAGGGATTCAGACGTCTGAAATGAAGCATTTAGACGTCTGAAATTGTTCGAATCAAACCAGAGAGGAAATAGGCCAAAATTCCCATTTTCAGACTTCTGAAATGGATGATTCAGAGGTCTGAATATTGTTCTAGACAACATCTGTTTTTCCAGATACAAACGTCTGAATCGTTCATTTCAGACGTCTGAATGAAGTTTGAGAACTCATATTTTTCCAGATTCAGACGTCTGGTTTGGAAATTTCAGACGTCTGAATCAGGGATGAAGTTGAGAATCAACAATTTGAACTTGATACCACTTCCATTGAGTTCAAAACGATGTTTGCGACTTTTTTGAGTATAAGCATCGATATGTTTGGAGTTGAGTGAATTTGGCTATTTTCTAATTGGGCTTTGGGCTTGGGTTTCACCCAAGTCATTATATACCCTAACTCAGCCCCTCTCTTCATCCATTCATTCTCATTTCATTTCTTTAAACTCAAGCTCAACTGAAAATGGAGGAAGAGAAAAGGAATTAGAAATTCCAAGCCATAGTTCTTCTTGCAAACTCTAATTCAAGTCTAAAATCCAAGAGAAGCTTAGGTAAGCATTCTCTTCTCCTTCTCCATCTCAATTCCTCTTCGATTTCTGAAATTTCCTAAACCCTAACTTAGGAAAAAATTTGTTCTCGAGCTTAGATTGAAGCTCCTTGGGTTATAATTGAAGAGTGATTGTTCTTGCCTTGCTCTATACCTTCTCTCTTGAGTTTTTGGGTTAAAAGGTGAGTTTTCGAACTAAAATCTACATCTATATCTTTGATAGTGTTAGGTAGCAATTCCTAACATATAATCCTTGTCCATTTGTTCTTGAATTGAATCGGTTTAATGAATATTCCAATTTTTGGCGTTTGAAGTCAAAATCTATGAAAATCCTTATATGGTTGTTTGGGCATGTTGGTAGGAATGATTTGGTGAGTCTCTAAGGTTGGGTAGTCGTTTGGCGTAAACCCCTAGCTATCATTACTCATCCGATTGCTTCCGATATGATTTGGCCATCTTTGGCCTAGGCAAAGTATTGCCTGAGCAACAGTTTCAGACGTCTGAAATATACAATTCAGACGTCTGAATCTGCTTGGCTCAGCCCAATTTGCCTATTTTGCTTGGTTTCCAATTTTAATCGATTCATGTCGATTCCAATTAGTGTTATTGCATATGTGACCCTGATGATTCCTTTTTAATTTAGTACATGGATTTTTATAAAATGATCTTTTCAAATTGTGTTAAAAGCTCGTTTCTCCAATTTATAATTTCTATTTAAAACACACACAATTTTGCACTTCGAGCGAAGAGGGAGTAGAATTAAATGATTAAATAAAAAGCGTGCTATAAACACGTGGGTTTATCTTTTCAGTTAATTTCTAATTTATTCGTTTGACTGTTGTGACCTTTGGGTCTGGTTTACCGATGAGATGAGATAAACTTTGTACTGCTTTGAGTGTGAAATTGACTAACGGTTAGTAAAGCGTTTAGTGTGAACGTGTGGTATGGGACTCCCGTTAACATTTTTCGGGTTCCTTACTGAGGGTTGTGACACATTCTGCCAGTTAGTGGTTTCCAGTACTGGGTCTCCGGACCTTCGCCACTATGGTGTGTTGCCCTATAGTATCTCTTTTGGAGTTGGTCATTCGTCACCGCTCAGGAGATATTTTGTTTGTTTCCTTCGGGGTTTGTTGCCTTCGGGCTTGAGCTTTCGAGGTTTGTTGCCTTCGGGCGTTGCCTTCGGGGTTTGTTGCCTTCGGGCTTGAGCCTTCGGGGTTTGTTGCCTTCGGGCGTTGCCTTCGAGCATATGGATCCTTGTTATACAGTACATAGCTCGAGCATCTTTTGTTTCTTTGACAATTATATTTCCCTAGTGTATCGCCCTTCGGTGTAGGTTCTTTGAACCACACGATATATAGCGATTACCTTGTGGAAACTTGTCTTACCTTTATTGGTATTTGTTATTTTCCTTTTGGCTTGTTTTGGGATATGATATCATTGGTTTATTTGAGTTGCTTATGATATGAGGCTTGTTATGATTCATCTTATGTTAGATGATTTGGTTATCTCTTTTGGAGATATTCGTGGTACTTTATGATTTTGTATGTTCATTATCATTTGGTTTATCTAACTGATTTTTTTAGCTAGACTGACCCGTGTGTTTTATACTCGGGTCAGACCGAGATGTTTCAGGTTAGGTACATTGGACTTAGCCTATTTTTCTTCCACATGGACTATTCCGCTAGCTCCTTTTTGTTATAGCTTTTGTGTAGTCCTTTTTGGCTGTAACTCTGATATGTATTCTTTTGACTCGTCTGTATATTGTGGTTTGCTCTACCACTTGACATGTATCATTTTGTAAACTCTATAATGTATCTGTATATGTGTAAACGTATGTGATGATCTACTGTTCTGTGATGTGTATTACATTTTAGCTGTTATATTTTATTCTGATAAATCCTTCAGCCACCTATGGCTTTGTATTAAGTATTTATTGGAGATATTGATCCACTTGAGTAAGAAGTGGCAATTGTCGGCGTATTCAATAGATGGCAATTGTCGCTCCTATCCAGCTCTATTCTCCGCATTAGCAGACGGTGTTACTTAGTAATATTCTTTGCTAATGTGGGTCTCGGAGTGGGGCGTTACAATTCTAGTCTTGTAACTTCTTAATCAGAGTATTGTAACCATAAATTGAGTGTGAATTGGGAAATTTAATAAAAAGGAAGATTTTTCTTGGATGCACAAGGGAGTTTTTAGCTCTGTTAATTACTTTATTATTTGCTTAACCCTTAGCTAGATTGACTTGCATTTTCAGGTTCAGTTTCTCCAGAAGGTTCTTGTCGATAAAGACAATAATATTCCTTTTATAGATAATCCTTACATCCCTTCGAAGGCCTCAACCCTACAACCTAAACCCTTCAACCACATGGGGAAATTTATTTGAATCAACATTCATAAAGGCCTTCTGAAATCATTGGAATTGTGGATTAAACCTTTCGATAAAGGTTCACAATCTCTCATACTCCAACAACGCTAGCAACCCTCCGAATCCAAACAATTTGTTGCCTAACCATTCAGCAAGGTCGACATCCACTTCACATCCACAAAATCTATAATACCCTATCTAAGCCCAAGAAGAATATTCATTTCAACCTTCCGACAGGGTCAAGATTACCCCATTTTACAGAACAAACTAAGGTAATCCTATCTCAATCATGAAGATAACTTTAGCCGGAGGTCTTACAAAGGATCAACTAAGATAGAGGCCATTGTATACTAACCCAGCCAAGCCGAAAGGTTTCCTTAATCCTGTATCTAAGCCTTTTGACCACGTTGGAAGGTGTGATTCAAAATTATCTATATGTAGAGATACAAAGATAATTCCAAAGACTATCAATCCTTCTGTGCAGATCAGCTCAACCCTATCATTTGGAGTTACTTTGGGGTATTGACAAAACATTTACTGAGTCCCTTAAAGTTTCTACAAACTACCATTTTCCATTAAGTCCATCTACTTGAATTCTTTAGGGTGTTGACCAGAAATTTGGTTAACATAAATAACTGATCTCTTGGCCATAGGATAGAAAATTATATAAGGACACAGGATGGGTTAAATTAAATGATTTTGTTTTATAAAGATTAAATTGTATCGAATATGGGAATTGGATTATTTTCGAACTCGCTTGAAATGTTGAAATTAAAATTGTTAAAAGAAATTGTTTTAAAGAATTTAATTTGGAAATTGAAGTTATGATTGAAATATAACTTGAATTATAGAAATTGAATTGTTTTAAAAGGTTTGAACTATTACTTGAACTTCAAAGTTATGTAAGTAAAAGTGATATAAATCGATATATAAAATTTGGACTCGAAAATGAAATTAATTTTAAGATTTGAATCTAAATTCGAAAATTGATGTTTAATTTGAATTAAGTGATTTAAATCAATATTTTGAAATTGAACTCAAAATTCATATAAACTGAAATGGTTTAAATTTGGGAATTGAATTGAAATTTATGCTTTTGAATTAAATCAATGAAAAATCAGAATAAAAAATAATTCAAATTTAAATTGAAATGGAAATTGATTTGAGTTTAAATTGAAATTGTGTCGATTTGGATTGATTTAAGATTTAAGATGATCTGAATTGGAAAATTTGAAATTGAATCAGTTTGATTTAAATTTGTACTTGAATCCAGATTTATTGGAAATGGGAAGAAACAATTTTGAATTTGAAATTATTTTCCTATAAACTGTTTTAAATATTCATCTTTTAAAATTTCCAAATTATTCAAATTTCCAAACCATTTAATATATAATCTATCCTAATATTTAAACTATTTTAACTATTTTAAACTATTTAACACTATTCAAACTATTTTCTAAAAATTCAAACTGGTTAGGGTTGGAATGTTTATATTTAAATCGTTGATTTAAATGCAAATTGGGTTAAATGAATTTATAACCTAAATTGAAATTCAAAACGATTTTGGAAATGAAATTGAGATATTGGAGTGAAAATGATTTTTGAGCGAAATTGACATATTTTGAAGTAAATATGATATTTTGAAGTGAAAAGGATTTTTGAAGCGAATATGATATTTCGATATCAAGTATGAATCGTTTTCGAAATGTAAAAGAACAAACCGGTGTGTAAAACGACGTTTGGTTGATAAAGAGACCGGGCCTCTTATTGGTAACAACTGTGTACGTGAAGGAGACTCCAAAATGAAGTGGTTGGATTTGGCGTACGTTTGCTGGATTTGAAGAAAGAGAACGATGATGGAAAGACCCCGACACTTGTGCCAATTTGAAATGACTAAAATAGGACAGCTTTACAGGGCCAATGAGGTTATTTACCTCTGGTGGACATCTGTTCTTTGATTTCTTTTTTGGACTTGGTTCGTACTATTACTCTTGTTATTGGTTTCGATTGGTGCACCTTGATTTGGAATGACCTCCCTTTGACTTGATATGGGATGGATGGACGTAGTGGGCGATCTTGGCTACGTTGCGTTACCACCAGCCCTGCGACCCAAACTGATTGTATCCTACCTTAGGCATTGCCTCACGTGCCTTGTCATACTTTTATCCTTATACGAGACCACTACGATTGTGTTTTAGTGTTATCGTATCACGAAGCATCTCTATCCCCCGACGTGCTACTAGGGAATTATATGCAAACTGTTCGACAATGCTTAAAAACGCATTATGGGGGATTAATGTAAAGCCTTACCGCTAAGAAAATATTTATTTTACTGATTAGACATTATCGATATGGCTTATTCTACTATATATAGTTATTTTGACGGATCCTTAAGAGATGGAAAATCCTATAACATCTCTTGAGTTATTGCACGTACATTATACACTAGATAGAAGATGTAAAACTCCGTAAACATCTCTGACGCTATTACACTCCTGTTATATGTGATACTGATTTGAGTCACATAAGGATATTTTAGTCCTGACTCGATTGTTTTTTCTTTTCATTACGCTCGGGTCAGCCCTAAGTTTTTAGTATGTTGAAGGTTATTCTCTGGAGGACGAAGGCGAAGATTTGGTATATTATATTATTATTATTATTTCACCACATTGTTTGTTCCATTGCATTATTTTATTTATTCTATTGTATAACTATAACTCTGATAAATGTTGTATAAGTTATAATCAAATGTATAGTATAAACAGATTCATGAATGGTTTATTTGATTATTATATTTTGTTATTCCGCTGCAAGATTCTTCAATTTTGACACAATCCATTTTGATTCAATCCGACACGTTTGACAAGTCCAACTGTATTTTATATGGTTTGAAAGTGTTTGAATCTTTTTTTTAAAACGTATAGCTTTAATTATTATTTTTCATCAAAAATATATAAAATTAATGGTTTATTGCAAACGTTCATATATCATATATATATATATATATATATATATATATATATATATGTTTAATTGTCACTTAATGACCAATGTTCATGTATCATATATGGTGAATATCACTTATTCGCTGACATAAATTTTCGCTAATGTTCATATGACATAAGGTTTCTTATGACATAAGGTTTCTATAAATACATTTCTACTATCACATACAAAGTGAAAAACCAAAGAAATTTTCATCAACAAAAAACCAAAAAAAAATTTCATCAAAAAAAAATCAAACAAATCAAATGGCTACAAAATAGATAATTGAAGTTATCCCTCTCTTTCTCCTCCACCTCATCACGGCGGTGGACAGTTTGCTTTCACACTTCACCAAAGCCTTTCTGGCTCTGTGCAATCTCGTTTTGCTGACAATGATGGTACAACTCTAATGGCGTAGGGCCAGCATGGCTTTGGTGAGAAGAGGATGCAAACGAATCTCCACCACGATGACGAAGAGAAGAAAGAGAGTGATAACAACAACTAAATTTAGTAGCCATTTGGTTCTTTTTGTTGATGAAAATTCTTTGGTTTTTTTTGCTGAAAATTTCTTTGGTTTTTCAACTTTGTGTGTGATAGTAGAAATGTATTTATAGAAACCTTGTCATATGAACGTTGGCCAAAATTTATGTTAGACATTAAGTGACATTCACCTTATATGAGCCATTAAGCGACAATTAACCTTATATGATATATGAATGTTGGCCATTAAGTGACAGTTAACCTTATATGATATATGGACGTTTACAATCAGCATTATTTTTTTTTTGATGAAAATAATAATTAATGCAATACTTTTTTCATAAAAAAAAAGATTCAAAAACTTTCAAACCATATAAAGTATAATTAGACCTGTCAAACTGGTCGGATCGGATCAATATGACTTGATTCAAGACCCAATCCATTTTGTGATCTAACCTGTTTTATCCATTTATTAAAAGAGTCAACATTACCGAACCCACTTTATATATCTTCTTAGCCTCCTTTAAAAACAAAAAAAAGGAGAAATGCAAAAAAAGTGAAAAAAAAGTTTAGTGGAACCTATTCTCCAAAATAGAGTATCCCATGAGACATTGCATTAAAACACAACCTACCCTATGATACATCTCATGCTCTATATATTACCAAAGGCACATGGCCTAATGAATTCCATCGCACCAGTTGCATCGCCTTCATGCCTTGGAGGAAAAGCAAGTTTCTTAAATTTTTACATGGGAAGATCTTCAAAATTCTGAAATGATTGCTTTAACAAATTAGTTTACAAAACCAAAGTAAATGCACCGACAGCAAAAGCACGTTCTGACCTCGTCAACAATCTGGCATCCAACAGATTTAGATATAGAAAATACAGAAAACATTTCATCATATGTACTTACGACAATAGAACATCTCTTGTGGAATAAAATGGAAATAAATTCAGCAAGTACAAATTTGTCTTCTAACCACCTAAGTTAGCAAATACAAACTACAAAGTAGTAAAGGAATGGAAGAACCTAAAAGGACCATTTATAAAATAAAAATAAAATAAAATACTAACTGTTGTGACCAGCAATATCTTTAAACTAAGTATGCATGGATGCATTTTTTGAATTTAAGTTAAATTATAATATCTTAATAGCAAAACCTAATCAAAGGGGACATTTCTTAGAAAAAGACCATGTTTCTACATTTCTTATTAAACCACTAGATAGAAACACAGTTATAAGTAGATGAAAATATCTTCGAAGGTAGACCGTAACAACCTTTTTATAGGAAGAATATTTACATAAATAAAATTAAATTTTTAGAAGAAAACTTCAGGAGAACATGGCTACTAAATGTATTATGATTATTTATACTCTTCTTCATCTCATATTGGGAACATGGCTAGATAATGACATGGAGTTAACTATTATTGCCTTGTCAATTTGTAAGAAACATGATAATTTATAACAATAAAAAAAAGCTCATATTGGGAAAATGAATGGAAAAAAGCATAAAGATACGTTAATAATACTCAAATGGTAAGTTATATTATTCTAGCCTAACAATTTGATAAAAGTATGGTAACATAGAAAATTAAGAAGCGCTTAAAGGAATGTAATAAACATATAAGCCCAACTGATATGTTAATAATACTCAAGTTATATGTGGGTGATTACACTTTCCTTATTACTTTGCAACATGTATGGTAGTATCTAACAATTAAAGATGCTCTAGTGAGTAAATAAATGGAAAAATATATATAAATACAAATGATATTTTAATATAATACTCAGCTAATATGGAACTAATGATACTTGCCTTATTAATTTGCAATATGTATGATAATACATAAAATAAAAAATGGTCCAATGCATAAATGAATGGAAGAAACATAGTTTATTCTTTTGCTTGGATAAACTGGTCATAATTCAGTAGTCCATGAGCAATAAAAAGTTCAACATATCTCATATTAATTTTGCTCCAATAATGATGACAAGACAAAATTGAGTAAGGACTAACATAAAGATTAAAGTAATTGGTATATACAATAATATGAATGATGTATATTTAGTTTGCTTCTCATTACAAACTGTCTTTTTTTAATGGCAAATTGCCTCGTTAAACCATAATAGAATCTTCTTATGGAATTTTAAACGTTTATGGTTAATTTGTTAAACAAAATCTAGAAAATTAAAAATTCTACAAATACACATGCATAGGTTCTATAAATATACCTTTTAAAATGTTAAGCTTTCACTAATCGTACACTCTAAAAATCATTTTCCTTATCTTAAAGAATTAAACATAATAGCCAAACATAGCAATTTATTTACTTGTATGTTTTTTTTATCTTTTAGGTGATGGATTTCTTCCTATTTGATATGACTCCAAAATAATATGTCTAAGATACATTTCTAATATATTTGGTGAGTTAATGAAATAATATTGAAAGCAATTCACATATATTTAGCTTCCTTAGTTTACCTCTAAATTTATTAACCTTGCATAAAGCTTCACAGTGTGGTTAATATCTCAAATATACTTAGATACATATATAGTGCCCCTCTATGTACATAGTATATTTTTTGTTCTCTTTTATGTTGGCTAGATTTTCAGTGCATGGACTTTAGGTTCATTTGAGATATCCGTTTGTACCCATTTAAGAAATTCATGTGTGAAAAATAAGAATTATTAAATTGAATATTTAATTTTCCTTGCACAACAAATTTCAGATTATTATCTAAATAGACGGATAATAGTTAAACAAAATGTTCCAAATACGTACACACAAATTCACCGAGCATCACCAACGCACATGTTGGGATAAATAACTAAGGAAGATTAAAATTATTAAAGAATATGTTTAGTAATATTTTAATAATTTAGTTAGCTTAATGATTCCTTGTTTGTGAGTGTAGTAGATAAACGATTGTAGCTATCATTTTAGGTATAAGTTTTCATATAACATTTTGTTAGTCAATCACATTATTGTAACCAATAATGTTATAATGATTAGTTAATGGTTGGTTAAAACATACGATAATTGGCAAAAACTTAATTAATTCACCTCGGTTAATCATAATATAGAAATTATGAGTTATATAACTAATTTTAAGGGAAATCTATTTTGTAGGTTGATGATGAGGTAATATATCATTTCAAAATAGTAAAATTGTTATATTGCACATGTTGTTGCGGATATTGTGTGTAGGAAGGAGATGGATATGTTGACCGTACTGAGTTGGGGATGTGGATGGATATGATGTTGGATATGTTAGGGAAAGAAATTGAAGTAGAGGTGGACATTGTGGTGCTGGTCCTGGAGATGGACTTGATATGGTGTGTGAAGAGGAGATGGAGTATTGGACTATATGGAGGAGGGTGAGTGGATGAATATGTAGGTGGTTATGTAGGAGGAGATGATTGAGATAGGTTTGGACATTGAGAGTTTGATGTTTAGGGGATTGAGGCTTATATAATGATAATTGATGTGGTGATGGAATTTATATGGTTGACGAGGAGGTGATATATATAGAAGTGAACATGATGAATTGTGTAATGTTGGACTCATGCTAATTAAGCTTAGGTAACAAACACATATTCTAGTTTTAGAAACTTTTGTAAGTATTTTTAATCTTTACTACATTTGATCTTGAAAATGATAGAAAATAAAGAGTTCTGGAAGCTCGGATTAATCCCTAAAGTAAATCACTCGAGTTTCTGATGCTCGGCTAAGTGTACCAATGCCAACCCACTGGTAAAAGTAGCAAAGAAAATAAAACTTGCCATGTTGTGGAAATCCTATATGGAAAGAATGATTTTCTTTACTACTTGACTAGAAGGTTCACATTGGTTCACTCGCCTAAGTATCAGTCCCTTCGGTAAGTCACATCAGGAAACTTTATAAGTTTAAAGGACTCTTTATTTTCTTTATCATGTCCCAAATCAGATGCAAATGAAGATTAGAAATTGTTTATCTATGTTTCTGTATCGAACAAGTTACCTTTATTTACTTAGACTGAATCTGAATCAACCATCTCTACAGCCACCTCCTCAACCATGTCCAATTCCATCTGAATCAACTACTCACACATATCCACCTCCATATCCATCCACTCCCCTCCCCCATGTAGCCCAACATCACTATCTCTACCCCACACACCATATCGGCAAACATCTCCACAACCTCCTTCCCTACAATGTTAAACTCCATTTTAATGATCTACTCCACCATATCCATTTTCGTATCCATCTGCTCCAACTCCTTCATATTGTCCAACAAATCCATCTCCTACCCACACACCATATCTGCAACAGTATGTGCAACGCTAAAATTTTACTATTTTTAAAATAATAAATATTCTTGTAATCAGCCTACAACATAATTTTTCCCTTAAAATTTGTTATATATTGTATGACTTCCTTACTATGATTAAACTATGCTAAACTATTTAAGTTGTAACAAGTTTTCTTATGCTTTAACCAACAATTAATTCGTTCTTATAACTTTTTTGGATGTAGAAATATGATTGACTGAAAAAATGTTATATGACAACGCATAGTCGAAATGATTTTGATAATCATTTATCTACTACATAGTAAACAAGGGATCAAAAAAATTATCTAAATTTTAAAATATTACAAAAGATATTCTTCATTAATTTTAATCCTTGTTTTTTATTAATCTCAACAAGTGTCCTAATTATGCTTAGTAATTCTATCGTTACATGCTTAGGACATTTGTCTAAACTATAATCCATCTATCTAGATAATCATTTGAAATTTGTAATGAATAGAAAATTAAATCTACAATCTAAAAAATATTTCAAAATTCATATTATCCACATAAATTTGTTATGTGAGTTCAAAGAGATATCTCAAATTAAAGCATAGCCCAAGCACCAAAAATCAAGCTAATATAAAAGAAAATAAAAAATATATATAATGTACATAGAGGAACAGTATATATGTAACGAAATTCAAACACACACATACAAACACATGCACACATAGATACACACACAATTTATGCACCTAAGTACTGATACACACATATATATGTATTAGTACTTATGTGCATACATTGTGTGTGTATCTATGTGTGCATGTGTTTGTATGAGTGTATTTGTGTCTGTGTATACGTACACCCACACATATGTATATATACAATTGTGTATACGTATTGCTCAATACCATTATGATGTAGATTTAACTGGAATGAATTGATCGCTTATAAATGCATCTATGAGATGTAGTTAAAATTGCATATTTGGGATATTGTTTTAACTCCATATGTTAAAATGGCAAAAGTAAAGTCGTAGTTTTAACATCATGATCTGCAATTAAAATTGTATTAGTAATTAGAGTTTTCAAAATCTTTTATATCGATTTTAAGGTATTCTAAGATTATTTCAAAAATCAATTTAAAGTTTATAATTATATGTTTATATGATAACAATGAATTTTCGATATTTATTTAAATTAAAAAAGTTAAAATTTTTGAAAACATAAATTTCAAAAAATTGATTTTTACATCTACATAAGCTTTAATTAGAAAGATTATAATATTTTTTTGTCTAAGCATGTAAACTCTTTGTCAATAGGATGTTTCTATAAAAAGTATTACAATTTGAAAACAATATCTAAAAAAGCACAAAGAATTAAAATGCATGTTAGAATAATGGTTGGTAATAAAGCAAATAATTTGGCCGTAACGACTCAAAATTTTAACGCTTTGAATTGTGAATATTTGATAAATTTTAAATATTTAAGTAATAGTTTTTAATGGTCAAATAACCCTCTTTTAATTAATATGTAATGATGGTAGACTCATTTTGGATGTTTGATTGAAAATAGGTAGTTCGATGAAAAATTGAAAATGCGATCAATTTTTTTTTTTAGATTTTCGAATTTTTATCAAACAAAAGTTATCACAACTTTGTTGCACACATATGTACACTTTTGTAACATACACTTATACTTATAATAAGTGATTTAATAAAGTAAAAAGAACTAATAAAAGTAAGTGTGATTAAAGTGTTTAATAAATTAATTAAATAAACTTAATAAATTAAGAAAAACTTTTCTTTCTTATTTTAAGTGCAATACTATATAAATTTGTATGCTTCATTTTGAGATGTTATGGAAGTACTTTAGCACATGGAGGAAGCTTAGCATTAAAGTAAAAGTAAGAGTATTTTGGTAATTTTTGCTTTAGGGTATGTGATGTATTTGACACTTTTTGAAAATCTATATATAGAGCTCCTATTACTTCATTTTATTCACTTTACTTCATTCTTCAGTTTTGCTCTCTTCTCCATATTTTCTCTCTTATTTCTTCTTCTTTTCCACTTCTTCTTCTTTTCCACTTCTTCTCTAAAAAATAAATCACTTTAAAACTATTTCTTATCTTCTTTAAAAGCTTAAACAAGCCTAGAATAATATACTTCATATTCTCACCACGATAAAAATACCAAAGTTCAAACCCAAAATTCCAAGATGGCCTAGGGCCTTGAGCATGTAAGAGACCTAAGAGGCATTGCATGAGAATTAGAGGAGGAGAGGAGGGGTTTTTAAAGATCAAGCAAGATGAAAGGAAGGAACCCGTGTTGTTTCTAAGTCGAGGTTGGTCATAATTGCCTTTAGTTTGAGTCGGCGCTTGTTAGAAAGTGAGATATCTCACTTAAAAATAGTTTTAAATGAGGATGTTCATGTTTTAATAATTTATATTAACGTATTTGTGTACATTGCTTGTCTGGATTTGATTCCCTCTCGAAAGCGGGAGGCATAAGCAACCATTGTTTTGTAGGGGACTAAAGCAAAGAAAAGGAAGTCGTAGTTTTCTCGTAGCGAGTAGGTAGCTATGGAAGCCCTTCAAAGATTAGAATTTGTATAGGGATGCAAAAGAGTTCCTTTCCATGTTGATTGTTATTTATAGGTATTATTACCATTAAATTGCTTGTGGCTGTTTCTTAGTTATGGTCAATCTACTTGTTGGTTTTATTACGACATTGAAATCCCATGCTCGCTTTTAAGCGATTTACCACTTGTTTTCTAAATGTATTTTGAAACATTTTCCCAACTTGAATTTTTTTTCAAACCTTTTTTCAATGGAATTAAAGTGGATTAAAATATATAAAGGAAATGGAGTTTAAAAGTAATTTTGTCAACAAAACAGTGTTTAAAACTTATGGTCCATATAGCGATAGTCGCTATGGATGCAGTTTAGAAATCTATGTTTTAGTAAAGTAAAAGAGTTATCTACTTTAGATATTTGGTAAATTCTTTTAGAATCTGTTTTATGAAAGTAGTATAAGTATTTTAAAGTGTGTTAAATGATTTAAATATATTTTTAAAAAATTTATTTAACTTTTAAATGAGAGGTTTAAATTTTAATCGTTTGTTTCAAATGTAAAGTTTTGTTAAAAGCAACTATATTTAAAGGGATGTTTTTAAAATACAAGTCCCAAATTATGTTTTAAAGAGTTTTAAAAATAATTTTAAAAGAGGAAGGAAGCATGGGTTTCAACACTATTGTTGTATTAAATGTTTCTAACAAAAGGGAAAGAAACTATGGACTATAACATTCTTGTTATTGTAAATTGTCTCAGGAAATTGAGAAGTTTGGTTTATAACACTTGGTTATTATTAATAACTTGTTTACTTTATATAAATAAAAGATCTTATCTTTTAAAATCAGCCTTTGGTTAAATAAATGAGTTTGGAAAATTTTCTAGTAACTAGTTTGAAATCCAAGACTAGTAGTGTGTTTATGGAGTTGGTTTTCAGATTATTTTAAAAAGACTTAGTTTTATGCAAGGGATTTCTTTGTCAATACCATTAAGTAACTTAAAAAAATATGATAAGCGGTGCAAAAAAGTTGACAAATTTTTTGAAAGTAAGTCATCTTACATTTATTTAGCACTGAAGCACGATGAGTGGACTTTCCTCTGTCTATGAGATCTATAATCGGAGTGTTTTAACTAAGGCAAGGCCAGGTGCAACTAGTGCCCTGACTTACTTGGCTTTGATTCTATGCGAGGGATAGAATAGTCGAATTGTCGAAAGTGTGATAAGTACAAGGGAGTTGATTTTGATAAATAGGTCATGATTAATTAAGTATGTGGAAGGTACTTCATCTTATACTTGACACTAAATTTCGAGGTATGGAAGCCCATTTCTATCTTTTAGAGTTTAAGGATGTACATCGACGCAAGGGTTGTTCTCTAACTTTTCCAACTTTGTTGTTACCTGAGGGATAGCCTGGGTTAGAAAGTGAAAAGTGGGTACAAGTATATGATGTCTGATTTTCCATATGCACACTATATACTTACACTAGATAGTGGTTTGCCCACTATTGATAACTTGACCTATTTTATCTTAGGAATTATAAGAAAGCTTCATGATTTCATACGGTTTCAGATTCCCTTATGAGAACTCATTCCAGTGGAAAATCCCTCAGTTTAAGGGTGGATATTCGAGACCTCCTGGGGACTTTTATATCGTCCGCTTACTCATGAAAGAACGGAGATTGGGTCAACTGAAAACTATCATTATTGGTCCAGAGAGACCAGGATCTGATAAGCATGAGTTATCTGAAAACCACTTCAGATTGGCATAAACATTTGAATTAGAGATGTCTTGAAGATGATGGAACCAAAGTCGGAGTTCTTTGAAGTGCAAGGGCTACTTGCTATTAATCTTGAGGGTGATTCTAAAAAAGATGTAGTTGAAGTAGTGCCTTTAGTCTGTTCGTATCCTAAGCAACTTGTATGGATGAATGCTAGCATTACATTGTTTCCTAAAGGGTAGTGTTAGCAATCCAAGTGGGATTTGCTAAAAAAGTAACCGTTTCCTTAAGCCTCTCACCTGGTAATGACTAAAACATGAGTTATACCGTAGGAACATGTGAGTTGCACCGACTAGGGTATGGTCATCGCATGAACTTGATCGATATTAATGGTTTTATGTATGTTTTTTGCCACGATTATAGTTGTTGATCTCCACCGTGGGGTGATCAAATTCGGTACTATCGTAGAATGGGTAGGATGATCCTGATTCATAGAGGTGCTGTAATGACCCGTATATTTTAGCGGTTTTTATAATGTAATTAACAGAAATTTTTCTTGAAATTAAACAATAAAATTTGGCAATGAAAATTTGATATTTGGAATGCGTCTATTTAAATGTAGCAAATGTCAGGTTTTCACCAAAGAATATGGAAGCTAGTTCTGTTGTGTAATTTTCAATTTCAACTTAAATCAGTTAATATTTGATGAAAATAAACTGTTTTCGAAATTCGAATATTTTTATATAATAAAAATGTAAATCATTTTCTTATTGAGGTGTCATATTTCATTTCGCCAAATTTGGACTGCACTAGCTCCATTTATCTTAGTTTCAACATATTAATAGCATTTTCGGTAGTGAAAAATTGAGTTTTTATAACTTGATCGTATCGCTGATATCTGTGTACAATTTTGTTCGTCTCGACGTGCTGATCTCCATACATGGCAAAATGATTAATGGTACCAATATCCGTTTTGAACCTCTTGGTTTTCTTATGTCCCTTCTTGTATCAACCATTTAATCAATAGACATAAGAAATTAATATTTTTCAGTTTTTGGCTTTTGTTATTCCATTGGCTATTACTATTCCCAACGTTAAATTACATCTGCTATTTCATTCCTTGTTATTTACTCTCTCTCAATTCCTTTCCCTACCCTCTTTGTTTCTGATGATAGCTTCGTGAAAAAATAATATTATATATTATAATTTGTATATAATCAAAATCTGTTGGTCTGCCTTTTGCCGATCAAAACTGATCTTCCATCCTATATTTTACCTGAGCATTTACATATATGTATATATATATATATATATTGAGAACCTGCTTGCTTCCATAGGGCGATCCACCTTCTTCCTCCGACCTTCCACCCACTCCTCCTTATTACCGCTCCAAACATGGCCCCTGCTGCATCCTTCGGCCGATCTCCACCCATGCTCCACGTCATCACACTCCTATGGACACCGAGTCAACCACCATCAGCTCGCCCCTTCATATGCAGCCCACCACAGCCCTTGCAACCACCTTAACCACTCGACCAAACAGCCCTCCATCTCCGCCACGCTCCTCCCCTCTCAAGCTTTCACGACCGAACTTGCCCATCTCTCCACTTTGAAATTATATAATGGAATTCACGTATATATTGCATGGTAGCCGGCTCTGACCGAATCCATGCCACCTCACAACCGATTGATGTTAATTTTTCACGGTAATTCAAATTTTTAGAACAATAGGAATTTGATTTTGACGAAACGAAAAGTGGAGGGAAGATCAGAATTCAGTCTAGTATCATATTAAAAGAATAAAATTTTAAAATTCAAATTTAAAATTTTCAACCTAAAGTCAATCTTTGACTAAGTTTGACCAAAATTTGAAATTCCACAAAAATTTTATTCTATTAAATTTGGTCAAATAAAACACTCAACATCACAAATTCAATTTTTTTATTTAATTTTTATTTAAATTCAAAATACTGCCATTTTAAAGTTGTTAAAAGTTACGGATCGTTACACTTTATCTTAATTAAAAGATGTAATACCAATTAGTGCAATATTAATTTGTTTCCCCTGATCATATTTAAA
Source organism: Allium fistulosum (assembly GCA_030737815.1). Lineage (NCBI taxonomy): Eukaryota > Viridiplantae > Streptophyta > Magnoliopsida > Asparagales > Amaryllidaceae > Allium > Allium fistulosum. The sequence continues at coordinate 414,663,365 of CM060907.1, read as the reverse complement.
AGGTTAAATGCCATTAACTACGCATCCAATTACATTCAAACCTATGTTATCATCCTTATTATTAAATCAACAATACCTTATGAATTATATTAACTTAAGTTTACATTTTATTACATTCATTATTTTACCGTTAACATCTTTTACCATTTTAACTGCAATAATTAATTACATAAATTTTCATTGATTTCCAAATTAATTCCAAACATATTAAATAATGAGATGATAAATGAACAATGGTTACCTTTAAGTAATTTAATCATATTTATATGTTTATTATCTACAAAAATGTTATGACTACTTACACATCACTGATTATATTCAATTTCAATTAACAACATATAATTCCAATATTCAATTGCCTTAATTCCATTAATTACCAATTTAATATTCAAATGGACAAATTAATGAGAAGATAGTTACAACCAACGTTTATAATAATAGTTCATATCCATTATCTTATCGTTTACAACCATGGGTTAAAACAAAATGATTTTATATTCTATATTAACCTATTCCAATCAATTACATTTAATTTCATCATTAAATGTATCATCTAATTTATTTCATTATTTACAATTATAACCAAATAACCTTACAATTATATTCATTGATTGAAATTGGATTAAAATGGTTATCAATTACATTAAATCACCATTACTATATTACATTTTAAATTTTTTTTCATTACAAATCATAAATTTTAATTTATTATAATATTAATATTTCAAAATCTTATTAAATTTAATATTTTAATTACCGAAAAATACGGGTCGTTACACTTAAATTCTACACAATCAATATTAAATCAACTATGATGGATTTCAATTCAAGGTTTTATTGGGTTTTGTATTCATAACTATTGCGTAGATTTTTTCAAGACGATCGGTTTGAACTATGACTTTGTTATACCAGGTGTTATGGTTTAGTAGATCTTTATTTAAGATTTACACCTCCAATTATTGATCGTCAATGTTCTAATTTTGAAAGTATATACTTGTTTACCGTAGTTGGTTTAGAGAGTTGACTTGAATTAGAGAGGTCATCAGTCTGACAAAACATTTTTTTACCTTCTTTTGGAAACTTACATGAAGACATGTATCCATTTAGAGAAACATATGTATCTATCCTTGAGGATATAGGCCACAAGTGATGATGCCTTATGTTATGAGAGTCGTTCTTATTAGACAAAGTGGAGGATTGTGGCTAGTGTGGGTAAACGGATGCTTGATGACTTGTTAGTTACTACTTGTGCCTTTTGAAGCCTTCGTCGGCTTATGCTACATGTTTTCAGTTGGAACATTTCTATTTTGTGACACGTTGCCTTTGCAAGTTTGGGGAATATTTTGGTTGTACTAGGAGTCTTGTATAATCTACTTGTGAAAGCAAGCTCGGTTTTTCACTCAATGTACATTGATCTTTTTGGTCGAGATTATGGGGTATGTTCCATGTATGCTATTTTGTCTTAACACATGTCATGGTGCTTGTAATAGTGTTGGAAATCATCTAGCAATGTAAGCGTGTGTTTTACACAAAGCCGTGTAGTCGCTGAGGTGCCTTCGCATCATCTTTGAAATAATTGTTGCAAAAGTGGTATGACCACTATAATACGGTTTGGTTGTGCAAAATAATAATATTTTATTTTTCCTTTTAAAAATATGGGGAGAAAATGTGGACTAAATTGTATAATGAAAATATATACATACACATAAACCCACACACACATATATGCAATTAATATATTGTACAAAAATATAAATTTGGTAACTTTGCAAAAAGTTAAAATATATAAACTATGGATATACAAATTATGTAGGTATGTACATAATAAGATGAATATACTCCTTGTAATATGACAGTTGAGTTTTTATATATAATCTGTTTGTATTTTCATTTCATATATTATGCAAAACTAATTATGTTTATTTGCAACTAAAAGTGCATTCATTGACATAGCGATAAAGTTAATCTTTTTATTTCGGGTAATTAATTTCATGTGGATATTGGAAATTAATCTTCTACATTTAAAAGGTTACGTTCAAATAAATTAAAAAGCCATTCATATGTGACCTTTTTTATATGGTAAATTTTTGTTTCCTCTGTCCTTCCACTACCTATTTGGTAACTGTGCAAAGAGTAGAAATATATAAACTATGGATATATAAGCTATGTGTATAATATACACACAATACGACAAATATAATCCTTCTAACTTGATTGTTGAATTTATATGTATAATCTGTTTGTAAATTTTTTTCATATATTATGGGAAACTAATTATGCTTAGGAGAAATTAACCTTTTTATTTTGGGAGATTAATTTCATATAGGTACTAGAATCAGTCCTCTGCATTTAAAAAGTAACTTTCGAATAAATTAAAAATATATTCATATGTTACCCTTTTACATGGTAAATTAAAATTTACTATGTCATTCCCCTTACCGGGGGTGCCCAAAAATAAATTAAGAAGGTTGAGGAGAGAGAAAATCAACTTTCAGAGCTACTACATATTTTCATCTCTCTCTACCTTCTTATCCCTATATATTCATTATTATTTCTTATCAGTTTGAGACCTTCATCAAAACCTCAATCTATTCATAGCCTCTACCTCTTGTTTTACTATTGTAAAACTAAAATTTTTTAGTTAGAAGATGAAAAGGAATTTTATTCCCTATAATATTATATTCTTATTGGTACTCGTACTTAAACCATTGAGATTATTGGTTCAGTAATTCCAATATTAGATATACAAGAGGAAGTGGTAATTCAATTAAAAGAAAATAAGGCTAGGGCTTCATTTAAAAATGTATACAGCTAGATTTTTTGAAGCGATTTGAATGGTGATGGAAGGAAAACGCCATTCTTCGTTTAATTAAAAACTATCTTCGTTATTCTACATTTGAGGTGAGTACTTATGTATCCTTTTTAGATAGTTTGATTTATGTTTATATAAATGAGATTTATTATTTTAAATTAGATTTTTTACACGAATAATATTTTAAAATATATAAATAGATGAAATTTGTTATTTGATTTTGTTGGACATGAGATGTATATAGTTCAATTGAGTTTTTTGTTGGATTTACATTATTTGTTTTTGGTAGGACCTGAGTTATACATAAAATAGATTTATTACTTAAGCATTAGAATATTCATGACCAATGTTTCATAAACTTTGCATATGAGATTTATTCTTGAATGATGATTTCGTTTATCTAAAAATGATGTTTTATTGCTTAATCTGGTTTAAATATATAAATAAATTTTATTTCTGAGGAATATATTTTATTCTCAAAACTACTTGTCCATTTCTACTATGATGGGGAAGGCAGAATAAAATAATGTATTATTATTGTATTTGGGTGGAACACATAAATATATACAGATATACATACATACATACATACAAAGATATATATACACATACACACATATTTATGTGTGTGTGTGTGTGTGTGTTTGATTTTATTTTTTCTAAAACTAAGACCTTTGGATGAGAACAATATATATCAGTATATTCATGATTTTAAATAATGATTAAAACAAAATTTTATTTTGAGACTGTTAGTGAAAGCATCTTAGCTAATTTCAAAGATCGAGGTAATTATATTTTCAAATTTTAAAAACACAAATATTTACAGTAATGGAATAGCAGAACAATAATTAAAAGAGGTTTATAGATGTAAAGAAGTAGCATATATTAAATAACTTAACTAAAATTTCATTAAAATAGGTTATTTGAACTATTATTGAATTAACAATTTATATATAATAAATGAGCTTTAAAGAAAATTACAATAAATGGAATTAGTATCTATTTAAATGGTATTAATAATAAAGTAAACTCCAAAAATACAACCTTGAGCATTATGGTCATTATTACTATGATTAAGAGGTAGCAACGACATAGAGGATATCAGAAAGGCTAATTCTATTTATACACCAATAACCTTTTAACATACACCAAAAAATAAAATAAACCAGTATACAGTAAAAGTTACTTTACCTACACCATCTCTTTTACAAAACTACCCTTATTTTATCTTCGTATCTTCTCTATTTAAAACTTAAAAATGCTTAACGGAAAACTAGAAATTTTTACCAATAAATTAAGTTAATATTCAACAAAATGAACTTTACTTTTTTTGAATAATATTGTAAATTCTTTTAAAAAAAATAAATTCTTTATTTTATTAAAATCAATTTAAGTTTATAAAAAAATCAAATACTTTTAAGTAAGAGCGGTAGTATTGAAAGTTTAGTTAATTAATATTTTATGTTTTTTTAACTTAATTAGAAATGTATAGACTTGATCAGATATCATTATTTTTTATTTGATGGATTATAAAAAAAAGACTAAAACTTGCAATTAAGAAGGCGGTAACTTAGCCATAGATTTTCTAAACAAAATAATGTTATATGTTAAGTGATATTTGGTGTATAAATTGAATTTGCCTGTCAGAAATTGTAAAAGAATAACATACTACATTGGAAATAAAGTTATAACGTCTATTACTTATTCATGGATTGATTTTCATTGTTATAGACATGCCAATTCATAGACGATCACCATATGCTATCATTTGAATGAGTAATCGCTTTTTTATAGCTATTACGTGATGTATACTTATGGTTATTGAGTTTCACCAAATATTTCCGTCTATGTTTGTTGGTATAACAAATAGTTCTTATCATCGAGTGATGTGTGACTATAATAAATTTTTTTGGCCCCATTGCATATATGAAACAAAAAATAGTAAAATGATGTTTTTTGCGTCAATTGCAAAAAATAAACTCCACCATTTATTCTTCAAGTATAAATTTTGAAGCAAGGAATTTTATTTGATGTTTTTCTTCCTATTTAATATGACTCCAAAATAATATGTCTAAGATACATTTCAAATATAATTGGTGAGTTAACGAAATAATATTGAAAACAATTCACATATATTTAGCTTCCTTAGTTTGCCTCTAAATTTATTAACCATGCATAAAGTTTCACAATGTGGTTAATATCTCAAATATACTTAGATACATATATAGTGCCTCTCTATGTACATAGTATATTTTTTGTTCTCTTTTATGTTGGCTTGATTTTCAGTGCATGGACTTTAGGTTCATTTGAGATATCTGTTTGTACCCATTTAAGAAATTCATGTGTGAAATATATGAATTATTAAACTGGATATTTAATTTTCCTTGCATAACAAATTTCATATGATTATCTAAATAAACGGATAATAGTTAAACAAAATGTTCCAAATTCATACACACAAATATACCGAGCATCACCAAGGCACATGTTGGGATAAATAACTAAGGAAGATTAAAATTATTAAAGAATATGTTTAGTAATATTTTAATAATTTAGTTAGCTTATTGATTCCTTGTTTGTGAGTGTAGTTGATAAATGATTGTAGCTATCGTTTTAGGTATAAGTTTTCATATAACATTTTGTTAGTCAATCACATTATTGCATCTAATAATGTTATAATGATTAGTTAATGGTTGGTTAAAACATACGGTAATTGGCAAAAACTTAAATAATTCACCATGGTTAATCATAATATAGAAATTATGAGTTAAATAAATGATTTTAAGGGAAATCTATTTTGTAGGTTGATGATGAGCTAATATATCATTTCAAAATAGTAAAATTGTTGTATTGCACAGGTTGTTGGGGATATTGTATGTATGAAGGAGATGGATATGTTGACCATACTGAGTTGGGGATATAGATGGATATGATGTTGGATATGTAGGGGGAGAAATTGAAATGGAGGTGGACATTGTGGTGGTTTTCCTGGAGATGGACTTGATATGGTGTGTGGAGAGGAGATGAAGTATTGGACTATATGGAGGAGGGAGAGTGGATGAATATGTAGGTGGTTATGTAGGAGGAGATGATTGAGATAGATTTTGACACTGAGAGTTTGATGTTTAGGGGATTTAGGTATATATAATGATAATTGATATGGAGATGGAATTTATATGGTTGACGAGGAGGTGTTATATATAGAAGTGAACAAGATGAATTGTGCAATTGTGACATCCCAGAATTTGGAGTACGTGATTTGTGAACATTTAATTGATTTTAAATGTTTAATATGGGTTTAAGATTTATTTGAACTAAAAAGAATTGGTTTAAATTAAAATAACAAGTGATAATTTCTAATGTGGAGGTTTAATCTGAGATTGGATAATAAATAATTAAATATTCGGGATTGGGATAAAAGGTGAATTTGGGGTAAATGACTATAAAATGATATTTAAATGTATTTTTAGGTTCGATTGGTTATAAATAATATTGTTGGATTTTTAGCTGAATTTAAAAGTCAATAAATTATTATTTGGAATTTTATATTAATTTAAAAATGAATTTAATATTATTAAAATGCAATTTAATCAGATTTTGGTCTAGAATGAGCCAGAATGATTTTTAATGTGTTTATAAATTTTATATGATTTATTGTTAAGTCATTAAAATTTTAAAAGTGAAATTTTAAACGTTTTCGTCAATTTTGAAAATCGCTCGATTTAATAGACGAGTTAAAATAGCCTTCCGGGGTACAGTCTCGGAATTCGACGAAACCAGTTCCATTGGATCCATAATAGTTAGTTATTATCGGATTTCAATTTTCGTAGCAATCGGAGTCGTCGTTTAACCATGGCAGCTCGAAACGCATCGAAATTGATTTAATCGATTTAATTTTAAATTGATCGTTCAATTCCATATCTCGCACATACGATCAAATTAGCTTACGAAACCTGTTCCATTGTGTCCGGAACGTGGAAAAACCCCAGGATAGCCTGTTGGAACATGAAAATTGGAGTTCGTTTGCGTAAGTGGTAAATTGAGTGGAACAAGATTTAATTAATATTAAATAATATTATATAATTGCATTTTTGCTTAAACCCTAGAATCTATTAGCAGCCGCCGGCCTGTGTTTCAATGGCCGAAAAACACCTTCTTCCTCCTTTTTCTCGCGATCTACTCATCTATTTCAAAAGCCACCAACTAGAGAATCGTAGAACGCTCTGAGGTCGCCATATCCAACGGTGGTGATGGGTTTTAGCAAAGCGGAGGAGGAGTTTGAAGGCCCCGTTCGTCTTGCGTTCGAGCGTGAATCTCAAGGAAGATAGGGCGCCGAGTTCGACGAGGGTGGAGCTGTAGGGGAAGTTGACGATGGGCGTTGAAGTGGTGGCAGCCGATCGAGGTATAGAGCGCCGAAGATAGTCGCGTTTTTCGTCTTGGAATCGCGATTTTGGGTTCGAATACCTGTAGCGTGCGTACGCGTTAAGGAGGAGAGGAAGAAGTAGTTTGCGGGCCGTTTATTTTGGGTAAAAAAAAAGAATTTGTTATAAATTATAGTCAAACTTTATAAATTTGTAACTATTTCATACGATCTCAGATTTCGTCAAATTTGGTACCGTTGGAATCGCAGAGAGACGTACTTCGCGATGGTGAAGATCCGGATTCATTCCGGGCAAGTAGGAATTTGGGGTTAAATCGGATGTCGTCCGGTTTAATTTAAATTTCGAACGCTCGTCGAAAACTCAAGGTGAGTTATTCTCACTCACATCTGGATGCTAGACATTATAAATAATTGATATTTAAATATCTGTGTGGTTGATTGTCTATATTTGTGTTTATCTGTCTGGATTGATATTTATATTGTGATGTGCTAATATCTATGATGCAGGGAGAAACAGGTTGGAGGGATCAAACTGGATTCCTCACAATTGTAGCAATTATTTTATAATTGTTAGTGAATACCTGTTTATATGTTGTGATTGATAAATCTGGAAATTTAATTGTGTTGTGAAATTGTTGTATAAATCATAATTACAGAATTTAATTTATAAATGGACAAAATTGGGTTTTTACGAAATAAGTAAATTGTTAAATTAAGAATTTTTGAAGAATAGAATTTGAAATATGGTTTGGAATGGAAAATGAAAATTTGTAAAATTCGATTTAATATTGTGGGAAAATTTATCAATCGATAAATATGAAATATAAATTTTCTGGAGATTAAATTTATGAAATTATAAATTGTTTAAAATAACGGTGTTTATTTTAATAATGGCTAATGTTATCCAAAAATTAAAAATATGTTAAATGGAGTTTCCAACTATAAATTAACAAGTTCAAATGAAAAATAGAATGTTTTGAAATGCCGTATTTCATTGGAATTTAATTAAGTGAATTGGAAATTTGGCTTCCACTGGAAATTCACCAAAAATGTTTAATTTAAAATGTTTTAAACTATGATTTAAAAATGAATTTTCGGATATGGGAAATTTGGTGTGAACTTCGGATGAAGTCATAGTTAAGTATGGGATTTGGGATTTATGTTGTAAAACATAATTGACTTGAAATAAATCAGTGGATTTATATGAAAGAGTACTTTGGAATGTTTAGAAACGGGAAAGTGTTTCCCTGGGAAAAACCAAGTAAATGTTTATAAAAAGATTTTATTTAACTAAAGGTTAAGTTTTAAATCGTTTTAAAAGGTATTTTTAAGAAATCGTTATTTTTAAGGAAATAAATTAATAAGTTTTAATACCGTAATAATTTGGGAGTATATTAGCAATTATTTTTACAAATGGATTTATTTAAAAGTTGGTTTTAGCTTAAGTTGTTAAAATTAGCATTTTTCTTCTTATAACGCTATTTTGAATTTAGTTAAACTAAAACCCTTATTTTTAAAATCAAAGTTTATGTGTTAATAACTAGTTTTCTTCACATATTTTAAATTTATATTTTGAGTAAATAAATAGAAGTAATTTTCATATTTTAAAGTATATTTCAGTATAAAGTATTTTTAACTGTTTTAAATGCAAATTGTTTTATACTTGGTTATTCCCGATGGGAATAAAGGGTAAAAGATTTACCTTGTAAAGGAAGAGTGGAAAATTGTTTTCAAATGAGTTTTGAAAATGTGAAAATATATCTTCGAAAGATATTAGAAGAAAATAAATAATATGGAGATTATTTATTGTATGATGGATGTGTATGGATGTTTGTGAACATTAATTGATAGTTAAATCACCGACTATCAATATTGGCCAAATGCGCTGATCGTTTCGAAGAGACCGGGATCTGGTTTCCGTATACCGGGATTCTAGGTCTGGAGACTCGAATACCACTTCGATCCGGTTTGTACGTTTCGCGAAAACGATTTCGGAGTCGAAGATGGAGCAGTGAAGTGCAAGGGCTAGTCGCTACTAATCCTGAGGATATTTCCAAAATGGATGTAGTAGGAGTAGTGCCTTCGGTTCCGTTCGGACCCGGGACGGACTTGTATGGACGAATGCTTGCGAAACATTGTCAGGTGGACGATGGGCATTCAAAGTGAAATGTTCTGTAAAGGTATCGTTTAGCCTCAAGCCTCATCAACCGGGAATGACTGAAAATTAGGGGATATGCAGCAAGGCTTCGTGGGTAGCCCCCACTTGAGAGTAAGGTCATCCCTGTCTAGATGTCCCTTTTATTTCGGCTTAGGGGTGCGGTTGCTGATCACAACCGTGGGGTTATTTTACTTGGAATTATCCAGTAAGGTATGATTCCGGTCTTGTGTTGCAGGGGAGCGGGCGTACTCCTCGGTACTGTGATCTAGGCCACGTACTGTGACAGGTGGTACCCCAGTGCCTAGTCATTCGTTGGAAATCCATTTTCCCTACGTGCCTTGTACGAGTTTTGTTTGTATACCTAGTATGCAGGAATTTAATCATGTAACAATTTCAGCTATTTTAATAAGTATTTGTATCTAGACACTATTATAATATCAGAGGATTGCTATAAAAAGTGTTTTAGCTATCGTAAGGTAAAAACCCAACATGTTTATTTGTGGCGTGGTCTTACGAGATGCTTTTGTTTCCAAAGGATTCTAAAACTTTAATAATCAATTGGGTGTATTTATGATGCGCTGGTATTTCAGACTGACTCGGGTGTTATTTTATTATAATGCTCGGGTCAGACCGAGTATATTTACAGGATAGGTTGCTATGGAGCTTAGGAGAGGAGCTGGAGTCCGAGACGTATTTCTCGTACTTGTATTATTCCGCTGCTGTGATTATTTGAGATTGTTTGACTGGTTATTGTTGATTGTATTGGGATATACTCTGATGATGATGTATTGTATATAAACAGATATAGTTTTCATTTGTGTAAAGATCTGTTCTATATATTATATTTTATCCGCTGCGATTGTGAGATTCTGATTTGGTTGGTTCTTTCTTCTTCTATCTACTTCTTATTCTTCTACAATCTGTCTTTTTCGGCATTCGATCGTCGGCATATTATACTGTTGAGTATTTTGTGTCGATTTTCGAGGGTCGAGAAGGGCGGGTCGTCACAGCAATGTTGGACTCATGCTAATTATGCTTAGGTAACAAACACATATCCAAGTTTTAGAAACTTTTGTATGTATTTTTAATATTTATTGTATTTGATCTTCAAAATGATAGAAAATAAAGAGTTCTAGAAGCTCGAATTAATCCCTAAAGTAAATCACTCGAGTTTCTGATGCTCGGCTAAGTGTACCAATGCCAACCCACTGATAAAAGTACCTAAGAAAATAAAACTTTCCATGTTGTGGAAATCCTATATGGAATGTATGATTTTCTTTACTACTTGACCAGACGGTTCACGTTGGTTATCTCACCTAAGTATCAGTCCCTTAGGTAAGTCACCTCAGGAAACTTTATAAGTTTAAAGTACTCTTTATTTTCTTTATCATTTCCGAAATCACATGCAAATGAAGATTAGAAAATATTTATCTAAGTTTCTAAGTATCGAACATGTTACCTTAATTTACTTAGAATGATTTTATCATTACACAGTCCATCGTATCCACTACCATATTCATTGCATCGTCCTCCGCTATATACATCTACATCTCCATAACAATTATTGTAGTATAAACAACCATCTCTACAATGTCCTCCTCAACCATGTCCAATTCCATCCGAATCAACTACTCACAAATATCCACCTCCATATCCATCCACTCCACTCCTCCATGTAGCCCAACATCTCTATCTCTACCCCACACACCATATCAGCAACCATCTTCACAACCTCCTGCCCTACAATGTTAAACTCCATTTCAATGAGCTACTCCACCATATCAATTTTCCTATCCATCTGCTCCAACTCCTTCATATTGTCCAACAAATCCATATCCTACCCACACACCATATCCACAACTGTATGTGCAACATTAAAATTTTACTATTTTTAAAATAATAAATATTCTTGTAATCAGCCTACAACATATTTTTTCCCTTAAAATTTGTTATATATTGTATGACTTCCTTACTATGATTAAACCATGCTAAACTATTTAAGTTGTAAGAAGTTTTCATTTGCTTTAACCAACAATTAATCAGTTCCTATAACTTTTTGGGATGTGGAAATATGATTGATTGAAAAAATGTTATATAACAACGCATAGTCGAAATGATTTGGATAATCGGTTATCTACTACATAGAAAACAAGGGATCAAAAAATTTTAAAATATTACAAAAGATATTCTTTATTAATTTTAATCCTTGTTTTTTATTAATCTTAACAAGTGTCCTAATTATGCTTAGTAATTCTATCATTACATGCTTACATTTGTTTAAACTATAATCCATCTATCTAGATAATCATTTGAAATTTGTAATGAATATAAAATTAAATCTACAATCTAAAAAATATTTAAAAATTCATATTACCCACATAAATTTGTTATGTGAGTTCAAAGAGACGTCTCAAATTAAAGCATAGCCCAAGCACATAAAATCAAGCTAACATAAAGGAAAATAAAAAATATATATAATGCACATAGAGGAACACTATATATGTAACGAAATTCAAACACACACATACAAACACATTCACACATAGATACACACACATATATATGTATTAGTACTTATGTGTATACATTGTGTGTGTATCTATGTATATGTGCATTTGTATGAGTGTATTTATGTGTGTGTGTACGTACACGCATACACACACACACATATATATATACATATATATATGATTGTGTATATGTATTGCTCAATACCGTTATGTTGTAGATTTAACTGGAACAAATTGATCGCTTATAAATGCGTCTACGAGATGTAGTTAAAATTGCATATTTGGGATATTGTTTTAACTACATATGTTAAAATGGCAAAAGTAAGTCGTAGTTTTAATATTACAACACTGGTTTAGATGATTACCTGGAGTAATAAATTACCCTGGTTTAGATGATTACGTGTAGTATTAAATTATAATCCCCGTTATAATTTAATACTACAGGTAATCATCTAAACCAGGGTTGTTACATTTAACATCTTGATCTGCAATTAAAACTGTATTAGTAGTTAGAGTTTTCAAAATCTTTTTATCTCGATTTGAAGGTATTCTAAGATTATTTAAAAAATCAATTTAAACTTTTAAATTATATATTTATATGGTAACAATAAATTTTCAGTATTTATTTATATTAAAAAAGTTAAAATTTTTGAAAACATAAATTTCAAAAAATTGATTTTTACATCTACATAAGCTTTTAATTAGAAAGATTATAATATTTTTTGGTCTAAGCATGTACACTCTTTGTCAATAGGATGTTTCTACAAAAAGTATTATAGTTTGAAAAAAATATTTAAAAAAGCACAAAGAATTAAAATGCATGTTAGAATAACGGTTGGTAATAAAGCAAATAATTTGGCTATAACGACTCAGAATTTTATCGCTTTGATTTGTGAATATTTGATAAATTTTAAATATTTAAAAGTAATAGTTTTTAATGGTCAAATAATCCTCTTTTAATTAATAAGTAATGATAGTAGACTCTTTTGGATGTTTGATTGAAAATAGGTAGTTCGATGAAAAATAGAAAATTCAATCAATTTTTTATTTATATTTTCGAATTATTATCAAACAAAAGTTATCACAACATTGATGCACACAGGTGTACACTTTTGTAACATACACTTATACTTATAATAAGTGATTAAATAAGGTAAAAAGAACTAATAAAATTAAGTGTGATTAAAGTGTTTAATAAATTAATTAATTAATTAATTAAACGTAATAAATTAAGAAAAACTTTTCTTTCTTATTTTAAGTGCATTACTATATAAATTTGTATGCTTCATTTTGAGATGTGATGAAAGTACTTTAGCACATGGAGGAAGCTTAGCATGAAAGAAAAAATAAGAGTATTTTGGTAATTTTTGCTTTAGGATATGTGATGTATTTGACACTTTTTGAAAATCTATATATATAGCTCCTATTACTTCATTTTACTCACTTTACTTCATTCTTCACTTTTGCTCTCTTCTCCATCTTTTCTCTCTTATTTCTTCTTCTTTTCTACTTCTTCTCTAAAAAGAAATCACTTTAAAACTTTCCCTTTTCTTCTTTAAAATCTTAAACAAGCCTAGAATAATATAATTCAAATTCTCACCACGATAAAAATACCAAAGTTCGAACCCAAAATCCCAAGATGGCCTTAGGCCATGACCATGTAAGGGAGCTAACATGGGTTGCGTGAGAATTAGAGGAGGGGTTTATAAAGATCAACCAAGATGAAAGGAAGGAACCTGTGTTGTTTCTAAGTCGAGGGTGGTCATAATAGCCTTTGGTTTGAGTCGGCGCTTGTTAGAAAGTGAGATATCTCACTTAAAAATAGTTTTAAATAAGGATGTTCATGTTTTAATAATTTATATTAACATATTTATGTACATTTCTTGTTTGGATTTGATTCCCTCTCGAAAGCGGGAGGCATAATTAACCATTGTGTTGTAGGGGACTAAAGCAAAGAAAAGGAAGTCGTAGTTTTCTCGTAGTGAGTAGGTAGCTATGGAAGCACTTCAAAGAATAGAATTTGCAGAGGGATGAAAAAGAGTTCCTTTCCTTGTTGATTGTTATTTACATTTATTATTACTATTAAATTTCTTGTAACTGTTGCTTAGTTATGGTCAATCTACTTGTTGGTTTTATTCCAACATTGAAATCCCATGCTCGTTTTAAGCGATTTACCACTTGTTTTCTAAATGTATTTTGAAACGTTTTCCCAACTTGAATTTAGTTTTCAAACCTTTTTTCAATGGAATTAAAGTGGTTTAAAATATAGAAAGGAAGTCGCTACGGATGCAGTTTGGAAATCTATTTTTAGTAAAGTAAAAGAGTTATCTACTTTATATATTTTGTAAATTCTTTTAGAATCTGTTTTATGAAAGTTATATAATTATTTTAAAGTTTGTTAAATGATTTAAATATATTTTAAAAAATTTGTTTAGTTTTTAAAATAAGAGGTTTAAATTTTAATCGTTTGTTTCAAATGTAAAGTTTTGTTAAAAGCAACCATATTTAAATGGATGTTTTTTGAATACAAGTCCCAAATTATGTTTTAAAGAGTTTTAAAAATAATATTAAAAGAGGAAGGAAGCATGGGTTTCAACACTATTGTTGTATTAAATGTTTCTGATAAAAGGGAAAGAAACTATGGACTATACCATTCTTGTTATTGTAAATAGTCTCAGGAAATTGAAAAGTTTGGTTTATAACACTTGGTTATTATTAATAGCTTGTTTACTTTATATAAATAAAAGATCTTATATTTTAAAATCAGCCTTTGGTTTGAATAAATGAGTTTGGAAATTTTTCTAGTAACTAGTTTGAAATCAAAGACTAGTAGTAAGTTTATGGAGTTGGTTTTCAGATTATTTTAAAAAGACTTTGTTTTATGCAAGGGATATCTTTGTTAGTACCATTAAGCAACATAAAAAAATATGATAAGCGGTGCAAAAAAGTTGACAAATTTTTTGAAAGTAAGTCATCTTAAATTTTTTTAGCACTGAAGCACGATGAGTGGACTTTCCTCTATTTGTGAGATCTATAATCGGAGTGTTTTAACTAAGGCAACGCCTGGTGTAACCAGTGCCCCGACTTACTTGGCTTCGATTCTATGCGAGGGATAGAATAGTTGAATTGTCGGAAGTGTGATAATTATAAGGGAGTTAATTTTGATAAATAGGTCATGATTAATTAAGTATGTGGAAGGTACTTCATCTTATACTTGACACTAAATTTCGAGGTATGGAAGCCCGTTTCTATCTTTGAGAGTTTAAGGATGTACATCTAGGCAAGGGTAGTTCTCTAACTTGTCCAACTTTGTTGTTAATCGAGGGATATCATGGGTTAGAAAGTGAAAAGTGGGTACAAATATATGATGTCTGATTTTCCATATGTACACTATATACTTACACTAGATAGTGGTTTGTCCACTATTGATAACTTGACCTATTTTATCTTAGGAATTATAAGAAAGCTTCATGATTTCATACGGTTTGAGATTCCCTTAGGAGAACTCATTCCAGTGGAAAATCCCTCAGTTTAAGGGTGGATATTCGAGACCTCCTTTGGACTTTTATATCGTCCGCTTACTCATGAAAGAACGGAGATCGAGTCAACTGAAAACTATCATTATTGGTCCTGAGAGACTAGGATCCGATAAGCATGAGTTATCTGAAAACCACTTTAGACTGGCATAAACATTTGAAATAGAGGTCTTGATGATGATGGAATCGAAGACGGAGTTCTTTGGAGTGCAAAGGCTACTTGCTAATAATCCTGAGGGTGATTCTAAAAAAGATGTAGTTGAAGTAGTGCCTTTAGTCTGTTCATATCCTAAGCAACTTGTATGGATGAATGCTAGCATTACATTTTTCCTAAAGGGCAGTGTTAGGACTCCAAGTGGGATTTGATAAAAAGGTAATCGCTTCCTTGTGCCTCACACCTAGTAATGACTAAAACAGGAGTTGTACCGTAGGAACATGTGAGTCGCACCGACTAGGGTATAGTCATCGCATGAACTAGATCGATATTAATTTTTTTATGTTTGCTTTTTTTGACGATAACAGTTGTTGATCGCCACCGTGGGGTGATCAAATTCGATACAATCCAAGAATGGGTAGGACGTCCCTGATTCATAGAGGTGATGTAATGACCCGTAAATTTTAACGGTTTTTATAATGTAATTAACTGAAATTTTTCATGAAATTAAACAATAAAATTTGGTAATGAAAATTTGATATTTTGAATGCGTCTATTTAAATGTAGCAAATGTCAGGTTTTCATCAGAGAATATGGAAGTTAGTTCTGTTGTGTAATTTTCAATTTCAATTTAATTCAGTTAATATTTGATGAAAATAAAATGTTTTCGAAATTCGAATATTTTTATATAATAAAAATGTAAATCATTTTCTGAGTGAGACATCATATTTCAGTTTGCCAAATTTAGACTGCTCTAGCTCCATTTATCTTAGTTTCGGCGTATTAACAGCATTTTTGGCTGCGAAAAATTGAGTTTTTATAACTTGATCGTATCGCTGATATATCTATGTGTAATTTTTTTGTTAACGTTAAAATATGAACGATAACACCCGGTGTGTGTAATAAGATCGTGAAAGCACCACCCGTGTGACGGGAACAGAAATTAAGCAGGAAAATAGCAGAAATGCAGTAAATGAACAACAGATTTATAGTGGTTCGGCCCGTAATTGAGCCTACGTCCACTTTATAGTCTCTTATTGCTGATTCGATTACAATTTGATACAAATCTCTTCAGGAAACAGTACAATTCGATCGCAAGAAACAATCTAGACTACTAGCTCAATCTTCGACGGTGAAACTCGATGAATCCATGTCGGATGTGAGGAATTTCTCTCGAAGATTGTTGTAGTGTCGCGAATGCTTGGAGGATCCTTGATTACTGAATGAATGAAGAGTTCGACGGAGTAACAGCGCTGTAGAAATGATTTGCCAAAAGTCCCCTTCATGTTGGAAGTGGTGGCCTATTTATAAGAGCAGATTTCTGAGCTTTCGATTTGGCCAAGTCATGAGTCGTGACCGACTCATGGTAAGTCGTGACTCGTATTCGACTTATGATGTCTCGTGGGCGCCATATTTGGTTCATCTTGTGGCTCAGTTGGAAGACAAGTGCTAACTCGTAGCCGACTCATCAGATCAAAGTAGCTCAGGCACGGGCTTTGGATTTTAGCTTGATAGCCTTTAAGTCGTAAGCCTGATGAGTCGTAATACCTCATGAGTCGTAAGTCTTTATGAGTCGTAAGTCTTCATGAGTCATAAACCTGATGAGTCATAGATCCAATGAGTCGTAAGGCCTTGTGATTCGTAAACCCCATGAGTCGTAAGACCTCATGGGTCATAAGTCCCCATGAGTCGTAATACTCCATGAGTCGTATAGACCTTGACTCGCTGAACCGTCTGGACCATGAGTCGTAGCAAGCTTATCTCGTAAGACCATGAGTCGTATACTCCTTATCTCGTAAGACCATGAGTCGTATACTCCTTATCTCGTAAGACGATGAGTCGTATACTCCTTATCTCGTAAGACCATGAGTCGTATACTCCTTATCTCGTAAGACCATGAGTCGTATACTCCTTATCTCGTAAGACCATGAGTCGAAGAAACTTAAGGGTTAACATTTGCCCCTCGAAGTACACGCCTAAGTCGTAGGTCGTGTGCTTCGACTCATCTTATCCCGTGTATGCCTTTTCGTGTTCCACTGCCCAAAGGTATAAAATGCTTGAGTCGTCCCTTCTACCCATTACCTATCTCCTGAGTCGTATCCGCCATTGCTATTCCTCCAAGCTTTCTTGAGGCAATACCTTCTTTTTCTAACAATCTACCAATTCGATTCTCCATTCTTTATTGCGTAAGTGTTTCTGATCCATCCTCGACCTTTAATCGTCATTGATTCGTGAACTCTCCCCTCCATACTTAATCCATCCCCTCGTGCAACGCTTTGTTGTGAATTCCACCGTATCGGTAGTTCGTGAGCCCGATTTTGCTCGATTTCATCTTTAGATGAACGGGGCGATGGAGATGTAGGGTTACTGCGCTTCAGGCTTTAATTGATTAGGTTGATGAGGCTTTAGTGATCTGAACTTAACTCTTTGGATGGTTCAATGGTGTCGTGGAATTAGGATGGGGATCATAATTTGATTGAGAGGTTACCGGGTTTGGAAGATAACGGGTTAGAAGAAAAGTCAATGGGTTCAAATCGAGTGAAATGCTAGCAGGGCAATGGTTCAGTAGCTTTGTACGACCCACGAGTCAAGCCTCCTATAACATAATTCTTGAGTCGTAGACGACTCAGGACTTAGGATTTTATGCCGCTTTGGACTGTAGCCTCTTTTTGAGTCGTAGACGACTTAGATTTTTACGACATAGTTCTTGAGTCGTAGACGACTTAGGACTTGGGTTATATGCCGCTTTGGACTGGAGTCTCTTATTTTTACGATTTAAGACCTGAAGTACGACCGACTTGCCTTGTAACCCTTAAGTCGTGGACGAGTCTGAACATCAGTCGTGGACGAGTCAATACATAAGTCGTTGGCGACTCATGACTTGGGCTTTGAACGAACTTTGAACTGCTGCATTTTGAACTGCTGAACTATGAACTGCTGCATTTCCCCACAGATCACTCTAACTTGCAGACTAATAACCTGTCTAATAAAATATCCACAAAGAAATTGGGACGAATATACTGTCACCGATTGCCCATATCAAATGACAGATTAGTTAATAACAGATAATCAACATAAACAAATTGTGTGTATGAAGTGCTTTAAACCAACAAGTTCAAGCAAAGTATTAAAACAACATTGAAATAGTCAACTGAAAATGTCCGGTTTGCGTTTAATACTGTACCTGAACTATTAAATTAACAAGTCCTGAAATTTGATAATCGATCGGTTACCGACTAGCTTAATTCCAGTTTGTATTTATTTGTTATCTTTGTTAATTTTGCACAACACTTCACAGTATTTAGGAAACGTGCACCTTCATATTTGAATATCCAGTTGCTTGTGTAGAATGGCTTCTCAACAAGGAGATGTAACAGTTCGGACCGGAGAGTCCATTTTCATTCCAGCTCCTTTAGTCAACCCCCCCAGAGAGAGCCCCTTCCACTTTATTGTACAAAACTTTTCGGCAATTGTGTACTCAATTTGGCATTGCTGAGGATGACGCTATCCTTCCTGAAAAGAACAACACTGCTGATGTAGCACCTCCTGGCTTTGTGGCGGTCAACCGACAAATGTGCTCGAGCGGAGCCATTCCTCCTTTCAACAATTTTCTTCAACATCTTCTCCGCCAACTGGCAATCGCTCCATTCCAATTACATCCCAATGGTTATGCTGTTCTAATGGGGCTATGCGTATTATTCAGCAGAACGCTTAACCGTCTCCCCAGTGTTGACGAAATCTGTTACCTGTGCTCTTTTGTCAGAATCAAAGATCATCCTTCGATCATTGTTACTTAAACTTTGGTGAACCGATGCCTTCTTTATTTTCGGGGGATGTTGATTTTAACTTCTTTTCTTCTACAGCGGAGGTACCAAGCACTACAGAAGCTTTCACTCCTTCAGTTGCCGTTCCTCCATCTTCCCAAATTACTCCTCCTTCTGCTTCCCAACCGGGATCACAGGCAGAGAAAATCGAAGCTCTTCAAGGCTTGGATGATCCGGCTGCTTCTCAGGAAAAGAAGGTGGAGGATTTTGAAGACATTGAGAAGACCCCGGAGCGGTCTCTTGATGACGACACGAAGCTTTCAATATTGCTTGCTACTCCGGGGAGCGAGTCTTCTTCGAAGAGGAAGGGGAAGCGTGCTGTAAGGAAGAAGAAGAAGACTTCCACTGAAGAGGAAGCAGTAGTTGATCTGGCCGTACCGCTTTCTCCTTCTGCCCCTACCCGTTCACAACGACTTCAAAAGCTAATCATTAGGCCGGGAAAGGGCTCCAAAAGTGGTGAGAAGAAGGAATAATCAAGCTGGATTTTCTACTTATTATTTTTGCTCTTTGCATGTATTGACCGGGGATTGTGCGGGTACCGGTCCCCGCTTTTGCTTGTTCGAGATATCTGCACATGTAAAGAATTTTCATAGTACTAAATAAAACAACTATTTTACTTGTACAAACTCTTGTGTATGTGAGAATGCATTTGTTTTTTTTATTTTTAGTATAGAACAAACGATTCTCTTCACTTGTACAAACTTTTTGTTTGTGTCTAAGAATGCATTTATCCCACAGCTTTTTCGCGTGATATTGTTATGTGCTTGTGGTATGTTGCTTGAATACTGCTTTTTATTGTTGTAGCCGTATCATATGATATTGCCCCTATACCACAAGTGCATTACAGTATCTTTTGCTTTTAGCGAGAACTGTACTCTTATTTTTCATAGAGTAACTATTCCGTCTTTGAGGGAATGATTATTCTACTTAAACGGAGCGTGTCTCATTTTCGGATAAGTTTTCACGCTTCAACCTTCGGAAATGTTCACTTCATGCTTTTGAGAAGTGAATTCTCCTACGTGATGAGGCGAATCTCAGAAGAAGATATTACTTAGCACTTCGATTTCTGGGGAAGAGTTTTTTTTTTTTAGGATGAACAAGTAGGTCTTCCTTAAGAACCGAAGTGTGCCTCTAAGGAGGGCTTTATTTTGGTATTTTTGAGGAGTAGCATGTGGACTCTAAAGAGTAGCATTATGCTTTGTGGAGTGTTGTTGTGCCCCCTGAGAGGTTTTGTGCTTCCAAAGAAGTCTTGATTTTGGTCTCCAAAGAGAAGCAATGTTGGTCTCCGAAAAGAAGCAATTTTTGTATTTCTACTCGGGTGAAGTGGGTCTCCGAAGAGAAGCATTTTGCACTTTTACCCTGGTGAAATGTGCCTCCGAAAAGGGCTTTTACCTCCGAAGATGGCTTGTGCCTCCGAAGAGGGCTTGTGCCTCCGAAGAGGGCTTGTGCCTACGAAGAGGGCTTGTGCCTCCGAAGAGGGCTTGTGCCTCCGAAGAGGGCTTGTGCCTCCGAAAAGGGCTTTTGCCTCCGAAGATGGCTTGTGCCTCCGAAGAGGGCTTGTGCCTCCGAAGAGGGCTTGTGATTGCCTGGAAGTTACTTTCTCATGGTCAGAGGTCTACGGGGCAAACGCAAGTTGCTTGATTGGATGTTTGCTTGCACAAACGATCGCAATTAACTAACAAGGTGCCCCTTTGGTAGTCCCACCGATCTTTTTGATTGAGTAAAGCACTCCCATTTATTGGCGTGCCTCGTTAGAGGGCTTTGGTTGGTTGGTGTGCCAGGTAGGTTGCGTCTCAGGGGCGAGTGGATCCACGGGACGGACATACGCTACCTGGTCGGATGCATCACGACCAGTTAGCGAGGGTCTTGTTCCTTCTGATTGGGAAGGCGTCCCTTTAGTGGATCTCCCGGCCTTCCTATTGAGAGGCATACCTCCCTTTGTCTGCTTCTTTGTTTGCTTGGCGATTTTCTTTCATCATCTGCCCATTAGTGATCTCTTATCATCATTTCCAAGCACATCTTTTTTCCTTTTGCGAGTAAATTGCTTCATCCGAAGGAGTGTACTTCACTGTTGAATGACTTCACGAGACAAACGCGAGTTATCTAGTTGGATGCCCGTTCAAAACGACAATCTTAACTAGTGAACAAAGGTTTGTCCCAGTGAAGTCACCAACTTTTTATGTGAAGTTTTCCTTGCGCAGGATTTGAGTTTGGAATTTTTGTTGTTTGGTTTTTGTGCAATAGCTGATTTATAGAGGTCGCTTAGCTTTGTGATGAGCAAGCCTTGTTATAATGTCCTGCAATTTTGAATCGATATTTTAGCGATACATTTAAAGTATTTACATATCGAAATAAAACAGGCATTATGAAATAATAAAGAACACAAGATTTATAGTGGTTCGGCCAAGAATTGGGCCTACGTCCACTTTATAGCTTTTATTCATTTACATTGATTTACAATGTTTCACAATACAACTGATACATTCATCATCATTTTACAATTTTGAGCAGAGCTCTTTTCAAGTAAAATAAGGGCGCAAATGGTTGCTGTTCCAGGCCCTAGGAATTGGATCTCCTTCAACAGTTATGAGTTTGAAAGTGCCATCAAGAAGTTTAGTGCCTATGACATATGGCCCTTCCCAGTTTGGCCCAAACACACCAGTTGCTGTCATGATCCTTTTCAAAACCAAGTCTCCGATTTCAAAGCTGCGTTGGCGAACTTTGGAGTTGAAATGCCTGGCTATTCTCTGCTGATGAGCTGAAACTCTGAGCCTAGCTTCCTCTCTTTTCTCATCAAGAAAATCAAGCGCTTCAAGTTGCAGTTTTTCATTTTCGGTTTCATTGAAATGAACTCTTCTATGTGAAGGAACCTCTACTTCTACTGGAATCATTGCCTCAGATCCGTATGCCAGTTAAAATGGAGTGTGCCCAGTCGCAGTTTTGTGAGTAGTTCTCTACGCCCATAGTGCTAATGGAAGCTTATCAACCCAACCACCTTTTGCTTTTTCAAGTTGCTTTTTGATAGTTGACTTGATGATCTTGTTAACTGCTTCCACTTGCCCATTTGCCTGCGGATGAGCCACTACTGAGAAGCTTTTTCGAATTCTGAACCGTTTGCAAAAATCCTGGAATTCTTCACTTTCAAATTGAGTGCCGTTGTCGGTGATTATCTTCTGTGGCACACCATATCTGCAAATGATATTCTTCGTTACAAAATTTATCATCTTTTTAGAAGTGATGGTGGCCAAAGATTCAGCTTCGGCCCACTTGGTGAAATAATCAACGGCAACAATAGCATATTTAATTCCTGATTTAGCAATCGGTAAAGGTCCAATCAGGTCTATTCCCCAAATGGCAAAGGGCCATGGGCTGACCATCTGTGTGAGTTCGGTGGAAGGCGCTCTTGGGATTTTTGCAAATCTTTGGCATTTGTCGCACTTCCTGGAGTAAGTTGCAGCATCTCGATTAACATCCGGCCAGAAATACCCATATCGAAGAATTTTCTTTGCGAGCGTTTGACCACCTGAATGATCTCCACATTCTCCTCCGTGTACCTCTGCTAAAATTGTCTTAGCTTCTTCCTTGGTTACACATCGAAGTAAAGGCATTGAGAATCCCCGCCTGTACAACCGACCATCTTGAATTACATATCTTGATGCTTTTCTTAACAGCTTTAGACGTTCTTTGGAGTTTTCTGGTAATGAACCATTGAGAAGATACTCTTTGATTGGAGTCATCCATGACTCATGCTCTGGATACGTAGCCATGATCCAATCAACATCCATTTCATTAATGCTTGGAGCCGATAGAACTTCCACAGGAACTAATCCCAGTAACTGAGCTTCCCCGGAACTAGAATACTTTGCCAAAGAATCTGCCTTCATATTTTCCTCCCGAGGTATGTGGCTTATTGAATAGTGATCAAAATCATTGAGAAGTTCGGAAGTTTTAGTCAAATATGCAGGCAAATTCCCTCCTTTGGCTTGAAATTCTTTCTTCACCTGGCAAACAATAAGCTGAGAATCACTGAAAATCTGTATCACTTTGATATTTAATTCCTTGGCGATTCTCAATCCGGCAATAAGGGCTTCATATTCTGCCTCATTGTTTGTCGAAGGAAATTCTAGTCTCAATGCATAACATAGTGATCGTCCTTCGGGAGTTTCGAGCACAACTCCTGCCCCAGAACAATAATCATTTCTCGAGCCATCAACATACAACTTCCACTGTATCAGAATGCAGTCAGTTGTTTCTTCCTTACTGTCACCTTTGTCAGTGGATTCTGCAATGAAATCTGCTAAAGCTTGTCCGTTAATTGCTCTTCGGGGATGGTAAGTGATGTCATATTGGCTGAGTTCTATGTTCCATTTCAAGAGACGACCCGAAGTTTCAGGATGATACATGACTTGCTTCAAAGGCTGATCAGTCAGGACCTTGATAGGATGAGATTGAAAATAGGGCCTCAACTTCCTGGAAGCGATTAGCAGACAATAAGCAAGTTTCTCTATCTTTGAATAATTCATCTCAGCCCCAGCGAACCGTTTGCTGATGTAGTAAACCGGATGTTGTATTTTCATATCTTCTCGTACGAGTGCTGCACTTAAAGCATGGGATGAAATTGCCAAATAGATGAAGAGGTCTTCACCATCACTAGGCTTGGAGAGGACCGGGGGAGTTCTCATATGATGAATCAGTTGATCGAAAGCATTCTGACATTCAGGAGTCCATTCGAAATTTTTCTTTCCTTTCTTTAGAGCATCAAAGAAGGGAATGCATTTGTCTGTGGCCTTAGAAATGAAGCGACTAAGAGCGGCAACTTTTCCATTGAGGCTTTGCAGTTCTTTCTTTGTTCTAGGGGCTTTAAATTCTCTTAGAGCTGTGATTTGAGCAGGATTGGCCTCGATGCCCCTAGCGCTTACGATGAAACCCAGGAATTTCCCAGACTCTACTCCGAATGAACATTTCAATGGATTGAGCTTCATTCCGTACTTCCGAAGAATTGAGAACATTTCTGCCAGATGATCCATGTGGTCTACTGCTTTCTTTGACTTTACTAACATATCATCAACATAGACTTCCATCGTTTTGCCAATCTGAGGCTTGAACATAGCGTTGACAAGTCTTTGGTATGTTGCCCCAGCATTCTTTAACCCGAATGGCATGACTTTGTAACAGTAGAGTCCCACATCTGTAATAAAGCTTGTGTCCTCCTGATCTGGTTCATTCATCATAATCTAATTGTATCCGGAATAGGCATCCATAAAAGATAACAACTCATGTCCAGCCGTCCCATCTACTAGTTGATCGATTCTAGGCAACGGGAAGCAGTCTTTGGGGCAAGCTTTGTTCAGATCTGAGAAATCAATGCATACTCTCCACTTTCCATTTGCCTTCTTAACCAGTACTGGATTTGAAACCCAATTTGGATAAGTGGATTCTTTGATGAAATTATTCTCTAAGAGGCGATCTACCTCTTCCTTTAAAGCTGCTGACCTTTCTAGACCTTGAGTTCTTCTTTTCTATTTTACTGGTGTGAATTTCGGATCGACATTCAGAGTGTGAACAGCAATTGTTGGAGAGATTCCGCACATATCAGCATGACACCAAGCGAACACGTCCAGATTTGCTTTTAAAAATGATATCAGTGTATTTTGAACTGTTGTACTTAGTTGCGAACCCACATTAAGTACTTTATTTGGGTCTTTGGAGTCGACAGGTATTGGTACCGTAACTTCCACAGGCACCACTCTATTTTCCTCTGCACTGGATTTTCTGGGGTCCATTTCTCGCCTTGCACCACTATGCTCACCAGTGCAGGGGCCACCCTGTATTTGCTATAAGGTTGGGTTTTTGATGCGGAGGGGAGCTGCCGCATCTTTACCCATCTCTCTCTTTCTGGCTTCTCGAAGCTCTATAAGATAACATTCACGTCCAGCATTTTGATCTCCCTTGATGACACCAACACCATTTTCTGTAGGAAACTTCATAGTTAGGCACCACGGGGCCAAAATGGCCTTGAATGCAGCTAGAGCTGGCCTGCCTAGGAAAGCATTGTAGGCAGAAAATCCATCAACAATCACAAAGGTTTGTTTTCGAGCTACCCTTTTCTGCCCTTCACCAAGTTCCACGAACAAATCGACAGTTCCGATTGGTTGCTGTGGTTCCCCAGTGAAACCCACGATCTTTTGTGATGAAGCCTGAACGTCGGTCATTGGGATCTTCATCTGGTCAAATGTTTTCTTGAAAAGTATATTGCAGGAAGCACCGCAATCAATGAGTACTCGTCTTACTATTGCTGGCCCAATTCCTGCAGAGATAACTAAGGGATCTATGGTGGGAGCTTCAATACCAATAGAATCCCTAGCCTTGAACAAAATATCATTATCTGAAATCTTTTGCTGTTTTAGGGGTGCAGTATTTTCTACAGCAAAAACATCTTCTTCTGCCGAGATATACTTCAAAGCATGAGCATATCGTTCCATCTCACCCTAGCTTTTGCCTGCTGGGTGTGGGCCCCCTGAAATGACGTTGATAACGGGCCTCTCAGATTCTTGTGCCGCAGCACCTTTACTTGAGCCTGACGGCTGATTAGAGGGTTGTTGTCTCTGAGTAGACGAAGATGGATCACTTCTGTTTTTCTTGACATATTGTTGCAGCTTGTTTTCTCTCAATAATTCTTCAATTAAGCTCTTTAAGTGGCGACAGTCATTGGTATCATGACCGGGTTGGTTGTGAAAACGGCAGAACTTTCCATTTCTCATAGCGCCCTTTCCCGGTTTTATCTCAACCGGTTTGGGATAATCCACAGCATCCTTGGTGGCGAAGAAGATATTTTCCAGAGTGTCGGTCAATGGAGTGAAATCTGAGGGTTTGAAGAAGCGAGGTTTCTTTGTATCCTTTTGTTTCTTCCCCTCGTGATTTTCCCTTTTCTGACCTCCGGAATCTTTCTTTTCCGAAGCGGCAGTATTATTTTCCACCTTTGCTGCCACCACCTTCATTGACGCTGGAAGATTTTCCAAGCGTATGAATTCATCAGCTTTCTTGTAGAATTTCTCGAGAGAGTTTGGCTCTTTCATCTTCAGCCATTTTCCAAATTCGCTCGATTTGTCGATAGCACGCATCAAATAGGTCAAGATCATTCGTGGCTCTGCGTTATCAACTTCTGCCAGAGCTATATTGAAACGGTTCAGGAATGATTTAATAGGTTCTCCCGGATTCTGTTCAAGACTGGATAATGACATTATGTCCTTTGCCTTTGAAGCGTATAGCCTGAATTGCTCTTTGAATTTTCGGGTTAGATCAGAAAACTGATCTACAGATCGGACAGGAAGCTTGGTAAACCAGAGAAGTGCCACTCCTTCTAAATAAACTAGGAAATATCGGCACTTTATTTCGTCGGTTGCTCTCGCACCGGTCATATGCCAGTCGTACTTATACAAGAATTGGTTTGGATCACTTGTTCCCCGATAAGCAGGAATGGTGGGGGAACAAATTTTCTAGGAAATTCAGCCTTTAGAATCTTCTCGGTAAATGGAGTCTTGCTTGGCGCGAATCCCCATTCACTCTCATCTTCACCTCTCTGCATGCTCTCTTTCATTATTTGCTTAATCATGCCAGAAAGATATTCCTCATTGTTCAAAGATTTTGCGGAGTAGACTTCTGCCATTTTCTCAGATGTTTGCCCGGGCAGATTTTCGTGGAAAATTGGCGATGGTCTAGATCCTTCAGCTCGGAGGGGTGCCCCTTCAGCAGCACCTGATCCCCCCTGAGGAATATTCCTCCCTTCGGAGTTGCGAAGAGCATCAGCGGTGTTTTCTTCATTACCCACTGGTCTTTGGTTGGCACCAAGCAAAGCATTCAGTTTTTCCATCATCAGATTGTTTTGAGTCTCAATCTGCTGGTATAGTCCGGATACAGCAGCGTCTAGCTCCTCTCGCGTCACCCCGACGCTTGGAGCTGCTTGATTTGGTGAAGCAGAGGTGGTGGTATCATCATGAACATTTTCAGATCTGACAACCTTTCGTTTCCTTCCAGGAGCCATTATGTCTGATAGACTTCTGGTTCTGTAGGAAATCTTTTCAACAAACTTGTGTGAAGCAATGATGGATGGTAGCCTGAGTTGGGTTCTCAGTGAAAGCACCAAAATGTTAACGTTAAAATATGAACGATAACACCCGGTGTGTGTAATAAGATCGTGAAAGCACCACCCGTGTGACGGGAACAGAAATTAAGCAGGAAAATAGCAGAAATGCAGTAAATGAACAACAGATTTATAGTGGTTCGGCCCGTAATTGAGCCTACGTCCACTTTATAGTCTCTTATTGCTGATTCGGTTACAATTTGATACAAATCTCTTCAGGAAACAGTACAATTCGATCGCAAGAAACAATCTAGACTACTAGCTCAATCTTTGACGGTGAAACTCGATGAATCCATATCGGATGTGAGGAATTTCTCTCGAAGATTGTTGTAGTGTCGCGAATGCTTGGAGGATCCTTGATTACTGAATGAATGAAGAGTTCGACGGAGTAACAGCGCTGTAGAAATGATTTGCCAAAAGTCCCCTTCATGTTGGAAGTGGTGGCCTATTTATAAGAGCAGATTTCTGAGCTTTCGATTTGGCCAAGTCATGAGTCGTGGCCGACTCATGGTAAGTCGTGACTCGTATTCGACTTATGATGTCTCGTGGGCGCCATATTTGGTTCATCTTGTGGCTCAGTTGGAAGACAAATGCTAACTCGTAGCCGACTCATCAGATCAAAGTAGCTCAGGCACGGGCTTTGGATTTTAGCTTGATAGCCTTTAAGTCGTAAGCCTGATGAGTCGTAATACCTCATGAGTCGTAAGTCTTCATGAGTCGTAAGTCTTCATGAGTCATAAACCTGATGAGTCATAGATCCAATGAGTCGTAAGGCCTTATGATTCGTAAACCCCATGAGTCGTAAGACCTCATGGGTCGTAAGTCCCCATGAGTCGTATAGACCTTGACTCGTTGAACCGTCTGGACCATGAGTCGTAGCAAGCTTATCTCGTAAGACCATGAGTCGTATACTCCTTATCTCGTAAGACCATGAGTCGTATACTCCTTATCTCGTATGACCATGAGTCGTATACTCCTTATCTCGTAAGACCATGAGTCGTATACTCCTTATCTCGTAAGACCATGAGTCGTATACTCCTTATCTCGTAAGACCATGAGTCGTATACTCCTTATCTCGTAAGACCATGAGTCGAAGAAACTTAAGGGTTAACATTTTTCATCTCATCGTGCTGATCTCTATAGTATATTTATTTGTGCATTTCAACACCCGGTACACGGAGAAATCGACAAAATGATTAATGGTACCAGTATCTGTTTTGTGCCTCTTGGTTTTCTTGTGTCCCTTCTTGTATCAACCGTTTAATCAATAGACACAAGAAATTAATATTTTTCAGTTTTTAGCTTTTTTTATTCCATTGGCTTTTACTATTCCCAACGTTAAATTACATCTACTATTTCATTCCTAATTATTTACTCTCTCTCAATTTTTTCTCTAACCTCTTTGTTTCTGAAGATAGCATCGTGAAAAAATAATATTATATATTATAGTTTGTAAATAATCAAAATCTGTTGGTTTGCCTTTTGCCGATAAAAACTGATCTTCCATCCTATATTTTACCTGAGAATTTACACACACACACACACAGATATATATATATATATATATATATATATATTCGAGAACCTGCTTGCTTCCATAGGCCGATCCACCTTCTTCCTCCGACCTTCCACCCACTCTGCCTTATTCCCGCTCCAAGCATGGCCCCTGCTGCATCCTTCGGTCGATCTCCACCCATGCTCCACGTCAGGACACTACCATGGATACCGAGTCAACCACCATCAGCTTGCCCCTTCGTTTGCAACCCACCACAGCCCTTGCAACTACCTTAACCACATGACCAAACAGCCCTCCTTCTCCGCCATGCTCCTCCCCTCTCAAGCTTTCACGACTGAACTTACTTATCTCTCCACTTTGAAATTATGTAATGGAATTCACGTATATGTTGCACGGTAGCCGGCTCTGACCAAACCCACACCACCTCACAACCGAGACCAAGCATGTCCCACCTCTTTATATATTATAAAATAAATATTCGTAAGCATATATATTTTGTTTTGAACTTGTGCTCATCTGCTTGTGTTGCCATCAAGTTGCTCTGCAGTTGTTCGTTGTGGAGCCGTTCCTGTTTTTGTGCTCGTCTGCTTGTGTTGCCAAACATTATTGTTGTCATCTTTCCCTTTGAACCCATGTCATTCCTCGCCTTTAGCCATGGACAAGCACCACTCTGCCACCTAACCTCGCCTCAGCCTCCACTACTTCAACCACTTGACAGCCATGCAATAGTCCCTCGCCATTAGCAGCCGTCTGTTCTGATTTTATATAAATATTGTTTTATAAATATTGTTTCAAGTATTCCTTTTTATTATATATATAGATATTTTGATTTTAAATACGTGTGTTTTAAATTTGATATTGATTTTTAAATATATATATAAATATTTTATGTTAATATGGGTTTTAAATTTAATATTGATTTTAAAATATAATGAAGGCTCATATATGTTATATATACATTGCATATATCTGTGGTATATACACATTGTGTCAGATGTTATGTATAGCTTGTCTTTATGTTTGCTTTTGAACCTCCCTCCAATTCACATTATCTTCACTTACCAGAATTTCTTTTTCCACTGCTTATTCATGTGATATATATATATATGTTAATGCTAAAAATGTACGCTAACACCTCAGTGTGAGTTGTGATATAGCAAAAGCACCACCCGTTGGTACGGGAACTAAAAGCAAGCAGAAAATAGCAGAAAATAGTAAAGAGGCAACAATTTTTATAGTGGTTCGGCTCAAAGTCAAGCCTACGTCCACTTAATCTCTTTTATTACTGATTTGATTACAAATTTTACAATAATTCTTTTATTACAACACAATTAAGACAGGTAGTTAGAACATTGATGCAGAAAAGCTCTTTGAATTCATGTTGAATGAACTTAATCTTTTCCGAAGGTTCTTTGAAGTTTCTTTTGCATTTGAAGTGTTGGAGCAAGTGTAGAAGTCGTGAAAACGGCAAAGTCTTGGCACTCCTAGAAAATCATCCCCCTCCCTAGTGTGGAGTAGGCGGGGTATTTATAGGAGAAGTTGGGCTTAGGTCTGCCATGTTATAGGTCGTGAGCGACCTAGGGAGTTGCGACCTAAGAGCGATCCCGAGGTAGCATAAGTCGTTAGCGACTTAATGGAGCCATCCTGGACGAGATATATGCTGTCAGCGACTTAGCATGTGTAGCACAAGAGTTATTTCGGCTTGCTAAGGTCATAAGCGACCTAATGGAAGAGGCAGTGCGCATACGGCTTAACTCTGAAGCTTGCTAGGTCGTTAGGTCGCTCTTTCCTTAACTCGTTAGGTCGTTGCCTTCATTGAGTTGCTAGGTCGTTAACCCGTTGAGTCGTAGGAGTCTTTAGGTCGCTAGGTCGCTGGAGCTCCTTAAGTCGTTGAGTCGTGCCATATTGAGCCGCTCTGTGCTTTCGGTTGTTAAGTCGTTTATGCCTTGGATACTTAAGTCGCTTATTCCCTTAGGTCGTTGAGTCAAATAGGTCGCTAAGTTGTGTATAAGAGAGGTGTTAACACTTGCCCCTCGAAGTATATGCCTATGGGCTAGGTCGTGTGCTTCGATGCCTCTCAACTAGCGCCATCCTGAGTCGCTAAGTCATGAGCGACTTATGAGAGAGCTAGGTCGTTCGCGCCGATTCGAGTTCCATAGCCCCTGTATATAAGTCGCTTAGGTCGCTCCTTCTTCTCTTCACCTGCTCTAACACTCTAACCCGCCATTGAAGAATCTCCGAGCTCTCGAAGACGAATTCAAACTAACTAGTCATCGATCATCTTCACCATCACATTACGTAAGTGAATCCGATCATTATCCAACAACGACCATCACCGAATCATGAATCCCCCATTTTCCGATCCTAATCTGATTTCATGTGCCGTATTTCACCACGAGTCATGTTACGATCGATCATCGATCGTCATTGGATATGTTGTCATTGTAATTCATGAGAACACAGCAGTGCATCGGATCTATGATGGATCTGAGGCGATTTGAATCGGTCTTAGATGATTTGGCGGTGTGGAGAGATGATGGATTTCATTGTGGAGATGCTAGCGGGTTATCGGGTTACGAGTTAACGGGTTAGCGAGTTAGGCGAGTTGTTGAATGAAGAGGAGTTAGCGGGTTAAGGAGAGTTAGGAAGTGCCCGACTTAGGAGCTTCGAACAACCTAGGACTTAGCAGTTTGGACATGAATCTCACGACCTAATTTAACCCACAGCATAGCTTTAACTCATAGGAACATGACTGGTGAACTCCATAACTCGAGCAGAGCGACTTAGGAAGCCCGACCTATGTTAAGTCATTTGGACATGATCTGGACGACCTAAAGAGTCCCGAGCTAACTTAAGTCGTTCCTACGACTTAAGGAAAGAACAGGACTTGAACACTTGTAGACTTTGACAGAAATTGATTGAATTTCCAACTTGAACTGCCAGAACGAACTGCTTAAACTTGTTGCACTCTTTCATTGATTGTATTAACTTTTAAGCTAACAACCTGTTAAATACAACATTTGCAGAAAACTAGGACGAATATACTCATCATCGACTGCCCACATCGAGTGATGGATTAGGTCAAAGAGATAATATTTTGTTTAAGTAAAATAATATGAATCTAATTAAAAATGAAATGCTGTGAATCAACTGACTTAAATGAAGCATCAACGCAAAATTCATACAGTTATAACTGCTTATCGCTGAATATTATCTGCATTGATACTACACTTAATTTTGATCCAATAACAAGCCTTGAATCTTCCTGAATTGACGTGTGCCAACCAGTATTATTTCAAGTTGTACTTTATTTACTTGTTATTTCAGTAGCTTTGCACAACACTTCACACGCTTTTAGGAAACGTGCACCTTCATATTTGAATATCCAGTTCCTTATGTAGAATGGCTTCTCAACAAGTGCGAGAAGAGATAGTAGAGCGGACCGATGTGGTTTTCCCAATTGCTGACCCTTTGGAGAATCCTCCAGAAAGAGTTTCAACTACATTGAACCAACGGGCTTTTCGCCAGCTATGTATTCAATTCGGCATTGCTGAAGCGGATGCTCTGCTTCCTGGGGTAAATGACACTGCCGATAGGCCGCCACCTGGCTTCATTGCAATCAATCGTCAAATGTGTCTGAGTGGAGCTATTCCCCCCTTCAACGATTTTCATAGAACAATCCTCCTTCAACTAACTATTTCTCCATTCCAATTGCACCATAATGGCTATGCCATTTTGATGGGGTTGTGCGTACTATTTAGGAGGACGCTTAACCGCCTCCCAAGCTTCGAGGAGATCTGCTATTTGTGTTCATTCGGGAGGAACAAAGATCACCCTTCCATTATTCTTGTAAGGAGCGCAAGAAACCGCAAGCTGATTACGAATCTACCGGAGAGCGCTCACGGGTTTTTAAACCAGTTCTTCTTTGTCCGTTGCCCCCCCGGATTCTACGGTATCTGGAGAGTAGGAAGTAAGAGTACCTATCTCCGTTTACTTTATTTCTGAGCCTTTCAAAATTCGAGTCCTCAAGTGCTAACTTCATTCTTTACTTTTGCAGCACTTCCTCCTCCCTCTAAAGATTCTAGTCACAAATCGACTTTCGAAAGATTGAGTGTCGTAGCTATCAATGAGAGAAGTATTAAGTTTCTACAGAAGAACGAATTTTTGCACTAATTCGGACTCTTGCACTCTTTTCGATCCATTCAGTCTAGTGATGCCCCCAGTTCTCAAGCAGAAGCGTCAGATGCCCCAGCCTGCGCA
Organism: Allium fistulosum; assembly: GCA_030737815.1. Taxonomy (NCBI): domain Eukaryota; kingdom Viridiplantae; phylum Streptophyta; class Magnoliopsida; order Asparagales; family Amaryllidaceae; genus Allium; species Allium fistulosum. Next base: position 414,630,074 of record CM060907.1, on the reverse strand, counting down.
GAGGAATTCGCACCGAAGGAACCAATTGTAGAGACTTCATTAGTGAAATGCTCCAGTTCCGCTGACGGTATGGGGTTATCTGGCAAATCTAAACTTCCCCCAGTTATTGAAGAAGAGGAATTTCCTCAACATTCTAGGAAGGCTACTAGAGAAGCTGATGAGGGAGCTGAGATAGAAAGTTCCGTTACGAAGAGTGTAAAACATGCTGAAGAAGGCACTACTAATATGACCCATTCCATTGGGCATAATGGTGATGATATCTTTGGAGGACTGAGCGATCTTATGGTGACTTCCCATGAGCTCTTTAAAGATGACACCACCATTTCTAAGCTTGTTTCTCCAGCAATCGAAGCGACAACCGTCCTGCGGTCAATTCCATCAACCCAAGAGTTGACTCCTGCTGCAAAAGCCGACATCACTCCTAACCCAAAGGGTGGTTTGTAGCTTGACGCGCGTAGTTCGCACGCCACACACACACTTAGGATTTTTGGCAATTATGCGCACTTAGCTTCTTTATTTCGAAGATTTCTAAATTTTGTCTCTTCTTCACTTTCAGGTTCTCCCATGGGACGCAACAGCTCATATTACGATGACTTTCAACGCTATGCGAGGCGTGATTCTTATGACCCCAGGCGCTATCTTCCTGCCCCTAGGGGGGACTGATGAGGAAACAGAAGCTAGGAAAGCTCACGAAAGGCAGGCTTGTGAGGTGCGTTATGGAAGAAGAGACGACCGACATGACTCTTACCAGAGGGATGATGACTCCCATAAGAGAAAGTCTCATGACGATAAGGGGAAGAGTCATTTAGTTGAAGATTCAAGCAAGCGAGCCAAGCTCAGCAAAAAGTCTACATCTGAAATCTCTAAACTGCCCGTTGCTTCTATCTCTCTAGACATCCCTTCTAGCTCTCCTGCCCTTAAAAGAGCTGAAATTCAAGCAATCATTAATAGGCCTCCTTATCAAGTTGAGAAGCCTCTGTCTGCACTCCAAAGCCGATTTCCTCATTGGTGTTTGAAAGGAGTACGTTTCGATCTGGACTTGGTTCCAATTGATAAACAGACCATGTTAAGAAATCTCGACGCTGTCAAGCTTGATATTGAAAGAATGTCCGGCTGGCAAAAACTAGTTAATGAGCTTCAAAGAGTAAATCGTTTAAATCTCGAGGCTATGCTGACAATGGAAAGCGAAAAGTCTGAGTGGCAAAAAGTTCTTGATCGGCATGATACGGAGATGAAGAACATCACCTCCTATAACGAGGAACTTGAGGCTGAAATCAAGAAGCTTAAAGATGATCTTGCCACCTCTCCCACTTCTTATACTAAAAAGGAAGAGGTTCTTCAAAAGCAAGTAAGAGACGCCCACGCTACTCAACGAGATGCTGAGGCTAAACTTGAGGCGGAGCGGAAAATCATGGAAATCTACCGCAATGATGCTGCTCAGCTGTGGGAAAAGACTAACTCCCAAGATTTGGAGATTACAATGTTAAAGGCACATCTTTCTAAGGCTGAAAAGGAGCGTAACGAGGCCATCGCTGGAAAAGCAACAGCTGAACACTCTCATGAGGCGACTAAGGCCAACGTTAGCTCCACTCTATTCGAGTTTTATGTTCTCAGCGTCTTGGGGCATGGCAGTCTTTCATTTTTGGGCCCAAAGTATGAGGTTACCCTGGCTGAAGTGTGGGAGACAACAGTTGAAATGCTTAGAGACGCTGGCTACGCTGAGGAGGATCTTGAGGCTTATTATGTGGATGAGGAGGGTCGTGCCGCCCTTGCCAGAGGGAAAGAACAACTTGCCAAGGAACGAGCCGAAGCAGCGGAAGGAGAGCATCTAGGGAAGGCACCTTTGGCCGACCCAACTCGTCCTTTGGCTTCGGTCGACATTGATATTATTAGCTCCAGTTCCCACTCTCTGCCTCCTGCCAATGCCGAAACCGAAACTACAACTGCTCATGCCGAAGACGAGGCCCAAGAAGACACCAAAGCCCAAGATTTTGAAATTGACGTGATAAAGCCAATCTCTCCAGGTAACTTCAACACTGATCCAGCTCAAGTGGACTACTCGTTTGCTTCACATGAGCTCGATGAACTTCTTGCTTATTACTTAAGCCTCGAAATGCCACTATCTCCTCTCTTTGCGAGGAATACTGATGTTTAACTTTTCTTCTTCTGTAGTGAAAACAACAAGCGTTGTACAGGCTTCGCCTCCTCCAGCTGTTGCCCCTCCACCTCTTCAAGTTACTCCTTCTTCAACTTCTCAACCGAGGTCGCAAGAAAAACAAATAGGAGCTCTTCAAGGCATGGATGACCCGGCCGCTTCACAAGAGCAGAAAGCTGAAGAACTTGAGGAGGGTGAGAGGACCCCGGAGAAATTTACTGCCGATGATACAAAGCTGATTGATCTTATCACTACGGGCAGCGAATCTTCTTCAAAGAAGAGGGGAAAGCGTGGAATTTCAAAGAAAAAGAAGGGCACTTCTGCTAGCGATGAGAAAGCGGAAGTGGACCCAATTGCACCTCTTTCTCCTTCTTCCCCGACTCGTTCAGGCCGACTCAAGAAGTTAACCATTATGCCAGGAGAGGGCTCCAACGGTGGCGGGAAGAAGAAGTAATGAGTCTAGTTTTATCCTTCTTGTTCTGTTTTTTTGCGTTTTGCTTGTATCTAAAGATTTGTATTGACCAGAGATTGTGCGGGTACCGGCCCCCGCTTTTTGAAACATGCACATGTATACAAATCTTTTCTAGTATGGAATAGAATGACTCTTTTTACTTGTACAATCTTTTGTCTGTATTTGTGAATGCATTTATTCCTTATTTTCGCACAAGTTTCTTTATTTTCTTTGTATGATACTGCAGTGAGCTCGTGGTATGCTGCTTGAGCGTTGCTTTTATTAATGTAGCTATATTGCCCCCATACCACGGCTTATAGCAATCTTCTCCATTTTGAAAAGACTTGTACTCTTACTCTAGAGAATAATTCTTCCATTTTTAGGAAATATTATTTTGCTCTAGTAGAGTGTGCCTTGTATCGGAGAAGTATATATATATATTTTTAAAAAAAAGTTTTTACACTTCAACTTTCGGAGATGGTCACTTTTATTTTTGAGAAGTGGATTCCCCTACGCGGTGAAGCGGGCCTCCGAAGAAGGCTTTGATTTGTTTGCCAGAAAGTTATATCTCATCGCTAAGTGGGTCCACTGGACATGCGTCAGCTGCTTTATCGGATATTTGTTTGCACAAACGATCGTGAGTAGTTAGTTGCGGCCTAGAAACTTCTTTTTGAGAAGGTGCCCCTTCGGTGGTACCATCAACGAATTTTTCAAGAGATAACATTTCATTTTTGGGCATGTCTCGTTAGAGGGCTTTATTTGGCACTTCAACTTTTTTGGGGAAGAATGTTCTCATTATGGAGAAATTGATTTTCCCTTGAGAGTAGAAGTGTGCCTCCGAAGAGGGCCTTTTTTTTGCCTGAAATTTACTTCTCACAGTTAAATGGATCCACGGGGCGGACGCAAGCTACCTAATTGGATGTTCGTTTGTACGGACGATCACAATTTGTTAGCAAGGGCCTAGTGCATTCATTTTGAGAAGGTGCCCCTTTGGTGGTTCAACCAACCTTTTTGTTTGAGAAAAACATTTCATTTTTCAGCGTGCCTTATTGGAGGGCTTTGTTTAGCACTTCAACTTTTTTGGGGAAGAATGTTCTCATTATGGAGAAATTGATTTTCCCTTGAGAGTAGAAGTGTGCCTCCGAAGAGGGCTTTTTTGTTTGCCTGAAAGTTACTTCTCACAGTTAAATGGATCCACGGGGCGAACGCAAGCTACCTAATTGGATGTTCGTTTGTACGGACGATCATAATTTGTTAGCAAGGGCCTGGTGCCTTCAATTTGGGAAGGTGCCCCTTCGGTGGTTCCACCAACCTTTTTGTTTGAGAAAAAAATTTCATTTTTCGACGTGCCTCGTTGGAGGGCTTTCTTTGGCACTTAAACTTTTTTGGGGAAGAATGTTCTCATTATGGAGAAATTGATTTTCCCTTGAGAGTAGAAGTGTGCCTCCAAAGAGGGCTTTTTTGTTTGCCGGAAAGTTACTTCTCACAGTTAAATGGATCCACGGGGCAGACGCAAGCTACCTAATTTGATGTTCGTTTGTACGGACGATCACAATTTGTTAGCAAGGGCCTGGTGCTTTCATTTTGGGAAGGTGCCCGTTCGGTGGTTCTACCAACCTTTTTGTTTGAGAAAAAAATTTCATTTTTCGGCTTGCCTCGTTGGAGGGCTTTCTTTGGCACTTCAAATTTTTTTGGGGAAGAATGTTCTCATTATGGAGAAATTGATCTTCCCTTGAGAGTAGAAGTGTGCTTCCGAAGAGGGCTTTTTTTGTTTCGTTTGCCAGGAAGGTTGCATATCACAGTTAAGTGGATCCACGGAGCAGACGCAAACTACCTAACTGGATGTTTGTTTGCACAAATGATCACAATTAACTAGCAAGGGCCTGGAACCTTCACTTTGGGAAGGTGCCCCTTCGGTGGTGCCACCAACTTTTTTTGTTGAGAGACAAAATTCCATTTTGGCTGTTTTTGTCTGCTTGCCCATGTCTTTTCACCATCTGTCCCTCAGCGATTCCTCGTTATCACCTCTAAATACATGTTCCTTTCTTTTGGAGGTTGTTTGATTTTTCCAGAGAAGTGTACTTCATTGTTAAGTGAATCCACGGGGCAGGCCCAAGCTACTTAACTGGACGTCTGTTTGCACAAACGATCGCAATCAGATAGCAAGGGCCTAGAACCTCTATGTTAGGAAGGTGCCCCTTTGGTGGAATCACCAACTGTTTGCGAGAAGCACTTCTTATGTAGGAATTGAATCTGTAATTTTTGTGGCTTGACATTTGTTTGTTGACTGATTTGTAGGAATCGCTTGGCCTTGTGATGTGTTGAATAGGTATGTTTTGCTTTGATAGCCTGCAATAATAAATCGACATTTTAGCAACATATTTAAGATATTTGCACATCGAAATGAGATAGGCATTTTATAGTAGTAGAGAACACAAGATTTATAGTGGTTCGGCTAAGAATTGGGCCTACATCCACTTTATAGTTCTTATTGTTGATTCACACTGATTTTACAATGGCTTACAATACAAGAATGATACATCCACAATCATTTTACAAATTTAAGCATAGCTTCTAAGTAAAATATGGACGCAAGTGATTGCTGTTCCAGGCTCTCGGAATTGGATCTCCTTCGACAGTTGTGAGCTTGAAAGTGCCATCAAGAAGTTTTTTGCCTATGACACATAGCCCTTCCCAGTTTGGCCCAAACACTCCTGTTGCTGTCATTACCCTTTTCAAGACTAGATTCACAATTTCAAAGCTGCGTTGGCGAACTTTAGAATTGAAGTGCATGGCTATCCTTTGCTAATGAGCTGCAACTCTGAGCTCAGCCTCTTTCCTTCTTTCATCAAGCAAGTCAAGTGCTTCAAGTTGCAGCTTTTCATTTTCAGCTTGGTTGAAATGAATTCTCCTGTGTGAGGGGACCTCTATTTCCACTGGAATCATTGCTTCTGATCCATATGCTAATGAGAATGGAGTGTGCCCAATCGCAGTTTTGTGGGTAGTTCTATATGCCCAAAGTGCTAGTGGCAGCTTATCGACCAACCACCTTTTGATTTTTCCAGATGTTTTTAGATGGTTGATTTGATAATTTTGTTTACTGCTTGCACTTGCCTGTTTGCCTGCGGATGAGCCACTGCTGAGAAGCTTTTTTGGATCTTGAATCGCCTACAAAAGTCTTGGAATTCTTCGCTTTCGAATTGGGTACCATTGTCTGTGATTATCTTCCGAGGCACACCATACCTGCAAATGATATTTTTAGTCACAAAGTTTATCATCCTTTTAGAGGTAATTATAGCCAATGGTTCAGCTTTAGCCCATTTAGTGAAATAATCAACAACAACAATAGCATATTTGATTCCGGACTTGGCAATCGGCAAAGGCCCAATAAGATCTATCCCCCAAATGGCGAATGGCTATGGACTGACCATCTGTGTTAGCTCGGTGGAAGGTGCTCTTCGGATTTTTGCAAATCTCTGGCATCTGTCACACTTTCGGGAGTAGCTAGCAGCATCTCGATTAATATCTGGCCAAAAATACCCATAGCGGAGAATTTTCTTTGCAAGAGTTTGGCCACCTAAATGATCCCCACACTCTCCTCAGTGCACCTCAGCTAAAATTGTCTTAGCCTCTTCCTTGGTTACACATCGGAGCAATGGCATCGAGAATCCTCGTCTGTACAAATGGCCGTCTTGAATTACATATCTCGGGGCTTTTCTTAACAGCTTCTGGCGCGCTTTTGAGTTTTCTGGCAGGGAGCCGTTGAGTAGATATTCCTTGATCGGGGTCATCCACGACTCTTGCTCTTGAGATATAGCCATAATCCAATCAATATCCATCTCATCAGTACTTGGAGCTGACAAGACTTCCCTAGGGACCAATCCCAATAATTGAGCTTCGCTAGAGCTTGAATATTTTGCGACATAATCTGCCTTCATGTTCTCTTCGTGGGGTATATGGCTTATTGTATAATGATCAAATCATCGAGAAGCTCCCATGCCTTTGATAAGTAAGCAGGAAGATTTCCTCCTTTAGTTCGAAACTCTCTCTTGACTTCGCATACAATAAGCTGGGAATCAATGAAGATCTACAATACTTTGATGTTCAGTTCTTTAGCAATCTTAAAGCCGGTAACAAGAGCTTCATATTCTGCTTCATTATTTCTCGAAGGAAATTCTAATCTCAATGCATAGCGCAATGACCGCCCTTCGGGGGTTTCAAGCACAACCCCAGCTCCGGAATAATAGTCATTTCTTGCACCATCAACATATAATTTCCATCGGATCGGGATGTCATCAGTCACCTCTTCCTCACTGCCACCTTTATCTGTGTATTCTGCAATGAAATCTGCTAAACCTTGTCCATTGATTGCTCTTCGAGGATGGTAGGTGATATCGTATTGGCTGAGTTCAATATTCCACTTCAGAAGACGACCCGAAGTTTCAGGGCGAAATAGGACTTCCTTAAGAGGTTGATCAGTGAGGACTTTAATAGGATGAGTCTGGAAATATGGCCTCAACTTTCTAGAGGCAATCAACAGACAATAGGCGAGCTTTTCCAGCTTTGAATAATTCATCTCTGCCCCAGTGAATCTTTTGCTGATGTAATAAACCGGGCGCTGAACTTTTACGTTTTCCCATACCAATGCTGCACTGAGAGCATGAGATGAAACCGCTAAGTATATGAAAAGATCTTCACCATTTGCTGGGCTGAGAAAGTACTGGAGGCATTTCCATGTGACGAATCAGTTCATCAAAAGCTTTCTGACATTCAGGAGTCCATTCAAAGTTTTTCTTTCCTTTCTTCAGAGCGTCAAAGAAGGGAATGCATTTATCAGTGACCCTGGAAATAAACCGACTCAAAGCCGCGACTTTCCCGTTAAGGCTTTGCAATTCCTTCTTTGTTCTAGGGGCTTTGACTTCTCTTAAAGCAGTAATCTGAGCAGGATTAGCTTCGATGCCCATAGCACTCACAATGAATCCCAAGAATTTTCCGGACTCTACCCCGAATGAACATTTCAGAGGATTTAGCTTCATCCCATACTTTCGGAGGACCGCGAACATTTCTGCCAAATGATCCATGTGGTCTACTGCCTTCTTCGATTTCACCAACATATCCTCAACATATACTTCCATGGTCTTGCTAATCTGGTGTTTGAACATGGCATTAACAAGTCTTTGATAAGTTACCCCGCATTCTTTAGTCCGAAGGGCATGACTTTGTAGTAGTAAACACCAACATCAGTGATGAAGCTCGTGTCCTCCTGATCTGGCTCATGCATCATGATTTGATTATATCCTGAGTAAGCATCCATAAAAGACAATAATTCATGCCTGGCTGTTCCATCCACCAACTGATCAATCCTGGGCAACAAGAAACAGTCTTTGGGGCCTTCTTTGTTCAAGTCTGAAAAGTCGATGCATACTCTCCACTTCCCATTTTCTTTTTTAACCAATACTGGATTAGAAACCCAATTTGGATAAGTGGATTCTCTGATGAAGCTTTGTTCAAGTCTGAAAAGTCTTTGGGGCATGCTTTGTTCAAGTCTGAAAAGTCGATCTACTTCTTCTTTTAATGTTGTCGACCTTTCAGGACCTTGGGTTCTTCTTTTCTGCTTTACGGGTGTGAATTTTGGATCAATATTCAAAGCATGCACTGCGATTTCTGGAGATATTCCACATATGTCGGCATGACTCCAAGCTAATACATCCAGGTTTGCTTTCAAGAATGATATCAGCATATTCTGAACCGTCACACCGAGTTGTGAACCCACATTCAGCTCCTTGTTTGGATCATTCAGGTCAACAGGTATTGGCACCGTCACTTCCACCGGCACCACTCTAGTCTCCCCTACACTTGTTTTTTTGGGATCAATCTCTTTTCATGCGTCACTATGCTCACCAGTGCAGGGTCCACCCCGTAATTGCTATAAGGTGGGCTCTCTGATGCGGAGCGGAGCTGCCGCACCCTTACCCATTTCTCTTTTCTTTCTTTCCCGTAACTCTATGAGATAGCATTCTCGCCCGGCATTTTGGTCCCCCTTCACAACACCGATGCCATTATCAGTGGGGAACTTCATAGTCAGGCACCATGGGGCGAGAATGGCCTTGAATGCGGCAAGAGTCGATCGACCCAAGAAGGCATTGTAAGCGGAGAATTCATCAACAATCACAAAAGTTTGTTTTCGGACCACTTTCTTTTCCCCTTCTCCGAGCTCTACAAAAAAGTCAATAGTCCCAATAGGCTGTTTTGGTTCTCCAGTGAACCCAACAATTTTCTGTGAGGAAGCCTGGACATCAGCCATGGGAAATTTCATCTGATCAAATGTCTTTCTGAAGAGGACATTGCAAGAGGCACCGCAGTCAACAAGCACCCTTCTTACAATGGCTGATCCGATGCCTGCAGATATCACCAAGGGATCTATGGTATGAGCCTCAACACCAACAGAGTCTCTAGCCCGGAATATGATGTCATCGTTAAAAGTTCTTTGCTGTTTTAGGGGTGCAACATCTTCCAAGACAAAAACATTTTCTTCCGCCGGGGCATATCTCAAAGCGTGAGCATATCTCTCCATCTCACCCCAACTTCTGCCCGTTGGGTGAGGACCCCCTATGATAACATTAATGACAGGCCTCTCAGATTCCTGCGCTGTAGTCCTCTCACCTGAGTCCGATTGATGAGCAGGAACTTGCTGCCACTGAGTAGATGAGGTCGGGTCACTTCTGTTTCTCTTCACATATTGTTGTAGTCTATTCTGTCTCAACAGCTCTTCAATCAAATTCTTTAAATGGCGAAATTCATTAGTGTCGTGGCCAGCTTGATTGTGGAACCGACAGAATCTCCCATTATGAACAACATTTTTCCCAGGCTTCATCTCAGGTGGTTTGGGTATTCGACAGCGTCCTTGGTTGCGAAAAAGATATTTTCTGGAGTATCAGTTAAGGGAGTAAAATCTGAAGGTTTAAAGTAGCGAGTTTTCTTCACATCTTTCTGCTCTTTCCCACCGTCATTCTCCCTCTTCTGGCCACCAGATTCTATTTTGTTAGAAGCAACATTGTTATTCTTAACTTCAGCCATGTCTACTTTTGCTAGCACAAGAAGGCTTTCTAAGCGCAAGAATTCATCGGCCTTCTTGTAGAACTTCTCAAGTGAATTTGGCTCTTTCATCTTTAGCCATTTTCCGAATTCACTTGATTTGTCAATAGCTCGCATTAAGTAAGTCAGAATCATCCGAGGCTCTGCATTGTCAACTTCGGCCAAGGCTATATTGAAGCGGTTTAAGGAAGATTTGAGAGACTCTCCGGGGCTTTGTTCGAGGCTGGATAGTGACATCATGTCCTTAGCCTTCAAAGCATATAACCTGAACTGATCTTTGAATTTCCGAGTTAGGTCGGAGAACTGATCCACGGATCGAACTGGCAGCTTTGTAAACTAAAGCAGGACCACTCCCTCCAAGTACACAGGAAAGTATCTACACTTGATCTCATCTGTTGCTTTGGCACCTGTCATATGCCAGTCATATTTGTATAAGAACTAGTTATAATCGCTTGTCCCCCGAGAAGCTGGAATAGTGGGGGGAACAAACTTCTTCGGAAATTCAGCCTTCAGAATTCTTTCATAATTTGTCGAATCATTCCCGAGAGGTATTCCTCATCGTTTAGAGGCCCCGTGGGACAGACGTCAGCTACTTTTTCGGAAGTTTGCCTGGACAAACGTTCACGAAGAGTTGGCTGCGGCCTTGAACCTCCAGCTTGGGGAGGTGCCCCTTCGGCGGTGCCAGCTGCCCTCTGAGGAATAATTTTCCCTTGGGAATCATGGACATCCTCAGCGGTTTCTTCATTATTTTCTGGTTGCTGGTTAACTCCAAGCAAAGCATTCAACTTGTCCAACATCAAAGTGTTCTGGGTTTCCATTTGTTGATACAACCCAAACACTACAGCATCCAATTCCGCCATTGTGACTCCAACACTAGGAGCCGCTTGATTTGATGTGGGAGAAGCGTCGGTGTTGTCATAAGCATCTCCAGATCTAGTAGATTTACTTTTCCTTCCAGGAGCCATAATTTCGGATAGACTTCTGGTTCTTAAGGAGAGTCTTTCCACAAATCTTTGTGAAGCAATGATGAGAGCACCCCTGAGTTCAATTTTCTCAATGAAAGCACCAAAAATGTTAACGCTAAAAATGTACGCTAACACCCTAGTGTGAGTTGTGATATAGCAAAAGCACCACCCGTTGATACGGGAACTAAAAGCAAGCAGAAAATAGTAAAGAGGCAACATTTTTTTATAGTGGTTCGGCTCAAAGTCAAACCTACGTCCACTTAATCTCTTCTATTACTGATTTGATTACAAATTTTACAATAATTCTTCAATTACAACACAATTAAGACAGGTAGTTAGAACTTTGATGCAGAAACCTCTTTGAATTCATGTTGAATGAACTTGATCTTTTCCGAAGGTTCTTTGAAGTGTCTTTTGCATTTGAAGTGTTGGAGCAAGTGTAGAAGTCGTGAAAATAGCAAAGTCTTGGCGCTCCCAGAAAATGATCCCCCTCCCCAGTGCGGAGTAGGCGAGGTATTTATAGGAGAAGTTGGGCTTAGGTCGGCCATGTTATAGGTCGTGAGCGACCTAGGCAGTTGCGACCTAAGAGCGATCCCGAGGTAGAAAAAGTCGTTAACGACATAATGGAGCCATCCTGGACGAGATATATGCTGTAAGCGACTTAGCATGTGTAGCACAGGAGTTATTTCGGCTTGCTAAGGTCGTAAGCGACCTAATGGAAGAGGCAGTGCGCATACGGCTTAACTCTGAAGCTTGCTAGATCGTTAGGTCGCTCTTTCCTTAACTTGTTAGGTCGTTGCCTTCATTGAGTTGCTAGGTCGTTAACCCGTTTAGTCGTAGGAGTCTTTAGGTGGCTAGGTCGCTGGAGCTCCTTAAGTCGTTGAGTCGTGCCATATTGAGCCGCTCCGTGCTTTAGGTCGTTAAGTCGTTTATGCCTTGGATAGTTAAGTCGCTTATTCCCTTAGGTCGTTGAGTCGAATAGGTCGCTAAGTCGTGTATAAGAGAGGTGTTAACAATATATATATATATATATATATGAAGGGCTACTGTGTACATATTATGGCAGAAGCTTATCTATGTTGCCAGTAAATAAATATGTTGCATATGGTGGCTATATATGATTGTCGGCTGAATGGTCATATATGAACATATTCATATTTGTTCCTTCAAATATTTATAAAACAAATGTATATATATACTGCATATGTATATATTTGTTTTCATTGAATTCTCGAGCTAAATCTACTTTTGTGCTTGTCGCAGCTCATTGACTTGTTGTGCCAGTGTCCGTGTGCGTATCTGTGTTAGTTGCTTCTCATTTCCATCGTTCTCTAGCCTCGAAAGATGACCAATCACTCACGATTAACATTTTTATATGCCCATATTCATATTCTTATTTATTTGTCAAATATGATATGCCATTATCTGCAATTGTACACTTATCTGATATGACAGCCTAACCCTATCGTATATATTATATTTAAATTTGTTGCTGATGATATATGTCTGTTGTTGATATGTTATATTATTATCATATTTGTCCTCACTCTGCAAGTTCCCTATTAGTATAGAAATTCACTATGGGTTGAAATGATATGTGACGCCCCACCTCTATACTCACGCTAGCCAAGGACACTACGGGGTAGTGCCGTCAACTAACACGAAGAATAAGGCCGTTGAGGAGAGACCATCCGTGTAATTGCTTTGTGCGAGTACCGATATGCCAGAGGATATAACTTACATTTCAATTCTGAAGGAAATCCGACATACCGATACAAACTCAAAGCTACCACACAGTGGCTAAATAGTCTTCGGAAACAAATATAGAAATAAGCATAACCTAAATCAGTCACAGATGTTCATATCTCAAAGGCGAAAATAGATATGAATATAACACATAAAAGTGTTCAACAGGGTAGTGGTCAATCAAGATCCACAATATCACAAAAGAATAGATACAAGTGCTAGACAAAAGAATAATTATACATCAAGGAGTCTCTATCTCAATGTATAATAACAAAAACTACAAATGTAATGTAGTTAGACAAAAGTCAGAAGATGATCCCAGATAAGGAGTCAAGCAGAAGCACCTGTAACATCTCGGTTTGACCCGAGTATTATTTAATAAGAAAAATAATAAACGGATCAGTCTAGCTATAAATATCAGGTAAAGGAATAAGATATAAGCAGAGATATAATAAGAACGTATGATAATTATAATGTCATAATAGAACAAATATGATTTAAACAATAACAAAATCATACAATATCTAAAAAATCTCAATGCACCAAAAAGAATATCATATTCTTTATTTTATTCACCAAACTACAAATATTGACAAACATATCATGGCCAGTCACATAAAGAGGTGAAACACAAATTCTAAAAATCATCAATTAGAAATCAAGAAATCACAAAGGGGGAGGCCTATCACAAACAAGAGCATGAAAACTCACCAACACGTGTATCACAAATGGAACGCTATTTCATGGTCGCTAACCATAAATTTTGAGTCGAAGCTCCACAAACGGCCCGAAGACCACGGGTCGCTACCCCACCAAATTGAACTGCAGTTCCACAAACGTAGATTGTAGTCCCCACACAAATAAATAGACATCGCACATCGCTAGTCTAAATCACAAAAAGATCTTCATCAATCAATAAAAAGTGTGAATTACACTAAGCTGGTAAATATAAGAGTTTAGCTTCATGTCCCATAACCACTAGCTTAACATAAATATTTACGAACAAATTGTAGATTTCCACTCGAAAATTGTCACAGGATTTTCAATCGAACAAGTCCATAAATTAACCAACGAAGTAAACACAAGCGTTTCATACCACTAGTTTTGCTAAGCTGTTAAATTAGATTTTCTCATACGAATGAGGTAAAGGTTTGTATATACTAATAGATTAAAAAACGGTTTTATAAACGAGCTTTGTATTAAAATAGAGTTGAAATCATTTTAGTAAAAGAGTTTGAATATTTACTACTAGTATAGAAACCTTTGCAATTTAAAGTGACAAGTCATAGAAATGATTGTAGAAACAATCAACAATCAAAAATTCACATTCGAAGACGTGAATGAAATCCAGAGAAATCGATACCGAATCCATCAAAAATGGATAACCACAAAAATCCCGAAAAAGAAGTCATCATACAAGATAATAAATGACAACGACAAATCGGAAATCACAAATCGATAAAAATTGGAAATCAAAAACAAAATAATCAATTTCGCTTAGGCAATCAGGTCAGTCGACCGAACCAGGTGGTCAGTCGACTGACACAGGGATAAGATTTTTGTATCCCCAGGGTCAGTCGACTGACCCAGATGGTCAGTCGACTGATACAGACCCAGGCAATTTCCTGGGTCTGGTTCAGTCGACTGAACCACTGGTTCAGTCGATTGAACCTGCTTCTAAGCAATTTTTGATATTCTGGTTCAGTCGACTGAACCACTGGTTTAGTCGACTGAACCTGCTTCAGAAGCACATTCAGTCTAGCCCTCAATGGGGCAAGTTCGATAACACGGATGGAAGCGAACGAACGAGCAACTTTGACTGAGGATTTACGCCAAACGACAACCCAACCTTGTATTGCCCTCCGAAATGCTCCACTAACGTGTTCAAACATCAAAGATTGGATTTTTACAAAAATTGGATTCTAAAAACCAAAAATTGAACAATTCACCAATTCAATCCAAATCGAAAGCAAATGTACATGAATAAGTGTTAGGAATTCATACCCAACAACAACGATATCTATAGAAATAGATGTGAGTTCAAAAACTCACCTTTAAACCCAAAAATTATGAAGGAGAAGCTTAAAAGCAAAGGAAGATCAATTACTCCTCCACTTCAACTCTAGAAACTCCAATCTAAGTCTAGAAGCAATAATTTCCCAAATTAGGTTATAGGAAATTTCTGAAATTGGAGAGAGATTGAGATGGAGAAGAAGAAGGAGATGCTTACCTTACCTTAGCTTCTCTTTGAATTTGGAGCAAGAATTTGTATTTGCAAAGGAAATAGGGCTTAGGAATTCTAATTCTTTTTATCTTCCCCCATTTTTCTAAAGCTAGAGTGTTAGGAAATATTATAAGGGAGTGAAGAGGAGTGGAGTGGAGTTGGGTTGATATGTTTGGTTAATGGGCTGAAACCCAAACCCAAAGCCCTAAATGAAAACATCTAAATTTTACTCAACTCCAAACATATCGACGTTTATACTCAAAAAAGTTGTAAATGCCATTTTGGACTCAATGGAGGTTGTCTCGAGTTCCAATTCGACTGTTTACAAAATGTTGTTTTTCGGACATTAATCCGATTAACGATTCTATATTTAAATAAAATATTTAAATATTCAATCGTAAAATATGCGGGTTGTTACAGACTCCCCTCCTTAAATAAATTGCGTCCTTGCAATCTTTAAGAAATAAATAAGTTGTAACAACGATAAAAGCATATCAATACAAAACGAAGAAATTTGAAATAAAAAGTTCACCTTAAGGAGCACGAGAGAGCAAGTCCGGATGTGTTCGCTCGATGAATTCTCTAGATTCCCAAGAGCAATCCTTAGGATTTGAGGACCATTGAACTTTCACAAGAGAAACATCTTTATTTCGATGGCGTTTGACCTCCGAAGCAATGATTCGAATAGGATGTTGCTCTTTAGTCAAATTAGGCGAGACTTCAATTTCTTCAATAACACCAGGCTCAAGAATAGAATCGGAATGTTGAAGGCATTTTCGTAGTTGAGAGATGTGGAATACGTCATGAATAGCAGAGAATGGAGCCGGTAAAAAAAGGCGATAAGCTATGGAACCAATGCGTTCGGTGATGGGAAATGGGCCAATATATCGAGGTGCTAATTTTCCCGATCGAATGAAACGCACAAAACCCTACATAGGTGAAACACGAATAAACACAAAATCTCCCACAAAAAATTCAAATTTTTTTCTTCGATTATCGGCATAGGATTTTTGTCTACTTTGAGCTTCTTTCATCCTATGTCGAATAAGGTCAATCTTTTCTGTGGCATCACGAATAAAATATGGGCCTAAAACCGGCTTCTCACCGGCTTCAAGCCAACACGAAGGAGATCGGCATGGCCTTCCGTATAGTGCCTCGAAAGGTGCCATACCAATACTAGATTGGAAGCTATTATTATAGGAAAATTAAACAAGAGAAATATGATCTTCCCAACTTCCACTAAAATCATGAACACAAGCACAAAGAAGATCTTCAAGTGTTTGATTCACACGCTCGGTTTATCCATCTGACCGAGGATGATAAGCGATGCTAAAATTAAGCTTCGTTCCCAAAGCTTTCTGAAGACCTTTCCAAAATCCACTAGTAAACAATGGATCACGATCGCTAACAATAGAAGTAGGAACTCCATGCAATCTAACAATTTCCTTGACAAAGAGTTTAGCCAAAATAGGCACGGTCTGATTGGACCGAACGGGAATAAAATGGGCAGACTTTGTAAGTCTATCTACTATCACCCATAGGCTATCTTGGCCTGCACAAGAACGGGGAAGACCGTCAATAAAATCCATGGAAATTTGATCCCACTTTCATATTGGAATTTCCAATGGTTGCAATAACCCACCGGGCCTTTGATGCTCGGCCTTAACGAGTTGGCAAGTCATGCAACGCTTAACAAAGTTAGCAATATCAGATTTCATTCCATCGCAATAATAAAGTCGCTTCATATCCGCGTACATTTTACTATTACCGGGATGAATGTTAAATTTAGAATGATGAGAATCTTCTAAAATGTCTTTACGAAGACCAATGATATTTGGTACAATAATTCTACAAAATTTTCAAATACCGCCACGAGCATCAATATCAATTTTATCCCTACAACTTTGGCCAAGAAGAACCAATTCGGGATCATGCTTTTGAGCTTCAAGAATGCGGTCTAAAAGAGAAGGATGAGCCTCAAGGCTACATAAAACAAGAGATGGACATGAGTTGGATTCATTATCTCGAATCTCACAAGTGGATAAAGTTGCGAGATCATTCCACTCGGATATCATCAAAGAAACAACCGATTGTTGCTTACGACTAAGGGCATCGGCAACATGATTTCTCTTTCCGGGAGTATAAAGAATATCAAGATCATAAGATGCAAGAAAATCGAGCCAACGTTGTTGACGCAAGTTAAGTTCCTTTTGAGAAAATAAATACTTCAAAGATTTATGATCAGTGTAGAGAACAAATTTCTCTCCCAAAAGATAATGACGCAAAATTCTAAGGACGAAAAAAATAGCCGCGAGCTCCAAATCATGAGTGGCATATCTAGTCTCGGCAGGCTTTAATTGCCTAGAAGCATAAGCGATAACACATTCCCACCGCATGAGAACGGCACCAAAACCAACATGACTAGCATCGGTATAAACAACAAAGTCTTGGTTCCCATCGGGAATCACAAGAATAGGAGCATCGGAAAGGAGTTCTTTTAATTTTTGAAATGAATCTTCACATTTGTCTGACAAATGTATTTAACTCCCTTCTTTGTCAAATTATTAAGAGGTACGGAAATCTTAGAAAAGTCTTTTATGAACCAATGGTAATAGCCCGCCAATACGAGAAAGCTACGAATTTCCATCACACTCTCCGGTCTCTTCCAACTTTGAATCGCTTCAATCTTTGAAGGATCCACGGAAATTCCGAATTCAGAAATAAAATGTCCCAAAAATTGCACACGAGATTGCCAAAAGTGGCATTTAGAAAATTTTCTTTCAATTGGTTTCTCCTAAGAGTTTCCAACACAATCCGAAGATGATTTTCATGCTCTTCCTCGGTTTTAGAATAAATAAGAATGTCATCTTTAAAGATGAGAACAAATCGATCGAGGAAGTCTTTGAAAACTCGATTAATAATGTCGACGAAATAAGCTGGAGCATTCGTCAAACCAAATGGCATAACAAGCCATTCATAAGATCCATAACGTGTACGGAACAATGTCAAAGGAATGCTATCCTCTGCAATACGGAGCTGATGAAAACCGGTTGCTAAGTCTAACTGTGAAAAGACTTTAGCACCAATAAGTTGATCGAATAAATCACCAATTCGAGGAAAGGGATATTTATTCTTGATGGTGAGATCGTTAAGCTTGCGGTAGTCAATGCAAAGCCTAAGTGTACCATCAGATTTCTTCACAAAAATAGCTGAAGCTCCCCATGGAGAGGAACTAGATTGAATAAATTGCTTCGCTTCCAATTTGGATAATTGTTTGTGTATCTCTTCATTTTCTTTATTGGACATACGATAAGGAGGACGAGTGATAGGTAGAGCTCCAAGGATTAGATTAATTCTGAACTCAATTGCTCACTTAGGTGGTAATCCTAAAATGGGCTCAAATATGTCGGGAACTTCACGAACAATGTGAATGAGAGAAATAACATCTTCCTCATCATCATTATCATCATCATGAGGATTTAGAGAATACAAGGATGCTTTCGAATTGGAATCTGAATCTTTCAGAACAAGAGAAATCTGCTTAACAGACTGAGGATGTTGAAGATATATAGTCCGCTCAGGACATAGGAAATGGGCTTCATAACGGTTAAGCCAATCCATTCCGAAAATCATTCCGAAACCAAGGTAACGCATAACATGCAAATCGGCACGGAAAGAGTGTTCACATAAAATAATTTCGACATCTTTACAAAGTAAACTAAGTGTTGCGGATCCACCAACTGGATTCGCAATCCTTAATGAAGTCATCAAGCCAATCACATTTAAAGACAAAGCATCTACAAGTTCTTTTGATATAAAAGAGTGAGATGCACCCGTATCAAAAAGAACTCGAATAGGAAAATCATGAAATACAATAGTGCCATCAAGGATAGAATGAGAAATACCTTGACCACGAGAAGTGTTAGCAAGGGCTTGTACAACATTTAACTTGCGCTCCTTCTTGCCCTAAAGTTTGGGACACAAAGATATGGTATGACCCGAACGCTTGCAATAGTGGCAAGAAAGAGACTTTGGGCACTTGTTTGCATAGTGGTCCTTGGAACCACAATTGTAACATTCTCCACGACAAGGGTTAGGAGTATTTGCTACCGGTGTTGCTTGCTTTCCCTTCTTATTGGGATTAGGCTTGAATTTAAAAGGTCCCTTCTTGTTGATGTTTTGTTTGACCTCAGCATCACTATCTTTATCAGCCTCTTCGAGTCGAAGAGCAATATCAACAAGCTAATCAAAAGAAACTTCTAATTTCAAAAGTAATGGCTTTTTGAGGCACTTGTTCAAGCCATAAACAAATCTCTGGTTTTTCTTCAATGGGGTATTAATATACTCGACCACATATTTTGAGAGAGATTCGAAAGATGAGACGTAGTCGGTCATGGAAGATTCACCTTGGACAAGGTCGATGAAGCGTCTAGCTAGAGATACTTTTTCAGCTTCCGGTACGAATTTCAACTCGAACCTTTCCCCGAATCGCTCCCAATTAAGGTCCGCTTTAATAATTTCAGAGATCAATAGCTCGTACCAGTCTAATGCTCTTTCTTGGAGCATACTAGAAGCCACTTGGACTCGATGGAGATTAATAAGATTGATGCGAGAAAAGATGTGGTCGCATGTTCGAAGCCAAGCTTGGACTTCTATAACACTCTCGGAACCTTTGAATGGCTTTCCACTCAAATTGGTGTAATCACTGCACAAGCATGCAAACCCAGATTTAGGATGAGTGGGCTCAGGAATAGGTCCGACAACTTGAGCATTTCTCACAAGATCTAGAAGTTGTTGAGCAGACATAAATACTCCATCATGGGGAGTAGCACTAGATTGACTAGTGCTGGGACGGCCAGGTCTAACCATTTCTTTTCTTTAAGAAAGAAAGAAAAGAGAAAAAGGTTAATCCCAGAATGAATATCAAACAAACTTGATTGATAAAACAAGGCATCATAAAAAGAAATAGGATAGAACGGTATGAAGAATCAAATTAAATCCTATGGCACGATTCCTAAGAAAGACTTAGGACAATGATCCTTGCTAGATTATTCTATATTGTTCCGAAGTTTGGCTCTGATACCAAGCTGTTACGCCCCACCTGTATACTCATGCTAGCCTAGGACACTACGGGGTAGTGCCGTCAACTAACACGAAGAATAAGGCTGTTGAGGAGCGACCATCCGTGTAATTTCTTTGTGCAAGTACCGATATGCCAGAGGATATAAGTTACATTTCAATTCTGAAGAAAATCCGACATACCGATACAAACTCAAAGCTACCACACAGTGGCTAAATAGTCTTCGGAAACAAATATAGAAATAAGCATAACATAAATCAGTCACAGATGTTCATATCTCAAAGGTGGAAACAGATATGAATATAACACATAAAAGTGTTCAACGGAGTAGTGGTCAATCAAGATCCACAATATCACAAAAGAATAGATACAAGTGCTAAACAAAAGAATAATTATACATCAAGAAGTCTCTATCTCAATGTATAATAACAAAAACTACAAATGTAATGTAGTTAGACAAAAGTCAGAAGATGATCCCAGATAAGGAGTCAAGCAGAAGCACCTGTAACATCTCCGTCTGACCCGAGTATTATTTAATAAGAAAAATAATAAATGGATCAATCTAGCTATAAATATCAGGTAAAGAAATGAGATATAAGCAGAGATATAATAAGAACGTATGATAACTATAATCTCAAACTAGAACAAATATGATTTAAACAATAACAAAATCATACAATATCTCAAAAATCTCAAAGCACCAAAAAGAATCTCATATTCTTTATTTTATTCACCAAACTACAAATATTGACAAACATATCATTGCCAATCACATAAAGAGGTGAAACACAAATTCTAGAAATCATCAATTAGAAATTTAGAAATCACAAAGGGGGAGGCCTATCACAAACGGAACGCTATTCCATGGTCGCTAACCATAAATTTTGAGCCGAAGCTCCACAAACAGCCCAAAGACCATGGGTCGCTACGCAACACAATTGAACTGAAGTTCAACAAACGGGGATTGTAGTACCCACACAAATAAATAGACATCGCACATCGCTAGTCTAAATCACAAAATGATCTTCATCGATCAATAAAAAGTGTGAATTACACTAAGCCAGTAAATATAAGAGTTTAGCTTCATGTCCCATAACCACTAGCTTGACTTAAATATTTACGAACAAATTGTAGATTTCCACTCGAAAATTGTCACAGGATTTTCAATCGAACAAGTCATAAATTAACCAACGAAGTAAACGCAAGCGTTTCATACCATTTGTTTTGCTAAGCCGTTTACTTAGATTTTCTCATACGAATGAGGTAAAGGTTTGTATATACTAATAGATTAGAAAATGGTTTTATAAACGAGCTTTGTATTAAAATAGAGTTGAAATCATTTTAGTAAAAGAGTTTGAATATTTACTACTAGTATAGAAACTTTGCAATTTAAAGTGACAAGTCACAGAAATGATTGTAGAAACAATCAACCATCAAAAATTCACATTCGAAGACGTGAATCAAATCCATAGAAATCGATACCGAATCCATCAAAAATGGATAACCACAAAAATCCCGAAAAAGAAGTCATCATAGAAGATAATAAATGAAAACGACAAATTGGAAATCACAAATCGATAAAAATTGGAAATCAAAAACAAAATAATCAATTTCGCTGAGGCAATCAGGTCAGTCGACTGAACCAAGTGGTCAGTCGACTTATACAGGGATACGATTTTTGTATCCCCAGGGTCAGTCGACTGACCTAGATGGTCAGTCGATTGATACAGACCCAGGCAATTTCCTGGGTCTTGTTCAGTCGACTGAACCTGCTTCTAAGAAATTTTTGATATTCTGGTTCAGTCGACTGAACCATCTCAGATCCAGGCCGTAACTCCTATCTTCCCAAACACAATCTTCCCAGGCCGATACAACCTAAAACATTCACGACAATTCCGATCGACGATACAACTCTGGCCATCCTTAAGACAATCGACACACCTCGCCTAGTTCGTCAACTCGAGCTCCCCCTCGGGTCCAAGGCGCGACACACTCGGTCACCTCCTTCATCGAGAAAATGAGCTCAAACTTCAGATGAACGTGGAGACACAGGCGGCGATTCACAGCGCGAAACTCGATCACGACCGTCCACTTTGTAGATCTCGAAGCCCTCTACGATCTTCGTGTTGGAAGTTTTTGAATTTATTGCGTGGATAGATGATAATTAGAGGTGAACGATGGAGCTTCTCAGCCATTAAAATGTAAATAAACGGCGGCTGGAAGAAGATCGGGTTAGGGTTCGGCTTTAACGTGGATATATATATATATACATGTACAACCCATTTATATTATTATTTAATTCACTCTAAACAACTTTCTCAAACGATCTCTAAACAACGCGTGCCGACAAGCGATTATAATGTTTTACCCGCGTTACGAACATAATGGAATGTGTTTTGGAGGCTAATTCGGTCATGTGTGCGAGTTACGAAAATAAACGGTCAATTTTAAATTAAATCGGTTAAACTAATTCTATGCGTTTTAAGCTTCCACGGTCAAACGACAACTCTGATTGCTACGAAAATTAAAATCCGATAATAACTAACTATTACCGATCCAATGGAACTAGTTTCGTCGAATTCCGAGACTGTGGCTCGGAAGGCTATTTTAACCCGTTAATTAAATCGAGCGATTTCTGAAATTGTCGAAATCACTTTCAATTTCACTTTTAAAATTTTACTAACTAAATTATAAATCATATAGAGTTTATAATCACATTAAAAATCATTTTGACTCATTCTGAATCAAAATATGTTTAATTGCATTATTATATTATTAAATCTCATTATTAAATTAATATAAAATTCCAAAGTTAACTTATCAACTTTTGATTCCATCCAAAAGTCCAATATTAAAATTCCAATCAACCGAGACTTAAAATAAGTCTTAGAAACCGTTTCATAACCATTTATATTCTAGATTCAAGTATTACTCCAATTTCAAATAACAAATTATTATTATTCAAACACAATTAAATTTGCCCTATTTGAAATTACAACTAAATTTATCGATTCAACCAGATCTTTGTATTTCAAAATCAAATTATAATCCACATTCAACATTTAAAATGAATTAAATGTTCAAAATCTAACGACCAAAATTCCGGGACGTTACATAATCCCCACCAAAGCCAAGGTTATTACCAGCCTAAGCTCTGATACCACTGTAATGACCCGAGAACCCGTACCCCTTGAATCGACACTATTCTCCAACATATCGACTCAAAGTGGAATGGAAATACGAACCATAGTGTTAAAGAAGAAAGAGGTAGAAGAAGAAAATAGAAAATCAACATCAGAATCTCACAATCGCAGCGGAATAATATATAATAGTTAATAACTGATCTTTACACAAAAGCAAATCTATTTATACATTACATCATCAGAGTATACACAATCAATAACACACAACTGGACAGTTATATTAACTTGTCCTCACCAACAGACAATACAACTTACAACACAGCGGAATAATACATCAAGTACGTATGCTACGCTTCGCCATCCAGCTCGTCTCCTGAGCTCCACAACAATCCATCTTGTAATCTATAATACTCGGTCTGACCCGAGCATTATAATAAAATAACACCCGAGTCTGTCTGGAAAACCAGCGTGAGAAAACACACTCAATTGGATAATTAAAGTTTTCCAAATCCTTTGAAATCAAAAGCATCTCGTAAGACCACGCCACAAATAAACATGTCGGGTTTTTACCTTACGATAGCCAAAACACTTTTTATCAAATTCGTCTGATATTATAATAGTGTCTATAGAAAGTAAAATAGAATCTAGCTGAAATGCTTGCATCTCACGTTTCAGCAATAGTTGGGCACAATCAAAACCGTACAGGCACGTAGGGAGAATGGTTTTCCAACTAATGACTAGGCACTGGGGTACAACCTGTCATAGTACCTGGTCTAGATCAGCGTACCGAGGACCATGCCCGATCCCCTGCAACACAAGACTGGAACTACTTAAGGGTAGTTCTGAGTAAGATCACCCCACGGTTGGCGCGACCAACCGCCACACAACCGAAATAAAAAGGGACATCTAGACAGGGATGGTCTCACCCTAATGGGCGCTACCCACATAGCCTTGCTGCATAACCCCTGATTTTAAGTCATTCCCGGTTGATGAGGCTTGAGGCTAAGCATTACCTTTATAGAACATATCTCTTAGAATGCCCATCGCGCACCTGACGATGTTCCAAAAGCATTCATCCATAAAGTCCGTCCCGGGTTCTAACGGAACCGAAGGCACTATTCCTACTACATCCATTGGAACCACTCTCAAGATTAGTAGCTACTTGCTCTTGCACTTCACTGCTCCATCTTCGATTCCAACTCGTTTCCCACACAAAACGTACAAACCGAATCGAAGTGGTTTTCGGAAAATAAATCCCCATCCTGGTCTCTTCGAAATGATCAGCGCATTGGCCAATATTGATAGTCGGTTATTTAACTATCAATTAACATTCACAAACATCCATCAAACAAAAAATAATTTTCAAAATTATTTATTAACCTCAAAATATCTACGCAAGATATATTTCCATTTTCAATCCTTTAAAAACAGTTTCAAACCACACTCTTCTCGTGGAATAAATTCCCAAATATTTATTTCCATTGAAAACAACAAGTACATCTACTTTAGATTTTTAAAATAATTTAAAAACAATTTATTATAAAATATACTTTAAACAAAACATTTAAAACACTTAATTATAGAATATACTTTTAAACATTTAGATTTAAAACTACTTTAATACTTTATTTTATAAAAATATACACTTTAAGAAATATTTAAAATAAAGCTACTTTATAAAATATAAAACTAAATTTTTATCTTTTTAAAACATAATACCAAGTCACCTTTATATAATTACTACTCAAATAAATTTGAAAAATTATTACTTTAGAATTTAAACATTTAAAAATAATAGATTTTCTAAAACATACCTTTAAAACAACTTTAAAACTTTTAACTTATACTTCAAAATTAGCTTTGAAAACGTACTCGGCTATCCAGGGAAATATACTTCTCTTTCACATCTTTAGAAATAAATCACTATTTATTTTTAATCACATTTACCCATTCTTTTATAAATTCCCACCTTGAATTTATCCTTTCAAATATCCACTGATATATTTCCCTTACTTTTATAAACCAAGTTTATAAATTCCAAGGTCTCACTTCCCTTTAAAAATCCCGGTTTAAACCCTTAAATCAATTCCCAAATTGATTTCAAATTTACTTCACTTTTAAATAAATTCCCTTACTCCATTTATTTCGAAATTCGTTAACTTCAGATTTATTCCTTAATGATAATTCAAAATCTTTTAACTAAAATTACAAATTTCATATTTTTCCCAAATTCTCTTTTTATTCTTTCCAATATATTCAAACCTTGAATTTTAAAATAAATTCTTCATTCCTTTGAATAAGAACACTTGAGTTTAAAAATTCATTCATTTCCACTTATTCAAATATCTCATTCCACATACTTGCAATTTTTCTATTTTAATTTAAAAACAACTTTTATCCTTTTCCAATTCATTTCTTTAATTTATCCAAATTCTCAATAATTATTTTACTTAAAAATTCTCTCTTATTTTCTTTTTCAAAATTCCAATTTTTATATATTTTAATAACTCAGTATACCGAAAGGTATATTCAATCAAACCATAGCATCCAATATTCCAATTATCAATAAAATCCATCATAGGATATCAAATAATCATTCATAAAATATTTTAAACAAATCTATATATTTTGAGGAATCCAGTTGGATCCCTCCAACCTGTTTCCGTGCATCCACAGATGTTAGCACAATACCAATTCCACTTCGAGGTGGAATATCGCGGTATATAGGTTTATATATATCATCCGCTCTTATGCGACGCATAGGGTTTCATCCGATATATAATGTGGGAATATCAATCACTCTAATATATATATACTACTATATAATATATATCACATCCAATCAATTCAACAATTCAACCTAATATTTAAATTTAACCATTTAAATTTAAATAGCAATCCAGAAGAGTGAGATTAACTCAGCTTTGCTTTATAATTTGAAATCCACTTCAACATTGTCTTGGATTCCCATTTTTGACCTTGAATAAACAATTTATATGATTTATTAATATTTGAATTAGTCAAACAATTTATCTATTTAATTAACTAATAATTAGTTTTAAACTAATTCCTTTAAATATTCTTTAGTCACTAAAAAAATTAGATAAACTAATTAAACCATCTTTTCACTAAATCTATTATTTAAAATAAACTAGAAGATTAAAATAGGTATATGAATATGTATATCCTTTTGAAGCTATATATACGCTTATGAAAATATCATATATAGGTTCATAAAAACTAATTTTTATAAATTCTTAAACTTTCCGAAATCTTATGTGTGTGTACATATATATACATATATTTTTGTACAATAAAGAATATGGTATAATTTTCCTCCTCCGTATATGCAATATATATATATATATATATATTACTAATTCAAAAACATAACTTTATACCCATATTCTTTTATATATATACAATCAAGAATACCTTACTGGAAACAAATAATTTCTGACATTATATCCACATGTATATATATACAGAATTAAAACCGAAAATAGGAACTACCTTACTGCTAATGCCAACGATCTCGACTGAATTCTAGAACTTCAACCCTCTCGACATCAGATCCTAGGTCGCGACCTCGAACAATTGCCACACATCTTTCCAACGAAGCTGAACATTCCCTCACTTCCCTGCCGAGCTCGCAGGCAACGCGAAACACCAATGAAATCACGTCGCCAAAGTCAGTCGCAACTCGCCCCAAGCGCGACGTTGTCCCATACGACCTGCCTTCGATTTCGAGAAGCATTCGACGCTCTCTTCCCTTTCGAACTCGCGATTTGAAATCGCGCTAGCATCCCCTACCATTTCTTCTTCGAATACTGATTCTTGGAATTTTGGGTTCGGTCTGAGTTTCCATTTTCGTGATTTTGAGGGGGGAGAAATCTCGATTTATTTTGGTTTTATTTATGAAGAGCGAAAGGGGAAAGCGATTTATTCCTCGGTCATTTTCTAAGCGTTTCTTTATATTTTTACTTTTGTTGCATATGTTTTAAAAAGAGAATGGGGGAACACGAGACATTGATTTTTGATTGAACGAAAAGATAGGATAGGGTGGCGTGTAGGAGAAGACAATGGAACGTGTACGTTTTATCTTGCAAAAAGGTGGCCATGATTTGATATTGATCAGATATATATATATATATATATTTAAATTTAAATCATCTCGATTTCATAACCAAAGATCTCAATCTCCTATCGAGGCATGCCGCTAGGCGTTCATAATGTTATACCCTTATTCCGAACACAATGGAAAAGGTTTCGATTCTTAATTCGATCATATGGAAAAGATAGCTTTTTGGACCCAGTTATTTTATTAAATTTTCCAATAAAAATTCAGCGCGTTTATATATCGTACACTCACACAATAAATCCAAACACTACGAAATTTGAAATCCGATAATAATACAATATTACGGACCCAAAGGAACTAGTTTCGTTGAATTCCGAGACTGTGCCTCGGAAGGCTATTTTTAAATATCGATTTAAACGATATAAATTCAAAACTGAACAAATCAATTTCAATTTCAATTCTGAAGCTTCCATTACCCTCAGTATTATTAATATGAATTTTCTAAGCCTTTAAAAATTATTTTTAACTGGTTTTAAACCCTAGATTCAATATTTTACCCAACTTCAAATCATTTAATTTAATAATTAAATTACCAAATGAATAGTGATATTTGAAATTCAAGTCAAAAATTAACTTTTAAATATTTAAAATCAATTAAATATTCCAATTTCAAACATCTAAAAATTCCGGGTCGTCACACAAAGCCTTTGAAAATCATTTGCAAAGCCAAAAGAAATATTTTTTTTTCCAAATTTCAAATTTCAAATTTCAAATCCTTTCAATCTATATTCAAATATTACTCTGGAGTTTTATCTCATTTTAATTATAAATCACATTTATAATTCACATTTATAAATTTCATTTTGTTATATAAATTTATTTCTTAACTTTCGTTTATAACTTCAACTTTTATTCAATTTTCTATCAGCAATCAATTTAATATCATCACTTCCTAACAACCAGGCAACCATATATAACTAAAATAATTTCTAAAAATTTATTTCTTTCATATATAAAAATAGTTTACGTAAAATTATTTCATTCACCCACTCCTAAAAACAATATTGTGTCGGCTTGCCTAGTTTAAGAGTTTAAAAATCCCTATCGATATAGTTTTCCAGACTATACCGACCAGAATTTATAAACTCTAAACCGATAAGTCAACACAATATAAATAATTTTATATTCACTAACAAATACGTGCTCATATCTATTAATATGCTCAAACTTATTCTAGAGTACTACTGACTCTGTCTCTAATGAGTAATCCCCACCAGAGCCAAGGTTCTCGCTCAACCTTCTGCTCTGATACCACTGTAATAGCCCGCAAAGCCGTACCCCTTTGAGTCGACAATATTCTCCATCAGTTCAATTCAATTTGGGTGGAAATACAAACCATTAGGGTTAAAGAAGAAAGAGGTAGAAGAAGAAAATAGAAAACAACATCAGAATCTCACAGTCGCAGCGGAATAAAATACAATATATAACAACATATTTTTATACAAAAGAATTTGTAACTGTTTAATACTTACAATCATCAGAGTACACAATCACTACATCAAATCTGGATAGTTTAGTAACTTGTCCCTACACAGCGAAATATACAAATCTACGGAAATATGCCACGTCATCCAACTCGTCTCCTGAGCTCCACAACAGCCTATCTTGTATTTGTAATACTCGGTCTGACCCGAGCATTATAATAAAATAACACCCGAGTTAGTCTAGAAAACCAGAATGAGAAAATATACTCAATTGAATTATTAAAGTTTTCAAAATCCTTTTGAAAATCAAAGGTATCTCGTAAGACCACACCACAAATAAACATGACGGGTTTTTACCTTACGATAACCAAAACATTTTATATCAAATCCTCTGATATTATAATAGTGTCTAATCACAAATACCTATTCAAATAGCCAAAAAATTTACATTCATTAAATTCCAGCATAATAGTTATACAAACAAGTCTGAAGGCACTTATTCGAGATTGGGTTTCCATACAATGGCAGGGCTACAGGGGTACCGCCCGTTACAGTACCTGGCCTAGATCAGAGTACCAAGGATAACTCCCGACCCGTTGCAACACAAGACTAGAGCTACCCCTTATTGGATAGTCCGAATAAGATCACCCCGCAGTTGGGATCAGCAACCACCCACTAAGCCGAATAAAAAGGGACATCTAGACAGGGATGACCTTACCCTAATTGGTTTCTAGCCACTTAGCCTTGCTGCACCTCCCCTGTTTAAGCCATTCCCGTTTGATGAGGGTTGAGACTATGCGTTACCTTTTTAGAACACATTTCACTTAGAATGCTCATCGTCCTCCTGACGATGGTATGATAGCATTCATCCATACAAGTTGCCCTGGGTCTGGACAAACCGAATCACCGTCTTCATCATCTTCACGATATTCATTCGCTACATTCAAACCGGATCGAAGTGGTTTATTAAGAGGTGTCTATGTGTTAATTATTCGCTAATGTATTTATTTGATAATTGGACAAGTGTTCTTGAATTCGATTAACATATATCGATTAAATAGTAGTTTACCAATAAACTAATTTTGGGTCATTTATTGAATTTTCATCAAAGAATATATCTTTGTAAATAATTTTCAAAAAAAGTTTCTTCTCGTTATTCATTAATTAAATAATGTCAATCATAGTTATAAAATCATATTTATAACACTTAAATAAATTTCAGAAGTTTCGATATTCGAAGATAAAGCATTCGAATTTCCTGATCGTTACAAACAAGAATAAATGAGAGGTCGAATTTAAGATGACGTCAGTAGCAAAAAACTTACCCAACATTTGTAAAGTATTCATGTTTCTTAATTTATGCTATATTAACAAAAATAAAAAAATTCATCGTACGCTCCCCATTGATCGAGCAAAGCGTATATGGGTGGGTATTTGGTTATACTACTAAAGAGTATAACAATTGATATTCGCTTATGAAAAATAAATTATTGAAGAATTTGGCTAGGAATTTAATTGGCAATGTTTTAAAATTTTCGCTAAAAAGGCAATTAAATAAGAGTAACTAATATGAAGATTCATGACATATATAAAATCACAAGTTTGAAATTTTACACTAACATGACATTTCCCCAATGAATTTATAAATTGATGTACTAAGTAAATTTGACGTTTGGAATGTCACTTGCCCAAAACAACAATAACTTATATGTTTGTAAATCGAAATTTTACACTCAAACGAATAAAAAAATTTACCATTAATTTGCCCAAGTTGAATAAGTTAGTAAATAAAATCTTAATTTTAATTATAAATATTTTACATGACTCACTATATATATTCTATTGAACTGGAAAGGGTTGTTAATGATTTTTTACCTTATATATATGTAACGACCCATAAATTTAACTAGTTTTAATAACGTTATAAATTGAAATTTTGCGAAATTTTAAACGATAAAATTTCGAAATATTAATTTGATATTTGGAATGCGTCTAGTTAAACATAGTAACTGGTAAATTTTCGTCCGAAAATACGAAAGTTTATTTCGCGCGCAAATTTACTTCAATTTAATCAGTTAAAAAGCGATGAAAATAAAATGTTTTCGGAACCTAAATATTTTTACATAGAAAAATTCTAAACCATCTTCTGAGCAAACGTCATTTTTCGTTTTTCCAAATTCGGACTTCTTTTGCTCCGTCGATCTTATTTTTCTGCGTTTTTGTTGCATTTTTCGATAATAGAAAATTCGATTTTTTTTAATTCAACCGTACCACTGATATCTGTGTATCGTTTTGATCGTCTCGTCATGCTGATCTCAGGGGTATATTCACTTCTGCGTTTTGAAGTCCGATACGCCGCAGAAACTGCGAAACGGTCATTCGTATCGTTTTTGAACTTTTGAATTCTTTTGCCTGTTCGTTAACAACCGTGTAAATTCGAATGGTCATTAACATTTAATACCCTTGAATGCAACGTTCAAGACTTTTGCTAATTTCCACGTTCTCAATTCATTTCGATATTTCACTTTATCGGTTCATGAACTTTCATTTTTCCTCTGTTCGCCTGTTGTTATCTCCTCTCTGCAAACCCTTCCCCAATCAAGCCTTCATCACTTCCACCACTCACGGCAAAATCAAACCCATCCCTTTCTCTTCACAACTTTCTTCCAACTTCCAGCCTCGGCCACCCCATGCTACTCCCCTCCGCCCGCTTCCCATGAGCAACCCGTCCAAACTCAGCACCACGTGATGGCTCCACCCTACCATCCGCACCAGCTAGTGCCGCAGTCGCCACCCTTTGCTCGTCTACTAATCTTTCTGCCACACCATCCTCTACCGAAGGCAGTGCAACCTCCTTCCCTGGATCCGCTCTGACCAAACAAGTTCCGCCTTCTCCCATTCTCGGCATCCTCTTCCCCTTGAACTTCACTGCCACGTAACCACCCACCTACCAGTGCCGATCACCACCCACAGCCCAACACCATCTCCTCCATTGGTTTTCATTCAGCCTAGCACATAATTGCTTTTGAAAAAGAAAAACCTGGTCTTCCACTCTCACGTGACTTTCGCCATCCCTGTAGCCAACAACACGTCTCCTCCGCTCTCCAAGCTTCGCCGATTGACTTTCTTCCCTAACCTGACTTTGTCTCGTGCTCTTTCTTCTACGTGCTCAGGTATTAGTCTATGTATATATTGTATGATATATAAATAGGGTATATTTATTTGAAGTTAGCTAAGTCTATTTATATATGTAAATTTATTTCCCTATTCTATGTTCTGGAAGTATATTGAGTTATATTATATGTGACAAAAATCTTTTAACTCTGTTAAGTATATAAAGTTCACAATAACTTGTTTATATAGATTTGTATCTATATATTTAACGTATTAACATATTGTAGTTATATTATATAATTTGTTGTATTTTATATACGTTTTTATGTTTTCTGGTAAGCTATGTATTCGAGTGCTGAGTTTGTGTATATAACGAAAGATATATTGATTTTTATAAATTTTGTTTTAAAAATAGATTGAGTTAACCTTCATAAAATATTTGTCATAGAATATGTTGTTGATAGGTATTGCTTGCTAACATACATTCATTTTAAGTTACAGTTCATTTAAGTTAGTAGTATATTGAAATTGCAACAGAAGTACTATATATCTTATTATAAAGTTGTCGTTTCATTTAATATAAAAGTTTCTGCATATAAGGGCTTGTATATGTTATACTACAGGTTTATTAAAGAAGCTTATAAAGTATTAATATGAGAAAAGGGACGTACAGTTTGAACTTGAAGTAAATATGATGTTATAAGTACAGGCTGGTATATATATGCTATATATATACACGGAAGTAGTATAGGTTAGTTTTGAAGTTTTGACTTTTAGAAGTAGTTCTTGTAATCAAAATGTATGATACACTGTTTTAAAGATGATTTGTACATATGAATCCATGCTTGCCTTACCTTTACGTTTGCAAAGAAATATATTGTTTTTAATAAATATCGGTTTTTAAAATGTTATATATAATGGTAGTTTGTATATTATAATAATAATGTAATTTGACTTATATATTGGTTATATTTATAGAAGTACTGTATTTTACTAAGTTTACAGAGTTATAAATGTGTTGTTTAATATATAATATAAGTGTGTGTCGGTGCATATCAAATCTGTAGTATTAGTTGACATGTGGTTATATAGTATATATTGCTCTAAGTTATATATTATAAGTGGTATAAATGTATATTTTATTTTATACGCTTGAGTAAGTACAAATTTGAAAATAAATATATGTTTTAAATTGATTTCAGAACAATAATATATGTATTCAGTTTAATTTTTATCAACCGATTCAGTCGTTCTCATCGATTTCCCTTTTCAACTTTTGTTTATCGTGCCTACTTTCTCCGTGGAATCGTGTTCGTCTAGCTTGTTTGAATTTGTGCCTGGATTTCGTAATTCGATTTCGTTGCCTACTCTCTAACCTCGAAAGGTGAGCAATCACTCACAATTAATGTTGTTTTATCTATTAAATCTGATTTCAATTGAAACGACAATTGAAATATGCTGCTGATAGTTATTTACACTGTTATATATGTTATTACCTATATCAGTTCACCTGTGACATCTGACACCACTATCTGTTATTTATACAATGATAATTCAGTTTGGTTGATAATGATTGATTGTTTGATGTTGACGTTGGACGTTAAATTGTTAATGTTGTAAGTGATAAATAATCTGAAATTGAAATCGACGTAGGATAGTTAGATTTGATATATGTGTTAAATTTGATTAGATGGCATTTGCATAATATGACCCCTTTAAATGTTTAAATTATTTGACACGTAGAAATTTGGTTAAGCACACCTTGAACCTTTGAATGTATGTTGTAAAATTTATGTAGTGTGAAATTTAATAATTGATATCAAATGAAGAATCGTTTTAATATTAGTGGAATAATCTTTAATCTACATGAAATGATAGTGTAGATTCTAGAAATAATTATATCAATTTGCACAAACAACAATGTGAATTAATACGATTATTTCAGGATAATTTGAATTGATTATTGGATTGATATTGGTTGTTGTTATTGCTTGTTTATTTACTTTGACACCATCTCAGTTATCACACTGCAAGTTCCCTTTGCTATGCTTTGATTTTGAATTGAATTGGAATCGGGTTGAAATGATAAATACCCAAATTAAACTTTGACCTAGGATAGAGAATTAAATAAAACCCGACTGGTCAATGGTTTGATTTAAAAATAAAATGAAGATTTTATTTGAATAAATAATATGGTTTTGAAACGAAGTTGGAAATTGAATTTTAATGAAATTTAAATGTGAATATTTAATAATCTGAAACAAAATATTAATAAAGAAATTGATGGAAGAATGTTGTTTAATTTAAGAAATGGTTGAATTAATTTTTGAAATTATTTTATAATTTAATGAGATTGAATTATTTAATAATTAAATAAAATTGAATCCTTTGATAATTAAAATTGAACTTTTTAATTAGTGAAATTTAGTTCTTTATTAATTGAGCTTTGAAATTGTAACTAAGTAAATGAATATGTGAAATTGAATTTCTTTATCAAGAAATGCAAATGTGATTTTTGAAATTAATGTAAGACTTGTAATTTAAAGGGTTGATTTTTCGAAGCTAATTTAATTAAATTTGAAGTTTTGATATAATGAAGTTGAACTTAAGTAATTGATTTAATGAATTGGAAATTTAATAGAAATTGTTTTGAATGACAAATTAACTTAACAAATATTGAATAAAATTGATTAGTGGATTTAAATTGATTTGAATGCTAAATTAAATTTATTGAAATGATTGCGGAATGAAACTTATATACGAATTTAAATGAATACTTGAATTGTCTTAAATCAAATATTTAAACTGAATTATAAGATTTTGAAATGGTAATTTGGAAGTTTTGAAACGAAAATTATGGAAATTGATTTCGAAAGAGAAATGAAATGTTGGTTTATAAATTCTAATTGAAATTGAAATTGATTTGGTTTTGATATAAATAAACGACCAATCGGTGTAATAATTACGAAAGTTGTTAAAGATATCGGAATCGGTTAGGGATATACTCTCTGTCTAAACCGAAAACCACTTTAATAACTATACGTGGAGTGTGATCCAGAATGAAGTGGTTGGAATGATGTACGTGATGACTGAAGAAAGAGAACGATAATGGATAGCCTTGACACTTGTGTCAAATTGGAAATGACTAAAACAGGAGCCGTGCCGGGCCAAATGGGGGCTAGCTACCTCGAGGGAACACACTTCTTCAAAAACTACTCATTACTTGTTGTCGATTGGTACACCCTTGATTTTGGGAGTGTTGTTTCGCGGTGTTGTGATCGCTGCGGCGATGCGTTCTCACCAGTCCGGATCAGGCAAACGGTAGTTTCACTACCTTGGGTATTGCCTCATGTGCCTTGTCATACTTGTATCCCTATACGCGACCACTACGATTTGTTTTGTGTTATACCTATGGAGTACTCCCTGATATCCCACTAGTTTACGGTGGAGTTTACAGTGCTGTATAGTCTATAACGCTTATATAAAATGTGTTAAGGGGAAAAATGGTAACGTCTTAACACTATTTTGATATTTTATATTACTGATAGGCATTATCTACTTATCATACAATACTACATAGTAGATAGTTTAATGGGTCCTTAAAGGATGGTTATTCCAAACATCCTTTGAGTTACTTGTATTTCAATTGCTATTTCACTTGAGTTGGGTTTATTGATATAAGAATGTTAATCCTGACTCGAGTGTTTTGTGTTTTGCTTTACGCTCGGGTCAGACTGAGTGTACCTGTATTCGAGACTCACCTTTGAAGTTGGAGCTTTGCTTGAAGATCCAACCATCTATTCTGCTTTCAGTATTCGATGATTCCAGTGATGTATTCTGATTTGTATCTGA
This sequence comes from Allium fistulosum, assembly GCA_030737815.1. NCBI lineage: Eukaryota > Viridiplantae > Streptophyta > Magnoliopsida > Asparagales > Amaryllidaceae > Allium > Allium fistulosum. Next base: position 414,594,684 of record CM060907.1, on the reverse strand, counting down.
TGTATCGTATTACTCTTCCGTTGTATCTGGTTTAACTCTGATGTAACTTATACATTTATATAGTAGCTTCATGAACTACTATCTCTTTTATTTCCGCTGCATTTATTACTCTGTGTCTGTGATTCTGTGATTATTTACTTACTATATATGCTCAGTTTTGCCAAATTTAAATTAACAACGCGGTATTTTGAATTATTCAAGTCCGACATGCGCGGATGCGAATGGTCCAAAATAGGGGGTCGTTATAGTTGGTATCAGAGCTTTGTTAGCTCTAGGCAAAACTTAGCATATAGGGTAAATGTATTTACAAAATCACTTTCATTAGAGTTGAATCTCTTCCTTGTGACTCGATTCCTTTGAATTTTGGAACGTTCCCTGCGGTTCCAAAAATTCATTCATGTCCCTCACTATTCGTCTTCTTTCAATTCTGGAGCATCACATAACTCCACTTCGAATTACCCATATAATGAATCGGCGGTCTCGCCAAACTTCGAATGATTTGTAAAGGGGTGAAACTCCTTTACAATAGGCATTGATTTACCGAAGATTTCTGTATCCTCGGTTTACGATGCTATTTATCTCCTGCTATACCTAAATTCTATTTCTTGAGATCGAATGTCAATTTACCTCAGATTCCACATCGATCTTATTCTTGAAGTCACGGTCGACCCGGTTATGGTTGCCCGTGATTTATATAAGATTATCTCTCCTTATTCGATTAAATAATCATCTTATCTTTCGTTCCAACTCATTCTCAAATCAAAATTTTCTTTTATTGAATTAATCGAATTTGAATCTCTGTCCTTGCTTTGATAATTTATTCTTGTATAGAGTATTGGTAAATTTATATTAAAAATGTTTTATATATTGTGTTGTTTGAGTTGTTGATGTTGATTTGGGTTTTCGATCGATTCGTCTGATCAACACTATCGATAGGATTTCCAAAACACTTGAACAGAACAAACCGACACAATATTGTTTTCAAAATATGGTAAACAAAATAGTTTTGTATGATTATATTATATATAAATATAAGTTTCAAAAAAAATTAAATTGTTAATGAATTTGTTGTTTGAAATGATAGTATTTAATTTTCATTTATTGATTTATAAACCATTGACTATTTCATAATATAAATAAATGAATTTGTAAACATGGGTATAATTTGATTGAAATTTGAAATGAATTTAAATCAAGAAACTGAGAATTTAAATTTTCGGTGATTTCAGACTTTGATTTGAAAGTTTTAAAGTGTGTAGTATTTAAATATTTCGAATAGAAATCATTTTCAAAGAATTTTAAATGTTTAAATAAGTGCTCTTCTCTTTGTCGCTGGAAAATAATTTCGGTGATGGCGGCCGCATCATCGACAATCATTTTCGAGTTTCGAAGTGGAGAGACTATTTTGTAGCTTTGCTACGGTTTTGTTTTGAAAAAAATATTTTGATTTGAATTTCTTCAGTATAATTTGATTTATATATATAGGTATCTTATTTTAAAAATTTGATTTGATATAAATATATAGATATATCTCAAAATTGTTTGAAGTAAATCGGAGATTTAAATTCTTAAATTTTAGGAAAAGATGACTTCAATTATAAACTGAAGTCAAAATTCTTGGATAAGTATTTAACTTGAAATAACTGGATTGTAGAAAAAAAATTATTTGTACAATACTCAATTTCATTTCAATATAACTTACCTAAATTATTCAGAAGTTAAAATGTAATTGGATACTGTACAATAAAATAATATATCTTTATAAATAAAATCTGAGTGTTTATAATAAATGTTAGACACTAAATTTTGATTATAAAGATGTTAATAGAGTTAGATGGGATAATAAGTAAAACTCAGTTAATAATGAAATAAATTTGTTTTGAAAGAATTAATAAATTGAAATTTGATCAACTTATGAAAATATCTTGAGTTTAAAAGCAATTAGTGAATATAAATTAATTTAAATCGAAACTTTTATGATTTAAATTAATTTATATGGGTTAAATATATGTGATAAGATATATTAAGTAGAATAAATTTAACAATAATTTGGAATAAAGAAGAAATTAAATTGCTGAAAATTATGATTATAATAAAAGACTATTCAAATTTATGGTTTTAGAAATTGTAAATTGAAGATAATTGGATAATAAGATAATGAATTTAGAAATAGTTGAGTTTGATTTTAGTGAAAATGGATTAAATCAATTATTGAATATCAATTAATTTAAATTTGAATTTATATGGTTTAAATTAATTGTTATTTTGTAGTTCAAATCTGTTTTCTTTCTGGTTGTTTCTATTCTCCTACCTCGTTCCTTTTCAGGGACGAAAAGTTTTGAGTGGGGGAGAGTGTAACGACCCGTAAATTTAACTGGTTTTAATAACGTTATAAATTGAAATTTTGTGAAATTTTAAACGATAAAATTTCGAAATATTAATTTGATATTTGGAATGCGTCTAGTTAAACATAGTAACTGGTAAATTTTCGTCCGAAAATACGAAAGTTTATTTCACGCGTAAATTTACTTCAATTTAATCAGTTAAAAAGCGATGAAAATAAACTGTTTTCGGAACCTAAATATTTTTACATAGAAAAATTCTAAACCATCTTCTGAGCAAACATCATTTTTCGTTTTTCCAAATTCGGACTTCTTTGGCTCCGTCGATCTTATTTTTCTGCGTTTTTCTTGCATTTTTCGATAATAGAAAATTCAAATTTTTATAATTCAACCGTACCACTGATATCTATGTATTGTTTTGATCGTCTCGTCATGCTGATCTCAGGGGTATATTCACTTCTGCGTTTTGAAGTCCGATACGCCGCGGAAACTGCGAAACGGTCATTCGTACCGTTTTTGAACTTTTGAATTCTTTTGCCTGTTCATTAACAACCGTGTAAATTCGAATGGTCATTAACATTTAATACCCTTGAATGCAACGTTCAAGACTTTTGCTAATTTCCACGTTCTCAATTCATTTCGATATTTCACTTTATCGGTTCACGAACTTTCATTTTTCCTCTGTTCGCCTGATGTTATCTCCTCTCTGCAAACCTTTCCCCAATCAAGCCTTCATCACTTCCACCACTCACGGCAAAATCCATCCCATCCCTTTCTCTTCACAACTTTCTTCCAACTTACAGCCTCGGCCACCCCATGCTACTCCCCTCCGCCCGCTTCCCATGAGCAACCCGTCCAAACTCAGCACTACGTGATGGCTCCACCGTACCCTCCGCACCAGCTAGTGCCGCAGTCGCCACCGTTTGCTCGCCTACAAATCTTTCTGCCGCACAATCCTCTAACGAAGGCAATGCAACCTCCTTCCCTGGATCCGCTCTGACCAAACAAGCTCCGCCTTCTCCAATTCTCGGCATCCTCTTCCCCTTGAACTTCACCGCCACGTAACCACCCACCTACCAGTGCCGATCACCACCCACAGCCCAACACCATCTCCTCCTTTGGTTTTCATTCAGCCTAGCACATAATTGCTTTCGAAAAAGAAAAACCTAGTCTTCCACCCTCACATGACTTTCGCCATCCCTGTAGCCAAAAACACGTCTCCTCCGCTCTCCAAGCTTCGCCGATTGACTTTCTTCCCTAATCTGACTTTGTCTCGTGCTCTTTCTTCTGCGTGCTAAGGTATTAGTCTATGTATATATTGTATGATATATAAATAGGGTATATTTATTTGAAGTTAGCTAAGTCTATTTATATATGTAAATTTATTTCTCTATTCTAAGTTCTGGAAGTATATTGAGTTATATTATATGTGACAAAAATCTTTTAACTCTGTTAAGTATATACAGTTTACAATAACTTGTTTATATAGATTTGTATCTATATATTTAATGTATTAACATATTGTAGTTATATTATATAATTTGTTGTATTTTATATACGTTTTTATGTTTTCTGGTAAGCTATGTATTCGAGTGCCGAGATTGTGTATATAATGAAAGATATATTGATTTTTATAAATTTTGTTTTAAAAATAGATTGAGTTAACCTTCATAACATATTTGTCATAGAATATGTTGTTGATAGGTATTGCTTGCTAACAAACATTCATTTTAAGTTACAGTTCATTTAAGTTAGCAGTATATTGAAATTGCAACAGAAGTACTATATATCTTATTATAAAGTTCTTGTTTCATTTAATATAAAAGTTTCTGCATATAAGGGCTTGTATATGTTATACTACAAGTTTATTAAAGAAGCTTATAAAGTATTAATATGAGAAAAGGGACGTACAGTTTGAACTTGAAGTAAATATGATGTTATAAGTACAGGCTGGTATATATATGCTATATATATACACGGAAGTAGTATAGGTTAGTTTTGAAGTTTTGGCTTTTAGCAGTAGTTCTTGTAATCAAAATGTATGATACACTGTTTTAAAGATGATTTGTACATATGAATCCATGCTTGCCTTACCTTTACGTTTGCAAAGAAATATATTGTTTTTAATAAATATCGGTTTTTAAAATGTTATATATAATGGTAGTTTGTATATTATAATAATAATATAATTTGACTTATATATTGGTTATATTTATGAAGTACTGTATTTTACTAAGTGTTAATCCTCTTTTGTTCGCGACTTAACAGGCTGCGACTTACGACCTAAAAGGCATGCCGACCTAACAGTTGCCGACTTAACAAGCTGCGACTTAACGACCTAAAAGGCATGCCGACCTAACAGTTGCCGACTTAACAAGCTGCGACTTAACGATCTAAACCATGCCGACCTAAAAAGCATGTCGACTTAAGAAGCGTGCCGACTTAACAATTAACCGACCTAACTACTGAAAGGAGCATACCGACTTAAGATGTGGACCGACTTAAGGAGCTAACGACTTAAAAGGACTTACGATCCAACGACTTAAAAGGACTTACGACCTACCGACCTAAGTGGATGAACGACTTAACGTGCTAAAGCAAAGTGAAGACATGTTCCATGCCACATCTTTTAGGTCGCTGCCGACTTACGACTTATACTAAGTCGCGCGCGACTTATCAACACGTTCAGAAGAATCAAGTGCAGCCGAAGTGATCCCCTATACCGTCACCGACTTACGATCTACGACCTACCCTAGGTCGTGGCCGACTTATCACTTGATAAAATTCTACTCAGAAATCCTCTTTATAAATACCCCCCAAACTCCAACAAGTAGAGGACTTTTGGCCGATCATTTCTCAAAGCATCGTTACTCTACCGAACTCTTAACTCATTCGACAATTGAAGATCTTCAAACATTCGAGACACTACAACAAGCTTCGAGAGGAATTTCCTACATCCAACACGGATTCATCAGGTTTCATCATCGAAGTTTGAGCTAGTAGTCGAGATTGTCTTTGTGATCAAATTTTATTGTTTTCATAAGTGTATTGTATCGTCTTGTAACCGGGTTCAGTAATAAAGAGATTCGAAGTGGACATAGGCTCGATCTCAAGCCGAACCACTATAAACTGCTGTCTTTTACTGCTTTTTCGCTATTTTACTGCTTACTTCTTGTTCCCGTCACACGAGTGGTGCTTTCACAATTCAACTACACACACCGGGTGTTAGCGTTCACTTTTTAGCGTTAACATTTTGGTGCTTTCACTGAGAACTCAACTCAGGCGATCATTCACCATAGCTTCACGGAAGTTTGTTGAAAGAATTTCCTACAAGACCAGAAGTCTATCAGACATAATGGCTCCTGGAAGAAAATGTAAGTCTGTCATATCTGATGATGACCGCGACAATACTGCCATTTCTCTTTCTCCAAGTCAGGCAGCTCCAAGCGTCGGGGTGACGCGAGAAGGATTAGATTCTGCTGTGTCCGGACTGTACCAGCAGATTGAAACTCAGAATAATCTGATGATGGAAAAGTTGAATGCTCTGCTCGGGGCTAATCAAAGACCAGTAAATAATGAAGAAAACATTGCTGATACTCTTCGCAACTCCGAAGGAAGACATATTTCTCATGGGGGATCAGGTGTTGCTGAAGGGGTACCTCTCCAGGCTGAAGGATCTAGGCCATCGCCAGTTTTCCATGAACATCTACCCGGACAAACTTCCGAGAAAATGGCCGAAGTCTACTCTGCAAAGTCACTAAATAATGAGGAATATCTTTCCGGCATGATTCGGCAAATAATGGAAGAAAGCATGAAGAGAGATAAGGATGAGAGCGAATGGGGATTCGCACCGAGTAAAACTCCATTTACTGAGAGGATTCTGAAAGCTGAGTTTCCTAGAAAATTTGTTCCCCCCACCATTCCTGCTTATAGGGGAACAAGCGACCCAAATCAATTCCTGTACAAATATGATTGGCACATGACTGGCGCCAGAGCAACTGATGAGATTAAATGCCGATATTTCCCGGTTTACTTGGAAGGAGTGGCATTACTTTGGTTTACCAAGCTTCATGTGCGATCTGTTGACCAATTTTCCGATCTGACCCGAAAATTCAAGGAACAATTCAGATTGTACATTTCAAGAGCAAAGGATATAATGTCTCTCTCGAGTCTTGAACAGAATCCTGGAGAGCCCATCAAATCTTCCTGAATCGCTTTAATTTAGCCTTAGCAGAAGTTGATAACGCGGAACCGCGAATGATCTTAACCTACTTAATGCGGGCTATTGACAAGTCAAGCGAGTTTGGAAAATGGTTAAAAATGAAGGAACCAAATTCGCTTGAAAAGTTCTACAAAAAGGCTGATGAGTTCATGTGCCTAGAGAATCTCTCCGCGTCAGCTAAAGTTGTGTCAACAGTGGTGGAAAATAATGCTACAGTTCAGAACAAGAAAGAATCTGCAAATCAGAAAAGGGAGAGTAATGGTGGAAAGAAGCAGAAAGATCTCAAAAAGCCCCGCTTCCTCAAACCTTCGGATTTTACCCCTCTGACTGATACACCGGAGAATATTTTCATCGCCACTAAGGATACTGTTAAGTTTCCAAAACCACCGGCAGTAAAAGTTGGGAAAAATGCTGCTCAAAGCGGAAGATTTTGCAAGTTTCAAAACCAACCAGGCCATGATACCAACGAGTGCCGCCACTTGAAAAGCCTGATTGAAGAATTGTTAAGAGAGAATAAGTTGCAGTAGTACGTTAAAAGGAATAGAAAAGACCCGTGTTCATCTAACCAAGGGCAACTACCCCCAACTCATCCATCTGGTTCAGGAGAGAGGCCTGCTGTAAAGGAAAGACCTGTTATCAATGTGATCACAGGAGGACCTTATCCGCTGGCAGGAGTTGAGGTGAAATGGAAAGGTATGCTAGAGCTTTGAAGTATGCCCCAGCTGAAGAAAGTGTCTTAATCTTGGAAGATGCTGCACCTCTAAAGCAGCAGAAGACTTTTCATGATGATATTATGTTCAGAACCAGGGATTCTATTGATGTGGAAGCTCCTACTAAGGACCCTTTAGTTGTCTCTGTCGGTATTGGGCCGGCTATTGTCAGAAGAGTGCTGGTTGATAGTGGTGCCTCGTGCAACATACTCTTTATAAAGACATTTGACCAAATGAAAATTCCAATGACAGACGTACAAGCTTCTTCGCACAAGATTGCCGGATTTACAGGAGAGCTGAAACAGCCAATTGGAACGGTGGACTTGTTTGTTGAAATGGGCGAAGGACATAAGAAGTTGGTTCGGAAGCAAACTTTTGTAATTGTTGATGGATTCTTCGCCTATAATGCTTTCTTGGGTCGGCCTACTCTTGCTGCTTTCAGGGCCGTCCTCGCTCCGTGGTGTTTAACAATGAAATTTCCCACTGATAATGGGGTTGCTGTCATTAAGGGAGATCAGAACGCGGGGCGAGAATGTTATCTTGTAGAGCTCCGAGAGGCCAGGAAAAGAGAAATGGGAAAAGATGCGGCATCTCCGCTCCGCTTTAAAGAACCAACCTTGTAGCAGCTACGGGGTGGCCCCTGTACTGGCGAACACAGCAATGCAAGGAAAGAAATGGAGCCCAGGAAAGCCAGTACAGGGGAGAATAGAGTGGTACCCGTGGAAGTAACGGTACCAATATCTGTTGACTCGAAAGACCCGAACAAAGTACTCAATGTGGGTTCACAGCTGAGCATAGCAGTTCAAAACACACTGATATCATTCTTAAAATCCAATCTAGATGTGTTCGCTTGGTGTCATGCTGATATGTGTGGGATCTCCCCGGAAATTGTTGTACATACTCTGAACATTGATCCAAAATTAACTCCAGTGAAACAGAAAAGAAGAACCCAAGGCCCAGAAAGGTCGACGACACTAAAGGAAGAAGTCGATCGGCTCATGGAAAACGGCTTCATCAGAAACTCCACTTATCCAAATTGGGTTTCAAATCCAGTACTGGTTAAGAAGGAAAATGGGAAGTGGAGAGTCTGCATCGATTTTTCGGACCCAAACAAAGCTTGCCCCAAAGATTGCTTCCCGCTGCCCAGAATCGATCAGTTGGTAGATGGAACAGCTGGGCATGAGTTGTTATCATTTATGGACGCTTACTCTGGGTACAATCAGATTATGATGCATGAGCTGGATCAGGAAGACACAAGCTTTATCACAGATGTGGGTCTCTACTGCTACAAAGTTATGCCTTTCGGATTGAAGAATGCTGGGGCAACCTACCAAAGGCTTGTCAATACGATGTTCAAACCTCAGATTGGTAGAACCATGGAAGTTTATGTTGATGATATGTTGGTAAAGTCAAAGAAAGCTGTAGACAACATGGGTCACTTGGAGGAAATGTTTGCAATTCTTCGAAAGTACGGAATGAAGCTCAATCCATTGAAATGTTCATTCGGAGTAGAGTCCGGGAAATGCTTGGGTTTCATTGTGAGCGCCAGGGGCATTGAAGCCAATTCTACTCAAATAACAGCTCTATGAGAGGTCAAAGCCCCTAAAACAAAGAAAGAAATGCAAAGCCTCAATGGAAAAGTTGCTGATCTGAGTCGTTTCATTTCCAAGGCCACAGACAAATGCATTCCCTTCTTTGATGCTCTAAAGAAAGGAAAGAAAAATTTTGAGTGGACTAACGAATGCCAGAATGCTTTCGATGAACTAATTCGTCATATGGAAACGCCTCCAGTTCTGTCCAAGCCTACTGATGGTGAAGACCTTTTCATCTATTTTGCAATTTCATCTCACGCCCTCAATGCAGCGCTTGTACGGGAAGATATGAAAATACAACGTCCAGTCTATTACATCAGCAAACGGTTCACTGGGCAGAGATGAATTATTCGAAGATAGAAAAGCTCGCCTATTGTTTGTTAATTGCTTCTAGGAAGTTGAGGCCATACTTTCAAGCTCATCCTATCAACGTCCTTGCCGATCAACCTCTAAAGCAAGTCCTGTTTCGTCCTGAAACTTCGGGCCGTCTTTTGAAATGGAAAATTGAACTCAGCCAATATGATATCACTTACCATCCCCGGAGAGCAATCAACGGACAAGCTTTAGCATATTTCATCGCAGAATCTACTGACAAAGGTGATAGTGAGAATGAAACAACTGATGGCATTCCAATCCAGTAGAAGTTGTATGTTGATGGATCGAGAAATGATTACTGTTCTGGGGCAGGGGTTGTGCTCGAAACCTCCGAAGGACGATCGTTGTGTTATGCATTGAGACTGGAATTTCCTTCAACGAACAATGAAGCAGAGTATGAGGCTATAATTGCTGGTTTAAACATTGCCAAGGAACTAAACATCAAAGTGTTACAGATCTTCAGCGATTCTCAACTTATTATTTGCCAGGTAAAGAAAGAGTTTCAAGCTAAAGGTGGAAATCTGCCCGCATACTTGTCAAAGGCATCTGAACTTCTCGAAGATTTCGATCATTATACGATAAGTCATATTCCTCGGGTAGAAAACATGAAAGCGGATTCTCTAGCAAAGTACGCAAGTTTTGGAGAAGCTCAATTACTGGGATTAGTTCCTGTAGAAGTTCTGTCAGCTCCAAGCATTGATGAAATGGATGTTGATTGGATTATGGCTGCGTCTCAAGAGCATGAATCATGGATGACTCCAATCAAAGAATACCTACTCAATGGTTCCCTGCCAAAAAGTTCTAAAGAACGTCGAAAACTATTGAGGAAAGCATCAAGATATATAATTCAAGATGGCCGATTATACAGACGGGGATTTTCAATGCCACTGCTCCGATGTGTAACTAAGGAAGAAGCCAAGACAATTCTAGCTGAGATACACGGAGGAGAATGTGGAGATCATTCAGCCGGTCAAACTCTAGCCAAGAAAGTTCTCCGATATGGGTATTTCTGGCCGGATATTAATCGAGATGCTACTATTTACTCCAGAAAGTGCGAAAAGTGCCAAAGATTCGCAGAAATCCCAAAAGCGCCTTCCACCGCACTCACACAAATGGTCAGCCCATGGCCGTTCGCCATTTGGGGAATAGACTTGATTGGACCTTTACCGATCGCTAAATCTGGAATCAAATATGCTATTGTTGATGTTGATTATTTCACGAAATGGGCTGAAGCTGAACCCTTAGCCACTATTACCTCTAAAAAGATGATAAATTTCGTAACTAAAAATATCATTTGCAGGTATGGTGTGCCGCAGAAAATAATCACAAACAACGGCACCCAGTTTGAAAGTGAAGAATTCCAAGACTTTTGCAAACGGTTCAGAATTCGAAAAAGCTTCTCAGCAGTGGCTCATCCGCATGCAAATGGGCAAGTGGAAGCGGTGAACAAAATTATCAAGTCAACCATCAAAAAGCAGATCGAAAAAGCAAAAGGTGGTTGGGTCGATAGGCTTCCATTAGCACTATGGGCATACAGAACTACTCACAAAACTGCAACTGGGCATACTCCATTTTCACTGGCATAGGATCAGAAGCAATGATTCCAGTGGAAGTAGAAGTTCCTTCACACAGAAGAATTCATTTCAACAAGGTTGAAAATGAGAAACTGCAACTTGAAGCCCTTGATTCTCTTGATGAAAAAAGAGAAGAAGCTAGACTCAGAGTTTCAGCTTATCAACAAAGGATAGCCAGGCAGTTCAACTCTAAAGTTCGCCAACGCAGCTTTGAGATCGGGGATTTAGTCTAGAAAAGGATCATGATAGCAACCGGAGTATTTGGGCCAAACTGGGACGGGCCATATGTCATAGGCAATAAACTTCTTGATGGCACTTTCAAACTCATAACTTTTGAAGGAGATCCAATTCCAAGAACCTGGAACAGCAACCACTTACGTCCTTATTTTACTTGAAAAAAGCTTTGCTCAAAATTGTAAAATAGTGATGAATGTATCAGTGGTATTGAAAGATATTGTAAATCAGTGCAAGTTAATAAAAGCTATAAAGTGGATGTAGGCCCGATTCTTGGCCGAACCACTATAAATCTTGTGTTCTTTACTATTTCATAATGCATGTTTCATTTCGATATGTAAATACTTTAAATGTATTGCTAAAATGTCGATTCAAAATTGCAGGACATTAAAACAAGGCTTGCTCGTTACAAAGCCAAGCGACCTCTATAAATCACCTACTAAGCAAATACCAAGCGACAAAAATTCCAAATTCAAATCCTATACAAGAAGAACTTCACATAAATAGTTGGCGACTCCACTGTGGCAAGCCTTCGTTAACTGGTTGTGATTGTCGATATGAACAGACATCCAACTAGGTAACTCGCGTTTGTCCCGTGAAGTTATTCAATAGTGAAGTCCACTTCTTTGGATAAGGAAATTTACTTGCAAAAGGAAAGAAGATGCGCTTGGAAATGATAATAAAAGATCGCTAATGAGCAGATGATGAGAGAACATGGCCAAGCAAACACAGAAGCAGCCAAAAGGAGGTATGCCTCTCAATAAAAGGGCCGGTAGAACCACCGAAGGGACACCTTCCCAAGCAGAAGGAACAGGGCCCTTGCTAACTGATCGTGATGCATCCGATCAGGCAGCTTGCGTCCGCCCCGTGGATCTACTCGCCCATGAGACGCAACCTTCCTGGCACACCAACCAACTAATGCTCCTTCCCAAAGGTCAACAAAGCACTCTAACGAGGCACACCAAAAAATGAAAGTGCTTCTCTCAATCAAAAAAGATTGGTGGAACCACCGGAGGGGCACCTTCCCAAGCTGAAGGAACAGGGCCCTTGTTAATTGATTGCGATCGTTTGTGCAAACGAACATCCAATCAAACAACTTGCGTCCGCCCCGTGGATCCATCCAACCATGAGAAAGTAACTTCCAAGCAATCAAAAAGCCCTCTTCGGAGGCACAAGCCCTCTTCGGAGGCACATGCCCTCTACGGAGGCGAAAGCCCTCTCCCGATGCACCATAAGCCCTCTTAAGAGGCACAAGCCCTCTTCGGAGGCACAAGCCCTCTTCGGAGGCACAACTCTTTAAGAGGAGCCCTCTCCGGAAGCATGTCCCAAAATAGAATACTCAAACAAAAAAGCCTTCTCCGGAAGCACATTTCAACTCTCAAAGGAAGGTTAACTTATTCATCTCAAAAAGTTCTTCCTAAAAAGTTGAAATGCTTCAAAAAGACCTCTTCAGAGGCACACTTCACCGTGCATGAAGTACCAAAAATAAGCCCTTTACTGGGGCACAAAATCAAAACCTTCTTCAAAAAGCTCATTTCACTACGTAGGAAAATCCACTTTTTAACAAATAAAAGTGATCATCTCTGAAAGTTGAAGTGTTCTTCAAGGAAGAAAGAGAAAGTAAAAATTTCTCCAAAAACGAGATATAATCTATTAAAAGCAGAATGATTCTTCCCTTAAAAGTGGAATAGTTATTCTCTGAAATAAGAGTATCAGTCTTGTAAAAGCTAGAAATGTTGCAATGCACTTGTGGTATGGGGGCAACACTATACAATTCAGTTATATTAATAAAAGTAACACGCAAGCAACATACCACAAGTTCATTGCAATATCACGAAAAATAGATGTGGAATAAATGCATTCTCAAACACAGACAAAAAAGTTTGTACAAGTGAAAAGAATCGTTTATTCTACACTAAAAATGGGAAATAAATATACTCACACATACATAAGAATTTGTACAAGTGAAGGAACTATTTTATTCAATACTATGAAAATTCTTTACCTGTGCAGATATCTCAAAAAAAAGCAAAAGCAGGGACCGGTACTCGCACAATCTCCGGTCAATACATCCAAAAAAGCAAAACAAGAAGCATAAGGTCTAGCTTATCATTCCTTCTTCCGACCACCCTTGGAACTCTTTCCCGGCCTGATAATCAGTTTTGAAAGACGTTGTGGATGAGTTGAGGAAGGAGGAGAAGGAGGGGCAGCCGGATCTTCTTCAATATTCTTCTCATCAGCCAAAGCGCTCTTCTTCTTCTTCTTCATCGCGCGCTTCCCTTTCCTCTTGGAAGAAGACTCGCTTCCCGGACTAAGAAACTCAGAAAGTTTTGTATCGTCATCATGAGTTTGCTCCGGGGTCTTTTCGCCTTCTTCAAGTCCTCCAATCTTTTGCTCTTGCGAAACAACCGGATCATCCAAGTCTTTGAGGGCTTCTATTTTCTCTTCTTGTGATCCTGGTTGAGAAATAGAAAGAAGAGTAACTTGGGAAGGAGGAGGAACAGCACCTGAAGAAGGAGAAGTTGGTATAGCTTTCGGAACTTCCGCTGCAGAAGAAAAGAAGTTAAAATCGGTATTCTCCGAGAAAAGAGAAGTTATTAGTTCATCAAACTCGGTTAAATCGAATAAGTGATTCACTGGATCCGGGTCGATGCCAAAGTTACCTGAAGAAGTCGGTTTTGTAAAATTAATCTCGAATTTCTCAGCCTCAATATCTTCCAAGGCTTCGTCCTCAGTAGGAGTAGTCACAACTTCAGTGTCAACTTTAGCAGGAAGCGAAGAATGGGCACTGGAATCTATAATATTGACGTCAGCTGAAGTTGAAGTATGAACAGGGGCAGTTAAAGGAGCTTCCTCTTTCGGGTGTTCATCTTTTGTAGACTCAGCTCACGCTTTGGCAAGTTGCTCTTTTCCTCTAGCAAGAGCGGCACGAGCTTCATCGTCAAGGTAACGCGCCTCAAGTCCTGCTTCATCATAGCCGGCACCGCCAAGCATATCAACTGCGGCTTCCCACACATCAGCCAGAGTAATCTCATATTCAGGGCCCAGAAAATAGAGACTTCCATGACCCAGAACGCTGTGTAAATAAAAGTCGATAAGGTAGAGCTGACGTTAGCTTTTGTTGCCTCATGCGATTGCTCGGCCGATTCCTTTTCGGCAACGGCTGCAACTCGACCAGCAACAGCCTCATCACGCTCTTTCTCAGCTTTAGCAAGTCGAGACTTTAGCAATTCGATCTCCACGTTCTGGGAGTTAACTGTTTCCCGCAACTGAGTGTTATTTTTGCGGTATTCTTCAACAACGAACTGCTCAGCCGCAAATTTCATCTCAGCATCTCTCTGAGCAGCGTGCGCATCCCGCACTTGTTTTTGAAACACTTCTTCTTTTTGAGATTGCGAAGCGGAAGAAGCGGCGAGATCTTCCTTGTGTTTTTTAACCTCGGACTCAAGTCTCGCATTATCATCAGCAATGCTCGTCATCTCGGCATCATGTTGTTTGCAAATTTTATCCCACTCGGATTTATCATTCTCCATGGTTAGCATGGCTTCAAGATTTGCACGGTTGACTCTTTGCAGCTCATCGACAAGCTTTTGCCATCCGGACACCCTTTCAATGTTAAGTTTGACGGCATCAAGGCTACGCAGCATATCCGATTTATCGATCGGAACCAAATCAAGGTCAAAACGCACCCCTTTTAAACACCAATTCGGAAATCGGCTTTGAAGAATAGGAGGGGCATCTTTGACCTGATACTGAGGTCTGCTGATGATCGCCTGGATGTCAGATTTCTTTAAAGCAGGAGAGCCGGATGGAATATTAGGAGAGATGGGAGCATCGATCTTTTCCGAAATTGCATACTTGTCATTTTCGCTAAGTTTGGTCCGCTTGCATACTTGTCCTTTTTTGAGAATCGTCACTTCTGTGGTAAGAGTCGTATCGCTCATCCCTACTCCCATAGTGCTGTTCATCTTCTCTTTTGCGGCGCTCTTCATAGTCCCGCCTCTCTCGAGCTTTCCTAATAGCTCTTTCTTCGTCTGTTTCCCTCGGGGCATCGAGGTATTGCCTAAAATCATGAGCTCTGCGGCCTCCATAGCGCTGAAATTTGTCGTAATATGAGCCAGTGGGCCCCATCGGAGAATCTGAAAATGGAAAAAGAATGAAGTTTAGAAATTTCCAGAAAAAGAGGATAAGTGCGTATAAGCGCTGAAAAATCCTAAGTGTGTGCGGCGTGCAAACTACGTGCGTCAAACTACAAACCACGCTTTAATGTGGAAACGGAGACGACTGGTGTAGAAGGTGTCAAAGCCTGTTTCAAAGAGGAAGTCGCTTCAACAATGGGAGAGATCGCTTTTGAGATATTATCTTTAAAAAGCTCCTAAGAAGTTATCATTATTGTTAACGTTAAAAAGTGAACGCTAACACCCGGTGTGTGTAATAGAATCGTGAAAGCACCACCCGCGTGACGGGAACAGAATTTAAGCAGTAAAATGGTAGAAAAGCAGTAAAAGACAGCAATTTATAGTGGTTCGGCTTGAGATTAAGCCTACGTCCACTTTGAATCTCTTTATTACTGAATCCGGTTACAAATCAATACAAATCTCTTATCAAAACAGTACTATTTGATCACAAGAAACAATCTTGACTACTAGCTCAATCTTCGTCGATGAAATTCGATGAATCCGTGTTGGATGTAAGGAATTTCTCTTGAAGCTTGTTGTAGCATCTTGAATGTTTGAAGATCTTTGATTGCTGGATGAATGGAGACTTCGACAGAGTAACGGCGCTTGAAGAAATGAATGGCCAAAAAGTCCCCTCCTTGTTGGAGATGGTGGTGTATTTATAGAGTTGAGTCTGGGCAGAGAATTTTCCCAAGTCCTAAGTCGTAGCCGACTTAGTATAAGTCGCGGCCGACTTATGATAGGTCGCAGCCGGTTCATCAGTTTCAACACTTCCTTAGTAGTTCACCTCCTCTTCTGGTTTTATGCTTCAAGTCCTAAGTCGTCCCCGAGTCATTGTCTTGCAGCATAAACGTTGAGGCTTTGGATTTCGACTAAGTAGTTTTAAGTCGTGGCCGACTTATAGAAAGTCGTAGGTCGTAAGTCGGCGGCGAGATAGGGGTGTATGTTAGTTGCCTCTGAGTGTCTAGAACAAGCGAGTCATAAGTCGGCAACGACTTAGCATGCGTCATAGGTCGGCAACGATTTAAGAGATGCATCTTGGGTTACATGATCTCTTCTAAACGAGTTAGTATAAATCGTACGCGACTTATAGAAAGCAGCAGGTCTTATGTTGTAAACCATTTCATTAAGTCGGAGACTTCCTTATCTCGTAGACTCTTAAGTCGGAGCATCTCTTAAGTTGGAGCATCTCTTAAGTCGGAGCATCTCTTAAGTCGGTGTCTACCTTAACTCGGAGAATTCCTTAAGTCGTAGACTTCTTTAAGTCGGCTCCTGCTAGGTCGGAGCTACCTTAGGTCGGCGCTTTTCTTAACTCGGAGCCCTTCTTAAGTCGGAGCTTTTCTTAAGTTGGTTCCTGTTAGGTCGGACTTGTTCTTAAGTCGGTGACGCATTTAGCTTGTTAGGTCGTGAGTCGAATGAGGGTTAACATTTGCCCCTCGAAGTACACGCCTTAAGTCATAAGTCGTGTGCTTCGATTTCCTTAGCTCGCTTCTTGATGAGTGCGCTAGATCGCGACCGACTTAAGATGAGTCGTAGGTCGCGAACGACTTAGGATAAGTCGTAAGTCGGATGTGTCGATTCACCTTTCACTGTCCCAGAGTATAAATAGCTTAAGTCGTTCCTTCTTCTCCTTCACCTGTTTCATTCCGTCATTTGCAAGTATTCATGCTCTTCTCAGACAAATTCAATTACTTGATCGCCAGTTATTCTTATCATCATACCGCGTAAGTGAACTCGATTATTCAATCTCCGATTGTCACTGAATTATGAATCCCATTTTCAAACTATTTTCCTTATGCCATGCTTCATAATTCTTGTTTCAATCGATTACTGATGGGTTCAAGATGACTTGCATTGGCTTTGGACAATCTGTGTGAATGAGGCGATATATTGCAGCGATTCCGTTTTCCTGACTCGAGATTTGTGATGGAACGGAATTGCATCAGATTTGTGGTGATTTTAGCGCGATTTAATCGGCATGGGAAGATGAAAGTTTTTGTTGATGGAAAGGCCAATGGGCTAACGGGTTAATGGGTTAGGAGTTAGGCGAATTGATGTATTGGGGAGAAGACGAACGACTTAAAGCCTTTGTCATTCGAACAGAAATCTTGACTGCTGACTTTAGTGGTCAGTCGTATCCGACTTAGGATAGGCCATAGGTCGGCAACGACTTAAGAACGCAGTTTGAACAAAACTTACGACTTAACTTTCATTGCTTCGTGTTAAATTGTGTACGACCTACAGTAGTTCGTAGATCGGTAACGATCTAGGACTTAAGATATTTCCTTGCGGTGCGGCTAACAGAACTGAGGCCTTGAATCGCCTTCACCCCCTTAAGTCGTGGCCGGGTTAAGACTTAGTGAAATATTTGAACTCGCATTCTCTAACTTGGAACATACTTTTGACATGAACTTCTTGACTTGAAAATCTGGAACAAACTGCTTAATTTTCAACTATTTGAACCTTTCTACATGCCACATTTATCTTGCAAGCCAACAACCTGTTAACTCACAACATTCACAGAATATTGGGACGAATATACTGCCACTGATTGCCCGCATTAAATGACAGATTAGTCGATAAAGAAAAAAAATCAAATTAAATGCACTGCATGAATGAAATGTTGTACAATAACCAATTCAAGTGAAGTATTTAAGCAAAATCGTAATAACCAACTGAAACTGATTTGTTTACATTAACACTGTACTTAGATATTAACAAGTTCTGAAATCTCATAATCAACAGATTGTCGACTAGTTTAATTCCAGTTGTGTTTACTTGTTATTTTTTCTTTTATTGGTTCTGCACAACACTTCACACTTTTTAGGAAACGTGCACCTTAATATTTGATCATCCAGTTCCTTGTGTAGAATGACATCTCAACACGAAGGTTTGGAACCAGCTGGAGGAGTTTTTCCAATCGCTACTCCATTAAACGATCCTCCAGAAAGGACTCCTACTACTTTGAGCCATAAAGCCTTTTGTCAATTATGCACCCAGTTTGGCATTGCCGAAGCTGACGCTTTGCTCCCTGGAATAGATGATACTGCTGATAGACCGCCCCATGGCTTTGTCGCAGTTAACCGCCAAATGTGCTCGAGCGGACCTATCCCCCCATTTAATGACTGCCTTCAAGAACTTCTTCTCCGACTATCTATCTCCCCTTTTCAATTACACCCTAATGGCTACGCCATCCTGCTGGGACTGTGTGTGCTTTTTAGGAGAACGCTGGGCCGTTTTCCCAATTTTGGAGAAATTCGCTTCCTGTGCACATTTACAAAGCACAAAGACCATCCTTCCATTACAGTTGTGAGAAGTGTTAGAAATCGTAAGTTGATCGTTGGTCTCCCCGACAACGTTCACAATTTCCTAAGTCAGTTTTTCTATGTCCGCTGTCCTCCAGGATTTTACGCCATCTGGAGAGTAGGGAGTAAGATCATTTGTGTCTGCTTCTTATGTTTTTTCAAACTTGTCGAAGTTCGAGTTATCGAGTGTTAACTTTGCCCTTTTCTTTTCAGCTCTTCCTCCTCCTTCTAGAAATCCCGGTCACAAAGCGACTTTTGAGAGGCTTATGGCAGTGCCGGTTGAGGAAAGGAGTATCCAGTTTCTATTAACAGACGAATTTTTACATCAATTCGGTCTTTTACACTCTTCTCACTTTACCCAGCTTCGTGAAGTTTCTAATCTTCCAGCGCAGACATCAGATGCCCCAGCTTCAACGGAAGATATGGCTTCAAAGGAGCCAACTGTAGACACTACATTAGTAAAGTGTTCTACTTCTATTGGCGTTGCGGGAACGTCCAGCAAACCGGCGCTTGCTCCAATTATTGAAGAGGACGAAAATCCTCGAATTTTTGAAAAATCAGCCAATGTGGAAGTTGAAAAGGAGAATTCTGCTGAGCATCATAATGATGACACCTTTGATGACTTGAGTGACATAATGATAACTTCTCAAGAGCTTTTCAAGGATAATCTTCCAAAGGCGAACTCTCCTGTCGTTGAAGCGACTTCCTCTTTGAAACAAACTTCGACGCCTTCTACACTTGTCGTCTCCGTTCCCGCACTAAAGCGTGGTTTGTAGTTTGATGCACGTAGTTCGCACGCCGCACATACTTAGGATTTTTCAGCACTTATAAGCATTTATCCTCTTTTTCTGGAAATTTCTAAACTTTACTTCTTTTTCGGTTTTCAGATTCTCCGATGGGGCGTACCGGCTCGTACTATGACTCATTTCAGCGCCATGGAGGTCGTGGATCCTATGACTTTAGGAAATATCTTGGTGACCAGAGAGAGACAGATGAGGAATGGGCCCAAAGGAAGGCTCAAGAAAAATGGGATTATGAGCAGCGGCAGAGAAAAAGAGATGCTGATCGATATGATTCTTCTTACAGAAGTTACGATTCTCATAAGCGAAAGTCTTATGATGACAAAGGGAAGACTCATATTACTGATGAATCAAGCAAACGGTCCAAGCCAAGTGACGCATCTGTAATTTCTGAGAAAACTGATGCTCCTATCCCTTCTGATACTCCGGCCGGCTCTCCTCCTCTAAAGAAATCTGATATTCAAACAATCATTAACAGGCCACAATATCAAGTTAAAGACGGCCCTCCAACGCTTCAGAGCCGATTTCCGAATTGGTGCCTAAAAGGAGTGCGCTTTGACTTGGATTTAGTTCCGATTGATAAGCAAGATATGCTTAAAAGTCTTGACGCGGTCAGGCTTAATATTGAGAGGATGTCGCAATGGTAGAAACTTGTCGACGAACTTCAAAGGGTCAACCACATGAATCTTGAGGCGATGATGACCATGGAGAATGATAAATCAGAATGGGACAAATGGAGCAAGCAGCATGATGCGGAGATGACGAGCATTGCAGACGACAACGCAAAGCTTGGATCTGAAGTTAAGCAGCTTAAGGAAAATCTCGCTTCTTCTTCTGCATCATATACTCAAAAAGAAGAAGTCTTTCAGAAGCAAGTGCGGGATGCACATGCTGCACAAAGAGATGTCGAAATGAAGCTTGCCGCCGAACAGCACATTACTGAGAAATATCGCACAGAAAACACCAAACTGTGGGAAAAGGTCACCTCCCAGAACGTAGAGATTGAGTTACTAAAGTCTCGACTCGCTAAAGCTGAGACAGAGCGTGATGCGACTATTGCTGGTCAGGTTGCTGCCGTTGCCGAAAAGGAAGCGACTGAGCAATCACATGAGGCGACGAAAGCAAACATCAGCTCTACCTTATTCGACTTTTATTTACACAGTGTTCTGGGTCGTGGGAGTCTCGCTTTTCTGGGTCCTGATTATGAAATTACATTGGCTGAAGTGTGGGAAGTCTCAATTGACATGCTTGGCGGGGTCGGCTATGATGAGTCTGAACTTGAGGAGCGCTATCTTGATGATGAGGCTCGTGCCGCTCTTGTTAAGGGGAAGGAGCAGCTTGCTAAAGTACGGGCTGAATCAACGGGAGAAGAGTTTTCAAAGGAGAAAGCTCCTTTAACTGCCCCTGTTCACACTTCCACTTCGGCCGATGTAAACATTATGGATTCCGGCTCCCATTCTTCACTCCCAGCTAAAATTGCCCAAGAAACTACGACCACTCCCACTGAGGATGAGGCACCGGACGATACTGAAGCCGAGAAATTTGAGATTGACCTTGCGAAGCCAACTCCTCCAAGTAATTTTGGCGTCGTCCAGGGCCCAATGAATCAGTTATTTGATTTAACCGAGTTTGATGACCTTCTTACTTGTTACTTAAACTTTGGTGAACCGATACCTTCTCTATTTTCGGGAGATATTGATTTTAACTTCTTTTCTTCTACAGCGGAGGCACCAAACACTGCACAAGTTTCCACTCCTTCAGTTGTTGTACCTCCATCTTTACAGATTACTCCTCCTTCTGCTTCCCAACCGGGATCGCAGGCAGAAAAAATTGAAGCTCTTCAAGGCCTGGACGATCTGGCTATTTCGTAGGAGCAGAAGGCGGAGGATCTTGAAGACGTCGAGAAGACCCCGGAGCGGTCTCTAGATGATGACCCGAATCTTTCAACATTGCTTGCTACTCCGGGGAGCGAATCTTATTCGAAGAGGAAGGGGAAGCGTGCCGTAAGGAAGAAGAAGAGAAGTGCTTCGACTGGGGAAGACAAAACATAAGAAGACCCAACCACTCCTTCTTCTCCGTCCCGTCCACATCGGATTCCGAAATTAACTATTAGGCCAAGCAAAGGCTCCAAGGGTGGCGGAAAGAAAGAGTGACAAGCTGGACTTTCTACTTCTTATTTTTCTTTTTACATATATAGACCGGAAATTGTGCAGGTACCGGTCCATGCTTTTGCTTTTTTGAGATATCTGTACATGTAAAGAATTTTCATAGTACTAAATAAAACAGTAATTTTACTTGTACAACTTCTTGTGTATGTGAGAACGCATCTGTTTCTGTTTTTTAGTGTAGAATAAACGATTCCTTTTACTTGTACAAACTTTTTGTCTGTGTTTGGGAATACATTTATTCCACGTCTATTTTTCGTGATATTGCAATGAACTTGTGGCATGTTGTGTTTATTAATATAATTGAATTGTATAGTATTGCCCCCATGCCGTAAGTGCATTGTAATATTCCTAGCTTTTTCAAGACTAATACTCTTATTTCAGAGAATAATTACTCCGCTTTTAAGGGGAGAATCATTCTGCTTTTAATAGAGTATATCTAGTCTTTAGAGGAATTTTTATTTTCTCTTTCTGAAGAACGATTCAACTTTCGGGGATAATCACTTTTATTTATTAAGAAGTGAATTTTCCTATGAAGTGAAATGAACTTTTCTGAAAGAATTTTGTAGCATTTCAACTTTTTTAGGAGGAACTTTTTGAGATGAACAAGTTAATCCTTCCTTTGAGAGTTGAACTGTGCTTCCGGAGAATGCTTTTCGTTCAAGTATTCTATTTTGGGACATGCCTCCGGAGAAGGCTCCTCTTAAAGAGTTGTGCCTCCGAAGAGGTCTTGTGCTTTCGAAAAGGGCTTGTGCCTCCGAAGAGGGCTTGTGCCTCCGAAGAGGGCTTGCGGTGCCTTGGGAAAGGGCTTTTGCCTCCGAAGAGGTCATGTACCTCCGAAGAGGGCTTGTGGTGCCTTGGGAAAGGGCTTTTGCCTCCGAAGAGGTCATGTGCCTCCGAAGAGGGCTTGTGCCTCCGAAAAGGGCTTTTTGATTGCTTGGAAGTTATTTTCTCATGGTTGAGTAGATCCACGGGGCGGATGCAAGTTGCTTGATTGGGTGCTCGTTTGCACAAACGATCGCAATCAATTAACAAGGGCCCTGTTCCTTTAGTTTAAGAACGTGCGCCTCCGGTGGTTCCATCAATCTTTTTTGATTGAGAGAAGTACTTTCATTTTTTGGCATGCCTTGTCAGAGGGCTTTGTTGAACATTGAGAAGGAGCATTGGGTGGTTGGTGTGCCAGGAAGGTTGCGTCTCAGGGGCAAGTAGATCCAGGGGACGGACGCAAGCTGCCTGATCGGATGCATCACGATCAGTTAGCAAGGGCCCTGTTCCTTCTGCTTGGGAAGGTGTCCCTTCGGTGGTTCTTACTGGCCCTTTTATTGAGAAGCATACCTCCTTTTGGCTGCTCCTTTGTTTGCTTGGCAATGTTCTCTCATCATCTGCTCATTAGCGATCTTTTATTATCGTTTCCAAGCGCATCTTCTTTCCTTACATTGCCATGTTCGAAGAAGTGGACTTCACTGTTGAACGACTTCACGGGACAAACGCAAGTTATCTAGTTGGATGTCTGTTTATATCGACAATCTCAACTAATTAACAAAGGTTTGTCACAGTGGAGTCGCCAACTTTTTATGTGAAGTTCTCCTTGTATAGGATTTGTATTTGGAATTTCTTGTCACTTGGTATTTGCATAACAGGTGATTTATAGAGGTCGCTTGGTTTTGTGACGAGCAAGCCTTGTTTTGATGTCCTGCAATTTTGAATCGACATTTTAGCAATACATTTAAAGTATTTACATATCGAAATAAAACAGGCATTATGAAATAGTAAAGAACACAAGATTTATAGTGGTTCGGCCAAGAATTGGGCCTACATCCACTTTATAGCTTTCATTCATTCACACTGATTTACAATGTTTTACAATACAACTGATACATTCATCATTATTTTACAATTTTGAACAAAGCTTTTTCTTTCAAGTAAAATAAGGACGTAAGTGGTTGCTGTTCCAGGCTCTTGGAATTGGATCTCCTTCAACAGTTATGAGCTTGAAAGTGCCATCAAGAAGTTTACTGCCAATGGCATATGGTCCTTCCCAGTTTGGTCCAAACACACCAGTTGCCGTCATGATCCTTTTCAAAACTAAGTCCCCGATCTCAAAGCTGCGTTGGCGGACTTTAGAGTTAAAGTGTCTGGCTATCCTTTGCTGATAAGCTGAAACTCTGAGCCTAGCTTCTTCTCTTTTCTCATCAAGAAAATCAAGTGCTTCAAGTTGTAGCTTTTCATTTTCAGCTTCGTTGAAATGAACTCTTCTATGTGAAGGAACTTCTACTTCCACTGTAATCATTGCTTCTGATCCGTATGCCAGTGAAAATGGAGTGTGCCCAGTTGCAGTTTTGTGAGTAGTCCTGTATGCCCATAGTGCTAATGGAAGCTTATCAACCCAACCACCTTTTGCTCTTTCGAGTTGCTTTTTGATGGTTGACTTGATGATTTTATTTACTGCTTCCACTTGCCCGTTTGCCTGCGGATGAGCCACTGCTGAGAAGCTTTTCCGAATTCTGAACCGTTTGCAAAAATCCTGGAACTCTTCACTTTCAAACTGAGTACCGTTGTCTGTGATTATTTTCTGTGGCACACCATATCTGCAAATGATATTTTTCGTTACAAAATTTATCATCTTTTTAGAAGTAATGGTGGCCAAAGGTTTAGCTTCAGCCCATTTGGTGAAATAATCAACGGCTACAATAGCATATTTGATTCCTGATTTGGCAACTGGTAATGGTCCGATTAGATCTATCCCCCAAATGGCGAATGGCCATGGGCTGACCATCTGTTTGAGTTCGGTGGAAGGTGCTTTTGGGATTTTTGCAAATCTTTGACATTTGTCGCACTTTCTAGAGTAAATAGCAGCATCTCGGTTAATGTCAGGCCAGAAATACCCATATCGGAGAACTTTCTTGGCTAAAGTTTGACCAGCTGAATGATCTCCACATTCTCCTCCGTGTATCTCGGCTAGAATCGTCTTGGCTTCTTCCTTAGTTACACATCGGAGCAGAGGCATTGAAAATCCCCGTCTGTATAATCGGCCATCTTGAATTATATACCTTGACGCTTTTCTCAATAATTTTCGACGTTCCTTAGAACTTTCTGCAGGGAACCACTGAGTAGGTATTTTTTGATTGGAGTCATCCATGATTCATGCTGTTGAGACGTAGTCATAATCCAATCAACATCCATTTCATCAATGCTTGGAGCTGACAGAACTTCTACAGGAACTAATCCTAGTAATTGAGCTTCTCCGGAACTTGAGTACTTTGCTAAAGAATCTGCCTTCATATTTTCCTCTCGGGGTATGTGGCTTATTGAATAGTGATCGAAATCATTGAGGAGTTCGGAAGTTTTTTTCAAATATGCAGGCAAATTTCCTCCTTTGGCTTGAAATTCTTTCTTCACCTGGCAAACAATAAGCTGAGAATCGCTGAAAATCTGTAACACTTTGATGTTTAGTTCCTTGGCGATTTTTAAACCGGCAATAAGTGCTTCATATTCTGCTTCATTGTTTGTTGAAGGAAATTCCAGTCTCAATGCATAACACAATGATCGTCCTTCGGGGGTTTCAAGCACAACCCCTGCCCCAGAACAGTAATCATTTCTTGATCCGTCAACATACAACTTCCACTGGATTGGAATGCCGTCAGTTGTTTCATTTTCACTATCGCCTTTGTCAGTAGATTCTGCAATGAAATCTGCTAAAGCTTGTCCGTTGATTGCTCTTCGGGGGTGATAAGTGATGTCATACTGGCTAAGTTCAATGTTCCATTTCAAAAGACGACCCGAAGTTTCAGGACGAAATAGGACTTGCTTTAGAGGTTGATCAGTAAGAACTTTGATAGGATGAGCTTGAAAATATGGTCTCAATTTCCTGGAAGCAATTAGCAAACAATAGGCGAGCTTTTCTATCTTCGAATAATTCATCTCTGCCCCAGTGAACCGTTTACTGATGTAATAGACTGGACGCTGTACTTTCATATCTTCCCGTACAAGTGCTACACTGAAGGCGTGAGATGAAATTGCTAAATAGATGAAAAGGTCTTCACCGTCAGTAGGCTTGGAAAGAACCGGAGGTGTTTCCATGTGATGAATTAGTTCATCGAAAGCATTCTGGCATTCGGGAGTCCATTCAAAATTCTTCTTTCCTTTCTTTAGAGCGTCAAAGAAGGGAATGCATTTGTCTATGGCTTTGGAAATGAAGCGACTCAGAGCAGCGACTTTTCCATTGAGACTTTGCATTTCTTTCTTTGTTTTAGGGGCTTTGACCTCCCTTAGAGCTGTGATTTGAGTAGGATTGGCTTCAATGCCCCTGGCGCTTACAATGAAACCCAAAAATTTCCCGGATTCTTATCCGAACGAACATTTCAATGGATTGAGCTTCATTCCGTACTTTCGAAGAATTGCGAACATTTCCTCCAAGTGTCCAATGTGATCTACAGCCTTCTTTGATTTTACCAACATATCGTCGACATAAACTTCCATGGTTCTACCAATCCGAGGCTTGAACATTGCATTGACGAGCCTTTGGTAGGTCGCCCCAGCATTTTTCAATCCGAAAGGCATAACTTTGTAGCAGTAGAGACCCACATTTGTAATAAAGCTTGTGTCTTCCTGATCCGACTCATGCATCATAATCTGATTGTATCCGGAGTAAGCATCCATAAACGATAACAACTCATGCCCAGCTGTTCCATCCACCAATTGATTAATTCTGGGCAGCGGGAAGCTATCTTTGGGGCATGCTTTGTTTAGATCTGAGAAATCTATGCATACTCTCCACTTTCCATTTGCCTTCTTGACCAATACTGGATTTGAAACCCAATCTGGATAAGTGGAGTTTCTGATAAAGCCATTCTCCATGAGCCGATCGACTTCTTCCTTTAGTGCTGTCGATCTTTCTGGGCCATGAGTTCTTCTCTTCTGTTTCACTGGCATGAATTTTGGATCTATGTTCAGAGTATGTATAGCAATTTCCGGGGAGATCCCGCACATATCAGCGTGACACCAAGCGAACACATCTAGATTGGCTTTTAAGAATGATATCAGCGTGTTTTGAACTGTTATGCTTAGCTGTGAACCCACATTGAGTACTTTGTTCGGGTCTTTCGAGTCAACAGATATTGGTACCGTTACCTCCACGGGTACCACTCTATTCTCCCCTCTACTGGCTTTCCTGGGATCCATTTCTTTTCTTGCATTGCTGTGTTCGCCAGTACAGGGGCCACTCCGTAGTTGCTATAGGGTTGGTTCCTTGATGCGGAGCGGAGCTGCCGCATCTTTCCCCATTTCTCTTTTCCTGGCCTCTCGGAGTTCTACAAGATAACATTCTCGTCCTGCGTTCTGATCTCCTTTAATAACATCAATCCCATTATCAGTAGGAAATTTCATTGTTAAGCACCAAGGAGCGACGACGGCCTTGAAAGCAGCAAGAGTAGGCCGACCCAAGAAAGCGTTATAGGCGGAGAATCCATCAACAATTACAAAAGTTTACTTCCGAACCAACTTCTTCTGCCCTTCGCCCATTTCAACAAACAAGTCCACCGTTCCAATTGGCTGTTTCAGCTCTCCTGTAAATTCGGCAATTTTGTGTGAAGAAGCTTGTACATCTGTCATTGGAATTTTCATTTGGTCAAATTTCTTTTTAAAGAGTATGTTGCACGAAGCGCAACTATCAACCAGAACTCTTCTGACAATAACCGGCCCAATACCGACAGAAACAACTAAAGGGTCCTCAGTAGGAGCTTCCACATCAATAGAATCCCTGGTTCTGAACATAATATCATCGTGAAAAGTCTTCTGCTGCTTTAGAGGTGCAGCATCTTCCAAGATCAAGACACTTTCTTCAGTCGGAGCATACTTCAAAGCTCTAGCCTACCTTTCCATTTCACCCCAACTCCTGCCAGCTGGATGAGGTCCTCCTGTGATCACATTGATAACAGGTCTTTCTTTTTCAGCAGGCCTTTCTCCTGAACCAGATGAATGAGCTAGGGGTAGTTGCCCCTGGTTAGATGAAGACGGGTCTTTTCTATTCCTCTTGACGTATTGCTGCAACTTATTCTCTCTTAACAATTCCTCAATCAGGCATTTCAAATGGCGGCACTCATTGGTATCATGCCCTGGTTGGTTGTGAAACTTGCAAAATCTTCCGCTTTGAACAGCATTCTTCCCAACTTTCACGGCCGGTGGTTTTGGAAATTCAACAGCATCCTTAGTGGCGATGAAAATATTCTCCGGGGTATCGGTTAGAGGAGTAAAGTCTGAAGGTTTAAGGAAGCGGGGCTTTTTGAGATCTTTTTGCCTCTTCCCACCATTACCTTCCCTTTTCTGATTTGCAGGTTCTTTCTTGCTTTGAACTGTAGCATTATTTTCCACCACTGTTGTCACAACTTTAGCTGATGCGGAAAGATTCTCTAGGCGTATAAATTCGTCAGCCTTTTTGTAGAATTTCTCAAGCGAGTTTGGCACCTTCATCTTCAGCCATTTTCCAAATTCGCTCGATTTGTCGATAGCACGCATCAAATAGGTCAAGATCATTCGTGGCTCTGCGTTATCGACTTCTGCCAGAGCTAAATTGAAGCGGTTCAAGAATGACTTAATAGGCTCTCCCGGATTCTGTTCAAGACTGGACAATGACATTATGTCTTTTGCCTTTGAAGCGTATAGCCTGAATTGCTCTTTGAATTTTCGGGTCAGGTCGGAAAACTGATCTACAGATCGGACAGGAAGCTTGGTAAACCAGAGAAGTGCCACTCCTTCCAAATAAACTGGGAAATATCGGCACTTTATTTCGTCAGTTGCTCTTGCGCCGGTCATGTGCCAGTCATATTTATACAAGAACTGATTTGGATTACTTGTTCCCCGATAAGCAGGAATGGTGGGGGGAACAAATTTTCTAGGAAATTCAGCCTTTAGAATCTTCTCGGTAAACGGAGTTCTACTCGGTGTGAATCCCCATTCACTCTCATCTTCATCTCTTTGCATGCCCTCTTTCATTATTTGCTTGATCATACCAGAAAGATATTCCTCATTGTTTAGAGATTTCGCAGAATAGACCTCGGCCATCTTTTCAGGGGTTTGTCCAGGTAAATGCTCACGAAGAATTGGTGACTGCCTGGATCCTTCGGCCTGGAGGGGTGCCCCTTCAGCAGCACCTGATCCCCCGTGAGGAATATTTCTCCCCTCGGAATTGGGAGCAGCATTAGCAAAGTTTTCCTCATTACTTACTGGTTTTTGATTCGCCCCAAACAGAGCATTCAGCTTTTCCATCATCAGATTATTCTGAGTTTCAATCTGCTGGTACAGTCCGGATACAGCAGCATCTAACTCTTGTCGCGTCACACCGATGCTTGGAGCTGCCTGATTTGGAGAGAGAGAAGTGGCAGTATTGTCACGGTCATCATCAGTTCTGACAGACTTTCATTTCCTTCCAGGAGCCATTATGTCTGATAAACTTCTGGTTTTGTAGGAAATTCTTTCAGCAAACTTCTGTGAAGCAATGGTGAGTAGTAGCCTGAGTTGGGTTCTCAGTGAAAGCACCAAAATGTTAACGTTAAAAAGTGAACGCTAACACCCGGTGTGTGTAATAGAATCGTGAAAGCATCACCCGCGTGACGGGAACAGAATTTAAGCAGTAAAATGGCAGAAAAGCAGTAAAAGACAGCAATTTATAGTGGTTCGGCTTGAGATTAAGCCTACGTCCACTTTGAATCTCTTTATTACTGAATCCGGTTACAAATCGATACAAATCTCTTATCAAAACAGTACAATTTGATCACAAGAAACAATCTTGACTACTAGCTCAATCTTCGTCGATGAAATTCGATGATTCCGTGTTGGATGTAAGGAATTTCTCTTGAAGCTTGTTGTAGCGTCTTGAATGTTTGAAGATCTTTGATTGCTGGATGAATGGAGACTTCGACAGAGTAACGGCGCTTGAAGAAATGAATGGCCAAAAAGTCCCCTCCTTGTTGGTGATGGTGGTGTATTTATAGAGTTGAGTCTGGGCAGAGAATTTTCCCAAGTCCTAAGTCGTAGCCGACTTAGTATAAGTCGCGGCCGACTTATGATAGGTCGCAGTCGGTTCATCAGTTTCAACACTTCCTTAGTAGTTCACCTCCTCTTCTGGTTTTATGCTTCAAGTCCTAAGTCGTCCCCGAGTCATTGTCTTGCAGCATAAACGTTGAGGCTTTGGATATCGACTAAGTAGTTTTAAGTCGTGGCCGACATATAGAAAGTCGTAGGTCGTAAGTCGGCGGCGAGATAGGGGTGTATGTTAGTTGCCTTTGAGTGTCTAGAACAAGCGAGTCATAAGTCGGCAACGACTTAGCATGCGTCATAGGTCGGCAACGATTTAAGAGATGCATCTTGGGTTACATGATCTCTTCTGAACGAGTTAGTATAAATCGTACGCGACTTATAGAAAGCAGCAGGTCTTATGTTGTAAACCATTTCATTAAGTCGTAGACTCTTAAGTCGGAGCATCTCTTAAGTCGGAGCATCTCTTAAGTCGGAGCATCTCTTAAGTCGGTGTCTACCTTAACTCGGAGAATTCCTTAAGTCGTAGACTTCTTTAAGTCGGCTCCTGCTAGGTCGGAGCTACCTTAGGTCGGCGCTTTTCTTAACTCGGAGCCCTTCTTAAGTCGGAGCTTTTCTTAAGTTGGTTCCTGTTAGGTTGGACTTGTTCTTAAGTCGGTGACGCCTTTAGCTTGTTAGGTCGTGATTCGAAAGAGGGTTAACAATTATATCACTCAAATTATCAAAAATATCATCGCCGTGATGCCCAGTAGAACTTTCTTTTTCGACTTCCATGTCGGCCGTCTTCTCAGAAATGTGAGGATTTTCCTCCTCTTCGATAACTGGAGAAAGCGTTGACTTGTTGGACGACCCCGCAACATCGATAGGAGGAGAACACTTTACTAATGTAGTGTCTGCAGTTGGCTCCTTTAGAGCCATCTCTTCCATTGAAGCTGGGGCATTTGATGTCTGTACTGGAAAATTAGAAACTTCACGAGGCTGAGTAAAGCGGGAAGAGTGTAAAAGCCCGAATTGATGTAAAAATTCATTTGTCAACAGAAATTGGATACTCCTCTCCTCAACTGGCACCGCCATAAGCCTCTCAAAAGTCGCTTTGTGACCGGGATCTCTAGAAGGAGGAGGAAGTGCTGAAAAGAAATGGGCAAAGTTAACACTTGACAACTCGGACTTCGGCAAGTTCGAAAAAAATATAATAAACAGAGACAAGTAATCTTACTTCCTACTCTCCAGATAGTGTAAAATCCCGGAGGACAGCGAACGTAGAAAAACTGGCTTAGAAAACTATGAACACTGTCAGGGAGACCGATGATCAACTTACGGTTTCTAGCACTTCTCACAACTGTGATTGAAGGATGGTCTTTGTTTTTAGCGAAAGTGCACAAATAACAAATTTCGTCGAAGCTTGGAAGACGATCGAGTGTCCTCCTAAAGAGCACACATAACGCCGTTAAGATAGCATATCCATTGGGATGCAACTGGAAAGGGGAGATGGTTAATCGTAGAAGAAATGTTCGCAAGAAGTCATTAAAAGGAGGGATAGCTCCATTCTGGCACATTTTTCGATTTACCGTAACAAAACCACGAGGAGGTCTATCAGCATTATCAGGCTTCCCTGGTAGTTGTGCGTCTGCTTCAGCAATTCCGAATTGAATACACAACTGGTTAAAGGTTCTGTAGTTCAAAGTGGTCGAGACCCTTTCTGGAGGATCATTCAACGGAACAACAACTGGAAAAATCTCTTCAACTTGCTCTATTTCTT
This sequence comes from Allium fistulosum, assembly GCA_030737815.1. Lineage (NCBI taxonomy): Eukaryota > Viridiplantae > Streptophyta > Magnoliopsida > Asparagales > Amaryllidaceae > Allium > Allium fistulosum. Next base: position 414,563,397 of record CM060907.1, on the reverse strand, counting down.
CTTGTGGAGAAGACATTCTACACAATCTACTGGATGTTCAAATGTGAAGGTACACGTTTCCTAAAAAGTGTAGGAGTGTTGTGCAAAACTAATGAAAATAAAAAGCAAACATAACTGGAATTAAACTCATTAATGATCAATCGATTACGAGATTTCAGAACTTGTTAATATTCAAGTGCAGTGTTAGTGCAAATAAATCAGTTTCAGTTGACTATTACAATTTTGCTTTAATACTTCACATGAATTGGTTATTGTACAGCATTTCGTTCATACAGTTCATTTAAGTTGATTTTCTCTTTATCGACTAATCTATCATTCGATGTGGGCAGTCAATGACAGTATATTCGTCCTAGTTTTCTGCGAATATTGTGTTTAACAGGTTGATAGCGTTAGGAATAATCTGCAAAGAAGTTCAGGCAATTCAAGTCTTAAAGTTCAAGGCAGTGAAAAATATGCTAAGTTCTAACTCGTTCACGACTTAGTATGGGACGGAAATCCCTCAAGTTACAATATGCAAGTAGTAGCTCGTCCACGGCCAAAAGGAAATGCTACGAGTTAGGTTAAGTCGTTGATTCTAAGTCGTAATACATATGAAGGCTTCGAGTCTGAACAGCACTATTTTTCCTAAGTCCAAGCTCGGCCGCGACTTAAGGTCTATGCCTTAAACTAATTAGGTCGCAGGGGTTCTTGAACCGAACAAAGTGTTAAATCGTGAATATTTTAGGTCGTGAATTTTTTGGGTCGTCTCCGATGGAAATTCAAGCTGTCTCTTGCTCGAACCAAAACCTCATCTCCTTCTGCTGATTACCTTCCTCTCCATTGAGAAGTTCAGTAACTCGTTAGCCAACTTGAGATTCTTAAACCCAGTAACTTCGAACTATCCCCTATCAAAAACCCTAAGTTACGTCTCCTAAACGCATCTCATAACATCATCAAATTATCCCGAATCCATCATGAAACCGGTATGCGGCAGTATATTCGAGGATCACAATGACATCGCGACTGAAGGAAGTCAAGAATCGGATGCGACACAACTCGTGATAAAGCATAATGTACAAACTCGGATAAAGGGCGACGAACACGGGATCCTCGATTCAATGATGATCACGTTTGGATATTAGTTGAATTCACTTACATAGTGTAATGTTGAGGATAACTGATGATCGAGTAATGAGATTTGTCTTCGAGAGCTCGAGTATTTGCTAATGGCTGAACAGAATAATAAGACAGATGAAGCGAAAGAGGAAACAACCTAAGCTATTTATACACTGGGGTATTGAAATGTGAATCGACCCACGATCCACGACTTACGACTTATCTTATGTCGTTCACGATCTAACAAAAGAGCGAGTTAAGAAGAATCGAAGCATATGACCTACGACCTAGGCATACACTTCGAGGGGCAAATGTTAATCCTCTTTTGTTCGCGACTTAACAGGCTGCGACTTACGACCTAAAAGGCATGCCGACCTAACAGTTGACGACTTACCAAGCTGCGACTTAACGACCTAAAAGGCATGCCGACCTAACAGTTGACGACTTAACAAGCTGCGACTTAACGATCTAAACCATGCCGACCTAAAAAGCATGTCGACTTAAGAAGCGTGCCGACTTAACAATTAACTGGCCTAACTACTGAAAGGAGCATACCGACTTAAGATGTGGACCGACTTAAGGAGCTAACGACTTAAAAGGACTTACGACCCAACGACTTAAAAGGACTTACGACCTACCGACCTAAGTGGATGAACGACTTAACGTGCTAAAGAAAAGTGAAGACATGTTCCATGCCGCATCTTTTAGGTCGCTGCCGACTTACGACTTATACTAAGTCGCGCGTGACTTATCAACTCGTTCAGAAGAATCAAGTGCAGCCGAAGTGATCCCCTATACCGTCACCGACTTACGATCTACGACCTACCCTAGGTCGTGGCCGACTTATCACTTGATAAAATTCTGCTCAGAAATCCTCTCTATAAATACCCCCCAAACTCCAACAAGTAGAGGACTTTTGGCCGATCATTTCTCAAAGCATCGTTACTCTGTCGAACTCTTAACTCATTCGACAATTGAAGATCTTCAAACATTCGAGACACTACAACAAGCTTCGAGAGGAATTTCCTACATCCAACACGGATTCATCGGGTTTCACCATCGAAGTTTAAGCTAGTAGTCGAGATTGTCTTTGTGATCAAATTGTATTGTTTTCATAAGTGTATTGTATCGTCTTGTAACCGGGTTTAGTAATAAAGAGATTCGAAGTGGACGTAGGCTCGATCTCAAGCCGAACCACTATAAACTACTGTCTTTTACTGCTTTTTCACTATTTTACTGCTTACTTCTTGTTCCCGTCACACGGGTGGTGCTTTCACAATTCAACTACACACACCGGGTGTTAGCGTTCACTTTTTAGCGTTAACACTAAGTTTACAAAGTTATAAATGTGTTGTTTAATATATAATATAAGTGTGTGTCAGTGCATATCAAATCTGTAGTATTAGTTGACATGTGGTTATATAGTATATATTGCTCTGAGTTATATATTATAAGTGGTATAAATGTATATTTTATTTTATACGCTTGAGTAAGTACAAATTTGAAAATAAATATATGTTTTAAATTGATTTCAGAACAATAATATATGTATTCAGTTTAATTTATATCAGCTGATTCAGTCGTTCTCATCGATTTCCCTTTTCAGCTTTTGTTCATCGTGCCAGCTTTCTCCGTGGAATCGTGTTCATCTAGCTTGTTTGAATTTGTGCCTGGATTTCGTAATTCGATTTCGTTGCCTACTCTCTAGCCTCGAAAGGTGAGCAATCAGTCACGATTAATGTTCTTTTATTTATTAAATCTGATTTCAATTGAAACGACAATTGAAATATGCTGCTGATAGTTATTTACACTGTTATATATGTTATTACCTATATCAGTTCACCTGTGACATCTGACACCACTATCTGTTATTTATACAATGATAATTCAGTTTGGTTGATAATGATTGATTGTTTGATGTTGACGTTGGACGTTAAATTGTTAATGTTGTAAGTGATAAATAATTTTAAATTGAAATCGATGTAGGATAGTTAAATTTGATTAGATGACATTTGCATAATATGACCCCTTTAAATGTTTAAATTATTTGACACGTAGAAATTTGGTTAAGCACACCTTGAACCTTTGAATGTATGTTGTAAAATTTATGTAGTGTGAAATTTAATAATTGATATCAAATGAAGAACCGTTTTAATATTAGTGGAATAATCTTTAATCCACGTGAAATGATAGTGTAGATTCTAGAAATAATTATATCAATTTGCACAAACAACAATGTGAATTAATACGATTATTTCGGGATTATTTGAATTGATTATTGGATTGATATTGGTTGTTGTTATTGCTTGTTTATTTACTTTGACACCATCCCTGTTATCACACTGCAAGTTCCCTTTGCTATGCTTTGATTTTGAATTGAATTGGAATCGGGTTGAAATGATAAATACCCAAATTAAACTTTGACCTAGGATAGAGAATTAAATAAAACTCGATTGGTCAATAATTTGATTTAAAAATAAAATGAAGATTTTATTTGAATAAATAATATGATTTTGAAACGAAGTTGGAAATTGAATTTTAATGAAATTTAAATGTGAATATTTAATAATCTAAAACAAAATATTAATAAAGAAATTGATGGAAGAATGTTGTTTAATTTAAGAAATGGTTGAATTAAGTTTTGAAATTATTTAATAATTTAATGAGGTTGAATTATTTAATAATTAAATAAAATTGAATCCTTTGATAATTATAATTGAACTTTTTAATTAGTGAAATTTAGTTCTTTATTAATTGAGCTTTGAAATTGTAACTAAGTAAATGAATATGTGAAATTGAATTTCTTTATCAAGAAATGCAAATGTTATTTTTGAAATTAATGTAAGACTTGTAATTTAAAGGGTTGATTTGTCGAAGCTAATTTAATTAAATTTGAAGTTTTGATATAATGAAGTTGAACTTAAGTAATTGATTTAATGAATTGGAAATTTAATAGAAATTGTTTTGAATGACAAATTAACTTAACAAATATTGAATAAAATTGATTAGTGGATTTAAATTGATTTGAATGCTAAATTAAATTTATTGAAATGATTGCGGAACGAAACTTATATACGAATTTAAATGAATACTTGAATTGTCTTAAATCAAATATTTAAACTGAATTATAAGATTTTGAAATGGTAATTTGGAAGTTTTGAAACGAAAATTATGGAAATTGATTTCGAAAGAGAAATAAAATGTTGGTTTATAAATTCTAAATGAAATTGAAATTGATTTGGTTTTGAAATAAATAAACGACCAATCGGTGTAATAATTACGAAAGTTATTAAAGAGACCGGAATCGGTTAGGGACATACTCTCTGTCTAAACCGAAAACCACTTTAATAACTATACGCGGAGTGTGATCCAGAATGAAGTGGTTAGAATGATGTACGTGATGACTGAAGAAAGAGAACGATAATGGATAGCCTTGACACTTGTGTCAAATTGGAAATGACTAAAACAGGAGCCGTGCCGGGCCAAATGGGGGCTAGCTACCTCTAGCGAACACACTTCTTCGAAAACTACTCATTACTTGTTGTCGATTGGTGCACCCTTGATTTTGGGAGTGTTGTTTCGCGGTGTTGCGATCGCTGCGGCGATGCATTCTCACCAGTCCGGATCAGGCAAACGGTAGTTTCACTACCTTGGGTATTGCCTCATGTGCCTTGTCATACTTGTATCCCTATACGCGACCACTACGATTTGTTTTGTGTTATACCTATGGAGTACTCCCTGATATCCCACTAGTTTACGGTGGAGTTTACAGTGTTGTATAGTCTATAACGCTTATATAAAATGTGTTAAGGGGAAAAATGGTAACGTCTTAACACTATTTTGATATTTTATATTACTGATAGGCATTATCTACTTATCGTACACTACTACATAGTAGATAGTTTAACGGATCCTTAAAGGATGGTTATTCCAAACATCCTTTGAGTTACTTGTATTTCAATTGCTATTTCACTTGAGTTGGAATTATTGATATAAGAATGTTAATCCTGACTCGAGTGTTTTGTGTTTTGCTTTACGCTCGGGTCAGACTGAGTGTACCAGTATTCAAGACTCACCTTTGAAGTTGGAGCTTTGCTTGAAGATCCAGCCATCTATTCTGCTTTCAGTATTCGATGATTCCAGTGATGTATTCTGATTTGTATCTGATGTATCGTATTACTCTTCCGTTGTATCTGGTTTAACTCTGATGTAACTTATACATTTATATAGTAGCTTCATGAACTACTATCTTTTTTATTTCCGTTGCATTTATTACTCTGTGTCTGTGATTCTGTGATTATTTACTTACTGTATATGCTCAGTTTTGCCAAATTTAAATTAACAACGCGGTATTTTGAATTATTCAAGTCCGACATGCGCGGATGCGAATGGTCCAAAATAGAGGGTCGTTATAATATAATTTAAAGTATGTAGTGGTTCATAAATGTTATTTGTTATATAAGTATACAAGAATTGTTAAATAAGATATCGAAGGACAAATATGTTTTTAATTCATTGATTATGTCTTAAGTTGTGTATGTGGCCTTAATAAAAAATATAGATGATGTGGTAGACGCAAAAACTTAAGATTTGTATTGAGATTATTAGGAAGTAAAATTTGTCATTATAACCGAACATACATCATAATAAAGGGCAAGGAATGATAAGAGGAATAGAATATAAAATGGAAAGAAATAATATTATAATTATGTATTTAGTATGAACTGTGTAAGAGTATAGCAAGGAGAAAACATACTAAATATGAAAGTGTATGTTATGCTTGAATAACACATCATGGGATGTAGATATAACTGATATTTAAATGGATGCACGTACATGTTTGTAAAATGATGGAAAGTGGAAATATATAACTAGATAGATGTTTCGAAGTGTATAATAAAACCCAAAAAATTTGTAATTTAAAATTTAGAAAACTAGACATTTGAATGTTTAATAAGATAACCGAATTAGTAGTTTAAATGTTTGTGTTGTAAACATGTTGGACCAAAACCCCAAAGGACTAGTATAAGTGGAAGTGATGTATATGCTGGGAAAGATATAAACATGTGTACGTATAGAGTAGTTGTAACGACCCAAAATTTCGACTCCGAAAATTCCGGATTGTTAGAGAAAAAGAAGAAAAGAGGTAGAAGAAGAAACACAAACAAAACACAGAATCTCACATTCACAGCGAATCAAATATAATATCAAATAATATCCTTTATACAAAGAAAAGCTGTATAAGTTAATTTACATCAATACATCAGAGTTACCACATTTACACAAACACTGGACATATAAAATCAACTTGTCCCAGATATATAACAATATCACAACGGAATACACTATATACGTTCCTGCCATTCAGCTCGCCTCCTGAGCTCCAGAACGTCCTTACTTGGAAATCTGTAATACTCGGTCGGACCCGAGCATTAAAATAAAGTAACACCCGAGTCAGGCTGGAAACCAGCGTGAGTAAACCCATTTAAATTGAAATACTAAGGTTATAAAGCTTCTTTGAAATCCCGGGTAACTCGTACCTCACTACGAGTTCTTATCTTGTTATAGCCACACACTTATTTCACAAACAATCACTAAGTACCCTTACTTAGTTTCAATGGTCTAGTTTACTTAAATTATTCCATTCCAGCCTCTTGATTTCACATATCAAACTGTAAAGAATTATTATAGATTCTACATCGAAGTGGTCTCGGGTATTTACTGATACCCGACCCCGGTCTCTTAGAATCCAATTTCATCTTACAAACAAAGTTGTTAAAGTTTTAAAAAATTCCATTTATATCCAAAATTACATATTTACATAGCCATTCATCACAGTTCAACCCAGACATAACATATCACATAGCATCACAAATCACTTATCAGAAATATCAAATAATCCAAGGCATATAATATCATTCAATCATTCATAAGCAAGATTAATTAGTCACACCATTTCTAATTAATTAAATTAAATTAAATTAATTACTTCAATCACCTTTAATCCTGCTTACATAACATTAATTAATTACAAACCAACTAATTAATCATCCTTTAATTATCCTCTTTAATTACATTAAGTAATTATCCTTTAATTAATTACACAAATTAATTAACCTTCACCCATTCACATTAATTAAATTTATCCCTAATTAATTACTCAAATTAATTATCCTAAAATCACTTACATCGATTAATTATCCTTTAATTAATCACACTCATTAATTAACTAACTCTTAATTAATTTCTTTAATTAACCAATCCTTAATTAATCAATCCTTTAATTAATTACACTAAGTAATTAATCGTTAATTACTTCCATTAAGTAATTTCCCTTTAATTACTTTCATCAAGTAATTATCCCATTGGTTAATTATCCTCAATTAATTAACCTTTGATTATTAATTAATTTAACCTTTAGTTACTAATTAAATTAATCAATCCTTAACAAATTTATCTTTTAATTAATTACATTAAGTAATTATCATTTAAGTAATTTATTTCTAATTACTTATTTGATATATCTTTAATTACCAATTAATTAATTTCTAGTTACCAATTAATTAATTTCTAATTACCAATTAATTAATCTCTAATTAATTAATTTAATAATCCTTAATCATTAATTAATTAAATTAATTAATTACTCTTTAATTACATTATTAACTTAATTGATCTTAAATCATCAAAACCATAATTAACTTTTTAAGATAAACCGTTATCTTTATTAATGACTTAATTATCATTATCCTATAAATTTTAAAATATTTTATCTTTGATTAACATTTAATTTTATTTCTAAATTAAGTTTTAAAATAACTTAAAAAGAATTTTAACTTAACAAATTCAAGTTAAACAAATTATAAAACTTCCTTAAATCATTTACTTTAAACATTAATTATATAAAGAATAGATTTAAGAAATAGTTTCAAAACTAGATTCATTTTAAATTTTTAAACTTACTTATTTTAAATTTAAAAACTGTTAAATTTTACTTCGGGTCCAACCCGATTTCCACCCGAGTCATGCCCCGAGTGTTTTCTAAAACCTGGTTTTAGTTTTAAACTTGTTAATATGTTAGTAACCTCTCGTACACACACTCCAAGACCTACCCGAGCTATCCCCTTATTCCCCCGAGTATTCCTTCGAGACAACTCTTTGTTCCCAAAACCAAAACTCAGGTGCATAGAAAAACCTGGTGCACGTGCACTGATCACCAGCGATGCTCCGGCATCCACGACCACCACCAACCAGTAATCGACCATCTACACCTTCGAACCCAACCACCCAAATTCCAATATAAGCTCGAAATCGAAATCGAACTCAACGATCCCAAAATCTGGAACACATTCATCGGAAAACCCCCTCTGGTCGTCACCTCCATCCTCCGGAACTCACGACGTCCAACCCCGAGCAACACCCAAATTCCCAGACAACACACGAACCCAAATCTACCCTCGACCAAACTCTGTGCTAAAACCATAAATCGAAGACTCGCCAACGTCTTGGTGGATGTTAAATCCATCGAACAATTTTGCCGGGTTCGACAACCTCCCCGCTTCCTCCAACATTGATCCCGACCCTCCACATCACTCCGATCAACAGTAGAAGCTCAAAACCCAAATTCTTCTCAACCCATGATTTCACTCAAACTACAAGCTTTAAAATCTCGAAATTTCTATTAAAATTTATCATTTACTCATACAAATCTGATTATGAAATTAAATCACAATATTAAGATCATCACTTTTCCTCCTTAGAATAGATTTCACAGTAATTTCATTTGTTTGAAATATTTACTCAATAATTTCGCTTGTAAATATTTTTAAAATTTGTATTACATCATTTCAAACAAGTTTCTTTTAAACATCAAGTGTCAACAATGATCAGGGAAGAAGATCTTGATTTTTTTGGATCAAGTTTAAAATTGTAAAACTAGAACAGAGCTCTGTATATATATAGAGATATGCACTCCCAAATTCACATACATATATATATAATCATTTGTAAACAAACATGCAAACATACTACCCATCATAGTTTCCAAGGATTATCACATACAACCACATATATAAACATATTAAATTTAAATAGTAGTTTACTCACCTGTAAAATGTTTGAACAGAGCTTGTATCAGTTTCTTTTTTAAATTTGAAAACTTGAATGCTGGAAAATGCCTGATGATCTGAAGCCTTAAAACAGAGGTGATCCTGATTTTAAATTGAACTGAAATTACTTGTTAGATGATCCAGGCTTTGATTTTATTTGGAATCTTGCTTAGTTAATTGCTTTGATATAATTTCTGTTTTGCTAACCCATTTTGTTTACAGGTTTTTGATTTTTCTTTTCTCTGGTTTAGTTTTACAAATTTTTGTTTTCTTTGTTTTGAAAGGTGAAGAAAAAGAATGGAGAAGAGAAGATATTGATATATATATAGACTTAATTTTATAATTATTAAAAATAAAAGAAAATAAAATAACATGGTGACACTTGTTTAACTTATTAACATTTGTCATTAGCATGCATTAATTGATTTACATTTGTTAAACTATATACACTTAACTTACAAGTGTAATTTCCTTGAATTAATAAATTTTTAAATGATTTTTATAAAACTTATATATATTTTTTCTATTAAGTAAATACGATATCTTACCTTATATAAATAAATCTTTTAAAGGAAAATAATATAAAACCAATTATATAAAAGAAATAGAATCATATATGATATATTTTTAAATCCAAAATATTTTAAGATATTTATCTTTTGAATTTCTAATTCAAATTCAATTTCAATTTAAAATTCTATTTAAAATCTTCTTATATCTATATATATAAACAATCATTATTATTTGTTTTCAAAAGAATAATTTGTCAATTTTAAGGAGATTATCAAATAAATATTTATCCAGATATAAATATTTATTATCAGATTTATTTGTTCAATCTGTAAATCAGTATTTCTATAAATTAACCGAGTTAATTATCAATTAACAGATATTCCAAAATCCGGGTTATCACATTCCTTCCCCCTTTGAATCTTTTCGTCCTCGGAAAGGAACGAAGCCGGAATTTATCCAATAAGCTAAAACCAGATGAATTATTCTTTGATCATTTTTAAAACACTTTTAAAATCCACATAATATTATAAAATAGTTTTTATAAAAATAGTTTTTATAACTCGATGTTTCAACAAGTCCATCCTCGTTCTCATAGAAATTCGGTCATAGGTTGATCAAGCGTAAGACTGAAAATCTATAAGTACTTGGTAAACCTGTTTTTAACACCTAGTGAAAATACTGGAAAATATTTTGTTGAAAATATAAAAAACGTTTTTGAAAATAGAGGAAACATCTTTGGTGAGAATGCTTTGGAAATCATCAACCCCTCCATGGTCGCAGTTAACCCGATGGTTACGTTGCCATCGCGGCAAAATCCATAGATAACTGTAGGCACTCTGTGCCCCTCGATTACACCATGGAACCTGCTACAGATCGCAGTTACATCCTGGGTTACGTTGCCATCACAGCAAAAGTCCATGTAACTGTAGGCATCAGTGCCCTCGAATTTCGCTGCCAAAAGAATGAAACTTCTCCACTCCCACATAGGTCGCAGACTACATCAGTAAAGTCCCAATGTAGCCTTAGGCTCTCATGGCTTCTCAACTTTCGATATGTCTTCATAGATCACAGTCTACCGATGTTACGTTACCATCCCGGCAAAATCAAACGTAGACTGTTGCCTTTCAGCAGCACACACGACTTCCGCTATGGTCCATAGTAGATCGCAGTGACATTGAGCTACACTGTCGTCACAGCATAATCCAATGTCTCTGTTGGCATCAGCTCCCTCGACTTTCGCTACCCACTACACATAATCACTACAAGAAAAATACATTTTTATAGCGTTTAAAAAACACTGTAAAAGGATACGATGGCGTTTTTATAAAGGCTGTATATCAACAAGTTGTAATATGTCAGGAATCTATAATAGCAACCTCGGAATCGCTATAAAAAACATGCTATAATTGACGTTACTTATAGCGTTTCTGAATTGCTATTAAATGGATGGTTCATGACATACAAGTACCTTTCTATAGCAATTGTAAACGCTGTAGATATATCATTACCTGATTATTATAGCAATTATAAATGCTATAGAAATATCATTGCCTGATTATTATAGCAACTATAAATGCTTAAAAAACGCTATAGAATGTTTACTTTAGTCTTTCATAGCATTATTTACTTGCTATGAAAACTGTTTAATCGTTGCAGAATATTTTTATTGCACTAGCATAATGCTATAATATGTATAGCCATGACAATTTTTATTCCTAGCATTAATATAAAAAGGATGTAATATACGGTATCTCACACAGTATTAACAATTAAGCATAAAAAATATATATGAATAAAAGCATTTCGTGCACAATATTAATCATATAAATATTAGTAATAATTCATACAATCGTAGCTAACCAAAACAATACATAATAAAAGTAACAATCCATACAACCATAGCCAACCAAAACAATACATAGTAAAAGTAAAGATGTAAGAACATCGACACAAAATACATTTGAAGGAGAATGTGTGCGGCAACATATTTTTTCATGCCTTCCACCATAGCGTAAACCCAGAGCATCATACACCACCTGTCAAAAAGCACATACGTCTATTAGTCATAAAAAGTAAACATAAATTATCATGAATACCGAAATATGGAAAAAAATATGTGCGGCAAACAAAGAAAATACTCAAAATTAACAGCTAAATCATTCTATGCACTGATTCTATGTACTGGTAATTATTTAGTTTATTATTGAATGAAAATCTGGTTAATGTAAACAGTAAAGTACAAACTAGAGTTGTTTAATAGTTTATTATATTACTAAATACGCGTTTGACAACTACCCCTGCCTCGGATGATGAAGGAGGCAGCGAATTCGTTGCTGCAGGCTTTGGTTTCAGAATTCGTCGCTGCAGGATAATAATGTTGCTGGGTAATGAAAATTCTAGTTATATGCATAAGGCTACAATGTTGTTGGATTAGATAGCCATTGTTTGGCAGTAACCACAAATGAGGAAGTGCATAGGTCAGTAGTGCCTATAAAGTGCAATGAAGTATATCCATATTCTTGCTACAAGAAGTTTTAACCTGTCAATCTGTTTGACCATTGTATATCAATGCATGGTACTTTCCCTCACAATTTGATTAATTCACTGTCCATGAAATTTCAGTTCATTTTATTTCAAAACATCAAATGTAAATGTGTATCTGAACTTTGAACTGTTTTTTTCAACAGCTACACTATTCAAGTTTGTGGAAACAATACATATATTCTATATTCTACTAACATGTAGAATTTGATTTTGATTTTGAGATATAACTCGACCCAAACATAAACATAGGCTCAGCTGTTTTTATTTACCAAAGTGCACAAATAGTCCGAACAACAAAGGGAACAAAGAGTACACAAGTGTTGAATATAAAGAAATATTGAGATGGATCTAAAAAGTAGGACTACTACGAAGACAGTAGAAACGATAATATGATAAGTCCCTGATAATAACACATGACCCGGTTGAAAAAGAGAAGAGACATTAAACAAAAAAGATACTAATTTGCAGGAGTAAAAATTTACAGGAGTAGGAATTTACAAGAGAAGTTAGTTGAAGTTGGTCTGAGGTACATTTGCATCAATCCAATTGCTGGAGCTAGACTTTGCTTCAATGGTATTAGCCTGAAATATGAAGTAAAATATAATTGGCTTTCTTCAGAGAGTTAATAGCCAATTTTGGATATTGTCTCATTGCACAATATATAATGCAATTTGTAAGTTACTATGTATCGTCTATTATTAGTTACAGTTATAACTTCAGGTTCCAGGTTTTTCACTTATAAAGTTCCTACATAGGAAATATAATCCTGTTTATCATCTTTTAATTTGAGATGCCGGACATATTCTTTACCACAATGCTCATTGTCTCATACATGATAAAAGAACATTCTAAAAGCAATTTCAGGTAACTTTGGTTTACAAAAAATTCTTCATACTTGTATTATTATAGAGATCAAACAACAGGAAAACTGGCTGCTAAGAAAGTAGTATTCTTGTATTGTAACATGCACAGCCAATTAAAGTTCAAGTATGATATGAACCTCTCAAACATCTTATACAAAAGAGGTTGGATTTATATTTAAAAAATGCTAAGATGTGCAAGCTTTTGTAAAATGGTTCGATGTGATATGTGTACTTACAGTTTCATCAGGAACGATAGCGTATCTATCAGATGGCGAGACCCAAGTTCTTCCTAAGACCATGGATAAAACAACAATAAAAGTTAGTTTTTTTTAACGGTTAAAAATGTTTAGTTATACAAAATAATTGAATAGGAAAATATAGATAATAGGTATGTACACAAACCTGATGAAGGTAGCACACCTGAAGATTTCAAGTACTTGCAGCTGAATCCATCTTTGCTCAAGTCCTTGACAAGTGTAGGAATATTTCTAGAAAGCCAGAATAATGAAACAATATCAATAATGAACAATAATATAGAAAAACCAATGCTAAAAAAGCTAAGGGTGCGTTTTCAATACGTATTTCAAGAGATATAGAAGATGAGGAGATGGTGGAATACGTTCAGTTTGAGAAATAATTTAAACGTATAAAATTAAAAACGAATTTTTGTTGTCATTCATCTTTTGTGAAATATAAAAAACTATCTTCTTCTTTACTCTTCTCCCTTTTGTTATATTGGTTAGGATTTTCTATCATGTACTCCTCTTTTGTGCCTTTTGATGTACATATTGGAAAAGCAAAACACAGAACTCAAATTTTGAAGCCAAGCTTTCTGGGGTAATGCAGATTCTAAATAAGAACTTGTTTAAAGACAACTTATAAAGCCAAACACGCTTCTCTGGAAAAGAGTAGTTAAATAGTAAATAATTTATGATCATCATCTTGCTTCAAAGATTAGCCTAAAATCTTCGTAGTACCTGTCTAGCATATCGCCATGGCCGAGCTGGCCATTGGTTCCTCTTCCCCATGAAAATAAATTTCCTCTCTCTGTAAATGCTAATGTGTGTCTCCAGCAACAAGAGACTTGAACAACTTTCTATGAAAACCCTCAATAATTAAAATAATTTAGTTGGATGTCAAGAGAGAACAAGGTAAGCTTAAGCAAATGGTATTATAGCAGAAAAAAAAACGTACCTCTTCATCAGGAAATGTAACTTTTAAAGGACTGCAATGATCTGTGTTATCACCAATGCCAAGTTGTCCAAACTGCAGGTAGTAATAAATGGAGAAAATATTAACATAGAAGGATATGCAAGGTTAGAGTAGAATATTACCAAGTACAAAACAGAAGAAGATTGCATTGAGAATGGGTAAGGTAATTATGTATTGCTCATGAAACATCTGTTGAGGCATCACAATCAGCTAGTGAACTAAATGTCATATTTAAATTCTGGGTTGAAATAGAGATATGAAAAAGGAATGAATGCTTTTAACTTTTGGTGATACATTTGCTCAAGGGAAGTGATATGTTTACTATTTAATTAATAAAGAAGCTAAGACTGAAATGTAACAGACACAATAAGGCAACTTCATGCTGATGCCTTGCATTTCCAAATATGCTGGTAGTTAACACGTAAATAAGAAACAGATGAGTTTATGCATAGAAGATTTGCATGTTGACACTTGAGGCTCTACAACCACAAAGCATCCTTCATATGCATTTTTTTATGTGATTTAATCTTGAGAAGTCCATAGATTAGGCAGGACCAAAATTGTACTCGTATAGTGTTGTGTGAAGCTTAATTATATCAATAATGGTATATTGATGCATAGATTATTCTGTAACTAATACAATCTATGTAAAGTAAGAGCAAAAGGAGATGGCCAAGTAAACCTCACTCCATCTGATAGTTTATGCAATAGTTAACAGTTCACCAAAATGAATATATGACCTTATTCCATCCCCAGCCATAAAGTTCACCATCTGAAGTTAGTGCCATAGTATGCCTCCAACCTCCTGATATCTAAGCAACGAACACATTCAAGTTACAAAATAGAATTCTAATTAGAACTCATCACATACAAAATAAACTCGTTTACTGAATGTAGGAAATTTTATTGCCTCTGATGTACAAGACTATTCCTACTGAATATCAAAACATATATTCAGTTTATTATCGTTTAGTTATCGTTTTATTTTTATTTATTTTCGAATAATTTTTCTGCAGAAAATGCAACCAAGGAAGGTAACGGAAACTGAACCTGGAAGCAGAATACTGTACTGTGTGTGATATATATATTTATGCTTGTATGCTTATAGCTTCAAAAGAAATTAAAGAGAGTAAATCATGGTGGAGAATATAACTCTGGTACAGGTGCTTCTGTAAGATGAAACTATTACCTATTATTTCACTAGGGAGAACAAAATAGGATTACTTGAGGAGAATAAAGTAACATGACACCTGAGATATATAGCAATCTTTTAGACCCTCTAATCTACAAGGTACCAGATAATCTTCAAAGTCACTTTGACCAAGTTGACCGTATTTATTCCAACCATATGTGTATAGATTCCCAGAGGATGAAACAGTAATTGTATGGCACCATCCGCAGGCAACAGAAACCATAAGCTGATCCTGATTTGAGGTTTTTTTGAAAAACAATTTTCATTAAGAATAATTACATAATATTTAATCTAGTGATTCAACCATTATTCAGAAGAAATAAATAACATTATTCTTCAGAGTGTTATCTAGATATCATTTTTATTTTATTTTGTTGCCTAATAAATAAGTGGCCTTGTGCGGTTTAAAATTAACAAAAGCGAGTGAGACAACCTAACAATTAAAGGTACCGATATGAAGAATAATTGCTACATATTTGTGCTGGAAAGAAATAATAAAATAAACAACATATACCAAAATAAAATTCTGGAACAGCTTGTGGAAACTAAATATAGAATAGGTTAATCTTCAATGCACACATAATTATGCGTTCATTTACAGAAGGAACTTCGAAGAAGAAATGTTTAAAAGAAGAAAAAGAGAGTTGGCGTACTTGACTAGACGAAACTCTCTCTGGAATCAAACGGTCGTTTCGATCACCTAAACCCAAATTACCATATCGTCCCCAACCCCATCCATAGAGATCACCATTTTCAGTTACAACAGCCGTATGCTCTGCACCAGCAGCGATCATTTTGATGGGAATTCCCTATGAATCGGAAAAGAAAATATGCATTAATTATCATAAATACTAATACTCACTATAAATTGCAGTTTGGACTGAACATCAAATTCATAATCCTAATCATTCCTGGAAGGATGTGACTGAAACATGAATGAAAGGCAAATAAAAAGTGTGAACGCAGTTCCAAAATAGGAATTAAAAACACAGTATGCTGCAACAATGCAAGCAGCAATGTTTTTATCACCGCAATTAGAAGGAATAAGGTATAATTCATATTATACCTTGAAAGCATCAATTTTCAATGGCATAAGGGAATCTTCAGTACTGCCAAGTCCAAGTTGACCATTTTGATTCCTACCCCAGCTACATAATTGGGAGAAAAATAAAATATCAAAAACCAAAAGCTCAAAATCAAAATCAAATTCTACATGTTAGTAGAATATAGAATATATGTATTGTTTCCACAAACTTGAATAGTGTAGCTGTTGAAAAAAACAGTTCAAAGTTCAGATACACATTTACATTTGATGTTTTGAAATAAAATGAACTGAAATTTCATGGACAGTGAATTAATCAAATTGTGAGGGAAAGTACCATGCATTGATATACAATGGTTAAACAGATTGACAGGTTAAAACTTCTTGTAGCAAGAATATGGATATACTTCATTGCAGTTTATAGGCACTACTGACCTATGCACTTCCCCATTTGTTTTTTCTCAGTTTGTTTGTTTTCTCCACCATTTTTTTCTTTTATGGTTTTTTATTAGCAACATCATGCCCATCTCCTTCAATAAACAAATCGGTCTTGAAAATAATAATAAGATAGAGACAGTAGAGGTTTGAAGTGAACAAATAGTAGGAGTCTGAGGTTTGAAGTGAACAAACAATAAGTGAACAAACCTATAATGTCAAGAGTTGTTTTAATACTAAACAAAAAGTAATTAAATAGCATTGATAGTTAGTGGCATCCTAATTTTCCAATTGTTACTAACGCTTAGCATTAGGAAATATTTGCAGCAGAGGAATTCATATTGTAGAAATATTTACTTAATTTTCCAATTGGCACTAACACTTAACATTTGCAGCAGAGGAATTCATATTGTAGAAATATTTACATTCTTAAAAATTTCATAACACTTAGCATTAATTGACTAATGAAAAGAAAACTCATAACACTTAGATTTAATTGACTAAATGACTCTGACCTGCAAAAACAAATATTGTTAAAAGAATTAACAAATATTGTAAACAAAGAGAATTCCCAAATAAGAAAATCCATCAGCTCTATTGAATTCTTGTCAAAAAAAGCAACAGCATTGACAGAGAGAGGCAAAAGTAACAAGAAATAATTATACCGCAACCTGTATATAAACAATGACATAAAAATATACCTAATCCTCGCGCTTGACGAATTGAACTTCGGACCAAATCGCGCTTCAACGATGAAGAATTGAGTTTGAGGAATTGGGAATTGCGTCTGGACCAAATCGCTTTAACTTCGGACCAACTTCGGATCGACTGAGTTTGAGGATTCAACGATGAAGAATTGAGCGGCAGAAGAGGACCGATGTTAAATATAATTGCAGAAGAGGAATTGAGCTTGAAGAATAGCTTGACCGATGTTAAAAAGAGTGTGAAAAGGGTGAACATGAGAAGCCTAAGGGGGAGAAAACGAAAATGAAAATGAAATTTTGGCGGCCAAAAAAAAATTAGAGGGAAACGAGAGAGTGGAACGCAAATTCACCGTGAACAGCATTAATATAATTGCATACATTTTAATATAATTGCACTTGAAGTTGTTGTCTTTTTGAGTTGAATAAAGAATAGCCACTTAACTATAGAAAATCAAGTTTTCGTGCAATCCACGCTTGCTATTGATATAATATTTTCTTGTGGTGAATCCTCAGGAACTAGTTTGTCCGGACTCCTCACAGGATCAACTTTAGAACCCCCCCCCCCCTTAGGGTTCAAGGCAATAACACCCTCTAGCACTCCTGAGAAGTTCATTTCAAGGGAGCGCCTTTTTCCCCAAAGCCATTCTCAAAACACTTTATACTATACACTTATAGTATCTTCAAATCATAGCCTTTATGATTTATATCAAAATCTACTTTACACAAAATCGATACCCCAAATCGATAGTTCCAAACTTGGCTTTCCAAATTCCCAAATCTGATTTTTCTCAAAAATTAAAAGCCTTTCCAAAATCCATAGGTTCAAAAACCTTTTCCAAAATCATTCTCATAAAATCCCTTTTATATATATATATAGATATATAACTTTGAAAATATTTGTATCACTTCATACTTGTATAAATTCCCTTTATACTTATAAAAATTCCTTTTCAAAACAAACCATTTAACTTCCCTAAGTTAAATTCAATTTATTTAATTTAATCAACCTTACTCAATTTGAGTTCTCCATTTCAAATTTTAAACTTCTTATCAATATCCCTTCTCACTTATAAGTTCAAAGACTTATTTCTCTTTGGGTTTTTAAATCACACTCCAGGTAGAATCAAAACTCAACACTTTAGAGTTTATTTCAAATCATCTTTGACATTATGTATATCCACACATATATACATTTATTTTCTTTGCACTTCAAGTCATACTTTAAATTTTAAACCATTCTTGGTTTAATTCAAAACAAATTTCTTTAAAATTTTCAAACAACTTTTGTTTGAAACAGGACCCTTTAATTCAAATAATACTATTTATTATTTCTTCTAGAACTTTGAAACAAATTCCAATTTTTTTTGAACTTAGATTTAAAACTTCACAACTTAAATTATCTTCGATTTATAAGTCATACTTATCTAAATTGTTATTTCCTTAAAACATTTCATTATCAAGATACAACAAAAATTTTAGGATAATAACCAAGGTTATCATATCTGAAAACAAATTCACTATATATTATCTTATTCTGAAAACATTTCTACAAATTCAGGATTTTAATTTTAGTTTGGATTCATTTCAAACTTGTCTTCATTCAATTTCAATTTGGTTGTATTTTTATTACCACTTAATTCCCATTATTTTATTTTATTCCAATAATCAACAACCAATTCCTTTAATATATTAGAAAACTATTCTTATATATATCAAAATATAAACTTATATAAAAATTATTTTTAAAATCATTTTATAAGAAAATAACAAATACGCCCTCATATATACTACACTCAACTCATTCTAAGGTACCATTGACCCTATCCTTAATGAGTAAACCCGCCAGAGTTAAGGTTCTCGCTTAACTTTCAGCTCTGATACCAAATGTAACGACATAAAATTTTGACTCTGAAAATTCCGGATTGTTAGAGAAAAAGAAGAAAAGAGGTAGAAGAAGAAACAGAAACAAAACACAGAATCTCACATTAGCAGCGGATCAAATATAATATCAAATAATATCCTTTATACAAAGAAAAGCTGTATAAGTTAATTTACATCAATACATCAGAGTTACAACATTTACACAAACACTGGACATATAAAATCAACTTGTCCCGAATATATAACAATACCACAGCGGAATACACTATATACGTTCCTACCATTCAGCTCGCCTCCTAAGCTCCGTAATGTCCTTACCTGGAAATCTGTAATACTCGGTCTGACCCGAGCATTACAATAAAGTAACACCCGAGTCAGGCTGGAAACCAGCGTGAGTAAACCCATTTAAATTGAAATACTAAGGTTATAAAGCTTCTTTGAAATCCCGGGTAACTCGTACCTCACTACGAGTTCTTATCTTATTACAGCCAAACACTTATTTCACAAACAATCACTAAGTACCCTTACTTAGTTTCAATGGTCCAGTTTACTTAAATTATTCCATTCCAGCCTCTTGATTTCACATATCAAACAATAAAGAATTATTGTAGATTCTAAATCGAAGTGGTTTCGGGTATTTACTAATACCCGACCCTGGTCTCTTCGAATCCAATTTCATCTTACAAACAAAGTTGTTTAAGTTTTAAACAATTCCATTTATATCCAGAATTACATATTTACATAGCCATTCATCAGAGATAGACAAACCCTGTTATCAAAGTTTAACCCAAACATAACATATCACATAGCATCACAAATCACTTATCAGAAATATCAAATAATCCAAGGCATACAATATCATTCAATCATTCATAAGCAAGATTAATTAGTCACACCATTTCTAATTAATTAAATTAAATTAAATTAATTAGTTCAATCACCTTTAATCCTGCTTAAATAACATTAATTAATTACAAACCAATTAATTAATCATCCCTTAATTATCATGTTTAATTACATTAAGTAATTATCCTTTAATTAATTACACAAATTAATTAACCTTCACCCATTCACATTAATTAAATTTATCCTTAATTAATTACTCAAATTAATTATCCTTAAATCACTTACATCGATTAATTATTCTTTAATTAATCACACTCATTAATTAACTAACTCTTAATTAATTTCTTTACTTAATCAATCCTTAATTAATCAATCCTTTAATTAATTACAATAAGTAATTAATCCTTAATTACTTCCATTAAGTAATTTCCCTTTAATTACTTTCATCAAGTAATTATCCCATTGGTTAATTATCCTCAATTAATTAACCTTTGATTATTAATTAATTTAACCTTTAATTACTAGTTAAATTAATCAATCCTTAACAAATTTATCTTTTAATTACTTACATTAAGTAATTATCATTTAAGTAATTAATTTCTAATTACTTATTTGATATATCTTTAATTACCAATTAATTAACTTCTAATTACCAATTAATTAATTTCTAATTACCAATTAATTAATCTATAATTAATTAATTTAATAATCCTTAATCATTAATTAATTAAATTAATTAATTACTCTTTAATTACTTTATTAACTTAATTAATCTTAAATCATCAAAACCTTCATTAACTTTTTAAGATAAACCATTATCTTTATTAATGACTTAATTATCATTATCTTATAAAATTTAAAACATTTTATCTTTGATTAACACTTAATTTTATTTCTAAATTAAGTTTTAAAATAACTTAAAAAGAATTTTAACTTAACAAATTCAAGTTAAACAAATTATAAAACTTTCTTAAATCATTTACTTTAAACATTAATTATATAAAGAATAGATTTAAGAAATAGTTTCAAAACTATATTCATTTTAAATTTTTAAACTTACTTATTTTAAATTTAAAAACTATGAAATTTTACTTCGGGTCCAACCCGATTTCCACCCGTGTCATGCCCCGATTGTTTTCTAAAACCTGGTTTTAGTTTTAAAGTTTTAAACTTGTTAATATGTTAATAACCTCTCGTACACACACTCTAAGACCTACTCGAGCTATCCCCTTATTCCCCCGAGTATTCCTTCGAGACAAAACTCTTTGTTCCCAAAACCAAAACTCAGGTGCACAGAAAAACCCGGTGCAAGTGCACCGATCGCCGGCGATGCTCCGACATCAACGACCGCCACCAACCAGTCATCGACCATCTCCACCTTCGAACCCAACCACCTAAATTCCAATATTAGCTCGAAATCGAAATCGAACTCAACGATCCCAAAATCTAGAACCCATCCATCGGAAAACCCCCTTTGGCCATCACCTTCGTCCTCCGGAACTCACGCCGTCCAACCCCGAGCAACTCCACGATTTCCTGCTACAATTTCCCCCACACGCGATCACCTCCGACGCTTCCCAAACGACACACGAACCCAAATCTACCCTTGACCAAACTCTATGCTAAAACCCTAAATCGAAGCCTCGCCGACGTCTCGGTGGATGATAAATCCATCGAACAATTTTGCCGGGTTCGACAACCTCCCCGCTTCCTCCAACATTGATCCCGACCCTCCACATCACTCCGATCAACATTAGAAGCTCAAAACCCAAATTCTGGTCAAGCCACGATTTCACTCAAACTACAAGCTTTAAAATCTCGAAATTTCTATTAAAATTTATCATTTACTCATACAAATCTGATTATGAAATTAAATCACAAAATTAAGATCATCACTTTTCCTCCTTAGAATAGATTTCACAGTAATTTCATTTGTTTGAAATATTTACTCAATAATTTCGCTTACAAATATTTTTAAAATTTATATTACATCATTTCAAACAACTTTCTTTTAAACATTAAGTGTCAACAATGATTAGGGAAGAAGATCTTGATTTTTTGGATCAAGTTTAAAACTGTAAAACTAGAACAGAGCTCTGTATATATATATAGACATGTAACTCCCAAATTCAAATACATATATATATAATCATCTGTAAACAAACATGCAAACATACTACCCATCATAGTTTCCAAGGATTATCACATACAACCACATATTTAAACATATTAAATTTAAATAGTAGTTTACTCACCTGTAAAATGTTTGAACAGAGCTTGTATAATTTTTTTTTAAATTTGAAAACTTGAATGCTGGAAAATGCCTGATGATCTGAAGCCTTAAAACTGAGGTGATCTTGAATTGAAATTGAACTGAAATTACATGCTAGATGATCCAGGCTTTGATTTTTGTTGGAAGCTTGCTTAGTTAATTGCTTTGATTTAATTTCTATTTTGCTAACCCTTTTTGTTTACAGGTTTTTGATTTTGCTTTTCTCTGGTTTAGTTTTACAGATTTTTGTTTTCTTTGTTTTGAAAGGTGAAGAAAAAGAATGGAGAAGAGAAGATATTTATATATATATAGACTTAATTTTATAATTATTAAAAATAAAATAAAATAAAATAACATGGTGACACTTGTTTAACTTATTAACATTTGTCATTAGCATGCATTAATTGATTTACATTTGTTAAACTATATACATTTAACTTACAAGTGTAATTTCCTTGAATTAATAAATTTTTAAATGATTTTTATAAAACTTATATATATATTTTCTATTAAGTAAATACATTATCTTACCTTATATAAATAAATCTTTTAAAGAAAAATAATATAAAACCAATTATATAAAAGAAATAGAATCATATATAATATATTTTTAAATCCAAAATATTTTAAGATATTTATCTTTTGAATTTCCAATTCAAATTCAATTTCAATTTAAAATTCTATTTAAAATCTTCTTATATCTATATATATAAACAATCATTATTATTTGTTTTCAAAAGAATAATTTGTCAATTTTAAGGAGATTATCAAATAAATATTTATCCAGATATAAATATTCATTATCAGATTTATTTGTTCAATCTATAAATCAGTATTTCTATAAATTAACCCAGTTAATTATCAATTAATAGATATTCCAAGATCCGGGTTATCACAGTAGTCCAAAAGTTGATGGTTGTATTGAATAAACATCGATACAAAGAACTTTATAAATAAGCTTGATGGTGTGTAAATATTGTAAAGTACTTTAGCAGGAGCTGGGTATGCTAATATTTCACGCATATTAAGTTGTTTATTTTAGTAGGGTGTGTTAATATTTTGAAACACATTGGCGGTAGTGGGGAATTCTAATATTTCATGCATATCCTTTTTATATAATCAGCAGAATGATATTGTTAGAAATTTTATAGATTTGGTTAATGATAGAAATGCACTTAGTATGCATGCAAGAATAGTTTTATTTCTGGTTGTGAATATGAACTAGCTTAATTTAATATAGATGGTTGTGTCGTGTAGTGGTTCTATGGTACTGTAAAAATCACAAGCCTATGATTGGTATATTCTTTTGTACTTTGTGCATCGGTCGGATTCTCAAGAATATGATAAAGTATGATATTTTGTGTACTAGGTTGATGGTCTGTTCTTTAGGTAAATTGTATGGATGCAACTCCTTTATGAGGGAAGAATGTAGCAACCCATAAATTCTACACAATCAATATTAAATCAACTATGATGGATTTTGATTGATAGTTTTATTAGTTTTTGTATTCATAACCATTGCGTAGATTTTTTTGAGATGATCGATTTGAACTACGACTTCGTTATACTATGTGTTATGGTTTAGTAGATATTTATTTGAGATATACACCTCCAATTATTGATTGTCAGTGTTCTAATTTTGAAAGTATATACTCGTTTACCATAGTTGGTTTAGAGAGTTGACTTGAATTAGAGTGGTCATCGGTCCAACAAAACATTTTTACCTTATTTTGGAAACTTACATGAAGGTATGTGTCCATTTAGAGAAATATATTTATCTATCCATGTGGATATAAGCCACAAGTGATGATACCTTATGTTGTGAGCGTCATTCCAAACAGGCAAAGTGGAGGATTGTGGCTAGTGTGGGAAAACGGTTGCTTGGTGACTTGTTAGTTCCTACTTGTGCCTTTTGAAGCCTTGGTCAGCTTATGCTACAAGTTTTCAGTTGGAACATTTCTTTTTTGCGACACGTTGCCTTTGCACATTTAGGAAATATTTTGGTTGTACTAGGAATCCTAAATGATCTACTTGTGAAAGCAAGCTCGGTTTTTCATTCAATGTATAGTGATCTCTTTGGTCGAGATTATGGGGTATGTCCCATGTATGTTATTGTGTATTAACACATGTCATGGTGTTTATAATAGTGTGGGAAATCATCCAGCAATGTAAGCATGTGTTTTAAACAAAGTTGTGCAACCACTGAGGTGCCTTCACATCACCTCTGAAATGATTGTTGTAAAAGTGGTATGACCACTATAATATGGTTTGGTTGTGAAAAATAATAATATTTTATTTTTCCTATCAGAAAGATAAGGAGAAAAGGTAGACTAAATTGTATAGTGAAAATATATACATACACACAAACCCACACACACACACATATGCAACTAATCTAATGTAAAAAAATATAAATTTGGTAACTTTGCGAAAAGTTAAAATATATAAATTGTGGATATACAAATTATCAAGGTATGTATACAATAAGTTGAATGTACTCCTTGTAATATGACAGTTGAGTTTATATATATATATATATAATCTGTTTGTATTTATTTCCATATATTATGCAAAACTAATTATGTTTATTAGCAACTAAAAGTGCATTCATTGACATAGTGATAAAATTAATCTTTTTATTTCGGGAAACTAATTTCATGTGGATATTGGAAATTAATCTTCTACATTTAAAAGTTTACGTTCAAATAAATTTAAAAGCCATTCATATGTTACCTTTTTTATATGGTAATTTTAAATTTCCTATATCCTTCCCCTACCTATTTGGTAATTGTGCAATGAGTAGAAATATATAAATTATGGATAGGGGTTTTGGACCAAAGGTCCCTATTTTCAAAGCTTATGCACAAAAAAACCCTGCTCATAAACTCATATAAATTAGGTCCCTATTTTGTTATTTTTTTATCAAACTGTCCCCTTTTAGAAAATCGACATAGCATTCTTTTCAGGGGCAAAAGCGGTATAAATTAGCCAAAATCTAAAAATAGGGACCTAATTTTCATAACTTATTCGGGAGGGACTTTTCTTACATCATCTTCCAATTCCAGTGAGTTGACAGCGATTCCTTGTTATGGATATATGAGCTATGTGTATAATATACACACAATACGACAAACATAGTCCTTCTAACTTGATTATTGAATTTATATGTATAATTTGTTTGTATATTAGTTTCATATATTACTAGAAACTAATTATATTTATTAGCAATTAATAACGTGCATTTATTGACACAGAGAGAAATTAATCTTTTTATTTTGGGAAATTAATTTCATGTAGGTTTCGGTTCTCTGCTTTTAAAAGGAAACATTTGAACAAGTTTAATACATGTTCATATGTTACCCTTTTTACAAGGTCAATTTAAATTTACTCAGCCCTTCCCCTTACGGGGGCACTCGAAAATAAATTAAGAAGGTTGAGGAGAGAGAAAGTCAACTTTTGGAGCCACTGCATAATTTCTTCTCACCCTCTACCTTCTTATCCCTATATATTGATTATTATTTCTTATCACTTTGAGACCTTCATAAAAACCTCAGTCTATTCATAGCTTCCACCTCTTGTTTCACTGTTGCAAAGCTATTTTTTTTATTTAGAATGAAAAGGAGATTAATTCCTAATAATATTATATTCTTATTGGTACTCATACTAAAACCATTGAGATTATCGATTCAGTCATTACAATGTTTGATCTACAAGAGGAAGCAGTAATTCAATAAAAAAATGAGGCTAGGTTTTCATTCAATAATGTATACAACCAGATTTTTTGAAGAAATTTGGATGGTGATGGAAGGAAAAACGCCACTCTTCATTTAATTAAAAAATGGCTCCGTTATTCTTCATTTGAGGTGAGTACTTATGTATCCTTTTTAGATAGTTTGATTTACGTTTATATAAATGAGATTTGTTATTTTAAATTAAGATTTTTTCCATGAACAATATTTTAAAATGTCTAAATAGAAGAAATTTGTTATTTGATTTTGTTGGTCATGAGATCTATATAGTTCAATTGTGTTTTTTATTGGATTTACATTATTTGTTTTTGGTAAGACATGATTTATATATAAATGAGATTTATTATTTAAGCAACATAATATTCATGACCAATGTTTTGGAAACTTTGCATACAAGACTTATTCTTGAATGATGGTTTCATTTATTTAAAAATGTTGTTTTATTGCTTAATCCAGATTAAATATATAAATAGATTTGATCATATCATTATTTTTTACGATGGATTATAAGAAAAAGACTAAAAATTGCCGCTAATAAGGAGAGTAACTTAGTCATAGATTTTCTTAACAAAATAATGGTATATGTTAAGTGATTTTGGTGTATAAATTGAATTTCCTTGTCCGAAATTATGAAGATTGGACATAAAGTTATAACGCCTATTACACGTTCATAACTTGATTATTATTGTTATAGACCTGCCAATTCATAGACGATCACCATATGCTATCGTTTGAATGAGTAATCACTTTTTAGTGCTATTACGTGATGGTATAAATATGGTTATTGAGTTTTACCAAATATTTCTGCTTTTGTTTGTTGGTATAACAGATAGTTCTTATCATTGCATGAGGTGTGACTGTAATAATTTTTGTTTTCGCACCACTGAATATGAAACAAAAAGTAGTATAATGATGCTTTTTGCATCAATTGCAAAAAAATAAACTCCACCATTTATTCTGCAAGTATAAATTTTGAAGCAAGGAGATTATTTGATGTTTTTCTTGCTATGTGATATGACTCCAAAATAATAGGTCTAAGATACATTTCTAATATATTTGGCGAGTTAATGAAATAATATTGAAAACAATTCACATATATTTAGCTTAGTTTGCCTTCAAATTTGTTAACCATGCATAAAACTTCACAATGTGGTTAAAATCTTAAATATACTCAGATACATATATAGTGCCCCTCTATGTATATAATATATTTTTTTCTCTTTTTTGTTGGCTTGATTTTTAGTGAATGGACTTTAGGTTCATTCGAGATATCCTTTTGTACTCATTTAAGAAATTCATATGCAGAAAATAAGAATTATTAAATTAAATATTAATTTTCCATGCACAACATATTTCAGATGATTATCCAAATAGACGGATAATAGTTAAACAATATTTTGCAAATACATATGCACAAATTTACCGAGCATCCCCAAGACAGATGTTGGGATAAATAACCAAGGAAGATTAGAATTATTAAAGAATATGTATAACAACCCGCATATCTATGGATTTTATATTTAAATATTTTATTTAAATACTTTATCGTTAGTCGGATGTTAGTACGAAAAGCTACTTTTTGCATACGGTCAAATTAGGACTCGAGAGCACTTCCATTGAGTTCAAAATGACGTTTGCAATCTTTTTGAGTGTAAACTTCGATATGTTTGGAGATAGTGAAATTTTCGTCACTTTTTGGCTTAGGACTTTGGTTTGGGCTGAACACACACTAACTCAGCCCAACCCCCTCTTCTCTTCATCACTTCATCAAATACTTCAAGCTTCTTCAAAAATGGTGGAGGGAAAGGGAAATTAAAATTTCAAGCTTAAGATCTTTAGTAAATTCAACATCAAACTCCGAATTCCAGGTGAAGAACATAGATTCAAGCTTGTGGTTGATTCTTGCTTTGCTCTTAAGCTCTCCAACATTAATTTCGTGGAAAAGGTGAGATTTTTAATCTCACATCTTGTCTATAACTGTCATTGGACTGTTGGGAATGATTCCCTATCACTTGTGCACATGCATTTGCATTTGGTTTGGATTGAATCGGTGAAAACCCCAAATTTTCGTGTGTTTTGGCATATTACTGCAGTTAGGTCGCTCGGGTCGGGGAAAAATCGCCTCTGTGCATTTAGCTCGTTCGCATTTAGGTCGCCTGCAGTTAGGTCGCGTGGCTTAGGTCGTAGGTCGCGGGGCCATAGATCGCTCTGGCGTGGAGAGGGCTCTGCCTGCATTTAGCTCGCTCTGGACTTAGGTCGTTCGTCCCTAGGTCGTAGGTCGTTCGGTCATCTTAAGTCGTTCGCTTGCTTAGGTCGTAGGTCGCTTGACCATTATATTGCTAGGTCGCAAGACTTTAGGTCGCACCTTGTTAGGTCGCGCCTTAACTTAGCTCGTCCACCACTTTAGGTCGTTTGTACCTTAGGTTGTTCGCTATTTTAGGTCGCGTACCCAGTTAGGTCGTTCGCCTATTTTAGGTCGCGAATCCAGTTAGGCCGCGCATTTTCTTTAGGTCGCTCGACCTCTACACCTTAGGTCGCTTGGACCTTAGGTCGCAGCTTCTATAGGTCGCTAGTCCTTCTGGGTTGATAGGTCGCTCGGCCACATTGAGTCGCTTGGGTTGATAGGTCGCTCAGTCTCCACCCCTTAAGTCGCTCGCCTCTCTTAGGTCGCTCGACCTGTTCCACTTTAGGTCGCGCCACTTTGGTCGTAGACCCTTAGGTCGTAGGTCGCTCGACCTTATTACCTCGTTAGGTCGCTCGCTTGTCTTCACTAAGTCGTACCGTTTTGGACTTAAATAGGGTTGACCGGGAAGGTCGAACACCGTAGCGGGGGCGTTGCCCCCGCACCCCCACCTAGGGGGTTGCCACCCCCCGGAACCCTCTCCGTAGGCGATCTTATCTGAAAAACATTCAACATAACTTCCACTTTGATGAATTTTGAGCTGATTTCCTTGGATTTTGTTCACGTCTTAGAATGTGATTTTTTGTGACAGATTGTTTCTACAATCATTTTTGTGATTTGTCACTTTAAAAATATGAAGGTTTCAATACTAGTAGTAAATATCAAAACTCTTTCATCAAAGCGATTTCAACTCTATTTTATTACAAAGCTCTTTTTCCTAAACCGTTTTCCAACCTATTAGTATATACAAGCCTTTACTTCACTCGGATGAGAAATCGAATTAAACGACTTAGTAAAACGAGTGGTATGAAACGCTTGCGTTCACTTCGTTGGTTAGCTCTTGGACTTGTTCGATTGAACCCTTTTGCGACAATTTTCTAGTGAAGATCTACAGTTTATTCGTAAATATTTAAGTTAAGCTAGTGGTTATGGGACATGAAGCTATACTCATATATTTACTGGCTTAGTGTAATTGACACTTCTTTATGATCATGACGATCATTTTTGTGATTTAGACTAGCGATTGAGCGATGTCTCTTTGTCTACGATGGAGACTAAACCTCGTTTGTGTGATGTTTCACCATGACATATTGGGGTAGCGCCCCATGGTCTTCGGGCCTTTCGTGTGTCAAAATTTAATGGATAGCTTCCATGAGATAGCTTCTCGTTCATGTGTTACGCGCGTTGGTGAGTTTTCATGCTCCCATTCTTGTGATAGGCCTCCCCCATTTTTATGTGATTTCTGGATTTCGTGTGTTGATTTCTGGAATTTGTGCTTCACCAATTTTCATGATTTTCATTGATATGTTTATCATTTTTGTGCATTGGTGAATTCGTGTGTCATTGACTTGTTATGAATACAAGTTTAGGGTATGATACCCTATTTTATCTTTGAGAAGATTCTTGTGATATTGATTAATCTCTTGTTGATTATCATTTACATGCTTATAGTAGTATGCCACTATAGTTATTACATGTTCATGCCATGTCTTTTACTTTATACCATATCATCTGATATTTATAGCTAGACTGATCCGTTTATTATTTTCTTATAAATATACTTGGGTCAGACCGAGATGTTACAGGTGCTTCTGCTTGACTTCTCTTCGGGATTATTCTGACTTTTGGCTAACTACTTAGATTAGTAGTTTTTGGATGTACACATTTGAGATATAGAATCTATGTTTTGTACTTATTCTTTTGTATAGCACGTGCTGCTATTCTTTTGTATTATCGTGGATCTTTCCGACCATCACTTTGATGTACACTGTCATGTGTTATATATATTCACATCTTTTTCCGCCTTTGTGATATGGATGTCTGTGACTAATTTATGTTATGTTTACTTCTATGTTTGTTTCCGAAGATTATATATAGCCACTGTGTGATAGCTTTGAGTTTGATTCGGTATGTAGGATTTCCTCCTTAAACGATATGCATTCTATACTATTTGACATATCGGTGCTCGCTTAAAGAAGTTACACGGATGGTCGCTCCTCAACAGCCTTTTCTCCGTGCTAGTCGACAGCATTACACCGTAGTGTTCTTGTCGAGCGTGGGTATAGAGGTGGGGCGTCACAGCTTGGTATCAGAGCCAAACTTCGGAACAATGTAGAATAACTTAACAACGATCATCGTCCTAAGTCCAACTTAGGAGTCGTTCCTTAGGATTTAAGTCGAGTCTTCGAACCGACTCATCCTATTTCATCTTATGAATCCTTGTTTTATCTATCAAGACTTGCTTGATAATTATTTGGAGAATAACTTTTCTTCTTTTCTCTTCTTCAAAGAAGAGAATGTCTAGACCAGGTCGTCCCAGAGCTGGACCATCTACTGTTACTCCCCAGGATGGAGTTTTTATGACCGCTCAACAGCTTCTTGATTTAGTAAAGAATGCTCAAGCAGCTGGTCCTAATCAGGAACTTACTCATCCTAAGTCTGGATTTGCACGTTTGTGCAACGATTATACCAACTTGGGTGGGAAACCATTCAAAGGTTCTGAAACTATTATTGAAGTCCAGGCTTGGTTAAGAACATGCGATCGAACCTTTTCTCGCATGAATCTTATCGATCTTCACCGTGTTCTGGTGGCCTCCGGTATGCTCCAAGAAAGAGAATTGGATTGGTACGAACTTCTTATTTCTGAAATTAATGAAGCTGATCTCACCTGGGAGCAATTCCGGGAACGCTTTGAATTAAAATTCGTACCAGAAGCAGAGAAGGTGACATTGGCTCGTCGTTTTATAGACCTTGTTCAAGGTGAATCCTCTGTGACAGATTATGTCGCATCCTTCGAGTCATTGTCTAAATATGGGGTTGAATACATCAACACCCCATTGAAGAAGAACCAAAGATTCGTCTATGGCTTAAAAAAGAATCTGAAGAAGCCATTACTTCTAAAATTAGAAGTTTCTTTCGATCAACTCATTGACATCGCTCTTCGTCTTGAAGAGGCTGATAGGGACAGTGATGTTGAAGTGGTGGCTGCTAAACCAAACTTCAACAACAAGAAAAGGCCTAATAAGTTCAAAGGTCCTTATCCCAACAAAAAGGGTAAACAAGCAACTCCTGCTACAAAGACACTTTCCCCTAGTAATGGGAAATGCTTCAACTGTGGTGTTAAGGGCCATTTTTCGAACAAGTGTTCAAAGCCCCGCTCTTGTCGCTATTGTAAAAGTCCAGATCATTTTATGCACCAATGCCCAAAGCTTCAAAGCAAGGAGGGAAAGTTAAACGTTGCTCAAGCCCCTGGCAACACATCTCGCGGTCAAGGTATGTCTCATTCTATTCTTGATGGCATTATTATATTTCATGATCAACCTATTAGAGTTCTCTTTGATACGGGTGAATCCCATTCTTTTATATCAAAGGAACTTGTAGACACTCTTTCTTTAAGTGTTACTGCCTTAATGACTTCATTAAGAATTGCGAATCCGGTTGGTGGATCCGCAACTCTTAGTTTGCTTTGTAAAGATGTGGAGATTATTTTGTGTGATTTTCCTTTCCTAGCCGATTTGCATGTCATGCGTTACTTAGGCTTTGGAATGATTTTGGGTATGGATTTGCTTAATCGTTATGAAGCTCAAATCCTATGTCCTGAGCGGACTATTTATCTTCGACATCCTCTATCTGTTAAGCAGATTTCTATTATTCTTAAAGATTCGGATTCCGCTTTAGTTGCATCCTTATATTCTTTAAATCCTCGTGATGATGACAATGATGATGAGGAGGATGTCATTTCTCGTATTCGCGTTGTTCGTGAATTTTCCGACATATTTGAGCCCGTTTTAGGATTACCACCTAAGCGAGCAATTGAGTTCAAAATTAATCTTATACCTGGAGCTCAACCTATTACTCGTCCTCCTTATCGCATGTCCAATAAGGAGAATGAAGAGATGCGCAAACAACTATCCGAATTGGAGACGAAACAACTTATTCGCTCTAGTTCCTCACCTTGGGGAGCTTCAGCTATTTTCGTGAAGAAATTTGATGGTACACTTAGGTTTTGCGTCGACTACCGCAAGCTTAATGATCTTACTATTAAGAATAAATATCCTTTACCTCGGATTGATGATCTATTTGATCAACTTAGTGGTGCTAGAGTCTTTTCACAATTGGACTTGGCTACCGGTTTCCATCAGCTTCGTATTGCAGAGGATAGTGTTCCTTTGACTTCGTTTCGTACTCGATATGGATCTTATGAATGGCTAGTCATGCCATTTGGTTTAACGAATGCTCCGGCTTATTTCGTTGATCTTATGAATCGAGTTTTTAAAGATTTTCTCGATCGATTCGTTCTCATCTTTATTGATGATATTCTTGTGTATTCTAAAATCGAGGAGGAACATGAAAAGCATCTTCGGATTATATTGGAAACTCTTAGGAGCAATCAATTAAAAGCGAAATTTTCTAAATGCCACTTTTGGCAATCTAATGTGAAGTTTCTCGGTCATATTATTTCTGAATCCGGAATATCAGTGGATCCTTCAAAGATTGAAGCGATTCTAAATTGGAAAAGACTAGAGAGCGTAACTGAAATCCGTAGCTTTCTCGGATTGGCGGGTTATTACCGCCGTTTCATAAAAGACTTTTCTAAGATTGTCGTGCCTCTTACTGGCTTAAAAAAGAAAGGTGTTAAATACATTTGGTCGGACAAATGTGAAACTTCTTTTCAGAAATTAAAAGAACTTCTTTCTGATGCTCCTATTCTTGTTATTCCCGAAGGGAATCAAGATTTTGTTGTTTATACCAATGCTAGTCGCGTTGGTTTGGGTGCCGTTCTTATGCAAAATGAATGTGTTATTGCTTATGCTTCTAGGCAATTGAAGCCGGCTGAGACTATATATGCCACGCATGATTTAGAACTTGCAGCTATCGTTTTCGCCCTTCGGATTTGGCGACATTATCTTTTGGGAGAAAAGTTTATACTTTATACTGATCATAAGTCTTTGAAATATTTATTCTCTCAAAAGGAACTTAATTTGCGTCAACAGCGTTGGCTCGAATTCCTTGCCTCTTATGATCTTGATATTCTTTATACTCCAGGAAAGGGAAATCGAGTTGCCGATGCACTTAGTCGCAAGCAACAAGCGGTTGTTTCCATGATGATATCTGAATGGAACGATCTCGAAGTTTTATCCACTTGTGAAATTCGAGATTGTGTTTCCAATTTATGTTCATCTCTTGTTTTATGTAGCCTTGAGGCTCGTCCTTCTCTTTTAGACCGCATTCTTGAAGCTCAACAGCTAAATCCTGAATTGGCTTTGCTTGGCCAAAATCTTAAGGATAAAACCGATATTGAAGGTTTGAAAGACTTTGATATTGATTTTCGTGGCGGCATTCGAAAATTTGGTAGACTTATCGTACCAAATACTAGAGATCTTTGTAAAGATATTCTAGAAGATTCTCATCGTTCCAAATATTCCATTCATCCCGGTAGCAGTAAAATGTACGCAGATATGAAGCGACTTTATTACTAGGAGGGAATGAAATCAGATATTGCTAATTTTGTTAAGTGTTGCATGACTTGCCAACTTGTCAAGGCTGAACATCAAAGGCCCGGTGGGTTATTGCAACCATTGGAAATTCCAGTTTGGAAGTGGGATCAAATTTCCATGGATTTTATTGATGGCCTTCCCCATTCTCGTTCGGGTCATGATAGCTTATGGGTGATCGTTGATAGACTTACTAAATCCGCCCATTTTATTCCCGTTCGGTCGAACCAAACCGTTCCTCTTCTGGCCAAACTCTTTATCAAAGAAATTGTTAAATTACATGGAGTTCCTACTTCCATTGTTAGTGATCGGGATCCATTATTTACTAGTGGATTCTGGATGAGTCTTCAAAAAGCTTTGGGAACGAAGCTTAATTTTAGCACTGCTTATCACCCCTAGTCCGATGGACAAACTGAGCGTGTGAATCAAACACTTGAAGATCTTCTTCGTTCTTTTGTGCTTGACTTTGGTGGAAGTTGGGAAGATCATATTTCACTTGTTGAATTTTCCTATAATAACAGCTTCCAATCTAGCATTGGTATGGTTTCTTTTGAGGCACTCTATGGAAGGCCATGCCGATCTCCTTCTTGTTGGCTTGAGGCCGGTGAGAAGCTGTTCTTAGGTCCAGACTTTATTCGGGATTCCACAGAAAAGATTGAACTTATTCGACATAGGATGAAAGAAGCCCAAAGTAGACAAAAATCCTATGCCGATAACTGAAGAAGAAAATTAGAATTTTCTGTGGGAGATCTTGTATTTATTCGTGTTTCACCTATGAAGGGTGTTGTACGTTTCAGTCGATCGGGAAAGTTAGCGCCTCGATATATTGGGCCATTTCCTATCACCGAACGTATTGGTTCCATGGCTTATCGCCTTTCATTACCGGCTCAGTTTTCTGCTATGCATGACTTGTTTCACGTTTCTCAATTACGGAAGTGCCTTCGGGATTTCGATTCTACTCTTGAGCCCGGTGTTGTGGAAGAGATAGAAGTTTCGCCTAATTTAACTTATAAGCAGCATCCTATTCGAATTATTGCTTCGGAGGTCAAACGACTTCGAAATAAAGATGTTCAGCTTGTTAAAGTTCAATGGTCCTCAAATCCTAAGGATTGCTCTTGGGAAACTAGAGAATTCATCGAGCGTACACATCCGGAATTACTTTCTCATGCTCTTTGAGGTAAACTTCTTAATTCCAATTTCTTTTTTGTTAATATGCTTTTATGGTTGTTACTTTTTATTTCCACTGTATATATTGCGAGGACGCAATTTCTTTAAGGAGGGGAGTCTGTAACAACCCGCATATCTATCGATTTTATATTTAAATATTTTATTTAAATATTTGATTGTTAGTCGGATGTTAGTCCGAAAAGCTACTTTTTGCATACGGTCAAATTAGGACTCGAGACCACTTCCATTGAGTTCAAAATAACATTTGCGATCTTTTTGAGTGTAAACTTCGATATGTTGGAGAAAGTGAAATTTTCGTCACTTTTGGGCTTAGGACTTTGGTTTGGGCTGAACACACAATAACTTAGCCAAACCCCCTCTTCTCTTCATCACTTCATCAAATACTTCAAGCTTCTTCAAAAATGGTGGAGGGAAAGGGAAATTAAAATTCCAAGCTCATGATCTTTACTAAATTCAACATCAAACTCCGAATTCCAGGTGAAGAACATAGATTCAAGCTTGTGGTTGATTCTTGCTTTGCTCTTAAGCTCTCCAACATCAATTTCGTGGAAAAGGTGAGATTTTTAATCTCACATCTTGTCTATAACTGTCATTGGACTGTTGGGAATGATTCCCTATCACTTGTGCACATGCATTTGCATTTGGTTTGGATTGAATCGGTGAAAACCCCAAATTTTCGTGTGTTTTGGCATATTACTGCAGTTAGGTCGCTCGGGCCGGGGAAAAATCACCTCTGTGCATTTAGCTCGTTCGCATTTAGGGCGCCTAAAGTTAAGTCGCGTGGCTTAGGTCGTAGATCGTGGGGCCATAGGTCGCTCTGGCGTGGAGAGGGCTCTGCCTGCATTTAGCTCGCTCCGGACATAGGTCGTTCGTCCCTAGGTCGTAGGTCGCTCGGTCATCTTAAGTCGTTCACGTGCTTAGATAGTAGGTCGCTTGACCATTATATTGTTAGGTCGCAAGACTTTAGGTCGAACCTTGTTAGGTCGCGCCTTAACTTAGCTCGTCCACCACTTTAGGTCGTTTGTACCTTAGGTCGTTCGCTATTCTAGGTCGCGTACCCAGTTAGGCCGTTCGCCTATTTTAGGTCGCGAACCCAGTTAGGTCGCGCATTTTCTTTAGGTCGCTCGACCTCTACACCTTAGGTCGCTTGGACCTTAGGTTGCAGCTTCTATAGGTCGCTAGTCCTTCTGGGTTGATAGGTCGCTCGGCCACACTGAGTCGCTTGGGTTGATAGGTCGCTCAGTCTCCACCCCTTAAGTCGCTCGCCTCACTTAGGTCGCTCGACCTATTCCACTTTAGGTCGCGCCACTTTGGTCGTAGACCCTTATGTCGTAGGTCGCTCGACCTTATTACCTGGTTAGGTCGCTCGCTTGTCTTCACTAAGTCGTACCGTTTTGGACTTAAGTAGGGTTGACCGGGCAGGTCGAACACCGTAGCGGGGGCGTTGCCCCGGCACCCCCACCTAGGGGGTTGCCACCCCCCGGACCCCCCTCCGTAGGCGATCTTATCTAAAAAACATTCAACAGAACTTCCACTTTGATGCATTTTGAGCTGATTTCCTTGGATTTTGTTCACGTCTTCGAATGTGAATTTTTGTGATAGATTGTTTCTACAATCATTTTTGTGATTTGTCACTTTAAAAATATGAAGGTTTCAATACTAGTAGTAAATATCAAAACTCTTTCATCAAAGCGATTTCAACTCTATTTTATTACAAAGCTCTTTTTCCTAAACCGTTTTCCAACCTATTAGTATATACAAGCCTTTACTTCACTCGGATGAGAAATCGAATTAAACGACTTAGTAAAACGAGTGGTATGAAACGCTTGCATTCACTTCGTTGGTTAGCTCTTGGACTTGTTCGATTGAACCCTTTTGTGATAATTTTCTAGTGAAGATCTACAGTTTGTTCGTAAATATTTAAGTTAAGCTAGTGGTTATGGGACATGAAGCTAAACTCATATATTTACTGGCTTAGTGTAATTGACACTTCTTTATGATCATGACGATCATTTTTGTGATTTAGACTAGCGATTGAGCGATGTCTCTTTGTCTACGAGGGAGACTAAACCCCGTTTGTGTGATGTTTCACCATCACATATTGGGGTAGCGCCCCATGGTCTTCGGGCCGTTCGTGTGTCAAAATTTAATAAATAGCTTCCATGAGATAGCTTCTCGTTCATGTGTTACGCGCGTTGGTGAGTTTTCATGCTCCCTTTATTGTGATAGGCCTCCCCCCTTTTTTTGTGATTTCTGGATTTTGTTTGTTGATTTCTGGAATTTGTGCTTCACCAATTTTCATGATTTTCATTGATATGTTTATCATTTTCGTGCATTGGTGAATTCGTGTGTCATTGACTTGTTATGAATAGAAGTTTAGGGTATGATACCCTATTTTATCTTTGAGAAGATTCTTTTGATATTGATTAATCTCTTGTTGATTATCATTTACATGCTTATAGTAGTGTGCCACTATAGTTATTACACGTTCATGCCATGTCTTTTACTTTATACCATATCATCTGATATTTATAGCTAGACTCATCCGTTTATTATTTTCTTATAAATAATACTGGGGTCAGACCGAGATGTTACAGGTGCTTCTACTTGACTTCTCTTCAGGATTATTCTGACTTTTGGCTAACTACTTAGATTAGTAGTTTTTGGATGTACACATTTGAGATATAGACTCTATGTTGTGTACTTATTCTTTTGTATAGCACGTGCTGATATTCTTTTGTATTATCGTGGATCTTTCCGACCACTACTCTGATGTAAACTTTCATGTGTTATATATATATTCACATCTTTTTCCGCCTTTGTGATATGGATGTCTGTGACTGATTTATGTTATGTTTACTTCTATGTTTGTTTCCGAAGATTATATATGGCCACTGTGTGATAGCTTTGAGTTTGATTCGGTATGTCAGATTTCCTCCTTAAACGATATGCATTCTATACTATCCGACATATCGGTGCTCGCTCAAAGAAGTTACATGGATGGTCGCTCCTCAACAGCCTTATTCTCTGTGCTTGTCGACAGCATTACACCGTAGTGTTCTTGTCTAGCGTGGGTATAGAGGTGGGGCGTCACAATATGTTTAGTAAAATTTTAATAATTTAATTAGCTTGTTGATTCCCTGTTTGTATGTGTAGTAAATAAATTATTATAGGTATCATTTCAAGTATAAGTTTTCATATAACATTTTGTTAGTCAATCGCATTATTGCATCCAAGAATGTTATAATGATTAGTTAATGGTTGGTTAAAACATACAATAATTGGCTAAAACTTTAATAATTTAGTATGGTCAATCATAATATTGAAATTATGATTTATATTACTAATTTTAAGGGAAATCCATCTTATAGGTTGATGATGGGGTATTATATCAATTAAAATAATAAAGTTGTTATATTGCACATGGTGTTGTGGATATGGTGTCAAGGAAGGAGATAGATATGTTGACCATATTGAGTTAGAAATGTGGATGGATATGATGCTGGATATTTAGAGGGGATAAATTGAAATGGAGGTGGATATTATGGAGGTGGTTCTGGAGATGGATTTGATATGGTGCGTGGAGAGGAGTTGGAGTATTGGACTATATGGAGGAGGGAGAATGGATGAATATGTAGGTGGGTATGTTGGAGGAAATGATTGAGACAGATTTGGACATTAAGAGTTTGAGGTTTTAGTGATTGAGGTTTATATAATGATAATTGATATGGAGATAGAATTTATATGGTTGACGAGGAGGTGATACATATAGAAGTGAACACGATGAACTGTCCAATGTTGGATTCATGCTAATTATGCTAGGGTAACAAACACATATCCAAGTTTTAGAAACTTCTGTACGTATTTTTAATCTTTATTACATTTGATCTTGAAAATGATAGAAAATAATTAGTTATGGAAGCCCAGATTGATGCCTAAAGTAAATCACTTGAGTTTTTGATGCATGGCTAAGTTTACCAATGCCAACCCACTGATAAAAGTAGCAAAGAAAATAAAACTTTCCATGTTGTAGAAATCCTATATGGAAGTATGATTTTCTTTACTACTTAACCAGAAGGTTCATGTCGGTTCACTCACCAAAGTATCAATCCCTTA
The DNA here is from genome assembly GCA_030737815.1 of Allium fistulosum. Taxonomy (NCBI): domain Eukaryota; kingdom Viridiplantae; phylum Streptophyta; class Magnoliopsida; order Asparagales; family Amaryllidaceae; genus Allium; species Allium fistulosum. Next base: position 414,523,741 of record CM060907.1, on the reverse strand, counting down.
AGTAAGACACTTCAGGAAACAATATAAGTCTATAGGATTCTTTATTTTCTTTATCATTTCCCAAATCAGATGCAAATGAAGATAAGAAAATATTTTTCTAATTTTATAAATGTCAAACAAGTGTTTGTTACCATAATGTACTTAGAATTACTCTATCATTGCATAGTCCACAGTATCCACTACCATATACATTGCCTCGTCCTCCAGTATATACATCTACATCTCTATAAAAAATATTGCAGTATCAACATCCATCTCTATAGCCTCCTCCTTAACCATGTCCAATTTCATCTCAATCAACTACTCACACATATCCACCTCCATATCCATCCACTCCGCTTCCCCATGTAGTCCAAAATCTCTATCTCAACCCCACACAACATATCAACATCCATCTCCACAACCTCCTTACCTACAATGTTAAACTCCAATTCAATTAGCAACTTCACAATATCCACTTTCCTATCCATTTGTCCAATCCTTCATATTGTCCAACATATCCATATCTTACCCACATACCATATCCACAACAATACATGCAACATTAAAACTATACTATTTTTAAAATAATAAATATTCCTGTAATCAGCCTACAATATAATTTTTCCCTCAAAATTTGTTATATTTTTATGACTTCCTTACTGTGATTAAACCATGCTAAACTATTTATGTTTTAACAAGTTTTCATATGCTTTGACCAAAAATTAATAAGTTCTTATAACTTTTTTTGGGTGTAGAAATATGATTGACTGAAAAAATGTCGCATGACAACGTATAGTTGAAATGATTTTGATAATCATTTATTTATTACATAGACAAACAAGTGATCAACAAATTTATCAAATTTTAAAATATTACAAAAGATATTCTTCATTAATTTTAATCCTTGTTTTCTACTCATCTCAATAAGTGTCCTCTGATGCTTAATTCTATCGTTATGTGCTTAGGACATTTGTCTAAACGACATTCCATCTATCTAGATGATCATCTGAAATTTGTAATGAATGGAAAATTAAATCAACAATCTAAAATATATTTGAAAATTCATATTGTCCACATATAAATTTGTTATGAGAGTTCAAAGAGTTGTCTCAAATGAAAGCATAGTCCAAGCACCAAAAATCAAGCAACTTAAAAGAAAATAATAAATATATATAATGTACATAGAGGAACACTGTATATGTAACGAAATACAAACATACACATACAAACACACGCACACATAGATACACACACAATGTATGCACATAAGTACTAATACACATGCGCGTGTGTGTGTATTAGTACTTAAGTGCATACATTGTGTGTGTATCTATGTGTGCATGTGTTTGTATGTGTGTGTTTATACGTACATGCACACACATATATGTATGATTGTGTGTATATACTGCTAAATACCAGTATGATGTATATTTAATTGGAACGAATTGATTGGTTAATAAATGCATCTATGAGATCTAGTTAAATTGCATATTTGGAATATTGTTTTAACTGCATATATTAAAATGGCAAAAGTAAGTCTTAGTTTTAACATTTGTGATCTACAATTAAAATTTTGTTACTAGTTAGAGTCCTCAAAACCTTTTATCTCGATTTGAAGATATTCTAACATTATTTAAAAAATTAATTTAAACTTTTTAATTATATCTTTGTATGATAACAATGTATCATCGATATTTATTTATATTAAAAAAGGTTAAAATTTCTAAAACATAAATTTCAAAAAATTGATTTTTACATCTACAAAAACTTTTAATTAGAAAGATTATATTTTTTTTGGTCTAAGCATGTAAACTCTTTGTCAGTAGGATGTTTCTGCAAAAAGTATTATAATTTGAATAACAATATTTTAAAAAGCATGAAGAATTAAAATGCATGTTAGAATAACGGTTGGTAATAAAGCAAATAATTAGGCTGTAACGACTTGGAATTTTATCGCTTTGATTTGTTAATATTTGATAAATTTTAAATATTTAAGTCATAGTTTTTTATGGTTAAATAACCCTCTTTTAATTAATAATAGGTAATGATACTAGATTCATTTAGGATATTTGTTTAAAAAATTTGTAGTTTGATGAAAAATTGAAAATGTGATCGATTATTTTTTTTGGATTTTTTAATTTTTGTCAAACAAAAGTCATCACAACATTGTTGCACACATATGTACATGTTAACGGTGAAAAGTGAACGCTAACACCCGGTGTGTGTAATAGGATTGTGAAAGCACCACCCGTGTGACGGGAACAGAAATCAAGCAGTAAAATAGCAGAAATGCAGTAAATGAACAACAGATTTATAGTGGTTCGGCCCGTAATTGAGCCTACGTCCACTTTATAGTCTTTTATTGCTGATTCGGTTACAATTTGATATAAATCTCTTCAAGAAACAGTACAATTCGATCACAGGAAACAATCTTAACTACTAGCTCAATCTTCGATGGTGAAATTCGATGAATCCATGTCGGATGTAAGGAATTTCTCTCGAGGCTTGTTGTAGTGTCACGAATGCTTGAAGGATCCTTGATTGCTGAATGAATGAAGAGTTCGACGGAGTAACAGCGCTGTAGAAATGATTTGCAAAAAGTCCCATCAATGTTGGAAGTGATGGGGTATTTATAGGAGCAGATTTCTGGGCAGGAATTTTGCCTAAGTCTTAGGTCGCGTACGACCTTAGTTAAGTCGTAGGTCGCGAGCGACCTAAGCTAGGTCGCTGTCCCTTTGCGGCTTCAGAAGTTAGGCTTAGCTTCATTTGATCAAGTAGTAAGCGAGTTAAAGGATAGCTGTCTGAGCTTTAGGTCATAGGGTGCTGAACATGCTTTAACAGTTAGGTCGCTAGCCTCTTTAGGTCGTCAAGTCCCTTAGGTCGCTAACTACCTTAGGTTGTTAAGTCCTTTAGGTCGGTACCTACCTTAGGTCGTTAAGTTCCATAGGTCGCAATCCTTTCTGTTGTTAGGTCGCGAACTTCTTATGCTGTTAGGTCGCGAGATCCTCTTGGATCTTAGGTCGCAAAGCCTTTCCATCCTTAGGTCGCGAAGATCTCTTAAGTCCTTAGGTCGCAATGCTTCCTTACAGTTAGGTCGCAAACCCTTCCTTAGGTCGCTGAATTCTCTAGGTCGCAACCTTCTCTTAGGTCGCTGAATTCTCTAGGTCGCTGAGATAAAAGGATTAACATTTGCCCCTCGAAGCATATGACTATGCCATAGGTCGCATGCTTCGATTTACCCTCGCTAAGTCGTAAACGACCTAGAGCTTTACGCGCCTGTTCGCCTCCCACTCTTAGCTTCATATAAATTGGTTAGGTCGCACCTTCTTCCTTACCCTTCTGTTTTGAACCTCCATCGCCATTAGCAGTTTTTCAAGCTTCCAGAGACAGATTGGACCCAATCAGCCACCGATTCCTCCTCATCAATCATAATTCGTAAGTGGATCGGCTTTTATTCATCCATAATCATCACTCGATCACGAATCGCTGTTACCTGTCCCAAGCTTAATTTTGTGCATTGTGCTTTCTGAACGGTTGTTTCCAATAACTTTTGCTTGTCAATTGACGCGCCGTGGCGATTCATGATCGTATGAAAGCCTTTTACTACGGATCTGTAGGGTTTGCAATTGATTTGCTGGTTAATTGGTGGTGTGTTGAGGTAGAACGAAGGGGAAGATCAATTCTTCTGGTTTGGCGGTATTGGGTTATCGGATTCAATGTGACATTGCTTGGAGAGGAAGTCACCAGCCTACCAGATTTGAACGACCTAGGAGTTAGGTCGCGTGGGGAAGCTTAGCGACTTAAGCTTTTTGCGATCTGACAACATTTGCGACCTAGAGCGTTCTCATCCTTAAACAATTGTGCACGACCTAGGACTTAGAGAAAATTGCCCCACCTTAATCCATTCAGTTGCAACGTGCGACCTACTGAAATCCTGACTCGTGATAGGTCGCTGAACGACCTAATACTTGGACAATTTTTCACAGTCTTGAACTTTCAAACTGAATAACATAGCATAAGATCACTGCAACCTGTGTTAGGTCGTAAGCGACCTAACACTTAGAACTTTGAACAGCTTTTGACTGATTTTCTGAACTTGAATTATTTTGGGCTTTGCACTTCTTCTCGGATTGCCTCAACTTTAATGCTAATAACCTGTTTAGAAGCAACATTCACGGAAAAATGGGACGAATATACTGCTATTGATTGCCCACATCAAACAGCAGATTAGTTGACAAAAAAAAAATCAGACTTAAATGAACTTCGTAAATGAAATGCTATGAATTAACAAATCTAAGTGAAGTATTAAAGCAAAATTGAAGTGATCAACTAAAGCTGATTTATTTGTATCAACACAACACTATTCTTGGACTTAATATATTAAGCCCTGAAACTTTATAATTGACAAGTATCAATTAGTTTAGTTTCATTTACATTTGCTTGTTATTGTATTAGTTTTGCACAACACTTCACTCTTTTTAGGAAACGTGCACCTTAATATTTGATCGTCCAGTTCCTTGTGTAGAATGGAATCTCAACAGGAAGACTTGGAAATAGCCGGAGAAGCTTTTCCAATTGCTACTCCACTAAACGATCCTCCGGAAAGGACTCCTACTACTCTAAGTCATAAAGTCTTCCGACAACTGTGCATCCAATTTGGCATTGCCGAAGCAGATGCTTTACTTCCTGGGCCAAGCGACACTGCTGACAGGCCGCCTCTTGGCTTTGTTGCTGTGAACCGGCAGATGTGTTCAAGTGGAGCCATTCCTCCGTTTAACGACTGTCTTCGGGAGCTCCTCCTTCGGCTAACTATTTCTCCCTTTCAACTACACCCTAACGGATACTCCATCTTGCTGGGATTGTGCGTGCTTTTCAGGAGAACGTTGAACCGTTTTCCCTCTTTTGATGAAATTCGCTTCTTGTGCACATTTGCAAAGAACAAAGACCATCCTTCTATCATACTTGTGAGGAGTGCCAGGAATCGCAAACTAATTATGGACTTGCCTGAAAGTGCCCACGGATTCTTGACTCAATTCTTTTATGTTCGCTGTCCTCCGGGATTTTATGCTATTTGGAGAGTCGGAAGTAAGATTACTTTTTACCGATTCATTTTCTAGATTTTTCACAATTCGAACCATCAAATGCATAATTCCATTCTTTCTTCGTGCAGCACTCCCTTCTCTTCTTCGAGATACCAGCCGTAAGTCGATTTTAGATACTTTGAGTGCTATTGACGTTGAAGAGAGGAGCGCCAAATTCTTGCTGAAAGATGAATTTCTGCACCAGTTTGGCCTTTTACATCCTTCTAGATCGACTCAGATTCATGAAATTTCTAGTTCTGATGCGAAAACGTTAGTTGCTTCAGACTCCCAAGCAGAGGCCTCGAATGCCCCAGCTTCCATAGAAGAAACTGCATCAGAAGCACCCGTCGTGGAAGCTGTTTTGATAAAATGTTCCGCATCTACCGATGTTGTAGGGTTAATTAACAAACCGGCACTTGCCCCAATTATTGAGGAGGAAGAAAATCCTCGAATTTCTGAAAAATCAATTGATACAGAGGTTGAAAAGGAGAAGTCTGCTGAACACGAACACCTGGGTGATGACACCTTTGATGGCTTGAGCGATATCATGATAACTTCTCAAGAGCTTTTTGGGGATATCAATCCAAAAGCAACTTCTCCCGTTGTCGAGGCGACTTCCACCTTTAAAAAAACCCGGACGCCTACTACGCCAGTCGTCTCTGTTTCCACACTAAAGCGTGGTCTGTAGTTTGACGCGTGTAGCTTGCACGTCACACACACTTAGGATTTTTCAGCACTTATAAACATTTATCCTCTTTCTCCTGGAAATTTCTAAACTTTACTCCTTTTTTGCTTTCAGGTTCTCCAATGGGACATACAGGTTCATATTATGACTCATTCAAGTACCGTGGAGGCCGCGGCACCTATGACTTTAGGAAGTACCTTGATACCCCAAAAGAAACAGATGAAGAGAGGGCTCGAAGGAAAGCCCAGGAGAAGCGGGATTACGATCAGTGGCAAAGAAGGAAAGATGCCGAGCGATATGACTCTTCGCATAGAAGTGACTACTCTCATAAGCGGAAGTCTTACGATGATAAGGGAAAAACTCAGATTGCCGACGAACCGAGCAAGCGATCTAAACCGATTGACGCGTCTGAAATTTCTGAAAAGACTGACGCTCCCATTCCTTCCGATATTCTGGCCAGCTCTCCTCCTCTGAAGAAATCTGACATTCAGACTATCATTAACAGACCGCAATATCAAGTCAAGGATGGCCCCCCAACACTTCAGAACCGAGCAAGCGATCTAAACCGATTGACGCGTCTGAAATTTCTGAAAAGACTGACGCTCCCATTCCTTCCGATATTCTGGCCAGCTCTCCTCCTCTGAAGAAATCTGACATTCAGACTATCATTAACAGACCGCAATATCAAGTCAAGGACGGCCCCCCAACACTTCAGAGCCGTTTTCCGAATTGGTGCCTAAAAGGGGTGCGCTTTGACTTGGACCTAGTTCCGATTGATAAGCCAGACATGCTTAGCAGTCTTGACGCAGTCAGGCTTAATATCGAGAGGATGTCGCAGTGGCAGAAGCTTGTCGATGAACTCCAAAGGGTTAATCGTGCAAACCTTGAGGCGATGCTGACTATGGAAAACGACAAGGCGGAGTGGGACAAAATTTGCAAACAGCATAACCTCGAGATGACAAATATTGCTGATGGTTATGCAAAACTTGAGTCCGAGGTTAAAAAACTTAAGGAAGATCTTGCCTCTTCTTCTGCATCTCATACTCAAAAAGAAGAAGTCTTCCAAAAACAAGTGCGGGATGCACATGCTGCACAGAGAGATGTTGAAATGAAGCTTGCCGCTGAACAGCATATTACTGAGAAGTACCGCACAGAAAACATCGATTTGCGGGAAAAGGTCACCTCCCAGAACGTAGAAATTGAGTTACTAAAGTCTCGACTTGCTAAAGCTGAGGTAGAGCGTGATGAGGCTACCGCTGGCCGGGTTGCTGTCGTTGCCGAAAAGGAAGCGGCTGAGCAATCACATGAGGCGACGAAAGCAGACATCAGCTCTACCTTATTCGACTTTTATTTACACAGCGTTCTGGGTCGTGGGAGCCTCTCTTTTCTTGGTCCCGGTTATGAAATTACATTGGCGGAAGTGTGGGAAGTCGCAATGGATATGCTTGGCGGGGCTGGCTATAATGAGTTGGAACTTGAAGAGCGCTATCTCGATGATGAGGCTCGTGCCACTCTTGTTAAGGGGAAGGAACAACTTGCCAAAATACGAGCCGAAACAATGGGAGAAGAGCCTCCAAAAGAAGAGGCTCCTTTAACTGCCCCCGTTCATACTTCCACTTCAGCCGACGTTAATATTATGGATTCCAGCTCTCATTCTTTACATCTAGCTAAAGTTGCCCAAGAAACTGCAACTACTCCTACTGAAGATGAGGCATTGGATGATATTGAAGCCGAGAAGTTTGAGGTTGATCTTGCAAAGCCAACTCCTCCAGGTACTTTTGGCGTCGTCTCGGGTCCAATGAACCAGTCATTTGACTTAGCCGAATTCGATGACCTTCTTACTTGTTACTTAAACTTTGGTGAACCGATGCCCTCTTTATTTTCGGGGGATGTTGATTTTAACTTCTTTTCTTCTACAGCGGAGGCACCAAGCACTGCACAAGCTTTCACTCCTTCGGTTGCCGTTCCTCCGTCTTCCCAAATTACTCCTCCTTCTGCTTCCCAACCGGGATCACAGGCAGAGAAAATCGAAGCTCTTCATGGCTTGGATGATCCGGCTGCTTCTCAGGAGCAGAAGGCGGAGGATTTTGAAGACATTGAGATGACCCCGGAGCGGTCTCTTGATGACGATACGAAGCTTTCAACATTGCTTGCTACTCCGGGGAGCGAGTCTTCTTCAAAGAGGAAGGGGAAGCATGCTGTAAGGAAAAAGAAGAAGACTTCCACTGAAGAGGAAGCAGTAGTTGATCTGGCTGTACCGCTTTCTCCTTCTGCCCCTACCCGTTCACAACGACTTCAAAAGCTGATCATTAGGCCGGGAAAGGGCTCCAAAGGTGTTGAGAAGAAGGAATAATCAAGCTGGATTTTCTACTTATTATTTTTGCTCTTTGCATGTACTGACCGGGGATTGTGCGGGTACCGGTCCCCGCTTTTGCTTGTTCGAGATATCTGCTCATGTAAAGAATTTTTATAGTACTAAATAAAACAATTATTTTACTTGTACAAACTCTTGTGTATGTGAGAATGCATTTGTTTTTTATTTTTAGTGTAGAACAAACGATTCTTTTCACTTGTACAAACTTTTTTGTTTGTGTTTAAGAATGCATTTATCCCACAGCTTTTTCGCGTGATATTGTTATGTGCTTGTGGTATGTTGCTTGAATACTGCTACTTATTGTTGTAGCCGTATCATATGATATTGCCGCCATACCACAAGTGCATTACAATATCTTTTGCTTTTAGCGAGAACTGTACTCTTATTTTTCATAGAATAACTATTCCGTCTTTGAGGGAATGATTATTCTACTTAAACGGAGTGTGTCTCATTTCCGGATAAGTTTTCACGCTTCAACCTTCGGGAATGTTTACTTTATGCTTTTGAGAAGTAAATTCTCCTACGCGATGAAGCGAATCTCAGAAGAAGATATTACTTAGCACTTCGATTTCTGGGGAAGAGTTTTTTTTTTTTTTTTTAAAGATGAACAAGTAGGTCTTCCTTAAGAACCGAAGTGTGCCTCTAAGGAGGGCTTTATTTTGGTATTTTTGAGGAGTAGCATGTGGACTCCGAAGAGTAGGATTATGCTTTGTGGAGTGTTGTTGTGCCCCCGGAGAGGTCTTGTGCTTCCTAAGAAGTCTTGATTTTGGTCTCCGAAGAGAAGCAATGTTTGTATTTCTAATCGGGTGAAGTGGGTCTCCGAAGAGAAGCATTTTGCACTTTTACCCTGGTGAAATGTGCCTCCGAAGAGGGATTTTACCTCCGAAGATGGCTTGTGCCTCCGAAGAGGGCTTGTGCCTCCGAAGAGGGCTTGTGCCTCCGAAGAGGGCTTGTGCCTCCGAAGAGGGCTTGTGATTGCCTGGAAGTTACTTTCTCATGGTCAGAGGTCTACGGGGCGAACACAAGTTGCTTGATTGGATGTTTGCTCGCACAAACGATCGCAATTAACTAACAAGGTGCCCCTTTGGTAGTCCCACCGATCTTTTTGATTGAGTAAAGCACTCCCATTTATTGGCGTGCCTCGTTAGAGGGCTTTGGTTGGTTGGTGTGCCAGGTAGGTTGCATCTCAGGGGCGAGTGGATCCACGGGACGGACATACGCTATCTGGTCGGATGCATCACGACCAGTTAGCGAGGGTCTTGTTCCTTCTGATTGGGAAGGCGCCCCTTTAGTGGATCTCCCGGCCTTCCTGTTGAGAGGCATACCTCCCTTTGTCTGCTTCTTTGTTTGCTTGGCGATTTTCTATCATCATCTGCCCATTAGCGATCTCTTATCATCATTTCCAAGTACATCTTTTTTCCTTTTGCGAGTAAATTGCTTCATCCGAAGGAGTGTACTTCACTGTTGAATGACTTCACGAGACAAACGCGAGTTATCTAGTTGGATGCCCGTTCATAACGACAATCTTAACTAGTGAACAAAGGTTTGTCCCAGTGAAGTCACCAACTTTTTATGTGAAGTTTTCCTTGCGTAGGATTTGAGTTTGGAATTTTTTGTTGTTTGGTTTTTGTGCAATAGCTGATTTATAGAGGTCGCTTAGCTTTGTGATGGGCAAGCCTTGCTATAATGTCCTGCAATTTTGAATCGATATTTTAGCGATACATTTAAAGTATTTACATATCGAAATAAAACAGGCATTATGAAATAGTAAAGAACACAAGATTTATAGTGGTTCGGCCAAGAATCGGGCCTACGTCCACTTTATAGCTTTCATTCATTTACATTGATTTTACAATGTTTCACAATACAACTGATACATTCATCATCATTTTACAATTTTGAGCAGAGCTCTTTTCAAGTAAAATAAGGGCGCAAATAGTTGCTGTTCCAGGCCCTAGGAATTGGATCTCCTTCAACAGTTATGAGTTTGAAAGTGCCATCAAGAAGTTTAGTGCCTATGACATATGGCCCTTCCCAGTTTGGCCCAAACACACCAGTTGCTGTCATGATTCTTTTCAAAACCAAGTCTCCGATTTCAAAGCTGCGTTGGCGAACTTTGGAGTTGAAATGCCTGGCTATTCTCTGCTGATGAGCTGAAACTCTGAGCCTAGCTTCCTCTCTTTTCTCATCAAGAAAATCGAGCGCTTCAAGTTGCAGTTTTTCATTTTCGGTTTCATTGAAATGAACTCTTCTATGTGAAGGAACCTCTACTTCTACTGGAATCATTGCCTCAGATCCATATGCCAGTGAAAATGGAGTTTGCCCGGTCGCAGTTTTGTGAGTAGTTCTGTATGCCCATAGTGCTAACGGAAGCCTATCAACCCAACCACCTTTTGCTTTTTCAAGTTGCTTTTTGATAGTTGACTTGATGATCTTGTTAACTGCTTCCACTTGCCCATTTGCCTGCGGATGAGCCACTTCTGAGAAGCTTTTTCGAATTCTGAATCGTTTGCAAAAATCCTGGAATTCTTCACTTTCAAATTGAGTGCCATTGTCGGTGATTATCTTCTGTGGCACACCATATCTGCAAATGATATTCTTCGTTACAAAATTTATCATCTTTTTAGAAGTGATGGTGGCCAAAGGTTCAGCTTCGGCCCATTTGGTGAAATAGTCAACGGCGACAATAGCATATTTAATTCCTGATTTAGTGATCGGCAATGGTCCAATTAGGTCTATTCCCCAAATGGCGAATGGCCATGGGCTGACCATTTGTGTGAGTTCGGTGGAAGGTGCTCTTGGGATTTTTGCAAATCTTTGGCATTTGTCACACTTCCTGGAGTAAGCTGCAGCATCTCGATTAATATCCGGCCAGAAATACCCATATCGGAGAATTTTCTTTGCAAGTGTTTGACCACCTGAATGGTCTCCACATTCTCCTCCGTGCACCTCTGCTAAGATTGTCTTGGCTTCTTCTTTAGTTACACATCGGAGTAGTGGGATTGAAAATCCCCGCGTGTATAATCAGCCATCTTGAATTATATACCTTGACGCTTTTCTCAATAATTTTCGACGTTCCTTAGAACTTTCTGGTAGAGAACCACTGAGTAAGTATTCTTTGATTGGAGTCATCCATGATTCATGCTCTTGAGACGTAGTCATAATCCAATCAATATCCATTTCATCAATGCTTGGAGCTGACAGAACTTCTACGGGAACCAATCCCAGCAATTGAGCTTCTCCGGAACTTGAGTACTTTGCTTAAGAATCCGCCTTCATATTTTCCTCTCGGGGTATGTGGCTTATTGAGTAGTGATCTAAATCATTGAGGAGTTCAGAAGTTTTTCTCAAATATGCAGGCAAATTCCCTCCTTTGGCTTGAAATTCCTTCTTCACCTGGCAGACAATAAGCTGAGAATCACTGAAAATCTGTATCACTTTGATATTCAATTCCTTGGCGATTTTCAATCCGGCAATAAGGGCTTCATATTCTGCTTCATTGTTTGTCGAAGGAAATTCCAGTCTCAATGCATAACATAGTGATCGTCCTTCGGGAGTTTCGAGCACAACTCCTGCCCCAGAACAATAATCATTTCTCGAGCCATCAACATACAACTTCCACTGTATCGGAATGCAGTCAGCTGTTTCTTCCTTACTGTCACCTTTGCCAGTGGATTCTGCAATGAAATCTGCTAAAGCTTGTCCGTTAATTGCTCTTCGGGGATGGTAAGTGATGTCATATTGGCTGAGTTCTATGTTCCACTTCAAGAGACGACCCGAAGTTTCAGGACGATATAGGACTTGCTTCAAAGGTTGATCAGTCAGGACCTTGATAGGATGAGATTGAAAATAGGGTCTCAACTTCCTGGAAGCGATTAGCAGACAATAAGCAAGTTTTTCTATCTTTGAATAATTCATTTCAGCCCCAGCGAACCGTTTGCTGATGTAGTAAACTGGACGTTGTATTTTCATATCTTCTCGTACGAGTGCTGCACTTAAAGCATGGGATGAAATTGCTAAATAGATGAAGAGGTCTTCACCATCACTAGGCTTGGAGAGGACCGGGGGAGTTCTCATATGATGAATCAGTTGATCGAAAGCATTCTGACATTCAGGAGTCCATTCGAAATTTTTCTTTCCTTTCTTTAGAGCATCAAAGAAGGGAATGCATTTGTCTGTGGCCTTGGAAATTAAGCGACTAAGAGCGGCAACCTTTCCATTGAGACTTTGCAGTTCTTTCTTTGTTCTAGGGGCTTTAACTTCTCTTAGAGCTGTGATTTGAGCAGGATTGGCCTCGATGCCCCTAGCGCTCACAATGAAACCCAGGAATTTCCCAGACTCTACTCCGAATGAACATTTCAATGGATTGAGCTTCATTCCGTACTTCCGAAGAATTGAGAACATCTCTGCCAAGTGATCCATGTGATCTACTGCTTTCTTTGACTTTACTAACATATCATCAACATAGACTTCCATTGTTTTGCCAATCTGTGGCTTGAACATAGCGTTGACAAGTCTTTGGTATGTTGCCCCTGCATTCTTTAACCCGAATGGCATGACTTTGTAACAGTAGAGTCCCACATCTGTAATAAAGCTTGTGTCCTCCTGATCTGGTTCATTCATCATAATCTGATTGTATCCGGAATAGGCATCCATAAAAGATAACAACTCATGTCCAGCCGTCCCATCTACTAGTTGATCGATTCTAGGTAACGGGAAGCAGTCTTTGGGGCAAGCTTTGTTCAGATCTGAGAAATCAACGCATACTCTCCACTTTCCATTTGCCTTCTTAACCAGTACTGGATTTGAAACCCAATTTGGATAAGTGGATTCTTTGATGAAATTATTCTCTAAGAGGTGATCTACCTCTTCCTTTAAAGCTGCTGACCTTTCTGGACCTTGAGTTCTTCTTTTCTGTTTTACTGGTGTGAATTTCGGATCGACATTCAGAGTGTGAACAGCAATTGTTGGAGAGATTCCGCACATATCAGCATGACACCAAGCGAACACGTCCAGATTTGCTTTTAGAAATGATATCAGTATATTTTGAACTGTTGTACTTAGTTGCGAACCCACATTAAGTACTTTATTTGGGTCTTTGGAGTCGACAGGTATTGGTACCGTAACTTCCACAGGCACCACTCTATTCTCCTCTGCACTGGATTTTCTAGGGTCCATTTCTCGCCTTGCACCACTATACTCACCAGTGCAGGGGCCACCCTGTATTTGCTATAAGGTTGGGTTTTTGATGCGGAGGGGAGCTGCCGCATCTTTACCCATCTCTCTCTTTCTGGCTTCTCGAAGCTCTATAAGATAACATTCACGTCCAGCATTTTGATCTCCCTTGATGACACCAACACCATTTTCTGTAGGAAATTTCATAGTTAGGCACCACGGGGCCAAAATGGCCTTGAATGCAGCCAGAGCTGGCCTGCCTAGGAAAGCATTGTAGGCAGAAAATCCATCAACAATCACAAAGGTTTGTTTTCGAGCTACCCTTTTCTGCCCTTCACCAAGTTCCACGAACAAATCGACAGTCCCGATTGGTTGCTGTGGTTCCCCAGTGAAACCAACGATCTTTTGTGATGAAGCCTGAACGTCGGTCATTGGGATCTTCATCTGGTCAAATGTTTTCTTGAAAAGTATATTGCAGGAAGCACCGCAATCAATGAGTACTCGTCTTACTATTGCTGGCCCAATTCCTGCAGAGATAACTAATGGATCTATGGTGGGAGCTTCAATAGCAATAGAATCCCTAGCCTTGAACAAAATATCATTATCTGAAATCTTTTGCTGTTTTAGGGGTGCAGTATTTTCTACAGCAAAAACATCTTCTTCTGCCGGGATATACTTCAAAGCATGAGCATATCGTTCCATCTCACCCCAGCTTTTTCCTGCTGGGTGTGGGCCCCCTGAAATGACGTTGATAACGGGCCTCTCAGATTCTTGTACCGCAGTACCTTTACTTGAGCCTGACGGCTGATTAGAGGGTTGTTGTCTCTGAGTAGACGAAGATGGATCACTTCTGTTTTTCTTGACATATTGTTGCAGCTTGTTTTCTCTCAATAATTCTTCAATTAAGCTCTTCAAGTGGCGACAGTCATTGGTATCATGACCGGGTTGGTTGTGAAAGCGGCAGAACTTTCCATTCCTCATAGCGCCCTTTCTTGGTTTTATCTCAACCAGTTTGGGATAATCCACAGCATCTTTGGTGGCGAAGAAGATATTTTCCAGAGTGTCGGTCAATGGAGTGAAATCTGAGGGTTTGAAGAAGCGAGGTTTCTTTGTATCCTTTTGTTTCTTCCCCTCGTGATTTTCCCTTTTCTGACCTCCGGAATCTTTCTTTTCCGAAGCGGCAGTATTATTTTCCACCTTTGTTGCCACCACCTTCATTGATGCTGGAAGATTTTCCAAGCGTATGAATTCATCAGCTTTCTTGTAGAATTTCTCGAGAGAATTTGGCTCTTTCATCTTCAGCCATTTTCCAAATTCGCTTGACTTGTCGATAGCACGCATCAAATAGGTCAAGATCATCCGTGGTTCTGCGTTATCAACTTCTGCCAGAGCTATATTGAAACGGTTCAGGAATGATTTAATAGGTTCTCCCGGATTCTGTTCAAGACTGGATAATGACATTATGTCCTTTGCCTTTGAAGCGTATAGCCTGAATTGCTCTTTAAACTTTCTAGTCAGATCGGAAACCTGATCTACTGATCGGACAGGAAGTTTGGTGAACCAGAGAAGTGCCACTCCTTCCAAATATACTGGGAAATACCGGCACTTGATTTCATCAGTTGCTCTCGCACCGGTCATGTGCCAGTCATACTTATACAAGAATTGGTTTGGATCACTTGTTCCCCGATAAGCAGGAATGGTGGGGGGAACAAATTTTCTAGGAAATTCAGCCTTTAGAATCTTCTCAGTAAATGGAGTCTTGCTTGGCGTGAATCCCCATTCACTCTCATCTTCACCTCTCTGCATGCTCTCTTTCATTATTTGCTTGATCATGCCAGAAAGATATTCCTCATTGTTCAAAGATTTTGCGAAGTAGACTTCTGCCATTTTCTCAGATGTTTGCCCGGGCAGGTTTTCGTGGAAAATTGGCGATGGTCTAGATCCTTCAGCTCGGAGGGGTGCCCCTTCAGCAGCACCTGATCTCCCCTGAGGAATATTCCTCCCTTCGGAGTTGCGAAGAGCATCAGCGGTGTTTTCTTCATTACCCACTGGTCTTTGGTTGGCACCAAGCAGAGCATTCAGTTTTTCCATCATCAGATTGTTTTGAGTCTCAATCTGTTGGTATAATCCGGATACAACAGCGTCTAGCTCCTCTCGCGTCACCCCGACGCTTGGAGCTGCTTGACTTGGTGAAGCAGAGGTGGCGGTATCATCCTGAACATTTTCAGATCTGACAACCTTTCGTTTCCTTCCAGGAGCCATTATGTCTGATAGACTTCTGGTTCTGTAGGAAATCTTTTCAACAAACTTGTGTGAAGCAATGATGGATGGTAGCCTGAGTTGGGTTCTCAGTAAAAGCACCAAAATGTTAACGGTGAAAAGTGAACGCTAACACCCGGTGTGTGTAATAGAATTGTGAAAGCACCACCCGTGTGACGGGAACAGAAATCAAGCAGTAAAATAGCAGAAATGCAGTAAATGAACAACAGATTTATAGTGGTTCGGCCCGTAATTGAGCCTACGTCCACTTTATAGTCTTTTATTGCTGATTCGGTTACAATTTGATATAAATCTCTTCAAGAAACAGTACAATTCGATCACAAGAAACAATCTTGACTACTAGCTCAATGTTCGATGGTGAAATTCGATGAATCCATGTCGGATGTAAGGAATTTCTCTCGAGGCTTGTTGTAGTGTCACGAATGCTTGAAGGATCCTTGATTGCTGAATGAATGAAGAGTTCGACGGAGTAACAACGCTGTAGAAATGATTTGCAAAAAGTCCCATCAATGTTGGAAGTGATGGGGTATTTATAGGAGCAGATTTCTGGGCAGGAATTTTGCCTAAGTTTTAGGTCGCGTACGACCTTAGTTAAGTCGTAGGTCGCGAGCGACCTAAGCTAGGTCGCTGTCCCTTTGCGGCTTCAGAAGTTAGGCTTAGCTTCATTTGATCAAGTAGTAAGCGAGTTAAAGGATAGCTGTCTGAGCTTTAGGTCGTAGGGTGCTGAACATGCTTTAACAGTTAGGTCGCTAGCCTCTTTAGGTCGTCAAGTCCCTTAGGTCGCTAACTACCTTAGGTTGTTAAGTCCTTTAGGTCGCTAGCTACCTTTGGTCGTTAAGTTCCATAGGTCGCAATCCTTTCTGTTGTTAGGTCGCGAACTTCTTATGCTGTTAGGTCGCGAGATCCTCTTGGATCTTAGGTCGCAAAGCCTTTCCATCCTTAGGTCGCGAAGATCTCTTAAGTCCTTAGGTCGCAATGCTTCCTTACAGTTAGGTCGCAAACCCTTCCTTAGGTCGCTGAATTCTCTAGGTCGCAACCTTCTCTTAGGTCGCTGAATTCTCTAGGTCGCAACCTTCTCTTAGGTCGCTGAATTCTCTAGGTCGCAACCTTCTCTTAGGTCGCTGAATTCTCTAGGTCGCTGAGATAAAAGGATTAACAGTACACTTTTGTAACATACACTTATACTTATAATAAGTGATTTAATAAAGTATAAAAGAATTAATAAACGTAAGTGTGATTAATGTGTTTAATAAATAAATTAATTAAGCTTAATAAATTAAGAAAAACTTTTCTTTCTTATTTTAAGTGCATTAGTATATAAATTTGTGTGCTTCATTTTGAGACGTGATGGAAGTACTTTAGAACATGGAGGAAGCTTAGCATGAAAGGAAAAGTATGAGTATTTTCATAATTTGGGTTAAGGGTATGTGATGTAATTTGCCACCTTTTGAAAATCTATATAAGGACCTCCTATTACTTCATTTTATTCACTTTACTTCATTTTTCACTTTTGCTCTCTTATTTATCTTTCTCTCTCTCATTTCTTATTCTTTTCCACTTCTTCTCTAAAAAGAAATCACTTTAAAACTTTCCCTTTTCTTCTCTAAAATCTTAAACAAGCTTATAATAGTATAATTCATATTCTCACCACCATAAAAATACCAAAGTTCGAACCCAAATTCCGAAGATGGCCTAGGGCCATGAGCATGTAAGGGAGCAAAGTGGGGTTGCTTGAGAATTAGAGAGGGAGAGGGGGGTTTAAAGGTCAAGAAAGGTGAAAGGAAGGAACCCGTGTTGTTTCTAAGTCGAGGGTGCTCATAGTAGCCTTTGGTTTGAGTCGGTGCTTGTTAGAAAGTGAGATATCTCACTTAAAAATAGGTTTAAATGAGGATGTCCATGTTGTAATAATTTATATTAACTTATTTCTGTACATTCCTTGTTTGTATTTTATTCCCGCTCGAAAGCAGGAGGAATAAGTAACCATTGTTTTGTAGGAGACTAAAGCAAAGAAAAGGAAGTCGTAGTGTCCTCGAAGCGAATAAGCCACTATGGAAGCACTTCAAAGAATATAATTTGTAGAGGGATGTAAAAGGGTTCCTTTCCTTATTGATTTTTATTTACAGTTATTTTTACTCTGAAATAGCATGTGACAGTTGCTTAGTTATGGTCAATCTAATTTTTGGTTTTATTATGACATTAAAATCCCGTGTTCGCTTTTAAGCGATTTACCACTTGTTTTCTAAATGTATTTTGAAACATTTTCCGAACTTGAATATTGTTTTCAAACCTTTTTACAATGGAATTAAAGTGGTTTAAAATATAGAAAGAAAATGGAGTTTAAAAGTAAGTTAATTAACAAAACAATTTTTAAATGCTGCTATGGTCCATATAGTGACAGTCGCTACGGATGTAGTTTGGAAATCTATCTTTTAGTAAAGTAAAAGAGTTATCTACTTTAAATATTTCGTAAATTATTTTTGAACCTGTTTTATGAAAGCTATATAAGTATTTTAAAGTGAGTTAAATGATTTAAATAAATTTTAAAAAAATTATTTAGTTTAAATAAGAGGTTTAAATTTTAGTCATTTGTTTCAAAAGTAAAGTTTTGTTAAAAGCAACCTTATTTAAGGGGATGTTTTTAGAATACAATTTTCAAATTATGTTTTAAAGAGTTTTAAAATGATTTTAAAAGAGGAAGGAAGCATGGGTTTCAACACTATTGTTGTATTAAATGTTTCTAATAAAAGGGGAAGAGACTATGGACTATAACATTCTTGTTATTGTAAATAGTCTCCGGAAATTAAAAAGAATGTTTTGTTTATAACACTTGGTTTTTATTAATAACTTGTTTGCTTTATATAAATAAAAATCTTATCTTTTAAAATTAGGCTTTAGTTTGAATAAAAGAATTTTGGTAACTTTTTCCTAGGAATTAGTTTGAAATCAAAGACTAGTTGTAAGTTTATGGAATTTGTTTTCAGATTATTTAAAAAGACTTTGTATTATGCAAGGGATTTCTTTATCGGTACAATTAACTAACATAAAACAAATATCATAAGCAGTGTGTGACGTCCCACCTCTATGCTCACAATAACAAAGACTATTGAAAGAAATACTGTTTGTTATTACGAAGAATAAGGCTGGATAGGAGTGGCCATCCGTAGTTGGACCTTACACTAGTATTGGTTACCTCGATAGGAGTGGTATATATTTTTATTTTTCATAACTTATTTATTTACTCCCATCGACATACCTAATTCCAGTATAAAACGAACTACGATGGTTCATAATAGTTTAGGACAATATATATAATAATAACACAGATACTAAAAATGCGGAACACAGTTAACAAAAGTCTCATATATACATAACTAATGCCAGTTACAATACATATGACACAATACATATGATACAACTACAACTGTCGACTCTGGAAGTTATATATACAAGTACATTATCAACTAATATACATGAATACATATCAACCTATACTATGACATGACTACTCCAAAAGATATGAAAAGTCTTCATAGCTCAAAAAGCAACCCAAAGCAAGATATCTACAACCTGAAATAACTAGGGTCTGACCCGAGTATTAAATTCAAAAGAAAATAATACACGGGTCAGTCTAATTCAAACTCAGTTATTAATGCACAGAAGCAATAATAATCAAATATCAAATAGACGACAGTCAAAGAAATCTCGTATATCCGACTCTTCGATAAGAGAATCGGATAACGGCAGATATAACACTAAATAGTGTTAAACAACAATTCAGCAAATCCAAATCATCAACAAGATAAATAAAAAGATTATCAATGAAGATAATTTAGAAAACAACAGAATTGTCTAAACGACAATTTACACAAAATCCAATTATTAAATAATAATTAGAAACTCAGAATCTATTTATCGAATAGATAATTAGACACAACAAAATGATCAATCGAACTGAATCACATACAATTCCCAAATATTGAATTGAACACAAAACAATTCAAATAATTGAAATATCAATTAAAACGTCAATAGTGTGTGGCTGCAGTACACGCACGCGTGCACTGCCTCGCCACAACAGCATATGAAGTCATAACAACACCCAATGCCAACAATACATCGAAACTGCAGAGGTCAAGTCACGACTAACGTGACTCAACACAACTGCCAACAATGAACGGTGACATGCACTAGTAATGTACACATCAATGCTACCAGATAACAATGTAGCATGAAAGGAAACACATAGGACAGTGAACAGAGTCGAGGTTACAACCCAGTTCAATATGCAATGTACCCAAAACAAGTGAAAACAACAGGTGACAAAACCCAAGTGTAATGCACGGTCCAGCCAAAGTCAACAAGCTCACAAACAATTCAAAACTGCACACTTAAAAATAACTCAAGGTCAGTACAATTCTACCAATATATGCATACACACATACATATAGATATGTGCACATATATGCAGACTTGAATAATCAACTAAAAAGAGAAGTGCACAAGCACAGTTCAAATGATCAGACAGTTAAACATACATACAAGACAGTGCCAACAGTCTCGACCCAAAACTAGCAAAGGTGATCGAACAACTCAACCCCAGTAGCATATGTGATCCAGACCATCAAGTCAACAAATAAAAACACAGTGCACATGCATACCAGAATCAAGTGTCATGAACCAGAAGAAGCAATTGAAGTGCAAAAGTGGAACAACAAAGCACAGAGGCTACAAGTACGAACTGAACAAAGCAAGGCTACAGAGCTCGAGCTTATGCAAAGTCAACATCATCGTAAAAATACAACGAGCAAGCAAAGTTAGAGTCTTGGAAATCAGGGAAATCAGCAAATTCATAAAACCCCAGTTTCACCAAAGTCGAACAAGTTAGAAATCGAAGCCGAAGAAAACGCAACCCAAATAAAATAGCCGAGAATACTCAAGGCAAATACAACATGAATGTACAGATTCAAGTTGAATCAAAAGACAAGCTAATCCAACAATTCACGGTTCCACAGTTTCAAATCAAAATAACGGCCGAAATTAACTCTGAGAGAAATTGCAAATTCTCATCCAAAATACTTTCACAAAATTAAGTTTATAGATTTCCAACCAAAGTCAGAAATCCAAAATGTACACCAGAAGCAAGGCTATTACAAAGAACAACAGCAATCAAACTCAAGTGCAGTGCAGCCACAAGTGTAGATTCAACAACATATGCATACACACATACAAATGTATGTATGCACATATATGAAGACACACAGAAATGATCAAACAGAGAATTTCAAATTAAACAGAGAAGCCGAAGTCATAGCATAAAGTGCACACAAGTTCAAAAGTCATGGAACGACAATCGAACAAGTTAAGCGTGCTACAAAGATGAACAAGCATGCCAATAAAATGCACAACACAAAGAACTAACAAATGCATAGTGAAGTATACAACACAAAGTTTCAACTGCAATGACATGGTGAAAATGGCAAACTACAAATCATGGAACAACAACCTCAAATGAATATACATGCATCACATAATAGAGGACTAGAGCAAACCCAGTGAAACCCAAAGCATTTAACAGTTATACAAAGTCATGCCGAAGCAAGGTAATATCAAAATTCAAGTCGACGTCGTGAGCAACCGACTGGAGTCAAAGGGAACAAGGGCGAAATCAACATCAGCAAAAATAAATTCAACAACGTGGTGGTCAAGGAACGCGATTGAACAGCTCAATGTCTAAGCCGTGACAACCATGAAAATCACAGATCAAAATCAATACCGTGGGAATCAAGTCACGAAAATAAGGGAATTTAAACAAGTCAGAAAATCTCCAACATTCATATGAAAATCGAAATCAAGTGACGAGATAAATTATCGACGAATTTAAACAAATGTCAGACGAACACAAATAAGGGGATTTAAACCGTACAACATAAGGTTTGAACTAGATGTGAGCAATTAAAATTACTCACTTTTTTCGATGCGAACCGAAGTAGCCGGGCAGAGCTCTTCATGACGAACGATCGACAAAGAAACGAAACCATCGTTCGCTCGAGCAACTCGAAGTCGCGGCAACACGAAGTCGATCGGAGCCCCAATTTTTGCAAAGGGAGAAGGAACGAACGAAAACGAGTGTTTTCAAAGCCGCCATTTTTTTTTCTTTCGCTTGATTTCATTTTTCTTTTTCATTTAGGGTTCTCACGAAAATGAAATGGGGATGAGCTTGCGAATGAACAAAAGAAGAACGGCATTGTCAACTATCACGGTAACACAAAAAACCCATGGGCTAGAATCAATTAAAAGCCCGCATAACCGTTTAGCAAATTTTTATCAAAGAATTCCAACCGATTAAAATTTCAATAGCAATTATCAAACAATTTGATCGTCATTTGACGACAATTAATTGTTGTAAAACTCCGGGTTGTTACAGACTCCCCTCCTTATAAAAATTGTGTCCCCGCAATTTTCATAATTAAAGTTGTCAATAACAATTATTTTTCTAACATAAACTGGTTAAGCTAGGAAATAAAAGTCGGGAATACAAACGCCAAAGAAATCTTTTATTTTTATAAAAGAAATTTACAAATTCTCAACAAAATCTAATTATCCAATAGATAATCAGAAACCAGCAAAACTGAATAAATACAATTATCAGCGATATTCAATTATCAATTAGATAATTAGAATACAGAAATTACAAAACATCAATATCTAATTATCGATATGATAATTAGAAAACAGCAAAATCTAATTATCAGCAAAGATAATTAGAAAACACAAATCACAAATCGCAAAACTGCAAATATCTAGTTATCCCACAAATAACTAGAATACACGAACTTCATAACCAGCAAACTCTAACTATCAACAGAGATAGATAGGAAACAGCAATTCGATATGATTAACATAATCCAAAATCAATTAGAGACTAGAAAATCTCAAAATCATCAAAACTAGCAAATATCCAATCATCAAAACGATAATCAGAAAACACAATTATCTAATTAACAAAAACGATAATCAGAACTCTCAAATCAACAAATATCTAATTATCGAAAACGATAATCAAAAATCTCAAATCAACAAATATCTAATTATCACAAATGATAATCAGAAACAACAAATATCCGATTATCAAAAACGTTAATCAGAAATCTCAAATCAACAAATATCTAATTATCAAAAATGATAATCAGAAATCTCAAATCAACAAATATCTAATTATCACAAACGATAATCAGAAACACAATTATCTAATTAACAAAAACGATAATCAGAACTCTCAAATCAACAAATATCTAATTATCACAAAAGATAATCAGAAACACAATTATCTAATTGACAAAAACGATAATCAGAACTCTCAAATCAACAAATATCTAATTATCAAAAATGATAATCAGAAATCTCAAATCAACAAATATCTAATTATCAAAAACGATAATCAGAAACAACAAATATCCGATTATCAAAAACGATAATCAGAAACAACAAATATCTGATTATCAAAAACGATAATTAGAAATCTCAAATCAACAAATATCTAATTATCACAAACGATAATCAGAAACAACAAATATCCGATTATCAAAACGATAATCAGAAACAACAAATATCCGATTATCAAAAACGATAATCAGAAACAACAAATATCCAATTACCTGTAGATAATTGGAAACAACAAATATCTAGAAATCAATTAGAAAGACTAGAAAATCAACATAAAAGGTTGGATCGATCCCATCAAATGGCGAGTTTTAGCTACGCCGCACGTGCATCAACAAATGGCCGAAGCCTACCAAGTACTCAACATAATTTTGGCGCCCAACAAATGACCCGAAGGTCCGCAGAGTGACCCGAAGGTCTAATATTGGCATTTGACCCGAAGGTCCATCAGAGTGGCCCGAAAGCCCAACAAATGACCCGAAGGTCCAACATAGTGGCTCGGAAGCACACAAAATCATCAGAATCATCAAACAGCAGATGTTTCAATTAACGCGTCCGGAATTAACCGAAATAGCAAACGCACATGTCCCATACCACGTGTTTTACTAAATCGTTTGATTCTCTTCATCGTTTCCTTGAAAGTGCAAAATTGTGTATTTTTTAAAAATACATTTTACATTATCAAACGGACAAGTCCAGTATTAAGTGAAACAGTAAAAGAAAGGGTTCATAGTCCTCGATTTTGCTGAATCGTTTAAATCGCTTCCTCATTCTTTTGAAAGTGCAAACTGTAAAATTTTTGTATTTTAAATGAATAACATTTTACGTTCTCAAACGGACAAGTCTGGAATTAAGCGAAACAGTAAAAGTGAGGGTTCATAGTCCTCAATTTTGCTGAAGTGTTTAAATCGCTTCCTCATTCTTTTGAAAGCGTAAACTGTAAAAAATTTAGAAACAATTTCATTTGAAAATGATTTTTAAAACACGTGATTAAAACAGCAACAACCATAGCAATTTCAACGAGGAAATTGCGCTTCACCAAACATTGTAAAAACGGATATTAAATCAGCGTTGCGGGATAACCGCTTGAAAATCCACTTTTTAAATTTGACGGTTACTAAAGCCAAAGCGACAGTAATTTTTATACGTCAAAATATCATCAAAATAATTCACATCAAAATGTAACACCAGCGAATTTTCATTCATTAAAATTGTCAACTAAACACCGTGCTTCAAAAATTTAGCATCGATGTAAAAATCCTGTTATAAAAATAACGGCAACAAAATACGTTTAAACCAAACATCGGTTCAATGTTAAATCAATGCAGTAACGTGCAACTAAAATTTACACGTATACTACGAAATGAACAAAGAAATGATTCGAAGGTATCTTCAATGAAGATAATTCAAAACAACAAAAATCTCAACAAAAATCACATAACATAAATCGCTTCGAATCTTCAAATCGGATTCAAAATTTTCAAAGAAACAAAATAAACCCAACAATGTAAACAACAAATGCAATTTATTTCAATTTCATATTTTGATTTTTAAATCAAAAGGTTATCAGTTGTACTCAGCGAAGACAGTGTCACTGCTTCCGCTGCGCACTCTGATAAAACACAAATTATTCAAATCATTAGAACACAATTTCACTTTTATTTTTAAATAAAGATATTTAAAAATTTCATCAAAATTCCAAAACTTTAGTTTTGACTCAAAGCACAGGTAAAACATTGACAAATAGTTGTAACACATGTTCCATCTAAGTTATGTTTTATATTATGTCCATAAACCCCCAGCTCTGATACCAACTGTGACGCCCCACCTCTATGCTCACAATAACAAAGAGTATTAAAAGAAATATTGTCTGTTATTACGAAGAATAAGGCTGGATAGGAGCGGCCATCCGTAGTTGGGCCTTACACTAGTATTGGTTACCTCGATAGGAGTGGTATATATTTTTATTTTTCATCACTTATTTATTTACTCCCATCGACATACGCAATTCCAGTATAAAACGAACTACGATGGTTCATAATAGTTTAGGACAATATATATAATAATAACACGGATACTAAAAATGCGGAACACAGATAACAAAAGTCTCATATATGTATAACTGATGCCAGTTACAATACATTTGACATAATACATATGATACAACTACAACTGTCGACTCTGGAAGTTATATATACAAGTACACTATCAAATAATATACATGAATACATATCAACCTATACTATGACACGACTACTCCAAAAGATATGAAAAGTCTTCATAGCTCAAACAGCAACCCAAAGCAAGATATCTACAACCTGAAATAACTCGGGTCTGACCCGAGTATTAAATTCAAAAGAAAATAATACACGGGTCAGTCTAATTCAAACTCAGCTATTAATGCACAGAAGCAATAATAATCAAATATCAAATAGACGACAGTCACAGAAATCTCGTATATCCGACTCTTCGATAAGAGAATCGGATAACGACAGATATAACACTAAATAGTGTTAAACAACAATTCTGCAAATCCAAATCATCAACAAGATAAATAAAAAGATTATTAATGAAGATAATTTAGAAAACAACAGAATTGTCTAAACGACAATTTACACAAAATCCAATTATTAAATAATAATTAGAAACTCAGAATCTAATTATCGAATAGATAATTAGACACAACAAAATGATCAATCGAACTGAATCAAATACAATTCCCAAATATTGAATTGAACACAAAACAATTCAAATAATTGAAATATCAATTAAAACGTCAATACTGTGTGGCTGCAGTACACGCACGCGTGCACTGCCTCGCCACAACAGCATATGAAGTCATCACAACACCCAATGCCAACAATACATCAAAACTGCAGAGGTCAAGTCACGACTAACGTGACTCAACACAACTGCCAACAATGAAAGGTGACATGCACTAGTAATGTACACATCAATGCTACCAGATAACAATGTAGCATGAAAGGAAACACATAGGACAGTGAACAGAGTCGAGGTTACAACCCAGTTCAATATGCAATGTACCCAAAACAAGTGAAAACAACAGGTGACAAAACCCAAGTGTAATGCACGGTCCAGCCAAAGTCAACAAGCTCACAAACAATTCAAAACTGCACACTTAAAAATAACTCAAGGTCAGTACAAATCTACCAATATATGCATACACACATACATATGGATATGTGCACATATATGCAGACTTGAATAATCAACTAAACAGAGAAGTGCACAAGCACAGTTCAAATGATCAAACAGTTAAACATACATACAAGAGAGTGCCAACAGTCTCGACCCAAAACTAACAAAGGTGATCGAACAACTCAACCTCAGTAGCATATGTGATCCAGACCATCAAGTCAACAAATAAAAACACAGTGCACATGCATACCAGAATCAAGTGTCATGAACCAGCAGTAGAAATTGAAGTGCAACAGTGGAACAACAAAGCACTGAGGCTACAAGTACGAACTGAACAAAGCAAGGCTACAGAGCTCGAGCTTATGCAAAGTCAACATCATCGTAAAAATACAACGATCAAGCAAAGTCATAGTCTTGGAAATCAGGGAAATCAGCAAATTCACAAAACCCTAGTTTCACCAAAGTCGAACAAGTTAGAAATCGAAGCATAAGACAACGCAAGCCAAATAAAATAGCCGAGAATACTCAAGGCAAATACAACATGAATGTACAGATTCAAGTTGAATCAAAAGACAAGCTAATCCAACAATTCACGGTTCCACAGTTTCAAACCAAAATAACGGCCGAAATTAACTCTGAGAGAAATTGCAAATTCTCATCCAAAATACTTTCACAAAATTAAGTTTACAGATTTCCAACCAAAGTCAGAAATCCAAAATGTACACCAGAAGCAAGGCTACTACAAAGAACAACATCAATCGAACTCAAGTGTAGTGCAACCACAAGTGTAGATTCAACAACATATGAATACACACATACAAATGTATGTATGTACATATATGAAGACACACAGAAATGATCAAACAGAGAATTACAAATTAAACAGAGAAGCCGAAGTCATAGCATAAAGTGCACACAAGTTCAAAAGTCATGGAACGACAATCGAACAAGTTAAGCATGCTATAGAGATGAACAAGCATGCCAATAAAATGCACAACACAAAGAACTAACAAATGCATAGTGAAGTATACAACACAAAGTTTCAACTGCAATGACATGGTGAAAATGGCAAACTACAAATCCTGGAACAGCAGCCTCAAATGAATATACATGCATCACATACTAGAGGACTAGAGCAAACCCAGTGAAACCCAAAGCATTTAACAGTTATACAAAGTCAAGCCGAAGCAAGGTAATATAAAAATTCAAGTCGACGCCGTGAGCAACCGACTGGAGTCAAAGGGAACAAGGACGAAATCAACATCAGCAAAAATAAATTCAACAACATGGTGGTCAAGGAACGCGATCGAACATCTCAATGTCGAAGCCGTGACAACCACAAAAATCACAGATCAAAATCAATACCGTGGGAATCAAGTCATGAAAATAAGGGAATTTAAACAAGTCAGAAAATCTCCAGCATTCATACGAAAATCGGAATCAAGTGACGAGATAAATTAGCGATGAATTTAAACAAATGTCAGACGAACACAAATAAGGGGATTTAAACCCTACAACATAAGGTTTGAACTAGATGTGAGCAATTAAAATTACTCACTTTTTTCGATGCGAACTGAAGTAGCTGGGCGGAGCACTTCGTGACGAACGATCGACAAAGAAACGAAACCATCGTTCGCTCGAGCAACTCGAATTCGCGGCACCTAGAAGTCGATCGGAGCCCTAATTTTTGCAAAGGGAGAAGGAACGAACGAAATCGAGAGTTTTCAAAGCCACCATTTTTTCCTTCTTTCGCTTGATTTCATTTTTCTTTTTCGTTTAGGGTTCTCACGAAAATGAAATGGGGACGGGCTTGCGAATGAACAAAAGGAGAACGGCATTGTCAACTATCACGGTAACACAAAAAACCCATGGGCTAGAATAAATTAAAAGCCCGCATAACCGTTTAGCAAATTTTTATCAAAGAATTCCAACCGTTTAAAATTTCAATAGCAATTATCAAACAATTTGATTGTCATTTGACGACAATTAATTGTTGTAAAACTCCGGGTTGTTACACAGTGCTAAAAAGTTAACTAGTTTTTTGAAAGTAAGTCATATTATATTTAGCACTAAAGAACGATGAGTGGATTTCCCCCTATTTATGAGGTCTAGAATCGAAGTGTTTTGACTAAAGCAAGGCTAGGTTCAACCAGTGCCCTGACTTACCAGGCTTCTATTTTATGTAAGGGATAGAAAAGTCGAATTGTCGGATGTGTCATAAGTATATAGGAGTTAATTTTGATAAATAGGTCATGATTAATTAAGTATTTGGAAGGTACTTCATCTTATACTTGATAGTAAATTTCGAAGTTTGGAAGCCCGTTTTTATCTGTGAGAGTTTAAGAATGTACATCGAGGCAAGGGTAGTTCTCTAACTTGTCCAACTTCATTGTTAATTAAGGGATAGCATTGGTTAAAAATTGAAAAGTGGGTACAAGTATATGATGACTAATTTTCCATATGCATACCATATACTTAAATTAGATAGTGGTTTGTCCACTATCGATAACTTGACCTATTGTCTTAGGAATTATATGATAGCTTCACGATTTCATACAGTTTGAGATTCCCTTGGGAGAACTCATTCCAGTGGAACGTCTCTTAGTTTAAGGGTGGACATTCGAGACCTCCTTGGGACTTTTATATCGTCCGCTTACTCATAAAAGAACAGAGATTGAGTCAACCGAAAACTATCATTTATTGGTCTAGATAGACTAGGATCTGATAAGCATGAGTTATATGAAAACCACTTCAAACTGGCATAAACATTTGAATTAGAGACGTTTTGAAGATGATGTAGTCGAAGACGGAGTTCTTTGCAGTGCAAGGGCTACTTACTATTAATCCTGAGGGTGGCTCTAAAAAAATGTAGTAGAAGTAGTGCCTTTAGTTTTTTCATATCCTCAACAATTTGTGTGGATGAATGCTTGCATTACATTATTGCCTAAAGGGCAGTGCTAGCCCTCCAACTGGGATTTGCTAAAAAGGTAATCGTTGCCTTAAGCCTCACACTTGGTAATGAATAAAACAGGAGTTGTACTGCAAGAACATATGGGTCGCATCGATTAGGCTATGGTCATCACCTGAAATAGATCGATATTTCTGGTTTTACGTATGCTTGTTGCCACGGTAACAGTTGTCGATCGCCACCGCGGGGTGATCAAATTCGATACTATACAAGAAGGGTTAGGTCAGTCCTGATTCATAGAGGTGAAAATAGGTTTGCAGCCTTGATATAATTTCTTTAGAGGTGTATTGTACGGTAAGTAGTCCCTTACATTGTCATTGTATTGAATTCATTTTCCAATACATGCATTTACGGACTTAGTTGTATAATAAATATTTTGTTGAATGTAATTAATGTAACCATTCTGGCTATGATTAAATATTTATTTTAAAACCTAGACATTATTATAATATCATAAGATTTCCTAAAAAATTGTTTTTTATCGTAAGATGAATAACCGTCCGAGTTTATGTGTGGCATGGTCTTACGATATACCTTTATTTTTGAAAGGGTTTTATAAATATAACAACCTATACGATTTGAGTTTCTCACATTGGTTTACTAGACTGGTCCGGGTGTTATTTTCTTATAATAATCGGGTCAGAACCAAGTACTTTTCCAAATCTAGCGATGGACGCTTGGTGTTCCTGGAGACGAGCGGGATGCCTTAAATACCTGACGTTTTTTATTTTCCAAGTACATTTTTTTATTTTTTATTTATCAGCATTCGTAAGGAATTTCGAAGGGGACTAACTATATGAACATTATGTTGTGCTACTGGTTGGACATCTTCGGAAGGAGCTCGAATATTTCAAAATGTATAACACTTTCGAAGGAGTTCCTTTCATGGTAGTAGAAACCACACTTTTGATAGTGAATTCTCCTTATAAAGGTAGAATGGCCCTTTTGACTCATTCCAAAGGAGATATGAATAATCCTTTTGATCCACTTAAAACGAGATGCAAATGACCCTTTCGACCCTCTCAAATGGGATCATGAATGAGTCTTTCTCTTCCTAATTTACGGTTCAAAGAATTGGTTAGTCTTCTTATCTATAATTAACACTTTCACAAGGCCACCCTCTAAAGACATTCTGTCCCAATCAACTCATTCGAAAGGGGTTTCAAAGAGATTGATCATTTCTAAAATTTTCCATTGAGGTGTTAGCAACATCTCTTGTTAACAACTTAGCTTTGAGATGTTGACAAGATTTCTTGTTAGCATTTTTGGCGCTAGAAGGAGGGCATGAACCTCCGAGTTTGTAGTTCCCCTATGGACTAATTATGGACTGTTTAACTTGATGCAGGAAAATGAAATCTAAAATTCTTAGTCAAATGGATGAAGAAGCAATACACGCCACAACTTTGGAGGAAAATGTTGCTCCAACTTTTAACATGGAGAGTGTTGTGCAAGGATAGCCGTCAGCCCCATCACAGCCTGATGACGATGCAAACAAGATAAAGCATCTAGAGCAAAAATTGTTGGAAATGCAAGAACTTCTCAAAGCAGCTCTATCTCAAAGGTCTTCCAAACCTACATAAAAAAAACTGGAGAAGAGGTGATCTTCCGAAGAAGAAACTTAAATCTTATAACAATGTGGGCAAGAGCAAGATAGATCTAGCATCGTCAAAGAATAAAGAGCGTCATCCGATTAAAGTTGATCATCAAGGATGGATGTTAGATAAATATCTTAAGCAATTTGGAAGCTCGATCTTAAAAGAATACAACCCAAACCAAAAAAGCTATCGTGACACCATTGCTTATTTGAAAGATGTAGCAGAAAAGTTGTCAAAGACATGCTAAATGCAAAAGGGAAAAGAACTTTGAATGAGCGAGCAAATGACAAAGAATGAGTAGCTCCGTTCATAGATGAGATAATGTCAGCGGTTATACCATCTTATGTAAAGATCCCAACCTTGAAATATCATGGCACTACTGATCCTGATGATCACTTTATGGCTTTTGATAGCCAAATGGATTTATATAATGCCTCAGGAGTAGTTCGATGTAGATTATCCTTGGTAACACATCAAGAAGCAACTGCAAAGTGGTAACATCAATATCATGAGAAGACTATCTACTCATGGAAACAGTTTTCTTATGAATTTTCAACCCAATTCTGTATATGCAAGGATCCTATTCTAGCAAACATTAAGCAAAGTCAAGGGGAATCACTAGCCAATTACCTCAGAAGATTCTATATAGAAGCACCAAAAGCCAAAGATATGAATGATAGGGATAAGCTCATAGCAGTGCATTCTTGGCTGATAGAGAATAAACTATTCTAGAAGTAATTCTTTGTGCATAGGTGTCAGGATTTACAAGGAGAATGTTAACTTCCCGACTTCATTAAAGGCTAAAAATTACCCTGAACAAAGAAAGATAAATGACTATTGTGCTTATCACAAAGCGAATGACAATAAAACTGATGGTGTCCGGTGTTGGCTAGAATCATTCAAAAACTAATCCGTGAAGGACATTTGAAGGAATTCATCAAGAGAAGCAAAAGGAACCATGGACTGGTGATGGTCCGCAAAAAATTTCTTAATAATGTCGCCAACATCTTGGAAGAATAAGATCTGTTAAGCTTGAGTCCAGCATTTAATAGGATTGATGTATTCCATGGGGGACCACACCAAGCAGGGACTGGTGGGGAGGCAGAAATAGATAGATTAAAGAAGCTAGAGAGAGAGTGATCTCCATCCAAAAAGAACCCCCACTTAAAAGTCCATGATTCAATATGCCAATGCAAAATCTTTTTGTTACTCCCCAAGAGCTGAAGAAAGGGATCCATCACCATTATAACGACCCCTCATGATCATGGCCCAAATTGGACTATCTATAGTGTCCAAAATTCTTATAACACTGTGAGCACAGTTAACGTCATTTTCAAATATGCCTTTGATCAAATGGGCATTCTAGAAGATAAGCTAGAGCCAAGCCTTGAGCTTATCGTTGGGTTCGATAACAAGGGATCAACTCCAATAGGACAAGTGAAGTTGCTAGTGCAGATGAGAGTACCACCATGCCGCAGGACTTTTTAAACTCTCTTTGTAATTATCAATCAACCATTGTACTATAATGCTTTCTTTGGCCGACCCACACATGATGAGTTGGACGCCTTATTTCGTCAAAATATCTAGTGGTAAAATTCATAAATAAGAGTGGTTAAGGCACTATCCATGGAGAACAATTTAGCTTCCGTGAGATGTACTTTGCAATGCTTGATCTATATAAGAGGGATTATTCTTCTTACTATGATTCTTCTACTATTTTTAGCCTTTTGATAATCAATTTTTACATCCAACATTCGAAGAAGAAAATAAGACCTAATCAAACTGATAAACGTATGTTGGAAAGGTACATTTCCCTTGGGAACAAGAGAAAAAGGATCGATGCTGTATGTTGGAAAGGTACGTATGTGAAATCATCATAGAGTTGGGTTGCCATGGGAAATGGAAACAATAAAACCCATAGAAGACCTTGAGGAAACATGTTTAGATCCAAATGATTCGACCAATATAGTCAAAGTGGGAAAGGGTTTGGAAAGCAACTTGAAGGCAGACTTAATTCAAATTCTTAAGTCTAATAGAGATGTGTTTGCATGGTCTCATTCAGATATGGTTGGGATTGATCCATCAGTTATTTGCTATGCACTAAATATTAATCCCGAAGCGAACCTCGTCCGACAGAAGAAGAGACTATTTGATAAAGTGCTCTCTATCACCCTGAAAGAATAATTTAAAAGGCTGCTCGAAAATGGATTCATTCGTGAATTCTATAACCTAAAGTGGTTAGCGAACCCAGTGTTGGTAAAGAAGTTGAATGGCCAGAGGAGGACTTGTGTCGATTATATGGATTTAAACAAAGCATGCGCAGAAGTTTGTTACCCAATGCCCCGGGTAGACCAATGGGTTGATGCAACTAGTCGACACAAGTTTTTATCCCTCATGGATGCTTACTCAGGATACAATCAAATACCTATGTTTAAACCAAATGAAGAACATATACGTTTCATTTCCGAGTTGGGAATTTTGTGCTATAAAGCAATGCCTTTCGGGTTAAAGAACGCAAGAGCCACCTATCAAAGATTAGTAAACATAATTTTCAAAGAACAGATTGGTCGAAATATGGAAGTTTATGTTGACAATATGCTGGTAAATCTTTTGAAGCTAGGAGTCAACTTGAAGACCTGATAGAGATGTTCGAAGTATTATGGAAGTATCAAATGAGGTGAATCCCCAAAAATGCTCTTTCGGGGTACATTCCAGGATGTTTTTAAGCTACATTGTAAGCGCTCAAGGAATTGAAGCCAGTCCAGACCAGATCCAAGTAATCAAAGACATGGCTGAACCCAAAACAAGTAAAGATGTAATGAGTTTAAATGGAAGGGGTGCTGCCCTAAGCAGGTTCTTCTTCAAGGCAACTGTTAAGTGTATTCCCTTTTCAATGTGATCAAGAAGAGGAAAAACTTCGAATGGGGAGGAGATAGTAAGAGAGCTTTCCAAGAATTAAAAAATCTTTTGGAAAGGCCATCAATATTATCTAGCCCCGAAAATGGAGAAGTCTTATGTAATGACTGATTTTTCCGTATCCTTTGAATCGACAATAAACCATACAAGTCTAACTCAAATTGCACGAACAAGCGGATCATTAAGGGTAGAAAGAAAAATAAAGATAGAACGAAACAGAAAAACATTATCTCACACGAATGGAATAACATATATTATTTCAGCAATAATCTTTAAAGTGGAAAATTTTAAAACATATATCAGAGTCTAACCTAGATTCAGCCTGGATAGTTATAACACCTGCTTGTACAAATGTTGACAAATAACAAAACAAATGCAATAGATGTAGCGGATAATAGAATACGTCCATACGATGATGAAGATCTCCAGCTCTCCACTGGAAACTCCAAGCGTCTTCAGCTAATCCTGAAACTACTCAGATCTGACCCGAGTATTAAAAATACCTAGATCAGGCTTAATAAACCAGCTTGAGATACTCGAAATTTTAAATGTGTAGCTCATGACGATGTTATCAAAACCTTTGAAAAGATGGATGTCTCATAAGATCACGCCCACACATAAATACGGATGGGTTTTTACCTTATGATAACCAAAACACTTGTTAACCATAAAATATAAATGAACATAAAGAAGGCCCTTCAGAAAGCTTCCGCATGGATGAAGACCAGCAAGAAAAGTCACCTTACGATGGTATCGAAAGGATTGTTCAATGCTAATAAAGAAGAGAACATAGGAACTTTGGAACAAGGCTTCAACAAGTATAAAGGAAAGAATTACTAAGGCACAACAAAGCAGCTAGGATCTACAACCATTCATCATAGAACAAAGGCTAAAGAAAATGAGTTCAATCTAAACCTTTCGATGGAGTCAGAAGGATGCAATCAACAGTTTATAGTAGTCCCTAACCTTTCGGAGGGGGCATCAGGTTTCATCTCTCAACATTAAAGAGTTTTAACCTTCCAAAGGGAGTGGAGAAGTCAAAGCAAGAGCAAGCAACTCTATAATGAACTTTTGGAAAGCATGGAAAGCCTTTCGAACCGGTCAGAA
The DNA here is from genome assembly GCA_030737815.1 of Allium fistulosum. Lineage (NCBI taxonomy): Eukaryota > Viridiplantae > Streptophyta > Magnoliopsida > Asparagales > Amaryllidaceae > Allium > Allium fistulosum. The sequence continues at coordinate 414,488,979 of CM060907.1, read as the reverse complement.
TACATACAAAATACCATTCGACAATGTCGAAAGGTTTATGAACAAGGCAACATTCATAAAGATTGGAAGACAACCCTTCGACAACATTAAAGGGAAGTACGGCTCTCGACAACAATCAAGTGAAAGAGCAACCTTCCGATAAGGTCAAAGGGTGCACGGTAATCAAGTGAGAGGGAAACCTTCTGACAAGATCGAAGGGTTCACAGTAGCATATAGAAGGCAAACACTTCGACAAAATCTAAAGGTTGATGAAGGCATAAAGGAGATCAAAGCATTCAGCAGCGACGAAGGGTCTATATTGACATGCGAATGGCAAACCTTTCGACAAAGTCGAAAGGTTTGAAACTGCATATAAAAAGGTGACCTTTCGACCCAGTCGACAGCATGAAGCCAAAAGGTGGGACGCCTGCATCTATAAATAAGACCCAAGTGGTCCAGTTTTGGGATTAGATTCTTCCCGTGTTGCACTCATTCTACAACTTTTGCTTCTACTCATTAAGTGTGTAATCCTAATTTAGAAATCAAATGGGGATTCACTTCGTAAACTTTGTATTATGCTTCATCATGAGAAAATAAAGTGGATTATGGCTTTCGATCAACTTGGAATTTAGAGATGATCATGATCAGGCGTTAACTCGATATTAACGGCCGATCATTCATGATTTATTTCTTATCTTCTTTGTTCATTCGGAGTATATGTTATGAAATCATCATGGGATATCACCGCGGGTTCTATTTCCTTATATATGAGATTCATGGGAAATACAACTTGTGAATCAATAAATATGTGATGCCAAATCCCTGATATGGTTTCATAACATATCATATCAACTCTTATTTTTATCTAAACACGATCGAATGATACATACTTTTCGAAGGGATTCCACAAGAGAAATATCTACCCGAAATATGGAAAGTAATAAATAAATATAAAATAGAGTATGCATCTCCTTTCGTCAAGGTCGAAAGGTCTTGAATATCACCCTTCGACGTGATCGAAAGGAGGTGAAAGATATTGATGATCGACTGCTTTCAGCCTCCAAGGGAGATAATACTCGATCAAGTGATAATGTTGAAAGCTATATAAAGGTGAATAGCTTCAAGAGACAATTACTATTATGACAACCTAGTCGGAAGTTTGAAGTAGCCTCATGGCCTTTCGACAAGGTCAAAAGGTTTGATAATCTTCTATTATCTCGGCCATGATGAAACGTTAGGATGAAACCATAGCTCTTCGACATGGTCGATGGGTTAGTTAACCTTCTACTATGCTATCCAAGTCTGTAAAGGCTGAAACGGCTTCCTCAACCTTTCGACAATGTCGAAAGGTTTGGCAATTTGTTACTCATTTCGATCAGTTCATCTTAGTTGAAAGTTAGAGCTATCACCTCAAATCATTTCGACTTAGTTATTCTATTCGAACTATGTTAACGATAAAAAGTGAACGCTAACACTCGGTGTGTGCAATAGGATTGTGAAAGCACCACCCATTGGTACGGGAACAGAATATAAGATGAAAATAGTAGAAAAGCAGTAAATGAACAACAGATTTATAGTGGTTTGGCCCGTAATTGAGCCTACGTCCACTTAATAGTCTTTTATTGCTGATTCGGTTACAATTTGATACAATATTCTTCAAAATACAATACAACTTGATCATGAAAGCACTCTTGACTACTAGCTCGATCTTTGATGATGAAACTCGACGAATCCGAGTTGGATGTAAGGAGTTCTTCTCGAAGATTGTTGTAGTGTCTCGAATGCTTGAAGATCTTTGATTGCTGAATGAGAGGAGACTTCGACAGCGTAACGGCGCTTGAAGAAATGAATGGCCAAAAGTATCCTTCAAGTTGGAAGTGGTGGGGTATTTATAGGGGCTGATTTGAACTCTGGAAATCTTCCTAAGTCCTAAGTCGTAGCCGACTTAGGGTAGGTCGGTGACGAGTTAAGGGATTGGGTTGTTTTGGGCTCATCCTGTGGCTGTCTTCGACAAGTGTTAAGTCGTAGCCGACTTATCAGACAAGTAGTATAAGCATGGGCTCTGGACTTTAACCTCGTGGCCTTTAAGTCGTAAGACCCTTAAGTCGTAAGACCTTAACTCGTAAGACCTTAACTCGCTGAGTCGTTAAGTCGGAACCCCCTTTCTTTAAGTTGTAGATAGCTTAACTCGTTGAGTCGTTAGGACCATGAGTCGTAGGCTGTGAAGCTCTTAAGTCGTACACCCACTAGGTCGTAAACTGTTAAGTCGTGGCCTGTTGAGTCGTAGACTGTTAAGTCGTATACTTCCTAAGTCTTTAAGAACTGGAGCTATAAGTCGTGAACGACTTAGGCTAAGTTGTAACCCATTAGGTCGGAACCTTCTTAAGTCGCGAAGTCTTTAGGTCGCAACAGTGCTAGGTCGCAAAGTTTTTAGGTCGCAACATTGCTAGGTCGCAAAGTTACCTTTAGCAGTTAGGTCGTAGACTCTCTTAGGTCGTAGCTCCCTAACCCGGTAGGTCTTAAGTTGTAGATCCTCCTTCAGCAGTTAAGTCGTAAGTCGTCAAGTCCACTTAGGTTTTAGGCTTTTTAACTCGTTGGCTTCTTATAAGTCGTGGCATAACCTGACACGTTCATTTCTTAACTCGTAGGTCGTTGCTAAAAGAGAGTTAACATTTGCCCCTCGAAGTACACGCCTTAAGTCGTAAGTCGTGTGCTTCGATTTCCTTAGCTCGCTTCTTGATGAGTCATAGGTCGCGAACGACTTAGTATAAGTCGTAAGTCGGATGTGTCGATTCACCTTTCACTGTCCCAGGGTATAAATAGCTTAGGTCGTTCCTTCTTCTCCTTTACCTGTTTCATTCCGTCATTTGCAAGCATTCAAGTTTTCCAAAGACGACTCAGACCTACCGGTTGCCAGTCATCCTTATTTCCTTCTCACGTAAGTGGATTCGATTGCTATTCATTCCTCGATTATCACCCAATTACAAATCCCATTTTCACCATCGACCCCCTTTTCTCATGCCGTACTTCTCTGCAATCCTTGTTTCAATTGATTACTGATGGGTTTGAGACGGCTTGTCTTGGTTTTGGATAGTCGGTTAGAACAAGACGATGGACAGCAGCATTTCAGTTTGATTGATTCGTGGTTTGTGATGGAATGACATTAGACCGGGTTTATGGTGATTTCGGGATGATTAAATGCGCTGAGGGAACGAGAGTTTTGGTTGGAGGAGAAGCTAATGGGTTAACGGGTTAAGGAGTTAGCGAATTGATGTATTGAGGAGAAGACGAACGACTTAAGGCCTTCGCGTTCTGAATAGAAATCTTGAGACCTAAGTCCTAAATCATATACGACCTAAAGTAGGTCGTAGGTCGGTAACGACCTAAGACTTGACAATTTTTCATTGCCTTGAGACCTTTCTTATGCAGCACTCCTTAATAGACTGATGGCTTAACTTAACTCGTAGCTTGCCCTTAGGTCATGGACGAGTTAGCACTTAAGGATTTAACTTGCGAGCACATCTGAATGACTAGGTCGTGGATGAGATAGCCCTTAACTCGTTACTTGCGAACCCATCTGAACGACTTAATAACTTGAACTCCATGACTTCGAATTCTTGGACTTGAATGATCTGACTTAAGAGAACATGCCTTGAACATCTTGACTCGCACAATACGACCTAAAAGCCCCGACCTACGATAGGTCGTTTAACGACTTAAGACTTAGATGATTTTGCATAGAAGTTGGCTGAACTCTTGAATTTGAACTGTGTTGTGTTACCTCTCACACTGTCTTGACTTTAATGCTAATAACCTGCTTAACACAACATTCACAGAATACTGGGACGAATATACTGCCACTGACTGCCCACATCGAATGACAGATTAGTTGATAAAGAGAAGATTAAATTAAATGAACTGTATGAGTGAAATGCTACACAATAACCAACTCAAGTGAAGTATTAAAGCAAAATCGTAATGGTAAACTAAAACTGATTTGTCTGCATTAACACTACACTTGAGTACTAACAAGTTCTGAAATCTCGTAATCGACTGATTGTCAGTTAGTTTAATTCCAGTTATACTTGCTTTTTCTTGTTTTCATTAGTTTTGCACAGCACTTCACACTTTTAGGAAACGTGCACCTTCACTTTTGAACATTCAGCTGATTGTGTAGAATGGCATCTCATCAAGAAAACTTGGAACCAACTGGAGAAGCTTTTCCAATTGCTACCCCGTTGAATGATCCCCCGGAAAGGACTCCTACCATTCTGAGTCATAAAGTCTTCCGTCAACTATGCACCCAGTTTGGAATTGCTGAATCTGACGCTTTGCTCCCTAGAGTAAATGACACTGCTGATAGGCCGCCCCACGGCTTTGTCGCAGTGAACCGCCAAATGTGCTTGAGTGGAGCGATTCCTCCGTTTAATGACTGTCTTCGAGAACTTCTCCTTCGATTATCTATCTCCCCTTTTCAACTACACCCTAATGGCTATGCCATCCTGCTGGGACTGTGTGTGCTTTTTAGGAGAACGCTGGACCGTTTTCCCAGTTTTGGAGAAATTTGCTTCCTGTGCTCATTTGCAAAGAACAAAGACCATCCCTCTATCACAGTTGTAAGGAGTGCCAGGAACCGTAAACTGATTATTGGTCTTCCTGAAAGCGTTCCTTGGTTTCTGAGCCAGTTTTTCTTCGTTCGTTGTCCCCCGGGATTTTACGCCATTTGGAGAGTGGGAAGTACGATTATCTATCTTTTCCCTGTGTTTTCTAAATTCTTCGAAGTCCAAATTGTCAAGTGTTAACTTCTTTTTCTATTGTTTCAGCGCTCCCTCCCCCCTCTAGGGAACCTCGTCACAAAACTACCTTCGAGAGCCTTATGGCCGTGCCGGTTGAGGAGAGGAGTGTTCAATTTCTATTGAAAGATGAGTTCCTCCATGAATTTGGACTCTTACATCCTTCCCGCTCCACTCAGTCACATGAAGTCCCTGATTCTTCAGCTAAGGAGTCAGATGCCCCCGTTTCTGCTAAAGAACCTTCACCGAAAGAACTTACCGTTGAGACTTCATTGGTAAAGTGTTCTACTCTTACCGACATTGTGGGGTCGTCCAGTAAGTTAGCACTTGCCCCGGTTATTGAAGAGGAGGAAAATCTTCATACTCTTGAAAAGACGGCTGAGGTGGAAGTTGAAAAAGATAATTCTCCCATGCACCATGGCGATGATACTTTTGACAGTCTGAGCGACATCATGATAACCTCTCAGGAGCTCTTTAAAGATGACGCCTCTAAAGCGATCTCTTCTGTCATTGAAGCAACTTCTTCTTTGCAACAAACCACAACGCCTTCTATACAAGCCGTCACCATTCCCACACAAAAAAGTGGTTTGTAGTTCGACGCGCATAGCCCACACGCCACACACACTTAGGATTTTGGCACTTATATGCACTTAGCTCCTTAAATTTGAAAATTTCTAAGACTTGCCTTCCTTCTTCAATTTCAGGTTCTTCAATGGGGCGAAGTGGCTCTTATTTTGACAAATTCCAGCGTCACGGAAGCCACGATGCTTATGACTTTAGGAGTTATATTGGCGCTCCGAAGGAAACTGATGAGGAAAGGGCTGCTAGAAAGGCTCACGAAAGGCGAGCTCATGAAGAACGTCGTCGGAGAAAAGACGAAGAGCACTATGGGAGTAGAGACGAGCGACGTGACTCTTCCCGCAAAAGCGACGATCCTTACAAGAGGAAATCTTATGACGATAAGGGGAAGAGTCATACTTCTGATGATTCCAGCAAACGGATCAGACTTGGTGAGAAAGATACATCTAATATCTCGGAAAAGACTACCGCTTCTATTCCTCCTAATACATCGTCCGGTTCTCCTACCCTTAAGGAGTCTGACATCCAGGCAATTATTAATAGGCCTCAGTATAAAGCCGGGGACGGGCCTCCCACACTTCAGAGCCGATTTCCAAATTGGTGTTTAAGAGGAGTCCGTTTTGACTTAGACTTGGTTCCCATTGATAAGCAGGCGATGCTGAGAAATGTCGATGCTGTCAAGCTTGATATTGAAAGAATGTCTGGATGGTAGAAGCTGGTTGATGAACTTCAAAGGGTCAACCATATGAACCTTGAGGCGATGATGACCATGGAAAATGATAAATCAGAATGGGACAAATGGCGTAAGCAGCATGATGCGGAGATGAAAAGCATTAGTGATGATTATGGGAAGCTCGAAGCTGAAGTTGAAAGACTCAAAAATGAGCTTGCCACTTCTTCCACTTCTTATTCTCAGAAAGAAGAAATGCTTCAAAAACAAGTTCGAGACGCCCATGCTGCTCAGCGAGATACTGAAGTAAAACTTGAAGCAGAACAGCATGTTACTAGAAAATATCGTGATGACGCTGCTCAACTTTAGGAGAAAATCATCTCTCGAGACTTAGAAATTGCGAGGCTGCAATCCCAGTTATTGAAAGTTGAAAGAGAGCGTGATGAAGCTCTCTCTGGTAAGGCTGCGGCTGAAGAATCCCAAAAGGCAACCAAAGCCAACATTGACGCGTCTTTATTCGACTTTTATATGCATTGCGTCCTAGGGCGTGGGAGCCTTTCATTTTTGTGACCAGAATATGAAGTCACATTAGCGGAAGTATGGGAGGCAATCATCGACTTGTTTGGCGGTGCCGGTTATGCTGAAGCAGATCTTCAAGCTACCTACTTAGGTGAGAGCGACCGTGCTGCCCTTGCCAAAGGAAAAGAGCAGCTTATCCGTGTGCGGGCCGAGGCGATGGGAGAGAAGCTTCCTGAGAGAGAAATACCTCCTATAGCTCCTGCTTATACTTCGGCTTTAGCTTACGCGGATATTACTGGCTCTAGTTTTCATTCCACGCCTCCCGCTAAGGTTGACAAAGAAACTGTGACCACTCCTACAGAGGAAGAGGCAATGAAGGACTTCCAAGCTCGGGAATTTGAGATTGATCTCGCTAAACCGGCTTCTCCAGGTAACTTTGACGATTCACAGTCTTCTTTTTTATCGGAGAATACTGATTTTGATTTCTTTTATTATGCAGCAGACGTGCCGGAAACTGCACCAATTCCTCCTTCTTCAGCTGACGTTCCTCCTCCTTCTCAAGTTACTCCTCTTCCAGCTTCTCAACCAGGTTCACAGGAAGAACCGATAGCGGCCCTTCAAGGTTTGGACGAACCACCTGCTTCCGAGGAACAGAAAGCAGAAGATCTGGAAGATAGCGAGAAGACCCCGGAGCGGTCTTTTGACTACGACACAAAGCTTTCTACATTTCTTGCTCCGGGGAGTGAGTCTTCTTCCAAGAAGAAGGGGAAACGTGCAGTTTCGAAGAAAGGAAAGAAAAGTTCTTCTGCTGCTGGGGATGAAGTAGAGATTGATCCGGCTGAGTCTCTTTCTCCTTCTTCTCCGATACGGCCTTCGAAACTAATTACCAGGCCGGGTAAAATATCCAAGGGTGGGAAGAAGGAGAAATGAGTTTGATTTTGTCTTTTCTGCTTTTTGTATTGACCGGAGATTGTGCGGATACCGGTCTCCGCTCCTTTTTGTAATCTGCACAATGTAAAAGGCTTCCATAATATTGAATAAAATAGCTATTTTACTTGTACAAATTCTTGTGTATGTAGGAATATATCTGTTTTTCATTTGAAGTGTAGAGTAAACGATTCTTTTTACTTGTACAAACTCTTGTCTGTGTTTCAAGAACGCATTTATTCCACATCTTCTTTATGTGATATTGTAATGAACTTGTGGTGTGTCGCTTGCATATTCTTTTATTAATGTAACTGAATTGTATAATGTTGCCCCCATACCACAAGTGCATTGCAATGTTTCTCGCTTTTACAAGACTGATACTCTTATATTAGAGAATAACTATTCCATTTTTGAGGAAGGAATCATTCTGCTTTTAATAGAGTATATCTCGTTTCTGGAGAAATTTTTACTTTCTCTTTCTGTCAGAATAACACTTCGACTTTTGGGAATGATCACTTTTATTTGTTTAAAAATGAATTTTCCTGCACAATGAAATCAGCTTCTGAAGAAGGTTTTGATTTTTGTGCCCCAGTACAGGGTTTATTTTTGGTACTTCAAGCAAGGTGAAGTACGCCTCTGAAGAGGTATTTTGGTCTCCGAAGAGAAGCAATTTTGGTCTCCGAGGAGAAGCAATTTTGGTCTCCGAGGAGAAGCAATTTTGGTCTCCGAGGAGAAGCAATTTTGGCATTTCAGCTCTGGTGAAGTGGGTCTCCGAAGAGAAGCATTTTGCACTTCTACACGGGTGATATGTGCCTCCGAAAAGGGCTTTTTAGCATTTCATCACTGGTGAAGTGGGTCTCCGAAGAGAAGCATTTTGCACTTCTACACGGGTGAAATGTGCCTCCGAAAAGGGCTTGTGCCTCCGAAAAGGGCTTTTGATTTTGTGCTTCAAGCATGGTGAAGCATGCCTCCGAAGATGGCTTGTGCCTCCGAAAAGGGCTTGTGATTGCCTGGAAGTTACTTTCTCATGGTCGAAGGGGTCCACGGGGCAAACGCAAGTTGCTCGATTGGATGTTTGTTTGCACAAACGATCGCAATTAATTAACAAAGTGCCCCTTTGGTAGTCCCACCGATCTTTTTGATTGAGGAAAGCTCTCCCATTTATTGGCGTGCCTCGCTAGAGGGCTTTGTTGATCTTTGGGAAGGAGCATCGGTTGGTTGGTGTGCCAGGAAGGTTGCTTCTCAGGGGCGAGTAGATCCACGGGACGGACGCAAGCTGCCTGATCGGATGCATCACGATCAGTTAGCAAGGGCCCTGTTCCTTCTGCTTGGGAAGGTGTCCCTTCGGTGGTTCTACCGGCCCTTTTATCGAGCAAAATTCCTTTTGGTTGCTTCCGTGCTTGCTTGGCCATGTTCTCCGATCATCTGCCCACTAGCGATCTTTTACTATCATTTCCAAGCGTATCTTCGTTCCTTTTGTAAGCAAATTGCCTCATCCGAAGAAGTGGACTTCACTGTTGAATAACTTCATGGGACAAACGCGAGTTACCTAGCTGGATGTCTGTTCATATTGACAATCACAACCGGTTAACGTAGGCTTGCCCCAGTGAAGTTGACTTTTTATGTAAGGTTCTTCTTGTATAGGATTTGAATCTGGAATTTTTTGTTGCTTGGTATTTGCTTTAGTAAATGATTTGTAAGGCTCGCTTAGCTTTGCGATGGGTGAGCTTTGCTTTAATGACCTGCAATATTAGATCGACATTTTAGCAATACATTTAGAGTATTTACAAATCGAAATATAACAGGCATTTTATAATATAAAACACAGAATGCATAGTTTTTTCATTATTCAGTCACACTGATTTCTCAGCGGTTTACAATGCAGAAGTCACACATCCATCATCATTTTTTACAAATTTAAGCAACACTGTTAAGTAAAAAAAAAATGGATGCTAGTTATTGTTGTTTTAGAATCTCCAAGCTGGATTTCCATTTGTGCTAGATTTGCAGCTTCGGATTTATATGCCAGAGAAAGTGAAAGATGCCCTAGTTGCAGTTTTGTGGACCATTAGTAGTCATCCCAACTTCTGCCTGCTGGGTGTGGACCTCCTATGACAACATTAATGACAAGCTTTTCTGTATCTTGCACTGCAGTGTTGTTGAGAGAGTCGGATTGATGGGTAGGATGTTGTTGATCCCGAGTGGATGAGGTTGGATCAACTCCGTTTCTCTTGACGTATTGTTGGAGTTTACCCTGCTCCAGCAATTCTTCAATCACATTCTTTAATTGGCGACATTGGTCAGTGTCATGGCCAGGTTGATTGTGAAATTGGCAGAATTTTCCATTACGCTTTGCACCTCTTGTCATCTCAGGTGGCTTAGGATACCTGACAACGTCCTTTGTTGCAAAAAAGATATTTTTCGGTGTATCAGTTAAAGGAGTATAATCCGAAGGATTAAAGCGGTGAGGTTTCTTTTCATTTCCCTGGCTCTTTCCTCCTTCATTCTCCCTTTTCTGACTTTCAGATTCTCTTTTATTAGATGGGACACTGTTATTATTAGTTTGGGCAGCAACCACTTTCGATGTCGTAGAAAGGCTTTCAAGGCGAATGAACTCGTCGGCCTTTTTATAAAATTTATCAAGTGAGTTCGGTTCCTTCATGTTTAGCCATATCCCAAATTTACTCTATTTATCAATGGCTCGCATCAAATAAGTCAGGATCATGCGTGGTTCTGCATTTTCTACTTCGGCTAAAGCTATATTGAAACGGCTCAAGAAAGATTTGATTGACTCTCCGGGCGCTTGTTCAAGGTTAGACAGTGACATTATATCCTTAGCTTTTGAAGCATACAATCTGAACTGTTCTTTAAACTTTTGTGTTAAGTCGAAGAACTTATCTACAGACCGAACTGGAAGCTTTGTGAACCAAAGTAAAGCCACACCTTCCAGGTATACCGGAAAGTATCGGCACTTGATCTCATCTGATGCTCTTGCACCGGTCATATGCCAATCCTATTTGTATAGGAAATGATTAGGGTCACCAGTTCCCCTATAGGCTTGGATAGTAGGAGGTGCAAATTTCCTTGGAAATTCTGCTTTCAGGATCCTTTCAATAAACGGAGTTCCGCTTGGCGCGAATCCCCAGTCAGCCTCATCCTCTTCCCTTTGCATGCTCTCTTTCATGATGCGGCCAACTATTTCAGACAGGTACTCTTTATTGTTCAAAGACACTTCCGGGCAAGCATCAGTTCTTCCCTCGGAAGTTTGCCCGGGCATATGTTCACGACAAGTTGGTTGCGATATAGAATCATTAGCTTGGAAAGGTGGCATTTCAGGAAGAGTAGTTTGATGGTTTTCTGGTTGACGATTTTCCCCGAGCAGAGCAGTTAATCTATCCATCATCAAAGCGTTTTGAGTTTCAATTTGTTGGTACAATCCAAAAACTGCGTCATCTAATTCAGCCCTGGTGACTCCAATGGTAGGAGTTGCTTGGTCTGTTGTTGGGGAAGCGGAAGTCCCTTCATGAGCATTTCCGGATCTGATAGGTCTACCTCTTCTTCCAGGAGCCATTATTTCAGATCTGGTTTTTAAGAGAGGTTCTTTTTATGAATATTTGCGAAGCAACGGTGGATGATCGCCTGAGTTGGGCTCTCAATGAAAGCACCAAAATGTTAACAATAAAAAGTGAACGCTAACACTCGGTGTGTGCAATAGGATTGTGAAAGCACCACCCGTTGGTACGGGAACAGAATATAAGATGAAAATAGCAGAAAAGCAGTAAATGAACAACAGATTTATAGTGGTTCGGCCCGTAATTGAGCCTACGTCCACTTTATAGTCTTTTATTGCTGATTCGGCTACAATTTGATACAATATCCTTCAAAATACAATACAACTTGATCATGAAAGCACTCTTGACTACTAGCTCGATCTTTAATGATGAAACTCGACGAATCCGAGTTGGATGTAAGGAGTTCTTCTCGAGGATTGTTGTAGTGTCTCGAATGCTTGAAGATCTTTGATTGCTGAATGAGAGGAGACTTCGACAGCGTAACGGCGCTTGAAGAAATGAATGGCCAAAAGTCCCCTTCAAGTTGGAAGTGGTGGGGTATTTATAGGGGCTGATTTGAACTCTGGAAATCTTCCTAAGTCCTAAGTCGTAGCCGACTTAGGGTAGGTCGGTGATGAGTTAAGGGATTGGGTTAGGTCGGTGACGAGTTAAGGGATTGGGTTGTTCTGGGCTCATCCTGTGGCTGTCTTCGACAAGTGTTAAGTCGTAGCCGACTTATCAGACAAGTAGTATAAGCATGGGCTCTAGACTTTAACCTCGTGGCCTTTAAGTCGTAAGACCCTTAAGTCATAAGACCTTAACTCGTAAGACCTTAACTCGCTGAGTCGTTAAGTCGGAACCCCCTTTCTTTAAGTTGTAGATAGCTTAACTCGTTGAGTCGTTAGGACCATGAGTCGTAGGCTGTAAAGCTCTTAAGTCGTACACCCACTAGGTCGTAAATTGTTAAGTCGTGGCATGTTGAGTCGTAGACTGTTAAGTCGTATACTTCCTAAGTCTTTAGGAACTGGAGCTATAAGTCGTGAATGACTTAGGCTAAGTTGTAACCCATTAGGACGGAACCTTCTTAAGTCGCGAAGTCTTTAGGTCGCAACATTGCTAGGTCGCAAAGTTTTTAGGTCGCTACATTGCTAGGTCGCAAAGTTACCTTTAGCAGTTAGGTCGTAGACTCTCTTAGGTCGTAGCTCCCTAACCCGATAGGTCGTAAGTCGTAGATCCTCCTTCAGTAGTTAAGTCGTAAGTCGTCAAGTCCACTTAGGTTTTAGGCTTTTTAACTCGTTGGCTTCTTATAAGTCGTGGCATAACTTGACTCGTTCATTTCTTAACTCGTAGGTCGTTGCTAAAAGAGAGTTAACAAACTATATGCCTTAAATGACATGAATCCCCTCAACCACATGGTTGTGTCCACATAAAATAATCTTATATAAAACATTGGAGATGTTGACAAGTTATCTTGTTAACATTTTTGGCGCTATAAGGAGGGCTCGAACCTCCGCCTTTGTTACCTTAATATGACTAATTGTGGAAATTTGGTTTACTGCAGAAAAATGAATTCAAAAGGACTTTCCACCTTAAACGAAAGGGCCGAACATGCAACTTTGCTAGAAAAAAATGTTTCACCATCTTTCAACCCTAGGAACAGGGAACAAGGGCAGTCATCCGCACCAGCTCAACCAATTCCACCACCGGCTCAAATTCAAATGTCTCGGCAATTAGCTTCAGCCCAGAATCTCCAACAAGAGGATCATATTGCTAAAATTACACACTTAGAGCAGCAAATGATGAAGATGAAGAATCTCCCAGAAGAAGTTCTATCCCGCAAGTCATCCAAGAAAGCTGCCACAGCAAGGGAGGAAGTTTTCTCTCTTAGGAGAGACTTGAAAATCAACACTAATGTCGTGAAAAGTAAAACTAACATTTCCCTAAAGAAGGATCGACTTCTACTAAAGGCGAACTATCAAGGAAGGATCCAAGAGGAAGACAAAGACTGTTCTACAAGCTCTACCTCAGATGGATACAAACCAAATAGGAAAGACTACTTGAACAATGAAGCTTACCACAATGGCATGGCAGAGATGGCCGTGAAGGACCTGTTGAATACTAAGTGTAAGAGAACAGTAGACGAGAGAATTAATGATAATGAGAGGGTTGCCTCTTTCATTAATGCGATAATGACATCACGCATTCCCTCCCACATAATGGTCCCTACAATGAAATATCATGGTACATCCAATCTCGACGACCATTTGATGGCATTCGATAGTCAAATGGATTTATACAATGCTTCTGGTGTCGTTAGGTGTCACCTTTCTCTAGTTACTTTTCAAGAAGCTGCGGCCAGGTGGTGCCGACAGTATCAGGAGAGCATAATCTACTGTTGGAAATAATTCTCTTATGAGTTCTCAGCTCAGTTTTGCATCTGCAAAGACCCATCAATCGACTATACAGTGCTCGCCAATATACGACAGAATCACGGCGAGTCATTGGTAGATTACTTGAAGAGGTTTAATGCTGAAGCTTTGAAAGCTAAGGGAATGAATGACTAGGACAAACTTATTGTTGTTCATTCAGGCCTTATAGTCAATTTCCTTTCTGGAATGAATTATTCATCCATGGTTGCCGAGACTTGCAAGATATTCATTTTCTGACCGACAAGTTCATCCGAATGGACGAATTGTACTATCCTAAGAAGAAATCTAATCAGAGGAGGGATAGTGGAAAATTAAGCTCAGGCAGGATTCACAAAAAGTCTAGATGGCAATATAGTAATGCCACCGCGGTAGCATTAAACAGACCGATCTCCTACATTTATGCGATGACTCAAGACAAGGTCAATTTCCTGACCTCGTTCAAAGCTCAAAATTATCCGGAGCAAAAGAAATAAGATAGCTACTATGCCTATCACAAGGCAAATGATCACGGGACCATTGAGTGTAAACTGCTAGCAGGGATAATCCAGAAACTAATTCGAGAAGGAAATCTAAAGAAGTTTGTAAAAAACCCACAACAAACCTCCTTGCCAAAGACTAAGAAAAGAAAACCTACCGGTACCACTATTAATATGATTGAAGATGACGATCCATTGAAACTGAGTCCATCCCAAAACAGAATCGATGTTATATATGGCGGACCGTATCCTGCGGGCAGAAGTCAGAATGCCAAGAATAGATACATTTGTGAAGCTAGAACGGGTATATTTTTTGTGCAAGAAGAACCACCGCTCAAGAACCCAAAATATAATATCAACATGCACACATTGGTGATTGGCCACCTCCCCCACTACATTACAAGGTTCTCGGTTATGGGTCATGGTCATTCTAGCAAGCTTAGGTCTTAGTCCTCAAATGAACCTCTCATTCCTTCCAACGTCAGTGTCAACCATAAAATACCCATACCGAGACAGCTCACCAAACTTAGCAGCGTACTCGATCACTAACATTTCTCCTTGAGCTAGATCCATAAACTTCCTCATCAACGCAGACATAGCAACTTCAGACATAAACCTTTGCTCAAACCTTCTCTTGAAATCAACCCATGTTAGCTCTTCCTCCAGAACTCCGGCAGTCACACTATTCCACCAATGAAGCGCTGCCCCTTGCAACTGCCTAGAGGCTAGCCTTCTCTTTTTCCCATCATCCAAGCCTAGATCAGTACAGATCCTTTCATAGTGCAAAGTCCAATTCTCAACTTCAACAGCATCCTCCATTCCAACAAACATCTTTCCACCCAAACCGGTGTAGTCTTTGCTTAGCTTAGCATAGTTATTCCCAACTGGAGCCACAAGATTAGCTCCTCCAACATTACCAGGAACTCCAGCTTGCAAAAGATTGGCTAACAACTGATACACAATCCCAACATCTATTGGCAGATTTCTAGCACCTACATTGGCTTCAGCATTTGAATTAGCATTAGCTTGTCGACCTTGATTCCTCCAGGTATTAGGTCGAGCATTTCCGTTGGTTGTGGTGCTTCCTCAATAAAGATTTCCTTTCTGTTTCCTACTTCCATATCTTCTTTCTCGTAAATCTACATACGAGCCTTAGTAGGATAGATAAGAACTGTCTAAGAGAGAGGGAAACACGTACTTATATATATAAATATATTCATATATGTCAAATACAAGCACGTTACTCTAGCGTTAACCCAAACCCCGATCATATTTTCAAAGTCATTGAATTATGTCTGAAAATCTTTTTGGTTTAACTTTCTTTTAAATTTTCATAAACCTATGCCCTGATACCAACTTTTAACATCACCCTACTTGAAGGCCCAAAACTAACGGCTATAGATGTTGTAGTCATCCATAGTTGTTAATCCTCGGCGACCAAATACGACATAGTTAGATTCATTGATACACAGAAACATATGAATATGGAAAAAAATTAAACTTCAAATAAAATCACATTTCATTCCAAAATATTTCCAATTCATTAAATAATCCCAAATTCGCAAATATCATTCAGAGAAAATATATTTATTACAACATACACCAGGAGCGACATATAAAGTGCCCCTTGGATAATCAAAGTAAATAAAGGCAATATAACAACTTTGGCATCACAAACAACACAGCGGAATCAAAAGAAAAGAGAACTCTAAATAGCTATCATGCCTTCTGCACGTCTCCGAAAGCTTATTTTTATTAAGAGGTACCTGAAAACCTCAACTCTAAAACTACTCAAAATAAATTGAGTACCAGATATTTTAAGGGTAAAACATAAATTTTGAGTAAGACATAAATCCTGGTATGAATAATAATCTACCATCTCAAATCATTTTGATATCTAGTGAGACCACGCCGCTTAGCGGAATTGGTTTTCCCCTCAATAGTTTCTGAAAACCTTTATAAAGCCATATATTGTGCTCCTACATCCACAATGGTTAAAACAATACAAAACAGTATAATATGATAATATGCAAAACAAACGAATCAATTCTGGATTAGCCCCTGCCAATATCTTTCTTTTGTATTTTAGCATCCTATATGCTGGTCTTCGTGACCTCCTAGATGCAGATCTACTTATTCAGGAGTTTAGTCGATTTATATTCACTACTGGGTTAACCTAGTTGGTTCTTCTACCCTTTATTCCAAAATGCAGTTATGGGTCCTTTTCAAAGTGAATATATTTATATTTGAAGAAGCAAGCATAACAATATAGCAATACCACTCTTGTGGGTTCAATATAAAACATATTTAATCCCTTTAACCTATTATTTTATCAAAGAAAGCTTCTTCTTAAAACCATTACCAAACTCCTTTAATTTAGCCATGGGTTTTTCCTTTTAAAAATAGTGTTTGGGTTATAAAACCTTTTGATACCTTCGAAACCTAGCTTTTGACTTCATAGGATGACCTCCTTCGAAATTATTCAAAACATTAGGCTCCTGCCTTTTAATACTTTAAAATCTACCTTTCGAAACCTTTCGATTATATTAAAGTATTAGCATTTAACTTTAGAAGCATAGCTTCGAAACCAGTTGAAAGTACCCCTTTCAATACCAATGGAAGTAACCCTTCCGAAATTATTGAAAGTCCCCATTTCGAAAACATTGGATTTATACTTAAAATATTATTTGGGTCAAAGTGAATATAGGAGAAAGCCACTCATTCGAAATCATCCTTTATCATATGAAAATATTGGAGAAAACTTGATGGCGTCGGCACCATCTCTTTCGAAAGCCCTTTCGAAACAATTACCTTTGAAACCCCTAACCCCTTTCGAAAGCGATAGGAAGTGGCATAAACATATAAAACAACGTACCATTTCGAAAGCATTGATATCATCAACACCATCGAGAGGATAAAGAACGACATCAGAATTTCGACAAGGTTGGAACCCTTCTTTCAAAACATTCTTTCATAAGTAAGGAACCCAGTCGGAAGCAATCTTTCGTTAATGGCAACCCTTTCGAAACCTTTTTAAAACAACTTTTGAAACCATATGCTTCGACTCCATCGAAGGCTTAAACAAAACAAAGGCTGGCGCTTTTCTTTTAAAAACAAAACAAGGTTTCGACTCCTTCAGAACCTATGCTTTCGACACTAAAACTTTCGCCTATCTCCAATTGACCACATACCATCATGGCAATACCTTGTGTATTGGTTTCAGCATAGTAGGTTTGGACTAAGATGAAGGCGGAAGCTTCTGTGTCGAAAGGTGATTTCCAAAGTAGGCGGAACCAATTTTCTGAGTAAACTTGGTTTAGTTCTTCTTAAAGTAAACTTTTCACTAACTTATCTGCCACGTGTCAACACTAGGTTGGTTGCCTTAACTTTTTCAAATTCTTTTCCAAAAATAATTGCTGCTAATTTAGATGTAAACCATGGTTAAGTTAATCAATTAATCCCTTCCATTAACCAAAACCAATTTTGCAAATAAGTCCCTCTTCAAAAATAATTTATTTTTCATTGAAAATCACTTTGGAAAAATCCCCAAAAATTCCAAAAATTCACTTTACTCATGTTATCTAACGTATCAAAATTCCAGACCCAATTTCTCAATATATTTTCCAAAATAAGTTTATAAACCCAAATAACCATATTATCCTACATCCTAAGAGTATATATACAAAATATCTGATTTTTAAATCTTATTCCCTTTATTCGATTCAGATGTAGGTCCAAAATAATTTATGTCTTAAAACCGAGTCGACCAATCCAACCTTTTTACCCAATTGGTCTGGTAAGCAGCTAAGAATTGTAGGATGTTGGTATCTAAACTACGTCCTAGAATCTACTTTTTATTTAGACACTCTGAGGGAAAGACTTTTATTTGCCGACCCAATAACATCAAATTGTTTTTCACTCCCTAGATGTTAAAATAAAAGGACACATTTTAATAAAACCAAATTTATTAAACCATTCTATTATAGTAATTTTAATTTTAAATTCATTGATTTATCCACTCTTTATTTGAAATAATTTATTATTTTTGAAACTTAGGAGCCAAATACCCGGTTTTTATTTCAAAAATCTTATTGAATGATAATTTATTTTTAACCCTTAGAAAACCCACATATAGCCTGAGTAACTCAAAAATGATATCAAGGAACTGGGTACTACTAATAATATTATATATCCATTTACGAAGAAGGGTAATAGTTAAGAGAAGTGTTTATCATCCGAACACATGTCCTGCAAACTTTAGTCACTATCGAATCACTCGAACTAGTTAATCAAATGAAAAAAAAATACTTCTTTCAAATCCCTTTTTGAAACAATATTATATACATATTTCCAACTAAATAGTTTTTAACAAAATATAGTTATCATCTACTTGCTTTGGATTCATTCGGATTCGAACTTGTTTGATTGTACAATTAGATAGAGAATAATTTAGTAAGTGTCCCTTCACATCCACTGAAGCAAACATCCGATTGTCACATAAAAGATTATTCCGATCCTCAAAAAATAGATTGAGACTCATTCCTCAAACAATCCAAAGAAAAATCTTACTCTCAAATTTCCTTTCAAATTATTTATACCTTAAAGTATTTTTAAGTAAGATTATTACTACTTTTCCAAGAATCGTTTGAAAACTTTATCAAAGCCACTAGATTTAAATTTTCTAAAAAGTCATCTTATTTCCAAATATATTTTATAATCCTAATTTATAAAGATCAACTTTTATAAAATCATCTAAAATATTTCTCTTAATAGACACCTTTTATTAAAATCAAATTTTAACCCAACATTATCACCAAACGGCTTATAGTCAAACTGTGAAACTTAATTCACAAGTTGCCTGATTCAATGTTCCCACAAATTCTACCTACCCATCCTATACTTAAAATGAAAAATAATACTAATATATTAGAAAATAGTAAATTCCCAAAAATGGACGAGCATGACTTAATTAAATCCTATATGATAATAATTTAATATTATCAACTCCTAACAACAATAACATCATATATAACTATATTTTATTTTTTTTAAACCATTCCCTTATATATGAAAATATATATTCCTAGGTAAAATTATTTCATCTACCATATTTTAAAACAATATTTTGTCTATTGGACTTGTTCAAGTGTTTTGGAAATTCCTATTGATAATGCTGGCCAAACTATCGACCAGAATTCTTAAGACACTCAATAGATTAAACAACACAATATAAAAACATTTGTATACACTAACAAATATGCGCTCTTATATATAATATACTCTCAAACTTATCCTAGAGTCTCACTTACCCTATCCTTATTGAGTTTACCCCACCGGGGCAAAGGTTCTCGCTTAACCTTGCGCTTTGATACCAAGTGTAACAACCATTCTTTCTTACACCTAAAGACGACACTTAATACATCCTCGGTATTCGTGTGTCGATCATTTAAGTGTTCGAAAGATAGTTCATCTAGGGTGAAGAAAGAAAAATAAAGAACAAAATCTCACAAAACTTGACGAGCAATATATAACACGAACAAGTCTTTACAATAAAAGAAATCATCTTTATTTATATACAACATCAGAGACACTAACCTGTTATCAACCTAGATAGTTATAACAGCCTGTCCTTACAATTACTTATATATATGAAATAAACAAACATCAATGACAACTAACGGCGGAAGAATATAAGATACGTGAGTGTGTCTTGGAGAATCCAGCTCGTCTTCTGAAAGCTCCAAAGTGTCCAGCTAACTCTGGGAAAACATGCTCGGACCCGATCATTATATGAAAATAACACCCGGATTAGTCTGGTAAACCCATTGTGAGAAATTCAAATCATAAGGAATTTTGCTTGTTATAACTTTTAAAATCCTTTAAACTTAAAGGTATCTCAAAAGATCACGCCACACATAAACAAAGACGGGTTTTTACCATACGACAACCAAAGCATTTTTGTATAAAATACAATGCTATCATTATATTGTCTAGAATAAAAATACATATTAATCATAGCCTAAATTGTTACATTATTAAATTCCAGCATAATATGTACGCAATCAAATTCGAAGGCACTTATTGGAGAATTGATTCCAACTATGAAAGGGTAGGTGTCTTGTAACAACCCTGAATTTTGAACAATTTAAATTGAAAATATTTAATTTATTTTAGATATTTGAATGATGGTTTGACTTGAATTTCAAATTATCAGAATGAATCTGACGATTAAATTTTAAAATTTAATCTATTGAAGGTTGAATAAAAATTTGAATTTTCAGTATAAAGCCGATTAAAAATAATTTAAAGGTTTAGAAAATTCACATTGATAATACTGAAAATAATAGAAGCTTCAGAATTGAATTTGAAAGTGATTTTGTTCAGTTTTGAATTGTATCGTTTGAATCGATATTTGAAAATAGCCTTCCGAAGCACAGTCTCGGAATTCGATGAAACCAGTTCTATTAGATCCAGAATATTGAATTATTACCGGGTTTCAAATTTCTTATTTATCGGAGTTGTTGTGTGAATATACGACGTAAACGCGTTGAAATTTAAATCGAATTCAATTTAAATTTCTTAACAACCCTGGAATTTTTATAACAATGAAATTTTCGTCAATTGACGATTTAATTTGGTTGTTAATTGCTATTGGCATTTTAATGGGTTGTTGATTGCTGTTGGGTGTTATAATCGGTTGGTATTCTTTTCAAAAAATTAGTTAAGTGTTGTATGGGCTTTAAAATTTATGTTAGCCCACGTTTCTTTGTTGGTGGGTGGTACTTATCAAGGAAAATAGCCGGCCCCATTCATTATCTTCAAACCCTAAACCTAAAATCGAACAAAGAAATAAAAATGGCGGCTTCGTTATCTTCTTTCGCTCGTCTCCAAAAGCTAGGGCTCGTTTAAATCGAAGGCGGCCGACCTCAATAGCTCAGGCGATCGACGCTTCCTTCGTCTTGCTCGCGACTGCTTCAAGCGAAGGTGAGTAATATTATTTACTCACATCTAATTCGAGCTTCTAGTGATTCCTAGCTTGTTCCAATTTGGGATTTTTGTTGCTTGAGTAACTGATTTAATTTATCTCGGCATTCGACTTTGTTTCGAAGTTGATTTCGTTTGATTTTGGGTATATATATCTATGGATTTCGAAACCCTTGAATTTGTTCGTATTCATTCACTTGAATTCGAGTTTGTGTAAACATTATACATTTTGATCTCGGTCAAATTTTGTTTTCGTGAATTTCTTTGTTGACTTCTGTATACTTTCACGATTTCAATACTTCCATCTATTCATCTCGACTTGTTTGCGTCTGGTTTCGATTGAGTCCATTTGCATTGATTTTCTGTTACAAGTGCTTCATGATGTACTTGGCAAAATACACTTCCTTAGTTTTACTTAGGTCAGGTCTGCATATGTAAATTTTGTTTCAAGACATCATGTAGTTGCATTGTGTTGGTTTGCCTTTGTAAAGTGTACCATCTGGAGCTGTTATCTTATACATTCGAAGCTTACTTGTTTTCTGACTTGTGTTTTTCTTGTTCGACATGAAGTCTGATGCTTGAATTTGCAGTGCACCACTTCATATGTGCATGCTGCATATTCACTTGTTAGCATTTTGGACATCTTTAGATTTATGTATAGTCTGCACTTGCGTTCCACTGTTGTACTTGTGTCCATGTTGCTGTAGCCGTGAGCTATAGTCTTCACTGCACCCACATTATCCTTGTTTGTGCATGCTGCAATCATAGTGACGGTTTGCGATGTTGTTTCATTCATTTTGTTGCACTGCCTCACCACTGTTGTAAGTGTTCTTTGATGTTGAACTGCATACTTCTTTTGGGCTTCGGCTTTGAAACATTTTCAATGCTTGGCCCCCTTCAGTTTCGTTATCTCTGGGGCAGTTTGTTCATTAGAGTTTGTAGATTGCTACTGCTGCTTTGTTTGTAGTTGTGTTGTCGTTACCAGACTTAAATTGTACCCTTTTTCATGTCTTCTGGCCACTGTTGTTAACGTTAAAAAGTGAACGCTAACACCCGGTGTGTGTAATAGAATCGTGAAAGCACCACCCGTGTGACGGGAACAGAATTTAAGTAGTAAACTGGCAGAAAAGTAGTAAAAGACAGCAATTTATAGTGGTTCGGCTTGAGATTAAGCCTACGTCCACTTTGAATCTCTTTATTTCTGAATTCGGTTACAAATCGGTACAAATCTCTTATCAAAACAGTACAACTTGATCAAAAGAAACAATCTTGAATACTAGCTCAATCTTCGTCGATGAAATTCGATGAATCCATGTTGGATGTAAGGGATTATCTCTTGAAGATTGTTGTAGCGTCTTGAATGTTTTAGGATCTTTGATTGCTGGATGAGTGGAGACTTCGACGGAGTAACGGCGCTTGAAGAAATGAATTACCAAAAGTCCCCGTGATGTTGGAAGTGGTGGGGTATTTATAGGAGCTGATTTGGATTCGGAAAAATTGCCTAAGTCTTAGGTCGCGTACGACCTTAGTTAAGTCGTAGGTCGCGAGCGACCTAAGCTAGGTCGCAGTCTCCTTGCGGCTTAAGAGATCAGCTGGTGAAGCAGTACTTGGCTTTATTTGATTAAGTGGTAGGTCGCAGGCGAGTTAAGGAATAGCTGTGGGAGTTCTAAGTCGTTGAAGCCTTAGCTCGTTAGCCTCTTATGTCGTAGGTCCCTTAGGTCGCAAACTTCTCCCAAGTCCTTAGGTCGCAAGGTCTTCTGATAGTTAGGTCGTAGACTCCCCTAGGTCGCAGAGCCTCCTTCAACAGTTAGGTCGCGACATTCTTTAGGTCGCTATGTTTTTAGGTCGCTAAGTTTCCTGCTGTTAGGTTGCAAGCTCCTCTAGGTCGCGAAGCTCTCTGTTGTTAGGTCGCAAGCCTTTCTATCCTTAGGTCGCGAAGTTCTTCTGCTGTTAGGTCGCGAAGCCTTCTGCTGTTAGGTCGCGAAGCTCTCTGCTGTTAGGTCGCGAAGCTCTCTGCTGTTAGGTCGTGAAGTTCTTCTGCTGTTAGGTCGCGAAGCCCCCTGTTCTTAGGTCGCGAAGCCCCTCTTAGGTCGCTAAGTTCTAGGTCGCTGAGATAATGGAATTAACATTTGCCCCTCGAGGCATATGACTATGCCATAGGTCGTATGCTTCGACTCAACCCTGCTAAGTCGCGAACGACCTAGAACTTGCACGCCTGTTCGCCTCCCATTCTCAGTTTCATATAAATTGGTTAGGTCGCACCTTCTTCCTCACCTTACTGTTCTGAGCCTCCATCGCCATTAACGATTTTTCGATCTTCCAAAGACAAACTCGACTCATTCAATTGACGATTCTTTCTCACTAATCATAATTCGTAAGTGGATCGACCTTTATTCGTCCATAGTCACTGCTTTGATCACGAATCGTTGTTACTTGTCCTAAGCCTAATTTCATGCATCATGCTTTCTGTACGGTAGTCTCAATTGACTTTCATTTGCCATTTGACGTGTCGGGGTGATTTGCGATCATACGAAAGCTTTTACTATGGATCTGTAGGGTTTGCCATTGATTTGCTAGTTAATCGGTGGTACGTTGAGGTAGGATGAAGGGGAAGATGAACTCCTTTCGAACTGGCAGTATTGGGTTATTGGACCCAATATGATGTTGCTTGGAGAGGAAGTCAACAACCTATCAGATTTGAATGACCTAAGAGTTAGGTCGCGTGGGAACGCTTAGCGACCTAAGCCTTTGCGATCTGACAACATTTGCGACCTAGAGAATCTCCAACCTAAAAACAATTGTGCACGGCCTAGGACTTAAAGAAAATTGCCTCATCTTAATCCATTCAACTGCAACGCGCGACTTACAGAAAGCTTGACCCATGATAGGTCGCTGAACGACCTAATACTTGGACAAATTTTCATAGCCCTGAACTTTTAACCTGAACAACTTAACATAGGAACGCTGCAACCTGTGTTAGGTCGTAAGCGACCTAACACTTAGAATTTTTGAGCAGAACTTGACTGATTTTCTGAATTTGAATTGTTTTGGACTTTGTACTTCTTTTCAGATTGCCTCAACTTTAATGCTGATAACCTGTTTAGAAGCAACATTCACAGAAAAATGGGACGAATATACTGCTATTGATTGCCCACATCAAACAACAGATTAGTTGACAAAGAATATCAAACTTAAATGAACTTCGTGAATGAAATGCTGTGAACTAACAAATCTAAGTGAAGTATTAAAGCAAAATTGAAATGATCAACTAAAGCTGATTTATTTGCATCAACACAACACTATTCTTGGACTTAAGATATGAAGCCCTGAAACTTTATAATCGACAAGTATCATTTAGTTTAGTTTCATTTACATTTTCTTGTTATTGTATTAGTTTTGCACAACACTTCGCTCTTTTTAGGAAATGTGCACCTTAATATTTGATCGTCCAGTTCCTTGTGTAGAATGGAATCTCAACAGGAAGACTTGGGAATAGCCGGAGAAGCTTTTCCAATTGCTACTCCACTAAACGACCCTCCGGAAAGGACTCCTACCACTCTAAGTCATAAAGTCTTCCAACAATTGTGCATCCAATTTGGCATTGCCGAAGCAGATGCTTTACTTCCTGGGTCAAGCGACACTGCTGACAGGCCGCCTCTTGGCTTTGTTGCTGTGAACCGGCAGATGTGTTCGAGTGGAGCCATTCCCCCATTTAACGACTGTCTTCGAGAACTTCTCCTTCGGCTAACTATTTCTCCCTTTCAACTACACCCTAACGGATACTCCATCTTGCTGGGATTGTGCGTGCTTTTCAGGAGAACGTTGGACCGTTTTCCCACTTTTGACGAAATTCGCTTCTTGTGTACATTTGCAAAGAACAAAGACCATCCCTCTATCATACTTGTGAGGAGTGCCAGGAATCGTAAACTAATTCTGGACTTGCCTGAAAATGCCCATGGATTCTTGACTCAATTCTTTTACGTTCGCTGTCCTCCGGGATTTTATGCCATCTGGAGAGTCGGAAGTAAGATTACCTTTTACCGATTCATTTTCTAGATTTTTCAGAATTCGAACCGTCAAATGCTTAATTCCATTCTTTCTTTGTGCAGCACTTCCTTCTCTTCTTCGAGATGCCAGCCGCAAGTCGATTTTAGATACTTTGAGTGCCGTTGATGCTGAAGAGAGGAGTGCCAAATTCTTGCTGAAAGATGAATTTCTGCACCAGTTTGGTCTTTTACATCCTTCTAGATCGACTCAGATTCATGAAATTTCTAGTTCTGATGCGGAAACGTTAGTTGCTTCGGGCTCTCAAGCAGAGGCCTCGAATGCCCCATCTTCTGTAGAAGAAATTGCATCAAAAGCACCCGTCGTAGAGGCTGCTTTGATAAAATGTTCCGCATCCATCGATGTTGTAGGGTCAGCCAGCAAGTCGGCACTTGCCCCAATTATTGAGGAGGAAGAGAATCCTCGAGTTTCTGAGAAATCAATTGATACGGAAGTTGAAAAGGAGAAGTCTGCTGAGTTCCAGGGTGATGACACTTTTGATGGCTTGAGCGATATCATGATAACTTCTCAAGAGCTTTTTGGGGATAATAATCCAAAAGTGACTTCTCCTGTTGTTGAAGCGACTTCCACCTTAAAACAAACCCTGACGCCTACTACGCTAGTCGTCTCTGTTTCCACACTAAAGCGTGGTCTGTAGTTTGACGCATGTAGCTTGCACGCCGCACACACTTAGGATTTTTCAGCACTTATAAGCATTTATCCTTTTTTTCTGGAAATTTCTAAACTTTACTTCTTTTCCGTTTTTCAGATTCTCCGATGGGATGTACCGACTCATACTACGACAACTTTCGGCACTACGGAGGGCGTGATTCTTACGATTATGGACGTTTTCTTCCCTCCCGCAAAGAATCTGACGAAGAGCGTGCAGCTAGAAAAGCTCAAGAAAGGCGTGCTTACGAAGAGCAGCAAAGAAGGAGAGACGATGACTCTCATAAAAGAAAATATCATGATGACAAAGGGAAAAAGCATGCTACCGATGACCCAAGTAAACGGGTTAAACTTGATGAGAAGGACGCGTCTGAAATTTCTGAAAAAACTGACGCTCCTATCCCTTCTGGTATTCCGGCCAGCTCTCCTCCTCTAAAGAAGTCTGATATTCAAACAATTATTAACAGGCCACAATATCAAGTTAAAGACGGCCCTCCAACGCTTCAGAGCCAATTTCCAAATTGGTGCCTAAAAGGAGTGCGCTTTGACTTGGATTTGGTTCCAATTGATAAGCAAGACATGTTTAAAATTCTTGACGCGGTCAGACTTAATATCGAGAGGATGTCGCAATGGCAGAAACTTGTCGACGAACTCCAAAGGGTTAACCACATAAATCTTGAGGCGATGATGACCATGGAGAATGATAAATCAGAATGGGACAAATGGTGCAAGCAACATGATGCGGAAATGAAAAGCATTGCAGATGACAACGCAAAGCTTGCATCTGAAGTCAAGCGACTAAAGGAAGATCTGGCCTCATCATCTGCATCGCACACTCAAAAGGAAGAAGTCTTTCAGAAGCAAGTGCGGGACGCACATGCTGCGCAAAGGGACGCCGAAATGAAGCTTGCAGCTGAGTAGCACATAACTGAGAAATATCGCACAGAAAATACTGGTCTGCGGGGAACAATTGTGTCCCAAAATGCAGAGATTGAGATGCTGAAAGCTAAGCTTCTTAAAGTCGAGAAGGAGCGTGATGACGCGGTCGCTGGACAAGTTGCGGCCGAAGAGTCTCACGACGCAACTAAAGCTAGCATCGATTCTACTCTATTTGACTTCTATATGCACAGCGTTTTGGGCCGTGGCAGCCTTTCCTTCTTGGGTCCCAAATATGAGATTACACTTGCTGAAGTTTGGGAGACCATACTTGATACATTTGCCGGTTATGCGGAAGCAGACCTTGTAGCGCTTTATCTAGACGATGAAGCACGTGATGCGCTTATTAGAGGCAAAGAGCAACTTGCCGAAGCTAGAGCCGGGACAGCGGTAGAGGAACATCCAGAAGAGACATCATCACTTCCTGCCCCTGTCCATACTTCAACTTTGACTGATGTTGATATCATCGGTTCTAGCTCTCAATCACCACTTGCTGCAAAAGATGCTGAAGCTAAACTCGATACTTCCGAGACTCCTCTTTCCCAAATTGAAGAGAAGAGCCAGGAAGAAACTGAGGCTGATAAATATGAAATTGAACTTGCGAAGCCAACTCCTCCAGGTAACTTTGGCGAAGTTCCGGGTCTAATGAACCAGTTATTTGATTTAACCGAGTTTGATGACCTTCTTACTTGTTACTTGAACTTTGGTGAACCGATACCTTCTCTATTTTCGGAAGATGTTGATTTTAACTTCTTTTCTTCTACAGCGGAGGCACCAAACACTGCACAAGTTTCCACTCCTTCAGTTGCCGTCCCTCCATCTTTACAGGCTACTCCTCCTTCCGCTTCCCAGCCGGGATCACAGGCAGAGAAAATCGAAGCCCTTCAAGGCCTGGATGATCCGGCAGGTTCGCAGGAACAGAAGGCGGAGGACCTTGAAGACGTCGAGAAGACTCCGGAGCAGTCCCTTGATGATGACACGAAGCTTTCAACACTGCTTGCTACTCCGGGGAGCGAATCTTCTTCAAAGAGGAAGGGGAAGCGTGGCATAAGGAAGAAGAAGATTAGTGCTTCAACTGGGGACGAAGCAGAAGTTGATCCAGCCGCGCCTTTTCCTCCTTCTGCCCCGACCCGTCCACAACGGCTCCAAAAACTAATCATTAGGCCGGGGAAAGGCTCCAAAGGTGGCAAGAAGAAGGAATAACAAGCTAGATTTTCTACTCCTTACTTTTGCTTTTTGCATGTATCGACCGGGGATTATGCGGGTACCGGTACCTGCTTTTACTTTTTGAGATATCTACACATGTAAAGAATTTTCATAGTACTAAATAAAACAATTATTTTACTTGTACAAACTCTTGTGTATGTGAGAATGCATCTGTTTTTTATTTTTGGTGTGGAACAAACGATTCTTTTTACTTGTGCAAATTTTTTGTCTGCGTTTGAGAATGCATTTATTCCACATCATCTATTTTTCATGATATTGTGATGAACTCGCGGTATGTTGCTTGTATATTACTTTGTTCATGTAACTGAATCGTATAGTATTGCCCCCATACCGCAAGTGCATTGCAATATTCCAAGCTTTTTCAAGACTGATACTCTTATTCCAGAGAATAACTATTCCACTTTAAAGGGAAGAATCATTCTGCTTTTAATAAAGTATATCTCGTCTTTCGAGAAATTTTTACTTTCTCTTTCCTTCTGAAGAACACTTCAACTTTTAGGGATGATCACTTTTATTTGTTAAAAGTGAATTTTCCTACGCAGTGAAATGAGCTTCCGAAGAAGGTTTTGATTTTGTGCCCCAATAAAGGGCTTATTTTTGGTACTTCAAGCAAGGTGAAGTGCGCCTCTGAAGAGGTTTTTTGAAGAGAAGCGATTTTGGTCTCCGAAGAGAAGCAATTTTGGTCTCCGAAGAGAAGCAATTTTGGTATTTCAATCCTGGTGAAGTGGGTCTCCGAAGAGAAGCATTTTGCACTTCTACCCTGGTGAAATGTGCCTCCGAAGAGGGCTTTTTATTTTATGCTTCAAGCATGGTGAAGCGTGCCTCCGAAGATGGCTTATGCCTCCGATGAGGGCTTGTGCCTCCGAAAAGGGCTTTTGATTTTGTGCTTCAAGCATGGTGAAGCGTGCCTCCGAAGATGGCTTGTGCCTCCGAAGAGGGCTTGTGCCTCCGAAGAGGGCTTGTGCCTCCGAAAAGGGCTTTTGATTGCCTGGAAGTTACTTTCTCATGGTCGGCGGGGTCCACGGGGCGGATGCAAGTTGCTTGATTGGATGTTTGTTTGCACAAACGATCGCAATTAATCTAACAAAATGCCCCTTTGGTAGTCCAACCGATCTTTTTGATTGAGGAAAGCCCTCCCATTTATTGGCGTGCCTCGTTAGAGGGCTTTGGTTGGTTGGTGTGCCAGGTAGGTTGCGTCTCAGGGGCGAGTGGATCCACGGGACGAACGTAAGCTATCTGATCGGATGCATCACGACCAATTAGCGAGGGTCCTGTTCCTTCTGCTTGGGAAGGCGTCCCTTTAGTGGATCTTCCGGCCTTCCTGTTGAGAGGCATACCTCCCTTTGTCCGCTTCTTTATTTGCTTGGCAACTTTCTTTCATCATCTGCCCATTAGCGATTTCTCATTATCTTTCCCAAGCACATCTTCTTTCCTTTCACAAGTAAATTGCTTTATCCGAAGGAGTGGACTTCACTGTTGAATGACTTCACGAGACGAACGCGAGTTATCTAGTTGGATGTCTATTCATAACGACAATCTCAACTAGTGAACAAAGGTTCGTCACGGTGGAGTTGCCAACTTTTATGTGAAGTTTTCCTTGCATAGGATTTGAGTTTGGAATTTTTGTCGCTTGGTTTTCGTGTAATAGCTGATTTATAGAGGTCGCTTAGCTTTGTGATGAGCAAGCATTGTTTTGATGTCCTGCAATTTTGAATTGACATTTTAGCAATACATTTAAAGTATTTATATATCGAAATAAAACATGCATTATGAAATAGTAAAGAACACAAGATTTATAGTGGTTCAGCCAAGAATCGGGCCTACATCCACTTTATAGCTTTCATTCATTCACACTGATTTACAATATATTACAATACAACTGATACATTCATCATTATTTTACAATTTTGAACCAAGCTCTTTCTTTCAAGTAAAATAAGGACGTAAGTGGCTGCTGTTCCAGGCTCTTGGAATTGGATCTCCTTCAACAGTTACGAGTTTGAATGTGCCATCAAGAAGTTTAGTGCCTATGACATATGGTCCTTCCCAGTTTGGCCCAAACACACCAGCTGCTGTCATGATCCTTTTCAAAACCAAGTCTCCAATCTCAAAGCTGCGTTGGCGAACCTTAGAGTTGAAATGCCTGGCAACTCTCTACTGATGAGCTGAAACTCTGAGCCTAGCTTCTTCTCTTTTCTCATCAAGAAAATCAAGTGCTTCAAGTTGCAGTTTCTCATTTTCAGCTTCGTTGAAATGAACTCTTCTATGTGAAGGAACTTCTACTTCCACTAGAATCATTGCCTCTGATCCGTATGCCAGTGAAAATGGAGTGTGCCCAGTCGCAGTTTTGTGAGTAGTTCTGTACACCCATAGTGCTAATTGAAGCTTATCAACCCAACCACCTTTTGCTTTTTCGAGTTGCTTTTTGATAGTTGACTTGATGATCTTATTAACTGCTTCCACTTGCCCATTTGCCTGCGGATGAGCCACTGCTGAGAAGCTTTTTCGAATTCTGAACCGTTTGCAAAAATCCTGGAATTCTTCACTTTCAAACTGAGTATCGTTGTCTGTGATTATCTTCTGTGGCACACCATATCTGCAAATGATATTCTTCGTTACAAAATCTATCATCTTTTTAGAAGTGATGGTGGCCAAAGGTTCAGCTTCAGCCCATTTGGTGAAATAATCAACGGCAACAATAGCATATTTAATCCCTGATTTAGCGATCGGTAATGGTCCAATCAGGTCTATTCCCCAAATGGCAAATGGCCATGGGCTGACCATTTGTGTGAGTTCGGTGGAAGGTGCTCTTGGGATTTTTGCAAATCTTTGGCATTTGTCACACTTCCTGAAGTAAGCTGCAGCATCTCGATTAATATCCGGCCAGAAATACCCATATCGGAGAATTTTCTTTGCAAGTGTTTGACCACCTGAATGGTCTCCACATTCTCCCCCGTGCACCTCTGCTAAGATTGTCTTGGCTTCTTCCTTAGTTACACATCGGAGTAGTGGGATTGAAAATCCCCGCCTGTATAATCGGCCATCTTGAATTATATACCTCGATGCTTTTCTCAATAATTTTCGACGTTCCTTAGAACTTTCTGGCAGGGAACCACTGAGTAAGTATTCTTTGATTGGAGTCATCCATGATTCATGCTCTTGAGACGTAGTCATAATCCAATCAACATCCATTTCATCAATGCTTGGAGCTGACAAAACTTCTACAGGAACTAATCCTAGTAACTGAGCTTCTTCGGAACTTGAGTACTTTGCTAAAGAATCTGCCTTCATATTTTCCTCTCGGGGTATGTGGCTTATTGAATAGTGATCGAAATCATTGAGGAGTTCAGAAGTTTTTGTCAAATATGCAGGCAAATTTCCTCCTTTGGCTTGAAATTCTTTCTTCACCTGGCAAACAATAAGCTGAGAATCGCTGAAAATCTGTAACACTTTGATGTTTAGTTCCTTGGCGATTTTTAAACCGGCAATAAGGGCTTCATATTCTGCTTCATTGTTTGTCGAAGGGAATTCTAGTCTCAATGCATAACATAGTGATCGTCCTTCGGCAGTTTCGAGCACAACTCCTGCCCCAGAACAATAATCATTTCTCGAGCCATCAACATACAACTTCCACTGTATCGGAATGCAGTCAGTTGTTTCTTCCTTGATGTCACCTTTGTCAGTGGACTCTGCAATGAAATCTGCTAAAGCTTGTCCGTTAATTGCTCTTCGGGGATGGTAAGTGATGTCATATTGGCTGAGTTCTATGTTCCACTTCAAGAGACGACCCGAAGTTTCAGGACGATACAGGACTTGCTTTAGAGGTTGATCAGTTAGGACCTTGATAGGATGAGATTGAAAATAGGGCCTCAACTTCCTGGAAGCGATTAACAAACAATAAGCAAGCTTTTCTATCATTGAATAATTCATCTCTGCCCCAGTGAACCGTTTACTGATGTAATAGACCGGATGCTATATTTTCATATCTTCCCGTACAAGTGCTGCACTGAGGGCGTGAGATGAAATTGCTAAGTAGATGAAAAGATCTTCACCGTCAGTAGGCTTGGAAAGAACTGGAGGTGTTTCCATGTGATGAATTAGTTCATTGAAAGCATTCTGGCATTCGGGAGTCCATTCAAAATTTTTCTTTCCTTTCTTTAAAGCATCAAAGAAGGGAATGCATTTGTCTGTGGCCTTGGAGATGAAGCGACTAAGAGCGGCAACTTTCCAATTGAGACTTTGCAATTCTCTCTTTGTTCTAGGGGCTTTAACTTCTCTTAAAGCTGTGATTTGAGCAGGATTGGCCTCAATACCCCTAGCGCTTACGATGTAACCCAGGAATTTCCCAGACTCTACCCCGAATGAACATTTCAATGGATTGAGCTTCATTCCGTACTTTCGAAGAATTGCAAACATTTCCTCCAAGTGTCCCATGTGATCTACAGCTTTCTTTGATTTTACCAACATATCGTCGACATAAACTTCTATGGTTCTACCAATCTGAGGCTTGAACATTGCATTGACGAGTCTTTGGTAGGTTGCCCCAGCATTTTTCAATCCGAAAGGCATAACTTTGTAGCAGTAGAGACCCACATCTGTGATAAAGCTTGTGTCTTCCTGATCTGGTTCATTCATCATAATCTGATTGTATTCGGAGTAGGCATCCATAAAAGACAACAACTCATGTCCAGCCGTCCCATCTACCAGTTGATCGATTCTAGGAAACGGGAAGCAGTCTTTGGGGCAGGCTCTGTTTAGATCTGAGAAATCAATGCATACTCTCCACTTTCCATTTGCCTTCTTATCCAGTACTGGATTTGAAACCCAATTTGGATAAGTGGATTCTTTGATGAAATTATTCTCCATGAGACGATCTACTTCTTCCTTTAAAGCTGTTGACCTCTCTGGACCTTGAGTTCTTCGTTTCTGTTTTACTGGTGTGAATTTCGGATCGACATTCAGAGTGTGAACAGCAATTGTTGGAGAGATTCCACACATATCAGCATGACACCAAGCGAACATGTCCAGATTTGCTTTTAGAAATGATATCAGTGTGTTTTGAACTGTTGTACTTAGTTGCGAACCCACATTAAGTACTTTGTTTGGGTCTTTGTAGTCGACATGTATTGGTACCATAACTTCCACGGGCACCACTCTATTCTCCTCTGCACTGGATTTTCTGGGGTCCATTTCTCGCCTTGCACCACTATGCTCACCAGTGCAGGGACCACCCTGTATTTGCTATAAGGTTGGGTTTTTGATGCGGAGGGGAGCTGCCGCATCTTTACCCATTTCTCTCTTTCTGGCTTCTCGAAGCTCTATAAGATAACATTCGCGTCCAGCATTTTGATCTCCCTTGATGACACCAACACCATTTTCTGTAAGAAACTTCATAGTTAGGCACCACGGGGCCAAAATGGCCTTGAATGCAGCTAGAGTTGGCCTGCCTAGGAAAGCATTGTGGGCAGAAAATCCATCGACAATTACAAAGGTTTGCTTGCGAACTACTCTTTTCTGCCCTTCCCCAAGTTCCACGAACAACTCGACAGTTCCGATTGGTTGTTGTGGTTCCCCAGTGAAACCAACAATCTTTTGTGACGAAGCTTGAACGTCAGTCATTGGGATCTTCATCTGGTCAAATGTTTTCTTGAAGAGTATGTTGCAGGAAGCACCGCAATCAATGAGCACTCGTCTTACTATTGCCGTTCCAATTCCTGCAGAGATAACCAAGGGATCTATGGTGGGAGCTTCAATACCAATAGAATCCCTAGCTTTGAACATAATATCATCGTCTGAAATCTTTTGCTGTTTCAGGGGTGCAGCATTTTCTACAGCAAAAACATCTTCCTCTGCTGGGATGTATTTTAAAGCATGAGCATATCGTTCCATTTCACCCCAGCTTCTGCCCGCTGGGTGTGGGCCCCCCGTAATCACATTGATAACGGGCCTCTCAGATTCTTGTGCCGTAGTACCTTTACCTGAACCTGATGGCTGAGTAGGGAGTTGCTGCCCCTGAGTTGACGAAGATGGGTCACTTCTGTTCTTCTTGACATACTGTTGCAGCTTGTTTTCCCTCAATAATTCCTCAATTAAGCTCTTTAAGTGACGACAGTCATTGGTATCATGACCGGGTTGGTTGTGAAAACGGCAGAACTTTCCATTTCTCATAGCGCCCTTTCCCGGTTTTATCTCAGCTGGTTTGGGATAATCCACAACATCTTTGGTGGCGAAGAAGATATTTTCCAGAGTGTTAGTCAATGGAGTGAAATCTGAGGGTTTGAAGAAGCGAGGTTTCTTTGTATCCTTTTGTTTCTTCCCCTCGTGATTTTCCCTTTTCTAACCTCCGGAATCTTTTTTTTCCGAAGCGGCAGTATTATTTTCCTCCGTTGCTGCCATCACCTTCATCGATGCTGGAAGATTTTCCAAGCGTATGAATTCATCAGCTTTCTTGTAGAATTTCTCGAGAGAGTTTGGCTCTTTCATCTTCAGCCATTTTCCAAATTCGCTCGATTTGTCGATAGCACGCATCAAATAGGTCAAGATCATTCGTGGCTCTGCGTTATCAACTTCTGCCAGAGCTATATTGAAACGGTTCAGGAACGATTTAATAGGTTCTCCCGGATTCTGTTCAAGACTGGACAATGACATTATGTCTTTTGCCTTTGAAGCGTATAGCCTGAATTGCTCTTT
This sequence comes from Allium fistulosum, assembly GCA_030737815.1. Classification (NCBI taxonomy): domain Eukaryota; kingdom Viridiplantae; phylum Streptophyta; class Magnoliopsida; order Asparagales; family Amaryllidaceae; genus Allium; species Allium fistulosum. Next base: position 414,454,506 of record CM060907.1, on the reverse strand, counting down.
GAACTTTCGGGTCAGATCGGAAAACTGATCTACTGATTGGACAGGAAGCTTAGTAAACCAGAGAAGTGCTACTCCTTCCAAATAAACTGGGAAATATCGGCACTTTATTTCGTCTGTTGCTCTTGCGCCGGTCATGTGCCAGTCGTATTTATACAAGAACTGATTTGGATCACTCGTTCCCCGATAAGCAGGAGTGGTGGGGGGAACAAATTTCCTAGGAAATTCAGCCTTTAGAATCTTCTCGGTAAACGGAGTTCTACTCGGTGCGAATCCCCATTCGCTCTCATCTTCATCCCTCTGCATGCTCTCCTTCATTATTAGCTTGATCATGCCAGAAAGATATTCCTCGTTGTTCAAAGATTTGGTGGAATAGACCTCGGCCATTTTCTCAGAAGTCTGTCCGGGCAGATGTTCACGGAAAATCGGCGATGGCCTAGATCCTTCAGCAGCACCTGATCCTCCTTGAGGAATATTTTTTTCTTCGGAGTTGCGAAGAGCATCAGCGATGTTTTCTTCATTACCCACTGGTCTTTGATTGGCGCCGAGCAGAGCGTTCAGTTTTTCCATCATCAGATTGTTTTGAGTTTCAATCTGTTGGTATAGTCCAGATACAGCAGCGTCTAGCTCCTCTCGCGTCACCCCAATGCTTGGAGCCGCATGACTCGGTGAAATAGAAGTGGCGGTATTATCTTGCACATTTTCAGATCTGTCAGCCTTTCGTTTCCTTCCAGGAGCCATTATGTCTGATAAATTTCTGGTTTTGTAGGAAACTTTTTCAACAAACTTGTGTGAAGTAATAGTGAATGGTAGCCTGAGTTGGGTTCTCAGTGAAAGCACCAAAATGTTAACGTTAAAAAGTGAATGCTAACACACGGTGTGTGTAATAGAATCGTGAAAGCACCACCCGTGTGACGGGAACAGAATTTAAGTAGTAAACTAGCAGAAAAGTAGTAAAAGACAGCAATTTATAGTGGTTCGGCTTGAGATTAAGCCTACGTCCACTTTGAATCTCTTTATTTCTGAATTCGGTTACAAATCGGTACAAATCTCTTATCAAAACAGTACAACTTGATCAAAAGAAACAATCTTGAATACTAGCTCAATCTTCATCGATGAAATTCGATGAATCCATGTTGGATGTAAGGAATTATCTCTTGAAGATTGTTGTAGCGTCTTGAATGTTTTAGGATCTTTGATTGCTGGATGGGTGGAGACTTCGACGGAGTAACGGCGCTTGAAGAAATGAATTACCAAAAGTCCCCGTGATGTTGGAAGTGGTGGGGTATTTATAGGAGCTGATTTGGATTCAGAAAAATCGCCTAAGTCTTAGGTCGCGTACGACCTTAGTTAAGTAGTAGGTCGCGAGCGACCTAAGCTAGGTCGCAGTCTCCTTGTGGCTTAAGAGATCAGCTGGTGAAGCAGTACTTGGCTTTATTTGATTAAGTGGTAGGTCGCAGGCGAGTTAAGGAATAGCTATGGGAGTTCTAAGTCATTGAAGCCTTAGCTCGTTAGCCTCTTATGTCGTAGGTCCCTTAGGTCGCAAACTTCTCCCAAGTCCTTAGGTCGCAAGGTCTTCTGATAGTTAGGTCGTAGACTCCCCTAGGTCGCAGAGCCTCCTTCAACAGTTAGGTCGCGACATTCTTTAGGTCGCTATGTTTTTAGGTCGCTAAGTTTCCTGTTGTTAGGTTGCAAGCTCTTCTAGGTCGCGAAGCTCTCTGTTGTTAGGTCGCAAGCCTTTCTATCCTTAGGTCGCGAAGTTCTTCTGCTGTTAGGTCGCGAAGCCTTCTGCTGTTAGGTCGCGAAGCTCTCTGCTGTTAGGTCGCGAAGTTCTTCTGCTGTTAGGTCGCGAAGCCCCCTGTTCTTAGGTCGCGAAGCCCCTCTTAGGTCGCTAAGTTCTAGGTCGCTGAGATAATGGAATTAACAACTGTGTACTCCACTGTTGCATGTCTTGTTTTCAAATTTACTTCAAGTATTCAAGTGTACTTTCTGCATCGTTGACATCTTTGCTGTTTGGTTGAACTGATTATTCGAACTTCATATGCACATTTTTGAGGTTATCTTGCAGTCTGTTTGACATACTTCAAGTGGCCTTCATATATATTTGTTTATGTCTTCACTGCATAGCTTTTAACTTAAGTTGCATTCCTTGATTCCAGTTGTACTCGGTCATTTGAGGCATTGGGTCTGCATACATGTGCTTTGATGCTGTTTGATTTATTGATGTTTTGCATTTGAGTTGAGTCATGACAACCATGGCTTGACCTTTGCATTTTGTTTGTTGTTGGGTGCCTTCTTGAATTTTTGCAGTTTCACTACTGCCACAGTAACTTGAACAGGTTATGTTGTTTTAAGTCACTACTTATGTATATATACATATGTATGCATTGAGGCAGTTGCATGTGTTTACAGGTTTTCCCCTGTTTGGATTTGTTTTCGAATTCACTTGAGTTGAATCCGGTACTTTGGGTTTGACCTTGTGTTCGTTTGTGAATTTTCATTATGCACATTGTCCAGGTCTGTCTACTTTGACCATTGAGGCTGTGGCATTGATATTTGAATCTTCATTTGATTTTTGATTCATTGATCTTTTGCGTATTTCATATGCCGTATTGGCGAGGCAGTGCACGCGTGCGTGTACTGCAGCCAATCAGAATTGATGTTTTAATTGATGTTTTCTATTGCTGGAATTGTTTATGTTTCAAATTCAATATATTTTGAATCGTATTTTGATTTGGTTTAAATTGATAATTTTTGTTATTAATCGCCGTTTTGGCAATTCCGTTCTTTTCTAAATCATCTTCATTTAAAAAAATAAAAAAAATCTTTTCATTTATCTTTGTTGATGATTTGATTCTACTGCATTGTAGTTTAGCACTGTTAAGTATTATATTTACCATTATCCGATTTCTTTATTAAAAGGGTCGGATAGACGAGAATTATTGTGACTGTCGTCTATTTGATTATCTGATTATTATTGCCTCTATGCACTAATAACTGAGTTTGAATTAGACTGACCTGTGTATTATTTTCTTTTGAATGTAATACTCGGGTTAGACCGAGTGTTTTACAGCTTGAAGATTTTCGGGCAGCGAAGTTAGAGAGAGAGGGGAAACGCTCACTTTAGTTTGGGGATTTTGTATTTAAAGAAATATTCCATTGTGTAAATTTAATACATTGTATAAACTCTGATATTTGTAAAAAGAAAGAAAAAAAAATTTCTTTTTGTTGTGAAATATTATTATTATTCTGTGATTCTGTGGCTGATTCTGTTTAAACTCTATAAACTAAATGACAATCCGTCATTTTGAACGTTTCAAGTTGGTTTAATTACCGACTAGGGGCAGTCAAAAGGGCGGGATGTTACAAAGTGGTATCATAGCTTTGGTTTATACAAAGCTTAGTTTATGGCGTTTAATATGAATAGTTACTAGAATCACTTTAAAGAAAGCGTTTTTCAAATCTAAAGAAGTATAAAATCATTTTTTTAAAATAAAAGGTATTCTGAAAATTCAAATCCTTTTCGGAAATTCCCCTCTTTAAATTTAGGTTTGCGATAGTTTCTCTTCGGTAAGGTCTCCTTAGATTTGAGTCCCGATCCTTCGAAAACCCATTATCTAATTGCTGAGATTTATGAAAAATAAAATATAAGTTAAGTGAATTAATGAATTGGTTTAAATCAAATATTTTGAATATCTCCAAAGTAATAATTGGGAGATAAAAAGACATGCCAATTTAGTTATAGCCAAAAAGGGATCATTGAACTATAACTTGGGAATTTGATTCTGAATTCTTTTGAAAATTTAAGTTTTGTTTTGGATAAATAAAATTGAATATGAAATAAAGATCTTTAACTTAAGAAAAGTTAAATTGAATTGAGTTAGCATTAATAAATATATGATTTGAAATTTAACTAAAGGAAAGTTAAATAAATTGAACTAGATTAGATAAATTATTGAAATGGAAATTTAAACTTAAAAGATAAGTGATTATATAATATGAATTGGGAAGTTTAAATTAATAAGTTGTATAACTTATAAAATGAGAAAATTTAAGTAAAACCAATTGTTAAAATGGTTAAACAGTTTTGTTAAGTAAAACAAAATCCGAATTTTGAATAGTGATATTAATTTGACTTTAGTAAAAGTTAAATAAAATGACTTTAGAATTGAAATCTAAGTTAAGTTAAATAAAATAGAATTTCAAATAAATTAGAGACGAACTTAAGTTGTATAGTGAAAATAAATGCAAGTGAAGATAAAATGAAACATAGCTTAAGTAATGTTGAATGAGGTTGAATTTGATATCAAAATGAATTAATAAAGTGAAGTAATGAATATGAATTTGAGGTATATAAAGGAAATTCAACTTTAATTGTAAAAGTGAATTAGCGAATAAACATGAATTAGAAATGTTGTTGTTAAGAGTTGAATAAAACTTAAGTTAAGAAGTTGTGAATATAGTGAATATTAGAATTCAATCTGAATTAGAATATAAACCAATTGAAATTAAATGTGTTAAACCAAATTGAATGTAAGAAAAGTAAATAAAATTTGGTTATGTTGAATGTGCACTGGTTGTTAGATGGTTGCTAGTTGATTGTATAGAAATTCATTAAGTGTTAATGAAATTGAATTAATGGAAATTGGAAGCTAAGTAATTGAATTCAAATTGAAAGATAAGTAAATCTAAATAGAATCAAATTTGATTTGAATTGAAAGCAAACTAACTTGAATATAAATTAGTGAAAGTAAACTAATTGAATATGAATGAATGTTAGTAAAATCCAATGTAAATGAATCAAATGTGATTAAATTGGAACCCAAGTCGATGAATGATTTACTAAAGAACTAGTTGATTATTTTGGAAATTGAAAGCAGATGCAAAGTTCAAATGGGATTTAGAATTTCAAATTTGAAGTTGTCAACATGATTATCCATAATAAATTTAATAGATTCAGTGATGAATTTAAATTTGAACATGTAGAGAATTAAGTTAAGTGGAAAACTTAATATTGAAAAGTTTGAAGTTGGTTTAAAACCAATATTGTGAAAAGTATGCGGAATTCAAACCATGAATTAAGTCGAAGTTGAAAACATTAAATGGGAAATTTGAACAATTAGTTCAACTTGAAATTTTTCAAAAAGATTGAATCTTGAGTTAAATTGAATTTAACTTCGACACCAAAAACAATATAAGTTGAGTTTTGAATTTCGGATGGTTGATTTGGATTGTATGTCTAACATTGTGAATTGATGACATAGCAATTGATCTCTATTAATATATATCTATTTGGTGGCGGAGAATTTATTCTCTTAGCAATATACACCCTTCTCTGAGACGTACGAGCTCATAGGTTATATATCGGTAGACATCAATTATGTGTTGGGAATTGACAAGGTAACGTGTAATCCAAATCGAATGTGAAGTCGATAATAAATTGAATTATAAATATGTATTGGGTTTGAAATATACTTAAATTTCCAAATCGACTTAGAGGAAAATTTTAAATCGGTAACGAGATGAAAAATTCAGGAATCCTCTATTTGTTATGGGTATGGGATATGTAGGTTTTCGGAACTTATATATGAGAATGTAGTAAATTCGAAAACCATCAGTTTGGAAAGTAATTGTTATGGAAATCTTATGTAAGTTTACATAGGTATGATATGTACGAAATATGAAATGAAGTACTATATGTATATGACATTATGTTTTCTAAACTGAGGATATGGAGAAGTACCTTCCATTTAGAATTTGAGAAGGTGTTGGAACTCGGTATGAGTGTCCATTTGAAATTCGTAGCTACGTAGAATTTCCATTAGTCGGAGTAACTATTTGAGTTGAAATCCCTCGTAATGGGATCATGTTGATAGGATCATATTGATTGATCATAATGTATGCTAGCATAATTCGAGAGGTGTGATACCTACAGTTACAAGCGATTCCACTGGGATAGTGGTGCAACCGCCGTGTAAACTGCGATCTAAATGCCATAGCAAAATTTGAGGGGCGAGATGCCTATGGTTACAAGAGATTCTACTGGGATAGTAGCGTAACCGCCGTGTGAACTACGATCTATGGCAACAACCATGGCGAAATTCAAGAGATGTGAAATCTACAGATTACAAGCGATTCTACTGGGATAGTAGCGTAACCGCCGGGTAACTGTGATTCATGGGGGAACGTGCTTTCCATATCCATTTTAAAAAGAATTTTGAAGTATTTTCACTGGGATTTGAAGCAAGTATATTTAGTACTTGGAGATTTTTAGTCCTGCGCCTGGCCAGCGTATGCCTAATGTCTGTAAGAACGACGATAGACTTGTTAAATTTCGAGTTAGTAAGTATTTTCAAACTGTAAATAGCAAATCAATAGTCTGAAATTAAAATTACATAATTCCAATCTAATAAACTAAAGAAGAAGATCTTTAAAATGTCTTGAAAGTCCACAGCTTTGGAAAAGATATAATATGCAAATCTCTAACATGAAGAATTCCAAGTTTAAATCTGAGTTTTGTAAGTCGAAAATTTTGGTAAAAGACTTTTGCGTTTTGATTGTAGAAATCAATGAACAAAGCTAGTGAGATAAAACAAATGGATTGAATCCTATATTTATTTATTTGTAATAAGTTTCGAGCTTAGTAAAATTGTGTAGGGTATAAGTATCGGAGGAATTTTAACAATCATTTTTCCTAACTTATAATTTCGGGACGAAATTCTTTTAAGGGAGGAAGATTGTAACGACCCTGAATTTTGAACAATTTAAATTGAAAATATTTAATTTATTTTAGATATGTGAATGATGGTTTGACTTGAATTTCAAATTATCAGAATGAATCTGCCGATTAAATTTTAAAATTTAATCTATTGAAGGTTGAATAAAAAATTGAATCTTCAATATCAAGCCGATTTAAAATAAATTAAAGGTTTAGAAAATTCACATTGATAATACTGAAAATAATAGAAGCTTCAGAATTGAATTTGAAAGTGATTTTGTTCAGTTTTGAAATTGTATCGTTTGAATCGATATTTGAAAATAGCCTTCTGAGGCACAGTCTTGGAATTCGATGAAACCAGTTCCATTGGATCCGGAATATTGAATTATTACCGGGTTTCAAATTTCGTATTTATCGGAATTGTTGTGTGAATATACGACGTAAACGCATTGAAATTTAAATCAAATTCAATTTAAATTTCTTAACAACCTTGGAATTTTTATAACAATAAACTTTTCGTCAATTGACGATTTAATTTGGTTGTTAATTGCTATTGGCATTTTAATGGGTTGTTGATTTGCTGTTGGGTGTTATAATTGGTTGGTATTCTTTTCAAAAATTTAGTTAAGTGTTGTATGGGCTTTAAAATTTATGTTAGCCCAGTTTTCTTTGTTGGTGGGTGGTACTTATCAGGGAAAATAGCCGGCCCCATTCATTATCTTCAAACCCTAAACCTAAAATCGAACAAAGAAATAAAAATGGCGGCCTCGTTATCTTCTTTTGTTCGTCTCCAAAAGCTAGGGCTCGTTTAAATCGAAGGCGGCCGACCTCAGTAGCTCAGGCGATCGACGCTTCCTTCGTCTTGCTCGCGACTGCTTCAAGCGAAGGTGAGTAATATTATTTACTCACATCTAATTCGAGCTTCTAGTGATTCCTAGCTTGTTCCAATTTGAGATTTTTGTTGCTTGAGTAACTGATTTAATTTATCTCGGCATTCGACTTTGTTACGAAGTTGATTTCGTTTGATTTTGGGTATATATATCTATGGATTTCGAAACCCTTGAATTTGTTCGTATTCATTCACTTGACTTCGAGTTTGTGTAAACATTATACATTTTGATCTCGGTCAAATTTTGTTTTCGTCAATTTCTTTGTTGACTTCTGTATACTTTCACGATTCCAATACTTCCATCTGTTCATCTCGACTTGTTTGCGTCTGGTTTCGATTGAGTCCATTTGCATTTATTTTCTGTTGCAAGTGCTTCATGATGTACTTGGCAAAATACACTTCCTTAGTTTTACTTAGGTCAGGTCTGCATATGTAAATTTTGTTTCCAGACATCATGTAGTTGCATTGTGTTGGTTTGCCTTTGTAAAGTGTACCATCTGGAGCTATTATCTTATACATTCGAAGCTTACTTGTTTTCTGACTTGTGTTTTTCTTGTTCGACATGAAGTCTGATGCTTGAATTTGCAGTGCACCACTTCATATGTGCATGCTGCATATTCACTTGTTAGCATTTTGGACATCTTTAGACTTATGTATAGTCTGCACTTGCATTCCACTATTGTACTTGTGTCCATGTTGCTGTAGTCGTGAGCTATAGTCTTCACTGCACCCACATTATCCTTGTTTGTGCATGCTGCAATCATATGTGACGGTTTGCGATGTTGTTTCCTTCATTTGGTTGCACTGCCTCACCACTGTTGCAAGTGTTCTTTGATGTTGAACTGCATACTTCTTTTGGGCTTCGGCTTTGAAACATTTTCAATGCTTGGCCCCCTAAAGTTTCGTTATCTCTGGGGCAGTTTGTTCATTAGAGTTTGTAGATTGCTACTGCTGCTTTGTTTGTAGTTGTGTTGTCGTTACCAGACATAAATTGTACCCTTTTTCATGTCTTCTGGCCACTGTGTACTCCACTGTTGCATGTCTTTTTTTCAAATTTACTTCAAGTATTCAAGTGTACTTGCTGCATTGTTGACATCTTTGCGGTTTGGTTGAACTGATTATTCGAACTTCATATGCACATTTTTGAGGTTATCTTGCAGTTTGTTTGACATACTTCAAGTGGCCTTCATATATACTTGTTTATGTCTTCACTGCATAGCTTTTAACTTAAGTTGCATTCCTTGTTTCCAGTTGTACACGGTCATTTGAGGCATTGGGTCTGCATACATGTGCTTTGATGCTGTTTGATTTATTGAAGTTTTGCATTTGAGTTGAGTCATGACAACCATGGCTTGACCTTTGCATTTTGTTTGTTGTTGGGTGCCTTCTTGAATTTTTGCAGTTTCACTACTGCCATAGTAACTTGAACAGGTTCTGTTGTTTTAAGTCACTACTTATGTATATATACATATGCATGCATCGAGGCAGTTGCATGTGTTTACAGGTTTTCCCCTGTTTGGATTTGTTTTCGAATTCACTTGAGTTGAATCCGGTACTTTGGGTTTGACCTTGTGTTCGTTTGTGAATTTTCATTGTGCACATTGTCCAGGTCTGTCTACTTTGACCATTGAGGCTATGGCATTGATATTTGAATCTTCATTTGATTTTTGATTCATTGATCTTTTGCGTATTTCATATGCCGTATTGGCAAGGCAGTGCACGCGTGCGTGTACTACAGCCAATCAGAATTGATGTTTTAATTGATGTTTTCTATTGCTGGAATTGTTTATGTTTCAAATTCAATATATTTTGAATCGTATTTTGATTTGGTTTAAATTGATAATTTTTGTTATTAATCGCCGTTTTGGCAATTCTGTTCTTTTCTAAATCATATTCATTTAAAAAAATAAAAAAAATCTTTTCATTTATCTTTGTTGATGATTTGATTCTGCTGCATTGTTGTTTAACACTGTTAAGTGTTATATTTACTATTATCTGATTTCTTTATTAAAAGGGTCGGATAGACGAGAATTATTGTGACTGTCGTCTATTTGATTATCTGATTATTATTGCCTCTATGCACTAATAACTGAGTTTGAATTAGACAGACCTGTGTATTATTTTCTTTTGAATGTAATACTCGGGTCAGACCGAGTGTTTTACAGCTTGAAGATTTTCGGGCAGCGAAGTTAGAGAGAGAGGGGAAACGCTCACTTTAGTTCGGGGATTTTGTATTTAAAGAAATATTTCGTTGTGTAAATTTAATACATTGTATAAACTCTGATATTTGTAAAAAGAAAGAAAAAAAATTCTTTTTGTTGTGAAATATTATTATTATTCTGTGATTCTGTGGCTGATTCTATTTAAACTCAATAAACTAAATGACAATCTGTCATTTTGAACGTTTCAAGTTGGTTTAATTACCGACTAGGGGCGGTCAAAAAGGCGGGATGTTACATGTTTAACCACCGAATCCGTAAACCTCTAGATAAAATGTAGGGGAAGCCATAACGCATTGCACCTTTGCTACCAAGGACCGGTCATACCCCTTCCTAGAAAGCGCAGAATATGATCACCCCTTGCTTGCAATCGAAAACCATAACGTCGGCCTTGAAAGGTGGACAGACTTCGGATCACCATCGAATTCACAAAATCAAATCAAAAAACCGGTCTCCTTCTAACTGATTTTTTAACAAGTAGATCATGAAAATTGGGAAAGTTTTCAAAAGAAAAGTTCTTTTAAATTATTTTCTCCTTAATTATAAAAGAAGAATCACCCAATTTGGATCACTTTTGTGGGAGATATGGTCCAATAAGGAGAGATATTTTCAGACCTGAAAATCTTGGTCCGAAAATGCTCTTAAAAAATTGAGATTTGGACATGGTTATACTCAAAATTTGAAGATGTGATAGAAATGAAAGTTGTAGCTACTGAAATATAAAACAGTTTTCGAAAATGAAAAGCTCCATGTGATTAAGAAATAAGAAAGATATGGCAGAAGGAAAAGGAGGCAAAATTGGAGAAATTAGAGAAGTATTTATAAGCAAGAACAAATTAAATTACATAAACACCGTTGTCCCTTTACCCACCACCTCTTCTTGCCACATCACCATGACACCTTACCTTTGTGTACCTCAGCCTACAAGCTTATCCCCCTTCTTTCTCCGTGTTCCAACGTGTTTTTGATGACATGACATGCACTTTTATTTTTTAAACTTTAAGTATGAATTCTTATTTTCATAAAATGTCAAATCAATTTATATACTAACTTAAGTATATATATATGTATATATATATGTATGCCATAATATAAACTAACTTATTTATACATAAATGTAAACATGTTATCATTAGCATTCAAAACGTTTTTGACAACTTTTAGTCCACAAAAGGTCAAAAATTTGGAAAACGAATTCCCATCACATTTTTTATTTTTCTTCGAACTATATATTTTTGTATACAAATGTTAAAAGCTATCTCAGCATTATTATTTATTATTTTTAAGAGTTTTATTTTAATTGTAAAATCCATTATTTGAATATTTATAATTAATTAAATATTCCCAAATTAAAGCGGTGAAATTTCAAGTCGTTACAGTCTTCACTACTCGAATAGCACATGTATCCCCAATTGGATTCCGTCATCTCAAACAGATCACAAGTCACTACATGGATTCGAGCATCTCGATCATCCACATAGGTTCCAAGCATAAGTCCTCTGATGCATGCTAACGTTGTCCTCTCTCTTGGAATACTCCTCGAGATAGACAGTCCTGAATTATAACATCGTTTGAAATGTTAATGTCGACTTCACCCTTGGACTTAATCTTTGGATAGATAGTTCAACTATATATCATTTCACTTCACAACTGATTCAACAACATTGATTGCGTATATGGTTTTGAGTTGATTACGGGTTTTAGTCATCTCATATAAGTACACACTTTTCCAACTTACCGAACTCCCCAAAACCTATGATGAATTTTCGGTTAACTCAATTTTGGCTCTCTAAGAAGTAAGTGAAAGCTAGAGACCTTTTTTACCAATACTCCTCCTCGAGGGTTCTCGTTGGTATGATATCGCGAAGCCTTTTGATAACTTCTTCAGTCATATTTGGTCTAGTTTGATAGTCGATTAATCGACTATCTTATCAAAAGCAATTTCTTATAGAAACCAATTTTCATATACTTAACGTGTTTCCAACATTCCAAATTAACTATTCCTTGCCTAAGAATGAAGCCAAATAAGTTAGACCATTGGTTTTATCAAAGCCTTGGCTATGCACTTCATTCTTGAATCTCAAAAATAGATAAGTCAACCTCGTTGGCTTTTAGTGTAAAGCATAGCTAATTACTGATTTCCACAAACAAGTAAGAAATCACCTAATTATCATGTTTCTAACATAACTATTCCTCAGCCAAGTGGGAAGCCAATAGGTCAAAGCTCTATTGCTCATATCACTACTCGAACATCAATCTTAACTTTCAGAAGTAGATAAGCCTTCTTCGTCGGCTTTTAGCATTAAACATAGTAAATTACTTTTCAAACAGGTAATTAAACAATTAACTATTTGGGCATTAATCAATTACTAACCCCTTTCTAAAACTTTTGTTTATACTTTTAAAACCCCTTTAAAATGATATAATATACATATATGTGTGTATGTGTGTACAGTAATTTATTTACCAAAATTTATACGTAAATAAACAAGTCAAAAGATATAAAACAGCCGACATAGTTTTTAAAAACTATATATATTTAAAAATGCTTTTTAAAAAATTTATAATATTTATAAGAGGTATTAAAATATTTAGTCAAAGTATTACTTAAAAATAATAAGTTTATAGTTTCCTTAAAAACATAGAAAAACAAGTTTTTATTATAAAATCCTTTTTTCGAAATTATTAACTACTTCTTTAAAATTCATAAATATCTCAAACCGCTTTTGAAATACTTTAATATGAGCTAAAAAAACATTTGTTAAAAGAACGAAACAAAATCATTAAATTTAAGTTTGTTTTCCATCCTGTAAGTCCAAAAACATGGCTAAATGGGACGGTTTTGCACAAGTGAAGTTTTGGCCAAATTTTGAGTTACTTAACTTTTTTCCATCCAAGCTATTTATAGCAATAAAAACACAAGTAAAACATTATAAATATGGTGAGAAACCGCTACGGATCTCTCTACAAAGTTACATAGAAATCGCTAAAAACAAGGCAATTAACAAGTGCATCCATAACAACTATCGCTGTAACGACCCGGTATTTTGGACCATTCGCATCTGCACATGTCGGACTTGAATAATTCAAAATACCGCGTTGTTAATTTAAATTTAGCAAAACTTAGCATATACAATAAATAAATAATCACAGATCACAGACACAGAGTAATATAACAATAATGCAGCGGAAACAAAAGAATAGTATTTCATGAAGCTACTATATATATAAAACAGAGTTATACAGGATACAATAGAAGTCTCGAATACAATAGACAAATACAATATCATAATACATCACTGGAATAAACTGAATATCTGAAAGCTGGATAGATAGTTGGATCTCCAAGCAAAGCTCCAACTCCAAAGGTGAGTCTCGAATACCGGTACACTCAGTCTGACCCGAGCGTAAAGAAAACACAAAACAATCGAGTCAGGATTAACATTCTTATATCAATAAATCCAACTCAAGTGAAATATCAACTGAAATACAAGTAACTCAAAGGATGTTTGGGATAACCATCCTCTAAGGATCCGTTAAACTATTTACTATGTAATAGTGTATGCTAAGTAGATAATGTCTAATCAGTAAAGTACGATATCAAAATAGCGTTAAGGCATTACCATAATCCCCCTTAACACATTTTTATTCCCAAGAGCATATACAAGACCGTAGTTTCCCCAAAACCAAAACGTAGTGGTTGCGAATGGGATAATCAGTATGACAAGGTACATGTGGCGATACCAACTAGGATACTAGTAGTTGCCTGATCCAGACTGATGTTGGGCATAGCAGCTACTACCCCAACACCGCGAAACAACACTCCCAAATCAAGGGGTGCACCCAAATCGAATCACATAAGTAATAGATAAGGTATCGAAGAAGTGTGTCCGCTAGAGATGGCGATCCTCAATGGCCCGGCGCGGCTCCTGTTTTAGTCATGTCTGGGGTCATCCAAAATCGTTCTCTTTCTTTAGTCAACGCGTTCACCAAACCATCCACTTCATTCTGGATCAACACTCCGCGTATATTAGTTATTAAAGTGGTTTCGGTATCGACAGAGAGTATGTCCATATCTGATCCTGGTCTTTTTAATAACTACGTATTATTACACAGATGGTCATTTAATAAAATTTCAAAATAGTTATATTTCAAAACTGACATATCGTTTCCATTTCAAAACCATATCTATACGATATCACTTTCACTTCAAATAAATCCATTTCCAAAATAATATCACTTTCCAAAGTTATATTGCTTTCGAAATCATAAGTCTTTTAAAATCATAACACTTTGGAAATCAAAACTTGAAATTCATAACACTTTGAAATCCTAACACTTTCCTCTTAAACAGTTTAGATATTAAAATTTGTATATATAGAAAAATAGTTTATAAAATAAAATAGTTTATATAAAATAGTTATAAGTTAAAATAAAATAATTTATGTTGAAAATGATTTATATTAAATTAATTTATATTAAAATTTATAAAGTAAAATATAAATAGTTTTAGATATAGTTTAAATACTTTATATAAAATAGCTTCCTCAAATTTCACAAATCAATTCACATAAACTCGAATTCCAAAATTAAAATTTAATTAAATCTCAAATCATCAATCTCAATTCAATTTAGTTTCTCAACAAACCCTTTCAAATTATCGATTTCAAATGCCTATTTGGACCATAAATAAACCATTTCAATTTCAATATATTTCAAAGTTTAAATATTCGACATTTCAAAACTAAATCCGATAATTCAATTTGTCCCTATTTAATTTCATTACATTTAGTTTCTAAAATATTTCTTTAATCATTTCAATACATCAAAATACAACTTCAATTTACAAATTTATATAGACAAAATATCCCATTTAAATTTATATAAGTTTGAAATATTCATTAAGCCACTTCTTAATTAATTCAAGTTATAAAACATATCTTAAAATTTCAAATTTAATAGATTTCAAATCAACTTATTTAAGTATAATTCTTAAATAATTAAGAATTCCAAATCAATTCAAATTTATCTTTCAACCTGAAACATTATAAATTCTATATTTAAAAATATAAATTTTACATAAATACTTAAACATATTTCATATTGATTAAATAACCTTTAATAAATCTTTAAAATCATTATTGATTAAAACCATATATTTCTTTCAAAACCGTAGAAATGTTTTTCAAAAACATTTATATATAGACCAACGGTGTCTGTATATAATTTTCTATCCTATGGTCAAGTGATATGGATATTTATCATTTCAATCCGCAATTGAAAATATATTCGGGTATATATCTTTTCAACCTGAAATACCAAATTCAGTTTAATTTGAAAATTGCATGGGTTTATCATTTCAACCCATAACGATTTTCTCCTATTCTAAAGTCCGTTCGGGTATGTATCATTTCAACCCATAGTGATTCTATACTAACAGGGAACTTGCAGAGTGATAATAGATATGATAATAATATAACAACGGTAACAGACATATATCATCAGTATAAATAACAGATAAGGGTGTCAGATGTCACAGGTGAACTGATACAGGTAATAGCATATATAATAGTGTAATTAACTAACAGCAGCATATTTCAATTGTCGTTTCAATTGAAATCAAATTTAATAAATAAAAGAACGTTAATCGTGAGTGATTGCTCACCTTTCGAGGCTAGAGATGCACGAGAAGATGACACAGATACGCACACTGATACGGACATAGAGATTGAGTTACGAATCCAAGCAAAACAAATCGGCACGAATTCAACGATCAAAGCTGATAACATAAATCGATGAAATCAAATCAAAACATTCAACATAGCAACAAATAAAACATGTCATGCGTCAAAGTTTAACAATATAATTCTATGTGCTACCGAGATCGAAATGGTCTGAAATTTGGTATGAATAAAGATCAAAACTTGTATTTTAAACTGCAAAAGATTCACTTATTTTGGACAAGAGACGAGAAAAGTTACGATGTCACGAACATAGACTCAGGCCATGTTTGCAGCAGTGTAAAATAATTTCTAAGTACAAAAGAACAGCTGCCTGGGTCTAACTTCCAAATGAGAAACAGAGGATCAAATGACCTCGCATGAAGCTGAAAATTCGTAAACATAAAATAGAAAACTCAATCTTTCCAACAACAAAAAGAATCACTATATTCCGACGTAAGACGGAAGAGATACGATGCGTCAAACATGAACTCAGGTCGTGTTTACAGCGGTGTAAAATAATTTCAAGTATAAAAGAACAACTGCCTGGGTCTAACTTCCAGATCCTCGACCACTAATCAAACGATGTCGGATTCTGCTGAAATTTGACAGGCATAAACTAGGTAACTTCGACTCTTTTTTAAAAATAAAATCAACCCATTCCGATAAAACATGAGTGAGATATGATATCGTGAACATGTAGTCTAACTGCTGTTATTTCGAAAACTATACATATAAACTCATGTTATCACATACGCAAACAAATAAAAAGCAAAAATTTGAAATAGATGATATAAAATCTGAAGCCTTATCAACTGCAAACTGTTGAAAGAAAAGAAAACTATATTTATAAACTCATACCAAATAGAAACATACAACGAACAGATTACATAAATAGATATATATAAAACTTATGTATATACATATATCTTTCTTTTTTTGAGCACATGGGAAACCTTAAGATCATGGTATTCATTGATACTCACTTAAGTAAACCACGCTGTGTGTCTACCCCGCTTTTATTTAGTCGTCGCACACGGATGCGTAACGTTGAAACTCCCACTGATGGTTTGGCGCTGGGATTCGAACCTGTCTGGACGCAGTCCTTAGGTTCCCATCTCCCAGCTCCCAGCTCCCAAACCAACCGAGCTACGAACGGCGGGTATACATATGTCTTTAAAACCAATATCCAACAAAATATATATTAAAGTACTAACATAAGTTTAAATAAGTTCTATAGTATGCTATATCCATACCAGTAAACATGTTATATAATTTATAAAAGCTTTTACAACAATACACATATAACAAAATATAAACCTCTACATACTGATATATACGAACAACATAAAGTATACTATAAACATATATTTATATATCTTAGTATAATAGATTACACTACAATTTATGAAACATGCATACCCAAAAAGAAGGAGGTGCGTGAGGGGGTTGCGGCGCTCGGCTGTTGAGAGGATGAGCGAGGGGAAGAGGGCGCTTGGGTCAGGGATTGGCGGAGGAGGCTCGGAGGTGGAGTGGTCGCCTGCTGTCGTGAGGAAGCTCGGCAGCATGCCAAGCAAGGAGGAGATGCAGGCGGTTAAGGAGGAAGGAGGGGTGGGCCATGGTTGAAGAGCGGTAGATGGATGGAGAAGTGGTTACTTGGCTATTGTATATGGGTGAGACATAGAGAATGAGGGGAAGGAGGCGAAGAACCATGCAGGGAAAGGAAATTAGAAGCTACAGGGGAGAAGTTGGAATGGCTGCAAAACAAATGACAGAAAGAGGAAGAAATATGCACGCATAAAAACGTGCAGGGAAGCCAAGAGTTTTTTTTTCCTCTTGAACGTGTAAATTAAAAAAATGAACGTGTGCTCTAATATTGAATAAATGGCTGACAGCTTGCACGATGGAAAATGAATAGACGAGAGAAACAAAGGACTCAAAAATGAAAGGTCTCAAAAACAGGTACCGATACGATTAACCGTTCCACAGATTTCATCGCGTATCGAATTTTCGAAATACACAAATGAATACACTGTTGAGATCAACACGACGAGGCGATCAAAACGGTATACAGATATCGGTGGTATGATTGAATTATAAAAATTCGAATTTTCTATTAGCGGAAAGTGCAAGAAAAACACTGAAAAATAAGATCGATGGAGCCAAAGATGTCCGAATTTGGAAAAAAGACAAACTAACATCTTGCTCAGAAGATGGTTTAGAATTTTTCTATGTAAAAATATTTAGGTTCCGAAAATATTTTATTTTCATCGCTTTTTAACTGATTAAATTAAAATTTACGCGAAATAAACTTTCGTATTTTCGGACGAAAATTCACCAGTTTCTATGTTTAACTAGACGCATTCCAAATATCGAATTTATATTTCAAAATTTTATCATTTAAAATTTCGCAGAATTTCAATTAATAACGTTATTAAAACCAGTTAAATTTACGGGTCGTTACACTCTCCCCCACTCAAAACTTTTCGTCCCCGAAAAGGAACGAGGTAGGAGAATAGAAACAACAAGAAAGAAAACAGATTTGAAATACAAAATAACAATTAATTTAAACCATATAAATTCAAATTTAAATTAATTGATAGTCAATAATTGATTTAATCCATTTGATTTCACTAAAATCAATCTCAAATGTTTCTAAATTCATTATCTTATATCCAATTATCTTCAATTTACAATTTCTAAAACCATAAATTTGAATAGTCTTTTATTATAATCATATTTTTTTCAGCAATTTAAATTCTTCTTTATTCCAAATTCTTATTAAGTTTATTTCACTTAATATATCTTATTACATATATTTAAACCATATAAATTAATTTAAACCATATAAATTTCAATTTAAATTAATTTATATTCATTTATTGATTTTAAATTCAAGGTATTTCCATAAGTTGATCTAATTTCAATTTATTAATTAACCTTCAAAACAAAATTTATTTTCAATTATCTTATTGTTCTATTTATCTCTATTAGCATAATTAAAATTCAAGTGTATAACATTTGTTATGACCACTCAAATTTTATTTATAAATTCAATTTATATTATATATATTATCCAATTACATATTCAACTCTGAATGATTTAGGTAAGTTGTATTAGAATGCAGTTGAACAATATACAAATAAAATTTTTCCCAATTCAATTATTCAAGTTTAAATATTTATTTCAAATTTTGGTTTTATTTATAATTAAAATCATCCTTTAACAAAATTTAAGAATTAGATTTCTGATTAACCTTAAACAATTTAGAGATATATATAATAAATTTATATCAAATCAAATTAAATTTTAAAATAAGATACATATATATATAAATCAAATTATACTGAAGAAATTCAAATCAAAATATTTTTCAAAACAAAACGTAGCAAGGCTACAGAATAGTATCTCCACTTCGAAACTCGAAAATGAATGTCGATGATGCGGCCGCCATCACCAAAATTATTTTCTAGTGACAAAGAGAAGAGTACTGATTTCAATATTTTAAAAATTCTTTGAAAACAATTTCTATTCGAAAATACTTTCAATACTATATACTTTAAAATTTTAAATACCAAAGTTCGAAACCACCGGAAACTAATAAATTCTCAAATTTCTGAATTAGATTCATTTCAAATTCCAATCAATTTATAACCAAGTTTATAAATTCATTTATTTATATTATGCAATAGTCAATGGTTTACAAAACAATAAATGAAAATCAAATATTATTATTTTCAGACAACAAATTCATTAACAATTTAATTTCAGAAAACTTATATTTATATATAAGATAATCATACAAAACTTCTATTTTATTTATCAAATTGAAAACGATATTGTGTCAGTTTGCTCTGCTCAAGTGTTTTGGAAATCCTATCGATAGCGTTGATCAGACGAATCGATCGAAAACCCAAATCATCATCGACAACTCAAACAACACAATATAAAAACATTTTAAAATTAATTTACAATACACTTCCTCACTTAACGATACAATAATGGATTTCAAAGCAAGGATATGGATTCAAATTTTTGATAGACTCAAATCAAAGAGAATTTCGATTCGAAGATAGGTTTGAACAAAGACGAGATAATTAAATAACAAAATAAGGCGATGGATAAGTTTATATACATCGCGGGCAACCTTAACCGGGTCGACCGTGACTTCAAAAATAAGATTGGTGTAGAATTTCGAGGTAAATCGACATTCGATCTCAAGAAATAGAATTCAGGTATAGCAGGAGATAGATAGCATCGTAAACCGAGGATACAGAAATCTCCGGTAAATCAATGCCTATTGTAAGGGAGTTTTGCTCCTTTACGAATCATTCGAAGATTGGCGAGACCGCCGATCTATTATAGATATCATTCAAAATGGAGTTATGGGGTGCTCCAGAATTGAAAGAAGATGAATAGTGAAGGACACGAATGAATTTCGGAACCGAGGGGAACGTTCCAAAATTCAAAGGAATTGAGTTAAGGGAAGAGATTGAAACTCGAATGAGAGTGATTCTATAAATATATTTACCCTATATGTTAAGTTTTGCCTAGAGCTACCAAAGCTCTGATACCACTTGTAACGACCCAGTATTTAGGACCATTCGCATACGCACATGTCGGACTTGAATATTTCAAAATACCGCGTTGTTAATTTAAATTTGGCAAAACTTAGCATATAAAATAAATAAATAATCACATATCACAGACATAGAGTAATATAACAATAATGCAGTGGAAACAAAAGAATAGTAGTTCATGAAGCTACTATATATATAAAACAGAGTTATACAGGATACAACAGAAGTCTCGAATACAATAGACAAATACAATATCAGAATACATCAGTGGAATAAACTGAATATCTGAAAGCTGGATAGATAGCTGGATCTCCAAGCGAAGCTCCAACTCCAAAGGTAAGTCTCGAATACTGGTACACTCAGTCTGACCCGAGCGTAAAGAAAACACAAAACACTCGAGTCAGGATTAACATTCTTATATCAATAAATCCAACTCAAGTGAAATATCAACTGAAATACAAGTAACTCAAAGGATGTTTGGGATAACCATCCTCTAAGGATCCGTTAAACTATCTACTATGTAATAGTGTAAGCTAAGTAGATAATGTCTAATCAGTAAAGTACGATATCAAAATAGCGTTAAGGCGTTACCATAATCCCCCTTAACACATTTTTATTCCCAAGAGCATATACAAGACCGTAGTTTCCCCAAAACTGGAAGTCACCAGAGGGCAATCCATATGCTAAAGGTACAAACCAAAACGTAGTGGTCGCGAATGGGATAATCAGTATGACAAGGTACATGAGGCGATACCAACTAGGATACTAGTAGTTGCCTGATCCGGACTGATGTTGGGCATAGCAGCTACTACCCCAACACCGCGAAACAACACTCCCAAATCAAGGGGTGCACCCAAATCGAATCACATAAGTAATAGATAAGGTATCGAAGAAGTGTGTCCGCTAGAGATGGCGATCCTCAATGGCCCGGCGCGGCTCCTATTTTAGTCATGTCTGGGGTCATCCAAAATCATTCTCTTTCTTCAGTCAACGCGTTCACCAAACCATCCACTTCATTCTGGATCAACACTCCGCGTATATTAGTTATTAAAGTGGTTTCGGTATCGATAGAGAGTATGTCCATATCCGATCCCGGTCTCTTTAATAACTACGTATTATTACACCGATGGTCATTTAATAAAATTTCAAAATAGTTATATTTCAAAACCGACATATCATTGCCATTTCAAAACCATATCTATACGATATCACTTTCACTTCAAATAAATCCATTTCCAAAATAATATTGCTTTCGAAATCATAAGTCTTTTAAAATCATAACACTTTGGAAATCAAAACTTGAAATTCATAACAATTTGAAATCCTAACACTTTCCTCTTAAACAGTTTAGATATTAAAATTTGTATATATAGAAAAATAGTTTATAAAATAAAATAGTTTATATAAAATAGTTATAAGTTAAAATAAAATAATTTATGTTGAAAATGATTTATATTAAATTAATTTATATTAAAATTTATAAAGTAAAATATAAATAGTTTTAGATATAGTTTAAATACTTTATATAAAATAGCTTCCTCAAATTTCACAAATCAATTCACATAAACTCGAATTCCAAAATTAAAATTTAATTAAATCTCAAATCATCAATCTCAATTCAATTTAGTTTCTCAATAAACCCTTTCAAATTATCGATTTCAAATGCCTATTTGAACCATAAATAAACCATTTCAATTTCAGTATATTTCAAAGTTTAAATATTCGACATTTCAAAACTAAATCCGATAATTCAATTTATGTCCCTATTTAATTTCATTACATTTAGTTTTTGAAATATTTCTTTAATCATTTCAATACATCAAAATACAACTTCAATTTACAAATTTATATAGACAAAATATCCCATTTAAATTTATATAAGTTTGAAATATTCATTAAGCCACTTCTTAATTAATTCAAGTTATAAAACATATCTTAAAATTTCAAATTTAATAGATTTCAAATCAACTTATTTAAGTATAATTCTTAAATAATTAAGAATTCCAAATCAATTCAAACTTATCTTTCAACCTGAAACATTATAAATTCTATATTTAAAAATATAAATTTTACATAAATACTTAAACATATTTCATATTGATTAAATCAACTTTAATAAATCTTTAAAATCATTATTTATTAAAACCATATATTTCTTTCAAAACCGTAGAAATGTTTTTCAAAAACATTTATATATAGACCAACGTTGTCTGTATATAATTTTCTATCATATGGTCAAGTGATACGGATATTTATCATTTCAATCAACAATTTAAAATATATTCGGGTATATATCTTTTCAACCCGAAATCCCAAATTCAATTTAATTTGAAAATCGCTTGCGTTTATCATTTCAACCCATAACGATTTTCTCCTATTCTAAAGTCCGTTCGGGTATGTATCATTTCAACCCATAGTGATTCTATACTAACAGGGAACTTGCAGAGTGATAACAGATATGATAATAATATAACAACGGTAACAGACATATATCATCAGTATAAATAATAGATAAGGGTGTCAGATGTCACAGGTGAACTGATACAGGTAATAGCATATATAACAGTGTAATTAACTAACAGCAGCATATTTCAATTGGCGTTTCAATTGAAATCAAATTTAATAAATAAAAGAACGTTAATCGTGAGTGATTGCTCACCTTTCGAGGCTAGAGATGCACGAGAAGATGACACGGATACGCACACTGATACAGACATAGAGATTGAGTTACGAATCCAAGCAAAACAAATCGGCACGAATTCAACGATCAAAGCTGATAACAGAAATCGATGAAATCAAATCATAACATTCAACATAGCAACATATAAAACATGTCCTGCGTCAAAGTTTAACAATATAATTCTATGTGCTACCGAGATCGAAATGGTCTGAAATTTGGTATGAATAAAGATCAAAACTTGTATTTTAAATTGCAAAAGATTCACTTGTTTTGGACAAGAGACGAGAAAAGTTACGATGTCACGAGCATAGACTCAGGCCATGTTTGCAGCACTGTAAAATAATTTCTAAGTACAAAAGAACAGCTGCCTGGGTCTAACTTCCAAATGAGAAATAGAGGATCAAATGACCTCGCATGAAGCTGAAAATTCGTAAACATAAAATAGAAAACTCAATCTTTCCAACAAAAAAAGAATCACTGTATTCCGACGTAAGACGGAAGAGATACGATGCGTCAAACATGAACTCAGGTCGTGTTTATAGCAGTGTAAAATAATTTCAAGTATAAAAGAACAGCTGCCTGGGTCTAACTTCCAGATCCTCGACCACTAATCAAACGATGTCGGATTCTGCTGAAATTTGACAGACATAAACTAGGTAACTTCGACTCTTTTTTAAAAATAAAATCAACCCATTCTGATAAAACATGAGTGAGATATGATATCGTGAACATGTAGTCTAACTGCTGTTATTTCGAAAACTATACATATAAACTTATGTTATCACATACGCAAACAAATAAAAAGCAAAAATTTGAAATAGATGATATAAAATCTGAAGCCTTATCAACTGAAAACTATTGAAAGAAAAGAAAACTATATTTATAAACTCATACCAAATAGAAACATACAACGAACAGATTACATAAATATGTATATATAAAACTTATGTATATACATATATCTTTAAAACCAATATCCAACAAAATCTATACTAAAGTACTAACATAAGTTTAAATAAGTACTATAGTATGCTATATCCATACCAGTAAACATGTTATATAATTTGTAAAAGCTTTTACAACAATACACATATAACAAAATATAAACCTCTACATACTGATATATACGAACAACATAAAGTATACTATAAACATATATTTATATATCTTAGTATAATAGATTACACTACAATTTATGAAACATGCATACCCAAAAAGAAGGAGGTGCGTGAGGGGGTTGCGGTGCTCGGCTGTTGAGAGGATGAGCGAGGGGAAGAGGGCGCTTGGGTCAGGTATTGGCGGAGGAGGCTCGAAGGTGGAGTGGTCGCCTGCTGTTGTGAGGAAGCTCGGCAGCATGCCAAGCAAGGAGGAGATGCAGGCGGTTAAGGAGGAAGGAGAGGTGGGCCATGGTTGAAGAGCGGTAGAAGGATGGAGAAGTGGTTACTTGGCTATTGTATATGGGTGAGACATAGAGAATGAGGGGGAGGAGGCCAAGAACCATGCAGGGAAAGGAAATTAGAAGCTACAGGGGAGAAGTTGGAATGGCTGCAAAACAAATGACAGAAAGAGGAAGAAATATGCACGCATAAAAACGTGCAGGGAAGCCAAGAGTTTTTTTTCCTCTTGAACGTGTAAATTAAAAAAATGAACGTGCGCTTTGATATTGAATAAATGGCTGACAGCTTGCACGATGGAAAATGAATAGACGAGAGAAACAAAGGACTCAGAAATGAAAGGACTCAAAAACAAGTACCGATACGATTAACCGTTTCCCAGATTTCATCGCGTATCGAATTTTCAAAATACACAAATGAATACACTGTTGAGATCAACACGACGAGGCGATCAAAACGGTATATGGATATCGGTGGTATGATTGAATTATAAAAATTCGAATTTTCTATTAGCGGAAAGTGCAAGAAAAATACTGAAAAATAAGATCGACGGAGCCAAAGATGTCCGAATTTGGAAAAACGACAAACTAACATCTTGCTCAGAAGATGGTTTAGAATTTTTCTATATAAAAATATTTAGGTTCCGAAAATATTTTATTTTCATCGCTTTTTAACTGATTAAATTGAAGTAAATTTACGCACGAAATAAACTTTCATATTTTCGGACGAAAATTCACCAGTTGCTATGTTTAACTAGACGCATTCCAAATATCGAATTTATATTTCAAAATTTTATCGTTTAAAATTTCGTAGAATTTCAATTAATAACGTTATTAAAACCAGTTAAATTTACGGGTCGTTACAATCGCTATAAGTGCACGTTCAAATCCAAGTCTGATCTAAACCAAAGTCCATCTATAACCCATGTGCTCTCTTCCAGGCTCTTGTCACAAGTCGTATATGTTGGTTCATGGCCATTCCAAGTCCATATATTGGACCACATATGCATCTAGTTTTCAAAACAAGAATCAAACTAATGTTTTTAACAATGTCAATAACAATTCAACAACATAAACACAATTAAGCCCAAACAATATGGGTTATATTTTCTATTCAAAGAGGTGGGTTAACTCATCTTTTACCTCACAAAAAACAAAGATCCAAGCAAGCAAGACCAAACCCAACCTTGCAACCACCTTCTTCTTCTTTCCTACTCCTTGTTTCACTTACCTTTTGCCTTCCCTCCCACTTAATTCCTCATGGCCTTTTAGAATAGGAGGAGATGTGCTTAAATTTTTCAACCTATAACTAGGTGGATGGTGTTATAATATTCCATTATGGCTTTATTCCAAATTTGAGTTGATTTGACTTAGATTTACAATTATTTTCTTTAGGACATTAGAGAAGAAGTCATGAAAATAACTTCTATTTCTTTATGAATTTGTTATTTATTATCTATGGTATGCCTCTCCTTATATAGGCACAAGAATGGTGTTGCTTAGCCTTGCTCTTACCCCCTCCCCCATTGTACCATAGAAGACTCACCTCTCATCACTTCTCCTTTACATCAAACCTGCTTTATGCTAATTACACTTATACCCCTCTCATGATGATATCTCTTATTCTAATAGATGCCTTTATGATGTTCCACGCTTTATTAAGAGGTGTCTGTGTGTTAATTATTCGCTAATGTATTTATTTGATCATTGGACAAGTGCTCATGAATTCGATTAACATATATCGATCAAAAAGCTGTTTACCGATAAACTGATTTTTGGTCATATTATTGAATTTTCATCAAAGAATATATCTTTGTAAACAATTTTCAAAAAAAAGTTTCTTCTCATTATTCATTAAGTAAATAATGTCTATCATAGCTATAAAATCATATTTATAACACTTGAATAAATTTCAGAAGTTTCAATATTTGAAGATAAAGCGTTCGAATTTCTTGATCGTTACAAACAAGAATAAATAAGAGGTCGAATTTAAGATGACGTCGGTAGCAAAAAACTTACTCAACATTTGTAAAGTATCCATGTTTCTTAATTTAAGGTATATTAACAAAAAAAAATATTCCTCGTACGCTCTCCATTGATCGAACAAAGCATATATGGGTGGGTATTTGGTTATACTACTAAAGAGTATAGTAATTGATATTTGCTTATGGAAAAATAAATAATTGAAGAATTTGGCTAGGAATTTAATTGGCAATCGTAAGTTTGAAATTTTACACTAAAATGTCATTTCCCTAATGAATTTATAAATTGAAGTAATAAGTAAACTTGACGTCTGGAATGTCACTTACCCAAAACTACAATAACTTATATGTTAGTAAATCAATATTTTACACGACTGACTATATATATTCTATTGAACTATAAAGGGTTGTTAATGATTTTTCACCTTATTTATAATTTAAAGTATGTAGTGGTTCATAAGATTTTATTTGTTATATAAGTATACAAGAATTGTTAAATAAGATATCGAAGGACGAATATGTTTTTAATTCATTATTAATGTCTTAAGTTGAGTATGTGGCCTTAATAAAAATATAGATTATGTGGTAGACGCAAAAACATAAGATCTGTATTGAGATTAGTAGGAAGTAAAATTGGTCATTACAACCGAACATACATCATAATAAAGGGCAAGGAATGATAAGAGGAATAGAATATAAAAAGGAAAGAAATAATATTAAAATTATGTATTTAGTATGAACTATGTAAGAGTATAGCAAGGAGAAAACATGCTAAATATGAAAGTGTATGTTATGCTTGAATAACACATCTTGGGATGTAAATAGAACTGATAACTAAATGGATGCACGTAAATGTTTGTAAAATGATGGAAAGTGTAAATATATAACTAGATAGATGTTTCGAAGTGTATAATAAAACCCAAAAAATTTGTAATTTAAAATTTAGAAAACTAGACATTTGAATGTTTAATAAGATAACCAAATTAGTAGTTTAAATGTTTGTGTTGTAAAAACGTTGAACAAAAACCACAAAGGACTGGTATAAGTGGAAGTGATGTATAGAGTAGTCTAGAAGTTGATGGTTGTTTTGAATAAACATCGATACAAAGAACTTTATAAATAAGCTTGATGACATGTAAATATTGTAAAGTACTTTAGCAAGAGCTGGGTATGCTAATATTTCACGCATATTAAGTTGTTTATTTTAGTAGGGTGTGTTATTATTTTAAAACACATTGCCGGTAGTGGGGAATGCTAATATTTCATGCATATCCATTTTATATAATCAGCAAAATGATATTGTTAGAAATGTTATAGATTTGGTTAATGATAGAAATGCACTTAGTATGCATGCAAGAATAGTTTTATTTCTTTTTGTGAATACGAACTAGCTTAATTTAATATAGATGGTTGTGTCGTGTAGTGGTTCTTTGGTACTGTAAAAATCAAAAGCCTATAATTGGTATATTCTTTTGTACTTTGTGCATCGGTCGGATGCTCAAAAATATGACAAAGTATGATATTTTGTGTACTAGGTTGATGGTTTGTTCTTTAGGTAAATTGTGTGGATGCAACTCTTTTATGGGGAAGAATGTAGCAACCCATAAATTCTACACAATCAATATTAAATCAACTATGATAGATTTTGATTGAAAGTTTTATTAGGTTTTGTATTCATAACCGTTGCGTAGATTTTTTTGAGATGATCGGTTTGAACTACGACTTCGTTATACTAGGTTTTATGGTTTCATAGATATTTATTTGAGATATACACCTCCAATTATTTATTGTCAATTTTCTAATTTTGAAAGTATATATCGATTATCATAGTTGTTTTAGAGAGTTGACTTAAATTAGAGTGGTCATCGGTCCAACAAAACATTTTTACCTTCTTTTGGAATCTTACATGAAGGTATGTGTCCATTAGAGAAATAATTTATCTATCCATGTGGATATAAGCCACAAGTGATGATGCCTTATGTTGTGAGCGTCATTCCAAACAGGCAAAGTGGAGGATTGTGGCTAGTGTGGGTAAATGGTTGCTTGGTGACTTGTTAGTTCCTACTTGTGCCTTTTGAAGCCTTGGTCAGCTTACGCTACATGTTTT
The DNA here is from genome assembly GCA_030737815.1 of Allium fistulosum. Taxonomy (NCBI): domain Eukaryota; kingdom Viridiplantae; phylum Streptophyta; class Magnoliopsida; order Asparagales; family Amaryllidaceae; genus Allium; species Allium fistulosum. The sequence continues at coordinate 414,426,220 of CM060907.1, read as the reverse complement.
TAGTTACAACATTTCTTTTTTGGGACACGTTGCCTTTGCACATTTGGGGAATATTTTGGTTGTAATAGGAATCCTAAATGATCTACTTGTGAAAGCAAGCTCGGTTTTTCATTCAATGTATAGTGATCTTTTTGGTCGAGATTATGGAGTATGTCCCTTGTATGTCATTGTGTATTAACACATGTCATGGTGTTTATAATAGTGTTGGAAATCATCCAGCAATGTAAGCATGTATTTTAAACAAAGTTGTGCAGCCGCTGAGGTGCCTGCACATCACCTCTGAAATGATTGTTGTAAAAGTGGTATGACCACTATAATACGGTTTAGTTGTGCAAAATAATAATATTTTATTTTTCCCGGCGGAAAGATAAGGAGAAAAGGTAGACTAAATTGTATAGTGAAAATATATACATACACACAAACACATATGCAACTAATTTAATGTAAAAAAATATAAATTTGGTAACTTTGCGTAAAAAATATAAATTGCAGATAAACAAATTATCTAGGTATGTATACAATAAGATGAATATACTCCTTGTAATATGATAGTTGAGTTTATATATATGTATATATATATATATAATATCTTCGTATTTATTTACATATATTATGCAAAACTAATTATGTTTATTAGAAACTAAAAGTGCATTCATTGACATAGTGATAAAATTAATCTTTTTTTTTCGGGAAATTAATTTCATGTGGATATTGGAAATTAATCATCTAAATTTAAAAGGTTAAGTTCAAATAAATTTAAAGCCATTCATATGTTACCTTTTTTATATTGTAATTTTAAATTTCCTCTGTCCTTCCCCTACCTATTCGGTAACCATGTAATGAGTAGAAATATATAAATTACGGATATATGAGCTATGTGTATAATATACACACAATACGACAAACATAATCCTTCTAACTTGATTGTTGAATTTATATGTATAATTTGTTTGTATATTAGTTTAATATATTTCTAGAAACTAATTATATTTATTAACAATTAATAACGTGCATTTATTGAAACAGAGAGAAACTAATCTTCTTATTTTGGGAGATTAATTTCACGTAGGTACTGGAATTCGGTTCTCTTCTTTTAAAAGGAAACTTTGGAACATGTTAAAAACATGTTCATATGTTACCCTTTTTACATGGTAAATTTAAATTTACTCCGCCCTTCCCTTTACGGGGGCACTCGAAAATAAATTAAGAAGATTGAGGAGAGAGAAAGTCAACTTTTGGAGCCACTACATAATTTCTTCTCACCCTCTACCTTCTTATCCCTATATATTATTATTTCTTATCACTTTGAGACCTTCATCAAAACCTCTGTCTATTCATAGCTTCCACCTCTTGTTTAACTATTGCAAAGCTAAAATGTTTTATTTAGAAAATGAAAAGGAGGTTTAACCCCTTTAATATTATATTCTTATTGGTACTCATACTAAAACCATTGATATTATCGGTTCAGTCATTACAATGTTAGATCTACAAGCGGAAGCAGTAATTCAATAAAAAAATAAGGCTAGGTTTTCATTCAATAATGTATACAACTAGATTTTTTGAAGCGATTTGGATGGTGATGGAAGGAAAAATGCCATTCTTCATTTAATCAAAAAATGGCTCGGTTATTCTTCATTTGAGGTGAGTACTTATGTATCCTTTTTAGATAGTTTGATTTTTTTTATACAAATGAGATTTGTTATTTTAAATTAAGATTTTTTGCACGAACAATATTTTAAAATGTCTAAATAGAAGAAATTTGTTATTTGATTTTGTTGGACATGAGATCTATAGAGTATAATTTATTTTTTTGTTGGATTTACATTATTTGTTTTTGGTAAGACATGATTTATAAATAAACAAGATTTATTACTTAAGCAACAGAATATTCATGACCAATGTTTTAGAAACTTTGCATATGAGACTTATTCTTGAATGATGATTTCATTTATCTAAAAATGTTGTTTTATTGCTTGATGTAGTTTAAATATATAAATAGATTTGATCATATCATTATTTTTTGTGATGGATTATAAGAAAAAGACTAAAAATTGCCGCTAATAAGGAGAGTAACTTAGTCATAGATTTCCTTAACAAAATAATGGTGTATGTTAAGTGATTTTGGTGTATAAATTGAATTTGCTTGTCAGAAATTATGAAAGAATAACATACTACATTGGACATAAAGCTATAACGCCTATACATGTTCATGACTTGATTATTATTGTTATAGACCTGCCAATTCATAGACGATCACCATATGTTATCTTTTGAATCAGTAATCACTTTTGATTGCTATTACGTGATGGTATACATATGGTTATTGAGTTTTACCAAATATTTCTTCTTTTGTTTGTTGGTATAATAGATAGTTCTTATCATTGCGTGATGTGTGACTATAATAATTTTTGTTTTTTCCCCATTGCATATTAAACAAAAAGTAGCATAATGATGCTTTTTACGTCAATTGCAAAAAATAAACTCCGCCATTTATTCTACAAGTATAAATTTTGAAGCAAGGAAGTTTATTTGATGTTTTTCTTCCTATGTGATATGAATCCAAAATAATAGGTCGAAGATACATTTCTAATATATTTTGTGAGTTAATGAAATAATATTGAAAACAATTCACATATATTTAGCTTCCTTAGTTTACCTCCAAATTTGTTAACCATGCATAAAACTTCATAATGTGGTTAAAATCTCAAATATACTCAGATACATATATAGTGCCCCTCTATGTACATAGTATATTTTTTCTCTTTTATGTTGGTTTGATTTTTAGTGAATGGTCTTTAGGTTCATTTGAGATATCCATTTGTACTCATTTAAGAAATTCATATGCGGAAAATAAGAATTATTAAATTGAATATTAATTTTCCATGCACAACAAATTTCAGATGATTATCCAAATAGACGGATAATACTTAAACCATATTTTGCAAATACATACGTACTAATTTACCGAGCATCACCAAGACAGATGTTGGGATAAATAACTAAGGAAGTTTAGAATTATTAAAGAATATGTTTAGTAATATTTTAATAATTTAGTTAGCTTGTTGATTCCCTATTTGTGTGTGTAGTAAATAAATGATTGTAGCTATCATTTCAAGTATAAGTTTTCATATAACATTTTTTTAGTCAATCACATCATTGCATCCAACAATGTTATAATGATTAGTTAATGGTTGGTTAAAACATACGATAATTGGCTAAAACTTTAATAATTTAGTATGGTCAATAGTAATATTGAAATTATGAGTTATATTACTAATTTTAAGGGAAATCTACCTTATAGGTTGATGATGAGGTAATATATCAATTAAAATAATAAAGTTGTTATATTGCACATGTTGTTGTGGATATGGTGTCAATGAAGAAGATAGATATGTTGACCATATTGAGTTGGGGATGTGGATGGATATGATGTTGGATATTTAGAGAGGAGAAATTGAAATGGAGGTGGTCCTAGAGATGGATTTGATATGGTGCGTGGAGAGGAGATGGAGTATTGGACTATATGGTGAAGGGAGAGTGGATGAATATGTAGGTGGGTATGTTGGAGGAAATGATTGAGATATATTTAGACATTGAGAGTCTGAGGTTTTGGTGATTGAGGTTTATATAATGATAATTGATATGGAGATAAAATTTATATGGTTGATGAGGAGGTGATATATATAGAAGTGAACACAATGAATTGTCTAATGTTGGATTCATGCTAATTATGCTTAGGTAACAAACACATATTCAAGTTTTAGAAACTTTTGTACGTATTTTTAATCTTTATTACATTTGATCTTGAAAATGATAGAAAATAAAGAGTTCTGGAAGCTTAGATTGATCCCTGAAGTAAATCACTTGAGTTTCTAATGCATGGCTAAGTGTACCAATGCCAACCCATTGATAAAAGTAGCAAAGAAAACAAAACTTTCCTTGTTGTAGAAATCCTATATGGAAAGTATGATTTTCTTTACTACTTGACCAGAAGGTTCGTGTCGGTTCACTCACCAAAGTATCAGTCCCTTAAGTAAGACACTTCAAGAAACATTATAAGTCTATAGGACTCTTTATTTTCTTTATCACTTCCCAAATCAGATGCAAATGAAGATTAGAAAATATTTATCTAATTTTATAAATGTCAAACAGGTGTTTGTTACCATAATGTACTTAGAATGACTCTATCATTACATAGTCCACCGTATCCACTACCATATACATCGCCTCGTCATCCAGTATATACATCTACATCTCTATAACAAATATTGCAGTATCAACATCCATCTCTATAACCTCCTCCTTAACCATGTCCAAGTTCATCTCAATCAATTACTCATACATATCCACCTCCATATCCATCCACTCCCCATACCTATGTAGTCCAAAATCTCCATCTCCATCCTACACAATATATCAACATCCGTCTCCACAACCTCCGTACCTACATTGTTAAACTCCAATTCAATCAGCTACTCCACAATATCCACTTTCCTATCCATTTTCTCCAACTCCTTTATATTGTCCAACATATCCATATCTTACCCACATACCATATCCACAACAATATGTGCAACATTAAAAATGTACTATTTTAAAATAATAAATATTCGTGTAATCAGCCTACAATATAGTTTTTCCCTCAAAATTTGTTATATATTTTATGGCTTCCTTACTATGATTAAACCATGCTAAACAATTTGTGTTTTACCAAGTTTTCATATGCTTTCACTTTTTTGGGTGTAGAAATATGATTGATTGAAAAAATGTTGCATGACAATGTATAGTTTAAATGATTTTGATAATCATTTATTTATTACATAGACAATAAAGGGATCAACAAATTTGTCAAATTTTAAAATATTACAAAAGATATTCTTCATTAATTTTAATCCTTGTTTTCTATTAATCTCAATAAGTGTCCTCTTATGCTTAATTCTATCGTTATGTGCTTAGGACATTTGTCTAAACGATAATCCATCTATCTAGATGATCATCTGAAATTTGTAATGAATGGAAAATTAAATCAACAATCTAAACTATATTTGAAAATTCATATTATCCACATATAAATTTGTTATGAGGGTTCAAAGAGATGTCTCAAATGAAAGCATAGTCCAAGCACCAAAAATCAAGAACCTTAAAAGAAAATAAGAAATATATATAATGTACATAGAGGAACATTGTATAGGTAATAAAATACAAACACACACATACAAACACACGAACACATAGATACACACACTATGTATGCACATAAGTAGTACTGTGATATCCCGGAATTTCGAACAATATCAATTTAATAATCTATATTAAATATTAAATTGATTTGATGATAATTGATAATAAGATATGAATTGAATTAATAATTTTCTTTTAAATGAATATTTAACTGATAAATTATCTTTTTAAAGGCTAATAAATTTTTTTCTATTTATTTATATATATATTTGTATATATATTGTAAATAGTCAATGTTTGTTGTAAATTTGATTTAAATTCAATATTTAATAAATAATCATATGGCTTTAAAATATACTCAAGATTTAATTTAAAATTGTTTAAATGGTTTTAGCTTGGATTTAAATTAAATAAAAGGTTTGTGTTCTTTTTAGAGTATAGCTTGATAAAAATTAGTAATTAAGTGATAAATTCTTTTATGAATCATTTTAATGTAATAATTAGCTTTATTTATAATATGATGTCTATACAAGTAGGTTTTATTATAGATAAAAATTGTTATATATACTGTAAAAAGAAGTTATGCTTTTACAAATTATATAAATCTCTCATATTAACAATAATTTTAGATAACAAAATATACCTTATAAATATTTAAATTTAGTATAAATAAAATAATAATAGGTAATTAATTATTTGATAGTTTGAGTTTTTAAAATAAAATATAAACACACTTATGTTAGAGATAGCAATAATTATACAAGCTAACATAACTATAACCATATCAATTTTATAGTAAAACTTAAGTAAGATATTATGTACACTATGGCAATATATGTTGCAAGCTTGAAATCACCTAAGTATAAGAAGATATATAAGGCAAGTAAATAAAATAATCTATAACAAAGTATACATTGCAGGCAAGAAACTCATCTCTGTATAAACGAATGAATAGAGGAAGCATGCTAAGCTAAGTAAACAAATGTAAACATATGTAGGTTGTACATACAAGGATAATAAAATATGGGCTGTTGTAGACTTTAATAAGAGCAAGGCATTGAATTCCATCACTGCAAGTACACGAAAAGGCTTCATTTTAGTTTCTTTTTAGAAAAAATCCCTGAATTTTTTGGTACTTGGACAATAAACAAGTGAGCATACTTGTTTTATTTATCAATTGCCTCATTCCATTTCGTATACAAAAGGCTGAGAAAATCCAGTTCTAAAAGTTTAAACAAATACAACCAAGTAAAAAAAAAAAAGCACTTCAGTTTCAAAGCTAGTCTAAACATCTCAGTTTTCAAGTTCAAACTAGTTCAAATTTTCTGGAATCATCAAAACTGGAATGTATGCGAGTTTTCATATGCAAGTTTCAGGCTTTCTCCCTTTTTCAAACAAAGAATAAGCTCTCTGTTTTATTGCCTGGTGAGTAAACTTTTAAAACAAAACTTCAGTAATCTATGAATTTCTGTGATTATGTTTGTTTATATGTATGTGTATGTGCAATACTTGTGAACTTATGTATATGTGCATATCTGTAGCTTTAACTCCTCAGATTTTAGTTCAAGCCCCTGACTTTAACTGTTAACTTGAGATGTCTTCAGTTTAGATGCATATGACATATGGTTGAAGTTATATGTGATGTATGTATGAAAGTGGGTTTGTATGATTGCTTTAAAGGCTCTGGAAACATATGAGTATGTTTAGATAAACTGTTGTGATCATCTCTGTTTTAAACATTGGAGATTTAAAACTTAGCTTTACTTTCAATTTCTTCTCACTCAAATTTCTTTAGACTTAGGTATTTAAAACAAAGTTGGTTCTTTTAAATTTAACAAAGCTTTAATAATAATTGCCATAATTATAGATAGTAAACATTGTCTGTAAGCAAAGAAATCATAGGGAAACTGGAAAGATGTTAAAACCCAAATATTGTAATCAGTTGATAAAATTATATATCTGAAATTGTATACAAAAGATAGGATTTTTGAGATCAAGTTCATAATTTTTAGTGTAGTATTGAATGGGTTATTTGAGTTGGTCTGGAAATCATGTTTTCGAGCATTTCCGATGATCATGTGGTCGAGAGTGGTCGGGTTTGTGTGAGGTGATGGAGGAGCCTATGGGGATGAGTGAAAAAATGGTCGTAGGTGGCCACGGCCATGGTGGCGACAGTAGTTTGAGTTTGAAGTTTTTAACCCTAGATTAACGAAGCTAGGAAAAATCGATCACCGTGGTCACTATTGTTGATCGAGTTCAACAGGGGTCTGGGAAATGGAAGTTAATGCGTAGTCGAAGTCGTGGCCAGAGGGATTGACTTTCAGGTGGTCGGAGCTGTGGGCATAGCACGGTGACAGGGTTGAGCAAGTTCCTGTTGGTTGGGTTCCAGGTTCCGTTCTACTTCTCGATTTCGAATTTGAGGAATTGGTGATGCTTGAGTGGGTCGGAGATGGTTTTGGGATGATCGTCGAATTGTTCGGCGATGAGGTGATGGCCGGAGAAGCTCGCCGGCTCCGTGCACGTGCACAGTGCATATGCGTTTCAGGTGGAACTTTGGTTTGAGCAGACAGGATAGTCTCGAGTTTTTCTCGAGTAGGAGGGGTTTTGTCTCGAAGCAAGTTGGTGTTCGACTCGAAGCAATAGGATCAGGTAGAAGAAGAAGTTTGCGTGAAGATCAGAGGAGAGTCTCGGGGTAATACGTGGAGAACTCGAAGGGCCACTCGGGTTTGTATAGGGGAGGTCCCAAGGTGTTGTTATGTTACCTGTTTTTGAAGCCTGGCAGTTTTAAAGTTTTAAATTTAAAAACTGGGTTTTAAAAACAAAGTAAAATCAAAATGTTAAAGATAGGATTCAAATTGACTTGTCTCCTAGTTTTTATAATAAATATAAGTTGTATAAAAATAAAATGTTTTAATAACTTTATAATGTTTAAAGTATATTTAAAATGTTTAATTTAACTAAGTTAAGTGGTAATTACCTTGAATCTAAGATTGAAATGAAACATAAAAGCAAAGTCAAAGGTAAAATGTTTCAAAGGCATTTATAAAGGAAAATTTGACCATTAATAAGAAAATGCCTTTCCTTTTAAATAAATGTAGATTTATAGATTTGTAATTATTAAGTTAATTAAAATGAATAATAAACTAATTTGATTTATTAATGATGAATTAATTAACTTAGTAATTAAAGGTTAAATTTGTCAATTAAGGCTTAAGATAATTAATTGGTAATAAATGGATAATTAAGAATCATTAATTAAATAAGAGTTGATTGTTAATCTATGATTATTAATTAATAAAGTAAGTAAGAATTAATTAAGTTACATTGAATACTTAATTAATAAAATAATTAAGGATTTATTTATGAGTAGTAAAGATGAAATTTAATTGTAGTTAATAATAAATCTTAATTTAATTACTTTAGAAAAGTAATTTAAAGGAGTGTTAAAAATGAATGAATGTTATTAACTAGGATGATTAAATAATGGAATAAATATGATTTATCTTGATGATTAATTAAGCTTATTAATTTAAGATAATCAGTAGTGGATTATTTAAGTATAATTACTAATGGAAATAATTAAAAAATTTATTTCGCATTGTAATAAATTCAGTTTGATATGAATTGTTTAAGTTAATTAATTTAGTTTAATTAATTTAAATAAACCTTTGATGATATGGTAAGTATAATTACTTAAGGAAGTAATTAATTATGGATGATTTAAAAATGATGGTAATTTGGGTATAATTACTTTGTATAAATTAATCAAGGGATTAATTAGAGAATAATTAATTATGGAGTAATTAAATTATTTATTGAAGTAATTAAGGGTAGTTAATTACTGAATGGAGTTAATCTAGGTGATTAACAATTTGGTTAATTGAAGATATATTACTAAAATAAATGTAATTAGAGATCATTAAATATTGTAATTAATGATGTAAGTTAAAATGGATTTATTTGGAAATAATTAATAAATGAAGGAATTCATTTATGAAATTAGTTAAAGAAGTAATGTAATTAATTTTAGTAATTTAAAAGGTTACTTTCTATATTTGGTATAAGATAATTAATTTGTGAAAATAATTAAAGGATAATTACTTAAGTGTAATTAAAAGATAATTAATCAAGGATGATAAATTAAGATGGAAGTAGGAAATGATTAATTAATTAACTTGTAATTAATTAATGGTTATGTAAGCAAGATTTATAATAATGGAGTAATTAATTTAATTTACTTTAAATTAATTAGAGATTTGTAATTAATTTAATTTATTTTAAATTAATTATAAATGTGTGATTATTAATCATTGCTTATGATGGATGATATTCATTTTCTTGATTGATTGTGATCTCAGATATGAGTAATATCTATGTGTTATGGATGCTTGTTTAAGTATGATGATATTGATTATCTGTTTGAGTAGATAATATGGATTATCTGTTTATGATGATGATGTTATTGTCCATTGTTATATTGTGATTTATCTATCTGTGTATATAGATAATTGAATTAAATTGTTTAACTTTAAAACAACTTGACCTTAAAAGACACGGTTTGGATTTCGATGAGACTGGGATCGGGTTTGCTACATTACAGCGTGATAGGGGGTTCTCGCTTTGCGTTAGGTGGCGAACGGGAGACTCTTACCCCTACATGTCCCCGGGGGTAGTATAAGGCCTTTTGGGGTTGGTTTGCTAGGTGCTTACAGTCGAGAGGCTGGCCGTAAAAGCAAACCCGAGGTATCACTGTGAGCCACAGCGGGGCTGGGATGGTTGAAAAGCCTACCGGTCGTGAGCCGTTGCTGATGGTTGAAAAGCCTAGGATGTCACAGTTGGTATCAGAGCGTTAGGTTGAGTGAATACCTAGGCTCTGGAGTGGTATCTTTCTTGAGAGAGCGTATTTGTAATTTTGATATATATATATATACATATATATATATTTGTATATTCTACCTATTTGTTGGGTTACCGGTTCAGGTTTTCCAATATAAGTTATAAGGATAGATAGGGTGGTGGTGTGCGTAACACGACTACCAATGGTTGAATTTATTGAGGTCGGAAGTGTATCGACCGAGACGGTATTGGGTCTATAGTCCTTCTCGAATGAATTTGTGGTGTAAGGATTTCACCAAGTCTTTGAGGAAATTTGTTAAGATTTGGAGATCATTTTTGAAGTGTATAGTTTGGATGAGTAGAGTTGGATCTGTCGGTTGGACAGAAGCGAGTCATGATATCTTGATCTCTCAGGACGTAGTAGCAGTGTGATGAGACACAGTGACTATGGATGTTTTCGAAGATATTTCTTTGGGACAAGTTAACGAAGTGTGTCTACTTCGGTGTTGTGGCTGTGTTCAGCAGGGTGTTTCTGTTTGGTTTAAGGTCCGAGTTTCTCGGAGAGCTTTGGATTAGGAATTCCTTGGCATTGGTGTCAGCAGTGCAGCTTGGAGGGTTCTATGTATTGGCAAGGAAGCTTTCTAGCTCAGCAGTGGAGTTCAGAAGCAGCAGAGTGGTTTCGTTTCTTCGATGGATTGACTAGTAAGCATGAGCTGTTCTGATTGGTAAAGAGAGAGCAGTATCTTTGGAATTAGGCTGGATTGATCGCAAAAGTGACTTGCGATAGCTGAGTATTCTCTTGGGTTGTTAGAGATTTTTTCTGGATGACTTCAGGAAGTCAGAGTTTTGTTAGCATCTGGAGATTGAGTTTGGTATCGACTGGATTTCAGGAATGGTACCGATAGTTCAGCTTAATAGTAGGATGGTTTTGAGTTGGTGAAGCAGCTCAGGTTTTGGAGGAACTTCTGAGTTTTATTTTTGGATCTGTTGAACCATATTTTTGGAATTTGTTGACCCGTCTTTGCTTGTGTTCGTCATCAGCATTTTCATCTACTCATATCAGAGTTTTGCAGCGGAAGCAGTTGGGAGTGCATCTAATTTTCTTTTCTGGAGAAGAGAAGTTGTTTTCTACGGATGATAGTAAAGGTTGCGTTCTTGATTTTGGTCGGTCTTGAGAAGATCATTCTACTGGATTGTTTTTGGATTCAGGTTGTTTTGAAAGGCATCAACGGAGATGTAGCAGATCAGTAAGGATGTAGGTAGCCCAGGATCGTCCGAAGATTTTGTGGATAAGAATCGGAGATTTGATTTTGGATAAGTGTTTGATCTTCAGGAGTGGATTGTCAGTTTGGATAACTGAGATTCATTGTTTTCACGTATCTCTGAGGGAGTATGTGTAAGATCTATCTCTGGTATTAGAACCAGCAGTTCAGGGAGTTTTGGTTGTTGAGTTAGACTTGTCTATAGTCTGACTTCCTATCTTGTTTTGTAGATCTAGTTGTGTGTAGCTTAGTAGTATTGATTGTTTGGATTCTATAGAGCGAGTAACCCGGTATTTATACTCGGGGAAACTCAATGAAATTTTATCCAGTATTTTGTCTGGATAGTTAGATTTGTTTGATTGGATGATTGATTGCTATGGTTGTTAGTATATATTGATGATATATGCTTGTGTTTGAAATTAAATCTTTATGAGATTATTAAATTACCTTTGTTTTAAATTTCGGGGACGAAATTCTTTTAAGAGGGGAGGAATGTGATATCCCGGAATTTCGAACAATATCAATTTAATAATCTATATTAAATATTAAATTGATTTGATGATAATTGATAATAAGATATGAATTGAATTAATAATTTTCTTTTAAATGAATATTTAACTGATAAATTATCTTTTTAAAGGCTAATAAATTGTTTTCTATTTATTTATATATATATTTGTATATATATTGTAAATAGTCAATGTTTGTTGTAAATTTGATTTAAATTCAATATTTAATAAATAATCATGTGGCTTTAAAATATACTCAAGATTTAATTTAAAATTGTTTAAATGGTTTTAGCTTGGATTTAAATTAAATAAAAGGTTTGTGTTCTTTTTAGAGTATAACTTGATAAAAATTAGTAATTAAGTGATAAATTCTTTTATGAATCATTTTAATGTAATAATTAGCTTTATTTATAATATGATGTCTATACAAGTAGGTTTTATTATAGATAAAAATTGTTATATATACTGTAAAAAGAAGTTATGCTTTTACAAATTATATAAATCTCTCATATTAACAATAATTTTAGATAACAAAATATACCTTATAAATATTTAAATTTAGTATAAATAAAATAATAATAGGTAATTAATTATTTGATAGTTTGAGTTTTTAAAATAAAATATAAACACACTTATGTTAGAGATAGCAATAATTATACAAGCTAACATAACTATAACCATATCAATTTTATAGTAAAACTTAAGTAAAATATTATGTACACTATGGCAATATATGTTGCAAGCTTGAAATCACCTAAGTATAAGAAGATATATAAGGCAAGTAAATATAATAATCTATAACAAAGTATACATTGCAGGCAAGAAACTCATCTTTGTATATACGAATGAATAGAGGAAGCATGCTAAGCTAAGTAAACAAATGTAAACATATGTAGGTTGTACATACAAGGATAATAAAATATGGGCTGTTGTAGACTTTAATAAGAGCAAGGCATTGAATGCCATCACTGCAAGTACACGAAAAGGCTTCATTTTAGTTTCTTTTTAGAAAAAATCCCTAAATTTTTGGGTACTTGGACAATAAACAAGTGAGCATACTTGTTTTATTTATCAATTGCCTCATTCCATTTCGTATACAAAAGGCTGAGAAATTCCAGTTCTAAAAGTTTAAACAAATACAACCAAGTAAAAAAAAAACAAAAAAAAAAGCACTTCAGTTTCAAAGCTAGTCCAAACATCTCAGTTTTCAAGTTCAAACTAGTTCAAATTTTCTGGAATCATCAAAACTGGAATGTATGCGAGTTTTCATATGCAAGTTTCAGGCTTTCTCCCTTTTTCAAACAAAGAATAAGCTCTCTGTTTTATTGCCTGGTGAGTAAACTTTTAAAACAAAACTTAAGTAATTTATGAATTTCTGTGATTATGTTTGTTTATATGTATGTGTATGTGCAATACTTGTGAACTTATGTATATGTGCATATCTGTAGCTTTAACACCTCAGATTTTAGTTCAAGCCCCTGACTTTAACTGTTAACTTGAGATGTCTTCAGTTTAGATGCATATGACATATGGTTGAAGTTATATGTGATGTATGTATGAAAGTGGGTTTGTATGATTGCTTTAAAGGCTCTGGAAACATATGAGTATGTTTAGATAAACTGTTGTGATCATCTCTGTTTTAAACATTGGAGATTTAAAACTTAGCTTTACTTTCAATTTCTTCTCACTCAAATTTCTTTAGACTTAGGTATTTAAAACAAAGTTGGTTGTTTTAAATTTAACAAAGCTTTAAAAATAATTGCCATAATTATAGATAGTAAACATTGTCTGTAAGCAAAGAAATCATAGGGAAACTGGAAAGATGTTAAAACCCAAATATTGTAATCAGTTGATAAAATTATATATCTGAAATTGTATACAAAAGATAGGATTTTTGAGATCAAGTTCATAATTTTTAGTGTATTATTGAATGGGTTATTTGAGTTGGTCTGGAAATCATGTTTTCGAGCATTTCCGATGATCATGTGGTCGAGAGTGGTCGGGTTTGTGTGAGGTGATGGAGGAGCCTATGGGGATGAGTGAAAAAATGGTCGTAGGTGGCCACGGCCACGGTGGCGACAGCAGTTTGAGTTTGAAGTTTTTAACCCTAGATTAACGAAGCTAGGAAAAATCGATCACCGTGGTCACTATTGTTGATCGAGTTCAACAGGGGTCTGGGAAATGGAAGTTAATGCGTAGTCGAAGTCGTGGCCAGAGGGATTGACTTTCAGGTGGTCGGAGCTGTGGGCATAGCACGGTGACAGGGTTGAGCAAGTTCCTGTTGGTTGGGTTCCAGGTTCCGTTCTACTTCTCTATTTCGAATTTGAGGAATTGGTGATGCTCGAGTGGGTCGGAGATGGTTTTGGGATGATCGTCGATTTGTTCGGCGATGAGGTGATGGCTGGAGAAGCTCGCCGGCTCCGTGCACGTGCATAGTGCATATGCGTTTCAGGTGGAACTTTGGTTTGAGCAGACAGGATAGTCTCGAGTTTTTCTCGAGTAGGAGGGGTTTTGTCTCGAAGCAAGTTGGTGTTCGACTCGAAGCAATAGGATCAGGTAGAAGAAGAAGTTTGCGTGAAGATCAGAGGAGAGTCTCGGGGTAATACGTGGAGAACTCGAAGGGCCACTCGGGTTTTTATAGGGGAGGTCTCAAGGTGTTGTTATGTTGCCTGTTTTTGAAGCCTGGCAGTTTTAAAGTTTTAAATTTAAAAACTGGGTTTTAAAAACAAAGTAAAATCAAAATGTTAAAGATAGGATTCAAATTGACTTGTCTCCTAGTTTTTATAATAAATATAAGTTGTATAAAAATAAAATGTTTTAATAACTTTATAATGTTTAAAGTATATTTAAAATGTTTAATTTAACTAAGTTAAGTGGTAATTACCTTGAATCTAAGATTGAAATGAAACATAAAAGCAAAGTCAAAGGTAAAATGTTTCAAAGGCATTTATAAAGGAAAATTTGACCATTAATAAGAAAATGCCTTTCCTTTTAAATAAATGTAGATTTATAGATTTGTAATTATTAAGTTAATTAAAATGAATAATAAACTAATTTGATTTATTAATGATGAATTAATTAACTTAGTAATTAAAGGTTAAATTTGTCAATTAAGGCTTAAGATAATTAATTGGTAATAAATGGATAATTAAGAATCATTAATTAAATAAGAGTTGATTGTTAATCTATGATTATTAATTAATAAAGTAAGTAAGAATTAATTAAGTTACATTGAATACTTAATTAATAAAATAATTAAGGATTTATTTATGAGTAGTAAAGATGAAATTTAATTGTAGTTAATAATAAATCTTAATTTAATTACTTTAGAAAAGTAATTTAAAGGAGTGTTAAAAATGAATGAATGTTATTAACTAGGATGATTAAATAATGGAATAAATATGATTTATCTTGATGATTAATTAAGCTTATTAATTTAAGATAATCAGTAGTGGATTATTTAAGTATAATTACTAATGGAAATAATTAAAAAATTAATTTCGCATTGTAATAAATTCAGATTGATATGAATTGTTTAAGTTAATTAATTTAGTTTAATTAATTTAAATAAACCTTTGATGATATGGTAAGTATAATTACTTAAGGAAGTAATTAATTATGGATGATTTAAAAATGAGGGTAATTTGGGTATAATTACTTTGTATAAATTAATCAAGGGATTAATTAGAGAATAATTAATTATGGAGTAATTAAATTATTTATTGAAGTAATTAAGGGTAGTTAATTACTGAATGGAGTTAATCTAGGTGATTAACAATTTGGTTAATTGAAGATATATTACTAAAATAAATGTAATTAGAGATCATTAAATATTGTAATTAATGATGTAAGTTAAAATGGATTTATTTGGAAATAATTAATAAATGAAGGAATTCATTTATGAAATTAGTTAAAGAAGTAATGTAATTAATTTTAGTAATTTAAAAGGTTACTTTCTATATTTGGTATAAGTAATTAATTTGTGAAAATAATTAAAGGATAATTACTTAAGTGTAATTAAAAGATAATTAATCAAGGATGATAAATTAAGATGGAAGTAGGAAATGATTAATTAATTAACTTGTAATTAATTAATGGTTATGTAAGCAAGATTTGTAATAATGGAGTAATTAATTTAATTTACTTTAAATTAATTAGAGATTTGTAATTAATTTAATTTATTTTAAATTAATTATAAATGTGTGATTATTAATCATTGCTTATGATGGATGATATTGATTTTCTTGATTGATTGTGATCTCAAATATGAGTAATATCTATGTGTTATGGATGCTTGTTTAAGTATGATGATATTGATTATCTGTTTGAGTAGATAAAATGGATTATCTGTTTATGATGATGATGTTATTATCCATTGTTATATTGTGATTTATCTATCTGTGTATATAGATAATTGAATTAAATTGTTTAACTTTAAAACAACTTGACCTTAAAAGACACGGTTTGGATTTCGATGAGACCGGGATCGGGTTTCCAGATTTGGATATCCGAAAACCACATCGATCCAATCTAACGTTAGGTCGTGAATCTCAAGTGAAGATGAAGATTCAAAGTGCAAGGGTTATTGTCGTTAACTCTGAGGATGTTTCCAAAATGAGTGTAACGAGATAATGCCTTCGGTTTCGTTCGAACCCGGAACGAACTTGTATGGATTGAATGCTTTCAGAACATCGTCAGACGGACGATGAGCATTCTAAGTGATGTGCTCAATAAAGGTAATCGTGACCTCAAGCCTCATCAACCGGGAATGGCTAAAACAGGGGAGGTGCAGCAAGGCTTTGTGGGTAGCACCCACTTGAGAGTAAGATATACCCCTGTCTAGAGTCCCTTTTTCATTTCGGCTGTGTGGCGGTTGCTAGCTACAACCGCGGGGTTATCTTATTTGGAACTGTTCAGTAAGGAATGGTTTCGGCTTTGTGTTGAAGGGAACTTAGGGTGGGTTCTCGGTACGGTGATCTAGGCCACGTACTGTGACGGGCGGTACCCCGGTAGCCTTGCCATTGTATGGAATCCAAAATCTAATAAGCGCCCTCGGATTTGATTGTAAACCTAGTATTCTGGAATTTAATGAATGTAACAATTTCGGCTATTTTCTATTTACTTGAAAACCCTAGACACTATTATAATATCACTGGATTTCCTATCAAAGTTTTGGTTAGCGTAAGGTAAAAACTTACCCATGTTTATGTGTGGGGAGTCTTACGTGATACCTTTGTTTCAAAGGCTTTTCAAAGTTAAACAGCTTTAACCGTTTACTCATACTAGACCCATGTCTGACCCGGAGTTTATTTCTATTTTTCCTAAACTCTCGGGTACTCAAATTTTTACGAGTAGCCAAGGGTAGCAGGTTAGCTTTGACGAATTGTGGAGGAGCAATGGAGCAGGAGGCTTTAGCGTATAGATATATTGATTCCGCTATGTTAGTGTTTATGTACATTTCCGCTGTGTTGTATCTCTGTGATGTTTTGAGTTGTATCGAGTTGTATTAACTAGACAGGTGTTTATAACTGTCTAGTATGTGTTGTATTATCTGTGTAACTCTGATGTATATGATACTATGTAATCTATTATGTGATATATTATATTTCATTCGTTCCGCTGTCGAGATTCTGATGTTGTTTTGTCCTTTCTTCTTTATCTTTTCTATTTCTCACCCCTTTCTTTCTTATCGATGATGCGATTTTCCGGGCGTGGAATTTCGGGTCGTCACAAGTATTTATGTGCATACATTGTGTGTGTGTATCTATGTGTGTGTGTGTTTGTATGTGTGTGTTTATACGTATACACACACACACATATATGTATGATTGTGTGTATATGCTGCTCAATACCTTTATGATGTAGATTTAATTAGAACGAACCGATTGGTTAATAACTGCATCTATGAGATCTATGTGATTTAATTGGAACGAACCGATTGGAAAAAGTAAGTCTTAGTTTTAACATCTATGATCTACGATTAAAATTTTATTACTAGTTAGAGTCCTCAAAACCTTTTATCTTGATTTGAAGATATTCTAAGATTACTTAAAAAATCAATTTAAACTTTTTAATTATATCTTTGTATGATAAAAATGAATCATCGATACTTTATTTATATTAAAAAAGGTTAAAATTTCTGAAAACATAAATTTCAAAAAATTGATTTTTACATCTACAAAAGCTTTTAATTAGAAAGATGATAAAATTTTTTGGTCTAAGCATGTAAACTCTTTGTCGGTAGGATGTTTCTGCAAAAAGTATTATAGTTTGAATAAAAATATTTAAAAAAGCATGAAGAATTAAAATGCATGTTAGAATAACGGTTGATAATAAAGCAAATAATTAGGTTGTAACGACTTGGAATTTTATCGCTTTGATTAGTTAATATTTGATAAATTTTAAATATTTAAGTCATTGTTTTTAATGGTTAAATAACCCTCTTTTAATTAATAATAAGTAACGATACTAGATTCATTTTGGATGTTTGTTTAAAAAATAGGTAGTTTGACGAAAATTTGAAAATGTGATCGATTCTTTTTTTTTTGATTTTCGAATTTTCGTCAAACAAAAGTTATCACAACATTGTTGCACACATATGTACACTTTTGTAACATACACTTATACACATATACTTATAATAAGTGATTTAATGAAGTGAAGAATTAATAAAAGTAAGTGTGATTAAAGTGTTTAATAAATAAATTAATTAAGCTTAATAAATTAAGAAAAACTTTTCTTTCTTATTTTAAGTGCATTAGTATATAAATTTGTGTGCTTCATTTTGAGATGTGATGGAAGTACTTTAGCACGTGGAGGAAGCTCAGCATGAAAGGAAAAGTACGAGTATTTTAGTAATTTAGGTTAATGGTATGTGATGTAATTTGCCACTTTTTGAAAATCTATATAAGGACCTCTTATTACTTCATTTTATTCACTTTACTTCATTTTTCACTTTCGCTCTCTTATCCATCTTTCTCTCTCTCATTTCTTCTTCTTTTCCACTTCTTCTCTAAAAAGAAATCACTTTAAAACTTTCCCTTTTCTTCTCTAAAATCTTAAACAAGCCTAGAATAGTATAATTCATATTCTCACTACCTTAAAAATACCAAAGTTCGAACCCAAAATCCGAAGATGGCCCAGGGCCATTAGCATGTAAGGGAGCTAAGTAGGGTTGCGTGAGAATTAGAGGGGGAGAGGAGGGGTTTTTAAAGGTCAAGCAAGGTGAAAGGAAGGAACCTGTGTTGTTTCTAAGTCGAGGGTGGTCATAGTAGCCTTTAGTTTGAGTCGATGCTTGTTAGAAAGTGAGATATCTCACTTAAAAATAGGTTTAAATGAGGATGTTCATGTTTTAATAATTTATATTAACTTATTTGTATACATTCCTTGTTTGAATTTTATTCCCACTCGAAAGCGGGATGAATAAGTAACCATTGTTTTGTAGGAGACTAAATGTAATGACTCGTCTCTCAGTCCATAGAAAGACACGTCATTATTAAGAAAGAAAGGGATAGAAAAGAGAAAAGATAGGAAAGAAAAAACTAAACAATATCAGATTCTCACAGCGGAACGAATAAATTATATTATATCACATAGTATTTACTTAATAGACAACATCTATTAGAGTTATACAGCTTATACATTCAAATTAGACAGTTATAAAGGTCTGTCTATCAATACAACTCTTGGATTAGAGAGTCATTATAAAGCCTCTTGCTCCAAATCTCCTCCATAGATTCGTCAAAGCCAACCTGAATCCCTTGGCTACTCGTAAAAATTTGAGTACCCAAGAGTTTAATAAAACAGAAAATAAACTCCGGTTCATACATGGGTTTGGTGTGAGTAAACGGGTTAAAGTTGCTTAACTTTGAAAATCATTTGAAAAGAAAGGTATCTCGTAAGACTTCCCACACATAAACACAGAAAAGTTTTTACCTTACGATAACCAAAACATTTGATAGGAAATCCAATGATATTATAATAGGGTCTAGGGTTTTCAAGTAAAATACAGAAATTGCTGGAATGCTTACATGTCACGTTCCAACATAGTTGGGCACAATAAAAACGTACGGCACTTATTGGAGATTGGATTCCATACAATGGCAGGGCTACTGGGGTACCGCCCTTCACAGTACGGGGCCTAGATCACCGTACCGAGGATCCCTCCCGATCCCCTGCAACACAAGGCCGGAACCATCCCTTACTGGATAGTCCCGAACAAGACAACCCCGCGGTTGGGATCAGCAACCGCCCACTAAGCCGAATAAAAAGGGACCTCTAGACAGGGGAAAATCTTGTCCTACTTGAGTGCGACCCACTTAGCCTTGCTACACCTCCCCTGTTTTAGCCATTCCCGGTTGATGAAGCTTGAGGCTACGATTACCTTTTTAGAACACATCTCTTAGAATGCTCATCGTCCTCCAATGACGATGGTCTGATAGCATTCAATCCATACAAGTTCGTTTTGGGTTCGAACGAAACCGAAGGCATTATCTCGTTACACTCATTTTGGAATCACCCTCAGAGTTAACGACAATAACCCTTGCACTCTGAAACTTCATCTCGATCTTCACTTGAGATTTCACGACCTATCGTTTAATTTGGATCGATGTGGTTTTCGGATATCCAAATTTGGAAATCTGATCCCGGTCTCATCAAAATCCAAAACTCCGTCTTAAAGTCCAAGTTGTTTAAGTTTAAACAATTCAATTTATTTTCTATATTGACATAGATAGATAATTCACATTATCATTAATAGATAATCCATATTATCACAATTCAACCAAAGCATCTCATATCACAAAGCAACACATATCACATATCAGAGATATAAATAATCCAAGGCATTCAATATCATTCAATCATCCATAAGCAAGATTAATTAGTCACATCATTTCTAATTAATTTAATTAACCACAATTGAATTAAATTAATTACTCTTAAATCCTGATTACTTAACATTAATTAATTACAAACCAATTAATTAATCATCCTTTAATTATCCATCTTAATTAATCATCCTTGATTAATTATTCTTTAACTACATTAAGTAATTAGCCTGTAATTAATTACATAAATTAATTACCCTTTAACCATTCACAATAATTAACCTTTAATTATTCTCTTTAATTAATTATACTATAATTAATTACATTAATTAATGATCCTTTATTAATTACTTTAATTAATCAACTTATAATCACTTACATTAATTAACTAACCCTTAATTAATTAATTACACTAAGTAATCAATCCTTAATTACTTCCATTAAGTAATTAACCTCTTATTACTTTCATTAAGTAATTATCATTTAATTACTTTCATTAATTAACCACTAATTACTTTCATTAAGTAATTATTCTTTTATTAATTACATTCATTAATTATCCATTAATTATATTATCCTTAATTAATTAAACTAATTAATTATCTTAAATTAATTACATTAATTAATTATCCCTTAATCACTAGTTAATGATCCTTACATTAATTACATTCATTAACTATTCATTACTAATTAATTAATTTATTTATTAATTACTCTTTAATTACCTTCATTAATTAATTAATCTTTAATTAACTAAGACCCTAATTAATTAAAAGATAAATCATTTATCTTAATTAGTTTTTTTTATTATCATTAAAATCTTATTTAGTAAACCCTTGGAATTAATTATCATTCACTTAAGACCTTAAGTTTAAAACATTTTGCTTTTTATAAAAATGTTCATGCTTTTACTTAATTTTTAAAACCAAGTTAGCTTATCAAACAAACCCGAGCTAAACCACCAAATCCCCGAGATCACACTCGAGTAACTCACGATCCTCCACTGCTTCGAGACCAACACACTACAAACTCGAGTTCGTCCCGAGTTCTCCTGCTTCTTCCCAAACCTATCGAACACATCAGAAACAACCGTGCACACATGCATGTGCAAAAACGTTCCGGCCATCATCGATCAACGCCATGATCCTCCTCAAGTCGACGTCCACCTCGCCATCACACACGACCACCCAGATCCTACGATTCCACCACGAATCAAAATCGAACACGACGATCGAACCTGAAACCAAAACAACTCGACCAAAATCTCTCACCGATGTCGAATTCGACCACCGAAGCCCACGTCCTTCCGACCACAGCTCCACCACGACCTCCAGCAACGTTTCCCCCACATGCGATCGCCTCTGGTGCACCATCATCACCGCATTCGCCTCGAATACATGGCCTACCCAAACATGGGATGAAACCCTACTCTGCCCTTCCCTGGCCACCACGGCCATTGATAAATCTGACGACCATTTTTCTAGTGATCGTCAACCCTTCAGCAACCCTCGACATCAACCCCAAGCTCCATCACGGCATAGATCGTCGGCAAATGTCGATAATCCCAAAATCGCTCATCTCAGATTATCTCCACAATCTCTTATCTAAAAATCAAGATTTTACTTCCTAAATTCGTTATTCTATCATACGATCATGTTTAGATAATCAGAGTATGGAATTATACATATTGATTTTCGACATAAATTGGGTTTTTACTGTAATTTTCTATTTCTAGAATATTTACCAACAGTTTTGATTGAAACTATTTTTATAAACAAATTTAAGTTGTAATAACAATACTTCATTCAAGGATCAAAACTCAATTCTTATTGTATGAAGTTATTTGGATTTTTTGAAAATAGTTTGAGCCTGTGGAAATAATAGAGAACATATTTTATATATACACATTTTAGCAGAGCAATTCAAAGCATATTATATATCCCGATCAATCATGCAAACCATCATAAAACAATATCCAAACAGATTTATCATATGCATAATGATAGATTAAAAACTGTTTTTAAAAAAAAGGTTTACTCACCAAGAATGAAACAAAGACCAAGCTTTCAGGCTTAATCTGGAATTGCTGTATTCAATTTGATCTACTGTTATTTTGATCAACACTTGTTTGTTGATTAGAAAAGTTGTTGAGATGATCTTTACAGCTTGTTGTTGTTGAATTTGAACCGTGCTTAGCTTGTTTTGATTTCAGTTTTCTTTTTTGAATTTGATTTCCAGATTTTAGTTTTAGGAAGAAAAGAGAGAGATGTTTTGAACTGAAAAATAAGAATAGCCCAATTTCTCTAAAACATCTATATTATACATAAAATTCAATTTCAAGAAAACAAGCCACATGTATTTTGCATGTATTCATTTTCTCACAAGTGTCCATATATGTCTAATTATTTTACAAATGTTTAAATGTTTTTATAATTATCTTACAAGTGTTTAAAACCCATTATTTAATTATATTTTTATGTTTTATATTAATATGTCAATGTCTTTATTAATTTATGTATATTTAAATATTCAAATTACATTTATGCAAGCTAAAATTAAAAAGAAAGAATTATTTAAAATCAAAGAAATAAACCTTTAATTAAATCTTATTTAAACTTAAGCTAAAATATAATTTAAAACAAATAAACATTTTATAAATATTATCTTTGTTGTGTAAGGAATATAAAGTTTAACTTTTAAATAGTTTTTTTGAAAGTTTTTATATTAATTCAATCATAACTTCCAAATTACAATATATACATACATATACATTATAATTTGAAAACATATCTTTTATTAAAACCAAAGACTACCTATTCACAATGTATATAAATATATATACATTATAAATAGAATACATTTTTATAAGCTTTGAAAGATTAAATTTGCCAAATTAAATATTATTAGCTTTGAAAAGATAAATTTTCCAATTTAAAATAATTATTAATGAAGATTATTAAATCAATATTACCACTTTAAATAATTATCTTAGGAGATTATCAAATAAATATTGCCCAAAATTCCGGGTCATCACACTCTTCCCCCTTAAAAGAATTTCGTCCCCGAAATTTAAAAGCAAAGATAATTTAATAATCCACCAAAGGTTTTAAATTTTCGAACAGCAAAACAAAGTATATATCAATCATTTACTAACAACCATAGCAACCAATTCATTTTAATAACTAATCTAACTAACTAAATATCCTGACACAATTCAGGATAGGATTTCCTAATATTGTCTAGAGTTTCCCAAGTACAAATCACTAGGATCTTATTCAACAAGACGGTCCCCTCAAAATCCATCGAAATCCCGAACAAAACTCTACTACACCAACATATGTAGACTTCGAACTTACTTCTCCTATCTGGAATAACCAGAACAGTTACACTCGACAACCTTGCTTTCAGATCCTGAAAAACTCCTTCACACTTAGGAGTCCATATAAACTACCTGTAGAAACTCTCTAATCCAAGAAAACTGCAAACTGCCGATTGCTTCTACTCTAGAACAGCTGCTACCTTGCTTCCACTGCACAACTCTGATCTGGAGTAGATGAGAATGACGATGATGAACACAAGCACCAACTTGATCAACACATCCGAGAAATACGGTTCATCAGATCCATAAAAGAGAAAACACAGAAGTTCCACGAAATCCTGAGCTGTTGCTTCACCAAATTTCTAGGAGCCATCCTTCTACTTAGTTGAACCACCGGTCTCGCTCCTGGAACCAACTCGATATGAAAACTAAATCTCCCGATGCTAAGGCCAACCTCTGACAACTTCGATAGTTTCAACCTCCTCAAGAAACTCAGGCCTCAAACCAAGCACAAACATCTCGCTCTTTTGAGTCTCATATTCTGATACAAACATACTTCGGGAACATCTATGGATACTGCGTCTAACCACGTAGCTGCTCCTTCTTAAAGTTGCCAAGTTGCCATCACTCGCTTCTGCTCATCCGACAGATCCAAACTTTAGAACATCCGCTCACACGAGCGCAACCAAACTTACACCATGTTGCAAAGCTCACTCGAGGCGATATTAGGTCTACAGCCTCGACAGATACACCTCCAACCTCAACAATAGGGCCTCTTCCAATAGTGGTAGTCATACTACTCACACCACTACCCTACTACTTCTAGAACATAAGCTACCAGTCCTAGCTCATGTGGGTAACCCGAACAGGTAACCCAACAAATCAGGTATTATAGATATATATATATAAATACAAGTACGCTCTTTCAAGGTAGAAATCACTCCAAAGCCTAGGTATTCTCTCAACCTAGCACTCTGATACCACTGGAATGACCCATCTCTCAGTCCACAGAAAGACGCATCATTATTAAGAAAGAAAGGGATGGAAAAGAGAAAAGATAGGAAAGAAAGAACTAAACAATATCAGATTCTCACAGCGGAACGAATAAATTATATTATATGACATAGTATTCACATAATAGACAACATCTATTAGAGTTATACAGCTTATACATTCAAATTAGACAATTATAAAGGTCTGTCTGTCAATACAACTCAAGATACAACTCAGAGACACTAACATAGTGGAACCACATATATCTATATACGCTGAAGCCTCCTGCTCCAAATCTCCTCCATAGATTCGTCAAAGCCAACCTGAATCCCTTGCCTACTCGTAAAAATTTGAGTACCCAAGAGTTTAATAAAACAGAAAATAAACTCCGTTTCATACATGGGTCTGGTGTGAGTAAACGGGTTAAAGTTGCTTAACTTTGAAAATCATTTGAAAAGAATGGTATCTCGTAAGACTTCCCACACATAAACACGGAAATTTTTTTACCTTACGATAACCAAAACATTTGATAGGAAATCCAATGATATTATAATAGGGTCTAGGGTTTTCAAGTAAAATATAGAAATAGCTGGAATGCTTACATCTCACGTTCCAACATAGTTGGGCACAATCAAAACGTACGACACTTATTGGAGATTGGATTCATACAATGGTAGGGCTACTAGGGTACCGCCCGTCACAGTACGGGGCCTAGATCACCGTACCGAGGATCCCTCCCGATCCCCTGCAACACAAGGCCGGAACAATCCCTCACTGGATAGTCCCGAACAAGACAACCCCGCGGTTGGGATCAGCAACTGCCCACTAAGACGTATAAAAAGGGACCTCTAGACAGGGGAAAATCTTGTCCTACTTGAGCGTGACCCACTTAGCCTTGCTGCACCTCCCCTGTTTTAGCCATTCCGGTCGATGAGGCTTGAGGCTACGATTACCTTTTTAGAACACATCTCTTAGAATGCTCATCGTCCTCCAATGACGATGGTCTGATAGCATTCAATCCATACAAGTTCGTTTTGGGTTCGAACGAAACCGAAGGCATTTTCTCGTTACACTCATTTTGGAATCACCCTCAGAGTTAACGACAACAACCCTTGCACTCTGAAACTTCATCTCGATCTTCACTTCAGATTTCACGACCTATCGTTTAATTTGGATCGATGTGGTTTTCGGATATCCAAATTTGGAAATCCAATCCCGGTCTCATCAAAATCCAAAACGCCGTCTTAAAGTCCAAGTTGTTTAAGTTTAAACAATTCAAATTATTTTCTATATTCACATAGATAGATAATTCGCATTATCATAAATAGATAATCCATATTATCACCATTCAACCAAAGCATCTCATATCACAAAGCAACACATATCACATATCAGAGATATAAATAATCCAAGGCATTCAGTATCATTCAATCATCCATAAGCAAGATTAATTAGTCACATCATCTCTAATTAATTTAATTAACCACAATTGAAATAAATTAATTACTTTAATTACTCTTAAATCCTGCTACATAACATTAATTAATTTCAAACCAATTAATTTATCATCCTTTAATTATCCATCTTAATTAATCATCCTTGATTAATTATTCTTTAATTACATTAAGTAATTAGCCTTTAATTAATTACATAAATTAATTACCCTTTAACCATTCACAATAATTAACCTTTAATTATTCTCTTTAATTAATTATACTATAATTAATTACATTAATTAATGATCCTTAATTAATTACATTAATTAATCAACTTATAATCACTTACATTAATTAACTAACCCTTAATTAATTAATTAATTAATTACACTAAGTAATTAATCCTTAATTACTTCCATTAAGTAATTAACATCTTATTACTTTCATTAAGTAATTATCATTTAATTACTTTCATTAATTAACCATTAATTACTTTTATTAAGTAATTATCCTTTTCTTAATTACATTCATTAATTATCCATTAATTATATTATCCTTAATTAATTAAACTAATTAATTATCTTAAATTAATTACATTAATTAATTATCCCTTAATCACTAGTTAATGATCCTTACATTAATTACATTCATTAACTATTCATTATTAATTAATTAATTAATTAATTACTCTTTAATTACCTTCATTAATTAATTAACCTTTAATTACCCAAGACCTTAATGAATTAAAAGATAAATCATTTATCCTAATTAGTTTTTATTATTATCATTAAAATCTTATTTAGTAAACCCTTGGAATTAATTATCATTCACTTAAGACCATAAGTTTAAAACATTTTGCTTTTTATAAAAATGTTCATGCTTTTACTTAATTTTTAAAACAAGGTTGGCTTATCAAACAAACCCGATCTAATCACCAAATCCCCGAGATCACACTCGAGTAACTCACAATCCTCCACTACTTCGAGACCAACATGCTACAAACTCGAGTTCGTCCCGAGTTCTCCTGCTTCTTCCCAAACCTATCGAACACACCAGAAACAACCGTGCACACATGCATGTGCACAAACGTTCCGGCCATCATCGATCAATGCCACGATCCTCCTCAAGTCGACGTCCACCTCGCCGTCACACACGACCACCCAGATCCTACGATTCCACCACAAATCAAAATCGAACACGACGATCGAACCTGAAACCAAAACAACTCGACCAAAATCTCTCACCGACGATGAATTCGACCATCAGAGCACACGTCCTTCTGACCACAGCTGCGCCACAACCTCCAACAACGTTTCCCCCACATGTGATCTCCTCCGGTGCACCACCATCCCCGCATTCGCCTCGAATACATGGCCTACCCAAACAGGGGACGAAACTCTACTCCGCCCTTCCCTGGCCACCACGGCCAATGATTAATCTGACGATCATTTTTCCAGTGATCGTCAACCCTTCAGCCAATCTCGACATCAACCCCAAGCTCTATTACGACATAGATCATCGACAAATGTCGATAATCCCAAAATCGCTCATCTCAGATTATCTCCACAATCTCTTATCTAAAAATCAAGATTTTACTTCCTAAATTCGTTATTCTATCATACGATCATGTTTAGATAATCAGAGTATGGAATTATACATATTGATTTTCGACATAAATTGGGTTTTTACTGTAATTTTCTATTTCTAGAATATTTAACAGCAGTTTTGATTGAAACTATTTTTATAAACAAATTTAGGTTGTAATAACAATACTTCATTCAAGGATCAAAACTCAATTCTTATTGTATGAAGAGATTTGGATTTTTTGAAAATAGTTTGAGCCTGTGGAAATAACAGAGAACATATTTTATATATACACATTTTAGCAGAGCTATTCAAAGCATATTATATATCCCGATCAATCATGCAAACCATCATAAAACAATATCCAAACAGATTTATCATATGCATAATTATAGATTAAAAACTGTTTTTAAAAAAAAGGTTTACTCACCAAGAATGAAACAAAGACCAAGCTTTCAGGCTTAATCTGGAACTGCTATATTCAATTTGATCTACTGTTATTTTGATCAGCACTTGTTTGTTGATTTGAAAAGTTGTTGAGATTATCTTTACACCTTGTTATTGTTGAATTTGAACTATGCTTAGCTTTTTTTGATTTCAGTTTTCTTTTTTGAATTTGATTTCCAGATTTTAGTTTTAGGAAGAAAAGAGAGAGATGTTTTGAACTAAAAAATAAGAATAGCCCAATTTCTCTAAAACATCTATATTATACATAAAATTCAATTTCAAGAAAACAAGCCACATGTATTTTGCATGTATTCATTTTCTCACAAGTGTCCATATATGTCTAATTATTTTATAAATGTTTAAATGTTTTTATAAATATCTTACAAGTGTTTAAAACCCATTATTTAATTATATTCTTATGTTTTATATTAATAGGTCAATGTCTTTATTAATTTATGTATATTTATATATTCAAATTACATTTATGCAAGCTAAAATTAAAAAGAAATAATTATTTAAAATCAAAGAAATAAACCTTTAATTAAATCTAATTTAAACTTAAGCTAAAATATAATTTAAAACAAATAAACATTTTATCAATATCATCTTTGTTGTGTAAAGAATAAAAAGTGTGGTTTAATCACCCTCTGGAATGAATCCATTTGGTCTCACTGTCAAACCATCCTTCAGCCTTC
This sequence comes from Allium fistulosum, assembly GCA_030737815.1. NCBI lineage: Eukaryota > Viridiplantae > Streptophyta > Magnoliopsida > Asparagales > Amaryllidaceae > Allium > Allium fistulosum. The sequence continues at coordinate 414,397,130 of CM060907.1, read as the reverse complement.
TGCTCTTCATGTTTCACTTCGCCACATCCAAACCAACACCATTTACTTCTTTTCCAACATATACGGCCCTCAAAACCCCACCGATAGAAATACCCTCTGGAACAACTGCCTCACCTTCGCCACACATCTCAATGGCCCCTGGTTACTCGGGGGAGACTTCAACACTACCAGAAACACCCTCGAAAGAAACTCCGGAAACGCCTCCCAAGACTCAGACTCATACAATTCCTTCATTAACTCCGGCTCCCTAATTGACCCACCAATCACCAATAGACTTTATACCTGGTCAAACCGTAGATCGGACCCGTCACTAGCTAAGCTTGACAGATTCCTTTTCAATATCAATTGGGATGATTTGCACCCTCTTTCTAACGTCTCCGGTCTAGCCTCGACCATTTCCGACCACTGTCCACTAATCTTAGACTCGGGATCATCCCCAAACTCAAATCGCCCCTTCCGCTTCGAACGCTTATGGACCCTGGAACCCTCCTTCGACAATTTCATCCAGTTAACTTGGTCCCAACCCATGCCGTCCAATTCCGCAACCGCCAGAGTTGTCTTCAAACTCCGCTCAATCAGAAAGATCATCAAACCATGGGCCAAAAATATTTGGGGCTCCCTACGCTCGCGCATTTCCTCCACCCAAGATGCCATCCTAGAACTCAACATCCTCGAAGAATCTCGACCCCTCACCCCTACCGAACACTCTCAACTGAAGACTTTAGAAACCGAGCTTGATAGACTAATCAAACAAGGGGAAATTGGATGGAAGCAAAGATCCAAAGCCAAATGGTTGGAGGAGGGAGATAGGAACACCTCCTACTTCCATCGTATGGCCAACGGCAGACGTAGATCTCTTTACATCTCGGAACTAGTGCACAACAACTCCAGCTTCACCGAAACGTCGGACCACCTCCGCCTTTTCACCGAATACTACCGTAGTATTCTAGGCCTAGCTTCGCAGGCAATACCCCCCATCGATTGGAACCTCCTATACCCATCCTGTCCCCCAATTCCTGTTGACCACCCCTTTTCTGAAGAGGAAGTTTGGGCCGCGCTCAAGAACTTGCCCGATGATAAGGCCCCAGGCCCGGATGGTTTCGGCCCATTTTTCTTTAAACGATATTGGGAAACCATCAAAACCGACATACTTGATATGTGCGAAGAATTCCAAGCCAACCCCTATTCAATTGCCCGCCTCAATTATGCCAACGTCATCCTACTCCCCAAATCCCCAGGCGCCAACACCCTATCCGCTTTCAGACCAATCAGTCTCCTTAACACCACATTCAAAATAATCACGAAGGTTCTTGCCAACAGACTCCAAGCAGCCATCGACCCTCTGGTTGGGGCGGAACAATCGGCCTTCATACAAGGCAGAAACATTCTAGATTGCGTCGCCGCCACCCAAGAAGTCGTCTCCTACTGCCATAGAACTTCAACCCCTGGAACCCTTTTAAAACTAGATTTCTCCAAAGCTTTCGACACGGTACATTGGGACTTCATCTTGGACCTTATGAAGCATAGGGGTTTCCCGTCAAAATGGTGTGGGTGGATCGAAGCGATACTCAACACAAGTACTTCATCCATCTCAATCAATGGCTCTACTGGTGGTCACATTAAACCAGCTAGGGGTCTGAGACAAGGAGACCCGCTCTCTCCCCTAATCTTTGTCCTGGTAGCGGATGTGCTCAACCAGATGATCAAGCTTGCATCGACCAATAATCTTTTTAAAGGTATCCAGCTCCAAAACTCCGATTTAGCCGTGTCTAACCTTCAATTTGCAGATGACACGATCCTATTCGCCTCTACCGACATCAACCACATCCATTGCCTCAAGGTAGCACTATATGTTTTCGAAACAATCTCTGGCCTCTCCATCAATTTTAACAAAAGCTCCGTCATCATGCTAGGCAACTCCGCTAACCTCGGCCCTACAATCTCATCCCTACTCAACTGCAACCTAACCTCATTCCCCATTTCCTATCTAGGCATTCCTATCCGCCCTTCCAACCTACACCGTGCAGACTGGCTTCCCCTAATTTCCAGAATTGAATCCAGACTCGCAACCTGGAAGGCACACTCGTTATCCTCTGCAGGTCGTCTCGTCCTAGTCAAATCGGTCCTATCAACTATCCCCTCATACTGGATGTCCTTCCTCAAGCTTCCATCCTGGGTTATCAAGAAAATCGACTCAATCAGACTTACATTCCTCTGGAATGGAGGCAAAATAAAATGTCTGGTGAACTGGAAGACGGTGTGTTTGCACCGCAATCATGGTGGGCTGGGGATTACAGACCTTCGCTCCTTCAATCAGGCGCTGCTGTCCAAATGGCTTTGGAGACTACGTACACCTGGAAATTTCATCTGGAAATCGTGGATCTTAGGTCAACATTATCAATCAAACCCTCACTTGGCACTCCACTTCACCACCCGGTCCCACCCATCCCCTTTCTGGTCGGGGGTCCTTCATACCTTACCTAGAGTCAATGCACTGTTCCAGGTGAAAATAGAAAGCGGCAACAGATGCCTGTTCTGGTTAGATACCTGGTTTGGACAACTACCCCTCGCTAAACTACTACCCAACCTCTTTTCACACACCGCCCTCCCCAACGCAACGGTTGAAGACTATCTCACCCTAGGTCCTGATCACCTTTGCCCTCCCTCCATCTTCGAAGCAGACCTAATTCCTGAACTTCTCTCTGCCACAAATATCCTCCTGTCGATCCGTCCTTCCAACAGCCAAGACCTCTTTCTCTGGGCCCTTGCACCTTCCAAAGGATTCTCAGTCGCCTCTTGTTATCAATATCTAATCCACCCCGGTCGTCTTTTCTCCTTCCCCAGGGTTTGGCAATGCAACCTTCCACCTCGTATAGCCTTCTTCCAATGGTGCTTAATTTCAGGCAGAATCAATACCAAAGACAGACTCAATAGACTCAACATCCCTATTGACCCACGCTGCGTCCTTTGCTCAACCCAGAACGAATCAGTAACTCACCTTTTCTTTGAATGTGATTTCTCCTATTCAATATGGGCGGCAACTAGTGCCTATCTCCTAGGGTATATTCCCAGCGTGACCTCTCACTTCGACTATTGGCAGCTCAATCAGCAGAGTCTGCTGATGGACGCCTTCATATCAACCTTTAGCTGGTGCATTTGGAAAGAAAGGAATGCCATTGTATTTGGAAAACCATCACGACATTTCGAGGGAACTTGTAGAAGTATCACTCATATTTTCTCCTCTATAACAGGTCAAAGTCACTCTGCACCTTTCCGCCTGAGCCTCCCACAGTGCAGCGTCCAGCCAGTAGAATCCCAGGGAAGCACCACTGCATCTCCGGAGAGATAGTCTTGGCCTACAGGGAGTTATCTCGTACTACAGTTAATATGTAATAGTTAGTGATACTCTTGTATTTCCAGTACAGTTTGTGGCTTCACTCCTATTTTTTGGCCATCGATCGGGCATGTCGATCGACCTCTTCAGTACTATATAATATAACTATTTAACCGGCTGTGTAGTTCCACGCTACACACCCGTCACTCTCAAAAAAAATAAAGTTTAACTTTTAAGTAGTTTTTTTGAAATTTTTATATTAAATTGAATCATAACTTCCAAATTACAATATATACATACATATACATTATAATTTGAAAACATATCTTTTATTGAAACCAAAGACTACCTATTCACAATGTATATACATATATATATACATTATAAATAGAATACATTTTTATAAGCTTTGAAAGATTAAATTTGCCTAATTAAATATTATTAGCTTTGAAAAGATAAATTTTCCAATTTAAAATAATTATTAATGAAGATTATTAAATCAATATTACCACTTTAAATAAATATCTTAGGAGATCATCAAATAAATATTGCCCAAAATTCTAGGTCATCACATTTCTTCCCCCTTAAAAGAATTTCGTCCCCGAAATTTAAAAGCAAAGATAATTTAATAATCCAGCAAAGGTTTTATATTTTCAAACAGCAAAACAAAGTATATATCAATCATATACTAACAACCATAGCAACCAATTCATTTTAATAACCAATCTAACTAACTAACTAACTATCCTGACATAATTCAAGATAGGATTTCCTAATACTGTCTAGAGTTTCCCAGGTACAAATCACTGGGATCATATTCAACAAGATGGTCCTCTCAAAATCCATCGAAATCCCAAACACAACTCTACTCCACTGACATCAGTAGACTCCGAACTTACTTCTCCTATCTGGAATAACCAGAACAGTTACCCTCGACAAACTTGCTTTCAAATCCTGAAAAACTCCTTCACACTCGGGAGTCCATATAAACTTCCTGTAGATACTCTCTAATATAAGAAAACTGCAAACTTATGATTGCTTCAACTCTAGAACAGCTACTACCTTGCTTCCGCTGTGCAACTCTGATCTGGAGTAGATGAGAATGCTGATGATGAACACAAGCACCAACTTGATCAACACATCCCAGAAACACGGTTCATCAGATCCATAAAAGAGAAAACACAAAAGTTCCACGAAATCTTGAGCTGTTGCTTCACCAAATTTCTAGGAGCCATCCTTCTACTTAGCTGAACCACCGGTCTCGCTCCTGGAACCAACTCGATATGAAAACTAAATCTCCCGATGCTAAGGCCAACCTCTGACAACTTCAATAGCTTCAACCTCCTCAAGAAACTCAGGCCTCAAACCAAGCACAAACATCTCGCTCTTCTAAGTCTCATATTCCGATACAAACATACTTCGGGAACATCAATGGATACTGCGTCTCACCACGCAGCTGGTCCTTCCTGAAGTTGCCAAGATGCCATTACTCGCTTCTGCTTATCCGACATATCCAAACTTTAGAACATCCGCTCACACGAGCGCAACCAAAGTTACACCATGCTGCAAAGCTCACTCGAGGCAATATTAGGTCTACAGCCTCGATAGATACACCTCCAACCTCAACAATAGGGCCTCTTCCAATAGTGGTAGTCATACTTGTAATGACCTCGGATTTTATATAAATCTAAACTGATAATTAATTTAATTTTTGAATAAAAATTGGGAAATGTAATTGATAAATTGATTCGAGTTTCCCCGAATTCAAATATAATATATGTTAAATAGTTTAAATTTAAAATTTTGTATGTATATGTGAATATATATGTATATGTGCATATATGAGTAAATTTGAATATATATGTATATATTTTATTTGAATTTAAATCTTAAATAAATGGTTTAAATATTAAATATAAGAATTTTAGACTTTGACACAAGAAAGAAAATAAATAAATGATTTAAATTTAGGATTGATGGTTAATATATAAAGTAAATACAAGACAATAAGTAAAAGTAATAATAGTAATAAATTAAGCTAGAAATAGAAATCAATAAATAAAAGATAAATATTAAGTAAACAAATAATTGCTAAAATTTTAACAACAAATTAAACTCTAGAAAATTCATCTATATTACGAAATAAATAAATTATATAGTTTTATACGATATAAAGTAAATCTTGATATCATAAATCAATACAAATAGAATAGACTACAAAAGAATAAAACAAAAATAAAATAAAATAAAAGTTCATTTACATTATAAAGTAATGAAATAAGTAAGCACATTAATAAAGCATAAAGACATGTTAAAAATATAATCTATTTATATTGCATAGCAAAAGAAAGAAATATACATTCATGTTTTCAAAACATATGTATAGATAAGTATGCAAGCTAGAAACAAACACATATGTATACCAATGAGCTTGCAAAAGGAGATAAGTTGTAGGCTAAGAAAAGAAACATAAATATTTATGTAAGCTTACAAAACAAGGAACAAGATAAATATATGAATGTACAAATAAATAAAGTACAACAAGACAACACAACCAAAATAATATCATTTCAGCCGAAACAATATCACTTCAGCCTCCAAACAAATGCAAATATCTTTAGTACACTATACAATATTATATCAGCCACCAAAGATAAAAAATATCTCTGGTTTCTATTGTACAAAATTATATCAACTTGTACAAATAACATTATCACCTGTAACTTGCTTTCTTTTATATATCAAGCTTCCATCAGTTCGTTCCATTTAAAACTGAGGAAAAAAAATCTAAAGCAACTACCATTCAAAACATAAAACAACAATACAAACCAGAGATTAAATTGAAGACTTCAGTTTACATTTTCACAAGGCTGTTTCATCAAAGGAAGAACTCTGTTCATTTTTCTGGAAAATCAGGTGAGCAAACATCACTTTTGAATCCTTATAGTTATGTTATGAAATGTTGGCATGAATGTATTAATATGCTTGCGAGTATATCAGTTTATAGTTGATGTATATATGTATGTATGCATGTCTGTGTTTGGTTATATGAGCCTCTGTTCTTGTTTACAGATACAAAACCTAATCAAAATTCAAATTCTCTTTCCCTAATCCCTTATAGGCTATGTTGTATAAAGAAATTAGGTTTGAATTAACTAAATCTTAATTTTAAAAAAAAATTAAGAATAATTAGACGGTAAGTTTTACTAAAAGGAAGAAGAACAGTAAAATCATTTTCTTGTTCAAATTTTGATTGATTAAAAACTTGGGTTTTGAGTCCTTGATCCTATTCGTTTACATAAACCTGTGATTATAATTAAATGCTTGTGATAGAATTTGTGTGGCAGTATTGTTGTATATGTATCTGAATGTGAATGCATGTATGAATATATGAAGTGCCTGTGAGTATATGAAGTTTGGTCTCTGTTATTTTTACAGGATTAAAATAAGCTCTGAACATTTTTATCTTCTCATGTATTCAATTTCAGACATTGATTTCTAAAAAGAAAATGTGTATAACAACGTGATATTAATTATAAAAAATGAACTCAGAGAGTTATATTATGTTTTATCTCAAAATTTTATAAAATACAGTGAATATTAAAACATGGGATAAATTTTGATCGAGTTAAATTCAATTTTTGGTTATAAAATCTGATTCATATAACAAAATGATGAATTATAATGGGAGTATCATGATTTTTAGTTGGGAAATTGGTGAGTTATCCTGAGTTGTTCGATTTTGGGTGTATCGGGACTTGTCGATGATCTGGGATGATCTGAGACTCGAGGTTAGGATTGGAGTTGGCTGAGTTGTCGACGAATGTAGGAAAATTATTGAGGAGATTTTCCGATGGTCGTTGTAACAACCCGCATATTTTACGATTGTATATTTAAATATTTTATTTAAATGTAGAATCGTTAATCGGATTAAAGTCTGAAAAGCTACTTTTTCAAACAGTCAAATTAGGACTCGAGACCACCCCCATTGAGTTCAAAATGACGTTTGCGACCTTTTTGAGTATAAACATTGATATGTTTGGAGTTAGTGGAATTTTGCTACTTTTTCACTTTGGGTTTGGTTTGGGTTTCAGCCCTATATCCTAACTCAAGCCCTCAGCTCCACCCCCACTTATCTTCATTCACTTCATTTTCCTAACACTTTCAAGCTCTAGATAAAAATGGTGGAGGAAAAAAGAATTAGAATTCCTAAGCCCTAGTTCCATTTGCAAATCAAGTTCTAGCTCCAAATTCAAAGAAGAAGCTTTGGTAAGCCTTCTCTTCATCTTCTCCAACTCGTTCTCTTTTCAATCTCAGAAATTCCTAAACCTAACTTAGGAAATGTTTCTCTTTTAAGCTTAGATTCAAGCTTGTTGAGTTAGAATTGAAGAGTGGTTGTTCTTGTCATTGCTCTATAGCATCTTCTTCCTTGTTTTGTGTAAAAAGGTGAGATTTTTATCTCACATCTATGTCTAGAACTATCCTTGATTGCTTGGTATGGATTCCTAACACCCTTTCATGTTCATTTGATTTTGGTTTGGATTGATTCGGTGAACATTTTAATTTTTGGTGTTTTGGAAGTTAAAACTTTGAAAATCCTAGCTTTGATTTATGAAGATCCTTTTGTTGGTGTTTCAGAGAGCTTATAGGATTGGGTTGTCGCTTGGCATAAATCCTTTGTCGCCATTGCTCATTCAATCGCTCCGAATCCGAGAAGTTGTGTAGGTTTGCCCCTTTAAGGGCTTTGCAAATTCTGTCCCGCTACAGGCGACAAACGTCTTTGGATTATCTACAGACGTCTATGGCTTCAGGAAAAATGTTTCTTGAAACAAGTGACAGACGTCTGTGGCTGTTGATTTCTGGAAATTTGCCTATTTTTTATGTGGATTTTGAAATTTATCGATTTTTGATTATCCATATAGTTATTGTCAATTAATATCAACTTTGATGATTTCTTTTCTGGATTTTTGGTGTTTCTATTTGATCGATTTGATATCGATTTCCATGGTTTGATTCACGTTGTCGAAATGTGAATTCTTGTGATTGATTGTTTCTACAATCATTTTGTGATTTGTCACTTTTAAATACAAAGGTTTCTATACTAGTAGTAAATATTAAAACTCTTTTACAAAAGATGATTTCAACTCTATTTTTAATACAAAGCTCGTTTATAAAACCGTTTTCTAATCTATTAGTATATACAAACCTTTACCTCATTCGTATGAGAAAATATAATTAAACGGCTTAGCAAAACAAGTGGTATGAAACGCTTGCGCTTACTTCGTTAGTTAATTTTTGGACTTGTTCGATTGAAATTCTTGTGACAATTTTCGAGTGGGAATCTACAATTTGTTCGTAAATATTTAAGTTAAGCTAGTGGTTTTGGGACATGAAGCTAAACTCATATATTTACTAGCTTAGTGTATCGACACTTTTTATTGATCAATGATGATAATTTTGTGATTTAGACTAGCGATGTGCGATATCTATTTGTTTGCGAGGGAGACTAAACCTCGTTTCTGTGGAACTTCGGTTCAATTTGGCGGTGTAGCGACCCGTGGTCTTCGGACCGTTTGTGGAGCTTCGGCTCAATATTTATGGTTAGCGACCATGGAATAGCGTTCCATTTGTGATACACGTGTTGGTGAGTTTTCATGCTCCTGTTTGTGATAGGCCTCCCCCTTTTGTGATTTATGGATTTCTGATTGATGATTTCTAGAATTTGTGTTTCATCGACTTTTGTGATTGGCATTAATATGTTTGTCAATATTTGTAGTCGGTGAATAAAACAAAGAATATGATATTCTTTTCGGTGCTTTGAGACTTCTTGAGATATTGTATGATTTTGTTGTTGTTTAAAACATACTTGACACAACTTGACACTATTGTTATCATACATTCTTATTATATCTCTACTTATATCTCACTCCTTTATATGATAATTATAGCTTGACTGATCCGTTTATTATTTTCTTATTAAACAATACTCGGGTCAGACCGAGATGTTACAGGTGCTTCTGCTTGACTCCTTATCTGGGATCATCTTCAGACTTTTGTCTAACTACAAAATATTTGTAGTTTTTGTTGTTATACATTCGAGATATAGACTCTATGATGTATACATATTCTTTTGTCTAGCACTTGTATATATTCTTTTGTGATATTGTGGATCTTATTTGACCACTACTCTGTTGTACACTTTTATGTGTTATATTCATATATGTTTCCGCCTTTGAGATATGAACATCTATGACTGATTTATGTTATGTTTATTACTATATTTGTTTCCGAGGTCCACTTAGCCACTGTGTAGTAGCTTTGAGTTTGGATCGGTATGTCGGATTTCCTCTTGAAATGAAATGCATGTTATACTATCTGACATATCAGTACTCGCACAAAGCAATTACACGGATGGTCGCTCCTCAACAGCCTTATTCTTCGCGCTAGTTGACAGCATTACCCAGTAGTGTTCTTGGCTAGCGTGAGAATAGAGGTGGGGAGTCACATCTTGGTATCGGAGCGAAACTTCGGAACAATGTAGAATAATCTAGCAAGGATCATTGTCCTAAGTCTTTCTTAGGAATCGTACCATAAGATTTTATTCGAGTCTTCGTACCATTCTATCCTATTTGTTTTTATGATGCCTTGTTTCATCAATCAAGTTTGGTTGATATTCATTCTGAGATTAATCTTTTTTCTCTTTTCTTTCTTTCTTAAAGAAGAGAAATTGTTAGACCTGGCCGTCCCAGCGCTGGTCAATCTAGTGCTACTCCCCAGGATGGAGTATTTATGTCTGCTCAGCAACTTCTTGATCTTGTCAGAAATGCTCAAGCTGTCGGACCTATTCCTGAACCTACACATTCTATGTTTGGGTTTGCACGCTTGTGCAGTGATTACACCAATTTAGGTGGAAATCCATTCAAAGGTTCCGAGAGCGTTATAGAAGTCCAAGCTTGGCTTCGAACATGCGACCATATCTTTTCTCGCATGAATCTTATTGATCTTCATCGAGTCCAAGTGGCTTCTAGTATACTCCAAGAAAGAGCATTAGACTGGTACGAGCATCTTATCTCCGAAATTATTGAAGCGGACCTTACTTGGGAGCAATTCCGGGAAAGGTTCGAGTTGAAATTCGTGCCGGAAGTTGAGAAAGTATCTTTAGCTCGACGCTTCATTGACCTTGTTCAAGGTGAATCTTCTGTGACCGACTACGTCGCTTCTTTCGAATCTCTATCAAAATATGGGGTCGAGTATATTAATACCCCATTGAAGAAGAACCAGAGATTTGTTTATGGTTTGAAAAAGAACCTTAAAAAGCCATTACTTCTGAAATTGGAAGTTTCATTTGATCAGCTTGTTGATATTCCTCTTCATCTCGAAGAGGCGGATAATGATAGCGATGCTGAGGTCAAACCAAACATCAATAAGAAGAGACCTTTTAAATTCAAGCCTAATTCCAACAAGAAGGGAAAGCAAGCAACCCCGGTAGCAAATACTCCTACACCTCGTCGCGGAGAATGTTACAATTGTGGTTATAAGGACCATTATGCAAACAAGTGCCTGAAGCCTCTTTTCTGCCGATATTGCAAGAGTTTGGGCCATTGTAACGACCCGCTATTTTGGACCATTCGCATCCGCACATGTCGAACTTGAATGATTCAAAATACCGAATTGTTAATTTAAATTGGCAAAACTCAGCATATACAGTAAATAAAATAATCACAGATCACAGACACAGAGTAATATAATAGTATGCAGCGGAAACAAAATAATAGTAGTTCATGAAGCTACTATATATATAACAGAGTTAAACAAGATACAACAGAGGTCTCGAATACATATATATCTCAAAACAATAGTCAAATACAAGATCTGAATACATCACTGGAATCAACTGAATAACTGAAAGCTGGATAGATAGCTGGATCTCCAAGCGAAGCTCCAACTCCAAAGGTGAGTCTCAAATACTGTATCACTCAGTCTGACCCCAGCGTAAAGAAAAACACAAAACACTCGAGTCAGGATTAACATTCTTATATCAATAAATCTAACTCAAGTGAAATAACGACTGAAATACGAGTAACTCAAAGGATGTTTAGGATAACCATCCTCTAAGGATCCGTTAAACTATCTACTATGTAATAGTGTACGGTAAGTAGATAATGTCTAATCAGTAAAGTACGATATCAAAATAGCGTTAAGTCATGGCCCATTCCACCCTTAACACATTTTTATTCCCAAGAGCATATACAAGACCGTAGTTTCCCCAAAACCGGAAGTCACCAGAGGGCAATCCATATACTAAAGGTACAAACCAAAATCGTAGTGGTCGCGAACAGGATAAACAGTATGACCAGGTACATGAGGCGATACCAACTAGGATACTAGTAGTTGCATGATCCGGACTGATGTTGAGCATAGCAGCTACTACCTCAACACTGCGAAACAACACTCCCAAATCAAAGGATGCACCCAAATCGAATCACAAAAGTAATAGATATGGTATCGAAGAAGTGTGCCCGCTAGAGGTGGCGAACCTCAATGGCCCGGCGTGGCTCCTGTTTTAGTCATGTCAGGGGTCATCCAAAATCGTTCTCTTTCTTCAGTCAACGCGTTCATCAAAACCATCCACTTCGTTTTGGATCAACACTCCGCGTATATTAGTTATTAAAGTTGTTTCGGTATCGACAGAGAGTATGTCCATATCCGATATCGGTCTCTTTAATAACTACGTATTATTACACCGATGGTCATTTAATAAACTTTCAAAATAGTTATATTTCAAAACCGACATATCATTGCCATTTCAAAACCATAACAATACGATATCACTTTCACTTCAAATAAATCCATCTCCAAAATCATAGTACTTTTCCAAAGTTATAATGCTTTCGAAATCATAGTCTTTTAAAAATCAAAACACTTTGGAAATCACAGTTTTGAAATCATAGCATTTTTAAATCATAACACTTTGAAAATATAGCATTTTGGAAATCATAACACTTTTCTTTTAAACAGTTTAGATATTAAAATTAGTATATATAATAAAATAGTTTATAAATAAAAATATTTTATAATAAAAATGATTTGTATGAAAATAATTTATAAAGTAAAATATCAATAATTTAAATATAATTTAAAATTACTTTATAAAATAAAATAGTTTCCTCAAATTTCACAAACCGATTCAAATTAACTTGAATTCCAAAATTTTAATTTAATCCAATCTCAAATCATCAATTTCAATTCGATTCAGTTTCTAAATAACCATTTTAATCTATCGATTTCAAATACATATTTAAACCATAAAATAAGCCAGTTCAATTTCAATCTATTTCAAAGCTTTAAATATTCAACATTTCAATAACATCGAATACAACTTCTATTCACAAATTTTAAATAAACAAAATATCCCATTTAAATTTATATAAATTTGAAATATTCATTAAAGTCACTTTTAATCAAATTCAAGTTAAAACATATCTTTAGAATTTCAAATTTAATAAATTTCAAATCAAACTTATTTAAGTATAATTATTAAATAAATATAATTTCAAATAAATTTCAAATCATTATAAACTCTATATTTAAAAATATAGATATTTAATAAATATTTAAACATATTATTTATCAACTTTATTAAATCAACTTTAATGAATCTTTAAAAATCAGTATTTATCAAAACCATATATTTCTTTTCAAAACCATAGAAATCATTTTCAAATATTTATATATAGACCAATGGTGTCTGTATATAATTTTCTACCCTATGGTCAAGTGATATAGATATTTATCATTTCAATCCGAAATTTAAATATATATACGGGTATATATCTTTTCAACCCGTAACCCCAAATTCAATTCAAATGAAAATCGCTTGGGTTTATCATTTCAACCCATAGTGAATTCTATATTGACAGGCAACTTGCAGAGTGATAACAGATATGATAAAATATAACAACAGTAACAGGCATATATCATCAGTGATAAATAACAGATAATGGTGTTAGATGTCACAGGTGAACATATATAGATAATGACATATATATAGAAATATAATTACAGATAACGGTGTCAGATGTCACAGGTGAACAGATACAGATGATGGCATATATAGATATAAATTACAGATAATGGTGTCAGATGTCACATGTGAACTGATACAAGTAATAGCATATATATAACAGTGTAAATAACTGGCAGCAGCATATTTCAATTGTCGTTTCAATTGAAATCAAATTTAATAAATAAAAGAACATTAATCGTGAGTGATTGCTCACCTTTCGAGGCTAGAGAGTTTGACGACTCAACAAGATACGAATTGGATCACAATCTAGACCATCGAACAATCCAAATAACAACTCAAAGCAAAGTAAGCTGAGAGCGGATTTTGGCGGACAAAGCTGAAAGATAGGAATCGATGAGATAATTAGGATTAGCTTGGGAAACAACAATTATATATATTATTATTATTTCCTTGAATTCACTATTAAATTTAAAAAATATATTAAAATAACATATATAAAATTAAAAATCATTGGTTTTAAATTAATACACATATATTTACACCCATATATAACCATATATACCTATAATATTCTTTGAAATAAATTCTTATATATATACGAGGCAGGTAAATAATCATTTGAATTATAATACACAATATAATGTAATACTATATAATATAATAAAATAAAATCTAACATAAAATAGTACAGTATAACGTGATATAACATAAAATAATGAAATATAATATAGTAGACATAAACTACAAAAGAAGGAGGTTTAGATGCATTCAATATAAAAGTGTGAAAACACGTTCAAAAATATACGAATGCTTTATATATATATATATCTATATTTCCAATTTCAAAATATATAAAACAATACATGAAATAACATGGCTTTAAAACTGCAAATGAATCTGTGAGCAAAGATAAAAATAACATATCTTATTATAAAATTATTATCATACCAAACATATACATATCTATAATTAAACTACATAAATACTTCTCTGACATACATATTTTTTTTATAGATCCAATAGAATATACATATATATAAACCTCAATAACTTAATATACTTTATAATTCATAGCTGTATAACTTTTATAACAACAAACCCCTCAGCTCATATACATGCTTATATAAACCTATAAACAATCCAAACAAAACTTTGAAATAAATAAATAAAACTGTATACGAACAAACTATGACTAAACAAACTATGCAGACACTAACCGACATAAAGAAATTAATATATTATTCATATACTAACTCATTATATATAACAAAATATAACCTCTACCTATTTATATATAACAGATTCTACCATTTCATATATATGACCAAACACATACATAATATACATTGTACGTGTACAGGCTAATATACCTTCTTTACAAACATTATACAAACTCATAATAAGATGGTCAGTAACATTATAAATCTTATATAACCTTTAACTGTATAAACAAGCAGATTAGTTATAACTAATATATACATGAGCTCAAAAAATAAGTTTAATATTAATTTACTTTGCTAAATATGCAGACTCCAAACAGATCCAATAAAACCCATATATATAGATGACAGGTTATACACACATTATTTTTCAAAAACTCAATTTAAATATATATTACCATATATAAAACAACAGATGAAATAACTTTGCAAAGAAAAGAAGGAGGGGGTTCGGCTTGATGGTTCGCTGGCCGGGGTGGAGGAGATGATGGCTTCGGTGGTTCGGCAAAAGGCTGAGCTACGGTTGATGGGAGAGGAAGAAAACAGTTGCGCGATGGTAGGTGGAGATCTGGAATGGCGGCAGTGCTGTTGTGGGGTCGGGCTCGGTGCATGTGAAGGTTGGGGTTTCGGCAGTAGAGGCTAGTAGGTCCGGTGGAGGTGAGAAGGCCATAGGGTGGTGGAGAGTGATGCTCGGGTGGGTGTGGGTGGACGAGGTGATTCGGCAGGAGGCTGGTGGTCGGTGTCACGTGAGGAAGATGAAGGGCGGAGCTTGGGAGCGGGCTGTCGCATTGGAGTAAGAGGGCGGAGGAGGGGATGGAGTGTGGTAAATGGCGAGCAAGCTGAAGGAAAATAAAAATGGGAAGATAAATGAAAGATGAGCAGGTCTAAGTTTTGACAAGAAAAAAGGCAAATGAACAGTTCAGAGATTTAATGAATGTAAACGTTCAACGAATATAAAAATTATATATTTTCAAACTGATGGAAATGAAAGTAGTACACCATCAATGCATTGAAATGATGGAATGGAAACAGTTGGTAATAAATGGCAGTGGCCGTTCATTTTCAACCGTTTGAATATTGAATGGACATCAAAAGTTGTACTGATACGACGTACCGTTTCATCTTTTTCGTCGCGTAACGGACCTCAAAATACAAAAATAAATATACCGCTGAGATCAGCATGATGAGACGATCAAAATGGTATAAAGATATCAGTGGTATGATTGAATTATAAAAATTCGAATTTTCTACTAGCGGAAAATGCAGCAAAAACGCAGAAAAATAAGATCGACGAAGCTAAAGAATTCCGAATTTTGAAAAACGAAAAATGACGTCTTGCTTAGAAGATGATTTATAATTTTTCTATGAAAACATATTTAGGTTTCGAAAACATTTTATTTTCATCAATTTTAACTGATATAAATTGAAATAAAATTACATTAGAAAATAAACTTCCAAATTATCTGATGAAAATTTACCGATTGCTATAATTAATTAGACGCATTCCAAATATCAAATTTTTATTTCAAAATTTTATCGTTTAAATTTTCACAAAATTTCAACTAATTAAGTTATTAAAAACAGTTAAAATTTACGGGTCGTTACAGTCTCCCCCACTCAAAACTTTTCATCCCTGAAAAGGAAGGAGGTAGGAGAATAGAAACAAGCAGAAAGAAAATAGATTGGAATACAAGTAAACAATTAATTTAATCCATATAAATCTCAATTAAAATTAATTAATATTTAACAATTTGGTTAAATCCCTTTGAGTTCACTTAAGTTAAATCAATCTATCTAATTCTAAATTATTTATCTTATTATCTAGTCATCCTCAATTAACAGTTTCTAAATCATCAATTTGTATAATCATTTATTGTACTCATATTTTATTCAACAAATTTAATTCTTTTATTCCAAGTTATTATTAAGTTTATTCCACTTAATATATCTTATTCCATATATATAAACCATATAAATTAATTTAAACCATATAAATATCAATTTAAATTAATTTATATTCAATAATTGGTTTAAATTTAAGGTATTTCCATAAGTTGATCTAATTTCAATTTGTTAATTCTTTCGAAACAAAATTTATTATATTCAACTCATTCAATTAACTTATTATTCTATCGTCTTTATTAGCATTTTTTTATAATTAAAATCTAAGTGTATAACATTTATTATAAACACTCAAATTTTATTGATAAAATCATTTTATATTGTATATTATCCAATTACATTTTTAACTTCTGAATAATTTAGGTAAGTTATATTGAAATGCAATTTAGTACTTTACAAATAAAATTTCCAAATTCAATTATTTCAAGTTTAAATATTTATCCAAAATTTAGCTTTATTTATAATTGAAAACATCCTTTAACATAATTTTAAGAATTTAAATTTCCGTTTAATTTCAAACCCTTTAGAGATAATTATGTATATACTATATATATTAAATCAAACTAACTTTAAATAATATACCCATATATATATATATATAAATCAAGTCATACTTAAGAAATTAAAATTAAAATATTTTTCCAAACAAAACTGTAGCAAAGCTACATAATGGTCTCTCCACTTCGAAACTCGAAAATGAATGTCGATGATGCGGCCACCATCACCGAAATTATTTTCCAGCAACAAAGAGAAGAGCACTGATTTCAACATTTTAAAATTCTTGGAACCAATTTTTATTAGAAAATACTTTAAATAACAGACACTTAAAACTTAAAACCAAAGTTTGAAATCACCGAAAATTAAATTCTTAAATTCTTAATTTAAATTCATTTCAATTCCAAATCAATTTATAAACCATGTTTATAAATTCATTCAGAACAATAAACGAAAATAAAATATTATCATTCAACAACCAATTTAATTAACTATTAAATTCCAGAAAATTTTACTTATATATATAATATAATCATACAAATTTATTTCATTTACCAAATTTGAAAATAATATTGTGTCAGTTTGCTCTGTTCAAGTGTTTTGGAAATCCTATCGATAGCGTTGATCAGACGAATCGATCGGAAACCCAAATCAACATCAACAACTCAAACAACAAAATATATAAACATTTTAATATTAATTGCAAATACACTCCCTCACTCGATGATTCAAGAATGGATTTCAAAGCAAAGATGGGATTCAAAGTAGAGGAACTCTAATCAAATAGAATTCAACTGAAAGATATACTCGATAGGGAGATAAGATGATTTAATTTCAGATTGGAAGATGGATAAATTTATATAAATCGCGGGTCACCTTAAGCGGATCAACCGTGATTCCAAGAATAAATTCGATGTAGAATTCTGCGACAAATCGACATTCGATCGCCAGAGATAGAATTCGGGTATAGCAAAAGACAACAGCATCGTAAACCGAGGATACAGAAATCTTCGGTGAATCAATGCTGGTTGTACAGGAGTTTCACTCTTTTACAAATTATTCAGACATTGGAAAGACCGCCGATTTATTATAGAGATCATTCGAAGTGGAGTTAATGGATACTCCAGAATTAAAAAGACACGAATATGGGAGACACGAATGGACTTTGGAATCGAAGGGAACGTCCCAAAATTCAAAGAAACTAAGTCAAAGAAGAAGGAATTCAAGCTCGAACGAACGTGATTCTGTAATTGAATTTACTCTATATGCTGAGTTTTGCCTAGAGCCAAAGCTCTGATACCAACTTGTAACGACCCGCTATTTTGGACCATTCGCATCCGCACATGTCGAACTTGAATGATTCAAAATACCGAATTGTTAATTTAAATTAGCAAAACTCAGCATATACAGTAAATAAAATAATCACAGATCACAGACACAGAGTAATATAATAGTATGCAGCGGAAACAAAAGAATAGTAGTTCACGAAGCTACTATATATATAACAGAGTTAAACAAGATACAACAGAGGTCTCGAATACATAGATATCTCAATACAATAGTCAAATACAAGATCTGAATACATCACTGAAATCAACTGAATAACTGAAAGCTGGATAGATAGCTGGATCTCCAAGCGAAGCTCCAACTCCAAAGGTGAGTCTCAAATACTGTATCACTCAGTCTGACCCGAGCCTAAAGAAAAACACAAAATACTCGAGTCAGGATTAACATTCTTATATCAATAAATCTAACTCAAGTGAAATAACGACTGAAATACGAGTAACTCAAAGGATGTTTGGGATAACCATCCTCTAAGGATCCGTTAAACTATCTACTATGTAATAGTGTACGGTAAGTAGATAATGTCTAATCAGTAAAGTACGATATCAAAATAGCGTTAAGTCATGGCCCATTCCACCCTTAACACATTTTTATTCCCAAGAGCATATACAAGACCGTAGTTTCCCCAAAACCGGAAGTCACCAGAGGGCAATCCATATACTAAAGGTACAAACAAAATCGTAGTGGTCGCGAATAGGATAAACAGTATGACAAGGTACATGAGGCGATACCAACTAGGATACTAGTAGTTGCGTGATCCGGACTGATGTTGAGCATAGTAGCTACTACCTCAACACCGCGAAACAACACTCCCAAATCAAAGGATGCACCCAAATCGAATCACAAAAGTAATAGATATGGTATCGAAGAAGTGTGTCCGCTAGAGGTGGCGAACCTCAATGGCCCTGTGCGGCTCCTGTTTTAGTCATGTCAGGGGTCATTCAAAATCGTTCTCTTTCTTCAGTCAACGCGTTCATCAAAACCATCCACTTCGTTTTGGATCAACACTCCGCATATATTAGTTATTAAAGTGGTTTCGGTATCGACAGAGTGTATGTCCATATCCGATCCCGGTCTCTTTAATAACTACGTATTATTACACCGATGGTCATTTAATAAACTTTCAAAATAGTTATATTTCAAAACCGACATATCATTGCCATTTCAAAACCATAACAATACGATATCACTTTCACTTCAAATAAATTCATCTCCAAAATCATAGTACTTTTCCAAAGTTATAATGCTTTCGAAATCATAGTCTTTTAAAAATCAAAACACTTTGGAAATCACAGTTTTGAAATCATAGCATTTTGGAAATCATAACACTTTGAAATTATAGCATTTTGGAAACCATAACACTTTTCTTTTAAACAATTTAGATATTAAAATTAGTATATATAATAAAATAGTTTATAAATAAAAATATTTTATAATAAAAGTGATTTGTATGAAAATAATTTATAAAGTAAAAAATCAATAGTTTAAATATAATTTAAAATTACTTTATAAAATAAAATAGTTTCCTCAAATTTCACAAACCGATTCAAATTAACTCGAATTCCAAAATTTTAATTTAATCCAATCTCAAATCATCAATTTCAATTCGATTCAGTTTCTAAATAACCATTTTAATCTATCGATTTCAAATACATATTTAAACCATAAAATAAGCCATTTCAATTTCAATATATTTCAAAGCTTTAAATATTCAACATTTCAATAACATCTAATACAACTTCAATTCACAAATTTTTAATAAACAAAATATCCCATTTAAATTTATATAAATTTGAAATATTCATTAAAGTCACTTTTAATCAAATTCAAGTTAAAACATATCTTTAGAATTTCAAATTTAATCAATTTCAAATCAAACTTATTTAAGTATAATTCTTAAATAAATATAATTTCAAATCAATTTCAAATCATTATAAACTCTATATTTAAAAATATAGATATTAAATAAATACTTAAACATATTATTTATCAACTTTATTAAATCAACTTTAATGAATCTTTAAAAATCAATATTTATCAAAACCATATATTTCTTTTCAAAACCATAGAAATCATTTTCAAATATTTATATATAGACCAATGGTGTCTGTATATAATTTTCTACCCTATGGTCAAGTGATACCGATATTTATCATTTCAATCCGAAATTTAAATATATGTACGGGTATATATCTTTTCAACCCGTAACCCCAAATTCAATTCAAAAGAAAATCGCTTGGGTTTATCATTTCAACCCATAGTGAATTCTATATTGACAGGGAACTTGCAGAGTGATAACAGATATGATAAAATATAACAACAGTAACAGGCATATATCATCAGTGATAAATAACAGATAATGGTGTCAGATGTCACAGGTGAACAGATATAGATAATGACATATATATAGAAATATAATTACAGATAACGGTGTCAGATGCCACAGGTGAACAGATACAGATGATGGCATATATAGATATAAATTACAGATAATGGTGTCAGATGTCACATGTGAACTGATACAGGTAATAGCATATATATAATAGTGTAAATAACTGCCAACAGCATATTTCAATTGTCGTTTCGATTGAAATCAAATTTAATAAATAAAAGAACATTAATCGTGAGTGATTGCTCACCTTTCGAGGCTAGAGAAGTTTGACGACTCGACAAGATACGAATTGTATCACAATCTAGACCATCGAACAATCCAAACAACAACTCAAAGCAAAGTAAGCTGAGAGCGGATTTTGGCGGACAAAGATGAAAGATAGGAATCGATGAGATAATTAGGATCAGCTTGGGAAACAGCAATTATATATATTATTATGATTATTTCCTTGAATTCAATATTAAATTTAAAACAAATATTAAAATAACATATATAAAATTAAAAATCATTGGTTTTAAATTAAAACACATATATTAACACCCATATATAACCATATATACCTATAATATTCTTTGAAATAAATTCTTATATATATAGGAGGCAGGTAAATAATCATTTGAATTATAATACACAATATAATGTAATACTATATAATATAATAAAATAAAATCTAACATAATATTGTACAGTATAACGTGATATAACATAAAATAATGAAATATAATATGGTAGACATAAACTGCAAAAGAAGGAGGTTTAGATGCATTCAATATAAAAGTGCGAAAACACGTTCAAAAATATACGAATGCTTTATATATATATATATATATCTATATTTCCAATTTCAAAATATATAAAACAATACATGAAATAACATGGCTTTAAAACTGCAAATGAATCTGTGAGCAAAGATATAAATAACATATCTTATTATAAAATTATTATCATACCAGACATATACATATCTATAATTAAACTACATAAATACTTCTTTGACATACATATTTTTTTATAGATCCAATAGAATATACATATATATAAACCTCAATAACTTAATATACTTTATAATTCATAGCTGTATAACTTTTATAACAACAGACCCCTCAGCTCATATACATGCTTATATAAACCTATAAACAATCCAAACAAAACTTTGAAATAAATAAATAAAACTGTATACGAACAAACTATGACTAAACAAACTATGCAGACACTAACGGACATAAAGAAATTAATATATTATTCATATACTAACTCATTATATATAACAAAATATAACCTCTACCTATTTATATATAACAGATTCTACCATTTCATATATATGACCAAACACATACATAATATACATTGTACGTGTACATGCTAATATGCCTTCTTTACAAACATTATACAAACTCATAATAAGATGGTCAGTAACATTATAAATCTTATATAACCTTTAACTGTATAAACAAGAAGATTAGTTATAACTAATATATACATGAGCTCAAAAAATAAGTTTTATATTAATTTACTTTGCTAAATATGCAGACTCCAAACAGATCCAATAAAACCCATATATATAGATGACAGGTTATATACACATTATTTTTCAAAAACTCAATTTAAATATATATAACCATATATAAAACAACAGATGAAATACCTTTGCAAAGAAAAGAAGGAGGGGGTTCGGCTTGATGGTTCGCTGGCCGGGGTGGAGGAGAAGATGGCTTCGGTGGTTCGGCAAAAGGTTGAGCTACGGTTGATGGGAGAGGAAGAAAACAGTTGCGCGATGGTAGGTGGAGATCTGGAATGGTGGCAATGCTGCTGTGGGGTCGGGCTCGGTGCATGTGAAGGTTGGGGTTTCGGCAGTAGAGGCTAGTAGATCGGGTGGAGGTGAGAAGGCCATAGGGTGGTGGAGAGTGATGCTCGGGTGGGTGTGGGTGGACGAGGTGATTCGGCAGGAGGCTGGTGGTCGGTGTCACGTGAGGAAGATGAAGGGCGGAGCTTGGGAGCGGGCTGTCGCATTGGTGCAAGAGGGCGGAGGAGGGGATGGAGTGTGGTAAATGGCGAGCAAGCTGAAGGAAAATAAAAATGGGAAGATAAATGAAAGATGAGCAGGTCTATGTTTTGAAAAGAAAAAAGGCAAATGAATAGTTCAGAGATTTAATGAATGTAAACGTTCAACGAATATAAAAATTATATATTTTCAAACTGATGGAAATGAAAGCAGTACACAATCAATGCATTGAAATGATGGAATGGAAACAGCTGGTAATAAATGGAAGTGGCCGTTCATTTTCAACCGTTTGAATTTTGAATGGACATCAAAAGTTGTACCGATACGACGTACCGTTTCATCTTTTTTGTCGCGTAACGGACCTCAAAATACAGAAATAAATATACCGCTGAGATCAGCACGACGAGACGATCAAAATGGTATAAAGATATCAGTGGTATGATTGAATTATAAAAATTCGAATTTTCTACTAGCGGAAAATGCAGCAAAAACGAAGAAAAATAAGATCGACGGAGCTAAAGAATTCCGAATTTTGGAAAACGAAAAATGACGTCTTGCTCAGAAGATGATTTAGAATTTTTCTATAAAAAAATATTTAGGTTTCGAAAAAAATTTATTTTCATCAATTTTAACTGATATAAATTGAAATAAAATTACATTAGAAAATAAACTTCCAAATTATCTGATGAAAATTTACCGGTTGCTATAATAAATTAGACGCATTCCAAATATCAAATTTTTATTTCAAAATTTTATCGTTTAAAATTTCACAAAATTTCAACTAATTACGTTAGTAAAACAGTTAAAATTTACGGGTCGTTACAGCCATACTTTATCTTTGTGTCCCAAACTTCAAGGCAAGAAGTAGGGCAAGCTAAATGTTGTACAAGCCCCTGCTAATACTTCTTGTGATCAAGGTATTTCTCATTCTATCCATGATGGCATTATTATATTTTGTGATTTTACTATTCGAGTTCTTTTTGATACGGGTGCATCTCACTCTTTTATATCAAAAGAACTTGTCGATGCTTTGTCTTTAAATGTTATTGGCTTGATGACTTATTTGAGAATTGCAAATCCGGTTGGTGGATCCGCAACACTCAGTTTATTATGTAAAGATGTCGAAATTATTTTGTGTGATTACTCTTTCCATGCCGATTTGCATGTTATGCATTACCTTGGTTTTGGAATGATTTTGGGAATGGATTGGCTTAACCGTTATGAAGCCCATATCTTGTGTCCTGAGCGGACTATATATCTTCGACATCCTCAATCTGTTAAGCAGATTTCGCTTGTTCTTAAAGATTCAGATTCCGATTCGAAAGCATCTCTGTATTCTCTAAATCCTCGTGATGACGATAATGATGACGAGGAAGATGTCATTTCTCTCATTCACATTGTTTGTGAATTTCCCGACATATTTGAGCCCGTTCTAGGATTACCACCTAAACGAGCAATTGAGTTCAGAATTAATCTAATCCCTGGAGCTCTACCTATTACTCGTCCTCCTTATCGTATGTCAAATAAAGAAAATGAGGAGATGCGCAAACAATTATTTGAATTGGAAGCGAAGCAATTTATTCAATCTAGTTCCTCTCCATGGGGAGCTTCAGCTATTTTTGTGAAGAAATCTGATGGTACACTTAGGCTTTGCGTTGACTACCGTAAGCTTAACGATCTCACCATCAAGAATAAATATCCCTTACCTCGGATTGATGATTTATTCGATCAGCTTAGTGGTGCTAAAGCCTTTTCACAATTAGACTTAGCAACTGGTTTTCATCAGCTCCGTATTGCAGAGGATAACATTCCTTTGACATCGTTCTGTACACGTTATGGATCTTATGAATGGCTTGTTATGCCATTTGGTTTGACGAATGCTCCGGCTTATTTTGTCGACCTTATGAATCGAGTTTTCAAAGACTTCCTCGATCGATTTGTTCTCATCTTTATCGATGATATTCTTATTTATTCTAAGACCGAAGAGGAGCATGAAAATCATCTTCGGATTGTATTTGAAACTCTTAGGAGCAACCAATTAAAAGAAATTTTTTCTAAATGCCACTTTTGGCAATCTCGTGTGAAATTTTTGGGACATATCATTTCTAAATCCGGAATTTGCGTGGATCCTTCAAAAATTTTGGGATTCAAAATTGGAAGAGACCGGAGAGTGTGACGGAAATTCGTAGCTTTCTCGGATTGGCCGGCTATTACCGTCGGTTCATAAATGACTTTTCTAAAATTTCCGTGCCTCTTACTAATTTGACAAAGAAGGGAATTAAATACATTTGGTCAGACAAATGTGAAGCTTCATTTCAAAAATTAAAAGAACTCCTTTCCGATGCTCCTATTTTTGTGATTCCCGATGGGAACCAAGATTTTATTGTTTATACCGATGCTAGTCGTGTTGGTTTGGGTGCCGTTCTCATGCAGCGGGAATGTGTTATCGCTTATGTTTCTAGGCAATTAAAGCCTACCGAGACTAGATATGCCACTCATGATTTAGAGCTCGCGGCTATTGTCTTCGCCCTTAGAATTTGGCGTCATTGTCTTTTGGAGGAGAAATTTGTTCTCTACACTGATCACAAATCTTTGATATATTTATTTTCTCAAAAGGAACTTAATTTGCGTCAACAACGTTGGCTCGAGTTCCTTGCATCTTACGATCTTGATATTCTTTATACTCCCGGAAAAGGAAATCTTATTGTCGATGCCCTTAGTCGTAAGCAACAAGCAGTTGTTTCCATGATGGTATCCAAATGGAACGATCTCGAGACTTTGTCTACTTGTGATATTCGAGAACGTGTATCCGATTTATGTTCATCTCTTGTTTTATGTAGCCTTGAGGCTCATCCATCTCTTTTGGACCGCATTCTTGAAGTTCAAAAACTAGATCCCGAATTGGTTCTTCTTGGCTAAAATTTGAGGGATAAAATTGATATTGATGGTATGAAAGACTTTGATATTGATTCTCGTGGCGGTATTCGAAAATTTGGTAGACTTGTCGTACCAAATATTAGTGATCTTCGTAAAGACATATTAGAATATTCCCATTATTCTAAATTCACCATTCATCCCGGTAGTAGTAAAATGTACGCGTATATGAAGCGACTTTATTATTGGGAGGGAATGAAATCTGATATTGCTAACTTTGTTAAGCGTTGCATGACGTGTCAACTCGTTAAGGCCGACCATCGAAAGCCCAGTGTGTTATTGCAACCTTTGGAAATTCCAATATGGAAGTGGGATCAAATTTCCATGGACTTTATTGACAGTCTTCCTCGTTCTCGTTTGGGCCATGATAGCCTATGGGTGATAGTAGATAGGCTTACAAAATCCGCCCATTTTATTCCCGTTCGGTCCAATCGGACCGTACCTATTTTGGCTAAACTCTTTGTCAAGCAAATCGTCAGATTGCATGGAGTTCCAACTTCTATTGTTAGTGATCGTGATCCATTGTTTACTAGTGGATTTTGGAAAGGTCTTCAAAAATCTTTGGGAACAAAGCTTAATTTTAGCACCGCTTATCATCCTCAGTCCGATGGACAAACAGAGCGTGTGAATCAAACTCTTGAAGATCTTCTTCGTGCATGTGTTCTTCATTTTGGTGGAAGTTGGGAAGATCATATTTCTCTTGTTGAATTTTCCTATAACAATAGCTTCCAATCTAGTATTGGTATGGAACCTTTCGAGGCACTATACGGAAGGCCATGCCGATCTCCTTCGTGTTGGCTTGAGGCCGGTGAGAAGTTGGTTTTAGGTCCAGATTTTATTCGTGATGCTACAGAAAAGATCGACCTTATTCGTCATAGGATGAAAGAAGCTCAAAGTAGACAAAAATCCTATGCCGATAATCGAAGAAGGAAATTAGAATTTTCTATGGGAGATTTTGTGTTTATTCGTGTTTCGCCTATGAAGGGTGTTGTGCGTTTCAGTCGATCGGGAAAATTAGCACCTTGGCATATTGGCCCATTTCCCATCACCGAACGCATTGATTCCGTTGCTTATCGCCTTTCATTACCGGCTCAGTTTTCTGCTATTCATGACGTGTTCCACATCTCTCAACTCCGGAGATGCCTTCGAGATTTGACTCTATTCGTGAACCCGGTGTTATTGAAGAAATTGAAGTTTCCCCTAATTTGACTTATGAGCAACAACCTATCCGTATCATTGCTTCGGAGATTAAACGCCTCCGAAAAAAAGATGTTCCCCTTGTGAAAGTTCAGTGGTCCTCAAATCCTAAGGATTGTTCTTGGGAATCTAGAGAATTCATCGAGCGAACACATCCGGATTTGATCTCTCATGCTCCTTAAGGTGAACTTCTTATTTCAAAATTTCTTTTGTATTGATATGCTTCTATGGTTGTTACTTTTTGTTCAATTATTCCTTAAGATTACGAGGACGCAATTTCTTTAAGGAGGGGAGTCTGTAACAACCCGCATATTTTACGATTGTATATTTAAATATTTTATTTATGTAGAATCGTTAATCGGATTAAAGTCCGAAAAGCTAATTTTTGCAAACAGTCAAATTAGGACTTGAGACCACCCCCATTGAGTTCAAAATGACGTTTGCGACCTTTTTGAGTATAAACATTGATATGTTTGGAGTTAGTGGAAGTATGCTACTTTTTCACTTTGGGCTTTGGTTTGGGTTTCAGCCCTATATCCTAACTCAAGCCCTTAGATCCACCCCCACTTATCTTCATTCACTTCATTTTCCTAACACTTTCAAGCTCTAGATAAAAATGGTAGAGGAGAAAAAGAATTAGAATTCCTAAGCCCTAGTTCCATTTGCAAATCAAGTTCTAGCTCCAAATTCAAAGAAGAAGCTTTGGTAAGCCTTCTCTTCATCTTCTCCAACTCGTTCTCTTTTCAATCTCAGAAATTCATAAACCTAACTTTGGAAATGTTTCTCTTTTAAGCTTAGATTCAAGCTTGTTGAGTTGGAATTGAAGAGTGATTGTTCTTTTTATTGC
Source organism: Allium fistulosum (assembly GCA_030737815.1). Lineage (NCBI taxonomy): Eukaryota > Viridiplantae > Streptophyta > Magnoliopsida > Asparagales > Amaryllidaceae > Allium > Allium fistulosum. The sequence continues at coordinate 414,369,436 of CM060907.1, read as the reverse complement.
TCTATAGCTTCTTCTTCCTTGTTTTGTGTAAAAAGGTGAGATTTTTATCTCACATCTATGTCTATAACTATCCTCGATTGCTTGGTATGGATTCCTAAGACCCTTTCATGTTCATTTGATTTTGGTTTGGATTGATTCGGTGAACATTTTAATTTTTGGTATTTTGGAAGTTAAAACTTTGAAAATCCTAGCTTTGATTTATGAACATGCTTTTGTTGGTGTTTCGGAGAGCTTATAGGGCTGGGTTGTCGCTTGGCATAAATCCTTTTTCGCTGTTTCTCATTCAATCGCTCCGAATCCGAGAAGTTGTGTAGGTTTGCCCCTTTAAGGGCTTTGCAAATTCTGTCCCGCTACAGGCGACAGACGTCTGTGGCTTTAGGAAAAATGTTTCTTGAAACAAGTGACAGACGTCTGTGGATTATCCACAGACATCTGTGGCTTCAGGAAAATTATTTCCCGAAACAGGTGACAGACGTCTGTGGCTATTGATTTCTAAAAATTTGCCTATTTTTTATATGGATTTTCAAATTTATTGATTTTTGATTATCCATAGAGTTATTGTCAATTAATATCAACTTTGATGATTTCTTTTCTGAATTTTTGGTGTTTCTATTTGATCGATTTGATATCGATTTCCATGGTTTGATTGACGTTGTCGAAATGTGAATTCTTATGATTGATTGTTTCTACAATCATTTTGTGATTTGTCACTTCTAAATACAAAGGTTTCTATACCAGTAGTAAATATTAAAACTCTTTTACAAAAGATGATTTCAACTCTATTTTTAATGCAAAGCTCGTTTATAAAACCGTTTTCTAATCTATTAGTATATACAAACCTTTACCTCATTCGTATGAGAAAATATAATTAAACGGCTTAGTAAAACAAGTGGTATGAAACGCTTGCGTTTACTTCGTCGGTTAATTTTTGGACTTGTTCGATCGAAATTCTTGTGACAATTTTTGAGTGGGAATCTACAATTTGTTCGTAAATATTTAAGTTAAGCTAGTGGTTATGGGACATGAAGCTAAACTCATATATTTTCTAGGTTAGCGTAATCGACACTTTTTATTGATCAATGATGATCATTTTGTGATTTAGACTAGCGATGTGCGATGTCTATTTGTCTGCGAGGGAGACTAAATCCCGTTTCTGTGGAACTTCGGTTCAATTTGGCGAGGTAGCGACCCGTGGTCTTCGGACCATTTGGGGAGCTTCGGCTCAATATTTATGGTTAGCGACCATGGAATAGCGTTCCATTTGTGATAAACGTGTTGGTGAGTTTTTATGCTCCCATTTTTGATAGGCCTCCCCCTTTTGTGATTTCTGGATTTCTGATTGATGATTTCTAGAATTTGTGTTTCACATACTTTTGTGATTGGCATTAATATGTTTGTCAATATTTGTAGTCGGTGAATAAAATAAAGAATATGATATTCTTTTCGGTGCTTTGAGACTTCTTGATATATTGTATGATTTTGTTGTTGTTTAAAACATACTTGACATAGCTTCACACTATTGTTATTATACGTTCTTATTATATCTCTGCTTATATCTCACTCCTTTATATGATAATTATAGCTTGACTGATCCGTTTATTATTTTCTTATTAAATAATATTCGGGTCAGAAGGAGATGTTATAGGTGCTTCTACTTGACTCCTTATTTGGGATCATCTTCTGACTTTTGTCTAACTACAAAATATTTATAGTTTTTGTTGTTATACATTCGAGATATAGACTCTATGATGTATACATATTCTTTTGTCTAGCACTTGTATCTATTCTTTTGTGATATTATGGATCTTATTTGACCACTACTCTGATGTACACTTTTATGTGTTATATTCATATCTGTTTCCGCTTTTGAGATATGAACATCTGTGACTGATTTATGTTATGTTTATTACTATATTTGTTTCCGAGGTCCACTTAGCCACTGTGTAGTAGCTTTGAGTTTGTATCGGTATGTCGGATTTCCACTTGAAATGAAATGCATGTTATACTATCTGATGCAGCCCAGCCTGAAGAAGTCCTAGGTCGCAGACGACCTAACGAACTAAAACTGGTGGATAATTCGTTGGAAGTTGAAGACTTAGGTCGCTCACGACCTAATGAAATTTTAGGTCGCTCATGACCTAGTGAAGGTGGCACGCGAGTTAATGGATTCAGCATGAAGGCAGGCGAACGAGCTAACAAGCTACGACCTAAGTTAGGTCGCGAGATTGAATTACGACCTACTTTAGGTCGCGGAGATATGATTCGACCTATGCTAGGTCGTTGGAAGATAAGACGCGTGAAGATAGGTCGCAGAGAAGAGATACGACCTAAGTTAGGTCGCGGAGAGGAGCTGCGACCTATGTTAGGTCGCGAAGAGGGTTATGACCTATGTTAGGTCGCGAAGATGTCCTGAGGCAATGTTTTAGGTTGCTCGACCTTATGCACTGAAGAGTTTGGTCGCTGCCTTACATTTTTAGGTCGCTTATATGTTGGGTCGTAAGTCGTGATGGTTTATAATGTGTTGAGATGTAAATATTGTAAGTCGTGTGTTGTTCTTATGTTGTTGTATTGTACTTGTTGTTTCTTTAGGTCGCGTCTGTTTAGGTCGCATCTGTTTTAGGTCGCACTATTTTAAGTCGTAGGTCGTTGCCGACCTAAGTGTTGTCCAGAATTAAGTCGTGTTGAGTTGTAACTTCTATAAATAGCGGAGTGTGGGTCATTTGTAAGGTTTGGTTGATTTTGAATAAAAACTTTTGTTTGTTAGCTTTGTGCTTTCATTAAATCGGTAGTTGAGTGTAATCTCCTATCTCCTCTTTCGGCATTCGAGTGCGCTCGAATCAACGATCGTAGAAGCCAATTCACGGTATCAAGTGCGCTTGATCAACGTCTGAAGAATTGCAGATCTTCTTTCACGGTATCGTGCGCGATCAACATGACGAAGATAGCTAGAATTCGGTATCTACGGATCAACGAATTTGGGCCATTCAGTATTCTTCATTCTATCGATTGCTACTTTCATAGAATCATCATTTTGTTATTCCACTGCTGCATCATTTGGTATTAGAGCTAGACTTAGCCAATCATAGCTATGCCGAGTCTTGGAGCCAATATTCTATCGAAGAGTTTGAGGAGTTAGTGAAGCCGAGCTACATCAAGCAAAGCCGAGCTTAGAGAAGTGTTAGAGCCGAGAGTTTGAAGTTGAAGGTCGTACATCATTTGGTATCATTTTGAACGTCCAAGCCGAGAATTGAAGTGTTTATGAAGTTTCAAATCATGCCGCCGAGAAGAGCTAATCGCCATCAGAATGTGGAAGCTTTATATAGAAGCGAAGAAGCTGATGAGATGGAGCAAAGAATAAACAAAAACTTTAGTGAGAAGCTTAATGAAGGGATTGGTCGATTAGAGAAGATGATGTTGGAGATGAATCAAAATCGGAGAAGGGTTTCACCTGGATCTAACCATGGGGGAAGTAGAGTTTCACCACATTCCAATCGGGAGAGAAGTGCTGATAATGATCATAGAAGTGTGAGTCGAGATTGTTATAGAGATGATGATGATCGAAGACGTGATAGGAATGTGAATGATCGTGATCGGAGGAATGTAGATAGAAGGGATGTTGGTGGAAGACCATATGGTAGTAGAGATATTGGTGGTCAGGATCGACATCGATATACATCAGATTTCGAGGAGGAGTTTGATGGTGGTAGTGTTCATGGACGAGGACGAGGACAAGGAAGAAATCAGTCGGAGTATGATCACAAGTGGGAGTCCGGGATGAAGACTGAAATACCAGAATTCAAGGGAGGTATGCAAGCCGAGGAATTTATTGATTGGTTAGTTTATGTTGAGGAAATATTTGACTTCAAGGAGGTTCCGAAGGATCGTAAAGTGAAGTTGGTTGCTACTAGGTTGAGGGGGAGAGCTATGGCATGGTGGTAGCAAACCAAACTAACTAGAGAACGGATGGGGAAGTCAAGGATTGTTGCTTGGGAAAAGATGAAGAAATTGATGAAGGCTACTTTCTTACCCTACAACTACCAATCATTAATGTATCAGAGGCTACAAAACCTGAGGCACGGGACGAAGGCTGTTACTGATTATGCAGATGAGTTCTACCAATTGATTGCTCGAAATTTCATTATGGAAACATAAGAACAATTGACTGCTAGGTTTGTGGGTGGACTTAGAACACAGATCCAGGATATGGTGAACATGTTTGATCCTAGATATGTGGCAGAAGCACATCAAAAGGCGTTGGCTTGGGAGAAACAAGGAAGACGTGGGGGAGGCGTGTTTCCAAGTTTTACAGGAAAGAACAAAGGAGCAGGCAGTAATTCTAATATTCCTAAGGCATCGAATAAGCCAGTTGTTCATGAAGTGGCTAAGCCAAAGGTCAACACTAATTTCAAATGCTATAATTGTCAAGAAGTGGGTCACAAGAGCAGCGAATGTCCAAAACCGAAAAAGAGAACTATGATTGCTGAGGTAGAGGAAGATGAGGTAGAAGCTGACTATGCTAATTCACTACATGATGAGGAGGAGGAGAATGTGTCGGGAGATGAAGGTATTCATTAATGATGAAGAGGTCGTGTTTAACACCAAAATAGGAGGAGGAAACTAGCTGGTTGAGGAGTAACATCTTTCAATCAACATGTATTATCTTGGGAAGGGTTTGCAAGTTTGTCATCGATGCGGGGAGCTATGATAATATTATCTCTACAGAAGCTGTGAAGAAGTTATCATTGAAGACAAAGAAGCATCCGAAACCTTACAAGTTAGCTTGGTTGAGGAAAGGTGGGGAGGTGAAAGTTGGACGAAGAGTTTGTGTTAATTTTTCAATTGGGAAGAAATACAAGGATGAAATTTGGTGTGATGTTGTGGACATGGACGTATGCCATCTGTTGTTGGGGAGACCATGGCAGTATGATAGGGCTGTGCAACATGATGGACGTGCTAACAGTTACAGTTTCATGTTTGAGGGTACAAAGATTACTTTAATTCCTAAGAGACAACAACATGAAGAAAGCAAGTTGGAGGAGATTGGAGAACTTAAAACTTTACTAACTTTGAAGGAGTTTGTTAAGGAGGTAGAAGAGGAGCCTGAAGTATTCTTGTTGATTGGACGTGAGAGTCATGAAGTGGTTGAGATCCCTGAAGAAGTGAAACTAGTGCTGGGAGAGTTTGACGATGTATTTCCTGAGGAGTTACCAACGGAGTTACCGCCGTTGAGGAACATTCAACATCAAATTGATCTTGTTCCAGGAACTGTGTTACCTTATAGACCACACTACAGAATGAGTCCAAAAGAACATGAGGAGTTGAGAAGGCAAGTGGAAGAGTTGCTTAAGCAGGGGCGTGTGCAGGAAAGTTTATGTCCTTGTGCGGTACCAGCTTTATTAGTACCAAAGAAGGATGGAACGTGGAGGATGTGCACTGATAGTCGAGCACTGAATAATATTACTGTGAGATACAGATTTCCAATGCCGAGACTTGATGATTTATTGTATCAGTTGAGCGGGGCTACTATCTTTTCGAAGATTGATTTGAAAAGTGGTTATCATCAAATTCGTATAAGACCAGGGAATGAGTGGAAGACAACATTCAAGACGAGAGAAGGATTATATGAATGGCTGGTCATGCCGTTTGGTCTTTCGAATGCACCGAGTACATTTATGTGGGTGATGAATCAGATTTTTAGACCATTCATTGGGAAGTTTGTGGTGGTGTATTTTGATGATATACTGATATATAGTGGAAGTCCAGAAGAACACGTGCAACATCTGAGAGAAGTGTTGATGGTACTACGACAGGAACAATTTTATGCTACAACGAAGAAATGCGTGTTCATGACGCATAGTGTTTTATTTTTGGGATATGTTATATCGGGAGGAGGTATACAGGTGGATCAGAATAAAGTTGAAGCAATCAGAAATTGGCCGCAACCCAAGACGATTACAGAAGTTAGAAGCTTTCATGGTTTGGCATCATTCTACCGAAGGTTTATTCCACACTTCAGTAGCGTGATGGCTCCAGTTACTGATTGTATGAAAGGGAAACAATTTTCATGGTCGGAGGAAGCAGGATTTTCTTTTGAAAGAATCAATGGACTTTTGACGACAGCACCGATTCTAGTGTTGCCGGATTTTCAGTTGTTGTTTGAATTGCACACTGATGCATCGAAGGTTGGAATTGGAGGGGTGTTGAGTCAGAAGGGACGTCCTATTGCATAATTCAGTGAGAAGTTATCAGGAGCAATGATGAGATATAATACTTACGATGTGGAATTTTATGCTATTGTGCGAGCTGTGAAACATTGGAGGCACTATTTGTTTCATAAAGAATTTGTTTTATATACTTATCATGAGGCGTTGAAGCATATGCAGGGACAGGACAAGATTGCGGTAAGGCATGCTTCGTGGATTGCATACTTACAACAATTTACATTTGTAGTGAAGCATAAATCGGGAATTACGAATAGAGTGGCGGATGCATTGAGTCGGAGGAATCATTTGCTGACTACAATGAAGGTTGAAGTAACGGGGTTTGATGTGTTACCAGAACTGTTTGTTGATGATCCTTACTTTGCAAAGTGTGTAGATAAAGTCAAGGAGGGAAAGACGGATGAATTTGTATTGGTGGATGATTTTCTTTTTAAGGGAAATCGATTATGTATACCGGAGTGCAGCTTACGTATGAAGATTGTAAAGGAGTTGCATGAGGAAGGTCATGTGGGCCGAGATCGTACTTTACAATTGATTTCTCAATCTTATTATTGGCCATCGATGAAGCGGGAAGTTGGAAAGTTTGTGGAGAGATGTCATATTTGCCAAGTTTCCAAGGGAACAGCGACAAATGTGGGATTGTATATGCCATTACCCGTGCCGGTTAGACCATGGGTTGATATTAGTATGGATTTTGTTTTGGGATTTCCGAGAACTCAGAGGGGAAATGACTCGATATGTGTTGCAGTGGACAGGTTTTCAAAGATGGCGCATTTCATCGCTTGTAAGAAGATAGCTGATGCCGTCCGTGTTGCCGAGTTATTCTTTAAAGAAGTGTATCGCTTACATGGTTTACCAGAATCCATTGTTTCCGATCGGGATACTAGATTTCTAAGTCATTTTTGGCTGAGTTTGTGGAAGATGGTGGGAACAAAGCTAAATTTCAGCAGTGCTTACCATCCCCAGTCCGATGGTCAGACTGAAGTTGTTAACAGATCTTTGGGAAATTTGTTGCGATGCCTAGTGAAGGATAATATGAAGAGTTTGGATATGAAGTTATGTGAAGCGGAGTTTGCTCATAATCATGCTATAAACCGTAGTATGGGTTTCAGTCCATTTCAGATAGTGTATTCAAGCTTACCAAAGGGGCCGTTGGATTTGACAATAGTACCACAACCGAAGGGAACAGTTAAACGGGCTGTTGATTTTGTTGATGGATTGGCAGAATGTCATAAAATCGTTCAGGAATGATTGGAGAAAGCGAATGAAAAGTATAAGCGATCTGCAGATTTGAAGCGAAGAAGCGTCGAATTTAAGGAAGGAGATTTAGTATATGATGTGTTAACAAAAGATCGTTTCCCAGTGGGAGCATACAATAAACTTAAAGCACGAAAGATTGGTCCTGTAACAATTGTGAAACGGATCAATGAAAATGCTTACAGGTTGAAGCTGCCGGAGGATGTGTACACGTCTGACGTGTTTAATGTTAAACATCTGATACTGTATCATGGGAATGAGTTTGTTGTGGAAGAAGAGGGCGCAAATTCGAGGACGAATTTTTCTCAACCTGGGGAGGATAATGCAACCCAGCCTGAAGAAGTCCTAGGTCGCAGACGACCTAACGAACTAAAACTGGGGGATAAGTCGTTGGAAGTTGAAGACTTAGGTCGCTCATGACCTAACGAAATTTTAGGTCGCTCACGACCTTGTGAAGGTCGCTCATGACCTAGTGAAGGTGGCACGCGAGTTAATGGATTCAGCGTGAAGGCAGGTGAACGAGCTAACAAGCTACGACCTAAGTTAGGCCGCGAGATTGAATTACGACCTACTTTAGGTCGCGGAGATATGATTCGACCTATGCTAGGTCGTTGGAAGATAAGACGCGTGATGGTAGGTCGCAGAGAAGAGATACGACCTAAGTTAGGTCGCGGAGAGGAGCTACGACCTATGTTAGGTCGCGAAGAGGGTTACGACCTATGTTAGGTCGCCAAGATGTCCTGAGGCAATGTTTTAGGTCGCTCGACCTTATGCACTGAAGAGTTAGGTCGTTGCCTTACATTTTTAGGTCGCTCATATGTTGGGTCGTAAGTCGTGATGGTTTGTAATGTGTTGAGATGTAAATATTGTAAGTCGTGTGTTGTTCTTATGTTGTTGTATTGTACTTGTTGTTTCTTTAGGTCGCGTCTGTTTAGGTCGCATCTGTTTTAGGTCGCACTATTTTAAGTCGTAGGTCGTTGCCGACCTAAGTGTTGTCTAGAATTAAGTCGTGTTGAGTTGTAACTTCTATAAATAGCGGAGTGTCGGTCATTTGTAAGGTTTGGTTGATTTTGAATAAAAACTTTTGTTTGTTAGCTTTGTGCTTTCATTAAATCGGTAGTTGAGTGTAATCTCCTATCTCCTCTTTCGGCATTCGAGTGCGCTCGAATCAACGATCGTAGAAGCCAATTCACGGTATCAAGTGCGCTTGATCAACGTCTGAAGAATTGCAGATCTTCTGTCATGGTATCGTGCGCGATCAACGTGACGAAGATAGCTAGAATTCGGTATCTTCGGATCAACGAATTTGGGCCATTCAGTATTCTTCATTCCATCGATTTCTACTTTCACAGAATCATCATTTTGTTATTCCACTGCTGCATCACTATTTGACATATCGGTACTCGCACAAAACAATTACACGGATGGTCGCTCCTCAATAGCCTTATTCTTCGCGCTAGTTGACAGCATTACCTAGTAGTGTTCTTGGCTAGCGTGAGCATAGAGGTGGGGTGTCACAGTCGTGATGGTCAGACACGGTTGAAAAAGGGTTCGGTGGTCATTTGGTTACGATGAGTTTCGCAAGGCAATGGCGATGGCCATTGGGGATCAGAGTGAATCACGAGGTGGGAATGTTGTTCGTTGGAGTGTGGCGCATCTTCAGGTAGGTCGGCTGATGATTCCGAGGTAGGAGGTGACGACGATGGGTGGTTCTGATTGAGGTTTGGGTTAATGTTTTTGATCGATTGCCTCGATTTTTATTTGCTATCGATTTGGTTGATCAGAGTGGACGAGAAGGTCGGTGTCATGATGGTCGACTTTTTTATGGCCAGAGAGATGGTCGAAGGAGGCTGGAATTACCGTGCATGTGCACGGTGTGCCTCTGATATCTGGTGAAGATTGGAATTCGGGAAGAAGCTGGATGCTCGGGTAGGTCTCGTGAGTGTTGCGTGGTCGACTTGAAGCAATGGATGAACGCGAGTGCACCGTGTTTGTTCGAGGAAGGATCGAGTTTGTCTCGGTAACATGATTTTTGCAACTGTTTTCAATTGTAGAAGAAGGTGTTACCAGGCTTTAAAGAAATAAAAGCAAATGTTTTGTAAAAGAATCAAGTATGGAAATTTTAAAACAAGGTAAGTCAAGTTTTTAAGTTATGGAAATAATGGTTTTCAAAGATTTTGATTAATAATTAATTTGTGAAGATAATAAAGGTTAATTACTTAGTGTAATTAATTTGGTTAATTTATTAATGTAATTAAATAAATGAATGTGATTAATTTAAGATTAATTACTAAATGTAATTAATTAAAAGTGTGATAAATTAATAAAGTAATTAAGGATCTTTAATTAATTAATATAATAATTATGTAATTAAAGGTTAATTAATTTAAAGAATGAGTAATTAATGTAATTAAGGTTAATTGATTTGTAATTAATAATTAATTAATTAAGAAGTAATTAATTAATAAAAGAAATTAAGGGTTAATTAATTAAGATAATTAATTAAGGATTGATTAATTAGTGAATGTGATTAAGACTGTTAACCCTCTTTCGACTCACGACCTAACAGGAGCCGACTTAACAAGAGCTCCGACTTAAGAAGGGCTCCGAGTTAAGAAAAGAGCCGACCTAAGGTAGCTCCGACCTAGCAGGAGCCGACTTAAAGAAGTCTACGACTTAAGGAATTCTCCGAGTTAAGAGATGCTCCGACTTAAGGAATTCTCCGAGTTAAGAGATGCTCCGACTTAAGGAATTCTCCGAGTTAAGAGATGCTCCGACTTAAGAGGTACTCCGACTTAAGAGTCTACGAGATAAGGAAGTCTCCGACTTAATGAAATGGTTTACAACATAAGACCTGCTGCTTTCTATAAGTCGCGTACGACTTATACTAACTCGTTCAGAAGAAACCATGAAACCCAAGATGCATCTCTTAAATCGTTGCCGACCTATGACGCATGCTAAGTCGTTGCCGACTTATGACTCGCTTGTTCTAGACACTCGGGGGCAACTAACATACACCCCTATCTCGTCGCCGACTTACGACCTACGACTTTCTATAAGTCGGCCACGACCTAAAACTACAGTCGAAATCCAAAGCCACAATGTTTATGCTGCAAGACAATGACTCGGGGACGACTTAGGGCTTGAAGCATAAAACCAGAGGAGGAGGTGAACTACTAAGGAAGTGTTGAAATTGATGAGCCGGCTGCGACCTATCATAAGTCGGCCGCGACTTATACTAAGTCGGCTACGACTTTGGACTTTGGAAAATTCCCTGCCCAGACTCAACTCTATAAATACACCACTATCTCCAACAAGGAGAGGACTTTTGGCCATTCATTTCTTCAAGCGCCGTTACTCTGTCGAAGTCTCCATTGATCCAGCAATCAAAGATCTTCAAACATTCAAGACGCTACAACAAGCTTCAAGAGAAATTCCTTACATCCAACACGGATTCATCGAATTTCATCGACGAAGATCGAGCTAGTAGTCAAGATTGTTTCTTGTGATCAAATTGTACTGTTTTGATAAGAGATTTGTATCGATTTGTAACCGGATTCAGTAATAAAGAGATTCAAAGTGGACGTAGGCTTAATCTCAAGCCGAACCACTATAAATTGCTGTCTTTTACTGCTTTTCTGCCATTTTTACTGCTTAAATTCTGTTCCCGTCACGCGGGTGGTGCTTTCACGATTCTATTACACACACCGGGTGTTAGCGTTCACTTTTTAACGTTAACATTTTGGTGCTTTAACTGAGAACCCAACTCAGGCTGCTACTCACCATTGCTTCACAGAAGTTTGCTGAAAGAATTTCCTACAAAACCAGAAGTTTATCAGACATAATGGCTCCTGGAAGGAAACGAAAGTCTGTCAGAACTGACGATGACCGTGACAATACTGCCACTTCTCTCTCTCCAAATCAGGCAGCTCCAAGCGTCGGTATGACGCGACAAGAGTTAGATGCTGCTGTATCCGGACTGTACCAGCAGATTGAAACTCAGAATAATCTGATGATGGAAAAGCTGAATGCTCTATTTGGTACGAATCAAAGACCAGTAAGTAATGAGGGAAACTTTGCTAATGCTGCTCCCATTTTCGAGGGGAGAAATATTCCTCACGGGGGATCAGGTGCTGCCGAAGGGGCACCCCTCCAGGCCGAAGGATCCAAGCCGTCACCAGTTCTTCGTGAGCATTTACCTGGACAAACCCCCGAAAAGATGGCCGAGGTCTATTCTGCGAAATCTCTGAACAATGAGGAATATCTTTCTGGTATGATCAAGCAAATAATGAAAGAGAGCATGCAAAGAGATGAAGATGAGAGCGAATGGGGATTCGCACCAAGTAGAACTCCATTTACCGAGAAGATTCTAAAGGCTGAATTTCCTAGAAAATTTGTTCCCCCCACCATTCCTGCTTATCGGGGAACAAGTGATCCAAATCAGTTCTTGTATAAATACGACTGGCACATGACCGGCGCAAGAGCAACTGACAAAATAAAGTGCTGATATTTCCCAGTTTATTTGGAAGGAGTAGCACTTCTCTGGTTTACCAAGCTTCCTGTCCGATTTGTAGATCAGTTTTCTGATCTGACCCGAAAATTCAAAGAGCAATTCAGGCTATACGCTTCAAAGGCAAAAGACATAATGTCATTGTCAAGTCTTGAACAGAATCCGGGAGAGCCTATTAAGTCATTCTTGAACCACTTCAATTTAGCTCTGGCAGAAGTCGATAACGCAGTGCCACGAATGATCTTGACCTATTTAATGCGTGCTATCGACAAATCGAGCGAATTTGGAAAATGGCTGAAGATGAAGGAGCCAAATTCGCTTGAGAAATTCTACAAAAAGGCTGACGAATTTATACATCTAGAGAATCTTTCCGCATCAGCTAAAGTTGTTACAACAGTGGTGGAAAATAATGCTACAGTTCAAAGCAAGAAAGAACCTGCAAATCAGAAAAGGGAAAGTAATGGTGGGAAGAGGCAAAAAGATCTCAAAAAGCCCCGCTTCCTTAAACCTTCAGACTTTACTCCTCTGACCGATACCCCGGAGAATATTTTCATCGCCACTAAGGATGCTGTTGAATTTCTAAAACCACCGGCCGTGAAAGTTAGGAAGAATGCTGTTCAAAGCAGAAGATTTTGCAAGTTTCACAACCAACCAGGGCATGATACCAATGAGTGCCACCATTTGAAAAGCCTGATTGAGGAATTGTTAAGAGAGAATAAGTTGCAGCAATACGTCAAGAGGAATAGAAAAGACCCGTCTTCATCTAACCAGGGGCAACTACCCCCAGCTCATTCATCTGGTTCAGGAGAAAGGCCTGCTGAAAAAGAAAGACCTGTTATCAATGTGATCACAGGAGGACCTCATCCAGCTGGCAGGAGTTGGGGTGAAATGGAAAGGTATGCTAGAGCTTTGAAGTATGCTCCGACTGAAGAAAGTGTCTTGATCTTGGAAGATGCTGCACCTCTAAAGCAGCAGAAGACTTTTCACGATGATATTATGTTCAGAACCAGGGATTCTATTGATGTGGAAGCTCCTACTGAGGACCCTTTAGTTGTTTCTGTCGGTATTGGGCCGGCTATTGTCAGAAGAGTTCTGGTTGATAGTGGTGCTTCGTGCAACATACTCTTTAAAAGGACATTTGACCAAATGAAAATCCCTATGACAGATGTACAAGCCTCTTCACACAAAATTGCCGGATTCACAGGAGAACTGAAACAGCCAATTGGAACGGTGGACTTGTTTGTTGAAATGGGCGAAGGGCAGAAGAAGTTGGTTCGGAAGCAAACTTTTGTAATTGTTGATGGATTCTCCGCCTATAACGCTTTCTTGGGTCGGCCTACTCTTGCTGCTTTCAGGGCTGTCCTCGCTCCATGGTGCTTAACAATGAAATTTCCTACTGATAATGGGATTGCTGTTATTAAAGGAGATCAGAACACAGGACGAGAATGTTATCTTGTAGAACTCCGAGAGGACAGGAAAAGAGAAATGGGGAAAGATGCGGTAGCTCCGCTACGCATCAAGGAACCAACCCTGTAGCAACTACGGAGTGGCCCCTGTACTGGCGAACACAGTAATGCGAGAAAAGAAATGGATCCCAGGAAAGCCAGTACAGGGGAGAATAGAGTGGTACCCGTGGAGGTAACGGTACCAATATCTGTTGACTCGAAAGACCCGAACAAAGTACTCAATGTGGGTTCACAGCTAAGCATAACAGTTCAAAACACGCTGATATCATTCTTAAAAGCCAATCTAGATGTGTTCGCTTGGTGTCACGCTAATATGTGTGGGATCTCCCCGGAAATTGCTGTACATACTCTGAACATAGATCCAAAATTCACGCCAGTGAAACAGAAAAGAAGAACTCAAGGCCCAGAAAGATCGACAGCACTAAAGGAAGAAGTCGATCGGCTCATGGAGAACGGCTTTATCAGAAACTCCACTTATCCAAATTGGGTTTCAAATCCAGTGTTGGTCAAGAAGCCAAATGGAAAGTGGAGAGTATGCATAGATTTCTCAGATCTAAACAAAGCATGCCCCAAAGATTGCTTCCCGCTGCCCAGAATTGATCAATTGGTGGATGGAACAGCTGGGCATGAGTTGTTATCGTTTATGAATGCTTACTCAGGATACAATCAGATTATGATGCATGAGCCGGATCAGGAAGACACAAGCTTTATTACAGATGTGGGTCTCTACTGCTACAAAGTTATGCCTTTCGGATTGAAAAATGCTGGGGCAACCTACCAAAGGCTTGTCAATGCAATGTTCAAGCCTCAGATTGGTAGAACCATGGAAGTTTATGTCGACGATATGTTGGTAAAATCAAAGAAAGCTGTAGATCACATGGGACACTTGGAGGAAATGTTCGCAATTCTTCGAAAGTACGGAATGAAGCTCAATCCATTGAAATGTTCATTCGGAGTAGAATCCGGGAAATTTTTGGGTTTCATTGTGAGCGCCTGGGGCATTGAAGCCAATCCTACTCAAATCACAGCTCTAAGGGAGGTCAATGCCCCTAAAACAAAGAAAGAAATGCAAAGTCTCAATGGAAAAGTCGCTGCTCTGAGTCGCTTCATTTCCAAAGCCACAGACAAATGCATTCCCTTCTTTGACGCTCTAAAGAAAGGAAAGAAAAATTTTGAATGGACTCCCGAATGCCAGAATGCTTTCGATGAACTAATTCATCATATGGAAACACCTCCGATTCTCTCCAAGCCTACTGACGTTGAAGACCTTTTCATCTATTTAGCAATTTCATCTCACGCCCTCAGTGCAGCACTTGTACGGGAGGATATGAAAGTACAGCATCCAGTCTATTACATCAGTAAACGGTTCACTGGGGCAGAGATGAATTATCCGAAGATAGAAAAGCTCGCCTATTGTCTGCTCATTGCTTCCAGAAAATTGAGACCATACTTTCAAGCCCATCCTATCAAGGTTCTTACTGATCAACCTCTAAAGCAAGTCCTGTTTCGTCCTGAAACTTCGGGTCATCTTTTGAAATGGAACATTGAACTCAGCCAGTATGACATCACATACCATCCCCGGAAAGCAATCAATGGACAAGCTTTAGCAGATATCATCGCAGAATCTACTGACAGAGGTGATAGTAAGGGTGAAATAACTGATGACGTTCCAATCCAGTGGAAGTTGTATGTTGATGGATCGAGAAATGATTACTGTTCTGGGGGCAGGGGTTGTGCTTGAAACCCCCGAAGGACGATCATTGTGTTATGCATTGAGACTGGAATTTCCTTCAACGAACAATGAAGCGGAATATGAGGCTCTTATTGCTGGCTTGAAAATTGCCAAGGAACTAAACATCAAAGTGTTACGAATCTTCAGCGATTCTCAACTTATTGTTTGCCAGATAAAGAAAGAGTTTCAGGCTAAAGGTGGAAATCTGCCCGCATACCTGTCAAAGGCATGTGAACTTCTCGAAGATTTCAATCATTACACGATAAGTCATATTCCTCGAGTAGAGAACATGAAAGCAGATTCTCTAGCAAAGTACTCAAGTTCCGGAAAAGCTCAATTGCTGGGATTAGTTCCTGTAGAAGTTCTGTCAGCTCCAAGCATTGATGAAATGGATGTTGATTGGATTATGGCTACGTCTCAAGAGCATGAATCATGGATGACTCCAATCAAAGAATACCTACTCAGTGGTTCCCTGCCAGAAAGTTCTAAGGAACGTCGAAAACTATTGAGGAAAGCGTCAAGGTATATAATTCAAGATGGCCGATTATACAGACGAGGATTTTCAATGCCTCTGCTCCGATGTGTAACTAAGGAAGAAGCCAAGACAATTCTAGCCGAGATACACGGAGGAGAATGCAGAGATCATTCAGCTGGTCAAACTTTAGCCAAGAAAGTTCTCCGATATGGGTATTTCTGGCCTGACATTAACCGGGATGCTGCTATTTACTCTAGAAAGTGCGACAAATGTCAAAGATTTGCAAAAATCCCAAAAGCACCTTCCACCGAACTCACACAGATGGTCAGCCCATGGCCATTCGCCATTTGGGGGATAGATCTAATCGGACAATTACCAGTTGCCAAATCAGGAATCAAATATGCTATTGTAGCCGTTGATTATTTCACCAAATGGGCTGAAGCTGAACCTTTGGCCACCATTACTTCTAAAAAGATGATAAATTTTGTAACGAAAAATATCATTTGCAGATATGGTGTGCCACAGAAAATAATCACAGACAACGGTACTCAGTTTGAAAGTGAAGAGTTCCAGGATTTTTGCAAACGGTCCAGAATTCGGAAAAGCTTCTCAGCAGTGGCTCATCCGCAGGCAAACGGGCAAGTGGAAGCAGTAAATAAAATCATCAAGTCAACCATTAAAAGCAACTCGAAAGAGCGAAAGGTGGTTGGGTTGATAAGCTTCCATTAGCACTATGGGCATACAGGACTACTCACAAAACTGCAACTGGGCACACTCCATTTTCACTGGCGTACGGATCAGAAGCAATGATTCCAGTGGAAGTAGAAGTTCCTTCACATAGAAGAGTTCATTTCAACGAAGCTGAAAATGAAAAGCTACAACTTGAAGCACTTGATTTTCTTGATGAGAAAAGAGAAGAAGCTAGGCTCAGAGTTTCAGCTTATCAGCAAAGGATAGCCAGGCACTTCAACTCTAAAGTCCGCCAACGCAGCTTTGAGGTCGGGGACTTAGTTTTGAAAAGGATCATGACGGCAACTGGTGTGTTTGGACCAAACTGGGAAGGACCATATGCCATTGGCAGTAAACTTCTTGATGGCACTTTCAAGCTCATAACTGTTGAAGGAGATCCAATTCCAAGAGCCTGGAACAGCAACCACTTACGTCCTTATTTTACTTGAAAGAAAAAGCTTTGTTCAAAATTGTAAAATAATGATGAATGTATCAGTTGTATTGTAAAACATTGTAAATCAGTGTGAATGAATGAAAGCTATAAAGTGGATGTAGGCCCGATTCTTGGCCGAACCACTATAAATCTTGTGTTCTTTATTATTTCATAATGCCTGTTTTATTTCGATATGTAAATACTTTAAATGTATTGCTAAAATGTCGATTCAAAATTGCAGGACATCAAAACAAGGCTTGCTCGTCACAAAACCAAGCGACCTCTATAAATCACCTTTTATGCAAATACCAAGCGACAAGAAATTCAAAATACAAAACCTATACAAGGAGAACTTCACATAAAAAGTTGGCGACTCCACTATGATAAACCTTTGTTAATTAGTTGAGATTGTCGATATAAACAGACATCCAACTAGATAACTTGCGTTTGTCCCGTGAAGTCGTTCAACAGTGAAGTCCACTTCTTCGAACATGGCAATGTAAGGAAAGAAGATGCGCTTGGAAACGATAATAAAAGATCGCCAATGAGCAGATGATGAGAGAACATTGCCAAGCAAACAAAGGAGCAGCCAAAAGGAGGTATGCTTCTCAATAAAAGGGCCAGTAAGAACCACCGAAGGGACACCTTCCCAAGCAGAAGGAACAGGGCCCTTGCTAACTGATCGTGATGCATCCGATCAGGCAGCTTGCGTCCGTCCCGTGGATCTACTTGCCCCTGAGACACAACCTTCCTGGCACACCAACCACCCAATGCTCCTTCTCAAAGTTCAACAAAGCCCTCTGACGAGGCACGCCAAAAAATGAAAGTACTTCTCTCAATCAAAAAAGATTGATGGAACCACCGGAGGGGCACCTTCTTAAACTAAAGGAACAAGGCCCTTGTTAATTGATTGCGATCGTTTGTGCAAACGAGCATCCAATCAAGCAACTTGCGTCCGCCCCGTGGATCTACTCAACCATGAGAAAGTAACTTCCAGGCAATCAAAAAGCCCTTTTCGGAGGCACAAGCCCTCTTCGGAGGCACATGACCTCTTCGGAGGCAAAAGCCCTTTCCCAAGGCACCACAAGCCCTCTTCGGAGGCACATGACCTCTTCGGAGGCAAAAGCCCTTTCCCAAGGCACCGCAAGCCCTCTTCGGAGGCACAAGCCCTCTTCGGAGGCACAAGCCCTTTTCGGAGGCACAAGACCTCTTCGGAGGCACAACTCTTTAAGAGGAGCCCTCTCCGGAGGCATGTCCCAAAATAGAATACTCGAACGAAAAGCATTCTCCGGAAGCACAGTTCAACTCTCAAAGAAAAATACTACAAAATTCTTTCAGAAAAGTTCATTTCACTTCATAGGAAAATTCACTTCTTAATAAATAAAAGTGATTATCCCCGAAAGTTGAAGCATTCTTCAGAAAGAGAAAATAAAAATTCCTCTAAAGACTAGATATACTCTATTAAAACCAGAATGATTCTCCCCTTAAAAGCGGAGTAATTATTCTCTGAAATAAGAGTAATAGTCTTGAAAAAGCTAGGAATATTGCAATGCACTTACGGCATGGGGGCAATACTATACAATTCAATTATATTAATAAACACAACATGCCACAAGTTCATTGCAATATCACGAAAAATAGACGTGGAATAAATGTATTCCCAAACACAGACAAAAAGTTTGTATAAGTAAAAGGAATCGTTTATTCTACACTAAAAAAGAGAAACAGATGCGTTCTCACATACACAAGAAGTTGTACAAGTAAAATTACTGTTTTATTTAGTACTATGAAAATTCTTTACATGTGCAGATATCTCAAAAGAGCAAAAGCAGGGACCGGTACCCGCACAATCTCCAGTCTATACATGTAAAAGGCAAAATAAGAAGTAGAAAGTTCAGCTTGTCACTCCTTCTTTCCGCCACCCTTGGAGCCTTTGCTTGGCCTAATAGTTAATTTCGGAATCCGATGTGGGCGGGACGGAGAAGGAGGAGTGGTTGGGTCTTCTTCTGTTTTGTCTTCCCCAGTCGAAGCACCTCTCTTCTTCTTCCTTATGGCACGCTTCCCCTTCCTCTTCGAAGAAGATTCGCTCCCTGGAGTAGCAAGCAATGTTGAAAGCTTCGGGTCATCATCTAGAGACCGCTCCGGGGTCTTCTCGATGTCTTCAAGATCCTCCGCCTTCTGCTCCTGCGAAACAGCCGGATCGTCCAGGCCTTGAAGAGCTTTGATCTTTTCTGCCTGCGATCCCGGTTGGGAAGCAGAAGGAGGAGTAATCTGTAAAGATGAAGGGACGACAACTGAAGGAGTGGAAACTTGTGCAGTGTTTGGTGCCTCCGCTGTAGAAGAAAAGAAGTTAAAATCAACATCTCCCGAAAATAGAGAGGGTATCGGTTCACCAAAGTTTAAGTAACAAGTAAGAAGGTCATCAAACTCGGTTAAATCAAATAACTGGTTCATTGGGCCCGGGACGATGCCAAAATTACCTGGAGGAGTTGGCTTCGCAAGGTCAATCTCGAATTTCTTGGCTTTAGTATCGTCCGGTGCCTCATCCTCAGTGGGAGTGGTCGCAATTTCTTGGGCAATTTTAGCTGGGAGTGAGGAATGGGAGCCGGAATCCATAATGTTTACATCGGCCGAAGTGGAAGTGTGAACAGGGGCAGTTAAAGGAGCTTTCTCCTTTGAAAGCTCTTCTCCCGTTGATTCAGCCCGTACTTTAGCAAGCTGCTCCTTCCCCTTAACAAGAGCGGCACGAGCCTCATCATCAAGATAGCGCTCCTCAAGTTCCGACTCATCATAGCCGGCCCCGCCAAGCATGTCAATTGCGACTTCCCACACTTCAACCAATGTAATTTCATAATCAGGACCCAGAAAAGCGAGACTCCCACGACCCAGAACACTGTGTAAATAAAAGTCGAATAAGGTAGAGCTGATGTTTGCTTTCGTCGCCTCATGTGATTGCTCAGCCACTTCCTTTTCGGCAACGGCAGCAACCCGACCAGCAATAGCCGCATCACGCTCTGTCTCAGCTTTAGTGAGTCGAGACTTTAGTAACTCAATCTCTACGTTCTGGGAGGTGACCTTTTCCCGCAGTTCAGTGTTTTCTGTGCGATATTTCTCAGTAATGTGCTGTTCGGCGGCAAGCTTCATTTCGACATCTCTTTGTGCATCATGTGCATCCCGCACTTGCTTCTGAAAGACTTCTTCTTTTTGAGTATATGATGCAGAAGAAGAAGCGAGATTTTCCTTAAGCTGCTTAACTTCAGATCCAAGCTTTGCGTTGTCGTCTGCAATGCTCGTCATCTCCGCATCATGCTGCTTGCGCCATTTGTCCCATTCTGATTTATCATTCTCCATGGTCATCATCGCCTCAAGATTCATGTGGTTGACCCTTTGAAGTTCGTCGACAAGTTTCTGCCATTGCGACATCCTCTCAATATTAAGCCTGACCGCGTCAAGACTTTTAAGCATGTCTTGCTTATCAATCGGAACCAAATCCAAGTCAAAGCGCACTCCTTTTAGGCACCAATTCGGAAATCGGCTCTGAAGCGTTGGAGGGCCATCTTTAACTTGATATTGTGGCCTGTTAATGATTGTTTGAATATCAGATTTCTTTAGAGGAGGAGAGCCGGCCGGAGTATCAGAAGGGATAGGAGCATCAGTTTTCTCAGAAATTACAGATGCGTCACTTGGCTTGGACCGTTTGCTTGATTCATCAGTAATATGAGTCTTCCCTTTGTCATCATAAGACTTTCGCTTATGAGAATCGTAACTTCTGTAAGAAGAATAATATCGATCAGCGTCTCTTCTTCTCTACCGCTGCTCAAAATCCCATTTTTCTTGAGCCTTCCTTTGAGCCCTTTCCTCATCTGTCTCTCTCTGGTCACCAAGATATTTCCTAGAGTCATAAGATCCACGGCCTCCATGGCGCTGAAATTAGTCATAGTATGAGCCGGAACGCCCCATCGGAGAATCTGAAAACGGAAAAGAAGTAAAGTTTAGAAATTTCCAGAAAGAAAGAGTAAATGCTTATAAGTGCAGAAAAATCCTAAGTGTGTGTGGCGTGCGAACTACGTGCGTCAAACTACAAACCACGCTTTAGTGCGGGAACGGAGACGACAGGTGTAGAAGGCGTCGAAGTTTGTTTCAAAGAGGAAGTCGCTTCAACGACAGGAGAGTTCTCCTTTAGAAGATTATCCTTGAAAAGCTCTTGAGAAGTTATCATTATGTCACTCAAGTCATCAAAGGTGTTATCATTATGATGCTCAGCAGAATTCTCCTTTTCAACTTCCCCATCGGCTGATTTTTCAGAAATTCGAGGATTTTCGTCCTCTTCAATAATTGGAGCAAGCGCCGGTTTGCTGGACGTTCCCGCAACGCCAATAGAAGTAGAACACTTTACTAATGTAGTGTCTACAGTTGTCTCCTTTGAAACCATATCTTCCATTGAAGCTGGGGTATCAGATGTCTGCGCTGGAAGATTAGAAACTTCACGAGGCTGGGTAAAGTGAGAAGAGTGTAAAAGACCGAATTGATGTAAAAATTCGTCTGTCAATAGAAACTGGATACTCCTTTCCTCAACCGGCACCGCCATAAGCCTCTCAAAAGTCGCTTTGTGACCGGGATTTCTAGAAGGAGGAGGAAGTGCTGAAAAGAAAAGGGCAAAGTTAATACTCGATAACTCGAACTTCGACAAGTTCGAAAAAAAACATAAGAAGCAGAGACAAAGGATCTTACTCCCTACTCCCCAGATGGCGTAAAATCCTGGAGACCAACGATCAACTTACGATTTCTAACACTTCTCACAACTGTAATGGAAGGATGGTCTTTGTGCTTTGTAAAGGTGCACAGGAAGCGAATTTCTCCAAAATTGGGAAAACGGTCCAGCGTTCTCCTAAAAAGCATACACAGTCCCAGCAGGATGGTGTAGCCATTAGGGTGTAATTGAAAAGGTGAGATAGATAGTCGGAGAAAAAGTTCTCGAAGGCAGTCATTAAATGGGGGGATAGCTCCACTCGAGCACATTTGGTGGTTAACTGCGACAAAGCCATGGGGCGGTCTATCAGCAGTATCACCTATTCCAGGGAGCAAAGCGTCAGCTTCGGCAATGCCAAACTGGGTGCATAATTGACAAAAGGCTTTATGGCTCAAAGTAGTAGGAGTCCTTTCTGGAGGATCGTTTAATGGAGTAGCGATTGGAAAAACTCCTCCAGCTGGTTCCAAATCTTCGTGTTGAGATGTCATTCTACACAAGGAACTGGATGATCAAATATTAAGGTGCATGTTTCCTAAAAAGTGTGAAGTGTTGTGCAGAACCAATATAAAAAAAAATAACAAGTAAACACAACTGGAATTAAGCTAGTAGACAATCGGTTGATTATGAGTTTCAGAACTTGTTAATATCTAAGTACAGTGTTAATGTAAACAAATCAGTTCCAGTTGGCTATTACGATTTTGCTGTAATACTTCACTTGAATTGGTTGTTGTACAACATTTCATTCGTGTAGTGCATTTAATTTGATTTTTTCTCTATCGACTAATCTGTCATTCGATGTGGGCAGTCAATGGCAGTATATTCATCCCAGTTTTCTGCAAATGTTGTGATTAACAGGTTGTTGACTTGCAAGATAAATGTGGCATGTAGAAAGGTTCAAATAGTTGAAAATTAGGCAGTGTGTTCCAGCTTTTCAAGTCAAGAAGTTTATGTCAAAAGTATGTTCCAAGTTAGAGAATGCGAGTTCAAATATTTCACTAAGTCTTAACCCGGCCACGACTTAAGGGGGTGAAGGCGATTCAAGGCCTCAGTTCTGTTAGTCGCACCGCAAGGGAATATCTTAAGTCCTAGATCGTTACCGATCTACGAACTACTGTAGGTCGTACACAATTTAACGCGAAGCAATGAAAGTTAAGTCGTAAGTTCTGTTCAAACTGCATTCTTAAGTCGTTGCCGACCTATGGCCTATCTTAAGTCGGATACGACTGAGCATTAAAGTCAACAGTCAAGATTTCCGTTCGAATGACAAAGGCCTTAAGTCGTTCGTCTTCTCCCCAATACATCAATTCACCTAACTCCTAACCCATTAACCCGTTAGCCCATTGGCCTTTCCATCAACAAAAACTTTCATCTTCCCATGCCGATTGAATCGCCCTAAAATCACCACAAATCCGATGCAATTCCGTTCCATCACAAATCTCGAGTCAGGAAAACGGAATCGCTGCAATATATCGCCTCATTCACACAGATTGTCCAAAGCCAATGCCAGTCATCTTGAACCCATCGGTAATCGATTGAAACAAGAATTATGAAGCATGGCATAAGGAAAATAGGTTGAAAATGGGATCCATAATTTAGTGACAGTCGGAGATTGAATAATCGAGTTCACTTACGCGGTATGATAATAAGAATAACCGGCGATCGAGTAATTGAATTTGTCTGAGAAGAGCTTGAATGCTTGCAAATGGCGGAATGAAACAGGTGAAGGAGAAGAAGGAACGACTTAAGCTATTTATACTCTAGGACAGTGAAAGGTGAATCGACACATCCGACTTACGACTTATCCTAAG
Source organism: Allium fistulosum (assembly GCA_030737815.1). Classification (NCBI taxonomy): domain Eukaryota; kingdom Viridiplantae; phylum Streptophyta; class Magnoliopsida; order Asparagales; family Amaryllidaceae; genus Allium; species Allium fistulosum. The sequence continues at coordinate 414,346,055 of CM060907.1, read as the reverse complement.
TCATTCGCGACCTACGACTCATCTTAAGTCGGTCACGATCTAGCACACCCATCAAGAAGCGAGCTAAGGAAATCGAAGCACACGACTTACGACTTAAGGCGTGTACTTCGAGGGGCAAATGTTAACCCTCTTTCGACTCACGACCTAACAGGAGCCGACTTAAGAAGAGCTCCGACTTAAGAAGGGCTCCGAGTTAAGAAAAGCGCCAACCTAAGGTAGCTCCGACCTAGCAGGAGCCGACTTAAAGAAGTCTACGACTTAAGGAATTCTCCGAGTTAAGAGATGCTCCGACTTAAGGAATTCTCCGAGTTAAGAGATGCTCCGACTTAAGGAATTCTCCGGGTTAAGAGATGCTCCGACTTAAGAGGTACTCCGACTTAAGAGTCTACGAGATAAGGAAGTCTCCGACTTAATGAAATGGTTTACAACATAAGACCTGCTGCTTTCTATAAGTCGCGTACGACTTATACTAACTCGTTCAGAAGAAACCATGAAACCCAAGATGCATCTCTTAAATCGTTGCCGACCTATGACGCATGCTAAGTCGTTGCCGACTTATGACTCGCTTGTTCTAGACACTCGGGGGCAACTAACATACACCCCTATCTCGTCCCCGACTTACAACCTACGACTTTCTATAAGTCGGCCACGACCTAAAACTACAGTCGAATTCCAAAGCCACAACGTTTATGCTGCAAGACAATGACTCGGGGACGACTTAGGACTTGAAGCACAAAACTAGAGGAGGAGGTGAACTACTAAGGAAGTGTTGCAACTGATGAGCCGGCTGCGACCTATCATAAGTCGGCCGCGACCTATCATAAGTCGGCCGCGACCTATCATAAGTCGGCCGCGACTTATACTAAGTCGGCTACGACTTAGGACTTGGGAAAATTCCCTGCCCAGACTCAACTCTATAAATACACCACTATCTCCAACAAGGAGAGGACTTTTGGCCATTCATTTCTTCAAGCGCCGTTACTCTGTCGAAGTCTCCATTCATCCAGCAATCAAAGATCTTCAAACTTTCAAGACGCTACAACAAGCTTCAAGAGAAATTCCTTACATCTAACACGGATTCATCGAATTTCATCGACGAAGATCGAGCTAGTAGTCAAGATTGTTTCTTGTGATCAAATTGTACTGTTTTGATAAGAGATTTGTATCGATTTGTAACCGGATTCAGTAATAAAGAGATTCAAAGTGGACGTAGGCTTAATCTCAAGCCGAACCACTATAAATTGCTGTCTTTTACTGCTTTTCTGCCATTTTTACTGCTTAAATTATGCTCCTATCACGCGGGTGGTGCTTTCACGATTCTATTACACACACCGGGTGTTAGCGTTCACTTTTTAACGTTAACAAAGACTTAATCAAATTTGTAATTAATGATAATTAATCATTGATTAAAGACTACTAATGAAAGTAATTATGTGGTTGTTAAATTTGAAACCACACGATTTATTCATCTTAATTGAAGATGGTTGATTGTTATTGAATGTTGTGAATTGTTTGATATCCCTACTATTTGATGCTGTGTGATATGAATTGTTTTAATTCAAGCTGTGATGAATGTAATTTATTTTATCTGTGATTTATTTATGGATCTGTGACTAAGGATAAGTGTTATAGTTTATACCGCTTATCAACTATATTGCTGTATTTGAATCTGTGATGATGTGATGATTTGTAATGTTGCACTACTATGTAAAACCCCTGGACCACACTTTTACACACACAAATATGGATTGCACGAGGAAATTGGTTAAGTCACAGATGATTTAAATTTAATATTTTTGAAATTGAAATTTTAATTTCAATTGATTTTGGAAAGGGATTTGGGTTAAATGTTAAAGCTTTTGGAAAGGAGTTTTTTAAGATAAAAGTTATTTTGAATAACTTAGTAAAGTTTTCAATTTAAGTAATAAAATTTGGAATTGAATTCCATGATTGAAATTTATGGTTACAGATGTTATAAATGTGTTTATATGAATTTGAACCATTTTAAAATATTGTTCTAAGAATTTGAATTTAACCCAAAGATTTTAACTCGTATAAATGAATCAGATTTTCCGAAATGAAAACTATTTATTTTCAAATGATAAAAGCTTTCATATAAGAAATTAAATTCCAATTTGATTAAAGGAATTTCAAGTTTGAAATGAAAATGGTTTTCCGAGTTATGAATAAATCTTTGTGAAATATTGTTGAACTTTGTTTTGAAATTGGAAAGGTGTACCTTTTGTATAAAAGGTTGAAATGAAATTGTTTTGAAAGCTATCAGTTAAATCTTTGTTTGAAAGATTGGACGAGTTAATCCAAATTGAAATGGAAATCGATTTGGAAAACCTATGAATAGATCTTTGTGAAACTGGGTGAACTTTGTGAAATGAATCTTTTTGTGTAAAAGATTAAAATGGTAATGTGTTTAAACCATTTAAAAGAGAAGTTTGGGTAATAAGTTGTGACTTAATCGAAATCCCAATATCCATATGTTTTTAAATATGCACTCGTTATTCGGTTTAGATGTGAGAGGACCTTTGTGTCATATAACTCATTCCGAATAATGATACGACATTATGGATAGCATTTGAAGACCGATGTTGAAGACCGGATATTTTCGAAAACGAAAGGACAACTCGTCGAATGTCTCTGCATCGAATGGTCCCTGATATAGAGATTTGATCACCCTTTGTGATGGGAAGTCCGGACGTGATTAGAAATTATCTGGATTTGCAAGGGCTTCTCAGGAAGTGCCTTCGGTTATGTTCGAACCCATAACAGACTTGTATGGTTGTATGTCTGACATTACACTTTGAGATATAAAGCTGATTTCTTTCAAATATATTTCTATTTGGTGGCGGAGATTTATTCTCTTAGCTTAACACCCTTCTCTGAGACGTACGAGCTCAGAGGTTATGTAGTTGAAGGCTATCAGTGATATACTCCCAATTTGGTAGTGTGGCATGCTAAGTGTTGCTGTGTGTTGCTGATCATTTGTTGGTCAAAGCATGGCTTTGTGAAAAAGCGTAGCTTTGTGGACGAGACCTCATCGAGCCTCACAGACCGGTAATGGTCGAAACAGGAAAGTGCGGCAAGGTTTCAGGGGTAGCTCCCCTAGGGTATGTCCATTTTTTCTGGAAAAAGGTGGTATCATGGTATGGAACCCAGATATTTACCTGTGTGGTTGCTCCAATCTCATTTTCTGTGTGGTTGTTGCTAATTACTCGGGGATCCTCGGATAAAGGTCGTAAACGACCGGGGTGGCATATCTCAGGTTTACTACCCGAGAAGGGGGTAACCGGCCTTGGTTTGGCAGAGAGCAGTTGTCTCTCGGGGCATCCCTCCAGAGGCGTTCCTACGTGGCATAGGAAGTTCCTTAGCCTGACCATTTGTTGGAAATCCAAAGAAACAATACGAGCCTTTACGATTGCAGTTGTATGACCTGTCACCTCAGGTGGCAACTATAGCAGGCATAATATAATGGTACCTATACTAGCTAAGATTAATATTATATTTTCGAAATGTTTTCACACTATGCACTAGTAATAATATCAAAAGAGTTTTCTTTTGCGTAGTAAGCATGTTTGACTATCATAAGAAGAAATCTCCTCCAAGTCCGCGATTGCATTGTGTGTGTGGTGGGAGGTCTTATGGTAGTTTCATTTTCCAAAAGCATTGCTGATTTAAATGTTTAAAATTCTTTTGTTGTTTGTTTAAAGATAAACTGTTTTTGTTACTCACACCAGTCCCATGACTGACTCGGAGTTTATTGTTCCCTTCCTAAACTCTGGGTGCCCATAATTTTCCACACGGGCAGTCTAGAGTTGGAGTTTTCAGATAGTCTGGTTAGTAGATTATCGGGAGCTAGTTCAGTGTTTGGAGTTCAACGACTGCTCTTGCTTAGCTTAGTGAGATGTGATGGTGGTTCGAGCTTGATATTGGAGTTGGTGGACTTATGCTCATTTGCAGATCTTTTGGAGTTATCAGTTCTGTTGTTTCCGCTGTAACATTATTTGTCTCTGATATTCTTGTATCATATAGATATCGTTGTTGTATATCATATTCTGGATATTGTATCATTTGTGATGTATATGATATCATTCATTTCTTTCTTCCGCTGTGTTGTTATACTTACTGTGTTATAAGCTCCGGCACGAGTCGAATTTCAATGATTGAATCTTCAGCATTCGAGTACAAGTGATTACGGGTGTCGATTTTCGAACGCTGAAATTTGGATTGTGACAATTTGGTATCAGAGCTAAGGTTGAACTTTAGCTCAGGAGTATAACACATTAAGTAACTCATTAGAGATAGGGTGCAGTATTCCTTAGAATGAGTATCCTTAAGATATCTGTCCGTACGCCTCAATAAATTCTCTTGCTATCCACCGATAGTATGTATGAGTGCAAGAAGAGGATGAGATAGGGGACAAGGGAATACCACCACGAATTAGTCAATACCCTGTAATAACAAGGAAGCAATCTTTTTTCTATCAATCTCTTTTGTTCAGCATCTTTTCTCAATTCTTCGACAATTCCTGGTAGATCCAGGAAGAAGATTTGATATATTTGTATGGGACATAAACTCCAAATGGACCAAAATTGTTTGTTTGGATGTATTGGTTGTTTCGTTTGCTTTGTTTGCTATGGTTGATAGGTATACTTTAGTTTCTAAATTTAAAAGTTTTGAAATTGTATCAATATATCTATCTATTCTTTGGGTCCCAATATATTCTACGAACGGTTAGTTATCCCTTCGAACTAACCAATGCCACTGCACATTTCGTAGATTTGGATAACCCGAGTATCTTGTGAAAGATTAAATAGATTCGTTCTCGTATCTATTATTGATATTCTGATTTGGTAAGCCAAATGCAGAATAGATGTTCAGTTTGATTTGGTAAAACATTCTTCATATATCATTGTGTCTCCCTGGCAAATTTCTAGGATGAAATTTTTTTAAGTGGGGAACGTTGTAACGACCCGGATTTTATATAAATTTAAACTGATAATTAATTTAATTTTTGATTAAAAATTGGGAAATTTAACTGATAAATTGATTTGAGTTTCCCCGAATTCAAATAGAATATATGTTAAATCGTTTAAATTTAAAATTTTGTATATATATGTGAATATATATGTATATGTGCATATATGAGTAAATTTGAATATATATGTATATATTTGATTTGAATTTAAATATTAAATAAATGGTTTAAATATTAAATATAAGAATTTTAGACTTTGACACAAGAAAGAAAATAAATAAATGATTTAAATTTAGGATTGATGGTTAATATATAAAATAAATACAAGACAATAAGTAAAAGTAATAATAGTAATAAATTAAGCTAGAAATAGAAATCAATAACTAAAAGATAAATATTAAGTAAACAAATAATTGCTAAAATTTTAACAACAAATTAAACTCTAGAAAATTCATCTATATTACGAAATAAATAAATTATATAGTTTTATACGATATAAAGTAAATCTTAATATCATAAATCAATACAAACAATACAAATAGAATAGACTACAAAATAATAAAAGAAAAATAAAATAAAATAGAAGTTCATTTACATTATAAAGTAATGAAATAAGTAAACACATTAATAAAGCATAACGACATGTTAAAAATAGAATCTATTTATAGTGCATAGCAAAAGAAAGAAATATACATTCATGTTTTCAAAACATATGTATAAATAAGTATGCAAGCTAGAAACAAACACATATGTATACCAATGAGCTTGCAAAAGGAGATAAGTTGTAGGCTGAGAAAAGAAACATAAATATTTATGTAAGCTTGCAAAACAAGGAACAAGATAAATATATGAATGTACAAATAAATTAAGTACAACAAGACAACTCAGCCAAAACAATATCATTTCAGCCGAAACAATATCACTTCAGCCTCCATACAAATGAAAATATCTTTAGTACACTATACAATATTATATCAGCCACCAAAGATAAAAAAATATCTCTGGTTTCTATTGTACAAAATTATATCAACTTGTACAAATAACATTATCACCTGTAACTTGCTTTCTTTTATATATCAAGCTTTCCATCAGTTCGTTCCATTTAAAACTGAGAAAAAAAATCTAAAGCAACTACCATTCAAAACATAAAACAACAATACAAACCAGAGATTAAATTGAAGACTTCAGTTTGCATTTTCACAAGGTTGTTTCATCAAAGGAAGAACTCTGTTCATTTTTTTGGAAAATCAGGTGAGCAAACATCACTTTTAAATCCTTATAGTTATGTTATGAAATGTTGGCATGAAAGTATGAATATGCTTGCGAGTATATCAGTTTATAGTTGATGTATATATGTATGTATGCATGTCTATGTTTGGTTATAGGAGCCTCTGTTCTTGTTTACAAATACAAAACCTAATCAAAATTCAAATTCTCTTTCCCTAATCCCTTATAGGCTATGTTGTATAAAGGAATTAGGTTTGAATTAACTAAATCTTAATTTTAAAAATATTTTTAAGAATAATTAGAAGGTAAGTTTTACTGGAAGGAAGAAGAACAGTAAAATCATTTTTTTGTTCAAATTTTGATTGATTAAAAACTTGGGTTTTGAGTCCTTGATCCTATTCGTTTACATAAACCTGTGTTTATAATTAAATGCTTGTGATAGAATTTCTATGGCAATATTGTTGTATATGTATCTGAATGTGAATGCATGTATGAATATATGACGTGCCTGTGAGTATATGAAGTTTGGTCTCTATTTTTTTTACATGATTAAAATAAGCTCTTAACATTTTTACCTTCTCATGTATTCAATTTCAGACATTGATTTCTAAAAAGAAAATGTGTATAATAATGTGATATTAATTATAAAAAATGAACTCAGAGAGTTATATTATGTTTTATCTCAAAATTTTATAAAATACAGTGAATATTAAAACATGGGATAAATTTTGATCGAGTTAAATTCAATTTTTGGTTATAAAATCTGATTCATATAAAAAAATGATGAATTATAATGGTAGTATCATGATTTTTAGTTGGGAAATTGGTGAGTTATCCTGAGTTGTTCGATTTTGGGTGTATCGGCGATTGCCGACGATCTGGGATGATCTGAGACTCGAGGTTAGGATTGGAGTTGGCTGAGTTGTCGACGAATATAGGAAAATTATTGAGGCGATTTTCCGATGGTCGTGATGGTCAGACACGGTTGAAATAGGGTTCAGTGGTCGTTTGGTTACGATGAGTTTCGCAAGGCAATGGCGATGGACATTGGGTATCGGAGTGAATCGTGAGGTGGGAATGTTGTTCGTTGGAGTGTGGCGCATCTTCAGGTAGGTCGGCTAATGATTCCGAGGTAGGAGGCGACGGCGATGGGTGGTTCCGATCGAGGTTTGGGTTAAAGTTTTTGTTCGATTGCCTCGATTTTTATTTGCTATCGATTTGGTTGATCGGAGTGGACGAGAAGGTCGGTGTCGTGACGGTCGACTTGTTGATGGCCAGAGAGATGGTCGAAGGAGGCTGGAATCACCGTGCATGTGCACAGTGTGCCTCTGATATTTGGTGAAGATTGGAATTCGGGAAGAAGCTGGATGCTCGGGTAGGTCTCGTGAGTGTTGCGTGGTCGACTCGAAGCAATGGATGAATGCAAGTGCACCGTGTTTGTTCGAGGAAGGATCGAGTTTGTCTCGGTAACATGATTTTTGCAACTGTTTTCAATTATAGAAGAAGGTGTTGCCAGGCTTTAAAGAAATAAAAGCAAAAGTTTTGTAAAAGAATCAAGTATGGAAATTTGAAAACAAGGTAAGTCAAGTTTTTAAGTTATGGAAATAATTGTTTTCAAAGATTTTGATTAATAATTAATTTGTGAAGATAATAAAGGTTAATTACTTAGTGTAATTAATTTGGTTAATTTATTAATGTAATTAAATAAATGAATGTGATTAATTTAAGATTAATTACTAAATGTAATTAATTAAAATTGTGATAAATTAATAAAGTAATTAAGGATCTTTAATTAATTAATATTATTAATTATGTAATTAAAGGTTAATTAATTTAAAGAATAAGTAATTAATGTAATTAATTAATTAAGGTTAATTGATTTGAAATTAATAATTAATTAATAGTAATTAATTAATAAAAGAAATTAAGGGTTAATTAATTAAGTTAATTAATTAAGGAATGACTAATTAATGAAGGTGATTAAGACTTAATCAAATTTGTAATTAATGATAATTAATTATTGATTAAAGACTACTAATGAAAGTAATTATGTGGTTGTTAAATTTGAAACCACACGATTTATCCATCTTAATTGAAGATGGTTGATTGTTATTGAATGTTGTGAATTGTTTGATATCCCTACTATTTGATGCCGTGTGATATGAATTGTTTTAATTCAAGCTGTGATGAATGTAATTTATTTTATCTGTGATTTATTTGTGGATCTGTGAATAAGGATAAGCGTTACAGTTTATACCGCTTATCAACTATATTGCTGTATTTGAATCTGTGATGATGCGATGATTTGTAATGTTGAACTACTATGTAAAACCCTGGACCACACTTTTACATACACAAATATGGATTGCACGATGAAATTGGTTAAGTCACAGATGATTTAAATTTAATATTTTTGAAATTGAAATTTTAATTTCAATTGATTTTGGAAATGGATTTTGGTTAAATGTTAAAGCTTTTGGAAAGGAGTTTTTTAAGATAAAAGTTATTTTGAATAACTTGGTAAAGTTTTCAATTTAAATAATAAAATTTGGAATTGAATTCCATGATTGAAATTTATGGTTAAAGATGTTATAAATGTGTTTATATGAATTTGAACCATTTTAAAATATTGCTTTGAGAATTTGAATTTAACCCAAAGTTTTTAACTCGTATAAATGAATCAGATTTTCCAAAATGAAAACTATTTGTTTTCAAATGATAAAAGCTTTCATATAAGAAATGAAATTCCAATTTGATTAAAGGAATTTCAAGTTTGAAATGAAAATGGTTTTCCGAGTTATGAATAAAACTTTGTGAATGATTGTTGAACTTTGTTTTGAAATTGGAAAGGTGTACCTTTTGTATAAAAGGTTGAAATGGAATTGTTTTGAAAGTTATCAATTAAATCTTTGTTTTAAAGATTGGACGAGTTAATCCAAATTGAAATGGAAATCGATTTGGAAAATCTATGAATATATCTTTGTGAAACTGGGTGAACTTTGTGAAATGAATCTTTTTGTGTAAAATATTAAAATGGTAATGTGTTTAAACCATTTAAAAGAGAAGTTAGGGTAATAATTTATGACTTATTCGAAATCCCAATATCCATATGTTTTTAAATATGCGCTCGTTATTCGGTTTAGCCGGGAGAGGACCTTTGTTTCATATAACCCATTCCGAATAATGATACGACGTTATGGATAGCATTTGAAGACTGGTGGTGAAGACCGGATATTTTCGAAAACGAAAGGACAACTCGTCAAATGTCTCTGCATCGACTGGTCCCCGATATAGAGATTTGATCACCCTTTGTGATGGGAAGTCTGGACGTGATTAGAAATTATCCAAATTTGCAAGGGCTTCTTAGGAAGTGCCTTCAGTTCTGTTCGAACCCGGAACAGACTTGTATGGTTGTATGTCTGACATTACACTTTGAGATATAAAGCAAATTTCTTTCAAATACATTTCTGTTTGGTGGCGGAGATTTATTCTCTTAGCTTAACACACTTCTCTGAGACGTACGAGCTCAGAGGTTATGTAGTTGAAGGCTATCAGTGATATACTCCCAATTTGGTAGTGTGGCATGCTAAGTGTTGCTGTGTGTTGCTGATCATTTGTTGATCAAAACATGGCTTTGTGAAAAAGTGTAGCTTTGTGGACGAGACCTCATCGAGCCTCACAGACCAGTAATGGTCGAAACAGGAAAGTGCGGCAAGGTTTCGGGGCTAGCTCCCCTAGGGTATGTCCATTCCTTCTGAAAAAAGGTGGTACCATTGTATGGAGCCCGGATATTTACCTATGTGGTTGCTCCAATCTCATTTTCTGTGTGGTTGTTGCTTTTTGCACGAGGATCCTCGGATAAAGGTCGCAAACGACCGGGGTGGCATAGCTCAGGTTTACCATCCGAGAAGGGGGTAACCAGCCTTGTTTTGGCAGAGAGCAGTTGTCTCTCGGGGCATCCCTTCAGAGGCGTTCCTACGTGGCATAGGAAGTTCCTTAGCCTGACCATTTGTTGGAAATCCAAAGAAATAATACGAGCCTTTACGATTGCAGTTTTATAACCTGTCACCTCAGGTGGCAGCTATAACAGGCATAATATAATGGTACCTATGCTGGCTAAGATTAATATTATTTTTTCGAAAGGCTTTTCACACTATGCACTAGTAATAATATCAAAAGAGTTTTCTTTTGCGTAGTAAGCATGTTTGACTATCATAAGAAGAAATCTCCTCCAAGTCTGCGATTGCATTTTGTGTGTGGTGGGAGGTCTTATGGTAGTTTCATTTTCTAAAAGCATTGCGGATTTAAATATTTAAAATTCTTTTGTTGTTTGTTTAAAGATAAACTATTTTTGTTACTCACACCAGTCCCATGACTGGCTCGGAGTTTATTGTTTCCTTCCTAAACTCTGGGTGTCCATAATTTTCCACACGGGCAGTCTAGAGTTGGGGTTTTCAGATAGTCAGGTTAGTAGATTATCGGGAGCTAGTTCAGTGTTTGGAGTTCAAAGACTGCTCTTGCTTAGCTTAGTGAGATGTGATGGTGGTTCGTACTTGATATTGGAGTTGGTGGACTTATGCTCTTTTGCAGATCTTTTGGAGTTATTAGTTCTGTTGTTTCCGCTGTAACATTATTTGTCTCTGATATTCTTGTATCATATAGATATCATTGTTGTATATCATATTCTGGATATTGTATTATTTGTGATGTATATGATATCATTCATTTCTTTCTTTCGTTGTGTTGTTATACTTACTATGTTATAAGCTCCGGCACGAGTCGAATTTCAACGATTGAATCTGCGGCATTCGAGTACAAGTGAGTATGGGTGTCAATTTTCAAATGCTGAAATTTGGATTGTGACAATACTACTCACACCACGGCCCTACTACTTCTAGAATTTAAGCTACCATTCCTAGCTCATGTGGGTAACCCGAACAGGTAACCCAACAAATCAGGTAGTTATATATATATATATATATATATATATATATATATAAATACAAGTACACTCTTTCAAGATAGAAATCACTCCAAAGCCTAGGTATTCTCTCAACCTAGCGCTCTGATACCACTGGAATGACCCTTCTCTCAGTCCACAGAAAGACGCATCATTATTAAGAAAGAAAGGGATAGAAAAGAGAAAAGATAGGAAAGAAAGAACTAAACAATATCAGATTCTCACAGCGGAACGAATAAATTATATTATATCACATAGTATTTACATAATAGACAACAACTATTAGAGTTATACAGCTTATACATTCAAATTAGACAGTTATAAAGGTCTGTCTATCAATACAACTCAAGATACAACTCAGAGACACTAACACAGCGGAACCACATGTATCTATTTAAGCTGAAGCCTCCTGCTCCAAATCTCCTCCATAGATTCATCAAAGCCAACCTGAATCCATTGGCTACTCGTAAAAATTTAAGTACCCAAGAGTTTAATAAAACAGAAAATAAACTCCGAGTTAGACATGGGTCTGGTGTGAGTAAACGGGTTAAAGTTGCTTAACTTTGAAAATCATTTGAAAAGAAAGGTATCTCGTAAGACTTCCCACACATAAACACGGAAAAGTTTTTACCTTACGATAACCAAAACATTTGATAGAAATCCAATGATATTATAATAGGGTCTAGGGTTTTCAAGTAAAATACAGAAATAGCTGGAATGCTTACATCTCACGTTCCAACATAGTTGGGCACAATCAAAACGTACGGCACTTATTGGAGATTGGATTCACACAATGGCAGGGCTACTGGGGTACCGCCCGTCACAGTACGGGGCCTAGATCACCATACCGAGGATCCCTCCCGATCCCCTGCAACACAAGGCAGGAACCATCCCTTACTGGATAGTCCCGAACAAGATGACCCCGCGGTTGGGATCAGCAACCGCCCACTAAGACGAATAAAAAAGGACCTCTAGACCGGGGAAAATCTTGTCCTACTTGAGCGCGAACCACTTAGCCTTGCTGCACCTCCCCTGTTTTAGCCATTCCCGGTTGATGAGGCCTGAGGCTACGATTACTTTTTTAGAACACATCTCTTAGAATGCTCATCGTCCTACAATGACGATGGTCTGATAGCATTCAATCCATACAAGTTCGTTCTGGGTTCGAACGAAACCAAAGGCATTATCTCATTCCACTCATTTTGGAATCACCCTCAAAGTTAACGATAATAACCCTTGCACTCTGAAACTTCATCTCGATCTTCACTTGAGATTTCACGACCTATCGTTTAATTTGGATCGATTTGGTTTTCGAATATCCAAATTTGGAAATCCGAACCCACTCTCATCGAAATCCAAAACGCCGCCTTAAAGTCCAAGTTGTTCAAGTTTAAACAATTCAATTTATTTTCTATATTCACAGAGATAGATAATTCACATTATCACAAATAGATAATCCATATTATCACAATTCAACCAAAGCATCTCATATCACAAAGCAACACATATCACATATCAGAGATATAAATAATCCAAGGCATTCAATATCATTCAATCATCCATAAGCAAGATTAATTAGTCACACCATCTCTAATTAATTTAATTAACCACAATTGAATTAAATTAATTACTTTAATTACTGTTAAATCCTGCTTACTTAACATTAATTAATTACAAACCAATTAATTAATCATCCTTTAATTATCCATCTTAATTAATCATCCTTGATTAACTATTCTTTAATTACATTAATTAATTAGCCTTTAATTAATTACATAAATTAATTACCCTTTAACCATTCACAATAATTAACCTTTAATTCTTCTCTTTAATTAATTATACTATAATTAATTACATTAATTAATGATCCTTAATTATTTACATTAATAAATCAACTTATAATCACTTACATTAATTAACTAACCCTTAATTAATTAATTAATTACACTAAGTAATTAATCCTTAATTACTTCCATTAAGTAATTAACCTCTTATTACTTTCATTAAGTAAATATCATTTAATTACTTTCATTAATTAACCACTAATTACTTTCATTAAGTAATTATCCTTTTATTAATTACATTCATTAATTATCCATTAATTACTTATACTAAGTAATTATACTTTATTAATTATATTAAGTAATTATACTTAATCAATTTCAAAGTGATTATCTTTAATTAATTAAACTAATTAATTATCTTAAATTAATTACATTAATTAATTATCCCTTAATCACTAGTTAATGATCCTTACATTAATTACATTCATTAACTATTCATTACTAATTAATTAATTAATTAATTAATTAATTACTCTTTAATTACCTTCATTAATTAATTAATCTTTAATTACCCAAGACCCTAATTAATTAAAAAATAAATCATTTATCTTAATTAGTTTTTTTATTATCATTAAAATCTTATTTAGTAAACCCTTGGAATTAATTATCATTCACTTAAGACCTTATGTTTAAAACATTTTGCTTTTTATAAAACTATTCATGCTTTTACTTAATTTTTAAAACCAGGTTAGCTTATCAAACAAATCCGAGCTAAACCACCAAATCCCCGAGATCACACTCGAGTAACTCACGATACTCCACTGCTTCGAGACCAACACGCTACAAACTCGAGTTTGTCCTGAGTTCTCCTGCTTCTTCCCAAACCTATTGAACACATCAGAAACAACCGTGCACACATGCACGTGCACAAACGTTCTGGCCATCATCGATCAACGCCGCGATCCTCCTCAAGTCGACGTCCACCTCGCCGTCACACACGATGTAACGACCCGTAAATTTCAACTGTTTTAATAACGTAATTAGTTGAAATTTTGTGAAATTTTAAACGATAAAATTTTGAAATAAAAATTTTAATATTTGGAATACGTCTAGTTAAACATAGCAACTGGTAAATTTTCGTACGAAAATATGAAAGTTTATTTCGCGCGTAAATTCAATTCAATTTAATCAGTTAAAAAGCGTTGAAAATAAAACTTTTTCAAATCCAAAATATTTTTACATAGGAAAATTCTAAACCATCTTCTGAGCAAGATGTCAGTTTGCCGTTTTTCCAAATTCGGACATCTTTGGCTCCGTCGATCTTATTTTTCAGCGTTTTTCTTGCATTTTCCGCTATTAAAAAATTCGAATTTTTATAATTCAATCGCACCACTGATATCTGTATACTGTTTTGATCGTCTCGTCATGCTGATCTCTGCGGTATATTCGATTGTCAATTTTGATGATTCGTACATGTCGGAAAACGCGAAACGGACAGTCGTATCGGTACTCGTTTTGCGCCCTTTTGACTTCGTGGTGTTTTCCTTTACCAATGTGCAAACCAAATAGCCGTTTGATATAAATATTTTCTGCCTCTACTTTTTCCTTTGTCATTCCCACTGTTGAAATTATTATCTTTTGGTACGTTCTTTGATGATTTCTCGTGACCATTCACTACCCAACTGTTTTGAAAACAAACGGTCATTGAAATTAAATATTTGGTCAGTCACTCTTCCCACCTACTCAAATAATTGGTTTCGTCCATTTTCTATCATCGGTTAAGTTTTCAATAGCTTGTGAATGTAATATGTAAATACAAAACCAATCATATTAACAGCCTGGGATAGCACCTTTCGTTTTCACCCTCCTTCCTGTTCATCTTCTTTACCACAAAACTGCATGTCATTTTCTCTCCAGCCTTCCTTTCTCTTGGCTTCTCTTCTTCCACCAAACACAAAACTTCCCTCTCCTCTCATAACTCACACACTGAACATCTCAACCATCAGCTCGTCTGCCACCTTCACATCGCTCCAACTACCAGCCAACGACAACCCACTCTGACAACACCACCGAAGCAATCACCTTCTTCCCTTCTTTCTGCGCGTGCGGCAACCCAGTGGCCAAAGCCTTCCACTCCGACCAAGTCAGCCGCCACACCAGAGCAACCTCGCATCCCCCACAATTCAGCAGCCACCGCTCCACCTCGTTTTCCCTTCCTTCCCGCCATCTCCGCGGCCACAGCGCGACCTGCTCGCCTCAAACCCCACGTCCACGTCACTCCCCTCCCATCGAAGTCATGACCCATCACCCTTGTGCCTCACCACGACCTACCTTCCACTTTAGCTCACCACCACCCTTCACCCATCCTCAAACCGTCCACCAACAGCCTTTTCTTTAGTCCCTCCTCACCGCCACCTGCAAGCCTTCCACCCTCAACCGAGACCATCTCTACATCACAGCAGTTTGCCACCCTTTCTCCCTGTCGCTCAAACGTAAGTTGTCTAAACGATTATATAACCGTTGCATTTATATATATTTAGTTATATAAGATTTTATATTAGTTATTAAGTATATATGTTTATTTGTGCGTAAGTATGCATTTTAAGTTATACAGTGTTCATTTGTCTAGTTTCATATTTTACTAGATGTATATATATATTTGCAAGTTATATAATAATATATCTATATTATACGATATGATTAGATCCATATAACTTTACAAACTTTCGTTTTACTGTTGGTATATACAAACTTATCTCCACTTGACCTTTCAAGCTGTTTCGTATATATTAAAGCTTATATAAAGTATGTATATGAAACTGTGGAGTTATTTCATAGATTATTGTAAGTAAGTTATATATGTAGTTTTATATATATATATATAGGTTATGTTATGGCAGAACTTATATTTTCATTTTTAAAAGCTGATGTAATCTCTTGTTCTATTTTGTATTTTGTTTTGTTTTGCATAACTTATAATAATATCTTTAATACTTTGCATTTCTATAAGTATACATATATATGCCGTATACTTTCCAATCATTTTTACTTACTGTTTGTATATATATGATCATATACATTAGTTTATATATTAGAATATATATATTTTTGGATTCCAAGTGTTATAAGTAACGTCTGTATATATATGTGGTATGCTTATTGTTTATTGGCTTTGTGAAATATATATATGTTATATTTGTACGGAAAAAAATAATAATATATATATATATATATATATTTTGGTATATTGTTAATTTCAAAGTATAAATGTATATAGGCATATAATAATATTGATTTGAAAATAAATAAATATGTATACATGTTATTTAAATGGGTGTTTTAAACAAAATTGGTATTAGAGAAAATCTATAACGTATATTTTGTTTCAGTTTTTGGACAATTCTAATTCGTTTTCATCGTTTCCTATCTATCAGCTTGTTCGTCGTCGATTCTTGCCAATATTGCTTTGCTTCGAAATCTGTGCTTGGGTTCGTATCTCTTCTCGTTCCGTTCTCTCTCTAGCCTCGAAAGGTGAGCACCCACTCACGATTAACGTTCTTTTATTTATTAAATCTGATTTCAATTGAAACGACAAGTGAAATATGCTGCTGTTAGTTAATCACACTATTATATATGCCTTTACCTGTATCAGTTCACCTTTGACATCTGACACCATTATCTGTTAATTATTTATGCGATGATAATACAGTTTTGGCTGATAATTGATTGATTGTTGATGTTTATATTGGACGTTAAATTGTTAATGTTAAAATGATAAATAGTATGCAATTGAAATTGATATAGGATAGTTAAATGTTAAATTTGATTAAATGACATTTGTATAATATGACCCATTTAACTGTCAAAATTTATTGACACGTAGGATTTGTTTAATTACATTTTGAACCACTGAATGTATGTTGTTAAATTGATGATGTATGAAATTGTTAATAGATGACAAGTGAAAACCGTAATGTAATAATCTTTAATCTACATGAAATGATAGTATAGATTCTAGAAATAATTATATTAATTCGTACAAATAACAATGCGAATTAATACGGTTATTTCGGGATTATTTGAATTGATTATTGAATTGTTATTGATTGTTGTTATTGCTTGTTTATTTACTTTGACACCATCCCATTTATCACACTGCAAGTTCCCTTTACTATGCTTTGATTTTGAATTGAATTGGAATCGGGTTGAAATGATAAATACCCAAATTGAACTTTGACCTAGGACAGAGCATTAAATAAAAACCCGATTGGTCAATAATTTGATTTGAAAATAAAATGAAGATTTTATTTGAATAAATAAAATGGTTTTGAAATGAAGTTGAAATTTGAATTTTCATGAAAGGAAAATGTTAATATTTAATAATCTGAAACAAAATATTAACAATGTAATTGATGAAAGAATGTTGTTTGATTTGAGAAATGATTGAATTAAGTTTGAAATTATTAAACTTTGAAATGATTTAATAATTAAGTTTGAAATTATAATTAAGTTGAAATTATTAAACTTTGAAATTATTTAATAATTAAGTTTTGAATTATTTAATAATTAAATAAGATTGAATTATTTAATGATTAAATTGAACTGAATTCTTTGATAAGAGAAATTGAACTTTTGAATAAGTGGATTTTTACTTCTTAAATAATTGAAATTGAGTTTTCTTTATTAAGTAAGTTTTGGAAAATTATTTATGAAAGTAAATAAGTGAAATTGAATTTCTTTAACAAAAAATGAAAATGTGATATTTTTGGAATTAGTGTAAGACTTGTAATTGAAAGAATTGATTTGACGAATTTAATTTAAATTCAAAATTGTAAGTTTTGATTTAATGAAGTTGAACTTAAGAAATTGATTTAATGAATTGGAAATTTAATAGAAATTGTTTTGAATGACAAATTTACTTAACGAATATTGAATGAAATCGATAAATGAATGTAAATTGATTTGGAATGTTAAAACTAAATTGATTCTAATGATTTCGAAATGAAACTTTTGTACGAACTTGAATCAATATTTGAATTGTTTTCAATATAAAGATTGAAATTGAATTATAAGATATTGAAATGGTAATTTGGAAGTTTTGAAACGTAAAGTATGGAAACTATTTTGATAGACAAATGAAATGTTGATTTGCGAATTGAAATTGAAATTGAAATTGATTTGGTTCTGAAATATATAAACGACCAATCGGTGAAATAATTACGGAAGTTATTAAAGAGACCGGAATTCGGTTATGGATATACTCTCTATCTAAACCGAAAACAACTTTAATAACTATACGTGGAGTGATGATCCAGAATGAAGTGGTTGGAATGATGTACGTGATGACTGTAGAAAGAGAACGATAATGGATAGCCTTGACACTTGTGTCAAATTGGAAATGACTAAAACAGGAGCTGCGCTGGGCCAATGGAGGATTAGCTACCTCAAGTGGACACACTTCTTCGAACTGCTTATACTTGTTGTCGATTGGTGCACCCTTGATTTTGGGAGTGTTGTTTCACGGTGTTGCGGGCGCTGCGGCGTTGCGTTCTTACCAGTCTGGATCAGGCGAACGGTAGTATCACTACCTTGGGTATTGCCTCATGTGCCTTGTCATACTTGTATTCCATTTATGCGCGACCACTACGATTTTGATTTGTACCTTTAGTATATGGATTGCCCTCTGGTGACTTCCGGTTTTGGGGAAACTACGGTCTTGTATATGCTTTTGGGAATAAAAATGTGTTAAGGGTGGAATTGGCCATGACTTAACGCTATTTTGATATCTTTATATTACTGATAGACATTATCTACTTATCGTACACTACTACATAGTAGATAGTTTAACGGATCCTTAAAGGATGGTTATTCCAAACATCCTTTGAGTTACTTGTATTTCAATTGCTATTTCACTTGAGTTGGATTTATTGATATAAGAATGTTAATCCTGACTCGAGTGTTTTGTGTTTTTGATTTACGCTCGGTTCAGACTGAGTGTACCAATATTCGAGACTCACCTTTGGAGTTGGAGCTTTGCTTGAAGATCCAGCCATCTATTCTGCTTTCAGTATTCGATGTTTCCAGTGATGTATTCTGCTTTATATTTGATATATCGCATTACTCTTCCGTTGTATCTGGTTTAACTCTGATGTATTTTATATATTCATATAGTAGCTTCATGAACTACCATCTCTTTTATTTCCGCTGCAATTATTACTCTGTGTGTGTGATCTGTGATTATTTTATTTACTGTATATGTTCAGTTTTGCCAAATTTAAATTAACAACGCGGTATTTTGAGCAATTCAACTCCGGCATGAGTGTCTACCTATACACTAATAATGGATGCGAAAGGTGCAAAATTCTGGGTCGTTACAGTTGGTATCAGAGCTTTGGTAGCTCTAGGCAAAACTCAACATATAGGGTAAATGTATTTACAGAATCACTCTCATTCGAGTTTCAATCTCTTCTTTTCGACTCGATTCCTTTGAATTTTGGAACGTTCCCTACGGTTCCAAATTTCATTCGTGTCCCTTACTATTCGTCTCCTTTCAATTTTGGAGCATCACATAACTCCACTTCGAATGACTCTTATAATAAATCGGCGGTCTCGCCAAACTTCAAATGATTTGTAAAGGGGTGAAACTCCTTTACAATTGCAATTGATTTACCAGAGATTTCTATATCCTCGGTTTATGATGTTATCTATTCCCTGTTATACCCGAATTCCATCTCTTGAGATCGAGTGTTGATTTACCTCGGAATTCAGCATTGATCCTATTCTTGAAGTTACGGACAACCGGTTAAGGTTGCCCGTGAATTAAATAAACTTACCCATCTCCCGATTCTGTTATTGAATCATCTTATCTTTTCTTTCGAATTTGTCTTCGAATCAGAATTCTCTTTGATTTGAGTCCATCAAAATTTAAATCTCTACCCTTGCTTTGAATCCATTCTTGCATCGTCGAGCAAAGAAATGTATTTGTAAACTAATATATATAAACGTTTTAATATATGCTGTGTTGTTTGAGTTGTTGATGTTGATTTGGGTTTCCAATCGATTCGTCTGATCAACGCTATCGATAGGATTTCCAAAACACTTGAACAGAGCAGACTGACACAATATTATTTTCAAATTTGGAAAATGAAATAAATTTGTTTGATTATATTGTGAAAATATAAGTAAAAAAAAATTTCTGGAATTTAATAGGTTAATTAAATTGTTTGTTTGAAATGATAATATTTGATTATCATTTATTGTTCTAAATAAATTTATAAATACGGTTTATAAAGTGATTTAGAATTTGAAATGAATTTAATTCAGAAATTTGAGAATTTAGATTCCGGTGATTTCAAACTTTGGTTTTAAAATTTTAAAGTATATATTACTGAAGGTATTTTCAAATAGAAACCGTTTCAAAGAATTTTTAAAATGTTGAAATCAGTGCTCTTCTCTTTGTCGTTGGAAAATAATTTCGGTGATGGCGGCCGCATCATCGACATTCATTTTCGAGTTTCGAAGTGAAGAAACCATTCTGTAGCTTTGCTACGGTTTTGTTTTGAGAAAAAAAAATTATTTTGATTTGAATTTCTACAGTATAATTTGATTTATATATATATAGGTATCTTATTTTAAAATTAATTTGATTTGATATAAATATATGATATATAACTCTAAATTGTGTAAAGTTAATCGGAAATCTAATTCTTAAATTTTGTTAAAGGATGATTTTAATTATAAATAAAACCAAAATTTGGAATAAATATTTAAACTTGAATAATTGAATTGGGAAAATTTTATTTGTATATTGTTTAACTGCATTCTAATACAACTTACCTAAATCATTCAGAAGTTTAATATGTAATTGGATAATATATAAGATAAATTGAATTTATAGATAAAATTTGAGTGTTTATAATAAATGTATACACTAAATTCTGATTATAAAGATGTTAATAGAGTTAGATAGGATAATAAGTAAACTCCGTTAATAATGAAATAAATTCGTTTTGAAAGAATTAATAAATTTGTTTTGAAAGAATTAACAAATTGAAATTTGATCAACTTATGAAAATACCTTCAATTTAAAAGCAATTAGTTGATGCAAATTAATTTAAATCGAAACTTTTATGTTTTAAATTAATTTATATGGGCGAAATATATGTGAGTAGATATATTAAGTAGAATAAATTTAACAGAAATTTGGAATAAAGAAGAATTTAAAATTGTTGAAGAAAATATGATTATAATAAAAGACTATCCAAATTTATGGTTTTAGAAATTGTAAATTGAAGATAATTGGATAATAAGATAATGAATTTAGAAATAGTTGAGATTAATTTTAGTGAAATCAAATGGATTAAATCAATTATTGAATATCAATTAATTTAAATTTTGAATTTATATGGTTTAAATTAATTGTTATTTTGAATTTCAAATCTGTTTTTCTTTCTGGTTGTTTCTATTCTCCTACCTCATTCCTTTTCGGGGACGAAAAGTTTTGAGTGGGGGAGAGTGTAACGACGCGTAAATTTCAACTGTTTTAATAACGTAATTAGTTGAAATTTTGTGAAATTTTAAACGATAAAATTTTGAAATAAAAATTTTAATATTTGGAATACGTCTAGTTAAACATAGCAACTGGTAAATTTTCGTACGAAAATATGAAAGTTTATTTCGCGCGTAAATTCAATTCAATTTAATCAGTTAAAAAGCGTTGAAAATAAAACTTTTTCAAATCCAAAATATTTTTACATAGGAAAATTCTAAACCATCTTCTGAGCAAGATGTCAGTTTGCCGTTTTTCCAAATTCGGACATCTTTGGCTCCGTCGATCTTATTTTTCAGCATTTTTCTTGCATTTTCCGCTATTAAAAAATTCGAATTTTTATAATTCAATCGCACCACTGATATCTGTATACTGTTTTGATCGTCTCATCGTGCTGATCTCTGCGGTATATTCGATTGTCAATTTTGATGATTCGTACATGTCGGAAAACGCGAAACGGACAGTCGTATCGGTACTCGTTTTGCGCCCTTTTGACTTCGTGGTGTTTTCCTTTACCAATGTGCAAACCAAATAGCCGTTTGATATAAATATTTTCTGCCTCTACTTTTTCCTTTGTCATTCCCACTGTTGAAATTATTATCTTTTGGTACGTTCTTTGATGATTTCTCGTGACCATTCACTGCCCAACTGTTTTGAAAACAAACGGTCATTGAAATTAAATATTTGGTCAGTCACTCTTCCCACCTACTCAAATAATTGGTTTCGTCCATTTTCTATCATCGGTTAAGTTTTCAATAGCTTGTGAATGTAATATGTAAATACAAAACCAATCATATTAACAGCCTGGGATAGCACCTTTCGTTTTCACCCTCCTTCCTGTTCATCTTCTTTACCACAAAATTGCATGTCATTTTCTCTCCAGCCTTCCTTTCTCTTGGCTTCTCTTCTTCCACCAAACACAAAACTTCCCTCTCCTCTCATAACTCACCCACTGAACATCTCAACCATCAGCTCGTCTGCCACCTTCACATCGCTCCAACTACCAGCCAACGACAACCCACTCTGACAACACCACCGAAGCAATCACCTTCTTCCCTTCTTTCTGCGCGTGCGGCAACCCAGTGGCCAAAGCCTTCCACTCCGACCAAGTCAGCCGCCACACCAGAGCAACCTCGCATCCCCCACAATTCGGCAGCCACCGCTCCACCTCGTTTTCCCTTCCTTCCCGCCATCTCCGCGGCCATAGCGCGACCTGCTCGCCTCAAACCCCACGCCCACGTCCACGTCACTCCCCTCCCATCGAAGTCATGACCCATCACCCTTGTGCCTCACCACGACCTACCTTCCACTTTAGCTCACCACCACCCTTCACCCATCCTCAAACCGTCCACCAACAGCCTTTTCTTTAGTCCCTCCTCACCGCCACCTGCAAGCCTTCCACCCTCAGCCGAGACCATCTCTACATCACAGCAGTTTGCCACCCTTTCTCCCTGTCGCTCAAACGTAAGTTGTCTAAACTATTATATAACCGTTGCATTTATATATATTTAGTTATATAAGATTTTATATTAGTTATTAAGTATATATGTTTATTTGTGCGTAAGTATGCATTTTAAGTTATACAGTGTTCATTTGTCTAGTTTCATATTTTACTGGATGTATATATATATTTGCAAGTTATATAATAATATATCTATATTATACGATATGATTAGATCCATATAACTTTACAAACTTTCGTTTTACTGTTGGTATATACAAACTTATCTCCACTTGACCTTTCAAGCTGTTTCGTATATATTAAAGCTTATATAAAGTATGTATATGAAACTGTGGAGTTATTTCATAGATTATTGTAAGTAAGTTATATATGTAGTTTTATATATATATAGGTTATGTTATGGCAGAACTTATATTTTCATTTTTAAAAGCTGCTGTAATCTCTTGTTCTATTTTGTATTTTGTTTTGTTTTGCATAACTTATAATAATATCTTTAATACTTTGCATTTCTATAAGTATACATATATATGCCGTATACTTTCCAATCATTTTTACTTACTGTTTGTATATATATGATCATATACATTAGTTTATATATTAGAATATATATATTTTTGGATTCCAAGTGTTATAAGTAACGTCTGTATATATATGTGGTATGCTTATTGTTTATTGGCTTTGTGAAATATATATATGTTATATTTGTACGGAAAAAAAAATATAATATATATATATATATATATATTTTGGTATATTGTTAATTTCAAAGTATAAATGTATATAGGCATATAATAATATTGATTTGAAAATAAATAAATATGTATACATGTTATTTAAATGGGTGTTTTAAACAAAATTGGTATTAGAGAAAATCTATAACGTATATTTTGTTTCAGTTTTTGGACAATTCTAATTCGTTTTCATCGTTTCCTATCTATCAGCTTGTTCGTCGTCGATTCTTGCCAATATTGCTTTGCTTCGAAATCTGTGCTTGGGTTCGTATCTCTTCTCGTTCCGTTCTCTCTCTAGCCTCGAAAGGTGAGCACCCACTCACGATTAACGTTCTTTTATTTATTAAATCTGATTTCAATTGAAACGACAAGTGAAATATGCTGCTGTTAGTTAATCACACTATTATATATGCCTTTACCTGTATCAGTTCACCTTTGACATCTGACACCATTATCTGTTAATTATTTATGCGATGATAATACAGTTTTGGCTGATAATTGATTGATTGTTGATGTTTATATTGGACGTTAAATTGTTAATGTTAAAATGATAAATAGTATGCAATTGAAATTGATATAGGATAGTTAAATGTTAAATTTGATTAAATGACATTTGTATAATATGACCCATTTAACTGTCAAAATTTATTGACACGTAGGATTTGTTTAATTACATTTTGAACCACTGAATGTATGTTGTTAAATTGATGATGTATGAAATTGTTAATAGATGACAAGTGAAAACCGTAATGTAATAATCTTTAATCTACATGAAATGATAGTATAGATTCTAGAAATAATTATATTAATTCGTACAAATAACAATGCGAATTAATACGGTTATTTCGGGATTATTTGAATTGATTATTGAATTGTTATTGATTGTTGTTATTGCTTGTTTATTTACTTTGACACCATCCCAGTTATCACACTGCAAGTTCCCTTTACTATGCTTTGATTTTGAATTGAATTGGAATCGGGTTGAAATGATAAATACCCAAATTGAACTTTGACCTAGGATAGAGAATTAAATAAAAACCCGATTGGTCAATAATTTGATTTGAAAATAAAATGAAGATTTCATTTGAATAAATAAAATGGTTTTGAAATGAAGTTGAAATTTGAATTTTCATGAAAGGAAAATGTTAATATTTAATAATCTGAAACAAAATATTAACAATGTAATTGATGAAAGAATGTTGTTTGATTTGAGAAATGATTGAATTAAGTTTGAAATTATTAAACTTTGAAATGATTTAATAATTAAGTTTGAAATTATAATTAAGTTGAAATTATTAAACTTTGAAATTATTTAATAATTAAGTTTTGAATTATTTAATAATTAAATAAGATTGAATTATTTAATGATTAAATTGAACTGAATTCTTTGATAAGAGAAATTGAACTTTTGAATAAGTGGATTTTTACTTCTTAAATAATTGAAATTGAGTTTTCTTTATTAAGTAAGTTTTGGAAAATTATTTATGAAAGTAAATAAGTGAAATTGAATTTCTTTAACAAAAAATGAAAATGTGATATTTTTGGAATTAGTGTAAGACTTGTAATTGAAAGAATTGATTTGACGAATTTAATTTAAATTCAAAATTGTAAGTTTTGATTTAATGAAGTTGAACTTAAGAAATTGATTTAATGAATTGGAAATTTAATAGAAATTGTTTTGAATGACAAATTTACTTAACGAATATTGAATGAAATCGATAAATGAATGTAAATTGATTTGGAATGTTAAAACTAAATTGATTCTAATGATTTCGAAATGAAACTTTTGTACGAACTTGAATCAATATTTGAATTGTTTTCAATATAAAGATTGAAATTGAATTATAAGATATTGAAATGGTAATTTGGAAGTTTTGAAACGTAAAGTATGGAAACTATTTTGATAGACAAATGAAATGTTGATTTGCGAATTGAAATTGATTTGGTTCTGAAATATATAAACGACCAATCGGTGAAATAATTACTGAAGTTATTAAAGAGACCGGAATTCGGTTATGGATATACTCTCTATCTAAACCGAAAACCACTTTAATAACTATACGTGGAGTGTTGATCCAGAATGAAGTGGTTGGAATGATGTACGTGATGACTGAAGAAAGAGAATGATAAAGGATAGCCTTGACACTTGTGTCAAATTGGAAATGACTAAAACAGGAGCTGTGCTGGGCCAATGGAGGATTAGCTACCTCAAGTGGACACACTTCTTCGAACTACTTATACTTGTTGTCGATTGGTGCACCCTTGATTTTGGGAGTGTTGTTTCACGGTGTTGCGGGCGCTGCGGCGTTGCGTTCTTACCAGTCCGGATCAGGCGAACGGTAGTATCACTACCTTGGGTATTGCCTCATGTGCCTTGTCATACTTGTATTCCATTTATGCGCGACCACTACGATTTTGATTTGTACCTTTAGTATATGGATTGCCCTCTGGTGACTTCCGGTTTTGGGGAAACTACGGTCTTGTATATGCTTTTGGGAATAAAAATGTGTTAAGGGTGGAATGGGCCATGACTTAACGCTATTTTGATATCTTTATATTACTGATAGACATTATCTACTTATCGTACACTACTACATAGTAGATAGTTTAACGGACCCTTAAAGGATGGTTATTCCAAACATCCTTTGAGTTACTTGTATTTCAATTGCTATTTCACTTGAGTTGGATTTATTGATATAAGAATGTTAATCCTGACTCGAGTGTTTTGTGTTTTTGCTTTACGCTCTGGTCAGACTGAGTGTACCAATATTCGAGACTCACCTTTGGAGTTGGAGCTTTGCTTGAAGATCCAGCCATCTATTCTGCTTTCAGTATTCGATGTTTCCAGTGATGTATTCTGCTTTATATTTGATATATCGCATTACTCTTCCGTTGTATCTGGTTTAACTCTGATGTATTTTATATATTCATATAGTAGCTTCATGAACTACCATCTCTTTTATTTGCGCTGCAATTATTACTCTGTGTATGTGATCTGTGATTATTTTATTTACTCTATATGTTCAGTTTTGCCAAATTTAAATTAACAACGCGGTATTTTGAGCAATTCAACTCCGGCATGATTGTCTACCTATACACTAATAATGGATGTGAAAGGTGCAAAATTCTGGGTCGTTACACACGACCACCCAGATCCTACGATTCCACCACGAATCAAAATCGAACACGACTATCGAACCTGAAACCAAAACAACTCGACCAAAATCTCTCGCCGACGATGAATTCGACCACCGGAGCTCACATCCTTCCAACCATAGCTGCGCAACGACCTCCAGCAACGTTTCCCCCACATGTGATCTTCTCCGGTGCACCACCGTCACGGCATTCACCTCGAATACACGGCCTACCCAAACAGGCGACGAAACCATACTTCGCCCTTCCCTGGCCACCACGGCCAATGATAAATCTAATGATCGTTTTTCCAGTGATCGTCAACCCTTCAGCCACCCTCAACATCAACCCCAAGCTCCATCACGACATAGATCGTCGACAAATGTCGATAATCCCAAAATCGCTCATCTCAGATTATCTCCACAATCTCTTATCTAAAAATCAAGATTTTACTTCCTAAATTCGTTATTCTATCATACGATCATGTTTAGATAATCGGAGTATGGAATTATACATATTGATTTTCGACATAAATTTGGTTTTTACTGTAATTTTATATTTCCAGAATATTTACCAACAGTTTTGATTGAAACTATTTTTATAAACAAATTTCGGTTGTAATAACCATACTTCATTCAAGGATCAAAACTCAATTCTTATTGTATGAAGAGATTTGGATTTTTTGAAAATAGTTTGAGCCTGTGGAAATAACAGTGAACAAATTTTATATATACACATTTTAGCAGAGCAATTCAAAGCATGTTATATATCCCGATCAATCATGCAAACCATCATACAATAATATCCAAGCAGATTCATCATATGCATAATGATAGATTAAAAATTGTTTTAAAAAAAAAGGTTTACTCACCAAGAATGAAACAAAGACCAGGCTTTCAGGCTTAATCTGGAACTACTGTATTCAATTTGATCTACTGTTATTTTGATCAGCACTTGTTTGTTGATTATAAAAGTTGTTGAAATGATCTTTACAGCTTGTTTTTGTTGAATTTGAAATGTGCTTAACTTGTTTTGATTTCAGTTTTCTTTTTTGAATTTGATTTCCAGATTTTAGTTTTAGGAAAAAAAGAGAGAGATGTTTTGAACTGAAAAATAAGAATATCCCAATTTCTCTAAAACATCTATATTATACATAAAATTCAATTTCAAGAAAACAAGCCACATGTATTTTGCATGTATTCATTTTCTCACAAGTGTCCATATATGTCTAATTATTTTACAAATGTTTAAGTGTTTTTATAATTATCATACAAGTGTTTAAAATCCATTATTTAATTATATTCTTATGTTTTATATTAATAATTTAATGTCTTTATTAATTTATGTATATTTATATATTCAAATTACATTTATGCAAGCTAAAATTAAAAAGAAAGAATTATTTAAAATCAAAGAAGTAAACCTTTAATTAAATCTTATTTAAACTTAAGTTAAAATATAATTTAAAACAAATAAACATTTTATAAATATTATCTTTCTTGTGTAAGGAATATAAAGTTTAACTTTTAAATAGTTTTTTAGAAAGTTTTTATATTAAATTCAATCATAACTTCTAAATTACAATATATACATACATATACATTATAATTTGAAAACATATCTTTTATTAAAACCAAAGACTACCTATTCACAATGTATATACATATATATATATTATAAATAGAATACATTTTTATAAGCTTTAAAAGATTAAATTTGCCAAATTAAATATTATTAGCTTTGAAAAGATAAATTTTCCAATTTAAAATAATTATTAATGAAGATTATTAAATCAATATTACTACTTTAAATAATTATCTTAGGAGATTATCAAATAAATATTGCCCAAAATTCTGGGTCATCACACTAAAGCAAAGAAAAGGAAGTCGTAGTGTCCTCATAACGAATAGGCCATTATGGAAGCACTTCAAAGAATAGAATTTGTAGAAGGATGCAAAAGGGTTCCTTTCCTTGTCGATTGTTATTTACAGTTATTATTGCTCTGAAATAGCATGTGACTGTTGCTTAGTTATGGTCAATCTAATTTTTGGTTTGATTATGGCATTAAAATCCCATGTTTGCTTTTAAGCGATTTACCACTTGTTTTCTAAATGTATTTTGAAACATTTTCAAAACTTTAATATTGTTTTCAAACATTTTTACAAAGGAATTAAAGTGGTTTAAAATATAAAAAGAAAATGGAGTTTAAAAGTAATATGATTAACAAAACTTTTTTTAAATGCTGCTATGGTCCATAGCAGTTTGGAAAATCTATCTTTTAGTAAAGTAAAAGAGTTATGTACTTTAGATATTTCGTAAATTCTTTTTGAACCTGTTTTATGAAAGCTACATAAGTATTTTAAAGTGAGTTAAATGATTTAAATATATTTAAAAAAAATTATTTAGTTTTTAAAATAAGAGGTTTAAATTTTAATCGTTTGTTTCAAAAGTAAATTTCTGTCAAAAGCAACCTTATTTAAAGGGATGTTTTTAGAATACAAGTTTCAAATTATGTTTTAAAGAGTTTTAAAATGATTTTAAAAGAGGAAGGAAGCATGGGTTTCAACACTATTGTTGTATTAAATGTTTCTAATAAAAGGGGAAGAGACTATGGACTATAACATTCTTGTTATTGTAAATAGTCTCAGGAAATTAAAAAGAATGTTTGGTTTATAACACTTGGTTTTTATTAATAACTTGTTTTTTATATAAATAAAAATCTTATCTTTTAAAATTAGGTTTTGGTTTGAATAAATGAGTTTGGAAAATTTTCCTATGAACTAGCCTGAAATCAAAGACTGGTTTGAATAAATGAGGAAGGAAGCTAGGATTTGTTAAAAAGGTAATCTTTGCCTTAAGCCTCACACTTGGTAATGACTAAAACAGGAGTTTTACTGCAGGAACATGTGGGTCACATCGATTATGGTACGGTCGCCTGAAATAGATCGATATTTATGGTTTTATGTATGCTTTTTGCCACGGCAATAGTTGTTGATCGCCACCGCGGGGTGATCAAATTCGGTACTATCCAAGAAGGGTTTGGTCGGTCATGATTCATAGAGGTGCAATAGGTTTGCAACCTTGATATATTTTCTTTAGAGGTGTATTGTACAGTAAGTAGTCCCTTACATTGTCATTGTATTGAATTCATTTTCCAATACATGCGTTTACGGACTTCGTTGTATAATAAATATTTTGTTGAATGTAATTAACGTAACCACTCTGGCTATGATTAAATATTTATTTTTAAACCTAGTCATTATTATAATATCATAAGCTTTCCTAAAAAATGGTTTTTTATCGTAAGTTGAATAACCGTCCGTGTTTATGTGTGGCATGGTCTTACGATATACCTTTATTTTTGAAAGGGATTTATAAAAATAACAACCTATATGATTTGAGTTGCTCGCATTGGTTTACTAGACTGGTCCGGGTGTTATTTTCTTATAATAATCGGGTCAGAACAAAGTACTTTTCCAGATCTAGCGACGGACGCTTGGAGTTTCTAGAGACGAGCGGGTTGCCTTAAAGACCTGACGTATTTTATTTTCCACTGCATTTTTTCTTTCATATTTATCAGCATTCGTAAGGACAATCTATTATAACTGTCCAGGGTGATGATTGATTAGACTATGTTTTGCTGTTTGAATCTTAAATTTTTCCTTGTAAAGACCACTTGGATATTTTATATTATTCATCACAATGAAAGATTATGTTCTGTCTTTTCTATTCTTTCACCCAACAATCTATCATTCTATCACCTTGATGTACGACACGTGAATAACATGAATGTATTAATGTCGACTTTTGTGGGTCCAAAAGGCAGGTCGTTACTAGGACCTAACTTATAAGCAATTATAAAAGTGGACTTTTAATTAGTTAAACTTTCTAACAAGAACTTGTTATCCATAACACCTTTTACATTTTCGATTCTAATATATTAATATGCATTCTTTTATATCTTATTAAAATGATTCTCTGTGATTTCATCTTCAAATGCCTAAAAAAATATTCCTAATTTGAAAGAAACGTCAAAATTTATTATTGTAAAGAGCATCAGTTTTAATCTCCCAGAATCTCTGATTACATAACACATGAATACGTATAGCATTCCCTCTATTCAATCACCCAAAATTATTATTTTAAGCATTAAGCTTTCTTGTAAATGAATATAATGAAAATTGCTGCTTGGGTGTTTTTTTAATATTGCTTTTGAAATTATTAAAATGAATTTTATCAGTCTATGTGTTACATTAACAAGTATTATCATGATTATTAAAGAAAATATTATTAATGATTTATTCACCTTATGTAGAATTTATTACTGATTAAAAATTAAAGAAGAATCAATAAAAATTATAGAGGAAGAAAATGTAAATGGTATACTTAGGAGGTGGTGAGATAAGTTTAAAAAAGAAAACAAGCTCAAAGGAAATATTTCCCCCTTGAACATTTATTCCTTTTTATATATTTTCCTTTGTTACTCACTTTCCATATCCAAATTATTTCTCTTTTTAGCAACTATCATTGTGTTTAGAAAATAATGAATATATGATACCACAAGCAATTCACTCAATAATTTGGAGTAAATCTTAAATTTTTTAATTTTTCCTAATAATCCTTATATACACGCACCTATGATATATGTGTGTGCGTCTTTATATATAATTTATCCACTAATTTTGTTAAAAATTTTTATTTCAAACCTCCCAAGTGCTCTACATATTCAAATCAAGATACTAAAATGTTGAATTTTTTAGAATATAAAAGCATATTCAATTTAGGTTTTTAACTAATTTTTAATTTAAAAAATTAACTAACTATCTCAAATGTATTTATGTGTTTGTATCTCTATATTTTCTTCAAATGTAGAAGTAAATATTGTATGAACCTATAAATCTATAATATTTAATAGTCGTTTACAAAATGAAAATCCATATTTCTAACTTCTAACAAACAACTAAAAACCATCAATTTTGAAAAATCAGGCCTCGTTAGGTTTGTCATTTTTAGCTTCGGATTTTTGTCCAAACAAATAAGTAAAGATGCACGTGTTTTTTGAAAAACAACTAATTTGTAAAATTATGTTAATATACAAAATAGTAAACAATTTTTCAATGTTTTGGGAAATAAAAAAAGCATATGAAACTATACATTCCTCGTCATCCCCCCATCCCCTTCATTGTCTCACTGTCCATCCATTTTCCCTCAATCGTTGTCCACTTTTACCTATTCTATAATGAATTTTAAAAATAAAAAAACAAAATACTCAAAATAAAACCAACAATATCCGATTTTCAAGCATGAATTGATAAAAGAAATAACTATATTATTGGCCTGATCAAACAGTTGTCATACCACAAAATGCTTAATATTAGAATAAAGAAAGTAGATGGGATTAGGGAAATTAAAGAAGATGAATGGGATTTAAGTATTTTAAGAGAAAATAAATGAAATAAAAAAGATGATATATAATATGTAGAAGATATAGAGATGAAGAAGCAATATTGTTATATAATGTTATTAATGCAAGTGAGTGGTATCGAAATTAAAGGTACATAAAATGCAACAGTGTTCTCCTTTTGTAACGACTTGGGTTTTCGGACCAGTCAAAATCGCTGAAAAACTCGTCTGTTCTAAAACTACAAATGAAAACTACCAACTTAATACATAATATTTGATAAATATTCAACACTATTAAATGTATAGGATAAAATTGAAATTGTAGAAGTTATTAGAGTAATCAATTTAATCTACTAGGTGTGCTTTAATACATACCAAATACTGATACAAATATCTAACGCTACAAAATTCTAATGAGAGAAACATCAAAAGCCATTTCTGCAAAACCAATAAACATGTCAAATGCGTAATAAAATAGTAAGCAAATAAGAGATGTTAACCTTAAAATTCACTTAAGAATAAAGGCCTAAAAGAAGGCTCATGAAAAGTGCTCCACTCCATAAGAATTCAAGACATGTATTTTTTCATAATTCAAAAATATAGTGTTTCAAAGACATTAAGATAGCTTTCGAAGAGGTTAGGATGGTGTCATAAGCAACAGATACACCTATAAGTGCCAAGTGAAACAAGATCTTTCGAAGGAGTGGAAAAGAAGACAAAGATACCCTTCCGCCTCATCTGGGCCTTTCGACGTAGTCGAATTCATATATATGAGAGATCATTGTATGGGTTCGAAACACATTTCAAAGGTATTGGACAACAGGCCCACGCACAAGAACCAAACCATATGAAATTGTTGGTTTCGCCATTATCAATCTTCCAAATAAAGACATTTTTCCAATATGCACCCTTCAGTGGCAATTGCAAGCCTTTTGAAATTGTTGGAACCTTTCGAAAGTATAAAGAAAACTCCACATACAGCCAAGTGATCATTCACAATGATCCAGTCGTCACCTACTAATCCTTTCGAAACTATATGAAAGCTTTCCTTACTCAAATAATCATTCATCATGGTTAACACAAAACCAAAGCAACCAAGTGAGGTTTCGAATGAGAAGAAGGAGTTAGAGTTGCTACCCCTAACATCAAAACTATGTGATAGGGAACCTTGACCCATTCGCTACATACCTTTCAGGGTTGTTGAAAGGTCTGAGAAGAAGGTGAAAGCAATGTTTTGGAGTTTTATAACAACTTCCATTGCTAGAGCACTACTTTTGAAGGCAAAAGTGTAAGCCTAAGCATAATAAGAGACCGAAGTGGTTGCCTTCAAAGCTATGGATGCAAAAGGATGAAGGTGAAAGGATGGATGCGAAAGAATGGGAGAAAGACCTTTCGACTACGTTGAAAGGCTGAAGGCAGAAGGTGGTCAACCTACATCTAAAAATACGACCCTAGGGGTCCGTCTTTTGTAACGATCCAGAAATTTGACCACTTTAAAATATACTATTTAAAGTGATTTTAAATATGAATTAAGTAAGGTTATATGATTCAAACAAAATTAGATAGGGGTACGTAAGCAGTCACAAGTGGTAGT
Organism: Allium fistulosum; assembly: GCA_030737815.1. Lineage (NCBI taxonomy): Eukaryota > Viridiplantae > Streptophyta > Magnoliopsida > Asparagales > Amaryllidaceae > Allium > Allium fistulosum. The sequence goes on along the minus strand of CM060907.1, from coordinate 414,312,224 downwards.
GATGCAGCACCTAAAATAATATAACCCTTTCATGTTTATCTATTATTGGTTGTTGTTTATCTTGTGTTATTATATCTTTCCTGCTTACTATTTTATTCCACATTTACATTGTTTATTGAGTTCGCGGGTAAGGGTAGTGTTGTCTCTCTCATTAGAGTTGTGCAGTGGTAAATTTATAGTCATTGTATTTGGTATGTATTAAAGCACACTTTGTAGGATTAATAAATAAATTAATTACTCTGATAAGTTGTGTAATTGAAATTGTATCCTATACATTTAATAGTATTGAATATTCATCAAATATTGTGTATTAAGTTGGTAGTTTCCATTAGTAATTTTAGAACTGATTGATTTTTGGAAATTTTAACTGGTCCGAAAATCCGGGTCGCCACACGTGGTATCAGAGCTTAGTTTGGTGCCTAATTAAAATTCATCTAGGGTTAGTATATCAACCTAGGAATTTTAAAAATGAAAATACCTTAATTCGATAAATAAAATGGATAGGATATGGCATCGTACCTCCGACCAAGGTTATGGGTGATATTATAATTTTTGGTGTGCTTAACTTTCGTTATTTGTTGTTTTTTCGTTATATTTTTTTGTCCTTTTAATTTCAAGGACGAAATTCTTTTAAGTAGGGGAGAATGTAACGACCCAGATTTTGACCACTTTAAAATGTACTATTTAAAGTGATTTTAAATATGAATTAAGTATGGTTATATGATTCAAAAAAAATTAGACAGGGGTACGTAGGCAGTCACAAGTGGTAGTGATGCAGCCCCTAAAATAATATAACCCTTTCATGTTTATCTGTTATTGGTTGTTGTTTATTATTAACCCTCTTTTGTTCAGCGACCTAGCGACCTACTCGACTCAACGACTGAAGGGAATAAGCAACTTAACTATCAAAGGCATATGCGACTTAACGATCTATAACAAGGCAGCGACCTATAGCACAAAGCAGCTGAGTAAAGGCAACGACCTAACGAGTTAAAGAGGGAGCGACCTAACGACCTAGCGACCTATAGAACAAAGCAGCTCAATATGACACGACTCAACGACCTAAGAAACTCCAGCGCCCCAGCGACCTAAAAGGTTCCTGCGATACAACAGGATAGCGACCTAATGAGTTAAAAGCAGAGCGACCTAACGAGTTAACGACCTAGCAACTAAATGAAGACAGAGCGACCTAACGACCAAGCAGGCTCCAAAGTTAAGCCGCATGCCCTGCCTCTTCTATTAGGTCGCTTACGACCTAATCTTGCCGAGATAACTTTTGTGCTACACATACTAAGTCACTCGCAGCCTATATCTCGCCCAGAATGGTTCCATTAAGTCGCTAACGACTTATGCTATCTTGCAACTTCTTAGGTCACTCACGACCTAAAACATGGCCGACCTAAGAGCAGTTTCTCCTATAAATACCCCGCCTACTCCGCACTGGAAGGGGGACGAATTTTTGGAACGCCAAGACTCTACTGTTTTCTCTACTTGCTCCAACAATCAAAGGCAAAAGAAACTTCAACAAAACTTCGGAAAAGATCAAGTTCATTCAATATGAATTCAAAGAGCTTTTCTGCATCAAAGTTCTAATTACTTGTCTTGATTGTGTTGTAATCGAAGAGTCATTGTAAAGTTTGTAATCAAATCAGCGATAGAAGAGATTAAGTGGACGTAGGCTTGATTTTGAGCCGAACCATTATAAAATTGTTGTCTCTTTTACTGTTTTCTGTTGTTTTCCACTTACTTTTTGTTCCCGTACCAACGGGTGGTGCTTTCGCTTTATCACAAATTACACCGGGGTGTTAGCGTACATTTTTCATGTTAACATTTTTGGTGCTTTCACTGAGAACCTAACTCAGGAGTGCTTTCATCATTGCTTCACAAAGATTTGTGGAAAGACTCTCCCTAAGAACCAGAAGTCTATCTGAAATTATGGCTCCTGGAAGGAAAAGTAAATCTACCAGATCTGGAGTTGCTCATGACAACACCGCCACTTCTCCCGCATCAAATCAAGCGGCCGCTAGTGTTGGAGTCACAAGGGCGGAATTGGATGCCGTAGTGTCTGGGTTGTATCAACAAATGGAAGCCCAGAGCAAGTTGATTTTGGACAAATTAAATGCTTTGCTTGGAGTTAACCAGCCACCAGAAAATAATGAAGAAACCTTTGTTGAAGATGTTCATGATCCCCAAGGGAAAAGTATTCCTCAGAGGGCAGCTGGCACCGCCGAAGGGGCACCTCCCCAAGCTGGAGGTTCAAGGCCGCAGCCAACTCTTCGTGAACATTTGCCCAGGCAAACTTCCGAAAAAGTAGCTGACGTCTGTCCCGCGGAGCCTCTAAATGATTAGGAGTACCTCTCGGGAATGATTAGACAGATTATGAAGGAGAGCATGAGAAGCAAGGAAGATGAAAGTGATTGGGGGTTCGCTCCAAGCAGAACTCCTTTTACTGAAAGAATTCTGAAGGATGAATTTCCAAGAAAGTTTGTTCCTCCCACTATTCCAGCTTATCGAGGAACAAGCGATCCTAACCAGTTCTTATACAAGTATGACTGGCATATGACAGGTGCCAGAGCAACGGACGAGATCAAGTGCAGATACTTTCCTATGTACTTGGAGGGAGTGGCCCTGCTTTGGTTCACGAAGCTGCCAGTTCGATCCGTAGATCAGTTCTCCGATCTAACTCGGAAATTCAAAGATCAGTTATGGTTATATGCTTCGAAGGCCAAGGACATATTGTCACTATCCAGCCTCGAACAAAGCCCCACAGAGTCTATCAAATCTTTCTTAAACCGCTTCAATATAGCCTTGGCTGAGGTTGATAATGCAGAGCCTCGGATGATTCTGACTTACTTGATGAGAGCTATTGATAAATCAAGTGAATTCAGAAAATGGCTGAAGATTAAAGAGCCAAGTTCACTTAAGAAGTTCTACAAAAGGCCGATGAATTCATGCGCTTAGAAAGCCTTCCTGTGCCAGCAAAAGTAGACGTGGCTGAAGTCAAGAATAACAATGTTGCTACTAACAAAAAGGAATCTGGTGGTCAGAAGAGGGAGAATGACGGTAGGAAAGGGAAGAAAGATATGAAGAAACTTCGCTTCTTTAAACCTTCAGATTTTACTCCCTTAACTGATACTCCAGAAAATATCTTTTTCGCAACCAAGGATGTTGTCGAATACCCCAAACCACCTGAGATGAAGCTTGGGAAAAATGCTTTGCATAATGGGAGATTCTGTTGGTTTCACAATCAACCTGGCCACGACACTAATGAATGTCGCCATTTAAAGAATTTGATTGAAGAGCTTCTGAGACAGAATAAACTACAACAATATGTGAAGAGAAACAGAAGTGACCCAACTTCATCTACTCAGGGGCAACAAGTTCCTGCTCATCAATCCAACTCAGGTGAGAGGACTGCAGCGCAGGAATTTGAGAGGCCCATCATCAATGTTATCACAGGCGGTCCTCACCCAGCGGGCAAAAGTTGGGGTGAGATGGAGAGATATGCTCACGCTTTAAGATACGCCCAGATGGAAGAAAATGTTTTTGTCTTGGAAGATGCTGCACCTTTAAAACAGCAAAGAACTTTTAACGATGACATCATATTCCAGGCTAGAGACTCTGTTGGTGTTGAATCTCCTACCATAGATCCTTTGGTAATATCTGCAGGCATCAGATCAGCCATTGTAAGAAGGGTGCTTGTTGACTGCGGCGCCTCTTGCAATATCCACTTCAGAAAGACATTTGATCAGATGAAAATTCCCATGGCTGATGTCCAAGCTTCCTCGCAGAATATTGTTGGGTTCACTGGAGAACCAAAACAGCCAATTGGGACTATTGACTTGTTTGTAGAGCTCGGAGAAGGGGAAAAGAAAGTGGTCCGAAAATAAACTTTTGTGATTGTTGATGAATTCTCCGCTTACAATGCCTTCTTGGGTCAACCAACTCTTGCTGCATTCAAGGCCATTCTCGCCCCATGGTGCCTGACTATGAAGTTCCCCACCGATAATGGCGTCGGTGTTGTGAAGGGGGACCAAAATGTCGGGCGAGAATGCTATTTCATAGAGTTGCGGGAAAGAAGCAAAAGAGAAATGGGTAAAGGTGCGGCAGCTCCGCTCCGCATCAAAGAACCCACCTTGTAGCAATTACGGGATGGACCCTGCACTGGTGAGCACAGTGGTTCACGAAAAGAGATTGATCCCAGAAAAACCAGTGCAGGGGAAAGTAGAGTGGTCCCGGTGGAGGTAACGGTGCCAATATCTGTTGACCTGAATGATCCAAACAAGGTGCTGAATGTGGGTTCACAACTTGGTATGACGGTTCAGAATATGCTGATATCATTCTTGAAAGCAAATCTGGATGTATTCGCTTGGAGTCATGCTGACATGTGTGGAATATCTCCAGAAATCGCAGTGCATGCCTTGAATATTGATCCAAAATTCACACCCGTAAAGCAGAAAAGAAGAACCCAAGGTCCTGAAAGCTCGACAGCATTAAAAGAAGAAGTAGATCGGCTCATGGAAAATGGCTTCATCAAAGAATCCACTTATCCAAATTGGTTTTCTAATCCGGTGTTCGTTAAAAAAGCAAATGGAAAGTGAAGAGTATTCGTCGACTTTTCAGACTTGAACAAAGCATGCCCCAAGGAATATTTCTCGGTGCCCGGGATTGATCAGTTGGTGGATGGAACAACCGGGCATGAATTATTGTCTTTTATGGATGCTTACTCAGAATACAATCAAATCATGATGCATGAGCCAGATAAGGAGGACACGAGCTTCATCACTGATGTTGGTCTTTACTGCTATAAAGTCATGCCCTTCGGACTAAAGAACGCGGGGGCAACTTATCAAAGACTTGTTAATGCCATGTTCAAACCCCAGATTGGCAAGACCATGGAAGTATATGTTGATGATATGTTGGTAAAATCGAAGAAGGCAGTGGACCACAAGGATCATTTGGCAGAAATGTTCGCGGTCCTCCGAAATTATGGTATGAAGCTAAATCCTCTAAAATGTTCGTTCGGGGTAGAGTCCAAAAAATTCTTGGGTTTCATTGTGAGTGCTAGGGGCATCGAAGCTAATCCTGCTCAGATTACTGCTTTAAGAGAAGTCAAAGCCCCTAGAACAAAGAAGGAATTGCAAAGCCTCAATGGGAAAGTCGCTGCTTTAAGTTGGTTTATTTCCAGGGTCACTGATAAATGCATTCCCTTCTTTGACGCTCTGGAGAAAGGAAAGAAAAACTTTGAATGGACTCCCGAATGTCAGAAAGCTTTTGAAGAACTGATTCGTCACATGGAAAAGCCTCAAATACTTTCTTAGCCCAGCAATGGTGAAGATCTTTTCATATACTTAGCGGTTTCATCTCATGCTCTCAGTGCAGCATTAGTACGAGAAGACGCAAAAGTTCAACGCCCGGTTTATTACATCAACAAAAGATTCACTGGGGCAGAGATAAACTATTCAAAGCTGGAAAAGCTCGCCTATTGTCTGTTGATCGCATCCAGAAAGTTGAGGCCATATTTCCAGGCTCATCCTATTAAAGTCCTCACTGATCAACCTCTAAAGCAAGTCCTATTTCGCCCTGAAACTTCGGGTCGTCTTCTGAAGTGGAATATTGAACTCAGCCAATACGATATCACCTACCATCCCCAAAGAGCAATCAATGGACAAGCTTTGGTAGATTTCATAGCAGAATATACATACAAAGGTGGCAGTAAGGAAGAAGTGACTAATGACATCCCGATCTGATGGAAATTATATGTTGACGGTGCAAGAAATGACTATTGCTCTGGGGCTGGGGTTGTGCTTGAAACCCTCGAAGGGCGATCATTGTGCTATGCATTGAGATTAGAATTTCCTTCGACAAATAATGAAGCAGAATATGAAGCTCTTATTGCCGGCTTGAAGATTCCTAAAGAACTGAACATCAAAGTATTGGAGATCTTCAGTGATTCCCAGCTTATTGTATGCCAAGTCAAGAAAGAGTTTCAAACTAAAGGAGGAAATCTGCCTGCTTACTTGTCAAAGGCCTAGGAGCTTCTCGATGATTTTTTATCATTATACAATCAGCCATATACCCCGGGAAGAGAACATGAAGGCAGATTCTCTTCCAAAATATTCAAGCTCTGGCGAAGCTCAATTATTAGGATTGGTCCCTGTGGAAGTCTTGTCAGCTCCAAGTACTGATGAGATGGATATTGACTGGATCATGGCTGTATCTCAAGAACAGGAGTAGTGGATGACCCCTATCAAGGAATATCTACTCAACGGCTCCTTGCCAGAAAACTCAAATGAGCGCCAGAAGCTATTAAGAAAAGCCCCGAGATATGTAATTCAAGACGGCCATTTGTACAGACGAGGATTCTCGATGCCATTACTCCGATGTGTAACCAAAGAAGAGGCTAAGACAATTTTAGCTGAGGTGCACGAAGGAGAGTGTGGGGATCATTCAGGTGGCCAAACTCTTGCAAAGAAAATTCTCCGCTATGGGTATTTTTGGCCAGATATTAATCGAGATGCTGCTATCTACTCCCGAAAGTGTGACAGATGCCAGAGATTTGCAAAAATCCCTAGAGCACCTTCCACCGTGCTAACACAGATTGTCAGTCCATGGTCATTCGCCATTTGGGGGATAGAGCTCATCGGACATTTGCCGATTGCCATGTCCGGAATCATATATGCTATTGTTGTTGTTGATTATTTCACTAAATGGGCTGAAGCTGAACCATTGGCTACTATTACCTCTAAAAAGATGATAAACTTTGTGACTCAAAATATCATTTGCAGGTATGGTGTGCCTCAAAGGATAATCACAGACAATGTTACCTAATTTGAAAGCGAAGAATTTCAGGACTTTTGTAGGCGATTCAAGATCCGAAAAAGCTTCTCAGCAGTGGCTCATCCGCAGGCAAACGGGCAAGTGGAAGCGGTGAACAAAATTATCAAATCAACCATCAAAAAAAAACTGGAAAAAGCAAAAGGTGGTTGGGTCAATAAGCTGCCACTAGCACTATGGGCATATAGAACTACCCACAAAACTGCGACTGGGCACACTCCATTCTTATTAGCATATGGATCAGAAGCAATGATTCCCGTGGAAATAGAGGTTCCCTCACACAGGAGAATTCATTTCAACCAAGCTGAAAATGAAAAGCTACAACTTGAAGCACTTGACTTACTTGACGAAAGAAGGAAAGAGGCTAAGCTCAGAGTTGCAGCTCATCAGCAGAGAATAGCCAAGCACTTCAATTCTAAAGTTCGCCAACGCAGCTTTGAAATTGGGGATCTAGTCTTGAAAAGGATCATGACAAAAACAGGAGTGTTTGGGCCAAACTGGGAAGGGCCATATGTCATAGGCAAAAAACTTCTCGATGGCACTTTCAAGCGCACAACTGTCGAAGGAGATCCAATTCCGAGAGCCTGGAACAGCAATCACTTGCGTCCATATTTTACTTAGAAGCTATGTTCAAATTTGTAAAATGATTATGGATGTATCATTCTTTTATTGTAAGCCATTGTAAAATCAGCGTGACTCAGCAATAAAAACTATAAAGTGGATGTAGGCCCAATTCTTGGCCGAACCACTATAAATCTTGTGTCTTCTACTACTATAAAATGCCTGTCTCATTTCGATGTGCAAATATCTTAAATATGTTGCTAAAATGTCGATTTAATATTGCAGGCTATTGAAGCAAAGCTTTCCTATTCAATACATCGAAAGGCCAAGCGATTCCTACAAATCACTCGACAAAAAAATGTCAAGCCACAAAAATTCTAGGTTCAATTCCTACATAAGAAGTGCTTCTCATAAACAGTTGGTGATTCCACAAAGTGAAGGTTCCAGGCCCTTGCTAACTGATTGCAATCATTTGTACGAACAGACATCCGGTTAAGTAGCTTGCATCTGCCCCATGGATTCACTTAACAATGAAGTACACTTCTCTGGAAGAATCAAACAACCTGCAAAAGAAAGGAACATGTACTTAGGAATGATAACGAGGAATCGTTAAGAAACAGATGGTGAAAAGACATGGGCAAGCAGTCAAAAAAAGCCAATATGGGATCTTGTCTCTCAACAAAAAAGGTTGGTGGAACCACCGAAGGGGCACCTTCCCAAAGTGAAGGTTCCAGGCACTTACTAGTTAATTGCGATCGTTTGTGCAAACAAACATCCAGTTAGGTAGTTTGCGTCTGCTCCGTGGATCCACTTAACTGTGAGATACAACCTTCCTGGCAAACGAAAGAAGTAAAGCCCTCTCTGGAGGCACAATTCAAAGCCCTCTTCGGAGGCACAATTCAAAGCCCTCTCCGGAGGCACAATTGAAAGCCCTCCAATGAGGCACGCTGTAAAATGAAATGTTTTTCTCAAACAACAAGGTTGGTGGTACCACCGAAGGGGCACCTTCCCAAAGTGAAGGCACCGGGCCCTTGCTAGTTAATTGCGATCGTTTGTGCAAACAAACATCCAATTAAGTTGCTTGCGTCCGCCCCGTGGATCCATTTAACTTTGAGAAATGACTTTTAGGCAAACAAATGAAGCCCTCTTCGGAGGCACACTTCTACTCTCATGGGAACATTCTTCCCCAAAAAAAGTTAAAGTGCCAAATAAAGCCCTCTCTGAAGGCACACTTCCATAAGTTGAAATGCCAAATCAAGCCCTCTAACGAGGCACGCCCAGAAAAAGAAATGTTATCTCTTGAAAAAAAATAAAAAATCGATGATGGAACCACCGAAGGGGCACCTTCTCAAAAAGAAGGTTCTAGGCCGCAATTAACTGCTCGCGATCATTTGTGCAAACCAAATGTGCGATAAAGCAGCTGACGCCTGTCCCGTGGGCCCATTTAGCAATAAAATATAACTTCCTGAGCAACAAATCAAAGCCCTCTATGGAGGCCCGCTTCACCGTGTAGGGGAATCCACTTTTCAAAAATAAAAGTGACCATCTCCGAAAGTTGAAGTGTTAAAAAAAAAGAGAAAACTTCTCTGATACAAAGCACACTCTACTAAAGTAGAATGATATTTCCTCAAAACGGAAGAATTACTCTCTAGAATAAGAGTACAAGTCTTTTCAAAATGGAGAATATTGCAATAAGCCGTGGTATGGGGGCAATATAGCTACATTAACAAAAACATCGCTCAAACCGCATACCACGAGCTCACTGCAATATCATGCAAAGAAAATAAAGAAACTTGTGCTAAAATAGGGAATAAATGCATTCACAAATACAGACAAAAGATTGTACAAGTAAAAAGAATCATTTTATTCCATACTATAAAAACTTTTTATACATGTGGAGATTTCAAAAAGCGAGGGCCGGTACCCGCACAATCTCCGGTCGATACAAATCTTTAGATACAACCAAAAAAGGAGAGCAAGAAGGATAAAGCCAAACTCATTTCTTCTTCTTCCCGCCGCCTTTTGAGCCATCACCTGGCCTAATGGTCAACTTCTTAGGTCATTTTGAACTCTTCGGGGAAGATGGAGAAAGACGTGTAATTGGGTCCTCTTCTGGTTTCTCATCGCCAACAGGAGCGTCCTTCTTTTTCTTTGAAATTCCGCGCTTTCCCCTCTTCTTCGAAGAAGATTCGCTGCCCAAAGAGATAAGATCAGAAAGCTTTGTATCATCGGCAGTGAATTTCTCTGGGGTCCTCTCACCCTCCTCAAGTTCTTCAGCCTTCTGCTCTTGTGAAGCCACCGGGTCATCTAAACCTTGAAGAGCTTTTATTTGTTCTTCTTGTGATCCCGGTTGAGAAGCAGAAGGAGGATTAACTTGAAGAGGTGGAGGGGCAACAACGGGAGGAGGCGAAGCCTGTACAGCACTTATTGATTTCACTATAGAAGAAGAAAAGTTAAACATCAGTATTCCTCACAAAAGAGAGGAGATAGTGGCACGTCGAGGCTTAAGTAATAAGCAAGAAATTCATCGAGCTCATGTGAGGCAAACGAGTAGTTCACTTGAGCTAGATCAATGTTGAAGTTACCTGGAGAAGTTGGCTTTATCACGTCAATTTCATAGTCTTGGGCTTCAGTGCTTTCTTGGTCCTCATCTTCGGCATGGGCAGTTTCAGTTTCGGCTTTAGCAGGAGGCGAAGAGTGGGAACTAGAGCCAATAATATCAAGGTCGACCGAAGACGAAGGTCAAGTTGGGTCGATCAAAGGTGCCTTCCCTGGATGCTCTCCTTCCGTTGCTTCGGCTCGCTCTTTGGCAAGCTGCTCTTTCCCTCTCGCAAGGGCGACACGACCCTCATCATCCAGATAATTAGCCTCAAAATCCTCCTCAGTGTAGCCGACATCTTTAAGCACTTCAACTGCAGCCTTACACACTTCAGCTAATGTAATCTCATACTTTGGACCCAAAAAATAAAGACTGCCATGCCCCAAGACGCTGATAACGTAAAATTCGAAAAGAGTGGAGCTATTGTTGGCCTTGGTTGCCTCATGTGAGTGTTCAGCTGCTACTTTCCCAACGATAGCCTCGCTCTCTTTCAGCTTTAGCAAGCTGGGCCTTTAACTTTGCAATCTCCATATCTTGAGAGCTAGTTTTTTCCCGCAGCTGAGCAGCATCTTTGCGGTAAATTTCTACAATTTTCCGCTCCGCTTCAAGTTTAGCCTCGACGTCTCGTTGAGTGGCGTAGGCGTCTCTTACTTGTTTTTGGAGAACCTCTTCCTTTTGTGTATAAGAAGTGGAAGAGGTGGCAAGATCATCTTTAAGTTTCTTAACTTTAGCCTCAAGCTCCTCATTGTAAGCGGTGATGCTCTTCATCTCCGCATCATGCTGATCAAGAACTTTCTGCCACTCAGAGTTATCATTCTCCATGGTCAGCATTGCCTCAAGATTTGCACGGTTTACTCTTTGAAGCTCATCAACTAGTTTATGCCATCCAGACATTCTTTCAATATCAGGTTTGACGGCGTCAAGATTTCTTAGCATGGCCTGCTTATCAATTGGAACCAAGTCCAGATCGAAACGTACTGCTTTCAAACACCAATTCAGAAATCGGCTTTGGAGTACAGATGGAGGCTTCTCAACTTGATAAGGAGGCCTATTGATGATTGATTGAATATTAGCTCTTTTAAGGGCAGGAGAGCTGGAAGGGATGTCTAAAGAGATAGAAGCAGCGGGCACTTTAGAAATTTCAGATGAAGACTTGTCGTCGAGTTTGGCCCGCTTGCTTGGATCTTCAGCTATATGACTCTTCCCTTTATCATTGTGAGACTTCCTCTTATGGGAGTCATCATCCTTTTGGTAAGAATCATGACGGTCGTCCCTTCTTCCATACCGCTCCTCATAAGTCTGCCTCTCACAAGCTTTCCTAGCCGCTCTTTCCTCATCAGTCTCCCGAGGGGAAGGAAGATAGCGACGGAGGTCATAAGAATCACGCCTTGCATAGCGTTGAAAGTCATCGTAATAAGAGCCGCTGCATCCCATGGGAGAACCTGAAAGTGAAGAAGAAACAAAATTTAGAAATCTTCGAAATAAAGAAGCTAAGTGCGCATAATTGCCAAAAATCCTAAGTGTGTGTGTGGCATGCGAACTACGTGCGTCAAGCTAGAAAACCACTCTTTGGCTTAGGAGTGATGTCAACTTTTGCAGCAGGAGTCAATTCTTGGGCCGGTGGAATTGATCGCAAGGCGAATGTCTCTTCAATTGCTGGAGAAGCAAGTTTAGGAGTGGTGGTGTCATCTTTAAAGAGCTCCTGAGAAGTCACCATGAGATCACTCAGTCCTCCAAAAGTATCAGACTTCCCAGAATGTTGAGGAAATTCGTCTTCTTCAATAACTGGGGGAAGTTTGGATTTGCTAGATAACCCCACACCGTCAGCAGAACTAGAGCATTTTACTAATGAGGTCTCTATAATAAGTTCCTTCTGTGCAGGTTCCTCTGTGGAGACTAGGGCATTTGACGCCTCTGCTTGAGAGCTGGGGGCATCACAGGATTGGATGGATCGAGAAGAGTGCAGGAGTCCGAATTGGTGCAAAAATTCGTTCCTCTGTAAAAACTTAATACTTCTCTCGTTGACATCTACGGCACTCAATCTCTCGAAAGTTGATTTGTGAGCAGAATCTTTAGAGGGAGGAGGAAGTGCTGCAAAATTAAAGAATGAAGTTAGCGATTGACAACTCGAATTTTGAAAGGCTCAGAAATGAAGTAAACGGAGATAGGTAGTCTTACTTCCTACTCTCCAGATGCCGTAGAATCCTGGGGGGCAACGGACATAGAAGAATTAGTTTAAAAACCCGTGAGCGCTCTTGGGCAGATCCGTAATTAGCTTGTGGTTCCTTGCGCTTCTAACAATAGTAATGGAGGGGTGATCTTTGTTCCTCCCAAATGTACACAGATAACAGATCTCCTCGAAGCTTGGGAGGCGATTAAGCGTCCTCCTGAATAGTACGCACAACCCCATTAAAATGGCATAGCCATTAGGGTGCAACTGGAATGGAGAAATAGTTAATCGGAGGAGAAGTGTTCTAAGAAAGTCACTGAAGGGGGGATAGCTCCGTTCAGGCACATTCGACGGTTGACTGCAATGAAGCCATGTGGCAGCCTATCGGCAGTGTCATTTACCCCTGGAAGTAGAGCATCCGCTTCAGCAATGCCAAATTGAGCACATAGCTGGTTGAATGTCCGTTGGTTCAAAGTAGTTGGAACTCTTTCCGGAGGATTATCCAAAGTGGCAGCAATCGGATAAACTTCATCGGTCCTATCTACTATCCCATCTTGTATTTGTTGAGAAGTCATTCTACACAAGGAACTGGATATTCAAATATGAAGGTGGACATTTCCTAAAATCGTGTGAAGTGTTGTGCAAAGCTACTGAAATAACAAGTAAATAAAGTAAAACTTGAAATAATACTGGTTGGCGCATGTCAATTCATGAAGATTCAAGGCTTGTTATTGGATCAAAATTAAGTGTAGTATCAATGCAGATGATATTTAGTGATAAGCAGTTAGAATTGTATGAATTTTGCGTTGATGCTTCATTTAAGTCAGTTGATTCACAACATTTCACTTTTAATTAGATTCATGTTATTTTCTCTTTGACCTAATCCATCACTCGATGTGGGTAGTCGATGATGAGTATATTCGTCCTAGTTTTCTACAAATACTGTATTTAACAGGTTGTTAGCTTAAAAGTCAATATAATTTGTGAAAGAGTGCAACAAGTTCAAGCAGTTCATTCTGTCAGTTCAAATTGGAAGTTCAATCAAGTCCTGGCTAATTTTACAAGTGTTCAAATGATGTTCACTCCTTAAGTCGCAGGAACGACTTAAGTTAGCTCGAGACTCCTTTAGGTCGTCTAGTTTATGTCCAAACGACCTAACATAGGTCGGGCTTCCCTAAATCGCTTTGCTTAAGTTATGGAGTTCATCAGTTACATTCCTACGAGTTAGAGCTATGCTGCGGTTTGAGTTAGGTCGCTGATTCTTTAAGTCGTTCTGCTTTAAGTCGTTAAATCACATGTCAAATGAGTCGCAGTTCCTTATGTCGTTCAAAGTTTGATGATAAGTCGCTAAGTCATTCACTAAGTTAAGTCGTGCGATTCATGACCAAACTGCTAAGCCCTAAGTCGTTCGAGGCTCTTAAGTCGAACACTTCCTAACTCTCCCTAACTCGCTAACTCCTCTTCATTCAAGAAACTTGCCTAACACACTAACCCATTAACTCGTAACTCGATAACCCGTTAACATCTCCACAACAAATCCATCATCTCTCCACACCGCCAAATCATCCAAAAACCAAGTCGAATCGCCTCAGATCCATCAATCCGATGCATTGCCGTATTCTCATAAATTACAACAACAACATGTTCAATAACGATAGAAAATCGATCGTAACATAACTCGTGGTGAAATGCGCCAGTGAAATCGGATTGGGATCAAAAAATGGGGGATTCACGATTCGGTGATGTTCGTGGTTGGGTAGTGGTCGGATTCACTTACGTAGTGTGATGATGAAGATGATCGACGACTGGTTGGTTTGAATTTGCCTTTGAGAGCTCGGAAATTCTTCAATGGCGGGTTAGAATGTTAGAGCAGGTGAAGAGAAGAAGGAGGGGTTTAAGTAACTTATATACAAGGGCATTGGAACTCGAATCGGCATGAACGACCTATCTGTCTCATAAGTCGCTCACGACTTAGCGACCCAGGAAGGCGCGAGTTAAGGGGTATCGAAGCACACGACCTAGCTCCTAGGCGTATGCTTCGAGGGGCAAGTGTTAACCCTCTTTTGTTCAGCGACCTAGCGACCTACTTGACTCAACGACTTAAGGTAATAAGCAACTTAACTATCAAAGGCATATGCGACTTAACGATCTATAATAAGGCAGCGACCTATAGCACAAAGCAGCCGAGTAAAGGCAACGACCTAACGAGTTAAAGCGGGAGCGACCTAACGACCTATCGACCTATAGCACAAAGCAGCACAATATGACACGACTCAACGACCTAAGAAACTCCAGCGGCCCAGCGACCTAAAAGGTTCCTGCGATACAACAGGATAGCGACCTAACGAGTTAAAAGCAAAGCGACCTAACGAGTTAACGACCTAGCAACTAAATGAAGACAGAGCGACCTAACGACCTAGCAGGCTCCAGAGTTAAGTCGCATGCCCTGCCTCTTCTATTAAGTCGCTTACGACCTAATCTTGCCGAGATAACTTCTATGCTACACGTACTAAGTCGCTCGCAGCCTATATCTCGCCCAGAATGGTTCCATTAAGTCGCTAACGACTTATGCTATCTTGCAACTTCTTAGGTCGCTCACGACCTAAAACATGGCCGACCTAAGAGCAGTTTCTCCTATAAATACCCCGCCTACTCAGCATTGGAAGGGGGACGAATTTTTGGAATGCCAAGACTCTGCTGTTTTCTCTACTTGCTCCAACACTTCAAAGGCAAAAGAAACTTCAACGAAACTTCGGAAAAGATCAAGTTCATTCAATATGAATTCAAAGAGCTTTACTACATCAAAGTTCTAATTACTTGTCTTGATTGTGTTGTAATCGAAGAGTCATTGTAAAGTCTATAATCAAATCAGCGATAGAAGAGACTAAGTGGACGTAGGCTTGATTTTGAGCCGAACCACTATAAAATTGTTGTCTCTTTTACTGTTTTCTGATGTTTTCCGCTTACTTTTAGTTCCCGTAACAACGGGGGGTGCTTTCGCTTTATCACAAATTACACCGGGGTGTTAGCGTACATTTTTCGTGTTAACATTTATCTTGTGTTATTATATCTTTCTTGCTTACTATTTTATTCCGCATTTACATTGTTTATTGAGTTCGCAGGTAAGGGTAGTGTTGTCTCTCTCATCAGAGTTGTGCAGTGGTAAATTTATAGTCATTGTATTTGATATGTATTAAAGCACACTTTGTAGGATTAATAAATAAATTAGTTACTCTGATAAGTTGTATAATTGAAATTGTATCCTATACATTTAATGGTGTTGAATACTCATCAAATATTATGTATTAAGTTGGTAGTTTCCATTATTAGTTTTAAAACGGACGGATTTTTGGCAATTTTAACCGGTTCGAAAATCTGGGTCTTTACACTTTGGTTACCGAATTTGAATTATAAATTCTCTTCTTACTTGATATTTCGATATTAATAAGTTCATTGAACTTATGTTATTTGTCTAAGATGTTATTCCATCGCATATTAAATTTAAATCTAATATATTTTACATTGAGCCCCTTCAAAAGTGTAAATATCCTTTCGATCTCATCTAAAGGAATTTCGAAGGGGACTAACTATATGAACATTATGTTGTGTTGTTGGCTGGACATCTTCGAAAGGAGCTCGAATATTTCAAAATATATAACACTTTCAAAGGAGTTCCTTTCGTGGCAGTAGAAACCACACTTTTGATAGTGAATTCTCCTTATAAAGGTAGAATGGCCCTTTCGACTCATTCCAAAGGAAATATGAATAATCCTTTTGATCCACTTAAAACGAGATGCGAATGACCGTTTCGACCCTCTCCAAAGGGATCGTGAATGAGTTGTTCTCTTCCTAATTTACGGTTCAAAGAGATGATTAGTCTTCTTATCTATAATTAACACATTCATAAGGCCACCCTCTAAAGACATTTTGTCCCAATCAACTCATTCGAAAGGGGTTTCAAAGAGATTGATCATTTATAAAAATTTCCATTGAGGTGTTAGCAACATCTCTTATTAACCACTTAGCTTTGAGATGTTGAAAAGATTTCTTGTTAACATTTTTGGCGCTAGGAGGGCATGAACCTCCAAGTTTGTAGTTCCCCTATGGACTAATTATGGACTGTTTAACTTGATGCAGAAAAATGAAATCTAAAAGTCTTAGTTGATGGACGAAGAAGCAATACATGCCACAACTTTGGAGGAAAATGTTGCTTCAACTTTTAACTTGGAGAGTGTTGTGCAAGGATAGCCGTCAACCACATCACAGCCTGATGACGATGCAAACAGGATAAAGCATCTGGAGCAAAAATTGTTGGAAATGCTAGAACTTCTCAAAGCAGCTCTATCTCAAAGGTCTTCCAAAACAGCAAAAAACAACTGGAGAAGAGGTGATCTTCCCATGAAGAAACTCAAAACTTATAACAATGTGGGCAAGAGAAAGATAGATCTTGCATCGTCAAAGAATAAGTAGCGTCATCCGATTAAAGTTAATCATCAAGGATGGATGTTAGATAAATATCTCGAGCAATCTTGAAGCTCGACCTTAAAAGAATACAGCCCAAACGGAAAAAGCTATCATGACACCGATGCTTATTTGAAAGCTGTAAAAGAAAAAGTTGTTAAAGACATGCTAAATGCAAAAGGGAAAAGAACTTTGGATGAGCAAGCAAATGACGAAGAATGAGTAGCTCCGTTCACAGATGAGATAATGTCAGCGGTTATACCATCTTATGTCAAGATCCCAACCCTGAAATATCATGGTACTACTGACCCTGATGATCAATTTATGGCTTTTGATAGCCAAATGGTATATAATGCCTTAAGAGCATTTCGATGTAAATTATCCCTGGTAACACATCAAGAAGCAGCTGCAAAGTGGTAACATCAATATCGTGAGAAGACCATCTACTCATGGAAACAGTTTTCTTATGAATTCTCCACCCAATTCTGTATATGCAAGGATCTTATTCTAGCAAACATTAAGCAAAGTTAAGGGGAATCACTAGGCGATTACCTTAGAAGATTCTATATAGAAGCACCAAAAGCCAAAGATATGAATGATAGGGATAAGCTCATAGCAGTGCATTCTGGGATGATAGTGAATACACTGTTCTAGAAGGAATTCTTTGTGCATAGGTGTCAGGATTTACAAGGAGAATGTTAACTTCCCGACTTCGTTCATGGCTAAAAATTACCCTGAACAGATAAAGGGAGATGACTACTGTGCTTATCACAAAGCGAATGACAATAAAACTAATGGATGTCTGTTGTTGGTTGGAATCATTCAAAAACTAATCCGTGAAGGACATTTGAAGGAATTCATCAAGAGAAGCAAAAGGCACCATGGACTGGTGATGGTCCGCAAAAATTTCTTAATAATGTCGCCAACATCTTGGAAGACGAAGATCTGTTAAGCTTGAGTCCACCATTTAATAGGATTGATGTATTCCATGGGGGACCATACCAAGCAGGGACCGACAAGGGGGCCAGAAAAAGATACATTAAAGAAGCTAGAGAGGCAGTGATCTCCATCCAAAAAGAACCCTCACTTAAAAGTCCATGACTCAATATGCCAATGCCAAATCTTTTTGTTACTCCCGAAGAGCTAAAGAAAGGGATCCATCACCATCATAACGACCCCTCATGATCACGACCCAATTTGGACTTTCTATAATGTCCAAAATTCTTATAAACATTGTGAGCACAGTTAACATCATTTTCAAATATGCCTTTGATCAAATGGGCATTCCAGAAGATAAGCTAGAGCAAGCTTTGAGCTTATCGTTGGGTTCAATAATAAGGGATCAACTCCAATAGGACAAGTGAAGTTGCTAGTGCACATGGGAGTACCACCATGCTGCAGGACTTTTTAAACTCTCTTTGTAATCATCAGTCAACCATCGTACTATAATGCTTTCTTTGGCTGACCCATACATGATGAGTTGGATGCCTTATTTCGTCAAAATATCTAGTGGTAAAATTCATAAATAAGAGTGGTTAGGGCACTATCCATAGAGAACAATTTAGCTCCCATGATATGTACTTTGCAATGCTTGATCAACATAAGAGGGATTACTCTTCTTACTATGATTCTTCTACTATTTTCAGCCTATTGATAATCAATTTTTACATCCAACATTCGAAGAAAAAAATAAGACCTAATCAAACTGATAAACGTATGTTGGAAAGGTACATTTCCCTTGGGAGCAAGAGAAAAAGGATCGATGCGGACTCATATGTTGGAAAGGTACGTATGTGAAATCATCATAGAGTTGGGTTTCCATGGGAAATGGAAACAATAAAACCCATAGAAGACCTTGAGGAAACATGTTTAGATCCACATGATTCAACCAATATAGTCAAAGTGGGAAAGGATTTGGAAAGCAACTTGAAGGCAGACTTAATTCAGTTTTTTAAGTCTAACATAGATGTGTTTGCATGGTCTCATTCAGATATGGTTGGGATTGATCCATCAGTTATTTGCTATTCACTAAATATTAATCCAAAAGCGAACCCCGTCCGACAGAAGAAGAGACTATTTGATAAAGTGCTCTCTGACACCCTAAAAGAAGAATTTAAAAGGCTGCTCGAAAATGAATTCATTCGTGAAGTCTTTAACCTAAAGTGGTTAGCGAACCCAGTGTTGGTAAAGAAGTTGAATGGCAAGAGGAGAACTTGTGTCGATTATATGGATTTAAACAAAGCATGCGCAAAAGTTTGTTACCCATTGCCCTGGGTAGACCAATAGGTTGATGCAACTAGTCGACACTAGTTTTTATCCCTCATGGATGCTTACTCGGGATACAATCAGATACCCATGTTCAAACCGGATTAAGAACATATACGTTTCTCATTTCCAAGTTGTGAATTTTGTGATATAAAGCAATGCCTTTCAGGTTAAAGAATGCAAGAGACACCGATCAAAGATTAGTAAACATAATGTTCAAAGAACAGATTGGTCGATATATGGAAGTTTATGTTGAAAATATGCTGGTAAAATCTTTTGAAGCTGGGAGTCAACTTGAAGACCTGATAGAGATGTTTGAAGTATTAAGGAATTATCAAATGAGGTGAATCCCCAAAAATGCCCTTTCGGGGTACATTCCAGGAAGTTTTTATGCTACATTGTAAGCGCTCAAGGAATTGAAGCCAGTCCAGACCAGATCCAAGCAATCAAAGACATGGCTGAACCCTAAACAAGTAAAGATGTAATGAGTTTAAATGGAAGGGTTGCTGCCCTAAGCAGGTTCATCATCAAGGCAACTGATAACTGTATTCCCTTTTCAATGTGATCAAGAAGAGGAAAAACTTTGAATGGGTAGGTGATTGTAAGAGAGCCTTCCAAGAATTAAAAAATCATTTGGAAAGGCCATCAATATTATCTAGTCCCGAAAATGGAGAAATCTTATGTAATGACTCATTTTTCGTACCCTTTGAATCGACAATAAACCATACATGTTTAACTCAAATTGCACGAACAAGCGGATCATTAAGGGTAGAAAGAAAAATAAAGATAAAACGGAACAGAAAAAAGAATCTCACAGGAATGGAATAACATATATTATTTCAGCAATAATCTTTAAAGTGGAAAATTTTAAAACATATATCAAAGTCTAACCTAGATTCAACCTGGATAGTTATAACACCTGCCCTTATAAATGTTGACAAACAACAAAACAAATGCAATAGATGTAGAGGATAATAGAATACGTCCATACGATGATGAAGATCTCCATCTCTCCTCTGGAAACTCCAAGCGTCTTCAGCTAATCCTGAAACTACTCAGATCTGACCAGAGTATTAAAAATATTTGGATCAGGCTTAATAAACTAGCTTGAGATACTCGAAATTTTAAATGTGTAGCTCATGACGGCGTTATCAAAACCTTTGAAAAGAAGGATGTCTCATAAGATCACGCCCACACATACATACGGACGGGGTTTTTACCTTATGATAACCAAAACCCTTGTTAACCATAAAATATAAATGAACATAAAGAAGGCCCTTCAGAAAGCTTCCGCATGGATAAACACCAACAGGAAAAGTCACCTTTCGATGGTGTCGAAACGATTGTTCAATGCTAATAAAGAAGAGCACGTAGGAACTTTGGAACAAGGCTTTAGCAAGTATGAAGGAAAGAATTACTAAGGCACAACAAAGCAGCTAGGCACCGAACCACCAAACACCTTTCCGCTGGGATAGAAGAACAGCTCTACAACCATTCATCATAGAAACATAGGCTAAAGAAAAGGAGTTCAAACCAAACCTTTCAAAGGAGTCAGAAAGATGCAATCAACAGTTTCAGTCTCCCAAAAATCCGATTACATAACATATGAATACATATAGCATTCCACTTATTCAATCACCCAGTATTATTATTCTAAGCACAAGCCTTCTTCTAAATGAATATCATGAAACTTAGTGATTTGGTGTTTATTAATGTTGCTTTTGAAATTATTAAAATGAATTTTATCAGTCTATGTGTTACATTAACAATCATTATCATGATTATTAAAGAAAATATTATTAATGATTTATTCACCTTATGGTAGAATTTATTTCTGATTAAAAATGAAAGAAGAATCAATAAATATTATAAAGGAAGAAAATGTAAATGGTATACCGAGAAGGTGGTGATATAATTTTAAATAAGAAAAAAATCTCAAAGGAAATATTTCTCCCTTGAACATTTATTCCTTTTTATATCTTTTCCATTGTTATTCACTTTCCATATCCAAATTATTTCTCTTTTTAGCAACTATCATTGGGATTTGGAAAATAATGAATATATGATACCAAAAGCAATTCACTCAATAATTTTGTGTAAATCTTAATTTTTTTAATATTTCCTAATAATCCTTATATACACGCACATATGATATGTGTGTGTGTGTGTCTTTATATATATATTTATCCACAAATTTTATTAAAAAAATTTATTTCAAACCTCCCAAATGCTATACATATTCAAATCAAGATATAAAAATGTTGAATTTTTTAGAATATAAAAGCATATTCAATTTAGGATTTTAAATAATTTTTAATTCAAAAAATTAACTAACTATCTTAAATGTATTTATGTGTTTGTATCTCTATATTTACTTCAAATGTAGAAGCAAATATTGTACGAACCTATAAATCTATAATATTTACTAGTCGTTTACAAAATGAAAATCCATATATCTAACTTCTAACAAACTACTAAAAACCATAAATTTTAAAAAATTAGGCCTCGTTAGGTTTGTCATTTTTAGCTTCAAATTTTTGTCTAAACAAAAAAGCAACGATGCATGTGATTTTTGAAAAACAACTAATTTGTAAAATTATGTTAATATACAAAATAGAAAACAATTTTTTAATGTTTTGGGAAATAAAAAAAGCAAATGAAACTATACATCCCTCGTCATCCCTTCATCCCCTTCGTTGTCTTACTGTCCATCCGTTTTCCCTCAATCGTTGTCCACTTATACCTATTCTATAATGAATTATAAAAATATAAAAACAAAAAACTCAAAATAAAAGCAATCAGACCCCATTTCCAAGCATGAATTGATAAAAAAAAGTTACTAAATTATTGGCTTGATCAAATAGTTGTCATACCATAAAATGCTTGATGTTAGAATAAAGAACGTAGATGGGATTAGAGAAATTAAAGAATATGAAAGGGATTTAAGTATTTTGAGAGAAAATAAATTAAATAAAAAAGATGATATATAATATATAGAAGATACAACGATGAAGAAGCAATATTGTAATATAATGTTATTAATGCATGTGAGTGGTATCAAACTTAAAGGGATATAAAATGCAATAGTGTTCTCCTTTTGTGATGACCCGGGATTTCAGACCAGTCAAAATCACTGAGAAACCCGTATGTTCTAAAACTACAAATGAAAACTACCAACTTAATACATAATATTTGATAAATATTCAACACTATTAAATGTATAAGATAAAATTGAAATTGTGTAAGTTATTAGAGTAATCAATTTAATCTACTAGGTGTGCTTTAATACATACCAAATATAGATACAAATATCTAATGCTACACAAATCTAATGAGAGAAACATCAAAAGCCATTTCTGCAAAATCAATAAACATATCGAATGCGTAATAAAATAGTAAGCAGAAAAGAGATGTTAACCATAAAATTCGGTTAAGAATAAAGGCATGAAAGAAGGCTCATAAAAAGTGCTCCAGGCCACATGAATTCAAGGCAAGTATTTCACCATAATTCAAAAAATACTATTTCGAAGACAATAAGATAGCTGTCGAAGAGGTTAGGATGGAGTCGAAAGCAACAGATGTACCTATAATTACCAACTGAAACAAGAGCTTTCGAAGGAGTGGAAAAGAAGACAAAGCCACGCTTCTGCCTCAGCTGAGCCTTTCGACGCAGTCGAATTCACATATATGAGAGAGCCCTGTATGGGTTTGAAACACATTTCCAAGGTATTGGACAACATGCTCACGCACAAGAACCAAACCATATGAAATTGTTGGTTTCGCCATTATCAATCTTCCACTTAAAGACATTTTTCCAATATGCGCCTTTCAGCAACAATAGTAAGCCTTTCAAAATGGTTGGAACCTTTCGAAAGAATAAAGAAAACTACATATAAAGCCAAGTGATCATTCGCAATGATCCAGTCGTCGCCTACTAATCCTTTTAAAACTATATGAATGCTTTCCTTACTCAAATAATCATTCATCATGGTTAACACCAAACCAAAGCAACCAAGGTAGGTTTCGAAGGAGAAGTAGTTAGAGTTGCTTCCACTAACATCAAAACTATGTGATATGGAACCATGACCCATTCGCTACATACCTTTCAGAGTTGTCAAAAGGTCCGAGAGGAAAGCAGAAGCCATGTTTGGGAGTTTTATAACAACTTCCACTATTAGTACACTATTTTTGAAGGCGAAAGGGTAAGCCTAAGCTTAATAAGAGACCCAAGTGGTTGCCTTCAAAGCTATGGACGCAAAAGGATAATGGCGAAAGGATGGTTGTGAAAGGATGGGCGAAAGACCTTTCGACCATGTTGGAAGGCTGAAGGCAGAAGGTGGTCAACCTACATCTATAAATACAACCCTTTGGGTCCGAGTTTGGTGACCGAATTTGAATTCTGAATTCTCTTTCTTACTTGATAGCAAAATCAAACTTTTGTAATCATAAATCAATTTGAGGAAAATTCTCTTACTTGTAATCCAATTTAGATAAATGCAAAAAGGAGATGCATGGATCCAATAGCTTGACTAACGTCCAACCGCCCAAGATACTCACTTATTTTCTTGACCCCTATTTGAATTATGAAATGCAATGGGATTCACTTAAACACTGTGTATTGAATCATATTATCATAATGTCTCATGATGTCAAGTGTTAAAATGACGTGATGATGATATTAATAAGTTCATTGAACTTATGTTATTTGTCTAAGATGTTATTCCATCACATATTAAATTTAAATCTAATATATTTTACATTGAGCCCCTTCAAATGTGTAAATATCCTTTCGACCCGATCTAAATGAATTTCGAAAGGGACTCACTGTATATACATTATGTTTTGCTGCTGGCTGGACATCTTCGATATGAGCTCGAATATTTCAAAACATATCACACTTTCGAAGGAGTTCCTTTCATGGTGGTAGAAACTACACTTTTTAAAGTGAATTCTCCTTATAAAGGCATAATGGCCCTTTCGACTCATTCCAAAGAAGATATGAATAATCCTTTTGATCCACTTAAAACAAGATCCGAATAACCCTTTCGACCCACTCGAAAGGGTCATGAATTAGTTGTTCTCTTCCTAATTTACGGTTCCAAGATTTGATTAGTCTTCTTATCTATAATTAACACTTTCATAAGGCCACCCTCTAAAGACATTTTGTCCCAATCAACTAATTCGAAACGGGTTTCAAAGAGATTGATCATTTCTAAAATTTTCCATTGAGGTGTTAGCAACATTTATTGTTAACAACTTAGCTTTGAGATGTTGACATGATTTCTTGTTAACATTTTTAGTGCTAGAAGGAGGGCGTGAACCTCCGAGTTTGTAGTTCCCATATGGACTAATTATGTACTGTTTAACTTGATGTATAGGAAAATGAAATCTAAAAGTCTTAGTCGAATTGACGAAGAAGCAAAACACGCCACAACTTTGTAGGAAAATATTGCTCCAACTTTCAACTTGGAGAGAGTTGTGCAAGGACAACCGTCAACCCCATCATAACCTGATGACGATGCAATCAGGATAAAGCATCTGGAGCAACAATTGCTGGAAATGTAAGAACTTCTCAAAGCAGCTCTATCTCAAAAGTCTTCCAAAACTACAGAAAACAACTGGAGAAGAGGTGATCTTCCCAAGAAGAAACATAAAAGCTTATACCAATGTGGGCGAGAGCACGATAGATCTGACATCGTCAAAGAAATAAGAGCGTTGTTCGATTAAAGTTGATCATCAAGGAAGGATGCTAGATAAATCTCTTGAGCAATTTGGAAGGTCGACCTTAAAAGAATATAGCCCAAACTGATAAGGCTTTCACGACACTGAAGCTTATTTGAAAGGTGTAGTAGAAAAAGCAGTCGAAGACATGCTAAATGCAAAAGGGAAGAGAACATTGGATGAGCGAGCAAATGACGATGAATGAGTAGCTCCGTTCGCCGATGAGATAATGTCAGCGGTTATACCATCTTATGTCAAGATCCCAACCCTGAAATATCATAGCACTACTAATCCTGATGATCACTTTATGGCTTTTGATAGCCAAATGGATTTATATAATGCCTCCGGAGTAATTCGATGTAGATTATCCCTGGTAACACATCAAGAAGCATTTGCAAAGTGGTACCATCAATACCGTGAGAATATCCACTCATGGAAACAGTTTTCTTATGAATTCTCCACCAAGTTCTGTATATGCAAGGATCCTATTCTACCAAACATTAAGCAAAGGAAGGAGGAATCAGCAGGCGATTTGCTCAGAAGATTCAGTATAGAAGCACTTAAAGCCAATGATATGAATGACAGGGACAAGCTCGTAGCAGTGCATTCTGGGCTGATAAAGAATACACTATTCTAGAAGTAATTGTTTGTGCATGGGTGTCAGGATTTACAAGGAGAAGGTTAACTTCCCGACTTCATTCAAGGATAAAAATTACACAGAACGGAGAAAGGGAGATGACTACTACGCTTATCACAAAGCGAATGACCAAAAAACTGATGGATGTTGGGTGTTAGCTGGAATCATTCAAAATCTAATCCATAAAGGACATTTGAAGGAATTCATCCAAGAAGCAAAAGGCACCACGGACTGGTGATGGTTTGCAAAAATTTCCTAATAATGTCATCAACATCTTGGAAGAAGAAGATCCATTATGCTTGAGTCCACCATTTAATAGGATTGATGTATTCCATGGGGGGCCAAACCAAGCAGGGACTGGCAGGGGGGACAGAAATAGATACATTAAAGAAGCGAGAGAGGGAGTGATTTCCATCCAAAAAGAAACCCCGCTTAAAAGTCCATGACTCAATATGCCAATGCAAAATCTTGTTGTTACTCCGTGAGAGCTGAAGAAATGGATCCATCACCCTCATAATGACCCCCTCATAATCATGGCCCAAATTGGACTTTCTATATTATCCAAAATTCTTATAAACACTGGGAGTGCAGTTAACGTCATTTTCAAATATGCCTTTGATCAAACGGGCATTCCAGAAGATAAGCTAGAGCCCAGCCTTGAGCCTATCTTTGGGTTCAATAAAAAGGGATCAACTCCAATAGGACAAGTGAAGTTGCTAGTCCAGATAGGAGTTCCACCATGCTGCATGACTTCTAAAACTCTTATTGTAATCATCAATCAACCTTCGTACTATAATGCTTCCTTTGGCCGACCCGCAATTGTTGAGTTGGACGCCTTATTTCGTCAAAATATCTAGTTGTAAAATTCATAAATAAGAGGGGTTAGGGCACTATCCATTGAGAACAAATCAGCTCCCGTGAGATTTACTTTGCAATACTTGATCAGTATAAGAGGGAGTACTCTACTTACTATGAATCTTCTACTGTTTTTAGCCTTTTGATAATGGATTTTTACATCCAACATTAGAAGAAAAAAGTAAGACCTAATCAAACTGATAAATGTATGTTGGAAAGGTACATTTCCACTATGAGCAAGAGAAAGAGGACCGATGCTAACTCTATAGAAGAGGGTGAAATCATCATAGAGTTGGGTTGCCATGGGAAATGGAAACAATAAAACCCATAGAAGGCCTTGTGGAACCATGTTTAGATCCAAATGATTCAACCAAAATAGTCAAAGTGAGAAAGGATTTGCAAAGCAACTTGAAGGTAGACTTAATTCAGTTTCTAAAGTCTAATAAAGATTTGTTTGCATGGTCTCATTCATATATGGTTGGGATTAATCCATCGGTTATCTGCCATGCACTAAATATTAATCCAGAAGCGACCCCCGTCTGACAGAAGAAGATACTATTTGATAAAGTGCGCTCTGACGCCCTAAAAGAAGAAGTTAAAATGCTGCTCGAAAATGGATTCATTCGTGAAGTCTTTTGCCCAAAGTGGTTAGCGAACCCAGTGTAGGTAAAGAATTCGAATGGCAAGAGGAGGACTTGTGTCGATTATATAGATTCAAATAAAGCATGCCCAAAAGATTGTTACCCATTGCCCCGGGTAAACCAATTGGTTGATGCAACTAGTCGACACATGTTTTTATCCCTTATGGATGCTTACTTGGGATAAACTTAGATACCTATGTTTAAACAAGATGAAGAACATACACATTTCATTTTCGAATTGGGGATTTTCTACTACAAAGTAATGCCTTTCGGGTTAAATAACGCGGGAGCCACCATCAAAGATTAGTAAACATAATGTTCAAAGAACAAATTGGTCGAAATATGGAAGTTTATGTTGACGGTATGCTGGTAAAATCTTTTGAAGCTGGGTGTCACCTTGAAGACCTGATAGAGATGTTCGAAGTATTACGAAAGTTAGAAATGAAGGTGAATCCCCAAAAATGCTCTTTCGGGTTTCATTCCGGGAAGTTTTTAAGCTACATTGTAAGTTCTCAAGGAATTGAAGCCAGTCCAGACCAGATCTAAGTAATCAAAGACATGTCTTAAGCCAAAACAAGTAAAGATGTAATGAGTTTAAATGAAAGGGTTGTTGCCCTAAGCAGCTTCATCTCCAAGGCAACTGATAAGTGTATTCCCTTTTTTAATGTGATCAAGAAGTGGAAAAACTTTGAATGGGGAGAAGAATGTAAGAGAGCCTTACAAGAATTAACAAATCATTTGGAAAGGCCACCAATATTATCTACCCCCGAAAACGGAGAAATCTTATGTAATGACCTGTTTTTCCATACCCTTTGAATCGACAATAAACCATCCATGTCTAAATCAAATTGAACGAACAAGCGGATCATTAAGGCTAGAAAGAAAAATAAAGATAGAACGGAACAGAAAAATAGAATCTCACACGAATGGAATAACATATATTATTTCAATAATAATATTTAAAGTGGAAAATTTTAAAACATATATTAGAGTCTAACCTAGATTGAGCCTGGACAGTTATAACACCCGCCCTTACAAATGCTGACAAACAACAAAACAAATGCAATAGATGTAGTAGATAATAGAATACGTCCATACAATGATGAAGATTTCCTGCTCTCCTCTGGAAACTCCAAGCTTCTTCAGCTAATCCTGAAACTACTTCGATCTGACCCGAGTATTAAAAATACCTAGATCAAGCTTGATAAACCAGCTTGAGGTACTTAAAGTTTTAAATGTATAGCTCATGACGATGTTACCAAAACCTTTGAAAAGAAGGATGTCTCATAGGACCACACCCACACATAAATACGGATGGGTTTACCTTATGATAACCAAAAAACTTCTTAACCATAAAATATGAATGAAGATAAAGAAGGCCCTTTAGAAAGCTTCCGCATGGGTAAAGAGCAGTAGGAAAAGTCACCTTTCGATGGTGTTGAAAGGATTGTTCAGTGCTAATAAAGAATAGCACGTAGGAACTTCGGAACTAGGCTTCCGCAAGTATGAAGGAAAGAATTACTATGGCATAACAAAGCAACTAGGCACAGAACCACCAAACACCTTCCGGTTGGGATAGAAGAATAGCTCCGAAATCATTCATCATAGAACAAAGGCAATAGAAAGGAGTTCAAATAAAAAATTTCGAAGGAGTCAGAAGGATGCAATCAAAAGTTTATAGCATGCCCCAACCTTTCAGTGGGGGCGAAACGTTTCACCTCTCTACATTCATGGAGTTTTTACCTTCCAAAGAGAGTGGAGAAGTCAAAGCAAGAGCAAGCAACTCTATAATGACCTTTTTGAAAGCATGGCAAGCCTTTCGAACCGGTTAGAACACATACAAAATACCTTTCGATAATGTCGAAAGGTTTATAAAGAAGGCAACATTCATAAGGAATGGAAGACAACCCTTCAACTACATTGAAGGGAAGCACGACTCTTGACAACAATCAAGTGAAAGAGCAACCTTCCGACAAGGTCGAAGGGTGCACAGTAATCAAGTGAGAGGGAAACCTTCCGACAAGGTCGAAGGGTGCACAGTAGCATATAGAAGGCAAACACTTCGACAAAGTCTAAAGGTTGATGAAGGCATAAAGGAGATCGAACCATTCGACAGTGACGGTCCATATTGGCATGCAAAGGGCAAACCATTCGACAAAGTAGAAAGGTTTGCAATTGCATATAAAATGTTGACCTTTCGACCCAGTCGATATCATAAAGCCAAAAGAGTGACCGCCTGCATCTATAAATAAGATCCAAGGAGTCTAGTTTTGGGATCGGATTCTTCCCATTTCGCAGTCATTCTACTACTTCTGCTTCTACTAATTAAGTTTGTAGCCATAATTTAGAAATCAAATTGGGGATATACTTCGTAAACTTACTATTAAGATTCATCATGAGAACACAAAGAGGATTATGGCTTTCGATCAACTTTGAATTTAGAGATGATCATGATTAGTCGTTAAGTCGATATTAACGGTCGATTATACATGATTTATTTCTTATCTTCTCTATTCATTTCGAGTATATGTTACGAAATCATCATGGGATATCACCACATGTTCTATTTCCTTATATATGAAATTCATGGGAAATACAACTTGTGACACAATAAATACGTGATGCCAAATCCTTGTATTTTATCATAACATATCATATCAACTCTTAATTTTATCTAAGCACGATCGAATGATACATACCTTTCGAAGGGATTCCACAAGAGAAATATCAACCCGAAAGGTCGAAAGCAATTAAGAAATATAAAATAGAGTATGTAACTCCTTTCGACAAGGTCGAATGGTCTTGAATATCACCCTTCGACGTGATCGAAAGGAGGTGAAAGATATAGATGACTGACTAATTTCAACCTCCAGGGGAGATAAGACTCAATAAAGTGATAATTTTGAAAGCTATATAAAGGTGAATAGCTTCAAGAGACAATTACTATTATGACATCCTAGTCTGAAGGTTGAAGTAGCCTCATGACCTTTCAACAAGGTCGAAAGGTTTGATAATCTTCTATTATCCCAACCATGACGAAAGGTTAGTATGAAACCTTAACCCTTCGAAATGGTCAATGGGTTAGTTATTCTTCTATTATGCTATCCAAATCAATATTGGTTGAAACGGCTTCCTCAACCTTTCGACAACGTCGAATGGTTTGGCAATTTGTTACTCTTTTCGATCAGGTCATCTTAGTTGAATGTTAGAGCTATCGCCTCAAATCCATTCGACTTAGTTATTCTATTCGAAAGATATGCCTTAAAAGACATAAATCCCCTCAACCACATGGTTGTTTCCACATAAAATAATAATATATAAAGCATTGGGGATGTTGACAAGCTTTCTTGTTTACATTTCTAGCGCTAGAAGGAGGGCTCGAACCATTGCCCTTTTTATCTTAATACAACTATTTATGGAAATTTGGTTTGCTGCAGGAAAATGAAATCGAAAAGACTTTCTACCTTAAACGAAAGGGCCGAACATGCAACTTTGCTAAAATGTTTCACCATCTTTCAACCTTGGGAACAAGGAACAAGTGCAGTCTTCCGCACCAGCTCAACCAATTCCACCACCAGCTCAAATTCAATAGTCTCCATAATTTGCTTCAGCCCAGAATCTTCAACAAGAGTATAATATTGCTAAAATTACAAACTTAGAGTGGCAAATGATGGAGATGAAGAATCTCCTAGAAGAAGTTCTATCCCACAAGTCATCCATGAAAGTTGCCATAGCAGGGGAGGAAGTTCTCTCTCATTGGAGAGACTTGAAAATCAAAACTAATGCCGTGAAAAGCAAAACTAACATTTCCTTAAAGAAGGACCATCTCCCACTAAAGGATAACTATCAAGGAAGGATCCAAGAGGAAGACAAAGGCTGTTCTACGAGCCCTACTTCAGATGGCTACAACCAAATAGGGAAGCCTACTTGAATAATGAAGCTTACGTCAAAGACATGGCAGAGAAGGCCGTGAAGGACCTGTTGAATACTAAGTGTAAGAGAACAATAGATGAGAGAATAAATGATAGTGAGAGGGTTTCCCCTTTCGTCAATGAGGTAATGACATCACCTATTCCCTCTCATGTGAAGGTCCCTACAATGAAATATCATGGTACATCTGATCTCGACGACCATTTGATGGCATTCGATGGCCTAATGGATTTATACAATGCTTTTGGTGCCGTTAGGTGCCGCCTTTTTCCTGTTACTCTTCAACTAGCTGCTGCCAAGTGCTACCGGCAGTATCGCGAGAACATAATCTATTCTTGGAAACAACTCTCTTATGAGTTCTCGGCTCAGTTTTTCATCTACAAAGATCCATCAATCGACTATACAGTGCTCGCCAATATAAGACAGAATCACGGCGAGTCACTGGGAGATTACTTAAAGAGGTTTAACGCTGAAGCTTTTAATGAACGATAGGGACAAACTTATTGCTATTCTTTCAGGCCTTATAGTCAATTCTCCTTTCTGGAAGGAATTATTCATCCATTGTTGCAAAGACTTGCAATAATTTCATTTTCAGGCCTACAAGTTCATCCGAGTGGACGAATTTTACTATTCTAAGAAGAAATCTAATCAGAGAAGGGACAGTAGAAAATTCAGCTAAGACAGGATTTACAAATTGTCTACATGGGAAGATACTAATGCTAACGCGGTAGCGTTAAACAGAACGATCTTCTACATTTATGCGATGATTCAAGACAAGGTCAATTTTCCAACCTTGTTCAAGCTCGAAATTATCCGGAGCAAAAGAAAGAAGATAGCTACTGTGTCTATCACAAGGCAAACGATCACAGGACCAATGGGTGTAAACTGCTAGTAGGTATAATCCAGAAACTAATTCGAGAAGGACATCTAAAGAAGTTTGTGAAAAACCCACAACATGCCTCCTTGCCAGAGACCAGGACAAGAAACCCTACCGGTACAACTGTTAATATGATTGAAGATGACGATCAATTATACCTGAGTCCACTCCAAAACAGAATCGACGTTATATATGGCGGACCACATTATACGGGCAAAAGTCAGAATACCAGGAACAATTACATTCGTGAAGTTAGAATGGGTGTATTTTCTGTACAAGAAGAACCACCGCTCAAAAACCCAAAATATAATATCAACATGCACACATTGGCGATTGGCCATCTCCACCACTACATTACATGGTTCTCGGATATGGGTCATGGTTATTCTAGCAAGATTAGGTCTCAGTCCTCGAATGAACCTGTCATTCCTTCTAACGTATGTGTCAACCATAGCATACTCATATCGAGACAGCTTATCATCCAATCCCAGATCAGTACAGATCCTTGCACAGTGCAAAAACCAATTCTCAACTTCAACGGCATCTTCCGTTCCAAAAATGGCTTTCCACCCAAACCGGTGTAGTCTCTGCTTCGCTTAGCATAGTTATTCCCATCTGGAGCCATAAGATTAGCTCCTCCAACATTACCAGCAACATTAGCTTGCAAAAGATTGGCTAACAATTGATACATCATCCCCGCATCTCCTGGTTGATTTCCAGCACCTACATTTGCTTCCGCATTTGAATTAGCATTAGCCTATTGACCTTGATTCCTCCAGGTATTAGGTCGAGCATTTCCATTGGTTGTGGTGCTTCCTCCACCTAGATTTCCTCTTCCATTTCCTGCTTCTATATCTTCTTTCTCGTAAATCTAAATACGAGCCTTAGTAGGATATAGAAGAACGATCTAAGTGAGAGGGGAACACGTATGTATATACATATACATATATACATACACACACGTCAAATACAAGTACGTTACAATAGCATTAACTCAAATCCCGATCATATTTTCAAATTCATTGGATTATGTTTGAAAATCTTTTAGGTTTAAATTTCTTGTGATGTTTCATAAACCTTGTCTCTAATACTAACTAGTAACAACCCCCTATATGGAGGCCCAAAACTAACTGCTACGGATGCTGCAGTCATCCATAGTGGTCAATCCTTGGCGACCAAATACGGCGTTGTTAGATTTGTTGATACACAGAAACACATGAATATGGAAAAAAATTAAACTTCAAACAAAATCACATTTCATTCCAAAATATTTCCAATTCATTACATAATCTCAAATTCGCAAATCATGTTCAAAGAAAATATATTTATTACAACATACGCCAAGAGCGACATATAAAGTGCCCCTTTGGATAATCAGAGTATATAAAGGCAATATAACAACTTTTCCATTGCAAACAACACAGTAGAATCAAAAGAAAAGAGAACTCTAATTATCTATCATGCCTCATGCACGTCTCTGGAAGCTTATTCGTCTTAAGAGGTACCTGAAAACCTCAACTATTAAACTACTCAAAATCAATTGAGTACCAAGAGTTTAAGCGGAAAACATAAACTTCGAGTCAGACATAAAGCCTAGTATGCATAATAATCTACCATCTCAAATCATTTCTATACCTAGTGAGACCACACCACTTAGCGGAACGGGTTTTCCCCTCACTAATATCTCAAAGCCTTTATAAAACCATATATTGTGCTCCTGCATCCACAATGGTGAAAACAATTTAAAAGTATAATATGATAATATACAAAACAAATGAATCAATTTTGGATTACACATCCCCATTCATCTTAGACTATCTGTCTCAATTATAGTTTCTAGGATTACTATTAATCTACTAGTTTTCATGGGCTGACTAATAACCAGTTAAACATTTTCCAATTACATAGTTTTCATGGGATCACTAAGAACCTATTGGTAACTCCATTATCTTACTCTTATCGTAGTTTTCAAGGGTTGAATAGGAACCTATTAGTGACCCCAATATCCTTTCTTCTTACTCTAGTTTTCAGGGGCTGACTAGGAACCTATTGACATCTATCAATATCTCAATCCAGATATAGTTTTCATGGGCTAACTACAAACCTATAGGCCGCTGTTAGTATCCCATCATAGTTTCCATGGGCTTACTATGAAATTGTCTTTCTGACATCTTGCTTTATACATAGTTTTCGTGGGCTAACTATGAACCTATTAGCTCTTGCTAATACCTTTTCTTATACACAGCTTTCGTGGCCTCACCGATAGCCTGTTGGCCCCTTCCAATATCTTTCTTTTGTATTTTAGCATCCTATATTCTAGTCTTCCCGACCTCCTGGATGCAATTCTACTTATTCAGTAGTTTAATCAATTTATATTCACTACTGGGTTAACCTAGCTGGTTCTTCTACCTTTTATCCCCAAAATGCAGTTATGGGTCCAATTCAAAGTGAATATATTTATTTTTGAGGAAGAAAACATAACAACATAGCAATACCACTCTTGTGGGTTTAACTCCTTTAATTTAGCTATGGGTTTTTCCTTTCAAAAATGGAGTTTGGGTTATAAAACCTTTCGATACTTTCGAAACCTAGCTTTCTACTTCATAGGTTGACCTCCTTCGAAAGCATTCAAAACATTAGGCTCCTGCCTTTTAATACTTTAGAATCTACCTTTCGAAACCTTTCGATTATATTAAAGTATTAGCATTTAACTTTAGAAGCATAGCTTCGAAACCAGTTGAAAGTACCCCTTTTAACACCAATGGAATTAACCCTTCCGAAATTATTAAAAGTCCCCTTTTCGAAAGCATTAGCTTTATAATTAAAATATTATTTGGGTCAAGGTGAATATAGGCGATAGCAACTCTTTCGAAACCATCCTTTATCATATGAAAATATTGGGGAAAACTTGATGGCGCCGACACCATCTCTTTCGAAAGCATTTAACATATGGGTAATATATTAGAAGGTTGGCATCGAAACTCCTTTCGAAACCATTACCTTCAAAACCCCTAACCCCTTTTGAAAGCTATAGGAAGTGGCTTAAACATATAAAACAAAGTACCCTTTTGAAAGCATTGATATCTTCAACACCATCGGGATTATAAAGAACGACAGCAGGGTTTCGACAAGGTCGGAACCCCTTCTTTCAAAAAATTCTTTAATAAGTAACCCAGTCGAAAGCAATCTTAAGTTAATGGCAACCCTTTCGAATCCTTTTTAAAACCTCTTTTGAAACCATATGCTTTGACGCCGTCGAAGGCTAAAACAAAACAAAGGCAAGCGCTTTTCTTTTAAAAACAAAACAAGGTTTCAATTCCTTCGGAACTTATGCTTTGACACTTAACCTTTCGCCTATCTCCAATCCACTGCATACCATCATAGTGATACCTTGTGTCGAAAGGTGCTTTCCAGATTAGGTCGAACAAATTATTTGAGTAAACCGGGTATAGTTCTTCTTAAAGCAAACATTTCTCTAACAAACCTGCCACGTGTCAACACTAGATTGGTTGCTTTAACTTTTTCAAATTCTTTTCCAAAAATAATTGCTGCTAATTTAGTTCTAAACCTTGGTTAAGTCAATCAATTAAGCCCTCCCATTAACCAAAACTAATTTTGCAAAGAAGTCACTCTTCTAAAATAATTTATTTTCCATAGCAAATCACTTTGGAAAAATCCCCAAAAAATCCAAAAATTCACTTTAATCATGTTATCTAACATATCAAAATTCTAGACCCAAATTCTCAATATATTTTCCAAAATAAATTTATAAACCCAAATAACCATATTTCCTTTGAAAATTCATAAAATTCTAGACCCAAATTCTCAATATATTTCCTTTGAAACCCAACTCCAAAATCATGTTTCTCATAACATAAAGTTTTCCCACGGAATTTAAACATCATTAAATCTCGGTTTTGCCCTAAAACCGTATAAATCCTTTGAAACAACTTGTTTAAATTAAACAAATCAAATCTCAAGCATATCATCATTCAATTCATCTTAAAACGAATTTATCCCTTAAATCTTAAACATAAGATTCAAATAGAGATAGAGATGCAATTATTATTCACCTTGATCTAGATAAAGAGATTGGATTGAGACTGATTTCCCCTAAGCTTGATTCTCTAGCTTTTAATTTGTATTCTTCTTGTTCTCTTAATGGTCGGTCGTTCTCTCTTCCGTTTAGTTTTCAAAATGACGTGAATGAGAGGAAAAAGTTCGGAACGAATATATATAAGGGTAAGGGTTATGGGAAGCAATTCTAAATATACACTTATGTAATTTGTTTAACCTAAAACCATTCTTTAGCCCATTAATTATTGTATTAGGCTCGGCCCTAATTATATTAATTTAATTCTCAATCCCCATGTCACTTATTATTTACACTACTTTACTTAATTTATCTAATTAAATCTCCAGAATAATGTTATCAAAAATTAGGAGTTTTACACAATTACTTTCTGCCCTCCAAAAATATCTATGAAAACATTTCATGACACTTCCAACTTAGGTTCAAACATTTTTAAATGATACAACTTATTTGTGCAACCTTTTCATAAAATCATTTTAACTTATTAACTTTTATAATACTATCCTACATCCTAAGAGTATATATACAAAATATCTGATTTTTAAATCTTATTCCCTTTATTTGATTCAGATGTAGGTCCAAAATAATTTAGGTCTTAAAACCGAGTCGACCAATCCAACCTGTAACGACCCGCTATTTTGGACCATTCGCATCCGCACATGTCGGACTTGAATAATTCAAAATACCGAATTGTTAATTTAAATTTGGCAAAACTGAGCATGTACAGTAAATGAATAGAACACGGATCACAAACACAGAGTAATAAATGTAGCGGATACAAAAGATAGTAGTTCATGAAGCTAATATATACATATCAGAGTAAAATAAGGTACAACAGATGTCTCGAATACAATAATCAAATACAATATCAGAATATATCACTGGAATCAACTGAATATCTGAAAGCTAGATAGATAGCTGGATCTCCAAGCGAAGCTCCAACTCCAAAGGTGAGTCTCGAATACTGGTACACTCAGTCTGACCCGAGCGTAAAGCAAAACACAAAACACTCGAGTCAAGATTAACGTTCTTACATCAATAAATCCAACTCAAGTGAAATAGCAACTGAAATACAAGTAACTCAAAGGATGTTCGGAATAACCATCCTTTAAGGATCCGTTAATCTATCTACTATGTAGTAGGGTACGATAAGTAGATAATGCCTATCAGTAATATAAAATATCAAAATAGTGTTAAGGCATCACCATTATTCCCCTTAACACATTTTATATAAGCGTTATAGTCTATACAGCACTGTACACTCCACCGTAAACTAGTGGGATATCAGGGAGTACTCCATAGGTATAACACAAAACAAATCATAGTGGTCGCGTATATAGGGATACAAGTATGACAAGTCACATGAGGCAATACCCAAGGTAGTGAAACTACCGTTTGCCTGATCCGGACTGGTGAGAACGCATCGCCGCAGCGATCGCAACACCGCGAAACAACACTCCCAAAACAAGGGTGCACCAATCGATAACAAGTAATGAGTAGTTTTCGAAGAAGTGTGTTCGCTCGAGGTAGCTGACCCCATTTGGCCAGGCACGGCTCCTGTTTTAGTCATTTCCAATTTGACACAAGTGTCAAGGCTATCCATTATCGTTCTCTTTCTTCAGTCATCACGTACATCATTCCAACCACTTCATTCTGGATCACACTCCGCGTATAGTTATTAAAGTGGTTTTCGGTTTAGACAGAGAGTATGTCCATAACCAATTCCGGTCCCTTTAAAAACTTTCGTAATTATTACACCGATTGGTCGTTTAATATATTTCCAAAACCAAATCAATTTCAATTTCAATTAAAATTTGTAAATTAACATTTCAATTGTCTTTCAAAAACAATTTCCATAATTTACGTTTCAAACTTCCAAATTACCATTTCAAAATCTTATAATTCAATTTCAATTTCTATTTAAAACAATTAAAATATTGATTCAAGTTCGTATATAAGTTTCATTCCGAAATCTGTTAAATTAATTTAATTTAACATTCAAATCAATTTAAATCCATTGATCAATTTTATTCAATGTTCATTAAGTAAATTTATCATTCAAACAAATTCTATTTAATTTCCAATTCACTAAATCAATTACTTAAGTTCAACTTCATTGTATCAAAACTTACAAATTTGAATTAAATTAAATTCATCAAATCAATTCTTTAAATTACAAGTCTTACATTGATTCAATAATCCCATTTTATTTCTTGTTAAAGAAATTCAATTCCACTTATTCATTTACTTAGTTACAAATTTCAAAACTCAATTAATAAAGAAACTTAATTTCACTTATTCAAGAAGTTCAATTTCACTTATTAAAGCATTCAATTTTATTTAATTATTAAATAATTCAATCTTATTTAATTATCAAATAATTTCAAAACTTAATTATTTTCAATTTCAACACTCAATTATTAATTAAATTTAAAACAACGTTCTTTCATCAACTACTATGTTACTATTTTGATTCAGATTATTAAATATTAACATTTTCCTTCATTAAAATTTCAAGTTCCAACTTCATTTTAGAAACTTATCATTTATTCAAATAAAATCTTTATTTTATTTTCAAATCAAATTATTGACCAATCGGGTTTTATTTAATTCTCTATCCTTAGTCAAAGATTTTATTTTGGGTATTTATCATTTCAACCCGATTCCATTTCAATTCAAAAATCAAAGCATAGCAAAGGGAACTTGCAGTGTTATAACTGGGATGGTGTCAAAGTAAATAAACAATCAATATCAATCCAATAATAAATTCAAATAATCCCGAAATAATCGTATTAATTCACATTGTTATTTATGTAAATTAATATAATTATTTCTAGAATCTACACTATCATTTTATGTAGATTAAAGATTATTACATTAATATTTAAACGGTTCTTCACTTGATATCAATTATTCAATTCCATAATACATAAATTTTCCAACATACATTAAATGGTTCAAGGTGTACTTAACCAAATTTCTACGTGTCAACTAGTTTAACATTTAAAGGGGGTCATATTATACAAAATTTAACTAATCAAATTCAACATATAGATTCAATTTAAATGGTTAACTATCATATATCAATTCAATTGCATATTATTTATCACTTTGACATTAACAATTTAACATCCAATATAAACATCAACAATCAATCAATTATCAACCAAACTGTATTATCATCGCATAAATGACAGATAATGGTGTCAGATGTCATAGGTGAACAGATACAGGTAATAGCATATATAACAGTGTAAATAACTAATACCAGCGTTTCAATTGTCGTTTCAATTGAAATTAAATTTAATAAATAAAAGAACATTAATCGTGATTGATTGCTCACCTTTCGAGGCTAGAGAGAATAGACACTGAAATTGAGTTACGAATCCAAATACGAATCCCAAAGCAAAGTAAGCTGAAACCGGAATTTTTTTGACTGACCAAGTTGAAAGATGGGGATCGACGAGATAATTAGAATCAGCCAGACATATACAGGAAATATATGTATATATGTTTCAACATTTTATATCAATAATTATTTCAAACACATAAAATTTCTCTCTATATATAAATATATATATATACACTTTAAAAATTAATATTGTTTAACATACGCGTTATAATTAAAACCATACTCAAAATTTAAATACATACTACATTAAAATATACATACTTATTTTTCAAATCAAAAATTAAATTTAATATAAAATAACATATATATATATATAGATGAAAACCAAACTCCTATACTTTACGTTATATACATTTTATAACCTACAGCACATACAAAGTGTATATTTTCTTTTCTTTCCCACGTACATAAATTTAAATCAACCCATATTAACAACATATTATTGTATATAATACCAATACATGTAATACAACTTAGATAAGCCATAAGTTTATATCTTATTTCATAATAATGCACTCTGTACAACATGCATCACAGCACTCAGACCAAAACACATATATATATATATATATACACGGAACTGTTATAAGTATGTGTACTTGAACTGTAACATGTTATAAAATATACTTACATGCTATATATACGGAACTACAAGTAACATGTTATATATACTTATATATACGGAACTACAAATATACTTGTAAACTATAACATGTTATAAAATGTACTTATATACGGAACTATTTATTTGTACGAAATCCAACAAAACAAACTTCACCTTTATACTATAACTTATTTTATGTTACAAATGTTACATATATTTAAAACCCAACATCAAATATAAAACTTGTCATCATCAACCGAAACCAGTGACCCAAAACTGTTTTCAAAGTAATATGTATATATGAACATAGTTATCACTTTATTACAGATATATAGCATATATATCTATACCTAAAATTAACACTAAATATACATGTGAAGTCTAAATCAAAAGGTAGACAGCAAGCTTTCCAAAACCGTATATGAAAAGACTATATAATAACATATCTACTTACAGTATTTATAAAATAACATAAATATATAAAATAAATATACCTCGAATAAAGAATAAAAATGAAAGCTTAACATAGGGCGAGGGGTGATGGAAGGCTCGGCCTTGTTGTGCTTGCGGACTATGGCTATGGTGGAAGGTGGTTCAGTCGGAGTAGAGAATGTTGGAAGGGAAGGCAACTTATTGGTGAGAGAAAATGGAGGCGGAGGGAAGCCGAAACGTGGAAGGCGGAGGAGTGGAAGTGGAGATGTTCGGCAGGACAAGGGGAGTTGCCTTGGCGTGACTGCGCTCGGTTGTGGTGGCTCCATTTGGGTGTGGCGCCGGAGCCGGAGAACGAGCATGTGGGCGGTTTCAGGTGAGAGGTGCTGGATTCGGTCCATGCTTGCGCGCGATGAGGACGGTGATGTGGAGAACTACTCTTTGCTGGCGTCCTTTGGAGTTTTGATGTTCGGCGAGGTGGAAGGGCTGGCGTGGGCAGAGGTGGAAGTCGTGAGCGTTGTGGCGGCATACAAGGTTCAGGCGGTGGGAAAAACAAGGCAAGGCTTCGATCGAGCAAAACAAAAAAAGAAGAGGAACGATTCACAACACACATATAGGAGCAGGTTGGTTTGTTTAGAAACAATATGAGAGCAGGTTC
Source organism: Allium fistulosum (assembly GCA_030737815.1). Classification (NCBI taxonomy): domain Eukaryota; kingdom Viridiplantae; phylum Streptophyta; class Magnoliopsida; order Asparagales; family Amaryllidaceae; genus Allium; species Allium fistulosum. Next base: position 414,271,474 of record CM060907.1, on the reverse strand, counting down.
ACGTATAAATGGAGGTGCAGACATATATATATATATATATTTTTTAGTATGCTAGAACAGAAAGAGAAATTGGATGGTGGAGACCTATATGTTGTACAGGCATGTAATTTATTTAAGAAAGAGAAGAGACTTAAATCATGCAACGTATGAAATGAACCAACCAGAGAACAATGGAAAGGAACAAAAAATATTGAACAGTGGAATGGCCAAAAGTCGTACGTGATTTCCAATGAATAATTTAAAGCTGCTGACCATTGGTCTTTTTTTTCTTTTTGAACGACGGGAAAAATAAATGGTCACAAGAAAATAAAAGATGGACCGCTACGGTTAAACATTTCACGTGTTCCGCAGCGAACTTCAAAACAAAGAAATGAATATACCGTAAAGATCAGCACGACGAGACGATCAAAATGGTATATAGATATCAGTGGTATGATTGAATTATAAAAATTTGAATTTTTCTATTAGTGGAAAATGCAGTAAAAACGCAGAAAAATAAGATCGACGAAGCTAAAGAAGTCCGAATTTGGAAAAATGAAAAATGACGTCTCGGTCAGAAGATGATTTAGAATTTTTCTATGTAAAAAAAAATTTATGTTTCGAAAATATTTTATTTTCATCAATTACTAACTGATTAAATTGAAATAAAATTACACACGAACTAATTTTCAAATTTTTGGATGAAAATTTACCAGTTGCTATGATTAATTAAACGCATTCCAAATATCAAATTTTTATTTCAAAAATTTATTGTTTTAAAATTTCATAAAATTTTAACTAATTACGTTATTAAAATAGTTAAAATTTACGGGTAGTTACACAACCATTTTACCCAATTGGTCTGGTAAGTAGCTAAGAAGAGTAGGATGTTAGTATCCCAACTCCATCCTAGAATCTACTATTTATTTAGACACTCTGAGGGAAAGACTTTTATTAGCCGACCCAATAACATCAAATTGTTTTTCACTTCCTAGATGTTAAATCAGAAGACACATTTTAATAAAACCATGTTTATTAAACCATACTGTTGTAGTAATTTTAATTTTAAATTCATTGATTTATCCATTATTTATTTGAAATAATTTATTATTTTTGAAACTTAGGAGCAAATTACCCGGTTTTTATTTCAAAAATCTTGTTGAATGATAATTTATTTTTAACCCTTAGAAAACCTACATATAGCTTGAGTAACTCAAAAATGGTATCAAGGAACTGGGTACTACTAATAATATCATATATTCGTTTACGAAGAAGGGTAATAGTTATGAGAAGTGTTTATCATCCGAACACATGTCCTGCAAATTTTAGTCACTTTCGAATAACTCGAACTAGTTAATCAAATGAAAAAAATACTTCTTTCAAATCCCTTTTTGAAACAATATTATATACATATTTCCAACTAAATAGTTTTTAACAAAATATAAATATCATCTACTTGCTTTGGATTCATTCGGATTCGAACTCGTTTGATTATACAATGAGAAAGAGAATAATTTACTAAGTGCCCTTCACATCCACTGAAGCAAACATCCGATTGTCACATAGAAGATTATTCCGATCATCAAAAAATAGATTGAGACTCATTCCTCAAACTATCCAAAGAAAAATCTTACTCTCAAATTTCCTTTCAAATTATTTATACCTTAATGTATTTTTAAGTAAGATTATTACTACTTTTCCAAGAATCGTTTGAAAATTTATCAACGGCACTGGGATTTAAATTTTCTAAAAAGTCATCTTATTTCCAAAATATATTTTATAATTCTAATTTATAAAGATTAACTTTTTTAAAATCATCTAAAATATTTCTCTTAATAAACACCTTTAATTAAAATCAAATTTTAACCCAACATTATCACCAAACGACTTATAGTCAAACTGTGAAACTTAATTCACAAGTTGCTCGATTCAATGTTCCTACAAATTCTATCTACCCATCGTATACTTAAAAGGAAAAAAGCTACTAATAGATTAGAAATTAGTCAATGCCCAAAAATGGACGAGCATGACTTAGTTAAATCCTATATGATAATAATTTAATATTATCAACTCCTAACAACAATCACATCATATATAGCTATATTTTTTTTTAAACCATTCCCTTATCTATATATAATGGGAATACCCCTAAATGAAGCTTTTGATATTACGCAATTAACCCTGTAACATTCAACTATAACGAAGGGATATTTTGGTCAATCCCTATACCTCTCACCCACGTTTCCATATATTCTCCTAAATTTAACCCAAACCTCTCCAGATACCCAAACATTTTGCAGTTTTTTCCTTTTTTCCTCATTTTTCACAACACTAATCGTCGAATTCGAACTCTAGGGTTCATGCTATGGGACGAGGCGTAAAGAGGGAGGTGGCAGCATCGAAATCGACTCGACATGAATTATATGAGAGCACAAGGCTGAGATCGAGATACCTGCTTGTTAACCCTTTAATTAGTGGTAGGTTTGTATTTATTTTTGTTGCAGTATTTATCCCTTTTCCACGATTTTCAAACTCAAATCCTTGGATTCGAACTCTAGGGTTAAAGAGGGAGGTGGTAGCGGGAATTGGAGAGGATGATAAAAGCGGTAACGATGAATCGACTAGACATGAATTATTCGAGAGGACATGGCTGAGATCGAGATACCTGGCTGTTAACCCTTTAATTAGTGGTAGGTTTGTCTTTATTTTTGTTTGCAGTTTTTATCTTTTTTCCACGATTTACAAACTCAAATCCTCGGATTCGAACTCTAGGGTTAAAGAGGGAGGTGGCAGCAGGAATTGGAAAGGATGATAAAAGTGGTAATGATGAATCGACTCGACATTAATTATACGACATGACAGTGCTATGATCGAGATACCTAGGTGTTAAGACTTTAATTATTGGTTGGTTTGTAATTTTTTTTCCATATTGATTTATCTGTTAAGGTTTACAATATTGTCGGTTTCAGTTTCCAAGTACTCACTAATGAACCGTTATTAATTATTTTGTTTGAATTGTCTTTTAATCTATTTGACTGCATTCTACGATCAAAATTTACTGCATTTTACGGTGAATGAAGTATTTGACTGCGAATGAAACATTTAAATAAGAAGGAAGTAAATTTGCATTTTTTGATGCATGTAGACAAACACATTTTTTTGCACTCTTTACCATTAATCCTTGACTTATATATTAGGTAATAATCTTACATATCTATATTATATTTATGTACAACAAGCCTTGATTAGGACGGCTATTCATATATGACATATCAGTTGACGACATCTATAGAGTAATTGGTTTTAAGTCACTGCATCATCTTATAAATAGGTTTATAATGTAGGTATCACATATAGATGAAAATTAATGATAGATATATTTAATTAAATATTCTATCCAAATTTTTTGTATAATATTTAATTACTGCTCATTTTGATCTTCTATTCATTAATTGTTGTTGCTTATTATATTGTAACTATTGATTGTGTGGTTGTAATGAATCAGATATATAAGTATTTTCTCATTTAATTTTGTTAAATTTCTTAGTAACATACAAAGAATTCGCAAATAACAGCAATGCAAAAGATTGTTACGTGGCTAAGTCAATAGTTAGTTATTATGATGAGTAATATTGAGTTGTTCAAGGGTTGTAGGAGAGTTTATGTTCCAACTAATTGTAACAAAAAGAGAAGCGTTTGATCAATCTTTCTTAAAATTGTATCATCGGGAAAAGTTACGGAAATATACGAATTATTGAGTTCAAAAGAAAAAATTTCATGAAATTAAAATATCAATACATTTTCTCACATTTCTATTCATTTTTCCACTTTCAAATTTTTTCATGATAACAGTTTTTGAATTTTGTAATTTTGATGCAGGGGTTGTATACCGGAGTAGTTATTTTGTTTGCTACCAAAGGGAAGAGCTCGCATGTTTTGGTGTATAGTGAAGATTTGTTCTTTTTGTATCTTCTCCACGTTTTATATTTAATTCTTGGTAAGTTTGGTTTTTCATTCATTATTAGAAGTTGTTCTTAGTTGAATTTAGTACTGAGAGAGACTGGGAATTCAATTTAGTGTTGGAAAATGTATTACTTCTTTATACAGTGTAACTGAGTTGTTGCCTGAATTTGTATTGGAGTTGTTATGGTTACGTTGGACAATAAAACTAATTTCATTTTTTTCATCCTTTGAATTATCTTTTTTGAGAGCCTAATTTCTGATTATTTTTTTCTCTTCTTCTTGAATTAGTTTATATGTTTATATAAGACTTCATCTTTGTTCATCCCTAACATCTTTTTTGTTTAAAGTTGCAAGATTTTATTACCATTAAATTAATGGATGTTTGTCTCATTTCTAATTTTCATGATTATGATTTCAGGTAAACAAAAAGCATATCCTCCGCAATTTTGCAACCATTATGTGCTTTGGGGTAGTTGGGACACTTATCTACTTCATAGTTTCTTTTGGTAAGACCTCAATTTTAGGTGTTTTTTCTGTGCAACTATTGTTACTGTGTTGTTTATATCAGGGAAATGATTTCTAAGTGAAATCCCTGACTATAGTGTTGTTATATAACTAATTTGGTACAACCAATTTACGGTGCTCTACTTCATCTATGTGCATTCGTATAGCTGAATGAAATGTGCAAACAAACTAAAAAAAGGATTGGATATTTAATATAGACTATACTAAACATGTAGACTATCTATTAATCTGCTCCTCCGTTAAGCAAACCTCGAATACATTATTTAACTCATCAATACAGTACATACAAAATTATAATATCAATACATTTCCACACATTTATATTTTTTTTCACAATTTCAATTTTTTTTTACTCATATCAAATATTCTTTTAGTAAATTTGATTATATTATGTATTCTTTTTGGACAAATATTAAAATATTTATTGCAAAGGTTAAAATGAATAAAATGTCTTATTACTTTTAAATTTGTAGAGGGAATTAAAGATAAAGATTAATATGAGTGAACAACATTCTCATTTCACATATACTTCAAAATTTATACATGCATTTTTTTATTCATTTTTCCACTTTCAAATTTTTTCATGATAACAGTTTTTGAATTTTGTAATTTTTATGTAGGGGTTGTATACAAGAGTAGTTATTTAGTTTGCTAATAAAGGTAAGAGCACGCATGTTTTGGTGTATAGTGAAGATTTGTTCTTTTTGTATCTTCTCCACCTTTTATATTTAATTCTTGGTAAGTTTGGTTTTTCATTCATTTTTAGAATTTGTTCTTAGTTGAATTTAGTACTGAGAGAGACTGGGAATTCAATTTAGTGTTGGAAAATGTATTACTTCTTTATACAGTGTAACTGAGTTGTTGCCTGAATTTGTATTGGAGTTGTTATGGTTACGTTGGACAATAAAACTAATTTCATTTTTTTCATCCTTTGAATTATCTTTTTTGAGAGCCTAATTTCTGATTATTTTTTTCTCTTCTTCTTGAATTAGTTTATATGTTTATATAAGACTTCATCTTTGTTCATCCCTAACATCATTTTTGTTTAAAGTTGCAAGATTTTATTACCATTAAATTAATGGATGTTTGTCTCATTTCTAATTTTCATGATTATGATTTCAGGTAAACAAGAAGCATATCCTCCGCAATTTTGCAACCATTATGTGCTTTGGGATAGTTGGGACACTTATCTACTTCATAGTTTGTTTTGGTAAGACCTCAATTTTAGGTGTATTTTCTGTGCAACTATTGTTACTATGTTGTTTATATCAGGGAAATGATTTCTAAGTGAAATCCCTGACTATATTGTTGTTATACTATTGATTTGGTACATCCAATTTACGGTGCTCTACTTCATATATGTGCGTTCGTATGGCTGAAATGAAATGTGCAAAAAAGTCAAAAAAGGATTGGATATTTAATATAGATTATACTAAACATGTAGACTATCTATTAATCTGCTACTCCGTTAAGCAAACCTCGAATACATTATTTAACTCATCAATACAGTAAATACAAAATTATAATATCAATACATTTCTACACATTTCTATTTTTTCCCAATTTCAAATTTTTTTGACTTATATCAAATATTCTTTTAGTAAATTTGATTATATTATGTATTCTTTTTGGACAAATATTAAAATGTTTATTGCAAAGGTTAAAATGAATAAAATGTCTTAATACTTTTAAATTTGTAGAGGGAATTAAAGATAAAGATTAATATGAGTGAACAATATTCTCATTTTACGTATACTTCAAAATTTATACATGCATTTTTTGACTTTGCCAAGTTATGGTCAAGAAGATGCAATCCACTAATATGTTACTTTCATTTCCTAACTTACTAATAAATTTTGCTTCCTTTTTGCAGCCTTTGGAATCATTGATGTCCGTCGTCTCAAAATTAGTGTTAGATGATGCCTTCACTTTGAAATCCTTACAAGGCAAACATGAAGGAGGGTTAGTCCAAAATATACATTTGGCATGCTTTGCTACTGTGAGCTATTTATGGTGTTTTTCACTATGGTTTCATTTATTTGTTGGCGTTCTTTAGTTTTGGTGTGAATTGCTCCCTTTATTTGTTTTTTACTGTGATTGGCATCATTCGATGAGCCTCAAGATATATGATTTCAATCTTTAGATCTGCACTCATATTGTTTTGATGTGTAACTATTTTAGATGTTGGATTTGTAACTTACTCTATTTATTAATAAATCTCTGAATGTTTTTTCAATAGTTTGCTGCAACTATTATGTGTTACGGTTGAAGTATGCTATTTAAACAAATAATCTTTCAGTTCAAATTATTTAAGCTTCGTTGGGACTAATGTGCCTTGCTCTGTCATGTTACAAAAAGGGTTTTAGTGAAGTATTTTGTATCAATGTGTTGGTTCTGTCAGTTTAAGGGCTGTGTTGTAACAGGGAGAATACATATTCACATAACTATGTGTATTTGCAGTTGTGTTTGGGTAAGTGTGTGGGTTGCGTGTGTTGCCAATGCAACGAAGGTTTGTATATTATATGCGTACACGTCTGTCATTTGTCCTTGCTAGGGGTTGCGTGGTAACGCATGCTTTGGTACAAGAGTAGGTCTTCCATTTGTTTTTTGTTTGTCAGAAAAAAAAACAATAGAGTTAATGACGGAATACAGCTAATAAATAGTAGCCATCACTCTGACTGTCAGACAACATAACCAGGTCCTTCTACGTAGAGCAACCTTTTGTTTTTAAGCAATTCAGAAAAATTGAATAACTCAATACATCTAATACATAGTAGCCATCATGCCGACTGTCAAACAAAGCAAGTCCACAAGCTTCTACTTATTGGCCTACTATATTGGCATACACGTTTTACATATAGATGAAAATGGCAACCACACGTACATTAATACAACTAGGCTGTTGTGTACAACCTTACCCTTGAATTGAAATGGTTGATGTGATCCATTGCTAACGGTACAAAGCATATTTTTGACGGAGTCCAATAATACCTGCTATAGTTTCTCATCTCTTACCCATTCAAACCATATTTTACTATTACTCACACGTTGTCTTTCTATATATAAGTAAATTGTTCAGTTTTATATTTTCACAGTACAATTATTTTCTAAGCTAACCAAACAACCTCATATTGAACTTTACTGAATTGCTTTTATATTGTTCGGTTTATTGTAATGGCTGAAATACAACGAGAAAGACGACGTGAGAGCCAATGGCCTAGACGTGAACATGCAAGAGAGCAAACTATTTCAAATAGAAGGTCCCAATCAACTAAAAGCTCTCATTTGAGTCAACCAGGTATTTTTTTAATTATTACAATTTTACCTACAGCTAAATCTAAACGTCCTACAGACTACAATTTTATCGCCATTCTACGATCAATCACTACCATTTTCGCAACTAATCCTTCTGCTAGAGTTAAACATGCAAGCCTTTGTTTCATTACTGTTGTACGTTATCCATATATAATATGAATAGTTAGTGTTGAAGCTTTTGAAATTATCGTTGTAACCTTCCAATATTTTGAAAGATAACTTATTGACTTTGACATATTTGTGTAATTATATAACAGTCGCAATAGTCTAATATATTAAAGCTGGAAACATATGTTGCAATGCTTATGTTAGTTCATTATTTTATGCATTAAATGCGTTTGTTTCCTCAACATACTCAAGACTGTAGATAAATTTGACAATTTCAACTTTTGACCTTTCCAATTTTGTACACTATGTTAGATCCAAAAAATACCCAGCTTGCTATAAATACTACCCATTATTCCATTCAACGAATAGTAATCATGCTTTAGTTCTCCTACTATATTTCCTTCTCCTACATTTTCTTCTAACCTGCTTTTTTCTTACAATTTTCAAACCATCATTTCCAAGGCAATTCACTTTTCTCCTACTTCCCTTGCATATTGTTTATGAAATAATAAGTTTTCCATTTTTTAATTTACTCACAGCATATTCTGTTCATTATTAAAACCTTCATTTGAAAATTTTGATTTTACTAACATACCCTTCTTTTGAAATTCATTTGCCGATGCCCACGTTGTAATTAATGAAATTTTTTGCAATTACGAGTCAACCCATATCAGAATACAAAATAAAAAGAATAATTACCACATATGTCTTTATCGCTACTATAACCCACTTTATCATTTTGTTCTCCCATGTTTTACAAATCGTGTTTTATAACTACTCAAAATTTACATTTTCAATCAATCAATGGCTGCTACTCTTAAGTCATAATCAAATCAATCTTCATCCACATCACTTCTTTAATCCACTGGATTTTTTCTTTCTCCCGTAGGCCTTCTCCTTTACCAACAGCCTAAACCTTTAACACTCACTACTATCCTTTTGCTTTTGATTTCATTAATATAAAATACGAAGGTGGAACCCTCTCTATTAGATCCGTGATGGCTCAATGGATTATTCTGGATGAGGTTTTAGTTTGACAGTTAACGGTTTATTATGTTATGTAGAATGTGCTAAAGGAACTATTTTTCATGCACTGGATTGAACGAGGAGGAGATTATAGATAAAAAAACACTATATTAGCTTTTGATAACATCTATCTAATATCTGTTTTAAACATATTCATCTAACTTATACTATGTAATTAACCTTTGATTTTCATTACATAATTGGTTAAATAAAATTAAATCTACATATACGGTCAAATATTGGGTGCGCTGGAAACAATGAAAAACATAATGTTAGGACTAAGCTAAAGTTATTTCTACTTACTGCATGCAACTCAATTTTCCTGTACATTAAGTCATTGCTGAGAAAAAAACTATCAGCCTCCTGTTTGTTTACAAACAAACCGCAACTTAAATTTAGAACATTAACTCATTGATTTTAAGTTCTTTTGCACACAACAATTTTAAAGCTTGCGACTGGCTTAATATAGTTAAAATTGCACACATCCCATAAAGTCTTAATGAAAATAATACACGTGAAGACTTCACTCACAATACACTGCCAGGCACACATACATTTAACCTGTCACGGCAAATTAAGTTTACACTGATTGATATGGATAAACTAAAAAGAAAAAGAAACATAACTTCATTTCATGCATTTAACGAATATAGGTAGTCCTATATTGCACACGAATCATCTAATTACAATACACCTTTGTCCTTACTTCCATAAACCAGAGATAGTACGATCATCTCAAATAGTCGGTGACCCAAAATTTTGATTTAATGGTCAAAATTACAGTAATATGATGTTTGGCATTTTATACATATGCCCTTATGCTATTGTATGATGAAGAGTGTGTAAGGCTTGCGCTTTAGTTGGCACAGTCCACACCATGCATTTGCTTTGAAATGCGTGGAAAATATTAAAAAAAACTGTGTTATGATTGCATTACAACATATAGCTTATGAACAAAGAGATTTGTTGTCAATTTGACAGCTCATTAGAGGTAAAAATGGGTTGAAAGGTACATTATGGATCATGGCTGTAGTTAGGGATACTACATGACAACGTGGCTACAAAACATTTGTAATCTAACAAAATTAAAAATGATATTTTAGACATATCAAACGCTTCATTTTCTACTCTCTTTATAATTACTTTCACCTGCATATGGTATAATGGAGTGTATAATGGACCTAAGGCAACAAAAATCAAATTGAAATAAATATAAGTAATATAAATTAATATTTAACAAAGTTGAAGTTTATTTTTCATTTACTGTTTGAACTACATATTATACAAAAGAACATGATTCAAACTATATACAACATTTATTATTTCTTTTAGGACAATCAGCCACAGAAGAAAAAGGACAATCAACTCAAACACGTACAAGGCCAAGGATTCTACCATCTGATGTTGCCGGTAATTTTTTTTAACTTAACTACTCAATTTGTGACGCCCCACCTCTATACCCACGCTAGCCAAGAACACTACGGTGTAGTGCTGTCAACTAGCACGGAGAATAAGGCTGTTGAGGAGCGACCATCTATGTAATTGCCTTGTGCGAGCACCGATATGTCAGATAATAAAAGGAAACCCGACATACCGACACAAACTCAAAGCTACTACACAGTGGCTATAATAGTTTAGGACAATAGATATAAAAATAACACAGATAACATAAATGCGGAATGAAGATGGAACGAAAAGTCTCATATATACAATAACTGATATCAGTTACAATACATTTGACACAATACAAATGATACAACTACAATTGTCGACTCAAGAAGTTATATATACAAGTACATTATCGACTAATATACATGAATACATTATCATCTTAAAACAGACACACTGACTACTTCAACAGGACGAAGACCACTTCAAATGATATAAAAAGTCTTCATAGCTCTAGCAGCAACCCAAAGCTAGAAATCTACAACCTGTAAATACTCGGTCTGACCCGAGTATTACATTCAAAAGAAAATAATACTCGGATCAGTCTAATTCAAAATCAGTTATTAGAGCATAGAAGCAATAATAATCAATCTCAATATAGATGACAGTCACAGAAATCTCGTATATCCAACTCTCGATACGAGAATTGGATAACGGCAGATATAACACTAAACAGTGTTTCTCCACAAAACAGAAATCCAAAGCAGTTTAAGCAATTGAAATGTCAATTTAAAAAGATCAATGCTAATTGGCTGCAGTACACGCTAACGTGTACTGCCTCGCCAATACAGCCTACGAATTACGCAACAGGTCAATGAATTAAGAATGAAAGAAATATCAATTAAAATCTGCCAATTCGGTGTGGCTGCAGTGCACGCACGCATGCACTGCCTCGCCACAATAGAATATAAAGTCGCCACAACTCCAGGTATTTACAGCAACTAATAAGTCGAAAATCAAAATATCCAACCCAGAATGGTCAGAGGAACCACAGTACAAAGTGGTGAAAGCAAACTGAGATGGCAACATGAATCTACATAAAGGGATGCCATCCAGAGATAAACGAGTATGTGTACCTAAATAAGGCCGCAGCAACGACTAAATCATTTAAGCATAAGAATGCAAGTGGAATGTCACTGAGAAGGAATGTTTAGTATACATATAAATCAATTTCATATGTACAACAAACATAAAAGACTACTCAGCAATGCAAGTGGATGACAGTCTCAAGCAACAGCAACTATGCATGTTCGAACGGAGCAGACGTTCAAATAAAGCAAAGAGATGGCAAAGTGACAGTGGATCAAGTAAACAACACAAGTGCAGCTATAGTGAACAAGTACAAGACAAGTTAGCAAAGTGCAGATACAAGTAAAGTGCACAGTGTTCCAGATCCAAACAACATGAAAGTACAAGGGCAGTTGAACAAGAGCAAGTGCATCTCTCCTAAATGTACATAAATATTTGCAACAAAATGGTGCAACATGAACCAACAGTGTGAAAAAGGTTCGAACTCATGTCAGTGCACAAATTACTACACTAACATGCAAAATGAAACCGAGATTTGACTGTCTAAACCAATCCAAAGAAATGAACTGGTAGGAGCAAAGACAGTACGCAAGTCAAAGATTAGAGACCAGTGCACCAGACAGTTGTGATTCAACAACTAACATGAAGTGTGGATACGAAATGATGCAAATGAAGTGCATAAGCACAACCGGGTCCAAATAGTAATTACATAAGGAGATAGACCAGATCAGTACATATGCAATATGGATATGTAAGCCTACACTTTTAACATGTACAGCTTCAATGAAATGATCTAAAACAACTAAGGAAGTTCTCTAAGTCAATGGTAATACACTGAGATGCAGACTAGTCTGGAAATCACTCAGAAATGAACACAAAAATAGTCAGACTTGAGGACACAATGTCTACAGTCATAAGTGATACTAAGTGCAACAAGCAGTAGCATGCAAGAGCAGACCACCAAGGCAAAGCCTTAACATCAGATCTGAAACAAAGTTAGTGAATGAACATAGATAAACCAAGCAGTGACAGTGCCAGAATCACAGAGTCAAATTCAAATCCAGGCAATACTAAGTTCGAACAAAGGCTAAGTCAATAAAGTATATTCAGTTCGAAATCAATGTTGAAGCTACAAAGAAAAGGGTCAATTTCAGGTATCAAAGCAGCTGATCAAACATGTACACGTGAATGGCAAAAGAATTACACAATGAAGCATGAATGCTACAGGGAACACGATGAAGACTACACAAATAAGCTCAGCTAACACATCAAACCAAGGTCAAACCCAAGTCTCAAAATAGGTTCAACTCAAGGCCAATGAACATCAAAAGTTCAACCGGAATGGTATCAAATTCAATACAACATGGTACAACAGCAAAACGGGGTAGTTCAGGTATCACCGTTGAGAATAAGGCACGGTACCAAAACAAAAGGCAAAGGCCCAAAACATAGGAACGGTCAGAACCACTATCAAAGCAATGGTGACCACTAACTATAAGACAAAGTCATGAAATTTCCTTCACACAATCAAGTGACAGAAGTTAGTGGGTGTCCGAGATAAAGCAATGGACAATGTAATTCGACAGTAAGCCATAAAACCGAGACAACTCACGAAATCCTTCAAAGCCAAGGAAAACAACGGCCATACCAAAAATCGAAGAAATCATTGATCATTTCAAAAATTCAAAACGAAGATCGCGTGGCAGAGCAAAAACAACAACATTGAACGAAATCGAACAAGTCGAGAAACCTGAACCATCACAATTCAAAAACCATATACGAATGAAAACGAGGGGTTCAAACCCAAATTAAGCGAACCATCAATTACTAAATCACTTAAATCCCAAGTCACGAAAATCGAACACACGAACGAAGTCAAGATAATCACGTAACAGTTCGAATTAGATGTGAGTTTAACTCACCTTGTTTGAAGCGGAGACGAACTCGAGAGTAGGAGTCGCAAGCACCAACATCACATACGGCATAGATCCATCGGGTTCAAATAAGCCAAAATCAGCAAAGCAAAAGGAGCAAAGTACATGCCGAAATCACAGAGGAACTCGATCCAAATTGAAGAGCCGTGAGCAAATCAGAGAATATTGAAGTCTACTATCGAGCGGCGCTTCAATTTGTACAAGCCTCAATTCCAGATTCGAAGGCGACAGAGGAACGAAAGCCTTAGCAAGCATCGAAAGAACGAGCGAGGCCAAGCCCTAAAATTTCTCAGATCGAAGAAAAATAATCACCGCCATTATCTTTTCAGAGCAAAAAGGAACGAGTTAGAGAACAAAAGAAATAGGGCCGGCTGGTCTAGATGATTATCACGGCAACAATGAGTATGGGCCACAATAGTTCTCTTTAAAGCTCGTTTCCATAATACGAAATTTTATTAAAAGAATTTCTACTCGATATAGAAACTCTACCAACCATTTTATAAAAGAACTTCAAATTGATTTTTGATTTCAATAAAAATTTACGAACGATTTAATCACCTAATGGCGATAATTAAATGCTACGAATTTGTGGGTTGTTATAGACTCCCCTCCTTAAAGAAATTGCGTCCTCGCAATCATAAAGAATAAATGGGCAAAAGGTAACAACCATAAGAACAAGGCAATGTCGAATGCATAAGCAAAGCAAAGGTCAATATGGAAGTAACGGATAAAAATCAAAAGGTTCGATTGCTTAAAATCAAAAGAATCAACATCGAGGGGATCAAGGAATCAAAATCAGACGACTATCAAAAGCAAGAATCAATCGAGTTCTAGCAATTGAAAGAAAAGGAATCAGAGCAGAAATCACGTACTGCACGAATTGAATGTGAGTAAATCAAATTACTCACCTGAATCGACAGAGAAAAAGACGAAGCTCAAATCTCAAAATCGCAAATATTCAATCATCAAAAATGATAATCGAATTTCACGAATATCTAATTATCAAAAACGATAATCAGAAACATAAACATTCGATTAATCAAATCGAAAAAAATATTTAATTATCTCAGACGATAATTAAATTTCACAAATATCTGATTATCAAAAACAATAATCAGAAATCACAAATATTCGATTATCAAATCGAGAAATATTTGATTATCTCAAACGATAATCAAATTTTACAAATATCTGATTATCAAAAACGATAATCAGAACCACCAATATTCGATTAATCAAATCGAAAAATATTTAATTATCTCAGAATATAATTAAATTGGAAAATATTTAATTATCACAAATGATAATCAAATTTCACAAATATCTGATTATCAAAAACGATAATCAGAAACACAAACATTCGATTAATCAAATCGAAAAATATTTTTTTATCTCAGACGATAATTAAATTTCACAAATATCTGATTATCAGAAACGATAATCAGAAATCACAAATATTCGATTATCAAATCGAAAAATATTTAATTATCTCAAACGATAATCAAATTTCACAAATATCTGATTATCAAAAACGATAATCAGAAACACAAACATTCGATTAATCAAATCGAAAAATATTTAATTATCTCAGACGATAATTAAATTTCACAAATATCTGATTATCAAAAACGATAATCAGAAATCACAAATATTCGATTATCAAATCGAAAAATATTTAATTATCTCAGACGATAATCAAATTTCACAAATATCTGATTATCAAAAACGATAATCAGAAACACAAACCTCCGATTATCAAAAACGATAATCAGAAGTCGTAAATATTCAATTAACGAGTCCGGAATTAACCGAAGTAGTAAAAGTATGGTTCCATACTCCTTACTTTTGCTAAATCGTTTAAATCTCTTTATCGTTTCCTTGAAAGTGCAGAATTGTGTGTTTAAAAAAATAACATTTCACATTCTCAAACGGACAAGTCCGGAATTAAGCGAATCAGTAAAAGAAAGGGATCATAGTCCTCGATTTCGCTGAAACGTTTAAATCGCTTCCTCATTCTTTTGAAAATTGTAAACTGTAAAAATTTTGAAAACAATTTTAATTTATATTTTTGAAACAACTTTTAAAAATAACGAATTTTGAAAATACGTGATTAAATTAGCAATATCAGTGTTGCGGGAGAACCGCTTGTAAATCTATTTCGAAATTGACGGTTACTGAAGTTAACACGTCAAAATTTCATCGAAATAACTGGCATCAAAATATAATACCAAATGAATTTTCATTCATCAAAAATGTCACAAGAATCTTCTCAAAGATAAAAAAGGATGTCATACCCTAAACTTGTATTCATAACAAGTCAATAACACATGAATTCACCAATGCACAAAAATTGATAAACATATCAATAGAAATCACGAAAATTGGTGAAGCACAAAATTCCAGAAATCATCACAAGAAATCCAGAAAACACATAAATAAGGGGGGGAGGCCTAACACATGAATTGGAGCATGAAAACTCACCTACGCGTAAACACATGACGAGAAGCTATCTCATGGAAGCTATCCATTAAATTTTCACACAGGAATGGCCCGAAGACCGTAGGGTGCTACCCTAGAAATGTGATGGCGAAACATCACATGATCGGGGTATAGTCTCCCACGTAGACAAAGAGATATGCAATGGCGAAACATCACATAATTGGGGTATAGTCTCCCCGTAGACGAATGTGATGGCGAAGCATCACATGATCGGGGTATAGTCTCCCCGTAGACGAAGAAATATGTGATGGCGAAACATCACATAATCGAGGTATAGTCTCCCCGTAGACGAAGAAATATGTGTGAGACGAAATCACACAAAGAGTATCCAGACAACCCTCAAAGCCCAAGAGATATGTGTGAGACGAAATCACACCGATGAGGCCTAGTCTAACCGTGCAATATGTGTGAGACGAAATCACACACTGGTGTCTAGACAATCCTCAAAGCCCAAGAGATATGTGTGAGACGAAATCACACCGATGAGGTCCAGTCTAAATCATAATATGTGATGGCGAAACATCACATAATCGGGGTATAGTCTCCCCATAGACGAAGAAATATGTGATGGCGAAACATCACATAATCGGGGTATAGTCTCCCCATAGACGAAGAAATATGTGTGAGACGAAATCACACAAAGAGTATCCAGACAACCCTCAAAGCCCAAGAGATATGTGTGAGACGAAATCACACCGATGAGGCCTAGTCTAACCGTGCAATATGTGTGAGACGAAATCACACACTGGTGTCTAGACAATCCTCAAAGCCCAAGAGATATGTGTGAGACGAAATCACACCGATGAGGTCCAGTCTAAATCATAAAAATGATCGTCATGATCATAAAGAAAGTGTCAATTACACTAAGCTAGTAAATATAAGAGTTTAGCTTCATGTCCCATAACCACTTGCTTAACTCAAATATTTACGAACAGATTGTAAATCTCCACTAGGAAATTGTCACAAAAAGGGTTCAATCGAGCAAGTCCAAGAGCTAACCGACGAAGTGAACGCAAGCGTTTCATACCACTCGTTTTACTAAGTCGTTTAAATCGATTTCTCATTCGAGTGAAGTAAAGGCTTGTATATACTAATAGATTGGAAAACAGTTTTATAAACGAGTTTGATATTGAAAATCGAGTTGAAATCGTTTTAATGAAAAAGTTTTGATATTTAATACTAGTATAGGAAACCTTTATATTTTGAAGTGACAAATCACAAAAATGATTGTAGAAACAATCAATCACAAGAATTCACATACAAAGATGTGAATAGAATCCAAAGAAATCGATACTGAATTCATCAAAGTAGGAATACCCAAAAATTCCAGAAATAGAAGTTATCAAAACCGACAAAGGTGATAACAACTAATTAGAAAAGAAGAATCGATTATCGACTGGAAAAACAAAGCAAAACGAGTAGAAATGCATAAATGACTTCAACAAAAGTAAGAATCAAGTCAATGTCGAAGTCAACAATTAATAGCCGCAGTCGAGTACAAAATGATTCAATATCATCAAAGAATCCAACGGCAAACAAAATCAGAGTCTTAAAAATCAAGAAATTAGCAATTTCTCAAAAACAAAGTGACCGAAGTCGAAGGGAAATCCAGATGAGGAAAACACAAAAGAACAAGTTCAAAATTGCTGAGATTCGAACAAAATCAACATCGGCTAAATCAATTCAGAGCCGAAAACACAAGAATAAGCGTTAGGAATTCATACCTAACAGTCAAAAATAATCATATGTAAAGATGAGAGATAAAACATCGACAAATAGTTGTAACACATGCTCCATCTAAGTTATGTTTTATAATTGTCCTAAACCTCAGGCTCTGATACCAAGCTGTGACGCCCCACCTCTATACCCACGCTAGCCAAGAACACTACGGTGTAGTGCTGTCAACTAGCACGGAGAATAAGGCTGTTGAGGAGCGACCATCTATGTAATTGCCTTGTGCGAGCACCGATATGTCAGATAATAAAAGGAAACCCGACATACCGACACAAACTCAAAGCTACTACACAGTGGCTATAATAGTTTAGGACAATAGATATAAAAATAACACAGATAACATAAATGCGGAATGAAGATGGAACGAAAAGTCCCATATATACAATAACTGATATCAGTTACAATACATTTGACACAATACAAATGATACAACTACAATTGTCGACTCAAGAAGTTATATATACAAGTACATTATCGACTAATATACATGAATACATTATCATCTTAAAACAGACACACTGACTACTTCAACAGGACGAAGACCACTTCAAATGATATAAAAAGTCTTCATAGCTCTAGCAGCAACCCAAAGCTAGAAATCTACAACCTGTAAATACTCGGTCTGACCCGAGTATTACATTCAAAAGAAAATAATACTCGGATCAGTCTAATTCAAAATCAGTTATTAGAGCATAGAAGCAATAATAATCAATCTCAATATAGATGACAGTCACAGAAATCTCGTATATCCAACTCTCGATACGAGAATTGGATAACGGCAGATATAACACTAAACAGTGTTTCTCCAAAAAACAGAAATCCAAAGCAGTTTAAGCAATTGAAATGTCAATTTAAAAACATCAATGCTAATTGGCTACAGTACACGCTAACGTGTACTGCCTCGCCAATACAGCCTACGAATTACGCAACAGGTCAATGAATTAAGAATGAAAGAAATATCAATTAAAATCTGCCAATTCGGTGTGGCTGCAGTGCACGCACGCGTGCACTGCCTCGCCACAACAGAATATAAAGTCGCCACAACTCCAGGTATTTATAGCAACTAATAAGTCGAAAATCAAAATATCCAACCCAGAATGGTCAGAGGAACCACAGTACAAAGTGGTGAAAGCAAACTGAGATGGCAACATGAATCTACATAAAGGGATGCCATCCAGAGATAAACGAGTATGTGTACCTAAATAAGGCCACAGCAACGACTAAATCATTTAAGCATAAGAATGCAAGTGGAATGTCACTGAGAAGGAATGTTTAGTATACATATAAATCAATTTCATATGTACAACAAACATAAAAGACTACTCAGCAATGCAAGTGGATGACAGTCTCAAGCAACAGCAACTATGCATGTTCGAATGGAGCAGACGTTCAAATAAAGCAAAGAGATGGCAAAGTGACAGTGGATCAAGTAAACAACACAAGTGCAGCTATAGTGAAAAAGTACAAGACAAGTTAGCAAAGTGCAGATACAAGTAAAGTGCACAGTGTTCCAGATCCAAACAACATGAATGTACAAGGGCAGTTGAACAAGAGCAAGTGCATCTCTCCTAAATGTACATAAATATTTGCAACAAAATGGTGCAACATGAACCAACAGTGTGAAAAAGGTTCGAACTCATGTCAGTGCACAAATTACTACACTAACATGCAAAATGAAACCGAGATTTGACTGTCTAAACCAATCCAAAGAAATGAACTGGTAGGAGCAAAGACAGTACGCAAGTCAAAGATTAGAGACCAGTGCACCAGACAGTTGTGATTCAACAACTAACATGAAGTGTGGATACAAAATGATACAAATGAAGTGCATAAGCACAACCGGGTCCAAACAGTAATTACATAAGGAGATAGACCAGATCAGTACATATGCAATATGGATATGTAAGCCTACACTTTTAACATGTACAGCTTCAATGAAATGATCTAAAACAACTAAGGAAGTTCTCTAAGTCAATGGTAATACACTGAGATGCAGACTAGTCTGGAAATCACTCGGAAATGAACACAAAAATAGTCAGACTTGAGGACACAATGTCTACAGTCATAAGTGATACTAAGTGCAACAAGCAGTAGCATGCAAGAGCAGACCACCAAGGCAAAGCCTTAACATCAGATCTGAAACAAAGTTAGTGAATGAACATAGATAAACCAAGCAGTGACAGTGCCAGAATCACAGAGTCAAATTCAAATCCAGGCAATACTAAGTTCGAACAAAGGCTAAGTCAATAAAGTATATTCAGTTCAAAATCAATGTTGAAGCTACAAAGAAAAGGGTCAATTTCAGTTATCAAAGCAGCTGATCAAACATGTACACGTGAATGGCAAAAGAATTACACAATGAAGCATGAATGCTACAGGGAACACGATGAAGACTACACAAATAAGCTCAGCTAACACATCAAACCAAGGTCAAACCCAAGTCTCAAAATAGGTTCAACTCAAGGCCAATGAACATCAAAAGTTCAACCGGAATGGTATCAAATTCAATACAACATGGTACAACAGCAAAACGGGGTAGTTCAGGTATCACCGTTGAGAATAAGGCACGGTACCAAAACAAAAGGCAAAGGCCTAAAACATAGGAACGGTCAGAACCACTATCAAAGCAATGGTGACCACTAACTATAAGACAAAGTCATGAAATTTCCTTCACACAATCAAGTGACAGAAGTTAGTGGGTGTCCGAGATAAAGCAATGGACAATGTAATTCGACAGTAAGCCATAAAACTGAGACAACTCACGAAATCCTTCAAAGCCAAGGAAAACAACGGCCATACCAAAAATCGAAGAAATCATTGATCATTTCAAAAATTCAAAACGAAGATCGCGTGGCAGAGCAAAAACAACAACATTGAACGAAATCGAACAAGTCGAGAAACCTGAACCATCACAATTCAAAAACCATATAAGAATGAAAACGAGGGGTTCAAACCCAAATTAAGCGAACCATCAATTACTAAATCACTTAAATCCCGAGTCACGAAAATCGAACACACGAACGAAGTCAAGATAATCACGTAACAGTTCGAATTAGATGTGAGTTTAACTCACCTTGTTTGAAGCGGAGACGAACTCGAGAGTAGGAGTCGCAAGCACCAACATCACATACGGCATAGATCCATCGGGTTCAAATAAGCCAAAATCAGCAAAGCAAAAGGAGCAAAGTACATGCCGAAATCACAGAGGAACTCGATCCAAATTGAAGAGCCGTGAGCAAATCAGAGAATATTGAAGTCTACTATCGAGCGGCGCTTCAATTTGTACAAGCCTCAATTCCAGATTCGAAGGCGACAGAGGAACGAAAGCCTTAGCAAGCATCGAAAGAACGAGCGAGGCCAAGCCCTAAAATTTCTCAGATCGAAGAAAAATAATTACCGCCATTATCTTTTCAGAGCAAAAAGGAACGAGTTAGAGAACAAAAGAAATAGGGCCGGCTGGTCTAGATGATTATCACGGCAACAATGAGTATGGGCCACAATAGTTCTCTTTAAAGCTCGTTTCCATAATACGAAATTTTATTAAAAGAATTTCTACTCGATATAGAAACTCTACCAACCATTTTATAAAAGAACTTCAAATTGATTTTTGATTTCAATAAAAATTTACGAACGATTTAATCACCTAATGGCGATAATTAAATGCTACGAATTTGCGGGTTGTTACACAATTTCTCATTTACATTGTATTTTTGTCATTCTAATCATTCCAATGATGGTAATCATTTAGGATCGTCTGAAAATGAAGAACACATGATTACTCGATCCGCTTTCATGACAAGCTATAATTGTGGTCGAAATTTTATTGCTACACAGTATTTTCACAACCACATGCTACCTGCTCCTACCTACTGCCCATTTTGTGGCTCAAAGAAATTCTTTCATGAGACATTGGACATTTGCTGTAAGAATGGTAAAATTACCATTCAAAGACCAACAACACCTCAACAGCTACTAGATTTGTATATTGATCAAATCGAAGTTGGTACGCATTTTAGAAGTAACATAACGTCTTATAACAATGCTTTTGCTTTTACACCGATGGGTGCTAACATTGATCATAGCTTAGCAAATGCAACAGATGGAGTTTATTCATATCGTGCACAAGGCTCCGTATATCATAGCATCGATAGTTATTTACCTATGGATGGAATGAGACCAAGATATTTGCAGTTATATATTTATGATACTGACCACGAGATTGAAAATAGACAACACGATAGTGTAGCAATGAGGCCAAACCTACTTTTGATATTAAAACATATTTTAGATATCCATAATCATTTTGTACAAGTATTTCGACATTTGAGCCAGCGGGATGATATACAAAATTGTAGAATAAGAATAAAAGAGCTTGCAGTAAATAGACACATTCATGAGTTACCAACCGCGTCACAAGTAGCAGGTATCATTATAGGAGATGAAGAAGATAACAATTTGAATAATATGGACATTATAGTTCAAACAAGAAGTGGAAATTTACAAAGGGTTCAAGGTACTGAAGGGTTTTATAATCCACTACAATATCCACTTTTATTACCATATGGTGAACATGGATGGGATCTACACATACAAGACAATGGAGCCACAACAATAAGTTGTAGAGCTTATTATTCTCATCTTTTGCAGGTGAATAACATTCCATTTACCTTAACTTACTTTTATTTTTATAATCATTACTGATTTGTTTATGTGTTTAGATACGACCAACAGAGATGTCACTAATTTTGCATAGCGGTCGCCTATTGCAGCAATATGTGGTTGACAATTATGTTAAAATAGAAACTATAAGACTAAGGTACCTCCGTAACAATCAAGATACTATTAGAGCTGAATTATATCAAGGTTTACAGGATGCTCCAACTTCTGGAGAGATGACCGCCGGTTAGTAATACTTCATAAGCAATTTATTTATTATGTTTCTTTAACTTCATATGCAAAAATTATATATTGTAATTTTTTTTCATTTTACTATAACCTTTAGAAAATGTTGGTGTTCGAAAAATTCTTCCATCATCTCACACCGGTAGTCCTAGAGATATGCATAATCGATATCAAGATGCAATGGCAATAGTACGAAGGTATGGAAAACATGATTTATTTATTACTATCACATGTAATGTTAAGTGGTTAGAGATTACACAAGAACTACTACCCGGTCAACAAGCACAAGATAGACCCGAATTACCAACAAGCATATTTCGTGCAAAATTAGAACAACTAGAACACGACTTATATGAAAAAGGCGTATTAGGTAAAGTCATTGCGCATGTGGACGTCATTGAGTTTCAAAAGAGAGGTCTACCTCATTCACATATATTAATTATTCTACATGAAAATGATAAGATTAACAACCCTGACGATTATGATGCTTTAGTTAGGGCTGAAATCCCAGATAAAGATTTAGAACCAGAATTACATGCTGCAGTTGTAAAACAAATGGTTCATACTCCATGCGGTCGTTTCAACGCTAATGCCACGTGCATGAAAAATAATCAATGTAAGAAAGGATTTCCAAAGTCTTTTGCACCTATAACTTTACAAGGAAGTGATTCGTATCCGATTTATAAAATACGTGATAATGGAATAAAAGTACAAAGAGGTGGACAAATAATTGACAATCGCTGGGTCGTTCCTTATAATCCTTCTTTACTATTAAAATATGATTGTCATATAAATGTTGAAATATGCTCAAGTATTACATATGCGAAATATTTGTACAAATATGTTTATAAAGGGTCGGATCGGGTTTCTGTAAACGTATCTTCTAACACTAACGATGACGACGAAATTTATCAGTTTGTTAACGCTAGATGGATTTGTGCACCTGAGTCAATATGGAGAATATTTAAATTTCCACTAACTTCTATTTCTCCTTCTGTTATAGGACTACAAATACATCTTCAAAATGCACAACAACTACAATTTAGTGCAAACGAAAACCTAGAAACTATTTTGACTGATGAACATAGATCTAAAACAATGCTTACTGAATTTTTCACTAAGAATATTAACGATGTAAATGCACGTCAATACTTATACTACGAATTTCCTGAAAAATATTAATGGGAATATAAACATAAAGAATGGACACGTAGACGAAACAATCATAAGTTAATTGGTCGAATTTATACAATATCTCCTACAGAAGGTGATCGATTTTATTTACGATTACTTTTAAACCATGTTAGAGGTCCAACATCTTTTACGCACTTACTTAACGTTAATGGAACTCAGTATAACACCTTTAAAGAAGCCGCAGAACATAGAGGTTTGCTCGAAAATGATAATAGTATAAAGCAATGTTTACAAGATGCTTCAAACACACACATGCCCACCGCTTTAAGAAGATTGTTCGTCACAATTTTAGTGTATTGTGAGCCTTGCATGGTGCGAGAACTATGGGATGAGTTTTTACGTTATTTAATTGAAGATTATCCTTCTACGCATACCATTAACCAAAATAATATATACTTAATAAACCGATGTCTTTTCGACCTTAATAACCTCCTAAAACAATATAACAAAACTATTTTTGACTATGACATTCCTCATAACAATTTAGATTTTTCTCGCCACTATAATATTTCAACCCTTATTTTAGAAGAACAATCTATAGAGATACCACAAACTGATATAGATTATATAAATAACTTAAACACAAAACAAAATGAAGCATTTCAACTGATCATGCATTCAGTAAAAGAAAAGAATAACTCAATATATTTCATAGATGGTCCAGGAGGTACAGGAAAAACGTACCTTTATAAAGCGATTTTAGCCCATATACGAATCCAAGGCCTTATTGCTATTGTAGTTGCTACCTATGGAATTGCTTCTCTAGCGTTGCTTGAAGGTCGAACTGCGCACTCTAGATTTAAAATTCCTATCAAATTGGATTCTTCGTCAACATGTCACATTCCTAAACAATCTGATAATGCAAAACTATTGTGTTTGGCCATTGTTATACTATGGAATGAAGCAATAATGGCTCATCGTTATGCATTTGAAGCCTTCGACAGAACGTTAAGAGACCTAACAGGTATAAATACACCATTTGGTGGGAAGATTATTATATTAGGTGGTGATTTTCGACAAGTACTACCCATTGTCGTAAAAGGTACTATGGCTCAAATAGTCGATTCATGTATAGTACGATCACATTTGTGGACAAGTGTACATGTAATTCATTTAACACAAAATATGCAAGCGATCAACGATCAATCATATGCCGAATTACTTTTACGTATCAGAAATGGAACAGAACCTTATGTACAAGATGATCTTATTAAACTCCCAGATGACATTGTTATACCCAACACCAATTCAAGTTCTCTATGTCGTTTAGTTGAGGAAGTCTTCCCTACACTCCACGAAAATTTAGGTAACACTGATTATATAATGAATAGAGAAATATTAACATCAAGAAATGAAACAACAGATGAGATAAATAATACAATCATACATAAGTTTCCAGGGGATGAACATGTTTATTATTCTTTTGATAGAGTTGAAGATGATGCTACTAATTTGTATCAGCCGGAATTTCTAAACTCGCTTGCTTTAAGCGGCTTGCCGCCGCATAAACTAACACTTAAAGTAGGATCACCAATAATGTTACTTAGAAATATAGACCCAAAAATTGGATTATGTAATGGAACAAGATTAATATGTCATATCTTCTACTCAAATCTCATTGATGCAGAAATTATAGTTGATCATTATCGTGGTACAAGGGTATTTATTCCACGTATCCCCCTAAAGCCTTCTGAAAATATTAACATGCCTTTTAATTTAATTCGCAAACAATTCCCAATTAAATTATCATTTGCTTTAACAATTAATAAATCACAAGGACAAACCATTCCTCATGTTGGAATTTATCTTCCAGACCACATTTTTAGTCACGGTCAACTATATGTGGCGTTGTCTAGAGGAGTAGCACGAAACTCAACAAAAATTTTAGTACACAAAGGAAAAATTCCACGTAACAAGGGAACTCACACTAGAAATGTTGTCTACAAAGATGTTTTATTGTCATGTAATCAAAACTTAAACTGTAACGACTCGGATTTTTCGCGTTCGAAAATCGACATCCATACTTTACATCGTACTCGAATGCCATAGATTCGACCGTTCAAATCCGATTCGCCGGAGCTTATAACACACTTAAGTAAATAACAACACAGCGGAATAAAGAAATCAATGATATCATATACAACCCCAATGAATATAATATCCAGAATGATATACAACAATGATATCCATATGATACAACAATATCAGAGATATGATACAATGACAATAGCAGCGGAAAGAAAAGATAACATCAGCAGCGGATAGAAAATCTCCAATAGAATGCTCTAATCCATAGCTAGCTCCAGCTAATCCACTCAACCTGAATATCTGAGAAAACCCAACTCTAGACTGCTCGTGTGGAAAATGGTGGG
The DNA here is from genome assembly GCA_030737815.1 of Allium fistulosum. Classification (NCBI taxonomy): domain Eukaryota; kingdom Viridiplantae; phylum Streptophyta; class Magnoliopsida; order Asparagales; family Amaryllidaceae; genus Allium; species Allium fistulosum. Next base: position 414,245,445 of record CM060907.1, on the reverse strand, counting down.
CACCCAGAGTTTAGGAAGGGAACAATAAACTCCAGGTCAGTCGTGGGACTGGTGTGAGCAAACAAAAACAGTTTATCTTTAAAACAAGCAACAAAGGCTTTTAAAAATTGAAATCCACAATGCTTTTCGAAAATGAAACTACCATAAGGCCTCCCGCCACACACACAATGCAATCGCAGAATTGGAGGAGATTTCTCCTTATGATAGTCAAACATGCTTACTACGCAAAGGAAAAACTCTTTTGATATTATTACTAGTGCATAGTGTGAAAACATTTCGAAAATACTATATTAATCTTAGCCAGCATACAACATTTCATCGTATGCCTACTATAGCTACCATGTTCAATAACAGGTTACCGCCACATTCCATAGCAGGTAATACAACTAAAACCGTACAGGGTTCGTATTGTTTCTTTGGATTTCCAACAAATGATCAGGCTAAGGAACTTCCTTACCGAAATAGAAATGCCTCTGGAAAGACGCCCCAAGAACCTAACCGGATCTCTGCAAACAAAAGGCCGACGCTACCTCACGCTTTAACCAAGCTGTAACTAGGTAACTAACACACGAGTCATGTCATCCCTCGGTCGTCACCGACCTTTATCCGAGGTACCTCGATCATAAAGCAACAACCACAAAGTATAATAACCGTGCAGCATCCACATAGGTAAAATATCTGGGCTGCATACCATGATATCACCTTTTATCCAGAAGGAAATGACATACCCTAGGGGCGCTACCCCTACAAATCCTTTGTCGCAACATTCCTGTTTCGACCATTACCGGGTTGTGAGGCTCGACGAAGTCTCGTCCACAAAGCAACGCTTTTTCACAAAGCCACGCTTTTTCACAAAGCCACGCTTTTTCACAAAGCAACGCTTTTCCACAAAGCCACGCTTTGATCAACAAATGATCATCAGCACTTCGTATGCCACATTACCAAATTGGGAATGTATCACTAGTAACCATCAACTACATAACCTCTGAGCTCATACGTCTCAGAGAAGGGTGTTAAGCTAAGAGAATAAATTCTCCGCCACCAACAGAAATGTATTTGATAGAAACCAGCTTTACATCTCAAAGTGTAACGTCAGACACACATCCATACAAGTCTGTTCCGGGTTCGAACATAACCGAAGGCACTTCCGAAGAAGCCCTTGCAAATCCGGATAATTTCTAATCACGTCCGGACTTCCCATCACAAAGGGTGATAAAATCTCTATACCGGGGACCAGTCGGTGCAGAGACATTCGACGAGTTGTCCTTTCGTTTTCAAAAATATCCGGTCTTCACCACCGGTCTTCAAATGCAATCCATATACGTCGTATCACTATTCGAAATGGGTTATATGACACAAAGGTCCTCTCCCGGCTAAACCGAATAACGAGCGCAATTAAAAATCATATGGATACTGGGGTCTCAGTTAAATCACAACTTAAAGCCCAAAACTTTTCATTCAAATGGTTAAAACAAATTACCATTTCCAATCTTTTAAACAAAAAGATTCATTTCAAAAACCCTCAATGGTTTAAACAATTTCCACACCTTAATCTTTTAAACAAAAGATTTAATTCACAAAGTTAACCCCATTCACAAAGATTCATTCATAGATTTTCAAATCGATTTTCATTTCAATTTGGTTAAATCGTTAAATCTTTAAATCAAGATTTAACTTATAGCTTTCAAAACTCGTTTTCAAAGATTCATTCATAGTCTTTCAAAACAATTCTATTTTAAGTTAGATTAATTCGTCCGATCTTTGAAATCAAGGACTCATTTCATAGTTTTCAAAATATTTCAATTCCATTTCAAACTTGAAATTCTTTCAACACAAATTGGAAATCCTTTCTTAAAATGAAAGCTATTATTATTTGAAAACAAGTAGTTTTCGTTTCGGAAAAATCCAGTTATATTTACACGAGTTAAAACCCTTGAAATAAATTCAAATTTCCAAATCAATACCTTTAAAATGGTTTAACCCATATAACTTATACAGCATCTTTAATCCCTAGTTTCAAATCACAGAATTCAATTTCAAACTTGAATTCAAATTTAAAACAAATTATTTAAATTTTCAAAACTCGATTAAGTTATTCGAAATAACTTTTATCTTTGAAATTCCATTTCAAAAGCTTTTCACTTTAAACCCAAGTTTCTAATTTCAAAATCAATTGAAATTAAAATTTCAATTTCAAAAACATTAATTTTAAATCATCTGTGATTTAACCGATTTCCACGTGAAATCCATATTTGTGTGTGTATGGTGTAGTCCAGGGGTTTCACACAATAGTGCACAACATCAATCATCACCGATATATCAATATCGATAAGCGGTATAATCCACAACGCTTATCTTCATTTACAATTTCATAGATAAAATAAATTTATCAATCACAAAGGTTCATCATTACAATTCGATGTGGGTTTCGGATAACCAACTGGAATCCGACTCCCTGTCGCATCGAAGTTTAAATGCCGTTTACGGGTCAAGGGTTTTCATATTCACATAGTAATATATCACAGAAACAGAAATCACAGATCACGACATAAATCAGGATATATCACAAAGCATCACAATCAGGGATATCAAACAGTTCACATTCAATAGAATTCAAACATTCATAAGTAAGGTCAAATTTATTATTTGATAAATTTAAATCAGATTTATTACTTATGAATAAATCACTAATCCTGGTTAATTAATCATAAATAAATTCCAAATCATTTGATTTATTATCCTTTAATTTTTTTATTAATTAACCATTAATAATAAGTTAATTAACCTATAATTAATCACAAAAATTAATTAATCTTTAATCAATTATCTTAACCAACTACTAATTGTAAATTAATTAACTTTAATTATCTAATTTACAATTTTTTTTATTACAAATTAGTTAAGCACTTAATTACTAACTAACCCATCTTTAAATTTCAAATTGATTAATCTTTATCACTTAGTTAATTAAAATTACAAATTAATTAACTTTTCTTAATAAACCTTTTTAAACAATTAATAAAGATTATTTGTCTTAATTAATATTTTGAAAAACTTCCTTAAACTTTAAAATCAATTTATTTTTAACTTATAAGACTTTAATTAAATTTTTCTACATTATTGATTTTAAATTTATAAGCTTAATCTCTTCCTGGAAACAAACCCCGAGACTTCCCCTGGTATTACCCGAGTATTCACTCGGGTTTCTTCCCATCTTCCCCCGAGTCTACAAGGTCGCCTGCCTGCTTCGAGTCGAAACTCCACTTGCACGAGACCTAACCCGAGACAAGCCTTCTTCCCCAAACCAACTCCTTTTCCAGATATACGAATTTCTCGCGTGCACGTGCACACGTACCCCGATCTCCTGCGGCCACCATCGCGATCATCGGCAAGTCAACCACGATCATCTCTACCCCATCGACAACTCAGATCGTTGAACTCGAGCAAATTTCGAGATCGAGTCCTTCGATCGAAAAACTGCAATGTCCTAGTTCGTCAAAACCACCTCGTCCCGACCATCTCGACCACCAGCGACCACGTCCCCCTACCAGAACCTTCACCGTAGTCCCCTCTACCTTCCCGTTGAACCACGACGAACTCGATCACGCAACGGCGTCGAAAACGAAAATTTACAAAACCTAGAACCGATGAACCCAAAACCCTATCTTTGCTTCATCCCTAAAATTCACGCATTCGATAAATTTTTTAGCATTTTTCCTGGCTCCATTTATGTCTAAGCAAGCTTCAAACATAATCTCAGCATTCAATATTTCTTTGATTTCCAGAATTTGATCAAAAATCACATTTGGTTCAATTTGGAACTACACGTTGCACACTCAACTGAAAATCCTCATATTTGTTTTAAAAATCTTATTTTGCAGTGAGGGTTCAAATAATATTACTGAAATTAAAATCCATGGAATTCGAATTCCTGCAAAACTTATATTGTGACTGTGCAAAATTTATATTCCTGCAAAACTATATTGCTTTGCTTTGATTAATTTTTAACATGATGTATGATTAAAACAATACTTTTAAAGTTGTTTATAACCCAATTCCATAAGAAATGAGAGAGAGAGATGGGTTTGAAATTTCCATGGTTTACTCTGTAAATCAGAGACTTAGTGGAACAGGGGAGAAAATCCTGAACATAACCTTTCCAGGCAAAAGAAAATATAAGCACATCAATTTATTTACAGGCAAGAGCTTTTCATCATTCATTCAGGCATTCATACAATAAATAAATTGAATAAATCAGAGGTTTACTCATAGGCATCAAGAAATCAAAAGAGGTTAAGCTTCTAAAAATAGGAGTTGCTCACCAGAGATTGAAGCAGAGAAGAACAGAGCTGCTTCATTCGAATCAGGCTTTTATTCTTGTTTTCCCAGGCTTTGAAATGGAAAGAAACTCAGTTGAAAAAAAATGAGAAGTTGATGTATATAAAAAGAATGAGTTTGCTGGTTATAATATTTGGTACAAGGTGATGATATTTGTTTAGTACAACCAACAGAGATGTTTTCTTGTTTATTGACTGTGCATATCTCTTTGGTGGCTTGTATCTTTTGTTGTACTAAGGGGCTGACATGGTTTCCTTTTTTTATTTATTTTTAAATATATTTCGAATGATCAAAATATGGCAAGCATTTAATGCATGTCCTTTGTGTTTTCATGTGTACATACTTATCAATTTGTTTTTGTTTTTCGGCTGAAATGATGTTAAGAGGTACATATGTTACTTCTTTGTTTTGTTTATTTGCCTAGACTTATTTTCTAACAAGTTATTATTTCTTTCTTGACTATGCAGATTTGATTTCGGCTGAGATATGTATGAGATATGATATTGCATTACTTTCCTTTGCCTTGTTTATTAAGCTACAGCCTTATCCCTTCTTTCTTTAAATCATATTGTTTGAATCCATAGATATATCTTGTTTTGTTTGCTGATCCAATCTTGCTTCTTTATGTAATTTCCTTGAAGTATTTGTACATAAATATCTCTTGTTTGTATTAAGTGTGTAAGTATATTGTATTCCAATTTGTATATATTTGATTTTATTGCTTAATACAAATTCTTGTTTTGTTATATTCATTTCTATTTCTATTTCTAACTCATATATTATTATTTTACTTTAATACTTATCGTCTTGTATTTATTTCATAAATTCAAATCATTATTAACCATTTATTTACGATTTAAATTCAAGTCAAATATATATATATATACATTTACAATATTTTTAAATTGAAATGATTCATACAGAATATACTTGAATCCGGGGAAACTCGCTCCATTTTATCGATTTATTTTACTATCTTTATCCAAAAATTGATTTAATTATTAACTTAAATTAAATAAAAATCTAGGGTCGTTACAAACTTCCCTCCTTAAAAGAATTTCGTCCTCGAAATTCGCAGGCACGTAACACAGAAAGATGAAGAATGTTTAATCTAATCAAACTGAACATTTATTCTACATTTGGCTTACCAAATCAGAATATCAATAACAGATATAAGAACGAATCTATTTAACACTTCACAAAATACTCGGGTTATCCATATCTACGAAACATACAATGGCATTGATCAGTTCGAAAGGATAACTAACCATTCGTAGAATATATCGGACCCAAAGAATAGATAGATATATGGATACAATTCAAAACTTTCTAGTTTTAGAAACTAAATTATACCTATCAACCATAGCAATCAAAGCAACCAATTCATCCAAATAAACAATTTTGGCCTCTCTGGAGTTTATGTCCCATTCAAATATATCGAATTTTCTTCCTGAATCTACCAGAACCTATAGAAGAATTGAGAGGAGATAACGAACAAAATAGATTGATGGAGAAAGAATTATTTCCTTGTTGTTACAGAGTATCGACCATTTATAGTCGTATTCCCCTGTCCCCTATCTCATCCTCTTCTCGCACTCATACTCACTATCAGTAGATAGCAAGAGAATTTACTGAGGCATTCGGACGGATATCTTAGAGATTACTCATTCTAGAGTCTACTTCACTCTATCTCTAATGAGCTACTTAATGTGTTATACTCCTGAGCTAAAGTTCAACCTTAGCTCTGATACCACATGTAACGACTCGGATTTTTCGCGTTCGAAAATCGACATCCATACTTTACATCGTACTCGAATGCCATAGATTCGACCGTTCAAATCCGATTCGCCGGAGCTTATAACACACTTAAGTAAATAACAACACAGCGGAATAAAGAAATCAATGATATCATATACAACCCCAATGAATACAATATCCAGAATGATATACAACAATGATATCCATATGATACAACAATATCAAAGATATGATACAATGACAATAGCAGCGGAAAGAAAAGATAACATCAGCAGCGGATAGAAAATCTCCAATAGAATGCTCTAATCCATAGCTAGCTCCAGCTAATCCACTCAACCTGAATATTTGAGAAAACCCAACTCCAGACTGCCCGTGTGGAAAATGGTGGGCACCCAGAGTTTAGGAAGGGAACAATAAACTCCAGGTCAGTCGTGGGACTGGTGTGAGCAAACAAAAACAGTTTATCTTTAAAACAAGCAACAAAGGCTTTTAAACATTGAAATCCGCAATGCTTTTCGAAAATGAAACTACCATAAGGCCTCCCGCCACACACACAATGCAATCGCAGAATTGGAGGAGATTTCTCCTTATGATAGTCAAACATGCTTACTACGCAAAGGAAAAACTCTTTTGATATTATTACTAGTGCATAGTGTGAAAACATTTCGAAAATACTATATTAATCTTAGCCAGCATACAACATTTCATCGTATGCCTACTATAGCTACCATGTTCAATAACAGGTTACCGCCACATTCCATAGTAGGTAATACAACTAAAACCGTACAGGGTTCGTATTGTTTCTTTGGATTTCCAACAAATGATCAGGCTAAGGAACTTCCTTACCGAAATAGAAACGCCTCTGGAAAGACGCCCCGAGAACCTAACCGGATCTCTGCAAACAAAAGGCCGACGCTACCTCACGCTTTAACCAAGCTGTAACTAGGTAACTAACACACGAGTCATGTCATCCCCCGGTCGTCACCGACCTTTATCCGAGGTACCTCGATCATAAAGCAACAACCACAAAGTATAATAACCGTTCAGCATCCACATAGGTAAAATATCTGGGCTCCATACCATGATATCACCTTTTATCCAGAAGGAAATGACATACCCTAGGGGCGCTACCCCTACAAATCCTTTGTCGCAACATTCCTGTTTCGACCATTACCGGGTTGTGAGGCTCGACGAAGTCTCGTCCACAAAGCAACGCTTTTTCACAAAGCCACGCTTTTTCACAAAGCCACGCTTTTTCACAAAGCAACGCTTTTCCACAAAGCCACGCTTTTTCACAAAGCCACGCTTTGATCAACAAATGATCATCAGCACTTTGTATGCCACATTACCAAATTGGGAATGTATCACTAGTAACCATCAACTACATAACCTCTGAGCTCATACGTCTCAGAGAAGGGTGTTAAGCTAAGAGAATAAATTCTCCGCCACCAACAGAAATGTATTTGATAGAAACCAGCTTTACATCTCAAAGTGTAACGTCAGACACACATCCATACAAGTCTGTTCCGGGTTCGAACAGAACCGAAGGCACTTCCGAAGAAGCCCTTGCAAATCCGGATAATTTCTAATCACGTCCGGACTTCCCATCACAAAGGGTGATAAAATCTCTATACCGGGGACCAGTCGGTGCAGAGACATTCAACGAGTTGTCCTTTCGTTTTCAAAAATATCCGGTCTTAACCACCGGTCTTCAAATGCAATCCATATACGTCGTATCACTATTCGGAATGGGTTATATGACACAAAGGTCCTCTCCCGGCTAAACCGAATAACGAGCGCAATTAAAAATCATATGGATACTGGGGTCTCAGTTAAATCACAACTTAAAGCCCAAAACTTTCCATTCGAATGGTTAAAACAAATTACCATTTCCAATCTTTTAAACAAAAAGATTCATTTCAAAAACCCTCAATGGTTTAAACAATTTCCACACCTTAATCTTTTAAACAAAAGATTTAATTCACAAAGTTAACCCCATTCACAAAGATTCATTCATAGATTTTCAAATCGATTTTCATTTCAATTTGGTTAAATCGTTAAATCTTTAAATCAAGATTTAACTTATAGCTTTCAAAACTCGTTTTCAAAGATTCATTCATAGTCTTTCAAAACAATTCTATTTTAAGTTAGATTAATTCGTCCGATCTTTGAAATCAAGGACTCATTTCATAGTTTTCAAAATATTTCAATTCCATTTCAAACTTGAAATTCTTTCAACACAAATTGGAAATCCTTTCTTAAAATGAAAGCTATTATTATTTGAAAACAAGTAGTTTTCGTTTCGGAAAAATCCAGTTATATTTACACGAGTTAAAACCCTTGAAATAAATTCAAATTTCCAAATCAATACCTTTAAAATGGTTTAACCCATATAACTTATACAGCATCTTTAATCCCTAGTTTCAAATCACAGAATTCAATTTCAAACTTGAATTCAAATTTAAATCAAATTATTTAAATTTTCAAAACTCGATTAAGTTATTCGAAATAACTTTTATCTTTGAAATTCCATTTCAAAAGCTTTTCACTTTAAACCCAAGTTTCTAATTTCAAAATCAATTGAAATTAAAATTTCAATTTCAAAAACATTAATTTTAAATCATCTGTGATTTAACCGATTTCCACGTGAAATCCATATTTGTGTGTGTATGGTGTAGTCCAGGGGTTTCACACAATAGTGCACAACATCAATCATCACCGATATATCAATATCGATAAGCGGTATAATCCACAACGCTTATCTTCATTTACAATTTCATAGATAAAATAAATTTATCAATCACAAAGGTTCATCATTACAATTCGATGTGGGTTTCGGATAACCAACTGGAATCCGACTCCCTGTCGCATCGAAGTTTAAATGCCGTTTACGGGTCAAGGGTTTTCATATTCACATAGTAATATATCACAGAAACAGAAATCACAGATCACGACATAAATCAGGATATATCACAAAGCATCACAATCAGGGATATCAAACAATTCACATTCAATAGAATTCAAACATTCATAAGTAAGGTCAAATTTATTATCTGATAAATTTAAATCAGATTTATTACTTATGAATAAATCACTAATCCTGGTTAATTAATCATAAATAAATTCCAAATCATTTGATTTATTATCCTTTAATTTTTTTATTAATTAACCATTAATAATAAGTTAATTAACCTATAATTAATCACAAAAATTAATTAATCTTTAATCAATTATCTTAACCAACTACCAATTGTAAATTAATTAACTTTAATTATCTAATTTACAATTTTTTTTATTACAAATTAGTTAAGCACTTAATTACTAACTAACCCATCTTTAAATTTCAAATTGATTAATCTTTATCACTTAGTTAATTAAAATTACAAATTAATTAACTTTTCTTAATAAACCTTTTTAAACAATTAATAAAGATTATTTGTCTTAATTAATATTTTGAAAAACTCCTTAAACTTTAAAATCAATTTATTTTTAACTTATAAGACTTTAATTAAATTTTTCTACATTATTGATTTTAAATTTATAAGCTTAATCTCTTCCTGGAAACAAACCCCGAGACTTCCCCTGGTATTACCCGAGTATTCACTCGGGTTTCTTCCCATCTTCCCTCGAGTCTACAAGGTCGCCTGCCTGCTTCGAGTCGAAACTCCACTTGCACGAGACCTAACCCGAGACAAGCCTTCTTCCCCAAACCAACTCCTTTTCCAGATATACGAATTTCTCGCATGCACGTGCACACGTACCCCGATCTCCTGCGGCCACCATCGCGATCATCGGCAAGTCAACCACGATCATCTCTACCCCATCGACAACTCAGATCGTTGAACTCGAGCAAATTTCGAGATCGAGTCCTTCGATCGAAAAACTGCAATGTCCTAGTTCGTCAAAACCACCTCGTCCCGACCATCTCGACCACCAGCGACCATGTCCCCCTACCAGAACCTTCACCGTAGTCCCCTCTACCTTCCCGTTGAACCACGACGAACTCGATCACGCAACGGCGTCGAAAACGAAAATTTACAGAACCTAGAACCGATGAACCCAAAACCCTATCTTTGCTTCATCCCTAAAATTCACGCATTCGATAAATTTTTTAGCATTTTTCCTGGCTCCATTTATGTCTAAGCAAGCTTCAAACATAATCTCAGCATTCAATATTTCTTTGATTTCCAGAATTTGATCAAAAATCACATTTGGTTCAATTTGGAACTACACGTTGCACACTCAACTGAAAATCCTCATATTTGTTTTAAAAATCTTATTTTGCAGTGAGGGTTCAAATAATATTACTGAAATTAAAATCCATGGAATTCGAATTCCTGCAAAACTTATATTGTGACTGTGCAAAATTTATATTCCTGCAAAACTATATTGCTTTGCTTTGATTAATTTTTAACATGATGTATGATTAAAACAATACTTTTAAAGTTGTTTATAACCCAATTCCAGAAGAAATGAGAGAGAGAGAGATGGGTTTGAAATTGCCATGGTTTACTCTGTAAATCAGAGACTTAGTGGAACAGGGGAGAAAATCCTGAACATAACCTTTCCAGGCAAAAGAAAATATAAGCACATCAATTTATTTACAGGCAAGAGCTTTTCATCATTCATTCAGGCATTCATACAATAAATAAATTGAATAAATCAGAGGTTTACTCATAGGCATCAAGAAATCAAAAGAGGTTAAGCTTCTAAAAATAGGAGTTGCTCACCAGAGATTGAAGCAGAGAAGAACAGAGTTGCTTCATTCGAATCAGGCTTTTATTCTTGTTTTCCCAGGCTTTGAAATGGAAAGAAACTCAGTTGAAAAAAAATGAGAAGTTGATGTATATAAAAAGAATGAGTTTGCTGGTTATAATATTTGGTACAAGGTGATGATATTTGTTTAGTACAACCAACAGAGATGTTTTCTTGTTTATTGACTGTGCATATCTCTTTGGTGGCTTGTATCTTTTGTTGTACTAAGGGGCTGACATGGTTTCCTTTTTTTATTTATTTTTAAATATATTTCGAATGATCAAAATATGGCAAGCATTTAATGCATGTCCTTTGTGTTTTCATGTGTACATACTTATCAATTTGTTTTTGTTTTTCGGCTGAAATGATGTTAAGAGGTACATATGTTACTTCTTTGTTTTGTTTATTTGCCTAGACTTATTTTCTAACAAGTTATTATTTCTTTCTTGACTATGCAGATTTGATTTCGGCTGAGATATGTATGAGATATGATATTGCATTACTTTCCTTTGCCTTGTTTATTAAGCTACAGCCTTATCCCTTCTTTCTTTAAATCATATTGTTTGAATCCATAGATATATCTTGTTTTGTTTGCTGATCCAATCTTGCTTCTTTATGTAATTTCCTTGAAGTATTTGTACATAAATATCTCTTGTTTGTATTAAGTGTGTAAGTATATTATATTCCAATTTGTATATATTTGATTTTATTGCTTAATACAAATTCTTGTTTTGTTATATTCATTTCTATTTCTATTTCTAACTCATATATTATTATTTTACTTTAATACTTATCGTCTTGTATTTATTTCATAAATTCAAATCATTATTAACCATTTATTTACGATTTAAATTCAAGTCAAATATATATATATATATACATTTACAATATTTTTAAATTGAAATGATTCATACAGAATATACTTGAATCCGGGGAAACTCGCTCCATTTTATCGATTTATTTTACTATCTTTATCCAAAAATTGATTTAATTATTAACTTAAATTAAATAAAAATCTAGGGTCGTTACATAAACTATAATTAAGAGTATCTTTTCTGCCAAACTTTTTTAACATACATTATTCATCTTCATAATATCACTGAGTAATGTCATTCAACAATTACCAAATGGACTTCATTATTTCACTTCTATTTCAGTTACTTTTCTTTACCATGTCTTAATTTATACTCAACTTTGAAACTTTCATTTACATAACAATATATAACAACAATAATTCTAAATTTTTAAGATCATTATACGAACATTTATTAAATAAAATGATCCCTATAAAAAAGTTTTTAACTCCGCCATCACCTATTACTTACTGATGCCGGTCTCAAGCCCGGATAAAGGAGGAGAGAAAACATTTTATGAACAAATGGTGACATTTTTCTTCATTTACATCATCGAACTGCAACAATATAGTCCTCTTTTGTAGGTCACATTAAAATGAATTTAACTCACGGTTGTCTTTGCACACGTCCAACGGATGTGCCATACATACTGGTATATGAAAATATATATTCCTATGTAGAATTATTTCATCTACCATATTTTAAAACAATATTTTTTCTATTGGACTTGTTCAAGTATTTAGGAAATTCCTTTCGATAACGCTGGCCAAACTATCGACCAGAATTCTTAAGCCACTCGGTAGATTAAACAACACAATATAAAACATTTCTATACACTAACAAATATGCGCTCTTATATATAATATACTCCCAAACTTATCCTAGAGTCTCACTTACCCTATCCTTACTGAGTTTACCCAACCGGGGCAAAGTTTTCGCTTAACCTTTGGCTCTGATACCAAGTGTAATGACCGTTCTTTCTTACACCTAAAGACGACACTTAATAGATCCTCGGTATTCATGTGCCGATCATTTAAGTGTCCGAAAGATAGTTCATCTGCGGTGAAGAAAGAAAAATAAAGAACAAAATCTCACAAAACATGGCGAGCAATATATAACACGAACAAGTCTTACAATAAAAGAAATCATCTTTATTTATATACAACATCAGAGACACTAACCTGTTATAAACCTGGACAGTTGTAACAGCCCGTCCTTATAATTACTGATATATATGCAACAAAAAAACATCAATGACAACTAACAGTGGAATAATATAAGATACATGAGTATGCCTTGGAGAATCCAGCTCGTCTTCTGAAAGCTCCAAAGTGTCCAGCTAAATCTGGGAAAACATGCTCGGACCCGAGCATTATACGAAAATAACACCCGGATTAGTCTGGTAAAACCAGCGTTTAAAATTCAAATCATAAGGAATTTTGTTTGTTATAACTTGTAAAATCCTTTAAACTCAAATGTATCTCAAAAGACCACGCCACACATAAATAAGGATAGGTTTTTACCATACGACAACCAAAACATTTTTATATAAGATACAATGCTATTATGATATTGCCTAGAATACAAATACATATTAATCATAGCCGAAATTTTTACATTATTAAATTCCATCATAATATGTATGAAATCAAGTTCGAAGGCACTTAAGGAGAATTGATTCCAACTATGAGAGGGTAGGGGTCTAACCATCGAATCCGTAATCCTCTAGATAAAATGTACGGGAGGCCATAACGCATTGCACCTTGGTTACTCAAGACCGGCCATACCCCTTCCTAGAAAGTGTAGAATATGATTACCCCTTGGTTGCAATTGAATAGCCATAACGTCGGCCTTGTAAGGTGGAGGGACTTTGGATCATCATCGAATTCACAAAATCAAATCAAAAAATGGGTCTCCTTCTAACAGATTTTTTAACAAGTAGATAACGAAAATTGGGAAATTTTTCAAAAGAAAAGTTCTGGTAAATTCTATTCTCCTTAATTATAAAACAAGAATCACCCAATTTGGATCACTTTTGTGGGAGATATGGTCCAATATGGAGAGATATTTTCAGACTTGAAAATATAGGTCCGAAAATGCTCTTAAAAAATTGAGATTTGGACATGGTTATACTCAAAATTTGAAGACGTGATACAAATGAAAGTTGCAGCAATAGAAATATAACACAGTTTTAGAAAATGAAAAGCTCCATGTGATTAAGAAATAAGAAAGATATGGCAGAAGGAAAAGGAGGAAAAATTGAAAAAATTAGAGAAGTATTTATATGCAAGAACAAAGTAAATTACCTAAACACCCTTGGCCCTTTATCCTCCACCTCATCTTGCCACATCACCAAGCCACCTTACCTTCATGTACCTCAGCCTACTAGCTTGTCCCCCTCCTTTCTCCTTGTTCCAAAATGTTTTTGATGGCATGACATGCACTTTTCTTTTTTAAACTTTTAGTGTGAATTCTTATTTCCATGAAATGCCACATCAATTTATATACTAACTTAAGTATATATATATGTATACCATAATATAAACTAACTTATTTATAAATAAATGTATACACGTTATCATTAGCATTGAAAACGTTTTCGACAACTTTTAGTCCACAAAAAGTCAAAAATTTGGAAAATGAATTCCCATCTCATTTTTTATTTTTCTTCGAACTATATATTTTTGTATACAAATGTTAAAAGCTATCTCATCGTTATTATTTATTATTTTTAAGAGTTTTGTTTTAATTGTAAAATCCATTATTTGAATATTTATAATTAATTAAATATTCCCAAATTAAAGCGGTAAAATTTCAAGTCGTTACAGTCTTCGCTACTCGAATAGCACATGAATCCCCAATTGGATTCCTTCATCTCGAACAGATCACAAGTCACTACATGGATTCAAGCATCTCAAACAGATCTTGATCATACACATAGTTTTCACGCATAAGTCCTCCGATGCATGCTAATGTTGTCCTCCCTCTTGGAATACTCCTCGAGCTAGATAGTCCTGAATTATAGCATCGTTTGAAATGTTAATGCTGACTTCTCGCTTGGACTTAACCTTTGGATAGATAGTTCAACTCTATATCATTTCACTTCCCAACAACTTCAAAAACATTGATTGCGTATATGGTTTTGAATTGATTACGGGTTTTAGTCATCTCATATATGTACACTCTTCCCACTTACCGAACTCTCCAAAACCTATGATGAATTTTCAGTTAACTCAATTCTAGCTCTCTAAGAAGTAAGTGAAAGCTAGAGACGTTTTTTACCAATACTCCTCCTCGAGGGTTCTCATTGGTATGAAATCGCAAAGCCTTTTGATAACTTCTTAAGTCATATTTGGTCTAGTTTGATAGTCGATTAATCGACTATCTAATGAAAAGCAATTTCTTATAGAAATCAATTTTCATACACTTAACGTGTTTCCAACATTCCAAATTAACTATTCCTTGCCTAAGAATGAAGCCAAATAAGTTAGAGCATTGGTTTTCTCAAAGCCTTAGTTATGCACTTCATTCTTGAATCTCATAAATAGATAAGTCTACCTTGTTGGCTTTTAGTGTAAAGCATAGCTAATTACCGATATCCACAAACAAGTAAGAAATACACTAGATTATCACGTTTCTAACATATCTATTCCTCAACCAAGTGGGAAGCCAATAGGTCATAACACTATTGCTCATATCACTACTCGAACATCAATCTTAACTTTTATAAGTAGATAAGCCTTCTTCGTCGGCTTTTAGCATTAAACATAGTAAATTACTTTTCAAACAAGTAATTAAACAATTAACTTTTTGGCCATTAAGCAATTACTAACCCCTTTATAAAACTTTTGTTCATACTTTTAAAACCCCTTTAAAATGATATAATATATATATGTGTGTGTGTGTGTGTGTTTAGTAATTTATTTACCAAAACTTTATATGTAATTAAACAATTCAAAAGATATAAAACAGCCAACACATTTTTTAAAAACTATATATATTTAAAAATGCTTTTTAAATAATTTATAATATTTATAAGAGGTATTAAAATATTTACTCAAAGTATTACTTAAAAATAATAAGTTTATAGTTTACCTAAAATATTAACCACTTCTTAAAAATTCATAAATATCTCAAACCACTATTGAATTACTTTAATAAGAGCTAAAAAACACTTGTAAAAATAATGAAAAAAATAATTAAATTTAAGTATGTTTTCCATCCTTTAAGTCCAAAAACATGGCTAAATGGGACAGTTTTGCACAAGTGAAGTTTTGGCCAAATTTTGAGATTTTACTTAACTTTTTCCCATCCAAGATATTTAAAGCAATAAAAACACAAGTAAAATATTATAAATATGGTGAGAAACCACTATGGATCTCTCTACAAAGTTACATAGAAATCGCCAAAAACAAGGCAATTCACAAGTGCATCCATAACAACTATCGCTATAAGTGCACGTTCAAATCCGAGTCTGATCTAAACCAAAGTCCATCTATAACCCATGTGCTTTCTTCCAGGCTCTTGTCACAAGTCATATATGTTGGTTCATGTCGGTTCCAAGTCCATAGATTGGATCACATATGCATCTTGTTTTCAAAACAAGAACCAAACTAATGTTTTTAACAATGTAAATAAGAATTCAACAACATAAACACAATTAAGCCCAAACAATATGGGTTATATTGTCTACTCAAAGAGGTGGGTTAACTCATCTTTTACCTCACAAACAACGAAGATCCAAGTAAACAAGACCAAACCCAACCTTGCAACAACCTTCTTTTTCCTTCCTACTCCTTGTTTCACTTACCTTTTTCAACCTATAACTAGGTGGATGGTGTTATAATATTCCATTAAGGCTTTATTCCAACTTTGAGTTGATTTGAATAAGATTTGCAATTATTTTCTTTAGGACATTAGAGAAGAAGTCATGAAAATAACTTCTATTTTCTTTGTGAATTTGTGATTTATCATCTATGGTATGCCTCTCCTTATATAGGAACAAGAATGGTGTTGCTTAGCCTTGCCCTTACTCCCCTCCCCCATTGTACCATAGAAGGCTCACCTCTCATGACTTCTCCTTTACATCACACCTGCTTTATGCTAATTACACTTATACCCCTATCACGATGATATCTCTTATTCTAATAGATGCTTTTAGGATGTTCCATGCTTTATTAAGAGGTGTCTATGTGTTAATTATTCGCTAATGTATTTGTTTGATCATTAGACAAGTGCTCATGAATTCGATTAACATATATCGATCAAAAAGTCATTTACCGATAAACTGATTTTGGGTCATTTATCGAATTTTCATCAAAGAATATATCTTTGTAAACAATTTTCAAAAAAATGTTTCTTCTCGTTATTCATTAATTAAATAATATCTATCATAGCTATAGAATCATATTTATAACGCTTAAATAATTTTCAGAAATTTCAATATTCAAAGATAAAGCGTTCGAATTTCCTGATCGTTACAAACAAGAATAAATGAGAGGTCGAATTTAAGATGACGTCGGTAGCAAAAAACTTACCCAACATTTGTAAAGTATTCATATTTCTTAATTTAAGGTATATTAACAAAAAATTAAAAATTCATCGTACGCTCCCCGTTGATCGAGCAAAGCGTATATGGGTGGGTATTTGGTTATACTACTAAAGAGTATAACAATTGATATTCGCTTATGAAAAATAAATTATTGAAGAATTTGGCTAGGAATTTAATTAGCAATGTTTTAAAATTTTTGCTAAAAAGGCAATTAAATATGAGTAACTAATATGAAGATTCATGACATATATAAAATCTCAGGTTTGAAATTTTACACTAACATGACCATTTCCCAATGAATTTATAAATTGAAGTATTATGTAAATTTGACCTTTGGAATGTCACTTACCCAAAACTACAATAACTTATATGTTAGTAAATCAAAATTTTACACTCAAAGGAATAAAAAAAATTACCATTAATTTGCCCAAGTTGAATAAGTTAGTAAATAAAATCTTAATTTTAATTATAAATATTTTACATGACTCGCTATATATATTCTATTGAATAATAAAGGGTTCTTAATGATTTTTTACCTTATATATAATTTAAAGTATGTAGTGGTTCATAACATGTTATTTGTTATATAAGTATACAAGAATTGTTAAATAAGATATCGAAGGACGAATATGTTTTTAATTCATTGATAATGTCTTAAGTTGTGTATGTGGCCTTAATAAAAAATATAGATGATGTGGTAGACGCAAAAACTTAAGATCTGTATTGAGATTATTAGGAAGTAAAATTTGTAACGACCCGTAAATTTTAACTTTTTTAATAACGTAATTAGTAGAAATTTTGTGAAACTTTAAACGATAAAATTTTGAAATAAAAATTTGATATTTGGAATGCGTCTAATTAATCATAGCAACTGGTAAATTTTCATCAGATAATTTGGAAGTTTATTTTCTAGTGTAATTTTATTCCAATTTATATCAGTTAAAATTGATGATAATAAAATGTTTTCCAAACCTGAATATTTTTACATGGAAAAATTGTAAATCATCTTCTGAGCAAGACGTCATTTTTCGTTTTTCCAATTTCGGACTTCTTTAGCTCCGTCGATCTTATTTTTCTGCATTTTTGCTGTATTTTCCGCTAGTAGAAATTCGAATTTTTATAGTTCAATCATACCACTGATATCTATATACCGTTTTGATCGTCTCGTCATGCTAATCTCTGCGGTGTATTCAATTCTATGTTTTGAAATCCAATAAGCAGCGAAATTCGTGTAAACGGTAACCGTATCGGTTTCCCGTTTTAAACTTTTGATTTCCCTGTCCCTTCATTTTCTACCGTGTAAATTTATTTGCCAGTAGCTTTTTTTTTGAATTCAGGTCCAGGCTTTTCTGATTCCATCGTTTCAATAAATATTTTAGGCTGTTCATTTCCATCTGTATGTCACTTTGAAATAGAGAAAACAAATATATTATTTGCGTGCAGACCACTCTTTCCTTTACCATTCTTTCCAAGTGGCCATGCCTATACGTCATCCCTTCCTTTTGTAGCACCTATTCTTTTCTTCTTCGTTGCTTTTCCTTCTTCTTTCTTTCAAAAAAAATTTAAATGTATATACAAGTGATTTCGGCAGCTACTGACAACCACCATGGCCGAAGCTTCTCATCCAAACCCCAGACCCAGCCTAACCTGCCGCGCCTTCACCATTTGTCCACCCCTCCGAGCGCCACTTTCCCTTAACCGTTGTTCCCCCTGTGTTCCTCATCTCAACCGCGCACGCAAGCTCATCCACCACCGCCTTGAAACCAAGAACCACCCCGAGCTGCACCCTTCCTTTGTCGCTTCCCCTTTCATATCTCCCATTTCAGCTGGCGCGGCCTCGGCACGCCTATCACTGAAGATCGCCGACCTAGCTTGCACCAGCGCCTCCACTACTCGGCCTTTCCTCCTCCACTTTCCGCCTTGCTTTCATTTTTCCTCTATGTTTTGATGTGGGTGAGTGTATATTTATATATATATATTAGTTTATATATATAATGTTTGTAAAATATATATATAGGATTTTGAAATATTGCGTGTGTAGTAAATATGCTTACAGTATATTGCATTATAGGAGTAGTATATTCATTGTTTAAAAGAATTGTTATACATTATATATATATATATAAGTTTAAGTATATATAGATGTAATATATATGTTTGAATATGTGAAGCATAAGTTATATTAATATGATCTGTTGCTTATATAAATATAACTGTATAAGTCATACACATATTCAATTTGTTTATTTATATGAAGTTATATAAGTTATACCATCTATTTGTTGAATCATGTAAGTCTACGTATAAAGCAAATTTTCATGATTTAAGGAAGGAAGAACATTTATGTTAAATTTACATTTTATCTTAAACAGATTTTGTAACCATTTATATATACAGTATAATACGTTTCAACATTCGTCTCAGTTTATGTAATTATTTTAAATAGATTTGACTACAGTATGTGTATATAAGTTTATGAAACTTACAGTATATATAGGTATATATTTTGTCACTTTGTATAATTGAGTTTATATACATATTGATTTGAAGTATATGTTTAAATTTATATAAAAATATGTGTGATTTATAGATTGGTATGTGTATATTTATATTGTATGATAAGTTTACATTTATATTAATATTTTGGAAAGGTGTATATATATGTTTATTCTTGATTACCGTAAAGGTTTAAAACAAATATGGGAAGGTTAGGTTGATTTTATAAACACTGATTTTGAAATGTAATACAATGGTTTTTTTTGGACAATTGGTTTTAAATTACGTTTATTGGTACATATAGATTTTAAATATGTATTTTGTTTGAATATTTGTTTAGGGAAATAACATTATAATAATTTATATTTTCAGTTTATATATAAAAAAAACTAATTCGATTTGTTTTCGTCAATTCCTATTTATCAGCTCTGTTCGTCGACTCGTGTCCATCGTGCTTTACTTCGAAATTCGTGTTTGGATTCGTAAGTCATCTCATTCTCGTTCATCTCTAACCTCGAAAGGTGAGCAATCACTCACGATTAACGTTCTTTTATTTATTAAATTTGATTTCAATTGAAACGACAATTGAAATATGTTGCTGCTAGTTATTTACATTGCTATATATATATATATGCCATCATCTGTATCTGTTCACCTGTAACATCTGACACCATTATCTGTAATTTATATTTCTATATATATGCCATTATCTGTATCTGTTCACTTGTGACATCTGACACCATTATCTGTTATTTATCACTGATGATATATGCATGTTACTGTTGTTATATTTTATCATGTCTTTTATCACTCTGCAAGTTCCCTGTTAATATAGAATTCACTATGGGTTGAAATTATACATACCCGAACGATCTGTAGAATAGGAGAAAATCGTTATGGGTTGAAATGATAAACCCAATCGATTTTCATTTGAATTCAATTTGGGCTTACGGGTTGAAAAGATATATACCCGTATTTATATTTAAATTACGGATTGAAATGATAAATATCTGTATCACTTGACCATAGGGTAGAAAATTATATACAGACACCGTTGATCTATATATAAATATTTGAAAAATGATTTCTATGGTTTTGAAGGAAATATATGGTTGTGATAAATATTGATTTTAAAGATCTAATAAAGTTAATTTAATAAAGTCGATTTAATCAATATAAAATAATGTTTAAGTATTTATGTAAATTTATATTTTCAAATATAGAGTTTATAATGATTCAGGTTGGAAAGATAAATTGAAATTGATTTGAAATTATATTTATTTAAGAATTTTACTTAAATAAGGTTGATTTGAAATTTATTAAATTTGAAAATTGAAAGATATGTTTTATAACTTGAATTTGATTAAAAGTTACTTAAACGAATATTTCAAACTTACATAAATTTAAATGAGATACTTTGTTTATTTAAATATTTAAATTTAAGTTGTATTTAGATGTATTAAAATGATTAAAGAAATATCTCAAAAACAAAATGTAATGAAATTAAATTGAGATATAAATGGAATTATCAAATTTAGTTTTGAAATGTGAATATTTAAAGCTTTGGAATATATTGAAATTGAAATGGCTTATTCTGTGGTTTAAATATGTATTTGAAATGGTTTATTGAGAAGCTGAATTGAGTTGAAATTGTTGATTTGAGATTTGATTAAATTAAAATTTTGGAATTCGAGTTGATTTTGAATCGATTTGTGAAATTTGAGGAAACTATTTTATTTTATAAAGTAATTTTAAATTACATTTAAATTTTTTGATATTTTACTTTATAAATTATTTTAATATAAACTATTTTAATATAAATCATTTTTAATATAAATTATTTTATTTTAAACTATTTTAACTTATAACTATTTATATAAACTATTTTATTATATATACTAATTTTAATATCTAAACTATTTAAAAGAAAAGTGTTATGATTTCCCAAATGCTATGATTTCAAAGCTGTGATTTCCAAAGTGTTTTGATTTTTTTTAAAAAGACTATGATTTCGAAAGCGTTATAACTTTGGAAAAGTACTATGATTTTGGAGGTGAATATTTTTGAAATGAAAATGATATCGTATTGATATGGTTTTGAAATGGCAATGATCTATCGGTTTTGAAATATAAGTATTTTGAAATTTTATTAAATGACCATCGGTGTAATAATACGTAGTTATTAAAGAGACCAGGATCAGATATGGACATACTCTCCGTCGATACTGAAACCACTTTAATAACTAATATACGCGGAGTGTTGATCCAGAACAAAGTGGATGGTTTTGGTTAATGCATTGACTGAAGAACGATATTGGATGACCCCGGACATGACTAAAACAGGAGCCCCGCCGGGCCACTGAGGATCGCCATCTCTAGCGGACACACTTCTTTTATACCTTATCTATTACTTATGTGAATCGATTTGGGTGCACCCCTTGATTTGGGAGTGTTGTTTCGCAGTGTTGGGGTAGTAGCTGCTATGCCCAACATCAGTCCGGATCAGGCAACTACTAGTGTCCTAGTTGGTATCGCCTCATGTACCTTGTCATACTGTTTATCCTATCGCGACCACTACGATTTGTTTTGTGTTATACCTATGGGGTACCCTTTGATAACCACTAGTTTACGGTGGGGCTTACGGTACTGTATAGACTATGACATGGTAAAAATGTGTTAAGGGTGGAATGGGCCATGACTCAACGCTATTTTGATATCGTACTTTACTGATTAGACATTATCTACTTAGCGTACACTACAACATAGCAGATAGTTTAACGGATCCTTAGAGGATGGTTATCCCAAACATCCTTTGAGTTACTTGTATTTCAGTTGTTATTTCACTTTAGTTGGATTTATTGTTATAAGAATGTTAATCCCGACTCAAGTGTTTTGTGTTTTGCTTTACGCTCGGGTCAGACTGAGTGTACCAGTATCCGAGACTCACCTTTGGAGTTGAAGCTTCGCTTGGAGATCCAGTTATCTATCCAGCTTTCAGTTATTCAGTTTATTCCAGTGCTGCATTCAGATCTTGTATTTGACTATTGTATTGAGATACATATGTATTCGAGACCTCTGTTGTATCTTGTTTAACTCTATTATATATATATATATAGTAGCTTCATGAACTACTATTCTTTTGTTTTCGCTGCACTATTGTTATATTACTCTGTGTCTGTGATCTGTGATTATTTTATTTACTGTATATGCTGAGTTGTGCCAAATTTAAATTAAAAATCTATTATTTTGAATTATTCAAGTCTGACAATAGTGGATTATTGTCGATTTGAATGGTCCAAAATAGTGGGTCGTTACAAAATTGGTCATTATAACCGAACATACATCATAATAAAGGTGCAAAGAATGATAAGAGGAATAGAATATAAAATGGAAAGAAATAATATTATAAATATGTATTTAGTATGAACTGTGTAAGAGTATAGCAAGGAGAAAACATACTAAATATGATAGTGTATGTTATGCTTGAATAACAGATCTTGGGATGTAAATAGAACTGATAACTAAACGGATGCACGTACATGTTTGTAAAATGATGGAAAGTGGAAATATATAACTAGATAGATGTTTCGAAGTGTATAATAAAACCCAAAAAATTTGTAATTTAAAATTCAAAAAACTAGACATTTGAATGTTTAATAAGATAACCGAGTTAGTAGTTTAAATGTTTGTGTTGTAAACATGTTTAACCAAAACCCCAAAAGACTAGTATAAGTGGAAGTGATGTATATGCTGGGAAAGATATAAACATGTGTACGTATAGAGTAGTCCAGAAGTTGATGGTTGCTCTGAATAAACATCGATACAATGAACTTTATAAATAAGCTTGATGGTGTGTAAATATTGTAAAGTACTTTAGCAGGAGCTGGGTATGCTAATATTTCATGCATATTTAGTTGTTTATTTTAGTAGGGTGTGTTAATATTTTGAAACACATTGGCGGTAGTGGGGAATGCTAATATTTCATGCATATCCATTTTATATAATCGGCAGAATGATATGGTTAGAAATTTTATAGATTTGGTTAATGATAGATATGCACTTAGTATGCATGCAAGAATAGTTTTATTTCTTGTAGTGAATATGAACTAGCTTAATTTAATATAGATGGTTGTGTCGTGTAGTGGTTCTATGGTACTGTAAAAATCACAAGCCTATGATTGGTATATTCTTTTGTACTTTGTGCATCGGTCGGATGCTCAAGAATATGATAAAGTATGATATTTTGTGTACTAGGTTGATGGTATGTTCTTTAGGTAAATTTTATGGATGCAACTCTTTTATGGAGGAAGAATGTAGCAACCCATAAATTCTACACAGTCAATATTAAATCAACTATGATGGATTTTGATTGATAGTTTTATTAGGTTTTGTATTCATAACCGTTGTGTAGATTTTTTTGAGATGATCGGTTTGAACTACGACTTCGTTATACTAGGTGTTATGGTTTAGTAGATATTTATTTGAGATATACATCTCCAATTATTGATTGTCAATGTTCTAATTTTGAATGTATACACTCATTTACCATAGTTGGTTTAGAGAGTTGACTTGAATTAGAGTGGTCATCGGTCCAACAAAACATTTTTACCTTCTTTTGGAAACTTACATGAAGGTATGTGTCCATTTAGAGAAACACTAGTACAAAACTGGTCATTTGTGTCGGTTGTGTAACCCCTGTTGTGTCGGTTTTACAACCGACTCATATGAAGACGACACAAAAGACATTTTTCTGTTGTGTCGGTTGTACGACCGACACAAATATCAATCATTTGTGTCGGTTGTTATTAAAGAACCGACACAAAACTATGAACAGTTGTGTCGGTTTTTCTAAAAAGACCGACACAAATCAGCTTGTATAGTGAAGCACACCGCCATTTATTGTGTCGGTCCTTTTAGAAAAACCGACACAACTGTTCATAGTTTTGTGTCGGTTCTTTAATAACAACCGACACAAATGATTGATATTTGTGTCGGTTATGTTTGTTTGTTCAACCGACACAATTGATATAAAATTGTATCGGTTCCCTTTGAAGTAACAACCGACACAAGTAATATCTGAAGCAAAAAAAAATATTATTACCGTTTAAGATTATAGAAACAGTATGAAATTGAATTTTAATTTTTTATAAACCAACGTTACTATGAACTAACTGATTGAACAAAAAATATAATTATATTATCCATCAACATAATTCATGTTTACAGACCAAAATAGAATATAATCTATCACAAACATAACGTACATAACAAAATACCAACGTACGTTACAAAAGATCAGCGTACACAACCAACTACATCCAATTATACATGATATAACTAGCTAAATTCTCTCGAACCTCGTCTATCTCTTGTTGGTTATAAGAACCGTCTCGTACAAAGTCCTGCAATTAAGAGAATTGTTATACAAAAGACAATAATTAAGTCAGGAATACTCTGCAATATATATAAAAGATCAGTCTGAGAGGAATGTAATTCAAACACAGGTTGAACCATGCATAAGCTGAATATTGGAAACAAACTAAATGATAGCTACAAGAAAATTCATTTCGAGATCCCTGTTTTACAGACAGCCCCTACTTCATCACCAACTGTGATATCTCCTCATAACCATCAAACTGCTATCCTCTTTCACAAACATACATCACTTCACTCTCTCCAAAACATTCAAATACACATTTATGGTAATATTATACATTTATGCATAAGCTGAATACTCTGCAATATATATAAAAAATTATTTCCTTGTTTACTATTTCCAACTCATCCAAAATCAAGTCGTACTTGTTATTAATAGCATCAGATGTAGTTTTCTCGGTATCTTCTCTCAGTTTTATTTGTAGAGAATTGTTTTTCAAATGCCTTAACAGTTCTAGTACACACTGTAATCACATAACACAAACAATGAATTCTATAAGAAAGCATATCAATGCAAATGAACAAATTAAGGTTTCTTTTATATATTTTCTTTACTACAGTTCTAATTTAAGTCTTTAACTTGCAGTAGCAATTGTTTCAGTCTGTTCTGTTCTAATTTCAAACTCTAACATATTAGCATTCATGACCTATGTGACACACTTCCTAATGCTCATTGTATTAGAACAATCATCGTCCATTATAACTATTTTCACACTAAAATTAAATTTGATTCCTTCCCTAAATATGTGCAAAAGGAAACGTAGAAACAATAGTTTTCATATTGGAGAAAAGGGGCTCAAATACATGTGAGCCTTCTGTGTGGTAATATTATTCAATAGTAGTTTCCAAAGGTTACAAATTTTTACCTCCATTACTATACCAAAGAACTTTTTCCACTATACCACCATAAGGAAACATGTTTGCTGCGGTTTAAAACTTTAAAAGATTTTGCCAAAAGGGAGCTGATACACCGTTGAGAAAAACAAAATGCACAAACGTACATATCTATTTTTAGTTTATAATTTTCAAATATTTAAAAGCACATCATTGCAATTCGTCCTAACTCTTCTTGCATATTATTGCAGACATGGGATTATTATGCAAAGCAAATGGAATTCATGAGGCATGTAGAAGATTGCAAGAACTATGTCCCTACCTTGATGAGCAAACTTGGTATTGCAGGAATAAGTTAATTTCCAAACTATTTTTAAATTCTACAACTACCATAGACTACAAAATGTTTGCACTTGTCAAATACATAAAATCGTATACGTTTATAAATTCAACTATGAATTGTTTACCTGCAAGTCTGCAAAGGGATCCGTCTCTTGAGTTTTGTTTGCATATTGTAATTTGCTCGGGTGCGTTGATTGACAACTACTACGATGATCAGTTAATGGTGTGCTGATCTCCACCTCCTTGGGCAAATTCATTTCACCATCAACACATTCACTTCCTTCAATCAGTTTTTAAAATGTCCTTTTAAAAAAGTGAGCATTTTTCTTGTATCCGAGGACAAATCAGTTTCCTAATTTTCAAGGTATATACAAGAATCAAACCTAACCTAAGCACACAAAACAAATACAAACAACCAGTTAAAACACAATGCAACTCTACTCACATCACATATATAAACCCAGCCAACCTCATATTAGCATATCAACTTATAACAATTAAACCAATACAGAAGGAAGAAGAAGAAAAACGATAAATGTAACAGCAATACCTCCAAATCTAGCAACATCAGACGCAACACCAGACTGGCTCAACAAAGGCAACAACGCATGTCAGCTAACCGCAGCATCACTAGCTGAGCTTCAAAGTGTACCGGGCCTAGTAATCATCTACGATAGTATAGTAAAAAAAAGTGGGCTGTGAACTCGGCCTTCAAGGCCCTTTACTCCTTCGCAGCAGCTCTGATATGCTGGGTGGTATGGGCCTTCGAAATGTCTTTCGGCAAACAACTGCTGCCTTTTTGGGAAAACCAGGCTTTGCCCTTGGTTAGAGGCATTTGTTGGCTGTAAAGATTTCTTTTACTTGGCTGTACCCGAGGCATATGCACACGTGCTCTGAACCCCCACCGCCAAGTTCAAGCACACCACTAGACTCGCCTTCACCTCCTCACTCCACTGCACTCCTGAGTTTGGTTGAATGTCAAAAGGAACATACAAGACTATAAATAGGTGTACAATAATTGATATTTCAAACATTAGGACCAATTATTCAAGTTGGCAGAAGCAGAATTGGTAAGTGTGAAGACTCCTATGGACTACGCTTTTACTATAGAACGCAAGAGTGATCAAGTAACTATTTTAAAAATTATAAGGCATGCTTTGCACTTTTACAAAATGGCTCGAGATAAAGGCCAGTCAAATACAGCTAAAATGATCATGATAAAACCATCGAATGACATTGATTTTAATTTTTATCTTTTTTCCTTTATGAAGTTATTAATAATAAGGAATATAACATGTGGTTAATGGTATACATATAATCTGAGAACAAGAGGCAGCACTAAGCAAAGACGAATGAGGAAAGGGAAAATCTTATACTACTTACTAAGAGGCATCAAACATCAACATCCTATGAATTGCATACAGGCAGTTGAATGAAGACCGGTTACTGCTGTTATAGTGAACAATCTAACCAAACAATACAACACTATTCCAGCATTTTCTCCACAACCAAGAACAAAAATTAAATGTCATAAACTTTCTAGAATTAGAATGTGCAAATAAGCTAATGCACATGCAAAGAAGAAAGTAAAGCATGCAACTTTGTTGTGAGTTATTTTATATTTGCACTAGCAGCACTCAAAGCCTAAAAGATACGCATCAGCTAAAAACAGGCCAGTCCATCTCTTGGGCAACCAAAAGCATAGGTTAGAAAAATGAATATCCGTCAATAAGCATAAAAGTCATATAAAATCATCTGCTAAACTAGCTTCGATCCATATATTAGAATGTCTATAGAATATGAGTTTAAATTATGTTAAATCATCCAAACATCAACCAGTATGGTCCTTAAATTTGCATTTGCATTGTTATATCAGAAGAAAGATCAAGTTACAAAATCCACGCCAAAAAGCTCTCTATGAAAGCCTAAATAAATATAAAGTATAGAAGTACCTGATTCATCATCCATTTAAAGCCAACTGCAGCTATGCACTCATTTTTTGAAGCATTGTTAAACCAATCAAGGTTATAAACTTTGTCCAATGTTTTGGTTATTGTTGTCAAGTTTTTCCTCCCCTCTTTTACTGAGAATATCTCACCATATGAGCAAACATTATTATGGCTATTCAACAATGTCTCAAACCAGCCATTTCCAGACCTTTGCATCGATAAATAAATAAATTATTAGCTGAAGATAAGTTCTAGATTTTAAAATAAAATATAAATAATTACGGAGACAATAAAGCGGCCAGTGGTGCCAAAAGCAGCCTGATCGATGTCTGGATAAGTTTCAAGGCCTTGCTGACTATCCAGACAGCAGACACCTTGCGATCAGACTGAATTTCACAAGCGTCTAAAATGAGTACTTCATCTTCTAAGAAAGAATCAAGATCCTGAAATAATAAATATTTATACCACTTATTAGTGGAAAATTTGTTGAAAAACGATGTAAATTTATATAGTAAATCAAATTAGTTCTTATAACTCATTTGATCATAATACATATTTTTAGTATACAACATATCACATAGCTATTGAAAACAGCTGAAAGATAGAGTTGCCGCTACAATTTGTTATTTAAATAGTTTTGGGTTTTCTTGTTTGAGGTGTTGTAGCATTGTGCATTGATTAATATTTATAAATAAGAAGACAATGAAGTTTTGATGCATGGAACAAACTAATTTTAGGAGTACAGTTAAGATTCTTCTTAACTATAAATGGATTAAATTGATAATCACAATTAAATTGCTTGAATGCTGTGAGCATTCACTCTAGGCATCCCAACCACGAGCGTCATGAGTTGGGTATCAGTCTGACGTGACAGTTGGATATTTTCCGCTATGCCAACAACAGAGGAAACTCGATGTTTAGAAACTATGGTAAATCATATTTTATATTTCAACTCGTTGTTATATGGATTTCCTCTTTATGTAAAAATCCCAATTCAACGCATGCAACGATTAATTTAACTCAAATGCTCTTCACCCAAGTCCTCCATGGTAGTTTTTTTTTAATTTATTTGCAAAATGTTAGAAGCAAGACAATTATTAAGCTGGTGGGAGAACGACGAAGAACAAGCAGAAACCACACAATGCACATTTAGAATTGCATCTCAGAACAACGAGTGTTAAAACAGTTTATATTAGACGACAACAATAATATTGGAGGAAGTGCTGTGGGAAGAAAGAGTAATCAAGCAAAAAAGCGTTTGAAAACGGGACCATGATGATAGTCTATTTATGTAACAATCCAACGTAGTCTCGAAAACGGTACTTTGGTATAAGGCACAGTATTTTACCATTTGGATATGCACAGTATCACTACACAAAAGGTGAGATAATAGATGCATTATAAGAAGTGGCGGTCCAAAAGCTTTACTTTCCTCCAATCGATCATTCAGTTAAAAAGGAAAATAATAGGCCCAAAATCATAAAGCTAAAAGAGAAAAAAAGATGAGCATGACTCAGAAATTGAAATAGATAATGACCTTACAGTATACCATATAAACTACTAAAATTATTTATACATAGTCTGAGTGGATGTTTGTCATGTTACAAGTCGGTTGCTTTAGTCCAAGGTGTCATTAGACTTGCCCTTGGTCCCAGGGATAAGTAATGTTACAATAATACTATAAATTTCACTACATTTATGAAGGATTCTATCAACTATCTACTGCTAAATTAAAATGAAATAACAAAATTTCAAGCACATTCCCCATCCAATAGCTCAGCTAACCGAGCCTAGAGCATCTCCAATCCTTATGTCTTTCTTTAATTTTGCAAATGGAAAAACAAAACACAGCTAGTCCCCCAGTCGTTCTCCATTTTACCAGGATGAAGAGCCAAATGAATAGTGGATTTTTGTTTTGGCAACAGGACCTCTTTAATTTGTTTAGAATGGAAAATGATTGAACGAATCTTTCATTTCGACGAATGAAGAACAACTTGAGAGACATTTAAATATAGCTCTTTATTTTTTGGAAATTGAGAGCTATTATATACAATGATGTAGTTGAAAAATATAAAGAATAATCCAACTGCATTTTCTAAACATTCGTGTACTTACCTTCGCATTGATTACTATAGTAACTAAATTAATCTCACAGCAAAATTAAACTGTAAATCACAACACAAATCTACATTTCAAGATCTGTAAAAAAGAATTAACAAAAACATTTATCGATGAGATCGAGGCTGCGACTAAAATGCTTATACTTCAAATTGATCGCTGCATTGTCATTTTTTATAATATACTTGAATTTTGCTGTAATAATTAGGGATTGGTTTTGACGAGTGCAGTTAAGAACTCGGTCATGTCAGTGTAGGTCGGTTGGTTTCTAACAAATTTCACAGACATATAACACAACTGTGCATAAACATTGACATAAACTTTACAATTAAACAATGATACAAATTAGACTTCTAATTGTGCAAATGATAATGAGTGGATTAAAGAAAAAAAGAACACCTTATCATTTTGAAGAACTGATTTAGAAAAACTGGAACTAAAAATAGCCGATTAAATAGACTGGTATTAATTAAATAAACAAAAGACATTATATCTTGTTTTCTTAAACTAGTTTCAGTGAATTGAAACCTAAATACTATAGTTATTTATTTAAAAATCAAATACCATTTCTTCCATACATAAAGTAATGATCAAATAGCAAACACATGAATTCAAATTCATTTCAAAAATCCATATGCCAATAATTAGCATAAAAACAGAAGTACCTAAAATTAACCAGTCGACGGGAGATCAAAGCAAGGCTCGAGAAGATAGATGCAAGCCGAAGGCAGAAAAGCAAGAGAAATACGATTGAAGTGAAAGAGTGTGATTGATCTAGAGGTTATTGGAAAAAATCTCAAGATTGGTGGACCAAATCGTGTTCCTCTTCATCATCGAGCACGTTGGAGCGGATTGATTCAACAAGCCAGGCGTACTTGAAGTCTCAGTACGTGGATTGCTGAATCGCTTCGAGGTTCACTTTGACTTCGAGAGTAACTAAACCACTTCTAAGAAGAAAAGAAGAGACGTGCCAAATTTTCCCTCTAAAATTTAGGGTTCGCGGGGGCGGCTGAAATGGATTTGGGCGAAAGTTGTGTGTCTATGGT
This sequence comes from Allium fistulosum, assembly GCA_030737815.1. Classification (NCBI taxonomy): domain Eukaryota; kingdom Viridiplantae; phylum Streptophyta; class Magnoliopsida; order Asparagales; family Amaryllidaceae; genus Allium; species Allium fistulosum. The sequence goes on along the minus strand of CM060907.1, from coordinate 414,213,969 downwards.
GTCGGTTTTTGGACAACCGATGCTATTGTATTTAATTGTGTCGGTTGTTCAAACAACCGACACGAGTAAATCTATTGCTTCCCTTCAATTGTGTCGGTTTCTTAAGAACAACAGATGCAAATTACATTTTTAACATTTTCTTCTTACCCCATAAGTCAATAGTTTCGGTTGTTAATAAACAACCGACACAAATTACACTATTTGTGTCGGTTTTATGGACAACCGACACAAATGAGGCGAAGCAACTGATCTGTTTTGTACTAGTGAAATATATTTATCTATCCATGTGGATATAAGCCACAAGTGATGATGCCTTATGTTGTGAGCATCATTCCAAATAGGCAAAGTGGAGGATTGTGGCTAGTGTGGGTAAACGGTTGCTTGGTGACTTGTTAGTTCCTACTTGTGCCTTTTGAAGCCTTGGTCAGCTTATGCTACATGTTTTCAGTTGGAACATTTCTTTTTTGTGACATGTTGCCTTTGCACAATTAGGGAATATTTTGGTTGTACTAGGAATCCTAAATGATCTACTTGTGAAAGCAAGCTCGGATTTCATTCAATGTATAGTGATCTTTTTGGTCGAGATTATGGGGTATGTCCCATGTATGTCATTGTGTTTTAACAGATGTCATGGTGTTTATAATAGTGTTGGAAATCATCCAGCAATGTAAGCGTGTGCTTTAAACAAAGTTCTGCAGCCACTGAGGTGCGTTCACATCACCTCTGAAATGATTGTTGTAAAAGTGGTATGACCACTATAATATGGTTTGGTTGTGCAAAATAATAATATTTTATTTTCCTATCAGAAAGATAAGGAGAAAAGGTAGACTAAATTGTATAGTGAAAATATATACACACATAAACACACACACACACACACATGCAACTAATCTAATGTAAAAAAATATAAATTTGGTAACTTTGCGAAAAGTTAAAATATATAAATTGGGGATATAAAAATTATCTAGGTATGTATACAATAAGATGAATTTACTCCTTGTAATATGATAGTTGAGTTTATATATATATATATATATAATCTTTTTGTATTTATTTCCATATATTATGCAAAACTAATTATGTTTATTAGCAACTAAAAGTGCATTCATTAACATAGTGATAAAATTAATCTTTTTATTTCGGGAAACTAATTTCATGTGGATATTGGAAATTAATCTTCTATATTTAAAAGGCTACGTTCAAATAAATTTAAAAGCCATTCTTATGTTACCTTTTTTATATGGTAATTTTAAATTTCCTATGTCCTTCCCCTACCTATTTGTTAACTGTGCAATGAGTAGAAATGTATAAATTATGGATATATGAGCTATGTGTATATAATATACACACAATACGACAAACATAATCCTTCTAACTTGATTGTTGAATTTATATGTATAATTTATTTGCATATTAGTTTCATATATTACTAGAAACCAATTATATTTATTAGCAATTAATAACGCACATTTATTGACATAGAGAGAAATTAATCTTTTTATTTTGGGAGATTAATTTCTTGTAGGTACTGGAATTCGGTTCTCTGCTTTTAAAAGGAAACTTTGGAACAAGTTTAAAACATGTTCATATGTTACCCTTTTTACATGGTAAATTTAAATTTACTCTGCCATTCCCCTTACGGGGGCACTCGAACATAAATTAAGAAGTTTGAGGAGAGAGAAAGTCAACTTTTGGAGCCACTGCATAATTTCTTCTCACCCTCTACCTTCTTATCCCTATATATTGATTATTATTTCTTATCACTTTGAGACCTTCATCAAATCCTCTGTCTATTCATAGCTTCCACATCTTGTTTAACTATTGCAAAGCTAAAAAGTTTTATTTAGAAAATGAAGAGGAGGCTAATTCCCTATAATATTATATTCTTATTGGTAATCATACTAAAACCATTGAGATTATCGATTCATTCATTACAATGTTAGATCTACAAGAGGAAGCGGTAATTCAATAAAAAAATGAGGCTATGTTTTCATTCAATAATGTACACAACTAGATTTTTTGAAGCGATTTGGATGGTGATGGAAGGAAAAACGCCATTCTTCATTTGATCAAAAAATGGATCGGTTATTCTTCATTTGAGGTGAGTACTTATGTATCCTTTTTAGATAGTTTGATTTATGTTTATATAAATGATATTTGTTATTTTAAATTAAGATTTTTTGCACGAACAATATTTTAAAATGTCTAAATAGAAGAAATTTGTTATTTGATTTTGTTGGACAGGAGATCTATATAGTTCAATTGAGTTTTTTGTTGGATTTACATTATTTGTTTTTTGTAAAACATGATTTATATATAAACGAGATTTATTACTTAAGCAACATAATATTCATGACTAATATTTTAGAAACTTTGCATGTCAGACTTATTCTTGAATGATGATTTCATTTATCTAAAAATGTTGTTTTATTGCTTAATCTAGATTAAATATATAAATAGATTTGATCTTATCATTATTTTTTGTGATGGATGACAAGAAAAAGACTAAAAATTGCCACTAATAAGGAGAGTAACTTAGTCATAGATTTTCTTAACAAAATAATGGTGTATGTTAAGTGATTTTGGTGTATAAATTGAATTTCCTTATCAGAAATAATGAAAGAATAACATACTACATTGGACATAAAGTTATAACGCCTATTACACGTTCATAACTTGATTATTATTGTTATAGACCTGCCAATTCATAGAGGATCACCATATGCTATCGTTTGAATGAGTAATCACTTTTTAGTGCTATTACGTGATGGTATACATATGGTTATTGAGTTTTACCAAATATTTCTGCTTTTGTTTGTTGGTATAACAGATAGTTCTTATCATTGCGTTATGTGTGACTGTAATAATTTTTTTTGCCCCATTGCATATGAAACAAAAAGTAGTATAATGATGCTTTTTGCGTCAATTGCAAAAAAATAAACTCCACCATTTATTCTGCAAGTATAAATTTGAAGCAAGGAAGTTTATTTGATGTTTTTCTTCCTATGTGATATGACACCAACATAATAGGTCTAAGAGACATTTCTAATATATTTGGTGAGTTAATGAAATAATATTGAAAACAATTCACATATATTTAGCATAGTTTGCCTCCAAATTAGTTAACCATGCATAAAACTTCACAATGTGGTTAAAATCTTAAATATACTCAGATACATATATAGTGCCCCTCTATTTACATAGTATATTTTTTCCCTTTTATGTTGTGTGACACCCCACCTCTATACTCACACTAGCCAAGGAAACTACTAGGTAATGCCGTCGACTAGCACGAAGAATAAGGCTATTGAGGAGCAACCATCTGTGTAATTGCTTTGTGTGAGTACCGATATATCAGATAATATAACTTACATTTCATTTCAAGAGGAAATCCAACATATCAAATACAAACTCAAAGCTACCACACAGTGGCTATGAGGCCTTCGGAAACAAATATAGAAATAAACATAACACAAATCAGTCATGGATATTCATACCACAAAGGCGGAATCAGATATGAATATAACACAGAAAAGTGTACATCAAAGTAGTGGTCAAATAAGATCCACTACATCACAAAAGAATAGATACATGTGCTAGACAAAAGAATAATTATACATCAAGGTGTCTATATCTCAAATGTATAATAACAAAAACTACTAATCTAAATAGTTAGCCAAAAATCAGATGATAATCCTTGATAAGAAGTCAAGCGGAAGCACCTATATCATCTCGGTCTGACCCAAGTATTATTTAAGAAGAAAATAATAAACAGATAAGTCTAGCGATAATTATCATATATAAAATGAGATATAAGTAGAGATATAACAAAAACGTATGATAACAATAATGTCATACTATGACAAGTATACTTTAAACAACAACAAAATCATACAATATCTCAAGAATCTCAAAGCACCAAAAAGAATGTCATATTCTTTATTTTATTCACCAAACCCCAAATATTGACAAACATATCATTGCCAATCACAAAAGAGGTGAAACACAAATTCTATAAATCATCAACTAGAAATCCAGAAATCACAAAGGGGGGAGGCTAATCGCAAACGGGAGCATGAAAACTCACAAACACGTGTGTCACAAACGGAACGCTATTCCATGGTCGCTAACCATCAATTTTTTAGCCGAATCTCCACAAACGGCTCGAAGACCATGGGTCGCTACCCCACCAAATTGAACCGAAGTTCCACAAACGGGGTTTTTAGTCCCCACACAAACAAATAGACATCACACATCGCTAGTCTAAATCACAAAATGATCACCATTGATCAATAAGAAGTGTCGATTACACTAAGCTAGTAAATAGATGAGTTTAGCTTCATGTCCCATAACCACTAGCTTAACTTAAATATTTACTAACAAATTGTAGATTTCCACTCGAAAATTGTCACAAGAGTTCAGTCAGACAAGTCCAAGAATTAACCGACGAAGTAAACGCAAGCGTTTCATACCACTTGTTTTACAAAGCCGTTTAATTATATTTCTCATACGAATGAGGTAAAGGTTTGTATATACTAATAGATTGGAAAACGATTTTATAAATGAGATTTGTATTAAAAATCGAGTTGGAAACATCTTTGTGAAAGAGTTTGATTATTTACTACTAGTATAGAAACCTCTGTATTTTAAAGTGACAAACCATAGAAATGATCATAGAAATAATCAATTACCAAAATTCACATACGAAGACGTGAATTAAATCCAAAGAAATCGATACCAAATCCATCAAAATGGATATTCCCAAAAAAATCCCGAAAAAGAAGTCATCAAAGTTGATAAAAGCGATAACAACTAATCGGATCGACATAAATCGATGAAAAATGGAAATTCGGTCAAAAATAGGCAAATAGGCTGAGATAGCAGATTCAGTTGACTGAACCGTAATGGTCAGTCGACTGACACTATGCCTGGAACTTTCTATTTCCAGGCTCTGTCGATTGAACTGTAATGGTCAGTCGACTAACACTATGCCTGGAAACTTTATGTTTCCAGGCTCAGTCGACTGAACCATAATGGTCAGTCGACTGATACAGGGTCATTAAACTCTACCTAGCCCTATGAATGGCAAAATCCTACCGGAAATGATCAATCAAGCAATGGCGACTAAGGATTTATGCCAAGCGACAACCTGGCCTTATAGGCTCTTCGATACACCCCAAAAACATGTTCAAACATCCATAAAAGGATTTTCACAAAATTGGACTTCAAAAAGCAAAAATTAGAAAATTCACCAAATCAATCCAAATCAAAAGCAAATGAACATGAATAGATGTTAGGAATTACTACCTAACAACTATGATAGCTATAGACATAGATGTGAGTTCAAAAACTCACCTTTTCAACCCAAAACAACAAATGAGAAGCTTTAAATCAAAAGAAAGATCAACCACACTTCAACTTCAACTCTAGAAGCTCCAATCTAAGATTATAACGAATATTTCCTAAGTTAGGTCATAGGAAATTTCTGAAATTGGATAGAGATTGAGATGGAGAAGAAGAAGAGGATGCTTACCTAAGCTTCTCTTTGATTTTGGAGCTAGAACTTGAATTTGCAAAGGAACCAGGGCTTAGGAATTTAGGTTCCAATCTTTTCCCCCATTTTTAATAAAGCTTGAATTGTTAGGAAATAATAGAATGAATGAAGAGAAGAGGGGGGTGGAGTTAGGATATAAAATGAGTTGGGTTAGTGAGCTGAAACCCAAACCCAAGCCCAAATCCCTAATTGAAATGTCAAAATTCTACTCAACTCCAAACATATCGATGTTTATACTCAAAAAGGTCGCAAACGCCATTTTGGACTCAATGCAAGTGGTTTTGAGTCCAAATTCGACTGTTTGCAAAAAGTGACATTTCGAACTTGAAACCGACTAACGATGCTCTATTTAAATAAAACATTTAAATATACAATCGTAAAATATGCGGGTTGTTAAAGACTCCGCTCCTTAAAGAAATTGGATGCTCGCAATCTTTAAGAAATAAAGAAATAAAAAGTAACAACCAAAAAGCATATCAACACAAAAGATAATTAGAAATAAGAAGTTCACCTCAAAGAGCTCGAGAGAGTATGTCCGGATGTGTTCGCTCGATGAATTCTCTGGATTCCCAAGAGCAATCCTTAAGATTTATGGACCATTGAACTTTCACAAGAGGAACATCTTTATTTCGAAGGCGTTTCACCTCCGTAGCAATGATACGAATAGGATGTTGCTCATAAATCAAATTAGGCGAAACTTCCATTTCTTCAATAACACCGGGCTCAGGAATAAAATCGGAATCTCGAAGGCATTTCCGTAATTGAGAGACGTGGAATACGTCATGAATAACAGAAAACTGATTCGGTAATAAAAGGCGATAAGCCACGGAACCAATGCGTTCGGTGATGGGAAATGGGCCAATATATCGAGGTGTTAATTTTCCCGATCGACTGAAACGCACAACACCCTTCATAGGTGAAACACGAATGAACACTAAATCTCCCACAGAAAATTCTAATTTCCTTCTTCGGTTATCGGCATAGGATTTTTGTCTACTTTGAGCTTCTTTCGTCCTATGACAAATAAGGTCAATCTTTTCTATGGCATCTCGAATAAAATCTGGTCCTAAAACCAGCTTCTCACCGGCTTCAAGCCAACACGAAGGAGATCGGCTTGGCCTCCCGTAGAGTGCCTCGAAAGGTGCCATACCAATACTAGATTGGAAGCTATTATTATAGGAAAACTCAACAAGAGGAATATGATCTTCCCAACTTCCACCAAAATCAAGAACACATGCACGATGAAGATCTTTAAGAGTTTGATTCACACGCTCGGTTTGTCCATCGGACTGGAGATGATAAGCGGTGCTAAAATTAAGCTTCGTTCCCAAAGCTTTTTGAAGACCTTTCCAAAATCCACTAGTAAACAATGGATCACGATCGCTAACAATAGAAGTAGGAACTCCATGCAATTTAACAATTTCCTTGACAAAAAGTTTAGCCAAAATAGGTACAGTCCGATTGGACCGAACGGGATTAAAATGTGCGGATTTTGTAAGTCTATCTACTATCACCCATATGCTATCATGACCCGAACGAGAACGGGGAAGACCGTCAATAAAGTCCATGGAAATTTGATCCCACTTCCATATTGACATTTCCAAAGGTTGCAATAACCCACTGGGCCTTTAATGCTCGGCCTTCACGATTTGGCAAGTCATGCAACGCTTAATAAAGTTAGCAATATTAGATTTCATTCCCTCCCAATAATAAAGTCGCTTCATGTCCGCGTACATTTTACTACTACCGGGATGAATGGTAAATTTAGAACGATGAGAATCTTCTAAAATGTCTTTACGAAGATCACAAATATTTGGCATGATAAGTCTACCAAATTTTCGAATACCGCCACGAGCATCAATATCAAAGTCTTTCAAACCTTCAATATCAATTTTATCCATACAACTTTTGCTAAGAAGAGCCAATTCAAAATCTAGCTTTTGAGCTTCAAGAATGCGGTCTAAAAGAGAAGGATGAGCCTCAAGGCTACACAACACAAGAGATGAACATGAATTGGATTCACGATCTCGAATCTCACAAGTGGATAAAGTCTCGAGATCATTCCATTCAGATATCATCATCGAAACAACCGCTTGTTGCCTCCGACTAAGGGCATCGGCAACAAGATTTCCCTTTCCGGGAGTATAGAGAATATCAAGATCATAAGATGCTAGGAACTCAAGCCAACGTTGTTGACGCAAATTAAGTTCCTTTTGAGAAAATAAATACTTCAAAGATTTATCATCGGTGTAGAGAACAAATTTCTCTCCCAAAAGATAAAGACGCCAAATTCTAAGGGCGAAAACAATAGCCGTGAGCTCTAAATCATGAGTGGCATATCTAGTCTCGGTAGGCTTTAATTGCCTAGAAGCATAAGCGATAACACGTTCCCTTTGCATGAGAACGGCACCCAAACCAACACGACTAGCATTGGTATAAACAATAAAATCTTGGTTCCCATCGGGAATCACAAGAATAGCAGCATCGGAGAGGAGTTCTTTTAGTTTTTGAAAAGCAGCTTCACATTTGTATGACCAAATGTATTTAACTCCCTTCTTTGTCAAATTAGTAAGAGGTACAGAAATTTTAGAAAAGTCTTTTATGAAACGACGGTAATAGTCCGCCAATCCGAGAAAGTTACGAATTTCCGTCACACTCTACGGTCTTTTCCAATTTTGAATCGCTTCAATCTTTGAAGGATCCACGGAAATTCCGGATTCAGAAATAATATGCCCCAAAAATTTCACACGAGATTGCCAAAAGTGGCATTTAGAAAATTTTGCTTTCAATTGGTTGCTCCTAAGAGTTTCCAACCCAATCCGAAGATGATTTTAATGCTCTTCCTCGGTTTAAGAATAAACAAGAATATCATCGATAAAGATGAGAACAAATCGGTCGAGGATGTCTTTGAAAACTCGATTCATATGGTCAACGAAATAAGCTGGAGCATTCGTCAAACCAAATGGCATAACAAGCCATTCATAAGATCCATAACGAGTATGGAATGATGTCAAATGAATGCTATCCTCTGCAATACGGAGCTGATGTAAACCGGTTTCTATGTTTAACTGTGAAAAAACTTTAGCACCACTAAGTTGATTGAATAAATCATCAATCTGAGGCAAGTGATATTTATTCTTGATGGTGAGATCGTTAAGCTTGCGGTAGTCAACGCAAAACCTAAGTATACCATCAGATTTCTTCACAAAAATAGCTGAAGCTCCCAATGGAGAGGAACTAGATTGAATAAATTACTTCGCTTCCAATTCGGATAATTGTTTACGCATCTCCTCATTTTCTTTATTGGCATACGATAAGGAGGACGAGTAATAGGTAGAGCTCCAGGGATTAGATTAATGTTGAACTCAATTGCTAGCTTAGGTGGTAATCCTAAAACGGGCTCAAATATGTCGAGAAATTCACGAACAATGTGAATGAGAGAAATAACATCTTCCTCATCATCGTTATCGTCATCATGAGGATTTAGCCAATAACATTCAAAGACAAAGCATCAACAAGTTCTTTTGATATAAAAGAGTGAGATGCACCCGTATCAAAAAGAACTCGAATAGGAAAATCACGAAATATAATAATGCCATCAAGGATAGAATGAGAAATACCTTAACCACGAGAAGTGTTAGTAGGGGCTTGCACAACATTTAGCTTGCCTTCCTTTTTGCTTTGAAGTTTGGGACACAAAGATATAGTATGACCCAAACTCTTGCAATAGCGGCAAGAAAGAGGCTTCGGGCTTTTGTTTGCATAATGGTCCTTATAACCACAATTGTAACATTCTCCACGGCGAGAGGTAGGAGTATTTGCTACCGAAGTTGCTTGCTTCCCTTTCTTGTTGGGATTAGGCTTGAATTCAAAAGGCCTCTTCTTATTGATGTTTTGTTTGACTTTAACATCACTTTCTTTATTGGCCTCTTATTGAAGTTGCTTGCTTCCTTTCTTGTTGGGATTAGGCTTGAATTCAAAAGGCCTCTTCTTATTGATGTTTTGTTTGACTTTAACATCACTTCTTTATCGGCCTCTTCGAGTCGAAGAGCGATATCAACAAGCTGGTCGAAAGAAACTTCTAATTTCAGAAGTAATGGATTTTTGAGGTTTTTATTCAACCCATAAACAAATCTCTGATTTTTCTTCAATGGGGTATTAATATACTCAACCTCATATTTAGATAGAGATTTGAAAGAAGCGACGTAATCCGACACAGAAGATTCACCTTGAACAAGGTCATTGAAGCGTCGAGCTAGAGATACTTTTTCAGCTTCCGGCATAAATTTTAACTCGAATCTTTCCCGGAATTGCTCCCAAGTAAGATCCACTTCGATAATTTCGGAGTTCAGAAGATCATACCAATCTAATGCTCTTTCTTGGAGCATGCTAGAAGCCACATGGACTCGATGAAGATCAATAAGATTCATGCGGGAAAAGATGCGATCGCATGTTCTAAGCCAAGCTTGGACCTCTATAACATTTTCGGAACCTTTGAAAGGCTTTCCACCCAAGTTGGTGTGCACAAGCGTGCAAACCCAGATTTAGGATGAGTGGGCTCTGGAATGGGTCCGATAGCTTGAGCATTTTTCACAAGATCTAAAAGTTGCCGAGCAGACATGAATACTCCGTCTTGAGGAGTAGCACTGGACTGACCGGCACTGTGACGGCCTGGTCTAACCATTTCTCTTCTTTAAGAAAGAAAGAAAAGAGGAAAAAGGCTATTCTCAAAATGAATATCAAACAAATTTGATTGATAAAACAAGGCATCATTAGGAATATAGGATAGAACGGTACGAAGACTCTGAAAATGTGTACGCTTGTGCACACTAATTATGGATCGTGTAATATGGACTAACAATATATGCGGAATTTTATTTACAATTGCTATACAAGTAAATATTCAATAAACTAACTATATAGCTATTCACAGATATAGAATAGTAAATGCAGTAAACTGTAAAAATCACACCAGGGATTTTTATACTGGTTCGGACCTTCCGTCCTACGTCCAGTCCCAGACTTCTATCTGGATTTTCACTACCAACTACCTCGCTTCACCCGGAGGAACAGGTTTACAACACCCGAACAGCCGAACGGGATTTCGTGCCTCTTACAACACCGAGGACTTCAACAAAAAACAAATACAATTGCCGTTGACAACTTGTGTTCTTGATAACACGGATTTGTCACTTATAGTACACCCTTCCTATAATCTTATCCTCAAAATATGTGAATGATGTTTGTGAAGAATGAAGGAAGTATATTACTTATTGAATCAAAAGATATGAAATAATTTCAATGATTCAATTAAGCAATTGAAATATTTGAGAGCTTTTAGAATGCAAGAATATTTAGAAAGTAAGATCAGAAATTAGAGAAAGAATTCTTAATTTTGAATCAATGATTTAGACGTGTTTATATAGAGAATAAATGGTTGTAACTCTTTGTGAAGAGTAGCCATTAATAGAAATGATCATTGATGAAAGGTAAGAGATGCAACTATTGGTGAAAGAAGTGTCTTTTGGGAAACGTTGCTCTCTGTTTAAAAACGATCGACATGTCAAAAAATGGCCAGTAGATAGGATTTCAAATATATAGACGTTATGTGCATGTGTGCACGTTCATTGTGCATTTTACACAGAAACGGTCGACCGCCTGGTTTAATACCGGTCGACCGGTCCCTGTCAAATTGCACAATGAATGTGCAATGCCATTCAAACGTATTATATTGAGGTGCATGATTATTTGAGGATAGATTTTAACAAGTTTATCACTATTACAACATCAAATAATCAACCTATAATCTAGAGTACCATATTTAGCTCTTTTGTGCCTCTTTATAGCCATGATGTCTTCTTTTTGTCGATCGCCTTTATTTCTTTGTCAGAAATCAAAACTTCGTAGAATCTGTGACTCAATATTCTCCCCTTTTTTGATTGATGACAACATATATCTAAAGTTTTGAATCTCCCCCTAAATATGTGATCTCCCACTGAGATTTTGTCTGTATTCTTTATATATATATATATATTCCTGCAAATAATTGTTAGCACTTTCTCCCCCTTTGTCAACGACAAAAAGGAGTAATAGATAATGGAATAATATAGGAATGTATCATGTCCAATATCCACTTTCCTCTTTTCTTAAGTGGGACCTGAAAAAAATATAATTAAGACCATGGTACCCACTTTTTATGGGGTCCTAAGAGTTAGATCTTAGGAATCCAAACCAATACGGGTCCGGTATCCCCTTTATATACATAATTAGAATTATAATGCACAGTATTCATGAATTGCTGAATGTATTTGTTCCTAATCAAATTGTTATTTGTTTTAGGAACCCATATTTTGATAGTCTTGACATTTTTCTTCTGAAATTTCACAATTGGTTTTGGTTTGGAATATAATAAACTAAGATTCTTCTTAGCTTCAGTCTTTTGTATTTTCTTCTTCCTTTCATTACCAAGATGTTTCTTGGTTTCTTGTTTCTTATATCCCAAACCTTGTTTATTTGAAATAGATTGTGAACTTTCAATGATTTTTGTCAAATTTTCTCGACCTTTGTTAAAGTTAGAAACATTTTGAGTAATGTCATCGAACTTTGTTTGTAAACTATCTTTTTCTAGGTCTAGAATTTTGACTTTTGCCTTAAGCTCATGATTTTCAGTAGTGAGAGCATTATTTTTCTCTTTTTGAGCTTCTATTTCTTGACTCAAAAGAGATAGTTGAGAGTCAACATTAGATGATGATTCTTGAATTTTTTCAAGTTCTTCTTCTAATATTTTCTTCTCATCTTTTAACATATCTCGTTCAAACTCTGCTCTACTTAAATCTGCTTTGACTACTTTTAATTGACGTTTTATGTCTTTATATTTGACTATCAATTCAGCATTAATATCAAGTAATTCATCAAATGTAGGAATTTGTACCTCATCTTCTGTTGCCATAAAACAAACATTAGCTTGTTCATTCTCCGAATCACTTTCACTTTCTGATGAAGATGAGTCTGAATCATCCCATGTTACTGAGAAGGCTCGTTTCTTTGACTTGTCCTTCTTATATTTGAATTTGTCATTTTCTAACTTCTTCTTTTGTTCTGGACAATCCTTCTGCATGTGCCCCTTTTTGTGGCAGTTGAAACATTCTATAGCGGATGAAGATGGTTTATTTAATCCAGGTTTCCTTTTGTTGTAACGACTGGCTTTTCAATATTTTAGGAATTTTTTGAATCCTTTTGCAATGAATGCTAGATCTTCATCTTCAGAATCTGATTCATTTTCATCTTTCTCAGCATGAAATGCTACATTTTTCTTTTCTTCTTTCTGTTCTTATCTAGCCTGCAAATTTGCTTCATAGGACATTAGATTTCCTATCAATTCATCTGGCTTCATGACGGAAAGGTCATTAGCTTCTTCAATTGCTAATACTTTTCCTTCCCATTCACTAGTCAGAAAATGTAGGACTGTTGAAACAACATCAAAATCTGAATATTTTTGCCCTAATCCGATAAGTGCATGATGAATAGTTTGAAACCTTGAATACATATCATTGATTGTCTCATTCGGTTTCATTTTGAAATTTTGAAACTGACTTTTCAGCATGGCTATTTTGGCTTGTTTAACCTTGTTAGTACCTTCATGAGTGGTTTTCAGCGTTTGCCAAATTTGATATGCAGTAGTGCAGATACTAACACAGTTATATTCATTTTGGTCTAATGCACGAAACAACATATTTATTGCCTTTGCATTTACGGCTGCTGCCGTTTTCTCAGCCGTTGTCCATTCTGAATATTCAGTTGTTGGATTCACTATTTCTTTTTGCGTAGCATTCCAAGCATCATAGCTATTTGATTGCATAAAAAATGACATACGTGTTGCCCAATAGCTATAGTTGAGACCATTAAAGAATGGAGGTCTTTGTGTTGATTGACCTTCCGTGTAAGTGTTAGTGCTAGTGCTTGCGTTATTTGCCATATTACAAGTAAATATCAAATAACGGTGTTACAGTTATATGATGACCTTGCTCTGATACCAAATGAAAATGTGTACGCTTGTGCACACTAATTATGGATCGTGTAATATGGACTAACAATATATGCGGAATGTTATTTACAATTGCTATACAAGTAAATATTCAATAAACTAACTATATAGCAATTCACAGATATAGAATAGTAAATGCAGTAAACTGTAAAAATCACACCAGGGATTTTTATACTGGTTCGGACCTTTCGTCCTACGTCTAGTCCCAGACTTCTATCTGGATTTTCACTACCAACTACCTCGCTTCACCCGGAGGAACAGGTTTACAACACCCGAACAGCCGAACGGGATTTTGTGCCTATTACAACACCGAGGACTTCAACAAAAAACAAATACAATTGCCGTTGACAACTTGTGTTCTTGATAACACAGATTTGTCACTTGTAGTACACCCTTCCTATAATCTTATCCTCAAAATATGTGAATGATGTTTGTGAAGATTGAAGGAAGTATATTACTTATTGAATCAAAAGATATGAAATAATTTCAATGATTCAATTACGCAATTGAAATATTTGAGAGCTTTTAGAATGCAAGAATATTTAGAAAGTAAGATCAGAAATTAGAGCAAGAATTCTTAATTTTGAATCAATGATTTAGACGTGTTTATATAGAGAATAAATGGTTGTAACTCTTTGTGAAGAGTAGCCATTAATAGAAATGATCATTGATGAAAGGTAAGAGATGCAACTATTGGTGAAAGAAGTGTCTTCTGGGAAAGGGTGCTCTCTGTTTAAAAACGGTCGACAGGTCAAAAAATGGCCAATAGATAGGATTTCAAATATATAGATGTTATGTGCATGTGTGCACGTTCATTGTGCATTTTACACAGAAACGGTCGACCGCCTGGTTTAATACCGGTCGACCGGTCCCTGTCAAATTGCACAATGAATGTGCAATGCCATTCAAACGTATTATATTGAGGTGCATGATTATTTGAGGATATATTTTAACAAGTTTATCACTATTACAACATCAAATAATCAACCTATAATCTAGAGTACCATATTTAGCTCTTTTGTGCCTCTTTATAGCCATGATGTCTTCTTTTTGTCGATCGCCTTTATTTCTTTGTCAGAAATCAAAACTTCGTAGAATCTGTGACTCAACAGACTCGAATTAAATCCTATGGCACGATTCCTAAGAAAGACTTAGGACAATGATCCTTGCTAGATTATTCTACATTGTTCCGAAGTTTGGCTCCGATACCAAGCTGTGACGCCCTACCTCTATACTCACACTAGCCAAGGACACTACTGGGTAATGCCGTCGACTAGCATGAAGAATAAGGCTATTGAGGAGCGACCATCTGTGTAATTGCTTTGTGAGAGTACCGATATATCAGATAATATAACTTACATTACATTTCAAGAGGAAATCCGACATATCAAATACAAAATCAAATCTACCACATAGTGGCTATGAGGCCTTCAGAAACAAATATAGAAATAAACATAACATAAATAAGTCACAGATATTCATACCACAAAGGCGGAATCAAATATGAATATAACACCTAAAAGTTTACATCAAAGTAGTGGTCAAACAAGATCCACTACATCACAAAAGAATAGATACATGTGCTAGACAAAGAATAATTATAAATCAAGGAGTCTATATCTCAAATGTATAATAAGAAAAACTACTAATCTAAGTTAGCCAAAAATCAGATGATAATCCCTGATAAGAAGTCAAGCGGAAGCACTTGTAACATCTCGGTCTGACCCAAGTATTATTTAAGAAGAGAATAATAAACGGATCAGTCTAGCGATAATTATCATATATAAAATGAGATATAAGTAGAGATATAACATAAACGTATGATAACAATAATGTCATACTGTGACAAGTATACTTTAAACAACAACAAAATCATACAATATCTCAAGAATCTCAAAGCACAAAAAAGAATGTCATATTCTTTATTTTATTCACCAAACCCCAAATATTGACAAACATATCATTGCCAATCACAAAAAGAGGTGAAACACAAATTCTAGAAATCATCAACTAGAAATCCAGAAATCACAAAGAGGGGAGGCCTATCGTAAACGAGAGCATGAAAAGTCACCAACACGTGTGTCACAAACGGAACGCTATTCCATGGTCGCTAACCATCAATTTTTGAGCCGAAGCTCCACAAACGGCCAGAAGACCATGGGTCGCTACCCCAACAAATTGAACCGAAGTTCCACAAACTAGGTTTTTAGTCCACACACAAACAAATAGACATCGCTCATCGCTAAAAGAATTCACAAAATGATCACCATTGATCAATAAGAAGTGTCGATTACACTAATCTAGTAAATAGATGAGTTTAGCTTCATGTCCCATAACCACTAGCTTAACTTAAATATTTACGAACAAATTGTAGATTTCGACTCGAAAATTGTCACAAGAGTTCAATCGGACAAGTCCAAGAATTAACCGACAAAGTAAACGCAAGCTTTTCATACCACTTGTTTTACTAAGCCGTTTAATTAGATTTCTCATACGAATGAGGTAAAGGTTTGTATATACTAATAGATTGGAAAACGGTTTTATAAACGAGATTTGTATAAAAAATAGAGTTGGAAACATCTTTGTGAAAGAGTTTGATTATTTAATACTAGTATAGAAAACTTTGTATTTTAAAGTGACAAACCATAGAAATGATCGTAGAAATAATCAATCACCAAAATTCACATACGAAGACAATGGAAATTCGCTCGAAAATAGGCAAATATGCTGAGATAGCAGATTCAGTCGACTGAACCATAATGGTCAGTCGACTGACACAGGGTCAGAAACTTTCTATCCCCCTGGTTCAGTCGACTGACCCTCCTGGTTCAGTCGACTGAACTGCAATTCGTAGTAAACTATGCCTTGCCCTATTAAGGGCAAAATCCTATCGGAAACGATCGATCAAGCAATGGTGATTAGGGATTTATGCCAAGCGACAACCCGGCCTTATAGGCTCTTCGATACACCCCAAAAACATGTTCAAACATCCAAAAAAGGATTTTCACAAAATTGGACTTCAAAAACCAAAAATTGGAAAATTCACCAAATCAATCCAAATCAAAAGCAAATGAACATGAATAGATGTTAGGAATTACTACCTAACAACTATGATAGCTATAGACATAGACGTGAGTTCAAAAACTCACTTTTTCAACCCAAACAACAAATGAGAAGCTTTGAAATCAAAAGAAAGATCAACCACACTTCAACTTCAACTCTAGAAGCTCCAATCTAAGATTATAACGAATATTTCCTAAGTTAGGTCAAAGGAAATTTCTGAAATTGGAGAGAAATAGGAAAATCACAAAAATGATTGTAAAAACAATCAATCACCAAAGATTCACGTTCGAAGACGTGAATCAAAACCATAGAAATCGGTATCAAATCCATCAAATGGATATTCCCAAAAATCCCAAAAAAGAAGTCATCAAGGTAGATAAAAGTGATAACAACTAATCGGAGCAACTAAAATCGATAATCAATGTAAATTCAATCAAGAAATAGGAAAATAGGCAAATAGGCAAAACTGTGCATCTCCAGATGTCTGAGGGGTTAATCCAGACGTTTGGATTTGGTCTCTGGAAATATTCCAAAAAACCAACCAGACGTCTGAAATCTCAAATCAAACGTCTGACCCCTTTTCAGACATCTGAAACTTTAATTCTGACGTTTGAATTTAGTCACTGCCATTTTAATTTTTCTGTCGTTTCTTCTTTTTTTCACCATATTGCAAAACCAGACGTCTGAACCTATATTTCATACGTCTGGATGCTTGGGCAGGGCAACAATTTACCTAGGCCATAGTGGTCAAAACGAATCGGGAGCGATCGGACGAGCAACGACGACTAACGATTTACGCCAAGCGACAACCCAGCCTTAAAGGCTCTTCGATACACCCCAAATATCAATGTCCAAACATCCATAGTTGGATTTTCATAAAATCGGACCAAAACACCAAATTTTGGAAAATTCACCAAATCAATTCAAATAAAAAACAAATGAATATGCACAAATGTTAGAAATTCATACCTAACAACAATGATAGTTATAGACGTAGATGTGAGTTAAAGAACTCACCTTTTAAACTCAATACACAAGTGAGAAGCTTGAAAACAAAGGAAAGACTAATTCCTCTTCAATATACCTCTAGAATATTCAATCTAAGCTCAAAAGAAGAATATTTCCTAAGTTAGGCCATAGGAAATTTCTGAAATTGGAGAGAGATTCAGATGGAGAAGAAGAAGAGGATGCTTACATAAGCTTCTCTTTGATTTTGGAGCTAGAACTTGAATTTGCAAAGGAACTAGGGCTTAGGATTTTAGTTTTGAAACAACCCGACTTCCATAGCCCAGAAAGTCGCATCGTTTTGAAGAAAGAAAGGGATAGAAAGAGAAAAGAAGAGAAGAGAAAAAGAAACAACATCAAAATCTCACACAGCGGAACGAATAAATTATATTAATAACATAAACTATTACATAGTATACAACACTTATCAGAGTTACACAGATACACATCACATACTAGACAGTTATAAACATCTGTCTAGTTATTACAACTCAATACAATACACACACTATCATAGAGATTAACACAGCGGAATACTATATCTACGAACGTTGAAGCCTCCTGCTCCATTGCTCCTCCATAATTCGTCAAAGCTAAACCTAAATCCCTTGGCTACTCGTAAAAATTTGAGTACCCAAGAGTTTATAAAACAGAAATAAACACTTGGGTCAGACATGGGTCTGGTGTGAGTAACAGGTTAAAGTTGTTTAACTTCAAAACCTTTTGAAAGAAAAGGTATCACGTAAGACTTCCCACAAATAAACATGCGTAAGTTTTTACCTTACGCTAACCAAAACATTGATAGGAAATTTGATTGTATTATAATAGGTCTAGGGTTTCCAAATAAATATGAAATAGCCGAAATTGTTACATTCATTAAATTCCAGCATACATAAGTATACAATCAAGTCCGTTATCACTTATTGGAATTTGGGTTTCCATACAATGGCAGAGCTACTGGGGTACCGCTCATCCCAGTACGGGGCCTAGATCACCGTACCGAGGATCACTCCCAATCCCCTGCAACACAAAGCCGGAACCATCCCTTACTGGATAATCCCGAATAAAATCACCCCACAGATGGCCGTCGCCAACTGCACCACTAAGCCGAAATAAAAGGAACTTCTCTAGACAGGGATGACCTTACTCTCAGTGGGTGCTACCCACGAAGCCTTGCTGCACCTCCCCTGTTTTAGCCATTTCCGGTTTGATGAGGCTTGAGGTTACGATTTACCTTTAAATCAGAACACATCACTTAGAATGCTCATCGTCCACCTGACGATGTTCTGAAAGCATTCAATCCATACAAGTTCGTTCCGGGTTCGAACGAAACCGAAGGCATTATCTCGTTACACTCATATTGGAATCACCCTCACAGTTAACGACAATAACCCTTGCACTCTGAATCTTCATCTTCACTTGAGATTGACGACCTATCGTTAGTTTGGATCGATGTGGTATTCGGGTCTCCAGACCTGGTATCCCGGTATACGGAAACCCGATCCCGGTTTCATCGAAATCCAAAACGTATCTTTTAAGGGCCAAGTTGTTTTAAGGTTAAAACAATTCAATTCTTATCTATATACACAAAGATAGATAATTTACAATAGATAATCCATATTATCATCCAAATAGATAATTCATATTATCATTTCAATCCAACCAAACATCTATATCATAGATCAGCACATCTCTTATCAAAGATATCAACAATGCAAAGCATTCAATATCATTCATCCATTCTTAAGTAATGATTTATCATCTCTAATTAATTTAAAGTGAATTAAATTAATTACTTCATCCTATAAATCCTGCTTACTTAATTATTAATTAAACCAATTAATTAATCATTACTCTAAGTATCCATCTTAATTAATCCTTCTTGATTAATTACCCTGTAATTACTTTAAGTAATTAATACCTAATTAATTTCACAATTTAATTAACTTAAACCATTACAGTAATTAATCTTAAATTACTTTATTATTTAATTAATTATACTTAATTACATTAATCCTTAATTAATTACAATTAATTAATTACTTTTAATTAATTACTTTAATCCTTTATTATTGATTAATTAATTTTAATTAACCAATCCTTAATTACATCATTTAAATTAATTATATTTAATAATTAATTCTTAATTAAACCATATTTATTAATCACCTTTGATTAATCTCATTTAGTAATTAACTTCCCTTAATTACTCCACTTCATAAATTAATTACTCCTTAATTAATTATCCTTTAATTAATCCCTTGATTAATTATTCAAAGTAATTACACTTCAGTTACTTTTATTATTAAATCATCTTTAGTTAATTACATCCAGTAATTATCTTTAATTACTTTCCTAAGTAATTACACTTCACTAATTACATTTAAGTAATTATACTTATTCAAATCACCAAATGATTATCTTAAATTAATTAAATTAATTAATTTAACTCATCAAATTTATTTAATTAATTACCTTAAGTAATTAATTCCTTTAATTACTTTCATTAAGTAATTATACTTAACCAATTCATAAAAGATTTATCATTTATTAATTAATCTATTTGATTATCAAAATTTATCTCATTTATTAATTAATTATTTATTATTCCCTAATTAATGATCTCTCATTAATTATTAATCATTATTTAATTACTTCTTTAAGTAATTAAGCTTTAAATCAACTATTATTAATTCCAAATTATAAATTCTTAATCACCATTTAATTAATTTCTAATTACTAAATTAATTGCTTAATTTATCTTTAATCACTTCATTTATTAATTTCTAATCATTTATTAAAAATCTATACTTATCTAAATAAATGATTAATCCCAAATTAATTAACCTTAATTTATTAACTTATAATCCTAATTATTTAATTAATTAACACTAAATCATTAATTAATTAAATTACCAAATTATTCATTAATTACCTTATTAATTTAATGACTCCTTTATCATTAAACCTTAATCACTTTCTAAATTAAAGTATTAACCTTTAACTACTTTAATTATTATTAACAAAGACTTTAAAAGATTTTACTTTAAAATCTTTCTTTTAATTCATTTTAAATTAAAGATTTAAAGTAAATTATATTTTACTTTAACCAAATTTTAGATCAAATTTACAAAATCTTCTTAAATTCAAATGTTAAGAAACACTTAACATTTATAAAGGAAATTTATAAGATTTTTAAATTCAAATCTTTATAAAAATATTACTTTTAACATTTTTAAACTTGATTTAATTCATTACTAAATACTTAGTTAAAGTTATAACCTTTATTTCAATATCTTATTAACTTAAAACTTGTTCGAAATTTTTATTAAAAATTGCTTTTCAAAAATCTTCCTAACATACAAAAACCTGGACACCAATTTGTATTTAAGTTTGAACTTCATTCATGTTAACTTACTAATTTAAAACCTGGAAATCTTCAAACCCAGGCAAACAGAAGAACCAGAGCTATAACTGAAAACCCCCGAGCAAAATCCCTACACGCTTCGAGCCACTCACGTATTTAACTCGAGAAAACTCCTCTGCTTAAAAACCCAAACTAAAACACTGATGCCCAAAACCACTCACTGATATACGTGCACGTGCACAGGCGAATTGGTCGCCTACGATCATCGATTCCATCGCCGACATCTCGTCCACGACCATCTTCCACGATCTCGGTCACCAGAAACTCGAACAACCTCAACATTCGAAATTGAGCAATCTCAATCACAAAACTGGAAACAGCGAACTCCTCCAAAACCCCAAACCTGTCAACGGCCAGATCTTCCCCCTCCGATCATCGTTTGAGTTGAAACCTTGGCCACAACCTCGTCATGGTCCCAGCCACGCTTTCCCAAAGCCACAAAGCACTCGAACAACCATAAAGTCAGAAATGATCGAATTCAAAACCTGATCAAAAATAGGTTTAGAAATTTAAATCCTAAATTATTACTTCTTCGATGCTTTAATTCAAGTTCTAAAAATTTTTCTTGCATCCTCGATCATTCCACCTTCACTACTGAAAAATTCAACATTTCAAACCAAAGAGATCAACAGTATTACCCAAAAATCCATTTTTAGTTAAATACAGAACTGCACCCTTATTTCTAAACTATAAATTATGATTCCAATACTAAAAATCATGTTATAGTTTATGTTTTCAATTCATGTACCTGAATTTATAAATTACAAGGTTTAAATTTTCACTCTTATATAACATATACTGTTGTTTTGGTTACAGAGACATTCAGACCTTAAATTTGACTTAACTAAAATTTTTAAACCTTAGTATATGATAAATCAAACCATTCTTATTTATAAATTAAGTCCTAATAAAAACTAAATCAAGTGGTAAGGATTTTCAAATAGAATTCTGAGTCTGGGTAAACAAACAAGAACAGAGTTCATGTTCATACATGCATACAATACATCCATATATACAAACAGAAAAAAATGCACTTGTATATTCATACATCAATACATATATATGTCCCAGTGATTTAACATGCAACCATATTTTATTTTAAGTTTAAAAGTTACTCACCTTATATGTATTGAAACAGAGCCTATCCTTGAACTGCTTTTGAATTTTAAAACTGGAATTGCCTTGCTTTTGAAAACTGTAAACTTGCATGCCCTTTTGATTTAAAAACTTGAGTTATAGAAGCTTTAAACTTGATTAAACTACATGCATGTTGGCTTCCAGGTTTGAGAAGAATGTAGACAGGTTGCATAGATTCCAGACTTGAAAAGAAAACAGGCTTTGATTCCAGGTTTTCTTGCTTCCAAAGTTTGAAGAAAATGAACAGGCTTTGTTTTGATTTGGAAAATGTATGCTGAAGACTTTCAGATTGAAGAAATGCATTGTAGAATTGAAGGAGCTTTCAGGTTTGAGAGGAATGATTATAAGATTGTTTTTGAAATGAATTGCAGATTTTTCTTTTTGGTTTTTGAGGAAGATTATTGTCTTTGGGAATTTTTTGTTTGAGGAATGTTAAATTTTATTTTCTGGTTTTGCCTTTAAAAGTGGAAAACGAATTTCAGTTTAGAAATGGAGATTAGAAAGAAAGGAAGAGAGTGGAAACATGTTGTTATAAGTAAAATGATTTATTTTTAAAATAAAAAGAAAAAAAACAAAAATGACACTTGTCTTTCTCATGCCTTAATCTTATAACACATATTATATTAAAGCCTTAGGAGCTAACACATGTCCTTTTAATTAATTAGTTTTATTTATTTTAAATATAAAAACCTTTTTCTTAACTTATTAAATACATATCTATATATATTAATTATAAAGAAACAAAACTAATTATTATAAATAAAAGTTTACATATATTTTGAAATCCAAACTATTTGAATATTACCTCTTTTGAATTCAAAATTAAATCTAAATTCAAATTCAAATTATATTTAAAATCCAATTTAAAGTCAAGTTATATACATACATATATAACTACACATTCAATTTGAAATAACCATTCTATTAAAATCTATTTATTTCTATATATAACAATATATCAAAAATATTGTTTAACATAATAATTTATCTATTTTAAAATAATTCATAAAAGAGATTATAGATTACTACTATTACTAAATGAATTAACATATCATATGTAATTTGTACTTTAAATATATATATATACTCTTAAATCATATTTATTAAGCAATATTCAAAAATAAAATAAATCTTCTTATTAATCTTATTTAAAACCATATAATTATTTTGTTTAAATAGCTTTGTAAAGCTAATATTAAATAAATCATAATTTCCAAACTATAAGAATATACATTAGAAATTTAAAACAAGATTTCATTTATTATTTAAATTTCAAATCCAAGCTTATCTATTTACAATATATACATATATATATACATTATAAATAGAAATCATTTTATTAGTTTTTTAAAGGATAAAATTCACTAATTAAATATTCATTTAATTAGATTTTTAAACCAATTCAAATATTTTTATCAAAGATTAACAAATCAATTTAATTATTTAAACAGATTATTAAATTGATATTGCCCCAAATTTCCGGGATATTACAAGTTTCCAATATCTTCCCCCATTTTTAATAAAGCTTGAAGTGTTAGGAAAATAATAGAATGAATGAAGAGGAGAGGGGGGTGGAGTTAAGATATAAGATGAGTTGGGTTAGTGGGCTGAAACCCAAACCCAAGCCCAAAGCCCTAAGTGAAAATGTCAAAATTCTACTCAACTCCAAATATATCGATGTTTATACTCAAAAAGGCTGCAAACGCCATTTTGGAGTCAATGGAAGTGGTCTCGTGTCCCAATTCGACTATTTGCAAAAAGTGACATTTCGGACTTGAATCCGACTAAAGATGTTATATTTAAATAAAACATTTAAATATACAATCGTAAAATATGCGGGTTGTTACATGTTGGCTTGATTTTTAGTGAATGGAATTTAGGTTCATTCAAGATATCCATTTGTACTCATTTAAGAAATCCATATGCGGAAAATAAGAATTATTAAATTAAATATTAATTTTCCATGCACAACAAATTTCAGATGATTATCCAAATAGATGGATAATAGTTAAACAATATTTTGCAAATACATATGCACAAATTTATCGAACATCCCCAAGACAGATGTTGGGATAAATAACTATGGAAGATTAGAATTATTAAAGAATATGTTTAGTAATATTTTAATAATTTAGATAGCTTGTTGATTCCCTATTTGTGTGTGTAGTAAATAAATGATTATAGCTATCATTTCAAGTATAAGTTTTCATATAACATTTTGTTAGTCAATCACATTATTGCATCCAACAATGTTATAATGATTAGTTAATGGTTGGTTAAAACATACAGTAATTGGCTAAAACTTTAATAATTTAGTATGGTCAATCATAATATTGAAATTATGAGTTATATTACTAATTTTAAGGGAAATCCATCGTATAGGTTATTGATGGGGTAATATATCAATTAAAATAATAAAGTTGTTATATTGCACATGTTGTTGTGGATATGGTGTCAAGGAAGGAGATAGATATGTTGACTATATTGAGTTGGGGATGTGGATGGATATGATGTTGGATATTTAGAGGGGAGAAATTGAAATGGAGGTGGATATTGTGGAGGTGGTTCTGGAGATATATTTGATATGGTGCGTGGAGAGGAGATGGAGTATTGGACTATATGGAGGAGGGAGAGTGGATGAATATGTAGGTGGGTATGTTGGAGGAAATGATTGAGATAGATTTGGACATATTGAGAGTTTGAGGTTTTAGTGATTGAGGTTTATATAATGATAATTGATATGGAGATAGAATTTATATGGTTGACGAGGAGGTGATATATATAGAAGTGAACACAATTAACTCTCCAATGTTGGATTCATGCTAATTATTCTTAAGTAACAAACACATATCTAAGTTTTAGAACTTCTATACGTATTTTTAATCTTTATTACATTTGATCTTGAAAATGATAGAAAATAAAGAATTTTGGAAGCCCAGATTGATCCCTAATGTAAATCACTTGAGTTTCTGATGCACGGCTAAGTTTAATAATGCCAACCCACTGATAAAAGTAGCAAAGAAAATAAAACTTTCCATGTTGTAGAAATCCTATATGGAAAGTATGATTTTCTTTACTACTTGACCAGAAGGTTCATGTCGGTTCACTCACCAAAGTATCAGTCCCTTAAGTAAGACACTTCATGAAACACTATAAGTCTATAGGACTCTTTATTTTCTTTATCATTTCTCAAATCAGATGCAAATGAAGATTAGAAAATATTTGTCTAATTTTATAAATGTCAAACAAGTGTTTGTTACCATAATGTACTTTGAATGACTCAATGATTGCATAGTCCACAGTATTATCCACTACCATATACATTGCCTTGTCCTCCAGTATATACATCTACGTCTCTATAACAAATATTGCAGTATCATCATCCGTCTCTATAGCCTCATCCTTAACCATGTCCAATTTAATCTCAATCAACTACTCACACATATCCACCTCCATATCCATCTACTCCCCTTCCCCATGTAGTCCAAAATCTCTATCTCCACCACACACAACATATCAACATCCATCTCCGCAACCTCCTTAACTACAATGTTAAACTCCAATTCAATTAGCAACTTCACAATATCCACTTTCCTATCCATCTATCCAACTCCTTCATATTGTCCAACATATCCATATCTTACCCACATACCTTAAAATTAAAATGCATGATGAATTAAAATGAAGAATTAACAATATTTAAAAAAGCATGAAGAATTAAAATGCATGTTAGAATAACGGTTGGCAATAAAGCAAATAATTAGGCTGTAACGACTTGGAATTTTATCGCTTTGATTTGTTAATATTTGATAAATTTTAAATATTTAAGTCATAGTTTTTTATGGTTAAATAACCCTCTTTTAATTAATAATAGTTAATGATACTAGAATCATTTTGGTTGTTTGTTTAAAAAATAGGTAGTTTGATGAAAAATTGAAAATATGATCGATTCTTTTTTTTGGATTTTTGAATTTTTGTCAAACAAAAGTTAACACAACACTATTGCACACATATATACACTTTTGTAACATACACTTATACACTTATACTTATAATAAGTGATTTAATAAAGTAAAAAATAATTAATAAAAGTAAGTGTGATTAAAGTGTTTAATAAATAAATTAATTAAACTTAATAAATTAAGAAAAACTTTTCTTTCTTATTTTAAGTGCATTAGTATATAAATTTGTGTGCTTCATTTTGAGATGTGATGGAAGTACTTTAGCACATGTAGAAAGCTTAACGTGAAAGGAAAAGTACGATTATTTTAGTAATTTGGGTTAAGGGTATGTGATGTAATTTGCCACTTTTTAAAAATCAATATATGGACCTCTTATTACTTCATTTTTTTCACTTTACTTCATTTTTCACTTTTGCTCTCTTATCCATCTTTCTCTCTCTCATTTCTTCTGCTTTTCCACTTCTTCTCTAAAAAGAAATCACTTTGAAACTTTCCCTTTTCTTCTCTAAAATCTTAAACAAGCTTATAATAGTATAATTCATATTCTCACCGCCATTAAAATACCAAAGCTCGAACCGAAATTCCGAAGATGTCCCAGGGCCATGATCATGTAAGGGAGCAAAGTGGGATTGCGTGAGAATTAGACGAGGAGAGGAGTGGTTATTAAAGGTCAAGCAAGGTGAAAGGAAGGAACCTGTGTTGTTTCTAAGTCGAGGGTGGTCATAGTAGCCTTTGGTTTGAGTCGGTGGTTGTTAGAAAGTGAGATATCTCAGTTAAAAATAGGTTTAAATGAGGATGTTCATGTTGCAATAATTTATATTAACTTATTTGTGTACATTCCTTGTGTCAATTTTATTCTCGCTCGAAAGCGAGAGGAATAAGTAACCATTGTTTTGAAGGAGACTAAAGTAAAGAAAAGGAAGTCGTAGTGTCCTCGTAGCGAATAGGCCACTATGGAAGCACTTTAAAGAATATAATTTGTATATGGATGCAAAAGGGTTCCTTTTCTTGTTGATTGTTATTTGCAGTTATTATAACTCTGAAATAGCATGTGACTGTTGCTTAGTTATGGTCAATCTAATTTTTGGTTTTATTATGAAATTAAAATCACGTGTTCGCTTTTAAGCGATTTACCACTTATTTTCTAAATGTATTTTGAAACATTTTCCGAACTTGAATATTGTTTTCAAACCTTTTTACAATGGAATTAAAGTGGTTTAAAATATAGAAAGAAAATGGTGTTTAAAAGTAATATGATTAACAAAACAATTTTTAAATGCTGCTATGGTCCATATAGCGACAGTCGCTACGGTTGCAGTTTGGAAATCTATCTTTTAGTAAAGTAAAAGAGTTATCTACTTTAGATATTTTGTAAATTCTTTTTGAACCAGTTTTATGAAAGCTATTTAAGTATTTTAAAGTGAGTTAAATGATTTAAATAAATTTTAAAAAACTTATTTAGTTTTTAAAATAAGAGGTTTAAATTTTAGTCGTTTGTTTCAAAAGTAAAGTTTTGTTAAAAGCAACCTTATTTAAGGGGATGGTTTTAGAATACAAGTTTCAAATTATGTTTTAAAGAATTTTAAAATTATTTTAAAAGAGGAAGGAACCATTGGTTTAAACACTATTGTTGTATTAAATGTTTCTAATAAAAAGGGAAGAGACTATGGACTATAACATTCTTGTTATTGTAAATAGTCTCAGGAAATTAAAAAGAATGTTTAGTTTATAACACTTGGTTTTTATTAATAACTTGTTTGCTTTATATAAATAAAAATCTTATCTTTTAAAATTAGGCTTTGGTTTGAATAAGAGTGTTTGTAAATTTTTCCTAGGAATTAGATTGAAATAAAAGACTAGTATTAAGTTTATGGAATTGGTTTTCAGATTATTTAAAAAGACTTTGTTTTATGCAAGGGATTTCTTTATCGGTAAAATTAACTAACATAAAACAAATATGATAAGCAGTGCTAAAAAGTTAACTAGTTTTTTCAAAGCAAGTCATCTTATATTTAGCACTAAAGCACGATGAGTGGATTTCCCTCTATCTATGAGATCTAGAATCGAAGTGTTTTGACTAAAGCAAGGCTAGGTTCAACCAATGCCCTGACTTACCTGGCTTCTATTCTAGGTGAGGGATAGAAAAGTCGAATTGTCGGATGTGTCATAAGTATATAGGAGTTAATTTTGATAAATAGGTAATGATTAATTAAGTATATTGATGGTACTTCATCTTATACTTGACAGTAAATTTCGAAGTATGGAAGCCCATTTTTATCCGTGAGAGTTTAAGAATGTACATCGAGGCAAGGGTAGTTCTCTAACTTGTCCAACTTGATTGTTAATTAAGGGATAACATTGGTTAGAAATTGAAAAGTGGGTACAAGTATATGATGACTAATTTTCCATATGCACACCATATACTTACATTAGATAGTGGTTTGTCCACTATCGATAACTTGACCTATTGTCTTAGGAATTTTATGATAGCTTCACGATTTCATACAGTTTGAGATTCCATTTGGAGAACTCATTCCAGTAGAACGTCTCTCAGTTTAAGGGAGGATATTCGAGACCTCCTTGGGACTTTTATATCGTCCGCTTACTCATAAAAGAACAGAGATTGAGTCAACCGAAAACTATCATTTATTAGTCTAGATAGACTAGGATCTGATAAGCATGAGTTATCTGAAAACCACTTCAAACTGGCATAAACATTTGAATTAAAGACATTTTGATGATGATGTAGTCGAAGATGGATTTCTTTGCAGTGCAAGGGCTACTTGCTATTAATACTGAGGGTGGTTCTAAAAAAATGTAGTAGAAGTAGTGCCTTTAGTTTGTTCATATCCTCAACAATTTATGTGGATAAATGCTAGCATTACATTATTGCCTAAAGGGCAGTGTTAGCCCTCCAACTGGGATTTGCTAAAAAGGTAATCGTTTCCTTAAGCCTCACACTTGGTAATGACTAAAATAGGAGTTGTACTATAGGAACATGTGGGTCGCATCGATTAGCGTACAGTCATCGCCTGAAATAGATCGATATATATGGTTTTATGTATGCTTGTTGCCACAGTAACAGTTGTCGATCGCCACCGCGGAGTGATCAAATTCGATACTATCCAAGAAGGGTTAGGTCGGTCCTGATTCATAGAGGTGCAAATAGGTTTGCAGCCTTGATATATTTTCTTTAGAGGTGTATTGTAAGGTAAGTAGTCCCTTACATTGTCATTGTATTGAATTCATTTTCCAATACATGCATTTACGGACTTAATTGTATAATAAATATTTTGTTAAATGTAATTAATGTGACCATTCTGGCTATGATTAAATATTTATTTTAAAACCTAGACAATAGTATAATATCATAAGATTTCCTTAAAAATGGTTTTTTTATCGTAAGATGAATAACCGTCTGCGTTTATGTGTGGCATGGTCTTACGATATACCTTTATTTTTGAAAGGGTTTTACAAATTTATCAACCTATATGATTTGAGTTTCTCACATTGGTTTACTAGACTGGTCTGGATGTTATTTTCTTATAATAATCGGGTCAGAACCAAGTACTTTTCCAGATCTAGCGATGGACGCTTGGTGTTCCTGGTGACGAGCGGGATGCCTTATAGACCTGACGTATTTTATTTTCCACTGCATTTTTATTTTATATTTATCAGCATTCGTAAGGACAAGCTATTATAACCGTCTAGGCTGAGGATAGATTAGACTATGTTTTGCTATTTGAATCTTAAAGTTTTCTTTCTAAAGACCACTTGGATATTATATATTATTCATCACGATGCAAGATTATGTTATGTCTTTTCTTTTCTTTCACCCAACAATCTATCATTCTATCACCTTGATGTACGGCACATGAATAACGTGAATATATTAATGTCGACTTTTGTGGGTCGAAAAGGCATGTCGTTACAGGGACCTAACTTATAAGCAATTATAAAAGTGGACTTTTAATCAGTTAAACTTACTAACAAGAACTAGTTATCCATAGCACCTTTTACATTTTCGATTCTAATATATTAATATGCATTCTTTTATATCTTATTAAAATGATTCTCTCTAAGATTTCATCTTCAAATGCCTAAAATAATAGTCCTAATTTGAAAGAAATGTCAAAATTTATCATTGTAAAGAACATCAATTTTAGTCTCCCAGAATCTCTGATTACATAACACATGAATACGTATAGCATTCCCTTTATTCAATCACCCAATATTATTATTCTAAGCACTAAGCTTTCTTGTAAATGAATATCATGAAAATTACTGCTTGGGTGTTTTTTTAATATTGCTTTTAAATTATTAAAATGAATTTTATCAGTCTATGTGTTACATTAACAAGCATTATCATGATTATTAAAGAAAATATTATTATTGATTTATTCACCTTATTGTAGAATTTATTACTGATTAAAATTTAATGAAGAATCAATAAAAATTATAGAGGAAGAAAATGTAAATGGTATACTTAGGAGGTGGTGAGATAATGATGCAACGTAGAAAGTTAAAGGCCTAGGTCGCTCACGACCTAAGGAGTTCGTAGGTCGCTCACGACCTAGCGAGATAGAGGAGGGAGCAAGTAATGCTGGAAAAAGTGGCAGTGTCCAAATCGGTGAAGTATTAGGTCGCATACGACCTAATGAAGCTTTTAGGTCGCTCCAACGACCTACCGGTTTCAAAAATCACATGCTACGACCTAACAGGCTAGGGGGAAATGAGCTACGACTTAAGGGAAGTGCTGAGCTACGACCTAAGGGAGGTGCTGGGTTACGACCTAAAGCTAACAAGGAGGCTAGCGAGTTAGCAGTGTGTGAAGATTGGCGCAGAGCTGAAGTAATAGGTCGCGAGCGACCTAGTGGAGAGCTACGACCTAACAATCTGAAGAGAAAAGTGATACGACCTAACGAGTTACGACCTAGGTTAAGTCGCAAGGAAACGGAACGAGCTAAGTTAGGTCGCGAAGGCTTAGGTCGCAAAGTCTTAGGTCGTGAAGACTTAGGTCGCGAAGAATTTCTGAAGCCGCTTCTGTTAGGTTGCAAACGAAGGGATGCCGTTCATTCTTAGGTCGCAAAGCTCTGGAGGCCTTTGATTTCTTTAAAATGCTGATCTAAGATGCGCATGCTTTTAAGTCGCTGAAGACTTCTTGCCATGGATCCTATTGCCGACTTAATCTGGACCGTTGCTTCCTTAGGTCGCTGTTAGATACAAATGTTATGTCGTGTGATTGTATAGTTCTTAAGTCGTATGTTTTCTTGTATGTTGGTTACATTGTAATATGTTAGGTCGCTGCCGACCTATACTAAGCCGTGTCTGTTCTTAGGTCGCGCCATGTTAGGTCGTAGGTCGTTTTCGACCTAAGTACTTGTAATATTTTGAAGTTTTCTGTTGTGTTGAGTTGTAGCCTATAAATAGGCGTGTGTGGTCATTTTGTAAAGGTTGTTGATTTTTGAATAAAATTCTCTTTTGATTGCTTTGTGCTTTCATTCCAAATTGGTAGTTGAGCGTAATCTCCTATCTCCTCTTTCGGATAATCGAGTGTGCTCGATTCAACGATTGTAGAAGCCGATTCGCGGAATCTAGTGCGCTAGATCAACGCTCGAAGAATTGAAGATCTTTGAACCCGGTATCGTGCGCGATCAACGAGTTCGGGATAGCTAGAATTCGGTATCTTCGGATCAACGAATTTGGGCATTTCAGTATCTTCCAATCCACCGATTGCTACTTTCACCGATCGAAGTTTGTTTTGTAATATCCGCTGCGTCATTTGGTATCGGAGCTTGTTCTAGCCAATCATAGCTAGATCGAGACTTGGAGCCTAATCATTGTGAAGATTTGAAGCTTTGTGTATCACGGCCGAGGGCTAGTTGGAGTTGTTCGCAGTTTGATTGAAGTTGTTTGGCCGAGAGGAAGAAGTGTTCGACTTTATATCGGAGATTGATTGATCGGATTTGAATTGGAGACCGAAACTTTGTCCATTGTGTTCATCGCGATTTGCTACAAAGTGGAAGTTTTCGATCCGTTTCATTTTGGATCAAAGTCCGAATTGTGTTTGAATTTTGAAGTATTGAAGAGTTGTGAAATTTTCAAGTATGCCGCCAAGAAGAGCTAATCGCCACCAAAACGTAGAAGCTTTGTATCAAAGAGTAGAAGCTGATGAGATGGAGCAAAGAATCAATGAGAACTTTAGTGAAAAGCTTAACGAAGGAATTGGCCGATTAGAGAAGCTTATGACGGAGATGAATCAAAATCGGAGAAGGGTTTCACCTGAATCTAACCATGGGGGTAGTAGAGTCTCGCCACATTCCAATCGAGATAGAAGTGTTGAAAATGATCAAGGGCGTGGGAGGAACGTGAATGATCGTGAACGGAGGAATGTAGATAGAAGGGATGATGGTGGTAGACGAGAAGGTAGTAAAGATGTGGGTGGACGAGATAGACAACGATATACATATGATTTTGAAGAGGAGTATGATGGTGGTAGTGTTCAAGGACAAGGACGAGGACAAGGAAGAAATTACTCTGAGTATGATCACAAGTGGGAGTCGGGGATGAAGACTGAAAATCCTGAATTCAAAGGTGGTATGCAAGCGGAGGAGTTTCTAGATTGGGTAGCTAATGTCGAGGAGATTTTTGACTTCAAAGAAGTTCCAGAATATCGTAGAGTGAAGTTGGTTGCTACAAGGCTGAGGGGTAGAGCTTTGGCGTGGTGGCAGCAAACCAAGCTTACACGCGAACAGATGGGAAAATCAAAAGTTGAATCTTGGGAGAAGATGAAGAAATTGATGAAAGCAACGTTCTTACCTTACAATTATCAATCTTTGATGTATCAACGTTTGCAAAACTTGAGACAAGGGACGAAATCTGTTAATGACTATGCTGATGAATTCTATTAACTTATTGCGAGGAATGATATTATGGAGACGGAAGAGCAGTTGACATCTAGGTTCATTGGGGGATTGAGAATGCAGATTCAGGATATGGTTAATATGTTCGATCCAAGATCTGTAGCGGAAGCACATCAGAAAGCGTTGGCTTGGGAGAGACAGGGACGACGAGGAAGTGGTGTTTTTACAAATTCTAACAATCAAGCGAAGGGTGTTGGAGGAAGTTCTAATGTTTCTAAACCTATCAGTAGACCAGTGGTGAAGGAGGTTGAGAAGGCAAGGGTTAACAATGGTTTCAAATGTTACAATTGTCAGGAATTGGGTCATAAAAGCAGTGAGTGTCCAAAGCCAAAGAAGAGAACCATGATTGCAGAAGTTGAGGATGAGGATGAAGAAGCTGAATGCTCTAATTCTTTACCAGTTGAGGAGGAAGACTTACTGTCAGGAGATGACGGGTACGCATTGATGATGAGGAGAAGTTGTTTAACACCGAAGCAAGAGGAGGAAAGTAGTTGGTTGAGGAACAATATCTTTCAATCTGCATGCACTATTCTGGGAAGAGTTTGTAAATTTGTTATTGATGCTGGGAGTTGTGATAATATAATTTCGTCAGAAGCGGTGAAGAAGTTGGAATTGAAAACCGAGAAACATCCTAAACCGTACAAGTTAGCTTGGTTGAGGAAGGGTGGTGAAGTGAAAGTTGGACGTAGAGCTTGTGTGAAGTTTTATATTGGGAAGAAATACAAAGATGAAATCTGGTGTGATGTCGTAGATATGGACGTTTGTCATTTGTTGCTGGGGAGACCGTGGCAGTATGATCGAGCTGTGCAGCATGACGGACGGACCAACAGTTACAGTTTCATGTTCGAAGGCACAAAGATTACTCTAGTTCCAAAGAAGCGACAACAGGAGGAGAACAAGTTGGAGGAGATTGAAGAGCTCAAAACTTTGTTATCATTGAAGGAGTTTGTGAAGGAAGTAGAGGAGGAGCCTGAAGTGTTCTTATTGATCGGACGGGAGAATCAGGAAGAGGTTGAGATTCTAGAAGAAGTTAAACCGGTATTGAAAGAATTTGACGATGAATTTCCAGAGGAGTTACCAACGGAATTGCCACCGTTGAGGGATATACAACATCAGATAGATCTTGTTCCAGGTGCTGTGTTGCCACACAGACCACATTATCGAATGAGTCCGAAGGAACATGAAGAGTTGCGGAGGCAGGTAGAAGAATTGCTTGAACAGGGGCGTGTGCAGGAGAGTTTAAGTTCTTGTGCTGTACCAGCTTTATTGGTACCCAAAAAGGATAGAACGTGGAGGATGTGCACTGACAGTCGAGCATTGAATAAGATTACTGTGAGATATAGATTTCCAATGCCGAGGTTGGATGACTTGCTAGATCAAATAAGCGGAGCTACTATCTTTTCGAAGATTGATTTGAAGAGCGGATATCATCAAATTCGTATCAGACCAGGCGATGAGTGGAAGACTACTTTTAAAACTAGGGAGGGTCTATACAAATGGTTGGTCATGCCATTTGGTTTATCCAATGCACCAAGTACTTTTATGAGGGTAATGAATCAGATTTTTCGACCGTTCATTGGAAAATTTGTGGTGGTCTATTTTGATGATATTCTGATTTACAGTTGGAGTCCAGAGGAACATGTGAATCATCTTAGAGAAGTGCTGATGGTATTGCGACAAGAACAATTCTATGCTGCAACGAAGAAATGCGTGTTCATGACGCATAGTGTTTTATTTCTAGGGTATGTTGTTTCAAAGGAAGGTATACAGTTGGACCACAGTAAAGTTGAGGCAATCAGAGAATGGCCGCAGCCCAAGACGATAATGGAAGTTCGTAGTTTTCACGGGTTGGCTTCATTTTATCGAAGATTTATTCCACACTTTAGTAGTGTGATGGCACCTGTTACAGATTGTATGAAAGGCAAACAGTTTTCATGGTCAGAGGAAGCAGGGAATGCTTTTGGGAAGATCAAAGAACTTTTGACGTCTGCACCAATTCTAATATTACTAGATTTTCAGTTAGTGTTTGAACTACATACTGATGCATCCAAGGTGGGAATTGGAGGAGTGCTAAGTCAAAAGGGTCGTCCAATTGCATATTTCAGTGAGAAGTTGTCAGGAGCGAAGATGAGATACAGTACATATGATGTGGAATTCTATGCTGTTGTGCAATCTATCAAACACTGGAGACATTATCTGTTTCAGAAAGAGTTTGTTCTGTATACTGATCATGAAGCATTGAAGCATTTGCAAGGGCAAGATAAGATTTCAGCAAGACATGCATCGTGGGTTGCATATTTGCAACAATTTACTTTTGTTGTTAAACACAAGTCAGGAATGACGAATTGAGTGGCTGATGCGTTGAGTAGAAGAAATCACTTGTTAACTACATTGAAGGTTGAAGTGACGGGGTTTGAAATATTGCCAGAACTATTTACCGATGATCCTTACTTTGCAAAATTTGTTGATAAAGTCAAGGAGGGAGAGACGGATGAGTTCGTGATGATCGATGGTTTTCTTTTTAAAGGAAGTCGATTGTGCATACCGGAGGGTAGTCTGAGAATGAAGATTATCAAGGAGCTACATGAAGAAGGACACGTGGGTAGAGATCGTACGTTACAATTGATTTCGCAATCTTACTTTTGGCCATCGATGAGGAAGGAGGTGGAAAGATTTGTGGAGCGATGTCATATATGTCAAGTTTCGAAAGGAACTGCGACTAATGCTGGTTTGTATATGCCGTTACCGGTACCAACTAAACCATGGATTGATGTGAGTATGGATTTTGTTTTGGGTTTACCTCGAACTCAACGGGGAAACGATTCCATTTATGTGGTGCTTGATCGATTTTCGAAAATGGCACATTTTATTGCTTGTAAGAAGACGGCAGATGCTGTTCATGTTGCTCAGTTGTTTTTCAAGGAGATCTATCGACTTCATGGATTGCCAGAATCTGTTGTGTCGGATAGAGATACTCGATTTCTGAGTCATTTTTGGTTGAGTTTGTGGAAAATGGTCGGAACGAAGCTGAAATTTTGTAGTGCTTATCATCCGCAAACTGATGGGCAAACGGAGGTGGTTAATCGATCATTGGGAAACTTGTTGAGGTGTCTTGTTCAAGATAATCTGAAGAGTTGGGACATGAAGTTATGCCAAGCAGAATTTGCTCATAATCATGCTGTGAATAGAAGTACTGGGTTCAGTCCATTTCAGATAGTATATTCAAGTTTACCGAAGGGGCCGTTGGATCTAACGGTAGTGCCACAATCAAAGAAGACAGTTAAGAAAGCTGCTGATTTTGTTGAGGGGTTGACGGAATGTCATAAAATCGTTCAAGAACGATTGGAGAAAGCAAATGAGAAGTATAAACAAGCTGCAGACTTGAAGCGAAGGAATGTTGAGTTTAATGAAGGAGATATGGTTTATGCCGTGTTAACAAAAGATCGTTTTCCAGTAGGCGCGTACAATAAATTGAAAGCACGAAAAATTGGTCCGGTGGAAGTTGTAAAACGAATTAATGAAAATGCTTATAAGTTGAAGCTGCCGGATGATGTGTGTACGTCTGACGTGTTCAATGTTAAACATCTTATACCATATCATGGGGGTGAGTCTGTTGTGGAAGAAGAAGGTGCAAATTCGAGGTCGAATTTTTCTCAACCTGGGGAGGATGATGCAGCGCAGAAAGTTAAAGGCCTAGGTCGCTCACGACCTAAGGAGTTCGTAGGTCGCTCACGACCTAGCGAGATAGAGGAGGGAGCAAGTAATGCTGGAAAAAGTGGCAGTGTCCAAATCGGTGAAGTATTAGGTCGCATACGACCTAATGAAGCTTTTAGGTCGCTCCAACGACCTACCGGTTTCAAAGATCACATGCTACGACCTAACAGGCTAGGGGGAAATGAGCTACGACTTAAGGGAAGTGCTGAGCTACGACCTAAGGGAGGTGCTGGGTTACGAACTAAAGCTAACAAGGAGGCTAGCGAGTTAGTAGTGTGTGAAGATTGGCGCAGAGCTGAAGTAATAGGTCGCGAGCGACCTAGTGGAGAGCTACGACCTAACAATCTAAAGAGAAAAGTGATACGACCTAACGAGTTACGACCTAGGTTAAGTCTCAAGGAAACGGAATGAGCTAAGTTAGGTCGCGAAGGCTTAGGTCGCAAAGTCTTAGGTCGTGAAGACTTAGGTCGCGAAGAATTTCTGAAGCCGCTTCTGTTAGGTCGCAAACGAAGGGATGCCGTTCATTCTTAGGTCGCAAAGCTCTGGAGTCCTTTGATTTCTTTAAAACGCTGATCTAAGATGCGCATGCTTTTAAGTCGCTGAAGACTTCTTGCCATGGATCCTATTGTCGACTTAATCTGGACCGTTGCTTCCTTAGGTCGCTGTTAGATACAAATGTTATGTCGTGTGATTGTATAGTTCTTAAGTCGTATGTTTTCTTGTATGTTGGTTACATTGTAATAAGTTAGGTCGCTGCCGACCTATACTAAGCCGTGTCTGTTCTTAGGTCGCGCCATGTTAGGTCGTAGGTCGTTTTCGACCTAAGTACTTGTAATATTTTGAAGTTTTCTGTTGTGTTGAGTTGTAGCCTATAAATAGGCGTGTGTGGTCATTTTGTAAAGGTTGTTGATTTTTGAATAAAATTCTCTTTTGATTGCTTTGTGCTTTCATTCCAAATTGGTAGTTGAGCGTAATCTCCTATCTCCTCTTTCGGATAATCGAGTGTGCTCGATTCAACGATTGTAGAAGCCAATTCGCGGAATCTAGTGCGCTAGATCAACGCTCGAAGAATTGAAGATCTTTGAACCCGGTATCGTGCGCGATCAACGAGTTCGGGATAGCTAGAATTCGGTATCTTCGGATCAACGAATTTGGGCATTTCAGTATCTTCCAATCCACCGATTGCTACTTTCACCGATCGAAGTTTGTTTTGTAATATCCGCTGCGTCAGATAAGTTTAAATAAGAAAACAAGCTCAAAGGAAATATTTCTCCCATGAACATTTATTCCTTTTTATATTTTTTCCTTTGTTATTCACTTTCCATATCCAAATTATTTCTCTTTTTAGCAACTATCATTGGGATTTAGAAAATAATGAATATATGATACCACAAGTAATTCACTCAATAATTTGGAGTAAATCTTAAAATTTTTAATTTTTCCTAATAATCCTTATATACACGCACATATGATATATGTGTGTGCGTCTTTATATATATATTTATCCACTAATTTCATTAAAACAAATTATTTCAAACCTCCTAAGTGCTCTACATATTCAAATCAAGATAATGAAATGTTGAATTTTTTAGAATATAAAAGCATATTCAATTTAGGATTTTAACTAATTTTTAATTTAAAAAATTAACTAACTATCTCAAATGTATTTATGTGTTTGTATCTCTATATTTTCTTCAAATGTAGAAGTAAATATTGTATGAACCTATAAATCTATAATATTTAATAGTCGTTTACAAAATGAAATCCATATTTCTAACTTCTAACAAACAACTAAAAACCATCAATTTTTAAAAATTAGCCATCGTTAGGTTTGTCATTTTTAGCTTCATATTTTTGTCCAAACAAATAAGTAAAGATGCACGTGTTTTTTGAAAAACAACTAATTTGTAAATTATGTTAATATACAAAATAGTAAACAATTTTTAAATTTTTTGGGAAATAAAAAAAGCATTTGAAACTATACATTCCTCGTCATCCCCCCATCCCCTTCGTTGTCTCACTGTCCATCCATTTTCCCTCAATCGTTGTCCACTTTTACCTATTCTATAATGAATTTTAAAAATAAAAAACAAAATACTCAAAATAAAACCAACAAGATCCCATTTCCAAGCAAGAATTGATAAAAAAAATTACTAAATTATTGGCCTGATCACACAGTTGCCATACCACAAAATGCTTAATATTAGAATAAAGAAAGTAGATGGGATTAGGGAAATTAAAGAAGATGAAAGTAATTTAAATATTTTGAGAGAAAATAAATGAAATAAAAAGGATGATATATAATATATAGAAGATATAGTGATGAAGAAGCAATATTGTTATATAATGTAATTAATGCAAGTGAGTGGTATCAAAATTAAAGGGATATAAAATGCAACAGCGTTCTCCTTTTGTAATGACCTGGGTTTTCGGACCAGTCAAAATTGCTGAAAAACTCATCTGTTCTAAAACTACAAATGAAAACTACCAACTTAATACATAATATTTGTTAAATATTCAACAATATTAAATGTATAGGATAAAATTGAAATTGTATAAGTTATTAGAATAATCAATTTAATCTACTAGGTGTACTTTAATACATACCAAATACAGATACAAATATCTAACGCAACAAAATTCTAATGAGAGAAACATCAAAAGCCATTTCTGCAAAACCAATAAACATGTCAAATGCGTAATAAAATAGTAAGCAAAAAAGTGATGTTAACCATAGAATTAACTTAAGAATAAAGGCCTGAAAGAAGGCTCATGAAAAGTGCTCCACTCCATAAGAATTCAAGACAAGTATTTTGTCATAATTCAAAAAAATAGTGTTTCGAAGAGATTAAGATAGCTTTCGAAGAGGTTAGGATGGTGTCATAAGCAACAGATGCACCTATAAGTGCCAAGTGAAACAAGATCTTTCGAAGGAGTGGAAAAGAAGACAAAGCTACCCTTCCGCCTCATCTGGGCCATTCGACGCAGTCGAATTCATATATATGAGAGAGCCTTGTATGTGTTTGAAACACATTTCCAAGGTATTGGACAACAACCCCACGGACAAGAACCAAACCATATGAAATTGTTGGTTTCGCCATTATCAATCTTCCACTTAAAGACATTTTTCCAATATGCACCCTTCAGCAGCAATTGTAAGCCTTTCGAAATTGTTGGAACCTTTCGAAAGAATAAAGAAAGCTCCACATACAGCCAAGTGATCATTCACAATGATCTATTCGCCACCTACTAATCCTTTCGAAACTATATGAAAGCATTCATTACTCAAATAATCATTCATCATGGTTAACACCAAACCAAAGCAACTAAGGGAGGTTTCGAAGGAGAAGGAGTAAGAGTTGCTACCCCTAACATCAAAACTATGTGATAGGGAACCTTGAACCATTCGCTATATACCTTTCAGGGTTGTCGAAAGGTCTGAGAGGAACGCGAAAACAATGTTTTGGAGTTTTATAAAAATTTCCATTGCTAGTACAATACTTTTGAAGGTGAAAGGGTAAGCCTAAGCATAATAAGAGACCGAAGTGTTTGCCTTCAAAGCTATGGATGTGAAAGGATGAAGGCGAAAGGATGGATGCGAAAGGATGGGAGAAAGACCTTTCGACTACGTTGAAAGGCTGAAGGCGGAAGGTGGTCAACCTACATCTATAAATACAACCCTAGGGGTCCATCTTTTGTAACGACCTAGAATTTGACCACTTTAAAATATACTATTTAAAGTTATTTTAAATATGAATTAAGTAAGGTTATATGATTCAAACAAAATTAGATAGGGGTACGTAGGCAGTCACAAGTGGTAGTGATGCAGCCCCTAAAATAATATAACCCTTTCATGTTTACCTGTTATTGGTTGTTGTTTATCTTGTATTATTATATCTTTCATGCTTACTATTTTATTCCGCATTTACATGGTTTATTGAGTTCGCAGGTAAGGGTGGTGATGTCTCTCTTATTAGAGTTGTGTAGTGGTAAATTTATAGTCATTGTATTTGGTATGTATTAAAGCACACTTTGTAGGATTAATAAATTAATCAATTACTCTGATAAATTGTATAATGGAAATTGTATCCTATACATTTCATAGTGTTGAATATTCATCAAATATTGTGTATTAAGTTGGTAGTTTCCATTAGTAGTTTTAGAACAGACGGATTTTTGGTAATTTTAACCGGTCCGAAAATCCGGGCCTTCACATCTTTGGTGACCGAATTTGAATTCTAAATTCTCTTTCTTACTTGATAGTAAAATCAAACTTTTGTAATCCTAAATCAATTTAGGATAAAATTCTCTTACTTTCCAATTTAGATAAATGGAAAAGAGGGGATGCATGGGTCAAATATCGATTTTGAATATGACGAAGCTCATTTCGATTATTAGCTTGACTAACGACCAATTTCACATGATACTCGCTTATTTTCTTAACCCATATTTGAATTATGAAATGCGATGGGATCAACGTAGACAATGTGAATTCGAATCATATTATCATAATGTCTCGTGATATTAAGTGTTAAAATGACGTGATGATGATATTTCGATATTAATAAGTTCATTGAACTTATGTTATTTGTCTAAGATGTTATTCCTTCGCATGTTAAATTTAAATCTAATATATTTTACATTGAGCCCCTTCAAAAGTGTAAATATCCTTTCGATCTCATCTAAAGGAATTTTGAAGGGGAATGACTATATGAACATTATGTTGTGCTGCAGGCTGGACATCTTCGAAAGGAGCTCGAATATTTCAAAATATATAACACTTTCGAAGAAGTTCCTTTCATGGTAGTAGAAACCACACTTTTGATAGTGAATTCTCCTTATAAAGGTAGAATGGCCCTTTCGACTCATTCCAAAGGAGATATGAACAATCCTTTTGATCCACTTAAAACGAGACGCGAATGACCCTTTCGACCCTCTCGAAAGGGATCATGAATGAGTTGTTCTCTTCCTAATTTACAGTTCAAAGAGTTGATTAGTCTTCTAATTTATAATTAACACTTTCATAAGCCACCCTCTAAAGACATTCTGTACCAATCAACTCATTCGAAAGGGGTTTCATAGAGATTGATCATTTCTAAAATTTTCCATTGAGGTGTTAGCAACATCTCTTGTTAACAACTTAGCTTTGAGATGTTAACAAAATTTCTTGTTAACATTTTTGGCGCTAGAAGGAGGGCGTGAACCTCCAAGTTTGTAGCTCCCGTATGGACTAATTATGGATTGTTTAACTTGATGCATGAAAATGAAATCTAAAAGTTTTAGTCGAATGGATGAAGAAGCAATACACGCCACAATTTTGGAGGAAAATGTTGCTCCAACTTTTAACTTGGATAGTGTTGTGCAAGGATAGCCGTCAACCCCATCACACCCTGATGACAATGCAAACAAGATAAAGCAACTGGAGCAAAAAATGTTGGAAAGGCAAGAACTTCTCAAAGGTCTTCCAAAACTGCAAAAAACAATTGGAGAAGAGGTGATCTTCCCAGGAAGAAACTTAAATCTTATAACATTGTGGGCAAGAGCAAGATAGATCTGGCATCATCAAAGGAAAAAGAGCTTCATCCAATTAAAGTTGATCATCAAGGATGGATGTTAGATAAATATCTCGAGCAATCTGGAAGTTCGACCATAAAAGAATACAGCCCATACCGAAAAAGCTATCGTGACACCGATGCCTATTTGAAAGATGTAGCAGAAAAAGTTGCCAAAAACATGCTAAATGCAAAAGGGAAAAGAACTTTGGATGAGCGAGCAAATGACGAAGAATGAGTAGCTTCATTCATAGATGAGATAATGTCAGCGGTTATACCATCTTATGTCAAGATCCCAACCCTGAAATATCATGGCACTACTTATCCTGATGATCACTTTATGGCTTTTGATAGCCAAATGTATTTATATAATGCCTCAGGAGCAGTTCGATGTAGATTTTCCCTAGTAACACATCAAGAAGCAGCTGCAAAGTGGTGACATCAATATCATGAGAAGACTATCTACTCATGGAAACAGCTTTCTTATGAATTCTCCACCCAATTCTGTATATGCAAGGATCCTATTCTAGGAAACATTAAGCAAAGTCAAGGGGAATCACTAGGCGATTACCTAAGAAGATTCGATATAGAAGCACCAAAAGCCAAAGATATGAATGATAAGGATAAGCTCATAGGAGTGCATTCTGGGTTGATAGAGAGTACACTATTCTAGAAGGAATTCTTTGTGCATAGGTGTCAGAATTTACAAGGAGAATGTTAACTTCCCGACTTCGTTCAAGGCTAAAA
This sequence comes from Allium fistulosum, assembly GCA_030737815.1. NCBI lineage: Eukaryota > Viridiplantae > Streptophyta > Magnoliopsida > Asparagales > Amaryllidaceae > Allium > Allium fistulosum. Next base: position 414,170,841 of record CM060907.1, on the reverse strand, counting down.
ATTACCCTGAACAAAGAAAGGAAGACGACTACTGTGCTTATCACAAAGCGAATGACAATAAAACTGATGGTGTACTGTGTTGGCTGGAATCATTCAAAACTAATCCATGAAGGACATTTGAAGGAATTCATCAAGAGAAGCAAAAGGCACCGTGGGCTGGTGATGGTCCGCAAAATTTTCTTAATAATGTCGCCAACATCTTGGAAGAAGAAGATCTGTTAAGCTTGAGTCCACCATTTAATATGATTGATGTATTCCATGGGGGACCACACCAAGCAGGGACTGGCAGGGGGGCCAGAAATAGATACATTAAAGAAGCTAGAGAGGGAGTGATCTCCATCCAAAAAGAACCCCCCACTTAAAAGTCCATGACTCAATATGCTAATGCCAAATCTTTTTGTTACTCCCCAAGAGCTGAAGAAAGGGATCCATCAAAATCATAATGACCCCTCATGATCACGGCCCAAATTGGACGTTCTATAGTGTCCAAAATTCTTATAGACACTATAAGCACAGTTAACGTCATTTTCAAATATGCCTTTGATCAAATAGGCATTCCAGAAGATAAGCTAGAGCCAAGCCTTGAGCTTATCGTTGGGTTCAATAACAAGGGATCAACTCAAATAGGACAAGTGAAGTTGCTAGTGCAGATGGGAGTACCACCATGCCGCAGGACTTTTTAAACTCTCTTTGTAATCATCAATCAACCATCGTACTATAATGCTTTCTTTGGCCGACCCACACATGATGAGTTGGACGCCTTATTTCGTCAAAATATCTAGTGGTAAAATTCAAAAATAAGAGTGGTTAGGGCACTATCCATGGAGAACAATTTAGCTCCTGTGAGATGTACTTTGCAATGCTTGATCAATATAAGAGGGATTACTCTTCTTACTATGATTGTTCTACTATTTTCAGCCTTTTGATAATCAATTTTTACATCCAACATTCGAAGAAAAAAATAGGACATAATCAAACGGATAAACGTATGTTGGAAAGGTACATTTCCCCAGGGAGCTAGAGAAAAAGGGTCGATGCTGACTCATATGTTGGAAAGGTACGTTTGTGAAATCATCATAGAGTTGGGTTGGAATGGTAAATGGAAACAATAAAACCCATAGAAGACCTTGAGGAAACATGTTTAGATCCAGATGATTCAACCAATATAGTCATAGTGGGAAAGGATTTGGAAAGCAACTTGTAGGCAGACTTAATTCAGTTTCTTAAGTCTAACAAAGTTGTGTTTGCATGGTCTCATTCAGATATGTTTGGGGTTGATCCATCGGTTATTTGCTATGCACTAAATATTAATCCAGAAGCGAACCCCATCTGACAGAAGAAGAGACTATTTGATAAAGTACTCTCTGACACCCTAAAAGAAGAATTTAAAAGGCTGCTTGAAAATGGATTCATTCGTGAAGTCTTTAACCTAAAGTGGTTAGCGAACCCAGTGTTGGTAAAGAAGTTGAATGGAAAGAGGAGGAATTGTGTCGATTATATGGATTTAAACAAAGCATGCGCAGAAGTTTGTTACCCATTGCCCCGGGTAGACCAATAGGTTGATGCAACTAGTCGACACAAGTTTTATCTCTCATGGATGCTTACTCGGGATACAATCAGATACCCATGTTTAAACCAGATGAAGAACATATACGTTTCATTTTCGAGTTGGGAATTTTGTGCTATAAAGCAATGCCTTTCGGGTTAAAGAACGCAAGAGCCACCTATCAAAGACTAGTAAACATAATGTTCAAAGAACAGATTGGTCGAAATATGGAAGTTTTTGTTGACAATATGCTGGTAAAATATTTTGAAGCTGGGAGTCAACTTGAAGACCTGATAGAGATGTTCGAAGTATTATGGAAGTATCTAATGAGGTGAATCCCCAAAAATGCTCTTTCTACATTGTAAGAGTTCAAGGAATTGAAGCAAGTCTAGACTGGATCCAAGCAATCAAAGACATGGCTGAACCCAAAATAAGTAAAGATATAATGAGTTTAAATGGAAGGGTTGCTGCCCTAAGCAGCTTCATCTTCAAGGCAACTGATAAGTGTATTCCCTTTTCAATGTGATAAAGAAGAGGAAAAACTTTGAATGGGGAGAAGATTGTAAGAGAGCCTTCCAAGAATTAAAAAATCATTTGGAAAGGCCATCAATATTATCTAGCCCCGAAAATGGAGAAGTCTTATGTAATGACTCATTTTTCCGTACCCTTTGAATCGACAATAAACCATACATGTCTAACTCAAATTGCACGAAAAAGCGGATCATTAAGGGTAGAAAGAAAAATAAAGATAGAACGGAACAGAAAAACAGAATCTCACACGAATGGAATAACATATATTATTTCAGCGATAATCTTTAAAGTGGAAAATTTTAAAACATATATCAGAGTCTAATCTAGATTCAGCCTGGATAGTTATAACACCCGCCCTTACAAATGTTGACAAACAACAAAACAAATGCAATAGATGTAGCAGATAATAGAATACGTCCATACAATGAAGAAGATCCCCAGCTCTCCTCTGGAAACTCCAAGCGTCTTCAGCTAATCCTTTAGCTACTCAGATCTGACCCGAGTATTAAAAATACCCGGATTAGGCTTAATAAACCAGCTTGAAATACTCAAAATTTTAATGTGTAGCTCATGACGATGTTATCAAAACCTTTGAAAAGAAGGATGTCTCATAAGATCACGCCCACATATAAATACGGATGGGTTTTTACCTTATGATAACCAAAACACTTGTTAACCATAAAATATAAATGAACATAAAGAAGGCCCTTCAGAAAGCTTCCGCATGGATAAAGACCAGCATGAAAAGTCACCTTTCAATGGTGTCGAAAGGATTGTTCAATGCTAATAAAGAAGAGCACGTAGGAACTTTGGAACAAGGCTTCCGCAAGTATGAAGGAAAGAATTACTGAGGCACAACAAAGCAGCTCGGCACCGAACCACCAAACACCTTTCTGCTGTGATAGAAGAATAACTCTGCAACCATTCATCATAGAACAAAGGCTAAAGAAAAGCAGTTAAAACCAAACCTTTCGAAGGAGCCAAAAGGATGCAATCAACAGTTTATAGTAGTCCACAACCTTTCGGAGGGGCGAAAGGTTTCATCTCTCAACATTTAAAGAGTTTTTCCCTTCAAAAGAGAGTGGAGAAGTCAAAGCAAGAGCAAGCAACTCTATAATGAACTTTTTGAAAGCATGGAAAGCCTTTCGAACCTGTCAGAAGACATACAAAATACCATTCGACAATGTCGAAAGGTTTATGAATAAGGCAACATTCATAAAGATTGGAAGACAACCCTTCGACAACATTAAAGGGAAGTACGACTCTCGACAACAATCAAGTGAAAGAGCAACCTTCCGATAAGGTCAAAGGCTTTACTTGTTTAGTGCTTCTGAAGAAGGCTTTGTGCCTCCGAAGAGGGCTTTTTCATTTGTGCCTCTGGAGAGGGCTTATTTGATATTGCTTTTGGGAAGGGCTTTTCTTTTTTGGTTTGTGCCTCGGGAGAGGGCTTTGTGCAGTTTTTCCAGAAAGTTACTTTCTCACAGTTGAATGGTCCCATAGAGCAGACGCAAGCTACTCGACTGGATGTTCGTTTGTATAAACAATCATAATCAAGCAACAAGGGACTGGAACCTTCTATCTTGGGAAGGTGCCCCCTTGGGTGGTACCACCAACATTCTTGGGCGAGAGAAGCATTTCGATTTGGGCATGCCTCGTTGGATGGCTTTTGCCTCCGAAGAGGACTCCTCTGAATAGTTGTGCCTCCGAAGAGGGCTTGTGCCTCCGAAGAGGTCTTTTGCCTTCGAAGAGGTCTTTGTTTGTGTGCCTCCAAAGAGGTCTTTTGGACTCCGAAGAGTAGCATTTGGACTCTGAGGAGCAGCATTTGGACTCCGAAAAGTAGCATATGGACTCTGAGGAGTAGCATTTGGACTCCGAAGAGTAGCATATTGATGCAGCAGTGGAATAACAAAATGTTGATTCTGTGAAAGTAGCAATCGATGGAATGAAGGATACTGAATGGCCCAAATTCGTTGACCGAAGATACCGAATTCTAGCTATCTTCGCCACGTTGATCGCGCACGATACCATGAAAGAAGATCTGCAATTCTTCAGACGTTGATCAAGCACACTTGATACCGTGAATTGGCTTCTACGATCGTTGATTCGAGTGCACTCGAATGCCGAAAGAGGAGATAGGAGATTACACTCAACTACCAATTTAGTGAAAGCACAAAGCTAACAAAACAAAAGTTTTTATTCAAATCAACTAACTTTTACAAATGTCACAACCCGCCTATTTATAGGCTTACAACTCACACAACAGAAATTTGTACAACACATAGGTCGTTCACGACCTAAACATCACGACCTACGACCTAAAAAGTAGACGACCTAAACAGACGACCTAAAAACAAACAAGTTTACAACACATGCTTTCATCACAAAACATCCGACCTAAAATGGATCTACGACCTACGACCTATCATAGGTCGTTAACGACCTAAAACATTACAACATAACAACGTACATCATCACACAAGGTCGAGCGTCCTAAAAATAAACGGCGACGATCCATCTTGAGCGACCTAAAGAAGCGGCTTCAGGAATCTTCGAGCCACCTAAAGTGAGCGACCTAACTTCCCATGTCATATGGTCGAGCGACCTAAAATAAAGCAGCCTCCCCATCAGCGACCTCTCATAGGTCGTATTTAGTCTCGCGACCTAACTTAGGTCGTAGTACTTCAAAGCTGGTACTCGGAAGATCGGAGCGACCTTAAGTGAGCGACCTAAGGCCTCGCGACCTAAGGCTTTGCGACTTATCATAGGTCGTTGGCTTTCCTGTTCTTGCATAACTCGCTTCCTCGCCTCTTATCTCGTCATCCTGGAATCTGTTAGGTCGCACGCGACCTAGGACTTCAACTTCCCACGAGACTTCAGCTTTCCACGAATTATCCCAAAGTTTTAGCTCGTTTGCTTCCTCGTTAGGTCGCACGCGACCTAACAATACGTTAGGTCGGTCGCGACCTAAGACTTTAATATTCTGGGCTGCATCATCCTCCCCTGGTTGGGAAAAATTCGTCCTCGAATTTGCGCCTTCCTCTTCCACAACAAGCTCATCCCCATGATATGGTATAAGATGTTTAACATTAAACATGTCAGAAGTATACACATCCTCCGGCAGCTTCAACTTATAAGCGTTTTCATTGATCCGTTTCACAACCGTTACAGGACCAATCTTTCGAGCTTTAAGTTTATTATATGCTCCTACTGAAAAACGATCCTTCGTTAGTACAGCATATACTAAATCTCCTTCCTCAAATTCAACGCTTCTTCGTTTCAAATCCGCAGCTCGTTTATACTTTTCATTTGCTTTCTCCAATCGTTCCTGAACGATTTTACGACATTCTTTCAATCCGTCAACAAAATCAATAGCCCGTTTAACGGTTCCCTTTGGTTGTGGTAATATCGTCAAATCCAACGGCCCCTTTGGTAAGCTTGAATACACTATCTGAAATGGACTGAAACCCGTACTACGGTTTATAGCATGATTATGAGTAAACTCTGCTTGACATAATTTCATATCCCAGCTCTTTAGATTATCCTTCACAAGGCACCGTAATAAATTTCCCAAAGATCTGTTAACAACTTCAGTCTGACCATCGGACTGCGGATGGTAAGAACTACTGAAATTTAGCTTTGTTCCCACCATCTTCCACAAACTCAGCCAAAAATGACTTAGAAATCTAGTATCCCGATCAGAAACATTGGATTCTGGTAAACCATGTAAACGATACACTTCTTTAAAGAATAACTCAGCAACACGGACGGCATCAGCTGTCTTCTTACAAGCGATGAAATGCGCCATCTTGGAAAACCTGTCCACTAAAACATATATCGAGTCATTTCCCCTCTGAGTTCTCGGTAATCCCAAAACAAAATCCATACTGATATCAACCAATGGTCTAACCGGCATGGGTAACGACATATAAAATCCCGCATTTGTCGCTGTCCCTTTGGAAATTTGGCAAATATGATATCTCTCCACAAACCTCCGAACTTCCCGTTTCAACGAAGGCCAATAATAAGATTGAGAAATCAATTGCAAAGTACGATCTCGGTCCACATGACCTTCCTCATGCAACTCCTTTACAATCTTCATACGTAAGCTGCACTCTGGTATGCACAATCGATTTCCCTTAAAAAGAAAACCATCCACCAATACAAATTCATCCGTTTTCCCTCCTTGACTTTATCTACACACTTCGCAAAGTAAGGATCATCAACAAACATTTCTGGAAACACATCAAACCCCGTTACTTCAACCTTCATTGTAGTCAGCAAATGATTCCTTCGACTCAATGCATCCGCCACTCTATTCGTAATTCCCGATTTATGCTTCACCACAAATGTAAATTGTTGTAAGTATGCAATCCACGAAGCATGCCTTGCCGCAATCTGGTCATGTCCCTGCATATGCTTCAACGCCTCATGATTAGTATATAACACAAATTCTTTATGAAACAAATAATGTCTCCAATGTTTGATAGCTTGCACAATAGCATAAAATTCCACATCATATGTATTATATCTCATCTTTGCTCCTGATAGGTTTTCACTGAAATATGCAATAGGACGTCCCTTTTGACTCAACACCCCTCCAATTCCAACCTTCGATGCATCAGTGTGCAATTCAAACAACAATTGAAAATCTGGCAACACTAGAATCAGTGATATCGTCAATAGTTCCTTGATTCTCTCAAAGGCAAATCCTGCTTCCTCCGACCATGAAAATTGCTTCCCTTTCATACAATCAGTAACTGGAGCCATCACGCTACTAAAGTGTGGAATAAACCTTCGGTAGAATGATGCCAAACCATGAAAGCTTCTAACTTCCGTAATCGTCCTGGGTTGTGGCCAATTTCTGATTGCTTCAACTTTACACCGATCCACCTATATACCTCCTCCAGATATAACATACCCCAAAAATAAAACACTATGCATCATGAACACGCATTTCTTCGTTGCAGCATAAAATTGTTCATGTCGCAATACCATCAACACTTCTCTCAGATGTTGCAAGTGTTCTTCTGGATTCCCACTATATATCAGTATATCATCAAAATACACCACCACGAACATCCCAATGAATGGTCTAAAAATCTGATTCATCACCCGCATAAATGTACTTGGTGCATTCGAAAGACCAAATGGCCTAACCAGCCATTCGTACAACCCCTCGCGTGTCTTGAACGCTGTTTTCCATTCATCCCCTGGTCTGATCCGAATTTGATGATAACCGCTTTTCAAATCAATCTTCGAAAAGATAGTGTCCCCACTAAGCTGATCCAACAAGTCATCCAATCTAGGCATAGGAAATCTATATCTCACAGTAATCTTGTTCAGTGCCCGACTATCAGTGCACATCCTCCACGTCCCATCCTTCTTCGGTACTAACAATGCTGGAACAGCACATGGACTTAAACTTTCCTCCACACGCCCCTGTTCAAGTAATTCTTCCACTTGCCTTCTCAACTCCTCATGTTCTTTTGGACTCATTCTGTAGTGTGGTCTATGAGGTAACATAGTTCCTGGAACAAGATCAATTTGATGTTGAATGTCCCTCAACGGCGGTAACTCCGTTGGTAGCTCCTCAGGAAATACATCGTCAAATTCTCTCAGTACTGGTTTTACTTCTTCACGGATCTCAACCACTTCATGACTCTCACGTCCAATCAACAAGAATACTTCAGGCTCCTCTTCTACCTCCTTAACAAACTCCTTCAATGATAACAAAGTTTTCAACTCTTCAATCTCCTCCAACTTGCTTTCTTCTTGTTGTCGCTTCTTAGGAATCAAAGTGATTTTAGTTCCTCAAACATAAAACTGTAACTGTTAGTACGTCCATCATGTTGCACAGCCCTATCATACTACCATGGTCTCCCCAACAACAGATGGCATACATCCATGTCTACAACATCACACCAAATTTCATCCTTGTATTTCTTCCCAATTGAAAAATTAACACAAGCTCTTCTTCCAACTTTCACCTCCCCACCTTTCCTTAACCAAGCTAACTTGTAAGGTTTCGGAAGCTTCTCTGTCTTCAATGATAACTTCTTCACAGCTTCTGTAGAGATAATATTATCACATCTCCCCGCATCAATAACAAACTTGCAAACCCTTCCCAAGATAGTACATGTTGATTGAAAGATGTTACTCCTCAACCAGCTAGTTTCCTCCTCCTGTTTTGGTGTTAAACACGACCTCTTCATCATTAATGAATACCCTTCATCTCCCGACACATTCTCTTCCTCCTCATCATGTAGTGAATTAGCATAGTCAGCTTCTACGTCATCTTCCTCTGCCTCAGCAATCATAGTTCTCTTCTTTGGTTTTGGACATTCGCTGCTCTTGTGACCCACTTCTTGACAATTATAGCATTTGAAATTGAGGTTGACTTTTGGTTTAGCCACTTCATGAACAACCGGCTTACTCAATGCTTTAGGAATATTAGAACTACTACCCGCTCCTTTGTTTGGTCCCGTAAAACTTGGAAACACACCTCCCCCACATCTTCCTTGTTTCTCCCAAGCCAACGCCTTTTGATGTGCTTCTGCCACAGATCTAGTGTCGAACATGTTTACCATATCCTGGATCTGTGTTCTAAGTCCACCCACAAATCTAGCGGTGAATTGTTCTTCTATTTCCATAATGTCATTTCGAGCAATCAACTGGAAGAACTCATCTGCATAATCAGTAACAGCCTTCGTCCCTTTCCTCAGGTTTTGTAGTCTCTGATACATTAATGATTGGTAGTTGTAGGGTAAGAAAGTAGCCTTTATCAATTCCTTCATCTTTTCCCAAGCAACAATCCTTGACTTCCCCAGCCATTCTTTGGTTAGTTTGGTTTGCTGCCACCATGCCATAGCTCTCCCCCTCAACCTAGTAGCAACCAACTTCACTTTACGATCCTCCGGAACCTCCTTGAAGTCAAATATTTCCTCAACATAAGCTAACCAATCAAGAAATTATTCGGCTTGCATACCTCCCTTGAATTCCGATATTTCAGTTTTCATCCCAGACTCCCACTTGAGATCATACTCTGACTGATTCCTTCCTTGTCCTCTCGTCCTCGTCCATGAACACTACCACCGTCAAACTCCTCCTCGAAATCTGATGTATATCGATGTCGATACTGAAAACCAACATCTCTACTACCATCCCATCTTCCACCAACATCCCTTTGATCTACATTCCTTCATTCACGATCATTCTCACGATTTCGATTGTCAACATTTCTATAACGATCTCGACTCACACTTCGATGATCATTATCAACACTTCTCTCCCAATTGGAATGTGGTGAAACTCTACTTCCCCCATGGTTAGATTCAGGTGAAACCCTTCTCCGATTCTGATTCATCTCCAACATCATCTTCTCTAATTGACCAATCCCTTCATTAAGCTTCTCACTAAAGTTTTCATTTATTCTTTGCTCCATCTCATCAGCTTCTTCTCTTCTATACAAAGCTTCAATATTTTGATGTCGATTAGCCCTCCTCGGCGGCATTGTTGAATGAAACAAACTTCAACTTTCGGTATGAACAATATGATGCATGGCCTTCACTTCAAACTCTCGGCTCTAACTCCAAATCTCGAATTTTGGCGTGCACACTCCCACAGCCAAATTCAAACACCTTTCAATCTTTGATCTGAAATGAAATGGATCGAATTCTTCAACTTGTTGTAATTTTGCGATGAACACGATGAACAACTAACTTCTCCAAATGATGTACGGCTTAAACTCTTCGATAGAATATTGGCTCCAAGACTCGGCTTAGCTATGATTGGCTAAGTCTAGCTCTGATACCAAATGATGCAGCAGCGGAATAACAAAATGATGATTCTGTGAAAGTAGCAAACGATGGAATGAAGGATACTGAATTGCCCAAATTCGTTGATCCGAAGATACCGAATTCTAGCTATCTTCGCCACGTTGATCGCGCACGGTACCGTGAAAGAAGATCTGCAATTCTTCAGATGTTGATCAAGTGCACTTGATACCGTGAATAGGCTTCTACGATCGTTGATTCGAGCGCACTCGAATGCTGAAAGAGGAGATAGGAGATTACACTCAACTACCAATTTAGTGAAAGCACAAAGCTAACAAAACAAAAGTTCTTATTCATATCAACTAACTTTTACAAATGTCACAACCCGCCTATTTATAGGCTTACAACTCACACAACAGAAATTTGTACAACACATAGGTCGTTCACGACCTAAACATCACGACCTACGACCTAAAAAGTAGACGACCTAAACAGACGACCTAAAAACAAACAAGTTTACAACACATGTTTTCATCACAAAACATCCAACCTAAAATGGATCTGCGACCTACGACCTATCATAGGTCGTTAACGACCTAAAACATTACAACATAACAAAGTACATCATCACACAAGGTCGAGCGACCTAAAAATAAACGGCGGCGATCCATCTTGAGCGACCTAAAGAAGCGGCTTCAGGAATCTTCGAGCGACCTAAAGTGAGCGACCTAACTTCCCGTGTCATATGGTCGAGCGACCTAAAATAAAGTAGCCTCCCCATCAGCGACCTATCATAGGTCGTATTTATTCTCGCGACCTAACTTAGGTCGTAGTACTTCAAAGCTGGTACTCGGAAGATCGGAGCGACCTAAAGTGAGCGACCTAAGGCCTCGCGACCTAAGGCTTTGCGACTTATCATAGGTCGTTGGCTTTCCTGTTCTTGCATAACTCGCTTCCTCGCCTCTTATCTCGTCATCCTGGAATCGTTAGGTCGCACGCGACCTAGGACTTCAACTTCCCTTGAGACTTCAGCTGCCCACGAATTATCCCAAAGTTTTAGCTCGTTTGCTTCCTCGTTAGGTCGCACGTGACTTAACAATACGTTAGGTCGGTCGCGACCTAAGACTTTAATATTCTAGGCTGCATCACATATGGACTATGAGGAGTAGCAGTTGGACCCCGAAGAGTAGCATGTGGACTCTGAGGAGTAGCATTTGGACTCCTAAGAGTAGCATATGTACTATGAGGAGTAGCATTTTGACTCTGAAGAGTAGCATATGGAATCTGAGGAGTAGCATTTGGACCCCGAAGAGTAGCATGTGGACTCTGAGGAGTAGCTTTTGGACTCCGAAGAGTAGCATTTGGACTCTGAGGAGTGGCATTTGGACTTCGAAGAGTAGCATGTGGACTCTAAGGAGTAGAATTTGGACCCCGAAGAGTAGCATGTGGACTCTGAGTAGTAGCATTTGGACTCCGAAGAGTAGCATGTGGACTCTGAGGGGTAGCATTTGGACTCCAAAGAGTAGCATGTGGACTCTAAGGAGTAGCATTTGGACTCCGAAGAGTAGCATTTGGACTCTGAGGAGTAGCATTTGGACTCCGAAGAGTAGCATATGGACTCTAAGGAGTAGCATTTGGTCTCCGAAGAGTGCTTTTATTGCTTGTGTCCTTCCACCATCTACTCCTTAGCGATTCCTCGTTATCACTTCAAGTACATGTCCCATTCTTTTGCAAGTTGTTTGCTTTTTGCCAGAGAAGTGTACTTTATCGTTGAGTGGATCCATGGGGCAGACGCAAGCTACTTTAAAGGATGTTTGTTTGCACAAACGATCGCGATTGGTTAGCAAGGGTCTGGAACCTTCTCGTCGGGAAGGTGCCCGCTTTGGTGGAATCATCAACTGTTTGTGAATAGCACTTCTTTTGTAGGAGTTGAATTTGGAATTTTATGGCTTGGCATTTGTTTGTTGAACTTGGCTTCATGATGTGTTGAATGGGTAAGCTTTGCTTTGATAGCCTGCAATATTAAATCGACATTTTAGCAATATTTTTAATATATTTGCATATCGAAATGAGACAGGCATCTTATAGTATTAAAGAACACAAGACTTATAGTTCTTTATTATTGATTCACACTGATTTCTCAGTAGTTTACAATACAAGAGTTATACATCCATCATCATTTTACAAATTTAAGCAATGCTTTTTAAGTAAAATATGGACGCAGTCATTGCTATTCCAGAATCTCGGGATTGAGTTTCCATTTCCACTGGATTCATAGTTTTGGATCCATATGCCAGACAGAATGAAAGGTGCCCAGTTGTAGTTTTATGGGTAGTTAACAGCACTTTGATTAACTTCTGCTTGCTGGGTAAGGACCCCCCGTGACAACATTAATGACAAGCCTCTCAGATTCTTGCGCTGCAGCTTTATCATCTGAGCCGGATTGATGAGTAGGAAGTTGTTGCCCCTGAGTGGATGAGGTTGGGTCGACTCTGTTTTTCTTCACATATTGTTTCAGTTTATTCTGTTTTAGCAACTCTTCAATCACATTCTTTAACTGGCGACATTGGTTAGTGTCATGGCTAGGTTGATTGTGGAATCGATAGAATCTCCCATTATGCATTGCCCCTCTCCCCATCTCAGGTGGTTTGGGATACTCGACAACATCCTTCGTTGCAAAGAAGATATTTTCCGGTGTATCAGTTAAGGGAGTAAAATCTGAAGGATTAAAGCGGCGAGGTTTCTTCTCGTTCCCCTGCTTCTTTCCTCCGTCATTTTCCCTTTTCTGGTTTCCAGATTCTCTTTTGTTAGAAGCAACATCGTTATTCTTGACTTCGGCAACAACTACTTTTGCTGGCGCAGAAAGGCTTTCTAGGCGCATGAATTCGTCAGCCTTTTTATAAAACTTCTCAAGTGAATTCGGTTCCTTCATTTTTAACCATCTTCCGAATTCACTTGATTTGTCGATGGCTCGCATCAAGTAAGTCAGGATCGTACGGGGTTCTGCGTTATCCACTTCAGCCAAGGCTGTATTGAAACGGTTCAAGAAAGATCTGATAGATTCTCCGAGAACATGTTCAAGGCTGGACAGTGACATCATATCATTAGCCTTTGAAGCATACAACCTGAACTGATATTTGAATATTCGCGTTAAGTCAGAGAATTGATCTACGGACCGAATTGGTAGTTTTGTGAACCAGAGTAGAGCCACTCCTTCCAAGTACACTGGAAAGTATCGGCATTTAATCTCATCTGATGCTCTCGCACCGGTCATATGCCAGTCATACCTATATAGGAAATGATTAGGGTCACTTGTTCCCCTATAGGCCGGGATAGTAGGAGGTACAAATTTCCTTGGAAATTCTGCTTTCAGGATCCTTTCAGTAAACAGAGTTTTGCTTGGAGCAAATCCCCAGTCACTCTCATTTTCTTCCCTCTGCATGCTCTCTTTCATGATTCGGTGAACCATCCCTGATAGGTACTCCTCATTGTTCAAAGGCATCGCCGGGCAGACGTCAGCTCTCCTTTCGAAAGTTTGCCTGGGCAAATGTTCGCGAAAAGTTGGCTGCGGCCTTGAACCTTCAGCTTGGAAAGGTGGCGTTTCGGCGGTGCCAGTTGCTCTTTGAGGAATACCTTTCCCTTGGGAATTATGAGCATCTTCGGCAAAGGTTGTTTCATTATTTTCTGGTCGTTGATTTGCCCCAAGCAGAGCGTTTAATCTGTCCATCATCAAAGCGTTTTGAGCTTCAATTTGTTGGTATAATCCCGACACTACATCGTCTAATTCAGCCCTTGTGACTCCAATGGTAGGAGTTGCTTGGTTTGCTGTTGGGGAAGCGGAGGTCCCCTCATGAGCATTTCCGGATCTGGTAGATCTACTCTTTCTTCCAGGAGCCATGATTTCAGATAGACTTCTGGTCTTTAGAGAGATTCTTTCAGCAATTTTTTGTGGAGCAATGGTGAAAATATCCCTGAGTTGGCTTCTCAGTGAAAGCACCAGAAATGTTAACATAAAAATCGACGCTAACACCCCGGTGTGAGTATTAGTAATGTGAAATCACCACCCGTTGGTACGGGAACTAGAAATAAGCAGAAAATAGCAGAAAAGTAAAGAGACAGCAGTTTTATAGTGGTTCGGCTCGAAATTAAGCCTATGTCCACATTATCTTCTTTATTAATGATTCGGTTACAACTCTTTACAATACACTTTGATTACAACACACTTTAGACGAGTAGCTAGAACTTTGATGTAAGAGAGCTCTTTGAATCCATGTCAGATGTGTTAGATCTTCTCTTGAAGTTCGTTGAAGCGTCTTTGGTGTTTGAAGTGTCAGATGAGTCGAGAAAACAGCAGAGTATAGGCGTTCCAGAAATGATCCCAAAGTCCCTTTGAAGTTGGAGTTGGTGCTGTATATATAGAGGAAAATCTGGGCAGGTGATAGGTCGTGAACGACCTAAGATAGGTCGTAGGTCGTGAGCGACCTTAGTTAGGTCGTGGGTCGCCAGTGATTTAGAAGACACGGATTTATGGCTTGATAGGGTCGCACTTGATTTGTCTGAATGGGGTAGTAAGTTGTAGGCCGTGAGCGACGTAACCATGTTGAGATATCTGGTCGAGCGACTTAAGTTGGTTCGACCTATAGCTTAGGTCGTTTAGTTGTTAAGTCGCTGGGTCTCTAAGTCATTGAACCATTCCATCCTTAGGTCGCTAGCAGTGTTCAACCCCTTAGGTCGCTAGGTCGCTAAGTCATGATATCTTTAGGTCGCTAGGTCGCTATTTCCTTTAGGTCGCTAAGTCGTGATATCTTTAGGTCGCTAGGTCGCTATATCCTTTAGGTCGCTATGTCGTGTTATCTTTAGGTCGCTAGCTTGTTTATACTTTTAGGTCGTTAGGTCGCTGGTGTTTTAGGTCGCTTCAAAAAGAGGAGTTAACATCTTGAAATCAGCCCATGTTAGCTCTTCCTCCAAAACTCCGGTAGTCACACTATTCCACCAATGAAGTGCTGCCCCTTGCAACTGCCTAGAGGCTAGCCTTCTCTTTTACCCATCATCCAAGACTAGATCAGTATAGATCCTTTCATATTGCAAAAGCCCATTCTCAACTTTAACAGCATCCTCTGTTCCAACAAATAGCTTTCCACCCAAACCAGTGTAGTCTTTGCTTAACTTAGCATAGTTATTCCCAACTGGAGCCACAAGATTAGCTCCTCCAACATTACTAGGAACTCGAGCTTGCAAAATATTGGCTAACAACTGATACACAATCCCCACATCTATTGGCAGATTTCTAGCACCTAAATTGGCTTCTGCATTTGAATTAGCATTAGCTTGTCGACCTTGATTCCTCCAGGTATTAGGTCGAGCATTTCCTTTGGTTGTGGTGCTTCCTCAACTTAGATTTCCTCTTCTATTTAGTGCTTCCATATCTTCTTTCTCGTAAATCTGCATACGAGCCTTAGTAGGATACAGAAGAACGGTCTAAGAGAGAGGGGAACACGTACTTATATATATAAATAAATATATATATATGTCAAATACAAGCACGTTATTATAGCGTTAACCCAAACCCCGATCATATTTTCAAATTCAATGGATTGTGTTTGAAAATCGTTTTGGTTTAACTTTCTTTTCAAGTTTCATAAACCTATGCCCTGATACCAACTTTTAACAACGCTCTACTTGGAGGCCCAAAACTAACGGCTATTGATGCTGTAGTCATCCACAGTTGTTAATCCTCAACGACCAAATACGGCATAGTTAGATTCATTGATACACAGAAACACATGAATATGGAAAAAATTTAAACTTCGAATAAAATCACATTTCATTCCAAAATATTTTCCAATTCATTAAATAATCCCAAATTCACAAATATCATTCAAAGAAAATATATTTATTACAACGTACACCAAGAGCGACATAGAAAGTGCCCCCTTGGATAATCAAACTATATAAAGGCAATATAACAACTTTGGCATTACAAACAACACAGCGGAATCAAAAGAAAAGAGAACTCTAAATAGCTATCATGCCTCCTACACGTCTCTGGAAGCTTATTTGTATTAAGAGGTAGCTGGAAACCTAAACTATCAAACTACTCAAAATAAATTGAGTATCAGATATTTTAAGGGTAAAACATAAATTTTCAGTCAGACATAAAGCATGGTATGAATAATAATCTACCATCTCAAATCATTTAGATATCTAGTGAGACCACGCCGCTTAGCAGAATGGTTTTCCCCTCAATAGTATCTAAAAACCTTTATAAAACCATATACTGTGCTCCTGCATCCACAATGGTTAAAACAATTCAAAACAGTATAATATGATAATATGCAAAACAAATGAATCAATTCTGGATTACCCATCCCCATTCATCTTAGATTATCTTCCTCAATTATAGTTTCTAGGATTAGTGTTCATCTATTAGTTTTCATGGGATGACTAATAACCGTTTAAAATTTAAGGACTCCCTGTCCAATTAAATAGTTTTCATGGGATAACCAAGAACCTATTGGTAACTCCAATATATTACTCTTATCATAATTTTCATGGGTTGAATAGGAACTATTGGTGACCCCAATATCCTTTCTTCTTACCCTAGTTTTCTACGGCTTATTAGGAACCTATTAACATCTGTCAATACTCAATCCGAATATAGTTTTCATGGGCTAACTACAAACCTACTGGCCCCTGTCAGTATCCAATAATAGTTTTCATAGGCTTACTATGAACCTGTCTTTCTGACATCTTCCTTCATACATAGTTTTCATGGGCTAATTATGAACCTATTCGCTCCTGACAATATCGTTGTAACAACCTGCATATTTTACGATTCTATATTTAAATGTTCTATTTAAATATAGCATCTTTAGTCGGATTTCCTCTAGAAATGAAATG
Source organism: Allium fistulosum (assembly GCA_030737815.1). Lineage (NCBI taxonomy): Eukaryota > Viridiplantae > Streptophyta > Magnoliopsida > Asparagales > Amaryllidaceae > Allium > Allium fistulosum. The sequence goes on along the minus strand of CM060907.1, from coordinate 414,154,092 downwards.
TAAGTTATATTATCTGACATATCGGTACTCGCACAAAGCAATTACACAGATGGTCGCTCCTCACTAGCCTTATTCTTCGCGCTAGTCGGAGTCATTACCCCGTAGTGTCTTTGGCCAGTGTGAGTATAGAGGTGGGGCGTCACAGCTTGGTATCAGAGCCAAACTTCGAAACAATGTAGAATAACCTAGCAAGGATCATTGTCCTAAGTCTTTCTTAGGAATCGTGCCATAGGATTTAATTCGAGTCTTCGTACCGTTCTATCCTATTTCTTTTTATAATGCCTTGTTTTATCAATCAAGTTTGTTTGATATTCATTCTGAGATTAACCTTTTTTCTCTTCTTTCTTTCTTTCTTTCTTAAAGAAGAGAAATGGTTAGACCTGGCCGTCCCAGCGTCGTTCAATCCAGTGCTACTCCTCAGGATGGAGTATTTATGTCAACTCAACAACTTTTAGATCTTGTGAACAATGCCCAAGCTGCCGGACCCGTTCCAGTGCCTACTCCCCCTAAATCCAGATTTGCACGCTTGTGAAGAGATTATACTGCTTTGGGTGGAAGGCCATTCAAGGGTTCCGAAAACGTTATAGAAATTCAAGCTTGGCTTAGATCATGCGATCGCATCTTTTCTCGCATGAACCTTGTGGATCTACATTGAGTCCAAGTGGCTTCTAGCATGCTCCAAGAAAGAGCATTAGATTGGTATTAGCTTTTGGTTTCTGAGATTATCGAAGCAGATCTTACTTGGGAGCAATTCCGGGAAAGATTCGATTTGAAGTTTGTGCCGGAAGCTGAAAAAGTAACTTTAGCTCGACCCATTATTGACCTTGTTCAAGGTGAATCTTCTATGGCGACTACGTCGCATCTTTTGAATCTCTCTCTAAATATGGGGTCGAATATATTAATACCCCATTGAAGAAAAATCAGAGATTTGTCTATGGGTTGAATAAGAACCTCAAAATGCCTCTACTTCTGAAACTAGAAGTTTCTTTCGATCAGCTTGTAGATATCCCTCTTCGACTTGAAGAGACCGATAGAAAAAGTGATGTTGAAGTTGTGCATGCCAAACAGAACTTCAACAATAACATAAGAGGCCTATTAAGTTCAAAGGCCCCAATCCCAATCCCAATAAGAAAGGGAAGCAAGAAAATTCGGTAGCAAAGACTCCTACCTCTAGTCGTGGACAATGCTACAATTGTGGTTCAATGGACCACTATGCAAGCGAGTGTCTGAAACCCCTTTATTGTCGTTATTGCAAAAGTTTGAGTCATCATATATCTGCGTGTCCCATACTTCAAGCAAGAAGGAGGGAAAGCTAAAGGTTTTGCAAGCCTCTACTAGCACTTCTCTTGGTCAAGGTATTTCTCATTCTATCATTGATGGCATTATTTTATTTCGTGATCTTCCTATTTGATTTCTTTTGATACTGGTGCATCCCGCTCTTTTATATCAAAAGAACTTGTTGATTCTTTTTCTTTAAATATTATGGGCTTGGTGACTTCACTAAAAATTTGCGAATCCGATTGGTGGATCCGCAACACTCAGTTTGCTTTGTAAAGATGTCGAGATTATTTTATGTGATTATTCTTTCCGAGTCGATTTGCATGTTATGTGTTACTTAGGCTTTGGAATTGATTTTTGAGAAAGGATTGGCTTAATCATTATGAAGCCCATATCTTATGTCCTGAGCGGATTATCTATCTTCGACATCCTCAATCTGTTAAGCAGATTTCTATTTTTCTTAATGATTACGATTCCAATTTGGTGGCATCATTTTATTCTTTAAACCTACATGATGAGGAAAATGTTATTTCTCTAATTCAAGTAGTTTGTGAATTTCCCGGTATTCTTGAGCTTGTCTTAGGATTACCACCTAAGCAATCTATTGTGTGGTGCTAAGGTCTTTTCAGCTCGACCTTGCCACCGGTTTTCATCAGCTACGAGTTGCGGAGGATAGCATTCCACTTACCGCATTCCGCACTCGTTATGATTCATGTTAGCGGTTCGTTATGTCATACAGTTTGACGAACCTTCTACCTTATTTCATCCATCTTATGAATCGAGTATTCTACGAATATCTCGATGAGTTTATCCTTGTATTTATTGATTATGGATGAAAACAACAATTTAAAATTTGCAAATCTTTTTAATAAGATATTTATAAGTATGATTGGATTTTGTTCGTAAAACGAGTAAAGAATATTTGTAAATTTTATAAGAGGCTTTTTTATCAAATAGAAGATGATTTTGTGTTATTTTGCCCATTGAGTGCTTTAAGAATTCTGGTCGGTGCGCTTGATCAACGTTATCGATGGGAATCTCCTAAACGCTATGATGAGACAGTCAGACACAGTAAATTGACTTGTAATAAGTAAACTTTCTAAAAAGATGATTACATAAAGTTAATTATAATTTTGAATGTCTTAGCTTTTCGGGAAAGTTGATCAATTAAAAGAACTCTTTTCCGATGCTTTTATTCTTGCAATTCCCGAAGGGAACCATGACTAGTCGTATTGGTTTGGGTGTCATTTTCTTGCAAAGGGAATGTGTTATCACATATGCTTATTGACAATTAAAGCTTGTCGAGACTAGATATGCCACTCATGAGCTAGAGCTCGCGACCACTGTTTTCGCTCTTAGAATTTGGCGTCGTTATCTTTTGGGAGAGATATTTGTTCTCTACACCGATCATAAATCTTTGAAGTATTTATTTTCTCAAAAGTAACTTAATTTGCATCAACAACGTTGGCTCGAGTTCCTTGCATCTTATGATCTTGATATTCTTTGTACTCCGGAAAAGGATAATCGTGTTGCCGATGCCCTTAGTCGTAAGCAACAAGCGGTTGTTTCCATGATGATATCCGAATGGAGTGATTTCTAGACTTTGTCCACTTGTAAGATTCGAGAACGTGAATCCGATTCATGTTCATCTCTTGTTTTGTGTTGCCTTGAGGCTCAGTCCTTCTCTTTTGGACCGTACCTCTTTTGCCTAGACTCTATGTCAAAGAAATTTATAAATTGCGTGGAGTTCCTACTTCTATTTTAAGCGATCGTGATCCATTATTTTACTAGTGGATTTTGGAAAGGTCTTCAAAAAGCTTTGGGAACAAAGCTTAATTTTAGCACCGCTTATCATGCTCAATCCGATGGACAAATCGAGCGCGTGAATCGAACTCTTGAAGATCTCCTTCGTGCATGTGTTCTTGATTTTGGTGGAAGTTGGGAAGATCATATTTCTCTTTTTGAGTTTTCCTATAATAATAGCTTCCAATCTAGTATTGGTATGGCACCTTTCGAGGAACTCTACGGAAGGCTATGCCGATTTCCTTCGTGTTGGCTTGAAGCCGGTGAGAAGCTGGCTTTAGGTCCAGATTTCATTTGTGTTTCACCTATGAAGGGTGTTGTGCGTTTCAGTTGATTTGGAAAGTTAGCGCCTCGATATATTGGTCCATTTCCCATCACCGAACATATTGGTTCCGTGGCTTATCGCCTTTTATTACCGGCTCAATTTTTTGCTATTTATGATGTTTTCCACGTCTCTCTACTACGGAAATACCTTAGGGATTCCGATTTTATTCTTGAGCCCAGTGTAATTGAAGAAATTGAAGTTTCACCAAATTTGACTTATGAGCAACATTCTATTTGTATCATTACTTCGTAGGTCAAACGCCTTCGAAATAAAGATGTTCTTCTTGTGAAAGATCAATGGTCCTCAAATCCTGAGGATTGCTCTTGGGAATCTTGAGAATTCATCGAGCAAACACATCCGGACTTACTCTTTTGTGCTCTTTATGGTGAGCTTCTCATTTCAAAATTTCTTCTTTTGAGTTGATATGCTTTTATGGTTTTTACTTTTTATTTTCCTCTTAATTATTGCGAGGACGCAATTTCTTTAATGAGGGGAGTCTATAACAACCCGCATATTTTACGATTGTATATTTAAATGTTTTATTTAAATATTGCATCGTTAGTCGGATTCAAGTCCGAAATGTCAATTTTGCAAACAGTCGAATTTGGACTCGAGACCACTTCCATTGAGTCCAAAATGGCGTTTACAACTTTTTTGAGTATAAACATCGATATGTTTAGAGTTGAGTATAATTTGCTATTTTTCTGCTTGGGCTTTGGGTTTGAGTTTCAGCCCACTTACCCATCTTAATACCCTAACTCAGCCCCTCTTCTTCATTTCATTCTCAGTTTCCTAATACATTCAAGCTTAAGTAAAAATGGGGAGAGGAATGGGAAATTAGAAATTCCAAACCCTAGTTCCTTTGCAAATTCAAGTTCTAGCTCCAAAATCAAAGAGAAGCTTAGGTAAGCATCCTCTTCTTCTTCTCCATCTCTATCTCTCTTCAATTTTAGAATTTCCTATAACCTAACTTAGGAAATATTCTTCTTTTGAGCTTAGATTGAAGATTCTAGAGGTATATTGAAGAGGAATTGGTCTTTCCTTTGTTTTTAAGTTTCTCACTTGTGGATTGAGTTTAAAAGGTGAGTTCTTTAACTCACATCTACGTCTATAGCTATCATTGTTGTTAGGTATGAATTCCTAACATTTGTGCATATTCATTTGTTTTTTATTTGAATTGATTTGGTGAATTTTCCAAAATTTGGTGTTTTGGTCCAATTTTATGAAAATCCTCTATGGTAGTTTGGACATTGATATTTGGGGTGTATCGAAGAGCCTTTAAGGCTGGATTGTCGCTTGGCATAAATTCTTAGTCGTCATTGCTCGTACGATCGCTCCCGATTCATTTTGGCTACTGTGGCCTATGTAAATTGTTGCCCACCCAGGCATCCAGACGTCTGAAATATAGGTTCAAATGTCTGGTTTTGCAATCTGGTGAAGAAAAGAAGAAACGCCAGAAAAATTAAAATGGCAGTGACTAATTTCAGACGTCTAAATTAAAGTTTCAGACGTATGAAAAGGGGTCAGACGTCTGATTTGATATTTCAGACATCTGGTTGGTTTTCTGGAATATTTCCAAAGACCAAATCCAGACGTCTGGATTAACCCCTCAGACGTTTGGAAATGCACAGTTTTTCTTATTTGCCTATTTCTTGATTGAATTTCCATTGTTTATCGATTTTAGTTGCTCCGATTAGTTGTTATCACTTTTATCTACCTTGATGACTTCTTTTCGGGATTTTTGGGAATATCCATTTGATGGATTTGATATAGATTTCTATGGTTTTGATTCACGTCTTCGAACGTGAATCTTTGGTAATTGATTATTTTTACAATCATTTTTGTGATTTGTCACTTTCAAATACAAAGGTTTCTATACTAGTAGTAAATATTCAAACTCTTTTAGAAAGATGTTTTCAACTCTATTTTAATACAAATCTCATTTATAAAATCGTTTTCCAATCTATTAGTATATATAAACCTTTACCTCATTCGTATGAGAAATCTAATTAAACGGCTTAGTAAAACAAGTGGTAAGAAACGCTTGCATTTACTTCGTCGGTTAATTTTTAGACTTGTTCGATTGAAAGTCTTGTGACAATTTTTGAGTGGAAATCTACAATCTGTTCGTAAATATTTAAGTTAAGCTAGTGGTTATGGGACATGAAGCAAAACTCTTATATTTACTAGTTTAGTGTAATCGACACTTCTTGATGATCGATGATGATCATTTTATGATTTAGACTAGCGATGTGCGATGTCTAGCGATGTGCGATGTCTCTTTGTCCGCGTGGGGGACTATACCCTATTCTGTTGAGCTTCGTCTCATTTTTATGGGCTAGCGACCCGTGGTCTTTGCACCGTTCGTGGAGCAATCGGCTCAATAAGTCGGTGAATAGGGTGTATCTTTTTAGGTGCATCGATGTTCGACTAGGCATGGGGTGTATCTTTTTAGGTGCATCGATGTCCGACTATACATGTGGAGTATCTTTTTAGGTGCGTCGATGTTAGTTTATACATGGGGCGTATCTTTTCAGGTGCGTCAATGTTCGACTGTGCATGGGGCGTATCTTTTTAGGTGCGTCGATGTTCGGTTTATGGTTAGCGACCATAGGTTAGCGACCCGTTTGTGATACACTTGTTCGTGAGTTTCCATGCTCTCGTTTGTGATAGGACTTTCCCCTTTTGTGATTTCTGGATTTCTAGTTGATGATTTCTAGAATTTGTGTTTCACCAATTTTCGTAGTTTGCATTGATAAGCTCTATCAATATTTGTGTTTTGGTGAATAATTTAAGAATGTGATTCTTTTTGGTGTTTTGAGATGATTTGAGATATTGTATGATTTTTGTTGTTATTTGATGTATACTTGACACAGTATGGCATTTTTGTTATCATACGTTTTTGGTCATATCTCTTAACCTATCTCATTTTATCTGATATTTATAGCTAGACCGATCCGTTTATTATTTTCTTCTTAAATAATACTTGGGTCAGACCGAGGTATTTCAGGTGCTCCTGCTTGACTTCTTATCAGGGTCCTTCACCTTACTTTTGGCTAACTACTTTAGAATAGTAGTTTTTGTTAGTATACATTTGAGATATAGACTCCTTGATGTATACTTATTCTTTTGTCTAGCACTTGTATCTATTCTTTTGTGATGTAGTGGATCTAGTTTGACCACTATTTTGATGTACACTTTTATGTGATATATTCATATCTGATTCCGCCTTTGTGATATGAATATCTGTGACTGATTTGGGTTATGTTTATTTCTATATTTGTTTCCGAAGTCCACATAGCCACTGTGTGGTAGCTTTGAGTTAGTTTTTGAGATGTCGGATTTCCTCTAGAAATGAAATGTAAGTTATATTATTTGACATATCGGTACTATCACAAAGCAATTACATAGATGGTCGCTCCTCAACAGCCTTATTCTTCGCGCTAGTCAACGGCATTACCTCGTAGTGTCCTTGGCCAGTGTGAGTATAGAGGTGGGGCGTCACAATCGTTTTCTATACATAGTTTTCATGGGCTTACTGAGAACCTATTGGCCCCTGCCAATATCTTTCTTTTATATTTTAGCATCCTATATGCTGGTCTTCCTGACCTCCTAGATGCAGTTCTAATTATTCAGGAGTTTAATCGATTTATATTCACTACTTGGTTAACCTAGCTGGTTCTTCTACCCTTTATCCCAAAATGCAGTTATGGGTCCTTTTCAAAGTGGATATATTTATATTTGAAGAAGCAAACATAACAATAAAGCAATACCACTCTTGTGGGTTCAATATAAAACATATTTAATCCCTTTAACCTATTATTTTATAAAAGAAAACTTCTTCTTAAAACCATTACCAAACTCCTTTAATTTAGCCATGGGTTTTTCCTTTTAAAAATAGAGTTTAGGTTATAAAACCTTTCGATACCTTCGAAACCTAGCTTTCGACTTCATAGGATGATCTCCTTTGAAATAATTCAAAACATTAGGCTCTTGCCTTTTAATACTTTAAAACCTACCTTTCGAAACCTTTCGATTATATTGAAGTATTAGCATTTAACTTTAGAAGCATAGCTTCGAAACCAGTTGAAAGTACCCCTTTCAACACCAATGGAAGTAACCCTTCCGAAATTATTGAAAGTCCCCAATTCGAAAGCATTGGATTTATACTTAAAATATTATTTGGGTCAAAGTGAATATAGGAGAAAACCACTCATTCGAAACCATCCTTTATCATATGAAAATATAGGGGAAACCTTGATGGCGTCGGTACCATCTCTTTCGAAAGCCCTTTCGAAACCATTGCCTTCGAAACCCCTAACCCCTTTCGAAAGCAATAGGAAGTGGCTTAAACATATAAAACAAAGTACCCTTTCGAAAGCATTGATATCTTCAACACCATCGAGAGGATAAAGAACGACAGCAGGGTTTCGACAAGGTTGGAACCCTTCTTGCAAAACATTCTTTCACAAGTAAGGAACCCAATCGGAAGTAATCTTAAGTTAATGGCAACCCTTTCGAAACCTTTTTAAAACCACTTTTAAAACCATATACTTCGACTCCATCGAAGGCTGAACAAAACAAAGCCAGGCGCTTTTCTTTTAAAAACTAAACAAGGTTTTCAGAACCTATGCTTTGGACAATAAAACTTTCTCCTATCCTCAATCGACTGCATACCATCATGTCGATACCTTATGTATTGGTTTCAGCATAGTAGGTTTGGACTAAGATGAAGGTGGAAGCTTCTGTGTCGAAAGGTGCTTTCCAAAGTAGGCGGAACCAATTTTCTAAGTAAACTTGGTTTAGTTCTTCTTAAAGTAAACTTTTCTCTAACTTACCTGCCACGTGTCGACACTAGGTTGGTTGCCTTAACTTTTTCAAATTCTTTTCCAAAAATAATTGCTGCTAATTTAGATGTAAACCATGGTTAAGTTAATCAATTAAGCCCTTCCATTAACCAAAACCAATTTTGCAAATAAGTCCCACTTCTAGAATAATTTATTTTCCATAGCAAATCACTTTGGAAAAATCCACAGAAATTCCAAAAATTCACTTTAATCATGTTTTCTAACGTATCAAAATTCCAGACCCAAATTCTCAATATTTTTTCCAAAATAAATTTATAAACCCAAATAACCATATTATCCTACATCCTAAGAGTATATATACAAAATATCTGATTTTTTAATCTTATTCCCTTTATTCGATTCAGATGTAGGTCCAAAATAATTTGGGTCTTAAAACCAATCCAACCTTTTTACCCAATTGGTCTGGAAAGTATACTAAGAAGAGTAGGATGTTGGTATCCAAACTACGTCCTAGAATCTACTTTTTATTTAGACACTCCGAGGGAAAGACTTTTATTAGCCGACCAAATAACACCAAATTGTTTTTCACTTCCTATATGTTAAAATCAAAAGACACATTTTAATAAAACCAAGTTTATTAAACCATAATGTTGTAGTAATTTTAATTTTAAATTCATTGATTTATCCACTCTTTATTTGAAATAATTTATTATTTTTGAAACTTAGGAGCCAAATACCCGGTTTTTATTTCAAAAATCTTATTGAATGATAATTTATTTTTAACCCTTAGAAAACCTACATATAGCCCGAGTAACCCAAAAATGATATCAAGGAACTGGGTACTACTAATAATATCATATATCCATTTACGAAGAAGGGTAATAGTTAAGAGAAGTGTTTATCATCCGAACACATGTCCTGTAATTTTTAGTCACTATCGAATCACTCGAACTAGTTAATCAAATGAAAAAAAATACTTCTTTGAAATCCCTTTTTGAAACAATATTATATACATATTTCCAACTAAATAGTTTTTTTTTAAATTAATTATCATCAACTTTGTTTGGATTCATTCAGATGCGAACTTGTTTGATTGTACAATGAGAAAGACAATAATTTACTAAGTGCCCCTTCACATCCACTGAAGCAAACATTCGATAGTCACATAAAAGATTTTTCCGATCGTCAAAAAATAGATTGAGACTCATTCCTCAAACTATCCAAAGAAAAATCTTACTCTCAAATTTCCTTTCAAATTATTTATACCTTAAAGTATTTTTAAGTAAGATTATTACTACTTTTCCAAGAATCGTTTGAAAACTTTATCAAAGCCACTGAGATTTAATTTTTTAAAAAACTCATCTTATTTCCAAAATATATTTTATAATCCTAATTTATAAAGATCAACTTTTATAAAATCATCTAAAATATTTCTCTTAATAAACACCTTTTATTAAAATCATATTTTAACCCAACATTATCACCAAACGGCTTATAGTCAAACTGTGAAACTTAATTCACAAGTTGCTCGATTCAATGTTCCCACAAATTCTATCTACCCATCCTATACTTAAAAGGAAAAAACCTACTAATAGATTAGAAAATAGTAAATTCCCAAAAATGCACGAGCATGACTTAATTAAATCCTATATGATAATAATTTAATATTATCAACTCCTAACAACAATAACATCATATATAGCTATATTTTATTTTTTAAAAACCATTCCCTTATATATGAAAATATATATTCCTAGGTAAAATTATTTCATCTACCATATTTTAAAAAATATTTTGTCTATTGGACTTGTTCAAGTATTTTGGAATTTCCTATCGATAATGCTGGCCAAACTATCGACCGGAATTCTTAAGCCACTCAATAGATTAAACAACACAATATAAAAAAATTGTATACACTAACAAATATACGCTCTTATATATAATATACTCTCAAACTTATCCTAGTGTCTCACTTACCCTACCCTTACTGAGTTTACCCCACCGAGGCAAAGGTTCTCGCTTAACCTTGCGCTTTGATACCAAGTGTAACGACCGTTCTTTCTTACACCTAAAAACGACACTTAATTCATCCTCGGTATTCATGTGCCGATCATTTATGTGTCCCAAAGATAGTTCATCTAGGGTGAAGAAAGAAAAATAAAGAACAAAATCTCACAAAACTTGACGAGCAATATATAACAAGAACAAGTCTTTACAATAAAAGAAATGATCTTTATTTATATACAACATCAGAGACACTAACCTGTTATCAACCTATACAGTTATAACAGCCTGTCCTTACAATTACTGAAATATATGAAACAAACAAACATCAATGACAACTAACAGTGGAAGAATATAAGATACCTAAGTATGTCTTGGAGAATCTAGCTCGTCTTCTGAAAGCTCCAAAGTGTCCAGCTAAATCTGGGAAAACATGCTCGGACCCGAGGATTATATGAAAATAACACCCGGATTAGTCTGGTAAAACTAGCGTGAGAAATTCAAATCATAAGGAATTTTGTTTGTTATAACTTGTAAAATCCTTTAAACTCAAAGGTATCTCAAAAGACCACGCCACACATAAACAAGGACGAGTTTTTACAATACGACAACCAAAACATTTTTATATAAAATACAATGCTATTATGATATTGTCTAGAATACAAATACATATTAATCATAGCCGAAATTGTTACATTATTAAATTCCAGCATAATATGTATGCAATCAAGTCCGAAGGCACTTATTGGAGAATTGATTCCAACTATGAAAGGGTAGGGGTCTAACCACTGAATCCGTAAACCTCTAGATAAAATGTAGGGGAGGCCATAACGCATTGCACCTTTTCTACCAAGGACCGGCCATACCCCTTCCTAGAAAGCGCAGATTATGATCACCCCTCGGTTGCAATCGAATAGCCATAACGCCGACCTTGAAAGGTGGAGGGACTTCGGATCAGCATCGAATTCACAAAATCAAATAAAAAAAAGGGTCTCCTTCTAACTGATTTTTTAACAAGTAGATCATGAAAATAGGGAAAGTTGTCAAAAGAAAAGTTCTTTTAAATTCTTTTCTCCTTAATTATAAAAGAAGAATCACCCAATTTGGATCACTTTTGTGGGAAATATGGTCCAATAAGGAGAGATATTTTCAGACTTGAAATTCTTGGTCCGAAAATGCTCTTAAAAAATTGAGATTTGGACATGGTTATACTCAAAATTTGAAGACATGATACAAATGAAAGTTGTAGCTACTGCAATATAACACAGTTTTCGAAAATGAAAAGCTCCATGTGATTAAGAAATAAGAAAGATATGGTAGAAGGAAAAGGAGGCAAAATTGGAGAAATTAGAGAAGTATTTATAAGCAAGAACAAAGTAAATTACCTAAACACCCATGGCCCTTTACCCTCCATCTCCTCTTGCCACATCACCATGCTACATTACCTTCATGTACCTCAGCCTACAAGCTTATCCCCCTCCTTTCTCCTTGTTCCAACATGTTTTTGATGACATGACATGCAATTTTCTTTTTTAAACTTTAAGTATGAATTCTTATTTTCATAAAATGTCACATCAATTTATATACTAACTTAAGTATATTTGTATGTATATATATGTATACCATAATATAAACTAACTTATTTATAAGTAAATGTACACATGTTATCATTAGCATTCAAAACGTTTTCGACAACTTTTAGTCCACAAAAAGTCAAAAATTTGGAAAACGAATTCCCATCACATTTTTTATTTTTCTTCGAACTATATATTTTTGGATACAAATGTTAAAAGCTATCTCACCATTATTATTTATTATTTTTAAGAGTTTTATTTTAATTGTAAAATCCATTATTTGAATATTTATAATTAATTAAATATTCCCAAATTAAAGCGGTGAAATTTCAAGTCGTTACAGTCTTCACTACTTGAATAGCACATGTATCCCCAATTGGATTCCTTCATCTCGAATAGATCACAAGTCACTACATGGATTCGAGCATCTCGATCATCCACATAGGTTCCATGCATAAGTCCTCCGATGCATGCTAACGTTGTCCTCTCTCTTGGAATACTCCTCGAGATAGACAATCCTAAATTATAGCATTGTTTGAAATGTTAATGCCGACTTCTTCCTTGGACTTAATCTTTGGATAGATAGTTCAACTCTATATCATTTCACTTCACAACTGCTTCAACAACATTGATTGCGTATATGGTTTTGAGTTGATTACGGGTTTTAGTCATCTTATATAAGTACACTCTTCCCACTTACCAAACTCTCCAAAACCTATGATGAATTTTCGGTTAACTCAATTCTGGCTCTCTAACAAGTAAGTGAAAGCTAGAGACGTTTTTTACTAATACTCCTCCTCGAGGGTTCTCGTTGGTATGAAATCGAGAAGCCTTTTGATAACTTCTTAAGTCATATTTGGTCTAGTTTGATAGTCGATTAATCGACTATCTAATCAAAAGCAATTTCTTATAGAAATCAATTTTCATATACTTAACGTGTTTCCAACATTCCAAATTAACTACTCCTTGACTAAGAATGAAGCCAAATAAGTTAGAGCTTTGGTTTTATAAAAGCCTTGGCTATGCACTTCATTCTTGAATCTCACAAATAGATAAGTCTACCTCGTTGGCTTTTAGTGTAAAGCATAGCAAATTACTGATTTCCATAAACAAGTAAGAAATCACCTAGATTATCATGTTTTTAACATAACTATTCCTCAGCCAAGTGGGAAGCCAATAGGTCAAAGTTCTATTGCTCATATCACTACTCGAACATCAATCTTAACTTTTAGAAGTAGATAAGCCTTCTTCGTCGGCTTTTAGCATTAAACATAGTAAATTACTTTTCAAACAAGTAATTAAACAATTAACTATTTAGCCATTAAGCAATTACTAACCACTTTCTAAAACTTTTGTTTATACTTTTAAAACCCCTTTAAAATGATTATATATATATATGTGTGTGTGTGTGTGTGTGTTTGTGTGTGCTGTAATTTATTTACCAAAACTTTATATGTAAATAAACAAGTCAAAAGATATAAAACAGCCGACATAATTTTTAAAAACTATATATATTTAAAAATGCTTTTAATTTTTTTTATAATATTTATAAGAGGTACTAAAATATTTAGTCAAACTATTACTTAAAAATAATAAGTTTATAGTTTCCTTAAAAACATAGAAAAACAAGTTTTTATTATAAAATCATTTTTTGGAAATTATTAACTACTTCTTAAAAATCATAAATACCTTAAACCGCTTTTGAAATACTTTAATATGAGCTAAAAAAACACTTGTAAAAAGAATGAAACAAAATAATTAAATTTAAGTGTGTTTTCCATCCTGTAAATCTAAAAACATGGCTAAATGGGACGGTTTTGCACAAGTGAAGTTTTGGCCAAATTTTGAGATTTTACTTAACTTTTTCCCATCCAAGCTATTTATAGCAATAAAAACACAAGTAAATATTATAAATATGATGAGAAACCGCTACGGATCTCTCTACAAAGTTACATAGAAATCGCCAAAAACAAGGCAATTCACAAGTGCATCCATAACAACTATCGCTATAAGTGCACGTTCAAATTCGAGTCTGATATAAACCAAAGTCCATCTATAACCCATGTGCTTTCTTCCAGGCTCTTGTCACAAGTCATATATGTTGGTTCATGTCCATTCCAAGTCCATATATTGGATCACATATGCATCTTGTTTTCAAAACAAGAATCAAACTAATGTTTTTAACAATGTCAATAACAATTCAACAACATAAACACAATTAAGCCCAAACAATATGGGTTATATTTTCAATTCAAAGAGGTGGGTTAACTCATCTTTTACATCACAAAAAATGAAGATCCAAGCAAACAAGACCAAACCCAACCTTGCAACCACCTTCTTCTTCCTTCATACTCCTTGTTTCACTTACCTTTTGCCTTCCCTCCCACTTAATTGCTCATGGCGTTTTAAAATACGAGGAGATGTGCCTAAATTTTCCAACCTATAACTAGGTGGATGGTGTTATAATATTCCATTAAGGCTTTATTCCAAATTTGTGTTGATTTGACTAAGATTTGCAATTACTTTCTTTAGGACATTAGAGAAGAAGTCATGAAAATAACTTCTATTTTCTTTGCGAATTTGTGATTTATTATCTATGGTATGCCTCTCCTTATATAGGCACAAGAATGGTGTTGCTTAGCCTTGCTCTTACCCCCCTCCACCATTGTACCATAGAAGACTCACCTCTCATCACTTCTCCTTTACATCACACCTGCTTTATGCTAATTACACTTATACCCCTCTCATGATGATATCTCTTATCCTAATAGATGCCTTTCGGATGTTCCATGCTTTATTAAGAGGTGTATGTGTGTTAATTATTCGCTAATGTATTTATTTGATCATTGGACAAGTGCTCATGAATTCGATTAACATATATCAATCAAAAAGCTGTTTACCGATAAATTGATCTTTGGTCATATTATTGAATTTTAATCAAAGAATATATCTTTGTAAACAATTTTCAAAAAAAAGTTTATTCTCATTATTCATTAATTAAATAATTTCTATCATAGCTATAAAATCATATTTATAACACTTAAATAGATTTCCGAAATTTCGATATTCGAAGATAATGCGTTCGAATTTCTTGATCTCTACAAACAAGAATAAATAAGAGGCCGAATTTAAGATGACGTCGGTAGCAAAAAACTTACTCAACATTTGTAAAGTATCCATGTTTCTTAATTTAAGGTATATTAAAAAAAAAATTTCCTCGTACGCTCTCCATTGATCGAGCAAAGCATATATGGGTGGGTATTTGGTTATACTACTAAAGAGTATAATAATTGATATTGGCTTATGAAAAATAAATTATTGAAGAATTTGGCTAGGAATTTAATTGGCAATGTTTTAAAATTTTCGCTAAAAAGGCAATTAAATATGAGTAACTAATATGAAGGTTCATGACATATATAAAATCACAAGTTTGAAATTTTACACTAACATGGCATTTCCCCAATGAATTTATAAATTGAAGTAATAAGTAAATTTGACGTCTGGAATGTCACTTACCCAAAACTACAATAACTTATATGTTAGTAAATCAAAATTTTACACTCAAAGGAATAAAAAAAATTACCATTAATTTTCCCAAGTTGAATAAGTTAGTAAATAAAATCTTAAGTATAATTATAAATATTTTACACGACTGACTATATAGATTCTATTGAACTATAAAGGGTTGTTAATGATTTTTTACCATATATATAATTTAAAGTATGTAGTGGTTCATAAGATGTTATTTGTTATATAAGTATACAAGAATCGTTAAATAAGACATCGAAGGACGAATATGTTTTTAATTCATGGATAATGTCTTAAGTTGAATATGTGGCCTTAATAAAAAAAAAATATGATGTGGTAGACGCAAAAACTTAAGATCTGTATTGAGATTATTAGGAAGTAAAATTGGTCATTACAACCGAACATACATCATAACAAAGGGACAAGGAATGATAAGAGGAATAGAATATAAAAAGGAAAGAAATAATATTATAATTATGTATTTATTATGAACTGTGTAAGAGTATAGCAAGGAGAAAACATGCTAAATATGTAAGTGTATGTTATGCTTGAATAACACATCTTGGGATGTAAATAGAACTTATAACTAAATGGATGCACGTACATGTTTGTAAAATGATGGAAAGTGGAAATATATAACTAGATAGATGTTTCGAAGTGTATAATAAAACCCAAAAAAAAATTAATTTAAAAATTAGAAAACCAGACATTTGAATGTTTAATAAGATAACCAAATTAGTAGTTTAAATGTTTGTGTTGTAAAAACGTTGAACAAAAACCACAAAGGACTGGTATAAGTGGAAGTGATGTATATGCTGGGAACGATATAAATATGTGTACGTATAGAGTAGTCTAGAAGTTGATGGTTGTTTTGAATAAACATCGATACAAAGAAATTCATAAATAAGCTTGATGGCATGTAAATATTGTAAAGTACTTTAGCAGGAGCTAGGTATGCTAATATTTCATGCATACTAAGTTGTTTATTTTAGTAGGGTGTGTTAATATTTTAAAACACATTGCCGATAGTGGGGAATGCTAATATTTCATGCATATCCATTTTATATAATCGGCAGAATGATATTGTTAGAAATGTTATAGATTTGGTTAATGATAGAAATGCACTTAGTATGCATGCAAGAATAGTTTTATTTCTTATTGTGAATACGAAATAGCTTAATTTAATATAGATGGTTGTGTCGTGTAGTGGTTCTTTGGTACTATAAAAATCAAAAGCCTGTAATTGGTATATTTTTTTGTACTTTGTGCATCGGTCGGATGCTCAAGAATATGACAAAGTATGATATTTTATGTACTAGGTTGGTGGTCTGTTCTTTAGGTAAATTGTGTGGATGCAACACTTTTATGGGGGAAGAATGTAGCAACCCATAAATTCTACAGAAGCAATATTAAATCAACTATGATAGATTTTGATTGAAAGTTTTATTAGGTTTTGTATTCATAACCGTTGCGTAGATTTTTTTGATATGATCGGTTTGAACTACTACTTCGTTATACTAGGTGTTATGGTTTAGTAGATATTTATTTGAGATATACACCTCCAATTATTTATTGTCAATGTTCTAATTTTGAAAGTATATACTCGTTTACCATAGTTGGTTTAGAGAGTTGACTTGAATTAGAGTGGTCATCGGTCCAACAAAACATTTTTACCTTCTTTTGGAAACTTACATGAAAGTATGTGTCCATTTAGAGAAATATATTTATCAATCCATGTGGATATAAGCCACAAGTGATGATGCCTTATGTTGTGAGCGTCATCCCAAACAGGCAAAGTGGAGGATTGTGGCTAGCGTGGGTAAATGGTTGCTTGGTGACGTGTTAGTTCCTACTTGTGCCTTTTGAAGCCTTGGTCAGCTTATGCTACATGTTTTCAGTTGGAAATTTTCTTTTTTGTGACACATTGCCTTTGCACATTTGGGGAATATTTTGGTTGTAATAGGAATCCTAAATGATATACTTGTGAAAGCAAGCTCGGTTTTTCATTCAATGTATAGTGATCTTTTTGGTCGAGATTATGGGGTATGTCCCTTGTATGTCATTGTGTATTAACACATGTCATGGTGTTTATAATAGTGTTGGAAATCATCCAGCAATGTAAGCGTGTGTTTTAAACAAAGTTGTGCAGCCACTGAGGTGCCTTCACATCACCTCTGAAATGATTGGTGTAAAAGTGGTATGACCACTATAATATGGTTTAGTTGTGTAAAATAATAATATTTTATTTTTCCTGACAGAAAGATAAGGAGAAAAGGTAGACTAAATTGTATAGTGAAAATATATACATACACACAAACACATATGCAACTAATCTAATGTAAAAAAATATAAATTTGGTAACTTTGCGTAAAATATATAAATTGCGGATAAACAAATTATCTAGGTATGTATACAATAAGGTGAATATACTATATGTAATATGATAGTTGAGTTTATATATATATATAATCTTTTCGTATTTATTTCCATATATTATGCAAAACTAATTATGTTTATTAGCAACTAAAAGTGCATTCATTAACATAGTGATAAAATTAATCTTTTTATTTCGGGAAATTAATTTCATGGGGATATTGGAAATTAATATTCTAGATTTAAAAGGTTACGTTCAAATAAATTAAAAAGCCATTTATATGTTAATTTTTTATGTGGTAATTTTAAATTTTCTCTGTCCTTCGCCTACCTATTTGGTAACTATGCAATGAGTAGAAATATATAAATTACGGATATATGAGCTATGTGTATAATATACACACAAAATGTAACGACCCGTCATTCATTCCACAGAATGACGCATCATTAATAAGAAAGAAAGGGATAGAAAAGATAAAAGATAGAGAAGAAAGAAGAAACAACATCAGAGTCTCAACAGCAAAACGAATAAATTATATTAATAACATAAGTGTTATATAATATACAACGACTATCAGAGTTACACAGGTTATACACCACATACTAGATAGTTATAAACACCTGTCTAGTTATTACAACTCAATACAATACAGAGATCAATACAGAGATCAACACTGCGGAACTAATATATATATATATATATATATATCTACAATGCTAAAGCCTCCTGCTCCATTGCTCCTCCATAATTTGTCAAAGCTAACCTGAATCCCTTGGCTACTCGTAAAAATTTGAGTACCCAAGAGTTTAAGAAAAATAGAATAAACTCCGGGTCAGACATGGGTCTGGTGTGAGTAACAGGTTAAAGTTGCTTAACTTTGAAAAACCTTTTAAAACAAAAGGTATCTCGTAAGGCTTCCCACACATAAACACCGAAAAGTTTTTACCTTAATATAACCAAAACATTTGATAGGAAATCCAGTAATATTATAATAGGTCTAGTGTCTTGATTAATCTTATCTAGTAATTAACTACCCTTAATTACTTTATAAAATAAATTAATTACTCCATAATTAATTATCCTTAATTAATCCCTTGATTAATTACAAAAAGTAATTAAACCCAATTTATTTCCATTAATAAATCACCCTTCAATTAATTACATCCACTAATTATCCATTAATTACTTCCCTGAGTAATTATACTTATCAAATCATCAAGTGATTATTCTAAATTAATTAAACTTAATTAATTAACTTAAACTAATCAAATTAATCTCAATTAATTACACTAAGTAATTAATTCCTTAATTACTCTCATCAAGTAATTACACTTAAACATTTTCACAAATGATTATCTTTAATTAATTAATCTAATTAATTAATAAAATTAATCACATTAATTAATTATTAAATAATCTTAAGTTAATGATCTTCATTAACTATTAACAATTCTTTAATTACTTTTCTTAAGTAATTAAACTTTAATTAACCATTATTATTTACAAATTAATTTATCTTTAATAACCAATTAATAAATCTCTAATTATTTAGTTAATTAAGTGCTTAGCTGTAACGTAATTAATCTTTAATTATTTGATTGATTAATTCCTAACCATTAACTTATAATCTAATCTTATCTAATTAATGATCCTTGATTTCAAATTAATTAACCTTTAAATTAATCAACTTGCAACCCTTAATTACCTTTTAAATCTCTTATTAATTTAATGAATCACAAATCATTAACCTTAATTTACTTAAGATAAAAACATCATTCTTATTAATAACTAAATTATCATTTACAAGTAATTTGAAACCTTTTGCTTTTAAATTTACCTTTAAATTTCATTTCAAAATAAAGATTTCAAATAACTACAAACTTAACTTTAACAAAATTTAAACCAATTTAAAAACACTTTTTAATTCAAATGTTAAAGAAACATTTACCATTTATAAAGAAATTTCTAAGAGTTTGTAAACCAAATTCATTTAAATTCAAATCATTTTAAAACATACTTTAAACATTTAAATTTGTTAAACATTTTAAATTTTATAAAAACTTATTTATTTCAAAACTAGAATTCAAATGTAAATTTGAATCCATATTTAAACCTTTGATTTAAAACTCAGTTTAAATGTTGCATTCAAATTTTAAACTCATTTTAAATTTTAAAACCCCTGTTAGGTTTAAAACCTGTAACCAAAAATGACCCGAGCCTCTACCCTAAGTCTTCGAGCCAAACCACCCAATACTTCGAGCAAATCACTCCATCTACTCAAGAAAAACTCGAGTATCTTCTGCTACAATTCTAGACTTCATCAGAACCCAAATATGCACCATGCACATGCACTGACCAACCACTCTCCTCTGATCATCCATGACGACTCACTCATGTCGACGATCAACTCCAAAGCAGATTACTACCATCTAATCCCCAATAACAACTCAAAATCAAAATCGAGCATTAAAGCCCAAAACTCGAACAATCATTGAAACCTAGAATCATCTCGTACTCGAGTCTTCGACCATCGGAGCATCTGCAATTCCAGCAACATCTTCGCCAACACCCAATCTCCCAATTCCTAAAATATGGTGGCACTCGGTCCACCAGAGACGCCGCCCCGATCAAAAATGTCCAACCTATCCAAACTAGGGTTACAGACTTCAAAGATCAATCACCATCGCCACCGTCCTTGATCGCCCTCCTGATATTTTTCCTTTACTCTCCGATCATCCCACTACCACCTCTGAAGACTACGACCTCCTAGATCACCGAGATCACTAGAGGTAACCCAAAACACAATTTCTGTTGAACTGAGAAATGCACATACAAACCCAAACTAAAAATTATAGCTTCGCTTCCAAAAATCATGATTTTGGGTATGATTTCAGATTATAAGCTAGAAACATTGAATTAATATGTTTGAAAATTTCACTTATCATAAATTTTCTTTGTTCTTTTTTGTTTCTAGAGACATTCAATTTAAATTTTAACTTAGTTATAATTTTAACTATTAATCTATGATTAGACAAACAACTTTTGTTTATATTTTAAATCCTAACAGAAACTAGATCAAGAGAAAATGGATTTTTGTATAAAATCCTAGCTTTGAAACTAAGCACAGTCAATACACTGATACACATCCATAGACACATCCACACATTCATATATATACATAGAAATGCACTTATAAATATACACAAAAACATACTTATCTCCAGATATGAACATGCAAACAGATTTCATATACTTAAATTTTTAAAAAGTGACGTTACTCACCAGGCATGCATGAAACAGAGAGCAGTGTACATGCTTTAAGCTAAAAATCTGGAATTTGAAAATGAACTTGAATTGCTTCTTTGATTTGAAAACTTGAATTGTTATGATCCTTATTAAAATGAAATGTTTTTTATTTTGCTTTTGATTCCATATTTGCTTGTCTTGATTTATCACGGATTTGAAGAAGTTCAAGCTTTTGATTTCAGATTAAAGAAAATGCACTGGCTTTTGTCTCTGGTTTGAAGAATTTGATTTACATGCTTATGATTTGAAAATGAATTACAGGTTATTGAATTTGATTTCTGTTTGAGGAGTTTGATTACTGATTATCAGATTTTTGTTTAGAGAATTTGTTTGAGTTTATTGGCTTTTGAATTGAAGATTAGAAAAGAAATGAAGATAAAGAAACAATCTTTATATAGGCTGAAAATATGATTTTAATAAAATAAAAGAAAATTAAATCTAAAATTGCCACTTGTTAAAACACTTAAAATTTATCATATACCTTTATTTATTAATTAACACATGTCACTAATACCACTTAATGTGTTAACACTTGTTATTTAAGTAATTTAATTTAATTTAATTGTTAAATGAAAGCTTTTATATTAATTTACAGTTTTATAAATGCTTATCTAAATACATACATATGAATTTATTTTAAAGAAAATATTATAAAGCCAATCATATATATAAATAAAATCTTAAACAAATATTTTTAAAACTAAATATTTCAAAATATATATCTTTTGAATTTCAAAATTAAATACAAATTCAAATTCAAATCAAATAAAAATCAATTTAAAATCAACTTATATATATACATATATAAGTACACATTCAATTTGATAATAACAATTCTATTTCTTTAAAATCTATTCATATCTATATATAAATTAACAATACATTATTAATATTGTTTAAAAAAATATCAATTTGGTCAATTTTAAATAATTTATAAAAGAAGTTTATTAAACCAATTTAAATTTTTATTAACAAAGATTATCAAATCAATTTAATTATTAATACAGATTATTAAATTGATATTGCCAGAAATTCTGGGATATCACACAATACGACAAACATAATCCTTCTAACTTGATTGTTGAATTTATATGTATAATTTGTTCGTATATTAGTTTCATATATTACTATAAACTAATTATATTTATTATCAATTAATAACGCGCATTTATTGACACAGAGAGAAATTAATCTTTTTATTTTGGGAGATTAATTTCACTTAGGTACTGGAATTCGGTTCTCTGCTTTTAAAAGGAAACTTTGGAACAAGTTAAAAACATGTTCATATGTTACCCTTTTTACATGGTAAATTTAAATCTACTCTGCCCTTCCCCTTACGGGGGCACTCAAAATATACTAAGAAGGTTGAGGAGAGAGAAAGTCAACTTTTGGAGCCACTACATAATTTCTTCTCACCCTCTACCTTCTTATCCCTATATATTATTATTTATTATTACTTTGAGACCTTCATCAAAACCTCGGTCTATTCATAGCTTCCACCACTTATTTAACTATTGCAAAGCTAAAAAATTTTATTTAGAAAATTAAAAGGTGGTGGAAGCGGTAATTCAATAAAAAAATGAGGCTAGGTTTTCATTCAATAATGTGTACAACTAGATTTTTTGAAGTGATTTGGATGGTGATGGAAGGAAAAACGCCATTCTTCATTTAATCAAAAAATGGCTCGGTTATTCTTCATTTGAGGTGAGTACTTATGTATCCTTTTTAGATTGATTTTTTTTATATAAATGAGATTTTTTATTTTAAATTAAGATTTTTTGCACGAACAATATTTCAAAATGTCTAAATAGAAGAAATTTTTTATTTGATTTTGTTGGACGTGAGATCTATACAGTATAATTTTTTTTTTGGATTTACATTATTTGTTTTTGGTAAGACATGATTTATATATAAACAATATTTATTACTTAAGCAATAGAATATTCATGACCAATGTTTTAGAAACTTTTGCATATGAGACTTATTCTTGAATGATGATTTCATTTATCTAAAAATGTTGTTTTATTGCTTAATCTAGTTTAAATATATAAATAGATTTGATCATATCATTATTTTTTGTGATGGATTATAAGAAAAAGACTAAAAATTGCTGCTAATAAGGAGAGTAACTTAGTCATAGATTTCCTTAACAAAATAATGGTGTATGTTAACTGATTTTGGTGTATAAATTGAATTTGCCTGTCAGAAATTATGAAAGAATAACATACTACATTGGGCATAAAGTTTTAAAGCCTATTACATGTTCATGACTTGATTATTATTGTTATAGACCTGCCAATTCATAGACGATCACCATATGTTATCATTTGAATCAGTATTCACTTTTTATTGCTGTTACGTGATGGTTTACATATGGTTATTGAGTTTTACCAAATATTTCTGCTTTTGTTTTTTGGTATAATAGATAATTCTTATCATTGCGTGATGTGCGACTATAATAATTTTTGTTTTTGCCCCATTGCATATGAAACAAAAAGTAGTATAATGATGCTTTTTACGTCAATTGCAAAAAATAAACTCCACCATTTATTTTGCAAGTATAAATTTTGAAGCAAGGAAGTTTATTTGATGTTTTTCTTCATATGTGATATGACTCCAAATTAATAGGTCTAAGATACATTTCTAAAATATTTGGTGAGTTATTGAAATAATATAGAAAATAATTCACATTTATTTAGCTTCCTTAGTTTACCTCCAAATTTGTTAACCATGCATAAAACTTCACAATGTGGTTAAAATCTCAAATATACTCAGATACATATATAGTTCCCCTCTATGTACATAGTATATTTTTTTATCTTTTATGTTGGCTTGATTTTTAGTGAATGGACTTTAGGTTCATTTGAGATATCCATTTTTACTTATTTAAGAAATTCATATGTGTAAAATAAGAATTATTAAATTGAATATTAATTTTCCATGCATAACAAATTTCAGATGATTATCCAAATAGACGGATAATAGTTAAACCATATTTTGCAAATACATACGCACAAATTTACCGAGCATCACCAAGGCAGATGTTGGGATGAATAACTAAGGAAGTTTAGAATTATTAAAGAATATGTTTAGTAATATTTTAATAATTTAGTTAGCTTGTTGATTCCCTGTTTGTGTGTGTAGTAAATAAATGATTGTAGCTACCATTTTAAGTATAAGTTTTCATATAACATTTTGTTAGTCAATCACATCATTGCATCCAACAATGTTATAATGATTAGTTAATGGTTGGTTAAAACATATGATAATTGGCTAAAACTTTAATAGTTTAGTATGGTCAATCATAATATTCAAATTATGAGTTATATTACTAATTTTAAGGGAAATCTATCTTATAGGTTGATGATGAGCTAATATATCAATTAAAATAATAAAGTTGTTATATTTCACATGTTGTTGTGGATATGGTGTCAAGGAAGGAGATAGATATGTTGACCATATTGAGTTGGGGATGTGGATGGATATGGTGTTGGATATTTAAAGGGGAGAAATTAAAATGGAGGTGGATATTGTGGAGGTGGTCCTGGATATGGATTTGATATGGTGCGTGGAGAGGAGAAGGAGTATTGGACTATATGGAGGAGGGAGAGTGGATGAATATGTAGGTGGGTATGTTGGAGGAAATGATTGAGATAGATTTGGACATTGAGGGTCTGAGGTTTTGGTGATTGAGGTTCATATAATGATAATTGGTATGGAGATAGAATTTATATGGTTGATGAGGAGGTGTTATATATAGAAGTGAACCGAATGAATTGTCCAATGTTGGATTCATGCTAATTATGCTTAGGTAACAAACACATATCCAAGTTTTAGAAACTTCTGTACGTATTTTTAATCTTCATTACGTTTGATCTTGAAAATGATAGAAAATAAAGAGTTCTAGAAACTCAGATTGATCCCTAAAGTAAATCACTTGAGTTTGTAATGCACAACTAAGTGTACCAATGCCAACCTACTAATAAAAGTAGCAAAGAGAACAAAACTTTCCATGTTGTAAAATCCTATATGGAAAGTATAATTTTCTTTACTACTTGACCAGAAGGTTCGTGTCGGTTCATTCACCAAAGTATTAGTCCCTTAAGTAAGACACTTCAGGAAACATTATAAGTCTATAGGACTCTTTATTTTCTTTATCACTTCCCAAATCAGATGCAAATGAAGATTAGAAAATATTTATCTAATTTTATAAATGTCAAACAAGTGTTTGTTACCATAATGTACTTAGAATGACTCTATCATTACATAGTCCACCGTATCCACTACCATATACATCGCTTCGTCCTCTGGTATATACATCTACATCTCTATAACAAATATTGCCATATCAACATCCGTCTCTATAGCCTCATCCATAACCATGTCCAATTTCATCTCTATCAACTACTCACACATATCCACCTCCATATCCATCCACTCCCCTTCCCCGTGTAGTCCAAAATCTCTATGTCCACCCACATAACATATCAACATCCATCTCCACAACCTCCTTACCTACAATGTTAAACTCCAATTCAATCAGCTGCTCCACAATATCCAGTTTCCTATCCATCTGCTCCAACCCCTTCATATTGTCAAACATATCCATATCTTACCCACATACCATATCCACAACAATATGTGCAACATTAAAACTGTACTATTTTTAAAATAATAAATATTCATGTAATCAGCCTACAATATAATTTTTCCCTAAAAATTTGTTATATATTTTATGACTTCCTTACTATTATTAAACCATGCTAAACTTTTTTTTGTTTTAACAAGTTTTCATATGCTTTCACCAAAAATTAATAAGTTCTTATAACTTTTTTGGGTGTAGAAATATGATTTACTGAAAAAATGTTGCATGACAACGTATAGTTGAAATGATTTTGATAATCATTTATTTATTACATAGATAAAAATGGATCAACAAATTTATCAAATTTTAAAATATTACAAAAGATATTCTTCATTAATTTTAATCCTTGTTTTCTATTAATCTCAATAAGTGTCCTCTTATGCTTAATTCTATCGTTATGTGCTTAGGACATTTGTCTAAATGATAATCCATCTATCTAGATGATCACTTGAAATTTGTAATGAATGGAAAATTAAATCAATAGTCTAAAATATATTTGAAAATTCATATTGTCCACATATAAATTTGTTATGAGGGTTCAAAGATATTTCTCAAATGAAAGCATAGTCCAAGCACCAAAAATCAAGCACCTTAAAAGAAAATAATAAATATATATAATGTACATAGAGGAACATTGTAAATGTAATGAAATACAAACACACACATACAAACACACGCACACATAGATACACACACAATGTATGCACATAAGTACTAATACACAAGTGCGCGCGCACATATATATGTGTGTGTGTGTGCGTGCGTGCACGTGTGTATTAGTACTTATGTGCATACATTGTGTGTGTATCTATGTGTGCGTGTGTTTGTATGTGTGTTTTTGTGTGTGTTTATACATACACGCACACACATATATGTATGATTATGTGTATATGCTGCTCAATACCGTTATGATGTAGATTTAATTGGAATGAATTGATTGGTTAATAAATGCATTTATGAGATCTAGTTAAATTGCATATTTGGAATATTGTTTTAACTGCATATGTTAAAATGGCAAAAGTAAGTCTTAGTTTTAACGTCTATGATCTGCAATTAAAATTTTATTACTAGTTAGAGTCCTCAAAACCATTTATCTCGATTTGAAGGTATTCTAAGATTACTTAAAAAATCAGTTTAAACTTTTTAATTATATCTTTGTATGATAACAACGAATCATCGATACTTTATTTATATTAAAAAAGGTTAAAATTTCTGAAAACATAAATTTCAAAAAATTGATTTTTACATCTACAAAAGCTTTTAATTAGACAGATGATAATTTTTTTTGGTCTAAGCATGTAAACTCTTTGTTAGTAGGATGTTTTTGCAAAAAGTATTATAATTTGAATAAAAATATTTAAAAAAGCATGAAGAATTAAAATGCATGTTAGAATAACGTTTGGTAATAAAGCAAATAATTAGGCTCTAATGACTTGAAATTTTATCGCTTTGAATTTTTAATATTTGATAAATTTTAAATATTTAAGTCATAGTTTTTAATGGTTAAATAACCCTCTTTTAATTAATAATAAGTAAAGATACTAGATTCATTTTGGATGTTTGTTTAAAAATAGGTAGTTTGACGAAAAATTGAAAATGTGATTGATTCTTTTTTTGGATTTTCGAATTTTTGTCAAACAAAAGTTATCACAACATTATTGCACACATATGTACTCTTTTGTAACATACACTTATAAACATATACTTATAATAAGTGATTTATTAAAGTGAAAAAGAATTAATAAAAGTAAGTGTGATTAAAGTGTTTAATAAATAAATTAATTAAGCTTAATAAATTAAGATAAACTTTTCTTTCTTATTTTAAGTGCATTAGTATATAAATTTGTGTGCTTCATTTTGAGATATGATAGAAGTACTTTAGCACATGGAGGAAGCTTAGCATGAAAGGAAAAGTATGAGTATTTTAGTAATTTGAGTTTAGTGTATGTGATGTAATTTGCCACTTTTTGAAAATCTATATAAGGACCTCCTATTACTTCATTTTATTCACTTTACTTCATTTTTCACTTTTGCTCTCTTATACATCTTTTTCTCTCTCATTTCTTCTTCTTTTCCACTTCTTCTCTAAAAAGAAATCACTTTAAAACTTTCCCTTTTCTACTCTAAAATATTAAACAAGCCTAGAATAGTATAATTCATATTCTCACTACCTTAAAAATACCAAAGTTCGAACCCAAAATCCGAAGATGGCCCAGGGCCATGAGCATGTATAGGAGCTAAGTAGGGTTGCGTGAGAATTAGAGGGGGAGAGGGGGGGTTTTTAAAGGTCAAGCAAGGTGAAAGGAAGGAACCTGTGTTGTTTCTAAGTCGAGGGTGGTCATAGTAGCCTTTGGTTTGAGTCGGTGCTTGTTAGAAAGTGAGATATCTCACTTAAAAATAGGTTTAAATGAGGATGTTCATGTTGTAATAATTTATATTAACTTGTTTGTGTACATTCCTTGTTTGGATTTCCTTCCCACTAAAAAGCGGGACGAATAAGTAACCATTGTTTTGTAGGAGACTAAAGCAAAGAAAAGGAAGCCGTAGTGTCCTCGTAGCGAATAGGCCACTTTGGAAGCACTTCAAAGAATAGAATTTGTAGAGGGATGCAATAAGGTTCCTTTCCTTGTCGATTGTTATTTGCAGTTATGATTACTCTGAAATAGCATGTGACTGTTGCTTAGTTATGGTCAATCTAATTTTTGGTTTTATTATGACATTAAAATCCCGTGTTTGCTTTTAAGCGATTTACCACTTGTTTTCTAAATGTATTTTGAAACATTTCCCGAACTTTAATATTGTTTTCAAACCTTTTTACAAAGGAATTAAAGTGGTTTAAAATATAAAAATAAAACGGAGTTTAAAAGTAATATGATTAACAAAACAATTTTTAAATGCTGCTATGGTCCATAGCAGTTTGGAAATCTATCTTTTGGTAAAGTAAAAGAGTTATTTACTTTAGATATTTCATAAATTCTTTTTGAAACTGTTTTATGAAATCTATATAAGTATTTTAAAGTGAGTTAAATGATTTAAATATATTTTAAAAAATTTACTTAGTTTTTAAAATAAGAGGTTTAAATTTTAATCGTTTGTTTCAAAAGTAAATTTTTGTTAAAAGCAACCTTATTTAAGGGTATGTTTTTAGAATACAAGTTTCAAATTATGTTTTAAAGAGTTTTAAAATGATTTTAAAAGAGGAAGGAAGCATGGGAGTCAACACTATTATTGTATTAAATGTTTCTAATAAAAGTGGAAGAGACTATGGACTATAACATTCTTGTTATTGTAAATAGTCTCAGGAAATTAAAAAGAATGTTTGGTTTATAACACTTGGTTTTTATTAATAACTTGTTTTTTTATGTAAATAAAAATCTTATCTTTTAAAATTAGGTTTTGGTTTGAATAAATGAGTTTGGTAATTTTTCCTAGGAACTAGCCTGAAATCAAAGACTGGTAGTAAGTTTATGGAATTGGTTTTCGGATTATTTAAAAAAACTTTGTTTTATGCAACGGATTTCTTTAGCGGTACAATTAACTAACATAAAACAAATATGATAAGCAGTGCTAAAAAGTTAACTAGTTTTTTGAAAGCAAGTCATCTTATATTTAGCACTAAAGCACAATGAGTGGATTTTCCTCTATCTGTGAGATCTAGAATCGGAGTGTTTTAACTAAAGCAAGGATAGGTTCAACCAGTGCCCTGACGTACATGGCTTCGATTCTAGGTAAGGGATAGAAAAGTCGAATTGTCGGATGTGTCATAAGTATATAGGAGTTAATTTTTATAAATAGGTCATAATTAATTTAGTATTTGGAAGGTACTTCATTTTATACTTGACAGTAAATTTCGAAGTATGGAAGCCCGTTTTTATCTGTGAGAGTTTAAGAATGTACATCGAGGCAAGGGTAGTTCTCTAACTTGTCCAACTTCATTGCTAATTAAGGGATAGCATGGGTTAGAAATTGAAAAGTGGGTACAAATATATGATGACTAATTTCCATATGCACACTATATACTTACATTAGATAGTGGTTTGTCCACTACTGATAACTTGGCCTATTGTCTTAGGAATTATATGAAAGCTTCACGATTTCATATAGTTTGAGATTCCCTTGGGATAACTCATTCCAGTGGAACGTCTCTCAGTTTAAGGGTGGATATTCGAGACCTCCTTAGGTCTTTTATATCGTTTGCTTACTCATGAAAGAACAGAGATTGAGTCAACCAAAATCTATCATTTATTGGTCTAGAGAGATTAGGATCCGATAAGCATGAGTTATCTAAAAACCACTTCAAATTGGCATAAACATTTGAATTAGAGACGTTTTGAAGATGACGTAGTCGAAGACGGAGTTCTTTGAAGTGCAAGGGCTACTTGCTATTAATCCTGAGGGTGGTTCTAAAAAAATGTAGTAGAAGTAGTGCCTTTAGTTTGTTCATATCCTCAACAATTTGTATAGATGAATGCTAGGATTACATTATTGCCTAAATGGCAGTGTTAGCCCTCCAACTGGGATTTGCTAAAAAGGTAATCTTTGCCTTAAGCCTCACACTTGGTAATGACTAAAACATGAGTTATACTGCAGGAACATGTGGGTCGCATCGATTAGGGTACGGTCGCCTGAAATAGATCGATATTTATGGTTTTACGTATGCTTTTTGCCACGGTAACAGTTGTTGATCACCACCGTGGGGTGATCAAATTCGGTACTATCCAAGAAGGGTTAGGTCGGTCCTGATTCATAGAGGTGCAATAGGTTTGAAGCCTTGATATATTTTCTTTAGAGGTGTATTATACGGTAAGTAGTCCCTTACATTGTCATGGTATTGAATTCATTTTCCAATACATGCATTTACGGACTTAGTTGTAAAATAAATATTTTGTTGAATGTAATTAATGTAACCATTCTGGCTATGATTAAATATTTATTTTAAAACCTAGACATTATTATAATATCATAAGCTTTCCTAAAAAATGGTTTTGTTATCTTAAGATGAATAATCGTTCGCATTTATGTGTGGCATGGTCTTACGGTATACCTTTATTTTTGAAAGGGTTTTATAAATATAACCACCTATATGATTTGAGTTTCTCACATTGGTTAACTATACTGGTCTGGGTGTAATTTTCTTATAATAATAGGGTCAGAACTAAGTACTTTTCCAGATCTAGCGATGGACGCTTGGAGTTTCTGGAGACGAGCGGGATGCCTTAAAGACCTGACTTATTTTATTTTCCACTGCATTTTTTCTTTCATATTTATCAGCATTCGTAAGGACAAGTTATTATAACAGTCCAAGGTGATGATAGATTATACTATGTTTTGCTGTTTGAATCTTAAAGTTTTCCTTGTAAAGACCACTTGGATATTATATATTATTCATCACGATGCAAGATTGTGTTCTGTCTTTTCTATTCTTTCACCCAACAATCTATCATTCTATCACCTTGATGTACGACACGTGAATAACGTGAATGTATTAATGTTGACTTTTGAGGGTCGAAAAGGCAGGTCGGTACTAGGACCTAACTTATAAGCAATTATAAAAGTGGACTTTTAATCAGTTAAACTTACAAACCAGAACTTGTTATCCATTGTACCTTTTACATTTTCGATTCTAATCTATTAATATGCATTCTTTTATATCTTATTAAATGATTCTCTCTGTGATTTCATCTTCAAATGCCTAACACAATAGTCCTAATTTGAAAGAAATGTCAAAATTTATTATTGTAAAGAGCATCAGTTTTAGTCTCCCAGAATCTCTGATTACAGAACACATGAATACGTATAGCATTCCCTTTATTCAATCACCCAATATTATTATTTTAAGCATTAAGCTTTCTTGTTAATGAATATCATGAAAATTGCTGCTTGGGTGTTTTTTTAATATTGCTTTTGAAATTACTAAAATGAATTTTATCAGTCTATGTGTTACATTAACAAGCATTATCATGATTATTAATGAAAATATTATTAATGATTTATTCACCTTATGTAGAATTTATTACTGATTAAAAATTAAAGAAGAATCAATTAAAATTATAGAGGAAGAAAATGTAAATGGTATACATAGGAGGTGGTGAGATAAGTTTAAATAAGAAAACAAGCTCAAAGGAAATATTTCTCCCTTGAACATTTATTCCTTTTTATATTTTTTCCTTTGTTACTCACTTTCCATATCCAAATTATTTCTCTTTTTAGCAACTATCATTGGGATTTAGAAAATAATGAATATATGATACCACAAGCAATTCACTCAATAATTTGGAGTAAATCTTAATTTTTTTAATTATTCCTAATAATCCTTATATACACGCACATATGATATATGTGTGTGCTTCTTTATATATATATGTGTGTGTGTGCGTCTTTATATATATATTTATCCTTAAAACAAATTATTTCAAACCTCCCAAGTGCTCTACATATTCAAATCAAGATACTGAAATGTTGAATTTTTGAGAATATAAAAGCATATTCAATTTAGGATTTTAACTAATTTTTTATTTAAAAAATTAACTAACTATCTCAAATGTATTTATGTGGTTGTATCTCTATATTTTCTTCAAATGTAGAAGTAAATATTGTATGAACCTATAAATCTATAATATTTAATAGTCGTTTACAAAATTAAAATCCATATTTCTAAATTCTAACAAACAACTAAAAACCATCAATTTTAAAAAATTTGGCCTCGTTAGGTTTATCATTTTTAGCTTCAGATTTTTGTCCAAACAAATAAGTAAAGGTGCACGTGTTTTTTGCAAAACAACTAATTTGTAAAATTATGTTAATATACAAAATAGTAAACAATTTTTCAATGTTTTGGGAAATAAAAAAAGCATATGAAACTATACATTCCTCGTCATCCAGCCATCCCCTTCGTTGTCTCACTATCCATCCATTTTCCCTCAATCGTTGTCCACTTTTACCTATTCTATAATGAATTAAAAAAAATACTCAAAATAAAACCAACAAGATCCCATTTCCAAGCATGAATTGATAAAAAAAATTACTAAATTATTGGCCTGATCAAACAGTTTCCATACCACAAAATGCTTAATATTAGAATAAAGAAAGTAGATGTGATTAGGGAAACTATAGAAGATGAAAGGGATTTAAGTATTTTGAGTGAAAATAAATGAAATAAAAAAGATGATATATAATATATAGAAGATACAGTGATGAAGAAGCAATATTGTTATATAATGTTATTAATGCAAGTGAGTGGTATCAAAATTTAAGGGATATAAAATGCAACGGTGTTCTCCTTTTGTAACGACTTGGGTTTTCGAACCAATCAAAATCGCTGAAAAACACGTCTGTTCTAAAACTACAAATTAAAACTACCAACTTAATACATAATATTTGATAAATATTCAACACTATTAAATGTATAGGATAAAATTGAAATTGTATAAGTTATTAGAGTAATCAGTTTAATCTACTAAGTGTGCTTTAATACATACCAAATACAGATACAAATATCTAACGCTACAAAATTCTAATGAGAGGAACATCAAAAGCCATTTCTGCAAAACGAATAAACATGTCAAATGTGTAATAAAATAGTAGGCAAAAAAG
Organism: Allium fistulosum; assembly: GCA_030737815.1. Classification (NCBI taxonomy): domain Eukaryota; kingdom Viridiplantae; phylum Streptophyta; class Magnoliopsida; order Asparagales; family Amaryllidaceae; genus Allium; species Allium fistulosum. The sequence goes on along the minus strand of CM060907.1, from coordinate 414,120,854 downwards.
AGATGATAACCATAAAATTCACTGAAGAATAAAGGCCTGAAAGAAGGCTCATGAAAAGTGCTCCACTCCGTAAGAATTCAAGACAAGTATTTTGTCATAATTCAAAAAAATAGTGTTTCGAAGACATTAAGATAGCTTTCGAAGAGGTTAGGATGGTGTCATAACCAACGGATGCAACAATAAGTGCCAAGTGAAACAAGATCTTTCGAAAGAGTGGAAAAGAAGACAAAGCTACCCTTCTGCCTCATCTGGGCCTTTCGACGCAGTCGAATTCATATATATGAGAGATCCTTGTATGGGTTCGAAACACATTTCAAAGGTATTGGACAACAGGCCCACGCACAAGAACCAAACCATATGAAATTGTTGGTTTCGCCATTATCAATCTTCCACTTAAAGACATTTTTCCAATATGCACCCTTCAGCGGCAATTGTAAGCCTTTCGAAATTGTTGGAACCTTTCAAAAGAATAAAGAAAACTCCACATACAACCAAGTGATCATTTACAATGATCCAGTCGTCACCTACTAATCCTTTCGAAACTATATGAAAGCTTTCCTTACTCAAATAATCATTCATCATGTTTAACACCAAACCAAAGCAACTAAGGGAGGTTTCGAATGAGAAGGAGTTCGAGTTGCTGCCCCTAACATCAGAACTATGTGATAGGGAACCTTGACCCATTCACTACATACCTTTCAGGTTTGTCGAAAGGTCTGAGTGGAACGTGAAAGCAATGTTTTGTAGTTTTATAACAACTTCCATTGCTAGTACACTACTTTTGAAGGGGAAAGGGTAAGCCTAAGCATAATAAGAGACCGAAGTGGTTGCCTTCAAAGCTATGGATGCGAAAGGATGAAGGCGAAAGGATGGATGCGAAAGGATGGGAGAAAGACCTTTCGACTACGTTGAAAGGCTGAAGGCAGAAGGGGGTCAACCAACATCTATAAATACGACCCTAGGGGTCCATCTTTTGTAACGACCTAGAATTTAACCACTTTAAAATATACTATTTAAAGTGATTTTAAATATGAATTAAGTAAGGTTATATGATTCAAACAAAATTAGATAGGGGTACGTAGGCAGTCACAAGTGGTAATGATGCAGCCCCTAAAATAATATAACCCTTTCATGTTTATCTGTTATTGGTTGTTGTTTATCTTTTGTTATTATATCTTTCCTGCTTACTATTTTATTCTGCATTTATATTGTTTATTAAGTTCGCAGGTAAGGGTAGTGTTGTCTCTCTCACCAGAGTTGCGCAGTGGTAAATTTATAGTCATTGTATTTGGTATGTATTAAAGCACACTTTGTAGGATTAATAAATAAATTAATTACCCTGATAAGTTGTATAATTCAAATTGTATCATATACATTTAATAGTGTTGAATATTCATCAAATATTGTGTATTAAGTTGGTGGTTTCTATTAGTAGTTTTAGAATGGACGGATTTTTGGCAATTCTAACTGGTCCGAAAATCCGAGACGTCACACGTGGTATCAGAGCTTAGGTTAGGTGCCTAAGTAAAATTCATCTAGGGTTAGTATATCAACCTATGAATTTTAAAAATGAAACTACCTTAATTCGATAAATAAAATGGATAGGATATGGCACCGTACCTTCGACCAGGGTTATGGGTGATATTACAATTTTTGGTGTGCTTAACTTTCGTTAATTGTTGTTTTTTCGTTATATTTTTTCGTCCTTTTAATTTCGAGGACGAAATTCATTTAAGTAGGGGAGAATGTAACGACCCATAATTTGACCACTTTAAAATTTAATATTTAAAGTGATTTTAAATATGAATTAAGGTTATATGATTCAAACTAAATTAGATAGGGGTACATAGGCAGTCATTAGTGGTAGTGATGCAGCCCCTAAAATAATATAACCCTTTCATGTATATCTGTTATTGGTTGTTGTTTATCTTGTGTTATTATATCTTTCCTACTTACTATTTTATTCTGCATTTACATTGTTTATTGAGTTCGCAGGTAAGGGTAGTGTGGTCTCTCTCATCAGAGTTGTGCAGTGGTAAATTTATAGTCATTATATTTGGTATGTATTAAAGCACACTTTGTAGGATTGATAAATTAATTAATTACTCTGATAAGTTGTATAATTGAAATTGTATCCTATACATTTAATAGTGTTGAATGTTCATTAAATATTGTGTATTAAGTTGGTAGTTTCCATTAGTAGTTTTAGAACGGACAGATTTTTGGCATTTTTAACTGGTCCGAAAATCCGGGTCTTCACATCTTTGGTGACCGAATTTGAATTCTAAATTCTCTTTCTTACTTGATAGTAAAATCAAACTTTTGTAATCCTAAATTAATTTGGGAAAAAGTTCTCTTACTTTCCAATTTAGATAAATGCAAAAGAGGGGATGCATGGGTCCAACATCGATTTTGAATATGAGGAAGCTCATTTTGACCATTAGCTTGACTAACGACCAATTGCATATAATACTCACTTATTTTCTTAACCCTATTTGAATTATGAAATGCGATGGGATCAACTTAGACATTGTGAATTCGAATCATATTATCATCATGTCTCGTGATATCAAGTGTTAAAATGATATGATGATGATATTTCGATATTAATAAGTTCATTGAACTTATGTTATTTGTCTAAGATGTTATTCCATCGCATATTAAATTTAAATCTAATATATTTTACATTGAGCCCCTTCAAAAGTGTAAATATCCTTTCAATCTCATCTAAAGGAATTTCGAAGGGGACTAACTATATGAACATTATGTTGTGTTGTTGCCTGGACATCTTCGAAAGGAGCTCGAATATTTCAAAATATATAAAACTTTCGAAGGAGTTCCTTTCATGGCAGTAGAAACAACACTTTTGATAGTGAATTCTCCATATAAAGGTAGAATGGCCCTTTCGAATCATTCCAAAGGAGGTATGAATAATCCTTTTGATCCACTTAAAATGAGATGCGAATGACCCTTTCGACCCTCTCGAAAGGGATCATGAATGAGTTGTTCTCTTCCTAATTTACGGTTCAAAGAGTTGATTAGTCTTCTTATCTATAATTAACACTTTCATAAGGCCACCCACTAAAGACATTATGTCCCAATCAACTCATTCGAAAGGGATTTCAAAGAGATTGATCATTTCTAAAATTTTCCATTGAGGTGTTAGCAACATCTCTTGTTAACAACTTAGCATTAAGATGTTGACAAGATTTCTTGTTAAAATTTTTGGCGCTAGAAGGAGGGCATGAACCTCCGAGTTTGAAATTCCCCTATGGACTAACTATGGACTGTTTAACTTGATGCAGGAAAATGAATCTAAAAGTCTTAGTCGAATGGACGAAGAAGCAATACACGCCACAACTTTAGAGGAAAATGTTGCTCCAACTTTATCCTGTAGATTGTTGTGCAAGGATAGCCGTCAATCCCATCACAACCTGATGACGATGCAAACAGGATAGAGCATCTGGAGCAAAAATTGTTGGAAATGCAAGAACTTCTCAAAGCATCTCTATCTCAAAGATCTTCCAAAACTACAAAAAACAACTGGAGAAGAGGTGATCTTCCCAAGAAGAAACTTAAAACTTATAACAATATGGGCAAGAGCAAGATAGATCTGGCATCGTCAAAGAAAAAAGAGCATCATCCGATTAAAGTTGACCATCAAGGATGGATGTTAGATAAATATCTCGAGCAATCTGGAAGCTCGACCTTAAAAGAATATAGCCCAAACCCAAAAAGCTATCGTGACACCGATGCTTATTTGAAAGATGTAGCATAAAAAGTTGTCAAAGACATGCTAAATGCAAAAGGGAAAAGAACTTTGGATGAGCGAGCAAATGATGAAGAATGAGTAGCTCCGTTCATAGATGAGATAATGTCAACGGTTATACCAACTTATGTTAAGATCCCAACCCTGAAATATCATGGCACTACTGATCCTGATGATCACTTTATGGATTTTGATAGTCAAATGGATTTATATAATGCCTAAGGAGCAGTTTGATGTAGATTATCCATGGTAACACATCAAAAAGCAGCTGCAAAGTTGTAACATCAATATCGTGAGAAGACTATCTACTCATGGAAACAGTTTTCTTATGAATTCTCCACCCAATTCTGTATATGCAAGGATCCTATTCTAGCAAACATTAAGAAATGTCAAGGAGAACCACTAGGCGATTACCTCAGAATATTCTATATAGAAGCACCAAAAGCCAAAGATACGAATGATAGTGATAAGCTCATAACAGTGCATTCTGGGCTGATAGAGAATACACTATTCTAGAAGGAATTCTTTGTGCATACGTATCAAGATTTACAAGGAGAATGTTAACTTCCCGACTTCATTCAAGGCTAAAAATTACCCTGAACAGAGAAATGGAGATGACTACTGTGCTTATCACAAAGCGAATGACAAGAAAACTGATGGATGTCCGGTGTTTGCTGGAATCATTCAAAAACTAATCTGTGACAGACATTTGAAGGAATTCATCAAGAGAAGCAAAAGGCACCATGGACTGGTGATGGTCAGCAAAAATTTCTTATTAATGTCGCCAACATCTTGGAAGAAGAAGATCTGTTAAGCTTGAGTCCACTATTTAATAGGATTGAGGAATTCCATGGGGGACCACACCAAGCAGGGACTGGCAGGGAGGCCAGAAATAGATACATTAAAGATGCTAGGGAGGGATTGATCTCCATCCAAAAAGAACCCTCACTTAAAAGTCCATGACTTAATATGCCAATGACCAATCTTTTTGTTACTCCCCAAGAGCTGAAGAAAGGGATCCATCATCATGATAACGACCCCTCATGATCACGGGCCAAATTGGACTTTCTATGGTATCCAAAATTCTTATAAACACTGTGAGCACAGTTAACATCATTTTCAAATATGCCTTTGATCAAATGGGCATTCCAGAAGATAAGCTAGAGCCAAGCCTTGAGCTTATCGTTGGGTTCAAAAATAAGGGATCAACTCTAATAGGACAAGTGAAGTTGCTAGTGCAGATGGGAGTACAACAATGTTTTAGGACTTTTTAAACTCTCTTTGTAATCATCTATCAACCATCGTACTATAATGCTTTCTCTGGTCGACCCACACATGATGAGTTGGACGCCTTATTTCGTCAAAATATCTAGTGGTAAAATTCATAAATAAGAGTGGTTAGGGCATTACCCATAGAGAACAATTTAGCTCCCGTGAGATGTACTTTGCAATCCTTGATCAATATAAGAGGGATTACTCTTCTTACTATGATTCTTCTACTATTTTCAGCCTTTTGATAATCAATTTTTACATCCAACATTCAAAGAAAAAAATAAGACCTAATCAAACAGATAAACGTATGTTGGAAAGGTACATTTCCCCTAGGAGCAAGAGAAAAAGGATCGATGCCGACTCATATGTTGGAAAGGTACGTATGTGAAATCTTCATAGAGTTGGGTTTCCATGGGAAATGGAAACAATAAAACCCATAGAAGACCTTGAGGAAACATGTTTAGATCCAAATGATTCATCCAATATAGTCAAAGTGGGAAAGGATTTGGAAAGCAACTTGAAGGCAGACTTAATTCAGTTTCTTAAGTCTAACAAAGATGTGTTTGCATGGTCTCATTCAGATATGGTTAGGATTGTTCCATCAGTTATTTGCTATGCATTAAATATTAATCCAGAAGCGAACCCCGTCAGACAGAAGAAGAGACTATTTGATAAAGTGCTCTCTGACACCCTAAAAGAAGAATTTATAAGGCTGCTCGAAAATGGATTCATTCGTGAAGTCTTTAACCTAAAGTGGTTAGCGAACCCAGTGTTGGTAAAGAAGTTGAATGGCAAGAGGAGGACTTGTGTCGGTTATATGGATTTAAACAAAGCATGCGCAGAAGTTTGTTACCCATTGCCCCAGGTAGACCAATAGGTTGATGCAACTAGTCGACACAAGTTTTTATCCCTCATGGATGCTTACTCGGGATACAATCAGATACCCATGTTTAAACCGGATGAAGAACATATACGTTTCATTTTTGAGTTGGGAATTTTGTGCTATAAAGCAATGCCTTTCGGGTTAAAGAACGCAAGAGCCACCTATCAAAGAATAGTAAACATAATGTTCAAAGAACAGATTGGTCGAAATATGGAAGTTTATGTTGGCAATATGCTGGTAAAATCTTTTGAAGCATGGAGTCAACTTGAAGACCTGATAGAGATGTTCGAAGTATTACAGAAGTATCAAATGAGGTGAATCCCCAAAAATGCTCTTTCGGGGTACATTCCATAAAATTTTTTAGGCTACATTGTAAGCGCTCAAGGAATTGAAGCTAGTCAAGACCAGATCCAAGCAATCAAAGACATGGCTGAACCCAAAACAATTAAAGATGTAATGAGTTTAAATGGAAGGGTTGCTGCCCTAAGTAGGTTCATCTTCAAGGCAACTGATAAGTGTATTCCCTTTTCAACGTGATCAAGAAGAGGAAAAACTTTGAATGGGGAGAAGATTGTAAGAGAGCCTTCCAAGAATTAAAAAGTCATTTGGAAAGGCCATCAATATTATCTAGCCTCGAAAATGGAGAAATCTTATGTAATGACTCATTTTTCTGTACCCTTTGAATCGACAATAAACCATACACGTCTAACTCAAATTGCACGAACAAGCGGATCATTAGGGGTAGAAAGAAAAATAAAGATAGAACGGAACAGAAAAACAGAATCTCACATGAATGGAATAACATATATTATTTCAGCAATAATCTTTAAAGTGGAAAATTTTAAAACAGATATCAAAGTCTAACATAGATTCAGCCTGGATAGTTATAACACCTGCCCTTACAAATGTTGACAAACAACAAAACAAATGCAATAGATGTAGCGGATAATAGAATATGTCCATACGATGATGAAGATCTCCAGCTCTCCTCTGGAAACTCCAAGCGTCTTCAGCTAATCCTGAAACTACTCAGATTTGACCCGAGTATTAAAAATACCCGGATCAGGCTTAATAAACCAGCTTGAGATACTCGAAATTTTAAATGTGTAGCTCATGACGATGTTATCAAAACCTTTGAAAAGAAGGATGTCTCATAAGATCACGCCCACACATAAATATGGATGGGTTTTTACCTTATGATAACCAAAACACTTGTTAACCATAAAATATAAATGAACATAAAGTAGGCCCTTTCAGAAAGCTTCCGCATGGATAAAGACCAGCTGGAAAAGTCACCTTTCGATGATGTCGAAAGGATTGTTCAATGCTAATAAAGAAGAGCACGTAGGAACTTTGGAACAAGGCTTTCGCAAGTATCAAGGAAAGAATTACTAAGGCACAACAAAGCAGCTAGGCATCGAACCACCAAACACCTTTCCGCTGGGCTAGAATAATAGCTCTGTGTTAACACCGCTTTTTCAATGACCTAGCACTCAGCGACCTAACGACTTAGCGAGCTAAGAGACCCACCGGCTCAGCGATCTACAAGCTAGCAACCTAACAAGATAAGCAAGTTAGCGACCTAACAAGATAAGAAGGCTGCGACCTAACACCAGAAAATCTCCTACGACCTAACGAGTTGGCGACCTAGCAACCTAACGAGTTAGCGACCTAGCGACCTAGCGATTCAGGAGAAGGGAACGACTTAACATTCCTTGGAGTAAAGCCACATGACCTGCCTCTTCTATTAGGTCGCTCACGACCTAATCCGACCGAGATAACTTCTGTATTTACAACATTAGGTCGCTCACACTCAGTATCTCACCTAGAATGGCTCCACTAAGTCGCCAACGACTTAAGCTAACTTGGGATGACCCTTAGGTCGCTCGCGACCTACGACCTACCTCCAGATTTTCCCTATAAATACCCTGCCTACTACATATTCAAGGGGGACGTTTCGAGACTTTGAAGCACCGAAACCCTGTTGCATTCATGACCTCTACAACTCCTCTACTACCAAAAACATTCCAAACTACCTAAAGAGAAGATCAGCTACATTCAAGATGGATCCCAGAATCTCTTTTGCATTGTAGTGTTGATTACTTGTATCGATTGTCGAGTAATCGAAGGAATTCTTGTAAAACTTGTAATCGAACCTGTGATAAAGAAGATAACGTGGACGTAGGCTTGATTTTGAGCCGAACCACTATAAAACTGCTGTCTCTCTACTTTTCTGCTATTCTCTGCTTATTTTTCGTTCCCGTACCAACGGGTGGTGCTTTCACTTTACTAATACTCACACCGGGGTGTTAGCGTTCGATTTTTACGTTAACATTTTTGGTGCTTTCACTGAGAATATCGAACTCAGGTGTGTTCTCACCATTGCTTCGCAAAGATTTGTTGAAAGACTCTCCTTAAAAACCAGAAGTCTATCTGAAATCATGGCTCCTGGAAGAAAGAGTAGATCTACTAGATCTGGAGATGCTAATGATAGGGCTGCCACTTCTCCAGCGCCAAATCAGGCGACTCCTACTGTTGGAGTAACAAGGGCCGAACTTGATGATGTTATGTCTTGTTATACCAACAAATGGAAGCTCAAAATGCTCTAATGATGGACAGGTTAAACGCTCTTCTTGGGGTGAACCGACAACCAGAAAATAATGAACCAACCTTTGCTGAAGACACTCATGACTCCCAAGAGAAAAGTATTCCTCCAAGGGCAGCTGGCACCGCCGAAGGGGCACCTCCCCAAGCTGGAGGTTCAAGGCCTCTGAAGGATGAGGAATACCTATCAGGAATGGTTCGCCATATTATGAAAGAAAGTATGCAAAGGGATGTAGATTAAAATGACTGGGATTTGCTCCAAGTAAGACTCCGTTTACCGAAATAATTCTAAAAGCTGAATTTCCAAACAAGTTTGTTCCTCCTACTATCCCAGCCTATCGGGGGACAAGCGACCCTAATCAGTTCTTGTACAAGTATGACTGGCATATGACAGGTGCCAGGGCAACAGATGAGATTAAATGTAGATATTTTCCTGTCTATTTGGAGGGGGTGGCTCTACTCTGGTTCACAAAGCTACCAGTCCGATCTGTGGACCAATTCTCTGATTTAACTCGTAAATTCAAGGATCAGTTCAGGTTTGTTATCCCGCCTTTTGGCAAGGCCGTGATACCAAGGACTTAACTAGAAAACAGTAACAGATCGTCTTGGAAGTCGGTTACACGTTAGGATCGCTACGGATATCGACGAAATTTGTCCGAGTCCGGATCGGGCTGCAATTGATAAGATATGCTAAGCAAGACCAGAGGAAATGACGTTCCAAGTTTCAGGTCAATCCGAGTTCGTATGCTCAAGATATCGTCGACAAAAGATGGAGTAGGCCACCCTTGGTTCGAATCGATTGGCCAGGGACCAGTTCGAATCCATCGAACTTCCATTTGCTTCGACTCCATCAGCTCTCCATTGCTTCGACTCCATCAGGCGGAATCAGTAGCTTCGAATCGATTGAGGCAGTCACTACGTTCGACTACATCAAGCGAGCCTTCATGTGACTTGAGTTCGAATCCACCCTCGCCTACATCATAGTTCGAATCCATCGAAGGAAGGGACCTTCGAATCCATGCATTCGAATCCCCAGGCCAAGACAAACTTCGAACCGGTCCATAGCTACGAGTCTAAGTCGATTCGAACGAGCATTAGTCTCATCGATTCGAAGGAAGAGGTCCTTCGAATCCATTACCTCGACTCCACCATCTTCGAATCCAAGTCGTGGATTCGACCCAGTCAAAGCGGAGTGCAAAGCGGACCGATTCGAAGAAAGCGCACCACGTCACCATCTTCACAAGCAGGAAGATCGATTCGAACGAATCGATTCAAGCATATCGATTCGAACGACTCCAGAATACGAAAAACACCAACTTGAATCGATCATAACTCGAGTTCTACAAGTCCAAATCCCATGAAATTTTCACAGAGGCTCAAACACATGATGAAGAATGTGCACACCAAATTTCAGCTCAATTGGACGATTTCTTGATCGATTCGAACCAAGGGTCGAATCGATCCCAAAGTGGGCCCGGGTCTCCAGATTTCGGCCATGTGGGCCCCCTGACGTACCAGAACTGGTCTCCCCACATTTTAGGCGAAATACCAGCCTCCTACACCTATAAATAGACCCCCTGGTCATTCAGAAAAAGGGTCGGAGAATTCTAAGTACTGAAGAGCGCCCAGATTCTGCCAGATCTACTCCAGAACACCGCCGCTGCTTTAGATTGACACTTAGCATTGAAATTCAGTTGTATTACATTGTTAACTACTGTAATCTTCAAGTAATCGAGCAATAAAATCATCAAACTTCATAGTGGACGTAGGCAAAACGCCGAACCATTCTAAATCGCTTGTCTTTGCAATTTACTTTCTGTTATTTGGAGTTTTTGTTAGATAATCCACAGTTTTAATTTTCATTCTTCACTTTTATCTCTTCAAAAACTTCCGAAGAGTGTTATGCCCATTTTTGGTACAAACACTTTGGTGCTTCCACCGAGAACAAACCAGCTTTTTTCTCCTGCTCCTTGGATCTACCATCGATACCGGATTGCACAAATCCAAGAGGAAGATCCAGATCTTCGATTCACAGTCCTTCCATTCTACTCAGATTTGCATAAAATCTAGGAAAAGGATTCATCGTTCAAAATGGTTAGCACGAGAACCACTTCTGCAGCTCCAGGACAAGAAGGTAGGGATGGACAAAATCCTGCTCAACAGCAGCCACCCAACCAAGACAACACCGCCCACTCAAATCCGTCTGGGGCAGTCACTAGACAAGAATTTCAGATGTTACTCCAAGAGTTGACTCAGAGTCGGCAACAGTTAGCCGAACAGTTGCGAGCTAATATTGAGTTGACAAATCAACTGAATCGCCAGGGCCGTAGGAGGTCCAGGAGGGATGATGTTTCCCGCTCACCCACTGAAAGTTCTGCCTCGTCTGACTATCATCGTAGATCTACCCGTCCCCGATTAGACGGAGATTATGCTCAGACTACGGGATATCAGCCCGCCCTGACTGTCGGGCAATTGAGGGTAGGACCATCAACCAGCTTCCAGGCTGGGCCATCAACACGGGGTGGCCGCACTTCACAATATACTACGGATAATCATGTCACAGCTGCAACAGCAGAAACAAGGGTCGATACCCGATATCTTCCAGATTCGGGTAATCAACAACAAGGACGTACTTCTGAACCATACGTCCCGGAAGACGCTGAGCCGAGGAGGCGAAACTTGGACCGTCGACAGCGCCCGGTCCAAACTCGCATTGTGGAACCCGACCACACCTTAGCTCAGCAGGCTCAAAATGTAGCAATGCCGGACATCCCGACTATGATACGTCAAATGATCCGTGAAAGCCAAGGACTTACCAATGACGATTGGGGAATTTCTCGAAGCCATACTCCTTTCACGGACGAGATACTATACGCTGAACCTCCTCGGCGATTCAGAATGCCAACTCTCCCTATGTACGAAGGAAGTTCTGATCCCAATCAGCACATACTGAAATACGAATGGTCAATGAGCGCCGCAAGGGCCGACGATGCAGTGAAATGCCGCAGCTTCCCCATTTCACTGGGAGGAATTGCAACAATGTGGTTTACAAGACTACCTCCAAGATCTATTTCGTCATTTGACCAATTGGCTAAGAAGTTTGTTGAACAGTTCCGTATGCATGTTGCCAGACCCAAGGATGTTAACACCCTGTCCAATGTTACCCAGGCTCGTGGGGAAACATTAAGGCGTTACTTGGAGAGGTTCCATGCGGCATGCGTGGAAATTAGTAATCCCAATGACAACTCAATTTTAATGGCATTAACAAAGGGAATTGATCCCGATTCTGAATTTGGAAACTAGTTAGCCGGAAAACCCCCCGCATCGTTGGACCGTTTCTACTCCAAAGCCGCTCAATTCTTACGGCAAGAGGACGCGAAACAGTCTAGGAAGCAGGACGATGCAAAACCCAGAAGTGAGGGAATACAAAGCAATGTCGCAGTTAAACAGTCCGGTGACAATTCCGGAAAAGTCCAGTTAAACATACAGAACAAACAAACTCAGCCAAGAGGTGGCAATGGTCAGAATAAGAAGAGAGATCCGAATCCAGGCCCACGGCGTAGGGCTCCGATGTTCGAAAGTTATACACCATTAAATACATCACTGGAGAATGTGTATCTGCAAACTTGCAACACAGAACAGTATAAGAAACCCGCTCCGAAGCGGTCGTCAGAAAGGCAGATTCAGACGGGAAAGTTTTGTAGGTTTCATGAGAGCTATGGCCACAATACTAATGACTGTCGCCATTTGCAAGATCTCATAGAAAAGTTGATCAGGGAGAGGAAGTTAGATCAATTCGTGCGGGCGCCGCAGTCTGGTGGTGCGGGCCCATCGAATCCAAACCGTGCGCAAGACCAGGATAGGCAAGAGGAACCCGCTCGTACAGGCGGGAGGCTAGTTATCAATACCATAAGTGGTGGTCCTCATCCAGCGGACAGGAGCTGGAGGGAAATGGAGTCGTATGCTAGCTCTATCAGGCATGCGAGCTTCGAATGCTGCAGTAATTGTGAGGATGGAACCCCGGCTAAGCAACAAAAAACGATGTCTGACGATATCATATTCAGAAGCAGAGATGCTGACAAAATCGAAGCTCCAACGATTGATCCACTGGTCATATCTGCCCAGGTTGGTCCTGCTTGGATGAAGAGGATCCTGGTTGACAGTGGGAGTTCTGTAAACATTCTATTCAAGCGAGCTTACGATTTAATGAAGATGGAAGCAAAAGACCTAAAACCCTGCCAATCCCGGGTTCATGGCTTCAATGGCAGTGCAACGATACCTACTAGGATAGTGGAACTACCAGTGGAACTGGGGATCGGAGAGCGCAGGAGAGTCCGACTGCTGCAATTTGTTGTTCTTGACATTGCTTCACCGTACAATGCATTCCTGGGTCGACCAGCTCTTGCTGAATTCAGGGCAGCCATTGCCCCGTGGTGTTTGACTTTAAAATTCCCAACCGATCATGGTATAGGAATCGTTCAAGGAGATCAGGCAGCAGGAAGAGCCTGTTATGTTGCTGAATTGCGAGAAGCACAGAAGAAGGAGAAAGGAAAGGGCGTAGAGGAATCTCTCTGCGTCCGTTTTTCTGATAATTGACAGCTAACGCCTGGGCCCCGGCCCGGGCACCACTACCAATTCCTTAGAGATCTTGACCCTAGAGATAGCGAAGATAAAGATGAAGTAGAAGAAAGTCAAGCGTCTCCAGCCGAACTGACTGTGGACGTCCCGGTCAGTGAGGATGACAACTCGAAAGTACTGAAAGTTGGATCTCAACTGGGAAAACAGATACAACAGGAATTGGTCGAATTTCTTCAGGCGAATCTTGATGTCTTTGCCTGGACGCACTCCGACATGTGCGGAATCTCACCGAACATTGCAAGTCACTCTTTAAATATTGATCCGCGACATGTTCCGGTCAAGCAAAAGAGGCGTGGTATGGATCCAGAGAGATCTGCCGCCCTTAAAGAAGAAATTGACAAATTACATTCGAATGGTTTCATCCGAGATGCTCTATACCCAGAGTGGGTGTCAAATCCGGTAATGGTTCGGAAACCGAACGGGAAATGGAGAACTTGTGTCGATTACTCTAATTTAAACAAAGCCTGTCCAAAAGATAGTTTTCCACTTCCCCGAATTGACCAACTCGTTGACTCAACTGCAGGTCACGAATTGTTATCCTTTATGGATGCTTATTCAGGTTATAATCAGATACCCATGCATCTACCCGATCAAGAACATACTAGTTTCGTAACCGATCTGGGACTCTACTGTTACAGAGTCATGCCCTTTGGTTTAAAGAATGCCGGAGCAACTTACCAACGCTTGGTTAATCGAATGTTCGCTGATCAGATCGGGAAGACCATGGAAGTCTATGTGGATGACATGTTAGTTAAGTCCCGATTTTCCACAGATCACGTCAAGGATTTAAATTCAATGTTCTGTATCTTGCGTGAGTATGGAATGAAGCTTAACCCGCTAAAATGCCACTTCGGCGTCGCATCCGGAAAGTTTCTAGGGTTCATTGTTAACGCTCGTGGGATAGAGGCAAACCCCGAGAAGATCTGGGCAATAAGAAATTTGCAAACTCCAAAGACCATCAAGCAAGTCCAGAGTCTCAACGGGAAGGTAGCAGCGCTAAGCAGGTTCATCTCGAAATCCACTGATAAATGTATTCCTTTCTTTGATCTAATCCGGAAAGGGAAACGAAACTTTGAATGGACCACGGAATGTGAAGGCGCATTCCGATCGCTGGTTCAGCATCTCTCTACGCCACCGATTTTGTCGAAACCAATTGATCACGAACAATTATACCTTTATCTGGCGGTATCAGAGCATGCGATCAGTGCTGCTTTAGTCCGGGAAGAAGATCGAGTGCAGAAACCGGTCTATTATGTCAGTAAACGATTGACCGGAGCTGAGAGAAATTACCCCAGGTTGGAGAAACTGGCTTACGGCTTGGTCATTGCCTCGAGAAAGCTTCGTCCTTATTTTCAAGCACATCCGCTTACTGTGTATACCGATCAGCCGTTACGACAGGTCCTCACGCGGCCTGAGACGTCTGGAAGGTTACTCAAGTGGAATATTGAACTGAGCCAATTTGACATTACTTATGCTCCGCGAAGAGCCATTCAAGGGCAAGTCCTAGCTGACTTCATAGCTGAATTTACTGTTCCTGACGAATTACCTGAAACCAGCGAGTCTCCTGAATATGTATGGAAACTTTATACAGATGGTGCGTCAAACGATCGATGTTCGGGCGTTGGAGTTGTACTAGAAACCCCCGAAGGTCGATCCATATGTTATGCTTTGAAGTTTGATTTTCACGCAACCAACAATGAAGCCGAGTATGAAGCCCTGTTGGCTGGGTTAAAGCTTGCCAGAGATCTGAAAATTATCGCTATAGAAGTTTATTGTGATTCGCAGTTGGTTGTGTGTCAAGTACGAGGAGAATATCAAGCGAGAGATCGAAGGTTAGCTGCTTATCTAGCCCGAGTTCAGGAAGCGCTGGATCAGTTTGATTATTATGCTATTTACTACATACCACGAGATCGCAATCAAAAGGCCGATTCATTGGCAAAGTTGGCCAGCACAGGTGAAGCACAGCAAATGGGACTCGTCCCGGTCGAAACGTTGCCTTTCCCAAGCATCGATCAAATCAAAATGAATGATGTGTTAGAGACCTTTCCCAGCAGAGAATCATGGATGACTCCGTATCGAAATTATATTGAGAATGGGATATTGCCTGAGCACCGAAATGAGAAAAGGCAAATTCTACGAAAAGCTTCGCGGTTCATCATTCAGGACGGGATCATGTATAGGAAAGGTTATTCTGTTCCACTCCTCCGATGTATCGCTCACGACGAAGTCAAACGAGTGTTACATGATGTACACGAGGGAGAATGCGGCGATCACACCGGTGGACAAGCGCTTGCTAAGAAGATACTCCGATATGGATATTACTGGCCAACAGTAAATCGAGATGCGGCCAATTACGCCAGAAAGTGCGACAAGTGCCAAAAACACGCTCGAATTCCAAGAGCCCCGCCTACCGAGTTAACTCAAATGGTCAGTCCCTGGCCGTTCGCTATGTGGGGTATCGATATCATTGGCGCTTTGCCTCTGGCAAAAGGTGGTGCGAAGTATGCCATCGTCGCAGTTGATTACTTCACGAAATGGGCTGAAGCCGAAGCTCTCGCAACGATTACGTCAAAGAAAGTGATAAACTTTGTGGTCCGCAATATCATTTGCCGATTTGGACTCCCGCACACCATCATCACCGATAACGGGACCCAATTCGAAAGTTCAGAGTTCAAGAGTTTCTGCCAACGATTTCATATTCATAAAAAGTTCTCTGCAGTCGCACATCCACAAGCAAATGGTCAGGTCAAAGCTGTTAACAAAGTTATCAAATCCATCTTAAAGAAACGACTGGAAAAGGCTGGGGGCAAATGGGTCGATGAACTTCCTATGGCGTTATGGGCTTATCGAACAACTCACAAGACCGCAACTGGACACACCCCATTTTCCTTATCCTATGGCTCGGAGGCCGTCATTCCAGTGGAGACAGAAGTATTTTCTCACCGCGTAACTTATTACGATCCGAAAACAAACGCTATATTACTCGCTGAGTCTTTGGATCTGTTGGACGAGAAACGAGAAGAAGCTGATTTAAGGGCGGCCGCTTACCGAAGTCGGGTCGCCCGATTATATAACACCAAAGTTCGCCCCCGAACCTTTGATCTCGGCGATCTGGTCCTCAAGAGAGTATACCCGGTTCCTTCACACATGAAACCAAATTGGGAGGGACCGTACGTGATTACGCAACGACTTGGGGATGGCACATTCAAACTATCAACCGTGGACGGTCTAGTTTTACCGAGAGCCTGGAACAGCGAGAGTCTCCGTCGCTATTACATATGACAGGCTTTATTTATTTCATTATGTTTTTTATTCAGCAATTTACTTTTGCATTTCGAAATTAGAATTTGTAATAAGGCAACTGATTTGCCATATTTTTCTTATTTCAGCAATAAAATGCCATCTCTTCGAGCCAGAGCTGTGATTCATTAAATACAATGTACAACTTCACGATGCACGAAGAGCTAAGTTCCATCACAAAGTGGAATTTATTCAAGTAGGGAGTGGCTATGAAGCAATCAACCACTCGCTAAATGAAACCCGAGCTCGGGGGCAAGCCATCACTTCAGGCCACGAAAATGGGTTGATACACGACAACCCTTCATTCAACTCCGTGCTCCCAGAGCGCGAGGCGGAGTATAAACTCTCATTTAACTCCGTACTCCCAGAGTGCGAGGCGGAGTATAAACATTTTACTAACTCCGTACTCCCAGAGTGCGAGGCGGAGTATAAACATTTTACTAAACTCCGTACTCCCAGAGTGCGAGGCGGAGTATAAACATTTTACTAAACTCCGTGCTCCCAGAGCGCGAGGCGGAGTATAAACTCTCATTTAACTCCGTACTCCCAGAGTGCGAGGCGGAGTATAAACATTTTTCCTAAACCCCAGAGTACTCCGAGAGCGCGAGCTGGGTACAAGCTTTTTACTTAACTCCGTGCTCCCAGAGCGCGAGGCGGAGTATAAACATCCTTCGAACTCCGTACTCCCAGAGTGCGAGGCGGAGTATAAACATTCTCCTAAAAACCCCAGAGTACTCCGAGAGCGCGAGCTGGGTATAAACACTAACAAACTCCAGCTTCCGAGAGCGCGAACTGGAGTATAAACATTAACGAACTCCAGCTTCCGAGAACGCGAACTGGAGTGTAAACATTAACTAACTCCGTGCTTCCAGTACGCAAGGCAGAGTATAAACATACGTCAACTCCACACCTCTCCCCAATACAGGGGGCAGAACCATAACACATAACAAGCTGAAGACAGAAAGGGAATAGATTTTCATTTCCATTATCAACAAAAAGAATCTGATTACAAAGTGTTTATGAAAAATTCTGCTAGTGGGAGCCGAATCCACATCTATACACGGCTATAGAAAAATCGACAAAATGCTACCCTACGCAACAAAGATTTAGGGAAAGAAGTTCATTCTTTCTTCTTCCTTATCTTCTTCTTTGGGGTAGCTCCACCTGATCCGCTGCCCGACTTCTTCCTCAATCGCTTGCTCTTTTCAGGCTTGCCCTCCGGCAGCGATATGATGTCGACATCTTCCTCAGAGCTGGAGGCGACGGAAGTTCTTCTAGGAGGACGAGCTGGGGGCATAGGAGTAGTAGCAGGAGGAGGGACAGGAGCGGTCTCGATCAACACAGTACCACCCGGCGAAATCACCATTAACGGGGCAGGCCCGGGCGGACTAGAACCTACATTCCCTGACGCCATCTCGGCAGCAATCTCAGCTAAAACGTCGTCCTCACGAGATGCTTGGGCCGCATCAGATGTGCCAATAGCTGGCATAGGTAAACTAACGGCCGGAGCAGCCTCACTCACAGCATCGGACGGATTGGCAGAGGGATCGATGGGTTCGTTGAGAAGCTCCTCAATCATCTGAGCGCTGAAAGAAAACATATTTGCATCTCCCTCCTCGCCAATCAAAGTAGAAGTCGTGATGGCTTCAGAAAAAACTACCCCTTGTGTTTGATGAGGAACTGATAAAGCAAGGGGCGCAGAAACTATAACTTCGGTCACTGAAATGCGACAAAACGGAGATTGTTAGACAAGTGTGTTGCTTAAGGTCCTTCACAACTAAACTACGAGAAGCATTCAAGTACCTTCCTTAGTCTGGACCGAAGCATGGGTGGAATCATCGGCGGAAGATAATAACGGTTGATCAGGATTATATGCAGGAACAGATTGGGGGTCTACCGCACCAGTGGTTTCGGGCAATGTTGGGATTACGGCTCCAACACTTGCCTCGTGATGCACGGTCCCCGAACCTTCGCCTGTCTCTAGAGATTGGACGCCGAGTTTTTCTTTCGCCATGGAAATTACAACCTCATGAAGGGTCTTCCTCTCATCCTCAGTAAGCAGACGCATCTCCAGTTCAAAGTCGTCAAGTGCTCCATCTGGATGCGCTGCTCTCTTCTCATTCACCAGCCGGGTCCAGGCATTATACAAGATCATGGAGTCATCTCCCAGCCACGCTAGATTCCTGTGTTCCAGCACGTTAGCGTTATACGTGACTAAGAGATCGTCAAACTCTGCATCTAGCCTAGACCTCTCCTCCAAGATTTTTCCCTGAATCTCCGCTTCCACAGACTTAGCCTTGACCGCCGCCGCAGCAAGTTCGGCCCTGAGGGATACTGCTTGGTCGCAAGCCTCTTGAGCAATAGCGTTCGCATCGTCCTTCTCCTTCACCATTTCAGCGAATTTGGCCTTGAGCTCGTTCAGCTCCTTAACGGCTAAGTCTCGCTCAGCTGCAATGGTGGTATTACGATGGCCCATCTCTTCCACTGTGGCGCAATGTTCTTGCTGCATCCTCGCTAGTTTGGCCACGACACCCTCGTGTTTCTTAAGTGTATCAAGCTCTGACTTTCGGGACGTTTCCACTTCGGATTGAAGAACTTGAATGATGCGTTTTTGCTTCGCAATGTCAACATCACGTTCGGCAATGACTTTCGCCCTGTCGAAAGCTACTCTAGAAGCCTTCACGGCTGCCTTATACCACTCCTTGTACTGAGCATAGAAGTCGTGGATGTAGTTATGAGCAGTGGTCTCAGCTTCTGGAGGGATTCTTTTGAAGTTAGGAGGGAAGATATAGCCATCCATACAAATTTCCGGGTAGTCGTTTTTCATTTGGGCGAGTTTAGCAGCTCCCTCGCTTGTCAACTCAGCCGGAGCTTGTTCAATTATAGCGGCTACCGTTGGTTCCACTCTTGGCCGTTGAGCGTCAGGCCGAGAAGATTGAGAAGGCAATTGTTGCTGATGAGATGGCCTTGGGAGGTCTACTGGAGCCCTGGGAGGCGGAGGAGAACGAGATCGGGGTCGGTGCTGGTATCCCCGGTCTCTATCAGAGTAATCATAACCAGAACGGTTACGCGAGTAATCTCTGTCTCTATCGTAACGTTCTTGACTCGAGTAGCCTCGCCCATGGTCCCTATCTGTCTCTCTCCTACGGGAATCATAAAATGGAGAAGATTGGTGCACATTCCTAAGCCTATCTAGAGTGGAGCCACGTCCTGACATCTCACCTGCGATAAGAAAGAATTACGGATTAAAATCCCATAAAGCAATGTTTACTATGCAGAAGTCATGAAGTGCCGTGGAAGTGAGTGTAAATGTGTAAACCCCCAAACCGACCGGAAGTGTTGACCGCACTTAAAGGAAAGGGCTCGTTCATATTTAGTACATCTTGTAATTCCTCCAACCCAGGATTATGAGAGATTGATATATAATCTGGGATAGGAATATCGTCAAGCCCTTTGAGAGAATCTCTCAAATGAGAAGGGGCGGCCTCAGAAATCATAACTCCGGAAGCGGGAAGAAACACATCTACAGATTTTCCCCCCTTTGACGTAAGTTTTTTGGAAACGGCGGCCTTGCCTTTCCGTTTTTCTCCCAATTCCTCCAAGTTTCCCGAAAGGTCGGCCATTGGCTCTGAATCCGTCTGAGTTCTTTCTTCGTCACTCGCCTCGATTATTCTGATCCCGAGTGACCTCTTCGCTTTTCTCTTCTTGGGTTTCTTCTTATTTTCCTTCTTGGAGACGGACTTTGAAAATCCCTCAACAACTATGCTTTGATTAATGTCGATCAAACCCAGAACTCTTAAGTTGTAGTCGTTCAGCACCGAGTCAATATGCCTCAGCTCGCTCGGAACTTCTTGAAGACTCCGGACGGTACCCTTGAAACGCCCTCCATCGGGCCTAGAGATAATAGCTGAAAAAGGAATGAAATGTCAATTTTAACACCGAAGAGTTATTGGTCAAAGAAACAGGTTAAGGCGCTTACGTCTAGACAACCATCGCCTAGCGAAACCCGGAGGGCACCGAACGTAGAACCATTCGTTCTTGAAATAGCTCAGGCGCGTCCAAGCTCCAACTACAACTTGGCAATTTCTAACTGCCTCCAAAAATGTAAACGACGGGCTATCACCCCTGCTTTTGAAGTTAAATATGTGTCTGATTTCGGAGGGCCTCGGCGGGCGAAAAAGACAGTCCATAAATATTACGAAGACACTATTCAGCAACGCGTGCCCGTTGGGATGAAGTTGTGAAGGAGCGATCCCTAAATATGATAGCATCCTTCTGATATATTGATTGAAGGGAGGAAGAGTTCCAGCCGCACAAGCATGACGGTAGAATGCCGTATATCCTTCAGGAGGATTGTGCGGTCTATCGGTGGTGCTGGGCAATAGTACGTCACCAAGAGATATGTTATGCTTTAAGCATATTCGCCCCAATAAGGATTCAGAAATGTTGGACTGAACCGAGTCAACAGGGTCCTCAATAAATATCGCCTCCGGCAATTCATCTGGAGCTGGATCGATTATATCGGCCGGGATATCGGGAATCTCCAGCACCGGAGGAGTCGAGCTCTGTACCTCTTGATGTTGAGAGCTCGAAGATTCCATAATTAGCTAACTCATTAGAAAGCAACATTAAGTTTATGAACAAGCCCGTGCATGCCCTAGTGTAGTGTGTGTGAACGTGTCGTGCAGTGCAAGTATTATACATCACTCGAGCAAATTCAACAGAATGAAGCGAAATGTTCGTACAACACAACTTGGGAATTTAAGAAAGAAAATGACCGTCATCGCTGACCGTCATTTCCGCACCGTCCAAACGCTACGGACCAACTTCAAGTATAAATCAGTTGTATTATTGGTTAAGTCATGGTTCCATCGACGAGCTTCAAAGGAAATTCAGGTTCAAGTCTGTTGGTCAAGTTCGATTATGCAAGGCCGAAGCTCGTCGGAGTCAAGTATGCCAAAGTTCATTAAGTTCATCAGAGAATAACTTGAAACTGGTCGTAGTTCATATGATGGAGCGAGTCAAAAAGTAATGGTCTCCTAAGACGAAGATGTTCGAATCCATCGGTGCGAATCGATGCAGAACGAATCGATGAAGTTTGGTTCCAATTGCTTCGAATCCATATGGATCGATTCGATGCAACATTGGGTTAGAGGAACCTTCGAATCCATGGTCTATGCCTGACTTCGAATCGATCGAGATTGATGTCCTTCGAATCGATCAGAGTATTGCTACTTCGAATCGATTGCCACGAACTTTCTTTTCTTTTTCTTAAAACCATCGATTCGAAGCTATGCATTCAAGACCGATTCGAATGGCTCGTGCCTGGATCGATGCGAAGCAACGGGAAATGACACTCTAATCGCTGGAACCCAAAAGACATCACTCCTCGACTCCAACGAGTCGACCCACTTCATTCAGATCTTGTCACTCCTTAGAGTTTTTCTAAACCGAGAATAGTTTACTTTTCTCGTCTCGAATCGATCCAGTGAATACCTGTTCTGATTTCGAGTAAAAGCGTGGAAGGGATCGATTGTTTTAAGGAGAGCAGGTTTGTCTTGGCCTTGGAAATATCGATTCGAAGAAGAAGCTCTCGAAACAGTGAAAAGTAAAAAGTTAAAAGTAAACAGGACCCCGGTATATATAGGGGAAACGAGACCATTCGTCTCCCGGTAAAGCGTAACCGGGAATAACGGGTCTAACTCACCGATTCGAAGCAGAATCTTCGAATCCATCGCCACATGTCTAAATCGATTCGAAGTTGACCAGGTGACCTCGTCGACTCGGACTCAAATATCTACACCAGACAACTTCGAGACTTTTCCTTCGAATCCCCAGCATCAACTCGAAGCACAGCGTCGATCAACCAGTTCGAATCCCTCCTTTAGTTCGAATCCATCCGGTTTCGAATCCTTTGCCACATCGAATTCATTCCAGCGGCATCGAAACAAAGCAACATTAATTCGAGCACTCACAACTTCGACTCCATCAACTCAGAGAACATCGAATCCACGCAATATCGAGTCGAAGAGGAACAGCTTCGAATCCATCGCCAACCACTGGTGAAAATGGACGAATAGTCTCAATGTTTAAAATTGCTTGTCTACTCTTGTACCGATTCAGGAGAGGATCAGTACGAGAGGATGATCATAGATAATCATAAAAGTAGTGTTTTAACGCAAATCTCAAATCAGTCCAGGAGAGGACCGATGCAGATTTCGATAGTAAACCGAACTGACAACGACTTGCGATCACGCAACGTTAATCAAAGTCAAGATAATGCACGTATGCACGTATTTCTGACTAATGTTTGATCTTTATCATTTACAGGGATCGAATGTTCATCTCGTCATGACTCAAAAAACTGACAGCCAGTCACTATTGTACGATGGTCGATTACAGCGATACAGAATGCAACTTTCGGTAAAGCATGTCATAGCTGTCCAGTGAGAGACTGCAACTTTTCAAAGCACGTCATGTTTACACAAGACGTACTTTGGGGGGCAAATGTTATCCCGCCTTTTGGCAAGGCCGTGATACCAAGGACTTAACTAGAAAACAGTAACAGATCGTCTTGGAAGTCGGTTACACGTTAGGATCGCTACGGATATCGACGAAATTTGTCCGAGTCCGGATCGGGCTGCAATTGATAAGATATGCTAAGCAAGACCAGAGGAAATGACGTTCCAAGTTTCAGGTCAATCCGAGTTCGTATGCTCAAGATATCGTCGACAAAAGATGGAGTAGGCCACCCTTGGTTCGAATCGATTGGCCAGGGACCAGTTCGAATCCATCGAACTTCCATTTGCTTCGACTCCATCAGCTCTCCATTGCTTCGACTCCATCAGGCGGAATCAGTAGCTTCGAATCGATTGAGGCAGTCACTACGTTCGACTACATCAAGCGAGCCTTCATGTGACTTGAGTTCGAATCCACCCTCGCCTACATCATAGTTCGAATCCATCGAAGGAAGGGACCTTCGAATCCATGCATTCGAATCCCCAGGCCAAGACAAACTTCGAACCGGTCCATAGCTACGAGTCTAAGTCGATTCGAACGAGCATTAGTCTCATCGATTCGAAGGAAGAGGTCCTTCGAATCCATTACCTCGACTCCACCATCTTCGAATCCAAGTCGTGGATTCGACCCAGTCAAAGCGGAGTGCAAAGCGGACCGATTCGAAGAAAGCGCACCACGTCACCATCTTCACAAGCAGGAAGATCGATTCGAACGAATCGATTCAAGTATATCGATTCGAACGACTCCAGAATACGAAAAACACCAACTTGAATCGATCATAACTCGAGTTCTACAAGTCCAAATCCCATGAAATTTTCACAGAGGCTCAAACACATGATGAAGAACGTGCACACCAAATTTCAGCTCAATTGGACGATTTCTTGATCGATTCGAACCAAGGGTCGAATCGATCCCAAAGTGGGCCCGGGTCTCCAGATTTCGGCCATGTGGGCCCCCTGACGTACCAGAACTGGTCTCCCCACATTTTAGGCGAAATACCAGCCTCCTACACCTATAAATAGACCCCCTGGTCATTCAGAAAAAGGGTCGGAGAATTCTAAGTACTGAAGAGCGCCCAGATTCTGCCAGATCTACTCCAGAACACCGCCGCTGCTTTAGATTGACACTTAGCATTGAAATTCAGTTGTATTACATTGTTAACTACTGTAATCTTCAAGTAATCGAGCAATAAAATCATCAAACTTCATAGTGGACGTAGGCAAAACGCCGAACCACTCTAAATCGCTTGTCTTTGCAATTTACTTTCTGTTATTTGGAGTTTTTGTAAGATAATCCACAGTTTTAATTTTCATTCTTCACTTTTATCTCTTCAAAAACTTCCAAAGAGTGTTATGCCCATTTTTGGTACAAACAAGGTTGTACGCTTCAAAGGCCAAGGACATAATGTCATTGTCCAGTCTTGAACAAGCTCCCAGAGAATCTATCAAATCTTTCATGAACCGCTTCAACATAGCCTTGGCTGAAGTGGATAATGCTGAGCCTCGAATGATTCTAACTTACTTGATGCGCGCCATCGATAAAACAATTGAATTCGGAAAATGGTTGAAGATGAAGGAACCAAATTCACTTGAGAAGTTTTATAAGAAGGCTGACGAATTTATGCATTTGGAGAATCTTCCTGCACCAGCAATGGTGGTTGTGGCTGAAATTGCAAACAACAATGTGGCTGAAACTTCTAATAAGAAAGAATCTGGCGGTCAGAAGAGGGAAAATGACAGTAGGAAAGGACAGAAAGATATGAAGAAACTTCGTTACTTTAAGACTTTAGACTTTACTCCCCTAACTGATACTCCAGAAAACATATTCTTCGCAACCAAGGATGCCGTTGAATATCCCAAACCATCTGAGATGAAGCTTGGGAAAAATGATATGAATAGTGGGAGATTCTGTCGATTTCACAATCAGCCTGGCCATGACACTAATGAGTGTCGCCATTTGAAGAACTTAATTGAAGAACTGCTGCGACAGAACAAACTGCAATAGTATGTCAAGAAAAACAGAGCTGATCCGGCCTCATCCACTCAGGGCAGCGACTTCCTGCTCATCAATCTGGCTCAGGTGAAAAAGCTATGGTGCAGGATTCTGAAAGGCCTGTTATTAATGTAATCACAGGGGGTCCTCACCCAGCAGGCAGAAGTTGGGGAGAGATGGAGAGGTATGCTCATGCTTTGAGACACGCCCCGAAAGAAGAAACTGTTTTGTCTTGGAAGATGTTGTGCCTTCAAAACAGCAAAGAACTTATCACGATGACATCGTATTCAGAGTTAGAGATTCTGTAGGAATTGAGGCTACCACCATGGATCCTTTGGTAATAAC
This sequence comes from Allium fistulosum, assembly GCA_030737815.1. Taxonomy (NCBI): domain Eukaryota; kingdom Viridiplantae; phylum Streptophyta; class Magnoliopsida; order Asparagales; family Amaryllidaceae; genus Allium; species Allium fistulosum. The sequence goes on along the minus strand of CM060907.1, from coordinate 414,095,532 downwards.
CACCGGTATCGGACCAGCTATTGTGAGAAGAGTGCTTGTTGATTGCAGCGCTTCTTGTAATATCCTCTTCAAAAAGACATTTGACCAAATGAAAATTCCGATGGCTGATGATTAAGCTTCTTCACAAAAAATTGTTGGGTTCACTGGGGAACCAAAACAGCCCATCGGAACCGTCGACTTATTTGTAGAACTTGGTGAAGGGGAAAGAAAAGTGGTCCATAAGCAAACTATTGTCATTGTTGATGAATTTTCTGCTTATAACGCCTTCTTGGGACGGCCAACTCTTGCTGCATTCAAAGCTATTCTCGCCCCGTGGTGCCTAACTATGAAATTCCCCACTGATAACGGCGTTGGTGTTTTGAAAGGGGACCAGAATGCTAGGTGGGAATGTTATCTTATAGAGTTGCGGGAGGCAAAGAAGAGAGAGATGGGAAAGGGTGCGGCAGCTCCGCTCCGCATCAAAGAACCCACCTTGTAGCATTTACGGGGTGGACCCTGCACTGTTGAGCATAGTGATGCGTGAAAAGAAATTGATCCCAGAAAGACCAGTGCATGGGAGAATAGAGTGGTGCCAGTAGAAGTAACGGTGCCAATACCTGTTGACCAAAAAGATCCAAACAAGGTTCTAAATGTGGGTTCACAACTCGATGCGACAGTTCAGAATATGCTAATATCATTCTTGAAAGCAAACGTGGATGTATTCGCTTGGAGTCATGCTGACATGTGTGGAATATCTCCAAAAATCGCAGTACATGCTTTAAATATTGATCCGAAATTCACACCCGTAAAGTAGAAAAGAAGAACCCAGGGTCCTGAAAGGTCAACAACATTGAAAGAAGAAGTAGATCAACTCATCGAAAATGGCTTCATCAGAGAATCCACTTATCCAAATTGTGTGTCTAATCCAGTGTTGGTTAAAAAAGCAAATGGAAAGTGGAGAGTATGCATCGACTTTTCAGACTTGAACAAAGCATGCCCCAAGGATTGTTTCCCGTTATCCAGGATTAATCAGTTGGTGGATGGAATAATTGGGCACGAATTATTGTCTTTTATGGATGCTTACTCAGGATACAATCAAATCATGATGCATGAGCCAGATCAGGAGGACACGAGCTTCATCACCGATGTTGGTCTTTACTACTACAAAGTCATGCCCTTCGGACTAAAGAACGCTGGGGCAACTTATGAAAGACTCGTTAATGCCATGTTCAAGCCTCAAATTGGCAAGACTATGGAAGTGTACGTTGATGATATGTTAGTGAAATCGAAGAAGGCAGTAGACCACATGGACCATTTGGCAGAAATGTTCGCGATCCTCCGAAAGTATGGGATGAAGTTGAATCCTCTAAAATGTTCATTCGGGGTTGAGTCCGGAAAATTCTTAGGTTTCATTGTGAGTGCTAGGGGCATTGAAGATAATCCTGCTCAGATCACTGCCTTAAGAGAAGTCAAACCCCCTAGAACAAAGAAGGAATTGCAAAGCCTCAATGGGAAAGTCGCTGCTTTGAGTCGATTTATTTCCAAAGCCACAGATAAGTGCATTCCCTTCTTTGATGCTCTGAAGAAAGGAAAGAAGAATTTCGAATGGACTCCTGAATGTCAAAAAGCTTTTGATGAGCTGATTCATCATATGGAAACGCCTCCAGTACTTTCTAAGCCCAACAATGGTGAAGATCTATTCATATACTTAGCAGTTTCATCTCATGCTCCTAGTGCAGTGTTAGTACGAGAAGACACAAAAGTTCAACGTCCAGTTTATTACATCAGCAAAAGATTCACTGGGGCAGAGATGAATTATTCAAAGTTAGAAAAGCTCGCCTATTGTCTATTGATCGCATCCAGAAAGCTGAGGCCATATTTCCAGGCTCATCCTATTAAAGTCCTCACTGATCAACCTCTAAAGCAAGTCCTATTTCGCCCTGAGACTTCGGGTCGTCTTCTGAAGTGGAATATTGAACTCAGTCAATATGATATCACCTACCATCCTCGAAGAGCAATCAATGGACAAGCTTTAGCAGATTTCATTGCAGAATGCACAGATAAAGGTGGTAGTGAGGAAGAGGTAACTGATGACATTCCGATCCGATGGAAATTATATGTTGATGGTGCAAGAAATGACTACTGTTCCGGAGCTGGGTTGTGCTTGAAACCTCCGATAGGCGGTCATTGTGTTATGCATTGAGATTAGAATTCCCTTCGACAAATAATGAAGCTGAATACGAAGCTCTTATCGCTGGTCTGAGGATTGCTAAAGAACTGAACATCAAAGTATTGCAGATTTTTAGTGATTCCCAGCTTATTGTATGCCAAGTCAAGAAAGAGTTTCAGACTAAAGGGGGAAATCTGCCTGCTTACTTGTCAAAGGCCTAGGAGCTTCTCGATGCTTTTGATCATTATACCATAAGCCATATACCCCGGGAAGAGAACATGAAGGCAGATTCTCTCGCGAAGTACTCAATCTCTGGCGAAGCTCAATTATTGGTCCCTGTAGAAGTCTTGACAGCTCCAAGTATTGATGAGATGGATATTGACTGGATCATGGCTGTATCTCAAGAACAACAGTCGTGGATGACCCCTATCAAGGAATATCTACTCAACGACTCCTTGCCAGAAGACTCAATAGAGCGCCAGAAGCTGTTAAGAAAAGCTCCGAGATATGTAATTAAGGGCGACCATTTGTACAGATGAGGATTCTCGATGCCATTCCTCCGATGTGTAACCAAAGAAGAGGCTAAGACAATTTTGGCTGAGGTGCATGGAGGAGAGTGTGGGGATCATTAAGGTGGCCAAACTCTTGCAAAGAAAATTCTCCGCTATGGGTATTTTTGGCCGGATATTAATCGAGATGCTGCTAGTTACTCCTGAAAGTGTGACAGATGCCAGAGATTTGCAAAAATATAAAGAGCACCTTCCACCGTGCTAACACAGATGGTCAGTCCATGGCTATTCGCCATTTGGGGAATAGATCTCATTAGGCCTATGCTGATTGCTAGATCCAGAATCAAATATGCCATTGTTGCTGTTGATTATTTCACTAAATGGGCTGAAGCTGAACCATTGGCTACTATTACCTCTGAAAAGATGATAAATTTTGTGACTAAAAATATCATTTGCAGGTACGGTGTGCTTCAGAAGATAATAACAGACAATGGTACCCAATTCGAAAACGAAGAATTCCAAGAATTTTGCAGGTGATTCAAGGTTCGAAAAAGCTTCTCAGCAGTGGCTCATCCGCAGGCAAATGGGCAAGTGGAAGCAGTGAACAAAATCATCAAATCAACCATCAAAAAGCAACTGGAAAAAGCAAAAGGGGGTTGGGTTGATAAGCTGCCACTAGCAATATGGGCATATATGACAACCCACAAAACTGCGACTGGGCACACTCCATTCTCATTGGCATATGGATCAGAAGCAATGATTCCAATGGAAATAGAGGTCCCCTCACACAGGAGAATTCATTTCAACCAAGCTGAAAATGAAAAGCTGCAACTTGAAGCACTTGACTTGCTTTATGAAAGAAGGAAAGAAGCTGAACTCAGAGTTGCAGCTCAACAGCAAAGGATAGCCAGACACTTCAATTCTAAAGTTCGTCAACACAACTTTGAAATTGGGGATCTAGTCTTGAAAAGGATCATGACAGCAACAGGAGTGTTTGGGCCAAACTGGGAAGGGCTGTATGTCATAGGCCAAAAACTTCTTGATGGCACTTTCAAACATACAACTGTCGAAGGAGATCCAATCCCGAGAGCCTGGAATAGCAACCACTTGCATCCATATTTTACTTAAAAGCTATGCTTAAATTTGTAAAATAATTCTGGATGTATCATTCTTGTATTGTAAGCCATTGTAAAATCAGTGTGACTCGGCAATAAGAACTATAAAGTGGATGTAGGCCCAATTCTTGGCCGAACCACTATAAATCTTGTGTCTTTTACTACTGTAAAATGCCTGTCTCATTTTGATGTGCAGATATCTTAAATATGTTGCTAAAATATTGATTTAATATTGCAGGCAATCAAAGCAAAGCTTACCTATTCAACACATCACAAACCCAAGCGATTCCATAAATCACTCAACAAACAAATGTCAAACCACAAAAATTCCAGATTCAATTCTTACATAAGAAGTACTTCTCACAAATGGTTTGTGATTCCACCAAAAGGGCACCTTCCAAAAGTGAAGGTTCCAGGACCTTGCTAACTGATCGAGATCGTTTGTGCAAACAAACATCCGATTAAGTAGTTTGTGTCTGCCCCGTGGATTCATGTAACAAAGAAGTGCGCTTCTCTGGAAGAATCAAACAACCTGTAAAAGGAAGGAACATGTATTCAAAAGTGATAACAAGGGATCGCTGAGGAACATATGATGAAAAGATATTGGCGAGCAGACAAAAAACAGCCAAAATGGAATCTTGTCTCTCAACCAAAAAGGTTGGTGGAACCACCGAAGGGGCACCTTCCCAAAGTGAAGGCACCGGGCCCTTGTTGCTTAATTGTGATCGTGTGTGCAAACAAACATCCAGTTAGGTGGCTTGCGTCCGACCCGTGGAACCACTTAACTATGAGACGCAACCTTCCTGGCAGACAACTCAAAGCCCTATCCGGAGGCACAATTTAAAGCCCTCCAACGAGGCATGCTGTAAAATGAAATGTTTTTCTCAACCAAAAAGGTTGGTGGTACCACCGAAGGGGCACCTTACCAAAGCAAAGGCCCCGGGCCCTTGCTAGTTAATTGCGATCGTTTGTGCATGAACATCCAATTAAGAGGCTTGCATCCGCCCCGTGGATCCATTTGACTGTGAGAAATAACTTTCAGGAAAACAAATAAAGCCGTCTTCATAGGCACTCTTCTACTCTTATGGGAACGATCTTCCCCAAAAAATTTGAAGTGCAAAATAAAGCCCTCCAACGAGGCACGTTGTAAAATGAAATGTTTTTCTCAACCAAAAAGGTTGGTGGTACCACCGAAGGGGCACCTTCCCAAAGCGAAGGCACCTGGCCCTTGGTGCTTAATTATGATTGTCTGTGCAAACAAACATCCAATTAAGCGGCTTGCGTCCGCCTCGTGGATCCATTTAACTGTGAGAAATAACTTTCAAGCAAAACTAAAAGCCCTCTAACGAGGCACAAGCCCTCTTCGGAGGCACAACTCTTCGGAGGAGCCCTCTTCGGAGGCAAAAGACCTCTAACGAGGCAAAAGCCCTCTAACGAGGCACAAGCCCTCTTCGGAGGCACAACTCTTCGTAGGAGCCCTCTTCGGAGGCAAAAGACCTCCAACGAGGCAAAAGCCATCTAATGAGGCACAAGCTCTCTTTGGAGGCACAACTCTTCGGAGGAGCCCTCTTCGGAGGCAAAAGACCTCCAACGAGGCAAAAGACCTCTAATGACGCACAAGCCCTCTTCGGAGGCACAACTCTTCCGAGGAGCCCTCTTCGGAGGCACAAGTCCTCTCCCGAGGCACAACATAAAAGCCCTCTCCCGAGGCACAATAAAAAGCCCTCTTCGGAGGCACAAGCCCTCTTCGGAGGCACATTCCTACCCTCAATGGTGAAATGCTAAACAAAGCCCTCTAAAGAAAAATAATAATAAATAAAAAGTTTTCTTCAGAAGCCCGCTTCACTACAAAGAGTAATCCACTTTTCAGAAAATAAAAGTGGCCATCTCTGAAAGTTGAAGTGTGTTAATTCTTTTTAAAAAGAAAAAGAAAAGGAAGAAAACTTCTCCAATACAAGGCACACTCCGCTAAAGCAGAATAATATTTCCTCAAAACGGAAGAGTTATTCTCTAAATCGAGAATACAAACCTTTTCAAAATGGAGAAGATTGCAATAAGCTGTGGTATGGGGGCAATATAATACAGCTACATCAATGAAAACAACGCTGAAGTAGCATACCACTAGCTCATTGCAATATCATACAAAGAAAATGAAGAAACTTGTGTAAAAACAAGGAATAAATGCATTCTCAAGTACAAACAAAAATTGTACAAGCAAAAATAGTCATTTTATTCCATACTATAAAATTGTTTTCACATGTGTAGGTTTCAAAAAGCGGGGGTCGGTACCCGCACAAATCTTGGTCGATACAAGCCTTTAGACAAAAGGCAAAATAGCAAAACAAGAAAGGTAGAACCAAACTCATTTCTTCTTCCTCCCGCCGCCTTTGGAGCCTTCACCTGGTTTAATGACTAACTTCGCAGGCCGGCTTGGACGAGTCACGGAAGAAGGAGAAAGAGGTGCAACTGGGTCTTCTTCTGCTTTCTCATCATCAGACGGAGCGTCTTTCTTCTTCTTTGAAATTGCATGCTTCTTCCTCCACTTTGAAGAAGATTCGACGCTTGGAGAGACGAGATCAATCAGCTTTGTATCGTCATCAGAAAACTTCTCCGGGGTTCTCTCACCCTCTTCAAGTCCTTCAGTCTTCTGCTCTTGCGAAGCAGCAGGGTCGTCCAAGTCTTGGGGAGCTCCTATCTGTTCTTCTTGTGACCCTGGTTGAGAAGAAGAAGGAGGAGTAACTTGAAGAGGTGAAGGAACAGCAGCTGGGGAGGCGAAGCTGGTACAGCACTTGTTATTTTCTCTATAGAAGAAGAAAAGTTAAAAACATTAGTATTTCCCGCAAAGAGAGGAGATGGTGGCACATCAAGGCTTAAGTAATAGGCAAAAAGTTCATCAAGCTCAGGTGAAGCAAACGAGCAGTCCACTTGAGCCAGATCGGAATTGAAGTTACCTGGAGAGCTTGGTTTGATCACTTAGATTTCATAATCCTGGGCTTCAGTACTTTCTTGGGCCTCTTCTTCAGTGTGAGCAGTTTTAGTTTGGATTTCGGCTTTTGCCGGAGGTGGAGAATGAGAGCTAGAGCCAATGGTATCTGGGTCAACCGAAGCCGAAGGACGAGTGGGGTCGGCTAAAGGCGCCTTCTCCAGATGCTCTCCTCCTACTGCTTCGGCTCTCTCCCTGGCAAGCTGTTCTTTCCCTCTAGCAAGGGCAGCACGACCCTCGTCGTCCAAATAACAAGCCTCCGGGTCCTCCTCCACATAGCCAGCATCTTTATACATTTCAATTACTGCCTCCCACACTTCAGCCAATGTGATCTCATACTTCGGGCACAAGAAAGAGAGACTGCCTTTCCCTAAGACGCTAAGAACGCAAAACTCAAAAAGAGTGGAGCTGATGTTGGCCTTGGTTGTTTCGTGCGATTCTTCAGCAGCCGCTTTTCCGGCAATGGCCTCATCACGCTCCTTTTCCGCTTTTGAAAGTTGAGCTTTTAACATGGTAATCTCCAAGTCTTGGGAGCTGACTTTTTCCCGCAGCTGGACGGTATCGTTGCGGTATTTTTCAACAACATGTTGTTCCGCTTCAAGTTTTGCTTCAACATCTCGCTGAGCAGCGTGAGCATCTCGAACTTGCTTCTGGAGCAACTCTTCCTTTTGTGTATAGGAAGTGGAAGAGGTGGCGAGCTCATCTTTGAGTTTCTTAACTTTAGCCTCAAGCTCCTCATTGAAAGCAGTGATGCTCTTCATCTCTGTATCGTGTTGGTCAAGAATTTTCTGCCACTCAGATTTATCATTTTCCATAGTCAGCATAGCTTCAAGATTTAAGCGATTTATTCTTTGAAGTTCATCGACCAGTTTTCGCCAGCTGGACATTCTTTCGATATCGAGCTTTACACCATCAAGATTTCTCAGCATGGCTTGTTTGTCGATCGGTACCAAATCCAAATCAAAACGCACTCCTTTCAAGCACCAGTTCGAAAACCGGCTTTGGAGTGTAGTCGGAGGCTTCTCGACTTGATAAGGAGGCCTGCTGATGATTGACTGAATATCAGTTCTTTTGAGTGCAGGAGAGCGGGAAGGAATATCTAAAGAGACAAAAGCAGCGGGCAGTTCAGATGAAGATTTGTCGTCAAGTTTGGCCCGCTTGCTTGGATCCTCGGTTATGTGACTCTTTCCCCCGTCATCGTGAGATTTTCTTTTATGAGAATCGTCATCTCTTTGAGAGGAGTCATGGCGATCATCTTTTCTTCCATATCGCTCCTCATAAGCCTGGCTCTCACGAGCTTTCCTGGCCGCTCGTTCCTCATCAGTTTCCCTTGGGGCAGAGAGATAGCGCCAGGAATCATAAAAGTCACGATTTCCATAGCGCATAAAATCATCATAATACGAGCCGCTTTGTCCCATTGGAGAATCTGAAAATGAAAAAGAGATAGAATTTAGAAATCTCCAGAAAAAGGAAGTTAAGTGCAAGTAACTACTAAAAATCCTAAGTGTGTGTGGCGTGCCAACTACGTGCATCAAGCTACAAACCACTCTTCAGCTTAGGAGTGATGTTGGCTTTTGCAATAGGGGTCAACTCTTGAGTTGACGGAAGTGGTCGCAAGACGAATGTTGCTTCAACCGATGGAGAGACAAGCTTGGAAGCGATGGTATCATCTTTAAAAAGCTCTTGAGAAGTCTCCATAAAATTGCTTAACCCCTCGAAGATGTTGTCACCATCATGCCCAGTCGAGTGAGTCATGCCAGAAGTTCCTTCTCCAACATGCTTAGCACTTTTTGTGGCAGAACTTTCCTTCTCCGTCCGCTCATCAACTTCCGTGGCGACCTTCCCGGGATGTTGAGGGAGTTCCTCTTCTTCGATAACCGGGATTGGCTTAAACTTGCCGGAAAACTCTTCACCCTCAGCAGAACCGGAGAATTTTATCAATGAAGCCTCTCCAACAAGTTCTTTCGATGCAAGTTCTTTTGTGGGGGCTGGGGCATCAGATGTTTCCGGTTGAGAAGTGGGGGCATCGCGAAGCTGAAGGGATCGGGAAGGATGTAAAACGCCAAATTGATGTTGAAGTTCATCTTTCACAAGATATTTGATACTCCTCTCTTCGGCGGCAACAGCGCTTAGCCTTTCAAAAGTTGGCTTGTGGTTGGAGTCTTTAGAAAGAAGACAAAGTGCTGTAAAAGTAAAGGATGAAGTTAGTACTTAACAACTCAGATCTTGAAAAGCTCAAGAACGGAAAGTATAGAGATAGACCAGCTTACTTCCTACTCTCCAAATGGCGTAGAATCCCGGGGGACAGCGAACAAAGAAAAATTGATTCAAAAACCCATGGGTGCTTTCAGGAAGATCAGCAATTAGTTTACGGTTCCTGGCGCTCCTCACAAGTACAATAGAAGGATGATCCTTATTCTTCGTAAACGTGCACAAATAACAAATCTCTTCAAAGCTCGGAAGACGGTCGAGTGTCCTCCTAAATAGTACACACAGTCCCATCAAGATGGCGTAGCCATTGGGATGCAACTGGAAAGAAGAGATAGTTAATCGGAGATGGAGCTGTCGAAGAAAATTGTTAAAGGGAGGAATAGCTCCACTTGAGCACATCTGACGATTAACTGCGATAAAACCAAGAGGTGGCCTGTCAGCAGTATCGTTTACCCCGGGAAGCAAAGCGTCCGCTTTGGCAATACCAAACTGAGCACATAATTGACTGAACACCCGTTGATTCAGAGTGGTTTAAGTTCTTTCCGGGGGATTATCCAAGAGATTAGCTATTGGGAAGACCTCTCCAGCTTGTTCTACTATCTCTTCTTGTTGAGAAGTCATTCTACACAAGGAACAGGACATTCAAATATGAAGGTGCACGTTTCCTAAAAGCGTGTGAAGTGTTGTGCAAAGCTACTGAAATAACAAGTAAATAAAATAAAACTTGAAATAGTACTGATTGATACACGTCAATTTAGGAAGTTTCAAGGCTTGTTATTAGATCAAAGTTAAGTGTAGTATCAATGCAGATAATATTTAGCAATGAGCAGTTATAGCTGTATACATTTTGCATTGATACTTCATTTAAATCAGTCGATTCACATCACTTCATCTTTAATCAGATTCATACTATTTTACTGAAGTAAAATATCGTTTCTTTGATCTAATCCATCACTCGATGGGGACAGTCGATGATGAGTATATTCGTCCCATTAGTCTGCAAATGTTGTGTTTAATAGGTTGATTAGTATTAAAGTTAATGTAATCTGTAAAGAAATGCAACAAGTTCAGGCAGGTCATCTCGGCAGTTCAAGTTGAGAATTCAAGTTAAATGCTGTAAATTTTTGCAAGTAGACAGGCTATAGCGACTTAGCATAGGTCGAAGCTTCTTTAAGTCGCACTGTTCAAGTCAAAGAATTCAAGGCATGAAACTTCAGGTCAAGGTAGTGCAAATTTGTCTATGTAATAGCTCGTTCAGGTGTAACCACGACCTTAACTTTATATCGCAAAGAGTTAGGTCGCTGATTTGAGTTAGGTCGCTGATTTGTTAAGTCGCTCGGCTTCCCTTAAGTCACGAGGGTTCTTAGGTCGTTCGATTCACTAGGTCGCTCCTGAAGTAGCTCGGCGATATCGAGCTATCTTCCATTAAAAAACCTAAGTCCTATTCTCCATTCACATTCTTCCATGCGTCCACTACCCTTTGCATCACTCAAAGTACCACGGCGTAACCCGCTATCCACTAACCCGTTAACCTCACATCTCCTCGTCTTCTCCAAACACCTAAAACGCCATTATCTCCTCCAAATTTCCAGAAATCATTACTGACTCCACAAATTCAAATATAACTATGTGAAACCCTAAGCTGATTCATTCTCAAAGCAATCACCAACGATTCGACGAGAATTAGAGGGTGATTCAAAGTATAATCTTACGACATGGTAACGAAAATTGTATGGAGATGAATATGGGGGAATCGATGGTAAACGCGGCGAATAGATGATCGTAAGTACCTAAATTCACTGTTGGAATCGACGATAGGAGATGAAAAAGTGAAGATTTCGTGTTAATCTTTGAGCTCGAATGCAGCAATGGCAGCAGGGTGTAAGCAATAGAGTGAATAGGACGAAGCTAGTTAAATAACTTATAGGCAGGAAAGGAGGAATTCGAATCGGCCTAAAACGACCTAACAACTCAAGCGGCTCACGACCTAACAGTTCCAGTGACTCACGACTTAGCAACTCAGATGGCACGAGTTAAAAAGTGTCGAAGCACACGACCTATTACCTAGGCATATACTTCGAGGGGCAAGTGTTAACACCGCTTTTTCAACGACCTAGCACTCAGCGACGTAACGACTTAGCGAGCTAAGAGACCCACCGGCTCAGCGATCTACAAGCTAGCGACCTAACAAGATAAGCAAGCTAGCGACCTAACAAGATAAGAAGGCTGCGACCTAACACCAGAAAATATCCTGCGACCTAACAAGTTAGCGACCTAGCGACCTAACGAGTTAGCGACCTAGCGATTCAGGAGAAGGGAATGACTTAACATGCCTCGGAGTAAAGCCACACGACCTGCCTCTTCTATTAGGTCGCTCACGACCTAATCCGACCAAGATAACTTCTGTATTTACAACATTAGGTCGCTCACACTCAGTATCTCACCCAGAATGGCTCCACTAAATCGCCAACGACTTAAGCTAACTTGGGATGACCCTTAGGTCGCTCGCAACCTACGACCTACGACCTACCTCCAGATTTTCCCTATAAATACCCTGCCTACTCCATATTTAAGGGGGGCTTTTCGAGATTTTGAAGCGCCGAAACTCTGCTGCATTCACGACCTCTACAACTCCTCTACTACCAAAAACATTCCAAACTACCTAAAGAGAAGATCGGCTACATTCAAGATGGATCCCAGAATCTCTTTTGCATTGTAGTGTTGCTTACTTGTATCGATTGTTGAGTAATCGAAGGAATTCTTGTAAAACTTGTTATCGAACCTGTGATAAAGAAGATAAAGTGGACGTAGGCTTGATTTTGAGCCGAACCACTATAAAACTGCTGTCTCTCTACTTTTCTGCTATTCTCTGCTTATTTATCGTTCCCGTGCCAACGGGTGGTGCTTTCACTTTACTAATACTCACACCGGGGTGTTAGCGTTCGATTTTTATGTTAACAACCTGCAACCATTCATCACAGAACAAAGGCTAAAGAAAAGGAATTCAAACCAAACCTTTCGAAGGAGTCAGAAGGATGCAATCAACAATTTATAGTAGTCCCCAACCTTTCAGAGGGGGCGAAAGGTTTCATCTCTCAACATTTAAAGAGTTTTTACCTTCCAAAGAGAGTGGAGAAGTCCAAGAAAGAGCAAGAAACTCTATAATGAACTTTTTGAAAGCATGGAAAGCCTTTTGAACCGGTCAGAAGACATACCAAATACTATTCGACAATGTCGAAAGGTTTATGAAGAAGGCAACATTCATAAAGATTGGAAGACAACCCTTCGACAACATTAAAGGGAAGTACGGCTCTCGACAACAATCAAGTGAAAGAGAAACCTTCCGATAAGGTCAAAGGGTGCACAATAATCAAGTGAGAGGGAAACCTTCCAACAAGGTCGAAGGGTTCACAGTAGCATATAGAAGGCAAACATTTCGACAAAGTCTAATGGTTGATGAAGGCATAAAGGAGATCAAACCATTAAGCAGTGACGAAGGGTCTATATTGACATGCGAATGGCAAACCTTTCGACAAAGTTGAAAGGTTTGAAACTGCATATTAAAAGGTGACCTTTCGACCCAGTCGACAACATAAAGCAGAAAGGTGGGCCGCTTGCATCTATAAATAAGACCCAAGTGGTCCAGTTTTGGGATAAGATTCTTCCCGTGTTGCACTCATTCTACAACTTCTGCTTCTACTCATTAAGTGTGTAATCCTAATTTAGAAATCAAATAGGGATTCACTTCGTAAACTTTGTATTAAGCTTCGTCATGAGAAAATAAAGTGGATTATGGCTTTCGATCAACTTTGAATTTAGAGATGATCGTGATCAGGCGTTAACTCGATATTAACGGCCGATCATACATGATTTATTTCTTAACTTCTTTGTTCATTCGGAGTATATGTTATGAAATCATCATGGGATATCACCACGGGTTCTATTTCCTTATATATGAAATTCATGGAAAATACAACTTGTGAATCAATAATTATGTGATGTCAAATCCCAGATATGGTTTCATGACATATCATATCAACTCTTATTTTTATCTAAACACGATCGAATGGTACATACTTTTCGAAGGGATTCCACAAGAGAAATATCTACCCGAAATATGGAAAGCAATAAAGAAATATAAAATAGTGTATGCATCTCCTTTCGTCAAGGTCGAAAGGTCTGGAATATCACCCTTCGACGTGATCGAAAGGAGGTGAAAGATATTGATGATCGACTGCTTTCAGCCTACAAGGGAGATAATACTCGATAAAGTGATAATGTTGAAAGCTATATATAGGTGAATAGCTTCAAGAGACAATTACTATTATGAGAACCTAGTCAGAAGTTTGAAGTAGCCTCATGACCTTTCGACAAGGTCGAAAGGTTTGATAATCTTCTATTATCCCAGCTATGATGAAAGGTTAGGATGAAACCATAGCCCATCGACATGGTCGATGGGTTAGTTAACCTTCTACTATGCTATCCAAGTCAGTAAAGGCTGAAACGGCTTCCTCAACCTTTCGACAATGTCGAAAGGTTTGGAAATTTGTTACTCATTTCGATCAGTTCATCTTAGTTGAAAGTTAGAGCTATCACCTCAAATCATTTCGACTTAGTTATTCGATTCGAAAGATATGCCTTAAATGACATGAATCCCCTCAACCACATGGTTGTGTCCACATAAAATAATCTTATATAAAACATTGTGGATGTTTACAAGTTATCTTGTTAACATTTTTGGCGCTAGAAGGAGGGCTCGAAACACCGCCTTTGTTATCTTAATATAACTAATTGTGGAAATTGGGTTTACTGTAGGAAAATGAATTCAAAAGGACTTTCCACCTTAAACGAAAGGGCCGAACATGCAACTTTGTTATAAGAAAATGTTTCACCATCTTTCAACCCTATGAATGGGGAACAAGGGCAGTCATCCGCACCAGCTCAACCAATTCCACCACCGGCTCAAATTCAACTGTCTCGGCAATTAGCTTCAGCCCAGAATCTCCAACAAAAGGATCATATTGCTAAAATTACACACATAGAGCGGCAAATGATGGAGATGAAGAATCTCCTAGTAGAAGTTCTTTCCTGCAAGTCATCCATGAAAGCGGCCACAGCAAGGGAGGAAGTTGTCTCTCTTAGGAGAGACTTGAAAATCAACACTAATGTCTCGAAAAGTAAAACTAACATTTCCCTAAAGAAGGATCGTCTTCTACTAAAGGAAAACTATCATGGAAGGATCTAAGAGGAAGACAAAGACTGTTCTGCAAGCTCTACCTCAGATGGATACAAACCAAATAGGAAAGACTATTTGAACAATGAAGCTTACCTCAAAGGCATGGCAGAGAAGGCCGTGAAGGACCTGTTGAATACTAAGTGTAAGAGAATAGTAGACGAGAGAATTAATGATAATGAGAGGGTTGCCTCTTTCATTAATGAGATAATGAAATCACCCATTCCCTCCCGCATGATGGTTCCTACAATGAAATATCATGGTACATCCGATCTCGATGACCATTTGATGGCATTCGATAGTCAAATGGATTTATACAATGCTTCTGGTGCCGTTAGGTGCCACCTTTTTCCAGTTACATTTCAAGGAGCTACTGCTAAGTGGTGCCGGCAGTATCAAGAGAGCATAATCTATTCTTGGAAATAATTCTCTTATGAGTTCTTGGCTCAGTTTTGCATCTTCAAAGACCCATCAATGGACTATACAGTGCTCGCCAATATACGACAGAATCATGGCGAGTCATTGGTAGATTACTTGAAGAGGTTTAACGCTGAAGCTTTGAAAGCTAAGGGAATGAACGACTAGGACAAACTTATTGCTGTTCATTCAGGCCTTATAGTCAATTCTCCTTTCTGGAAGGAATTATTCATCCATGGTTGCCGAGACTTGCAAGATTTTCATTTTCAGACCAACAAGTTCATCCGAATGGACGAATTGTACTATCCTAAGAAGAAATCTAATCAGGGGAGGGATAGTGGAAAATTAAGCTCAGACATGATTCACAAAAAGTCTAGATGGGAATATAGTAATGCCAACGTGGTAGAATTAATAGACCGATCTCCTACATTTATGCCATGACTCAAGACAAGATCAATATCCCGACCTCGTTCAGAGCTCGAAATTATCCGGGGCAAAAGAAAGAAGATATCCACTATGCCTATCACAAGGCAAACGATCACATGACCAATGAGTGTAAACTGCTAGCAGGGATAAACCAGAAATTAATTCGAGAAGGAAATCTAAAGAAGTTTGTGAAAAACCCACAACAAACCTCCTTGCCAGAGACCAAGAAAAGAAAACCAACCGTTACCACTGTTAATATGATTGAAGATGACGATCCATTGAACCTGAGTCCATCCCAAAACTAAATCGACGTTATATATGGAGGACAGTATCCTGTGGGCAGAAGTCAGAATGCCAGGAATAGATACATTTGTGAAGCTAGAAAGGGTATATTTTCTGTGCAAGAAGAACCACCGCTCAAGAACCCAAAATATAATATCAACATGCACACATTGGTGATTAGCCATCTCCCCCACTACATTACAAGGTTCTCGGATATAGGTCATGGTCATTCTAGCAAGCTTAGGTTTTAGTCTTCAAACGAACCTCTCATTCCTTCTAACGTCAGTGTTAACCATAGCATACCCATACCGAGATAGCTCACCAAACTTAGTAGCATACTCGATCACTAACATTTCTCCTTGAGCTAAATCCATAAACTTCCTCATCAATGTAGACATAGCAACCTCAGACAGAAACCTCTGCTCAAACCTTAACTTGAAATCAGCCCAAGTTAGCTCTTCCTCCAGAACTCCGGTAGTCACACTATTCCACCAATGAAGCGCTGACCCTTGCAACTGCCTAGAGGCTAGCCTTCTCTTTTTCTCATCATCCAAGCCTAGATCAGTACAAATCCTTTCATAGTGCAAAAGTCAATTCTCAACTTCAACAGCATCCTCCATTCCAATAAACAGCTTTCCACCCAAAATGGTGTAGTCTTTGCTTAGCTTAGCATAGTTATTCCCAATTGGAGCCACAAGATTAGCTCCTCCAACATTACCATGAACTCCAGCTTGCAAATGATTGGCTAACAACTGATACACAATCCCCACATCTATTGGCAGATTTCCAACACCTTCATTGGCTTCACCATTTAATTAGCATTAGCTTGTCGACCTTGAATCCTCCAGGTATTAGGTCGAGCATTTCCGTTGGTTGTGGTGCTTCCTCAACTTAGATTTCTTCTTCTGTTTCCTGCTTCCATATCTTCTTTCTCATAAATCTACATACGAGCCTTAGTAGGATACAGAAGAACGGTCTAAGAGAGAGGGGAACACATACTTATATATATAAATATATATATATAAATATAAATACAAATATATATATATATATATATATATATATATATATATATCAAATACAAGCACGTTACTATAGCGTTAACCCAAACCCCGATCATATTTTCAAATTCATTGGATTATGTTTGAAAATATTTTTGGTTTAAATTTCTTTTCAAGTTTCATAAACCTATGCCTAGATACCAACTTTTAACATCCCCCTACTTGGAGGCTGACGCATCGGATGATTCTAAACGATCTTCAATCGAGGAAAGTAGCAATCTGTGGATTGATAGATACTGAAATGCCCGAACTCGTTGATCCGAAGATACCGAACTCTAGCTATCTCTGACTCATTGATCCGAAGATACCGAGAAAGAGATCTACGATTTTTCAACGTTGATCTTGCGCACAAGATTCCGTGAATCGGCTTCAGCAAACGATGATTCGAGCGCACTCGAATGACGTAAGTGGAGATAGGAGATACACTCGACTACCAATTGAAATTGAAAGCACAAAGCTAACAAAAGAGAATTTTATTCAATATTCAACAACCTTTTACAAATGAGACTCACGGCCTATTTATAGGCGTTTTACAACTCACACGAAATTACAACAAAAATTTACGTCTCCTAAGTCGGTTCCGACTTAACAAAGATTCCGACTCAACATAAGTCGTACACGACTTACAACTCTACAGAATACAGACCATACGACTTACAACAGACGACATATGGAAACAGACGACTTACGACTTATAACAGTTGCGACTTAAAATACTCCGACTTATGACACCTCCAAAGCATACGACTTATTACAAACAGAACCACTTAAGTCGTTGCCGACTTAACAACTCTACGCGACCCAACTAGTAACGACTTAAGAATAGCGGTCCAGATTAACTCGTCATAAAGATCAACGGCAACAGCTTCAGCGATTTAAAACATGCGGCGTCCCAGATTTATGACTTAAGAAATCCACGATCGAGATTAACTCGACAGAGGAATCAACAGCTCAGGCTTCTGCAACCTAAGATGGTACGACTTAACTAAGTCGTAACTCAGTTCCGACTTATTGTTTGACTATTTAAGTCGTTTACGACCTATTACTTCAACAGTTTGCTTTGCCTTCTCTCTGAGTAACTCGGTAGGTCGTCTTGGCGACTTAAGTTCTTTGATAACCTGTACCTCTTCACGAGTTAGGTCTTCCACTCTCTTAAGTCGGTCACGACTTAAGTCCCCCATTATATTAAGTCGGTCACGACTTACGCTTATGTCTTCTGCTTCCTTGAGTCGGTCACGACTCATGCCTTGAACTTTGTTAAGTCGGTCACGACTCATTTCCATCATGTTAAGTCGGTCGCGACTTATAGCTTCATTTTCCTTAAGTCGGTGACGACTTAGTACTTGGCCTTCATCATCCTCCCCAGGTTGAGAAAAATTCGTCCTCGAATTTGCACTTTCTTCCCCCGTAATACTCTCATCCCCGTGATATGGTACGAGATGCTTAACATTGAATACGTCAGACGTATACACATCATCTGGTAGTTTCAATTTATAAGCATTTTCATTGATTCTCTTTAAAATTTCCACTGGACCAATCTTTCGTGCTTTCAATTTATTGTAAGTGCCTACTGGAAAACGATCTTTTGTTAACACTGCATAAACCAAATCACCTTCATGAAATTCAACACTCCTTCGTTTCAAATCTGCAGATTGTTTATACTTCTCATTTTCTTTCTCCAATCGTTCTTGAACGATTTTATGACATTCCATCAGCCCCTCGACAAAATCAGCAGCTTTTTTAACTGTCTTCTTTGATTGTGGTACTACCGTTAGATCCAACGGTCCCTTCGGTAAACTTGAATATACTATCTGAAATGGACTGAACCCAGTACTTCGATTCATAGCATGATTATGAGCAAATTCTGCCTGGCATAACTTCACATCCCAACTCTTCAGATTATCTTGAACAAGACACCTCAACAAGTTTCCCAATGATCTATTAACCACCTCTGTTTGTCCATCAGTTTGCAGATGATAGGCACAACTAAACTTCAACTTCGTTCCGACCATTTTCCACAAACTCAGCCAAAAATGACTCAGAAATCGAGTATCTCTATCCGACACAATAGATTCTGGCAATCCATGAAGTCGATAGATCTCCTTGAAAAACAACTGAGCAGCATGAACAGCATCTGCCGTCTTCTTACAAGCAATAAAATGTACCATTTTCGAAAATCGTTCAACCATCACATAAATGGAATCATTACCACGCTGCGTTCTCGGCAACCCCAACACAAAGTCCATACTCACATCAACCCATGGTTTAATTGGTACAGGTAACGGCATATATAAACCAGCATTAGTCTTAGTTCCTTTCGAAACCTGACAAATATGACAACGCTCCACAAACCTTTCCACCTCTTTCCTCATTGGTGGCCAAAAGTAGGATTGTAAGATTAACTGTAAGGTACGGTCTCTCCCAACATGTCCCTCTTCGTGTAACTCCTTGATAATCTTCATTCTCAGACTACCCTCTTGTATGCACAATCGATTTCCTTTAAAAAGAAAGCCATTAACCATCATAAACTCATCAGTCTTTCCCTCCTTGACTTTATCCACAAGCTTTGCAAAGTAAGGATCTTCGGCAAATAGTTCCGGCAACATTTCAAACCCCGTCACTTCAACCTTCAACGTAGTCAACAAATGACTCCTCCTACTCAAAGCATCAGCCACTCGATTCGTCGCCCCTGACTTGTGCTTCACAACGAAAGTAAACTGTTGCAGATATGCAATCCACGATGCATGTCTCGCTGAAATCTTATCTTTCCCTTGCAAATGCTTCAATGCTTCATGATCAATATACAGAACAAACTCTTTCTGAAATAGATAATGTCTCCAGTGTTTAATAGCTTGCACAACAGCATAAAACTCCACATCATATGTACTGTATCGCATCTTCGCTCCTGACAACTTCTCACTGAAATATGCAATTGGACGTCCCTTCTGACTCAACACTCCTCCAATCCCAACCTTGGATGCATCAGTGTGTAGTTCAAACACTAGCTGAAAATCAGGTAATACTAGAATTGGTGCAGCCATCAGCAACTTCTTGATCTCCCCAAAAGCATTCCCTGCTTCCTCTGTCCATGCAAACTGTTTACCTTTCATGCAATCTGTAACCGGTGCCATCACACTACTAAAGTGTGGAATAAACCTTCGATAAAATGAAGCCAACCCGTGAAAACTACGAACTTCCGTTATCGTCTTGGGCTGCGGCCAATTTCTAATTGCTTCGACTTTACTTTGGTCAACCTGTATTCCTTCTTCCGATACAACATATCCCAGAAATAAAACACTATGCGTCATGAACACGCATTTCTTCGTTGCAGCATAGAATTGTTCTTGTCGCAATACCATCAGCACTTCTCTAAGATGATTCAAATGTTCCTCTGGACTCCCACTGTAAATCAGAATATCATCAAAATACACCACCACAAATTTCCCAATGAACGGTCGAAAAATCCGATTCATCACCCTCATAAAAGTACTCGGTGCATTGGATAAACCAAATGGCATGACCAACCATTCGTATAGACCCTCCCTGGTTTTAAAAGCAGTCTTCCACTCATCTCCTGGTCTGATACGAATTTGATGATAACCGCTCTTCAAATCAATCTTCGAAAAGATAGTAGCTCCGCTTATTTGATCCAACAAGTCATCCAACCTCGGCATTGGAAATCTATATCTCACAGTAATCTTATTCAATGCTCGACTGTCAGTGCACATCCTCCACGTTCCATCCTTTTTGGGTACCAATAAAGCTGGTACAGCACAAGGACTTAAACTCTCCTGCACACGCCCCTGTTCAAGTAATTCTTCCACTTGCCTCCGCAACTCTTCATGTTCCTTCGGACTCATTCGATAATGTGGTCTGTGTGGCAACACTGCTCCTGGAACAAGATCTATCTGATGTTGAATATCCCTCAACGGTGGCAACTCCGTTGGTAACTCCTCTGGAAATACATCGTCAAATTCTTTCAAAACTGGTTTAACTTCTTCTGGAATTTCAACTTCTTCACGGCTCTCTCGCCCAATCAATAAAAATACTTCAGGCTCCTCCTCTACTTCCTTCACAAACTCCTTCAACGATAACAAAGTTTTGAGCTCTTCAATCTCCTCCAACTTGTTTTCCTCCGGCTGTCGCTTCTTTGGAACTAGAGTAATCTTTGTGCCTTCAAACATGAAACTGTAACTGTTGGTACGCCCATCATGTTGCACCGCCCTATCATACTGCCACGGTCTCCCCAGCAACAAATGACAAACGTCCATGTCCACAACATCGCACCAGATTTCGTCTTTATATTTCTTCCCAATGGAAAACTTCACACGAGCCCTTTGTCCAACCTTCACCTCCCCACCTTTTCTTAACCAAGCTAGCTTGTATGGTTTCGGATGTTTCTCAGTCTTCTATGCCAACTTCCTCACAACTTCTGACGAAATTATATTATCACAGCTTCCAGCATCAATAACAAATTTGCAAACTTTCCCCAGAATGGTACATGTTGACTGAAAAATATTGCTCCTCAACCAACTACAATCCTCCTCTTGCTTTGGTGTTAAACAGGTCCTCTTCATCATTAGATTATAACCTTCGTCTCCAGACACTTCTTCTTCCTCCTCATCAGGTGGTGAATTGGAACATTCAGCTTCTTCATTCTCATCCTCAACCTCCGCTATCATCGCTCTCTTCTTCGGCTTTGGACATTCATTACTTTTGTGGCCCAACTCTTGGCAATTGTAACATTTGAAACCATTATTGACCTTCGCCTTCCCAACCTCATTCACAACTGGTTTGGCAACAGCTTTTGAAACATGAGAACTCCCACTAACTCCCTTCACTGGATTGTTGGAATTTGTAAACACACCACCTCCTCCTCTACCCTGTTTCTCCCAAGCCAACGCTTTCTGATGTGCTTCCGGTACAGGTCTTGGATCGAACATATTAACCATATCCTGAATCTGCATTCTCAATCCCCCAATGAACCTAGATGTCAGCTGCTCTTCTGTTTCCATAATATCATTCCTTGCAATAAGTTGATAGAATTCATCAGCATAGTCATTCACAGATTTCGTCCCTTGTCTCAAGTTCTGCAAACGTTGATACATCAAAGACTGATAATTGTATGGTAAGAACGTTGCTTTCATCAATTTCTTCATCTTCTCCCAAGATTCAACTTTTGACTTCCCCATTCGTTCACGTGTAAGTTTGGTTTGTTGCCACCATGCTAAAGCTCTACCCCTTAACCTTGTAGCAACCAACTTCATTCTACGCTGTTCTGGAACTTCTTTGAAGTCAAAAATCTCCTCGACATTAGCCACCCAATCTAGAAACTCCTCTGCTTGCATACCACCTTTGAATTCAGGAATTTCAGTCTTCATCCCCGACTCCCACTTGTGATCATACTCAGAGTAATTTCTTCCTTGTCCTCGTCCTTGTCCTTGAACACTACCACCATCATATTCTTCTTCAAAATCAGATGCCAATCTATGTCTATCTCTTCCACCCACATCTCTACTACCATTACGTCTACCACCATCATCCCTTCTATCTTCATTCCTCCGTTCACGATCATTCACGTTCCTTCCACGCCCTTGATCATTTTCTACACTTCTGTCTTGATTAGAATGCGGTGAGACTCTACTACCCCCATGGTTAGATTCAGGTGAAACCCTTCTCCGATTTTGATTCATCTCCGTCATAAGCTTCTCTAACCGGCCAATTCCTTCGTTAAGCTTTTCACTAAAGTTTTCATTGATTCTTTGCTCCATCTCATCAGCTTCTTCTCTTCGATACAAAGATTCTACGTTTTGGTGGCGATTAGCTCTTCTTGGCGGCATACTTGAAATCTTTACAAACACTTCAACACTTTTCGGACTTTGATCCAAAATGAAACGGATCGAAAACTTCCACTTTGTAGCAAATCGCGATGAACATGATGGACAAAGCTTCGGCCTCCAATTCAAATTCGATCAAACAACTTCGAACAATAATGAACTCTTCTTCCTCTCGGCCACGGCTCAACACTTCAAGCTCTCGGCTTCTCTTCAAACTTCAAATTCTTCAAAATGATTAGGCTCCAAGTCTCGATCTAGCTATGATTGGCTAGAACAAGCTCTGATACCAAACTGATGCAGCGGATGATTCTAAACGATCTTCAATCGAGGAAAGTAGCAATCTGTGGATTGATGGATACTGAAATGCCCGAACTCGTTGATCCGAAGATACCGAACTCTAGCTATCTCTGACTCGTTGATCCGAAGATACCGGGAAAGAGATCTACGATTCTTCAACGTTGATCTTGCGCACAAGATTCCGTGAATCGGCTTCAGCAAACGATGATTCGAGCGCACTCGAATGACGTAAGTGGAGATAGGAGATACACTCGACTACCAATTGAAATTGAAAGCACAAAGCTAACAAAAGAGAATTTTATTCAATATTCAACAACCTTTTACAAATGAGACTCACGGCCTATTTATAGGCGTTTTACAACTCACACGAAATTACAACAAAAATTTACATCTCCTAAGTCGGTTCCGACTTAACAAAGATTCCGACTCAACATAAGTCGTACACGACTTACAACTCTACAGAATACAGACCATACGACTTACAACAGACGACATATGGAAACAGACGACTTACGACTTATAACAGTTGCGACTTAAAATACTCCGACTTATGACACCTCCAAAGCATACGACTTATTACAAACAGAACCACTTAAGTCGTTGCCGACTTAACAACTCTACGCGACCCAACTAGTAACGACTTAAGAATAGCGGTCCAGATTAACTCGGCATAAAGATCAACGGCAACAGCTTCAGCGATTTAAAACATGCGGCATCCCAGATTTACGACTTAAGAAATCCACGATAGAGATTAACTCGACAGAGGAATCAACGGCTCAGGCTTCTGCAACCTAAGATGGTACGACTTAACTAAGTCGTAACTCGGTTCCGACTTATCGTTTGACTCGTTAAGTCGTTTACGACCTATTACTTCAACAGTTTGCTTTGCCTTCTCTCTGAGTAACTCGGTAGGTCGTCCTGGCGACTTAAGTTCTTTCATAACCCGTACCTCTTCACGAGTTAGGTCTTCCACTCTCTTAAGTCGGTCACGACTTAAGTCCCCCATTATATTAAGTCGGTCACGACTTACGCTTATGTCTTCTTCTTCCTTGAGTCGGTCACGACTCATGCCTTGAACTTTGTTAAGTCGGTCACGACTCATTTCCATCATGTTAAGTCGGTCGCGACTTATAGCTTCATTTTCTTTAAGTCGGTGACGACTTAGTACTTGGCTTGCATCAGAGGCCCAAAACTAACGGCTATGGATGCTGCAGTCATCCAAAGTTGTTAATCCTCGGCGACCAAACACGACGTAGTTAGATTCATTGATACACAGAAACACATGAATATGGAAAAAAATTAAACTTCACATAAAATCACATTTCATTCCAAAATATTTCCAATTCATTGAACAATCCCAAATTCGCAAAAATCATTCAGAGAAAATATATTCATTACAACATACACCAAGAGCGACATATAAAGTGCCCCCTTGGATAATCAAAGTATATAAAGGTAATATAACAACTTTGGCATTACAAACAACATAGCGAAATCAAAAGAAAAGAGAACTCTAAATAGCTATCATGCCTCTTGCACGTCTTCGGAAGCTTATCTATAAAAATATTTTGGTTATCGTAAGATTAAAACCCTCCGTGTTTATATGTAGAGTCATCTTACGAGATACCTTTGATGTTAAAAGATTTCACTAGTTATAATAAATTAATTTCTTATGATTTGAGTTTCTCATGCTGGTTTTACCAGACTAATCCAGGCATTATTTTCCTTATAATGCTCGAGTTAGCTCGAGCATATTTTCTAGATTTAGCTGGTTCCTTTGGAGCTTTCGGGTGACGAGCTAGATTCTCAAAGACGTATTCACGTACCTTATATTCTTCCGTTGTTCTATTTTGTTTTGTTTTTATTTGTATCTATCAGCAATTGTAAGGACATGATGTTATAACTATCCAGGCTGATAATAGGTGTTACTCCAAAAATACAACTTTCTACTAAGTCGAAAGTTTTCTCAATAAAGACTAAGGAAGAGAATCTTATACCAAACCTTTCGAAGGAGTCGAAGGGGTGCTGTCATTATAGTTTAACAACCTTAAACCTTTCGAATTGGTAGGATGATTCCATCTCACAGCTTCCATGAAGTTCCTACCTTTCAAAGAAGATGAGGAAGTCAAAGCAAGTGTTAGCAACCCCATGGTGACCTTTTCGAAAGCATGGAAAGCCATTCGAACCAGTTAATACTCATAAGGATACCTTTCGACAAAGTCGAAAGGTTCTATAAAGAGGGTAACACTCATTAGTCAGCAAAGAATGAAAGACAACCTTTTGACAACATTGGAGGGAAGCACAGCTCTCGACAGCGTTCAAGTGAAGAGCAACCTTCCAACAAGGTCGAAGGGTTCATAACAATCAAGTGAAGATAAACCATTCGATATGGTCGAAGGGTTCACAACAATCAAGTGAAGAGAAACCTTCCGACAAGTTCGAAGGGTTCACAACAAAATATAGACTGTGAACCCTTCGACAAAGTAAAAAGGTTCATGAGGGCATAAAGAAAAGCAGACCTTTCGAAAATGTTGAAAGGTCCATAATGGCATATAAGGAGCAGACCTTTCGACAAAGTCGAAAGGTTCACAGCTGCATATAAAAGGGAGACCTTCTGACCTGGTCGAGAGCATGGAGTCGAAAGGGGGGACCCTTTCTCTCTCATTCCAAACTTACGCTCTTCTTAAACAAAGCATCGTAACACTAATTGGGTGATGACTTGGGAATTTAATAAAATAATTTTGCTTGGATAAAGAGGGAAGTCTTGAGCTTGTTACTTACTTTGCTGTTTACTAAAATCGTTTGTTGGATTAACCTCTATTTTCAAGGTTTAACTTCATCGAAAGGTTCTTGTAAACAAGATCAACAACACCTCTGATCCACATATCTACTGCAACCTTTCGAAGACATCAAATATATGACCTGGGCCTTTCGACAAGGTTGACAACTTAACGGGCCAAAACGATTCACTTCAACCTTCCGAAGCCATTAGCTCTGTGGTCAAGACCTTTCAACAAGGTAAGTAGCTTTTATGCTCTAACAATACCTGTAACCGTTCGAAGCTATAAACCAAGTGGTCTAACCTTCCGACAAGGTCAAAATCTACTTTATATCCACTAAATTGTTGACTTCTTAATTCCCCCCAAGGAAAGTTATCACCCTATCCTTTGACTAGGTTAAAACCTATCTATAGAGGACTTAACTAGGAGAATCTCTACCTAATCAGAAGGAAGACCATTGTAGGAGATCTCATATTGGTTCAACAAAGCCGGAAGGTTACTTAGCTCAGATTCTAAACCTTTCGACGATGTCGAAATATTTTATTCAAGAATTACCAATAAATAAAATCAAATTGGAAGGCAACTCCTAAGGAAATCTTGCTCGCTGTTTGGAACGATCGCGGATTTTTCGCGCTCGAAAATCGACATCCATACTTTACATCGTACTTGAATGCCATAGATTCGATCGTTCAAATCCGAGTCGCCGGAGCTTATAACACAGTTAAGTAAATAACACAGCGGAAGAAAAAGAATAATATATTGATATACAATATCTGATACAATATCTGATACAACAGAGTGATACAATGAATATCAATATACATCAGAGATATGATACAAGAAATAGCAGCGGAAAGAAAATAGATAACACTAGAAGCGGATAATCTACTTCTCCAAGCACCAATCCAGAAATAGCTCGAAACTCCCAATAACGATGCACAAAGATAAGCAAGTGCAGTCCATATCCAAAGACTGAACTAGCTCCAGAAAATATACTAATTCTGACTATCTGAAAAACCCAACCCTAGACTGCTCGTGTAGAAAAAAAATTGAGCATCCAGAGTTTAGGAAAGAAACAATAAACTCCGGATCAGTCATGGGACTGGTGTGAGCAACAAAAACAGTTTATCTTTAAAACAAATAGCAGAGAATTTTAAAGTCAATTCGCAATGCTTTTGGAAAATGAAACTACCATAAGACCTCCCGCCACACACACAATGCAAACGCAGAATTGGAGGAGATTTCTTCTTATGATAGTCAAACATGCTTGATACGCAGATTTTTTTTCAATATTATTTTTATAAGTGAAACGTGCAGAAAACTTTTCGAAAGTATAATATAAATCTTAGCCAGCATAGACATTCCGAACTATGCCTACTATAGCTACCATCTAAACAGTGGTGACCACCATAAGTAAATGGCAGGTTCTACAACTAATACCGTACACAGTTCGTATTGGAGTTTGGATTTCCAACAAATGGTCAGGCCAAGGAACTTCCCATTGCCACATAGGTACGCCTCTGGAAAGACAACCCGAGAAATAACCTAACATTACGGTTAGATCTCTGCCAACACAAGGCCGGGTTACCCCTAACTGGGTAACTACTGACACGAATATGTCATCCCCCGATCGTAACCGATATTCCCGAGGATCCTCGATTCCAACAACCACAAAGAAATGAATTTGCAGCAACAACATAGGTTAAGTATCCGGGCTCCATACCATGATACCACCTCTATCCAGAAGGAATGTGTAACTACCCGATATTTTGGACCATTCGCATCCATTATAAGTGTATAGGTAGACACTCATGATGGATTTGAATTGCTCAAAATACCGCGTTGTTAATTTAAATTGGCAAAATTGAACATATACAGTAAATAAATAATCACAGATCACAGACACAGAGTAATAATTGCAGCGGAAATAAAAGAGATAGTAGTTCATGAAGCTACTATATGAATATATAAGATACATCAGAGTTTACAACAGAAGAGTAATACGATACATCAGAGTTAAACCAGATACAGCGGAAGAGTAATATGATACATCAGATAAAACTCAGAATACATCACTGGAATCATTGAATACTGAAAGCAGAATAGATGGCTGGATCTTCAAGCAAAGCTCCAACTCCAAAGGTGAGTCTCGAATACTGGTACACTCAGTCTGACCCGAGCGTAAAGCAAAACACAAGACACTCGAGTCAAGATTAACATTCTTATATTAATAAATCCAACTCAAGTGAAATAGCAATTGAAATACAAGTAACTCAAAGGATGTTTGGAATAACCATCCTTTAAGGATCCGTTAAACTATCTACTAGGTAGTAATGTACGCTAAATAGATAATGTCTATCAGTAATAATAAGATATCAAAATAGCGTTAAGTCATGGCCCATTCCACCCTTAACACATTTTTATTCCCAAAAGCATATACAAGACCGTAGTTTCCCCAAAACCGTAAGTCACCAGAGGGCAATACATATACTAAAGGTACAAATCAAAATTGTAGTGGTCGCGCATAGGATAATCAGTATGACAAGGTACATGAGGCGATACCAACTAGGATACTAGTAGTTGCCTGATCCGGACTGATGTTGGGCATAGCAGCTACTACCCCAACACCGCGAAACAACACTCCCAAATCGAGGGGTGCACCCAAATCGAATCACATAAGTAATAGATAAGGTATCGAAGAAGTGTGTCCGCTAGAGATGGCGATCCTCAATGGCCCGGCGCGGCTCCTGTTTTAGTCATGTCAAGGGTCATCCAAAATCGTTCTCTTTCTTCAGTCAACGCGTTCATCAAAACCATCCACTTCGTTCTGGATCAACACTCTGCGTATAGTTATTAAAGTGGTTTCGGTTCAGATAGAGAGTATATCCATTACCGATCCCGGTCTCTTTAATAACTTTCGTAACTATTACACCGATTGGTCGTTTATATATTTCAAAAACCAAATCAATTTCAATTTCAAATAGAATTCGTAAATCAACATTTCATTTGTCTTTCTAAAACAATTTCCAAATTTTCGTTTCAAAACTTCCAATTTTCCGTTTCAAAATCTTATAATTCAATTTCAATTTCTATTTAAAACAATTCAAATATTGATTCAAGTTCGTATAAAAGTTTCATTCCGAAATCATTTAAATAAATTCTATTTAACATTCAAATCAATTTAAACTCATTCATCGATTTCATTCAATATTCGTTAAGTTACTTTATCATTCAAAACAGTTTCTATTAAATTTCCAATTCATTTAATCAATTCTTAAGTTCAACTTCATTAAAACAAAACTTACAATTTTGAATTAAACTAAATTCGTCAAATCAATTCTCCAATTACAAGTCTTACATTAATTCCAAAAATATCACATTTCATTTTTGTTAAAGAAATCCAATTTCACTTATTTACTTCCTTAAATAATTTTCCAAAACTTAATAAATAAAGAAACTCAATTTCAATTCTTTACGAAGTAAAATTCACTTATTCAAAAGTTCAATTTTTCTTATTAAAGAATTTCAATTCAATTTAATCATTTAATAATTCATTATTAAATAGTTCAAAACTTAATTATTAAATAATTTCAAAGTTTAATAATTTCAAACTTAATTATAATTTCAAACCTAATTATTAAATCATTTCAAACTTAATTCAATCATTTCTCAAATTAAACAACATTCTTTCATTGATTACATTGTTAATCTTTTGTTTCAGATTATTTAATATTACCATTTTCCTTTCATCAAAAATTCAAATTTCAACTTCATTTCAAAACCATATTCTTTATTCAAATAAAATCTTCGTTTATTTTCAAATCAAATTATTGACCAATCGGGTTTTTATTTAATTTTCTATCCTAGGTCAAAGTTCAATTTGGGTATTTATCATTTCAACCCGATTCCAATTCAATTCAAAATCAAAGCATAGCAAAGGGAACTTGCAGTGTGATAACTGGGATGGTTTCAAAGTAAATAAACAAACAATAACAATCCAATAATCAATTCAAATAATCCCGAAATAACCGTATTAATTCGTATTGTCATTTGTACGAATTAATATAATTATTTCTAGAATCTACACTATCATTTCATGTAGATTAAAGATTATTGCATTTCGGTTTTCACTTGTCATTCAATTACAATTTCATCCATCATCAATTTAACAACATACATTCAATGGTTCAAGATGTAATTAACAAATCATACGTGTCAATAGATTTAATAGTAAAAGGGGTCATATTATACAAATTTAACTAATCAATTTTAAACATTTAACTATTCTATATCGAGTTCAATTGCATACTATTTATCAATTTACATTAACAGTTTAACGTCCAATATAAACATCAACAATCAATCAATTATCAGCCAAACAGTATTATCATCACATAAATAATTAACAGATAATGGTGTCAAATGTCACAGGTGAACTGATACAGGCAATAGCATATATAACAGTGTAATTAACTAACAACAGTATATTTCAATTGTCGTTTCAATTGAAATCAAATTTAATAAATAAAAGAACGTTAATCGTGAGTGAGTGCTCACCTTTCGAGGCTAGAGAGGATAGACAATGAAATTGAGTTACGAAATACAAGCACGACTTCCGAAGCAAAGCAATATTGGTACGACTTCGACAAGCTGATGGATAAGAATCGATGAGAACAAGATAATCAGTTTTTTTTTTCTAAACTAAAATATATGTTATTAATATATAATATATATACTGCATTTAGAAATCAAAATAAATTTGCTTTTTATTTTATTTCAATAAGTATAATCTAATCCCACACCTTTAAAATAGAATTCATATACATATATACAAACGGCCTTGGAACTAAATACAGTATAAATCAATATTTCATATAAAAGTTAAAATAACTTACTTTATTAGAATATATTTATAACTTAAACAGGTCAAATATCTTTTATAAACTAATAAAATTTTACCATAAACACAGATTCACAAATTCCTATACAATATATATACAAACCGAAGATACCCTACCAGAACAACTTATATAAAGTAATATAGCTTGAATATCTAAATGTTTACATACCCATATCATATATTTTTATATATATAAAACATTGTATACATTATTATAAACAAACTGTTTCAAGATACGGTATAACTATAACGTTATAAACCTTACAAACTAATGGATATAATTTACGTATAACCCAACATAAACCATTTTATAATAATGTAAATGTATACAGAAAAGAACAAGTACAGCTGACAAAATATATATACACGTATGCTCTTATATGACTCCTACGGATAATAAATACTAGGACATATCAACTTAATATGTAATAACCCACATATATAACTACAGAATGTAATATAATAATATAGCTACTTATAATAAAACAAATAGTATTAGTATTATTTTCCTTTCGACAAAAAGTAATCAGCAAGGCAAATATACAAAAAAAAATATAATACATATATGAACAACTTTTAAAAACTGACTGGAAACAAAATCTTAAAACAAAAATATATAAGATACTAACATAATAGTTCTAAACAATGGATCTGTATATACAATATCGCATGCCAATATATAGCATATACAAACTTATCATAAATATATATATCAACCAAGCTTGAATAAACTATCTTATACAAATTTATACCACTAACAGACTATACAAACTAATATACATATTTTTGTTTATATTCTCACCTATCTCAAAGCAACAGAGGAGAAGAAGGGGAGGAATACTCGGCACTAGCAGGGTGTGAAGGTGGGCGGAGGAACATGGTTTAGGAAAGGCTGAGGCGGAGCTCGGCCATTGCTTGCGTGAGAAGACTGAGGGCTGCGCGGTTGGAGACGAGGGGTGGATCTGGAGGTGGCTGCGTGTGATGTGGCAGTCGTGGGTTGTTTCGGGCTTGGGTTATAGGGGAGTGGGTTGTTTCGGGCTTTACGGCAGTTAGGTGGCTGAAGCGAGTTTTGTGAGAAAGGTGCACGTTCATCTGTCAGGGAGGAGTGGGAGGAGCGGCAAACACACATTGACGAGGCTACGGGTCTGCTGACGTACATGGGCAGGGCGGAGTGGTCGGGAACGCTAGGCTGAGGAGTTCGGATCTAGAGGCGTTTGGCCAAGGCGCCTATGCTCGCTCGAAGAGGGAACTCAGGCGTGCAGACGGAGGTAAAATGAATGGGTGCTAGGCAAAAATATTTGGATAGAATTTAATTGCAGAGGAGAAGGAAACAAATCTGGGAAAATTTAGAGAGAGGCCGGTTTCAACTTTCTCAATTATTAAATTTTTAGAAATAGAAAGAACGAAGCAGAGCTATATACATTGAATTTTCGAAATAATAAAGGTCCAGCTGTTATTTAGGTAGATAATCAATAAAGCTGATATTTTGGGAATGGCAACGGTATAATATTTTGGGAATAAACGTTGCAATGAATGCTAGTGGCTATTAGATTACACGCAGGATAACGAAAAGTCTCAAAGCAGATTGTAACCGGCTACCGATACGGTAGGCGTTACACAAAGTGCAACGTACAACGGAACTCCGAATTTGACAATCGAATATACCGTAGAGATCAGCACGACGAGACGATCAAAACGGTATATAGAAATCAGTGGTACGATCATCCGATAAAAATCGATATCGGTACCAGAATACTGCTATTTTTCAGAAAATAAGAACGACGGAGCAATAGATGTCCAAATTTTGAAAAACTACAAACTGACATCTTGCTCAGAAGATGGTTTAGAATTTTTCTATGTAAAAATATTTAGATTTTGAAAACGTTTTAATTTCAACGCTTTTTAACCGATTAAATTGAAGTAAATTTACGCGCGAAATAAACTTCCATATTTTCGGATGAAAATTTACCAGTTGCTATGTTTAACTAGACGTATTCCAAATATAAAATTTTTATTTCAAAATTTTATCGTTTAAAATTTCACAAAATTTCAACTAATTACGTTATTAAAACAGTTGAAATTTTACGGGTCGTTACAGAATGACATACACTAAAGGGGCGCTACCCCCTAATAACCTTGCTGCATCCTTCCTGTTTTGACCATTCCGGGGTGTGAGGTTCGACGAAGTCTCGTCCACAAAGCTACGCTTTATACAAAGCCATGCTTCGGGTCAACAGATGATCAAAGTAATGATCACAAAGATAAATGATCAAACAAATGATCATATCACAAATGATCAAATAATGATCATCACATAACAACACTTAGCATGTCACATTACCAAATTGGGAATATATCGCTGATAACCTTCAACTACATAACCTCTGAGCTTGTACGTCTCAGAGAAGGGTGTTAAGCTAAGAGAATAAATTCTCCGCCAACAAACAGAATTGTATTTGAAAGAAATCTGCTTTATATCTCAAAATGTAATGTCAGACATGTAACCATACAAGTCTGTTACGGGTTCGAACAGAACCGAAGGCACTTCGGAAGAAGCCCTTGCAAATCTGGATAATTTCTAATCACGTCCGGACTTCCCATCACAAAGGGTGATAAAATCTCTATATCGGGGCCAGTCGATGCAGGGACATTCGACGAGTTGTCCTTTCGTTTTCGAAAATATCCGGTCTTCACCACCGGTCTTCAAATGCTATCCATATACGACGTATCACTATTCGGAATGGGTTATATGACACAAAGGTCCTCTCCCGGCTGAACCGAATAGTGAGCGTAATATTCAAAAACGAATGGATAATGGGATTTCAATTAAGTCACAATTTATTACCCAAAACTTTCCTCCAAATGGTTTAAACACATTACCATTTTAATCTTTTAAATAAAAGATTTAGATTCACAAAGTTCACTCACTTTTCACAAAGATTCATTCACAGATTTTCCAACACAATTTCTACTTCAATTTGATTAATCTCGTTAAATCTTTAAATCAAAGATTTAACTCATAGCTTTCAAAACAATTTCATTTCAAATGGTTTAAATAAATCATCATTTTAAATCTGTTAAAAATAAACAGATTTAATTCATAGCTTTCAAAAAGAATTCATTCATAACTTGGAAAACCATTTTTCAATTCAAACCTGAAATTCCTTTAACTTAAATTGGAATTTCTTTTCTTATATAAAAGCTTTTATCATTTGAAAACAAATAATTTTCATTTTAGAAAATCTGATTCATTCATACGAGTTGAAATTCTTGGGTTAAATTTAAATCCTCAAACAATACTTTTAAAATTGTTTAACCCATATATAACTTGTACAGCATCTTAAATCCCTAGTTTCGAATCATAGAATTCAATTTCAAACGTGAATTTCAAATTTAAATCAAATTATTTAAATTTCAAAACTTAATTAAGTTATTCGAAAATAAGTTTTATCTTTGAAATTCCATTTCAAAAGCTTTTCACTTTAAACCGAAATTTCCAATTTCAAAATCAATTGAAATTAAAATTTCAATTTCAAAAATATTAATTTAAATCATCTGTGACTTAACCGATTTCCACGTGAAATCCATATTGGTGTGTGTATAAGTGTGGTCCATGGTTTTAACACGATAGTGCATCATTCAATCATCACAGATTAAAACACAAAAATATAGTTGATAAGCGATATAAACTATAACGCTCATCTTCATTCCCAGATCACAGATATATATATCATAGATAAGTAAATTACAGATCACAACATAAATCAGGATGTATCACAAAGCATCATATATCAGGGATATCAAACAATCAAATCATCCCATATAATCCAAGCATCCATAAGTAAGATCAATCAACATTTGATTTTTAATTAATTTATACCAGATTTATTACTTATGAATAAACTACAAATCTTGGTTAATTAATCATTAATTAATTTTAAACCATTTTAATTAATTAACCTTTAATCATTTATTAATTAACCTTTAATTAATTATCTTAAGTAATGAATTTTTTTATTACTTCCCTTAAGTAATTTACTTTCAATTACTTTCATTTAGTAATTACCCTTAATTAACTAAGTAATTACTTATCCTTAATTAATTAATCTTAATTAATTACTTACCCTCAAATTAATCTCTTTAATTAATTAACCCTATTAATTAATTTTGCTTTAAATAAATCACTTTGATCATAAATTAATAAATTATTTTTAAATTAAGTAATTATCTTTAGGAAATTAATTTCCTTTAATTAATAAACCCCTTTAATTGATTACATTAAGAAATTCCAAAATCACTATTTGTTCAAAAAATAGTTACTATTTTATAGTGTAGTTATCAAACAGTTTATAAAGTAAATAATTTAAACCTTTATCATATAACAGTTTTAAACTACTTCGAGTTTAACCCGGAGATCATCCCGAGCCAAGTACCCAATTTTCCCAGATAATTCATTCTTCAATTTCCCGAGCTAATTCCCAAAATACTTCGAGTTCGTCCCGAGGTCCCTTCGTGTCACTTCCACGACCAAACCCACTGACACACAAGCCACCTCGTGCACATGCACCGGCCACCGCTAACCATCCAGCCACCAAGTTCACCTACGACACGTCGCCTTCTACCCATACTTGCCATCTGACCATCCAGAAACGCCAACCAACGTCGAAAGCGAAATCGAGCTACCTCGATCAAAAAGGAACTGCAACTATTGCTTGGAGAATCGCCTCGTCACCGCTGCACAGGCCACCGGAGTCGACCAAGTTCCGACCTCACCTCAACAACACTCCAAGCAATCATTCCCCGAAGTAACGCGAAGCTTGATCACGTAACGGAGTCGACCTCGTCACATTTACAGACATGTCCAAAAGCTTGCACAAAACCCTAATTCGATCTCGTTTCTTTAATTTATGAAATGGAAAAATTCTCTGACATTTTTCTCGAAATCAATGATGTTCGAACAAGCTTCAAACAAATTTTCAACATTTTAAATTAGTTCGAATGTTAGAAATTTGTAAAAATGCAAACTTTATTCAAAAACAAATTGCTCTTGAAATACTGAACTAAAAATCTTCATTTTAGTTTTAAAAATCCTAATTTGCAAAGTGTATTCGAATTAAAATCTTGAAACAACAAATTTCCATGATGGATTTTAACATGGGTTTAAGATTTCCACTGTTCTTTCCATTTTACAGTTAAACATCCAAATATTTTTCTTAACTTCATTTTTAAGTTTAATCTATGACTAAACAAACAATTCTTGTTTGAAAACCAGGTCATAATAGAGACCAGAGAAAAGAGAATGGACTAGAACTAAGTTTTAAACTCTGAAATATGAAACAGAGAAGATGTATTCACATCAGACATGCATACATAAATACAATCATATTCACAGAATCCTATACTTATATATATATACATGCAAGTTATCATTATCATAAATATTTCACAAGCAACCATCATTAACTTATTAGATTTTAATTAAAAATGTTTACTCGCATTGAATGGTTTGGAAGTAGGGAGTTTTTCCAGATTTGATGCTGAGATTTTTTTTTCTTTTGTAATGGGTTTTAAGCTTGTAAATTTAATAGAGAGTATACATTTGTGAATATATAACATACACACAGACACACATTCTCGCAGAATAACATAGTTCAAAGCAACTTTCACAACAGCTAGAAGTATCCACCACAACATCACATATATAAATAGATTCAACATTAGAACATGTCAGTTTGCTCATTGATCTAAAGAAGAAGATACTGGGTCAAGTTACTCACAAGCATCAAGAAATCAAAACAAGTTAAGCTTCTAAAAATAGGAGTTGCTCACCTTGAATTGAATGACAGAGGGCAGAGCAGAATTTGAAAATGAAACTGGAAGGCTTTTAATGGTTATTAAGTTGAATTAGATCTGATCTTTGCATTTGCTTTGCTTTCCAGGCTGAAGACTTTGCCTTGTTTCCAGATTTTAATCTTTGGTTTACAGGGTTTGAATTTTGTTTTAGTTTTCAAAATGATGTTTTCACAGTTTCGAATGAATGAAATGAAGATGTTTGATATATAAAAGAGGTGTACAGCAGTGTATATTTATTTGTACAATGGTAGGCATGGCTGAAGATAGTTTGCATTTATGAGTTTGTACAAATTCATTTTTCTTCTTCTTTGCTTTCGGCTGAGATGATATGTTATTGTGTACCAAGATATTGGCATTAATTGCTTAGTACTTTCATAGATATTACATTTACTTTATGTATATACTTGTTTATTCTTTAACCCGGTTTGTTTTTATACCCTTGTACATATGTTCTTTATTTTTTTTCATACTTATCTTTGCTTTCTTTTACTTGTTCTTGACTGCATATTAGTTTACAAGCATATTCCCTTTTGTTTTTATATTATCAAATATTTTTATTTTCCTTGGTATCGTTTAAGTGTACATAAACAAAGTTATTATGGTTATTCTTATACATTTTTAAATTTAAGTATTTTAATTCTATTTCTAATACAATTCCACATTTTAATTCCTCTTTTATTTTAAACTTAATTATCAAATATAAAATTTACTTATTACTATTTCAAACCATAGCTTCTTTCAAAACACACATATTTGTATATATATTTATAAGTAATTTGAAATGACAATTTCTATTCAAAAACAAGAATTCATTTGTAAAGACATTCTATTATTATTTAACTCTATATTTATTTTTAAAACTATTTATTTTAGATTTTATTTCAAATCCAATATACACATATATATTCACATATATACAAATTTTCAAATCCATATGAATTTATATATTTTCTATTGGAATCGATGAAACTCGCTTCCATTTAAAATTAATTTTACAAATTTTTATTCAAAAATTCATTTAATTATCAATTAAAATAAATAAAATCTAGGGTCGTTACACTGTTCTTGTAAAGGATCTCAAACTTTCTTACCATTACTTTGGGGTGTTAACAAAAAATATTATTAACATTTTTGGCGCTATAAGGAGGTCTCAAACCTCCGACTCGGTTAACCCCATCGCACTGCTATTCTCTAACCCTCTTGATTAATCCTACATCAAGTTCATTCACTTTAGTTTGATCATGGCCAGAAGTTTTAAAAGATCTGAACAAGGTTCTTCTGAACCACATTTGACAAGATTCTCCCAAGTAAACATTAAAAGCTCCAATCAAGAAGAAGAGCAAATACTAAGGCTCGAAGCCTTGAGAATTATAAACAAAAAGAAAGCAGAATCATATGATCCTGAGAAATGGAGTCTAAATCCTTCTCATATGGGTCCTATCCTTATCTTTGCACTTGGAAAGAGAACAAATGGAAGTGATAATATCTATAATCAAATGAGAAGTACAATCCAACATTATTCCAAAGGCACAATCTTTGAGAGAGAAATAATAAATGATTACAACACCTTTGCACACAAATGACAACCAACTGCAACAAGAGCACTTCCAACCCAAGAGATTCAAAGGGTAGCAAAAAGAAAAATAACTGAAGAGCATGAAATGATAAGGCCGAAAAGTAAATAGTCAAAGGGCCATCCTCAAGAAATACGTTTTAATTCTAGACATCCAAAAGAATGCAACTTAACAACATTAATGGAAAATGTCTACTTGCTTACAAATGGTGAACTTAACTATTGGCATCAAAAAAGAAAAAGCCAAAACATGAAAGGAACTTGGGAGGGTCCTTCTACCATTATCATTTGATGAATGGTAAAGAAACCAACCACTGCATAGCCTTGGTGTGGATGATCATCAATTTCTTCAGATAATGAAAGATAAGTGAATCTGTAAAAAGGATTTGAGAAAGGATTAATACAGATCAAATTTCTAAAAAGAGAAAGTCTATATAATTGGGAGTGAAATGCTCTTCATATTTGGATACTACCTAAGATGGTAGTCTACCTAAGATGGTAGAAAAGCCTTACTCCGTGCCAAGATGGCCAGGGCTGAGCACCTTTTGGAGGGAGGGCGGGTAAGCCTTTAACCGTGCCATGAGATAGCCAGGTTAAAGCACTGGACAAGCCCTTGGCTGCACCTCTGGTCAGGTTAAGGCGTCTTTTAGAGGGAGGATAGGTAAGCCTCTATCCACGCCATAAGATTGGTAGGGTAGAGCATTGAACAAGCCTTATCCGCACCATCCTATGGCCAGGTTAAGGCACCTCCTTTAGGGAGGACGGAGTAAGCCTCAATCTACGTCATAAGATGGCCAGGGTAGAGCACCAAACAAGCCCATGTCCACGCCGCAAAAGGGCCATGGCAGGGTGCCTCCTGTAGGAAGATCAGGTAAGTCCTTGGTTCCAGCCTCTAAGATGAGTTAACAAAGAGCA
This sequence comes from Allium fistulosum, assembly GCA_030737815.1. Taxonomy (NCBI): domain Eukaryota; kingdom Viridiplantae; phylum Streptophyta; class Magnoliopsida; order Asparagales; family Amaryllidaceae; genus Allium; species Allium fistulosum. Next base: position 414,056,991 of record CM060907.1, on the reverse strand, counting down.
CTGGACAACAACAAAATAAGATGTGCAAGCCTAGGAAGAGGTCCATCAAGCAATAACCTAAGATGTCCAGGCCCAGGAAGAGGCAAATAAAATAATGGACTAAGATGTCAAATCCCAAAAGGAGGCTCATTCAACAACGGACCAAGACGTCCAAGCCCAAAAGGAGGCTCATTCAATAAAAGACTAAGAAGTCCAAGTCCAAGATGAGGCTCATCAAATCGTGAACTAAGATGTTCAAGCTCAAGAAAAACCATATCCAATCATGGACTAAGAGGTCCTAGCTCAAGAGTCAGCCAATAATATTATTTCTATATATTTTAAAACATGAAGGGTTCTGTGAGGCCCCACTCTAGGACCCATATTAACAAAGAGTATTACGAGGTAATACCGTCTGCTAATGCGGAGAATAGAGCTGGATAGGAGCGACCATCTATAGCTTTGTCTTAACTATCTACTGAATACGTCGATAAGTGCTATATATTTTTTTCTTCTCAAGTGGATCGACGTATCTAATAAATATTTAATACAAAACTATAATGGCTAATGGATCTATCAGAACAAAACATAAAACTCAGATGTAAATAACATCACAGAATATCAGAAATGCATACATATGCATAAGTACAGATACAATCACTAGTACAATCCAAAATGATACATCAAAGTGGTATGACGACTACAACCCAAACATCGATCAAAAAAATATACATCAGAGTGCCAACAAAAAGGACTACACAAAAATCTATAACAAAAAAGAGCTAGAAGAATAGTCCATGCGGAAGCAGAATAGGCTATGTCCAAATGTATCCAACCTAAAACACCTCGGTCTAACCCGAGTACAAAATACACAGGTCAGTCTAACTAAAACATATCAGTTAGAGTGAGACAAGATGATGATATGAATAAAACAAGATAACAATGCTTCTCAAATTAGAAGTAAACAAAGAGAGTCTATATGGATATCATAAAAGAGAATACATCTCATAGTAACAATAAAATCTCTAAAAGAGATAACTCAAGATCCAATAAAATCAAATAACAAGCCTCATATCATCGGCAACTCAAAATATACAAAGGATGTAAATATCCCAAATCAAGCCAAAAAGGCAAACACAAATGCCATTAAAGGCATCACAAGTTTCCACAAGGTAATCGCTATGTATCGATTGGTTCAAAGGACTGACTTCGAAAGGCGATCCTCTAGGGAAATATAAATATCAATGAAACAAAAGATGCACATGCTCAGTACTGTATAAACAAGGATCCACAAGCCCGAAGGCGACAAACCCAAGTATCTCTCGAGCATTGATGAAGGACCAACTCCAAAAGCGATACTATAGGGCAACAAAACCGAAGGCAAATGTGATATCCCGGAATTTTGGGCAATATCAATTTAATAATCTGCATTAAAAATTAAATTGATTTGATAATATTTGTTAATAAGATTTGAATTGATTTAATAATCTTCTTTTAAATAAATATTTAACTGATAATTTATCTTTTAAAAGCTAATAAATTATTTCTATTTATAATGTATATATATTTGTATATATTGTAAATAGGTATGCTTTGTTTTTAATTTAACAAGTAAAAAACATATTTTCTTAGTTTAATATTTTTGGTAATTTGGAAATTTGATTTAATTTAATATTAAATAAATAACCATATGGCTTTAAAATATTCAGGATAAAAGTTGAATATTGTTTTAAATTTATTTTAGTTTAAGTTTGAATTTAAATAAGATTAACAAAAAGTTGTTTTGTTCTTTTTAAATATAGTTTGATTAAATAAGTAATTTATTAATAAAGAGAAAAATCTATAAACATAAAAATAAATAATAAGTAAATTTAGTGTTTAATAGTTTAAGTTTAAAATAAAAAGGGAGATAAAAATAAGCAATTATGTAGGAATGGAACTAAATACTTAACTTAAAAATTTATAACATAATTAAAACAAAAGTATATATATGTACATAGGATATAAAGCAAGCTAGGCAAGTAAAATATATGTGAAGTAGTATGCCAGGCTTTGTATAATAATGTATGTAGCCTGTAAATAGATATTCAGGCAAGTAGAAGGAAAATCTATCAACATAAAAGAAAAATAAAATATCTATGTACAGAATAAGGTATGAAGCATAACAAGGCAAGAATAAACACATATAAAATAGGATAAGTCTAGAATCTTATAGTCTAAATGTATGTTGCAAGCAAGAAATCATAATGTACATACGAATAAGAATGGGGTAAGTATTCAAAGAATAAGTCAAACAAATAAAAATATATGCAAAATTGTACATACAAGATAAAAGAAATAGTATTGTAAACATGATAAGGTACCTAAGCATTTAATGCTATTATCTCTAGCATAAGGGAAATATCAGTTCAGCCTCCTTGTGAAGAGAAAAAATCTCTGACCTATGTTATTAAAAAAAAGAAGATAATGTACCAGCAAAATACAAAGCTCTGCATACTTGTTCTTATTTATCAATCTCTTTTCTCTTCCGTTCATAAACTAATGTAGAAAAATCAAAACCTATGCATTTTTGCAAACTAAAACCTACAGTCTTCATTTTCTTCAATCTGTTTAAAGGCCTGCATCTTCTTCTACCTGAAACAAGCTTAAGGAAAACAAACATATTTATAAGTGATTTCAAATTACTTATAAATATATATACAAATATGTTTGTTTTGAAAGAAGCTATGGTTTGAAATAGTAATGAGTAAATTTTATATTTGATAATTAAGTTTAAAATAAAAGAGGAATTAAAATGTGCAATTGTATTAGAAATAGAATTAAAATACTTAAATTTAAAAATGTATAAGAATAACCATAATAACTTTGTTTATGTACACTTAAACGATACCAAGGCAAATAAAAATATTTGATAATATAAAAACAAAAGGGAATATGCTTGTAAATTAAGTTGAATTGAATGATAGAGGGCAGAGCAGACTTCGAAAATGAAACTAGAAGGCTTTTAATGGTTATTAAGTTGAATTAGATCTGATCTTTGCATTTGCTTTGCTTTCCAGGCTGAACACTTTGCCTTGTTTCCAGATTTTAATCTTTGGTTTACAGGGTTTCAATTTTGTTTTAGTTTTCAAAATGATGTTTTCCTCAGTTTTGAATGAATGAAATGAAGATGTTTGATATATAAAAGAGGTGTACAGCAGTGTATGTTTATTTGTACAATGGTAGGCATGGCTGAAGATAGTTTGCATTTATGAGTTTGTACAAATTCATTTTTCTTCTTCTTTGCTTTCGGCTGAGATGATATGTTATTGTGTACAAAGATATTGGCATTAATTGCTTAGTACTTTCATAGATATATGTTTTCTGTATATATATGAATTGTTCTGTGAAAATTTTATCTACCTGTTCTCCTCTATTTGTAGTTATAGAGTTAAATAGTTATTCAAAATTCAAAAAAAACTTCTCCATCATACCATTTACATTCTTACAGTTTAAACAAAACAAGTTGCTTAAACACAAACTAAGATAAACAAATTTATTTTAGACATGTTAGTGGAATATACCAACTGGGAAGCTTGTTTTACAGTACAACATATAATTATATGTTGAATTCGAGTGTTTTAAAATGCTAATTCAATTTCATAACTTGAATCCACACTGCAAAATAAGATTTTAAAACAAAAATGGGAATTTTTAGTTAAGAATACTAGGAGTAGTTCATAGATGAACTGGAAATGCCTTTTTATCAATTTCTGGTAACCGAGGAATTTTTGGATGTTGGATTTTTGCTTGAAGCTAGTTTGGCCATCGATGGAGTTAGGAAAATTGTTAGATAATTTTTCTATTGTAAGAAATGATTGAGCAAAGCAAGAATAGGGTTTATTCTCGAGTTTTGACGTGGTCTGGAAATAAGGTGATTTCGTCACCGCGGGTTGATCGAGTGCTTCGGGGTTTGGGGAAATCGTAGCTGGAGTCGAGACGTCGCTCTGGGTAGGTCGCCGTGGGTACAAGCGGTCGGAAGTGATGGCTAGGGTTGGGTTTCTGATGGGGGTGTGTTTCCAATTATGGATCGTGGGTTCGACTTTTGATTCGCGGGTGGTATCGACATTCTTGGTGGACGTATGGGTAGGCGAGGTCGGCATTGCTCTGTTTATGGTCGGGGAGATGGCCAGAGGTGGTCGGAGGGTGGTGCACTGTGATCACGTGCACGTTCGTGTCAGGTTTGAGTGGAGTTTGGGGAAGATGTTGTTCCTCAGGGTTAGACTCGTGTCGTCTAATGGTTTTTCTCGAAGCAGTAGTAGACGCGAGAGACTCGGGGTTTATACGGGGAAGTGATCGTGTTTGGCTCGGGTAAATTTTGTTGCCTGGTTTTAAAGAAGATTTAAACAGGAACTGTTTAAAGCTTCAAGTTTAAAATGTCTTTGTTTCAAAAGTAATATGTTTCCAAATTTTAGTTGAAGTTGATAAGTTTTAAAATCAAGATTAAAGATTTTAAGTATAATTGAAAATAAATTTGTTTTCCAAGTAAAATGTTTTAAACAAGTTCTGAAAAGATTTAAATGTTAAAGTATAAGTTTAAAATTTGTTTAACTTGATTTGTTATTTTAAATCTAAAATTTAATGATTTAATTAGTAAGTTAAATTTAGAGTTAAATATGATTTATGATAATGAAGTCATCAATAAGGATAATGTTTTATCTTAAAGTTAATTAAGATTTAATGATTTAAGATTAATTTATTAATAAGGTAATTAAAGAGTACTTAATTAATTTAACTTATTAATGATTAAGGATTAATAAATAAATGATTAAGGGTTGTAAGTTAATTAATTTAAGGATTTATTAAATTGTATTTAAGGATAATTAATTAGATAAGTAAAGATTATTAATTTATGATTAGAAAATTAGTTAATTAAGTAATGAGAAATTAATTAATTGGTAATTAAGAATTAAATAATTTGTAATTAATAACGGTTAATTAAAGCATAATTACTTAGGATGTAATTAAGGGATAGTTAATGAGTATAATTAAATGAAGGTCATTAACTTGAGATTATTAAATAATTAATTAATGTGATTAATTTTAATAATAAATTTGATTAATTAATTAAAGATAATCAATTGTGAAATAGGATAAGAATAATTAATTAATGGAAGTAATTAAGGAATTAATTTCTCAAGGTAATTAATTAAATAAATTTGATTAGTTTAGGTTAATTAATTAAGTTTAATTAATTTAAGATAACCACTGGATGATTTGTTAAGTATAATTACTTAATGTAATAAATGAAGTGTAATTACTCAGTGAAGTAATTAATGGTAATTACTAGATGTAATTAATTGAAGATGATTAAATATGGAAGTAATTTGGAATAAATTACTTTGTGTAATTAATCAAGGGATTAATTAAGATAATTAATTAAGGAGTAACTAATTTATTTAATGAAGTAATTAAGGGTAGTTAATTACTGAATGAGATTAATCAAGAGTGATTAATAAATGTAGATTAAGTAAAGATTAATTACTTAATGAAATAAATTGAAATAGGATAATTAATTAAAAAGCAATTAGGGATCATTAATAAATAATTAATGATGTAATTAAGGGTTGATTAATTTAAAACTAATTAATCAATAATAAGTAATTTTGAGTAATTAATTAATGTAATTAATTAAGGATTAATGTAATTAATTATAGTTAATTAATTAATGAAGTAATTAAAGACTAATTAATGTATTGGGTTAGGATAATTAATTTGTAAAATTTATTAAAAGTTAATTAATTGAATGTAATTAAAAGTTAATTAATCAAGGATGATCAATTAAGATGGGAATTAGAGAATGATTAATTAATTAAATGGATATGTAAGTAGGATTTTTGTGATAAAAGTAATTAATTTAATTTACTTTAAATTAATTACAGATGAAGTAATTAATTTAATTCATTTTAAATTAATTATAAAGGGTGTGATTATTAATCCTTGTTTATATATGAATGGATGATATTGTTTGCCTTGAATGGTTTGAAATCTCAGATATGAGATAAGTAATGCTATGTGATATGAATGATATGGTTGAAGTGATGATAATATGGATTATCTATTTGTGATGATGTAGTGAATTATCTATTGTGATATTATGAATTATTTATCTGTGTATATATAGATAATTGAATTGAATTGTTTTAACTTTAAAACAACTTGGACCTAAAAGATGGCGATTTAGATTTCGATGAGACCGTGATCGGGTTACCAGATTTGGATATCCGAAAACCACATCGATCCAAATTAACGATAGGTCGTGAATCTCAAGTGAAGATAAAGATTTAGAGTGCAAGTGTTATTGTCGTTAACTCTGAGGATGATTCCAAAACGAGTGTAACGAGATAATGCCTTCGGTTTCATTCGAACCCGGAATGAACTTGTATGGATTGAATGCTTTCAGAACATCGTCATGTGGACGATGAGCATTCTACGTGATGTGTTCTGATGAGGTAATCGTATCCTCAAGCCTCATCAATCGAGAATAGCTAAAACAGGGGAGGTGCAGCAAGGCTTCGTGGGTAGCACCCACTTGAGAGCGCGATATACCCCTGTCTAGATGTCCCTTTTTATTCGGCTGTGTGGGTAGTTGGTTGCAAACAACTGCTGGGGTTGTCTTGTTCGGGACTGTCCAGTAGGGGATGGTTCCGGCCTTGTGTTGCAGGGGACTTAGGGTGGGTCCTCGGTACGATGATCTAGGCCAGGTATTGTGAAAGGCGGTACCCCAGTAGCCCTGCCATTGTATGGAATCCAATCTCCAATAAGCGCCGTACGATTTAGTTGTGCCAACTATGTTGGAACGTGAGACGTAAGCATTCCAGCTATTTCTGTATTTTACTTGAAAACCCTAGACACTATTATAATATCACTGAATTTCGTATCAAATGTTTGGTTAGCATAAGGTAAAAACTTACCCATGTTTATGTGTGGGAAGTCTTACGTGATACGCTTTGGTTTTCAAGGATTTTCAAAGTTAAGCAACTTTAACCTGTTACTCATACCAGACCCATGTCTGACCCGGAGTTTATTTCTGTTTTTCCTAAACTCTCGGGTACTCAAATTTTTACAAGTAGCCAAGGGATTCAGGTTAACTTTGACGAACTGTGGAGGAGCAAAGGAGCATGAGGCTTCAGCATTATAGATATATGGTTTTCCACTGTGTTTGTATCTCTATGTTGTATTTGAGTTGTATTGAGTTGTATTAACTAGACCGGTATTTATAACTGTCTAGTATTTGATGTATAATCTGCGTAACTCTGATTGATGTTGTATATTATGAAATACTTATGTGATTAATATAATTTATTCGTTCCGCTGTGAGATTCTGATGTTGTTTAGTTCTTTCTTCTCTATCTTTTCTCTTTTCTATCCCTTTCTTTCTTCATCATGATACGAATTTCTGGTGATAGAAAGTTGGGTCATGACAGCAAAAAACCCAAAGGCAATAAACTTGAAGGCACAAACCCGAAGGCACAAACCCGAAGGCACAAACCCGAAGGCAACAAACCGTAGTGGCGAAAGTCCATAGTCCCAGTACTGGACGCCACTAACTGGCAATATGTGTCACAAACTCTCGGAAAGGAACCCGAAAAGTGTTAACGTGTGTCCCATACCACCCGTTCGCACTAAACGGTTTACTAACAGCTAGAAAATTTCACACTCAAAGTAGTAAAAGGTTCACCTCATATCATCGGTAAACTAGACCCGTAGGCCAAAACGATCAAACGAATAGATTAGTAATTAACTGAAAAGATAAACGGACGTGTTCATAGCACGTGTTTTATCTAATCATTTAATTCTCCTCCCTCTTCGCTCGAAGTGCAAAATTGTGTGTTTTATATAGAAATTAAGTTGAAGAAAACGAGTTTTAGGAATGCTTCGAAATTGATTGAAAGCTTAAGAAGTAAATAAATAAAAATATGAATTCCTTAGGCTATCGGCAAAGTCGAAAGGAAGAGATGAAACATTAATCCATTCATCACCTTTCAACAACATCGAAAGCTCTATAGAAGCCTGGATACACTTCGAATGTAACATAAGTCTAGGTAGCAGGACCTTTCGACATGGTCAAAACCAATAACTTAAAATTCCTGAGTTAAAAACATTAGTGTTGTTGGCATTGTTGAAAGGTCTGGTCAATGTTTTCTAAACGTATTCTACCATTGAAGTCAAAAGGTTTCAGGTTCAACTCATATGTGCTTTAAACGTTTCGACAAAGATTAGCGGAGACAACTCTAAGGTCAAAGAATTTCAACCTTATCGAAAGCTAATAGTCGAAAGGCTTGAAACTCTTCGACCTTGTCGAAAGCCAATATTCGAAAGGTTTGAAACTCTTCAACCTTGTCGAAGCTAATAGTTGAAATGTTTGAAACTCTTTAGCATTGTCGAGAGCTCGTTGTCGATGGGTTGGATTCACTCCATCTAACTATGTAATCTTTCGACAACGTTGGTAAAGTCGGCATCACAATACCTTTTGACCCTATTGAAAGATGCTAAGAAGGTAAATCCATTATTGCCACCACAATCTCTTTGAAAGTGGTACAAAGGTCATTTTGTGTTGCCAAATTGTACACGGGAGGGTTCCAGCTAATCATATCAGGTTTAACCAACCCCAAACCAGATTGTAAATCCAGTTTTCAAATTTTTCTTGAAGAACAAGTAAATCTAACTTATTAACAAGATGGATTTAAATTGAAATCGCTTCAACTCGATTTCAAAAGGGGTAAAGAGATTTTCAGTAAATCGAAAACCCAGATTAAACACAACTACAAAAAATCAAAGACTTTGGATTAAAACCAAACCAGATAAGGGATTTCCTTTATCAATCACCATCAACTTCAAAATCCAAAGACAAAGATGAATTTTATTAATTAGGGAAATTGATTTAAGAGGAAATTTTTTCAGAAAACTAAACTAAAATTGAATTTCAATTTTGGGGTTTGGAAAGCTGGAAATTTAGTTGAAAACTAATAAGAGTAGTGTTAGCACCAAAATTGGTCACTAACCTCGTTGAGAAAGATTGTGAAGAGATATAAATGATGAAGATAAATTAAACAAAGAAGAATATGCTAATTTAAATCCAGAATGTAAGAACACCGAATTTATAGTGGTTCAGCGTAATTGCCTACATCCACTTTGAGGTTAAACTTTATTGATCTTATTAATGATTGATTACAAATACAATTCGTAGATCAAATGCTTGAATGAAGTTGCTAAGTAAAGAAGATGAGTCTGAAAAATGGCAGTGTCTTCCCAGTGTTCCTGGAAAAAAGGTCCTTTTCACTGTGCCCCTATATTTATAGGCAAAGATGGGTTGGACTTCCCAAGCGGGCTCGGCAGCCGAACACCTTGGCCCAAATAGAGTGGTCGCCGTACGCCGAACTAAATAGGTCGATCACTCGGATGCCGAACCACCCTCTCTATGCCGAACAAGGCGCTTGCTGCATGGGAAGAGTAGAACGAATATCAGTCGAAGCCGAACGTGCCTCTGGCTGAATGAAGCGTTTGACCGAACGTTGTCTCTGGCCGAACGTTGGTGCTGGCCGAACGATAGCTTTAGCTGAACAATGCTTCTGGCTGAACAATGTCCTTGGCCGAACGATGCTTTAGCCGAACGATGCCTCTGGTCGAACGAAGCTTCTTGGCCGAACAAGAGTTATGGCCGGACGTTGCCTTTAGCCGAGTAGTGCCTTGGGCCGAATGATGGTTCCGGCCGAACAACACAGCCATGCCGAGCAGTTGTACATGCCGAATGTCTTCCGATGCCGAGCACTTACAAACGCCGAGCGCTACTGAATGCCGAGTAGCCCCTGGTCCCCGAGTGCTACTGAATGCCGAGTAGTCTTGGTCACCGAGTGCTACTGAATGCCGAGTAGTCCTGGAGGCCGAGTACTACTGAATGCCAAGTAGTCCTGGAAGCCGAGTGCTACGGAATGCTGAGTAGTCCTGGAGGCCGAGTCCTACTGAATGCCGAGTGGTCCTGGAAGCCGAGTACTACCCAATGCCGAGCACTCAGTTGCCTGGTCATATCTATAGGAAACACTTGCCCCCCAAAGTGTATTACGTGACTGAACGTGATACGCTTTGAGTTTTGTAATCTTCACGTTTCGTTTTAAACCCTTGATTAATTTCGAATGGAGATGCCCTTTTGAGTATATCAGTGGTTGTGTTGTGTGCGTGCTATGGGATAAATGCTGAACAATACGCTCGAAGCCGAACGTTCCTTACTTGCCGGCTAATCCTGCGTTTTGAAGCTGAACGATAAAGCTTTGACCGGTTCTACCGGATATAGCCCCTTCGACTTCCACCTTTTTCCCCTATAAAACCAGGTCCTTCCCCTCTTCTCTCCTTTACTCTTTTACTTCTGCCACTCTTCAATGATTTGCAATTCTCGCCAGTCGATCAGATTTAAAACCTAACTACTCCTTCCTAAGCTCCAATCTGCAAACTAGGTATTATTCCTCGTATGATTCAAATAGGTTTCAAACGAGATGGTCGAGTGTGTCATGTAGAAAGCTTTCGAGTAGGTCGTCTTTACTGCGTCTTTATTGCTGAACGATGATGCGAGGCGAGGAGGAATGATTAGGAGTGTTTGCACATATGACCATTGGACTTAGCTTTTTTGTGTCGAACCGAAGTTAAAGGGGAAGAAAGAAGAATGAAAGTGTTGGAGGTGGTAAGGGTGTTGGATGGCATAGCTCTGGTTCGGCGTATGTTCTCATGCGCCGGACGGTGAAATGGAGGGCTGCCGTTTTAGCTGAACAAACCAAGACCGAACACTACTTAAATGTCGAACAGTATTTTAACCGAACAAAACCAATGCCGAACACTTACTCAAATGCCAGACAGTATATATGTCGAACAACAGACATGCCGAACAAACATGAAGGCCGAACAATACTCGGGGCTAACAAACTTAAACGCCGCCGAACACACTTAAATGTCGAATAGTATTTTAGCCGAACAGAACAAATGCTGAACCAGACTTAAGCTGAGCAGACATAAATGCCGAACTACACTTAGGCCGAACAATTCAAATGCCGAACCAAACTTAGGCCGAACAATACAAATGCCGCACCAAACCTAGGCCGAACAAAACAAATGCTGAACCAAACCTAGGTCGAACAAAACAAATACGGAACCCAACCTAGGTCGAAGAAAACAAATGCTGAACAATTGTAAATGCCGAACAACATAAATGCCGAACCATTCTAAGGCCGACCAATACAAATCCTGAACTATACTTAACAAAACATGGACAAGGACCTGGGTGTGCTAGCATATGAGACTGACCTGGACCATTAACTCTCTGGTTTTCATAGACATAAATCTGAGCTTAAACTAACACACGTTTTCTAAATCTGGAACTGTAATCACCACAAGGCGGGCTTTTCGAGACGGTCAGCGATGACGGTCTTCGAAGGCAACGATTCGAAACTCGTTTTTGTATCTTTGTAATCTCTAGATTCTCATTGCTTATACACGATTGCTTGCACTAGTCTACACACCACGTGGGGGGAAAATTCGTATTGTTAATTCTAACATTCAATGTTTTTCAAGTATAGTTTTCACAGGCACTATATCTGATAGGCCTGGGCCGTCATCAAGGCAAGAAGCCGCTGATATTTCAAATCCGTCGACTTCCCCTGCCCATAACTTAGCTCCTAATGCCCTAGAGGCAACAATTCTCTTAGATAATCCGATCGACTCACAGGCTTCGAAGATTAATGAAGTCGCACTTCGACGAATATGCTCCATTCATGGGATTCCTTTCGCCGATGTGTTAGTCCCGTCGCGACACGATCGTCCTCACCTGCCCCTAGTCGGATATACCACCTGCAACAAGTTCATGTGCTGGATGGGCAGCGTGCCTCCATTCAATTTATTTCTTCGGGACGTGTTGTAGTACATAGACATTGCCCCGTCGCAGCTGCATCCAAATGGTCACGCGTTTCTATATGGGACCTACCTACTCTTCATGGCCGACTTCTCTAGACCTCCAACTTCTGGCGACATCAGATACATTTATATGATTAAGAAACGAAAAGATAGCCCTTCCTTCAAGTTCCTCGAGCTGTACCACAAATGCCAAATCTTGACAGGAGCATGTAGTAAATTCGCCCTGTACAAACAGGAATGGTTCTATGTGTGTTGCCCTCCTGGTTTTGCGAGGAGATGGGTTGAATGCAGTAAGTCTCTTTGATGAGTCATCATTCGTGTTTAATTGGAGTTATGCTTTTCCTAACTCCTCGTTTCATCTTTTCAGGTATTAACCCGCGTGTGGAGGGCCGAGGATATTCTGAGGCCGTTGAAGCCATTAGAGCTCTTCCTGCCGAGAAACGAGACATCCGAACCATCATTTCAAATGAATCATTGTCGAGGTTCGGCTTGCTTGCCCCTGGTCGTCGGATTAGCCTTCCGGAGGGCATTTCCATTCCCAAGCCAGCATCCGGTAAAGGGAAAAAACAAGCTGGATCGTCATCACGCCACACTCCCGATGCGCACGAAGGGGGTGAGCACAAGGAGGATGAAGCTCCCGAGACTCAAGGCGAGAATGTGGGTCCCGCTTGGAATCCGGCGGTCGAAGTTCACGACATTGAAACGTCATCCTCCCTTTCGAAGGGAAAGAGGAAGTTAAAATACAAGATACAAAAGGAGAAAGTTGGCGAAACTTCAAAAGTTACGCTCATCCCGCCAGAGAATGAGGCTTCCTCACAGCATATGGAAAGTTCTCTAAGGGGTCTGTCGAATCTTTCCATCCCCAATGATATACTTAATTATGGGTTTGACGATCCTGAAGCCCTCAAGTTTTCTTCGCCCGCTAGAGGCAATGCGGGAGTTCACTCCCAGTCCAGGGAGACAATACTCCGATCAATAAAGATAAAAGAACTGGTCCGTCGGGGGGAACACTAGGACACACACGCACATACGCATTCCATCATACACTTCAAGTTTTTTTTATTTCTCGGATTTTTCTTAACTCGTTGTTATCTTTATTCTTTGTAGGTGACATGGGGCGTTCTCACGGACTCGATTGCCTTCACGGCTCTTCCATATTTCATCATCCCGGACAGGATTCAGGTTCGGGCAGACGCAGGGACAGAGATGATTACGAAGATAGAAACAACCATCCCCGCGATTCGTCTTATCGCAAGAAGGCATATTCCCAATCTTCACAGTCCCGTGATCCTCTTCTTCCAACCGAGTCGGATAGAGAGAAGTCTTTACAGAAGGGGTCCCAACCCAATGTTTCCCGAGAACAACACTCCAGTTCGTCAAGTACAAGGCAAACTTGGGGGCATCGAAAAAGAGCGGAACTTTCAAAGCCTCCTCCCCCTACTCCCGCGGTTGACCCAACTGTAGCAGAGAAGATGGTCGATCTTAAGGCCAAATTCCCAAAAATTTGTTTTGACAGTCTGAAATTTCTCCCAGCTATTCATCATATCCCTAGGCACGTGAAGCAGAGTGCCATTGCCTGTAACAACAACGTCTATGTTCAACATGACGCGTTTGTACACTTGGTTGAAAAGATCTCGTAGGTGTCTATTGAGCGACAATATGAAATTGATCGTCTGAAATCGGAGGCTGGCTGTGATAAGAACATCATCAAGCATCAAGACGAAGAGCTCGCTTCGTATAAGTCGAAGCTGGAAGCCGCTGAGCAAAGTGCGAAAGATACTGCTGAGGCAGTCACTTGTTTAGAGATAGCTCACAAGAAGGAACTTGATGAAGTAGTCCAGTGTAGCGGTGCCCTTGCCTTAGAAAAAGATTCTATCCAAAAAGAAAGGGACGTGCTCGCCATACAAGTCAAAGAGTTGAAAGAATTACTCTCCAAGGAGAAAGAGGACAAAGTAGCTGCTCAAGAAGAGTCACAACGATATTGTGATGAAATTGTTGCTACTCGGCTCTTGAAAGAGAAGCTCGTTGACGAACTTGCTGGGGTTGAAAAAATGAAAGACGAAGCCTGTGAGGAGGGCAAAAGAAAAGCTACGGAGGAGATTGACTCTCGCCTCGAGGCGGCGGCAGAAGTCGGCAGGGAAGAGGTCAAGTGCATGTTTGACCCGTTGATTGCTGAGTATGGCGCCCGCGTCCTTTTGCATCGCGACTTGACATTCTTGGGCGAGGGCTATCTCGAATCCCTAGCCGAGGCCTGGGAAACTTTAGTGAAGATTAGGAAAATCGAGTCGGGCTCTGAGGAAGTCGATGAGGATGCCCTAGTGAAGGAGTTTCTTAGAGGGAACGAGCCAGCGGATTTATCAGTAGCTTTGGCGCTTTATAGCAAAGGCTCTCCCCTTCCAAAAGAGAACAGTGATGACGCTGGCCCATCTGGAGCTAAGACTACGGCTCGTCATACTGCTGCTCCTCCTACTGCTCAACCGGCCGGTCGGCCGACACTTGACCGATTCGAGCAGCATGCCGGCTACGATCCTGAAGATTCCGGGCTCGGCGTTCATGTGCTATCTCTTATTCTAGAGGGTGAAACTCCACGCGCAACTAATAGCCAGCCAGAACCCGGTAGGAAACTCTTCTTTTTTAGAAGTTAAAAGATCTGTGACTTTCTAGCAGTGGCTATTCGTTCTAATGTTCATTCTTTATGTTTTCATGCAGGCTGCTCTGACACCGAGCCAACTCCGAGGAGCGATGACGCCAAGGAGGAGGCAGAGAAAACAAGCGATGTTGCTCATGCGGGAGTAACTCCTGGCCCTGATGCTCAAGTGATCGGGGCGCTTGATGATGATAAGTTTGACACTTCATCTCCTGCCGAAGGGAGCTATGAAATCGAGATCACTGGCGCCTCCGAACATACTTCGAAGATGAGCATGAAAGAGCGTCTCGCCGAAGAGGAAAAAAAGAAAGTCGAGATCAAAGTTGAGCCTGAAATTCTGGAACTTACCGACCCGCGGAATAGACCTATGAAGATCATCCTCCCTGGCAAATCCAAACCGCTGAATGTTCCTTCTCCCACTCCTGACTCCGCTTCTTTAGCAAGCCAGAAATCCAAGAAGAAGCGTGAGGGAGAGGAATCATCCGAGAAAACAACGGAAGACAAGAAGAAGAAACCAAAGAAATAGTAGTTAAACTTGTTCAACGAGATTATGCTTAAGTCTTGTAACTACTTTCAAGTTTTGTTTCCGAAGTTTATGTAGATAGGTTTTTGACTCCATGATTTGGATGAATAATTGTGTAACCTCATTTTGGACTGTTAAATAAAGTTTAGTTCCTTAGTCGTTTGAACGATTCTTCGGAGTGGCATACTTCTTGTTCTACATTTCTTGAGTACTTAGAATTTTTTTCTAAATTCGCGTTCCAGGGACTCATAGTAAGTTGATCCGCATTCAGGGGATTCGGAGATTGAGATTGTTTATACCCTAGTCTGCACTCTGGGGACTTAGAATATTCCGGTCCGCACTACGGGAACTCGGAGATTGAAATCGTTTACTCTAGTCCACACTCTGGGGACGTCTAGTCTGCGCTCTGTGGACTTAGAGTACTCCGGTCTGCACTCAGGGGACTCGGAGATTTAAATCGTTTATACTCCAGTCCGCGCTCCGGGGACTTAGAGTACTCCGGTCCGCACTAAGGGGATTCGGAGATTGAAATCGTTTATACTCCGGTCCGCTCTCCGGGGACTTAGAGTACTCCGGTCCGCACTCAGGGGACTCCGAGATTGAAATCGTTTATACTCCAGTCCACGCTCCGGGGACTTAGAGTACTCCGGTCCGCACTCAGGGGACTCGGAGATTGAAATCGTTTATACTCCAGTCCGCACTCTAGGGACGTCTAGTCCACGCTCTGGGGACTTAGAGTACTCCGGTCCGCACTCATGGGACTCGGAGATAGAAATCGTTTATACTCCAGTCCGCACTCTGGGGACATCTAGTCCGCGCTCTGGGGACTTAGAGTACTCTGGTCTGCACTCAGGGAACTCAGAGATTAAAATCGTTTATACTCCAGTCCGCGCTCCGGGGACTTAGAGTACTCCGGTCCGCACTTAGGGGACTCGGAGATTGAAATCGTTTATACTCCAGTCTACGCTCCGGGGACTTAGAGTACTCCGGTCCGCACTCAGTGGACTCGGAGATTGAAATCGTTTGTACTCCAGTCCGCGCTCCGGGGACTTAGAGTACTCTGGTCCACACTTAGGGGACTCGGAGATTGAAATCGTTTATATGAGTTCGTACATCGTACAGGATAATGTAGTTCTAGTAATTCATCACCCGACTATGAGATATAGAAACATTAGTAATTCGTGGAAAATACGGCTTCTAGCCTTTATTAATGAAAAACAACTAAACTGCTTGATTACATGGCTAAAAAGAAACTAAGTTACGACTGAATGAAAACATACAGGAAATAACTGTGCCTAAAACAGGAAAGAAACATACTAAATGTAATAATGTCGCAAATGTTCACTATTCCACGCTCGGGGGAGTGTCGTGCCATTAACGGTCGCTAGCTTGAATGTTCCCTCTCCAAGCTTCCGTTCAATGACGTACGGACCTTCCTAGCTGCGATTCATACGCGACGGTACCGGGAAAACTCGTTTCAAAATGAGATCACCCACATCAAAAATCCTTGGGCGGACTATGCCGTCGTAGTAACACTTGACTCGGTGCCTATGCGCTGCAGCCCTTAATTCGGCCTCTTCACGTTTTTCATTGATGCAGTCCAGTGATTCCAACAAGAGGTCCTGATTCGTCTTGGGATCATAATATGTCACTCAATGTGATGGAACTTCAAGTTCTAGGGGTATAACGGTTTCCGAGCCGTATGCCAAGGCGAATGGAGTGTGGCCGGTCGCGGACTTGTGGGTAGTTCTATAAGCCTATAATGCCGTCGGGAGCTCATCTACCCACTTGCCTCCGACCTTCTCTAGGCGCTTCTTCAGTATGGACTTGATTATTTTGTTAACGGCCTCGACTTGTCCGTTAGCTTTTGGGTGTGCAACGGCGGCGAATTTCTTCTCGATGCCACACTTTAAACAGATCTCTTTGAATTCTCTGCTTTCAAATTGTGTCCCGTTGTCCGTAATGATGGTGCGAGGTAGGCCAAAGCGGCATATAATGTTTCGTACAACGAATTTAATGACCTTCTTAGAGGTGATTGTAGCCAAAGGTTCTGCCTCAGCCCATTTTGTGAAATAGTTGACTGCAACTATCGCGTATTTCGCACCACCTTTGGATATAGGCAAAGAGCCTATTATGTTGATTCCCCTGATTGCAAATGGCCAGGGACTAACCATTTGTGTGAGTTCTGTTGATGCCTTGATGGAGTCCTCGGGACCTTCGCATATCTTTGACACTTGTCACATTTCCTTGCATAGTCTGCAGCGTCCCGATTTACGGTCGACCAGTAATACCCATAGCGGAGGATCTTTTTTGCTAGCGTTTGCCCCCTAGTATGGTCACCGCATTCTCCCTCGTGTACCTCCTTCAAGACCCGTTTTGTCTCATCATGAGCGATGCATCGTAATAAGGGGACTGAGAACCCCTTTCTATACATTAATCCATCCTGCATCACGTATCGTGCTTCCTTTCGAAGGACCTGTCGTCTTTCGCTCCTTTTTTCTGGTAAAGCCCCGGTTGTTAGGTATAGTTTGAACGGGGTTATCCACGATTCCCTCTCGATTCCTGTTTCCAACACAGAATCAACTTTCATTGCGTCTGTACTCGGGGCATGCAAGGCCTCAACGAAAAACAGTCCCATTTGCTGAGCATCGCCAGTGCTTGCGAATTTTGCCCATAAGTTGGCTTCTTTGTTCTGTTCACGCGGGACATGCGAAATGTCATAACGCTCAAGGTTTGACAGCAGTTCTTGAACCAGAACAAGGTACGGAGCAAGCTTCTGTCCCTTTGCTTGATAATCTCCTCGCACCTGGTAGACCACAAACTGTGAGTTACAAAAGATTTCAACTGATTTTACCTCGAGTTCTCCAATGAGTTTTAAGCCCGCAATCAGTGCTTCATATTCTGCTTCGTTATTTGTAGCCGGGAAATCGAGCTTCAGAGCGTAACAAACCGATCGATTTTCCGGAGTTACAAGGACTACACCAGCACCAGAGCAACGTTCGTTTGATGCTCCATTGGTGTACAATTTCCATCGAACAGGGGGAATGACATCGTGATTATCTGGTTCGTCGGGTATGGTAAACTCAGCGATGAAATCTGCTAACGCTTGCCCTTGTATGGCTCTTCGTGGCAAGTAGGCGATATCGAACTGGCTCAACTCGATGTTCCACTTTAGCAATCTTCCAGAAGTTTCTGGTCGTTGGAGTACCTGCCGTAGGGGTTGATCGGTATAAACACTGATTGAGTGTGCTTGAACATATGGGCGCAGCGTACGTGATGCAATCACCAAGCAATAGGCCAATTTCTCGATTTTAGGGTAATTTCTTTCTGCCCCCTTAAATCGCTTGCTAACGTAATACATCGGCTTTTGGATTCGGTCCACCTCGCGAACCAAAGCCGCACTTATAGCATGTGGGGATACAGCCAAGTATACGTACAACATCTCGTGGTCTACTGGTTTTGACAGCACTGGTGGACTCTCCAGATGCCTTATCAGATCCCGGAATGCTTCCTCACAATTAGATGTCCATTCGAAATTCCTCTTCCCTTTCTTTATTATATCAAAGAAAGGAATGCACTTGTCCGTGGCTCTGGATATGAATCGGCTCAGTGCAGCCACTTTTCCATTCAAGCTTTGCACCTGTTTTATGGTTCTGGGGACCTGCACATCTCGAATAGCTTGAATCTTCTCTGGGTTGGCTTCAATTCCCCTAGCATTGATAATGAATCCCAAAAACTTTCCCGATGCAACGCCGAATGAACACTTCAGAGGGTTGATTTTCATCCCATAATATCTGAGTATGTCAAACATTTCAGCCAAGTCTCGAATGTGGTCATTTGACAGTCGTGACTTCACGAGCATGTCATCCACATAGACTTCCATTGTTCTACCAAGGTAGTCTTTGAACATTCGATTCACCAAATGCTGATAAGTCGCTCCTGCGCTTTTAAGTCCGAAGGGCATTACTACATAGCAATATAGCCCAACGTCTATGACGAAGCTGGTGTGTTCTTGGTCTGGAATATGCATCGGGATCTGATTGTGACCCGAGTATGCATCCATGAATGATAACAGCTCGTGTCTTGCAGTAGAGTCGACCAACTGATCAATCCTAGGCAACGGGAAACTGTCCTTGGGGCACGCTTTGTTCAGGTCGGAATAATCTACGCAAGTTCTCCATTTCCCATTCGCCTTTTTCACCAACACGGGATTCGATACCCATTCAGGGTAGAGGGCGTCGCGGACGAACCCATTGGCTTTGAGTTTGTCCACCTCCTCTTTGAGAGCAGCGGACCTCTCTGGGTCCATTCCTCTCCTTTTTTGTTTAACTGGGACGTGTTTCGGGTCTATGTTCAACATATGACTCGTAATGGCGGGAGAAATCCCACACATATCAGAATGCACCCAGGCGAAAACATCAAGATTTGCCTGGAGGAAATCACTAAGGTCTTCAGTCATTGCGGGGTCGAGTTGTGATCCGATCTTCAGCACTCGCGATGGATCGTCTCGGCTGACTGAAATGTCAATCGTTAATTCAGCCGGCACTGCCTTTTCTTTCCTGGGTTTCTCATCGTCATCTCTCGGGTCTATGTCTCTGAAGATCCAAGAATTATGCCCGAGCCAGGGCTCGGGCACTACTTGTCAATCATCATTATTAAGGATGTGGACAGGAATGTCCGCAACCTTTCCTTTCTCCCTCCGATGGGCCTCTCTGAGCTCTGCCACATAACATGCCCGACCGGTCGCCTGGTCGCCATGAACAACTCCTACTCCTTTGTCAGTCTGGAATTTCAAAATCAAGCACCACGGGGCTAATGCCGCCCTAAACTCAGCCAGGGCCGGTCGGCCCAAGAAAACATTATACGGAGAATCCACATCCAAAAATACGAAGGGTAGCATTAGCACCCTCCGACGTTCGCCTTGTCCCAGTTCAACTGGTAACTCGACATACCCCACAGCATCGGTCGCTGCGCCATTAAAGCCGTGTATACGGGCTTTGGACGGTTTCAAGTCCTTTGTTTCCATTTTCATCTGGTTATAAGACTTATTGAAGATGATGTTGACAGAACTTCCACAATCAATCAGAATCCTTTTCACATAAGCCGGTCCGATTGTCGCAGATATGACCATCGGGTCGATGGTTGGGGCCTCCACTTGGTCAGCATCTCTGTTTCTGAACACTATATCGTCTATCATTACGCGCAGCTGCTTAGCAGGGGTCCCATCCTCCGTGTTCGAACAACATTCGAAATCTGCATGCTTCAGGGCACTAGCGTACCACTCCATCTCCTGCCAGTTCTTATCCGCGGGGTGTGGTCTGCCGATGAATGTGTTTATGACTTGTCTGCCCACAGTCCGAGCAGGTTCATCGGGATGATGCAGAACTGGAGCACGACCTGGGATGGATGTTCCCTGTCCTCCTTCCTGAGGATCCTTCACAAATTCCTGCAACTTCTTCTGCCTGATCAACTTCTCTATGGCATCGTGTAGGTGCCTGCACTCTTCCATATTGTGCCCGTAGGTCTCATGGAAGCGGCAATATTTTCCTGTCCTTTTCTGTTCCTCGGTTGACTCTTTTGGACGTGGCTTTCTGTACTGAAAGGTATTGCAGGTTGAGAGGTAAATATTCTCAAGAGACGCATTCAGCGGGGTATACTCGTTGTAGCTCGGAATTCTCGGCTTCCACTTCCCCGCTTCTCTCTTCTTCCCTTGATTTCTTCCTCGGGACTCCTTAGGCTGCCCAGGCTTATTCTGGACATTGACTCGGACCTTTCCTGTGTTGTCTCCAGACTGCTTCACAGCAATGTTGCTTTTCACGGATTCTTGGACAGGTCCTGGTGCCTTATCTCGCCTTACCCACCTAGCTTCCTCTCTTCTTATGAACTAATGTGCCTTTGAGTAAAAACGTTCTAGCATAGTCGGAGGTTTTCCTGCCAACCAGTCTCCAAATTCAGAATCCGGATCCACACCTCTCATTACAGCTATTAAATTGCATGATCATTGGGATTACTAACTTCAGTTGCCACAACATGGAATCTTTGTAAATATTCTTTCAATGACTCCCCAGGATTTTGGATTACACTTGACAGAGACATTACGTCCTTTGGACGAGTAGTGTGTATTCTGAACTGCTCAATAAACTTCTTTGCCAACTCCTCGAAATTGGATACGGACCGCGGAGGAAGTCGAGTAAACCACATAGTAGCGATCCCAGATAGAGTGATCGGAAAGCATCTACACTTGGTTGCATCATTTGCTCTAGCTGAATCCATCATCCATTCGTACCTCATGACATGTTGCCTGGGGTCAGTCTTTCCCTCATACGCAGGGATAGTTGACATACTAAACTTCCTGGGGTACGCCGCCTGCAGCACAATATCTGTGAATGGAGTATGACTTCTTGATACTCCCCAATCATCATTCGATAAGCCATGATTTTCTTTCATCAATTGCCTGACCATGGCTATCAGATCTGGTGTTTGTATGGAAGGTGGAAGGTTAGAGTCTATTCTACGTGACTGGCCAGGCTGATGCCTCCTCTCCTGGCGATCTGCCACACGTGCATCTTGAGGTTCGACATCGTTAGCGTTTTGATGGTCTGGGCCTCCAGCCTCCACCTGCACTCCAGTTCCTAAGTTTCCAGCTGCGGCTTGGTCACGGTCTCCAGTTGTCTGAACAGCAGCACCTGCCCGCGCAGCTTCAGTCTTACGGCGTCTGCGCCTAGGAGGTTCATCAGAGGAAGTTGAGCTGTCGGATGAGGAATAAGGAGCGGGATTGCCCCCAGCATTCTGTTGCTGTTGTTGAGTGAGTTGTGCCATCTGGTTGGCGTTAGCTTGCATCTACTCTCCTAGTTGTCTCCTGCTTTCCCTGAGTTCTCTCATCAAGTCATTGAACTCTATTCTGGTGACAACTGGAGTCTGGTACTGGGCGGCAATTCCTACACCCGGAATCGCTGGCTGATTGCTAGGTCCTGCTTGTTGCACGCTAGCAGTCTCATGGGCATCCGCATTATGAGAAGCTGACCTGGTACGTGGTCTTGCCATTGTAGAGTTATTGGTATGAACTTTGAGTAGAATCAATGGATGTCCTATCAATGAGTCGGATCTCCTTTGGGGGATTTGTTCAATCCAGTAGCTTCAAAGCAGATCCTTGAGGTCCGAGAATTCAATTCTCAGTGAAAGCACCAAAGTGTTAGCACCAAAATTGGTCACTAACCTCGTTGAGAAAGATTGTGAAGAGATATAAATGACGAAGATAAATTAAAAAAAGAAGAATATGCTAATTTAAATGCAGAATGTAAGAACACCGGATTTATAGTGGTTCAGCGTAATTGCCTACGTCCACTTTGAGGTTAAACTTTATTGATCTTATTAATGATTGATTACAAATACAATTCGTAGATCAAATGCTTGAATGAAGTTGTTAAGTAAAGAAGATGAGTCTGAAAAATGGCAGAGTCTCCCTAGTGTTCCCGGGAAAAAGGTCCTTTTCACTGTGCCCCTGCCCCTCTATTTATAGGAAAAGATGGGTTGGACTTCCCAGGTGGGCTCGACGGCCGAACACCTTGGCCCAAATAGAGTGGTCACCGTACGCCAAACTAAATAGGCCGATCACTCGGATGCCGAACCACCCTCTCTATGCCGAACGAGGTGCTTGCTGCATGGGAAGAGTAGAACGAATATCAGTCGAAGCCGAACGTGCCTCTGGCTGAATGAAGCGTTTGACCGAAAGTTGTCTCTGGCCGAACGTTGGTGCTGGCCGAACGATAGCTTTAGCCGAACAATATTTCTGGCCGAACAATGCTTCTGGCCGAACAATGTCCCTGGCCGAATGATGCTTTAGCCGAAAGATGCCTCTGGCCGAACGAAGCTTCTTGGCCGAACAAGAGTTATGGCCGGACGTTGCCTTTAGCCGAGTAGTGCCTTGGCTGAATGATGGTTCCGGCCGAACAACACAGCCATGCCGAGTAGTTGTACATGCCGAATGTCTTCCGATGCCGAGCGCTTACAAACGCCGAGCGCTACTGAATGCCGAGTAGCCCCTGGTCGCCGAGTGCTACTGAATGCCGAGTAGTCCTGGTCGCCGAGTGCTACTGAATGCCGAGTAGTCCTGGAGGCCGAGTCCTACTGAATGCCGAGTAGTCCTGGAAGCCGAGTGCTACTGAATGCCGAGTAGTCCTGGAGGCCGAGTACTACTGAATGCCGAGTAGTCCTGGAAGCCGAGTACTACCCAATGTCGAGCACTCAGTTGCCTAGTCAAATCTCCAGGAAACAAGTAGAGATTAGTCTAAAAATTATGAGTCGAATTTGATAAATTACCTTATTGTTTTAAAGTGAAATCTAGGAAGTTTTGGAGAATTATTTTTCTTGTGCACGATAATTTTGATTGGAAGTAAAAGCGGAAGAAAGAGAAGTAGTGTACTTCATAAGAAAAGTCGCCCAAATTCTCAACCGTTGGATAAGATTTAAATGGACGTCCCAGATCAGTGCGGGAAGGCCAAGAGGCGGGAGTTTTCTAAGTTTTGACAAAGATGACTTGGAAAATCAAGATCATCCCTTCGAATGAGGGGCAAACGTTACTCCAAAAATCCACATTTTGACTAAGTCGAAAGGTCCTTCAATAAAGACTAAGGAAGAGAAGCTCAGACCTAATCTTTCGAAGGAGTCGAAGGGATACAGTCATTAGAGTTTAATAGCCTCAAACCTTTCGAAGGGGTCGGAAGGTTCCAACTCACAACATCCATGAAGTTTCGACCTTTCGAAGAAGATGTGGATGTCAAAGAAAGTGCTAGCAACCCTATGGTGACCTTTTCAAAAGCATGGAAAGCCTTTCGAACCGGTTAAGACTAATCTGGATACCTTTCGACAAAGTCGAAAGATTCTATGAAGAGGGCAATACTCAGAAGTCAGCAAAGAATGAAAGACACCTTTCGACAACATTTGAGGGTAGCATAGCCCTCGAGAACGTTCAAATGGTGAGTAACCTTCCGACAAGGTTAATAGGTTCACAACAATCAAGTGATGATCAACCTTCTGGCAAGGTCGAAGGGTTCACAACAATCAAATGAAGAGCAACCTTCGACAAAGTCGAAAGGTTCACAGCTGAATATAAAAGGGTGACCTTCCGACCCGGTCGAGAGCATGGAGTCGAAAGGGGGAACCCTTTCTCTCTCATTCAAAACTTATACTCTTCCTAAACAAATAATTGTAACTCTATTTAGGTGATGATTTAGGAATTTAATAAACTAAAGCTTCTTGGATAAAGAGGGAAGTCTTGAGCTTTGTTAATTACTTTGTTGTTTACTACAATCTTTGGTGGATTAACCTCTATTTTCCCAGTTTAACTTCATCAAAAGGTTCTTGTCGACAAGATCAACAACACCTTTGATCCACATACCTACTGCAACCCTTCGAAGCCTTCAAACATATGACCTAAACCTTTCGACAAGGTCGACAACTCAACTCACCCAAACGACTCACTGCAACCTTCAGAAGCCATTGGCTCCATGGTCAAGATGTTTCGACAAGGTCGACAGTTTTTGTGCTTTAACAATACTTGTAACCTTTCGAAGTTATAAACCATGTGGTCTAACCTTTTGACAGGGTCAAAATCTACTTAATATCCACTAAAGTGTTGAATTCTTAATTCCACCCAAGGAAAGTTATCACCCTAGCCTTCGACCAGGTTAAAACCTATGTGTAGGGGACTTAACTCAGAGAATCTCAGCCTAATTAAAAGGAAGGCCATTGTAGGAGATCTCATATCAGTTCAACAAAGCCGGAAGGTTACTTAGCCCAGATTCTAAACCTTTCGAATGGCATCGGAAGGTCGATTCAAGAATTATCAATAAATAAAATCAATTTGGAAGGCAACTCCTATGGGAATCTTGCTCGCTGTTCTTGCAAAGGATCTCAAACTTTCATAGCATTACTTTGGGTGTTAGCAAGAAACCTTTTTAACAATAGGTTAATGTACCTTGATGATGTGTATAATAAAGATAATTTCTTTTTGTAATGACTAGTTCGTATTATATATTACTCGTCATGTATTGTGAGATTCTGTTCATTCTTTTTATTTCTTTCACCCCTAATGACATGTCTTTCGGACACATAAATGATTGACACATGAATACTGTGGATGTATTAAGTGTCATCTTTAGGTGTAAGAAAGGAGAATCGTTATATATTTGGTCTTCTATTTTTATTTATTGACACATAAGCTAAGAAAATAATCATAATGACTATATTTGTTTTAATATTTATGGAGTGAGTAATACATAAATCCAATTTAAGGTTCCAAACTTTTATTAGGAAAAAAATATATAATACAAGTAAGCTTTTATTTTCAATAAGATAGGTATTTTTTTCATAATAAAAGGTGAATTCATGTTCTTTATGGTGAATGAATATTTTTATTTTTTTACGCCATCCGTATGTACATATCTATATTTTCTTCATACTGCACTAGCAGTATCATGCAATTACCTATCTGTAAGACAATGATCTAAGCGAAACATATATTAAAATTCAGAGTTTGAATTCTCTTTTACACATGTTTGTATTCCTACCGATGGTAGAAGAAAATAGCAACAGAATAATATATGTATTCTCCATGGACATAAAATTGGAGAAAGCGTTATTTGACCATATAAAACACGTAATTATGTTTTTCACCACTTAAATCTGTGTAAAAATCCATAGGAAAAGAGCTTGCAAAGAACACCTACCATTTAGTTTGAAAATAATTGCTAAAAAAGAACGGATGTGACTTATAAAGCTTAAATGGTTGAATTGACTGTTCTATAAAAGCAGATGTTAATTTTGTACCTTAAAGTAATCTAACTTTGTTAGCTATATGTAGATGGATATTTTAAAGTGTAATTAATAAGAGCATTTGTTAGTGACAGTTTGCCATACATGAATATTCTAAAGTAGTAAATTTGGGGAAGTCCTATCCATTGTATATTCATTTTTATTGCTAAATATCACTTATGTATTCTATTAAGTTGAGGATATATGAAGTATATGGTAAAGGAGCATAAATTAGAAAAAGTTTTAAAACAACCAGTAATGACATGGGAATATATTGTCAATCTTCTCGTATAAAAAAATAACATTTTCTTTTCAAAAATTAGTAAAACTTTTGTTGCATTTCTGTGTAATAGTATAAGATATAAATCCATTGATTTAAAATACATTCCACTACTATGGTTTTGAACATCAACTTTAAGCTTTTGAATTAATAATAAGTATTCTAAAGGATGTTATTAATGTGATTTTTCCAATTAGAATATATACATATACACACGTATATATATGGAATAAAATAAAGTTATTTTTACAAGTTGCCAGCCCCCAATATGAAATCATTAACTTCATTAATCGATATAGTTTATTATCTCCCAAGGCTAATTGATGAGATGATTAATGCTAGATATTCAAAAATATTTTACTTTACACATTTTTACCAATTTCTTATATTACCTTCTGAACTTTTTCACGCTTCAATAATATTTTAATTATAATTAAAATGACATTGAATATCAACCAACTACACTAATGAAGGTAAAGCATATTTAATTTCTTTTTTTGACTATATGCCAATCATTATGAGTTATAAAGTTATAACATTTTTCCACATGAAAACCAGCTTCTAAAAATTGATCAGAACAACTGCACTTAATTTTATGAAAAGATTAAAAAAGTGGATGACAATGACTAACTCATGTGCAAATTATTAGCTTTGTTCCAACATGGTTTCAAATATCGACCTTTTGACCTGTTTCTTAAAGACTCATTAATAGTGTCACAAAAGTATCAAACATGGATCTAGATATTGACTTTTGGCTTGATGGTTCATTGACAGTATCACAAATGTACTAAATATATGTCATAACCTTATGCAGTTTCTCGTCTGTAAAAAAAAGTTACTTTGAAATTGGATAAGCCATGAATTTCGTAACGCCATCAGGAAAAAAATTGAAACTAGAACCCATGGTTTGTGTTAGTTCTGTAATGACTCTCCTACAAAACAGGTCATTCGCTTCGATTGCTTACTCTTGTTGCTTCGGTTCAACAATCAAAGCAAATGCAGACAAAGAAATAGGCGTGAACCCGTTGGTTCAGTTGTCCGACCGAAGCAAAATGTTGGTTTTTTCTTAGGTTGCTGCTAACAATCGAAACAATAAACTTTGTTTCGGTTATTTTTAACAGCAAAAGAAAAAAGGAAGTTATGGCTTAAAAGGGGTTTTTACCTCAGTTGTTGCTTACAATTGAAGCAAAAGGAACCCCTCTTTAAAAAAACAAATGCTTGTGGCAATTTTATCAAGGAGTTAAAAGCATTGACAAAATCAGCTATCATCCTTTGCATCCAATGCCACAATAGAACAATGAAAACAACTTCTAAGAAGATGCCAACTATTGATTGGAATGAGCAAAAAAAAGGCGATGATCAAACTTTGTAGCGTTTTGAAAGTCACAGGACATCCGTGGATCCATTCATAAATACAATTTATTCTCAAACACATCATATAAATGCATCATACAGTTCATTTTTCATTAACTGGTATAGTAATATCATTTATAGAGCTACGGAGCACTCAAACTAATACATATCCATGTTTAATTCCAAACGGACTAATAGCACTATGTAGAATTATTATGACTTCTTCACATTCAAATAATTGTCTGTTGCTTGGTTGAATGCTCCTGCACCTGCTTCAACTCCACTTCTATACCTCTAACCTATCCAAGTATAAACAACAAAGTTAACAAAATTTGAAATGAAGTATAATTGTAACAAACAAGCATCAAAGAAATACATTTCTATGACATAATAAACATCTATTTCTAATCGTTAATGTATTTTCTCAAGTTTAGCATTCAACCCTTTATTTAACATTCTTTCTTAACCCTATAATTTCAACCAAACATCATGCTATTAGATAAATATGCAAACTTTTGTTTAGGCGTAGGAGACTAAGAATGAGGGCTTAGTATGGTATTTATGTTAGATGCTTATGGAAGCAAACAATATTGGAATTAAGACTATGTTTTTCATTGAAAAAAGAGTGTAAATACTTGTTGTAGCCAACTACATTTGTAGTTCTACACCCACTAGTTCATTCTCAGCCTAGGCCATTATGCCAAAGATATTAATAGATTAGTGCACATTAGCTGTGAACTATCAAGTAAAGATAAAGAATACATATAGACATTTTCTTTATTTCCTTATTAGCTGTGAACTATCAAGTAAAACTAAGGAATATAGATAGTCATTTTCTTTATAAAAATAAAGAATACAAGTAGACTACTTCTCTATTTTATCAAAAAGTTATGAAAGCAATATTATAATTTCTAAAAGATCATGAAACAAGATATGAATGTATGATAAAGTTCCTTTTACCTACCTGATCATGCACACATTTCCCAGTTTGTAATGAACCCTCATGTGCACAAGCAAAAACTATCGATGGCAGTGTGACAGCATTACACCTCACTTCCGCTTTCTTCAACATCTCCAAATATGTGACACCCCGCACCTCTGGGCACCCCGAAAATCGAACATGACTAGAAGCACATGTGGTCGGGTGAAATAAAAATCCATAAAATAGCACAATAACTTAGGAAATAACATAAAATGATTAAAATATTACAGCGGGAAGAAAACTTTCCCTAAATTATAAATTAATAGCAAAACAACTTCATTAAAAATAACATTATCCCAAATTTATTTCTGAAACCAAAAGTACTAAGTAGTGTCCACTTAAACATAAAACATAACAAAGTTCACAATATAGGTCCCCATATATAGAGCAAAGTACGAAAAAGAGAAATGAAGTACATGAAACAAAAGAAAGCTGAAGATAACAACTGCTCCAATGACCCTCCAATATGCAAAGAACTGCAACCCATACCTACCCTCCTATGATTTGGGGAAAATAGGAAAAATGGGAATCGATCAGACATAAAGTCTGGTGAATGGGAAATAAAATGAAGCAGAAAGAATAAAACAGTTTAATTCCAGGTCTTCCACGGATATCGCAGAGGGTGAATAATATAAAGTAGTGAATCCTTCTTAGATACAGTTCGTAAGAAGCCAAAGTTCGTGGTCACTCTAAGGAAGTCAACCATGCAGTAATACTAAATGTAAATCGGCATGTCGAACCTGCTATCCTTACCTATCACCATGCTACAACGTGAAAGTCATGCTCTTCACCCATGCATTGTGACTAAATGCCTCTTACGTCTTACCGGCGCCACCCAAACAACCTTGCTGGATCCCAAAGTTGTGCTCCGGCTCCGCCAAACTGGACTCCTATCCTCCTATCTCCTCGGTCACCAACGTGGACTTGCCCCTATCCCAAGTGTCGGTACTCCGAAAGAGCGCCTGCAGCTGGGTCGGCCATGCAAAATCCTCCAACGATCTGCCTAAAGAATCCTACATTGGAGCACAATTGTCATGTTCCATCCGCATCGATCTACCTGAAGAAGCCTACGATTGCGGAAGCTATATATCCTACGTACTAGCAACCTGTGAAAGGTAACAAACATCCTTACGAACCTACTTGACCGCTCCTTGTACGTACAGCCAAAACTATATTTTGTTCATAACTGCATGAAACACCTATCCAGACCTTTACAAGGCCTGCCTATCAAATCGCTTCCAGCATAATTAATTTTACCGTTACAGTTTTCATACTATTTATTTCCATTAATCTGCTTTAGGCCTATTTACATCCGATTTGGTTATTTCACAATTTCCCTTTTTCTTACATAAATGGTATTTCAATTTCACGTTCGTTCAGTCTGTATGGTTTGTTTGTAATTTTTATGCTATTTTGTTAAAGATTTACACTAGCCTTTAGGGTCCATTTAATTTACATTTTCTTTTCCATCCTAATTTACGTTCTCCTTTTAGGGATTTAATCTGTACAAAAATTTTATCCAATAACCACAAACCATTTGATAATGCAAAATTCCACTTTTACATTTTTAGGCCACATATGAAACAAACAATTATGCCAATTAGACTTCCCAATTTTGTTCCAAAACCATATTCAAAATTATGTAATTATATAAATCAAAACCATAATTTTATTCAAGTAACATATTTTGAATTTTTTCCACTAACCTGTTCTTCCATTAGAAATTGAATAACAATTCTAATTCAATTTAATTAAACCAATCTTATTTACGCCATGAAGCGTGAATAACAATTTATTTGTTCCAAATTTCCACCCAAACATGAATTAGAATTGAGAAGTGGAAGAAGAAGAAGAAGATATAATAATTTACATAAATTTCAATCTTATTTATGCCATAAAACGTGAATAGACAATTTATATATCCCATATTTTAAACCAAACATGAAATAGATTTGAGAAGCGGAAGAAGAAGAAGAAGTTGCAATAATTTACATCTATTCTAAATTAATAACAGAAATTAATTCATATTAACATGCTAGAAAAGAACTGAAATTGAACTACTTTATTTTCTATTTCATATTAATTCCCACTCACCTAGCATTTGTGCTTGCATAAATTTGAAAAAAGCTTTGCTTTAATCTTTCTCCCTTAGATTATTCTAAATTCCCCGAATTTCTTGAATATATATAGATAATTTAATTTAGTGGAGATTTTTTTATTTAGTAGAGAAAAGGAGAAAGAATAATATAAACTAATTTTACTGCAGAATTACGGCAACGGCTGAATAAGAGATTAGGTTTAGGTTAGATGGTTTATTTATAGATTGTTTGAGTGAATATAATCCATTAGATTATTTTAGAGTAAATTTGGTTCTTTCATACACTAAATGGTTATCCATTCTAGCCCATACACATCAATCAACTAATAAAATTTAGCCATCTCATCTTATTACATCACTGGAGC
This sequence comes from Allium fistulosum, assembly GCA_030737815.1. Taxonomy (NCBI): domain Eukaryota; kingdom Viridiplantae; phylum Streptophyta; class Magnoliopsida; order Asparagales; family Amaryllidaceae; genus Allium; species Allium fistulosum. The sequence goes on along the minus strand of CM060907.1, from coordinate 414,026,018 downwards.
GAATGGGAGACCACCACATGTCAGAAACAATGCTGAAATACGTAGGAAAATTGCTGGAAACGAACCAACTAAAAAAAACATTGCTCCAGATTTTGGGCGACAATGGGACTTGATCCTTAGTCACTAAGGAAGTTAACATGCGCCTTTAACACTGTACCAAATGCGCTTTAATTTCTTTTTAATTATATTTCCCGTAAAATATAGGGGTGTTACATTCTCCCCCCTTAAAGGATTTCGTCCCCGAAATCTCCAAAGGCGGAAGAACGTAATTAACAACCATCATCCAAGAATTACATCCATCTACTCAACCATTATCAATTTCTACTGTTGTCCTTATTTTTAACTAATGCAATTTATGATATATGCAAAGTGAAATGCTTATGAACTTACCTAATGCGATAGGGTGGTCGGTCTATTGATTCAGTTGACCTCCTGTAATGCAAGTATGCTTACGCCATGCAACCAAATGTATGCAATTTCCCTAGTATAATTGATAATTCTATATATATGTTTCAATCATTCACCCAAATTCACCATCCATATGCAACATTCATTTGTATATACACACAGATATGCATATACATCCATGTACAAATGCAATAGCTAACAGGCACACATATGCTGGTGTGTGTACCTAGTTGGTCGATTATCCTAATAAATATCTATCTAGTGCATGCAATGCATCCATTTGCAAACATTGGCATCCACTTGCAATCATTTTCATCCATCAAACATAACATGCCCTAATGACATGTTTACAACCAAACTACCATCCATAGGTTTCACCTAAAGATTATCCAAAAGACCCTAACTAAGGAAAGTTGAAATGACCCTCCTATTTCCACCCTAATTTCATAAGGAATTTTTTTTTTGTTAAGAGATGATATATAGATATATCATTCATTACAAATATATTTCCCAGGGTCATTTTCTTTCTCCAATAAACAAAATATATCCAGGATCTTTCACAATATAAAAATATTGTTTTAAATCTAAATCATTCCTAACATACATATATGAAGATATCTATGTTATATTCTACTAGAATCAGAGCATGATAATATGTAAGTAGAAATCCTTTTAAATCTATTAAAATTTGATAATTCCCTGATAAAAGATTAATTATTGTATCCTGATTTTTGACCATAGAATCCACTGGAAACATGTACTTTAGTCTGTTATTCTAATTAAGAAATGATCAAGTAATAATCAGTGGAAAGCAAGCTTTTAATATGGATGATTGTGTTAAAGTCTGTATAGTATCAAACTCAGGCTAAAAGAAAGTGGATCATAAGTGAACACAAGCAACATCTAGGCGTAATGGAAACGCGCCTAACTTACACATGAGAGGTCACGAGTTCGAGTGCTATGCTGGTCGGTTCAAACCCAATTTTTGTTTTTTTTCTTTTTATTTTTCTCCTGTATGGTTTGAAATCTGATATCTACCTATATCTGCACATATATACTTAATTTTTGCCTATAATCTAACATACAAAACAATATTTCTTGCTTTATTATTTTTGAAACCCATTCCTACAACTGTTCTAGGAATTTATGTTTATATTTTTGCCCAAATATCAACATGTACACAGATATACATGTACATGTCAATATCTTTGCTCATTTTCCAGAAAACTGGGTTCAAATGGTTCCTTGCTTCATTGATTTGAAGTGAACAATTTGCCTGACCTATGGTCTAACCATGTGGTTAATCTGACCATTCTTTTATTTGCATTTTACAAACCAGAATCTACCTAAACTTCACTTATTTGAAGCTGGTTAACCCATGTGCCTAGTGTCATGCCAGGTATCTGATCATGGCAATTGAAATGCCAGTCATTTGCATCATACCTGAAGCCTTCCCATACAATTACCTCTCTCAAAACAATTTAAAAAGTAGACTTGAACCATTTGTAGACATAATTCAGAGGAAAAACAATTAGATACTTAAAGGTATTTTTCAAGGTAAATTCTAAATTTACTCCAAAACTCAGTGTTTTTAAAATACTTAAGATTGTCCAATACATAATATAATTGCAAGGAAATTGCTCACATAATTGTATATTTCTTACCAGATTTTTATAGCTAATGCTTGAGCATATTTTTCTTGTTTATATCCCAGACACTACTTCAAAAACAAATCAAACCTTAACACACAATGATTTCGACAGAGCAACTAATTTAATCTAACACTTTACAGAACATAAGAGCAACTTGATCACTAACCATAAAATATTCATTACATGACTGGAAATCTTAGAAACATAATTTTTCCTGAATACATGCAGATATAATCAATTTAAGTTCTTATTGAAACTAGCTAGCATGTTCATTCACTCCTCCATAATAGCCATAACTTCATTTTCTACTTAGTGCCTGCGTTCCCTGAAAGAGCATGAGTGGCTGCCTCATTTTAAAATGAGACACCCCATATGCCATGAGCAAACAAGGGTCAGATCTAAGATCTGGTATGAGTAACATCAATACATTCATGATATTAAGCAATAGAGAATATAAGAGCACCAACTAGTTATTTAAGCAAATTCCTGCAATCAATTACTTTAACATAGTATAAATAAGTTGATTCAGGTATGATATATTCATTTATCATTCTTACACTTGCATACATAATCATGCAAACATAATTATCTATTTGCAACATTTGCATTCACTGGAACCATCTTGGTTCCATACCATTCAACCTAAGAAATATCCATATTCCTATTTCTTCATTTACAGGTTGTATAATTCAATTTAAATTCATGCCTCATCTGCTATTAAGGAATCACAGGGACACATTGCAATGAACTAATTCACAACATTGCACAAAGATCTTCAGGGCTTAAACAAACCATGTGCCAACTTGCATACTTCAAATATGACAAGCATTCCAGCAGCCTTCTTGGCCTTCCCTTCCCTAGTTTATTTACTAGTGTATTGACTTAAATCCTATTATCAAATATGCTGAGTGAACATGTCACTGCAAACATGGAAACATCCATAATTTTTCCTAGCATAATTCTCCTCAGAATTAAGCAGACAGTTATTTCCTAAATGGGGTCAATATGTCTTGATCTCAGTAAGATATAAGAATATTTTCAACTGTAAAAGAGGCATGGCATGTTCTTATTATATTGATCTGCAAGCCTTTATGATTGATTCAGATTCAGGATCTGGTTCAATCATAATTTTAGCTTGTGAGTTTCTTTTTTTTTTTGATTTGATTAAGGGCTCAGCACTTAGAAAATTTCTATTGCACCCTTAACATTTTTCTTCTCAAGCCTCAGCACCTATACCAAGTATAATGCAGCTCCCAACATTTTTGTAAAGTTTCCATGCCATAGATCTATAACAGTTGAGAGTATTCTCTATATAATTTTAAGATTCTGGACTTTAACATTTTTGAGTAAAAATAAAACAGTAATGATACACATCCAAAGACAAATGTCTCAACAAATCAAAGATCACCAAAATCATCCATATTAAATCATATCAGATTTAAAATAAGACATCCAAAAAGCATTGATGAAATCATATATATCAAAACCAGCAATATATAAATGGCAATATAAAAAGTGGCTGCCTCATCTCAGGTCTTAATGCCATGAACTCAGTGAGGTTACTCACCTAAATATTTCTTCTTATTAATCCAGAAAAATCCTTGTATGAGTGTTTTCTCCTTCCTTCCAATATTTTTCTTCCTTTCTTATTTTTGTGCAGCTCGGGGTAAAGATAATTTTACTGGCTGAAACTGCCTATTTATATGCATTATTCCACTAGGGTTTTGTTAAAACAAAATTCCATTTCTGACCTAACCATCTTCATGCATTTTTTATTCATTTTCCTCCTTAATACCCCAGACATATTAACCAATTTAAAGGCTGCATTTTCTTTCTTTTACTTTTCAGAAAATGGCCACTCACCTAGTCATGTTAAAAGTGTGACTATCCTATTTTATATTTTAATTATTCCTGAGAATCCCCTTTGCTATTTTTGCCTACACAAGCATATTGACTTGTATCACATTTCATGTCATTTTAATGTTATAGTTTCACTTGCTTATATATATATATATATATATACTTTTCAGTACTTAAAAATGTATATTTGTATACATATCTTATCTAGGCTTATTTAATTCCTCTTTAATTTCAGAAACATATGCACCTATATGTATACAGGTTTACAAATCCTTATAACATATATATGTATAATTTTCTTTTCTGGGTTTTAAATATAATCTGTTTACTGATTTAAAGTAAAACTTACTTTTCTTATTTTCTAAGATGATCCATATAATTCCAGAAATCAAATATCCATGTTGCAAAATCATGTTTGTATTGCTTTTTAATTCTTGTTTTAAATCCAAGAAATCTGGAGTTCTTCCTTGTGCCATTTCAGTGTGCACGTGCACACATATACTTGCACACTATTTATTCCAAAAATTTCACCATATTTAAATCTAAATATTTCAAAAATTAAATCATTTTACAAAAATGATTTTTCACAAAATTTTGGGGTATTACATTCACCCCTCCTTTTAGGAATTGTGTCCTCACAATTTTTCTAACATTTATAACAAGCATCATTTTCTTTTCTGAAAACTTATCAAACATATGCATAAGCAAACAAATTCAACCATATCAACCATGCATAACAAAAATTTTCCAGAAAAAAAAAATTACCTTTTAATTTGCAAAAAGCTTAGGATAATCCATTCTAATCTTATCCTCTAACTCCCATGTGCAGTCATTAGGATCACTACTCCACTGGATCTTAACTAGTTTCAAGGTTTTGCTCCTTAATTTCTTTTCTTCCTTGGCCACAATCCCCACTGGCTCTTTTTCATAAACCAAGTCAGGATTTATTTGAATTTTGGTAGGCTCTTCCAAAATGTCTTCTTTATCATGTACCCATCTTCTAAGTTGGGACACATGAAAAACATTATGCATTGCTTTCATTTCCTCTGGTAGTTCTAATTTGTAAGCCAATGAACCAATTCTTTCCAGAATTTTATAGGGTCCAACATACCTTGGTGTGAGCTTACCTTGCTTGCCAAATCTCAAGACTTTCTTCATAGGTGAAATCTTGATGAAAACAAAGTCTCCCACTTCATATTCCACTTGCTTTCTCTTCCTATCTGCAAATTTCTTTTGCCTATCTTGAGCTGCTGCTATTCTTTTTCTTATTAACCCAATTTTCTCTGTAGTTTCTTTAACATATTCAGGTCCTAGAACAGCCCTTTCTCCAGTCTCTACCCAGCATATAGGAGATAAACATGGCTTGCCATATAAGGCTTCAAATGGTGCCATCCCTATGGTGCTTTGGTAACTGTTATTGTATGTGAATTTAGCTAGATGGAGGTGGTCTTCCCAGTTGCCTCCAAAGTCCAGTGTACATGCTCTCAACAAATCCTCTAAGACTTTGTTCACCACCTCAGTTTGACCATCTGATTGTGGATGGTAGGCAGTGCTTAAGCACAATTCACTCCCCATGGCCTCTTGAAAACTTTTCCAAAACCTTGAGGTGAAGATGGTATCCCTATCACTCACAATGGTTTTGGGTATGCCATGCAACCTTACTACCTCTTTCATGAATATTTGAGCCAATTTTGGAGCATTTCTTTCTGTTTTAACTGGGATAAAATGTGCTACCTTAGTTAGCCTATCCACTATTACCCATATACTTGTGTTTCCCTTCTTAGATCTAGGCAGACCATCTATGAAATCCATAGATATATCCTCCCACTTCCACTGTGGTATACTAAGGGGTTGCAATAGTCCTGATGGCCTTTGTGTCTCTGCCTTGACTTGTTGGCAATTCATGCACCTTGCAACATATCTGGCCACATCTGACTTCATCCCCTTCCACCAAAGATTTCTTTTCAAATTTTGATACATCTTGGTGCTACCTGGGTGTATGGAGTACTTACTCCTATGGTACTCATTTAATATTTCCTCCTTCAATTCTATATTTTCTGGAACACATATCCTATTTTTATTCCTTAAATAACCATTTTTATCAACTTGATAATTTATTACTTCCTCCCCTTTTGATATGAGCATTTTCTTTTCCACCATGTTTAGGTCTTGTTCCTGCATTTTCCCAATCTTAAGAAGTAAGTCTGATTGCAGAGATATCATACTTAATTTCCCTTTACCTTCATCTTCTTCAATGGGCATCATTTGTACCTCACTGTTTTCCTCAATTTCCAAATCAGTAAGTATAGACAAATCCCTAAACTCTTCCATCATCAACATGGCTACCTTGGCATGTTGTCTACTCAAGGCATCTGCAACTTTATTTGCCTTGCCTGGTGTATACAGTATATCTAGATCATAGGCAGCTAGGAACTCTACCCATCTATGTTGCCTCATATTCAAATCTTTTTGTGAGAATAAATATTTCAGTGCCTTATGATCAGTGTACAAAATGAATTTGGCACCTAACAAATAATGTCTCCAAAGTTTCAAAGCATACACAACTGCTGCTAGTTCAAGATCATGGGTTGCATATCTGGTTTCATGTGGCTTTAATTGCCTAGATGCATAGGCTACCACATGGTCTTGCTGCATCAACACAGCCCCTAACCCAGAGCCACTTGCATCAGTGTACACAACCAAATTTTCATTTTCTTCTGGCACTCTCAATACTGGTGCATTAATCAGAGCTTCCTTTATTTTGATAAAAGCTTGCTCACATTTTTCTGTCCATACAAAGGCTTGGTTCTTTCTAGTTAAATTGGTAAGTGGTGATGATATTTTTGAGAAATCTTTTATAAATCTCCTATAATATCCTGCCATCCCCATAAATGATCTAATCTCACTGATGGTACTAGGCCTTTTCCATGCTTGGATTGCCACTACCTTATTAGGGTTTACTGATATTCCTTTGGCAGAGATAACATGCCCAAGAAAATGCACTTCTTCTTTCCAAAATGCACATTTTGAAAATTTTGCCTTTAAATTATTTTCCCTTAGTCTTGACAAAACTAAATGCAAATGATTTTTATGCTCTTCCACTGTCTTAGAATAAATCAAAATGTCATCAATAAAAATCAGTACAAACTTGTCTAAATAATCTCTAAATATTCTATTCATTAAATCAACAAAATATGAAGGAGCATTTGTCAAACCAAATGGCATAACCAAAAATTCATATAAGCCATATCTTGTGTTAAATGCAGTATACTTAACACTTGAGTCTTCAACCTTCATTTGATGGAATACTGATGCTAAGTCTAGCCTAGAAAATATTTTAGCTTCACTGAGTTGGTCAAAGAGATCATCTATTCTAGGCAATGGGTATTTATTCTTGATGGTTACTTTATTTAGTTCCTTGTAATCTATGCACATTCTCAAGGTACCATCATGTTTTCTTACAAACACTACTGGAGAACCCCAGCAGGAATTGCTTGGCCTTATAAATCCCTTGCCTTCTAATTCTTCCAACTGATTTTTCAATTCTTTCAGTTCACTTGGCCCCATTCTATAAGGTTTCTTGATTATTGGACTTGCTCCTGGAATGAGATTAATTTGAAACTCAACTGGTCTGTGGTGTGGAACACCCTTAACTTCCCCAAACACATCCAAGTATTCATTAACTATGGGAATTTCTTCAATGGTTAGTTCACTCAGATCTTTTTCTAAGTCAATTAAATGATACAATTTCCCTTCCTTAGCTACTTCACATAGAACTGTGATCCTCTGGCCTCTAGAATTTTGCAATGATATGGTGGATGAGTTTAAATTAATTATGGCTTTAAATTGCCTTAACCAATCTACCCCCAATATAACTCCTATATTTGGGTAATTTAAAACATATAAATTGGAAATAAAAATATTTCCTCCTATGTTTAACTCCACATCCACACAGTTCATGTTCAAAACACTAGAACTCCCTAGGGGACTTTGTACAAGCAATGGGGTTTCAACCAATATGCAGTTTAATTTTAACACTTTAACTAATTCATAGGAAATCAAAGAGTGTGTTGCTCCAGTATCATATACTACTGGTATGGGTATGGCACAAATGAGTAATGTACCTTCCACTTGGCCATGATCTTCAGCATCAATTTTCACTGCAGATTTGCCTTTACCTTCCAAAGTTGCCAATTTCCCTTGCTGTCTATTCTCAGGACAGTTCCTCTTCATATGCCCCTCTTTCCCACATAGGTAGCATTTGAAGGCTCCTCCTTTTAACTCTGGGCACCTTGGTTTGATGTGTCCTTCTTTTCCACAATGATGGCAAACCAATTTCTTCTTAGTATCATTGGCTTTTGTATCTTTACTCTTCCTGTTGTCTGCCTCCTCCTTCTTTTTATCATAAGGGTGATATCTCCCCTTATCCTTCTTGTTGTTGCTCTTAAAATTCCTATATTTCTCTCTTTCTTTGTCATGTTGTTCCAGTTTCAAGGCCAGATCAATTACTTGATCAAATGTTCTATCTACATATGGTAGCATAGCTCTGCTAAGTCCTGGGTTCAGTCCTTTTATATACCTATCATTTTTGGATGCTTCATCTGCCACTAGCTTTGCTCCATAATTAGATAGCACCTCAAACTTTTGACTGTATTCAGTGACATTCAAAGTTCCCTGCCTAAGTTTGATAAATTCTTCAAGCAAAGTGGTCTTGGCTGATGCTGGTACAAATCTTGCCTCCAACATCTCCTTGAACTGATTCCAAGTGATTTCATTTTCATTTCTTCCAGCTATGATCACCTCCCACCAGCTTAAAGCTACCCCTTTCAGTTGTCTAGAAGCTACTTGCCTCTTCCTTTGGTCATCCAACTGCATGTCATTGAAAATCCTATCAAGTGTTCTCAACCATGCTTGAATTTCCATCACACTCTCAGTTCCTTCAAAACTCCTGCCTCCCAAATTGGAATAAGTCTTCAGTAGTTTTGAAAGCTCTTCATGTGGGTTCTCAGGCCTATGCCCAATTCCATCTCTTAAAACCCTCACAAATTCTTGCATATCAAGCATTTGAGGTGCACTGGGTCCTGCATTGTGATGAGATCCTCTTCCTACCATGGTCTGCTAACTAAATTCTGGGCAAATGGTATTAGTATATTATGAGTACTTCTGTAATTTCTGTTTTCTTATCTAAATTATTTCATCCAAAACAAACAGACATAATACATTTCTATAATACTTAACAATCAATGCAACCAAGTGCTCTGATACCAACTGAAATGACCCTCCTATTTCCACCCTAATTTCATAAGGATTTTTTTTTGTTAAGAGATGATATATAGATATATCATTCATTACAAATATATTTCCCAGGGTCATTTTCTTTCTCCAATAAACAAAATATATCCAGGATCTTTCACAATATAAAAATATTGTTTTAAATCTAAATCATTCCTAACATACATATATGAAGATATCTATGTTATATTCTACTAGAATCAGAGCATGATAATATGTAAGTAGAAATCCTTTTAAATCTATTAAAATGTGATAATTCCCTGATAAAAGATTAATTATTGTATCCTGATTTTTGACCATAGAATCCACTGGAAACATGTACTTTAGTCTGTTATTCTAATTAAGAAATGATCAAGTAATAATCAGTGGAAAGCAAGCTTTTAATATGGATGATTGTGTTAAAGTCTGTATAGTATCAAACTCAGGCTAAAAGAAAGTGGATCATAAGTGAACACAAGCAACATCTAGGCGTAATGGAAACGCGCCTAACTTACACATGAGAGGTCACGAGTTCGAGTGCTATGCTGGTCGGTTCAAACCCAATTTTTGTTTTTTTTTTCTTTCTATTTTTCTCCTGTATGGTTTGAAATTTGATATCTACCTATATCTGCACATATATACTTAATTTTTGCCTATAATCTAACATACAAAACAATATTTCTTGCTTTATTATTTTTGAAACCCATTCCTACAACTGTTCTAGGAATTTATGTTTATATTTTTGCCCAAATATCAACATGTACACAGATATACATGTACATGTCAATATCTTTGCTCATTTTCCAGAAAACTGGGTTCAAATGGTTCCTTGCTTCATTGATTTGAAGTGAACAATTTGCCTGACCTATGGTCTAACCATGTGGTTAATCTGACCATTCTTTTATTTGCATTTTACAAACCAGAATCTACCTAAACTTCACTTATTTGAAGCTGGTTAACCCATGTGCCTAGTGTCATGCCAGGTATCTGATCATGGCAATTGAAATGCCAGTCATTTGCATCATACCTGAAGCCTTCCCATACAATTACCTCTCTCAAAACAATTTAAAAAGTAGACTTGAACCATTTGTAGACATAATTTAGAGGAAAAACAATTAGATACTTAAAGGTATTTTTCAAGGTAAATTCTAAATTTACTCCAAAACTCAGTGTTTTTAAAATACTTAAGATTGTCCAATACATAATATAATTGCAAGGAAATTGCTCACATAATTGTATATTTCTTACCAGAGTTTTATAGCTAATGCTTGAGCATATTTTTCTTGTTTATATCCCAGACACTACTTCAAAAACAAATCAAACCTTAACACACAATGATTTCGACAGAGCAACTAATTTAATCTAACACTTTACAGAACATAAGAGCAACTTGATCACTAACCATAAAATATTCATTACATGACTGGAAATCTTAGAAACATAATTTTTCCTGAATACATGCAGATATAATCAATTTAAGTTCTTATTGAAACTAGCTAGCATGTTCATTCACTCCTCCATAATAGCCATAACTTCATTTTCTACTTAGTGCCTGCGTTCCCTGAAAGAGCATGAGTGGCTGCCTCATTTTAAAATGAGACACCCCATATGCCATGAGCAAACAAGGGTCAGATCTAAGATCTGGTATGAGTAACATCAATACATTCATGATATTAAGCAATAGAGAATATAAGAGCACCAACTAGTTATTTAAGCAAATTCCTGCAATCAATTACTTTAACATAGTATAAATAAGTTGATTCAGGTATGATATATTCATTTATCATTCTTACACTTGCATACATAATCATGCAAACATAATTATCTATTTGCAACATTTGCATTCACTGGAACCATCTTGGTTCCATACCATTCAACCTAAGAAATATCCATATTCCTATTTCTTCATTTACAGGTTGTATAATTCAATTTAAATTCCTGCCTCATCTGCTATTAAGGAATCACAGGGACACATTGCAATGAACTAATTCACATCATTGCACAAAGATCTTCAGGGCTTAAACAAACCATGTGCCAACTTGCATACTTCAAATATGACAAGCATTCCAGCAGCCTTCTTGGCCTTCCCTTCCCTAGTTTATTTACTAGTGTATTGACTTAAATCCTATTATCAAATATGCTGAGTGAACATGTCACTGCAAACATGGAAACATCCATAATTTTTCCTAGCATAATTCTCCTCAGAATTAAGCAGACAGTTATTTCCTAAATGGGGTCAATATGTCTTGATCTCAGTAAGATATAAGAATATTTTCAACTGTAAAAGAGGCATGGCATGTTCTTATTATATTGATCTGCAAGCCTTTATGATTGATTCAGATTCAGGATCTGGTTCAATCATAATTTTAGCTTGTGAGTTTCTTTTTTTTTTTGATTTGATTAAGGGCTCAGCACTTAGAAAATTTCTATTGCACCCTTAACATTTTTCTTCTCAAGCCTCAGCACCTATACCAAGTATAATGCAGCTCCCAACATTTTTGTAAAGTTTCCATGCCATAGATCTATAACAGTTGAGAGTATTCTCTATATAATTTTAAGATTCTGGACTTTAACATTTTTGAGTAAAAATAAAACAGTAATGATACACATCCAAAGACAAATGTCTCAGCAAATCAAAGATCACCAAAATCATCCATATTAAATCATATCAGATTTAAAATAAGACATCCAAAAAGCATTGATGAAATCATATATATCAAAACCAGCAATATATAAATGGCAATATAAAAAGTGGCTGCCTCATCTCAGGTCTTAATGCCATGAACTCAGTGAGGTTACTCACCTAAATATTTCTTCTTATTAATCCAGAAAAATCCTTGTATGAGTGTTTTCTCCTTCCTTCCAATATTTTTCTTCCTTTCTTATTTTTGTGCAGCTCGGGGTAAAGATAATTTTACTGGCTGAAACTGCCTATTTATATGCATTATTCCACTAGGGTTTTGTTAAAACAAAATTCCATTTCTGACCTAACCATCTTCATGCATTTTTTATTCATTTTCCTCCTTAATACCCCGGCCATATTAACCAATTTAAAGGCTGCATTTTCTTTCTTTTACTTTTCAGAAAATGGCCACTCACCTAGTCATGTTAAAAGTGTGACTATCCTATTTTATATTTTAATTATTCCGGAGAATCCCCTTTGTTATTTTTGCCTACACAAGCATATTGATTTGTATCACATTTCATGTCATTTTAATGTTATAGTTTCACTTGCTTATATATATATATATACTTTTCAGTACTTAAAAATGTATATTTGTATACATATCTTATCTAGGCTTATTTAATTCCTCTTTAATTTCAGAAACATATGCACCTATATGTATACAGGTTTACAAATCCTTATAACATATATATGTATAATTTTCTTTTCTGGGTTTTAAATATAATCTGTTTACTGATTTAAAGTAAAACTTACTTTTCTTATTTTCTAAGATGATCCATATAATTCCAGAAATCAAATATCCATGTTGCAAAATCATGTTTGTATTGCTTTTTAATTCTTGTTTTAAATCCAAGAAATCTGGAGTTCTTCCTTGTGCCATTTCAGTGTGCACGTGCACACATATACTTGCACACTATTTATTCCAAAAATTTCACCATATTTAAATCTAAATATTTCAAAAATTAAATCATTTTACAAAAATGATTTTTCACAAAATTTTGGGGTATTACAAAAGTTCAAAGATTATTGATAGGATATTTGAAGTGTACCATCAAATAGAAAAGGATAAGCAGTTTGAATTCTCTCCTCAGATTCCCATGTGCACTCCTTGGGGTCATCTCCCCACTGAACCTTCACTGGACGAACTTCCTTGTTGCGTAATCTCTTGACGCCGTGTTCCAATATACGGGTGCGTGCATGACGCACAAGTGATTCACGCTCTACCGCCACTTCCCTTAGCTGTTGGGTTCTACTACTACTGCGGAATCATGTAGACACTTCTTCTGATGCGAAACATGAAAAACATCATGAACTGCCAACTTATCTGGAAGATCAACTCTGTATGCCACTTTTCCAATCTGTGTGGTAATAGATAACGTTCCTACAAATCTCGGTGCCAACTTACCTACTGATCCAAATCTCAAAACGTTTCTCAAAGGTGAAACCCTGACAAAAACCATATCTCCAACCTTAAACTCCAAATCTGAACTTCTTCTGTCGGCATATGACTTTTGTCTACCTTGTGCAGTCTTCAACCTCTTGCAGATCAAATCCACCTTCTCAGAAGTTTTCCTCACCAAGTCTAGTCCTAGCAAGATCCTATCGATGGTATCCCACCAACAGGTAGGTGATCTACATGGTCTGCAATAGAGGGCCTCGAATGGTGCCATCCCAATGCTTGTTTGATAACTATTATTATACGCGAACTCCACCAAAGGTAGGTGGTCTTCCCAAGAGCCTCTGAAGTCAATGATGCACAATCTGAGCAAATCTTCCTAAACCCTATTTACCCTCTCAGTCTGTCCATCTGTCTGAGGATGATATGCTGTGCTTAGATTCAATTCCGTTCTTAAGGCTTGCTGAAGACTCTTCCAAAACTCGCTGGTGAATAATGGATCTCTGTCGCTCACAATGTTGGCAGGAACTCCATGAAGCCTAACTATCTCCCGTACATAAAGAGTCGCCAAAGAAGCTGCCGTCCTATTACTCTTAATGGGTATAAATTGAGCGATCATCGTCAGTCTATCCACAATGACCCAAATGCTTGTGTTCCCTCTCCGTGACCTTGGTAATCCATCCACGAAGTCCATAGAGATGCTCTCCCATTTCCACCATGAAATATCCAATGGCTGCAACTCTCCTCCAGGCTTCTTCTATTCCGCCTTTACCCTTTGGCAAGTGATGCACTTCGATACATACTCTGCCACCCTCTTCTTCATTCCAGGCTAATAGAATACCCACTTCATATCTCGGTACATCTTATCACCACAGGGGTGCACTGTCATCCTAGAATGATGTGACTCGGGCAACACCGCATCTACTAAATCCTCACTACAGGTAACACAAAGTCTGCCATCCCTTCTAAGCCATCCGCTAGTGTCCATGGTATAGCGCCTAAGATATGGTGATGACTCTCCTCTACCAAGCTTATCTAAAATGTCCTTTAACTCTTCCTCCTTACCTTGCCTTTCTCCATTATGCTCCATCAAAGTTGGCTGGACGTCGAGGGCTGCTAACAATCCCGGAGCTAAATCCGATGGAGGTCTAAAATCAAAGGTAGCAATGTACTCCAAATGCTTCCATTCCAAAAACAAAGGACTTAAAACCACTTTGCATCTACTCAACGTATCTTCCACTACATTACCCTTGTCAGGGGTATGGGAAATCTCAAAGTCATAAGAGGCTAAAAACTCCATCCATCTTTGCTATCTCAAATTCAAGTCTTTCTAAGAGAATAGATACATCAAAGACCTATGACCCACGAAAAGCTCAAATCTTTCTCCTACGAGATAGTGCATCTAAGACTTGATAGCAAAAACTATAGCTGCCAACTCAAGATCATGCATTAGGTAGTTCTTCTCATGCGTTTTCAGCTGTCCACTCGCATAGCATGCTACCCTACACTCTTGCATTAGTACCGCCCCAAGCCTCATACCAAAACATCCATATAAACTGAGAAAGGCTTAGTTCCATCCGACAATACCAATATGGGCACGGTAGTCAAAGCTTCCTTCAATCGACCAAAGGCATCCTCACACTTGGCATCCCAAACAAAAGCTGAGTTCTACTTGGTAAGGCACGTAAGTGGAGCTGATATCCTAGCATAGTCCTTAATGAACTTTCTAAAGTAGCCCGTAGGACCAAGGAAACTCCTTATGTCCATGGCATTCTTAGGGGTCTGCCAATCTTTACTGCTTCCACTTTCGTCGGATCTACTGCAAGCCCATCCCTCGAAATGTTGTGTCCCAAAAAGCGAACCTCATCCCTCCAAAAGTGGCACTTGGAGAACTTCGTCTTCAACTTATGTGCTCATAGGGTCCTAAGCACTTCTTCCAAGTGAACAATATGCTCCTTCTTGCTTCGCGAATAAACCAAAATGTCATCGACGAACAACACCACAAACTTATTCAACGATTTGCGAAATACTCGACTCATCAGGTCCATAAAATATGCCGGAGCATTGGTTAGCCCAAATGGCATGACTAACCACTCAAATAACCCATTTGGAGTCCTAAACGCAGTCTTCTCGATGCTATCCTCGGCCACATGCAACTGATGAAATCCCATGGCCAAATCGAGCTGTGAAAATACCCTGTCTCCTACTAGCTGGTCGAAGAGATCGTCTATATGGGGAAGAGGATAACGATTCTTCTTCGTTAGCTTATTAAGCTCCCTATAAACCATGCAATGCGTAAGAGATTCATTCGCCTTAGTGGCAAAGATGCTAGGTGCGCCCCTCTTAGAAATGCTCCTACGAATGAAGCCCTTCTCCAAAAGCTCTCCAATCTCCTTGCTAAACTAACGACGTTCCTTAGACGCCATATGCCTTACCGGTAAAGCAACTGGATTGGCATTATCGAAAAGGTAAATCTTGAACTCGATCTCTCTTCGTGGTGGAAGGCCAACAACCTCCTCGAACACATCTGGGAAGTCTCTAACAACGGGTACCGAACTCAAACTATCGGGCGATAAGTCAAGAAAATAAAGGTAGCTCAACATGAATGATCCTCTAGGATTACAAGATACCTCCAAGGTACGTCCACTACATGTGCCTAACCTCATTACCCTCTTATCGCAATCAAGAACAGCACCATACATGGATAGCCAATCCATACCAAGAATCAAGCCGAACCTGGAAAAGTCTAATACAAAGGCACTACAGTCAAACTCCACCCCTAAAATAAACAATTTTAAATTCCGACATAACATGGACAAATAAGCCGATCCTCCTACGAGATTTGATACTACTACCGGGTCGGTCACTAAGCAAGCATGAAGGCCAAGACCCTTTACCAGAGTACTAGATATAAAAGAGTGCGAAGCTCCTTAATCAAATAGGGTACGAACAGGAAAATTAGAGATAGATAACACACCTTCGATGTTCACCTTCTTTCCCTTGTCCACAACTGGACGAGTACTAGAGGAAGGAGCTTCCTCTAAAGCATAAGCTTGAGGAGGTTGTGAAGGTGTCTATGAACTATCCTTGGGCTTCGACGGACAGTCCTTTTTCATATGCCTCACTTGATCGCAAAGATAGCACCTCGGTCTCGGTCGCTCTCCTGCCCCTCTACATTCCTTAGCTAGATGACCCGGTTTCCCACAAGTATTGCACTTCCAGTCCTTCCTTGGAACTTTCCTTTTCCACCTGACCCTCCTCCTCCTCTCCACTTTCCTTTCCACTACTTCTTCCCATCACTCTTCTATGCCACATCTCCTTTTTTCTCAGTATCAGCATGTAATGCCATCTATACCAATCCCTCAAAAGTGGCTCCCATCGGAATGTGGCTCACCGCCAAACTCTGCAGTAGCTGACTCAAACACTTAGCGAACTTTAGTACCTTCTTGTAAGAAGTATTGATCAGGTCTAGTCCAAATCTGGCCAGTTCATTGAATTTATTAACATATTCCTTAATTGTCATATCTCGCTGCTTGAGCTGTATAAATTTCTCTAGCTGCACTTCCTCTTCAGCCAGCGATAAGAATTTCCTCTCGAACCTAGTACGAAAATCCTCCCAAGTCAAATTATCAGCCTCAGCCTCCACAATCTCCCACCAACAAAGAGCCTCTCCTTGCAACTACCATGAAGCCAAATGCCTCCGAGCCAAGTCCTCCAATCCCATAAGTCCAAATATCCGCTCACAACTACGGATCCAAGCTCTCGCCTCAGTATATAACTCGGTGATAAGAAACAGCTTGCCCTTAAGCTGGTGTATTCCTTGCATAACTTTGGAAAATCGGGAATGCCTAGCGAATGGGCTGGAGCCACTTCTACCGGAGTAGCATCCCTAGCTGGTGGCTCTGCTCGTGTAGTAGCCTGCAAATAACGTCTGAACCAAGCAGGAATATTGTAACAACCCAGGAGTTTGTAACAATTAATTATCGTCATTAAACTATTAATGATGATAACTAATGACTAATTGTTGTTCGGCGTTATTAAATCAAGTTGGAATTCTTTTGAAATTTCTTTAAGGGTATATGGGCTTTAAATAAATATTTCCCTTTTAATTTTATTCAGCCCGTTTCTTTAGTTTGTTGAGATAATGGCTATGACAGATCCCTCCTCTAACCATTTTACATTTGGCAACCCTAAAAGTAAATCGAACGAAGAAAATCAAAAATGGCTGCTTGTAATATTTCGTTCGTCCCCTTTGCAAAAATTAGGGCTTTGATTAGAAATCGAAGAGGATAGATGGCGCTCGCTCGTTCGTTCTCGTCTACCTTCGTTCGTATCTTCCGCCAGAGTAGGGCTTTTGTCTCGCATTCATCAACTGGAGTGCGTTCGGCTACTTCGATTCATTGAAGAGAGATTCGCTGCTTCGGTTCGATTTGCAAAGGTGAGTGATATTTATCGCTCACATCTAATTCAAGTAATTGATGACTTCTGACATGATTTTGGACTTGGTTCGACTCCGTTTCGACGTCGACTTTGAACTGTTCGTTTTCCTTGGAAATTTTGTTTCGATGTTGCCGATTCTTGTTTCCTGGTTATCACGTCACTACTTTATCTCTGATTTTATTTAATCGTGTGATCTGTTGGTTTGATATTGATGGTGCCCTTCCTATTATCTATGGTGATTTTGTGTGAGTGTTTTCCCCTCACATTCTAATTCTACTCCCGTTCCTTACTGTGGCTATTAATTATGTTTGATGCTGGAGTTTTCTCTGATTGAAGCAAAATTCACAGAAAATTTATACTGCTCGTTCATTTATACGGCCTTGGTAACTTTTGAATAGTTCAAATTTATGAATTTGGTTGTGATGATCGATGATTTCGTCGACTGATTCAAGTCGTTCTTTTAGGGTTGCTTGATTTCTATGGTTTTGGTTTTGCTAGTGACTTTTGTTTGGATGTTCATCCTAGTAGTATACTTTGCATATGTTGTTAAATATTTGTACATGTTATTTTGACTCTTGATTGGATACTGATTTTGGGGATTTCTAAATTTTCTCGATCATTTTAAAACTGGCATACCACTGCTTACAACCTTATGGTTCTACTGTGTTTGAACCTTTACTTGTGTATTACTGCACCATGTATAAATCCCTTGAATCTTAACTAGCACCTGATTACCTTGTATATACGATTGTTGTTTACCCTGTTGTTATGTCAGTGAGCATTTGCTCTAGTCTGGTTATTTTGCATTGTTGTTTCCTAGTCTGGAGTGTATATGTTTGGTTGCACTTATGTTCACCATGTTCTGGTCCACCTGAGTGCCTGCATGCCTTAGTCATTCATGAATGTTATATGTGCACCAATATATTTGTACATGTGTATTCGTGAACCAAGCATATTTAAAATACTGAAGCACTTGTCGACTTTATTCGCTACCTAGTCGACCTGTATGAATGCGTGGACTTTACTGAATTGAGGTTGCCTATGACTTTTGTACTGCTGTTCCACCTGCTTTTGCTGTCCCTTCTATTCTGTGATCTCACATTTATGCGTACTGCCTTGAGTTTGGTTTACTTAAGGGCACTTGGTATTTCTTTAAGCTACAGTTCAGTTGCAAGGGTTTAGTTGTTTTCAGGTATAAATTGGTACCACTGCTGTTTGTTATTTAGCTCGGTTGTCTCGAGCACCTGTGCACCTCTGTCTATGGTTTCACTGACCTTGTTTTGATCGAAATTGCTATTTGATTGGTTTTGTACACATGTTGGAAATTAGCCCAGCCTTAGTTGCAAATGCAATCATATATTTTGACACTGAGTGGTATACATGCATCCAGATGTGCATACGTACATAAAGTACTTGTCGACCTTACTTACTGTCTGGTTGACATGTATGGACTGTTTAGTTTATTTGGTTTGACTTGAATTTTGTGCGTTTAAGTGGGCTTATCTGTTCTGGAGTTCACCAAGTGCATGCTTGTTTTCTTTTGGTTGCAGTAGGGTTGAGCCACGATAGTCGTAACTTGACCCAAGCAGTTTTGACGTTCGGTATTGGCGAGGCAGTGCACGCGTGCGTGCACTGCAGCCACCCAGAATTGACAATTTTGAACTGATATTTTCTTTGTGTCATGATGTATTGATCTTTTATGCCTTTGATACTGGTGGCGAGGCCGTACACGCGTGCGTGTACGGCAGCCAATCAAACATTTGATGGTTTTAAAGTGAAAATTTCGATTGTTTTAAATTGATTTAGTCGATTTGGTAAATTGTTTATTTATCTCTGTTAATGATTTAAAAAGCTGTTGATTTGTCGTTTAACACTGCTTAGTTTTATACCTGCCGTTATCCAATTCTCGTACCGAGAGTTGGATATACGTGATTTCTGTGACTGTCATCTATTTGAGATTATTATTGCTTCTATGCACTAATAACAGAGTTTGAATTAGACAGACCCGTGTATTATTTTCTTTTGAATGTAATACTCGGGTCAGACCCGAGTTATTTCAGGTTGTAGATTTCTTTCTTTGAGTTGCTGTTCAGGATATGAAGAATTTTCACATCTTCTGAAGTTGTCAATGTCATTTTGTCGTAGTCGTGTCATTGTATAGAACGATATGTATTCATGTATATTAGTCGATAATGTACTTGTATATATAACTTCTAGAGTCGACAGTTGTAGTTGTATCATATGTATTGTGTCAACTATGTATTAACTGACATCAGTTATATATACATGAGACTTTTGTTTTTATCTGTGTTCCGCATTTATATTATCTGTGTTATTGTTATATCTAATGTCCTAAACTATTATGAACTATCGTAGTTTGTTTTATACTGATAATTGGATATGTCGATGGGAGCAAATAAATAATAGATGAAAAATAAAAAGTATATACCACTCCTACCGAGATAACCAATATTAGTGTAAGGCCAATTACGGATGGTCGCTCCTATCCAGCCTTATTCTTCGTAATAATAGACAGTATTTCTTTTAATACTCTTTGTTATTATGAGCATAGCGGTGGGGCGTCACAGTTGGTATCAGAGCTTGGGGTTTATGGACATAATATAAAACTTAACTCGGAAGGAACATATGTTACAACTAATGGTCGATGTTTTATTTGTGCTTGAGTTAAAACTAAAGTTTTGAAATTTGGATGAAAATTTTAAATAACTTTATTTAAAAATAATAGTGAAATTGTGTTCTGATGATTTGATTGATTTGTGTTCTGTTTATCAGAGTGCGCAGTGGAAACAGTGAAACTGTCTTCGCTGAGTACAACTGATAATCTTTTTGATTTAAAAATCAAAATACGAAATTGATATGAATTTCATTTGTTGTTTACATAGCTATAATTATTTTGTTTCTTTGAGAACTTCGAATCCGAATTGAGGATTCGAAGAAATTGCAGATATGTGATTTTTGTTAAAATTTCCGCTGGCTTTCTTTTGTACTAATCATCTATTGATTAGGTTTTTGCTGTTTTAAATTATCTTCATTGAAGATACATTTGAATGATTCCTTGTTCATTTTGTAGTACGTGCAAAAATTTAAATTGCACATTATTGCATTTATTTTACGTTGAACCGATGCTTGGTTATGAAACGTATTTTGTTGCCGTTATTTTTACAACGGAATTTTACACCAATGCTATATTTTGAAGTACGGTGTTTTGTGGCATTTTGATGAATGAGAATTCACTGCCATTACATTTTGATGTAGATTGTTTTGATGTGATTTTGACGTTTTAAAACTACTGTCGCTTTGGCTTCCGTAACCGTCAAATTTTAAAAAGTGGATTTTCAAGCGGTTATTCCGCAATGCTGATTTGTAACCGTTTTTACGGTATTTTGAGAAGTACAATTTCCTTATCGAAATTGTTACTGATTTGCTGTTTTAATCACGTGATTGGAAAATCGTTTTAAAATGAAAATTGTTTTATAAAATTTTAGCAGTTTGCGTTTTCAAAAGAATGAGAAAGCGACTTAAACGATTCAGCAAAATCGAGGATTATGACCCCTTTCTTTTACTGTTTCGCTTAACTCCGGACTTGTTCAGTTGAGAATGCGAATTGTTATTTTTATAAAACAAATAAAATTGTTTTCAAAAATTTTACAGTTTGCGATTTCAAAAGAATGAGGAAGCGATTTAAACGTTTCAGCAAAATCGAGGACTATGACCCCTTTCTTTTACTGATTCGCTTAATTCCGGACTTGTCCGTTTGAGAATGTAAAATGTATTTTTACAAAATACACAATTTTGCACTTTCAAGGAAACGATGAAGTGATTTAAACGATTTAGCAAAAGTGCGGAGTATGGAACCACACTTTTAATATTTCGGTTAATTTCGGACTCGTTAATTGAATATCTGTTGTTTTGATGAATTTGATGATTTCACACTTTCAAGGAAACGATGAAGAGAATCAAACGATTTAGTAAAACACGTGGTATGGGACATGTGCGTTTGCTATTTCGGTTAATTCGGGACTCGTTAATTGAAACATTTTGATGCTTTCGTGTGCTTTCGAGCCACTATGAGGACCTTCGGGTCATTTGTTGGACCTTCGGGTCATTTGTTGGGCTTTCGGGCCACTCTGCGGACCTTCGGGTCAAATACCAGTACTGGACCTTCGGGTCACTCTACGGACCTTCGGGTCAATCTGATGGGCGCCAAAATTATGTTGAGTACTTGGTAGGCTTCGGCCACTCTGAGATGCACGTGCGGCGAATTAAAAACTCGCCATCTGATGGGATCGATCCAAGCTTTTATGTTGATTTTCTAGTCTTCTTAATTGATTTCTAGATATTTGTTGCTTCCAATTATCTGCAGGTAATTGGATATTTGTTGATATGAGTTCTGATTATCGTTTTTGATAATCAGATATTTGTTGTTTCTAATTATCGCTTGTGATAATTAGATATTTGTTGATATGAGTTCTGATTATCGTTTTTGATAATCAGATATTTGTTGTTTCTAATTATCGCTTGTGATAATTAGATATTTGTTGATATGAGTTCTGATTATCGTTTTTGATAATCAGATATTTGTTGTTTCTAATTATCGCTTGTGATAATTAGATATTTGTTGATATGAGTTCTGATTATCGTTTTTGATAATCAGATAATGTTGTTTCTAATTATCGCTTGTGATAATTAGATATTTGTTGATATGAGTTCTGATTATCGTTTTTGATAATCAGATATTTGTTGTTTCTAATTATTGCTTGTGATAATTAAATATTTGTTGATATGAGTTCTGATTATCGTTTTTGATAATCAGATATTTGTTGTTTCTAATTATCGTTTGTGATAATTAGATATTTGTTGATATGAGTTCTGATTATCGTTTTCGATAATCGGATATTTGTTGCATTTAATTATCGCTTGAGATAATTAAATATTTGTTGATTTGAGATTTAATTATTGCTTTTGATAATTAAATATTTGTTGATTTGAGATTTAATTATCGCTTTTGATAATTAAATATTTGTTGATTTGAGATTTAATTATCGCTTTTGATAATTAAATATTTGCTGATTTGAGATTTAATTATCACTTTTGATAATTAAATATTTGTTGATTTGAGATTTAATTATCGCTTTTGATAATTAAATATTTGCTGATTTGGGATTTGATTATCGCTTTTGATAAACGAATATTTGTTGATTTGAAATTCGATTATCGTTTTTGATAATTGAATATTTGTTGATTTGGAATTCGATTACCGTTCTTGATAATTGAATAATTGTTGATTTGTGGTTTGATTATCGTTTTAGATAATCGAATAATTGTTGATTTGAGATTTGATTATCGTTTTTGATAATCGAATATTTGTTGATTTGAGATTTGATTTTCGTCTTTGATAATCGACTATTGGTTGATTGCTAATTTCGCTGATTATGAGATTTTCTAGTCTCCAATTGATTCTAGAGTATGCTGATTTTATTGAATCGCTATTTTCTATCTATTTCTGGTAATAGTTAGAGTTTGTTGATCATGGAATTTATGTTTTCTAGTTAATTATTGGATAACTATATATTTGCAGTTTGCGATTGTGATTGGTGTTTCATAATTATCTTTGTTGATAATTGAATATTGCGGATAATTGTAATTATTAAGTTTTGATTGCTTCTGATTATCTATTTGATGATTAGATTTTGTTGAAAATTTGTGAATTTCTTTTATTGGAATTAAAAGATTTCTTTGGCGTTTGTGTTCTTGACTTTTATTTCTCTAGCTTAACTAGTTTGTGTTACAGAAATAATTCTTATTGACGTCCTTAATTATGAAAATTGCGGGGACGCAATTTTTATAAGGAGGGGAGTCTGTAACAACCCAGGAGTTTGTAACAATTAATTATCGTCATTAAACTATTAATGATGATAACTAATGACTAATTGCTGTTCGGCGTTATTAAATCAGGTTGGAATTCTTTTGAAATTTCTTTAAGGGTATATGGGCTTTAAATAAATATTTCCCTTTTAATTTTATTCAGCCCGTTTCTTTAGTTTGTTGAGATAATGGCTATGACAGATCCCTCCTCTAACCATTTTACATTTGGCAACCCTAAAAGTAAATCGAACGAAGAAAATCAAAAATGGCTGCTTGTAATATTTCGTTCGTCCCCTTTGCAAAAATTAGGGCTTTGATTAGAAATCGAAGAGGATAGATGGCGCTCGCTCGTTCGTTCTCGTCTACCTTCGTTCGTCTCTTCCGCCAGAGTAGGGCTTTTGTCTCGCATTCGTCAACTGGAGTGCGTTCGGCTACTTCGATTCATTGAAGAGAGATTCGCTGCTTCGGTTCGATTTGCAAAGGTGAGTGATATTTATCGCTCACATCTAATTCAAGTAATTGATGACTTCTGACATGATTTTTGACTTGGTTCGACTCCGTTTCGACGTCGACTTTGAACTGTTCGTTTTCCTTGGAAATTTTGTTTCGATGTTGCCGATTCTTGTTTCCTGGTTATCACGTCACTACTTTATCTCTGATTTTATTTAATCGTGTGATCTGTTGGTTTGATATTGATGGTGCCCTTCCTATTATCTATGGTGATTTTGTGTGAGTGTTTTCCCCTCACATTCTAATTCTATTCCCATTCCTTACTGTGGCTATTAATTATGTTTGATGCTGGAGTTTTCTCTGATTGAAGCAAAATTCACAGAAAATTTATACTGCTCGTTCATTTATACGGCCTTGGTAACTTTTGAATAGTTCAAATTTATGAATTTGGTTGTGATGATCGATGATTTCGTCGACTGATTCAAGTCGTTCTTTTCGAGTTGCTTGATTTCTATGGTTTTGGTTTTGCTAGTGACTTTTGTTTGGATGTTCATCCTAGTAGTATACTTTGCATATGTTGTTAAATATTTGTACATGTTATTTTGACTCTTGATTGGATACTGATTTTAGGGATTTCTAAATTTTCTCGATCATTTTAAAACTGGCATACCACTGCTTACAACCTGATGGTTCTACTGTGTTTGAACCTTTACTTGTGTATTACTGCACCATGTATAAATCCCTTGAATCTTAACTAGCACCTGATTACCTTGTATATACGATTGTTGTTTACCCTGTTGTTATGTCAGTGAGCATTTGCTCTAGTCTGGTTATTTTGCATTGTTGTTTCCTAGTCTGGAGTGTATATGTTTGGTTGCACTTATGTTCACCATGTTCTGGTCCACCTGAGTGCCTGCATGCCTTAGTCATTCATGAATGTTATATGTGCACCAATATATGTGTACATGTGTATTCGTGAACCAAGCATATTTAAAATATTGAAGTACTTGTCGACTTTATTCGCTACCTAGTCGACCTGTATGAATGCGTTGACTTTACTGAATTGAGGTTGCCTATGACTTTTGTACTGCTGTTCCACCTGCTTTTGCTGTCCCTTCTATTCTGTATCTCACATTTATGCGTACTTCCTTGAGTTTGGTTTACTTAAGGGCACTTGTTATTTCTTTAAGCTACAGTTCAGTTGCAAGGGTTTAGTTGTTTTCAGGTATAAATTGGTACCACTGCTGTTTGTTATTTAGCTCGGTTGTCTCGAGCACCTGTGCACCTCTGTCTATGGTTTCACTGACCTTGTTTTGATCGAAATTGCTATTTGATTGGTTTTGTACACATGTTGGAAATTAGCCCAGCCTTAGTTGCAAATGCAATCATATATTTTGACACTGAGTGGTATACATGCATCCAGATGTGCATACGTACATAAAGTACTTGTCGACCTTACTTACTGTCTAGTTGACATGTATGGACTGTTTAGTTTATTTGGTTTGACTTGAATTTTGTGTGTTTAAGTGGGCTTATCTGTTCTGGAGTTCACCAAGTGCATGCTTGTTTTCTTTTGGTTGCAGTAGGGTTGAGCCACGATAGTCGTAACTTGACCCTAGCAGTTTTGACGTTCGGTATTGGCGAGGCAGTGCACGCGTGCGTGCACTACAGCCACCCAGAATTGACAATTTTGAACTGATATTTTCTTTGTGTCCTGATGTATTGATCTTTTATGCCTTTGATACTGGTGGCGAGGCCGTACACGCGTGCGTGTACGGCAGCCAATCAAACATTCGATGGTTTTAAAGTGACAATTTCGATTGTTTTAAATTGATTTAGTCGATTTGGTAAATTGTTTATTTATCTCTGTTAATGATTTAAAAAGCTGTTGATTTGTCGTTTAACACTACTTAGTGTTATACCTGCCGTTATCCAATTCTCGTACCGAGAGTTGGATATACGTGATTTCTGTGACTGTCATCTATTTGAGATTATTATTGCTTCTATGCACTAATAACTGAGTTTGAATTAGACTGACCCGTGTATTATTTTCTTTTGAATGTAATACTCGGGTCAGACCCGAGTTATTTCAGGTTGTAGATTTCTTTCTTTGAGTTGCTGTTCAGGATATGAAGACTTTTCACATCTTCTGAAGTTGTCAATGTCATTTTGTCGTAGTCGTGTCATTGTATAGAACGATATGTATTCATGTATATTAGTCGATAATGTACTTGTATATATAACTTCTAGAGTCGACAGTTGTAGTTGTATCATATGTATTGTGTCAACTATGTATTAACTGACATCAGTTATATATACATGAGACTTTTATTTTTATCTGTGTTCCGTATTTATATTATCTGTGTTATTGTTATATCTAATGTCCTAAACTATTATGAACTATCGTAGTTTGTTTTATACTGATAATTGGATATGTCGATGGGAGCAAATAAATAATAGATGAAAAATAAAAAGTATATACCACTCCTACCGAGATAACCAATATTAGTGTAAGGCCAATTACGGATGGTCGCTCCTATCCAGCCTTATTCTTCATAATAATAGACAGTATTTCTTTTAATACTCTTTGTTATTATGAGCATAGAGGTGGGGCGTCACACATATTAAGGCCTGGAACTTCAGTGATATCTTCCGGTTCATATATTTCTATCTGTGGATATTAAAAAGATGGGATTAGGTACTCCACAAATAGTTCAATAAACAGGGAGGAAGAGAGGTGGGACCCATTTGTAAAATTTCTTTTTTTCCAAAATATATACATATAATTTTAAAAGTATTGTTTGGAATATCCTTTTAAAAATTATTTGAAAAGCTTTACATTTTTTAAAATATTTTGAGGATTACCGAAACCTTAGCTCTGATACCAAATGTGACAACCCGCACCTCTAGGCAGCTTGAAAATAGGATATGACTAGAAGCACGGGTGGTAGAGTGAAATAAAAATCCATAAAATAGCATAGAGACTAAGGCAAAAACATAAAATGATTAAAATATTACAGTGGAAGAAAACTTCCACTAAATTATAAATTAATAGCAAATCAGCTTCATTAAAAACAACATTATCCCAGATTTGTTTCCGAAACCAAAAGTACCAAGTAGTCTCCACCAAAACACAAAACATAACAAAGTTCACAAAATAGGTCCCCATATATAGAGTAAAGTATCGAAGAGAGAAACATCCATCACAATCATCATTCAATTAAACTAATAAACAATAACAATTGACTGATTATCAATAACAGGTATTAACTGGTAATTTAAAATTTAATATTAAATCAATGGCGATTAAATTCAATAAAACTCAAATTTAACTAGAATGACAATTTAAATATACCGAATATCAACCAGTCAATTTCACATTACATCATAAGTTTAATTTAACTAACATAAGTTAATTTAGTAGTTGTGAGTGGGTTAAAACACACACCTTCGATTTATCGTCGATCTAAAATCCAAAATTAGCCCAAAACTTTAACAGTCTCAGAATGCAGCCAAACCAGTTCAAAAATGTCCGTAATTTCGATACGATCGCAACGGAGAAAACAACACGTGAATCCAAACTCATATGCAAAAGTTACTAACGTTAGAAGATTGAAAAATTTCGACTTCGGGTCTTACTTCTGGTCGCCGCCTCAATTACCCGGTGCTTGCTCTGAGTTTTTGCCAAAATGACCTGAGATTCGAGTCATTTGGCTCCTGACCTGAGGTCGCTTCAGCCTTTTCGCCTTTGGGATTCGAAGCGCGACCAGATCCGCCTTGTTTGGCATGGAACTCTCTCTGACCCGAAGTCGCTACATGGTTTTTGCCTCTGGAACCCGAAATGAACCTCTTCCAGACTAGAAGTAAACATGGAGCAACCATATTTATTATTATTATTTTTTGAAATTAGGTTTTGGAATTTGAGAATTTGGTTTGATATTCTGATGTTTGGGAAGGAGGAAGAAGATGTATGTGCAGAAATAATAAAATGAGAAACAATTAGGCTTTATAACAGCCTATATATAGGCATGGTGGGATCGAAACGATAACAACGACCCGGAAAGCCAGTTTCGTTACTAAAACAAAAAAGGGTCATCCAATATATTGAAATATAGGTTTTCAATATTTTTAAACTCAATGGAACAAGTTTCAAGTCCTAATTCCATTGTATACAGAAGTTAGCTTTCAAAATCAATTTATTTCAAATTGATTTCAGTTAAATTGATTTCTACCCGTTTCGAGCCCGCACAATCAAAGGACAAGTCAAATCGCTACAAAACTTGAAACCTTATAATAATTCGCTGTTACGGATCTGATGAAACTGGTTTCGTCAAAATCCGAGACAGTGGCCAAAATTGCTATTTTCACGTTAATTAAAAAAATTATTATTAAATTAAATTTATCACTTTTCAAATTCAAATTTTATAACTAACAAATTATTTTTATCACTTTTGATTAACTAGTAATAATTATCTTTTAAAACAAATTTTCTATGTGAAATTCAACTATTAATATTGCGCTAATTACATCGTTCCAATTCTAATTGTAATAAATTCATTAATTATAATTTAAAACCCAATAAATTGATTCATTTTGATTTCAATCTTTTTATTCAATCAATCATTACTTTACGGACATAGCTAACATTGGTTTACCATTTATTACATCAATACCTATAGTTACCATCTTACTTCACATTAACTGCAATATTTAAATAAATTAATTGCAATTGATTTCCAATTAAATTTCAACGGAAATAGTGAAATGATAATTAAACAATTGTTACAGCTTATGATTTCAAACACATTTCTATGTTTATTGTTAACAAACAAAACTAATAAATTCACATGCTGATTATTTGTTCTATTTTAATCAATTCCAATTAATTACATACAATTTCACCGTTTAATACAACATTTGGTTTATTTACCATTTACACTTTATGACCAATTAACTTTCCAATCATTCCAATTAATTGAGATTACATAAAATAGTTATTAATTGCCTTAAGTTAACATTATTAACATTACAGTCTAGTTATTTTTCTTATTAATAAATCACAAATTTTTATTTCTTCCAATATTAACACCAACATTTATTAAATTAAATATTATATTTTTTCATTGAAAATTACGGGTTATTACACTCTCCCCTACTCAAAACTTTTCGTCCTCGAAGGGAAAAGGAAGGGAAAAGAAGGAATTAAGGAATTAATATTTTTTATTCAAAGTATTCAATTTATAAACAATAAATTTACATATTTAAATAATTTAAATGAAATGTATCAATTTATAAATAGTTAAATCCTTTCTTATTCAAGTTAATAAAAGTTTGAAAAACATTTTCACAAAAAATTTCTAAGTCCAAAATTCATGGAAAATTTCGGTAGAGTCTCCTTGGTACGGAGAGGTCCTGGAGAAAAATAATATCAATAATAACTATATATATATCATATTATCCAAAACAACGAGAAAAACAATATAATATCGCTAGAAAATTGTAATCCGAAAACATGCCTATTTGTCGGGCAAACAACTTTTTATTTATGAAACCAAAAGCTGTAGCAATTGCTTCCATAACCTGTATTTCACTTATACTGTAACGATACGGATTTTTCGCGTTCGAAAATCGACATCCGTACTTCACCCTGTACTAGAATGCCGTAGATTCGACCGTTCAAATCCGATTTGCTGGAGCTTATAACACCATTAAGTATAACAACATAGCGGAAAAAGAATATATCAATTACATAACATTGATACAATGACAGGTACAACAGAATGATACAACAGATATCAATATACATCAGAGATATGATACAAGAAATAGCAGCGGAAAGAAAATAGATAACACCAGCAGCGGATAGAATGTCTCCAATAGAATGCTCCAAGATAAGCAGCGTCAGTCCATGAACTCCAAGAACTGAACCAGCTCCAGATAATCTACTAAACCTGATATCTGAGAAAACCCAACTCTAGACTGCCCATGTGGAAAATGGTGGGCACCCAGAGTTTAGGAAGGGAACAATAAACTCTGAGTCAGTCATGGGACTGGTGTGAGCAAACAAAAGCAGTTTATCTTTAATACAAGCAACAAAGGCTTTTAAACATTGAAATCCGCAATGTTTTTCGAAAATGAAACTACCATAAGACCTCCCACCACACACACAATGCAATCGCAGACTTGGAGGAGATTTCTTCTTATGATAGTCAAACATGCTTACTACGCAAAATCAGAACTCTTTTGATATTATTACTAGTGCATAGTGTAGAAAAACATTTCTAAAATATAATATTAATCTTAGCCAACATACAACATTTCATCGTATGCCTACTATAGCTACTACGTTCAATAGCAGGTTACCGCCACATTCCATAGCAGGTAATACAACTAAAACCGTATAGGGTTCGTATTGTTTCTTTGGATTTCCAACAAATGATAAGGCAAAGGAACTTCCTTACCGAAATAGAAACGCCTCTGGAAAGACGCCCCGGATCCTAACCGGATCTCCGCAAACAAAAGGCCGACGCTACCTCACGCTGTACAGCTGTAACTAGGTAACTAACACACTGACGCTACCTCACGCTGTACAACTGTAACTAGGTAACTAACACACGAGCTATGTCATCCCCCGGTAGTTACCGACCTTTATCCGAGGTACCTCGATCATAAAGCAACAACCACAAAGTATAATAACTGTGCAGCATCCACATAGGTAAAATATCTGGGCTCCATACCATGATATCACCTTTTATCCAGAAGAAAATGACATACCCTAGGTGATGCAGCGCGAGTTATAAATTTACAAGGTTTAGGTCGTTCACGACCTAGTGAAGAAGTCTTAGGTCGCTCACGACCTAAGGAGGGGAAGTCTGAAGCATACAAGCGACCAACCGAGTTAACTCGGGTACAACCTAAGAAGCTGAGAGATAGCTCGTTGGAACGAGCTAAGTTGTTAAAAATTGAAGTCTTAGGTCGCTCACGACCTAATGGGTTCTTAGGTCGCTCACGACCTATTAAAGATGGGCTACGAGCTAACGGAACCGACGCTCAGAAATGCGTACGACCTAAGGAACTAAGGCATAAGTCGTGGGAACGACCTACCGTGTCACCAAGGAAAGCGCTACGACCTAATTTGTTGAAAGCTGAAGTTCTAAGTCGCTCACGACTTATGGAAGGATGCCTACGACCTAACAAGTTGGAAGGTAGAACGCTGGAAAGACGTACCGAGTTAAAGGTGCTACGAGCTAAAATGGAACGACCTAAGTTAGGTCGCATAAAACTTAGGTCGCGAAGTTCTGATACCACCTTTATCTTAAGTCGCGAAGCCCTGGATACCATTGATGTGTCTGCCGAGTTAATCTCTGCCTTTGATTCCTGATGCCGCTTTTGTTTTAGGTCGCAAACTACGGATGCCGTCCATTCTTTAAGTCGCTGAAATATGATGACCGTTAATTTCTTTAAGTCGTTGATGCCGCCTGTTCTTAAGTCGCGCGAAGCCTGGTGCGTTGATTCTGCTGCGAGTTAATCTCCACCACTGGTTTCTTTAAGTCGCCGCATGGTTTAAGTCGCTGAAGGCAAGTGTTGTAGCTGTCTGTCTTAAGTCGTCTCCATGTTAGGTCGTAGGTCGTTTCCGACCTAAGTACTTGTAATATTTTTAAGTTTTTCTGAACTGTGTTGTAAGTAGTATACGACTTGTGTTAAGTCGGAGATGTTGTTAAGTCGGTTGCCGACTTAGGAGTTGTAGTTTTTTCTGCTCTGCGTGTTGTAGCCTATAAATAGGCAAGTTGTTTCATTTGTAAAGGTTGTTGATTTTTGAATAAAATTCTCTTTTGATTGCTTTGTGCTTTCATTTAAATTGGTAGTTGAGTGTAATCTCCTATCTCCTCTTTCTGTTAATCGAGTGCGCTCGATTCAACGATTGTAGAAGCCGATTCGCGGAATCAAGTGCGCTTGATCAACGCTTGAATAATTGAAGATCTTTGAACCCGGTATCGTGCGCGATCAACGAGTTCGAGATAGCTAGAGTTCGGTATCTTCGGATCAACGAATTCGGGCAATTCAGCATTCATCAATCCATCGACTGCTACTTTCACCGATCTACATCATTTTTGTAATATCCGCTGCGTCAGTTTTGGTATCGGAGCTTGTTCTAGCCAATCATAGCTGGATCGAGTCTTGGAGCCTATTCATTTAGAAGATTGAAGTTGTTTGGCCGAGAAGTGTGAAGTTGAGCCGTGAGCAAGAGAAGTGTTCATCATTGTTCGAAGTTGTTTGATCGGATTTGTATTGAAGGCCGAAACTTTGTCCATCGTGTTCATCGCGATTTGCTACAAAGTGGAAGTTTTCGATCCGTTTCATTTTGGATCAAAATCCGGAAAGTGTTTGAATTTGAAGTGTTGAAGAATTTGTGAAATTTTCAAGTATGCCGCCAAGAAGAGCTAATCGCCACCAAAACGTAGAAGCTTTGTATCGACGAGAAGAAGCTGATGAGATGGAGCAAAGAATCAATGAGAATTTTAGTGAGAAGCTTAATGAAGGAATTGGCCGGTTAGAAAAGCTTATGACGGAGATGAATCCAAATCGGAGAAGGGTTTCACCAGAATCTAACCATGGGGGTAGTAGAGTCTCGCCACATTCCAATCGAGACAGAAGTGTTGAAAATGATCAAGGACGTGGGAGGAACGTGAATGATCGTGAACGGAGGAATGTCGATAGAAGGGATGAAGGTGGAAGACGTAATGGTAGTAGAGATGTTGGTGGTCAGAATCGACATCGTTATGCATCTGATTTTGAAGAGGAGTATGATGGTGGTAGTATTCAAGGAAGAGGTCAAGGAAGAAACTATTCTGAGTATGATCACAAATGGGAGTCGGGAATGAAGACAGAAATTCTTGAATTCAAGGGTGGTATGCAAGTAGAGGAGTTTCTAGATTGGGTGGCTAATGTTGAGGAGATTTTTGACTTCAAAGAAGTACCAGAACATCGTAGAGTGAAGTTGGTTGCTACGAGGCTGAGGGGTAGAGCTTTGGCATGGTGGCAGCAAACCAAGCTTACACGTGAACGTATGGGAAAGTCAAAAGTTGAATCTTGGGAGAAGATGAAGAAATTGATGAAAGCAACGTTCTTACCATACAGTTATCAATCTTTGATGTATCAACGTTTGCAAAACTTGAGGCAGGGCACAAAGACAGTTAATGACTATGCTGATGAATTTTACCAACTGATTGCGAGAAATGATATTATGGAAACAGAAGAGCAGCTGACATCTAGATTCATTGGGGGATTGAGAATGCAGATTCAGGATATGGTTAATATGTTCGATCCAAGATCTGTGGCAGAAGCACATCAGAAAGCGTTGGCTTGGGAAAAACAAGGGAGACGAGGAAGTGGTGTGTTTACTAATTCTAACAATCAAGCGAAGGGTGTTGGAGGAAGTTCTAATGTTTCTAAACCTATCAGTAGACCAGTGGTGAAAGAGGTTGAGAAGACAAGGGTTAACAATGGTTTCAAATGTTACAATTGTCAGGAATTGGGTCATAAAAGCAGTGAGTGTCCAAAGCCGAGGAAACGAACCATGATTGTAGAAGTTGAAGATGAGGATGTTGATGGGGAGTGTTCCAGTCCAGTTGAGGAGGATGAGCAGGATATTGCGTCAGGAGATGAAGGTTGTAACCTAATGCTGAGGAGATCGTGTTTAACACCGAAGCAGGAAGAAGCTAGTTGGTTGAGAAGTAACATCTTTCAGTCAACGTGTACTATTCTGGGGAAGGTGTGTAAGTTTGTGATTGACGCAGGAAGCTGTGATAATATTATTTCAACCGAGGCTGTGACAAAGTTGAAATTGAAAACAGAGAAACATCCGAGTCCATACAAGTTAGCATGGTTGAGAAAAGGAGGAGAAGTGAAAGTGGATAGACGAGTTCGTGTTCCATTCTCTATTGGGAAGAAATACAAAGACGAAATCTGGTGTGATGTAGTAGAGATGGATGTTTGTCATTTATTATTGGGAAGACCATGGCAGTATGATCGAGCAGTACAACATGACGGTCGAACCAATAGCTACAGTTTTATGTTTGAAGGCACGAAAATTATCCTAGTTCCGAAGAAGAGATCACAAGGAGAAAGTAAGTCAGAAGAAATTGAAGAGCTTAAAACTTTATTATCTTTGAAGGAGTTTGTTAAGGAGGTTGAGAAAGAGCCGGAAGTATTCTTGTTGATTGGACGAGAGAGTCAGGAAGAGGTTGAGATTCCAGAAGGAGTTAAACCAGTCTTGAAAGAATTTGACGATGTATTTCCAGAGGAGTTACCAACGGAGTTGCCACCGTTGAGGGATATACAACATCAGATAGATCTTGTTCCAGGTGCTGTGTTGCCACATAGACCACATTATCGAATGAGTCCGAAGGAACATGAAGAGTTGCGGAGGCAGGTAGAGGAATTGCTTGAGCAGGGGCGTGTGCAGGAGAGTCTGAGTCCTTGTGCTGTACCAGCTTTATTGGTACCCAAGAAGGATGGGACGTGGAGGATGTGCACTGACAGTCGAGCATTGAATAAGATTACTGTGAGATATAGATTTCCAATGCCGAGGCTGGATGACTTGTTAGACCAAATAAGCGGAGCTACTATATTTTCGAAGATTGATTTGAAGAGCGGATATCATCAAATTCGTATCAGACCAGGAGATGAGTGGAAGACTGCTTTTAAAACCAGGGAGGGTCTATACGAATGGTTGGTCATGCCATTTGGTTTATCCAATGCACCAAGTACTTTCATGAGGGTGATGAATTAGATTTTTCGACCATTCACTGGGAAATTTATGGTGGTATATTTCGATGATATTCTTATTTACAGTGGGAGTCCAGAGGAACATTTGAATCATCTTAGAGAAGTGCTGATGGTATTGCGACAAGAACAATTCTATGCTGCAACGAAGAAGTGCGTGTTCATGACGCATAGCGTGTTATTTCTGGGGTATGTTGTTTCAGAGAAAGGAATACAGGTTGACCAAAGTAAAGTTGAGGCGATCAGAGATTGGCCACAGCCCAAGACGATAACGGAAGTTCGTAGTTTTCACGGGTTGGCTTCATTCTATCGAAGGTTTATACCACACTTTAGTAGTGTGATGGCACCTGTTACAGATTGCATGAAAGGTAAACAGTTTACATGGACAGAGGAAGCAGGGAGTACTTTTGGGAAGATCAAGGAATTGCTGACGTCTGCACCAATTCTAGTGCTACCTGATTTTCAGCTAGTGTTTGAACTGCACACTAATGCATCCAAAGTTGGGATTGGAGGGGTGTTGAGTCAGAAAGGGCGTCCTATTGCATATTTCAGTGAGAAGTTGTCAGGAGCAAAGATGAGATACAGCACATATGATGAGGAATTCTATGCTGTTGTACAATCTATTAAACACTGGAGACACTATCTATTTCAGAAGGAGTTTGTTCTGTATACGGATCATGAAGCATTGAAGCATTTGCAAGGGCAAGACAAGATTTCAGCGAGACATGCATCGTGGATTGCATATCTGCAACAGTTTACTTTTGTTGTTAAACACAAGTCAGGGGTGACAAATCGTGTGGCTGATGCTTTGAGTAGGAGGAGTCATTTGTTGACTACACTAAAGGTTGAAGTGACGGGGTTTGAAATATTGCCAGAGTTATTCACTGATGATCCTTAGTTTGCAAAATTTGTTGAAAAAGTCAAGGAGGGAGAGACGGATGATTTCGTGATAGTAGATGGTTTTCTGTTCAAAGGAAATCGATTGTGCATACCAGAGGGTAGTCTGAGAATGAAGATTATCAAGGAGTTACACGAAGAGGGACATGTTGGGAGAGACCGTACTTTACAGTTGATTTCACAATCCTACTTTTGGCCATCGATGAGGAAAGAAGTGGAGAGGTTTGTTGAGAGATGTCATATCTGTCATGTTTCGAAAGGAACTGCGACTAATGCGGGTTTATATATGCCGTTGCCGGTACCAACTAAACCATGGGTTGATGTGAGTACGGACTTTGTGTTGGGGTTGCCGAGAACGCAGCGTGGTAATGATTCCATTTATGTGGTGGTTGATCGATTTTCGAAAATGGCACATTTTATTGCTTGTAAGAAGACGGCGGATGCTGTTCATGTTGCTCAGTTGTTTTTCAGAGAGATCTATCGACTTCATGGATTGCCAGAATCGATTGTGTCGGACAGGGATACTCGTTTTCTGAGTCATTTTTGGCTGAGTTTGTGGAAAATGGTGGGAACGAAGCTGAAGTTTAGTAGTGCTTATCACCCACAAACGGATGGAAAGACTGAGGTGGTCAACAGATCATTGGGAAACTTGTTGAGGTGTCTTGTTCAAGATAATCTGAAGAGTTGGGATGTGAAGTTATGCCAGGCAGAGTTTGCCCATAATCGTGCTGTGAATCGAAGTACTGGGTTCAGTCCATTCCAGATTGTCTATTCGAGCTTACCGAAGGGACCATTGGATTTAACAGCGATACCACACTCAAAGGGGATAGTTAAGAAAGCTGCTGATTTTGTTGAAGGGTTGACGGAATGTCATAAAATCGTTCAAGAACTACTAGAGAAAGCAAATGAGAGGTATAAACAATCTGCAGATTTGAAACGACGAAATGTTGAATTTCAGGAAGGTGATTTAGTTTATGCAGTGTTAACAAAAGACCGTTTTCCAGTAGGCGCTTACAATAAATTGAAAGCCAAAAAAATTGGTCCTGTAAAGGTCGTACAACGAATTAACGAAAATGCTTATAAGTTGGAGCTACCAGAAGACGTATACACTTCTGATGTGTTCAATGTTAAACATCTCGTACCATGTCATGGGGATGAACGAGCTGATGTGGACGAATGTACAAATTCGAGGTCGAATTTTTCTCAACCTGGGGAGGATGATGCAGCGCGAGTTATAAATTTACAAGGTTTAGGTCGTTCACGACCTAGTGAAGAAGTCTTAGGTCGCTCACGACCTAAGGAGGGGAAGTCTGAAGAATACAAGCGACCAACCGAGTTAACTCGGGTACAACCTAAGAAGCTGAGAGATAGCTCGTTGGAACGAGCTAAGTTGTTAAAAATTGAAGTCTTAGGTCGCTCACGACCTAATGGGTTCTTAGGTCGCTCACGACCTATTAAAGATGGGCTATGAGCTAACGGAACCGACGCTCAGAAATGCGTACGACCTAAGGAACTAAGGCATAAGTCGTGGGAACGACCTACCGTGTCACCAAGGAAAGCGCTACGACCTAATTTGTTGAAAGCTGAAGTTCTAAGTCGCTCACGACTTATGGAAGGATGCCTACGACCTAACAAGTTAGAAGGTAGAACGCTGGAAAGACGTACCGAGTTAAAGGTGCTACAAGATAAAATGGAACGACCTAAGTTAGGTCGCATAAAACTTAGGTCGCGAAGTTCTGATACCACCTTTATCTTAAGTCGCGAAGCCCTGGATACCATTGATGTGTCTGCCGAGTTAATCTCTGCCTTTGATTCCTGATGCCGCTTTTGTTTTAGGTCGCAAACTACGGATGCCGTCCATTCTTTAAGTCGCTGAAATATGATGACCGTTGATTTCTTTAAGTCGTTGATGCCGCCTGTTCTTAAGTCGCGCGAAGCCTGGTGCGTTGATTCTGTTGCGAGTTAATCTCCCCCACTGGTTTCTTTAAGTCGCCGCATGGTTTAAGTCGCTGAAGGCAAGTGTTGTAGCTGTCTGTCTTAAGTCGTCTCCATGTTAGGTCGTAGGTCGTTTTCGACCTAAGTACTTGTAATATTTTTAAGTTTTTCTGAACTGTGTTGTAAGTAGTATACGACTTGTGTTAAGTCGGAGATGTTGTTAAGTCGGTTGCCGACTTAGGAGTTGTAGTTTTTTCTGCTCTGCGTGTTGTAGCCTATAAATAGGCAAGTTGTTTCATTTGTAAAGGTTGTTGATTTTTGAATAAAATTCTCTTTTGATTTCTTTGTGCTTTCATTTAAATTGGTAGTTGAGTGTAATCTCCTATCTCCTCTTTCGGTTAATCGAGTGCGCTCGATTCAACGATTGTAGAAGCCGATTCGCGGAATCAAGTGCGCTTGATCAACGCTTGAAGAATTGAAGATCTTTGAACCCGGTATCGTGTGCGATCAACGAGTTCGAGATAGCTATAGTTCGGTATCTTCGGATCAACGAATTCGGGCAATTCAGCATTCATCAATCCATCGACTGCTACTTTCACCGATCTACATCATTTTTGTAATATCCGCTGCGTCACTAGGGGCGCTACCCCTACAAACCTTTGCCGCAACATTCCTGTTTCGACCATTACCGGGTTGTGAGGCTCGACGAAGTCTCGTTCACAAAGCAACGCTTTTTCACAAAGCCACGTTTTTCACAAAGCCACGCTTTTTCACAAAGCCACGCTTTTTCACAAAGCCACGCTTTGATCAACAAATGATCATCAGCACTTCGTATGCCACATTACCAAATTGGGAATGTATCACTAGTAACCATCAACTATATAACCTCTGAGCTCGTACGTCTCAGAGAAGGGTGTTAAGCTAAGAGAATAAATTCTCCGCCACCAACAGAAATGTATTTGAAAGAAACCAGCTTTACATCTCAAAGTGTAACGTCAGACACACATCCATACAAGTCTGTTCCGGGTTCGAACAGAACCAAAGGCACTTCCAAAGAAGCCCTTGCAATCCGGGTATTCACAATCCCGATCGGATTTCCCATCACTTAGGAAATCTCTATACCGGCGCGACTCAATGCAGAGACAATCAATAGGTCATCCTATCGTTCTCGCAAATACCCGGTCTTCACCATCGGTCTTCAAATGCTATCCATATACAACGTATCATTATTCGGAATGGGTTATATGACACAAAGGTCCTTTCCCGGCTAAACCGAATAACGAGCGCAATTAAAAATCATATGGATACTGGGGTCTCAGTTAAATCACAGCTTAAAGCCCAAAACTTTTCATTCGAATGGTTAAAACAAATTACCATTTCCAATCTTTTAAATAAAAAGATTCATTTCAAAAACCTTCAATGGTTTAAACAATTTCCACACTTTTAATCTTTTAAACAAAAAGATTCAATTCACAAAGTTAACCCCATTCACAAAGATCCATTCATAGATTTTCAAATCGATTTCCATTTTAATTGAATTAACTCGTTAAATCTTTAAGTCAAGATTTAACTTATAGCTTTCAAAACAATTCCATTTCAATTTGGATTAACTCGTTCGGTCTTTGAATCAAAGACTCATTTCATAAATTTCAAAACTTTTCAATTCTATTTCAAACTTGAAACCATTCAACACAATTTGGAAATCCTTTACTTATGTGAAAGCTTTTACTATTTGAAAACAAATAGTTTCATTTCAGAAAAATCCAGTTATATTTACACGAGTTAAAACCCTTGAATTAAATTCAAATTCCCAAATCAATACTTTTAAAATGGTTTAACCCATATATAACTTGTACAACATCTTTAATCCCTAGTTTCAAATTATAGGATTCAATTTTAACTTGAATTCAAATTTAAATCAAATTATTTAAATTTTCAAAAATCGATCAAGTTATTCAAAATAACTTTTATCTTTGAAATCCCATTTCAAAAGCTTTTCACTTTAAACTAAATTTCCAATTTCAAAATCAATTGAAATTAAAATTTCAATTTCAAAACATTAAATTTACATCATCTGTGACTTAACCGATTTCCACGTGAAATCCATATTTGTGTGTCTATGGTGTAGTCCAGGGGTTTCACACAATAGTGCACAACATCAATCATCACACGGATATATCGATAAGCGGTATAACCCATAACACTTATCTTCATTCACAGATTCATAGATAAAGTAAATTTATCAGTCACAAAGATTCACAATTACAATTCGATGTGGGTTTCGAATAACCAACTGGAATCCGACTCCCTGTCGCATCGAAATTCAAGTGCCGTTTTACGGGCCAAGGGTTTCATATTCACATAGTTATATATCACAGAAACAGAAATAACAGCTCAACACAAAGTAATCTATATCACAGAGCATCACAATCGCAAACATGGATATCAAACTACTCAAAGCATTTCAACAATAATCAATCATATTTAAGTAATTAATTTCCTTTAATTAATAAATACTTTAATTAATTGCATTAATCTTCTTTAATTTAATTACACAAGGTAATTAGCTTTCAAATCATTTACACAAATAATTATTCATCAATTATCATTAAAAACATTTAATCTTTAAACCTTTAATCTTTGGAAACAAAATTATTATTAATTCATAAATCAACTTAGTTCTTTATAAGTTAATAACATAAGACTTTTTATCTTCTTAATTACACCGTTTAATTTATTTAAATAGGCTTGAAAATTATCTTAATTAATTCAAGTTAAAATAAATTATTCAACTTTCATCTCTCCAAACCTTTAAATCAACATCAAATTATTTTAAAGGAATTTTATTCAAGAAGATAGTTCAAAACTTGGTTGATTATATTTAAAACTGGACTTGTATAAAAACTTAAAACTGTTTCATTTCTGAACTCAGGAAATCTCGCATCAAACCCGAGCCAACGTTTGAAATACTCGAACATCACTTCGAGTTACCCCCCTGCCTTATTACTTCGAGTCCACGCGATAATGTTCCCGAGACCAACCCGAGCTCTTCGTTTCTTCCCCAAATCCACAACTACCTCAGATATCATCACCCACGCGTGCACATGCACACGAAAGCTGGCGAACTTCGATCGAATCGCCACCCACCACCAGTTCGCCGTTAACCCACACAAGCCTTCCGTACAACCAGATCGAGGAATACAATCGAAATTCAAAATCGAACCCATCGCTCCAAACTCCGAAACCAACCTCGACCATCAATTCGCCTCGCGCCGCCATGGTACTTCACCATCGTTCTCGCAACTTCCCACAGAGCTCCGTCACTCACCCACGAAGCCATCCCCATAGGTGCGATCGCCCAGATCTCCGCGATGAGGACGCGATTTGCTCGTGAACAATCGCCAACCAAAACGAACCCAAAACCCTAAAACTGTTTCGCACGGCCACCACGATCAAAAATAAAATCCCAAGGTATTTTTCCCATGATCCTTGTCCCCTCGATGACCTCCATGCTCCACCGCGATACCCAGTTCGCCGTCATTTGCCCCCAATTGGCCAATTTGTCCAAAACAGCCAAACCCAGAATTCACCCTAATTACTAAACTAAAAATCATGCTACAACCGTCAAAATTCACGGTTTTGCATCACGGATCCTATCATATAATTCAAACTTAAAATTGCTTTGATTTATTTTTGTCCCAAATTAAAGATTCACTGCAAATTTTTAAAATCCTGAACACAAGATTCATTTTATATACCTATAATTATTTTTATATGAAAGATTACATGATTTCCAATATCTTTTATTTACAAATCATAAGCAAATTCGAATTCAAAGTTTAGTTATTGAATTTTATTATAAAATTTTAGACCTGAAATCAACAGACAGAGTACATGTTTAAACTACCCAGGCATTCAAATATACTTAATTGAAACATGCTTCCAATTTTAATTCAAATCAGATAATATCATGATATTCGTTCACGAGAACAAGATGAAACCAGGATTTAACTGCTTTTAAAATTCATTTCAAAATGAAGTTACTCACAATGCTTAAAGAATGGACAGAGCATTCTTTGATGAATCAGGCTTTGAAAATGCAAGCTGAAGTCCTTTTCCTTTGATTTCCTTGTTGATCTCTGAGTTTATATTGCTATTTAAATTTGAGTTTTGTTGAAGTTTACGATGATGTTTACTTTGGTTTTTCATAGTTTGAAGAAACGAACTGAAATGAGAATTTGTTGGTATATATGAAAATGAAGTCTACAAGGTATACATTTTTTTATACAAGTTGATATGAGTTTACAGGTGATATTTCTTTTATTTGTACAACGGTCAAAGATATTTGCTTTTGGAGGCTGATAGAGTTTGGTATGGAGGCTGCATTAATTATGTTGTACAAACTTATATTTTTTTTGTTTTCAAGATCTCGGCTGATAGATAATATGGTTGTGGTGTTATATATTTGTACAAAGAAAAATTGTTTATAAATCTTTGATCAGAGATTTTCTAAGTTTTGTAGACTATGGTACTCTTACTTTTGTATGCTAGAGGTATGTTGCATTAAATGCTTTGCTGGTTTGATGCATTTCGAGTTGACCTTGGTTTGTTGTTAGAGATGTTTGCATGAATACTTTATCTGGTTTCACACTTGCATATATTTTTTTGTTTACCAGCCTACATATTTATAGTTGAATATACTTGAATATATATTTGTTGTTTCTTCATTTGTAAGCTTATACACATCTATTTGTTTGCTTTCTTGAATGTAAGCACTTGAATAAACTTTTATCTTTTCTTTTGTTTGTCTTTGATAATATTACTTTATAATATGAATTTCTATTTTAATTTTGCTTTACTTTATAACATTCATTTTTATAGTTTATATAACTCTACAATCACTTAATATGTTCATTTCACATGTATACAATAATTTAATCTTAAATGATAAATACAGAATATATATGGAGATCGGGGAAACTCGCAATCAATTTATCGATTAATTATTCAATTTTTTTATTCAAAAACTAATTTAATTATCAATTTAAATATATAAAAATTCGAGGTCGTTACATATACAATCCAAAGAAGTTAGTAATTATATAAAAGAAAAATTTAAGTTGTTTCAATTAATAACAAACAAAACAACACAACACAACATAACAATAGTTACTTGCAAACAAACCATACAACCATCACATGTAATCGAAGTAACCAATCGTACATCCATAACATCCAAAAGAAATGGTTTGTTCGGGTTCACAAACTTTTAACCATATAAATGATAAATAAACTATTAAGTACACCGTACACTCAACAGTCTTAGATAAGACTTAATAGATTATTTATACACCTTTATACAGTTAGAAGTTTCCTTTCCCCCAACATCCCATAAGCCAAACAACCAAGAACTCCAAATATTATTTAAGTTTGTTCTTATTAATCTTGTTTCACATCATTTACTGTTTCCTACAGTTATTATTTTCTTTTATTTATGTTCATTACTTACTAAATTCATTTCCCATTCATTTATACAATTCCATTTTCATTTATTTTCACTCATTACTTACAGAAATTCCTTTCTCATTATCAATATTCATTTGTGAATCAAATCATACTTATAATTTCAACCTTTTCTTTTTTCTTTATTTTCATTTCCTTCATATCTAGCATTGTTGAATATTAAATCTATTTCTAATCATTTCAACATTTTCTGGAGTTATGAGCATTTACTTAAGATACGATTCACCTTTACTATTCACTTTTAATTATAAATGGTTTCAATCATTAACATAAGTTTATAATCATCCACTTACAATATTAACCTTTTTATTAGATTTAATTAGTAGCACTTCAAATTATTAACTTAAGTTTACAACATTTTATAACATCAGAATTCTTATTTATAGAAAATTCTATTGAACACTTATATTATCTATGTTTCAGTAGTATAATATTCCATTATATATTCCTATTTAACATTACAACTTTTAACATTTTGGTAAGTTACATATACATGTCTTAAAAATGCAAAAGGAAGTTACACAAGTTATCTCATTCACTTTAGTTAACAAAATGTTCAACAATGACATTTTCTAAATCTCGTATGTTTTTAATTTATAGGTGACAACCTTTAATTTCCCTACATTTCATTATAATAATTGAAATTTCAAATTTACAAAAACTTAAGAACTAAATGTCGGGCTTCCTTTTTAAATCATTTCAATATATATATATATATTCATATCTTTTATATATCGAATCATATTTAGAAATTAAAATTTATTCATCAAAACAAATGTGGAGTAAAACTACTACACTGGCCTTCCCACTTTGAAACTCGAAAATGAACATCGATGATGCATGCACTCATCACCGAAATTATTTTCCAACGACAGAGAGGGAAGAATAGAACTTATTTCCTTCCAAAATCCCTTTAAACATTTCTTTCAAATCATCATGAAATATTTATATCATAAAATACTTCCAAACAATACTAATATTACATTCAAAAATCTTTTGAAAGCAATTTTAAAAAATCCCGGAACTTAAGTTCTCAAATTTTCTATTTATATTTACTTTATTTGTAAATTGTATTTTACAACCAAGATTTATAAATTCCACTTCCTAACAAACAATTATATAACATCTAATCATACTATTTATAAAATTATTCTTTTATATAAAAAATATAATACTAGATAAAATTATTTCATTTACCTATATTTCAAAATAATATTGTGTTGGTCTACTCTATTTAGTGTTTAGAAATCCATGTCGGTGTCATAGCATCCCATATACCGACCATAATTTATAAATACTAAACAGAACAAATTAACGCAATACAAAAACCTTTTATAACACTAACAAATACGCTCCCTTATAATACACTCAA
Organism: Allium fistulosum; assembly: GCA_030737815.1. NCBI lineage: Eukaryota > Viridiplantae > Streptophyta > Magnoliopsida > Asparagales > Amaryllidaceae > Allium > Allium fistulosum. The sequence goes on along the minus strand of CM060907.1, from coordinate 413,981,457 downwards.
TGACTCATTCTACGGTGTTACTACCCTATTCCTAATGAGTCAGACCCTACAAAGATAAGGTTATCGCTAAACCAAAGCTCTGATACCAAATGTAACGACCCGCCTTTTTGGATGGTTTAAATCGATGATAAACCACACACGTCAGACTCAAACCATTCATAAAGGAGGATTGTTGTAGGGTAAATAAGAAAAAGAAGAGAAAGAAAGAAAACAAACATTGAATCTCACAGCGGAATGAAAAAAATATAATAATCAAATTAACAGTTCGTGAAGCTATTTTTCAAATAACATTTGATTAAACTTTTACAATACAGATCAGAGTTACATATAATAGGAATAAATAACTAAATGTAGCAGAATAACATGATGCGGTTGAAATAATATAATAAATAATAATAGTATTAAATCTTCGTCTTCGTCCTCCAAAAAAGGAGTCTTCGATACATTGAAAAGCTCAGATTGACCCGAGAGAATTGGAAAGATAAAAGACTCGAGTCAGAACTAAAAGATCTTATTTAAGTTAAATTAATAGTAAATAAATATGAGCGTAACGGCGTCAGAGAAGTTTACGGGTTTTCACATCTCCTATCCAGTGTCAAACGTGAGTGCAATAACTTAAGAGATGTTCGGGATTCCATCTCCTAAGGATCTGTTAAACTATCTACATACATAGTACAATACGCTATTATAATAGTTTCTGCGGTAAAGTAAAGTATTAAAATAGTGTTAAGGCGTTACCCATATCCCCCTTAACACATTTTCATATATTCTCGTAGTCTATACAGTACCGTAATTCCTCTATAACTGGAGGGCACTTCATAGGTACGGTACAAATCAAACTCGTAGAAGGCACGATATGGCATGTCACAAGGCACGTGGGGAAATGCCTAGGGTAGGATACTACCGTTTTGTGGATCTGGATTGGTGGAAAAGCATAGTAGCTTCTACCGCACAACTCGGAACACACGCCCATAATCAAAATTGATGATTGGCCACCAAATCAATCACAAAGTCATAATATGGTATCGAAGAAGCATGTCCGATCGGAGGTGCGACCTCACTTGGCCCGGCATGGCTCATGTTTTAGTCACATAAACCTGACTCACGGGAGTGAGGGCTACGTAAATACCTCATACAGAATCATTCGCCAAACCATCCTACTTCATTTTGGAATCTCCACCACATACACAGTTGTTAAAGTGGTTTTTGGTATTGGCAGAGAGTATGACAATATCTGATCCCGGTCTCTTTAACAACTAAATGCTTATTTTACATCAGATGGTTCTTTTACATTTCCAAAACCAATTCATAATTGATATTAAAATATCATATTCAATTCAAACCATATCACTTTCGAAATCATATTTACCTTCGAAATCATATTCACTTTCGAAATCACAATAACTTTCAAAATCATATTGACGTTCGAAACCATATTCACTTTCGAAATCATACTCTCAAAGTTGGTTAAACCCTTAATTTTAAAATCATCATATTCCTCAAATATGTCATTTAAATCCCAACTGAGGTTATAACATTATTTAACCGTATTCGCTTTTAAATTGAGGATAAGCTCTTCCACTTTACACAATCCGAAATTTAGAAAATAGTTTAGATAGTTATAAATAGTTTAGCATAGTTAAAATAAATTTTTAAATAGTCAAAATACTCTAAAATAGTTTAAAAATAGATTAAAAAGGTTTAAAAGTATTTAAGGTAGTTTAAATAGATTTAAAATAGTTAAAACATATTTAAAATAGATTTTAAAATAGATTAAATAGATTTAAAATAGATTAAAATAGATTTTAAAATAGATTAAATAGATTTAAAATAGATTAAATAGATTTAAAATAGACTAAATAGATTTAAAACAGACTAAAATAATTGAAATACATAAAATTAGTTTAATAGTTTGAAAATCTTAAAATTAGGATTTTTAAAATAATAAATCTTTAAATAGTTTATATTAAAATATTAAATTTGAAACTAACATCAAATTTAACCATTTCTTCCATTTCAACAAATCTACACCATATCCAGATTTTAAATCAAAAACCCAATTTCAAATCTTGAAAATATCATTTAACTATATTCAAAGTTTAAGGATTTAAAAACATTTAATTTAACCAATCCGGTGTTTGTATATAATTTTCTACCTTATGGTCAAGTGATATAGACATATATCATTTCTATCTGCAATAAATTTAAATTTACGGGTATATATCATTTCAACCCGCAATCCCAAAATAAATTCAAATCCATAAAATCGCTCGAGTTTATCATTTCAACCTATAACGATTTTCTATAATCTATAGATCGTTCGGGTATGTATCATTTCAACCCATAGGGATTTCTAACAATAAATTAATAGAACTCGCAGTGCTATAATAATATAAATATAACATCCATTTATCCAATATCAAAAATCAAACATCCATCACAATCATCATTCAAATCAAATAATAAACAATAACAATTGACTGATTATCAATAACAGGTATCAATTGGAAATTTAAAATTTAATATTAAATTAATGGCGATTAAATTCAATAAAACTCCGGTTTAACTGGAATGACAATTTAAATATACCAAATATCAATCAATCAATTTTAAATCACATCATAAATTTAATTTAACCAACATAAGATAATTTAGTAGTTGTGAGTGGGTTAAAATACTCACCTTCGATTTGTCGTCGATTTAAAATCCAAAATTAGCCTAAAACTTTAACAGTCTTAGAATGCAGCCAAATTAGTTACAAAATGTCCGTAATTTCGATACGATCGCAGCGGAGAAAACCACGTGTGAATCTGAACTCATATGCAAAAGTTACTAAAGGCATTTAGGACAAGGTATGGATAGTACGAATGGTTAGTTATGTTATTCGGAGTAACTAATGCGCCGACATTCTTTGTGGATTTGATGAACCGAATTTTCCAATAGCACTTGGACAGATTTGTGTTGGTCTTCATAGATTGTAACGGCCTGAAGATTTTCGAGCTCGAAAATCGACACTAATACGTTCACAGTATAGAGTGTCGAGCAATCGAGTGCCGGAAATACCAGGCTGTTAGGGTATAGAAGAAAAAGAGATAGAATAAGAAACATAAAACAACAGCACAGAATCTCACAATCATAGTGGATATAAATATAATATGAAATAACAGCATTTTTTACAAAGAAAAGCTGTAACTGTCAATACACATACAAGATATCAGAGTACAACCATCAACAAATAAATCTGGACAGTTATAACAACTTGTCCCTAAAGGCTGTCTATACAGTCTATAATGCATAGCGGAGTATAGTAAATACATGGAGTACGTCTCTATCATCTAGCTCATCTCCTAAGCTCCAAATCGTCCTAACTTGAAATCCTATAATACTCGGTTTGACCCGAGCATTACAATAAAATAACACCCGAGTCAGGCTGGAAATTAGCGTGAGTAAAACCAACTCAATTTGGAATACTTAAGTTATAAAGCTTCTTTGAAAACCAAGGTAACTCGTATATCCTACGAGTTTTTATCTGATTAAAACCAACAACTTTACAGAAAATTCATCGATATTGTGATACTGTCTAGACATAGCTACCTATTTATAATAATCCAGTTTGCTTATTTTATTCAATTCCAGCCTATTTGATTGTATGATCAAACCCGTAAAGATTTATAGTGATTATTAAATCGAAGTGGTTCCGGATAACGCTGATATCCAAACCCGGTCTCTTCAAATCCAAATGATAAATTTTTAAAGGATAAATTGGTTGAATGAACGATTCATTATTTTGGGTGACCATATTCAAATATGGGAATTTATTACAAATTTTATTTCAAAAAATAAAATGTATCATTACTTAAATCCCATTATTTTAATCTGTTTGACCACTCGATAGTATCGATAAGAATAATTGAAACGAATACACAATAGAGTTAAGATGGGATATAGATCGTTAGATAATTTAACGATCATTAGTCAATATCGAAACAATTCCCTTACCGGTATTTAATTTGCCTCGATTAAGCATATCCTTATGTACTTAAATCCGAATTAACTACAATAGAAACGCTTTACCTTTAGTTAATTAAAACTTAACACTTACCCAATATCCAACTTGTTAACTTGTATCAATCTTAAAAGTCAATTATTAATGAAATCAATTGCCCATTTAATTTAAAAAATACCATTGAACTTTAAACCATTGATTTAATTTATCAATATTTTTATTAGTGTAAATAAATATAAATTGTTATATAAATCTACTTATAAATCCCATTCCTCCTTCCTCTTTTTTTCTTTCGTTTTATTTTCATTTTTCTTTCTATTTTTCATCCCTTTATTTATTTTCCTTTCTTCCCTTTTTCTTTTTCCCTTACTTCAATTTTCCTTTTCCTTTATTTATTTTCTTACCCGTCCCAAACCACTTGGCCCAACTTCCTTCTACCCTTCTTCTAGTTTTATTTCTTCTCCTTTCCTTTTCTCTTCATTCCAGCTGTCTGGACATAAACGTGCACACGCGCGTGCACGTGTACGCCAACTCCGGCCTTCGATTCTGGTCGCCGACTACTCATGCAAACCAACATCGACCATCCCCATGCATAATGCCACCTGAAACCACGATTTGATGCTTGGTTCGAAAAGTCGATCACCAACTCAAAAAAAAATCGAACACCACATCATCGTCTATTGCTTCGCCTAGCCTCCCTAAGCATCCATCACCTACCAGTCTTTGGCCATACGTTCGCCACAACCCCCTGTCCCCTTTCCCCCAGGTGCGCAATCCCCGCTCTTCCTCTCGCCACCGCCATTCCTCTCAAACCCGAGACCTAACAACCCTACTGCTAAACCCTACCTTCTCCACAACCGGCCACCACGTCATGCTTAAAAATACATCACCATTTTTCCTGAACTCCCCGACCACATAACCCTCTCCGTGCCAGCGCTCGACTCACGCCACCGACCGGTTCGTCGAAATTTGACAAATTCTCAAATACCGTTCATCCTCCGATTCCACCACCTTCATGCCACTAAAAACCTTCAAACTACCCTTAAAATTCATCTCTTTCAATGACAATTTCAACATATAATTCATTCATTTAAATTTGATATTTAGATTTTTGGGTAAAATTGGGACACTTACTTTTATATCGGGTTTTCACTCCCTATACTCCATGAAATTGAACAAAGTAAATTTTAAAATATATTATACTTGAAAAAAAGCATGTTTCGTTTTGAAAGTGAGATTTAAAGCTAAACATATTCTAAAATAATAATTTACGAAGCTGTAGGATAATAATTTTTCTAAAGGAATAGGGTATATATGTGCATTTTCTATGATTTCTACAGGGATCTTACCATATGGAATGCACACATATAATAAGCAAGGGTATTTTTAACATATGAGTATTTGACAAAACAAAAGTTTACTCAACTCCCATCCATACGTAAGTATATATATAATTCTAGTAGTAAAGATTCGGTTCTACTCACTGTTTAATTTTCCTTTAAACCATAAAGGCTGCTTTCTTTTGTGTTGATCCTAGTACCTTGCAATAGTAACTTGTATTTCTTTTTTTTCTCATTTTTTTTCTGTATGAATGTTTTCGAATGGTCTAACAGGATAGTGATATATGCGAGTATATATATATATATATATATATATATATATATATAAAGAGAATAGGAAGGAGTAGCTGCTTGTTTACAGGTTTTTGCATTTTCTTATTTTTGATAATTCTACACTTTTATTTTATTAGATTTGATATATTTTGTGCCGAGGTGATAGCATGATTTAAATTTGATTTTATAAGAGCTTGACTTGATTTATTATAAAGTTGATTTTGATTTTTGACATTGATTTTGAAATATGTTATGATGATGTCACCTATATATAAACATTACCCCATATATATGTATATATAGCTATGTGTACATTTATACTAAGTTACCATATATACATTCACATAGATTTTCATTCCATATATGATTATACAATTTCATATTTACAAATACTGTACACATTTTAGCTCATGTATACATGTACATTTCTATATATATATATTCTATATGCACTATTCCACACACCTATATATGTACACATCTACATACATGTTTATGTCATCCCATATATATTTATATTTATCCCCTCAACATATATTTATACATATTTTATCATTATATATTTTCATATATATCTCACATTATCTCCTATTTACCTATATATTTTCACATTTTATACATATTCTTCATACAATTTACTTATGTGCATTATGTCCTTATATATGTATGTTCTCCTACTATACAAATTTTCAGATATATATATATATATATATATATATATTATTTCGTATGAGCAAACATTCATATACTTATATATGTATATACTTATATATATTTTTATATTCTATAAGGTTTATCATATCCTGAGATTTTATAGTTCAATATTTATTATATTTTTCAGATCAATTTCTATATATTCAGATGTTTTTAATTATCAGAAATTTATTTGTTCGACCAATCACAGTTAATATTCCAATATTTTAAATCAGTTAATCACCCTATTACGAACGTCGGAAAATCCGGGTCGTCACATCCCTCCACTCTTTAGAACTTTTCATCCCCGAAAAGGAGCGAAGCGAAAAATTTAGTATAATGTTTATTTTAGTTAAATTATTCTTTAAACATTCTTAATTCCTTACTCTTTTATTTTACAAACTTTAAAGCACTTTTTAAAACAACATAATATTACCAAACTAGCTTTATATAAAATACTTTTCATAACTCGATGTCCAAACAAGTCCATCCTTGTTCTCACAGAAATTCAGTTTGTATAGTCGTAAAATAGTTAAATAGTTAATATAAGATAGTTTGAATTTTTAAAAAGAATGGTTTGTATAGTAAATAGTTCGGAAAAGCCAAAATAATTTGAAAATTTAAGAAAATAGATTTGAGACAATTTATATTAAAATAATTTATTTCAAAATAGTTTTAGAGTCAAACTGGTTCAATTTCCCAATCTCCAATTCAAATAAATTTTCAATTTCCATTTACACTTAAATTGATTTAATCCAGATTCCAATCCAAATTAACTTCGATTCCTACTTTAATTCGAGTCAATTCCCATTTCACTTTCAAATTAATTTAGTTTCGATTACAATTCCTATTAATTCAATTTAATTCCAGTTTGAACTCATTTCAATTCCATCCTCAATCTTCAACCATCTCGATTTATATAAATTCAGGTTCGGTTTTCAAAATGTTGATTTAACCTCTTAAATCAAATTAACCCTTAATATTTAATTTAACACCCTAAATATCTTATAATTAAATCACGAGCCAAAATCTCAAATATTCATTTAAATTTTCATTTACTTAAACTTATTTTAAGTTTCGAGTGAGGGTTAAAATCTTTTTAAACAAATCAATTCTCGGAATTCAATTTATTACCCTATTATACTTCAATTTTTTTTAAACCCAATTCCTTTAACAATTTCGGTTGACAAATTCCTTTTTAACATTTTAACTTAAGTTCAAAATGATTCCACTTCCCTAAAATCAATTTTATTTCTAAGAATCAAAGCCTTTAAATGGATCCTAAATAAAGTTTTATTTCCATTTAGTTTCAGCAATGGATTTATATCATTTCAATCCACTTCACAGTTTTATATATGTTGTTAATAACAAACAGGATGATAGCAAGATATGTCAAAGTAAATAAATATCTAAATCATCTAAAACACAAATCAATAGCATCCATCTCAAATTTCCAGAATTTAAACCCGTTTTTATTTCAAAAAGTATTTGAAATTATCCATACATAACCTTTTACCAAATCCATACTTCCTTTTTCAATTTTATCCATTTAACTTCCCTAAGTTAAATTTTTTTTCAATTTCACATTGAAATTTCCCAATTCAGGTTGTACATTCAAAACTTATTAAACTTCCCCTAAATTAAATTTCCCATTCGTTCAATCCATTTAACCTTACTCAATTTAATTTTTTCACTCCAAATTTAAATTTTTATCAATATCCCTTCCTAGTTATAAGTTCAAAAACTTATTTTTATTAGGGTTATACTTCATATTCTCATGAGGATATTAGAATTCAATACTTAGCATTTATTTCAAATCAACTTTGAAATCATATATACATTTACCCATTTCATATCAATCACACTTTAAATTTTTAAACCATTCTTGTTTTTAAATCCAAACAAATTCATCTTCATACAACTCTTGTTTTTAAAACAGGATTTCCATATTCAAAAATATTCTAAATCATATCATTTATTATTTCCTTAACTCTTTGAAACCATTCCAAAATTCTTATGGGCTTAGATTTAAAACATCACCGTTTAAACCCATTTCAGTTTATAGTCATACTTATATAAACTTTTACTCCCTTAAAACATTTCACACTGTTTCATCATTGTTTATTCTGTAATAAACATCCTTTATTAAGATACAATACCCAATTTATGATAATTATCATAGCACACCATATATTCCGTAACAACTTCCTGAAAAATGCAATCAGGGTAAATTTACTTCATTTCAAAACACTTTGAAACAAACATTCCCGAAATCTCCGGGATTTAAAATTCTGCTTTGAATTTACTTTTTAACTTAACTTATTTATGTAATTGATCCTTACCCAAATTTCTATTTGGCTATATATATTACCATTTAAATTTTATAATTTTATTTTAATACAATAATCACAACCAATCACCCTATTATACTATAATAATCTACAAAAATTATTTCCTTATATATCAAAATTATTTCCTTATATATCAAAATTATTTTAAAACCGTTCTTAAAATCATTATTTAAGAAAATAACAAGTACGCCCTCATATAATACACTCAACTCATTCTAGGGTACCGTGACCCTATCTCTAATGTGTAATCCCCACCAAAGCCAAGGTTCTTGCTTAACCTTTCAGCTCTAATACCAAATGTAATGGCCCGAAGATTTTCGACCCCGAAAATCATCACTAATACGTTCACAGTATAGAGTGTCGAGCGATCGACTGCCGAAAATACTAGGCTGTTATGGTTTAAAAGAAAATGAGATAGAATAAGAAACAGAAAACAACAACACATAATCTCACAATCGCAGCGGATCAAAATATGATATGAAATAACAACATTTTATACAAAGAAAAGCTATAACTATCAGTATATGTTAACCCTCTTTCGATTCACGAATTAATGACCTAAAAGATGGACCGACTTAAGGCTGTTACCGACCTAAAATATCCAACGACCTAACTACTAAAACAAGTTAGCAACCTAGGGAGTTAGAAGGTCTTATGACCTACCGACTTAACGAGCCAACAACCTAAGAGGTTAAATGACTTAACGGGTTAAAACAAAGTACATCCCAAGTCGCTGCCGACTTACGACTTACACTAAGTCGCGTACGACTTACTAACTCATTAACCAAATGCTGCCGACTTACGACCTAACAACTCGTTCTGGACAGAATCAAGCACAGCTAATACAAGCAGTCCCTTATGTCATCACCAACTTACGACCCATGACCTATGATAGGTCGCTTACGATCTAAGCAGGCGAAGACAAGTTCGAAGCGGCAACAAATGAGAGATCTAAGTCGTCAACGACCTACCATTCCATCAAGCTAACTTCTTAAGTCGCGGATGGGCCTACGACCTAACGTAAGTCATACACGACCTACGACTTGCCGAAATAATGGTGATAAAATGCAACAGTTGATAAGTCGGAGCCGAAGCATCTTAAGTCGCACGCGACCTATGGCATATCTTAGGACGTCCACGACCTAGGACCACTCCTATAAATACCCCCTAACTCCAACGGAAAAAAGGACTTTTTGCCAATCATTCTATGAAGCGTCATTACTCTACCGAATTCTCAATTCATTCAAGACTCGAAGAACTCCGAACATCGAAGATACTACAACAAGCTTTGATCGAGATTCTTCACATCCGACATGGATTCGACAAATCTCACCGTCAAAGTTTGAGCTACTAATCTGAAGTGTTTGAGTGATCGAAGTGAATTGTAATTAGAGTGTATTGTATCAAATTGTAACAAGATCAGCAATAAAAGACTATAAAGTGGACGTAGGCTCAATTACGGGCCGAACCACTATAAATCTGTTGTTCCTTTACTACTTTCTGCTATTTTCAGCTTAAATTCTGTTCCCGTACCAACGGGTGGTGCTTTCACATTGTTATTACACACACCGGTTATTAGCGTTCGATTTTTAGTGTTAACATTTTGGTGCTTTCACTGAGAACCCAACTCAGGAAGATTGTCATCATTGCTCCAAAACCGTTTGTTGAGAAAGTCTCTTTCAAAACCAGAAGTCTGTTGGATATAATGGCTCCTGGAAGGAAACGTAAGTCTGTCAGATCTGAAGATGCTCACGAGAATACTGCCACTTCTCTTTCTCCAAGTCAGGCAGCTCCAGGCGTCGGGGTTACGCGAGAAGAGTTAGATGCTGCTGTTTCTGGATTGTATCAGCAGATTGAAACTCAGAATACTCTAATGATGGAGAAGTTAAATGCTTTGCTCGGAGCAAGTCAAAGACCTGTTAATAATGAAGAAAACATTGTTGATACTCTTCGCAACTCCGAAGGAAGACATATTCCTCAAGGGGGATCAGGTGCCGCTGAAGGGGTACCTCTCCAGGCTGAAGGATCTAGGACATCGCCAGTTTTCCGTGAACATCTACCCGGACAAACCTCCGAGAAAATGGCCGAAGTCTACTCTACAAAGTCACTTAATAATGAGGAATATCTTTCTGGCATGATTCGGCAAATAATGGAAGAAAGCATGCAGAGAGATGAAGACGAGAGCGAATGGGGATTCGCACCGAGTAAAACTCCATTTACTGAGAGGATTCTGAAAGCTGAGTTTCCCAGAAAATTTGTTCCCCCCACCATTCCTGCTTATAAGGGAACAAGCGACCCAAATCAATTCTTGTATAAATATGACTGGCACATGACCGGCGCAAGGGCAACTGATGAGATTAAGTGTCGGTATTTCCCGGTATATTTGGAAGGAGTAGCACTTCTTTGGTTTACCAAGCTTCCTGTTCGTTCTGTGGATCAGTTTTCCGATCTGACCCGAAAGTTCAAAGAGCAATTCAGGCTGTACGCCTCAAAGGCGAAGGACATTATGTCATTGTCTAGTATTGAGCAGAATCCTGGAGAGCCTATTAAGTCATTCCTGAATCGCTTTAATATAGCTCTTGCTGAAGTTGACAATGCAGAACCACGAATGGTTTTGACTTATCTAATGCGAGGAATCGATAAGTCAAGCGAATTTGGGAAGTGGCTGAAAATGAAAGAACCGAATTCGCTCGAGAAATTCTATAAGAAAGCTGACGAGTTCATATGCTTGGAGAATCTTCCAGCACCAATGAAAGTGGTGGCGACAAGAGTAGAGAACAACATTGCCACTTCAGCTAAGAAAGATTCTGGATGTCAGAAAAGGGAAAATAATGATGGGAAGAAACAAAAAGATCTAAAGAAACCTCGCTTCTTCAAGCCCTCAGATTTCACTCCATTAACTGACACTCCTGAAAACAACTTCTTTACCACCAAGGATGCTGTGGATTATCCCAAACCTACTGAGATAAAACCGGGAAAAGGTGCTATGCGAAATGGAAAATTATGCCGCTTTCACAACCAACCCGGTCATGATACCAACGAATGCCGTCACTTGAAAAGCTTAATTGAAGAGTTATTAAGGGAAAACAAGCTGCAACAGTATGTAAAGAAGAGCAGAAATGACCCAAACTCGTCCACTCAGGGGCATCAGCTTCCCACTCATCCATCTGGCTCGGGTAAGGGCGCTCCCGCACATGAATCCGAAAGTCCAGTTATCAACGTGATTACAGGAGGCCCACACCCAGCGGGTAGAAGCTGGGGTGAAATGGAACGATATGCCCACGCTTTGAAATACACCCCGGCAGAAGAGGATGTCTTTGCTATAGAAGACGCTGCACCCCTAAAGCAGCAGAAAATTTCTAATTATGATATTATGTTCAAGGCTAGGGATTCTATGGGTATTGAAGCTCCAACCATAGATCCCCTGGTCATTTCTGCTGGGATTGGGCCAGCAATTGTTAGACGAGTGCTCATTGATTGCGGTGCTTCCTGCAACATACTCTTCAAGAAAACATTTGATCAAATGAAGATTCCGATGAATGACGTTCAGGCTTCATCACAAAAGATTGTTGGGTTCACTGGGGAACCGCAAACAACCAATCGGAACCGTCGACTTGTTTGTTGAACTTGGAGAGGGGCAGAAAAGGGTAGTTCGGAAACAAACTTTTGTAATTGTGGATGAATTTTCTACCTATAATGCCTTCCTAGGCCGTCCAACCTTAGCAGCATTCAGAGCCATTCTGGCCCTGTGGTGCTTGACTATGAAATTCCCTACAGATAATGGTGTTGGTGTCATTAAGGGAGATCAGAATGCTGGGCGGGAACGCTACCTGATAGAACTTCGAGAGGCCAGGAAGAGAGAAATGGGAAAAGATGCGGCAGCTCCCCTCCGCATCAAAAGCCCAACCTTGTAGCAAATACAGGGGGGTCCCTGCACTGGCGAGCATAGTGGTGCGAGAAGAGAAATGGACCCCAGAAAAGCCAGTGCAGAGGAAAATCGAGTGGTGCCGATGGAAGTAACGGTACCAATACCTATTGATCTTAAGGACCCGAACAAAATGCTAAATGTGGGTTCGTAACTTAGTATGACAGTCCAAAATACGATAATATCATTTTTGAAAGAAAATCTAGACGTATTTGCTTGGAGTCATGCTGATATGTGTGGAATATCTCCAGAGATTGCTGTACATACTCTAAATATTGATCCAAAGTACACACCTGTGAAACAGAAGAGAAGAACCCAAGGTCCAGAAAGGTCAGCAGCGCTAAAGGAAGAGGTAGACCGACTCATGGAAAATCATTTCATCAGGGAGTCCACATATCCAAACTGGGTTTCAAATCCTGTGCTTGTTAAAAAGGCAAATGGAAAATGTAGAGTGTGCATTGATTTCTCAGATTTAAACAAAGCCTGTCCCAAAGACTGCTTCCCGTTACCAAGGATTGATCAGCTGGTAGATGGAACAGCCGGGCATGAATTGTTATCTTTTATGGATGCCTACTCCGGGTATAACCAGATAATGATGCATGAGTCGGACCAGGAGGATATGAGCTTCGTCACAGATGTTGGTCTTTACTGCTACAAAGTAATGCCCTTTGGATTGAAGAATGCAGGGGAAACATATCAAAGGCTTGTTAACGCAATGTTCAAATCGCAACTTGGGAAGACAATGGAGGTCTATGTCGATGATATGTTAGTAAAATCGAAGAAAACAGTTGACTATATGGACCACTTAGCAGAGATGTTCGAAATCCTCCGAAAATACGGAATGAAGCTCAACCCTTTGAAATGTTCATTCAGAGTAGAGTCCGGGAAATTCTTGGGCTTTATTGTAAGCGCTAGGGGCATTGAAGCCAATCCTGCTCAAATTACTGCTCTACGAGAAGTCAAAGCCCCTAGAACAAAGAAGGAACTACAGAGTCTAAATGGAAAAGTTGCTGCCTTAAGTCGATTCAATTCCAAAGCTACTGATAAATGCATCCCCTTCTTTGACGCTTTAAAGAAAGGAAAGAAAAACTTCGAATGGACACCCGAATGCCAGAAAGCTTTCGATGAGTTAATCCGTCATATGGAAGAGCCTCCAATACTTTCCAAGCCCAGCAACGACGAAGACCTTTTCATATACTTGGCAGTTTCATCACATGCCCTAAGTGCAGCACTGGTACGAGAGGATGCAAAAGTTAAACGTCTGGTCTACTATATCAGCAAAAGACTCACTGGGGCAGAAATGAATTATTCAAAGTTAGAAAAGCTCGCCTATTGTTTACTGATTGCTTCCAGAAAGCTGAGACCCAATTTTCAAGCTCACCCTATCAAAGTTCTCACCGACCAGCCCCTAAAGCAAGTCCTATTTCGCCCTGAAACTTCGGGCCGTCTTTTAAAGTGGAATATTGAACTCAGCCAGTATGATATCACTTATCATCCCCGAAGAGCGATCAATGGGCAAGCCTTAGCGGATTTCATCACAGAGTATACAGATAAGGGTGACAAAGAGGAAGAGATTACAGTTGACATCCCAACCAAATGGAAGTTATATGATGATGGCTCAAGAAATGATTACTATTCCGGAGCTGGGGTTGTGCTTGAAACCCCCGAAGGACGATCATTGTGTTATGCATTAAGACTGGAATTCCCTTCTACGAACAATGAAGCAGAATATGAAGCTCGAATTGCTGGATTAAAGATTGCAAAGGAATTGAACATCAAAGCATTGCAAATCTTCAGTGATTCTCAGCTTATTGTGTGTCAAGTCAAGAAGGAATTTCAAGCTAAAGGAGGAAATCTGCCGGCTTATTTGTCAAAGGCTTCTGAACTTCTCAATGATTTTGATCATTATTCGATAAGCCACATACCTCGAGAGGAAAAATGAAGGCAGATTCTCTAGCAAAGTATTCAAGCTCCGGAGAAGCTCGGTTGTTGGGATTAGTTCTTGTGGAGGTTTTGTCAGCTCCAAGCATAGATGAAATGGATATCGACTGGATCATGGCTGTATCTCAAGAACAAGAGTCATGGATGACCCCAATCAAAGAATATCCGCTCAACGGCTCCCTGCCAGAAAATTCTAAAGAACGCCAAAAGCTGTTAAGAAAAGCATCAAGATATGTAATTTAAGACGGCCGGTTATATAGGCGGGGATTCTCAATGCCATTACTCCGATGTGTAACCAAGGAAGAAGCTAGGACAATCTTAGCAGAGGTACACAGAGGAGAATGTGGGGATCATTCAGGCGGTCAAACACTTGCCAAGAAAGTTCTTCGGTATCGATATTTCTGGCCTGATATTAATCAAGATGCTGCTATCTACTCCAGAAAATGTGACAAATGCCAGAGATTTGCAAAAATCCCAAGAGCACCTTCAACTGAACTAACACAGATGGTCAGTCCATGGTCGTTCGCTATTTGGGGGATAGATTTAATCGGACCTTTACCAATTGCTAAGTCGGGAATCAAATATGCTATTGTTGTTGTTGATTATTTCACCAAATGGGCTGAAGCTGAACCTTTGGCCACTATTACTTCTAAAAAGATGATAAATTTTGTAACGAAAAATATCATTTGCAGATATGGTGTGCCACAGAAGATAATCACAGACAACGGTACTCAATTTGAAAGCGAAGAGTTCCAGGACTTCTGCAAGCAATTCAAAATCCGAAAAAGTTTCTCAGCAGTGGCTCATCCGTAGGCAAACGGGTAAGTGGAAGCAGTGAACAAAATTATCAAGTCAACCATCAAAAAGCAGCTTGAAAAAGAAAAAGGTGGATGGGTTGATAAGCTACCACTAGCACTATGGGCATACAGAACAACTCATAAAACTGCAACAGGGGACACTCCATTCTCATTGGCATACGGATCAGAAGCAATGATTCCGGTAGAACTAGAAGTCCCCTCTCACAGGAGAGTTCATTTCAACCAAGCCGAAAATGAAAAATTGCAACTCGAAGCACTCGACTTTCTTGATGAAAGAAGGGAAGAAGCCAGACTCAGAGTTGCGGCTCATCAGCAAAGAATTGCAAGGCACTTAGTTTTGAAAAGGATCATGACAGCAGTCAGAGTATTTGGACCAAATTAGGAAGGGCCATATGTTATAGGCAATAAACTTCTTGATGGCACATTCAAACTCAGGACTGTCGAAGGAGATCCAATTCCAAGAGCATGGAACAGCAATCATTTGCGCCCATACTTTACTTAAAAAGCTTTGCTTGAAATTGTAAAATGATTATGGATGTATCTTGTATTGTAAACCATTGTAAAATCAGTAATGATGAATGAAAGAGCTATAAAGTGGACGTAGGCCCAGTTCTTGGCCGAACCACTATAAATCTTGTGTTCTTTAATATTTTAAATTGCCTGTTTTATTTCGATGTAAAAATACTCTAAACGTATTGCTAAAATATTGATTTACTATTACAGGTCATTAAAACAAAGCTTACCCATCACAATGCCAAGTGAACCCCGTAAATCACTCAATAAACAATTTTCAAGCCATATAAAATTCCGAATTCAAATCCAACATAAGATGAACTTTACATCAAAAGTTGATGATGTAACGACCCGCCATTTTGGACCATTCGCATCCATTATAAGTGTATAGGTAGACACTCATGCCGGAGTTGAATTGCTCAAAATACCGCGTTGTTAATTTAAATTTGGCAAAACTGAACATATACAGTAAATAAAATAATCACAGATCACAGACACAGAGTAATAAGTGCAGCGGAATTAAAAGAGATAGTAGTTCATGAAGCTACTATATGAATATATAAAATACATCAGAGTTTACAACAGAAGAGTAATACGATACATCAGAGTTAAACTAGATACAACGGAAGAGTAACAGATACAAATCAGAATACATCACTGGAATCATCGAATATCTGAAAGCTGGATATATAGCTGGATCTCCAAGCGAAGCTCCAACTCCAAAGGTGAGTCTCGAAAGCTGAACTACTCAGTCTGACCCGAGCGTAAAGCAAAACACAAAACACTCGAGTCAGGATTAACATTCTCATATTAATAAATCTAACTCAAGTGAAATAGCAATTGAAATACAAGTAACTCAAAGGATGTTTGGAATAACCATCCTTTAAGGATCCGTTAAACTATCTACTATGTAGTAATGTACGCTAAATAGATAATGTCTATCAGTAATATAAAGATATCAAAGTAGGGTTAAGCAGGGCCCATACACCTCTTAACCTGTTTATTCCCAAAAGCATATACAAGACCGTAGTTTCCCCAAAACCGGAAGTCACCAGAGGGCAATCCATATACTAAAGGTACAAATCAAAATCGTAGTGGTCGCGAATAGGATAATCAGTATGACAAGGTACATGAGGCGATACCAACTAGGATACTAGTAGTTGCGTGATCCGGACTGATGTTGGGCATAGCAGCTACTACCCCAACACCGCGAAACAACACTCCCATAATCGAGGGGTGCACCCAAATCGAATCACAAAAGTAATAGATATGGTAACGAAGAAGTGTGTCCGCTAGAGGTGGCGAACCTCAATGGCCCGGCGCGGCTCCTGTTTTAGTCATGTCAGGGGTCATCCAAAAGCGTTCTCTTTCTTCAATCAACGGGTTCACCAAACCATCCACTTCATTCTGGATCAACACTCCGCGTATAGTTATTAAAGTGGTTTCGGTTCAGATAGAGAGTATATCCATTACCGATCCCGGTCTCTTTAATAACTTTCGTAATTATTACACCGATTGGTCGTTTATATATTTCAAAAACCAAATCAATTTCAATTTCAAATAGAATTCGTAAATCAACATTTCATTTGTCTTTCTAAATGATTTCCAAATTTTCGTTTCAAAACTTCCAATTTTCCGTTTCAAAATCTTATAATTCAATTTCAATTCAAATATTGATTCAAGTTCGAATATCAGTTTCATTTCAAAATCATTTAAATTAATTTAATTTAACATTCAAATCAATTTAAATACATTAATCGATTTCATTTAATATTCGTTAAGTAAATTTGCCATTCAAACAATTTCTATTAAATTTCCAATTCATTAAATCCATTTCTTAAATTCAACTTCATTATATCAAAACTTACAAATTGAATTAAATTAAATTCGTCAAATCATTTCTTTCAATTACAAGTCTTACATTAATTCCAAAAATATCACATTTTATTTCTTGTTAAAGAAATTCAATTTCACCTATTTACTTACTTAAATGATTTTCCAAACTTAATTAATAAAGAAACTCAATTTCAATTATTACGAAGTAAAATTCACTTATTCAAAATTCAATTTAATTTAATCATTAAATAATACAATCTTATTTAATTATTAAATTATTCAAAACTTAATTATTAAATAATTTCAAAATTTAATAATTTCAAACTTAATTATAATTTCAAACTTAATTATTAAATCATTTCAAACTTAATTCAATCATTTCTCAAATTAAACAGCATTCTTTCATCAATTACATTGTTAATATTTTTGTTTCAGATTATTAAATATTAACATTTTCCTTTCATCAAAAATTCAAATTTCAAATTCATTTCAAAACCATATTATTTATTCAAATAAAATCTTTATTTATTTTTAAATCAAATTATTGACCAATCGGGTTTTTATTTAATTCTCTATATCTAAGGTCAAAGTTTAATTTGGGTATTTATCATTTCAACCCGATTCCAATTCAATTCAAAATCAAAGCATAGCAAAGGGAACTTGCAGTGTGATAACTGGGATGGTGACAAAGTAAATAAACAAGTAATAACAACAACCAATATCAATCCAATAATCAATTCAAATAATCCCGAAATAACCGTATTAATTCGCATTGTTATTTGTACGAATAAATATAATTATTTCTAGAATCTACATTATCATTTCATGTAGATTAAAGATTATTACATTACGGTTTTTCACTTGTCATCTATTTACAATTTCATACATCATCAATTTAACAACATACATTCAGTGATTCAAAATGTAATTAAGCAAATCATACGTGTCAATGGATTTAACAGTTAAAGGGGTCATATTATACAAATGTCAGTTAGTCATATTTAACATTTAACTATCCTATATCAAGTTCAATTACATGCTATTTATCATTTTAACATTAACAATTTAACGTCCAATATAAACATCAACAATCAATCAATTATCAGCCAAACTGTATTATCATCGCATAAATAATTAACAGATAATGGTGTCAGATGTCACAGGTGAACTGATACAGGTATAGCATATATAACCGTGTAATTAACTAACAGCAACATATTTCAATTGTCGTTTCAATTGAAATCAAATTTAATAAATAAAAGAACGTTAATCGTGAGTGAGTGCTCACCTTTCGAGGTTAGAGATGGACGAGAATAGCTGAGTTACGGATCCAAGTAAGCATCCCAAAGTAAGTTAAGATTGGCACGAATTTTGACGAACAAAGCTGATAGCAGGAATTGATGACAGCGAATCAATTTGGCTTGATTTAAACTGAACAAAGCATATACATTACATATTACTCCAAAAATCAATATATAAATTTAAAATCAAGAAATAACTTTTAAAATATAAACATATATATGGTTTTCAAAAATCATAGTTTTAAATAAAAACACATATATAAAACTAAACATATATACATTATATAGTTTATTTTAGAACAACCATGTAGCAAAATATTAACGCAATATATATATTTTATCATTTCAAAATATACTCATATAATAAAACCCGTACACATTGAGATATCTATACCCATAAAAAAAAAAGGCTACCGCAAACAAAATGTATTTGCTACAAAAGTCAATATACTTACTTCACCGAAAACTCAAAAAAAAAATGCAAAACTGACGTACAACTCATATACTGTTACCAGTTTACGACTTATATGATATATACTATTTATATGATATATACTATGCTCCATCACTTCATACTGTAATAAACATTAAAAATATATTCTTCAGTACAAAAGTTTGCAGGCTAAAATATATAAAATGTAAGCTAAAATCTATACAAAGTTTTGGGAATATATTATTTTCTGAACATATTAGCCGACCAAAACCCAAAATAGAATAAACTATTATAACAATATATACTTATACACTGAAATAGTTAGGATATACTAAATCTGATACTGTATGAACATGTATTCATACACGCATGAAATCATTCGCAAGCCCATAGTTATTTCACTATCTGTATATATAAAAGTATAAGCTGTCGAAAATATCACTAACATACTATTGCAACTAATATCTAATATTCCTCTATGCGTTCTTATATAATATATATATGAACAAAAGTTTGCAGATTTACCACATATATAGACAGCTGCAAGAAACAACTATGAACACAGTATGTTGACAATCAATGCATACATATGTGAAGTGTATATATATATAAACAAAATTTTACATAAATATAAACTAATATATATATATACTTACTAATATAACAATAAAACGTAAAACAGAGAACATAACATATACTAATATGTACAACATGTAAATACATTATATTTTTAAATAAATGAATATACGTACTAAGAACAAAATGATTGTAAACAAAGATATATGCATATATATACCTCATATATGACAGAATTTGAGACACGCGACCCGGTGCTTGTCAAAAGAAGCAAGCGGAAGGGAGCAGCGAGGCAAGTGGAGGCCGAAGGTGGCTCCGGTGTCTCGACGCAGCGGTGGTCGGCGGAGGGAGGCCGGAGGTGGTGACGTTGCTGCTGGGTTCGGGAGTTTGGGTCAGGCGGGTATGGAATGTGGTCGGGGTGGTCGGAGCCGCCGAAGTCGATGTGCGCAGGCTTGGGTAGTTGGCTCGGCATTTGTTTTGGATGTGGGTAAGAAAAATACCTGGAGGGGAAGATTGAATAGGTGGTACACGTTTTCTTTATGCAGCACCCAATGAATGATATAATATGCATTCATGAAACAAAGAACAATATGCAAGTGGAGGTCAGAGGGTGTTCATTTGCCATGGAGCCATGAGCAACTTCTGACTCAGATAGGAAAGTTTGAGAAATATTATTATAAATTTTTTTTTTATAAAAGGAGCTAGTGAATAGGTGAAAGGATAACGGCAGCAAATGAAATCAAGGGACCAGAAGCATATAAGATGAACAATAAATATCATATTAAATAAATGGAATAACAAAAGTCACCCATTGAATTTCAGAAAACAGTAATAGCTGATGGTTGTTGGGTGGATATACGGTGGAAATTGAATAGCCGCATGAAATCATAAAGCACAAATACGGGTACCGATACGGTTACCGTTTCGTAAATTTCACCGCGTATCGGACGCCGAAACACAAGAACGAATATACTATGCAGATCAGCTCGACTAGACGATCAAAACGGTATATGGATATCAGTGGTACGATCATCCGATAAAAAATCGATATCGGTACCAGAATGCTGCTATTTTGCAGAAAATAAGAACGACGGAGCAATAGACGTCCGAATTTGGAAAAATGACGAACTGACATCTTGCTCAGAAGATGGTTTAGAATTTTTCTATGTAAAAATATTTAGGTTTCGAAAATATTTTATTTTCAACGCTTTTTAACTGATTAAATTGAAGTGAATTTACGCGCGAAATAAACTTTCATATTTTCGGACGAAAATTTACCAGTTGCTATGTTTAACAAGACGTATTCCAAATATTAAGTTTTTATTTCAAAATTTTATCGTTTAAAATTTCCCAAAATTTCAACTAATTGCGTTATTAAAATAGTTGAAATTTACGGGTCGTTACATTCTCCCCCACTCAAAACTTTTCGTCCCCGAAAAGGAACGAGGTAGGAGAATAGAAACAACCAAAAGAAAACGGATTTGAAATACAAAATTACAATTAATTTAAGCCATATAAATTCAAATCTAAATTAATTGATATTCAATAATTGATTTAATCCATTTGATTTCACTAAAATCAATCTCAACTATTTCTAAATTCATTATCTTATTATCCTATTATCTTAAATTTACAATTTCTACAACCATAAATTTGAATAGTCTTTTATTATAATCATTTTTTATTTTCAACAATTTAAATTCTTCTCTATTCCAAATTATTGTTACATTTATTCTACTTAATATATCTAATCACATATATTTAACCCATATAAATTAATTTAAACCATAAAAGTTTCAATTTAAATTAATTTACATCTATTAATTTCTTTTAAATTCAAGGTATTTTCATATGTTGAACAAATTTCAATTTATTAATTCCTTCAAAACAAATTTATTTCATTATTAACTAAGTTTTACTTATTATCCTATCTAACTCTATTAACATCTTTATAATCCAAATTTAATGTATAACATTTATTATAAACACTCAAATTTTATTTGTAAATTCAATTTATCTTATATATTATCCAATTACATATTCAACTTCTGAATGATCTAGGTAAGTTGTATTAGAATGTAATTGAACAATATACAAATAAAATTTTCCAAATTCAATTATTCAAGTTTAAATATTTATTCCAAATTTTGGTTTTATTTATAATTAAAATCATCTTTTAACAAAATTTAAGAATTAGATTTCCGATTAACTTTAAACAATTTAGAGAGATATATAATATATTTATATGAAATCAAATTAAATTTTAAAATAAGATACTTATATATAAATCAAATTATACTGAAGAAAATCAAATCAAAATATTTTTCAAAACAAAACCGTAGCAAAGCTACAGAATGGTTTCTCCACTTCGAAACTCGAAAATGAATATCGATGATGCGGCCGCCATCACCGAAATTATTTTCCAGCGACAAAGAGAAGAGCACTGATTTCAACATTAAAAAAAAATTCTTTGAAAATAAATTCTATTCGAAAATACTTCCAATACTATATACTTTAAAAAATTTTAAAAACCAAAGTTCGAAATCACCGGAAACGGAATTCTCAAATTTCTGAATTAAGTTCATTTTAAATTCCAAATCAATTTATAAACCATAATTATAAATTCATTTAGAATAATAAATGATAATCAAATATTATCATTTCAAACAACCAATTTAATTATCCCCAAAATTCCAGAAAATTTTCCTTATGTTTTTACAATATAATCAAACAAATTTGAAAACAATATTGTGTCCGTTTGCTCTGCTCAAGTGTTTTGGAAATTCTATCGATAGCGTTGATCAAACGAATCGATCGAAAACCCAAATCAACATCAGCAACTCAAACAACACAATATATAAACATTTTTATATAGATTTACAAATACACTTCCTCGCTTGATGATACAAGAATGGATTTCAAAGCAAGGGTATAGATTCAAATTTGATGGACTCAAATCAAAGAGAATTTTGATTCGAAGATAGGTTCGAAACAAGGATAAGATGATTAAATAACGAAATAGGAAGATGGATAAGTTTATTTAATTCACGGGCAACCTTAACCGGGTCGTTCGTAACTTCAAGAGTAAGATCGATTGCTGAATTCCGAGGTAAATCAACACTCGATCTCAAGAGATGGAATTCAGGTATAGCAGGGAATAGATAGCCACGTAAACCGAGGATACAGAAATCTCCGGTAAATCAATGCCTTTTGTAAAGGAGTTTCACACCTTTAAAATCATTCGAAGATTGGCGAGACCGCCGATCTATTATAGACATCATTTGAAGTGGAGTTATGTGATGCTCCAGAATAGAAAGAAGACGAATAGTGAAGGACACGAATGAATTTCGGAACCGAGGGGAACGTTCTAAAATTCAAAGGAATTGAGTCAAAGGAAGAGATTGAAACTCGAATGAGAGTGATTCCGTAAATACATTTACCCTATATGTTAAGTTTTGCCTAGAGCTACCAAAGCTCTGATACCAACTGTAACGACCCGCCATTTTGGACCATTCGCATCCATTATAAGTGTATAGGTAGACACTCATGCCGGAGTTGAATTGCTCAAAATACCGCGTTGTTAATTTAAATTTGGCAAAACTGAACAGATACAGTAAATAAAATAATCACAGATCACAGACACAGAGTAATAAGTGCAGCGGAATTAAAAGAGATAGTAGTTCATGAAGCTACTATATGAATATATAAAATACATCAGAGTTTACAACAGAAGAGTAATACGATACATCAGAGTTAAACTAGATACAACGGAAGAGTAACAGATACAAATCAGAATACATCACTGGAATCATCGAATATCTGAAAGCTGGATATATAGCTGGATCTCCAAGCGAAGCTCCAACTCCAAAGGTGAGTCTCGAAAGCTGAACTACTCAGTCTGACCCGAGCGTAAAGCAAAACACAAAACACTCGAGTCAGGATTAACATTCTCATATTAATAAATCTAACTCAAGTGAAATAGCAATTGAAATACAAGTAACTCAAAGGATGTTTGGAATAACCATCCTTTAAGGATCCGTTAAACTATCTACTATGTAGTAATGTACGCTAAATAGATAATGTCTATCAGTAATATAAAGATATCAAAGTAGGGTTAAGCAGGGCCCATACACCTCTTAACCTGTTTATTCCCAAAAGCATATACAAGACCGTAGTTTCCCCAAAACCGGAAGTCACCAGAGGGCAATCCATATACTAAAGGTACAAATCAAAATCGTAGTGGTCGCGAATAGGATAATCAGTATGACAAGGTACATGAGGCGATACCAACTAGGATACTAGTAGTTGCGTGATCCGGACTGATGTTGGGCATAGCAGCTACTACCCCAACACCGCGAAACAACACTCCCATAATCGAGGGGTGCACCCAAATCGAATCACAAAAGTAATAGATATGGTAACGAAGAAGTGTGTCCGCTAGAGGTGGCGAACCTCAATGGCCCGGCGCGGCTCCTGTTTTAGTCATGTCAGGGGTCATCCAAAATCGTTCTCTTTCTTCAATCAACGCGTTCACCAAACCATCCACTTCATTCTGGATCAACACTCTGCGTATAGTTATTAAAGTGGTTTCGGTTCAGATAGAGAGTATATCCATTACCGATCCCGGTCTCTTTAATAACTTTCGTAATTATTACACCGATTGGTCGTTTATATATTTCAAAAACCAAATCAATTTCAATTTCAAATAGAATTCGTAAATCAACATTTCATTTGTCTTTCTAAACGATTTCCAAATTTTCGTTTCAAAGCTTCCAATTTTCCGTTTCAAAATCTTATAATTCAATTTCAATTCAAATATTGATTCAAGTTCGAATATCAGTTTCATTTCAAAATCATTTAAATTAATTTAATTTAACATTCAAATCAATTTAAATACATTAATCGATTTCATTTAATATTCGTTAAGTAAATTTGCCATTCAAACAATTTCTATTAAATTTCCAATTCATTAAATCCATTTCTTAAATTCAACTTCATTATATCAAAACTTACAAATTGAATTAAATTAAATTCGTCAAATCATTTCTTTCAATTACAAGTCTTACATTAATTCCAAAAATATCACATTTTATTTCTTGTTAAAGAAATTCAATTTCACCTATTTACTTACTTAAATGATTTTCCAAACTTAATTAATAAAGAAACTCAATTTCAATTATTACGAAGTAAAATTCACTTATTCAAAATTCAATTTAATTTAATCATTAAATAATACAATCTTATTTAATTATTAAATTATTCAAAACTTAATTATTAAATAATTTCAAAATTTAATAATTTCAAACTTAATTATAATTTCAAACTTAATTATTAAATCATTTCAAACTTAATTCAATCATTTCTCAAATTAAACAGCATTCTTTCATCAATTACATTGTTAATATTTTTGTTTCAGATTATTAAATATTAACATTTTCCTTTCATCAAAAATTCAAATTTCAAATTCATTTCAAAACCATATTATTTATTCAAATAAAATCTTTATTTATTTTTAAATCAAATTATTGACCAATCGGGTTTTTATTTAATTCTCTATATCTAAGGTCAAAGTTTAATTTGGGTATTTATCATTTCAACCCGATTCCAATTCAATTCAAAATCAAAGCATAGCAAAGGGAACTTGCAGTGTGATAACTGGGATGGTGACAAAGTAAATAAACAAGTAATAACAACAACCAATATCAATCCAATAATCAATTCAAATAATCCCGAAATAACCGTATTAATTCGCATTGTTATTTGTACGAATAAATATAATTATTTCTAGAATCTACACTATCATTTCATGTAGATTAAAGATTATTACATTACGGTTTTTCACTTGTCATCTATTTACAATTTCATACATCATCAATTTAACAACATACATTCAGTGATTCAAAATGTAATTAAGCAAATCATACGTGTCAATGGATTTAACAGTTAAAGGGGTCATATTATACAAATGTCAGTTAGTCATATTTAACATTTAACTATCCTATATCAAGTTCAATTACATGCTATTTATCATTTTAACATTAACAATTTAACGTCCAATATAAACATCAACAATCAATCAATTATCAGCCAAACTGTATTATCATCGCATAAATAATTAACAGATAACGGTGTCAGATGTCACAGGTGAACTGATACAGGTATAGCATATATAACAGTGTAATTAACTAACAGCAGCATATTTCAATTGTCGTTTCAATTGAAATCAAATTTAATAAATAAAAGAACGTTAATCGTGAGTGAGTGCTCACCTTTCGAGGTTAGAGATGGACGAGAATAGCTGAGTTACGGATCCAAGTAAGCATCCCAAAGTAAGTTAAGATTGGCACGAATTTTGACGAACAAAGCTGATAGCAGGAATTGATGACAGCGAATCAATTTGGCTTGATTTAAACTGAACAAAGCATATACATTACATATTACTCCAAAAATCAATATATAAATTTAAAATCAAGAAATAACTTTTAAAATATAAACATATATATGGTTTTCAAAAATCATAGTTTTAAATAAAAACACATATATAAAACTAAACATATATACATTATATAGTTTATTTTAGAACAACCATGTAGCAAAATATTAACGCAATATATATATTTTATCATTTCAAAATATACTCATATAATAAAACCCGTACACATTGAGATATCTATACCCATAAAAAAAAAAGGCTACCGCAAACTAAATGTATTTGCTACAAAAGTCAATATACTTACTTCACTGAAAACTCAAAAAAAAAATGCAAAACTGACGTACAACTCATATACTGTTACCAGTTTACGACTTATATGATATATACTATTTATATGATATATACTATGCTCCATCACTTCATACTGTAATAAACATTAAAAATATATTCTTCAGTACAAAAGTTTGCAGGCTAAAATATATAAAATGTAAGCTAAAATCTATACAAAGTTTTGGGAATATATTATTTTCTGAACATATTAGCCGACCAAAACCCAAAATAGAATAAACTATTATAACAATATATACTTATACACTGAAATAGTTAGGATATACTAAATCTGATACTGTATGAACATGTATTCATACACGCATGAAATCATTCGCAAGCCCATAGTTATTTCACTATCTGTATATATAAAAGTATAAGCTGTCGAAAATATCACTAACATACTATTGCAACTAATATCTAATATTCCTCTATGCGTTCTTATATAATATATATATGAACAAAAGTTTGCAGATTTACCACATATATAGACAGCTGCAAGAAATAACTATGAACACAGTATGTTGACAATCAATGCATACATATGTGAAGTGTATATATATATATAAACAAAATTTTACATAAATATAAACTAATATATATATATACTTACTAATATAACAATAAAACGTAAAACAGAGAACATAACATATACTAATATGTACAACATGTAAATACATTATATTTTTAAATAAATGAATATACGTACTAAGAACAAAATGATTGTAAACAAAGATATATGCATATATATACCTCATATATGACAGAATTTGAGACACGCGACCCGGTGCTTGTCAAAAGAAGCAAGCGGAAGGGAGCAGCGAGGCAAGTGGAGGCCGATGGTGGCTCCGGTGTCTCGACGCAGCGGTGGTCGGCGGAGGGAGGCCGGAGGTGGTGACGTTGCTGCTGGGTTCGGGAGTTTGGGTCAGGCGGGTATGGAATGTGGTCGGGGTGGTCGGAGCCGCCGAAGTCGATGTGCGCAGGCTTGGGTAGTTGGCTCGGCATTTGTTTTGGACGTGGGTAAGAAAAATACCTGGAGGGGAAGATTGAATAGGTGGTACACGTTTTCTTTATGCAGCACCCAATGAATGATATAATATGCATTCATGAAACAAAGAACAATATGCAAGTGGAGGTCAGAGGGTGTTCATTTGCCATGGAGCCATGAGCAACTTCTGACTCAGATAGGAAAGTTTGAGAAATATTATTATAATTTATTTTTTTTATAAAAGGAGCTAGTGAATAGGTGAAAGGATAACGGCAGCAAATGAAATCAAGGGACCAGAAGCATATAAGATGAACAATAAATATCATATTAAATAAATGGAATAACAAAAGTCACCCATTGAATTTCAGAAAACAGTAATAGCTGATGGTTGTTGGGTGGATATACGGTGGAAATTGAATAGCCGCATGAAATCATAAAGCACAAATACGGGTACCGATACGGTTACCGTTTCGTAAATTTCACCGCGTATCGGACGCCGAAACACAAGAACGAATATACTATGCAGATCAGCTCGACTAGACGATCAAAACGGTATATGGATATCAGTGGTACGATCATCCGATAAAAAATCGATATCGGTACCAGAATGCTGCTATTTTGCAGAAAATAAGAACGACGGAGCAATAGACGTCCGAATTTGGAAAAATGACGAACTGACATCTTGCTCAGAAGATGGTTTAGAATTTTTCTATGTAAAAATATTTAGGTTTCGAAAATATTTTATTTTCAACGCTTTTTAACTGATTAAATTGAAGTGAATTTACGCGCGAAATAAACTTTCATATTTTCGGACGAAAATTTACCAGTTGCTATGTTTAACAAGACGTATTCCAAATATTAAGTTTTTATTTCAAAATTTTATCGTTTAAAATTTCCCAAAATTTCAACTAATTGCGTTATTAAAACAGTTGAAATTTACGGGTCGTTACAGATGATTTCACCGAAGGGACACTTTTCCAAGGAAAAATAACTAGACGCTTGTTAACTAATTACGATCGTTTGTATAAACAGACATCTAATTGAATAACTTGCGCCTGTCCTATGAAATCAATCAATAGTAAAGTACACTTCATTGGATAAAGCAAACTGCTTGCAAAGGAAAGGAACGTAGGCTCGGAAACAATAACAGGGGATCATCAATGAGCAAACAACAAAGACACATTGGCTAGCTGATCAATAAATGCCCTCTTCGGAGGCACAAGCCCTCTTCGGAGGCACAAGACCTCTTCGGAGGCACAACTCTTCGGAGGATAAAGACCTCTACGGAGGCACAAGCCCTCTTTGGAGGCACGCCAATAAATGGAAATGCTCTTCTCAACAAAAAGGTTGATGGAACCACTGAGGCAAGGCCTTTGTTAACTAATTGCGATCGTTTGTGCGAATGAACATCCAATTAAATAACTTGCGTCTGCCCTGTGAATCCATTTAACCGTGAGAAAGTAACTTCTAGGCAATCAAATAAAGACCTCTTCGGAGGCACAAGACCTCTTCGGAGGCACAAGACCTCTCCCGAGGCACCGCAAGCCCTCTCACGAGGCACAAGCCTTCCCCAAAGGCACATACTGCCCTCTTCGGAGGCATAAGACCTTCCCCAAGGCACACAAGACCTCTTTGGAGGAACACGACCTCTCCAGAGGCACAAGACCTCTTCGGAGGCATAAGACCTCTTCGGAGGCGCAAGACTTCTCCGGAAGCACAAACAAAAGACTTCTCCGGAAGCACAAGACCTCTCCGGGGCACAACACTACTTCACAAAGCATAATGCTACTCTTCGGAGTCCAAATGCTACTCCTCAGAAATAACGAAAAGCCCTCCTCAGAGGCACACTTCAATTCTCAAGGAAGATTTACTTGTTCATCTTGAGAAATTCTTCCCCAGAAATTGAAGTGCTAAGTAAAATCCTCTTTAGAGGCCCGCTCTACCGCGTAGGAGAATTCACTTCTCAAAAATGTAAAGTGACCATCTCCGAAGGTTGAAGCACAAAAACTTCTCCAAAAATGAGACACGCTCTATTTAAGTAGAATAATTGTTTCCTCAAAGACGGAATAATTATTCTCTAAAAATAAGAGTACAAGTCTCACCAAAGCAGAAAGATATTGCAATGCACTTGTGGTATAGGGGCAATATAATACAATAAAACTACAACAATGAAAGTAGTATCCAAGCAACATACCGCAAGAACATCACAATATCACGCCGAAAAGATGTGGAATAAATGCATTCTCAAACACAGACAAAAAGTTTGTACAAATAGAAAGAATCGCTTATTCTACACTAAAATGAGAAATAAATGCATTCTTACATATACAAGAATTCGTACAAGTAAAAGAATTATTTTATTCAATATTGTGAAAATTCTTTACATGTGCAGATCTCAAAAAAGCAGGGACCGGTACCCGCACAATCTCCGGTCGATACAAGCAAAATAAGAAAACAAGAGCCCAGCTTATCACTCTTTCTTCTTGCCGCCCTTAGTACCATAGCCTGGTTTAATGATTAATTTCGGAACCCGGCGTGGACGGGTCGGAGAAGGAGGAGGAGAAGGTGTAACCGGATCTTCCTCTGCTTTATCTTCTCCAGCGGAAATACTTTTCTTCTTCTTCTTCATGACGCGCTTCCCCTTCCTCTTCGAAGAAGATTCGCTTCCCGTAGTAGCAAGCAGTGTAGAAAGCTTTGTGTCATCATCAAGAGACTGCTCTGGGGTCTTCTCGATGTCATCAAGATCCTCCGCCTTCTGCTCCTACGAAGCGACCGGATCATCCAGGCCTTGAAGAGCTTCAATTTTCACTGCCTGTGATCCCGGTTGAGAAGCAGAAGAAGGAGTAACTTGAGAAGATGGAGGAGCGACAACTAGAGGGGTGGAAGTTTGTGCAGTATTCGGTGCTTCCGCTATAGAGAAAAGAAGTTAAAATCAGTACTCTCCGGAAAAAGCAAAGATGCTGGTTCATTAACACTTAAGTAACAATTGAGAAATTCATCAAACTCGGTTGAAGCAAATAAGTAGTCTGCTAGACTTGGATCAACATCGAAGTTACCTGGAGAAGTTGGTTTGATCACATTGATTTCAAATTGTTCAGCTTCAATGTCGTTTTGAGTCTTCTCCTCGTCCTGAGCAGTGGAAGGCTCAGTAGCTGTGGTTTTAGCTTCGGCATTTGCAGGAGGTGGAAAATGGGAACTAGAGCCAATGTTTTCGGGATCGACCGAAGCCGGAGGACAAGCAGAGTCAGTTACAGTCACTTTTTCTAAACATTCTCTTCCCGCTGCTTCGGCTCGCTCCCTAGCAAGCTGCTCTTTTCCCCTCGCAAGGGCGGCGCGCGCCTCATCATCTAGATAAGTTGCTTCAACATCCGCCTCGGCATATCCAGCACCTCCGAACATGTATATTATTGCTTCCCACACTTCGGCTAAAGTGGTCTCATATGTTGGTCCCAAAAAGGAGAGACTACCACGCCCTAGGACGCTGTGCAGATAGAAATCAAACAAAGTGGAACTAATTTTGGCCTTCGTCGCCTCATGCGACTGCTTAGCTGCCTCTTTTTCGGCAATGGCCTCATCGCGCTCTTTTTCAGTTTTTGACAACTGAGTTCGTAACCGCATAATTTCTAAATCATGGGAACTTGCCTTGTCTCGTAGCTGGGTGATGTCGGCGCGATAGATTTCTGTCATCTTCTTTTCGGCTTCAAGTTGGGCCTCAGCATTTCATTGTACAGCATGAGCATCGCGAACTTGCTTTTGAAGTAATTCTTCCTTTTGAGTAAAGGAAGTAGAAGAAGTAGCAAGCTCGTCTTTGAATTTTCTAACTTCAGTCTCAGGTCTCTCGTTGTCTTCAGCAATACTTTTCATTTCCGCGTCAAGCTGCTTGCAAATTTTGTCCTATTTCGTCTTGTCGTTCTCCATGGTCAGCATGGCTTCAAGATTCGCACGATTGACTCTTTGCAGCTCATCGACAAGCTTTTGCCATCCGGACACCCTTTCAATATTAAGTTTGACGGCATCAAGGCTACGCAGCATATCCGATTTATCGATCGGAACCAAATCAAGGTCAGAACGCACCCCTTTTAAGCACCAATTCGGAAGTCGGCTTTGAAGAATAGGAGGGGCATCTTTGACCTGATACTGAGGTCTGCTGATGATCGCTTGGATGTCAGATTTCTTTAAAGCAGGAGAGTCGGATGGAATATTAGGAGAGATGGGAGCATCGGTCTTTTCCGAAATTGCAGACATGTCCTTTTCGCTAAGTTTGGTCCGCTTGCTATAACCATCAACAATGTGACACTTCCCATTGTCGTCGTAAGATTTCCTTTTTTGAGAATCGTCACTTCTGTGGGAAGAGTCGTATCGCTCGTCCCTACTCCCATAATGCTGTTCATCTTCTCTTCTACGGCGCTCTTCATAATCCCGTTTCTCGCGAGCTTTTCTAGAGGCCCTTTCTTCATCGGTCTCCTGACGGGAAGGAAGATAGCGCCTAAAATCATAAGTATCGCGGCCTCCATGGCACTGGAATTTGTCGTAATATGAGCCAGTACGCCCCATCGGAGAATCTGAAAATGGAAAAGAAACGAAGTTTAGAAATTTCCAGAAAAAGAGAGTAAGTGCGTATAAGTGCTGAAAAATCCTAAGTGTGTGCGGCGTGCAAACTACGTGCGTCAAACTACAAACCATGCTTTAATGTGGAAACGGAGACAACTGGTGTAGAAGGTGTCAAAGCTTGTTTCAAAGAGGAAGTCGCTTCAACAACGGGAGAGATCGCTTTTGAAATATTATCTTTAAAAAGCTCCTGAGAAGTTATCATTATATCGCTCAAATTATCAAAAATATCATCGCCGTGATGCCCAGCAGAACTCTCTTGTTCGACATCCACGTCAGCCGTCTTCTTAGAAATGTGAGGATTTTCCTCCTCTTCGATAACTGGAGAAAGTGTTAACTTGTTGGACGACCCTGCAACATCGATAGAAGTAGAACACTTTACTAATGCAGTGTCTGCAGTTGGCTCCTTTAGAGCCATCTCTTCCGTTGAAGCTGGGGCATCTGATGTCTGTGCTGGAAAATTAGAAACTTCACGAGGCTGAGTAAAGCGGGAAGAGTGTAAAAGCCCGAATTGGTGTAAAAATTCGTCTGTCAACAGAAATTGGATACTCCTCTCCTCAACTGGCACCGCCATAAGCCTCTCAAAAGTCGGTTTGTGACCGGGATCTCTAGAAGGAGGAGGAAGTTCTGAAAAGAAAAGGGCAAAGTTAACACTTGACAACCCGGACTTCGGAAAGTTCGAAAAACATAAGAAATAGAGACAAGTGATCTTACTTCCTACTCTCCAGATAGTGTAAAATCCCGGAGGACAGCGAACATAGAAAAATTGACTTAGAAACCCATGAACGCTCTCAGGGAGACCAATGATAAGTTTGCGGTTTCTGGCACTTCTCACAACTGTGATGGAAGGATGGTCTTTGTTTTTAGCGAAAGTGCACAAATAACAAATTTCGTCGAAGCTTGGAAGACGATCGAGTGTCCTCCTAAAGAACACACATAACCCCGTTAAGATAGCATATCCATTGGGATACAGCTGGAAAGGGGAGATTGTTAATCGTAGAAGAAGTGCTCGCAAGAAGTCATTAAAAGGAGGGATAGCTCCATTCTGGCACATTTGTCGATTTACCGCAACAAAACCACAAGGAGGTCTATTAGCATTATCAGGCTTCCCGGGTAGTTGTGTGTCTGCTTCAGCAATTCCGAATTGAATACACAACTGGTTAAAGGCTCTGTTGTTCAAAGTGGTTGAGACCCTTTCTGGAGGATCATTCAACGTAACAACAACTGGAAAAGTCTCTTTAACTTGCTCTATTTCTTCTTGTTGAGAAGACATTCTACACAATCAACTGGATGTTCAAATGTGAAGGTGCACGTTTCCTAAAAAGTGTGAAGTGTTGTGTAGAACTAATTAAAACAACAAGTAAACATAACTGGAATTAACCTAGTCGACAATCGGTCGGTTACGAGATTTCAGAACTTGTTAACTTAAAACTCAAATACAGTGTTAATGCAAACAAATCAGTTTCAGTTAGCTAATTTAGTTTTGCTTTAATACTTCACTTAAGTCGGTTGGTATACAACATTTCACACAGTTCGTTTAAGTTAATTTTCCTTTATCAACTAATCTGTCATTCGATGTGGGCAGTCAATGGCAGTATATTCGTCCCATTTTTCTGCAAGTATTGTGTTCAACAGGTCATTAGTATTGGAGATAATCTGTAAAGAAGTTTAGTAATTCGAAGTTCAAGGCAATGCAAATGTGTCAAGTCCTAACTCGGCTACGACTTAGAGCCTATGCTGTAGGAGTTAGGTCGGTAAATTATCCTAAGTCCTAGGTCGTCCACGACCTAAAGGATGGGCTACGAGTTGGGTTAGGTCGGCAACCCATTGAATCGTAATGCATATGAAGAAAAAGGCCCCAGGACAAACTCTAAGTCCTAGCCCGGTTACGACCTAAGGCTTGTGCCGTAGATAGTTAGGTCGGTCAAAGATGCAAAGTCACAAGTTGTTGCGGGTCATTCAGATTCACTAAGCCATTTTTGATGAAAAAACTCGAGCGATCTTCCATCCAGGCTGATGCTTCGTTTCCCTTAAACCAGTTGACCCCAATTAACCTCCTCTCCGCTAAAAAACTCATCAACTCGCCAGTTTGAGATCCATAAACCCAATAACCCCTTAGCAATTCCCACATCTCCATTAGAGTCATGAGTCAATTAGCCTAAAGGCGCCGTAATCCATCACTTCGTTCTCACAAACTGTCTAAGGCTAGGACAAACCATCTTGAATCCATCAGCAACCGGTTGAAACGAGAATTGGGATGAAGCATGGCATAAGAAAAGTGAGTCGGAGATGGGATTCATAATTCGGTAACAATCGAGGATTGAATAAGAATAAAAAGTTCAATTACGCAAGTGATTGAGTAATTGAATTCGTCTTCGAGAACTTGGATGATTTCTAATGGCGAAATGAGATGATAGAGCAGGTGAAAGAAGAGAAGGAACGACCTAAGCTATTTATACACTGGGGTAGCGAAAGGTGAATAGAAGCATACGACCTACGACCTTTGATAAGTCGCTCACGACTTAAGAAGCTTATCAGAGAACGAGCTAAGGAAATCGAAGCACACGACCTACGACCTAGGCTCAATTACAGGCCGAACCACTATAAATCTGTTGTTCCTTTACTGCTTTCTTCTATTTTCAGCTTAAATTCTGTTCCCGTACCAACGGGTGGTGCTTTCACATTGTTATTACACACACCGGGTGTTAGCGTTCGATTTTTAGCGTTAACAGTATATATACAAGATATCTAAGTACAACCATCAACAAATAAATCTAGACAGTTATAAAAACATGTCCCTAAAGGCTGTCTACACAGTCTATAATACACAGCGAAATATAGTAAATACATGGAGTATGTCTCTGTCATCCAGCTCGTCTCCTGAGCTCCAAATCGTCCTAACCTGAAATCCTGTAATACTCGATCAAACCCGAGCATTACAATAAAGTAACACCCGAGTCAGGCTGTAATCCAGCGTGAGTAAATCCAACTCAATTTGGAATACTTAAGTTATAAAGCTTCTTTGAAAACCAAGGTAACTCGTATATTCGACGAGTTTTTATCAGATTAAAACCAACTCCTTTATAGAAAATTCATCGATATTATGATACTGTTCGGACACAGCTACCTATTTATCATAATCCAATTTACTTATTTTATTCAATTCCAACCTATTTGATTTTATGATGAAACCCGTAAATATTTATAGTGATTATTAAATCGAAGTGGTTCCGGATAACGCTGATATCCGATCCCGGTTTCTTCGAATCCAAATGATAAATTTGTAAAGGGTAAATTGTTTAAATGAACGATTCATTATTTAGGGTGACCATATTCAAATATGGGAATTTATTACAAACTTTATTTCAACAAATAAAACGTATCATCACTAAATCCCATTATTTTAATCTGTTTGACCACTCGATAGTATCGATAAGAATAATTAAAACGAATACCCAATAGAGTTAAGATGTGATATAGATCGTAAGATAATTTAACGATCATTAGTCAATATCGAAACAATTCCCTTACCGGTATTTAATTTTCCTCGATTAAGCATATCCTTGTATACTTAAATCCGAATTAATTATAACAGAAACGCTTTACCTTTAGTTAATTAAAACTTAACATTTACCCAATATCCAACTTGTTAATTTGTATCAATCTTAAAAGTCAATTAATAATGAAATCAATTGCCCGGTTAATTTATAAAATGTCATTGAACTTTAAACCACGGATTTAATTTATCAATATTTTTATTAGTGTAAATAAATATAAATTATTATATAAATCTACTTATAAATCCCATTCC
The DNA here is from genome assembly GCA_030737815.1 of Allium fistulosum. Taxonomy (NCBI): domain Eukaryota; kingdom Viridiplantae; phylum Streptophyta; class Magnoliopsida; order Asparagales; family Amaryllidaceae; genus Allium; species Allium fistulosum. Next base: position 413,945,284 of record CM060907.1, on the reverse strand, counting down.
TCCTTCCTCTTTTTTTTTCTTTATTTTTTCATTTTTCATTCTATTTTTCTTCCCTTTATTTATTTTCCTTTCTTCCCTTTTTCTTTTTCCTTTACTTTATTTTTCCTTTTCCTTTATTTATTTTCTTACCCGGCCCAAACCACTTGGACCTACTTCCTTTTACCCTTCTTCCAGTTTTATTTCTTCTCCTTTCTTTTTTTCTTAATTCCAGGTGTTTGGACATAAACGTGCACACACGCGTGCAGGTGTACGCCAAATTTGTCCATCGGTTCTGGTCGCCGACTACTCACGCAAACCAACATCGACCATCCCCATGCGTAATGCCACCTGAAACCACGACTTGACGCTTGGTTCCAAAAGTCGATCACCAACTAAAAAAAAACTCGAACACAAAATCATCGTCCATCGCTTCGCCTCGCCTCCATAAGACTCCATCACCTACCAGACTTTGGCCATACGTTCGCCACAACATCCTGGCCCCCTTTACCCCAGGTCACAATCCCTTCTCTTCCTCTCACCACCGCCATTTCCTCTCGAACCAGAGACCAAACAAACCTGCTGCTAAACCCTACCTTCTCCACGACCGGCCACTACATCATGCTTAAAAATACTTTGCTATTTTTCCTGAACTCCCCGACCACTGAACACTCTCCATGTCAGCGCCCGACTCACATCACCAACCGGTTCGCCGGAATTTGACGAATTCTCAAATCCCGTTCATCCTAAGATTCCACCACCTTCACGCCACTAAAAACCTTCATACTACCCTTAAAATTCATCTCTTTCAATGACGATTTCAACATATAATTCATTCACTTAATATTGATATTTAAATTTTTGGGTAAAATTGGGACACTTAGTGTTATATCGGGTTTTCACTCCCTATACTCCATGAAATCGAACAAAGTAAATTTTAAAATATACTATACTTGAAAACATGCAAGTTTCGTTTTGGAAGTGAGATTTAAAATAAACATATTCTAAAATAATAATTTTCGAAGGTACTGGATAATAATTTTTCTAAAGGAACAGGGTGTATATTTTCATTTTCTATGATTTTCTGAGGGATCTTACCATATGGAACACATACATATAATAAGCAAGGGTATTTTTAACATATATGTATTTGACAAAACAAAAGTTTACTCAACTCCCATCCATACGTAAGTATATATATAATTCCAGTATTAAAGATTCAGTTCTATTCACTGTTTAATTTTCCTTTCAACCATAAAGCTTGCTTTCTTTTGTGTTGATCCTAGTACCTTGCAATAGTAACTTGTATTTCTTGTTTTTTCTCTTTTTTTCTTCTATATGAATGTTTTCGAATGGTCTATCAGGATAGTGATATATGCGTGTATATATATAAAGAGAATGGGAAGGAGCAACTGCTTGTTTATAGGTTTTTGCATTTTTTTATTTTTTATATTTCTACACTTTTATTTTATTAGATTTGATATATTTTGTGCTGAGGTGATAGCATGGTTTAAATTTGATTTTATAAGAGCTTGACTTGATTTATTATAAAGTTGATTTTTATTTTTGACATTGATTTTGAAATATGTTATGATGATGTCTCCTATATATAAACATTACCCCATATATATGTATATATATAGCTATATTTACATATATACTAAGTTACCATATATATATTCACATACATTTTCATTCCATATACGTTTATACATTTTCATATTTACAAATATATATACATTTTAGCTCATATATACATGTACATTTCTATATATATATATATATATATATATATATATATATTCTATATGTACTATTCCACACACCTATATGCGTATACATCTACTTACATGGGTATGTCATCCCATATATATTTATATTTATCCCCTCAACATATACTTATTCATATTTTATCATTATATATTTTCATATATATATCTCACATTATCTCCTATTTACCTATATATTTTCACATTTTATACATATTTTTCATATAATTTACTTTTCTGCATTATGTCCTTATATATGTATGTTCTCCTACTATACAAATTTTCATATATATATATGTATGTATGTATGTATATATATATATATATTATTTCGTTTGAGCAAACATTCATATACTTATATATGTATATAATTATATATATTTTTATTTTCTATAAGATTTATCATATCTAGAGATTTTATAATTCAATATTTATTATAGTTTTCCGATCAATTTTTATATATTCAAATGTTTTTAATTATCATAAATTTATTTGATCGACCAATAAAAGTTAATATTCCAATATTTTAAATCAGTTAATCACCCAACTACGAACGTCAGAAAATCCGGGTCATCACATAGATTATATTTTGACATACTCTAGGGATAAAAAGGAGCATGAAGTTCATCTTAGAGTTGTGCTTGAGAAATTGAGGGAACATTAGTTGAAGGCAAAAATTTTGAAGTGTCATTTTTGGATGAAGGAAGTGAAGTTCATTGATCATGTAGTCTTAGAGAACGGGTTGTCTGTAGATCCCACTATGATTGAGGCTTTGAATAATTCGAAGAGACCTGAGACAGTGACCGAGATAAAGAGTTTTCTTGGATTAGCCAGATATTATCGAAGGTTTATAAACAAGTTTTCGCGAATATCTACACTGATGACTAAGCTTACACGAAAAGGTATGAAGTTTGTATAGACTAATAAGTGTGAGGAAGCATTCCAGAGCATAAAATACTTTTTAACCCATGCACCGGTGTTAGAGGAGAATCAAGATTAGGTTGTTTGTACTATGCGTGTGGAACTAGATTAGGGGCTGTGTTGATGCAAAGCGGTAAAGTGATTGCTTATGCTTTTAGATAGCTCAGACCACATGCAGTGAGGTATCCTACGCATGATTTAGAATTAACTACCGTTGTATTTGCTTTGAAGGTATGGAGGCATTATCTTTTGGGAGAGCGATTTGAACTTTATACAAATCATAAGTCTTTGAAATACTTATTCTCTCAGAAGGAGATGAACAAAATACAATAGAGATGGTTGGAGTTGCTGCTGATTATTATTTTGAAATTGAATACACACCCGGGAAAGGAAATAAGGTAGCGGATGCATTTAGCAGAAAACATAAGAACGCGGTGTTGGCTGTTATTGCTGAGTGGAAGATCTAGAAGCAATATCTACTTGTAGAATGCAGTTTAGGTTCGAGGCAGGTTCTATTGCATGAGGCGCTGTATTGCCTTGTTTAAAAGTTCGACCAATAATGATCGATAAGATAGCTTCTAGATAGGAGGAGGATCGAGTTTTGGTTGAACGGATCAGAAAGTTAAGGGAAGGAACAAAGAGCGATGACCTAGAATATTTCAGTTTTTACCAAAATGGGTGGTTGAGGAAGAAAGGAAGGTTGTGTGTTAAGAACATAGGAGACATGAGGAAGGACATTTTGGATGAATGCCATCGTTCGAAGTTCACTATCCATCTAGGAGGAACGAAGATGTATCAGTATATGAAGAGAATTTTTTTCTGGGAAGATATGAATTCGGACAATGGTTTATGTGTTAAACAGTGCTTAAATTGCCAACAAGCGAAGGCTGAACACTAGAAGCCAAGTAGATTGCTTCAACCATCATAAGTTCCAATGTGGAAGTGAGATTCTATCTCAATGGATTTTATTGATGGGTTGCCAAGATCTAGTATAGGAAATGAAAGTATATTGATTATAGTGGATAGACTGACTAAGAGTGCTCATTTCATTCCGGTAAAGTCAACTAGGACGACATCTATTTTGGCGAAGTAGTTTATGAAGAATGTGGTTAGACTGCATGGAATTCTGGAAGAAACAATTAGAAGCATTAGGAACCAAGCTCAATATGAGTATTGCTTACCATCCACAAACTGATGGGCAAATAGAAAGGGTTAACAAAATCATGGAGGATTTATCAAGAGCTTGTGTATTGGATTTCGATGGATCACGGGAAGACCAACCCCATTTAGTCGAGTTCTTGTATAACAATTGTTATCAGACTAGTATTGGGATGGCACCATTTGAAGCGTTGTATGGGAGACCATGCAAATCTCCCGTATGCTGGTCAGAGATCGGCGATAAGTTGGTTCTTGGTCCGGATTTAGTGAAAGAAGCCGTAGAGAAGATTGAGTTGATCCGAGCTAGGTTCGAAGAAGCTAAGTCTAGGCAGAAAAGTTATACAGATAGAAGAAGGAAAGATTTGGAGTTTTCTGTTGGAGACTATGTGTTTATTATGGTTTCAACGATGAATTGTGTGATTAGATTCGGGATATCAAGAAAGTTAGCACCTAGATTCTTTGGACCTTTTCGTATTGTTAAGAGGGTCGGGAACTCGCTTATAAAGTGGAGTTATATAATCGTTTTTAGGAGTCCATGATGTATTCCATATATCTCATTTTAGAAATTGTATTAGAGACCCAGAGACTACTATAACACCTATAGTATTAGAAGATTTAGTAGTAGTGCCAGACTTGACTATAGTTAGAAAGCCAATTCAGATTGTGGCTAGAGATGAGAAGAAGTTGAGGAACAATACAATCAAGTTAGTAAAGGTTCAGTGGAGTGATGATGCTAGAGACTGTACTTGGGAGACTAAGAGCAGAGTTAGAGATGCTTATCCTGATTTGTTTGATGGTATGTTTTAATCTTGATTGTTTTGTTATGTACCTTATCGTAATTTTGAGGATGAAATTCTTTAAGGTGGGGAGCCTGTAACATCCCATATTTTTATAACATTATTAAGAATGTTTAGTTTACAAAATTAAATAAAGTAATGTAGAGATTAATAAGTTGAAAATTTATTAGCTAAGGGTAGCCATGCCTTGTTAGTGTACAGACTAATATGAAATAACATAAGATAATGTGTTAGGATATGAGAAGGGCAATATGGGAAATAGGAGAAAGGCTTATACCCTAAACCCTTAGGAATGAAACTGACGTTCATTTCATTTTCACTCTAACCAAAATTAAACCAAGGCGACCACCATTATTGTTCTCAAGAGAAGATAGGCTAGGATTCAAGAGAAGGAAGATAATAGACTAAATCAACACTCAATCTCACATCTTATAATCTCAAAGCTAAGGTGAATAATTACTACATCCTATTTTCTTATGATTTATGTTTTAAGAATTAGATCTGAAATGTTTTTGCAAGTATACTTCATGTTTTGATGATTAAAGTTAGACATATGCTTGTTGATGAATTATATATGTTCATGTTAGTTTTTATGATGTGTTTGGCATGTAAACCCTATTAAATGACATCCAAATGCCTTGAAAATTTAAATATAGGTCAGAAATGATATTTTAGTGATGGGTTTCAATTTTCATAATTTTCTGAAATAATGCGGAATTTAAATAAATTTTTAGTGAGAAAAATGATTTATTTGGTTATAAATTATTTACAGCTAAAATAAATATTATTTGGGTTTTAAATTTTTATACGTTAGAAAACATATTAAAATAGATTTTCTGGTATTTTTCTAGATTTTTCTAAAGTTATTTGATGAATATATAAAATTATTTAAGGTAGAGGACTTAAATGTTTTATATATTTAACTAAGAAGAATGGGCATTTTATAAAATAAAATGATTATTTAATTCTAAAAAATAGTGGCAGCACTTTTCTGAAAAGTATTTGTTAACCAATGAGAATTTGACAAATAAAGGTAGGTTAGTTGAAAATTTATCCTTTTTAAGGTTAAAACAAAGAAATCATACTTTTAGTGTGTTTCAGCCAATTCTGGCATTAAACCTTCCGACCCAAACCTTTCAACAAGGTTGAGAGTTTTATAGCTTTCGATAAGGTCAAACCAAAGCATATGTTATCAAGTATCTTGGTACATAATGAATTCGACGGAGTCGAAGGATTCTTAGTCGAATGGTTGGTTGCCAAAGGGGTTGAAGTGTGTTTGTTTTATAAGCCAATGATCGCCTGCTTTGCTTTCGAATAATACCTTTCGACTTGGTTGCTTTCGACCAGGTCAAATAATTAAATAAAGTTTTTAAAGCATTCGACAAAGTCGAAAGGTTACTACCGCTTTCTTTTGGTTTGAACCTTCTGACAAAGTCGAAAGGTTTGCCTGTTTTAAAATCAGTTGCTTCTCCATGCTTTCAAAAGAGAGCTTTCGACTTAGGTGATTTACCCTTATTTTCTAAATGAAGTATAACCCAAGCTTTCGAAGCAAAGCTTTAGACAAATTCGAAAGGTTGCTTCCAATGTAGTCGAATGGTTTTAAAAGAAGGTTTTCCACTTGTTCCAAATTGAACCCAGCAAGTCTTCGAAAGGTTTAGTTGAATGATTTCGAAAGGTTTATATTGAATGATTTCGAAAGGTTTGTTCATTGAATGGTATCTAAAGGTTTGTTCTTTGAATGGTTTTGAAAGGTTTGTCTATTCAATGGTGTCGAAAGGTTTGTCTATTCAATGGTGTCGAAAGGTTTTGATTCAATGGATTTGAAAGGTTTGAGTCTGATGATTTTGAAAGGTTTGTTTTGAAAGGATTCGAAAGGTTTAATTCAATGGTTTCAAAAGTTTAGTTCAACGTATTCGAAAGGTTTGATGTGGAAGGTTTCTAAGGTTTTTCTAAGGCATTGTTTTAAAGTAATTTTAAAGAAGGTTGTCTTAAAGTTTTATTGTTTTCGAAATGTATACTTTCGAAAGATTTGATGTTTGATTTTGAAAGAGATGATTTCAAATGGTTAGAAAGAGGTTCATTCAAGTGTTTAAATTCTTTCGTCAACTAAGAATTGAGTAAAGAAGATATAATTATATAACATGGTGTTATGATTATGAGTAAAGCATTTAGATTATATACTTTTCCTTGTTTATGTTAGATTTAAAGGTTTAAAATCATTTTCAAAATGTTTTCAAGGAAAATTATGGGAGGGGATCCTTAAGTGAAAATGACTCAGATATTAGAATAACAGATGGGAATTGTATGGGGTCGTGCCCTATACATTAGCTATTAGCCACAGCTAACTGTTGTCCAAAGTTCCAGTGTGTAGGGCTTGGTCACAGGTAGACTAAAATTATGATTAGACACTAAAAGGAATATATTTTGTATACGGATAGGCTATTGGTGAGCCCGAAAAACCATTGGGATCAGGAAGACCAGTGAGATGATTAAGTTAAGGACAGACCATCCATAAGTGAAGTATTTAATAGATAGTTAACGACAGATAATCCAGAAGAAGAATAGTTAATGGATGTTAGAATAATTTTGATTATATTATCTGGTAGGCCCGAGTCAGCCAAAGGTTAAAAGTTATCCAAACAAAATTTATTTGTTTGAACATATAGTTCATTTTTACCTGAAGTTTTTGTATGTTCACATAATGATGCTTTACAGTGTTTAATCAATTTTGATTACAGGAAAAGGTTTTGCAAATATATGTTTTAAAAGGATGTTAGTGAGGGGAAACCTGTTCCGTTAAGTGGCGTGGTCTCACTTAACACATATATTTCGGGATGTATAGTATTATTCATACAAGGTTTTATGTCTAACTCGAAGTTTTTGTTTTCCCTTTAAACTCTCGGGTGCACAAAATTAATTTGAGTAGGCTGAGGGGTTAAGGCTTTTTTCTCAGGTTTTAGTGGGATAACGAATCAGGCCACCAAAGGCTTCAGGAGGCAAATAGATACATATTTAGGAGTTGCAGTTCTTGTTTAATGTAATGATGTATTTCCGCTGTGTTTTGTATTAAGTCTAGTATGACTTTATGACTCAAATCATCCAAGGGGGTATCTTCATATACTGCTCCTGGTGTATTTTGTAATAACTATATCTTATTTGTGCCTGGCAACAAATTTGGGATTATGTGTTGAGAATGCGAAACATTTGGTATTGAAAAGTAATGAAGTAAAATTTGTTTCGTAATCTGTGTTTTATTTCATATTCAAGTGCTTTTGATATAATTGATACCATTAACATAGCCATATTTAGTTGCCGAAAGCTAATACTATAGATGACTGCAACATCTATAGTGCTTATTTTTGGGCTTCTAGATAGGGGATGTTACAAATTCTATCCTTTAGTTTCCTATAGAGGAATCCTTTCTTTTAAATAATTCCATCCTTTAGTTTCCTAAATTTGTTCCACTTTCATTATGTAGTAAGAACTATGGATGCTAGAGCGTCTATTATTGAGAGAGATGTAGTAAAAGAAGTGGTGCAGGATCGACCATGGAAGGACTTCGCTTTGATATGGCGTGAGTTTGACATATTGGGCAGAAAGAGGTTCAACAACACTGAGACTGTTAACTAAAAAAATTGTCAACATCTCCAAAGCTACGTGGTTAACAAGAATTATTGTTAACGCTTCAATAGAAGATTTTTAGAAGTGGTCACTCACTTTGAAACCCATTTCGATTGGGTTGAGTTGGACAAATCGCTTTTAGAGGGTGGTCTTACGAAAATATTAATGGTAGTTAATAATCCAATCAACCTTATTGAAATGAAGGTTAAGAAGAAGGAACCTCTTTCGACACCTCTTTCCAAAGTGAGTTGTAAGAGGTTATTTATATCAGACTTTCATTTCTTTAAACTGTGTCAATAGGGACATTCTACATTTAAGGAAAAGTGTTTGCTTTTGACGTCATTGTTTATACCCTTTTGGGAAGAACTCCTTTGAAAGGGTTGTATGTATTATAGTGTGTGCTCACCTTTCGAAGGAATTCACCCATATAGTATTGCTTTTTGTTTACACCTCAAATCTCTTCCAAAATGTCCCTTTCGACCAAGTCGAATTGGGTTTGGCTCTTTCGAAGTGGATCTAAAGTACAATACGCAAGCTTTATATTATATATGCAATGGGATATCTTCTTGGATGATATAAGTTCCATGTACTTATTAAGATCAAAACATCATCATCATCTTTGTTTCTCATTAAATATAACTAAACATGAAGACAGTTTGATTCGTATGCATATTATCCAAGATGATCCCACAACATTGCACAAGATAAAATGGAATTAAGAAGATAAGTAAGCATCATGTGCAATTGATCAATAGACAAGCTAATTATCGAACTGATCTCCCCATGATCAAAACTTTATTGTATCCATGTTCTTTCTCTTTTAACATTAATCCAAATCAATTTACAAGTAAGAGCGCTTTTCCCAAAATTGATTTCGGGTTAAGAAGATTTGATTTTGCTAAGAAATTGGAGAACAAGTTTAGGATTTCCAAAATTCAGTCCTAAAAATCGGACCCCTAGGGTCGTATTTATGGATGAAGGTCAGCCATCTTTTGCGCACATCCTTTCAATTCAGTCGAAAGGTCTTCCTTCAATCTCCTACGTGTATCCATTCGACATGGTCGAAAGGCCTTCCATCAGTTTTTTGCGCGCCTGCTTTGATGCTATCGAAAGGCGTTTCTTTTAACCTTCCGTGTGTTTCCTTTCGACATGGTTAAAAGGCCTTCTGCACGTTTTCTGTCGATGCTGTCGAATTGCTTCTTTCTTGACATTTCATGTCCATTCTTATGCCTCCATCTTATTATATCAGACCTTTCCACCAAGTCAAAAGGGTTTCTTTAATAACTTCCCGCTGCCGTTTAAGCTTGAGAACCTCTTTTACATTACTTCTTGCTGGGTTGCTTTCGACTAAATCGAATGGGTGGTAGAAGTGCTCTTCGCTTCATGTTACTATATTGTTGCAAGTAAGAAATGAGTTGAGCTTTCACTTTGCTTCAAAAGGATAGAGAGTGACAACTGGGTCTTAGCGAACGGACTCTTGGCCTTCATGTACGATTTTCATCATGCTTTTGAAGGGTTCGAACCATTTCGAAAGGCTTATTCATGATTTTGAAAAGTGTATTGGAATTAATTCTTCAAGTGTTAAATTGACAAAAGAGGAAACCTTCTATTTTGAAGGAATTGGTTCATGTGCGCAAGACTATCGTTCAACAACTTTGTAAGGTGTTTCGAACCCATTCCTGTTTTTCTTATATATGCGAATCCATCTGCGTCGAAAGGTCGTAATGAGGTGGAAGGGTAACATTGCCTTCTTTTTCCTCTCTTTTTGAAAGCTTTTATGCTATTTATCATTAGTAGTGGCACCCGGTGCTTACAACTCGTTCGAAAGCCATCTCAATGACTTTGAAACGCTCTTCTTTGAACTTTGGCGAAACCCATATCTTCAATTTTGGCAGAGCCTAGCACTTTTATAAGCCTTCTTTCATACCTTTATTTTTAAGTGGATTTTATGGTTAATATTTTGCCCCCTTTATATGAAAGAAGCTTTTGTTCTTTAGGAGAAATGTTTAACAACTACTTTGTTTTTAATAATCTCATCTTCCTGCAAAATTCAAAGAAAATAACATTTTCTATCGTTAGCTCATTATTTTTATAGATATATGCTTCGTGATTTGTAAATGAAGTCAATATAATAAAGCTTGTAAACCCTAAAGATTAACTGATCATCATCTTTAGTTAATAAGGGATATGAACCAATGACTTTTGTTTGGCCACCATTCAACTTTTGTAGTTAAAAACGAAGTTCGTAAATTGAACTCCCACGTGATTAATAGTAAACATGATGTATAATAATTGAAGTCCAAGAACTTTCCATTGGAGACAACAAATGTTTGGTAAGAGAAGGTTATGAGCTACCATCTGGAAATAAGTTATTCTAATCCATGAATCCTTATTTGGGAATAAGTAATAAGTATTTAGATACTCCTTTTGTAGATAATAATGATCAAGAAGCCAAGATTCAGTTGTTGATAAATGTTTTTTAGAGTAGCAAACTAATGACTCCGATTTTGGTATTATGAAGATAAACTAAATGTTTTGACTGAAGACTAAATGTCCATTGTAATCTCAATACCAACTGCTTTAAAACCCAGATTCAGGAATTAAAAGATGGAATCCAAAAATTGATGGTAAAAGACCTGGAACTCAAATTCAGGTATTAGGAAATTCAGAAATCTAAAATCCAGATTCGGGCATCAATAAGTGAAGTTCAGAAGTTAATAGTTAGACATCTGAAACCTAGATTCAGGTTTTAGTAACTGATAATTAGGAATTGTCTTCATAATAGAACTCTCAAACTCGGATTTGAGTATTAGTGGTGGATGACCAGAAATCCATAATAATTATCTTGATAATAGAAATTTTAAGCCCGAATTTGGGTATTAATAATTGAAGGCCAGTAATTAATAATAGTCCTGAAACCCAGATTCGGGTATGATGAAGACCGTCAATTATTGGTAAAGATCCGAAAACTAGATTCGTGTATTAATAAATGAAGTCCTGAATTTAATAATGAAAGACCCAAAACCCAGTTTCGGGTATTAATAAGTGAATTTTAGAAATTCTTCATTGATGATTAGTTGGAGGCTGTAGGTACTTGTTTAAGTCTTCTGCTCTGTTCCACTCTTTAAGTTCAGTCTGTTTTTACATGTGTCGATTGTTTTGGCTTTGTATGTAGTTGCTGTTTGATTTGCTGCTTCTCGAGGTTGGACGTCATAGTCCATCATTTTATATGCGGCTTCTCGAGTTCGGATGTCTTAGTCCATTGTTTGATATGCTGCTTCTTAGGCTTGGACGTGTTAGTCTGATGTTTGATATACCGCTTCTTGGGCTTGGACGTCTTAGTCAATTGTTGACCGGGGCACTTGGTTATCTTATCCACAAGCAGGACCCAAGGAATTACCCTACCTCCCTCCAGGAGGTGCCTTGACCTGGCCATAGTGTGGCGCAGCCAAGGACTTGTCGATGCTTTGACCTGGCCATAGCATTGCCTTGATAAAGAATTACTCTAACCTCCCTCCATGAGGTGCCTTGACCTGGCCATAACATGGTTCGGCCAAGGGCTTGTCGATGCTTCCACCTGCCTATAGCATGGCATGGACAAAGGCTTACTCTAACCTCACTCCAGGATGCGCCTTCAACTGGCCATAGCGTGGCGCGACTAAGGGCTTATCGATGCTTTAACCTAGCCATAGCATGGCACGGATAAAGGCTTACTCTAACCTTCCTCCAGGAGGTGCTTTGACCTAGCCAACTCGTCATGGACAAAGCCTTTGACTGTTAAAGGTAATGCCAAGTGCAAGGAGAATTTTACTCCCAACCATATAGACTTTTCTTTTAAAGAAAGAGATACTTTATTCATTCATTGTAGGAAAATATGGCCGCAAGTGTTCCACGTTCCATGTTCTAGGATTATATTCACGTCTTGTCGACATAACTTTTAAGCTCCAGGGGAAATTACTTTGCACATAATTAGGGGACTTTCCAAGTTTGGTCCTAGCAGTCCATCCATATGATTTCTTGTGTTTGCCATCACCTTTCCGAGTACTGGGTCTCCCTCTTGAAATGATTTTGTTTTCACTTTTGAGTTGTAATACTTCGAAACTCTTCTCTAATATTCAACCGTTTGGACAACCACTTCATCTCTCAATTCATGTATTAAAACTAGCGATTCTTTCTTTAGCTTTTGGTTTAGATCAAATGCATATGCAATCCTTTGATGTGAGGGTATTTCAACTTCAGTTGGTAACATCGCCTCACACCGATATCTTAAAGAATATGAGGTATGTCCCATCACTATTCTAGTAGATGTTCGATTAGCCCATAATACAAGGTGTAACTCTTCTACCCAATTCCGTTTAGCTTTATTCAATCACTTGTTTTAGAATAGTCTTTATAGTTTAATTCACAGCTTCAACGGGCCCGTTTGCCTTTGGATGAGCCACGGAAGAAAAGCTTTTAATGATCCCATTCTTATGACAAAACCGAGAGAACTCTTCACTTTCAAGCCGCTTTCCGCTGTCCGATATAATCTTTTGTGGAATTCCAAATCTGGTTATAATGTTTTTAATTACGAATTTGAGCACTTTCGCATAATGATTTTGGGGAGTGGTTCCGCTTCTACCCACTTAGTAAAGTAGTCAATGGTGATTACAGCATATTTTCCCCCTCCTTTAGAAATTGTTAATGTGCCGATTAAGTCAATACCTCATATGTCAAAGAGTCATGGACTTGAAATCGAGGTTAACTGACTTGGTGACAATCGGGGAAGCTTCGTGTATTTCTAGCATCTCTCGCATCTCCTTACATATTCAATGGCTTGACTTACCACTCGAGACCAATAAAAACCTTTTCTTATTATCTTTTGTGCCAACATTGACCCATTAGAATGGTCTCCGCAAAATCCTTCATGCACTTCCAACAACAATTTCATCCCATCTTCCAGGCTCACACATCTTAAGGAAGGTAGTGTATATCCTTTCTTGTAAAGAGTTGCATCCACTATTGTGAAAGTTGGAGCATATTGCTTGATTTTCCAACCTCCCCTTTATCAGATCGCAATATCCCTTTAGAAAGATATTTGACAATAGGTGACATCCAAGTGTTATTATAACAGTCATCTACCCTTGGCTTAGGACCATGTTAGGACTAACAGTTCACTTCCTTGTTCGGTTGTTCCCTCTTTGATACTTGGACTTACTTGGTACCCTACTAGCATACCCGAGTTTCTGAGGCTCCCCTTGAACTAGCAAACTTTGCTAACGAATCCGATTTTGAGTTTTCTTCCCTTGGAACTTGATGTATTAAAAAATATTCAAACAAAGCAAGTATCTTTAATATCTTTTTTATGTATAGAGATAGTTATATGGCTTTAGTTTGATATACTTACTTTATCTGGTTTACCATTAATTAGGAATCACTAAAGATTTGAATTCGTGGGATTTTGAGCTCCAATGCCAAAGTCAAGCCTACCATGATGGATTTATATTCGGGTATATTGTTTGTTGCGGGAAACCCAAATTTCATGGCATAGTGTAGGAGGTGTCCGTTTGGTGTTATAATGACATATCCCGCTCTAGCTCTTTGTTCATTCGATCCGCCATCCTCAAATAACTACCTCATAGGTTTTTGATCCTTTTCCTTTTTTGATTGTTCTTTAATGAAGTTGGTACACTCATTAATAAAGTTTGCCAATGCTTGCCATTTGATAGCTGCCTACGGCTAAAACTCAATATCATACTGACTAAGCTCAATTCCACATTTTACCGGCCTTCTCGAAGTTTCAGGCTTCCTGAAAACTTGTTTGAGGGGGAAATTGGTCTATACCCTGATTGGATGTGCTTGAAAATATGCTTTAAGTTTTCGCGTGGTGAGTATCAAGAAATAGCTAGTTTTTCTATTATAGCGAACCGAACCTCTCCATCCTTTAACCTCCTGCACACATAATAAACAAGAATTTGAGTCCCGCTTTCTTCTCTGATCAAAACCGAACTCATCGCATGTTCTGAGACTGCCATATATAGGTACAAGACTTCGTCATTCTTGGGATTAGATAATATTGGCTTTTTCCAAAAGATTTTCAACTCTTTGAAAGCTTTCTTACAATCTACTCCCTATTCAAAGTTTCTCTTCGCCTTGATCACATCGAAAAACAGAATGCACTTATTAGTTGCCTTGGAAATGAACATGCTTAGGGCGGCTGCCCTACCATTTAAACTCATTACATTTTTCTAGTTTTGGGCTCAGCCATGTCCTTGATAGCTTGAATCTGTTCTGGGCTGGATTTAATCCCTTGAGCACTCACAAGATAGCCTAAAAACTTCCTAGAATGGATTTCGAAAGAGCATTTCTAGGGACTCAGTTTTATCTAATATTTTCATAATACTTCGAACATTCCATTTAGATCTTTAAGAGGATATTTAGCCTCATAAGGTTTCACTAGCATGTCGTCAACATAAACTTCAATACTACGATTGATCTGTTCTTTGATCATTCGGTTGACTAATCTTTGATAGGTAGGCCGTTCATTTTTAATCCAAAAGGCATTGCTTTGTAGCAGTAAATTCCCTAATCGGTATTGAAACTTGTATGTTCCTCATCTGGCTTGAACATGGGTATCTGATTATATCCGGAGTATGCATCCATGAGAGATAACAATCTGTGCCTACTATTTGCATAAAACAACTGGTCTATCCGTGGCAATGGGAAACAATCTTTCGGACAGGCCTTGTTTAGGTCAGTATGATCGATGCAGGTCCTCCACTTTCCATTTTACTTTTTCACTAACACTGGGTTAGCTAGCCATTTTGAGTAGTATATTTCCGAAATAAATTCTTTTTCAAGGAGTCTTTTAACTTCTCCTTTTAGAGCGTCGGACCGCACTTTATCTAGTTGTCACTTTTTCTATCTAATGGGGTAGCTTCTGGATTGATGTTTAGAGCATGACACGTAACCGATGGATCAATATCCACCATATCTGAATGAGACCATGCAAATACATATTTATTGGATTTAAGGAACTGAATTAAGTCCTTCTTCAAGTAGCTATCCAAATCCTTTCCCACTTTGACTACTTTAGTCGAATAATCTGGGTCTATACATGCCTCCTCATTGTCTTCTATGGGTTTTATTATTTCCACTTCACCAAGAAATCAATTTTTGTGATGATTTTGCCTTCTTCTACAGAATTAGCATCGACCACCTTCCTCTTGCTTCCAGGGAAATGTACTTTTCATACATACGTTTGTTACTCATATTATATCTAATCTTTGCTTCGAATGTTGGATGTAAAAATCCATCATCCGAAGGCTGAAAAATAGTAAAAGAATCAAAGTAAGCATAATACTCACTTTTGTATTGATCAGGCATAGCAAAATACATTCCGCAATAGCTGAATTGGTCTTTGTAAGTAATGCCCCAGTCTCTCTTTGTTAAGAATTTTACAATCTGATATTTCGGTGAGACAAAAGCATCTACCTCATTAAGTGCGGGTTTGCCAAAGAAAGCATTGTAATAGGATTGCTGGTTAGTGATTATGAAGAGAGTTTCCAAAGTTCCGCAACATGTTGGTACTTCCATCTATACAAGTAATTTTACTTGTCCTACTGGGGTCGATCCCTTATTGTTGAACCAAAGGATTGACTCAAGGCTAGGCACTAGCTTGTCTTATGGGATGCCCATCTGATTAAAGGTATGTTTAAAAATGATATTGACCGCGCTACCGATATCCACAAGAGTCTTGGACAATATAGATAGTCAAATTTGAGATGTGGTCATTAGAGGATCATTTTGTGGGTGATGCAATCCTTTTTCTGCTCTTGGGGAACAACGACAAGATTTAGCATCGGGATGTTGAGTCACGGATTTTTAAGCGGAGGCTCTTCTTGAATGGAGAAGACACATTCTCTAGCCTCTTTGATGTACCTATTCCTGGCCCTCTTGCGGTCCCCACTGGATGTGCCCCTTCATGAATTACATCGATCCTCTTCAGTGGCGGACTGAAGCTCAATGGGTCTTCTTCCTCTAAGATATTAACAGCATTACTAGTAAACTTTTGCAGACCATCCCCGTCCATGGTGCTTTTTGTTTGTCTCGGATAAACTCCTTCAAATGCCACTTACAAACATTTTTCTAAATGATTCCTTCCAAGACTCTGCATTCATCAGTTTTGTGACCGTTTGCATTGTGGTAAACACAATAATCATCCCCTTTCC
This sequence comes from Allium fistulosum, assembly GCA_030737815.1. Lineage (NCBI taxonomy): Eukaryota > Viridiplantae > Streptophyta > Magnoliopsida > Asparagales > Amaryllidaceae > Allium > Allium fistulosum. The sequence goes on along the minus strand of CM060907.1, from coordinate 413,928,832 downwards.
TCTATTAAGTGTAATTTTTGGCCTTAAAGGAAGTTGGGAAGTTAACCTTCTCCTTTATCACAGCATGCATATATGACAACGGCTTTTTTAAAGTGATTGAATTAGCATTAGACTCTTCCCATCTTGTTCACTTAAGTCCATGATCTAATCCAAACCTTCCACTTTCCTTTTTAGGATTAGCTTTCTTCTTAGCGTGATATAATTAATCGATTCGAATGAATTTATCGTCCTAAAAATGAAGTCCAGCAGATCTTTACACCTATGAATAAAGAGTTTCTTCCAGAATGGTGTGTTCTCTATTAACCTAGAGTGTACTACAATGAGCTTATCCCAGTAATTCATGTCTTTAGCTTTTAATGCTTCTGTGTTGAATCTTTTAAGGTAATCTCCAAAACACTCTCTCTGTCTCTGCTTAATGTTGGCCAAAAAAGTTTAATCGATTATTAGTTACTTGCATATACAAAACTGGGCAGCGAACTCATAAGAAAACTACTTCCATGAATATATCATATTTTCACGGTATTTTCGATACCATTTAGCGGCGGTTCCTTGAAACGTTACTGAAAATAGTCTGTATCAAACGGCTTGAGAAGCATTATACAGATCCATTTGGCTATCGAAAGCCAGCAAGTGATCATCAGGGTCAGTAGTTCCATGGTACTTCAGAGTTGGAATCTTTCATAGGATGGGATGACTATTGACATGATTTCGTTTGTGAAAGGTTCCACTTGTTCATTATCATTTTCTCCTTCATCCAAGGTCCTCTTCCCTATAGCATTTAGCATATCCATAATTGCTTTTTCTTCTACGTCTTTCAGATAAGCTTCAGCGTCATGATAATTTTTCAAGTTTGGATTTTACTCCTTCGATGTTGAGCTTCCTGACCGCTCGAGTGCTTTGTCCAATACCCTTCCTTGATGACTGAATTTAATTGGAGGAAGCCCTTTCTTTTTTGTAGACGACAAGTCAATTTTTCTTTTGTCTTCATTTGTATAAGCCTTCAAATTTCTTCTTGGAGAGATCACCTCATCTCCATTCGTTGGTTTTGCTGTCTTGGAAGACTTTTGAGACAATACTGCATTGAGAAGTTCCTACATCTACTGTAATTGTTGTTCTAAGTGCTTTATTTTGGTTGCATTTTCGTCTTGTTGAGCTGAGGTTGATGGTTGCCCTTGCACAACTCCCTCCAAGTTAAAAGTTGGTTTTACGTTTTCTTCTAAAGATATGGTGTGAACCGACTCTACATCCATTCGACTAAGTCTATTGGATTTCATTTTCCTACACCAAGTTCAACAAACCATAATTAGTCTATAAGATAGCCATAAGATCGGAGTTACAAGCCCTCCTTCTAGCACAAAAAATGTTAATAAGAAAACTTGATAACATCTCCAAAGCTATGTGGTTAACAAGAAATATTGTTAAAGCTTCAAAAGAAGATTTTTAGAAGTGATCACTCCCTTCGAAATCCCTTTGGATTGGGTTGACTTTGAAACATCGCTTTTGGAGGATGGTCTTATGAAAATAATAATGGTAGTTAATAATCCAATCAACCTTATTGAAACAAAGGTTAAGAAGAAAGCACCTCTTTCGAGAGCTCTTTCCCGAGTGATTCGTAAGAGGTTATTTATATCAGACTTCCATTTCTTTAAACTGTGTCGAAAGGGACATTCTACCTTTAAGGCGAAGTGTTTGCTTTCGACTTTGTTGTTTATAACCTTATGGGAAGAACTGCTTTGAAAGGGTTGTATGTATTATAGTGTGTGCAGCATTCGAAGGAATTCGCCCATATAGCGTCGCTTAATGTTTTGCATATTAGATCCCTTTCGAAACGTCCCTTTTGACCAAGTTGAAAAGGGTTTAGCTCTTTCGAAGCGGATCTAAATTACAATATTCAAGCTCTAGTTATATATGCAATGGGATATCATCTCGCATAATATAAGTTCCATGAACTTATTAAGATCGAAACATCATCAACATCTTTGTTTGTCATTAAATATCATCAAACATGATAATAATGTTATTCACATGCATATTATCCAAGTTAATCCCATGGCTTCGCACAAGACAAAACAGAATTAAGAAGATAAGCTAGTAGCTTGTGCATTTGATCATTAGACAAGCCAATGATTGAAATGACCTTCCCCCTGATCAAAATCTTTATTGTATCCATGCTCTTTCCATTTTAGAATTAATCCAAATTGTGTTTCAAGTAAGAGAGCTTTAACCCAAATTGATTTAGGGTTACTTTGATTTGATTTTTCTAAGAAATTGGAGAACGAGTTTAAGATTTCCAAAATCCGGTCCCCAAAATTGGACCCTAGGGTCGTATTTATAGATGCAGGTTGGCTCCCTTTCTTGCCCTTCCTCTCATTTTGATCAGAAGGTCTTCCTTCAATCTTTTGCATGCATCCTTTCGACATAGTCGAAAAGCCTCCCTTCAGCTTTCTACGCACCTACTTTCAATGTTGTCGAAAGGCTTTTCTTTTAACCTTCTATGTGTATTCTTTCGACATGGTCAAAAGGCCTTTTGCACGTTTTCTTTTGATGCTATCAAAGGGCTTCTCTCTTGACTTTTCCTATTCATTCATATGCCTCCATATTCTCATATCGGGCCTTCCGACTAAGTCGAAAGGATTTCTTTAATAACTTCCTGCTAGCGTTAAATCTTGAGAGCCACTTTTACGTTGCTTCTTACTGGGTTGCTTTCAACTCCATCGGAAGGGTCGTAGAAGTGCTCTTTGCTTCATGTTACTATACTATTGCAAGTGAGAAATGAGTTGAGCTTTCACTTTGCTTCGAAAGGAATAGAGAGTGACAACTGGGTCTTAGCGAAAGGACTCTTGACCATCATGTAGGTTTTTTGTCATACTTTCAAAGGGATCCAACCTTTTTGAAAGGCATATCCATGCTTTCGAAAAGTGTATTGGATTCAATTCTTCAAGTGGTAAATTGACAACTGCAAAACTCTCTATTTTAAAGGAATAGTTCATGTGCACAAGCCTCTCGTTCAACACCTTTGAAAGGTGTTCCGTACCCATTGCTCCTTTTCTTATATATGCAAATCCACCTGCATCGAAAATTCTTAATGAAGAGGAAGAGTAACCTTGCCTTCTTCCTCACCTCTTTTCGAAAGATTTTGTCCTATTTATCATTTATTGTGGCAACTGGTATTTGCAATTCCTTCGAAAGCCATCTCAGTGCCTTCGAAGCGCCCTTCTACGAACTTTGGTGAAACCCATGTCTTCAATTTTAGTAGAGCCGAGCACTTTTATAAGCCTTCTTTCTTACTTTGTTCTTAAGTGGATTTTATAACTAACATCTATCGTCGAAGTCCATGCTTGGATTAGTTATGCAATATGGTATGTAAGGGTACGATAGGCTATATCCAAGGAGCATTCAAGGATACTTTATGTACGGCTTTTTTGTTCGAGGTTTTGGCTCCCAAGCCATTTGTATTTCCACCAACCAAAGGTAACGAGCATAAGCTTCAGCCTTCAAAGAATAGGTCAACTCTTGATTGCTACAAGTGTGGGAAGAAGAGCCCATTTTGTTATACATATAGATAAAGAGAGGGAGGACTCATGGTGAGAATACCGATTGAAGAGGCACTGATGTTTGATGCAAAGATTGCACCAAGGATTTTCTACAGTTGTCATTAGCAATGTCATTTTGTTAGGGATTATCCTATGCTTCAGATAGGAAAACAACCTAAAGCTTTTGAACTTTCTTCTACACCTTTCACTTCGACATCTAAGAAGGGAAAGCAGATTCTTAAGGGTATACTATCAATTAAGAGTTTACCTATTCATGTTTGGTTTGATATTAGTGCTTTTTATAGTTTAATATCTCGTAACCTTGATTGTTTAGTCATGCTTGGAATGTTAGGGACATTTGGTACTGGTTGTTGTTGATTTGTGCTCAACCAGTTTATGAGTCGCTTACCTTTCTACATCATGGGGTAAGTAGACAGTAATTATGGGTACATTTAAATGAGCACCTTGTGAATTAAGTTTCATAATTTGACTAAAAGGCGTTCGATGATAATATTGGCCTAGAAGTTAAATTTAATAAAAGATGTTTACTATAATAAAATAAGGAAAGATAGAATGTTTTGGAAATAAAAATTTGTGAAAAGAATTTTATATAAAAAGGAGGTTTTATATAAGTGTGGTTTATAAAAATATGATTTGTAAAAGAAACGGATTTAAACAGAGAGTTTGAGAACTTAAATCATGATATTTTTGAAAATATTTTTCAGGATCTTGGAGAAAATAATAATATTATTATTTGAATGTACTCTCTAGATAAAGTTAGAAAAGTAGTTTCCCAGCTTTAAATGTAATCAAGTTATTTATTGTACCTTTTAATTTCGTTAGTGTTTGAATTGTAATATGCTACTATAATGATAAAGAGATTTCTTAGTTTGATTTTGACTTTATTTTTTCTCTTTTTCTTAAATAGGAGCTACAATTATCCTCAACTTCTCTTCCTCATAATTTATCATCAGGCGTTGATGTTATTAGAGAGAAGTTGTTGACAACAAGCGGAGGGATTGTTGTTAGTGATGTGGTTTTATTAGAACGCTTCGGCAGTAACGTCGAAGCTGTAAAATGGCACAAGAGGGATTTTTTTCAAAAAACCATCGCCAGCGGCCACAACTATCACATTGTCCACATTGAGGCTGAAAAAATAATAAAGATGAGATTATCACCACACTTAAATGAAAAGTGAAGACAAATCCCACAATCGACTTCGACCAAAAGATTTATGAACTTATTCCTCAAATAAGTAACTTGGAGTTGAAATTAAAAGATAGTCAGGCACGGTATGCCTCTCTGGAATTCATCACAGGGGACAAGACTTCGAGTATTGACTTGCCAGTCCCTCACTCTACCCCTACGATTACTAAATCCACCAGGTCGAAGCTTCTTGCAGCCAAAAAACTCCCTACTATGCTCAACCTTCCCCCAAGCTTAAACGAGAATGTCATAGGCAACTGGTGCAAGAGAGTCAAGTTTGAAATAGCCGAATATTTCAATGAGTAACAAAAGATAAAATAGTCTGAAACTATTAATGATTATGCCGCTAAGAGTCAAAAGCTCATGTGCGATATTTATCTCTTTCAAAAGCATGTTGCAGAATTTGAAAGTGACAACAAGACCCTTATGTTAGCGAATAGAGCTTCAATCATGCTCTAAAAACTAACATTGATGCCATTGATAATAAAGAAAAAGTAAGGAAGAAAGAGAAGAAACTCAAGGAAGTTCTCTGCGTGGCCATTCGCCATGTCGAAGACACTTCAGTCGCAGAGACTCTTAACAAGGCCGCTCAAGATTTGTAATTTATTTGTATGTCTGAATTGAATGAACTTGTTTTGTATATATATATATATATATGTATGTATGTAAAAAAATTCATAGACTTGTAAATTATCTCATGACTTATGTAAATTATATAAATTTGGAAAGTAGCACCTAATTTGCAATCATTTTCTGTGATGTCACTTTTAAAATGCCTTTGAATTGCTCATTCATTGATTTTTTGGACTCACTTAATCTTTTGTTATTCCTTTCTATTCTGATTTTCCTAAAAAACATGTAGCAAATAATATTTCAAATAGTTAGCTTGAAATCAATATATTTGTTTATATATGTCATTTGCTAAGATTAATGAATCATCCTGTTAATTGTATGAAAATTAGTTTATACTAAATGTTAAAATCTCATCTTTAACTATGGTGAGGGATGATCAAAAATTTAACTCCTTCTACTTGGACGGATTGTCCGAAATTTGTTGATAGAATATTATGCTTTATCATGTGGGTATAAATTTTGGAATGTATCCTTTACCTAATACAGAACCAAATCCAGAAATCAACGTTTCAAATTTTGAAGTAGTAACTCTCCGACCCATTCCTTAAAATTAATAGGATTTAAAAAGTTAGAAATCCGAAGTTCACATTGGGAAACTCTTAATAGCGATTTTTACGATAACATTCTTCGACCTAGATTCGAGCATTTATGATAAAAAAAGTAGGATTTCTATTATTGATATTCCATACCCAGATTGGGGTTCGAATAAGTAATTGTCTCGATAAACAAATTCAGGTAAATTAAGATAATCAGTGGTTAATAGAGACACGAAACCCAAATCCGTGTATTAAATAATAAAGCTCTAAAATAAATATCCCGAAACCCAGATTCGGGTATTAATTGGTGTCATTTAGATATGAATGACCCAAAAGTCAGACCTAGGTATTAATGGATGAAATTCTTATATAAGAGACCCGAAACCCAGATTCGGCTATTTGCAAGCAGAGCCTTGCTCTAATCCTTTGACATGTGAACACTTCAGGTCTTGATATAAGTAATTTGTCTAGTTGCTTCTTGCGCTTGGACGTCTCAGTCCATAATTTGAAATGCCACTTTCTCGAGCTCGAACATCTTAGTTCTTGATCTGATGAGCCTCTTTTCTGGCTTATTCATCTTAGTCTATTGTCGAATATGCCTCCCTTGGGGGTTGGACATCTTAGTCCATAGTTGAATGAGCCTCTCTTAGGGCTTGGACATCTTAGTCCATTATGATTGAGCCTCTTCTTTGGATTTGGACATCTTAGTCCATTGGTGCCCGGTGCTCTTGGTTAGCTCATCTTAGAGTCTGGAACTAAGGACTTACCCGACCATCATCCAAAAGGAGCCCTGCCCCTTTTGCGGCGTGAACAAGGGCTTGTTCGGTGCTTTACCATGGTCATCTTTAGGCGCTGATAAAGGCTAACTCCATCCTCCCTCTAGGAGGTGCCTTAACCTGGCCATAGCGTGGCGCAGATAAGGGCTAGTTCGGTGCTTTAACCTGGACATCTTATGGCGCGGCTAAAGTCTTACTCCATCCTCTCTCCAGGAGGTGCCTTGACCCGACGAGAGGTGCGACCAAGGGCTTGTCTGATGCTTTAACCTGGCCATCTTATGGTGCGGCGAAAGGCTTATCCGCCCTCCTTATAGGAGGTGCTCTGCCCTGGCCATCTCGGTGCGGACAGAGGCTTTTCTACCATCTTAGGTAGTATCCAAATATAAGGACCATTTCACTCCTAACCATGTAGATTTTAACTTTATAGAAAGTTTCTCTTTATTGACGTTATCACAAATTCTTTTTACAAACTCATGGATTTTTCCTTATCAAAAGAAGTTTATGATCATCCCCTCCAGGGCTATGCAGTGGTTGGTTTCAAGACCATTCATTATATCATAGTGGAATTAGGATCTTCTCAAATTCCTTTCATGTTTTGGTTTCTTTTTCTGTGATGGCCAATAGTTGAGCTCATCCTTTGTAAGCAAGTAGACATTCTCAATTGATGTTGTTAAGTTGCACCCTTTTGCAAGTCTAAACTTGAAGCTTGATTCTTGCAGATGGCTTCTTGACTTTTTGTTCCTTGGCCTTGTGTTCTCATGCCCCTCAATTGGTTTTCTTTTTAGCACTCTTTGTACATCTTGTGTAAGAAGTGTTCTCTTTACAATTGGTTGTTGCCATTTATTTGAAAAGGCGTTGTAATCAGTAATTATTTCTCTCTCATAGATTGTGCCTTTTGAATAATGTTGAATGGTTCTTCTCATCTGATTAAAGACATTGTCACTTCCATTTGTTCCCTTTTCGAGTGCAAAGATAGGGGAAGGTCAAACATGAAAAAGATTTAGACCCCATTTCCTAGGATCATAAGATTCTACTTTCTTCTTGTTTATAATTCTTAGGACTTCGAGCCGTAGTCTTTGCTCTTCATCTTGATTGGAGTTCTTGATAATTGTTTGGGGGATCCTTGTCAAATGTGGTTAAGAGGACCCATGTTCAGATCTCTTAATTCTTATAGTCATGATTCACCAATGCAGATAAACTTGAAGTAGTATTGATCCAAGTAGGGTTAGAGAACATCAGTGTTGGTGGTTTATCCAAGTCGGAGGTTCAAGCCCTCCTTCTAGCGCCAAAATTCTTAACAAGATTCCTTGTCAACACCCCAAAATGAAGCTAAGGAGAGTGAGTAATCCATTTATACAGGTAGTGTAGGAAAGAAGGTGTGAATCCTTTTTATCACTACCTTTAGATTAGGCGTTATTTAATGATATTTCCTCACGCAAGCAGTTCGACTGTGTCGAAAGTGTCAGATTATGGGTCAAGTGACCTTCCGATCCGGTTATGTAATTATTATATCTCCTTCGAAATCCTTTCTTTCAACTTAATTGATATACCAAGAGTTAAGTTTTCTTAGATAGGTTTCGACTGGATTGATGGTCTAAAGCTGTTGATTGGCTTGGATCTTTGTTATTAAGCAGGATGGGAGGTTTCAACCTTGTCGAATGCTTGGGAGCATATCTTTCTTGAGTTTAGGAGGGAAATCTTAACCTTTAGTAGATTTGAGATAGGTTTCGACCTTGTCGAAAGCCTTGGGTATAACTTCTTTAGGTTTGAATTTGTAATTCCAGGCCTAGATGCTTAGAGGATTAGACTCGGCCTTACCGAATGCTTTAGACAACAGAGTAGACAGTTTTGAATGGGTTACCGAAGTGATTGGAACTTGAAGACGTATCGACTGTGTCGATAGGAGCCTTTCGATGGAGGTGAAACCTAGAAAATAGAAATAAATCTATCAAAAGCTAAAATGAAGTAGTAAAATAGCATAAAATGATTGAAACTTCCCTTTCTCCAACTTCAAAGACTTTATTTATCTAAATTCCCAAATTGATTTCAAACTAGGTTACAATGCTTTGTTTAAGAGAAAACAAGTTTAGAATGAGAAAAATCGGATCCCCAAAACGTGACCCCTTGGGTCTTAATTATAGATTCGGCCTGACGCCTTTCGACCCTGATGCTTTCTACTAGTTCGGAAGGTGGCTGTTGAGAGACTTAAGCAAGTTGCCGCCTTTGTCGAAATGTGTGGCAGCACTTCTCATCTTTGAGTTGTCTTGAAAGTGCTTCTGACTCTGTCGTTAGCCTTTTCCTTTTGGTTTCGATGGTGTTGGTTATGCCCACGCTCTTGTTTTGATCTGATGCGGAATCCTCCTTGACCATGGTGGTTTCGATCGATTTGAAAGGCTTACCATTGCTTCCGAAGGGGTTGTTCTGGTCAATGATTCACTTTTGCGTAGTTCAAACAAAGGCAAAACCTTTGGTGTTAAAAGGTATGGCGCATATGCAAGTAGTTATTCCCCCTGTCATTGAAAGGTATTGCTTTGACATAGTCGAAAGGACTTCTTCGAAAGGGTTGTAAATGAATGCGGAAGTGTGCTTTCGACTCATTCATCTTCTTTGAAAGATTGAAACCCCCTAAAAAATGATAGAAGGGACCTTCCGACACCTCCAAAAGGTTTTGAGGCTTCTAAACTTTGATGGCAGCATCCCTTCGACTCCGTCGAAAGGTTTGGCTGAAGCCCTTCTTACTAGCTCTCTATTCAAAGAGGTCTCGACTTGGTCGAAATGTGAATTTTTAGAGTAACAGCATTCACCTCACAGCTAGGGTTTTCTACGGTATAATCTATCAGATCATTACAGTCCGGGTGTCTAAGTGATATTTTCCTATCCGGGCAAAATATCCTAGCATCGTATTTACTTAACCAATCCATGCCCAATACAATTCTGAACCCTGCAAAGTCAAATACGTGCAAACTACACACAAAGGTGTAACCTAGCAACTCAAACTCTAAGTGGTCACACTTCATCCCAAGGGTCGCATGCCATCCTATCGAATTTGCAACTCATAAGGAAGTTACTAAATATGTGGGTTCTAGGTTAAGTTTATCTACCAAACATTGAGATATAAAGGAATGTGATGCACCAGTATCAAATAAAATACTAACAGACATGCCAAAGATCTGAAGCGTACCACCAAAAACCACTTTACCTTTCTCTTGCACTATGGGCTTTGAACTAGCAGGTTCCAATGCAAACACCAGGGCTTTCTCTCATTTAGCTGGCTCTTTGCACTGGTTCTTGTAGTGTCCAATTTGATCATAATTAAAACACCTAATTCCTTTCTTCTCAGCAGCCTTCTTTCCCTTTCCTGTTCGACACTCATTAGCATAATGGCCCTTCTTATCACATTTATAGTAGACCGCTTCAGACTTTCCTTTCTTCACTTCTCCTCCTTTCTGAGCATTATTATTGTGGAAAATTTTCCCTTTTGGCCCTGTCCAACCTGCACCTCCTTCTCCTTCTTCTTCTCCATACATGCTGACATCTCCTCATGTTTCAACACCATTTCAACCACTACATCACATGGATCTCGTATGTGGGGTAAAGTAGCCCTAGCTAACTCCGGCTTCAAACCACTTTATAAAATTTTCAATCCTTTTCAACACAGTGTCAACAGTAGCATACCCATACTGGGCTAACTCTTCGAATCTAGTAGCATATTCCAGAAATGACATTTCTCCTTGTACCAGCTCAGCAAACTTCCTGACCAAGACTAATTGTGCCATTACTAACATAAACCTTTCTTGAAATCTGCTCCTATACACCGCCCATGTCATAGTCTCTTCATCCACACTAGTAGTTACAGTATTCCACCAAAATAGAGCAACTCCTTGAAGCTGTCTTGCAGGAAGTATCCTTTTCTGCTCGTCATTGCTTACGTTAGCATACTAATTTACTATTGGGGCCTCATGAATTCGTCCCGCATCATTTCCTCCAACAACTCCAACTGCGATCCAAACTGGCATCTGGTTTACGAAAAACTGATACATGGCTCCCATGTCCACTTGGGGAACCCCAGCACCAACATTCTCAGCCTGAGCCTGACCTTGACTTCTTCTAGCATCTTGTCGGGCATTTCCATTTGTGGTGGTGTTGTCTCCTCCTTGGTTAACTCTGCCTCTTCTTCCATCCATATATGTATTCAAGCTTCGTGAGATACAGAAGAATAGCCTAACAAAGATAGGAGTCTAGTGATAAAGCGTATACTTATTGTTTGCGCCAAAATTGGTCACAAACCCCGAATGTTGTGAAAGCACCAGTGTATGGATATAAATCAACAATATTCACAAACAAATCTCAAATCTAAGCAAACAGAGTATCACAATTAAGAAATAATGAACATAAACGCGAGATTTATAGTGGTTCGGCGATCTTGCCTACGTCCACTCTGAAGTTGATGATTTTATTGATGTTCTCTTGATGATTACAATTTATTCTGATGTAGTACCACTGATTATATGATTACAATCTGAATCTAAGGAAGCAGTGGTGTTCTGGAGTAAATCTGGCAGAATCTGGGCGCTCTTCAGTACTTCGAATTCTCCGACCCCTTTTCTGAATGACCAGGGGCTCTATTTATAGGTGTAGGAGGCTGATATTTCGCCTAAAATGAGGGGAGACCAGTTCTGGCACGTGAGGGGGCCCACATGCCCGCTCTTTGGAAATCCGGGCCCACTTTGGGATCGATTCGACCCTTGCTTCGAATTGATCAAGATTTGCTCCGATTGAGCTGAAATTTGGCATGGACATTCCTTAGGTTGCCAGTTAGCTCCTGTCCAAATTTCGTAGCATTTGGACTTGTAGATCTCAAGTTATGATCGATTCAAGTTTGCATTTCTGGCTGATGTGCTTCGTTCGAATCGATCCCTTTCGACTTGATAGGGTCGAATCGATATGCTTGTATGTGAGGATGTTGACGTGGCGCGCATCTCTCGTATCGATCTACTTTTCTCGTCGAGTTGACTGGGTCGAATCCACGTCCTTAGCTGCTTGTGACTTGGTCGATGTAAAGTAGTCGATTCGAAGTACATGGATTCGAACGTATGCTCGTTCGAATCGATCACGCTATATCTTCCCCACTCGATTCGAATGACGCTTTGCTCGTATCGATAGCGACATGCTTCAATCGATTCGAAGTCAATCGCAGTTAGATGGATTCGAGGGGAGGCACCTATGCATGGATTCGAAGCAGAGCGTTTTGTTGGATTCGAACTGGAGCTCGATGCCGATGGATTCGAACCAAAGCCTCGAGGATGGATTCAAAGCAATGGGTGTTTTATGGATTCGAAGCATGGTCTTCTTCTGATCGATTCGAGCCTGTACTATTCTCGAGGGATTCGAACTCAAGGCTGGGCTTATGGATTCGAAGTAAGTTGACTTCCCATGGATTCGAGGCAATATACGTTTGATGGATTCGAATATAGGCTTCGCCTATGGATTCGAACTAGGGATGGTCTACTCCATCTTTTGTCGACGATATCTTGAGCGTACGAACTCGGATTGACTTCAAACTTGGAACGTTGGTTTGCATGGCTTTACTTGTCATGTCTTATCAATTGTAGCCCGATCCGGACTCGGACAAAATTCATCGATATCCATGGTGAACTTGTGATGTAACCGTCCTACAGGATGGACTGTCATTGATTTCTAGTCAATTTTTTGGTGTCACGGCCTTGCCAAAAGGCGGGATAACATTTGCCCCCAAAAACATGCCTTGCGATAGGAAGGTGTGTTTTGTAGTTTCATAAGTTGGATGTTCATATCCTGCTGATGACCTGCAAAGACATTGATAGTTTTATTTGACCTTAAATGACGACCGTTCGCGATCTAGCCATTTTGAGGTGGAATGCGACCGTTCGCGATCTAGTATTTTTTGTACGGCCCCAAATGACGACCGTTCGTGATCAAGCCATTTGAGGTGAGGGGTGCCGTTCGAGGCGAGTTGCGTGTTTGCGCCAAAATTGGTCACAAACCCCGAATGTTGTGAAAGCACCAGTGTATGGATATAAATCAACAATATTCACACACAAATCTCAAATCTAAGCAAACAGAGTATCACAATTCAGAAATAATGAACATAAACGCGAGATTTATAGTGGTTCGGCGATCTTGCCTACGCCCACTCTGAAGTTGATGATTTTATTGATGTTCTCTTGATGATTACAATTTATTCTGATGTAGTACCACTGATTATATGATTACAATCTGAATCTAAGGAAGCAGTGGTGTTCTGGAGTAAATCTGGCAGAATCTGGGCGCTCTTCAGTACTTAGAATTCTCCGACCCCTTTTCTGAATGACCAGGGGCTCTATTTATAGGTGTAGGAGGCTGATATTTCGCCTAAAATGAGGGGAGACCAGTTCTGGCACGTGAGGGGGCCCACATGCCCGCTCTTTGGAAATCCGGGCCCACTTTGGGATCGATTCGACCCTTGCTTCGAATCGATAAAGATTTGCTCCGATTGAGCTGAAATTTGGCATGGACATTCCTTAGGTTGCCAGTTAGCTCCTGTCCAAATTTCGTAGCATTTGGACTTGTAGATCTCAAGTTATGATCGATTCAAGTTTGCATTTCTGGCTGATGTGCTTCGTTCGAATCGATCCCTTTCGACTTGATAGGGTCGAATCGATATGCTTGTATGTGAGGATGTTGACGTGGCGCGCATCTCTCGTATCGATCTACTTTTCTCGCCGAGTTGACTGGGTCGAATCCACATCCTTAGCTGCTTGTGACTTGGTCGATGTAAAGTAGTCGATTCGAAGTACATGGATTCGAACGTATGCTCGTTCGAATCGATCACGCTATATCTTCCCCACTCGATTCGAATGACGCTTTGCTCGTATCGATAGCGACATGCTTCAATCGATTCGAAGTCAATTGCAGTTAGATGGATTCGAGGGGAGGCACCTATGCATGGATTCGAAGCAGAGCGTTTTGTTGGATTCGAAATGGAGCTCGATGCCGATGGATTCGAACCAAAGCCTCGAGGATGGATTCAAAGCAATGGGTGTTTTATGGATTCGAAGCATGGTCTTCTTCTGATCGATTCGAGCCTGTACTATTCTCGAGGGATTCGAACTCAAGGCTGGGCTTATGGATTCGAAGTAAGTTGACTTCCCATGGATTCGAGGCAATATACGTTTGATGGATTCGAATATAGGCTTCGCCTATGGATTCGAACTAGGGATGGTCTACTCCATCTTTTGTCGACGATATCTTGAGCGTACGAACTCGGATTGACTTCAAACTTGGAACGTTGGTTTGCATGGCTTTACTTGTCATGTCTTATCAATTGTAGCCCGATCCGGACTCGGACAAAATTCATCGATATCCATGGTGAACTTGTGATGTAACCGTCCTACAGGATGGACTTTCATTGATTTCTAGTCAATTTTTTGGTGTCACGGCCTTGCCAAAAGGCGGGATAACACTTATATATAACAAATACAAGTAAGTTACCATAGTATTATCCCATAACCCGATCTTAACTCAACTTCCTAGGGATTATGTTTTCAAAATTCATTTTCGGTTAAAGTATTTCATAAACCTATGCACTAATACCAAGTTGTAACATCCTCTATCTAGAGGCCTAAAGCTAAGCGCTACAGATGCTGCAATCATCTAAAGTATTAACTTCTGGCGACTAAATACGGCTATGTGAATGGCATCTATAATATTAGAAGCACTTGAATATGAAACAAATCACAAATTTCAAAAAAAAAAATTCCATTACGTTTCAGAACATATGTTCCGAATTCATATCACATAATCCTAATATATTTCCCAAGCAATGTTAAAATATACTTATTACAAAATACCCCAAGAACAACATATGAAGATGCCCCATTAGATGATCAGAGTCATATAGTCATAACTGACTTAGTACATACACAGTTGAATAAATAATAAAACAAAGAACAACTCCTAAATAGCTATCAATTAGCCTCCTGGACGCCTCTGGTAGCTTTATTCATCATCCGACTAAAACCTAAAAGAACCTCAACCCTCAGCCCACTCAAATAAATTTTGAGCACCCGAGAGTTTAAGTGGAAAACATAAACTTCAAGTCAGACATAAAGCCGGGTGTGAATAATAATGTACATCTCGGTTAATTGATATTAAGTGAGACCACGTCGCTTAGCGAAACGGGTTTCCCCTCACATATATCCTTTTAAAACATATATTTTGCAAACCTTTATCCTGCAATGAAAACTGGTTAAAACTGTAAAGCATCATTATGTAAATATACATATCAGGTAACAAAAGGACTATCTGCCTTAACAATATAGTTTTATTTGTCTTACTATTAACCTTTGGATGACTCGGGCCTACCAGACAAAAACAAAATAATCTAACATCTGTTAGACATTCTTCTTCTGGACTATATGTCCTTAACTGTATGTTAAAAAATTTCTTCTGGACGGTCTTTCCCTAACTTAACATCTCCCAAGGTCACCTGATCCTAATAGTTTTGCGGGCTAACCAATAACCTATCTGTATACAATCATATATTCTCTTTTGTGTGTAATCATATTTTTAGTCTCACCAATCACAAACCCCTACACACTGGATTTTTGGACTAAATTAGTTGGGGCCAACAGCTAAAGTATAGGGCGTGACCCTATACTAGTCCCATCTGGTATTTAAATATTTGAGTCATTTTACTTAGGGACACCCTCCCATAATTTTCCTTGAAAACCCTTACATATGAAATTGATTTAAAACCATTTAAACCAAACTTAAACAAGGAAAACATTCATACTCTATACTTTACACAAAATTATCTTGCCATGTTATATATATATACACTTTACTCAAATCTTTGTTGATGAAAACCTTTAAACATTTGAAAGTATCCCTTTCGATCCTATTAAAAGTACCCCTTTCAAAACCATATAAAAACCCTTTCTTTCTTTTAAGCCAAAAGGCCAAATCTTCCCTTCGAAACCATGCATATAGACCTTTAGAAACCATTGGGTAACCACCCCTTCGAAATCATTCTTTCAAAGCCTTTCGAAAACATAGGGGAACATCCCATCGAAACATTTCATTAAAACCTTTTGAAGGCATTCAAACCTTAAACCCCTTCGAAAGCATTTGGGTTCAATTTTAAAACATGTGAAAAACACCTTTCGAAATCATTCAACATTGAACTAGTCGAAACCTTTGGTTTATTCTTTAAAAAATCACTAAGCGTCACAGCAATAGAGTCGAAAGCATAACCTTTCGAAAGCTATAATTTATAGAGGGAAGTGATGGTGTCGAAACCATCCCTTCGAAAGCATTAGAGATGCAACAGGATTTTTGTAAAAAAAAATAACCCCATCGAAAGCTTTGTTTCGAAAGGTATAAGGCGGTAGTAAAGGATTCGACATGGTCGGAAGGTATTATTTAAAGACAAGGGTGCAACTATTTTGAAACCCTTTAAAACCATTGACTTAGTTGGAAGCAGACTTAGTCGAAAGCTATTTCTTAGAATAAAGGCGCAACCTTAAAACCTTTCTTTATATCAATTGACCTAGTTGGAAGCCCACTAAGTCGAAAGCTACTTGGTCGAAAGCAAGCATGCGCTCTCATTTAAAACAAAGAGGCGCTTATACCCTTTCGTAACGCCTTGGTTTTGACTCTTACCTCCCGCCTTTGTCCATGTCATTGTGAACCAAGGCATTGATACTATGTGCATTGTTTTAAAGAAGGATGGAGAGGGTCTTAGTTGAAAGCTACCTGGATGAAACCAAAAGAGGCGAAACATGCTTTTGGCATGAATTTCTAATTTAAACCCTTTTTAAGTAAACCTTTTAACTAACCTACCTTGTTTGTCAAACACTTATTGGTTGCTTATTTTTCTTTTCTAAAAGTACTGCTAAAATTTCAAAATTAATTAATTAAATCCCTTGCAAAATAGCTCTTCTCCTTGATTAAATATATAAAACATTTATGTCCCATACCTTAAATAATTTTATATATTAATCAAAACGCTTTGGAAAATCCTACAAAAATTCTAGAAAATCTCTTTTAATATATTTCCTAATATATAAAAAAAATTCAGGTCCAAATAATTATAATTTACCCGTAAATAATTTGTACCCAATAAATCATTTTCTTAACCAGAAAATTAATATAAAATCCACATTAATTCAAAAAATTATGAAAATTGTAACCCTTCTCTAGAATAACATTTCTGGTCTATACCTAAAATCGCAAGGCATTTGGATGTCATTAAATAGGGTTTTCATATCAAACATATCATAAAAATCAATATAAATATGCATAAATCATCAACAAGTATATGTATAAACATTTTGCTCCTCTAAAACATGGCTAAATCATGCAAGATAAATTTGGATTTCATCTAAAACCAAAAACATATAGAAATATGAGAGGTAGTCATTATTCACCTTAGCTTTTTAATTAGGATGCGAGATTTGATCTTGATTATGTTGACTTACTTATTCCTCATGAAATTCCTAGCTTTATCTTCTCTCGAGATAGAAAATTATGGTCGGCCTTAGAATATTTTTGCTTGATAAAATGCAATAAACGTGTGTATGGTTTCCTAAGGGTTTAGTGTATGTTAACCCTCTTTCAGTTCATAACCTAATGAGTTAAAGGCGCGACCGACTCAAGACAAAGACCGACCTAATAGATCTGACTTAAGGCAACATACAACCTAAGCTACAGGTCCGACTTAACAGTAGCCGACTCAAGGAAGGCTCCGACTAAAGGAAGGCTCCGACTTAAAAAGGTCTCCGGCTTAACAAGCCACGACCTAAGAAAGCTCTGACCCAACAGCTGTCGATCTAACTACTGAGAAGAGCTGCCGACTTAAGATGTGTGCCGACCTAGGAGCCTACCGACTTAAGGAAGCCAAACGATTTAACAAACTGCGAGTTAGCAAGGGCTTCCGAGTTAAAAATTGCCGACTTAAGATTGCGAGTCAACTCTGCTCCGATCTAAAAAAGTCTTCGACTTAAAGACCTACGACCTATCTCTTAAGTCGTCGCCGACCTACGACTTATACTGAGTCGTATGTAATCTCAGAACACCTTACATCTTTACCTCGTCACCGACTTACCTTAAGTCTTCGACGACTTAGGACTTAAGCATAAAACCAGAAAAGGAGGCGAACTACTATGGAAGTGTTGATGAGCCGGCTGCGACCTATCATAAGTCGGCCGCGACTTATACTAAGTCGGCGATGACTTAGGACTTAGGAAAATTTCCAGAGTCCAAATCAGCTCCTATAAATACCCCACCACTTCCAACATGAAGAGGACTTTTTGCAATTCATTTCTTCAAGCGTCCATACTTTGCTGCACTGAAAATTCACTCAACAAGTAAAGATCTTCCAACACTCAAGGCACTACAACAAGCTTCGTGAAGGACTTCATTCATCCGATACGGATTTAGCAAGATTCATCACCGAAGATTGAGCTAGTAGTCTAGATTGTTGCATGATCAAGTTATATTGTATTTGACAAGTGATTTGTATTGATTTGTAACCGAATCAGCAATAAAAGATTATAAAGTGGACGTAGGCTCAATTACGGGCCGAACCACTATAAACCTGTTGTTCATTTACTGCTTTTCTGCTATTTTTAGCTTATATTCTGTTCCCGTACCAATGGGTGGTGCTTTCACGATTCTATTACACACACCGGGTGTTAGCGTTCACTTTTGATCGTTAACATTTTATAAGTTCTATCATTTACCTATTTTACCCCTTTCTTATTTCCAAATACTAATTTCCATTTTATTTCCTTAGTTCATTTTACATATAGGCACGACTACCCTTGGTTAAATCAAATCTCAATCCCCAATCAACATATAATTTTATTTAATTTAGCTAATTAAATATCTTAAATAATGTAAGAAAAAAATGGGATGTTACATGGGTTTTATGGAGGTTGTAGACATCGATTTGGAAATTGGACATTGGAATTGGATTTAGCAAGTCATTTGGCATCTCAGCGCAAATTTTGGCACAGACCGATGGAAGTTTGAGTCGCGCGACTTGATGGGGTTGGCGATGTGGAGAAGTAGGTCGCGATGTGTTGGAAGCGGCTGAGCTGGAAGTCATTGTGTCGTGTAAATGAAGGTCGGCGGGGGAAGTTCAAAGGTAGATTCGTTTCAGAGGATCGTCGATTGGAGGGAGGTGCGTGGTGCATGGTCGTGCACCATAATGGCGTGCATAGGGGATGAATCAGGGAAGATGGAGAATGGGGTTAATTTTGTAAATAATTACGGAATTTTGTTATTGATTTACTAATTATAAATTTAATTATCGAAAATTAATTTTTTTTATAACTTTTGCATATGAGGTCCAATCGAGGCGTCAATTTTTGCGTTGCGCTCGTAACGACAAAAGCTTCACGATGAAACTGCTTTGGACGAATTTGGGGACAGTTGAAATTTTGGCTAAAATCAAAAGTCGTCAGATTTTAGTTCAAAACCGGAATGACTCGACGACAACAGAAAATTTTGATGTATTAAACTCACCTATTTGGTTAACTATTATGATATATTGTTGATAAAAATTGTTGGATGATTGTTTGAATGAATTACTATATTTTTATTAGTTGGATTAAATATTCCTTCCTATTGGAGCAAATGAGACCCGGTTGCGTTCCCATGTAAGAGCGGATGACACTTTGTATATGAATCCTGCATCGAAGCGGTTGATTTATATTCTATGGTTATATAACATTTGTGATGTAGGAGGACATGTTAGAGGGATCCGGCGGGATTCCTCGCTATTGTTGAATTGTTTCAATAATATTTATTTTGTTTGGATTTTTGAAAAAATGATACTGATTATGGACATTATAGTTATAACATTGGTATGCATTTGGAAAACTAAAACCCTGTAGTGATAGAAAATCAGTATCAATATTGGTTAAGCACTGGTTTGCCATTAGCCTTAAATTAGTAATTTGAAATACTATCAATCGCCAATTTAATTGGAATTGAGTTTCAAGACAGTAAATGATTTTTAAATCCAAAATTGAGTTTCAGAAAAATATTGTTTAAGTTATTTAACGATAAATATTATTTTAAAGATTATTTAATTTTACTAATATTGTTTAAAGCTATTTAATTGTATTAATAATGTTTTAAAGATTATTTAATTAAATTTATATTGTCATAAATTTATTTAATTATAGTAATATTATTTTAAGATTATTTAATTATATTAATATTGTTTTAAAACTATTGATTTGTATTAAATATTGTTTTAAAGAATTTATCAAAATATTAAAAGGTAATTACTTTAAGTATAATTATGTTTTGAAATTAATAGTACGGATTATTAATAAGGTTTTGAAAATAAATTAATATTATTCATAAAAATGGTAAAGATTAATTATTATTGTTTGTTTAACAATATTTTGAAATTATTAATTATTAAGACGTTTTAAAGTTAATAATTTTTATTTATTTATAATGTTTATTATTTTAATAATTATTATTGTATAATGGTGTTTTGTAGTAAAATACTTTTAATTATTTGTAAATGTTTCTGAGAACCATGAATAGAGTTGAAAGACTTGGATTTTATAAAATTGTTAGAAGACTTAAGGGAAGATTATTTACCGGGTTAAAGAGTTTATAAATGGTTAGATATTTATAAACGAATTTTAGAAACGGTTTATAGATTTATAAAAGGAGTTTTATAAATGTTTTTATGGATTTATAATCGCTTTATAAATGATTTTAAAAATGTACAAAAATAATTTATAAGCGATTGAAATGTATAAAAGAATTTTATAAATGGTCCGAAAGATTTATAAAATGAATTATAAATGTTTTTAGAGAATTATAAGGAGTTTTATAAATGATTTTTGATCAAATAAAAAGAAAGTCTTCCCCAGTTTTATGAATATACTTGTACTGTTGAGATAAGTATATGAATATTTTCTAAGTATTGAAATGTAGGGACTTTCGGTTATACCTTTGTAAAAGATTTTTTTTACAAGTAAATTACAAAGTGATTTTTGACGAATGAAAGATTATTAAAAGAAGTTGGTGATTGCTTATAAGCTTAACCAATGTTTGTTTTCCCTATGAATAAATCCATTATTGAATATTTGTTATTCGATAGTTAAATAACCAATCATCGATATTAGACCCAAACGTAACTTCGGAAATATCCAGGAGAAACACATGAGTTTTATGGCATAGTCATCTCCGGTGATGTTGTGCTGTGTTTTTGTTTCGTTCTCCTATGTGATAAGGAAATCTGTCCCCTAACGGTTAGGAGGTGATCTCCGATCTTATCTTTGACTGTTTGTTTCCTAAAGAACCGAGGTTAAGTTTACCGGGAATTATCAAAAAGTTGGTTTAAAGAGACGGGGATCAGGTATGTTATCCGAAATCCACTTTGATGTAACTTAAGCATTTCGAAGTGAAGACATATTGAAGATGATAGAATTGAAGACGGAGCTCTCAAGTGTTTTGTTCAGTCCTAGAGCGGACTTAAATGGATGAATGTTGGTATTACAGTGTTGCCTAGAGGACAGTATTAGCATTCCTAGTGGGAAGTGCTATATAAATGTAAAACGTAGCCTCATGCCTCATCAACCGGGAATGACTAAAACATGGGAGATGCAGCAGGGATAAGTGGGTCTCTCCTAAGTAGGGTATGATCATCCCTATATAGAGTCGCTATTATCCCTCAATTGTATGCTTCGGGGCCAATTAACGGAGCGATGATCATATTCGGTACTATCTAGTGAGGGTTAGGCCAGTTCTGTGTTGGCAGGAGACCTAGGCAAGGTACTAGTTGTTATTTTATCTAGAGATTTACCGTAACGGGCGGTACCCCAATAGCCCAGTCATTGTATGGAATCCATTCTCCAATAAACGCCGTACGCACTTAGTTGTGGCCAACTATAATGAAATGTTAGATGCAAGAATTTCAGCTATATTCATATTTTACTTTGACCTCTAGACGTTATTATAATACAAATGGATTTTCTATAGAAAATGTTTTGTTCATCGTAAGGTAAAAACCCATCCGAGTTTATGTGCGTCCTGGCCTTAGAAGATACTTTTGATTTCAAAGATTTTTATATAACTTTAAAATAAAGTTGGGTGTGTTTTTACTGACTCGGGTGTTATTCTATTATAATTCTCGGGTCAGATCGAGAATATTTACATATTTTAGCTGGAAGCCTTGGGTCTACAGAAGATGATTTGGAGGCCTAGAGATGTATTCACGTGTGTGGATATTTTTCGCTGTGTTCATTGTCATATTTATTAGCAATTGTAAGTACAGGCTTTTATTACTGACCTGGCTAAAATAGGTTAGTATACTCCGATTGATGTTTGTATAAACATATATCAAAGTTTATTTTGTGTAAAGATTTGTTGTATATTATAGATTATTTTTTCCGTTGTGAAATTCTGTGTTATTTAGTTTTCTTCTTGTCTTCTTCTTTCTTTCTTTTTCCTAACAATCGGGTTTTTCGGCATTCAATTGCTCGATATGCAATACAGTGGACGTATTAGTTTCAATTTTTGACGATCGAAAAACCCAGGTCTTTACGTTTGGTATGAGAGCTGAAGGTTAAGCGAGAACCTTGGCTTTGGTGGGGTACACATTGGAGATGGGGTCAGTAGCACCGTAGAATGAATTTGAGTGTATATATATGAGCGCATATTTGCTAGTGATATAAAAAAGATTGTTTTATATTATGTTGATTGGTCAGTTGAGTGGCTTATTGATTCTAGTCAATACGAGTAATTAACGTCATTTATAGGTGTTAAGAAGATTTCTTATCAACACCCAAAGTTATTCCAAGAAGAATGGTTAAACTTCTTTGAATGTAGGGCATGATACCTGTTAACCCTCTTTCAGTTCATAACCTAATGAGTTAAAGGCGCCACCGACTCAAGACAAAGACCGACCTAACAAATCTGATTTAAAGCAACATGCGACCTAAGCTACAGGACCGACTTAACAGTAGCCGACTCAAGGAAGGCTCCGACTTAAGAAAGGTCTCCGGTATAACAAGCCACGACCTAAGAAAGCTCTGATCCAACAGTTGCCGATCCAACTACTGAAAAAAGACGCCGACTTAAGACATGTGCCGACTCAACAGGTCACGACTTAAGGTAATTTGTGGCTCAAGGGCTGAGACCGAGTTAAGAAGGATTCCGAGTTATGTAATGCTCCGACATAACAGTGTACGAGTTAAGGAGTAGTTTGACTTAACCGGTTAGCAAGTTACGAAGGCCTCCGACTTAGCAGTTCGCGAGATAAGGAGGGGCTCCGACCTAAAGAAGTCCTCGACTTAAAGGCCTACGACCTATCTCTTAAGTCGTCGCCGACCTACGACTTATACTGAGTCGTATGTAATCTCAGAACACCTTACATCTTTACCTCGTCACCGACTTACCTTAGATCTTCGACGACTTAGGACTTGAGCATAAAACCAGAAAAGGAGACGAACTACTGGGGAAGTGCTGATGAGCCGGCTGCGACCTACCAT
The DNA here is from genome assembly GCA_030737815.1 of Allium fistulosum. NCBI lineage: Eukaryota > Viridiplantae > Streptophyta > Magnoliopsida > Asparagales > Amaryllidaceae > Allium > Allium fistulosum. The sequence goes on along the minus strand of CM060907.1, from coordinate 413,905,604 downwards.
AAGTCGGCCGCGACCTATACTAAGTCGGCGACGACTTAGGACTTAGGGAAATTTCCAGAGTCCAAATCAGCTCCTATAAATACCCCACCACTTCCAACATGAAGGGGACTTTTGGCAAATCATTTCTACAGCGCTGTTACTCCGTCAAACTCTTCATTCATTCAGCAATCAAGGATCCTTCAAGCATTCGTGACACTACAACAAGCTTCGAGAGAAATTCCTTACATCCGACATGGATTCATCGAGTTTCACCGTCGAAGATTGAGCTAATAGTCAAGATTGTTTTTTGTGATCGAATTGTACTGTTTCTTGAAGAGATTTGTATCAAATTGTAACCGAATCAGCAATAAGAGACTATAAAGTGGACGTAGGCTCAATTACGGGCCGAACCACTATAAATCTGTTGTTCATTTACTGCATTTCTGCTATTTTCCTGCTTGATTTCTGTTCCCGTCACACGGGTGGTGCTTTCACAATCCTATTACACACACCGGGTGTTAGCGTTCACTTTTTACCGTTAACATTTTGGTGCTTTCACTGAGAACCCAACTCAGGCTACCACTCACCATTGCTTCTCAGAAGTTTGCTGAAAGAATTTCCCACAAAACCAGAAGTTTATCAGACATAATGGCTCCTGGAAGGAAACGAAAGTCTGTCAGAACTGATGACGACCGTGATAATACTGCCACTTCTCTCTCTCCAAATCAGGCAGCTCCAAGCGTCGGTGTTACGCGACAGGAGTTAGATGCTGCTGTATCCGGACTATACCAACAGATTGAAACTCAGAATAACCTGATGATGGAAAGGCTGAATGCTCTATTTGGTACGAGTCAAAGACCAGTAAATGATGAGGGAAACTTTGCTAATGCTGCTCCCAATTCCGAGGGAAGAAATATTCCTCACAGGGGATCAGGTGCTGCCGAAGGGGCACCCCTCCAGGCCGAAGGATCCAGGCCATCACCAGTTCTTCATGAGCATTTACCTGGACAAACCCCCGAAAAAATGGCCGAGGTCTATTCTGCGAAATCTCTGAACAATGAGGAATATCTTTCTGGCATGATCAAGCAAATAATGAAAGAGAGCATGCAACGAGATGAAGACGAAAGCGAATGGGGATTCGCACCAAGTAGAACTCTGTTTACCGAGAAGATTCTGAAGGCTGAATTTCCTAGAAAATTTGTTCCCCCCACCATTCCTGCTTATCGGGGAACAAGTGATCCAAATCAGTTTTTGTATAAATACGATTGGCATATGACCGGCGCAAGAGCAACTGACGAAATAAAGTGCCGATATTTCCCAGTTTATTTAGAAGGAGTGGCACTTCTCTGGTTCACCAAGCTTCCTGTCCGATCTGTAGATCAGTTTTCTGATCTGATCCGAAAATTCAAAGAGCAATTCAGGCTATACGCTTCAAAGGCAAAAGATATAATGTCACTATCCAGTCTTGAACAGAATCCGGGAGAGCCTATTAAGTCATTCTTGAACCGCTTCAACTTAGCTCTGGCAGAAGTCGATAATGCAGAGCCACGAATGATCTTTACCTATTTGATGCGTGCTATTGACAAATCGAGCGAATTTGGAAAATGGCTGAAAATGAAGGAACCAAATTCGCTCGAGAAATTCTACAAAAAGGCTGACGAATTTATACGCTTAGAGAATCTTTCCGCACCAGCTAAAGTTGTGACAACGGTGGCGGAAAATAATGCTACTACTCAAAGCAAGAAAGAACCGGCAGATCAGAAAAGGGAAAGTAATGGTGGGAAAAGGCAGAAAGACTTCAAAAAGCCCCGCTTCCTTAAACCTTCAGACTTTACTCCTCTGACCGATACCCCGGAAAATATCTTCATCGCCACTAAGGATGCTGTTGAATTTCCAAAACCACCGGCCGTGAAAGTTGGGAAGAATGCTGTTCAAAGCGGAAGATTTTGCAAGTTTCACAACCAACCAGGGCATGATACCAATGAGTGCCGCCATTTGAAAAGTCTGATTGAAGAATTGCTAAGAGAGAATAAGTTGCAGCAATACGTCAAGAGGAATAGAAAGGACCCATCTTCATCCAGCCAAGGGCAGTTACCTCCAACTAATTCATCTGATTCAGGAGAGAGGCCTGCTGGAAAGGAAAGACCTGTTATTAATGTGATCACAGGGGGACCTCACCCGGCTGGCAGGAGTTGGGGTGAAATGGAAAGGTATGCAAAAGCTTTGAAGTATGCACCAACCGAAGAAAGTGTCTTAATCCTGGAAGATGCTTCACCTCTAAAACAGCAAAAGACTTTCCATGATGATATTATGTTCAGAGCCAGGGATTCTGTTAATGTGGAAGCTCCTACCGAGGACCCTTTGGTTGTCTCTGTCGGTATTGGGCCGGCTATTGTCAGAAGAGTGTTAGTTGATAGTGGTGCCTCATGCAACATCCTCTTTAAAAGGACATTTGACCAAATGAAAATTCCGATGACTGATGTACATGCTTCTTCACACAAGATTGCCGGATTTACTGGAGAGCTGAAACAGCCGATTGGAACAGTGGACTTGTTTGTTGAAATGGGCGAAGGACACAAGAAATTGGTTCGGAAGCAAACTTTTGTAATTGTTGATGGATTCTCCGCCTATAACACTTTCTTGGGCCGGCCTACTCTTGCTGCTTTCAGGGCCGTCCTCGCTCCTTGGTGCTTAACAATGAAATTTCCTACTGATAATGGGATTGCTGTTATTAAAGGAGATCAAAACGCAGGACGAGAATGTTATCTTGTAGAACTCCGAGAGGCCAAGAGAAAAGAAATGGGGAAAGATGCGGCAGCTCCGCTCCGCATCAAGGAACCGACCCTGTAGCAACTACGGAGCGGCCCCTGTACTGGCGAACACAGCAATGCAAGAAAAGAAATGGATCCCAGGAAAGCCAGTACAGGGGAGAATAGAGTGGTACCCGTGGAGGTAACGGTACCAGTATCTGTAGACCCGAAAGACCCGAACAAAGTACTCAATGTGGGTTCACAGCTAAGTATAATAGTTCAAAACACACTGATATCATTCTTAAAAGCCAATCTAGATGTGTTCGCTTGGTGCCACGCTGATATGTGTGGGATCTCCCCGGAAGTTGCTGTGCATACTCTGAACATAGATCCGAGATTCACACCAGTGAAACAGAAGAGAAGAACTCAAGGCCCAGAAAGATCGACAGCACTAAAGGAAGAGGTTGATCGGCTCATGGAGAACGGCTTTATCAGAAACTCCACTTATCCAAATTGGGTTTCAAATCCAGTATTGGTCAAAAAGGAAAATGGGAAGTGGAGAGTGTGCATAGATTTCTCAGATCTAAACAAAGCATGTCCCAAAGATTGCTTCCCGCTGCCCAGAATTGATCAATTGGTGGATGGAACAGCTGGGCATGAGTTATTATCGTTTATGGATGCTTACTCCGGATACAATCAGATTATGATGCATGAGCCAGATCAGGAAGACACAAGCTTTATTACCGATGTGGGTCTCTATTGCTACAAAGTTATGCCTTTCGGATTGAAAAATGCTGGGGCAACCTACCAAAGACTCGTCAATGCAATGTTCAAGCCTCAGATTGGTGGAACCATGGAAGTTTATGTCGACGATATGTTGGTAAAATCAAAGAAACCTGTAGATCACATGGGACACTTGGAGGAGATTTTTACGATTCTTCGAAAATATGGAATGAAGCTCAACCCATTGAAGTGTTCATTCGGGGTAGAGTCTGGGAAATTCCTGGGTTACATCGTAAGCGCGAGGGGTATTGAGGCCAATCCTGCTCAAATCACAGCTCTGAGAGAAATTAAAGCCCCTAGAACAAAGAGAGAACTGCAAAGTCTCAATGGAAAAGTCGCTGCTCTGAGTCGCTTCATTTCCAAAGCCACAGACAAATGTATTCCCTTCTTTGACGCTTTAAAGAAAGGCACTTCTCTCTCTCCAAATCAGGCAGCTCCAAGCGTCGGTGTTACGCGACAGGAGTTAGATGCTGCTGTATCCGGACTATACCAGCAGATTGAAACTCAGAATAACCTGATGATGGAAAGGCTGAATGCTCTATTTGGTACGAGTCAAAGACCAGTAAATGATGAGGGAAACTTTGCTAATGCTGCTCCCAATTCCGAGGGAAGAAATATTCCTCACAGGGGATCAGGTGCTGCCGAAGGGGCACCCCTCCAGGCCGAATGATCCAGGCCATCACCAGTTCTTCATGAGCATTTACCTGGACAAACCCTCGAAAAAATGGCCGAGGTCTATTCTGTGAAATCTCTGAACAATGAGGAATATCTTTCTGGCATGATCAAGCAAATAATGAAAGAGAGCATGCAACGAGATGAAGACGAAAGCGAATGGGGATTCGCACCAAGTAGAACTCCGTTTACCGAGAAGATTCTGAAGGCTGAATTTCCTAGAAAATTTGTTCCCCCCACCATTCCTGCTTATCGGGGAACAAGTGATCCAAATCAGTTTTTGTATAAATACGATTGGCATATGACCGGCGCAAGAGCAACTGACGAAATAAAGTGCCGATATTTCCCAGTTTATTTAGAAGGAGTGGCACTTCTCTGGTTCACCAAGCTTCCTGTCCGATCTGTAGATCAGTTTTCTGATCTGATCCGAAAATTCAAAGAGCAATTCAGGCTATACGCTTCAAAGGCAAAAGATATAATGTCACTATCCAGTCTTGAACAGAATCCGGGAGAGCCTATTAAGTCGTTCTTGAACCGCTTCAACTTAGCTCTGGCAGAAGTCGATAATGCAGAGCCACGAATGATCTTTACCTATTTGATGCGTGCTATTGACAAATCGAGCGAATTTGGAAAATGGCTGAAAATGAAGGAACCAAATTCGCTCGAGAAATTCTACAAAAAGGCTGACGAATTTATACGCTTAGAGAATCTTTCCGCACCAGCTAAAGTTGTGACAACGGTGGCGGAAAATAATGCTACTACTCAAAGCAAGAAAGAACCGGCAGATCAGAAAAGGGAAAGTAATGGTGGGAAAAGGCAGAAAGACTTCAAAAAGCCCCGCTTCCTTAAACCTTCAGACTTTACTCCTCTGACCGATACCCCGGAAAATATCTTCATCGCCACTAAGGATGCTGTTGAATTTCCAAAACCATCGGCCGTGAAAGTTGGGAAGAATGCTGTTCAAAGCGAAAGATTTTGCAAGTTTCACAACCAACCAGGGCATGATACCAATGAGTGCCGCCATTTGAAAAGTCTGATTGAAGAATTGCTAAGAGAGAATAAGTTGCAGCAATACGTCAAGAGGAATAGAAAGGACCCATCTTCATCCAGCCAAGGGCAGTTACCTCCAACTAATTCATCTGATTCAGGAGAGAGGCCTGCTAGAAAGGAAAGACCTGTTACTAATGTGATCACCGGGGGACCTCACCCGGCTGGCAGGAGTTGGGGTGAAATGGAAAGGTATGCAAAAGCTTTGAAGTATGCACCAACCGAAGAAAGTGTCTTAATCTTGGAAGATGCTTCACCTCTAAAACAGCAAAAGACTTTCCATGATGATATTATGTTCAGAGCCAGGGATTCTGTTAATGTGGAAGCTCCTACTGAGGACCCTTTGGTTGTCTCTGTCGGTATTGGGCCGGCTATTGTCAGAAGAGTGTTAGTTGATAGTGGTGCCTCATGCAACATCCTCTTTAAAAGGACATTTGACCAAATGAAAATTCCGATGACTGATGTACATGCTTCTTCACACAAGATTGCCGGATTTACTGGAGAGCTGAAACAGCCGATTGGAACAATGGACTTGTTTGTTGAAATGGGCGAAGGACACAAGAAATTGGTTCGGAAGCAAACTTTTGTAATTGTTGATGGATTCTCCGCCTATAACGCTTTCTTGGGCCGGCCTACTCTTGCTGCTTTCAGGGCCGTCCTCGCTCCTTGGTGTTTAACAATGAAATTTCCTACTGATAATGGGATTGCTGTTATTAAAGGAGATCAAAACGCAGGACGAGAATGTTATCTTGTAGAACTCCGAGAGGCCAAGAGAAAAGAAATGGGGAAAGATGCGGCAGCTCCGCTCCGCATCAAGGAACCGACCCTGTAGCAACTACGGAGCGGCCCCTGTACTGGCGAACACAGCAATGCAAGAAAAGAAATGGATCCCAGGAAAGCCAGTACAGGGGAGAATAGAGTGGTACCCGTGGAGGTAACGGTACCAGTATTTGTAGACCCGAAAGACCCGAACAAAGTACTCAATGTGGGTTCACAGCTAAGTATAACAGTTCAAAACACACTGATATCATTCTTAAAAGCCAATCTAGATGTGTTCGCTTGGTGCCACGCTGATATGTGTGGGATCTCCCCGGAAGTTGCTGTGCATACTCTGAACATAGATCCGAGATTCACACCAGTGAAACAGAAGAGAAGAACTCAAGGCCCAGAAAGATCGACAGCACTAAAGGAAGAGGTTGATCGGCTCATGGAGAACGGCTTTATCAGAAACTCCACTTATCCAAATTGGGTTTCAAATCCAGTATTGGTCAAAAAGGCAAATGGGAAGTGGAGAGTGTGCATAGATTTCTCAGATCTAAACAAAGCATGTCCCAAAGATTGCTTCCCGCTGCCCAGAATTGATCAATTGGTGGATGGAACAGCTGGGCATGAGTTATTATCGTTTATGGATGCTTACTCCGGATACAATCAGATTATGATGCATGAGCCAGATCAGGAAGACACAAGCTTTATTACCGATGTGGGTCTCTATTGCTACAAAGTTATGCCTTTCGGATTGAAAAATGCTGGGGCAACCTACCAAAGACTCGTCAATGCAATGTTCAAGCCTCAGATTGGTGGAACCATGGAAGTTTATGTCGACGATATGTTGGTAAAATCAAAGAAAGCTGTAGATCACATGGGACACTTGGAGGAGATGTTTACGATTCTTCGAAAATATGGAATGAAGCTCAACCCATTGAAGTGTTCATTCGGGGTAGAGTCTGGGAAATTCCTGGGTTACATCGTAAGCGCGAGGGGTATTGAGGCCAATCCTGCTCAAATCACAGCTCTGGGAGAAATTAAAGCCCCTAGAACAAAGAGAGAACTGCAAAGTCTCAATGGAAAAGTCGCTGCTCTGAGTCGCTTCATTTCCAAAGCCACAGACAAATGTATTCCCTTCTTTGACGCTTTAAAGAAAGGCACTTCTCTCTCTCCAAATCAGGCAGCTCCAAGCGTCAGTGTTACGCGACAGGAGTTAGATGCTGCTGTATCCGGACTATACCAGCAGATTGAAACTCAGAATAACCTGATGATGGAAAGGTTGAATGCTCTATTTGGTACGAGTCAAAGACAAGTAAATGATGAGGGAAACATTGCTAATGCTGCTCCCAATTCCGAGGGAAGAAATATTCCTCACAGCGGATCAGGTGCTGCCGAAGGGGCACCCCTCCAGGCCGAAGGATCCAGGCCATCACCAGTTCTTCATGAGGATTTACCTGGACAAACCCCCGAAAAAATGGCCGAGGTCTATTCTGCGAAATCTCTGAACAATGAGGAATATCTTTCTGGCATGATCAAGCAAATAATGAAAGAGAGCATGCAACGAGATGAAGACGAAAGCGAATGGGGATTCGCACCAAGTAGAACTCCGTTTACCGAGAAGATTCTGAAGGCTGAATTTCTAGAAAATTTGTTCCCCCCACCATTCCTGCTTATCGGGGAACAAGTGATCCAAATCAGTTTTTGTATAAATACGATTGGCATATGACCGGCGCAAGAGCAACTGACGAAATAAAGTGCCAATATTTCCCAGTTTATTTAGAAGGAGTGGCACTTCTCTGGTTCACCAAGCTTCCTGTCCGATCTGTAGATCAGTTTTCTGATCTGATCCGAAAATTCAAAGAGCAATTCAGGCTATACGCTTCAAAGGCAAAAGATATAATGTCACTATCCAGTCTTGAACAGAATCCGGGAGAGCCTATTAAGTCATTCTTGAACCGCTTCAACTTAGCTCTGGCAGAAGTCGATAATGCAGAGCCACGAATGATCTTTACCTATTTGATGCGTGCTATTGACAAATCGAGCGAATTTGGAAAATGGATGAAAATGAAGGAACCAAATTCGCTCGAGAAATTCTACAAAAAGGCTGACGAATTTATACGCTTAGAGAATCTTTCCGCACCAGCTAAAGTTGTGACAACGGTGGCGGAAAATAATGCTACTACTCAAAGCAAGAAAGAACCGGCAGATCAGAAAAGGGAAAGTAATGGTGGGAAAAGGCAGAAAGACTTCAAAAAGCCCCGCTTCCTTAAACCTTCAGTCTTTACTCCTCTGACCGATACCCCGGAAAATATCTTCATCGCCACTAAGGATGCTGTTGAATTTCCAAAACCACCGGCCGTGAAAGTTGGGAAGAATGCTGTTCAAAGCGGAAGATTTTGCAAGTTTCACAACCAACCAGGGCATGATACCAATGAGTGCCGCCATTTGAAAAGTCTGATTGAAGAATTGCTAAGAGAGAATAAGTTGCAGCAATACGTCAAGAGGAATAGAAAGGACCCATCTTCATCCAGCCAAGGGCAGTTACCTCCAACTAATTCATCTGATTCAGGAGAGAGGCCTGCTGGAAAGGAAAGACCTGTTATTAATGTGATCACAGGGGGACCTCACCCGGCTGGCAGGAGTTGGGGTGAAATGGAAAGGTATGCAAAAGCTTTGAAGTATGCACCAACCGAAGAAAGTGTCTTAATCCTGGAAGATGCTTCACCTCTAAAACAGCAAAAGACTTTCCATGATGATATTATGTTCAGAGCCAGGGATTCTTTTAATGTGGACGCTCCTACTGAGGACCCTTTGGTTGTCTCTGTCGGTATTGGGCCGGCTATTGTCAGAAGAGTGTTAGTTGATAGTGGTGCCTCATGCAACATCCTCTTTAAAAGGACATTTGACCAAATGAAAATTCCGATGACTGATGTACATGCTTCTTCACACAAGATTGCCGGATTTACTGGAGAGCTGAAACAGCCGATTGGAACAGTGGACTTGTTTGTTGAAATGGGCGAAGGACACAAGAAATTGGTTCGGAAGCAAACTTTTGTAATTGTTGATGGATTCTCCGCCTATAACGCTTTCTTGGGCCGGCCTACTCTTGCTGCTTTCAGGGTCGTCCTCGCTCCTTGGTGCTTAACAATGAAATTTCCTACTGATAATGGGATTGCTGTTATTAAAGGAGATCAAAACGCAGGACGAGAATGTTATCTTGTAGAACTCCGAGAGGCCAAGAGAAAAGAAATGGGGAAAGATGCGGCAGCTCCGCTCCGCATCAAGGAACCGACCCTGTAGCAACTACGGAGCGGCCCCTGTACTGGCGAACACAGCAATGCAAGAAAAGAAATGGATCCCAGGAAAGCCAGTACAGGGGAGAATAGAGTGGTACCCGTGGAGGTAACGGTACCAGTATCTGTAGACCCGAAAGACCCGAACAAAGTACTCAATGTGGGTTCACAGCTAAGTATAACAGTTCAAAACACACTAATATCATTCTTAAAAGCCAATCTAGATGTGTTCGCTTGGTGCCACGCTGATATGTGTGGGATCTCCCCAGAAGTTGCTGTGCATACTCTGAACATAGATCCGAGATTCACACCAGTGAAACAGAAGAGAAGAACTCAAGGCCCAGAAAGATCGACAGCACTAAAGGAAGAGGTTGATCGGCTCATGGAGAACGGCTTTATCAGAAACTCCACTTATCCAAATTGGGTTTCAAATCCAGTATTGGTCAAAAAGGCAAATGGGAAGTGGAGAGTGTGCATAGATTTCTCAGATCTAAACAAAGCATGTCCCAAAGATTGCTTCCCGCTGCCCAGAATTGATCAATTGGTGGATGGAACAGCTGGGCATGAGTTATTATCGTTTATGGATGCTTACTCCGGATACAATCAGATTATGATGCATGAGCCAGATTAGGAAGACACAAGCTTTATTATCGATGTGGGTCTCTATTGCTACAAAGTTATGCCTTTCGGATTGAAAAATGCTGGGGCAACCTACCAAAGACTCGTCAATGCAATGTTCAAGCCTCAGATTGGTGGAACCATGGAAGTTTATGTCGACGATATGTTGGTAAAATCAAAGAAAGCTGTAGATCACATGGGACACTTGGAGGAGATGTTTACGATTCTTCGAAAATATGGAATGAAGCTCAACCCATTGAAGTGTTCATTCGGGGTAGAGTCTGGGAAATTCCTGGGTTACATCATAAGCGCGAGGGGTATTGAGGCCAATCCTGCTCAAATCACAGCTCTGAGAGAAATTAAAGCCCCTAGAACAAAGAGAGAACTGCAAAGTCTCAATGGAAAAGTCGCTGCTTTGAGTCGCTTCATTTCCAAAGCCACAGACAAATGTATTCCCTTCTTTGACGCTTTAAAGAAAGGAAAGAAAAATTTTGAGTGGACTCTAGAATGCCAGAATGCTTTCGATAAACTAATTCATCACATGGAAACACCTCCGGTTCTTTCCAAGCCCACTGACGGTGAAGATCTTTTCATCTATTTAGAAATTTCATCTCACGCTCTCAGCGCAGCACTTGTACGGGAATATATGAAAATACAGCGTCCAGTCTATTACATCAGTAAACGGTTCACTGGGGCAGAGATGAATTATTCGAAGATAGAAAAGCTCGCCTATTGTTTGCTAATTGCTTCCAGGAAATTGAGGCCATATTTTCAAGCTCATCCTATCAAAGTTCTTACTGATCAACCGCTACAGCAAGTCCTGTTTCGTCCTGAAACTTCGGGTCGTCTGTTGAAATGGAACATTGAACTTAGCCAATATGACATCACTTACCATCCCCGAAGAGCCATTAACGGACAAGCTTTAGCAGATTTCATTGCAGAGTCCACTGACAAAGGTGACATCAAGGAAGAAACCACTGACTGCATTCCGGTACAGTGGAAGTTGTATGTTGATGGCTCAAGAAATGATTATTGTTCTGGGGCAGGAGTGGTGCTTGAAACTCCCGAAGGACGATCATTATGTTATGCATTGAGACTAGAATTCCCTTCGACCAACAATGAAGCAGAATATGAAGCCCTTATTGCCGGTTTAAAAATCGCCAAGGAACTAAACATCAAAGCGATACAGATTTTAAGCGATTCTCAGCTTATTGTTTGCCAGGTAAAGAAAGAATTTCAAGCCAAAGGAGGAAATTTGCCTGCATATTTGACAAAAACTTCCGAACTCCTCAATGCTTTCGATCACTACTCAATAAGCCACATACCCCGAGAGGAAAATATGAAGGCGGATTCTTTAGCAAAGTACTCAAGTTCCGGAGAAGCTCAATTACTAGGATTAGTTCCTATAGAAGTTCTGTCAGCTCCAAGCATTGATGAAATGGATGTTGATTGGATTATGACTACGTCTCAAGAGCATGAATCATGGATGACTCCAATCAAAGAATACTTACTCAGTGGTTCCCTGCCAGAAAGTTCTAAGGAGCGTCGAAAATTATTAAGAAAAGCATCGAGGTATATAATTCAAGATGGCCGATTATACAGGCGGGGATTTTCAACCCCACTACTCCGATGTGTAACTAAGGAAGAAGCCAAGACAATCTTAACAGAGGTGCACGGAGGAGAATGTGGAGACCATTCAGGTGGTCAAACACTTGCAAAGAAAATTCTCCGATATGGATACTTCTGGCCGGATATCAATCGAGATGCTGCAACTTTTTCCAGGAAATGTGACAAATGCCGACGATTTGCAAAATTCCCAAGAGCACCCTCCACTGAACTCACACAAATGGTCAGTCCATGGCCATTTGCCATTTGGGGGATAGACCTAATTGGACCATTACCGATCGCCAAATCAGGGATTAAATATGCTATTGTTGCCGTTGATTATTTCACCAAGTGGGCTGAAGCTGAACCTTTGGCCACCATCACTTCTAAAAAGATGATAAATTTTGTAACGAAGAATATCATTTGCAGATATGGTGTGCCACAGAAGATAATCACCGACAATGGCACTCAATTTGAAAGTGAAGAATTCCAGGATTTTTGCAAACGGTTCAGAATTCAAAAAAGCTTCTCAGCAGTGGCTCATCCGCAGGCAAATGGGCAAGTGGAGGCAGTTAACAAGATCATCAAGTCAACTATCAAAAAGCAACTTGAAAAAGCAAAAGGTGGTTGGGTTGATAAGCTTCCATTAGCACTATGGGCGTACAGAACTACTCACAAAACTGCGACTGGGCACACTCCATTTTCACTGGCATACGGATCTGAGGCAATGATTCCAGTAGAAGTAGAGGTTCCTTCACATAGAAAAGTTCATTTCAATGAAACCGAAAATGAAAAACTGCAACTTGAAGCGCTTGATTTTATTGATGAGAAAAGAGAGGAAGCTAGGCTCAGAGTTTCAGCTCATCAGCAGAGAATAGCCAGGCATTTCAATTCCAAAGTTCACCAACGCAGCTTTGAAATCGGAGACTTGGTTTTGAAAAGGATCATGACAGCAACTGGTGTGTTTGGGCCAAACTGGGAAGGGCCATATGTCATAGGCACTAAACTTCTTGATGGCACTTTCAAACTCATAACTGTTGAAGGAGATCCAATTCCAAGGGCCTGGAACAGCAACCATTTGCGCCCTTATTTTACTTGAAAAGAGCTCTACTCAAAATTGTAAAATGATGATGAATGTATCAGTTGTATTGTGAATCATTGTAAATCAGTGTAAATGAATGAAAGCTATAAAGTGGACGTAGGCCCGATTCTTGGCCGAACCACTATAAATCTTGTGTTCTTTACTATTTCATAATGCCTGTTTTATTTTGATATGTAAATACTTTAAATGTATCGCTAAAATATCGATTCAAAATTGCAGGACATTATAACAAGGCTTGCTCATCACAAAGCTAAGCGACCTCCATAAATCAGCTATTACACGAAAACCAAGCCATAAAATTTTTTTCCAAACTCAAATCCCAAGCAAGGAAAACTTCACATAAAAAGTTGGCGACTCCATTGTGACAAACCTTCGTTCACTAGTCGAGGTTGTCGCTATGAATAGACATCCAACTAGATAACTTGCGTTTGTCTCGTGGAGTCATTCAACAGTGAAGTCCACTCCTTCGGATAAAGCAATTTACTTGTAAGAGGAAAAGAAGAAGATGTGCTTGGGAACGATAGTAAGAGACCGCTAACAGGCAGATGATGAGAGAAAGTTGCCAAGCAAACAAAGGAGCAGACAAAGGGAGGTATGCATCTCAACAGGAAGGCCAGAAGATCCACTAAAGGGACGCCTTCCCAAGCGGAAGTAACTGGACCCTCCCTAACTGGTCGTGATGCATCCGATCAGATAGCTTACGTCCGTCCCGTGGATCCACTCGCCCCTGAGACGCAACCTACCCGGCACACCAACCAACCAAAGCCCTCTAACGAGGCATGCCAATAAATGGGAGTGCTTTCCTCAATCAAAAAGATCGGTGGGACCACCGAAGGGGCATCTTGTTAATTGATTGCGGTCGTTTGTACAAACAAACATCCAATCAAGCAACTTACGCCTGCCCCGCGAACCCATCCGACCATGAGAAAGTAACTCCCAGGCACTCAAAAGCCCTTTTCGGAGGCACAAGCCCTCTTCGGAGGCACAAGCCCTCTTCGGAGGCACAAGCCCTCTTCGGAGGCACATGACCTCTTCGGAGGCAAAAGCCCTTTCCCAAGGCACCACAAGCCCTCTTCGGAGGCACATGACCTCTGCGGAGGCAAAAGCCCTTTCCTAAGGCACCGCAAGCCCTCTTCGGAGGCACAAGCCCTCTTCGGAGGCACAAGCCCTTTTCAAAGGCACAAGACCTCTTCGGAGGCACAACTCTTTAAGAGGAGCCCTCTCCGGAGGCATGTCCCAAAATAAAATGCTTGAACAAAAAGCATCGTCCAGAAGCACAGTTCAACTCTCAAAGGAAGTATTAACTTGTTCATCTCGAAAAGTTCCTCCTAAAAAAAAAAGTTGAAATGCTACAAAATTCTTTCAGAAAAGTTCATTTCACTTCATAAGGAAATTCACTTCTTAATAAATAAAAGTGATTATCCCCGAAAGTTGAAGCGTTCTTCAGAAAGAGAAAATAAAAATTCTTCTAAAGACTGGATATACTCTATTAAAAGCAGAATAATTCTCCCCTTAAAAGCGGAATAATTGTCCTCTGAAATAAGAGTATTAGTCTTGAAAAAGCTAGGAATATTGCAATGCACTTACGGCATGGGGGCAATACTATACAATTCAATTATATTAATAAAAGCAACATGCCACAAGTTCGTTGCAATATCACGGAAAACAGATGTGGAATAAATGCATTCTCAAACGCAGACAAAAAGTTTGCACAAGTAAGAAGAATCGTTTGTTCTACAATAAAAATAAAAGATAGATCATTCTCACATACACAAGAGTTTGTACAAGTAAAATAATTGTTTTATTTAGTACTATGAAAATTCCTTACATGTGCAGATATCTCAAAAAAAAGCAAAAGCGGGAACCGGTACCCGCACAATCCCCGGTCAATACATGCAAAGAGCAAAAATAATAAGTAGAAAATCCAGCTTGATTATTCCTTCTTCTCACCACCTTTGGAGCCCTTTCCCGGCCTAATGATTAGCTTTTGAAGTCGTTGTGAACGGGTAGGGGCAGAAGGAGAAAGCGGTACGGCCAGATCAACTACTGCTTCCTCTTCAGTGGAAGTCTTCTTCTTCTTCCTTACAGCACGCTTCCCCTTCCTCTTTGAAGAAGACTCGCTCCCCGGAGTAGCAAGCAATGTTGAAAGCTTCGTGTCGTCATCAAGAGACCGCTCCGGGGTCTTCTCAATGTCTTCAAAATCCTCCGCCTTCTGTTCCTGAGAAGCAGCCGGATCATCCAAGCCTTGAAGAGCTTCAATTTTCTCTGCCTGTGATCCCGGTTGGGAAGCAGAAGGAGGAGTAATTTGGGAAGATGGAGGAACGGCAACCGAAGGAGTGAAAGCTTGTGTAGTGCTTGGTGCCTCCGCTGTAGACGAAAAGAAGTTAAAATCAACATCCCCCGAAAATAAAGAAGGCATCGGTTCACCAAAGTTTAAGTAACAAGTAAGAAGGTCATCGAATTCGGCTAAGTCAAATGACTGGTTCATTAGACCCGAGACGACGCCAAAAGTACCTGGAGGAGTTGGCTTTGCAAGATCCACCTCAAACTTCTCGGCTTCAATATCATCCAGTGCCTCATCTTCAGTAGGAGTAGTTGCAGTTTCTTGGGCAACTTTAGCTAGATGTAAAGAATGAGAGCTGGAATCCATAATATTAACGTCGGCTGAAGTGGAAGTATGAACGGGGGCAGTTAAAGGAGCTTCTTCTTTTGGAGACTCTTCTCCCGTTGTTTCAGCTCGTACTTTGGCAAGTTGCTCCTTCCCCTTAACAAGAGCGGCACGATCCTCATCATTGAGATAGCGCTCCTCAAGTTCCAACTCATTATAGCCGGCCCTGCCAAGCATATCCATTGCGACTTCCCACACTTCAGCCAATGTAATTTCATAATCGGGACCAAGAAAAGAGAGGCTCCCACGACCCAGGACGCTGTGTAAATAAAAGTCGAATAAGGTAGAGCTGATGTCTGCTTTCGTCGCCTCATGTGATTGCTCAGCCGCTTCCTTTTCGGCAACGGCAGCAACCCGGCCAGTGGTAGCCTCATCACGCTCTGCCTCAGCTTTAGCAAGTCGATACTTTAGTAACTCAATCTCTACGTTCTGAGAGGTGACCTTTTCCCGCAAATCGGTGTTTTCTGTGCGGTATTTCTCAGTAATATGCTGTTCAGCGGCAAGCTTCATTTCAACATCTCTCTGTGCAGCATGTGCATCCCGCACTTGTTTTTGAAAGACTTCTTCTTTTTGAGTATGAGATGCAAAAGAAGAGGCAAGATCTTCCTTAAGTTTTTTAACCTCGGACTCAAGTTTTGCATAACCATCAGCAATATTTGTCATCTCGAGATTATGCTGTTTGCAAATTTTGTCCCACTCCGCCTTGTCGTTTTCCATGGTCAGCATCGCCTCAAGGTTTTCACGATTAACCCTTTGGAGTTCATCGACAAGCTTCTGCCACTGCGACATCCTCTCGATATTAAGCCTGACTGCGTCAAGACTGCTAAGCATGTCTGGCTTATCAATCGAAACTAGGTCCAAGTCAAAGCGCACCCCTTTTAGGCACCAATTCGGAAAACGGCTCTGAAGTGTTGGGGGCCGTCCTTGACTTGATATTGCGGTCTGTTAATGATAGTCTGAATGTCAGCTTTCTTCAGAGGAGGAGAGCTGGCCAGAATATCGGAAGGAATGGGAGCGTCAGTCTTTTCAGAAATTTCAGACGCGTCAATCGGTTTAGATCGTTTGCTTGGTTCGTCGGCAATCTGAGTTTTTCCCTTATCATCGTAAGACTTCCGCTTATGAGAGTAGTCACTTCTATGCGAAGAGTCATATCGCTCGGCATCTTTCCTTCTTTGCCGCTGATCGTAATCCCGCTTCTCCTGGGCTTTCCTTCGAGCCCTCTCTTCATCTGTTTCTTTTGGGGTATCAAGGTACTTCCTAAAGTCATAGGAGCCGCGGCCTCCACGGTACTTGAATGAGTCATAATATGAACCTGTACGTCCCATTGGAGAACCTGAAAGCAAAAAAGGAGTAAAGTTTAGAAATTTCCAGGAGAAAGAGGATAAATGTTTATAAGTGCTGAAAAATCCTAAGTGTGTGTGGCGTGCAAGCTACATGCGTCAAACTACAGACCACGCTTTAGTGTGGAAACAGAGACGACTGGTGTAGTAGGCGTCCGGGTTTGTTTAAAGGTGGAAGTCGCCTCGACAACGGGAGAAGTTGCTTTTGGATTGTTATCCCCAAAAAGCTCTTGAGAAGTTATCATGATATCGCTCAAGCCATCAAAGGTGTCATCACCCAGGTGTTCAGCAGACTTCTCTTTTTCAACCTCTGTATCAATGGATTTCTCAGAAACTCGAGGATTCTCTTCCTCCTCAGTAATTGGGGTAAGCGCCGACTTATTGACTAACCCTACGACATCGATGGATGCGGACCATTTTACCAAAGCAGCTTCTACAACGGGTGCTTTTGATGCGATTTCATCTACAGAAGCTGGGGCATTCGAGGCCTTTGCTTGAGAACCCGAAGCAACTAACGTTTCCGCATCGGAACTAGAAATTTCATGAATTCGAGTCGATCTGGAAGGATGTAAAAGCCCAAATTGGTGCAAAAGCTCATCATTTAATAAAAACTGGATACTCCTCTCCTCTATCGGCACTGCCATAAGCCTTTCAAAAATCACTTTGTGACCAGGATCTTTAGAGGGAAGAGGAAGGGCTGAAAAAAAAAGGAGGCAAAGTTAGCACTTGATAACTCGGACTTCAGTAGGTTTGAAAGAACATAAGAAACAGTGGCAAGTGATCTTACTTCCTACCCTCCAAATAGCATAAAACCCCGGGGGACAGCGAATATAGAAAAACGGGCTCAGGAAACTATGAACGCTTTCACGGAGACCAGTGATCAACTTGCGATTTCTAGCACTCCTCACGACTATGATAGAGGGGTGATCTTTATTTTTGGCAAAAGTACACAAATAGCGAATTGCTCCAAAACTAGGAAAGCGGTCCAGAGTTCTCCTAAGAAGCACGCATAGTCCTAGTAGGATGGCGTAGCCATTAGGGTGTAATTGGAAAGGAGAGATAGTTAGTCGGAGAAGAAGTTCTCGAAGGCAGTCATTGAATGGGGGAACAGCTCCGCTCGAGAGCATTTGGCGGTTAACTGCGACAAAGCCATGAGGAGGCCTATCAGCAGTATCATTTATTTCGGGAAGCAAAGCGTCAGCTTCGGCAATGCCAAACTGGATGCATAATTGACGAAAGGCTTTATGGCTCAGGGTGGTAGGAGTCCTTTCTGGAGGATCATTTAGCGGGACAGCAACTGGAAACGCATCTTCGACTTGCTCCGTTCCTTCTTGTGGAGAAGACATTCTACACAATCAGCTGAATGTTCAAATGTGAAGGTGCACGTTTCTTAAAAAGTGTGAAGTGTTGTGCAAAACTAATGAAAATAGAAGACAAGCATAACTGGAATTGAATTAGTCGACAATCGATCTATTACAAAATTTCAGAACTTGTTAATGTTCAAGTATAGTATTAATGCAGACAAATTAGTTTCATTTGACTATTACGATTTTGTTTTAATACTCCACTTGAATTGATTATTATACAGCATCTCATTCATATTCATTTAATTTAACTTTCTCTTTACCAACTAATCTGTCATTCGATGTGGGCAGTCAGTGACAGTATATTCGTCCCAGTACTCTGTGAATGTTGTGTTAAACAGGATTGTTAATTTGCAAATTGAAGCAATCTGTAAAAAGAAATACATGCAACACAGTTCGTGGTTCAACAGTCCAAAGTCTGGGCAAAGTTCAAAAGTCATCTGCTTAGTCGCCGAAAAAAACCTAAGTACTAACTCGGTGACGACTTAGGGGAAACTTCCTGTGGGTCAAAGCGAGTAGTTCCTGAGTCTTGGCCGGATTAAGAAGCAAAACTGGTTCGAAGCAACATGAAATCCTCTATGTCCTAACTCGTAAGCGACTCAAAACCTGGGGAACGTGAAATTGCTAAGTCGGTTCCGACTCAAATCAATGAAATCACTAAATCGTGACTGAGCCAATACATCAACCCACTTCCTTCCCTAACTCTTAACTCGCTAGCCCAATAACTTCACAGTCAATGGCGATCCTAATTCCATCACACCATTGGATCGCCCAAGAAAACCAATTCGAATCGCCTCGGGTTTGTTGCGAATCTGATGTATTATTGCCCTATCACAACTATAACATGATCGATGGCAGTGGCAGAACAGTCGAAGGGTTATTCGTAACGAATCACGGCAGATTAATGGAAGTCGAAAACTGGGGAGTCATCGATCCGACAGTGGGCATGGGTAAACTCGGATCAGATTAACTTACGATGTATAACAGGAGGTTGATCGACGATTGGATGAACGGAATTTGTCTCTGAGGGCTCTAAACTGCGTCAATGGCGGAATCAGGAAGAAGAATAAGTGAGGAAGAGGAAGGATGACTCAACTATTTATTCGCAGGAAGGTGAGGCGACTTACACGCTGCCGACCTAAGACCTCTGTTAACTCGCTTCCGACCTAATCAAAGAGCAGGTTAAGAAAGTTGAAGCACACGACCTACGACTTAGGCGTATGCTTCGAGGGGCAAATGTTAACCCTCTTTCAGTTCATAACCTAATGAGTTAAAGGCGCCACCGACTCAAGACAAAGACCGACCTAACAAATCTGATTTAAAGCAACATGCGACCTAAGCTACAGGACCGACTTAACAGTAGCCGACTCAAGGAAGGCTCCGACTTAAGAAAGGTCTCCGGTATAACAAGCCACGACCTAAGAAAGCTCTGATCCAACAGTTGCCGATCCAACTACTGAAAAAAGACGCCGACTTAAGACATGTGCCGACTCAACAGGTCACGACTTAAGGTAATTTGTGGCTCAAGGGCTGAGACCGAGTTAAGAAGGATTCCGAGTTAAGTAATGCTCCGACATAACAGTGTACAAGTTAAGGAGTAGTTTGACTTAACCGGTTAGCAAGTTACGAAGGCCTCCGACTTAGCAGTTCGCGAGATAAGGAGGGGCTCCGACCTAAAGAAGTCCTCGACTTAAAGGCCTACGACCTATCTCTTAAGTCGTCGCCGACCTACGACTTATACTGAGTCGTATGTAATCTCAGAACACCTTACATCTTTACCTCATCACCGACTTACCTTAGATCTTCGACTACTTAGGACTTGAGCATAAAACCAGAAAAGGAGACGAACTACTAGGGAAGTGCTGATGAGCCGGCTGCGACCTACCATAAGTCGGCCGCGACCTATACTAAGTCGGCGACGACTTAGGACTTAGGGAAATTTCCAGAGTCCAAATTAGCTCCTATAAATACCCCACCACTTCCAACATGAAGGGGACTTTTGGCGAATCATTTCTACAGCGCTGTTACTCCGTCAAACTCTTCATTCATTCAGCAATCAAGGATCCTTCAAGCATTCGTGACACTACAACAAGCTTCGAGAGAAATTCCTTACATCCGACATGGATTCATCGAGTTTCACCGTCGAAGATTGAGCTAATAGTCAAGATTGTTTTTTGTGATCGAATTGTACTGTTTCTTGAAGAGATTTGTATCAAATTGTAACCGAATCAGCAATAAGAGACTATAAAGTGGACGTAGGCTCAATTACGGGCCGAACCACTATAAATCTGTTGTTCATTTACTGCATTTCTGCTATTTTCCTGCTTGATTTCTGTTCCCGTCACACGGGTGGTGCTTTCACAATCCTATTACACACACCGGGTGTTAGCGTTCACTTTTTACCGTTAACAATACCCTCAAGAATTTCTTCGAAATTTATCATTTCTTGTTGTTGTTTTTTGAATTGGACTTTTTGACGTCATCGAAAGGTTTGGTCCTTGGATTAGGTAACCTTTTCTCTTGGTTGAACTTGTATGAGGTCTCTTGCAAAAGTTTTCCTCTTTGGTTAGGTTGAAGTCCCATGAGTTTGTCCTTTAAAGTTTAGTTATATCTTGTCGAAAGGTTAGGATGATATCCCTCTTTGGGTTTATCTAGAGTATTAGAAACCTTGGTGGATATGTAGAAGCTTTCGACCTTGTCGAAAGGTTAGACCACTTTTATGAAGTAGATTTGATCCTTGTCGAAAGGTATGGGAATGGTCTCTTTTCCATTAAGCCTTCTAAGTCCAGGTATTTATACTTAAAGAGCAGACTTTGATCTAGTCAAAAGTATAGATCACTTGGATTTTAGCTCCGAAAGGTTACTGATATTGTGATAGCATAAGCACTTTTGAGCTAGTCAAATGGTTTAATCCTCAAAGTTAATCACTTCGGAAGGTTGCAATTGATGTTTAGACCAAATTTATTATCAACCTTGTCGAAAGGTTTAAACCATAGGGTCAATGATTTCGAAGGGTTTCATTAAACGTTGATCTAGTTAAGTTGTCGACCTTGTCGAAGGGTTAAGATTGTAGAGTTGAAGGCTGCAAAAGGTTGTGGTAGTTAATTGTATTAGAGGTGTTGTCGACCATGTCGATAGGAACCTTTTGGTGATATTGAACCTATAATTAGGAGTTAATCCAATAGAACTATAAGCAAACAGTAAAGTAATTAGTAGAGCACAAGACTTCCCTCTTTAACCGTGAAAAAATATATTTTATTAAATTCCTTAAATCAATACCCAATTAGGGTTACAATGCTTTTATTAGGAAGTTACAAGATTAGAATGAGTGAATTCGAATCCCCAAAACATGACCCCTTGGGTCTTATTTATAGATGAAGGCGGCCCCCTTTTCGACTCTATGCTTTCGAGTGGGTTGAAAGGTCACCCTTTTATATGTAGCTGTGAACCTTTCGACTTTGTCGAATGGTTTTCCTTTCATCTGCTGTTATGGACATTTCATCTTAGTCGAAAGCTTTGCTTTCTTTATGCCTTTATGAACCGTTCCACTTTTTCGAAGGGTTTGCCTTCCTTTTACTGCATGAACCTTCCGACCTTGTTAGGATGTTGTTCTTCACTTGATTATTGTCGAGAGCTGTGCTTCCCTTTAATGTTTTCGAAAGGTTGTTTTTCTTTCTTTGTTGACTTGTGAGTGTTGCTTTCTTCATAAACCCTTCGACATTGTCGAAAGGTATCCTCGATGTATTTTAACCGGTTTGAAAGGCTGGCTATGCTTTCAAAAAGGTCATTATGGAGTTTCTCACCTTTGCTTTGACTTCTTCATCCTTTTCGAAAGGTAAGAACTCCTTGGATACTGTGAGATGGAACCTTTCCACTCCTTTGAATGGTTTGGGACTGTTAAACTCTGAGGATTGCATCTCTTTGACTCTTTCGAAAGGTTTGGGCTATGCCTCTCTTCCTTTGTATTTATTAAAAGACCTTTCGACTTAGCCGAACTGTTGATTTTGGGTATAACATTTGCCCCACCATTTGAAGGGATCCTCTTGACTTTCCAAGTCATCTTTGTCGAAAGCAATAGAACTTCCCACCTCCTGACCTTCCCGCATTAATCTTGGGCGTCTATTTAAATATGATCCAACGAACGGGAGTTCGGGCAACTTTCCTTATATAATATGCTTCTTCTCCTTCTTCCTCTTTTACCTGCAAATAAAATCATCATGCAAAAGTAAAAAACATTCTCTAGAACTTCTCAAATTTCGATTTTCAACAATACGGTAATTTCTCAAATTCAATTCGTGAATCTTAAATTTTTCTTGGCTCTTATCATTTTTCAACCAGATCTACAGTTTCCCAGACCCCAAAACTAAAGTTCAATTTTAGTTTGGTTTTCTGAGAAATTTTTCATTTTAAAAAATTAACAAAATCCATTTTCGTCTTTGGATTTCAAAGTTGATGGTGCTTGATGAAAAGAATTTCCCTATCGGGTCTAGCTTTTAATCTAAAGTCTCTAATTTTTGCATTTTGTTTTTAACCTGAGTTTTGGATTTATTGAAAACCTTTATATCCATTTTGAAATCGAGTTAAATCAGTTTCAAATGAAATCTATTTTGTTAATATGTTTGATTTCTCTAATCTTCAAGAAAAATTTGAAAATTGGATTCATAATTGGGTTTGGGTTTGGTTAAACCCGATATGATAAAATGGAACCCTCTCGTGTACAATTTGGTAACATAAAATGACCTATCTGTCCGTTCGAAAGAGATTGTGATGGCAATAATGGATTTTCCCTCTTTACACCTTTCGATGGGGTCGGATGGTATTATGCTGCCAACTTTATCGTTGTTGTCGAAAGGTTAGATAATTAAATGGTTTAACCCCTTGGCAACGAGCTCTCGCTAAGGTTGAAGAGTTTCAAACCTTCCGACTACTAGCTTTCGACAAGGTTGAAATTCTTCAACCTTAGAGTTGTCTCTGCCCATCTTTGTCGAAACATTTAAAGAACATACAAGTTGAACCTGAAACCTTTCGACTTAAATGAATAGGACATGTTTTGACAACTTTGAACAGACCATTCGACACATCAACAATATCAATATTTTTTGACTTAGGAATTTTAAGGTTTTGGTTTTGACCGTGTCGAAAAGCCTTGCCACCTAACTTATATCACACTTAAAGTGTATCCAGGCTTCCATTGAGCTTTCGACGTTGTCGAAAGCTCATGAGCGGGTTAATATTTCATATCTTCCCCTTGACTTTGTCGATAACTTAAAGAATTCATATTATTATTTGTTCACTTCTTAGGTTTTTAATAATGTTTAAATATGATGGTCAAGGGTTATGTCATTGTCCTTCCAACATTGTCGAATGCCTAAATTGCTAACCCTTCAACATTGTCGAAAGCTTGAATTGCTAACCTTTCGGCATTGTCAAAAGTTTGATCTATAAACCTTCCGACTTTGTCAAAAGCTTTTATTATAAACATTTCGACTTTGTCAAAAGCTTAAACTATCAAGTTTTTGACTTAAAACTTTTCACACTATTTAAAACTTGGTGTATGTTTTCACATTTAAGCAATCTAAGTAAATTTATTTTCTTTTGAATTCTTGATTGCTTTCTAAATTCATAAATAGATAAGAGATTTAACTAAAACATTTTTACCTAACGGAATCATGAGCTCTCCAAAGGTTGAAGCCATTGCTAAGCACTCCTTCATCGAAACTTAGGGTGAAGTTAATGTTATTCTCAAAGTATTCGGCATCACTGGCATCGAAGCCATCCCTCCTAAGCCAATTGATACCATTGAAAACCCTCCAGAAGGGTATTTTCTTACATTGCCATCTACATATGGCATGGTGGATTCCTTCCATTCCCCGAGTTCTACTCTCCTACTTGTCTCATATTAGAGTTTTTCCCATACAACTATCTTGAAATGTTTACACTCACCTTCTATCATTGGAAATGCTAGCGTTGGAGTCTGGACTTCCTTTGCTTAATGCTGAAGTTCTGAACACCTTGACTAAGTTGGCAAGGTTTAGTAACGTTAGTAAACAGATTTAAAGAGTAAATGTGTATAAGAAGCTTATATCGGACGACATCAATAAGTTCAAGGACTAGGAAAATCAATTTTTTTCGTCAAATGCTT
This sequence comes from Allium fistulosum, assembly GCA_030737815.1. Lineage (NCBI taxonomy): Eukaryota > Viridiplantae > Streptophyta > Magnoliopsida > Asparagales > Amaryllidaceae > Allium > Allium fistulosum. Next base: position 413,881,476 of record CM060907.1, on the reverse strand, counting down.
TGCTGATGTTCACGTGTCTTTTGCCTCCCCACGTAATTCTACTTTACTATTGTCTTTCCTTTACTCTACATTTTCTGTTAACTAATCTCTCCCCTTTTCTTGGTGAATCTTCTAAGAAACTTAGTGATGCTGACAAGAAACCATTGACTCTTCAACCCAGGCTTCAAAGCAACTTGGGAGCAGGCTGAGGCTCTTAACCCCTTCGAATTTAAGAAAACATTCTTTGTTGCTTCCTAGCCAGAGGATTCTAGGAAATCCTCTCGCAATCCTGCAAACTTCACGTGTCGAGCGCTTCTTTTCTTTAGGCGATGCTGAGCACTTCACTTCAATGTTGCCTATATGTGCTGACACTTCTTGTACACTATTAGTGTAGAAATTTCTTTCTTTGTCTCTGGGATTCTTTAAATTACTTTGACTAATTTCACGTTAGGTTGAATTTATTTTAGCTTCCTCCAAGGTTATTGTATCTTCAAGTGGTCCTACCCCCTCCTCCATCATCGTAACATCGATCTTAGAGGCTTTCACTAAATCTAAAAGATATCTTAAAAGAAGACCAATGGAGACTTCTAGAGATGGACCTCCGGCGAAAGTTGCAAAAATTACTGATGTGGAGGAGGAAGAAAAGAACGCTTCTCCTGAGAAAAAAAGGGCCCCAATATTGAAGTCTCTAAAGAAACAACGGAGCAAACTCTACCTTCTCCAGCACCTTTTCCTTATAATACTTTCACTGATTCATAAACTGCACTAGTGCAGATGCAGCTTGCCCTAAGGCCGACTCCTTCTAAGATGCAAATTCCTCCTGAGTCATCATCTCCTGCTCCTCCGTCGACCAGTTTTGATGAACTCGTCGAACTTATTCTTAATTCAAAATCTTTTACTTCTTCTTCTCTGCCATCACTCAGTCCAGACTTGACAAAAAATCATCGCTCTCTGATGGAGCAATAGCTCTTGGTAAGCTCTCTGTAACGATCCCGGATTTTAAACTAAGTTTAAATTGATAATTAATTTAATTTTTGAATGAAAATTGTGAAATTAATTGGTAAATTGATTTGAGTTTCTCCAAATTCAAGTAAAATATGTGTTGAATCATTTGAATTTAAATTTTAAGTAAATGGTTTAAAAATAATTTGAATTTATAAATAGAAATATATAAGATAAATTGTAAAAATATAAAGTAAACAAATTAGCTGAAATCTAACAACATATTAAAATAGAAGTTTATTTATATTATAAAGTAATATTACAAAGCATAAGACAAAAGAAAAAAATATGTTCATAGAAACAAAAAGGTTTAAGTATGTACACTTGTAAAAGAAAACATAAATATATATGTAATAGCTTGCAAAAGAAGACAAAGGAACAAATATATATATATTCAAGTATGTAGACAAAAATCAAATTTGATGAGATAAGTCTGATAGTATGAACCAAACAACAAAAATTATATACATATGAAGGCTTGCAAAAGAAGAAAGAAGTATGTTCAAGTATGAACAAACAAAATTAGATAAGTATGTACACGCAAATAAGGATAAGTATGTGTGTACACAACAATTAATGCTTGCCAAGATATTATCATATCAGCCACCAAGAGAAAAAAATCTCTGATGTATTGTACAAAAATATCACCCTGTATTTTACAAAAAATATATATCACCCTGTACAAATTCTATCACCAGTAAACTCTTCTTTTCTATATCAATCATCTTCACTTCATTTTCGTCCATTCCGAGCTGTGTAAAGTCTGCGGTAAATATCATCCAAACTTAGACAAAATACAACTTAAAAAAACAATACAAATCAATCCAAACCAAAGATCAAAGAAAAGGGTTTAAACTTGCAAAATTTCACAAGCCTGGTTCAAAAGAAAAGCTCTGTTCTTTCTTTTGGAAATCACTGTGAGTAACATCACCTTTATAAAATTTAAGAGTATTAATCTGTTGCACGTAAATCTGTGAATTAGTATGCTTGTGTATATATATAAATTCCCTAAGTATTTTTGAATGATGGATGTTTGTCTTCTGTAATATCATGTTCTTTGTTTCAAGCATCAGTTTGATTTATAAAGAAAAAAATCATTTACTTTAGATCTAGGCATGATCTGGATTTAAGACTTAAACAAAATTTGTTTGTTATAGCATATACTAAGTTTTGAAAATCAATTTAAATTTAAACAACTTATTAATGACTCTGGAAATCAAGATATCTGAACCCAACTTCATATAAGTCAAAATTCAAGTTTCTTAATTTACGAATTCAGGTATATAAACTGAATTCTCATACTAAAACATGATTTTTAAAGCTTAAATAATAATTTTTCGAGCTAGGATTTGAGAGCAGTTCGAGTTTGTTCAAATTTCCTTATATCGTCGATTTCTGGTGATCCTCTGGTTCGTGGTGATCGAGCTTCCTCCTGGAGGTGGAGGACTGATCAGAGGTTGCGAGAAAAATATTGGATGGGTGTGCAGATGATCGTGGTGGCGGCGGCGATCACGTTTAGTCTGTAACCCTAGTTTTAACTAGGTTGAGTATTTTGGGTTATACGACATCTCTGGATAATCGAGTGTAACAGGACTTTGGGGAATGGAAACTTGGATGGAGACGATGGTTTGGCTGGAGTTTTAGACTTTCTGGTGGTCAGAGACGCGAAGATGAGGCGTTTCCAGGTTGATGGTGAGGCCGGCTGTTGTTCTAGGTTTTAGTTCGAACTCTCGATTTCGAATTCGAGTGAATGATGGAGTTTTGGTGATGGGGAGTTGATCTGTGAGCGATCGTCGACTTGCTCGATGATCTGGAGTCGACTGGAGGAGTGTGGCAGCACCGTGCACGTGCACCGTGCACGAGTTCTGGTGATCTGGAAATTTAGGTAGTTTGGGATGAAGCAGGGTTGTACTCGAGATTGTCTCGAGTTACTCGAGTATTTTACTCGAAGGATTTTTGTTTTGGCTCGAAGCAAGATTGAGTGGCTCGGTTAAATTGTTGTTGGTAGGTTTTAAAACTTTAAAATTTAAACAAACTTTTGAAAAGGAAAGAAAAGATGGGTTTCTCGGGTAAGTACTCGAGTGGGCTTCGGGACGAACCCGAAGCAGCATTTGGAAACAGATTTTTAAAGTTTTTTTAAAACAAGATTTTGATTTTTAATAATTTGGTTTTAAACTCTTATAAATTTCTTTTATAAGATAAGTGTTCTTTAACCTTGATTTAAAAGGTTTGTAAATTTGATCTAAATTTTGTTAAAGTTAAATTTGAAATCATTTTAAATCTTGAATTTGAAATGAAATATGAAGGTAACTACTTAATAAAATAATTTAAGTAATTAATTACTCAGTGTAATGAAATAAGTTAATGTGGTTAATTTTAATTAATTAATTAAGTTCAATTAATTAAAGATAATTATTTGATATTGGGTTAAGTATAATTATTTAATGTAATTAATGAAGTGTAATTACTTAGTGAAGAAATTAATGGAAAATTAATGGATGTAATTAAAAGGGAAATTACTTAATGGATAGTAATTAAAGGATAATTACTTGAGGGGAGTAATTAAGTGATGATTACTCAGTGAAATTAAAGGATTAATTAATGTAATTAATCAACGAGTTAGTTTAATTGATATAAGTAATTAAGGGAAGTAAATTATTAATGTGATTAATCAAGGTTGATTAATAAATGTAATTAAGTTAAGGATTAATTATTAATTAAGGGTTAATTAATGATTAATTAAAGGATAATTCATTAAATGTGTTGTAATTAATTGATTATTAATTTACCATGACTAGCAAATTTATTCATAGAAATTAATACGATTTAAATCAATCAGATAATTAAATTGATCCTACTTATGGATGTTTGGATTATATTGGATGTTGAATTATTTGATATCGCAGATATGTCATGCTTTGTGATATATCCTGATTTGTGTTGTGATCTGTAATGTAATTTATTTATCTAGGATGAATGTAATTAATTATCTATGATGTATATTATCTGTGAATCTGTGAATGAATGATAAGCGTTATAGTTTATACCGCTTATCAACTATATTTCTGTGTTTGAATCTGTGATGATGTGATGATTTGTAATGTTACACTACTGTGTAAAACCCCTGGACCACACTTTTACACACCCAAATATGGATTTCACAAGGAAATCGGTTAAGTCACAGATGATTTAAATTTAATGTTTTTGAAATTGAAATTTTAATTTCAATTGATTTTGGAAATGGATTTGGGTTAAATGTTAAAGCTTTGGAAAAGGAGTTTTTAAGATAAAAGTTATTTTGAATAACTTGGTAATGTTTTTCAATTTAAATAATTTAATTTGAATTTGAATTCAAAATTTGGAATTGAATTCCATGTTTGGAGATTATGGTTAAGATGTTATAAATGTGTTTATATGAATTTAAACCATTTTAAAAGTATGGTTTTGAGAATTTGAATTTAACCCAAAGACTTTAACTCGTATAAATGAATCAGATTTTCCGAAATGAAAACTATTTGTTTTCAAGTAATAGAAGCTTTCATATAAGGAATGAATTTCCAATTTGTGTCAAAAGAATTTCAAGATTGAAATGAAAATGGTTTTCTGAGTTATGAATAAATCGTTGTGAAAGATTGTTTAATTTTGTTTTGAAATTGGAAAGGTGTACCTTTTTGTATAAAAGGTCGAAATGGAATTGTTTTGAGAGCTATAAGTTTAATCTTTGATTTAATGAGTTAATCCAATTGAAATGGAAATCGATTTGAAAATCTATGAATGGATCTTTGTGAAACTGGGTGAACTTTGTGAGATGAATCTTTTTGTGTAAAAGATTAAAATGGTAATTTGTTTAAACCATTTGAAAGAGAAGTTTTGGGTAATAAGTTGTGACTTAACTGAAATCCCAATATCCATATGTTTTAAAATATTGCGCTCACTATTCGGTTTAGCCGAGAGAGGACTCTGTGTTATATAACCCATTCCGAATAGTGATACGACGTAAATGGATAGCATTTGAAGACCGGTGTGAAGACCGGGTGTTTGCGAAAACAATAGGATAACCATCGAATGTCTCTGCACTGAGTTACTCCGGTATAGAGATCTCCACATGTGATGGGGAGTCCGATCGGGATTGTGGATACCCGGATTGCAAGGGCTTCTTTGGAAGTGCCTTCGGTTTTGTTCGAACTCGGAACAGAATTGTATGGTTGTATGTCTGACATTATACTTTGAGATATAAAGCTGATTTCTTTCAAATACATTTCTGTTTGGTGGCGGAGAATTTATTCTCTTAGCTTAACACCCTTCTCTGAGACGTACGAGCTCAGAGGTTATGTAGTTGAAGGTTATTAGTGATATACTCCCAATTTGGTAGTGTGGCATGCTAAGTGTTGCTGTGTGTTGCTGATCGTTTGTTGATCATTTGTTGATCAAAGAATGGCTTTCGTGTAAAGCGTAGCTTTGTGGATGAGACCTCATCAGACCTCACGACCCGGAAATGGTCGAAACAGGAAGATGCGGCAAGGTTATGAGGGTCGTACCCTTTAGGGTATGTCATTTCCTTCTGGAAAAAGGTGGTATCATTGTATGGAGCCCAAATATTTTACCTGTGTGGTTGCTCCAATCTCATTTACTATGTGATTGTTGCTTTGTGATCGAGGGGCCTCGGATAAAGGTCGCAAACGACTGGGGGTGGCATACTCGTGCAGTAGTTACCTAGTTACAAAGGTAACCCAGCCTTGTGTTGGCAGAGAGTTGGTTAAGTTCTCAGGACGTCCCTCCAGAGGCGTACCCATGTGGCAGTAGGAAGTTCCTTAGCCTGACCATTCGTTGGAAATCCAAAGAAACAATACGAACCCTTTACGATTGCAATTTGTATAACCTTTCACCTCAGGTGGCAGTTATAGTAGGCATAGTATAATGGTACCTATGCTGGCTAAGATTTATATTGTTTTTTCGAAATGTTTTCCACACTATGCACTAGTAATAATATCAAAGAATTTTTCTCGTATTAAGCATATTTGACTATCATAAGAAGAAATCTCCTCCAAGTCTGCGATTGCATTGTGTGTGTGGTGGGAGGTCTTGTGGTAGTTTCATTTTCCAAAAGCATTGCGAAATTCTTTTATTTTCTTTGTGAAAATAACTGTTTTTGTTACTCATACCAGTCCCATAACTGACTCGGAGTTTATTGTTCCTTTCCTAAACTCTAGGTGCCCATAATTTTCCACACGGGCAGTCTAGAGTTGGGTTTTTCAGATAGTCAGGTTTAGTAGATTAGTTGGAACTAGTGCAGTTTGTGGAGTTCATAGACGACTGACCTTGCTTATCTTTGTGAGTCATGATGGTGCTTCGAGCTTGATGTTGAAGTTGTTGGACGCATTCTCTTTTAAGGATCGTTTGGAGTTATCACTTCTTTTGTTTCCGCTCTAACATTATTATTTGTCTCTGATATTCTTGTATTATATAGATATCATTGTTGTATATCATTCTGGATATTGTATTCATGGGAGTTGTATATGATATCATTTATTTCTTTCTTCCGCTGTGTTGTTATACTTAATGTGTTATAAGCTCCGGCACGAGTCGAATTTCAACGATTGAATCTGCGGCATACAAGTACAATTGAAGTACGGGTGTCGATTTTTGAACGTTGAAATTTGGATCATGACACTCTCTCCCAACTAACTCTATTATCATTGGATATTTCTAATCTCTATCTTGTGTTTCTTTTTACTTGTTGTAGATTTCCAGGAATTGGATTTCGTTAAATGAACATGTCTCCAGACTCTCTGTTGGATCCTCCAAGCTACAGGAGGATAATGTTGAACTTAATGATCAACAGTCTTATTTAACTGCCGCTCAAATTGGCACTTCCACTGAGTTGGAGCTAGTCAAGGCTTCTCACCAGGGCTGAAGCCGATCTAGAAGCAGAGAGGCAAGCTCATCAACTTACCTGCGATGGAAAATTTGCAATGAAGCTAGCTCTAAAAGCCTCAGAAGATGAGAAAGCTTGCTTAACCTCGAAGAATACAATGCTGAAAGACAAATTCAAAAGGCTGTCCAAACCCTCTCCGATGTCAGAAAGCAAGTCTATGAGTTTGCTAAATCCACCTTGGGGCCCATGATGCTGAAACGTTATGAAGATGCCCTCATGTTCGTCTATGCCGACAATCACGAAAAATGTCCTATCTTTGGCCTTCCCTCTTTTGACCCAACTTTAGCTAAAAGAGTTATAGACAAAGTCCACCAAATAAGCCAGGGTTCTGGGCCCCATGGCAAGGAGGAGATAATTAACGTTGTGGAAGCTCTTTCTTTTGATATCCCCTCATTCGACATTGAATCTGATTATGAAGAGGGGGATGATAAAGATAACGATCTTGTGGAAAAAGATGATGATGATGATGAACTTGACTGGGATGGTGAGTAGGATGATGACAACGATGATAACCCCTCTAGAGGTTAAGGCCCTGGTGGAGACAAATGGTGGCCTACCGGTGCTTCAGGGATGGACAGTGATGATCAAAACAAATATCCTGAACAAGAGCAATCTCTTCAAAAGATATGCCACCAACATCCCCTGGTCCGCCTGCACCTCCAGAGGAGGAAACTGCTCCCACTCATACTGAGGATCCATTAGAGAAAGAACTAGTCCCTAAGGCTTCTTTTCTAGTTTCATAGATATGGGCTTCTCGGTTTAAATGTCTTACACTTTGAAGATAACAATTAGTGATAAATCATTTGTCTTAGATAAAGAAGATGTCAAATTTTTCCCATAGAACAAAACATTAGAGCAAAGAGGCGGAAATTAACAAGTTATATATAGAGTTAGACAAGTTAATAAAGAAGCACAACACTCTATCTGAAAAATATCACAGTCTGGACAGGAGTACCTCCGTTTTAGCATCTTTTAAATATCAGAGGGAGACTCCTTTATTAAAGAAAGTACGACTTCGGTACGACACTCTTTTGAAGGAAAATAGAGAATTGATAACTCTATTCTGGATGATGATTGAAGAAAGAGATATTTTAATTAAGTTTTTGTATAAAGCATACTATAGAAATTCTATCATAGATTTCATACTTAGGGAAATTTAGTGATGGTTTTCTTGGACATTTTCACAAAAAAAACTTAGATGAATTCGGTTCTGACCCACATCCTGGAGCTTGCTGGAACTTACCATGGTTCAAATCGATTCCTCAAGATGTACACCCTAAAAAGCTTAAGTACTATAAGGACAATTTTTTTTTTGAGTTTTTCTCTAAGTTTATTTTTCATAAACCAGATGAGTAATTGTAAATAAGTATCAAGTAATCGATTTATGAATACATTCTTTTTGTTATGTTCTTTATGCTTAGTTTCTTTGACTGTACTATTTTAGAATATTAGTTCTTTAGGTCGAGCTATTCGAAGGGACCGCCTAAGTTAATATGCAAACCTGAGGAAATTTTACTCTAAAATGCACCAATTTTAAAGACTTTGAGGTTAGCAAGGTATTGCTTTCTTCGGGATTTACAAAAATTTTACTTGGAATACCCTTGTCTCCGCTTCAACTTTGTCGACGACGAAAAGGAATCACTCTTAAAAGAAAATAGAACATTCCATTCCAAGTTAATTTGTGGTCGCGATAATCCACCAACAGAAAAATAATATTATAATAAATGTCCGCAGGTGATAACACCAGAAGGATTCACTATAACTTTTGACTCAACAGTCATGCTTTCAACAAATACTTTACACAAAGTTAGAAATGTGGTCTCTCAACTTAAGATGTGATGAAAGTGTTTGTTGTACCTTTTAAATTTGTTGTTATTTGGGTTGTAATCCATTACCGTAATAATAATTATATCTTCTATCCTAATTTTGATTTTCTCTCATTTCTTTTTATTTAAACAGGAGCCATAGTCATCTATGTTTCATCATTCTCAAAATTTACTTTCTCGCGCTGATGCTATTAGAGATAGATTATTAACAAGGAATGGCAAGATCATGATCCATGATGAAGTCCTTCTTGAGAATTTGGGTGGCAACACTCAAGCCATAAAGTGGGATAAAAGATATCTTATTCAAAAGACCATTGCCAGTAGCTACAAAGACCACATAGCCTATCTCAATGCTGATATCAAGAAATTGGATGAGATAATCACTTCACTTAAGAGACAAGTGAAGACCAATCCCACGGCAGATTTTGACCAAAGGATGTCTAAACTTATTCAACAAATAAGTGATCTAGAGTTAAAGTTAAAAGATAGCAAGGCGCAATGTGCCTCTCTAGAATTCATCTTGGGAGACAAGACTCCAAAGATTGAGCTTTCGGCCCTACAAGTATCTCCTTCAACTGCCAAGCCTACTAGGTTAAAACTTCTTGCAGCCCAAAAAATATCCACTATGCTCAACCCTGCCCAAGGCTTAGACGATAATGTAGTGGTGAACTAGTGTCTGATGGTAAAATTGGAAATTGCCAAATAATTTAATGAGCAACAGCAGATGAAATATTCTCAAACTATTAATTGATACACTGCTAAAAATCAGAAGCTAGAACGTGATAATTATGTGCTTGATAGGCGGGTTTTATAGTTAGAAAGAGAGAATAAAACAGTCAGGGCTGCGAACAGAGATTTTAATAGTGCCTTAAAGACCAACATCGATGCAATTGATGATGAAAACCAAATAAGGAGAAAAGAAAAGAAGACTAAGAAAGTTCTCCGCACAACAATGAATCATGTCGTAAATCCTTCAGTGCCGGAGATTCTGAATAAAGCAGCTCAAGATTTGTAATTCATTCATGTATTTGAGTCATGTAAATCTATCTTGTACATAATTTTTTCGTTTGTAAATCACTACATAACTTATGTAAATTATAGAAATTTTGTAAATATCAGCATATTTGTGATCCTTATGCCTTTGAATTGCTCATTCGGTGACTTTTAAGCTTGTTGGACCTTTTGTTACTCCTTATTATTATGATTTTCCTGAGAAACAAAATTGACATATTTGTTTATGTATATCATTTTCCTAAATTAGCAAATCGTCTTGCTAATTGTATAAAAAGTGATTTATTTAAAATGTTAAGCTCTCATCTTTAACCATGATGAGAAATGATTAAGGACTTAGGTACTTCCACTTGTTTGGAATGTACAAAACTTGTAGGAGGTAGATTCTACCTTATCATTAGGTCATGAATATTGGAATATAACTTTTATTCTATAAAGAACCTGATTTAGTGGTCAATGTCTGAAATCTTGAAGTAGTAACTCTCTTACCCATTCCTTAACATTAATGGGATTTAAAAAGTTAGAAGCCCATAGTTCCCATTTGGAGGCTCTTAATAGCGATCTTTTTGATAATATTCTTTGGCCTAGATTCAAGCATTTGAGATGAATAGAAATCTGAGGATCTTATTCCCAGATTAGGGTTCAAATATATAGCAGTTTTGTTATCCAGATTCAGGTATAATAAGTTATTGATTGATAATGATTCGAAACCCAGATTCGGGTGTTAGATGATGAAATCTTTATATGACTGACTTAAAACCCAGATTTGGGTATTAGATTTTGGAATTCATATTAGAGCCCGGATTTGGGTATTAGATTTTGGAATTCATATTATAGCCCAGATTCGGGCATTAATATATGATGTTAAGAAGGTCCAAGTATTTGTTGGACCTCCACCTCCTAGGCTTGGACATCTCAGTCCTTCGATGAATGCACCTCTTCTTAGGCTTTGACGTCTTAGTCCAGTATTTGTTGGACCTCCTCTTAGGCCTGGACAACTTAGTTCATTGTTTGATGGGCCTCTTGTTGGTCCTGGACATCTTAGTCGGTTGTTTGATCGGCCTCTTCTTGGGCTTGGACATCTTTGTTAGTTGTTTGATGGGCCTCTACTTGGGCCTGGACATCTTTGTCCATTGTTTGATGGGCCTCTTCTTGGGACTGAACATCTCTTGGTTAGCTCATCTTAGAGGTTGTAACAAAGAACTTACCTGACCTCCCACCAGGAGGCGCCCTGTCCAGGCCCTTTTGCGACGCGGACAGGGGCTTGTTCGGTGCTATACCTTGGCCATCTTAGGCACAAATAGAGGCTTACTCCATCCTCCCTCCAAGAGGTGCCTTAACTTGGCCGTAGCATGGTGCAGTTAAATGCTTGTTCGATGCTTTACCCTGGCCATCTTAGGCGCGGATAGAGGCTTACTTCGTCCTCCCTCCATGAGGCGCTTTGCCATGGCCATCTCGGCGCAGCCAAAGGCTTTTCTACCATCTTAGGTAGACTACCATCTTAGGTAGTATCCAAATTTTAGGAGCATCTCACTCCCAACCATGTAGACTTTCTCTTTACAGAAATTTGATCTTTATTAATCATTCTCAAGGCCTTTTTAAAAATTCACTGATCTTTCCTTATCTAAAGAAATTAACAATCATCCCCTCCAGGGTTTTTAATGGTTAGTTTCATTACCATTCATCGTATGATAGTGGCAGAAGGATTCCCCCATGTTTCTTTCATTTTTTGCTTTTTCTTTTATGATGGCCAATAGTTAAGTCCATCCTTTGTAAGTAAGTAGACGTTTTCCATTGATGTTGTTAAGTTGCACTCTTTTTGAAGTCTAAAGTTGAAACTTGACTCTTGAGGATGGAACTTAGACTTTTTAATTTTCACCTTATAATTTCATGCTCTTTAATCATCTTTCTTTTTGCTATCCTTTGAATCTCTTGGGTTGGAAGCGCTCTTGTTACTGTTGGTTGCCATTTGTGTGCAAAGACGTTGTAATCATCCATTATCTCTTTCTCAAAGATTGTGCCATTGGAATAATGTTGAATTGTTCTTATCATTTGATTAAAGACATTGTCACTTTCATTTGTTTTCTTTCCAAGTGCATAGATTAGGTTTGGGCCTACATGAAAAGGATTTAGACTCCATTTTTCAGGGTTATAAAATACTGCTTTCTTTTTGTTTATAATCCTTAAGGCTTCGAGCCACAGTCTTTACTCTTCATCTTGATTGGTGCTTTTGATGTCTACTTGGGAGAATCTTGTCAAGTATGGTTTAGAAGACCCTTGTTTAGATCTTTTAAATCTTCTAGCCATGTTCAAACCATAGTGGATAACTCGATATAGAATTTATTCTAGGGAGTTAGAGAATAGTAGTTTTAAGGGGTTAACAAAGTCGGAGGTTCGGGCCCTCTTTCTAGTGCCAAAAAATGTTAACAAGATTCTTGTCAACACCCCAAAGTTAATCCAAGATGAATGGTTAAAGTTATTTCAATGTAGGGCGTGATACCCTCAAGAATTTCTTCAAAATTTAGCCTTTCTTGTTGTTGATTTTTGAATTGGACCTTTCGACATCGTCGAAAGGTTTGGTCCTTGGATTAGGTAACCTTTTATCTTTGTTGAACTTGTATGAGTTCTCTTGTCAAAGTTTTCCTCTTTGCTTAGGTTGAAGTCCCTTGAGTTTGTCCTTTAAAGGTTAGTTCTATCTTGTCGAAAGGTTAGGATGACAGCCGTCTTTGGGTTTAGGTAGAGTGTCAAACTCTTTGGTGGATATGTAGAAGCTTTCGAACTTGTCGAAAGGTTAGATCACTTTTATGAAGTAGATTTGATCCCTGTCAAAAGGTAAGGGAATGGTCTCTTTTGGATTAAGCCTTGTAAGTCCAGGTATCTATACTTAAAGAGTAGACATTGACCTAGTCGAAAGGTTAAATCACTTAGATTATAGCTCCGAAATGTTACTGATATTGTTATAGCATAAGCACTTTTGACCTAGTCTAAAGGTTAAGCCTCAAAGTTAATCACTTCAGAAGATGTTTAGACTAAATGTATAATCGACCTTGTCGAAAGGTTTAAACCATATAGCCAATGATTTCGGATGGTTTCAGTGAACGTTGATCCGGTTAAGTTGTCGACCTTGTCGAAGGGTTCGGATTGTAGAGTTAATGGCTTCAAAAGGCTGCAGTAGTTAATTATATCAGAAGTGTCATCTACCTTGTCGACAAGAACCTTTCGGTGATATTGTACCTGTAATATGGAGTTAATCCAATAAAAGTATAAGCAAACAATAAAGTAATTAATAGAGCACAAGACTTCCCTCTATACCCATAAAAAAATCTATTTTATTAAATTCCCCAAATCAACACCTAGTTAGGGTTACAATGCTTTTATTAAGAAGTTACAAGATTAGAATGAGTGAATTCAAATCCCCAAAGCATGACCCCTTGGGTCTTATTTATAGATGCAGGCGGCCCCCATTTCGACTCCATTCTTTCGACAGGGTGGGAAGGTCTCCCTTTTATTTGCAGCTGTGAACCTTTTGACATTGTTGAAAGGTTTGCCTTTCATCTGTTATTACGGACCTTTTGTCTTAGTCGAAAGGTTTGCTTTCTTTATATACCTTCATGAAAATTTCGACTTTGTCGAAGGGTTTGCCTTCCTTATACTTCTGCAAACCTTTCGACCTTGTCGAAAGGTTGTTCTTCACTTGATTATTGTCGAGAGCTGTGCTTCCCTTTAATGTTGTCGAAAGGTTATCTTTCATTCTTTGCTAACTTGAGAGAGATGCTTTCTTCATATCCTGGATGTGTTTTAACCAGTTTAAAAGGCTAGCTATGCGTTCGAAAAGGTCACTATGGAGTTGCTCACACTTGTTTTGACTTCTTCATCCTCTTCGAAAGGTAAGAACTCCATGGATACTATGAGACGGAACCTTTCGACTCCTTCGAAAGGTTTGGGACTATTAAACTCTAAGGACTGCATCCTTTTGACTCCTTCAAAAGTTTGGGTTGTGCTTCTTTTCCTTTGTATTTATTGAAAGACCTTTCGACTTAGTCGAAAGGTAGATTTTTGTATAAAAATAGAGATCTCTAAACACTTGAAAGAGTAATTCGACATGCTATTGTTTTGAAACTGAAAAAATGAAATAATTTTACCTTGATTATATTTTATATAAAAGGAATAATTTTTCAGAAAATTATTATGGTATATATGGTGTGCTTGGTTGTTGGGAAATGACAATGTTAGATTGTTATCATTTGTTGTTTGTTGTTTGTGATCGAATAAAAGTTGATATTATAATGTAAGCAAGATAAACAATTAAATAATAATTTTATATAACCAAATGGAATTATATTGATATGATTTATAAAGGTGATTTATAAATGGAAACGAAATAAAATTTCATAAATATATTATGAATGTGATTTGTAAATAAAAAGGTTTAAAAGTTGAGGATTTGGGAATTTAAATCCTGTTGGTTTTGAAAATGGTTTTCAAATTTTTGGAAAATATATAATATTATTTAGAAAATATTTTGATTAAAAATAATTTTAAAAGGATTTAAAAGAGGTAATGTAACAACCCGTATATTCGGACCATTTAAATTGACAATAATCCACACATGTCAACTTAAATAGTACAAAACACGAATCATTAATGGAGTATATGCATATAAATAAGAATCATCACAGAATCACAGACAAATACAATAACAGAATAACGCAGCGGAATTACAACAATGTAATAATAGTCGTTCATGAAGCTACCAAGTAAATACAACAATGTCTCAAGCAAAAAGTGAAATAGAAATACATAGATGTCCGATACAATATCAAAATAGAATAGAGCAATACTGATAAAGATAAATGATCGTCTTCAAAGTCTTCAGCTCCCAAGCAGCACATCAACAAAAATACTCAGACTGACCTGAGCATAAGCATAAAAAAACACTCGAGTCAGGACATATATTCTTATACAAGGTAATATGGTTCAAATTTGAAATAACAATAACCCAAAGATGAATGGAATAACACCTTCGAGGATCCGTTAAACTATCTATCTATATAGTAGTGTACGCTAAGTAGATAATGCCTAATAGTAAAATAAAGTATCAAAATAGTGTTAAGGCGTTACGATTTTTCCCCTTAACACATTTATATAAGCATCATAGTCTATATAGCACTGTAACTCCACCGTAAACTAGTGGGCTATCAGGGAGTACTCCATAGGTATAACGCAAAACAAATCGTAGTGGTCGCGCAAAGGGATACAAGTATGACAAGGCACATGAAGCAATACCAAAGGTAGTGAAACTACCGTTTACCTGATCCGGAACGGAGAGAATGCATCATCGCAACGATCGCAACACAACGATACAACACTCCAAATTCAAGGGTGCGCACCAATCAAAAACAAGTACTGAGTAGTTTACGAAGAAGTGTGTTCGCTCGAGGTAGCTAACCTCTTTTGGCCCGGCACGGCTCCTGTTTTAGTCATTTCCAATTTGACACAAGTGTCAAGGTCATCCATTATCGTTCTCTTCCTTCAATCATTAAGTACATCGTTCCCACCACTTCATTCTAGATCACACACTGTGTATATTAATTAAAGTGGTATTCGGTTTAGACGGTGAGTATGTCCCTAACCGATCCCGGTCTCTTTAATAACTTCGTAATTATTACACCGATTGGTCATTTAATAAATTTCAAACCAAATCAATTTCAATTTCACTTTGAATTTGGGAGCCAACAAATCATTTGTTTTTCTATATAAATTTTCCATAATTACGTTCAAAACTCCCAAATTTCCAGTTTCAAAACTCTATAATTCAACTTCAAATTTTATTTAAAACAATACAAAAATTGGTTTAAATTCATATATAGGTTTCATTCAATAATAATTTAAATTAAGTTAACTTAACATAATATCGATTTAAATTCGTAGATGGATTTCATCCAATAATTATTTAAAGTAAGTTAATTCAAAACAATTTCAATTAAATTCCAATTCATTAAATCATTCACTTAAGTTTACCTTCCCTATATCCAACTTATAAGTAAATGTGAATTCATCAAATTAAATTCTTTAAATTACAAGTTTTATATTTATTTCAATAAATAAATCACCCTTTTCTTATTAAAGAAATTCAATTTCACTTATTTACTTATCGAATTAAATAATCACAAGTTAAATTCCTTCGGTAAACAAGTTCAAATTTTTTTTAATTATTAAATGAATTTCAAAACTTAATCCAATAATTTACTTAAATTTAAACAACTTTATTTCATCAAACAGTTTGTTAATATTTGTTTTAAATTATTAAATATTAACATTTTTAAAATCCAAATTCCAAATCTCATTTAAAACCTTTATTATTTTATTCAAATAAAATCTTATTTATTTATTTAAATCGAATTATTTGACCAATCGGGTTTTTATTTCATTCTCTATCCTAGGTAAATTGTTCTATTTTTGTATTTACCATTTCAACCCGATTCCTTTTCAAATAAAAAATAAATAAAAAACATAGTAAAGGGTACTTGTAGTGTGATAACTGGGATGGTGTCAAAGTAAATAAACAAGCAATAACAACAATCAATAACAATCCAATTAATTAATTCAAATAATCCCAAAATAAGCGTATTAATTTACATTATAATTTCATGTAAATTACTCCAATTATTTCTAGAATCTACACTATCATTTCATGTAGATTAAAGATTATTATGCTATTAATTTATACGGTTCCACACTTGATATCTACTTAATCAATTTCATACAACGTCAAATTTTTACAACATAAATTTTAAATGGTTAAAGATGTAACTAACTATATTTTTACGTGTCAACTAATTTGACATTTAAAAGGTTATATTCTACAAATTTTTATTTAATCAAATTCAAGCACATATATCAATTTCAAAGTGTCAACTACCATACGTCAAATACAAGTGTAAATTATTTATAACTTCATGCATTAACAATTTTTAACGTCCAATATCAACATCAACAATCAACATATTATATACCAAACTAGATTATCATCGTATAAGAATATAAGTCGTTAAATTTATTCACCTTTCGTGGTTAGAGAAACTGAATAGCGAAGCACGAAGAGGCACGAAAGGAATTTGTGCAAACACAGCTCAAACACTAACAAATTGAACAAACTGCCACCATCGACAAAAAAAGAATGGTATTAATTTTAATATGGTCATTCATATATATTTCTATAAAATCATATATATATGCACTTACCAACAACGAAGAAAGAAAGAAAGTTGAAAATTTGGGTGTTGCTGCAAAGTGGAAACTTCAACTGGTTGCTGCTGTACACAACAGGAAAAGAAGTGGGTTACTATTTAGCAACTAAATATATACACTGTGTACATATTCTTCGGCAATTATTTAAAACAACAGTAACACTTCAATTTTTCTTCATAAAGCAACAAACTGTTCACTTCCATTTTCTTTATACATCAACACTATTTTTTTTGAAAACCGAGATTGTTGTTTCTTTTTCATATATGCTAAAGATTTTGCATGAACGCATACATTCACCGCATGCACGCGGGTGGCACATGCGAGGTCAGGTTGTAAGGATGGTCGGCTGGAGGTTTACGGAGTTGACGCGACTCAGGGGTGGTGGCTGGAGGCTTGTGGAGGTGCACGCATGGTACGCGCATGATGGAGGTTCGGTTGAAGGGGAGCTGGAGGGGAGGTGGCGCAGACGGCTGGGAATGTTGCGCGTGCGCGCGTGGAGGAGAGGCGGTGAGCTGGGTCGTGGTTTAGGTAGGAGCGGTGGTGGACGGCGCTGGAGGAGGGGAGATGCGGTCTGGGGAGGCGCGACGGCAAGAGGGGCGGTGGTCGCGGCGTGGCCAGTTGCGGGTGATGGAGTGTTTGGTGGCGTGAGCCCATTCATTTTCTTTCGCATCATTTTTTTAGTTTCAACAATGCAAGAAAAATGAAAAAGGAAGAAGAAAGAATAAAGACGAAGAAAAGAAAGAGATGGTTTAGTACCCATAGCCGATGAAGTTGAGTAGCTACGTTTTGTTCCTTTTAATTTTTTATAAATTTGCAGCAGTAAATGTTATTTTGAATTTCGAAACGTCACTCCTATTTCCAAGTCAACCACTATCTGCCAATTACCCACATTAATATCTCTTCAACTCAAAATCTATTTTTCAAAATTTGAATGAATCTAGGCTGTTAATTTGGGCTGCATATGCATTTAACCGGTCCGTTTGGAATGGGTAAATTGGCGCGATGACCTATGTCGAACTTCGATTTTTACAAATGAACATACCGTTTTGATTAGCGCGACGAGGTGCTTCCAATAGTACATAGGTATTGGCGATATGACAGTTTTATCAAGATTCAAAATTTACGCCGATTAAATTGTTCGTTTGACAAAACAACTTAAATGAAGCAGGCGACGATGAAATTAGACGAAACGAAATGCGACGCCTTGATCAGATAAATTTTCACAACATTACTATGTAAAAATATTTAGATTCGGAAGATAAAATTTTCACACTTTAAAATGAACTGATATACAATAAAACATGAACGAAATCTACTACAATATTTTGCGACGAAACTTTTCCTATATCCAAAACTAACTAGACGCATCTCATAAACGAAGTTTGGATGTTAATTGAGAACATATATAAATTTCAAATTTTTATATTAAAATAATGGATTTAAATTTTTTAATTTTTTCTGAAATTCAGGGTCGTTACAATCTCCCCCACTCAAAACTTTTCGTCCTTGAAATGGAACGAGACGGAAGAAGTAGGAAAGAAACAAGCAGAAAAATCGAGATAGATTTGAGAAAATGAATTATACCTGAAATTAGTAATTCAGAGTTTGAATCCTGAATACTATCTTTAGTTTCCCAAGTGCAATCTCTGTCATCTACACTCCACTGAACTTTGATGAGATTGACCGACCTCCTTCTAAGTTGCTTTGTCTTACGGTCGACTATCCGGAGTGGCTTTCGCTCAATTGTCAAGTCAAGCTCGACAACTAACTCTTCCAACTGAGCAGTGGGAATGGTCGTAGATGGATCGCGCACAACTTTGTGGAGATGTGAGACATGGAACACATTGTGCACACCGGCAAACTTTTCTGGTAATGCGATTCTATAGGCCAAAGTACCTACCGTCTCTGTAATCTCAAACTGACCAACAAATCTGGGAGCAAGATTTCCTTTCCTTCCAAATCTAATAACATTTTTCAAAGGTGACACCTTGAGAAATACTTCGTCTCCAACACTGAATTCGAGATCTCTCCTCCTTCTGTCAGCGTAGCACTTCTGTCTATCTTGTGCCGTCTTAATTTTTCTCGTTATTTCTTCAACTTTCTCGGAAGCTTCCATAATCATTTCTGGACCAAGCAATAACCGGTCTCCAGACTCGATCCAACAAGCTAGTGATTTGCACGACCGTCCATATAATGCTTCGAACGGTGCCATACCAATGCTCGCCTGATTTATTAAAGATAATTAAATTCCAATTCAAATATACTTATTCAAATTTGAAATTCGATTTCTTTACCTGATAATTATTATTATAGGTAAATTCAACCAAATGGAGATGGTCTTCCCAGGATCCACCAAAGTCTATGATACAAGCTCGGAGAAGATCGTCCAAAATTTGATTTACCCTCTTAGTTTGACCATCTGACTGGGGATGATAAGTTGTGCTTAGATTTAGTTTAGTGCCCAAAGTATCTTGAAATGCCTTCTATAATTTACTAGTGAAAATAGGATCTCTATCGCATACGATACTAGATGGTACACCATGAAGTTTAACAACTTCCCTCATATATATCTCGGCAAAACATGAAGCAGTACGAGTGGTCTTGACTGGGATAAAATGAGCGGATTTTATCAGCATATCGACAATCACCCAAATGCTCTCATTACCTCTTCTGGTCCTTGGTAGCTCATCAATAAAATCCATGGAAATCTGCTCCCACTTCCAACTCGGAATCTCTAGAGGTTGAAGCAATCCTGCCATCTTCATGTGATCAGCCTTAACTTGTTGACAAGTTGTGCATCTACTAACATAGGTAGAAATATCACGCTTCATCCCACTCCACCAATACAACTTCTTCATATTTTGATACATCTTTGTGACTCCTGGATGAAATGAAAGCATGGACTGATGGTTTTCTCTCAGCACTTCCTGTCTTAAAACATCAACATTTGGAACACAAATTCGGTTATCGATCCTCAAGACTCCATTACTATCAACTTGTGCACCCATTTTACTATCAACATTTCCGACTCTACCGAGAACTATTTCTTTGATATGATAGGGCAAAGTGTCCTCGTATTGCTTGGCTATGATGCGGTCGATAAGGGCTGGGGAGACGACGAGCTGAAATAACATTCCTTCCACAAGATTACAACATACCATTGCTTGGTTTCTGCTCAAACCATCGGCTACGGCGTTTGCTTTTCCTAGGGTGTAGTTAATATCAAGATCATATGCAGCTAAGTATTCGAGCCATCGGACTTGTCTCTGATTTAAATCCTTTTGTGAGAAAATATATCTCAATGAGTTATGGTCTGTAAATAATTCGAATTTTGTCCCTAAAAGATTGTGCCTTCATAGTTTTAGAGCAAATACAACCGCAAGAAGCTCTAAATCGTGAGTTGCGTAATTTGCTTCATGGGTCTTTAACTGACGACCAGCATAGGCAATGACCTTTCCTTTCTACATTAAAACTGCTCCTAATCCATCATGGCAAGCATCAGTATAGATGGTCAAACCTTCGCTTCCGTCAATAACTGTAAGAACTGGGGTAGAGGTCAACTTTTGCTTCATCTCATTGAAAGATGATTCACACTTTTCATTCCAAATAAATTTGACATTCTTTCTGGTCAGTGCGGTGAGCGCTGCGGCAATACGAGCAAAATGTTCTATAAATCTACAATAATAGCCGGCCAAGCCCAAGAAGCTACGAATATCTGTAGGATTTTTGGGAGTCTCCCAATCCTGCAAATTCAAAGGATTCGAGTTTAGATAGAGATAAGATGTTCAGATAGAAATGACAAGTAAGAATAGAACTTACATTGATTACTGCGATCTTAGCTGGATCAACCGAAATCCCATTCTCCGAGACAATATGGCCAAGAAAACGAACTTCATCTCTCCAGAAGTGACATTTCGAGAACTTGGCTTTAAGATGATGACTGCGAAGAGTTTCAAGAACAAAAGCCAAATGTGACCTATGCTTTTTCTCATCTTTAGAGAAGACGAGAATATCATCGATGAAAATAAGAACAAACTTGTTAAGAACATCTCGGAAAACTCTATTCATCAAATCGACAAAATAAGCTAGAGCATTAGTAAGACCGAACGGCATATCCAACCATTCAAAGAAACCATTTTCAGTGCGGAATGCTATTTCAGGAATACTTTCCTCAGCAATTCTGAGTTGGTGAAAGCTGGTAGCCAGATCGAGTTGAGAGAAAACTTTAGCTCCATGGAGCTGGTCGAATAAATCATTAATTCGGGACATTGGATATCTGTTCTTGTGTGTGAGCTTGTTTAGCTCTCTATAGTCCACACACATTCTGAGAGAACCATCTGACTTTGTGATGAATACAACTGCAGCTCCCCATTCTGAATGACTTCGCCGTATCAAGCCTTTAGCAAATAAATATTCAATCTGAGCATTCAATTATGCCTTTTCTTTAGGAGCCATTCTCCTGGGAGGGAGAACTACTGGTCGAGCACCTAGAATAAGATCAATGCGGAATTCGTTTTCCCGTAGAGGTGGTAGTGAATTGACTTCTCCAAACACATCAGGAAAAAGCTGAATAACCGGGGTGGAGCTTAGATCATTCAGATGAGAGTCAAGAGAGAATATAAAACTTCCAGCACACTCCTGAGGCGCTTTACCTTTAATAACAAAAGGTTTACTGTTGTCGTCAATTAGAGAGACGGTTCGAGCTTTGCAAGAGATAACGGCTTCGAACTTTCGTAGCCAATCAACACCTAATAGGATATCAAATGCCTCGAATCCAAGGACATAGAAATCCCAAGTGAAACGATGCATACCATACATAAGCGTGACATATTTGCATACCCTTTTGAGGTTAGCGGGTCCTCCAATGGGATTTGATACACATAAGAAAGTAGATGGAAGGATGGGTTCCAACCCATGTTTATTGCACAAATCAATAGATATGAAACTATGTGTTGCTCCAGTATCAAATAGAACTGTAACGGGTAAAGTATGCAACCTAAAAGTACTCTGTAATGTACCTTGGATATCACTAGGAGCAGGTGGGGTAGGTGGAGCATGGGTGGAAGAAGTCATAGCAAATACTCCAAATGACATGCCCTTTTGATGCATGGGACAATCCTTCTTGAAATGGCCATGTTGCAAACAGACATGACGGAGGTTGTTCCTGGTATCCTGAGGTGGAGGAATGGCGGCACTGACAGATGTTGGACAACTGTTGGCATAGTGACCCTTCTGGTCGCACTTGAAACAGGTGATGGAGGATAAGTCAATGGGCTTCTTTTGAGAATAGCCAAGCCCGGTAGTCTTCTGCCAGTTCTTCCTTTGCTGCTCGAAATTAGGCTTCCTCTTTCCAGGCTGACTAGAGAATGGCTGAACAAATGGCGCCTTGGTGGTTGATGCACCCTTCGGCTTTCCCTCATATCTAAGTGCATAATCCATCAGCTCGGTGAAAGTGCCATGGACATGGGCTGTGAGGAGATCATAGTACTCTAGTCGTGCTCCATGAATGAACTTCTCATTTTTCAGAAGTGCTGTATCAATCAAGCCAAGTCCGAACTTGGAGAGTTCGTTAAACTTCCTTTCATACTTAGAGAAAGTCATGTTACCCTGTTTATATCCATAAATGATCGGTAAGCCGAGCCTTTCCGGCTACTGGCATCCACTGGCCCGAAAAAGAATCCCTATTCACAAACGAGAAAAAGAAGAGTCAAGATTCTAAGAGAAAGAAGGAACTATTTGGATGAAATTTCAGTTAGGTTTTACCTAAACTGGGCCCATGTGATGGTTTCCTCTTCAGTACGGGAGGTTACTAACTCCCACCAATCCTGTTCCGCATCATGAAGCTGCCAAGCGGCCAATTGACGCTTCTGCGCGTCAGTAATCTCAAGACAAATGAAGATCCTTTCCAGGCTCTTCAGCCACTGTTGCGCTCCAATGATGCTCTCGGATCCAGAGAATTTGATGCCGCCAAGCTGGGTTTATTCCTTGCTAAGAGTAGAAAACTTGATTGCTGGAGCTAGGGCACGTGGTGCCGGAGAATTTCCTCTACCCCACCTCTAGTGTTCCTTCTGGTACTCATCCTGGAATACCAAAAGTGATTTAGAATCAATGATAGGAATTTACAGAAATTAAGGAAATTCTAATCACACGAATTCAATAAGGAGGATGGAATCAAAAGGATATGGATTCTGAAATGATTCTCCTCATTCTAGGGTATGGTTACCCTATCTTTAATGAGCTTTACAACTCCACAGGCTATGGTTTTCGGGAACCAAAGCTCTGATACCAACTGTAAATACCCGTATATTCGGACCATTTAAATTGACAATAATCCACACATGTCAACTTAAATAGTACAAAACACGAATCATTAATGGAGTACATGCATATAAATAAGAATCATCACAGAATCACAGACAAATACAATAACAGAATAACGCAGCGGAATTACAACAATGTAATAATAGTCGTTCATGAAGCTACCAAGTAAATACAACAATGTCTCAAGCAAAAAGTGAAATAGAAATACATAGATGTCAAATACAATATCAAAATAGAATAGAGCAATACTGATAAAGATAAATGATTATCTTCAAAGTCTTCAGCTCCCAAGCAGCACAGCAACAAAAATACTCAGACTGACCTGAGCATAAGCATAAACAAACACTCGAGTCAGGACATATATTCTTATATAAGGTAATATGGTTCAAATTTGAAATAACAATAACCTGAAGATGAATGGAATAACATCTTCGATGATCCGTTAAACGATCTATCTATATAGTAGTGTACGCTAAGTAGATAATGCCTAATAGTAAAATAAAGTATCAAAATAGTGTTAAGGCGTTACCATTTTCATCCTTAACACATTTATAAAAGAATCATAGTCTATACAGCACTGTAAACTCCACCGTAAACTAGTGGGCTATCAGGGAGTACTGCATAGGTATAACAAAAAACAAATCGTAGTGGTCGCGCATAGGGATACAAGTATGACATTGCACATGTGGCAATACCCAAGGCAGTGAAACTACCGTTTGCCTGATCCGGACTGGTGAGAACGCATCGTCGCAACGATCGCAACACCGCGATACAACACTCCAAATTCAAGGGTGCGCACCAAACAAAAACAGGTAATGAGTAGTTTATGAAGAAGTGTGTTCGCTCGAGGTAGCTAACCTCATTGGCCCGGCACGACTCCCGTTTCAGTCATTTCCAATTTGACACAAGTATCAAGGTCATCCATTATCGTTCTCTTCCTTCAATCATTAAGTACATCGTTCCCACCACTTCATTCTTGATCACACCTCGCGTATAGTTATTAAAGTGGTATTCGGTTTAGACAGTGAGTATGTCCCTAACCGATCCCTGTCTCGTTAATAACTTCGTAATTATTACACCGATTGGTCATTTCAAAATTTTCAAACCAAATCAATTTCAATTTCACTTAGAATTTGGGAGCCAACAAATCATTTGTTTTTCTATATAAATTTTCCATAATTACGTTCAAAACTACCAAATTTCCAGTTTCAAAACTCTATAATTCAACTTCAAATTTTATTTAAAACAATACAAAAATTGTTTTAAATTCATATTTGGGTTTCATTCAATAATCATTTAAATTAAGTTAACTTAACATAATATCGATTTAAATTCATAGATGGATTTCATCCAATAATTATTTAAAGTAAGTTAATTCAAAACAATTTCAATTAAATTCCAATTCATTAAATCATTCACTTAAGTTTACCTTCCCTGTATCAAACTTATAAGTAAAATTGAATTCGTCAAATTAAATTCTTTAAATTACAAGTTTTATATTTATTTCAATAAATAAATTACCCTTTTCTTATTAAAGAAATTCAATTTCACTTATTTACTTATCAAATTAAATAATCACAAGTTAAATTCCTTCGGTAAACAAGTTCAAATTTTTTTTAAATTATTAAATGAATTTCAAAACTTAATCCAATAATTTACTTAAATTTAAACAACATTCTTTCATCAAACACTTTGTTAATATTTGTTTCAAATTATTAAATATTAACATTTTTAAAATCCAAATTCCAAATCTCATTTAAAACCTTTATTATTTTATTCAAATAAAATCTTATTTATTTATTTAAATCGAATTATTTGACCAATCGGGTTTTTATTTAATTCTCTATCCTATGTAAATTGTTCTATTTGGGTATTTATCATTTCAACCCGATTCCTTTTCAATTCAAAAATAAATAAATAAACATAGTAAAAAGAACTTGTAGTGTGATAACTGGGATGGTGTCAAAGTAAATAAACAAGCAATAACAACAATCAATAACAATCCAATTAATTAATTCAAATAATCCCGAAATAAGCGTATTAATTTACATTATAATTTCATGTAAATTAGTCAAATTATTTCTAGAATCTACACTATCATTTCATGTAGATTAAAGATTATTACGCTATTAATTTATACGGTTCCACACTTGATATCTACTTATTCAATTTCATACAACGTCAAATTTTTACAACATAAATTTTAAATGGTTAAAGATGTAACTAACTATATTTTTACGTGTCAACTAATTTGACATTTAAAAGGTTATATTCTACAAATTTTTATTTAATCAAATTCAAGCACATATATCAATTTCAAAGTGTCAACTACCATACGTCAAATACAAGTGTAAATTATTTATAACTTCATGCAGTAACTATTTTTAACGTCCAATATCAACATCAACAATCAACATATTATACACCAAACATGATTATCATTGTATAAGAATATAAGTCGTGAAATTTATTCACCTTTCGTGGTTAGAGAAATTGAATGGCGAAGCACGAAGAGGCACGAATGGAATTGGTTCAAACACAGCTCAAACACGAACAAATCGAACAAACTACCACCATCGAAAAGAACAGAATGGTATTAATTTTAATATGGTCGTTCATATATATTTTTATAAAATCTTATATATATGCACTTACCAACAACGAAGAAAGAAAGAAAGCTGAAAATTTGGGTGCTGCTGCAAAGTGGAAACTTCAACTGGTTGCTGCTGTACACAACAGAAAAAGAAGTGTGTTACTATTCAGCAACTAAATATATAAACTATGCACATATTCTTCAGCAATTATTTAAAACAACAGTAACACTTCAATTTTTCTTCATAAAGCAACAAACTGTTCACTTCCATTTTCTTTATACAATAACACTGTTTTTTTTTAAAACCGAGACTGTTGCTTCATTTTCATATATGCCAAAGATTTTGCATGCACGCATACATTCAACGCATGCACGCGGGTGGAACAGGCTAGGTCAAGGTGTAGGGACGGTCGGTTGGAGGCTTGCGGAGGTGAGGCGACTCTGGGGTGGTGGCTGGAGGCTTGCGGAGGTGCGCGAATGGTCCGCGCGTGATGGAGGTTCGGTTGAACGGGAGGTGGAGGAGAGGTGGCGCAGACGGTTGGGAATGTTGCGCGTGCGTGCGCGGAGGAGAGGCGGTGAGCTGGGTCGTGGTTCAGGTAGGAGCGGTGGTGGACGGCGCTGGAGGAGGGGATATGCGGTCTGAGGAGGCGCGACGGCCAGAGGGGCGGTGGTCGCGGCGTGGTCGGTTGTGGGTGATGGAGTGTCTGGTGGTGCGCGCGCGTTCATTTTCTTTCGCATCATTTTTTTAGTTTCAACAATGCAAGAAAAATGAAAAAGGAAGAAGAAAGAATAAAGATGAAGAAGGGAAGGAGATGGTTTAGTACCTGTAGCTGATGAAGTTGAGTATCTACGTTTTGTTCCTTTTAATTTTTTGTAAATTTGCAGCAGTAAATGTTATTTTGAATTTCGAAATGTCACTCCTATTTCCAAGTCAACCACTATCTGCCAACTACCCATATTAATTTCTCTTCAGCTCAAAATCTATTTTTCAAAATTTGAATGAATCCGGGCTGTTAATTTGGGCTGCATATGCATTTTACCAGTCTGTTTGGAACGATTAAATTGGCACTACGACCAACGTCGAACTCCGATTTTTACAAATGAACATACCGTTTTGATCAGTGTGACAAGGCGTTTCTAACAGTACAGAGGTATTGGCGATATGACAGTTTTATCAAGATTTAAAATTTAGGCCGACTAAATTGTTCGTTTGACAAAACAATTTAAATGAAGCATGCGACGATGGAATTAGACGAACCGTAATGCGACGCCTTGATCAGATAAATTTTTCACAACATTACTGTGTAAAAATATTTAGATTCGAAAGATAAAATTTTCGCACCTTAAAATGAACTGATATACAATAAAACGTGAGCGAAATCTACTGCAATATTTTGCGACGAAACTTTTCCTATATCCAAAACTAACTAGACGCGTCTCATAAACGAAGTTTGGACGTTAATTGAGAACATATATAAATTTCAAATTTTTATATTAAAATAATGGATTAAATTTTTTAAATTGGGTCGGAAATTCAGGGTCATTACAGGTAAAATGCAATGAACTCACTTTGGTCGTTGGAAAATAATTTCGATAATGACTGTTGCATCATCAACATCCATTTTCGGGTTTCTAAGGGTGGAATTGCTACCATTTGAGTTTTGTTTTGTTAAAACTAGTTTTGGTTTTAAAATTCAAAAGTATAATTTGAAATGCCAAGGGAATTATGTATATAAATGATTTCAAAATGATTTAAAATAAATAACATCAAGGTAACTTTCATCTAAATGTTTTATGAAAATATGAGAAATTAAGTTTGATAACGTATAAATTTTGAGAATTAGTAATCAAAATAAAGTTAAAAACTGTTGAGTGTGAATGTTAAGAAAAGAAAATTTGAAATTGAACTTTGGAATGAAATTTAACTTAAGATAAGTTAAACAAAATGAATTTTTGAAAAGTGATTTGACCTAAGGTAGGTTAAATAAAATAATTTTTGAAAATGAAATTTATTAAGATTTGAAATAAACTAATGAAATGAGCTAATTAAATGAATTAGTGAATTGGATATGGTTGGAAATGTTGATTGATAAAATTGAATGTTGAAATTAGAAAATGAAATTGAATTTGGTAAGAAATGGATAAGGAATTAAGTTGTAAAGTGGTAATAAACATGAAAAGACTTGAATTTAATGTATATAAACTTGAGTAAAATTTATGAAATAATTCAAAAATGAATTTAGTATAGACTGAGATGTTATTAAACATAAAATTTGAGGAAATAATTCTTAAGTGACATTAGTATTGAAAGAAATATACTAAGTAATAAGTGAATGTGAATAAAGCAATATAAATAATTGATTGTGGATAAACTGAACGTGAATAGTTGCATATAAATGAAAGTGAATGAGAATGAAATGAATGTGAATTAAACGAATTTGGGATAGCTAAGAAATAAAATTAAATAAATACGTAAGTTGTACGTATATTATTCAATTCGCATAGCGGTTTGATCCACGTTCGAGTACATAGTTTCAAGATGATTAACATCGATTCGAGTTGGACTTTTTCACTGGATTCTCGACAGCGAATACTTGATGACAGCAGGAAATTTTGAAAGTCGTTCGATTTTAATTCCAAACCAGAACGCTCGATGACAACAGAAAATTTCGGTGAGTTAAACTCACCTTTTTGGTTAACTAATATGATATATAGTTGATAAAAATTGTTGGATGATTGTTTGAATGAATTACTATATTTATATTAGTTGGATTGAATATCACCATCTACTGGAGCGGATGAGACCCTATTGCATTCCCCATGTAAGAGCAGATGACCCTTTGTATACGAATCCCGCCTCGAAATGGTTGATTTATATTTTATGATTATATAATGTTTGTGATGTAGGGGACAGGTCAGAGGGATCCAGTGGGATTCCTCACAATTGTTGAATTGTTTCAATAATATTTCTTTGATATGGATTTTTGAAAAACCGAACCTGATTGTGGGAATTATGGTTATAACATTGTTATATTTTTGAAAAACTAAAACCCAGTAGCGATAGAAAATCAATATCGATATTGGTTAGGCACTGGGTAGCCATTGGCCTTAAATTAGCAATTTGAAATACTATCAATCGCAAATTGAATTGGAATTGAGTTTTAAGACCGAAAATTACTTTTAAATCCAAAATTGGGTCTTGGAAAAATATTATTTTAATTGTTTCAGTATCGATGTTGGAGGGATCCGGCGGGATTCCTCGCTATTGTTGAATTTTTTCAATAATATTTCTTTTGTTCGGATTTTTGAAAAAATGATACTGATTATGTACATTATAGTTATAACATGGTATACATTTGAAAAACTGAAACCCACTAGTGATAGAAAATAAGTATCAATATTGGTTAAGCACTGGTTTGCCATTGGCCTTAAATTAGTAATTTGAAATTGTTAACGCTAAAAAGTCAACGCTAACACCCGGTGTGTGTGATAGAATTGTGAAAGCACCACCCGTTGGTACGGGAACAGAATATAAGCTGAAAATAGCAGAAAAGCAGTAAATGAACAACAGGTTTATAGTGGTTCGACCCGTAATTGAGCCTACGTCCACTTTATAATCTTTTATTACTGATTCGGTTACAATTTGATACAATATCCTTCAAAATACAATACAACTTGATCAGGAAAGCACTCTTGACTACTAGCTCAATCTTTGATGATGAAACTCGACGAATCCGTGTTGGATGTAAGGAGTTCTTCTCGAAGATTGTTGTAGCGTCTCGAATGCTTGAAGATTTTTGATTGTTGAATGAGTGGAGACTTCGACAGAGTAACGGCGCTTGAAGAAATGAATGGCCAAAAGTCCCTTCCAAGTTGGAAGTGGTGGGGTATTTATAGGAGTTGAAGTCTGGCGTAAAACTTTGCTCCAAGTCTTAGGTCGCGTACGACCTAAGTTAGGTCGTAGGTCGCGAGCGACCTAAGATAGGTTGCAGTCCATATGCGACTTAGGGAAGGCAGCCTGATTGAGTTGCTTCTGTTTCCATCTGAGCAAGTAGTAGGTCGTGAACGACCTATAGTAGGTCGCATTCCTTTCTCTGCTTTTAGCTCGTTAGGCTGTTAAGTCGGTAGATCACTTCAGGCTTTAGGTCGCAAGCATCTTCAGTAGTTAGGTCGTAAGCTCCTTTAGGTCGCAAGCTTCTTTAGGTCGCAACACTGCTATGTCGCGAAGTTCTTGAGATAGTTAGGTCGCGACATTCTTTAGATCGCTATGTTCTTAGGTCGTAGGTCGTCAACCTTTTAACCCGCAAACTGTTAAGTCGGAGCTCTTCTTAAGTCGTAGTCTCTAGGTCGCAATATTGCTAGGTCGCAGTGTTCCCTGTAGCTTTAGGTCGCAACATTGCTATGTCGCAATGTTCCCTGTAGCTTTAGGTCGCAACATTGCTAGGTCGCAATGTTCCCTAAGTCGTAGGTCGCTGGGCTACTTCAAGAGTTAGGTTGTGACATTCTTAGGTCGCGTCTTTCTTAGGTCGTGACATTCCTGTAGCTTAGGTTGTAGCTTCACTAAGTCGCGGAATTCCCTAAGTCGTGACTTCGTTAGGTCGCAAAGCTTCTCTTAGGTCGTAACGTTTTAGGTCGCTTAAAGGAATTAACATTTGCCCCTCGAGGTATATGACTATGCCATAGGTCGTATACTTCGATTCAACCTTGCTAAGTCGTGGACGACCTAAAACTTTGTGCCTATTCGCCTTCCATTCTCAGCCCATATAAACTGTTAAGTCGCTTTCTTCCTCCTAATCCTTCTACTCTAATTTCCCGTTGCTATTGGCAAATCTTTGAACCCCCAAGAGAGAATTCAACTTGTTTAAACGACGATTCATCCTTTCTAACAAACTACGTAAGTGAGTTTCGATCTCTATCCCACCATAATCGCCTCCCAATCACGAGTTCATGCTCTCTAACCCAAGTTTAATTCCCTGCATTTGTGTTTCGTTTTTTTTGAATGATTGTCACAATCGACATGTTAACATGATTCGTGAATGCACGGTAATGTTTGTAATGAATCGAAGAACTTGAAATTGATTTACTGGGCGATTCGATTGGTATGTAGAGATGAATGGGATTCAAGAAGAGGATGAATCGTTTTCTTTATACTAGCAGTATCGGGTTATTGGATCAGTAAGATTGTTTGGAGAAGAAGCCAGCGACCTAGCAGATCCGGATGGCTTTAAAAGTTAGGTCGTAAGGTTCTTGGCGACCTAAGCCTTGCGATCTAAAAAACATCTGCAACTAAAACGAAGCTGACCAACCTCTTTTGCGACCTAAGAATTCTTAAACTATGCTAAGTCGTATGCGACCTAGGACATGGAGTAAATTGCATTGCCTTGATCCACAGTTACATTGTGCGACCTAAATATGCCCCGACCTATGATAGGTCGCTGAACGACCTAGTACTTGAAACAAATTTGTAAAGCCCTGAACGCTTCAAATTGGACAGCACGACTTAAAATTGCTCCGACTTATGTTTGGTCGTGAACGACCTAGGACTTAGAAATTTAGGCAGAATTTGGCTGATTTTTGAATTTGAATTGTTTTAGACTTCGTTGTACTTTTTTTTCAGATTGCCTTAACTTTAATGCTGATAACCTGTTTAGAAGCAATATTCACAGAAAAAATGGGACGAATATACTGCCATTGATTGCCCACATCAAATGACAGATTAGTCGACAAAGAATATCTAACTTAAATGAACTTCGCGAATGAAATGCTGTGAACTAACAAATCTAAGTGAAGTATTAAAGCAAAATTGAAACAATCAACTAAAGCTGATTTATTTGCATCAACACAACACTGTTCTTGGACTTAAGATATCAAGCCCCGAAACTTTATAATCGACAAGTATCAACTAATTTAGTTTCATTTATATTTGCTTGTTATTGCGTTAGTTTTGCACAACACTTCACTCTTTTTTAGGAAACGTGCACCTTAATATTTGATCGTCCAGTTCCTTGTGTAGAATGGCATCTCAACAGGAAGACTTGGAAATGGCTGGAGAAGTTTTCCAATTGCTACTCCACTGAACGACCCTCCGGAACGGACTTCTACTACTCTGAGCCACAAGGTCTTCAGACAATTGTGCATCCAATTCGGCATTGCCGACGCAGATGCTTTACTTCTTGGGTCAAGCGACACTGCTGACAGGCCGCCTCTTGGCTTTGTTGCTGTGAATCGTCAGATGTGCTCTAGCGGAGCTATTCCGCCCTTTAATGATTGTCTTCGAGAACTTCTCCTTCGGCTATCTATCTCACCTTTTCAACTGCACCCTATTGGATACTCCATCCTGCTGGGACTGTGTGTGCTTTTCAGGAGAAAGTTGGGCCGTTTTCCCAGTTTTGCCGAAATTCGCTTCTTGTGCACATTTGCAAAGAACAAAGATCATCCCTCGATTACACTTGTGAGGAGTGCTAGGAACCGTAAACTAATTCTGGACTTGCCCGAAAGTGCCCATGGGTTCTTGACTTAATTCTTTTATGTCTGCTGTCCTCCGGGATTTTATGCCATATGGAGAGTCGGAAGTAAGATTGCCTCTTTCCGATTTGTTTTTAAGACTTTCCAGAACTCGAACTGTCAAATGCTTAACTCCATTCTTTATTTTTGCAGCACTTCCTCCTCCACTTCGAGATACCAGTCACAAGTTAATTTTAGATACTTTGAGTGTCGTTGATGTTGAAGAGAGGAGTGCCAAATTCTTGTTGAAAGATGAATTTCTGCACCAGTTTGGTCTTTTACATCCTTCTAGGTCGACCCAGATTCATGAAATTTCTAGTTCTGATGCGGAAACGTTAGTTGTTTCGGGCTCTCGAGCAGAGGCCTCGAATGCCCCAGCTTCTGTAGAAGAAATTGAATCAGAAGCACCCATCGTAGAGGTTGCTTTGATAAAGTGTTCTGCGTCCACTAATGTTGTAGGGTCAGTTAGCAAGTCGGCACTTGCCCCAATTATCGAAGAGGAAGAAAATCCTCGAGTTTCTGAAAAATCAACTGATGTGGAAGTTGAGAAGGAGAATTCTGCTGAGCATCATAATGATGACACCTTTGATGACTTGAGTGACATAATGATAACTTCTCAAGAGCTTTTCAAGGATAATATTCCAAAGGCGAACTCTCCTGTCATTGAAGCGACTTCCTCTTTGAAACAGACCTCGACGCCTTCTACACCCGTCGTCTCCGTTCCCGCACTAAAGCGTGGTTTGTAGTTTGACGCACGTAGTTCGCACGCCGCACACACTTAGGATTTTTCTGCACTTATAAGCATTTACTCTTTCTTTCTGGAAATTTCTAAACTTTACTTCTTTTCCGTTTTCAGATTCTCCGATGGGGCGCTCCGGCTCATACTATGACTCATTTCAGCGCCATGGAGGTCGTGGATCCTATGACTTTAGGAAATATCTTGGTGACCAAAGAGAGACAGATGAGGAACGGGCCCAAAGGAAGGCTCAAGAGAAATGGGATTATGAGCAGCGGCAGAGAAGAAGAGATGCTGATCGATATGATTCTTCTTACAGAACTTACGATTCTCATAAGCGAAAGTCTTATGATGACAAAGGGAAGACTCATATTACTGATGAATCGAGCAAACGCTCTAAGACAAGTGACGCGTCTGCTATTTCTGAGAAGGCTAACGCTCCCATTTCTTCTGATATTCCGGCCGGCTCTCCTCCTCTAAAGGAATCTGATATTCAAACCATCATTAATAGGCCGCAATATCAAGTTAAAGACGGCCCTCCAACGCTTCAGAGCCGGTTTCCGAATTGGTGTCTAAGAGGAGTCCGTTTTGACTTTGATTTGGTTCCCATTGATAAGCAGGCAATGCTGAGAAATGTCGATGCTGTCAAGCTTGATATTGAAAGAATGTCTGGATGGCAGAAGCTGGTTGATGAACTTCAAAGGGTCAACCATTTGAACCTTGAGGCGATGATGACCATGGAGAACGATAAATCGGAATGGGACAAATGGCGTAAGCAGCATGATGCGGAGATGACGAGCATTGCAGACGACAACGCAAAGCTTGCATCTGAAGTCAAGCGACTTAAGGAAGATCTCGCCTCATCTTCTGCATCACACACTCAAAAAGAAGAAGTCTTTCAGAAGCAAGTGCGGGATGCACATGCTGCACAAAGAGATGTCGAAATGAAGCTTGCCGCCGAACAGCACATTACTGAGAAATATCGCATAGAAAACACCGAACTGCGGGAAAAGGTCACCTCCCAGAATGTAGAGATTGAGTTACTAAAGTCTCGACTCGCTAAGGCTGAGACAGAGCGTGATGAGGCTATTGCTGGTCGGGTTGCTGCCGTTGCCGAAAAGGAAGCGGCTGAACAATCACATGAGGCGACGAAAGCAAATATCAGTTCTACCTTATTCGACTTTTATTTACACAGTGTTCTGGGTCGTGGGAGCCTTGCTTTTCTGGGTCCTGATTATGAAATTACATTGGCTGAAGTGTGGGAAGTCACACTTGACATGCTTGGCGGGGCCGGCTATGATGAGTCGGAACTTGAGGAGCGCTATCTTGATGACGAGGCTCGTGCTGCTCTTGTTAAGGGGAAGGAGCAGCTTGCTAAAGTACGGGCTGAATCGATGGGAGAAGAGTTTTCCAAGGAGAAAACTCCTTTAACTGCCCCTGTTCACACTTCCACTTCGGCCGATGTAAACATTATGGATTCCAGTTCTCATCCTTCACATCCAGTTGTGACCACTCATACAGAAGAAGAGGCAATGAAGGATTTTCAGGCTCGGGAATTTGAGATTGATCTCGCCAAACCGACTTCTCCAGGTAACTCTGACGAGATGAATTCAGTGAATTGCTTATTCGACTTAACTGAGTCCAACGAACTTCTTACTTATTACTTAAGCTTTGACGATCCACTGTCTTCTTTTTTTTCTCGGAGAATACTGATTTTGATTTCTTTTATTATGCAGCGGACGTGCCGGAAACTGCACCAATTTCTCCTTCTTCAGCTGCCGTTCCTCCTCCTTCTCAAGTTACTCCTCTTCCAGCTTCTCAACCAGGTTCATAGGAAGAACAGATAGCAGCCCTTCAAGGCTTGGACGAACCACCTGCTTCCAAGGAGCAGAAAGCAGAAGATCTGGAAGATAGTGAGAAGACCCCGGAGCAGTCTTTTGACTACGACACAAAGCTTTCTACATTTCTTACTCCGGGGAGTGAGTCTTCTTCCAAGAAGAAGGGGAAACGTGTGGTTTCGAAGAAAGGAAAGAAAAGTTCTTCTGCTGCTGGAGATGAAGCAGAAGTCGATCCGTTGAGTCTCTTTCTCCTTCTTCTCCAATACGTCCTCCGAAACTAATTACCAGGCCGGGTAAAGGCTCCAAGGGTGGGAAGAAGGAGAAATGAGTTTGATTTTGACTTTTCTGCTTTTTGCATGCATTGACCGGAGGTTGTGCGGATACCGGTCTCCGCTCCTTTTGTAATCTGCACAATGTAAAAAGTTTCCATAGTATTGAATAAAATAACTATTTTACTTGTACAAATTCTTGTGTATGTAGGAATATATCTGTTTTTCATTTGAAGTGTAGAGTAAACGATTCTTTTTACTTGTACAAACTCTTGTCTGTGTTTCAAGAACGCATTTATTCCACATCTTCTTTATGTGATATTGCAATGAACTTGTGGTGTGTCGCCTGTATATTACTTTCATTAATGTAACTGAATTGTATAATGTTGCCCCCATACCACAAGTGCATTGCAATATTTCTCGCTTTTACAAGACTGATACTCTTATATTAGAGAATAACTATTCCACTTTTGAGGAAGGAATCGTTCTGCTTTTAATAGAGTATATCTCGTTTTTGGAGAAATTTTTACTTTCTCTTTCTGTTAGAAGAACACTTCGACTTTTTGGAATGATCACTTTTATTTGTTTAAAAATGAATTTTCCCGCACAATGAAAGGAGCTTCTGAAGAAGGTTTTGATTTTTGTGCCCCAGTAAAGGGTTTATTTTTGGTACTTCAAGCAAGGTGAAGTATGCCTCTGCAGAGGTCTTTTGGTCTCCGAAGAGAAGCAATTTTGGTCTCCGAAGAGAAGCAATTTTTGGTCTCCGAAGAGAAGCAATTTTGGTCTCCGAAGAGAAGAAGCAATTTTGGTCTCCGAAGAGAAGCAATTTTGGTCTCCGAAGAGAAGCAATTTTGGCATTTCAGCTCTGGTGAAGTGGGTCTCCGAAGAGAAGCATTTTGCACTTCTACACGGGTGAAATGTGCCTCCGAAAAGGGCTTTTTAGCATTTCATCACTGGTGAAGTGGGTCTCCGAAGAGAAGCATTTTGCACTTCTACACGGGTGAAATGTGCCTCCGAGAAGGGCTTTTTAGCATTTCATCACTGGTGAAGTGGGCCTCCGAAGAGGAGCATTTTGCACTTCTACACTGGTGAAATGTGCCTCCGAAGAGGGCTTTTGCCTCCGAAGAGGTCTTGAAATTGCCTGGAAGTTACTTTCTCATGGTTGAGTGGATCCACGGGGCGGACGCAAGTTGCTTGATTGGATGTTCGTTTGCACAAACGATCGCAATCAATTAACAAGGGCCCTGTTCCTTCAGCTTGGGAAGGTGCCCCTCCGGTGGTTCCACCAATCTTGTTATTGAGAGAAGCACTTTCATTTAATGGCATGCCATGTTAGAGGGCTTTGTTGACCTTTGGGAAGGAGCATCGGTTGGTTGGTGTACCAGGAAGGTTGCTTCTCAGGGGCGAGTAGATCCACGGGACGGACGCAAGCTGCCCGATCGGATGCATCACGATCAGTTAGCAAGGGCCATGTTCCTTCTACTTGGGAAGGTGTCCCTTCGGTGGTTCTACCGGCCCTTTTATTGAGGAGCAAAAATTCCTTTTGGTTGCTTCCGTGCTTGCTTGGCCATGTTCTCCCATCATCTGCCCACTAGCGATCTTTTATCATCGTTTCCAAGCGTATCTTCGTTTCTTTTGTAAGTAAATTGCCTTATCCGAAGAAGTGGACTTCACTGTTGAATAACTTCATGGGACAAACGCGAGTTACCTAGCTGGATGTCTGTTCATATCGACAATCACAACCGGTTAACGAAGGCTTGCCCCAGTGAAGTTGCCAACTTTTTATGTGAAGTTCTTCTTGTATAGGATTTGAATATGGAATTTTTTGTTGCTTGGTATTTGCTTTAATAAATGATTTGTAAGGCTTGCTTAGCTTTGCGATGGGTGAGCTTTGCTTTAACGACCTGCAATATTAGATCGACATCTTAGCAATACATTTAGAGTATTTACACATCGAAATATAACAGGCATTTTATAATAGAAAACACAGAATGCATAGTTTTTCATTATTCAGTCACGCTAATTTCTCAGCGGTTTACAATGCAGAAGTTACAGATCCATTATCATTTTTACAAATTCAAGCAATGCTGCTAAGTAAAAAATGGATGCTAGTTATTGTTGTTTCAGAATCTCCAAGCTGGATTTCCATTTGTGCTTTATTCATAGCTTTTGGATTTTTACGCCAGAGAAAGTGAGAGATGCCCCAGCCGCAGTTTTGTGGGTAATTAGCAGTCGTCCCAACTTCTGCTTGCTGGGTATGGACCTCCTGTGACAACATTAATGACAAGCTTTTCCGAATCTTGCACTGCAGTGTCGTTGAGAGAATCGGATTGATGGGTAGGACGTTGTTGATCCCGAGTGGATGAGGTTGGAGCGACTCTGCTTCTCTTAACGTATTGTTGGAGTTTACCCTGCTCCAGCAATTCTTCAATCACATTCTTTAATTGGCGACATTGGTCAGTGTCATGGCCAGGTTGATTGTGAAACTGGCAGAATTTTCCATTACGCTTTGCACCTCTCATCATCTCAGGTGGCTTAGGATACCTGACAACGTCTTTTGTTGCAAAAAAGATATTTCTTGGTGTATCAGTTAAAGGAGTATACTCCGAAGGATTAAAGCGGCGAGGTTTCTTTTCATTTCCCTGGCTCTTTCCTCCTTCATTCTCCCTTTTCTGACTTTCAGATTCTCTTTTATTAGATGGGACATTGTTATTATTAGCTTGGGCAACAACCACTTTCGATGTTGTCGAAAGGCTTTCAAGGCGAATGAACTTGTCGGCCTTTTTATAAAAATTTTCAAGCGAGTTCGGTTCCTTCATCTTTAGCCATATTCCAAATTTACTCGATTTATCAATGGCTCGCATCAAATAAGTCAGGATCATGCGTGGTTCTGCATTTTCTACTTCGGCTGAAGCTATATTGAAACGGCTCAAGAAAGATTTGATTGATTCTCCGGGCGCTTGTTCAAGGTTAGACAGTGACATTATATCCTTAGCTTTTGAAGCATACAATCTGAACTGTTCTTTAAACTTTTGCGTTAAGTCAAAGAACTTATCTACAGACCGAACTGGAAGCTTTGTGAACCAAAGTAAAGCCACACCTTCCAGGTATACTGGAAAGTATCGACACTTGATCTCGTCTGATGCTCTTGCACCGGTCATATGCCAATCGTATTTGTATAGGAAATGATTAGGGTCACTGGTTCCCCTATAGGCTTGGATAGTAGGAGGTGCAAATTTCCTTGGAAACTCCGCTCTCAGGATCCTTTCAGTAAACGGAGTTCTGCTTGGCGCGAATCCCAGTTAGCCTCATCCTCTTCCCTTTGCATGCTCTCTTTCATGATGCGGCCAACCATTTCAGACAGGTACTCTTTATTGTTCAAAGACACCTCCGGGCAAGCATCAGTTCTTCCCTCGGAAGTTTGCCCGGGCATAGGTTCATGACAAGTTGGTTGCGGCATAGAACCTTCAGCTTGGAAAGGTGGCATTTCAGGAAGGGTGGTTTGATGGCTTTCTGGTTGACGATTTGCCCCAAGCAGAGCAGTTAACCTATCCATCATCAAAACGTTTTGAGTTTCAATTTGTTGGTATAATCCAGAAACTGCATCATCCAACTCAGCCCTGGTGACTCCAACGGTTGGAGTTGCTTGGTCTGTTGTTGGGGAAGCGGAAGTCCCTTCGTGAGCATTTCCGGATCTGATAGGTCTACTTCTTCTTCCAGGAGCCATTATTTCGGATCTGGTTTTTAAGAGAGGTTCTTTTTATGAATCTTTGCGAAGCAATGGTTGATGATCGCCTGAGTTGGATTCTCGGTGAAAGCACCAAAATGTTAACGCTAAAAAGTAAACGCTAACACCCGGTGTGTGTGATAGAATTGTGAAAGCACCACCCGTTGGTACGGGAACAGAATATAAGCTGAAAATAGCAGAAAAGCAGTAAATGAACAACAGGTTTATAGTGGTTCGGCCCGTAATTGAGCCTACGTCCACTTTATAATCTTTTATTGCTGATTCGGTTACAATTTGATACAATATCCTTCAAAATACAATACAACTTGATCACGAAAGCACTCTTGACTACTAGCTCAATCTTTGATGATGAAACTCGACGAATCCGTGTTGGATGTAAGGAGTTCTTATCGAAGATTGTTGTAGCGTCTCGAATGCTTGAAGATCTTTGATTGTTGAATGAGTGGAGACTTCGACAGAGTAACGGCGCTTGAAGAAATGAATGGCCAAAAGTCCCTTCCAAGTTGGAAGTGGTGGGGTATTTATAGGAGTTGAAGTCTGGCGTAAAACTTTGCTCCAAGTCTTAGGTCGCGTACGACCTAAGTTAGGTCGTAGGTCTTGAGCGACTTAAGATAGGTCGCAGTCCATATGCGACTTAGGGAAGGCAGCCTGATTGAGTTGCTTCTGTTTCCATCTGAGTAAGTAGTAGGTCGTGAACGACCTATAGTAGGTCGCATTTCTTTCTCTGCTTTTAGCTCGTTAGGGTGTTAAGTCGCTAGATCACTTCAGGCTTTAGGTCGCAAGCATCTTCAGTAGTTAGGTCGCAAGCTCCTTTATGTCGCAAGCTTCTTTAGGTCGCAACACTGCTAGGTCGCGAAGTTCTTGAGATAGTTAGGTCGCAACATTCTTTAGATCGCTATGTTCTTAGGTCGTAGATCGTCAACCTTTTAACCCGCAAACTGTTAAGTCGGAGCTCTTCTTAAGTCGTAGTCTCTAGGTCGCAATATTGCTAGGTCGCAATGTTCCCTGTAGCTTTAGGTCGCAACATTGCTAGGTCGCAATGTTCCCTGTAGCTTTAGGTCGCAACATTGCTAGGTCGCAATGTTCCCTAAGTCGTAGGTCGCTGGGCTACTTCAAGAGTTAGGTTGTGACATTCTTAGGTCGCGTCTTTCTTAGGTCGTGACATTCCTGTAGCTTAGGTTGTAGCTTCACTAAGTCGCGGAATTCCCTAAGTCGTGACTTCGTTAGGTCGCAAAGCTTCTCTTAGGTCGTAAAGTTTTAGGTCGCTTAAAGGAATTAACAGAAATACTATCAATCGCCAATTTAATTGGAATTGAGTTTTAAGACAGTAAATGATTTTTACATCCAAAATAGAGTTTCAGAAAAATATTGTTTAAGTTATTAAACGATAAATATTATTTTAAAGATTATTTAATTTTATTAATATTTTTTAAAGCTATTTAATTGTATTATTAGTGTCTTAAAGATTATTTAATTAAATTTTTATTTCTTTAAAGTTATTTAACCATAGTAAGATTATTTTAAGGTTATTTAATTATATTATTATTGTATTAAAACAACAAATTTATAGTTAATATTGTTTTAAAGAATTTATCAAAATAATAAAAAGTAATTATTTTAATAATCATTATGTTTTGAAATTAATAATAAGGATTATTAATATGATTTTGAAAAAAAATTATTATTATTCATAAAAATGGTAAAGATTAATTATTATTGTTTGTTTAACAATATTTTGAAATTATTAATTATTAAGGCGTTTTAAAGATAATAATTTTTATTTATTTATAATGCTTACTATTTTAATAATTATTATTGTATAATGGTGTTTTGTAATAAAATATTTTTAATTATTTATAAATGTTTCTGAGAAACATAAATAGAGTTGAAAGGCTTGGATTTTATAAAGGAGTTTATAAAATGGTTTGAAGACTTAAGGGAAGATTATTTACAAGGTTAAAGAGTTTATAAATGGTTAGATATTTATAACTGAATTTTAGAAATGGGTTTATAGATTTATAAAATGAGTTTTATAAATGGTTTTACTCTATTTATAAAGGCTTTATAAATGATTTTAGAAATGTACAAAAATAATTTATAAGCAATTGAAATGTATAAAAGAATTTTACAAATGGTCAAGAAGATTTATAAAATGGGTTATAAATGTTTTTAGAGAATTATTAGGAGTTTAAAAAATTATGTTTGAATCAAATAAAAAGAAAGACTTCCCCAGTTTTATGAACATACATAAACCGTTGAGATAAGTATATGGATATTTTTTAAGTATTGAAATGTAGGGATTTACGGTCATACCTTTGTAAAAGTATTTTTATACCGGTAAATTACATAGTGATTTTTAATGAATGAAAGATTTATTAAAAGAGGCTAGTGATTGCTTATATGCTTAACCAATGTTGCTTTTCCCTATGATATAAATCTCTGATTTAATGTTTGTTATTCGGTAGTCAAATAACCGACAATCGATATTAGACCCAAACGTAACTCCAGATATATCTAGGAGAAAACATGAGTTATATGGCACAGTCATCTCTGATGATGTTGTATATGCGTATAAATCTCGTTTCATTCTCTTAGGACAATGATAAGGAAATCCGTCCACTAATGGTTAGGAGTTGATCTTCGATCTTATCTTTGACTGTTTATTTCATAAAGAATCGGGGTTCATTTTACCAAGAATTATCAAAAAGATGGTTCGAAGAGACCGGGATCATATATGTTATCCGAAAACCACTTCGATCCAACTTAAGCATTTTGAAGTGAAGACATTTTGAAGATGATGGAATTGAAGATGGAGCTCTTAAGCATTTCGTTTAGTCCTAGAACGGACTTAGTATGGATGAATGTTGGTATTACATTGGTGCTTGGAGGGCCATATTAACATTCCAAGTAGGAAGTGCTATATAAAGGTAAAATGTAGCCTCAGGCCTCATCAATTGGGAACGACTAAAACATGGGAGATGCAGTAGGGCTAAGTGGGTCACTCCTAAGTAGGGTATGATCATCCCTATCTAGAGTCACTATTAACTCTCATTTGTATGCTTCGTGACCCATTAACGGAGGGGTGATCATATTCGGTACTATCAGGTAAAGGGTAGTTTGGTTCTTTGTTGGCAGGGTATCCAGGCTAGTCTTTGGTGTTATTTTATCTAGAGATGCACCACGACAGGCGGTACCCCAGTAGCCCAGTCATTATATGGAATCCATTCTCCAATAAGCGCCATACGGACTTTATTGTGCCTAACTATACTGAAATGCGGGATGCAAGAATTTAAACTATATTCACATTTTACTTTGTCCCCTTGACATTATTATAATATAAATGGATGCTATGTAGAAAATGTTTTGGTTATCGTAAGGTAAAACCCATCCGGGTTTATGTGCGGTGTGGTCTAACGAGAAACTTTTGATTTCAAATATTTTTATATAACTTTAAAATCTAGCTAGGTATGTTTTTCTCACGTTGGTTTTCGAGACTAACCCGGGTGTTATTCTATTATAATTCTCGGGTCAGACCAAGCATATTTACGGATTTTAGCTAGAAGCTTTGGAGCTTCAGATGACGAGTTGGAGGACCAGAGATGTATTCATGTATATGGTTATTTTGCACTGTGTTAATTTTTGTATTTATCAGCAATTGTAAGGACATGCTATTATAACTGTCCATGCTGAAGTTGATTAGTATACTCTGATTGATGTCAGTATATACATATATCAAAGTTTATTTTGTGTAAAGATTTGTTGTCTATTATAGAATATTCATTTCGCTGTGAGATTTAGTGTTGTTTAGTTTTCTTCTTATCTTCTTCCTTCTTTCTTTTTCCCTAACAATTGTGTTTTTGGGCATTCAATTGCTTGGCACTCAATACAATGGACATATTATTATCGATTTTCAACGGTCCAAAAACCCTGGTCTTTATAGATTTCTTTCAGAAAATGGGAATGGTACATAGAATCACATGTCCATATACATCTGAGAAAAATGGCTTAGTTAAAAGGAAATATAGACATGTAATGGAAATTGGGCTAACCCTACTAGCCCATGCATCACTTTCATTAAAATTTTGGCCACATTACTTTAGTAATTAATAGACTACCAACCAAGGTGCTAGGAAATAAGAGTCCAATTGAAAAATTACTGAAGACAATGCTTGGTTATCAAAATCTAAGAACCTTTGGATGTTTATATTTTCCTTGTCTTAGGTTATATAACACACACACAAATCAAATTTTGGATCATCTTCTTGTACTTTTCTTGGTTATGCTACAAATCAAAATGGATATAAATGTCTGATAAGTAATGGAAAACTTCTTGTGTCAAGATATGTTAGTTTCAATGAGCTTGTGTTTCCCTTTTTAAATGCAGCAGTAAAAACACCTAAAAAGATCTGTAATCCATGAGTATCAATACCTACTATACAATTACAAACAAATAGGCTTACAAAAAATCAGGTTGAAGATGCTCAAAATGAGACTGATCCGCAACACACGGTGTCTAACATAAGTCCAGGTCATGGATGTACTGACTCTGAGTACTCCAGTCATATTCCTCAACATAGTGGCAGCCAACATCAAAATACACATCAAGAACGGGAAGAAGCAATTTCATCTTGTTCTCAACAAAAGGTTGCTGAAAGGTTCGCAAGTCAAGAAGCACCACCTGCACAATCTCAACATCACATGATTACAGGATCAAAAAGTGGCATTTTTAAACCAAAAATATACTCCATAAATATGGATTAGGAGGAACCATAGACATATGAACAAGCAATGAGAAATGACAAATGGATAACAGCCAATGAGTATAATGCACTCATCAGAAATAAGACTTAGAAACTGGTTTCTGCACCCAAAGAAA
Organism: Allium fistulosum; assembly: GCA_030737815.1. NCBI lineage: Eukaryota > Viridiplantae > Streptophyta > Magnoliopsida > Asparagales > Amaryllidaceae > Allium > Allium fistulosum. The sequence goes on along the minus strand of CM060907.1, from coordinate 413,837,587 downwards.
AAAATATAATAGGTTGCAAGTGGACATACAGACTCAAGAAAAACCCAAGTGGTACAATACATAAATATAAGGCCAGATTAGTGGCAAAAGGTTAAACTCAACAACATGGTTTTGATTCTATAGACACTTTGTCACCAGTTGTCAAGCCAACCTCAATTAAACTAGTATTGACTATTGCATTGCACAATATATGGAAAATCAAATAGTTGGATGTGAACAATGCATTTATAAATGGTGATTTGCAAGAGGAAGTGTATATGGAGCAACCATGTGGATTTAAACAAGCAAACAATAGACAAATGGTGTGCAAATTAAACAAGGCAATTTATAGCCTTAAGCAGGCACCAAGGGTTTTGTTTCAAAAACTCAAGTCAATTTTAATCGAGTTGAATTACCAACCAACCAAATCCGATAACTTATTATTTTCTTAGTTTTACAACAGTGTATAAATTATGTTAACAAGAAAACTTTTCAACACCCCAAAGTAGAATTAAAGGTATAGAAATGTCCTTCTATGCTTCTTTTGATTAAGTAGGATAGGTTAGGATCTTATTGCTTTCTTTCATTAACCTTTCAAATAGGTCAATGTTGTGAAACCTCTTCCTTGTTCGACCTCTCGACCCACTCAAAAAACTTATATCCCTTGTTTTTAAATCTTTTCAGCTGGCTGAAGTTGTTTGCTTATCTTTTCGAAACCTCCTTTCGAAATGGTTGTGAAACACTAAAGGCTAGAGCTAAGGATTCAAGAATATGATTTGGTTGGGCATGTTTCGACTTCATCGAAGCTGGTATTCTTGAGGGGTTGGGTTCAATCCTAAAATCTAAGGGAAAATAACTTTAGGTTATGGTTTCAACTTCCCAAAATGCGAGCATTTAGTGAATAGTGGTTCGAACCTAAGGACTTAAGTGTATTGGTAGGTGATAGGATTCGACTCTCTTGAAAGGTATCCTTTCGACTAGGTTGATGAAAGCAGAATACAATTGGATCAAATAATTTCACAAAATAGTTGCACAATCTCCAATATCAAAATCTAGCCTTTATTGGACTAATGATGTACAATCTGATTAGTTTACCCTAATTTGATTTCAAAATTATGGTTTACATATTTACAAATTTAAGAAAGTATAAGAGGAGAATGAATGAATTCCCATCCTCTAAACCAGACTCCTAGGTCTTATTTATAGATGCGGGTTGGCACCTTACGACCTGTTAGCGCCAAAATTGGTCACTAACCCCCAAATCCAGATGAAAGCACCAAATACCAATGACAGCTCAGAGATAGAATGTTTATAGAGAGTAATAATGTGAAGAACAGTTAAAACTGAAATGAAAGTAGTGAAGAACAATAGATTTTATAGTGGTTCGGCTAACTCCGGCCTACGTCCACTTAGAAGTTTGCTTTTTATTGCTGTAATAATCGATTACAGTTACAAAATGGCAGAGTTGCCTTAGCCTTAGAAAAGAGAAAGTAAGAGAGTAGAAAGAAGATCCACTTTTACTGTGCCCCTGCCTCTCTATTTATAGATAAAGATGGGTTGGACTTCCCTGGTGGGCCTGGCAGCCGAGTAGCTCAGCCCAAATGGAGTGGTCTCCATATGCCAAACCATAGACACCGAACACTGAATGCCGAACGCTGATTGCCGAACAAGTGTGAATGCCGAACGATCTCCTCATGCTGAACGTTGGGAGGTGCGAGGTACAGAGGTACCAAGGTATCGAGGTACGGAGGTGCGAGGTACCGAGGTATGGAGGTGCGAGGTACCGAGGTTTGGAGGTGCGAGGTACCGAGATATTGAGGTGCGAGGTACCGAGACATAGAGGTGCGAGGTATGGAGGTGCGAGGTGCAGAGGTATCGAGGTGCAGAGGTATCGAGGTGCGAGGTACCGGGGTATCGAGGTGCGAGGTGTAATGCCGAGCGAGGTGTGGTATGCCGAACGACCCATCCAATGTCGAACGCTCCCTAATGCTGAACGATCCATCCAATGCCGAACAAGATTTATGCCGAGTGCTCCATCCAATGCCGAACGATACTTAATGCCGAACCTCCGTGATGCCGAACCATGTCTGATGCTGAACAGTTTCTAATGCCGAGCGCCCATCATGCTGAACGATCTCTAATACTGAGCGCCTCTAAATGCCGAGCGCTCCTGGATGCCGAGCGTTACTGAATGCCGAGTGCTCCTGGAATGCCGAACGATCCCTCTATGTCGAACGGCGATTTCTCTATGCCGAACAGCCTTCAACGCCGAACCCTCCCAATGCCGAGCGACATCTGCCAAACTGCCTAGGCCGAGCCATGTAATTTCTCCACTCCTTTTCCCAACGACATATTCAAGTGAACTTCATCATTTTAAACCGAACCCATCATACTTTAGTCTCGATAGTTGTGAAGTTGTTTAAGTTAAATCTGTCTGTCCGCGGCCTTGCCAAAAGGCGGGTTAACACTTGCCCCCCAAAACATGCCTTGCTGTGAAAGGTGTGTTTTGAATAGCCTCAAGTCCAATATCCCAATTATGTATGTTATCCACATCCATACTTTCCGATTCATAATCCAATCCATTACCAAGCCATCTTATCCGAGTGCCACGGCCATATCCTGATTCATTTCCGCGACTGTTTCGAGTCGATGTCTGATTCTTATCCAGTAACCAAGTCCTTACCCAATTCCACATCCATCTGAACCCGACTACCGAGTTCCAATCCATCCATATCCAATAACCTATAACTATATCCGTGACCTCTCCGGGTCGATATCCAAATCCGAGACCGCTCCGGGTCCTTGTCCGAATTCTTAGCTATTCATAGCCAATATCCAAATCCTTAACCTCTCCGGGTTCTTGCCAAGCGCAATCCACACTTGACGACCTACGTTAAGTAATTCCATGGTGTTCATGGTTCAGTGTCCCTGAACGTCGAAGAATGCCGTGGCTTAAGTCCTAAGCCGAATCCTGGTCACTCCGGACCCTTGCCGAGCATAGTCCATACTCGACGACCTAAAATAGTAACCGATAGTATATGGCCTAGGTCCTAGGCCGAATCCTGGTCTCTACGGACCCTTGCCGAGCATAGTCCGTTCTTGACGACCTTTTAGCCAAAATCCAGAGAAAATCCAATCAAAATCCGATCAAAAATACAAATCCAAAATAGAAAACCAAAAACCCATATTGAAAATCCATACCAAAAAACAAACCAGAATCCAAACTAGAAAACAAGCAAAACAGGGAGTTCAAACCAAACTCCAAAACCAAACCAGAAAAAGAAAATGTCCAAGTCAAAGGAAAAAACAGATTTCGCAAACCCGGGCGTCTCGGTAAGCCATCATCTCAGAGCATGCCTAAGGGTTATCTCCGACCCCGTACATGAGTTAGTGATTTAACGGTTTGCCCGGAGTTTGTTACTTATTCCAAACCATAAGGGTTATCTCCGACCCCGTACATGAGTAAGTGATTTAACCGTTTGCCCGGAGTTTGTTACTTATTCCAAACCATTAAAATTAGTTGATGACCAATCGGCCACCATTCCTGGGCCTCATGCCCTCGTCGTTCAAGGTAGGCGGTGGCTGCTCCTGTTCCACCACCGCATTCCGAGTTCCGACATACTGTTGCAACTGACCATTCCTTATATGCTCCTCGATTACATCCTTTAGATGTCGGCAGCTGTTAGTGTCATGCCCGTCCAGGTCATGAAAGAGACAGTGCCTTCCCGATGCCCTTTCACGTTCTGTGGGTTCCCTCCTCGATGGCCTTCGATAGGGAAGGCGATCTCGAGTATCTAAGAAAATCCGCTCCAACGTTGCGTTCAATCCTGTGTAAGTGGAGAACTTTGGTTCTCCTCAGCGCTTCCTTTTCCCTTTATCCTTGCCCCCACTTGAGCTTTCGCTGAGTAGTCCTCCATCCTTAGTCATGTTTACTTCCTTTGACCTCACATCCAAACATGCATCCTCTTGTCGAAGAAATCTTTCAGCTTCATGAAAGAATTCACCAAGATCCAACGGTGGGTCCCGTACCAATGATACTTTGAAATCCGAATTATTTCTGACTCCTGATACCGCAGCCATCAGAACCATTGATGGATCTGGCCGATCCACCGAAGCAACTGCTGCATTAAATCGAGTTAAGAATGTCCTGAGCAATTCATCTACCCCCTGTTTGACTGACGTTAGCGTCATCACGTTCTTTGGCCTTTTTATGTGAACTCGAAACTGACTTAAGAACTTGTCCACCAGTTCTGTCCATGTTCCAATGGATCCATCCTCCAGCTGTTTGAGCCACATAGCAGCAATTTCAGTCAAGTACAGGGGGAAACATCGGGCCATAACCTCCTCCGTTGCCCCCAGCACTTCCATATGCCTAGTGTACCTCATCAAGTGGTCGGTGGGATCCGTCTTCCCGTTGTATACTTCCAGAGTGGGTAGTTTGAAATCGGGCAGATTCCTAGCAGTCCTAATGTTCCGGGTAAACGGACTTTTGTTAACTCCCTCTGAATCCCTGTTTGTCAGACCTCCGCGAATAGTCCGCCTGATAATGTCAGCCAATCCAGTGTTTCCAACCAATCCAGACTGCCCCCCAAGTCCCCGAGGAAATTCTGGCACATATTCTTCATCACGTACTCCTGGTGGCGTTCTCCCGAGTCTAGGTCCATCTAGATTGTTAACTGTTTGTTGATTGGGAGCTGCCCCCTGCTGATTCACTCCATCTGTCCGTTGGTTGAGTTCCTCTGGTCCAGCTCCATGATCTTGAGCACCTGCAGTTCCTGGTTGTCCAAATTGCCTAAGAAGAGCCTGCATCATCTCCTCTTGCCGTTTCATCATCTGCTCTTGCATAAAATTCATCATCACTTGCATCTCGTCCCGAGTTATGTAGATGGATGCATGACCCTCTCCAGCTCCAGAAGATGCCGCTTGACTTCCTTCCTGATTGCTCCTTTCCACTGCTTGCCTCTTCGTTGGTGGTCTTGCCATTGCTTTCTAAGATCCAAGTTCCTAACTCCAAAATTCCTGAGTGTTTCGATTTCCCAGTGAAAGCACCAAAGTGTTACCACCAAAATTGGTCACTAACCCCCAAATCCAGATGAAAGCACCAAATACCAATCACAGCTCAAAGATAGAATGTTTGTAGAGAGTAATAATGTGAAGAACAGTTAAAACTGAAATGAAAGCAGTAATGAACAACAGATTTTATAGTGGTTCGGCTAACTCCGGCCTACGTCCACTTAGAAGTTTGCTTTTTATTGCTGTAATAATCGATTACAGTTACAAAATGGCAGAGTTGCCTTAGCCTTAGAAAAGAGAAAGTAAGAGAGCAGAAAGAAGATCCACTTTTACTGTACCCCTGCCTCTCTATTTATAGACAAAGATGGGTTGGACTTCCCTGGTGGGCCTGGCAGCCGAGTACCTCAGCCCAAATGGAGTGGTCTCCATATGCCGAACCATAGATGCCGAACGCTGAATGTCGAACACTGATTGCCGAACAAGGTGTGAATGCCGAACGATCTCCTCATGCCGAATGTTGGGAGGTGCGAGGTACCGAGGTACCGAGGTATCGAGGTACGGAGGTGCGAGGTACCGAGGTATGGAGGTGCGAGGTACCGAGGTATCGAGGTGCGAGGTACCGAGACATGGAGGTGCGAGGTATGGAGGTGCGAGGTGCAGAGGTATCGAGGTGCGAGGTTCCGGGGTATCGAGGTGCGAGGTGCAATGCCGAGTGAGGTGTGGTATGCCGAACGACCCATCCAATGTCGAACGCTCCCTAATGCCGAACGATCCATCCAATGCCGAACGAGATTTATGCCGAGTGCTCCATCCAATGCCGAACGATACTTAATGCCGAACCTCCGTGATGCCGAACCATGTCTGATGCCGAACAGTTTCAAATGCCGAGCGCCCATCATGCCGAACGATCTCTAATACTGAGCGCCTCTAAATGCCGAGCGCTCCTGGATGCCGAGCGTTACTGAATGCCGAGTGCTCCTGGAATGCCGAACGATCCCTCTATGTCGAACGACGATCTCTCTATGCCGAACAGCCTTTAACGCCGAACCCTCCCAATGCCGAGCGACATCTGCCAAACTACCTAGGCCGAGCCATGTAATTTCTCCACTCCTTTTCCCAACGACATATTCAAGTGAACTTCATCATTTTAAACCGAACCCATCATACTTTAGTCTCGATAGTTGTGAAGTTGTTTAAGTTAAATCCGTCTATCCACGGCCTTGCCAAAAGGCGGGTTAACACGACCCAATGGTTTTGACCTGGTCGAAAGGTGGCTTTATATACCTTCTGTCTCCTTAACACTTACGCATCCCTCTACAATTATTTTAAATGAGTTTGAATGCCTCCGTCTTCGTCGAAAAGGGTGGTTACGCATTTTTTCTTTGTGTTGCTTTGTTGTCACAAGAAGTAAAGGTATAAGCTTCCGACTTTGTCGATAGGTAGTTCCCTGGGGTTTCGAAGTTGTTGAAGTGTTGATGGTTTCGATGCAGTAGGTAGCTTCTGAATGCATACTTGTGAATTGATATGGAACCTTCCCTGGATGTTAAAGGCTTCGACTAGTTCGAAAGGCTTGATTATGCTTACGAAATGGTTGTTCTGATCAAGGCATCTTTCTAAGTAGTTTGAATGAAGGCGAAACGTTTGGTTTTGAAAGGTTTAGTGCACATGATGCCTTCAAAAGGTACTCCTCCTCTTTTAAGAAATGTCTACATGTAGGCGAAAGCATTTGTTTATAAAGGTAGACATTAATGTGAAAGGGAGCTTTCAACCACATTGACCCTTTCGAAAGCTTGTAACACATCTAGCATTTGGCTGTAGCATCCCTTTGACTCCTTCGAAAGGTTTTGTTGGTGCAGTCATTTCTTTTCCTTTTCCTTTTTAATTATTTTGGTTTTGACAAGGTTGAAGTGGGAATTAGTGGTAACATTTGCCTCCCTTTTTAATTATTTTGGTTGTGAAGGGATGCTCTTCACTTTCCAAGTCAACTCTTTCAAAACCTATTACACTTCGCACCTTTTTCAATTTCCTTCGCAAATCCTGGTCGTTCATTTAAGTTTGATCGTACAGTTTTCCATCCTTGCTAATTTTTCTTATAAAGCAAGTTCCTTTCTTCCCCCTATTCACTTATCTACAATTAAAAGAAATTTACAGCAAGAATCCAAGTTTTCCAATTCTCAAAAAAATTCTATTTCCAATCAGCAGAAATGCAAATCCAAAGTAAGTTTTTATCATCTTGCTTTTCGAATTTACTTTTCATGATGAATTTTGATTTCTAAAATCAATCGTGTTTGGATTTGAACTACTATTTTAATTTAATAGAAATCATTATGGTTTTTATTTGCCTGTAAGCAATCTATAATTTATTTTTATGCCTTACTATTTATTTTCCCCATTAATTTTCATTATAAACTTATCTGATTTGGATTTTATTTTCATTATTAATTTTAAAGAGTCTGGATTTTCAACTCAGAGATTTTACAATTATAAATAGTAAATTCGTGCTTAAGTCCATCTTGTTAATTTTTTTTTAAATATTTCTGGTTATAAAATCGAATTTGACGAAGAAGGAGATTTCCGCCTACTTTGAAGAGAAATTGTGAGCCGTATGAATGGAAATTTGTCGCTACAATTTTACCTTTCTACCCCTTCGAAAGGAATTTAGGCGGTAACTTTTGTTTCGCTTTTTCAACCTCTACCGATGGGGTCGAAAGGTAGTTTAGCGCCTTATTTAATTGACCTCGTTGGAAGGTTGTGTAGTTAATATGAAGTGGACCTCTTCGAAAGTAGAATTGTACTTTAGTGTATCCTGATACCTTTCAAAGTAGTTGGCTGATGTGTCTTACTAAATAATTATCTAATACATACATTCAAAAGCATAGTCTTTGTTTTATAGGTTTCGAAACCTTTAATATTTACTTCCAACCTATTTTAGGAAACGTGTGAAGTTCGAGATACATATATTTTTATAAATTGGAGTGAAGAAAGCATATTTTGTATAAGTTGTAATTCAAATCAAACATTTTGACTCAGTCAAAACCTACTGTACTGATTCAAATTTTGTTGTTGGTATGCTTTCAAAACCATGTACGCCATTTTGACTCTGTCAAAACCATTGGTACCAAATTGAGATTCGACCATCATCTTTTACCAATATTGTCGAAACGTCCCAAGTCCTTTTTTTATAAATATGATTTAAACTCAAAACCTTTCGACTTAATTGATATGCTTGATTTCGACAGCATTCATATTCCCTTACAAAAATTAAGTTCATGGGTTTCGACGGCGTTGAAAGGTTCTTTTGCCTTGTTTATTGAATGTTAGCAGCGTATATTTTATTCAAATTTGTTGTGTAGGTTTCAACTACTTCTATCAATAACAATATTATCCATAAGCATTCGACATTGTTGAAGGGTATTTGTTGGGCGTCAACTTCTACTTTCCCATTCGACTCTGTCGAAAGCTCAATAAATTTCATTTTTCTAACTCTAACATTCTTTCAAGAATATGTAATTTCATGTTTTGTTTGATATCCAAATCGCTGTAATATGTTTCCAATATCCTTGAAAAATGTTAATTTCATAACAAATTATAATTTCTAACTGAAATGATTTCACCAGGCAGAATCATGGGCTTGAAAAAATCTTTCCAAAAACCAGAGGACACAACACCAGTGATAGAATCTTCACACAAGATTATTGAAGCCACCTCCAAACATTCCTTAATATCTACCTAGGATTAGGTGGATGCAATTCTCAATGACTTTGGCATTACTTGGGTGGAAGCTATTCCCCCTAATGATAACGACACCATTCACAGCTCTCCTGAAGGGTACTTGGCCTACACAGCAATCTACATTTGTCATGGAGGGTTCTTACCCTTTCCGGACTTCTTATCCAAGTTCCTGACCAATCTAGGTATTGCTCTTATACCACTATCACCCAATGTTTATACCTATCTTGTATCCCTAGAACTCATAGCACTTGTGTCCGAAATTCCTTCAATCAAAGCTGAAGTCTTGAATTATCTTGTTTGATTGGTTAAGCTTAGCAACTTGAATAACCAAATATTTAGAGCCAACCCCCCCAAAAAGCTAATATTTGAGGGGAACAAATTTAGAGACTAGGAAACAAAATTCTTCTTTGTTAAATGCCTTCCCAACGTCAATAAGGTTTTTTCTTCCCTCCGTAAACTGATTATAGTCTTTATTTTTCCATTTAGTTACTTTTCTTTGCTATTCTATGCTTCCTTGTCAGGTGCTTTTATTAAACAGCTATATAAAGAAAATAAGAATACAACAAAGTTGCGATCACTGCATCATGTAGGATTGGAAACAGATTAACCCTGCTGAATCCTTCTAAACTATAGAAGCATTCCCTCCTACCAGTGGGTCAGAGGGTACTTGGACGACCTCCCTTAGTTAAACATACATCTCAAAGCAAGCACTTCCTTTCTTTGGGTGTTCCGAAGAATTTTTCTCCAATGTCACCAAATTGTCCCAATCACACTGGTAAGTTTAAATGTAGTGCTTGTAGTTTGTTGTTATGCTACTCTTTAAATTGTTTCTCTGACTTGTAATTTTTAATTTTTCAGAAGGTGCTTCTCAAGTTGAGCCAATTATAACAGATCCAACACTCCCTACTTCTACAACCCACGCGTCATCTTTGTCTCAAGCCATTGCTAGATCAAAGATGGCTGCTAAAAGGAAGCTAGTTAAAGCAGCGGTGGCAGAGCAATCCCCTAAGAAGGCCAAAATCGTCGAAGTTCCCGATACTCTGCCATGAGAAGAGGGGAAGTTTGTAGGTATTGATAAAACCATGGAGATTCCAACTATTGAAGCTTCTCTTGATCAGTCCAAGAAGACTCCATCAAAGGTTGATCCATTCTCTCACATTGTCATCTCGTGCTTTCCTAGTGTGATTGAGCAGATGTAGAATGATTTGGGGAGTTCAACCCCGTTTGCGCCAAAATTGGTCACAATCCCCGAATGTTGGGAAAGCACCAATGTATGAACACAAATCAACAGTATATAATCACAGATCACAGATCTAAGTAATGTAGAGGATAAAAGGTGAAGAATAATGAACATAAAATGAAAAGAAATAGAAAGAGACACAAGATTTATAGTGGTTCGGCTATCTCCGGCCTACGTCCACTCCAAAAGTTAATCTTTTATTGATGTTCTTCGCTGATTGCAGCGGATTACAGCAGGAATTTTCGAGTACAAATAATAAAGTTGATTTCAATCTTAATTCTGATATAGTCTGGACGTTGCTCGATCCTAAAAAGTCCCCTTTCTGTAGGCTCTAGGGTGCTATTTATAGGCGCTCTATGAAAATATCTCGCTCAAACTTCGGGAGACTTCTTATGGCATTTGAGTGGGCCCACGCGATCAATCCCATGAAGTTTCGACTCGACCGTGATCGATACGAACGTAATTCGTATCGATCAAGATTTTGTCCAATCGAGTCGAAACTTGGTGTGAACATTCTCTAGCTTGTGGGTAAGCACCTGCGAAAATTTCGTGTCATTTGGACCTGTAGATCTCTAGATATGATCGATACGAAATGTAATGTTCGTGTGGTACTACGTTCGCATCGATCAATTTTGTATCGATACCGGATTGTATCGATACAGCGCACGTGTTCGCCGATGACGTGGCGCTACTTCTAAGGCTCGATCCATCTTCTACGTCGTGTTGAAAGCTTCCTCTTCCTCCTTTAAACCATGCACATTTCTAGTTCGCATCCAGGCTTTGTAATAATTTATTTGCATCCATCCGTTAACATTCCAAGTCTTCTTCGTATCCTTCGGCCGCTCTTCTGTTCGTATCCATCGACCATGCCTCTGTTCATATCGACTCGAATAATCCATGCCGATCGATACGAATAGTATCGATTCGAAGTGTCCAATGTTGATCGATACGAACAGTATCGATTCGAAGTGTCCAATGTTGATCAATATGAATAGTATCGATTCGAAGTATGCTGCTACGCTCCATCCTGATCGATACGAATTAATTGAGTCGAATAAACCATTAAGCACCTATCCATCCAACCCGAATCCACAGACTTCGAGTCGAAATCCATCTGGCCATCCTACATGATCGATACGAACGCGCTGTTCGTATCCATGTTGATCGATACGAAAGCATCGATTCGAAGCATACCCCTATTCTCCTCTGGACCGACTCGAAACCATCGAGTCGAAACACTCTTTCCTCCTTTGATCGATACGAAAGCCTTATTCGTATCCATCAATTATCTTGAGCAAATGAACTCTGTTTGACCTGAAAGTTGAAACGTAGTCTCTCCCAGCCTTGAACATCATTCCCAATTGATCCCGCCTTGATCGGAGCTCGGCCAAATTTTGACGATATCGATCAAAGCCCTGTTTCCAATCGATTTCCAATCCTGATATCAATCCTTTCTTGTCAATTTGTTGATATTCCAGCCTTGAGCAAAGGGTGGGATAACATTTGCCCCCCAAAACATGCCTTGTGATAAGAAGGGGTGTTTTGAATAGTCTAGAATTCGATATCTAAAGTCCATAGCCATATCATCCAAGTGCATCGTTCTTGACTGCTACGAGTCAATGCTTGATTCCAAATCCTGTAACCAAAGCCTTAGCCAATTCCATATCAATCCGTACTCAACAACCGAGTTCTAATCCATCCTTATCCAATAACCAATAACCGAATCCAGGAACTCTCTGGGTCGATGTCCAAATTCTTTGCCGTTTATAACCGATATTTGTATCCATAACCTCTTTGGGTTCTTGCCAAGTGCAATCCACACCTGATGACCGTGGTCCAGTATCCCTGGACGCTGGGTAATGCCATGGCTTATGTCCTAAGCCGAATCCTGGTCGCTCCGGACCCTTGTCGAGCATAGTCCATACTCAACGACCTTAATAAACCAATTCGCCACGTTCGGATGAATAGACTTACCCCTTGCCAGGCATAATCCATACCCGACGACCATTTACCAAAAACTGGATGAAAACCCAATTGAAATCCAATCCAAAATCCAAGCCAAATCGAAAAACCGAAAATCCACATCCAAAATCAAAAACCAATATCCAAACATGAAAACAATCATCCAAATGAAAGTCCAAACTAGAAAACAAACAACATCAGGAGATCAGAACAAACTCCAAAACCAAGCCAGAAAAAACAAACATCCAAACCAAAAGAAAAAGCATATTTCGCAAACCATAGCATCACGGTTTATCATCATTCAGAGCATGCCTAGGCGCCATCTCCTTCCCCGTTCATGAGTAAATGATTTGGCCGTTTGTCAGTAGTTCGCTACTTATTTCATACCATTCATGTCAATTGATAACCAATCGACCATCATTCCTGGGCCTCGCGTCATCGTTGTTTGAGGTAGACGGTGGTTGCTCCTGCTCAACTGCCGCATTCCGGGCCCCGATATATTGTCTCAACTGTTCATTCCTTACATGCTCCTCAATTATGTCCCTTGGATTCCTGCAACTGTTGGTATCATGTCTGTCCAAATCGTGAAAAAGACAGTGCCTCCCTGATGCCCTCTCACGTTCCGAGGGTTCTCTCCTAGCTGGCCTTTGGTAGGGAAGGCGATTCCGAGTCTCCATGAATATCTGTTCCAACGTCTCGTTTAATCCTGTGTAAGTGGAATACTTTGGTTCCCACCACCGCTTCCTAGATTTTCCTGATTCATCATCCAGTTTCCTTTTTGCTTTATCTTTATCCGAGCCTCCGCTGGATGGCCCACCATCCTCAGCTGCGTTCACCTCCTTTTACTTCATATCTGAACATGCATCTTCCTGCTGAAGGAATCTCTCAGCTTCATGAAAGAATTCCTCGAGATCCATTGGTGGGTCCCGTATTAGAGATACTTTAAAATATGAATCCTTTCTGACTCCTGATACCGCTGCCATTAAACCATCGATGGATCATGCGGATCCACCGAAGCAACCGCTGCATTGAACCGAGTTAAGAAAGCTCTGAGTGATTCATATGTCCTTTGCTTTACTGATGTTAGTGTCATCACATTCTTTGGTCTTTTAATATGAACCCGAAATTGCTTCAGAAACGGTCCACCAATTCTATCCATGTCCTGATAGATCCCTCTTCTAGCTGTCTGAACTACATAGCAGCTATATCTGTCAAGTACAGAGGGAAACATCGGGCCATCACTTCCTCCGATGCCCCCAGCACTTCCAAATGTCGAGTGTACCTCATCAAGTGATCAGTAGGATCGGCCTTGCCATTGTATACCTCTAGTGTGGGTAGCTTGAAATCTGGTGGGTTGCGAGCCATTCTGATTTCACAAGTAAACGGACTCCTGTTTACTCCGTCCAGATCTTTGTTTGTCAATCCTCCGCGCATAGTTCGCTTGATAATATCAACCAATCCAGCGTTGTCTACTAATGGTTGCCCCCGAGCCCCCGAGGGAATTCTGGTACGTACTCCTCATCCCGTGCTCCTAAATTCCTGCCAGTATCCTGTTTTGTGGTGTTAACTGGAATTCCTCCATGAACTGGTCCATTGTTGCCGAGTGGTGTGCCCCCATGTCCGGATCCATCCGGATTAGCAGTAATGTGCTGATCAGGGGTTGTGCCTTGTTGAGCTGCTCCATTCAATTGCATGTTTGGGCCTTCTGCTCTAGTTCCATGGATCTGAACTCCTGAAGCTCCAACTGTTTCTGCTTGTCCAAACTGTCTGAGGAGGTTTTGCATCATCTCCCCCTGCCTTTTCAGAAACTATTCATGCATAGCTCCAATCATAATCTCCATCTCGTTTCTGGTAATGAAAGCTGAAGTCTGATTAGCCCCTGATGATGCCCCCTGGCTCCCTTCATGCTAACTTCTCTCGGCTCTTTGTCTTCTACTTGTTTGTCGCGTCATTGTCTTTCAAATCTGAATTCCTCAAGCTTTCTGAACTCCAAATCTGGTAGCGGGTCATAGTTCTTCTCAGTGAAAGCACCAAAGTGTTTGCGCCAAAATTGGTCACAAACCCCGAATGTCGTGAAAGCACCAATGTATGAACACAAATCAACAGTATATAATCACAGATCACATATCTAAGTAATGTAGAGGATAAAAGGTGAAGAATAATGAACTTAAAACGAAAAGAAATAGACAGAGACACAAGATTTACAGTGGTTAGGCTATCTTTGGCCTACGTCCACTCAAAAAGTTAATCTTTTATTGATGTTCTTCGCTGATTGCAGCATATTACAACAGGAATTTTCGAGTACAAATAATAAAGTTGAGTTCAATCTTAATTCTGACAGAGTTTGGACGTTGCTCGATCCCAAAAAGTCCCCTTTCTATAGGCTCTAGGGTGTTATTTATAGACGCTCCATGCAAATATCTCGCACCAACTTCGGGAGACTTCTTTTGGCACGTGAGTGGGCCTACGCGATCGATCCCATGAAGTTTCGACTGGATCCGTGATCGATACGAACGTAATTAGTATCTATCAATATTTTGTCCAATCGAGTCGAAACTTGGTGTGAACATTCTCTAGCTTATGCGTAAGCTCCTATTAAAATTTCGTGGCATTTGGTCCTGTAGATCTCCAGATAAGATCGATACGAAATGTAGTGTTCGTGTGGTACTACGTTTGCATCGATCAATTTTGTATCGATACCAGATCGTATCGATATAGCGCACGTGTTCGCCAATGATGCGGCGCTACTTCTAAGGCTCGATCCATTTTCTATGCCGTGTTGAACGCTTCCTCCTTTAAACCATGCACATTTCTAGTTCGCATCCAGGCTTTGTAACCATTTATTCGCATCCATCTGTTAACGTTCCCAGTCTTCTTCGTATCTTTCGGCCGCTCTTCTGTTCATATCCATCGACAATGTCTCTGTTCATATCGACTTGAAGTATCCATGCCTATCGATACGAACAGTATTGATTCGAAGTGTCCAATGTTGATCGATACGAACAGTATCGATTCGAAGTGTCCAATGTTGATCGATACGAACAGCATCGATTCGAAATATGCTGCTTCGCTCCATCCCGATCGATACGAATTAATCGAGTTGAATAAACCATTAAGCACATATCCATCCAACCCAAATCCACAGCCTTCGAGTCGAAATCCATCTGGCCATCCTACCTGATCGATACGAACGCGCTGTTTGTATCCATGTTGATTGATACGAAAGCATCGATTCGAAGCATGCCCCTATTCTCGTCTGTACCGACTCGAAACCATCGAGTCGAAACACACTTTCCTCCTTTGATCGATACGAAAGCCTTGTTCGTATCCATCAATTATCTTGAGCAAATGAACTTGTTTGACCTGAAATTTGAAATGTAGTCTCTCTAAGCCTTGATCATCATTCCCAATCGATACCGCCTTGATCGGAGCTCGACCAAATTTTGACGATATCGATCAAAGCCTTGTTTGCAATCGATTTCCAATCCTGATATCCATCCAATATTGCCAATTTGTTGATATTACAGCCTTGACCAAAGGGTGGGATAACAAACCCTTTCCCAAGAGCTGAATCCTTCTAGACTATCACCTCCCATTCCATCAAGTGATTTTGAAAAGATAATCTAATCTATCTTGAATTCTTATTCTTTTGCCTCTATTCACTCGCTTTCCTATGTTTTTGATCTGGCGAGTCGTTACCAGTCCCTTATAGAACAACAACTCTTAGAACATTTCACATCACTTAACTTTATTGCTACTTTTTTCTTTACGTTTTTCACTTATGTTGTAATTTTCCTTTCAGATTTCAAGGAATTGGCTCTCATTGCATGAAAACGCATCAAATTCCTTCGCTAAATCATTTAAGCTTCGTAGAGAAATTTCACACTTAAACAATCAAATTACCTCCCTGTGCATGGGGAAAAATGAGGTTATGTAGAATTAGAGCGACTGAGGTCTTCTCTTGCTCCATCAGAATTTATTATTTATGAGGAGAGGAAAGCTTATCAACTCCTCGTTGACGAGAATTTGGCCTTGAAAATGACCCTTAAAGAACTCGAGGGCGAAAAAGCTTGGATGGCAGCAAAATAATCGTCTCTAAAGAAAAAGCTGAAGAAGAATAAAGATTCTCTAAAATTGGCTATCGACACTATTTCTAATGCAAAGTTATGGGTTTCTCAATTCCTTGATACATCTCTTGAAGACATCATTGTTAGTTATTTTGAAGACGCTATGATGCTTGCTTATGCCAACAATGTCGATAAATGCTCCAGATTGAGCTATCCCTCACTCGACCCTATTCTTGTCAATAAGGTTATGGACAAAACAAAAAAGATGGAGTAGAGGGATGAAGTTGCTGAAAGAGAGGAGATCGATGCCTCTAAAATTCGATCTTTGGAAGTCTCTTCCTTCGAAGTAGACTCCGACTCCAAAGATGAAGGTGACAAAGATGAAGTTGCCGAGGAAGAGGGCGGTAACAATGATGATGCTAATGATAATGTTGATGATTATGACAATGACGATGACAACATAGATAGAGGCCATGGAGGTGGTGACAGGGGTGGTCACACTAATGCACTAGGAAAAGATGGCGATGACAATACAAGGTCTTCTAAAATGGTCAATATTGATCCATCTTTTTATGAAGCAAGCCCATCTAAACCCCCTGCACCTTCTGGCCCTTAGGAATAGCCTGCTTACATTATTGTGGAAGAATCTAGGGAGAAAAAGCAGGTCTCTCAAGTGTCTATTCTCGTCTCTCGGGTATGGGATTCTTTTTTATACGGATTTCACTTCCAATATAATAATAGCTTAAATCCTTTATTTTAGATAGAGAGGAACCCATTCACCCCCATAAAACCAAGCTTGAAAGAATACAAGCAAAATAAATAGTTCGTATAGGGAGTTAGATAAACAACTGAAAGAACACCATATTCTTTTCGATAAATATAATAGGCTTAAAAGAAGTGTGGCGGTGTTAGCATCTTTCAAACATCAAGAAGCTACCCTACGACTAAGGAGGGTGCGCCTTTGATACGATGGTCTTTTAAAAGAGAGTAGAGAGTTGGTTATGCTCTTTTGGATGTTGATTGAGGATAGAAACATTTTGGTAGACTTTTGTAACACCCCGCATTTTTATATAATTAAAAGTAAATTTAATTAATAACTATGAAAACAGTGAAAAATGAATTTTTGCTAATGTTGGAATTTGACCACGAAACTTATACCATTGTGTTCGTGGCAATTTTCTGATCAACTTCCATACACAATGTTTTTTGAATGGACTTCAAACGGAGAAGTTATAGTCGTTTGAAGTTTTAGCGTCAGAAACAACTACATATGCAAACATGGAAAAAAATTCAATTATAAACATTTTCAATTAATTTATAGGATATTTATAAAAGTAGTAACAAATTTATTATGTTTGTAATGAATGTAAATTATTAAGGGAATTAAATGTAAGAGGAAAAAAATAAGGGAAATAATTGACATTGCGAATAGAATCAGCTAAAAAGTGCAATTAATTAATATATGAATTAATATTGGAGATTAATATATAACATGTGTGTATATGTATATCGGATCCCTCAATTTAAAGAGGTCTACATATAAATGTAACAAATTACTGTTCAAATTCAAATCTGGATTAAAAAATATATGCATATTAAATATATATGTAATTGAATGGTGGAATTAATTGACAAGCCACTTAACGAAACGTTACAATGTGTAAAATATTAATTAAGGAAATTAACAAATAGAAGTTACATGTTAATATATTAATGGGGCTATTAATCAGGATTGTAATTTAATCAGTAGAAAATGTCAATTAATAAGGAAAAGAAATAATAGTTGACCTATACGTAGTATATTGCCACACATAAAAATTAATTGAAGGGTCAATTTAATAGAGGATCAATTAGATAAACGGTGGGTTGCATCTATATAAGAGAGAACGTAATGTAATTCGTTCCATCAGCCGTCACGTTCTTCATCCCTCTCTAACAGTAAACAATGGCTTCTTTCTTCATTCTTTTCTGCTATTTCTCACAAATCTTCACCAAATAAATCCAAATAAAATATATGTGAACAAAATATAGGATTTGCAACAAATTAAATGAGAGATTTTGTAGAACGGCCTAGAAATTTTAGAAGATAGAGATTTAAAGCTAAGGATGACAAGTAAGTGGATTTAGTTATATATCTTTTACGTATGATATGTTATCGTTAGATTCCCGTTAAATAATTTTATATAGTATATATTTTAGTAATTAATTCTGTTAATAAGTTATGCTGAGACTGTAATTGTATAAGAAAGCTTATATTTAATGAATATTAGGCTTGACAGTTAGAGAAAGGCATAAGCCTAAAAGTAAGAAATTTACAGTTATTTACATATACTTTAAAAGATAAAATTTATCCTGTAAATGTTAGCATCTTTTTATTCTTCTTTAGGCGAATAAATTTGTTAAAGAGAAAATTCGATAGTACGGACTAAAATGGAAAGAACGGTAGATTTATAGAAATTAGATGTAAAATAATAAAAGCTGAAATAAAAAGAAAAAAATAGAAATTTGCAGTAAATTATGCTAAAAGGTGGGAAAATAAATAAAAAGGTAAAATCTAATAACTTGATTTCGAAGTAAGTAATGGATTAATTAGTTGGTTTAGAAAAGAGAATACATTTCTATAGTATAATATTTAAAAGATAACGATAAACGTAATTGCAAGAATAAAAGAAAGAAAAAGGGAATTAGTGTAAAATAGAGAAACTACTGTATTTTACACTATCCAAAAAGTAAAGAAGCAATAAAAGATATATCTTGGAGTTACGGATTATTATTTATAGCATTATTTGTTATTAAAATATGGAAATAGATTTTTAGTAAAGTTTTTGTAACCAACCAAGTAGAATAGAACTACTTCCTAGAATATAAGAAGTCAAATTGAAGAATTAAAGTAATTAAAATAGAATCAAGTTAATTATTAGACAAGACTAGAAGCTCTGCATTCACTGCGCAGATAATAGAATAAAAGTAAAGCAGTTATTATGATAAGTAAATTTATGACAATCAGACGTAGTCCTTAGCCAAGATTGTCATATAACATAAGAGAATTAAAGAGAATTCAATATCATAATAAAAAAAGACAGACCGTAACAGAAAAAAGACACTTGTAATTATATTGATAAGATATAAATTATAGAACAGAATAAAAGACACAATTATAAGTAAAATTATAACATAGGTTATAATTAAGTAGAAAGAACATAAAAGGCTTATTTTAAGACTTAAATGAAGTTAATAAGCAAATAGAGCAGAAATAATGAAAGAGGCTTATTTTAATAAACTTAGTTCTTGGATTAAGTTAATAAGCAAGATAATAGAAGTGACCCATACCAACATCATTCCCTTTCAGTCAGGAACTGATGGTCCCACAATAGTTATGTGAGGCTGGGACAAGATTATGCTAATTATGCTAAATAATTATCCAATAGAAAAAGAAAAGTAAAATAAACGCAAAAAAATATTAGACTTAAGTTCTAATAAAAGAGTGAGATGCGTTTGAAGTAGCCCAATTAGACTTAAGAGTTCATCACAGATTTCAGCATAGAAGACGCACGTCCAACATAGTTATTTTGGATAGAAGGAAGTACGAGACTTCCACGGGACGTGAGTTTACTCTACGATGGTCGTATGGTGTAGGCATAGTGAGGCAGTCGTCCAGTGGAAGGTCTGTAGGTGTTCCATCAAAAGAGTATACTTTGACTGCTTTTTTCATGGTAGGACTATTGTAGGCAGTCAAAAGGGGTCGATGTTTGGAGTAGGATATTTGTATGTCCCAGTACTTGCAAGTATGTTTTAGTGGGCAGGACCCAAAAGGATAGTCCCTTGCGGATATTGGGCCAACATCAAAACTAAGAAGCGAGTTCGGGAAAGACTAGAGTTAAACCAACAGTCCAATGAACCTTACACTATCGAGACATTGGACGAGGGGCACAACCAATTGGATGTTTAGATTGTTTGCAGTAAGGCAAAACCACTTTGCTCTTTAGAAGTCTTTCGATTAGTTGAGGGGTAGCTGTGTGGGGACATAACCACAATAAGAAAAGAGACAGATCAAATAGAATATATGTATTGTAGGCCTTATAGGGCAGTCCTTTACAGACATAGAAAATCCCCGACTGAGTACTATACAAGGTAGACCTTGTTAAGCGGAATTCAAGGAGTAGAAAGAACGATTATGTGTAGTCCTCAAGGTACGCTCTGGGTGGTACATTGTGGATGTTTGAGCATTAGTATAGACTAGTGCGGATGCAATTTTACGTTTTCATAGTAAACGACGGAACATCTATATTATAGGCCTTATGAGGCAGTCCTTTATAGATGTAGTCAAAGAACGCCGTAGGAGCAAGACGATGGAGTCCTTTGCGAGGAGCACACGGAAGGTACTATGGGTAGTATCTAGGACCGATGCGGTCATTGGGCATATAGGTACATATATATCAGTTATTAGGTTTTGATCTACTAGGCAGTAGATTAGCACGATTCATGCACAAAGGCGAGTATTATGAACCCAATAAACCTAATATAACAGTAATTGGAAATTAAACGGTATATGTAGAATTAGGCTTAGAAGTGTATAATTTGTCCATTCATTAGAACTTTAGTTATGACCCCCTCCTCATAACATCCTACAGGTTTGGTAGACGGCGGAGACTTTCCAACTTTGAGACACTTGTTTGGAAAGTGTTATTATATTAGTGAGTATTTACTTATTATTATATTTTAGCCAGTTTTGCTGTGAGATATTTATTGAGCTCTGATATATTTGTCTTTTCCTATTTGCAGGATGCCTGATACCCAACTCGTGCTTCAGTGGGCTTGGATTTTAGCATTTTTGCGAAAAATCCAGACCTACTGGAATTCTGGTTGTTACATTTGGTAACAGAGCCCAGGTTTAGGATTCCTAGGTAGATAGTGAGTGAATGTATTTTTATTTTTGAATAAAATATAAATATATTATGTACTAAAATCCAATACTCCCCTATTATAGATTTTAACATATGGAAAGTTTTTAGATAGTTTGCTAGTTGGGTTTGGGAAGACCCAAGTATGTTGAGCCCTATGTTAATTACCAACTTATAACATACATATAAGCCTTGTTTTGAGAGATGATAAGTATCCATATGTTATAGGAAGTGGGAAAGTTCCCTACGGAGAGTAGGGAGTGTGTTTTATTTTGGAAGGAATAAGAGATTTTGGTAAGAAGAAAATCCACTTTATGTCTAACCCAATAAAATAAAACTTTTGAATAGAAAAGTAGAAAAATATTATTGTTAATATACTTGAGGAAGTAAATATTGGGTTTTTGAAAAAAAGCGGTATGAAATTTAAATTGGTTTTTATATGATGTAAATCTTGTTAAACGTGAAATTCTTTTTGAAGAATTATAGAGCATGTATAGCTCGCTAGTTTCATTGTAGGTAAACAAAGATTTTAAATATAAAAAACCTAGAGTGTGTTAAGTATCGAAACCATAGATTACAACATTGATTGTTGTAACAGATGTTTTCAGTAAAAATAAAGGAAGCATGGACTATGACAATATAGTAGGTGACTACCAAAGTAAATATTTTTACATAGTATATTTGATTTATTAATATTTATTTTAATCGAATCCATATATTAGTATTTTTGGGTTGTAGTAACGGTGTTTTACGCAACATCTGTTTTACCTAAATGAGTTTTGGAGAAAATTTCTAAAGTGGTTTGTATGTACACTTATTATTTAAATAAGTATATGAAAATATTTTCTAATTATGAAAATATTAAAGCAGTTTTGAAAATGAGTTCTTTTGAAAAATAATGTACGTTAAATTAATAAATTTAGTAGGAAGTATCTTATGTAAGTGAATATAGAGTAAACATACTTTAATCTTTTGGAATGAAATAAATAATGAAATAATTTTCTAAGAATCACAAATAAAGATGTTTGGTGCAAGGTATATGGAATACATGAAAGAGATGTACAAGGTATGGAAAGCACCATATTTTGTATAGCCTATTTCGATAAAATATGAAATACATTCCTTATAATTTCACATAAACATGAAATCCTCCATTAAATGATTCATAGAAGGTTTTAGCGTTAATAGTTTCTCATAAGAGAAATTAATTCCAATACGTTAAGGTATAAAACCATTAAGTGTAGTAAGTTAAAAAAAAACTCCTTCAAGGTTACGTAATTGGAAGAGTAGAAAAAGTTAAGAGATTTTTGATAAAATATCTGTTCTTATCTATTCCTGTTTTAGTAAATTTGAAAATCTATGAAAAGATGATATTTTGAAAACATGTGAGGACATTTTTTTTAAGTCAAGAAAAAAGTAAAATGTTTTAAGAACAAGCAAGACATGTTTTAAAAAAAATGGTTTGGTGAAAAAATAAATAAGTTTTTTGAAAGATAAAATTTTAAGTAACCAAGTACCTTTGAATTTAACAGAAAACTTCAAAATAACACTTTCAAAAGAAAGAATTTTGGGATTTGAAGTTTAAAAAATTCAGAACCTTTAATTTTTGAAGTAAAATGATAAATACCAAACCAAACTGGACTTTTAAATAAGGAATAAATAGGAATCATATCCTAGGTGTAACGGGAAAAGTATAAGGCTGTAGCAATAATTACTCCTAGTAGTAATTATGAAAGTTCCCGTAGGGTGTATAAGACACTAGTGAACACCTAGAAATTTTGCTTCATGTGTGTAGATAATAGAAGAATAGTGAAACGATATTAGTAAGATGATAGGACACACGTGGTTGGGATTGGTAGACCTTAGTTAGGGAAAAATGAAAGCTAAAGAGAGGATTTCCCCAAGCTTAGTTGCTTTTTTACATAGAGGCTGCGTAGATTGAAACTCTTATCCATTGTAGTAAATGAGACTTAGTTATTCCTTTTTGAGCCTGGAATAGAAGAGATGAATAGATCTTACTCTTCATGAGTAACACAGCGTAAGTTGGTAACATATAATATGCGATGGGAGGAGCATATGAGTTACTTGGATTCCTGGAGTAGGTCCAATCTGTGTCAGAGTGGACGTGGTCCTAGACATCCTAACCCTAGAGGATAGCTGTATTTAGTTACTATATTAAAATAAGAGTAAAAGCAGATAAAATTCAAGTAAAAGAAAATAGTAAGATCTAAATAATGCTATAGAAACATCAATAGAAATAAATGAGAATTGCAAAAGAAAAATACATCTTTCCCATAAATAAGCTTAGGAATAAGTTTGAAAAGAAAAATCTTTCTTATGTAAACCGTGCTTGGGAAAGAAAATAGAGATTTTATAGAATAGTTGCATAAGTTTCAAGTACGGAGAGAGAGGTACGCAAAAGTAAAACGAAGAAATGTGAAGTTTTTCCGTTTTCTACCTTCTTTCTGACATAAGAAATCGAGTTCAGAAAGTTAGATTTTTCTGAAATTCGAATATTAACGTTGTGTTGTAGGATTTGGATGAAAAATTCATTGAACTACACCTATATTCAGTAGGAGTGTGGGAAAAATTGGATGAAAAATGTTTTTCGTTTTCAAAAAATTGCATTCGTATAGAAATTGCAAGAATATTTAGGATGTGTGCATCATATTTTAAAATAAATTTTTAAAGAAGAAAGCATTCATATAGGAGGTACCGCTTAGAAATTCATGTACATGTATATATTTTGTATCGAATAACACTTTTGCACAAGAACACGAATGGTCGCAAAATTAGATGTACACAAAATGGATGTGATTAATGCGAGGAATTACATAATTTTACCCTTGTCGAATTTCGGGGACGAAACTCCCTAAAGGGTGGGAGAATGTAACACCTCGCATTTTTATATGATTAAAAATAAATTTAATTGATAACTATGAAAACTGTGAAAACTGAATTTTTGCTAATGTTGGAATTTGACCACGAAACTTATATCATTGTGTTCGTGGCAATTTTCCGATCAACTTCCATATACAAAGTTTTCTGAATGGACTTCAAATGGAGAAGTTATAGCCGTTTGAAGTTTTAGCGTCATAAGCAATTACATATGCAAACATGGAAATTTTATCAATCATAAACATTTGCAATTAATTTATAGGATATTTATAATAGTAATAACAAATTTATTATGCTTGTAATGAATGTAAATTATTAAGAGAATTAAATGTAAGTGGAAAAATATAAGAGGAATAATTAACATTGCAAACAAAATCAGCTAAAAAGTTCATTTAATTAATATATGAATTAATATTGGAGAATAATATATAACATATGTGTATATATATCATATCTCTCAATTTAAAGAGGTACGTATAAATGTAATAAATAAATGTTCAAATTCAAATCTGGATTAAAAAAATGCATATTAAATATTTATGTTAATTGAATGGTGTAATTAATTGACATACCAATTAAT
The DNA here is from genome assembly GCA_030737815.1 of Allium fistulosum. Taxonomy (NCBI): domain Eukaryota; kingdom Viridiplantae; phylum Streptophyta; class Magnoliopsida; order Asparagales; family Amaryllidaceae; genus Allium; species Allium fistulosum. The sequence continues at coordinate 413,813,215 of CM060907.1, read as the reverse complement.
GAAACGTTACAATGTGTAAAATATTAATTAAGGAAATTAACCAATAAGATGTGACATGATAATCTATTAATGGGGCTATTAGTTAGGATTGTACCGTAATCAGTAGAAATTGTCAATTAATAATGAAAAGAAATGATAGTTGATAAAGATTTGAATGTGTACATATAGGTAGTATATTGCTGCACATAAAAATTAATCGAAGGATCAATTATGTATATGATTAATTAGATAATTGGTATGCTGCATCTATATAAGAGAGAACGTAATGTAATTCATTCCATCAGTCGTCACTTTCTTCATCCCTCTCTTACAGTAAACAATGGCTTCTTTCTTCATTCTTTTCTACTATTTCTCACAAATATTCACCAAATAAATCCAAATAAAATATATGTGAACAAAATAGAAGAATTACAACAAATTAAAGGAGAGAAGTTATATAACGGCGTAGTAATTTTTGAAGATAGAGATTTAAAGCTAAGGACGGCTGGTGAGTGGATTTAATTTTATATTTTTACGTTTATGAAATATTATCATTAGATTCCCATTAAATAATTTTATTCGGTACTTTTTTCAGTAATTAATTATGTTAATTAGCTATGTTGAGACTGTAAATTGTATAAGAAAGCATATATTTAATTAGTATTAGGCTTGACAGTTAGAGAAAGACATAAGCCTAAAAGTAAGAAATTTATAGTTATTTACATCTATTTTAAAGGTTGAAATTTAACCTGTAAATGTTAGCCTCTTTTTAATCCTTTTTATGCGAATAAATTAGTTAAAGAGAAAAATTCGCAAATACAGACAAAAATAGAAAGAACAGTAGATTTACATAAATTAGATGTAAAATAAGAAAAGCTGAAATAAAAAGGGAAAAATAAAAATTTGCACTAAATTATGCTAAAACGGGGAAAAATAAATAAAAATGGAAAATCTAATAACTTGATTTGGAAGTAAGTGATAGATTAATTGGTTCGTTTAGAAAAGAGAATACATTTCTGTAGTTTAATATTTAAAAGATAACGATAAACGTAACTACAAGAATAAAAGAAAGAAAAATGGAATTAGTGCAGAATAGAGAAACTACTGTATTTTACACTATCCAAAAAGTAAAGCAACAATAAAAGAGATATCTTGCAGTTACGGATTATTGTTTATAGCATTATTTGGTATTAAATTATGGAAATGGATTTTCAGCATAGTTTTTGTAACTAACCAAATAGAATAGAACTACTTCCTAGAATATAATAATTTAAAGTAAAGAATTAAAAGAATTAAAGAAGGAATCAATTTAATTATTAGAAAAGACTAGAAGCTCTGCATTTACTGCGCGGATAATAGAATGAAAGTAAAGCAGTTATTATGATAAGAAAATTTGTAACCATTGGATGTAGTCCCAAGCCAAGATTGTCATATATAACATAAGAGAATTAAAGAGAATTCAATATCATAATAAAAGAAAAGACTATAATAGAAAAGAGACGCTTGTAATTATATTTATAATAGATAAGTTATAGAAGAGAATAAAAGAGACAATTACAACTAAAATTATAACATAAATTATAATTAAGTAGAAAGAACAAAAAAGGCTTATTTTAAGACTTAAATAAACTTAATAAGCAAATTGAGCAGAAATAACAGAAGAGGCTTATTTTAATAAACATAGATCTTGGATTAAGTTAATAAGCAAGATAATAGAAGTGGCCTATACCAACAGCATTCCCTTTTAGTCCGAAACTGATGGTCTTACAATAGTTAGGTGAGGTTGGGACAAGATTATGCTAATTAGGGTAAACAAGTAGCCAACAGAATAAGAAAAGTAAACTAAACACAAAATAAAAGATTAGACTTAGGGTCTTGTAAAAGAGTGAGATGCGTTTGAAGCAGCCCAATAGATGAAGAGCCTAAAGAAGTAGTTCACCATAGATTTCAGCATAGAAGAAGCACGTCCAACTTAGTTATTTTGGGCTAGAAGGAAGTATGAGACTTCAACGTGACGTGAGGGTACTCTAGGATAGCCCTCTGGCGTAGGCATAATGAGGCAGTCCTCCAGAGGCAGGTCTGTAGGTGTTCCATCAAAATAGTATGCGTTGACTGCTTTTTGCATCGCAGGACCATTGTAGGAAGTCAAAAGGGATTGATGTCTGGAGTAGGATATGTGTATGTTCTAGTACATGCAAGTAAGTTTTAGTGGGCATGACACAAAAGGATAGTCGCATGCGGATATCGGGTCAGCATCAAAATAAAGAAGCGAGTTCAGGAAAGACTAGAGTTAAACCAACAGTCCAATGAACCTTTCGCTATCGAGATATTGGATGAGGGGCGCCGCTAATTGGATGTTTAGATTGTTTGCAGTAGGGCACAACCACTTAGCTCTTTAGAGGTCTTTAGATTAGTTGAGAGGTGGCTGCGTGGGGCCATTGCCACATTAAGAAAAGATACAGACCAAATAGAATATCTGAATTGTAGGCCTAATAGGGAAGTTCTTTACAAACATAGAAAATCCCCGACTGAGTTCCGTACAAGGTAAACCTTGTTAAGCGGGATTCAAGGAGTAGACGGTACGATTACGTATAGTCCTCAAGGTACGCACTGGGTGGTACATTGTGGATGTTCGAGTATTAGTATAGACTTGTGAGGATGTAGTTTTATATTTCATATTAGATGATGGATCATCTGTATTGCAAGCCTCATGAGGTAGTCCTTTATAGATGTAGTCACATAACACCATAAAAGCAAGACGATGTAGTCTTTTGCGAGGAGGACACAGAAGGTACTATGGGTAGTATCCAGGACCAATGCGGTCATTGGGCATATAGCTTTGTATATATATATATATATATATATCAGTTATTAGGTTTTGATCTGCTAGGGAGTAGACAGGCACGATTCATGCATTGAGGTGAGAGTATTATGAACCCAATAAATCTAATATAATAGTAATTGGAAATAAAATGGTATATGTAGAATTAAGCTTAGAAGTGTATAATTTGTCCATTCACCAGAACTTTAGTTCTGACCCCCTCCTCATAACATCCTACAGGTTAGGTAGACGACAAAGACTTTCCAACTTTGAGACACCTGTTTGGAAAGTGTTATTATATTGGCGAGTATTTATCTACTATTATGTTTTAGCCAGTTCTACTGTGAGATATTTATTTAGGTCTGATATATTTGTCTTTACCTATTTGTAGGAGACTAGATACCCAACTCGGGCTTTAATGGGCTTGGATTTTATCATTTTTGCAAAAAATTCGGACCCATTGGAATTCGGGTTGTTACGTTTGGTATCAGAGCCTAGGTTTATTCCTATATAGATAGTGAGTGAACATATTTTTATTTTTGAATAAAATATAAATATATTATGTACTAAAATCCAAATACTCCCTAATTATGGATTTTAACATATGGGAAGTTTTTAGATAGTTTGCTAGTTGGGTTTGGGATGACCCAAGTATGTTGAGCCCTATGTAAATTTCCGACTTATAGCGTACATATAAGCCATGTTTTGAGAGAAGATTAGTATCGATATGTTATAGGAAGTGGGAAAGTTCCATATGGAGAGTAGGGAGAGTGTTTTATTTTGGAAGGAATAAGAGGTTTTGGTAAGAAGAAAATCCACTTTATGTCTAACCCAATAAAATGAAACTTTTGAATTGAAAAGTTTAAAAAGATAATTGTTAATATACTTGAGGAAGTAAATATTGGGTTTTTGGAAAGAAAAGTGGTATGAAATTTAAATTGGTTTTTATATGATGTAAATCTTGTTAAAAGTGAAATTCTTTTTGAAGAATTATAGAGCATGTATAGCTCGCTAGTTTCTTTGTAGGTAAACAAAGATTTTAAATATAAAAAACCTAGAGTGTGTTAAGTATCAAAACCTTAGATTACAACATTTAATGTTGTAATAGACGTTTTCAGTAAAAATAAAGGAAGCATAGACTATGACACTATGACACTATAGCATCTTTAACGACCCTGAATTTTGGTCGTTTAGTTTTGAACAATTTTTTTTTTAAATGTTGAATTTGAATTATTAATTGATTTTGAATATGGAAGAATCAGTGAAATAGTTCAAAATTTCAAATATAGCGATTAACGGATTCAGTTAAGGGTAATTTAATATTTGAATTGGGTAAAAATGGGAATCTGGTGTTAAATGTGAATAAAAATGATTTCTAAGTTGATTTAAAACTCTATTTAAATTAGAGTGATGATAGTGGACTTTTGAATGGGATTAAAAGTCGATAAAATCAAATTTTGAAATTTATATATTAATTTAATAGAGAAATTAATATATATGGTAATAGTGTAAATAATGGAGTTTTGATTTAATATGATTCGATATGATTTCTAATATGGATATAAATTCTACTTGAATTATAATTGAGTTGGTAAGTTTTTAAAATGCAAATTTCAAGCAATTTTGTCAATTTTGAAAATCGCTCGATTTAATCGACGCGTTAAAATAGCCTTCTGGGGCACAATCTCGGAATTCGACGAAACCAGTTCCATCGGTTCAATAATAGTGTATTATTATCGTATTTCAAATTTCGTAGCGTTTGGAGTTACTGTTTGGTCGTACGAGATACAAACGGGTTGAAATAAATATCGAAAATTTAATATTTTAATTCGATTCGAAAAGCTATCTTCCACATACGATCGAATTAGGCCTCGATACATGTTCCATTGTGTTCAAAATAGGAATAAAACATTATAAACGCCAAGCGGCATGTCTCGTTTGGAGTTCGTTTGAAAAAAGCACGTTAAGTTTGAAAATAATATTAAAATAATATATATACGCCTATATATACGCGCAACAGTAACAAGCCTTAGGTTCTATTTCACACAGCCGTCTCTATAAAATCAATGGCCGAAATTAACCGTCCTTTCCCCTCAATTTTCGATCAATCCATCGACTTTAAGCCAAAGTTCCCTATTAGAGAAACATGGAGATCGACGAGAGCTTCCCATCCATACGGTCGTGATCAAGTTTAGGGAAGCGTGGAGGCCAGGATCATTGTAACGTCCCATAATTTATTAATTTTAATTTAGTGACTTATTTGAATTTTTGGAAATTTAATTTGAAAAGTTAAATAAATAAAATAATGTGTTAATTTAAATAAATAAAACTCCAAATTCTTTTGAATATAAATCACTTGGATTTAACATCTTAAATATGTATGTAAATTATGTGAACAAGAAGATAGCAAAACAAGAATGTATGCAAGAAAAAAGATCTACAAAACAAAACAAAATTGTACTTATAAAAAAGTATAGGATTGCATGTTAACAGGGATGGAAGCATGGGCATTTAATGCCATCAGTTTTAGCACGCAAAAGAAAAAATTTCAGCCACAAAAGTAAAAGGAAAATCTGCTAAGTCAAATAAGAAAAAAATAATATCTCAGATATATTGTACAAAACCAAATAATCACCCTGTACAATACAAATACATTTTTCTCTAAACTTCTTTTATACATCAACATTTCTCATTTCAGTTCGTTCAACCCAAACTCATCAAGCCTGAGAAAAATAAACGTCATTATCATACAAATTCAAATCCAATTCAACAACAAAGCAAGAAGTTTTAAAGGGAGATCTAACTGCAGTTTTCAAAACTCTAAAAGTTGCTCCCTGTTTCTATTTTCGGTTCTCAGGCAAATTGGTCAGTAAACATCAACTTAAAGGCTTTAAGTTAACTGTAAAGATGATTCATTTATTTTATGGCATTGTATATATTTATTTTTGAATATGATTTGATATATGTATACCCAGGTTACTCTGTACATTTGTTTCTCTTTGTATAAATTACCAGGGTTGATTTTTATTCAGACCTCAACTTGTTTTCAAATGAATCTTAGTAAAACTTTCTGTTTGAAATCGAATCAGATAATGAAACTCAAATTTAGATTTTTAAAGCTGATTTGAACCAAGGTTGTAAGATATCATCACTGTAACTGTGGTTACAGGCAATCAAGAAAAAAATGTGATGAACTCAAGTATTATAAAAAGCTAATCCAAGTTTATAGCTTAAATTCTTACTGCAAATCATGATTTTTAAAACAAAAATGAAGATTTTTAGTTTGCTATATACAGAGCAGTTTGAGTTTGAACACAAATCGTTTTTTTTCGAATATCTGGTGATTAATCTAATTATAAATGTTGAAATTTGGATTAAAGTAAGTATTAACATCATTGATTTGGAGAAAATTATCATATAATTTTTTCCATTGCATATATTGTTGGGTCGAATCCATTTTAGGGTTTTATTCCAAGTTTTTGTTCATATCAGTAACGTGGTGAGTACGACTCGTATACGTGATCGAGTGTCACGAATCTCTGGTGGATGGTTGCTTGTCATGTTGTCGTGGTGTGGACGAAATATGGGTGACTGCGGTGGTCTCTGCGGGGGTGGCGAAGTCGTTATGTCGTTTTGGTTTGAGCTACAGATTTCGAACCGTATGCTAAATTTCGATTCGAAATTTTTGAAGGCAATTCGAACTTGGATTTCGAGTAGGTGTGTGATTTGTGATTTGCTTGAGGCGTTGGTGTTCGTCGAAGTCAAGTCGTGTCGCCGTGCACGTGTACAGGGGATAAATGGTGTCAGTAGTTTGTTTTGGGAGAGGAGCAGTGCGACTCGAAGTCTCACTCGGGAAATTGGAAGAAAACACGAAGTCGAACTCGAGTTGTTTAACATGATATCGGGATAGTTTTAGTACTTAAACAAAAATTTTGAAAAAAATCGTCACACGGGTCGAATTGACCAGAAACTCAAAGCGGGGGAGTGTTGTTCTTGAGGGTAACTCGGGGAAGGTCTCGGGTCAGGCCTAAAAACAGTAAAAATTTAAGTTTTTTGAAAATTTTGAAACATGAGTTTAAAATTTGTTTTTTGAAATAATTATCTGAAATAAATAAAGTATTTTAAAAACTTAAATTTAAAAGGTAAAATTATTTAAGAAATTAACTTGATAAAATATTTGAAGAGTAAATCAAATATTTAAATTTTTAATTTAAAACAAAAATTCTTATAATGATTAAATGATGATTTGAACAATTAAAATTGTAATTATTCTATAATTAAAAGTTGATAAATTAAAGAATGATTGATTTATGAAAGTAATTAAGATTTAATTAATAAATAGTTAAGAATAATTAATCATTGATTTGCAATTAATAAAATAATTATGTGGTTAATACACTTAATCATATTCACCCAAATTGGAGATGATCGACTATCATCAAATATTCTGTACTGAATTGATATCTTTGTTGTGATACTGTAATTGCTTTGTGACTTGTGATTTGTCCTTATATGTATGTGATACCTTTTTGCCCTTAAAACGGTAATTAAACTTCGATACGACAGGTAGTCGGATATCAGTTTGTTTTCCGAAACCCACATCGAGCCTTTAATTTAAATCTTTGTGATTGATATGCTCACGTTTTTTAAAAATTTATCGATCGCTATTCAGTTTAGTCGGGAGAGGACCTTTGTGTCGTATAGCCCATTTCGAATAGGGATACGTCGAAATGGATTGCATTTGAAGACCGGTGTTGAAGACCGGGTATTTATGAAAACGATAGGATGACCTATCGATTGTCTCTGCACTGAGTTGCTCCGGTATAGAGATTCCTTAAGTGATGGGAAGTCCGATCGTGATTGTGAATACCCGGATTGCAAGGACTTCTTCGGAAATGCCTTCGGTTCTGTTCGATCCCGGAACAGACTTGTATGGTTGTATGTCCGACACTACACTTTGAGATATAAAGCTGATTTCTTTCAAATACATTTCTGTTTGGTGGCGGAGAATTTATTCTCTTAGCTTAACACCCTTCTCTGAGACGTACGAGCTCAGAGGTTATGTAGTTGAAAGTTATCAGTGATATACTCCCAATTTGGTAGTGTGGCATGCTGAGTGCTGATGTGTGTTGCTGATCAATTGTTGATCAAAGCATGGCTTTAATGTAAAGCATAGCTTTATGGACGAGACCTCATCGGACCTCACAACCCGGAGATGGTCGAAACAGGAAAGATGCGGCAAGGTTATGAGGGTCGCGCCCTTTAGGGTATGTCATTTCCTTCTGGAAAAGGGTGGTATTAGGTATGGAGTCCTGGTATTTAAACTATGTGGTTGCTCCAATCTCATTTACTGTGTGATTGTTGCTTTGTGATCGAGGACCCTCGGATAAAGGTCCCAAAGGACCGAAGGGTGGCTTATTCGTGTAGTAGTTACCTAGTGTAAGAGGTAACCCGGCCTTGTGTGGGCAGAGAGCTAGTTAGTTCTCGGGACGTCCATCCAAAGGCGTACCCATGTGGCAGTAGGAAGTTCCTTAGCCTGACCATTTGTTGGAAATCCAATTCCCAATACGAACCCTGTACGGTTTTAGTTGTAGAACCTGCCATTTACTTATGGTGGTCACCACTGTTTAGATGGTAGCTATATTACGCATAGTTCGGAATGTCTATGCTGGCTAAGATTAATATTATACTTTCGAAATTGCTTTCTACACTATGCACTAGTAATAATATCAAAAAAAATTCTAGTATTAAGCATATTTGACTATCATAAAAAGAAATCTCCTCCAAGTCTGCGATTATATTGTGTGTGTGGTGGGAGGTCTTATGGCAGTTTCATTTTTCAAAAGCATATCGGATTTTTCTATTGAACTGTTTTGTTTCAAACAACTATTTTGTTTACTCATACCAGTCCCATGACCGACCCGGAGTTTATTGTTTCCTTTCTAAACTCTGGGTGCCCATAATTTCCACACGGGCAGCCTAGTAGAAGGTTTTCGGTGCTTTGGTGTTAGCTGGATTTGGAGTCTTTTTGGGTTTAGAAGCTATCGGATTTTTGGAAGCTTTTGTCTTGGATATCTTTTGAAGTTCTTAGAGTTCTGAAGACTTTATCCAAGCAGATGTATGTTGGAACTTTTTGGAAGACTCTGTTGTTGTTATGTTGTGGAGTTATTATCTTTCTGTTATTGTATCTATATGTAGGGCTCTAGTATGGGCGACATATGTATTATGATACTGATGTAGTAGTGGACATTATAATGATGTTGTATCTATGATGTAATGTATGATATTCAGTTTATTTCCGCTGTTTATATTCATCTGATGTTGTTATAAGCTCCGCCGAACTGAAGTTTGACGTTTGAATATCTGACAATCGAATACAAGTGAGGTATTTGATGTTGATTTTCGAACGCTGGATTTCAGGATCGTTACATTTGGTATCTGAGCTGAAGGTTGAGTAAGAACTTTAGCTATGGAGTATAACACATTAGATGGCTCATTAGAGATAGGGTGAAGTATACCCTAGAATGAGTATAACCCGAAGCATTGAATTTTCCTAGTCTATTTCTTTTTACTACTGATATTCCTTGAGATATTTTGTCCGTGGATTTAAATCCAGTTTTCTTACTAATTACAGATAGTAAGAATGAGCGGACTAAGAGGAAGAGCTAGGGGTCAAGGAAATGCCACAACAGCTAATCAAATTCCCACAACAGCAGAAGCAGCAATGCCTACTCAGAATCAGCCGAATCTGGCTGATTTATATAAGAATTTCTCGAAGCTTGGTGGTACACCGTTCACCGGCAAGGAGTCTATTGTTGAGGCCCAAGCATGGATCAGATCTTGTGAAAGAATCTTTAGGGGGCTAAAGTTGGAAGACGATCAAATGCGACTAATAGCTTCCTGGCAACTTCAAGAAGAAGCCTTAGCATGGTGGGAGACAGTCACTGTGGTTAAGCCAGAAGACGAGTTTTCTTGGGAGAAATTTAAAGAAGTATTTGAGAAGCGCTATATGCCATCAGCTGGGATTTCTCGTATGTATCAGGAATTTATGGACTTGAAGCAAGGAAGTTTGTCATTTGAGGAGTATCTAAACAAATTCAATGAATTATCTTGCTTCGGTCCAGAATTGGTGAACACACCTTTGAAGACGAATGAAAGGTTCATTCGTGGGATGAATAAGAAGTTCCACGAAACGATGACTGGCCACGTCAAAGAGTCTTTTTCTGATCTTACTGATATGGGGTATAGGTATGCTACCTTGGATATGCAAGAGGTCCCGAAGGAGGGAGGAAATATGAGCAATCCAAATTGGAAGAAGAGGAAGTTTGGAGGCAAGAAGCCATGGCAGGGTAAGGAGAAAAAGAAGAACAATCAAGGAAGCTCGACAGAGAATGTTACTTGCTTTAATTGTTCGGAAAAAGGGCATTACTCAACTAATTGTACGAAGCCTAAGAAACAGGTGAATCAATTCGTTCAAGCAAAGCCCAGGAAATGTTATGCTTGTCAGGAAGACGGACATGAAGTCAAAAACTGCCCAATGATGAAGCAAGCTCAGGTAGCAAAGTTATACGCAGTCAAAGATCAACCTACGTCTTCTAAAGCAGGAAAGGGGAAGGGAGTTCTGGAAGGTAACCTTACTATTCATGATAGCATTGTTAGAGTTTTGTTTGATACTGGTGCTATGCATAGTTTTATCTCTCAACAAGCTGTAAATGAACTAAATATTGCACCTGATTTTGTCGATGAGCCAATTTGCGTAAAGAATCCAGTAGGAGGCCCGGCGAACCTTTGTCTTCGATGTAGAGATGTTCCTATCTCATATTCTTGTTACCAATTCCCTATTGGTCTCTTTGTCCTTGATTTTAATGAATTTGAACTCTTACTTGGAATGGATTGGCTAACGAAATACGAAGCCAATTTGGATTGTAACAATTGATTGATTTCGATTAAGACCGAATTTGGAAAGTTTATTAAGATTTCTTGTGAGGACCCTAGTCCTAAAAGAGAAGGGTTGATGTATAATTTGGGATATCCCGAACCTAGTTTGGAGTCCATACCCATTGTTAGAGATGTTCAAGATGTGTTTGGAGAAGTGAAATCCTTACCTCCACATCGAGAAATAGAATTCAGAATTGACCTAGTACCTAATGCTCGTCCTGTAGTTCACTCAAGTCGCTGGATGGTGCCCAGAGAAAAGGATAAATTAGTCAAGCAAACTGCTGATTTACTAAGTAAAGGATTTATTCAACCCAGTGTTTCTGAATGGGGTTCAGCCGTTGTGTTTGTTGTTAAATCGGATGGATCTTTGAGATTGTGTGTAGACTACCGCGATCTCAATAAGCAGACTCTCAAGAATAAATTTCTTCTACCTAGAATTGATGATCTGTTTGATCAATTGCACGGCGCTCGTTTCTTTTCGAAGATGGATCTAGCTCAGGGATTCCATCAGTTACGAATCGCCGAAGATTGTGCTCATTTGACCGCTTTCAGGGGTCCTAACATGTTCTACGAATGGTTAGTCATGCCTTTCGGGCTAACCAATGCTCCAGCATACTTCGTAGATCTTATGACTCGTGTATTCCGGGAAGTATTGAATAAATTTGTGCTTGTATGTATTGATGATATCCTAATTTATTCCAAAACCGAGGAGGAGCATTCTGAACATCTCAGAATTGTTTTGGAGATATTAAGAAGAAATATCCTATTCATCAAATTTTCTAAATGCCATTTTTGTGTCAAAGAAGTTAAATTTCTTGGCCATATTGTTAATGAAGAAGGAATTTCTGTTGATCCTAGCAAGATTTCATCTATTTTAGAATGGAAGCGACCCATTACCCCAAAAGTAATTCGATGCTTTTTGGGTTTAGCACGTTATTATCGGAAGTTTGTTCAGGACTTTTCTAAGATAGCTAGTCCGTTTACTAAGCTAACAGTCAAGAATGTAAAATTCAATTGGACTTCGAAATGTGACGAAGCTTTTAAGGAGTTGAAAAAGAGATTAACCACCGCTCCTGTTCTCGCTATTATTAACGGGAATCAGGGTTTATCTGTCTATACTGACGCTTGTGGTGGTGGGGTAGGTGCAGTATTAATGCAGAATGGGAAGGTAATTGCCTACTCGAGTAGACAATTACGTCCACATGAAAGAAACTACCCAACACATGATTTGGAACTTCTAGCTGTTATCTTCGCTTTAAAAATATGGCGACAATATCTTCTGGGTAAGAATCCCCTTCAGCTTTCTAAAAGTAAATTTTGAAGTTCAAATTAACTTAACATATACTTATACTTAATAAATTCTTCTGTTATAGGTGAAAAATTCAAATTATTCACCAACCACAAATCTTTGAAATATCTCTTCATACAGAAAGATCTAAATTTGCGACAACAACATTGGTTGGAATTTCTGGCATCTTATGACTTAGATATTCTGTATACACCCGGAAAAGCCAATATAGTTGCCGATGCCTTGAGTAGGAAACACGCTATTCTTGCTCATCTTGTTATCGCTCCTACTCTTCTCAAGAGGATCGCGAGTAAGCAGTATGAAGATGAGTTTCTTCGAGGAATTTATAAAAGAATATGCCAGGGGGAAAACACTAATTTTGAGATGGATAGTAGAGGAGTTATAAAATTAAAATGAAGAATGTGTGTTCCAGACTTCCCTGATCTAAAGCGCGAAGTTTTAGATGAATGTCACAAGACTAAACTTTAAATCCATCCAGGAGTCAGTAAGATGTATCGTGATATCAAAAGAACTTTCTGGTGGAAGACAATGAAAAGGGACATATCTATATATGTGAGTCGCTGTGCTACTTGCCAAGAAATTAAAAGCGATCCAAAGAAAATGGCGGGTTTACTTCAGCCTTTAGAAGTACCGAAGTGGAAATGGGACCAAGTATCGATGGATTTCATCGACAGGTTGCCTCATTCTCCGAAAGGCAATGAAGCCATTTGGGTCATTGTGGACCGTTTGACTAAGATAGCCCACTTCTTAGCAGTAAAATCTACCCGCACGGCAGCAAGTTTAGCTGCGTTATATGTGAACGAGATTGTCCGTCTCCATGGTATTCCTAGCAGTATAGTGAGTGATCGTGACCCGATCTTCACTAGTAGATTTTGGGAGGCCTTTCAAGATGCCTTAGGAACAAAACTGAATTTCAGCACTGCTTATCACCCACAGTCTGATGGGCAGACTGAAAGGGTTAACCGAATTTTAGAAGACCTATTGCGTGCTTGTATGCTCGATTTTGGTGGTTCTTGGGAGGACCATTTACATCTGGTCGAGTTCTCTTATAACAACAGCTATCAGGCCAATATAGAGATGGCTCCTTTTGAAGCTTTATATGGTCGTCCATGTCGATCACCTACATGCTGGATCGAGGTGAGTGATAGACTCTTCCTTGGACCAGATATGATTAAAGAAGCCACTGAAAAAGTTGATTTTATACGAAAGAAGTTAATAACTGCTCAAAGCCGCCAAAAGAGATATTATGATCGCAGAAGAAGAGATTTATAATTTCAAGTTGGAGATTCTATTTTTCTCAAAGTATCTCCAATGCGTGGTGTATTTAGATTCGGAAAGACCGGTACACTAGCACCGCGGTATATTGGTCCTTTTCATATTTTAGAGAGGATCGGTTCTTTAGCCTATCAAGTGAAGCTGCCTAGCTGGTTGTCTGGTGTCCATGATGTGTTTCACATTTCTAGCCTTCGGAAATATGTGCACGATCCAGACTGTATTATTGAAGAAGCAGCTCAGCAGGATCTCGAAATCACTCCCAATTTAACGGTTAGAGGAGAACCAATAAAGATTGTAGCTCGTGATGAAAAACACTTGAGAAACAAAGTTGTAAAACTGGTTAAAGTGCAATGGAGTGGCGATCCAAAGGACTGCACTTGGGAAACTGAAGATAGTATGCATAAATCATATCCCAATTGCAGAATGGATATCTCGGCTTAAACTGGTAAGCCATTTCTCTATCTTTTCTAAATTCGTATGTTCTTCGTTTATTTTTCTCTCTCTTTCAAATTTCGAGGACGAAATTTTCTTAAGGAGAGGATATTGTAACGTTCCAGAATTTATTAATTTGAATTTAGTGACTTATTTGAATTTTTGGAAATTTAATTTGAAAAGTTAAATAAATAAAATAATGTGTTAATTTAAATAAATAAAACTCCAAATTCTTTTGAATTTAAATCACTTGGATTTAACATCTTAAATATGTATGTAAATTATGGTAACAAGAAGATAGCAAAACAAGAATGTATGCAAGAAAAAAAATCTACAAAACATAAAACAATTGTACTTATAAAAAAGTATAGGATTGCATGTTAACAGGGATGGAAGCATGGGCATTTAATGCCATCAGTTCTAGCATGCAAAAGAAAATTTTTCAGCCACCAAAGTAAAAGGAAAATCTGCTAAGTCAAACAAGAAAAAAATAATATCTCTGATATATTGTATAAACAAGAAAAGAGTCACAGGTCCCTGTTTTTGATGTTGTTATACAAAAAGTCCCTACAGAAATGAATATGTAAATTTGGTCCCTGTTTTTCGAAAATAAAAAAACGCAAAGTGTCTGGAACTTTGCTGACAGAAACTGCAACATAACTTGCACTTTTCTAATTTTGAAATATGTTTCGAAATTTTCGAAATTTTCGAAAAATTTTAAAACTTTGAAAAGCGCAAGTTAACTTGCACTTTTTATCAAAAAAGCGCAAGCTAGTTTGCGCTTTCTAATTTTGAAATTTTTTTGAAAATTTTAAAACTTTTCAAATTTTTGAAAAGCGCAAGGTAACTTGCGCTTTCTATCAGGAAAGCGCAAGCTAGTTTGCGCTTTCTGATTTTGAGAATTTTGAAAATTTAAAAAGCGCAAGATAACTTGCATTTTCTTATTTAGAAAAAATAGGGACTTAATTTACACACTTATTTCTACAGGGATTTTTCTTGTAACACCATCAGAAATAAGGACCTTTCGTGCAAAGCCCCTTGTACAAAACCAAATAATCACCCTGTACAATACAAATACATTATTCTCTAAACTTCTTTTATACATCAACATTTCACATTTCAGTTTGTTCAACCCAAACTCATCAAGCCTGAGAAAAATAAACATCATTATCTTACAAATTCAAATCCAATTCAACAACAAAGTAAGAAGTTTTAAAGGGAGATCTAACTGCAATTTTCAAAACTCTAATTATAAATGTTGAAATTTGGATTATAGCAAGTATAAACATCATTGATTTTGAGAAAATTATCAGATAATTTTTTCCATTACATATATTGTTGGGTCGAATCCATTTTAGGGTTTTATTCCAAGTTTTTGTTCATGTCAGTAACGTGGTGAGTACGACTCCTATACGTGATCGAGTGTCACGAATCTCTGGTGGATGGTTGCTTGTCGTGTTGTCGTGGTGTGGACGAAATATGGGTGACTCCATTGGTCTCTGCGGGGGTGGCGAAGTCATTATGTCATTTTGGTTTGTGCTACAGATTTCGAACCGTATGCTAAATTTCGATTTGAAATTTTTGACGGCAATTCGAACTTGGATTTCGAGTAGGTGTGTGATTTGTGATTTTCCTGAGGCGTTGGTGTTCGTCGGAGTCAAGTCGTGCCGCCGTGCACGTGTACAGGGGATAGATGGTGTCGGTAGTTTGTTTTGGGAGAGGAGCGGTGCGACTCGAAGTTTCACTCGGGAAATTGGATGAAAACTCGAAGTCGAACTCGAGTTGTTTAACATGATATCGGGATAGTTTTAGGACTTAAACAAAATTTTTGAAAAAAATCCTCACACGTGTCGAATTGACCAGAAACTCGAAGCGCGGGAGTGTTGTTCTCGGGGGTAACTCGGGGAAGGTCTCGGGTCAGGCCTAAAAACAGTAAAAATTTAAGTTTTTAAAAATTTTTGAAACAAGAGTTTAAAATTTGTTTTTTGAAATAATTATCTGAAATAAATAAAGTATTTTGAAAACTTAAATTTTAAAAGTAAAATTGTTTAATAAATTAACTTGATAAAATATTTGAAGAGTAAATCAAATATTTAAATTTTTAATTTAAAACAAAAATTCTTGTAATGATTAAATGATGATTTGAACAATTAAAATTGTAATTATTTTATAATTAAAAGTTGATAAATTAAAGAATGATTGATTTATGAAAGTAATTAAGATTTAATTAATACATAGTTAAGAATAATTAATCATTGATTTGCAATTAATAAAATAATTGTGTGGTTAATACACTTAATCATATTCACCCAAATTGGAGATGATTGACTATCATCAAATATTCTGTACTGAATTGATATCTTTGTTGTGATACTGTGATTGCTTTGTGACATTTGATTTGTCCCTATATGTATGTAATACCTTTTTGCCCTTAAAACGGTATTTAAACTTCGATGCGACAGGGAGTCAGATTTCAGTTTGTTATCCGAAACCCACATCGAACCCTGAATTTAAATCTTTGTGATTGATATGCTCACATGTTTTAAAAATTTATCGATCGCTATTCAGTTTAGTCCGGAGAGGACGAATAGGGATACGTCGAAATGGATAGCATTTGAAGACCGGTGTTGAAGACCGGGTATTTATGAAAACGATAGGATAACCTATCGATTGTCTCTGCACTGAGTTGCTCCGGTATAGAGATTCCCTAAGTGATGGGAAGTCCGATCGGGATTGTAAATACCCGGATTGCAAGGACTTCTTCGAAAGTGCCCTCGGTTCTGTTCGATCCCGGAACAGACTTGTATGGTTGTATGTCCGACACTACACTTTGAGACATAAAATTGATTTCTTTCAAATTCATTTCTGTTTGGTGGCGGAGAATTTATTCTCTTAGCTTAACACCCTTCTCTGAGACGTACGAGCTCAGAGGTTATGTAGTTGAAGGTTATCAGTGATATACTCCCAATTTGGTAGTGTGGCATGCTAAGTGCTGCCGTGTGTTGCTGATCAATTGTTGATCAAAGCATGGCTTTCGTGTAAAGCGTAGCTTTGTGGACGAGACCTCATCGGACCTCACAACCCGGAGATGGTCGAAACAGGAAAGATGCGGCAATGTTATGAGGGTCACGCCCTTTAGGGTATGTCATTTCCTTCTGGAAAAGGGTAGTATCAGGTATGGAGCCCTGGTATTTAACCTATGTGGTTGCTCCAATCTCATTTAATGTGTGATTGTTTCTTTGTGATCAAGGGCCCTCGGATAAAGGTCCCAAAGGACCGGGGGGTGGCATATTCATGTATTAGTTACCTAGTGTAAGAGGTAACCCGGCCTTGTGTTGGCAGAGAGCTAGTTACTTCTCGGGACGTCCATCCAGAGGCGTACCCATGTGGTAGTAGGAACTTCCTTAGCCTGACCATTTGTTGGAAATCCAATTCCCAATACGAAACCTGTACGGTTTTATTTGTAGAACCTGCCATTTACTTATGGTGGTCACCACTGTTTAGATGGTAGCTATAGTAGGCATAGTTCGGAATGTTTATCCTGGCTAAGATTAATATTATACTTTCGAAATGGCTTTCTATACTATGCACTAGTAATAATATCAAAAAAAAAATTCTCGTATTAAGCATATTTGACTATCATAAGAAGAAATCTCCTCCAAGTCTGCGATTGCATTGTGTGTGTGGCGAGAGGTCTTATGGTAGTTTCATTTTTCAAAAGCATATCAAATTTCTCTTTTGAACTGTTTTATTTCAAACAACTGTTTTGTTTACTCATACCAGTCCCATGACTGACCCGGAGTTTATTGTTTCCTTTCTAAACTCTGGGTGCCCATAATTTACACACGGGCAGCCTAGTAGCAAGTTTTCGGTGCTTTGGTGTTAGCTGGATTTTGGAGTCTTTTTGGGTTTAGAAGCTATCAGATTTTGGGAAGCTTTTGTCTTGGATATCTTTTGAAGTGCTTACAGTTCTGAAGACTTTATCCAAGCAGATGTATGTTGGAACTTTTTGGAAGACTCTGTTTGTTAATCCCTCTTTTGAATAGCGAGTCAACGACTCAAGAAAAGGCCATGACTTAACGACCTAGCAAAGCAGTAAGTTAATCACCCTGAAACTCCTAGCGACTGAACCGGTCACGGCTCCCAACGACCTACGACCTAAAGCACTTGGCGAGCTAGCACTTAAATGAAGTAACGACTTAACCTTCCAGCAACCTCCAACGAGTTAAGCGACCTAAGAAGAACAACGACATAGCGACTCAACACAACAGTGGTTCACGACCTATATACTACAGCCGTTCTCCTTATGTCGTTCTCCTAGCGACCTAGTGACCTAGCGACCTAGTGACCTAGCGACCTAGCGACCTAGCAACATCTCTTTATGCCATTTGAATATAAGCCGCATCTCCTTATGTCGTTCGAATATAGGTCGCTCCGACCTACCAGCTAATACAAAAGGTAAAATGCAACCACTTAAGCCGTAACCTGTACTCATTAAGTCGCCCACGACCTAACTCCACTCTTAAGTTGCCCACGACCTAACTCTACTCCTAAGTCGCCAATGACCTATACCAAACGACCTAACCCAGAAACTTCCCTATAAATACCCCGCCTACTCCACATTCAAGGGGACGAATTTTTGGAAACGCCAAGACTCTACAGATTTCTCTACTGACTTCAACACTTCAAAGGCAAAGGATATTTCAAAGAATCTTCGAAAGGAATCAAGTTCATTCAACATGAATCGAAAGAGCTTTTTTGCATCAAAGTTCTGATTACTTGTCTTGATTGTGTTGTAATCAAAGAGTTATTGTAAAATATGTAGTTGAATCAGTCATAAAAGAGATTAAGTGGACGTAGGCTTGATTTTGAGCCGAACCACTATAAAACTGTTGTCTTTTTACTTTTTTCTGCTATTCTCTACTTACTTTTAGTTCCCATACCAACAGGTGGTGCTTTCAGTATATCACAAATCACACCGGGGTATTGGCGTACATTTTTCACGTTAACATTTTTGGTGCTTTCACTGAGAACCAAACTCAGGAGTGCTTTCATCATTGTTTCACAAAGATTTGTGGAAAGACTCTCCCTAAGAACCAGAAGGCTATCTGAAATTATGGCACCTGGAAGGAAAAGTAAATCTACCAGACCTGGAGTTACTCATGACTACACCGCCACTTCTCCCGCATCAAATCAAGCGGCTCCCAGTGTTGGAGTCATAAAGGCGGAATTAAATGCCGTAGTGTCTGGGTTGTATCAACAAATGGTAGCCCAGAGCGCTTTGATGTTGGACAAATTGAATGCTTTACTTGGAGTTAACCAGCCACCAAAAAACAACAGAGAAACCTTTGCTGAAGATATTCATGATCACCAAGGGAAAAGTATTCCTCAAAGGGCAACGGGCACCGCCGAAGGGGCACCTCCCCAAGCTGGAGGTTCAAGGCCGCAGCCAACTCTTCATGAACGTTTGCCCAGGCAAACTTCCGAAAAAGTAGCAGACGTCTGTCCCACGGAGCCTCTAAACGATGAGGAATACCTCTCGGGAATGATTCGACAGATTATGAAGGAAAGCATGAAAAGCAAGGAAGATGAAAATGACTGGGGGTTTGCTCCAAGCAAAACTCCTTTTACTGAAAGAATTTTGAAGGCTGAATTTCTAAGGAAGTTTGTCCCTCCCACCATTCCAGCTTATGGGGGACAAGCGATCCTAACCAGTTCTTGTACAAGTATGATTGGCATATGACAGGTGCTAGAGCAACAGACGAGATCAAATGTAGATACTTTCCTGTGTACTTGGAGGGAGTGGCCCTGCTGTGGTTAACGAAGCTACCAGTTCGATCTGTGGATCAGTTCTCCGATCTAACTCAGAAATTCAAAGATCAGTTCAGGTTATATGCTTCGAAGGCCAAAGACATAATGTCACTATCCAGCCTCGAACAAAACCACGGAGAGTCTATCAAATCTTTCATAAACTGCTTCAATATAGCCCTGGCCGAAATTGATAATGCAGAGCCTCGAATGATTCTGACCTACTTGATGCGAGCTATCGATAAATCAAGTGAATTCAGAAAATGGATAAAGATGAAAGAGCCAAACTCACTTGAGAAGTTCTATAAGAAGGCTGATGAATTCATGCGCTTAGAAAGCCTTCATATACCAGCAAAAGTAGACGTGGCTGAAGTCAAGAATAACAATGTTGCCATTAACAAAAAGGAACCTATTGGTCAGAAGAGGGAGAATGACGGTAGGAAAGGGCAGAAAGATATGAAGAAACTTCGCTTCTTTAAACCTTCAGATTTTACTCCCTTAACTGATACTCCAGAAAATATCTTTTTCGCGACCAAGGATGCTGTCGAATACCCCAAACCACCTGAAATGAAGCTTGGGAAAAATGCTTTGCATAATGGGAGATTCTGTCGGTTTCAAAATAAACCTGGCCACGACACTAATGAATGTCGCCACTTAAAGAATTTGATTGAAGAGCTTCTGAGACAGAATAAACTACCACAATATGTGAAGAGAAGCAGAAGTGACCCAACTTCATCTACTCAGGGCAACAAGTTCCTGCTCATCAATCCAATTCAGGTGAGAGGACTGCAGCGCAGGAATCTGAGAGGCTCATCATCAATGTTATCACAGGGGGTCCTCACCCAGCGGGCAGAAGTTGGGGTGAGATGGAGAGATATGCTCATGCTTTGAGATATGTCCCAGCAGAAGAAAAGGTTTTTGTCTTAGAAGATGCTGCACCTTTGAAACAACAAAGGACTTTTAACGAAGACATCATATTCCGGGCTAGAGACTTTGTTGGAGTTGAAGCTCCCACCATGGATCCTTTGGTAATATCTGCAGGCATCGGATCAGCCATTGTAAGAAGAGTGCTTGTTGATTGCGGCGCCTCTTGCAATATCCTCTTCAGAATGACATTTGATCAGATGAAAATTCCCATGGATGATGTCCAAGCTTCCTCGTAGGAGATTGTTGGGTTCATTGGAGAACCAAAACAACCAATTGGGACTATTGACTTGTTTGTAGAACTCGGAGAAGGAGAAAAGAAGGTTGTCCGAAAGCAAACTTTTGTAATTGTTGATGAATTCTTCGCTTACAATGCCTTCTTGGGTCGACCAACTCTTGTTGTGTTCAAAGCCATTCTCGCCCCATGGTGCCTGACTATGAAGTTCCCCACTGATAATGGTGTCGGTGTTGTGAAGGGGGACGAAAATGTCGGGCGAGAATGCTATTTCACAGAGTTGCAGGAAAGAAGAAAAAGAGAAATGGGTAAAGGTGCGGAAGCTCCGCTCCGCATCAAAGAACCCACCTTGTAGCAATTACGGGATGGACCCTGCACTGGTGAGCACAGTGGTTCACGAAAAGAGATTGATCCCAGAAAAACCAGTGCAGGGGAAAGTAGAGTGGTACCGGTGGAAGTAACGGTACCGATATCTGTTGACCTGAATGACACGAACAAGGTGCTAAATGTGGGTTCACAACTTGGTATGACGGTTCAGAATATGCTGATATCATTCTTGAAAGAAAATCTGGATGTATTCGCTTGGAGTCATGCCGACATGTGTGGAATATCTCAAGAAATCGCAGTGCATGCTTTGAATATTGATCTGAAATTTACACCCGTAAAGCAGAAAAGAAGAACCGAAGGTCCTGAAAGGTCGACAGCATTAAAAGAAGAAGTAGATCGGCTCATGGAAAACGGTTTCATCAAAGAATCCACTTAACCAAATTAGGTCTCTAATCCGGTGTTGGTTAAAAAAGAAAATGGAAAGTGGAGAGTGTGCATCGACTTTTCAGACCTGAACAAAGCATGCCCCAAAGACTATTTCCCATTGCCCAGAATTGATCAGTTGGTGGATGGAACAGCTGGGCATGAATTAATGTCTTTTATGGATGCTTACTCAGGATATAATCAAATCATGATGCATGAACCAGATCAGGAGGACACGAGCTTCATCACTGATGTTGGTCTTTACTGCTATAAGGTCATGCCCTTCGGACTAAAGAATGCAGGGGCAACTTATCAAAGACTTGTTAATGCCATGTTAAAACCCTAGATTGGGAAAACTATGGAAGTATATGTCGATGATATGTTAGTGAAATCGAAGAAAGCAGTGGATCACATGGATCATTTGGCAGAAATGTTCGCGGTTCTCCGAAAGTATGGGATGAAGCTAAATCCTCTGAAATTTTCGTTCGGGGTAGAGTCCGGAAAATTCTTGGGTTTCATTGTGAGTGCTAGGGGCATCGAAGCTAATCCTCCTCAGATTACTACTTTTAGAGAAGTCAAAGCCCCTAGAACAAAGAAGGAACTGCAAAGCCTCAACGGGAAAGTCGCTGCTTTAAGTCGGTTTATTTCCAAAGTCACTAATAAATGTATTCCCTTCTTTGACGCTCTGAAGAAAGGAAAGAAAAACTTTGAATGGACTCCCGAATGTCAGAAAGCTGTTGAAGAACTGATTCGTCACCTAGAAAAGCCTCCAATACTTTCTCAGCACAGCAGCGGTGAAGATCTTTTCATATACTTAGCAGTTTCATCTCATGCTCTAAGTGCAGCATTGGTACGGGAAAACGCAAAAGTTCAACACCCGGTTTATTACATCAGCAAAAGATTCACTGGGGCAGAGATGAATTATTCAAAGCTGGAAAAGCTCGCCTATTGTCTGTTGATTGCATCTAGAAAGTTGAGGCCATATTTCCAAGCTCATCCTATTAAAGTCCTCACTGATCAACCTCTAAAGCAAGTCCTATTTCGCCCTGAAACTTCAGGTCGTCTCCTGAAGTGGAATATTGAGCTCAGTCAATATGATATCACCTACCATCCCCGAAGAGCTATCAATGGACAAGCATTAGCAGATTTCATTGCAGAATACACAGATAAAGGTGGCAGTGAGGAAGAGGTGACCGATGACATCCCGATCCGATGAAATTATATGTTGATGGTGCAAGAAATGACTATTGTTTCGGAGCTGGGGTTGTGCTTGAAACCCCCGAAGGGCGATCATTGTGTTATGCATTAAGATTATAATTTCCTTCAACAAATAATGAAGCCGAATATGAAGCTCTTATTGCCGGCTTGAGGATTGCTAAAGAACTGAACATCAAAGTATTGCAGATCTTCAATGATTCCCAGCTTATTGTATGCCAAGTCAAGAAAGAGTTTCAAACTAAAAGAGGAAATCTGCCTGCTTACTTGTCAATGGCCTGGGAGCTTCTCGATGATTTTGATCATTATACAATCAGCCATATACCCCGGGAAGAGAACATGAAGGCAGATTATCTCACAAAATATTCAAGTTCTGGTGAAGCTCAATTATTAGGATTGGTCCCTGTGGAAGTCTTGTCAGCTCCAAGTACTGATGAGATGGATATTGACTGGATCATGGCTGTATCTCAAGAACAGGAGTCGTGGATGACCCCTATCAAGGAATATCTACTCAATGGCTCCTTGCCAGAAAACTCAAAAGAGCGCCAGAAGCTGTTAGGAAAATCCCCGAGATATGTAATTCAGGACGGCCATTTGTACAGACAAGGATTCTCGATGCCATTACTCCGATGTGTAACCAAAGAAGAAGCTAAGAAAATTTTAGCTGAGGTGCACGGAGGAGAGTGTGGGGATCATTCAGGTGGCCAAACTCTTACAAAGAAAATTCTCCGCTATGGGTATTTTTGGCCAGATATTAATCGAGATACTACTAGCTACCCCCGAAAGTGTGACAGATGCCAGAGATTTGCAAAAATCCCAAAAGCACCTTCCACCGTGCTAACACAGATGGTCAGTCGATGGCCATTCGCCATTTGGGGGATAGATCTAATCGGACCTTTGCCGATTGCCAAGTCCGTAATCAAATATGCTACTGTTGTTGTTGATTATTTCACTAAATGGGCTGAAGCCGAACCATTGGCTACTATTACCTCTAAAAAGATGATAAACTTTGTAACTAAAAATATCATTTGTAGGTATGGTGTGCCTCAGAAGATAATCACAGACAATGGTACCCAATTCGAAAGCAAAGAATTCCAAGACTTTTGCAGGCGATTCAAACTCCGAAAAAGCTTCTCAGCAGTGGCTCATCCGTAGGCAAACGGGCAAGTGGAAGCAGTGAACAAAATTATCAAATCAACCATCAAAAAACAGCTGGAAAAAGCAAAAGGTGGTTGGGTCAATAAGCTTCCACTAGCACTATGGGCATATAGAACTACCCACAAAACTGCGACTGGGAACACTCCATTTTCATTAGCATATGGATCAGAAGCAATGATTCCAGTGGAAATAGAGGTCCCCTCACACAGGAGAATTCATTTCAACCAAGCTGAAAATGAAAAGCTGCAACTTGAAGCACTTGACTTGCTTGATGAAAGAAGGAAAGAAGCTGAACTCAAAGTTGAAGCTCAACAGCAAAGGATAGCCTGGCACTTCAATTCTAAAGTTCGCCAATGCAGCTTTGAAATTGGGGATCTAGTCTTGAAAAGGATCATGACAGCAACAGGAGTGTTTGGGCCAAACTGGAAAAGGCCATATGTCAAAGGCAAAAAACTTCTTGATGGCACCTACAAACTCACAACTGTCGAAGGAGATCCAATTCCGAGAGCCTTGAACAGCAATCACTTGCGTCCATATTTTACTTAGCAGCTATGCTTAAATTTGTAAAATGATTGTGGATGTATCATTCTTGTATTGTAAGCCATTGCAAAATCAGTGTGACTCAGCAATAAGAACTATAAAGTGGATGTAGGCCCAATTCTTGGCCAAACCACTATAAATCTTGTATCTTCTACTACTATAAAATGCCTATCTCATTTCGATGTGCAAATATCTTAAATATATTGCTAAAATGTCGATTTAATATTGCAGGCTATCGAAGCAAAGCTTACCTATTCAATACATCGCAAGGCCAAGCGATTCCTACAAATCACTCGACAAACAAATGTCAAGCCATAAAAATTCCAGGTTCAATTCCTGCATAAGAAGTTCTTCTCATAAATAGTTGGTGATTCCACCGAAGGGGCACCTTCCCAAAGTGAAGGTTCCAGGCCCTTGCTAACTGATTGCGATCGTTTGTGCAAACAGACATCCGGTTAAGTAGCTTGCGTCTGCCCCGTGGATTCACTTAACAATGAAGTACACTTCTCTGGAAGAATCAAACAACCTGCAAAAGAAAGGAACATGAACTTAGGAGTGATAACGAGGAATCGCTAAAAAACAGATGGTGAAAAGACATGGGCAAGCAGTCAAAAACAGCCAAAATGGGGTCTTGTCTCTCAACAAAAAGGTTGGTGGAACCACCGAAGGGGCACCTTCGCAAAGTGAAGGTTCCAGGCCCTTACTAGTTAATTGCGATCATTTGTGCAAACAAACATCCGGTTAGGTAGTTTTCGTCTGCTCCGTGGATCCATTTAACTGTGAGAGACAACCTTCCTGGCAAACGGAACAAGCAAAGCCCTCTCCGGAGGCACAATTCAAAGCCCTCTCCGGAGGCACAATTCAAAGCACTCTCCGAAGGCACAACTGAAAGCCCTCCAACAAGGCATGCCGTAAAATGAAATGTTTTTATCAAATAACAAGGTTGGTGGTACCACCGAAGGGGCACCTTCCCAAAGTGAAAGCACCAGACCCTTGCTAGTTAATTACAATCGTTTGTGCAAATGAACATCCAATTAGGTTGCTTGCGTCCGCCCCGTGGATCCATTTAACTATGAGAAATGACTTTCAGGCAAACAAATGAAGCCCTCAAGGAGGCACACTTCTACTCTCATGGGAACGTTCTTCCCCAAAAAAGTTGAAGTGCCAAGTAAAGCCCTATAACGAGGCACGCCGTAAAATGAAATGTTTTTCTCAACCAAAAAGGTTGGTGGTACCACCGAAGAGGCACCTTCCAAAAGTGAAGGCACCGGGCCCTTGCTAGTTAATTGTGATCGTTTGTGCAAACAAACATCCAATTAGGTTGCTTGCGTCCGCCCCGTGGATCCATTCAACTGTGAGAAATGACTTTCAGGCAAACAAATGAAGCCCTCTTCGGAGGCACACTTCTACTCTCATGGGAACGTTCTTCCCCAAAAAAGTTGAAGTGCCAAATAAAGTCCTCTCCAGAGGCACACTTCCACAAGTTGAAATGCCAAATTAAAGCCATCTATGGAGACCCGCTTCAACGCGTAGGAGAATCCACTTTTCAAAAATAAAAGTGACCATCTCCGAAAGTTGAAGTGTTTAAAAAAAAGAGAGAAAAACTTCTACGATACAAAGCACACTCTACTAAAGCAGAATGATATTTCCTCAAAATGGAAGAATTATTCTCTAGAATAAGAGTACAAGTCTTTTCAAAATGGAGAATATTGCAATAAGCCATGGTATGGGGGCAATACAGCTACATTAACAAAAACAACGCTCAAACAACATACCACGAGCTCACTGCAATATCATGCAAAGAAAATAAAGAAACTTTTGCTAAAATAGGGAATAAATGCATTCACAAATACTGACAAGAGATTGTACAAGTAAAAAGAGTCATTTTATTCCATACTATAAAAATTTCCTTATATACATGTACAGGTTTCAAAAAGCGGGGGCCGGTACCCGCACAATCTCCGGTCGATACAAGTCTTTAGACAAAAGACAAAAAAGCAAAACAAGAAGGATATAACCAAACTCACTTCTTCTTCCTCCCGCCGCCTTTGGAGCCCTCGCCTGGCTTAATGGTTAACTTCGCAAGCCGGCCTGGACGAGTCGCGGAAGAAGGAGAAAGAGGTGTAATTGGGTACTCTTCAGCTTTCTCATCGCCAACATCAGCGTCCTTCTTTTTCCTTGAAATTACGTGCTTTCCCTTCTTCTTCGAAGAAGATTCGCTGCCCAGAGATATAAGATCAGAAAGCTTTGTATCATCGGTAGTGAATTGCTCCGGGGTCCTCTCACCCTCCTCAAGTTCTTCGGCCTTCTGCTGCTGTGAAGCCGCCGGGTCATCTAAACCTTGAAGAGCTTCTATTTTTTCTTCTTGTGATCCCGATTGAGAAGCAGAAGGAGGAGTAACTTGCAGAGGTAAAGGGACAGCATCGGGAGGAGGCGAAGCCTGTACAACACTTATTGATTTCACTACAGAAGAAGAAAAGTTAAACATCAGTATTCCTCGCAAAAGAGAGGAGATAATGGCACGTCGAGGCTAAAGTAATAAGCAAGAAATTCATCGAGCTCATGTGAGGCAAACGAGTAGTCCACTTGAGCTAGATCAATGTTGAAGTTATCTGGAGAAGTTGGCTTTATCACGTCAATTTCATAGTCTTGGGCTTCAGTGCTTTCTTGGGCCTCATCTTCGGCGTGGGCAGTTGCAGTTCTGGTTTCAGCTTTAGCAGGAGGCGGAGAATGGGAACTAGAGCCAATAATATCAAGATCGACCGAAGACGAAGGTCGAGTTGGGTCGGTCGAAGGTGCCTTCCCTGGATGCTCTCATTCCGTTGCTTCGGCTTGCTCTTTGGCAAGCTGCTCTTTCCATCTCGCAAGGACGGCACGACCATCATCGTCCAAATAATTAGCCTAAAAATCCTCCTCGGTGTACCCGGCATCTTTAATCACTTCAACTGCTGCCTCACACACTTCAGCCAATGTAACTTCATACTTTGGGCCCAAGAAAGAAAGACTGCCATGCCCCAAGATGCTAAGAACGTAAAACTCAAAAAGAGTGGAGCTAATGTTAGCCTTGGTTGCTTCATGAGAGTGTTCCACTACTGCTTTCCCAGCGATAGCCTCATCACGCTCTCTTTTAGCCTTAGCAAGCTAGGCCTTTAACTTTGTAATCTCCAAGTCTTGAGAGCTAGTCTTTTCACGCAACTGAGCAGCATCTTTGTGATAGATTTCTACAATTTTCTGCTCTGCCTCAAGTTTAGCCTCAACGTCTCGTTGAGTGGCATGGGAATCTCTTACTTGTTTTTGGAGAACCTCTTCCTTTTGTGTATAAGAAGTGAAAGAGGTGGAAAGATCATCTTTAAGTTTCTTAACTTCAGCCTCAAGCTCCTCGTTGAAGGTGGTGATGCTTTTCATCTCTGCATCATGCTGATCAAGAATTTTTTGCCACTCAGACTTATCATTCTCCATGGTCAGCATAGCCTCAAGATTGGCACGATTTACCCTTTGGAGCTCGTCAACTAGTTTATGCCATCTAGACATTCTTTCAATATCGAGCTTGACGGCATCAAGATTTCTTAGCATGGCCTGCTTGTCAATTGGAACCAAGTCCAAATCAAAGCGAACTCCTTTCAAACACCAATGAGGAAATCGGCTTTGGAGTACAGATGGAGGCTTCTCCACTTGATAAGGAGGCCTATTGATGATTGATTGAATATTAGCTCTTTTAAGGGCAGGAGAGCTGGAAGGGATGTCTAAAGAGACAAAAGCAGCGGAAACTTTAGAAATTTCAGATGAAGACTTGTCGTCAAGTTTGGCCCGCTTGCTTGGATCTTCAGTTATATGACTCTTCCCCATATCATCATGTGATTTTCTTTTATGGGAGTCGTCCTCTCTTTGGTAAGAGTCATGGCAGTCATCTCTTCTTCCATACCGTTCCTCATAAGCCTACCTCTCACGAGCTTTCCTAGCCGCTTGTTCCTCATCAGTCACCCTAGGGGCAGGGAGATAGCGACGGGGATCATAAGAGTCACGCCTTGCGTAGCATTGAAAGTCATCATAATAAGAGCCGCTGCGTCCCATAAGAGAACCTGAAAGTGAAGAAGAGACGAAAATTTAGAAATCTTCGAAATAAAGAAGCTAAGTGCACATAATTGCCAAAAATCCTTAGTGTATGTGGCGTGCGAACTACACGCGTCAAGCTAAAAACCACTCTTTGGCTTAGGAGTGATGTCGGCTTTTACGGCAGGAGTCAACTCTTGGGTTGACGAGATTGGTCGCAAGGCAGATGTCGCTTCAATTGTTGGGGAAGCGAGTTTAGGAGTCGTGGTGTCATCTTTAAAGAGCTCCTGAGAAGTCACCATGAGGTCGCTCAACCCTCCAAAAGTATCAGACTTCCCAGAGTGTTGAGGAAATTCCTCTTCTTCAATAACTGAGGGAAGTTTAGATTTGGCAAATAACCCTACAACGTCAACAGAACTGGAGCATTTCACTAACAAAGTCTCTACAATAAGTTCTTTCGGTGCAGGTTCCTCTACGGAGACTGGGGCATTTGATGCTTCTGCTTGAGAGCTAGGGTGATCACGAGACTGAATAAATCGAAAGGAATGCAAGAGTCCGAATTGATGCAGAAATTCGTTCCTCTGAAGAAATTTAATACTTCTCTCGTTGGAAGCTATCGCACTTAACCTTTCAAAAGTTGATTTGTGGACAGAATCTTTAGAGAGAGGAGGAATTGCTGCAAAAGTAAAGAATGAAGTTAGCACTTGACGACTCGAATTTTGAATGGCTCAGAAATGAAGTAAACAGAGATAGGTAGTCTTACTTCCTACTCTCCAGATGCCGTAGAATCCCGGGGGGCAACAGACATAGAAGAATTGGTTTAGAAACCCGTGAGCGCTCTCGGGAAGATCCGTAATTAGTTTGCGGTTCCTTGCGCTCCTAACCAAAGTAATAGAAGGGTGATATTTGTTCCTCCCAAATGTGCATAGATAACAGATCTCCTTAAAGCTTGGGAGGCGGTCGAGTGTCCTCCTGAATAATACGCATAACCCCATCAAAATGGCATAGCCATTATGGTACAACTGGAACGCAGAAATGGTTAATCGAAGAAGAAGTGTTCTGAGGAAATCATTGAAGGGGGGAATAGCTCCGTTCAGACACATGTGACGATTAACTGCAATGAAGCCATGTGGCGGCCTGTCGGCAGTGTCATTTGCTCCCGGAAGCAGAGCATCCGCTTCAGCAATACCAAATTGAATACATAGTTGATTGAAGGTCCGTTGATTCAGTGTGGTTGGAACCCTTTCCGGAGGGTTATCCAAAGGAGCAGCAATCGGAAAAACTTCATCGGTCCGATCCACTCTCTTCTTGTACTTGTTGAGAAGTCATTCTACACAAGGAACTGGATATTCAAATATGAAGGTGCACGTTTCCTAAAAGTGTGTGAAATGTTGTGCAAAGCTGCTAAAATAACAAGTAAATAAAAGTGAAACTTGAAACAATACTGGTGGGCATACGTCAATTCAGGGAGATTCAAAGCTTGTTATTAGATAAAAATTGAATGTAGTGTCAATGCAGATAATATTCGGCAGTAAGCAGTTATAACTGTGTGAATTTTGTATTGACGCTTCATTTAAGTTAGTTGATTCACAGCATTTCATTCTTGATTAGATTCAGATTATTTTACTTAAGTAAAATAGTATCTCTTTGGCATAATCCATCACTCGATGTGGGCAGTCGATGATGAGTATATTCGTCCCAGTTTTCTGCATTATAATAACAGGTTGTTAACAATCAAATGATGATGCAATCTGTTTGGAGGCAGTTCAAGTTACAAGTCTAGCCACATTTTATGAATTAAGAAGTGCAATACTTAATCTTGTTCAAACTTATGATGTTCATACTGTTCAAAGCCGTGGAATGATAAGGCATGTGCAAGGAAACAGGTCGCGGTTTAAGACTATCAGGCTTTAAGTCGCGGCGAGGCAAAAAATGCTTAAGTTTTAGCTCGTTTGAATACAATAGCGACCTAAAAATTACGACCTAAAAGTTAACTCGCTTAAGTTATGGCGCAACCCAAAAATAGGCCGTTGAAGGAGTTATCTCGCCTGGAGCAATGTATTACATATCCTAAGTCATTTAAACCTCTAAGTGATTCCAGTAAACTCTAACGACCTAAGTTAAGTTGCAGGATGACTATGTCGCTCAGAAGGCTACTCATATGATCTGCTCTAACGGCTTAGCTTAAGTCGCAAAATATCTAAGTCAATCAGATCCCATAACTCGTTAAAGTTCATATGTCGCTCAGGCTCGTATTTCGCTCAGGATCGTAAGTCGCTCAGGCTAGTATGTCGCCCTAAGGGTATCTCGGAAAAGCCGAGCTCTCTTCCACTAAAATACCTAAGTCCTGCTCTCCACTCATCAACTGTCACGCGTCCATCCCCTCCAATTCGCCAGAAACGTCACAAACCCATTAACCCGAAACCTCTCCGTCTCCTCCATGCTTCAAAAACCCCCAATCAACTCCAAAAAACTCCCAATTCACCCCGGAACTTCACAAAACCCTAAGACAACACATTTTTCGAGAATAGTGCACTTGCCAACAATCGACGATGATCGGAAAGCAAATCGAGGTGCAGTTTCCTAACGTAGTAACGAAAATTGCAAGAAATCGGTTGTGGAGGAATGAGTGGTGAGTATGATGGCCGGACGATCAAGTTTACCTAAATTCGTTGTTGAAGATGATGATCGGAGGCACGGGGGGAGGAATTTTGCTTCAATTCTCAAGTTCGAATGCAACAATGGCAGCTAGGAAATGAGCAGTAAAGTGAAGAGAATAACACGACTTAGCAATTTATATAGAAGAAAAAGAGAAGAAGATGAATAGACGCACGAGTTAGCGGAATCCTTAAGTCGGTGACGACTTAGCAGGGTTAAATCGAAGCACACGACCTATAACTTAGGCATGTACTTCGAGGGGCAAGTGTTCATCCCTCTTTTGAATAGCGAGTAAATGACTCAAGAAAAGGCCACGACTTAACAACCTAGCAAAGCAACAAGTTAATCACCTTGAAACTCCTAGCGACTTAACCGGTCACGGCTCCCAATGACCTACGACCTAAAGCACTTGGGGAGCTAGCATTGAAATGAAGTAATGACTTAACCTTCCAGCAACCTCCAACGAGTTAAGCGACCTAAGAAGAACAATGACATAGCGACTCAACACAACAGTGAGTTCACGACCTATATACTACAGCCGTTCTCCTTATGTCGTTCTCCTATCGACCTAGCAACGTCTCTTTATGCCGTTTGAATATAGGCCGCATCTCCTTATGTCGTTCGAATATAGGTCGCTCCGACCTACCAGCCAACACAAAAGGTAAAATGCAACCACTTAAGCCGTAACCTGTACTCATTAAGTCGCCCACGACCTAACTCCACTCTTAAGTCGCCCACGACCTAACTCTACTCCTAAGTCGCCAATGACCTATACCAAACGACCTAACCCAGAAACTTCCCTATAAATACCCCGCCTACTCCACATTCAAGGGGGGCGAATTTTTTGAAACGCCAAGACTCTGCAGATTTCTCTACTGACTTCAACACTTCAAAGGCAAAGGATATTTCAAAGAATCTTCGAAAGGTATCAAGTTCATTCAACATGAATCGAAAGAGCTTTTCTGCATCAAAGTTCTGATTACTTGTCTTGATTGTGTTGTAATCAAAGAGTTACTGTAAAATCTGTAATCGAATCAGTCATAGAAGAGATTAAGTGGACGTAGGCTTGACTTTGAGCCGAACCACTATAAAAATGTTGTCTTTTTACTGTTTTCTGCTATTCTGTGCTTACTTTTAGTTCCCGTACCAACGAGTGGTGCTTTCACTATATCACAAATCACACTGGGGTGTAAGCTTACATTTTTCACATTAACACTGTTGTTGTTATGTTGTGGAGTTATTATCTTTCTGTTATTGTATCTATATGTAGGGCTCTAGTATGGGCGCCATATGTATTATGATACTCTGATGTAGTAGTGGACATTATAATGATGTTGTATCTATGATGTAATGTATGATATTCAGTTTATTTCCGCTGTTTATATTCATCTGATGTTGTTATAAGCTACGCCGAACTGAAGTTTGACGTTTGAATATCTAACAATCGTATACAAGTGAGGTATTTTATGTTGATTTTCGAACGCTGGATTTCAGGATCGTGAAAATCTTGGTGCGTTCATACACCTTTGGTGGTGTTTTCACTAGGCTTAGGGGCGACTGGCTGTGTGCGGTCATGGACCAAGGGTGTGGGGTGGCATGCCGCACGTACCGGCGGTCTTGGATGGGGTTTTGACGACGAGGTGGAGGTGTGGCTATGAGGGTTGTCGAGCGGCAATGGGTCGCGACCTATTTTGCGTGCGTATGAAAGTGAGGAGGATAAAGAAATTCACGGCCTTGATTTCGAATCCCAGATTGAACGGCTCTGATGGTATATAAAAAGTAAATTTGTTTATATAAATTATATTACAATCTTTAAAACTCCATATCGTTGTTATACGAGATCAGAATTGGATGAAACAAGCGGCGATAGAATCATGGCGATGAGCACTACGCTCTGGGACAGATTTGGAGGCATTTGGAGCGAGTTAAAATTTTAGGTTAAATCAAACGTGTTCGATTTAATTTAAGATTGGAACGTTTGGCGAATTAAAACTCAAGGTGGGTTAATCTCACTCAATTTTGGACTGCTGGTATTAATTTTAAATAGCTAAAATTAATTGTTGATTGATTAATATAATTGATAAATTATTATCAAAATTGGATGCGATATTATATATAGTAGTATATATATTGTAGTGATTGATATTCTCGCATATATATAGAGGATGAGACACTATGCGCCCCGTATAATAGCGGATGACCCTATATACCGCGATATTCCACCTTGAAGCGGAATTGGTATTTTTATGTTGTGCTAATATCTATGGATGCAGGGAAACGAGTTGGAAGGATCCAACTGGATACCTCAAAAATGTTGAATTTAATTTCATATATGGTGATATATGTTTTGTTTGAATAATCTGTGATAGATTATTATGTGATTTGGAATTGATTGGATGCTTTGGCGGTTTCAGCCTAGATTTTGGTATTTTTAAATACTGGTAATATATGGGTTGAATTGGAATAGAATTTAAAAGGGATTTTTGAAGTAAAATATTTACCTAGAAATTTGGGTTAATTGATTTGATAAAATAATGGTTTTGAAATTGTACTTAACTAATTCGGGATATTATAAACAGGAAATTTGGAATAAAATATATAAAAGGATTTTTAAATAATAAATTCTTAAGTGGCACTTGTTAAAAGATAAAGGAGGTTTTAAAATCAAGATTTTAAATAATTCGAAGGATAGAAGTGAATTGGGAATAAGTATAAAAAAGGTTATGCTGGAGCTCAAGTAAGAATTCCAAATTTACGAAATGAAATTAAAATCGAGGAATTAGGCTTGTTTTAAAAAGAGGATTTTTAATTATTACCTAGGTAACTTTAAATTTTTTTAAATTATTCTAGTAATTAGTTATTTAATTATTTTAAATTGTTTAAAGCATATTTAAATATTAATTAGTTACCTTATAAAGATTGTTAATGATTTATTATTATTTATTATTTAAGAATTAGTCAGCATTGTTGTTTTAAAGATAAATTATTAAATATTAATATGGCTTTGTATAAGAACTTTTATTTAAGTATTTTTGCCTAGATTAAAGTTGGAAATTTAATTTAGAAACTTATAGACAATATTTTGAGAAAAATTATTAAATAAAGTTTTCGGGAAATAATGGTATACCCGCATGGCGTAATCTGAGGCAATGAGTGCCTATAGTTAAGTTTTGGATTTCTCTGGGATAGAGACGTAACCATTGAGCTATGAATCCATGGTCTGATACTGTAGTGGTACTTTCCTTATCATTTTAAAGGGTTTCAATATTTTGAAAAGAATAGTTTGTGAATGAACTGAATTCAATAAGATAAGTGCACATATTTTGGATAAAGAGATCTAATTTATTAAAATTAAATTAAAAAGAGATTTGGAGTTATTCAGTGGGAAATGGAATAATTAGTTGAATGATTGTTTATTTGATAGTTAAATAACCGACTATCAAATCTTGACCAATAAACTCATTACGTTCTTCTAGGACGTTTATAAGGAAATCCATCCACTAACGGTTAGGAGGTGTTCTCCGATCTTATTTCGTGTGTTTATTTCCTAAAGAACCGGGGTTGAGTTCACCGTAAAATATCGAACGTTGTTTCGAAGAGACCGGGATCGGATAAGTTATCTGAATACCACTTCGATCCAACGAGTACGTTTTCAATGTGAAAACAAGAGCATTGAGTCGAAGATGGAGCAATGAAGTTCAAGGGCTAATCGCTACTAATCCTGAAGATTATTCCAAAATGGATGTAATGGGAATTGTGCCTTCGGTTCCATTCGGACCCAGAATAGACTTGTATGGATTAATACTATCAGTACATAGTCATTAGAGGACAATGAGCATTCTAAGTGAAAATTACTTAAAATGTAATCATAGCCTCTAGCCTCATCAACTGGAAATGACTGAAAATCAGGGGAGATGCAGCAAGGCTAAGTCGGTCGCACCCAATTAGGGTATGTTTATCACCTTTCAAGAAAACCTCGGATATTATTTATCACTACGGTATATGGAAGGAGCTCAAGAGAGGGTGATTACACCCATGGTGATAGCATATTCGGTCTATCCAGGTTAGGGATAATCCGGTCTTGTGTGGCAGGGGATCCCAGCATGGTCCTCGGTATGCTGTTCTAGACGTATACTGCGACAAGTGGTACCCCAGTGCCTAGTCATTTGTATGGAATATGTGATTTATTAATATTTATTTTAATTGAATCCATATATTGGTATTTTTGGGTTGTAGTAATGGTGTTTTACGTAACATCTGTTTTGACCTAAATGAGTTTTGGAGATAATTTCTAAAGTGGTTTGTCTGTACACTTATTA
The DNA here is from genome assembly GCA_030737815.1 of Allium fistulosum. Lineage (NCBI taxonomy): Eukaryota > Viridiplantae > Streptophyta > Magnoliopsida > Asparagales > Amaryllidaceae > Allium > Allium fistulosum. The sequence goes on along the minus strand of CM060907.1, from coordinate 413,777,804 downwards.
TTTGAATAAGTATATGAAAATATTTTATAATTATGTAAATATTAAAGCAGTTTTGAAACTGATTCTTTTGAAAAATAATTTACGTTAAATTAATAAATTTAGTAGGAAGTATCTTATGTAAGTGAATATAGAGTAAACATACTTTAATCTATCAGAATGAAATAAATAATGAAATAATTTTCTATGAATCACAAATAAAGATGTTTGGTGCAAATTATAAGGAAAACATGAAAGAGATGTAGAAGTTATGGAAAGCACCATATTTTGTATAGCCTATTTCGATAAAATATAAAATAAATTACTTATATTTCACATAAACATGAAATCCTCCTTTAAAGGATTCATAGAAGGTTTTAGCGTTAATAGTTTCTCATAAGAGAAAGTAATTCCAATACATTAAGGTATAAAACCATTAAGTGTAGTAAGTAAAAAAAACTCCTTCAAGGTTAAGTAATTCTAAGAGTAGAAAAGGTTAAGAGATTTTTGATAAAATATTTTTTCTTATCTATTCCAGTTTTAGTAAATTTGAAAATCTATGAAAAGATGATATTTTGAAAACATATAAGGACATTTTTTTAAGTCAAGAAAAAATAAAAATGTTTTAAGAACAAGCAAGGCATGTTTTAAAGAAAAATGGTTTGGTTGAAAAATAAATAAGTTTTTTGAAAGATAAAATTTTAAGTAACCAAGTACCTTTGAATTTAACAAAAAACTTCAAAATAACACTTTCAAAGGAAAGAATTTTGGAATTTGATGTTTCAAAAATTTAGAAGCTTTAATTTATGAAGTAAAATGTTTAATACAAAACCAAACCAGACTTTTCAATATGGAATAAATAGGAATCATTTCCTAGGTGAAACAGAAAAAGTATAAGGCTATAGCAATAATTACTCCTAGTAGTAATAATGAAAGTTCCCTTAAGGTGTATAGGACACTAGTGAAAACCTAGAAATGCTGTTTCATGTGTTTAGACAATAGAAGAATAGTGAAATTATATTAGTAAGATGATAAGACACACGTGATTAGGATATGTAGACCTTAGTTGGGGAAAAATTAAAGCTAAAGAGAGATTTTCCCAAGCTTGGTTGCCTTTTTAGATAGACTGCATAGATTGAAACCCTTATCCATTGTAGTAAATGAGACTTAGTTATTCCTTATTGAGCCTGGAATGGAAGAGATGAATAGATCTTATTCTTCATGAGTAACACAGCGTAAATTGGTAACATGTAATATGGGGCAGGAGGAGCATATGAGTTACTTGAACTCCTAGAGTAAGGCCTTTCAATGTTAGAGTGGACGTGGTCCTAGACCACCTAGCCCAAGATGATAGAGTATTTAGTTGCTATATTAAAAGAAGAGTAAAAGCAGATAAAAGGTAACTAAAAAAATAGTAAGATCTAAAGAAAGCTAGAGAAACATCAATATAAATAAATGAGAATTGCAAAAGAAAAATACATCTTTCAGATAAAATAAGCTTAGGAAAAAGTTTGAGAAGAAAAATCTTTCTTATGCAAACCGTGCTTGGGAAAGACAATAGTGATTTTATAGGATAGCGACATAAGTTCCAAGTACGGAGAGAGAAATACGCAAAAGTAAAACGGAGAAATGTGAAGTTTTTCCGTTTTCTACTTTCTTTATGACATAAGAAATCGAGTTCAGAAAATTAGATTTTTCTGAAATTCGAATATTAAAAGTTGTGTGGTAGGATTTGGACGAAAAATTCATTGAACTACACCCATATTCAGTAGCAGTGTGGGAAAAATTGGATAAAAAAAGTTTTGAGATTACAAAAAATTGCATTCGTATAGAAATTGCAAGTATATTTTGGATGTGTGGATCGTATTTTAAAATAAATTTTTAGAGAAGAAAACATTCATATTACTTAGAAATTGATGTACATGTACATGTTTTGTATTGAATAACACTTTTGCACAAGACCACGGATGGTCGCAAAATTGGATGTACACAAAATGGATGTGATTATGCGAGAAATTACATAATTTTACCCTTGTTGAATTTTGAGGACGAAATTCCCTAAAGGGTTGGAGAATATAACACCCTGCATTTTTATATAATTAAAAATAAATTTAATTGATAACTATGAAAAATGAATTTTTGCTAATGTTGGAATTTGACCACGAAACTTATACCATTGTGTTCGTGGCAATTTTCGGATCAACTTCCATATACAATGTATTCTGAATGGACTCCAAACGGAGGAGTTATAGCTATTTGAAGTTTTAGCGTTAGAAACATTTACATATGCAAACATGGAAATTTTATCAATTATAAACATTTGCAACTAATTCGTAGGATATTTATAAAAGTAATAACAAATTTATTTTGTTTGTAATGAATGTAAATTATTAAGAGAATTAGATGTAAGAGGAAAAAATAAGGGGAATAATTAACATTGCAAACAGAATCAGCTAAAAAGTGCAATAAATTAATATATGAATTAATATTGGAGATTAATATATAACGTGTGTGTGTGTGTATTAGATCCCTCAATTTAAAGAGGTTTACATATAAATGTAACAAATAAATGTTCAAATTCAAATCTGGATTAAAAAATAATATGAATATTAAAAATATATGTTAATTGAATGGTCGAATTAATTGACATGCCAATTAATGAAACGTTACAATGTGTAAAACATTAATTAAGCAAATTAACTAATAGAGGTGACATGTTGATGCAGCAGCGGAATAACAAAATGATGATTCTGTGAAAGTAGCAATCGATGGAATAAAGAATACTGAATGGCCCAAATTCGTTGATCCGAAGATACCGAATTCTAGCTATCTTCGTCACGTTGATCGCGCACGATACCGTGAAAGAAGATCTGCAATTCTTCAGACGTTGATCAAGCGCACTTGATTCCGTGAATTGGCTTCTACGATCGTTGATTCGAGCGCACTCGAATGCCGAAAGAGGAGATAGGAGATTACACTCAACTACCAATTTGGTGATAGCACAAAGCTAACAAAACACAAGTTTTTATTAAAATCAACTAAACTATTACAAATGAGGTCACCCTGCTATTTATAGAACTTTACAACACACGTGACTCAAAACTGTACAACACTTAGGTCGTTTCCGACCTAATAAACCAATGACTTACGACCTACAACAACAAGCGCGACCTACGACCTAAGTACAAGCAACTTAAGAAAACATGGTACAACACCATACAACGACTCAACATATACAATATTCCAACGACCTAAAATAATAGCGACATAAAAGAACATAGCGACTCAACAAAGTAGCGACCTAACTCATAAGTCGGTAGTGACCTAACTTCTTCAGCGACTTAGCAAAGTTCACGACCCAACTCATAAGTCGGCAGCGACCTAACTTCTTCAGCGACTTAGCAAAGTTCACGACCTAAGGATTTAACGCGACCTAACTAGGTCGTAGGTCGTAGAGCGACTTAACTTAGGTCGTGGGCGGCCTAAAACTCCTTCCTTTGGACAACTCCGCCGCATTCTTTGTTAGATCGTATGCGACCTATCATAGGTCGTTGGTTCCCTGCTTCCGCATAACTCGCTTCACCGCCTTGCTTCGGTACCCCGTTAACTCGTGAGCGATCTTCCTTAGGTCGTGAGCGACCTAAATTGTTATTAGGTCGTGAGCCACCTAAGACTTGGTCTGTATCATCCTTACTAGGTTGTGAGCGACCTAAATTGTTACTAGGTCATGAGCGACCTACGACTTCATCAATCTGCGTATCATTCTGGGCTGCATCACATGTTAATCAATTAATGAGGCTATTAATTAGGATTTGTACCGTAATCAGTGGAAAATGTCAATTAATAAGGAAAAGAAATAGTAATTGATCAAGATTTGAATATGTACATATAGGCATCATATTGCTGGACATAAAAATTAATTGAAGGATCAAATAAGTATAGGAATACTTAGATAATTAGTGGGTTGCATCCATATAAGAGAGAACGTAATGTAATTTGTTCCATCAGCCGTCACTTTCTCCATCCCTCTCTTATAGTAAACAATGGCTTCTTTCTTCATTCTTTTCTACTATTTCTCACAAATCTTCACCAAATAAACCCAAGTAAAAAATATGTGAACAAAATAGAGGAATTGCAACAAATTAAAGGAGAGAAGTTGTAGAACGACGTAGTAATTTTTTGAAGATAGAGATTTAAAGCTAGGTACAACAGATAAGTGGATTTAATTATATATTTTTACGTTTATGAAATATTATCGTTAGATTCCTGTTAAATAATTTTTTCAGTATTTATTTCAGGAATTAATTTTGTTAATTAGTTATGCTGAGACTACAAATTGTATAAGAAAGCTTATATTGAATTAATATTAGGCTTGATAGTTAGAGAAAGGCATAAGCCTAAAAGTAAGAAATTTACAATTATTTACATCTATTTTAAAAGTTGAAATTTAACCTTTAAATGTTAGCTTCTTTTTATTCCTTTTTACGCGAATAAATTAGTTAAAGAGAAAAATTCGCAAATACGGGCAGAAATAGAAAGAACGCTAGATTTACAGAAATTATATGTAAAATAAGAAAAGCTGAAACAAAAAGAGAAAAATAGAATTTGCAGTAAATTATGCTAAAACGGGGAAAATTAAATAAAAAGGGAAAAATCTAATAACTTGATTTGGAAGTAAATGATAGATTAATTGGTTAGTTTAGAAAAGAGAATATATTTCTACAGTTTAATATTTAAAAGATAACGATAAACGTAATTACAAGAATAAAAGAAAGATAAAGGAAATTAGTGCAAAATAGATAAATTATTGTATTTTACACAATCCAAAAAGTAAAGCAACAATAAAAGAGATTTCTTGCAGTTACGGATTATTGTTTATAGCATTATTTGGTATTAAATTAGGGAAATGGATTTTTAGCATAGTTTTTATAACCAACCAAATAGAATATAACTACTTCCTAGAATATAAGAAGTTAAAGTGAAGAAATAAAAGAATTAAAGGAAAAATCAATTTAATTATTAGACAAGACTAGAAGCTCTGCATTTACTGTGCAGATAATATAATAAAAGTAAAGCAGTTATTATGATAAGTAAATTTGGGACAATCGGACGTAGTCCCAAGCCAAGATTGTCATATAACATAAAAGAATTAAAGAGAATTCAATATCATAATAAAAGAAGACAGACTATAATAGAAAGAGACACCTCTAATTATATTTATAATATATAAATTCTAAAAGAGAATTAAAGAGACAATTACTAGTAAAATTATAACATAGGTTATAATTAAGTAGAAAGAACAGAAAAGGCTTATTTTAAGACTTAAATGAAGTTAATAAGCAAATAGAGCATAAATAATAGAAGAGGCTTATTTTAATAAACTTAGATCTTGGATTAATTTAATAAGCAAGATAATAGAAGTGGCCCATACCAACAGCATTCCCTTTCAGTTAGAAACTAATGGTCTTACAATAGTTAGGTGAGGCTGGGACAAGATTATGCGAATTAGGTTAAACAAGTAGCCAACAGAATAAGAAAAGTAAGCTAAATGCAAAATAAAAGATTATACTTAGGGTCTAATAAAAGAGCGAGATGCATTTGAAGCGGCCCAATGGATGAAGTGCCTAACGAAGAAGTTCATCACATATTTCAGCACAGAAAAAGCATGTTCAACTTAGTTATTTTGGGCTAGAAGGAAGTATGAGACTTCAACGGGATATGAGGGTACTCTAGAATGGCCCTCTGGGGTAGACATAGTGAGGCAATCCCTTAGAGGCAGGTCTGCAGGTGTTTCATCAAAAGAGTATGCCTTGACTGCTTTTTGCATGGCAGGACCATTGTAGGAAGTCAAAAGGGGTTGATGTTTGGAGTAGGATATCTGTATATCCCAGTACTTGCAACTAAGTTTTAGTGGGCAGGACACAAAAGGATAGTCGCATGCGGATATCGGGCCAGCATCAAAACCAAGAAGCGAGTTTGGGAAAGACTATAGTTAAACCAACAGCCCAATGAAACTTTCGCTATTGATACATTTGATGAGGGGTGCAGCCAATTGGATGTTTAAAATGTTTACAGTAGGACACATCCACTTAGCCCTTTAGAGGTCTTTCGATTAGTTGAGGGGTGGCAGCATGGGGCCATAGCCACGATAAGAAAAGAGACATACCAAATAGAATATCTGTATTGTAGGCCTAATAGGGCAGTTCTTTACAGACATAGAAAATCCCCGATTGAGTTCCGTACAAGGTAAACCTTGTTAAGCGGGATTCAAGGAGTAGATAGAACGATTACATATAGTCCTCAAGGTATGCACTGGGTGGTACATTATGGATGTCCAAGCATTAGTATAGACTTGTGCAGATGTAGTTTTAAGTTTCATATTAGACGATGGAACATGTGTATTGCAGGCCTTATGAGGCAGTCCTTTGTAGATGTAGTCACCAAAAGCCATAAAAGGAAGACGATGGAGTCCTTTGCGAGGAGGACATGGAATGTACTATGGGTAGTATCTAGGACCGATGCGGTCATTGGCCATATAGCTACATATATATTAGTTATTAGGTTTTGATCTACTAGGGAGTAGATAGGCACGATCCACGCAAAGAGGCGAGAGTATTATGAACCCAATAAACCTAATATAACAGTAGTTGGACATAAAACGGTATATGTAGAATTAAGCTTAGAAGTGTATAATTTTTCCATTCACCGGAACTTTAGTTCTTACCACCTCTTCATAACATCATACAGGTTAGGTAGATGGCAGAGACTTTCCAACTTTGAGACACTTGTTTGGAAAGTGTTATTATATTGGTGAGTATTTATCTACTATTATATTTTAGCCAGTTATGCTGTGAGATATTTATTGAGCTCTGATATATTTGTCTTTGCCTATTTGCAGGATACTAGATACCCAACTCGTGCTTCAATGGGCTTGGATTTTAGTATTTGTGAGAAAAATTCGGACCCACTAGAATTCGGGTTGTTACAACTTTCTTTACAAAGCTTATTGAAGACACCAAATTTTAGATTTCTCATACTTAGGTGATTTTATTGGGGGTCTACTTAGGAGTTTACACAAGAGATACTTGGATGAATTTGGATCTGACCCGCATCCTAGAGCATGTTGAAACTTAACATGAGTCCGATCGATTCCCCAAGTACTACATCCTGATAAACTCAAATATTATAAGGACAAGTTTATTTCAGAATTATTTACAAAGTCAATTTTGTATGAGCCAGATGAATAGTAATAATTATGTAATAATATTGATTAGTGAATTTTTGCTTTAATATTCCTTTTATACTTTGCTGTATTTTATCACGTTACCACAGAATTAATGTCCCTCAGGAAACTTTGTCTCTAGAGACTATCAAAGCCATTATGTTAAACTAAGAAGAGATTGTCTCGAAAAGGCATCAATTTTGAAATCTTTAAAATTAGCTAGATATTGCTTTCTAAGAGATCTGAAAAAACTATATGTGGAACATTCTCATCTCCATTTTGATTTTCTTGATGAAGAAAAAAAAGATACTTAAGGAAATCCAAACATATCATACAAATTTAATATGTGGTCGTGATGGTCCCCCGGTCGGGGAATGGGACTATAGCAAATATCCATCGATTATTACTCTGGAAGGACTTAATATTCCTTTTAACTCAACGGTTATTCTTTCTGCTAATTCATTGAGTAATGTTAGAAATGCAGTTTCCCAACTTTGGATGTAAAACAAATGTCTAATTGTACTTTTTAGTTTCATTTTTACTTGATTTGTGATCTTTTATTGTTGTAACAAAGAGATTGATTATTCTAGTCTTAACTTCACTTACTTTTTTTCCTTTTTGTTTAAATAGGAGTTACAGTTATCTGACCACTCTCGTTAGATTCGACATCACGCTTAATCAATATTAGAGATAGGTTGTTAGTAGATCTTGAAAAGTGGAAGCTTCTTGACAATCTTTATCCACTCGTTTCCAGGGTTACACTGAAGCACTAAAATGGCATAGGAGATTCTTGCTTTAGAAAATAATTGTTAGAAATCTTAACAGTCAGATTTCCAATCTAGAGGCGGACGTTAAGAGCAAAAACAAAACAATTTCTTCATTAAAGCGTGAAATTAAATCAAATCCATCAATCGATTTTGATGATAAGATGCCTGTACTTTTCCAAAAAATAAGCAATTTGGAGATGAAATTAAAGGATAGTTTATCTCAATGCGAATCATTAGAATTCATTATGGAGAATAATATCTCAAACATTGATTTAGCTATTTCTCGCATTATTTCGTATGTCGCAAAATCCACAAGGTCTACTTCTTTGCCATCCAGAAGTTTCTTGCTACGACTAATCCTCCTCTTGGCTTAGACGGAAAGTTAGTGGGAGAATGGTGCAGGAAAGTCAAATTTGAGTTAATGAAATATGTTGATGAACAAAAGAAAGTGAAATACTCATAATGCATTAATGAATATGCAGCTAGAATTCAAAAGATTGAACGCGAAAAGTATCTTCTTCAGAAGCGCATTGCTGATTTAGAAAGGGAAAATAAAACCCTTAAAGGCGCAAACAAAGCTTTAATCATGCTTTGAAGACCAACATTGAGGCTATTGATGATGAAGACAAGATGAGGAAGAAAGAGAAGAAACTTAAAGAGGTTCTTCGCATTACCATTCATCACATTATGGATCCTTTAATTGCTAAGAATCTAAATAAAGTTGTTCGGGATTTATTAACAATTCATATTTATGAAATGCATAATTTGTTCTATATACTTGTAACTAATTTCTTAAATTATGTAAATTTTGTAAATGGCACCTGGTTTGTAATTCCTTCTTGTAATGTTGTTTTTGATTCATCTCTTTGATAACTTATACCATGATTTCAGTATTTGCTGGATCTTCTAATCCTTTTCACTATTCTACTTTCCTTGAAAAGCACAAAGTAAACAATATTTCTTATCGTTAGCTAGAAATCTATATAAAAGTCTATTCATGTCATTTACAGAAATTAACAAAATCATAATGTCAACGTATGAAAAGTAATCACATAATTAAATGCCTTGAAGCCCATCTTCTATAAAGATGATATATAATTTGGAATTCAACTTCAATTATATTATGAGATCATGAAAAGTCTAATGGTAGAAAGCCATAAATTCAACCATGGATTATATTATAGATGCTTAGTAATCCATCTTTTGGAGATAGAAAATCGATAATAATGGTGTAATAAAAGTGTAGTGACCCAGGTTCGGGCATCAATGATTGAAATCTAAAAGTCCGAAGACCCTAAACCCAAATTCGGGTATTTGTAAATGAGAATCAGAAGTCCTTAATAATAATCTTCTTAATAAAGATCTTTAGCCCAGATTTAGGCATTAATGAGTGAATTCTAGTAAATAGTTATAGCGTCGAAACCTAAATTCGGGTATGATGAAGTCCCTAAATTAGAAAACCAGAAACCCAAATTCGGGTATTAATAAGTGAAATCCAAAACTCAATAATGAATTACCCAAAACCCAAATTCGGGTATTAATAAGGGAAGTTTGGAAATTCTTCTTCGATGGTTAGTTGGAGGCTGCAGATTCTTAACCCTTATATGTAGTTACTATTTTATCAGCTGCTTCTTGTGCTTGGACGTCTTAGTCCATCATTTGATATGCCACTTCTCAGGCTCGGATGTCTTAGTCTATTGTCCGGTATGCCGATTCTCATGCTTGGACATCTTAGTCCACTGTTTGATATGCCGCTTCTTGGGCTCGGATGTCTTAGTCCATCGTTTGACATGCCGCTCTTTGGGCTTGGACGACTTATTCTATTGTTTGACATACCGCTTCTTGGGCTTGGACGTCTTAGCCAATTGTTGATGTGCCACTTCTTGAGCTTGGACGTCTTTGTCCATTGTTATCTAGTGTGCTTGGTTAGCTTATACTCAAGCTAGAACTAAGGACTTACCCTACCTCCCTCCAGGAAGCGCCTTGACCTGGCCATAGCGTGGTGCGGCCAAGGACTTGCTAAAGCTTTAACCTGGCTATAGTGTGGCGCAAATAAAGGCTTACTCTACCTCCTTCGAGGAGGCGCCTTGACCTGGCCGTAGCATGGCATGGCCAAGGGCTTGTCGACGCTTTATCCTGGCTATAGCGTAGCATGGATAAAGGCTTACTCTAACCTCTCTCCAGGAGGCGCCTTGACCTGGCCATAGCGTGACGCGACCAAGGGCTTGTCGATGCTTTATCCTGACCATAGCGTGGCACAGATAAAGACATACACTCCTCCCTTCAGGAGTTGCTTTGCCGTGGCCAACTCGGCGTGGACAAAGGCTTTGACCATTCAAGGTAATGTCCAAGTGAAAGGAGTATTTCACTCCCAACCATGTAGATTCTCCTTTGTAAACTAATTTTTATTGACTTCTTCGAGGATCTATTTATAATCCCATTAAATTTTCCTTGTTTGAAAAAGTTGATTATCATTCCTTCGAGTGCTCTGGAGTTATTGGTTTCATGTCCAATCATCATATGATAGTGGCAATAGGATACTCCCAAGTTCCTTTCATATTTAGCCTTTTCCTTTTGGGATGGCCAATAATTGAGTTCATCCTTGGTTAACAAGTAGGCATTCTCTATAGATGTTGTTAAGCTGCATTCTTTAGAAAGTCTTGATTTGAAGCTTGTTTCTCGAGAATGGTTTCAAGGTCTTTTATTACTTTGTTCTAGACTACGACCCTTGACAACTGGTTTTCTTTTTAAAACTCTTCGGAGCTCTAGTGTAGGCAATGTCCACTTGTGACGCAGCGGATATTTCAAAAATGATGTAGATCGGTGAAAGTAGCAGTCGATGGATTGATGAATGCTGAATTGCCCGAATTCGTTGATCCGAAGATACCGAACTCTAGCTATCTCGAACTCGTTGATCGTGCACGATACCGGGTTCAAAGATCTTCAATTCTTCAAGCGTTGATCAAGCGCACTTGATTCCGCGAATCGGCTTCTACAATCGTTGAATCGAGCGCACTCGATTATCCGAAAGAGGAGATAGGAGATTACACTCAACTACCAATTTGGAATGAAAGCACAAAGCAATCAAAAGAGAATTTTATTCAAAAATCAACAACCTTTACAAATGACTCACACGGCCTATTTATAGGCGTTTTACAACTCACGCAAAGAAAACAGAAAATTACATTAACTCCTAAGTCGGCAACCGACTTATAACCCCTCCGACTTATGACTTAAGAAAGTATACAGCACATTACGACTTACATAGGTCGTACACGACTTAAAGTACTTACGACTTAACATCAACGGTTTAGATGGACGCGGCATCAAGATCTTCGGCTACAAGTTTCTGCGACTTAAGAAACAGAGAATACAAACATATCACTTAGGTCGTTGACGACCTAACAACTTCCCACGACTTACGACTTTCAAACAGAACGACCTAGGACTTCAACGGTTCAGATTAAGTCGGCAATAGAATCCAGGCCACCAAACTTTAGCGACCTAACTTAGGTCGATAACGACCTAAAAACAAACAGGTACGACTTAAGAAATCAACAGCTGAGATTAACTCGGCATAAGGATCAACGGTCTTCAGGCTTCAGCGACATAAGATGGTATGATTTAACTGAGTCGTAACTCGGTGCCGACTTATCAGATTCCTTAAGTCGTATCCGACTTATCCCTTGTGCATTCTCAACTGCTTCTCCCACATCCTTCTTGTTAACTCGCCTCTCTACTAGGTCGGTCACGACTTATGGTTGCCTTAAGTCGGTCACGACTTAGCACTTCCTCGCGAACTTCCTTGTTAGCTTCCTTGGTGATAGGTCGTAAACGACTTATCGTTTCCAAACGACTTAAACTTTTACTAGGTCGGTCACGACCTAGTACTTGGCCTGCATGTCTTCTCGTTGAACCCATTAACTTGTGTGCCTCTCTCACTAAGTCGTGAACGACCTTCACTAGGTCGTGAACGACCTAAGACTTTAACAACATTCCACGACTTATCTCCCAGATCTAATTCGTTAACTCGTAGGTTGTTAGGTCGTTTGTGACCTAAGGAATGAAAGGTCGTTCGCGACCTAAAGAAACTGGCCAATAGCATTAGAATCTTATCCTGGTAAGTCGTTGGATCGATGTAGTTAGGTCGTAACGCGCCTGAGTGACTTTCCAACTCGTTTTCCTGCAATTTCATCTCCTTAACTCGTTCATTCTTCCTCCTATTAAGTCGGACGCGACTTAGACTTAGCTTGTGATCATGGTTAGGTCGTAGGTCGTTTAAGCGACCTATAGTATCATGATGCTGGCCTGCATCATCTTCCCCTGGTTGGGAGAAATTCGTCCTCGAATTTAAAAGCTTTCTTCTTCGAGACGCTGTCTTCCATTCATTATCTGGTTTGACACGGCCCTGGTGATAACCATTCTTGAGATTAAACTTGTTTTGTACTTTGGATGTTATGGTTCGAGCTAAATAATACATGGAATAGAACAGACGTGGCATCAGGCAGGCGGCATAAGAAAGTGATCTGAGGGAGATGGCATATGAAAAATTGCGGAATAAACTAAGCACTAGATGCCAGATCCACTTCAGGTAGCACAGAACTTCATAAGAATAGTGTCGTATACCATATTGCTTGTGCCAATAGGAAGATGTGATATAGAACCAAAACATGTCGAAAATATGAGACGTTATAAGGAAGTTTAAAATCATGGAATGACTTAGGAAATCACGACCGACAAATTGTGATGACTCATGCTCAGATTCTTGTCTTTCTTTATCCCGTTTTGATGTGTCATCCTCTTGAATCTTCCCTTGATGTGTTGCATCAAACTTCCCTGACTGAAATGAACTCCCACTTGCTTCTACTTCAACATATTTATGTTTATGATTCGGTTCCAAGCAATCGACATTGGCAATGTTAGCAGCGTGGGCGTCATCCGACAACTTCAACTGACAATCATTCACTTCCTCATGTTGTATCAACTCTTCTTGTTTTTTCAGACACATAAGATCATACGATCCTGGCAGTAAAATAGCATCTGGTACGAGTTCAGTGTGAGGTTGGATGTCCTGTAGAGATGGTAACTCTTCGGAAAACTCCTCAGAGTATTCGACTTCAGACTCATCGAATTCTGATCCAACTTCCCCATAAACATCAAAATCTTCACTCGTTCCTTGCCGGGATAATAGAAACAAGTCAGTACTAATTTCCACCTTTTCATCAGGCTCTTCCAAACATACAAGACTAGATTCTTCAAACAGTTCCTCAGACATCTCATCTTCACATTCTTCAAATACTTCATCTTCTTTAGGATTCTCAAAATCAGAATCTTTTCCAGGTTCAATCATCATTGACAACTCATCATCATCTTCCATTTTATTGATGAACTCTTTCAAACTATCTGATTCTGCCTTCTCTTCTGTTTCACTCTCACTTTGTTCATGCTTCTCGGAAACTAAGGAATTTATACATGGCTGACTCTCATCCATAAGCTCAGGTGTCAAATAATAATCCTCCATTGTCAAATGAATTTTCTCCACTCCGAACACAGCTTCTTCTTCTATACTATCAACATCAAACTGTGGCAATGAAGAGTAATCAACTTCTACCTCCACATACTTTGACTCAATTTCTTCTTCATCGTCAAATTTCGACGGTTCATAAAAGTCAATTTCAACAGTCCCCCTCAACAAGTTACCTCCTTTCTCTATTGACAAAACTTCTACTCTCCCTGATAAAGATTCCTCAAATCCTTGCAAAAATTCTTCATCGTCGTCAAATTGTGGTGGTTGATAAAAGTTAACTTCATCAATCAAATTACATTCTTCGTTCTCCAACTCGACCTCTTCATCTTCGTTGTCAGACTTTAGTGGTAAGGTTGCGAATGATTCTGTATGTCCGACCATTTCAAATTCTTCTATCATTGGTTTAACCTCCTCGAGAGTTTTAAGCTCTTCACTTGCCTTATACCTAACCAAGGTTTCAGCACTACCTTCCGATTCTTCAGCGCTTTCGCCGAAAGGTAATGGACTAGTTGGTTCCTCTTCCTCTTCTGTCTCGTTTTCAGTAGAATCATCCACATCCTCGCTTTCACATTCTTCTATAACAAAGGGTTTCGTCTGGGACTTTGTACATTCAACACTTCGATGGTCAAACTCCTGATAATGATATTTCTTAACTTGTTCATCAATGCTCGCCTTCGTGATTCCATATACAACTGGTTCATTGACTCTCTTAAAAACATTTCCACTGTAATGAACAGCATGATTTTGATTGCTGGAGTTTGGAACCACACCCTTTCCTCGACTCCCTTGACTCAACATCCGCAATTGTTGATCAAGACGAGCTTGATAATTGTAGGGTAAGAAATTTGCTTTCATCATCCTTTTCATCTTATCCCACTTGACAATTTTAGACTTCTTCATCCTCTCTCTGGTTGACTTAGTTTGTTGCCACCAGTCCATGGCTTTTCCTTTCAAACTTGCAGCAACTAGCTTCACTTGACGATCCTCAAGAACGTAGTTGAGCTCAAAAACATTTTCAACCGTGGATAACCAGTCCAAGAATTCCTCTGCTTGTAGTCCACCTCGGAATTCTGGAATCTCCGTATCCTTTCTTGATTTCCATGTATAACCATCCTCTTCAATATTCTTGTATCGATTTTGCCCTTGACCAGAATATCGAAAATGAACACGATCACCATAACTTTCCTCTTCAAAATTAGTTGAACTTGGTCGTCGATTCTGAACATCGACTCTTCTATGCCCATGCACGTCCTCTCTACTTCTTTTCTCATAATCATAACGTGGCGACACTCTCCATTGATTTCGATTCATGTCAAACTTCATTCTCTCTACTTTCTCGAAATCCTTATTGAATCTTTCATCACTACGTTGCTTCTTCTGTTCAGGATCTTCTCTCTCATATAAATCTGCAACACTATGATGACGGTTAACATATCTCGGAGGCATGATCAAGCCTTCAAACTTTGATTTTTGGCTCCACTCCAAATTTCAAACACCCTTCGAACTTAGATCCAAAATGAAATGGATCGAAAACTTCCACTTTGTAGCAAATCGCGATGACACGATGGACAAAGTTTCGGCCTCCAATTCAATCCGATCAAACAACTTCAAACAATGATGAACACAACTTCTCCAAATCACAAATCCAATCTACAAACTTCAATATACAGTCGAACACTTCAACTAGCTTTCGGCCGTGATAATCAAAACTTCAAATCTTCAAAATGAATAGGCTCCAAGTCTCGATCTAGCTATGATTGGCTAGAACAAGCTCTGATACCAAAACTGACGCAGCAGATATTTCAAAAATGTTGTAGATCGGTGAAAGTAGCAGTCGATGGATTGATGAATGCTGAATTGCCCGAATTCGTTGATCCGAAGATACCGAACTCTAGCTATCTCGAACTCGTTGATCGCGCACGATACCGGGTTCAAAGATCTTCAATTCTTCAAGCGTTGATCAAGCGCACTTGATTCCGCGAATCGGCTTCTACAATCGTTGAATCGAGCGCACTCGATTATCCGAAAGAGGAGATAGGAGATTACACTCAACTACCAATTTGGAATGAAAGCACAAAGCAATCAAAAGAGAATTTTATTCAAAAATCAACAACCTTTACAAATGACTCACACGGCCTATTTATAGGCGTTTTACAACTCACGCAAAGAAAACAGAAAATTACATTAACTCCTAAGTCGGCAACCGACTTATAACCCCTCCGACTTATGACTTAAGAAAGTATACAACACATTACGACTTACATAGGTCGTACACGACTTAAAGTACTTACGACTTAACATCAACGGTTTAGATGGACGCGGCATCAAGATCTTCGACTACAAGTTTCTGCGACTTAAGAAACAGAGAATACAAACATATCACTTAGGTCGTTGACGACCTAACAACTTCCCACGACTTACGACTTTCAAACAGAAGGACCTAGGACTTCAACGGTTCAGATTAAGTCGGCAATAGAATCCAGGCCACCAAACTTTAGCGACCTAACTTAGGTCGATAACGACCTAAAAACAAACAGGTACGACTTAAGAAATCAACAGCTCAGATTAACTCGGCATAAGGATCAACGGTCTTCAGGCTTCAGCGACATAAGATGGTATGATTTAACTGAGTCGTAACTCGGTGCCGACATATCAGATTCCTTAAGTCATATCCGACTTATCCCTTGTGCATTCTCAACTGCTTCTCCCACATCCTTCTTGTTAACTCGCCTCTCTACTAGGTCGGTCACGACTTATGGTTGCCTTAAGTCGGTCATGACTTAGCACTTCCTCGCGAACTTCCTTGTTAGCTTCCTTGGTGATAGGTCGTAAACGACTTATCGTTTCCAAACGACTTAAACTTTTACTAGGTCGGTCACGACCTAGTACTTGGCCTGCATGTCTTCTCGTTGAACCCATTAACTTGTGTGCCTCTCTCACTAAGTCGTGAACGACCTTCACTAGGTCGTGAACGACCTTCACTAGGTCGTGAACGACCTAAGACTTTAACAACATTCCACGACTTATCTCCCAGATCTAATTCGTTAACTCGTAGGTTGTTAGGTCGTTTGTGACCTAAGGAATGAAAGGTCGTTCGCGACCTAAAGAAACTGGCCAATAGCATTAGAATCTTATCCTGGTAAGTCGTTGGATCGATGTAGTTAGGTCGTAACGCGCCTGAGTGACTTTCCAACTCGTTTTCCTGCAATTTCATCTCCTTAACTCGTTCATTCTTCCTCCTATTAAGTCGGACGTGACTTAGACTTAGCTTGTGATCATGGTTAGGTCGTAGGTCGTTTAAGCGACCTATAGTATCATGATGCTGGCCTGCATCAACTTGTCGCTTGGCCCCATTTGTGTGCGAAGGCGTTGTAATCAGCCATCATTCCTTCTTTAAAAATCATGCCTTTGGTGTAGTGTTGAATTATTTTCCTCGTTTGATCGAACAAGTTAACACTTTCTTTTTTCCTTTCTCCCAAAGCAATGATAGGGGTAGGGCCAATATGGAAACTGTTTAAACTCCATTTAATTGGATCATAGGCTTTAAATTTCTTTTTTCTTATGATACTTGAAGCCTTTATTCTTAATAATTGTTATTCTTGTAGATTTCTATCACTTGCTCGGATTTTCTAATTTTGCCAATCATGATGAAGTAAAATCCAAAGTGGGTAAGCTTGGAATAAAATTGGTTTAGAGCAAAATGGTGTTGGATGTCCCACAAGATTAGAGATTCGAGCCCTCCTTCTAGTGCCAAAGTGTTAACAAGAAAACTTGTCAACACCCCAAACTAGAATTAAAGGTACAGAAATGTCCTTCTAAGCTAGTTTTGATTAAGTGGGATAGGTTTGGATTTGTTGCTTTCATTTATTAACCTTTCGAATAGGTCAATGTTGTGAAAACTTTTCCTTGTTCGACCTCTTGACCCAGTCGAAGCACTTATATCCTTTGTTTTTAAGTCTTTTGAGCTTGCTAAAGTTGTTTGGTTATCCGTTCAAAACCTCCTTTTGAAATGGTTGTGAAACACTAAAGGTTTGCGCTAAAGATTCAAGAATATGATTTGGCTGGGTGAGATTCGACTTCGTCGACGGTTGGTATTCTTGAGGGGTTGGGTTCAATCCAGAAATCTAAGGGAAAACAATTTTAGGTTAAGTTTTCGACTTCCCAAAACATGAGTGTTTAGTGAATAATGGTTTGGAGCTAAGGACTTAAGTGTATTGGTAGGTGAGAGGTTTCGACTCTCTTAAAAGGTATCCTTTTGACTAGGTTGATGAAAGTAGAACACAATTGAATCAAATAATTTCACAAAACAGTTGCGCAATCTCCAATATCAAAATCCAGCCTTTATTGAACTAACGATGTACAATTTGATCAATTTCCTCTAATTTGATTTTCAAATTAAGGTTTACAAATTTAAGAAAGTGTAAGGGAAGAGTAAATGAATTCCCATCCTCTAAACCAGACTCATAGGATCTTATTTATAGATGCGGGTTGGCACCTTTCGATCCAGTGCTTTCGACCTGGTCGAAAAGTGGCTTTAAATACCTATCGCCTTCTTTGATACTTGCGCATCCCATTGCAATGCTTTCGAATGGGTCTGAATGCCTCCATCTTCGTCGAAAGGGGTGGTTGCACCTATTTTCTTTGTGTTGCTTTGTTGTCACAAGAAGTAGAGGTATGAGTTTCCGACTATGTCGATAGGCAGTTCCCTAGGGTTTCGAAGGTGTTGAAATGTTGATGGATTCAACGTAGTAAGTAGCTTCCGAATGCATTGTAACGGCCCAGTATTTTGGACCATTCAAATCGAGAATAAATCCACACATGCCGGACTTGAATAATTCAAAACAATGGATTGTAAATAAAATTTGGCAAAACTTAGCATATACAGTAAATAAAATAATCACAAATCACAGACACAGAGTAATATAACGATAGTGCAGCGGAAACAAAAGAATAGTAGTTCATGAAGCTACTATGTATATATATAACAGAGTTAAACGGGATACAACAGAAGTCATGAATACATAGATGGCTCAATACAATAGTCAAATACAAGATCTGAATACATCACTGGAATCAACTGAACAACTGAAAGCAGGATAGATAGCTGAATCTCCAAGCGAAGCTCCAACTCCAAAGGTGAGTCTCGAATACTGTATCGCTCAGTCTGACCCGAGCGTAAAGCAAAACACAAAACACTCGAGTCAGGATTAACATTATTATATCAATAAATCCAACACAAGTGAAATAACAACTGAAAATAAAAGTAACTCAAAGGATGTTTGGGATAACCATCCTCTAAGGATCCGTTAAACTATTTATATATAGTAATGTACGCTAAGTAGATAATGCCTATCAGTAATATAAAGTATCAAAATAGCGTTAAGGCGTTACCATTATCCCACTTAACACATTTTATATAAGCGTCATAGTTTATACAGCACTGTAAACTCCACCGTAAACTAGTGGGCTATCAGGGAGTACTCCATAGGTATAACACGAAACAAATCGTAGTGGTCACGCATAAGGATACGAGTATGACAAGGCACATGAGGCAATACCCAAGGTAGTGAAACTACCGTTTGCCTGATCCGGACTGGTGAGAACACATCGCCGCAATGATCGCAACACCATGAAACAACACTCCCATTTCAAGGGTGCGCACCAATCAAAAACAAGTAATGAGTATTTTACGAAGAAGTGTGTCCGCTAGAGGTAGCTAACCTCACTGGCCCGGCACGGCTCTTGTTTAAGTCATTTCCAATTTGACACAAGTGTCAAGGTCATCCATTATCGTTCTCTTTCTTCAAATCCAGCAACGTCATCATTCCAACCACTTCATTTTGGATCACACTCCGCGTATAATAGTTATTAAAGTGGTTTTCGGTTTAGACAGAGAGTATGTCCCTAACCGATCCAAGACTCTTTAATAACTACGTAATTATTACACCGATTGGTCATTTAATAAACTTTCAAAATAGTTTATATTTCAAAACCAAAATATCATTGCCATTTCAAAACCATATCCATACGATATCATTTTCACTTCAAATAAATCCATTTCCAAAATCATATCACTTTCCAAAGTTATATCGCTTTCGAAATCGTAAGTCTTTTAAAATCAAAACACTTTGGAAATCAAAACCATGAAATTCATAACACTTGAAAACATAGCTTGAAATCATAACATTATGGAATCCATAACACTTTCCTCTTAAACAGTTTAGATATTAAAATTAGTGTATATAAAAAAATAGTTTATAAAATAAAGATAGCTTATATAAATAGTTATAAGTTAAAATAGTTTATAATAAAATAGTTTATATTAAAGTAGTTTATAAATAATATAAAATCGTTTTAAATATAATTTAAAATACTTATATATAATAAAGATAGTTTCCAAAATTTCACAAATCGATTCAAACCAACTCGACTTCCAAAATAAAAAATTTAATCAAATCTCAAATAATCAATTTCAACTCGATTCAGCTTCTCAATAAACCATTTCAAATTATCGATTTTCAAATATCTATTTGAACCATAAAATAATCCATTCAAATTTCAATATATATCAAAGCCAATATATTCAAACATTACAAAAGAAAATTTGAAAATTCCATATATATATATATATCAAATTCACTTTACTATTATTTATTTTGAAATATTTACTTACTATATCCATTATCATTTAAATAAAACCCCAAATTTCAAATGACTAAATATTTCCTTCAATTCATTTAAACTTGAAATATTCGTTAAATCACCTTAAACCAAATCAAGTTATGAAAATCATATCCTTTCAAAGCTCAAATTCCATGTTTCAAACCAATTTCTAATTAAATATATTTCTCAATTAAATACAATTTCAAACCAATTTTAAATCTACCTTCTCAACCTTAATTTATTAAATCATTATAAACTCTATATTAAAATATAATTTAATAAATACTTAACCATATTATATTTTAATAAAATCAAACTTTATTATTAAGCTTATTTTATATTAAACAAATTTATGCATAGCTTAAATTCAAGAATTTAACTATATATAAAATAACATTTATATAATATCTAAAATCAATATTTATATAAACCATATATTTCCTTCCAAAACCATAAAAATCATTTCAAATTATTTATATATAGACCACGGTGTCTGAATATAATTTTCTATCCTAGGGTCAAATGATACGGATATTTATCATTTCAATCTGCAATTTAAATATATATGGGTATATATATCATTTCAACCCGCAATCCCAAATTTAATTCAAATTAAAACCGCTTGGGTCTATCATTTCAACCCATAACGATTTTCTCCTATTCTAAAGTCCGTTCGGGTATGTATCATTTCAACCCATACTGATTCTATACTGAGGGAACTTGCTGAGTGATAACAGATATGATAATAATATAACAGTCATAAACCAGCAATATAAATAACAGATAATGGTGTCAGATGTCACAGGTGAACAGATACAGATAACAACATATACATAACAATGTAAGTAACTAACAACAGCATATTTCAATTGTCGTTTCGATTGAAATCAAATTTAATAAATATAAGAACATTAATCATGAGTTATTACTCACCTTTCGAGGCTGGAGAATGTTGATTCATGAGTTTTGATTCATGACACTAGCTTCAGAGATCATACGACGAGAATACTATACGAAAGCGACAAAAAGAGAATAAGTATATATTATGCACTATAAAGGAGACAAGACTACAATCCAGAGATTAGTATGAATATTTTAATGTATTGAGTCTTAGAATATTATTAAAATAATTCCTCAAGTAGTCACACACACACAAATTGATTTATATTAAGTTATACATAAATTAGTGTGTACTGTGCAATTGACAACAGGTCGGCTGACCGACCAGAAACCTCGATCGACCGACTCTGTGTCAAGTGCACAGATATACATTGTTTTGTGTACTGTTTTGAAACTCAGTTGACCGGCCAGTTTTCTTAGTCAACCGACCTGAACATAACAGCTAGTTTTCTGAAGAGTTGCTATCGTTCATGAAGAGCAATGTCCTTCAATCTAAGAGATACGGACACAACTTTTGATTGAAACTCTTCATGAAAGATTGTAACTATTCTACAACTATATAATCATGTTCAATTCACTTCTACAACAACCGATTCTTGTTTATATTTCTGAAATCTATTCTCTATTTATTTCTGCAAATAAAAGAATTCATTCTTATTTAATATCACTAGAATCCTTGAATTAATTCATATACTTCGATTCTACGTGATTATCTTCCTTCTAAATCTTCACACACATATATACTCTTGAGGATTTGATTATAGAAAAGCTGTACTATCAAAAGACAATCAGTGTTATTCAGAACACACTCGTCAACAAATTATTTGTACTAAGTTGAAGTCCTCTTCGGCTGTTGAGGCGGAAAAATTCCTGTTCGGCTGCTCAGGTGTCGTATACCTATTCCTCGAGGTTAAGGGAGGGGTTTAGTTTAAATCCAGAGGGTATTCTGGGACTGGACGTAGAACGGGAAGTTCGAACCAATATAAAAATTCCTGGTGTGCTTACTTTAATTTTTATTTTACTGCAATTATCAGTTTCCGCATTTATATATCATATTACACGATCCTTAGTACTGCACGGACACTTTCATTTGGTATCAGAGCAAGGAAATCCTATAACCGTCACAAAGTTATTTGATATCTATTTCTAGTAATATGGCAACAACACATAATAATGATTTTGACACTAACACTAATACTAGTTTAACAGAGGGTCAATCAACTTCACGACCTCCACTTTTAATGGTATAAATTATAATTATTGGTCAACTAGAATGAGAATCTATATGCAATCTAGTGGATTTGATATCTGGAATGTTATACAAAGTGAGTACACAACTCCTACTGGAGAATACTCAACTTGGAGTAACACACAAAAACTAGATGCTACATCAAATGCAAAGGCTATGAATATTTTATTTTGTGCATTAGATAGAAATGAATTCAATAGAGTTAGCATGTGCACTTTTGGTTATGAAATTTGGAGAACACTTAAGATAACACATGAAGGAACGAACAAGGTTAAATGAAGGAAAATCTCTATGTTGAAAAATCAATTTGAAAATTTCAAAATGAGGCCAAATGAATCTATAAATGACATGTACTCTAGATTCCAGGATATTTATCATGCTTTACTATCACTAGAACAAAAGTTTACTGGTTTTGATGTTGTTACAAAAATCTTAAATTCTTTAACGGACGAATGGGAAAGAAAAGTCCTAGCCATTGAAGAAGCAAGTGATTTGTCAACATTAAAACTAGAAGAATTGATAGGTAATTTAATGTCCTACAGAGTAAATTTGCAGGCAAAAAGAAATGGAGCACAAGAAAAGAAAAATGTGGCCTTCTAAGCAGAAAAAGCTGATTCCGACTCAGATAATGAAGATATGGCAATGATCGCTAAAAATTTCAAAAAGTTTTTGAAATTCAGCAGAAACAAATTCAAGGGAAACAAAAATAATTCCAACAACAATTCCAATAGCAGCAAACCATCATCTTCAGCAATGGAATGTTATGAATGTCATAAGAAAGGACACATGAAGAAGGATTGTCCAGAGCGTAAAAAGAATAATTTCAAGAAGGACAAAACCAAACGAAAAGCTTTTTCTGTCACTTGGGACGACACTAACTCATCATCCTCATCAAAGAGTGAAAGTGATAATGAACAAGCAAATGTGTGCTTCATGGCTTCGTCAGACGATGTAAGTGATCTTACTTTTGAAGATTTAATTGAAATAAATTCTGAATTAGTAAATTTAGCAAAGCAACTTAAAAAGAAAAATAAGGAGTTGCAAAGAAAGTTAGATAGAACAGTCTTAGAAGTAGATATGCTGAAAGATGAGAAGAAAATATTAGAAGATGAACTTGAAAGTTCTCAACAATCAAATTCTAACTTATCTTCTCAAATTTCGTCAATATCTGAAGAACTAGAAAATCAGAAAAATAAAAATGATGTTTTACTTTTCGAAAATAATAGTTTAAACTCTAAGATTAAGGATTTAGAGTTAGAAAAATCTAGTCTTAAAATAAAATTTGATGATATTTCTAAAAATGTATCTAATTTCAATAAAGGAAGAGAGAATCTTTCTAGTATACTTGAAAATTCTCAATCCTCTAACAATAAATCTGGACTAGGATTTAAGAAACAAAATAATTTGCTAAAAGTAGGATTAATAATAATATTAAGAAGGATATTAAGAAAACAGTTTACCCAAATACTAAAACCATCAAGATATGGATTCCAAAAACAAATAATGTTTTGATAAGGAATAAACATAACAAAATATTTATGGAAACTGTTCATAATAACAAGAATTATGTTTAAAAGGGAATTTTGATCCCATATGGGTTTGGCTTCCTAAGATCTAACTCTTAGGACCCTAAAAAGATTGGGTACCAACTTTTTATAAACTTTTTGCAGGTACCACATAAGAAGAGAGGAAAATGGATTTTAGATAGCGGTTGCTCAAAACACATGACTGGAAACAAAGAAATGTTATCAAACATTATATACTCAAATGGAGGAGCAGTCACCTTTGGAGGTAACTCAAAAGGATATATCGTCGGCAAAGGCGATGTCAGTAGCAACGGTACCGCTAATTTACCTCTCATTACTGATGTTTTATTAGTTAAAAATTTAAAACACAATTTATTAAGTATTAGTCAGCTATGCGATAAAGGTTTTAATATAACTTTTTCAGAAAATAAATGTAATATTTTTGATTAAAATCATAACACTATTTTCGAAGGAAAAAGAGATAAAAACATTTATATCTTAAATATGAATGTTAATAATGATTCAAATTTGTGTTTAGTAGCTAAAGAAAATGATTCTTGTCTTTGGCACAAAAGATTTTGTCACATCAATTTTAATACTATCAACAAACTAGCTAAAAACAAATTAATTAAAGGATTACCCAATATAAAATTCAAAACTAATATATTTTGTGATGCATGTAAATTAGGAAAATTAACAAAATCTTCTTTTAAATCTAAAAAGGTAATATCTACAGAACAACCACTTGAACTTTTACACATGGATCTTTTTGGTCCAACTCAAGTTCAACCTATTAATCATAATAGATATGTGTTTGTTATCGTAGATGATTTTTCTAGATACACTTGGATTTTCTTTTTGAAAAATAAAAGTGATACTTTCGATAATTTTAAAGTTTTTGTTAAAAGAATTCAAAATATTAAAAGTTTGAAAATTAAAAATATCAGAAGTGATCATGGAGGAGAATTTTAAAATGAAGCTTTTGAACAATTTTGTAACAAGAAAGGTATTAACCATAATTTTTCGTTTCCTAGAACACCACAACAAAATGGAGTTGTAGAAAGGAAAAATAGAACGTTACAAGAATGTTCAAGAACTTTATTAAATGGAACCACTTTATCAAAACACTTTTGGGCAGAAGCTGTAGCTACTGCTTGTTATGTATTGAATCGTGTTTCTATTCGACCATTAACTAAGAATACACCATATGAACTTCTAAATGGAAGAAAACCAAATATTTCATATCTTAAAGTTTTGGTTCTAAATGTTTTATTTTGAATACTAAAGATTAACTAGGCAAATTCGATCCAAAATCCAATGAAGGAATATTCGTTGGATATTCGGAACGAAGCAAGGCTTATCGAATTTATAATAAACGAACTCAAATTATTGAAGAAAGCTTACATGTTTCATTTGACGAAAATTTTAAATATATAAATCCAAATGTTAATATTGATTCTGATGATGAAACTACTCAAAATGAAAATAGCAATACTAAAGAAAATTTCGTTAATGATCATGATATTACTGAAAATGAGAATATTACTCCTAATATAATAAAATCTCCACCTAGAATTTTACGAGATCATCCTGTGCAAAATATAATTAGAGAAGTTAATACGAATGTTAAAACCAGATATCAATTAAATCAAGTTGGTCATGTAGCTTTTCTCTCTAACATAGAACCTAAGAATATTAAAGAAGCCTCAACTGATGACTACTGGATTCTTGCCATGCAAGAAGAACTAAATCAATTTAAACGAAACGAAGTTTGGGAACTTGTTCCTAGACCTAGTGATCAATCAGTCATCGGTACTAAATGGGTTTTAAAAAATAAAGCAGATGAACTAGGACATATAACCAGGAATAAAGCTAGATTAGTTGCACAAGGATATAATCAAGAAGAGGGAATTGATTACGAAGAAACGTTTGCTCCAGTCGCCCGACTTGAAGAAATACGAATCTTATTGGCTTTCCCGTGTTTTCATAATTTTAAACTTTATCAAATGGATGTTAAAAGTGCATTTTTAAATGGATACATAAAAGAAAATGTTTTTGTTGAACAACCACCTATTTTTAATCATGAAAAATTTCCGGATCATGTTTATAAACTCAAAAAGGCGTTATATGGTTTAAAACTACCACCACGTGCTTGGTATGATCGTCTTAAAAGCTATTTATTAGAATCTGGTTTTGAAATTGGTAAAGTAGATCAAAAGCTTTTTATTAAGAAAACTAATAAAGATATTTTAATAATTCAAATATATGTTGATGATATCATTTTTGGCTCGAAAAATGAAAAACTATGTCAGGAATTTTCGACTATAATGACAAGTGAATTTGAAATGTCTCATATGGGAGAATTGTCATATTTTCTTGGATTACAAATTAAACAAATTGAAAATGGAATTTTTATTAATCAAGAAAAATATTGTTATAATTTAATTAAATGATTCGGTTTGGAAAACACTGCTGCCAAACCAACTCCTATGAGCACAACGATTCATCTCGATAGAGATGAGGATGGCAAAAGTGTCGATCAGAAACTATATCGTAGTATGATTGGATCTTTACTATATTTGACAACAAGTCGACCCGATATTATGATGAGTGTTTGTTTATGTGCTCGATCTCAAGCAAATCCCAAAGAATCACATATGCGAGCAGTTAAACGTATTATTCGTTATCTAACTAAAACAAAAGATTTCAGGCTATTCTATCCAAAAGAATGTCCTTTCGAATTAGTTTCCTATAGTGATGCTGATTTTGGAGGAAGTCGGACAGATCGAAAAAGTACGAGCAGAACGTGTCATTTTGTTGGACGTTCCTTAGTCTCTTGGTTTAGTAAGAAACAAAACTGTGTTTCCTTATCAACGTGTGAAGCAGAATATATATCTGCTGCTTTGGCATGTGCACAAGTCGTATACATGCAACAAACACTACCAGATTTTAATTGTCATCTTGAAAAATCTATAATTTATTGTGATAATACTACTGCAATAAATCTTTCTAAAAATCTGGTCAATCACTCATGAACAAAACACATTGATATTCGTCATCACTTTCTTCGTGATTGTTTGGAAAAAGGATTAATAAATTTAGAATTTATTAATACTGAAAATCAAATTGCTGACATTTTTACTAAACCGCTAAATGAAAATATTTTTATAAAACTTAGACGTGATTTAGGAATAATGTCTTTAAAAGATTTATAAATAAAAATATGCAAAAATATTGAAAAACAAAAATTGTTTTATATCTGACCAAAGCGGAACTCAAACTCATGACCTCTGACTTGCTTGTTAAATGTTGTGTTATAGCTACTTGAGCTATGGGTGTTTCTTGTCTCAGTTTTCTTTAAAGTTTGTTTTATTTGTTTTGTTTTCAGATAATCTATTTTTAGTTCTAAACTTATAAATCATACATTTACAAACAGTTTTATTGTTAAACTTTTGTGATTATATTTAAAATTAGTTCCTATCCACTAATTTTTCAGCAAACAGATGTTTATATATACTATGCTTATCTTTCAAAACATATACTAAGAAAATTTTAAAAACAAAACTTGAAAAATGTCTTCAAACAATGACTACTATAATTCCAAAAACTCCCATCTATCATACACATCTCCGGACAATGATGGTTCCGACCGCATTCCTGAAAATGGCCCCTATCCTACCTTTTCCATGCCTAAACGTATCCTTGACTTCTCTTCTCTGGATAAAGACCCTCGACATGGGTGGAAACCATGGGAAGACTCCTATACAGGCTATACACCTGAAAAGAAAAAAGGGAAGAATGCAATGGTAATATCTCCATCAACCAAACAAAAAATTGATGAAATACATCACTACCAACAACAACAAATGAATATGCAACGGGAACTCTACTATGAACAAAAAGTCACGGCAAGACGTTTAAGTTTTGTGGAAAAGATTGCCATGAAAGTTTGTTCATTAAAGAAGGATGATGTTACTGAACCTACTTATAGACCCTCATCCTCTTCAAACCCTGTTCAAACTTCAATAGCTCCAAGATGGTCACCTATAGAAGATGTTACGTCTCCAAACTCATGGGAACGTAGATTTTACCGAACGACGGCTAAAATTTTCTATATATATATATGTTGTTGTTTTCAATAAAGATTTATAAATATAATGCAATAATAAAATAATTTATATTTCTATAGTTTTTATTGAAAAACAGCAAAAATGTGCATTTCTAACAGGGTCGGTCGATTGAATATCTGAGTCGGTCAGCCGAACCAATCCCGAAAGTTTCAACTACACATTTTTAACATGATCGGTCGACCGAATGACCTGAGTCGGTCAGCCGAACCCATCCCGAAAGTTTCCGCTAGTCTCAAATAAACAGATCGGTCAGCCGACCCAGCCTTTTCGGTCGACCGAACGTGTATTCTGCCTACCTTTTACTTCAGATGTATACCCCATCCTTTCACCTTTCCAACTTACCTCTTCACTTTTTCTTTCCCAAATTCAGTTATTAACCTAGCCCCCATTAAAATTCTCCCAAATTTTTAATCTTTTCTTCAAAAACAATGGCTCCCAAGAAGAAATCAAAGACTATCGGTGGCTCATCTTCATCAACTCCCGTAGATACTCAAATCGCCTCATGGCTTGTCAATGACGTAGCACTTCAAAGATGGATACAACTTCAAGATGCCAAAATCTTTGAAGAATCATTTGTAAGTTATCATGATTTCGCTTCCTACGGTATTGAAAATGCCGCTATTGAGAGTGGACTCGATACATTCCTTGACCATAGGAAAGATAACTTGAAAATCAATCATATTATGGTCAAGTTATTTCTAGCAAACCTCAACCTTGTCAACCCGCCGAGAAACACTAACAATTGTGTTTGGACATCGGTTTGTGGCACTTCAATTTTCCTATCCATTGATCGAATTAACCACATTTTAGATGTTAGACCGGGTGGAATCTCATTACACGATGTAGATTGTAATATATCAAGTCGTGACCGGATAAGCCATTTATTTTTCGAAGATGATGCTACGGATTTTAGACAAACATCGTCACTTAGACCTAAAGCTAGACTTCTTCGTCGATTCATGATGAAATCTTTAGTTCCTAGAGGTGGTTCATATCATCTCGTATATCCCGAAAATTTTAAGGCATTATATGCTATTTGTAGGAAAATACGAGTTAATTGGGCACAACTTCTTATGGATGAATTTCTCTCTTTTAACCAAGGAAAGATGCTCCATATTTATTATGGAGAATACATAATGAGATTGATCAATAGCTTTGTCATCAATGCTCCAGAATCCGAAACTTCCAAAGTCCATATTTTTGATTCACGGACCATAAAGTTAATGAAATTGCCTGATGCTCCACCTCGATTCATAAGATTTGAGCAATGGAGTGATACTCCAAGAGAACAACTACGTCGTAGCTATTCTACACCTCAACCATCTACTTATGCGATGGAACATATAACCCGCCAATCCTCAATTCAGCGACCAACTCCCAGAATGAGTATGGAAGCGGCCATTGATATTTTGGCTGAAAATCAACTAGCCTTGGATGCCCGGCTACGAAAGATTGATGGCCGTTTCAAGAAAATCAAGGGCTTCTTTGTGAATTTATGGGATGCCTTATCATGTACTTCTGAAGCCGGTGCCTCTTATGTTGCTCCCGGAAAAAGACCAGCGCCAAACTTCTCTTGGTCTACTTCAGATAACACAAGTTCCGATACATCAGCAACTCGCATTCCTTACACTCAAAGACGTGGTAAGGAACCGGTTCCTCTGGAAGAAAATATTCATCCATAATTCTGGGATTTCGATGATGATGAGGAGTAATCGTATTTTTTTACAATTTAATTTCAAGAATTTCTTTATGAACAATATGTCTATTATTAGATTTTTTTTATTAAGTAAACATCATTAATATTCCTATTTTGGTTTGAATATGTAATATTTAAAAACTCAATGTTTTCTTACTTATGTTACATGTTCCATATTTTTTATTACATCTAGTAAGTATTCCTTTTTGTCGATGACTGTAACGACCCAGAATTTTGAACGAATTAAATTGAGAATATTTAATTTATTTTAAATATTTGAACGATGATTTAATTTGAATCCCCGATATAACTTGGAATTTGGCGATTAAATTTTATAATTTAATCTGTTGAAACTGGATAAAAATTTAAATCTTCAATTTAAAGCTAAAGAAAAATATTTCAAAACGCTTGTAAAATTTATATTGATAACACTGAAAATAACAGCAGCTTCAGAATTTAATTTCAGACTGTTTTGTTCAGTTCTGGAATTTATATCGTTCGTATCGATATTTAAAAGTTGCCGTCCGAGGCGCAGTCTCGGAATTCGACGAAACCGGTTCCATTGGGTCCGTAACGTTAAATTATCACCGGGTTTTAAATTTCGTATCGTTCGGAGTTGTTGGGTGAGAATACGACACAATAACGCGTTAAAAATTGTACCGAAACAAATTGAATTTAAATTTAAATTTAAAAATTTAAACTTTGGACAGCATTCCTTATCTCACGCCTAAAAGCACGCCGAGCATCATGAAAAAATCACGCAACCCATGTTCTCCTGTCTCTCCTTTTTCTTTTTTAAAATGCACGCGGCAAATCATTTCCAAAACGAGGCAGACGAAAATAGATTTTTGCAATGGCGGAGCTTTGAATCTCCAGTAATACTTCACTATTGCCTTCATTTCGAAATTCATTTTCGTTCAAATCAAAGAAAAGGCTGCTCCTTCTCTTCGTTTTCAAAATCAATCTCAAAAAGAAAAAGAAAAAAAAAACAAACGAAGCTGTGAAAATCATAATCCTCGTTCCAGAAATCATCATGGGGAATCGAGCACGTCGTCGCTCGAAGAGAAGGGATTCTCGCGATCGATTCGCGATGGTGGTAGGGCGATTTAGGCGAGGCGTGGTAGTAGGCGACGAAGTTGCAGTCGGCGTCTCCGAGATAGGGGTTCATTTGCGAAGCGGCGTGATGACAGAGGTGGGGGATTTAGCGTGCTCGAAGACATGGGCTGGTGGTCGCGATAGTGACTCTCGATCGAACGAAGAGGAGAGTTCTCGAATTCGCGTGCGAAGCTGGAGTTCGCGATGAGATTTGGGGCAAGCACGAACTTCGGCAGTATCTCGCAATGGCTCGATGTCGTTGGTGGCGGCTTCAAGACAGTCGAACTGGAAGAGGGGCTCCAGGCAGAGAGGTATTCTCGATTTAAATTTTTTCTCAGTTTCACCTAATTTATAAAATATGTATATGAAAATCAAAAGAAATATATATATAACTCTGTATTTAATTTTACAGTAAGATATTTCCTTGATTTAAATTTATATATATATATGGGGATATGTATACAGTAAAAATATATATATATATATGAATATAAACTGTAAAAGAGAAAATAATATACAAATATAAGATTTAGAAAATAGAAATTTTTAAATGATAATTTAGATTATTATAGGCATATATATTTATATAGTTTGGAATCTATATAGACCATTTTCCTATGTATATGTGAATTTTATAAAGATAATATTTTTAATAGCTTATTTTTATAAGCAGTTAGGAATAAAATAAATAAGTATATAATATTTTGAAAACTACAGAAGTTTATAATATATAAAAGAATTTTTATACAAAGAAATTTATATAAGCAAAATGTTTGGAATATTTATGTAAATGAGATTTTGGTTTAAAGTAAAAAGGAAGTTAGGTTAAATAAAATTATTTGTTAATTAAACAATCAAAAACGAAAATTGGTTATTTCATTGGTTCGAGTGTTAATTTATTTGTATAATTATTTATACAAGGTCGGAAATGGAGAAAACAAATTGGACTGGAAATGAATTGCAAAGTAAAACGCAAAGGTGAGATCTTTCTCACTCAAAATGATTTGCAGTTATTATTGATTGATTTGTTTGGATGTGATATTAGATATAGTAGGATATATCTATATATATATAACAATATATACATATTGGCATATGTATATATTGGATTGATTGATTTCCCGCCTCGTATACCGGATGAGACCCTATTGCGCCGTTAGTAAGCGGATTATTTTTATAAAACCCATATACCGTGATATTCCACCTCGAAGTGGAATTGGTATTGTGCTAACATCTTTGGATGTAGGGAAACAGGTTGGAGGGATCCAACTGGATTCCTCACTAGTATATTATTTATTTACAGATATTGATGTATATTCTGTTATCATATTGATATATGATGTTTGTTGTTGTGATTGACTAATTGGTGCTGTTGCATCATCGGATTCAGTTTTGAAGTTTGAAAATAACGACTTTTACTTTAAAAAGGATTTTAAAGTGATTTTTGAAAGTAGACGTTTTATTGAATTTTTGAATTGATTTATTTCAAATAAATAGACGTTAAAATATTAAAGTTATAGAAGTTAAGATTTTTGGTGAAATAAAATCAAAGTGTGATTCTTGAAATAAAAGTTAAGAAATTTATGAAATGGTTTAAGTTGGGATTTTTGAATAACTATAAACGATTTGTATAAAAAGATTTATACAAATTTATATTTATAAATCAAATGTTGGAATTATAAAACGAGTTTTTATAAGTGTTAAAATGAAGTATAAATTGGATTTCGGCATTTTAATTAAGATTTTTGAATGGTTAATAGATGAGATTTATAAATAGTATAAAAGTAGTTCGGTTATGGTTGAAAATAAGGTTATAAATGAAATCTTATAAGTAATAAGATTTAAAATCTGTGAAGTTTAAAAGAACGATTTCTTTTAAAATAAATGAATTGTAAGTTATTAACTTATAAGATGGACCTTTGGTATATACATTGAGTTATAAATTGAATAGGTCATTAAAGAAGATTTATAAATCGAATTGTTAATAAAGGAGATTTATTAAATTGAAGTTGTTAGAAAATAGAAATAGAATTTATAAACGTTGTTTTATAAATTCGAAATCAATTGGATTTGATAAATTAAATATAGAAGGTTGTTAAAGGAGATATATTCGTGATTTTGGATAGCGAATTATTATTGAAATAAAATATGTAGAAAGATTGAAATTGGGTTAAGTGAATTATATTCACGATTTTGGACAGTGAATATATTTTTAAGTAAAATGGATTTATTTTTGAAGAAGTGATATTAAAAATGAAGTTAAACATTTTAAAGATGTTTTAAAATGTGTTAAATATCGAAATCATAGATTTCAACATTTATTGTTGAAATAGACGTTTTCGAGGAATAAGGAAATGGTGGACTATAACACTGTTGTTATAGTAAATGATTTCCAAAAGGAAATGTTTTATATAGTATTGGGATTTATATATCTATCTTAATTCCGAATCCCTATACTATTGATTTCGAGTCGTCGTAACGATGTTTTACGCAACATTCGTTTTGACTCAAATAGATGTTAAAATTAATGATTTCCTGAAAGAATGAATTTATACTTAAATTTGATTTAAGTATATAGAATATTTTCCAAGTGTTGAAAATAAATGATTTGTGAAATACTTATTATTAAATAAGTAGGGAAATGCATTCCCAAAAATGAAATGAACGTTTTGAGAATTTATCTTCTTAAAGATAAATTGAAAATGAATATTGGAATCGATTGAAAATCGTATATCAGTAGGTATTTTGAAATATAAATTCACTATGGAATTTATGAAGGAAAGGGAAACTGTTTAGAAAAATAAATGTTGATTTATTTTTGAAGTGTGGAAATTATATATCTAGTAAAGATATTTTTGAAGATGAAATAATTTGGAAAATTATTTGGAATCTGATGATGTTGCGCATCTTTATTGATAGTTAAATAACCGACTATCAATAATTACCTTGAATAGGTATTTGTTGTGAATTGGATGAATTTGAATGCCACACTTATTTTTGAATAAGCGCTCACTATTCGGGTTAGCCGGGAAAGGACCATGGGGTCGTATAACCCATTCCGAATATGTGATACGTCGTTATGAATTGCATTCGAAGACCGGTGTTGAAGACCGGATATTTTTGAAAACGGAAGGATTACCGTCGAGTTACTCTACATCGACTGATCTTCGGTTTAGAGGTTTTATCACCCTTAGTGACGGGAAGTACGGACGTGATTAGAAAAATTATCCGGATATGCAAGGGCTTCGTGAGAAGTGCCTTCGGTTCTGTTCGATCCCGGAACAGACTTGTATGGATTGTGTGTCTGACGTTACAATTTGAGATATAAAGCTGATTTCTTTCAAATACATTTCTGTTGGTGGCGGAGAATTTATTCTCTTAGCTTAACACCCTTCTCTGAGATGTACGAGCTCAGAGGTTATGTAGTTGAAATTTATAAACGATATATTCCCAATTTGGTAACGTGGCATACTGAGTGTTGCTGTGAAATGATCAGTGTTTGATCATTTGTTTGATCTTATATCTTTGTGATCATAGGTTGATCATTTGTTTGACCCGAAGCATGGCTTTGTAGAAAGCGTAGCTTTGTGGACGAGACTTCGTCGAGCCTCAAACCCCAGAAATGGTCGAAACAGGAAGGATGCAACAAGGTTCTAGGGAGTAGCGCCCCTTAGTGTATGTCATTCCTTCTGGATAAAGGTGGTATCATGGTATGGAGCCCAGATACTTAACCTCTGTGGTTACTGCAAGTTTATTACTTTGTGGTTGTTGCGAATCGGGGATCCTCGGGAAGATCGGTGATGATCGGGGGATGACATACGCGTGTCAGTAGTTACCTATTTTTGCAGAGGTAACCCAACCTTTTGTTGGCAGAGATCCGGTTAGGTTCTCGGGTCGTCTATTCCAGGGACGTACCCATCGTGGATAGGAAGTTCCTTAGCCTGACCATTTGTTGGAAATCCAAAGAAACAATACGAGCCTCGTACGGTATTAGTTGTAGAACCTATCATTCACTTATGGTGGCGCCCCACTGTTTGGATGGTAGCTATAGTAGGCATACGATACTGGTCGTATGTTGGCTAAAATTAATATTATACTTTCGAAATGATTTCTACACTATGCACTAATAATAATATAAAAAAGAATTTGATTTTCCGTAGTAAGCATCTTTGACTATCATAAGAAGAAATCTCCTCCAATTCTGCGTTTGCATTGTGTGTGTGGTTGGAGGTCTTATGGTAGTTTCATTTTCCAAAAGCATTGCGAATTGATTTTAAAAAATTTTCTGTTGTTTATTTTAAAGATAAATAACTGTTTTACGATCTCACACCAGTCACCATGACTGACTCGGAGTTTATTGTTTCCCTTCTAAACTCTGGGTGCCCACCAAATTTCCACACGGGCAGTCTAGAGTTATGTTATCAGGATATTCTGGATATTCTGGAGCTTTGGAGATAAGCTGGATGGCGAGACGTAGTATTTGTATCTGATAGTATTTATTCCGCTGTGTATTCTGTATGAGGACAAGTTTATATAACTGTCCATTGTTGTATATTGACTCTGATTGATGTATGTATAAACTGATATAGTTCTTTGTTTTAAAAGACTAGTGTTTATCTATTATATATTGTTCTGCTGCGATGTGTAAGATTCTGATATTGTTTTCTGTTTCTATTGTTGTTCTGTTGTTCTTTTCTTCTTCTACCTTTTTCTTCTTTTTAAAACCATAACTTTTCGGGTTTCCGGCATTCGATGGCTCGGCAGTCGATAAAGTGAGTATCGATGTCGAATTTTCGAAAGTCGAAAATTCTCGGGATGTTACAAGTGGTATCAGAGCATATGGTTAAGCGACAACCCTGCTCTGTTGGGTGTTACTCATTAGAAATCGAGTCAGTAATACTCTAGAATGAGTTGAGTGTAATAATAGATACGAGTGCGTATTTGTTAGTGAATATAAAAATGTTTTATATTGTGTTTGCTTATCCGTTGAGATGTTTGTGAATTTTGGTCGGTATGTTGGACGCCATATTATCGATAGGGATTTCTAAACACTTAAACGAGGCAAGACGACATAGTATTGTTTTAATATAGGGTGAATGAAATAATTTTACCCAAAACTATTTTTTGTATAGAAAAGAAATAATTTTCTGTAAATTATTACAGTATATGGTTGCATGGTTGTTAGGAAAGTGATAATATTGAAATGTTATCATTGTTATATGAAATGGAATGAGAAATTAAAATAATAACCAAAGATTGAAGATAAATTCAATTAACAAATGAAATTTATAAATGCGAATTGAAGCATAAGGAAATGAATTCATATACAAATGAAATTTGAGAATATAAATTATAAATGTGATTTGTAATTTGAAACGGGATTCCAGAGAAGTATTTGGAAATGTTTTGAAAAGAATTTGAAAATTTTGGGGATTTGGAAAGTTTAAATTCTTGTTTGATTTGAAAATGAATTTCAAAGGATTTTGGAAAAATGTTTTGAAGGAATGAAAAGCTCTAAACTCTTTTCGGTCGCTGGAAAATAATTCCGATGATGATCGCGACATCACCAGTGTTCATTTTCGGGTTTCCAAAAGAGGAATTGCTGCCAAATTATTTTAAATGGAAGTTGTTTGAAAAAAAAAATTGGAGTTTTGTTTTGGAGATTCAAAAGATAATTTGATTTGTTTTCAAAAATGATTTTTGAAAAGGTTGAAAAGACTCTGGAATTGAGTATTGAATTATGAAAATAAAATTGTGAATGAATGAATCAATTTGCAATTGCAAGTACATGAATGTAAATTGAATTGGAATTAGAAATTCAGTATAATATAAGTGGTGATAAACCAAAATAGTGAATTGAAAACAAATTTTGGGAATGAACAAAAGGATAAAACTGGAATTGAAACTGAATATTGAAAACAAATTTGAGTAAAGAGAATTAGAATTTGTAATGAATTAGTAATTGGAACTAATTTAAAATAAAGCTATGAATCAGTTGTGAATGAAAAAAAATAGTTGATAAAATTCAATATTCAGAAGTTAAATTGAATCCAAATTAGATTGGAATTGTGAATTAAAAATTCAAATCAATGTGAAATGTAAAATGGAATGAAAATGAATATATATAACTTCAACATGAAGTAAAAAAAATGATATAAGTAGTTTATATTGAAAATTTTGTAATAGAATTTGCAAAATGGTTTGAATGTGTAACTAGATATTATGGCTAGTAGGACATACAGGTGTTATAAAAGGAATTGGAATTTTGATTTCGAAGATAATTTGAATTGCTCGACAAAAGGTAAGTATTTGAATTATAATATGAGTTTTTGATGATTTCTTGTCTAGCCGCTTGGCTTTTTCTTTTTCTTTTTGAAATCTGAGAGTCCGTAGGGACATTTTGTAGTCGTACCGTATTAGCCGCGCAAAGGAGACGCTGGCAAAATTTTTTGGAAATTTCGAGTGTTAGAAAATATTTGAGAAAATTTTGAAAGTTTAAATTTGAATTTGAATTTAAATTTGAATTGAAAGTAAACAATGTTGTTTTAAACTTATAATTGAAGTTGGAAAGCTAGTTGAATTGATAAAGAATCTTTAGTAGGAAGATTTGTTTTGATAAATTGATAAAACTATTAGATTGAGAAAATAGTAGACGAGTTAGGGATCATTTTTCTTAACTTGTAATTTCGGGACGAAATTCTTTTAAGGAGGGAAGTCTGTAACGACCCAGAATTTTGAACGAATTAAATTGAGAATATTTAATTTATTTTAAATATTTGAACGATGATTTAATTTGAATCCCGATATAACTTGGAATTTGGCGATTAAATTTTATAATTTAATCTATTGAAACTGGATAAAAATTTAAATCTTCAATTGAAAGCTAAAGAAAAATATTTCAAAACGCTTGTAAAATTTATATTGATAACACTGAAAATAACAGCAGCTTCAGAATTTAATTTCAGACTGTTTTGTTCAGTTCTGGAATTTATATCGTTCGTATCGATATTTAAAAGTTGCCGTCCGAGGCGCAGTCTTGGAATTCGACGAAAGCGGTTCCATTGAGTCCGTAACGTTAAATTATCACCGGGTTTTAAATTTTGTATCGTTCGGAGTTGTTGGGTGAGAATACGACACAATAACGCGTTAAAAATTGTACCGAAACAAATTGAATTTAAATTTAAATTTAAAAATTTAAACTTTGGACAGCATTCCTTATCTCATGCCTAAAAGCACGCCGAGCATCACGAAAAAATCACGCAACCCTTGTTCTCCTGTCTCTCCTTTTTTTTTTTAAAAAGCACGCGACAAATCATTTCCAAAACGAGGCAGACGAAAATAGATTTTTGCAATGGCAGAGCTTTGAATCTCCAGTAATACTTCACTATTGCCTTCATTTCAAAATTCATTTTCGTTCAAATCAAAGAAAAGGCTGCTCCTTCTCTTCGTTTTCAAAATCAATCTCAAAAAGAAAAAGAAAAAAAAAACGAAGCTGTGAAAATCATAATCCTCGTTCCAGAAATCATCGTGGGGAATCGAGCACGTCGTCGCTCGAAGAGAAGGGATTCTCGCGATCGATTCGCGATGGTGGTAGGGCGATTTAGGCGAGGCGTGGTAGCAGGCGACGAAGTTGCAGTCGGCGTCTCATAGATAGGGGTTCATTTGCGAAGCAGCGTGAAGACAGAGGTGGGGGATTTAGCATGCTCGAAGACATGGGCTGGTGGTCGCGATAGTGACTCTCGATCGAACGAAGAGGAGAGTTCTCGAATTCGCGTGCGAAGCTGGAGTTCGCGATGAGATTGGGGCAAGCACGAACTTCGGCAGTATCTCGCGATGGCTCGATGTGGTTGGTGGCGGCTTCAAGACAGTCGAACTGGAAGAGGGGCTCCAGGCAGAGAGGTATTCTCGATTTAAAATTTTTCTCAGTTTCACCTAATTTATAAAATATGTATATGAAAATCAAAAGAAATATATATATAACTCTGTATTTAATTTTACAGTAAGATCTTTCCTTGATTTAAATTTATATATATATGTGGGGATATGTATACAGTAAAAATATATATATATATATGAATATAAACTGTAAAAGAGAAAATAATATACAAATATAAGATTTAGAAAATAGAAATTTTTAAATGATAATTTAGATTATTATAGGCATATATATTTATATAGTTTGGAATCTATATAGACCATTTTCCTATGTATATGTGAATTTTATAAAGATAAGATTTTTAATAGCTTATTTTTATAAGCAGTTAGGAATAAAATAAATAAGTATATAATATTTTGAAAACTACAGAAGTTTATAATATATAAAAGAATTTTTATACAAAGAAATTTATATAAGCAAAATGTTTGGAATATTTATGTAAATGAGATTTTGGTTTAAAGTAAAAAGGAAGTTAGGTTAAATAAAATTATTTGTTAATTAAACAATCAAAAACGAAAATTGGTTATTTCATTGGTTCGAGTGTTAATTTATTTGTATAATTATTTATACAAGGTCGGAAATGGAGAAAACAAATTAGACTGGAAATGAATTGCAAAGTAAAACGCAAAGGTGAGATCTTTCTCACTCAAAATGATTTGCAGTTATTATTGATTGATTTGTTTGGATGTGATATTAGATATAGTAGGATATATCTATATATATATAGCAATATATACATATTGGCATATGTATATATTGGATTGATTGATTTCCCGCCTCGTATAGCGGATGAGACCCTATTGCGCCGTTAGTAAGCGGATTATTTTTATAAAACCCATATACCGCGATATTCCACCTCGAAGTGGAATTGGTATTGTGCTAACATCTTTGGATGCAGGGAAACAGGTTGGAGGGATCCAACTGGATTCCTCACTAGTATATTATTTATTTACAGATATTGATGTATATTATGTTATCATATTGATATATGATGTTTGTTGTTGTGATTGACTAATTGGTGCTGTTGCATCATCGGATTCAGTTTTGAAGTTTGAAACTAATGACTTTTACTTTAAAAAGGATTTTAAAGTGATTTTTGAAAGTAGACGTTTTATTGAATTTTTGAATTGATTTATTTCAAATAAATAGACGTTAAAATATTAAAGTTATAGAAGTTAAGATTTTTGGTGAAATAAAATCAAAGTGTGATTCTTGAAATAAAAGTTAAGAAATTTATGAAATGGTTTAAGTTGGGATTTTTGAATAACTATAAACGATTTGTATAAAAAGATTTATACAAATTTATATTTATAAATCAAATTTTGGAATTATAAAACGAGTTTTTATAAGTGTTAAAATGAAGTATAAATTGGATTTCGGCATTTTAATTAAGATTTTTGAACAAGTAAGAATGGTTAATAGATGAGATTTATAAATAGTATAAAAGTAGTTCGGTTATGGTTGAAAATAAGGTTATAAATGAAATCTTATAAGTAATAAGATTTAAAATCTGTGAAGTTTAAAAGAACGATTTCTTTTAAAATAAATGAATTGTAAGTTATTAACTTATAAGATGGACCTTTGGTATATACATTGAGTTATAAATTGAATAGGTCATTAAAGAAGATTTATAAATCGAATTGTTAATAAAGGAGATTTATTAAATTGAAGTTGTTAGAAAATAGAAATAGAATTTATAAACGTTGTTTTATAAATTCGAAATCAATTGGATTTGATAAATTAAATATAGAAGGTTGTTAAAGGAGATATATTCGCGATTTTGGATAGCGAATTATTATTGAAATAAAATATGTAGAAAGATTGAAATTGGGTTAAGTGAATTATATTCACGATTTTGGACAGTGAATATATTTTTAAGTAAAATGGATTTATTTTTGAAGAAGTGATATTAAAAATGAAGTTAAACATTTTAAAGATGTTTTAAAATGTGTTAAATATCGAAATCATAGATTTCAACATTTATTGTTGAAATAGACATTTTCGAGGAATAAGGAAATGGTGGACTATAACACTGTTGTTATATTAAATGATTTCCAAAAGGAAATGTTTTATATAGTATTGGGATTTATATATCTATCTTAATTCCGAATCCCTATACTATTGATTTCGAGTCGTCGTAACGATGTTTTACGCAACATTCGTTTTGACTCAAATAGATGTTAAAATTAATGATTTCCTGAAAGAATGAATTTATACTTAAATTTGATTTAAGTATATAGAATATTTTCCAAGTGTTGAAAATAAATGATTTGTGAAATACTTATTATTAAATAAGTAGGGAAATGCATTCCCAAAAATGAAATGAACGTTTTGAGAATTTATCTTCTTAAAGATAAATTGAAAATGAATATTGGAATCGATTGAAAATCATATATCAGTAGATATTTTGAAATATAAATTCACTATGGAATTTATGAAGGAAAGGGAAACTGTTTAGAAAAATAAACGTTGATTTATTTTTAAAGTGTGGAAATTATATATCTAGTAAAGATATTTTTGAAGATGAAATAATTTGGAAAATTATTTGGAATCTGATGATGTTGTGCATCTTTATTGATAGTTAAATAACTGA
The DNA here is from genome assembly GCA_030737815.1 of Allium fistulosum. Classification (NCBI taxonomy): domain Eukaryota; kingdom Viridiplantae; phylum Streptophyta; class Magnoliopsida; order Asparagales; family Amaryllidaceae; genus Allium; species Allium fistulosum. Next base: position 413,736,524 of record CM060907.1, on the reverse strand, counting down.
CTATCAATAATTACCTTGAATAGGTATTTGTTGTGAATTGGATGAATTTGAATGCCACACTTATTTTTGAATAAGCGCTCACTATTCGGGTTAGCCGGGAAAGGACCATAGGGTCGTATAACCCATTCCGAATATGTGATACGTCGTTATGAATTGCATTCGAAGACCGGTGTTGAAGACCGGATATTTTTGAAAACGGAAGGATTACCGTCAAGTTACTCTACATCGACTGATCTTCGGTTTAGAGGTTTTATCACACTTAGTGACGGGAAGTCCGGACATGATTATAAAAATTATCCGGATATGCAAGGGCTTCGTGAGAAGTGCCTTCGGTTCTGTTCGATCCCGGAACAGACTTGTATGGATTGTGTGTCTGACGTTACAATTTGAGATATAAAGCTGATTTCTTTCAAATACATTTCTGTTGGTGGTGGAGAATTTATTCTCTTAGCTTAACACCCTTCTCTGAGACGTACGAGCTCAGAGGTTATGTAGTTGAAATTTATCAGCGATATATTCCCAATTTGGTAACGTGGCATACTGAGTGTTGCTGTGAAATGATCAGTGTTTGATCATTTGCGATATGATCATTTGTTTGATCTTATATCTTTGTGATCATAGGTTGATCATTTGTTTGACCCGAAGCATGGCTTTGTAAAAAGCATAGCTTTGTGGATGAGACTTCGTCGAGCCTCACACCCCGGAAATGGTCGAAACATGAAGGATGCAGCAAGGTTCTAGGGAGTAGCGCCCCTTAGTGTATGTCATTCCTTCTGGATAAAGGTGGTATCATGGTATGGAGCCCAGATACTTAACCTCTGTGATTACTGCAAGTTTATTACTTTGTGGTTGTTGCGAATCGGGGATCCTCGGGAAGATCGGTGACGATCGGGGGATGACATACGCGTGTCAGTAGTTACCTATTTTTGCAGAGGTAACCCGGCCTTGTGTTGGCAGAGATTCGGTTAGGTTCTCGGGTCGTCTATTCCAGGGACGTACCCATCGTGGATAGGAAGTTCCTTAGCCTGACCATTTGTTGGAAATCCAAAGAAACAATACGAGCCTCGTACGGTATTAGTTGTAGAACCTATCATTCACTTATGGTGGCGCCCCACTGTTTGGATGGTAGCTATAGTAGGCATACGATACTGGTCGTATGTTGGCTAAGATTAATATTATACTTTCGAAATGATTTCTACACTATGCACTAATAATAATATCAAAAAGAATTTGATTTTGCATAGTAAGCATCTTTGACTATCATAAGAAGAAATCTCCTCCAATTCTGCGTTTGCATTGTGTGTGTGGTGGGAGGTCTTATGGTAGTTTCATTTTCCAAAAGCATTGCGAATTGATTTTAAAAAAATTTCTGTTGTTTATTTTAAAGATAAATAACTGTTTTACGATCTCACACCAGTCACCATGACTGACTCGGCGTTTATTGTTTCCCTTCTAAACTCTGGGTGCCCACCAAATTTCCACACGGGCAGTCTAGACTTATGTTATCAGGATATTCTGGATATTCTGGAGCTTTGGAGATAAGCTGGATGGCGAGACGTAGTATTTGTATCTGATAGTATTTATTCCGCTGTGTATTCTGTATGAGGATGAGTTTATATAACTGTCCATTGTTGTATATTGACTCTGATTGATGTATGTATAAACTAATATAGTTCTTTGTTTTAAAAGACTAGTGTTTATCTATTATATATTGTTCCGCTGCGATGTGTAAGATTCTGATATTGTTTTCTGTTTCTATTGTTGTTCTGTTGTTTTTTCTTCTTCTTCTACCTTTTTCTTCTTTTTAAAACCATAACTTTTCGGGTTTCCGGCATTCGATGGCTCGGCAGTCGATAAAGTGAGTATCGATGTCGAATTTTCGAAAGTCGAAAATTCTCGGGATGTTACAATGACAAAGGGGGAGAAATATATGAAAGCTAACAAATTTTTTGCAGAAAAGTTGCCATATATTCAGGGGGAGAATTATAATATATATGTAAATACTACTTCGTCATATAAGTATTGTCATCAATCAAAAAGGGGGAGAATGTTGATTCATGAGTTTTGATTCATGACACAAGCTTCAGAGATCATACGACGAGAATACTATACGAAAGCGACAAAAAGAATAAGTATATAATATACACTACAAAGGAGACAAGACTACAATCTGGAGATTAGTATGAATATTTTAATGTATTGAGTTTTAGAATATTGTTAAAATCATTCCTCAAGTAGTCACACACACACACAAATTGATTTATATTAAGTTATACATAAATTAGTGTGTACTGTGCAATTGACAACAGGTCGGCTGACCGACCAGAAACCTCGGTCGACCGACTCTGTGTCAAGTGCACAGATATACATTGTTTTGTGTACTATTTTGAAACTCAGTTGACCGGCCAGTTTTCTTAGTCAACCGACCTGAACATAACAGCTAGTTTTCTGAAGAGTTGCGATCGTTCATGAAGAGCAATGTCCTTCAATCCAAGAGATACGGACACAACTTTTGATTGAAACTCTTCATGAAAGATTGTAACTATTCTACAACTATATAAACATGTTCAATTCACTTCTACAACAACGGATTCTTGTTTATAATTCTGAAATCTATTCTCTATTTATTTCTGCAAATAAAATCGTTCATTCTTATTTAATATCTCTAGAATCCTTGAATTAATTCATATACTTCGATTCTACGTGATTATCTTCCTTCTAAATCTTCACACAAATATATACTCTTGAGGATTTGATTATAGGAAAGCTGTACAATCAAAAGACAATCATTGTTATTCAGAACACACTCGTTAACAAATTATTTGTATTAAGTTGAAGTCCTCTTCGGCTGTTGAGGCGGAAAAATTCCTGTTCGGCTGCTCAGGTGTCGTATACCTATTCCTCCGGGTTAAGTGAGGGGTTTAGTTTAAATCCAGAGGGTATTCTGGGACTGGACGTAAAACGGGAAGTTCGAACCAGTATAAAAATTCCTGGTGTGCTTACTTTAATTTTTATTTTACTACTATTATCAGTTTCCGCATTTATATATCATATTACACGATCCTTAGTACTGCACGTACACTTTCAAAGAATACTGATGATGACACAAATACGCACACTGATACGAATATGAGAAAATCAAAAGATGTTGCGACCAAATTGGACATTGACGAGGCAAGAGCAAGGCACGATGGACACGAGTTCGACGGATAAGCTGATAACAGAAATTGATGAAAACAAATCAAATCAGTTTTGACATAAACTGAATATAATATATATATATATTATATTATTATTATTATTTTCTAAAAACCAATATAAATTTTAAAACGTAGCATATTGAAAATCAAAAAACTATACCTCTTAAAACCAAAATATATATATAATATACTGTAAAATCTGTAGTCATTTTGAATCAAGGCACCTACATATAATATATAATAAAGCATAATTTCAGGCAGACATGTTCCTTTTATAGTATACGAACTATAACATTTACACACGAAACAGTAAACTCATACTTAAATAATTATTTATCAGGTTATGAACCTTTTCGCAACACAAATATATGTATACATTTTAAACATAAATATTATATCAACAATAAATCATACACGGAAACCATATTACTAATATATGCTTATATGTCAAATAGACTCAACACAACAATACTATAATACAAATATAAATTTTCTTTCGGCCGAGCATATATCTATACGTTTAGAAATTTATGCATAAAATATTATAAAGTAGAATACGCAAGATGACTTTACCATTTATAACACAAAATAGCCGAGCAAACTACAGGCTTAGACTTTAGAGGACACGCAATTTTTTTTGTACGCTACTATGTATATTATAATACATATATTTTATGTAATCCAACTTGTTTATATTTTATATACATAAACTTATAAATTAAGATACACTGTGACGACCCGGAATTTTTAGATATTTGAAATTTGAATATTTAATTGATTTTAAATATTCAAATGTGGATTTGTTACGTGAATTTCAAATATCACTATTTAATGGACAATTTAATCATTTAATTTAAATTTCTGGGAATTGGGTAAAATGCTAAATCGGCAATTTTAAGCCAGTTAAAAATAGTTTGAAGGCTTATAAAATTCATATTAATAATACTGAAGGTGATAGAACTTTTAAATTTGAATTTAAAGGCGTTTTGTTCAGTTTTAAAAATATATCGTTTAAATCGATATTTAAAAATAGCCTTCCAGGACACAGTCTTGGAATTCGACGAAACTAGTTCCATTGGATCCGTAATATTGTATTATTATCGGATTTCAAATTTCGGAGCGTTTGGAGTTGTTGTGTGATCGTACGATATATAAACGCGTTGAAATCTATATCGAAAATTTAATATAATAACTGAGTCCAAAAAGCTATCTTCTCCATACGATCGAATTAGGACTCAAAACCTTTTCCATTGTGTTCAGAATAGGGGTATAACATTACGAACGCCTAGCGGCATGCCTCGTTAGGGGTTCGGGATTGGAAGTTGCGTTCATTAAGATAATTTGAAATTCAATTTAAATTATATATTTATATTCTTTTACAAGCAACTTTCACCAACCGACATTCTATTACATCAGAGTCTAGTCTTAGCCGACAAAGCACTGTACCCAAACCCCTCATTCATGCTTTTATTCACGTCTTTCCCCTCTTTCATTCCATTAGATATTTCAAAAATTCATTTTTAAAATGAAATTTTTTTCCGTTCAATCAAAGATAAATGGCCGAAAGAGAATATTTATCTAATTCATCACGACAATTCTTTCATTCCCCGGTTCGAAACAAAATCGAGCCTTTCTCCTTCCATCATTCAATTCGAACAACGGAAACAAATTCATTCGAAAAATGGAACAGGGACTTCAATCTCGGCATCAGGGGAGTTGAGCGCGCGATGTTGTCTGTCAGTCGCGATGGTGGTCTCGATCGTCTCGCGCCTGTTCGACTCTGATATGGGGGCGAATGAAGCAGCGTTGCTAGGTGGGGGCACGTCAGTGTTGATGGGGGTTGGTCGTTCGAGGAGGGTTTTGGAATCGAGATGCTTGGAAGAGGCAGCGCTGCTACCTGGTTTTGGGGGATAGTCGTGGTTCGTCGGCGACGTGATGGGTTAGCAGCTTCTCGTCTCTCCTTTTATTTGCTTTGAATTTTAGTTGTTTCTAAAAAAAAAGGAAGAGAAATATACTTTGCTATGAACTGTTTATACAAAGGAAAATGGATATAATGATAGATAAGTATATGTATAAAAGCACATACCTGGTTTAATTTATATATAAGGTGTGAATAGGAAGTAAGTGGTTCAAAATGCTGAAAGTTTTATATAGAATTAGATTTTGAAATCTATATAGTTTTATAGCATATTTGTAGTGCATAAAGAAAATATATATATATATACACACATATAACTCAGTAATTGTTTTACTATAGGGTATTCCTTTGTATTTTATTTTATTAAATCATACACATTCATATATAGGAAAAAAATAATATATTACAGTAAAGAAAAACTATTTCTGTATATATGTGTGTATAGGTTAGAAATAATGGATTTACTGATTTATTTGTTCAATTAACTTATTTAATTTATTTACTAAAAGATTTTTAAGAAAGAAAATTTTTAGTTAAAATAAAATTATTAGACAATTAATTTATAAAATGGCAATTCATTGTTTGATTAATTCAGATATTAATAAATCATATAATGTTGTACAAGGTCTAAAACTATGAAGAAACAAGTCAAGATTTGGATTGGAATTTCAAACATCAAAGGTGAGTTAATCTCACTCATCTGGTTGCTATTTAAATTTAAATAGATAAATTTAAATAATTGATTGAATGATTGAATTGGTTTGATGTGTTATATTTTATATATAGTAGTATATATAGTATATATTGGAGTTGATATTCCCGCATTATATAGCGGATGAGACCCTATTCGTCGCATAATAGCGGATGATAATATTTAAAACCCATATACCGCGATATTCCACCTCGAAGTGGAATTGGTATTGTGCTAACATCTGTGGATGCATGGAAAACAGGTTGGAGGGATCCAACTGGATTCCTCAAAATTATTTAGATTGTTTTATGTTCTGTGTTATGAACATTGGATATTCTGTGGTGAATTATATTGATAATTGGAATATTGTTATGGTTTGCTTGAATATTTGGTACCCTAAATTACCAAAATATCTAGAAGTGGATTTTGAAAGGAAAATAAGGAATGGACTTTCAAGTAAACTAATTTTAAAGAATTTGAATAAACTTAAGAACAAATTTGGAAAAGAATAAAAGTGATTTCAAAATTCTAATAAATATGGAAAAATGGGATTTTGAATAAGCAGAGAAATAATGAATATTAAGCTTAAGCAATATTATTTAAAAGAATAAAGAATTTATTTTAATTCAAGGTTAAAATTTAATTAAAAAGAGAAAAGGGAAGAGATTTGGGAAATCTGAAATTGATATCCTCAGTTTAAAGGGATTTTTAAATCAAAATAAAGAAATGAAATTTAAAGTTAAAGGATTTTGAATTAAATGGAGTAAGTAAAGAAATTTATTAAAAGTGAAGTAAATTGGAAATCAATTTTGGGAATTGATTTAAGTGTTTAAACTGGATTTTTAAAAGAGAAGTGAGACTTTGGATTTATAAACTGGGTTTATAAAAGTGAATAAAATATATCAGTGGATATTTGGAAGAATAAATTCACGGTGGGAATTTATTAAAGAAATGGGTAAATTTATTTAAAAGTAAATAGTGGTTTATTTTGAAAAATGTGAAAGAGAAGTGTAGTTCCCTGGATAGCCAAGTATGTTTCCAAAGTAAACTTTTAAGTATAAGCTAAATTTTTAAAGTTGATTTAAAATATGTTTTAGGAAATTTATTATTCTTAAATGTTTAAACTCTAAAGTAAGTATTTTTCAAATCTATTTTAATAGTAATTATTTAAAGATGGTTTGGTATTATGTTTTAAATGATAAAAGAATCTAGTTTTATATTTTATTAAGTAGCTTTATTTTAAATATTCTTAAAGTATATCCTTGAATAAAGTATTAAAGTAGTTTAATTTAAATGTTTTAAAGAATATTTTATAATAAAGTGTTTCCAAAATTATTTTAAAAAATCTAATGTTTTTGGAACATGGTGATTTCAGTGGAAATAGGAATATTGGGAAAATTTATTCCATGAGAGAAGGACGGTTTGAAATTGTTTTCAATGGATTGAAAATGGAAATATATCTTGCGAAGATATTTTGAGGTTAATAAATAATTTGGAAAATTATTTATTGTATGATGGATGTTTGTGAATGTTATTGGATAGATAAATAAACGACTATCAATATTGGCCAATGCGTTGATCGTTTCGAAGAGACCGGGATTCGGTTTGTACGTTTTCATGGGGAAAACGAGTTTGGAGTCGAAGATGGAGCAGTGAAGTGCAAGGGCTAATCGCTACTAATCCTGAGGATGATTCCAAATGGATGTATCTTCGGTTCCGTTCGAACCCGGGACGGACTCGTATGGATGAATGCTTTCGAAACATCGTCAGGTGGACGATGGGCATTCTAAGGGATATGTTTTATAAAGGTAACGCTTAGCCTCAAGCCTCATCACCCGGGAATGACTGAAAATCAGGGGTTATGCAACAAGACTTCGTGGGTAGCCCCCACTTGAGAGTAAGGTCATACCTGTCTAGATGTCCCTTTTATTTCGGCTTAGTGGTGCGGTTGCTGATCCCAACCGTGGGGTGATTTTACTCGGAATTATCCAGTAAGGGATGGTTTCGGCCTTGTGTTGCAGGGGAGCGGTCATACTCCTCGGTACTGTGATCTAGGCCACGTACTGTGACGGGTGGTACCCCAGTGCCTAGTTATTGATGGAAATCCATTCTCCCTACGTGCCTGTACGGTTTTGATTGTGCCCAACTATTGCTGAAACGTGAGATGCAAGCATTTCAGCTAGATTCTATTTTACTTTCTATAGACAATATTATAATATCAGACGGATTTGATAAAAAGTGTTTGGCTATCGTAAGGTAAAAACGCGACATGTTTATTTGTGGCGTGGTCTTACGAGATGCTTTTGATTTCAAAGGATTTTGAAACTTTAATAATCAATTTGAGTGTGATTTTCTCACACTGGTATTCCAGACTGACTCGGGTGTTATTTTATTATAATACTCAGGTCAGACCGAGTATTATAGGATACAGGTTATGATGCTGTGGAGCTTAGGAGATGAGCTGGATGGCGAGACGTATCACACGTATATGATGTATATTCCACTGTGTTGTGTGTGTTGTGTATTTTGTATGTGGGACAAGTTATTATAACTGTACCAAATTGTGATGTTGATTATATTGTACTCTGATGTTGTATTCTGATGATGTATGTATAAACAGATATAGTTTCTTTTCTGTAAAGATCAGTTACTATCTATTATATATTGTTCCGCTGCGATTGTGAGATTCTGAAGTTGATTTTTCTATTTTCTCCTTCTACCTCTTCTTCTTCAACCCAAATGGTTCGTATTTCCGTTATTCTTGAGTTCATTAATGGAGATTAATGTCAATTTTAGGGGTACGGATTTGCGGGCTGTTACATACACGGTATTAAATAATCGATACAATATACTATAGCTTGCGTAGTTATATCCCAGAGAAAATATTTATAAACTTTATATATCAATACAAACTCAAACATACGCATATGCTAACAGTATACCAATATTTAAACAAACACTGTCATTCTTACCCATAAAGTAGCATATTAAAACTTTTAAAATAACCATAGTGTAAAAGCATATGTTTATTATAACATATACTGTAGACATGCACAGGAAGCATACTATGATTACATAATGTATATGACTAATATATATATATAAGGCAGGCAACTCTAAAAATAATATAACTATAAAATATACATAAGCAAGCACTTATATAAAAATACTTGTACCTGCTCATAAAAGATTGAAAGAAGGGCTCGGCAAAAGAAAGAGAGGAGAGGCTAGAACGTGGAGGAAGGTGAGTGGTTGTGACGGTGACTGGGTGGCTCGGAGTTGTCGCATGGAATAAGGAAAAGGAAGAAGGTCAGTCGACATGCGTGGGCAAGGAGGAGGTGGCTACAATGGCAGCTCGTTACGCACAGTCATCGCAGAGGAAAAATTTGAAGCTTGTTGCTCGGCTTCTCTGGTCTTGGCTATGGTGACGAGGCGACACAACTGGAGAGGGGAAGCGGGAAGAGAAGACGCTGCTTTGTGGCGGAGAGGGAAGATGGTGGCCGGCCCATGGTGAAGCTTGCATGATGGATCTGGGAGGGGAGTATGTGCTGGCAACATTTTTCTTTCATTTCAATTTTCAATGGAAATTAGACCAAAGGAATATCTGAACCAGCAAAAGAAATATTTGTCATTGGAAACCGGTAAAATATTTAAAGACACGCACGCGGATATAAATGCAAATAGCTGGAAAAGTAAAGGAAATTTATTGTTATGGCCAGCGATTCAAATTTTGAAAAGAAAGGAAATCCCAAAAGTCACTAATTTCGGTACCGATATGATGCATCGTTGCATTGCTTCCGTCGTGTAACGGATCTCAAAACAGACAAATGAATATATTATGGAGACTAGCACGACGAGACGATCAAAATGGTATATAGATATCTACGATACGATTGAATTTTAAAATTTCGAATTTCCGGTAGCAGAAAGTGCAGCTAAAACGCAGAAAATAAGATCGACGGAGCTATAGAAGTCCGAATTTGGAAAAACGAAAAATGACGTCTTGCTCAGAAGATGATTTACAATTTTTCTATAGAAAAATATTCAGGTTTGGAAAACATTTTGCTATCACCAAATATTAACTGATATAAATTGAAATAGAATTACACAAACAAAATAAACATTCATTTTATATGATGGAAATTTACCAGTTGCTATGTTTAAGTAGACGTATTCCAAATAATAAATTTTTATTCCAAAACTTTTATTTCTAAAATTTCACGAAAATTCAATTAATCACATTATTAAAACAGTTAAAATTTACGGGTCGTTACACTCTCCCCCACTTAAAACTTTTTGTCCCCGAAAAGGAAGGAGGCAGTAGAATAGAACCAACCAGAAAGAAAAATAAATTTGGAAAACGAAATAAAACAATTAATTTAAAACCATATAAATTTCAATTGAATTAATTAATATTCAATAATTGATTTTAAACTCAAGGAATTTCATTAAGTTAGTTTATTTTCAATTTATTGCTGTTTGTTAAAAAATTTATTTCAAACAACAATTTATTTTATTAATCCATTTATTATTCAACTAACTTAGTATTCTATTTATCTCCATTAATCATTTTATAATTAAACTTTAAGTTTATAACATTTTTTATAAGCACTCAAATTTTATTTATAAAGACATTTTATATTATATCTTATCCAATTATCTTAAACTAACAATTTCAAAGGTCATAAATTTGAATAGTCATTTATTATAATCGTATTTTAATTGACAAATTTAATTCTTCTTCATCCCAACTTATTATCAAATTCACTCCACTTAATATATCTTATCACATATATTAAATATATTTACACTTATTATAACCACTAAAATTTATTTATATATTCCTTTAACAAAATTTTATATTGTAAATTATTCAATTACATAGTTAACTAAAGGTACGTTATATTGGAATGAAATCGAATATTAACAAGCAAAAATTTTTCTCGATTCAATTATTCAGGCTTAAATATTTATTCAAAGTTTTGATTTCATCTTATAATTGAAATTATCCTCAACGTAAAGTTTAAGATTTAAATTTTCGAATAATTTCAAACCATTTAGAGATAAATAAATAAATATATATATACACACTATATATATCAAATTAAATTTAAAATCAAATATCAATATATATATATATATATGTCAAGTCATACTTTAGAATTCCAAATCAATTTAATTTCCAAAACGAAACTTTGGCAAAGCTGCAGAATAGTCTCTCCACTTTGAAACTCGAAAATGAATGTCGATGATGCGGCCGCCATCACCGAAATTATTTTCCAACGACAGAATAGGAGAGCACTGATTTAATCATTTAAAATTCTTTGGAAACAATTTATATTCGACAATACTTTAAATAATATGCATTTTAAAATTTTAAAACTAAAGTTCGAAATCATCGGAAATTTAAGGTCTTAGTTTTCATGATTTAAATTCATTTCAATGTATAAATCATGTTTATAGTTCAATTACCGATATATGAGACAAGACCAATGGTTTATAGGCTGTATATAAAATCAAATTTTTTTTTACTTCTTAACAACCAATTCAATTAACTATCAAAATTCAGAAAATTATACTTATATATATTTTATAATCATATAAAATCATCTCATTTTGAAAACAATTTTGTCAGTTTGTTCTGTTCAAGTGTTTTGGAGATCTTATCGATAGCGTTGATCAGTCGAATCGATCGGAAACCCAAATCAACATCAACAACTCAAACAATACGATATATATATACAAAACATTTTATATTATTTTACCAATACACTTCCTCGCTCGACGATACAAGAATGGATTTCAAAGCAAGGATAGAGATTCAAATTTGATTGACACAAATCAAGGAGAATTCTGATTCGAAGATAAGTTCGAAACAGAAGATAAGGTGATTAAAGGTCAAGAGAAAGGGGGATAGACTTATACAAATTTCGGGCAACCTTAACCGGGTCGATCGTGACTTCAAGAATTAGATCGATGTGGAATTCTAAGGCAAATCTACATTCGATCGCAAGGGATAGAATTCAAGCATAGCCGGAGATAGTTAGCATCGTAAACCGAGGATACAGAAATCTTCGGTAAATCAATGCCTATTGTAAATGAGTTTCACCCCCTTACAAAACATTCAAAGATTGGCGAGACCGCCGACTTATTATAGAGATTATTCGAAGTGGAGTAATGGGATACTCCGGAATCAAAAGAATGCAGATAATGAGGGACAATAATGGATTTTGAAACCGAAGGGAACGTTCCAAAATTCAAAGAAAACTGAGTCAAAGAGGAAAGGATTCAAGCTCGAACGAAAGTGATCCTGTAATTAAATTTACCATATACATCAAGTTTTGCCTAGAGCCAAAGCTCTGATACCACATGTAACGACACAGTATTTTGGACCATTCAAATCGACAATAAATCCACACATGTCGGACTTGAATAATTCAAAACAATGGATTGTAAATAAAATCTGGCAAAATTCAGCATATACAGTAAATAAAATAATCACAGATCATAGACACATAGTAATATAACAATAGTGCAGCGGAAACAAAAGAATAGTAGTTCATGAAGATACTATGTATATATATAACAGATTTAAACGAGATACAACAGAAGTCACGAATACATAGATGTCTCAATACAATAGTCAAATACAAGATCTGAATACATCACTGGAATCAACTGAACAACTGAAAGCAGGATAGATAGCTGAATCTCCAAGTGAAGCTCCAACTCCAAAGGTGAGTCTCGAATACTGTATCGCTCAGTCTGACGCGTGCGTAAAGCAAAACACAAAACAATCGAGTCATGATTAACATTCTTATATCAATAAATCCAACTCAATTGAAATAAAAACTGAAAATACAAGTAACTCAAAGGATGTTTGGGATAACCATCCTATAAGGATCCGTTAAACTATTTATATATAGTAGTGTACGCTAAGTAGATAATGCCTATAAGTAATATAAAGTATCAAAATAGCATTAAGACGTTACCATTATCTCACTTAACACATTTTATATAAGCGTCATAGTCTATACAGAACTGTAAACTCCACCGTAAACTAGTAGGCTATCAGGGAGTACTCCATAGGTATAACACGAAACAAATCGTAGTGGTCACGCATAGGGATACGAGTATGACAAGGCACATGAGGCAATACCCAAGGTAGTGAAACTACCGTTTGTCTAATCCGGACTGGTGAGAACGCATCGCTGCAACGATCGCAACACTGTGAAACAACACTCCCAATTTAAGGATGCGCACCAATCAAAAACAAGTAATGAGTAGTTTATGATGAAGTGTGTCCGCTAGAGGTAGCTAACCTCAATAGCCCGACACGGCTCCTGTTTAAGTCATTTCCAATTTGACACAAGTGTCAAGATCATCCATTATCGTTCTCTTTCTTCAAATCCAGCAACGTCATCATTCCAACCACTTCATTCTGTATCACACACCGGGTATAATAGTTATTAAAGTGGTTTTCGGTTTAGATAGAGAGTATGTCCCTAACCGATCACGGACTCTTTAATAACTACGTAATTATTACACCGATTGGTCATTTAATAAACATTCAAAATAGTTTATATTTCAAAACCAAAATATCATTGCCATTTCAAAACCATATCCATACGATATCATTTTCACTTCAAATAAATCCATTTCCAAAATCATATCACTTTCCAAAGTTATATCGCTTTCGAAATCGCAAGTCTTTTAAAATCAAAACACTTTGGAAATCAAAACCTTGAAATTCATAACACTTGTAAACATAGCTTGAAATCATAACATTTTGGAATCCATAACACTTTCCTCTTAAACAGTTTAGATATTAAAATTAGTGTATATAATAAAATAGTTTATAAAATAAAGATAGCTTATATAAATAGTTATAAGTTAAAATAGTTTATATTAAAGTAGTTTATAAATAATATAAAATAGTTTTAAATATAATTTAAAATACTTATCTATTACTTATAAAGGAAAGCAGAAACCAAATCAGTTGAATGATGCCACGTGTCCCTTTTTTCTCCCCCGTTATCTTCAACTGCAGCAGTCCACGTGTCCCTTTTTTTGCTCCGCCTGTTATCTTCAACTGCAGCAGTTTTCATTCTTCCTCAACTCCTTCTCAAATCCCGCCTGTTTTTTTCTCCCACCCCTATCGCTTCTTCCCCACTACTGCTGTTACTGTCCCCTCCAATCTTCCTTGCCGCTCCTCTTCGCAACTGTTATCCGTACGTGGCTCTCTTCGATTTGGGAATTTACCGACCCATTTTTATCCACACATCGTAGCTGCTTCTCCTTATCTTCTACTTCTACTGGCCGCCCGACTCTTTCTACCCAGTCATGTTCGCAGCGGCTTTTCGGACAGGATGAAACTGTAACGACCCGTAAATTTCAACTGTTTTAATAACGTAATTAGTTGAAATTTTGTGAAATTTTAAACGATAAAATTTTGAAATAAAATTTGATATTTGGAATACGTCTAGTTAAACATAGCAACTGGTAAATTTTCGTCCGAAAATATGAAAGTTTATTTCGCGCGTAAATTCACTTCAATTTAATCAGTTAAAAAGTAATGAAAATAAAATGTTTTCGAAACCTAAATATTTTTACATAGAAAAATTCTAAACCATCTTCTGAGCAAGATTCCAGTTTGTCGTTTTTCCAAATTCGGACATCTTTGGCTCCGTCGATCTTATTTTTCAGTGTTTTTCTTGCATTTTCCGCTGGTAGAAAATTCGAATTTTTATAATTCAATCAAACCACTGATATCTGTATACCGTTTTGGTCGTCTCGTCGTGCTGATCTCTACGATATATTCGATTGTCAAATTCAGGTTCCGGTGTGCGGAGCAAAACTACGAAATGCCTTCCGTATCGGTATTCATATCGTTACCTTTTGACCTTCTGTGACCATTTATATTCACCAAATGATTCCAATGGCCACAACATTCAATATTTTTAGCTTTTGCCGTTCTAGTTTCCAATGCTATATTACATTTGCTGTTTCATACTTTATAAAAAATAGCACTGTTTATTTCATCTTCTATCCTCAGCCATGCCAAGCCTTGCCAAGGCATCATCACCTAAGCTCACGTGTTCAACAGCCAAACCCATACTTCCAACCACCCACAACGCCCAGATCTGCCCACTCTTTCCTCCGCCGTTGCTTCTCCTCCTCACTCGACACATCCGCCACCATTCATCACGACCCACGCTCCAGATCCGATCCACCACCTTAGCCACCTTCCGGCTCCACCACGCATGACACCTACCACCATTACACGTCAGCAAACAGCCCTCCTCCACGTAAATACCAACAGCAACCCCGTCGACCACCATTGGCTACGTCCGCCCCTACACACCTTCCTCCACCCGAAGCTCGCCTCTGCCACCGCCGACCATAGCCTCACGCCACCGCGTCCTTTCTTCCGACCTCTCCTATCACGTGAAGCCTCGTCATCACCACAGCCGGAAACCAGAGCTGCCACCTCCACGCCACCCATTGCCAAGCTCCGACGACCGAGTAGCAGACATTCGCCGATCCCCACCTGAGCACCCATTCCCTGACCTTCGGCCAAATGTTCTCGGATCTAGACCTACCCATCCTCTCGTGCCCACACCAACCGCCGCCATGTTCGAACCACCTCGCGTGCCGACCACCACCTGCCTCCAACGAGTCGCCATACCTTCCTTACTTTTCCTCGGGCTACCTCAGCTTTCCTCCATCTCGTGTGTAAGTATAGATGTATTGCATATTATATATAAGTATATTTGCACTAGTTCATATACACATATGTCAATTATTAAATTTGAAATAAGTGTCGTTAATGATATGTTATTGTCGAAAGGTATGTATATGTATAGTATATTACAACAGTGGGTTGAAGGGTTATATATATATTTGCTTTGTTTATAAAGATTTTTTTTTTATGCTAAAAATTTCATGCCTGCACTTGTGACAGCCGATGCACCCAATTGCTAGTCCTTTCCATTATATATAAGATTATATTTACCTTAAAATCTGGTTATATTTGGAGGATATATAGGTTGTTGTATATATATAAAGTTATATAGTTGGTAAGTTTAAATATATATGTTTTGATATATTTACTATTGCTCTCAAAATCATGTCTGCATATTTTGGTCCATTAATTTATAGCCTACTTTACAGTTTTATATGCGAAAATATATAAATAGCGTGTCAGATTTTTTTTTTTTATATATAAAGTTGAGATTTAAAAAAAAAAAAAAAGAGTTCAAATTCCTTTATTCTCTATGAGTCACAAAAGTTACAGTTACCGTGTGTACGTTTTATGTTCCAGATTTTGTTGTGTTGTCCATTTATACATATTTAGTTATTCGCATATACACTTTTATCTTCATATAGTATGTGGTGTCTGCATTTGTATATTGGTTTTAGGAATGGTCTTATAAAGAGAATGTACATGAATTTTTAATGGTTTTGAACGGAATCGTGTTATTTATTATTTATTTATTTTAGTATGTATCTTATTTTAACTATTTATATATATATTTTTTTCTCTTAAGAATAAAATATTGATTTTAATAGAATAACAAATATTTCTATGTACATATCAAACTGATTTTGATTCGTATCTATCGGCTTTGTCCGTCAAATTCGTGTCATCTTGACTTACGTTCTACATCGAATCTATCGCAGTGATTCCAAGCCGGTTGTTGTCCCTCTAGTTAGTATATGTATCAGCATTCGTATCTGTATCATCTTCTTGTCTCTCTAGCCTCGAAAGGTGAGCAATCACTCACGATTAACGTTCTTTTATTTATTAAATTTGATTTCAATTGAAACGACAATTGAAATTTACTGTTGTTAGTTAATTACACTGTTATATATGCTATTACCTGTATCAGTTCACCTGTGACATCTGACACCATTATCTGTTAATTATTTATGCGATGATAATACAGTTTAGCTGATAATTGATTGATTGTTGATGTTTATATTGGACGTTAAATTGTTAATGTTAAAATGATAATTAGTATGAAATTGAACTTGATATAGGATAATTAAATGTTAAATTTGATTAACTGACATTTGTATAATATGACCCCTTTAACTGTTGAATTTATTGACACGTAGGATTTGTTTAATTACATTTTGAACCACTGAATGTATGTTGTTAAATTGATGATGTATGAAATTGTAAATAGATGACAATATAATCTTTAATCTACATGAAATGATAGTGTAGATTCTAGAAATAATTATATTAATTCGTACAAATAACAATGCGAATTAATACGGTTATTTCGGGATTATTTGAATTGATTATTGGATTGATATTGATTGTTGTTATTGCTTGTTTATTTACTTTGACACCATCCCAGTTATCACCCTGCAAGTTCCCTTTGATATGTTTTGATTTTGAATTGAATTGGAATCGGGTTGAAATGATAAATACCCAAATTGAACTTTGACTTAGGATAGAAAATTAAATAAAAACCCGATTGGTCAATAACTTGATTTTGAAATAAAATAGGGATTTTATTTGAATAAATAATATGGTTTTGAAATGAAGTTGAAATTTGAATTTAAGTGAAAGGAAATGTTAATGTTTAATAATCTGAAACAAATTATTAAAAAATGTAATTGATGAAAGAATGTTGTTTAAGTTGAGAAACTATTGAGTTAAGTTGGAAATTATAATTAAGTTTGAAATTATTAAACTTTGAGATGATTTAATAATTAAGTTGGAAATTATAATTAAGTTTAAAATTATTAAGTTTGAATTATTTAATAATTAAATGAGATTGAATTATTTAATGATTAAATTAAATTGAATTTTGAATAAGTGAATTTTACTTCGTAATACTTGAAATTGAGTTTCTTTATTAATAAAGTTTGGAAAATCATTTAATTAAGTAAATAAGTGAAATTGGATTTCTTTAACAAAAATGAAATGTGATATTTTGGAATTAATGTAAGACTTGTAATTGGAAAATTGATTTGACGAATTTAGTTTAATTCAAAATTGTAAGTTTTGTTTTAATGAAGTTGAACTTAAGAATTGATTAAATGAATTGGAAATTTAATAGAAATTGTTTTGAATGATAAAGTAACTTAACGAATATTGAATGAAATCGATAAATGAGTTTAAATTGATTTGAATGTTAAATAGAATTTATTTAAATGATTTCGGAATGAAACTTATATACGAACTTGAATCAATATTTGAATTGTTTTAAATAGAAATTGAAATTGAATTATAAGATTTTGAAACAGAAAATTGGAAGTTTTGAAACGAAAATTTGGAAATTGTTTTAGAAAGACAAATGAAATGTTGATTTACAAATTCTATTTGAAATTGAAATTGATTTGGTTTTTGAAATATATAAACGACCAATCGGTGTAATAATTTCGAAAGTTATTAAAGAGACCGGAATTCGGTTATGGATATACTCTCTATCTAAACCGACAACCACTTTAATAACTATACGCGGAGTGATGATCCAGAATGAAGTGGATGGAATGATGTACGCGTTGACTGAAGAAAGAGAACGATTTTGGATGACCCCTGACATGACTAAAACAGGAGCCGCGCCGGGCCATTGAGGATCGCCATCTCTAGCGGACACACTTCTTCGATACCATATCTATTACTATTGTGATTCGATTTGGGTGCACCCCTTGATTTGGGAGTGTTGTTTCGCGGTGTTGGGATAGTAGCTGCTATGCCCAACATCAGTCCGGATCACGCAACTACTAGTATCCTAGTTGGTATCGCCTCATGTACCTTGTCATACTGATTATCCTATTCGCGACCACTACGATTTTGATTTGTACCTTTAGTATATGGATTGCCCTCTGGTGACTTCCGGTTTTGGGGAAACTACGGTCTTGTATATGCTTTTGGGAATAAACAGGTTAAGAGGTGTATGGGCCCTGCTTAACCCTACTTTGATATTTTATATTACTAATAGACATTATCTACTTAGCGTACATTACTACATAGTAGATAGTTTGACGGATCCTTAAAGGATGGTTATTCCAAACATCCTTTGAGTTACTTGTATTTCAATTGCTATTTCACTTGAGTTGGATTTATTAATATAAGAATGTTAATCCTGACTCGAGTGTTTTGTATTTTGCTTTACGCTCGGGTCAGACTGAGTGTACCAGTATTCGAGACTCACCTTTGAAGTTGGAGCTTTTGCTTGAAGAATCCAGCCATCTATTCTGCTTTCAGTATTCGATGATTCCAGTGATGTATTCTGATTTGTATCTGATGTATCATATTACTCTTCCGTTGTATCTGGTTTAACTCTGATGTATTATATATATTCATATAGTAGCTTCATGAACTACTATCTCTTTTAATTCCGCTGCACTTATTACTCTGTGTCTGTGATCTGTGATTATATTTATTTACTGTATATGTTCAGTTTTGCCAAATTTAAATTAACAACGCGGTATTTTGAGCAATTCAACTTCGGCATGAGTGTCTACCTATACACTTATAATGGACGCGAATGGTCCAAAATAGCGGGTCGTTACAGTTGGTATCAGAGCTTTGGTAGCTCTAGGCAAAACTCAACATATAGGGTAAATGTATTTACAGAATCACTCTCATTCGAGTTTCAATCTCTTCCTTTGACTCAATTCTTTGAATTTTGGAACGTTCCCCTCGGTTCCGAAATTCATTCGTGTCCTTCACTATTCGCCTTCTTTCAATTCTGGAGCACCTCGAAACTCCATTTCGAATGATATCTATAATAGATCGGTGGTCTCGCCGATCTTCGAATGATTCGTAAAGGAGCAAAACTCCTTTAAAATAGGCATCGATTTACCGGAGATTTCTGTATCTTTGGTTTACGATGCTATCTATTCCATGCTATACCTGAATTCTATCTCTTGAGATCCAGTATTGATTTACCTCGGAATTCAGCATCGATCTTATTCTTGAAATTACGGACGACCTGGTTAAGGTTGCCCGTGAATTAAATAAACTCATCCATCTCCTGATTGTGGTAATCGAATTATCTTATCTTCCGTTTCCAACTTATTTTCGAATCAAAATTCTCTTTGATTTGAGTCCATCAAATTTGAATCTCTATCTCTGCTTTGAAATCTATTCTTGAATCGTCGAGCAAAGAAATGTATTTGTAAACTAATATTTAAAATGTTTTAAATATATTGTGTTGTTTGAGTTGTTGATGTTGATTTGGGTTTCCGATCGATTCGTCTGATCAACGCTATCGATAGGATTTCCAAAACACTTGAGCAGAGCAAACTGACACAATATCGTTTTCAAATTTGATAAATAATATAAAAGTTTTGTATGATTATATTATTTATAAGTTTTCTGAAATGAAATTATCAATGAATTTGTCGTCTGGAAATAATAATACTTGATTTTCATTTATTGTCTTGTAAACCATTGACTATTGCATAATATAAATAATGAATTTATAAACTTGGTTATAAATTGATTGGAATTTGAAATGAATCTAATTCAGAAATTTGAGAATTTATTAGTTCCGATGATTTCGAACTTTGGTCTTAAAATTTTAATGTATATTTTATTAAAAATATTTTCGAATAGCAATCGTTTCCAAAGATTTTTTTTTATATTAAAATCAGTGCTCTTCTCTTTGTCGCTGGAAAATAATTTCGGTGATGGCGGCCGCATCATCGACATTCATTTTCGAGTTTCGAAGTGGAGATACTATTCTGTAGCTTTGCTACGGTTTTGTTTTGAAAAATATTTTGATTTGAATTTCTTCGGTATAATTTGATTTATATATATGTATAGGTATCTTATTTTATTATTTTAAAAATTTAATTTGATTGATATAAATATATTAGATATATCTCTAAATTTTTTTTTAAGTTAATCGGAAATCTAATTCTTAAATTTTTGTTAAAGGATGATTTTAATTATAAATAAAATCAAAATTTGGAATAAATATTTAAACTTGAATAATTGAATTGGGAAAATTTTATTTGTATATTGTTCAACTGCATTCTAATACAACTTACCTAAATCATTCAGAAGTTGAATATGTGATTGGATAATATATAAGATAAATTGAATTTATAAATAAAATTGAGTGTTATAATAAATGTTATACACTAAATTTTGATTATAAAGATGTTAATAGAATTAGATAAGATAATAAGTAAATTCAGTTAATAATGAAATAACTTCATTTTGAAAGAATTAATAAATTTGTTTTGAAAGAATTAATAAATTGAAATTTGATCAACTTATGAAAATACCTTGAATTTGAAAGCAATTAGTAAATATAAATTAATTTAAATCGAAACTTTTATGGTTTAAATTAATTTATATGGGTTAAATATATGTGATTAGACATATTAAGTAGAATGAATTTAACAGTAATTTGGAATAAAGAAGAATTTAAATTGTTGAAAAAAAAATATGATTATAATAAAAGACTATTCAAGTCTAGGGTTTTAGAAAATTGTAAATTAAAGAAAATGGGATAATAAGATAATGAATTTAGAAATAGTTGAGATTGATTTTAGTGAAATCAAATGGATTAAATCAATTATTGAATATCAATTAATTTAAATTTGAATTTATATGGTTTAAATTAATTGTTGTTTTGTATTTCAAATCTGTTTTCTTTCTGGTTGTTTCTATTCTCCTACCTCATTCCTTTTCGAGGACGAAAAGTTTTGAGTGGGGGAGAGTGTAACGACCCGTAAATTTCAACTGTTTTAATAACGTAATTAGTTGAAATTTTGTGAAATTTTAAACGATAAAATTTTGAAATAAAATTTGATATTTGGAATACGTCTAGTTAAACATAGCAACTGGTAAATTTTCGTCCGAAAATATGAAAGTTTATTTCGCGCGTAAATTCACTTCAATTTAATCAGTTAAAAAGTAATGAAAATAAAATGTTTTCGAAACCTAAATATTTTTACATAGAAAAATTCTAAACCATCTTCTGAGCAAGATTCCAGTTTGTCGTTTTTCCAAATTCGGACATCTTTGGCTCCGTCGATCTTATTTTTCAGTGTTTTTCTTGCATTTTCCGCTGGTAGAAAATTCGAATTTTTATAATTCAATCAAACCACTGATATCTGTATACCGTTTTGGTCGTCTTGTCGTGCTGATCTCTACGATATATTCGATTGTCAAATTCAGGTTCCGGTGTGCGGAGCAAAACTACGAAATGCCTTCCGTATCGGTATTCATATCGTTACCTTTTGACCTTCTGTGACCATTTATATTCACCAAATGATTCCAATGGCCACAACATTCAATATTTTTAGCTTTTGCCGTTCTAGTTTCCAATGCTATATTACATTTGCTGTTTCATACTTTATAAAAAATAGCACTGTTTATTTCATCTTCTATCCTCAGCCATGCCAAGCCTTGCCAAGGCATCATCACCTAAGCTCACGTGTTCAACAGCCAAACCCATACTTCCAACCACCCACAACGCCCAGATCTGCCCACTCTTTCCTCTGCCGTTGCTTCTCCTCCTCACTCGACACATCCGCCACCATTCATCACGACCCACGCTCCAGATCCGATCCACCACCTTAGCCACCTTCCGGCTCCACCACGCATGACACCTACCACCATTACACGTCAGCAAACAGCCCTCCTCCACGTAAATACCAACAGCAACCCCGTCGACCACCATTGGCTACGTCCGCCCCTACACACCTTCCTCCACCCGAAGCTCGCCTCTGCCACCGCCGACCATAGCCTCACGCCACCGCGTCCTTTCTTCCGACCTCTCCTATCATGTGAAGCCTCGTCATCACCACAGCCGGAAACCAGAGCTGCCACCTCCACGCCACCCATTGCCAAGCTCCGACGACCGAGTAGCAGACATTCGCCGATCCCCACCTGAGCACCCATTCCCTGACCTTCGGCCAAATGTTCTCGGATCTAGACCTACCCATCCTCTCGTGCCCACACCAACCGCCGCCATGTTCGAACCACCTCGCGTGCCGACCACCACCTGCCTCCAACGAGTCGCCATACCTTCCTTACTTTTCCTCGGGCTACCTCAGCTTTCCTCCATCTCGTGTGTAAGTATAGATGTATTGCATATTATATATAAGTATATTTGCACTAGTTCATATACACATATGTCAATTATTAAATTTGAAATAAGTGTCGTTAATGATATGTTATTGTCGAAAGGTATGTATATGTATAGTATATTACAACAGTGGGTTGAAGGGTTATATATATATTTGCTTTGTTTATAAAGATTTTTTTTTTATGCTAAAAATTTCATGCCTGCACTTGTGACAGCCGATGCACCCAATTGCTAGTCCTTTCCATTATATATAAGATTATATTTATCTTAAAATCTGGTTATATTTGGAGGATATATAGGTTGTTGTATATATATAAAGTTATATAGTTGGTAAGTTTAAATATATATGTTTTGATATATTTACTATTGCTCTCAAAATCATGTCTGCATATTTTGGTCCATTAATTTATAGCCTACTTTACAGTTTTATATGCGAAAATATATAAATAGCGTGTCAGATTTTTTTTTTATATATAAAGTTGAGATTAAAAAAAAAAAAAGAGTTCAAATTCCTTTATTCTCTATGAGTCACAAAAGTTACAGTTACCGTGTGTACGTTTTATGTTCCAGATTTTGTTGTGTTGTCCATTTATACATATTTAGTTATTCGCATATACACTTTTATCTTCATATAGTATGTGGTGTCTGCATTTGTATATTGGTTTTAGGAATGGTCTTATAAAGAGAATGTACATGAATTTTTAATGGTTTTGAACGGAATCGTGTTATTTATTATTTATTTATTTTAGTATGTATCTTATTTTAACTATTTATATATATATTTTTTTCTCTTAAGAATAAAATATTGATTTTAATAGAATAACAAATATTTCTATGTACATATCAAACTGATTTTGATTCGTATCTATCGGCTTTGTCCGTCAAATTCGTGTCATCTTGACTTACGTTCTACATCGAATCTATCGCAGTGATTCCAAGCCGGTTGTTGTCCCTCTAGTTAGTATATGTATCAGCATTCGTATCTGTATCATCTTCTTGTCTCTCTAGCCTCGAAAGGTGAGCAATCACTCACGATTAACGTTCTTTTATTTATTAAATTTGATTTCAATTGAAACGACAATTGAAATTTACTGTTGTTAGTTAATTACACTGTTATATATGCTATTACCTGTATCAGTTCACCTGTGACATCTGACACCATTATCTGTTAATTATTTATGCGATGATAATACAGTTTAGCTGATAATTGATTGATTGTTGATGTTTATATTGGACGTTAAATTGTTAATGTTAAAATGATAATTAGTATGAAATTGAACTTGATATAGGATAATTAAATGTTAAATTTGATTAACTGACATTTGTATAATATGACCCCTTTAACTGTTGAATTTATTGACACGTAGGATTTGTTTAATTACATTTTGAACCACTGAATGTATGTTGTTAAATTGATGATGTATGAAATTGTAAATAGATGACAATATAATCTTTAATCTACATGAAATGATAGTGTAGATTCTAGAAATAATTATATTAATTCGTACAAATAACAATGCGAATTAATACGGTTATTTCGGGATTATTTGAATTGATTATTGGATTGATATTGATTGTTGTTATTGCTTGTTTATTTACTTTGACACCATCCCAGTTATCACCCTGCAAGTTCCCTTTGATATGTTTTGATTTTGAATTGAATTGGAATCGGGTTGAAATGATAAATACCCAAATTGAACTTTGACTTAGGATAGAAAATTAAATAAAAACCCGATTGGTCAATAACTTGATTTTGAAATAAAATAGGGATTTTATTTGAATAAATAATATGGTTTTGAAATGAAGTTGAAATTTGAATTTAAGTGAAAGGAAATGTTAATGTTTAATAATCTGAAACAAATTATTAAAAAATGTAATTGATGAAAGAATGTTGTTTAAGTTGAGAAACTATTGAGTTAAGTTGGAAATTATAATTAAGTTTGAAATTATTAAACTTTGAGATGATTTAATAATTAAGTTGGAAATTATAATTAAGTTTAAAATTATTAAGTTTGAATTATTTAATAATTAAATGAGATTGAATTATTTAATGATTAAATTAAATTGAATTTTGAATAAGTGAATTTTACTTCGTAATACTTGAAATTGAGTTTCTTTATTAATAAAGTTTGGAAAATCATTTAATTAAGTAAATAAGTGAAATTGGATTTCTTTAACAAAAATGAAATGTGATATTTTGGAATTAATGTAAGACTTGTAATTGGAAAATTGATTTGACGAATTTAGTTTAATTCAAAATTGTAAGTTTTGTTTTAATGAAGTTGAACTTAAGAATTGATTAAATGAATTGGAAATTTAATAGAAATTGTTTTGAATGATAAAGTAACTTAACGAATATTGAATGAAATCGATAAATGAGTTTAAATTGATTTGAATGTTAAATAGAATTTATTTAAATGATTTCGGAATGAAACTTATATACGAACTTGAATCAATATTTGAATTGTTTTAAATAGAAATTGAAATTGAATTATAAGATTTTGAAACGGAAAATTGGAAGTTTTGAAACGAAAATTTGGAAATTGTTTTAGAAAGACAAATGAAATGTTGATTTACAAATTCTATTTGAAATTGAAATTGATTTGGTTTTTGAAATATATAAACGACCAATCGGTGTAATAATTTCGAAAGTTATTAAAGAGACCGGAATTCGGTTATGGATATACTCTCTATCTAAACCGACAACCACTTTAATAACTATACGCGGAGTGATGATCCAGAATGAAGTGGATGGAATGATGTACGCGTTTACTGAAGAAAGAGAACGATTTTGGATGACCCCTGACATGACTAAAACAGGAGCCGCGCCGGGCCATTGAGGATCGCCATCTCTAGCGGACACACTTCTTCGATACCATATCTATTACTATTGTGATTCGATTTGGGTGCACCCCTTGATTTGGGAGTGTTGTTTCGCGGTGTTGGGATAGTAGCTGCTATGCCCAACATCAGTCCGGATCACGCAACTACTAGTATCCTAGTTGGTATCGCCTCATGTACCTTGTCATACTGATTATCCTATTCGCGACCACTACGATTTTGATTTGTACCTTTAGTATATGGATTGCCCTCTGGTGACTTCCGGTTTTGGGGAAACTACGGTCTTGTATATGCTTTTGGGAATAAACAGGTTAAGAGGTGTATGGGCCCTGCTTAACCCTACTTTGATATTTTATATTACTAATAGACATTATCTACTTAGCGTACATTACTACATAGTAGATAGTTTGACGGATCCTTAAAGGATGGTTATTCCAAACATCCTTTGAGTTACTTGTATTTCAATTGCTATTTCACTTGAGTTGGATTTATTAATATAAGAATGTTAATCCTGACTCGAGTGTTTTGTATTTTGCTTTACGCTCGGGTCAGACTGAGTGTACCAGTATTCGAGACTCACCTTTGAAGTTGGAGCTTTTGCTTGAAGAATCCAGCCATCTATTCTGCTTTCAGTATTCGATGATTCCAGTGATGTATTCTGATTTGTATCTGATGTATCATATTACTCTTCCGTTGTATCTGGTTTAACTCTGATGTATTATATATATTCATATAGTAGCTTCATGAACTACTATCTCTTTTAATTCCGCTGCACTTATTACTCTGTGTCTGTGATCTGTGATTATATTTATTTACTGTATATGTTCAGTTTTGCCAAATTTAAATTAACAACGCGGTATTTTGAGCAATTCAACTCCGGCATGAGTGTCTACCTATACACTTATAATGGACGCGAATGGTCCAAAATAGCGGGTCGTTACAGAAACGGTTATGTCTTCCAGTTGGGATTTTACCGACAGCAAGGTCAGTAATTGTTTACTATTCATTTTTGCAATTTGGGGTTTCCTACATGGTTAGCGGCGGTTGACAGGAAGGTGGGTACGGCCGTGGTCGCGTATTTATATCCCACACCTTACTTACTTACGGTGTAGTGCATTAGTGGCTGTATTGGACTTACGTATTTATATGCCATACGAGCCAATGAATGTACACAGTGGCTTTCGTTTGCTCGCTTCTGAATCTGGTTCGTTATTCATAAGGATATCTGCAAACGCACTGCACGCTCATACTGACAACCATCCACCATATCGTACTGCAGTTCATTTGTCTACCGCTATAAGTTCGACTATAAGTTACTGCTCCTTGCATACAGAATACCGATGATGATCTGTTTTGTCTGCTACGTTAGCTAGGTACTGGCCTCAAACTTTTACCTATCGTCTTTGTGGCAAACTTTAATAAGCCTTTATGGTCTGGTTAGTGCATCTTCGTCGACCACCTCCCCTACCACGTAGACAAAAAAGTGATAAGTTTCCTTTTTCTATTTCTTTTTATTTTTACACTGCTTTAAGCAGATGGTATCCTACATATGTATTTGACATAATGGTAACACATAGTGTGGTGTTATGTATGTGAGTTCGATCCGTTTGAAACACAGAAATAACAGTTCACCAACTCATACTGTGTACGAGAGACAGTGGGAAATATGAAAAGATATCCAGTAGTACAGGAACAGTAAGTTCCAACACCTTGCAATTTGATTAGGGCGATCGGCCATATGTTTTCATACTTTATCGCTGCCTTCTGTTCCCGGTATTACCATTCTGCTATCTCTCCCCAATGTTGTTTTTGTTCAGATCACGCAATTATGTTTCACTTTGTCTACATGTCTGTCTGGTTATGGTAATATCGTTATGTTTAACAGTTTTTTGAGTCCTACCACGTTTTCTTTTGTCCTATACGGCATCATGTTTTCATGGATGGTCCTTTTCGTGCTGCTACAAAACCAATTCCACTGTCTGCCTGTATGTCGACGACAGTTTCCGGATCCTAAGCGGAGTAGGTAACTGCCTACATGGAAGTTGAGGTATAACTTCCGTGTTGTGCTAGAGCAACTATCCTTATATAATCATAATATACAGATTTTGACCTGATGTGTAGTTCGTAATCGGAGTACGAGGTTGCGGATTACACCTTTTTTTTTAAACAACTATGTTTTTAAATGAATAGAAGGTGGAACATATACATTTTACTTTATGGTAGAATAGAGGAAAATGGGAGGCAGAAGCGATGGGTAGAAAATGTAAGGAGTAGATAAATTGACTAGCAACAAAGGCTGGTCATCTTAGGTACTTGAACAAACAAGCAGTGGTTGCGAAACAGTTACTTCCTTTTCTCTGTGAACATCAAACGGTTGGCAGTAGATGGTATTTGAAATAATCTTGCTGCGCAGGTGTTTTGCGAAGGCAATTTTGTGGTAACAAACTGAAGCTGTGTTGTCCGTTGGTATTATATAACCGTACTGTTGTACTGCAGTAAGACGATACCGAGACAATAGTTGCTTCCAAAGTGGTGGTCGTGTACAGATACTGTGAGTACTCCAGCTTTTTGTAATCAAGTTTTCTTAGTACCGTTACATGTTTACAACTGCGTATTGAACTACTGCCACAGTTATCTTTAATCAGTAGGTGCTTCTAACTTCTGTGCATGCTATTGACTGTCTACAGGTACCAAATTGTAGTTGATGGTTGTAACCGTTTGTAGGTTTTTTATACCGTCACAAGTTAAGGCTAGCACTGATGTAGGGAGGAATGCTAGGGCTGAAAGAAGAGTTACAATCAACGAGAGAAAAAGAAAAAGGTCCACAGTTTTGCAGCCTGAGGGAGGAACGTTGGAAGATACACGACAATCACGTGCAGCGGCGTCATATACGTCGAAGATAACTTTGGGATGGAGTGGGAACCATGGTAGGTTCAGTCACTACACAAAATTTTAATTCAGTACCACGTTAAGATACTACATTCAGTCACTGCACAAAATTTTAATTCATTACCACATTAAGATACTACAATTAACGCAGTAAGGGGTAATAGTAACAGGGAGGAAGGAAAATTGAAGATGTGCCGCAAAGAGTTCACGCACCAGTTTTTTTGACAGAGTAAGCATAGGTAATGGTACAATTTTGTTCGCTCCATTTGGTAACAACTGTAAAAATACCGGCATCAACCCAATTTCCTGTTAAAGTATAAGTTTGTCTTAAAAATATTTATGTACACTCCTAACTTCCTGATATATGGCATGCTGGACGGAGTAAACAGCAGGTTGTTGTAAATCACACTTACAATGGTTCGACGACATCTTCATTATATCTTACTCGGTTTGCAATATGCATACGTCTGACTATCATTCATTCAACAAATATGATAGGCCATTAAAGCTATGTTTGTTTATTTTGTTATGCTATGTTAACCAACCGGTTGCATGTTTATTTTACTTCTTCATACCTGTCATACAAATATTACGGTCTTGCAGACCTCTATTTTCCGACTAATTTACTCATACACACACCCATATATATATATATATATACACACACACACACATGCATATATATACACACACTTGGTTTTAACTATCACTACATGTAGATGCGAATTATAGGCTGCAGACAGTAGTCTCCACTGAACATGACTCCGGAAAGTTGTACGTAATGGTTCCCTTGTGATTATTATGACTGAGTTGACGTAGACAACATACTTCGACCATGAAAATTGATCCCCTCTGTTGGCAATTTAAAGCTGTGGGTATTACGACCACCAACCGTTGTTAATCATTCAGAAGATGACATATACACTAAATTGGTCTGACTGCATATATTTATTACATAGTTATAACATACAGATATGCATTTTTCTACCCTTATTCTTACTGTTTACTATAACTAAATACATATGTTTTGAATTACAGTGAGGCTCTGACGGTAAATTTGAATAATGTTGCCAAATCATGTGTTGCACATACTGTACAGAAGGTTGAAAACATGAAGCCTTCCTGTCGTGATCATAGTTCGCGTGCGTACTCCCCAACTCTCCTAACAGCATGTGCCAATATGCTTCAGTGACTAATTGTATATTGTGTGGTATCTTTTTCTACTGCACTCCACAGTTCTGTTTCTTTCCTTGAAGTTCGCAAACTTTCACACATGCGTACCAAGTTTAACCACAAATTGCTTCACGTTCTTCTCTTATACACTGTACATTGTCTTATATCTACTCCGGTTATTAACAATATATTCACATTTTTTGGAGGTTAAGGGGAAGAACAACGTTGACTATGTTTGTTCAATCAACCAGATGCGCCACTTTATGCCAATTACTGTTGTGATTACTATAGCGTCTACAACCTTAACAACACCTACAACCGACGAGTTTGCTCACACAGAAACATAAACTGGCTACGTTATGGAACCTGGAACCACATCTCACCACGGCCTGTGATGTTGGGGTAATTATCTTACCACAATATTGGCTAATAACACATACGCAAAATTATTTACATACAACTGCCCTTTTCAGGCTATTTCCACAAAGAGTAATGGTAAGCTACAGAACCGTGGAAGAACTTCGGATAACAGAAGGATGAAGTGGGCGTCCAGATGGTATACCACTTTTGAAAATCACTCTATCCACCAACATCTAAACTGTCTGCTATTTGTCCACTTTTTATTTTAATTCCGACTTGGTTATTCTATTAACTTTGTGCTTTCATTGGATTCAAACCTGTAACTCCTCCTGTCTGTAATGTAAGTGTGGTTTGAACATAACCTCCTGTATGTACTGCTACCATTCTTTGTCACCAAATCCAGCAGTTTAATAACATATGAGCAGCTGGCCTACTATGTAAACTATGACACAATTCTACCTGTATGTTAACGCAGTACATTTTTTAGCACACTGTTAACTAACACTTTACACCTATTGACGTGAACCTCAGCTGTATTTCGTTACTTTTACAGTCTTGGATGCCTACCTGTGTGGTATTTTACTCTGTAATTACTAACCTCTAATCACGGAGAATATACACCTACACTTCTATTTCTCTACTTTATATCCATTACTATTACAACATAACTTATGCACGCTATCTCAGTGTTCCACGTACAGTTAACATCTACAGCTTGAGTTATATATGTGCCACTATTTTTCCCCACTACGCGCACTTCATTTACATGTGACGCATCAAAATTTAATTGGCAGTTACCACCACAGTACACACTGTGCCTCCTCTGTTCCTCAATACCTAAAACAAGTATATTTAAGTGCCTACAGCTATATGTCGCACGTTCAATGACAATGCATAGTGTGATTACTGCGCATAAAAGTATTCCTGACACATCCGGAGATTTGCAATAACATAATTTGGAGTGACGTAGTAAGTTACATGGATAGTAAAAAAATATAAATATATAACTGCCGGTGAGATTTGTTTACACGTAGTAGCTTTCAACCGTCTGCCTACCACAGGACATGTTTCACATCCCATCAACTGTTATCATCCAATTTAGAAATTTTATAACTGCGCAGTACGAGGGGTTTTGCCGCCACCGTCCTTTGAATATACATATTTCCCACTGGTCAACCGATCAAACTCATTTCCTTAAATAACTACACCCACTACCTGTAATTACAACCAGACATGGATACACGTGTTCAGAACAATGAAATGTACAACTGTGCAGTAGTTACAATCTTCAGTTTACCTCTACAAAAAAGTCAAACTGTTCGTCTGCTTCATACTC
Source organism: Allium fistulosum (assembly GCA_030737815.1). Lineage (NCBI taxonomy): Eukaryota > Viridiplantae > Streptophyta > Magnoliopsida > Asparagales > Amaryllidaceae > Allium > Allium fistulosum. The sequence goes on along the minus strand of CM060907.1, from coordinate 413,705,044 downwards.
TTCATCAACAAATTTCAGTCTCAACTTTGTGCTACTGCCCTGGTACGTCCATATTTACCCGACTACTGTTGTTAATGCCTACTCCCTGTACAAAATAATACACTTTCGTATGCCCCTATACCTTCTAAGTCACCATGCCCACTTCAGTTCATCATATTTCACCCTGTTATACTACCATTTTGTTTCTCACTATTGTTAACTCCTTCATTTTGGTAAACAAATATCAGAATGGCCAACAAACATCAACTTCTTTCAGACTTAACAATAGGTCCTAACTGGGATTACATCCACGTAAGACTGTCTAGGATGTGGAATTAAATCTCCAAAGCCACAAAAGCGGTTTACTCGACAAATCTTCAACTTCTTGATGTAAAGGTACGTTTTTAACCCAGTTATTATATGTACATCTTAACTACCAAATACTGTTATGCTGCTATACGATAACATTGCACTGTATCATAAGGCAACCAAAAGCATGTTGTCGTGCCAAAGAGTTTGGTGGAGAAATACTCCTATACGTTTGAAGAACATTGTTTATACGAGATTGAAATATTCAACGTCTACCCTTCGCAGGCTACTTACCGTCCTATAGACGAAGACTTGATGATCATCTTCCGTAATGACACCCATGTAAAACGGCTGCCACCTACACTGTACAATATTCCAAGATATAAATTTGGTTTTGTTGACAATGACACTCTCGCCCAACGCATTGATAAGGTGGCTCAACATACAGGTGAACTCTATTTCTGTACTACTACACACACTGTACTATTAGTCTACCCTTCCCGTTTACACTACTCCACATATTTCTCTGGTCCTCCACTTTTTTACATACTTCTATCAGATATTGGCGATGTACTACGAGGAATATCCGATGTTGTTCAACTAACAACGAGGACCGGATGTCAAACATCTAAGCGAGAGATTACTGTTTCCACTGGAAGGTTTCACACTAACCGCTTTGTCAACCTTACGTTCTCCTATTTGATTCTTAACACCCTCCATTTCGTCGTTACGCAGTTCAAAAAATATATCTGTTACTTTATGGGCTGACAAAACAAAACTCATAGATATGGCAGCTATTGAATCGGAAAACCATCCACCCTCCCTGGTCTTTACTTCTATGGTAGTAAAACTTTTCAAAGATAAAAATTTTTGTCCTAACTTAACTTTCATGTCTTTGTTTCCAAACGTATCACCACGCCGATAACTTTAGGAGAGTTTACATTTTCATTCACCAATGCTACACAAATGTATTTCGACATTGACTATCCAGAGGTAGCTAAATTAATTTCCAGGTATAGCTCTGATTTAGTCCTACCAACTACTTCTGCTGCCTAACTTCTGTCCTCCACCTAACCATGATTGTATTACATTTTAGTGCCACAGAGAGCAGCGGCAGTACCATTACATCAATTGAGCGTCACCCACCTTCAACTTCAACAAGTTACGATCTAGAAATTAAAAGTACCTTAGCTACTATGTTAGAAGACATAAGAGCTAATGACTGCCACGTAAGTACATATCGTTTATTTCCACGGCTACAATACCTTCATTACTTGGTTAACATTTTTCGCTATCTCTATCATTTGTAGTCTAAGAAGTATGTTATTAACGCAACATTGATGAAGATTAACACAACATCTGGATGGAGTTATCTTTCCTGTCCAATTTGTAGAAAGGTGGTGAAAAAGGAAGCAACCTGTTTTACCTGCCCTAAATGCAATAATAACATTGCCCATCCAGTGAACAGGTCTGTGTAATTCAAATTGTCGTACAGTTTACATTCCCTTACTATCTACTATATGTACATAGGTATCGGTTGTCAATGGAGATTTTTGACCATACTGGTTCCATAACTGTAGTTGCTTTTGATAAAGATGATACTTGCCTACTCAAATGAAGCGTGGATGAGATGATGGATCCACAAAGGTACACATCACCTATCTTCATTGGGTTGTTAAACTACACTAACTATTTCCAACCATATAACCATAACATACCACTACTGCCCCACTACTCCAGCCTCTACTATCTCAATCTGACTAACACCACTATTTTTGTTTGTTTAGAGCATCGGCGATGAATTGATTGGGAAACCGTTCAACGGCTTTATGGGTTCAGATGCTCAGTTTGAATTCAGACCTTCGAACTATGACATAATGAATCATTGAAAACAATGACTGTTAGTAGAATTTCAAATATTCACCAACCGTACAACACCACGACTGATCGACTTAACTCCATGGAGCCAAACGACATAAATGAGGTTGAAGGTACATAAATATTTACCGAGTCAAGCAATCATCGCACAATGAGTACGAACCTTTCTTATACTTCTCCCAATTCTACATCACGTATTTTATATTGTACTCTAACTACCATTTATGTGCTTCCCTTACTCAGATGTGGGGAATAAAGGAAAGCGGAAAGTTAAGCAGGTTAATATCTCAAATCAAATTCCACACTGTTTACCAAGTAACAACCACATTAACTCTCATACCCACTGTGCTTTCCTGTAGTAGACTGAAGACTGTTTCCAGCATGCCAACATAACAGAAATCTCTGCTGGTCTGGAGAATGAAACTAAATGTGACATGCCTATTGGTGGTAAGCAAAAAAAACATGGACGAGGGATAGACAGGAAGAGAAAGAAATAGTCAGTCCCCTGAATAAGCGCAAGACGAAGCAACTTCTTTCCACAACACCACCCTACTTATGCATTCCCCTGTCGTTATTTCCGTGTTCCGTTTACACTTTTCCATCTCCGTTTTTACTGTTGCACTTATTTCCCTGTCCCACTCCACAACGGATAGGCTACCCTATTTCTGTACTGTAATTTATGTATGATAAACCATGTGTTTTACTGTTTGTGCCCATTTCTTTTCGGCCACTGTTCAACTGTAATAAATATCACATTATTATGCTGTCAAACTCTCTGTACTTTATGCAATGTGCACACAGTATAAATACCCCAATTTCTAATGCTCAGTCCGAATTCCTGTAAATATATTACCCCCTTTGTATTCTACTCCTCTTAATGTTACCACAGGCTTCCTCACAGCTCATTATTCACTACGCTTTAATTCCTGCTTTTACTCCCCTACTTTATATGACTGTTTGTCACCCCATCTATTCCACGGCAACGACATACAAGATCACCATGTACAGTCTACAACAGCTACCACCTAAATAGTGTACTACGCCAGATTCTATTACATTCAACACAGGTCTTCGTCTCGACTGCAACATCATGGAGACGGGTGACATATGACCCAGTTTCCGACATTAAAACTTTTCAATGGGTAGGTTTCCGCGCTAATGGTGATAAACTTTTCTAGCAACATACTCTCTTTCCCGTCCGCCCATGTGACGATACTCAACCTCTGTCAACTTCTGGCTCACCGTGTTGCTTCTGATCCAATGTTGCAACACCATGATAGTGGCATGTCCTGCATACCACGTACTGCCTGCATATTATTCCTCCAATTTTTTTCCCATACTGCTCCATTTTATGCTGACAGTCGTTAGTTCACCTCTGCCATATCCCATTCTGTTGTAGTTACTAACCTCAGCTGTGAAAGCAGAATGCATCTCAGTCAACAAACTGAATCAACGTAAGTGCCCACCCTACGTACACTGCACACATAACATTTTCCCCCTCCGCCACTTGGTTCGCACAACACATTCAACCATCTTTTAGAGTAGACAGATTTGTTACCTTTTTTTCATCCATTCTCTATTCACTTTTTCCATACACCCTTGACCTAACTTCTTCCTACTTCCTGACATTGCTTTACCCCTGTCTCACTGTTTGAAAATTTTTATACTGCATACTCATCTAACGTACATATCAGAGAGTCACACATCCGTGAGGTCACTAATACGGTTGGGTTCCTCGAAAACGATATTTCCATTAACTCCTGCCTACAACAACGACTACATGATCACTGCTACTATCTAACGTCTTCTTCGAAAGAACCATTACTCCGTCCTTCCATTTACACCTTCGAACAACTCCCCTACAAAGACGATTTATGACTCCACTGTTTTGACGCATGGCAATTCTACCACCCTGGCTGATTCGAAGTCCACCAAAACATTGTTTCCATCTCCACTGCCAAAGACGGAAAATGCTTACCACGTCGCAACAACTTACTGCCAAGTAGTGGCATATATGTTCCCCCTGTTTCTACTCCAACTGCAACTTCAGTACCGTAAAAGGAACTACCTATTAGCTATGTTATTCCAATCTGCGCCCTCTGTCTTTTATATAGGTAAAATGAAGCATGCATTTCTGGTTTCCATATTATCACACATTCCTATTTTACATGGTTATCAGATTACAATACACACGGGTTTTCACCTTCAAATTACATACATCAACGTACATACATATTACACTATATTGAACATCAAACCTCTATAAACATATGTACAAATATATATATATATATATATATTTATATATATATATCCATATATACATATATAGACACACACACACAAACATACATATACATACACACAAAAAAACATATATATGCACAGACACACACATATATGTCTATCTGCTTACAAATCCACACACAGATATATATATATATATATATCTACATACATATATATATATATGCATATATTTCAGTGTGCGTGAATAACATTCGCCTATGACTCGAACATATACATATATCTAGACATACATATACATATATCTAGACATATACATACATACATACAAACCACTATCCTCCTCTTTACCACCAGATATCTCACAGCCCATCCTTCTTGCTTCATTTCTTATATTCCCGCACCTCCCATACATCCCCAACAAACACATGCTTAACCGCCCTTCGCCCACCCCTTCTGCTTCTCCACAAAATTCACCATTTTAGAAGGCTTTACCGCTTCCACATATATTTCACCACATACACACATACTTTGGTATGTCGACACACTGCACTTCCTCACACCCATCATCATATTCCACAAATATACTTTCCAATACTGCATACAATCGTATTACAATGACACATCAACCCCTAAAATAGTTTTAACTACCTACTTGACTACCAACACTGCCCGTGTGCGTAGCACGGGCCACGCACTAGTATATAATAAAGACAGTTTCCAAAATTTCACAAATCGATTCAAACCAACTCGACTTCCAAAATTAAAAATTTAATCAAATCTCAAATCATCAATTTCAACTCGATTCAGCTTCTCAATAAACCATTTCAAATTATCGATTTTCAAATACATATTTGAACCATAAAATAATCCATTCAAATTTCAATATATATCAAAGTCAATATATTCAAACATTTCAAAACAAGATTTGATAATTCCATATTTATATCAAATTCACTTTACTATTATTTATTTTGAAATATTTACTTACTAAATCCATTATCATTTAAATAAAACCCCAAATTTCAAATGACTAAATATTTCCTTCAATTCATGTAAACTTGAAATATTCTTTAAATCACCTTAAACCAAATCAAGTTATGAAAATCATATCCTTTCAAAGCTCAAATTCCATAAGTTTCAAACCAATTTCTAATTAAATATATTTCTCAATTAAATAAATTTCAAACCAATTTCAAATCTACCTTCTCAACCTTAATTTATTAAATCATTATAAACTCTATATTAAAATATAATTTAATAAATACTTAACCATATTATATTTTAATAAAATCTAACTTAATTATTAAGCTTATTTTATATTAAACAAATTTATGCATAGCTTAAATTCAAGAATTTAACTATATATAAAATAACATTTATATAATATCTAAAGTCGATATTTATATAAACCATATATTTCTTTCCAAAACCATAGAAATCATTTCAAATTATTTATATATAGACCACGGTGTCTGTATATAATTTTCTATCCTAGGGTCAAATGATACGGATATTTATCATTTCAATCCGCAATTTAAATATATACGGGTATATATATCATTTCAACCCGCAATCCCAAATTTAATTCAAATTAAAACCGCTTGGGTCTATCATTTCAACCGATAACGATTTTCTCCTATTCTAAAATCCGTTCGGGTATGTATCATTTCAACCCATACTGATTCTATATTAAGGGAACTTGCTGAGTGATAACATATATGATAATAATATAACAGTCATAAATCATCAATATAAATAACAGATAATGGTGTCAGATGTCACAGGTGAACAGATACATATAACAACATATATATAACAATGTAAATAACTAACAGCAGCATATTTCAATTGTCGTTTCAATTGAAATCAAATTTAATAAATATAAGAACATTAATCATGAGTGATTACTCACCTTTCGAGGTTGGAGAATACTGAAGATGACACAAATACGCACACTGATATGAATATGAGCAAATCAAAAGATGTTGCGACCAAATTGGACATTGACGAGGCAAGAGCAAGGCACGATGGACACGAGTTCGACGGATAAGCTGATAACAGAAATTGATGAAAACAAATCAAATCAGTTTTGATATAAACTGAAAAAAACAATATTATATTATTATTATTATTTTCTAAAAATCAATATAAATTTTAAAACGCAGCATATGGAAAATCAAAAAGCTACACCTCTTAAAACCAAAATACATATATAATATAATGTAAAATCTATTGCCATTTTGAATCAAGGCACCTACATATAATATATAATAAAGCATAATATCAGGCAGACTTGTTCCTTTTATAGTATACGAACTATAACATTTACACACGAAACAGTAAACTTATACTTAAATAATTATTTATCAGGTTATGAACCATTTCGCAACACAAATATATGTATACATTTTAAACATAAAGATTATATAAACAATAAATCATACACGGAAACCATATTACTAATACAAATATAAATTTCTTTCGGCCCAGCATATATCTATACGTTTAGAAATTTATGCATAAAATATTATAAAGTAGAATACGCAAGATGACTTTACCATTTATAACATAAAATAGCCGAGCAAACTACATGCTTAGACTTTAGAGGACATGCAATTTTTTTATACGCTACTATGTATATTATTGTACATATATTTTATGTGATCCAACTTGTTTATATTTTATATACATCAACTTATAAAATAAGATACACGGTATTAAATAATCGATACAATATACTATAGCTTGCGTAGTTATATCCCAGAGAAAATATAGTTTATAAACTTTATATATCAATACAAACCCAAACATACGCATATACTAATAGTATACCAATATTTAAACAAACATTGTCATTCTTACCCATAAAGTAGCATATTAAAACTTTTAAAATAACCATACTGCAAAAGCATATATGTATTATAACATATACTGTAGACATGCACAGGAAGCATACTATGTTTACATAATGTATATGTCTAATATATATATATAAGGCAGGCTACTCTAAAAATAATATAATTATAAAATATACATAAGCAAGCACTTATATAAAAATGCTTGTACCTGCTCATAAGAGATTGAAAGAAGGGCTCTGCAAAAAAAGAGAGGAGAGGCTAGAACGTGGAGGAAGGTGGGTGGTTGTGACGGTGACTGGGTGGCTTGGAGTTGTCGCATGGAATAAGGAAAAGGAAGAAGGTCAGTCGGCATGCGTGGGAAAAGTGGAGGTGGCTACAATGGCAGCTCGTTATGCACAGTCACGGCAGAGGAAAAATTTGAAGCTTGTTGCTCGGCTTCTCTGGTCTTGGCTATGGTGACGAGGCGACACAACTGGAGAGGGGAAGCGGGAAGAGAAGACACTGCTTTGTGATGGAGAGGGAAGACATGGGCCGACGCTTGGTGAAGCTTGCATGATGGATCTAGGAGGGGAGTATGTGCTAGCAACATTTTTCTTTCATTTCGATTTTCAATGGAAAATGAGACCAAAGGAATATCTGAACGAGCAAAAGAAATATTTGTCATTGGAAACCGGTAGAATATTGAAAGTCGCGCACGCGGATATAAATGCAAACAGCTGGAAAAGTAAAGGAAATTTATTGTTGTGGCCAGCTGTTCAAATTTTGAAAAGAAAGGAAATCCCAAAAGTCACTAATTTCGGTACCGATATGACGCATCGTTTCATCGCTTCCTTCGTGTATCGGATCTCAAAACACACAAATGAATATATTGTGGAGATCAGCATGACGAGACGATCAAAATGGTATACAGATATCAGCGATACGATTGAATTTTAAAATGTCGAATTTTCTGTAGTGGAAAATGCAGCTAAAACGCAGAAAATAAGATCGACGGAGCTATAGAAGTCCGAATTTGGAAAAACGAAAAATGACGTCTTGTTCAGAAGATGATTTACAATTTTTCTATAGAAAAATATTCAGGTTTGGAAAATATTTTGTTATCAGCAAATATCAACTGATATAAATTGAAATAGAATTACGCAAACAAAATAAACATTCATTTTATTTGATGGAAATTTACCAGTTGCTATGTTTAAATAGACGTATTCCAAATAATAAATTTTTATTTCAAAATTTTTATTTCTAAAATTTCACGAAAATTCAATTAATCACATTATTAAAACAGTTAAAATTTACGGGTCGTTATATGCATGCTTACGAATTGACACGGAACCTTCCCTGGATGTTAAAGGCTTTGACCGGTTCAAAATGCTTGATTATGATTTCGAAAGGGTTGTTCTTATCAAGGCATCTTTCCGAGTAGTTTGAATGAATGCGAAACCTTTGGTTTTGAAAGGTTTGACACGCTTACTGCCTTCGAAAGGTACTCCTCCTCTTATTCGAAATGTCTTCGTGTTAGCCAAAGCATCTGTTTCGAATGGTAGGCATTGATGAAAAATGGAGCTTTCTACCACATTGACCTCTTCGAAGGCTTGTAACACATCTGGGTTTTGGCTATAGCATCCCTTCGACACCTTCGAAAGGTTTTGTAGGTGTTGTCATCTCTTGTTCCTTTTTCATGTTAATTTTTTTTTTGGCAAGGTTGAAGTAGGAATTATTGTAACAATTTACGTACTAATATATGTTGATGACTTTATAATTACAAGTAATGGTGAAGCAGAAATTAACATACTAACACAGCAATTGGATCAACATTTTTCAATCATAGATTTGGGTGATCTACACTATTTTCTGGGAATAGAAATCAAGAGAGTATCAAATTCAAAAATCCACTTAAGCTAGAAAAAATATATTTTAGAAATTCTCAACAAATCAAAGCAATCCACTTCCTACACCAATGATCAGTGGTCTAAATTTGTCAGAACATCAAGGTGAACCAACTACAAATGAAAAACGTTATAGAAGTATAGTTGGAGCACTACAATATGCTACTGTTAAAAGGCCAGACATAGTATTTAGTGTAAATAAAGTGTATCAGTTTATGCAAGCACCGCTAGATCAAAATTTGAAAGTTGGTAAAAGAATACTGAGGTACTTAAGAGGAACAATCAATTACAATTTGGTTCTTCAAGCGAGCAACAACATAAATATAAATGGCTACGTAGATGCAAATTGGGCTACGGATCTAGATGACAGAAAATTAACCACAGGATATTGTATTTACTTAGGGGAAAATCCTATATCTTAGTGTTCTAAGAAGCGTTCTACAATCTCAAGATCAAGGACTGATGCTGAATTTAGAAGTGTGGCTAGTGCAACAGCAGATATCATGTGGATTGAATCTCTACTAAGTGAATTAAAAGTCAGCACAAACAAGAGATCTATAATATGGTGTGACAATTTAAGTACAGTATCACTAACAGCCAATCCAATATTACATTCAAGGAGCAAACATATGGAATTAGATCAGTATTTCGTTTGAGAACAAGTACTAAAGCAAAAGCTAAACGTAAACCACTTACCTGCCACTTACCAGAGAGCTGATGTGCAAAGTAAGCCACTATCAACAAAAAACTTCACTTAATTGAGACAATGGCGAAAGATCGAAGAAGCTGTAGACAACTCAAAGAAGAAGCCAAGTTGTAGGCGACTTGAAGAGAAGTTGAAAGCTCTAGAACCAAGTGAAGTCTCAAATTAGGATCCAATTGAAGTATCAAATTCAGAAATTAAAAACCGTAGATTTAATTGAAGGCTCAAATCAAGCTAAAAAGATCAGCAGAATTAAGATGGGGCGATATACCCCTGAATTTGACATGAATTTCATTTTTAGTTGAGAGAATATTTAATGATCGAAAAAATCGCATCAGGCCATTTTATTTTGTGGAAGACAAAAGCCTTAGATCGAACTTAAGGGGAATATTAAAATAAATAAGAAAGCAGCGCAACTCAAGACTATTTATCACAAGAATAAGCGAATGCATAAGACTATGAAGACCCGGCCCAATACGTTAAGGGCCACAAATTCACTTTATAAATACAACATATAATGTATCAGTTTGTACTATGAAAGCCAGTTAATAAAATTTCTACATTACAAATCTTTCAATTCATATTGGTTCTTTATATGATGTAATGTACTATTTGACCATTAAATACTTGAAATATGCATAGGAACCATCAGCCTAAAAGAAAATGGATCTTCATATAAATAAATGTTTATACAATTTGTATTGGGGATTTGCACTGAAGGTCCCTATTTTTGATGTAGTTGTAAGAAAAGTCCCTATGATAATGAGTATGTAAATTAAGTCCCTATTTTTTGTAAATCAGAAATCACAAACTATCTTGCGCTTTCCTTATAGAAAGTGCAAGTTAACTTGCGCTTTTAAAAAATTTAAATTTTTTTGAAAATTTCAAAATTTTAAAAAAAAATTCAAAATAAAACGCGCAAAGTAGCTTGCGCTTTCCTGACAAAAAGTGCAAGTTAACTTGCGCTTTTCAAAAATTTCTAATTTTTTGAAAATTTTAAAATTTCCAAAAAAATTTCAAAATCAGAAAGTACAAACTAATTTGAACTTGCATTTTTCAAAAATTTTAAAATTTTCAAACATTTCAAACAAAATTCAAAATAAAAGCGCAAGCTAACTTGTGCTTTCCCGATAGAAAGCGCAGGTTAACTTGCGCTTTTCAAAAGTTTTAAAATTTTCAAAATTAAAAAAAAAATTAAAGTCTAAAAGTTGCAAGTTAGCTTGCATTTTCTGTCAGAAAAGTGCAAAGCACCTTGCGTTTTTTATTTTTCAAAAAATAGGGAATGAATTTACATATTCATATCTACAAGGACTTTTCTTATAACAACATTAAAAATAGGGACCTGTAACTCTTTTCTTGATAGATAAAAGTGGACAACGATTGAGGGAAAATGGATGGACAGTGAGACAACGAAGGGGGTGGGGGATGACGAGGAATGTATAGTTTCATATGCTTTTTTTATTTCCCAAAATGTTGAAAAATAATTCTATTTTGTATATTAACATAATTTTACAAATTAGTTGTTTTTCAAAAAACAAGTGCATCTTTACTTATTTGTTTGGACAAAAATCTAAAGCTAAAAATGACAAACCTAACGAGGCCTAATTTTTTAAAATTGATGGTTTTTAGTTGTTTGTTAGAAGTTAGAAATATGGATATTCATTTTGTAAACGACTATTGAATATTATAGACTTATTGGTTCATACAATATTTACTTCTACATTTGAAGAAAATATAGAGATACAAACAAATAAATACATTTGAGATAGTTAGTTAATTTTTTAAATTAAAAATTAGTTAAAATCCTAAATTGAATATGCTTTTATATTCTAAAAAATTCAACATTTCAGTATCTTGAATTGAATATGTAGAGCACTTGGGAGGTTTGAAATAATTTGTTTTAACAAAATTACTGGATAAATATATATATAAAGACGCACCCACATATATCATATGTGCGTGTATAAAAGGATTATTAGGAAAAATTAAAAAATTTAAGATTTACTCCAAATTGTTGAGTGAATTGATTGTGGTATCATATATTCTTTATTTTCTAAATCCCAATGATAGTAGCTAAAAAGAGAAATAATTTGGATATGGAAAGTGAATAACAAAGGAAAAAATATAAAAAGGAATAGATGTTCAAGGGAGAAATATTCCTTTGAGCTTGTTTTCTTATTTAAACTTATCTCGCCACCTCCTAAGTATACCGTTTACATTTTCTTCCTCTATAATTTTTATTGATTCTTCTTTAGTTTTTAATCAGTAGTAAATTCTACAATAAGGTGAATAAATCATTAATAATATTTTCTTTAATAATCATTATAATGCTTGTTAATGTAACACATAGACTGATAAAATTCATTTTAATAATTTCAAAAGCAATATAAATGGGAATGCTAAACGTATTCATATGTTATGTAATCAGAGATTCTAGGAGATAAAACTGATGATCTTTACAATTATAAATTTTGACATTTCTTTCAAATTAGTACTTTTGTTTAGGCATTTGAAGACGAAATCACAGAGAGAATCATTTTAATAAGATAAAAAAGAATGCATATTAATAGATTAGAATCGAAAATGTAAAAGGTGCTATGGATAACAAGTTCTTGTTAGTAAGTTTAACTGATTAAAAGTCCACTTTTATAATTGCTTATAAGTTAGGTCCCTGTAATGACCTGCCTTTTCGACCCACAAAAGTCGACATTAATACATTAACGTTATTCGCGTGCCATACATCAAGGTGATAGAATGATAGATTGTCGGGTGAATGAAAAGAAAAGACAGAACATAATCTTGCATCGTGATGAATAATATATAATATCCAAGTGGTCTTTACAAAGAAAACTTTAAGATTCAAACAACAAAACATAGTCTAATCTATCATCAGCCTGGTCAGTTATAATAGCTTGTCCTTACGAATGCTGATAAATATAAAAGAAAAAATGAAGTGGAAAATAAAATACGTCAAGTCTTTAAGGCATCCCGCTCGTCTCTAGGAACTCCAAGTGTCCATCGCTAGATTTGGAAAAGTACTTTGTTCTGAACTGATTATTATAAGAAAATAACACCCGGACTAGTCTAGTAAACCAATGTGAGAAACTCAAATCATATAGGTTGTTATATTTATAAAACCCTTTCAAAAATAAAGGTATATCGTAAGACTATGGCATACATAAACGCGGACGGTTATTCATCTACGATAACAAAATCATTTTTTTGGAAACCTTATGATATTATTATAATGTATAGGTTTTAAAATAAATATTTAATCATAGCCAGAATGGTTACATTAATTACATTCAACAAAATATTTATTATACAACTAAGTCCGTAAATGAATGTATTTGAAATTGAATTCGATACAATGACAATGTAAGGGACTACTTACCGTATGATACACCTCTAAAGAAAATATATCAAAGCTGCAAACCTATTGCACCACTATAAATCAGGACCGACCTAACCCTTCTTTGATAGTACTGAATTTGATCACCCCGCAGTGGCGATCAACAACTCTTACCGTGGCAATAAGAACATAAAACCATAAATATCGATCTATTTCAGGCGATGACCATACCCTAATCGGTGTGACCCACATGTTCCTGCGGTACAACTCATGTTTTATTCAGTACCAAGTGTGAGGCTTAAGGCAACGATTACCTTTTTAGAAAATCCTACTTGGAGGGCTAACACTGCCATTTAGGCAATAATGTAATGCTAGCATTCATTCATACAAATTGTTGAGGATATGAACAAACTAAAGGTGCTACTTCTACTACATTTTTTTAAGAACCACCCTCAAGATTAATAGCAAGTAGCCCTTGCACATCAAAGAACTCGGTCTTCTACTACGTCATCATCAAAATGTCTCTAATTAAAATGTTTATGCTAGTTTGAAGTGGTTTTCAGATAAGTCATGCTTATTGGGTCCTGGTCTCTATAGACCAATAAATGATAGTTTTCGGTTGACTCAATCTCTGTTCTTTCATGAGTAAGCGGACGATATAAAAGTCCCAAGGAGGTCTCCAATATCCACCCTTAAACTGAGAGACGTTCCACTAGAATGAGTTCTCCCAAGGGAATCTCAAACTGTATGAAAACGTGAAGCTTTCATATAATTCCTAAGACAATAGGTCAAGTTATCGATAGTGGACAAACCACTATCTAATGTAAGTATATAATATGCATATGGAAAATTATTCATCATATACTTGTACCCACTTTTCAATTTCTAACCCATGTTATCTCTCAATTAACAATGAAGTTGGACAAGTTAGAGAACTACCCTTGCCTCGATGTACATTCTTAAACTCTCACAGATAAAAACGGGCTTCCATACTTCGAAATTTACTATCAAGTATAAGATGAAGTACCTTCCAAATACTTAGTTAATCATGACCTATTTATCAAAATTAACTCCCATATACTTATGACACATCCGACAATTCGACTTTTCTATCCCTCACCTAGAATCGATGCCAGGTAAGTTAGGGCACTGGTTGAACCTAGCCTTGCTTTAGTTAAAACACTCTGATTCTAGATCTCTGTAATGACCCGATATTTTCAACCATTCGCATCCATACATGTCAGATTTGACTTGCTTAAAATATCAGATTGTTAATTTAAATTTGGAAAAACTCAACATATATACAGTAAATAAATAATCACAAAATCACAGACACAGAGTAATATAACAATAGTGTAGTGGAAACAAAAGAATAGTAGTTCATGAAGCTACTATATATATATAACAGAGTTAAACAAGATACAATAGAAGTCTCGAATACAATAGTCAAATACAAGATCAAAATACATCACTGGAATCAACTGAATATCTGAAAGCTGGATAGATAGCTGGATCACCAAGCCAAGCTCCAACTCCAAAGGTGAGCCTCGAATACTGGTACACTCAGTCTGACCCGAGCGTAAAGCAAAACACAAAACACTCGAGTCAGGATTAACATTCTTATATCAATAAATCCAACTCAAGTGAAATAACAACTGAAAATACAAGTAACTCAAAGGATATTTGGGATAACCGTCCTCCAAGGATCCGTTAAACTATCTACTATGTAGTAGTGTACGCTAAGTAGATAATGCCTATCAGTAATATAAAGTATCAAAATAGCGTTAAGGCGTTACCATTATCCCCCTTAACACATTTTATATAAGCGTCATAGTCTATACAACACTATAAACTCCACCGTAAACTAGTGGGCTATTAGGGAGTACTCCATAGGTATAACACGAAACAAATCGTAGTGGTCGTGCATGGGGATACGAGTATGATAAGGCACATGGGGCAATACCCAAGGTAGTGAAACTGCCGTTTGCCTGATCCGGACTGGTGAGAATGCATCGCCGCAATGATTGCAACGCCGCGAAACAACACTCCCAATTCAAGGGTGCGCACCAATCAAAACAAGTAATGAGTAGTTTACGAAGAAGTGTGTCCGCTAGAGGTAGCTAACCTCACTGGCCCGGCACGACTCCTATTTAAGTCATTTCCAATTTGACACAAGTGTCAAGGTCATCCATTATCGTTCTCTTTCTTCAAATCCAGCAACGTCATCAATCCAACCACTTCATTCTGGATCACACTCCACATATAATTGTTATTAAAGTAGTTTTCGGTTTAGACAGAGAGTATGTCCCAACCGATCCCGGACTCTTCAATAACTACGTAATTATTACACCGATTGGTCATTTAATAAACTTTCAAAATAGTTGATATTTCAAAACCAAAATATCATCGCCATTTCAAAACCATATCTATACGATATCATTTTCACTTCAAATAAATCCATTTCCTAAATCATATCACTTTCCAAAGTTATATCACTTTCGAAATCGTATGTCTTTAAAAATCAAAACACTTTGGAAATCAAAACGTTGAAATTCATAACACTTTGAAACCATATCTTGAAATCATCACATTTTGGAATCCATAACACTTCCTTTTAAATAGTTTAGATATTAAAATTAGTGTATAAAATAAGATAGTTATAAAATAAAAATAGTTTATATAAAATAGTTGTAAGTTAAAATAGTTTATAATAAAATAATATATATTGAAATGATTTATATAAAATAGTTTATATTAAAATAGTTTATAAAGTAAAATATAAATAGTTGAAGATATAGTTAAAAAATACTTTATAAAATAAAATAGCTTCCACAAATTCACAAATCGATTCAAATTAACACGACTTCGAAATTCAAATTAATTCAATCTTAATTCATAAATTTCAACTCAATTCAATTTCTCAATAAATCATTTCGAGTTATAACGATTTCAAATACAGATTTGAAATACAAAATAAACCATTAAATTTCAATAAATTTCAAAGCTTTAATTTCAAAAACTAAATTCGATAATTCCATTTATATCTAATTTTAATTTCATTTCATTTAGTTTCTGAGATATTTCTTTAATCATTTCAATACATCCAAATACAACTTCAATTTACAAATTTATATAAACAAAATATCCCATTTAAATTTATATAAGTTTGAAATATTCATTTAAGCCACTTTTTAATCAAATTCAAGTTATAAAACATATCTTCAAATTTCAAATTTAATAGATTTCAAATCAAACTTATTTAAGTATAATTCTTTAATAATTAAAAATTCCAAATCAAATTCAAATTTATCTTCCAACTTGAAATATTATAAACTCTATATTTGAAAATATAAATTTTACATAAATACTTATACATATTTATATTGATTCAAATCAACTTTATTAAATCAACTTTAATAAATCTTTAAAAACAATATTTATTAAAACCATGTATTTCTTTTCAAAACCATAGAAATAATTTTCAAAATATTTATATATATAGACCAACGGTGTTTGTATAAAATTTTCTACCATATGGTCAAGTGATACAGATATTTATCATTTCAATCCGTAATTTAAATTATATACGGGTATATATCCTTTCAACCCGTAATCCCAAATTCAATTCAAATGAAAATCGCTTGGGTTTATCATTTCAACCCATAACAATTTTCTCCTATTCTACAGATCGTTCGGGTATGTATCATTTCAACCCATAGCGATTCTATACTAACAGGGAACTTGCAGAGTGATAACATATATGATAATAATATAACATGCATATATCATCAATATACATAATAGATAATGGTGTCAGATGTCACAGGTGAACTGATACAGGTAATAGCATATATATAACAGTGTAAATAACTAACAGCAGCATATTTCAATTGTCGTTTCAATTGAAATCAAATTTAATATATATAAGAACGTAAATCATGAGTGATTGCTCACCTTTCGAGGCTAGAGACGAACGATGATGAGATGAATTACGAATCCAAGCATGAATTCCACATCAAAGCTAGGTTGGCATGAATTTCGATGAACAAAGCTGATAAATAGGGGAAGACGAATTCAAATCAGAACTCGGTCGATGAAGAAAATTTATATAAAACTAATATATATACTTTATAATAAGGTAAAGTAAACTATATATAAAAATATAAACAAAACGTATACATGTATTCAATAATATATTTTAAGGCAAATCAAATATACTATGTAACGACCCGCTATTTTGGACCATTCGCATCTGCACATGTCGAACTTGAATAATTCAAAATACAGAATTGTTAATTTAAATTTGGCAAAACTGAGCATATACAGTAAATAAATAATCACAGATCACGGACACAGAGTAATAATTGCAGCGGAAACAAAAGATAGTAGTTCATGAAGCTACTATATACATATCAGAGTTAAATAAGGTACAACAGATGTCTTGAATACAATAATCAAATACAATATCAGAATACACCACTGGAATCAACTGAATATCTGAAAGCTGGATAGATAGCTGGATCTCCAAGAGAAGCTCCAACTCCAAAGTTGAGTCTCGAATACTGGTACACTTAGTCTGACACGAGCGTAAAGCAAAACACAAAACACTCGAGTCAGGATTAACATTCTTATATCAATAAATACAACTCAAGTGAAATAGCAATTGAAATACAAGTAACTCAAAGGATGTTTGGAATAACCATCCTTTAAGGATCCGTTAAACTATCTACTATGTAGTAGTGTACGATAAGTAGATAATGCCTATCAGTAATATAAAATATCAAAATAGTGTTAAGGCGTTACCATTATTCCCCTTAACACATTTTATATAAGCGTTATAGTCTATACAGCACTGTAAACTCCACCGTAAACTAGTGGGATATCAGGGAGTACTCCATATGTATAACACAAAACAAATCGTAGTGGTAGCGTATATGTAACGACCCGACTTTCCAGACTCGGAAAATCGAACCATTTTAGTTAAGAAGAAGAGGTAGAAGAAGAAAAATAGAAAACAACATCAGAATCTAACCATCGCAGCGGAATAAAATATAATATATATAACAGATCTTTACACAAAATGAAAACTATATCTGTTTATATACAATACATCATCATCAGAGTATATCATATAACAATCATCAATATCCAGTCAATCAGTCAATACAACAATCACAGCAGCGGAATAATACAAGTACGAGAAATACGTCTCGGACTCCAGCTCCTCTCCTGAGCTCCATAGCAACCTATCCTGTAAATATACTCGGTCTGACCCGAGCATCATATAAAACAATACCCAAGTCAGTCTGGAAAACCAGCGTGAAAAAATCACACTCAAATTGATTATTAAAGTTTCAAAAATCCTTTTGAAATAAAAGCATCTCGTAAGACCACGCCACAAATAAACATGCCGGGTTTTTACCTTACGATAGCTAAAACACTTTTTATAAAAATCCTCTGATATTATAATAGTGTCTATTTACAAATACTTATTAAAATAGCCGAAATTGTTACATCTATTAAATTCCGGCATACTAGCCACAAAGTGGGTAATACAAACAAAACTCGTACAAGGCACGTAGGGAGAATGGATTTCCAACGAATGACTAGGCACTGGGGTACCACCTGTCACAGTACGTGGCCTAGATCACAGTACCGAGGAGTACGCTCGCTCCCCTGCAACATAAGGCCGGAATCATCCCTTACTGGATAATTCCAAATAAAATCACCCCACGGTTGGGATCAGCAACCGCAACACTAAGCCGAAATAAAAGGGACATCTAGACAGGGATGACCTTACTCTCAAGTGGGTGCTACCCACGAAGCCTTGCTGCATAACCCCTAATTTTCAGTCATTCTCGGTTGATGAGGCTTGAGGCTAAACGATACCTTTATAGCACATATCCCTTAGAATGCCCATCGTCCGCCTGACGATGTCACGAAAGCATTCGTCCATACAAGTCCGTCCCGGGTTCGAACGGAACCGAAGGCACTATTCCTACTACATCCATTTTGGAAATATCCTCAGGATTAGTAGCGACTAGCCCTTGCACTTCGCTGCTCCATCTTCGACTCTGAACACGTTACACGAAACGTACAAACCGGATCGAAGTGGTATTCGAGTCTCCAGACCTAGAATCCCGGTATACGGAAACTCGATCCCGGTCTCTTCGAAACGATCAGCGCATTTGGCCAATATTGATAGTCGGTTATTTAACTATCAATTAACATCCACAAGCAACCATCACAAAATAAATAATTTCCCACATTATTTATTTGCCCAAATATCTTTCCAAGATATATTTCCAAATTTCAAAACTCATTTGAAACAATTTCAAACAGTTCCGCTTACGGAATACATTTCCCAAATAATTATTTCCACTGAATCACCAAGTACAAAATACTTTTAATTTTAAAATAATTTTAAAACACTTTACTATAAATATACTTTATAATATTGAAATTTAAAAACTACTTTAATACCTTAACAAAATATATACTTAAGGAATATTTAAAATGAAACCACTTTACAAATATAAACTAAATTTCTTTTTTTAAAACATAATAGCAAATCACTTTTATATAATTACTACAATAATAGATTTTTGAAAATACTTACTTTAGACTTTAACATTTAGAAATAATCAATCTTCTAAAATATGCTTTTTAAAACGTATTAAAACCTTTAACTTATATTTAAAATTTCTTTGGAAAAACGTACTTGGCTATCCAGAGAAATACACTTCTCTTCACATCTTTTAAAAATAAATTAACATTTATTTTTAAACCAATCCATATCCTTTTATAAATTCCCATCTTGAATTTATATTCTCAAATATCCACTGATATTTTATTTTACTTTATAAACCCAGTTTATATCTCCAAAATCTCATTTCTCTTTTAAAAATCCAAGTTTTTAAACACTAAAATCAATTTCCAATTGATTTCCATTTTACTTTACTTTGAAGTAAATTTCCCTATTTACTTCAATTATTTCAAATACATTAACTTTCATCTTTTATTTCCTTATTATGAGTTAAAACCCTTTTTTTAACTAAAATACCAATTTCGGATTTCCAAACTTCTTCAATTAATATTTTAATTAAATTAAATCTTTAAATTTCAATAAAATCAATTCTTTTATATTTTTAAATAATATCACTTTAGTTAAAGACTTATTTCTTCACTATTAAATTCAAAATTCTCTTTTCCCATATTTGTTCGAATTAAGAAATTTCTTTATTTCTTTTACAATTCCTTATTTAATTTATTCGAATTCACTAGAATTATTTAACTTAAATTTTACTCTTTTATTTCTTTCAAAATTTCTATTCTAGAGATTTTGATAGCCCAGCATATCCAAATCGGTCCAACCAAACCATAACATTCAATTATCCATATATTTCATCACAGGATATCAAAAATCATATCACAGAATATTTAAACAAAATTAAATATTTTGAGGAATCCAGTTGGATCCCTCCAACCTGTTTCCCTGCATCCACAGACGTTAGCACAATATAAAATACCAATTCCACTTCAAGGTGGAATATCGCGGCATATGGGATTAAATAAAAATCATCCGCTATTATGCGGTGCATAGGGTCTCATCCGCTATACAATGCGGGAATATCAACTCCAATATATACATATGCCAATATATATATATATTGGTATATACTACTATATATATCACATCAATCAAATCAACCATCCAATAAATTATTTAAATTTTACCATTTAAATTTAAATTAAAAATTCAGCTGAGTGAGATTAACTCACCTTTTGCCCCCCCTTTTTACTTTGCAATTTAACCCAAATCAATAGTCCTCTTCACGATGCCAGACCTTGAATACATATTATATAATTTCATTAACATTCAAACAATTTGGACAAATCAATTTCTATCTAATAAATTTTATTTTACTTAGTAAGGAAATTTTCCCGTTATCAAATAATTATATATAAGTTACTAAATAAATTAATTTCCACGATTTCTCAACCTTGTTTTAACCATTTACAGTTTATTACCTTTTTGAACAAATTAAACAATTACTTATTATTTATTCAATCCTAACCTAGTAATCTACTACAATTATGTTTTGTAACCAGACTAATTACAATAGGTTAATTCCTCTAATTAACTCCTTAATATTGTTTTCCAAATCCTATGTATATATACATATATTATTACCGTTTTACTGTTTATTTTTATATGGTGTATTATTATTATATCTTCTCAAAACAAAGCTTCAACATAAAGGTTAATATACCTTACAGAGAAGATGAAGCCAGAACGAATCCAATCGTTTCCTCCATCACCACACCACCGAACACCCTTACATCATCCTCACGCCCTACACCTCAGCTTCGTCAACATTACCGCGTCAACCTTCTCCAAGTCGCGATTTCAAGGTCCCATCGTAGAGCTCGAACCCGTGCTCGAATTTAACTAGACCACTGTAGCCTCGCGAGCTTCCCTGTCCCATTCGAGCGAACCCAAACTCGCTTCCACGAGAGCCTCCTAAGTCCACGCGAGCTCGAGCCAGCGATTTCCGCTCAATCGCGAATTGCCTTGACTTCGTTTCCCTTGAATGTCGACCTCCCTTCAAAACTACACGATGCTGACTTATCGCGAGTCTGCCCTTTTCGTCGAAATCAAGTTCGACCTCCTTTCTTATTTATTTTTTTTTTCTTTTTTTCTTCAGAACGAGGTTCGCCATTTCGTGAATTGATTCGAAAAGAGACAGGACGATTTTGAGCTAAAGAGGAAGAAAGAAATATCGCGATTTAAAAAGACTGTCCCATTTATTTTATTTCTTTGATTTCGTTCTGAGGAAGATTGCGTGATGTTAATAAAAGAGGGAACACGATGGAAAAGAAATCGGCTTCTAACAGAGATAGGTGGGCTGAAGACAGTATAGGGTGCCTGTTGATTTAACAATTATATTTTACATAAAAAAAATCTTGATTAAGTTCTCAACGTGTTTACGAATCGTATGCTCACACAAAAACTCCAAACACTACAAAAATTGAAATCCGATAATAATACAATATTACGGATCCAATGGAACTGGTTTCGTCAAATTCCGAGACTGTGCCTCGGAAGGCTATTTCTAAATTAAATTTAAACGTTAAAATTTCAAAACTGAACAAAACGCTTTGAAATTCTATTTTAAAAGTTTCATCACCTTCAATATTAACAATATAAATTTTCTGAACCTTTAAACTATTTTTAACAGGCTAAAAACTCAGGATTCTCTATTTTACCCTATTTCGATAATTAAATCCAACAATTAATTATCCAATAAATATTGATATTTGAAATTCAAGTTAAAAATTTAACCTCTGAACATTTAAAATTAATTAAATATTCCAATTTCAAATAGACAAAAATTCCGGGTCGTCACATTCCTCCCCCCTTAAAAGAATTTCGTCCCCGAAATTGCTAGTTAAGAGGAATGGTCCATACCCTTTAGTTTTCTCAATCCAAATAGTCTTAACAACCTTCCATAACAATTCTTTTAATAGAGACACATTATCCCTCTTACTAACATTCCCAAACCTATCCATAAGTCGTATCCCATATCACTTCTTATCAATTCAAATTTAAATTTGAATTCAAAATTTTAAATTATCAAATTTTCTCAAAAAAATTTCTAACTCCCTAAATTTCCAAAAATTTTTGCTAGCGTCTTCTTTGCGCGGCTAGCTCGGCACTACTACAAAATGGCTCTACGGCCTCCCAATCTCAAAAAGAAAACAAAAAGCCAAGTGGCTGGATCAAAACCCAATCAAATTTCATACAGAAATTCAAATACATACCTTTTTGTCGGGCCATTAAATTTTATCTTCTAAAATCAAAAATCCCAATTTATCCACTGTTTTATACACCTGTATATCCTACTAAGCTATAATATTCAATCACAATTCCAAAGTCATTTTATACTTTTCTTTACAAATTTACAATATTTATCTTAGCCCGTACGATGCACATATATCATCCGTACGCAATATCACATTTGATCGCTCATTCGATCACACAATTCCACTTCCGAACTAGTATCGTCCACCCGACTTCCTAGTGCGGACTCAGATCTGGTTTCTTGATCAGAAACCGTCATTCTCCTTGCATAGCCACCAACTATGATAGAGAATATCTAGAATCAATCAACAATCCATATCCAGGCTCGCCGTCGAAAATCGAGTGAAAAATCCTAATTCGGATCGATAAAACTATCTCGAAATTCTGTGCTCGAATCCGGATCAAATAGCTATGCGAATAAAATAATATACGTACATCTTACGTATAAATTCCAATTGATTATCAGTTATATCAATTCTCTTTATTCACATTCCTTTTTGATTGTTATCCCCTTATTCACAACTATCCCATTTCACAACTTCCAGTTTTAGTCTTCATTCAACTATTCACTTAGTATATTTTTATATTTCCATTCCAAAATTACTAAGTATATTTCCAATACCAATTTTCTTAAGAATTTCATTCTTCAATTCTTAAGTTCAATATAAATTTTTCTTATATTTATTTACTACTTCACCACTGAAGTGTATATATTCAAATTGAACTCCCATTTCATATGAATCTCAATTTACTTCAATTTACTACTTCATTTCCAAATATTTTTTTTTCAATTCATCTCCAACTTCTGAATATTTAATTTTATTTAGCTCGAAAACAATCCAAGTTAATTCATTCAATAACTATTTCTCAACTTATTTAAACCACTTCTCTGTTTGAGTTCAGTTTCCATTCAACATTTACTTAAGTCAATAACTTAAGTTTATTTTCCATTTAACCAACCCTTTAAAGTTTTATTTCCATCTTTCATTTGATTCTTATTTAATCAAATTCCATCCAATTATTTATTTAATATAATTGGTTCATTCACTCAATCATTATGAATTTTAATTTCCATACTCAATTCATCTGGAATTATTTTATTAATAACCAGGTCATTTCCAATTTATTTTCACTTATTTGGATTTCATTCGCAATCCAAACCATCACTATGTTAATCCAATTCCGTTAACTCACAATTAAATTTCATTAACTAATTTATTATCAAATTAGTTCCTCCGCTGGTTAAAATTAAATACTTGCTTTTTAATTCCAAATATCACTTCACTTAATTATCTTAAGTTCAATTTATTCTATAATTCAAGTTTGGATTTATTTAAAAATTTAGATTACTCATCTTATCGTTTCCATTTGATAATTACAATTTCAAATTATAACTCTTAATGGTTCAAAGAAATGAATTCCCATTTATGACTTACAATTTCATTTCTATTCATAAGTTTAACTTACTTACTTAAGATCTAGGACTATTCATTTAAGTCCATTTCCATCTTTACAATCAAATTCCAAATTATTACACTTAAGAACTTAAGAATATGAATTTCTTTACACAATTATAAGCATTTTACATTACCCTTATATCCAATTCAATTCGACTTCAACTTATTTACATTTAATTCAATTCCAATTCTCAATTTTATTCACCTTCATATACTCGAATTAAATTTTAATTCTAGGATACAATTTTTTTTTTACAAGTTTTACAATTCGTTCACCTTCAAGTTCTCTAACTCTTTTATCTACCAACTTATATTACTCATTTAGTTAATTTCATCTCATAATTATAATCCCAGATTTAAACTTTCATTCCCTTCTTATTTCAATCAACTTCATTCTATACTTTATATTGTTGATTCATTTAAATTTCCACATTTATATTTTAAATAGAATTCCCAGAATTCAATTGCCCGGTTTTATTTCAAAACCATTTTGAATCCATAAATAACTCATACATATCTGGTATATCACATCAAATCCCAATTTTCAAAATAATCTGCTTTTACGAAACAATTTTCCCTTTGAATTTCAAAACCAACTTAGTTCACAATCATTTCCAATTTAAAACAGTTTGGTAGCAATTTCTCTTTGGAAACTCGAAAATAGACATCGATGATGCTGCAGTCATCACCGAAATTATTTTCCAGCGACCGAAAGAGAATTTAATGCTTTTATCACTTTAAAACATTTCAAACATTTTTAATTCCCAAATCCCACCAGATTTCAATTCAATTTCAAAAATATTCATGAAATAATATAACCATTATTTCCCCAAAACCTTTAAAAACTATTTTTAAATCCAAAGGAATTTAAACCTTTCCCAAAACTTCAAATTCAAAATCCATTCAATTTCATATCCAAACATTACTCTGGAATTCTACATTTACAAATTTCATTTGTTTATGAATTTATCTCATTTGATTATAAATCACATTTGTAATTTACATTTATATATAAAGTTTATTTCAATTTATAAATTTCATTTATAGTCTATATTTCAATTTTCTACTCAATAATGAGACTAACTCATTATTGTCATTTTCTAACAACCAAGCATCCAAATATATAACTATAATAAATTTCAAAAAAAATTATTTCTTTCATATACAAAAATAATTTGGGCAAAATTATTTCATTCACCCTATTTAAAACAATACTGTGTCGAACTGTTCTATTCAAGTGTTTAGAAACCCCTTCGATACAGTTGTCCAGACTGTGCCGACGAAGGTTCATATGCCACTCAATAAACCAACCAACACAATATAAAACCATTTTATATTCACTAACAAATACGCGCTCATATCTATTAGTACTCTCAAAATTCCCACCAGAGCCAAGGTTATCGCCAACCTTCGCTCTGATACCACTGTGACGTCCTAGGCTTTTCAACCATCAGCAACGGCTCACGACCGGTAGGCTTTTCAACCATCCCAGCCCCGCTGTGGCTCACAGTGA
The DNA here is from genome assembly GCA_030737815.1 of Allium fistulosum. Taxonomy (NCBI): domain Eukaryota; kingdom Viridiplantae; phylum Streptophyta; class Magnoliopsida; order Asparagales; family Amaryllidaceae; genus Allium; species Allium fistulosum. The sequence goes on along the minus strand of CM060907.1, from coordinate 413,678,994 downwards.
TACCTCGGGTTTGCTTTTACGGCCAGCCTCTCGACTCGCAACCAACCCCGCAAGGCCTTATACTACCCCCGGGGGCATGTAGGGGTAAGAGTCTCCCGTTCGCCACCTAACGCAAAGCGAGAACCCCCTATCACGCTGTAATGTAGCAAACCCGATCCCGGTCTCTTCGAAACGATCAGCGCATTTGGCCAATATTGATAGTCGGTTATTTAACTATCAATTAACATCCACAAGCAACCATCACAAAATAAATAATTTCCCACATTATTTATTTGCCCAAATATCTTTCCAAGATATATTTCCAAATTTCAAAACTCATTTGAAACAATTTCAAACAGTTCCGCTTACGGAATACATTTCCCAAATAATTATTTCCACTGAATCACCAAGTACAAAATACTTTTAATTTTAAAATAATTTTAAAACACTTTACTATAAATATACTTTATAATATTGAAATTTAAAAACTACTTTAATACCTTAACAAAATATATACTTAAGGAATATTTAAAATGAAACCACTTTACAAATATAAACTAAATTTCTTTTTTTAAAACATAATAGCAAATCACTTTTATATAATTACTACAATAATAGATTTTTGAAAATACTTACTTTAGACTTTAACATTTAGAAATAATCAATCTTCTAAAATATGCTTTTTAAAACGTATTAAAACCTTTAACTTATATTTAAAATTTCTTTGGAAAAACGTACTTGGCTATCCAGAGAAATACACTTCTCTTCACATCTTTTAAAAATAAATTAACATTTATTTTTAAACCAATCCATATCCTTTTATAAATTCCCATCTTGAATTTATATTCTCAAATATCCACTGATATTTTATTTTACTTTATAAACCCAGTTTATATCTCCAAAATCTCATTTCTCTTTTACAAATCCAAGTTTTTAAACACTTAAATCAATTTCCAATTGATTTCCATTTTACTTTACTTTGAAGTAAATTTCCCTATTTACTTCAATTATTTCAAATACATTAACTTTCATCTTTTATTTCCTTATTATGAGTTAAAACCCTTTTTTTAACTAAAATACCAATTTCGGATTTCCAAACTTCTTCAATTAATATTTTAATTAAATTAAATCTTTAAATTTCAATAAAATCAATTCTTTTATATTTTTAAATAATATCACTTTAGTTAAAGACTTATTTCTTCACTATTAAATTCAAAATTCTCTTTTCCCATATTTGTTCGAATTAAGAAATTTCTTTATTTCTTTTACAATTCCTTATTTAATTTATTCGAATTCACTAGAATTATTTAACTTAAAATTTACTCTTTTATTTCTTTCAAAATTTCTATTCTAGAGATTTTGATAGCCCAGCATATCCAAATCGGTCCAACCAAACCATAACATTCAATTATCCATATATTTCATCACAGGATATCAACAATCATATCACAGAATATTTAAACAAAATTAAATATTTTGAGGAATCCAGTTGGATCCCTCCAACCTGTTTCCCTGCATCCACAGACGTTAGCACAATATAAAATACCAATTCCACTTCAAGGTGGAATATCGCGGTATATGGGATTAAATAAAAATCATCCGCTATTATGCGGCGCATAGGGTCTCATCCGCTATACAATGCGGGAATATCAACTCCAATATATACATATGCCAATATATATATATATATTGGTATATACTACTATATATATCACATCAATCAAATCAACCATCCAATAAATTATTTAAATTTTACCATTTAAATTTAAATTAAAAATTCAGCTGAGTGAGATTAACTCACCTTTTGCCCCCCCTTTTTACTTTGCAATTTAACCCAAATCAATAGTCCTCTTCACGATGCCAGACCTTGAATACATATTATATAATTTCATTAACATTCAAACAATTTGGACAAATCAATTTCTATCTAATAAATTTTATTTTACTTAGTAAGGAAATTTTCCCGTTATCAAATAATTATATATAAGTTACTAAATAAATTAATTTCCACGATTTCTCAACCTTGTTTTAACCATTTACAGTTTATTACCTTTTTGAACAAATTAAACAATTACTTATTATTTATTCAATCCTAACCTGGTAATCTACTACAATTATGTTTTGTAACCAGACTAATTACAATAGGTTAATTCCTCTAATTAACTCCTTAATATTGTTTTCCAAATCCTATGTATATATACATATATTATTACCGTTTTACTGTTTATTTTTATATGGTGTATTATTATTATATCTTCTCAAAACAAAGCTTCAACATAAAGGTTAATATACCTTACAGAGAAGATGAAGCCAGAACGAATCCAATCGTTTCCTCCATCACCACACCACCGAACACCCTTACATCATCCTCACGCCCTACACCTCAGCTTCGTCAACATTACCGCGTCAACCTTCTCCAAGTCGCGATTTCAAGGTCCCATCGTAGAGCTCGAACCCGTGCTCGAATTTAACTAGACCACTGTAGCCTCGCGAGCTTCCCTGTCCCATTCGAGCGAACCCAAACTCGCTTCCACGAGAGCCTCCTAAGTCCACGCGAGCTCGAGCCAGCGATTTCCGCTCAATCGCGAATTGCCTTGACTTCGTTTCCCTTGAATGTCGACCTCCCTTCAAAACTACACGATGCTGACTTATCGCGAGTCTGCCCTTGTCGTCGAAATCAAGTTCGACCTCCTTTCTTATTTATTTTTTTTTTCTTTTTTTCTTCAGAACGAGGTTCGCCATTTCGTGAATTGATTCGAAAAGAGACAGGACGATTTTGAGCTAAAGAGGAAGAAAGAAATATCGTGATTTAAAAAGACTGTCCCATTTATTTTATTTCTTTGATTTCGTTCTGAGGAAGATTGCGTGATGTTAATAAAAGAGGGAACACGATGGAAAAGAAATCGGCTTCTAACAGAGATAGGTGGGCTGAAGACAGTATAGGGTGCCTGTTGATTTAACAATTATATTTTACATAAAAAAAATCTCGATTAAGTTCTCAACGTGTTTACGAATCGTATGCTCACACAAAAACTCCAAACACTACAAAAATTGAAATCCGATAATAATACAATATTACGGATCCAATGGAACTGGTTTCGTCAAATTCCGAGACTGTGCCTCGGAAGGCTATTTCTAAATTAAATTTAAACGTTAAAATTTCAAAACTGAACAAAACGCTTTGAAATTCTATTTTAAAAGTTTCATCACCTTCAATATTAACAATATAAATTTTCTGAACCTTTAAACTATTTTTAACAGGCTAAAAACTCAGGATTCTCTATTTTACCCTATTCCGATAATTAAATCCAACAATTAATTATCCAATAAATATTGATATTTTAAATTCAAGTTAAAAATTTAACCTCTGGACATTTAAAATTAATTAAATATTCCAATTTCAAATAGACAAAAATTCCGGGTCGTCACAGTATATAGGGATACAAGTATGACAAGGCACATGAGGCAATACCCAAGGTAGTGAACCTACCGTTTGCCTGATCCGGATTGGTGAGAACGCATCGCCGCAGCGATCGCAACATCGCGAAACAACACTCCCAAATCAAGGGTGCACCAATCGACAACAAGTAATAAGTAGTTTTCAAAGAACTGTGTTCGCTCGAGGTAGCTGACCCCATTTGGCCCGGCACGGCTCCTGTTTTAGTCATTTCCAATTTGACTCAATTGTCAAGGCTATCCATTATCGTTCTCTTTCTTCAGTCATCACGTACATCATTCCAACCACTTCATTCTGGATCACACTCCACGTACAGTTATTAAAGTGGTTTTCGGTTTAGACAGTGAGTATGTTCCTAACTGATTCCGGTCTCTTTAATAACTTTCGTAATTATTACACCGATTGGTCGTTTAATATATTTCAAAACCAAATCAATTTCAATTTCAAATAACTGTAACGGGACGAGCCAGTGGCGACTGGTAGGCTTTGCAATCATCCCAGACCCACCGTGGCATACAGTGATACCTCAAATTTGCTTTTACGGCCAGCCTCTCGACTCGCAACCAACCCTCACAAGGCCTTTACCTCTCAGGGACATGTAGGGGTAAGAGTCTCCCGTTCGCCACCAAACCGCGAAGCGAGAACCCCCTATCATGCTGAACTGTAGCAAACCCGATCCCCGTACCTCTCGTAAACCAACATTTCATTTGTCTTTCTAAATCAATTTCCATAATTTACGTTTCAAAATTTCCAAATTCATAATTTCAAAATCTTATAACTCAATTTCAATTTCTATTTAAAGAATTCAAATATTGATTCAAGTTCGTATATAAGTTTCATTCCGAAATCATTTAAATTAATTTAATTTAACATTCAAATCAATTTAACTTCATTGATCGATTTCATTCAAGATTCGTTAAGTTAATTTATATTCAAAACAATTTCTATTAAATTTCTAATTCACTAAATCAATTACTTAAGTTCAACTTCATTGTATCAAAACTTACAAATTGCATTAAATTAAATTCATCAAATCAAATTCTTTACATTTCAAGTCTTACATTAATTTCAATACAACACATTTTATTTCTTGTTAGAGAAATTCAATTTCACTTATTTATTCACTTAGTTACAATTTCAAAACTCAATTATTAAAGAACTTAAATTCACTTATTCAAGAAGTTCAATTTCACTTAATAAAGAATTCAATTTCATTTAATTATTAAATAATTCCATCTTATTTAATTATTAAATAATTTCAGAACTTAATTTTTAACTAATTTCAAACTTAATTATTAAAAATTCCAAATTTAATTATTAAATAATTAATTTTAAAACAACGTTCATTCATCATTTACTATGTTAATATTTTGATTCAGATTATTAAATGTTAACATTTCCTTTCATTAAAATTCAAATTTCAACTTTGTTTCAAAACCATATTATTTATTCAAGTAAAGTCTTCATTTTATTTTTATATCAAATTATTGACCAATCGATTTTTATTTAATTCTCTATCCTAGGTCAAAGTTCAATTTGGGTATTTATCATTTCAACCCGATTCCAATTCAATTCAAAATCAAAGCATAGCAAAAGGAACTTGTAGTGTGATAACTGGAATGGTGTCAAAGTAAATAAACAAGCAATAACAACAATCAATAACAATCCAATAGTTAATTCAAATAATCCCGAAATAATCGTATTAATTCACATTGTTATTTGTGTAAATTAATATAATTATTTCTAGAATCTACACTGTAACGACCCGATATTTTGGACCATTCGCGTCCATTATAAGTGTATAGGTAGACACTCATGCCGGAGTTGAATTGCTCAAAATACCGCGTTGTTAATTTAAATTTGGCAAAACTGAACATATACAGTAAATAGATATAATCACAGAACACGGACACAGAGTAATAAGTGCAGCGGAAATAAAAGAGATAGTAGTTCATGAAGCTACTATATGAATATATAAAATACATCAGAGTGTACAACAGAAGAGTAATACGATACATCAGATACAAATCAGAATACATCACTGGAATCATCGAATACTGAAGCAGAATAGATGGCTAGATCTTCAAGCAAAGCTCCAACTCCAAAGGTGAGTCTCAAATACTGGTACACTCAGTCTGACCCGAGCGTAAAGCAAAAACACAAGACACTCGAGTCAGGATTAACATTCTTATATTTATAAATCTAAATCAAGTGAAATAGCAATTGAAATACAAGTAACTCAAAGGATGTTGGAATAACCATCCTTTAAGGATCCGTTAAACTATCTACTAGGTAGTAATGTACGCTAAGTAGATAATGTCTATCAGTAATATAAGAAGATATCAAAATAGCGTTAAGTCATGGCCCATTCCACCCTTAACACATTTTTATTCCCACAAGCATATACAAGACTGTAGTTTCCCCAAAACCAGAAGTCACCAGAGGGCAATCCATATACTCAAGGTACAAAACAAATTCGTAGTGGTCGCGCATAAATGGAATACAAGTATGACAAGGCACATGAGGCTATACCCAAGGTAGTGATACTACCGTTCGCCTGATCCGGACTGGTGAGAATGCAACGCCGCAGCGCCTGCAACACCGTGAAACAACACTCCCAAAATCAAGGGTGCACCAATCGACAACAAGTATAAGTAGTTCGAAGAAGTGTGTCCACTTGAGGTAGCTAATCCTCCATTGGCCCGGCACAGCTCCTGTTTTAGTCATTTCCAATTTGACACAAATGTCAAGGCTATCCATTATCGTTCACTTTCTTCAGTCAACACGTACATCATTCCAACCACTTCATTCTGGATCATCACTCCTCGTATAGTTATTAAAGTGGTTTTCGGTTTAGATAGAGAGTATATCCATAACCGAATTCCGGTCTCTTTAATAACTTTCGTAATTATTACACCGATTGGTCATTTAATATATTTCAAAACCAAATCAATTTCAATTCAATTTTGTAAATCAACATTTCATTTGTCTTTCAAAACCGATTTCCAAAATTTACGTTTCAACTTCCAAATTATCATTTCAAAATCTTATAATTCAAATTCAATTTCTATTTAAAACAATCCAAATATTGATTCAAGTTCGAATACAAGTTTCATTTCGGAAACATTTAAATTAAATCTTATTTAATATTCAAATCAATTTAAAATCATTTATCGATTTCATTCAATATTCGTTAAGTTACTTTATCATTCAAAGTAATTTCTATTAAATTTCCAATTCATTAAATCAATTTCTTAAGTTCAACTTCATTAAAACAAAACTTACAATTTTGAATTAAATTAAATTCGTCAAATCAATTCTTTAAATTTCAAGTCTTACATTAATTCCAAAAATATCACCTTTTCATTTCTTGTTAAAGAAATTCCATTTCACTTATTTACTTTCTTAAATAATTTTCCAAAAACCTTACTTAATCAAGAAAACTCAATTTCAATTATTTACGAAGTAAAATTCACTTATTCAAAAGTTCAATTTTCTTATTAAAGAATTTCAATTCAATTTAATCATTAAATAATTCAATCTTATTTAAGTATTAAATAATTCAAAACTTAATTATTAAATAATTTCAAAGTTTAATAATTTCAAACTTAATTATTAAATCATTTCAAACTTTAATAATTTCAAACTTAATTATAATTTCAAACTTGATTTTAATTTCAAACTTAATTATCAAATCATTTCTCAAATTAAACAATATACTTTCATCAATTACATCGTTAATATTTCGTTTCAGATTATTAACATTTTCCTTTCATTAAAAATTCAATTTTCAACTTCATTTCAAAACCATATTATTTATTCAAATAAAATCTTCGTTTTATTTTTAAATCAAATTATTGACCAATCGGGTTTTATTTAATTTTCTATCCTAGGTCAAAATTCAAATTTTTTTTTTTTGGGTATTTATCATTTCAACCCGATTCCAATTCAATTCAAAAATCAAAACATAGCAAAGGGAACTTGCAGTGTGATAACAGGGATGGCGTCAAAGTAAATAAACAAGCAATAACACAATCAATAACAATCCAATAATCAATTTAAATAATCCCGAAATAACCATATTAATTCGCATTGTTATTTGTACGAATTAATATAATTATTTCTAGAATCTACACTATCATTTCATGTAGATTAAAGATTATTACATTACGGTTTTCACTTGTCATCTATTTACAATTTCATACATCATCAGTTTAAACAAAATACAATTCAATGGTTCAAGGTATAGTTAACACTATTCTACGTGTCAATAAATTCAACAGTTAAAGGGGTCGTATTATACAATTGTCAGTTAATCAAATTTAACATTTAATTATCCTATATCAAGTTCAATTTCATACTATTTATCATTTTAACATCAACAATTTAACGTCCAATATAAACATCAACAATCAATCAATTATCAGCCAAACTGTATTATCATCACATAAATAATTAACAGATAATGGTGTCAGATGTCACAGGTGAACTGATACAGGTAATAGCATATATTACAGTGTAATTAACTAACAGTTGCATATTTCAATTGTCGTTTCAATTGAAATCAAATCTAATAACTAAAAGAACGTTAATCGTGAGTGAGTGCTCACTTTCCGAGGTTAGAGAAGAACGAGAGCGAAATGAGTTACGAATCCAAGCACGAATCCCAAAACGAAGCATGATTGAACGCGAATTTTGACGACAAAGCTGATAAAAGGTATCGGCGAAATAAATCAGACTGAATTGATGAAGATAATTAATATAAGCGAATTGATATTGAATAATATATAAAGTTACATATATACACACACAAAATCATATTTTAATTTCAAACACTTATTTAATTAAATATACATATACATGTGTTTCAAAATTCATTGCTTAACTATAACTCAATATATGTAGGTTGTAACTAAGAAATATTCAAGATTATAAGGCATGAAAATATCGTGTTGTAAACCTATAAACACTGTAACAACTAGTTATATAAAATATATGAACTAAACCAGTCAATATATATCTCAACTAACATAGTGTAAAGCTAATATTTTTTTCCTTTTATAAAACTAACATAGTATATATAACTATCATAAAATATATTACCAATATATATACATATATATTTACGTTTTAAGAAATAGCATAACATGTTATGAATATATTCATTCATTATAGAATATCAACATAGGCTTCTTTTTAGAACACAACAAACAGTAAGAAACTTTATACTTTATATAATACTGTTTTGATTTTATATGAACTGATACTATAGAAAATGCTAATATAACTTATATACATATAAAACTATTATAGACATATACAACCACCCAACAGCTCATTTGTACTATGTACTACTGGCATGCAAGCTTCAACTCTACAGGAAAGATATATTATATACTCACAGTCGAAAGTAAATTAAAATATATTAACAAACTCATACAGTAATCATATATATACGTATATAGTATAAATAAGTACTTATATGACTTTATCTTATACACAGCTTACATACAAGTTGTATTTTAAAACAGTATTTTAGAGTAAAGGTTATTTAATAAATTTCAAAGTTTCATAAAATTATAGATATATGTACTGTACGAAATAAAATACTTTATATGTGTACAAAGTATGCTTGCTTGGAAATATTATGTAAAATATGTATACACTATCATACGTGTTTATATGATCCAACATATATGCTAATATATTATCCAACTAAAACTATGAAACAAATACCTCTATTTGCAAACCGAAATCAAGACATTTTTCCTTCATTTCACCGAACTTATCAACTGATTAGATAAATGGGTGAGATCCAGTACTTAGAGAAGTATTTCGACGATGCTTATGAATACGGGCATGTTGTTCTACCACCTGATGTGGCTAAGTTGCTTCCAAAGAATCGTTTGCTCCCCGAGAATGAGTGGAGAGCAATAGGAGTACAACAACAGAGGATGGGAGGGGCAGCGCAAGGCGGAGGGTGAGTTGCCGAGGGAAGAGGCCGAGAGTGGTGGTGGAAAGGGCACGCTTCGGCTATGGTGAGTGCTTTGGGTCGTGGTTTGAGGTGGCTCTCAGCCTAGGGACGTGGCGAGAGGAGATGGATGTGGTTGAGACTGGGCAAGGCGGGATGTGGTGGCGGATATGCCGCTCGGGGTTGGAGTGCGTGCGTGGGTGAACGGCAATCGTGATGGAGAGAGGTTTGTGGTGGAAGGCTACCTGCTGTAGCTTGGGTATCAGGCTCGGCATGAAGGCCGGAGGTAGGGTTGGCCGAGTCACGTGATGGAGGCTGCCTGGGCGGTCAGGGTGGAAGGACGATGCATGACTGACGTGGAAGGGCGGAGGTCTGGTGGGTGGTGGTTGCGCCGAGGTGGGTTGTCTGGTGACTTTGATTCGAATGCGTGGAGAGCTTGCTTCGGAGAGAAGTAAAACATAGAAGATTTAGTGAAGGAGAGTATTGGCTGCTTTGGAATGAAGGTGAATGTTTTTTTTTTCTCTCATAGATCTGAAAATGAAGAGCTAGACACAAAATGGAGAAGGGGAAGGAAGAGAAATGGTTTTCTGGGGAAATGAATTGTGTACAGTCAACCGAATAAATGAAAACGTACCATAATTACCAATATAAAGTTTCAAAAGAAGACTAAACGTAAACAACCCATCGATTTCTCCACAATAGTTATTAACCAATTAAATTTCGTTTGGATGCGACTGTTAAAGTTTGAAATTCAAAAGAAAACAACGGTCACAGATCCGGTACCAATACGGTAGGCGTTACGCAAAGTGCAACGTGCAACGGAACTCCGAATTTGACAATCGAATATACCGTAGAGATCGGCATGACAAGACGATCAAAACGGTATATAGAAATCAGTGGTACGATCATCCGATAAAAATCGATATCGGTACCAGAATACTGCTATTTTCCAGAAAATAAGAACGACGGAGCAATAGATGTCCGAATTTGGTAAAATGACGAACTGATATTTTGCTCAGAAGATGGTTTAGAATTTTTCTATGTAAAAATATTTAGGTTTTGGAAATATTTTATTTTCAACGCTTTTTAACTGATTAAATTGAAGTGAATTTACGCGCGAAATAAACTTTCGTATTTTCGGACGAAAATTTACCAGCTGCTATGTTTAACAAGACGTATTCCAAATATTAAATTTTTATTTCAAAATTTTATCGTTTAAAATTTTCACAAAATTTCAACTAATTACGTTATTAAACAGTTGAAATTTACGGGTCGTTACACTCTCCCCCACTCAAAACTTTTCGTCCCCGAAAAGGAACGAGGTAGGAGAATAGAAACAACCAGAAAGAAAAACAGATTTGAAATACAAAATAACCATTAATTTAAACCATATAAATTCAAATTAATTGATATTCAATAATTGATTTAATCCATTTGATTTCCCTAAAATCAATGTCAACTATTTCTAAATTCATTATCTTATTATCCAATTATCCTTTATCAACAATTTCTAAAATCATAAACTTGAATAGTCATTTATTACAATCATTTTTATTCAACAAATTTAATTCTTTTATTCCAAATTATTATTAAATTTGTTCCACTTAATATATCTTATTGCATATATTTAACCCATATAAATTAATTTAAACCATAAAAGTTTCGATTTAAATTAATTTACATCTACTAATTTCTTTTAAACTCAAGGTATTTTCATATGTCGATCAAATTTCAATTTATTAATTCTTCCAAAACAAATTTATTAATTCTATCAAAACAAATTTATTTCATTATTAACTAAGTTTACTTATTATCCTATCTAACTCTATTAACATCTTTATAATCAAAATTTAGTGTATAACATTTATTATAAACACTCAAATTTTATTTATAAATTCAATTTATCTTATATATCATCCAATTACATATTCAACTTCTGAACGGTTTAGGTAAGTTGTATTAGAATGCAGTTGAACAATATACAAATAGAATTTTCCCAATTCAATTATTCAAGTTTAAAATTTATCCCAAATTTTTTTTTTGTTTTATTTATAATTAAAATCATCCTTTAACGAAATTTAAGAATTAGATTTCCGATTAACTTTAAACAATTTAGAGATATATATAATATATTCATATCAAATCAAATTAAATTTTAAAATAAGATACCTATATATATATATATATATATAAATCAAATTATACTAAAGAAATTCAAATCAAAATATTTTTCAAAACAAAACCGTAGCAAAGCTACAGAATAGTATCTCCACTTCGAAACTCGAAAATGAATGTCGATGATGCGGCCGCCATCACCGAAATTATTTTCCAGCGACAAAAAGAAGAGCACTGATTTCAACATTTTAAAAGTTCTTTGAAAACGATTTCTATTCGAAAATACTTTCAATAATATATACTTTAAAATTTTAAAACCAAAGTTCGAAATCACCGGAAACCAATAGATTCTCAAATTTCTGAATTAAATTCATTTCAAATTCCAAATCAATTTATAAACCATATTTATAAATTCATTTAGAACAATAAATGATAATCAAATATTATCATTTCAAACAACCAATTTGATTAACTTATTAAATTCCAGAAAATTTAACTTATATTTTCACAATATAATCAAACAAATTTATTGCATTTTCCAAGTTTGAAAGTAATATTGTGTCAGTTTGCTCTGTTCAAGTGTTTTGGAAATCCTATCGATAGCGTTGATCAGACGAATCGATCGGAAATCCAAATCAACATCAACAACTCAAACAACACAACATATATTAGAACATTTATATATTAGTTTACAAATACATTTCTTTGCTCGACGATACATGAATAAATTTTCAAAGCAAGAATAGAGATTCAAATTTGATGGACTCAAACCAAAGAGAATTTTGATTCGAAGATAAGTTCGAACAAAGATAAGATGATTCACTAACAGAACCGGGAGACGGGTAAGTTTATTTAATTCACGGGCAACGTTAACCGGGTCGTCCGTAACTTCAAGAATAAGATCGATGCTGAATTTCGAGGTAAATCAACACTCGATCTCAAGAGATGGAATTCAGGTATAGCAGGGAATAGATAGCATCGTAAACCGAGGATACAGAAATCTCCGGTAAATCGATGCCTATTATAAAGGAGTTTCACTCCTTTACGAATTATTCGAAGATTGGCGAGACCGCCGATCTATTATAGATATCATTGGAAGTGGAGTTATGTGATGCTCCAGAATAGAAAGAAGACAAATAGTGAGGGACACGAATGAAATTTCGGAACCGAGGGGAACGTTCCAAAATTCAAAGTAAATCGAGTCAAAGGAAGAGACAGAAACTCGAATGAGAGTGATTCTATAAATATATTTACCCTATATGTTGAGTTTTGCCTAGAGCTACCAGAGCTCTGATACCAACTGTAACGACCCGATATTTTGAACCATTCGCGTCCATTATAAGTGTATAGGTAGACACTCATGCCGGAGTTGAATTGCTCAAAATACCGCGTTGTTAATTTAAATTTGGCAAAACTGAACATATACAGTAAATAGATATAATCACAGAACACGGACACAGAGTAATAAGTGCAGCGGAAATAAAAGAGATAGTAGTTCATGAAGCTACTATATGAATATATAAAATACATCAGAGTGTACAACAGAAGAGTAATACGATACATCAGATACAAATCAGAATACATCACTGGAATCATCGAATACTGAAGCAGAATAGATGGCTAGATCTTCAAGCAAAGCTCCAACTCCAAAGGTGAGTCTCGAATACTGGTACACTCAGTCTGACCCGAGCGTAAAGCAAAAACACAAGACACTCGAGTCAGGATTAACATTCTTATATTTATAAATCTAACTCAAGTGAAATAGCAATTGAAATACAAGTAACTCAAAGGATGTTGGAATAACCATCCTTTAAGGATCCGTTAAACTATCTACTAGGTAGTAATGTACGCTAAGTAGATAATGTCTATCAGTAATATAAGAAGATATCAAAATAGCGTTAAGTCATGGCCCATTCCACCCTTAACACATTTTTATTCCCACAAGCATATACAAGACCGTAGTTTCCCCAAAACCGGAAGTCACCAGAGGGCAATCCATATACTCAAGGTACAAAACAAATTCATAGTGGTCGCGCATAAATGGAATACAAGTATGACAAGGCACATGAGGCTATACCCAAGGTAGTGATACTACCGTTCGCCTGATCCGGACTGGTGAGAACGCAACGCCGCAGCGCCCGCAACACCGTGAAACAACACTCCCAAAATCAAGGGTGCACCAATCGACAACAAGTATAAGTAGTTCGAAGAAGTGTGTCCACTTGAGGTAGCTAATCCTCCATTGGCCCGGCACAGCTCCTGTTTTAGTCATTTCCAATTTGACACAAATGTCAAGGCTATCCATTATCGTTCACTTTCTTCAGTCAACACGTACATCATTCCAACCACTTCATTCTGGATCATCACTCCGCGTATAGTTATTAAAGTGGTTTTCGGTTTAGATAGAGAGTATATCCATAACCGAATTCCGGTCTCTTTAATAACTTTCGTAATTATTACACCGATTGGTCATTTAATATATTTCAAAACCAAATCAATTTCAATTCAATTTTGTAAATCAACATTTCATTTGTCTTTCAAAACCGATTTCCAAAATTTACGTTTCAACTTCCAAATTATCATTTCAAAATCTTATAATTCAAATTCAATTTCTATTTAAAACAATCCCAATATTGATTCAAGTTCGAATACAAGTTTCATTTCGGAAACATTTAAATTAAATCTTATTTAATATTCAAATCAATTTAAAATCATTTATCGATTTCATTCAATATTCGTTAAGTTACTTTATCATTCAAAGTAATTTCTATTAAATTTCCAATTCATTAAATCAATTTCTTAAGTTCAACTTCATTAAAACAAAACTTACAATTTTGAATTAAATTAAATTCGTCAAATCAATTCTTTAAATTTCAAGTCTTACATTAATTCCAAAAATATCACCTTTTCATTTCTTGTTAAAGAAATTCCATTTCACTTATTTACTTTCTTAAATAATTTTCCAAAAACCTTACTTAATCAAGAAAACTCAATTTCAATTATTTACGAAGTAAAATTCACTTATTCAAAAGTTCAATTTTCTTATTAAAGAATTTCAATTCAATTTAATCATTAAATAATTCAATCTTATTTAAGTATTAAATAATTCAAAACTTAATTATTAAATAATTTCAAAGTTTAATAATTTCAAACTTAATTATTAAATCATTTCAAACTTTAATAATTTCAAACTTAATTATAATTTCAAACTTGATTTTAATTTCAAACTTAATTATCAAATCATTTCTCAAATTAAACAATATACTTTCATCAATTACATCGTTAATATTTCGTTTCAGATTATTAACATTTTCCTTTCATTAAAAATTCAATTTTCAACTTCATTTCAAAACCATATTATTTATTCAAATAAAATCTTCGTTTTATTTTTAAATCAAATTATTGACCAATCGGGTTTTATTTAATTTTCTATCCTAGGTCAAAATTCAATTTTTTTTTTTTGGGTATTTATCATTTCAACCCGATTCCAATTCAATTCAAAAATCAAAACATAGCAAAGGGAACTTGCAGTGTGATAACAGGGATGGCGTCAAAGTAAATAAACAAGCAATAACACAATCAATAACAATCCAATAATCAATTTAAATAATCCCGAAATAACCATATTAATTCGCATTGTTATTTGTACGAATTAATATAATTATTTCTAGAATCTACACTATCATTTCATGTAGATTAAAGATTATTACATTACGGTTTTCACTTGTCATCTATTTACAATTTCATACATCATCAGTTTAAACAAAATACAATTCAATGGTTCAAGGTATAGTTAACACTATTCTACGTGTCAATAAATTCAACAGTTAAAGGGGTCGTATTATACAATTGTCAGTTAATCAAATTTAACATTTAATTATCCTATATCAAGTTCAATTTCATACTATTTATCATTTTAACATCAACAATTTAACGTCCAATATAAACATCAACAATCAATCAATTATCAGCCAAACTGTATTATCATCACATAAATAATTAACAGATAATGGTGTCAGATGTCACAGGTGAACTGATACAGGTAATAGCATATATTACAGTGTAATTAACTAACAGTTGCATATTTCAATTGTCGTTTCAATTGAAATCAAATCTAATAACTAAAAGAACGTTAATCGTGAGTGAGTGCTCACTTTCCGAGGTTAGAGAAGAACGAGAGCGAAATGAGTTACGAATCCAAGCACGAATCCCAAAACGAAGCACGATTGAACGCGAATTTTGACGACAAAGCTGATAAAAGGTATCGGCGAAATAAATCAGACTGAATTGATGAAGATAATTAATATAAGCGAATTGATATTGAATAATATATAAAGTTACATATATACACACACAAAATCATATTTTAATTTCAAACACTTATTTAATTAAATATACATATACATGTGTTTCAAAATTCATTGCTTAACTATAACTCAATATATGTAGGTTGTAACTAAGCAATATTCAAGATTATAAGGCATGAAAATATCGTGTTGTAAACCTATAAACACTGTAACAACTAGTTATATAAAATATATGAACTAAACCAGTCAATATATATCTCAACTAACATAGTGTAAAGCTAATATTTTTTTCCTTTTATAAAACTAACATAGTATATATAACTATCATAAAATATATTACCAATATATATACATATATATTTACGTTTTAAGAAATAGCATAACATGTTATGAATATATTCATTCATTATAGAATATCAACATAGGCTTCTTTTTAGAACACAACAAACAGTAAGAAACTTTATACTTTATATAATACTGTTTTGATTTTATATGAACTGATACTATAGAAAATGCTAATATAACTTATATACATATAAAACTATTATAGACATATACAACCACCCAACAGCTCATTTGTACTATGTACTACTGGCATGCAAGCTTCAACTCTACAGGAAAGATATATTATATACTCACAGTCGAAAGTAAATTAAAATATATTAACAAACTCATACAGTAATCATATATATACGTATATAGTATAAATAAGTACTTATATGACTTTATCTTATACACAGCTTACATACAAGTTGTATTTTAAAACAGTATTTTAGAGTAAAGGTTATTTAATAAATTTCAAAGTTTCATAAAATTATAGATATATGTACTGTACGAAATAAAATACTTTATATGTGTACAAAGTATGCTTGCTTGGAAATATTATGTAAAATATGTATACACTATCATACGTGTTTATATGATCCAACATATATGCTAATATATTATCCAACTAAAACTATGAAACAAATACCTCTATTTGCAAACCGAAATCAAGACATTTTTCCTTCATTTCACCGAACTTATCAACTGATTAGATAAATGGGTGAGATCCAGTACTTAGAGAAGTATTTCGACGATGCTTATGAATACGGGCATGTTGTTCTACCACCTGATGTGGCTAAGTTGCTTCCAAAGAATCGTTTGCTCCCCGAGAATGAGTGGAGAGCAATAGGAGTACAACAACAGAGGATGGGAGGGGCAGCGCAAGGCGGAGGGTGAGTTGCCGAGGGAAGAGGCCGAGAGTGGTGGTGGAAAGGGCACGCTTCGGCTATGGTGAGTGCTTTGGGTCGTGGTTTGAGGTGGCTCTCAGCCTAGGGACGTGGCGAGAGGAGATGGATGTGGTTGAGACTGGGCAAGGCGGGATGTGGTGGCGGATATGCCGCTCGGGGTTGGAGTGCGTGCGTGGGTGAACGGCAATCGTGATGGAGAGAGGTTTGTGGTGGAAGGCTACCTGTTGTAGCTTGGGTATCAGGCTCGGCATGAAGGCCGGAGGTAGGGTTGGCCGAGCCACGTGATGGAGGCTGCCTGGGCGGTCAGGGTGGAAGGACGATGCATGACTGACGTGGAAGGGCGGAGGTCTGGTGGGTGGTGGTTGCGCCGAGGTGGGTTGTCTGGTGACTTTGATTCGAATGCGTGGAGAGCTTGCTTCGGAGAGAAGTAAAACAGAGAAGATTTAGTGAAGGAGAGTATTGGCTGCTTTGGAATGAAGGTGAATGTTTTTTTTTTCTCTCGTAGATCTGAAAATGAAGAGCTAGACACAAAATGGAGAAGGGGAAGGAAGAGAAATGGTTTTCTGGGGAAATGAATTATGTACAGTCAACCGAATAAATGAAAACGTACCATAATTACCAATATAAAGTTTCAAAAGAAGACTAAACGTAAACAACCCATCGATTTCTCCACAATAGTTATTAACCAATTAAATTTCGTTTGGATGCGACTGTTAAAGTTTGAAATTCAAAAGAAAACAACGGTCACAGATCCGGTACCAATACGGTAGGCGTTACGCAAAGTGCAACGTGCAACGGAACTCCGAATTTGACAATCGAATATACCGTAGAGATCGGCATGACAAGACGATCAAAACGGTATATAGAAATCAGTGGTACGATCATCCGATAAAAATCGATATCGGTACCAGAATACTGCTATTTTCCAGAAAATAAGAACGACGGAGCAATAGATGTCCGAATTTGGTAAAATGACGAACTGATATTTTGCTCAGAAGATGGTTTAGAATTTTTCTATGTAAAAATATTTAGGTTTTGGAAATATTTTTTTTTCAACGCTTTTTAACTGATTAAATTGAAGTGAATTTACGCGCGAAATAAACTTTCGTATTTTCGGACGAAAATTTACCAGCTGCTATGTTTAACAAGACGTATTCCAAATATTAAATTTTTATTTCAAAATTTTATCGTTTAAAATTTTCACAAAATTTCAACTAATTACGTTATTAAACAGTTGAAATTTACGGGTCGTTACATACACTATCATTTCATGTAGATTAAAGATTATTACACTAATACTAATACAGTTCTTCAATTGATATCAATTATTCAATTTCATACAACATCAATTTAAGCAACAAACATTTAAATGGTTCAAGGTGTATTTTACCAAATTTCTACGTGTCAATTAATTCAACTTTAAAAGGGTCATATTATGCAAATGTCATCTAATCAAATTTACCACATATATCAAATCTAACTATTCTACACGAATTTCAATTTCAAATTAATTATCACTTACAACATTAACAATTTAACGTCCAATGTCAACATCAACCAATCAATCATTTAACAACCAAACTGGATTATCATTGTATAAATAACAAACAATGGCGTCAGATGTTACAGGTAATATCATATATAACAGTGTAATTAACTAACATCAATATATTTCAATTGTCGTTTCAATTGAAATCAAATTTAATAAATAAAAGAACATTAATCGTGAGTGATTGCTCACCTTTCGAGGCTGGTAGAGATAAACACTGAAATCGGGTTACACAACCGAACACGAATTCCAAGGCAAAGCTAGATTGACACGAATCGACGAATAAAGATGATAAATCAAAATTGATGAAATTGAATCAAAACTGGATCGATACAATAATTGGTAACAGAATTGATATAGGCACAACATATACAATCATATATATATATACAAAAATCGTGTTTTAATTTCAATATTTACTAATAATATATATATATACATGTAATTCAAAACTCAATGTTTTATAACATATATAAACTGACATGTATAACTCACGTAAATCCATATACATATTTTCCCCAAATTAAAAATAAATTGTAGGATGAGCAATATTAAATCCCAATTACTATACATATCTTCCTTTTAAACAATCTTTATTTTAACTTTTCAAAACAAAATTTAATATTCGAACGACAAAATGTACAGCCCTTATGTGGCTTCTGATATATATATATATATATATATTAACTTATACAAACATATATAAAACTAATATATATATATATATGATACTAAATAAACAGCATTAAGAGTATAATTATACATATACACACATCTACACCAGCAATTCAAATGCATACCATATATATTCAACAGTGGATACATACAACTATTCACAAATATACATGTTATAACTTTAATATACATCTCGATATAATTGTAGCTAATACATAAAATCTACCAAAACTTAAAATATCTTACATACGTATGCAAAATATACATACACGATTGTATTTATATGTTCAGTAGGTGTATATATGCAGCTAACCAAAGACTACATGCAAGCTATTATCATACATAGAATAAAATGTATGCTGTTGTATACTAAATCTTCCTTATAATATAATAAAATGCATATTTATATATACGTACATTATACAAGTAGGAAGGCTATCGTCGCTCGCATCAAGAGGATGGAGCTCAGGCAGGTGAGCTTCGGTGGCGCTGATAGGTCTGCTCGGCCGCGAGGGAGAGGGTGGGCCGAGGTGTTTAACGGGGTTGGACTTGGTTGAAAGGCTGCGAGGGTTTCGAGGGGGTGGAAACAAGGTCGGTCGACCTGCTCTGCTTGGGCGAGGAGAGAGAGAACGAGAGGAAAGGAGGGTTGCGAGGTTCGGTCGAACTGAGGTGAGGGTGGAGGGAGAAGAGGGTGTGCGTGTGGAGGATGTGGTGGCGCTTCGTTTGCTCGTGGCGATGACTTTTATGGTGGACGTGATAAGGAGGTTTGGCCATGAGAGATTGAAGAGGGGAAGAGAACGTGTACGAAAAGATGAAGGGAAGAAGATGAGCCACTGTGAATTGAAAAGTTATGAACGTGTACCAAGGCAAATAAATTGATATAAAATGAAATAGGCAATTTGGCTTCTCTGATTATAAATGCTTATAATTTTTGAAAAGCAAACGTCAGATCAGTAAAGAAAAGGCACTGTAACATCACATGAATATAAATATTGAATATTTGCAATCTGAAGGGTCAAAGTAGTTTCAGAATTTAATAAAGCAATTGATTGGTGCAGGACAATCACGGTTAAAAATTTTGAAACGCAAAAGAAACCAAGGGTCACGGATCCGATACCGATACGATTATCGTTTACGCAGATTCCATCATGTAGCAGACTCCGAAACACACGAACGAATATGCTGCGGAGATCGACACGACGAGACGATCAAAATGGTATACGGATATCAGTGGTACGATTGAATTATAAAAATTTGAATTTTCTACTAGCGGAAAAATGCAACAAAACGCAAGAAAATAAGATCGACGGAGCTAAAGAAGTCCGAATTTGGAAAAACGAAAAATGACGTCTTGCTCAGAAGAAGATTTAGAATTTTTCTATATAAAAATATTCATGTTTCGAAAACATTTTATTTTCATCAATTTCTAACTGACTAAATTGAAATAAAATTACACATGAAATAAACTTTCATATTTTTGGATGAAAATTTACCAGTTGCTATGTTTAACTAGACGCATTTCAAATATTAAATTTTTATTTCAATATTTTATTTTTAAAATTCCACAAATTTTCAATTAATAACATTATTAAAACCAGCTAAATTTACGGGTTGTTACACTCTCCCCCACTCAAAACTTTTCGTCCTCGAAAAGGAAGGAGGTAGAAGAATAGAAACAAGCAGAAATAAAATATGTTGAAAATATATTTTAAACCATATAAATTTCGATTTAAATAAATATATATTGAACACTTGACCTTATATTCAAGATAATTCATTAAGTTGATTTTATTTAATTTATTAACTTCCAAAACAAATTTTTCTTCTATTAATCATACCTATTATTTATTTAGCTTATTATTCCATTTATCTCTATAAACATTTTGTAATTTAAATTTCAGTGAATAACATTTATTATACGCACTCACATTTATTTATAAAGGCAATTTATATTATATATTATCCAATTTTCTTAAATTACAATTTCACAGATCATAAATTTGAATAGTCATTTATTATAATCCTATTTTATTGGACAAATTTAATTCTTCTTTATTCCGAATTATTATTAAATTTATTCTACTTAATATATCTTATCACATATATATTAGGTATATTTACATTTATTATAACTACACAAATTTATTCAAAAATTCCTTTGATATCATTTATATTGTATAATATTCAATTACATAATTTACTTTTGAAATTTAGGTAAGTTGTATATAATGTAATTGAGCATTATACAAATAAAATTTTCAATTCACTTATTTCAAATCAAGCATGTAGCCTAAAATTTTGGCTTCATTGAAAATCATCTTAAAATCAAAATTTTAGGAATTCATTTCCGATTAAATTTTAACAATTTTATAACTAAAATAAATATATATACATAATATCAAATTAAATTTAAAATCTTCAATATAATATAAATCAAGTCATGTTTAGAAATTCAATTCAATTTATTTTTTCCAAACAAAAGTGTAGCAGGGCTACATAATAGTCTCTCCACCTTGAAACTCGAAAATGAATGTCGATGATGCGGCCGTCATCACCGAAATTATTTTCCATTGACAAAAGAGAAGAGCTCTAATTTAATAATTTAAAATTCTTTGAAAACCATTTCTATTCGAAAATATTTAAATAATATGCAGTTTAAAACTTTAAAACTATAGTTCGAAATTATCGGAAATTAAATTCTCAAATTCTAATTTAAATTCACTTCAAATTGCAATCAAATGTATACCAAATTTTACAAATTCATTTATTTATATTATGAAATAGTCATTGGTTTATAAAACAATAAATGAAAATCAAATATTATTATTTTGAACAACAGATTCATTAATAGTTTAATTTCAAAAAAAATTATACTTATTGACCAGCGGTGGAATAACAAAATGATGATTCTGTGAAAGTAGCGATCGGTGAATTGAAGAATACCAAATGCCCAACTCCGTTGATCCAAAGATGCCGGAATCTAGCTATCCCAAACACGTTAATAGCGCACTATACCGTGTTTAAAGTTCTACGATTCTTCGCACGTTGATCTAGCGCACTAGATACCGTGAATCGGCTTCAGCGATCGTTGAATCGAGCGCACTCGATTAACCGAAAGTGGAGATAGGAGATTACACTCAACTACCAATTTAGATGAAAGCACAAGGCTAACAAACAAGAATTTTATTCAAAATAAACAACCCTTACAAATGACATCACCCCGCTATTTATAGCTTTACAACACATGCCTCAGAACGAAAAACTTTACAACACATAGGTCGGTCATGACCTAAAACACACGACTTACCATAGGTCGGCCACGACCTAAAACATCACGACCTAAAACAATCCGACCTAAAAACCAGGCGACTTACGACCTAAAAACATTACAACATACGCAAATACAAGTAACAACAACACACGACTTACAATATTTACAACACAACATATTACAAGCCATTACGATACACGACTTACGACCTAAAATGAACGGCATCTGGATTGAGCGACCTAAGAATGAACGGCGTCCCTTCATCAGCGACCTAACAGAAGCGGCTTCAGAAAGTCTTCGCGACTTAAGTCTCCACGACCTAAGGCCTCACGACTTATAGTGAGCGACCTATCCCTCCACACCTTTCCACGACCTAACTTCTTGCGACCTAACTTAGGTCGGAACATTTTCCTACGACCTATCATAGCTCGAATCATATTTCTGCGACCTAACTTCTTGCGACCTAAGTTAGGTCGGAACATTTTCCTGCGACCTATCATAGCTCGAATCATATTTCTGCGACCAAACTTCTTGCGACCTAAGTTAGGTCGTTCCCTTTCTCTGCGACCTAACATAGGTCGTGACTCGTTAGGTCGTAGCACCTTTTTTTCCAACTCGTTAGGTCGTAGTAACCTGGTAGGTCATACAGGCGACCTATTTCCCAGTTGTAGCTCGCTAAGTCGTTCCAGCGACCTATACCTTAGCTCGTTAGGTCGTATGCGACCTAAAAACAAGTTAGGTCGTTTGCGACCTAAGACTTGGTCATTTTGTGCTGCATCACTTATTATAATATAATCATTCAAAATTATTTTATTTTCCAGATTTGAAAACAATATTGTGTCAGTTGCTCTGCTCAAGTGTTTTGGAAATCCTATCGATAGCGTTGATCAGACGAATCGATCGAAAACCCAAATCAACATCAACAACTCAAACAACACAATATATATATAAATATTTAAATATTAATTTACAAATACACTTCCTCGCTCAACGATACAAGAATGGATTTCAAACCAAGGATAGAGATTCAAATTTGATAGTCACAAATCAAGGAGAATTCTAATTCGAAGATAAGTTCGAAACAAAAGAAAATATGATTAAATAACGAAATAAGAAGATGGATAAGTTTATATAAATCGTGGGCAACCTTAACCGGGTCGACCGTGACTTCAAAAATAAGATCGATATAGAATTTCGAGGCAAATCTACATTCGATCTCAAGAAATAGAATTCAGGTATAGCTGGAGATAGATAGCATCGTAAACCAAGGATACAGAAATCTCCGGTAAATCAATGCCTATTGTAAATGAGTTTCACCCCTTTACAAATCATTCGAAGTTTGGCGAGACCGCTGATTCATTATAAGGATTATTCAAAGTGGAGTTATGGGATACTCCAGAATTAGAAGACGAATAGTGAGGGACACGAATGGATTTTGAAACCGCAGGGAACGTTCCAAAATTCAAAGGAATCGAGTCAAAAGGAAGAGATTGAAACTCGAATGAGAGTGATTCTGTAAATACATTTACCCTATATGCTTAATTTTTCCTAGAGCTACCAAAGCTTTGATACCAACTGTAACGACCTGCTATTTTGGACCATTCGCATCCGCACATGTCGGACTTGAATAATTCAAAATAACGAATTGTTAATTTAAATTTGGCAAAACTGAGCATATACAGTAAATAAATAATCACAAATCACAGACACAATTGCAGCGGAAACAAAAGATAGTAGTTCATGAAGCTACTATATACATATCAGAGTTAAATAAGGTACAACAGATGTCTTGAATACAATAATCAAATACAATATCAGAATACACCACTGGAATCAACTGAATATCTGAAAGCTGGATAGATAGCTAGATCTCCAAGCGAAGCTCCAACTCCAAAGGTGAGTCTCGAATACTGGTACACTCAGTCTGACCCGAGCGTAAAGCAAAACACAGAACACTCGAGTCAGGATTAACATTCTTATATCAATAAATACAACTCAACTGAAATAGCAATTGAAATACAAGTAACTCAAACGATGTTTGGAATAACCATCCTTTAAGGATCCATTAAACTATCTACTATGTAGTAGTGTACGATAAGTAGATAATGCCTATCAGTAATATAAAATATCAAAATAGTGTTAAGGCGTTACCATTATTCGCCTTAACACATTTTTATATAAGCGTTATAGTCTATACAGAATTGTAAACTCCACCGTAAACTAGTGGGATATCAGGGAGTACTCCATAGGTATAACACAAAACAAATCGTAGTGGTCGCGTATATAGGGATACAAGTATGACAAGGCACATGAGGCAATACCCAAGGTAGTGAAACTACCATTTGCCTGATCCAGACTGGTGAGAACGCATCGCCACAGCGATCGCAACACCGCGAAACAACACTCCAAAATCAAGGGTGCACCAATCGACAACAAGTAATGAGTAGTTTTCGAAGAAGTGTGTTCGCTCGAGGTAGCTGACCCCATTTGGCCCAGCACGGCTCCTGTTTTAGTCATTTCCAATTTGACACAATTGTCAAGGCTATCCATTATCGTTCTCTTTCTTCAGTCATCACGTACATCATTCCAACCACTTCATTCTGGATCACACTCCACGTACAGTTATTAAAGTGGTTTTCGGTTTAGACAGTGAGTATGTCCCTAACCGATTCCGGTCTCTTTAATAACTTTCGTAATTATTACATCGATTGGTCGTTTAATATATTTCAAAACCAAATAAAATTCAATTTCAAATAGAATTTGTAAACCAACATTTCATTTGTCTTTCTAAATCAATTTCCATAATTTACGTTTCAAAACTTCAAAATTCATAATTTCAAAATCTTATAATTCAATTTCTATTTCTATTTAAAAAATTCAAATATTGATTCAAGTTCGTATATCAGTTTCATTCCAAAATCATTTAAATTAATTTAACATTCAAATCAATTTAACTCCATTGATCGATTTCATTCAAGATTCGTTAAGTTAATTTATATTGAAAACAATTTCTATTAAATTTCTAATTCACTAAATCAATTACTTAAGTTCAACTTCTTTCAATAAAACACATGTTATTTCTTGTTAGAGAAATTCAATTTCACTTATTTATTCATTTAGTTACAATTTTAAAACTCAATTAATAAAGAACTTAAATTCACTTATTCAAGAAGTTCAATTTCACTTAATAAAGAATTCAATTTCATTTAATTATTAAATAATTCCATCTTATTTAATTATTAAATAATTTCAAAACTTAATTTCTAACTAATTTCAAACTTAATTATTAAAAATCCCAAATTTAATTATTAAATAATTAATTTTAAAACAACGTTCATTCATCATTTACTATGTTAATATTTTGATTCAGATTATTAAATATTAACATTTCCTTTCATTAAAATTCAAATTTCAACTTTGTTTCAAAACCATATTATTTATTCAAGTAAAGTCTTCATTTTATTTTTATATCAAATTATTGACGAATCGATTTTTATTTAATTGTCTATCCTAGGTCAAAGTTCAATTTGGGTATTTATCATTTCAACCCGATTCCAATTCAATTCAAAATCAAAGCATAGCAAAGGGAACTTGTAGTGTGATAACTGCGATGGTGTTAAAGGAAATAAACAAGCAATAACAACAATCAATAACAATCCAATAGTTAATTCAAATAATCCCGAAATAATCGTATTAATTCACATTGTTATTTGTGTAAATTAATATAATTATTTCTAGAATCTACACTATCATTTCATGTAGATTAAAGATTATTACACTAATACTAATACAGTTCTTCAATTAATATCAATTATTCAATTTCATACTACATCAATTTAAGCAACAAACATTTAAATGGTTCAAGGTGTATTTTACCAAATTTCTACGTGTCAATTAATTCAACTTTAAAAGGGTCATATTATGCAAATGTCATCTAATCAAATTTACCACACATATCAAATCTAACTATTCTACATGAATTTCAATTTCAAATTATTTATCACTTACAACATTAACAATTTAACGTCCAATGTCAACATCAACCAATCAATCATTTAACAACCAAACTGGATTATCATTGTATAAATAACAGACAATGGTGTCAGATGTTACAGGTGAACTGATACAGGTAATATCATATATAACAGTGTAATTAACTAACATCAATATATTTCAATTGTCGTTTCAATTGAAATCAAATTTAATAAATAAAAGAACATTAATCGTGAGTGATTGCTCACCTTTCGAGGCTGGTAGAGATAAACACTGAAATCGGGTTACACATCCGAACACGAATTCCAAGGCAAAGCTAGATTGGCACGAATCGACGAATAAAGCTGATAAATCAAAATTGACGAAATTGAATCAAAACTGGATCGATACAATAATTGGTAACAGAATTGATATAGGCACAACATATACAATCATATATATATACAAAAATCATGTTTTAATTTCAATATTTACTAATAATATATATATATATATATACATGTATTTCAAAACTCAATGTTTTATAACATATATAAACTGACATGTATAACTCACGTAAATCCATATACATATTTTCCCCAGATTAAAAATAAATTGTAGGATGAGCAATATTAAATCCCAATTGCTGTACATATCTACCTTTTAAACAATCTCTATTTTAACTTTTCAAAACAAAATTTAATATTCGAACGACAAAATGTACAGCCCTTATATGGCTTCTGATATATATATATTAACTTATACAAACATATATGAAACTAATATATATATATATATATGCTACTAAATAAACAGCATTAAGAGTATAATTATACATATACACACATCTATACCAGCAATTCAAATGCAGACCATATATATTCAACAGTGGATACATACAACTATTCACAAATATACATGCTATAACTTTAATATACATCTCGATATAACTGTAGCTAATACATAAAATCTACCAAAACTTAAAATGTCTTACATACATATGCAAAATATACATACACGATTGTATTTATATGTTCAGTAGGTGTATATATGCAGCTAACAAAAGAATACATGCAAGCTATTATCATACATAGAATAAAACTTATGTTGTTGTATACTAAATCTTCCTTATAATATAATAAAATGCATATTTACATATACGTACATTATACAGGTAGGAAGGCTATCGTCGCTCGCATCAGGAGGACGTAGCTCAGCCAGGTGAGCTTCGGTGGCGTTGATAGGTCTGCTCGGCCACGAGGGAGAGGGTGGGCCAAGGTGTTTAACGGGGTCGGACTTGGTTGAAAGGCTGCGTAGGTTTCGAGGGGGTGGAAACAAGGTCGGTCGACCTGCTCTGCTTGGGCGAGGAGAGAGAGAACGAGAGGAAAGGAGGGTTGCGAGGTTCGTTCGAACTAAGGTGAGGGTGGAGGGAGAAGAGGGTGTGCGTGTGGAGGATGTGGTGGCGCTTCGTTTGCTCGTGGCGATGACTTTTATGGTGGACGTGATAAGGAGGTTCGGCCATGAGAGATAGAAGAGGGGAAGAGAACGTGTACGAAAAGATGAAGGGAAGAAGATGAGCCACTGTGAACTGAAAAGTTATGAACGTGTACCAAGGCAAATAAATTGATATAAAATGAAATAGGCTATTTGGCTTCTCTGATTGTAAATGCTTATAATTTTTGAAAAGCAAACGTCAGATCAGTAAAGAAAAGGCACTGTAACTTCACATGAATATAAATATTGAATATTTGCAGTCTGAAGGGTCAAAGTAGTTTCAGAATTTAATAAAGCAATTGATTGGTGCAGGACAATCACGGTTAAAAATTTTGAAACGCAAAAGAAACCAAGGGTCACGGATCCGATACCGATACGAATATCGTTTACGCAGATTCCATCATGTAGCAGACTCCAAAACACACGAACGAATATGCTGTGGAGATCGACACGACGAGACGATCAAAATGGTATACAGATATCAGTGGTACGATTGAATTATAAAAATTTGAATTTTCTACTAGCGAAAAAATGCAACAAAACGCAAGAAAATAAGATCGATGGACCTAAAGAAGTCCGAATTTGGAAAAACGTAAAATGTCGTCTTGCTCAGAAGATGGTTTAGAATTTTTCTATATAAAAATATTCAGGTTTCAAAAACATTTTATTTTTGGATGAAAATTTACCAGTTACTATGTTTAACTAGACGCATTTCAAATATTAAGTTTTTATTTCAATATTTTATTTTTAAAATTCCACAAATTTTCAATTAATAACGTTATTAAAACCAGCTAAATTTACGGGTTGTTACACTCTCCCCTACTCAAAACTTTTCGTCCTCTAAAAGGAAGGAGGTAGGAGAATAGAAACAACCAGAAAGAAAATATGTTGAAAATATAGTTCAAACCATATAAATTTAGATTTAAATAAATATATATTGAACACTTGACCTTATATTCAAGATAATTCATTAAGTTGATTTTATTTAATTTATTAACTTCCAAAACAAATTTTTCTTCTATTAATCATAACTATTATTTATTTAACTTATTATTCCATTTATCTCTATAAACATTTTGTAATTTAAATTTAAGTGAATAACATTTATTATACGCACTCACATTTATTTATAAAGGCAATTTATAATATATATTATCCAATTTTCT
The DNA here is from genome assembly GCA_030737815.1 of Allium fistulosum. Lineage (NCBI taxonomy): Eukaryota > Viridiplantae > Streptophyta > Magnoliopsida > Asparagales > Amaryllidaceae > Allium > Allium fistulosum. The sequence goes on along the minus strand of CM060907.1, from coordinate 413,649,806 downwards.
TAAATTACAATTTCACAGATCATAAATTTGAATAGTCATTTATTATAATCCTACTTTATTGGACAAATTTAATTCTTCTTTATTCCGAATTATTGTTAAATTTATTCTACTTAATATATCTTATCACATATATATTAAGTATTTTTACATTTATTATAACTACAAAAATTTATTCAAAAATTTCTTTGATATCATTTATATTGTATAATATTAAATTACATAATTTACTTTTGAAATTTAGGTAAGTTGTATATAATGTAATTGAGCATTATCCAATTTTTTTTTTCAATTCACTTATTTCAAATCAAGCATGTAGCCAAACATTTTGGCTTCATTGAAAATCATCTTAAAATCAAAATTTTAGGAATTCATTTCCGATTAAATTTTAACCATTTTATAACTAAAATAAATATATATACATAATATCAAATTAAATTTAAAATCTTCAATATATTATAAATCAAGTCATGTTTAGAAATTCAATTCAATTTATTTTTTCCAAACAAAAGTGTATTTGGGCTACATAATAGTGTCTCCACCTTGAAACTCGAAAATAAATGTCGATGATGCGGCCGTCATCACCGAAATTATTTTCCATCGACAAAAGAGAAGATCTCTAATTTAATAATTTAAAATTCTTTGAAAACCATTTCTATTCGAAAATATTTAAATAATATGCATTTTAAAAATTTAAAACTATAGTTCGAAACTATCGGAAATAAAATTCTCAAATTCTAATTCAAATTCACTTCAAATTGCAATAAAATGTATACCCAATTTTACAAATTCATTTATTTATATTATGAAATAGTCATTGGTTTATAAAACAATAAATGAAAATCAAATATTATTATTTTGAACAACAGATTCATTAATAGTTTAATTTCAGAAAAATTTATACTTATTATAATATAATCATTCAAAATTATTTTATTTTCTAGATTTGAAAACAATATTGTGTCAGTTGCTCTGCTCAAGTGTTTTGGAATTCCTATCGATAGCGTTGATTAGACGAATCGATCGAAAACCCAAATCAACATCAACAACTCAAACAACACAATATATATATATATAAATATTTAAATATTAATTTACAAATACACTTCCTCGCTCAACGATACAAGAATGGATTTCAAACCAAGGATAGAGATTCAAATTTGATAGTCACAAATCAAGGAGAATTCTAATTCGAAGATAAGTTCGAAACAGAAGAAAAGATGATTAAATAACGAAATAAGATGGATAAGTTTATATAAATCGCGGGCGACCTTAACCGGGTCGACCGTGACTTCAAAAATAAGATCGATACAGAATTTCGAGGCAAATCTACATTCGATCTCAAGAAATAGAATTCAGGTATAGCTGGAGATAGATAGCATCATAAACCGAGGATACAAAAATCTCCGGTAAATCAATGCCTATTGTAAATGAGTTTCACCCCTTTACAAATCATTCGAAGTTTGGCGAGACCACTGATTCATTATAAGGATCATTCAAAGTGGAGTTATGGAATACTCCGGAATTAGAAGACGAATATTGAGGGACACGAATGGATTTTGAAACCGCAGGGAACGTTCCAAAATTCAAAGGAATCGAGTCAAAAGGAAGAGATTGAAACTCGAATGAGAGTGATTCTGTAAATACATTTACCCTATATGCTAAGTTTTGCCTAGAGCTACCAAAGCTCTGATACCAACTGTAACGACCTGCTATTTTGGACCATTCGCATCTGCACATGTCGGACTTGAATAATTCAAAATACCGAATTGTTAATTTAAATTTGGCAAAACTGAGCATATACAGTAAATAAATAATCACATATCACAAACACAATTGCAGCGGAAACAAAAGATAGTAGTTCATGAAGCTACTATATACATATCAGAGTTAAATAAAGTACAACAGATGTCTTGAATACAATAATCAAATACAATATCAGAATTGTGACGACCCGCCTTCCTATGCCCAGGAAAACGCATCGTTATGAAGAAAGAAAGGGATAGAAGAAGAAAAGAAGAGAAAGAAAGAACAACAACACATCAGAAATCTCACAGCGGAACGAAAAATATATTATATCACATAAGATATTACACAGTATCATATGTATCAGAGTACACAACTTATACATCACAATATAGACAGTTATAAAGTTCTGTCTATTATACAACAGAACTATATCAATACAATACATCATACACATCGGAAACTCTATATATCTACACGCTGAAGCCTCCTGCTCCTCAGCTCCTCCAGTATTCGTCAAGACTAACCTGAATCCCTCGACTACTCAATACAATATTGAGTACCCAAGAGTTTAATAAAACAGAAAATAAACACTTGGGTCAGACATGGGTCTGGTGTGAGTAAACGATTAGATTGCTTAACTTTGAAAACCTTTGAAAACAAAAGTATCACGTAAGACTCCCCACAAATAAACATGGGTAAGTTTTTACCTTACGCTAACTAAAACATTTGATAGGAAATCCGATTGTATTATAATAGGGTCTAGGGTTTTCAAGTAAAATACAGAAATAGCTGAATTGCTTACATCTCACATTCCAACATAGTTAGGCACAACTAATACGTACGGCACTTATTGGAGTTTGGATTCCATACAATGGCAGGGCTACTGGGGTACCGCCCGTCACAGTACGTGGCCTAGATCACCGTACCGAGGATCACTCCCAATCCCCTGCAACACAAGGTCGGAACATCCCTTACTGGATAATTCCCGCACAAGATACCTCACGGTTGGGATCAGCAACCGCACCACTAAGTCGAAAATAGAAAGGGACATCTAGACAGAGGTAACCTTGTCCTACTTGGGTGCTACCCACTAACCTTGCTGCACCTCCCTTGTTTTAGCCATTCCCGGTTTGTGAGGCTTGAGGTCACGATTACCTTAGAAAAGAACACATCACTTAGAATGCTCATCGTCCACCTGACGATGTTCTGAAAGCATTCAATCCATACAAGTTCGTTCCGGGTTCGAACGAAACCGAAGGCATTATCTCGTTACACTCGTTTTGGAATCACCCTCAGAGTTAACGACAATAACCCTTGCACTCTGAATCTTCATCTTCACTTGATTCACGACCTATCGTTAATTTGGATCGATGTGGTATTCGGGTCTCCAGACCTGGAATACCGGTATACGGAAACCCGATCCCGGTCTCATCTAAATCCAAAACGTATCTTTTAAGGCCAAGTTGTTTAAAGGTTTAAACAATTCAACTTATCTATATTCATACAGATAGATAATTCACAAGTCACAATTGATAATCACATTATCAAATAAACAAATGATCCATAACAAAATAGGTAATCCATATCAACATCACAATAGTTAATCTACATTACCCTCATAATGCAACCAACATTTATACCACACAACATTACTTATCTCATTTCTGAGATTACATCCATTCAAGACAGTCAATGTTATCCATTCATATATAAGCAAAGATTTACTTAATCACAACATAATTAATTTAAAATGAATTAAATTAACTATTTCTATCTTTAATTAATTTAAAGTGAATTAAATTAATTACTTCATCTCTTAATTAATTTAAAATAAATTAAATTAATTACTTCATCTCTTAATTAATTTAAAATAAATTAAATTAATTACTTCATCATAAATCTTACTTATATAATCATTAATTAATTACAAATAAATTAATTAATCTTTCTCTAATTATCCACTTTAATTAATCACCTTGATTAATTATACATTAATTACAATTAAGTAATTATCTTTAATTAATTTCACAAATTAATTATCCTTAATCAAATACAGTAATTAACCTTAATTACTTCATTAATTAATTAATTAATTATAATTAATTGCTTTAATCCTTAATTAATTTAAAATTAATTAGTTATCATTTGATTAATTAATCTTAATTAATCAAGTCTTAATCATATCATTAATTAATTATAAACTAATGATCTCTAATTACATCTTTAATTATTTATTTTATTTAAATTAATTACATCAAGTAATTAATCTTATTTAAACCACAATTATTAATCAGCTTTGATTAATCTAATCCAGTAATTAACCTCCCTTAATTACTTCCATTAATTAATTACTTTTTTAATTAATTACCTTATCAAATAATTAATTATCTTATTAATTAACCTTAATCCTTTAATTAACTAAATTATTTAATTAATAACATTAAGTAATTAACTCTTAATTATTTTCAATTTAATTATTTTCATAAAATAATTATTCTCTAATTACTTTATTAAATAACTCCCCTTAATTTAATTACAACTAGTAATTAATCCTTAATTACTCATTAAGTAATTATATTTAATTAATTTATAAATGATTATCTTAATTAATCACTAATTAATTACTTAGTTAATTATTTAACTAATTATTTAAATTTAATTAAATAATTTCTTAACTATTTATATTTAAAGATCTTAATTAAGAAAACATTATCTTAATTAAATTATTATCTATTCTTAAATCATTTTCAATAAATGAATTATCCTTATTAATTTCACATATAGATTTCCTTTAATAAATCAAAATCTCTTAATGACTTTAAAGATAACTCCTTATTACAATTGATTTACTAAATCTTTATCATTAACTTTATTTAAATTAAAACACTTTAAAAAATCAATTATAACTTACAATCTAATTTAACTTCTAAAATCTTTTGAAACTTAAAAGTTTATTTAAAAAAATTTTAAATACAAAGATCATTTTGAAAATCTATGTTTCTATCTTTTTAAAAACTTATCTATTAAATATATAAAACTTGTTAAAATATTTATTCTTTGAAAATAATTTATTTTCATTATAGTAAACTGGTTTAACTTTGTTAAACTTGAATTATTTACCAAAAACAATTTTCTTTGTTTAAAAACTTAACCATTTACTGTTTAATTCTGAAAACCTGAACAATTAAAACCCTGCCCTCACTAAAACTCGAGTAAAACTCGAATCTTCCCAAAGCAAAACCCGAGCCAATGCTTCCCTCTTCCCCAAACCCAACTCCTGATACACGCCAACGTGCACGCAAACGTGCACATCACCGCCGTTCAACGGTGAACTCCACGCTTGCCTCCGACAGGTCACTCTCAACCCCTACAACCATACGCGCGACCCAGGAAACTCGTTCGATCGAGAATTCAAAAAAAAAGATCATCGAACCCAACTGTTCGAAAACCCATCACCAGAAAAACAACCACCGCCGGTGATCCCTACCTCGAGACTCCACGCGATCCTCACCATTGCTTCGCCTCGTCTACCAGCACCCATCAAACACCTCGCGATCGACTCCGACTTCATCACGACGTCGCGAATTCCTTCTGAACATCCACGTCTAGACCAGGTGATAAAACCCTAACCCATCGATTTCCGACCATCACTTTCATTAATAAATTCCAAAATGATTTTTCCTATGATCCTCACCTCCTACTCCACCTTCGTGCCCAGCTATGACTCCCAGATCGTCGCCGTTCATCTCTGATTGGTCGAAATGCCTAAATCAGATAAACTCAAAATCCCCTTCAATTACCAATCTAAAAATCTTGATATATATACTAAAATTCATGGTTTTCAACTACGAATTCAATTATATAATCACAACTTAAAATTGAATCAATAAATTTTTGTCCAAATTTACATTTTACTGTTGATGATAAAATTTCGAGACAAATACTTTATAAAAATCCCAGATCTTATTTTAAGAGTTATACTACAAGTTTTTGAACATCTTTCATTCACAACCCAAAGGCTATCAGTGGATATATGATGAGCAATTTGATTTAAAAAGAATTTCAATGTTCTGACAAAAACAACAGAGACCATATCAATATACACACATGCATTTAATAATCATATATATACATGCATCCATTTTAATCCAAGCATTTAGGTAACAGCATGGTTTTCATTCACACATCATAATGAAATTCAAGATTTTAAAACTGTTTTTAAAATTTGTTTACTCACCAGTTTAGTTGAGACAGAGGACAGAGAATAGAAGCTGTTTCCAGGCTTGCATGTTTGGTTTTGAACTTCTATTTGCCTTGATGAATTTAATCTTGCTGTTGATCTTTGAAATTTGTTGATAGATTTCCTTTTTTTTATGATCTTCAGGTTGAAATTGAAGATCTTGAGACTGCCATTGAAATCTTCTTGTTTTATATTTGAATTTCCAGTTTCCAGATTTACTTCTTCTTTTGCTTTTAGATTTCCAGCTTATATTATTTTACTTTCTTTCATTGATTCGAATTGTTTTAGTGGAGAAAGAAATGAAGATAGTTTTAGAGCTGAAGAAAATGTCAGATTTCTTTCTATGTTTTGAAATTTTTTTTAAACTTAATTACCAAAGAGAAAATAAAAATGAAGCCACTTGTCCTCTTTAATTAGCTTACACATATGTTTACAATTTACAAATGTCTTCCAACTATCCTTATATGTTTACAAGTGTAAATTCCCTTTTATTTTGATTTATTTAAATCCTACATGTGTATTTATAAAATATCTATATGTATATAAAAATGTATTTATCCTTTTATAATTTATGCTTTAATCAAATATTTATAACATATTTATAAATGCTTGAGAAATTGAGTTTAACTCTATATACATATATTTTTTTACAAACCTATTTTGACTTATATTTGAATTTTAAAAATGAAAGAATCTTAAAACCAATTAACTTCTTATTTTAAATCTTATTTAAAAATTAAACTAAAATATATCTTTATAATAAATAAGAAATTATCCTTGTTATTTAAATCTCAATTATCATTTCCAAAAGTATTAAGTCAAATTACAAATTTCCAAATTACAAATTATATAAATATTAAAGTTTGAAAATACTTTATTAAATTCAAATTCAATATTCTTTTCATTCCAATATATGCAAATATATATATTCTAAATGAAAAGTACTTTTAACATTAGCTTGATAATTATCCTATTGAATTTAATACATAACTTCAAATAACAATATATATATATATACATATATATTATAATTTGAAAACTTATCCTTTTATTAAATTAAAGACTCCCTATTTATAATATATATACCTATATATATACATTATAAATATAAACACTTATATTAGTTTTAGAAAGATAAAACTTCCCAATTTAAAATTGTTAGAAAAGATATAAATAAATATTTCCAATATTAAAATTTTATTAGCCTTTTAAAATAAATAAACTTGTCAATTTATAAAACAAAATCAACAAATCAATTTAATTATAAATAAAGATTATTAAATTGATATTGCCAAAATTCCGGGATATCACATTCCTCCCCCCTTAAAATAATTTCGTCCCCGAAATTTAAACAAAGGTAATTTAATAACCCAAAATTTTAATTTTAAACAGCAACCATACATATCAATCATACACTATCAATCATATGCTAACAACCATAGCAACCAATTCATCCAAACAACAAATCTAACCATCCCGAAAAAATTCCGGATAGAATTTTCTAGAGTTTCCCAGATATAAATACCGGGCTACTCGCTCTATAAAATCAAAACAATCAATACTACAAAGCTACAGAGCTCCTACTAATCTAGATCTACAAAACTAGACAGAATATCAGACTACAGACAAGTCTGAATCAACAATCAAATTTCCTAATCTGCTGGTTCCACAGTCAGATATGGATCATACACGTATTCCCTCAGAGATACGTGAAATACAATGAATTCCAGTTATCCGAACTGGCAACTCAATCCTGTAGATCAAAGAACTAATCCTCTTGAGAACATAGGAAAAATCTCAAAATACTTCTAGAGCTAGCTCTCCAGTCTTACCAAATCTTATATCTCCTTTAATCGGATAAAACTTAAATAATATCCAAATTTCAACTTCAAATTCCAAATTCCATCAATTCTTAACTGCATACCTCTCTTGACGATCCTGAGTCACTTCATCCTTCCTGATCAGCTTAGCCCTTGCTGATGTTTCCTGAAATAATCTAGACCAACATCAAACCAATTTCCGGATCCTTCTCAACAAAATGGTTCCAAAAATATGCCGAAATCCAGAACACAATTCTACTCCACAAACATTAGAGAACTATGAACTACTTCTCCTATCTGGAATAGCCAAAACAGTTGCACTTGACAACCATATCTCCAAATCCTGAAAATTTCTTCACACTTAGAGATACACTTGAATTTCCTATAGAAATCCTCTACTCGAAGAAAATTACAACTCTCGGTTGCTTCCACTCTAGAATAGCTGCTTCACCAAATTATTCTCTAGGAGACATCCTTCTACTAAGCTGAACTTCTGGTAACTCCACGAATCAAGTCGATACGGAATCTCAATCTCCAATAATCCCAAGAGAATACTTAAACAATCGCAAGTCACTTTTGCGATCAGCTCGGCCTAATTTCCAAAGATAACTGTTCTCTCTTCACTAATCAGAACAGCTTATAATTGACTAACCAATCCATCGAAGAAATGGATTCACTCTACTGCTTCTGAACTTCACCTTCAGAAAAACTGCTCAGCCAGAAACTTTCTGCCAACATAGAACACTCCGAGTCGCATTGCTGCCACAAACCAAAGACTTCTTATCTGAAACTCCTCGAGAAACTCGGACCTCAAAGCAAATAGAAACACCCCACTGGACTCAGCCACAACACCAAAACAGACTCACTTCTTCAAACTTGTTCCAGAAGAAACATCTTCAGAAACGTCCATAGTCATCGTGTCTCATCACACAGCTACTACTTCCTGAGGTTACCAAAATACCATCACTTGCTTCTGCTCATCCAAAAGATCAACTCTATTCATCCAACTTCAAAGATAAACTCTGAACTTTAACAGTTTCCTTCGGATATTGATGAAATCCTTACACTACAACAAAGCTCACTCGAGACAGTATTAGGTCTACAGTATCGACAAATACACTTCCAATCTCAACACTCAGACTCTAACCATTGGTAGTCGTGTTACACACACCACCACCCTATCTACCTTTATAACTTATATTGGAAAACCCGAACAGGTAACCCAACAAATAGGTAGAATAGATATATATATATATATATATATATATTTAAAATGATACTTTTTATATAGAAATTATTTCTGGGTAAAATTATTTCATTTACCTCTTTAAAACAATATTGTGTCCGTTGGCCTGGTTCAAGTGTTTAGAGATCCCTATCAATAACGTTAGCTACTCGTATTGACTAGAATCCATATACCACTCAACCGATCAATTAACACAATATAAAATCATTTTTATATAACTAACAATTACGCGCTCTCAAGATAGACACCACTTCAGAGCCTAGGTATTCACTCAACCTCGCTCTGATACCAAATGTGACGGTCTAGGCTTTTCAACCATCGACAGCGGCCTCAACTGGTAGGCTTTTCAACCATCCCAGCCCCACCGTGGCTTACATTGGTACCTTGAATTTGCTTTTACGGCCAGCCTCTCGACTCGCAACCAACCCCTCAATGGGACATGTAGGGGTAAGAGTCTCCCGTTCGCCACCAAACCGCGAAGCGAGAACCCCCTATCACGCTGTAATGTAGCAAACCCGATCCCGGTCTCATCGAAATCCAAAACGTATCTTTTAAGGCCAAGTTGTTTAAAGGTTTAAACAATTCAACTTATCTATATTCATACAGATAGATAATTCACAAGTCACAATTGATAATCACATTATCAAATAAACAAATGATCCATAACAAAATAGGTAATCCATATCAACATCACAATAGTTAATCTACATTACCCTCATAATGCAACCAACATTTATACCACACAACATTACTTATCTCATTTCTGAGATTACATCCATTCAAGACAGTCAATGTTATCCATTCATATATAAGCAAAGATTTACTTAATCACAACATAATTAATTTAAAATGAATTAAATTAACTATTTCTATCTTTAATTAATTTAAAGTGAATTAAATTAATTACTTCATCTCTTAATTAATTTAAAATAAATTAAATTAATTACTTCATCTCTTAATTAATTTAAAATAAATTAAATTAATTACTTCATCATAAATCTTACTTATATAATCATTAATTAATTACAAATAAATTAATTAATCTTTCTCTAATTATCCACTTTAATTAATCACCTTGATTAATTATACATTAATTACAATTAAGTAATTATCTTTAATTAATTTCACAAATTAATTATCCTTAATCAAATACAGTAATTAACCTTAATTACTTCATTAATTAATTAATTAATTATAATTAATTGCTTTAATCCTTAATTAATTTAAAATTAATTAGTTATCATTTGATTAATTAATCTTAATTAATCAAGTCTTAATCATATCATTAATTAATTATAAACTAATGATCTCTAATTACATCTTTAATTATTTATTTTATTTAAATTAATTACATCAAGTAATTAATCTTAATTAAACCACAATTATTAATCAGCTTTGATTAATCTAATCCAGTAATTAACCTCCCTTAATTACTTCCATTAATTAATTACTTTTTTAATTAATTACCTTATCAAATAATTAATTATCTTATTAATTAACCTTAATCCTTTAATTAACTAAATTATTTAATTAATAACATTAAGTAATTAACTCTTAATTATTTTCAATTTAATTATTTTCATAAAATAATTATTCTCTAATTACTTTATTAAATAACTCCCCTTAATTTAATTACAACTAGTAATTAATCCTTAATTACTCATTAAGTAATTATATTTAATTAATTTATAAATGATTATCTTAATTAATCACTAATTAATTACTTAGTTAATTATTTAACTAATTATTTAAATTTAATTAAATAATTTCTTAACTATTTATATTTAAAGATCTTAATTAAGAAAACATTATCTTAATTAAATTATTATCTATTCTTAAATCATTTTCAATAAATGAATTATCCTTATTAATTTCACATATAGATTTCCTTTAATAAATCAAAATCTCTTAATGACTTTAAAGATAACTCCTTATTACAATTGATTTACTAAATCTTTATCATTAACTTTATTTAAATTAAAACACTTTAAAAAATCAATTATAACTTACAATCTAATTTAACTTCTAAAATCTTTTGAAACTTAAAAGTTTATTTAAAAAAATTTTAAATACAAAGATCATTTTGAAAATCTATGTTTCTATCTTTTTAAAAACTTATCTATTAAATATATAAAACTTGTTAAAATATTTATTCTTTGAAAATAATTTATTTTCATTATAGTAAACTGGTTTAACTTTGTTAAACTTGAATTATTTACCAAAAACAATTTTCTTTGTTTAAAAACTTAACCATTTACTGTTTAATTCTGAAAACCTGAACAATTAAAACCCTGCCCTCACTAAAACTCGAGTAAAACTCGAATCTTCCCAAAGCAAAACCCGAGCCAATGCTTCCCTCTTCCCCAAACCCAACTCCTGATACACGCCAACGTGCACGCAAACGTGCACATCACCGCCGTTCAACGGTGAACTCCACGCTTGCCTCCGACAAGTCACTCTCAACCCCTACAACCATACGCGTGACCCAGGAAACTCGTTCGATCGAGAATTCAAAAAAAAAGATCATCGAACCCAACTGTTCGAAAACCCATCACCAGAAAAACAACCACCGCCGGTGATCCCTACCTCGAGACTCCACGCGATCCTCACCATTGCTTCGCCTCGTCTACCAGCACCCATCAAACACCTCGCGATCGACTCCGACTTCATCACGACGTCGCGAATTCCTTCTGAACATCCACGTCTAGACCAGGTGATAAAACCCTAACCCATCGATTTCCGACCATCACTTTCATTAATAAATTCCAAAATGATTTTTCCTATGATCCTCACCTCCTACTCCACCTTCGTGCCCAGCTATGACTCCCAGATCGTCGCCGTTCATCTCCGATTGGTCGAAATGCCCAAATCAGATAAACTCAAAATCCCCTTTAATTACCAATCTAAAAATCTTGATATATATACTAAAATTCATGGTTTTCAACTACGAATTCAATTATATAATCACAACTTAAAATTGAATCAATAAATTTTTGTCCAAATTTACATTTTACTGTTGATGATAAAATTTCGAGACAAATACTTTATAAAAATCCCAGATCTTATTTTTAAGAGTTATACTACAAGTTTTTGAACATCTTTCATTCACAACCCAAAGGCTATCAGTGGATATATGATGAGCAATTTGATTTAAAAAGAATTTCAATGTTCTGACAAAAACAACAGAGACCATATCAATATACACACAGGCATTTAATAATCATATATATACATGCATCCATTTTAATCCAAGCATTTAGGTAACAGCATGGTTTTCATTCACACATCATAATGAAATTCAAGATTTTAAAACTGTTTTTAAAATTTGTTTACTCACCAGTTTAGTTGAGACAGAGGACAGAGAATAGAAGCTGTTTCCAGGCTTGCATGTTTGGTTTTGAACTTCTATTTGCCTTGATGAATTTAATCTTGCTGTTGATCTTTGAAATTTGTTGATAGATTTCCTTTTTTTTATGATCTTCAGGTTGAAATTGAAGATCTTGAGACTGCCATTGAAATCTTCTTGTTTTATATTTGAATTTCCAGTTTCCAGATTTACTTCTTCTTTTGCTTTTAGATTTCCAGCTTATATTATTTTACTTTCTTTCATTGATTCGAATTGTTTTAGTGGAGAAAGAAATGAAGTTAGTTTTAGAGCTGAAGAAAATGTCAGATTTCTTTCTATGTTTTGAAATTTTTTTTAAACTTAATTACCAAAGAGAAAATAAAAATGAAGCCACTTGTCCTCTTTAATTAGCTTACACATATGTTTACAATTTACAAATGTCTTCCAACTATCCTTATATGTTTACAAGTGTAAATTCCCTTTTATTTTGATTTATTTAAATCCTACATGTGTATTTATAAAATATCTATATGTATATAAAAATGTATTTATCCTTTTATAATTTATGCTTTAATCAAATATTTATAATATATTTATAAATGCTTGAGAAATTGAGTTTAACTCTATATACATATATTTTTTTACAAACCTATTTTGACTTATATTTGAATTTTAAAAATGAAAGAATCTTAAAACCAATTAACTTCTTATTTTAAATCTTATTTAAAAATTAAACTAAAATATATCTTTATAATAAATAAGAAATTATCCTTGTTATTTAAATCTCAATTATCATTTCCAAAAGTATTAAGTCAAATTACAAATTTCCAAATTACAAATTATATAAATATTAAAGTTTGAAAATACTTTATTAAATTCAAATTCAATATTCTTTTCATTCCAATATATGCAAATATATATATTCTAAATGAAAAGTACTTTTAACATTAGCTTGATAATTATCCTATTGAATTTAATACATAACTTCAAATAACAATATATATATATATACATATATATTATAATTTGAAAACTTATCCTTTTATTAAATTAAAGACTCCCTATTTGTAATATATATACCTATATATATACATTATAAATATAAACACTTATATTAGTTTTAGAAAGATAAAACTTCCCAATTTAAAATTGTTAGAAAAGATATAAATAAATATTTCCAATATTAAAATTTTATTAGCCTTTTAAAATAAATAAACTTGTCAATTTATAAAACAAAATCAACAAATCAATTTAATTATAAATAAAGATTATTAAATTGATATTGCCAAAATTCCGGGATATCACAAGAATACACCACTGGAATCAACTGAATATCTGAAAGCTGGATAGATAGCTAGATCTCTAAGCGAAGCTCCCACTCCAAAGGTGAGCCTCGAATACTGGTAGACTCAGTCTGACCCGAGCGTAAAGCAAACACAGAACACTGGAGTCAGGATTAACATTCTTATATCAATAAATACAACTCAAGTGAAATAGCAACTGAAATACAAGTAACTCAAAGGATGTTTGGAATAACCATCCTTTAAGGATCAGTTAAACTATCTACTATGTAGTAGTGTACGATAAGTAGATAATGCCTATCAGTAATATAAAATATCAAAATAGTGTTAAGGCGTTACCATTATTCCCCTTAACACATTTTTATATATGCGTTATAGTCTATATAGCATTGTAAACTCCATCGTAAACTAGTGGGATATCAGGGAGTACTCCATAGGTATAACACAAAACAAATCGTAGTGGTCGCGTATATAGGGATACAAGTATGACAAGGCACATGAGGCAATACCCAAGGTAGTGAAACTACCGTTTGCCTGATCCAGACTAGTGAGAACGCATCGCCGCAGCGATCGCAACACCGCGAAACAACACTCCCAAATCAAGGGTGCACCAATCGACAAGGAGTAATGAGTAGTTTTCGAAGAAGTGTGTTCGCTCGAGGTAGCTGACCCCATTTGGCCCGGCACGGCTCCAGTTTTAGTCATTTCCAATTTGACACAATTGTCAAGGCTATCCATTATCATTATCTTTCTTTAGTCATCACCTACATCATTCCAACCACTTCATTCTGGATCACACTCCACGTACAGTTATTAAAGTGGTTTTCGGTTTAGACAGTGAGTATGTCCCTAACCGATTCCGGTCTCTTTAATAACTTTCGTAATTATTACACCGATTGGTCGTTTAATATATTTCAAAACCAAATCAATTTCAATTTCAAATAGAATTTGTAAACCAACATTTCATTTGTCTTTCTAAATCAATTTCCATAATTTACGTTTCAAAACTTCAAAATTCATAATTTCAAAATCTTATAATTCAATTTCTATTTCTATTTAAACAATTCAAATATTGATTCAAGTTCGTATATAAGTTTCATTCAGAAATCATTTAAATTAATTTAATTTAACATGCAAATCAATTTAACTTCGTTGATCGATTTCATTCAAGATTCGTTAAGTTAATTTATATTCAAACAATTTCTATTAAATTTCTAATTCACTAAATCAATTACTTAAGTTCAACTTCATTATATCAAAACTTACAAATTGCATTAAATTAAATTCATCAAATCAAATTCTTTACATTTCAAGTCTTACATTAATTTCAATAAAACACATTTTATTTCTTGTTAGAGAAATTCAATTTCACTTATTTATTCACTTAGTTACAATTTCAAAACTCAATTAATAAAGAACTTAAATTCACTTATTCAAGAAGTTCAATTTCACTTAATAAAGAATTAAATTTCATTTAATTATTAAATAATTCCATCTTATTTAATTATTAAATAATTTCAAAACTTAATTTCTAACTAATTTCAAACTTAATTATTAAAAATTCCAAATTTAATTATTAAATAATTAATTTTAAAACAACGTTCATTCATCATTTACTATGTTAATATTTTGATTCAGATTATTAAATATTAACATTTCCTTTCATTAAAATTCAAATTTCAACTTTGTTTCAAAACCATATTATTTATTCAAGTAAAGTCTTCATTTTATTTTTATATCAAATTATTTACCAATCGATTTTTATTTAATTCTCTATCCTAGGTCAAAGTTCAATTTGGGTATTTATCATTTCAACCCGATTCCAATTCAATTCAAAATCAAAGCATAACAAAGGGACTTGCAGTGTGATAACTGGGATGGTGTCAAAGTAAATAAACAAGCAATAACAACAATCAATAACAATCCAATAGTTAATTCAAATAATCCTGAAATAATCGTATTAATTCACATTGTTATTTGTGTAAATTAATATAATTAATATAATTATGTCTAGAATCTACACTATCATTTCATGTAGATTAAAGATTATTACACTAATACTAATAAAGTTCTTCAATTGATATCAATTATTCAATTTCATACAACATCAATTTAAGCAACAAACATTTAAATGGTTCAAGGTGTATTTTACCAAATTTCTACGTGTCAATTAATTCAACTTTAAAAGGGTCATATTATGCAAATGTCATCTAATCAAATTTACCACATATATCAAATCTAACTATTCTACACGAATTTCAATTTCAAATTATTTATCACTTACAGCATTTACAATTTAACGTCTAATGTCAATATCAACCAATCAATCATTTAACAACCAAACTGGATTATCATTGTATAAATAACAGACAATGGTGTCAGATGTTACAGGTGAACTGATACAGGTAATAACATATATAACAGTGTAATTAACTAACATCAATATATTTCAATTTTCGTTTCAATTGAAATCAAATTTAATAAATAAAAGAACATTAATCGTGAGTGATTGCTCACCTTTCGAGGCTGGTAGAGATAAACAATGAAATCGGGTTACACATTCGAACACGAAATCCAAGGCAAAGCTAGATTGGCACGAATCAACGAATAAAACTGATAAATCAAAATTTATGAAATTGAATCAAAACTGGATCGATACAATAATTGGTAACAGAATTGATATAGGCACAACATATACAATCATATATATATATATACACACACACAAAAATCGTGTTTTAATTTCAATATTTACTAATAATATATATATATACATGTATTTCAAAACTCAATGTTTTATAACATATATAAACTGACATGTATAACACACGTAAATCCATATACATATTTTCCCCAGATTAAAATAAATTATAGGATGAGCAATATTAAATCCCAATTGCTGTACATATCTGCCTTTTAAACAATCTCTATTTTAACTTTTCAAAACAAAATTTAATATTCGAACGACAAAATGTACAGCCCTTATGTGGCTTCTGATATATATATATATTAACTTATACAAACATATATAAAACTAATATATATATATATGCTACTAAATAAACATTATTAAGAGTATAATTATACATATACACACATCTATACCAGCAATTCAAATGCAGACCATATATATTCAACAGTGGATACATACAACTATTCACAAATATACATGCTATAACTTTAATATACATCTCGATATAACTGTAGCTAATACATAAAATCTACCAAAACTTAAAATGTCTTACATACGTATGCAAAATATACATACACGATTGTATTTATATGTTCAGTAGGTGTATATATGCAGCTAACCAAAGACTACATGCAAGCTATTATCATACATAGAATAAAACGTATGTTGTTGTATACTAAATTTTCCTTATAATATAATAAAATGCAGATTTACATATACGTATATTATACAGGTAGGAAGGCTATCGTCGCTCGCATCAGGAGGATGAAGCTCAGGCAGGTGAGCTTCGGTGGCGCTGATAGGTCTGCTCGGCCGTGAGGGAGATGGTGGGCCGAGGTGTTTAACGGGGTCGGACTTGGTTGAAAGGCTGCGCAGGTTTCGAGGGGGTGGAAACAAGGTCGGTCGACCTGCTCTGCTTGGGCGAGGAGAGAGAGAACGAGTGGAAAGGAGGGTTGCGAGGTTCGTTTGAACAGAGGTGAGGGTGGAGGGAGAAGAGGGTGTGCGTGTGGAGGATGTGGTGGCGCTTCGTTTGCTCGTGGCGATGACTTTTATGGTGGACGTGATAAGGAGGTTTGGCCATGAGAGATAGAAGAGGGGAAGAGAACGTGTACGAAAAGATGAAGGGAAGACGATGAGCCACTGTGAATTGAAAAGTTATGAACGTGTACCAAGGAAAATAAATTGATATAAAATGAAATAGGCTATTTGGCTTCTCTGATTATAAATGCTTATAATTTTTGAAAAGCAAACGTCAGATCAGTAAAGAAAAGGCACTGTAACTTCACTTGAATATAAATATTGAATATTTGCAATCTGAAGGGTCAAAGTAGTTTCAGAATTTAATAAAGCAATTGATTGGTGCAGGACAATCACGGTTAAAAATTTTGAAACGCAAAAGAAACCAAGGGTCACGGATCCGATACCGATACGATTATCGTTTACGCAGATTCCATCGTGTAGTAGACTCCAAAACACACGAACGAATATGCTATGGAGATCGACACGACGAGACGATCAAAATGGTATACGGATATCAGTGGTACGATTGAATTATAAAAATTCGAATTTTCTACTAGCGAAAAAATGCAACAAAACGCAAGAAAAATAAGATCGACGGAGCTAAAGAAGTCCGAATTTGGAAAAACGAAAAATGACGTCTTGCTCAGAAGATGATTTAGAATTTTTCTATATAAAAATATTCAGGTTTCGAAAACATTTTATTTTCATCAATTTCTAACTAATTAAATTGAAATAAAATTACACATGAAATAAACTTTCATATTTTTGGATGAAAATTTACCAGTTGCTATGTTTAACTAGACGCATTTCAAATATTAAATTTTTATTTCAATATTTTATTTTTAAAATTCCACAAATTTTCAATTTATAACGTTATTAAAACCAGCTAAATTTACGGGTTGTTACACTCTCCCCCACTCAAAACTTTTCGTCCTCGAAAAGGAAGGAGGTATGTAATGCCCCAAAATTTTGAGGAAAATGATTTTTAATAAAATGATTCAGTTTAAAAATATTTGGATCAAATATTGATGGAATTTTAAATTAAATGATGTGCAGAGATATGTGTGCACATGTACACTGGAAATAGCACAAGGAAGAGATTTAAAAATTTCTGAAATATATATATATATATATATATATATATATATAAGAAAGTAAATTCCTTATTTAAAGCATTGGATTGTAATTTAAGCATAAGTTAAAAATGAAGTATATGCTTAAATGTATTTTCTATGAAACAAGGGGAGATTAAATAAATAAATATTTTTACACATGTATATTCTGTGAGCAGAAAAATGTCAAAGCTAAGAAAAAGAGTAACATTAAATAGGTATAAAGCATAAAACAGGTATGTATGTATGTATAGGCAGAAATAGAAAGAAGGGGGATTTCCAAAAATGAGCAAATGAATAAATATAGTCACACACTTTTAACATGACTTGAGTGAGTGGCCATTTTCTGAAAAAGTAAAGAAAAGAAAATGCAGCCTTTAATTGGTTAATATGGCCGGGGGTAATTAGGAATAAAAATGAGAAAATGCAAACTATGCATGATGCCAGCCAGGACAGAAATGGAATTTTGTCTTGAGAAAAACCCTAGTAAAAATATGCTTATAAATAAGTAGTTATGGCCAGAGAAATTGTTTTACCCGAGCTACTTATAATAGGAAAGGAAGAAAACATTTTAAAGGAAGAGAAAATATACTTAGGGATTTTCTGGATCAATAAGAAGAAATATTTAGGTGAGTAATCTCACTAGATTCATGGCATTAAGACCTGATATGAGGCAGCCAAGTTCTTATGTTGCTATTGATGTTTTTTGATTTTTTGTTAATCACTGTTATATTAATGTTGTTGAATGGATTTTATTTTCTTAAGCTGATATAATGTTTATTATGGATGCTCTTTGGATGAATTCAATTGATCTGTTTGAATGGTTGCTATGGATGTGCATACTACTATTTACTACATTTTGAAAAGAAAAAAGAAAAACTAAGGCAACAATACTTTAAAATCAAGGAAGGAATACTCACTACTGATGGGGATCTATGGCAGGAAATTATTCTTTAAAAAAATATATATTATGAGTTGCATTATATTTTATATAAGTGCTGAGGCTTAAGAAAAGAAAGAGTAAGGGATGCAATAGAAATCTCTGTGTGCTGATTCCCTCATGAAATAACAAAATTCACAAGATAAAAATTGTGATTCAGCTAGATCTTGAATCTAGTTCAATCACAGTTACTTGTAAATCATAATAACATAGCATGCCATGGCTCCACACTCAGTTGTAGTTGTTCTTTTGTATGATTTGAAGTTAAGACATCTTATAGCAATATTTATGAAATGATTATCTGTTTGTTTTGAACAGTTTACTTGTAAGATATAGGGAGGTTTTTTTTATACACTGTGACATGTCCACATAGCTATCTGATGATAGGATTTTAACCAACACTACAAGTAAATATACTAGGGTTATGAGCCAAGAAGGCTGCTGGAATGCTTGTCATATTTGAAGTATGCAAGTTGGCACATGGTTTGTTTAAGCCCTGAGATCTTTGTGCAATGATGTGAATTAGTTCATTGCAATGTGTCCCTGTGATTCCTTACTAGCAGATGAGGCTAGGGATTTAAATTAATGAAAACAACCTGTAAATGAAAAAAATAGGAAAATGAGTATTTCCTAGGTTGGGTGGAATGGAACCCTGGTTATTCCATTGAATACACACACTGTAGATTGATATTCATGATTGAATAAATAAATTTGTGTGAATAAATGATAGATAAAGATATCATTATTGTATCAAAGTGTATGTAACATAATAAAGCAGTGGATTAAAGAAATTACATGCATACAAAATAAGTATTAAGGCTCATCACCCAGAGCTTAATGTTTTGAATATTTTGATATTGCTCATACCAGATCTTAGATCTGACCCTTGTTTGCTCATGGCATATGGGGGTGTCTCATTTTAAAAATGAGGCAGCCACTCATGCTCTTTCAGGGAATGCAGGCACTAAGTAGAAAATGAAGTTATGGCTATTGTGGAGGAGTGAATGAACATGCTAGCTAGTTTCAATAAGAGCTTAAAATGATTATATCTGCATGTATTCAGGAAAAATTATGTTTCTAAGATTTCCAGTCATGTAATGAATATTCTATGGTTAGTGATCAAGCTGCTCTTATGTTCTGTAAAGTGTTAGATTAAATCAGTTGTTCTATCGAAATTGTTGTGTGTTAAGGTTTGATTTGTTTTTGAAGTAGTGTCTGGAACATGAACAAGTAAAATATGATCAAGTGTTAGCCATGAAAACCTGGTAAAGAAATATATAGGTATGTGAGCAATTGCTTAGCATAAATTATATTATGTATTAGACAACCTTGATTCATTTTAAAACACTGAGTTTTGGAATATACCTTTAAGTATCTAATGGTTTTTCCTCTGAAATATGTCTACAAATGGTTCAAGTCTACTTTCTAAATTGTTTTGAGAAAAGTAATTGTATGGGAAGGCTACAGGTATGATGCAAATGACTGGCATTTCAATTGCCATGATCAGGTACCTGGCATGACACAAGGCACATGAGTTAACCAGCTTCAAATGAGTGAAGTTTTGGTTGATTATGTCTGGTTGTGTTTTGTTAGTAAAAATGCCTTTCAAAATCCTTAAGTCATTGTTTTACCATAACCAATTTTTCAAAGTCATAACAGATATGCAATCTGGACAGGTTTGCACAAACAAACCTGGAATTATCCTTATGAATGTTTGTAAGTTCAAATTCTTGACATAGCAAATCTTATGCAAATACACAACTCACTATGTGTCATGTGGGCTAAGATTAAGGCAAACAAGTCACATAGATTGAATATTAAATAAGAAAGTTTTTTAGAAAATACATAAGTGGAAAATGATAAGTGAATATATCATTTCTGGCCTTAGCCAAATATCAATACCTTTGATCCATGATCTGAAATAAAAATCTCAAGAATCTTGAGATTTAACTGTCAAGGTAAATTGATATTAAAAACTATCAAATAGAATGAGCAAGTTCATATAAATTAAATACGCATAGGATTTACTGACTTATTACAAATATTCAAAAGTATATAGTAATTAACTTTAGGCAGAATTGCTAAAATCCTAATCAAACAGAATGCTCTTGTATAACAAATAAAAATAAAGTATATACTCTGAATTTAAACAAGAGGAACACATACATCTTCATATGTATGTGTATATTATTAGAAATACACTGATATATTTATATTGGTAATGAGTTTGAATCCTGGTTTGAATTGTTTGAAAGAAAATGACTCTGATAATTCAAAGGAAATTTAAATCAAACTTAAAAGTGCAAATGAATATATGTGGACATTCAAATACATATAAATTAAATGTGTATATGCATGTACACATATTATATCTATGCAAAAAAAATCCCTATGAAATTAAGGTAGAAATAGGAGGGTCATTTCAGTTGGTATCAGAGCACTTGGTTGCATTGATTGCTAAGTATTATAGAAATGTATTATGTCTGTTTGTTTTGGATGAAATAATTTAGATAAGAAAATAGTAATTATAGAAGTACTCATAATATAATAATACCATTTGCCCAGAATTTAGTTAGCAGACCATGGTAGGAAGAGGATCTCATCACAATGCAGGACCCAGTGCACCTCAAATGCTTGATATGCAAGAATTTGTGAGGGTTTTAAGAGATGGAATTGGGCATAGGCCTGAGAACCCACATGAAGAGCTTTCAAAACTACTGAAGACTTATTCCAATTTGGGAGGCAGGAGTTTTGAAGGAACTGAGAATGTGATGGAAATTCAAGCATGGTTGAGAACACTTGATAGGATTTTCAATGACATGCAGTTAGATGATCAAAGGAAGAGGCAAGTAGCTTCAAGACAACTGAAAGGGGTAGCTTTAAGCTGGTGGGAGGTGATCATAGCTGGAAGGAATGAAAATGAAATCACTTGGAATCAGTTCAAGGAGATGTTGGAGGCAAGATTTGTACCAGCATCAGCCAAGACCACTTTGCTTGAAGAATTTATCAAACTTAGGCAGGGAACTTTGAATGTCACTGAATACACTCAAAAGTTTGAGGGGCTATCTAATTATGGAGCAATGCTAGTGGCAGATGAAGCATCCAAAAATGATAGGTATATAAAAGGTCTGAACCCAGGACTTTGCAGAGATATGCTACCATATACAGATATAACTTTTGATCAAGTAATTGATCTGGCATTGAAACTGGATCAACATGACAAAGAAAGAGAGAAATATAGGAATTTTAAGAGCAACAACAATAAGAAGAATAAGGGAAGATATCACCCTTATGATAAAAAGAAGGAGGAGGCAGACAACAAGAAGGACAAAGATACAAAAGCCAATGATGCTAAGAAGAAATTGGTTTGCCATCATTGTGGTAAAGAAGGACACATCAAACCAAGGTGCCTAGAGTTAAAAGGAGGAGCCTTCAAATGCTACCTATGTGGGAAAGAGGGGCATATGAAGAGGAACTATCCTGAGAATAAACAGCAAGGGAAATTGGCAACTTTGGAAGGTAAAGGCAAATCTGCAGTGAAAATTGATGCTGAAAATCATGGCCAAGTGGAAGGTACATTACTCATTTGTGCCATACCCATACCAGTAGTATATGATACTGGAGCAACACACTCTTTGATTTCTTATGAAATAGTTAAAGTGTTAAAATTAAACTGCATATTGGTTGAAACCCCATTGCTTGTACAAAGTCCCCTAGGGAGTTCTAGTGTTTTGAACATGAATTGTGTGGATGTGGAGTTAAACATAGGAGGAAATATTTTTACGTCCAATTTATATGTTTTAAATTACCCAAATATAGGAGTTATATTGGGGGTAGATTGGTTAAGGAAATTTAAAGCCATAACTAATTTAGACTCATCCACCATATCATTGCAAAATTCTAGAGGCCAGAGGATCACAGTTCAATGTGAAGTAGCTAAGGAAGGGAAATTATATCATTTAGTTGACTTAGAAAAAGATCTCAGTGAACTAACCATTGAAGAAATTCCCATAGTTAATGAATACTTGGATGTGTTTGGGGAAGTTAAGGGTGTTCCACACCATAGACCAGTTGAGTTCCAAATTAATCTCATTCCAGGAGCAAGTCCAATAATCAAGAAACCTTATAGAATGGGGCCAAGTGAACTGAAAGAATTGAAAAATCAGTTGGAAGAATTAGAAGGCAAGGGATTTATAAGGCCAAGCAATTCCTGCTGGGGTTCTCCAGTAGTGTTTGTAAGAAAACATGATGGTACTTTGAAAATGTGCATAGATTACAGAGAACTAAATAAAGTAACCATCAAGAACAAATACCCTTTGCCTAGAATAGATGATCTCTTTGACCAACTCAGTGAAGCTAAAATATTTTCTAGATTAGACTTAGCCTCAGGATTCCATCAAATGAAGGTTGAAGACTCAAGTGTTAAGTATACTGCATTTAACACAAGATATGGCTTATATGAATTTATGGTTATGCCATTTGGTTTGACAAATGCTCCTTCATATTTTGTTGATTTAATGAATAGAATATTTAGAGATTATTTAGACAAGTTTGTACTGATTTTTATTGATGACATTTTGATTTATTCCAAGATAGTGGAAGAGCATAAAAATCATTTGCATTTAGTTTTGTCAAGATTAAGGGAAAATGATTTAAAGGCAAAATTTTTAAAATGTGCATTTTGGAAAGAAGAAGTACATTTTCTTGGGCATGTTATCTCTGCCAAAGGAATATCAGTAAACCCCAATAAGGTAGTGGCAATCCAAGCATGGAAAAGGCCTAGTACCATCAGTGAGATTAGATCATTTATGGGGATGGCAGGATATTATAGGAGATTTATAAAAGATTTCTCAAAAATATCATCACCACTTACCAATTTAACTAGAAAAACCAAGCCTTTGTATGGACAGAAAAATGTGAGCAAGCTTTTATCAAAATAAAAGAAGCTCTGATTAATTCACCAGTATTGAGAGTGCCAGAAGGAAATGAAAATTTAGTTGTGTACACTGATGCAAGTGGCTCTGGGTTAGGGGCTGTGTTGATGCAGCAAGACCAGGTGGTAGCCTATGCATCTAGGCAATTAAAGCCACATGAAACAAGATATGTAACCCATGATCTTGAACTAGCAGCAGTTGTGTATGCTTTGAAACTTTGGAGACATTATTTGTTAGGTGCCAAATTCATTTTGTACACTGATCATAAGGCATTGAAATATTTATTCTCACAAAAAGATTTGAACATGAGGCAACATAGATGGGTAGAGTTCCTAGCTACCTATGATCAAGATATACTGTATACACCAGGCAAGGCAAATAAAGTTGCAGATGCCTTGAGTAGACAACATGCCAAAGTAGCCATGTTGATGATGGAAGAGTTTAAGGATTTGTCTATACTTACTGATTTGGAAATTGAGGAAAACAGTGAGGTACAAATGATGCCCATTGAAAAAGATGAAGGTAAAGGGAAATTAAGTATGATATCTTTGCAATCAGATTTACTTCTTAAGGTTGGGAAAATGCAGGAACAAGACCTAAACATGGTGGAGAAGAAAATGCTCTTATCAAAAGGGGAGGAAGTAATAAATTATCAAGTTGATAAAAATGGTTATTTAAGGAACAAAAATAGGATATGTGTTCCAGAAAATATAAAATTAAAGGAGGAAATATTAAATGAATACCATAGGAGTAAGTACTCCATACACCCAGGTAGCACCAAGATGTATCAAAATTTGAAAAGAAATCTTTGGTGGAAGGGGATGAAGTCAGATGTGGCCAGACATGTTGCAAGGTGCATGACTTGCCAACAAGTCAAGGCAGAGACACAAAGGCCATCAGGACTATTGCAACCCCTAAGTATACCACAGTGGAAGTGGGAGGATATATCTATGGATTTCATAGATGGTCTGCCTAGATCTAAGAAGGGAAACACAAGTATATGGGTAATAGTGGATAGGCTAACTAA
Source organism: Allium fistulosum (assembly GCA_030737815.1). Classification (NCBI taxonomy): domain Eukaryota; kingdom Viridiplantae; phylum Streptophyta; class Magnoliopsida; order Asparagales; family Amaryllidaceae; genus Allium; species Allium fistulosum. Next base: position 413,624,382 of record CM060907.1, on the reverse strand, counting down.
GGTAGCACATTTTATCCCAGTTAAAACAGAAAGAAATGCTCCAAAATTGGCTCAAATATTCATGAAAGAAGTAGTAAGGTTGCATGGCATACCCAAAACCATTGTGAGTGATAGGGATACCATCTTCACCTCAAGGTTTTGGAAAAGTTTTCAAGAGGCCATGGGGAGTGAATTGTGCTTAAGCACTGCCTACCATCCACAATCAGATGGTCAAACTGAGGTGGTGAACAAAGTCTTAGAGGATTTGTTGAGAGCATGTACACTGGACTTTGGAGGCAACTGGGAAGACCACCTCCATTTAGCTGAATTCACATACAATAACAGTTACCAAAGCACCATAGGGATGGCACCATTTGAAGCCTTATATGGCAAGCCATGTTTATAACCTATATGCTGGGTAGAGACTGGAGAAAGGGCTGTTCTAGGACCTGAATATGTTAAAGAAACTACAGAGAAAATTTGGTTAATAAGAAAAAGAATAGCAGCAGCTCAAGATAGGCAAAAGAAATTTGCAGACAAGAAGAGAAAACAGGTGGAATATGAAGTTGTTGGACCCTATAAAATTCTGGAAAGAATTGGTTCATTGGCTTACAAATTAGAATTACCAGAGGAAATGTAAGCAATGCATAATGTTTTTCATGTGTTCCAACTTAGAAGATGGGTACATGATAAAGAAGACATTTTGGAAAAGCCTACCAAAATTCAAATAAATCCTAACTTGGTCTATGAAAAAGAGCCAGTGGGGATTATAGCCAAAGAAGAAAAGAAATTAAGGAGCAAAACTTTGAAACTAGTAAAGGTCCAGTGGAGTAGTGATCCTAATGACTACACATGGGAGTTAGAGGATAAGATTAGGATGGATTATCCTAAGCTTTTTGCAAATTAAAAGGTAATTTTTGTTTTTTTTCTCTTTTTCTAGAAAAATTTGTTATGCATGGTTGATATGATTGAATATGTTTGTTTATGCATATGCTTGATAGATTTTCTTAAGGTCAGTGAATGCTTATTAAAAATACTAGAAAAATTGTGAGGACACAATTCCTAAAAGGAGGGGTGAATGTAATGCCCCAAAATTTTGAGGAAAATGATTTTTAATAAAATGATTCAGTTTAAAAATATTTGGATCAAATATTGATGGAATTTTAAATTAAATGATGTGCAGAGATATGTGTGCACATGTACACTGGAAATAGCACAAGGAAGAGATTTAAAAATTTCTGAAATATATATATATATATATAAGAAAGTAAATTCCTTATTTAAAGCATTGGATTGTAATTTAAGCATAAGTTAAAAATGAAGTATATGCTTAAATGTATTTTCTGTGAAACAAGGGGAGATTAAATAAATAAATATTTTTACACATGTATATTCTGTGAGCAGAAAAATGTCAAAGCTAAGCAAAAGAGTAACATTAAATAGGTATAAAGCATAAAACAGGTATGTATGTTATGTATAGGCAGAAATAGAAAGAAGGGGGATTTCCAAAAATGAGCAAATGAATAAATATAGTCACACACTTTTAACATGACTTGAGTGAGTGGCCATTTTCTGAAAAAGTAAAGAAAAGAAAATGCAGCCTTTAATTGGTTAATATGGCCAGGGGTAATTAGGGATAAAAATGAGAAAATGCAAACTATGCATGATGCCAGCCAGGACATAAATGGAATTTTGTCTTGAGAAAAACCCTAGTAAAAATATGCTTATAAATAAGTAGTTATGGCCAGAGAAATTGTTTTACCCGAGCTACTTATAATAGGAAAGGAAGAAAACATTTTAAAGGAGAGAAAATATACTCAGGGATTTTCTGGATCAATAAGAAGAAATATTTAGGTGAGTAATCTCACTAGATTCATGGCATTAAGACCTGATATGAGGCAGCCAAGTTCTTATCTTGCTATTGATGTTTTTTGATTTTTTGTTAATCACTGTTATATTAATGTTGTTGAATGGATTTTATTTTCTTGAGCGGATATAATGTTTATTATGGATGCTCTTTGGATGAATTCCTTTGATCTGTTTGAATGGTTGCTATGGATGTGCATACTACTATTTACTACATTTTGAAAAAAAAAAGAAAAACTAAGGCAACAATACCTTAAAATCAAGGAAGGAATACTCACTACTGATGGGGATCTATGGCAGGAAATTATTCTTTAAAAAAATATATTATGAGCTGCATTATATTTTATATAAGTGCTGAGGCTTAAGAAAAGAAAGAGTAAGGGATGCAATAGAAATCTCTGTGTGCTGATTCCCTCATGAAATAACAAAATTCACAAGATAAAAATGGTGATTCAGCTAGATCTTGAATCTAGTTCAATCACAGTTACTTGTAAATCATAATAACATAGCATGCCATGGCTCCACACTCAGTTATAGTTGTTCTTTTGTATGATTTGAAGTTAAGACATCTTATAGCAATCTTTATGAAATGATTATCTGTTTGTTTTGAACAGTTTACTTGTAAGATATAGGGAGGTGTTTTTTTATACACTGTGACATGTCCACATAGCTATCTGATGATAGGATTTTAACCAACACTACTAGTAAATATACTAGGGTTATGAGCCAAGAAGGCTGCTGGAATGCTTGTCATATTTGAAGTATGCAAGTTGGCACATGGTTTGTTTAATCCCTGAGATCTTTGTGCAATGATGTGAATTAGTTCACTGCAATGTGTCCCTGTGATTCCTTACTAGCAGATGAGGCTAGGGATTTAAATTAATGAAAACAACCTGTAAATGAAAAAAATAGGAAAATGAGTATTTCCTAGGTTGGGTGGAATGGAACCCTGGTTATTCCATTGAATATACACAATGTAGATTGATATTCATGATTGAATAAATAAATTTGTGTGAATAAATGATAGATAAAGATATCATTTGTAACAACCCGCATATTTGTCGATTTTATATTTAAATATTTTATTTAAATATTTCATCGTTAGTCGGATTTTAGTCCGAAAAGCTACTTTCTGCAAACAGTCGAATTAGGACTCGAGACCACCTCCATTGAGTTCAAAATATCGTTTGCGATCTTTTTGAGTGTAAGCTTCGATATGTTTGGAGCTAGTCAAAATTTGACCATTTTCACTTTGGGTTTGGTTTTTTTGGTTCAGCCCCTTTGCCAACTTAAACCCCAAACTGAACCATCCCTCCCCATTCACTCTCACTTCCTCCTCTTGCTCAGTTCTAAAGCAAAAATGGTGGGAGAGATGGGAAATTAGAAATTCCAAACCCTAGTTCCTCTTGCAAACTCAAGTCCTTGCTCCAAATTCGAAGAGAACCCATTGGTAAGCACCTCCTTCTTCTTCTCCTCTTCAATTTCAGTTTATTCCTAAACCTAACTTTGGGAATGTTCTTCTTTTAAGCTTTGATTCAAGCTTGTTGTGTTGGAATTGAAGAGTGATTGCCATTGCCATTGCTTTCAAGCTTCTTCTTCATTGATTTGGGTTCAAAGGTGAGATTTTTTATCTCACATCTAAGTCAATAATTATCTTCGATTGTTAGGTATGAATTCCTAACACTTATTCTTGTGCAATTGATTTTGGTTTGGATTGATTTGGTGTATATTCCAATTTTTGGTGTTTTGAAATCAAAATCTATGAAAATCCTTTTATGGATATTTGGACATTGGTATTTGAGGCGTGTCGAAGAGCCGTTAAGGCTGGGTTGTCGCTTGGCGTAAATCCTTAGTCGTTGTCGCTCGATCGATCGCTTCCGGTATTCATTTGGCCATTTTTGGTCTAGGTTCAGGGAATGCCCTGAACCCCAGTTTTAGACGTCTGAACGTAAGATTCAGACGTCTGAATACTATATTGGGAAGATTTTTATTCCCAGATTCAGACGTCTGAATCTTTGCCCCAGACGTCTGAATTGGCTCGATTTCAAACAGAAAGAAAATAGGCTTAAATTGCCTATTTCAGACGTCTGAAATATTTCGTTCAGACGTCTGAATCTGTGTTTTGGAAAATATTTAATTTTCCAGATTCAGACGTCTGAACCAATTATTCCAGACGTCTGAATCTGCAGTCTTTTGCCTATTTCCCTATTGTGCTTGAATTTCCAACTCTAATCAATTCGTGTTGATTCCCCTTTTGTTGATTATCATTTATTATCGGCCAATTTGTTAAGTCGCCCGCCTTTTTAAACTTAGGTCGCTTGTCTTCACTAAGTCGTACCGTTTTGACGGGGCGCTGCCCCGCACCCCGCCGTGGGCGCTGCCCCCTGGAATTACTCTGCGTAGGCAATCTTATCTGAAAAACATTTATCAGAACTTCCTACTTTGATGGTTTTGGGAATTGATTTCTTTGGATTTTATTCACGTCTTCGAATGTGAACTTTTATAATTGATTGTTTTTACAATCACTTCTATGACTTGTCACTTTAAAAATACAAAGGTTTCAATACTAGTAGTAAATATCAAAACTCTTTCATCAAAAGGATTTCAACTCTATTTTCAATATCAAACTCGTTTATAAAACTGTTTTCCAATCTACTAGTATATACAAACCTTTACCTCATTCGTATGAGAAAATATAATTAAACGGCTTAGCAAAACAAGTGGTATGAAACGCTTGCGTTTACTTCGTCGGTTAATTTATGGACTTGTTCGATTGAATCTCTTGTGACAATTTCCTAGTGCAGATCTACAATTTGTTCGTAAATATTTGAGTTAAGCAAGTGGTTATGGGACATGAAGCTAAACTCTTATATTTACTAGCTTAGTGTAATCGACACTTCCTTATGATCATGACGATCATTTTTATGATTTAGACTAGCGATTGAGCGATGTCTCTTTGTCTACGTGGGAGACTATACCCCGATCATGTGATGTTTCACCATCACATTTCTAGGGTAGCACCCTACGGTCTTCGGACCATTCGTGGAGCATTCGGCTCATCGGTCTTCGGACCATTCGTGGAGCATTCGGCTCATCGGTCTTCGGACCATTCGTGGAGCATTCGGCTCATCGGTCTTCGGACCATTCGTGGAGCATTCGGCTCATCGGTCTTCGGACCATTTGTGGAGCATTCGGCTCATCGGTCTTCGGACCATTCGTGGAGCATTCGGCTCATCGGTCTTCGGACCATTCGTGGAGCATTCGGCTCATCGGTCTTCGGACCATTCGTGGAGCATTCGGCTCATCGGTCTTCGGACCATTCGTGGAGCATTCGGCTCATAGGTCTTCGGACCATTCGTGGAGCATTCGGCTCATATGCCTTCCCCCTTTTATGTGTTTTCTGGATTTCTAATTATTGATTTCTGGAATTTTATGTTTCACCAGCTTTTACCATTGACATTGATGAGTATGTCATTTTATTGTGGCTTGGTGAATGAAATTAAGAATATGACATTCTATTTATGCTTTGAGATTATTGAGATATTGTATGACTTTTGTGGGATTTCTAATGTATACTTATCATAGTATGACACCTTTTTGTTATCATACGCTCTATTATCATATCTCATATTCTATCTCATTTTATCTGATAATTATAGCTAGACTGATCCGTTTATTATTTTCTTCTTAAATAATACTCGGGTCAGACTGAGATTTTACAGGTGCTTCCTCATGACTTCCTATCTGGAGCCATCATCTGACTTTTGGCTAACTACTCTAGTTTAGTAGTTTTTGTTTGTATACATTTGAGATTAGACTCCTTGATGTATACATATTCTTTTGGTTAGCACTTGTATCTATTCTTTTGTGTTATTGTGGATCTTATTTGACCACTACTCTGATGTACACTTTCATGTGTTATATTCATATCTATTTCCGCCTTTGTGATATGAATTGTCTGTGACTGATTTGTGTTACGTTTATTTCTATATTTATTTCCGAAGATTATATATAGCCACCGTGTGATAGCTTTGTGTTTATATCGGTATGTTGGATTTCCTCTTTAAAAAGATATGCATTCTATTCTATCTGACATATCGGTGCTCGCACAAAGAAGTTACACGGATGGTCGCTCCTCAACAGCCTTATTCTCCGTGCTAATTGACAGCACTACACCGTAGTGTTCTTGGTTAGCGTGGGTATAGAGGTGGGGCGTCACAGCTTTCTTGTATCAAAGTGTTTGACATAATAAAGCAGTGGATTAAAGAAATTACATGCATACAAAATAAGTATTAAGGCTCATCACCCAGAGCTTAATGTTTTGAATATTTTGATATTGCTCATACCAGATCTTAGATCTGACCCTTGTTTGCTCATGGCATATGGGGGTGTCTCATTTTAAAAATGAGGCAGCCACTCATGCTCTTTCAGGGAATGCAGGCACTAAGTAGAAAATGAAGTTATGGCTATTGTGGAGGAGTGAATGAACATGCTAGCTAGTTTCAATAAGAGCTTAAAATGATTATATCTGCATGTATTCAGGAAAAATTATGTTTCTAAGATTTCCAATCATGTAATGAATATTCTATGGTTAGTGATCAAGCTGCTCTTATGTTCTGTAAAGTGTTAGATTAAATCAGTTGTTCTGTAGAAATTGTTGTGCGTTAAGGTTTGATTTGTTTTTGAAGTAGTGTCTGGAACATGAACAAGTAAAATATGCTCAAGTGTTAGCCATGAAAACCTGGTAAAGAAATATATAGGTATGTGAGCAATTGCTTAGCATAAATTATATTATGTATTAGACAACCTTGAGTCATTTTAAAACACTGAGTTTTGGAGTATACCTTTAAGTATCTAATGGTTTTTCCTCTGAAATATGTCTACAAATGGTTCAAGTCTACTTTCTAAATTGTTTTGAGAAAAGTAATTGTATGGGAAGGCTACAGGTATGATGCAAATGACTGGCATTTCAATTGCCATGATCAGGTACCTGGCATGACACAAGGCACATGAGTTAACCAGCTTCAAATGAGTGAAGTTTTGGTTGATTATGTCTGGTTGTGTCTTGTTAGTAAAAATGCCTTTCAAAATCCTTAAGTCATTGTTTTACCATAACCAATTTTTCAAAGTCATAACAGATATGAAATCTGGACAGGTTTGCACAAACAAACCTGGAATTATTCTTATGAATGTTTGTAAGTTCAAATTCTTGACATAGCAAATCTTATGCAAATACACAACTCACTATGTGTCATGTGGGCTAAGATTAAGGCAAACAAGTCACATAGATTGAATCTTAAATAAGAAAGTTTTTTAGAAAATACATAAGTGGAAAATGATAAGTGAATATATCATTTCTGGCCTTAGCCAAATATCAATACCTTTGATCCATGATCTGAAATAAAAATCTCAAGAATCTTGAGATTTAACTGTCAAGGTAAATTTATATTAAAAACTATCAAATAGAATGAGAAAGTTCATATAAATTAAATACGCATAGGATTTACTGACTTATTACAAATATTCAAAAGTATATAGTAATTAACTTTAAGCAGAATTGCTAAAATCCTAATCAAACAGAATGCTCTTGTATAACAAATAAAAATAAAGTATATACTCTGAATTTAAACAAGAGGAACACATACATCTTCATATGTATGTGTATATTATTAGAAATACACTGATATATTTATATTGGTAATGAGTTTGAATCCTGGTTTGAATTGTTTGAAAGAAAATGACTCTGATAATTCAAAGGAAATTTAAATCAAACTTAAAAGTGCAAATGAATATCTGTGGACATTCAAATACATATAAATTAAATGTGTATATGCATGTACACATATTATATCTATGGAAAAAAAATCACTATGAAATTAAGGTAGAAATAGGAGGGTCATTTCAAGGTAGGAGAATAGAAACAACAAGAAAGAAAATATGTTGAAAATATAGTTCAAACCATATAAATTTCGATTTAAATAAATATATATTGAACACTTGACCTTATATTCAAGATAATTCATTAAGTTGATTTTATTTAATTTATTAACTTCCAAAACAATTTTTTCTTCTATTAATCATACATATTATTTATTTAACTTATTATTCCATTTATCTCTATAAACATTTTGTAATTTAAATTTAAGTGAATAACATTTATTATACGCACTCACATTTATTTATAAAGGCAATTTATATTATATATTATCCAATTTTCTTAAATTACAATTTCACAGATCATAAATTTGAATAGTCATTTATTATAATCCTATTTTATTAGACAAATTTAATTCTTCTTTATTCCGAATTATTATTAAATTTATTCTACTTAATATATCTTATCACATATATATTAAGTATATTTACATTTATTATAACTACACAAATTTATTCGAAAATTTCTTTGATATCATTTATATTGTATAATATTCAATTACATAATTTTCTTTTGAAATTTAGGTAAGTTGTATATAATGTAATTGAGCATTATCCAAAAAAAAATTTCAATTCACTTATTTCAAATCAAGCATGTAGCCAAAAATTTTGTCTTCATTGAAAATCATCTTAAATCAAAATTTTAGGAATTCATTTCCGATTAAATTTTAACCATTTTATAACTAAAATAAATATATATACATAATATCAAATTAAATTTAAAATCTTCAATATATTATAAATCAAGTCATGTTTAAAAATTCAATTAAATTTATTTTTTCCAAACAAAAGTGTAGCAGGGCTACATAATAGTCTCTCCACCTTGAAACTCGAAAATAAATGTCGATGATGCGGCCGTCATCACCGAAATTATTTTCCATCGACAAAAGAGAAGAGCTCTAATTTAATAATTTAAAATTCTTTGAAAACCATTTCTATTCGAAAATATTTAAATAATATGCAGTTTAAAACTTTAAAACTATAGTTTGAAATTATCGTAAATTAAATTCTCAAATTCTAATTTAAATTCACTTCAAATTGCAATCAAATGTATACCAAATTTTACAAATTCATTTATTTATATTATGAAATAGTCATTGGTTTATAAAACAATAAATGAAAATCAAATATTATTAATTTGAACAAAAGATTCATTAACAGTTTAATTTCAAAAAAAATTGTACTTATTGACGCAGCAGTGGAATAACAAAATGATGATTCTATGAAAGTAGCGATTGGTGAATTGAAGAATAACAAATGCCCAACTCCGTTGATCCAAAGATGCCGGAATCTAGCTATCCCAAACACGTTGATAGCGCACTATACCGTGTTTAAAGATCTACGATTCTTCGCACGTTGATCTAGCGCACTAGATATCGTGAATCGGCTTCAGCGATCGTTGAATCGAGCGCACTCAATTAACCGAAAGTGGAAATAGGAGATTACACTCAACTACCAATTTAGATGAAAGCACAAGGCTAACGAACAAGAATTTTATTCAAAATCAACAACCCTTACAAATGACATCACCTCGCTATTTATAGCTTTACAACACATGCCTCAGAACGAAAAACTTTACAACACATAGGTCGGTCACGACCTAAAACACACGACTTACCATAGGTCGGCCACGACCTAAAACATCACGACCTAAAACAGTCCGACCTAAAAACCAGGTGACTTACGACCTAAAAACATTACAACATACGCAAATACAAGTTACAACAACACACGGCTTACAATATTTACAACACAACATATTACAAGCCATTACGATACACGACTTACGACCTAAAATGAACAGCATCTGGATTGAGCGACCTAAGAATGAACGGCATCCCTTCATCAGCGACCTAACAGAAGCGGCTTCAGAAAGTCTTCGCGACTTAAGTCTCCACGACCTAAGGCCTCACGACTTATAGTGAGCGACCTATCCCTCCACACCATTCCACGACCTAACTTCTTGCGACCTAACTTAGGTCGGAACATTTTCCTGCGACCTATCATAGCTCGAATCATATTTCTGCGACCTAACTTCTTGCGACCTAAGTTAGGTCGGAACATTTTCCTGCGACCTATCATAGCTCGAATCATATTTCTGCGACCAAACTTCTTGCGACCTAAGTTAGGTCGTTCCCTTTCTCTGCGACCTAACATAGGTCGTGACTCGTTAGGTCGTAGCACCTTGTTTTCCAACTCGTTAGGTCGTAGTAACCTGGTAGGTCGTACAGGCGACCTATTTCCCAGTTGTAGCTCGCTAAGTCGTTCCAGCGACCTATACCTTAGCTCGTTAGGTCGTATGCGACCTAAAAACAAGTTAGGTCGTTTGCGACCTAAGACTTGGTCATTTTGGGCTGCATCATCCTCCCCTGGTTGAGAAAAATTCGTCCTCGAATTCACGCCATCCTCTTCCACCATAAGTTCATCCGCATGATACGGTATGAGATGTTTAACATTAAACACATCGGAAATATACACATCCTCCGGCAGCCTCAACTTATAAGCGTTTTCATTGATCTTCTTCAAAATGTTTACTGGACCAATCTTTCGTGCTTTCAATTTATTGTATGTTCCCACCGGAAAACGATCCTTTGTTAACACTGCATAAACCCAATCACCTTCATTAAATTCAACACTCCTTCGCTTCAGATCTGCAGATCGTTTGTATTTCTCATTCTCCTTTTCCAATCGTTCTTGAACGATTCTATGACACTCTGTCAATCCTTCAACAAAATCAGCAGCTCGCTTGATTGTCTTCTTTAGTTGTGGTATGACCGTTAACTCCAATGGCCCCTTTGGCAAACTAGAATATACAATCTGAAATGGACTGAAACCCGTACTACGGTTCACCGCATGATTATGAGCAAACTCCGCTTGACATAACTTCACATCCCAACTCTTCAGATTGTCTTGCACAAGACATCTCAACAAATTTCCCAATGATCTGTTCACAACCTCGGTCTGTCCATCCGTTTGCGGATGATAAGCGCTGCTAAAGTTCAACTTCATTCCCACCATCTTCCACAAACTTAGCCAAAAATGACTTAGAAATCTAGTATCCCGATCAGAAACAATGGATTCTGGCAAACCATGTAAACGATATATCTCTTTGAAGAATAACTCAGCAACACGGACGGCATCAGTTGTCTTCTTACAAGCGATAAAATGTGCCATTTTAGAAAATCTGTCCACCACAACGAATATAGAATCATTTCCCCTTTGAGTTCTAGGCAAACCTAAAACAAAATCCATACTAATATCAACCCATGGTCTAACCGGCACAGGTAACGGCATATACAATCCCGCATTCGTCGATGTTCCCTTGGAAACTTGGCAAATATGACATCTCTCCACAAACCTTCCAACTTCCCGCTTCATCGACGGCCAAAAATAAGATTGAGAAATCAGCTGTAGTGTACGGTCTCTTCCCACGTGGCCTTCTCCGTGTAGCTCCTTTACAATCTTCATTCTCAAACTACAATCAGGTATGCACAATCGATTTCCTTTGAACAGAAAACCATCCACCATCACGAACTCATCCGTCTCCCCATTCTTGACTTTATCTACAAACTTCATAAAGTAAGGATCTTCAACAAATAATTCTGGTAGCACATCAAACCCCGTCACTTCAACTTTCATTGTAGTCAACAAATGATTCCTTCGGCTCAACGCATCTGCCACACGGTTTGTAACTCCAGATTTATGTTTTACCACAAACGTAAACTTTTGAAGGTACGCAATCCACGATGCATGTCTCGCTGAAATCTTGTCTTGCCCTTGTAAATGCTTCAACGCCTCATGATCAGTATACAGAACAAACTCTTTCTGAAATAGATAGTGTCTCCAGTGTTTAATAGCTTGCACAACAGCATAAAATTCCACATCATATGTACTATATCTCATCTTCGCTCCTGATAACTTCTCACTGAAATATGCAATCGGACGTCCCCCCTGGCTCAACACTCCTCCAATCCCAACCTTGGATGCATCAGTATGTAGTTCAAATACTAACTGAAAATCTGGTAGCACTAGAACTGGTGCAGACGTCAGCAACTCCTTGATCTTCCCAAAAGCATTCCCTGCTTCCTCTGACCATGCAAACTGTTTACCCTTCATACAATCAGTCACAGGTGCCATCACACTACTAAAGTGCGGAATAAACCTTCGATAAAATGAAGCCAACCCGTGAAAACTCCGAACCTCTGTTATCGTCTTGGGTTACGGCCAATCTCTGATAGCTTCAACTTTACTTTGGTCTACCTGTATTCCTTCCTTCGATACAACATACCCCAGAAATAAAACACTCCTTGCCATAAAAACACACTTCTTCGTAGCAGCGTAGAATTGTTCTTCACGAAGGATAATTAACACTTTCTTCAAATGCTGAGCATGCTCTTCTGTACTAGCACTGTAGATCAGAATATCATCAAAGTAAACCACCACAAATTTCCCAATGTACGGCCTGAAAATTTGGTTCATCACCCTGATGAATGTACTCGGTGCATTCGATAGACCAAACGACATCACCAGCCATTCATACAACCCTTCCCTCTTCTTGAATGCTGTCTTCCATTCGTCCCCTGGTCTAATGCAAATCTGATGATAACCACTTTTAAGATCAATCTTTGAAAAGATCACAGACCCACTGATTTGATCCAACAGATCATCAAGCCTCGGCATCGGAAATCTGTATCTAACCGTTATCTTATTAAGTGCCCTGCTATCCGTACACATTCTCCATGAGCCATCCTTCTTCGGTACGAGTAATGCTGGTACAGCACACGGACTCAAACTCTCCTGTATTCGTCCCTATTCAAGCAATTCCTCTACCTTCCTTCGCAACTCTTCATGTCCTTTCGAACTCTTTCGATAATGTGGTTTATGTGGCAACACAGCACCCGGAACAAGATCAATCTGGTGTTGTATATCCCTCAACGGTGGCAATTCCGTTGGCAGCTCTTCAGGAAATACATCATTAAATTCTTCAAGTACTGGTTTAACTTCTTCAGGTATCTCAACCACTTCATTGCTCTCTCGCCCAATCAACAAAAACACTTCAGGCTCCTCTTCAACTTCTTTAACAAACTCCTTCAAGGATAATAAAGTTTTCAGCTCTTCAATCTCCCCTAGTTTGTTTTCTTCTTGTGGTCGCTTCTTTGGAACTAGAGTAATCTTTGTGCCTTCAAACATAAAACTGTAACTATTGGTATGCCCATCATGTTGCACCGCCCTATCATACTGCCATGGTCTCCCCAGCAACAAATGACAGACATCCATATCTACCACATCGCACCAGATTTCATCCTTGTATTTCTTTCCAATTGAAAAATTCACACAAGCCCTTCGTCCAACCTTCACCTTCCCGCCTTTTCTTAACCAAGCCAGCTTGTATAGTTTCGGGTGTTTCTCAGTCTTCAATGCCAACTTCCTCACAGCCTCTGACAAAATTATATTATCACAACTTCCAGCATCAATAACAAATTTGCAAACTTTCCCCAGAATAGTACATGTCGACTGAAATATATTGCTCCTCAACCAACTACAATCCTCCTCTAGCTTTGTGGTCAAACAAGACCTCCTCATCATCAGATTACAACCTTCATCTCCTGACACTTCTTCTTCCTCCTCAGCAGGTGGAGAATAGGAACATTCAGCTTCTTCATCCTCATCCTCAACCTCCGCTATCATAGCTCTCTTCTTCGACTTTGGACATTCGCTACTTTTGTGGCCCATTTCTCGGCAATTATAACACTTGAAACCATTATTGACTTTCGTCTTCCCAACCTCATTCACAACTGATTTTGCAACAGCTTTTGAAACATTAGAACTTCCACTAACACCCTTCACTGGATTGTTGGAATTTGTAAACACACCACCTCCTCGTCTTCCCTGTTTTTCCCAAGCCAACGCCTTCTACTGTGCTTCCGCTACAGATCTGGGATCAAACATGTTAACCATATCCTGAATCTGCATTCTCAACCCCCCAACAAATCTAGCTCTCAATTATTCTTCTGTCTCCATAATATCATTCCTTGCAATCAGTTGATAAAATTCGTCAGCATAGTCCTTCACAGATTTCGTTCCTTGTCTCAAGTTTTGCAACCTCTGATACATAAGCGACTGATAGTTATAAGGTAAGAATGTGGCTTTCATTATTTTCCTCATATTTTCCCATGATTCAACCTTTGACTTCCCCATCCGTTCACGTGTAAGTTTGGTTTGTTGCCACCACGCCAAAGCTCTACCCCTCAACCTTGTAGCAACCAACTTCACTCTACGATGTTCTGGAACTTCCTTGAAGTCAAAAATCTCCTCCACATTAGACAACCAATCCAAAAACTCTTCAGCTTGCATACCTCCTTTGAATTCTGGAATTTCAGTCTTCATCCCAGATTCCCACTTGTGATCATACTCAGACTGATTTCTTCCTTGTCCACGTCCTTGTCCATGAACACTTCCACCATCATACTCCTCTTCAAAATCAGATGTATATCGATGTCGATCCTGACCACCAACATCTCTACTTCCATCACGTCTTCCACCAACATCCCTTCTATCTACATTCCTCCGTTCACGATCATTCACATTCCTGTCACGTCTTCGATCATCATCAACACTTTTGTCACGACCCGCCCTTCTCGACCCTCGAAAATCGACACAAAATACTCAACAGTATAATATGCCGACGATCGAATGCCGGAAAAGACAGATTGTAGAAGAATAAGAAAGTAGATAGAAGAAGAAAGAACCAACCAAATCAGAATCTCACAATCGCAGCGGATAAAATATAGTATATAGAATAGATCTTTACACAAATGAAAACTATATATGTTTATATACAATACATCATCATCAGAGTATATCCCAATACAATCAACAATAACCAGTCAAACAATCTCAGATAATCACAGCAGCGGAATAATACAAGTACGAGAAATACGTCTCGGACTCCAGCTCCTCTCCTGAGCTCCATAGCAACCTATCCTGAAATATACTCGGTCTGACCCGAGCATTATAATAAAATAACACCCGAGTCAGTCTGGAATACCAGCGCATCATAAATACATCCAAACTGATTTTTAAAGTTCAAAAATCCTTTGAAACAAAAGCATCTCGTAAGACCACGCCACAAATAAACAAGTCGGGTTTTTACCTTACGATAGCTAAAACACTTTTTATAAAAATCCTCTGATATTATAATAGTGTCTATTTACAAATACTTATTAAAATAGCTGAAATTGTTACATGATTAAATTCCAGCATACTAGGTATACAAACAAATACCATACAAGGCACATAGGGAAAATGGATTTCCAACGAATGACTAGGCACTGGGGTACCACCTGTCACAGTACGTGGCCTAGATCACAGTACCGAGGAGTACGCCCGCTCCCCTGCAACACAAAGCCGGAATCATCCCTTACTGGATAATTCCAAGTAAAATCACCCCACGGTTGTGATCAGCAACCGCACCACTAAGCCGAAATAAAAGGGACATCTAGACAGGGATGACCTTACTCTCAAGTGGGGGCTACCTACGAAGCCTTGCTGCATAACCCCTGATTTTCAGTCATTCCCGGTTAATGAGGCTTGAGGCTTAGCGTTACCTTTACAGAACATTTCACTTTGAATGCCCATCGTCCACCTGACGATGTCACGAAAGCATTCGTCCATACAAGTCCGTCCCGGGTCCGAACGGAACCGAAGGCACTACTCCTACTACATCCATTTTGGAAATATCCTCAGGATTAGTAGCGACTAGCCCTTGCACTTCACTGCTCCATCTTCGACTCCGAACACGTTACACGAATCATACAAACCGGATCGAAGTGGTATTCGAGTCTCCAGACCTAGAATCCCGGTATACGGAAACCCGATCCCGGTCTCTTCGAAACGATCAGCACATTTGGCCAATATTGATAGTCGGTGATTTAACTATCAATTAATGTTCACAAACATCCATACACATCCATCACACAATAAATAATCTCCATATTATTTATTTTATTCTAATATCTTACAAAGATATATTTTCACATTTTCAAAACTCGTTTGAAAACAATTTTCCACTCTTCCTTTACAAGGTAAATCTTTTATCCTTTATTCCCATCGGAAATAACCAAGTATAAAACAATTTGCATTAAAACAGCTAAAATACTTTATACTGAAATATACTTTAAAATATGAAAATTACTTCTACTTATTTACTCAAAATACAATTTTTAAACCTTTACACAGAAAAGATAAATTCCAAACTAGTTTAAATAATATATTTAATAAGATCTAAACTCGATTTAAATAAAGGTTTGGTTTACTAAATATATAGGTAGAGTTTAAAAGATAATACTAACTTCCCAATAACTTAAACAAATAATTTTAAAAGCAAATTTACTAACTTCTCCTTTTAAAATAATAATTTCTTAAAAATACTCTTTAAACAATTTAAACTTTAACTTTTAATTTAATAGAATCCTTTAAAACTTTAACTTGGTTTTCCCAGAGAAACACTATCCCGTTCAACATTCCAAAGTATCCTTTATATAAATCCAAACGATTTATTTCAAATTCAATTTATGCTTACAACATAAATTCCCAATTCCATACTTATCTATAACTTCATCCGAAGTTCAAACTCAATTCCCATATCCGGAAATTCAATTTAAAATACAGATTAAAACATTTTTAAGTAAGGTAAACTTGGAGAATTCTTAATTGAAAACCATATTTTCAATCTACTTAAATAAAATCCTAATGGAGAAAACGGCTTTTCAAAATATTGTATTTACAATTAAAACGATTAATTTATATCCGGAAGCTTCATTTTAACATATTTTACTTTTCCGGATATCACTATTCATCATTAAAATAAACCACTGTTATTTTACTCAATTTATAATTTCATAGAATTCATTTCCAAAAAATTTATATTTCACATTTAACGATTGATAAATTTTCCCCAATATTTAAAATCCCAATTTACCAATTTACATTTTCCATTCCAAAACAGATTCCAATTTTATTATCCCTTAAATTCTTTATTTATCAATTTCTTTGATTTCTTTTAAATCCCCAATCTATTCATTTATAATTTAATTCTGGAATTATAATTTATACAACAATTTCACAGAACAATTTAAAATTCCAGATTTTATCAATCACAACATATAAACAGGTATCACTATCAATTATAAAATAATTGCTACATTGTGAGGAATCCAGTTGGATCCCTCCAACCTGTTTCTCCCTACATCACAAATGTTAGCACATCACATATATAAATATCAATCCAGACTGATAATAACAATTATATTCAGCCAATCACATAGATATTTAAATATTATCTATTGAAAATGCCTAGCATCCAGATGTGAGTGAGAAAACTCACCTTGAATTTTCGGCGAGCGTTCGAAATTCAAATTAAACCAAACGGTGTCCGATTTAACCCAAATTTCTACTTGCCCAGAATGACTCCGGAACTGGACCACTGCGTAGTGCTCGTCTCTGCGATTCCATCGCTTCTAGTTTCGTTAAATTCTGATATCATATGAACGAGTTATTAAATTTTAAAGTTTGAATTTAAATTTGAAACAAATATCCTTTTATATTTTTAAAACTACCATTTCAGCCCTTCATCACACACGCCCGCTTCCCTACCATCTCCTTCATGCGATTCCCATCATACAACCGAACCCATAGGCCACTCCTAGGGTTTAAAATCGCAACCCACACGTCGACTTCGAGAACGATCAGACCCCATCACCTAGTTCGTCATCTCGAGCTCCTCCTCCAGTCGAAAACACATCGCGCTCGGCTGTCCCAGGTGCGTGCAAAACCCAATCGAACGGTCGTTGCCTCCCATCCTTTCCTGGCCACCTCGTCGAACTACGCTCCACTCCGCCGTTGGATCTGGCCGAGCTCAACGAGTGAAACACTTTTCCAGTTGAACGAATCGCCTAAAACTCGATTGATCTCGAGGAATCTGAGGAGAAACGGAGATGATTCTTGGCCATTAAACAATAAAAGTGGCGGCCGTGTAGTCTCTCTAGGGTTTAGATAAATAAATAAATATATAAGGGTTTTCAATATTATTTAATTAATAAAATTCCTCAAATTAACAGTTAATGCAAACGACCTCTATTTCTCACGTTCCGACAAGCTACCCTGAGGTTTTTACGCATTCCAGACACAATGGAACAGGTTTCGTAAGCTAATTTGATCGTATGCGCGAGATACGGAATAAAACGATCAATTTAAAATTAAATCGGTTAAATCGATTCCGATGCGTTTCGAGTTGCCACGGTCAAACGA
Organism: Allium fistulosum; assembly: GCA_030737815.1. Classification (NCBI taxonomy): domain Eukaryota; kingdom Viridiplantae; phylum Streptophyta; class Magnoliopsida; order Asparagales; family Amaryllidaceae; genus Allium; species Allium fistulosum. Next base: position 413,606,295 of record CM060907.1, on the reverse strand, counting down.
CAACTCCGATCGTTACGAAAATTGAAATCCGATAATAACTAACTATTTTGGATCCAATGGAACTGGTTTTGTCAAATTCCGAGACTATGCCTCGGAAGGCTATTTTAACTCGTCTATTAAATCGAGCAATTTTCAAAATTGACGAAACGTTTAAAATTTCACTTTTAAAATTTTATTAACTTAACAATAAATCATATAAAATTTATAAACACATTAAAAATCATTCTGGCTCATTCTAGACCAAAATCTGATTAAATTGCATTTTAATAATATTAAATTCATTATTAAATTAATATAAACCCCAAATATTAATTTATCAACTTAAAAATTCCTCTAAAAGTCCTACAACATTATTTATGTCCAAATAGACTTTAAAATAAATTTTAAAACCATTTTATAGCTATTTACACCCAGATTCACCTTTTTATCCTAATCCCGAATATTTAATTATTATTTTTCCATTAATCAAATTCAACCAGAATTGCTATAAATTAAAATTATAGCTCATTTTCATTGATTGAACCCAAATCCATTCATTTCAAAAACAATTAAGGATCCACATTAAACATTTAAAATGAATTAAATGTTCAAATTCAATAGCTTAAAAATACGGGATGTTACATTCCTCCCCCCTTATAAAAATTTCGTCCCCAAAATTTGCTAAGGTAGGAACATACTTCCCAACCCATTTACTTACTTAATTTGCTTAGCTAAAGTTTATATTCACTTTCCAAAATCCTTTAGCCCAATCCCAAACTCAATTGCTACAATTTACTCTAAAGCCTTTATTTTAACTTTATTTCAAAATAACTTTACTAGTTATTAAAAATTTTCCCAAAACCCCAAAAATTTTCTAACTCCCAAAATTTTCGAAAAATTTTGGCAGAGTCTCCCATGCACGGAGGAGCTTCTGCGATATCGCAGGATACACAAATATATATACATCGGCTCACACAGCCGGAAACCAGAATATATCACAAAACATATATCATTTCCCAATTATATTTGCGTAGGCGTACCTTTTAACAAATTTTTAAAAGCAAGCGGCTAATATCTCGCATATATGCGCTCCAACTCTCTCGAACGCCTCCCGCACCTGTACTAAACTCAACAAACTCATCAGTTTCAATGATATGAGCATTTTAATAACATTTCCAACACAAATGCAAGCCAAACATATCCATTTCATAACCAAACCAAGCAAATTCATAATGTAACAATGTTAATCATACTTTATCAACAATTTAAAGGTTTCAATCACATTCGAATTACTTATTCAAGTCTACTTCATTTTATTTCACTTGAATGCCTTAAATTCAAGTTTCGCTACATACAATCTATATTAATTATAAACAATCCATTTCTATTTCAATATGATTAACATATGCCTCTCTTACATTTTTAAATTTAACTTACATTCCAAATTTGATTTATAATCAAACTTCATTTTAAACTTGAAACATTTGCATTTCTTTTATAATCCATTTTCATTCATATGCAAACATCACTTATTAAAATGCAATCCATTCTGATTGATTCAGAACTAATTCCATTCTTTCTTTAAATCAATTCACTTGCATTTATATACAAACTTTTGAATTAGATTCCAATCCATATCAATTTATTCAAAGGTCAACTTCAATTACTTTTTAAACAACTCAATTCTGAATACATGCAAATTTTCACGCCATTCAAGCAAAAATTATTGTCACTTAAGCTTATCACCATTCAAAATTAATTTCAACTTGGATGTGTATTAATTTTATTCAATTTTTGCATTGTTCACAATCCAAGTATTTTCTTTTCCGAATGCAATTGTTAAATTCAATATTTCCTTTACATTTTAATCTCATTAACCAATTCAAATTTACATTAATATCATTCATTCCTGAGTTATTTACAACTCTTATATTTTTAACTCATCACATTAATTAATTTAAAACTCATTTCACTTGCATTTCAGTTTATTTCCTAACAAATTTCATTCGGAATTACTTAAATAAGCCCATTCACAATCATTTGTTTTTCTTCCAAGTTACTTAAGTTCTTTCACAAAATTTCCATCATCTTCTTATATCAATTTTATTTTATTTTCATTTGATTCTCATTCAAATCAATTTCAATTCCTTTACAACTTTAATGCTCTTTGTTTATTTATCCAATCCATGTACAAATTTATTTTATTAACAAAGAGACCATTTAAATTATTTCTCTCATTTGAATTTTATTTACAATTCAAACCATCACTATTATAAGCTAATTACATTATTCATTCTCACTTCCAACATTTATTGCCAAACTTAAATTCCATCCCAAAACTGGATTTTATTTACCTTTCAAACTTTGACCAACTATCAAAATCTTATTTATTGCAATACAAATTCCATTTAATTTAGCTTACACAAGATTTATTTCCAAACAATCATTTTGGATTTAGTTGAGTAAACATTTACTTCATTCATCATCACCTCAACTAAATTAAATTTCCATTAAACTAAATTCTTATCCCATTTTAATTCAAGGTTAACTAAATTATATATGCATTTTCAATTTAATTCCTTTCCAGAATTTATTCAAGTTCATCTAAATTTTATTTAGCCAACCTGAATTTTATACCATTTCCTTTACTACCTTAAATAAGAATTTAATTACATTCATTCTTATTCATAACACAACGGAATTTTAATATTCAGCTTAATTCCATTTTAGTCAAAGTCAAACCCAATTCAATTTAATCTTAATCATAATTCTCCATATCCAAGTTCAACTTATTTACTAACTTCAGTTCACTTACCTCTTTTATATTTTATAATTGTTTCACCTTACTTTGCATTCCATTTAAAATTAAGTTCGAATTCACCATTCCACTTATTATTTCCATTTGTGATTATAATTCCATTTTACTTGAGTTAAAATAAAATCTTCCATTCTCAAGTTCTCCAACTTATTTACTTGTAAGTTTATATTGCTCATTTCAAACCAATCCACATTTTTATAATCACAATGTCAAATTTTAACACTTAATAGCTTAAGAATATGAATTCATTTGCACAATCATAAGCATTTACATTTCACCGTTATCTCAACTTCCCTTTAATTCCAATTCATTTAGATTTAATTCAATTTCAAATTCTTAATTTTATTTAACTTATCATAAGTTAAATCCAGATATATTCCATTCACCTTCATTTATTCAAAGTAAATTTACATTCCATATATACTCAATTCTTCTTTAAATGAACTTTCCTTTATAAGTTATGTAGTTGAATCATTTCAACTTTCACATTTTTATTTTAAATAGAATTTCTAGAATTCAATTTACCCGGATTTATTTCAAAACCAATTCGAAATAAAAATCAACACATTTCTCTTTTGATATTCAAATCAAATACCAAATTCCAAAACAAACTGCTTTTACCAAACAATTTTCCTTTTGAAAATTCCAAAATCACTTGTTTCCCAAACAAGTCCAAACAAATACCATAACCAACTATTTTGGTAGCAATCCATCACTTTAGAAACTCGAAAATGAATTCTAATGATGTGGCCAGCATCATCAGGATTATTTTCCAGCGACTGAAGTGAGTTCAATGCTTTCCACTTCCAAAATTCACCTCAAAACAATTTCTATTCAAAAATATTTCCCCAAAATATACTCCATTCTTACAAATGCTTTTGAAAACATTTCTAACATTTCCACCAAGTCAAATTCCCAAAACATTGTTTAATTCCATTTGAAATCCCTTTCAAAATTTCCGGGGTCAAAATTCTAGTTTAAATCAAATTTTAATTTTTACTTTTCTTATTTAAAACATATCCAGTCAATTCCATTTGGTTATAGACCATTTTAATATTTTAACTTCTTATTTTCTTATATATATCATTTCAAATTTTAGATCATGTTTTAATTTCTTATTTGATTATAGAAGAAACAACCAAACAAGCATCCAATACATATAATAATTTAGAAAATTATTTCTTTTTATATCAAAATACAATTTTAGGTAAAATTATTTCATTTACCCACTTTAAAAATAATACTATGTCGGTTTATCTTGTTTAAGAGTTTAGAAACCCCTATCGATACGGTTGTACTTCCCGCACCGACCAGAATTCATAAAAACTCAACCGATAAGTCAACACAGTACCAAAACAATTTTATATCCACTAACAAATACGCTCTCATAGCTATTATTACACTCAACTCATTATAGAGTACTTCTGACTCTATTTAACATGAGAATTTTCCCACCAAAGCCTAGGTTGTCGCCAATCTAAGCTCTGATACCAACTGTCACGACCCGCCCTTCTCGACCCTTGAAAATCGACACAAAATACTCAACAGTATAATATGCCGACGATCGAATGCCGAAAAAGACAGATTGTAGAAGAATAAGAAAGTAGATAGAAGAAGAAAGAACCAACCAAATCAGAATCTCACAATCGCAGCGGCTAAAATATAATATATAGAACAGATCTTTACACAAATGAAAACTATATCTGTTTATATACAATACATCATCATCAGAGTATATCCCAATACAATCAACAATAACCAGTCAAACAATCTCAGATAATCACAGCAGCGGAATAATACAAGTACGAGAAATACGTCTCGGACTCCAGCTCCTCTCCTGAGCTCCATAGCAACCTATCCTGAAATATACTCGGTCTGACCCGAGCATTATAATAAAATAACACCCGAGTCAGTCTGGAATACCAGCGCATCATAAATACATCCAAACTGATTTTTAAAGTTCAAAAATCCTTTGAAACAAAAGCATCTCGTAAGACCACGCCACAAATAAACATGTCGGGTTTTTACCTTACGATAGCTAAAACACTTTTTATAAAAATCCTCTGATATTATAATAGTGTCTATTTACAAATACTTATTAAAATAGCTGAAATTGTTACATGATTAAATTCCAGCATACTAGGTATACAAACAAATACCGTACAAGGCACGTAGGGAAAATGGATTTCCAACGAATGACTAGGCACTGGGGTACCACCTGTCACAGTACGTGGCCTAGATCACAGTACCGAGGAGTACGCCCGCTCCCCTGCAACACAAAGCCGAAATCATCCCTTACTGGATAATTCCAAGTAAAATCACCCCACGGTTGTGATCAGCAACCGCACCACTAAGCCGAAATAAAAGGGACATCTAGACAGGGATGACCTTACTCTCAAGTGGGGGCTACCCACGAAGCCTTGCTACATAACCCCTGATTTTCAGTCATTCCCAGTTGATGAGGCTTGAGGCTTAGCGTTACCTTTACAGAACATTTCACTTTGAATGCCCATCGTCCACCTGACGATGTCACGAAAGCATTCGTCCATACAAGTCCGTCCCGGGTCCGAACGGAACCGAAGGCACTACTCCTACTACATCCATTTTTGAAATATCCTCAGGATTAGTAGCGACTAGCCCTTGCACTTCACTGCTCCATCTTCGACTCCGAACACGTTACACGAATCGTACAAACCGGATCGAAGTGGTATTCGAGTCTCCAGACCAAGAATCCCGGTATACGGAAACCCGATCCCGGTCTCTTCGAAACGATCAACGCATTTGGCCAATATTGATAGTCGGTGATTTAACTATCAATTAATGTTCACAAACATCCATACACATCCATCCCACAATAAATAATCTCCATATTATTTATTTTCTTCTAATATCTTTCAAAGATATATTTTCACATTTTCAAAACTCGTTTGAAAACAATTTTCCACTCTTCCTTTACAAGGTAAATCTTTTATCCTTTATTCCCATCGGAAATAACCAAGTATAAAACAATTTGCATTAAAACAGCTAAAATACTTTATACTGAAATATACTTTAAAATATGAAAATTACTTCTACTTATTTACTCAAAATACAATTTTTAAACCTTTACACAGAAAAGATAAATTCCAAACTAGTTTAAATAATATATTTAATAAGATCTAAACTCGATTTAAATAAAGGTTTGGTTTACTAAATATATAGGTAGAGTTTAAAAGATAATACTAACTTCCCAATAACTTAAACAAATAATTTTAAAAGCAAATTTACTAACTTCTCCTTTTAAAATAATAATTTCTTAAAAATACCCTTTAAACAATTTAAACTTTAACTTTTAATTTAATAGAAACCTTTAAAACTTTAACTTGGTTTTCCCAGAGAAACACTATCCCGTTCAACATTCCAAAGTATCCTTTATATAAATCCAAACGATTTATTTCAAATTCAATTTATGCTTACAACATAAATTCCCAATTCCATACTTATCTATAACTTCATCCGAAGTTCAAACTCAATTCCCATATCCGGAAATTCAATTTAAAATACAGATTAAAACATTTTTAAGTAAGGTAAACTTGGAGAATTCTTAATTGAAAACCATATTTTCAATCTACTTAAATAAAATCCTAATGGAGAAAACGGCTTTTCAAAATATTGTATTTACAATTAAAACGATTAATTTATATTCGGAAGCTTCATTTTAACATATTTTACTTTTCCGGATATCACTATTCATCATTAAAATAAACCACTGTTATTTTACTCAATTTATAATTTCATAGAATTCATTTCCAGAAAATTTATATTTCACATTTAATGATTGATAAATTTTCCCCAATATTTAAAATCCCAATTTACCAATTTACATTTTCCATTCCAAAACAGATTCCAATTTTATTATCCCTTAAATTCTTTATTTATCAATTTCTTTGATTTCTTTTAAATCCGCTATCTATTCATTTATAATTTAATTCTGGAATTATAATTTATACAACAATTTCACAGAACAATTTAAAATTCCAGATTTTATCAATCACAACATATAAACAGGTATCACTATCAATTATAAAATAATTGCTACATTGTGAGGAATCCAGTTGGATCCCTCCAACCTGTTTCTCCCTGCATCACAAATGTTAGCACATCACATATATAAATATCAATCCAGACTGATAATAACAATTATATTCAGCCAATCACACAGATATTTAAATATTATCTATTTAAAATGCCTAGCATCCAGATGTGAGTGAGAAAACTCACCTTGAATTTTCGGCGAGCGTTCGAAATTCAAATTAAACCAAACGGTGTCCGATTTAACCCAAATTTCTACTTGCCCAGAATGACTCTGGAACTGCACCACTGCGTAGTGCTCGTCTCTGCGATTCCATCGCTTCTAGTTTCGTTAAATTCTGATATCAAATGAACGAGTTATTAAATTTTAAAGTTTGAATTTAAATTTGAAACAAATATCCTTTTATATTTTTAAAACTACCATTTCAGCCCTTCATCACACACGCCCGCTTCCCTACCATCTCCTTCACGCGATTCCCATCAGACAACCGAACCCATAGGCCGCTCCTAGGGTTTAAAATCGCAACCCACACGTCAACTTCGAGAACGATCAGACCCCATCACCTAGTTCGTCATCTCGAGCTCCTCCTCCGGTCGAGAACACATCGCGCTCGGCTGTCCCAGGTGCGCGCAAAACCCAATCGAACGGTCGTCGCCTCCCATCCTTTCCTGGCCACCTCGTCGAACTACGCTCCACTCCACCGTTGGATCTGGCCGAGCTCAACGAGTGAAACACTTTTCCAGTTGAACGAATCGCCTAAAACTCGATTGATCTCGAGGAATCTGAGGAGAAACGGAGATGATTCTTGGCCATTAAACAATAAAAGTGGCGGCCGTGTAATCTCTCTAGGGTTTAGATAAATAAATAAATATATAAGGGTTTTCAATATTATTTAATTAATAAAATTCCTCAAATTAACAGTTAATGCAAACGACCTCTATTTCTCACGTTCCGACAGGCTACCCTAAGGTTTTTCCACATTCCGGACACAATGGAACAGGTTTCGTAAGCTAATTTGATCGTATGCGTGAGATACGGAATAAAACGATCAATTTAAAATTAAATCGGTTAAATCGATTCCGATGCGTTTCGAGTTGCCACGGTCAAACGACAACTCCGATCGTTACGAAAATTGAAATCCAATAATAACTAACTATTTCGGATCCAATGGAACTGGTTTCGTCGAATTCCGAGACTATGCCTCGGAAGGCTATTTTAACTCGTCTATTAAATCGAGCAATTTTCAAAATTGACGAAACGTTTAAAATTTCACTTTTAAAATTTTATTAACTTAACAATAAATCATATAAAATTTATAAACACATTAAAAATCATTCTGGCTCATTCTAGACCAAAATCTGATTAAATTGCATTTTAATAATATTAAATTCAATATTAAATTAATATAAACCCCAAATATTAATTTATCAACTTAAAAATTCCTCTAAAAGTCCAACAACATTATTTATGTCCAAATAGACTTTAAAATAAAATTTAAAACCATTTTATAGCTATTTACACCCAGATTCACCTTTTTATCCTAATCCCGAATATTTAATTATTATTTTTCCATTAATCAAATTCAACCAGAATTGCTATAAATTAAAATTATAGCTCATTTTCATTGATTGAACCCAAATCCATTCATTTCAAAAACAATTAAGGATCCACATTAAACATTTAAAATGAATTAAATGTTCAAATTCAATAGCTTAAAAATACGGGATGTTACAACTTCTTTCTCGATTGGAATGTGGTGAGATTCTACTTCCCCCATGGTTAGATTTAGGTGAAACCCTTCTCCGATTTTGATTCATCTCTAACATCATCTTTTCTAATCGTCCAATCCCTTCATTAACCTTTTCACTAAAGTTTTCATTAATTCTTTGCTCCATCTCATCAGCTTCTTCTCTTCAATACAATGCTTCAACGTTTTGATGTCGATTAGCTCTCCATGGCGGCATGATTGAATACTTCACAACTCTTCAATTCTCGGCTTGGACAAATCAAAAGATACCAAATGATGTACGATCTTCAACTTCAAACTTCTCTTTTGGCGCGCAAACAACCACGGCCAAATTCAAACAACTCTCGAACTTTGATCCAAAATGAAATGGATTGAAAACTCCCACTTTGTTGCAAAAGTATGATGAACAGGACGAACACAACTTCTAAAAATAATGCAAACTTCGATCTCCAAACTTCTACTTAGCTCGGCTCTACACTTTAAGTTCGGCTAACACTTCAACTCTTCAAACTTCTTCAAAGAATTGGCTCCAAGGCTTGATTTAGCTATGATTGGCTAAAACAAGCTCTGATACCAAACTGACGTAGCGGCGGAATAACAAAATGATGATTCTGTGAAAGTAGCGATCGGTGAATTGAAGAATACCAAATGCCCAACTCCGTTGATCCAAAGGTGCCGGAATCTAGCTATCCCAAACACGTTGATAGCGCACTATACCGTGTTTAAAGATCTACGATTCTTCGCATGTTGATCTAGCGCACTAGATACCGTGAATCGGCTTTAGTGATCGTTGAATCGTGCGCACTCGATTAACCAAAAGTGGAGATAGGAGATTACAATCAACTACCAATTTAGATGAAAGCACAAGGCTAACAAACAAGAATTTTATTCAAAATCAACAACCCTTACAAATGACATCACCCCGCTATTTATAGCTTTACAACACATGCCTCAGAACGAAAAACTTTACAACACATAGGTCGGTCACGACCTAAAACACACGACTTACCATAGGTCGGCCACGACCTAAAACATCACGACCTAAAACAGTCCGACCTAAAAACCAGGCGACTTACGACCTAAAAACATTACAACATACGCAAATACAAGTTACAACAACACACGACTTACAATATTTACAACACAACATATTACAAGCCATTATGATACACGACTTACGACCTAAAATGAACGGCATCTGGATTGAGCGACCTAAGAATGAACGACATCCCTTCATCAACGACCTAACAGAAGCGGCTTCAGAAAGTCTTCGCGACTTAAGTCTCCACGACCTAAGGCCTCACGACTTATAGTGAGCGACCTATCCCTCCACACCTTTCCACGACCTAACTTAGGTCGGAACATTTTCCTGCGACCTATCATAGCTCGAATCATATTTCTACGACCTAACTTCTTGCGACCTAAGTTAGGTCGGAACATTTTCCTACGACCTATCATAGCTCGAATCATATTTCTACGACCTAACTTCTTGCGACCTAAGTTAGGTCGTTCCCTTTCTCTGCGACCTAACATAGGTCGTGACTCGTTAGGTTGTAGCACCTTGTTTTCCAACTCGTTAGGTCGTAGTAACCTGGTAGGTCGTACAGGCGACCTATTTCCCAGTTGTAGCTCGCTAAGTCGTTCCAGCGAACTATACCTTAGCTCGTTAGGTCGTATGCGACCTAAAAACAAGTTAGGTCGTTTATGACCTAAGACTTGGTCATTTTGGGCTGCATCACTTATTATAATATAATCATTCAAAATTATTTTATTTTCCAGATTTGAAAACAATATTGTGTCAGTTGCTCTGCTCAAGTGTTTTGGAAATCCTATCGATAGCGTTGATCAGACGAATCGATCAAAAACCAAAATCAACATCAACAACTCAAACAACACAATATATATATAAATATATAAATATTAATTTACAAATACACTTCCTCGCTCAATGATACAAGAATGGATTTCAAACCAAGGATAGAGATTCAAATTTGATAGTCACAAATCAAGGAGAATTCTAATTCGAAGATAAGTTCGAAACAAAAGAAAATATAATTAAATAACGAAATAAGAAGATGGATAAGTTTATATAAATCGCGGGCAACCTTAACCGGGTCGACCGTGACTTCAAAAATAAGATCGATACAGAATTTCGAGGCAAATCTACATTCGATCTCAAGAAATAGAATTCAGGTATAGCTAGAGATAGATAACATCGTAACCTGAGGATACAGAAATTTTCGGTAAATCAATGCCTATTGTAAATGAGTTTCACCCCTTTACAAATCATTTGAAGTTTGGCGAGATCGCTGATTCATTATAAGGATCATTCAAAGTGGAGTTATGGGATACTCCGGAATTAGAAGACGAATAGTGAGGGACACGAATGGATTTTGAAACCGCAGGGAACGTTCCAAAATTCAAAGGAATCGAGTCAAAAGGAAGAGATTGAAACTCGAATGAGAGTGATTCTGTAAATACATTTACCCTATATGCTAAATTTTGCCTAGAGCTACCAAAGCTCTGATACCAACTGTAACGACCTGCTATTTTGGACCATTCGCATCCGCACATGTCGGACTTGAATAATTCAAAATACCGAATTGTTAATTTAAATTTGGCAAAACTGAGCATATACAGTAAATAAATAATCACAAATCACAGACACAATTGCAGCGGAAACAAAAGATAGTAGTTCATGAAGCTACTATATGCATATCAGAGTTAAATAAGGTACAACAGATGTCTTGAATACAATAATCAAATACAATATCAGAATACACCACTAGAATCAACTGAATATCTGAAAGCTGGATAGATAGCTAGATCTCCAAGCGAAGCTCCAACTCCAAAGGTGATTCTCGAATACTGGTACACTCAGTCTGACCCGAGCGTAAAGCAAAACACAGAACACTCGAGTCAGGATTAACATTCTTATATCAATAAATACAACTCAAGTGAAATAGCAACTGAAATACAAGTAACTCAAAGGATGTTTGGAATAACCATCCTTTAAGGATCCGTTAAACTATCTACTATGTAGTAGTGTACGATAAGTAGATAATTCCTATCAGTAATATAAAATATCAAAATAGTGTTAAGGCATTACCATTATTCCCCTTAACACATTTTTATATAAGCGTTATAGTCTATACAGCATTGTAAAATCCACCGTAAACTAGTGGGATATCAGGGAGTACTCCATAGGTATAACACAAAATAAATCGTAGTGGTCGCGTATATAGGGATACAAGTATGACAAGGCACATGAGGCAATACCCAAGGTAATGAAACTACCATTTGCCTGGTCCAGACTGGTGAGAACGCATCGCCCCAGTGATAGCAACACCGCGAAACAACACTCCCAAATCAAGGGTGCACCAATCGACAACAAGTAATGAGTAGTTTTCGAAGAAGTGTGTTCGCTCGAGGTAGCGGACACCATTTGGCCCAGCACGGCTCCTGTTTTAGTCATTTCCAATTTGACATAATTGTCAAGGCTATCCATTATCGTTCTCTTTCTTCAGTCATCACGTACATCATTCCAACCACTTCATTCTAGATCACACTCCACATACAGTTATTAAAGTGGTTTTCGGTTTAGACAGTGAGTATGTCCCAAACCGATTCTGGTCTCTTTAATAACATTCGTAATTATTACACCGATTGGTCGTTTAATATATTTCAAAACCAAATCAATTTCAATTTCAAATAGAATTTGTAAACCAACATTTCATTTGTCTTTCTATATCAATTTCCATAATTTACGTTTCAAAACTTCAAAATTCATAATTTCAAATTTTATAATTCAATTTCTATTTCTATTTAAACAATTCAAATATTGATTCAAGTTCGTATATAAGTTTCATTCCAAAATCATTTAAATTAATTTAACATTCAAATCAATTTAACTCCATTGATCGATTTCATTCAAGATTCGTTAAGTTAATTTATATTCAAAAAAATTTCTATTAAATTTCTAATTCACTAAATCAATTACTTAAGTTCAACTTCTTTCAATAAAACACATGTTATTTATTGTTAGAGAAATTCAATTTCACTTATTTATTCACTTAGTTACAATTTCAAAACTCAATTAATAAAGAACTTAAATTCACTTATTCAAGAAGTTCAAATTCACTTAATAAAGAATTCAATTTCATTTAATTATTAAATAATTCCATCTTATTTAATTATTAAATAATTTCAAAACTTAATTTCTAACTAATTTCAAACTTAATTATTAAAAATTCCAAATTTAATTATTAAATAATTAATTTTAAAACAACGTTCATTCATCATTTACTATGTTAATATTTTGATTCAGATTATTCAATATTAACATTTCCTTTCATTAAAATTTAAATTTCAACTTTGTTTCAAAACCATATTATTTATTCAAGTAAAGTCTTCATTTTATTTTTATATCAATTTATTGACCAATCGATTTTTATTTAATTCTCTATCCTAGGTCAAAGTTCAATTTGGGTATTTATCATTTCAACCCGATTCCAATTCAATTCAAAATCAAAGCATAGCAAAGGGAACTTGTAGTGTGATAACTGGGATGGTGTCAAAGTAAATAAACAAGCAATAACAACAATCAATAACAATCCAATAGTTAATTCAAATAATCCCGAAATAATCGTATTAATTCACATTGTTATTTGTGTAAATTAATATAATTATTTCTAGAATCTACACTATCATTTCATGTAGATTAAAGATTATTACACTAATACTAATACAGTTCTTCAATTAATATCAATTATTCAATTTCATACAACATCAATTTAAGCAACAAACATTTAAATGGTTTAAGGTGTATTTTACCAAATTTCTACGTGTCAATTAATTCAACTTTAAAAGGGTCATATTATGCAAATGTCATCTAATTAAATTTACCACATATATCAAATCTAACTATTCTACACGAATTTCAATTTCAAATTATTTATCACTTACAACATTAACAATTTAACGTCCAATGTCAACATCAACCAATCAATAATTTAACAACCAAACTGGATTTTCATTGTATAAATAACAGACAATGGTGTCAGATGTTACCGGTGAACTGATACAGGTAATATCATATATAACAGTGTAATTAACTAACATCAATATATTTCAATTGTCGTTTCAATTGAAATCAAATTTAATAAATAAAAGAACATTAATCGTGAGTGATTGCTCACCTTTCGAGGCTGGTAGAGATAAACACTGAAATCGGGTTACACATCCGAACATGAATTCCAAGGCAAAGCTAGATTGGCACGAATCGACGAATAAAGCTGATAAATCAAAATTGACGAAATTGAATCAAAATTGGATCGATACAATAATTGGTAACAGAATTGATATAGGCACAACATATACAATCATATATATATATATACAAAAATCGTGTTTTAATTTCAATATTTACTAATAATATATATATATATATACATGTAATTCAAAACTCAATGTTTTATAACATATATAAACTGACATGTATAACTCACGTAAATCCATATACATATTTTCCCCAAATTAAATATAAATTGTAGGATGAGCAATATTAAATCCCAATTGCTGTACATATCTACCTTTTAAACAATCTCTATTTTAACTTTTCAAAATAAAATTTAATATTCGAACGACAAAAAGTACAGCCCTTATATGGATTCTGATATATATATATATATATTAACTTATACAAACATATATGAAACTAATATATATATATATATATGCTACTAAATAAACAGCATTAAGAGTATAATTATACATATACACACATCTATACCAGCAATTCAAATGCAGACCATATATATTCAACAGTGGATACATACAACTATTCACAAATATACATGCTATAACTTTAATATACATCTCGATATAACTGTAGCTAATACATAAAATCTACCAAAACTTAAAATGTCTTACATACGTATGCAAAATATACATACACGATTGTATTTATATGTTCAGTAGGTGTATATATGCAGCTAACCAAAGACTACATGCAAGCTATTATCATACATAGAATAAAACGTATGTTGTTGTATACTAAATCTTCCTTATAATATAATAAAATGCATATTTACATATACGTACATTATACAGGTAGGAAGGCTATCGTCGCTCGCATCAGGAGGATGAAGCTTAGGCAGGTGAGCTTCGGTGGCGCTGATAGGTCTGCTCGGCCGCGAGGGAGAGGGTGGGCCGAGGTGTTTAACGGGGTCGGACTTGGTTGAAAGGATGCGCAGGTTTCGAGGGGGTGGAAACAAGGTCGGTCGACCTGCTCTGCTTAGGCGAGGAGAGAGAGAACGAGAGGAAAGGAGGGTTGCGAGGTTCGTTCGAACTGAGGTGAGGGTGGAGGGAGAAGAGGGTGTGCGTGTGGAGGATGTGGTGGCGCTTCGTTTGCTCGTGGCGATGACTTTTATGGTGGACGTGATAAGGAGGTTTGGCCATGAGAGATAGAAGAGGGGAAGAGAACGTGTACGAAAAGATGAAGGGAAGAAGATGAGCCACTGTGAATTGAAAAGTTACGAATGTGTACCAAGGCAAATAAATTGATATAAAATGAAATAGGCTATTTGGCTTCTTTGATTATAAATGCTTATAATTTTTGAAAAGCAAACGTTAGATCAGTAAAGAAAAGGTACTGTAACTTCACATGAATATAAATATTGAATATTTGCAATCTGAAGGGTCAAAGTAGTTTCAGAATTTAATAAAGCAATTGATTGGTGCAGGACAATCACGGTTAAAAATTTCGAAACGCAAAAGAAACCAAGGGTCACGGATCCGATAGCGATACGATTATCGTTTACGCAGATTCCATCGTGTAGCAGACTCCAAAACACACGAACGAATATGCTGTGGAGATTGACACGACGAGACGATCAAAATGGTATACGGATATCAGTGGTACGATTGAATTATAAAAATTCGAATTTTCTACTAGCGAAAAAATGCAACAAAACGCAAGAAAATAAGATCGACGGAGCTAAAGAAGTCCGAATTTGGAAAAACGAAAAATGACGTCTTGCTCAAAAGACGGTTTAGAATTTTTCTATATAAAAATATTCAGGTTTTGAAAACATTTTATTTTCATCAAATTCTAACTGATTAAATTGAAATAAAATTACAAATGAAATAAACTTTCATATTTTTGGATGAAAATTTACCAGTTGCTATGTTTAACTAGACGCATTTCAAATATTAAATTTTTATTTCAATATTTTATTTTTAAAATTCCACAAATTTTCAATTAATAACGTTATTAAAACCAGCTAAATTTATGGGTTGTTACACTCTCCCCCACTCAAAACTTTTCGTCCTCGAAAAGGAAGGAGGTAGGAGAATAGAAACAACCAGAAAGAAAATATGTTGAAAATATAGTTCAAACCATATAAATTTCGATTTAAATAAAATATATATTGAACACTTGACCTTATATTCAAGATAATTCATTAATTTGATTTTATTTAATTTATTAACTTCCAAAACAAATTTTTCTTCTATTAATCATACCTATTATTTATTTAACTTATTATTCCATTTATCTCTATAAACATTTTGTAATTTAAATTTAAGTGAATAACATTTATTATACGCACTCACATTTATTTATAAAGGCAATTTATATTATATATTATTCAATTTTCTTAAATTACAATTTCACAGATCATAAATTTGAATAGTCATTTATTATAATCCTATTTTATTGGACAAATTTAATTCTTCTTTGTTCCGAATTATTATTAAATTTATTCTACTTAATATATCTTATCATATATATATTAAGTATAATTACATTTATTATAACTACACAAATTTATTCGAAAATTTCTTTGATATCATTTATATTGTATAATATTCAATTACATAATTTACTTTTGAAATTTAGGTAAGTTGTATATAATGTAATTGAGCATTATCCAAAAAAAATTTTCAATTCACTTATTTCAATTCAAGCATGTAGCCAAAAATTATGGCTTCATTGAAAATCATCTTAAAATCAAAATTTTAGGAATTCATTTCCGATTAAATTTTAACCATTTTATAACTAAAATAAATATATGTACATAATATCAAATTAAATTTAAAATCTTCAATATATTATAAATCAAGTCATGTTTAGAAATTCAATTCAATTTATTTTTTCCAAACAAAAGTGTAGTAGGGCTACATAATAGTCTCTCCACCTTGAAACTCGAAAATGAATGTCGATGATGCGGCCGTCATCACCGAAATTATTTTCCATCGACAAAAGAGAAGATCTCTAATTTAATAATTTAAAATTCATTGAAAACCATTCCTATTCGAAAATATTTAAATAATATGAATTTTAAAATTTTAAAACTATAGTTCGAAATTATCGGAAATTAAATTCTCAAATTCTAATTTAAATTAACTTCAAATTGCAATAAAATGTATACCCAATTTTACAAACAGGAAATTATTGTCAAGGACAAAAATTTTCAACGTTTTTGCCTCAAGGACAGGCCTTCAATATTTTATCCTGAAGGACAACCTTCTTTAGGTATCAGTTTTTAGTCATTGATAGCAGTTTTTAGGTATCAATTTGTAGTTATCGGTAGCAGTTTTTAGGTATCAGTTTTAGCTTGGTAGCAGTTTTGTTGTCCTTATGAACAATTTTGAAAAATATTTGTCCTTATGAATAATTTTTAGGAGAATGTTTGTCCTTATGGTAAAAATATTGAGGTTGTGTCCTTGAGGCAAAAAATATACAAATCTTTGTCCTTTAAATTAATTTCCCCTTTTACAAATTCATTTATTTATATTATGAAATAGTCATTAGTTTATAAAACAATAAATGAAATCAAATATTATTATTTTGAACAACAGATTCATTAATAGTTTAATTTCAGAAAAATTTATACTTATTATAATATAATCATTCAAAATTATTTTATTTTCCAGATTTGAAAACAATATTGTGTCAGTTGCTCTGCTCAAGTGTTTTGGAAATCCTATCGATAGCGTTGATCAGACGAATCGATCGAAAACCCAAATCAACATCAACAACTCAAACAACACAATATATATATATATGTGTAAATATATAAATATTAATTTACAAATACACTTCCTCGCTCAACGATACAAGAATGGATTTCAAACCAAGGATAGAGATTCAAATTTGATAGTCACAAATCAAGGAGAATTCTAATTCGAAGATAAGTTCGAAACAGAAGAAAAGATGATTAAATAACGAAATAAGAAGATGGATAAGTTTATATAAATCACAGGCGACCTTAACCGGGTCGACCGTGACTTCAAAAATAAGATCGATATAGAATTTCGAGGCAAATCTACATTCGATCTCAAGAAATAGAATTCAGGTATAGCTGGAGATAGATAGCATCATAAACCGAGGATACAGAAATCTCTGGTAAATCAATGCCTATTGTTAATGAGTTTCACCCCTTTACAAATCATTTGAAGTTTGGCGAGACCGCTGATTCATTATATGGATCATTCAAAGTGGAGTTATGGGATACTCCGGAATTAGAAGACGAATAGTGAGGGACACGAATGGATTTTGAAACCGCAGGGAACGTTCCAAAATTCAAAGGAATCTAGTCAAAAGGAAGAGATTGAAACTCGAATGAGAGTGATTCTGTAAATACATTTACCCTATATGCTAAGTTTTTCCTAGAGCTACCAAAGCTCTGATACCAACTGTAACGACCTGCTATTTTGGACCATTCGCATCCGCACATGTCGGACTTGAATAATTGAAAATACCGAATTGTTAATTTAAATTTGGCAAAATTGAGCATATGTAGTAAATAAATAATCACAGATCACAGACACAATTGCAGCGGAAACAAAAGATAGTAGTTCATGAAGCTACTATATACATATCAGAGTTAAATAAGGTACAACAGATGTCTTGAATACAATAATCACATACAATATCAAAATACACCACTGGAATCAACTGAATATCTGAAAGCTGGATAGATAGCTAGATCTCCAAGCGAAGCTCCAACTCCAAAGGTGAGTCTCGAATACTGGTACACTCAGTCTGACCCGAGCGTAAAGCAAAACACAGGACACTCGAGTCAGGATTAACATTCTTATATCAATAAATACAACTCAAGTGAAATCGCAACTGAAATACAAGTAACTCAAAGGATGTTTGGAATAACCATCCTTTAAGGATCCGTTAAACTATCTACTATGTAGTAGTGTACGATAAGTAGATAATGCCTATCAGTAATATAAAATATCAAAATAGTGTTAAGGCGTTACCATTATTCCCCTTAACACATTTTTATATAAGCGTTATAGTCTATATAGCATTATAAACTCCATCGTAAACTAGTGGGATATCAGGGAGTACTCCATAGGTATAACACAAAACAAATCGTAGTGGTCGCGTATATAAGGATACAAGTATGACAAGGCACATGAGGCAATACCCAAGGTAGTGAAACTACCGTTTGCCTGATCCGGACTAGTGAGAACGCATCGCCGCAGCGATCGCAACACCGCGAAACAACACTCCCAAATCAAGGGTGCACCAATCGACAACAAGTAATGAGTAGTTTTCGAAGAAGTGTGTTCGCTCGAGGTAGCTGACCCAATTTGGCCCGGCATGGCTCCAGTTTTAGTCATTTCCAATTTGACACAATTGTCAAGGCTATCCATTATCGTTCTCTTTCTTTAGTCATCACGTACATCATTCCAACCACTTCATTCTGGATCACACTCCACGTACAGTTATTAAAGTGGTTTTCGGTTTAGACAGTGAGTATGTCCCTAACCGATTCCGGTCTCTTTAATAACTTTCGTAATTATTACACCGATTGGTCGTTTAATATATTTCAAAACCAAATCAATTTCAATTTCAAATAGAATTTGTAAACCAACATTTCATTTGTCTTTCTAAATCAATTTCCATAATTTACGTTTCAAAACTTCAAAATTCAAAATTTCAAAATCTTATATTTCTATTTCTATTTCTATTTCTATTTAAACAATTCAAATATTTATTCAAGTTCGTATATAAGTTTCATTCCGAAATCATTTAAATTAATTTAATTTAACATGCAAATCAATTTAACTTCATTGATCGATTTCATTCAAGATTCGTTAAGTTAATTTATATTCAAAACAATTTCTATTAAATTTCCAATTCACTAAATCAATTACTTAAGTTCAACTTCATTGTATCAAAACTTACAAATTGCATTAAATTAAATTCATCAAATCAAATTCTTTACATTTCAAGTCTTACATTAATTTCAATAAAACACATTTTATTTCTTGTTAGAGAAATTCAATTTCACTTATTTATTCACTTAGTTACAATTTCAAAACTCAATTAATAAAGAACTTAAATTCACTTATTCAAGAAGTTCAATTTCACTTAATAAAGAATTAAATTTCATTTAATTATTAAATAATTCCATCTTATTTAATTATTAAATAATTTCAAAACTTAATTTCTAACTAATTTCAAACTTAATATATAAAAATTCCAAATTTAATTATTAAATAATTAATTTTAAAACAACGTTCATTCATCATTTACTATGTTAATATTTTGATTCAGATTATTAAATATTAACATTTCCTTTCATTAAAATTCAAATTTCAACTTTGCTTCAAAACCATATTATTTATTCAAGTAAAGTCTTCATTTTATTTTTATATCAAATTATTTACCAATCGATTTTTATTTAATTCTCTATCCTAGGTCAAAGTTCAATTTGGGTATTTATCATTTCAACCCGATTCCAATTCAATTCAAAATCAAAGCATAGCAAAGGGAACTTGCAGTGTGATAACTAGGATGGTGTCAAAGTAAATAAACAAGCAATAACAACAATCAATAACAATCCAATAGTTAATTCAAATAATCCCGAAATAATCGTATTAATTCACATTGTTATTTGTGTAAATTAATATAATTATTTCTAGAATCTACACTATCATTTCATGTAGATTAAAGATTATTACACTAATACTAAGAAAGTTCTTCAATTGATATCAATTATTCAATTTCATACAACATCAATTTAAGCAACAAACATTTAAATGGTTCAAGGTGTATTTTACCAAATTTCTACGTGTCAATTAATTCAACTTTAAAAGGGTCATATTATGCAAATGTCATCTAATCAAATTTACCACATATATCAAATCTAACTATTCTACACGAATTTCAATTTCAAATTATTTTTCACTTACAGCATTTACAATTTAACGTCTATTGTCAACATCAACCAATCAATCATTTAACAACCAAACTGGATTATCATTTTATAAATAACAGACAATGGTGTCAGATGTTACAGGTGAACTGATACAAGTAATAACATATATAACAGTGTAATTAACTAACATCAATATATTTCAATTGTCGTTTCAATTGAAATCAAATTTAATAAATAAAAGAACATTAATCGTGAGTGATTGCTCACCTTTCGAGGCTGGTAGAGATAAACACTGAAATCGGGTTACACATCCGAACACGAATTCCAAGGCAAAGCTAGATTGGCACGAATCGACGAATAAAGCTGATAAATCAAAATTGACGAAATTGAATCAAAACTGGATCGATACAATAATTGATAACGGAATTGATATAGGCACAACATATACAATCATATATATATATATATATATACAAAAATCGTGTTTTAATTTCAATATTTACTAATAATATATATATACATGTATTTCAAAACTCAATGTTTTATAACATATATAAACTGACATGTATAACTCACGTAAATCCATATACATATTTTCCCCAGATTAAAATAAATTATAGGATGAGCAATATTAAATCCCAATTGCTGTACATATCTGCCTTTTAAACAATCTCTATTTTAACTTTTCAAAACAAAATTTAATATTTGAACGACAAAATGTACAGCCCTTATGTGGCTTCTGATAAGGAGGTTTGGCCATGAGAGATAGAAGAGGGGAAGAGAACGTGTATGTAACAACCCAGAATTTCGAACGAATTAAATTGGAAATATTTAATTAATTTTAAATATTTGAACGATAATTTAATTTGAATCCCCGATCGTAATTTGAATTTGACGATTAAATTATAAAATTTAATCGATTGGAAGTTGAATAAAAATTTGAATCTTCAAATTTAGGCCGATTAAAAATATTTCAAAAGCTTTTAAAATTTATATTGATAACACTGAAGATAACAGAAGCTTCAGAAACGAATTTGAAAACGATTTGTTCAGTTTTGAAAATAATCACTCGAACCGATATTTATAAAATAGTCAATTTTCAAACAGTCTAGGAATTCGACGAAACCAGTTCCATTGGGTCCGTAACGTCGAATTATTGTCAGATTTCAAGTTTCGTATTTTTCGGAGTTCGTATGTGAGAATACGACACGAAAACGCATTGAAGTTTTTATCGAGATTTAAATTTAAATTTAAAGTCAAAATCAAAAACCACGTTCTCTTCCCTTAATTTCAGCCGAGAATCACGAGAATAATCGTGCGACCCATCCCTTACGTTTTTAAATGCCGTTCATTCCAAACTCTCGTTCTCCCCAGTTCAAACGAGAAACCCATTCGTTCAAATAAAAGAATGGCCGAGACTTCCTTTACTCTCTATTCAAATCAAAACCGTGCCCTCCTCTTCGTTCTCAAATCAAATTCGTTCGAATAAAGTTTTATACCAAATCGCGAGTCTCCTTTAGGGTTAGAGGCAAATCAAAGACAGGCGAACGATAGGGTGGCAACGCGATTCAAGGGAAAGTCGGCGACGCGAGGCCAGGCATTCGCGAGCGCGGCAGCGACGTCGTGGAGGAGGCTGGGTTTCGATTCAAGGCGTGGAGTTGGCAGCGTCGATTTGATGGCGCCGCGATGGTGAGGCGATGGCGTACGTGGTCTCTGGAAGGAGGTAGGAAGCGAATTGCACGACAGTGCCTACAGGCGGTGGTGTCGCGAAGGAGGCCGGAGGTTGATGGCAACTGCGCCGCGCTCAGGGATCGGAGAAGCTCGCGAATTTGGGGTCGCAAGGCGCAGAGGTCACGATTCTCTAGGCTAACACGCGATGGAAGGAAGATACTGGATTGAGCGAAGAGGGGAGGGTTGCGATCTTGATGGCAGTTCTCTGGTGGTGGGTTCGTGTTCGAGCAGGGTTTGGTCGAGCGTGGTGAGAACCTGGGTTCGTTCGATTTTGTCAGTGAGGTAAATAAGTAATGATTTAGTTTATCCAGATAACTATATTATTGAAGATAAACACTTTTAATTTTCTGTACAAAATTTAGTTGTTCAACAACAGTAAAGTCATTTTACTTTATTAAACCACATACAAGAAACAGAAAATATATTTACAGTAAGTTGATCCTGTTTAATATATGTAAATGTATATACGTAGGTTAGAAGGTAATTTATAAGAATTTAATAAATATATATATCAAGTTTAGAGATAAAAAGGAATTTATTTTCTTTATAAAAAAAGGGAATTTTTGAGTAAAATGATTTATTTATGGAAATTTGGTTTTAAAATTTTTTTTTGTTAAATAAAATTTATTAAAGAAGATTAGTTTTGAATTTAAATTTTGTTAAATCAAATTGTTAAAAAGAATTTGTTAGTCAAGATAAAATCACAAGTTAATTAAATTATCAAGTGGAATTTAATAGTTCGATTTTATCTGAATATTTATCGATTGTATAAAATTGTTTATACAAGGTTAAGAATCGAGATAATCGAGTCAAGATGAAAGTGGAATGCAAAAATAAAATCTAAGGTGAGATCTTCTCACTCAGATTTAATTTTGAATTGCAGTTATTGATTGATTTGTTTGAATGTGCTATTAGATATGATAGGATATATCTATATATGCAGCAGTATATACATATTGGCATATGTATATATTGGATTGATGATTTCCCGCCTCGTATAGCGGATGAGACCCTATTGTGCCGTTAGTAAGCGGATTTATAAAAACCCATATACCGCGATAATTCCGTACTGGAGCGGAATTGGTATTGTGCTAACGTCTTTGGATGCAGGGAAACAGGTTGGAGGGATCCAACTGGACCCCTCACATTGATTGAATTTATTTCTACTGTGATGTGGTAATCTGTGAATGATTATTGTTGTTATTGAATTGATATCTGAAAATTGTTGAAAAGCTAAAATTTAGCTGAATGGATGTTTTGACATCATTGGATTCCAAAGATAAACGAAATTGAATTTTTGAAATTCAAGTAGAAATTTCTAAGTGAATCAATTTTAGAAATTGAATAAATTTCAAAGAAAGGAATTTTAAAGTATAAAAAGTAAATTTTTATAATCGTATTTAATAAATTCCAGAATAAAGTGAAAATGTTAAATAAATGGATTTCGTAAAAACAGTGATTTTAAATTGAAGAAATTAATTTAAATTTGGATTTTTTAAATAGATTGAAAGAAACGATTGAAATTTATTTTCATAAAAAGGAATTTATTTAAAAGAAGATAAGTTGGAAATTCAGTTTGAAATTTAATTGGTAAATTGAAATAAGTGGTGAAATCAATGTAAAATGATTTCAATTTGAAGAATCCATTTTAAAACAGGATATTGAATGATTTGAAAAGATAAAGGAATTTATTTTAGTAGAGATAAATAAAATTAGAAATCAATCTGTAATTGATTTAATATTTAGAAATGAATTTTTGAGAAATCAATATGGAAATTTTATTCAAACGTTGAAAATAAGATTGGAAATCAATATTGAAATTGATTTGGTACTGAAGCTTTTATAAGTAGAATTAAAATTTATAAAAGTTGTTTATAAACCCAAAGTCACTTATTTTGATAAGTTAAATATAGAAGTTGATAAAAGAAGGTTTATAAGCCGAAGTTGTTATTAAAAAGAGAAATAGAATTTATAAACGTGTTTATAAATTCGAGATAGATTGAATGTGATAAATTTAATATAGAAGATTATTTAAGAAGATATATTCACGATTTTGAATAGCGAATTTTTATTGAAATAAAAATGTGTAGGAATGATTGAAATGGGGTTAAGTAAATTTTATTCACGATTTTGGACAGTGAATATATTGTTAAGTAAAATGGATTCATTTTTGAAGAAGTAATATTTTAAAAATGAAGCTAAACATTTTAAAGGTGTTTTAAAATGTATTATAAATCGAAAGCAGAGATTTCCGCAGTTCTTGTTGAAATAGACGTTTTCGAAGAATAAGGAAATGATGGACTATAACACTGTTGTTATAGTAAATGATTTTCGAAAGAAAATGTTTTATCTAGTATTGGGATTTACATATCTATCTTAATTTCGAATCCCTATACTAGTGATTTTGAGTCGTCGTAACGATGTTTTACGTAACATTCGTTTTGACTCAAATAAATGTTGTTATAGTAATGTTTTCCTTAAAGAATGAATTTATACTTAAATTTTGATTTAAGTATATCGGATATTTTCAAATGTTGAAAATAAAAGATTTGTGAAACACTTATTATTAAATAAGTATGGAATGTTTTCCAATATGAAATGAAATGTTTTGAGAATTTATCTTCTTAAAGATAAATTGAAAATGAATGTTGAAAACGATTGAAAATCGTATACCAGTAGATATTTTGAAAATATAAATTCACTATGGAATTTATGAAGGAAAGGGAAATTGTTTTAGAAAAAAAATAAACGTTGATTTATTTTTGAAGTGTGGAAATTTTATATCTCGTAAAGATATTTTTGAAGATGAAATAATTTGGAAAATTATTTGGAATCTGATGATGTTACGCATCTTTATTGATAGTTAAATAACCGACTATCAATAATTACCTTTAAATAGGTATTTGTTGTGAATTGGATGAATTTGAATGCCACACTTATTTTTGAATAATCGCTCACTATTCGGGTTAGCCGGGAAAGGACCATGGGGTCGTATAACCCATTCCGAATATGTGATACGTCGTTATGAATCGCATTTGAAGACCGGTGTTGAAGACCGGATATTTTTGAAAACGGAAGGATTACCGTCGAGTTACTCTACATCGACTGATCTTCGATTTAGAGGTTTTATCACCCTTAGTGACGGGAAGTCCGGACGTGATTAGAAATTTATCCGGAAATGCAAGGGCTTCGTGAGAAGTGCCTTCGGTTCTGTTCGATCCCGGAACAGACTTGTATGGATTGTGTGTCTGACGTTACAATTTGAGATATAAAGCTGATTTCTTTCAAATACATTTCTGTTGGTGGCGGAGAATTTATTCTCTTAGCTTAACACCCTTCTCTGAGACGTACGAGCTCAGAGGTTATGTAGTTGAAATTTATCAGCGATATATCCCAATTTGGTAACGTGGCATACTGAGTGTTGCTGTGAAATGATCAGTGTTTGATCATTTGTGATATGATCATTTGTTTGATCTTATATCTTTGTGATCATAGGTTGATCATTTTGTTTGACCCGAAGCAGGGCTTTTTGAGAAAGCGTAGCTTTGTGGACGAGACTTCGTCGAGCCTCACACCCCGGAAATGGTCGAAACAGGAAGGATGCGGCAAGGTTCTAGGGAGTAGCGCCCCTTAGTGTATGTCATTCCTTCTGGATAAAGGTGGTATCATGGTATGGAGCCCGGATACTTAACCTCTGTGGTTGCTGCAAAATTTATTTCTTTGTGGTTGTTGCGAATCGGGGATCCTCGGGAAGATCGGTGACGATCGGGGGATGGCATACGCGTGTCAGTAGTTACCTACTTTTGCAGAGGTAACCCGGCCTTGTGTTGGCAGAGATCTAACCGTAATGTTAGGTTATTTCTCGGGTCGTCTATTCCAGGGACGTACCCATCGTGGAAAAGGAAGTTCCTTAGCCTGACCATTTGTTGGAAATCCAAAGAAACAATACGAGCCTTTACGATTTCAATTGTATAACCTGTCTCCTCAGGAGGCAGCTATAGCAGGCATAATATAATGGTACCTATGCTGGCTAAGATTTATATTCTACTTTCGAAATGTTTTCCACTATGCACTAATAATAATATCAAAAATGATTTTATTTTTTGCGTAGTAAGCATCTTTGACTAACATAAGAAGAAATCTCCTCCAAGTCTGCGTTTGCATTGTGTGTGTGGTGGGAGGTCTTATGGTAGTTTCATTTTCCAAAAGCATTGCGAATTGACTTTAAAATTATCCTGTTGTTTATTTTAAAGAATAACTGTTTTACGATCTCACACCAGTCACCATGACTGACTCGGAGTTTATTGTTCCCTTCTAAACTCTGGGTGCCCACAAATTTCCACACGGGCAGCCTAGAGTTATGTTATCAGGATATTCTGGATATTCTGGAGCTTTGGAGATAAGCTGGATGGCGAGACGTAGTATTTGTATCTGATAGTATTTATTCCGCTGTGTATTCTGTATGAGGACAGGTTATATAACTGTCCATTGTTGTATATTGACTCTGATGATTGATGTATGTATAAAATGATATAGTTCTTTGTTTTAAAAGACTAGTAATTATCTATTGTATATTGTTCCGCTGCGATATGTGAGATTCTGATATTGTCTCTGTTCTGATGTGTTGTTCTCTTCTTTCTTCTTCTTCTCTTTTTCTTCTATCTTTTCTTCTATCTCTTCTTTTAAACATTAAAGTTCGCGTTTCCGCCACCCGATCGTTCGACAGTTGCTACAGTGGACGTAGCAGTGTGGGGTTTTCGGAAGACGGATTTGCGGGTCTTTACATTTGGTATCAGAGCATATGGTTAAGCGATAACCCTGCTCTGTTGGGTGTTACTCATTAGAGATAGAGTCAGCAGTACTCTAGAATGAGTTTGAGTGTAATAATAGATATGAGCGCGTATTTGTTATTGAATATGAAATTGTTTTGTATTGTGTTGACTTATCGGTTGATTGTTTATAGATTCTGTTCGGTACAGTCTAGCTAACTGTAATCGATAGGGGTTTCTAAACTCTAAACAAGATAAACTGACACAGTATTGTTTTAAATAGGGTGAATGAAATAATTTTACCCAAATCTATTTTGTATAAAAAAAAGAAACGATTTTCTATGAATTACTATAGTATATGGTTGCATGGTTGCTAGAAATGATAACATTAAACTATTATAATTGAAATTAAATGAGAAATTGGAATTATAACTCCAAAGTTAAAATAAATTCACATACTAATGAAATTTAAGAATGTAAATTATAAATGTGAATTGTAAATTGAAATGGAACTCCAGAGAAGTTTTTGGAAATGTTTGAAAAGAAATTGAAAATTTTGGAGATTTGGAAAGTTTAATTTCTTTTTGATTTGAAAATGGATTTCGAAGGTTTTGAAAAGTATTTTAGAGAGATAAAAGCTCTAAACTCTTTTCGGTCGCTGGAAAATAACTTCGGTAATGACTGCAGCATCACTGATGTTCATTTTCGGGTTTCCAAAAGAGGAATTGCTGCCAAATTATTTTAAATGGAAAGTTGTTTGAAATTTGGGTTTTGTTTGGAAATTCAAAAGGATAATTTGAATTGTTTTCAAAATGGTTTTGAAAAGGTTGAAAAGACTCTGGAATTGAGTACTGAATTATGAAAATAAATGAAAATTGTGAATGAACGAATAAATTTGCAAGTGAATCAATTAAATAAAATGAGATTGAAAATTGAAATTCGTTTCAAATTTGTAAGAAATGAATTGAATTGAATAATTATAAATGAAAGATGAATAAAAGATAAAATTCATAATGGAATGTAAATAAGTTAATAACTTATAGAATATTTGGTAATTTGATAGAAATGAGACTCAAATTGAAAATGAATGAATAATTTGCAATTGTAAATGAAATTGAAGACAAATTTGAAATTGTAAGTGAATTGGAATTTGTAATGAGTTAGTAATTGAAACTAAGCTAAAAGAGCAATTATGAATGAAAATTGTTTGGTTAATAGAATAAACCGAATGAAAATATGAAATGCAAATTTAATTGGATGGAAT
Source organism: Allium fistulosum (assembly GCA_030737815.1). Lineage (NCBI taxonomy): Eukaryota > Viridiplantae > Streptophyta > Magnoliopsida > Asparagales > Amaryllidaceae > Allium > Allium fistulosum. The sequence continues at coordinate 413,577,730 of CM060907.1, read as the reverse complement.
CAATTGCAAATGAAGTAGAATTAAAATAAATTGAATTTGTATCAATTTGAATTGGTTATAAACTAGAATGGATATGAATTCATTCTGTTTAAAAACGAATGTAACTTCAACCGTAAATATATAAGCATATATTGAAAATTTTGTAATAGAATTTGCAAAATAGTTTGAATGTTGTAACTAGGTATAATGGCTAGTAGATATACAGGTATAAAGGGGAATTGAATTTAATTTCACAGATAATTTGAATTGCTCGAAAAGGTATGTATTTGAATTATAATATGAGTTTTTGATGATTTCTCTCTAGCCGCTTGGCTTTTTCTTTTTCTTTTTGAAATCTGAGGGTCCGTAGGGACGTTTTGTAGTCGTGCCGTATTAGCCGCGCAAAGGAGACGCTGGCGAAATTTTTTGAAAATTTAGGGCGTTAGAAAATTTTTGAGAAATTTTGAAAGTTAAAATTTGAATTTAAACTCGAATTTGAATTTAGAAGTTAAAAATGATGTTTGAAACTTAGAGTTGAAGTTGAAATTTAGTTGATGAATAACGAATCTTTAGTAGGAAGATTTGTTTTGAAAAATTGATAAAACTATTGGATTGTGAAAGATAGTAGACGAGTTAAGGACCACTTTTCCTAACTTGTAATTTCGAGGACGAAATTCTTTTAAGGGGGGAAGTCTGTAACGACCCAGAATTTCGAACGAATTAAATTGGAAATATTTAATTAATTTTAAATATTTGAACGATAATTTAATTTGAATCCCCGATCGTAATTTGAATTTGACGATTAAATTATAAAATTTAATCGATTGGAAGTTGAATAAAAATTTGAATCTTCAAATTTAGGCCGATTAAAAATATTTCAAAAGCTTTTAAAATTTATATTGATAACACTGAAGATAACAGAAGCTTCAGAAACGAATTTGAAAACGATTTGTTCAGTTTTGAAAATAATCACTCGAACCGATATTTATAAAATAGTCAATTTTCAAACAGTCTAGGAATTCGACGAAACCAGTTCCATTGGGTCCGTAACGTCGAATTATTGTTAGATTTCAAGTTTCGTATTTTTCGGAGTTCGTATGTGAGAATACGACACGAAAACGCATTGAAGTTTTTATCGAGATTTAAATTTAAATTTAAAGTCAAAATCAAAAACCACGTTCTCTTCCCTTAATTTCAGCCGAGAATCACGAGAATAATCGTGCGACCCATCCCTTACGTTTTTAAATGCCGTTCATTCCAAACTCTCGTTCTCCCCAGTTCAAACGAGAAACCCATTCGTTCAAATAAAAGAATGGCCGAGACTTCCTTTACTCTCTATTCAAATCAAAACCGTGCCCTCCTCTTCGTTCTCAAATCAAATTCGTTCGAATAAAGTTTTATACCAAATCGCGAGTCTCCTTTAGGGTTAGAGGCAAATCAAAGACAGGCGAACGATAGGGTGGCAACGCGATTCAAGGGAAAGTGGGCGACGCGAGGCCAGGCATTCGCGAGCGCGGCAGCGACGTCGTGGAGGAGGCTGGGTTTCGATTCAAGGCGTGGAGTTGGCAGCGTCGATTTGATGGCGCCGCGATGGTGAGGCGATGGCGTACGTGGTCTCTGGAAGGAGGTAGGAAGCGAATTGCACGACAGTGCCTACAGGCGGTGGTGTCGCGAAGGAGGCCGGAGGTTGATGGCAACTGCGCCGCGCTCAGGGATCGGAGAAGCTCGCGAATTTGGGGTCGCAAGGCGCAGAGGTCACGATTCTCTAGGCTAACACGCGATGGAAGGAAGATACTGGATTGAGCGAAGAGGGGAGGGTTGCGATCTTGATGGCAGTTCTCTGGTGGTGGGTTCGTGTTCGAGCAGGGTTTGGTCGAGCGTGGTGAGAACCTGGGTTCGTTCGATTTTGTCAGTGAGGTAAATAAGTAATGATTTAGTTTATCCAGATAACTATATTATTGAAGATAAACACTTTTAATTTTCTGTACAAAATTTAGTTGTTCAACAACAGTAAAGTCATTTTACTTTATTAAACCACATACAAGAAACAGAAAATATATTTACAGTAAGTTGATCCTGTTTAATATGTGTAAATGTATATACGTAGGTTAGAAGGTAATTTATAAGAATTTAATAAATATATATATCAAGTTTAGAGATAAAAAGGAATTTATTTTCTTTATAAAAAAAGGGAATTTTTGAGTAAAATGATTTATTTATGGAAATTTGGTTTTAAAATTTTTTTTTGTTAAATAAAATTTATTAAAGAAGATTAGTTTTGAATTTAAATTTTGTTAAATCAAATTGTTAAAAAGAATTTGTTAGTCAAGATAAAATCACAAGTTAATTAAATTATCAAGTGGAATTTAATAGTTCGATTTTATCTGAATATTTATCGATTGTATAAAATTGTTTATACAAGGTTAAGAATCGAGATAATCGAGTCAAGATGAAAGTGGAATGCAAAAATAAAATCTAAGGTGAGATCTTCTCACTCAGATTTAATTTTGAATTGCAGTTATTGATTGATTTGTTTGAATGTGCTATTAGATATGATAGGATATATCTATATATGCAGCAGTATATACATATTGGCATATGTATATATTGGATTGATGATTTCCCGCCTCGTATAGCGGATGAGACCCTATTGCGCCGTTAGTAAGCGGATTTATAAAAACCCATATACCGCGATAATTCCGTACTGGAGCGGAATTGGTATTGTGCTAACGTCTTTGGATGCAGGGAAACAGGTTGGAGGGATCCAACTGGACCCCTCACATTGATTGAATTTATTTCTACTGTGATGTGGTAATCTGTGAATGATTATTGTTGTTATTGAATTGATATCTGAAAATTGTTGAAAAGCTAAAATTTAGCTGAATGGATGTTTTGACATCATTGGATTCCAAAGATAAACGAAATTGAAATTTTGAAATTCAAGTAGAAATTTCTAAGTGAATCAATTTTAGAAATTGAATAAATTTCGAAGAAAGGAATTTTAAAGTATAAAAAGTAAATTTTTATAATCGTATTTAATAAATTCCAAAATAAAGTGAAAATCTTAAATAAATGGATTTCGTAAAAACAGTGATTTTAAATTGAAGAAATTAATTTAAATTTGGATTTTTTAAATAGATTGAAAGAAACGATTGAAATTTATTTTCATAAAAAGGAATTTATTTAAAAGAAGATAAGTTGGAAATTCAGTTTGAAATTTAATTGGTAAATTGAAATAAGTGGTGAAATCAATGTAAAATGATTTCAATTTGAAGAATCCATTTTAAAACAGGATATTGAATGATTTGAAAAGATAAAGGAATTTATTTTAGTAGAGATAAATAAAATTAGAAATCAATCTGTAATTGATTTAATATTTAGAAATGAATTTTTGAGAAATCAATATGGAAATTTTATTCAAACGTTGAAAATAAGATTGGAAATCAATATTGAAATTGATTTGGTACTGAAGCTTTTATAAGTAGAATTAAAATTTATAAAAGTTGTTTATAAACCCAAAGTCACTTATTTTGATAAGTTAAATATAGAAGTTGATAAAAGAAGGTTTATAAGCCGAAGTTGTTATTAAAAAGAGAAATAGAATTTATAAATGTGTTTATAAATTCGAGATAGATTGAATGTGATAAATTTAATATAGAAGATTATTTAAGAAGATATATTCACGATTTTGAATAGCGAATTTTTATTGAAATAAAAATGTGTAGGAATGGTTGAAATGGGGTTAAGTAAATTTTATTCACGATTTTGGACAGTGAATATATTGTTAAGTAAAATGGATTCATTTTTGAAGAAGTAATATTTTAAAAATGAAGCTAAACATTTTAAAGGTGTTTTAAAATGTATTATAAATCGAAAGCAGAGATTTCCGCAGTTCTTGTTGAAATAGACGTTTTCGAAGAATAAGGAAATGATGGACTATAACACTGTTGTTATAGTAAATGATTTTCGAAAGAAAATGTTTTATCTAGTATTGGGATTTACATATCTATCTTAATTTCGAATCCCTATACTAGTGATTTTGAGTCGTCGTAACGATGTTTTACGTAACATTCGTTTTGACTCAAATAAATGTTGTTATAGTAATGTTTTCCTTAAAGAATGAATTTATACTTAAATTTTGATTTAAGTATATCGGATATTTTCAAATGTTGAAAATAAAAGATTTGTGAAACACTTATTATTAAATAAGTATGGAATGTTTTCCAATATGAAATGAAATGTTTTGAGAATTTATCTTCTTAAAGATAAATTGAAAATGAATGTTGAAAACGATTGAAAATCGTATACCAGTAGATATTTTGAAAATATAAATTCACTATGGAATTTATGAAGGAAAGGGAAATTGTTTTAGAAAAAAAATAAACGTTGATTTATTTTTGAAGTGTGGAAATTTTATATCTAGTAAAGATATTTTTGAAGATGAAATAATTTGGAAAATTATTTGGAATCTGATGATGTTACGCATCTTTATTGATAGTTAAATAACCGACTATCAATAATTACCTTTAAATAGGTATTTGTTGTGAATTGGATGAATTTGAATGCCACACTTATTTTTGAATAATCGCTCACTATTCGGGTTAGCCGGGAAAGGACCATGGGGTCGTATAACCCATTCCGAATATGTGATACGTCGTTATGAATCGCATTTGAAGACCGGTGTTGAATACCGGATATTTTTGAAAACGGAAGGATTACCGTCGAGTTACTCTACATCGACTGATCTTCAATTTAGAGGTTTTATCACCCTTAGTGACGGGAAGTCCGGACGTGATTAGAAATTTATCCGGAAATGCAAGGGCTTCGTGAGAAGTGCCTTCGGTTCTGTTCGATCCCGGAACAGACTTGTATGGATTGTGTGTCTGACGTTACAATTTGAGATATAAAGCTGATTTCTTTCAAATACATTTCTGTTGGTGGCGGAGAATTTATTCTCTTAGCTTAACACCCTTCTCTGAGACGTACGAGCTCAGAGGTTATGTAGTTGAAATTTATCAGCGATATATCCCAATTTGGTAACGTGGCATACTGAGTGTTGCTGTGAAATGATCAGTGTTTGATCATTTGTGATATGATCATTTGTTTGATCTTATATCTTTGTGATCATAGGTTGATCATTTTGTTTGACCCGAAGCAGGGCTTTTTGAGAAAGCGTAGCTTTGTGGACGAGACTTCGTCGAGCCTCACACCCCGGAAATGGTCGAAACAGGAAGGATGCGGCAAGGTTCTAGGGAGTAGCGCCCCTTAGTGTATGTCATTCCTTCTGGATAAAGGTGGTATCATGGTATGGAACCCAGATACTTAACCTCTGTGGTTGCTGCAAAATTTATTTCTTTGTGGTTGTTGCGAATCGGGGATCCTCGGGAAGATCGATGACGATCGGGGGATGGCATACGCGTGTCAGTAGTTACCTACTTTTGCAGAGGTAACCCGGCCTTGTGTTGGCAGAGATCTAACCGTAATGTTAGGTTATTTCTCGGGTCGTCTATTCCAGGGACGTACCCATCGTGGAAAAGGAAGTTCCTTAGCCTGACCATTTGTTGGAAATCCAAAGAAACAATACGAGCCTTTACGATTTCAATTGTATAACCTGTCTCCTCAGGAGGCAGCTATAGCAGGCATAATATAATGGTACCTATGCTGGCTAAGATTTATATTCTACTTTCGAAATGTTTTCCACTATGCACTAATAATAATATCAAAAATGATTTGATTTTTTGCGTAGTAAGCATCTTTGACTAACATAAGAAGAAATCTCCTCCAAGTCTGCGTTTGCATTGTGTGTGTGGTGGGAGGTCTTATGGTAGTTTCATTTTCCAAAAGCATTGCGAATTGACTTTAAAATTATCCTGTTGTTTATTTTAAATAATAACTGTTTTACGATCTCACACCAGTCACCATGACTGACTCGGAGTTTATTGTTCCCTTCTAAACTCTGGGTGCCCACAAATTTCCACACGGGCAGCCTAGAGTTATGTTATCAGGATATTCTGGATATTTTGGAGCTTTGGAGATAAGCTGGATGGCGAGACGTAGTATTTGTATCTGATAGTATTTATTCCGCTGTGTATTCTGTATGAGGACAGGTTATATAACTGTCCATTGTTGTATATTGACTCTGATGATTGATGTATGTATAAAATGATATAGTTCTTTGTTTTAAAAGACTAGTAATTATCTATTGTATATTGTTCCGCTGCGATATGTGAGATTCTGATATTGTCTCTGTTCTGATGTGTTGTTCTCTTCTTTCTTCTTCTTCTCTTTTTCTTCTATCTTTTCTTCTATCTCTTCTTTTAAACATTAAAGTTCGTGTTTCCGCCACCCGATCGTTCGACAGTTGCTACAGTGGACGTAGTAGTGTGGGGTTTTCGGAAGACGGATTTGCGGGTCTTTACAGTGTACGAAAAGATGAAGGGAAGAAGATGAGCCACTGTGAATTGAAAAGTTATGAACGTGTACCAAGGAAAATAAATTGATATAAAATGAAATAGGCTCTTTGGCTTCTCTGATTATAAATGCTTAAAATTTTTGAAAAGCAAACGTCAGATCAGTAAAGAAAAGGCACTGTAACTTCACATGAATATAAATATTGAATATTTGCAATCTGAAGGGTAAAAGTAGTTTCAGAATTTAATAAAGCAATTGATTGGTGCAGGACAAACACGGTTAAAAATTTTGAAATGCAAAAGAAACCAGGGGTCACGGATCCGATACCGATACGATTATCGTTTACGCAGATTCCATCGTGTAGCAGACTCCAAAACACACGAACGAATATGCTGTGGAGATCGACACGACGAGACGATCAAAATGGTATACGGATATCAGTGGTACGATTGAATTATAAAAATTCGAATTTTCTACTAGCGAAAAAATGCAACAAAACGCAAGAAAATAAGATCGACGGAGCTAAAGAAGTCCGAATTTGGAAAAACGAAAAATGACGTCTTGCTCAGAAGATGGTTTAGAATTTTTCTATATAAAAATATTCAGGTTTTGAAAACATTTTATTTTCATCAATTTCTAACTGATTAAATTGAAATAAAATTACACATGAAATAAACTTTCATATTTTTGGATGAAAATTTACCAGTTGCTATGTTTAACTAGACGCATTTCAAATATTAAATTTTTATTTCAATATTTTATTTTTAAAATTCCACAAATTTTCAATTAATAACGTTATTAAAACCAGCTAAATTTATGGGTTGTTACACTCTCCCCCACTCAAAACTTTTCGTCCTCGAAAAGGAAGGAGGTAGGAGAATAGAAACAACCAGAAAGAAAATATGTTGAAAATATAGTTCAAACCATATAAATTTCGATTTAAATAAATATATATTGAACACTTGACCTTATATTCAAGATAATTCATTAAGTTGATTTTATTTAATTTATTAACTTCCAAAACAAATTTTTCTTCTATTAATCATACCTATTATTTATTTAACTTATTATTCCATTTATCTCTATAAACATTTTGTAATATAAATTTAAGTGAATAACATTTATTATACGCACTCACATTTATTTATAAAGGCAATTTATATTATATATTATCCAATTTTCTTAAATTACAATTTCACAGATCATAAATTTGAATAGTCATTTATTATAATCCTATTTTATTGGACAAATTTAATTCTTCTTTATTCCGAATTATTATTAAATTTATTCTACTTAATATATCTTGTCACATATATATTAAGTATATTTACATTTATTATAACTACACAAATTTATTCGAAAATTTCTTTTATATCATTTATATTGTATAATATTCAATTACATAATTTACTTTTGAAATTTAGGTAAGTTGTATATAATGTAATTGAGCATTATCCAAAAAAAAAATTCAATTCACTTATTTCAAATCAAGCATGTAGCCAAAAATTTTGGCTTCATTGAAAATCATCTTAAAATCAAAATTTTAGGAATTCATTTCCGATTAAATTTTAACCATTTTATAACTAAAATAAATATATATACATAATATCAAATTAAATTTAAAATATTCAATATATTATAAATCAAGTCATGTTTAGAAATTCAATTCAATTTATTTTTTCCAAACAAAAGTGTAGTAGGGCTACATAATAGTCTCTCCACCTTGAAACTCGAAAATGAATGTCGATGATGCGGTCGTCATCACCGAAATTATTTTCCATCGACAAAAGAGAAGATCTCTAATTTAATAATTTAAAATTTTTTGAAAACCATATCTATTCAAAAATATTTAAATAATATGGATTTTAAAATTTTAAAACTATAGTTCGAAATTATCGGAAATTAAATTATCAAATTCTAATTTAAATTCACTTCAAATTGCAATCAAATGTATACCCAATTTTACAAATTCATTTGTTTATATTATGAAATAGTCATTGGTTTATAAAACAATAAATGAAAATCAAATATTATTATTTTGAACAACAGATTCATTAATAGTTTAATTTCAGAAAAATTTATACTTATTATAATATAATCATTCAAAATTATTTTATTTTTCAAATTTGAAAACAAAATTGTGTCAGTTGCTCTGCTCAAGTGTTTTGGAAATCCTATCGATAGCGTTGATCAGACGAATCGATCGAAAACCCAAATCAACATCAACAACTCAAACAACACAATATATATATAAATATTTAAATATTAATTTACAAATACACTTCCTCGCTCAACGATACAAGAATGGATTTCAAACTAAGGATAGAGATTCAAATTTGATAGTCACAAATCAAGGAGAATCTAATTCGAAGATAAGTTCGAAACAGAAGAAAAGATGATTAAATAACGAAATAAGAAGATGGATAAGTTTATATAAATCGCGGGCGACCTTAACCGGGTCGACCGTGACTTCAAAAATAAGATCAATACAGAATTTCGAGGAAAATCTACATTCGATCTCAAGAAATAGAATTCAGGTATAGCTGGAGATAGATAGAATCGTAAACCGAGGATACAGAAATCTCCGGTAAATCAATGCCTATTGTAAATGAGTTTCACCCCTTTACAAATCATTTGAAGTTTGGCGAGACCGCTGATTCATTATAAGGATCATTCAAAGTGGAGTTATGGGATACTCCGGAATTAGAAGACGAATAGTGAGGGACACGAATGGATTTTGAAACCGCAGGGAACGTTCCAAAATTCAAAGGAATCGAGTCAAAAGGTAGAGATTGAAACTCGAATGAGAGTGATTCTGTAAATACATTTACCCTATATGCTAAGTTTTGCCTAGAGCTACCAAAGCTCTGATACCAACTGTAACGACCTGCTATTTTGGACCATTCGCATCCGCACATGTCGGACTTGAATAATTCAAAATACCGAATTGTTAATTTAAATTTGGCAAAACTGAGCATATACAGTAAATAAATAATCACAGATCACAGACACAATTGCAGCGGAAACAAAAGATAGTAGTTCATGAAGCTACTATATACATATCAGAGTTAAATAAGGTACAACAGATGTCTTGAATACAATAATCAAATACAATATCAGAATACACCACTGGAATCAACTGAATATCTGAAAGCTGGATAGATAGCTGGATCTCCAAGCAAAGCTCCAACTCCAAAGGTGAGTCTCGAATACTGGTACACTCAGTCTGACCCGAGCGTAAAGCAAAACACAAAACACTCGAGTCAGGATTAACATTCTTATATCAATAAATACAACTCAAGTGAAATAGCAACTGAAATACAATTAACTCAAAGGATGTTTGGAATAACCATCCTTTAAGGATCCGTTAAACTATCTACTATGTAGTAGTGTACGATAAGTAGATAATGTCTATCAGTAATATAAAATATCAAAATAGTGTTAAGGCGTTACCATTATTCCCCTTAACACATTTTTATATAAGTGTTATAGTCTATACAGCACTGTAAACTCCACCGTAAACTAGTGGGATATCAGGGAGTACTCCATAGGTATAACACAAAACAAATCGTAGTGGTCGCGTATATAGGGATACAAGTATGAAAAGGCACATGAGGCAATACCCAAGGTAGTGAAACTAGCGTTTGCCTGATCCGGACTGGTGAGAACGCATCGCCGCAGCGATCGCAACACCGCCAAACAACACTCCCAAATCAAGGGTGCACCAATCGACAACAAGTAATGAGTAGTTTTCGAAGAAGTGTGTTCGCTCGAGGTAGCTGACCCCATTTTGCCCGGCACGGCTCCTGTTTTAGTCATTTCCAATTTGACACAATTGTCAAGGCTATCCATTATCGTTCTCTTTCTTCAGTCATCACGTACATCATTCCAACCACTTCATTCTGGATCACACTCCACGTACAGTTATTAAAGTGGTTTTCGGTTTAGACAGTGAGTATGTCCCTAACCGATTCCGGGACTTTAATAACTTTCATAATTATTACACCGATTGGTCGTTTAATATATTTCAAAACCAAATCAATTTCAATATCAAATAGAATTTGTAAACCAACATTTCATTAGTCTTTCTTAACTAATTTCCATAATTTACGTTTCAAAACCTCCAAATTCATAATTTCAAAATCTTATAATTCAATTTCAATTTCTATTTAAACAATTCAAATATTGATTCAAGTTCGTATATAAGTTTCATTCTGAAATCATTTAAATTAATTTAACATTCAAATCAATTTAACTTCATTGATTGATTTCATTCAAGATTCGTTAAGTTAATTTATATTCAAAACAATTTCTATTAAAATTTCAATTCACTAAATCAATTACTTAAGTTCAACTTCATTGTATCAAAACTTACCAATTGCATTAAATTAAATTCATCAAATCATATTCTTTACATTTCAAGTCTTACATTAATTTCAATAAAAACACATTTTATTTCTTGTTAGAGAAATTCAATTTCACTTATTTATTCAGTTAGTTACAATTTCAAAACTCAATTAACAAAGAACTTAAATTCACTTATTCAAGAAGTTCAATTTCACTTAATAAAGAATTCAATTTCATTTAATTATTAAATAATTCCATCTTATTTAATTATTAAATAATTTCAAAACTTATTTTCTAACTAATTTCAAACTTAATTATTAAAAATTCAAAATTTAATTATTAAATAATTAATTTCAAAACAACGTTCATTCATCATTTACTATGTTAATATTTTGATTCAGATTATTAAATATTAACATTTCCTTTCATTAAAATTCAAATTTCAACTTCTTTTCAAAACCATATTATTTATTCAAGTAAAGTCTTCATTTTATTTTTATATCAAATTATTTACCAATCGATTTTTATTTAATTCTCTATCCTAGGTCAAAGTTCAATTTGGGTATTTATCATTTCAACCCGATTCCAATTCAATTCAAAATCAAAGCATAGCAAAGGGAACATGCAGTGTGATAACTGGGATGGTGTCAAAGTAAATAAACAAGCAATAACAACAATCAATAACAATCCAATAGTTAATTCAAATAATCTCGAAATAATCGTATTAATTCACATTGTTATTTGTGTAAATTAATATAATTATTTCTAGAATCTACACTATCATATCATGTAGATTAAAGATTATTACACTAATACTAATAAAGTTCTTCAATTGATATCAAATATTCAATTTCATACAACATCAATTTAAGCAACAAACATTTAAATGGTTCAAGGTGTATTTTACCAAATTTCTACGTGTCAATTAATTCAACTTTAAAAGGGTCATATTATGCAAATGTTATCTAATCAAATTTACCACATATATCAAATCTAACTATTCTACACGAATTTCAATTTCAAATTATTTATCACTTACAACATTAACAATTTAACGTCCAATGTCAACATCAACCAATCAATCATTTAACAACCAAACTGGATTATCATTGTATAAATAACATACAATGGTGTCAGATGTTACAGGTGAACTGATACAGGTAATAACATATATAATAGTGTAATTAACTAACAGCAATATATTTCAATTGTCGTTTCAATTGAAATCAAATTTAATAAATAAAAGAACTTTAATCGTGAGTGATTGCTCACCTTTCGAGGCTGGTAGAGATAAACACTGAAATCGGGTTACACATCCGAACACGAATTCCAAGGCAAAGCGAGATTGGCACGAATCGACGAATAAAGCTGATAAATCAAAATTGACGAAATTGAATCAAAACTGGATCGATACAATAATTGGTAACAGAATTGATATAGGCACAACATATACAATCATATATATATATACATACAAAAATCGTGTTTTAATTTCAATATTTACTAATAATATATATATATATACATGTATTTCAAAACTCAATGTTTTATAATATATATAAACTGACATTTATAACTCACGTAAATCCATATACATATGTTCCCCAGATTAAAAATAAATTATAGGATGAGCAATATTAAATCCCGATTGCTGTACATATCTACCTTTTAAACAATCTCTACTTTAACTTTTCAAAACAAAATTTAATATTCGAACGACAAAATGTACAGCCCTTATGTGGCTTCTGATATATATATATATTAACTTATACAAACATATATAAAACTAATATATATATATATGCTACTAAATAAACAACATTAAGAGTATAATTATACATATACACACATCTATACCAGCAATTCAAATGCAGACCATATATATTCAACAGTGGATACATACAACTATTCATAAATATACATGCTATAATTTTAATATACATCTCGATATAACTATAGCTAATATATAAAATCTACCAAAACTTAAAATATCTTACATACATATGCAAAATATACATACACGATTGTATTTATATGTTCAGTAGGTGTATATATGCAGCTAACCAAAGACTACATGCAAGCTATTATCATACATAGAATAAAACGTATACTGTTGTATACTAAATCTTCCTTATAATATAATAAAATGCATATTTACATATACGTACATTATACAAGTAGGAAAGCTATCGTCGCTCGCATTAGGAGGATGGAGCTCAGGCAGGTGAGCTTCGGTGGCGCTGATAGGTCTGCTCGACCGCGAGGGAGAGGGTGGGCCGAGGTGTTTAACGGGGTCGGACTTGGTTGAAAGGCTGTGCGGGTTTCGAGGGGGTGGAAACAAGGTCGGTCGACCTGCTCTGCTTGGCCGAGGAGAGAGAGAGCGAGAGGAAAGGAGGGTTGTGTGGTTTGGTCGAACTGAGGTGAGGGTGGAGGGAGAAGTGGGAGTGCGTGTGGAGGATGTGTTGGCGCTTCGTTTGCTCGTAGCGATGACTTTTATGGTGGACGTGATAAGGAGGTTTGGCCATGAGAGATGGAAGAGGGGAAGAGAACGTGTACGAAAAGATGAAGGGAAGAAGATGAGCCACTGTGAATTGAAGAGTTATGAACGTGTACCAAGGCAAATAAATTGATATAAAATGAAATAGGCTATTTTGCTTCTCTGATTATAAATGCTTATAATTTTTGAAAAGCAAACGTCAGATCAGTAAAGAAAAGGCACTGTAACTTCACATGAATATTAATATTGAATATTTGCAATCTAAAGGGTCAAAGTAGTTTTAGAATTTAATAAAGCAATTGATTGTTGCAGGACAATCACGGTTAAAAAATTTGAAATGCAAAAGAAACCAAGGGTCACGGATCCGATACCGATACGATTATCGTTTACGCAGATTCCATCGTGTAGCAGACTCCGAAACACATGAACGAATATGCTGCGGAGATCGACACGACGAGATGATCTAAATGGTATACGGATATCAGTGGTACGATTGAATTATAAAAATTCTAATTTTCTACTAGCAGAAAAATGCAACAAAACGCAAGAAAATAAGATCGACGGAGCTAAAGAAGTCCGAATTTGGAAAAACGAAAAATTACGACTTGCTCAGAAGATGATTTAGAATTTTTCTATATAAAGATATTCAGGTTTCGAAAACATTTTATTTCCATCAATTTCTAACTGATTAAATTTAAATAAAATTACACATGAAATAAACTTTCATATTTTTGGATGAAAATTTACCAGTTGCTATGTTTAACTAGATGCATTTCAAATATTAAATTTTTATTTCAATATTTTATTTTTAAAATTCCAAAAATTTTCAATTAATAATGTTATAGTTGAAACTACTAATATATAGAATAAACTGTAAATCATATATACACGTATAGACTAATATACTTCTTTCTGCAAACAAACCATATGGCATACATTTTTAAACGCGTGTATCGAATATAAGAAAAAAAATCTAATCAATACATGTAATATTTTTATGGCGTCAGACATAAAACAAAGTAATATACAATACCCTTTTATAAGTTGCAGATTACAAATAGACTATTATAAACAATACGTTAACCCAACCGATAATATATATATACACACACACTAATGTATATACACAATGTACACTATAACACTCTGAATCTATTATATTATACTCTTATAAATAAAAAAACTAAAAAAAACTGTTTCAAAGCCAATGTTGTATACATACTAAAATCCAACGGCATATATATATATAATACTATAACAATGAAAATACTTATATAATGCATGATATACCTCTATGAACATATCTGATGTAAAATATATTCCTAACCTATAATAAAGTAAATCTTTAAACCATTACATACTAACAACCTAATATAACACTTCTATATATATAACTACTCTAAAAATACAACGCATACCTCCTGTAACATAATTTAAGTCATGTATTCATATAAATAACTGACACCTTATCTAACTAATATAATATAAAACTGACTAAAATATACTTAACCAGTATGGCATTTTGTTTTAAATACATCATATACAAAATGCAAAGGTCAACATACTGATTTGGAAGCAAATAGGAGTTGCAACAATTGAACAAGCAAAGGAATAGGAGGCCTCGGCTACCCAAGTCGTAAAGCCAGAGAAGAGCGGCACGAGTACGCGGAGAAAGGTGGTCGGCCAGAGATGGCTTCGACCGACTATGGTAGATGCGGGCTCGGTGAGGCGGAGCCGGAGGTGGGTCAGTGCGTGTGTTCGCGTGGCAGCGGCTAGGTGGAGCTGAGTGATTGGTTGCATGCGCTGGCGCGAACGGTGGCTATGGTGGTTGCGTGGGTTGAAATGGTGTCGGTTGTGGTAGTGGAAGGCATGGGTTCTGGAACACAGTGAGCAACTTGGTTTGGGAAATTTATATATTATTATTACTAAATAAAGAAGGGCAACGGTTGAGTTATATTTGAATTTAGAAGGGACATGCTAGCTTCAGGTTAATAGATACGAACAGTAAAATAAAAGTATTTCTCAAAAGCAGAGTTGGACCGATTTAAAATGTGAGAGGAAAAAAAAGGTGAACAGCCGAAATGAATGTGACAGCCAATGCAAAGGGAAGAGTGAGAGTTAGGCACGCAAATTTTGGAATAATTAAAGGCAACTGCTATTTGATTTATACGGTAGATAATGAATGGACCCACGTAATTCAAAATGCTCAAAACATTTCAAACGATTACCGATATGGTTAACCGTTTTGCGTGTTTCGCTGCGTATCGGACTTCAAAACACAAAATTGCATATATCAGAGATCAGCACGACGAGACAATCAAAACGGTATACAGATATTGGTGGTATGATTATTCGATCGAAAGTCGATATCGGTACCAAAATGCAGCTAATTTGTCATAAATAAGATCGATGGAGCAATAACAGTCCAAATTTGGAGAAACAAAATATTTCGACTTGCTTAAAAGATGATTTACAATTTTTCTATTGAAAAATATTCAGGTTTGGAAAACATTTTATTATCATCGGACATTAACTGATATAAATTTAAATAGAATTACAAAATAAAATAAACTTTCATATTTTTAGATGAAAATTTACAGTTTGCTATGTTCAATTAGACGTATTCCAAATAATTAATTTTTATTTCAAAATTTTATTATTTAAAATTTCACAAAATTCAATTAATCACATTATTAAAACGGTTAAAATTTACGGGTCATTACAATCTCATAGATAGAGGAAAATCCACTCATCGTGCTTTATTGCTAAATATAAGATGACTTACTTTCAAAAAAATAGTTAACTTTTTAGCACTGCTTATCATATTTGTTTTATGTTAGTTAATTGTACCGATAAAGAAATCCCTTGCATAAAACAAAGTGTTTTTAAAATAATCTGAAAACCAATTCCAAAAATTACCACTAGTCTTTGATTTCAAACTAGTTCCTAGGAAAAATTTCCAAAATCATTTATTCAAACCAAATCCTAATTTTAAAAGATAAGATTTTTATTTATATAAAGCAAACAAGTTATTAATAAAACCAAGTGTTGTAAACCAAACATTCTTTTTAATTTCCTAAGACTATTTACAATAACAAGAATGTTATAGTCCATAGTCTCTTCCCCTTCTATTGGAAACATTTAATACAACAATAGTGTTGAAACCCATGCTTCCTTCCTCTTTTAAAATCATTTTAAAACTCTTTAAAACATTATTTGAAACTTGTATTCTAAAATCATCCCCTTAAATAAGGTTGCTTTTAACGAAACTTTACTTTTGAAACAAACGACTAAAATTTAAACCTCTTATTTTAAAAACTAAATAATTTTTTTTAAATATATTTGAGTCATTTAACTCACTTTAAAATACCTATATAGCTTCCATAAAACAGGTTCAAAAAGAATTTACGAAATATCTAAAGTAGATAACTCTTTTACTTTAATAAAAGATAGATTTCCAAACTACATCCGTAGTGACTGTCGCTATATGGACCATAGCATCATTTAAAAACTGTTTTGTTAATCATATTACTTTTAAACTCAATTTTCTTTCTTTATTTTAAGCAACTTTAATTCCTTTGTAAATAGGTTTGAAAACAATATTCCAGTTCGGAAAATGTTTCAAAATACATTTAGAAAACAAGTGGTAAATCGGTTAAAAGCAAACACGGGATTTTAATGTCATAATAAAACCAAAAATTAGACTGATCATAACTAAGCACCAGTCACATGCTATTTCAGAGTAATAATTACTGTAAATAACAATCAACAAGGAAATGAACCCTTTTGCATCCCTCTACAAATTCTATTCTTTGAAGTGCTTCCATAGTGCCCTATTTGCTACGAGGACACTACGACTTCCTTTTCTTTGCTTTAGTCTACTACAAAACAATGGTTACTTATTCCTCCCGCTTTCGAGTGGGAATAAAATCCAAACAAGGAATGTACTAAGATAAGTTAATATAAATTATTACAATATGAACATCCTCATTTAAACCTCTTTTTAAGTGAGACATCTCACTTTCTAACAAGGACCGACTCAAACCAAAGGCTACTATGACCACCCTCAACTTAGAAACAACACAGGTTCCTTCCTTTCACCTTGCTTGATCTTTAAAAACCCCTCCTCTCCCCCTCTAATTCTCACGCAACCCCACATAGCTCCCTTACATGCTCATGGCCCTGCGCCATCTTCGGATTTTGGGTTCGAACTTTGGTATTTCTATGGTGGTGAGAATATGAATTATACTATTCTAGGCTTGTTTAAGATTTTAGAGAAGAAAAGGGAAAGTTTTAAAGTGATTTCTTTTTAGAGAAGAAGTGGAAAAGAAGAAGAAATGAGAGAGAGAGAAAGATGGATAAGAGAGAAAAAGTGAAAAATGAAGTAAAGTGAATAAAATGAAGTAATAGGAGGTCCTTATATAGATTTTCAGAAGGTGGCAAATTACATCACATACCCTTAACCCAAATTACTAAAATACTCGTAATTTTCCTTTCATGCTAAGCTTCCTCCATGTGCTAAAGCACTTCCATCACATCTCAAAATGAAGCGCACAAATTTATATACATAGCACTTAAAATAAGAAAGAAAAGTTTTTCTTAATTTGTTAAGTTTAATTAATTTATTTATTAAACACTTTAATCACACTTACTTTTATTAATTCTTTTTTACTTTATTAAATCACTTATTATAAGTATAAGTGTATAAGTGTATGTTACAAAAGTGTACATATGTGTGCAACAATGTTTTGATAACTTTTGTTTGACAAAAATTCGAAAATGCAAAAAAAAGAATTGATCACATTTTCAATTTTTCGTCAAACTACCAACCGTTATTCTAACATGCATTTTAATTCTTCATTCTTTTTTCAATATTGTTATTCAAATTATAATACTTTTTGCAGAAACATCCTACTGACAAAGAGTTTACATGCTTAGACCAAAAAAAATTATAATCTTTCTAATTAAAAGCTTTTGTATATGTAAAAATCAATTTTTTGAAATTTATGTTTCAGAAATTTTAACCTTTTTTAATATAAATAATATATCGATGATTCGTCGTTATCATACAAAGATATAATTAAAAAGTTTAAATTGATTTTTTAAATAATCTTAGAATATCTTCAAATCGAGATAAAAGGTTTTGAGGACTTTAACTAGTAATAAAATTTTAATTGCAGATCATAGATGTTAAAACTAAGACTTACTTTTGCCATTATAACATATGCAGTTAAAACAATATTCCAAATATGCAATTTAACTAGATCTCATAGATGTATTTATTAACTAATCAATTCGTTCCAATTAAATCTACATCATAAAGGTATTGAGAAAAATATACACACAATCATAAATATATGTGTGTGCGTGTACGTACTGTTAACGCTAAAAAGTGAACGCTAACACCCGGTGTGTGTGGTTGAGTTGTGAAAGCACCACCCGCGTGACGGGAACAGAATTTAAGCAGTAAAATAGCAGAAAAAACAGTAAAAGACAGCAGTTTATAGTGGTTCGGCTTGAGATTAAGCCTACGTCCACTTTGAATCTCTTTATTACTGAATCCGGTTACAAATCGATACAAATCTCTTATGAAAACAATACAATTTGATTACAAGAAACAATCTTGACTACTAGCTCAATCTTCGACGATGAAACTCGATGAATCCGTGTTGGATGTAAGGAATTCCTCTCGAAGCTTGTTGTAGCGTCTGGAATGTTTGAATATCTTTGATTGCTGAATGAGTGGAGAGTTCGACAGAGTAACGGCGCTTGAAGTAATGAATGGCCAAAAGTCCTCTGCTCGTTGGAGTTGGAGCTCTATTTATAGGAGCTGATTTCTGAGTAGAATTTTTGCCCAAGTCTTAGGTCGCGTACGACCTAAGTTAGGTCGTAGGTCGCGAGCGACCTAAGCTAGGTCGCAGTCTTCTTGCGGCTAAAGAAGTCAGCTGATGAAGTCTTTGTAAATCTTGCCAAGTCTTAGGTCGCAGGCTAGTTAGGAATAGATGTGGGAGCTTTAGGTCGTTGAAGTCTTAGCTCGTTTGCCTCTTAGGTCGTAGGTCGCTGAGCTGCTTTAATAGTTAGGTCGCGCAGTCTGTTAGCTCGCTAATCACCTTAGGTCGTTAAGTCCCATAGGTCGCTAACTGCCTTAGGTCGTTAAGTCCCTTAGGTCGCTAACTATCTTAGGTCGTTAAGTCCCTTAGGTCGCTAACTGCCTTAGGTCGTTAAGTCCCTTAGGTCGCTAACTACCTTAGGTCGTGAGCTTCTATAGGTCGCAAGCTTTTCCTGTAGTTAGGTCGTGCAGTTTTAGGTTGCTTGAAAATAAGAGTTAACATTTGCCCCTCGAAGTGCAGGCCTAGGTCGTAGGTCGTGCGCTTCGACATAACCTTGCTAGGTCGTGAACGACCTACAGCTTGCACTAACCCGTACACTTGTTTGCCTTCTTCTCCCAGCTTCATATAAATAGATTAGGTCGTGCCTTCCTCCCCTCCTTTCTACTCTGAGATTCCATTAGCATTGACGAATTCTTAATTCTTCGGAGGCGAATTCATCCCAGCAAAACATCGATCCATTCCTATCAGATATATTACGTAAGTGGATCAATCTCTTCTCCTCCACAGCCGCTGATCGATCGTAAACCCACGTTTACCGACCCAAGTTTAATTTCGTGTGTCATGCTTCATTTTTTGGTTGTTTTGATCGATTTTTTATCGTTGTCTGATATATTGCGTTGATTCATGATCGCACGAAAGTTTTCACAATGGATCGGTGGGATTTCCAGTTGATTTGCCGAATGACTCGGAGGTATATGGATGATTTCCAGTCGATTGCTGGATGATTCGAAGATGAAATGAGGAAGATATCGAATTCTCTTATAATGGCGGTATTGGGTTATCGGATCCAATGTGGTGTTGCTTGGAGAGGAAGTCGGCGACCTACCGGATTTGGACGACCTAAGAGTTAGGTCGTGCTGGAATGCTTAGCGACTTAAGCCTATGCGATCTAACAACATTTGCGACCTAAAGAGTCTTCGACCTAAGCCAAGTCGTGCACGACCTAGGACTTAGAGAAAATTGCACCGCTTTGAACGTCTTAGCTCGCACAGTACGACCTAAAAAGCCCCGACCTATGATAGGTCGTTAAACGACTTACGACTTGGGAAATTTGCACAAAAGTTGACTGAATTCTTGAATTTGAACTGTGTTGCATTTTTCTTTCAAACTGTCTTTACTTTAATGCCAATAACCTGCCTAAATACAACACTTGCAGAAAAACGGGACAAATATACTACCATTGACTGCCCACATCG
Source organism: Allium fistulosum (assembly GCA_030737815.1). NCBI lineage: Eukaryota > Viridiplantae > Streptophyta > Magnoliopsida > Asparagales > Amaryllidaceae > Allium > Allium fistulosum. Next base: position 413,557,190 of record CM060907.1, on the reverse strand, counting down.
CATGACATATTAGTTGATAACGAATGATTAGCTTAAATGAATTCTATGAATAAAATGCTGTGAAATGACTAATTCAAATGAAGTGTTGAAACAAAGCTGGAATAATCAACCTAAGCTGACTTGTTTGCGACAATACAACATTGTATTTGAACCGGAAATAACAAGCCTCGAAACTTTGTAATCGACAATCGTCAATTGTCTCAATTTCAGTTATACTTGCTTGTTATTGTTTTAGTTTTGCACAACACTTCACACTTTTTAAGAAACATGCACCTTTATATTTAAATATCCAGTTGATTGTGTAGAATGACGTCCCAACAAGAAGGTTCAGGACCAATTGAAGGAGCTCTCCCGATTGCTAATCCACTGATTGATCCTCCGGAGAGAACTCCGACTACTCTGAGCCACAGAATTTTTAGACAACTGTGTATCCAATTTGGTGTTGTCGATTCAGACGATATATTCCCTGGAGCAAGTGATACAGCTGACAGGCCACCTCTTGGTTTTGTCGCAGTGAATCGTCACATGTGCTTAAACGGAGCTATTCCGCCTTTCAATGAATTTCTCCGGGAACTTTTCCTTAGACTAGCTATCTCGCCTTTTCAGTTACACCCCAACGGCTACGCCGTTCTGATGGGGTTGTGTGTTCTGTTTAAGAGGACGCTTGACCGTCTTCCGAGTTTTGATGAAATTTGCTATCTATGTACCTTCTCTAAGAATAAAGATCACCCTTTGATTGTCCTTGTAAGGGGTGCCAGAAATCGAAAATTAATCTTGGACTTGCCTGAAAGTGCTCATGGTTTTTTAAACCAATTCTTCTTTGTTCGATGTCCTCCGGGATTCTACGCAGTCTGGAGAATCGGGAGTAAGATTGCACTTCTCTATTCATCTTATAAGTTTTTCGAAATCCGAATTATCAAATGCTTATCTTCGTTCTTTTCTCTTTTCAGCACTTCCTCCCCCGCTTAGAAATCCCAGCCTCAAGTCAATCCTTGAAACTTTAAATGCTGTGGCGGCGGAAGAAAGAAGCGCCAAATTCTTGTTGAAGGATGAATTTTTGCACCAGCATGGACTTTTACACTCTTCCCGATCTATTCAGCCTTGTGAAGTCCCTAATTCTCCAGTAAAAACATCGGATGCCCCAGTTCCTGCTGAAGAACTTACACCAAAAGAGCTTACAATTGAGACTTAATTGGTAAAGTGTTCTACTCCTACCGACATTGCGGGGTCGTCTAGCAAGTTAGCACTTTCCCCGGTTGTCGAAGAGGAAGAAAACCTCGAATCTCTGAAAAGCCAGCCGATGCGGAAGCTGAAAAGGAAAGCTCTGCTGGGCACCATGGTGATGACACCTTCGATGGCTTAAGTGATATAATGATAACTTCTCGGGAGCTCTTCAAGGATAATACTTCAACATCGACCTCTCCTGTCGTTGAAGCGACTTCTGCCTTTAAACAAGCTTTGACACCTTCTACACCTGTCGTCTCCATTCCCATATTAAAGCGTGGTCTGTAGTTTGACGCACGTAGCTTGCACGTCGCACACACTTAGGATTTTTCTGCACTTATAAGCACTTATCCTCTTTTTCTGGAAATTTCTAAACTTTACTTATTTTTCATTTTAAGATTCTACAATGGGGCGATCTGGCTCATACTAATAGTTTAAAGATTTAAGTTGTTAAATTAAAAATTAAGGTTGATTTGATTTAAAAGTAAAGGTTAATTTGATTTAAAGGATTAAATCAACATTTAAAATTTAACTCGAATTTATATAATTCGTGATAGTTTAAAATTGAGATTTAAATTGAATTAGTTCAAACTGAAATTGATTTAAATAAATGAGAATTGTGATTTAAGATGAATAAGTTTAAAATTCAAATGGAAAATTTGAATTGAATTAATTTGAAATAAAAATTGAAGATTGAATGGGTTAAAAATTCAAATGGGAATTGGGATTAATTCATATAGAAATTGAAATGATTTGAAATTGAAGTGGATTCAATTTGAAATTAGTTTGAATAATTTGAAATTGTAATTAAAATGAATATGTTTAAAATCAAATGAAATTTGATTTGAATTAGGAAAAAAATTGAGGATTTATTCAACTTGAATTGAGGTTAAATCAATTTCAATAGAAATTGAAGTTGTTTAAATTGGAATTGAGTTAATTTAAATGAAAGTAGAAATTTAAATTGAATTGATGGGGAATTAAACGGTTTGACTCTGGACTATTTTCAAAGTAAATTGTTTTAATATAAACCTATTTTTTTCAAACTATTTACTATACAATCTTTCTTCTTAAACCCCAAACTATCTTATACTTATTTTACAATTATTTTGGAACCATTTAACTATTTTGAAACTGTCTTATAAACTAATTATTATTTTTCAGTTACTTATATCTAATCACTATTTTAAAAACTATTTTGCAATTATCTAACTATTTTATACCTACTTAACTATTTTACAGCTATTTTACAAACTAATAACTATTTTTCAACTACTTATCTATTTTAAACTTTTTCAAGCTATTTTTAAATTTAAATTGGTCAGAGTTCAAACTGTTTATAATTGAAGTAATAACTTAATTGGAAATGGAAGAAATTGAGAATAAGTGAATGGAATTAAAGGAAATGTGAATAGAAAAGAGAATTGATTTGGCTAATAACCAATAAAGATAAATACGTAGGATGTACGTATATTATTCTATTCGCATAGTGATTTGATCCAGATTCGAACACAGAATTTCGAGATAGTATTATCGATCCGAGTTGGGATTTTTCGCTCGATTTTCGACGGCGAACCTGGATAAGGATTTTTGATTGGTTCTGGATATTCTCTATCATAGTTGTGACTATGCAAGGAGAATGACGGTTTCTGATCAAGAAACAAGATCTGAGTCCGCACTAGGAAGTCGGGTGGACGATACTAGTTTGGAAGTGAAATTGTGTGATCGATTGAGTGATCAGACTGATATTGCGTACGGATGATATGTGTACATCGTACGAATTTGAATGAAATTGATATTGAAGTTTGTGGATAAGGATTGTAAAATGATCTTTGAAATGAAAAGTATATTTGTGAAATATAATGGAATTGGATATTTCTTTGGTTGAAATTTACTTTATGGAGATAAGTAAATGGTAAATAAGTTATAAAAAAAAAATCAAACTTGAATATTTGATTTGGCAATAAATAGTTATATTTTATAATATGATAAACTTCCCTTATTGAATCTAGCCAGAATAAAAAGGGTTTTGAAATATTTGAAGTATAAAAGAGGTTTATACAAATTTGAAATGATCCAAAGATTTTTAAAGTTATATATATCTATATCTATATATATAAAGGATCTTACGAGAATGATTTTGGAAAAGGTTTTGGGAACCTATGAAATTGGAAAAGGCTTTTGATTTTTGGGAAAATCAATTTTGGATTTTGGAAAGCCTAGTTTGAGAATTATCGATTTTGGTAATCGATTTTGTATAAAGGATATTTTGATAAATCATAAAGGGTATGATTTGAAGATACTATAAGTATATAGTATAAAGTGTTTTGAAAATAGCTCTGGGGAAAAAGGCGCTTCCTTGAAATGAACTTCTCAGGAGTGCCACTGGGTGGTACTGCCTTGAACCCCAAGGGAGGATTCTAAAGTTGATCCTGTGAGGAGTCCGGACAAAACTAGTTCCTGAGGATTATTTGTGTAGCGAAAGTCGAGGGGCTGGTGCCCACAGAGGCATTTGGGTTATTCTGTGACGACAATGTAACTCGATGTCACTGCGATCTACTGCAGACCATAGCGAAAGTCATGTGTGCCGCTGAGAGCCAACTGTCTACGTTTGATTTTATATCGGTAGACTGTGACACTATGGTAACATAGCGAAAGTCGTGTGTGCCGCTGAGAGCCAACTGTCTACGTTTGATTTTATATCGGTAGACTGCGACCTATGTGGGAGAAGTTTCATTATTTGGCAGCGAAATTCGGTGGCGCTGATGCCTACAGTTATATGGGTTTGTGCTGTGATAGCAACGTAAGGCCCGGGTATAACTGCGATCTGTAGCGGGTTCCATGGCGTAATCGAGGAGCGCGGAGACCTACAGTTATCTGTGGATTTTGCTGGGACGGCAACGTAACCATCGGGTTAACTGCGACCATGGATGGGGGTGATGATTTCCAGAGCATTCTCACCAAAGATATTTCCTCGATTTCAAAGATGTTTTCCATATTTTCAATAAAACTATTTTCCAAGTATTTTCACTAAGTGTTGAAAACGGGTTTACTAAGTCCTTATAGATTTTCAGTCCTACGTCTGATCAACGTATGACCGAATTTCTGTGAGAACAAGGATGGACTTGTTAAGACATTGAGTTATAAAAGTATTTTTATAAAAACTATTTTTGTAATATTATATAGATTTTTAAAGTATTTTAAAATTTTAATATAAAGAGAATTTATAGTTAAAATGTTCAACAAGAAATTTATCTGATATTAAGCAAATAATAAATTTTGACTTCGTTCCTTTTCGAGGACGAAAAGATTCTAAGGGGGGAGGAATGTGATATCCCGGGAATTTCAAAGAAATTAATTATGATAATCTCCTTTAATAAATTAATTAAATTTGGCAAAATTGTTATATTCAAATAATAAAAATGTATTGTATATTGTATATATATATGTGAGTGAATATAGATTTTTAAATAGAGTACTTATTTCAAATTAATGTGATGGATGTTTAAATATATATATCAAATTGATTTTAAGATTGATTTTAAAATTTTATTTAATAATTGGTTTGAACTTATATTTGGATTTCAAAAAGATGATATATATATATCTTAATATATATATTTTGAATTTAAAGGTATGAATAAATGATTTTTATAAATATAGTTTGTTTTATTCCATTTCTTTAAAAAGATTTTTCATTTATATAATTAAAAATATGCATTAGTTATTAGGAAATAAATTATAAAATCTTTATTTAATAAATATAAAAGTATTTATGCATGAGAAAATATGTGTTAACATTTAAACACTTTAAAATACATGTGTTAAGTTAGTAATTGTGTTTAGTGACAAGTGTCACAATTTCATTTTATTTTCTTTAATTTTAATAAATCAAAAACCAAATTCTATATAACACTACTTCTCATTTTCTTTTCCCTTTTTCTACCTCATTTTTATCTCAATTCTAAAAGCTACAGCCACGTTTTCAAAACTGAGAAAAATTTACCCAAAAACTGAAATCATCTTCAAGGAAAACCTAAAATTCAAGAAATAAACCTATAGCAAATTTCTCTCCACAATCCCAAAGTCTTCTTCAAATTCAAGTTAAAAGCTTCCTCAAAATCTAAAGCTGAAAACTATTTTCAAACTGAAGAACAAAATCAGAGGAACCAAAGATCAACAAAACAACTGCTGCAAGTTTTCAAGAATCAACAATCTCAAATCTAATCAAAACAATTCAAGTTCCAGATTCAAAGTTAAAGTTTTCAAATTTCAAAACTGTTTCAAGAACTCTCTGTACTTCAACAGGTGAGTAAACTACTTTTATAAAAGTTTAAAATCTATTGTTAACCTGATGCATGTCATAATCTTTGAAGTTATGATGTGAAATATGTTTTGTATGATTGTTTAAATATGATTGCATGTATATATGTATGATGATATTTGTGTGCATGTCTGTATAAAAGAATGTTTGCTCTGTTCTAAGTTCTACAGGCTTTAAAACAAGTTCAAAAATCAATTGCTCTTCCCCTAATCATCTATAGGTTATGATGTATAAACAGAATATGTTTGAATTAACAAGATATCATCTTTAAAAATGGTTTCAAATGGATATATGGAGTAATTATTTCAAAAACAATAAATTACAGTGATGATAATTTATAGTCAGGTAAATCGATGGTTTAAAATTTATGTTTTGAATATATAACTGGAATCGAACTTGAAAAATATGAATTTTGATATGGATATCATGATTTTTAAGTTTGGGAATGTTGTGAATTCGCGAGTTGAACAAAAATCGTTTTTTCGTCGATTCTCGATGATCGGAGGGAAGAAGAACGTCGGGCCTGGAGCTGGAGATAGCTAGACGTTTGGAGATCAACGGAAAAATGGTCAGAGATTTTATAGCTCTTCGAAGTGTCTTGTCGATGGCAATGTAGGGTTTAACGACCAGATTTGGTCGACGATGTTCTCAAGGCATTGCTTGATCGTGAGTGAACCGGAGTTGAACGCAAGTGGGGGACTAGAAGCGTAGGCTAGTGGTGGAGGTCTGGTCGTGATCGCAAGGTCGCAGGCGATGGGAGGCGGTGGTGCGAGAGTGTTTTCTTCGATTGGTGGGTTCGAGGAGGTGCTGTCTTGCTCGTTTTCGAGTTCAAGTGGATAATGTTTATCTGGGAAGTTAAGATCGTCGACGAAGTCATCGCAGACTTGTGGGAGGTCGGAGCGTGGGTCGGAGATGGTCTGAACGTGTGTGCACGTGCACGAGTGTTCTGTGTATCTGATAGTGGGGAAGAAGAGAATTTATCGGGAAGGTCTCGTGATGTTTGCGTTTTGACTCGAAGACGTTGGATGTTCGCGTGGACTCGGGGTAGACTCGAGGAAAAGTGAGGTGGGCTCGGGTAAACAAGAGTTGGCTCGGGTTATTTTAATAAGTTACCAGGTTTTAGTTTGAAGCTTGAATAAGATTTTAAATCAAGTTAAAAGTAAAGTGAAGATTAGTTTTAAAAGTTGTAGAAATAAATTAAGATAATGATTTATCTTTGATGAATCAAGGTTAATAAATTAGTGTAAGTAATTAAGGTATAATTACTTAAATTGAAATTAATTAAGGATGATTAATCAATTAAGATTAATTAATGTAAGTAATTAAAGGTAATTAATTACTTAAAGATAATTACTTAATTAAAGGTAATTAATTAATGTTTAAAGTTGATTAATCAAGTGTTTAAAGAATAATTAATTATATGATATTTAATTTATGAGATTAATTAATTAAGATAATTTATTTGAGGATAATTAATTAAATTAAAGGTTAATTAATTAATGAGGATTATTAAAGGTTAATTAATGAGAATGGTTAAATGATAATTAATTTATGTAATTAATTCGAGGCTAATTACTTAATGTAATTAAAGAACAATTAATCAAAGGAGATTAATTAAGGTGGATAATTATAGATTTGATTAATCAATTGGCTTATAATTAATTAATGTTAAGTAAGCAAAATTTAAGAGTAATTAAAGTAATTAATTTAATTCAATGGTGGTTATTTAAATTAATTAGGAATAGTATGGATGATCAATCTTGCTTATGAATGGTTGAATAATATTGAATGCCTTGGATTATTTGACATACCTGATATGTGATTGTGATGTTCCGTGATATGAGATGTTTTGAACAAATTGTGATAATATAAGTTATCTATCTGTGTTAGAATTGCTATGTGAATATGTTATCCTGAATTTAAATTAAACATCTTGGCTTAAAAAGATGAGATTGAATTCGAAGAGACCGGGATCGGATATCAGCGATATCCGGAACCACTTCGATTAGTAATCTATAATTCTTTATAGATTTGGTATGTGAAATCAATAGGCCGGTTTAGGATAATATGGACCATTTAAACTAAGTTGGATACTTAGATATTGTTTTGTGAAAATAAGTGTTGATATATAAGTTGTTCACTTATAATAAAGTACGAGTTACCCCGGGTTTAAATAAGTTCTATGGATTGAAATGTCATATTAGATGAATTTACTCACGCTGGTTTCCAGCCTGACCCGGGTGTTACTTTGATGTAATGCTCGGGTCAGACCGAGTATTACAGATTTCCAGGTAAGGACGTTCTGGAGCTCAGGAGGCGAGCTGAATGGCAGGAACGTATGGAGAGTGATATATTGTTATTTATTGGACGAGTTATTTTAACTATTCAGTGATTGTGAAATGTTATAACTCTGATATATTAAAATGTAATTGACTGATACAGTTTCTTTGTATAATTGATATTATTATTTGATATTGTATTTTAATCCGCTGCGAATGTGAGAATCTGTGTCTTGTTCTGTTTCTTTCTTCTATCTCTTTTCTTTTTCTTCTAACTATCTGGAATTTTCGGGTTCGGAATTCCGGGTTGTCACATATGGTATCAGAGCTGAAGGTTAAGCGAGAACCTTGGCTCTGTTGGGATTACTCGTTAAGGATAGGGTCAATGGTACCCTAGAATGAGTTGAGTATATATATATATATATGAGGGCGTACTTGTTATTTTCTTATATAAAGATTTTAAAATGGTTTTAAAATTAAATGATATTTATATAAGTTATCTTTTGATATATATATAGAAATAATTTTTCTAATTATTAAATATATTAAAGAAATTGGTTGTTAAATTAATTTGAATTAAATATAATAATGATAATTAAGAGGTAATAGTAATACAACCAAATAAAAATTGAATGAAGATAAGTTTGAAATGGATCCAAACTGAAATAAAAAAATCCAATTAGAATTGAAGATAATTTAAAATTGTGAAATTTTAAATCTAAATCCAGAAAACTTGAAATTATTTTAAAGGAATTTGTTTTAAATTAAAACAAAGGTGGTTTAAAATTTTAAGGTATAACTTGGTGTGTAAAGGAAATAAATATGTATAAATGAGGATATACATTATATTAAAGATGATTTGAAATAAACTCTAAGTATTGAGTTTTAAATTTTTCCTTGGAATGTGATGTGAAAACCCAAAGTGAATAAGTTTTTAAACTTAAGTGGGAAGATTTTTAATAAGAAGTTTAAAATTTGAATGGGAATTCAATTTGGGTAAAGATAAATTGAATTTAACTTAAGGAAAGTTAAATGAGTTTAGAATGAACAACATGAATTAGAAATTTCAAGATGAAATTAAAATTTAACTTGGGAAGTTAAATGGTTGATTAAAATGGGAGTTATGAGTGATCTCAAAATGGGTTTGAGATTTGGAAATTGAAAATGGATAATAAATTATAATCTGAAATTTAATTGTTTTTAAATTCTTATTTGAACATTATAATAAGTTAAGTAAAGATAATCTTAAAATGGAATTTTGGAATTTGGATCCAGAATTAAATGGTTTAAAGATTTAAGTTGTTAAATTAAAAATTAAGGTTGATTTGATTTAAAAGTAAAGGTTAATTTGATTTAAAGGATTAAATCAACATTTAAAATTTAACTCGAATTTATATAATTCGAGATAGTTTAAAATTGAGATTTAAATTGAATTAGTTCAAACTGAAATTGATTTAAATAAATGAGAATTGTGATTTAAGATGAATAAGTTTAAAATTCAAATGGAAAATTTGAATTGAATTAATTTGAAATAAAAATTGAAGATTGAATGGGTTAAAAATTCAAATGGGAATTGGGATTAATTCATATAGAAATTGAAATGATTTGAAATTGAAGTGGATTCAATTTGAAATTAGTTTGAATAATTTGAAATTGTAATTAAAATGAATATGTTTAAAATCAAATGAAATTTGATTTGAATTAGGAAAAAAATTGAGGATTTATTCAACTTGAATTGAGGTTAAATCAATTTCAATAGAAATTGAAGTTGTTTAAATTGGAATTGAGTTAATTTAAATGAAAGTAGAAATTTAAATTGAATTGATGGGGAATTAAACGGTTTGACTCTGGACAATTTTCAAAGTAAATTGTTTTAATATAAACCTATTTTTTTCAAACTATTTACTATACAATCTTTCTTCTTAAACCCCAAACTATCTTATACTTATTTTACAATTATTTTGGAACCATTTAACTATTTTGAAACTGTCTTATAAACTAATTATTATTTTTCAGTTACTTATATCTAATCACTATTTTAAAAACTATTTTGCAATTATCTAACTATTTTATACCTACTTAACTATTTTACAGCTATTTTACAAACTAATAACTATTTTTCAACTACTTATCTATTTTAAACTTTTTCAAGCTATTTTTAAATTTAAATTGGTCAGAGTTCAAACTGTTTATAATTGAAGTAATAACTTAATTGGAAATGGAAGAAATTGAGAATAAGTGAATGGAATTAAAGGAAATGTGAATAGAAAAGAGAATTGATTTGGCTAATAACCAATAAAGATAAATACGTAGGATGTACGTATATTATTCTATTCGCATAGTGATTTGATCCAGATTCGAACACAGAATTTCGAGATAGTATTATCGATCCGAGTTGGGATTTTTCACTCGATTTTCGACGGCGAACCTGGATAAGGATTTTTGATTGGTTCTGGATATTCTCTATCATAGTTGTGACTATGCAAGGAGAATGACGGTTTCGGATCAAGAAACCAGATCTGAGTCCGCACTAGGAAGTCGGGTGGACGATACTAGTTTGGAAGTGAAATTGTGTGATCGATTGAGTGATCAGACTGATATTGCGTACGGATGATATGTGTACATCGTACGAATTTGAATGAAATTGATATTGAAGTTTGTGGACAAGGATTGTAAAATGATCTTTGAAATGAAAAGTATATTTGTGAAATATAATGGAATTGGATATTTCTTTGGTTGAAATTTACTTTATGGAGATAAGTAAATGGTAAATAAGTTAAAAAAAAAAATCAAACTTGAATATTTGATTTGGCAATAAATAGTTATATTTTATAATATGATAAACTTCCCTTATTGAATCTAGCCAGAATAGAAAGGGTTTTGAAATATTTGAAGTATAAAAGAGGTTTATACAAATTTGAAATGATCCAAAGATTTTTAAAGTTATATATATCTATATCTATATATATAAAGGATCTTATGAGAATGATTTTGGAAAAGGTTTTGGGAACCTATGAAATTGGAAAAGGCTTTTGATTTTTGGGAAAATCAATTTTGGATTTTGGAAAGCCTAGTTTGAGAATTATCGATTTTGGTAATCGATTTTGTATAAAGGAGATTTTGATAAATCATAAAGGGTATGATTTGAAGATACTATAAGTATATAGTATAAAGTGTTTTGAAAATAGCTCTGGGGAAAAAGGCGCTTCCTTGAAATGAACTTCTCAGGAGTGCCATTGGGTGGTACTGCCTTGAACCCCAAGGGGGGATTCTAAAGTTGATCCTGTGAGGAGTCCGGACAAAACTAGTTCCTGAGGATTATTTGTGTAGCGAAAGTCGAGGGGCTAGTGCCCACAGAGGCATTTGGGTTATTCTGTGACGACAATGTAACTCGATGTCACTGCGATCTACTGCAGACCATAGCGAAAGTTATGTGTGCCGCTGAGAGCCAACTGTCTACGTTTGATTTTATATCGGTAGACTGTGACACTATGGTAACATAGCGAAAGTCGTGTGTGCCGCTGAGAGCCAACTGTCTACGTTTGATTTTATATCGGTAGACTGCGACCTATGTGGGAGAAGTTTCATTATTTGGCAGCGAAATTCGGTGGCGCTGATGCCTACAGTTATATGGGTTTGTGCTGTGATAGCAACGTAAGGCCCGGGTATAACTGCGATCTGTAGCGGGTTCCATGGCGTAATCGAGGAGCGCGGAGACCTACAGTTATCTGTGGATTTTGCTGGGACGGCAACGTAACCATCGGGTTAACTGCGACCATGGATGGGGGTGATGATTTCCAGAGCATTCTCACCAAAGATATTTCCTCGATTTCAAAGATGTTTTCCATATTTTCAATAAAACTATTTTCCAAGTATTTTCACTAAGTGTTGAAAACGGGTTTACTAAGTCCTTATAGATTTTCAGTCCTACGTCTGATCAACGTATGACCGAATTTCTGTGAGAACAAGGATGGACTTGTTAAGACATTGAGTTATAAAAGTATTTTTATAAAAACTATTTTTGTAATATTATATAGATTTTTAAAGTATTTTAAAATTTTAATATAAAGAGAATTTATAGTTAAAATGTTCAACCAGAAATTTATCTGATATTAAGCAAATAATAAATTTTGACTTCGTTCCTTTTCGAGGACGAAAAGATTCTAAGGGGGGAGGAATGTGATATCCCGGGAATTTCAAAGAAATTAATTATGATAATCTCCTTTAATAAATTAATTAAATTTGGCAAAATTGTTATATTCAAATAATAAAAATGTATTGTATATTGTATATATATGTGTGAGTGAATATAGATTTTTAAATAGAGTACTTATTTCAAATTAATGTGATGGATGTTTAAATATATATATCAAATTGATTTTAAGATTGATTTTAAAATTTTATTTAATAATTGGTTTGAACTTATATTTGGATTTCAAAAAGATGATATATATATATCTTAATATATATTTTTTGAATTTAAAGGTATGAATAAATGATTTTTATAAATATAGTTTGTTTTATTCCATTTCTTTAAAAAGATTTTTCATTTATATAATTAAAAATATGCATTAGTTATTAGGAAATAAATTATAAAATCTTTATTTAATAAATGTAAAAGTATTTATGCATGAGAAAATATGTGTTAACATTTAAACACTTTAAAATACATGTGTTAAGTTAGTAATTGTGTTTAGTGACAAGTGTCACAATTTCATTTTATTTTCTTTAATTTTAATAAATCAAAAACCAAATTCTATATAACACTACTTCTCATTTTCTTTTCCCTTTTTCTACCTCATTTTTATCTCAATTCTAAAAGCTACAGCCACGTTTTCAAAACTGAGAAAAATTTACCCAAAAACTGAAATCATCTTCAAGGCAAACCTAAAATTCAAGAAATAAACCTATAGCAAATTTCTCTCCACAATCCCAAAGTCTTCTTCAAATTCAAGTTAAAAGCTTCCTCAAAATCTAAAGCTGAAAACTATTTTCAAACTGAAGAACAAAATCAGAGGAACCAAAGATCAACAAAACAACTGCTGCAAGTTTTCAAGAATCAACAATCTCAAATCTAATCAAAACAATTCAAGTTCCAGATTCAAAGTTAAAGTTTTCAAATTTCAAAACTGTTTCAAGAACTCTCTGTACTTCAACAGGTGAGTAAACTACTTTTATAAAAGTTTAAAATCTGTTGTTAACCTGATGCATGTCATAATCTTTGAAGTTATGATGTGAAATATGTTTTGTATGATTGTTTAAATATGATTGCATGTATATATGTATGAAGATATTTGTGTGCATGTCTGTATAAAAGAATGTTTGCTCTGTTCTAAGTTCTACAGGCTTTAAAACAAGTTCAAAAATCAATTGCTCTTCCCCTAATCATCTATAGGTTATGATGTATAAACAGAATATGTTTGAATTAACAAGATATCATCTTTAAAAATGGTTTCAAATGGATATATGGAGTAATTATTTCAAAAACAATAAATTACAGTGATGATAATTTATAGTCAGGTAAATCGATGGTTTAAAATTTATGTTTTGAATATATAACTGGAATCGAACTTGAAAAATATGAATTTTGATATGGATATCATGATTTTTAAGTTTGGGAATGTTGTGAATTCGCGAGTTGAACGAAAATCGTTTTTTCGTCGATTCTCGATGATCGGAGGGAAGAAGAACGTCGGGCCTGGAGCTGGAGATAGCTAGACGTCTGGAGATCAACGGAAAAATGGTCAGAGATTTTATAGCTCTTCGAAGTGTCTTATCGATGGCAATGTAGGGTTTAACGACCAGATTTGGTCGACGATGTTCTCAAGGCATTGCTTGATCGTGAGTGAACCGGAGTTGAACGCAAGTGGGGGACTAGAAGCGTAGGCTAGTGGTGGAGGTCTGGTCGTGATCGCGAGGTCGCAGGCGATGGGAGGCGGTGGTGCGAGAGTGTTTTCTTCGATTGGTGGGTTCGAGGAGGTGCTGTCTTGCTCGTTTTCGAGTTCAAGTGGATAATGTTTATCTGGGAAGTTAAGATCGTCGACGAAGTCATCGCAGACTTGTGGGAGGTCGGAGCGTGGGTCGGAGATGGTCTGAACGTGTGTGCACGTGCACGAGTGTTCTGTGTACCTGATAGTGGGGAAGAAGAGAATTTATCGGGAAGGTCTCGTGATGTTTGCGTTTTGACTCGAAGACGTTGGATGTTCGCGTGGACTCGGGGTAGACTCGAGGAAAAGTGAGGTGGGCTCGGGTAAACAAGAGTTGGCTCGGGTTATTTTAATAAGTTACCAGGTTTTAGTTTGAAGCTTGAATAAGATTTTAAATCAAGTTAAAAGTAAAGTGAAGATTAGTTTTAAAAGTTGTAGAAATAAATTAAGATAATGATTTATCTTTGATGAATCAAGGTTAATAAATTAGTGTAAGTAATTAAGGTATAATTACTTAAATTGAAATTAATTAAGGATGATTAATCAATTAAGATTAATTAATGTAAGTAATTAAAGGTAATTAATTACTTAAAGATAATTACTTAATTAAAGGTAATTAATTAATGTTTAAAGTTGATTAATCAAGTGTTTAAAGAATAATTAATTAAATGATATTTAATTTATGAGATTAATTAATTAAGATAATTTATTTGAGGATAATTAATTAAATTAAAGGTTAATTAATTAATGAGGATTATTAAAGGTTAATTAATGAGAATGGTTAAATGATAATTAATTTATGTAATTAATTCGAGGCTAATTACTTAATGTAATTAAAGAACAATTAATCAAAGGAGATTAATTAAGGTGGATAATTATAGATTTGATTAATCAATTGGCTTATAATTAATTAATGTTAAGTAAGCAAAATTTAAGAGTAATTAAAGTAATTAATTTAATTCAATGGTGGTTATTTAAATTAATTAGGAATAGTATGGATGATCAATCTTGCTTATGAATGGTTGAATAATATTGAATGCCTTGGATTATTTGACATACCTGATATGTGATTGTGATGTTCCATGATATGAGATGTTTTGAACAAATTGTGATAATATAAGTTATCTATCTGTGTTAGAATTGCTATGTGAATATGTTATCCTGAATTTAAATTAAACATCTTGGCTTAAAAAGATGAGATTGAATTCGAAGAGACCGGGATCGGATATCAGCGATATCCGGAACCACTTCGATTAGTAATCTATAATTCTTTATAGATTTGGTATGTGAAATCAATAGGCCGGTTTAGGATAATATGGACCATTTAAACTAAGTTGGATACTTAGATATTGTTTTGTGAAAATAAGTGTTGATATATAAGTTGTTCACTTATAATAAAGTACGAGTTACCCTGGGTTTAAATAAGTTCTATGGATTGAAATGTCATATTAGATGAATTTACTCACGCTGGTTTCCAGCCTGACCCGGGTGTTACTTTGATGTAATGCTCGGGTCAGACCGAGTATTACAGATTTCCAGGTAAGGACGTTCTGGAGCTCAGGAGGCGAGCTGAATGGCAGGAACGTATGGAGAGTGATATATTGTTATTTATTGGACGAGTTATTTTAACTGTTCAGTGATTGTGAAATGTTATAACTCTGATATATTAAAATGTAATTGACTGATACAGTTTCTTTGTATAATTGATATTATTATTTGAAATTGTATTTTAATCCGCTGCGAATGTGAGAATCTGTGTCTTGTTCTGTTTCTTTCTTCTATCTCTTTTCTTTTTCTTCTAACTATCTGGAATTTTCGGGTTCGGAATTCCGGGTTGTCACAAAAGGGCTCGAAGGAAGGCTCAAGAAAAATGGGATTATGAGCAGCGGCAGAGAAGAAAAGATGCTGATCGATATGATTCTTCTCACAGAAGTTACGATTCCCATAAGCGAAAGTCTTATGATGACAAGGGGAAGACTCATATTACTGACGAACCGAGCAAGCGGTCCAAGCCAAGTGACGCGTCTGTAATTTCTGAAAAGACTGATGCTCCTATCCCTTCTGATATTCCGACCGGCTCTCCTCCTTTAAAGAAATCCGATATCCAAACGATCATCAGCAGGCCCCAATATCAGGTTAAAGACGGCCCTCCTACGCTTCAAAGCCGACTTCCGAACTGGTGCTTAAAAGGAGTGCATTTTGACCTGGATTTGGTCCCAATCGATAAGCAAGACATGCTTAAAAGTCTTGATGTGGTTAGGCTTAACATTGAGAGGATGTCGCAATGGCAAAAACTTGTTGATGAACTCCAGAGAGTCAACCATATGAATCTTGAAAACATGCTGACTCTGGAGAATGATAAAGCTGAATGGGATAAAATGTGCAAGCAGCATGACGCGGAGATGACGAACATCGCGGATGACAATGCAAGGCTGGAATCTGAAGTCAAGCAGCTTAAGGAAAATCTCGCCTCTTCTTTCGCATCACATACTCAAAAAGAAGAAGTCTTTCAGAAGCAAGTGCGGGATGCACATGCTGCACAAAGAGATGTCGAAATGAAGCTTGCCGCCGAACAGCACATTGCTGAGAAATATCGCATAGAAAATGCTGAACTACGGGAAAAAGTTAATTCCCAGAACGCGGAGATTGAATTACTGAAGTCTCAACTTGCTAACGCTGAGAAAGAGCGTGATGAGGCTGTTGCTGGTCGAGTTGCGGCCATCGCCGAAAAAGAGGCAGCCGAGCAATTGCATGAGACAACAAAAGCTAGCATCAGCTCCACCTTATTTGACTTTTATCTACATAGCATTCTGGGTCATGGGAGCCTCTCTTTTTTCTGGGTCTTGACTAGGAGGTTACCCTAGCCGAATTATGGGAAGTAGCAGTTGACATGCATGGCGGGGCCGGCTATGATGAGGCGGAACTCAAGGTACGCTACCTTGACGAAGAAGCTCGTGCTGCTCTCGCCAAGGGAAAAGAGCAACTTGCTGAAGCCAGAGCTGGAATATTGGCAGAAGAACATCTAGAGAAGAAAATATCTTTAACTGCCCCTGTCCACACTTTGACTTCAACTGACGTCGATATTGTTGGTTCCAGCTCTCACTTTTCTTCTCCTGCAAAAACCGTCGAGACCAAGCCCGTCCCAACCGAATCTCCCCTTACTCATATCGAGGAGCAGAGCCAAGAAGACACTAAGGCTAATAAATTTGAAATTGACTTGTCAAAACCGACTTCTCCAGGTAATTTTGATGTCGATCCAGATCCAGTGAATCATTTATTTGATTTAACCGAGTTTGACAACCTTCTTACTTATTACTTAAACTTTGGTGAACCGATACCTTCACTTTTCTCGGAGAATACCGATTTTAACTTCTTTTCTTCTACAGCGGAGGTACCAAATACTGCACAAATTTCCACTCCTTTAATTGTTGCTCCTTCACCTTCCCAAGTTACTCCTCCTTCTGCTTCCCAACCAGGATCACAGGCAGAGAAAATCGAAGCTCTTCAAGACCTGGATGATCCGGCTACTTCGCAGGAGCAGAAGGCGGAGGATCTCGAAGACATCGAGAAGACCCCGGAGCGGTCTCTAGATGATGACACGAAGCTTTCAACATTGCTTGCTACTCCGGGGAGCGAATCTTCTTCGAAGAGGAAGGGGAAGTGTGCCATAAGGAAGAAGAAGAGAAGTGCTTCAACTGGGGAAGACAAAACAGAAGAAGACCCAACCACTCCTCCTTCTCCGTCTCGCCCACATCCGATTCTGAAATTAACTATTAGGCCAAGCAAAGGCTCCAAGGGTGGCGGGAAGAAGGAATGACAAGCTGGACTTTCTACTTCTTATTTGGTTTTTACATGTATAGACCGGAGATTGTGCGGGTACCGGTCCTAGCTTTTGCTTTTTTGAGATATCTGCACATGTAAAGAATTTTCACAGTACTAAATAAAACAGTAATTTTACTTGTACAAATTCTTGTGTATGTGAGAACGCATCTGTTTCTCTTTTTTAGTGTAGAATAAACGATTCCTTTTACTTGTACAAACTTTTTGTCTGTGTTTGGGGAATACATCTATTCCACATCTATTTTTCGTGATATTGCAATGAACTTGTGGTATGTTGCTTGCATGTTACTTTTATTAATATAATTGAATTGTATAGTATTGCCCCCATACCGTAAGTGCATTGCAATATTCCTAGCTTTTTCAAGACTGATACTCTTATTTCAAAGAATAATTACTCCACTTTTAAGGGAAGAATCATTCTGCTTTTAATAGAGTATATCTAGTCTTTAGAGGAGTTTTTACTTTCTCTTTCTTTCTGAAGAACACTTCAACTTTTGGGGATGATCACTTTTATTTGTTAAAAAGTGAATTTTCCTATGCAGTGAAGTGAACTTTCTAAAGAATTTTTTGATTTGTTTAGCGCTTCCGAAGAAGCCTTTGTGTTTATGCCTCTGAAGAGGGCTTTTTAGCATTTCATCTCTGGTGAAGTGGGCCTCCGAAGAGGAGCATTTTGCATTTCTACACGGGTGAAATGTGCCTCCGAAGAGGGCTTTTTGGCATTTCATCTCTGGTGAAGTGGGCCTCCGAAGAGGAGCATTTTGCACTTCTACACGGGTGAAATGTGCCTCCGAAGAGGGCTTTTTGGCATTTCATCTCTGGTGAAGTGGGCCTCCGAAGAGGAGCATTTTGCACTTCTACACGGGTGAAATGTCCCTCCGAAGAGGGCTTTTTGGCATTTCATCTCTGGTGAAGTGGGCCTCCGAAGAGGAGCATTTTGCACTTCTACACGGGTGAAATGTGCCTCCGAAGAGGGCTTTTGCCTCCGAAGAGGTCTTGTAATTGCCTGGAAGTTACTTTCTCATGGTTGAGTGGATCCACGGGGCGGACGCAAGTTGCTTGATTGGATGCTCGTTTGCACAAACGATCGCAATCAATTAACAAGGGCCCTGTTCCTTCAGTTTAAGAAGGTGCCCCTCCGGTGGTTCCACCAATCTTTTTTGATTGAGAGAAGTACATTCATTTTTTGGCGTGCCTCGTTAGAGGGCTTTGTTGACCTTTGAGAAGGAGCGTTGGTTGGTTGGTGTGTCAGGAAGGTTGCGTCTCTGGGGCGATTAGATCCACGGGACGGACGCAAGCTGCCTGATCGGATGCATCACGATCAGTTAGGAAGGGCCCTGTTCCTTCTGCTTGGGAAGGTGTCCCTTCAGTGGTTCTTACCGGCCCTTTTATTGAGAGGAATACCTCCTTTTGGCTGCTTCTTTGTTTGCTTGGCAATGTTCTCTCATCATCTGCTCATTAGCGATCTTTTATTATCGTTTCCAAGCGCATCTTCTTTCCTTTTACAAGTAAATTGCCTCATCCAAAGAAGTGGACTTCACTGTTGAACGACTTTACGGGACAAACGCAAGTTATCTAGTTGGATGTCTGTTCATATCGACAATCTCAACCAGTTAACAAAGGTTTGCCACAGTGGAGTCGCCAACTTTTTATGGAAGTTCTCCTTGTATAGGATTTGAATTTGGAATTTTTGTCGCTTGGTATTTGCGTAATAGGTGATTTAAAGAGGTCGCTTGGCTTTGTGACGAGCAAGCCTTGTTTTAATGTCCTGCAATTTTGAATCGACATTTTAGCAATACATTTAAAGTATTTACATATCGAAATAAAACAGGCATTATGAAATAGTAAAGAACACAAGATTTATAGTGGTTCGGCCAAGAATCGGGCCTACATCCACTTTATAGCTTTCATTCATTCACACTGATTTACAATGTTTTACAATACAACTGATACATTCATCATCATTTTACAATTTTGAGCAGAACTTTTTTAAGTAAAATAAGGGCGTAAGTGGTTGCTGTTCCAGGCTCTTGGAATTGTTATTCCTTCAACAGTTATGAGTTTGAAAGTGCCATCAAGAAGTTTACTGCCTATGATATATGGCCCTTCCCAGTTTGGCCCAAACACCCCAGTCGCTGTCATGATCCTTTTCAAGACAAAATCTCCGATCTCAAAGCTACGTTGGCGAACTTTAGAGTTGAAATGCCTGGCGATCCTTTGCTGATAAGCTGAAACTCTGAGCCTAGCTTCTTCTCTTTTTTCATAAAGAAAATCGAGTGCTTCAAGTTGCAGCTTTTCATTTTCAGCTTCATTGAAGTGAATTCTTCTGTGTGAAGGAACTTCTACTTCCACTGGAATCATTGCCTCTGACCCGTATGCCAGTGAAAATGGAGTGTGCCCAGTCGTAGTTTTGTGAGTAGTTCTGTATGCCCATAGTGCTAATGGAAGCTTATCGACCCAACCACTTTTTGCTTTTTCGAGTTGCTTTTTGATGGTTGACTTGATAATTTTGTTCACTGCTTCCACTTGCCCGTTTGCCTGCGGGTGAGCCACTGCTGAGAAGCTTTTTCGAATTCTGAATTGCTTGCAAAAATCCTGGAACTCTTCACTTTCAAACTGAGTACCGTTGTCTGTGATTATCTTCTGTGGCACACCATATCTGCAAATGATATTCTTTGTTACAAAATTTATCATCTTTTTAGAAGTAATGGTGGCCAAAGGTTCGGCTTCAGCCCATTTGGTGAAATAATCGACAACAACAATAGCATATTTGACTCCTGATTTGGCAACTGGTAATGGTCCGATTAGATCTATCCCCCAAATAGCGAATGGCCACGGACTGACCATTTGTGTTAGTTCAGTGGAAGGTGCCCTTAGAATCTTTGCAAATTTTTGGCACTTGTCACATTTTCGGGAGTGGATAGCTGCATCTCGATTAATATCGGGCCAGAAGTACCCATATCGGAGGACTTTCTTGGCTAGAGTTTGACCGGCTGAATGATCTCCACATTCTCCTCCGTGTATCTCGGCTAGAATTGTCTTGGCTTCTTCCTTAGTTACATATCGGAGCAGTGGCATTGAAAATACCCGTCTGTATAATCGGCCATCTTGAATTACATATCTTGACGCTTTCCTCAATAGTTTTCGACGTTCCTTAGAACTTTCTGGCAGGGAACAATTGAGTAGGTATTCTTTGATTGGAGTCATCCATGATTCATGCTCTTGAAACGTAGCCATAATCCAATCAACATCCATTTCATCAGTGCTTGGAGCTGACAGAACTTCTACACGAACTAATCCCAGTAATTGAGCTTCTCCGGAACTTGAGTACTTTGCTAGAGAATCTGCCTTCATATTTTCCTCTCTAGGTATGTGGCTTATTGAATAGTGATCGAAATCATTGAGGAGTTCGGAAGTTTTTGTCAAATATGCAGGCAAATTTCCTCCTTTGGCTTGAAATTCTTTCTTCACCTGGCAAACAATAAGCTGAGAATCGTTGAAAATCTGTAACACTTTGATGTTTAGTTCCTTGGCGATTTTTAAACCGGCAATAAGTGCTTCATATTCTGCTTCATTGTTTGTTGAAGGAAATTCCAGTCTCAATGCATAACATAATGATCGTCCTTCGGGGGTTTCAAGTACAACCCCTGCCCCAGAACAATAATCATTTCTTGAGCCATCAACATACAACTTCAACTGTATTGGAATGCAGTCGGTTGTTTCTTCCTTATTGTCACCTTTGTCAGTAGACTCCGCAATGAAATCTGCTAAAGCTTGTCCGTTGATTTCTCTTCGGGGGTGGTAAGTGATGTCATATTGGCTAAGTTCAATGTTCCATTTCAAAAGACGACCCGAAGTTTCAGGACGAAACAGGACTTGCTTTAGAGGTTGATCAGTAAGAACCTTGATAGGATGAGCTTGAAAGTATCATCTCAATTTCCTGGAAGCAATTAGCAAACAATAGGCGAGCTTTTCTATCTTCGAATAATTCATCTCTTCCCTAGTGAACCGTTTGCTGATGTAATAGACTGGACGCTGTACTTTCATATCTTCCCGTACAAGTGTTGCGCTGAGAGCATGAGATGAAATTGCTAAATAGATGAAAAGATCTCCATCATCACTAGGCTTGGAAAGAACTGAAGGCATTTCCATATGACGAATTAGTTCATCGAAAGCATTCTGGCATTCAGGAGTCCATTCGAAATTTTTCTTTCCTTTCTTTAGAGCGTCAAAGAAGGGAATGCATTTGTCTATGGCCTTGGAAATGAAGCGACTCAAAGCAGCGACTTTTCCATTGAGACTTTGCATTTCTTTCTTTGTTTTAGGGGCTTTAACCTCCCTTAGAGCTGTGATTTGAGTAGGATTGGCTTCGATGCCCCTGGCGCTCACAATGAAACCCAAGAATTTCCCGGACTCTACCCCGAAAGAACACTTCAATGGATTGAGCATTATTCCATACTTTCGAAGAATTGCAAACATTTCCTCCAGGTGACCCATGTGGTCTACAGCTTTCTTTGACTTTACCAACATATCGTCGACATAAACTTCCATGGTTCTTCCAATCTGAGGTTTGAACATTGCATTGACAAGCCTTTGGTAGGTTTCCCCAGCATTCTTCAATCCGAAAGGCATAACTTTGTAGCAGTAGAGACCCACATCTGTGATAAAGCTTGTGTCTTCCTGATCCGGCTCATGCATCATAATCTGATTGTACCCGGAGTAAGCGTCCATAAATGATAACAACTCATGCCCAGCTGTTCCATCCACCAATTGATCGATTCTGGGCAGTGGGAAGCAATCTTTAGGGCAAGCTTTGTTTAGATCTGAAAAATCGATGCAAACTCTCCACTTCCCATTTGCCTACTTAACAAGTACTGGATTCGAAACCCAATTTGGATAAGTGGAGTTTCTGATGAAGCCGTTGTCCATGAGTCGATCGACTTCTTCCTTTAGTGATGTCGACCTTTCTGGGCCTTGAGTCCTTCTTTTCTGTTTCACCGGCGTGAATTTTGGATCAATGTTCAGAGTATGTACAGCAATTTCCAGGGAGATCCCACACATATCAGCATGACACCAGGCGAACACATCCAGATTGGCTTTTAAGAATGATATCAGCGTGTTTTGAACTGTTATGCTTAGTTGTGAACCCACATTGAGTACTTTGTTTGGGTCTTTTGAATCAACAGATATTGGTACTGTTACTTCCACAGGTACCACTCTATTCTCCCCTGTACTGGCTTTTCTAGGGTCCATTTCTTTCCTTACATTGCTGTGTTCGCCAATACAGGGGCCACTCCGTAGCTGCTACAAGGTTGGTTCTTTGATGCGGAGCGGCCGCAACTTTTCCCATCTCTCTTTTTCGGGCCTCACGGAGCTCTACAAGATAACATTCTCGTCCTGCGTTCTGATCTCCCTTAATGACAGCAATCCCATTATCAGTAGGAAATTTCATTGTTAAGCACCACGGAGCGAGGACGGCCCTGAAAGCAGCAAGAGTAGGTCGACCCAGGAAAGCATTATAGGCGGAGAATCCATCAACAATTACAAAGGTTTGCTTTCGAACCAACTTCTTATGCCCTTCGTCCATTTCAACAAACAAGTCCACCATTCCAATTGGCTGTTTCAGCTCTCCTGTAAATCCGGAAATTTTGTGTGAAGAGGCTTGTACATCTGTCATTGGAATTTTCATTTGGTCAAATGTATTTTTAAAGAGTATGTTGCACGAAGCACCACTATCAACCAGAACTCTTCTGACAATAGCCGGCCCAATACCGACAGAGACAACCAAAGGGTCCTCAGTAGGAGCTTCCACATCAATAGAATCCCTGGTTCTGAACACATAATATCATCATGAAAAGTCTTCTGCTGCTTTAGAGGTGCAGCATCTTCCAAGATCAAGACACTTTCTTCAGTTGGAGCATACTTCAAAGCTCTAGCATACCTTTCCATCTCACCCCAACTCCTGCCAGCTGGATGAGGTCCTCTTGTGATCACATTGATAACAGGTCTTTCTTTTTCAGCAGGCCTCTCTCCTAAACCAGATGAATGAGCTAGGGGTAGTTGCCCCTGGTTAGATGAAGACGGGTCTTTTCTATTTTTTTTCACATACTGCTGCAACTTATTCTCTCTCAATAATTCCTCAATTAGGCTTTTCAAGTGGCGGCATTCGTTGGTATCGTGGCCTGGCTGATTATGAAATTTGCATAATCTTCCGCTTTGAACAGCATTTTTCCCAACTTTTACTGCTGATGGTTTTGGAAAATCAACAGCATCCTTAGTGGCGATGAAAATATTCTCCGGGGTATCAGTCAGAGGAGTAAAATCCGAAGGTTTGAGGAAGCGGGGCTTTTTGAGATCTTTCTGCTTCTTTCCACCATTATTCTCCCTTTTCTGATTCGCGGGTTCTTTCTTGTTCTGAACTGTAGCATTATTTTCCACCACTGTTGTCACAACTTTAGCTGACGCAGAGAGATTCTCTAAGCGCATGAATTCATCAGCCTTTTTGTAGAATTTCTCGAGCGAGTTTGGTTCCTTCATTTTTAACCATTTTCCAAACTTGCTAGACTTGTCAATAACCCGCATTAAGTAGGTTAAGATCATTCGCGGCTCCGCGTTATCAACTTCTGCTAGGGCTAAATTAAAGCGATTCAAGAAGGATTTAATGGGCTCTCCAGGATTCTGTTCAAGATTTGAGAGAGACATCATATCCTTTGCTCTTGAAATGTACAATCTGAATTGTTCCTTGAATTTTCGGGTCAGATCGGAAAATTGATCGACAGATCGCACAGGAAGTTTGGTGAACCAAAGTAACGCCACTCCTTCTAAGTATACCGGGAAATACCGACATTTAATCTCGTCAGTCGCTCTGGCACCAGTCATGTGCCAATCATATTTGTATAGGAATTGATTTGGATCACTCGTTCCTCGATAAGAAGAAATGGTGGGAGGAACGAATTTTCTTAGAAACTCAGCTTTTAAGATCCTTTCTGTGAATGGAGTTTTACTCGGGGCGAATCCCCAATCATTCTCATCCTCGTTTCTTTGCATGCTTTCCTTCATTATCTGTCGAACCATGCTAGAGAGATATTCCTCATTGTTTAGAGATTTCGCAGAATAGACCTCGGCCATCTTTTCGGAGGTTGGACCAGATAAATGCTCACGGAGAACTGGTGACGGCCTGGATCCTTCAGCCTGGAGGGGTTCCCCTTCAGCAGCACCTGATCCCCCTTGAGGAATATTTCTCCCTTCGGAATTGGGAGCAGCATTAGCAAAGTTTTCCTCATTACTTACTGGTCTTTGATTAGCCCCAAATAGAGCATTCAGCTTTTCCATCATTAGATTATTTTGAGTTTCAATCTGCTGGTATAGTCCGGATACAGCAGCATCTAACTCTTGTCGCGTCACACCGACGCTTGGAGCTGCCTGATTTGGAGAAAGAGAAGTGGCAGTATTGTCACGGTCATCATCAGTTCTGACAGACTTTCGTTTCCTTCCAGGAGCCATTATGTCTGATAGACTTCTGGTTTTGTTGGAAATTCTTTCAGCAAACTTCTGTGAAGCAATGGTGAGTAGTAACCTGAGTTGGGTTCTCAGTGAAAGCACCAAAATGTTAACGCTAAAAAGTGACCGCTAACACCCGATGTGTGTGGTTGAGTTGTGAAAGCACCACCCGCGTGACGGGAACAGAATTTAAGTAGTAAAATAGCAGAAAAAACAATAAAAGACAGCAGTTTATAGTGGTTTGGCTTGAGATTAAGCCTACGTCCACTTTGAATCTCTTTATTACTGAATCCGGTTAGAAATCGATACAAATCTCTGATGAAAACAATACAATTTGATCACAAGAAACAATCTTGACTACTAGCTCAATCTTCGACGATGAAACTCGATGAATCCGTGTTGGATGTAAGGAATTCCTCTCGAAGCTTGTTGTAGCATCTCGAATGTTTGAAGATCTTTGATTGCTGAATGAGTGGAGAGTTCGACAGAGTAACGACGCTTGAAGAAATGAATGGCCAAAAGTCCTCTACTCGTTGGAGTTGGAGCTCTATTTATAGGAGCTGATTTCTGAGCAGAATTTTTGCCCAAGTCTTAGGTCGCGTACGACCTAAGTTAGGTCGTAGGTCGCGAGCGACCTAAGCTAGGTCGCAGTCCTCTTGCGGCTAAAGAAGTCAGCTGATGAAGTCTTAGTAAATCTTGCCAAGTCTTAGGTCGCAGGCGAGTTAGGAATAGATGTGGGAGCTTTAGGTCGTTGAAGTCTTAGCTCGTTTGCCTCTTAGGTCGTAGGTCGCTGAGCTGCTTTAATAGTTAGGTCGCGCAGTCTGTTAGCTCGCTAATCACCTTAGGTCGTTAAGTCCCTTAGGTCGCTAACTGCCTTAGGTCGTTAAGTCCCTTAGGTCGCTAACTCTCTTAGGTCGTTAAGTCCCTTAGGTCGCTAGCTACCTTAGGTCGTTAAGTCCCTTAGGTCGCTAACTGCCTTAGGTCGTTAAGTCCGTTAGGTCTTAGGTCGTTAGCTTCTATAGGTCGCAAGCTTTTCCTGTAGTTAGGTCGTGCAGTTTTAGGTCGCTTGAAAATAAGAGTTAACACGTACAAACACACACAAACACACACATACAAACACACGCACACATAGATACACACACAATGTATGCACTTAAGTACTAACACACACACACACACACACATATATATATATATATATAGGTGTGTGTGTGTGTGTGCGTATTTATTAGTACTTATATGCATACATTGTGTGTGTATCTATGTGTGCGTGTGTTTGTATGTGTGTGTTTGTATTTCGTTACGTATAAAGTGTTCCTCTATGTACATTATTTATATTTCTTTTTTTCTTTTAAGTTGCTTGATTTTTGGTGCTTGGACTATGTTTTCATTTGAGACATCTCTTTGAACTCTCATAACAAATTTATATGTGGATAATATGAATTTTCAAATATATTTTAGATTTTAGATTTAATTTTCGATTCATTACAAATTTCAGATGATCATCTTGATAGATGGATTATCGTTTAGACAAATGTCCTAAGCACATAACGATAGAATTAAGAATAAGATGACACTTATTGAGATTAATAGAAAACAAGGATTAAAATTAATGAAGAATATGTTTTGTAATATTTTAAAATTTGATAAATTTGTTGATCCCTTGTTTGTCTATGTAATAAATAAATGATTATCAAAATCATTTCAACTATACGTTGTGATGCAACATTTTTTCAGTCAATCATATTTCTACACCCAAATAAGTTAATTTTTGGTGAAATCGTATGAAAACTTGTAAAACACAAATAGTTTAGCATGGTTTAATCAAGTAAGGAAGTCATAAAATATATAACAAATTTTGATTGAAAAATTATATAGTAGGCTGATTACATGAACATTTATTATTTTAAAAATAGTATAGTTTTAATGTTGCACATATTGTTGTGGATATGGTATGAGGGTAAGATATGAATATGTTGGGCAATATGAAGGAGTTGGAGCAGATGGATAGGAAAGTGGATATTTTTGAGTAGCTGATTGAATTGGAGTTTAACATTGTAGGTAAGGAGGTTGCGGAGATGGATGTTGATATGTTGTGTGGAGTGGAGATGGAGATTTTGGACTACATGGGGAAGGGGAGTGGATGGATATGGAGGTGGATATGTGTTAGTAGTTGATTGAGATAAAATTGGGCATGGTTAGGAAAGAGGCAATAGAGACGGATGTTGATACTGCAATATTTGTTATAGAGATGTAGATGTGTATACTGGAGGACAAGGCGATGTATATGGTAGTGGATACGGTGGACTATGCAATGATAAAGTCATTCTAAGTACATTACGTTAACAAACACTTGTTTGAAATTTATAAAATTATTAAATTTTTTCTAATCTTCATTTGCATCTGATTTTGGAAATGATAAAGAAAATGAAGAGTCCTATAGACTTATAATGTTTCCTGAAGTGTCTTACTTAAGGGACTGATACTTTGGTGAGTGAACCGACACGAACCTTTTGGTCAAGTAGTAAAGAAAATCATACTTTCCAGATAGGATTTCTACAACATGGAAAGTTTTGTTTTCTTTGCTACTTTAATCAGTGGGCTGGCATTGGTACACTTAGCCGTGCATTGGAAACTCAAGTGATTTACTTTAGGGATCAATCTGAGCTTCCAGAACTCTTTATTTTCTATCATTTTCAAGGTCAAATGTAATAAAGATTAAAAATAAGTATAGAAGTTTCTGAAACTTGGATATGTGTTTGTTACCAAAGCATAATTAGCATGAATCCAACATTGGACAATTTATCGTGTTCACTTCTATACATATCACCTCCTCATCAACCATATAAATTCTATCTCCATATCAATTATCATTATATAAACCTCAATCACCAAAACCTCAAACTCTCAATGTACAAATCTATCTCAATCATTTACTCCAACATACCCACCTACATATTCATCCACTCTCCCTCCTCTATATAGTCCAATACTCCATCTCCTCTCCACGCACCATATCAAATCCATCTCCAGGACCACCTCCACAATATACCTCTATTTCAATATATGCCCTCTAAATATCCAACATCATATCCATCCACATCCCCAACTCAATATGGCCAACATATCTATCTCCTTCCTTGACACCATATCCACAACAACATGTGCAATATAACAACTTTATTATTTTAATTGATATATTACCTCATCATCAACCTATAAGATATATTTCCCTTAAAAATTAGTAGTATAACTCATAATTTCAATATTATGATTGACCATACTAGATTATTAAAGTTTTATCGAATTATTGTTTGGTTTAACCAACCATTAACTAATCATTATAACATTGTTGGATGCAATAATGTGATTGACTAACAAAATGCTATATGAAAACTTATACTCGAAATGATAGCTACAATCATTTATTTACTACACACACAAACAAGGAATCAACAAGCTAACTAAATTATTAAAATATTACTAAACATATTCTTAAATAATTCTAATCTTCCTTAGTTATTTATCCCAACATCTGTCTTGGTGATGTTCGGTAAATTTGTGCGTATGTATATGAAAAGTATGGTTTAACTATTATCCGTCTATTTGGATAATCATCTAAAATCTGTTGTGCATGGAAAATTAATATTCAATTTAATAATTCATATTTTCCGCATATGAATTTCTTAAATGAGTACAAATGGATATCTCAAATGAACCTAAAGTCCATTCACTAAAAATCTAGCCAACGTAAAAGAGAAAAAAATATACAATGTACATAAAGGGGCACTATATATGTATTTGAGTATATTTGAGATTTTTACCACATTGTGATGTTTTGAGCATGGTTAACAAATTTGAAGGCAAACTAAGGAAGCTAAACATATGTGGATTATTTTCAATATTATTTCATTAACTCCACAAATATATTAGAAATGTATCTTAGACATATTATTTTGGAGTCCTATCACATAGGAAGAAAAACATCAAATAAACTTCCTTGCTTCAAAATTTATACTTCAAAAATTATTATAGTCACACATCATGCAATGATAAGAACTATCTATTATACTAACAAACAAAAGCAGAAGTATTTGGTAAAACTCAATAACTCTATGTATACCGTCATGTAATAGCAATAAAAAGTGATTACTCATTCAAATGATAGCATATGGTGATCGTCTATGAATTGGTAGGTCTATAAGAATAATAATCAAGTCATGAACATGTAATAGGCGTTATACTTTTATGTCCAATGTAGTATGTTATTCTTTCATAATTTATGACTGGAATATTCAATTTATACACCAAAATCACTTAACATACACCATTATTTTATTAAGAAAATCTATGACTAAGTTACTCTCCTTATTAGCGGCAATTTTTAGTCTTTTTCTTATAATCCATCACAAAAAATAATGATATGATTAAATCTATTTATATATTTAAACCAAATTAAGCAACAAAACAACATTTTTAGATAAATGAAATCATCATTCAAGAATAAGTCTCATATGCAAAGTTTCTACAACATTGCTCATGAATATTCTATTGCTTAAGTAATAAATCTCGTTTATATATAAATCATGTCTTACCAAAAAGAAATAATGTAAATCCAACAAAAATCTCAATTGAACTATATAGATCTCATGTCCAACAAAATCAAATAACAAATTTCTTCTATTTAGACATTTTAAAATATTATTTGTGCAAAAAATATTAATTTAAAATAACAAATCTCATTTATATAAATATAAATCAAACTATCTAAAAAGGATACATAAGTACTCACCTCAAATGAAGAATAACCGAGCCATTTTTTGATTAAATGAAGAATGGCGTTTTTCCTTCCATCACCATCCAAATCGCTTCAAAAATCTAGTTGTATACATTATTGAATGAAAACCTAGCCTCATTTTTTTATTGAATTACCGCTTCCTCTTGTAGATTTAACATTGTAATGACTGAACTGATAATCTCAATGGTTTTAGTATGAGTACCAATAAGAATATAATATTATAAGGAATAAACCTCCTTTTCATTTTCTAAATAAAACTTTTTAGCTTTGCAATAGTTAAACAAGAGGTGGAAGCTATGATTAGACTGATGTTTTGATGAAGGTCTCAAAGTGATAAGAAATAATAATGAATATATAGGGATAAGAAGGTAGAGGGTGAGAAGAAATTATGTAGTGGCTCCAAAAGTTGACTTTCTCTCTCCTCAACCTTCTTTATTTATTTTCAAGTGCCCCCGTAAGGGGAAGGGCAGAGTAAATTTAAATTTACCATGTAAAAAGGGTAACAAATGAACATGTTTTTAACTTGTTCCAAAGTTTCCTTTTAAAAGAAGAGAACCGAATTCCAGTACCTACGTGAAATTAATCTCCCAAAATAAAAATATTAATTTCTCTCTGTGTCAATAAATGCGCGTTATTAATTGTTAATAAATATAATTAGTTTCTAGTAATATATGAAACTAATATACACACAAATTATACATATAAATTCAACAATCAAGTTAGAAGGATTATGTTTTTCGTATTGTGTGTATATTATACACATAGCTCATATATATCCATAATTTATATATTTCTACTCATTGCACAATTACGAAATAGGTAGGGGAAGGATAGAGGAAATTTAAAATTACCATATAAAAAAGGTAACAAATGAATGGATTTTTAATTTATTTGGACGTAACCTTTTAAATGTAGAAGATTAATTTCCAATATCCACATGAAATAAATTTCCCGAAATAAAAGGATTAATTTTATCACTATGTCAATGAATGCACTTTTAGTTGCTAATAAACATAATTAGTTTTGCATAATATATGGAAATAAATACAAACAGCTTATATATATATATATATATATATAACAACTCAACTGTCATATTGCAAGGAGTATATTCATCTTATTGTATACATACGTAAATAATTTGTATATCCACAATTTATATATTTTAACTTTCGCAAAGTTACCAAATTTATATATTTTACATTAGATTAGTTGCATATGTGTTTGTGTGTGTGTATACATTTTCACTATACAATTTAGTCTACCTTTTCTCCTTATCTTTCTGACAGGAAAAATAAAATATTATTTTGCACAACCAAACCGTATTATAGTGGTCATACCACTTTTACAACAATCATTTCAGAGGTGATGTGAAGGCACCTCAGCGGCTGCACAACTTTGTTTAAAACACATGCTTACATTGTTGGATGATTTCCAACACTATTATAAACACAATGACATGTGTTAATACACAATGAAATACAAGTGACACTCCCCATAATCTCGACCAAAAAGATCACTATACATTGAATGAAAAACCGAGCTTGCTTTCACAAGTAGATCATTTAGGATTCCTATTACAACCAAAATATTCCCCAAATGTGCAAAGGCAATGTGTCACAAAAAAGAAATGTTCCAACTGAAAACATGTAGCATAAGCTGACCAATTCTTCAAAAGGCACAAGTAGGAACTAACAAGTCACCAAGCAACCATTTACCCATACTAGCCATAATCCTCTACTTTGCCTGTTTGGAATGACGCTAACAACATAAGGCAGCATCACTTGGGACTTATATCCACATGGATAGATAAATATATTTCTCTAAATGGACACATACCTTCATGTAAGTTTCCAAAAGAAGGTTAAAATGTTTTGTTGGACCGATGACCACTCTAATTCAAGTCAACTCTTTAAACCAACTATGGTAAACGAGTATATACTTTCAAAATTAGAACACTGACAATCAATAATTAGAGGTGTATATCTCAAATAAATATCTACTAAACAAGAACACCTAGTATAACGAAGTCGTAGTTCAAACCGATCATCTCAAAAAAATATACGCAACGGTTATGAACACAAAACCTAATAAAACATTCAATCAAAATCTATCATAGTTGATTTAATATTGACGCAGCGGATAATTCAAAACAATGTAGATCTGTGAAAGTAGTAGTCGATGGATTGATGAATGCTGAATTGCCCGAATT
Organism: Allium fistulosum; assembly: GCA_030737815.1. Taxonomy (NCBI): domain Eukaryota; kingdom Viridiplantae; phylum Streptophyta; class Magnoliopsida; order Asparagales; family Amaryllidaceae; genus Allium; species Allium fistulosum. The sequence continues at coordinate 413,525,089 of CM060907.1, read as the reverse complement.
CGTTGATCCGAAGATGCCGAACTCTAGCTATCTCGAACTCGTTGATCGCGCACGATACCGGGTTCAAAGATCTTCAATTCTTCAAGCGTTGATCAAGCGCACTTGATTCCGCGAATCGGCTTCTACAATCGTTGAATCGAGCGCACTCGATTAACCGAAAGAGGAGATAGGAGATTACACTCAACTACCAATTTGAATGAAAGCACAAAGCAATCAAAAGAGAATTTTATTCAAAAATCAACAACCTTTACAAATGACTCACACTTGCTATTTATAGCTTTACAACTCAACACGCAAAAGTTCAAAAAAATACAAGTACTTAGGTCGGAAACGACCTACGACCTAACTTGGCACGACCTAGAACAGGTGCGACTTAGCATAGGTCGGCAGCGACCTAACAACAATAGTTACAACTCGTTACAACCTTCAGCGACTTAACAACTTAGACAAAATACAACAGAAAATACAAGTACTTAGGTCGAGAGCGACCTACGACCTATAATGATTCGACTTAAGAATGTACGCGACTTAGCATAGGTCGGCAGCGACCTAACAACAGTTTCTTCACAGCTTTAAGAATCAACGGTTCAGATGGACGCGGCATCAAGATCTTCGGTTACAAGTTTCTACGACTTAAAACCTTAGCGGTATTCCAAATCAACGTTTAAAGAGAATCAAGGGCAGAGGTTAACTCGGCAGACACATCAACGGCATCCCGTGCTTCGCGACCTAAAACATGCGCATCCCATATCAGCGACCTAAGATCAACGGTAGAAATTAACTCGGCAGTTGAATCAACAGCATCCAGTGTTTCGCGACTTAAAGCATGACTCGTTAGGTCGTTCAGACGACTCAAAGGACTTGTTAACTCGCAGAAATTTTCCTTGAGTCGTTGCCGAGTCACACTAGGTCGTTGATACGACTCTAAGACTTCATTAGGTCGCGAACATCCTTCCATAGGTCGGTTCCGACCTAGAACTTCATTCTCCCAACATTGCTCACCCAACTTTAACTCGGTGGTATTCTTTTTAGGTCGGTTTCGACTTATCAACTTGTTAGGTCGTATGCGACTTAATACTTCACCAAATTGGCCTGTGCAACCACCTTCTTCGGCATCACTTGTTCCCTCCTCTAACTCCTTAGGTCGTGAACGACCTACACTCGCCTTAGGTCGTGAGCGACCTAATCCTTTAACTTTCTGCACTGCATCATCCTCCCCTGGTTGAGAGAAATTCGACCTCGAATTCGCACACTCTTCATCCCCAACAAACTCTTCCCCATGATATGGTACAAGATGTTTAACATTGAATACGTCAGATGTATACACATCATCTGGCAGCTTCAGTTTATAAGCATTTTCATTGATTCGTTTCACAACTTCCACCGGACCAATTTTCCTGGCTTTCAACTTGTTGTACGCGCCCACTGGAAAACGATCTTTTGTTAACACTGCATAAACCATATCTCCTTCATTAAACTCAACTTTTCGTCGTTTCAAATCTGCAGCTTGTTTATATTTCTCATTTGCTTTCTCTAATCGTTCTTGAACGATTTTATGACACTCCGTCAGCCCTTCAACAAAATCAGCAGCTTTCTTAATTGTCCCCTTCGAGTGTGGTATCATCGTTAAATCTAACGGTCCCTTCGGTAAACTTGAATAAACAATCTGGAACGGACTGAACCCCGTACTTCGATTCACAGCATGATTATGGGCAAATTCTGCCTGACATAACTTCACATCCCAACTCTTCAGATTATCTTGAACAAGACACCTCAACAAGTTCCCCAATGATCTGTTTACAACCTCGGTCTGTCCATCCGTTTGCGGGTGATAAGCACTACTAAATTTCAGCTTCGTTCCCACCAGTTTCCACAAACTCAACCAAAAGTGACTCAGAAATCGAGTATCTCTATCCGACACAATAGATTCTGGCAATCCATGAAGTCTATAGATCTCCCTGAAAAACAACTGGGCTACATGAACAGCATCCGCCGTCTTCTTACAAGCAATGAAATGTGCCATTTTCGAAAATCTGTCAACCACCACATAAATGGAATCATTACCACGCTGTGTTCTCGGCAACCCCAACACAAAGTCCATACTCACATCAACCCATGGTTTAGTTGGTACTGGTAACGGCATATACAAACCTGCATTAGTCGCAGTTCCTTTCGAAACTTGACAGATATGGCATCTCTCAACAAATCTCTCCACTTCTTTCCTCATCGATGGCCAAAAGTAGGATTGTGAAATTAATTGTAAGGTACGGTCTCTTCCAACATGCCCTTCTTCGTGTAACTCCTTGATAATCTTCATTCTCAGACTACCCTCCGGTATGCACAATCGACTTCCTTTAAAAAGAAAACCATCTACCATCAAGAACTCATCCGTCTTTCCCTCCTTAACTTTATCAACAAACTTCATGAAGTAAGGATCTTCAACAAATAATTCCGGCAACATTTCAAACCCCATCACTTCAACTTTCAGTGTAGTCAACAAATGACTCCTCCTACTCAAAGCATCAGCCACTCGATTTGTCACCCCTGACTTGTGTTTCACAACAAAAGTAAACTGTTGCAGATATGCAATCCACGATGCATGTCTCGCTGAAATCTTGTCTTGCCCTTGCAAATGCTTCAATGCTTCATGATCAGTATACAGAACAAACTCTTTCTGGAATAGATAGTGTCTCCAGTGTTTGATAGATTGTACAACAGCATAAAATTCCACATCATATGTACTGTATCGCATCTTCGCTCCTGACAACTTCTCACTAAAATATGCAATAGGACGCCCCTTCTGACTCAACACCCCTCCAATCCCAACCTTGGATGCATCAGTATGTAGTTCAAACACTAGCTGAAAATCAGGTAATACTAGGATTGGTGCAGACGTCAGCAATTCCTTGATCTTCCCAAAAGCACTCCCTGCTTCCTCTGTCCATGCAAACTGTTTGCCTTTCATACAATCTGTAACAGGCGCCATCACACTACTAAAGTGTGGTATAAACCTTCGATAGAATGAAGCCAACCCGTGAAAACTACGAACTTCCGTTATCGTCTTGGGTTGCGGCCAATTTCTGATCGCCTCAACTTTACTTTGGTCAACCTGTATTCCTTTCTCTGAAACAACATACCCCAGAAATAAAACACTGTGCGTCATGAACACGCATTTCTTCGTAGCAGCATAAAATTGTTCTTGTCTCAGTACCATCAGCACTTCTCTAAGATGATTCAGATGTTCCTCTGAACTCCCACTGTAAATAAGAATATCATCGAAATATACCACCACGAATTTTCCAATGAATGGTCGAAAAATCTGATTCATCACCCTCATGAACGTACTTGGTGCATTGGATAAACCAAATGGCATGACCAACCACTCGTATAGACCCTCCCTGGTTTTAAAAGCAGTCTTCCATTCATCGCCTGGTCTGATACGAATTTGATGATATCCGCTCTTCAAATCAATCTTCGAAAAGATAATAGCTCCACTTATTTGATCTAACAAGTCATCCAACCTCGGCATCGGAAATCTATATCTCACAGTAATCTTGTTCAATGCTCGGCTGTCAGTGCACATTCTCCATGTCCCATCCTTCTTGGGTACCAATAAAGCTGGTACAGCACAAGGACTCAGACTCTCCTGCACACGCCCCTGCTCAAGCAATTCCTCAACCTGCCTCCGCAATTCTTCATGTTCCTTCGGACTCATTCGATAATGTGGTCTGTGTGGCAACACAGCACCTGGAACAAGATCTATCTGATGTTGTATATCCCTCAACGGTGGCAACTCCGTTGGTAACTCCTCTGGAAATACATCGTCAAATTCTTTCAAAACTGGTTTAACTTCTTCTGGAATTTCAACCTCTTCACTGCTCTCACGCCCAATCAACAAGAATACTTCCGGCTCTTCTTCAACTTCTTTAACAAACTCCTTCAAAGTCAATAAAGTTTTCAGCTCTTCGATTTCTTCGGACTTACTTTCTTCTTGTGATCTCTTCTTTGGAACTAAGATAATCTTCGTGCCTTTAAACATAAAACTGTAGCTATTGGTCCGACCGTCATGTTGTACTGCTCGATCATACTGCCATGGTCTTCCCAATAATAAATGACAAACATCCATCTCTACTACATCACACCATATTTCATCTTTGTATTTCTTCCCAATAGAGAATGGTACACGAACTCGTCTATCCACTTTCACTTCTCCTCCTTTTCTCAACCATGCTAACTTGTATGGACTCGGATGTTTCTCTGTCTTTAATTTCAACTTCGTCACAGCTTCGGTTGAAATAATATTATCACAGCTTCCTGCGTCAATTACAAACTTACACACCTTCCCCAGAATAGTACATGTTGACTGAAAGATATTACTCCTCAACCAACTAGCTTCTTCCTGCTTCGGTGTTAAACACGATCTCCTCAGCATTAGGTTACAACCTTCGTCTCCTGACGCAATATCCTGCTCATCCTCCTCAGCTGGATTAGAACAATCTTCATCAACATCCTCATCGTCAACTTCTGCAATCATGGTTCTCTTCTTTGGTTTTGGACACTCACTGCTTTTATGACCCACTTCCTGACAATTGTAACATTTGAAACCATTGTTAACCCTTGTCTTCTCAGCCTCCTTCACCACTGGTCTACTGATAGGTTTAGAAACATTAGAATTTCCTCCAACACCCTTCGCTTGATTGTTAGAATTAGTAAACACACCACCTCCTCGTCTCCCTTGTTTTTCCCAAGCCAACGCTTTCTGATGTGCTTCCGCTACAGATCTTGGATCGAACATATTGACCATATCCTGAATCTGCATTCTCAATCCTCCAATGAACCTAGATGTCAGCTGCTCTTCTGTTTCCATAATATCATTCCTCGCAATCAGTTGGTAAAATTCATCAGCATAGTCATTAACTGTCTTTGTGCCCTGCCTCAAGTTTTGCAAACGTTGATACATCAAAGATTGATAATTGTAAGGTAAGAACGTTGCTTTCATTAACTTCTTCATCTTCTCCCAAGACTCAATTTTTGACTTCCCCATTCGTTCACGTGTAAGCTTGGTCTGCTGCCACCATGCCAAAGCTCTACCCCTCAGCCTTGTAGCAACCAACTTTACTCTACGATGTTCTGGTACTTCTTTAAAGTCAAAAATCTCCTCAACATTAGCCATCCAATCTAGAAACTCCTCCGCTTGCATACCACCCTTGAATTCAGGAATTTCAGTCTTCATCCCCGACTCCCATTTGTGATCATACTCAGAATAGTTTCTGCCTTGACCTCTTCCTTGAACACTACCACCATCATACTCCTCTTCAAAATCAGATGCATAACGATGTCGATTCTGACCACCAACATCTCTACTACCATTACGCCTTCCACCATCATCCCTTCTATCTACGTTCCTCCGTTCTCGATCATTCACGTTTCTCCCACGCCCTTGATCATTTTCAACACTTCGGTCACGATTAGAATGTGGTGAGACTCTACTACCTCCATGATTAGATTCTGGTGAAACCCTTCTCCGATTTTGATTCATCTCCGTCATAAGCTTCTCTAATCGGCCAATTCCTTCATTAAGCTTCTCGCTAAAATTCTCATTGATTCTTTGCTCCATCTCATCAGCCTCTTCTCTTCGATATAAAGCTTCTACGTTTTGGTGGCGATTAGCTCTTCTTGGCGGCATACTTGAAAACTTCACAAATTCTCAAACACTTCAAATTCAAACACTTTCCGGATTTTGATCCAAAATGAAACGGATCGAAAACTTCCACTTTGTAGCAAATCGCGATGAACACGATGGACAAAGTTTCGGCCTCCAATGCAAATTTTGATCAAACAACTTCGAACAAGATGAACTCTTCTTCCTCTCGGCCACGGCTTTACACTTCAAGCACTCGGCTTCTCTTCAAACTTCAAAAGTCTTCAAATGATTAGGCTCCTAGTCTCGATCTAGCTATGATTGGCTAGAACAGGCTCTGATACCAAAAACTGACGCAGCGGATAATTCAAAACAATGTAGATCTGTGAAAGTAGTAGTCGATGGATTGATGAATGCTGAATTGCCCGAATTCGTTGATCCGAAGATGCCGAACTCTAGCTATCTCGAACTCGTTGATCGCGCACGATACCGGGTTCAAAGATCTTCAATTCTTCAAGCGTTGATCAAGCGCACTTGATTCCGCGAATCGGCTTCTACAATCGTTGAATCGAGCGCACTCGATTAACCGAAAGAGGAGATAGGAGATTACACTCAACTACCAATTTGAATGAAAGCACAAAGCAATCAAAAGAGAATTTTATTCAAAAATCAACAACCTTTACAAATGACTCACACTTGCTATTTATAGCTTTACAACTCAACACGCAAAAGTTCAAAAAAATACAAGTACTTAGGTCGGAAACGACCTACGACCTAACTTGGCACGACCTAGAACAGGTGCGACTTAGCATAGGTCGGCAGCGACCTAACAACAATAGTTACAACTCGTTACAACCTTCAGCGACTTAACAACTTAGACAAAATACAACAGAAAATACAAGTACTTAGGTCGAGAGCGACCTACGACCTATAATGATTCGACTTAAGAATGTACGCGACTTAGCATAGGTCGGCAGCGACCTAACAACAGTTTCTTCACAGCTTTAAGAATCAACGGTTCAGATGGACGCGGCATCAAGATCTTCGGTTACAAGTTTCTACGACTTAAAACCTTAGCGGTATTCCAAATCAACGTTTAAAGAGAATCAAGGGCAGAGGTTAACTCGGCAGACACATCAACGGCATCCCGTGCTTCGCGACCTAAAACATGCGCATCCCATATCAGCGACCTAAGATCAACGGTAGAAATTAACTCGGCAGTTGAATCAACAGCATCCAGTGTTTCGCGACTTAAAGCATGACTCGTTAGGTCGTTCAGACGACTCAAAGGACTTGTTAACTCGCAGAAATTTTCCTTGAGTCGTTGCCGAGTCACACTAGGTCGTTGATACGACTCTAAGACTTCATTAGGTCGCGAACATCCTTCCATAGGTCGGTTCCGACCTAGAACTTCATTCTCCCAACATTGCTCACCCAACTTTAACTCGGTGGTATTCTTTTTAGGTCGGTTTCGACTTATCAACTTGTTAGGTCGTATGCGACTTAATACTTCACCAAATTGGCCTGTGCAACCACCTTCTTCGGCATCACTTGTTCCCTCCTCTAACTCCTTAGGTCGTGAACGACCTACACTCGCCTTAGGTCGTGAGCGACCTAATCCTTTAACTTTCTGCACTGCATCAAATATTGATTGTGTAGAATTTATGGGTTGCTACATTCTTCCCCCATAAAAGAGTTGCATCCATACAATTTACCTAAAGAACATACCATCAACCTAGTACACAAAATATCATACTTTGTCATATTCTTGAGCATCCGACCGATGCACAAAGTATAAAAGAATATACCAATCATAGGCTTATGATTTTTACAGTACCACAGAACCACTACACAACACAACCATCTATATTAAATTAAGCTAGTTCATATTCACAATAAGAAATAAAACTATTCCTGCATGCATACTAAGTGCATTTCTATCATTATACAAATCTATAACATTTCTAACAATATCATTCTACCAATTATATAAAATGGATATGCATGAAATATTAGCATTCCCCACTACCGTCAATTTGTTTTAAAATATTAACACACCCTACTAAAATAAACAACTTAATATGCGTGAAATATTAGCATACCCAGCTCCTGCTAAAGTACTTTACAATATTTACATGCCATCAAGCTTATTTATAAAGTTCTTTGTATCGATGTTTATTCAAAACAACCATCAACTTCTGGACTACTCTATACGTACACATGTTTATATCGTTCCCAGCATATACATCACTTCCACTTATACTAGTCCTTTGGGGTTTTGGTTCAACGTGTTTACAACACAAACATTTAAACTACTAATTCAGTTATCTTATTAAACATTCAAATGTCTAGTTTTCTAAATTTTAAATTACAAATTTTCTATGTTTTATTATACACTTCAAAACATCTATTTAGTTATATATTTCCACTTTCCATCATTTTACAAACATGCACGTGCATCCATTTAATTATCAGTTCTATTTACATCCTAAGATGTGTTATTCAAGCATAACATACACTTTCATATTTAGTATGTTTTCTCCTTGCTATACTCTTACACAGTTCATACTAAATACATAATTAAAATATTATTTCTTTCCTTTTCATATTCTATTCCTCTTATCATTCCTTGCCCCTTTATTATGCTGTTTGTTCGGTTGTAATGACCAATTTTACTTCCTAATAATCTCAATACAGGTCTTAAGTTTTTGCGTCTACCACATCATCAATATTTTTTATTAAGGCAACGTACTCAACTTCAGACATTATCAGTGAATTAAAAACATATTCGTCCTTCGATATCTTATTTAACAATTCTTGTATACTTATATAACAAATAACTTCTTATGAACCACTACGTACTTTAAATTATTTATAAGGTAAAAAATCATTAACAACCCTTTACAATTCAATAGAATATATATAGCCAGTCATGTAAAATATTTATAATTAAACTTAAGATTTTATTTACTAACTTATTCAACTTGGGAAAATTAATGGTAAATTTTTTTATTCCTTTGAGTGTAAAATTTCGATTTACTAACATATACGTTATTGTAGTTTTGGGAAAGTGACATTCCAGACGTCAAATTTACTTATTACTTCAATTTATAAATTCATTGGGGAAATTTCATGTTAGTGTAAAATTTCAAACTTGTGATTTTATATATGTCATGAATCTTCATATTAGTTATTCATATTTAATTGCCTTTTTAGCAAAAATTTTAAAACATTGCCAATTAAATTCCTAGCCAAATTCTTCAATAATTTATTTTTCATAAGCGAATATCAATTTTTATACTCTTTAGTAGTATAACTAAATACCCACCCATATACGCTTTGCTCGATCAATGGAGAGCGTATGATGAATTTTTAATTTTTTTGTTAATATATCTTAAATTAAGAAACATGAATACTTTACAAAAGTTGGGTAAGTTTTTTGCTACCGACGTCATCTTAAATTCGACCTCTTATTTATTCTTGTTTGTAACGATCAAGAAATTCGAACACTTTATCTTCGAATATTAAAACTTTTGAAATTTATTTAAGTGTTATAAATATGATTTTATATCTATGATAGACATTATTTAATTAATGAATAATGAGAAGAAACTTTTTTTTGAATATTGTTTACAAAGAGATATTCTTTGATGAAAATTCAATAATATGACCAAAAATCTGTTTATCGGTAAACAGCTTTTTGATCGATATATGTTAATTGAATTCTTGAGCACTTGTCCAATGATCAAATAAATACATTAGAGAATAATTAACACATAGACACCTCTTAATAAAGCATGGATCCTAAAAACATCTATTAGAATAAGAGATATCATCATGAGAGGGTTATAAGTGTAATTAGCATAAAGCAGGTGTGATGTAAAGGAGAAGTGATGAGTGGTGAGTCTTCTATGGTATAGTAGGGGAGGGGGTAAGAGAAAGGCTAAGAAACACCATTCTTGTGCCTATATAAGGAGAGGCATACCGTAGATAATAAATCAAAAATTCACAATGAAAATAGAAGTTATTTTCAGGACTTCTTCTTTAATGTCCAAAAGAAAATAATTGCAAATGTTATTCAAATCAACTCAAATTTGGAATAAAGCCTTAATGGGATATTATAACACCATCCACCTAGTTATAGGTTGAAAAATTTATGCACATCTCCTCCTATTCTAAAAGGCCATGACCAATTAAGTGGGAGGGAAGGCAAAAGGTAAGTGAAACAAGGAGTAGGAAGGAAGAAGAAGGTGGTTGCAAGGTTGGGTTTGGTCTTGTTTGCTTGGATCTTCCTTGTTTTTGAGGTAAAAGATGAGTAAACCCACCTCTTTGAATAGAAAATATAACCCATATTGTTTGGGCTTAATTGTGTTTATGTTGTTGAATTGTTATTGACATTGTTAAAAACATTAATTTGATTCTTGTTTTGAAAACAAGATGCATATGTGATCCAATCTATGTTCTTGGAATGGACATCAACCAACATATATGACTTGTGACAAGAGCCTGGAAGAAAGAACATGGGTTATAGATGGACTTTGGTTTAGATTAGACTCGGATTTGACCGTGCACTTATAGCGGTAGTTGTTATGGATGCACTTTGTGAATTGCCTTACTTTAGGCGATTTCTATGTAACTTTGTAGAGAGAACTGTAGTTGTTTCTCACCATATTTATAATATTTTGATTGTGTTTTTATTGCTATAAATAGCTTGGATGGGAAAAAGTTAAGTAAAATCTCAAAATTTGGCCAAAACATCACTTGTGCAAAACTGTCCCATTTAGCCATGTTCTTGGACTTAAAGGACGGAAAACATACTTAAATTTAATTATTTTGTTTCATTCTTTTTTCAAGTGTTTTTTAGCTTATATTAAAGTATTTCAAAAGTGGTTTGAGATATTTATGAATTTTTAAGAAGTAGTTAATAATTTCAAAAAAAGGATTTTATAATAAAAACTTGTTTTTCTATGTTTTTAAGGAAACTATAAACTTATTATTTTTATGTAATACTTTGAGTAAATATTTTACTACCTCTTATAAATATTATAAATTATTTAAAAAGCATTTTTAAGTATATATGGTTTTTAAAAAATTTCTTGGTTGTTTTATATCTTTTGACTTGTTTATTTACATATAAAGTTTTGGTAAATAAATTACTCTACACACACACAGATATATATATATATATATATGTTATATCAATTTAAAGGGGTTTTAAAAGTATAAACAAAATTTTTAGCAAGGGGTTAGTTATTGCTTAATGGCCAATTAGTTAATTGTTTAATTAGTTGTTTGAAAAGTAATTTACTATGTTTAATGCTAAAAGCCGACGAAGAAGGCTTATCTACTTCTAAAAGTTAAGATTGATGTTCGAGTAGTGATATAAGCAATAGAGCTTTGACCTATTGGCTTCCCACTTGGTTGAAGAATAGTTATGTTAGAAACGTGATAATCTAGGTGATTTCTTACTAGTTTATGGAAATTAGTAATTAGCTATGCTTTACCCTAAAAGCCAACGACGTAGACTTTTCTATTTGTGAGATTCAAGAATGAAGTGCATAGCTAAGGCTTTGATAAAACTAATGCTCTAACTTATTTGGCTTCATTCTTAGGCAAGGAATAGTTAATTTGGAATGTTGGAAGCACATTAAGTGTATGAAAGCTTATGATATTATAATAATGTCTAGGTTTTAAAATAAATATTTAATTATAGCTAGAAAGGTTACATTAATTACATTCAACAAAATATTTATTATACAACTAAGACCATAAATGCATGTATTGTAAAATGAATTCAATACAATGACAATGTAAGGGACTACTTACCGTACAATACACCTCTAAAGAAAATATATCAAGGCTGCAAACCTATTGCACCTATATGAATCAGGACCGACCTAACCCTTCTTGGATAGTATCGAATTTGATCACCCCGTGTGACGCCCCACCTCTATGCTCATAATAACAAAGAGTATTAAAGGAAATACTGTCTATTATTACGAAGAATAAGGCTGGATAGGAGCGACCATCCGTAATTGGCCTTACACTAATATTGGTTATCTCGATAGGAGTGGTACATACTTTTTGTTTTTCTTCTATTATTTATTTACTCCCATCGACACACCCAATACTAGTATAAAATGAACTACGACGGTTCATAATAGTTTAGGACATTAGATATAACAATAACACAGATAATATAAATGCGGAACACAGATAAAAACAAAAGTCTCATATATATATATATCTGATGTCAGTTAATACATAGTTGACACGATACATATGATACAACTACAACTGTCGACTCTAGAAGTTATATATACAAGTACATTATCGACTAATATACATGAATACATATCGTTCTATACAATGACACGACTGCTACAAAATGACACTGATAACTTCAGAAGGTGTGAAAAGTCTTCAAATCCTGAACAGCAACTTAAAGTAGAAAATCTACGACCTGAAATAACTCGGGTCTGACCCGAGTATTACATTCAAAAGAAAATAATACCCAGGTCAGTCTAATTCAAACCAGTTTATTAGTGCATATAGGCAGTAATAATTTAAATAGACGACAGTCACAATAATTCCCGTCTATCCGATTCTTTAAACAAAGAAACCGGATAACGGTCAATATAACACTTAACAGTGTTTAACAAAAATCAACAGATTTAAATCATCAACAGAGATAAATAAACAATTTATCAAATCGACTAAACCAATTTAAAACTATCAAATCTGATAGGGCTGCAGTACACGCACGCGTGTACTGCCTCGCCACTAACATACAAAATGCACAAACGATCAACGGAAATTCACGAAACGCGCATAAGGTCAAACCCAAACCAAAAATCGAGTTCAACTCAAGTGCAACACAAATAGAGTCATAACATGTGCACAAGGTTAAACCCGAGTTTTTAGAAACTGGATTCAACACAGGTGCAATATCAAAAGACCACATGGTCGGTACAAACTAGCTCAAAGCATCAATATCATAAATAATGCACTGCTACAACTAAATGCAAACCAGATTCAAGTTCAAGCTATGCAACTGTAGCTCAAAGCAAGTGTATCACTAGACCAACAGCAAGTACTCAGCAACAAAGTCTATGGCGCCGGCATATGAACAACTAGATAATCAGGTTTCAAGTCAGAAGTACAAAATGGCCACTCAAGTACAACATGCATGAAGCTACCAGACAAGACAACAAGAACGAAACTGATTACAAAGGCTTAAAGACACAAATGACATGCACATGTCAACAAGTCAAGGGATGCACCAGTGAAACAAGGATGCACCAGCGAAACTGCACACATACAACTTGACTGGAAGTACCAACTACTAAATGCACCAATGACCATCAATGAATATGAAGACCACAAAAAGGCAAGTTCACATGGAGACAACTGCTCAAATCAAACTACAACAAATCAAGTCCATGAAGCACAAGTATTAGACTCAGTTCAGGTCAGTGTAGAACCCTGACACAAACCCAGACTCATGAACCTGAACCAAGACATGTCAAAGCAAACCTGTAGCCAAGAATTCCAGACCAGACTACACAATATATCATGCACACAAAGGCAACTGCAACAATGCAAAATACAGACCAAATGTCAGGCTAATTGAATCCAACTCAAGCTACACAACTATATACATGGGCAGACTCAATGCACATCAAGCAATGACTAGACCAACCAGAATGAAGAACAAATGAATCAAGATAGTGAACTGGTCGAAACAAGGAAGCATGACTCAAACCCAGTACTCAAAACATCATTAACATAGTAATACAACTTCAGTGAAGCTGCAGTGACTCGAAGAAATTAATCAACCCAAATCAATAACAATGAACAACAGATAAGTGATGATACACTACAACTAACTACATGTACATGACAGTGTACAGGTCAAACAGAGATCACATGTAACACAAACACTACAACATTGAAACAGGCTGGTAAGCATCTCAAAGCAAGTACAACTGAAGTTCAGAGTAAATCAACAAGAAAAGATGGTCAGAGATGTATGGGTACTCAGAGGCAAAGGGATTACAACAGATAAACTCAAATGGCAGAGAAGATGGTCAGAGACGAAGCTCACAATGTCCAGAAAGCCGAAGTAAACCAAAAACTGAACAAGTCAGACTTCAACAACGTGATGACCAAGTAATTTATCCACACTGTGTTAATGAAGTAATCAAATGATACGACTTTGAATAAATCAGTTAACATCTATAACATCTACACGAAAATCAAGTGACCGAGATGAATTCAAACAACGAATACAATTTGGGTACAGATAAAATTCAAAAGCATCAAATCGCGTCCCAAAACAAGTCAAAATCATCAACAAAGAAAACAAGCGGTCGAAGCACTGAACTAGGAATGAATTTCAGATGTGAGTGAAAAGTCACTCACCTTTATTCGATCGAGAAACTGAAGGCGTGGCACTCGAGAATCAAGCAGAGACAAACCCTAGCATTTCGAACGAACGAACAAGAAATTTCGTGGCCGCCATTATCGCTTCTTTTCTTTTTTTTTCATTCCGCCATTTCTCGTTTAGGGTTTTAGTGAGAAAAATGAGTAAGAACAAAAAGGGGATCGGTGTAAACCCTTATCTCAAAAGATATGGGCTGAAAAATATGAAAAAGGGAACGGCTTAATAATTTCTAAGTCCACAATCCTTTAACTCGTTCTTGTAAAAGAATTTACAACTGATTTTCAAATGAATTTAAACTTGATTCAAATCTGCACTAGCCATTAAAATGATTTAATCGTCACTTATAAACTAACGCGGGAAAACCCGGGTTGTTACAGACTCCCCTCCTTAAAGAAATTGCGTCCACGCAATCATAGGGAATAAATGGATAAAAGATAACAACCAAAAGAGCATGGCAATGACGAATGTATAAGCAAAGCGAGTGTCAGCGAGGAAGTATTAGATAAGAAATCGAAAGGTTCGACTGCTTCAAATCAAAAGAATCAACATCGCGGGAATCAGGGATCCAAATCAGACGACTAACAAAAGCAAGAATAATCGAGTTCCAGCAATTAAAAGAGAAGGAAAACAGAGCAGAAACCCCATACAAAGCACGAATTGAATGTGAGTAAATCAAATTACTCACCTGAATTGCCAGAGAAAAAGACGAAGCTCAAATCTCAAAAATCGCAAATATTTACTTATCTCAAACGATAATCAGAAGACAAATCAAATATCTGGTTATCTCAAACGATAGTCAGAAAACAAATCAACAAATATTTAATTACCACAAATGGTAATCAAATTTCAAATCAATAAATATTCGATTATCACAATCGATAATCAAATTTCAAATTCAACCAATATTCGATTATCACAATCGATAATCAAATTTCCAAATCCAATAAATATTTGATTATCACAATCGATAATCAATTTCAAATTCAACTAATATTTAATTATCTAAAGCGATAATTAAATCTCAAATCAACAAATATTTAATTATCTAAAGCGATAATTAAATTCGAAATCAGCAAATATTTAATTATCTAAAGCGATAATTAAATCTCAAATCAACAATTCTTTAATTATCTAAAGCGATAATTAAATTCGAAATCAGCAAATATTTAATTATCTAAAGCGATAATTAAATCTCAAATCAACAAATATTTAATTATCTAAAGCGATAATTAAATCCGAAATCAGCAAATATTTAATTATCTAAAGCGATAATTAAATCTCAAAGCAACAAATATTTAATTATCTAAAGCGATAATTAAATCCGAAATCAGCAAATATTTAATTATCTAAAGCGATAATTAAATCTCAAAGCAACAAATATTTAATTATCTAAAGCGATAATTAAATCCGAAATCAACAAATATTTAATTATCTAAAGCGATAATTAAATCTCAAATCAACAATTCTTTAATTATCTAAAGCGATAATTAAATATCAAAGCAACAAATATTTAATTATCTAAAGCGATAATTAAATCCGAAATCAGCAAATATTTAATTATCTAAAGCGATAATTAAATCTCAAAGCAACAAATATTTAATTATCTAAAGCGATAATTAAAAACAACAAATATCCGATTATCAAAAACGATAATCAGAACTCATATCAACAATTATCTAATTATCACAAGCGATAATTAGAAACAACAAATATCCGATTATCAAAAACGATAATCAGAACTCATATCAACAATTATCTAATTATCACAAGCGATAATTAGAAACAACAAATATCCGATTATCAAAAACGATAATCAGAACTCATATCAACAAATATCTAATTATCACAAGCGATAATTAGAAACAACAAATATCCGATTATCAAAAACGATAATCAGAACTCATATCAACAATTATCTAATTATCACAAGCGATAATTAGAAACAACAAATATCCGATTATCAAAAACGATAATCAGAACTCATATCAACAAATATCTAATTATCACAAGCGATAATTAGAAACAACAAATATCCGATTATCAAAAACGATAATCAGAACTCATATCAACAAATATCCAATTACCTGCAGATAATTGGAAGCAACAAATATCTAGAAATCAATTAAGAAGACTAGAAAATCAACATAAAAGCTTGGATCGATCCCATCAGATGGCGAGTTTTTAATTCGCCGCACGTGCAACAACATATGGCCGAAGCCTACCAAGTACTCAACATAATTTTGGCGCCCATCAGATTGACCCGAAGGTCCGCAGAGTGACCCGAAGGTCTAGTACTGGTATTTGACCCGAAGGTCCATCATATGACCCGAAGGTCCATCATATGACCCGAAGGTCCATCATATGACCCGAAGGTCCATCATAGTGGCTCGAAAGCACACGAAAGCATCAAATATTTCAATTAACGAGTCCGGAATTAACCGAAATAGCAAACGCACATGTCCCATACCACGTGTTTTACTAAATCGTTTGATTCTCTTCATCGTTTCCTTGAAAGTGTAAAATTCATCAAAATCATCAAAACAACAGATATTCAATTAACGAGTCCGGAATTAACCGAAATAGTAAAAGTGTGGTTCCATACTCCGCACTTTTGCTAAATCGTTTAAATCTCTTCATCGTTTCCTTGAAAGTGCAAAATTGTGTATTTTATAAAAATACATTTCACATTCTCAAACGGACAAGTCCGGAATTAAGCGAATCAGTAAAAGAAAGGGGCCATAGTCCTCGATTTTGCTGAAACGTTTAAATCGCTTCCTCATTCTTTTGAAATCGCAAACTGTAAAATTTTTGAAAACAATTTTATTTATTTTGTAAAAATAACAATTCGCATTCTCAACTGGACAAGTCCGGAGTTAAGCGAATCAGTAAAAGAAAGGGGTCATAATCCTCGATTTTGCTGAATCGTTTAAGTCGCTTTCTCATTCTTTTGAAAACGCAAATCGTTAAAATTTATAAAACAATTTTCATTTTAAAACGATTTTCCAATCACGTGATTAAAACAGCAAATCAGTAACAATTTCGATAAGGAAATTGTACTTCTCAAAATACCGTAAAAACGGTTACAAATCAGCATTGCGGAATAACCGCTTGAAAATCCACTTTTTAAAATTTGGCGGTTACTGAAGCCAAAGCGACAGTAGTTTTTAAACGTCAAAATCTCATCAAAATAATTTACATCAAAATGTAATATCAGTGAATTTTCATTCATCAAAATGCCATAAAACACCGTGCTTCAAAATATAGCATTTGTGTAAAAATCCCGTTACACAAATAACGGCAACAAAATACGTTTCATAACCTAGCATCGGTTCAACGTAAAATAAATGCAATAACGTGCAATTTAAATTTTTGCACGTACTACAAAATGAACAAAGAATCATTCAAATGTATCTTTAATGAAGATAATTTAAAACAGCAAAAATCTAATCAATAGATGATTAGTACAAAAGAAAGCCAGCGGAATTTTCAACAAAAATCACATATCTGCAATTTCTTCGAATCCTCAATTCGGATTCGAAGTTCTCAAAGAAACAAAATAATTACAGCTATGTAAACAACAAATGAAATTCATATCAATTTCGTATTTTGATTTTTAAATCAAAAAGATTATCAGTTGTACTCAGCGAAGACAGTTTCACTGTTTCCGCTGCGCACTCTGATAAACAGAACACAAATCAATCAAATCATCAGAACACAATTTCACTATTATTTTTAAATATAGTTATTTAAAAATTTCATCCAAATTTCAAAACTTTAGTTTTGACTCAAGCACAAATAAAACATCGACCGATAGTTGTAACATATGTTCCTTCCGAGTTAAGTTTTATATTATACATCGACCGATAGTTGTAACATATGTTCCTTCCGAGTTAAGTTTTATATTATGTCCATAAACCTCGCTCTGATACCAACTGTGACGCCCCACCTCTATGCTCATAATAACAAAGAGTATTAAAGGAAATACTGTCTATTATTACGAAGAATAAGGCTGGATAGGAGCGACCATCCGTAATTGGCCTTACACTAATATTGGTTATCTCGATAGGAGTGGTACATACTTTTTGTTTTTCTTCTATTATTTATTTACTCCCATCGACACACCCAATACTAGTATAAAACGAACTACGACGGTTCATAATAGTTTAGGACATTAGATATAACAATAACACAGATAATATAAATGCGGAACACAGATAAAAACAAAAGTCTCATATATATATATATCTGATGTCAGTTAATACATAGTTGACACGATACATATGATACAACTACAACTGTCGACTCTAGAAGTTATATATACAAGTACATTATCGACTAATATACATGAATACATATCGTTCTATACAATGACACGACTGCTACAAAATGACACTGATAACTTCAGAAGGTGTGAAAAGTCTTCAAATCCTGAACAGCAACTTAAAGTAGAAAATCTACGACCTGAAATAACTCGGGTCTGACCCGAGTATTACATTCAAAAGAAAATAATACCCAGGTCAGTCTAATTCAAACCAGTTTATTAGTGCATATAGGCAGTAACAATTTAAATAGACGACAGTCACAATAATTCCCGTCTATCCGATTCTTTAAACAAAGAAACCGGATAACGGTCAATATAACACTTAACAGTGTTTAACAAAAATCAACAGATTTAAATCATCAACAGAGATAAATAAACAATTTATCAAATCGACTAAACCAATTTAAAACTGTCAAATCTGATAGGGCTGCAGTACACGCACGCGTGTACTGCCTCGCCACTAACATACAAAATGCACAAACGATCAACGGAAATTCACGAAACGCGCATAAGGTCAAACCCAAACCAAAAATCGAGTTCAACTCAAGTGCAACACAAATAGAGTCATAACATGTGCACAAGGTTAAACCCGAGTTTTTAGAAACTGGATTCAACACAGGTGCAATATCAAAAGACCACATGGTCGGTACAAACTAGCTCAAAGCATCAATATCATAAATAATGCACTGCTACAACTAAATGCAAACCAGATTCAAGTTCAAGCTATGCAACTGTAGCTCAAAGCAAGTGTATCACTAGACCAACAGCAAGTACTCAGCAACAAAGTCTATGGCGCCGGCATATGAACAACTAGATAATCAGGTTTCAAGTCAGAAGTACAAAATGGCCACTCAAGTACAACATGCATGAAGCTACCAGACAAGACAACAAGAACGAAACTGATTACAAAGGCTTAAAGACACAAATGACATGCACATGTCAACAAGTCAAGGGATGCACCAGTGAAACAAGGATGCACCAGCGAAACTGCACACATACAACTTGACTGGAAGTACCAACTACTAAATGCACAAATGACCATCAATGAATATGAAGACCACAAAAAGGCAAGTTCACATGGAGACAACTGCTCAAATCAAACTACAACAAATCAAGTCCATGAAGCACAAGTATTAGACTCAGTTCAGGTCAGTGTAGAACCCTGACACAAACCCAGACTCATGAACCTGAACCAAGACATGTCAAAGAAAACCTGTAGCCAAGAATTCCAGACCAGACTACACAATATATCATGCACACAAAGGCAACTGCAACAATGCAAAATACAGACCAAATGTCAGGCCAATTGAATCCAACTCAAGCTACACAACTATATACATGGGCAGACTCAATGCACATCAAGCAATGACTAGACCAACCAGAATGAAGAACAAATGAATCAAGATAGTGAACTGGTCGAAACAAGGAAGCATGACTCAAACCCAGTACTCAAAACATCATTAACATAGTAATACAACTTCAGTGAAGCTGCAGTGACTCGAAGAAATTAATCAACCCAAATCAATAACAATGAACAACAGATAAGTGATGATACACTACAACTAACTACATGTACATGACAGTGTACAGGTCAAACAGAGATCACATGTAACACAAAGACTACAACATTGAAACAGGCTGGCAAGCATCTCAAAGCAAGTACAACTGAAGTTCAGAGTAAATCAACAAGAAAAGATGGTCAGAGATGTATGGGTACTCAGAGGCAAAGGGATTACAATAGATAAACTCAAATGGCAGAGAAGATGGTCAGAGACGAAGCTCACAATGTCCAGAAAGCCGAAGTAAACCAAAAACTGAACAAGTCAGACTTCAACAACGTGATGACCAAGTAATTTATCCACACTGTGTTAATGAAGTAATCAAATGATACGACTTTGAATAAATCAGTTAACATCTATAACATCTACACGAAAATCAAGCGACCGAGATGAATTCAAACAACGAATACAATTTGGGTACAGATAAAATTCAAAAGCATCAAATCGCGTCCCAAAACAAGTCAAAATCATCAACAAAGAAAACAAGCGGTCGAAGCACTGAACTAGGAATGAATTTCAGATGTGAGTGAAAAGTCACTCACCTTTATTCGATCGAGAAACTGAAGCCGTGGCACTCGAGAATCAAGCAGAGACAAACCCTAGCATTTCGAACGAACGAACAAGAAATTTCGTGGCCGCCATTATCGCTTCTTTTCTTTTTTTTTCATTCCGCCATTTCTCGTTTAGGGTTTTAGTGAGAAAAATGAGTAAGAACAAAAAGGGGATCGGTGTAAACCCTTATCTCAAAAGATATGGGCTGAAAAATATGAAAAAGGGAACGGCTTAATAATTTCTAAGTCCACAATCCTTTAACTCGTTCTTGTAAAAGAATTTACAACTGATTTTCAAATGAATTTAAACTTGATTCCAATCTGCACTAGCCATTAAAATGATTTAATCGTCACTTATAAACTGACGCGGGAAAACCCGGGTTGTTACACCCCGTGGTGGCGATCAACAACTGTTACCGTGGCAAAAAGCATACATAAAACCATAAATATCGATCTATTTCAGGCGACCGTACCCTAATCGATGCGACCCACATGTTCCTGCAATACAACTTCTGTTTTAGTCATTACCAAGTGTGTGCTTAAGGCAAAGATTACCTTTTTAGCAAATCCCAGTTTGAGGGCTAACACTGCCCTTTAGACAATAATGTAATGCTAGCATTCATCCATACAAATTGTTGAGGATATGAACAAACTAAAGGCACTACTTCTACTACAATTTTTTAGAACCACCCTCAGGATTAATAGCAGGTAGCCCTTGCACTTCTAACAACTCCGTCTTCGACTACGTCATCTTCAAAACGTCTCTAATTAAAAAATTTATGCCAGTTTGAAGTGGTTTTCAGATATCTCATGCTTATCGGATCCTGGTCTCTCTAGACCAATAAATGATAGTTTTCGGTTGACTCAATCTCTGTTCTTTCATGAGTAAGCGGACGATATAAAAGACCCAAGGAGGTCACGAATATCCACCCTTAAACTGAGAGACGTTCCACTGGAATGAGTTCTCCCAAGGGAATCTTAAACTGTATGAAATCGTCAAGCATTCATATAATTCCTAAGACAATAGGCCAAGTTATCGGTAGTGGACAAACCACTATCTATTGTAAGTATATTGTGTGCATATGTCAAATTAGTCAACATATACTTGTACCCACTTTTCAATTTCTAACCCATGCTATCCCTCAATTAACAATGAAGTTAGACAAGTTAGAGAACTACCCTTGCCTCGAGTTACATTCTTAAACTCTCACAGATAAAAACGGGCTTCCATACTTCGAAATTTACTGTCAAGTATAAGATGAAGTACCTTCCAAATACTTGATTAATTATAACCTATTTATGAAAATTTACTCCTATATACTTATGACACATCCGAAATTCGAATTTTCTATCCCTCACCTAGAATCGAAGCCAGGTAAGTCAGGGCACTAGTTGAACCTAGCCTTGCTTTAGTTAAAACACTCTGATTCTAGATCTCATACATAGAGGAAAATCCACTCATCGTGCTTTAGTGCTAAATATAAGATGACTTACTTTCGAAAAACTAGTTAACTTTTTAGCACTGCTTATCATATTTGTTTTATGTTAGTTAATTGTACCGATAAAGAAATCCCTTGCATAAAACAGTCTTTTTAAATAATATGAAAACCAATTCCATAAACTTACTACTAGTCTTTGATTTCAGGCTAGTTCGTAGGAAAAATTTACAAACTCATTTATTCAAACCAAAACCTAATTTTAAAAGATAAGATTTTTATTTATATAAAAAAGCAAGTTATTAATAAAAACCAAGTGTTATAAACCAAACATTCCTTTTAATTTCTTGAGACTATTTACAATAACAAGAATGTTATAGTCCATAGTCTCTTCCCCTTTTATTAGAAACATTTAATACAACAATAGTGTTGAAACCCATGCTTCCTTCCTCTTTTAAAATCATTTTAAAACTCTTTAAAACATAATTCGAAACTTGTATTCTAAAAACATCCCCTTAAATAAGGTCACTTTTTTTAACAAAAATTTACTTTTGAAACAAACGATTAAAATTTAAACCTCTTATTTTAAAAACTAAATAATTTTTTTAAAATATATTTAAATCATTTAACTCACTTTAAAATACTTATATAGTAGCTTTCATAAAACAGCTTCAAACAGAATTTATGAAATATCTAAAGTAGATAACTCTTTTACTTTACTAAAAGATTGATTTCCAAACTCTATGGACCATAGCAGCATTTAAAAATTGTTTTGTTAATCATATTACTTTTAAACTCCATTTTCTTTTTATATTTTAAACCACTTTAATTCCTTTGTAAAAAGGTTTGAAAACAATATTAAAGTTCAGAAAATGTTTCAAAATACATTTAGAAAACAAGTGGTAAATTGCTTAAAAGCAAACACGGGATTTTAATGTCATAATAAAACCAAAAATTAGATTGACCATAACTAAGCAACAGTTACATGCTATTTCAGAGTAATAATAACTGTAAATAACAATCGACAAGGAAAGGAAACCTTTTGCATCCCTCTACAAATTATATTCTTTGAAGTGCTTCCATAGTGGCCTATTCGCTACGAGGACATTACAACTTCCTTTTCTTTGCTTTAGTCTCCTACAAAACAATGGTAACTTATTCGTCCCGCTTTCGAGTGGGAATAAAATCCAAACAAGGAATGTACACAAATAAGTTAATATAAATTATTACAACATGAACATCCTCATTTAAATCTATTTTTAAGTGAGATATCTCACTTTCTAACCAGCACCGATTCAAACCAAAGGCTACTATGACCACCCTCGACTTAGAAACAACACTGGTTCCTTCCTTTCACCTTGCTTGACCTTTAAAAACCCCTAGTCTCCCCCTCTAATTCTCACGCAACCCTACTTAGCACCCTTACATGCTCATGGCCCTAGGCCATCTTCGGATTTTGGGTTCGAACTTTGGTATTTTTAAGGTAGTGAGAATATGAATTATACTATTCTAGGCTTGTTTAAGATTTTAGAGAAGAAAAGGGAAAGTTTTAAAGTGATTTCTTTTTAGAGAAGAAGTAGAAAAGAAGAAGAAATGAGAGAGAGAAAGATGGATAAGAGAGCAAAAGTGAAAAATGAAGTAAAGTGAATAAAATGAAGTAATAGGAGGTCCTTATATAGATTTTCAAAATGTGGCAAATTACATCACATACCCTTAACCCAAATTACTAAAATACTCGTACTTTTCCTTTCATGCTAAGCTTCTTCCATGTGCTAAAGTACTTCCATCACATCT
Organism: Allium fistulosum; assembly: GCA_030737815.1. Classification (NCBI taxonomy): domain Eukaryota; kingdom Viridiplantae; phylum Streptophyta; class Magnoliopsida; order Asparagales; family Amaryllidaceae; genus Allium; species Allium fistulosum. Next base: position 413,501,341 of record CM060907.1, on the reverse strand, counting down.
CAAAATGAAGCACAAAAATTTATATACTAATGCACTTAAAATAAGAAAGGAAAGTTTTTCTTAATTTATTAAGCTTAATTAATTTATTTTTTAAACACTTTAATCACACTTACTTTTATTAATTCTTTTTCACTTTATTAAATCACTTATTATAAGTATAAGTGTATAAGTGTATGTTACAAAAGTGTACATATGTGTGCAACAATGTTGTGATAACTTTTTTTGACAAAAATTCGATAATCCAAAAAAAAGAATCGATCACATTTTCCATTTTTCATCAAACTACCTATTTTTTAAACAAATATCCAAAATGAATCTAGTGTCATTACTTATTATTAATTAAAAGAGGTTTATTCAACCATTAAAAACTATGACTTAAATATTTAAAATTTATCAAATATTAACAAATCAAAGCGATAAAATTCCAAGTCGTTGCAGCCTAATTATTTGTTTTATTACCAACCGTTATTCTAACATGCATTTTAATTCTTCATGCTTTTTTAAATATTTTTATTAAAATTATAATACTTTTTGTAGAAACATCCTACTAACAAAGAGTTTACATTCTTAGACCAAATTTTTTTTTTCATCATTCTAATTAAAAGCTTTTGTTGATGTAAAAATCAATTTTTTGAAATTTATGTTTTCAGAATTTTAACCTTTTTTAATACAAATAAAGTATCAATGATTCGTTGTTATCATACAAAGATATAATTAAAAAGTTTAAATTTACTTTTTAAGTAATCTTAGAATATCTTCAAATCGAGATAAAAGGTTTTGAGGACTCTAACTAGTAATAAAATTTTAATTGCAGATCATAGATGTTAAAACTAAGACTTACTTTTGCCATTTTAACATATGCAATTAAAACAATATTCCAAATATGCAATTTAACTAGATCTCATAGATGCATTTATTAACCAATCAATTCGTTCCAATTAAATCTACATCATAACGGTATTGAGCAGCATATGCACACAATCATACATATATGTGTGTGCGTGTACGTATGAACACACACAAACACACACATACAAACACACGCACACATAGATACACACACCCACACACATATATATATATATATGTGTGTGTGCGTGAACGTGCACGCGTGTGTGTATTAGTACTTATGTGCATACATTGTGTGTGTATCTATGTGTGCGTGTGTTTGTATGTGTGTGTTTGTATTTCGTTACATATACAGTGTTCCTCTATGTACATTATATATATTTCTTATTTTCTTTTAAGTTGCTTGATTTTTGGTGCTTAGACAATGCTTTCATTTTAGACATCTCTTTGAACCCTCATAACAAATTTATATGTTGTGTAACGACCCGTAAATTTCAACTGTTTTAATAACGTAATTAGTTGAAATTTTGTGAAATTTTAAACGATAAAATTTTGAAATAAAAATTTAATATTTGGAATACGTCTTGTTAAACATAGCAATTGGTAGATTTTCGTCCGAAAATATGAAAGTTTATTTCGCGCGTAAATTCACTTCAATTTAATCAGTTAAAAAGCGATGAAAATAAAATGTTTTCAAAACCAAAATATTTTTACATAGAAAAATTCTAAACCATCTTCTGAGCAAGATGTCAGTCTGTTGTTTTTCCAAATTTGGACATCTATTGCTCCGTCGATCTTATTTTCGGCAAAATAGCAGCATTTTCGTACCGATATCGACTTTTGATAAGATAATCGTATCACTGATATCTGTATACCGTTTCGATCGTCTTGTTGTGCTGATCTCTACGGTATATTCATTTGTGTGTTTTAGTGCCCGGGTACGCGGAGGAACCCGCGTAACGGTTAACCGTATTGGTACGTGACCATTCAATTATTCACCGTATTGAGAGACCAATAGCCACAAACTTTTAAAATTCCCAGAAATTTAACTTGTGACATTTTCTTTCCAACGTTATCCTATGGTATTCAATATAACAAGTTGTCTGTTCATTTGCTTTGGAGAAAAAAAAAGAAACCTAATATTATTTTCGTTCGTTCTCCACTTTATAAAAAAAATAAAGAATGAGATGCTGTTTTGCTCGGCTTCGCCTTCAGCCCCACCATCACCACACCGACCACCTCCTCTTTCTCCTCACGCCTCATCACAAGCCTGCGCACACAATACCAAACCTCCACACCCTTCCACCTCGACCCGACAACCCAGCACCCATCGGCCGACCACAAGACCCCTCCACTGTCCACGCGTGCAGCCTGGTACCACCTGACCGCCTTCATGTGACAGCCCTCCGACCTCCTTCCATTTTGCCTCCAGCCACCTAGCAGTGAAGCTCCTCCAACGCACGAAACACGCCACGCAGCCGCCTGCCTTCATCACATTCACATGAACACTCTCCTCCCCTGTAGGCCGAGGCCATGCAAGCAATCGTGCCCCATCCCTCCACGCGCAGCAGCACACGTGGCCAACACGTTGCCTTCTGCCGCCACAACCTCCACCTAACTTCGCCCTTCTTTTCTTTCCCCGAGCCTGTGTTCTTCCTCCCACCTTCTTTTGCCTTGCCGTGTCTTCCCTTTGCTCGTTTCTTCTCGGGATTTATAAAGGTATTATATTTACATAGTTATAAAAAATATACAGAATTGATTTTTAATATGTATGAGTTTAAGTCATATATACATGTTATACTTATCCAATTATACGCATAAATACATTCTTCTTTGGTTCGAATATATAAAGTTATTTGTTCATATATATTGTTGTTAATTAACGCATATGTATAATGTTCAGTAAATAATGTGTATAACAGTAAATGAGCTACAAAGGAAAATTCATGTTTGTAACATAAATTATATAAGTAATCTCATATAAAAGTGTGCATAAAATGTTTGTTGGATTTGAATATATTTTATATACTGACTTCACGTGTGTATATTTTTATGCATATAAATGTTAGATAAGCTATTTGAAATTTTAGTTGTATAATACAATACGTTCAAAGCTAATCATGTGTTCTATTCATAAAGGTATATTTTACATGTTGATTTGTATATATATGCGCACGAGTCACATATTTTCATATATTGTGGTTTCAAGGAGCTGCAGTTCCAAATAGACAAATAGATAAAAGGATTATAGATATGGGATTTTGAGTGTATGAATTACAACCTGGTTTCAATAAATTATAGCTTGCCGTACATTTATAAAATGTATAAATAAAATTATGTTATTGACAAGCTATTGTTATCAAATAAAATTTATATAGGTATCTAGTAAGTTGGAATAGTGGAATGGGCTGACTGTTTTTATAAATATTGTAAAGTAAAGATTATATATATGTGTAAGATAGCAGCTTCTCTTTTGTTTATTTGTTTAAGATGTTATATTTCACGTGTCTATATATATAATGTAAGTAGTATACAGTTATAGATTTGCTGTTCGATATTTTATAAGTTGATTGGGTTGGAAGACGTGTAACACGAATATTTTATTTAATGTATGTATTCTTTGGCCAGTATATATGTGTATAAAGTTACTGTATATAAGTTGTATAAATTTATGTTAAACTGTTAAGTTTTAAATGTGTTGATTTAAAATTTTATTATTATATATATATAAGTTTAACTTTAATATTTGAATTTTAGTTTAAACATTGCATATTTGAATGCATATATGTATTCAATTTAATATACGTTGAATTTAGAAATTGATTTAATATATATAGTTGTACATATAAGGTCATTAATACCACTTATCTCCGCCTATCTTAATCAATCCGGTTTTGATTCGTTTTATCGATTTCTGTTATCAGCTCAGTTGTCGAATTCGTGCCCATTTTGCTGTGCTTTGGAATTCGTAGCTTGTTTTGTTGTCTATTCTCTCTAGCCTCGAAAGGTGAGCACTCACTCACGATTAACGTTCTTTTATTTATTAAATTTGATTTCAATTGAAATGACAATTGAAATATGCTGCTGTTAGTTAATTACACTGTTATATATGCTATTGCCTGTATCAGTTCACCTGTGACACCTGACATCATTATCTGTTAATTATTTATGCTATGATAATACCGTTTGGCTGATAATTGATTTGATTGTTGATGTTTATATTGGACGTTAAATTGTAAATGTTAAAATGATAAATAGTATGAAATTGAACTTGATATAGGATAGTTAAATGTTAAATTTGATTAACTGACATTTGTATAATATGACCCCTTTAAACTGTTAAATTTATTGACACGTAGGATTTGTTTAATTACACCTTGAACCACTGAATGTATGTTGTTAAATTGATGATGGATGAAATTGTAATAGATGACAAGTGAAAACCGTAATGTAATAATCTTTAATCTACATGAAATGATAGTGTAGATTCTAGAAATAATTTTATTAATTCACACAAATAACAATGTGAATTAATACGGTTATTTCGGGATTATTTAAATTGATTATTGGATTGTTATTGTTTGTTGTTATTGCTTGTTTATTTACTTTGACACCATCCCAGTTATCACACTGCAAGTTCCCTTTACTATGCTTTGATTTTGAATTGAATTGGAATCGGGTTGAAATGATAAATACCCAAATTAAACTTTGACCTAGGATAGAAAATTAAATAAAACCCGATTGGTCAATAATTTGATTTAACAAATAAACGAAGATTTTATTTGAATAAACAATATGGTTTTGAAATGAAGTTGAAATTTGAATTTTAATGAAAAGAAAATGTTAATATTTAATAATATGAAACAAAATATTAACAATGTAATTGATGAAAGAATGTTGTTTAATTTGAGAGATGATTGAATTAAGTTTGAAATTAAAATTAAGTTTGAAATTATTAAACTTTGAAATTATTCAATAAATAAGTTTTAAATTATTTAATAATTAAATAAGATTGAATTATTTAATGATTAAATTAAATTGAATTTTTGAATAAGTGAATTTTACTTCGTAAATAAATGAAATTGAGTTCTTTATTAATTAAGTTTTGGAAAATATTTAAGTAAGTAAATAAGTGAAATTGTATTTCTTTAACAAGAAATAAAATGTGATTTATTGAAATTAATGTAAGACTTGAAATTTAAAGAATTTGATTTGACGAATTTAATTTAATTCAAAATTGTAAGTTTTGATATAAGAAAGTTGAATTTAAAAAATGGATTTAATGAATTGGAAATTTAATAGAAATTGTTTGAATGGCAAATTTACTTAACGAATATTGAATGAAATCGATAAATGAAGTTAAATTGATTTAAATGATAAATAAAATTTATTTAAATGATTTCGGAATGAAACTTATATACGAACTTGAATCAATACTTGAATTGTTTTGAATAAAATTTGAAATTGAATTATAAAATTTTGAAATTATGATTTGGAAGTTTTGAAACGTAAAGTATGGAAATTGGTTTTTGAAAGACAAGTGAAATGTTGATTTACGAATTGAAATTGAAATTGAATTTGATTTGGTTTTTGAAATATATAAACGACCAATCGGTGTAATAATTACGAAAGTTATTAAAGAGACCGGGATCGGTAATGGATATACTCTCTATCTGAACCGAAAACCACTTTAATAACTATACGCGGAGTGATGATCCAGAATGAAGTGGTTGGAATGATGTACGTGTTGACTGAAGAAAGAGAACGATAATGGATAGCCTTGACACTTGTGTCAAATTGGAAATGACTAAAACAGGAGCTGTGTCGGGCCAATGGAGGATTAGCTACCTCAAGTGGACACACTTCTTCGAACTACTTATACTTGTTGTCGATTGGTGCACCCTTGATTTTAGGAGTGTTGTTTCACGGTGTTGCGGGCGCTGCGGCGTTGCGTTCTCACCAGTCCGGATCAGGCGAACGGTAGTATCACTACCTTGGGTATTGCCTCATGTGCCTTGTCATACTTGTATTCCATTTATACGCGACCACTACGATTTTGATTTGTACCTTTAGTATATGGATTGCCCTCTGGTGACTTCCGTTTTTGGGTAAACTACGGTCTTGTATATGCTTTTGGGAATAAAAATGTGTTAAGGGTGGAATGAGCCATGACTTAACGCTATTTTGATATCTTTATATTATTGATAGACATTATCTACTTATCGTACATTACTACCTAGTAGATAGTTTAACGGATCCTTAAAGGATGGTTATTCCAAACATCCTTTGAGTTACTTGTATTTCAATTGCTATTTCACTTGAGTTGGATTTATTAATATAAGAATGTAAATCCTGACTCGAGTGTCTTGTGTTTTTGCTTTACGCTCGGGTCAGACTGAGTGGTTCAGCTTTCGAGACTCACCTTTGGAGTTGGAGCTTCGCTTGGAGATCCAGCTATCTATCCAGCTTTCAGATATTCGATGATTCCAGTGATGTATTCTGATTTGTATCTGATGTATCGTATTACTCTTATGTTGTAAACTCTGATGTATTTTATATATTCATATAGTAGCTTCATGAACTACTATCTCTTTTAATTCCGCTACATTTATTACTCTATGTCTGTGATCTGTGATTATATTTATTTACTGTTTATGTTCAGTTTTGCCAAATTTAAATTAACAACGCGGTATTTTGAGCAATTCAACTCCGACATGAGTGTCTACCTATACACTTATAATGGATGCGAATGGTCCAAAATATCGGGTCGTTACAGTTGGTATCAGAGCTTTGGTAGCTCTAGGCAGAACTCAGCATATAGAGTAAATGTAATTGCAGTGTCACTTTCATTTCGAGTTTTAATCTCTTCCTCTTGACTCGATTCCTTTGAATGTTGGAACGTTCACTGCGGTTCAAAAAATTCATTCGTGTCCCTCACTATTCGTCTTCTTTCAATTCTGGAGCACCCCATAACTCCATTTTGAATGATATCTATAATAGATCGGCGGTCTCGCCAATCTTCGAATTATTTGTAAAGGGGTGAAACTCCTTTACAATAGGCATTGATTTACCGGAGATTTCTGTATCCTCGGTTTACGATGCTATCTATCTCCTGCTATACCTGAATTCTATTTCTTGAGATCGAATGTCGATTTACCTCAAACTCTGCATCGATCTAATTCTTGAAGTCAAGGTCGACCTGGTTAAGGTTGCCCGCGATTTATACAAAGTATCAATCTTCCTACTTTGTTATTTAATCATCGTATCTTATTTCGAACTTATCTTCGAATCAAAATTCTCTTTGATTTGAGACCATCAAATTTGAAACCCTATCCTTATTTTGAAAATTCATTCCTGTATCGTAAAGCAAAGAAATGTATTTCTAAATTTATATTAAAATGTTGTTTTCAAATTTGGTAAATAAAATAAAAGTTTTGTATGATTATATTATATATAAATATAAGTTTTCTGAAATTAAATTGTTAATAAATTTGTTGTGAGAAATAATAATATTTGACTTTCATTTATTGTTTTGTAAACCATTGACTATTGCATAATATAAATAAATGAATCTATAAACTTGGTTATAAATTGATTGGAATTTGAAATGAATTTAATTCATAAATTTGAGAATTTATTAGTTTCTGGTGATTTCGAACTTTGGTTTTTAAAATTTTAAAGTATATATTATTGAAAGTATTTTTGAATGGGAATCGGTTTCAAAGAATTTTTTTAAAAAAATGTTGACATCAGTGCTCTTCTCTTTGTCGCTGGAAAATAATTTCGGTGATGGCGGCCGCATCATCGACGTTCATTTTCGAGTTTCGAAGTGGAGATACTATTCTGTATCTTTGCTACGATTTTGTTTTGAGAAAAAAAAATATATTTGATTTGAATTTCTTCAGTATAATTTGATTTATATATATATAGGTATCTTATTTTAAAATTTGATTTGATAAATACATTATATATATCTCTAAATTGTCTAAAGTTAATCAGAAAACTAATTCTTAAATTTTGTTAAAGGATGATTTTAATTATAAATAAAACCAAAATTTGGAATAAATATTTAAACTTGAACAATTGAATTTGGAAATTTTATTGTATATTGTTCAACTGCATTCTAATACAACTTACCTAAATCATTCAGAAGTTGAATATGTAATTGGATAATATATAAGATAAATTGAATTTATAAATAAAATTTGAGTGTCTATAATAAATGTTATACACTAAATTTTGATTATAAAGATGTTAATAGAGTTTGATAGGATAATAAGTAAACTCAGTTAATAATGAAATAAATTTGTTGTGAAAAAAATTAATAAATTTGTTTTGAAAGAATTAATAAAGTGAAATTTGATCAACATATGGAAATACCTTGAATTTAAAAGAAATTAATAGATGTAAATTAATTTAATTCGAAACTTTTATGTTTTAAATTAATTTATATGAGTTAAATATATATGAGTAGAGATATTAAGTAGAAGAAATTTGACAATAATTTGGAATAAAGAAGAATTTAAAATTGTTGAAGAAAATATGATTATAATAAAAGACTATCCAAATTTATGGTTTTAGAAATTGTAAATTGAAGATAATTGGATAATAAGATAATGAATTTAGAAATAGTTGAGATTGATTTTAGTGAAATCAAATGGATTAAATCAATTATTGAATATCAATTAATTTAAATTTTGAATTTATATGGTTTAAATTAATTGTTATTTTGTATTTCAAATCTGTTTTCTTTCTGGTTGTTTCTATTCTCCTACCTCGTTCCTTTTCGGGGACGAAAAGTTTTGAGTGGGGGAGAGTGTAACGACCCGTAAATTTCAACTGTTTTAATAACGTAATTAGTTGAAATTTTATGAAATTTTAAACGATAAAATTTTGAAATAAAAATTTAATATTTGGAATACGTCTTGTTAAACATAGCAACTGGTAGATTTTCGTCCGAAAATATGAAAGTTTATTTCGCGCGTAAATTCACTTCAATTTAATCAGTTAAAAAGCAATGAAAATAAAATGTTTTCAAAACCAAAATATTTTTACATAGAAAAATTCTAAACCATCTTCTGAGCAAGATGTTAGTCTGTCGTTTTTCCAAATTTGGACATCTATTGCTCCGTCGATCTTATTTTCGGCAAAATAGCAACATTTTCGTACCGATATCGACTTTTGATAAGATAATCGTATCACTGATATCTGTATACCATTTCGATCGTCTCGTTGTGCTGATCTCTACGGTATATTCATTTGTTTGTTTTAGTGCCCGGTACGCGGCGGAACCCGCGTAACGGTTAACCGTATCGGTACGTGACCATTCAATTATTCACCGTATTGAGAGACCAATAGCCACAAACTTTTAAAATTCCCAGAAATTTAACTTGTGACCTTTGCTTTCCAACGTTATCCTATGGTATTCAATATAACAAGTTGTCTGTTCATTTTCTTTGGAGAAAAAAAAAAGAAACCTAATATTATTTTCGTTCGTTCTCCACTTTATAAAAAAAAAAGAATGAGATGCTGTTTTGCTAGGCTTCGCCTTCAGCCCCACCATCACCACGCCGACTACCTCCTCTTTCTCCTCACGCCTCATCACAAGCCTGCGCACACAATACCAAACCTCCACACCCTTCCACCTCGACCCGACAACCCAGCACCCATCAACCGACCACCAGACCCCTCCACTGTCCACGCGTGCAGCCTGGTACCACCTGACCGCCTCCATGTGACAGCCCTCCGACCTCCTTCCATTTTGCCCCCAGCCACCTAGCAGTGAAGCTCCTCCAACGCACGAAACTCGCCATGCAGCCGCCTGCCTTCATCACATTCACATGAACACTCTCCTCCCCTGTAGGCCGAGGCCATGCAAGCAACCGTGCCCCATCCCTCCACGCGCAGCAGCACACGTGGCCAACATGTTGCCTTCTGCCGCCACAACCTCCACCTAACTTCGCCCTTCTTTTCTTTCCCCGAGCCTGTGTTCTTCCTCCCACCTTCTTTTGCCTTGCCGTGTCTTCCCTTTGCTCGTTTCTTCTCGGGATTTATAAAGGTATTATATTTACATAGTTATAAAAAATATACAGAATTGATTTTTAATATGTATGAGTTTAAGTCATATATACATGTTATACTTATCCAATTATACGCATAAATACATTCTTCTTTGGTTCGAATATATAAAGTTATTTGTTCATATATATTGTTGTTAATTAACGCATATGTATAATGTTCAGTAAATAATGTGTATAACAGTAAATGAGCTACAAAGGAAAATTCATGTTTGTAACATAAATTATATAAGTAATCTCATATAAAAGTATGCATAAAATGTTTGTTGGATTTGAATATATTTTATATACTGACTTCACGTGTGTATATTTTTATGCATATAAATGTTAGATAAGCTATTTGAAATTTTAGTTGTATAATACAATACGTTCAAAGCTAGTCATGTGTTCTATTCATAAAGGTATATTTTACATGTTGATTTGTATATATATGCGCATGAGTCACATATTTTCATATATTGTGGTTTCAAGGAGCTGCAGTTCCAAATAGACAAATAGATAAAAGGATTATAGATATGGGATTTTGAGTGTATGAATTACAACCTGGTTTCAATAAATTATAGCTTGCCGTACATTTATAAAATGTATAAATAAAATTCTGTTATTGACAAGCTATTGTTATCAAATAAAATTTATATAGGTATCTAGTAAGTTGGAATAGTGGAATGGGCTGACTGTTTTTATAAATATTGTAAAGTAAAGATTATATATATATGTGTAAGATAGCAGCTTCTCTTTTGTTTATTTGTTTAAGATGTTATATTTCACGTGTCTATATATATAATGTAAGTAGTATACAGTTATAGATTTGCTGTTCGATATTTTATAAGTTGATTGGGTTGGAAGACGTGTAACACGAATATTTTATTTAATGTATGTATTCTTTGGCCAGTATATATGTGTATAAAGTTACTGTATATAAGTTGTATAAATTTATGTTAAACTGTTAAGTTTTAAATGTGTTGATTTAAAATTTTATTATTATATATATATAAGTTTAACTTTAATATTTGAATTTTAGTTTAAACATTGCATATTTGAATGCATATATGTATTCAATTTAATATACGTTGAATTTAGAAATTGATTTAATATATATAGTTATATATAGTTGTACATATAAGGTCATTAATACCACTTATCTCCGCCTATCTTAATCAATCCGGTTTTGATTCGTTTTATCGATTTCTGTTATCAGCTCAGTTGTCGAATTCGTGCCTATTTTGCTGTTCTTTGGAATTCGTACCTTGTTTTGTTTTCTATTCTCACTAGCCTTGAAAGGTGAGCACTCACTCACGATTAACGTTCTTTTATTTATTAAATTTGATTTCAATTGAAACGACAATTGAAATATGCTGCTGTTAGTTAATTACACTGTTATATATGCTATTGCCTGTATCAGTTCACCTGTGACACCTGACACCATTATCTGTTAATTATTTATGCGATAATACCGTTTGGCTGATAATTGATTTGATTGTTGATGTTTATATTGGACGTTAAATTGTAAATGTTAAAATGATAAATAGTATGAAATTGAACTTGATATAGGATAGTTAAATGTTAAATTTGATTAACTGCCATTTGTATAATATGACCCCTTTAAACTGTTAAATTTATTGACACGTAGGATTTGTTTAATTACACCTTGAACCACTGAATGTATGTTGTTAAATTGATGATGGATGAAATTGTAATAGATGACAAGTGAAAACCGTAATGTAATAATCTTTAATCTACATGAAATGATAGTGTAGATTCTAGAAATAATTTTATTAATTCACACAAATAACAATGTGAATTAATACGGTTATTTCGGGATTATTTAAATTGATTATTGGATTGTTATTGTTTGTTGTTATTGCTTGTTTATTTACTTTGACACCATCCCGGTTATCACACTGCAAGTTCCCTTTACTATGCTTTGATTTTGAATTGAATTGGAATCGGGTTGAAATGATAAATACCCAAATTAAACTTTGACCTAGGATAGAAAATTAAATAAAACCCGATTGGTCAATAATTTGATTTAACAAATAAACGAAGATTTTATTTGAATAAACAATATGGTTTTGAAATGAAGTTGAAATTTGAATTTTAATGAAAAGAAAATGTTAATATTTAATAATATGAAACAAAATATTAACAATGTAATTGATGAAAGAATGTTGTTTAATTTGAGAGATGATTGAATTAAGTTTGAAATTAAAATTAAGTTTGAAATTATTAAACTTTGAAATTATTTAATAAATAAGTTTTAAATTATTTAATAATTAAATACGATTGAATTATTTAATGATTAAATTAAATTGAATTTTTGAATAAGTGAATTTTACTTCGTAAATAAATGAAATTGAGTTCTTTATTAATTAAGTTTTGGAAAATATTTAAGTAAGTAAATAAGTGAAATTGTATTTCTTTAACAAGAAATAAAATGTGATTTATTGAAATTAATGTAAGACTTGAAATTTAAAGAATTTGATTTGACGAATTTAATTTAATTCGAAATTGTAAGTTTTGATATAAGAAAGTTGAATTTAAAAAATGGATTTAATGAATTGGAAATTTAATAGAAATTGTTTGAATGGCAAATTTACTTAACGAATATTGAATGAAATCGATAAATGAAGTTAAATTGATTTAAATGATAAATAAAATTTATTTAAATGATTTCGGAATGAAACTTATATACGAACTTGAATCAATATTTGAATTGTTTTGAATAAAATTTGAAATTGAATTATAAGATTTTGAAATTATGATTTGGAAGTTTTGAAACGTAAATTATGGAAATTGGTTTTTGAAAGACAAGTGAAATGTTGATTTACGAATTGAAATTGAAATTGAATTTGATTTGGTTTTTGAAATATATAAACGACCAATCGGTGTAATAATTACGAAAGTTATTAAAGAGACCGGGATCGGTAATGGATATACTCTCTATTTGAACCGAAAACCACTTTAATAACTATACGCGGAGTGATGATCCAGAATGAAGTGGTTGGAATGATGTACGTGTTGACTGAAGAAAGAGAACGATAATGGATAGCCTTGACACTTGTGTCAAATTGGAAATGACTAAAACAGGAGCTGTGCCGGGCCAATCGAGGATTAGCTACCTCAAGTGGACACACTTCTTCGAACTACTTATACTTGTTGTTGATTGGTGCACCCTTGATTTTGGGAGTGTTGTTTCACGGTGTTGCGGGCGCTGCGGCGTTGCGTTCTCACCAGTCCGGATCAGGCGAACGGTAGTATCACTACCTTGGGTATTGCCTCATGTGCCTTGTCATACTTGTATTCCATTTATACGCGACCACTATGATTTTGATTTGTACCTTTAGTATATGGATTGCCCTCTGGTGACTTTCGGTTTTGGGGAAACTACGGTCTTGTATATGCTTTTGGGAATAAAAATGTGTTAAGGGTGGAATGGGCCATGACTTAATGCTATTTTGATATCTTTATATTATTGATAGACATTATCTACTTATCGTACATTACTACCTAGTAGATAGTTTAACGGATCCTTAAAGGATGGTTATTCCAAACATCCTTTGAGTTACTTGTATTTCAATTGCTATTTCACTTGAGTTGGATTTATTAATATAAGAATGTAAATCCTGACTCGAGTGTCTTGTGTTTTTGCTTTACGCTCGGGTCAGACTGAGTGGTTCAGCTTTCGAGACTCACCTTTGGAGTTGGAGCTTCGCTTGGAGATCCAGCTATCTATCCAGCTTTCAGATATTCGATGATTCCAGTGATGTATTCTGATTTGTATCTGATGTATCGTATTACTCTTCTGTTGTAAACTCTGATGTATTTTATATATTTATATAGTAGCTTCATGAACTACTATCTCTTTTAATTCCACTGCATTTATTACTCTGTGTCTATGATCTATGATTATATTTATTTACTGTATATGTTCAGTTTTTCCAAATTTAAATTAACAACACGGTATTTTGAGCAATTCAACTCCGACATGAGTGTCTACCTATACACTTATAATGGATGCGAATGGTCCAAAATATCGGGTCGTTACATGTTGATAATATGAATTTTCAAATATATTTTAGATTGTTGATTTAATTTTCCATTCATTACAAATTTCAGATGATCATCTAGATAGATGGATTATCATTTAGACAAATGTCCTAAGCACATAACGATAGAATTAAGCAAAAGAGGACACTTATTGAGATTAATAGAATACAAGGATTAAAATTAATGAAGAATACCTTTTGTAATATTTTAAATTTTGATAAATTTGTTGATCCCTTGTTTGTCTATGTAATAAATAAATGATTATCAAAATCATTTCAACTATACGTTGTCATGCAACATTTTTTCAGTCAATCATATTTCTACACCCAAAAAAGTTATAAGAACTTATTAATTTTTGGTGAAAGCATAAGAAAACTTGTTAAAACACAAATAGTTTAGCATGGTTTAATCATAGTAAGGAAGTCATAAAATATATAACAAATTTTGGGGGAAAAATTATATGGTAGGCTGATTACACGAATATTTATTATTTTAAAAATAGAATAGTTTTAATGTTGCACATATTGTTGAGGATATGGTATGTGGGTAAGATATGGATATGTTGGACAATGTGAAGGAGTTGGAGCAGATGGATAGGAAAGTGGATATTGTAGAGTAGCTGATTGAATTGGAGTTTAACATTGTAGGTAAGGAGGTTGTGGAGAGGGATGTTGATATGTTGTGTGGGGTAGAGATGGAGATTTTGGACTACATGGGGAAGGGGAGTGGATGGATATGGAGGTGGATATGTGTGAGTAGTTGAATAAGACGAAATTGGAGATTCTTAAGGAGGAGACTATAGAGACGGATGTTGATACTGCAATATTTGTTATAGAGATGTAGATGTATATACTGGAGGACGAGGCGGCGTATATGGTAGTGGATACGGTGGACTATGCAATGATAGGGTCATTCTAAGTACATTAAGGTAACAAACACTTGTTTGACATTTATAAAATTAGATAAATATTTTCTAATCTTCATTTGCATCTGATTTGGGAAATGGTAAGGAAAATAAAGAGTCCTATAGACTTATAATGTTTCCTGAAGTGTCTTGCTTAAGGGACTGATACTTTGGTGAGTGAACCGAAACGAACCTTTTGGTCAAGTAGTAAAGAAAATCATACTTTCCATATAGGATTTCTACAACATGGAAATTTTTGTTTTCTTTGCTACTTTTATTAGTGGGTTCGCTTTGGTACACTTAGCTGTGCATTAGAAACTAAAGTGATTTACTTGAGGGATCAATCTGAGCTTCCAGAACACTTTATTTTCTATCATTTTCAAGATCAAATGTAATAAAGAATAATAATACATATGGAAGATTCTAAAACTTGGATATGTGTTTGTTACCTAAGCATAATTAGAATGAATCCAACATTGGACAATTCATTGTGTTCACTTCTATATATATCACCTCCTCATCAACCATATAAATTCTATTTCCATATCAATTATCATTATATAAACCTCAATCACCAAAACCTCAGACTCTCAATGTCCAAATCTATCTCAATCATTTCCTCTAACATACCCACCTACATATTCATCCACTCTCCCTCCTCCATATAGTCCAATACCCCATCTCCTCTCCACGCACCATATCAAATCATTTCCAGGACAACCTCCACAATATCCACCTCCATTTCAATTTCTCCCCTCTAAATATCCAACATCATATCCACCCACATCCCCAACTCAATATGGTCAACATATCTATCTCCTTCCTTGACACCATATCCACAACAACATGTGCAATATAACAACTTTATTATTT
Source organism: Allium fistulosum (assembly GCA_030737815.1). Taxonomy (NCBI): domain Eukaryota; kingdom Viridiplantae; phylum Streptophyta; class Magnoliopsida; order Asparagales; family Amaryllidaceae; genus Allium; species Allium fistulosum. The sequence continues at coordinate 413,485,591 of CM060907.1, read as the reverse complement.
TAATTGATATATTACCTCATCATCAACCTAGATAGATTTCCTTTAAAATTAGTAATATAACTCATAATTTTAATATTGTGATTGACTGTACTAAATTATTAAAGTTTTAGCCAATTATCGTATGTTTTAACCAACCATTAACTAATTATTATAACATTGTTGGATGCAATAATGTGATGGACTAACAAAATGTTATATGAAAACTTATACTTGAATTGATAGCTACAATCATTTATTTACTACACACACAAACAGGGAATCAACAAGCTAACTAAATTATTAAAATATTACTAAACATATTCTTTAATAATTCTAAACCTCCTTAGTTATTTATCCTATCATCTATCTTGGTGATGCTCGGTAAATTTGTGCTTATGTATTTGCAAAATATGGTTTAACTATTATCCGTCTATTTGGATAATCATCTGAAATTTATTTTGCATGGAAAATTAATATTCAATTTAATAATTCTTATTTTCCGCATATGAATTTCTTAAATGAGTACAATTGGATATCTCAAATGACCCTACAGTCCATTCACTAAAAATCAAGCCAACATAAAAGAGAAAAAAATATACTATGTACATAGAGGGGCACTATATGTGTATCTAAGTATATTTGAGATTTTAACCACATTATGAAGTTTTATGCATGGTTAACAAATTTGGTGGTAAACTAAGGAAGCTAAATATATGTGAATTGTTTTCAATATTATTTCATTAACTCATCAAATATATTAGAAATGTATCTTAGACCTATTATTTTCGAGTCATATCACATAGGAAGAAAAACATCAAATAATCTTTCTTGCTTCAAAATTTATACTTGCAGAATAAATGGTGGAGTTTATTTTTTGCAATTGACGTAAAAATAATCATTATAATACTTTTTGTTTTCAAATGCAATGGGGCAAAAACAAAAATTATTATAGTCACACATCACGCAATGATAAGAACTGTCTATTATACCAACAAATAAAAGCAGAAATATTTGGTAAAACTCAATAACCATATCTATACCATCACGTAATAGCAATAAAAAGTGATTACCGATTCAAATGATAACATATGGTGATCGTCTATGAATTGGCAGGTCTATAACAATAATAATCAAGTAATGAACATGTAATAGGCGTTATAACTTAATGTCCAATGTTGTATGTTATTCGTTCATAATTTCTGACAGGCAAATTCAATTTATACACCAAAATCACTTAACATACACCATTATTTTGTTAAGGAAATCTATGGCTAAGTTACTCTCCTTATTAGCGGCAATTTTTAATCTTTTGCTTATAATCCATCACAAAAAATAATGATATGACCAAATCTATTTATATATTTAAACTAGATTAAGCAATAAAACAACATTTTTAGATAAATGAAATCATCATTCAAGACAAGTCTCGTATGCAAAGTTTCTAAAACATTGGTCATGAATATTATGTTGCTTAAGTAATAAATCTTGTTTATATATAAATCATTTCTTACCAAAAACAAATAATCTAAATCCAACAAAAAAATCAATTATACTATATAGATCTCATATCCAACAAAATCAAATAACTAATTTATTCTATTTAGACATTTTAAAATATTGTTCGTGCAAAAAATCTTAATTTAAAATAACAAATCTCATTTATAAAAAAAAATCAAACTATCTAAAAAGGATACATAAGTACTCACCTCAAATTAAGAATAACCAAGCCATTTTTTGATTAAATGAAGAATGGCGTTTTTCCTTCCATCACTAACCAAATCCCTTCAAAATATCTAGTTGTATACATTATTGAATGAAAACCTAGCCTCATTTTTTTTATTGAATTACCGCTTCCGCTTATAGATCTAATATTGTAATGACTGAACCGATAATCTCAATGGTTTTAGTATGAGTACCAATAAGAATATAATATTATAGGGAATAAACCTCCTTTTAATTTTCTATATAAAACTTTTTAGCTTTGCAGTAGTTAAACAATAGGTGGAAGCTATGAATAGACTGAGGTTTTGATGAAGGTCTCAAAGTGATAAGAAATAATAATATATAGGGATAAGATTGTAGAGGGTGAGAAGAAATTATGTCGTGGCTCCAAAAGTTGACTTTCTCTCTCCTCAACCTTCTTAATTTGTTTTCGAGTACCCCCGTAAGTGGAAGGGAAGAGTAAATTTAAATTTACCATGTAAAAAAGGTAACATATGAACATGTTTTTAACTTGTTCCAAAGTTTACTTTTAAAAGCAGAGAACCGAATTCCAGTACCTACGTGAAATTAATCTCCCAAAATAAAAAGATTAATTTCTCTCAATGTCAATAAATGCGCGTTATTAATTGCTAATAAATATAATTAGTTTCTAGTAATATATGAAACTAATATACAAACAAATTATACATATAAATTCAACAATCAAGTTGAATTTATATGTATAATTTGTTTGTATATTAGTTTCATATATTACTAGGAACTAATCAATGATATCACTTTTAGTTGCTAATAAACATAATTAGTTTTGCATAATATATGGAAATAAATACGAAAAGATTATATATATATATATATATATATATATATATATATAAACTCAACTATCGTATTACAATGAGTATATTCATCTTATTGTATACATACCTAGATAATTTGTTTATCCGCAATTTATATATTTTAACTTTTCGCAAAGTTAACAAATTTATATTTTTTTACATTAGACTAGTTGCATATATGTTTGTGTGTATGTATATATTTTCACTATACAATTTAGTCTACCTTTTCTCCTTATCTTTCTGACTGGAAAAATAAAATATTATTATTTTGAACAACTAAACCGTATTATAGTGGTTATACCACTTTTACAACAATCATTTCAGAGGTGATGTGAAGGCACCTCAGCGGCTACACAATTTTGTTTAAAACCCATGCTTACATTGCTGGATGATTTCCAACACTATTATAAACACAATGACATGTGTTAATACACAATGACATACAAGGGACACACCCCATAATCTCGACCAAAAAGATCAATATACATTGAATGAAAAACCGAGCTTGCTTTCACAAGTAGATCATTTAGGATTCCTATTACAACCAAAATATTCCCCAAATGTGCAAAGGCAACGTGTCACAAAAAAGAAATGTTCCAACTGAAAACATGTAGCATAAGCTGACCAATGCTTCAAGAGCACAAGTAGGAACTAACAAGTCACCAAGCAACCATTTACCCATACTGGCCATAATCCTCCACTTTGCTTGTTTGCAATGACGCTCACAACATAAGGCATCATCACTTGTGGCTTATATCCACATGGATAGTTAAATATGTTTCTCTAAATGGACACATACCTTCATGTAAGTTTCCAAAAGAAGGTAAAAATGTTTTGTTGGACCGATAACCACTCTAATTCAACTGAACTCTCTAAACCAACTATAGTAAACGAGTATATACTTTCAAAATTAGAACATTGTGAATCAATAATTGGAGGTGTATATCTCAAATAAATATCTACTCAACCATAACACCTAGTATAACGAAGTCTTAGTTCAAACCGATCATCTCAAAAAAATCTACGCAACGGTTATAATACAAAACCTAATAAAACTTTCAATCAAAATCTATCATAGTTGATTTAATATTCATTGTGTAGAATTTATGGGTTGTTACATTCTTCCCCCATAAAAGAGTTGCATCCATACAATTTACCTAAAGAACGGACGATCAACCTAGTACACAAAATATCATACTTTGTCATATTCTTGAGCATCCGACCGATGCACAAAGTACAAAAGAATATACCAATTATAGGCTTTTGATTTTTACAGTACCAAAGAACCACCTCCTAAATATTCCTTTGAGCTTGTTTTCTTTGAGCTTGTTTTCTTATTTAAACTTATCTCGCCACCTCCTAAGTATACCGTTTACATTTTCTTCCTCTATAATTTTTATTGATTCTTCTTTAGTTTTTAATCAGTAATAAATTCTACAATAAGGTGAATAAATCATTAATAATATTTTCTTTAATAATCATGATAATGCTTGTTAATGTAACACATAGACTGATAAAATTAATTTTAATAATTTCAAAAGCAATATAAAAGGGAATGCTAAACGTATTCATATGTTATGTAATCACAGATTTTGGGAGATAAAACTGATGATCTTTACAATTATAAATTTTGACATTTCTTTCAAATTAGGACTTTTGTTTAGGCATTTGAAGACGAAATCACAGAGAGAATCATTTTAATAAGATATAAAAGAATGCATATTAATAGATTAGAATCGAAAATGTAAAAGGTGCTATGGATAACAAGTTCTTGTTAGTAAGTTTAACTGATTAAAAGTCCACTTTTATAACTGCTTATAAGTTAGGTCCCTGTAATGACCTGCCTTTTCGACCCACAAAAGTCGACATTAATACATTAACGTTATTCACGTGCCATACATCAAGGTGATAGAATGATAGATTGTTGGGTGAAAGAAAAGAAAAGACAGAACATAATCTTGCATCGTGATGAATAATATATAATATCCAAATGGTCTTTACAAAGAAAACTTTAAGATTCAAACAGCAAAACATAGTCTAATCTATCATCAGCCTGGATAGTTATAATAGCTTGTCCTTACGAATACTGATAAATATAAAAGAAAAAATATAGTGGAAAATAAAATACGTCAAGTCTTTAAGGCATCCCGCTCGTCTCTAGGAACTTGATGCAGCGCAGAAAGTTAAAGGCATAGGTCGCTCACGACCTAAGGAGCTTGTAGGTCGTTCACGACCTAAGGAGTTAGAGGAGGGAGCGAGTGATGCTGGGAAGAGTGGTTTAGCGACCTATAATAAGTCGCTAAGCAAGCTAAAGAGCGGCACAGTCCAAATTGGTGAAGTGTTAGGTCGCATACGACCTAACGAGGCCTTTAGGTCGCTCCAACGACCTACCGGAGATTTGCAAGCTAACGAGATACTGGAACGACCTAACATGTTTTTAACTCGTATACGACTTAGCGAGTTAGAAGATAAGTCGCAAGAAGGACTTAACAAGTTAACTCGTGAACGACTTAACGAGTTGGAAAATAGGTCGCAGGAACGAGCTAACAAAGTGCTACGACCTAACAAAACACGACCTATGCTAGGTCGCAAGAAAAGGTCACGACCTATGATAGGTCGCTGGGTAACCTGGGAAGATAAGTCGCGAAGTCTTAAGTCGCAAGGCTTAGGTCGCGAATTTTCTGAAGCCATTTATTTTAGGTCGCAAAGCTACGAATGCCGTCCATTCTTTAAGCCGCTGAAGTATGAAGATCGTTGATCTCTTTAAGACGTTGATTTGGGATGCCGCAAAGTTTTAAGTCGCTGAAGCTCTAGATGCCGTAGATTCTTATGCCGAGTTAATCTAAACCGTTAAAGCTTAAGTCGCTGGAAGATAGCTGCTAAGTCGCTCCTGGAGTATGTGTGTTGTATTCCTAAGTCGTAAGTCGCAGTATGTTTTTAGGTCGTGAAGGCCTTGTAATGTGATGTATTGTAACCCTGTTTAGGACGTCTATGTTGTAGGTCGTCTATGTTTTGGGTCGTCTAATCTTTAGGTCGTAAGTCGTGACTGTTAGGTCGGAAACGACTTAGGAGATGTATTTTCTTTTCTGTTGCGTGTTGTAGCCTATAAATAGGCAAGTTGAATCATTTTGTAAGGTTGTTGAATATTGAATAAAATTCTCTTTTGTTAGCTTTGTGCTTTCAATTTCAATTGGTAGTCGAGTGTATCTCCTATCTCCACTTACGTCATTCGAGTGCGCTCGAATCATCGTTTGTTGAAGTCGATTCGCGGAATCAAGTGCGCTTGGTCAACGCGTGAAGAATCGTAGATCTTTGAACCCGGTATCGTGCGCGATCAACGAGTTCGAGATAGCTAGAATTCGGTATCTTCGGATCAACGAATTCGGGCCTTTCAGTATTCATCAATCCATCTATTGCTACTTTCACCGATTGAAGATCGTTTTGATTAATCCGCTGCATCAGAACTCCAAGCGTCCATCGCTAGATTTGGAAAAGTACTTGGTTCTGACCTGATTATTATAAGAAAATAACACCCGGACTAGTCTAGTAAACAAATGTGAGAAACTCAAATCATATAGGTTGTCATATTTATAAACCCTTTCAAAAATAAAAGTATATCGTAAGACCATGCCATACATAAAGGCGGACGGTTAATCATCTACGATAACAAAACCATTTTTTTGGAAACCTTATGATATTATTATAATGTCTAGGTTTTAAAATAAATATTTAATCATAGCCAGAATGGTTACATTAACTACATTCAACAAAATATTTATTATACAACTAAGTCCGTAAATGAATGTATTTGAAAATGAATTCGATACAATGACAATGTAAGGGACTACTTACCGTACGATACACCTCTAAAGAAAATATATCAAAGCTGCAAACCTATTGCACCTCTATAAATCAGGACCGACCTAACCCTTCTTCGATAGTACCGAATTTGATCACCCCGCGGTGGCGATCAACAACTGTTACCATGGCAACAAGCATACATAAAACCATAAATATCGATCTATTTCAGGCGATGACCATACCCTAATCAGTGTGACCCACATGTTCTTGCAGTACAACTCATGTTTTATTCATTACCAAGTGTGAGGCTTAAGGCAACAATTACCCTTTTAGAAAATCCTATTTGGAGGGCTAACACTGGCATTTAGGCAATAATGTAATGCTAGCATTCATCCATACAAATTGTTGAGGATATGAACAAACTAAAGGCGCTACTTCTACTACATTTTTTTAAGAACCACCCTCAGGATTAATAGCAAGTAGCCCTTGCACTTCAAAGAACTCCGTCTTCGACTATGTCATCATAAAAACGTCTCTAATTAAAATGTTTATGCTAGTTTGAAGTGGTTTTCAGATAAGTCATGCTTATTGGGTCCTGGTCTCTATAGACCAATAAATGATAGTTTTCGGTTGACTCAATCTCTGTTCTTTCATGAGTAAGCAGACGATATAAAAGTCCCAAGGAGGTCTCGAATATCCACCCTTAAACTGAGAGACGTTCCACGAGAATGAGTTCTCCTAAGGGAATCTCGAACTGTATGAAAACGTGAAGCTTTCATATAATTCCTAAGACAATAGGTCAAGTTATCGATAGTGGACAAACCACTATCTAATGTAAGTATATAGTATGCATATGGAAAATTATCCATCATATACTTGTACCCACTTTTCAATTTCTAACCCATGCTATCCCTCAATTAATAATGAAGTTGGACAAGTTAGAGAACTACCCTTGCCTCGATGTACATTCTTAAAACTCTCACAGATAAAAACGGGCTTCCATACTTCGAAATTTACTGTCAAGTATAAGATGAAGTACCTTCCAAATACTTAGTTAATCATGACCTATTTATCAAAATTAACTCCCATATACTTATGACACATCCGACAATTCGACTTTTCTATCCCTCACCTAGAATCGATGCCAGGTAAGTTAGGGCACTGGTTGAACCTAGCCCTGCTTTAGTTAAAACACTCTGATTCTAGATCTCCGTAACGACCCGATATTTTCAACCATTCGCATCCATACATGTCAGATTTGAATTGCTCAAAATATCATATTGTTAATTTAAATTTGGAAAAACTCAGCATATATACATAAATAAATAATAACAAAATCACAGACACAGAGTAATATAACAATAGTGTAGTGGAAACAAAAGAATAGTAGTTCATGAAGCTATTATATATATATAACAGAGTTAAACAAGATACAACAGAAGTCTCGAATACAATAGTCAAATACAAGATCAAAATACATCACTGGAATTAACTGAATATCTGAAAGCTGGATAGATAGCTGGATATCCAAGCGAAGCTCCAACTCCAAAGGGGAGCCTCGAATACTGGTACACTCAGTCTGACCCGAGCGTAAAGCTAAACACAGAACACTCGAGTCAGGATTAACATTCTTATATCAATAAATCCAACTCAAGTGAAATAACAATTGAAAATACAAGTAACTCAAAGGATGTTTAGGATAACCATCCTCCAAGGATCCGTTCAACTATCTACTGTGTAGTAGTGTACGCTAAGTAGATAATGCCCATCAGTAATATAAAGTATCAAAATAGCGTTAAGGCGTTATCATTATTCCACTTAACACATTTTATATAAGCGTCATAGTCTATACAGCACTTTAAACTCCACTGAAAACTAGTGGGCTATCAGGGAGTACTCCATAGGTATAACACGAAACAAATCGTAGTGGTCGCGCATAGGGATACGAGTATGATAAGGCACATGAGGCAATACCCAGGGAAGTGAAACTATCGTTTGACTGATCCGGACTGGTGAGAACGCATCGCCGAAACGATTGCAACACCGCGAAACAACATTCCCAATTCAAGGGTGTGCACCAATCAAAACAAGTAATGAGTAGTTTACGAAGAAGTGTGTCCGCTAGAGGTAGCTAACCTCACTGGCCCGACACGACTCCTGTTTAAGTCATTTCCAATTTGACACAAGTGTCAAGGTCATCCATTATCATTCTCTTTCTTCAAATCCAGCAACATCATCATTCCAACCACTTCATTCTGGATCACACTCCACGTATAATTGTTATTAAAGTGGTTTTCGATTTAGACAGAGAGTATGTCCCTAACCGATCCCGGACTCTTCAATAACTACATAATTATTACACTGATTGGTCATTTAATAAACATTCAAAATAGTTTATATTTCAAAACCAAAATATCATTGCCATTTCAAAACCATATCTATACGATATCATTTTCACTTCAAATAAATCCATTTCCAAAATTGTAAAGACCCAAAAGTCGACCTTCGAAAATCGGCATCCGTACTTCACTTGTACTCAAAATGCCGTAGATTCAAAGGCCGAATCTGGTTCTCCGGAGCTTATAACACCATTAAGTATAACAACACAGCAGAATAAAAAGAATCATATCATATACAATTCAATGAATACAATATCCAGTATGATATACAACAATGATATCAATATGATACAACAATATCAGAGATAAATAATGATACAGCGGAAATAACAGAAATGATAACTCCAAATGATCTACAAGGAGAATGACTCCAACAACTCCAACATCAGCTCGAACCACCATAACGTTGCACCAAGATAAGCAACGTCAATCCTGATCTCCCATGAACTGAACTAGCTCCAACTAGTCTATTGAACCTGACTATTTGAAAAACCCAACTATAGACTCCCCGTGTGGAAAATTATGAGCAACCAGAGTTTAGGTAAGGAACAATAAACTCTAAGTCAGTCGTGGGACTGGTGTGAGCAGACAAAAAAAACACAGTTTATCTTTAAAACAAAGTAAGAATGAATTTCGCAATCCTTTTGGAAAATGAAACTACCATAAGGCCTCCCGCACGCACACACAATGCAAACGCAGAATCGGAGGAGATTTCTCCTTATGATAGTCAAAGATGCTTGATACAAGAGAATTTCTTTTTCATATTATTACAAGTGCATAGTGTAGAAAACATTTCGAAAGTATAATATTAATCTTAGCCAGCATAGGCATTCCGCATTATGCCTACTGTAGCTACTATGTTCAATAGCAGGTTACCGCCACATTCCATAGCAGGTTATACAATTGCAATCGTAAATGTTCATATTGTTTCTTTGGATTTCCAACAAATGGTCAGGCTAACTTCCTTTCCTACTGCCGAATGGGATTGCCTCTGGCTGGACGTCCCGAGAGACAACTACTCTCTGCCAACACAAGGCCGGGTTACCCCGGTAATAGGTAACTGACGACTATGCCATCCCCCAGTCCTTTGGGACCTTTATCTGAGGCGCCTCAATAAACACACAATCACACAATAAATGAGATCGGAGTATCCACATAGGTTAAATACCAGGGCTCCATACCTGATACCACCCTTTTCCAGAAGGAAATGACATACCCTAAAGGGCGCGACCCTCATAACCTTTCCGCATATTCCTATTTCGATCATTTCCGGGTTGTGAGGTCCGAAGAGGTCTCGTCCATAAAGCTACGTTTTTTCAAAAAGCCACGCTTTGATCACAAATGATCAATAAATGATCAACACACAGCAACACTCAGCATGCCACATTATCAAATTGGGAGTATATCGCTGATAACCTTCAACTACATAACCTTTGAGCTCGTACGTCTCAGAGAAGGGTGTTAAGCTAAGAGAATAAATTCTCCGCCACCAACAGAAATGTATTTGAAAGAAATCTTCTTTATATCTCAAAATGTAATGTCAGGCATGTAACCATACAAGTCTGTTCCGGGTTCGAACAGAACCGAAGGCACTTCCGAAGAAGCCCTTGCAATCCGGGTATTCACAATCCCGATCGGACTTCCCATCACTTAGGGAATCTCTATACCAGGAGCTACACAGTGCAGAGACAATCGATAGGTTATCATATCGTTTTCTCAAACACCCGGTCTTCAACACCGGTCTTCAAATGCTATCCATATACGACGTATCACTTATTCGGAATGGGTTATGTGACACAAAGGTCCTCTCCCGGCTAAACCGAATATCGAGCGCAATATTTTAAAACATATGGATATTGGGATTTCAGTTAAGTCATAACCTAAACCCAAACTTTCTTTTCAAATGGTTTAACAACTTACCATTTTAAATCTGTTAAAAATAAACAGATTCAATTCACAAAGTTCACCCAGTTTCACAAAGATTTATTCATAGATTTCCAAATCAATTTCCATTTCAATTGATTTAACTAGTTAAATCTTTAAATCAAAGATTTAACTCATAGCTTTCAAAACAATTTCATTTCGAATGGTTTAAACAAATCACCATTTTAAATCTGTTAAAATAAATAGATTCAATTCATAGCTTTTAAAAAGAATTCATTCATAACTTGGAAAACCATTTTTCAATTCAATCTTGAAATTCCTTTAATTAAACTGGAATTTCATTTCTTTTATGAAAGCTTTTATCTTTTGAAACAAACAGTTTTCATTTCAGAAAATCTGAATCATTTATACGAGTTAAAATCTTTGGGTTAAATTCAAATTCTCAAACCAATATTTTAAAAGTGGTTTAAATTCATATAAAATACATTTATAAAATCTTTAATCAAAATTCCAATCATTGAATTCAATTCCAAATATTGAATTCAAATTCAAATTGAATTACTTAAATTGGAAGCTTTATTAAGTTGTTCCAAATAACTTTCGTCTTAAAAACCCAATTTCAAAAGCTTTAACATTTAACCCAAATCCATTTCCAAAATCAATTGAAAATTAAAATTTCAATTTCAAAAATATTAAATTTAAATCATCTGTGACTTAACCGATTTCCACGTGAAATCCATATTTGTGTGTGTAAAAGTGTAGTCCAGGGGTTTAACACAATAGTGCAACATCATCAATCATCACAGATCAGAATGCAGAAATATAGTTGATAAGCGGTATAACTATAACGCTTATCTTCTATTCACAGATCACAGATATATATAAATATCACAGATAAATAAACTACAATACAGATCACACATAATCAGAATATATCACATAGCATCACAGATCAGGAAATATAAAAAATTCCATCATCTAATCAAATCCAAATATTCATAAGTAAGATGAGTTAATTATCTGATTAATTCAAATCAGATTTATTTCTTATGAATTATTAATCCTGGTTAATTAACATTAATAAATTACAAATCTTAATTAACTAATCCTTAATCATTAATTAACCTTTAAAAATAAATTGATTAACCTTTAATTATTAATTAACCAATCTCAATTAATAAATCAATCTTTAATTATTAAATAATTATCCTTAATTAATTACATTAGTTAATTAACCCTTAATTAATAAATTAATCACATTAATCAATTTAATCACCTTGATTTAATAACATTAAGTAATTAACTATCCTTTAATTACTCCTATTAATTAATCAACCCTTAATTACGTTAAATTGATTAACTTTTAAAACCTTTTATCCTTCTTAATCAACCACTAAATCACATTATTAAGTTTATTTAAAATAAACTTTTAAAATAAAGGTTATATGTATCTTAACACTTTTAAACTTAGTTAATTTAAAAAAAAATTAAAAAACTTTTTAACCAATTCAAAACTTGGATAAACTCTAATATTTACAAAGGAATTAGTTTTAACAAATTTGTTTTCAATAAAACTTGATTTGTTCTTAAAGTTTAAGAACTGTTTTTATACAAAAACTACAGACCCGAGACAACCCTGAGTTAAACCCGACAATACACTCGAGCCTTTCCCTTTGCTTCATTACTTTGAGCCACTCACGCGTTCATCCCGAGCTCCAACCCGAGAAGCTCCCTTCTTCCCCAACATCACAACCACCCAGGCACATAAGTGCACCGTGGACATGCACTTCGCCAGCGATCGATTCCAGCCAACCCCACGTCGTCGAGCAAGTCCCAAATCATGCGTAGACATGAAAATCAAACTCGAATCACCTTAAGAAAATTCGAATCGAAAAATAACCCTTTTGCTCGAAAAAAAACTATAACTCGACCATCAACTAAAAACATCACGCGACCGCCGCATAAGCCACCGGAGGTGCTCAAACTTTGCCCACCTGACGACATCACGCTCCTCTTCCACCACCAAAAATCTCGTGACACTCGATCGCGTGATGAAGATGAACTCGACACATTACAGACATTGACAAAAACTGGAACTCAAGCCCTAAATTGATCTCGTATCCTAATTCCATGCAATAGAAAAATATTTTTACATTTTTCCCAAGATTATGGGTGGTTATACTTGCTTCAATTTAAATTTCAACAATTTAAATTGATTCAATTATCTTAAATTTGTGAAAATGAAGTTTTTCTTCTACTGTAAACTGCTCTTAACATACAAATTGAAAAATCAAAACTTTTGTTTTTAAAAATCATAGTTTTCCCTGATGATTCTATGTATATATTCGATTCAACAAATTGTTATACTCGAATTTTCCATGTTTATATATTTTCCTCAGAACTATGAAACTTCAGACCTCCACTTGAATTTATTTTGCTAAAAACAACTTTTTTGTACTTTGGTTTATGAACAAACAACATTTTGTATGTTAACGTCAAAATGTGAACGCCAACACCCGGTGTGTGTAGTAAGATTGTGAAAGCACCACCCGTGTAACGGGAACAGAAATCAAGCAAGAAAATAGCAGAAATGCAGTAAAAGACAGCAATTTATAGTGGTTCGGCTTAAGATTTAGCCTACGTCCACTTTGAATCTCTTTATTATTGAATTTGGTTACAAATTGATACAAATCTCCTATGAAAACAGTACAACTCGATCACAAGAAGCAATCTTGACTACTAGCTCAATCTTCGGCGATGAAACTCGATGATTCCATGTCGGATGTTAAGAATTTCTCTCGAAGTTTGTTGTAGTGTCTTGAATGCTTGAAGGATCCTTATTTGCTGAATGATTGGAGAGTTCGACAGAGTAACGGTGCTTTAGAAATGAATTGCCAAAAGTCCCCACCATGTTGGAGGTGATGGGGTATTTATAGGAGCAGATCTGAGTGCTAATTTTCTGCTAAGTCTTAGGTCGCAAACGACCTAAGTTAGGTCTTAGGTCGCGAGCGACCTAAGATAAATCCTCTTCCTTTGGTAACCTTGCAGCTTGAGTTATAAGTGCGGTCTTAGGTCGGGGACGACCTTCATTGGGTCTTAGGTCGCAAGCGACCTAAGATAAGTCATGGACTTCAAATTGCTCTAGGTCGTAACACTGCTGAACCGTGAAACCTTTAGGTCGTAAGTTGCAGTTCCCCTTAAGTCGTGAAGCCTCTTAGGTCGTTGAGTCTTTTCAGCAGTAAAGTTGCTAACTTCTTTAGGTTGTGACATTCCTGTAGCTTAGGTCGCAGCTTCACTAAGTCGCTAGGTCGCTAGGCCATTCTTTTCCTTAAGTCGTTAAGTTTCTTAGGTCGCGAACTCTTCTGTAATTAGGTCGCGAACCTTTCCTGCGGTTAGGTCGCGAATCTTTCCAAGTCCTTAGGTCGCAATCCTTTCTGTTGCTAGGTCGCGAGGTCCTCCTGGATCTTAGGTCGCAAACTTCTTAGGTCGCAGCATTTCTTTAGGTCGCAGCATCCTTAGGTCGCAGCATTTCCTTAGGTCGCAGCACTTCCTTAGGTCGCAGCATCCTTAGGTCGCAGCACTTCCTTAGGTCGCAGCATCCTTAGGTCGCAGCATTTCCTTAGGTCGCAGCACTTCCTTAGGTCGCAGCACCCTTAGGTCGCAGCACTTCCTTAGGTCGCAGCATTTCCTTAGGTCGCAGCACTTCCTTAGGTCGCGAACTCTTCTGTAGTTAGGTCGCGAGGTCCTCCTGGATCTTAGGTCGCAAACTTCTTAGGTCGCAGCATTTCTTTAGGTCGCAGCACTTCCTTAGGTCGCAGCATCCTTAGGTCGCAGCATTTCCTTAGGTCGCAGCATTTCTTTAGGTCGTAGAGTTTTAGGTCGCTGAACTAAAAGAGTTAACATTTGCCCCTCGAAGTATATGACTATATTCTAGGTCGTATGCTTCGACTCAACTTGGCTAGGTCGCGAATCGACTTAAAACTCGCACGCCTGTTCACCTCCCTTCTTCAGTCCCATATAAATTGGTTAGGTCGCGTCTTCTTTCTTACCCTACTGCCCTGAGCCTCCATCGCCATTAACAGTTCCTTCGATCTTCCAGAGACAAATTTGACTTAATCAGCAAACGATTCCTCCTCGCCGATTATAATTCGTAAGTGGATTAGCTTATACTTGCCCATAGTCACTGTTTTGAGCATGAATCGTTGTCGCTCGACCTAAGCCCAATTCCGTGCATCACGCCTTTTTGTACGGTATTCTTAATCGACTTTCGTTCGTCGTTTGACGTGCTGGGATGATTTTCGATCATACGGAAGGTTTTGCTATGGATCTGTAGGATTTGCCACTGATTCTCTAGTCAATCGGTGATAGGTTGAGGTGGGATGAAGGGGATGATGATTCCTTTTTTGAACTGGTGGTATTGGGTTATTGGACCCAATATGATGTTGCTTGGAGAAGAAGTCATCAACCTATCAGACTCGAACGCCTTAAGAGTTAGGTCGCGTGGGAATGTTTAACGACCTTAGCCTTTACGACCTAACGGCATTTACGACCTAGAGTATCTCCAACCTAAAAACAATTGTACTCGACCTAGGACTTAAGAGAATTGCCTCGCCTTAATCCATTCAGCTGCAACACGCGACCTACAGAAATCCTGACTTATGATAGGTCGCTGACCGACCTAAGACTTAGCAATTTTTCACAGTTTTGAACTTTCAACCTGAACAACATGGCACAAGAACATTGCAACCTGTGTTAGGTTGTAAGCGACCTAACACTTAGAATTTTGAACAGCTTTTGACTGACTTTCTGGACTTGAATCATTTTGGGTTTTGCACTTCTTCTTGGATTGCCTCGGCTTTAATGCTAATAACCTGTTTATAAGCAACATTCACAGAAAAAATGGGACGAATATACTGCTACTGATTTCCCACACCAAACAGCAGATTAGTTGTTAAAGAAAACCAAACTTAAATGAACTTCGTGAATGAAATGTTGTGAACTAACAAATCTAAGTGAAGTATTAAGGCAAAATTGAAGTGATCAACTAAAGCTGATTTATTTGCATTAACGCAACACTATTCCTGGACTTAAAATATTAAGCCCCGAAACTTTTTAATTGACAAGTATCAATTAGTTTAGTTTCATTTACGTTTGCTCATTATTGTATTAGTTTTGCACAACACTTCACTCTTTTTAGGAAACGTGCACCTTAATATTTGATCGTCCAGTTCCTTGTGTAGAATGGAATCTCAACAAGAAGACTTGGAAATAGCCGGAGAATCTTTTCCAATTGCTACTCCACTAATCGACCCTCCGGAAAGGACTTCTACTACTTTAAGTCATAAAGTCTTCCGACAACTGTGCATCCAATTCGGCATTGCCGAAGCAGATGCTTTACTTCCTGGGCCAAGCGATACTGCTGACAGGCCGCCTCTTGGCTTCGTTGCTGTGAACCGGCAGATGTGTTCAAGTGGAGCCATCCCTCCATTTAATGATTGTCTTCGGGAACTCCTCCTTCGGCTAACTATTTCTCCCTTTCAACTACACCCTAACGGATACTCCATCCTGCTGGGATTGTGTGTGCTTTTCAGGAGAACGTTGAACCGTTTTCCCTCTTTTGATGAAATTCGCTTCTTGTGCACATTTGCAAAGAACAAGGACCATCCCTCTATTATACTTGTGAGGAGTGCTAGGAATCGCAAACTGATTCTGGACTTGCCTGAAAGTGCCCACGGATTTTTGACTCAATTCTTCTATGTTCGCTGTCCTCCGGGATTTTATGCTATTTGGAGAGTCGGAAGTAAGATTACCTCTTACCAATTCATTTTTTCTAAATTTCTCATAATTCGATCCATCAAATGCTTAATTCCATTCTTTCTTCGTGCAGCACTCCCTTCTCTTCTTCGAGATACCAGCCGTAAGTCGATTTTAGATACTTTGAATGCTGTTGACGCTGAAGAGAGGAGTGCCAAATTCTTGTTGAAAGACGAATTTCTGCATCAGTTTGGCCTTTTACATTCTTCTAGATCGACTCAGATTCATGAAGTTCCTAGCTCTGAAGCGGAAACGTTAATTGCTTCAGATTCCCAAGCAGAGGCCTCGAATGCCCCAGCTTCTGTAGAAGAAACTGCATCAGAAGCACCCGTCATGGAGGCTGCCTTGGTAAAATGTTCCACATCCATCGATGTCGCTGGGCTAGTCAGCAAGTCGGCGCTTACTCCAATTACCGAAGAGGAAGAGAATCCTCAAGTTCCTGAGAAATCCATTGATACAGAGGTTGAGAAAGAGAAGTCTGCTGAACTTCTAGATGACGCCTTTGACGGCTTGAGTGATATCATGATAACTTCCCAAGATCTTTTTGGGGATAACAATCCAAAAGCAACTTCTCCCGTTGTCGAGGCGACTTCCACCTTTAAACAAACCCAGATGCCTACTACGCCAGTCGTCTCTGTTTCCACACCAAAGCGTGGTCTGTAGCTTGACGCATGTAGCTTGCACGCCACACACACTTAGGATTTTCCAGCATTTATAAACATTTATCCTCTTTTCCCTGGAAATTCCTAAACTTTACTCCTTTTTTGCTTTCAGGTTCTCCAATGGGACGTACAGGTTCATATTATGACTCATTCAAGTACCGTGGAGGCCGCGGCACCTATGACTTTAGGAAGTACCTTGATACTCCAAAGGAAACAGATGAAGAGAGGGCTCGAAGGAAAGCCCAGGAGAAGAGGGATTACGATCAGTGGCAAAGAAGGAAAGATGCCGAGCGATACGACTCTTCGCACAGGAGTGACTATTCTCATAAGCGGAAGTCTTATGATGATAAGGGAAAAACTCAGATTGTCGATGAACCGAGCAAACGATCTAAACCGATTGACACGTCTGAGATTTCTGAAAAAACTGACGCTCCCATTCCTTCTGATGTCCTAGCTAGCTCTCCTCCTCTGAAGAAATCTGACATTCAGACTATCATTAACAGACCGCAATATCAAGTCAAGGACGGTCCCCCAACACTCCAGAGCCGTTTCCCGAATTGGTGCCTAAAAGGGGTACGCTTTGACTTGGACATAGTTCCGATTGATAAATCAGACATGCTTAGCAGTCTTGATGCGGTCAGACTTAATATCGAGAGGATGTCGCAGTGGCAGAAGCTGGTCGATGAACTCCAAAGGGTCAACCATCTTAACCTTGAGGCGATGATGACGATGGAGAATGATAAAGCAGAATGGGACAAATGGCGTAAGCAGCATGACGCGGAAATGACGAGTATTGCAGATGACAATGCAAAGCTTGCGTCTGAAGTTAAACAGCTTAAGGAAAATCTCGCTTCTTCTTCTGCATCATATACTCAAAAAGAAGAAGTCTTTCAGAAGCAAGTGCGGGACGCACATGCTGCACAAAGAGAAGTAGAAATGAAGCTTGCCGCCGAACAGCACGTTAAAGAGAAGTACCGCACAGAAAACGCCGAACTGCGGGAAAAGGCCGCCTCCCAGAACATGGAGATTGAGTTACTAAAGTCTCGACTTGCTAAAGTTGAGGCAGAGCGTGATGAGGCTACCGCTGGCCGGATCGCTGCCGTTGCCGAAAAGGAAGCGGCTGAGCAATCACATGAGGCGACGAAAGCAGACGTCAGCTCTACCTTATTCGACTTTTATTTACACAGCGTTCTGGGTCGTGGGAGCCTCTCTTTTCTTGGTCCCGATTATGAAATTACATTGGCTGAAGTGTGGGAAGTCGCGATGGATATGCTTGGCGGGGCTGGCTATAATGAGCTGGAACTTGAGGAGCGCTATCTCAATGATGAGGATCGCGCCGCTCTTGTTAAGGGGAAAGAGCTACTTGCCAAAGCACGAGCTGAAACAGTGGGAGAAGAGCCTCCAAAAGAAGAAGCTCCTTTGACTGCCCCCGTCCAAACTTCCACTTCAGCTGACGTTAATATTATAGATTCCAGCCCTCATTCTTTACATTTAGCTAAAGTTGCCCAGGAGACTGCAACTACTCCTACTGAAGATGAGGCACTGGATGATATTGAGGCCGAGAAGTTTGAGGTAGATCTTGTGAAGCCAACTCCTCCAGGTACTTTTGGTGTCGTCTCGGGTCTAATGAACCAGTCATTTGACTTAGCCGAATTCGATGACCTTCTTACTTGTTACTTAAACTTCGGTGAACCGATGCCTTCTTTATTTTCGGGGGATGCTGACTTTAACTTCTTTTCTTCTACAGCGGAGGCACCAAGCACTACACAAGCTTCCACTCCTTCGATTGTCGTTCCTCCATCTTCCCAAATTACTCCTCCCTCTACTTCCCAACCTGGATCACAAGCAGAGAAAATCGAAGCTCTTCAAGGCTTGGATGATCCGGCTGCTTCTCAGGAACAGAAGGCGGAGGATTTTGAAGACATCGAGAAGACCCCGGAGCGGTCTCTTGACGATGATACGAAGCTTTCAACATTGCTGACTACTCCGGGGAGCGAGTCTTCTTCAAAAAGGAAGGGGAAACGTGCTGTAAGGAAAAAGAAGAAGACTTCCACTGAAGAGGAAGCAGTAGTTGATCCGGCTGTACCACTTTCTCCTTCTGTCCCTGCCCGCTCTCAACGGCTTCAAAAGCTAATCATTAGGCCGGGAAAGAGCTCCAAGGGTGGTGAGAAGAAGGAATAATCAAGCTGAATTTTCTACTTATTATTTTTGCTCTTTGCATGTATTGACCGGGGATTGTGCGGGTACCGGTCCCCGCTTTTGCTTTTTGAGACATCTGCATATGTAAAGAATTTTCATAGTACTAAATAAAACAATTATTTTACTTGTACAAACTCTTGTGTATGTGAGAATGATCTATCTTTTATTTTAAGTGTAGAACAAACGATTCTTCTTACTTGTGCAAACTTTTTGTCTGCGTTTGAGAATGCATTTATTCCACATCTGTTTCGCGTGATATTGTTATATGCTTGTGGTATGTTGCTTGAATACTGCTTTTTATTGTTGCAACCGTATCATATGATATTGCCCCTATACCACAAGTGCATAACAATATCCTTCGCTTTTAGCGAGACCTGTACTCTTATTTTCCATAGAATAGCTATTCCGTTCTTGCGGGAATAATTGTTCTACTTAAACGGAGTGTGTCTCATTTTCGGATAAACTTTTACGCTTCAACCTTCGGAAATGTTCATTTCATACTTTTGAGAAGTGAATTCTCCTACGCGGTGAAGCGAAAGAATCGAAGTGTGCCTCTAAGGAGGGCTTTATCTCGGTATTTTTTTTTTTTGAGGAGTAGCATGTGGACTCCGAAGAGTAGCATTATGCTTTGTGGATTATTGTTGTGCCCCCGGAGAGGTCTTGTGCTTTCAAAGAAGTCTTGATTTTGGTCTCCGAAGAGAAGCAATTTTTGTATTTCTACTCGGGTGAAGTGGGTCTCCGAAGAGAAGCATTTTGCACTTTTACCCTGGTGAAATGTGCCTCCGAAAAGGGCTTATACCTCGGAAGATGGCTTGTGCCTCCGAAGAGGGCTTGTGCCTCCGAAGAGGGCTTGTGCCTCCGAAGAGGGCTTGTGCCTCCGAAGATGGCTTGTGCCTCCGAAGAGGGCTTGTGCCTCCGAAAAGGGCTTATGATTGCCTGGAAGTTACTTTCTCATGGTCAGAGGTCTACGGGTGAGCACAAGTTGCTTGATTGGATGTTTGTTTGCACAAACGATCGCAATTAACTAACAAGGTGCCCCTTTGGTAGTCCCACCGATCTTTTTGATTGAGTAAAGCACTCCCATTTATTGGCGTGCCTCGTTAGAGGGCTTTGGTTGGTTGGTGTGCCAGGTAGGTTGCGTCTCAGGGGCAAGTGGATCCACGGGGCGGACCTACGCTATCTGGTCGGATGCATCACGACCAGTTAGCGAGGGTCTTGTTCCTTCCGGTTGGGAAGGCGTCCCTTTAGTGGATCTCTCGGCCTTCCTGTTGAGAGGCATACCTCCCTTTATCTGCTTCTTTGTTTGCCCGCTCATGTTGTATCATCATCCGCCAATCTGCGATCCTTTATCATTGTTTCCAAGCGCGTGTTCCTTTCTTTTGCAAGTACATTGCTTTATCTGAAAAAGTAAACTTCACTGTTGAATGACTTTACGAGACAAGCGCGAGTTATCTAGTTGGATGCCCGTTCATAACGATAATCTCAACTAGTGAACAAAGGTTTGTCCCAGTGAAGTTGCCAATTCTTTATGTGAAGTTTTCTTTGTGTAGGATTTGAGTTTGGAATTTTTTGTGCAATAGCTGATTTATAAAGGTCGCTTATTTTTGTGATGAGCAGGCCTTGTTATCATGTCCTGCAATTTTGAATCGATATTTTAGTGATACATTTAAAGTATTTATATATCGAAATAAATCAGGCATTATGAAATAGTAAAGAACACAAGATTTATAGTGGTTCGGCCAAGAATCGGGCCTACGTCCACTTTATAGCTTTTCATTCATTTATACTGATTTACAATGCTTCACAATACAACTGATACATTCATCATCATTTTACAATTTTGAGCATAGCTCTTTTTTCAAGTAAAGTAAGGACGCAAATGGTTGCTGTTCCAGGCCCTTGGAATTGGATCTCCTTCAACAGTTATGAGTTTGAAAGTGCCATCGAGAAGTTTAGTGCCTATGACATATGGTCCTTCCCAGTTTGGCCCAAACACACCAGTTGCTGTCATTATCCTTTTCAAAACCAAGTCTCCGATTTCAAAGCTGCGTTGGCGAACTTTGGAATTGAAATGCCTGGCTATTCTCTGCTGATGAGCTGAAACTCTGAGCCTAGCCTCCTCTCTTTTCTCATCAAGAAAATCAAGCGCTTCAAGTTGCAGCTTTTCATTTTCGGTTTCATTGAAATGAACTCTTCTATGTGAAGGGACCTCTACTTCTACTGGAATCATTGCCTCAGATCCGTATGCCAGTGAAAATGGAGTGTGCCCAGTCGCAGTTTTGTGAGTAGTTCTGTACGCCCATAGTGCTAATGGAAGCTTATCAACCCAACCACCTTTTGCTTTTTCAAGTTGCTTTTTGATAGTTGACTTGATGATCTTGTTAACTGCTTCCACTTGCCCATTTGCCTGCGGATGAGCCACTGCTGAGAAGCTTTTTCGGATTCTGAACCGTTTGCAAAAATCCTGGAATTCTTCACTCTCAAACTGAGTGCCATTGTCGGTGATTATCTTCTGTGGCACACCATATCTGCAAATGATATTCTTTGTTACAAAATTTATCATCTTTTTAGAAGTGATGGTTGCCAAAGGTTCAGCTTCAGCCCACTTGGTGAAATAATCAACGGCAACAATAGCATATTTAATCCCTGATTTGGCGATCGGTAACGGTCCAATTAGGTCTATCCCCCAGATGGCAAATGGCCATGGACTGACCATTTGTGTGAGTTCGGTGGAAGGTGCTCTTGGAATTTTTGCAAATCTTTGGCATTTGTCACACTTCCTGGAGTAAGCTGCAGCATCTCGATTAATGTCCGGCCAGAAATACCCATATCGGAGAATTTTCTTTGCAAGTGTTTGACCGCCTAAATGGTCTCCACATTCCCCTCCGTGCACCTCTGCTAAGATTGTCTTGGCTTCTTCTTTAGTTACACATCGGAGTAGTGGGATTGAAAATCCTCGCCTGTATAATCGGCCATCTTGAATTACATACCTCGACGCTTTTCTTAATAATTTTCGACGTTCCTTAGAACTCTCTGGCAGGGAACCACTGAGTAAGTATTCTTTGATTGGACTCATCCACGATTCATGCTCTTGAGACGTAGTCATGATCCAATCAATATCCATTTCATCAATGCTTGGAGCTGACAGAACTTCTACGGGAACTAATCCCAGCAATTGAGCTTCTCCGGAACTTGAGTACTTCGCTAAGGAATCCGCCTTCATATTTTCCTCTCGGGGTATGTGGCTTATTGAGTAGTGATCTAAATCATTGAGGAGTTCGGAAGTTTTTGTCAAATATGCAGGCAAATTTCCTCCTTTGGCTTGGAATTCCTTCTTCACCTGGCAGACAATAAGCTGAGAATCGCTGAAAATCTGTATCACTTTGATATTCAATTCCTTGGCAATTTTCAATCCGGCAATAAGGGCTTCATATTCTGCTTCATTGTTTGTCGAAGGGAATTCCAGTCTCAATGCATAACATAGTGATCGTCCTTCAGGAGTTTCGAGCACAACTCCCGCCCCAGAACAATAGTCATTTCTCGAGCCATCAACATACAACTTCCACTGTATCGGAATGCAGTCAGATGCTTCTTCCTTATTGTCACCTTTGTCTGTGGATTCTGCAATGAAATCTGCTAAAGCTTGTCCGTTAATTGCTCTTCGGGGATGGTAAGTGATGTCATATTGGCTGAGCTCTATGTTCCACTTCAAGAGACGACCCGAAGTTTCCGGACGATACAGGACTTGCTTCAAAGGTTGATCAGTTAGGACCTTGATAGGATGAGATTGAAAATAAGGTCTCAACTTCCTGGAAGCGATTAGCAAACAATAAGCAAGTTTTTCTATCTTTGAATAATTCATTTCAGCTCCAGCGAACCGTTTACTGATGTAGTAAACTGGACGTTGTATTTTCATATCTTCTCGTACGAGTGCTGCACTTAAAGCATGGGATGAAATTGCTAAATAGATGAAGAGGTCTTCGCCATCACTAGGCTTGGAGAGGACCGGAGGAGTTCTCATATGATGAATCAATTGATCGAAAGCATTCTGACATTCAGGAGTCCATTCGAAATTTTTCTTTCCTTTCCTTAGAGCATCAAAGAAGGGAATGCATTTGTCTGTGGCCTTGGAGATGAAGCGACTAAGAGCGGCAACCTTCCCATTGAGACTTTGCAGTTCTTTCTTTGTTCTAGGAGCTTTAACCTCTCTTAGAGCTGTGATTTGAGCAGGATTGGCCTCGATGCCCCTAGCGCTCACAATGAAACCCAGGAATTTCCCAGACTCTACTCCGAATGAACATTTCAATGGATTGAGTTTCATTCCGTACTTCCGAAGAATTGAGAACATCTCTGCCAAGTGATCCATGTGGTCTACTGCTTTCTTTGACTTTACTAACATATCATCAACATAGACTTCCATTGTTTTGCCGATCTGTGGCTTGAACATAGCGTTGACAAGTCTTTGGTATGTTGCCCCTGCATTCTTCAACCCGAATGGCATGACTTTGTAACAGTAGAGTCCCACATCTGTAATAAAGCTTGTGTCCTCCTGATCTGGTTCGTTCATCATAATTTGATTGTATCCGGAATAGGCATCCATAAAAGATAACAACTCATGTCCAGCCGTCCCATCTACTAGTTGATCGATTCTGGGCAATGGGAAGCAGTCTTTGGGGCAAGCTTTGTTCAGATCTGAGAAATCAATGCATACTCTCCACTTTCCATTTGCCTTCTTAACCAGTACTGGATTCGAAACCCAATTTGGATAAGTGGATTCTTTAATGAAATTATTCTCTAAGAGGCGGTCTACTTCTTCCTTTAAAGCTGCTGATCTTTCTGGACCTTGAGTTCTTCTTTTCTTCTTTATCGGTGTGAATTTCGGATCAACATTCAGAGTATGAACAGCAATTGTTGGAGAGATTCCGCACATATCAGCATGACACCAAGCGAACACGTCCAGATTTGCTTTTAGGAATGATATCAGTGTATTTTGAACTGTGGTACTTAGTTGCGAACCCACATTAAGCACTTTATTTGGGTCTTTGGAGTCGACAGGTATTGGTACCGTAACTTCCACAGGCACCACTCTATTTTCCTCTGCACTGGATTTTCTGGGGTCCATTTCCCGCCTTGCATCACTATGCTCTCCAGTGCAGGGGCCACCCTGTATTTGCTATAAGGTTGGGGTCTTGATGCGGAGGGGGGCTGCCGCATCTTTACCCATCTCTCTCTTTCTGGCTTCTCGAAGCTCTATAAGATAACATTCACGTCCAGCATTTTGATCTCCCTTGATGACACCAACACCACTTTCTGTAGGAAACTTCATAGTTAAGCACCATGGGGCCAAAATGGCCTTGAATGCAGCTAGAGCTGGCCTGCCTAGGAAAGCATTGTAGGCAGAAAATCCATCGACAATCACAAAGGTTTGTTTTCGAGTTACCCTTTTCTGCCCTTCACCAAGTTCCACGAACAAGTCGACAGTTCCGATTGGTTGCTGTGGTTCCCCAGTGAAACCAACGATCTTTTGAGATGAAGCCTGAACATCAGTCATTGGGATTTTCATCTGGTCAAACGTTTTCTTGAAAAGTATATTGCAGGAAGCACCGCAATCGATGAGTACTCGTCTTACTATTGCTGGCCCAATTCCTGCAGATATAACCAAGGGGTCTATGGTAGGAGCTTCAATACCAATAGAATCCCTAGCCTTGAACAAAATATCATTATCTGAGATCTTTTGCTGTTTTAGGGGTACTGTGTTTTCTACAGCAAAAACATCTTCTTCTGCCGGGACATACTTCAAAGCGTGAGCATATCGTTCCATCTCACCCCAGCTTTTGCCTGCTGGGTGTGGGCCCCCTGAAATGACGTTGATAACGGGCCTCTCAGATTCTTGTGCCGCAGCACCTTTGCCTGAGCCTGACGGCTGATTAGAGGGTTGTTGTTTCTGAGTAGATGAAGATGGATCACTTCTGTTTTTCTTGACATATTGTTGCAGCTTGTTTTCTCTCAATAATTCTTCAATTAAGCTCTTTAAGTGACGACAGTCATTGGTATCATGACCAGGTTGGTTGTGAAAACGACAGAACTTTCCATTTCTCATAGCGCCCTTTCCTGGTTTTATCTCGGCCGGTTTGGGATAATCCACATCATCTTTGGTGGCGAAGAAGATATTTTCCAGAGTGTCGGTCAATGGAGTGAAATCTGAGGGTTTGAAGAAGCGAGGTTTCTTTAAATCCTTTTGTTTCTTCCCCTCGTGATTCTCCCTTTTCTGACCTCCAGAATCTTTCTTTTCCGAAGCGGCAGTATTATTTTCCACCTTTGCTGATGCTGGAAGATTTTCCAAGCGTATGAATTCATCGGCTTTCTTGTAGAATTTCTCAAGAGAATTCGGCTCTTTCATCTTCAGCCATTTTCCAAATTCGCTCGATTTGTCGATAGCACGCATCAAATAGGTCAAGATCATCCGTGGCTCTGCGTTATCAACTTCCGCCAGAGCTATATTGAAACGGTTCAGGAATGATTTAATAGGTTCTCCCGGATTCTGTTCAAGACTGGATAATGACATTATGTCCTTTGCCTTTGAAGCATATAGCCTGAATTGCTCTTTAAACTTTCTAGTTAGATCGGAAAACTGATCTACTGATCGGACAGGAAGTTTGGTGAACCAGAGAAGCGCCACTCCTTCCAAATATACTGGGAAATACCGGCACTTAATTTCATCAGTTGCTCTTGCACCGGTCATGTGCCAATCATACTTATACAAGAATTGGTTTGGATCACTTGTTCCCCGATAAGAAGGAATGGTGGGGGGAACAAATTTTCTAGGAAATTCAGCCTTTAAAATCTTCTCGGTAAATGGAGTTTTGCTTGGCGCGAATCCCCATTCACTTTCATCTTCACCTCTCTGCATGCTCTCTTTCATTATTTGCTTGATCATGACAGAAAGATATTCCTCATTGTTCAAAGATTTTGCGGAGTAGACTTCTGCCATCTTCTCAGATGTTTGCCCGAGCAGATTTTCGTGGAAAATTGGCGATGGTCTAGATCCTTCAGCTCGGAGGGGTGCCCCTTCAGCAGCACCTGATCCCCCCTGAAGAATATTCCTCCCTTCGGAGTTGCGAAGAGCATCAGCGGTGTTTTCTTCTCTACCCACTGGTCTTTGGTTGGCACCAAGCAGAGCGTTCAGTTTTTCCATCATCAGATTGTTTTGAGTCTCGATCTGCTGGTATAGTCCAGATACAGCAGCGTCTAGCTCCTCTCGCGTCACCCCGACGCTTGGAGCCGCTTGACTTGGTGAAGCAGAGGTGGCGGTATCATCATGAACATTTTCAGATCTGACAACCTTTCGTTTCCTTCCAGGAGCCATTATGTCTGATAGACTTCTAGTTCTGTAGGAAATCTTTTCAATAAACTTGTGTGAAGCAATGATGGATGGTAGCCTGAGTTGGTCTTCTCAGTGAAAGCACCAAAATGTTAACGTCAAAATGTGAACGCCAACACCCGGTGTGTGTAGTAAGATTGTGAAAGCACCACCCGTGTAACGGGAACAGAAATCAAGCAAGAAAATAGCAGAAATGCAGTAAAAGACAGCAATTTATAGTGGTTCGGCTTAAGATTTAGCCTACGTCCACTTTGAATCTCTTTATTATTGAATTTGGTTACAAATTGATACAAATCTCCTATGAAAACAGTACAACTCAATCACAAGAAGCAATCTTGACTACTAGCTCAATCTTCGGCGATGAAACTCGATGATTCCATGTCGGATGTTAAGAATTTCTCTCGAAGTTTGTTGTAGTGTCTTGAATGCTTGAAGGATCCTTGTTTGCTGAATGATTGGAGAGTTCGACAGAGTAACGGTGCTTTAGAAATGAATTGCCAAAAGTCCCCACCATGTTGGAGGTGATGGGGTATTTATAGGAGCAGATCTGAGTGCTAATTTTCTGCTAAGTCTTAGGTCGCAAACGACCTAAGTTAGGTCTTAGGTCGCGAGCGACCTAAGATAAATCCTCTTCCTTTGGTAACCTTGCAGCTTGAGTTATAAGTGCGGTCTTAGGTCGGGGACGACCTTCATTGGGTCTTAGGTCGCAAGCGACCTAAGATAAGTCATGGACTTCAAATTGCTCTAGGTCGTAACACTGCTGAACCGTGAAACCTTTAGGTCGTAAGTTGCAGTTCCCCTTAAGTCGTGAAGCCTCTTAGGTCGTTGAGTCTTTTCAGCAGTAAAGTTGCTAACTTCTTTAGGTTGTGACATTCCTGTAGCTTAGGTCGCAGCTTCACTAAGTCGCTAGGTCGCTAGGCCATTCTTTTCCTTAAGTCGTTAAGTTTCTTAGGTCGCGAACTCTTCTGTAGTTAGGTCGCGAACCTTTCCTGCGGTTAGGTCGCGAATCTTTCCAAGTCCTTAGGTCGCAATCCTTTCTGTTGCTAGGTCGCGAGGTCCTCCTGGATCTTAGGTCGCAAACTTCTTAGGTCGCAGCATTTCTTTAGGTCGCAGCATCCTTAGGTCGCAGCATTTCCTTAGGTCGCAGCATCCTTAGGTCGCAGCACTTCCTTAGGTCGCAGCATCCTTAGGTCGCAGCACTTCCTTAGGTCGCAGCATCCTTAGGTCGCAGCATTTCCTTAGGTCGCAGCACTTCCTTAGGTCGCAGCACCCTTAGGTCGCAGCACTTCCTTAGGTCGCAGCATTTCCTTAGGTCGCAGCACTTCCTTAGGTCGCGAACTCTTCTGTAGTTAGGTCGCGAGGTCCTCCTGGATCTTAGGTCGCAAACTTCTTAGGTCGCAGCATTTCTTTAGGTCGCAGCACTTCCTTAGGTCGCAGCATCCTTAGGTCGCAGCATTTCCTTAGGTCGCAGCATTTCTTTAGGTCGTAGAGTTTTAGGTCGCTGAACTAAAAGAGTTATATTTGAAGCCTTTAGCTTAACAGAGATCAAGTGATTAGGTATTTGGGTTTTGATCAAGTTGGATGCTCTGAAACTAAAGAAACATAGAGTTTTCATATGAGCAGGCATATGCACTTGTATATATTTATTCGCAGAGGAAAAATTCATGTATAGATATACATACATAGCAACTGCAAACTCAAACTTCATAAGAAATAAACAGATACATTCTTAGTTGGATTAAATTAGTTACTCATAGAAAAAATTAATTTTTTTGTTTAGAAGTTTGCTCACGGGATATTGAAACAGAGAAGCTTGTTAACATGCAAACCTATATATAAACAGATTAAGTTTAAAGATGGGAGTTTGCTCACAGTGAAAGATGATGAATAGAGAATGAAACTTTGATCTTGTTTTCCAGGAGAATGAACAGAGCCTTCCACATTGAACAGGCTTGAGAAAATTTTGCAAACTGGAATCTCTTGATCTTAAATCCTCTGGTTATAGCTGAGATGGGTTGAAGTTTGTATAAGTTTAGATTTGTTTTAGTTTTAGATGTTATTACTTCAGTTTTCTCAATATAAATGGAAACGAACTAAAGTGAGGTTGATATATAAGGAATGAGAAGTTAACAGGGTGTATACTATTTTTTACAGGGTGTTGGATTGTTTAATCAGGCTGAGGTAACTTGTTCGGGGCTGCATTTATGAGCTTGTACACATACATATCTTTGCATTTATTAGCTTGTACTTATAACTATTTCCTCCATCTCGGCTGTACAATATGGAGATAGTATATAAAAGAAAAAGCATGTACAAGGTGTTGTATTTCTTTTTTGCTTTTCTTTGTTTCATTTTCTCTTTCTTGTTTTTTTGGTTTCACGCCTGTATACATTTTTTTTCTGTCTTCATATTTGCATAAGTACCTTGTCTCGTTTCTTTTTGTCTTTACAATATTACTTTATGGTGATCAATTTCTATTTCTAACTTTTATATTTGTTATTAGTTTTACTTTACACAATTCATCTTATCTTCATTTGTTTGTGCTTGAATATACATTTGCTTTTGATTATTTTGTTTGTTAATATTTGTACTATGATGTTTAGGTTTATTTACTTAATTTATTTTTTATAAAACTATATATATATTCATTTCAAAATATAGATGAATTTCTAGATTTTATTTTGTTGTTAAACCTTATCTAATTAATTTACTTTACATTTATCTTATATATATATTTTTATTTCTAGTTTAACATCTATTATTATTTAACTCTAATACTAATTTTTTTTATTTTCATTAATATTGTTTAAATTCAAATTATCATCATTTCTAAATTTTTAAATCAATTTATTTATTTATTTTTATACTTGTGTCCGAAGTATATATATATTATTTATTTTTTCAAAATCATTTATTTAAGATTTTATTTCAAATCCAATATTTACTCATATATGCTCGTATACATATATATTCACATATATACAATATTTACAATATTTTTAAATTTAAATGATTTATACAGAATTTATCTGTATTCGGGGAAACTCGCTTAAATTTCCAATTAACTATACAATTTTAATTCAAAAATTAAATAAATTATCAATTTAAATATATATAAAATTCAAGGTCGTTACAAACTTCCCCCCCTTAAAAGAATTTCGTCCTCGAAATTGCCAGGAGACACAAAGATAGATGAAGAATATTTCATCGAATCAAACCGAATATCTATTCTGCATTTGGCTTACCAAAACAGAATATCAATAATATATACAAGAACGAATCTATTTAACACTTCACAAAATACTCGGGTTATCCAGATCTACGAAATATGCAGTGGCATCGGTTAATTCAAAGGGATAACTAACCATTCGTAGAACATATCGGGACCCAAAGAATAGATAGATATATAGATACAATTTTTCAACACTTTTAGTTTAGAAACCAAATTATTCCTATCAACTATAGCAACCAATTCATTCAAACAAACAATTTTGGCTTATTTGGAGTTTATGTCCCATTTTAATATATCGAATTTCTTCCTCCTAGATCTACCAGAAACCATCGAGGAATTGAGAAAAGATGTTGAAAAAAAGATATTGATAGAGAAAAGATTGCTTCCTTGTTGTTACAGAGTATTGACCATTTATAGTCGTATTCCTCTGTCCCCTATCTCATCCTCTTCTTGCACTCATACTCACTATCAGTGGATAGTAAGAGAATTTTCTGAGGCGTACGGATGGATATCTTAGGAATACTCATTCTAGGGTATACTTCACCCTATCTCTAATGAGCTACTTAATGTGTTATACTCCTGAGCTAAAGTTTAACCCTCAGCTCTGATACCAACTGTAAAGACCCAAAAGTCGACCTTCGAAAATCGGCATACGTACTTCACTTGTACTCAAAATGCCGTAGATTCAAACACCGAATCTGGTTCTCCGGAGCTTATAACACCATTAAGTATAACAACACAGCGGAATAAAAAGAAACATACAATATACAATCCAATGAATATAATATCCAGTATGATATACAACAATGATATCAATATGATACGAAAATATCAGAGATAAATAATGATACAGCGGAAATAACAAAAATGATAACTCCAAATGATCTACAAGGAGAATGACTCCAACAACTCCAACATCAGCTCGAACCACCATCACGTTGCACCAAGATAAGCAACGTCAATCCTGATCTCCCATGAACTGAACTAGCTTCAACTAGTCTACTGAACCTGACTATCTGAAAAACCCAACTCTAAACTGCCCGTGTGGAAAATTATGAGCACCCAGAGTTTAGGTAAGGAACAATAAACTCCGAGTTAGTCGTGGGACTGGTGTGAGCAAACAAAAAAAACACAGTTTATCTTTAAAACAAAGTAAGATTGAATTTCGCAATGCTTTTGGAAAATGAAACTACCATATGGCCTCCCGCACACACACACAATGCAAACGCATAATCGGAGGAGATTTCTCCTTATGATAGTCAAAGATGCTTGATACGAGAGAATTTCTTTTCCATATTATTACTAGTGCATAGTGCAGAAAACATTTCGAAAGTATAATATTAATCTTAGCCAGCATAGGCATTCCACGTTATGCCTACTGTAGCTACTATGTTCAATAGTAGGTTACCGCCACATTCCATAGCAGGTTATACAATTGCAATCGTAAATGTTCATATTGTTACTTTGGATTTCCAACAAATGGTCAGGCTAAGGAACTTCCTTTCCTACTGCCGAATGGGATCGCCTCTGGCTGGACGTCCCGAGAGACAACTGCTCTCTGCCAACACAAGGCCGGGTTACCCCTGTAATAGGTAACTCACGACTATGCCATCCCCCGGTCCTTTGGGACCTTTATCCGAGGCGCCTCGATAAACACACAATCACACAATAAATGAGATCGGAGTATCCACATAGGTTAAATACCAGGGCTCCATACCTGATACCACCCTTTTCCAAAAGGAAATGACATACCCTAAAGGGCGCGACCCTCATAACCATTCTGCATATTTCTGTTTCGACCATTTCCGGGTTATGAGGTCCGAAGAGGACTCGTACACAAAGCTACGTTTTTTCACAAAGCCACGCTTTGATCACAAATGATCAATAAATGATCAACACACAGCAACACTCAGCATGCCACATTATCAAATTGGGAGTATATCTCAGATAACCTTCAACTACATAACCTTTGAGCTCGTACATCTCAGAGAAGGGTGTTAAGCTAAGAGAAAAAATTCTCCGCCACCAACAGAAATGTATTTGAAAGAAATCTGCTTTATATCTCAAAATATAATGTCAGGCATGTAACCATACAAGTCTGTTCCGGGTTCGAACAGAACCGAAGGCACTTCCGAAGAAGCCCTTGCAATCTGGGTATTCACAATCCCGATCGGACTTCCCATCACTTAGGGAATCTCTATACCAGGAGCTACCCAGTGCAGAGACAATCGATAGGTTATCCTATCGTTTTCGCAAACACCCGGTCTTCAACACCGGTCTTCAAATGCTATCCATATACGACATATCACTTATTCGGAATGGGTTATGTGACACAAAGGTCCTCTCCCGGCTAAACCGAATAATGAGCGCAATATTTTAAAACATATGGATATTGGGATTTCAGTCAAGTCATAACTTAAACCCAAACTTTCTTTTCAAATGGTTTAACAAATTACCATTTTAAATCTGTTAAAAATAAACAGATTCAATTCACAAAGTTCACCCAGTTTCACAAAGATTTATTCATAGATTTCCAAATCAATTTCCATTTCAATTGAATTAACTCGTTAAATCTTTAAATCAAAGAATTAACTCATAGCTTTCAAAACAATTTCATTTCGAATGGTTTAAACAAATCACCATTTTAAATCTGTTAAAATAAATAGATTCAATTCATAGCTTTTAAAAAGAATTCATTCATAACTTGGAAAACCATTTTTCAATTCAATCTTGAAATTCCTTTAATTAAACTGGAATTTCATTTCTTTTATGAAAGCTTTTATCTTTTGAAACAAACAGTTTTCATTTCGAAAAATCTGATTCATTTATACGAGTTAAAATCTTTGGGTTAAATTCAAATTCTCAAACCAATATTTTAAAAGTGGTTTAAATTCATATAAAATACATTTATAAAATCTTTAATCAAAATTCCAATCATTGAATTCAATTCCAAATATTGAATTCAAATTCAAATTGAATTACTTAAATTGGAAGCTTTATTAAGTTGTTCCAAATAACTTTCGTCTTAAAAACCCCATTTCAAAAGCTTTAACATTTAACCCAAATTCATTTCCAAAATCAATTGAAAATTAAAATTTCAATTTCAAAAATATTAAATTTAAATCATCTGTGACTTAACCGATTTCCACGTGAAATCCATATTTGTGTGTGTAAAAGTGTAGTCCAGGGGTTTAACACAATAGTGCAACATCATCAATCATCAAAGATCAGAATGCAGTAATATAGTTGATAAGCGGTATAACTATAACGCTTATCTTTTATTCACAGATCAAAGATATATATGAATATCACAGATAAATAAACTACAATACAGATCACACATAATCAGAATATATCACATAGCATCACAGATCAGGAAATATCAAAAATTCCATCATCCAATCAAATCCAAATATTCATAAGTAAGATGAGTTAATTATCTGATTAATTCAAATCAGATTTATTTCTTATGAATTATTAATCCTGGTTAATTAACATTAATAAATTACAAATCTTAATTATTAACTAATCCTTAATCATTAATTAACCTTTAAAAATAAATTGATTAACCTTTAATTATTAATTAACCAATCTCAATTAATAAATCAATATTTAATTATTAAATAATTATCCTTAATTAATTACATTAGTTAATTAACCCTTGATTAATAAATTAATCACATTAATCAATTTAATCACCTTGATTTAATAACATAAAGTAATTAAATATCCTTTAATTACTCCTATTAATTAATCAACCCTTAATTACGTTAAAGTGATTAACTTTTAAAACCTTTTATCCTTCTTAATCAACCACTAAATCACATTATTAAGTTTATTTAAAATAAACTTTTAAAATAAAGGTTATATGTATCTTAACACTTTTAAACTTAGTTAATTTAAAAAAAATTAAAAAACTTTTTAACCAATTCAAAACTTGGATAAACTCTAATATTTACAAAAGAATTAGTTTTAACAAATTTGTTTTCAATAAAACTTGATTTGTTCTTAAAGTTTAAGAACTGTTTTTATATAAAAACTACAGACCCGAGACAACCCTGAGTTAAACCCGACAATACACTCGAGCCTTTCCCTTTGCTTCATTACTTCGAGCCACTCACGCGTTCATCCCGAGCTCCAACCCGAGAAGCTCCCTTCTTCCCCAACATCACAACCACCCAAGCACATAAGTGCACCGTGCACATGCACTTCGCCGGCGATCGATTCCAGCCGACCCCACGTCGTCGAGCAAGTCCCAAATCATGCGTAGACATGAAAATCAAACTCGAATCACCTTAAGAAAATTCGAATCGAAAAATAACCCTTTTGCTCGAAAAAAAACTATAACTCGACCATTAACTAAAAACATCACGCGACCGCCGCATAACCCACCGGAGGTGCTCAAACTTTGCCCACCTGACGACATCACGATCCTCTTCCACCACCAAAAATCTCGTGACACTCGATCGCGTGATGAAGATGAACTCGACACATTACAGACATGGACAAAAACTGGAACTCAAGCCATAAATTGATCTCGTATCCTAATTCCATGCAATAGAAAAATATTTTTACATTTTCCCCAAGATTATGGGTGGTTATACTTGCTTCAATTTAAATTTCAACAATTTAAATTGATTCAATTATCTTAAATTTGTGAAAATGAAGCTTTTCTTCTACAGTAAACTCCTCTTAACATACAAATTGAAAAATCAAAACTTTTGTTTTTAAAAATCATAGTTTTCCCTGATGATTCTATGTATATATTCGATTCAACAAATTGTTATACTCGAATTTCCCATGTTTATATATTTTCCTCAGAACTATGAAACTTCAGACCTCCACTTGAATTTATTTTGCTAAAAACAACTTTTTTCTACTTTGGTTTATGAACAAACAACATTTTGTATTTGAAGCCTTTAGCTTAACAGAGATCAAGTGATTAGATATTTGGGTTTTGATCAAGTTGGATGCTCTGAAACTAAAGAAACAGAGAGTTTTCATATGAGCAGGCATATGCACTTGTATATATTTATTCGCAGAGGAAAAATTCATGTATAGATATACATACATAGCAACTGCAAACTCAAACTTCATAAGAAATAAACAGATACATTCTTAGTTGGATTAAATTAGTTACTCACAGAAAAAATGATTTTTTTTGTTTAGAAGTTTGCTCACAGTATATTGAAACAGAGAAGTCTGTTAACATGCAAACTTATATATAAACAGAATAAGTTTAAAGATGGGAGTTTGCTTACAGTGAAAGATGATGAACAGAGAATGAAACTTTGATCTTGTTTTCCAGGAGAATGAACAGAGCCTTCCACTTTGAACAGGCTTGAGAAAATTTTGCAAACTGGAATCTCTTGATCTTAAATCCTCTGGTTATAGCTGAGCTGGGTTGAAGTTTGTATAAGTTGAGATTTGTTTTAGTTTTAGATGTTATTACTTCAGTTTTCTTAGCTAAAATGGAAACGAACTAAAGTGAGGTTGATATATAAGGAATGAGAAGTTAACAGGGTGTATACTATTTTGTACAGGGTGTTGGATTGTTTAATTAGGCTGAGGTAACTTGTTTGGGGCTGCATTTATGAGCTTGTACACATATATATCTTTGCATTTATTAGCTTGTACTTATATGTCACAGTACGTGGCCTAGATCACAGTACCGAGGAGTACGCCCGCTCCCCTGCAACACAAGGCCGGAATCATCCCTTACTGGATAATTCCAAATAAGATCACCCCACGGTTGGGATCAGCAACCGCAACACTAAGCCGAAATAAAAGGGACATCTAGACAGGGATGACCTTACTCTCAAGTGGGGGCTACCCACGAAGCCTTGCTGCATAACCCCTGATTTTCAGTCATTCCCGGTTGATGAGGTTCGAGGCTAAACGATACCTTTTCAGAACATATCCCTTAGAATGCACATCGTCCACCTGACGATGTCACGAAAGCATTCGTCCATACAAGTCCGTCCCGGGTTCGAACGGAACCGAAGGCACTATTCCTACTACATCCATTTTGGAAATATCCTCAGGATTAGTAGCGACTAGCCCTTGCACTTCACTGCTCCATCTTCGACTTCGAACACGTTACACGAAACGTACAAACCGGATCGAAGTGGTATTCGAGTCTCCAGACCTAGAATCCCGGTATACGGAAACTCGATCCCGGTCTCTTCGAAACGATCAGCGCATTTGGCCAATATTGATAGTCGGTTATTTAACTATCAATTAACATCCACAAGCAACCATCACACAATAAATAATTTCCCACATTATTTATTTGCCCAAATATCTTTCCAAGATATATTTCCAAATTTTCAAAGCTCATTTGAAAACAATTTCAAACAGTTTCCGCTTACGGAATACATTTCCAAATATTTATTTCCACTGAATCACCAAGTACAAAATACTTTTAATTTTAAAATAATTTAAAAACACTTTATTTTAAATATATCTTATAACATTGAAATTAAACTACTTTAATACTTTATTAAAAATATATACTTTAAAATAAACCCCTTTATAAATATAAACTAAATTTCTCCTTTTAAAACATAATAGCAAATCACTTTTATATAATTACTACAATAATAGATTTTTGAAAATACTTACTTTAAAAATTTAACATTAAAAATAATAAATTTTCTAAAACATGCTTTTTAAAACATATTAAAACTTTTAACTTATATTAAAACTACCTTGAAAAACGTACTTGGCTATCCAGAGAAATACACTTCTCATTCCCATCCTTTAAAAATAAATCAACATTTATTTTAAACCAATTCATATCCCTTTATAAATTCCCACCTTGAATTTATATTTCCAAATATCCCCTGATATTTTATTTTACTTTATAAACCCAGTTTATAAATTCCAAAATCTCTCTTCTCTTTTAAATTCCAATTTTAAACAACCAAATCAATTTCCCATTGATTTTCCCATTTACTTTACTTTGAAATAAATTTCTTATTTACTTCATTTATTCCAAATTACATTTACTCTCAGATTTTATTTCTTAATTTTGAGTTAAGACCCTTTTAACTGAAAATACCAATTAAAAACTTCCAAAATCCCTTCTTTATCCCTTTATTAAATTTAATCCTTACGTTCAAAAATAATTTCTTTATTCTTTCCAATAATATCACTTTAGTTTAAAATTCATTATCCTCGTGTTAATTCAAAATCCCCTTTAACCATATTTGTTCGAATTTAGAAATTGCTTTATTTCTTTTACAATTCATTATTTAAGTTATTCAAATTCACTAGAATTATTTAACTTAAAATTCTACTCTTTTATTTCTTTCAAAATTTCTATTCTAGAGATTTTGATAACTCAGCATTATCCAAAACGGTCCAACCAAACCATAACATCCAATTATCCATATATTTCATCATAGGATATCAAAAATCATATCACAGAATATTTAACAAAATTAAATATTTTGAGGAATCCAGTTGGATCCCTCCAACCTGTTTCCCTGCATCCACAGATGTTAGCACAATACCAATTCCACTTCAAGGTGGAATATCGCAGTATATGGGTTTTATAAAATCATCCGCTATTATGCGGCGCATAGGGTCTCATCCGCTATATAATGCGGGAATATCAACAACTCCAATATATACATATGCCAATATATATATTGGTATATACCACTATATATATCACATCAATCAAATCAACCATTCAATAAATTATTTAAATTTAACCATTTAAATTTAAATTTAACTGAGTGAGATTAACTCACCTTCGATTTTAATTTGCGATCCCAATCCAATCTCGACTTGATTTTTCCTTGATTTCAGACCTTGTAAAAATATTTATATAGTTTATTAATATTCGAACAAATCGATTTCTATTAAGTAAATTTACTTTCAAAATTAATGATTTAATTTTAACTAATGATTCAATTTAAACAAACAATTGAATTTTAAACTAATTTTCCTTTTATAAACAATTTGGTGGTTAAAATAAATTAAATGAATGATTAAACAAATAACTCACTTAAATAAATTATTTTGGGATACTCTGATACATTGAAATATGTTTATGTATGTTCATTTTATTTTTTTCCCAATTTTAAATATACATATATCTTTATAATATAGTTCATATAGATTTCAAAATCTA
Organism: Allium fistulosum; assembly: GCA_030737815.1. NCBI lineage: Eukaryota > Viridiplantae > Streptophyta > Magnoliopsida > Asparagales > Amaryllidaceae > Allium > Allium fistulosum. Next base: position 413,447,539 of record CM060907.1, on the reverse strand, counting down.
TATCCATATATGCCTATAAGAATAATCTAAAATCCCCTTAAAAAATCTATATAAAAAAATAAAATAAATAATTTTCTCCCTTGATGTATGTATTTGTAAAAATAAATCTGGTTTCAAAATACCTCCTCTTAATGTATATATATATATGTTCAATTATTATGTTTTCTGTAAAATGCTACATATATATATTTATATATAAAAACAGAATTTGAATACAATAAAATAAAATCAAAATAAGCCATACCAAACTCAAATCGTTGACTTCCACCACGAAACCCTAACACCGACGTCGCTGCTTGAACTACCCCGGTTCGTGCTCCGCATCCCAGACGAACGAATCCCAAACCGGCTCCCATGAATCACGCAGTCCCCAAAAAGTCGAAGCTCCCTTCCTCCAGGCGCAGCGCAGCCACGAACATCGCCTTCACGCGACTGCGATCGGACCCCTACGATCTTTCCTTTGCTCGTCGCCGAGCACGAGTCACCCACGATAGCGATGTCGCGCTACCCCCTTTCGATTTCGCTCTGAAATGTTTTCGAGAATAAGACCCTTTTTTTTCGTTTGTATCGAGAACGAATCTGAGGAGAGGAGTAGGATGTGTTCGATTTGAAAATGAAGAGGCTTGGCTTTAATTCATCAATGTCGATTTTGAAGAATGAGGCTTCGGCTATATTTTTTTTTCTCATCTAGAGGAAGATAAGGATGGAACGAAATTAAATGGAGGGGAGTGGCGTATACAAGAAGCTTGACTATTAAATTTCATTAGATTATTATCAATTAAATTTTCAACGCGTTTTTATATCGTACGCTCACACAACAACTCCAATTACTACGAAACTTGAAATCCGGTAATAATACAATATTACGGACCCAATGGAACTGGTTTCGTCGAATTCCGAGACTATGCCTCGGAAGGCTATTTTTAAATTCAATTTAAACGATATATTTTAAAACTGAACAAAACACTTTTAAATTCAATTTTAAAAGTTCTATTACCTTTAGTATTATTAATATGAATTTTCCAAGCCTTCAAAATATTTTTAATTAGCTTAGAATACCATATTTACTATTTTATCCATCTTCAAATAAATTTAATTTAATTATTAAATTACTCAATAAACAGCGATATTTGAAATTTAAGTTTATAATTAACCTCTGAATATTTAAAATTAATTAAATATTCCAATTTCAAATGTACAAAAATTCCGGGTCGTCACATTCCTCCCCCCTTAAAAGAATTTCGTCCCCGAAATTACTAGTTAAGAGGAATGATTCAATCCCCATTAACTATTTCCTTAACCCAAATAGTTTTAACCATCTCCCAAAACAAATCCTTTAATAGAGACACATTATCCCTCTTTCTAACCTTTCAAACTTACTCCTAAGTCCCAAACAATATTATCTTTCTTATCAGTTCAAATTTAAATTTGAATTCAAATTTTGAATTATCAAAATTTTCTCGAAATTTTTCTAACTCCCTAAATTTCTGAAAATTTCGCCAGCGTCTCCTTTGCGCGGCTAGCTCGGTACTACTACAAAATGGCTCTACGGCCTCCCAATTTCAAAAAGAAAACAAAAAGCCAAGTGGATGGATCAAAAACCCAATCAAATTTCATATAGAAATTCAAATACATACCTTTTTGTCGGTCCATTAAATTTTATCTTCTAAAATCAAAAATTCCAATTTATCCATCGCTTTTATACACCTGTATATCCTACTAAGCAATAATATTCAATCACAATTGCAAAGTCATTTTATACTTTCCTTTACAAATTTTCAATATTTGCTTTACTTAAGCCCGTACGATGCACATATATCATCCGTACGCAATATCACATTCGATCGCTCAATCGATCACACAATTTCACTTCCGAACTAGTATCGTCCACCCGACTTCCTAGTGCGGACTCAGATCTGGTTTCTTGATCGAAAACCGTCATTCTCCTTGCATAGCCACCAACTATGATAGAGAATATCCAGAATCAATCAACCATCCATATCCAGGCTCGCCGTCGAAAATCGAGCGAGAAATCCTAACTCGGATCGGCATAATTACCTCGAAATTCTGTGCTCGACATCTGGATCAAATAGCTATGCGAATAAAATAATATACGTACACCTTACGTAATTAGCCCAATTGAATTATCCATTTTATCAATTTCCTTTTTATTCACATTCATTTTGATTGTTATCCACTTATTCACAACTATCCCATTTCACAACTTCCAATTTAACCTTTCATGCAATTATCCACTTAGAATAATTTCCTCGATACCCACTTCACTTAAAGAATTTCATTTTTCAAATCCTTAAGTTTAATATAAATATTTATACACTTCTTACATTAATTTTCACTTTACTATCAAAGTTTATTTTCATTACTATTCATTCTGCCCACGCAACTTCATTTGAATTCAAATTGGCTTCCATTTGACTATTGAATTAGTTCCACTTACTAATTAATTTAAATCTCAATTAAAAGTTTATTTGCAAGCTTTACTTTCGTTAGTTCCTTCGATTTCACTTACTTTACTTTCACATTTTAAATAGATTTCAATACTCAGTTTCAACCTTATTTGTTTAACAAATTTTAATTCATTTGTTGTTAGTGAAAATTTCCAAAAATTTTCAAAAATTTTCTAACTCCCAAAATTTACGGAAAATTTTGGCAGAGTCTCCCTTGTACGGAGGGACTTCTGCGATATCGCAGGATGCACAAATATATATATACATCGGCCTCAGGTCGGAAATCACAATATATATCAATATATGCAGTTCATATCTCCTATTTTGAATTTTTGCGTAAGCGTACCTTATTTTAGCATTTTTAAGCAAGCGGTTATTTATTTAAGCAATTAGCGCTGTCAAATCCAGCCAAACGGTTTTTCCTGAACCTGTACTAACTCAATTTAAACAGGTTAGTGACAAATATTCAAAGTTTGTTATCATTTCAATTAATTTCAATAGCTACACATACAACATAAGCAATATTCACTAAACACTTCCATAAGTGAATTTACTAGGCCTAACACAAATTAAATGCTTCCATTTAAATGGTTTACACTTCATTACTTACATTCTATTCATTTTAATCCAAATGAATACGTATTTATTACGATTGATTAAAAATCAATTATATTGCTTATATTAACTCACATTTACTACGATTGATTTCAAAATCAATTTTATTTCCTTTCTATCAATTCATAGAATTTTATTTAACCTCGTTTTACATCAAACGATCCATTTTCTAATACAATTCGACAATATCAATGTGAATAAATGATTACTTCAGCTTTAGAACCATTTAGGTTAAATCCAACTTAATTTACATTTAACCCATTCCATTTTAAATTTATTCACAACTTTCATTGTATTTCTTCCATACCCAAAGTTTGATTCCAAACCATTTTATTAAACTCAGCCACCAATATATCAATAACCATCACACAATTTTACTCAAGTTATTTATTTTCTTCAAACAATTCCACCCAATAACATAAGTTTATTTTATTCAACAACTTCCATTCAAATCCTTTTCACTCGGAATTATACATCTAATTTAGCCATGTATACCTTTACTCCAGTAGTTTTAATTATTTTATAAGCCATCGAAATCTATTTATTACAATTCAATTTCTATTTAACCAATTTAAATTCCATAACCCAAACTCATTTGGATAATATTTCAAGGTCATATTCCATTTATTTATACTTGAGTTCATTCACACTTAAGTTAATTTTGTTCCAATTTATTTCACTTAACAGCATCTAAAATATATGTGTCGAGCTTTATTTATATCATCCACATTCGATTTGTTAGTATTTTATCTCGGATTGCAATTAATAATTTCTACTTAATCCAAGTTCATTTCCCATTTCATATCCAAATTACAAAATCAACTTTCTTTCAGCCAATTAAGGTTCTATTTCCATAATCCATTACTCCATTAAGTAATTTATTCCAATTTATACCTAATATTTGGTTTATTTCATCACTTCAATCCATTAAAAGCAATCCCATTCACATTTTACTCTTTATTCTGGATTATACATTAAATTTAGTCAAGTATATTTATTTCTTTTTATTTGTTTTTCTATAAACAATTAAAATAAGATTCCAGAGTTTTTAACAATTTCCCAAAATTTCAAAATCACTTTTGAAATCAATCACATCCAAACTCCTTTTGTATATTCAGCTATCTCTTTGAAATTTCAAAACCAAATCCAGTTTTGCAAACAATCCCAATTTAACACGGTTTGGTAGCAATTTCTCTTTGGAAACTCGAAAATGAACATCGATGATGCTGCAGTCATCACCGAAATTATTTCCCAGCGACCGGAAGAGAATTAAATGCTTTTATCTCTTTAAACCATTTCAAATATTTTTAAATTCCAAATCCTTCCAGATTCCAAACTCAACTCAAAATATTCCTGAAATAATACCACTTATTATTTCCTCAAACTCTTTGAAAACTATTTCCAAATCTCAAGAAATTTCAAACCTTTCCCAAAATTCCAAACTTAAAATCCATTTCGATTTATTTTCCACATTTCTCTGGAATTCTATTTTAAAGTACAAATCTCATTTGTATATGAAGTTTATTTCAATTTTATAAATTACATTTGTAATCTATATCTCAAATTTTATTTTATTATAAAATTTTATTCTTTGCTTTGGTTATAAATTTCAATTTCTAGTTAAGTTTCCATATATTAATGATAATAATTCCATATTATCACTTCTAACATCCAAACAACCATATATATTAACTAGAATAGTTTACAAAACGTTTCTTTTTATACAAAAATAATTTGGGTAAAATTATTTCATTTACCCTACTTTAAAACAATACTGTGTCGAATTGTTCTATACAAGTGTTTAGAGATCCCTATCTGTAACGACCCGAACTTTCATCGACCAGAAAGTCGCATCGTTTTGAAGAAAATAAAGAGGTAAGAAAGTAGAAAAGAAAGAGAAGAAGAAGAACAACAACAGAATCTCACAGCGGAACGAAACAAAATATAATATATCACATAACTATTACATAGTCTTTACAAAATCAGAGTTACACAGATTATACAACACATACTAGACAGTTATAAACATCTGTCTAGTTATTACAACTCAATACAATACAAAACACTATCATAGAGATTAACACAGCGGAATACTATATATCTACGAACGTTGAAGCCTCCTGCTCCATTGCTCCTCCAGATAACTCGTCAAAGCTAACCTGAATCCCTTGGCTACTCGTAAAAATTTGAGTACCCAAGAGTTTATAAACAGAAATAAACACTTGGGTCAGACATGGGTCTGGTGTGAGTAACAGGTTAAAGTTGCTTAACTTTGTAAAGCTTTTGAAACAAAAGGTATTACGTAAGACTTCCCACACATAAACATGAGTAAGTTTTTACCTTACGCTAACCAAAACTTTGATAGGAAATTCGGTTATATTATAATAGGGTCTAGGGTTTTCAAATAAATATGAAATAGCTGAAATTGTTACATTGTTAAATTCCAGCATACTAGCCACAAAGTGGGTTATACAATCAAGTCCGTTATCACTTATTGGAGTTTGGATTCCATACAATGGCAGGGCTACTGGGGTACCGCCCGTCACAGTACGTGGCCTAGATCACCGTACCGAGGATCACTCCCAATCCCCTGCAACACAAGGCCGGAACATCCCTTACTGGATAATTCCCGCACAAGATATCCCAGCAGTTGTTGCAATCAACTGCCCACTCAACCGAATAATAAGAAGGGACCTCTAGACAGGGATAATCTTGTCCTACTTGGGTGCTACCCACTAACCTTGCTGCACCTCCCCTGTTTTAGCCATTCCCGGTTTGATGAGGCTTGAGGCTACGATTACCTTTAATCAGGACATCACTTAGAATGCTCATCGTCCACCTGACGATGTTCTGAAAGCATTCAATCCATACAAGTTCGTTCCGGGTTCGAACGAAACCGAAGGCATTATCTCGTTACACTCGTATTGGAATCACCCTCAGAGTTAACGACTATAACCCTTGCACTCTGAATCTTCATCTCGAATCTGAAAGTACTATCTCCGTCAAACTCATTACGGAATCACCCTCAGAGTTATATTGACAAAGAATAGCTCTTACACCTCGAGTCTTCACCTGCTCCATTTGGATTTCAGGACCTAACGTTAATTTGGATCGATGTGGTATTCGGGTCTCCAGACCTGGAATCCCGGTATACGGAAACCCGATCCCGGTCTCATCGAAATCCAAAACGTATCTTTTAAGGCCAAGTTGTTTTAAAGGTTAAAACAATTCAATTCTACTATCTATTTACACACAGATAGATAATTCATAGATTCACAATAGATAATCAACATTATCATTATAAGCAGATGATTCATATCATTATGCAACCAAAGCATCCAAATCATACAATATCTATTATCTCATATCTGAGATCTCAAACCATTCAAGGTAAATCAATATCATTCAGTATCCTTAAGAAATGATTTATTAATTACCATCTATAATTAATTTAAAATGAATTAAATTAAATACTTCATCTCTAATTACTTTAAAGTAAATTAAATTAACTCCTTTCATTATTAACAATCTTGCTTAAGTTACTATTAATTAATTATCAATTAATTAATCAACCCTTATCCAATTATTCATTTTAATTAATCATTCTTGATTAATTAACATTTAATTACATTCAAGTAATTAATACTTAAATTAATTTCACAAATTAATTATTCTTAACCACTTATAGTAATTAACCTTTAATTACTACATTTATTAATTAATTATAATTAATTACATTACTCCTTAATTAATTACATTAATTAATCACTCCATTTATTAATTTTATCTTAATTAATTAGTTCTTAATTACATCATTAATTATATTAATTAATGATCCTTAATCACATTACATCATTAATTACTTTATTTAAATTAATTACATTAAGTAATTAATCTTAATTAAACCACAATTATTAATCACTATTGATTAATCACATTCAGTAATTAACTACCCTTAATTACTCCATTAATTACATCAGTAATTATCTATTAATTACTTTCCTAAGTAATTATACTTCATTAAATTACATTAAGTAATTATACTTTACAAATCATTAAGTGATTATCTTAAATTAATTAAACTTAATTAATTAACTTAACTAGTCAATTTAAATTCAATTAATTACAATGAGTAATTAATTCTTAATTACTTCCATTAAGTAATTATATTTAATTAAACAATTTCACAAATGATTAATCTTAATTAATTAATCTATTTAATTATCACAATTAGTCACATTAATTAATTACTTATTTAACCCAAGTTAATGAACTATATTAAACTATTAATTATTCTTTAATTATTTTCTTCAATAATTAAACTTTAATTAACCATTAGTAATTCCAAATTAATTAATTCTAATTACTAATAAATTCATCTCTAATTACTTAATTAATTAAGTATCTAATAACTTAATTAATCCTTAATTACTTGATTAATTTATTCCTAACCATTAATTAATATTCTAACTTATTCTAATTAATGATCCTTAATTCAAATTAATTAACCTTTAATTAATTTAATTAAATCTTAATTAATCAATTTAAACCCTTAATTATTAAATTTATTACTCCAAATCATTACTTAATTAAATTGATTAATTAACTTTCAATTACCTTAATAATTTATTGAATTATAATCATTAAGTTCTAAATAACTTTAAGATAAACCTTAATCTCATTAATGATCAAATTATCATTAGCAAAACATTTTAACAACAATTTGTTTTAATTTTACTTTCCATTTCATTTTAAATTTAAGAATTTAAAATGAAAATAATTTAAACTTTAACAATGTTTAAAACAATTCAAAAACCTTTTAAATTACATGATAAAGAAAATACTAATCTTATAAAAGAATTTAAAATAATTTTAAACCAAATTCATTTTTAAATTCAGATTTAAACTTAAATTTAAAAATCCTGTTCAAAATTTTATTCTCAGATTTTTAAAAACCCATTTTTTAAAATACTTTAACAATTTAAAGTTTGTTAAACATTTCAGTTTATAAAACTTAATTTAATTTTTAAAAACTAGATTACAAATTCAGTTTTGAATCCATATTAAATTTGGTTTTAAATTCTGGTTTAAAAACTTGTTTTCAAATTTAAAATAAATTTCAAATTTGAAAAACTGACAGATTTTAAGTAGTAACCTGTAACAATTATTAACCCGAGCCAAAACTAAATTGCTTCGAGTCAAACCCCTATATTTCCTGAGCAAAAACTCAAATGACTCGAGAAATCCTGAGTACCCAAATTCCCAAACCCATCTTCATTTGCTTTGAGAGTTCCTTCGAGTCCCCCACTCAAAATCGCGAAAACAAACCCGAGTACAAGCTTCTTTCCCAACTAATTCCAGGTGCATAAAAACGTGCACATCAACGTGCACACCTCCTCCTATCACCGATGAACTCCATCCTGACCTCTGACGAGTCGACTATAACTACGGCAACGCTCGCGAACATCCATCAAATCTCGATTTGCTCGAGAATCGAATTCGATGAAACAACCCATACAACCTGGAACAGATAAACGGAAATCACCACCAAACCTGGAAACATCACTCGACCCCGATCCTCCGATCACCTGAACGTCATCGCCACCGTCCACAGCCTCGACCACTTTTACTCTCGCGAACCTCAAAGTCCCACCATGCTCGATCCACTGGTGATGACGAACGAGACATGTAACGACCCGGCTTTCTTTGCCCAGAAAGTCGCATCGTTAATAAGAAAGAAAGGGGTGAGAAAAAGGAAAAGAAGAGAAGAAAGAAAGAAACAACAACAACGATCTCACAGCGGAACGAATAAATTATATTAATAACATAAACTATTACATAGTATACAACACTTATCAGAGTTACACAACATATACATTACATACTAGTCAGTTATAAACATCTGTCTAGACATTACAACTCAAATACAAGACAAGACACTATCACAAATATCAACACAGCGGAATACTATATCTACGAACGCCGAAGCCTCCTGCTCCATTGCTTCTCCAGAATATTCGTCAAAGCTAAACCTGAATCCCTTGGCTACTCGTAAAAATTTGAGTACCCAAGAGTTTATAAAACAGAAATAAACACTTGGCTCAGACATGGGTCTGGTGTGAGTAACAGGTTAAACTTGCTTAACTTCAAAACCTTTAGAAAGAAAAGGTATCACGTAAGACTCCCCACAAATAAACATGGGTAAGTTTTTACCTTACGCTAACCAAAACATTTGATAGGAAATCTGATTTTATTATAATAGGGTCTAGGGTTTTCAAGTAAAATATAGAAATAGCTGAAATGCTTGCATCTCACATTCCAACATAGTTGGGCACATCTAATACGTACGGCACTTATTGGAGTTTGGATTCCATACAATGGCAGGGCTACTGGGGTACCGCCCGTCACAGTACATGGCCTAGATCACCGTACCGAGGATCACTCCCAATCCCCTGCAACACAAAGCCGGAACCATCCCTTACTGGATAATTCCGAACAAGACAATCCCGTAGTTGGCGCGACCAACCACACACTAAGCCGAATAAAATAAAGGGACCTCTAGACAGGGATCTATCTTGCTCTCAGTGGGTGCTACCCACGAAGCCTTGCTGCACCTCCCCTGTTTTAGCCATTCCCGGTTGATGAGGCTTGAGGTTACGATTACCTTTAATCAGAACATATCACTTAGAATGCTCATCGTCCGCCTGACGATGTGCTGAAAGCATTCAATCCATACAAGTTCGTTCCGGGTTCGAACGAAACCGAAGGCATTATCTCGTTACACTCGTTTTGGAATCACCCTCAGAGTTAACGACAATAACCCTTGCACTCTGAATCTTCATCTTCACTTGAGATTCACGACCTATCGTTAATTTGGATCGATGTGGTATTCGGGTCTCCAGACCTGGAATACCGGTATACGGAAACCCGATCCCGGTCTCATCGAAATCCAAAACGTATCTTTTAAGGCCAAGTTGTTTAAAGGTTAAACAATTTAACTTATCTATATTCATACAGATAGATAATTCACAATTCACAATTGATAATCACATTATCAATTAAACAGATGATTCATAACCAATAGGTAATCCATATAAACATCACAATAGTTAATCTATATTACCATCATAATGCAACCAAGCATTTATACCACACAACATTACTTATCTCATTTCTGAGATTACATCCATTCAAGACAAATAAATGTCATCCATTCTTATACAAGCAATGATTTACTTAATCATAACATAATTAATTTAAAATGAATTAAATTAACTATCTCTATCTTTAATTAATTTAAAGTGAATTAAATTAATTACTTCATTTCTTAATGATCTTCCTTAATTAATCTTCCTTTGATTAATTATCTTAATTACATTCAAGTAATTATCCTTAACATATTCAGTAATTAACCTTTAATTACTATCATTAAATAATTAATTAATGATCGTTCATTTGCTTTCATAAATTAATTAATTATAATTATTTACATTAATCCTCAATTAATTATAATTAATTAATCATACTTAAATTAATTACTTTTATTAATCAAACTTGATTAGTTTTATTAATTATATTAATTAATAATCCTCTAATTACTTCATTAATTAATTAACTTTTTAATTAATTAAATAATTAATCTTTAATTAACCACCTACATTAATTAATCATAATTAATCATAATTTCTATTACTTAAGAAATTATCTTTTATTAATCACCTTCATTAATTATTCACTAATTATTTATTAATTAATCATATTCATTTATTATTCATTAATTAATCACATTAATTAATTAATTAAACTCTAATTAATTATCAAAGTAATTAATCCTTAATTACTTCCCTTAATTACTTCATAAAGTAATTATTCTCTTAAATTAATTATATTAATTAATTACACCTTAGTTACTTACTTTAATTAATTAACTCTTTAATTAATTATATTAATTAATTACTCTTTAATCACTTATTATTGATTAATTAATCTTAATTAATCAACCCTTAATTAATTAATTACTTCCTTAATTAATTACTCTCTTTTAATTAATTACCTTAACAAATAATTAATCTCATTATTAATTAACCTTAATCCTTAAATTAATTACAACCTTAATTAATTTAAGATAAATTCTTTTATCTTAATTAAATACTTAATTACATTATTTAATCTTCATTAGAAAACATTTAGAAATAATTTATATATAGTTAAAGATATATAATTTATTTAAATAAAACAAATTAACCATTAAAATTTAACATTTAAAATCTTTGGAAAACTTGATAAATCTTGTTTCATAAATTTAATCAAAACCTCATCCCTTTAAATTCTTAAATTTATTTAAATATACCTTTAAAACTTATACATTTGAACTTGATTAAATTTCTTTATTAAACTTAGTTAAACATTACTTTATTTATATTTATTTTTAACTTGGTCAAGCCTCTATTAAATACCTGGCTTTCAACATTTATCTTACATTAAAAATCTGATCACTGTTTTCTTTAAATTAAAACTTAACATGAGTATTCTTTTAAACTAAAATCTGGAATACTTAAACAACCCAAAACCCGAGTCTAAACAAAAGAAAACCCGAGCAAACATTTCTAAAACCCAGAGTCTTTCTCCCCTCTCGTATACTTCGAGTCGTCACGCAATCTACACGAGAGTTTCCCCGAGTTTCCCCCTTCTTCCCAAACCAAAACAATCCCAGGCACCCAAACGTTCACGTGCACGTGGTGCACTTGCACCATCGTCTCCGACCACCGTAGGTCACCGCGACGATCCTCGACAATCGCCTTCAACCTCACGAACCCACACGCAACTCCAGATCTTCCATATGTCACACGAATCGAAAACGATCCTATCGATCAAAAATCTGGAACCCACAATGATGCAATTGACCTCGCCGCCGACGATCAGAACGACCAGAGTTCATGTCGACTTAACTGAAGCTTCGCCACGTACCCATCCATCGATTTCACTCCTCACGATCATTTCCGATCTACCCTAGTCATCGAATCAAGCTCCGATAACATCATCGACTAAAACTGGGAAGAAACCCTACTTCACCAACGCCTGGCCACCACGGTCTTCAATAAATAGCTTCGACATTTTTTTTCCACACTTGCCGACCACACAGCCATCTCCGACTCAGATTCACGCCACCCCTTGCCCACCATCGATGGCAATTGATCAAAACGTCCCTGACGTTCAACTCGAGAATTCTAATTGACTATCAAATTAAAAATTCAAACTTTAGTACCTAAATTCATGATTTCCTACCCTGAATCCATTCATGAAATCAAATTATGAAATTGTCTCCATAAAATTTTGACCAATATCTGATTATCACTGTATTTTCTTATTTCAGAGATAATTTTTTTGAATTTAAACCTTGGAAACATTTTTAGACTTTCCATCATGTTGTTATCTTCAACTTTTATTCAAAGATTCAGGCCTCAAATTTCTTGTATTTGGAGATATGGATTTTTAACAAGAAATTCAAGAACTATAAACAACAAAGACTCAAAATCAAACATTTGTACAGGCATACTTTAAATATTAATTCAAGTCATATTCAATGCTAAAACATCCATGCAATCCATTATTATCACACACATTACACATATATTTAAGTTCATCTCAAATCTTAAACTGTTTTTAAAAGCAACAGGTTTACTCACTTGTTAAACAGAGCACAGGATATACATTATATACATGCATTCATATATCATTCATCCACAAATATACTTGTAAATATTCACACAGGCAAATCTTATTTCCAGAGCAAACCAGGCAACAGAAATCATACTAAATTAGGCAACCATGATTTAACTTAAGTAGTTATCAAAAATTGTTACTCACCTGATTCAAACAGAGGCAGCCTCTTTAATTTATTTTTTTGAAAAGCTTTAAACTTTTAAAACTTGAGTACTGAGATGTTCAGAGACTAAAATGCTTTTGCTCCCTTTCCAAATTACATGCATGCAGGCTCTTTGATTTTCAAAGTTGATTCCAGGTTGCAGAGAAAAATGATGCTGATTTGCTTCATTTCCAAGTGCATGTAGAAATCATTTTTCCAGATTTTATAAATATGATGAAGGCCTTTTTGATAACGAGGGGTTTGATTTTGTATTTGAAGAGTTTTGCTAATTGATTTGTTTTGAACATGATTTGTTTACAGATTCCAGGAAAATGGTGCAGAAGCTTTTGATTTTGATAAATCTTTTGTTTATGAGATGATTGAGTTTCAGATTTTTGTTCTGAGATTTTTGGTTTGAGTTCTTCTTGGTTTTGAATTGAAAAAAAAAGATAGAAAAGAAAATAAAGAGGGGAAACATATGTATAAATGCTGAAATAATTTAAATAAAAATAAAAGAAAAATTAAATTAAAGGTGACACTTGTCATATACATTAGCTATTTAATTTACACATGTTTTATCAAGCCTTAATATGGTGACATTTGTCTTTTAAGTATTTAATACATATTTTTATTTATTTTTAAATGTAAATAATAGTTTTTATACTTTATTTAAATGTATATATTTGAATTTCTTTTAAAGAAAATGTTATAACAAAATATATATAAATGAAAACTTATCCAAATATTTTAAAATTGTTTATTCTTTTGAATTTCAACATTTAATTCAAATTCAAATTAAATTTAAAAATCCAATTTTAAAATCAAGTTATATATATGCATATATAACTACCATTTAAAATAACAATTCTATTTTATCAAAGTCTATTTATATTTATAAAAACAAAGTATTATAATTATTATTTGAAAATATCAAATTTGACAATTTTAAATAATTTATAAAAGAGATTATAAATTACTTCTATTATTCAATGAAATAATACCATATGTAAATTGTATTTAAACTTCTATTTTTAATACATACAAATCTAGTAATATTTAAAAAGAAATAAACAAACCTTTTATTTAAATTTGAACTTAAGCTAAATTCTATTTTTAAATAATTAAACATTTATATTATGTATTTTAAAACTATATAGTTATTTATTAAATATCTTTGGAAAGCTTAATATTAATTTAAATCATAATTTCCAAATTACCAAATATATATATTAGAAATTTGAAAACATAATTTCATTTGTTAAATTCAAACCAACTATTTACAATATATACAATTATACATATATATTATAAATAGAAAATATTTTATTAAACTTTTAAAAGATAAATCACTAATTAAATATTTTATTTAATTAGATTATTAAATCAATTCAAACATTTATTATCAAAGATTATCAAATCAATTTAATTATTTAAACAGATTATTAAATTGATATTGCCCCAAATTTCCGGGATATTACATTCCTCCCCCCTTAAAATAATTTCGTCCCCGAAATTTAAAACAAAGGTAATTTAATAATCTTTTTAAATCACAAGGATGTATTATCGTCCATATGCTAACAATCATAGCAACCAATCATCCAAACAAACAATTCTAACTATCCAGCGGAAAATTCTGAATAGAATTTCCTCGAGTTTCCCCAAGTATATATATATACCGGGATACTCGCTCTACAAACAATCCAAACAACCAATACTACTAAGCTATAGAGCTTCTACTCTCTAGATCTACAAAACTAAACAGAATATCAGACTACAGACGAGTCTGACTTAACAACCAATTCCTCCAGAACTGCTGGTTCTAAACCAGAGATAGATCAAACACGTATTCCCTCAGAGATACGTAAAATACATATCGAATTCCAGTTATCCAAACTGACAATTCAATCCAGTAGACCAAACTCTTATCCAAAACAGAATATAGAAAAGATCCAATATTCCTCGGAGCTGACTTCCCAGACTTACCCATCTTATAGCTCCCTTTTACCAGAGAAAAACTTCACAACAACGAAGTCTCCAACTTCGAATACCAAATTCCTCCGTCTCTTATCTACAAAATCCTTCAGACGATCCTGTGCTGACTACAAATCCTTCCTGATCAACTCAACCTTCGCTGATGCTTCTTGAAACAAACAGGACCAAAGATAACTCAATAGAATGATCTCTCCAAGATCTACCCATAATCCAAAACACAACTCTACTCCATCAGTAGATTCCAAACTTACTTCTTCTATCCAGAAATGCACTCCCAAACTGCTTCTGCTGCACCACTCTGATCTGGAGTAGAATGCTGATGAAGAACACAAGCACAAACTGGACAACACATCCCAGAAAATCTCAGATAACTCAAGAGAACACTCAGCAATCGCAAGTCACTTTTTCGATCAACCCAGCCTAACTGCAAAGAAAACTGTTCTCTCTTTACCAATCAGAACAGCTTATACTTAACTATCCAATCTATCGAAGAAATGGATCCACTCTGCTGCTTCTGAACTCTACCTTCAGAAAAACTACTCAGCCAGAAAACTTCCTGCCAATGCACAGAACACTCCAAGCTGCACTGTTGCCACAGATGCCAAAGACTTCTCAATCCAAAGCTCTTCGAGAAACTCAGACCTCAAACAGAATCACCATGCTGAACTCAGCCACCACACCGAAGCAGAAACACTTCCTTAAACTTGTTCCAAAGAAAACATCTTCGGGAACATCCATAGTCACTGCATCTCATCACGCAGCTACTTCTTCCAGAAGTATCAAGATACCATCACTCGCTTCTGCCTCACTGACAGATCCAACTCTACTCATCCAACTCCTAAGATAAACTCCGAACCTTAACAGGTTTCCTTCAGAGATTGTGAAATCCTTACACAATTGTAAAGTTCACTCGAGACGGTATTAGGTTTACAGTCTCGACAGATACTCTTCCAACCTCAACACTCAGACTCCTAATCCTAGATGATAAATTATTATCATCTCAACCAATCATTACAAATACCATATACATTTAAAATGATACTTTTTATATAGAAATTATATCTGGGTAGAATTATTTCATCTACCTCTTTAAAACTATATTGTGTCCGTTGGCCTGGTCAAGTGTTTAGAGATCCCTATCAATAACGTTAGCTACTCGTATTGACCAGAATCCATATACCACTCAACCGATCAATTAACACAATATAAAACCATTTTATATAACTAACAAATACGCGCTCTCGTATATATATATACACTCAAACAGGTTGCTACAGATCCTATCTCTAATGAACAATCCTTCCGAACCTAGGTATTCACTTAACCTAGTGTTCTGATATTCACATAACCAAAAGCTTAGGCATTCGCTCAACCTATGCTCTGATACCACTGTAACGACCCGGCTTTCTTTGCCCAGAAAGTCGCATCGTTAATAAGAAAGAAAGGGGTGAGAAAAAGGAAAAGAAGAGAAGAAAGAAAGAAACAACAACAACGATCTCACAGCGGAACGAATAAATTATATTAATAACATAAACTATTACATAGTATACAACACTTATCAGAGTTACACAACATATACATTACATACTAGTCAGTTATAAACATCTGTCTAGACATTACAACTCAAATACAAGACAAGACACTATCACAAATATCAACACAGCGGAATACTATATCTACGAACGCCGAAGCCTCCTGCTCCATTGCTTCTCCAGAATATTCGTCAAAGCTAAACCTGAATCCCTTGGCTACTCGTAAAAATTTGAGTACCCAAGAGTTTATAAAACAGAAATAAACACTTGGCTCAGACATGGGTCTGGTGTGAGTAACAGGTTAAACTTGCTTAACTTCAAAACCTTTAGAAAGAAAAGGTATCACGTAAGACTCCCCACAAATAAACATGGGTAAGTTTTTACCTTACGCTAACCAAAACATTTGATAGGAAATCTGATTTTATTATAATAGGATCTAGGGTTTTCAAGTAAAATATAGAAATAGCTGAAATGCTTGCATCTCACATTCCAACATAGTTGGGCACATCTAATACGTACGGCACTTATTGGAGTTTGGATTCCATACAATGGCAGGGCTACTGGGGTACCGCCCGTCACAGTACATGGCCTAGATCACCGTACCGAGGATCACTCCCAATCCCCTGCAACACAAAGCCGGAACCATCCCTTACTGGATAATTCCGAACAAGACAATCCCGTAGTTGGCGCGACCAACCACACACTAAGCCGAATAAAATAAAGGGACCTCTAGACAGGGATCTATCTTGCTCTCAGTGGGTGCTACCCACGAAGCCTTGCTGCACCTCCCCTGTTTTAGCCATTCCCGGTTGATGAGGCTTGAGGTTACGATTACCTTTAATCAGAACATATCACTTAGAATGCTCATCGTCCGCCTGACGATGTGCTGAAAGCATTCAATCCATACAAGTTCGTTCCGGGTTCGAACGAAACCGAAGGCATTATCTCGTTACACTCGTTTTGGAATCACCCTCAGAGTTAACGACAATAACCCTTGCACTCTGAATCTTCATCTTCACTTGAGATTCACGACCTATCGTTAATTTGGATCGATGTGGTATTCGGGTCTCCAGACCTGGAATACCGGTATACGGAAACCCGATCCCGGTCTCATCGAAATCCAAAACGTATCTTTTAAGGCCAAGTTGTTTAAAGGTTAAACAATTTAACTTATCTATATTCATACAGATAGATAATTCACAATTCACAATTGATAATCACATTATCAATTAAACAGATGATTCATAACCAATAGGTAATCCATATAAACATCACAATAGTTAATCTATATTACCATCATAATGCAACCAAGCATTTATACCACACAACATTACTTATCTCATTTCTGAGATTACATCCATTCAAGACAAATAAATGTCATCCATTCTTATACAAGCAATGATTTACTTAATCATAACATAATTAATTTAAAATGAATTAAATTAACTATCTCTATCTTTAATTAATTTAAAGTGAATTAAATTAATTACTTCATTTCTTAATGATCTTCCTTAATTAATCTTCCTTTGATTAATTATCTTAATTACATTCAAGTAATTATCCTTAACATATTCAGTAATTAACCTTTAATTACTATCATTAAATAATTAATTAATGATCGTTCATTTGCTTTCATAAATTAATTAATTATAATTATTTACATTAATCCTCAATTAATTATAATTAATTAATCATACTTAAATTAATTACTTTTATTAATCAAACTTGATTAGTTTTATTAATTATATTAATTAATAATCCTCTAATTACTTCATTAATTAATTAACTTTTTAATTAATTAAATAATTAATCTTTAATTAACCACCTACATTAATTAATCATAATTAATCATAATTTTCTATTACTTAAGAAATTATCTTTTATTAATCACCTTCATTAATTATTCACTAATTATTTATTAATTAATCACATTCATTTATTATTCATTAATTAATCACATTAATTAATTAATTAAACTCTAATTAATTATCAAAGTAATTAATCCTTAATTACTTCCCTTAATTACTTCATAAAGTAATTATTCTCTTAAATTAATTATATTAATTAATTACACCTTAGTTACTTACTTTAATTAATTAACTCTTTAATTAATTATATTAATTAATTACTCTTTAATCACTTATTATTGATTAATTAATCTTAATTAATCAACCCTTAATTAATTAATTACTTCCTTAATTAATTACTCTCTTTTAATTAATTACCTTAACAAATAATTAATCTCATTATTAATTAACCTTAATCCTTAAATTAATTACAACCTTAATTAATTTAAGATAAATTCTTTTATCTTAATTAAATACTTAATTACATTATTTAATCTTCATTAGAAAACATTTAGAAATAATTTATATATAGTTAAAGATATATAATTTATTTAAATAAAACAAATTAACCATTAAAATTTAACATTTAAAATCTTTGGAAAACTTGATAAATCTTGTTTCATAAATTTAATCAAAACCTCATCCCTTTAAATTCTTAAATTTATTTAAATATACCTTTAAAACTTATACATTTGAACTTGATTAAATTTCTTTATTAAACTTAGTTAAACATTACTTTATTTATATTTATTTTTAACTTGGTCAAGCCTCTATTAAATACCTGGCTTTCAACATATATCTTACATTAAAAATCTGATCACTGTTTTCTTTAAATTAAAACTTAACATGAGTATTCTTTTAAACTAAAATCTGGAATACTTAAACAACCCAAAACCCGAGTCTAAACAAAAGAAAACTCGAGCAAACATTTCTAAAACCCAGAGTCTTTCTTCCCTCTCGTATACTTCGAGTCGTCACGCAATCTACACGAGAGTTTCCCCGAGTTTCCCCCTTCTTCCCAAACCAAAACAATCCCAGGCACCCAAACGTTCACGTGCACGTGGTGCACTTGCACCATCGTCTCCGACCACCGTAGGTCACCGCGACGATCCTCGACAATCGCCTTCAACCTCACGAACCCACACGCAACTCCAGATCTTCCATATGTCACACGAATCGAAAACGATCCAATCGATCAAAAATCTGGAACCCACAATGATGCAATTGACCTCGCCGCCGACGATCAGAACGACCAGAGTTCATGTCGACTTAACTGAAGCTTCGCCACGTACCCATCCATCGATTTCACTCCTCGCGATCATTTTCGATCTACCCTAGTCATCGAATCAAGCTCCGATAACATCATCGACTAAAACTGGGAAGAAACCCTACTTCACCAACGCCTGGCCACCACGGTCTTCAATAAATAGCTTCGACATTTTTTTTCCACACTTGCCGACCACACAGCCATCTCCGACTCAGATTCACGCCACCCCTTGCCCACCATCGATGGCAATTGATCAAAACGTCCCTGACGTTCAACTCGAGAATTCTAATTGACTATCAAATTAAAAATTCAAACTTTAGTACCTAAATTCATGATTTCCTACCCTGAATCCATTCATGAAATCAAATTATGAAATTGTCTCCATAAAATTTTGACCAATATCTGATTATCACTGTATTTTCTTATTTCAGAGATAATTTTTTTGAATTTAAACCTTGGAAACATTTTTAGACTTTCCATCATGTTGTTATCTTCAACTTTTATTCAAAGATTCAGGCCTCAAATTTCTTGTATTTGGAGATATGGATTTTTAACAAGAAATTCAAGAACTATAAACAACAAAGACTCAAAATCAAACATTTGTACAGGCATACTTTAAATATTAATTCAAGTCATATTCAATGCTAAAACATCCATGCAATCCATTATTATCACACACATTACACATATATTTAAGTTCATCTCAAATCTTAAACTGTTTTTAAAAGCAACAGGTTTACTCACTTGTTAAACAGAGCACAGGATATACATTATATACATGCATTCATATATCATTCATCCACAAATATACTTGTAAATATTCACACAGGCAAATCTTATTTCCAGAGCAAACCAGGCAACAGAAATCATACTAAATTAGGCAACCATGATTTAACTTAAGTAGTTATCAAAAATTGTTACTCACCTGATTCAAACAGAGGCAGCCTCTTTAATTTATTTTTTTGAAAAGCTTTAAACTTTTAAAACTTGAGTACTGAGATGTTCAGAGACTAAAATGCTTTTGCTCCCTTTCCAAATTACATGCATGCAGGCTCTTTGATTTTCAAAGTTGATTCCAGGTTGCAGAGAAAAATGATGCTGATTTGCTTCATTTCCAAGTGCATGCAGAAATCATTTTTCCAGATTTTATAAATATGATGCAGGCCTTTTTGATAACGAGGGGTTTGATTTTGTATTTGAAGAGTTTTGCTAATTGATTTGTTTTGAACATGATTTGTTTACAGATTCCAGGAAAATGGTGCAGAAGCTTTTGATTTTGATAAATCTTTTGTTTATGAGATGATTGAGTTTCAGATTTTTGTTCTGAGATTTTTGGTTTGAGTTCTTCTTGGTTTTGAATTGAAAAAAAAAGATAGAAAAGAAAATAAAGAGGGGAAACATATGTATAAATGCTGAAATAATTTAAATAAAAATAAAAGAAAAATTAAATTAAAGGTGACACTTGTCATATACATTAGCTATTTAATTTACACATGTTTTATCAAGCCTTAATATGGTGACATTTGTCTTTTAAGTATTTAATACATATTTTTATTTATTTTTAAATGTAAATAATAGTTTTTATACTTTATTTAAATGTATATATTTGAATTTCTTTTAAAGAAAATGTTATAACAAAATATATATAAATGAAAACTTATCCAAATATTTTAAAATTGTTTATTCTTTTGAATTTCAACATTTAATTCAAATTCAAATTAAATTTAAAAATCCAATTTTAAAATCAAGTTATATATATGCATATATAACTACCATTTAAAATAACAATTCTATTTTATCAAAGTCTATTTATATTTATAAAAACAAAGTATTATAATTATTATTTGAAAATATCAAATTTGACAATTTTAAATAATTTATAAAAGAGATTATAAATTACTTCTATTATTCAATGAATTAATACCATATGTAAATTGTATTTAAACTTCTATTTTTAATACATACAAATCTAGTAATATTTAAAAAGAAATAAACAAACCTTTTATTTAAATTTGAACTTAAGCTAAATTCTATTTTTAAACAATTAAACATTTATATTATGTATTTCAAAACTATATAGTTATTTATTAAATATCTTTGGAAAGCTTAATATTAATTTAAATCATAATTTCCAAATTACCAAATATATATATTAGAAATTTGAAAACATAATTTCATTTGTTAAATTCAAACCAACTATTTACAATATATACAATTATACATATATATTATAAATAGAAAATATTTTATTAAACTTTTAAAAGATAAATCACTAATTAAATATTTTATTTAATTAGATTATTAAATCAATTCAAACATTTATTATCAAAGATTATCAAATCAATTTAATTATTTAAACAGATTATTAAATTGATATTGCCCCAAATTTCCGGGATATTACAAGACAGATTCGTGACCATGCCTAAAACTAGGTTTAAAATTTTCTCCGATCAATCCCCCTCGTCACAAACCACTACACCACCTCCTAGCATTTTTTCATTACGCTCTGATCACTCCCCTATCTCTAGAAGAAAGCCCGGTTCCCCAGATCCCCTAGATCACCAGAGGGCGTTCGAAAAGCCATTTACAGTTAATTCTAAATTTCTATCTCAAAACTAAATTAAAAATTATGATTTTGGTTTTAAAAATCATCGTTTTGTATTTGAATTTCGATCATATATCTGGAACCATCAATCTTGAGATTTCATTTTCCACCTATGTTCAATATTCTCTATTATCTTTGTTTACAGAGCCAACACAAAGTTATTTTAACTTAAATAAATTCCTAAACTCTAATTCATGATACAGCAAGCATATTCTGTTTGAATATTAAATACTAACATAGATTAGATCATGTGATAATGAGTTCTGATCAATTCTTAAACCTGGAAACTAAAGATAGTGCAATACAGAGATAACAACATACACACATACATTCATTCATATATACACAGAAGATCTACTGCTATATATATATACCCATATCACATAATTAACACAGACATTAGCATGCAGCAACTTTAAACTTAAACTTATTAAAAAATGATGTTACTCACTAGATTTTAAAAGAAGACAGAGCCTCTTTTTTTGAAATCTTGCATGCATGTTAACTTGTTTGTTTTGATGTGTTGCTTTAGACTCCAGGTTTGAAGAACTTTGATTTTCCCTTTGATCTTGCTTCCAGATTTTTGAAAACTGAGACAACAGGCTTTTGATTTTGATAAATCTTTGGTTTTTAAAACTGCATGCTTTTGATTTGCTTTTTAATTCCAGATTTGCTTGCTTCTGTTTTTGAAGAATACATGTAGGCTTTGATTTCAAAACATAGAAGTTTGATCCCTGCTTTGATTCCAGGTTGAAGAAGAGACAGCTTGCATGCTTTTGATTTGAATTTTGTTTTTGAAAAGTTGTTTACAGGCTTTTAATTCTGAGAATTTGGTTAGAGGAGATACAAGTCTCAGATTTGGAGAGGATGTTGATTATAGATTCGTTTATGAGGAGTGTGTTTGAGGAAGTATGATTATCAGATTTTGCGTTTGAGAATAGGACTGAATTTCTTCTTGGCTTTGAATAGAAAAAGATAGAAAAGAAAATGAAGATGGGAAGCATATGTATTTATAAGTTAGAATGTGGTTTAAAAAATAAAAGAAAATCAAAATAAATAAAAAGACACTTGTTACAATATCTTGACATTTGTCATGTAGTATTATTAATTAGTTAACACATGTTATTTAGGTGTCTTAATTTTGTTACACTTGTCTTTTTAGTAATTAATACATATTTTTATTTATTTGAAAATGTTAATAAAGATTTTAAACTTAATAAATAAATTCTAATGTAAATGTATATATGCATTTCTCTTTTAGAGAAAATGTAAATAACCAAATTATATAAAATTAAAAGCTTATCCAAATATTTTTAGAATGTTTATTCTTTTAATTTCTATTATAAATCCAAATTCATATTCAATTTAAATTTAAACTTAAGCTAAAATCTATTTTTAAACAATTAAACATTTATCTTATGTATTTAAAACTATATAGTTATTTATCAAATATCTTTGAAAAGCTAAATATTATTTTAAATCATAATTTCCAAATTACCAAAACATATCTTATGTATTTAAAACTATATAGTTATTTATCAAATATCTTTGAAAAGCTAAATATTATTTGAAAACATAATTTTATTTGTTAAATTCAAACCAACTCATCTATTTACAATATATACACTTATATATATATTATAAATAGAAATCATTCTATTAAAGTTTTAAAAGATAAATCACTAATTAAATATTTATTTAATTAGATTATTAAATTTATTCAATTTTATTAACAAAGATTATCAAATCAATTTAATTTCCAATGCAGATTATTAAATTGATATTGTCCAAATTCCCGGGATATCACATTCCTCCCCCCTTAAAATAATTTCGTCCCCGAAATTTAAACAAAGGTAATTTAATAATCTATTCAATATTTAACAAGCATATATTATCAACCATATGCTAACAACCATAGCAAACAATCATCCAATCAAACAATTCTAATTATCCAGACAAAATTCTGGATAAAATTTCCTCGAGTTTCCCCAAGTATATATATACCGGGACACTCGCTCTACAAACAATCTAAACTACGAAGCTACAGGGTTCCTACTCATCTAGATCTACAGAACTAGACAGGATATCAGACTACAGACGAGTCTGACTCAACTACCAAACCTCCTGAACTGCTAGTTCCAAAACCAAAGATAGATCAAATACGTACTCCCTCAGAGATACGTAAAATACAACAAATTCCAGTTGTCCAAACTGACAATTCAATCCGGAAGACCAAATACTTATCCAAATCAAAACAAGGAAGAGATCCACAACTTTACTCCTCAAACAATAGAAGACTGAACTTACTTCTCCTATCCAAAAATGAGACAGATGCACTTCCAAACTGCTTCTGCTGCACAACTCTGATCTGAAGTAGATAAGAATACTGATGGAGAACACAAACAAAGACTGAACAACTCATCCAGAAAAATGGTTCAACAGATTCAACAAGAAAACTCAGATACTCCATCAAAACTTGAGCTGCTTCACACACTCTATCTCTAGGAAACATTCTTCCACTAGACTGAACTACTGGTATCACTTCTGGAATCTTAGTTGATAAGAAAACTCAACCTCCAGATGCGGACAAACTTCTGACTTTACCGAAAACATCCAGAAAAACTCTGATAACCCAAGAGAACATTCAACTACCGCAAGTCACTTTTGCGATCAACCCAAACCAAACTCAAAGAAACTGCTCACTCTTTACCAATCAGAACAGCTTACGCTTATCTATCCAATTCATTGAAGAAATGGATCCACTTTGCTGCTTCTGAACTCCAACTCTAGAAAAACTGCTCAGCCAGAAGACTTCCTGCCAATACACAGAATACTCCAAGCTACACTGCTGCCACTGATGCCAATGGACTTCCTAATCCAAAGCTCTTCGAGAAACTCGAACCTCAAACAGAAACACCATGCTGAACTCAGCCACAACACCGAAGTATAAACACTTCCTTAACTTGTTCCAAAGAAAACATGTTCAGGAACATTCATTGTCACTGCGTCTCCTCACACAGCTACTTCTTTCAGAAGTTACCAAGATACCAACACTCGCTTCTTCACATCCAACTTCAAAGGTAAACTCCGAACCTTAACAGTTCCCTTTGGAGATCGATGAAATCCTTTGCCACAGCAAAGCTTACTCGAGACGGTATTGGGTCTACAGTCTCGACAGATACTTCCAACCTCAACATTCAAACTCCAATCAATGGTAGTCGTGTTTACACACAACCTACCTCATCTACCCTTATAATTCATATTGGAAAACCCGAACAGGTAACCCAACAAATAGGTAGAAATGAATATATATAGTTATATAAAAATTACAAATACGCTCTCTCAAGATAGACACCACTCCAGAGCCTAGGTATTCACTTAACCTATCGCTCTGATACCACTTGTAACGACCCGAACTTTCATCGACCAGAAAGTCGCATCGTTTTGAAGAAAAGAAAGAGGTAAGAAAGTAGAAAAGAAAGAGAAGAAGAAGAACAACAACAGAATCTCACAGCGGAACGAAACAAAATATAATATATCACATAACTATTACATAGTCTTTACAAAATCAGAGTTACACAGATTATACAACACATACTAGACAGTTATAAACATCTGTCTAGTTATTACAACTCAATACAATACAAAACACTATCACAGAGATTAACACAGCGGAATACTATATATCTACGAACGTTGAAGCCTCCTGCTCCATTGCTCCTCCAGATAACTCGTCAAAGCTAACCTGAATCCCTTGGCTACTCGTAAAAATTTGAGTACCCAAGAGTTTATAAACAGAAATAAACACTTGGGTCAGACATGGGTCTGGTGTGAGTAACAGGTTAAAGTTGCTTAACTTTGTAAAGCTTTTGAAACAAAAGGTATTACGTAAGACTTCCCACACATAAACATGGGTAAGTTTTTACCTTACGCTAACCAAAACTTTGATAGGAAATTCGGTTATATTATAATAGGGTCTAGGGTTTTCAAATAAATATGAAATAGCTGAAATTGTTACATTATTAAATTCCAGCATACTAGCCACAAAGTGGGTTATACAATCAAGTCCGTTATCACTTATTGGAGTTTGGATTCCATATAATGGCAGGGCTACTGGGGTACCGCCCGTCACAGTACGTGGCCTAGATCACCGTACCGAGGATCACTCCCAATCCCCTGCAACACAAGGCCGGAACATCCCTTACTGGATAATTCCCGCACAAGATATCCCAGCAGTTGTTGCAATCAACTGCCCACTCAACCGAATAATAAGAAGGGACCTCTAGACAGGGATAATCTTGTCCTACTTGGGTGCTACCCACTAACCTTGCTGCACCTCCCCTGTTTTAGCCATTCCCGGTTTGATGAGGCTTGAGGCTACGATTACCTTTAATCAGGACATCACTTAGAATGCTCATCGTCCACCTGACGATGTTCTGAAAGCATTCAATCCATACAAGTTCGTTCCGGGTTCGAACGAAACCGAAGGCATTATCTCGTTACACTCGTATTGGAATCACCCTCAGAGTTAACGACTATAACCCTTGCACTCTGAATCTTCATCTCGAATCTGAAAGTACTATCTCCGTCAAACTCATTACGGAATCACCCTCAGAGTTATATTGACAAAGAATAGCTCTTACACCTCGAGTCTTCACTTGCTCCATTTGGATTTCAGGACCTAACGTTAATTTGGATCGATGTGGTATTCGGGTCTCCAGACCTGGAATCCCGGTATACGGAAACCCGATCCCGGTCTCATCGAAATCCAAAACGTATCTTTTAAGGCCAAGTTGTTTTAAAGGTTAAAACAATTCAATTCTACTATCTATTTACACACAGATAGATAATTCATAGATTCACAATAGATAATCAACATTATCATTATAAGCAGATGATTCATATCATTATGAAACCAAAGCATCCAAATCATACAATATCTATTATCTCATATCTGAGATCTCAAACCATTCAAGGTAAATCAATATCATTCAGTATCCTTAAGAAATGATTTATTAATTACCATCTATAATTAATTTAAAATGAATTAAATTAAATACTTCATCTCTAATTACTTTAAAGTAAATTAAATTAACTCCTTTCATTATTAACAATCTTGCTTAAGTTACTATTAATTAATTATCAATTAATTAATCAACCCTTATCCAATTATTCATTTTAATTAATCATTCTTGATTAATTAACATTTAATTACATTCAAGTAATTAATACTTAAATTAATTTCACAAATTAATTATTCTTAACCACTTATAGTAATTAACCTTTAATTACTACATTTATTAATTAATTATAATTAATTACATTACTCCTTAATTAATTACATTAATTAATCACTCCATTTATTAATTTTATCTTAATTAATTAGTTCTTAATTACATCATTAATTATATTAATTAATGATCCTTAATCACATTACATCATTAATTACTTTATTTAAATTAATTACATTAAGTAATTAATCTTAATTAAACCACAATTATTAATCACTATTGATTAATCACATTCAGTAATTAACTACCCTTAATTACTCCATTAATTACATCAGTAATTATCTATTAATTACTTTCCTAAGTAATTATACTTCATTAAATTACATTAAGTAATTATACTTTACAAATCATTAAGTGATTATCTTAAATTAATTAAACTTAATTAATTAACTTAACTAGTCAATTTAAATTCAATTAATTACAATGAGTAATTAATTCTTAATTACTTCCATTAAGTAATTATATTTAATTAAACAATTTCACAAATGATTAATCTTAATTAATTAATCTATTTAATTATCACAATTAGTCACATTAATTAATTACTTATTTAACCCAAGTTAATGAACTATATTAAACTATTAATTATTCTTTAATTATTTTCTTAAATAATTAAACTTTAATTAACCATTAGTAATTCCAAATTAATTAATTCTAATTACTAATAAATTCATCTCTAATTACTTAATTAATTAAGTATCTAATAACTTAATTAATCCTTAATTACTTGATTAATTTATTCCTAACCATTAATTAATATTCTAACTTATTCTAATTAATGATCCTTAATTCAAATTAATTAACCTTTAATTAATTTAATTAAATCTTAATTAATCAATTTAAACCCTTAATTATTAAATTTATTACTCCAAATCATTACTTAATTAAATTGATTAATTAACTTTCAATTACCTTAATAATTTATTGAATTATAATCATTAAGTTCTAAATAACTTTAAGATAAACCTTAATCTCATTAATGATCAAATTATCATTAGCAAAACATTTTAACAACAATTTGTTTTAATTTTACTTTCCATTTCATTTTAAATTTAAGAATTTAAAATGAAAATAATTTAAACTTTAACAATGTTTAAAACAATTCAAAAACCTTTTAAATTACATGATAAAGAAAATACTAATCTTATAAAAGAATTTAAAATAATTTTAAACCAAATTCATTTTTAAATTCAGATTTAAACTTAAATTTAAAAATCCTGTTCAAAATTTTATTCTCAGATTTTTAAAAACCCATTTTTTAAAATACTTTAACAATTTAAAGTTTGTTAAACATTTCAGTTTATAAAACTTAATTTAATTTTTAAAAACTAGATTACAAATTCAGTTTTGAATCCATATTAAATTTGGTTTTAAATTCTGGTTTAAAAACTTGTTTTCAAATTTAAAATAAATTTCAAATTTGAAAAACTGACAGATTTTAAGTAGTAACCTGTAACAATTATTAACCCGAGCCAAAACTAAATTGCTTCGAGTCAAACCCCTATATTTCCTGAGCAAAAACTCAAATGACTCGAGAAATCCTGAGTACCCAAATTCCCAAACCCATCTTCATTTGCTTTGAGAGTTCCTTCGAGTCCCCCACTCAAAATCGCGAAAACAAACCCGAGTACAAGCTTCTTTCCCAACTAATTCCAGGTGCATAAAAACGTGCACATCAACGTGCACACCTCCTCCTATCACCGATGAACTCCATCCTGACCTCTGACGAGTCGACTATAACTACGGCAACGCTCGCGAACATCCATCAAATCTCGATTTGCTCGAGAATCGAATTCGATGAAACAACCCATACAACCTAGAACAGATAAACGGAAATCACCACCAAACCTGGAAACATCAGTCGACCCCGATCCTCCGATCACCTGAACGTCATCGCCACCGTCCACAGCCTCGGCCACTTTTACTCTCGCGAACCTCAAAGTCCCACCATGCTCGATCCACTGTTGATGACGAACGAGACAGATTCGTGACCATGCCTAAAACTAGGTTTAAAATTTTCTCTGATCAATCCCCCTCGTCACAAACCACTACACCACCTCCTAGCATTTTTTCATTACGCTCTGATCACTCCCCTATCTCTAGAAGAAAGCCCGGTTCCCCAGATCCCCTAGATCACCAGAGGGCGTTCGAAAAGCCATTTACAGTTAATTCTAAATTTCTATCTCAAAACTAAATTAAAAATTATGATTTTGGTTTTAAAAATCATCGTTTTGTATTTGAATTTCGATCATATATCTGGAACCATCAATCTTGAGATTTCATTTTCCACCTATGTTCAATATTCTCTATTATCTTTGTTTACAGAGCCAACACAAAGTTATTTTAACTTAAATAAATTCCTAAACTCTAATTCATGATACAGCAAGCATATTCTGTTTGAATATTAAATACTAACATAGATTAGATCATGTGATAATGAGTTCTGATCAATTCTTAAACCTAAAAACTAAAGATAGTGCAATACAGAGATAACAACATACACACATACATTCATTCATATATACACAGAAGATCTACTGCTATATATATATACCCATATCACATAATTAACACAGACATTAGCATGCAGCAACTTTAAACTTAAACTTATTAAAAAATGATGTTACTCACTAGATTTTAAAAGAAGATAGAGCCTCTTTTATTGAAATCTTGCATGCATGTTAACTTGTTTGTTTTGATGTGTTGCTTTAGACTCCAGGTTTGAAGAACTTTGATTTTCCCTTTGATCTTGCTTCCAGATTTTTGAAAACTGAGACAACAGGCTTTTGATTTTGATAAATCTTTGGTTTTTAAAACTGCATGCTTTTGATTTGCTTTTTAATTCCAGATTTGCTTGCTTCTGTTTTTGAAGAATACATGTAGGCTTTGATTTCAAAACATAGAAGTTTGATCTCTGCTTTGATTCCAGGTTGAAGAAGAGACAGCTTGCATGCTTTTGATTTGAATTTTGTTTTTGAAAAGTTGTTTACAGGCTTTTAATTCTGAGAATTTGGTTAGAGGAGATACAAGTCTCAGATTTGGAGAGGATGTTGATTATAGATTCGTTTATGAGGAGTTTGTTTGAGGAATTATGATTATCAGATTTTGCGTTTGAGAATAGGACTGAATTTCTTCTTGGCTTTGAATAGAAAAAGATAGAAAAGAAAATGAAGATGGGAAGCATATGTATTTATAAGTTAGAATGTGGTTTAAAAAAATAAAAGAAAATCAAAATAAATAAAAAGACACTTGTTACAATATCTTGACATTTGTCATGTAGTATTATTAATTAGTTAACACATGTTATTTAGGTGTCTTAATTTTGTTACACTTGTCTTTTTAGTAATTAATACATATTTTTATTTATTTGAAAATGTTAATAAAGATTTTAAACTTAATAAATAAATTCTAATGTAAATGTATATATGCATTTCTCTTTTAGAGAAAATGTAAATAACCAAATTATATAAAATTAAAAGCTTATCCAAATATTTTTAGAATGTTTATTCTTTTAATTTCTATTATAAATCCAAATTCATATTCAATTTAAATTTAAACTTAAGCTAAAATCTATTTTTAAACAATTAAACATTTATCTTATGTATTTAAAACTATATAGTTATTTATCAAATATCTTTGAAAAGCTAAATATTATTTTAAATCATAATTTCCAAATTACCAAAACATTTATCTTATGTATTTAAAACTATATAGTTATTTATCAAATATCTTTGAAAAGCTAAATATTATTTGAAAACATAATTTTATTTGTTAAATTCAAACCAACTCATCTATTTACAATATATACACTTATATATATATTATAAATAGAAATCATTCTATTAAAGTTTTAAAAGATAAATCACTAATTAAATATTTATTTAATTAGATTATTAAATTTATTCAATTTTATTAACAAAGATTATCAAATCAATTTAATTTCCAATGCAGATTATTAAATTGATATTGTCCAAATTCCCGGGATATCACACTATCAATGTTGTGGCGTCCCACACATCGACCAGAATCCATAAACTACTCAATAAACCAATCAACACAATATAAAACAATTTTATATTCACTAACAAATACGCGCTCATATCTATTAATACTCTCAAAATTCCCACCAGAGCCAAGGTTGTCGCCAGCCTAAGCTCTAATACCACTGTCACAGTACGTGGCCTAGATCACAGTACCGAGGAGTACGCCCGCTCCCCTGCAACACAAGGCCGGAATCATCCCTTACTGGATAATTCCAAATAAGATCACCCCACGGTTGGGATCAGCAACCGCAACACTAAGCCGAAATAAAAGGGACATCTAGACAGGGATGACCTTACTCTCAAGTGAGGGCTACCCACGAAGCCTTGCTGCATAACCCCTGATTTTCAGTCATTCCCGGTTGATGAGGTTCGAGGCTAAACGATACCTTTTCAAAACATATCCCTTAGAATGCCCATCGTCCACCTGACGATGTCACGAAAGCATTCGTCCATACAAGTCCGTCCCAGGTTCGAACGGAACCGAAGGCACTATTCCTACTACATCCATTTTGGAAATATCCTCAGGATTAGTAGCGACTAGCCCTTGCACTTCACTGCTCCATCTTCGACTTCGAACACGTTACACGAAACGTACAAACCGGATCGAAGTGGTATTCGAGTCTCCAGACCTAGAATCCCGGTATACGGAAACTCGATCCCGGTCTCTTCGAAACGATCAGCGCATTTGGCCAATATTGATAGTCGGTTATTTAACTATCAATTAACATCCACAAGCAACCATCACACAATAAATAATTTCCCACATTATTTATTTGCCCAAATATCTTTCCAAGATATATTCCAAATTTTCAAAGCTCATTTGAAAACAATTTCAAACAGTTTCCGCTTACGGAATACATTTCCAAATATTTATTTCCACTGAATCACCAAGTACAAAATACTTTTAATTTTAAAATAATTTAAAAACACTTTATTTTAAATATATCGTATAACATTGAAATTAAACTACTTTAATACTTTATTAAAAATATATACTTTAAAATAAACCCCTTTATAAATATAAACTAAATTTCTCCTTTTAAAACATAATAGCAAATCACTTTTATATAATTACTACAATAATAGATTTTTGAAAATACTTACTTTAAAAATTTAACATTAAAAATAATAAATTTTCTAAAACATGCTTTTTAAAACATATTAAAACTTTTAACTTATATTAAAACTACCTTGAAAAACGTACTTGGCTATCCAGAGAAATACACTTCTCATTCCCATCCTTTAAAAATAAATCAACATTTATTTTAAACCAATTCATATCCCTTTATAAATTCCCACCTTGAATTTATATTTCCAAATATCCCCTGATATTTTATTTTACTTTATAAACCCAGTTTATAAATTCCAAAATCTCTCTTCTCTTTTAAATTCCAATTTTAAACAACCAAATCAATTTCCCATTGATTTTCCCATTTACTTTACTTTGAAATAAATTTCTTATTTACTTCATTTATTTCAAATTACATTTACTCTCAGATTTTATTTCTTAATTTTGAGTTAAGACCCTTTTAACTGAAAATACCAATTAAAAACTTCCAAAATCCCTTCTTTATCCCTTTATTAAATTTAATCCTTACGTTCAAAAATAATTTCTTTATTCTTTCCAATAATATCACTTTAGTTTAAAATTCATTATCCTCATGTTAATTCAAAATCCCCTTTAACCATATTTGTTCGAATTTAGAAATTGCTTTATTTCTTTTACAATTCATTATTTAAGTTATTCAAATTCACTAGAATTATTTAACTTAAAATTCTACTCTTTTATTTCTTTCAAAATTTCTATTCTAGAGATTTTGATAACTCAGCATTATCCAAAACGGTCCAACCAAACCATAACATCCAATTATCCATATATTTCATCACAGGATATCAAAAATCATATCACAGAATATTTAACAAAATTAAATATTTTGAGGAATCCAGTTGGATCCCTCCAACCTGTTTCCCTGCATCCACAGATGTTAGCACAATACCAATTCCACTTCAAGGTGGAATATCACGGTATATGGGTTTTATAAAATCATCCGCTATTATGCGGCGCATAGGGTCTCATCCGCTATATAATGCGGGAATATCAACAACTCCAATATATACATATGCCAATATATATATATTGGTATATACCACTATATATATCACATCAATCAAATCAACCATTCAATAAATTATTTAAATTTAACCATTTAAATTTAAATTTAACTGAGTGAGATTAACTCACCTTCGATTTTAATTTGCGATCCCAATCCAATCTCGACTTGATTTTTCCTTGATTTCAGACCTTGTAAAAATATTTATATAGTTTATTAATATTCGAACAAATCGATTTCTATTAAGTAAATTTACTTTCAAAATTAATGATTTAATTTTAACTAATGATTCAATTTAAACAAACAATTGAATTTTAAACTAATTTTCCTTTTATAAACAATTTGGTGGTTAAAATAAATTAAATGAATGATTAAACAAATAACTCACTTAAATAAATTATTTTGGGATACTCTGATATATTGAAATATGTTTATGTATGTTCATTTTATTTTTTTCCCAATTTTAAATATACATATATCTTTATAATATAGTTCATATAGATTTCAAAATCTATATCCATATATGCCTATAAGAATAATCTAAAATCCCCTTAAAAAATCTATATAAAAAAATAAAATAAATAATTTTCTCCCTTGATGTATGTATTTGTAAAAATAAATCTGGTTTCAAAATACCTCCTCTTAATGTATATATATATATATGTTCAATTATTATGTTTTCTGTAAAATGCTACATATATATATTTATATATAAAAACAGAATTTGAATACAATAAAATAAAATCAAAAGAAGCCATACCAAACTCAAATCGTTGACTTCCACCACGAAACCCTAACGCCGACGTCGCAGCCTGAACTACCCCGGTTCGTGCTCCGCATCCCAGACGAACGAATCCCAAACCGGCTCCCATGAATCACGCAGTCCCCAAAAAGTCGAAGCTCCCTTCCTCCAGGCGCAGCGCAGCCACGAACATCGCCTTCACGCGACTGCGATCGGCCCCCTACGATCTTTCCTTTGCTCGTCGCCGAGCACGAGTCACCCACGATAGCGATGTCGCGCTGCCCCCTTTCGATTTCGCTCTGAAATGTTTTCGAGAATAAGACCCTTTTTTTTCGTTTGTATCGAGAACAAATTTGAGGAGAGGAGTAGGATGTGTTCGATTTGAAAATGAAGAGGCTTGGCTTTAATTCATCATTGTCGATTTTGAAGAATGAGGCTTCGGCTATAATTTTTTTTTCTCATCTAGAGGAAGATAAGGATGGAACAAAATTAAATGGAAGGGAGTGGCGTATACAAGAAGCTTGACTATTAAATTTCATTAGATTATTATCAATTAAATTTTCAACGCGTTTTTATATCGTACGCTCACACAACAACTCCAATTACTACGAAACTTGAAATCCGGTAATAATACAATATTACGGACCCAATGGAACTGGTTTCGTCGAATTCCAAGACTATGCCTCGGAAGGCTATTTTTAAATTCAATTTAAACGATATATTTTAAAACTGAACAAAACACTTTTAAATTCAATTTTAAAAGTTCTATTACCTTTAGTATTATTAATATGAATTTTCCAAGCCTTCAAAATATTTTTAATTAGCTTAGAATACCATATTTACTATTTTATCCATCTTCAAATAAATTTAATTTAATTATTAAATTACTCAATAAACAGCGATATTTGAAATTTAAGTTTATAATTAACCTCTGAATATTTAAAATTAATTAAATATTCCAATTTCAAATATACAAAAATTCTGGGTCGTCACATTATAACTATTTCCTCCATCTCGGCTGTACAATATGGAGATAGTATATAAAAGAAAAAGCATGTACAAGGTGTTGTATTTCTTTTTTGCTTTTCTTTGTTTCATTTTCTCTTTCTTGTTTTTTGGTTTCACACTTGTATACATTTTTTTCTGTCTTCATATTTGCATAAGTACCTTGTCTCGTTTCTTTTTGTCTTTATAATATTACTTTATAGAGATCAATTTCTATTTCTAACTTTTATATTTGTTATTAGTTTTACTTTACACAATTCATCTTATCTTCATTTGTTTGTGCTTGAATATACATTTGCTTTTGATTATTTTGTTTGTTAATATTTGTACTATGATGTTTAGGTTTATTTACTTACTTTATTTTTTATAAAACTATATATATATTCATTTCAAAATATAGATGAATTTCTAGATTTTATTTTGTTGTTAAACCTTATCTAATTAATTTACTTTATAGTTATCTTATATATATATATATATATTTATTTCCAGTTTAACATCTATTATTATTTAACTCTAATACTAATTTTTTTTATTTTCATTAATATTGTTTAAATTCAAATTATCATCATTTCTAAATTTTTAAATCAATTTATTTATTTATTTTTATACTTGTGTCCGAAGTATATATATATTATTTATTTTTTCAAAATCATTTATTTAAGATTTTATTTCAAATCCAATATTTACTCATATATGCTCGTATACATATATATTCACATATATACAATATTTACAATATTTTTAAATTTAAATGATTTATACAGAATTTATCTGTATTCGGGGAAACTCGCTTAAATTTCCAATTAACTATACAATTTTAATTCGAAAATTAAATAAATTATTAATTTAAATATATATAAAATTCGAGGTCGTTACAAACTTCCCCCTCTTAAAAGAATTTCGTATCGAAATTGCCAGGAGACACAAAGATAGATGAAGAATATTTCATCGAATCAAACCGAATATCTATTCTCCATTTGGCTTACCAAAACAGAATATCAATAATATATACAAGAACGAATCTATTTAACACTTCACAAAATACTCGGGTTATCCAGATCTACGAAATATGCAGTGGCATCGGTTAATTCAAAGGGATAACTAACCATTCATAGAACATATCGGGACCCAAAGAATAGATAGATATATAGATACAATTTTTCAAAACTTTTAGTTTAGAAACCAAATTATTCCTATCAACTATAGCAACCAATTCATTCAAACAAACAATTTTGGCTTATTTGCAGTTTATGTCCCATTTTAATATATCGAATTTCTTCCTCCTAGATCTACCAGAAACCATCCAAGAATTGAGAAAAGATGTTGAAAAAAAGATATTGATAGAGAAAAGATTGCTTGTCGTATTCCTCTGTCCCCTATCTCATCCTCTTCTTGCACTCATACTCACTATCAGTGGATAGTAAGAGTATTTTCTGAGGCGTACAGACGGATATCTTAGGAATACTCATTCTAGGGTATACTTCACCCTATCTCTAATGAGCTACTTAATGTGTTATACTCCTGAGCTAAAGTTTAACCCTCAGCTTTGATACCAACTGTAAAGACCCAAAAGTCGACCTTCGAAAATCGGCAACCGTACTTCACTTGTACTCAAAATGTCGTAGATTCAAACGCCGAATCTGGTTCTCCGGAGCTTATAACACCATTAAGTATAACAACACAGCGGAATAAAAAGAAACATATCATATACAATCCAATGAATATAATATCCAGTATGATATACAACAATGATATCAATATGATACAACAATATCAGAGATAAATAATGATACAGCGGAAATAACAGAAATGATAACTCCAAATGATCTACCAGGAGAATGACTCCAACAACTCCAACATCAGCTCGAACCACCATCACGTTGCACCAAGATAAGCAACGTCAATCCTGATCTCCCATGAACTGAACTAGTTCCAACTAGTCTACTGAACCTGACTATCTGAAAAACCCAACTCTATACTGCCCGTGTGGAAAATTATGAGCACCCAGAGTTTAGGTAAGGAACAATAAACTCCAAGTTAGTCGTGGGACTGGTGTGAGCAAACAAAAAAAACACAGTTTATCTTTACAACAAAGTAAGATTGAATTTCGCAATGCTTTTGGAAAATGAAACTACCATATGGCCTCCCGCACACACACACAATGCAAACGCAGAATCGGAGGAGATTTCTCCTTATGATAGTCAAAGATGCTTGATACGAGAGAATTTCTTTTCCATATTATTACTAGTGCATAGTGCAGAAAACATTTCGAAAGTATAATATTAATCTTAGCCAGCATAGGTATTCCTCGTTATGCCTATTATAGCTACTATGTTCAATAGCAGGTTACCGCCACATTCCATAGCAGGTTATACAATTGCAATCGTAAAGGTTCGTATTGTTTCTTTGGATTTCCAACAAATGGTCAGGCTAACGAACTTCCTTTCCTACTGCCGAATGGGATCGCCTCTGGCTGGACGTCCCGAGAGACAACTGCACTCTGCCAACACAAGGCCGGGTTACCCCTGTAACAGGTAACTCACGACTATGCCATCCCCCGGTCTTTTGGGACCTTTATCCGAGGCGCCTCGATAAACACACAATCACACAATAAATGAGATCGGAGTATCCACATAAGTTAAATACCAGGGCTCCATACCTGATACCACCCTTTTCTAGAAGGAAATGACATACCCTAAAGGGCGCGACCCTCATAACCTTGCCGCATATTCCTGTTTCGACCATTTCCAAGTTGTGAGGTCCGAAGAGGTCTCGTCCACAAAGCTACGCTTTTTCACATAGCCACGCTTTGATCACAAATGATCAATAAATGATCAACACACAACAACACTCAGCATGCCACATTAGCAAATTGGGAGTATATCGTTGATAACCTTCAACTACATAACCTCTGAGCTCGTACGTCTCAGAGAAGGGTGTTAAGCTAAGAGAATAAATTCTCTGCCACCAACAGAAATGTATTTGAAAGAAATCTGCTTTATATCTCAATATGTAATGTCAGACATGTAACCATACAAGTCTGTTCCGGGTTCGAACAGAACCGAAGGCACTTCCGAAGAAGTCCTTGCAATCCGGGTATTCACAATCCCGATCGGACTTCCAATCACTTAGGAATCTCTATACCAGGAGCTACCCAGTGCAGAGACAATCGATAGGTTATCCTATCGTTTTCGCAAACACCCGGTCTTCAACACCGGTCTTCAAATGCTATCCATATACGATATATCACTTATTCGGAATGGGTTATGTGACACAAAGGTCCTCTCCCGGCTAAACCGAATAATGAGCGCAATATTTTAAAACATATGGATATTGGGATTTCAGTTAAGTCACAACTTAAACCCAAACTTTCATTTCAAATGGTTTACCAAATTAACATTTTAAATCTATTAAAAATAAACAGATTCAATTCACAAAGTTCACCCAGTTTCACAAAGATTTATTCATAGATTTCCAAATCAATTTCCATTTCAATTGAATTAACTCGTTAAATCTTTAAATCAAAGATTTAACTCATAGCTTTCAAAACAATTTCACTTCGAATGGTTTAAACAAATCACCATTTTAAATCTGTTAAAATAAACAGATTCAATTCATAGCTTTTAAAAAGAATTCATTCATAACTTGGAAAACCATTTTTCAATTCAATCTTGAAATTCCTTAAATTAAACTGGAATTTCATTTCTTTTATGAAAGCTTTTATCTTTTGAAACAAGTAGTTTTCATTTCGGAAAATCTGATTCATTTGTACGAGTTAAAATCTTTGGGTTAAATTCAAATTCTCAAACCAATATTTTAAAAGTGGTTTAAATTCATATAAAACACATTTATAATATCTTTAATCAAAATTCCAATCATTGAATTCAATTCCAAATATTGAATTCAAATTCAAATTGAATTACTTAAATTGGAAGCTTTATTAAGTTGTTCCAAATAACTTTCGTCTTAAAAACCCCATTTCAAAAGCTTTAACATTTAACCCAAATCCATTTCCAAAATCAATTGAAAATTAAAATTTCAATTTCAAAAATATTAAATTTAAATCATCTGTGACTTAACCGATTTCCACGTGAAATCCATATTTGTGTGTGTAAAAGTGTATTCCAGTGGTTTAACACAATAGTGCAACATCATTAATCATCACAGATAAGAATGCAGAAATATAGTTGATAAGCAGTATAACTATAACGCTTATCTTTTATTCACAGATCACAAATATATAAATATCACAGATAAATAAACTACAATACAGATCACACACAATCAGAATATATCATATAGCATCACAAATCAGGAAATATCAAAAATTCCATCATTCAATCAAATCCAAATATTCATAAGTAAGATCAGTTAATTATCTGATTAATTCAAATCAGATTTATTTCTTATGAATTATTAATCCTGGTTAATTAACATTAATAAATTACAAATCTTAATCATTAACTAATCCTTAATCATTAATTAACCTTTAAAAATAAATTGATTAACCTTTAATTATTAATTAACCAATCTCAATTAATAAATCAATCTTTAATTATTAAATAATTATCCTTAATTAATTAATTATTCTTTAATCAATTATCCTTAATTAATTACATTAGTTAATTAACCCTTAATTAATAAATTAATCACATTAATCAATTTAATCACCTTGATTTAATAACATTAAGTAATTAACTATCCTTTAATTATGCCTATTAATTAATCAACCCTTAATTACGTTAAGGTGATTAACTTTTAAAACCTTTTATCCTTCTTAATCAACCACTAAATCACATTATTAAGTTTATTTAAAATAAACTTTTAAAATAAAGGTTATATGTATCTTAACACTTTTAAACATAGTTAATTTATTTTTATTTTAAACTTTTTAACCAATTCAAAACATGGATAACCTCTAATATTTACCAAAGAATTAGTTTTAACAAATTTATTTTCAATAAAACTTGATTTGTTCTTAAAGTTTAAGAACTGTTTTTATATAAAAACTACAGACCCGAGACAACATTGAGTTAAACCCGACAATACACTCGAGCCTTTTCCTTTGCTTCATTACTTCGAGCCACTCACGCGTTCATCCCGAGATCCAACCCGAGAAGCTCCTTCTTCCCCAACATCACAACCACCCAGGCACATAAGTGCACCGTGCACGTGCACTTCGCCAGCGATCGATTCCAGCCGACCCCACGTCGTCGAGCAAGTCCCAAATCACGCGTAGACATGAAAATCAAACTCGAATGACCTCAAGAAAATTCGAATCGAAAAATAACCCTTTTGCTCGAAAAAAAACTGTAACTCGACCATCAACTAAAAACATCACGCGACCGCCGCATAAGCCACCGGAGGTGCTCAAACGTTGCCCACATGACGACATCACACTCCTCTTCCACCACCAAAAATCTCGTGACACTCGATCGCGTGATGAAGATGAACTCGACACATTACAGACATGGACAAAAACTGGAACTCAAGCCCTAAATTGATCTCGTATCCTAATTCCATGTAATAGAAAAATATTTTTACATTTTTCCCAAGATTATGGGTGGTTATACTTGCTTCAATTTAAATTTCAACAATTTAAATTGATTCAATTATCTTAAATTTGTGAAAATGATGTTTTTCTTCTACTATAAACTGCTCTTAACATACAAATTGAAAAATCAAAACTTTTGTTTTTAAAAATCATAGTTTTCCTTGATGATTCTATGTATACATTTGATTCAAAAAATTGTTATACTCGAATTTTCCATGTTTATATATTTTCCTCAGAACTATGAAACTTCAGACCTCCACTTGAATTTATTTTGCTAAAAACAATTTCTTTTCTACTTTGGTTTATGAACAAACAACATTTTGTATTTGAAGCCTTTAGCTTAACAGAGATCAAGTGATTAGATATTTGGGTTTTGATCAAGTTGGATGCTCTGAAACTAAAGAAACAGAGAGTTTTCATATGAGCATGCATATGTACTTGTATATATTTATTCGCAGAGGAAAAATTCATGTATAGATATACATACATAGCAACTGCAAACTCAAACTTCATAAGTAATAAACA
The DNA here is from genome assembly GCA_030737815.1 of Allium fistulosum. NCBI lineage: Eukaryota > Viridiplantae > Streptophyta > Magnoliopsida > Asparagales > Amaryllidaceae > Allium > Allium fistulosum. The sequence goes on along the minus strand of CM060907.1, from coordinate 413,406,074 downwards.
GATACATTCTTAGTTGGATTAAATTAGTTACTCATAGGAAAAAGGATTTTTTTTTTGTTTACAAGTTTGATCACAGGATATTGAAACATAGAATCCTGTTAACATGCAAACCTATATATAAACAAATTAAGTTTAAAGATGGGAGTTTGCTCACAGTGAAAGATGATGAACAGAGAATGAAACTTTGATCTTGTTTTCCAGGAAATTAACAGAGCCTTCCACTTTGAACAGGCTTGGGAAAATTTTGCAAACTGGAATCTCTTGATCTTAAATCCTCGGGTTATAGCTGAGCTGGGTTGAAGTTTGTTTAAGTTGAGATTTGTTTTAGTTTTAGATGTTATTACTTCAGTTTTCTCAGCTAAAATGGAAACGAACTAAAGTGAGGTTGATATATAGGGAATGAGAAGTTAACAGGGTGTATAATATTTTGTACAGGGTGTGGGATTGTTTAATTAGGCTGAGGTAACTTGTTTGGGGTTGCATTTATGAGCTTGTACACATACATATCTTTGCATTTATTAGCTTGTACTTATAACTATTTCCTCCATCTCGGCTGTACAATATGGAGATAGTATATAAAAGAAAAAGCATGTACAGGGTGTTGTATTTCTTTTTTGCTTTTCTTTGTTTCATTTTCTCTTTCTTGTTTTTTGGTTTCACACTTGTATACATTTTTTTTCTGTCTTCATATTTGCATAAGTACCTTGCCTCGTTTCTTTTTGTCTTTACAATACTACTTTATGGTGATCAATTTCTATTTCTAACTTTTATATTTGTTATTAGTTTTACTTTACACAATTCATCTTATCTTCATTTGTTTGTGCTTGAATATACATTTGCTTTTGATTATTTTGTTTGTTAATATTTGTACTATGATGTTTAGGTTTATTTACTTACTTTATTTTTTATAAAACTATATATATTCATTTCAAAATATAGATGAATTTCTAGATTTTATTTTGTTGTTAAACCTTATCTAATTAATTTACTTTATAGTTATCTTATGTATATATATTTTTATTTCCAGTTTAACATCTATTATTATTTAACTCTAATACTAATTTTTTTATTTTCATTAATATTATTTAAATTCAAATTATCATCATTTCTAAATTTTTAAATCAATTTATTTATTTATTTTTATACTTGTGTCCGAAGTATATATATTATTTATTTTTTATAAATCATTTATTTAAGATTTTATTTCAAATCCAATATATACATATATATTCAATTTTTACTCATATATGCTCGTATACATATATATTCACATATATACAATATTTACAATATTTTTTAATTTAAATGATTTATACATAATTTATCTGTATTCGGGGAAACTCGCTTAAATTTCCAATTAACTATACAATTTTAATTCGAAAATTAAATAAATTATCAATTTAAATATATATAAAATTTGGGGTCGTTACAAAAATCATATTACTTTCCAAAGTAATATCGCTTTCGAAATCGTATATCTTTAAAAATGAAAACACTTTGGAAATCAAAACCTTGAAATTCATAACACTTTGAAACCATAGCTTGAAATCATCACATTTTGGAATCCATAACACTTCCTCTTAAATAGTTTAGATATTAAAATTAGTGTATAAAATAAGATAGTTTATAAAATAAAAATAGTTTATATAAAATAGTTGTAAGTTAAAATAGTTTATAATAAAATAATATATATTGAAATGATTTATATAAAATAGTTTATATTAAAATAGTTTATAAAGTAAAATATAAATATGTGTAGATATAGTTTAAAAATACTTTATAAAATAAAATAGCTTCCACAAATTCACAAATCGATTCAAATTAACTCGACTTCCAAATTCAACTTAATTCAATCTTAATTCATAAATTTTGTAACGACCCGACTTCCTATGCCCAGGAAGACGCATCGTTTTGAAGAAAAGAAACAGGTGAGAAAATAGAAAAGATAGAAAGAAGAAGAAACAACGTCAGAATCTCAACAGCGGAACGAATAAAATATAATATATCACATAAATATCATATACATCAGAGTACACAGATAATACATCACATACTAGACAGTTATAAACACCTGTCTAGTTATTACAACTCAACATCACAGAGATACAACACAGCGGAAATACAGAATAAACACTAACACAGCGGAACCACTATATATATCTATACGCTGAAGCCTCCTGCTCCATTGCCCCTCCAGTATTCGTCAAAGCTGACCTGAATCCCTTGACTACCCGTAAAAATTTGGGTACCCGAGAGTTTATGAAAAACAGAAATAAACTTCGGGTCAGACATGGGTCTAGTATGAGTAACAGGTTAAAGTTGTTTAACTTTGAAAATCATTTGAAACAAAGGTATCACGTAAGACTCCCCACAAATAAACATGGGTAAGTTTTTACCTTACGCTAACCAAAACATTTGATAGGAAATCCAGTGATATTATAATAGTGTCTAGGGTTTTCAAGTAAATAGAAAATAGCTGAAATTGTTACATCTATTAAATTCCAGCATACTAGCCACAACGTGGGTAATACAATCAAAACCGTAAGGTCTCGTAAGGAAAATGGTTTTCCATCAATGGCTGGGCTACTGGGGTACTGCCCGTCACAGTACGTGGCCTAGATCACCGTACCGAGGAGTACGCCCTCTCCCCTGCAACACAAAGCCAGACCCGTTCCTTACTGAACAGTTCCAAACGAGACAACCCCGGCAGTTGGACGTCTCCACTGCCCACACAATCGAAATAAAAAGGGACATCTAGACAGGAGAAAATCTCGCTCTCAAGTGGGTGCTACCCACGAAGCTTTGCTGCACCTCCCCTGTTTTAGCCATTCCCGGTTGATGAGGCTTGAGGTCACGATTACCTTTATCAGAACTCATCACTTAGAATTCTCATCGTCCACCTGACGATGTGCTGAAAGCATTCAATCCATAAAAGTTCGTTCCGGGTTTGAACGAAACCGAAGGCATTATCTCGTTACACTCGTATTGGAATCACCCTCAGAGTTAACGACGATAACCCTTGCACTCTGAATCTTCATCTCGAATCTATAAGTACTATTTCCGTCAAACTCATTACGGAATCACCCACAGAGTTATACTGACGAATAGTTCTTATACCTCGAGTCTTCACTTGCTCCATTTGGATTTCACGACCTATCGTTATTTTGGATCGATGTGGTATTCGGGTCTCCAGACCTGGAATCCCGATATACGGAAACCCGATCCCGGTCTCATCAAAATCCAAACCGTGTCTTTTAAGGCCAAGTTGTTTTAAAGGTTTAAAACAATTCAATTCAATTATCCCTATCAACACAGATAGATAAATCACAATATCACAGATAAATAATCACATATCAGCATAAATGGATAATCTATGATATCACACTTAAATCAGAGCATCCAAATCAAACAGAGATTACTCATCACATAACTGAGTTTTCAATCAATCAATGGGAATTCATATCATCCATTCATAAGCAAAGATAATAATTACATCGTTGGTAATTAATTTAAAACGAATTAAATCAATTACCCTACCTTTAATTAATTTAAAATTAATTAAATTAATTACTTCATCATTATTAAACTTGCCTATATTAATTAATTATCAATCAATTAATAAATCATCATCCCATTATTCCTTTTTATTAATCATCCCTGATTAATTTTCTTTAATTACATTTAAGTAAATTCCTTGAGTTACTTCTCAGATTAATTACTTAACCAAATATAGAAATTAACCTTTTCATAACTTCATTTATTAATTAACTAAAGTTAATTACATTACTTAATTAATTGTATTAATAAATTTTTCCATTTATAAATAAATCCAAATACATTTATTCCAAATTCCAACATTAATTATAATAATTAATGATCTCGAATTACATTTACAATTTAATTTAGTTAAATCAAAGTAATCAATCTTTAATTTAATCCACAATATAAATCACCCTTGATTAATCAAATCAGTAATTAACTCATTAAATTACTCTATAAATAATTATCTCCAATTAATCCCTTGATTAATTATAAAAAGTAATTATACTCTAATTATTTTATTAACAAACTCATCCCATTAACTACGTCTTGTAATTACTTACCAATTACTTCTCTGAGTAATTATACTTATCACATCACCAATTGATTAATTCAGATTAATTAAAATAATTTAATTAACTCAAATAAATCAAATTATTCAATAAATCAAATGAGTAATTAATTCTTTAATTACTTCCCATTCAATTAACTATACTTTAACAGTTAAAATGTTGATTTTAATTAATCAATTCAAAATAACTATAAATAAACAGATAAATTGATTAATTATAAATAATTTAGTTAATAACCTCCATTAACATTTATTTAATTACTATCTAAAATAATTAACTTACATTAATTTATAAATCCAATTAACCTTTCATTAATAACATATAAATTACTTATTTCATTATTTAAACTTTAATTAATAAAATTTTAAGCTTGAAATTACAAATCTAATCACTTAATTCATTTAAACTTTAATTAATTCATTTAAACTCAAATCACAAATTTAATCAATATAAATTCATCCATTACCATTCAAAATTTTTTAATTGTTAATGAGTTTAAATTTAAATCATTATTTCTTAAAGGGAACTCATTTCCATTTTAACTTCCATTTTAAGTTTCAAGCTTAAGCGAACAATAATTAAATTTTAAATCTCTTTATAATCTGACTTTTAAGACCTCAAATTACAAATTAAAACAATAGTTAGTGACGAAGAGTTTAAATCGAATTCACTTAAATTAAGTCTCTTTAAATTTGTTTAAAGTGTTTAAATTTTAAATTTTATTTTATTTCAAAAGTCTGGAAATTTTAAACACTGAATTTTACTCAGTTAACTTGGGTTTTAAATTTAAAAACCCACAATTTAAAATTTTATTTCAAATCTGGTTCAGTTAAACTTGAAACAAATGACTCGAGTTCCTCTGTAATTTACTTCGAGAAAAACAGGGTATTTCCCCGAGCCAAACACAGAATTACCCGAGTACTAACTCGAGACAACTGGGTATTGTCGAAAATGCAAAAAGACAGACCTACCCGAGACCCCTATCTTTTACTTCGAGTAATATACGCATTCACCCGGACCAAAACGAGATTTACTCGAGTAAAACTCGAGTGTTCCCAGACTCAACTCAACAGCCAGACGCGAAAATATGGTGCACGTGCACACCACCGATGATCGACTTTGATCAACTACGCGACGCCGAGCAAGTCGACCACGTCTACCACTCACGATCTCGATCACCCAAAACCTCGAACAAGTTGCCCAATCGAATTCGAGCGCTAATTCCAAACCTGGAACAAACCTACCCACTCCACCACCAACCTGGAAACGCCTCGTTTCCCATGCTCCGATCACCGGAAGCACTGCAACTCTGGCCATCACTTCGCCGCCTCAACCTCTACCACCTCCTCAAACCCGATGACACTCGATCAACTCTTGGCTTTGAACGAAATGAAAATTCACAGCAACCCAAAACTAGGTCACCCAGTTTCAAAAGCTTCTCGCCGCCACCTCGACGAAGATTATCGCCATCCAATATTTTTCCGGACTTCACTGGTCACTCCTCTACCCATTGGAGGAAGCACGACACTTCCTATCAACTCCAACGACCATGGCAACCTAAAATACATGAAACAGAGAAACTGGAACTGCTCTTCAACCCAAGCTTTTAAAATTACAATTTTTGTCTTAAAAATCTTAATTTTGTATGAAGTTTCGATTTATATACCTGAATATAAGAATTTTAATACTTGGTTTTTGACTTGTTTAAATATGCTCTGTATTTTCTTTTGGTTTCAGATGAAATTCAAATGGTTTAAATCTTAAACTAGTTTGTAGTCTAAAGTCCATGGTATAACAAACTATATTGTTCTAAACTAAGGTACAAGTGAAGTTGAATCAGGGTATTTGATTTATAAATGAGTTTAGAACCTGGAATTTGAAAACAGTGAACATCTAGACCATACACAAAGAATGTACATACATATATTCACAGAGATAAAAACATGTTCACAGGCATATTATATTCAGAGATGATCATGCACTTTAACTATATACTTATATTTTTAAAACATTTGTTACTCACCAGACATGGAAATGAGAACAGAGATGTTTGCATCAGTTTGAACTTGAAAAACTGGAAAGTCCCTCTTTTTTTTCTACTTTGATCTTCTTGCTATTTTGCATCTCTACTTCTCTGTTGAATTAAGTTGTAGAATCTGGTTTTGATTTTAAATGGAGTCTTGTTTTAAATTTTTAAATGAAGTAGTATGGCATTTGTATTTTGCTCGAATGGAATGCAAGTGATAAAGGAAGAAGTTGTTTACAGGTTTGTATATTTTTTTCATGTCATAGATATTTGCAAATTTTTGGTGGCTGAAAGGAATTCATACAGCTCGAATGGTATGGTTTGGGCTGCTATAAGGATTGAAGCATTGAATGCTATTGTACTATGATGTTTTATTTTATACATATCTATATTTTATATACTTTTGCCTTACTTCACTTATAAGCTACAAGCAGGTTCATTTTTTTTACTTTCTGTTTAGCTTTTGATTTCCTTTAAGTTTGCATGACATTTACATATTCGAACCTTGTTTTTATGTAATCTTTTACACTTTCCTATACCAGCTAATTGACTAGGCAGATTTGGTTAAGGCTGGCACATCATTTCCATGATTTATATCTTCTTGTTTTCTACTTTGAAATGTGACTAAAATGTTGTTGTAATGTTTTTGTTTAATTATAAATGTGATGAATGTAGTTTAATTATGTTGTTAGATTAAGTAGTGTTTGTTTTTATCATTTACAAAACGACAAAGTTTACTCACGTATTCATTTTATTGTTATTATCGTTTATAATATGTTGTTGATTATAAAAATGTATTTGTTTTATTTCTTACAAACGATATAATTTCACTCATGTATATTCGTTTCACTTGTTATTTCAACCTGCGTTTTTGTCACTCGTATTATCGCATTGTATTTCTATTTGAATATATTATTTATAAAAGCTCATTTATCAAATTTAAAAATAAATTTAAACAAAGAAATTATTCTTTCATTTACATTTCTTATTTTATAATACATACTAGAATATCATTTGACAAAAATTGAATTTATAACATATATACATTTTAAACTATATTTTTAACAAGCAATACTTTTATTTAAAAAGAAAATAGAACAAAACCCTTTTGTTAATAAATATAAATTTAAACCAAAGTCAGAAATAGTTCTAGACAATTTAAACATTTATCTAAAATATTTAAAACACTGTATTTATGAATTTAATAGCTTTGAAAAACTTACTTTGAAATAAATAATAATTTCCAAATCACTAGAATATATATATATATATTAGAAATTAAAAAGAAAATTTATCGATTGAATTTAAAGCAGAACTTCCCTATCTACAATACATACCAATATATATAAAATAAACAGATAATAAATTTATTAGTTTTAAAAGATATAATTCACAATACGGTATTTATTAAGAGAAAAATATCGATTCAAATATTATAACCCAAAGATATTTCAATATCAATACAATATTGATCAGAAGAAAAATATAAATTCAGATCCGATAATTCAATAATATATCAAATCAATTTAATATTTATTATAGATTATTAAATTGATATTGCTCGAAATTCCGGGATGTCACATTCCTCCCCCCTTAAAAGAATTTCGTCCCCGAAATTTATAACAAAGGTAATTTAATAATCTATTTAAAAATTTAATTATAAAACACAAGCATATATCATTAAACAGCCATAGCATCCAATTCATCCAACCAAACAAAACTAACTATCCAGACAAAAATTCCAAATAGGATTCTTTCGAGTTTCCCCGAGTATAAGTATCGGGTTACTCGCTCTATAGAATCCAAGCCATCAACACTACTATACTACAGAGCTTCAACTCATCTAGATCTACCCAACTATACAGGATACCAGACTGTAGACAAGTCTGACTCAACAACCAAAACTCCCTAAACTGCTGGTTCCAAAATCCGAAACAGAATCTTACACGTACTCCCTCAGAGACACGTGAAACACAACGAATCACAGCTATCCAAACTGGCAATTCACACTCCAGAAGATCAAACACTAACTTCTCCAGAACACAGAGAAAATCCAGAACATCTCGGAACTAAATTCCCGATCTTACCAAACTATACAGCTCCTTCGATCCGAGATAACTTCAACAACAACGAAGTCTCTAACTTCGAATTCCAAATTCCTCCGTCTCTTATCCACCAAATTCTTCAGACGATCCAAGGCTGCTCTCATCACTACCAATTAGCTAAATCTCCGCTGATGCCTTCCAGAACAGTCTGAATTCAAAACAATCCAGTAAAATTGATCTTCTCGCGATCAACTCAAAATCAAGAACACAATCCTTACCATCATCCGTAGAAAACAACTTATCTTCTCCAGAGAAGAAAAGCAGACACACTCCAACTGCTTCCGCTGCACAACTCTGATATGGATAGATAAAAATATAGATGATGCACCCAAACACAACTTCCACTGATACCCAATTGTGACGGACCTAGGCTTTGCAACCATTAGTCAGCAATCACAACTGGTAAGCCTCTCAACTATTCCGAAAATATGGTTCTACAGATCCACAAAGAGAAAACCCAGAAGTTCCTCCAAAACCTGAGCCGCTGCACTAAAAATCTTCCTCCAAAAACCATCCTACTACTAAGCTGAACCGTCGGTATCACTCCTGGAATACGGTCGATACCAAACTCAATCTCCAGATACTGACAACTCTGATTTTCTGAAGTCACCCAGAAAGAAGAATCTCTAAACACAAGAGAACGCTCAAATAATCGCAAGTCACTTTTGCGACCATCCCAGACTAATTCAAAGAAAAACTGTTCCCCTTTACCCAACAGAACAGCCTACGCTCACTAATCAATCCATCGAAGAAATGAATCCACACTGCTGCTTCTGAACTCACTGCTAAGCCAGAAAGCTTCTTTACCAACACAGAAAACTCCAAGCTGCACTGCTGACACTAATGCCAAGGAATTTCTAATCTAAAGTACTTCGAGAAATTCGGACCCCGAATCAAATAGATACATTATGCTGAACACCGCCACAACACCGAAGCAGACTTACTTCCCTAACTCGTTCCAAATAAATATCTTCGGAGACATCCACAGTCACTGCGTCTCATCACACAGCTACTACATCTCGAGAGATCAAAATATCATCTCTCTTCTGCCCAACCGACAGATCGAACTATACTCATCCAAACTCTCGAAAATCCGCTCACACGAGCGCGATCATCTTACACTTAAAGGCTGGACTTCGAATCCTTAACAGATTTCCTTTAGAAACTCAAAGAAATTCTTATACCACAATTTCATTCGAGACGAACTGTAGACCCAATATCGTCTCGGTCGATACACTTCCAACCTCAACAAATTCAACCATTGGTAGTCGTGTTACATACCACTACCACCCTATTTACCTTTATACTTATATTGGAATACCCGAACAGGTAACCCAACCGATAGGTAGAATTAAATAAATATATATATATATATATATCAAAAATACAAATACGCTCTCTCAAGGAAGAAATCACTTAAGAGCCTAGGTATTCGCTCAACCTAGTGCTCTGATACCAACTGTGACGACCCGACTTCCTATGCCCAGGAAGACGCATCGTTTTGAAGAAAAGAAAGAGGTGAGAAATTAGAAAAGATAGAAAGAAGAAGAAACAACGTCAGAATCTCAACAGCGGAACGAATAAAATATAATATATCACATAAATATCATATACATCAGAGTACACAGATAATACATCACATACTAGACAGTTATAAACACCTGTCTAGTTATTACAACTCAACATCACAGAGATACAACACAGCGGAAATACAGAATAAACACTAACACAGCGGAACTGTAATATCCTGGAATTTATGGACAATATCAATTTAATAATCTGTTTAAATAATTAAATTGATTTGATAATATTTGATAATAAAAATTTGAATTGGTTAATAATCTAATTAAATAGATATTTAATTAGTGAAATTTATCTTTTATAAGTCAATAAAATGATTTCTATCTATAATATATATATGAGTATATATTGTAAATAGATTGCCTTTGATTTGAAAGTTAATAAATAAATGAAATCTTGTTTTTATATTTCTAATATATATATTGATAATTTTGAGATTAGGATTTATTTAATATTAGCTTTTCAAAGCTATTTAAACAAAATAACTATATGGTTTTGAATAAAGATTAATAGTAAGGTTATTTTACTTCTTTTTAAATATTGCTTAATAAATATGGTTTAAGAGTATATATAAATTTAAATACCATTTACATATGATATGTTAATTCATTTAATAAATAGTAGTAATTTATAATCTCTTTTATAAATTATTTTAAAATTGATAAATGAGTTATTTTCAAACAATATTAATATGTATTGTTTTTAAATAAATAGACCTTAATAAAATAAGATTGTTATTTTCAAATTGAATGTGTTGTTTTAAATTGACTTTAAATTGGATTTTAAATTTAATTTTAATTTGAATGTAAATTAGTTTTGAAATTCAAAGGTAGATATATTAAAACATTTGGATTCAAAATACATGTATAAGCTTTTATTTATACATATACAATTGATTTTCTTTTCTTTTAAAAGTAATTTATAAATAGAGAAGTATTTAAGTAAATAAAGAAAAAGCATTTATTTACATTTAAAATAAATATAAACTAATAAAAAGGAACATGTGTTAAGCATTTAACTAACAAGAAGACACTTGTAAAACATTTGTCATAATAAGGTAACAAGTGGCATTTGTTTTATTAAAACATTTTCATTAAAAATATATTAAGTAGAAAACTTAGCAATTCATTTAGTTAAAAACCATTATCTTCAAATGAGAAACTGAAATCAGATTGTAAATAAAAGAAAATTCGAAACCAAATAAATATACAAATCTGCAAACCCAATCTGGTAACAAAATTCAAGCAAATCTGTTCAAATCTTCAATATCAATTTGAAGTTCAACTTCAACTCAAACAAAGAAGAAATGGAGTTCAGCTGTAAGAATCAAAATCAACCAACAAATTCATCAGATTCAACTAACAAATAGCAAGCTAAGGAAAAACTTCAGATTCATAATGTAAATTCAAATTGCAGTTCCAGGAAACAGAATTATATGTTCTCTGCTTCTTCTATAAGGTGAGTAACATTTTTCTAAAATAACTTTATCCTCTGTTATCCAATTAGATGAGTGAACTACCTTTATAAAATCTATTGAATCTTGATTTGCATGTGGAAATACTTAAAGTATGTTTGTATAGTTGTTGAATGAGCCTGCATGTCTGTGACTATATGAAGATGATGATACACATGTCTGTGCATATATTTTTAAGCTCTGTTCTTTAGTACAGGTTCAATTCAATCAAAATAAATTCATATCTCTTCATATAAACAATATTAGGTTATAATCCTTAAAAGAAATTTGTTTGAATATCACAGATACTATTTTTAAAAATATTTTCAAAAGAGTTTATTAAGTAATTAGTTAGAAAAATAGAAGATACAGTGAAAATCAAATCAAGACAGAAAATGCATTGTCTAAATTTCTATGTTTGATTATATTAACAGATTCGCTATTGGAAATATTGATTTTTGGAAATGAAATCATAAATTTTAAGTCAATAAATCGAGTGATATTAGGAGTTGAACGGTAATTGAATTTGTGTCAAATTCTGGTGATCGACGTGTTGGAATCGATCGAGTTTTGGGCTGAAGGTAGTATGGAATATGGGAATCTTGGGAAAAATGGTTTGGGATTTTTCTGATGACCGGCGTAGCTTGGCGAAGTCCAATTAGGGTTCGATGGCCAGAAAGAAAGGATGAGGTTGTCGAGGGATGTGCGATGACGAGAGTGGATCGGAATCGATCGCGTGTTGGGAAAATGGTTCATCGTGGCATGGCGTGGCATTGGGTCGGTCGGCGTGAGCTCCAGTGGTCGGAGGCAATGGCTGGTGGTTGATTTTTCGATGATGGTGGGTTCCAGACTTTGGATTGCTTGGGTTCTGATAGGATCGAGTTGTTCGATTTTGTTTTCTCGCGTATTCATCGTAGATGGATGGTCAGAAGGACTAAGGTAGGTGTCAGTGACTTGTCGAAGGCGGCAGTGCTGATCGGAGGGACGGCGAGGTTGCGTACACGTGCACGTGTGTACGTGGTATCTGGAAGAAGAAGTGGAGTTGGGGAAGAAGCTTTTTACTCGGGTCGAACTCGAGTTTTACGTGGGATTTCTCGAAGTAGTGGGGATATGGTCTCGGGTGAGAAGATAGTTTCAGGTTTATGTATAAACTGTTAGTATTGGGATTAAGTGTTTTCAAATAGAGGGTTACTCGAGTTACTTGAGTTTATTTTAGTGTTGTTCGAGCTAGATTAGGTTAGACTCGGATAATATGTTGCTCGGGATAGTTGAAATAAACAGGTTAGAGGATTAATTAAATTCTAGTTAACACTTAATTTATTAAATAATTAAGGGTTAAATAAATGGAGTATTAATGAGCTATTAATTTGTAATAAATAATGATTGAAATAAGTTAATTACTTTGGGAAAATAATTTATGAATTGTTAATAAGGATCATAAACTAAAGATTATTTAATAATTAATTAATGTGATTAATTTTTAATAATTAATTAGATTAATTAATGTAGAAATAATTGTTTGTGTAAATTGTTAAGTATAAATACTTATGGAAGTAGTTAAGGAATTAATTACTCATTGTAATTAATTGAGTTTAATCTGATTAGATTGGGTTAATTAATTCAGTTTAATTAATTTAAAATAATCATTTAATGAGTTGTGAAGTGAAATTACTTAATGTAATGAAGAGGAATTACTTAGAAAGTAATTAAAGGAAATTACTAGATGTAATTAAATGGAGATAATGGAAGTAATTTGAGGTTAATTACTTTGTATAATTAATCAAGGGATTAATTAAAAGATAATTAATTAAGGGGTAATTAATTTATGAAGTGTAGTAATTAAGAGTAGTTAATTACTAAATGAGATTAATCAAAGGTGATTAATAAATGTGATTAATTAATTATTAATTTAAATAAGATAATTAAGGATCATTAATTAATAAAATTAATGATGTAATTAAGAATTGATTAATTAAGATTAATTAATAAATAATAAGTGATTAAAGTAATTAATTAATTATAATTAATTGAGGATTAATGTAATTAAGTATAGTTAATTAATAGATGAAGTAATTAAGGATTAATTACTGAAATGGTTTAAGATAATTAATTTATGAGATTAATTAAGTATTAATTACTTAAAGTAATTAAAGGGTAATTAATCAGGAATGATTAATTAAGATAGATACTTAGAGTAATGATTAATTAATTGGTTTAATTAATGATTAAGTAAGAAGGATTTATAAAATGAGGTAATTAATTTAATTCACTTTAAATTAATTAGAGATGATATAAATCATTACTTAGGGATGGATGAATAATATAGAATGCTTTGCATTGTTGTTATCTCTGATAAGAGATGTGCTGATCTATGATATGGATGCTTTGGTTAAATTGAAATGATAATATGAATTGTCTGTTTGTGATAATGTAGATTATCTGTTGTGAATTATCTATCCCTGTAGTATAGATAACTGAAATGAATTGTTTTAACCTTAAAACAACTTGGCCTTAAAAGATACGTTTTGGATTTCGATGAGACCGGGATCGGGTTTCCGTATACCGGAATTCCAGGTCTGGAGACCCGAATACCACATCGATCCAAATTAACGTTAGGTCGTGAATCTCAAGTGAAGATGAAGATTCAGAGTGCAAGGGTTATTGTCGTTAACTCTGAGGGTGATTCCAATACGAGTGTAACGAGATAATGCCTTCGGTTTCGTTCGAACCCAGAACGAACTTGTATGGATTGAATGCTATCAGAACATCGTCAGGTGGACGATGAGCATTCTAAGTGGTGTGTTCTGATTTAAAGGTAAATCGTAGCCTCAAGCCTCATCAACCGGGAATGGCTAAAACAGGGGAGGTGCAGCAAGGCTTCGGGGGTAGCACCCACTGAGAGTAAGGTCATCCCTGTCTAGAGAAGTTCCTTCTTTTATTTCGGCTTAGTGGTGCAGTTGGCGACGGCCATCTGTGGGGTGATTTTATTCGGAATTATCCAGTAAGGGATGGTTCCGGCTTTGTGTTGCAGGGGATTGGGAGTGATCCTCGGTACGGTGATCTAGGCCACGTACTGTGACGGGCGGTACCCCGGTAGCCCTGCCATTGTATGGAAATCCAACTTCCAATAAGTGATAACGGACTTGATTGTATACCTATGTATGCTGGAATTTAATAATGTAACAATTTCGGCTATTTCATATTTATTTGAAAACCCTAGACCCTATTATAATACAATCGAATTTCCTATCAAATGTTTTGGTTAGCGTAAGGTAAAAACTTACCCATGTTTATTTGTGGGGAGTCTTACGTGATACCTTTTCTTTCAAAAGGTTTTGAAGTTAAACAAGTTTAACCTGTTACTCACACCAGACCCATGTCTGACCCAAGTTGTTTATTTCTGTTTTATAAACTCTTGGGTACTCAAATTTTTACGAGTAGCCAAGGGATTCAGGTTTAGCTTTGACGAATTGTGGAGGAGCAATGGAGCAGGAGGCTTCGGCGTTCGTAGATATAGTATTCCGCTGTGTTGATATCTGTGTTAGAGTCTTGTATTGTATTTGAGTTGTAATATCTAGACAGATGTTTATAACTGTCTAGTATGTGTTGTATAGTTGTGTAAACTCTTATAAGTGTTTTATACTATGTAATAGTTTCTTTATGTTATTAATAAAATTTATTCATTCCGCTGTGAGATCGTTGTCGTTGTTTCTTCTTTCTTCTCTTCTTTTCTATTTTCTACCCCTTTCTTTCTTATTAATGATGCGTCATTCTGTGGAATGAGTGGCAGGTCGTTACATATGGTATCAGAGCATAGGTTGAGCGAATGCCTAAGCTTTTGGTTAAGTGAATATCAGAACACTAGGTTAAGTGAATACCTAGGTTCGGAAAGATTGTTCATTAGAGACAGGATCTGTAGCAACCTGTTTGAGTGTATATATATATATACGAGAGCGCGTATTTGTTAGTTATATAAAATGATTTTATATTGTGTTAATTGATCGGTTAAGTGGTATATGGATTCTGGTCAATACGAGTAGCTAACGTTATTGATAGGGATCTCTAAACACTTGGACCAGGCCAACGGACACAATATTGTTTTAAAAGGGAAGGTGAAATAATTTTAACCAGATATATTTTCTATATATAAAAAGTATCATTTTAAATGTATATGGTATTTGTAATGATTGGTTGAGATGATAATAATTTATCATCTAGGATTAGGAGTCTGAGTATTGAGGTTGAAAGTGTATTTGTCGAGACTGTAGATCGAATACCGTCTCGAATAAGTTTTGTTGTGGTGTAAGGACTTCACCAATCTCTGAAGGAAACCTGTTAAGGTTCGGAGTTTATCTTTGTAGTTTGGATGAGTAGAGTTGGATATGTCGGTTGGACAGAAGCGAGTGATGGTATCTTGATACTTCTGGAAGAAGTAGCTGCATGATGAGATGCAGTGACTATGGATGTTCCCAAAGATATTTTCTTTGGAACAAGTTAATGAAGTGTGTCTGTTTCGATGTTATGGCTGAGTCCAGCGTGGTGTCTCTATTTGGTTTGGGTTCGAGTTTCTCGAAGAGCTTTGGATTGAGAAGTCTTTGGCATCTGTGGCAGCAGTGCAGCTCGGAGTGTTCTGTATTGGCAGAAGTTTTTCTGGCTGAGCAGTTTTTTTTCTGAAGGTGAAGTTCAGAAGCAGCAGAGAAGATCCATTTCTTCGATGGATAGGATAGTCAAGTGTGAGCTGTTCTGATTGGTAAAGAGAGAACAATTTTATTTGGATTTTGGCTGGGTGGATCGCAAAAGTGACTTGCGATAGTTTGAGTATTCTTTTGAGTTATCCGATATTTTCTGGAATGTGTTGTCCAGTCTGTGCTTGTGTTCTTCATCAGCATTTTCATTCTCTCCAGATCAGAGTGGTGCAGCAGAAGCAGTTTGGCGAGTGCTCTTGTTGTCTTTTCCAGATAGGAGAAGTTAGTTCGATCTTCTGATGTTTGGTAGTAGAGTTGTGTTTTGGATTATTGGTAGATCTTGAGAGGATCATTCTGTTGAGTTGTTTTTGGTTCTGTTTATTTCTAAAAGCATCAGCAAAGGTTGAGTTGATCAGGAAAGATTTGTAGGAAGCCCAGGATCGTTTGAAGGATCTTATGGATAAGAGACGGAGGAATTTTGAATTCGAAGTTGGAGACTTAGTTGTTGTTGAAGTTTTCTCTGGTAAAGGGAGCTATAAGATTGGGTAAGTATGAGAAGTCAGCTCCGAGTTGTATTGGATCTTTTCTATGATCTAATTTGGATAAGAGTTTGATCTACTGGATTGAATTGTTAGTTTGGATAACTGGAATTCAATGTATTTTACGTATCTCTGAGGGAGTACGTGTTTGATCTATCTCTGGTTGTGGAACCAGTAGTTCTGGAGGAATTGGTTATTGAGTCAGACTCGTCTGTAGTCTGATATCTTGTTTAGCTCTGTAGATCTAGATGAGTAGAAGCTCTATAGCTTAGTAGTATTGATTGTTTGGATTCTATAGAGTGAGTATCCCGGTATATATATACTTGGGGAAACTCGAGGAAATTTTATTCAGAATTTTGTTTGGATAATTAAAATTGGTTGTTTGGATGAATTGTTTGCTATGGTTGTTAGCATATGGATGATAATATATGCTTGTGATTTAAATAGATTATTAAATTACCTTTGTTTTAAATTTCGGGGATGAAATTATTTTAAGGGGGGAGGAATGTAATATCCCGGAATTTATGGACAATATCAATTTAATAATCTGTTTAAATAATTAAATTGATTTGATAATATTTGATAATAAAAATTTGAATTGGTTAATAATCTAATTAAATAGATATTTAATTAGTGAAATTTATCTTTTATAAGTCAATAAAATGATTTCTATCTATAATATATATATGAGTATATATTGTAAATAGATTGCCTTTGATTTGAAAGTTAATAAATAAATGAAATCTTGTTTTTATATTTCTAATATATATATTGATAATTTTGAGATTAGGATTTATTTAATATTAGCTTTTCAAAGCTATTTAAACAAAATAACTATATGGTTTTGAATAAAGATTAATAGTAAGGTTATTTTACTTCTTTTTAAATATTGCTTAATAAATATGGTTTAAGAGTATATATAAATTTAAATACCATTTACATATGATATGTTAATTCATTTAATAAATAGTAGTAATTTATAATCTCTTTTATAAATTATTTTAAAATTGATAAATGAGTTATTTTCAAACAATATTAATAGTGTATTGTTTTTAAATAAATAGACCTTAATAAAATAAGATTGTTATTTTCAAATTGAATGTGTTGTTTTAAATTGACTTTAAATTGGATTTTAAATATAATTTTAATTTGAATGTAAATTAGTTTTGAAATTCAAAGGTAGATATATTAAAACATTTGGATTCAAAATACATGTATAAGCTTTTATTTATACATATACAATTGATTTTCTTTTCTTTTAAAAGTAATTTATAAATAGAGAAGTATTTAAGTAAATAAAGAAAAAGCATTTATTTACATTTAAAATAAATATAAACTAATAAAAAGGAACATGTGTTAAGCATTTAACTAACAAGAAGACACTTGTAAAACATTTGTCATAATAAGGTAACAAGTGGCATTTGTTTTATTAAAACATTTTCATTAAAAATATATTAAGTAGAAAACTTAGCAATTCATTTAGTTAAAAACCATTATCTTCAAATGAGAAACTGAAATCAGATTGTAAATAAAAGAAAATTCGAAACCAAATAAATATACAAATCTGCAAACCCAATCTGGTAACAAAATTCAAGCAAATCTGTTCAAATCTTCAATATCAATTTGAAGTTCAACTTCAACTCAAACAAAGAAGAAATGGAGTTCAGCTGTAAGAATCAAAATCAACCAACAAATTCATCAGATTCAACTAACAAATAAGCAAGCTAAGGAAAAACTTCAGATTCATAATGTAAATTCAAATTGCAGTTCCAGGAAACAGAATTATATGTTCTCTGCTTCTTCTATAAGGTGAGTAACATTTTTCTAAAATAACTTTATCCTCTGTTATCCAATTAGATGAGTGAACTACCTTTATAAAATCTATTGAATCTTGATTTGCATGTGGAAATACTTAAAGTATGTTTGTATAGTTGTTGAATGAGCCTGCATGTCTGTGACTATATGAAGATGATGATACACATGTCTGTGCATATATTTTTAAGCTCTGTTCTTTAGTACAGGTTCAATTCAATCAAAATAAATTCATATCTCTTCATATAAACAATATTAGGTTATAATCCTTAAAAGAAATTTGTTTGAATATCACAGATACTATTTTTAAAAATATTTTCAAAAGAGTTTATTAAGTAATTAGTTAGAAAAATAGAAGATACAGTGAAAATCAAATCAAGACAGAAAATGCATTGTCTAAATTTCTATGTTTGATTATATTAACAGATTCGCTAATTGAAATATTGATTTTTGGAAATGAAATCATAAATTTTAAGTCAATAAATCGAGTGATATTAGGAGTTGAACGGTAATTGAATTTGTGTCAAATTCTGGTGATCGACGTGTTGGAATCGATCGAGTTTTGGGCTGAAGGTAGTATGGAATATGGGAATCTTGGGAAAAATGGTTTGGGATTTTTCTGATGACCGGCGTAGCTTGGCGAAGTCCAATTAGGGTTCGATGGCCAGAAAGAAAGGATGAGGTTGTCGAGGGATGTGCGATGACGAGAGTGGATCGGAATCGATCGCGTGTTGGGAAAATGGTTCATCGTGGCATGGCGTGGCATTGGGTCGGTCGGCGTGAGCTCCAGTGGTCGGAGGCAATGGCTGGTGGTTGATTTTTCGATGATGGTGGGTTCCAGACTTTGGATTGCTTGGGTTCTGATAGGATCGAGTTGTTCGATTTTGTTTTCTCGCGTATTCATCGTAGATGGATGGTCAGAAGGACTAAGGTAGGTGTCAGTGACTTGTCGAAGGCGGCAGTGCTGATCGGAGGGACGGCGAGGTTGCGTACACGTGCACGTGTGTACGTGGTATCTGGAAGAAGAAGTGGAGTTGGGGAAGAAGCTTTTTACTCGGGTCGAACTCGAGTTTTACGTGGGATTTCTCGAAGTAGTGGGGATATGGTCTCGGGTGAGAAGATAGTTTCAGGTTTATGTATAAACTGTTAGTATTGGGATTAAGTGTTTTCAAATAGAGGGTTACTCGAGTTACTTGAGTTTATTTTAGTGTTGTTCGAGCTAGATTAGGTTAGACTCGGATAATATGTTGCTCGGGATAGTTGAAATAAACAGGTTAGAGGATTAATTAAATTCTAGTTAACACTTAATTTATTAAATAATTAAGGGTTAAATAAATGGAGTATTAATGAGCTATTAATTTGTAATAAATAATGATTGAAATAAGTTAATTACTTTGGGAAAATAATTTATGAATTGTTAATAAGGATCATAAACTAAAGATTATTCAATAATTAATTAATGTGATTAATTTTTAATAATTAATTAGATTAATTAATGTAGAAATAATTGTTTGTGTAAATTGTTAAGTATAAATACTTATGGAAGTAGTTAAGGAATTAATTACTCATTGTAATTAATTGAGTTTAATCTGATTAGATTGGGTTAATTAATTCAGTTTAATTAATTTAAAATAATCATTTAATGAGTTGTGAAGTGAAATTACTTAATGTAATGAAGAGGAATTACTTAGAAAGTAATTAAAGGAAATTACTAGATGTAATTAAATGGAGATAATGGAAGTAATTTGAGGTTAATTACTTTGTATAATTAATCAAGGGATTAATTAAAAGATAATTAATTAAGGGGTAATTAATTTATGAAGTGTAGTAATTAAGAGTAGTTAATTACTAAATGAGATTAATCAAAGGTGATTAATAAATGTGATTAATTAATTATTAATTTAAATAAGATAATTAAGGATCATTAATTAATAAAATTAATGATGTAATTAAGAATTGATTAATTAAGATTAATTAATAAATAATAAGTGATTAAAGTAATTAATTAATTATAATTAATTGAGGATTAATGTAATTAAGTATAGTTAATTAATAGATGAAGTAATTAAGGATTAATTACTGAAATGGTTTAAGATAATTAATTTATGAGATTAATTAAGTATTAATTACTTAAAGTAATTAAAGGGTAATTAATCAGGAATGATTAATTAAGATAGATACTTAGAGTAATGATTAATTAATTGGTTTAATTAATGATTAAGTAAGAAGGATTTATAAAATGAGGTAATTAATTTAATTCACTTTAAATTAATTAGAGATGATATAAATCATTACTTAGGGATGGATGAATAATATAGAATGCTTTGCATTGTTGTTATCTCTGATAAGAGATGTGTTGATCTATGATATGGATGCTTTGGTTAAATTGAAATGATAATATGAATTGTCTGTTTGTGATAATGTAGATTATCTGTTGTGAATTATCTATCCCTGTAGTATAGATAACTGAAATGAATTGTTTTAACCTTAAAACAACTTGGCCTTAAAAGATACGTTTTGGATTTCGATGAGACCCGGATCGGGTTTCCGTATACCGGAATTCCAGGTCTGGAGACCCGAATACCACATCGATCCAAATTAACGTTAGGTCGTGAATCTCAAGTGAAGATGAAGATTCAGAGTGCAAGGGTTATTGTCGTTAACTCTGAGGGTGATTCCAATACGAGTGTAACGAGATAATGCCTTCGGTTTCGTTCGAACCCAGAACGAACTTGTATGGATTGAATGCTATCAGAACATCGTCAGGTGGACGATGAGCATTCTAAGTGGTGTGTTCTGATTTAAAGGTAAATCGTAGCCTCAAGCCTCATCAACCGGGAATGGCTAAAACAGGGGAGGTGCAGCAAGGCTTCGGGGGTAGCACCCACTGAGAGTAAGGTCATCCCTGTCTAGAGAAGTTCCTTCTTTTATTTCGGCTTAGTGGTGCAGTTGGCGACGGCCATCTGTGGGGTGATTTTATTCGGAATTATCCAGTAAGGGATGGTTCCGGCTTTGTGTTGCAGGGGATTGGGAGTGATCCTCGGTACGGTGATCTAGGCCACGTACTGTGACGGGCGGTACCCCGGTAGCCCTGCCATTGTATGGAAATCCAACTTCCAATAAGTGATAACGGACTTGATTGTATACCTATGTATGCTGGAATTTAATAATGTAACAATTTCGGCTATTTCATATTTATTTGAAAACCCTAGACCCTATTATAATACAATCGAATTTCCTATCAAATGTTTTGGTTAGCGTAAGGTAAAAACTTACCCATGTTTATTTGTGGGGAGTCTTACGTGATACCTTTTCTTTCAAAAGGTTTTGAAGTTAAACAAGTTTAACCTGTTACTCACACCAGACCCATGTCTGACCCAAGTTGTTTATTTCTGTTTTATAAACTCTTGGGTACTCAAATTTTTAGGAGTAGCCAAGGGATTCAGGTTTAGCTTTGACGAATTGTGGAGGAGCAATGGAGCAGGAGGCTTCGGCGTTCGTAGATATAGTATTCCGCTGTGTTGATATCTGTGTTAGAGTCTTGTATTGTATTTGACTTGTAATATCTAGACAGATGTTTATAACTGTCTAGTATGTGTTGTATAGTTGTGTAAACTCTGATAAGTGTTTTATACTATGTAATAGTTTCTTTATGTTATTAATAAAATTTATTCATTCCGCTGTGAGATCGTTGTCGTTGTTTCTTCTTTCTTCTCTTCTTTTCTATTTTCTACCCCTTTCTTTCTTATTAATGATGCGTCATTCTGTGGAATGAGTGGCGGGTCGTTACAGGAACCACTATATATATCTATACGCTGAAGCCTCCTGCTCCATTGCCCCTCCAGTATTCGTCAAAGCTGACCTGAATCCCTTGACTACCCGTAAAAATTTGGGTAACCGAGAGTTTATGAAAAACAGAAATAAACTTCGGGTCAGACATGGGTCTAGTATGAGTAACAGGTTAAAGTTGTTTAACTTTGAAAATCATTTGAAACAAAGGTATCACGTAAGACTCCCCACAAATAAACATGGGTAAGTTTTTACCTTACGCTAACCAAAACATTTGATAGGAAATCCAGTGATATTATAATAGTGTCTAGGGTTTTCAAGTAAATAGAAAATAGCTGAAATTGTTACATCTATTAAATTCCAGCATACTAGCCACAACGTGGGTAATACAATCAAAACCGTAAGGTCTCGTAGGGAAAATGGTTTTCCATCAATGGCTAGGCAACTGGGGTACCGCCCGTCACAGTACGTGGCCTAGATCACCGTACCGAGGAGTACGCCCGCTCCCCTGCAACACAAAGCCGCACCCGTTCCTTACTGAACAGTTCCAAACGAGACAACCCCGGCAGTTGGACGTCTCCACTGCCCACACAATCGAAATAAAAAGGGACATCTAGACAGGAGAAAATCTCACTCTCAAGTGGGTGCTGCCCACGAAGCTTTGCTGCACCTCCCCTGTTTTAGCCATTCCCGGTTGATGAGGCTTGAGGTCACGATTACCTTTATCAGAACTCATCACTTAGAATGCTCATCGTCCACCTGACGATGTGCTGAAAGCATTCAAGCCATACAAGTTCGTTACGGGTTCGAACGAAACCGAAGGCATTATCTCGTTACACTCGTATTGGAATCACCCTCAGAGTTAACGACGATAACCCTTGCACTCTGAATCTTCATCTCGAATCTATAAGTACTATTTCCGTCAAACTCATTACGGAATCACCCATAGAGTTATACTGACGAATAGTTCTTATACCTCGAGTCTTCACTTGCTCCATTTGGATTTCACGACCTATCGTTATTTTGGATCGATGTGGTATTCGGGTCTCCAGACCTAGAATCCCGGTATACGGAAACCCGATCCCGGTCTCATCAAAATCCAAACCGTGTCTTTTAAGGCCAAGTTGTTTTAAAGGTTTAAAACAATTCAATTCAATTATCCCTATCAACACAGATAGATAAATCACAATATCACAGATAAATAATCACATATCAGCATAACTGGATAATCTATGATATCACACTTAAATCAGAGCATCCAAATCAAACCGAGATTACTCATCACATAACTGAGTTTTCAATCAATCAATGGGAATTCATATCATCCATTCATAAGCAAAGATAATAATTACATCGTTGGTAATTAATTTAAAACGAATTAAATCAATTACCCTACCTTTAATTAATTTAAAATTAATTAAATTAATTACTTCATCATTATTAAACTTGCCTATATTAATTAATTATCAATCAATTAATAAATCATCATCCCATTATTCCTTTTTATTAATCATCCCTGATTAATTTTCTTTAATTACATTTAAGTAAATTCCTTGAGTTACTTCTCAGATTAATTACTTAACCAAATATAGAAATTAACCTTTTCATAACTTCATTTATTAATTAACTAAAGTTAATTACATTACTTAATTAATTGTATTAATAAATTTTTCCATTTATAAATAAATCCAAATACATTTATTCCAAATTCCAACATTAATTATAATAATTAATGATCGAATTACATTTACAATTTAATTTAGTTAAATCAAAGTAATCAATCTTTAATTTAATCCACAATATAAATCACCCTTGATTAATCAAATCAGTAATTAACTCCTTTAATTACTCTATAAATAATTATCTCCAATTAATCCCTTGATTAATTATAAAAAGTAATTATACTCTAATTATTTTATTAACAAACTCATCCCATTAACTACGTCTTGTAATTACTTACCAATTACTTCTCTGAGTAATTATACTTATCACATCACCAATTGATTAATTCAGATTAATTAAAATAATTTAATTAACTCAAATAAATCAAATTATTCAATAAATCAAATGAGTAATTAATTCCTTAATTACTTCCCATTCAATTAACTATACTTTAACAGTTAAAATGTTGATTTTAATTAATCAATTCAAAATAACTATAAATAAACAGTTAAATTGATTAATTATAAATAATTTAGTTAATAACCTCCATTAACATTTATTTAATTACTATCTAAAATAATTAACTTACATTAATTTATAAATCCAATTAACCTTTCATTAATAACATATAAATTACTTATTTCATTATTTAAACTTTAATTAATAAAATTTTAAGCTTGAAATTACAAATCTAATCACTTAATTCATTTAAACTTTAATTAATTCATTTGAACTCAAATCACAAATTTAATCAATATAAATTCATCCATTACCATTCAAATTTTTTTAATTGTTAATGAGTTTAAATTTAAATCATTATTTCTTAAAGGGAACTCATTTCCATTTTAACTTCCATTTTAAGTTTCAAGCTTAAGCGAACAATAATTAAATTTTAAATCTCTTTATAATCTGACTTTTAAGACCTCAAATTACAAATTAAAACAATAGTTAGTGACGAAGAGTTTAAATCGAATTCACTTAAATTAAGTCTCTTTAAATTTGTTTAAAGTGTTTAAATTTTAAATTTTATTTTATTTCAAAAGTCTGGAAATTTTAAACACTGAATTTTACTCAGTTAACTTGGGTTTTAAATTTAAAACCCCACAATTTAAAATTTTATTTCAAATCTGGTTCAGTTAAACTTGAAACAAATGACTCGAGTTCCTCTGTAATTTACTTCGAGAAAAACAGGGTATTTCCCCGAGCCAAACACAGAATTACCCGAGTACTAACTCGAGACAACTGGGTATTGTCGAAAATGCAAAAAGACAGACCTACCCGAGACCCCTATCTTTTACTTCGAGTAATATACGCATTCACCCGGACCAAAACGAGATTTACTCGAGTAAAACTCGAGTGTTCCCAGACTCAACTCAACAGCCAGACGCGAAAATATGGTGCACGTGCACACCACCGATGATCGACTTCGATCAACTACGCGACGCCGAGCAAGTCGACCACGTCTACCACTCACGATCTCGATCACCCAAAACCTCGAACAAGTTGCCCAATCGAATTCGAGCGCTAATTCCAAACCTGGAACAAACCTACCCACTCCACCACCAACCTGGAAACGCCTCGTTTCCCATGCTCCGATCACCGGAAGCACTGCAACTCCGGCCATCACTTCGCCGCCTCAACCTCTACCACCTCCTCAAACCCGATGACACTCGATCAACTCTTGGCTTTGAACGAAATGAAAATTCACAGCAACCCAAAACTAGGTCACCCAGTTTCAAAAGCTTCTCGCCGCCACCTCGACGAAGATTATCGCCATCCAATATTTTTCCGGACTTCACTGGTCACTCCTCTACCCATTGGAGGAAGCACGACACTTCCTATCAACTCCAATGACCATGGCAACCTAAAATACATGAAACAGAGAAACTGGAACTGCTCTTCAACCCAAGCTTTTAAAATTACAATTTTTGTCTTAAAAATCTTAATTTTGTACGAAGTTTCGATTTATATACCTGAATATAAGAATTTTAATACTTGGTTTTTGACTTGTTTAAATATGCTCTGTATTTTCTTTTGGTTTCAGATGAAATTCAAATGGTTTAAATCTTAAACTAGTTTGTAGTCTAAAGTCCATGGTATAACAAACTATATTGTTCTAAACTAAGGTACAAGTGAAGTTGAATCAGGGTATTTGATTTATAAATGAGTTTAGAACCTGGAATTTGAAAACAGTGAACATCCAGACCATACACAAAGCATGTACATACATATATTCACAGAGATAAAAACATGTTCACAGGCATATTATATTCAGATATGATCATGCACTTTAACTATATACTTATATTTTTAAAACATTTGTTACTCACCAGACATGGAAATGAGAACAGAGATGTTTGCATCAGTTTGAACTTGAAAAACTGGAAAGTCCCTCTTTTATTTCTACTTTGATCTTCTTGCTATTTTGCATCTCTACTTCTCTGTTGAATTAAGTTGTAGAATCTGGTTTTGATTTTAAATGGAGTCTTGTTTTAAATTTTTAAATGAAGTAGTATGGCATTTGTATTTTGCTCGAATGGAATGCAAGTGATAAAGGAAGAAGTTGTTTACAGGTTTGTATATTTTTTTCATGTCAGAGATATTTGCAAATTTTTGGTGGCTGAAAGGAATTCATACAGCTCGAATGGTATGGTTTGGGCTGCTATAAGGATTGAAGCATTGAATGCTATTGTACTATGATGTTTTATTTTATACATATCTATATTTTATATACTTTTGCCTTACTTCACTTATAAGCTACAAGCAGGTTCATTTTTTTTACTTTCTGTTTAGCTTTTGATTTCCTTTAAGTTTGCATGACATTTACATATTCGAACCTTGTTTTTATGTAATCTTTTACACTTTCCTATACTAGCTAATTGACTAGGCAGATTTGGTTAAGGCTGGCACATCATTTCCATGATTTATATCTTCTTGTTTTCTACTTTGAAATGTGACTAAAATGTTGTTGTAATGTTTTTGTTTAATTATAAATGTGATGAATGTAGTTTAATTATGTTGTTAGATTAAGTAGTGTTTGTTTTTATCATTTACAAAACGACAAAGTTTACTCACGTATTCATTTTATTGTTATTATCGTTTATAATATGTTGTTGATTATAAAAATGTATTTGTTTTATTTCTTACAAACGATATAATTTCACTCATGTATATTCGTTTCACTTGTTATTTCAACCTGCGTTTTTGTCACTCGTATTATCGCATTGTATTTCTATTTGAATATATTATTTATAAAAGCTCATTTATCAAATTTAAAAATAAATTTAAACAAAGAAATTATTCTTTCATTTACATTTCTTATTTTATAATACATACTAGAATATCATTTGACAAAAATTGAATTTATAACATATATACATTTTAAACTATATTTTTAACAAGCAATACTTTTATTTAAAAAGAAAATAGAACAAAACCCTTTTGTTAATAAATATAAATTTAAACCAAAGTCAGAAATAGTTCTAGACAATTTAAACATTTATCTAAAATATTTAAAACACTGTATTTATGAATTTAATAGCTTTGAAAAACTTACTTTGAAATAAATAATAATTTCCAAATCACTAGAATATATATATATATATATTAGAAATTAAAAAGAAAATTTATCGATTGAATTTAAAGCAGAACTTCCCTATCTACAATACATACCAATATATATAAAATAAACAGATAATAAATTTATTAGTTTTAAAAGATATAATTCACAATACGGTATTTATTAAGAGAAAAATATCGATTCAAATATTATAACCCAAAGATATTTCAATATCAATACAATATTGATCAGAAGAAAAATATAAATTCAGATCCGATAATTCAATAATATATCAAATCAATTTAATATTTATTACAGATTATTAAATTGATATTGCTCGAAATTCTGGGATGTCACAAATTTCAACTCAATTCAATTACTCAATAAATCATTTCAAATTATAACGATTTCAAATACAGATTTGAAGCACAAAATAAACCATTAAATTTCAATATATTTCAAAGCTTTAAATATTCCACATTTCAAAAACTAAATTTGATAATTCCATTTATATCTCATTTTAATTTCATTTCATTTAGTTTTTGAGATATTTCTTTAAACATTTCAATACATCCAAATACAACTTCAATTTACAAATTTATACAAACAAAATATCCCATTTAAATTTATATAAGTTTGAAATATTCATTTACGCCACTTTTTAATCAAATTCAAGTTATAAAACATGTCTTAAAATTTCAAATTTAATAGATTTCAAATCAAACTTATTTAAGTATAATTCTTAAATAATTAAAAATTCCAAATCAAATTCAAATTTATCTTTCAACTTGAAATATTATAAACTCTATATTTGAAAATATAAATTTTACATAAATACTTAAACATATTTATATTGATTCAAATCAACTTTATTAACTCAACTTTAATAAATCTTTAAAAATAATATTTATTAAAACCATATATTTCTTTTCAAAACCATAGAAATCCTTTTCAAAATATTTATATATATAGACCAACGGTGTTTGTATAAAATTTTCTACCCTATGGTCAAGTGATACAGATATTTATCATTTCAATTCGTAATTTAAATTATATACGGGTATATATCCTTTCAACCCGTAATCCCAAATTCAATTCAAATGAAAATCGCTTGGGTTTATCATTTCAACCCATAACGATTTTCTCCTATTCTACAGATCGTTCGGGTATGTATCATTTCAACCCATAGCGATTCTATACTAACAGGGAACTTGCAGAGTGATAACAGATATTATAATAATATAACATGCATATATCATAATATATACATAACAGATAATGGTGTCAGATGTCACAGTTGAACTGATACTGCTAATAGCATATATATAACAGTGTAAATAACTAAGAGCAGCATATTTCAATTGTCGTTTCAATTGAAATCAAATTTAATATATATAAGAATGTAAATCATGAGTGAATGCTCACCTTTCGAGGCTAGAGACGAACGATGATGAGATGAATTACGAATCCAAGCATGAATTCCACATCAAAGCTAGATTGGCACGAATTTTGACGAACAAAGCTGATAAATAGCGGAAGACGAATTCAAATCAGAACTGGGTCGATGAAGAAAATTGATATAAAACTAATATATACTTTTTAATAAGATAAAGTAAAAAATATATAAAAATATAAACAAAACATTTACACGTATTCAATAATATATTTTTTAGGCAAATCAAACTTACTATATATGTTTATAGCCGAAACTACTAATATATAGTATAAACTGTAAATCATATATACACGTATAGACTAATATACTTCTTTCTACAGACAAACCATATGGCTTACATTTTTAAACGCGTGTATCCAACATAAGAAAAAAAAATTGAATCAATACATGTAATATTTTTATGGCGTCAGACATAAAACAAAGTAATATACAATACCCTTTTATAAGTTGTAGATTACAAATAGACTATTATAAACAATACATTAATCCAACCGATAAAATATATATATACATATACATATACATATATATATACATATATATATATATACTAATGTATATACACACTGTACATTATAGCACTCTAAATCTATTATAATATACTCTTATAAATAAAAAAACTAAAAAAAAAACTGTTTCAAAGCCAATGTTGTAACAATGAAAATACTTATATAATGCATGCTATACCTCTGTGAACATATCTGATGTAACATATATGCCTAACCTATAATAAAGTAAATCTTTAAACCATTACATACTAACAGCCTAATATAACACTTCTATATATATAACTACTGTAAAAATACAACACTTGCCTCCTGTAACATAATTTAAGTCACGTATTCATATAAATAACTAACACCTTTGTCACCTTATCTAACTAATATAATATAAAACCGACTAAAATATACTTAACCAGTATGGCATTTTGTTTTAAATACATCATATACAAAATGCAATGGTCAACATACTGATTTGGAAGCAAATAGGAGTTGCAACAATTGAACAAGCAAAGGAATAGGAGGCCTCGGCTACCCGAGTTGTAAAGCCAGAGAAGATCGACACGAGTACGCGGAGAAAGGTGGTCGGCCAGAGATGGATTCGGCCGACTATGGTAGATGCGGGCTCGGTGAGGCGGAGCCGGAGGTGGGTCAGTGCGTGTGCTCGCGTGGCAGCGGTTGGGTGGAGGTGAGTGATTGGTTGCATGCGCTAGCGCGAATGGTGGCTATGGTGGTTGCGTGGGTTGAAATGGTGTCGGTTGTGGTAGTGGAAGGCATGGGTTCTGGAACACAGTAAGCAACTTGGTTTGGGAAATTTATATATTATTATTACAAAATAAAGAAGGGCAATGGTTGAGTTATATTTGAATTTGGAAGGGACAGGCTTACTTCAGGTTAATAGATACGAACAGTAAAATAAAAGTATTTCTCAATAGCAGAGTTGGACCGATTTAAAATGTGAGAGGAAAAAAAAGGTGAACAAACGAAATGAATGTGACAGCCAATGCAAAGGGAAGAGTGGGAGTCAGGCACGCAAATTTTGGAATAATTAAAAGCAACTGCTATTTGATTTATATGGTAGATAATGAATGGACCCACGTAATTCAAAATGCTCAAAACATTTCAAACGATTACCGATATGGTTAACCGTTTTGCGGGTTTCGCCGCGTATCAGACTTCAAAACACAAAATTGCATATCACATAGATCAGCACTGTAACGACCCGTAAATTTCAACTGTTTTAATAACGTAATTAGTTGAAATTTTTTTGAAATTTTAAACGATAAAATTTTTAAATATAAATTTATATTTGGAATACGTCTAGTTAAACATAGCAAATGATAAATTTTCGTCCGAAAATATGAAAGTTTATTTCGCGCGTAAATTCACTTCAATTCAACCAGTTAAAAAGTAATGAAAATAAAATGTTTTCAAAACCTAAATATTTTTACATAGAAAAATTCTAAACCATCTTCTGAGCAAGATATCAGTTTGTCGTTTTTCCAAATTCGGACATCTTTGGCTCCGTCGATCTTATTTTTCAGCGTTTTTCTTGCATTTTCCGCTATTAGAAATTTCGAATTTTTATAATCCAATCAAACCACTGATATCCGTATACTGTTTTGATCATCTCATCGTGCCGATCTCAACAGTGTATTCATTTGTGTGTTTCGAAGTCCGGTATGTCGTGAAAAATCGTTAAACAGTCAATCGTATCAGTACCGGATACGTGACCATTTGATCTCTTTTAGATTTCAAATTTTAAACTACACAACCATCAATTGCTTTAAAACTTGTCAGCTGTATTAGTGCGTAACCGTTGCTATTTTCTTCGCTGTTCACATTGCAACCGTCTTTTCCTTTCTTCTAACGGTTGAATTTCTAACAGCCTAGCACTGATTTTGTTGCGCTAACTGTTTCCTTTCTTTTATAATAGTCGTTCATATATATATAATTGTTGTCCTTTCATATTTCAATAAATTTTATTTATTACCGTAACTCTTCAGTTTTTGGTCCAATTGAAGAATTAACATCGTTGCATATGCATCCATATTAATATTAGTTGGCTCTTCGACTTTTCATTTTTTTTGTTCACCAGCTCCTCACCTTCATCCTCTGGAAAATAAATGGAACAGGCAGTGCGCCACCCCTCACCTCTTTCGTTGATTTTGAAAACAACATATATTATAAAGTTATCTATAAAAGAGAAATAAAATATCTGTTACTTTCGTTTTCTTTGTGATAAGCCTTCTCATATATAAATCTTCCCACCTCCTCTGCCCCAGCTGACCGCCCTCGCCACCTTGTGCCGCTGACTTTACTCTTCTCCACCGCGTCTCACCCCATCAAACCCGTCGGCAACCGAGCGACTAGCATAGCCTCGGCCACCGTGCATTTCCTCCCAGGCACCTAGCTTCGCCAAAAAGAAACCCCAGCCCACAACCTCCTTGCCCGAGCGCTGCCACCCATCACCGAAGACTGGCACGCCTTCATCCACCAATCAATGGCCGCATCACTTCACCATGATCTGCTGTGCTCAGCCGGCCACCATTGTTTCCCCTTCTCCGCTGATACGCCGCGAGCCGCTTCCCTTCCCTTCGCCCCGACCGCCACCGCTCCAGATCTGACCCGGCCACCAAGTGTCGAGCGACCCCTCTCACCTCCGTTTCCTTTCTTCCTTGGCCTTGGGTTTGTGAAGGTATGAAAATATTATATATTAGAATAACTAGTTACAGTTTTAATAAAGTAGTACCTGGGTTGCATACATGCATATTTTTTTCTAGGTCTGCATATTTAATATAAGTATTTTACGTATATATGTATATAAGTTCATTTGTTATATATATATGTTTATTACTAAAGTAGTGTCGCATATTGAGAAACCTGCAGCTGTTTTGCTAGATATATGCATATTTTATGTTATCATATATAGATTTTATGTTAATCTGGGATACAAGTATTTGTATGTATGTTTTAAATATAAATATTATATTTCAATTTTTTTTTCGTATAGTATATTTTATAAGTCATAAGCTACTTTGTATGTTTTGTTGTTTTGTGACTTTGTTTTATATTTATTTGTTCTTACAGTGTTGCACTTTGTTTATAAAGATTTCAATAATGATTAGCTTTTGCGTGTGTACCCAAGTATACAGTGGAGAGAAAGAATGGTATACATATTGTAAAGTATATAAAGTTTTAAAATAATTGGATTTTGAATGTATATAAAAAAAAAATTCTAACGTATGACATGTTTGATATATGTGAGTTGTCTATACCATATACGTTTATAATTATGAACATGTTATATATCATTCTGTATATATTTATATAGTATCAAAGCTTGTCAGTTTAGGCCATTACCTGCTATCAAAACTTTATAACAGTATGGGTTTTAAATTTTAAGGTATATAAATGTAAGTATTATATATATTTTATTTTACAAGTTATATAAGTTGTTTATAGATTAACATACTTGCTAAGTAATATGTATACTGTTTTATATATATGTGAACTTGTTTTCAAATTTTATATTTTATATAGATACAGTATGTTTTGGGCTTTAAACTTTTAATTTGAGATATAAATACACATATATTATTTTAACTAAATATATATACGTCTATTTTGTTTAACTCATATCAAAACTGATTCAAATCATTCCATCGATTTCTGTTATCAGCTAAATTCGTGTCACCTTGGTTGTTTTGGGATTCGTGCCTGGATTTCGTAACTCAACTTCATTGTCTATATCTCTAGCCTCGAAAGGTGAGCACTCACTCACGATTAACGTTCTTTTATTTATTAAATCTGATTTCAATTGAAACGACAATTGAAATATGCTGCTGTTAGTTAATTACACTGTTATATATGCTATTACCTGTATCAGTTCACCTGTGATATCTGACACCATTATCTGTTAATTATTTATGCGATGATAATACAGTTTGGCTGATAATTGATTGATTGTTGATGTTTACATTAGACGTTAAATCGTTAATGTTAAAATGATAAATAGTATGAAATTGAACTTGATATAGGATAGTTAAATGTTAAATTTGTTTAACTGACATTTGTATAATATGACCCCTTTAAACTGTTAAATTTATTGACACGTAGGATTGTTTAACTACACCTTGAACCATCAAATGTATGTTGTTAAATTGATGATGTATGAAATTGTAAATTGAATGACAAGTGAAAACCGTAATGTAATAATCTTTAATCTACATGAAATGATAGTGTAGATTCTAGAAATAATTATATTAATTCGCACAAATAACAATGTGAATTAATACGGTTATTTCGGGATTATTTGAATTGATTATTGAATTGTTATTGATTGATGTTATTGCTTGTTTATTTACTTTGACACCATCCCAGTTATCACACTGCAAGTTCCCTTTGTATGTTTTGATTTTGAATTGAATTGGAATCGGGTTGAAATGATAAATACCCAAATTGAACTTTGACTTAGGATAGAAAATTAAATAAAAACCCGATTGGTCAATAATTTGATTTGAAAATAAACAAAGATTTTATTTGAATAAAGAATATGGTTTTGAAATGAAGTTGAAATTTGAATTTTTGATGAAAGGAAAATGGTAATATTTAATAATCTGAAACAAAAGATTAATAATGTAATCAATGAAAGAATGTTGCTTAATTTGAGAAATGATTGAATTAAGTTTGAAATGATTTAATAATTAAGTTTGAAATTATAATTAAGTTTGAAATTATTAAACTTTGAAATTATTTAATAATTAAGTTTTGAACTATTTAATAATGAATTATTAAATGATTAAATTGAATTGAAATTCTTTAATAAGAAAAATTGAACTTTTGAATAAGTGAATTTTACTTCGTAAATAATTGAAATTGGGTTTCTTTATAAATTAAGTTTCGGGAAAATTATTTAAGAAAGTAAATAAGTGAAATGGAATTTCTTTAACAAGAAATGAAAATGTGATATTTTGGAATTAATGTAAGACTTAAAAGTTGAAGAATTGATTTGACGAATTTAGTTTAATTCAAAATTGTAAGTTTTGTTTTAATGAAGTTGAACTTAAGAATTGATTAAATGAATTGGAAATTTAATAGAAATTGTTTTGAATGATAAAGTAACTTAACGAATATTGAATGAAATCGATAAATGAGTTTAAATTGATTTGAATGTTAAATAGAATTTATTTAAATGATTTCGGAATGAAACTTATATACGAACTTGAATCAATATTTGAATTGTTTTAAATAGAAATTGAAATTGAATTATAAGATTTTGAAAAGGAAAATTGGAAGTTTTGAAATGAAAATTTGGAAATTGTTTTAGAAAGACAAATGAAATGTTGATTTACGAATTCTATTTGAAATTGAAATTGATTTGGATTTTTGAAATATATAAATGACCAATCGGTGTAATAATTACGAAAGTTATTAAAGAGACCTGGATTGGTAATGGATATACTCTCTATCTGAACCGAAACCACTTTAATAACTATACGCGGAGTGTTGATCCAGAACGAAGTGGATGGTTTTGATGAACGCGTTGACTGAAGAAAGAGAACGATTTTGGATGACCCCTGACATGACTAAAACAGGAGCCGCGCCGGGCCATTGAGGTTCGCTACCTCTAGCGGACACACTTCTTCGATAACTTA
Organism: Allium fistulosum; assembly: GCA_030737815.1. Lineage (NCBI taxonomy): Eukaryota > Viridiplantae > Streptophyta > Magnoliopsida > Asparagales > Amaryllidaceae > Allium > Allium fistulosum. Next base: position 413,371,138 of record CM060907.1, on the reverse strand, counting down.
TCTATTACTTTTGTGATTCGATTTGGGTGCACCCCTTGATTTGGGAGTGTTGTTTCGCGGTGTTGGGATAGTAGCTGCTATGCCCAACATCAGTCCGGATCACGCAACTACTAGTATCCTAGTTGGTATCGCCTCATGTACCTTGTCATACTGATTATCCTATGCGCGACCATTACGATTTTGATTTGTACCTTTAGTATATGGATTGCCCTCTGGTGACTTCCGGTTTTGGGGAAACTACGGTCTTGTATATGCTTTTGGGAATAAAAATGTGTTAAGGGTGGAATGGGCCACGACTTAACGCTATTTTGATATCTTATTATTACTGATAGACATTATCTACTTATCGTACACTACTACATAGTAGATAGTTTAACGGATCCTTAAAGGATGGTTATTCCAAACATCCTTTGAGTTACTTGTATTTCAATTGCTATTTCACTTGAGTTGGATTTATTAATATAAGAATGTTAATCCTGACTCGAGTGTCTTGTGTTTTTGCTTTACGCTCGGGTCAGACTGAGTGGTTCAGTTTTCGAGACTCACCGTTGGAGTTGGAGCTTTGCTTGAAGATCCAGCCATCTATTCTGCCTTCAGTATTCGATGATTCCAGTGATGTATTCTGATTTGTATCTGATGTATCGTATTACTCTTCTGTTATAAACTCTGATGTATTTTATATATTCATATAGTAGCTTCATGAACTACTATCTCTTTTATTTCCGCTGCATTTATTACTCTGTGTCTGTGATCTGTGATTATATCTATTTACTGTATATGTTCAGTTTTGCCAAATTTAAATTAACAACGCGGTATTTTGAGCAATTCAACTCCGGCATGAGTGTCTACCTATACACTTATAATGGACGCAAATGGTCCAAAATAGCGGGTCGTTACAGTTGGTATCAGAGCTTTGGTAGCTCTAGGCAAAACTTAATATATATGGTAAATTTATTTACAGAATCACTCTCATTCGAGTTTCAATCTCTTCCATTGACTCAGTTCCTTTGAATTTTGGAATGTTCCCCTCGGTTCCGAAATTTATTCGTGTCCCTCACTATTCGTCTTCTTCCAATTCTGGAGCACCCCATAACTCCATTCTGAATGTTATCTATAATAGATCGGCGGTCCCGCCAATCTTCGAATGATTCGTAAAGGAGCAAAACTCCTTTATAATAGGCATCGATTTACCGGAGATTTCTGTATCCTCGGTTTACGATGCTATCTATTCCATGCTATACCTGAATTCCATCTCGTGAGATCGAGTGTTGATTTACCTCGGAATTCAGCATCGATCTTATTCTTGAAGTTACAGACGTCCCGGTTAAGGTTGCCCGTGAATTAAATAAACTCATCCATCTCCCGATTGTGGTAATTGAATTGTCTTATCTTCTGTTTCAAACTTATTTTCGAATCAAAATTCTCTTTGATTTAAGTCCATCAAATCTGAATCCCTATCCTTATTTTGAAAACCCATGCCTGTATCGTCGAGCAAAGAAATGTATTTCTAAATTTATATAAAAATGTTGTTTTCAAATTTGGTAAACAAAATAAATTTTTGAATGATTATATTATATATAAGTATAAACTTTTCGGAAATTTAATTGTTAATAAATTTGTTGTAAAAAAAATGATAACATTTGATTTTCATTTATTGTTTTGTAAACCATAGACTATTCCAATATGATAAATAAATGAAGTATAGAACATAGTTTAAATTTTAATTAGGAATTGAAATGGATTTAAACTAGAATTTGAGAATTTAGTTTCCGGTGATTTCGAACTTTGATTTTTAATTTTAAAGTATATATTAATGAAGTATTTTCGAATAGAAATCGTTTTCAAAGAATTTTAAAATGTTGAAACCAATGCTCTTCTCTTTGTCGCTGGAAAATAATTTCGGTGATGGCGGCCGCATCATCGACATTCATTTTCGAGTTTCGAAGTGAAGAAACCATCCTGTAGCTTTGCTACGGTTTTTGTTTGAAAAAAATATATATTTTAATTTGAATTTCTTAAGTATGACTTGATTTATATATATAATATATACATAATTATTTCTAAAGAGTCTGAAATTAAACGAAAATTAAATTCTTAAAATCATGTTAAAGATGTTTTCAATTATAAATAAAACTAAATTTTGGATAAATATTTAAACTTGAATAATTGAATTGGGAAAATTTTATTTGTATATTGTTCAACTGCATTCTAATACAACTTACCTAAATCATTCAGAAGTTGAATATGTAATTGGATAATATATAATATAAATTGAATTTATAAATAAAATTTGATTGTTTATAATAAATGTTATATACTAAATTTTGATTAAGATGTTAATAGAGTTAGATAGGATAATAAGTAAAACTCAGTTAATGTTAATGAAATAAATTTGTTTTGAAAGAATTAATAAATTTATTTTGAAAGAATTAATAAATTGAAATTTGATCAACATATGAAAATACCTTGAATTTAAAAGAAATTAATAGATGTAAATTAATTTAAATCGAAACTTTTATGGTTTAAATTAATTTATATGGTTTAATATATGTGATAAAATATATTAAGTAGAATAAATTTAACAATAATTTGGAATAAAGAAGAATTTAAATTGCTGAAAAATATGATTATAATAAAAGACTATTCAAATATATGGTTTTAGAAATTGAAAATTTAAGATGATTGGATAATAAGATAATGAATTTGGAAATAGTTGAGATTGATTTTAAAATCAAATGGATTAAATCAATTACTGAATATCAAGTAACTTAAATTTGAATTTATATGGTTTAAATTAATTGTTATTTTGGATTTCAAATCTGTTTTTCTTTCTGGTTGTTTCTATTCTCCTACCTCGTTCCTTTTCGGGGACGAAAAGTTTTGAGTGGGGGAGAATGTAACGACCCGTAAATTTCAACTGTTTTAATAACGTAATTAGTTGAAATTTTTTTGAAATTTTAAACGATAAAATTTTTAAATATAAATTTATATTTGGAATACGTCTAGTTAAACATAGCAAATGATAAATTTTCGTCCGAAAATATGAAAGTTTATTTCGCGCGTAAATTCACTTCAATTCAACCAGTTAAAAAGTAATGAAAATAAAATGTTTTCGAAACCTAAATATTTTTACATAGAAAAATTCAGAACCATCTTCTGAGCAAGATATCAGTTTGTCGTTTTTCCAAATTCGGACATCTTTGGCTCCGTCGATCTTATTTTTCAGCGTTTTTCTTGCATTTTCCGCTATTAGAAATTTCGAATTTTTATAATCCAATCAAACCACTGATATCCGTATACTGTTTTGATCATCTCATCGTGCCGATCTCAACAATGTATTCATTTGTGTGTTTCGAAGTCCGGTATGTCGTGAAAAATCGTTAAACAGTCAATCGTATCAGTACCGGATACGTGACCATTTGATCTCTTTTAGATTTCAAATTTTAAACTACACAACCATCAATTGCTTTAAAACTTGTCAGCTGTATTAGTGCGTAACCGTTGCTATTTTCTTCGCTATTCACATTGCAACCGTCTTTTCCTTTCTTCCAACGGTTGAATTTCTAACAGCCTAGCACTGATTTTGTTGCGCTAGCTGTTTCCTTTCTTTTATAATAGCCGTTCATATATATATAATTGTTGTCCTTTCATATTTCAATAAATTTTATTTATTACCGTAACTCTTCAGTTTTTGGTCCAATTGAAGAATTAACATCGTTGCATATGCATCCATATTAATATTAGTTGGCTCTTCCACTTTTCATTTTTTTTGTCCACCAGCTCCTCACCTTCATCCTCTGGAAAATAAATGGAACAGGCAGTGCGCCACCCCTCACCTCTTTCGTTGATTTTGAAAACAACATATATTATAAAGTTATCTATAAAAGAGAAATAAAATATCTGTTACTTTCGTTTTCTTTGTGATAAGCCTTCTCATATATAAATCTTCCCACCTCCTCTGCCCCAGCTGACCGCCCTCGCCACCTTGTGCCGCTGACTTTACTCTTCTCCACCGCGTCTCACCCCATCAAACCCGTCGGCAACCGAGCGACTAGCATAGCCTCGGCCACCGTGCATTTCCTCCCAGGCACCTAGCTTTGCCAAAAAGAAACCCCAGCCCACAACCTCCTTGCCCGAGCGCTGCCACCCATCACCGAAGACTGGCACGCCTTCATCCACCAATCAATGGCTACATCACTTCACCATGATCTGCTGTGCTCAGCCGGCCACTATTGTTTCCCCTTCTCCGCTGATACGCCGCGAGCCGCTTCCCTTCCCTTCGCCCCGACCGCCACCGCTCCAGATCTGACCCGGCCACCAAGTGTCGAGCGACCCCTCTCACCTCCATTTCCTTTCTTCCTTGGCCTTGGGTTTGTGAAGGTATGAAAATATTATATATTAGAATAACTAGTTACAGTTTTAATAAAGTAGTACCTGGGTTGCATACATGCATATTTTTTTCTAGGTCTGCATATTTAATATAAGTATTGTACGTATATATGTATATAAGTTCATTTGTTATATATATATGTTTATTACTAAAGTAGTGTCGCATATTGAGAAACCTGCAGCTGTTTTGCTAGATATATGCATATTTTATGTTATCATATATAGATTTTATGTTAATCTAGGATACAAGTATTTGTATGTATGTTTTAAATATAAATATTATATTTCAAATTTTTTTTCGTATAGTATATTTTATAAGTCATAAGCTACTTTGTATGTTTTGTTGTTTTGTGACTTTGTTTTATATTTATTTGTTCTTACAGTGTTGCACTTTGTTTATAAAGATTTCAATAATGATTAGCTTTTGCGTGTGTACCCAAGTATACAGTGGAGAGAAAGAATGGTATACATATTGTAAAGTATATAAAGTTTTAAAATAATTGGATTTTGAATGTATATAAAAAAAAATTCTAACATATGACATGTTTGATATATGTGAGTTGTCTATACCATATACGTTTATAATTATGAACATGTTATATATCATTTTGTATATATTTATATAGTATCAAAGCTTGTCAGTTTAGTCCATTACCTGCTATCAAAACTTTATAATAGTATGGGTTTTAAATTTTAAGGTATATAAATGTAAGTATTATATATATTTTATTTTACAAGTTATATAAGTTGTTTATAGATTAGCATACTTGCTAAGTAATATGTATACTGTTTTATATATATGTGAACTTGTTTTCAAATTTTATATTTTATATAGATACAGTATGTTTTGGGCTTTAAACTTTTAATTTGAGATATAAATACACATATATTATTTTAACTAAATATATATACGTCTATTTTGTTTAACTCATATCAAAACTGATTCAAATCATTCCATCGATTTCTGTTATCAGCTAAATTCGTGTCACCTTGGTTGTTTTGGGATTCGTGCCTGGATTTCGTAACTCAACTTCATTGTCTATATCTCTAGCCTCGAAAGGTGAGCACTCACTCACGATTAACGTTCTTTTATTTATTAAATCTGATTTCAATTGAAACGACAATTGAAATATGCTGCTGTTAGTTAATTACACTGTTATATATGCTATTACCTGTATCAGTTCACCTGTGATATCTGACACCATTATCTGTTAATTATTTATGCGATGATAATACAGTTTGGCTGATAATTGATTGATTGTTGATGTTTACATTAGACGTTAAATCGTTAATGTTAAAATGATAAATAGTATGAAATTGAACTTGATATAGGATAGTTAAATGTTAAATTTGTTTAACTGACATTTGTATAATATGACCCCTTTAAACTGTTAAATTTATTGACACGTAGGATTGTTTAACTACACCTTGAACCATCAAATGTATGTTGTTAAATTGATGATGTATGAAATTGTAAATTGAATGACAAGTGAAAACCGTAATGTAATAATCTTTAGTCTACATGAAATGATAGTGTAGATTCTAGAAATAATTATATTAATTCGCACAAATAACAATGTGAATTAATACGGTTATTTCGGGATTATTTGAATTGATTATTGAATTGTTATTGATTGATGTTATTGCTTGTTTATTTACTTTGACACCATCCCAGTTATCACACTGCAAGTTCCCTTTGTATGTTTTGATTTTGAATTGAATTGGAATCGGGTTGAAATGATAAATACCCAAATTGAACTTTGACTTAGGATAGAAAATTAAATAAAAACCCGATTGGTCAATAATTTGATTTGAAAATAAACGAAGATTTTATTTGAATAAAGAATATGGTTTTGAAATGAAGTTGAAATTTGAATTTTTGATGAAAGGAAAATGGTAATATTTAATAATCTGAAACAAAAGATTAATAATGTAATCAATGAAAGAATGTTGTTTAATTTGAGAAATGATTGAATTAAGTTTGAAATGATTTAATAATTAAGTTTGAAATTATAATTAAGTTTGAAATTATTAAACTTTGAAATTATTTAATAATTAAGTTTTGAACTATTTAATAATGAATTATTAAATGATTAAATTGAATTGAAATTCTTTAATAAGAAAAATTGAACTTTTGAATAAGTGAATTTTACTTCGTAAATAATTGAAATTGGGTTTCTTTATAAATTAAGTTTCGGGAAAATTATTTAAGAAAGTAAATAAGTGAAATGGAATTTCTTTAACAAGAAATGAAAATGTGATATTTTGGAATTAATGTAAGACTTGAAAGTTGAAGAATTGATTTGACGAATTTAGTTTAATTCAAAATTGTAAGTTTTGTTTTAATGAAGTTGAACTTAAGAATTGATTAAATGAATTGGAAATTTAATAGAAATTGTTTTGAATGATAAAGTAACTTAACGAATATTGAATGAAATCGATAAATGAGTTTAAATTGATTTGAATGTTAAATAGAATTTATTTAAATGATTTCGGAATGAAACTTATATACGAACTTGAATCAATATTTGAATTGTTTTAAATAGAAATTGAAATTGAATTATAAGATTTTGAAACGGAAAATTGGAAGTTTTGAAATGAAAATTTGGAAATTGTTTTAGAAAGACAAATGAAATGTTGATTTACGAATTCTATTTGAAATTGAAATTGATTTGGTTTTTTGAAATATATAAATGACCAATCGGTGTAATAATTACGAAAGTTATTAAAGAGACCGGGATTGGTAATGGATATACTCTCTATCTGAACCGAAACCACTTTAATAACTATACGCGGAGTGTTGATCCAGAACGAAGTGGATGGTTTTGATGAACGCGTTGACTGAAGAAAGAGAACGATTTTGGATGACCCCTGACATGACTAAAACAGGAGCCGCGCCGGGCCATTGAGGTTCGCTACCTCAAGCGGACACACTTCTTCGATACCTTATCTATTACTTTTGTGATTCGATTTGGGTGCACCCCTTGATTTGGGAGTGTTGTTTCGCGGTGTTGGGATAGTAGCTGCTATGCCCAACATCAGTCCGGATCACGCAACTACTAGTATCCTAGTTGGTATCGCCTCATGTACCTTGTCATACTGATTATCCTATGCGCGACCATTACGATTTTGATTTGTACCTTTAGTATATGGATTGCCCTTTGGTGACTTCCGGTTTTGGGGAAACTACGGTCTTGTATATGCTTTTGGGAATAAAAATGTGTTAAGGGTGGAATGGGCCACGACTTAACGCTATTTTGATATCTTATTATTACTGATAGACATTATCTACTTATCGTACACTACTACATAGTAGATAGTTTAACGGATCCTTAAAGGATGGTTATTCCAAACATCCTTTGAGTTACTTGTATTTCAATTGCTATTTCACTTGAGTTGGATTTATTAATATAAGAATGTTAATCCTGACTCGAGTGTCTTGTGTTTTTGCTTTACGCTCGGGTCAGACTGAGTGGTTCAGTTTTCGAGACTCACCGTTGGAGTTGGAGCTTTGCTTGAAGATCCAGCCATCTATTCTGCCTTCAGTATTCGATGATTCCAGTGATGTATTCTGATTTGTATCTGATGTATCGTATTACTCTTCTGTTGTAAACTCTGATGTATTTTATATATTCATATAGTAGCTTCATGAACTACTATCTCTTTTATTTCCGCTGCATTTATTACTCTGTGTCTGTGATCTGTGATTATATCTATTTACTGTATATGTTCAGTTTTGCCAAATTTAAATTAACAACGCGGTATTTTGAGCAATTCAACTCCGGCATGAGTGTCTACCTATACACTTATAATGGACGCGAATGGTCCAAAATAGCGGGTCGTTACAAGCACGATGAGACGATCAAAACGGTATACATATATTAGTGGTACGATTATCCGATCGAAAGTCGATATCGGTACCAAAATGCAGCTAATTTGTCATAAAATAAGATCGACGGAGCAATAACAATCCAAATTTGGAGAAACAAAATATGACGACTTGCTCAGAAGATGATTTACAATTTTTCTATTGAAAAATATTCAGGTTTGGAAAACATTTTATTATCATCAGACATTAACTGATATAAATTTAAATAGAATTACAAAATAAAATAAACTTTCATATTTTTAGATGAAAATTTACAGTTTGCTATGTTCAATTAGACGTATTCCAAATAATTAATTTTTATTTCAAAATTTTATTATTTAAAATTTCACAAAATTCAATTAATCACATTATTAAAACGGTTAAAATTTACGGGTCGTTACAATCTCATAGATAGAGGAAAATCCACTCATCGTGCTTTAGTGCTAATATAAGATGACTTACTTTCAAAAAAATAGTTAACTCTTTAGCACTGCTTATCATATTTGTTTTATGTTAGTTAATTGTACCGATAAAGAAATCCCTTGCATAAAACAAAGCGTTTTTAAAATAATCTGAAAACCAATTCCATAAACTTACCACTAGTCTTTGATTTCAAACTAGTTCCTAGGAAAAATTTCCAAAATCATTTATTCAAACCAAAGCCTAATTTTAAAAGATAAGATTTTCATTTATATAAAGCAAACAAGTTATTAATAAAACCAAGTGTTGTAAACCAAACATTCTTTTTAATTTCCTAAGACTATTTACAATAACAAGAATGTTATAGTCCATAGTCTCTTCCCCTTCTATTGGAAACATTTAATACAACAATAGTGTTGAAACCCATGCTTCCTTCCTCTTTTAAAATCATTTTAAAACTCTTTTAAACATAATTTGAAACTTGTATTCTAAAATCATCCCCTTAAATAAGGTTGCTTTTAACAAAACTTTACTTTTGAAACAAACGACTAAAATTTAAACCTCTTATTTTAAAAAATAAATAATTTTTTTTAAATATATTTGAGTCATTTAACTCACTTTAAAATACTTATATAGCTTCCATAAAACAGGTTCAAAAAGAATTTACGAAATATCTAAATTAGATAACTCTTTTACTTTAATAAAAGATAGATTTCCAAACTACATCTGTAGCGACTATCACTATATGGACCATAGCATCATTTAAAAACTGTTTTGTTAATCATATTACTTTTAAACTCCATTTTCTTTCTTTATTTTAAGCAACTTTAATTCCTTTGTAAAAAGGTCTGAAAACAATATTCAAGTTCGGAAAATGTTTCAAAATACATTTAGAAAACAAGTGGTAAATCGGTTAAAAGCAAACACGGGATTTTAATGTCATAATAAAACCAAAAATTAGACTGATCATAACTAAGCACCAGTCACATGCTATTTCAGAGTAATAATAACTGTAAATAACAATCAACAAGGAAATGAACCCTTTTGCTTCCCTCTACAAATTCTATTCTTTGAAGTGCTTCCATAGTAGCCTATTTGCTACGAGGACACTACGACTTCCTTTTCTTTGCTTTAGTCTACTACAAAACAATGGTTACTTATTCCTCCCGCTTTCGAGCAGGAATAAAATCCAAACAAGGAATGTACAAAAATAAGTTAATATAAATTATTACAATATTTTACAATATGAACATCCTCATTTAAACCTCTTTTTAAGTGAGACATCTCACTTTCTAACAAGGACCGACTCAAACCAAAGGCTACTATGACCACCCTCAACTTAGAAACAACACAGGTTCCTTCCTTTCACCTTGCTTGACCTTTAAAAACCCCTCCTCTCCCCCTCTAATTCTAACGCAACCCCACTTAGCTCCCTTACATGCTCATGGCCCTGTGCCATCTTCGGATTTTGGGTTCGAACTTTGGTATTTCTATGGTGGTGAGAATAGGAATTATACTATTCTAGGCTTGTTTAAGATTTTAGAGAAGAAAAGGGAAAGTTTTAAAGTGATTTCTTTTTAGAGAAGAAGTGGAAAAGAAGAAGAAATGAGAGAGAGAAAGATGTATAAGAGAGAAAAAGTGAAAAATGAAGTAAAGTGAATAAAATGAAGTAATAGGAGGTCCTTATATAGATTTTCAAAAGGTGGAAAATTACATCACATACCCTTAACCCAAATTACTAAAATTCTCGTAATTTTCCTTTCATGCTAAGCTTCCTCCATGTGCTAAAGCACTTCCATCACATCTCAAAATGAAGCGCACAAATTTATATACTAATGCACTTAAAATAAGAAAGAAAAGTTATTCTTAATTTGTTAAGTTTAATTTATTTATTTATTAAACACTTTAATCACACTTACTTTTATTAATTCTTTTTTACTTTATTAAATCACTTATTATAAGTATAAGTGTATAAGTGTATGTTACAAAAGTGTACATATGTGTGCAATAATGTTTTGATAACTTTTGTTTGACAAAAATTCGAAAATGCAAAAAAAAAAAACGAATTGATCACATTTTCAATTTTTCATCAAACTACCAACTGTTATTCTAACATGCATTTTAATTCTTCATTCTTTTTTCAATATTGTTATTCAAATTATAATACTTTTTGCAGAAACATCCTACTGACAAAGAGTTTACATGCTTAGACCAAAAAAAATTATAATCTTTCTAATTAAAAGCTTTTGTATATGTAAAAATCAATTTTTTGAAATTTATGTTTCAGAAATTTTAACCTTTTTGAATATAAATAAAGTATCGATGATTCATCGTTATCATACAAAGATATAATTAAAAAGTGTAAATTGATTTTTTAAATAATCTTAGAATATCTTCAAATCGAGATAAAAGGTTTTGAGGACTTTAACTAGTAATAAAATTTTAATTGCAGATCATAGATGTTAAAACTAAGACTTACTTTTGCCATTATAATATATGCAGTTAAAACAATATTCCAAATATGCAATTTAATTAGATCTCATAGTTGCTTTTATAACTAATCAATTCATTCCAATTAAATCTACATCATAACGGTATTGAGCAATATATACACACAATCACAAATATATGTGTGTGCGTGTATGTACAAACACACACAAACACACACATACAAACACACGCACACATAGATACACACATAATGTATGCACTTAAGTACTAACACACACACACACACACATATATATATAGGTGTGTGTACGCGCGCGCGTATGAATTAGTACTTATATGCATACATTGTGTGTGTATCTATGTGTGCGTGTGTTTGTATGTGTGTGTTTGTATTTCGTTACATATATAGTGTTCCTCTATGTACATTATTTATATTTCTTATTTTCTTTTAAGTTTCTTGATTTTTGGTGCTTGGACTATGTTTTCATTTGAGACATCTCTTTGAACTCTCATAACAAATTTATATGTGGATAATATGAATTTTCAATTATATTTTAGATTTTAGCTTTAATTTCCCATTCATTACAAAATTCAGATGATCATCTTGATAGATGGATTATCGTTTAGACAAATGTCCTAAGCACATAACGATAGAATTAAGCATAAGATGACACTTATTGAGATTAATAGAAAACAAGGATTAAAATTAATGAAGAATATCTTTTGTAATATTTTAAAATTTTATAAATTTGTTGATCCCTTGTTTGTCTATGTAATAAATAAATGATTATCAAAATAATTTCAACTATACGTTGTGATGCAACATTTTTTCAGTCAATCATATTTCTACACCCAAAAAAGTTATATGAACTTATTAATTTTTGGTGAAAGCATATGAAAACTTGTAAAACACAAATAGTAGGCTGATTACATGAATATTTATTATTTTAAAAATAGTATAGTTTTAATGTTGCACATATTGTTGTGGATATGGTATGAGGGTAAGATATGAATATGTTAGGCAATATGAAGGAGTTGGAGCAGATGGATAGGAAAGTGGATATTTTTTAGTAGCTGATTGAATTGGAGTTTAACATTGTAGGTAAGGAGGTTGTTGAGATGGATGTTGATATGTTGTGTGGAGTGGAGATGAAGATTTTGGACTATATGGGGAAGGGGAGTGGATGGATATGGAGGTGGATATGTGTGAGTAGTTGATTGAGATGAAATTGGACATGGTTAGGGAAGAGGCTATAGAGACGGATGTTGATACTGCAATATTTTTTATAGAGATGTAGATGTATATACTGGAGGACAAGGCGATGTATATGGTAGTGGATACGGTGGACTATGCAATGATAGAGTCATTCTAAGTACATTACGGTAACAAACACTTGTTTGACATTTATAAAATTAGATAAATATTTTCTAATCTTCATTTCCGTCTGATTTTGGAAATGATAAAGAAAATAAAGAGTCCTATAGACTTATAATGTTTCCTGAAGTGTCTTACTTAAGGGACTGATACTTTGGTGAGTGAACCGACACGAACCTTATGGTCAAGTAGTAAAGAAAATCATACTTTCCACATAGGATTTCTACAATATGGAAAGTTTTGTTTTCTTTGCTACTTTTATCAGTGGGCTGGCATTGGTACACTTAGCCGTGCATCGGAAACTCAAGTGACTTAGTTTAGGGATCAATCTGAGCTTCTAGAACTCTTTATTTTCTATCATTTTCAAGGTCAAATGTAATAAAGATTAAAAATACGTATAGAAGTTTCTGAAACTTGGATATGTGTTTGTTACCAAAGCATAATTAGCATGAATCCAACATTGGACAATTCATCGTGTTCACTTCTATATATATCACCTCCTCATCATCCATATAAATTCTATCTCCATATCAATTATCATTATATAAACCTCAATCACCAAAACCTCAAACTCTCAATGTCCAAATCTATCTCAATCATTTACTCCAACATACCCACCTACATATTCATCCACTCTCCCTCCTCCATATAGTCCAATACTCCATCTCCTCTCCACGCACCATATCAAATCCATCTCCAGGACCACCTCCACAATATACCTCCATTTCAATTTCTGCCCTCTAAATATCCAACATCATATCCATCCACATCCCCAACTCAATATGGTCAACATATCTATCTCCTTCCTTGACACCATATCCACAACAACATGTGCAATATAACAACTTTATTATTTTAATTGATATATTACCTCATCATCAACCTATAAGATATATTTCCCTTAAAATTAGTAATATAACTCATAATTTCAATATTATGATTGACCATACTAAATTATTAAAGTTTTATCGAATTATTGTATTTTTTAACCAACCATTAACTAATCATTATAACATTGTTGGATGAAATAATGTGATTGACTAACAAAATGCTATATGAAAACTTATACTTGAAATGATAGCTACAATCATTTATTTACTACACACACAAACAGGGAATCAACAAGCTAACTAAATTATTAAAATAATACTAAACATATTCTTTAATAATTCTAATCTTCCTTAGTTATTTATCCCAATATCTGTCTTGGTGATGCTCGGTAAATTTGTGCGTATGTATATGCAAACTATGGTTTAAGTATTATCCGTCTATTTGGATAATCATCTGAAATTTGTTGTGCATGGAAAATTAATATTCAATTTAATAATTCTTATTTTCCGCATATGAATTTCTTAAATGAGTACAAATGGATATCTCAAATGAACCTAAAGTCCATTCACTAAAAATCAAGCCAACGTAAAAGAGAAAAAAATATACAATGTACATAGAGGGGCACTATACATGTATCTGAGTATATTTGAGATTTTTACCACATTATGATGTTTTAAGCATGGTTAACAAATTTGGAGGCAAACTAAGGAAGCTAAATATATGTGGATTATTTTCAATATTATTTCATTAACTCCCCAAATATTATAGAAATGTATCTTAGACATATTATTTTGGAGTCCTATCACATAGGAAGAAAAACATCAAATAAACTTCCTTGCTTCAAAATTATATTTGCAGAATAAATAGTAGAGTTTAGTTTTTGCAATTGACGCAAAAAGCATCATTATACTACTTTTTGTTTCATATGCATTGGGGAAAAAACAAAAATTATGATAGTCACACATCACGCAATGATAAGAACTATCTGTTATACTAACAAAAAAAAGCAGAAGTATTTGGTAAAACTCAATAACCATATGTATACCATCACGTAATAGCAATAAAAAGTGATTACTCATTCAAATGATAGCATATGGTGATCGTCTATGAATTGGTAGGTCTATAAGAATAATAATCAAGTCATGAACATGTAATAGGCGTTATAACTTTATGTCCAATGTAGTATGTTATTCTTTCATAATTTCTGACTGGCAAATTCAATTTATACACCAAAATCACTTAACATACACCATTATTTTGTTAAGAAAATCTATGACTAAGTTACTCTCCTTATTAGCGGCAATTTTTAGTCTTTTTCTTATAATCCATCATAAAAAATAATGATATGATTAAATCTATTTATATATTTAAACCAAATTAAGCAATAAAACAACATTTTTAGATAAATGAAATCATCATTCAAGAATAAGTCTCATATGCAAAGTTTCTACAACATTGGTCATGAATATTCTGTTGCTTAAGTAATCAATCTCGTTTATATATAAATCATGTCTTACCAAAAACAAATAATGTAAATCCAACAAAAATCTCAATTGAACTATATAGATCTCATGTCCAACAAAATCAAATAACAAATTTCTTCTATTTGGACATTTTAAAATATTGTTCGTGCCAAAAATATTAATTTAGAATAACAAATCTCATTTATATAAACATAAATCAAACTATCTAAAAAGGATACATAAGTACTCACCTAAAATGAAGAATAACCGAGCCATTTTTTGATTAAATGAAGAATGGCCTTTTTCCTTCCATCACCATCCAAATCGCTTAAAAAATCTAGTTGTATACATTATTGAATGAAAACCTAGCCTCATTTTTTTATTGAATTACCGCTTCCTCTTGTAGATTTAACATTGTAATGACTGAACTGATAATCTCAATGGTTTTAGTATGAGTACCAATAAGAATATAATATTATAGGGAATAAACCTCCTTTTCATTTTCTAAATAAAACTTTTTAGCTTTGCAATAGTTAAACAAGAGGTGGAAGCTATAATTAGACTAAGGTTTTGATGAAGGTCTCAAAGTGATAAGAAATAATAATGAATATATGGGGATAAGAAGGTAGAGGGTGAGAAGAAATTATGTAGTGGCTCCAAAAGTTGACTTTCTCTCTCCTCAACCTTCTTAATTTATTTTCGAGTGCCCCCGTAAGGGGAAGGGCATTATAAATTTAAATTTACCATGTAAAAAGGGTAACATATGAACATGTTTTTAACTTGTTCCAAAGTTTCCTTTTAAAAGCAGAGAACCGAATTCTAGTACCTACGTGAAATTAATCTCCCAAAATAAAAAGATTAATCAAGAAAAGAGTCACAGGTCCCTGTTTTTGATGTTGTTATACAAAAAGTCCCTGTAGAAATGAATATGTAAATTTGGTCCATATTTTTCAAAAATAAAAAAATGCAAAGTGTCTTGCACTTTTCTGACAGAAAATGCAAGATAACTTGCACTTTTCTAATTTTGAAATATTTTTTGAAATTTTCGAAAATTTGGAAAATTTTGAAAAGCGCAAGTTAACTTACACTTTTTATCAGAAAAGCGCAAGCTAGTTTGCGCTTTCTAATTTTGAAATTTTTTTGAAAATTTTAAAACTTTTAATTTTTTTGAAAAGCGCAAGGTAACTTGCGCTTTCTATCAGAGTTTGCGCTTTATGATTTTGAAAATTTTTAAATTTTAAAAAGCACAAGCTAACTTTCGTTTTCTTATTTAGAAAAAACAGGGACTTAATTTACATGCTTATTTCTACAAGGACTTTTCTTGTAACACCATCAGAAATAGGGACCTTTCGTGCAAAGCCCCAAGATTAATTTCTCTCTGTGTCAATAAATGCGCGTTATTAATTGTTAATAAATATAATTAGTTTCTAGTAATATATGAAACTAATATACAAACAAATTATATATATAAATTCAACAATCAAGTTAGAAGGATTATGTTTGTCGTATTGTGTGTATATTATACACAAAGCTCATATATATCCATAATTTATATATTTCTACTCATTGCACAATTACCAAATAGGTAGGGGAAGGACAGAGGAAATTTAAAATTACCATATAAAAAAGGTAACATATGAATGGCTTTTTAATTTATTTGAACGTAACCTTTTAAATGTAGAAGATTAATTTCAAATATCCACATGAAATTAATTTCCCGAAATAAAAAGATTAATTTTATCACTATGTCAATGAATGCACTTTTAGTTGCTAATAAACATAATTAGTTTTGCATAATATATGGAAATAAATACAAAAAGATTATATATATATATATAACAACTCAACTATCGTATTGCAAGTAGTATATTCTTCTTATTGTATACATACGTAGATAATTTGTATATCCACAATTTATATATTTTAACTTTCGCAAAGTTACCAAATTTATATTTTTTACATTAGATTAGTTGCATATGTGTTTGTGTGTGTGTTTGTGTGTATGTATACATTTTCACTATACAATTTAGTCTACCTTTTCTCCTTATCTTTCAGACAGGAAAAATAAAATATTATTTTGCACAACCAAACCGTATTATAGTGGTCATACCACTTTTACAACAATCATTTCAGAGGTGATGTGAAGGCATCTCAGCGGCTGCACAACTTTGTTTAAAACACACGCTTACATTGCTTGATGATTTCCAACACTATTATAAACACCATGACATGTGTTAATACACAATGACATACATGGGACATACCCCATAATCTCGACCAAAAAAGATCACTATACATTGAATGAAAAACCGATCTTGCTTTCACAAGTAGATCATTTAGGATTCCCACTACAACCAAAATATTCCCCAAATGTGCAAAGGCAATGTGTCACAAAAAAGAAATGTTCCAACTGAAAACATGTAGCATAAGCTGACCAAGGCTTCAAAAGGCACAAATAGGAACTTACAAGTCACCAAGCAACCATTTACCCACACTAGCCACAATCCTCTACTTTGCCTGTTTGGAATGACGCTCACAACATAAGGCTTATATCCACATGGATAGATAAATATATTTCTCTAAATGGACACATACCTTCATGTAAGTTTCCAAAAGAAGGTTAAAATGTTTTTTTGGACCGATGACCACTCTAATTCAAGTCAACTCTTTAAACCAACTATGGTAAACGAGTATATACTTTCAAAATTAGAACACTGACAATCAATAATTAGAGGTGTATATCTCAATAAATATCTACTAAACCAAAACACCTAGTATAACGGAGTCATAGTTCAAACTGATCATCTCAAAAAAATATACGCAACGGTTATGAACACAAAACCTAATAAAACTTTCAATCAAAATCTATCATAGTTGATTTAATATTGATTGTGTAGAATTTATGGGTTGCTACATTCTTCCCCCATAAAAGAGTTGCATCCATACAATTTACCTAAAGAACAGACCATCAACCTAGTACACAAAATATCATACTTTGTCATATTCTTGAGCATCCGACCAATGCATAAAGTACAAAAGAATATACCAATCATAGGCTTATGATTTTTACAGTACCATAGAACCACTACACAACACAACCATCTATATTAAATTAAGCTAGTTCATATTCGAAATAAGAAATAAAACTATTCCAGCATGCATATTAAGTTCATTTCTATCATTATACAAACCTATAACATTTCTAACAATATTATTCTGCCGATTATATAAAATGGATATGCATGAAATATTAGCATTCCCCACTACCGACAATTTGTTTTAAAATATTAACACACCCTACTAAAATAAACAACTTAATATGCGTGAAATATTAGCATACCCAGCTCCTGCTAAAGTACTTTACAATATTTATACGCCATCAAGCTTATTTATAAAGTTCTTTGTATCGATGTTTATTTTAAACAACCATCAACTTCTGGACTACTCTATACGTACACATGTTTATATCGTTCCCAGCATATACATTACTTCCACTTATACTAGTCCTTTGGGGTTTTGGTTCAACGTGTTTACAACACAAACATTTAAACTACTAATTCGGTTATCTTATTAAACATTCAAATGTCTAGCTTTCTAAATTTTAAATTACAATTTTTTTGTGTTTTATTATACACTTCAAAACATCTATTTAGTTATATATTTCCACTTTCCATCATTTTACAAACATGTACATGCATCCATTTAGTTATCAGTTCTATTTACATCCCAAGATGTGTTATTCAAGCATAACATACACTTTCATATTAGTATGTTTTCTCCTTGCTATACTCTTACACAGTTCATACTAAATACATAATTAAAATATTATTTCTTTCCTTTTCATATTCTATTCCTCTTATCATTCCTTGCCCCTTTATTATGATGTTTGTTCGGTTGTAATGACCAATTTTACTTCCTAATAATCTCAATACAGGTCTTAAGTTTTTGCGTCTACCACATCATCAATATTTTTTATTAAGGCCACGTACTCAACTTCAGACATTATCAATGAATCAAAAACATATTCGTCCTTCGATATCTTATTTAACAATTCTTGTATACTTATATAACAAATAACTTCTTATGAACCTCTACGTACTTTAAATTATATATAAGGTAAAAAATCATTAACAATCCTTTACAATTCAATATAATATATATAGCCAGTCACGTAAAATATTTATAATTAAATTTAAGATTTTATTTACTAACTTATTCAACTTGGGAAAATTAATGGTAATTTTTTTTATTCCTTTGAGTGTAAAATTTTGATTTACTAACATATACGTTATTGTAGTTTTGGGAAAGTGACATTCTAGACGTCAAATTTACTTATTACTTTAATTTGTAAATTCATTGAGGAAATGTCATGTTAGTGTAAAATTTCAAACTTGTGATTTTATATATGTCATGAATCTTCATATTAGTTACTCATATTTAATTGCCTTTTTAGCGAAAATTTTAAAACATTTCCAATTAAATTCCTAGCCAAATTCTTCAATAATTTATTTTTCATAAGCGAATATCAATTTTTATACTCTTTAGTAGTATAACTAAATACCCACCCATATACTTTGCTCGATCAATGGAGAGCGTACGATGAATTTTTAATTTTTTGTTAATATACCTTAAATTAAGAAACATGAATACTTTACAAATGTTGGGTAAGTTTTTTGCTACCGACGTCATCTTAAATTCGACCTCTTACTTATTCTTGTTTGTAACGATCAAGAAATTCGAACACTTTATCTTCGAATATTGAAGCTTCTGAAATTTATTTACGTGTTATAAATATGATTTTATATCTATGATAGACATTATTTAATTAATGAATAATGAGAAGAAACTTATTTTTGAATATTGTTTACAAAGATATATTCTTTGATGAAAATTCAATAATATGACCAAAAATCAATTTATCGATAAACAGCTTTTTGATCGATATATGTTAATTAAATTCATGAGCACTTGTCCAATGATCAAATAAATACATTAGCGAATAATTAACACATGGACACCTCTTAATAAAGCATGGATCCTAAAAGCATCTATTAGAATAAGAGATATCATCATGAGAGGGTTATAAGTGTAATTAGCATAAAGTAGGTGTGATGTAAAGGAGAAGTGATAGGGGAGGGGGTAAGAGAAAGGCTAAGCAACACCATTCTTATGCCTATATTAGGAGAGGCATACAGTAGATAATAAATCACAAATTCACAAAGAAAATAGAAGTTATTTTCAGGACTTCTTCTCTAATGTCCTAAAGAAAATAATTGCAAATCTTATTCAAATCAACTCAAATTTGGAATAAAGCCTTAATGGAATATTATAACACCATCCACCTAGTTATAGGTTGAAAAATTTATGCACATCTCTTCCTATTCTAAAAGGCCATGAACAATTAAGTGGGAGGGAAGGCAAAAGGTAAGTGAAACAAGGAGTAGGAACGAAGAAGAAGGTGGTTGCAAGGTTGGGTTTGGTCTTGTTTGCTTGGATCTTCATTGTTTTTGAGGTAAAAGATGAGTTAACCCACCTCTTCGAATAGAAAATATAACCCATATTGTTTGGGCTTAATTGTATTTATGTTGTTGAATTGTTATTGACATTGTTAAAAACATTAGTTTGATTCTTGTTTTGAAAACAAGATGCATATGTGATCCAATCTATGGTCTTGGAATGGACATGAACCAACATATATGACTTGTGACAAGAGCCTGGAAGAAAGCACATGGGTTATAGATGGACTTTGGTTTAGATCAGGCTCGGATTTGAACGTGCACTTATAGCGATAGTTGTTATGGATGCACTTTGTGAATTGCCTTGCTTTTGGCGATTTCTATGTAACTTTTTAGAGAGATCCGTAGCTGTTTCTCACCATATTTATAATATCTACTTGTGTTTTTATTGCTATAAATAGCTTGGATGGTAAAAAGTTAAGTAAAATCTCAAAATTTGGCCAAAACATCACTTGTGCAAAACTGTCCCATTTAGCCATGTTTTTGGACTTAAAGGATGGAAAACATACTTAAATTTAATTATTTTGTTTCATTCTTTTTCAAGTGTTTTTAGCTCATATTAAAGTATTTCAAAAGTGGTTTGAGATATTTATGAATTTTTAAGAAGTAGTTAATAATTTCAAAAAAAGGATTTTATAATATAAACATGTTTTTCAATGTTTTGAAGGAAACTATAAACTTATTATTTTTAAGTAATACTTTGAGTAAATATTTTACTACCACTTATAAATATTATAAATTGTTTAAAAAGCATTTTTAAGTATATATGGTTTTTAAAAAATTTGTTGGTTTTTTTATATCTTTTGACTTGTTTATTTACATATAAAGTTTTGGTAAATAAATTACTACACACGCACACACAGATATATGTATATATATATATATATATATTATATCAATTTAAAGGGGTTTTAAAAGTATAAACAAAAGTTTTAGAAAGGAGTTAGTAATTGCTTAATGGCCAATTAGTTAATTGTTTAATTACTTGTTTGAAAATTAATTTACTATGTTTAATGCTAAAAGCCAACGAAGAAGGCTTATCTACTTCTGAAAGTTAAGATTGATGTTCGAGTAGTGATATGAGCAATAGAGCTTTGACCTATTGGCTACACACTTGGTTGAGGAATAGTTATGTTAGAAACGTGATAATCTAGGTGATTTCTTACTAGTTTATGGAAATCAGTAATTAGCTATGCTTTACCCTAAAAGCCAACGACGTAGACTTATCTATTTGTGAGATTCAAGAATGAAGTGCATAGCTAAGGCTTTGATAAAACCAATGCTCTAACTTATTTTGCTTCATTCTTAGGCAAGGAATAGTTAATTTGGAATGTTGGAAACACGTTAAGTGTATGAAAATTGGTTCTATAAGAAATTGCTTTTGATTAGATAGTCGATTAATCGACTATCAAACTAGACAAAATATGACTTAAGAAGTTATCAAAAGGCTTCGCGATTTCAATCCAACGAGAACCCTCGAGGAGGAGTATTGGTAAAAAATGTCTCTAGCTTTCACTTACTTGTTAGAGAGCCAGAATTGAGTTAACCGAAAATTCATCATAGGTTTTGGAGAGTTCGGTAAGTGGGAAGTGTGTACTTATATGAGATGACTAAAACCCGTAATCAACTCAAAACCATATACGCAATCAATGTTGTTGAAGCAGTTGTGAAGTGAAATGATATAGAGTTGAACTACCTATCCAAATATTTAGTCCAAGGGATAAGTCGCCATTAACATTTCAAACGATACTATAATTCAAGATTGTCTATCTCGAGGAGTATTCCAAGAGAGAGGACAATGTTAGCATGCATCAGAGGACTTATGCATGGAACCTATGTGGATGATCGAGATGCTCGAATCCATGTAGTGACTTGTGATATGTTGGAGATGAAGGAATCCAATTAGGGATACATGTGTTATTCGAGTAGTGAAGACTGTAACGACTTGAAATTTCACCGCTTTAATTTGGGAATATTTAATTAATTATAAATATTCAAATAATGGATTTTACAATTAAAATAAAACTCTTAAAAATAATAAATAATAATGGTGAGATAGCTTTGAAAATTTGTATATAAAAATATATAGTTCGAAGAAAAATAAAAAATGTGATGGGAATTCGTTTCCAACTTTTTGACTTTTTGTGGACTAAAAGTTGTCGAAAAAGTTTTGAATGCTAATGATAACATGTATACATTTATTTAGAAATAAGTTAGTTTATATTATGGTATACATGTATATACATACATATATAATTAAGTTAGTATATAAATTGATGTGACATTTTATGAAAATAAGAATTTATACTTAAAGTTTAAAAAATAAAAGTGCATGTCATGTCATAAAAACATGTTGGAACAAGGGGAAAGGAGGGGGATAAGTTTGTAGGCTGAGGTACATGAAGGTAAGGTGGCAAGAGGAGGTGGATGGTAAAGGGCCAAGGGTGTTTAGGTAATTTACTTTGTTCTTGCTTATAAATACTTCTCTAATTTCTCCAATTTTTCCACCTTTTCCTTCTGCCATTTCTTTCTTATTTCTTAATCACATAGAGCTTTTCATTTTCTAAAACTGTGTTATATTTCAGTAGCTACAGCTTTCATTTGTATCACGTCTTCAAATTTTAAGTATAACCATGTCCAAATCTCAATTTTTTAAGAGCATTTTCGGACCTAGATTTTCAAGTCCGAAAATATGACTCCTTATTGGACCATATCTCCCACAAAAGTGATCAAAATTGGGTGATTCTTCTTTTATAATTAAGGAGAAAAGAATCTACAAGAACCTTTCTTTTGAGAACTTTCCCAATTTTCGTGATCTACTTGTTAAAAAATCAGTTCGAAGGAGACCCAATTTTTGATTTGATTTGTGAATTCGATGATGATCCGAAGTCCCTCCACCTTTCAAGGCCGACGTTATGGCTATTCGATTGCAACCAAGGGGTGATCATATTCTGCGCTTTCTAGGAAGGTGTATGGCCGGTCTTGAGTAGCAAAGGTGCAATGCATTGTGGCCTCCCCTACATTTTATCTAGAGGTTTACGGATTCGGTGGTTAGACCCCTACCCTTTCATAGTTGGAATCAATTCTCCAATAAGTGCCTTCAGACTTGATTGCATACGTATTATGTTGGAATTTAATAATGTTACAATTTCGGCTATGATTAATATGTATTTTTATTCTAGACAATATCATAATAGCATTGTATTTTATATAAAAATGTTTTGGTAGTCGTATGGTAAAAACCCGTCTTTGTTTATGTGTGGCATGATCTTTTGAGATGCCTTTGAGTTTAAAGGATTTTACAAGTTATAACAAACAAAATTCCTTATGATTTGAATTTCTCACACTGGCCGTTTTACCAGACTAATCCGGGTGTTATTTTCGTATAATGCTCGGCTCCGAGCACGTTTTCCTAGATTTAGCTGGACACTTTGGAGCTTTCAGAAGACGAGCTGGATTCTCCAAGACATACTCACGTATCTTATATTCTTCCGTTGTTAGTTGTCACTGATGTTTGTTTGTTGCATATATATCAGTAATTGTAAGGACAGGCTGTTATAACTGCCCAGGTTGATAACAAGATAGTGTCTCTGATGTTGTATGTAAATAAAGATGATTTCTTTTATTGTAAAGACTTGTCCGTGTTATATATTGCTCGTCACGTTTTGTGAGATTTTGTTCTTTATTATTCTTTCTTCACCCTAGATGAACTATCTTTCGGACACTTAAATGATCGGCACACGAATACCGAGGATGTATTAAATGTCGTCTTTAGGTGTAAGAAAGAACGATCATTACACTTGGGTACCAGAGCGCAAGGTTAAGCGAGAACCTTTGCCCCGGTGGTGTAAACTCAATAAGGATAGGGTAAGTGAGACTCTAGGATAAGTTTGAGAGTATAATATATATAAGAGCGCATATTTGTTAGTGTATAGAAATGTTTTATATTGTGTTGTTTAATCTATTGAGTGGCTTAAGAATTCTGGTCGATAATTTGGCCAGCATTATCGATAGGAATTTCATAAATACTTGAACAAGTCCAATAGACCAAATATTTTTAAAAATATGGTAGATGAAATAATTTTGCCTAGGAATATATATTTTCATATATAAAGGAAGGGTTTCAAAAAAAAATATAGCTATATATGATGTGATTGTTGTTAGGAGTTAATAATATTAAATTATTATCATATAAGATTTAATTAGGTCATGCTCGTCCATTTTTGGGCATTGACTATTTTCTAATCTATTAGTAGGTTTTTTCCTTTTAAGTATAGGATGGGTAGATAGAATTTGTGGGAACATTTAATCGAGCACCTTCTAAATTAAGTGTCACAGTTTGACTATAAGCCGTTTGGTGATAATGTTGGGTTAAAATTTGATTTTAATAAAAGGTGTTTATTGAGAAAAATATTTTAGATAATTTTATAAAAGTTGATCTTTATAAATTAGAATTATAAAATATATTTTGGAAATAAGATGACTTTTTAGAAAATTTAAATCCTAGTGGCTTTGATAAAGTTTTCAAACGATTCTTGGAAAAGTAGTAATAATCTTACTTAAAAATACTTTAAGGTATAAATAATTTGAAAGGAAATTTGAGAGTAAGATTTTTCTTTGGAAAGTTTGAGGAATGAGTCTCAATCTATTTTTTGATGATCGGAATAATCTTCCATGTGACAATAGGATGTTTGCTTTAGTGGATGTGAAGAGGCACTTAGTAAATTATTCTCTTTCTCATTGTACAATCAAACGAGTTCGAATCCGAATTAATCCAAAACAAGTAGATGATAATTATATTTTGTTAAAAACTATTTAGTTGGAAATATGTATATAATATTGTTTCAAAAAGGGATTTGAATGAAGTATTTTTTTTCATTTGATTAACTAGTTCGAGTGATTCGAAAGTGACTAAAATTTACAGGACATATGTTCGGATGATAAACACTTCTCTTAACTATTAGCCTTCTACGTAAACGGATATATGATATTATTAGTAGTACCCAGTTCCTTGATATCATTTTTGAGTTACTCAGGTTATATGTAGGTTTTCTATGGGTTAAAAATAAATTATCATTCAATAAGATTTTTGAAATAAAAACCTGGTATTTGGCTCCTAAGTTTCAAAAATAATAAATTATTTCAAATAAAGAGTGGATAAATCAATGAATTTAAAATTAAAATTACTACAACAATGTGGTTTAATAAACTTTGTTTTATTAAAATGTGTCTTTTGATTTTAACATCTAGGAAGTGAAAAACAATTTGATGTTATTGGGTTGGCTAATAAAAGTCTTTCCCTCGGAGTGTCTAAACAAAAAGTAGATTCTAGGACAGAGTTTGGATACCAACTTCCTACTCTTCTTAGCTACTTACTAGACCAATTAGGTAAAAAGGTTGGATTGGTCGACTCGGTTTTAAGACCCAAATTATTTTGGACCTACATCTGAATCGAATAAAGGGAATAAGATTTAAAAATCAGATATTTTGTATATATACTCTTAGGAAGTAGGATATTATGGTTATTTTGGTTTATAAATTTATTGGAAAATATATTGAGAATTTGGGTCTGGAATTTTGATACGTTAGATAACATGTTTAAAGTGAATTTTTGGAATTTTTGAGGATTTTTCCAAACTGATTTGCTATGGAAAATAAATTATTTTAGAAGAGGGACTTATTTGAAAAATTGGTTTTGGTTAATGGAAGGGCTTAATTGATTAACTTAACTATGGTTTACATCTAAATTAGCAGCAATTATTTTTGGAAAAGAATTTGAAAAAGTTAAGGCAACCAACCTAGTGTTGACACGTAGCAGGTAAGTTAGAGAAAAGTTTACTTTAAGAAGAACTAAACCAAGTTTACTCAGAAATTTGGTTCCGCCTACTTTGGAAAACACCTTTCGACACGGAAGCTTCCGCCTTCATCTTAGTCGAAACCTACTATGCCAAAACTAATAAACAATGTATCGCCATGATGGTATGCAGTCGATTGGAGATTGGCGAAAGTCTAAGTGTCGAAAGCATTGGTTCCGAAGGAGTCGAAACATTGTTTTGTTTTTAAAAGAAAAGCGCCTACCTTTTTTTTGTTTTAGCCTTCGATGGAGTCGAAGCATATGGTTTCAAATGTGGTTTTAAAAAGGTTTCAAAAGGGTTGCCATTAACTTAAGATTACTTTCGACTGGGTTCCTTACTTATGAAAGAATGTTTTCAAAGAAGGGTTCCAACCCTGTTGAAACCCAGCTGTCGTTCTTTATCCTCTCGATAGTGTTGAAGATATCAATGCTTTCAAAAGGGTACTTTGTTTTATATGTTTAAACCACTTCCTATAGCTTTCGTAAGGGGTTAGTTGTAACGACCCTAGATTTTAATTTAAATTAATAATTTAGTGAATTTTTGAATTAAAATTGTATAATTTATTATAAATGGAAGCGAGTTTCCCCGATTCGAATAGAAAATATATTAAGTTATATTGATTTGAAAATTTGAATATATGTGAATATATATGTATATGTGTATATATGAGAATATATATATGTATATAGATATATATGAGTAAATTTGAATTTATATATATATATATATGTATATTGAATTCGAGTTTAAATCTAAGTTTAAATGGTTAATAAGGGTTTGAATTTATAAAATAAATATAAGACAATAAATATGAAGTAAAATAATAATAATTAAAATTAGAAATAATAACCAATATATATAAGATAAATTTTATAGTTTTATAAAATAGAAAGTGAATACATTAGTAAATCTTATATTTGATAGTTCAAGTTTTAAAAATAAAAGAGATACAAGATAGTAAGTATTGAAGTAAAATAAATAATTGAGATAGAAATAAGTATATACGAGATAAATTAAAAATATAAAGTGATTACACTAGAATAATTCAAACAACATTTTTCAAAGTGATAAAACAAACAAAAGTATATATGTATATGACAATGGGTAAGAAGATGTATTTACAATGGAATAAAATTTTATAATTATGAAACAATATAAGTAAACACATAGAAATTATAACAACATACTAAAGATAGATTAATTCAATATTGTAACAAAACAAATGAAACAAAAGCCTGTAAATTAAATCAAGCAAGTGTGAAACCAAAATAAATAGAATACAAAATAACACCTATACATACTTGCCCAGCCGAAAGCAAAGATAATAGAATATCTTTGTACAAATTAACAAAGTATGTATATCTTCATTTGTACAGCCGAAATAAAGCAAAGATAATAGAATATCTTTGTACAAATAAACAAAGTATGCAAAACATATATCTTGCCATTAAATGCTAGCCATACTTTGGTCATTCGAAGATATACAAATGTGCTTTCAGCCTCCATGAGCAAGGACATCTCTGGTATATTGTACAAGATAATGTAATGACCTTGTTGAATAAAATATATATCCTGAAACACATCTCATATATATCAACCTCATATCAGTTTGTTCATCTCAGTTTCTTCCATTCATCCACCAAGCTAATTAAGAAAATCTGAGTACATATCATAACTTAAACAATCATTCAACATAAAACATCAAAGCAACTCAAGTTTTATCAAAACAAAGAAGATTGGCAATTCAGTTTTAAAGTTTTCAAAGCCTGTTTTCAAATTCATGATGCTCTGTTCTTTCTCTTCTAAACAGGTGAGTAACTCCCAAAAATCTAAATGGTTTGAATATATTTATCTGTTGCTTGTGAAGTCTGAGACTTAAGTTACTTTGTTTATGCATACATTTGGATTTTCTCTATGTTATAAATATGTGTACGTGTATATGCCTATATATATTGGAAGTCACCTCTGTTTCCTTGGTTCAAAGCATCAAAGCTTGATCAAGAACCGAAAAATGAAATCTTTTGATCATTGTTAGACTTAAAGATTTAAATTTATTTTGTCGAGTGATTATAAATTAGAGTTTAAAATTTATTTTTATTTTTAGTAAGACAAGTTTAAAGATAGCTCGGAAACATCATAGTACAGATGAATTGGTTTATACGTGATAAAATCAAATGCAATAGATTGTTGAATCAAGTATATAATTTAAATCACCATTGAAAAATATGATTTTTAAAACAAGAATTTTGATTTTTCATTAAATATGTAAAGAGAGGTTTTGAGTTGAACTGGAAATGATTTTCCTCCAACTTCCGGCGAGATGACGAACTTGAGGGGCCTGGATTTCGTGTGAAGATGGAGGGGAGTACGACGAGTTTGGGAAAAATAGTTGGAGGTGGCCACGGCTACGGTGGCGACAGCGGCACGGTGTTGAAGTTTCTAACCCTAGCTTTAACGAGGGGTTGCGTTTTTGATTCGTTCTTCCTCCATGAAGCATCGAGTGATGCGTGATTGTGAGTGAGAGTAGAGGGAGTGTGGACGAAGGGATGGCCAAAGTTTCGTGATGTCCGGTGGTCGGAGATCGGAGAACGTGGCGATGACAGGTATGGGAGGCGGTGGGGTCGAACGTTTCCAGGTTTTGTTTCCTGGTACTTGTATTGAGCTCGAATGCTTGATTTTGTTTGGATGATTAGATCATCGATCTGATGATCGAAATGGGTCTGAGGGAAGATAGCCGATGTGGGAGGATGGTCAACGTTGGCCGGAGGTGGCTCTAGTGGAGGTGCACGTGCACGTGGGGGTTGGCATATCTGGTGGTCATCACGTTAAGGAAGATGAAGGGTTTCCAGGGGATGACTCGAGTTATTCGAGTATGAGACTCGAAGCAGCGGAGATGAGACTCGAAGCAAATATTGATTGCTCGGGTTAGTATCTTGTTACTGGCATAAGCCTGCAAGTCTTAAGAAAATTTTAAAACTGGAATTTAAAATAAGAAGTGAAGATTCAAACGAGTTTTAAAATCTGATTCAAGTTTAGTTGAATCTCAGTTTTAAAATAAAATAAGGTTTTAAAAGTTTAATTTATTTGAACCACTTTAAATGGTTAAATAGTTTGAATTTTAAAATGGAAGTTTTTAAAATATAAAATGATTTAAACAATTTTGATTGTTAAAGTGTATTTTTAAAATGGAAGTTTCTAAAATGTTTTATCTTTAAAATAAATGAAGATCAATGATTTATAATTCATTAAAATTAATAAGGTAATTAAAGAATGATTTATTTAAACCATGAATAATAAATTTAGACTAATTAATAATTAGAAATGATTAAATGATGATTTAATCTAAGAAAATTTCTTAAGAAAGCAATTAAAGAAATGTTATTAGTTAATAAAGATAATTAACTAGGAATTAAGAGGTAATTTAAATTAATGCGATAAATTTTGATAATTAATATGATTTATAAATTAAGGTAATTAATTTGAGGATAATTAATAAATTAAAGGTTAATTAATAAATGATTAAAGGTTAATCAATTAAAATGGTTTATAATTAATTAATGATTAATTAACAAAGATTTGTAGTTTATTCATAAGTAATTAATCTGGTATAAATTAATTATAATTAGATATTAATTGACCCTACTTATGAATATTTGGATTTCGTTGAATGTGAATTGTTGATATCCCTGATATATGATGCTTTGTGATATACCCTGATTTATGTTGTGATCTGTAATTTACTTATCTGTGATGTTTATATCTGTGATCTATGAATGAAGATGAGCGTTATAGTTTATATCGCTTATCAACTATATTTCTGTATTCTGATCTGTGATGATTGTATGAAGTTGCACTATTGTGTGTTAAACCCCTGGACTACACCTTTACACACACAAATATGGATTTCACGTGGAAATCGGTTAAGTCATAGAAAATTTAAATTTGATGTTTTTGAAATTGAAAATTTTAATTTCAATTGATTTTGAAATTTGAAATTTGGATTTAAAGTGAAAAGCGTTTGAAATGGAATTTCAAATGAAATGGAATTTCAAAGATAAAAGTTATTTTGAAATAACTTAATCGAGTTTTGAAATTTAAATAATTTGATTTAAATTTGAATTCAAGTTTGAAATTGAACTCTATGATTTGAAACTAGGGATTAAAGATGTTTATATATGGGTTAAACTATTTTAAATATATATTGATTTGGGGATTTGAATTAAATTCAAAGGTTTTTAACTCGAGCAAATATAACTGGATTTTTCCGAAAACTACTTGTTTTCAAATAGTAAAAGCTTTCATATAAGAAATGAATTTCCAAATTGTGTTGAAAGGTTTCAAACTTTAAAATGAAATTGAAATATTTTGAAATCTATGAATGAATCTTTGGAAACGAGTTTTGAAAGCTATAAGTTAAATCTTGATTTAAAGATTTAACGAGTTAATCCAAGTGAAATGGAAATTGTTTTGAAATATATGAATGGATCTTTGTGAATGGGGTTAACTTTGTGAATTGAATCTTTTTGTTTAAAAGATTGGAAATGGTAATTTGTTTTAACCATTCGAATGAAAAGTTTTGGGTTTTAAGCTGTGACTTAATTGAAACCCTAGTATCCATATGTTTTAAATATCTCGCTCACTATTCGGGTTAGCCGGGAAAGGACCTTTGGGTCGTATAACCCATTACGAATATGTGATACGTCGTTATGGATGGCATTTGATGACCGGTGTTGAAGACCGGATATTTTTGAAAACGGAAGGATTACCGTCGAGTTACTCTACATCGGCTGATCTCCGGTATAGAGGTTTTATCACCCTTAGTGACGAGAAGTCCGGACGTGATTGGAAATTATTCGGATTTGCAAGGGCTTCGTGAGAAGTGCCTTCGGTTCTGTTCGAACCCGGAACAGACTTGTATGGTTACATGTCTGACATTACACTTTGAGATATAAAGCCGATTTCTTTCAAATACATTTCTGTTTGGTGGCGGAGAATTTATTCTCTTAGCTTAACACCCTTCTCTGAGACGTACGAGCTCAGAGGTTATGTAGTTGAAATTTATCAGCGATATATTCCCAATTTGGTAATGTGACATGCTGAGTGTTGCTGTGTGATGATCAGTGTTTGATCATTTGTGATATGATCATTTGTTTGATCATTTATCTTTGTGATCATTGGTTGATCATCTGTTGACCCGAAGCATGGCTTTGTGACAAAGTGTAGCTTTGTGGACGAGACTTCGTCGGACCTCACACCATGGAAATGGACGAAACATGAAAGACGCAGCAGGGTTATTAGGGGGTAGCGCCCCTTTAGTGTATGTCATTCCTTCTGGATAGAGGTGGTATCATGGTATGGAGCCCAGGTACTTAACCTATGCGGTTGCTGCAAATTTTCTTTGTGGTTGTTGGTTGACGGGATCCCGGATATAGATCGGTTACGATCGGGGGATGACATATTCGTGTCAGTAGTTACCCAGTTAGGGGTAACCCGGCCTTGTGTTGGCAGAGATCCGGTTAGGTTCTCGGGGCGTCTTTCCAGGGGCGTTCCTTCATGGCATAGGAAGTTCCTTAGCCTGACCATTTGTTGGAAATCCAAAGAAACAATACGAACCTTGTACGGTTTTAGTTGTATTACCTGCCATGGAATGTGGCGGTAACCTGCTATTGAACATGGTAGCTATAGTAGGCATACGATACTGGTCGTATGTTGGCTAAGATTGATATTCTATTTTCGAAATACTTTTCCACTATGCACTAATAATAATATCAAAAATGATTTGATTTTGCGTAGTAAGCATCTTTGACTATCATAAGAAGAAATCTCCTCCAATTCTGCGTTTGCATTGTATGTGTGGCGAGAGGTCTTATGGTAGTTTCATTTTCCAAAAGCATTGCGAATTGACTTGAAAACTTCTTTGCTATTTGTTTTAAAGATAAACTGTTTTTGTTGCACACTCCAGTCCCATGACTGATCCAGAGTTTATTGTTTCTTTCCTAAACTCTGGATGCTCAAAATTTTTCTGCACGAGCAGTCTAGAGTTGGGTTTTTCAGATAGTCAGAATTCAGTAGGTTATCTGGAGCTAGTTCAGTCTTTGGATCGGACTGCACTTGCTTATCTTGGTGTATCGTTATTGGGAGTTCGAGCTATTTCTAGATTGTTGCTTTGGAGATGAAGATTATCCACTGCTGATGTTATCGTTTTCTTTTCCGCTGCTATTTTTTGTATCATATCTCTGATGTATATTGATATTCATTTTATCACTCTGTTGTATCAGATATTGTATTAGACATTGTATATCAATGTATTATTCTTTTTCTTCCGCTTTGTTATTTACTTAACTATGTTATAAGCTCCGACGACTTGGATTTGAACGGTCGAATCTATGGCATTCGAGTACGAAGTAAAGTATGGATGTCGATTTTCGAACGCGAAAATCCCGGACGTTACATTAGTGGTTTCGAAGGTAATGGTTTTGGAAGGGCTTTCGAATGATATGGTACCGACGCCATCAAGTTTTCCCCAATATTTTCATATGATAAAGGATGGTTTCGAATGAGTTGCTTTCTCCTATATTCACTTTGACCCAAATAATATTTTAAGTATAAATCCAATGCTTTATAAATGGGGACTTTCAATAATTTCCAAAGGGTTACTTCCATTGGTATTGAAAGGGGTACTTTCAACTGGTTTCGAAGCTATGTTTCTAAAGTTAAATGCTAATACTTTAATATAATCGAAAGGTTTCGAAAGGTAGATTTTAAAGTATTAAAAGGCAGGAGCCAAATGTTTTGAATGATTTCGAAGGAAGTCATCCTATGAAGTCGACATCTAGGTTTCAAAGGTATCGAAAGGTTTTATAACCCAAACTCTATTTTTAAAAGGAAAAACACATGGCTAAATTAAAGGAGTTTGGTAATGGTATTAAGAAAAGCTTTCTTTGATAAAATAATAGGTTAAAGGGATTAACCATGTTTTATATTGAACCCACAAGAGTGGTATTGCTATATTATTATGTTTACTTCTTCAAATATAAATATATTCACTTTGTAGTGGACCCATAACTGCATTTTGGGATAAAGGGTAGGAGAACCATCTAGGTTAACCCAGTAGTGAATATAAATCGATTAAACTCCTGAATAAGTAGAACTGCATCTAGGAGGTCAGGAAGACCAACATATAGGATGCTAAAATATAAAAGAAAGATATTGGCACGGGTCAATAGGTTCTCAGTAAGCCCATGAAAACTATGTATAGGAAACGATATTGGCTAGAGCTAATAGGTTCATAGTTAGCCCATGAAAACTATGTATGAAGGAAGATATCAGAACGACAGGTTCATAATAAGCCCATGAAAACTATGATTGGATACTGGCAGGGGCCAGTAGGTTTGTAGTTAGCCCATGAAAACTATATTCGGGTTGAGTATCAAAAGATGTTAATAGGTTCCTAATCAGCCGCAGAAAACTAGGGTAAGAAGAAAGGATATCGGGGTCACCAATAGGTTCCTATTCAGCCCATGAAAATTACGATAAGAGTAATATATTGTAGTTACCAATAGGTTCTTAGTTATCCCATGAAAAATATGTAATTGGACAGGGAGTCCTTAAATGTTTAACCGGTTATTAGTCAACCCATGAAAACTAATAGATTAACAGTAATCCTAGAAACTATAATTGAGGAAGATAGTCTAAGATGAATGGGGATGGGTAATCTAGAATTGATTCCTTTGTTTTGAATATTATCATATTATACTATTTTGAATCGTTTTAACCATTGTGGATGTAGGAGCACAGTATATGGTTTTATAAAGGTTTTCAGATACTATTGATGGGAAAACCCGTTCCGCTAAGCGGCGTGGTCTCACTATATATCTAAATGATTTGAGATTGTAGATTATTATTCATACCAGGCTTTATGTCTGACTCAAAATTTATTTTTTACCCTTAAAATCTTGGGCACTCGATTGGTTTTGAGTAGTTTGAGAGGTGAGGTTTTCAGGTACCTCTTAATACGAATAAGCTTCCGGAGACATGCAAGAGGCATGATAGCTATTTAGAGTTCTCTTTTCTTTTGATTCCACTATGTTGTTTGTAATGGAAAAGTTGTTATATTGCCTTTATATACTGATTATCCATGGGGGCACTTTATATGTCGCTCTTGGCGTATGTTGTAATAAATATATTTTCTCTGAATGATATTTGCGAATTTGGGATTATTTAATGAATTGGAAGTATTTTGGTATGAAATGTGATTTTATTTGATGTTTAATTTTTTTCCATATTCATGTGTTTCTGTGTATCAATGAATCTAACTAAGCTGTATTTGGTCGCCGAGGATTAACAATTATGGGTGATTGCAGCATCCATAGCCGTTAGTTTTGGGCCTCCAAGTAGGGGGATGTTACAAGTTGTTATCAGAGCATTGGTTTCTGAAACTTGAAAATAAAGTTAAACCAAAAAGATTTTCAAACATAATCTAATGAATTTGAAAATATGATCGGGGTTTGGGTTAACGCTATAGTAATGTGCTTGTATTTGACAAAAATATATTTATATATATATATATGTATGTAAGTACGTGTTGCCATCTATCTTAGACTGTTCTTTTGTATCCTACTATGGCTCGTATGCAGATTTACGAGAAAGAAGATATGGAAGCAGGAAACAAAAGAGGAAATCTAAGTTGAGGAAGCACCATAACGAAAGGAAATGCTCGACCTAATACTTGGAGGAATCAAGGTCGACAAGCTAATGCTAATTCAAATGCTGAAGCCAATGTAGGTGTTGGAAATCTGCCAATAGATGCGGGTATTGTGTATCAGTTGTTAGCCAATCTTTTGCAAGCTGGAGTTCCTGGTAAAGTTGGAGGAGCTAATCTTGTGGCTCCAGTTGGGAATAACTATGCTAAGCTAAGAAAAGACTACACCGGTTTGGGTGGAAAGCTGTTTGTTGGAACGGAGGATGCTGTTGAAGTTGAGAATTGGCTTTTGCACTGTGAAAGGATCTGTATTGATCTAGGCTTGGATGATGGGAAAAAGAGAAGGCTAGCCACTGGGCAGTTGCAAGGGGCAGCGCTTCATTGGTGGAATAGTGTGACCGCCGGAGTTCTGGAGGAAGAGCTAACATGGGCTGATTTAAAGAGAAGGTTTGAGTAGAGGTTTCTATCGGAGGTTGCTTTGTCTGCATTGATGATGAAGTTCATGGATCTAGATCAAGGAGAAATGTCAGTGATCAAGTACGCTGCTAAGTTTGATGAGCAGTCTCGGTATGGGTATGCTAAGGTTGACACTGAAGTTAGAAGGAATGAGAGGTTCATTCGAGGACTGAGACCTAAGCTTGCTAGAATGACCATGACCCATATGCAGGAACCTTGTAATGTAGTGGTGGAGATGTCCAATCACCAATGTGTTCATGTTGATATTATATTTTGGGTTCTTGAGCGATGGTTCTTCTTGCATAGAAAATATACCCTTTCTACCTACACAAATGTATCTTTTCCTGGCATTCTGACTTCTGCCCGCAGGATACGGTCCGCTATATATAACGTCGATTCTGTTTTGGGATGGACTCAGGTTCAATGGATCGTCATCTTCAATCATATTAACAGTGGTACCGGTAGGTTTTCTTTTCTCGGTCTTTGGAAAGGAGGTTTGTTGTGGGTTTTTCACAAACTTCTTTAGATTTCCTGCTCGAATTAGTTTCTGGATTATCCCTGCTAGCAGTTTACACTCATTGGTCCTGTGATCATTTGCCTTGTGATAGGCATTGTAGCCATCTTCTTTCTTTTGCTCCGGATAATTTCGAGCTTTGAACGAGGTCAGGAAATTGACCTTGTCTTGAGTCATCGCATAAATGTAGGAGATCGGTCTATTTAATGCTACCGCTTTGGCATTAGTATATTCCCAGCTAGACTTTTTGTGAATCTTGTCCGAGCTTAATTATCCACTGTCCCTCCTCTGATTAGATTTCTTCTTAGGATAGTACAATTTGTCCATTCCGATGAACTTGTCGGTCTGAAAATGAAAATCTTGCAAGTCTCGGCAACCATGCATGAATAATTCCTTCTAAAAAGGAGAATTAACTATAAGGCCTGAATGACCAGCAATAAGTTTGTCACAGTCATTCATTCTCTTAGCTTTCAAAGCTTCAGCTCTAAACCTCTTCAAGTAATCTACCAATGACTCGCTGTGATTCTGTCGTATATCGAAGAGCACTATATAGTCGATTGATGGGTCATTGAAGATGCAAAACTGAGCCGAGAACTCATAAGAGAATTATTTCCAAGAATGAATTTTGCTCTCGCGATACTGCCGGCACCACTTGGCAGCAACTCGTTGAAAAGTAACTGGAAAAAGGTGGCACCTAACGGCACCAGAAGCATTGTATAAATTCATTTGATTATCGAATGCCATCAAATGGTCGTCGAGATCGGATGTACCATGATATTTCATTGTAGGGACCATCATATGGGAGGGAATGGGTGATGTCATTATCTCATTGATGAAAGAGGCAACCCTCTCATGTCTTTGAGGTCCTTCACGGCCTTCTCTGCCATGTTTTTTAGGTAAGCTTCATTTTTCAAGTAGTCTTTCCTATTTGGTTTGTATCCATCTGAGGTAGAGCTTGCAGAACAGTCTTTGTCTTCTTCTTGGATCCTTCCTTGATAGTTCGCCATTAGTAGAAGACGATCCTTCTTTAGGGAAATGTTAGTTTTGCTTTTCGCGGCATTAGTGTTGATTTTCAAGTCTCTCCTTAGAGAGACAACTTCCTCCTTTGCTGTGGCAGTTTTCATGGGTGACTTGTGGGATAGAACTTCTTCTAGGATATTCTTCATCTCCATCATTTGCCGAAGCTAATTGTCGAGACAGTTGAATTTGAGCCGGTGGTGGAATTGGTTGAGCTGGTGCGGATGACTTCCCTTGTTCCCTGTTCCATGGGTTGAAAGATGGTGAAACATTTTCTTCTAGCAAAGTTGCATGTTCGGCCCTTTCGTTTAAGGTGGAAAGCCTTTTTGAATTCATTTTCCTACAGTAAACCAAATTTCCACAATTAGTTATATTAAGATAACAAAGGCGGAGGTTCGAGCCCTCTTTCTAGTGCCAAAATTGTTAACAAGATAACTTGTCAACATCCCCAATGCTTTATATAAGATTATTTTATTTGGACACAACCATGTGGTTGAGGGGATTTAATTAATTTAAGGCATATCTTTCGAATAGAATAACTAAGTCGGAATGATTTAAGGTGATAGCTCTAACTTTCAACTGAGATGAAATGATCGAAATGAGTTACAAATTGCCAAACCTTTCGACATTGTCGAAAGGTTGAGGAAGCCGTTTCAGCCTTTACTGACCTGCATAGCATAATAGAAGGTTAACTAACCCATCGACCATGTCGAAGGGCTATGGTTTCATCCTAACCTTTCATCATGGCCGGGATAATAGAAGATTATCAAACCTTTCGACCTTGTCGAAAGGTCATGAGGCTACTTCAACCGTCCGACTAGGTTGTCATAATAGTAATTGTCTCTTGAAGCTATTCACCTTTATATAGCTTTCAACATTATCACTTTATCGAGTCTTATCTCCCTTAGAGGCTGAAAGCATTCAATCATCAATATCTTTCACCTCCTTTCGATCACGTCGAAGGGTGATATTTAAGGCCTTTCGACCTTGTCGAAAGGAGTTGCATACTCTATTTTATATTTCTTTATTGCTTTCCACATTTCGGGTTGATATGATATGTCATGAAACAATATCAGGGATTTGGCATCACATATTTATTGATTCACAAGTTGTATTTCCCATGAATTTCATATATAAGGAAATAGAACTCGCAGTGATATCCCATGATGATTTCATAACATATACTCTGAATGAACAAAGAAGATAAGAAATAAATCACGTATGATCGACCATTAATATCGAGTTAATGCCTGATCATGATCATCTCTAAATTCAAAGTTGATCGAATGCCATAATCCACTTTATTTTCTCATGATGAAGCTTAATACAAAGTTTACGAAGTGAATCCAAAGTTGATTTATAAATTAGCATTACACACTTAATGAGTAGAAGTAGAAGTTGTAGAATGAGTGCAACACGGGAAGAATCTGATCCCAAAACTGGACCACTTGGGTCTTATTTATAGATGCAGGCAGCCCACCTTTCGGCTTCATGATGTCGACTGGGTCGAAAGGTCACCCTTTTATATGCAGTTGCAAACCTTTCGACTTTGTCGAAAGGTTTGTCATTCGCATGCCAATATAGACCCTTCGTCATTGCTGAATGGTTTGATCTCCTTTATGCCTTCATCAACATTTAGACATTATCGAAGTGTTTGCCTTTTATATGCTATTGTGAACCCTTCGACCTTGTCGGAAGGTTTCCCTCTCACTTGATTACTGAGGACCCTTTGACCTTATTAGAAGGTTGCTCTTTTACTTGATTGTTGTCGAGAGCCGTACTTCCCTTTAATGTTGTCGATGGGTTGTCTTCCAATCTTTACGAATGTTGCCTTCTTCATAAAACTTTCGACATTGTCGAAAGGTATTTTGATTGTCTTCTGACCGATTCGAAAGGCTTTCCATGCTTTCGAAAAGTTCATTATAGAGTTGCTTGCTCTTGCTTTGACTTCTCCACTCTCTTTGGAAGGTAAAAACTCTTTAAATGTTGAGAGATGAAACCTTTCGCCCCTTCCGAATGGTTGGGAACTGCTATAAACTGTTGATTGCATCCTTCTGACTACTTCGAAAGGTTTGGTTTGAAATCCTTTTCTTTAGCCTTTGTTTTATGATGAATGGTTTCAAAGCTATTCTTCTATCCCATCAGAAAGGTGTTTGGTGGTTCGGTGCCTTGCTGCTTTGTTGTGCCTTAGTAATTCTTTCCTTCATACTTGCAAAACCTTGTTCCAAAGTTCGTACGTGCTCTTCTTTATTAGCATTGAACAATCCTTTCAACACCATCGAAAGGTGACTTTTCCTGCTGGTCTTTATCCTTGCGGAAGCTTTCTGAAGCCTTCTTTATGTTCAATTATATTTTATGGTTAACAAGTGTTTTGGTTATCATAAGGTAAAAACCCGTTCGAATTTATATGTGGGCATGGTCTTAAGAGACATCCTTCTTTTCAAAGGTTTTGATAACATCGTCATGAGCTACAAATTTAAAATTTCAAGTATCTCAAGCTGGTTTATTAAGCCTGATCCAGGTATTTTTAATACTCGGGTCAGATCCGAGTAGTTTCAGGATTAGCTGAAGACGCTTGGAGTTTCCAGAGGAGAGCTAGAGATCTTCATCATCGTATGGACGTATTCTATTATCCGCTACATCTATTGCATTTGTTTTGTTGTTTGTCAGCATTTGTAAGGGCAGGTGTTATAACTATCCAGGCTGAATCTAGGTTAGACTCTGATATATGTTTTAAAAATTTCCACTTTAAAGATTATTGTAGAAATAATATATGTTATTCCATTTGTGTGAGCTTCTGTTTTTCTGTTTCGTTTTATCTTTATTTTTCTTTCTACCCTTAATGATCCGCTAGTTCGTACAATTTGAGTTAGACATGTATGGTTTATTGTCGATTCAAAGGGTACGGAAAAATGAGTCATTACATAAGACTTCTCAATTTTCAGGGCTAGATAATATTAATGGCCTTTCTAAATGATTTTTTAATTCTTGGAAGGCTCTCTTACGATCTTCTCCCCATTTAAAGTTTTTCCTCTTCTTAACCACATTGTAAAGGGAATACACTTATCAATTGCATTGAAGATAAACCTGCTTGGGGCAGCAACCCTTCCAATTAAACTCATTACATCTTTACTAGTTTTGGGTTCAGCCATGTCTTTGATTGCTTGGATCTGGTCTGGACTGGCTTCAATTCCTTGGGCGCTTATAATGTAGCCTAAAAACTTCCTGGAATCAACCCCGAAAGGGCATTTTTGGGGATTCACCCTCATTTCATACTTCTGTAATACTCGAACATCTCTATCAGGTCTTCAAGTTGACTCCCAGCTTCAAAAGATTTTACCAGCATATTGTCAACATAAACTTCCCTATATCGACCAATCTGTTCATTGAACATTATGTTTACTAATCTTTGATAGTTGGCTCTCACGTTCTTTAACCCGAAAGGCATTGCTTTATAGCAAAAAATTCCCTACTCGGAAATGAAACGTATATGTTCTTCATCCGGTTTAAACATGGGTATATTATTGTATCCCGAGTAAGCATCCATGAGGGATAAAAACTTGTGTCGACTAGTTGCATCAATCTATTGGTCTACCCAGGGCAATGGGTAACAATCTTTTGCGCATGCTTTGTTTAAATCCATAAAATAAACACAAGCCCTCGTCTTGCCATTCGACTTCTTTACCAACACTGGGTTCGCTAACCACTTTAGGTTAAAGACTTCACGAATGAATCCATTTTCGAGCAGCCTTTTAAATTCTTCTTTTAAGGTGTCAGAGAGAACTTTATCAAATAGTCACTTCTTCTGTCGGACGGGTTACACTTCTGGATTCATGTTTTGTGCATACCAAATAACCGATGGATCAATCCCAACCATATCTGAATGAGACCATGGAAACACATCTTTGTTAGACTTAAGAAACTGAATTGAGTCTGCCTTCAAGTTGCTTTTCAAATCCTATCCCACTTTGACTATATTGGTTGAATCATTTGGATCTAAACATGTTTCCTCAAGGTCTTCTATGGGTTTTATTATTTCCATTTCCCATGGCAACCCAACTCTATGATAATTTCACCCTCTTCTACAGAGTTAGCATCGGTCCTTTTTCTTTTGCTCCCAAGGGAAATGTACCTTTCCAACATACGTTTTTCAGTTTGATTAGGTCTTATTTTTTTCTTCGAATGTTGGATGTAAAAATTGATTATCAAAAGGCTGAAAATAGTAGAAGAATCATAGTAAGAAGAGTAATCCCTCTTATATTGATCAAGAATTGCAAAGTACATCTAACGTGAGCTAAATTGTTCTCCATGGATAGTGCCCTAACCACTCTTATTTAAGAATTTTACCACTAGATATTTTGACGAAATAAGATGTCCAACTCATCAACTGTGGGTCGGCCAAAGAAAGCATTATAGTACGATAGTAGATTGATGATTACAAAGAGAGTTTAAAAAGTCCTGCAGCATGGTGGTACTCCCATCTGCACTAGAAACTTTACTTGTCCTATTGGAGTTAATCCCTTGTTATTGAACCCAATGATAAGCTCAAGGCTTGGCTCTAGCTTACCTTCTGGAATTCCCATTTGATCAAAGGCATATTTGAAAATGACGTTAAATGTGCTTACAGTGTTTATAAGAATTTTGGACACTATAGAAAGTCCAATTTGGGTCGTGATCATGAGGGGTCGTTATGATGGTGATGGATCCCTTTCTTCAGCTCTTGGGGAGTAACAAAAAGATTTGGCATTGGCATATTGAGTCATGGACTTTTAAGTGGGGGTTCTTTTTGGATGGAGATCACTCCCTCTCTAACTTCTTTAATGTATCTATTTCTGGCCCCCATGCTAGTCCCTGCTTGGTGTGGTCCCCCATGGAATACATCAATCCTATTAAATGGTGGACTGAAGCTTAACAGATCTTCTTCTTCCAAGATGTTGGCGACATTATTAAGAAATTTTAGCGGACCATCACCAGTCCATGGTGCCTTTTGCTTCTCTTGATGAATTCCTTAAAATGTCCTTCAAGGATTAGTTTTTGAATGATTCCAGCCAACACCCGACATCCATCAGTTTTATTGTCATTCGCTTTGTGATAAGCGTAGTAGTCATCTCCCTTTCTCTGTTAAGGGTAATT
Organism: Allium fistulosum; assembly: GCA_030737815.1. NCBI lineage: Eukaryota > Viridiplantae > Streptophyta > Magnoliopsida > Asparagales > Amaryllidaceae > Allium > Allium fistulosum. The sequence continues at coordinate 413,329,149 of CM060907.1, read as the reverse complement.
TTTAGCCTTGAACGAAGTCGGGAAGTTAACATTCTCCTTGTAAATCCTGACACCCTTGCACAAAGAATTCATTCTAGAACAGTGTATTCTCTATCAGCCTAGAATGCACTGTTATGAGCTTATCCCTATCATTCATATCTTTGTCTTTTGGTGCTTCTATATAGAATCTTCTTAGTTAATCGCCTAGTGATTCCCCTTGAATTTGCTTAATGTTTTCTAGAATAGGATCCTTGCATATATAGAATTGGGTGGAGAATTCATAAGAAAACTGTTACCATGAGTAGATAGTGTTCTCACGATATTGATGTTACCACTTTGCAGCTACTTCTTGATGTGTTACCTGGGATAATCTACATCGAACTGCTCCAAAGGCATTATATAAATCAATTTGGCTATCAAAAGCCATAAAGTGATCATCCGGATCAGAAGTGCCATGATATTATAGGGTTGGGATCTTGACATAAGATGGTATAACCTCTAACATTATCTCATCTGTGAACGAGGCTACTCATTCATCGTCATTTGCTTGCTCATCCAAAGTTCTTTTCCCTTATGCATTTAGCATGTCTTTGACAACTTTTTATGCTAAATCTTTCAAATAAGCATCGGTGTCATGATAGCTTTTTCGGTTTGGGCTGTATTCTTTTAAGGTCGAGCTTCCAGATTGATCGAGAGATTTATCTAACATCCTTCCTTGATGATCAAATTTAATCGGATGACGGTCTTTTTTCTTTGACGATGCCAGATCTATCTTGCTCTTGCCCACATTGGTATAAGTTTTAAGTTTCTTCTTGGGAAGATCACCTCTTCTCCAGTTTTTTTTACAGTTTTGGAAGACTTTTGAGATAGAGCTTCTTTGAGAAGTTCTTGCATTTCCAACAATTTTTGCTCCAGATGCTTTATCTGGTTTGCACCGTCATCAGGCTGTGATGGGGTTGACGGCTATCCTTGCACAACCCTCTCCATGTTAAAAGTTGGAGCAACATTTTCCTCCAAAGTTGTGGCGTGTATTGCTTCTTCGTCCATTCGACTAAAACTTTTAGATTTCATTTTCCTACACCAAGTTAAACAGTCCATAATTAGTCCATAGGGGAACTACAAACTCGGAGGTTCACGCCCTCCTTCTAGCACCAAAAATATTAACAAGAAATCTTATCAACATTTCAAAGCTAAGTTGTTAGCAAGAAATATTGCTAACACCTCAATGGAAAATTATAGAAATGATCAATCTCTTTGAAACCACTTTCGAATGAGTTAATTAGGATAGAATGTCTGTAAAGGGTGGCCTTATGAAAGTGTTAATTATAGATAAGAAGACTAATCAACTCTTTGAACTGTAACTTAGGAAGAGAACAACTTATTCATGATCCCATTCGAGAGGGTCGAAAGGGTCATTCACATCTTTTTTTAAGTGGATCAAAAGGATTATTCATATCTCCTTTGGAATGAGTCGAAAGGGCCATTCTACCTTTATAAGGATAATTCACTTTCAAAAGTGTTGTTCCTACTACCATGAAAGGAACTCCTTCGAAAGTGTTATATATTTTGAAATATTCGAGCTCCTTTCGAAGATGTCTAGCCAGCAACACAACATAATGTTCATATAGTTAGTCCTCTTCGAAATTCCTTTAGATGAGGTCGAAAGGATATTTACACTTTTTAAGGGGCTCAATGTAAAATATATTAGATTTAAATTTAATATGCAATGGAATAACATCTTAGACAAATAACAAAAGTTCAATGAACTTATTAATATCGAAATATCATCATCACGTCATTTTAACACTTGATATCATGAGACATGATGATAATATGATTAGAATTCACAATGTCTAAGTTGATCCCATCGCATTTCATAATTCAAATAGGGGTTAAGAAAATAAGCGAGTACCATGTGCAATTGGTCGTTAGTCAAGCTAATGGTCGAAATGAGCTTCCACATATTCAAAATAGATATTGGACCCATGCATCCCCTCTTTTGCAATTATCTAAATTGGAAAGTAAGATAATTTTTTCCCAAATTGATTTAGGATTATCAAAGTTTGATTTTACTATCAAGTAATAAAGAGAATTTAGAATTCAAATTCGGTCACCAAACATGGACCCTTAGGGTCGTATTTATAGATGTAGGTTGACCACCTTCCGCCTTCAGCCTTTCAACGTAGTCGAAAGGTCTTTCTCCCATCCTTTCGCATCCATCCATTCGCCTTCATCCTTTCGCATCCATAGCTTTGAAGGCAACTACTTGGGTCTCTTATTATGCTTAGGCTTACCCTTTGGCCTTCAAAAGTAGTGTACTAGCAGTGGAAGTTGTTATAAAACTCCCAAACATTGCTTTCGCGTTCCTCTCAGACCATTCGACAACCCTGAAAGGTATGCAGCGAATGGGTCAAGGTTCCCTATCACATAGTTCTAATGTTAGGGTTAGCAACTTTAACTCCTTCTTCTCATTCGAAACCTCCCTTAGTTGCTTCGGTTTGGTGTTAACCATGATGAATGATTATTTGAGTAAGGAAAGCTTTCATATAGTTTCGAAAGGATAAGTAGGTGACAACAAGATCATTGCGAATGATCACTTGGCTGTATGTGGAGTTTTCTTTATTCTTTCGAAAGGTTCCAACAATTTCGAAAGGCTTACAATTGCCGTTGAAGGGTGCATATTGGAAAAATGTCTTTAAGTGGAAGATTGATAATGGCAAAACCAACAATTTCATATGGTTTAAGTGGATCAAAAGGATTATTCATATCTCTTTTGGAATGAGTCGAAAGGGCCATTCTACCTTTATAAGGAGAATTCACTTTCAAAAGTGTGGTTCCTACTGCCATGAAAGGAACTCCTTCGAAAGTGTTATATATTTTGAAATATTCGAGCTCCTTTCGAAGATGTCCAGCTAGCAACACAACATAATGTTCATATAGTTAGTCCTCTTCGAAATTCCTTTAGATGAGGTCGAAAGGATATTTACACTTTTGAAGGGGCTCAATGTAAAATATATTATATTTAAATTTAATATGCGATGGAATAACATCTTATAGAAATAACAAAAGTTCAATGAAATTATTAATATCGAAATATCATCATCACGTCATTTTAACACTTGATATCACGAGACATGATGATAATATGATTAGAATTCACAATGTCTAAGTTGATCCCATCGCATTTCATAATTCAAATAGGGGTTAAGAAAATAAGCGAGTACCATGTGCAATTGGTCATTAGTCAAGCTAATGGTGGAAATGAGCTTCCTCATATTCAAAATCGATATTGGACCCATGCATCCCCTCTTTCGCAATTATCTAAATTGGAAAGTAAGATAATTTTTTCCCAAATTGATTTAGGATTATCAAAGTTTGATTTTACCATCAAGTAATAAAGAGAATTTATAATTCAAATTTGGTCACCAAACACGGACACTTATCGTCGTATTTATAGATGTAGGTTGACCACCTTCCACCTTCAGCCTTTCAACGTAGTCGAAAGGTCTTTCTCCCATCCTTTCGCATCCATCCATTCGCCTTCATCCTTTCACATCCATAGCTTTGAAGGCAACCACTTGGGTCTCTTATTATGCTTAGGCTTACCCTTTGGCCTTCAAAAGTAGTGTACTAGCAGTGGAAGTTGTTATAAAACTCCCAAACATTGCTTTCGCATTCCTCTCAGACCTTTCGACAACCCTGAAAGATATGTAGCGAATGGGTCAAGGTTCTCTATCACATAGTTCTGATGTTAGGGGTATCAACTCTAACTCCTTCTCATTCGAAACCTCCCATAGTTGCTTTGGTTTGGTGTTAACCATGATGAATGATTATTTGAGTAGGGAAAGCTTTCATATAGTTTCGAAAGGATTAGTAGGTGACGACTAGATCATTGCGAATGATCACTTGGCTGTATGTGGAGTTTTCTTTATTCTTTCGAAAGGTTCCAATAATTTCGAAAGGCTTACAATTGCCGCAGAAGGGTGCATATTGGAAAAATGTCTTTAAGTGGAAGATTGATAATGGCAAAACCAACAATTTCATATGGTTTGCTTCTTGTGAGTGGGCCTGTTGTCAAATACCTTTGAAATGTGTTTCGAACCCATACAAGGATCTCTCATATATATGAAATCAACTACGTCAAAAGGCCCAGATGAGGCGGAAGGGTACCTTTGTCTTCTTTTCCACTCCTTCAAAAGATCTTGTTTCACTTGGCACTTATAGGTGCATCTGTTGCTTATGACACCATCCTAACCTCTTTGAAAGCTATCTTAATGTGTTCGAAACACTATTTTTTTGAATTATGACAAAATACTTGTCTTTAATTCTTATGGAGCACTTTACATGAGCCTTCTTTCAGGCCTTTATTCTTAAGTGAATTTTATGGTTAACATCTCTTTTCTACTTTTTATTTTATTACGCATTTGACATGTTTATTGATTTTGCAAAAATGGCTTTTGATGTTTCTCTCATTAGAATTTTGTAGCGTTAGATATTTGTATCTATATTTGGTATGTATTAAAGCACACCTAGTAAATTAAATTGATTACTCTAATAACATATACAATTTCAATTTTATCCAATACATTTAATTGTGATGAATATTTATCAAATATTATGTATTAAGTTGGTAGTTTTCATTTGTAGTTTTAGAATAGACGTGTTTTTCAGCGATTTTGACTGGTCTGAAAACCCGGGTCATTACAAAAGGAGAACACTATTCCATTTTATATCCCTTTAATTTTGATACCACTCACTTGCATTAATAATATTATATAACAATATTGCTTCTTCATCACTGTATCTTCTATATATTATATATCATCTTTTTTATTTCATTTATTTTCTCTCAAAATACTTAAATCCCTTTCATCTTCTTTAATTTCCCTATTCCCGTCTACTTTCTTTATTCTAATATTAAGCATTTTATGGTATGACAACTGTTTGATAAGGCCAATAATTTAGTAAATTTTTTTATCAATTCAAGCTTGGAAATGGGAATTGGTTTGTTTTATTTTGAGTATTTTGATTTTTTTAAAATTCATTATATAATAGGTAAAAGTGGACAACGATAGAGGGAAAATGGATGGACAGTTAGACAACGAAGGGGATGGGGGATGACGAGGAATGTATAGTTTCATATGCTTTTTTATTTCCCAAAACATTGAAAAATTGTTAACTATTTTGTATATTAACATAATTTTACAAATTAGTTATTTTTCAAAAAACACATGCATCTTTACTTATTTGTTTGGACAAAAATCTGAAACTAAAAATGAAAAACTTAACGAGGCCTAATTTTTTAAAATTGATGGTTTTTTGTAGTTTGTTAGAAGTTAGAAATATGGATATTCATTTTGTAAACGACTATTAAATATTATAGATTTATAGGTTCATACAATATTTACTTCTACATTTGAAGAAAATGTAGATATACAAACACATAAATACATTTGAGATAGTTAGTGCATTTTTTAAATTAAAAATTAGTTAAAATCCTAAATTGAATATTCTTTTATATTCTAAAAAATTCAACATTTCAATATCTTGATTTGAATATGTAGAGAACTTGGGAGATTTGAAATAAATTGTTTTAACAAAATTAGTGGATAAATATATATATAAAGACGCACACACATATATCATATGTGTGTGTATATAAAGATTATTAGGAAAAATTAAAAAAATTAAGATTTACTCCAAATTATTGAGTGAATTGCTTGTGGTATCATATATTCATTATTTTCTAAATCCCAATGATAGTTGCTAAAAAGAGGAATAATTTGGATATTGAAAGTGAATAACAAAGGAAAAAATATGAAAAGGAATAAATGTTCAAGGGAGAAATATTTCCTTCGAGCTTGTTTTCTTATTTAAACTTATCTCACCACCTCCTAAGTATACCATTTACATTTTCTTCCTCTATAATTTTTATTGATTCTTCTTTAATTTTTAACTAGTAATAAATTCTACATAAGGTGAATAAATCATTAATAATATTTTCTTTAATAATCATGATAATGCTTGTTAATGTAACACATAGACTGATAAAATTCATTTTAATAATTTCAAAAGCAACATTAAAAAAACACCCAAGCAGCAATTTCCATGATATTCATTTACAAGAAAGCTTAGTGCTTAGAATAATAATATTGGGTGATTGAATAAAGGGAATGTTATACGTATTCATGTGTTATGTAATCAGAGATTCCGGGAGACGAAAACTGATGCTCTTTACAATAATAAATTTTGACATTTCTTTCAAATTAGGACTATTGTTTTAAGCATTTGAAGATGAAATCACAAAGAGAATCATTTTAATAAGATATAAATAAATGCATATTAATAGATTAGAATCGAAAATGTAAAAGGTGCTATGCATAACAAGTTCTTGTTAGTAAGTTTAACTTATTAAAAGTCCACTTTTATAATTGCTTATAAGTTAGGTCCTAGTAACGACCTGCCTTTTTGACCCACAAAAGTCGACATTAATACATTCACGTTAATCACGTGTCGTATATTAAGGTGATAGAATGCTAGATTGTTGGGTGAAAGAATAGAAAAGACAGAACATAATCTTTCATCGGGATGAATAATATATAATATCCAAGTGGTCTTTACAAGGAAAACTTTAAGATTCAAACAGCAAAACATAGTCTAATCTATCATCACCCTGGACAGTTATAATAGCTTGTCCTTACAAATGCTGATAAATATGAAAGAAAAAATGCAATGGAAAAAAAAATACGTCAGTTCTTTAAGGCATCCCGCTCGTCTCCAGAAACTCCAAGCATCCATCGCTAGATCTGGAAAAGTACTTGGTTCTGACCCGATTATTATAAAAAAATAACACCCGGACTAGTCTAGTAGACCAATGTGAGAAACTCAACTCATATAGGTTGTTATATTTATAATACCCTTTCAAAAATAAAGGTATACCGTAAGACCATGCCACACATACACGCGGACAGTTATTCATCTTACGATAACAAAACCATTTTTTAGGAAAGCTTATGATATTATAATAATGTCTAGGTTTTAAAATAAATATTTAATCATAGCCAGAAAGGTTACATTAATTACATTCAACAAAATATTTATTATACAACTAAAACCGTAAATGCATGTATTGTAAAATGAATTCAATAAAATGACAATGTAAGGGACTACTTACCGTACAACACACCTCTAAAGAAAATATATCGAGGCTGCAAACCTATTGCACCTATATGAATCAGGACCGACTTAACCCTTCTTGGATAGTATCTAATTTGATCACCCCGCGGTGGCGATCAACTACTGTTACCGTGGCAGAAAGCATACATAAAACCATAAATATCGATCTATTTCAGGCGACCGTACCCTAATCGATGCGACCCACATGTTCCTGCAGTACAACTCCTATTTTAGTCATTATCAAGTGTGAGGCTTAAGGCAAAGGTTACCTTTTTAGCAAATCCCAGTTGGAGGGCTAACACTGCCCTTTAGACAATAATTTAATGCTAGCATTCATCCATACAAATTGTTGAGGATATGAACAAACTAAAGGCACTACTTCTACTACAATTTTTTTAGAACCACCCTCAGGATTAATAGCAAGTAGCCCTTGCACTTCTAACAACTCCATTTTCGACTACGTCATCTTCAAAACGTCTCTAATTCAAATGTTTATGCCAGTTTGAACTGGTTTTCAGATATCTCATGCTTATCGGATCCTGGTCTCTCTAGACCAATAAATGATAGTTTTCGGTTGACTTAATCTCTGTTCTTTCATGAGTAAGCGGAAGATATAAAAGACCCAAGGAGGTCTCGAATATCCACCCTTAAACTGAGAGACGTTCCACTGGAATGAGTTCTCCCAAGCGAATCTCAAACTGTATGAAATCATCAAGCTTTCATATAATTCCTAAGACAATAGGCCAAGTTATCGATAGTGGACAAACCACTATCTATTGTAAGTATATTGTGTGCATATGGAAAATTAGTCAACATATACTTGTACCCACTTTTCAATTTCTAACCCATCCTATCCCTCAATTAACAATGAAGTTGGACAAGTTAGAGAACTACCCTTGCCTCGAGTTACATTCTTAAACTCTCACAGATAAAAACGGGCTTCCATACTTCGAAATTTATTGTCAAGTATAAGATGAAGTACCTTCCAAATACTTAATTAATTATTACCTATTTATGAAAATTTACTCCTATATACTTATGACACATCCGAAATTTCGTATTTTCTATCCCTCACCTAGAATCGAAGCCAGGTATGTCAGGGCACTAGTTGAACCTAGCCTTGCTTTAGTTAAAACACTCTGATTCTAGATCTCATACATAGTGGAAAATCCACTCATCGTGCTTTAGTGCTAAATATAAGATGACTTACTTTCAAAAAACTAGTTAACTTTTTAGCACTGCTTATCATATTTGTTTTATGTTAGTTAATTGTACCGATAAAGAAATCCCTTGCATAAAACAAAGTCTTTTTAAATAGTATGAAAACCAATTCCATAAACTTACTACTAGTCTTTGATTTCAGGCTAGTTCGTAGGAAAAATTTACAAACTCATTTATTCAAACCAAAACCTAATTTTAAAAGATAAGATTTTTATTTATATAAAAAAGCAAGTTATAAATAAAAACCAAGTGTTATAAACCAAACATTCTTTTTAATTTCCTGAGACTATTTACAATAACAAGAATGTTATAGTCCATAGTCTCTTCCCCTTTTATTAAAAACATTTAATACAACAATAGTGTTGAAACCCATGCTTCCTTCCTCTTTTAAAATCATTTTAAAACTCTTTAAAACATAATTTGAAACTTGTATTCTAAAAACATCCCCTTAAATAAGGTTGCTTTTAACAAAAAATTACTTTTGAAACAAACGATTAAAATTTAAACCTCTTATTTTAAAAACTAAATAATTTTTTTAAAATATATTTAAATCATTTAACTCACTTTAAAATACTTATATAGTAGCTTTCATAAAACAGGTTCAAAAAGAATTTATGAAATATCTAAAGTAGATAACTCTTTTACTTTACTAAAAGATTGATTTCCAAACTGCTATGGACCATAGTAGCATTTAAAATTTGTTTTGTCAATCATACAACTTTTAAACTCCATTTTATTTTTATTTTTTAAACCACTTTAATTCCTTTGTAAAAAGGTTTGAAAACAATATTAAAGTTCGGAAAATGTTTCAAAATACATTTAGAAAACAAGTGATAAATTGCTTAAAAGCAAACACGGGATTTTAATGTCATAATAAAACCAAAAATTAGATTGACCATAACTAAGCAACAGTTACATGCTATTTCAGAGTAATAATAACTGTAAATAACAATCGACAAGGAAAGGAAACTTTTGCTTCCCTCTACAATTTTGAAGTGCTTCCACAGTGGCCTATTCGCTACGAGGACATTACGACTTCCCTTTCTTTGCTTTAGTCTCCTACAAAACAATGGTAACTTATTAGTCCTGCTTTCGAGTGGGAATAAAATGGAAACAAGGAATGTACACAAATAAGTTAATATAAATTATTACAACATGAACATCCTCATTTAAACCTATTTTTAAGTGAGATATCTCACTTTCTAACAAGCACCGACTCAAACCAAAGGCTACTATGACCATCCTCGACTTAGAAACAACATTGGTTCCTTCCTTTCACCTTGCTTGACCTTTAAAAACCCATCCTCTCCCCCTCTAATTCTCATGCAACCCTACTTAGCTCCCTTACATGCTCATGGCCCTAGGCCATCTTTGGATTTTGGGTTTGAACTTTGGTATTTTTAAGGTAGTGAGAATATGAATTATACTATTCTAGGCTTGTTTAAGATTTTAGAGAAGAAAAGGGAAAGATTTAAAGTGATTTCTTTTTAGAGAAGAAGTAGAAAAGAAGAAGAAATGAGAGAGAGAAAGATGGATAAGAGAGCCAAAGTGAAAAATGAAGTAAAGTGAATAAAATGAAGTAATAGGAGGTCCTTATATAGATTTTCAAAATGTGGCAAATTACATCACATACCCTTAACCCAAATTACTAAAATACTCGTACTTTTCCTTTCATGCTAAGCTTCTTCCATGTGCTAAAGTACTTCCTTCACATCTCAAAATGAAGAACACAAATTTATATACTAATGCACTTAAAATAAGAAAGGAAAGTTTTTCTTAATTTATTAAGCTTAATTAATTTATTTATTAAACACTTTAATCACACTTAATTTTATTAATTCTTTTTCACTTTATTAAATCACTTATTATAAGTATAAGTGTATAAGTGTATGTTACAAAAGTGTACATATGTGTGCAACAATGTTGTGATAACTTTTTTTGACAAAAATTCGATAATAAAAAAAAAAGAATCGATCACATTTTCCATTTTTCATCAAACTACCTATTTTTTAAACAAACATCCAAAATGAATCTAGTATCATTACTTATTATTAATTAAAAGAGGGTTATTCAACCATTAAAAACTATGACTTAAATATTTAAAATTTATCAAATATTAACAAATCAAAGCGATAAAATTCCAAGTCGTTACAGCCTAATTATTTGTTTATTACCAACCGTTATTCTAACATGCATTTTAATTCTTCATGCTTTTTTAAATATTTTTATTCAAATTATAATACTTTTTGTAGAAACATCCTAATAACAAAGAGTTTACATGCTTAGACCAAATTTTTTTTCATCTTTCTAGTTAAAAGCTTTTGTAGATGTAAAAATCATTTTTTTGAAATTTATGTTTTCAGAAATTTTAACCTTTTTTAATATAAATAAAGTATCAATGATTCGTTGTTATCATACAAAGATATAATTAAAAAGTTTAAATTGATTTTTTAAGTAATCTTAGAATATCTTCAAATCGAGATAAAAGGTTTTGAGGACTCTAACTAGTAATAAAATTTTAATTGCAGATCATAGATGTTAAAACTAAGACTTAATTTTGCCATTTTAACATATGCAGTTAAAACAATATTCCAAATATGCAATTTAACTAGATCTCATAGATGCATTTATTAACCAATCAATTCGTTCCAATTAAATCTACATCATAACGTATTGAGCAGCATATGCACACATTCATACATATATGTGCGTGCGTGTACGTATAAACACACACAAACACACACATACAAACACACACACAAAGATACACACACAATGTATGCACTTAAGTACTAATACACACACACACAGATATATATATATGTGCGCGCACGTGCACGCGTGTGTGTATTAGTACTTATGTGCATACATTGTGTGTGTATCTATGTGTGCGTGTGTTTGTATGTGTGTGTTTGTATTTCGTTACATATATACAGTGTTCCTCTATGTACATTATATATATTTCTTATTTTCTTTTAAGTTGCTTGATTTTTGGTGCTTAGACAATGCTTTCATTTTAGACATCTCTTTGAACCCCTCATAACAAATTTATATGTGGATAATATGAATTTTCAAATATATTTTAGATTGTTGATTTAATTTTCCATTCATTACAAATTTCAGATGATCATCTAGATTGATGGATTATTGTTTAGACAAATGTCCTAAGCATATAACGATAGAATTAAGCATAAGAGGACACTTATTGAGATTAATAGAAAACAAGGATTAAAATTAATGAATAATATCTTTTGTAATATTTTAAAATTTGATAAATTTGTTGATCCCTTGTTTGTCTATGTAATAAATAAATGATTATCAAAATCATTTCAACTATACGTTGTCATGCAACATTTTTTCAGTTAATCATATTTCTACACCCAAAAAAGTTACAAGAACTTATTAATTTTTGGTGAAAGCATACGAAAACTTGTTAAAACAAAAATAGTTTAGCATGGTTTAATCATAGTAAGGAAGTCATAAAATATATAACAAATTTTGAGGGAAAAATTATATGGTAGGCTGATTACACGAATATTTATTATTTTAAAAATAGAATAGTTTTAATGTTGCACATATTGTTGAGGATATGGTATGTGGGTAAGATATGGATATGTTGGCCAATATGAAGGAGTTGGAGCAGATGGATAGGAAAGTGGATATTGTGGAGTAGCTGATTGAATTGGAGTTTAATACTATAGGTAAGGAGGTTGTGGAGAGGGATGTTGATATGTTGTGTGGGGTAGAGATGGAGATTTTGGACTACATGGGGAAGGGGAGTGGATGGATATGGAGGTGGATATGTGTGAGTAGTTGATTGAGACGAAATTGGACATTCTTAAGGAGGAGGCTACACAGACGGATGTTGATACTGCAATATTTGTTATAGAGATGTAGATGTATATACTAGAGGACGAGGCGACGTATATGGTAGTGGATACGGTGGACTATGCAATGATAGGGTCATTCTAAGTACATTATGCAAACACTTGTTTGACATTTATAAAATTAGATAAATATTTTCTAATCTTCATTTGCATCTGATTTGGGAAATGATAAGGAAAATAAAGAGTCCTATAGACTTATAATGTTTCCTGAAGTGTCTTACTTAAGGGACTGGTACTTTGGTGAGTGAACTGACACGAACCTTTTGGTCAAGTAGTAAAGAAAATCATACTTTCCATATAGGATTTCTACAACAGGGAAAGTTTTGTTTTCTTTGCTACTTTTATCAATGGGTTGGCATTGGTACACTTAGCCGTGCATTATAAACTCAAGTGATTTACTTTAGGGATCAATCTGATGTGACGACCGCCCATGACCCCTGCACCGAATCTAGAGAAAGTGCGCTGTAAAGTGTGCCAGGCGACCATGGATGATTGTCAAGGTAAATTAAAGCAACAGAATCTATCGTATTACTCACGGCGCATGGACAAAATACAATAGAACATATGTATAGTGAAGCTTTACAGAACAAAATGCCATCATATAAAACTCCATAATAGTTGAATACAAACATCCAGATAGTCAATACATCAAGCCTCACTACATATCTCTCAGAGAATACAAAACAGCGGAATATCCAGAACATATAAGAAGATAATATGCAACCCTCTAGCTCATCTTCGATATCAGCATCGTGAGAAGAGAACAGCAACTGTCACCTGCTACCTAGTCTGCCCGTCCCAAAATGGACGAACAGCCCAAGGCAATAAGAATTAAAAACATAAAGCCTTGAGTCAGACAACAGTCTTAGTGAGCAGTAAATTAACTAACAACATACCAAAAGAGCATAAAGGGAAAAGGAATAGGAATACAACCCTCCCACTCCAACCTCATTCTACAGTGATAGCCCCCAGACACACACTAAGCAGAAGCAAGCATAGCAGAGCATACAATTTAAAGTAAAGCTACTATCACTCGAGTCAAGGGCGATGTTTTCCAAGTACCAAGGCCTAAATCAGATAAGCACCCAGAAAATACCGCTCTTGAGTCCGAATGACGATACAACCAAACATCCATGACTCCGGCTATCACTGTTATCATTGCTTCGATATCACCGTTAATTGAATGACCGGCACATTCTTTCAGCCGTCCGTCAAGGGCTAATGGAAACCCCGGTTCTAGACATAACTCCCGCACGTCGTCGCAACCCGTGCCTAGGACTATCGAATCTACCCAGAGTACTCCACCATCAACAGTTAGTCGTTGGGACTATCGAATCAGCCCAAACGTACTCTTGCTTAGAGCATGCTAGAACCTTCAACAACGATGCTATCCAAACCTCCTAGTCATCCTCCTCGACGACTATTCTCATATCCGTTCATTATCCTCAACTCGAATCATATCACCGAGTTATCAACATGCTTGGAAAGATCCCGTCTGGATTAGACCAAGTTTTCATCACATGATTGCCTCGCTTCATCACATCCTCGCGAAGCCTCATCTCAACATCACATCATCAAATCTATGCATAAGAGCTTCATCATCCCGCTACATATGCCACGAGCAGCTTTCCCAATTCAAGAGCCTTTCCCTTAGCTTTTGAATCGTCTTCAGTCTAAATCAAACCATCAAACATCTAATTCATAGCAATCAATCAAATCAAACATTAATCCAAACAATCAAGCATTCAAATAAGATCTAAGTAGACAATTATCACAATAATGGCATTTTCGTAATTAAAGAGTTGAAAGTCCAATAAGCATGAAAACATGAATTATATCCCTACATCTTGATGAATGAACTTGCATAGGTTAACATATGATAAAATGGATGTAACATCATCATGAACAATGGATCTATATGGATCTACACTTAGGATGAAGAAAATGCATGGAAATCACTATTTTAACACCAAAACGAGCCAACAATCCGATATACTCCTTTGGATCCGTGTGAGAGATAATCACCACTCACCAAATCACCTAAACAAACCCAAATCAATACGCTTCAGATCTGGACAGCGAAGGATCAAGCTTGATCTATCACGAATCCGCTTCAAACGAAGAAATCTCTCTTGAAAAGATGAAGATCTTCAATCTAAGCTCTTGAATCTTCAATCTTGATCTTCGATGTGGATGAAAGGAAGCACTAGATTAGAGTGGAGAAAAGAAGTGAAGAAGTGTAGAAGTCGAGCTCTCAAAATGGCAGCACTTCGTCGCTTCAAAATCCGGATCCCAAAAAGTGAGAACAACCCCCTCTATTTATAGCAGAAATCTCTCTAAGACGTAACTCGGCTATCTCCTAAGTCGTCCCCGACCTAAGCCTCTCCGACCTAAGCCTCTCCGACCTAAGCCTCTCCGACCTAACAGATATGCGCGCGCCTCAACTCCTACGACCTAACACTTCTGCGCATACGTCCTAACTATTAAGTCGACCTACGACTTAACCACTTAGCGCCTAACAACCTAACGACTTATTCTCCAGGCGCTTCAACGACCTAACAAGGTTACGACCTATGACTTAGCGACTTACCCATAGGTGCGACCTAGCAGTGCTACGACCTAACACACCAACGACCTAAAGCACTGCGCGACTTAACAATACTACGACATAACTTCTTAGTGACCTAACACATAAGTGTTTCCTCGCGACCTAACAACTACAGAAGTCCACGACCTAACTGCCTCCGACTCAGTTGGGTTGCGACCTAACAACTCACGCGACCTAACTATCTTAGGTCGCCTACGACCTAACTCAACACAGAACTAACGACCTAACTACGCTAACACTTAGGTCGGTCAATTCTATAGGTCGCTAACTCCTATAGGTCGCAAACTACTATAGGTCGCAAACTGCTTAACTCCTTAGGTCGTAAACTACTATAGGTCGCTAACCAACCTAACAACTTAACTCCCAAACTTAGGTCGCTCTACCTCCTAGGTCGCTCAACCAACCTAGACTGCCAAATGACCTAACCACTTCATCTTTAGGTCGCACACGACCTAAGCTAACCTACAACCTAGTTTTAGGTCGCTCCACCTCCCCAGGTCGCCGACTACGACCTAACATCCTAAGGTCACGACTCATCACCTAGGTCGCTCACGACCTAGGACTTAGAAAAATCTGCCTAAAAATCTGAAATGACTTGAAAATGCTAAATTCCAGATTTTGACGAACTTGTCGATCCGTAAAAAATACGGGTCGTTACATTCTCTCCCCCTTAGGAATTTCGTCCCCGAAATTCCAAGCAACAAAGCAATCAAAGACTATTCTGTACGCCTACCATCCATTGCAATCAACAAACCATGCATCCAATTCTAGCTTAGCGTACAGAATTCTAAGACTTAGAACAAGTTACAATATCGCGAGATGAGACGACACCTTAGGGCCATACCTTGAAGAGTTCAGGATGAGCTGCCTTCATCCTCTCTTCCACCTCCCACGTACAGTCGTTATCATCATCACTCCATTGTATCTTGAGCAACTTAACTACCTTTCTCCTAAGCTGTTTCGTGTCGGTTTCCACAACACGAAGTGGCTTACGAGGTCTTCTATCGACTGGATCAACTTCTAAATCTTCATAGCTATCAGCAGAAACCACTGTATTCGAGTCGTGCACATACTTCCGTAAATATGATACGTGAAAAACATTGTGCACACCCGACATCTTCTCCGGTAACTCCAATCTGTAGGCAAGCTTTCCAATTCGCTCGACGATCGGGAATGGTCCAACAAATCTCGGAGTCAATTTTCCTTTCTTCCCGAATCGAATAACATTCTTCAGAGGAGAAATCTTCACAAAAACCATATCTCCTACGTCGAATTCCAAATCCTTACGACGCTTATCGGCATAACTCTTCTGACGGTCTTGGGCTGCCTTCATTCGTTGCCGAATGATATCTATACAATCTGAAGTCTGTCGAATCATTTCTGGCCCAAGTATCAGCTTTTCTCCAGTTTCCAACCAACATGTCGGAGAGTTACACGGTCTTCCATACAATGCCTCATACGGTGCCATACCAATGCTTGACTGGTAAATGTTGTTGTATGCAAACTCCACCAAATGAAGGCGATCTTCCCATGATCCTCCGAAATCCAAAACACAAGCTCTGAGGAGATCTTCCAAAACTCGGTTGACTCTCTCGGTCTGACCATCTGTTTGAGGGTGATAAGCTGTACTCAAACACAACTCGGTTCCCAAAACTTCCTGGAAGCTCTTCCAAAATCCACTAGTGAACAATGGATCTCGATCGCTCACTATACTCTTAGGAATACCATGGAATCGAACTATCCACTTCACATACAACTCAGCCAACTTTGATGCAGTCCTAGTCGATCGAACAGGAATGAACCTCGCACTCTTGGTCAGACGATCTACAATGACCCAAATCCCTTCATTTCCCGTTCTTGTTCTAGGTAGTCCATCGATAAAATCCATCGATATCTGCTCCCACTTCCATGTAGGAACTTCTAATGGCTGAAGCAATCCACTTGGCTTCTTCTGTTTGGCTTTTACTAACTGGCAGTTCATACACTTGGAAATAAAATTTCCAACATCCTTCTTCATGCCTTCCCAGTAGTAGGTTCTCTTCATATCCCGATACATCTTATTTCCACCAGGATGAATTGTCAACTTCGAGTGATGACTTTCCTTCAAAACTTCACTCCTCAATTCAGCTATATCGGGAACAACTAGTCGTCCTTGCTTCCGAAGCCAACCCTCTCGATCGACCTCGAATCCTTTATCCTTTTCTGGATCCAATCCAGATTACAATTCACGGATAATCTTGACAAGCTTATCGTCTCGCTTTTGGCTCTCGCCAATCCTTTCCACAAGAGAAGGTCTTATCGATAGGTTTGCCAACATATCAGGTTCCAATTCACATCTAGGCCTGAAGTCAAATCCAGCTAAATACTCGAGACTCTTCCATTCTGAAAACATGGCTCCCAATCCTGCATGTCTTCGACTTAACGCATCTGCCACTGCGTTACCTTTTCCCGGAGTATAAGCTATACCAAAATCATATGATGCCAAAAACTCTAGCCAACGTTGCTGCCGAAGATTCAAATCCTTCTGGGAGAAAAGATACTTCAACGACTTGTGATCCGTAAACAACTCGAATCGAACTCCCAACAGATAATGTCTCCACATCTTCAAAGCAAATACAATTGCCGCTAACTCCAAATCATGAGTTGGGTAATTTCTTTCATGCGGCTTCAGTTGTCGACTGGCATACGCAACAACTTTATCCTTCTGCATCAGCACTGCTCCAAGTCCAGTACCACATGCGTCGGTGTAAACCACCATCTCATCATTCCCACTTGGAATAGTCAAAACAAGAGCACTTGTCAATCTCTCTTTCAGGATTCCGAAAGCTTGCTCACACTTAGCATCCCAACTGAACACTTGGTTCTTTTTCATCAATCCTGTTAACGGTGCAGCTACCTTGGAGAAGTTTTTGATAAACCGTCGATAATATCCTGCTAATCCAAGAAAACTTCTCACATCAGATGCATTCTTAGGTCTAACCCAATCCTGGATTGCTGCCACCTTAGCGGGATCAACCGCTATCCCACTTCCAGAAATAACATGGCCTAAGAACCTCACTTCACTCTTCCAGAAGTGACACTTTGAAAACTTAGCCTTCAGCTGATGTTTCCGCAAGATTTCCAAAACAATACACAAGTGCGTCTTGTGCTCTTCTTCCGTTCTAGAATAAATCAGAATATCATCCACGAACACAAGTACGAACTTGTTCAACTGATCTCTGAACACTCTATTCATAAGATCCACAAAATATGCTGGCGCGTTAGTCAATCCAAACGGCATTACCAGCCACTCAAAGAAACCAGATGGTGTCCGAAAAGCAGTCTTCGGCATACTATCCTTAGCTACTCTCAACTGGTGAAATCCCGTTGCCAAATCCATCTGAGAAAACACCTTAGCTTCGTGAAGCTGATCAAACAAGTCATCTATCCTCGGCAATGGATACTTGTTCTTCTTAGTCACCTTATTCAGCTCACGATAATCCACACACAATCTCAATGATCCATCTGCCTTGGTTGCGAACACAACTGGTGCACCCCATTCGGACACACTACGCCGAATGAATCCTTTCTGCAAAAGATCATCAACTTACACCCTCAACTCCTGCTGTTCCCTAGGCGCCATCCGCCTAAGAGGCATCACAACAGGTCTGGCTCCTTCAACTAGATCTATACGAAACTCGATCTCTCTATGCGGCGGCAACCCTTTGACTTCGTCAAAGACATCCTCGAATCCATTTGCGATTGGCACTAAAGACAGTCCATCCCATAGAACAACTAGCGAATACATGAAGCTCATGAAGACGCCTTCCTCATGCTTACATCGTATCACAATCTTTCGCCCCTCCACATTCTCGACTGTCACCTCCAGCCTCTCACAATCAACCTTAGCCGCATACTTCCTAAGCCAGTCCATACCCAAAATAATTCCGAACCCCGCAAAGTTCAGAACAAAACAATCACAAACAAAAGAGCAACCATGACTCGACACAATCAGACCACAGCATAACATACACAAACAAGACGAACCCCCAACTGGATTAGTCACAACCAATGGCCTATCAACAATATCCGGTTCCAAACCTAACCGGCCTACAAGTTCATTACAAACAAACGAATGCGACGCTCCAGTATCAAACAGAACTCTAACTGGAACACCACATAGGAAAAGAGTACCTTGAACAACCACACTCTTTCCCTTCTCTTCAGCAGTAGGAGCTTTCGAAGACGACGGAACAGCTCCCAAAGCATAGGCTTGCACAATCTGCTTGTCCTTCCTCGGTTCTAGACAATTCTTCCTGATGTGCCCTGGCTTGTCACAGTTGTGACACTTCATTGGCACCTTCGGATTCTTACAATCCTTAGAGAAATGGCCCTTCTGCTGACAGTTGTAGCAAGTCACCTCGCCTTTCGGCTTCTTCTGGCCATCCTTACCCTTCTGCTGCTGCTGCTTCCTCTTCTGGTTTCCACCCTGCTGTGGTTTAGACTCTCCCCTGGTAACAGCAACAACAGGTCCTTCCTTAGGAAACAGACTCTCATGCCTAAGAGCTTTCTCCACAAGCTTCTCAAATGAATCGTCCAAATGATCCACCAACTATCTCCCAAGATAACTGTCCAAGCCTGTCACAAACTTCTCATTCTTCTGATAAGCAGACTCAATATAAGACCGGGCATACTTGGACAACGCTTCAAACTCAGAAACATGCTCAAGAACAGATCTTCCACCCTGCTTGAGCTCCACAAACCTCTTGAACAGAACAGACTTCTGAGCTGTAGAAATGAACTTAGCTTCAAATCTAGCTTGGAATTGCTCCCAAGTAATCTCTTCCTCCGCAGTATTGATGGTAATAGTGTTCCACCAATCAGAGGCTCTCCCTTGAAGCTGCCTTGATGCCAACTTCCTCTTAGTTGCATCATCAATTCCCAAATCACCAAAGATCCTTCTACAAGCATCTATCCATCTCTGGACTTCGATAGTTGATTCTGTTCCCAAGAAAACCTTTCCTCCAAGAGAAGTATAATCCTTGCACAACTTAGCAAAATCCACTGGTTTCAGAGTTTGGACATGAACTCCAACATCTACTGCTGCCCCTGGAACTGGTATCCTTCTCATGATCGAAGTCATCATAGCTTCAAACATGGCTGCATAATCAGCAGTCTCTTCAGTAGCATGGCCTTCCCTAGCAGCTGGTCTCCCTCTTCGACTCATTCTCAATATCAATAAAAAGGAATGATTAGAACATCTAGAGAAACAACTGCATAAAGGACTCAAACTCAACTAAACTACTATATTATATATAGTATTCATCCATCAAAATACAATTACGTCTCTCATACGTAGTTACGACGGCGAGCGTTGGGTAAAATCGATTAACCAATGCTCTGATACCAAATGTGACGACCGCCCATGACCCCTGCACCGAATCTAGAGAAAGTGCGCTGTAAAGTGTGCCAGGCGACCATGGATGATTGTCAAGGTAAATTAAAGCAACAGAATCTATCGTATTACTCACGGCGCATGGACAAAATACAATAGAACATATGTATAGTGAAGCTTTACAGAACAAAATGCCATCATATAAAACTCCATAATAGTTGAATACAAACATCCAGATAGTCAATACATCAAGCCTCACTACATATCTCTCAGAGAATACAAAACAGCGGAATATCCAGAACATATAAGAAGATAATATGCAACCCTCTAGCTCGTCTTCGATATCAGCATCGTGAGAAGAGAACATCAACTATCACCTGCTACCTAGTCTGCCCGTCCCAAAATGGACGAACAACCCAAGGCAATAAGAATTAAAAACATAAAGCCTTGAGTCAAACAACAGTCTTAGTGAGCAGTAAATTAACTAACAACATACCAAAAGAGCATAAAGGGAAAAGGAATAGGAATACAACCCTCCCACTCCAACCTCATTCTACAGTGATAGCCCCCAGACACACACTAAGCAGAAGCAAGCATAGCAGAGCATACAATTTAAAGTAAAGCTACTATCACTCGAGTCAAGGGCGATGTTTTCCAAGTACCAAGGCCTAAATCAGATAAGCACCCAGAAAATACCGCTCTTGAGTCCGAATGACGATACAACCAAACATCCATGACTCTGGCTATCACTGTTATCATTGCTTCGATATCACCGTTAATTGAATGACCGGCACATTCTTTCAGCCGTCCGTCAAGGGCTAATGGAAACCCCGGTTCTAGACATAACTCCCGCACGTCGTCGCAACCCGTGCCTAGGACTATCGAATCTGCCCAGAGTACTCGACCATCAACAGTTAGTCGTTGGGACTATCGAATCTGCCCAAATGTACTCTTGCTTAGAGCATGCTAGAACCTTCAACAACGATGCTATCCAAACCTCCTAGTCATCCTCCTCGATGACTATTCTCATATCCGTTCATTATCCTCAACTCGAATCATATCACCGAGTTATCAACATGCTTGGAATGATCCCGTCTGGATTAGACCAAGTTTTCATCACATGATTGCCTCGCTTCATCACATCCTCGCGAAGCCTCATCTCAACATCACATTATCAAATCTATGCATAAGAGCTTCATCATCCCGCTACATATGCCACGAGCAGCTTTCCCAATTCAAGAGCCTTTCCCTTAGCTTTTGAATCGTCTTCGGTCTAAATCAAACCATCAATCATCAATTCATAGCAATCAATCAAATCAAACATTAATCCAAACAATCAAGCATTCAAATAAGATCTAAGTAGACAATTATCACAATAATGGCATTTTCGTAATTAAAGAGTTGAAGTCCAATAAGCATGAAAACATGAATTATATCCCTACAACTTGATGAATGAACTTGCATAGGTTAACATATGATAAAATGGATGTAACATCATCATGAACAATGGATCTATATGGATCTACACTTAGGATGAAGAAAATGCATGGAAATCACTATTTTAACACCAAAACGAGCCAACAATCCGATATACTCCTTTGGATCCGTGTGAGAGATAATCACCACTCACCAAATCACTTAAACAAACCCAAATCAATATGCTTCAGATCTGGACAGCGAAGGATCAAGCTTGATATATCACGAATCCGCTTCAAACGAAGAAATCTCTCTTGAAAAGATGAAGATCTTCAATCTAAGCTCTTGAATCTTCAATCTTGATCTTCGATGTGGATGAAAGGAAGCACTAGATTAGAGTGGAGAAAAGAAGTGAAGAAGTGTAGAAGTCGAGCTCTCAAAATGGCAGCACTTCGTCGCTTCAAAATCCGGATCCCAAAAAGTGAGAACAACCCCCTCTATTTATAGCAGAAATCTCTCTAAGACGTAACTCGGCTATCTCCTAAGTCGTCCCCGACCTAAGCCTCTCCGACCTAAGCCTCTCCGACCTAACAGATATGCGCGTGCCTCAACTCCTACGACCTAACACTTCTGCGCATACGACCTAACTATTAAGTCGACCTACGACTTAACCACTTAGCGCCTAACAACCTAACGACTTATTCTCCAGGCGCTTCAACGACCTAACAAGGTTACGACCTATGACTTAGCGACTTACCCATAGGTGCGACCTAGCAGTGCTACGACCTAACACACCAACGACCTAAAGCACTGCGCGACTTAATAATACCACGACATAACTTCTCAGCGACCTAACACATAAGTGTTTCCTCGCGACCTAACAACTACAGAAGTCCACGACCTAACTGCCTCCGACTCAGTTGGGTTGCGACCTAACAACTCACGCGACCTAACTATCTTAGGTCGCCTACGACCTAACTCAACACAGAACTAACGACCTAACTACGCTAACACTTAGGTCGGTCAATTCTATAGGTCGCTAACTCCTATAGGTCGCAAACTACTATAGGTCGCAAACTGCTTAACTCCTTAGGTCGCAAACTACTATAGGTCGCTAACCAACCTAACAACTTAACTCCCAAACTTAGGTCGCTCTACCTCCTAGGTCGCTCAACCAACCTAGACTGCCAAACGACCTAACCACTTCATCTTTAGGTCGCACACGACCTAAGCTAACCTACAACCTAGTTTTAGGTCGCTCCACCTCCCCAGGTCGCCGACTACGACCTAACTTCCTAAGGTCACGACTCATCACCTAGGTCGCTCACGACCTAGGACTTAGAAAAATCTGCCTAAAAATCTGAAATGACTTGAAAATGCTAAATTCCAGATTTTGACGAACTTGTCGATCCGTAAAAAATACGGGTCGTTACATCTGAGCTTCCAGAACTCTTTATTTTCTATCATTTTCAAGATCAAATGTAATAAAGATTAAAAATACGTATGGAAGATTCTAAAACTTGGATATGTGTTTGTTACCTAAGCATAATTAGCATGAATCCAACATTGGACAATTCATTGTGTTCACTTCTATATATATTACCTCCTCATCAACCATATAAATTCTATCTCCATATCAATTATCATTATATAAACCTCAATCACCAAAACCTCAGACTCTCAATGTCCAAATCTATCTCAATCATTTCCTCCAACATACCCACCTACATATTCATTCACTCTCCCTCCTCCATATAGTCCAATATCCCATCTCCTCTCCATACACCATATCAAATCCATCTCCAGGACCACCTCCACAATATCCACCTCCATTTCAATTTCTCCCCTATAAATATCCAACATCATATCCATCCACATCCCCAACTCAATATGGTCAACATATCTATCTCCTTCCTTGACACCATATCCACAACATGTGCAATATAACAACTTTATTATTTTAATTGATATATTACCTCATCATAAACCTAGATATATTTCCCTTAAAATTAGTAATATAACTCATAATTTCAATATTATGATTAACCGTACTAATTTATTAAAGTTTTAGCCAATTATCGTATGTTTTAGCCAACCATTAACTAATTATTATAACATTGTTGGATGCAATAATGTGATTGACTAACAAAATGTTATATGAAAACTTATACTTGAAATGATAGCTAAAATCATTTATTTACTACACACACAAACAGGGAATCAACAAGCTAACTAAATTATTAAAATATTACTAAACATATTCTTTAATAATTCTAAACTTCCTTAGTTATTTATCCTAACATCTATCTTGGTGATGCTCGGTAAATTTGTGCTTATGTATTTGCAAAATATGGTTTAACTATTATCCGTCTATTTGGATAATCATTTGAAATTTGTTGTGCATGGAAAATTAATATTCAATTTAATAATTCTTATTTTCCGCATATGAATTTCTTAAATGAGTACAATTGGATATCTCAAATGAACCAAAAGTCCATTCACTAAAAATCAAGCCAACATAAAAGAGAAAAAAATATACTATGTACATAGAGGGGCACTATATGTGTATCTAAGTATATTTGAGATTTTAACCACATTGTGAAGTTTTATGCATGGTTAAAAAATTTGGTGGTAAACTAAGGAAGCTAAATATATGTGAATTGTTTTGAATATTATTTCATTAACTCACCAAATATATTAGAAATGTATCTTAGACCTATTATTTTCGAGTCATATCATATAGGAAGAAAAACATCAAATAAACTTCCTTGCTTCAAAATTTATACTTGCAGAATAAATGGTGGAGTACTATCTAATATGTGTTGTATAAGTTGTGTAACTCTGATGTATATGATACTATGTAATATTTTATATGATATATTATATTTCATTCGTTCCGCTGTGAGTTTCTGATGTTGTTGTTCTTTCTTCTTTCTTTCTTTTCTTTTTCTATCCCTTTCTTTCTTAATTAACGATGCGACTTTCTGTGGAGAAAAAGTCGGGTTGTTACAGTTGGTATATTTTTTGCAATTGACGTAAAATTCATCATTATACTACTTTTTGTTTCATATGCAATAAGGCAAAAAAAAAATTATTATAGTCACACATCATGCAATGATAAGAACTGTCTATTATACCAACAAACAAAAGAAAAAATATTTGGTAAAACTCAATAACCATATGTATACCATCACGTAATAGCAATAAAAAGTGATTATCGATTCAAATGATAACATATGGTGATCGTCTATGAATTGGCAGGTCTATAACAATAATAATCAAGTCATGAACATGTAATAGGCGTTATAACTTAATGTCCAATGTAGTATGTTATTCTTTCATAATTTCTGACAGGCAAATTCAATTTATACACCAAAATCACTTAACATACACCATTATTTTGTTAAGGAAATCTATGACTAAGTTACTCTCCTTATTAGCGGCAATTTTTAGTCTTTTTCTTATAATCCATCACAAAAAATAATGATATGACCAAATCTATTTATATATTTAAACTAGATTAAGCAATAAAACAACATTTTTAGATAAATGAAATCATCATTCAAGAATAAGTCTCGCATGCAAAGTTTCTTAAACATTGGTCATAAAATTATGTTGCTTAAGTAATAAATCTTGTTTATATATAAATCATGTCTTACCAAAAACAAATAATGTAAATCCAACAAAAAAGTCAATTATACTATATAGATCTCATGTCCAACAAAATTAAATAACAAATTTCTTCTATTTGGACATTTTAAAATATTGTTCGTGCAAAAAATCTTTATTTAAAATAACAAATCTCATTTATATAAAAAAAATCAAACTATCTAAAAAGGATACATAAGTACTCACCTCAAATGAAGAATAACCGAGCCATTTTTTGATTAAATGAAGAATAGCATTTTTCCTTCCATCACTAACCAAATCCCTTCAAAATATCTAGTTGTATACATTATTGAATGAAAACCTAGCCTCATTTTTTTCATTGAATTACCGCTTCTGCTTATAGATCTAACATTGTAATGACTAAACCGATAATCTCACTTGTTTTAGTATGAGTACCAATAAGAATATAATATTATAGGGAATAAACCTCCTTTTCATTTTCTAACTAAAACTTTTTAACTTTGCAATAGTTAAACAAGAGGTGGAAGCTATGAATAGACTGAGGTTTTGATGAAGGTCTCAAAGTGATAAGAAATAATAATATATAGGGATAAGATGGTAGAGGGTGAGAAGAAATTATGCCGTGGCCCCAAAAGTTGACTTTCTCTCTCCTCAACCTTCTTAATTTATTTTCGAGTGCCCCCGTAAGGGGAAGGGCAAAGTAAATTTAAATTTATCATGTAAAAAGGGTAACATATGAACATGTTTTTAACTTGTTCCAAAGTTTTCTTTTAAAAGAAGAGAACCGAATTCCAGTACCTACGTGAAATTAATCTCCAAAAATAAAAAGATTAATTTCTCTCTATGTCAATAAATGCGCGTTATTAATTGCTAATAAATATAATTAGTTTCTAGTAATATATGAAACTAATATACAAACAAATTATACATATAAATTCAACAATCAAGTTGAATTTATATGTATAATTTGTTTGTATATTAGTTTCATATACTACTAGAAACTAATCAATGAATTCACTTTTAGTTGCTAATAAACATAATTAGTTTTGCATAATATATGGAAATAAATACAAAAAGATTTATATGTATAATTTGTTTGTATATTAGTTTCATATATTACTAGAAACTAATCGATGAATTCACTTTTAGTTGCTTATAAACATAATAAGTTTTGCATAATATATGGAAATAAATATGAAAAGATTATAAAAATATATATATATATATAAACTCAACTATCATATTACAAGGAGTATATTCATCTTATTGTATACATACCTAGATAATTTGTTTGTCCGCAATTTATATATTTTAACTTTTCGCAAAGTTACCAAATTTATATTTTTTTACATTAGACTAGTTGCATATATGTTTGTGTGTATGTATATATTTTCACTATACAATTTAGTCTACCTTTTCTCCTTATCTTTCTGACAGGAAAAATAAAATATTATTATTTTGCACAACTTAACCGTATTATAGTGGTCATACCACTTTTACAACAATCATTTCATAGGTGATGTGAAGGCACCTCAGCGGCTGCACAACTTTGTTTAAAACACATGCTTACATTGCTGGATGATTTCCAACACTATTATAAACACAATGAAATGTGTTAATACATAATGACATCTGTTAATACACAATGACATACAAGGGACACTCCCCATAATCTCGATCGAAAAGATCACTATACATTGAATGAAAAACCGAGCTTGCTTTCACAAGTAGATCATTTAGTATTCCTATTACAACCAAAATATTCCCCAAATGTGCAAAGGCAACGTGTCACAAAAAGGAAATGTTCCAATTGAAAACATGTAGCATAAGCTGACCAAGGCTTCAAAAGGCACAAGTAGGAACTAACAAGTCACCAAGCAACCATTTACCCATACTGGCCACAATCCTCCACTTTGCATGTTTGCAAATACGCTCACAACATAAGGCATCATCACTTGTGGCTTATATCCACATGGATAGTTAAATATATTTCTCTAAATGGACACATACCTTCATGTAAGTTTCCAAAAGAAGGTAAAAATGTTTTGTTGGACCGATGACCACTCTAATTCAACTGAACTCTCTAAACAAACTATGGTAAACGAGTATATACTTTCAAAATTAGAACATTGTCAATCAATAATTGGAGTTGTATATCTCAAATAAATATCTACTCAACCATAACACCTAGTATAACGAAGTCTTAGTTCAAACCGATCATCTCAAAAAAATCTACGCAACGGTTATGAATACAAAACCTAATAAAACTTTCAATCAAAATCTATCATAGTTGATTTAATATTCATTGTGTAGAATTTATGGGTTGTTACATTCTTCCCCCATAAAAGAGTTGCTTCCATGCAATTTACCTAAAGAACAGACGATCAACCTAGTACACAAAATATCATACTTTGTCATATTCTTGAGCATCCGACCGATGCACAAAGTACAAAAGAATATACCAATTATAGGCTTTTGATTTTAACAGTACCAAAGAACCATTATACGACACAACCATCTATATTAAATTAAGCTAGTTCGTATTCACAACATGAAAAAAAACTATTCTTGCATGCATACTAAGTGCATTTCTATCATTAACCAAATCTATAACATTTCTAACAATATCATTCTACCGATTATATAAAATGGATATGCATGAAATATTAGCTTTCCCCAATACCGGCAATGTGTTTTAAAAAACACACCCTACTAAAATAAACAACTTAATATGCGTGAAATATTAGCATACCCAGCTCTTGCTAATGTACTTTACAATATTTACACACCATCAAGCTTATTTATAAAGTTCTTTGTATCGATGTTTATTCAAAACAACCATCAACTTCTAGTCTACTCTATATGTACACATGTTTATATCATTCCCAGCATATACATCACATCCACTTATACCAGTCCTTTGTAGTTTTTGTTCAACGTTTTTTCAACACAAACATTTAAACTACTAATTTGGTTATCTTATTAAACATTCAAATGTCTAGTTTTATAAATTTTAAATTACAAATTTTTTGGGTTTTATTATACACTTCAAAACATCTATCTAGTTATATATTTCAACTTTCCATCATTTTACAAACATGTACGTGCATCCATTTAGTTATCAGTTCTATTTACATCCCAAGATGTGTTATTCAAGCATAACATACACTTTCATATTTAGTATGTTCTCTCCTTGCTATACTCTTACACAGTTCATAGTAAATACATAATTATAATATTATTTCTTTCCTTTTTATATTCTATTCCTCTTATCATTCCTTGCCCCTTTATTATGATGTATGTTTGGTTGTAATGACCAATTTTACTTCCTAATAATCTCAATACACATCTTAAGTTTTTGCGTCTACCACATCATCTATATTTTTTATTAAGGCCACATACTTAACTTAAGACATCATCAATGAATTAAAAACATATTCGTCCTTCGATATCTTATTTAACAATTCTTGTATACTTATATAAAAATAACATCTTATGAACCACTACATACTTTAAATTATATATAAGGTAAAAAATCATTAACAACCCTTTATAGTTCAATAGAATATATACAGTCAGTCGTGTAAAATATTTATAATTAAACTTAAGATTTTATTTACTAACTTATTCAACTTGGGAAAATTAATGGTAATTTTTTTATTCCTTTGAGTGTAAAATTTCGATTTACTAACATATACGTTATTGTAGTTTTGGGAAAGTGACATTCCAGACGTCAAATTTACTTATTACTTCAATTTATAAATTCATTGGGGAAATGTCATGTTAGTGTAAAATTTCAAACTTGTGATTTTATATATGTCATGAATCTTCATATTAGTTACTCATATTTAATTACCTTTTTAGCGAAAACTTTAAAACATTTCCAATTAAATAACTAGCCAAATTCTTTAATAATTTATTTTTCATAAGTGAATATCAATTTTTATACTCTTTAGTAGTATAACTAAATACCCACCCATATACTTTGCTCGATCAATGGAGAGCGTACGATGAATTTTTAATTTTTTGTTAATATACCTTAAATTAAGAAACATGAATACTTTACAAATGTTGGGTAAGTTTTTTGCTACCGACGTCATCTTAAATTCGACCTCTTATTTATTCTTGTTTGTAATGATCAAGAAATTCAAACACTTTATCTTCGAATATTGAAGCTTCTGAAATTTATTTAAGTGTTATAAATATGATTTTATATCTATGATAGACATTATTTAATTAATTAATAATGAGAAGAAACTTATTTTTGAATATTGTTTACAAAGATATATTCTTTGATGAAAATTCAATAATATGACCAAAAATCAGTTTATCGGTAAACAGCTTTTTGATCGATATATGTTAATCTAATTCATGAGCACTTATCCAATGATCAAATAAATACATTAGCGAATAATTAACACATAGACACCTCGTAATAAAGCATGGAACATCCTAAAGGCATCTATTAGAATAAGAGATACCATCATGACAAGGGTATAAGTGTAATTAGCATAAAGCATGTATGATGTAAAGGAGAAGTGACGAGAGGTGAGTCCTCTATGGTACAATGGTGGAGGGGGGTAAGAGCAAGGCTAAGCAACACCATTCTTGTGCCTATTTAAGGAGAGGCATACCATAGATAATAAATCACATATTCACAAAGAAAATAGAAGTTATTTTCATGACTTCTTCTCTAATCTCCTAAAGAAAATAATTGCAAATCTTAGTCAAATAAACTCAAATTTGGAATAAAGCCTTAATGGGATATTATAACACCATCCACCTAGTTATAGGTTGAAAAATTTAAGCACATCTCCTCCTATTCTAAAAGGCGATGAGCAATTAAGTGCGAGGGAAGGCAAAAGGTAAGTGAAACAAGGAGTAGGAAGGAAGAAGAAGGTGGTTGCAAGGTTGGGTTTGGTCTTGTTTGCTTGGATCTTCATTGTTTGTGAGGTAAAAGAAGAGTTAACCCCCCTTTTTGAATAGAAAATATAACCCATATTGTTTGGGCTGAATTGTGTTTATGTTGTTGAATTGTTATTGACATTGTTAAAAACATTAGTTTGATTCTTGTTTTGAAAACAAGATGCATATGTGATCCAACATATGGACTTGGAATGGACATGAACCAACATATATGACTTGTGACAAGAGCCTGGAAGAAAGCACATGGGTAATAGATGGACTTTGGCTTAGATCAGACTCGGATTTGAACGTGCACTTATAGCGATAGTTGTTATGGATGCACTTGTGAATTGCCTTGTTTTTGGCGATTTCTAGGTAACTTTGTAGAGAGATCCATAGCGGTTTCACACCATATTTATAATATTTTACCTGTGTTTTTTTGCTATAAATAGCTTGGATGGGAAAAAGTTAAGTAAAATCTGAAAATTTGGCCAAAACTTCACTTGTGCAAAACCGTCCAATTTAGCCATGTTTTTAGACTTACGGGATGGAAAACATACTTAAATTTAATTATTTTGTTTCATTCTTTTTACAAGTGTTTTTTAGCTCATATTAAAGTATTTCAAAAGCGGTTTGAGATGTTTATGAATTTTTAAGAAGTAGTTAATAATTTCCAAAACAGGATTTTACAATAAAAACTTGTTTTTCTATGTTTTTAAGGAAACTATAAACTTATTATTTTTCAGTAATACTTTGACTAAATATTTTAATACCTCTTATAAATATTATAATTTTTTAAAAAAGCATTTTTAAATATATATATATAGTTTTTAAAAATTGCGTCGGCTGTTTTATATCTTTTGACTTGTTTATTACATATAAAGTTTTGGTAAATAAATTACTATACACACACACGCACATATATATATATTATATCAATTTATAGGGGTTTTAAAAGTATAAACAAAAGTTTTAGAAAGGGGTTAGTAATTGCTTAATGGCCAATTAGTTAATTGTTTAATTACTTGTTTGAAAAGTAATTTACTATGTTTAACGCTAAAAGCCGATGAAGAAGGCTTATCTACTTCTGAAAGTTAAGATTGATGTTCGAGTAGTGATATGAGCAATAGAGCTTTGACCTATTGGCTTCCCACTTGGCTGAGGAATAGTTATGTTAGAAACGTGATAATCTAGGTGATTTCTTACTTGTTTATGGAAATCAGTAATTAGCTATGCTTTACACTATAAGCCAACGACGTAGACTTATCTATTTGTGAGATTCAAGAATGAAGTGCATAGCTAAGGCTTTAATAAAACCAATGCTCTAACTTATTTGGCTTCATTCTTAAGCAAGGAATAGTTAATTTGGAATGTTGGAAACACGTTAAGTATATGAAAATTGATTTCTATAAGAAATTGCTTTTGATTAGATAGTCGATTAAGCGACCATCAAACTAGACAAAATATGACTTAAGAAGTTGTCCAAAGGCTTCGCGATTTCATACCAATGAGAACCCTCGAGGAGGAGTATTGGTTAAAAACGTCTCTAGCTTTCACTTACTTGTTAGAGAGCTAGAATTGAGTTAACCGAAAATTCATCATAGGTTTTGGAGAGTTCGGTAAGTGGGAAGAGTGTACTTATATGAGATGACAAAAACCCGTAATCAACTCAAAACCATACACGCAATCAATGTTGTTGAAGCAGTTGTGAAGTGAAATGATATAGAGTTGAACTATCTATCCAAAGATTAAGTCCAAGGGAGAAGTCGGCATTAACATTTCAAACGATGCTATAATTCAAGACTGTCTATCTCGAGGAGTATTCCAAGAGGGAGAACAACGTTAGCATGCATCATAGGACTTATGCGTGGAACCTATGTGGATGATCGAGATGCTCGAATCCATGTATTGACTTGTGATCTGTTGGAGATGAAGGAATCCAATTGGGGATACATATGCTATTCGAGTAGTGAAGACTATAATGACATAAAATTTCACTACTTTAATTTAGGAATATTTAATTAATTATAAATATTCAAATAATGGATTTTACAATTAAAATAAAACTCTTAAAAATAATAAATAATAATGGTGAGGTAGCTTTTAACATTTGTATACAAAAATATATAGTTCGAAGAAAAATAAAAAATGTGATGGGAATTCGTTTTCCAAATTTTTGACTTTTTGTGGACTAAAAGTTGTCGAAAACATTTTGAATGCTAATGATAACATGTGTACATTTATTTACAAATAAGTTAGTTTATATTATGGTATACACATATATACATACAAATATACTAAAGTTAGTATATAAATTGATGTGACATTTTATGAAAATAAGAATTCATACTTAAAGTTTAAAAAAGAAAAGTGCATGTCGTGTCATCAAAAACATGTTGGAACAAGGAGAAAGGAGGGGTATAAGCTTGTAGGCTGAGGTACATGAAGGTAAGGTGGCATGGTGATGTGGCAAGAGGAGGTGGAGTGTAAAGGGACAAGGGTGTTTAGGTAATTTACGTTTTCTTTGCTTATAAATAATTCTCTAATTTCTCCAATTTTTCCTCCTTTTCCTTCTGCCATATCTTTCTTATTTCTTAATCACATGGAGCTTTTCATTTTCTAAAACTGTGTTATATTTCAGTAGCTACAACTTTCATTTGTATCACTTCTTCAAATTTTGAGTATAATCATGGCCAAATATCAATTTTTTAACAGCATTTTCGGACCTAGATTTTCAAGTCCGAAAATATGTCTCCTTATTGGACCATATCTCCCAAAAAAGTGATCCAAATTGGGTGATTCTTCTTTTATAATTAAGGAGAAAAGAATCTACAAGAACTTTTCTTTTGACAACTTTCCCAATTTTCGTGACCTACTTGTTAAAAAATCAGTTAGAAGGAGACCCATTTTTTGATTTGATTTTGTAAATTCGATGATGATCCGAAGTCCCTCCACCTTTCAAGGCCGACGTTATGGCTGTTCGATTACAACCAAGGGCTGATCAAATTTTCCGCTTTCTAGGAAGGGGTATGGCATGTCTTGAGTAGCAAAGGTGCAATGCGTTTTGGCCTCCCCTACATTTTATCTAGAGGTTTACGGATTCGGTGGTTAGACCCCTACCCTTTCATAGTTGGAATCAATTCTCCAATAAGTGCCTTCGGACTTGATTGCATACATATTATGCTGGAATTTAATAATGTAACAATTTCAGCTATGATTAATATGTATTTGTATTCTAGACAATATCATAATAACATTGTATTTTATATAAAAATGTTTTGGTGGTCGTATGGTAAAAACCCATCCTTGTTTATATGTGGCATGGTCTTTTGAGATAACTTTGAGTTTAAAGAATTTTATAAGTTATAACAAAAAAATTCCTTATGATTTGAGTTTCTGACGCTGGTTT
The DNA here is from genome assembly GCA_030737815.1 of Allium fistulosum. Lineage (NCBI taxonomy): Eukaryota > Viridiplantae > Streptophyta > Magnoliopsida > Asparagales > Amaryllidaceae > Allium > Allium fistulosum. The sequence goes on along the minus strand of CM060907.1, from coordinate 413,295,544 downwards.
TACCAGACTAATCCGGGTGTTATTTTCATATAATGCTCGGTTCCGAGCATGTTTTCCCAGATTTAGCTGGACACTTTGGAGCTTTCAGAAGACGAGCTGGATTCTCCAAGACATACTCACGTGTCTTATATTCTTCCGCTGTTAGTTGTCAGTGATGTTTGTTTTTTGCATATGTATCAGTAATTGTAAGGACAGGCTGTTATAAATGTCCAGGTTTATAACAGGTTAGGTGTCTCTGATGTTGTATATAAATAAAGATGATTTCTTTTATTGTAAAGACTTATCCGTGTTATATATTGCTCTTCACGTTTTGTGAGATTTTGTTATTTATTTTTATTTCTTCACCCCAGATGAACTATCTTTCGGACACTTAAATGATCGACACACGAATACCGAGGATGTATTAAGTGTCGTCTTTAGGTGTAAGAAAGAACGGTCATTACACTTTGTAACGACCCTGAATTTTTGACATTTTTAAAATGAATATTTAATTGAGTTTAAATATTCGAATGATAATTTAATTTGAAATTCAAATATCAGAATGAATTTGGCGATTAAATTAGTGAATTTAACTATTGAACCTGGGTAAAAAAATTGGAATCTTCAGTTTTAAGCTGATTAAAAATAATTTGAAGGCTTAGGAAATTTATATTGAGTATACTGAAGATAATGGAAGCTTTAGAATTGAATTTGAAATTCGTTTGTTCAGTTTTGAAATTATATCGTTCGAATCGATATCTAAAAATAGTCATTTTTCACATAATCTCGGAATTCGACGAAACTAGTTCTATTGGATCCGGAATATTGAATTATTACCGGGTTTCAAATTTCGTATTTTTCGGACTTACCGTGTGAGCGTACGTTAGGAAAACGCGTTGAAGTTTAAACTGAATTCGATTTGAATTTAAACTTTTAAAATTGGTCAACATCAGCCACCCTAGATATGTATTTAGCAGACCTATTCCCTGAACATCGCATACCCTTGTCTCCCCTTCTTTTCCTTTTATCACGCAAGAAGAAACAAAATCATTTCGTTCAAATTAAAACTCGTTCGCAAATTTAAAACAATGGCCGAGTTTCCCATTCGAAATCAATTCGAAGACTTTCTCGTTCGAGATAAAATCATGGCCGAAGCCTTCCAGAAAAAAAAAAATATAATAACGAAATCGATTCGTTCCCAAATAAAACAGTGGCAAGTCTGGTGGTCTCGATCTCGTCAGGGGATGGCTTCGACTTCGGATTAGGGGTCGTGACGAGCTAGGGGGGAGCCGTTGGCGGTTTCGCGGAGGCGCAGTTGAAGTTCGAGCGATCGAAGCTCAGTGCCAGGGTTGCTCGACGCGTCGACTACAGAGGAGGGTTGCGTGGGTTCTCGAGCCAGCAAGATGGCGGCATGTTGTTCGATGGCGAGTGTGGAAAGCAGGCGAACCACATGATGGCGGCGATGGGGCCGGCAAAGCAATGAACTCGGGAAGAAGCTCTCGCGATTCGGTGTACTAGCGCAGTCACATTGTCAAGTGAATTCGACAGAGAGGCCTGGGTTCGTTCGAGTTGTCAGTGAGGTAATCATTGGGTTTATTTTTGTTTGATTAATATATATATATATATATATATATGTATATATATATAGATGTTTTAGCTTACTATATTTTAGAAAAGTATAACAGTAAAGTTCTGTTTTAACTATATACAGATATGTGTATAGGTTGAGAAAAGATTTTTGTTTGGTTAGTTATAGAAATGGAATAAAAGTATATAAAGACAGAATTTTTGAAAATATATATATATGAGTTTTTATGACTTAGATTTTTAATCTATTAATTTTCTAAGTATACCTATATAGTTTCAAAAGGAAATATCAAAGGCATATCTTGTTCAACATAAAAGTAAGGTAGAATACATATATATGAAGGGTAAGGTTTATCTATATAGATTATTCTTTATAAGTATATATATAAAGTTTCAAAACAGAATGAATATGTATTAATGAAAGTCAAGTGTCTGATTATTCCAAGTGTTAATAAACCGTAAATGTTTATACAAGGTTTAACAATCAAGAAAAACAAACTGGATTGTAAATGAGATTGCCAATAAAAGCTAAGGTGAGATCTTCTCACTCAAAAATTGAAAAGTGGAATTTTCAGTTATTGTTTGTTTGTTGTTTGAATGTGATATTAGATATAGTAGGATATATCTATATATATAGCAATATATACATATTGGCATATGTATATATTGGATTGATTGATTTCCCGCCTCGTATTGCGGATGAGACCCTATTGCGCCGTTAGTAAGCGGATGATATTTTTATAAAACCCATATACCGCGATATTCCACCTCGAAGTGGAATTGGTATTGTGCTAACATCTGTGGATGCAGGGAAACAGGTTGGAGGGATCCAATAGGATTCCTCAAAACATTTGAATTGATTTAATATGTTGTTTAATTGATTATTTATAATCTGTGTATGATTATATCTGTGATTGAATTTGTTGAGAGCTATAATTTAGCCGAATGTGTTTTTGGTATCGTTGGATACCAGAAATAAATGAAATTGAATTTCTGAAATTAAAATTGAATTTTAGATGGTTTGGAAAAATAAAAGAATTTATTTAAAAGGAGAGAAATTTGTTTGAAATCAAATTGATAATTGATTGGGTATTTGAAATAAATCTTTGAGAAATCGATATGAAAACTTATTTGGTGTTTGAATGAAAATTGATTTTTGGGGTTGAGAATAAATTTTGAAATCGATTTGTAAAAATGATTTAGTCTTTGGGATTAAAGTTAAAATCAATTGGAAATGTGATTCGGTGTTGAAGTAAATTCAGAAATCAATTTGAAATTCGATTTGGGATTTGAAATAACTTGACAAAAATCAATTTGAAAGCTGATTTGGTGTAAAAAATGAATATTTGGAAAACGATTTGAAAATCGTGTAAAAGTGGATTTTTGGGAATGTAAATTCCGAATAGAAGTTGTAAAGGAAAGGGAAATTTGTTTTAAAAATAAATATTGATTTATTTTTAAAAGTGTGGAAAATATGGTTGAAATCGGATTTTCAAAGTGATGAAGTGTGGAAATAAATTTACAAATTTGAAATGTAAATTTGAAATAAATCGATAAGGATTTATCTAATTGGTTTAAATGGACCATAATATGATTTGAAATTGATTTTCAAACGTGAAGTATGAAATATGATTTGAAATTGATTTTCAAAACGGAAATGTGAAATATGATTTGAAATTGATTTTCAAATGTGAAGTGTGAAATATGATTTGAAATTGATTTTCAAATGTGAAGTGTGGAAAAATATATATCTTATGAAGATATTTTGAAAATAAATAATTTGGGAAAAATTATTTAAATTGATTAATTGTTGTGAATGTTGTTGATAGTTAAATAACCGACTATCAATATTTGTCTTTGAAATGACACTTGATTTGTTTTTAAAACAAACGCTCATTATTCGGTTAAGCCGGGAGAGGACCTTTGTGTCATATAACCCATTCCGAATAGTGATACCTCGTGAATGGATTGCATTTGAAGACCGGTGTGAAGACCGGATATTTTCGAAAATGAAAGGACAACCTGTCGAATGTCTCTGCACCGAGTTGCTCCGGTATAGAGATTTATATCACTCTTTTTGTGATGGGAAGTCCGGACGTGATTAGTGAATATCCGGATTACAAGGGCTTCTTTGGAAGTGCCTTCGGTTCCGTTCGATCCCGGAACGGACTTGTATGGATGTGTGTCTGACGTTACACTTTGAGATGTAAAGCTGGTTTCTATCAAATACATTTCTGTTGGTGGCGGAGAATTTATTCTCTTAGCTTAACACCCTTCTCCGAGACATACGAGCTCAGAGGTTATGTAGTTGATGGTTACTATTGATACATTCCTAATTTGGTAATGTGGCACAGGAAGTGCTGTTGATCAGTTGTTGGTCAAAGCGTTGCTTTGTGAAAAAGCGTGGCTTTGTGAAAAAGCGTGGCTTTGTGAAAAAGCGTGGCTTTGTGAAAAAGCGTAGCTTTGTGGACGAGACTTCGTCGAGCCTCACAACCTGGTAATGGTCGAAACAGGAATGTGCGGCAAAGGTTTGTAGGGGTAGCGCCCCTAGGGAATGCCATTTCTTTCTGGATAAAAGGTGATATCATGGTATGGAGCCCAGATATCTTACCTATGTTGATTATATTTTGTGGCTGTTGCGTTGTGATTGAGGATCCTCGGATAAAGGTCGGTAACGACCGGGGGATGGCATAGCTCGTGTGTTAGTTACCTAGTTACAGCTCGGTTAGAGCGTGAGGTAGCGTCGGCCTTTTGTTTACAGAGATCCGGTTAGGATCTGGGGCGTCTTTCCAGAGGCGTTTCTATTTCGGTAAGGAAGTTCCTTTGCCTGACCATTTGTTGGAAATCCAAAGAAACAATACGAACCCTGTACGGTTTTTAATTGTATTACCTGCTATGGAATGTGGCGGTAACCTGCTATTGAACGTAGTAGCTATAGTAGGCATACAACAATGGTTGTATGCTGGCTAAGATTGATATTATACTTTCGAAATGTTTTCCACACTAGACATTAATAATAATATAAATTGATTTTGCGTAGTAAGCATTTTTGACTATCATAAGGAGAAATCTCCTCCAATTTTGCGTTTGCATTGTGTGTGTGGTGGGAGGCCTTATGGTAGTTTCATTTTCCAAAAGCATTGCGAAGTTGTTTTATTTTCTTTGTGAAAATAACTGTTTTACGATCTCACACCAGTCACCATGACTGACTTGGAGTTTATTGTTCCCTTTCTAAACTCTGGGTGCCCATAATTTTCCACACGGGCAGCCTAGAGTTATGTTATCAGGATATTCTGGAGCTTTGGAGATGAGCTGGATGGCGAAGCGTACAATCATACTTGTTATTTATTCCACTGTGTATTCTGTATGAGGACAAGTTTATATAACTGTCCATTGTTGTAAACTCTGATGATTGATGTATGTATAAACTGATATAGTCTTTTGTTTTAAAGATTATTGATTTATCTATTATATATTGTTCCGCTGCGATAGGTGAGATTCTGATATTGTTCCTGTTCTGTGTTTCCTGTGTTATTCTTCTTTCTTTTTCTTCTATCTTTTCTTCTACCTCTTCTTTTAACCCTAAAGTTTCGCGTTTTCGCCATTCGATTTTTCGACATTTGGTACAGTGGACGTATCGGTGTCGAGTTTTCGGAAGATGGATTTGCGGGTCTTTACAAGTGGTATCAGAGCATCCGGTTAAGCGACAATCCTGCTCTGTTGGGTATTACTCATTAGAGATAGAGTAAGTAGTACTCTAGAATGAGTGTGAGTGTAATAATAGATATGAGCGTGTATTTGTTAGTGAATACAAAATTGTTTTGTATTGTGTTGATTTATCGGTTGATTGTTTATAGATTCTGGTCGGTGCAGGGTGGCCAACTGTAATCGATAGGAGTTTCTAAACTCTTAAACAAGATAAACCGACACAGTATTGTTTTAAAATGGGGTAAATGAAATAATTTTGCCCAAAACTATTTTTGTATACAAAAGAAATGATTTTCTATGAATTATCATAGTATATGGATGCTTGGTTGTTAGGAAGAGATAATATTGAAGTATTATCATTGTTATATGGAATTGAATAAGAAATTAAATTAATAACCAAAGATTTGAAGATAAATCCATTTAACTAATGGAAATTATAAATATGAATTGAAAAAGATAAGGAAATAAAATCCATATCCGAATGAGATTTGGAAATGTGAATTGTAAATGTAATTTACAAATTGAGATGGACTCCAGAGGAAGTATTTGAAAATAAAATTCATTAATGAAATGTAAATAAGTTGATAACTTATAAAATATTTGAAATCTAATTGGAATGGGATTCAAATTGAAAATGAATGAATTTGTGAATGAATAAATAAATTTGCAACTGCAAGTGCAAGAAAATGAAATTGAATGTTAAAATTCATCTTGAATTTGTAAGTACATAGAACTGGAATTGAATTTGATTTGTGGAAAACGAAGTGATGTATTAATCTAAAATTAGTAAGTGAAGCTAATTGAGATTGACCAAATGAATAAGGTTTGAAACGAATTGAATTCAATAATTATAAATGAAAGATTGATTGGATTTATATGGAATTGGTAATCCAGTTTAAATATAAGTGGTAATTGAAAATTAGTATGAAAAGTATGGAAAATACTTGTATTGAACTTAAGAAATAAGTGTGAAATTCTTAAGTAAATTTGATATTGAAAATATTCTAAGTTGGTGAATGTGAATATGAAATGCCAATTAAAATTGAATGGAATCAATTGGAAATGAAGTACTATACATATATGACATATGTTTTCCAAACTAAGGATATGAAAAAGTACCTTCCATTGAAAAAATTGTGAAGGTGTTGGAACTCAGCATGAGTATCTGTTTGATCGTGATGGGATCATACTGATTGATCACGACGTATGCTAGCGTAATTCGAGGGGTGTGATACCCACAGTTACAAGCGATTCCACTGGGATAGTGGTGTAACCGCCGTGTGAACTACGATCTATGGCAACAACCATGGCGAAATTTAAGAGATGAGAAATCTACAGATTACGAGCGATTCTACTGGGATAGTAGCGAAACCGCCGAGTAACTGTGATCCATGGGGGAACGTGCTTTCCATATCCATTTTTAAAAAGGATTTTTAAGTGATTTCAAATTGGGAATCGAGATAAAAGTGAATAAAGCTCAATATTCGAAAATAGAAGATGAATCGAATTCAAGTAAAATTCGAAATGAAAATCTGAATCAAAATCTGAAGATAAAATGAATTCAAATAGAATTGAAATTTGTAAATTGAATTCAAATGGAATTGCAATGCAAAAATTGAATAGAAATGAATATATAACTTTGTTTGTAAAGTGAAAACGAATATAAGAAGTAGGTAATACTTAGATTTCACTTAAGAAATGAATGAATGAAATTCTTAAGTAAAATGTGTATTAGGAAATCCAATAAGTCAATTTGGACATTATTGTTCAGTAAATTATACAGGGATTGTAAAGGCTAAGGAAAATGGAATTAGATCTTCGATTTTGAAGATAATTTGAATTTGCTCGACAAAAGGTATGTATTTAAATTTCAGTATGAAATTTGATGAGTTTCTGATTTTGCCACTTGGCATTTTGTTTTCTTTTGATATCTGAGAGTCCGTAGGGACGTTTTGTAGTCGTACCGTATTAGCCGCGCAAAGGAGACACTGGCGATATTTTTCGAAAATTTCGAGTGTTAAAAATTTTTTTGAGAACATTTTGAAAGTTTAAAATCTGGATTTAAACTCGAATTTGAATTGAGAAGTTAAACAAGGTTGTTTGAAACTTATAATTGAAGTTGGAAATTTAGTTGAATTAATAACGAATCTTTAGTAGAAAGATTTGTTTTGATAAGTTGATAAAACTATTTAGATTGTGAAAAACAGTAGATCAGTTAAGGACCATTTTTCCTAACTTCTAATTTCGGGACGAAATTCTTTTAAGGGGGGAAAATTGTAACGACCCTGAATTTTTGACATTTTTAAAATGAATATTTAATTGAGTTTAAATATTCGAATGATAATTTAATTTGAAATTCAAATATCAGAATGAATTTGGCGATTAAATTAGTGAATTTAACTATTGAAACTGGGTAACAAAAATTGGAATCTTCAGTTTTAAGCTGATTAAAAATAATCTGAAGGCTTAGTAAATTTATATTGAGTATACTGAAGATAATGGAAGCTTCAGAATTGAATTTGAAATTCGTTTGTTCAGTTTTGAAATTATATCGTTCGAATCGATATATAAAAATAGTCATTTTTCACACAGTCTCGGAATTCGACGAAACCAATTCCATTGGATCCGGAATATTGAATTATTACTTGGTTTCAAATTTCGTATTTTTCGGACTTGCCGTGTGAGCGTACGTTAAGAAAACGCGTTGAAGTTTAAACTGAATTCGATTTGAATTTAAACTTTTAAAATTGGTCAACATCAGCCACCCTAGATATGTATTTAGCAGACCTATTCCCTGAACATCGCGTACCCTTGTCTCCCATTCTTTTCCTTTTATCACGCAAGAAGAAACAAAATCATTTCGTTCAAATTTAAAACTCTCGTTCACAAATTTAAAAAAATGGCCGAGTTTCCCATTCGAAATCAATTCGAAGACTTTCTCGTTCGAGATAAAATCATGGCCGAAGCCTTCCAGAGAAAAAAAATTATAATAACGAAATCGATTCGTTCCCAAATAAAACAGTGGCAAGTCTGGTGGTCTCGATCTCGTCAGGGGACGGCTTCGACTTCGGATTAGGGGTCGTGACGAGCTAGGGCGGCGCCGTTGGGGGTTTCGCGGAGGCGCAGTTGAAGTTCGAGCGATCGAAGCTCAGTGCCAGGGTTGCTCGACGCGTCGACTACAGAGGAGGGTTGCGTGGGTTCTCGAGCAAGCAAGATGGCGGCACGTTGTTCGATGGCGAGTGTGCCAAGCAGGCGAACCACATGATGGCGGCGATGGGGCCGGCGAAGCAATGAACTCGGGAAGAAGCTCTCGCGATACAGTGTACTAGCGCAGTCACATTGTCAAGTGAAGTCGACAAAGAGGCCTGGGTTCGATCGAGTTGTCAGTGAGGTAATCACTGGGTTTATTTTTGTTTGATTAAAAATATATATATATATATATGTATATATATATAGATGTTTTAGCTTACTATATTTTAGAAAAATATAACAGTAAAGTTCTGTTTTAACTATATACAGATATGTGTATAGGTTGAGAAAAGATTTTTGTTTGGTTAGTTACAGAAATGGAATAAAAGTATATAAAGACAGAATTTTTGAAAATATATATATATATGAGTTTTTATGACTTAGATTTTTAATCTATTAATTTTCTAAATATACCTATATAGTTTCAAAAGGAAATATCACAGGCATATCTTGTTCAACATAAAAGTAAAGTAGAATACATATATATGAAGGGTAAGGTTTATCTATATGGATTATTCTTTATAAGTATATATATAAAGTTTCAAAACAGAATGAATATGTATTTATGAAAGTCAAGTGTCCGATTATTCCAAGTGTTAATAAACCGTAAATGTTTATACAAGGTTTAACAATCAAGAAAAACAAACTGGATTGGAAATGAGATTGCAAATAAAAGCTAAGGTGAGATCTTCTCACTCAAAAATTGAAAAGTGGAATTTTCAGTTATTGTTTGTTTGTTGTTTGAATGTGATATTAGATATAGTAGGATATATCTATATATATAGCAATATATACATATTGGCATATGTATATATTGGATTGATTGATTTCCCGCCTCGTATAGCGGATGAGACCCAATTGCGCCGTTAGTAAGCGGATGATATTTTTATAAAACCCATATACTGCGATATTCCACCTCGAAGTGGAATTGGTATTGTGCTAACATCTGTGGATGCAGGGAAATAGGTTGGAGGGATCCAACAGGATTCCTCAAAACATTTGAATTGATTTCATATGTTGTTTAATTGATTATTTATAATCTGTGTATGATTATATCTGTGATTGAATTTGTTGAGAGCTATAATTTAGCCGAATGTGTTTTTGGTATCGTTGGATACCAGAAATAAATGAAATTGAATTTCTGAAATTAAAATTGAATTTTAGATGGTTTGGAAAAATAAAAGAATTTATTTAAAAGGAGAGAAATTTGTTTGAAATCAAATTGATAATTGATTGGGTATTTGAAATAAATCTTTGAGAAATCGATATGAAAACTTATTTGGTGTTTGAATGAAAATTGATTTTTGGGGTTGAGAATAAATTTGGAAATCGATTTGTAAAAATGATTTAGTCTTTGGGATTAAAGTTAAAATCAATTTGAAATGTGATTCGGTGTTGAAGTAAATTCAGAAATCAATTTGAAATTCGATTTGGGATTTGAAATAACTTGAAAAAAATCAATTTGAAAGCTGATTTGGTGTAAAAAATGAATATTTGGAAAACGATTTGAAAATCGTGTAAAAGTGGATTTTTGGGAATGTAAATTCCGAATAGAAGTTGTAAAGGAAAGGGAAATTTGTTTTAAAAATAAATATTGATTTATTTTTAAAAGTGTGGAAAATATGGTTTGAAATCGGATTTTCAAAGTGATGAAGTGTGGAAATAAATTTACAAATTTGAAATGTAAATTTGAAATAAATCGATAAGGATTTATCTAATTGGTTTAAATGGACCATAATATGATTTTAAATTGATTTTCAAACGTGAAGTATGAAATATGATTTGAAATTGATTTTCAAAACGGAAATGTGAAATATGATTTGAAATTAGTTTTCAAATGTGAAGTGTGAAATATGATTTGAAATTGATTTTCAAATGTGAAGTGTGGAAAAATATATATCTTATGAAGATATTTTGAAAATAAATAATTTGGTAAAAATTATTTAAATTGATTAATTGTTGTGAATGTTGTTGATAGTTAAATAACCGACTATCAATATTTGTCTTTGAAATGACACTTGATTTGTTTTTAAAACAAACGCTCATTATTCGGTTAAGCCGGGAGAGGACCTTTGTGTCATATAACCCATTCCGAATAGTGATACGTCGTGAATGGATTGCATTTGAAGACCGGTGTGAAGACCGGATATTTTCGAAAATGAAAGGACAACCTGTCGAATGTCTCTGCACCGAGTTGCTCCGGTATAGAGATTTATATCACTCTTTTTGTGATGGGAAGTCCGGACGTGATTAGTGAATATCCGGATTGCAAGGGCTTCTTTGGAAGTGCCTTCGGTTCCGTTCGATCCCGGAACGGACTTGTATGGATGTGTGTCTGACGTTACACTTTGAGATGTAAAGCTGGTTTCTATCAAATACATTTCTGTTGGTGGCGGAGAATTTATACTCTTAGCTTAACACCCTTCTCTGAGACATACGAGCTCAGAGGTTATGTAGTTGATGGTTACTAGTGATACATTCCCAATTTGGTAATGTGGCACATGAAGTGTTGTTGATCGGTTGTTGGTCAAAGCGTTGCTTTGTGAAAAAGCGTGGCTTTGTGAAAAAGCGTGGCTTTGTGAAAAAGCGTGGCTTTGTGAAAAAGCATAGCTTTGTGGACGAGACTTCGTTGAGCCTCACAACCCGGTAATGGTCGAAACAGGAATGTGCGGCAAAGGTTTGTAGGGGTAGCGCCCCTAGGGAATGCCATTTCCTTCTGGATAAAAGGTGATATCATGGTATGGAGCCCAGATATCTTACCTATGTTGATTATATTTTGTGGCTGTTGCGTTGTGATTGAGGATCCTCGGATAAAGGTTGGTAACGACCGGGGGATGGCATAGCTCGTGTGTTAGTTACCTAGTTACAGCTCGGTTAGAGCGTGAGGTAGCGTCGGCCTTTTGTTTGCAGAGATCCGGTTAGGATCCGGGGCATCTTTCCAGAGGCGTTTCTATTTCGGTAAGGAAGTTCCTTTGCCTGACCATTTGTTGGAAATCCAAAGAAACAATAAGAACCTTGTACGGTTTTTAATTGTATTACCTGCTATGGAATGTGGCGGTAACCTGCTATTGAACGTAGTAGCTATAGTAGGCATACAACAATGGTTGTATGCTGGCTAAGATTGATATTATACTTTCGAAATGTTTTCCACACTAGACATTAATAATAATATCAATTGATTTTGCGTAGTAAGCATTTTTGACTATCATAAGGAGAAATCTCCTCCAATTCTGCGTTTGCATTGTGTGTGTGGTGGAAGGCCTTATGGTAGTTTCATTTTCCAAAAGCATTGCGAAGTTTTTTTATTTTCTTTGCGAAAATAACTGTTTTACGATCTCACACCAGTCACCATGACTGACCTGGAGTTTATTGTTCCCTTTCTAAAATCTGGGTGCCCATAATTTTCCACACGGGCAGCCTAGAGTTATGTTATCAGGATATTCTGGATATTCTGGAGCTTTGGAGATGAGCTGGATGGCGAAGCTTACTATCGTACTTGTTATTTATTCCACTGTGTATTCTGTATGAGGACAAGTTTATATAACTGTCCATTGTTGTATACTCTGATGATTGATGTATGTATAAACTGATATAGTCTTTTGTTTTAAAGATTATTGATTTATCTATTATATATTGTTCCGCTGCGATAGGTGAGATTCTGATATTGTTCCTGTTCTGTGTTTCCTGTGTTATTCTTCTTTCTTTTTCTTCTATCTTTTCTTCTACCTCTTCTTTTAACCCTAAAGTTTCGCGTTTTCTCCATTCGATTTTTCGACATTTGGTACAGTGGACGTATCGGTGTCGAGTTTTCGGAAGACAGATTTGCGGGTCTTTACACACTTGGTATCAGAGTGCAAGGTTAAGCGAGAACCTTTGCCCCGGTTGGGTAAACTTGGTAAGGATAGGGTAAGTGAGACTCTAGGATAAGTTTGAGAGTATATTATATATAAGAGTGCATACTTGTTAGTGTATAGAAATGTTTTATATTGTGTTGTTTAATCTATTGAGTGGCTTAAGAATTCTGGTCGATAGTTTGGCCAGCATTATTGATAGGAATTTCCTAAATACTTGAACAAGTCCAATAGACAAATTTTTTTAAATATGGTAGATGAAATAATTTTACCTGGGAATATATATTTTCATATATAAGGGAATGGTTTTTAAAAAAATATAGCTATATATGATGTGATTGTTGTTAGGAGTTGATAATATTAAATTATTATCATATAGGATTTAATTAAGTCATGCTCGTCCATTTTTGGGCATTGACTATTATCTAATATATTAGTAGGTTTTTTCCTTTTAATATGGTATGGGTAGATAGAATTTGTGGGAACATTGAATTGAGCACCTTCTGAATTAAGTTTCACAGTTTGACTATAAGCCGTTTGGTGATAATGGGGTTAAAATTTGATTTTAATAAAAGGTGTTTATTAAGAGAAATATTTTAGATGATTTTATAAAAGTTTATCTTTATAAATTAAAATTATAAAATATATTTTGGAAATAAGATGACTATTTAGAAAATTTAAATTCCAGTGGCTTTGATAAAGTTTTCAAACGATTCTTGGAAAAGTAGTAATAATCATACTTAAAAATACTTTAAGGTATAAATAATTTGAAAGAAATTTGAGAGTAAAATTTTTCTTTGGATAGTATGAGGAATGAGTCTCAATTTATTTTTTGATGATCGGAAGAATCTTCTATGTGACAATCGGATGTTTGCTTCAGTGGATGTGAAGGTGCACTTAGTAAATTATTATCTTTCTCATTGTACAATCAAACGAGTTCGAATTCGAATTAATCCAAAGCAAGTAGATGAAAATTAAATTTTGTTAAAAACTATTTAGTTGGAAATATGTATATAATATTGTTTCAAAAAGGGATTTGAAAGAAGTATTTTTTTCATTTGATTAACTAGTTAGAGTGATTCGAAAGTGACTAAAATTTATAGGACATGTGTTCGGATGATAAACACTTCTCTGAACTATTACCCTTCTTCGTAAATAGATATATGATATTATTAGTAGTACCCGGTTCCTTGATATCATTTTTGAGTTACTCAGGCTATATGTAGGTTTTCTATGGGTTAAAAATAAATTATCATTCAATAAGATTTTTGAAATAAAAACCGGGTATTTGGCTCCTAAGCTTCAAAAATAATAAATTATTTCAAATAAAGAGTGGATAAATCAATGAATTTAAAATTAAAATTACTACAACGGTATGGTTTAATAAACTTGGTTTTATTAAAATGTGTCTTTTGATTTTAACATCTAGGAAGTGAAAAACAATTTGATGTTATTGGGTCGGCTAATAAAAGTCTTTCCCTCGGAGCGTCTAAATAAAAAGTAGATTCTAGGATGGAGTTTGGATACCAACTTCCTACTCTTCTTAGCTACTTACCAGACCAATTAGGTAAAAAGGTTGGATTGGTCCGGTTTTAAGACCCAAATTATTTTGGACCTACATCTGAATCGAATAAAGGGAATAAGATTTAAAAATCAGATACTTTGTATATATACTCTTAGGATGTAGGATATTATGGTTATTTGGGTTTATAAATTTATTGGAAAATATACTGAGAATTTGGGTCTAGAATTTTGATACATTAGATAACATGATTAAAGTGAATTTTTGGAATTTTTGATGATTTTTCCAAAGTGATTTGCTATGGAAAATAAATTATTTTAGAAGAGGGACTTATTTGCCAAATTGGTTTTGGTTAATGGAAGGGCTTAATTGATTAATTTAACTATGGTTTACATCTAAATTAGCAGCAATTATTTTTGGAAAAGAATTTGACAAAGTTAAGGAAACCAACCTAGTGTTGACACGTGGCAGGTAAGTAAGAGAAAAGTTTACTTTAAGAAGAACTAAACCAAGTTTACTCGGAAAATTGGTTCCGCCTACTTTGGGAAGCACCTTTCGACATGGAAGCTTCGCCCTTCATCATAGTCGAAACATATTATGCCGAAACCAATACACAAGGTATCGCCATGATGGTATGCAGTCGATTGGAGATTGGCGAAAGTTTAAGTGTCGAAAGCATAGGTTCTAAAGGAGTCGAAACAATGTTTTGTTTTTAAAAGAAAATCGCCTGCCTTTGTTTTGTTTTAGCCTTCGATGGAGTCGAAGCATATGGTTTCAAAAGTGGTTTTAAAAAGGTTTCGAAAGGGTTGCCATTAACTTAAGATTGCTTTCGACTGGGTTCCTTACTTATGAAAGAATGTTTTGAAAGAAGGGTTCCAACCTTGTCGAAACCCAGCTGCCATTCTTTATCCTCTCGATGGTGTTGAAGATATCAATGCTTTCGAAAGGGTACTTTGTTTTATATTTTTAAGCCACTTCCTATAGCTTTCGAAAGGGGTTAGGGGTTTCGAAGGTAATGGTTTTGGAAGGTCTTTTGAATGAGATGGTGCCGACGCCATCAAGTTTCCCCCAATATTTTCATATGATAAAGGATGGTTTAGAATGAGTTGCTTTCTCCTATATTCACTTTGACCCAAATAATATTTTAAATATAAATCCAATGCTTTCGAAATGGGGACTTTCAATAATTTCGGAAGGGTTACTTCCATTGGTGTTGAAAGGGGTACTTTCAACTGGTTTCCAAGCTATGTTTCTAAAGTTAATTGCTAATACTTTAATATAATCGAAAGGTTTCGAAAGGTAGATTTTAAAGTATTAAAAGGCAGGAGCCTATTGTTTTGAATGATTTCAAAGGAGGTCATCCTATGAAGTCGAAAGCTAGGTTTCGAAGGTATCGAAAGGTTTTATAACCCAAACTCTATTTTTAAAAGGAAAAACCCGTAATCAGCCGCAGAAACTAGGGTAAGAAGATAGGATATCGGGGTCACCAATAGGTTCCTATTCAACCTATGAAAATTACGATAAGAGTAATATATTGAAGTTACCAATAGGTTCTTAGCTATCCCATGAAAACTATGTAATTGGACAGGGAGTCCTTAAATGTTTAACCGGTTATTAGTCAGCCCATGAAAACTAATAGATTAATAGTAATCCAAGAAACTATAATTGAGGAAGATAGTCTAAGATGAATGGTGATGGGTAATCCAAAATTTATTCATTTGTTCTGCATTTTATCATATTATACTGTTTTGAATTGTTTTAACCATTACGGATGCAGGAGCACAGTATATGGTTTTATAAACGTTTTCAGAAACTATTGATGGGAAAACCCGTTCCGCTAAGCGGCGTGGTCTCACTAGATATCTAAATGATTTGAGATGGTAGATTATTATTCATACCAGGCTTTATGTCCAACTCAAAATTTATGTTTTACCTTTAAAATCTCAGGTACTCAATTGGTTTTGAGTAGTTTGAGAGTTGAGGTTTTCAGGCACCTCTTAATACGAATAAGCTTCCGGAGACGTGCAGGAGGCATGATAGCTATTTAGAGTTCACTTTTCATTTGATTCCACTTTGTTGTTTGTAATGGAAAAGTTGTTATATTTCCTTTATATACTATGATTATCCAAGGGGGCACTTTATATGTTTCTCTAGGCATATGTTGTAATAAATATATTTTCTCTGAATGATATTTACGAATTTGGGATTATTTAATGAATTAGAAGTATTTTGGAATGAAATGTGATTTTATCTGAAGTTTAAATTTTTTCCATATTCATGTGTTTCTGTGTATTATTGAATCTAACTACGCCGTATTTGGTCGCTAAGGAATAACAACTGTGGGTGATTGCAGCATCCATAGCCGTTAGTTTTGGGCCTCCAAGTAGGGGGATGTTACAAGTTGTTATCAGAGCATAGGTTTCTGAAACTTGGAAAGAAAGTTAAACCAAAAAGATTTTCAAGCATTATCTAATGAATTTGAAAATATGATCGGGGTTTGGATTAATGCTATAGTAACGTGATTGTATTTGACATATATAAATATATATATAAGTATGTGTTCCCCTCTCTCTTAGACTGTTCTTATGTATCCTACTAAGGCTCGTATGCAGATTTACGAGAAAGAAGATATGGAAGCAGGAAATAGAGGAGGAAATCTAAGTTGAGGAAGCACCACAACCGACGGAAATGCTTGACCTAATACCTGGAGGAATCAAGGTCGACAAGCTAATGCTAATTCAAATGCTGAAGCCAATGTAGGTGCTGGAAATTTGCCAATAGATGCGGGTATTGTGTACCAGTTGTTAGCCAATCTTTTGCAAGCTGGAGTTCCTGGTAATGTTGGAGGAGCTAATCTTGTGGCTCGAGTTGGGAATAACTATGCTAAGCTAAGCAAAGACTACACCGGTTTTGGTGGAAAGCTGTTTGTTGGAATGGAGGATGCTGTTGAAGTTGAGAATTGGCTTTTGCACTGTGAAAGGATCTGTATTGATCTAGGCTTGGATGATGGGAAAAAGAGAAGGCTAGCCACTAGGCAGTTTCAAGGGGCAGCGCTTCATTGGTGGAATAGTGTGACCGTCGGAGTTCTGTAGGAAGAGCTAACATGGGCTCATTTCAAGAGAAGGTTTGAGAAGAGGTTTCTATCTGAGGTTTCTATGTATGCATTGATGAGAAAGTTCATGGATCTAGCTCAAGGAGAAATGTCAGTGATCCAGTATGCTGATAAGTTTGATGAGCTGTCTCGGTATGGGTATGCTAAGGTTGACACTGAAGTTAGAAGGAATGAGAGGTTCATTCGAGGACTGAGACCTAAGTTTGGTAGAATGACCATGACCCATATCCGAGAACCTTGTAATGTAGTGGTGGAGATGGCCAATCACCAATGTGTGCATGTTGATATTATATTTTGGGTTCTTGAGCGGTGGTTCTTCTTGCACAGAAAATATACCCTTTCTAGCTTCACAAATGTATCTATTCCTGGCATTCTGACTTCTGCCCGTAGGATACGGTCCGCCATATATAACGTCGATTCTGTTTTGGGATGGACTCAGGTTCAATGGATCGTCATCTTCAATCATATTAACAGTGGTACCGGTAGGTTTTCTTTCCTCGGTCTCTGGCAAGGAGGTTTGTTGTGGGTTTTTCACAAACTTCTTTAGATTTCCTTCTCGAATTAGTTTTTGGATTATCCCTGCTAGCAGTTTACACTCATTGGTCCTATGATCGTTTGCCTTGTGATAGGCATAGTAGCTATCTTCTTTCTTTTGCTTCGGATAATTTCGAGCTTTGAACGAGGTCAGGAAATTGACCTTGTCTTGAGTCATCGCGTAAATATAGGAGATCGGTCTGTTTAATGCTACCGCATTGGCATTAGTATATTCCCATCTAGACTTTTTTTGAATCCTGTCCGAGCTTAATTTTACACTGTCCCTCCTCTGGTTAGATTTCTTCTTAGGATAGTACAATTCGTCCATTCGGATGAATTTGTCGGTCCGAAAATGTAAATCTTGCAAGTCTCGGCAACCATGGATGAATAATTCCTTCCAGAATGGAGAATTAACTATCAGGCCTAAATGAACAACAATAAGTTTGTCCCAGTCGTTCATTCCCTTAGCTTTCAAAGCTTCATCGTTAAACCTCTTCAAGTAATCTACCAATGTCTCGCCGTGATTCTGTCTTATATCGATGAGCACTGTATAGTCGATTGATGGGTCTTTGTAGATGCAAATCCGAGCCGAGAACTCATAAGAGAATTATTTCCAAGAATAGATTTTGCTCTCGCGGTACTACCTGCACCACTTGGCAGCAGCTCCTTGAAAAGTAACTGGAAAAAGGTGGCACCTAACGGCACCAGAAGCATTGTATAAATCCATTTGACTATCGAATGCCATCAAATGGTCGTCGAGATCGGATGTACCATGATATTTCATTGTAGGGACCATCATATGGGAGGGAATAGGTGATGTCATTATCTCATTGATGAAAGAGGCAAACCTCTCATGTCTATGAGGTCCTTCACGGCCTTCTCTGCCATGTCTTTGAGGTAAGCTTCATTGTTCAAGTAGTCTTTCCTATTTGGTTTGTATCCATCTGAGGTAGAGCTTGCAGAACAGTCTTTGTCTTCCTCTTGGAACCTTCCTTGATAGTTCGCCTTTAGTAGAAGACGATCCTTCTTTAGGGAAATGTTAGTTTTGCTTTTCGCGGCATTAGTATTGATTTTCAAGTCTCTCCTTAGAGAGACAACTTCCTCCCTTGCTGTGGCAGTTTTCATGGATGACTTGCGGGATAGAGCTTCTTCTAGGATATTCTTCATCTCCATCATTTGCCGTTCTAAGTGTGTAATTTTAGCAATATGATCCTCTTGTTGAAGATTCTGGGCTGAAGCTAATTGCCCGAGCCAGTTGAATTTGAGCCGGTGGTGGAATTGGTTGAGCTGGTGCGGATGACTGCCCTTGTTCCCTATTCCTAGGGTTAAAAGATCATGACACATTTTCTTCTAGCAAAGTTGCATGTTCGGCCCTTTCTTTTAAGGTGGAAAGTCTTTTGGAATTCATTTTCCTAAAGAAAACCAAATTTCCATAATTAGTTATATTAAGATAACAAAGGCGGAGGTTCGAGCCCTCCTTCTAGCGCCAAAAATGTTAACAAGATAACTTGTCAATATCCCCAATGCTTTATATAAGATTATTTTATTTGGACACAACCATGTGGTTGAGGGATTCATGTCATTTAAGGCATATCTTTCGAATAGAATAACTAAGTCGGAATGATTTGAGGTGATAGCTCTAACTTTCAACTAAGATGAACTGATCAAAATGAGTTACAAATTTCCAAACCTTTCGACATTGTCGAAAGGTTAAGGAAGCCGTTTCAGCCTTTACTGACTTGGATAGCATAAAAGAAGGTTAACTAACCCTTTGATCATGTCAAAGGGCTTTGGTTTCATCCTAACCTTTCATCATGGCCGGGATAATAGAAGATTATCAAACCTTTCGACCTTGTCGAAAGGTCATGAGGCTACTTCAACCTTCCGACTAGGTTGTCATAATAGTAATTGTCTCTTGAAGCTATTCACATTTATATAGCTTTCAACATTATCACTTTATCGAGTCTTATCTCCCTTGGAGGCTGAAAGCAGTCAATCTTCAATATCTTTCACCCTCTTTCGATCACGTCGAAGGGTGATATTCAAGACCCGTCGACCTTGTCGAAAGGAGATGCATACTCTATTTTATATTTCTTTATTGCTTTCCACATTTCGGGTTGATATGATATGTCATGAAACCATATAAGGGATTTGACATCACATATTTATTGATTCACAAGTTGTATTTCCCATGAATTTCATATATAAGGAAATAGAACCTACGGTGATATCCCATGATGATTTCATAACATATACTCCGAATGAACAAAGAAGATAAGTAATAAATCATGTATGATCGGCCGTTAATATCGAGTTAACGTCTGATCATGATCATCTCTAAATTCAAAGTTGATCGAAAGCCATAATCCACATTATTTTTTCATGATGAAGCTTAATACAAAGTTTACGAAGTGAATCCCCATTTTATTTATTAATTAGCATTACACACTTAATGAGTAGAAGCAAAAGTTGTAGAATGAGTGCAACACGGGAAGAATCTAATCCCAAAACTGGACCACTTGGGTCTTATTTATAGATGTAGGTGGCCCACCTTTCGGCTTCATGTTGTCGACTCGGTCAAAAGGTCACCCTTTTATATGCAGTTGCAAACCTTTTGACTTTGTCGAAAGGTTAGCCATTCGCATGCCAATATAGACCCTTCGTCACTACTGAATGGTTTGATCTCCTTTATGCCTTCATCAACATTTAGATTTTGTCGAAGTGTTTGCCTTCTATATGCTACTGTGAACCATTCAACCTTGTCGGAAGGTTTCCCTCTCACTTGATTACTGTGGACCCTTTGACCTTATCGGAAGGTTGCTCTTTCACTGGATTGTTGTCGAGAGCCGTACTTCCCTTTAATGTTATCGAAGGATTGTCTTCCAATCTTTATGAATGTTGCCTTCTTCATAAACCTTTCGACATTGTCGAAAGGTATTTTGATTGTCTTTTGACCAGTTCGAAAGGCTTTCCATGCTTTCGAAAAGTTCATTATAGAGTTGCTTGCTCTTGCTTTGACTTCTCCACTCTCTTTGGAAGGTAAAAACTCTTTAAATCTTGAGAGATGAAACCTTTTGCCCCCTCCGAAAGGTTGGGGACTGCTATAAACTATTGATTGCATCCTTCTGACTCCTTCAAAAGGTTTGGTTTGAACTCCATTTCTATAGCCTTTGTTCTATGATGAATGGTTGTGGAGCTATTCTTCTATCCCAGCGGAAAGGTGTTTGGTGGTTCGGTGCCAAGCTGCTTTGTTGTGCCTTAGTAATTCTTTTCTTCATACTTGCTAAACCTTTTTTCAAAGTTCCTACGTGCTCTTCTTTATTAGCATTGAACAATCCTTTCAACACCATCGAAAGGTGACTTTTCCTGTTGGTCTTTATCCATGCGGAAGCTTTCTGAAGGGCCATCTTTATGTTCAATTATATTTTATGGTTAACAAGTGTTTTGGTTATCATAAGGTAAAAACCGGTCCGTATTTATGTGTGGGCATGGTCTTATGAGACATCCTTCTTTTCAATGGTTTTGATAACATCGTCATGAGCTACACATTTAAAATTTCGAGTATCTCAAGCTGGTTTATTAAGCCTGATCCGGGTATTTTAATACTCGGGTCAGATCCGAGTAGTTTCAGGATTAGCTGAAGACGCTTGGAGTTTCCAGAGGAGAGCTGGAGATCCTCATCATCGTATGGACGTATTATATTATCCGCTACATCTATTGCATTTGTTTTGTTATTTGTCAGCATTTGTAAGGGCATGTGTTATAACTATCTAGGTTGAATCTAGGTTAGACTCTGATATATGTTTTAAAATTTTCCACTTTAAATATTATTGCAGAAATAATATATTTTATTCCATTCGTGTGAGATTCTATTTTTCTGTTCCATTTTATCTTTATTTTTCTTTCTACCCTTAATGATCCGCTAGTTCGTGCAATTTGAGTTAGACATGTATGGTTTATTGTCGATTCAAAGGGTATGGAAAATGAGTCATTACATAAGACTTCTCAATTTTCAGGGCTAGATAATATTGATGGCCTTTCCAAAATATTTTTTAATTCTTGGAAGGCCCTCTTACAATCTTCTCCCTATTCAAAGTTTTTCCTCTTCTTAATCACATTGAAAAGGGAATACACTTATCAGTTGCCTTGAAGATGAACCTACTTAGTGCAGCAACCGTTCCATTTAAACTCATTACACTTTACTAATTTTCGGTTCAGCCATGTCTTTGATTGCTTGGATCTGGTCTGGACTGGCTTCAATTCCTTGAGCGCTTACAATGTAGCCTAAAAACTTCCTGGAATCAACCCCGAAAGAGCATTTTTGGGGATTCACCTTCATTTCATACTTCTGTAATACTTCGAACATCTTTATAAGGTCTTCAACTTGACTCCCAGCTTCAAAAGATTTTACCAACATATTGTCAACATAAACTTCCATATTACGACCAATATGTTCATTGAAAATTATGTTTATAATCTTTGATAGGTGGCTCTCGCATTCTTTAACCCGAAAGGCATTGTTTTATACCACAAAATTCCGAACTCGGAAGTGAAACGTATATGTTCTTCATCCTGTTGAAACATGGGTATCTGATTGTATCCCGAGTAAGCATCCATGAGGGATAAAAACTTGTGTCGACTAGTTGCATCAACCTATTGGTCTACTTGGGGCAATGGGTGACAATCTTTTGCGCATGCTTTTTTTAAATCCATATAATCAACACAAGTCCTTTTCTTGCCATTCGACTTCTTTACCAACACTGGGTTCGCTAACCACTTTAGGTTAAAGACTTCACGAATGAATCCATTTTCGAGCAGCCTTTTAAATTCTTCTTTTAAGGTGTCAGAGAGAACTTTATCAAATAGTCTCTTCTTCTGTCGGACGGGGTACGCTTCAGGATTCATATTTAGTGCATAGAAAAAAACCGATGGATCAATCCCAACCATATCTGAATGAGACCATGCAAACACATCTTTGTTAGACTTAAGAAACTGAATTGAGTCTGCCTTCAAGTTGCTTTTCAAATCCATTCCCACTTTGACTATATTGGTTGAATCATTTGGATCTAAACATGTTTCCTCAAGGTCTTCTATGGGTTTTATTTTTTCCATTTCCCATGGAAACCCAATTCTATGATGATTTCACCCTCTTCTATGGAGTTAGCATCGGTCATTTTTCTGTTGCTCCTAGGGG
This sequence comes from Allium fistulosum, assembly GCA_030737815.1. Classification (NCBI taxonomy): domain Eukaryota; kingdom Viridiplantae; phylum Streptophyta; class Magnoliopsida; order Asparagales; family Amaryllidaceae; genus Allium; species Allium fistulosum. The sequence goes on along the minus strand of CM060907.1, from coordinate 413,272,808 downwards.
AAATGTACCTTTCCAATATACGTTTATCAGTTTGATTAGGTCTTATTTTTTTCTTCGAATTTTGGATGTAAAAATCGATTATCAAAAGGCTGAAAATAGTATAAGAATCATAGTAAGAAGAGTAATCCCTCTTATATTGATCAAGCATTGCAAAGTACATCTCACGGGAGCTAAATTGTTCTCCATGGCTAGTGCCCTAACCACTCTTATTTAAGAATTTTACTAATAGATATTTTGACGAAATAAGGCATCCAACACATCAAGTATGGGTCGGCCAAAGAAAGCATTATAGTATGATGGTTGATTGAGGACTACAAAGAGAGTTTAAAAAGTCATGCAGCATTGTGGTACTCCCATCTGCACTAGCAACTTCACTTGTCCTATTGGAGTTAATCCCTTGTTATTGAACCCAACGATAAGCTCAAGGCTTGGTTCTAGCTTATCTTCTGGAATTCCCATTTTATCAAAGGCATATTTGAAAATGATGTTAACTGTGCTCACAGTGTTTATGAGAATTTTGGACACTATAGAAAGTCCAATTTGAGCCGTGATCATGAGGGATCATTATGATGGTGATGGATCCCTTTCTTCTGCTCTTGGGGAGTAATAAAAAGATTTGGCATTGGCATATTGAGTCATTTACTTTTAAGTGGGGGTTCTATTTGGATGGAGATCACTCCCTCTCTAACTTCTTTAATGTATCTATTTCTTGCCCCCTGCCAGTCCATGCTTGGTGTGGTCCCCCATAGAATACATCAATCCTATAAATTCTGGACTCAAGCTTAACAGATCTTCTTCTTCCAAGCTGTTAGCAACATTATTAAGAAATTTTTGCGGACCATCACCAGTCCATGGTGCCTTTTGCTTCCCTTTATGAATTCCTTAAAATGTCCTTCACAGATTAGTTTTTGAAGGATTCTAGCCAACACCCGACATCCATCAGTTTTATTGTCATTTGCTTTGTGATAGGTGTGGTAGTCATCTCACTTTCTCTGTTCAGGGTAATTTTTAGCCTTGAATGAAGTCGGGAAGTTAACATTCTCCTTGTAAATCCTGACACCCATGCACAAAGAATTCCATCTAGAACAGTGTATTCTCTATCAGCCCAGAATGCACTGCTATGAGCTTATCCCTATCATTCATATCTTTGGCTTTTGGTGCTTCTATATAGAATCTTCTGAGGTAATCGCCTAGTGATTCCCCTTGACTTTACTTAATGTTTGCTAGAATAGGATCCTTGCATATACAGAATTGGGTGGAGAATTCATAAGAAAACTGCTACCATGAGTAGATAGTCTTCTCACGATATTGATGTTACCACTTTACAGCTGCTTCTTGATGTGTTACCTGGGATAATCTACATCGAACTGCTCTAGAGGCATTATATAAATCCATTCGGCTATCAAAAGCCATAAATTGATCATCAGGATCAGTAGTTCCATCATATTTCAGGGTTGGGATCTTGAAATAAGATGGTATAACCGCTAACATTGTCTCATCTATGAACGGGGCTACTCCTTCATCGTCATTTGCTCGCTCATCCAAAGTTCTTTTCCCTTTGCATTTAGCATGTGTTTGACAACTTTCTCTGCTACATCTTTCAAATAAGCATCGGTGTCATGATAGCATTTTCGGTTTGGGTTGTATTCTTTTAAGGTCGAGCTTCCAGATTGCTCGAGAGATTTATCTAACATCCTTTCTTGATGATCAAATTTAATCGGATGACGCTCTTTTTTCTTTGACGATGCCAGATCTATCTTGCTCTTACCCATATTGGTATAAGTTTTAAGTTTCTTCTTGGGAAGATCACCTCTTCTCCAGTTGTTTTTTTGCAGTTTTGGAAGACTTTTTTGATAGAGCTGCTTTGAGAAGTTCTTGCATTTCTAACAATTTTTTCTCCAGATGATTTATCCTGTTTGCACCGTCATTAGGCTGTGATGGGGTCGACGGCTATCCTTGCACAACTCTCTCCAAGTTAAAAGTTGGAGCAACATTTTCCTCCAAAGTTGTGGCGTGTATTGCTTCTTCGTCCATTCAACTAAAAATTTTAGATTTCATTTTCCTGCATCAAGTTAAACAGTCCATAATTAGTCCATAGTGGAACTACAAACTCGAAGGTTTAGACCCTCCTTCTAGCGCCAAAAATATTAACAAGAAATCTTGTCAACAACTCAAAGCTAAGTTGTTAACAAGAAATGTTGCTAACACCTCAATGGAAAATTATAGAAATGATCAATCTCTTTGAAACCCCTTTCGAATGATTTGATTGGGATAGAATGTCTTTAGAGGGTGGCCTTATGAAAGTGTTAATTATAGATAAGAAGACTAATCAACTCATTGAACCATAAATTAGGAAGAGAACCACTTTCAAAAGGATTATTCATATCTCCTTTGGAATGAGTCGAAAGGGCCATTCTACCTTTATAAGGAGAATTCACTTTCAAAAGTGTGGTTTCTACTGCCATGAAAGGAACTCCTTCGAAAGTGTTATATATTTTGAAATATTCGAGCTTCTTTCGATGATGTCTAGCCAGCAGCACAACACAATGTTCATATTTTTAGTCCTCTTCAAAATTCCTTTAGATGAGGTCGAAAGGATATTTACAGTTTTGAAGGGGCTCAACGTATAATATATTAGATTTAAATTTAATATGCGATGGAATAACATCTTAGACAAATAACAAAAGTTCAATGAACTTATTAATATCGAAATATCATCATCACGTCATTTTAACACTTGATATCACGAGACATGATGATAATATGATTAGAATTCACAATGTCTAAGTTGATCCCATCGCATTTCATAATTCAAATAAGGGTTAAGAAAATAAGCGAGTATCATGTGCAATTGGTCGTTAGTCAAGCTAATGGTCGAAATGAGCTTCCTCATATTCAAAATCAATATTGGACCCATGTATCCGCTCTTTTGCATTTATATAAATTGGAAAGTAAGAGAATTTTTTCCCAAATTGATTTAGGATTACCAATGTTTGATTTTACTATCAAGTAATATAGAGAATTTAGAATTCAAATTCGATCACCAAACATGGACCCCTAGGGTCGTATTTATAGATGTAGGTTGACCACCTTCCGCCTTCAGCCTTTCAACGTTGTCGAAAGGTCTTTCTCCCATCCTTTCGCATCCATCCTTTCGCCTTCATCCTTTCGCATCCATAGCTCTGAAGGCAACCACTTGGGTCTCTTATTATGCTTAGGCTTACCCTTTCTCCTTCAAAAGTACTGTACTAGCAGTGGAAGTTGTTATAAAACTCCCAAACATTGCTTTCGCGTTCCTCTCAGACCTTTCGACAACCCTGAATGGTATGTAGCGAATGGGTTAAGGTTCCCTATCACATAGTTCTGATGTTAGGGGTAGCAACTTTAACTCCTCCTTCTCATTCGAAACCTCCCTTAGTTGCTTTGGTTTTGTGTTAACCACGATGAATGATTATTTGAGTAAGGAAAGCTTTCACATAGTTTCGAAAGGATTAGTAGGTGACGACAAGATCATTGTGAATGATCACTTGGCTGTATGTGGAGTTTTCTTTATTCTTTCGAAAGGTTCCAACAATTTCGAAAGGCTTACAATTGCCGCTGAAGGGTGCATATTGGAAAAATGTCTTTAAGTGGAAGATTGATAATAGAAAAACCAACAATTTCATATGGTTTGTTCTCGTGTGTGGGACTATAGTCCAATACCTTTGAAATGTGTTTCAAACCCATACAAGGATCTCTCATTTATATGAATTTGACTGCATCAAAAGGCCTAGATGAGGTGGAAGGGTAGCTTTGTCTTCTTTTCCACTCCTTCGAAAGATCTTGTTTCACTTGGCACTTATTGGTGCGTCTGTTGTTTATGACACCATCCTAACCTCTTCGAAAGCTATCTTAATTTCTTCGAAACACTATTTTTTCGAATTATGACAAAATACTTGTCTTGAATTCTTATGGAGTGGAGCACTTTTCATGAGCCTTCTTTCAGGCCTTTATTCTTAAGTGAATTTTATGGTTAACATCTCTTTTCTGCTTACTATTTTATTACGCATTTGACATGTTTATTGATTTTGCAGAAATATCTTTTGATATTTCTCTCATTAGAATTTTGTAGCGTTAGTTATTTGTATCTGTATTTGGTATGTATTAAAGCACACCTAGTAGATTAAATTGATTACTCTAATAAATTATACAATTTCAATTTTATCCTATACATTTAATAATGTTGAATATTTACCAAATATTATGTATTAAGTTGGTAGTTTTCATTTGTAGTTTTAGAACAGACGGGTTTTTCAGCGATTTTGACTGGTCTGAAAACCCGGGTCATTACAAAAGGAGAACATTGTTGCATTTTGTATCCCTTTAATTTTGAAACTACTCACTTGCATTAATAACATTATATAACAATATTGCTTCTTCATCACTGTATCTTCTATATATTATATATCATCATTTTTATTTCATTTATTTTCTCTCAAAATACTTAAATCCCTTTCATCTTCTTTAATTTCCCTATTCCCATCTACTTTCTTTATTCTAATATTAAGCATTTTATGTTATGACAACTGTTTGATCAGGCCAAAAATTTAGCAATTTTTTTTTATCAATTCATGCTTGGAAATGAGACCTAGTTTGTTTTATTTTGATTATTTTATTTTTTTATTTTTAAAATTCATTATAGAATAGGTAAAAGTGGACAACGATTGATGGAAAATGGATGGACAGTGAGACAACGAAGGGGATGGGGGATGACGAGGAATGTATAGTTTCATATGCTTTTTTTATTTCCCAAAACATTGAAAAATTGTTTACTATTTTATATATTAACATAATTTTACAAATCAGTTATTTTTAAAAAACACATGCATCTTTACTTATTTGTTTGGACAAAAATCTGAAGCTAAAAATGACAAACCTAACGAGGCCTAATTTTTTAAAATTGAAGGTTTTTAGTAGTTTGTTAGAAGTTGGAAATATGGATTTTCATTTTGTAAACGACTATTAAATGTTATAGATTTATAGGTTCATACAATATTTACTTCTACATTTGAAGAAAATATAGAGATACAACCACATAAATACATTTGAGATAGCTAGTTCATTTTTTAAATTAAAAAATAGTTAAAATCCTAAATGAATATGCTTTTACATTCTAAAAAATTCAACATTTCAATATCTTGATTTGAATATGTAGAGCACTTGGGATGTTTGAAATAATTTGTTTTAACAAAATTAGTGGATAAATATATATATAAAGACGCACACACATATATCATATGTGCGTGTATATAAGGATTATTAGGAAAAATTAAAAAAATTAAGATTTACTCCAAATTATTGAGTGAATTGCTTATGGTATCATATATTCATTATTTTCTAAATCCCAATGATAGTTTCTAAAAAGAGAAATAATTTGGATATTGTTAATGTAAAATTTGAACGCTAACACCCCGGTGTGAGTATTAGTAAAGTGAAAGCACCACCCGTTGGTACGGGAACTAGAGATAAGTAGAAAATGATGTAAAAGCAGTAAAAAGACAACAGTTTTATAGTGGTTCGGCTTAGAGTCAAGTCTACGTCCACTTTAAGCTTCTTTATTGCTGATTCGATTACAACTCTTTACAATGAACTTTGATTACAACACACTTAAGATGAGTAGCTAGAACTTGAATGGAGAAGAGCACTTCAAATCCATGTTGAATGTGTTAGATCTCTTCCAAAAGTTCGTTGAAGTGTCTTCGGTGTTTGGAAGCTTGAAGTGTTGGATGAGTCGAGAAAACAACATAGTATCGACATTTCAGAAATGATTCGGAAAGTCCTCCCGTGAGTTGGAGCAGATGCAGTATTTATAGGGAAAAAACTGTGCTGAGCCATAGGTCGTAAACGACCTAAGGTAGGTCGTAGGTCGCGAGCGACCTAAGGTAGGTTGTGGGTCGCCAGGGACCTAGAAGACATGGCTTGATACAGTTGCACTTGATCTGTCTGAATGAATTGGTAAGTTGTAGGTCGTGAGCGACCTAGGGGAGTAGTTGGCGACTTAACCATGTTGAGATACCTAGTGGAGCGACCTAGGTAAGTTGCGAGGGTAGCAGCGATTTAGTGCGGGTCCTCCTATATCTTAAACGACATAAGGATGTGAAGCTTGTAAGTCATAGGTCGTACACTTGGTAGGTCGTGATAACCTTAGGTCGCTAGGTCGCTTGTGACATTAGGTCGCTAGGTCGCTGCATCTATCTGCTGTGGTATACTGTTGCCCTGTGTTGATAGTTAGGTCGCTAGGTCGTTCCATCCTTTAGGTCGCTAGCTCGTTCTAGCTTGTGCTAGTTGCTAAGTCGTCATTTGTTTAGTTCGTTAGGTCGCTTATACTTTTAGGTCGTTAGGTCGCTGTTCTTGTAGGTCATTAGGTCGTTGGTTCTTTAGGTCGTTAGGTCGCTTATCACTCTAGATCGCTGGGTCGCGGAAAAGAGGAGTTAACACTTGCCCCTCGAAGTGCATGCCTATGTCATAGGTCGTGTGCCTCGACATAATTCCGCTAGATCGTGAGCGACCCAAGAGATTTGTTAACTCGCGTGCCCATTCGCCTTCCTCTTTTCCTCCTTTATAGTCCATTAACTCGCTTCGCCCTCTTTACTTCGCAGCTTTGACAACCTGATCCGCCATTAATCGAACCTTCAAGCTCTCAAAGGCGAATCCAAGCTAACCGATCGTCGATTCATTTTTACCATCATATTACGTAACTGAACTCGATTTCTATCCAACCATGATCACCGCCAAATTGTGAATCCCGATCTTCTGACCCTAGTCCAATTCCGTGTGTCGCGTTACACTTTGAGTAATATTACGATCGACTTTCAATCGTCATTGGTTACGTTGTCGTTGTGATTCACGAGAACATAGCAGGGTGTTGGACAAATTACAGATCTGAGATGGTTTGAATTAGTTTTGGGTGATTTGGTGGTATGGAGAGATAATAGATTTCACTGAGAGAATAATGGATTTCATTATGTAGGTGATAATGGGTTATCGGATCGTGAGTTAGCGAGATAGCGGGTTATTAAGTGGAGAGGAGTTAGTGGGTTAAGGAGAGTAGGGCATAGCGGTTTAGATAGGAGATTGCTTGAGATTGCTGAGTTACACCAGAAGCGACTTAGGGAATCTGAGCGACATACGAACCTTTACGACCTAACTAAATTTGGCCGACCTAACGAACCGACCGACCTAAGAATTCTCCCGACCTAAGGATCCTTGCGACCTAAAGAAAGCTGAACGACCTTCGAATCTGCGACTTAACTTCCTGTAGCATCACCTTTTGCGACTTAATTTTTAGGTCGCGCTGGGATTCAAACGACCTAGGACTTAGCTAGATTTGCACATGAATTCCAAGCAGGACGACTTAAGGAAAACCCGACCTATGCTAGGTCGTTTGAGCATAATCTGGACGACCTAAGAGATGAACGAAACTTGAACACTTGTAAAATTCGATAGAATTTGATTGAATTTCCAACTTGAACAGCTTGAATGAACTGCTTGAACTTGTTGCACTTTTTCATAGATTATATTAACTTTTAAGCTAACAACCTGTTAAATACAACATTTGCAGAAAACTAGGGCGAATATACTGCCATTGATTGCCCACATCGAATGAAAGATTAGTCGATAAAGAATAGTCAACTTAAGTGAACTGTGTGAATGAAATGCTGTGAGTCAACAAGTTCAAGTGAAGTATTAAAGCAAAGCTAAAATAATCAACTAAAGCTGATTTGTTTGCATCAACACTGTACTTGGACTTAAAATAACAAGCCCTGAAACTTTATAATTGACAAATGTCAACTAATTTGATTCCAGTTATATTTTCTTGTCATTTTACTAGTTTTGCACAACACTTCACACTTTTAGGAAACGTGCACCTTCATATTTGAATATCCAGTTCCTTGTGTAGAATGACTTCTCAACAAGAAAAATAGGGCAAGCTGGAGAGGTTTTTCCAATTGCTAACCCGTTGAATGATCCTCCGGAAAGAGCTTCGACCACTTTGAACCATAGAGTTTTCAGTCAGTTGTGTATTCAGTTTGACATTGCTGAAGCAGACGCTCGTCTTCCCGGGATAAATGATACTGCTGATAGGCCACCTCACGGCTTCATTGTAGTTAACCGACAGATGTGCTTGAATGGAGCCATTCCTCCTTTCTATGACTTTCTTCGAACGCTCCTTCTCCGATTAACCATCTCTCCTTTCCAACTACACCCCAATGGCTACGCCATCTTGATGGGGTTGTGTGTGCTATTCAGGAGGACACTTGACCGTCTTCCGAGCTTCGAAGAAGTCTACTATTTGTGCACTTTCGCAAAGAACAAAGATCATCCTTCAATTATTCTCGTGAGAGGCGCGAGAAACCGTAAACTGATTTTAGACTTGCCCGAGAGTGCATACGGGTTTTTAAGTCAGTTCTTCTATGTTCGTTGCCCCCCGGGGTTCTATGCCATCTGGAGAATAGGAAGTAAGATTGCCTATTTCCGCTGACTTCATTTTTTCTAAATTTCTTGAAACTCGAATTGCCAAGTACTTAACTTCAATCTTTACTTTTTATAGCACTTCCTCCTCCGCTTTGAGATCCCATCCACAAGCCAACCTTCTAAACATTAAGTGCCATGGCGGCTAAGGAGAGAAGCATCAAGTTTTTGCTGAAAGACGAGTTTCTACACCAATTTGGGCTTTTACATCCCTCTCGATCTACTCAGCTTCATGAAACTTCTAGTTCCGTGACTGAAACATTAGCTGCCTCGGTTTCTACCGAAGAAGTCGTATCGAAGGAACCTGTTGCAGGAGCTTCGTTAGTGAAATGTTCCACCCCTGCCAATGTCGCAGGGTCATCCGACAAGCTTATACTTTCCCCGGTGATTGAAGAAGGAGTTGAAAAAGAAAGCTCCGCTAGGCATGACGGTGACGATATTTATGGTGGACTGAGTGACCTGATGATAACTTCACACGAGCTTGTTAAGGATGACCCCGTTACTACTAAAGTTATTTCTCCAGTAGTTGAGGCGACATCCACCCTACAACAGGCTCCGTCAGCTCAAGAGTCGACACCGGTTGCAAAAGTCGTCACCGCTCCTAAACCAAAGAGTGGTTTGTAGCTTGACACGCGTAGTTTGCACATCACACACACTTAGGATTTTTGGCGATTATATGCACTTGGCTTCTTTACTCTGAAAATTTTTAAGAATTTTCGTTTTCACTTTCAGATTCTCCGATGGGACGAATCGGTTCGTACTATGATGATTTTATGCGCTTCGGAAGGCGTGACTACTATTATGATCCCAGGCGCCAACTCTCTGCCCCTAGGGAGACCGAAGAAGTAAGAGCAGCCAGAAAAGCTCAAGAAAGGAGGAGCTATGAGGAGCGTCACGGGAGAAGAGGTGAGCGCCATGACTCCTCCCAGAGAGACGATGATTCCCACAAAACAAAATCTTATGACGATAAAGGGAAGGGTCATATAGTTGAGGACCTAAGCAAGCGGGCCCGACTTAGGGAGAAATCTTCTTCTGAAGTTCCTAAAGTGCCTGTTTCTTCCGTTTCTTTAGACATCCCTTCTAGCTCTCTTGCTCTTCAGAGAACTGATATCCAAACAATCATCAATAGGCCTCCCTATCAGGTCGAGAATGCTCTGCCTACTCTTCAAAGTCGATTTCCATACTGGTGCTTAAAAGGAGTGCATTTTGATCTTGATTTGGTCCCAATCGACAAACAAGCTATGTTGAGAAATCTTGATGCCGTTAGACTTGATATTGAGAGAATATCTGGATGGAAAAAACTAGTCGATGAGATTCAAAGAGTTAACCGCGCAAATCTCGAAGCTATGCTAACGATGGAAAACGACAAGTCGGAGTGGAAGAATGTTCTTGAGCAACATGACGTAGAAATGAAGAGCATCGCTGATGATTATGAGAGACTTGAGTCTGAAGTTAAGAAACTCAAGGAGGACCTTGCTACCTCTTCCGCTTCTCATTCTCAAAAGGAAAAGGTTTTTCAAAAGCAAGTGAGAGATGCACATGCTGCCCAGAGAGATGTCGAGATGAAACTTGAAGCAGAGCAGCATGTTATTGAAAAGTACCGCAAAGATACCATTCAACTGCGGGAAAAAGTTAACTCCCAAGACATGGAAATTGCAGCGTTAAAAGCTCAACTTTCAAAAGTAGAAAAGGAGCATGATGATGCTTTGGCTGGAAAAGTGGCTACTGAAGAATCGCATGAAACCACCAAGGCCACAATCAGCTCCACTCTTTTTGATTTTTATGTTCTCAGTGTCTTGGGACGCGGTAGTCTTTCGTTCTTGGGCCCGAAATATGAAGTTAATCTGGCCGAGGTGTGGGAGGCAATAATTGACAAGTGTAAAGATACGGGCTATGCGGAGGAGGACCTGGAAGCTTGTCACTTGGATGACGATGGTCGCGCTGCCCTTGCTAGAGGGAAAGAACAACTTGCTAGGGAGCGAGCCAAAGCAGCAGTAGGAGAGCGTTTGGAGAAGGCGCCTTTAACCGACCCCGCTCGTCCTTCGGCTTCGATCGACCCTGGTACCATTGGCTCTAGTTCTTATTCTCCACCTCCTGCAAAAGCCGAAGTTACAACTACAATTACTGAGCCTCCCACTGTTCAATTGATGAGAAGGCCCAGGACGACATTGAAGCCGAAAACTTTGAAACTGATGTGATCAAACCAAGCTCTCCAGGTAACTTCAATTCAGATCTGGCTCAGTGGACTGCTCATTTGCTTCACATGAGCTTGATGAATTTCTCGCTTATTACTTAAGTCTTGATTAGCCACTGTCTCCTCTCTTTACGAGGAATACTTATTTTATCTTTTCTTCTTCTGTAGTGAGATCACCAAGTGATGTACATACTTCTCCTCCTTCAGCTGTTGTTCCTCCTTCTTCTCAAGTTACTCCTTCTTCTGCTTCTCAACCGGGGTCGCAGGAAGAAAAAATAGAAGCTCTTCCAGACTTGGACGATCCGGCTGCTTCGCAAGAACAGAAGGCGGAAGAACTTGAGGAGGGCGAGAAGACCCTGGAGCAACCTTATGACGATGACACAAAGCTTTCTGCATTGATTACTCCGGGAAGTGAGTCTTCTTCAATGAAGAAAGGGAAACGTGCAGTTTCGAAGAAGAAGAAGAAAAGCGCTTCTGCTGGTGAAGAAAAAGTGGAAGCAGATCCGGCTACCCCTCCTTCTCCTTCCTCCCCGACCTGTCCACGCCGGCTTCAGAAATTAATCATCAAGCCGGGCAAGAGCTCTAAAGGTGGCGGGAAGAAGCAGTAATGAGATTGAATTTACTCTTCTTGTTTTGCTTTTTACTTGTACATAACAGCTTATATCGACCAGAGATTGTGCGGGTACCGGCCCCCGCTTTTTGAAACCTATACATGTATAAAATTTTTGTAGTATGAATAAAATGATTCTTTCTACTTGTACAAACTTTTGTCTGTATTTGAGAATGCACTTATTCTTTGTTTTCATACAAGTTTCTCTATTTACTTTGCATAATATTGCAATGAGCTTGTGGTATGTTGCTTGAGTACTGCTTTTACTGATGCGGTTTGATTATATTGCCATATTGCCCCCATATCACGGCTCATTGTAATATCCTCCATTTTGAGGAGACTTGTACTCTTATTTTAGAGAATAATTGTTTCGTTTTTAAGGAAGTATTATTCTGCTTTAATAGAGTGCGCCTCGTTTTGGAGAAGTTTTTACGCTTCAACCTTCGGAGATAGTCACTTTTTTATTTTTGAGAAGTAAATTCTCCGACGCAGTAAAGCGGGCCTCTGAAGAGGGCTTTATTTAGCACTTCAACTTTTGGGGAAGACCTTGAAATTTTGTTTTTTAATGAATAAATTGATCTTCCCTTTAGAGCTGCAGTGTGCCTCTGAAGAGGGCTTTCTTCTTTTTTATATTTGTTGTGCCTCGTTAGAGGGCTTTTTTGTTTCGCTCGCTTGAAATTACTTCCTCACAGTTGAATGGATCCACGGGGGCGGATGCAAGTTGCTTGATTGGATGTTCGTTTGCACAAACAATCACAATCAGTTAACAAGGGCCCTGTGCCTTTTATCTTGGGAAGGTGCACCTCCAGTGGTTCCATCAACCTTGTTAGTTGAGAAAAGCACTTTATCTTGGGGCGTGCCTCGGAAGAGGGCTTTTGCCTCCGAAGAGGTCTCCTCCGAAGAGTTGTGCCTCCAAAGAGGGCTTGTGCCTCGTTAGAGGGCTTTGTTGGCCTCTGAAGAGGGGCATTTGGCCTCCGAAGAGGGGCATTTGGCCTCCGAAGAGGAGCATTTGACCTCCTGATGCAGTGCAATCTACAAATTCAATGGACCTGAATCGCTCAAGGGTCTTAGGTCGCTCACGACCTAGTGAAGGTCGCTCTCGAGGTAACACTTTAAGCACCAAGGCATTAGTTTTAGGTCGGCCGCGACCTAGTATGTTGGTAGATCGACCAAGCGACCTAACAAGTTGGGTTATACAACCTAACGAGGAAAAAAAGGGAATTGAAGCATGGCAAGGTACAAAGCGACCTAGCATTACTGGACCATACTTAAGTCGCAAGCGACCTACTTAAGTCGCTCAAGTTGAAAGGTTGTTACTCCATAGGTCGCGAGCAACTGCATTGAAATTCCTAAGTCGAAGATTCCTATGTTGCTGAAGCTGTGTTAGGTCGTTACATGTTTAGGTCGCAAGGCTTGATAAGTCGCATGAATGTTGTAAATACTGTTAATTCATTCTGCTGTGTTGATGTAATATGTTAGGTCGTTGTAATTGTAAGTCACTCGTATTGTAGTTGTTAAGTCATTTCTGTGTTAGGTCGCATGAGGACTGTGTTGAGTCATGCAGTGTTAGGTCGTTAACGACCTATGTAAGGTCGTAGGTCGTGTGTTTGAAGGTCGTGTAAGTGTTGTGTTGTAAATTGCCTATAAATATGGGGGTTGTATCATTTGTAACGGTTGTTGATTTTTGAATAAAACTTTGTTTGAGTGTTTTGTGCCTCTTCTTAAATTGGTAGTTGAGTGTTATCTCCTATCTCCACTTTCGGCATTCGAGTGCGCTCGAATCAACGATTGTTGAAGCCAATTCACGGAATCAAGTGCGCTTGATCAACGTTCGAAGAATTATAGATCTTCTCTCACGGTATCGTGCACGATCAACGTGTTGAAGATTGCTAGAATCCGGTATCTCTTGAGATCAACGGATTTGGACGTTTTGTATTTTCAATCCACCGATTGCTACTTTCATCATTGTATTCATTTCTGTTATTTCCACTGCGTCAGTTTGGTATCAGATCTGGAAAAGTACTTGGTTCTAACCTGATTATTATAAGAAAATAACACCCAGACCACTTTTCAATTTCGAACCCATGCTATCTCTCAATTAACAATGAAGTTAGACAAGTTAGAGAACTACCCTTGCCTCGATGTACATTCTTAAACTCTCATAAATAATAACGGGCTTCCATACTTCGAAATTTACTGTCAAGTACATGATGAAGTACCTTCCAAATACTTAATTAATGATGACCTATTTATGAAAATTAACTCCTATATACTTATGACACATCCGACGATTCGAATTTTCTATCCCTCACCTAGAATCGAAGCCAGGTAAGTCAAGGCACTGGTTGAACCTAGCCATGCTTTAGTAAAAACACTCCGATTCTAGATCTTATAGATAGAGGAAAATCCACTCATCGTGCTTTAGTGCTAAATATAAGATGACTTACTTTCAAAAAACTAGTTAACTTTTTAACACTGCTCATCATATTTGTTTTATGTTAGTTAATTGTACCGATAAAGAAATCCCTTGCATAAAACAAATTCTTTTTAAATAATCTGAAAACCAATTCCATAAACTTACTACTGGTCTTTGATTTCAGGCTAGTTCCTAGGAAAAATTTCCAAACTCGTTTATTCAAACCAAAACCTAAATTTAAAAGATAAGATTTTTATTTATAGAAAAAAACAAGTTATTAATAAAAACCAAGTGTTATAAACCAAACATTCTTTTTAATTTCCTAAGACTATTTACAATAACAAGAATGTTATAGTCCATAGTCTCTTCCCCTTTTATTAGAAACATTTAATACAACAATAGTGTTGAAACCCATGCTTCCTCCTCTTTTAAAATCATTTTAAAACTCTTTAAAACATAATTTGAAAGTTGTATTCTAAAAACATCCCCTTAAATAAGGCTTCTTTTAACAAAAATTTACTTTTTAAACAAACGATTAAAATTTAAACCTCTTATTTTAAAACTAAATAAAATTTAAAAATATATTTAAATCAATTAACTCACTTTAAAATACTTATATAGCTTTCATAAAACAGGTTCATAAAGAATTTATGAAATATCTAAAGTAGATAACTCTTTTACTTTACTAAAAGATAGATTTCCAAACTGCTATGGACCATAGCAGCATTTAAAAATTGTTTTGTTAATCATATTACTTTTAAACTCCATTTTCTTTGTATATTTTAAACCACTTTAATTCCTTTGTAAAAAGTTTTGAAAACAATATTAAAGTTCGGAAAATGTTTCAAATACATTTAGAAAACAAGTGGTAAATCGCTTAAAAGCAAACACGGGATTTTAATGTCATAATAAAACCAAAAATTAGATTGACCATAAATAAGCAACATTCACATGCTATTTTAGAGTAACAATAATTGTAAATAACAATCGACAAATAAAGGAACCCTTTTGCATCCCTCTACAAATTCTATTCTTTGAAGTTCTTCCACAGTGGCCTATTCGCTACGAGGACACTACGACTTCCTTTTCTTTGCTTTAGTCTCCTACAAAACAATGGTTACTTATTCGTCCCGCTTTCGATTGGGAATAAAATCCAAACAAGGAATGTACACAAATAAGTTAATATAAATTATTACAACATGAACATCCTCATTTAAACCTATTTTTAAGTGAGATATCTCACTTTCTAACAAGCACCGACTCAAACCAAAGGCTACTATGACCACCCTCGACTTAGAAACAACGCAGGTTCCTTCCTTTCACCTTGCTTGACCTTTAAAAACCCCTCCTCTCCCCCTCTATTCTCATGCAACCCTACTTAGCTCCCTTACATGCTCATGGCCCTGGGCCATCTTCGGATTTTGGGTTTGAACTTTGTTATTTTTAAGGTAGTGAGAATATGAATTATACTATTCTAGGCTTGTTTAAGATTTTAGAGAAGAAAAGGGAAAGTTTTAAAGTGATTTCTTTTTAGAGAAGAAGTGGAAAAGAAGAAGAAATGAGAGAGAGAAAGATGGATAAGAGAGAAAAACTGAAAAATGAAGTAAAGTGAATAAAATTAAGTAATAGGAGGACCTTATATAGATTTTCAAAAGTGGAAATTAGCCTAAAGGGCCTCTTTAGCAAGTGGAATTAGTTTCTAGGACACACAACTGAAATAATTACTTTCAAGGACAAAACGTAAAATAATTAGTTTCTAGGACCTAAAACCCTATGAAATTATGTCCTTGAAAGTAATTGGACTGCTGACTTTGTCTTTAAAAGTAATTATTCTGCTGACTTTGGCCTTGAAATTAATTTCTTTGAATGTGTGTCCTAGAAACTAATTGGACTGCAAAGTTTGTCCTTC
The DNA here is from genome assembly GCA_030737815.1 of Allium fistulosum. Taxonomy (NCBI): domain Eukaryota; kingdom Viridiplantae; phylum Streptophyta; class Magnoliopsida; order Asparagales; family Amaryllidaceae; genus Allium; species Allium fistulosum. Next base: position 413,257,168 of record CM060907.1, on the reverse strand, counting down.
TAGTGAAATGCCCCTTTTCAAAAAGTGGCAAATTACATCACATACCCTTAACCCAAATTACTAAAATACTCGTACTTTTCCTTTCATGCTAAGCTACCTCCATGTGCTAAAGTACTTCCATCACATCTCAAAATGAAGAACACAAATTTATATACTAATGCACTTAAATTAAGAAAGAAAAGTTTTTCTAAATTTATTAAGATTAATTAATTTATTTATTAAACACTTTAATCACACTTACTTTTATTAATTCTTTTTCACTTTATTAAATCACTTATTATAAGTATAAGTGTATAAGTGCATGCTACAAAAGTGAACATATGTGTGCAACAATGTTGTGATAACTTTTGTTTGACAAAAATTAGAAAATCCAAAAAAAAAAGAATCGATCACATTTTCAATTTTTCATCAAACTACCAATTTTTTAAGCAAACATCCAAAATCAATCTATTATCATTACTTATTATTAATTAAAAGAGGGTTATTTAACTATTAAAAACTATGACTTCAATATTTAAAATTTATCAAATATTAACAAACCAAAGCGATAAATTTCCATGTCATTATAGCCTAATTATTTGATTTATTACCAACCGTTATTCTAACATGCATTTTAATTCTTTATGCTTTTTTAAATATTTTTATTCAAATTATTATAATACTTTTGGCAGAAACATCCTACTGACAAAGAGTTTACATGCTTAGACCAAAAAAATTTATCATCTTTCTAATTAAAAGCTTTTGTAGATGTAAAAATCAATTTTTTGAAATTTGTGTTTTAAGAAATTTTAACCTTTTTTAATATAAATAAAGTATCGATGATTCGTTGTTATCATACAAAGATATAATTAAAAAGTTTAAATTAATTTTTTAAGTAATCTTAGAATAACTTCAAATCAAGATAAAATGTTTTGAGGACTCTAACTAGTAATAAAATTTTAATTGCAGATCATAGATGTTAAAACTAAGACTTACTTTTGCCATTTTTACATATGTAGTTAAAATAATATTCCAAATATGCAATTTAACTAGATCTCATAGATGAATTTATTAACCAATCAATTTGTTCCAATTAAATCTACATCATAACGTCATTGAGCAGCATATACACACAATCATACATATATGTGTGTGCGTGTACGTATAAACACACACATACAAATACACGCACACATAGATACACACACAATGTATGCACTTAAGTACTAACACACACACACACATATGTGTGTGTGCGCGTGCGCGCGCGCGTGTGTATTAGTACTTATTTGCATACATTGTGTGTGTATCTTTGTGTGCGTGTGTTTATATGTGTTTGTTTGTATTTCGTTACATATACAGTGTTCCTCTATGTACATTGTATATATTTCCTATTTTCTTTTTAGTTGCTGGATTTTTGGTGCTTGGACTATGCTTTCATTTGGGACATCTCTTTGATCCTGTGGTGACCCTCTCCAAATCACATAGATTTTTTTTAAAGCATACAAAAGGAATTCACCACTAAACCCCATTTCTTCTATATTTGAATATTTATATAATTTCCAAATATTTTTCCCAAGACCCTGGATTTACCAATATAATCATATCAGTGCACAAACAAATTAAGACAATTATATATTTGATGATATATAATTGTTTCCCTTTGTCATTCAGAGCTAATAAATTTGCAAAGAGAGTTTGAATCAAACAGGAAACAAAATTACCATATGTGTTGACAACATAACCTTTTATTTCTTCCCTAATTTTTGTTCTACTACCAGAGATAGACTTTTGGCAATTATTATACTTATATGCACAATACTGCAATGCACATGGTTTCTAGACTTTTCTGCCTAAATAAGTCTATTGACATTAAAATGGCCTTTAATTGTTCTAATGATAGTTATCAAGTACTTGTATGAAATCACTTCAAAAATTATACTTGCAGGCATAAACATTGGAACTAATTTCTATTTATCTTTTCAGGTTGAACAATTGAAGTCATTTTGCATTTTTAAGTTTAACATGGTGCAGACTTAAGTACTTGGTATTTTATTGGAAATGCTTGGTGTTATTTGAGGGTTGCTTGGAGTTTTCTTTTTTTTTGTCCTGGAAGCACTTACACTTCATGAATTGAAATGAAATGGTTCCAGGCTACAAGAGTTTGACCCATAGCCATCTAGGCCGGCCATAGTCCCTCTTTTACCACTTGCAAACCCATATCCCTCATATTAACAAACTTCTACAAAGATCCACTCCTAACACAAGCATGTATCTGCCTAGTTTAAATTTCCTGGAAATGCATCCACTTATGTATTCAATCCATTATTCAAAATACAATTACTTCCAGGTTTATTTCGTTCATAATTTTTTTGATATCAAATACACAAATACATGTTAATCAATTTATCACTCCAGAATTCATGCACATGCCTGTATCACTTATCTGCTATGCACAAATTCATTTCTCCTGAATAACCCTACTCAAATCTTGTGAGTTCATTTTTAAATCAACCACCTTAGCTTTTTAATTTTCATAAACCATAATATAGGTTCAGGCAGTAAAAATCAGAGATAATCACATACTCATATCATATTTATATGATATGTCCATCACTTTGTTTCTCCAAATCATACATTCATTAAATCAGCAGTTAACCAAACATCATCAATAACCATCCAAAACAGGTTTACTTAAGTACATATTTTTAATCCAAATACTTAGAAATCTCCCTACAAGTAACTTCAATTACAACATGAAATCTGACTAATAAATTCATTACAAATCAACTACAAATTTTAAAACTGGTTTCTTTTACTTATACTAGCAGCTAATTGCCATCTTCATCCATCAAGCCAACTTCAATTCCCTGCAACCAATTCACTGAGCTGCCCCAATTTTAATGAGACACCCAGATGATTGCAAGGGCAACCAAAAGGGTCAGCTTTCACTGGTATGAGCATTTATCAATTAATACACATATTCATAATTTTTGGTGAACTTGCAATCTCTTTCTAATTAAGCAGATTTCATACTTAGCATACTATTAGTTAATACCAAGTGATACAAAGGCACATTCATTGGTTCAAACAATACCCAACAAAACAATCAAAATAAATATATATATATATATATATATATTTCTTGATTCATTTTTCTCCATTTCTGAGTAAGTAAACTCAGATTTAATACTCCCAATTTCACCCAGTAATTAAATCAAGCACAATATTTAGACTTGATTGATTTAACTCCATATCTAGATCTTTATAATCCAGATTTTTTTAAACCCCATTCCCCATTTATTTTATGGTCTTTAACTCCCTGTCAAATGAACACCATGTATGCATTGTGAAGGAAACTCCCAGGTTATTTAATTTATTCCAACACACAAAGGCCTCAGGGTGCAGTTGCACCATGCATATACTTGCTCCCACCTGAAGCAAGCAGATCATTGACTAACTCCCAAATGACCAATTTAATTTTCTTTGATAAATCCCCCTCCAGTTTCTGCTTATTTTATTAAGCTTCTACTAATGAATTAAATCATAAAAAAAACTCCCAATTCATTCATGTTTCAGAAAGGCTTAGCTTTTTTAATACTTTCTGGTTCAACCCCATGTTCCCCATTTATTTTCCATAATGCAGAAAATACCCCAGCCTACCTATTGTTTTTCCTAAAAATAATTTAAGCATCATGATCATACTATCTTTCCTCTATATTATTATGAATATATGAATAAGGGTTTTATTAAGGAAATCCCTCAAAAACCTAGAAATTCTCCTCTGACTTATGATTTGATTATTTAGTTTAATGCTTCATCATCCAGGAAATAAACATGAGCTAGATCTCTGTCTTGCTGCCTATTTCCTAAATAATTTAGATCCATACTTCATAATAAAATAGAACAGAAATTCTCAAACCATTTTAACTTTAAAAACCCATATACAGATTAAAACCCCAAACAAGAATGCACAAACAAACATCCATCTCATCTATAAGTTTTGATCCCGAGAGAATGGTGGATATGGTGATGTGCAGGTATTTATAAAATCATTCTAGGGTTTAAGAAGAATGGGTAATTTCCTTGATGCCCTTAGATATTCATGCACAAATTATTTCCCTGTGTGGTCCTTAATTGGAAATGCACATTTTTGGTTATCTCAATTAGTTATTACGGGAATCAAGCATTTTAAACACTTCATACTATTTTCATGACTTTATTTTACTCATGCCATATGCATGTGACCCTTTGTTTTTTTATAAGTTTAAAGAAACTGAAAATCCCTTTTGTGTTTTCTACCTTTCTACCATTTCCATTAATCACGCATACTATCATACATAATCATGTAATGTAAAATCATTCACACTATGTTATTTGCTTGAAATAAATATAAGACATGGAAATTCTTATTTGATCCTGTATGTATATATTATTTTTCTGCCTTTTGTCAAAACAGTTGCTCCTCATACATCTTTTGTTTCCTGGGAATTTGACCAGGCAACTAGTACTCGGCAACTAGTGCTCGGCATCAGAGAGTGACCGGCATCCAGGAGTGTTCGGCGTAGTACTCGGCATCCAGTGGAACTCGGCGTCAGAGAGTACTCGGCATCTAGGAGTGTTCGGCGAAGTACACAGCATCCATAGTGTCCGGCATCCAGTAATGTTCGGCGAAGTACCCAGCAGTGTTCGGCGTCAACTGGCACTCGGTGTCAACCAATGCTCGGCATCAAGACTGCTCGGCATACAAGAGTGCTCGGCATCAAGACTGCTCGGCATACGAGACTACTCGGCATACGAGAGCACTCGACATCAAGGAGAACTCGGCAGCATCTGTGGTTCGGCATACAGGAGTACTCGGCGTAGTACCCGGTAGCATCAGAAGTACTCGGCACAAGGGTACTCGGCGTCTAGAAGAGCGTTCGGCTTCGACTGACTAACATCCTGCACTTCCCAAACATCAACCACATCGTTTGGCATAGAAGGGACTGTTCGGCATCAGAGCATTCGGCACACTTGGTTCGGCATACAGCAATCACTGTACTCGGGCTAGAGTGTTCGGCCATCAGAGAATATAAAAGTCCTTGGCTGGAGAGTCGAGGCCGGAGAATATAAAAGTCCATCAGAGAATATAAAAGTCCTTGGCCGGAGAGCCGAGGCTGGCGAATATAAAAAGTCCTTGACCGGAGGGCCAAGGCCGGAGAGCATAGAAGCCCTCGACCGGAGAGTCGGGATCAGAGCAGAACAACGCGACCCGGCGAGGTCTATGGTTTTGAAGTCAATCGCGGATAGATCTTGGATTCGGATTTCGGCTTTGGATAAATGGACCCGAAGGGTTCTTGGATTTGGCAAAGGACTCGGAGCGGTCTCGAATTTTGATATCATCTCTGTAACGACCCGTAAATTTTAACTGTTTTAATAACGTAATTAGTTAAAATTTTATGAAATTTTAAACGATAAAATTTTGAAATATAAATTTGATATTTGGAATGCGTCTAGTTAAACATAGCAACTGGTAAATTTTCGTCCGAAAATATGAAAGTTTATTTCGCGCGTAAATTTACTTCAATTTAATCAGTTAAAAAGCGATGAAAATAAAATTTTTTCAAAACCTAAATATTTTTACATACAAAAATTTTGATTCATCTTCTGACTAAGACGTTATTTTTCATTTTTCCAAATTCGGACTTCTTTAGCTCCGTCGATCTTATTTTCGGCGAAATAGCAGCATTTTCGGTACCGATTATCAACTTTTGATAGGATGATCGTACCACCAATATCTGTATACCGTTTTGATCTTCTCGTCGTGCTGATCTCTACGGTATATTCAACTTTCAATTTCGATGACCGGTGCATAGTGGAATCTGTGAAACGATTAAACAATACCGGTATTCAATTTTTGGCTTTTGACTTTCTTGTGGCCTTTCAACTTTGAACTGTGTACGTGTTGAAAATCATACGTCATTTTCCTTTATTATTATTTTTCTCTCGTTCGAGACATTCAATGTTCCTACGTATTGAATTACTTTATAAGTTTATGTTTCCAACGAATCATGCATCTTTAGCTTTCAAACCACCGTTCACATCTTTGAAAAAAAAACAACTCAACTCTTTGTTTCTCCTCTCCTCAACCTCCTCAACCCAGATTTTTCACCATCCCTCCCTCCGGCTTTGCCCCATGTGATCAACCCAAGCTCCGCTGCCTTCCACCCTCATTTTCGCCATGAACCAAGGAAGCCTTCACGACCAAAGACTCATCCTCGTCTTCAACTGGCCGTGCTTCCCCCGCAATCCAATCACCAAGCTCCAGATCTTCCCTTGCAAGTCAACACCTTCTCTCTTCCTCATTTTTCTGACCCAGGCCACGCCAGTCCAGCTGTGCACCCACCCAAGCATCCGAGCACGCGAGTCTTGTCCCCACGTCACCAAAACATCGGCCGAGCCAAGGCCGTCTTCCTCCTTTGTTGCATGTTTGTAAGTTTAGATGTATATATATATATCTTTAGTTGTTTGCACCTTTTTGTTTGGTTTTTGTCTGCATGAACTTTTGATCTATTGTATATATATTAGTTGTATCTGGTCAATTACTTTTTATGGCATAAGATCTATCTGTTATATATATAAAGAGGTTCAAATAAACTATAGATCGGTTTATAAAGATTTTTGTAAGTGTATATAAGTACGTATATATTGGTGTTTTGATTTCAAGATGCTTAATTACATATTTTCATCCTACTTTATATATGTACTTTATTATTAAGTTACTGTTATACATAGTATACTTGTTCAGCTGTTCGTGCATAGGTACCAGACTGTACACATAAGTATATAATAGTTTCGTACTTATATATAAGTATGTTAAAATAATATAAATTTTAGTATATAAATATATGGATTTCATTAGTTGTATACGTGTCTCTGGGATAAAATGTTGGTTCAAGTGTGAGTTTATATGGGTTACAGGTTTGTACAAGTTTATATAAGTGTCTATTTTTATGTATATATATATATATGTCACAAATTGTATATTAAGTAGATATAATATGATTGGAATATTCTATTTACGTTTAAAAGTATACATATAGATGTTTAAAAGGTTAGTATACATATATGTATCCAAAGTATTTTCAAATTCCATTTCACTGCTTCTCTGTTATTGATATGTATATTCAAAAGCATTTATATATGAGTATACTTATATATAGTGATCCAGTAATATATATATATATATATATATATATATATATATTTGGTTATCTCAAGCCAAGCTGTTAAATTTCAAGTATACTTATATGCTATATATATTATGTTCATTTCAGCATATATATGTTACAATATTATGTACACATTTTAGGATCAGAGAAGTTGCATAATTATATTTGCCAGCTCCTCTTTCTTTCTTTATATTTTGCTTTTAGAAAGTGTTTGTATATTAAGACATAGTTATATATATATATGTATTGTATATATATATAAATATAGGTGTAATGTATTTTAAGTGTTTTACATTATCAGTTGAGTTAATAAGGTTATTTTGATATGTATTTACATTTTAAGCCGTTCCTGTTACATCAAAACATATATGTTTGATGTGAGGAAGATAGGTGTTTAAGAAATGTAAATTTTAAAAACACTGTATGGAAATCTAGGTTTTAATTTATGTGTTTGATTGTTCCAAATATAATGTAAGGATTTCGTTTTATCTATTTGACTGTTAGGGATAATGTAAAGGTTTATCTTATTTTTAATATATGGGTTTAAGTGAATGTTGTGTATATATATGATGTGTTTAAGTATATATGAAGTTAAATGTTTACTTAAAAAATACGAGTTTATTTTTCCTGTAAGTTATATATATGCGTTTAATTTAAAACAATAATTTTCTTTTGAAATATATATTTTGGTATGTGTTTGAATTTGGAATATGACTTTATATATATTATTATTTATAGCTCACTTATATCATTTATCTGCATCGATCCAATTCTGATTTGATTTCGCCAATTTCTTATTTATCAGTCTTGTTCGTCCAATTCGCGTTCAATTTTGCTTCGCTTTGGAATTCGTGCTTGGATTCGTAACTCATTTCGCCGTTGAATCTCTCTAGCCTCGAAAGGTGAGCAATCAATCACGATTAATGTTCTTTTATTTATTAAATTTGATTACAATTGAAACGACAATTGAAAAATGCTGCTGTTAGTTAATTACACTGTTATATATGCTATTACCTGTATCAGTTCACCAGTGACATCTGACACCATTATCTATTATATATGCAATGACAATCCAGTTTGGTTGTTAAATGATTGATTGTTTGATGTTTACAATTGGACGTTAAATTTGTTAATGTTGTAAGTGATAAATAATTTGAAATTGAAATTAACGTAGGATAGTTAGATTTGATATATGTGTTAAATTTGATTTGATGACATTTTGCTTAATATGACCCCTTAAATGTTTAATTACTTAACACGTAGTAAAATAGTTAATTACCCTTGAACCGTTTGAATTTATGTTGTATTAATTGATGAAGTATGAAATTGAATAATTGATGTCAAGTGTAATATTACATAGAATAATTAGTGTAATAATCTTTAATCTACATGAAATGATAGTGTAGATTCTAGAAATAATTATATTAATTTGCACAAACAACAATGTGAATTAATACGATTATTTCGGGATTATTTGAATTGATTATTTGATTGTTATTGATTGTTGTTATTGCTTGTTTATTTACTTTGACACCATCCCAGTTATCACACTGCAAGTTCCCTTTGCTATGCTTTGATTCTTGAATTGAATTGGAATCGGGTTGAAATGATAAATACCCAAATTAAACTTTGACATAGGATAGAAAATTAAATAAAAACCGATTGGTAAAATAATTTGATTTAAAATAAAATAAGATTTTTTTCGAATAAACAATAAGGTTTTGAAATGAAGTTGGAATTTGAATTTTAAAGAAAGGAAATGTTAATATTTAATAATCCAAAACAAAATATTAACATAGTAGTTGTTGAAAGAATGTTGTTTTGAAATTAATTATTCAATAATTAAATTTGAAATTATTAATAATTACGTTTTGAAATTAGTTAATAATTAAGTTTTGAAATTATTTAATAATTAAATAATGTTAACTCCTATTTCGAAGCGACCTAAAATATAAAGTGATCTAGCGGCCTATAAGCCTTAACGACCTAAGAGCAGCAACCTACGACTTATGGGAAGTAACGACCTAGCTACAGAAAGAGCCAAGTGACCTAGAAAACTTCACGACTTAAGGACTTTACGAACTAAGTGGATGAACGACTTAATGAGCTAAGGAGTCAACGACCTACCAAGTGAAGAAGTTAGCTGTAACGACCCGGAAATTTCGAACCCGAAAATTCCAGATAGTTAGAAGAAAAAGAAAAGAGATAGAAGAAGAATATAAAAAAAAGAAAGAAAACACAACATCTCACATTCGCAGCGGATTAAATATAATAACAAATAATAACATTTATACAAAGAAAAGCTGTAATTGTTACTTTACATTCAATACATCAGAGTTACAACATATACACAAATAGACTAGACAGTTATCAACCTGTCCCAGACTACTATCAATAAGCTCTCAAATACACAGCGGTAAACTCCATACGTTCCTGCCATCCAGCTCGCCTCCTGAGCTTCAGAACGTCCTTACCTGGAAATCTGTAATACTCGGTCTGACCCGAGCATTACATCAAAGTAACACCCGGGTCAGGCTGGAAACCAGCGTGAGTAAACTCATCTAACATGAAATACCAAGCTATCTAACTTAAGTGAATTACCAGGGTAACTCGTATTTTTTTTCCCGAGTTCTAATCTTATTTAAGTCAATCACTTACCTCAAAAACAATATCCAAGAATCGTTATCCAGTTTTAAACATTCATGATACTTAACTTATTTCATTCCAGCATGTTTGCTTCCAAACTCATATTTATAAAGGATCGAAGTGGTTTCGGGTATTACTGATATCCGACCCCGGTCTCTTCGAATTCAATGTCATCTCTAATCCAAGTTGTTAAGTTAAAAAAAATACAATTTAAATCCAGGATATACAACAATTCAACTCAGATAGGTAATCTACATTATCACAGTTTAACCCATTCATATTACAGAGCATCACACATCAGAGATATCAATCAATTCAAGACATTCAATACAATTCAATCATCCATAAGCAAGATTTATTAATTTATTATCAATTTAATTAATCTCCAATTAGATTAATTACCAACTTAAATCACTTGGTTTACCTTAATCTTGCTTACTTAACATTAATTAATTTCAACCCAATTAATTAATCATCCTATAATCATCCATCTTAATTAATTATCCTTTAATCATCCAATGAAACAATTTGTAATTACTTATCTTAATTAATTACTATCTTATATTAATCTTTGATTAATTAATCTTTAACTACTTGATTAAGAAATTATTAATCAATTAATTAATAAATAAACCTTAATTAATTACTTTATTAATTAATTACCCTTAGTAATTATCCTTAAATTAATCACATTCCTTAATTAATTAATCACTTTAATTACTTAACTAAAATAATTAAGTAATTAACTTTTAATTACTGACATAAGTAATTATCTTCTAATTACTTCCATTAATAATCTTGATTACTTTCTTAATTAATTACTTAACAAATAAGTAATTCCATTACTAAATAATCCTTAATTCATTAATTAATTAACTACTCCAAAATTAATTAATCTCAACAATTATATTAATCAATTCCTTAGATTAATAACATCAAGTGATTACCCTATTATCACTTTAACTAATTACCCCATGAGTAATTATCCTATTAATTACTTCCATAAGTAATTTCATCCAATAATTAACCAATAATTACTTTATTAAGTAATTACACTTAATTAATCCATAATTAAGTGATTATTTAAAATTAAATAAATAATTAACTAATTATTTAAAATTAATTAAACAATTAATTAATTAACATTTTATATTTAAAAATCCTTAATTAAAATAAGAAAACCATTTATTTTAATTAATCTCTACTTATTAACAAATCATATTTAAATTAAGTATTCTTAAATTCATATCAATACTAATTTAACCTTATCATCCTTATAAATAAATTATTTGAATTTTTAAATCTTATTATTCAAAACAAATTATTTACAAATCATAATAATAACCTTACTTAGAGATAAAGCATTTAAATTATTTCCAAATTTACCAAATACTTGAAAACTTGTTTATTCTTTAAATTTTAAAACCCAAATAAAAATTTCTTTTTTTAAAAAAAAAACTCAAACCCAGGTTACAATAAAACAACCCGAGTAAACCCACTAAAAACACGAGTCTTCCTTCGAGTCTTTCTCATTCTAGTTTTCTTCGAGTCGCACGCGATGAAACACGAACCCAGACTCGAGTTCAATTCGTCTTCCTCAACTTCCATTCACCTGTGCACACGAACGTGCACTGTGCACCTACCCAAACGTCTCCGGCCAACCAAGGTCGTCGCGACCATCGACGACGATCCCAAGAACCCATGCGAGCACGAATTTGAACCCAGATCAAACGAAAATACATTAAAACAAAATCGAGCTAAATCTCGATCAACTGGAAAACACCATAGCCGTAAAAACCTCTTCTTCCATCGCATCCCACCTCGAGATCAACTTCCGATCCACCCAAAGCCATACCACATTCCAACGAACCTTTTCCTCCCTTGCGATCAACTCCGATGATCCACAGTTGTTGAACGAAGCTCGCCATCCCTTACGACAAAATCTGATCACTAAACCCTATCTCATCAAATTCCCATCGCCTCTGTGAATAATAAATTCACCCATGATTTTTCTGACAACCACCATTCTTCAAACTCTATTCGAAAACAAGCTCAACCCTCAGTTCGTCATTGATCATCAGGAATTGACGAAAAGACCAAAACAAATCATCCCGCAAATGCACGTGACTTCCGAACTTAGAAATCTAAAAACTTATATCAAAATTTATCATTTTCAAACACTAATCTGATTCTATAATCAAATTCTGAAATTACGAAGATTGATTCTTGGCTAAATTTTAGATCATCACTGGTATTCATCTTTCAGAAATAATTGCCAGATATAATGTAACGACCAAGACTTTCTCTCCACAGAAAGTCGCATCGTTAATAAGAAAGAAAGGGGTGAGAAATAGAAAAGAAGAGAAAGAGAAAGAAAACAACACAAATACTCACAGCGGAAACGGAACAAAATATAATATATCATATAACTATTACATAGTATCATATACATCTATCAGAGTTACACAGATTACACATCATATACTAGACAGTTATAAACATCTGTCTAGTTATTACAACTCAATACAAAACAAAGATCTAAACAAGATCAACACAGCGGAAACTACTATCTATATCTACAACGCTGAAGCCTCCTGCTCCATTGCTCCTCCACAATTCGTCAAGGCTAACCTGAATCCCTTGGCTACTCGTAAAAATTTGAGTACCCAAGAGTTTATAAAACAGAAATAAACAACTTGGGTCAGACATGGGTCTGGTGTGAGTAACAGGTTAAACTTGCTTAACTTCAAAACCTTTTGAAAGAAAAGGTATCACGTAAGACTTCCCACACATAAACATGGGTAAGTTTTTACCTTACGCTAACCAAAACATTTGATAGGAAATTCGATTGTATTATAATAGGGTCTAGGGTTTTCAAATAAATATGAAATAGCTGAAATTGTTACATTATTAAATTCCAGCATACTAGCCACAAAGTGGGTTATACAATCAAGTCCGTTGGCACTTATTGGATTTTGGATTCCATACAATGGCAGGGCTACCGGGGTACCGCCCGTCACAGTACGTGGCCTAGATCACCGTACCGAGGATCACTCCCAATCCCCTGCAACACAAGGCCAGAACATCCCTTACTGGATAATTCCCGCACAAGATACCTCACGGTTGGGATCAGCAACCGCACCACTAAGTCGAAAATAGAAAGGGACATCTAGACAGAGGTAATCTTGTCCTACTTGGGTGCTACCCACTAACCTTGCTGCACCTCCCCTGTTTTAGCCATTCCCGGTTTGTGAGGCTTGAGGTCACGATTACCTTTAAAAAAGAACACATCACTTAGAATGCTCATCGTCCACCTGACGATGTGCTGAAAGCATTCAATCCATACAAGTTCGTTCCGGGTTCGAACGAAACCGAAGGCATTATCTCGTTACACTCGTTTTGGAATCACCCTCAGAGTTAACGACAATAACCCTTGCACTCTGAATCTTCATCTTCACTTGATTCACGACCTATCGTTAATTTGGATCGATGTGGTATTCGGGTCTCCAGACCTGGAAATCCGGTATACGGAAACCCGATCCCGGTCTCATCGAAATCCAAAACGTATCTTTTAAGGCCAAGTTGTTTTAAAGGTTAAAACAATTCAATTCATTATCTTTATACACAAAGAAAGATAATTCACAACATTACAATAGATAATCAACATTATCAATATAACAGATAATCCATATTATCATCACAATTCAACTAAACATCCATATCACACAGCATATATCTCATCAGAGATATCAATCAATGCAAAGTATTCAATACTATCTCCCATTCATAAGTAATGATTTATACCATTTCTAATTAATTTAAAATGAATTAAATTAATTACTTCATTCTATAAATCCTGCTTACTTAATCATTAATTAATTACAAATTAATTAATTATTCTTTAATTACCCTTTAATTCCATTCAGGTAATTTATCTTTAATTAATTACATAAATTAATTATCCTTAACCACTTATAGTAATTAACCTTTAATTACTTCATTAATTAATTAACTATAATATAATTAAATTAATCAACTAAAATTAATTACATTAATCCTTAATTAATTACATTAATTAATCACTTCCATTATTAATTATTACTTAATTAATCAATCTTAGTTACATCATTAATTATATTAATTTATGATCCTTACTTACAACTTAATTATTAATTACTCAATTAAATTAATTACATTAAGTAATTAATCTTTAATTAAACAACATTTATTAATCACCTTGATTAATCTTTAATCAGTAATTAACTACCTTTAATTACTTTCACTAACTAAATTAATTACTTCCTTAATTAATTTCTTAATTAATCCCTTGATTAATTATTCAAAGTAATTAACTCAAATTACTTTTATTAATAAAATCATTATTCAACTAATTACTTCCAGTAATTATCATATTATTTACTTCTCTAAATAAATCTTACCTTAATAATTACATTAAGTAATTATTATCAAATCATCTCTTGATTATTCTAAATTAATTAAACTTAATTAATTAATTTAACTAAATCAAATTAACTTCAATTAATTACAATAAGTAATTAATTCTTAATTACTTCCATTAAGTAATTCATTTAAACAAATTCTATAATTGCTTATCTTTAAATTAATTAAACTAATTAATTATCAAAATTAACCCTATTAATTTATTATTTAATAACCCATAGTTAAAGACCTCATTAACTATTATTTAATTACTCTTCTTAAGTAATTAACTTAGATTAATTATTATTAATTCCAAATTAATAAATCTTAATAACCAATTTAATTAATCTTTAATTATTTTAATTAATTAAGTGTTAACCATAACTTAATTAATATTTAATTACTTATTAATTAATTCCTAACCATTAATTAATATTCTAATTATAATCCTTAATTACAAATTAACTATTCTAATTAATTAATCTTAATCACTAATTAATTAGTTTAAACCATTAATTACCTATTTAATTAATCCAAATGATTAATTAATCAAATTAAATTAATTATCTATTAAATCTCCTAATAAATTAAATAACACAAGTCTTTAATTATTTTAAGATAAACTTTATTCTTATTGATAAACAAGTTATCATTTACCATTCATATTTGAAACATCCATTTCAAATCTACTTTTAAATTTCATTTTAAATTCTGATTTAAGACTTGTTTAAATTTACTTAACCATTTAACAATCAGTTTTAAAATTTTAAAATAGATCAGTTTTAAAATCTGGAGCCCAGAATTTTACCCGAGACCTTACAAAATTTCTTCGAGTCAAATCCTAAATACTTCGACCATCTCACAAAACAGACGGGAGGAAAAACTCGAGTACCCCTCTGTTATAAACCCAGACTTCACCAGAAATAGCAGTGCACCGTGCACATGCACGGAGACTTTAATCACCTCCGACCATTTCCGATGGTCTTCCCTCATCGGCAACCTCCTTCACATTCAACTACGATCATCAGATCACTCTATAATTCTCGAAATCGAATTCGAGGCCTTCAACCAAACCTGGAACAACTGGAACCTCCTTCAACCAAAGTCTGGAAACTGTCTCGCCTCAGCAACCTCGACCACCAGAACGCCAGCGATTCCAGCGACGACTTCGTCCACGTCATAGCTACCATTTCCCAGAGAACAGTTGAACTCGATCCATCCTAGACGTCGTGATGATCGATATATCTAAGCTGGTTAAAACTGGGGTTAAAATTTCAAATCCTAAATCATATCCTCCTCGGTGCTTTAATTCAAATGCTAATAATTTTCCTTGAATCTTCGATCATCCCACTACCCTTACTGAAAATTTCAACATACCCAACCATCTAGATCAACCGAATTACCCAAAACTTCATATTTAGTTCATCATAGAACTGCTCCTTTAATACTAAGCTAAAAATTATGATTTCAATGCTAAAAATCATATTATAGTTTATGTTTTCAATTCATGTACCTGAATTTATAAATTACAAGATTTACATTTCTACTTTTATATAACATATACTGTTGTTTTGGTTACAGAGACATTCAGATCTTAAATTTGACTTAACTAAGATTTTTAAACTTTAGTATATGATAAATCAAACCATTCTTATTTATAAATTAAGTCCTAATAAAAACTAAATCAAGTGGTAAGGATTTTCAAATAGAATTCCTGAATCTGGGCAAACAAAAACAAGAACAGGGTACTGTCACATATGCACACAAAACCACCACATATACATATAGGAAAAATGCACTTGTATATTCATATATCAATACATATATATGCAGAACTACCTATAATATTCACATGCAACCATCTTTTATTCAGAACTTAACATGAAATTATTGATTTTGATCAGGATTTAAACCTGGAATCCTAGAACAGGCAATAACATATCAAAACCATACATGCATTCAAAACTATACACATTACAGAGAATTCCATCACTCCAACCATGATTATCACAGGAAAAATCAAGCAATTATATTTACTTAAGTTAGTTTATATTAAAATTGTTACTCACCAAACATGCAGAGCAGAGGTAGTTTAGCTTTTGAAAACTGGAATTGATAAAATGCTTGAGTCTGGAAATTTTAATACTTTTAAAACTTGAATTTGCTGGGCTTTACTGATTTAATTTAGAACTGCATGCATGCTTTCCTCCAGGTTGAAGAAATGAAGGCAGACAGCTTAGAGATGATTCCAGGATTTCTTCCAGACTAAAGAACATGCAGGCTGATTCTTGATTTAGATTTGGGAAAATGGTTTACAGAGATTTGATGTTAATAATCTCTGGTTTGAGGAATTTGAAAATCAGGTTTTTGATTTTAGATTAGAGAAAGATTATTGATTTCTCTTGTTGAAGAAGATTTGCAGGCTTATGTTTTTGGATTGAGGATTCTCTGATTTGTTTCAGATTTGTATTTAGAGAATTTACATTTGAGTTTTTTTCTTGTTTTGAAAATGAAGATTAGAAAGAAAATGAAGTAAAGAGATAAAATGTTTATATACATGTATATTTATGATTTATAAAAATAAAAAAAATAAAAAATAAAAAGACACTTGTCCTATAGATTAATTCATTACTTAACACATGTTAAAACAAGGCCTTAGATAAAGACACATGTCTCATAAGTAATTACTCATTTTTCTATTTATTTTAAAAGTTATTTAAAAACCCTTTTCTTATTTATTTAATCACTTATCTATATATATATATATATCTATCTTTCTAAAGAGAAACCAAAAACTAATTATATTTTATAAATATGAGTTTATACAAATATTATAATATCCAACAATTTAAATATTTATTCTTTTGAACTTCAAAACTTAAATTCAAATTCAAATTAAATTAAATCCTAAGATTCAATTTAAAAGTTAAGTTATATATATTTACATACACTATTTATTCAATTTAAAATAACAATTCCTTTTAGCATTAAAATTCATACATATTAAAAATAATACATTATACTTGTTATTTGAAAATAACATATTTTATAATTTAAACAAGAGATTATATTATCAAGAAATATTTAAAAAGAAATAAAACAAACCATTTTTGTTAAATCTATATAAACTTAAGTTAAAATATCTCTTAAACAATTAAATATTTACCTGAAGTATTTTAAAACTATAAAATTACTTATTTAAATATCTTTGAAAAGTCCAGATTAAATTAAATAAAAATTCCCAATTTACCAAAGCTTCTATTTACAATATATATAAATAAATATATATATTCAAATAGAAAATATCTTATTAGATTTTAAAAGATAAAATTACTAATTAATACTAATTTAATCAGATTATTAAATTAAATTCAAATCTTATTATCAAAGATCATCCATATCAATTTAATTATTCAACAGATTATTAAATTGATATTGTCAAAATTTCCGGGATATTACATTCCTTCCCCCTTAAAATAATTTCGTCCCCGAAATTTAAACAAAGGTAATTTAATAATCTTATTAAAGATTTAAATTTAAAACACAAGCATATACTATCATCCATATGCTAACAACCATAGCAACCAAATCATCCAATCAAACAATTCAAACTATCCAGACAAAATTCTAGATAGAATTCCTCGAGTTTCCCCAAGTATATATATACCGGGATACTCGCTCTACAAACAATCTAAACTACTAAGCTATAGATCTCCTACTCATCTAGATCTACAGAACTAAACAGAATATCAGACTACAGACGAGTCTGACTCAATAACCAAACTTCCCAAAACTGCAGATTCTAAAACCAGAGATAGATCAAATACGTACTCTCTCAGAGATACGTAAAACACAATGAATTCCAGTTATCCAAACTGACAATTCAATTCAGAAGTCCAAATACTTATCCAAATCAGAACACAGAAGAGATCCAAACACAACTCTTCTCCACAATTTCAGTAGATTCCAAACTTACTTCTCCTATCTAGAGATATACTCCAAACTGCTTTCGCTGCTCAATTCTGATCTGAGGTAAGCACAGACTGGACAACTCACTTCTAGAAATAAGGTTCACTGATCCATAAATAAAACTCAGATACTCCATCAAAACTTGAGCTGCTTCACCAAACTCTATCTTCTAGGAAAACATCCTTCAACTAGACTGAACCACTGGTATCACTCATGGAATCCAGTCGATAAGAAAACTCAACCTTCAGATGCGGACAAACTTCTGACTTCCCTGAAGACATCCAGAAAACTCTGAATACCCATGAGAACATTTAGACAATCGCAAGTCACTTTTGCGATCAACCCAACCTAATTCCAAAGAAAACTGTTCTCTCTTTACCAATCAGAACAGCTTACACTTATTTATCCAATTTATCGAAGAAATGGATATACTCTGCTGCTTCTGAACTCCACTTCAGAAAAACTGCTCATCCAGAAAACTTCCTGCCATCACAGAATACTCCGAGCTGCACTACTGACACTGATGCCAAGGACTTCCTACTCCAAAGATCTTCGAGAAACTCGAACTCCAAACCAAAGCAGAAACACCATGCTGAACTCAGCCACAATACCAAAGCATACACACTTCCTTAATCTTGTTCCAAAGAAAACATCTTCAGGAACATCCATCGTCACTGTATCTCATCATACAGCTACTATTACCTGAGGTATCAAGGTACCATCACTCACTTCTGTTCAACCGACAGATCCAACTTTACTCATCCAAACTTCAAAAATAAACTCCGAACCATTACAGTTTCCTTCGGAGATCGATGAAATCCTTCACCACAGCAAAGCTTACTCGAGACAGTATTAGGTCTACAGTCTCGACAGATACACTTCCAACCTCAACACTCAAATTCCAACCATTGGTAGTCGTGTTTCACACACCACCACCCTATCTACCTTTATATCCTATATTGGAAAACCTGTACGTGTAACCCAACAGATAGGCAGAATATATATATATATATATATTTAAAATGATACTTTTTATATAGAAATTATTTCTGGGTAAAATTATTTCATTTACCTCTTTAAAACAATATTGTGTCCGTTGGCCTGGTTAAAGTGTTTAGAGATCCCTATCAATAACGTTAGCTACTCGTATTGACCAGAATCCATATACCACTCAACCGATCAATTAACACAATATAAAACCATTTTATATAACTAACAATTACGCGCTCTCAAGATAGACACCACTTCAGAGCCTAGGTATTCACTCAACCTACTGCTCTGATACCACTGTAACGACCAAGACTTTCTCTCCACAGAAAGTCGCATCGTTAATAAGAAAGAAAGGGGTGAGAAATAGAAAAGAAGAGAAAGAGAAAGAAAACAACACAAATACTCACAGCGGAAACGGAACAAAATATAATATATCATATAACTATTACATAGTATCATATACATCTATCAGAGTTACACAGATTACACATCATATACTAGACAGTTATAAACATCTGTCTAGTTATTACAACTCAATACAAAACAAAGATCTAAACAAGATCAACACAGCGGAAACTACTATCTATATCTACAACGCTGAAGCCTCCTGCTCCATTGCTCCTCCACAATTCGTCAAGGCTAACCTGAATCCCTTGGCTACTCGTAAAAATTTGAGTACCCAAGAGTTTATAAAACAGAAATAAACAACTTGGGTCAGACATGGGTCTGGTGTGAGTAACAGGTTAAACTTGCTTAACTTCAAAACCTTTTGAAAGAAAAGGTATCACGTAAGACTTCCCACACATAAACATGGGTAAGTTTTTACCTTACGCTAACCAAAACATTTGATAGGAAATTCGATTGTATTATAATAGGGTCTAGGGTTTTCAAATAAATATGAAATAGCTGAAATTGTTACATTATTAAATTCCAGCATACTAGCCACAAAGTGGGTTATACAATCAAGTCCGTTGGCACTTATTGGATTTTGGATTCCATACAATGGCAGGGCTACCGGGGTACCGCCCGTCACAGTACGTGGCCTAGATCACCGTACCGAGGATCACTCCCAATCCCCTGCAACACAAGGCCGGAACATCCCTTACTGGATAATTCCCACACAAGATACCTCACGGTTGGGATCAGCAACCGCACCACTAAGTCGAAAATAGAAAGGGACATCTAGACAGAGGTAATCTTGTCCTACTTGGGTGATACCCACTAACCTTGCTGCACCTCCCCTGTTTTAGCCATTCCCGGTTTGTGAGGCTTGAGGTCACGATTACCTTTAAAAAAGAACACATCACTTAGAATGCTCATCGTCCACCTGACGATGTGCTGAAAGCATTCAATCCATACAAGTTCGTTCCGGGTTCGAACGAAACCGAAGGCATTATCTCGTTACACTCGTTTTGGAATCACCCTCAGAGTTAACGACAATAACCCTTGCACTCTGAATCTTCATCTTCACTTGATTCACGACCTATCGTTAATTTGGATCGATGTGGTATTCGGGTCTCCAGACCTGGAAATCCGGTATACGGAAACCCGATCCCGGTCTCATCGAAATCCAAAACGTATCTTTTAAGGCCAAGTTGTTTTAAAGGTTAAAACAATTCAATTCATTATCTTTATACACAAAGAAAGATAATTCACAACATTACAATAGATAATCAACATTATCAATATAACAGATAATCCATATTATCATCACAATTCAACTAAACATCCATATCACACAGCATATATCTCATCAGAGATATCAATCAATGCAAAGTATTCAATACTATCTCCCATTCATAAGTAATGATTTATACCATTTCTAATTAATTTAAAATGAATTAAATTAATTAATTCATTCTATAAATCCTGCTTACTTAATCATTAATTAATTACAAATTAATTAATTATTCTTTAATTACCCTTTAATTCCATTCAGGTAATTTATCTTTAATTAATTACTTAAATTAATTATCCTTAACCACTTATAGTAATTAACCTTTAATTACTTCATTAATTAATTAACTATAATATAATTAAATTAATCAACTAAAATTAATTACATTAATCCTTAATTAATTACATTAATTAATCACTTCCATTATTAATTATTACTTAATTAATCAATCTTAGTTACATCATTAATTATATTAATTTATGATCCTTACTTACAACTTAATTATTAATTACTCAATTAAATTAATTACATTAAGTAATTAATCTTTAATTAAACAACATTTATTAATCACCTTGATTAATCTTTAATCAGTAATTAACTACCTTTAATTACTTTCACTAACTAAATTAATTACTTCCTTAATTAATTTCTTAATTAATCCCTTGATTAATTATTCAAAGTAATTTACTCAAATTACTTTTATTAATAAAATCATTATTCAACTAATTACTTCCAGTAATTATCATATTATTTACTTCTCTAAATAAATCTTACCTTAATAATTACATTAAGTAATTATTATCAAATCATCTCTTGATTATTCTAAATTAATTAAACTTAATTAATTAATTTAACTAAATCAAATTAACTTCAATTAATTACAATAAGTAATTAATTCTTAATTACTTCCATTAAGTAATTCATTTAAACAAATTCTATAATTGCTTATCTTTAAATTAATTAAACTAATTAATTATCAAAATTAACCCTATTAATTTATTATTTAATAACCCATAGTTAAAGACCTCATTAACTATTATTTAATTACTCTTCTTAAGTAATTAACTTAGATTAATTATTATTAATTCCAAATTAATAAATCTTAATAACCAATTTAATTAATCTTTAATTATTTTAATTAATTAAGTGTTAACCATAACTTAATTAATATTTAATTACTTATTAATTAATTCCTAACCATTAATTAATATTCTAATTATAATCCTTAATTACAAATTAACTATTCTAATTAATTAATCTTAATCACTAATTAATTAGTTTAAACCATTAATTACCTATTTAATTAATCCAAATGATTAATTAATCAAATTAAATTAATTATCTATTAAATCTCCTAATAAATTAAATAACACAAGTCTTTAATTATTTTAAGATAAACTTTATTCTTATTGATAAACAAGTTATCATTTACCATTCATATTTGAAACATCCATTTCAAATCTACTTTTAAATTTCATTTTAAATTCTGATTTAAGACTTGTTTAAATTTACTTAACCATTTAACAATCAGTTTTAAAATTTTAAAATAGATCAGTTTTAAAATCTGGAGCCCAGAATTTTACCCGAGACCTTACAAAATTTCTTCGAGTCAAATCCTAAATACTTCGAGCATCTCACAAAACAGACGGGAGGAAAAACTCGAGTACCCCTCTGTTATAAACCCAGACTTCACGAGAAATAGCAGTGCACCGTGCACATGCACGGAGACTTTAATCACCTCCGACCATTTCCGATGGTCTTCCCTCATCGGCAACCTCCTTCACATTCAACTACGATCATCAGATCACTCTATAATTCTCGAAATCGAATTCGAGGCCTTCAACCAAACCTGGAACAACTGGAACCTCCTTCAACCAAAGTCTGGAAACTGTCTCGCCTCAGCAACCTCGACCACCAGAACGCCAGCGATTCCAGCGACGACTTCGTCCACGTCATAGCTACCATTTCCCAGAGAACAGTTGAACTCGATCCATCCTAGACGTCGTGATGATCGATATATCTATGCTGGTTAAAACTAGGGTTAAAATTTCAAATCCTAAATCATATCCTCCTCGGTGCTTTAATTCAAATGCTAATAATTTTCCTTGAATCTTCGATCATCCCACTACCCTTACTGAAAATTTCAACATACCCAACCATCTAGATCAACCGAATTACCCAAAACTTCATATTTAGTTCATCACAGAACTGCTCCTTTAATACTAAGCTAAAAATTATGATTTCAATGCTAAAAATCATATTATAGTTTATGTTTTCAATTCATGTACCTGAATTTATAAATTACAAGATTTACATTTCTACTTTTATATAACATATACTGTTGTTTTGGTTACAGAGACATTCAGATCTTAAATTTGACTTAACTAAGATTTTTAAACTTTAGTATATGATAAATCAAACCATTCTTATTTATAAATTAAGTCCTAATAAAAACTAAATCAAGTGGTAAGGATTTTCAAATAGAATTCCTGAGTCTGGGCAAACAAAAACAAGAACAGGGTACTGTCACATATGCACACAAAACCACCACATATACATATAGGAAAAATGCACTTGTATATTCATATATCAATACATATATATGCAGAACTACCTATAATATTCACATGCAATCATCTTTTATTCAGAACTTAACATGAAATTATTGATTTTGATCAGGATTTAAACCTGGAATCCTAGAACAGGCAATAACATATCAAAACCATACATGCATTCAAAACTATACACATTACAGAGAATTCCATCACTCCAACCATGATTATCACAGGAAAAATCAAGCAATTATATTTACTTAGGTTAGTTTATATTAAAATTGTTACTCACCAAACATGCAGAGCAGAGGTAGTTTAGCTTTTGAAAACTGGAATTGATAAAATGCTTGAGTCTGGAAATTTTATTACTTTTAAAACTTGAATTTGCTGGGCTTTACTGATTTAATTTAGAACTGCATGCATGCTTTCCTCCAGGTTGAAGAAATGAAGGCAGACAGCTTAGAGATGATTCCAGGATTTCTTCCAGACTAAAGAACATGCAGGCTGATTCTTGATTTAGATTTGGGAAAATGGTTTACAGAGATTTGATGTTAATAATCTCTGGTTTGAGGAATTTGAAAATCAGGTTTTTGATTTTAGATTAGAGAAAGATTATTGATTTCTCTTGTTGAAGAAGATTTGCAGGCTTATGTTTTTGGATTGAGGATTCTCTGATTTGTTTCAGATTTGTATTTAGAGAATTTACATTTGAGTTTTTTTCTTGTTTTGAAAATGAAGATTAGAAAGAAAATGAAGTAAAGAGATAAAATGTTTATATACATGTATATTTATGATTTATAAAAATAAAAAAAATAAAAAAAAATAAAAAGACACTTGTCCTATAGATTAATTCATTACTTAACACATGTTAAAACAAGGCCTTAGATAAAGACACATGTCTCATAAGTAATTACTCATTTTTCTATTTATTTTAAAAGTTATTTAAAAACCCTTTTCTTATTTATTTAATCACTTATCTATATATATATATATCTTTCTAAAGAGAAACCAAAAACTAATTATATTTTATAAATATGAGTTTATACAAATATTATAATATCCAACAATTTAAATATTTATTCTTTTGAACTTCAAAACTTAAATTCAAATTCAAATTAAATTAAATCCTAAGATTCAATTTAAAAGTTAAGTTATATATATTTACATACACTATTTATTCAATTTAAAATAACAATTCCTTTTAGCATTAAAATTCATACATATTAAAAATAATACATTATACTTGTTATTTGAAAATAACATATTTTATAATTTAAACAAGAGATTATATTATCAAGAAATATTTAAAAAGAAATAAAACAAACCATTTTTGTTAAATCTTCTTTATATAAAATTAAGTTAAAATATCTCTTAAACAATTAAATATTTACCTGAAGTATTTTAAAACTATAAAATTACTTATTTAAATATCTTTGAAAAGTCCAGATTAAATTAAATAAAAATTCCCAATTTACCAAAGCTTCTATTTACAATATATATAAATAAATATATATATTCAAATAGAAAATATCTTATTAGATTTTAAAAGATAAAATTACCAATTAATACTAATTTAATCAGATTATTAAATTAAATTCAAATCTTATTATCAAAGATCATCCATATCAATTTAATTATTCAACAGATTATTAAATTGATATTGTCAAAATTTCCGGGATATTACATATAAATTCTAGAAACCATTTTTAAAATTGAATTTATATTGTAACAATCCTCTTTTATTCACAAATCAATATCTAATATCGATTTTACAAAGAGGATTTGAATTTTAGAACTTGATTTTCCAATCTGAACTATAAACAGAGCCTATTTTCCTATATACCTACATATACATTCAGATATTTGCATATATACAGACATGCAAGCAAGTACACACCATCATTCAACCATATATACATGCATTCATATCAGATCAATTTAATCTATCACTGACATCAAATAAAATCATCAGGTTAAACTGTTTTTAAAAATAAATTTACTCACCTATTATAAGATAACAGAGCAAAGTTTGAATTCCTGAAACTGCTTATTTGTTTTGCTTGAATTTGGTTGAGTTGATCCTGAATCTTGCCTTGCTAATTAATTTACTTGATCGATCTCAGGTTGAAACAGTTTGAAATACTTGTTGCAGTTTGAAATAATTGTTGATGTTGGCATTGATTTTTGGTTTCCAGTTTTCTTCTTTTAGTTTAGAGAAGATGAAAGTAAGGATTTTTAGGAAAAATAGCCTGATCTTCTTTCTTATACATGTTATTTATATTTTTAAATTTTTAAGAGAACAAATTTGCCACATGTTACTTCATGCTATATTAATCTAACACTTGTATTTTTACATGTGTTTATATTTTACAAATGTCATAAACCATATTTCCTATATTAACATATGTATTTATTTTATATTATAAATTATGTATTAGGTTTTTTAAATTTATATATATTTATCTATTTTAAATGATGTTCTTTAAATATACAAACTATCCATTACAAGAAATATTTTCAATATTTTTATTTGATCAGATTCATTTATTCAATTTATAATTCAGTATTTCTATTAATTAACCCAATTATTATATCAATTACAGATGTCAAGAAATCCGGGATATCACATTAGCGACCTAACAACTTAAGGAAGTTAGCAACCTAACGACCTAAGGAAGTTAGCGACCTAACGACCTAAGGAAGTTAGCGACCTAACGACCTAAAGGACTTCACGACCTAACATGCTTAACAGCTTAAAAAGTACCTACGACTTAACTTCTCCAACGACCTAAAAGTTAGCGACCTAACTTCGTAAAGGACTTCGCGACCTAACTTCGTAAAGGACTTCGCGACCTAACTTCGTAAAGGACTTCGCGACCTAAAGCATTCGCGACCTAACTATCAGCGCAAAGGCAACGCGACTTACGACCTATCTTAGGTCGCCTACGACCTAATACTGCCTAGTATGTACAAACCAGAATAGCTCCTTATGCCGCAGAAATTAGGTCGCTCACTATTCCTACTAAGTCGTCCACGACCTATGCCTTGTCAATATGACCGAAGGATCCAGAGCAAGCTGTTAAGTCATAGCCTATGCCTCTTAGGTCGCCCGCGACCTACCTTAACTCGTCCACGACTTACGACCTAAAGGGTCAACCTCCCAATAAATACCAGTCTACCCCGAACGAGAAAAGGACTTTTGGCCAACCATTTTCTGAAGCACTGTTACTCTGCCGAATTCTCAACTCATCCAACATTTGAAGAACTCTAATCACTCAAGACATTACAACAAGCTTTGAGAGAAATCTACCGCATTCAACATGAATTCGAGGAGATCTTCAACATTGAAGCTTGAGCTAATAGTCTAAAGTGTTTAGGAATCGAAATATATTGTATTTTGAAGAGCATTGTATCATTTTATAACCAGAATCAGCAATAAAAGACTATAAAGTGGACGTTGGCTCAATTACGGGCCGAACCACTATAAATCTGTTGTTCCTTTACCGTTTTCTGCTATTTCCTGCTTATATTCTGTTCCCGTACCAACGGTTGGTGCTTTCACATTGTTATTACACACACCGGGTGTTAGCGTTCGATTTTTAGCGTTAACATTTTGGTGCTTTCACTGAGAACCCAACTCAGGGATATTGTCATCATTGCTTCATAGAAGTTTGTGGAAAAAGTTTCTTTCAAGACCAGAAGTCTGTTGGATATAATGGCTCCTGGAAGAAAACGCAAGTCTGTCAGATCTGAAGATGCTCACGATAACACTGCTACTTCTCTTTCTCCTAGTCAAGCAGCTCCCAGCACTGGAGTGACGCGAGAAGAGTTAGATGCTGCAGTGACCGGGTTGTATCAGCAAATTGAAACTCAAAATACTCTAATGATGGAGAAGTTAAGTGCTTTGCTCGAGGCTAGTCAAAGACCGGTAAATAATAAAGAAAACATTGCTGATGCTCTTCACAACTCCGTAGGAAGAAATATTCCTCAAGGGGGATCAGGTGCTGTCGATGGGGCACCTCTCCAAGCTGAAGGATCCAGGCCATCGCCAGTTTTCCATGAACATTTGCCCGGACAAACTTCCGAGAAAATGGCCGAAGTCTACTCCGCAAAGTCATTAAACAATGAGGAATATCTCTCCGGCATGATTCGGCAAATAATGAAAGAAAGCATGCACAGAAATGAAGATGAGAGCGAATGGGGATTCGCGCCGAGTAAAACTCTATTTACTGAGAGGATTCTAAAAGCTGAGTTTCCCA
Source organism: Allium fistulosum (assembly GCA_030737815.1). Classification (NCBI taxonomy): domain Eukaryota; kingdom Viridiplantae; phylum Streptophyta; class Magnoliopsida; order Asparagales; family Amaryllidaceae; genus Allium; species Allium fistulosum. Next base: position 413,229,441 of record CM060907.1, on the reverse strand, counting down.
GAAAATTTGTTTCCCCTACCATTCCTGCTTATCGGGGGACAAGTGATCCAAATCAATTCTTGTATAAATATGACTGGCACATGACCGGCGCAAGGGAAACTAATGAGATTAAGTGCCGGTATTTCCCGGTATATTTGGAAGGGGTGGCACTTCTTTGGTTCACCAAGCTTCCCGTTCGATCAGTAGACCAGTTTTCCGATCTAACCCGAAAGTTTAAAGAGCAATTCAGGCTGTATGCTTCAAAGGCGAAAGACATAATTTCATTGTCTAGTCCTGAGCAGAATCCGGGAGAGCCTATTAAGTCATTCCTGAATCGCTTCAACATAGCTCTGGCTGAAGTCGACAACACGGAACCGCGAATGATTTTGACTTATCTGATGCGGGCTATCGATAAGTCAAGCGAATTTGGAAAATGGCTGAAAATGAAGGAGCCAAATTCACTCGACAAATTCTATAAGAAAGATGATGAGTTCATACGCTTGGAAAATCTTCCAGCACCAACGAAAGTGGTGGCAACGAGAGTAGAAAATAACATTGCTGCTTCAGTTAAGAAAGATTCTGGAGGTCAGAAAAGGGAAAATCATGATGGGAAGAAACAAAAGGATATAAAGAAACCTCGCTTCTTTAAATCCTCAGATTTCACTCCTTTAACTGACACTCCGTAGAATATCTTCTTTGCCACCAAAGATGCTGTGCAGTATCCTAAACCATTTGAGATAAAACCTGGAAAGGGTGCTATGCGAAATGGAAAATTCTGCCGCTTTCACAACCAACCTGGTCATGATACCAATGAATGTCGTCACTTGAAGAGCTTAATTGAAGAGTTGTTGAGGGAGAATAAGCTGCAACAGTATGTCAAGAAAAACAGGAATGACCCAACTTCGTCCACTCAGGGGCAGCAACCCCCTACTCAACCATCTGGCTCGGGTAAAGGCACTACTGCACATGAATCCGAAAGGCCTGTTATCAATGTGATTACAGGAGGCCCACACCCAGCGGGCAGAAGCTGGGGTGAAATGGAACGATATGCTCGTGCTTTGAAATACACTCCAGCAGAAGAAGATGTTTTTGTTCTAGAAGACGCTGCACCCTTGAAACAGCAGAAAACTTCTGATGATGATATTATGTTCAAAGCCAGGGATTCTATGGGTATTGAAGCTCCAACCATAGATCCCTTGGTCATTTCTGCAGGAATTGGGCCAGCTATTGTAAGATGAGTTCTTGTTGATTGCGGTGCTTCCTACAATATACTCTTCAAGAAGACATTTGATCAAATGAAGATTCCAATGGCTGACGTTCAGGCTTCATCGCAGAATATTGTTGGTTTCACTGGGGAACCGCAACAACCAATCAGAACTGTCGATTTGTTTGTGGAACTTGGAGATGGACAGGAAAAGGTGGTTCGGAAACAGACTTTTGTAATTGTTGACGGATTTTCTGCCTACAATGCCTTCTTGGGCCGTCCAACTCTAGCTGCGTTCAAAGCCATTCTCGCCCCGTGGTGCCTAACTATGAAATTTCCTACAGATAATGGCGTTGGTGTCATCAAAGGAGATCAAAATGCTGGACGTGAATGTTATCTTATAGAGCTTCGAGAGGCCAGGAAAAGAGAGATGGGTAAAGATGTGGCAGCCCCCCTCCGCATCAAAAACCCAACCTTGTAGCAAATACAGGCTCGTCCCTGCACTGGCAGCATAGTGGTGCAAGGAGAGAAATGGACCCTAGAAAAGCCAGTGCAGAGGAAAATAGAGTGGTGCCGATGGAGGTAACGGTACCAGTACCTGTTGATCTTAAAGACCCAAACAAAGTGCTAAATGTGGGTTCGCAACTCAGTGTGGCAGTCCAAAGTATGCTAATATCATTTCTGAAAGCAAATCTGGACGTATTCGCTTGGAGTCATGCTAATATGTGTGGAATATCTCCAGAGATTGTTGTACATACTCTGAATATTGATCCGAAATTCACGCCTGTGAAACAGAAGAGAAGAACCCAAGGTCCAGAAAGGTCAGCAGCGCTAAAGGAAGAGGTAGACCGACTCATGGAAAATCATTTCATCAGAGAGTCCATATATCCAAATTGGGTTTCAAATCCTGTGCTGGTTAAGAAGGCCAATGGAAAATGGAGAGTGTGCATTGATTTCTCAGATTTAAACAAAGCCTATCCCATAGACTGCTTCCCGTTGCCAAGAATCGATCAGCTGGTGGATGGAACAGCCGGGCACGAATTGTTATCTTTTATGGATGCTTACTCCGGGTATAACCAGATTATGATGCATGAGTCAGACCAGGAGGATACGAGCTTCGTCACAGATGTTGGTTTATACTACTACAAAGTCATGCCTTTCGGATTGAAAAATGCAGGGGCAACATATCAAAGGCTTGTTAATGCAATGTTCAAATCACAGCTTGGAAAAACTATGGAAGTCTATGTCGATGATATGTTAGTGAAATCAAAGAAAGCAGTTGACCATATGGACCACTTAGCAGAAATGTTTGAAATCCTCCGAAGATATGGAATGAAGCTCAACCCCTTGAAATGTTCATTCGGAGTAGAGTCCGGGAAATTCTTGGGATTTATCGTAAGCGCTAGGGGCATTGAAGCCAATCCTGCTCAAATTACTGCTTTAAGAGAAGTCAAAGCCCCTAGAACAAAGAAGGAACTGCAGAGCCTAAATGGAAAAGTTGTTGCCTTAAGTCGATTCATTTCCAAAGCTACTGATAAATGCATCCCCTTCTTTGACGCTTTAAAGAAAGGAAAGAAGAACTTCGAATGGACACCTGAGTGCCAGAAAGCTTTCGATGAATTAATCCGTCACATGGAAGTGCCTCCAATACTTTCTAAGCCCAACAACGGCGAAGACCTTTTCATATACTTGGCAGTTTCATCTCATGCCCTGAGTGCAGCACTGGTAAGAGAGGATGCAAAAGTTCAGCGTCCGGTCTACTATATCAGCAAAAGACTCACTGGGGCAGAAATGAATTACTCAAAGCTAGAAAAGCTCGCCTACTGTTTACTGATTGCTTCTAGAAAGTTGAGGCCGTATTTTCAAGCTCACCCTATCAAAGTTCTCACCGACCAGCCCCTAAAGCAAGTCCTATTTCGCCCTGAAACTTCGGGCCGTCTTTTGAAATGGAATATTGAGCTTAGCCAATATGATATCACTTATCATCCCCGAAGAGCGATCAATGGACAAGCCTTAGCGGATTTTATCGCAGAGTATACAGATAAAGGTGATAAAGAGGAAGAGACTACAGCAGACATCCCGACCAAATGGAAGTTATATGTTGATGGCTCAAGAAATGATTACTGTTCCGGAGCTGGGGTTGTGCTTGAAACCCCCGAAGGGCGATCATTATGTTATGCATTAAGATTGGAATTCCCTTCTACAAACAATGAAGCAGAATATGAAGCTCTAATTGCTGGATTAAAGATTGCAAAGGAATTGAACATCAAAGCATTACAAATCTTCAGTGATTCTCAGCTTATTGTGTGTCAGGTAAAGAAGGAATTTCAAGCTAAAGGAGGAAATCTGCCCGCTTATTTGTCGAAGGCTTCTGAACTTCTCAATGACTTCGATCAATATTCGATAAGCCACATACCTCGAGAGGAAAATATGAAAGCGGATTCTCTAGCAAAGTATTCAAGCTCCGGAGAAGCTCAGTTATTGGGATTGGTTCCTGTGGAGGTTTTGTTAGCTCCAAGCATTGATGATATGGATATCGACTGGATCATGGCTATATCTCAAGAACAAGAGTCATGGATGACCCCAATCAAAGAATATCTGCTCAACGGCTCCCTACCATAAAATTCTAAAGAACGCCAAAAGCTGTTAAGAAAAGCATCAAGATATGTAATTCAAGACGGCCGGTTATATAGGTGGGGATTCTCAATGCCATTACTTCGATGTGTAACCAAGGAAGAAGCTAGGACAATCTTAGCAGAGGTACACGGAGGAGAATATGGGGATCATTCAGGCGGTCAAACACTTGCCAAGAAAGTTCTTCGGTATGGGTATTTCTGGCCCGATATTAATCGAGATGCTGCTATCTACTCCAAAAAATGTGACAAATGCCAGAGATTTGCAAAAATCCCAAGAGCGCCTTCAACTGAACTAACACAAATGGTCAGCCCATGGTCGTTCGCCATTTGGGGGATAGATCTAATCGGACCATTACCAATTGCCAAGTCGGGAATCAAATATGCTATTGTTGCTGTTGATTATTTCACTAAATGGGATGAAGCCGAACCTTTGGCCACTATTACTTCTAAAAAGATGATAAATTTTGTAACGAAAAATATCATTTGCAGATATGGTGTGCCACAAAAGATAATCACAAACAACGGTACTCAATTTGAAAGTGAAGAGTTCCAGGACTTCTGCAAGCAATTCAAAATCCGAAAAAGTTTCTCAGTAGTGGCCCATCCGCAGGCAAATGGGCAAGTGGAAGCAGTAAACAAAATTATCAAGTCAACCATCAAAAAGCAACTTGAAAAAGCAAAAGGTGGATGGGTTGATAAGCTACCACTAGCACCATGGCATACAGAACAACCCATAAAACTGCGACTGGGCACACTCCATTCTCATTGGCATACGGATCGGAAGCAATGATTCCAGTTGAGCTAGAAGTCCTTTCGCACAGGAGGGTTCATTTCAATCAGGCCAAAAATGAAAAATGCAAATCGAAGCACTTGACTTTCTTGATGAGAGAAGGGAAGAAGCTAGACTCAGAGTTGCAGCATATCAGCAAAGAATTGCAAGGCACTTCAATTCTAAAGTCCGTCAACGAAGCTTTGAAGTCGGCGACTTAGTGTTGAAAAGGATCATGACAGCAGTCGGAGTATTTGGGCCAAATTGGGAAGGGCTATATGTTATAGGCAATAAACTTCTTGATGGCACATTCAAACTCACAACCATCGAAGGAGATCCAGTCCCAAGAGCCTGGAACAGCAATCATTTGCGCCCATATTTGCCTTAAAAAGCTTTGCTTGAAATTGTAAAATGATTATGGATGTATCGATTGTATTGTAAACCATTGTAAAATCAGTGATGATGAATAAAAGAGCTATAAAGTGGACGTAGGCCTAGTTCTTGGCCGAACCACTATAAATTTTGTGTTCTTTATTAATATAAAATGCCTGTTTCATTTCGATGTGTAAATAATCTAAACGTATTGCTAAAATATCGATTTAACACTGCAGGTCATTAAAACAAAGCTTACCCATCGCAATGCCAAGTGAACCCCGTAAATCACTCAATAAACAAATTTCAAGCCACAGAAAGTTCCAAATCCAAATCCAACATAAGATGAACTTTACACCAAAAGTTGATGATTCCACCAAAAAGACACTTTTCCAAAGAAAAGGAGCTAGACGCTTGCTACCTAATTACGATCGTTTGTATAAACAGACATCTGATTGAATAACTTGTGCCTGTTCCATGAATCAATCAACAGTGAAGTACACTCCATTGGATAAAGCAAACTGCTTGCAAAGGAAAGGAACATAGGCGCGGAGACAATAACAAGGGACCATTAATGAGCAAACAACAAAGGGACATGGGCGAGCTGATCAACAAAAGCCCTCTTCGGAGGCACAAGACCTCTTCGGAGGCGCAACTCTTCGGAGGATAAAGACCTCTACGGAGGCACAAGCCCTCTTCGGAGGCACGCCAATAAATGGAAACGCTCTTCTCAACAAAAAGGTTGGTGGAACCACTGAAGCAAGGCATTCGTTAACTAATTGCGATCGTTTGTGCAAACGAACATCCAATTAAATAACTTGCGTCTGCCCTGTGGATCCATTTAACTGTGAGAAAGTAACTTCCAGGCAATCAAATAAAGACCTCTTCGGAGGTACAAGACCTCTTCGGAGGCACAAGACCTCTTCGGAGGCATAAGACCTCTCCCGAGGCACCGCAAGCCCTCTTACGAGGCACAAGCCATCCCCAAAGGCACATACTGCCCTCTTCGGAGGCAGAAGACTTTCCCCAAAGGCACATACTGCCCTCTTCGGAGGCAGAAGACCTTCCCCAAGGCACACAAGACCTCTTCGGAGGCACAAGACCTCTCCGGAGGCACAAGACCTCTTCGGAGGCATAAGACCTCTTCGGAGGCGCAAGACTTCTCCGGAAACACAAACAAAAGACTTCTCCGGAAGCGCAAGACCTTTCCGGGGGCACAACGCTACTTCACAAAGCATAATGCTACTCTTCGGAGTCCAAATGCTACTCCTCAAAAAAAACGAAAAGCCCTCCTCAGAGGCACACTTCAACTCTCAAGGAAAATTTACTTGTTCATCTTGAAAAATTCTTCCCTAGAAATTGAAGTGCTAAGTAAAATCCTCTTTAGAGGCCCGCTCTACCGCATAGGAGAATTCACTTCTCAAAAATATGAAGTGACCATCTCCGAAGGTTGAAGCACAAAAACTTCTCCAAAAATGATACACGCTCTATTTAAGTAGAATAATTGTTTCCTCAAAGACGGAATAATTGTTCTCCAAAAATAAGAGTACAATTTTCGCCAAAGAAAAAAGATATTGCAATGCACTTGTGGTATAGGGGCAATATAATACAATAAAACTACAATAATGAAAGTAGTATTCAAGCAACATACCGCAAGCACATCACAATATCACGCGGAAAAAATGTGGAATAAGTGCATTCTCAAACATAGACAAAAAGTTTGTACAAGTAGAAAGAATCGCTTATTCTACACTAAAATGAGAAATAGATGCATTCTTACATATACAAGAATTCATACAAGTAAAAGAATTATTTTATTCAATATTGTGAAAATTCTTTACATGTGAAGATCTCAAAAAAGCAGGGACCGGTACCCGCACAATCTCCGATCGATACAAGCAAAAAGCAAAATAAGAAAAGTAGAATCCAAGCTATCACTCCTTCTTCCTGCCACCCTTAGTATCCTTGCCCGGTTTGATGATTAGCTTCGAAATCCGACGGGGACGGGTTGGTGAAGAAGGAGGAGAGGGTGCAGCTGGATCTTCTTCTGCCTCATCTTCTCCAGCGGGAATGTTTTTCTTCGACTTCTTCATGACGCGCTTCCCTTTCCTCTTCGAGGAAGACTCACTTCCTGGAGTAGTAAGTAGCGCAGAAAGCTTAGTGTTATCGTCAAGAGACTGCTCCGGAGTCTTCTCGCTGTCCTCAAGGTCCTCCGCCTTCTGTTCTTGTGAAGCGGGTGGATCCTCCAACCCTCGAAGGGCTTCTATCTGCTCTTCCTGCGAACCTGGTTGAGAAGCAGGAGTTACTTGAAGAGTTGGAGGAGGAACAGCTGGAAGAGGAGAAGAGTGTATAGCGCTCGGTGCCTCCGCTGCAGAAGAAAAGAAGTTAAAATCGGTATTCTCCGAGAAAAGAGAAGTTATTGGCTCATCAAAGCTTAAGTAACAAGTAAGAAGCTCATCAAACTCGGTTAAATTGAATAAGTGATTCACTGGATCTGGGTTGACGTCAAAGTTACCTGGAGAAGTTGGCTTTGAAAGATCAATCTCGAATTTCTCAGCCTCAATATCTTCAAAAGCCTCTTCCTCGGTAGGAGTAGTCACAATTTCAGTGTCAACTTTAGTAGGAAGTGAAGAATGGGCACTGGAATCTATAATGTTGACATCAGCCGAAGTTGAAGTATGAACGGGGGCAGTTGAAGGAGCTTCCTCTTTCGGGTGTTCATCTCCCGTCGACTCAGCTCGCGCTTTGGCAAGTTGCTCCTTTCCTCTAGCAAGACCGACACGAGTTTCATCGTCAAGATAACGTGCCTCAAGCTCTGCCTCATCATAGCCGGCACCGCCAACCATATCAACTACGGCTCCCCACACTTCAGCCAGAGTAATCTCATATTCAGGGCCCAGAAAAGAGAGGCTCCCATGACCCAGAACGCTGTGCAGATAAAAGTCAAAAAGAGTAGAGCTGATGTTGGCTTTGGTAGCCACATGAGATTCTTCGGCTGCAACTTTCCCAGCGATAGCTACATCGCGCTCTCTTTCAGCCTTTAACAACTGAGACTGCAGCTTGGTGATTTCCAAGTCTTGGGAGCTAATTTTCTCCCGAAACTGAATGACGTCATCACGATATTTCCTAATAACATGATGCTCTGCTTCAAGGTTTGCTTCAGCTTCTTGTTGAGCAGCATGGGCGTCTCGAACTTGTCTTTGGAGCATTTGTTGCTCTGCTTCAAGTTTTGCTTCAGCTTCTCGCTGAGCAGCATGAGCGTCCCGAACTTTTTTTTGGAGCATTTCTTCCTTTTGTGAATAAGAAGTGGAAGAAGTGGCAAGCTCGCTTTTTAGTCTTTCAACATCAGCTTCGAGCCTCCCGTAATCATCAGAGATGCTCTTCATTTCAGCGTTGTGTTGATTGCAAATTGTATTCCACTCCGACCTATCGTTCTCCATGGTCAGCATGGCTTCGAGATTAGCACAATTGACCCTTTACAGCTCGTCAACAAGTTTTTGCCATCCAGAAATCCTTTCGATGTCAAGTTTGACGGCATCAACGTTACGCAGCATAGCCGGTTTATCAATCGGGACCAAGTCAAGGTTGAAGCGTACCCCCTTTAAGCACCATTGCGGGAACCGACATTGAAGAGTTGGCGGACCCTGTCCAACTTGATATTGGGGTCTGTTGATGATTGTTTGGATATCAGATTTTTGAAGAGCAGGAGAATCAGAGGGGATGTCAAGAGGAATTGGAGCAGGGGTCTTCTCAGAAATTGTAGACGCGTCCTTTTCGCTAAGCTTGGTCCGTTTGCTCGGATCTCCAGTAATGTGACTCTTCCCTTTGTCATCATGGGATTTTCTTTTGTGAGAATCGTCACTTCTACGAGAAGAATCATATCGTTCATCATCATTTTTTCTCTACCATTGCTCATAGTCCCGCCTCTCTTGAGCTTTCCTAATAGCTCTTTCTTCATCTGTTTCCCTTGGGGCATTGAGGTATCGCCTAAAGTCATAAGTTCTGCGGCCTCCATGGCGCTGAAACTTGTCATAGTATGAGCCAGTGCGTTGTGATAACCCTGATTTTTGTGAGTAATTTCATGATTTAATTTAGTTTGTATTTGTTTGAAATTTCATTGGGAAAAATAGGAATAGGAAATTGATTTGCAGATATAAAGTATAAAACATGTACATGTGCACAAGACAGTGTACACATGCACACAGATTTCTGTGTAACAAAATTTGGCATAAATTAATAGATAAAATAAAATAACTGATTTAGAAATACATATGCATAAAGATAGAATTTTGTCTTTAAATAAAATATAGTACAAGGAAAATAAGAGCTAGGCTGAAATAAACTTAAAAATATTTAAAGAAAGAAAGAAAAATAAAAGGCTTAGGTATACATAGGTTATACATGTATACAGTCAATCAATTTCTGGAAGAAAACAGAAGTTGCATGAAAATGGCATGAGTCCCTAAACAAGCACTTTATCTATTCTCAGTAATTTCTTTTATTAAGAAAAAAAAAATAAGAAGTCATGCATATGACATGACCAGGGAAAATTAAAAGAGAGGAACTGATTTCTGGAAAGGAAGACAAGGACCACATACCCTTTTATTTTCCTGAATCAAACCAGAGGCAGGCTATGTTTGGGATGGGGTAGAACTGACATTGGGTAAATCCATAAACCCTAGTAACAGCCAAGATTTATATAAAAGGCCTAGTATAGTAAGACCATATATTTTTGTTCTTCATTAACCTAAAAAAAAATATATACAAGACATAAACCAGAGAAAATAGGAGAAGGCAGAAGACTAAAAGGGGGTTCATAAGGCATAGGAAGAAGAAGGATTAAAGTGAGTAACCTCACTGAAAACTTTGGCATTAAGACCTGAATATTGAGGCAGCCTGTTTGAACTAATTTTCTTTTACAAGTTATGTTTTATGATTGGATGACTTTTGTTGTTAATGATTTGTTTAAGTGTAAAACCTCTATCTGATTTACCCAGAAAAATAAGAGTCATGGATTCATGATCTAAAATGTTTGTCTGTGATATGGGTTAGCTTTGAGATTGAGTGATTTCTTTTATAAGTTTTCTTTATAAAGTTGTTTATAAAAATCCCCGGATTCAAGTGGTGTGTCACGAACGGGAATTTTCGACTTTCGAAAATTCGACATCGATACTCACTTTATCGACTGCCGAGCAATCGAGTGCCGGAAACTCCAATAGTGAGGGTTTAAGAAAAAGAAATAGAAGAAAAGATAGAAGAAAAAGAGAAGAAGAAGAGGAGAACAACACAGAACAAGAGCAGAAACAGAAACAGAAAACAATATCAGAATCTCACATATCGCAGCGGAACAATATATAATAGATAAATGAATATCATTTAAAAACAAAAGAATTATATCTGTTATTACATTACATCACATCATATCATCAGAGTCAATAAACAACAATGGATAGTTATATAAACTTGTCCTCATACAGAATACACAGCGGAATAAATACTATCAGATACAAATACTACGTCTCGTCATCCAGCTTGCTTCCAAAGCTCCAGAATATCCAGAATATCCTGATAATATAACTCTAGGCTGCCCGTGTGGAAATTGGTGGGCACCCAGAGTTTAGAAGGGAACAATAAACTCCGAGTCAGTCATGGTGACTGGTGTGAGATCGTAAAACAGTTTATCTTTAAAACAACAACAAGATAATTTTAAAGTCAATTCGAAATGCTTTTGGAAAATGAAACTACCATAAGACCTCCCACCACACACACAATGCAAATGCAGACTTGGAGGAGATTTCTTCTTATGATAGTCAAAGATGCTTACTACGCAAAATCAAATTCTTTTTGATATTATTATTAGTGCATAGTGGAAAACATTTCGAAAGTATAATATAAATCTTAGCCAGCATAGGTACCATTATATTATGCCTGCTATAGCTGCCTCCTGAGGAGACAGGTTATACAATTGAAATCGTAAAGGCTCGTATTGTTTCTTTGGATTTCCAACAAATGGTCAGGCCAAGGAACTTCCTATCCACGATGGGTACGTCCCTGGAATAGACGACCCGAGAACCTAACCGGATCTCTGCCAACACAAGGCCGGGTTACCTCTGCAAAAATAGGTAACTACTGACACGCGTATGTCATCCCCCGATCGTCACCGATCTTCCCGAGGATCCCCGATTTCCAACAAACCACATAGATAATAATAATGCAGTAACCACAGAGGTTAAGTATCTGGGCTCCATACCATGATACCACCTTTATCCAGAAGGAATGACATACACTAAGGGGCGCTACTCCCTAGAACCTTGCCGCATCCTTCCTGTTTCGACCATTTCCGGGGTGTGAGGCTCGACGAAGTCTCGTCCACAAAGCTACGCTTTCTCAAAAATCCCTGCTTCGGGTCAAACAAAATGATCAACCTATGATCACAAAGATATAAGATCAAACAAATGATCATATCACAAATGATCAAACACTGATCATTTCACAGCAACACTCAGTATGCCACGTTACCAAATTGGGATATATCGCTGATAAATTTCAACTACATAACCTCTGAGCTCGTACGTCTCAGAGAAGGGTGTTAAGCTAAGAGAATAAATTCTCCGCCACCAACAGAAATGTATTTGAAAGAAATCAGCTTTATATCTCAAATTGTAACGTCAGACACACAATCCATACAAGTCTGTTCCGGGATCGAACAGAACCGAAGGCACTTCTCACGAAGCCCTTGCATATCCGGATAATTTTCTAATCACGTCCGGACTTCCCGTCACTAAGGGTGATAAAACCTCTAAATCGAAGATCAGTCGATGTAGAGTAACTCGACGGTAATCCTTTCGTTTTCAAAAATATCCGGTCTTCAACACCGGTCTTCGAATGCAATTCATAACGACGTATCACATATTCGGAATGGGTTATACGACCCCATGGTCCTTTCCCGGCTAACCCGAATAGTGAGCGATTATTTAAAAACAAGTGTGGCATTCAAATTCATCCAATTCACAACAAATACCATTCAAGGTATATTGATAGTCGGTTATTTAACTATCAATAAAGATGCGCAACATCATCAGATTCCAAATAATTTTCCAAATTATTTCATCTTCCAAAATATCTTTTACTAGATATAAAATTTCCACACTTAATCATTTGAAAACAAATTCAAATATTCACTTTTCAATTTATCTTTAAAAGATAAAAACTCAAACAGTTCATTTCACATTGGAAAAGCATTTCCATACTTATTTAAAAATAAGTAATTCACAAATCATTTATTTTCAACACTTAGAAAATATTCGATATACTTAAATCAATATTAAGTATATATTTCGTTCTTTAAGGAAATCATTCTTAAAACACATTTATTTGAGTCAAAACGAATGTCACGTAAAACATCGTTACGACGACTCAAAATCACTAGTATAGGGATTCGAAATTTAGATAGATATGTAAATCCCAATACTAGATAAAAACATTTCCTTTCGGAAATCATTTACTATAACAACAGTGTTATAGTCCACCATTTCCTTAAATTTCTCGAAAACGTCTATTTCAACAATAAATGTTGAAATCTATGTTTTCGATTCATAATACGTTTTAAAACATCTTTTAAAACAATTACTTCATTTCATAATATCACTTCTCCAGAACATATCCATTTTACATAACAATAGATTCACTGTCCAAAATCGTGAATATACTTCACTATCCAAATTCAACATTTCTACACATTTTATTTAAAAGTTTATCCACTGTCCAAAATCGTGGATATAATTCCTTTAATTAACTTCTACAATTCACTTATCAAAATAAGTGATTTCGGATTCATAAACAACGTTTATAAATCACAATTTTATATTTTATAACTACTTCAACTTATAAATCCCTTTTATTATCCAATTCAATTTATAACTCAATTTTCTACCAAAAGTCCATTCTATAAGTTAAACACTTATAATTCGTTTATTTACAAAAATCGTTCTTTTAGGACTTCACAAATCATTTATTCTGTCCTTTATAAAACCCATTTTTAACATCATTTAAAACATCTTTAAAACTCCTTTATAATTTCATCACTTTGATTTATAAAAATCAAATTTTATAAATCTTATCTATATAGCTTTCATAATAAATTCAAAAATCTCTATTTAAACCATTTTATAAATAAATCGACTTTTATTTTAAAAACGACACTTCGGTTATATTTCACTAAAAATTATAACTTTTATAACTTTAAAATTTTACGTTTATAAATCGATTCAAAAATTCCATAAAACGTATATTTTCAAAAATCACTTTAAAAACCCTTTTAAAGTAAAAGTCGTTATTTTTACATTTCAAAACTGAATCCGATGATGCAACAGCATCAATTAGTCCATCACAACAGTCAATATCATATATCATCATATGATAACAGAATATATCACAATATCTGTAAATAAATAACTACTGGTGAGGAATCCAGTTGGATCCCTCCAACCTGTTTCCCTGCATCCACAGATGTTAGCACAATACCAATTCCGCTCCAGTACGGAATTATCGCGGTATATGGGTTTTATAAAATAATCCGCTTACTAACGGCGCAATAGGGTCTCATCCGCTATACGAGGCGGGAAATCAATCAATCCAATATATACATATGCCAATATGTATATATTGTTATATATATAGATATATCCTATCATATCTAATAGCACATTCAAACAAATCAATCAATAACTGCAATTCAATCATAAATCTGAGTGAGAAGATCTCACCTTAGCTTTTTATTTTGCTATCCCATTTCCCATTTCTTCATTGTATTAAACCTTGTATAACAATTTATACAATTTATCAATATTTGAATCAATTGACAATAAATTATCATCTGTTAATTTATTTAAACCAAAAATTTAATTTTATCGAATAATTTATCCTAAACTAATTTCTTTATAAATAAATTTATTTAACCAACATTTCAGTTTCAAACTAATATTCTCTAAACATTTCTAAAACAATTAAATTAAAAAAAATTTCTTCTAACAAATTTAATACAATTGATTTTAAATTAATCCTTTTTAATAATTTACTCAACAAAATTTTAAAACTAAACTAAATTCATTTTAACTCAAAAGTTTATTTTTAAAACTAAATTTCCTATATATATATATATTCTTCAGTAAATTATTTTACTATAACAACATTTATTTTCTTAACAACTAAACGAATTTAAATAAACTTATCAAACATTTTGCTTATATAAATTTCTTTGTATAAATTATAAATTTCTGTAGTTTTCAAAAATATCATATACTTATTTATTTTATTCCGAACTGCTTATAAAAATAAGCTATAATAAATCTTACCTTTATATAATTCACATATATATTTTATATTTTTTTTTCCTAACTTCACATATACTTTAAGCATTACAATTCGTTTATATTATCTTCCTGTTTTACTGTAATTTCATATATATAAATATTTATTTATAGATCTAAATCTGAGAACAGCATAAACCTTACTATGAATTACTTTCAAATGTATATACATATTTAATATTTTCAAATGTTCCAAACAAAAATATTTAGTTTTACATTTGAAAAGGCAAAAATTGAAAATACCTCAAAGCCAACCCAGTCTTCCGAACCTTCGAACGACACTACGACCCCTGACTCCACGCGAATCGCCGCCGCTCCAGATGTGTCGCCTCACCATCACGAACCCCTTCGCGACCCAGACGACATCGACTCCCTTCTACTTGCGAAGCTACTCGCGACCCACATCGTCTGCTACTCGACTTCGGCCTCGCGAAATCGAGCACGTCCACCATCCCCAATCCTTGAATCGAACTGCGACAACCCCACCCACACGCGAGTCCTAGATTTCGAACGCCTCGTCGCCGCCATGCTCAAATGCGATAGCCCCAAATCGCAGCCACCACCTCGTCGAATTGATTCTCCCTGCCTTGCCTTCGACATCGCGACTGAGTCGCAAGCAATCCTTAGGTCGCGATTTAATTTTGTTTTGGGAGAAAGGAATGGGGTTATATTTTCGTGAATGAATTTGAAAGAGAGGGGAACGAGCGAGATTTGAATTGAACGGGGTGATTCATTTCTTTCTTCGGCCATTTAAAAATTTCCTTTGCTTTCGTTTTGAACTGAATGGAGGAGAGGGAGATGGTTATTTAGAATTTGACGAAGTATGGCCATCACGATCTTCTTGCGTGATCGAAGGCGTGATAAAAGGAATAACGTGGTGCTGATGTAAATTAATAAAATTTTAAATTTTAAATTTAAATTCGATAAAGATTCAACGCGTTTACTCTCCGTACGGTTACATAACAATTCCGAAAAATACGAAATTGGAAATCCGACAATAATTCAATATTACGGACCCAATGGAACTGGTTTCGTCGAATTCCGAGACTGTGCCTCGGACGGCTATTTTTAAATTCGATACGAACGATATAGATTCAAACTGATCACATTTATTTTAAATTCGATTCTGAAGTTTTAATTATCTTCAGTAATATCAACACGAATTTTAAAAGCTTCCGAAATATTTTTCTTCGGCTTAAAATCGAAGATACAAATTTTTATTCAGCATTCACTAGATTAAATTTTATAATTTAATCACCAAATTCAAATTTAAATCGGGGATTCAAATTAAATCATCGTTCAAATATTTAAAATAAATTAAATATTCTCAATTTAATTCGTTCAAAATTCTTGGTCGTTACATGGTGGGTATATGGTCTGAAGGTAGAAAGAAATATGGGGCTGTAACATTGTGTTGTTGCTTATGTCTCATATTAATTAAAACAAAAGAAAATGTAGAAGTGCAATGTTGTACATGTGCTGAGCTTCTATGTTTTATGAAATACCCAAATCAAATATACTTGTGGTTTAGCCAGATCATGAATCTGATTAAACCAGAGGTAAGAGAAAGAATATATATGTCTAGTAAATTACTCAGGACCATATGCTTACATTTTGATCCAGTGAAACCCATAGGCAAAATAATGTGCTAAGAAGTCACCTCCCTTTTTCATGATTAAATGTTTGCTTCTGAGAATATAACTTACCAAACTCTGGATGAATACATGTTGCTTGCATTATTTATATTTCTCTGATTAAGAAGTGAGATGCAGAAGGGATTAGCACTGCTATGAAAAATAATAATAACACTTAGTAATTTAACTAAGGACTTGGGATCTTAGGGCTACCAAAGTATAGCTTGGCAAGGGGAACATTGCAAGTTCACACATGGTATGTTTATACCCAGGGGCCTGAGTGTGCTGGGTTAACAGAGAGATGTCCCAGGCAGTGTGTGTTTAAAAAGCAGAAAGTAGCTAAAGACCCTATTATATTTGATAATAAATTCTAGGAATAGATTCAGGAGAGGCCTGGGCAAAATCCCTGATGGCCAGTAAAGTTGAAAAGGGCATGATAACTAAATTGATGTTTGCATTTGGTTGTTTTGATGCTTTTTATTGATGAGTCTTATGATTGTTTTCTATGAATCAAGTCATGGTGATTATATATATAAATAATCTGTTAACACTGAGATGAAGGAACATGCTTCACAAAAACAAGCACAAGGAAGATGCTGAGTTTCTTATTCATGCAAAGTTTTGTATACAAAGAGAATTGAATGAGATCATGTTTTCAGTTGGATTATTCATACCAAACAAATAGTCTGACCCTTTTGTGTTTATGCACCATTGGGTGTCTCATATTCATATGGGGCAGCTCATGGTGATTTTGCAGGAAAATAGGAATTGCTTTGATCAGGCTTTGGATGTTTAACTGCTTAAGATTTGGATGCTATATTTTAAAAGACTTTGCTGAAGTAAACCACACCTTCATGATGAACTAGATTAAGACCTATTGTTTAAAGTTACATTGAGAAATCAATGTATGGTTAATTGCTGTTTTGTAGTTGTTGAACTTATATGTCTCAGCTGAACTATGTGCTTTGTTTTGCCAAATGCTTTGCTAAGGAAAAATGGATTTTAAGCTTCAAGAACAGTTAGGCTATAATTGTAGAAAATCTGAGATTGAAAGAATTTGTGGTCTGTATGTATATCTAAAGAACTGGCATAAGAAAATCCATGTTTAAGTCAAAAATAAAATCTGATAGAAAGGGTTTGAGTTGCTTTGAAAAGAAAATAATAGCAGGTATTTTGTAACAAAATAGTGCAAACCAGAACAGGGCTAACATAGCCATTTTTCTTGAGCCTGGGTCAAGCCAGCAACCAAGGGTTTAAATTAAATTTTCAGATCTGTTTCATAACCCAAAGTATAAAATAGATTCAGACAATTTTGTTAATAAGAAAAAATAAGGCACTGAACTGCTCAATGACACAGACATGCACAAGTAAAAGCACAGTTTACCCAGTAATAAAATCAGAAGAATTTATGTAAAATAAGGAGCCTTGAGACATAAAATCAATAGTAATGCATTAACCCAAGTCACTTGGAAAAACCTAGTTTTGAAAAACACTATTGCTATGAAGAGAGTATTTTTTTAGCAATACTCAAACATATTTCTACCTTCAAAATTTCTGTACTCTGATTTAGGTAGAAGATGACTTATATATCTTCATATATATAAGTTCAAGATAAAATAAATAAACCAATATTTTTATATTGGCAGAAAGGTCCTGGATAGAAGAAAAATTGAATTAAATATTTTTCTTGATTAAATGGCCACTGAATGTTTTTTAAAAAAAAAAAATTTTTAAGTGGGTCATTTCATTTGGTATCAGAGCTATGTTGTTAAATAACATAGCAAAAAAAAAAATTTGTATGAATTTGTTTGCATTGGATGTATAGAAGTGTTTACTGCTTTGGATGTTTTGTTTTTTTTTTATATTTACACTATTGATATCTA
This sequence comes from Allium fistulosum, assembly GCA_030737815.1. Taxonomy (NCBI): domain Eukaryota; kingdom Viridiplantae; phylum Streptophyta; class Magnoliopsida; order Asparagales; family Amaryllidaceae; genus Allium; species Allium fistulosum. The sequence goes on along the minus strand of CM060907.1, from coordinate 413,211,596 downwards.
TTATGACAGAATAAGTGATAAATTAAAATGAATTAATCTATAGAGCATTAGGCAAAATAGACTAACCTAAGTGTTATATCCATAGAGCTATGGTAGGACCCAGACATCAAAATGTAGGAACAAGTGAACCACCCATGGTGAATGTGCAAGAATTCATGAGGGCCATAAGAGATGGAGTAGGCAACAGGCAGGAAAATCCACATGAGGAACTTTCCAAACTACTCAAGACTTTTACCAATCTTGGAGGAAAAACATTTGATGGCACAGAAGGAGTTATGGGGGTTCAAAATTGGCTTAGAATTTTGGAAAGAATCTTTGCAGACATGCAAGTTGAAGACCAAAGGAAGAGGCAAATTGCATCCAGGCAATTGAGAGGAGCAGCTTTGGATTGGTGGGAGGTTATCATAGCTGGAAGACCTGAAGGAGAAGTAACATGGGATCAATTTAAAGCAATGTTGGAAGGCAGATTTATCCCTGCATCAGCTAAGGAGTCTTTACTGGAGGAATTCATCAAATTGAGGCAAGGGACTATGAGTGTCACTGAGTACACTCAGAAGTTTGAATCATTGGCAAAGTATGGTGCAGTGCTCATCACTACTGAGGAAGCTAAGAATGGCAGATATATTCAAGGGTTGAACCCTAGCCTTAGTAGAGCCATGCTACCATACAAGGATAAAACTTTTGATCAAGTTTTGGATTTGACTCTGAGCATTGAACAACATGATAAAGCTAGAGAGAATTTCAGGGCATTCAAAAATAATCAAAACAAGAAGGGAAAGGGTAAATTTCACCCTTATGATAAAAAGAAAACAGACATAGCTTCCACCAAGAAACCAGAAGAAGCCAGAACTGCTGAAGTTAAGAAGAGGATCAATTGTTACAACTGTGGACAAGAGGGACACATGAAAAATAGGTGCACCAATCCTAGACCAGCATCCTTCAATTCTCACCATTGTGGGAAGGAAGGTCACATAAAGTGGAACTGCCCAGATTTTAAGCAAGGAAAATTAGGGGCTTTGGAAGGGAAAGGCAAGGCAGCTGAGGGATCAAATGTTGAAAAGCATGGTCAAGTTGAAGGTACTTTGCTTATCCATTCAATACCTTTAACAGTAGTATATGATACTGGGGCTACACACTCATTGATCTCTCATGATATTGCACAACAATTAAAATTGAATTGTATGATTGTTGATAAACCACTGCTAATTAGAAGCCCTATAGGTAGTTCATGTGTTATAGGCATGATGTACAGGAAACTGGGATTAAATATAGGAGGACATGTGTTTGAGTCAAACCTATATGTGTTGCAATATCCAGACATAGGAATTATTTTAGGAGTTGATTGGTTGAGTAGATATAAGGCTATCATAAATATGGAGACATCCACCATATCATTGAAGGTTTCTGATGGACAAAGAATAATCGTTCTTTGTGAGGCAAACAAAAATAGAAGTATAGCCAACCTTTCTGCATTGTCAAATGAAAAACCCATGCCTGCATTAGAAGAGATCCCCATAGTTAATCAATATGTTGATGTGTTTGGGGAAGTAAGAGGAGTTCCTAATCACAGGCCAGTTGAATTTTCAATTAGAATAATTCCAGGAGCTAGCCCAGTGGTTAAAAGACCAACCAGAATGGGGCCTAAGGAATTGATGGAGTTGAAAAAGCAATTAGTTGAACTAGAAGAAAAAGGTTTTATTAGACCCAGTAGCTCATCATGGGGAGCACCAGTAGTCTTTGTTAAGAAACATGATGGATCCCTTAGATTATGTATTGACTATAGGGAATTAAATAAAGTCACAATTAAAAATAAATACCCCTTACCAAGAATTGATGATCTCTTTGATCAATTGAGTGGTGCAAAGATATTCTCCAGGCTTGATTTAGCTTCAGGCTTTCATCAGATGAAAGTAGAAGAGGAAAGCATTAAGTATACAGCCTTTAACACCAGATATGGACTTTATGAATTTTTGGTGATGCCATTTGGCTTAAAAAATGCTCCTTCCTATTTTGTTGATTTGATGAATAGGATTTTTAGAGAATACTTGGATAAGTTTGTATTAATATTTATTGATGATATACTAATTTATTCTAAGTCAGTTAGAGAGCATGAAAACCATTTGCATATAGTGTTTGAGAAATTGAGACAGGAAGACTTGAAAGCAAAGTTTTCAAAATGCACTTTTTGGCAGAATGAAGTGAACTTTCTAGGCCATATTATATCAGAAAAAGGAATAGCTGTGGACTCCAATAAAGTCATTGTAGTGCAAGCTTGGAAAAGGCCTACTAATGTCACTGAAGTCAGATCATTCATGGGAATGGCTGGTTACTATAGAAGATTTATAAAAGATTTTGCAAAAATCTCAATTCCATTAACCAGATTGACTAGGAAAAATCAAGTGTTCACTTGGACTGAGGAATGTGAAAATGCCTTTGGGAAATTAAAAGAAGCACTGGTACAAGTTCCAATTCTTAAAGTACCTGAGGGAAATGAAAACTTGGTGGTGTATACTGATGCAAGTGGACAAGGGCTTGGAGCAGTGTTGATGCAACAACATCAGGTAATAGCTTATGCTTCTAGGCAGTTGAAATCAAGTGAAGCAAGGTATGCTACTCATGACCTTGAATTGGCTGCTATAGTGTATGCCCTTAAGCTATGGAGACACTACTTGTTAGGAGCAAAATTTGAAGTATATACAGACCATAAATCACTTAAATATTTGTTTTCACAAAAAGAATTAAATATGAGGCAGCAAAGATGGATTGAACTCTTAGCCTCATATGATTTTGAAATATTATACACACCAGGTAAGGCTAATAAAGTAGCAGATGCCCTAAGTAGACAACATGCTAAAGTGGCTAGATTAATGATAGAAGAGTTTAACACTTTATCATTATTAATTGATTCAGAGATAGAAAGTGATAACATAGAAAACATGAGCTTATGTAGTGGGAATGTAGAAATGGGAAAATTAAGTTTTATTACTCTGGGATCAGAATTGAAGAATAAAGTTGCAATGCTACAAAACCAAGATCCATTTTTATTTGGAAAGAAGACTCAAATATTAAATGGTGAGGCAGTGAAAGGTTTTCAGTTGGATGATCAAGGCCATCTGAAGAAAGGAGAAAGAATATGTGTTCCAGCAGTGGATGAGTTGAAGCAAGAAATTTTGGATGCTTACCACAACAGCAAATATACTATACACCCAGGAAGCACAAGAATGTATCACAACCTCAAGAGAGATTATTGGTGGAGTGGTATGAAGAGTGCAGTGGCAACCTATGTATCAAAATGTATGGTTTGCCAGTAGGTGAAGGCTGAGTATCAAAAACCCTCAGGAATGCTTCAACCTTTACAAATACCACAGTGGAAATGGGAAGACATATCAATGGATTTTATTGATGGTTTGCCTAGAACTAGGAGGGGAAATGATAGTATTTGGGTAATGGTTGATAGGTTAACCAAGTCAGCCCACTTTATACCAGTGAAATCAGAAAGAAATGCTAATACCCTAGCCCAGTTGTTTATTAAAGAAATAGTCAGACTGCATGGTATACCAAAGACTATAGTAAGTGATAGAGATACCATCTTCACTTCAAAATTTTGGCAGAGTTTTCACAAGGCAATGGGGACTAATTTATGCTTGAGTACAGCATACCATCCTCAATCTGATGGCCAAACAGAAATTGTGAACAAATTGCTTGAAGACATGTTGAGAGCATGTGTATTGGATTGGGGAGGAAGCTGGGAAGATTACATATATCTAGCTGAATTTGCATACAATAACACCCATCACAGTAGCATAGGCATGGCCCCCTTTGAAGCTCTCTATGGAAGGCCATGTTTATCACCTTCAAGTTGGCATGAGTCTGAAGAAAAAGTGGTCTTAGGACCAGAAAATGTGAAGGAGACTTCTGAAAAGGTAGCCTTGATCAGAAAAAGAATTGCCTCTACCCAAGATAGGCAAAAGAAATATGCAGATCAAAGAAGGAAGGCAGTACAATATGATGTTGGGGATTATGTGTTCATCAAGATATCACCCATGAAAAAGGTTCTAAGGTTTGGGAAACAAGGAAAGTTGATTCCTAGATATATAGGACCATATAAAATTCTAGAAAGAATAGGGACAGTAGCCTATAAATTAGAATTGCCAGAAGAAATGAGAGCAATGCATGATGTCTTTCATGTGTCTCAACTAAGAAGATGGGTTCATGATAAGGAAGCAATACTAGAATCCTCTAAGGATGTGCAGATTGATCCTAGAATGATCTATGAAAAGGAACCAGTGGGCATAGTTTCTAGAGAAACCAAGAAATTGAGAAACAAAGAAATTAAATTAGTAAAAGTACAATGGAGTCTAGACCCAAATGATTGCACATGGGAAGTGGAGGATAAAATCAGAAATGATTATCCCCAGCTGTTTGATTGAAGAAAAGGTTAATCTATATATATATATACATACTAATGAATGTGTTGGTTGAATATGCATTGTGATTTTTATCTTGTGTTGATATGCATAGTGCTTAATAGGTGATTGGTTTGAAAATGGTTTTGAAATCAGAAAAATTCATTTTTCTGAAGAGATGATACTTAAGTTAAGTATGAAAGAATTGTGGGACACAATTCCTAAAAGGAGGGGTATATGTGATAACCCTGATTTTTGTGAGTAATTTCATGATTTAATTTAGTTTGTATTTGTTTGAAATTGCATTGGGAAAAATAGGAATAGGAAATTGATTTGCAGATATAAAGTATAAAACATGTACATGTGCACAAGACAGTGTACACATGCACACAGATTTCTGTGTAACAAAATTTGGCAGAAATTAATAGATAAAATAAAATAACTGATTTAGAAATACATATGCATAAAGATAGAATTTTGTCTTTAAATAAAATATAGTACAAGGAAACTAAGAGCTAGGCTGAAATAAACTTAAAATTATTTAAAGAAAGAAAGAAAAATAAAAGGCTTAGGTATACATAGGTTATACATGTATACAGTCAATCAATTTCTGGAAGAAAATAGAAGTTGCATGAAAATGGCATGAGTCCCTAAACAAGCACTTTATCTATTCTCAGTAATTTCTTTTATTAAGAAAAAATAATAATAATAATAATAAGTCATGCATATGACATGACCAGGGAAAATGAAAAGAGAGGAACTGATTTCTGGAAAGGAAGACAAGGACCACATACCCTTTTATTTTCCTGAATCAAACCAGAGGCAGGCTATGTTTGGGATGGGGTAGAACTGACATTGGGTAAATCCATAAACCCTAGTAACAGCCAAGATTTATATAAAAGGCCTAGTATAGTAAGACCATATATTTTTGTTCTTCATTAACCTAAAAAAAAAAATATACAAGACATAAACCAGAGAAAATAGGAGAAGGCAGAAGACTAAAAGGGGGTTCATAAGGCATAGGAAGAAGAAGGATTAAAGTGAGTAACCTCACTGAAAACTTTGGCATTAAGACCTGAATATTGAGGCAGCCTGTTTGAACTAATTTTCTTTTACAAGTTATGTTTTATGATTGGATGACTTTTGTTTTTAATGATTTGTTTAAGTGTAAAACCTCTATCTGATTTACCCAGAAAAATAAGAGTCATGGATTCATGATCTAAAATGTTTGTCTGTGATATGGGTTAGCTTTGAGATTGAGTGATTTCTTTTATAAGTTTTCTTTATAAAGTTGTTTATAAAAGTCCCCGGATTCAAGTGGTGGGTATATGGTCTGAAGGTAGAAAGAAATATGGGGCTGTAACATTGTGTTGTTGCTTATGTCTCATATTAATTAAAACAAAAGAAAATGTAGAAGTGCAATGTTGTACATGTGCTGAGCTTCTATGTTTTATGAAATACCCAAATCAAATATACTTGTGGTTTAGCCAGATCATGAATCTGATTAAACCAGAGGTAAGAGAAAGAATATATATGTCTAGTAAATTACTCAGGACCATATGCTTACATTTTGATCCAGTGAAACCCATAGGCAAAATAATGTGCTAAGAAGTCACCTCCCTTTTTCATGATTAAATGTTTGCTTCTGAGAATATAACTTACCAAACTCTGGATGAATACATGTTGCTTGCATTATTTATATTTCTCTGATTAAGAAGTGAGATGCAGAAGGGATTAGCACTGCTATGAAAAATAATAATAACACTTAGTAATTTAACTAAGGACTTGGGATCTTAGGGCTACCAAAGTATAGCTTGGCAAGGGGAACATTGCAAGTTCACACATGGTATGTTTATACCCAGGGTCCTGAGTGTGCTGGGTTAACAGAGAGATGTCCCAGACAGTGTGTGTTTAAAAAGGAGAAAGTAGCTAAAGACCCTATTATATTTGATAATGAATTCTAGGAATAGATTCAGGAGAGGCCTGGGCAAAATCCCTGATGGCCAGTAAAGTTGAAAAGGGCATGATAACTGAATTGATGTTTGCATTTGGTTGTTTTGATGCTTTTTATTGATGAGTCTTATGATTGTTTTCTATGAATCAAGTCATGGTGATTATATATATAAATAATCTGTTAACACTGAGATGAAGGAACATGCTTCACAAAAACAAGCACAAGGAAGATGCTGAGTTTCTTATTCATGCAAAGTTTTGTATACAAAGAGAATTGAATGAGATCATGTTTTCAGTTGGATTATTCATACCAGACAAATAGTCTGACCCTTTTGTGTTTATGCACCATTGGGTGTCTCATATTCATATGGGGCAGCTCATGGTGATTTTGCAGGAAAATAGGAATTGCTTTGATCAGGCTTTGGATGTTTAACTGCTTAAGATTTGGATGCTATATTTTAAAAGACTTTGCTGAAGTAAACCACACCTTCATGATGAACTAGATTAAGACCTATTGTTTAAAGTTACTTTGAGAAACCAATGTATGGTTAATTGCTGTTTTGTAGTTGTTGAACTTATATGTCTCAGCTGAACTATGTGCTTTGTTTTGCCAAATGCTTTGCTAAGGAAAAATGGATTTTAAGCTTCAAGAACAGTTAGGCTATAATGGTAGAAAATCTGAGATTGAAAGAATTCGTGGTTTGTATGTATATCTAAAGAACTGGCATAAGAAAATCCATGTTTAAGTCAAAAATAAAATCTGATAGAAAGGGTTTGAGTTGCTTTGAAAAGAAAATAATAGCAGGTATTTTGTAACAAAATAGTGCAAACCAGAACAGGGCTAACATAGCCATTTTTCTTGAGCCTGGGTCAAGCCAGCAACCAAGGGTTTAAATTAAATTTTCAGATCTGTTTCATAACCCAAAGTATAAAATAGATTCAGACAATTTTGTTAATAAGAAAAAATAAGGCACTGAACTGCTCAATGACACACACATGCACAAGTAAAAGCACAGTTTACCCAGTAATAAAATCAGAAGAATTTATGTAAAATAAGGAGCCTTGAGACATAAAATCAGTAGTAATGCATTAACCCAAGTCACTTGGAAAAACCTAGTTTTGAAAAACACTATTGCTATGAAGAGAGTATTTTTTTAGCAATACTCAAACAGATTTCTACCTTCAAAATTTCTGTACTCTGATTTAGGTAGAAGATGACTTATATATCTTCATATATATAAGTTCAAGATAAAATAAATAAAACAATATTTTTATATTGGCAGAAAGGTCCTGGATAGAAGAAAAATTGAATTAAATATTTTTTTTGATTAAATGGCCACTGAATGTTTTTTTAAAAAAAAAAATTTAAGTGGGTCATTTCATGCGTCCCATCGGAGAATCTGAAAATGGAAAAGAAATGAAGTTTAGAAATCTCCAGAAAAAAGGATAAGAGCGTATAAGTGCCGAAAAATCCTAAGTGTGTGCGGCGTGCAAACTACGTGCGTCGAACTACAAACCACGCTTTAATGTGGGAACGGCGACGACTGGTGTAGAAGGTGTCGAAACTTGTTGTAAAGAAGAAGTCGCTTCAACAACATGAGAGATCGCTTTTGAAATATCATCTTTAAAAAGCTCCTGAGAAGTTATCATTATATCGCTCAAATTATCAAAAGTACCATCGTCGCGATGCCCCGTAGAACTCTCTTCAGAAATGCGAGGATTTTCCTCCTCTTCAATAACTGGAGAAAGTGTTAACTTGCTGGATGAACCCGCAACATCCATAGAAGTGGAACATTTCACTAGTGAAGTCTCAATGGTGGGTTCTTTCAGTGAAAGTTCTTCGGCAAAGGCTGGGGCATCTGACGTCTTAGCTGGAGAATCAAGAACTTCATGAGGCTGGATGGAACGAGAAGAATGTAGAAGTTCGAACTGGTGCAAAAGTTCATCTTTCAACAAGAATTTGGCACTTCTCTCTTCCATAGCCACAGCATTTAAAGTTTCAAAAATTGACTTGAGACTCGGATTTCTAAGCAGGGGAGGAAGTGCTGAAAAAAGAAAAGAATGAAGATAAGCATTTGATAATCCGGGTTTCGAAAAGCTCATGAGATGAACAGAGAAAGACAATCTTACTCCCGACTCTCCAGACAGAGTAGAATCCCGGAGGACATCGGACAAAGAAGAATTGATTTAGGAACCCGTGAGCACTATCGGGTAAATCCAAAATCAACTTCCGGTTTCTGGCACCTCTTACAAGCACGATTGAAGGGTGATCTTTATTCTTAGCAAAGGTACATAAATAGCAAATTTCATCAAAGCTTGGAAGACGGTTGAGCGTCCTCCTAAACAGAACACACAACCCCATCAAGACGGCATAACCGTTGGGATGTAGATGGAAAGGCGAGATAGCTAATCGAAGAAAAAGTTCTCGGAGAAAATCATTAAAGGGAGGAATATCTCCGCTTAAGCACATCTGGCGATTAACTGCAACAAAACCAAGGGGTGGTCTGTCAGCAGTATCGCTTGCTCCAGGAAATAAAGCATCTGTTTCGGCAATGCCGAACTGGATACACAATTGTCTGAAAACTTTATGGCTCAAATTGGTAGGAGTCCTTTCCGGAGGATCAATCAGTGGGTTAGCAATCGGAAAAGCTTCTCCAGCTGATCCCGTATCTTCTTGATGAGATGGCATTCTACACAAGGAACTGGATATTCAAATATGAAGGGGCACGTTTCCTAAAAGTGTGAAGTGTTGTGCAAAACTAGAAAAAATAACAAACAAATATAACTGAAATCAATTAGTTAATGCTTGTCAATTATTGAGTTTCAGGGTTTGTTATTGTAAGAGCAAGTACAGTGTTATAGCAAACAAATCAGCTTTGGTTGATTATTTTAGCTTTGCTTTGATACTTCACTTGAACTTGTCAATTCACAGCATCACATTCACATAAGTTCATTTAAGTTGATTATTCTTTGTCAACTAATCTGTCATTCGATGTGGGCAGTTAATGGCAGTATATTCGTCCCAGTTTTCTACAAATATTATGTTTAACAGGTTATTATCATTAGAGATGACCTATAAAAAGTTTAGGCAGTTCAGTTCAAGCAATTCAAGTTTAAACAGTTCAGTCAAGTTCTGCCCAGATTTTACAAGTGTTAGGTCGTTCAGCGACCTAGCATAGGTCAGAGATTCCTTAAGTCGCATCATGCAGAGTAAAAGGTTACAGGCAATTCTGATTCGTCCAAGTCCTAAGTCGGTCGCGACCTAAAAGCCTATGCCGCAAGGAAATTAAAGTCGAAAATTTCTTAGGTCGTTCTGTTGTCATTCAAGCAAAATTAAGTCGCCAGTCTTAGGTCGTTTGATTCCAAGCACGACCCAAAAGCCGGGTCATAGGAAGTTGTTCGACTTAGCATAGGTCGCAAGAATTCTTAAGTCGGTCAAGTTCCTTAAAACGTAAGTCTTAGGTCGCAAGAACTTCCTCACGATCTAATTTCTATCTCGCTCAGATCTGCTAAGTTACTGACTTCCTCTCCACGCAATCCGTCTAAACCCAATAACCCATTATCAATTACTAATAGAAATCCATCGTCCTCTTCAAGAAGTTCTTCATCCCTTCATACCACGGAATCACCCCAGAAATAGTTCAAAACCTCCCTAATTACCGTGTCTTCATAAGTCAGTTAAGCAGCGATCAAGTGTCGATCACGGCAACCACTCGAAATGAAGCATGACACATGGAATTGAACTGATGTTTGAAGAAAGGGATTCATAGTTCAACAATGATTATGGCGGGATGAAGATTTAATTCACTTACGAGTATAGTGTTGAAGATGAATCAGTGACTAAAATGGGTGAATTCGTCTCAGGAAGCTTGAAGATTCGCCAATGGCAGAGAGGGAAATCGAAGCAGGTGAGTAAGGAGGAAGTGGCGACCTAATCAATTTATATGGGACTGAGAGGGGAAGGCGAATAGGCGCGAGAGTTAGCAAGTGTTTTAGGTCGCTCACGACCTAGCAAAGTTAAGTCGAAGCACACGACCTATGAGAGGCCTGTACTTCGAGGGGCAAATGTTAACTCCTATTTCGAAGCGACCTAAAATATAAAGTGATCTAGCGGCCTATAAGCCTTAACGACCTAAGAGCAGCAACCTACGACTTATGGGAAGTAACGACTTAGCTACAGAAAGAGCCAAGCGACCTAGAAAACTTCACGACCTAAGGACTTTACGACCTAAGTGGATGAAAGACTTAATGAGCTAAGGAGTCAATGACCTACCAAGTTAAGAAGTTAGCGACCTAACAACTTAAGGAAGTTAGCGACCTAACGACCTAAGGAAGTTAGCGACCTAACGACCTAAGGAAGTTAGCGACCTAACGACCTAAAGGACTTCACGACCTAACATGCTTAACGGCTTAAAAAGTATCTATGACTTAACTTCTCCAACGACCTAAAAGTTAGCGACCTAAGGGACTTCGCGACCTAACTTCGTAAAGGACTTCACGACCTAACTTCGTAAAGGACTTCGCGACCTAAAGCATTCGCGACCTAACTATCAGCGCAAAGGCAACGCGACTTACGACCTATCTTAGGTCACCTACGACCTAAGACTTACTGCCTAGTATGTACAAACCAGAATAGCTCCTTATGCCGCAGAAATTAGGTCGCTCACTATTCCTACTAAGTCGTCCACGACCTATGCTTTGTCAATATGACCGAAGGATCCAGAGCAAGCTGTTAAGTCATAGCCTATGCCTCTTAGGTCGCCCGCGACCTACCTTAACTCGTCCATGTCTTACGACCTAAGGGGTCAACCTCCCTATAAATACCAGTCTACCCTGAACGAGAAAAGGACTTTTGGCCAACCATTTTCTGAAGCACTGTTACTCTGCCGAATTCTCAACTCATCCAACATTTGAAGAACTCTAATCACTCAAGACATTACAACAAGCTTTGAGAGAAATCTACCGCATTCAACATGAATTCGAGGAGATCTTCAACATCGAAGCTTGAGCTAATAGTCTAAAGTGTTTAGGAATCGAAATATATTGTATTTTGAAGAGCATTGTATCATTTTGTAACCAGAATCAGCAATAAAAGACTATAAAGTGGACGTAGGCTCAATTACGGGCCGAACCACTATAAATTTGTTGTTCCTTTACCGTTTTATGCTATTTCCTGCTTATATTCTGTTCCCGTACCAACGGGTGGTGCTTTCACATTGTTATTACACACACCGGGTGTTAGCGTTCGATTTTTAGCGTTAACAAATAAGATTGAATTATTTAATAATTAAATAAAATTGAATTCTTTATTAAGTGAAATTGAACTTCTTGAATAAGTGAAATTAAGTTTCTTTATTAATTGAGTTTTGAAATTGTAACTAAGTAAATTAATAAGTGAAATTGAATTTCTCTAATAAGAAATAAAATGTGTTTTATTGAAATTAATGTAAGACTTGAAATGTAAAGAATTTGATTTGATGGATTTAATTTAATGGAATTTGTAAGTTTTGATTTAATGAAGTTGAACTTAAGTAATTGATTTAATGAATTGGAAATTAAATAGAAATTGTTTTGAATGACAAATTTACTTAATGAATACTGAATAAAATCGATCAATGAAGTTAAATTGATTTGAATGTTAAATTAAATTAATTTAAATGATTTGGAATGAAACTTATATACGAACCTGAATCAATACTTGAATGGTTTTAAATAGAAATTGGAATTGAATTATAAGATTTTGAAATTATGAATTTGGAAGTTTTGAAACGTAAATTTTGGAAATTGGTTTAGAAAGACAAATGAAATGTTGATTTACAAATTTTAAGGGAAATTGAATTTGATCTGGTTTTGAAATTTGTAAAACGACCAATCGGTGTAATAATTACGAAAGTTATTAAAGAGACCGGAATCGGTTAAGGACATACTCGCCGTCTAAACCGAAAACCACTTTAATAACTATACGCGGAGTGTGATCCAGAATGAAGTGGTTGGAATGATGTACGTGATGACAGAAGAAAGAGAACGATAATGGATAGCCTTGACACTTGTGTCAAATTGGAAATGACTAAAACAGGAGCCGTGCCGGGCCAAATGGGGGCTAGCTACCTCGAGCGAACACACTTCTTCAAACTACTCATTACTTGTTGTCGATTGGTGCACCCTTGATTTTGGGAGTGTTGTTTCGTAGTGTTGCGATCGCTGTGGCGATGCGTTCTCACCAGTCCGGATCAGGCAAACGGTAGTTTCACTACCTTGGGTATTGCCTCATGTGCCTTGTCATACTTGGATCCCTATATACGCGACCACTTCGATTTGTTTTGTGTTATACCTATGGAGTACTCCCTAATAGCCCACTAGTTTACGGTGGAGTTTACAGTGCTGTATAGACTCTAACGCTTATATAAAATGTGTTAAGGGGGATAATGGTAATGCCTTAACACTATTTTGATATTTTATATTACTGATAGGCATTATCTACTTATCGTACACTACTACATAGTAGATAGTTTAACGGATCCTTAAAGGATGGTTATTCCAAACATCCTTTGAGTTACTTGTATTTCAATTGCTATTTCACTTGAGTTGTATTTATTGATATAAGAATGTTAATCCTGACTCGAGTATTTTGTGTTTTGCTTTACGCTCGGGTCAGACTGAGTGTACCAATATTCGAGACTCACCTTTGGAATTGGAGCATTGGTTGAAGATCCAACCATCTATTCTACTTTCAGTATTCGATGATTCCAGTGATGTATTCTGATTTGTATCTGATGTATCGTGTTACTCTTCCGTTGTATCTGGTTTAACTCTGATGTAACTTATATATTTATATAGTAGCTTCATGAACTACTATCTCTTTTATTTCAGCTGCATTTATTACTCTTTGTCTGTGATCTGTGATTATTTATTTACTGTATATGTTCAGTTTTGCCAAATTTAAATTAACAACGCGGTATTTTGAATTATTCAAGTCCGACATGTGCGGATGCGAATAGTCCAAAATACTGGGTCGTTATAGTTGGTATCAGAGCCTTGGTAGCTCTAGGCAAAACTCAGCGTATATGGTAAATGTATGTACAGAAACACTTTCATTCGAGTTTGAATCTCTTCCTTTTGACTCGATTCCTTTGAATTTTTGGAATGTTCCCTGCGGTTCCAAAATCCATTCGTGTCCCTCACTATTCATCTTCTAATTCCGGAGTATCCCATAACTATACCTTGAATGATATTTATAATGAGTTGGCGGTCCCGCCAATCTCAAATTGATTTGTAAAGGGGTGAAACTCTTTTACGATAGAATCGATTCACCAGAGATTTATATATCCTCAGTTATGATGCTGACATCTTTGGTTATGCCAAATTCTATTTCTTGAGATCAAATGTCGATTTGCCTCGGAATTCTACATTGATCTTATTCTTGAAGTCACGGTTGACCCGGTTAAGGTTGCCCGAGATTTATATAAATTTATTAATCTTCCTACTTTGTTATTAAACATCATATCTTTGTTTTGAACTTATCTTCGAATCAAATTTCTCTTTGATTTGAGTTCATCAAATTTGAAACCCTATCCTTATTTTGAAAATTCATTCCTGTATCGTCGAGCAAAGAAATGTATTTGTAAACTAATATATATAAATGTTTTAATATATGCTGTGTTGTTTGAGTTGTTGATGTTGATTTGGGTTCCCGATCGATTCATCTGATCAACGCTATCGATAGGATTTCCAAAACACTTGAGCAGAGCAAACTGACATAATATTGTTTTCAAATTTGGTAAAGAAATAATTTTGTACCATTATATTATAAATATATAAGTAAAATTTTCTGAAAAAAAAGAAGAGGTAAATTAATTCGTTGTTTGAAATGATAATATTTGATTTTCATCTATTGTTCGATAAATGAATTTATAAACTTGGTTTATAAACTGATTTAGAATTTGAAATGAAATTAAATTAAGAATTTGAGAATTTAATTTCCAATGATTTCGAACTATGCTTTTAAAGGTTTAAAATGCACATTATTTAAAGGTATTTTGACTATAATTTGTTTCCAAAGAATTTTAATGTATATTATTTAAAGTATTTTCAAATAGGAACCGTTTTCAAAGAATTTTAAAATGTTGAAATCAGTGCTCTTCTCTTTGTCACTGGAAAATAATTTCGGTGATGGCGGCCGCATCATCGACATTCATTTTCGAGTTTCGAAATGGAGAGACTATTCTGTAGCTTTGCTACAGTTTTGTTTTGAAGAAAAAATATTTTGATTTGAATTTCTTTATTATAATTTGATTTATATATATATATATAGGTATCTTATTTTAAAATTTTAATTTGATTTGATATAAATATATAGATATATCTCTAAATTGTTTGAAGTAAATCGGAGATTTAAATTCTTAAATTTTAGGTTAAAGATGATTTCAATTATAAACTGAAGTCAAAATTCTTGGATAAATATTTAACTTGAAATAACTGGATTGTAAAAAATTTTATTTGTATAATACTCAATTTCATTTCAATATAACTTACCTAAATTATTCAGAAGTTAAAATGTAATTGGATAATGGACAATAAAAAATGTCTTTATAAATAAAATTTGAGTGCTTATAATAAATGTTATACACTAAATTTGATTATAAAGATGTTAATAGAGTTAGATAGGATAATAAGTAATTGAATAATAGATGAGACAAATAAATTTGTTTTGAAAGAATTAATAAATTGAAATTTGATTAACTTATGAAAATACCTTGAATTTAAAAGCAATTAGTGAATATAAATTAATTTAAATCGAAACTTTTATGGTTTAAATTAATTTATATGGGTTAAATATATGTGATAAGATATATTAAGTAGAATAAATTTAACAATAATTTGGAATAAAGAAGAATTTAAATTGTTGAAAAAATATGATTATAATAAAAGACTATTCAAATTTATGCTTTTAGAAATTGTAAATTTAAGATAATTGGATAATAAGATAATGAATTTAGAAATATCTGAGATTGATTTTAGTGAAATCAAATGGATTAAATCAATTATTGAATATCAATTAATTTAAATTTGAATTTATATGGTTTAAATTAATTGTTATTTTGTATTTCAAATCTGTTTTTCTTTCTGGTTGTTTCTATTCTCCTAACTCGTTCCTTTTCGGGGACGAAAAGTTTTGAGCGGGGGAGAGTGTAACGACCCGTAAATTTTAACTGTTTTTAATAACGTAATTAGTTAAAATTTTATGAAATTTTAAACGATAAAATTTTGAAATATAAACTTGATATTTGGAATGCGTCTAGTTAAACATAGCAACTGGTAAATTTTCGTCCGAAAATATGAAAGTTTATTTCGCGCGTAAATTTACTTCAATTTAATCTTTTAAAAAGCGATGAAAATAAAATGTTTTCGAAACCTAAATATTTTTACATACAAAAATTCTGATTCATCTTCTGACTAAGAGTTATTTTTCATTTTTCCAAATTCGGACTTCTTTAGCTCCGTCGATCTTATTTTCGGTGAAATAGCAGCATTTTCGGTACCGATTATCGACTTTTGATAGGATGATCGTACCACCAATATCTGTATACCGTTTTGATCATCTCGTCGTGCTGTCTCTACGGTATATTCAACTTTCAATTTCGATGACCGGTGCACAGCGGAATCTGTGAAATGATTAAACCATACCGGTATTCAATTTCTGGCTTTTGACTTTCTTGTGGCCTTTCAACTTTGAACCGTGTACGTGTTGAAAATCATACGTCATTTTCCTTTATTATTATTTTTCTCTCGTTCGAGACTTTCAATGTTCCTACGTATTGAATTACTTTATAAGTTTATGTTTCCAACGAATCATGCCTCTTTAGCTTTCAAACCACCATTCACATCTTTGAAAAAAAACAACTCAACTCTTTGTTTCTCCTCTCCTCAACCTCCGAAACCCAGATTTTTCACCATCCCTCCTTCTGGCTTTGCCCCATGTGATCAACCAAAGCTCCGCTGCCTTCCACCCTCATTTTCGCCATGAACTAAGGAAGCCTTCACGACCAAAGACTCATCCTCGTCTTCTACTGGCCGTGCTTCCCCCGCAATCCAATCACCAAGCTCCAGATCTTCCCTTGCAAGTCAGCACCTTCTCTCTTCCTCAATTTTTTGACCCAGGCCACGCCATTCCAGCTGTGCTCCCACCCAAGCATCCAAGCACGCGAGTCTTGTCCCCACGTCACCAAAACATCGGCCGAGCCAAGGCCATCTTCCTTCTTTGTTGCATGTTTGTAAGTTTAGATGTATATATATATATATATATATCTTTAGTTGTTTGCACCTTTTTGTTTGGTTTTTGTCTGCATGAACTTTGGATCTATTGTATATATATTAGTTCTATCTGGTCAATTACTTTTTACGGCATAAAATCTATTTGTTATATATATAAAGAGGTTCAAATAAACTATAGATCGGTTTATAAAGATTTTTGTAAGTGTATATAAGTACGTATATATTGGTGTTTTGATTTCAAGATGCTTAATTACATATTTTCATCCTACTTTATATATGTACTTTATTATTAAGTTACCGTTATACATAGTATACTTGTTCAGCTGTTCGTGCATAGGTACCAGACTGTACACATAAGTATATAATAGTTTCGTACTTATATATAAGTATGTTAAAATAATATAAATTTTAGTATATAAATATATGGATTTCATTAGTTGTATACGTGTCTCTGGGATAAATTGTTGGTTCAAGTGTGAGTTTATATGGGTTACATGTTTGTACAAGTTTATATAAGTGTCTATTTTTATGTATATATATATATATGTCACAAATTGTATATTAAGTAGATATAATATGATTGGAATATTCTATTTACATTTAAAAGTATACATATAGATGTTTAAAAGGTTAGTATACATATATGTATCCAAAGTATTTTCAAATTCCATTTCACTGCTTCTCTGTTATTGATATGTATATTCAAAAGCATTTATATATGAGTATACTTATATATAGTGATCCAGTAATATATATATATATATATATATATATATATATATATATATATATTTGGTTATCTCAAGCCAAGCTGTTAAATTTCAAGTATACTTATATGCTATATATATTATGTTCATTTCAGCATATATATGTTACAATATTATGTACACATTTTAGGATCAGAGAAGTTGCATAATTATATTTGCCAGCTCCTCTTTCTTTCTTTATATTTTGCTTTTAGAAAGTGTTTGTATATTAAGACATAGTTATATATATATGTATTGTATGTATATATAGATATAGGTGTAATGTATTTTAAGTGTTTTACATTATCAGTTGAGTTACTAAGGTTATTTTGATATGTATTTACATTTTAAGCCGTTCCTGTTACATCAAAACATATATGTTTGATGTGAGGAAGATAGGTGTTTAAGAAATGTAAAATTTTAAAAACAATGTATGGAAATCTGGGTTTTAATTTATGTGTTTGATTGTTCCAAATATAAAATAAGGATTTCGTTTTATCTATTTGACTGTTAGGGATAATGTAAAGGTTTATCTTATTTTTAATATATGGGTTTAAGTGAATGTTGGGTATATATATGATGTGTTTAAGTATATATGAAGTTAAATGTTTACTTAAAAAATACGAGTTTATTTTTCCTGTAAGTTATATATATGTGTTTAATTTAAAACAATAATTTTCTTTTGAAATATATATTTTGGTATGTGTTTGAATTTGGAATATGACTTTATATATATTATTATTTATAGCTCACTTATATCATTTATCTGCATCGATCCAATTCTGATTTGATTTCGCCAATTTCTTATTTATCAGTCTTGTTCGTCCAATTCGCGTTCAATTTTGCTTCGCTTTGGAATTCGTGCTTGGATTCGTAACTCATTTCGTCGTCGAATCTCTCTAGCCTCGAAAGGTGAGCAATCACTCATGATTAATGTTCTTTTATTTATTAATTTTGTTTACAATTGAAACGACAATTGAAAAATGCTGATGTTAGTTAATTACACTGTTATATATGCTATTACCTGTATCAGTTCAACTGTGACATCTGACACCATTATCTATTATATATGCAATGACAATCCAGTTTGGTTGTTAAATGATTGATTGTTTGATGTTTACAATTGGACGTTAAATTTGTTAATGTTGTAAGTGATAAATAATTTGAAATTGAAATTAACGTAGGATAGTTAGATTTGATATATGTGTTAAATTTGATTTGATGACATTTTGCTTAATATGACCCCTTAAATGTTTAATTACTTGACATGTAGTAAAATAGTTAATTACCCTTGAACCGTTTGAATTTATGTTGTATTAATTGATGAAGTATGAAATTGAATAATTGATGTCAAGTGTAGAATTACATAGAATAATTAGTGTAATAATCTTTAATCTACATGAAATGATAGTGTAAATTCTAGAAATAATTATATTAATTCGCACAAAAAACAATGTGAATTAATACGATTATTTCGGGATTATTTGAATTGATTATTTGATTGTTATTGATTGTTGTTATTGCTTGTTTATTTACTTTGACACCATCCCAGTTATCACACTGCAAGTTCCCTTTGCTATGCTTTGATTCTTGAATTGAATTGGAATCGGGTTGAAATGATAAATACCCAAATTAAACTTTGACCTAGGATAGAAAATTAAATAAAAATCGATTGGTCAAATAATTTGATTTAAACTAAAATAAGATTTTATTCGAATAAACAATAAGGTTTTGAAATGAGGTTGGAATTTGAATTTTAAAGAAAGGAAATGTTAATCCCCTTTTCGACTCACGACCTAAGAAAGTATGCCGAGTTAAGGTGCTTGCCGACCTAAGAAAGTATGCCGAGTTAAGGTGCTTGCCGACCTAAGAAAGCATGCCGAGTTAAGGTGCTTGCCGACCTAAGAAAGTATGCCGAGTTAAGGTGCTTGCCGACCTAAGAAAGTATGCCGAGTTAGGAGCCTGCCGACTTAAGGTAATCTGTGACTCAAGGGCTATGACCTAAGGAGAGATCTGACCCAACAGTTGCCGATCTAACTACTGAGAAGAGCTGCCGACTTAAGAGGTGTGCCGAGTTAGGAGCCTGCCGACTTAAGGTAATCTGTGACTCAAGGGCTACGACCTAAGGAAGATTCCGAGTTATGAAAGGCTCCGACTTAAGAAGGTTCCGACCTAAGCCTATTCCTTAACTCGCCACCGACCTAAGCCTATTCCTTAACTCGCCACCGACCTAAGCCTATTCCTTAACTCGCCACCGACCTAAGCCTATTCCTTAACTCGCCACCGATCTATCATAGGTCGGCAGACGACTTAAATACTTAGAGAAAATTCCTGAGTCCAGATCAGCTCCTATAAATACCCCACCACTTCCAACATGAAAGGGACTTTGGGCAATTCATTTCTAAAGCGCCGTTACTCTGTCGAACTCTCCAATCATTCAGAAAACAAGGATCCTTCAAGCATTCAAGACACTACAACAAACTTCGAGAGAAATTCTTAACATCCGACATGGATTCATCAAGTTTCATCGCCGAAGATTGAGCTAGTAGTCAAGATTGCTTCTTGTGATCGAGTTGTATTGTTTTCATAGAAGATTTGTATCAATTTGTAACCAGATTCAATAATAAAGAGATTCAAAGTGGACGTAGGCTAAATCTCAAGCCGAACCACTATAAATTGCTGTCTTTTACTGCTTTTTCTGCTATTTTCAGCTCATATTCTGTTCCCGTACCAACGGGTGGTGCTTTCACAAGTTTATTACACACACCGGGTGTTAGCGTTCACTTTTTACCGTTAACATTTTGGTGCTTTCACTGAGAAACCAACTCAGGCGATCATCCACCGTTGCTTCGCAAAGATTCATAAAAAGAACTTCTCTTTAAAGACCAGATCTGAAATAATGGCTCCTGGAAGAAGAGGTAGACCTATCAGATCCGGAAACGCTCACGAAGGAACTTCCGCTTCCCCAATAACAGACCAAGCAACTCCAACCGTTGGGGTCACCAGGGCTGAATTGGATGACGCAGTTTCTGGATTATATCAACAAATTGAAACTCAAAACGCTTTGATGATGGATAGATTAACTGCTCTGCTCGGAGCAAATCGTCAACCAGAAAACCGTCGAACTACTCTTCCTGAAATGCCACCTTTCCAAGCTGATGGTTCTATGCCGCAACCAACTTGTCATGAGCAGATGCCCGGGCAAAATTCCGAGGGAAGAACTAATACTTGCCCGGAGGTGTCTTTGAACAATAAGGAGTACCTGTCTGAAATGGTTGGCCGCATCATGAAAGAGAGCATGCAAAGGGAAGAGGATGAGGCTGACTGGGGATTTGCGCCGAGCAGAACTCCGTTTACTGAAAGGATCCTAAGAGCGGAGTTTCCAAGGAAATTTGCACCTCCTACTATCCAAGCCTATAGGGGAACCAGTGACCCTAATCATTTCCTCTACAAGTACGATTGGCATATGACTGGTGCAAGAGCATCAGACGAGATCAAGTGTCGATACTTTCCGGTATACCTAGAAGGGGTGGCTTTACTTTGGTTCACAAAGCTTCCAGTTCGGTCTGTAGATAAATTCTCCGACTTAACGCAAAAGTTTAAAGAACAGTTCAGATTGTATGCTTCAAAAGCTAAGGATATAATCTCACTGTCTAACCTTGAACAAGCGCCCGGAGAATCAATCAAATCTTTCTTGAGCCGTTTCAATATAGCTTTAGCCGAAGTAGAAAATGTAGAACCACGTATGATCCTGACTTATTTGATGAGAGCCATTGATAAATCGAGTGAATTTGGGATATGGTTAAAGATGAAAGAACCAAACTCACTTGATAAATTTTATAAAAAGGCCGATGAGTTCATTCGCCTTGAAAGCCTTTCTGCAACGTCGAAGGTGGTTACTGCCCAGACTAATAATGACAATGTCCCACCTAAGAAAAGAGAATCTGAAAGTCAGAAAAGGGAGAATGAAGGAGGAAAAAGCCAGAGAAATGAAAAGAAACCTCGCCGGTTTAATCCTTCGGACCTTACTCTTTTAACCGATACACCAAGAAATATCTTTTTTGCAACAAAAGACGTTGTCAGGTATCCTAAGCCACCTGAGATGACAAGAGGGGCAAAGCGTAATGGAAAATTCTGCCAATTTCACAATCAACCTGGCCATGACACTGACGAATGTCGCCAATTAAAGAAGGTGATTGAAGAATTGCTAGAGCAGGGTAAACTCCAACAATACGTTAAGAGAAGCGGAACCAATCCAACCTCATCCACTCGGGATCAACAACACCCTACCCATCAATCCGATTCTCACAACAACACTGCAGTACAAGATTCAGAAAAGCTTGTCATTAATGCTATCACGGGGGGACCATACCCAGCAAGCAGAAGTTGGGATGACTACTAATCACTCACGAAACTGCGACGGGGGCATCTCTCGCTTTCTCTGACATGAAAATCCAAAAGCTATGAATCAAGCACAAATGGAAATCCAGCTTGGAGATTCTGAAACAGCAATAACTAGCATTCATTTTTACTTAACAGCATTGCTTAAATTTGTAAAGATAATGATGGATGTGTAACTTCTGCATTGTAAACCGCTGAGAAATCAGCGTGATTCAATAATAAAAAATCATGCATGGTGTTTTCTATTATAAAATGCCTGTTATATTTCGATGAGTAAATACTCTAAATGTATTGCTAAAATATCGATTTAATACTGCAGGCCATTAAAGCAAAGCTCACCCATCGCAAAGCTAAGCGAGCCTTACAAATCATTTAGCAAATTTCAAGCAACAAAAATTTCAAACTCAAATCCCATACAAGAGGAGCTTCACATAAAAAGTTGACGGCTCCACTATGTCAAGCCCTCGTTAACCGGTTGCGATCGTTAATATAAAAAGGCATCCAACCAAATAACTTGCGTTTACTCTGTGGAGTCATTCAACAGTGAAGTCTACTTCTTCGGATAAAGCAATTTACTTGCAAAAGAAAGGAACACGCGCTTGGAAACGATGATAAAGGATCGCAGATTGGTGGATGATGGTACAACATGAGCAGGCAGACATGGAAGCAGCCAAAGGAAGGTATGCCTCTCAACAGGAAAGCAGGTAGATCCACTAAAGGGATAACTTCCCAAGCAGAAGGAATAAGACCCTCACTGGCTGATTGTGATGCATCCAATCAGGCAGCTTGTGTCCATCCCATGGATCTACTTGCACCTAAGACGCAACCTTCCTGGCATGCCAACCAACTGATGCTCCTTCCCAAGGATCAACAAAGCCCTCTAACGAGGCACGCCAATAAATGGAGAACTTTCCTCAATCAAAAAGATCGGTGGGACTACCAAAGGGGCACCTTGTTAATTGATTGCAATCGTTTGTACAAACAAACATCCAATCAAACAACTTACACTTGTCCCGTAGACCCCTCCGACCATGAGAAAGTAACTTCCAGGCAATCACAAGACCTCTTCGGAGGCACAAGCCCTTTTCGGAGGCACAAGCCCTCTTCGGAGGCACAAGACCTTTTCGGAGGCACAAGCCATCTTCGGAGGTAAAAGCCCTTTTCGGAGGCACATTTCACCCGTGTAGAAGTGCAAAATGCTTCTCTTCGGAGACCCACTTCACCAGAGATGAAATACCAAAACTGCTTCTCTTCGGAGACCAAAACTGCTTCTCTTCGGAGACCAAAATTGCTTCTCTTCGGAGACCAAAACTGCTTCTCTTCGGAGACCAAAATTGCTTCTCTTCGGAGACCAAAACTGCTTCTCTTCGGAGACCAAAACTGCTTCTCTTCGGAGACTAAAATCGCTTCTCTTCGGAGACCAAAAGACCTCTTCAGAGGCGTACTTCACCTTGCTTGAAGTACCAAAAATAAACCCTTTATCGGGGCACGAAAATCAAAACCTTCCTCAGAAGCTCATTTCACTGTACAGGAAAATTCACTTTCAAACAAATAAAAGTGATCATTCCCAAAAGTCGAAGTTTTCTTCAGGAAGAAAAAGAAAATAAAGATTTCTCCAAAGACAAGATATACTCTATTAAAAGCAGAATAATTCTTCCCTGAAAAAGTGGAAAGTTATTCTCTAAAATAAGAGTATCGGTCTTGTGAAATCAAGAAATATTACAATATACTTGTGGTATGGGGGCAACATTATACAATTCAGTTACATTAATAAAAGTAATATACAAGCAACATACCACAAGTTCATTGCAATATCACGTAATAAAGATGTGGAGTAAGTGCGTTCTTGAAACACAGACCAAAAATTTGTACAAGCAAAAAGAATCATTTACTCTACACTTCAAATGAAAAACAGATGTATTCCTACATACACAAGGATTTGTACAAGAAAAATATCTATTTATTTCAACACTGTGAGAAATTTTTACATTGTACAGGTTACAAAAAGAAGCGGAGACCGGAATCCGCACAATCCCCGGTCAATACAGAAAGCAGAAAATGCAAAACAAACTCATTTCCCCTTCTTCCCACCCTTGGAACTTTTACCCGGCCTGGTAATTAGCTTCGTAGGCCGCGTCGGAGAAGAAGGAGAAAGAGACTCAGCCGGATCAATCTCTGCCTCATCTCCAGCAGCAGTGGAACTCTTCTTTCCTTTCTTCGAAACCACACGTTTCCCCTTCTTCTTGGAAGAAGATTCACTCCCCGGAGTAAGAGATGTAGAAAGTTTTGTGTTGTAGTCGAAAGACCGCTCCGGGGTCTTCTCACTATCTTCCAGATCTTCTGCTTTCTGTTCCTCGGAAGCAGATGGTTCGTCCAAACCTTGAAGGGCTGCTATCGGTTCTTCCTGTGAACCTGGTTGAGAAGCTGGAAGAGGAGTAACTTGAGAAGAAGGAATGGCAGTTGAAGAAGGAAGAATTGGTGCAGTTTTCGGCGCGACTACTGCATAATAAAAGAAATCAAAATTAGTATTCCTCAAGAAAAAAGAAGACCGTGAATCGTCAAAGTTACCTGGAGAAGCCGGTTTGGCAAGATCAATCTCAAATTCCCGAGCTTGAAAGTCCTTCATTGCCTCCTCTTCTGTAGGAGTGGTCACAACTGGAGGTGAAGGATGAGAGCTGGAATCCATAATGTTTGCATCAGCCGAAGTGGAAGCATGAACAGGGGCAGTTAAAAGAGCTTCCTCTTTTGAGAGTTCTTCTCCCAATGATTCAGCCCGTGCCCTAGCAAGCTGCTCCTTCCCTCTAACCAGAGCGGCGCGAGCCTCATCATCAAGATAGCGAGCCTCAAATTTTGCTTCCTCAAATTTTGCTTCATCATAGCCGACACCTTTAAACATATCAAGCGCGGCTTCCCACACTTCAGCCAGAGTGATTTCATAATCTGGACCCAGAAAAGCAAGGCTCCCACGACCCAGAACGCAGTGTAAATAAAAGTCGAATAAGGTAGAACTGATGCTTGCTTTCGTTGCCTCATGTGACTGTTCAGTCACTTCTTTTTCGGCAATAGCGGCAACCCTACCAGTAATAGCCTCATCACGAGCTGCCTCAGCTTTAGCAAGTCGAGACTTTAGTAACTCAATCTCCATGTTCTGGGAGGTGACCTTTTCCCGCAGTTCGGCGTTTTCTGTGCGGTACTTCTCTTTAACGTGCTGTTCGGCGGCAAGCTTCATTTCTACATCTCTTTGTGCAGCATGTGCATCCCGCACTTGCTTCTGAAAGACTTCTTCTTTTTGAGAATATGATGCAGAAGAAGAAGCGAGATTTTCCTTAAGCTGCTTAACTTCAGACGCAAGCTTTGCATTGTCATCTGCAATACTCGTCATTTCCGCGTCATGCTGCTTACGCCATTTGTCCCATTCTGCTTTATCATTCTCCATCGTCATCATCGCCTCAAGGTTAAGGTGGTTGACCCTTTGAAGTTCATCAACCAACTTCTGCCATCCAGACATTCTTTCAATATCAAGCTTGACAGCGTCGACATTTCTCAGCATTGCCTGCTTATCAATGGGAACCAAATCTAAGTCAAAGCGGACTCCTCTTAGACACCAATTCGGAAATCGGCTCTGAAGCGTTGGAGGGCCGTCTTTAACTAGATATTGTGGCCTGTTAATGATGGTTTGAATGTCAGTTTCCTTTAGAGGAGCAGAACCGGCCGGAATGTCAGAAGAAATGGGAGCGTTGGTCTTTTCAGAAATAGCAGACGCGTCACTTGGCTTAGACCGTTTGCTCGATTCATCAGTAATTTGAGTCTTCCCTTTGTCATCATAAGTTTTTCGCTTATGAGAATCGTAAGTTTTGTAAGAAGAATCGTATCGATCAGCATCTCTTCTTCTCTACCGCTGCTCATAATCCCTTTTTTCTTGAGCCTTCCTTTGGGCCCGTTCCTCATCTGTCTCCCTCTGGTCACCAAGATATTTCCTGAAGTCATAGGATCCACGGCCTCCATGGCGCTGAAATGAGTCATAATATGAGCCGGAGCGTCCCATCGGAGAATCTGAAAACAGGAAAGAAGTAAAGTTTAGAAATTTCCAGAAAGAAAAAGTAAATGCTTATAAGTGCAGAAAAATCCTAAGTGTGTGCGGCGTGCGAACTACGCGCGTCAAACTACAAACCACGCTTCAGTGCAGGAACGGGGACGACAGGTGTCGAAGGCGTTGAGATCTGTTTCAAAGAGGAAGTCGCTTCAATGATAGGAGAGTTTGCCTTTGGAATATTATCCTTGAAAAGCTCTTGAGAAGTAATCATAATGTCACTCAAGCCATCGAAGGTGTCATCGCCCAAGTGTTCGGCAGATTTCTCCTTCTCAACTTCCACATCAGTTGATTTTTCAGAAGCTCGAAGATTCTCTTCTTCCTCAATAATTGGGGGAAGTGCCGACTTGCCAGCTAACCCTACAACATCGGTGGATCCAGAACACTTTATCAAAGCAGCATCCATGACAGGTGTTTTTGATGCAGCTTCGTCCGCAGAAACTGGGGCATTTGACGCCTCTGCTTGAGAACCCGAACCAGCCGACGTTTCTGCATCAGAGCTAGGAATTTCATGAACTCGAGTCGACCTGGAAGGGTGTAGAAGCCCAAATTGGTGCAGAAGCTCATCATCTAATAGAAATTGGATGCTCCTCTCCTCTACAGGCACCGCCATAAGCCTCTCGAAAGTCACCTTGTGACTGAGATTTTTGGAAGGAGGAGGAAGTGCTGAAAAGGAAAAAAGAGCGAAGTTAGCACTTGATAATCCGAACTTCGGTAAATTTGAAAGAACGTAAGAAACAAATGCAAGTGATCTTACTCCCTATTCTCCAAATAGCATAAAACCCAGGAGGGCAGCGAACGTAGAAGAACGGGCTCAGAAAACTGTGAACACTCTCAGGGAGACCGGTGATCAACTTACGATTTCTCGCACTCCTCACAACTATGATGGAGGGATGATCTTTATTTTTGGCAAAAGTACAAAGATAGCGAATTTCTCCGAAGGTAGGGAAGCGGCCCAGTGTTCTCCTGAAAAGCACGCATAGTCCCAGCAAGATGGCGTAGCCATTGGGATGTAACTGGAAAGGGGAAATAGATAGTTGGAGAAGAAGTTCTCGAATGCAGTCATTGAATGGGGGGATAGCCCCGCTCAAGCACATTTGGCGGTTAACCGCGACAAAGCCATGGGGCGGTCTGTCAGCAGTATCATTTATTTCGGGAAGCAAAGCGTCAGCCTCAGCAATGCCAAACTGGATGCATAGTTGACGAAAGGCCTTATGGTTCAAAGTAGTAGGAGTCCTCTCTGGAGGATCGTTCAGCGGGATAGCAACTGGAAACACATCTTCAGCTTGCTCTGTTCCTTCTTGTGGAGAAGACATTCTACACAATCAGCTGAATGTTCAAATGTGAAGGTGCACGTTCCCTAAAAGTGTGAAGTGTTGTGCAAAAAACTAATGAAAATAAACAACAAGCATAACGGGAATTAAATTAGTTGACAGTCAATCGATTACAAAATTTCAGAACTTGTCAATGATCAAGTGCAGTGTTAATACAGACAAGTCAGTTTCACTTGACTATTACGATTTTGTTTTAATACTTCACTTGAATTAGTTATTGTACAACATCTCGTTCATATTCATTTAATTTAACTTTCTCGTTATCAACTAATCCGTCACTCGATGTGGGCAGTCGGTGATAGTATATTCGTCCCAGTATTCTGTGAATGTTGTATTAAGCAGGATTGTTAGTTTGCAAAATTGAAGCAATGTGTAAAATGCATGCAACACAGTTCATAGTTCAACAGTTCACAGTTCACAGTTCATAGTTCAACAGCTCGAAGTTCGGGCACAGTTCAAAAATCATCTGTTGGGTGGCCGAAAGTCTAAGTCCTAACTCGGTGACGACCTAAGGAAGGTTCCCTATGAGTCAAAGCCAGGAATCCTCCAAGTCCTAACTCGGTGACGACCTAAGGAAGGTTCCCTATGAGTCAAAGCCAGGAATCCTCCAAGTCCTAACTCGGTGACGACCTAAGGTTCCCTATGAGTCAAAGCCAGGAATCCTCTAAGTCCTAACTCGGAGGCGACACAAAACCTAGGTCGCATGGAACTGCTAAGTCGGCTCCAGCTTAAGTCATGAAAGTCACTGGATCGCGTAAAATCCCTAGGTCGTGACCGAGCCAATACCTCGACTAATTTTCTTCCCTAATTCTTAACCCGTTAACCCAATAGCCTCACAGTCAACAACGATCCTCATTCCATCACACCATTGGACCACCCAAGGAGCCAATTCAAGTCGAATCAAATTTGCTGCGAATCCAATGTATTACTGCCCTATTACGATTACAACATGGTCGATGGCGATTGACGAACAATCAAAAAGTTATGCACAATGAATCGCAGCATCTAAACACAAATGGAAGTCAAAAACTGGGAGTTATCGATTCGACAGCGAGCATGGGTGAACGATGACCAGATCGACTTACGAAGTATAACAAGAAGATGATCGGCGATTGGATGGTTGGAGTTTGTCTCTGAGAGCTCTAAAAGTGCTTCAATGGCAGATTCGAGAAAAGGAACAGATGAGGAAGAGGAAGAAGGATGCAACTATTTATATGCTGGAAGGCGAGTCGACTTGCACGGTGTACGACCTAAGGCATTTGTTAAGTCGGCACCGACCTAACCAAAGAATTAAAAGAATCGAAGCATACGACCTATGGCTTAGGCATATACTTCGAGGGGCAAATGTTAATCCCCTTTTCGACTCACGACCTAAGAAAGTATGCCGAGTTAAGGTGCTTGCCGACCTAAGAAAGAATGCCGAGTTAAGGTGCTTGCCGACCTAAGAAAGCATGCCGAGTTAAGGTGCTTGCCGACCTAAGAAAGTATGCCGAGTTAAGGTGCTTGCCGACCTAAGAAAGTATGCCGAGTTAGGAGCCTGCCGACTTAAGGTAATCTGTGACTCAAGGGCTACGACCTAAGGAGAGATCTGACCCAACAGTTGCCGATCTAACTACTGAGAAGAGCTGCCGACTTAAGAGGTGTGCCGAGTTAGGAGCCTGCCGACTTAAGGTAATCTGTGACTCAAGGGCTACGACCTAAGGAAGATTCCGAGTTATGAAAGGCTCCGACTTAAGAAGGTTCCGACCTAAGCCTATTCCTTAACTCGCCACCGACCTAAGCCTATTCCTTAACTCGCCACCGACCTAAGCCTATTCCTTAACTCGCCACCGACCTAAGCCTATTCCTTAACTCGCCACCGACCTAAGCATATTCCTTAACTCACCACCGATCTATCATAGGTCGGCAGACGACTTAAATACTTAGAGAAAATTCCTGAGTCCAGATCAGCTCCTATAAATACCCCACCACTTCCAACATGAAAGGGACTTTGGGCAATTCATTTCTAAAGCGCCGTTACTCTGTCGAACTCTCCAATCATTCAGAAAACAAGGATCCTTCAAGCATTCAAGACACTACAACAAACTTCGAGAGAAATTCTTAACATCCGACATGGATTCATCAAGTTTCATCGCCGAAGATTGAGCTAGTAGTCAAGATTGCTTCTTGTGATCGAGTTGTATTGTTTTCATAGAAGATTTGTATCAATTTGTAACCAGATTCAATAATAAAGAGATTCAAAGTGGACGTAGGCTAAATCTCAAGCCGAACCACTATAAATTGCTGTCTTTTACTGCTTTTTCTGCTATTTTCAGCTCATATTCTGTTCCCGTACCAACGGGTGGTGCTTTCACAAGTTTATTACACACACCGGGTGTTAGCGTTCACTTTTTACCGTTAACAGGAAATGTTAATATTTAATAATCCGAAACAAAATATTAACATAGTAGTTGTTGAAAGAATGTTGTTTTGAAATTAATTATTCAATAATTAAATTTGAAATTATTAATAATTAAGTTTTGAAATTAGTTAATAATTAAGTTTTGAAATTATTTAATAATTAAATAAGATTGAATTATTTAATAATTAAATAAAATTGAATTCTTTATTAAGTGAAATTGAACTTCTTGAATAAGTGAAATTAAGTTTCTTTATTAATTGAGTTTTGAAATTGTAACTAAGTAAATTAATAAGTGAAATTGAATTTCTGTAATAAGAAATAAAATGTGTTTTATTGAAATTAATGTAAGACTTGAAATATAAAGAATTTGATTTGATGGATTTAATTTAATGCAATTTGTAAGTTTTGATTTAATGAAGTTGAACTTAAGTAATTGATTTAATGAATTGGAAATTAAATATAAATTGTTTTGAATGACAAATTTACTTAATGAATACTGAATAAAATCGATCAATGAAGTTAAATTGATTTGAATGTTAAATTAAATTAATTTAAATAATTTGGAATGAAACTTATATACGAACCTGAATCAATATTTGAATGGTTTTAAATAGAAATTGGAATTGAATTATAAGATTTTGAAATTATGAATTTGGAAGTTTTGAAACGTAAATTTTGGAAATTGGTTTAGAAAGACAAATGAAATGTTGATTTACAAATTTTAAGGGAAATTGAATTTGATCTGGTTTTGAAAATTTTAAAACGACCAATCGGTGTAATAATTATGAAAGTTATTAAAGAGACCTGAATCGGTTAAGGACATACTCGCTGTCTAAACCGAAAACAACTTTAATAACTATACGCGGAGTGTGATCCAGAATGAAGTGGTTGGAATGATGTACGTGATGACAGAAAGAAAGAGAACGATAATGGATAGCCTTGACACTTGTGTCAAATTGGAAATGACTAAAATAGGAGTCGTGCCGGGCCAAATGGGGGCTAGCTACCTCGAGCGAACACACTTCTTCGAACTACTCATTACTTGTTGTCGATTGGTACACCCTTGATTTTGGGAGTGTTGTTTCGCGGTGTTGCGATCGCTGCGGCGATGCGTTCTCACCAGTCCGGATCAGGCAAACGGTAGTTTCACTACCTTGGGTATTGCCTCATGTGCCTTGTCATAGTTGGATCCCTATATACGCGACCACTTCGATTTGTTTTTTGTTATACCTATGGAGTACTCCCTGATAGCCCAATAGTTTACGGTGGAGTTTACAGTGCTGTATAGACTATAACGCTTATATAAAATGTGTTAAGGGGGATAATGGTAACGCCTTAACACTATTTTGATATTTTATATTACTGATAGGCATTATCTACTTATTGTACACTACTACATAGTAGATAGTTTAACTGATCCTTAAACGATGGTTATTCCAAACATCCTTTGAGTTACTTGTATTTCAATTGCTATTTCACTTGAGTTGGATTTATTGATATAAGAATGTTAATCCTGACTCGAGTGTTTTGTGTTTTGCTTTACGCTCGGGTCAGACTGAGTGTACCAGTATTCGAGGCTCACCTTTGGAATTGGAGCTTTGCTTGAAGATCCAGCCATCTATTCTGCTTTCAGTATTCGATGATTCCAATGATGTATTCTGATTTGTATCTGATGTATCGTGTTACTCTTCCGTTGTATCTGGTTTAACTCTGATGTAACTTATATATTTATATAGTAGCTTCATGAACTACTATCTCTTTTATTTCCGCTGCATTTATTACTCTGTATCTGTGATCTGTGATTATTTATTTACTGTATATGTTCAGTTTTGCCAAATTTAAATTAACAACGCGGTATTTTGAATTATTCTAGTCCGACATGTGCGGATGCGAATAGTCCAAAATACTGGGTTGTTATAATCTCAGAAATGTTATGGATTTGGCTATTGGATATTGGATATTGGATATAGATGGATTAAAGCTCGGTTGATGGATTTGGATAGCTATGGTATTGGCTAAGGATTTGGTTACTGAATTCGGAATCGGACATCGACTCGGAGCAGTCGCGAATTTGGATCAGCTTATGGCCGCGACACTCGGATATGATGGCTTGGTAATGGATTGGACTAAGAATCGGATGATATGGCTATGGATGAAATATGCACTTCGGATGCCGGATTTGGAACTTTTCAAAACACACCTTCTTACCACAAGGCATGTTTTGGGGGGCAAATGTTATCCAGCCTTTTGGTCAAGGTCTGGATATCCACAAATTGGCTGGAAATGATGGATATCGGGAATGGAGATCAATTGGAAACAAGGCTACGATCGATGTCGTCAAAATTTGACCGGGCTTCAATCAAGACAGGATCGATTGGGAATGATGCATAAGGCTAGGAGAGGCTACCTTTCAAATTTAAGGTCAATCGGAGTTCGTATGCTCAAGATATGGTCGATGCAATTCAAGCAATCAACTAAAAGGTCTTGCTCGTATACATCAAGCCTCAACTGTTTGTATCCATCAACGGAAAGGTCTTGTTCGAATCCATCATGCCTCAACTATTCATATCCATCAACTGAAAGGTCTTGTTCTTATCCATCAAGCCTCAACTGTTAATATCCATCAATTGATAGGTCTTGTTCGTATCTATCAAGTGGTCGCCATTTCGTATCCATCACGATCGATACGAACAGAGCAGCTGCGATTGATACGAACAGAGCAGCTGCGATCGATACGAACAGAACATCTGCGATCGATACGAACAGAGCGATGTGAAGCAGATCGATGCGAATTGAGCAGCCTTTAATAAATTCAAACTTACATCGATCATTACTCAAAATCTACAAGTCCAAATGCTACGAAATTTTCACAGAAGCTTGCGTACATTATCAGCAACACTCACGATCGATCTCGACTCGATTGGGCCAAATTACGATCGATACGAAATTTGTTCGTATCGATCACAGATCGAGCGCACATCGCATAGGATCGATTGTGTAGGCCCACCAACGTGCCAGAAGAGGTCTTCCGAGATCTGATCAAGATATTTGCAACCTACGCCTATAAATAGCGTCCCAGAACCTAAAGAAAAGGGACTTTTGACTCTTCAACGTCCAGACTCTGCCGAAATAATTGCAGCATTCGAAAATCACTATTGTACTCGAAATTTACTATTGTATTCCGTTGTAACCAGCAAGCAAAAGTTAATAAAGATCAAATTCTTCAAAGTGGATGTAGGCTAGAACGCCGAACCACTATAAATTTGCGTGTCTCTAATGTTTTTCTCTAAAATTTTGAGTGTTCTTCATATTTATATTCTCTACATACTCGCCATATGTGATCTATGATTGTAAACGGGTGCTTTCATCGACAATTGGGGGTTTGTGACCAATTTTGGCGCAAATAAGTAATAATTGATTGAATATTAAGTTTAGAATCAAATAAAATCAAATTTATTTGAATTAATTTGTAATTAATTGGATTAATTGCAGTTGACATTTGAAAACATTATTTATTGAAATAATTAACACTAAATTGATATGTAAATTTTCTTTTAGTTATTATAAATATCTAAGGGATCAAAAATGATAAAAATCTGCCAGTTTATAAATATTGAATTAAAAAGTGATTTAGTTAATTTATTTAATTAACTGAAATATAGCCATTTTGGCCACTGACTCGGATTTCGACGAAACCAGTTTCATCGGGTCCATAATGGTGAATTATTCTAAGATTTCAAGTTTCGTAGCAATCAGACTTGTCGTTTGATCGTACGGGCTAGAAACGCCTAAAAATCAATTTACCTGAACTCAATTGAACTCAATTTGAAATAAGCTGATTTTAACATAACTTCTTCATACGATGGAATTAGGACTTGAAACCTGTTCCATTGAATTTAAAAATATCGAAAACATCTATTTTGATATATGGGATGACACATTTTCGTTTCGGGGACAGAACGGGCTTTTTGGGTCATTTATCGTTCAACGTGTAAATCAATCATGTCCATTCATTCTATTTTTCAGCTTTGCCTATAAATAGCCCCTTATAAACACTAGCTACT
The DNA here is from genome assembly GCA_030737815.1 of Allium fistulosum. Classification (NCBI taxonomy): domain Eukaryota; kingdom Viridiplantae; phylum Streptophyta; class Magnoliopsida; order Asparagales; family Amaryllidaceae; genus Allium; species Allium fistulosum. The sequence continues at coordinate 413,177,929 of CM060907.1, read as the reverse complement.
TCGTATTTTTCATTTGTCTATACGAACATCTCCTTCTCAACTCCTCATTCCAACGGCAGACAAACCAAAACCCTCAATTTAATTTTAAATTCAATTCCAAAAATTTAACTACTCAAACTATATCGAATTATAAATCGATTTGAAGCTCTCGACGAGCGCAAGTCAAATCTGCAGTCTATTTTTCGATTTGGATTTCTATGTGGCTAGAATTTGATGATTTTGTTTCGGCCGTTCGTTTGTGATCATTGGATTGTGCGGTGGATCTTCAGCGAGAAGTCGATCTAGGGGTACTGTATCGTAGAGGGCTTCGAGTGTAATTGATCTAATGGTTTTGTGTTCGCCAGAGGGGTCAGAATCGCCTGAAATCGGCTCGAGTAGGCAAACGGCAGCATGACCAACGGAGGGAGGCCGAGAGGCTCGCGACTCTGGTGTATGCGCGGCCTAGCATGGGTGTGACGACCCGGCTTTCCACTACCGGAAAATCGCATCGACAGTAAGAAAGAAAGGGGTGAGAAGTAGAAAAGAAAAGAAGAGAAAGAAAACAAACACAAATACTCACAGCGAAAACGAACAAAATATATTATATCACATAAATATTACATAGTATCATATACAACACTTATCAGAGTTACACAGATTACACATCATATACTAGACAGTTATAAACATCTGTCTAGTTATTACATCTCAATCCAATACAGAGATCAATACAAAATCAATACAGCAGAAACTACTATCTATCTACAACGCCGAAGCCTCCTGCTTCATTGCTCCTCCACAATTCGTCAAGGCTAACCTGAATCCCTTGGCTACTCGTAAAAATTTGAGTACCCAAGAGTTTATAAAACAGAAATAAACAACTTGGGTCAGACATGGGTCTGGTGTGAGTAACAGGTTAAACTTGTTTAACTTCAAAACCTTTTTGAAAGAAAAGGTATCACGTAAGACTCCCCACAAATAAACATGGGTAAGTTTTTACCTTACGCTAACCAAAACATTTGATAGGAAATTCGATTGTATTATAATAGGGTCTAGGGTTTTCAAATAAATATGAAATAGCTGAAATTGTTACATTATTAAATTCCAGCATACTAGCCAACAAAGTGGGTTATACAATCAAGTCCGTTGGCACTTATTGGATTTTGGATTCCATACAATGGCAGGGCTACCGGGGTACCGCCCGTCACAGTACGTGGCCTAGATCACCGTACCGAGGATCACTCCCAATCCCCTGCAACACAAGGCCGGAACATCCCTTATTGGATAATTCCCGCACAAGATACCTCACGGTTGGGATCAGCAACCGCACCACTAAGTCGAAAATAGAAAGGGACATCTAGACAGAGGTAACCTTGTCCTACTTGGGTGCTACCCACTAACCTTGCTGCACCTCCCCTGTTTTAGCCATTCCCGGTTTGTGAGGCTTGAGGTCACGATTACCTTAGAAAAGAACACATCACTTAGAATGCTCATCGTCCACCTGACGATGTTCTGAAAGCATTCAATCCATACAAGTTCGTTCCGGGTTCGAACGAAACCGAAGGGATTATCTCGTTACACTCATTTTGGAATCACCCTCAGAGTTAACGACAATAACCCTTGCACTCTGAATCTTCATCTTCACTTGATTCACGACCTATCGTTAATTTGGATCAATGTGGTATTCGGGTCTCCAGACCTGGAAATCCGGTAAACGGAAACCCGATCCCGGTCTCATCGAAATCCAAAGCGTATCTTTTAAGGCCAAGTTGTTTTAAAGTTTAAAACAATTTAATTCATTATCTTTATACACAAAGAAAGATAATTCACAACAGATAATCAACATTATCAGATAATCCATACAATTCAACTAACATCCATATCATACAGCATATATCTCATCAGAGATATCAATCAATGCCAAGTATTCAATACTAACACCCATTCATAAGTAATGATTTATATCATCTTAATTTAAATTGAATTAAATTAATTACTTCATTTTATAAATCCTTCTTACTTAACCATTAATTAATTACAATCAATTAATTAATTATCCTCTAATAATTCATTTCAATTAATCGTCTTGATTAATTATCTTTTGATTACATTCAAGTAATTTATTCTCAATTAATTACTTAAATTAATTATCCTTAACCACTTATTGTAATTAACCTTTAATTACTTCATTAATTAATTTACTAAAATTAATTAACTTAATCAACTATAATTAATTACATTAATCCTTAATTAATTACATTGATTAATTACTTCATTTATTAATTATTACTTAATTAACCAATCTTAATTACATCATTAATTATATTAATTAATGATCCTTAATTACAACTTAATTATTAATTACTTAATTAAATTAATTACATTAAGTAATTAACCTTTTAATTAAACAACATTTATTAATCACCTTGATTAATCTTCAATCAGTAATTAACTACCCTTAATTACTTTCACTAACTAAATTAATTACTCCTGAATTAATTTCTTAATTAATCCCTTGATTAATTATTCAAAGTAATTAACTCAAATTACTTCTATTAATAAAATCATTATTCAACTAATTACTTCCAGTAATTATCTTATTATTTACTTCCCTAAATAATCTTATCTTAATAATTACATTAAGTAATTATTATCAAATCATCTCTTGATTATCCTAAATTAATTAAACTTAATTAATTAACTTAACTAAATCAAATTAACTTCAATTAATTACAATAAGTAATTAATTCTTAATTACTTCCAATAAGTAATTACATTTAAACAAATTCTATAATTGATTATCTTTAAATTAATTAATCTAATTAACTATTAAATTAATCCTATTAATTAATTATTTAATAATCCATAGTTAATGACTTCATTAACTATTATTTAATTACTTTCCTTAAGTAATTAACTTATATTAATTATTATTAATTCTAAATTAATAAATCTTAATAACCATTTTATTCATCTCTAATTACTAAATTAATTAAGTGTTAACCATAACTTAATTAATATTTAATTACTTATTAATTAATTCCTAACCATTAATTAATACTCTAATTTATAACCCTCAATTATAAATTAATCATTCCTAATTAATTTATCTTAATCATAAATAAATTAGTTTAAACCTTTAATTACCTATTTAATTAATCCAAATGATTAATTAATCAAATTAAATTAATTATCTATTAAATCTCCTAATAAATTAAATAAACACAAGTCTTTAATTATTTTAAGATAAACTTTATTCTTATTGATAAACAAGTTATCATTTACCATTTATATTTGAAACATCCATTTCAAATCTACTTTTAAATTTCATTTTAAATTCTGTATTTAAAATGAATACCAATTTATTTTTAACTAAGTTTTTAAAACAATTTAAAAACTTTTACTTGTTAAAAATTCCTTATCTCTTATAAAAGAATTTTAAAAAGAGTTTAAACCAATTTCCTTTTTTAATTTCAAACATTTAAATCTAACTACCATTTAAAACTTATTTAAAACATATAAATTTATAACTTATTTATATCTAATCTAAAATTCAGACTAACTTGAATCTAACTAAATCATTGATTTAAAACCCTGTTAAGATATTACTTTAACAAATTTAACTTTAGTTTAAAATTGAAACAGACAGGTTTCTTAAAAACCTGGCAACACTAAAGATTCTCGAGACCAAACTAATTAGCTTCGAGTTGCACCCTTCAAAACTTCGAGTTTCTCACGAACAATACCCAAGAAACTCGAATTGCCTTCTCCAGTATAACAGAGTTCACCCAGATATGTATCCATGACCGCGTGCACGTGCACCACTCTCCGACTGACGCCAGCCACCTCCGGTGACCTCCCCACATCAACAATCATCTCTGCACCATCCCACGATCATCAGATCATCAAAACGAACTCGAAAGCAAAAACGAGCCTGTATCCAAAACCTGGAAATGCCAACACATCACCATCCCAAACCTGTCAACAGCTAAAACTTGCCGCTCCGACCACCTGACAACCAACCTCTCCGGCCTCGCCTTCATCCACGACCAAACTACCAATTCCCAAAATCTTGAATCACTCGAACCATTATAGAAGACGTAATCGATCGACCAAACTAACCCAGTCTAACTAGGGTTCCAAAAAGATTTTCACTGTCGCATCCTCTCTGATGAATTTTATCACAAATACCCATTTTTCTAAGCAACTCCTAACTCTCCTCCATCAACACGAAGAAACCCAAGCTTCCACAATTCCAAGATCACCAGGATTTACCAGTTTCCCTCTTTTTGTTAAAACCAGAACTGCTCCCTAAATCCTATACTAAAAATTGTGTTTTCTGATTTAAAAATCATATTTCCTGTTAAGGTTTCAGATCACAATCTAAGTTTAATAAATTAAAGAAATTAAGTTTTAAACAAAACACATGTTTCCAGTTCATTTTTGGTTTCTAGAAGGAGTTTGTATTTATTTTAACTTAATTACAATTTTAATCTCAAACTTATGATCACACAAACAATTTTTGTTTATAAATTTAGTCCTAATAACAGCTAGATTAAGTGTTGAGAAATTTCAAATAAATTTTTTAGCCTGGGCAGACAAAACAATAACAGAGTACACTGTCATACATGCACACAATACATCCATATATACAAACAGGAGAATGCACTTATTCATACATCAATACATATATATGTCACAGAGATTCAACATGCAACCCTATTTTACTTTAAGTTTAAAAGTTACTCACTTGATTAAAGATGAAATAGAGGCAGAGCCTATCTTTTGGAAATAGTTTTTGAAACTGGGAATCTTAAACTGGAATGCCTCATTGATTTAAAAACTGGAGTTGCTGGAGCTTTAGATTGCTTTAAACCTACATGCAAGTTGGCTTCCAGGTTGAAAAATGACTGCAAGCAGTTTGAATTGCTTCCAGAGATGAAAAATGCATCAGTTGCTCTGAGTTGATTCCAGATTGGAAAATGAAGATGTTTGCAGGTTTTGAAAAATGCAGACTGACTTGAGATTTGATTTTGGAAACTTGTTTACAAATTGTTGAATTTAGTTTTTGGTTTGAGGCATTTGAATTTCTGATTTGTTTCAGATTTGAATTAGAGAGAAAATCTGATTTCTCTTGGTTTTTGAAAAAATGAGAAGATTAGAAAGAATGGGAAATGAAGAAATGCAAATGTTAATATACATGTATATTTTTGATTTTATAAAATAAAAGAAAATGAAAATAATTAAGGACACTTGTCCTATACAATTGTTTATTAAATTACACATGTTATAATGAAGCTTTAGATAATGACACTTGTCATTTAAGTAATTACTCATATTTCTATTTATTTTAAAAGTAAATAAAAAGCCCTTTCTCTTATTTATTTAAACACTTATCTATATATATTAAAGAGAAACAAAAGCTAATTATATTTTATAAACATAAGTTTATACAAATATTATAATATTCAACAATTTAAATATTTATTCTTTTGAATTTCAAAACTTAAATTTCAAATTCAATTTAAATTAAATCCTAAGATTCAATTTAAAAGTTAAGTTATATATATTTACATACACTATTTATTCCATTTAAAATAACAATTCCTTTTAGCATTAAAATTCATACATATTAAAAATGATACATTATACTTATTATTTGAAATTAACATATTTTATAATTTAAACAAGAGATTATATTATCAAGAAATATTTAAAAAGAAATAAAACAAACCAATTTTTGTAAATCTTATTTATTTAAACTTAAGTTAGAATATCTCTTAAACAATTAAATATTTACTTCAAGTATTTTAAAACTATAAAATTACTTATTTAAATATCTTTGAAAAGTCCAGATTAAATTAAATATAAATTTCCAATTTACCAAAGCTTCTATTTACAATATATATAAATAAATATATATATTCAAATAGAAATATCTTATTAACTTTTAAAAGATAAAATCATCAATTAAATACTAATTTAATCAGATTATTAAATTAAATTCAAATCTTATTATCAAAGATTATCCATATCAATTTAATTATTCAACAAATTATTAAATTGATATTGTCAAAATTTCCGGGATATTACATTCCTCCCCCCTTAAAATAATTTCGTCCCCAAAATTTAAACAAAGGTAATTTAATAATCTTATTAAAGATTTAAATTCAAAACACAAGCATCTACTATCATCCATATGCTAGCAACCATAGCAACCAAATCATTCAATCAAACAATTCTATCTATCCAGACAAAAATTCTGGATAGAATTTCTCGAGTTTCCTTAAGTATATATATACCGGGATACTCGCTCTACAAACAATCTAAACTACTAAGCTATAGATCTCCTACTCATCTAGATTTATAGAACTAAACAGAATATCAGACTACAGACGAGTCTGACTCAACTACCAAACTTCCCAAAACTGCAGATTCCAAAACCAAAGATAGATCAAACACGTACTCCCTCAGAGATACGTAAAACACAATGAATTCCAGTTATCCAAACTGACAATTCAACCAAGTAGACCAATTACTTATCCAAATCAGAATACGGACGAGATCCAAACATAACTCTACTTCACAACAATCAGTAGATTCCAAACTTACTTCTCCCATCCAGAGATACACTCCAAACTGCTTTCGCTGCTCAACTCTGATCTGAGGTAGAACACAAGCACAGACTGGACAACTCACTTCTAGAAATAGGGTTCACGGATCCATACAGAAAACTCAGATATTCCAGCAAAACTTGAGCTGCTTCACCAACTCCATCTCTAGGAAACATCCTTCCACTAGACTGAACCACCGGTATCACTCATGGAATCCAGTCGATAAGAAAACTCAACCTTCAGATGCGGACAACTCTGACTTCTCTGAAGACATCCAGAAAAACTCTGACAACACAAGAGAACACTCAGACAATCACAAGTCACTTTTGCGATCAACCCATCCTAATTCCAAACAGACTGTTCTCTCTTTACCAATCAGAACAGCTTACACTTATTTATCCAATCCATCTAAGAAATGGATCCACTCTGCTGCTTCTGAACTTCACTTCCAGAAAAACTGCTCATCCAGAAAACTTCCTGCCATCACAGAATACTCCGAGCTGCACTGCTGACACTGATGCTCTTATCCAAAGCTCTTCGAGAAACTCGGACTCCAAACCAAAGCAGAAACTTCATGCTGAACTCAGCCACAATACCGAAACATACACACTTCCTTAATCTTGTTCCAAAGAAAACATCTTCAGGAACATCCATCGTCACTGTATCTCATCATACAACTACTATTACCTGAGGTATCAAGGTACCATCACTCGCTTCTGCCTCATCGACAGATCCAACTCTACTCATCCAAACTTCAGAGATAAACTCCGAACCATTACAGTTTCCTTCGGAGATCAATAAAATCCTTCACCATAGCAAAGCTTACTCGAGACAGTATTAGGTCTACAGTCTCGACAGATACACTTCCAACCTCAACACTCAAACTCCAACCATTGGTAGTCGTGTTTCACACACCACCACCCTATCTACCTTTATATCCTATATTGGAAAACCTGTACGGGTAACCCAACAGATAGGTAGAATATATATATAGTTATATAAAAATTACAAATACGCTCTCTCACGATAGACACCACTCCAGAGCTTAGGTATTCACTCAACCAATAGCTCTGATACCACGTGTGACGACCCGGCTTTCCACTCCCGGAAAATCTCATCGACAGTAAGAAAGAAAAGGGTGAGAAGTAGAAAAGAAAAGAATAGAAAGAAAACAAACACAAATACTCACAGCGGAAACGAACAAAATATATTATATCACATAAATATTACATAGTATCATATACAACACTTATCAGAGTTACACAGATTACACATCATATACTAGACAGTTATAAACATCTGTCTAGTTATTACATCTCAATCCAATACAGAGATCAATACAAAATCAATACAGCGGAAACTACTATCTATCTACAACGCCGAAGCCTCCTGCTTCATTGCTCCTCCACAATTCGTCAAGGCTAACCTGAATCCCTTGGCTACTCGTAAAAATTTGAGTACCCAAGAGTTTATAAAACAGAAATAAACAACTTGGGTCAGACATGGGTCTGGTGTGAGTAACAGGTTAAACTTGTTTAACTTCAAAACCTTTTTGAAAGAAAAGGTATCACGTAAGACTCCCCACAAATAAACATGGGTAAGTTTTTACCTTACGCTAACCAAAACATTTGATAGGAAATTCGATTGTATTATAATAGGGTCTAGGGTTTTCAAATAAATATGAAATAGCTGAAATTGTTACATTATTAAATTCCAGCATACTAGCCAACAAAGTGGGTTATACAATCAAGTCCGTTGGCACTTATTGGATTTTGGATTCCATACAATGGCAGGGCTACCGGGGTACCGCCCGTCACAGTACGTGGCCTAGATCACCGTACCGAGGATCACTCCCAATCCCCTGCAACACAAGGCCGGAACATCCCTTACTGGATAATTCCCGCACAAGATACCTCACGGTTGGGATCAGCAACCGCACCACTAAGTCGAAAATAGAAAGGGACATCTAGACAGAGGTAACCTTGTCCTACTTGGGTGCTACCCACTAACCTTGCTGCACCTCCCCTGTTTTAGCCATTCCTGGTTTGTGAGGCTTGAGGTCACGATTACCTTAGAAAAGAACACATCACTTAGAATGCTCATCGTCCACCTGACGATGTTCTGAAAGCATTCAATCCATACAAGTTCGTTCCGGGTTCGAACGAAACCGAAGGCATTATCTCGTTACACTCGTTTTGGAATCACCCTCAGAGTTAACGACAATAACCCTTGCACTCTGAATCTTCATCTTCACTTGATTCACGACCTATCGTTAATTTGGATCAATGTGGTATTCGGGTCTCCAGACCTGGAAATCCGGTATACGGAAACCCGATCCCGGTCTCATCGAAATCCAAAGCGTATCTTTTAAGGCCAAGTTGTTTTAAAGTTTAAAACAATTTAATTCATTATCTTTATACACAAAGAAAGATAATTCACAACAGATAATCAACATTATCAGATAATCCATACAATTCAACTAACATCCATATCATACAGCATATATCTCATCAGAGATATCAATCAATGCCAAGTATTCAATACTAACACCCATTCATAAGTAATGATTTATATCATCTTAATTTAAATTGAATTAAATTAATTACTTCATTTTATAAATCCTTCTTACTTAACCATTAATTAATTACAATCAATTAATTAATTATCCTCTAATAATTCATTTCAATTAATCGTCTTGATTAATTATCTTTTGATTACATTCAAGTAATTTATTCTCAATTAATTACTTAAATTAATTATCCTTAACCACTTATTGTAATTAACCTTTAATTACTTCATTAATTAATTTACTAAAATTAATTAACTTAATCAACTATAATTAATTACATTAATCCTTAATTAATTACATTGATTAATTACTTCATTTATTAATTATTACTTAATTAACCAATCTTAATTACATCATTAATTATATTAATTAATGATCCTTAATTACAACTTAATTATTAATTACTTAATTAAATTAATTACATTAAGTAATTAACCTTTTAATTAAACAACATTTATTAATCACCTTGATTAATCTTCAATCAGTAATTAACTACCCTTAATTACTTTCACTAACTAAATTAATTACTCCTGAATTAATTTCTTAATTAATCCCTTGATTAATTATTCAAAGTAATTAACTCAAATTACTTCTATTAATAAAATCATTATTCAACTAATTACTTCCAGTAATTATCTTATTATTTACTTCCCTAAATAATCTTATCTTAATAATTACATTAAGTAATTATTATCAAATCATCTCTTGATTATCCTAAATTAATTAAACTTAATTAATTAACTTAACTAAATCAAATTAACTTCAATTAATTACAATAAGTAATTAATTCTTAATTACTTCCAATAAGTAATTACATTTAAACAAATTCTATAATTGATTATCTTTAAATTAATTAATCTAATTAACTATTAAATTAATCCTATTAATTAATTATTTAATAATCCATAGTTAATGACTTCATTAACTATTATTTAATTACTTTCCTTAAGTAATTAACTTATATTAATTATTATTAATTCTAAATTAATAAATCTTAATAACCATTTTATTCATCTCTAATTACTAAATTAATTAAGTGTTAACCATAACTTAATTAATATTTAATTACTTATTAATTAATTCCTAACCATTAATTAATACTCTAATTTATAACCCTCAATTATAAATTAATCATTCCTAATTAATTTATCTTAATCATAAATAAATTAGTTTAAACCTTTAATTACCTATTTAATTAATCCAAATGATTAATTAATCAAATTAAATTAATTATCTATTAAATCTCCTAATAAATTAAATAAACACAAGTCTTTAATTATTTTAAGATAAACTTTATTCTTATTGATAAACAAGTTATCATTTACCATTCATATTTGAAACATCCATTTCAAATCTACTTTTAAATTTCATTTTAAATTCTGTATTTAAAATGAATACCAATTTATTTTTAACTAAGTTTTTAAAACAATTTAAAAACTTTTACTTGTTAAAAATTCCTTATCTCTTATAAAAGAATTTTAAAAAGAGTTTAAACCAATTTCCTTTTTTAATTTCAAACATTTAAATCTAACTACCATTTAAAACATATAAATTTATAACTTATTTATATCTAATCTAAAATTCAAACTAACTTGAATCTAACTAAATCTTTGATTTAAAACCCTGTTAAGATATTACTTTAACAAATTTAACTTTAGTTTAAAATTGATACAGACAGGTTTCTTAAAAACCTGGCAACACTAAAGATTCTCGAGACCAAACTAATTAGCTTCGAGTTGCACCCTTCAAAACTTCGAGTTTCTCACGAACAATACCCAAGAAACTCGAATTGCCTTCTCCAGTATAACAGAGTTCACCCAGATATGTATCCATGACCGCGTGCACGTGCACCACTCTCCGACTGACGCCAGCCACCTCCGGTGACCTCCCCACATCAACAATCATCTCTGCACCATCCCACGATCATCAGATCATCAAAACGAACTCGAAAGCAAAAACGAGCCTGTATCCAAAACCTGGAAATGCCAACACATCACCATCCCAAACCTGTCAACAGCTAAAACTTGCCGCTCCGACCACCTGACAACCAACCTCTCCGGCCTCGCCTTCATCCACGACCAAACTACCAATTCCCAAAATCTTGAATCACTCGAACCATTATAGAAGACGTAATCGATCGACCAAACTAACCCAGTCTAACTAGGGTTCCAAAAAGATTTTCACTGTCGCATCCTCTCTGATGAATTTTATCACAAATACCCATTTTTCTAAGCAACTCCTAACTCTCCTCCATCAACACGAAGAAACCCAAGCTTCCACAATTCCAAGATCACCAGGATTTACCAGTTTCCCTCTTTTTGTTAAAACCAGAACTGCTCCCTAAATCCTATACTAAAAATTGTGTTTTCTGATTTAAAAATCATATTTCCTGTTAAGGTTTCAGATCACAATCTAAGTTTAATAAATTAAAGAAATTAAGTTTTAAACAAAACACATGTTTCCAGTTCATTTTTGGTTTCCAGAAGGAGTTTGTATTTATTTTAACTTAATTACAATTTTAATCTCAAACTTATGATCACACAAACAATTTTTGTTTATAAATTTAGTCCTAATAACAGCTAGATTAAGTGTTGAGAAATTTCAAATAAATTTTTTAGCCTGGGCAGACAAAACAATAACAGAGTACACTGTCATACATGCACACAATACATCCATATATACAAACAGGAGAATGCACTTATTCATACATCAATACATATATATGTCACAGAGATTCAACATGCAACCCTATTTTACTTTAAGTTTAAAAGTTACTCACTTGATTAAAGATGAAACAGAGGCAGAGCCTATCTTTTGGAAATAGTTTTTGAAACTGGGAATCTTAAACTGGAATGCCTCATTGATTTAAAAACTGGAGTTGCTGGAGCTTTAGATTGCTTTAAACCTACATGCAAGTTGGCTTCCAGGTTGAAAAATGACTGCAAGCAGTTTGAATTGCTTCCAGAGATGAAAAATGCATCAGTTGCTCTGAGTTGATTCCAGATTGGAAAATGAAGATGTTTGCAGGTTTTGAAAAATGCAGACTGACTTGAGATTTGATTTTGGAAACTTGTTTACAAATTGTTGAATTTAGTTTTTGGTTTGAGGCATTTGAATTTCTGATTTGTTTCAGATTTGAATTAGAGAGAAAATCTGATTTCTCTTGGTTTTTGAAAAAATGAGAAGATTAGAAAGAATGGGAAATGAAGAAATGCAAATGTTAATATACATGTATATTTTTGATTTTATAAAATAAAAGAAAATGAAAATAATTAAGGACACTTGTCCTATACAATTGTTTATTAAATTACACATGTTATAATGAAGCTTTAGATAATGACACTTGTCATTTAAGTAATTACTCATATTTCTATTTATTTTAAAAGTAAATAAAAAGCCCTTTCTCTTATTTATTTAAACACTTATCTATATATATTAAAGAGAAACAAAAGCTAATTATATTTTATAAATATAAGTTTATACAAATATTATAATATTCAACAATTTAAATATTTATTCTTTTGAATTTCAAAACTTAAATTTCAAATTCAATTTAAATTAAATCCTAAGATTCAATTTAAAAGTTAAGTTATATATATTTACATACACTATTTATTCCATTTAAAATAACAATTCCTTTTAGCATTAAAATTCATACATATTAAAAATGATACATTATACTTATTATTTGAAATTAACATATTTTATAATTTAAACAAGAGATTATATTATCAAGAAATATTTAAAAAGAAATAAAACAAACCAATTTTTGTAAATCTTATTTATTTAAACTTAAGTTAGAATATCTCTTAAACAATTAAATATTTACTTAAAGTATTTTAAAACTATAAAATTACTTATTTAAATATCTTTGAAAAGTCCAGATTAAATTAAATATAAATTTCCAATTTACCAAAGCTTCTATTTACAATATATATAAATAAATATATATATTCAAATAGAAATATCTTATTAACTTTTAAAAGATAAAATCATCAATTAAATACTAATTTAATCAGATTATTAAATTAAATTCAAATCTTATTATCAAAGATTATCCATATCAATTTAATTATTCAACAAATTATTAAATTGATATTGTCAAAATTTCCGGGATATTACATTCCTCCCCCCTTAAAATAATTTCGTCCCCGAAATTTAAACAAAGGTAATTTAATAATCTTATTAAAGATTTAAATTCAAAACACAAGCATCTACTATCATCCATATGCTAGCAACCATAGCAACCAAATCATTCAATCAAACAATTCTATCTATCCAGACAAAAATTCTGGATAGAATTTCTCGAGTTTCCTTAAGTATATATATACCGGGATACTCGCTCTACAAACAATCTAAACTACTAAGCTATAGATCTCCTACTCATCTAGATTTATAGAACTAAACAGAATATCAGACTACAGACGAGTCTGACTCAACTACCAAACTTCCCAAAACTGCAGATTCCAAAACCAAAGATAGATCAAACACGTACTCCCTCAGAGATACGTAAAACACAATGAATTCCAGTTATCCAAACTGACAATTCAACCAAGTAGACCAATTACTTATCCAAATCAAAACACGGACGAGATCCAAACATAACTCTACTTCACAACAATCAGTAGATTCCAAACTTACTTCTCCCATCCAGAGATACACTCCAAACTGCTTTCGCTGCTCAACTCTGATCTGAGGTAGAACACAAGCACAGACTGGACAACTCACTTCTAGAAATAAGGTTCACGGATCCATACAGAAAACTCAGATATTCCAGCAAAACTTGAGCTGCTTCACCAACTCCATCTCTAGGAAACATCCTTCCACTAGACTGAACCACCGGTATCACTCATGGAATCCAGTCGATAAGAAAACTCAACCTTCAGATGCGGACAACTCTGACTTCTCTGAAGACATCCAGAAAAACTCTGACAACACAAGAGAACACTCAGACAATCACAAGTCACTTTTGCGATCAACCCATCCTAATTCCAAACAGACTGTTCTCTCTTTACCAATCAGAACAGCTTACACTTATTTATCCAATCCATCTAAGAAATGGATCCACTCTGCTGCTTCTGAACTTCACTTCCAGAAAAACTGCTCATCCAGAAAACTTCCTGCCATCACAGAATACTCCGAGCTGCACTGCTGACACTGATGCTCTTATCCAAAGCTCTTCGAGAAACTCGGACTCCAAACCAAAGCAGAAACTTCATGCTGAACTCAGCCACAATACCGAAACATACACACTTCCTTAATCTTGTTCCAAAGAAAACATCTTCAGGAACATCCATCGTCACTGTATCTCATCATACAGCTACTATTACCTGAGGTATCAAGGTACCATCACTCGCTTCTGCCTCATCGACAGATCCAACTCTACTCATCCAAACTTCAGAGATAAACTCCGAACCATTACAGTTTCCTTCGGAGATCAATAAAATCCTTCACCATAGCAAAGCTTACTCGAGACAGTATTAGGTCTACAGTCTCGACAGATACACTTCCAACCTCAACACTCAAACTCCAACCATTGGTAGTCGGGTTTCACACACCACCACCCTATCTACCTTTATATCCTATATTGGAAAACCTATACGGGTAACCCAACAGATAGGTAGAATATATATATAGTTATATAAAAATTACAAATACGCTCTCTCACGATAGACACCACTCCAGAGCTTAGGTATTCACTCAACCAATAGCTCTGATACCACGTGTGACGACCCGGCTTTCCACTCCCGGAAAATCGCATCGACAGTAAGAAAGAAAGGGGTGAGAAGTAGAAAAGAAAAGAAGAGAAAGAAAACAAACACAAATACTCACAGCGGAAACGAACAAAATATATTATATCACATAAATATTACATAGTATCATATACAACACTTATCAGAGTTACACAGATTACACATCATATACTAGACAGTTATAAACATCTGTCTAGTTATTACATCTCAATCCAATACAGAGATCAATACAAAATCAATACAGCGGAAACTACTATCTATCTACAACGCCGAAGCCTCCTGCTTCATTGCTCCTCCACAATTCGTCAAGGCTAACCTGAATCCCTTGGCTACTCGTAAAAATTTGAGTACCCAAGAGTTTATAAAACAGAAATAAACAACTTGGGTCAGACATGGGTCTGGTGTGAGTAACAGGTTAAACTTGTTTAACTTCAAAACCTTTTTGAAAGAAAAGGTATCACGTAAGACTCCCCACAAATAAACATGGGTAAGTTTTTACCTTACGCTAACCAAAACATTTGATAGGAAATTCGATTGTATTATAATAGGGTCTAGGGTTTTCAAATAAATATGAAATAGCTGAAATTGTTACATTATTAAATTCCAGCATACTAGCCAACAAAGTGGGTTATACAATCAAGTCCGTTGGCACTTATTGGATTTTGGATTCCATACAATGGCAGGGCTACCGGGGTACCGCCCGTCACAGTACGTGGCCTAGATCACCGTACCAAGGATCACTCCCAATCCCCTGCAACACAAGGCCGGAACATCCCTTACTGGATAATTCCCGCACAAGATACCTCACGGTTGGGATCAGCAACCGCACCACTAAGTCGAAAATAGAAAGGGACATCTAGACAGAGGTAACCTTGTCCTACTTGGGTGCTACCCACTAACCTTGCTGCACCTCCCCTGTTTTAGCCATTCCCGGTTTGTGAGGCTTGAGGTCACGATTACCTTAGAAAAGAACACATCACTTAGAATGCTCATCGTCCACCTGACGATGTTCTGAAAGCATTCAATCCATACAAGTTCGTTCCGGGTTCGAACGAAACCGAAGGCATTATCTCGTTACACTCGTTTTGGAATCACCCTCAGAGTTAACGACAATAACCCTTGCACTCTGAATCTTCATCTTCACTTGATTCACGACCTATCGTTAATTTGGATCAATGTGGTATTCGGGTCTCCAGACCTGGAAATCCGGTATACGGAAACCCGATCCCGGTCTCATCGAAATCCAAAGCGTATCTTTTAAGGCCAAGTTGTTTTAAAGTTTAAAACAATTTAATTCATTATCTTTATACACAAAGAAAGATAATTCACAACAGATAATCAACATTATCAGATAATCCATACAATTCAACTAACATCCATATCATACAGCATATATCTCATCAGAGATATCAATCAATGCCAAGTATTCAATACTAACACCCATTCATAAGTAATGATTTATATCATCTTAATTTAAATTGAATTAAATTAATTACTTCATTTTATAAATCCTTCTTACTTAACCATTAATTAATTACAATCAATTAATTAATTATCCTCTAATAATTCATTTCAATTAATCATCTTGATTAATTATCTTTTGATTACATTCAAGTAATTTATTCTCAATTAATTACTTAAATTAATTATCCTTAACCACTTATTGTAATTAACCTTTAATTACTTCATTAATTAATTTACTAAAATTAATTAACTTAATCAACTATAATTAATTACATTAATCCTTAATTAATTACATTGATTAATTACTTCATTTATTAATTATTACTTAATTAACCAATCTTAATTACATCATTAATTATATTAATTAATGATCCTTAATTACAACTTAATTATTAATTACTTAATTAAATTAATTACATTAAGTAATTAACCTTTTAATTAAACAACATTTATTAATCACCTTGATTAATCTTCAATCAGTAATTAACTACCCTTAATTACTTTCACTAACTAAATTAATTACTCCTTAATTAATTTCTTAATTAATCCCTTGATTAATTATTCAAAGTAATTAACTCAAATTACTTCTATTAATAAAATCATTATTCAACTAATTACTTCCAGTAATTATCTTATTATTTACTTCCCTAAATAATCTTATCTTAATAATTACATTAAGTAATTATTATCAAATCATCTCTTGATTATCCTAAATTAATTAAACTTAATTAATTAACTTAACTAAATCAAATTAACTTCAATTAATTACAATAAGTAATTAATTCTTAATTACTTCCAATAAGTAATTACATTTAAACAAATTCTATAATTGATTATCTTTAAATTAATTAATCTAATTAACTATTAAATTAATCCTATTAATTAATTATTTAATAATCCATAGTTAATGACTTCATTAACTATTATTTAATTACATTAATATAAGTAATAAACTTATATTAATTATTATTAATTCTAAATTAATAAATCTTAATAACCATTTTATTCATCTCTAATTACTAAATTAATTAAGTGTTAACCATAACTTAATTAATATTTAATTACTTATTAATTAATTCCTAACCATTAATTAATACTCTAATTTATAACCCTCAATTATAAATTAATCATTCCTAATTAATTTATCTTAATCATAAATAAATTAGTTTAAACCTTTAATTACCTATTTAATTAATCCAAATGATTAATTAATCAAATTAAATTAATTATCTATTAAATCTCCTAATAAATTAAATAAACACAAGTCTTTAATTATTTTAAGATAAACTTTATTCTTATTGATAAACAAGTTATCATTTACCATTCATATTTGAAACATCCATTTCAAATCTACTTTTAAATTTCATTTTAAATTCTGTATTTAAAATGAATACCAATTTATTTTTAACTAAGTTTTTAAAACAATTTAAAAACTTTTACTTGTTAAAAATTCCTTATCTCTTATAAAAGAATTTTAAAAAGAGTTTAAACCAATTTCCTTTTTTAATTTCAAACATTTAAATCTAACTACCATTTAAAACTTATTTAAAACATATAAATTTATAACTTATTTATATCTAATCTAAAATTCAAACTAACTTGAATCTAACTAAATCTTTGATTTAAAACCCTGTTAAGATATTGCTTTAACAAATTTAACTTTAGTTTAAAATTGAAACAGACAGGTTTCTTAAAAACCTGGCAACACTAAAGATTCTCGAGACCAAACTAATTAGCTTCGAGTTGCACCCTTCAAAACTTCGAGTTTCTCACGAACAATACCCAAGAAACTCGAATTGCCTTCTCCAGTATAACAGAGTTCACCCAGATATGTATCCATGACCGCGTGCACGTGCACCACTCTCCGACTGACGCCAGCCACCTCCGGTGACCTCCCCACATCAACAATCATCTCTGCACCATCCCACGATCATCAGATCATCAAAACGAACTCGAAAGCAAAAACGAGCATGTATCCAAAACCTGGAAATGCCAACACATCACCATCCCAAACCTGTCAACAGCTAAAACTTGCTGCTCCGACCACCTGACAACCAACCTCTCCGGCCTCGCCTTCATCCACGACCAAACTACCAATTCCCAAAATCTTGAATCACTCGAACCATTATAGAAGACGTAATCGATCGACCAAACTAACCCAGTCTAACTAGGGTTCCAAAAAGATTTTCACTGTCGCATCCTCTCTGATGAATTTTATCACAAATACCCATTTTTCTAAGCAACTCCTAACTCTCCTCCATCAACACGAAGAAACCCAAGCTTCCACAATTCCAAGATCACCAGGATTTACCAGTTTCCCTCTTTTTGTTAAAACCAGAACTGCTCCCTAAATCCTATACTAAAAATTGTGTTTTCTAATTTAAAAATCATATTTCCTGTTAAGGTTTCAGATCACAATCTAAGTTTAATAAATTAAAGAATTTAAGTTTTAAACAAAACACATGTTTCCAGTTCATTTTTGGTTTCCAGAAGGAGTTTGTATTTATTTTAACTTAATTACAATTTTAATCTCAAACTTATGATCACACAAACAATTTTTGTTTATAAATTTAGTCCTAATAACAGCTAGATTAAGTGTTGAGAAATTTCAAATAAATTTTTTAGCCTGGGCAGACAAAACAATAACAGAGTACACTGTCATACATGCACACAATACATCCATATATACAAACAGGAGAATGCACTTATTCATACATCAATACATATATATGCCACAGATATTCAACATGCAACCCTATTTTACTTTAAGTTTAAAAGTTACTCACTTGATTAAAGATGAAACAGAGGCAGAGCCTATCTTTTGGAAATAATTTTTGAAACTGGGAATCTTAAACTGGAATGCCTCATTGATTTAAAAACTGGAGTTGCTGGAGCTTTAGTGTAACGCCTCACCTCTATACCCAAGCTAACCAAGAACACTACGATGTAGTGCTGTCAATTAGCGTGGAGAATAAGGCTGTGGAGGAGCGACCATCCATGTAACTTCTTTGTGCGAGCACCGATACGTCAGATAGAATAGAATGCATATCTTTTAAGGAGGAAATCCGACATACCGGTACAAACACAAAGCTATCACACGGTGGCTATATATAATCTTCGGAAAACAAACATAGAAATAATCATAACATAAATCAGTCACAGACATCCATATCACAAAGGCGGAAGAAGATATGAATAAATATATAACACATGAAAGTGTACATCAGAGTAGTGGTCAGAAAGATCCACGATAATACAAAAGAATAGCAACACGTGCTATACAAAAGAATAAGTACACAACATAGAGTCTATATCTCAAAGGTGTACATCCAAAAACTACTAATCTAAGTAGTTAGCCAAAAGTCAGAAATATCCTGAAGAGAAGTCAAGCAGAAGCACCTGTAACATCTCGGTCTGACCCGAGTATTATTTATAAGAAAATAATAAACGGATCAGTCTAACTATAAATATCAGATGATATGGTATAAAGTAAATGGCATGGCATGAACATGAAATAACTATTACGACATACTACTATAAGTATGTAAATGACAATCAGCAAAAGATTAATCAATATCACAAGAATCTTCTCAAAGATAAGGTAGGGTATCATACCCTAAACTTGTATTCATAACAAGTCAATAACACATGAATTCACCAATGCACAAAAACTGATATCATATCAATGAAAATCATGAAAATTGGTGAAGCACAAAATTCCAGAAATCATCATCAGAAATCCAGAAAACACATAAAAAGGGGGGGAGGCCTAACACATGAATGGGAGCATGAAAACTCACCTACGCGTAAACACATGACGAGAAGTTATCTCATGGAAGCTATCCATTAAATTTTCACACAGGAATGGCCCGAAGACCGTAGGAAATGTGATGGCGAAACATCACATAATCGGGGTATAGTCTCCCACGTAGACAAAGAGACATCGCTCAATCGCTAGTCTAAATCACAAAAATGATCGTCATGATCATAAGGAAGTGTCAATCACACCAAGCTAGTAAATATATGAGTTTAGCTTCATGTCCCATAACCACTTGCTTAACTTAAATATTTACGAACAAGCTGTAAATCTTCACTAGGAAATTGTCACAAAAAGGGTTCAATCGAACAAGTCCAAGAGCTAACCGACGAAGTGAACGCAAGCGTTTCATACCACTCGTTTTACTAAGTCGTTTAAGTCGATTTCTCATTCGAGTGAAGTAAAGGCTTGTATATACTAGTAGATTGAAAATCGGTTTGAGAAAACGAACTTTTGATATTTAAAATAGTGTTGAAATCGCTTTGATGAAAGAGTTTTGATATTTACTATTAGTATTGAAACCTTCATATATCTTTAAAGTGACAAGTCATAAAACGATTGTAGAACAAATCAATTCACGTTCGAAGACGTGAGTAAAGTCCAATGAAGTCAATCCCAAAACCATCAAAGTAGAAATTCTGATAAACGTTTTTCAGAAGAGATTGCCTACGCAGAGTAATACGGGGTTCGACAGGGTGAAGGCAAGCTGGTCCAACGACCTAAGGAGAAGTAGGTCATACGACCTAAGGGAAGACTGCCGTGCAACCTAGCTGAAGAACAGGTAAAATGACCAAGTGCTAACTCGCGAGCGACCTAAGGTCTGCGACCTAAATGCGAGCGACCTATCGAAGTGCGCGACCTAACAGTGAGGCGCGACCTAAGGTGATTCGCGACCTAAGGGTACGCGACCTAACATGGTTCGCGACCTAAGACTCGCGACTTAAAGTTTGCCTGGGGAATTATAGGTCGGCAACGACCTACGACTTAACAAAAGTCAAGCGACTTAAGAGGCATGGGAACCAGCGACCTAAAACTGGCGACCTAAGGATACGCGACCTAAAGGCTTGCGACCTAAAGGCACGCGACCTAGAGGTGAACGACCTAACGAGGTCCAGGGGAAGCGACCTAAAATGCTTCGACCTAAGGATACGCGACCTAAAGGCTTGCGACCTAAAGGCACGCGACCTAGAGGTGAACGACCTACTGAGGTCCAGGGGAAGCGACCTAAAATGCTTCGACTTAAAGGTGCACGACTTAAGGTCTTACGACCTAACAACTTGGCTAGGCACGCGACCTAACGACTTAACTGGGCATGCGACCTAACGAATTAGCAAGGCATGCGACCTAACGACTTAAGCTTTGAACGACTCAAGGAGTTAACTCGCGAACGACCTAACACTTAACTCGTAACCGACCTAAGATTTGCCTGGGAGATTATAGGTCGGAAACGACCTATGACTTAGCACCGCGCGACCTAGTGATTCAGAGCGAATTCTTAAGGCTGGAACGACCTATCCCTAGGAGACTTTTCAACGCGCGACCTAAGGCTTAGCGACCTAACGAAGCCAGAGCGACCTAAGTGCAGAAATTTCCCAAAAACGCTGAAAGTTGGAGTTTTTCGCCGATTCGATCCAAACCAAAAGCAAATATTCATACAAATGCAATAGGGGATCATTCCCAACAGCCCAATGACATCTATAGGCAAGATGTGAGATCAAAAATCTCACCTTTTCACGGAATTTGATGAAGATGGAGATTTGAGAGCAAAGCAAGAACACCAACAAGCTTGAATCAATGGTCTTCACGTGAATTTGACGTTGAATCTCGGATTTGCAATGGAATTTGTGTTTGGAGTTTTAATTTCCACTTCCCACCACCATTTTTGACAAAGCTTCAAGTGTTTTGATAGAGTGAGGAAGATGGTTGGGCTGAACTAAAGGGGTGCAGTCCAAACCAAAGTCAAAGGCGGGAAAAAGTGTTGAAAATTTCACTATCTCCAAACATATCGAAGTTTACACTCAAAAAGATCGCAAACGTCATTTTGAACTCAATGGGGGTGGTCTCGAGTCCTAATTTGACCGTATGCAAAAAGTAGCTTTTCGGACTAACATCCGACTAACGATAAAATATTTAAATAAAATATTTAAATATAGAATCGATAGATATGCGGGTTGTTACATTTAGATTGCTTTAAACCTACATGCAAGTTGGCTTCCAGGTTGAAAAATGACTGCAAGCAGTTTGAATTGCTTCCAGAGATGAAAAATGCATCAGTTGCTCTGAGTTGATTCCAGATTGGAAAATGAAGATGTTTGCAGGTTTTGAAAAATGCAGACTGACTTGAGATTTGATTTTGGAAACTTGTTTACAAATTGTTGAATTTAGTTTTTGGTTTGAGGCATTTGAATTTCTGATTTGTTTCAGATTTGAATTAGAGAGAATATCTGATTTCTCTTGGTTTTTGAAAAAATGAGAAGATTAGAAAGAATGGGAAATGAAGAAATGCAAATGTTAATATACATGTATATTTTTGATTTTATAAAATAAAAGAAAATGAAAATAATTAAGGACACTTGTCCTATACAATTGTTTATTAAATTACACATGTTATAATGAAGCTTTAGATAATGACACTTGTCATTTAAGTAATTACTCATATTTCTATTTATTTTAAAAGTAAATAAAAAGCCCTTTCTCTTATTTATTTAAACACTTATCTATATATATTAAAGAGAAACAAAAGCTAATTATATTTTATAAATATAAGTTTATACAAATATTATAATATTCAACAATTTAAATATTTATTCTTTTGAATTTCAAAACTTAAATTTCAAATTCAATTTAAATTAAATCCTAAGATTCAATTTAAAAGTTAAGTTATATATATTTACATACACTATTTATTCCATTTAAAATAACAATTCCTTTTAGCATTAAAATTCATACATATTAAAAATGATACATTATACTTATTATTTGAAATTAACATATTTTATAATTTAAACAAGAGATTATATTATCAAGAAATATTTAAAAAGAAATAAAACAAACCAATTTTTGTAAATCTTATTTATTTAAACTTAAGTTAGAATATCTCTTAAACAATTAAATATTTACTTAAAGTATTTTAAAACTATAAAATTACTTATTTAAATATCTTTGAAAAGTCCAGATTAAATTAAATATAAATTTCCAATTTACCAAAGCTTCTATTTACAATATATATAAATAAATATATATATTCAAATAGAAATATCTTATTAACTTTTAAAAGATAAAATCATCAATTAAATACTAATTTAATCAGATTATTAAATTAAATTCAAATCTTATTATCAAAGATTATCCATATCAATTTAATTATTCAACAGATTATTAAATTGATATTGTCAAAATTTCCGGGATATTACAATGGGCGATCCAATGGCGATGGATGATCAACATGATGATCAACGGGGAAGCGTGCGTTTTTGGTTAAAGCCATGTTTTATTGGCGGCTCTTTGCGTTCGACAGGCTAGGGTTGCCTGGTAAGAGATGATGACGTGGTATATTCTATAGTGTTATTTTATTTATTTAAATTTTGTATTCAAATCTTCTAACTCGAATAATTTTCGCATACGAGGTCCGTTTTGCGCGGGGTTTTCTCCACTAGGATTGTATCAAAATTCCAGACATTTTGACGCTAGTTTAGACAAATTCTGAGACTGTTCAAATTTTGGGTTTAAATTGGATTTAAATTCGATTTAAATTCAAATGTGAGTGTTTTAACCCACTCACAATTTCTAAAGTTTCTTATGTTTGTTAAATTAAATTTATGATGTGATTAGAAATTTATTTATGACTATTTGGTATATTTTAAATCATCATCTCAGTTAATTTGAATATATTTGAATTAAATCGTTATTTAATTTATTATTGAATATAAATTTCTAGTTAAATACCTATTATTGATTACCAGTTCTATATTGATATTTATTGATTAATTTGGATGATGTTTGTAATGGATGTTGATTATTGATATTGGATGAATGGATGTTGTAACGACCCCAAATTTCAAATTTATTTAAATTAATAATTAAATGAATTTATGAATTAAATTGACAATTAAATAAATTTTTGAATAAAAATTGTGAAATTAAATTGATTAAATGGAGCGAGTTTCCCCGATATCCAAGTATATTCTGTATAAATCATTTGAGATTAAAATATTATAAATAGTGTATATGTGAGTATATGTGTGTATATTGAATGTATATATACATATTTAGGTATATAAGAGTAAATTTAATATATATATGTAGATATATATATTTCTATTTGAATTTAAAACTTAAATAAAGGGTTTAGAGATAAATGATAAAAATATATATATATATATATATATATATATATTTAAATTGATGGTTAAAGATGGTTTGAGTTTATAGAATAAATATAAGGTAATAAATACTAAAGTAAAATAAATAATTGAGTTATAATGGAAGTAAAACTATAAAGTAATGACAAAAGAAATACAATCAACAAATAGCAATAACAACTTTATATCCATTAGCATAAGTATAATCTCATAAGTCAAGAATTTAAATACATAACTAAAACAACTTTTATAATATGTACATAAAGTAAAGAAGCCACCAGACTTTATCTCTAAGGCAAGCAAAAATATGTAAACCATCCCTATATCATCTCTCAGCCGAGACTTACAAATGAAGCAAACAAAAGAAAGTACATAAACATCCATAAGCTTGCAAATAGAACATAAGGTACCAGAGCAATTAATGCTATACTCCTTAGTACACTACAAAACATACCTATCAGCCGAACCAAAGGGGAATATATGAATATAAGAAGAAGAAAAACAATATTGTACATGATAATAAATGCAGCCTCCCATTTGTATACAATATCCCTGTACAACTCTTCTTCTATATCAAATTCTTTTATCAACTTTCCATTTCAGTTTCGTCCATCATTTATTTTAAAACTGAAGTAAATAAAACAAAGCTTCAATCAAAACAACAACAAAACAAATCAAACCAGAGAATCAAAGAGAAGGCTTTAACTTGCATTTTCAAAGACTGTTTCAAAGGGAGCTTTGGCATTTCTAAATCATGATTAAAGTGAGTAACTTTTGTTTTAAATCTTAGCAGTAAATCTGTTGAATACTTCTCTGTTTTTAATATTCAGTGAGCAAAACCCCTTAACCCTGCTATATTTATTGATGTTAGAATCAATACCTGACATATGAGATGGATTATGCTGAATGATGGTGTGAATGTGAATGTGTTGCATGCTTTACAAATATGAATGTTACAGGAATACTTAGACTTGAATGCATGTTTAAGTTATGACAGGGAATGTGAAAATAAATACTGCTCTGTTGAATTTCAGGAAACCTTCCCACCCCATAAAAAAATTTGTTTTTCTATGTTAACCTTAGGCTTAGATTTCTTGATGAAAATACATATATATATGAGTTCTGGAAAATCATTTCGAATTGAAATAACTTATCTATGCTTTTGGAAATCAATACAACTGAGCAAAGCTCTTAACAAGTAAAAATTCAAGATTTTTAATTGTCGAATTCAGATATGAAGGTTGAATCCTCATACTGTAATATGAATTTTAAAGCAAGTATCATGATTGTTAGGGCTAAGATAAAGGAGCAGTTCATAGATGAACTGGAATGGGGTTTTGATGAAATTCAGGCGACCGGAGGAGTTTTGGGGAATGGGCTCTCGCGTGAAGGTAGAAGAGTGACCGGCGCATCTAGGAAAAATACTGGAGGGGTAGTCAGACCACGGTGGTGGCAACGGCGAGTGGTTTAAGTTCGTAAACCTAAATTGGTCGGGGTGGGTTATCTTGATTCGTTTGCACTCTGCGGTTGATCGAGTGTTGTGGGGCTTTTGGGAATGATGGAGGAGGTGTCGACGAAGCGTCGACCGGAATCTCAAGTCCTCCGGTGGTCTATGACGCGATAGCGAGGTGTTTTTGTATCAGTGGGTTTCGTTCCAGTTTCAATGCAGTGGCTCGATTTTGAATTAACAACGATTTTGGGCGTTTGGTTGTGCGAAGCGAGGCTAGGGATCGTAGGAAACTTTCTGGTGAGTTCATCGTCGTTCGGCGATGGCAATCGTGGTTGTGCACGTATACGTGCATCGACGTGTATCAGTGGGTGTGATTGGGGAAGAAGGTAGGTGACTCGAAGTCTGCTCGGGGAGATTGAGAAGAAACTCGAAGTCGAACTCGAGTGAAATGGAGGGTGCACCGGGTCAGTTTTAACACTTAAACAAAATTTTGAAAATTTGGGCACTCGGGTAAGTTTGGGCAAAAACTCGAAGCAGGTGGTGATTTGGCTCGGGTATGACCTGAAGCAGGTCTCGGGTTTTACGTTTCCAGATTTGAACTTTAACAAAAATTTAGTTAAATAAATTTCTAAAATTATTCCTTTTTATAAACAAAATTTTTATTATTCGTTCATAAGTTTATTGTTAAGTCAAAGATGATTTAAATTAATAAGGAAATTAAAGAGTGATTTATTTAATTTATAAATAAACAATTTAGATGTATTTATAAAAATAGGAATGATTTAAAGATTTAAATGAATTAATCCAAGGAAAATTTCTTAAGAAATCAATTAAGGAAAATATTAGTAGTTAATAAGGATGATTAACTAAGGATTTTTAAGTAATTAAAATATTGTGATAAACCTTGATAATTAAATTTATGGATTTAAGATAATCAAATTGAAATTGTTAATTACTTAATGAAAATAAATCAAGGGGTTAATTAAATCATGCAAATGGTTAAAAGGAAAACTTGATTTAATATGATTAATTAAGAAAAAATTAATAAATTAAAGTGTCTGATAAATTAATCTATATGAAGTGATTTATAAATTGATAAAACAAGATTTGATAATTAATTCATAAGTAATAAATTTACTTGGAAATAAAATTGAATTTATCGGGATTAAATGATTTATTGATTCTACTTATAAATAACTATTGAATACTTGACTTTACTTATGAATGTTTGAATCCTATTGAATGTCAAATTGTTTGATATCCCTGATGTACGATGCTTTATGATACACCCTGATTTATATTGCGATCTGTAATTTCTTTATCTATGATATATATCTGTGATTTGTGAATGAGAATAAGCGTTATAATTTATATCGCTTATTAAATATACTATCGTACCTGATCTGTGATGGTTGTATGATGTTGCACTACTGTGTGAAACCCTTGGACTACACCATACACACACAAATATGGATTTCACGTGGAAATCGGTTAAGTCACAAATAATTTTAAACTGGATGTTTTTAAAATTGAAATTCTAATTTCAATTGATTTTGAAATTGGAAATTTGGGTTTAAAGAAAAAAAAAAACTTTTGGAAATGGAATTTCAAAAATAAAAGTTATTTTAAATAACTTAATCGAGTTTTGAAAATTAAATAATTAGATTTAAATTTGGATTCAAGTTTGAAATTAAGCTATGATTTGGAAACTAGGGATTAAAGATGATATAAATGTGTTTATATGAAGTTAAACCAATTTAAAAGTAAAATTTCGAGAATTTGAATTTAACCCAAAGATTTCAACTCGTATGAATGAATCAGATTTTCTGAAATAAAACTGTTTGTTTTCAATTGATAAAAGCTTTCATGTAAGAAATGAAATTCCAATTTAGTTAAGGGAATTTCAAGTTTGAATTAAAATGATGTTTTTCCAAGTTATAAATGAATTGTTTTTGAAAGCTATGAATTAAATCTGTCTATTTTTAACAGATTTAAAATGATGATTTGTTTAAACCATTCGAAATGAAATTATTTTGAATGCTATTAGTTAAATCTTTGATTTAAAGATTTAACGAATTAATTAAACTGAAATGGTAATCGATTTGGAAAATCTGTGAATGAATCTTTGTGAAATTAAGCGAACTTTGTGAATTGAATCTTTTTTATTTAAAAGATTAAAATGGTAATTCGTTAAACCATTTGAAAGAGAAAGTTTGGGTTTAAATTGTGACTTAATTGAAATCCCATTATCCATTTGTTTTTAAATATCGCGCTCACTATTCGGGTTAGCCGGGAAAAGACATCTGTGTCATATAACCCATTCCGAATAGTGATACGTCGTATATGGATCGCATTTGCTATATTACAGCATGATAGGGGGTTCTCGCTTCGCAGTTTGGTGGCGAACGGGGGACTCTTACCCTTACATGTCCCTGAGAGGGATGGGTTGGTTAGGCGGAGGCCGTGACAGTCGAGAGGCTGGCCGTAAAAGTAAATGCGAGGTGCCAGTGTAAGCCACGGTGGGGCTGGGATGGTTGCAAAGCCTACCGGTGCCCACTGTCTCGTATCGTTACATTTGGTATCAGAGCTAAGGTTGAACTTTAGCTCAGGAGTATAACACGTTAAGTAGCTCATTAGAGATAGAGTGAAGTAAACTCTAGAATGAGTGTATTCTCAGATATCCGTCTGAACGTCTCAGTAAATTCTCTTACTATCCACTGATAGTAAGTATGAGTGCTAGAAGAAGACGAGATAGGGGACAGGGGAATACGACTATAAATGGTCAATACCCTACAACAGTGGAAACAATCTTTCTCTATCAATATTCTTTGATTCGTTTCCAAATACTTTTCATTTCTTCGTATCAGCTACAAGAAGTAGTTTCGGTGTAATGGTGGCCCTACAAATCGTTGTAGAAGATCTTACTTCGTATCTTCATCGGTTTCTTATCAGCTTTTTGATTTGAGTTTTATTGAAGTGGAATTGGAAATTTTAAATCGAATTAAATCGATTAATAGAATATGAGGATAAAATTGAATTAAATAAATTAAAACGATATGGTTTGAAACCAAATTTTGAAATTCTATTGTAATTTTCTTTTGAATACCGAAGTCCGAAGAGGGACAAACTGGTATGTATTCTGAGATATTCTGACTTGAATTCGGAATCCATATCGTAAGTTTGAGGAATTGTAGGAGATCGAATCTGTCTATCTCTGTCTTTGTTTCGTGCCTGCGAATTTCGAGGACGAAATTCTTTTAAGGGGGGAAATTTGTAACGACCCCAAATTTCAAATTTATTTAAATTAATAATTAAATGAATTTATGAATTAAATTGACAATTAAATAAATTTTTGAATAAAAATTGTGAAATTAAATTGATTAAATGGAGCGAGTTTCCCCGATATCCAAGTATATTCTGTATAAATCATTTGAGATTAAAATATTATAAATAGTGTATATGTGAGTATATGTGTGTATATTGAATGTATATATACATATTTAGGTATATAAGAGTAAATTTAATATATATATGTAGATATATATATTTCTATTTGAATTTAAAACTTAAATAAAGGGTTTAGAGATAAATGATAAAAATATATATATATATATATATATATATATATATATATATATTTAAATTGATGGTTAAAGATGGTTTGAGTTTATAGAATAAATATAAGGTAATAAATACTAAAGTAAAATAAATAATTGAGTTATAATGGAAGTAAAACTATAAAGTAATGACAAAAGAAATACAATCAACAAATAGCAATAACAACTTTATATCCATTAGCATAAGTATAATCTCATAAGTCAAGAATTTAAATACATAACTAAAACAACTTTTATAATATGTACATAAAGTAAAGAAGCCACCAGACTTTATCTCTAAGGCAAGCAAAAATATGTAAACCATCCCTATATCATCTCTCAGCCGAGACTTACAAATGAAGCAAACAAAAGAAAGTACATAAACATCCATAAGCTTGCAAATAGAACATAAGGTACCAGAGCAATTAATGCTATACTCCTTAGTACACTACAAAACATACCTATCAGCCGAACCAAAGGGGAATATATGAATATAAGAAGAAGAAAAACAATATTGTACATGATAATAAATGCAGCCTCCCATTTGTATACAATATCCCTGTACAACTCTTCTTCTATATCAAATTCTTTTATCAACTTTCCATTTCAGTTTCGTCCATCATTTATTTTAAAACTGAAGTAAATAAAACAAAGCTTCAATCAAAACAACAACAAAACAAATCAAACCAGAGAATCAAAGAGAAGGCTTTAACTTGCATTTTCAAAGACTGTTTCAAAGGGAGCTTTGGCATTTCTAAATCATGATTAAAGTGAGTAACTTTTGTTTTAAATCTTAGCAGTAAATCTGTTGAATACTTCTCTGTTTTTAATATTCAGTGAGCAAAACCCCTTAACCCTGCTATATTTATTGATGTTAGAATCAATACCTGACATATGAGATGGATTATGCTGAATGATGGTGTGAATGTGAATGTGTTGCATGCTTTACAAATATGAATGTTACAGGAATACTTAGACTTGAATGCATGTTTAAGTTATGACAGGGAATGTGAAAATAAATACTGCTCTGTTGAATTTCAGGAAACCTTCCCACCCCATAAAAAAATTTGTTTTTCTATGTTAACCTTAGGCTTAGATTTCTTGATGAAAATACATATATGTATGAGTTCTGGAAAATCATTTCGAATTGAAATAACTTATCTATGCTTTTGGAAATCAATACAACTGAGCAAAGCTCTTAACAAGTAAAAATTCAAGATTTTTAATTGTCGAATTCAGATATGAAGGTTGAATCCTCATACTGTAATATGAATTTTAAAGCAAGTATCATGATTGTTAGGGCTAAGATAAAGGAGCAGTTCATAGATGAACTGGAATGGGGTTTTGATGAAATTCAGGCGACCGGAGGAGTTTTGGGGAATGGGCTCTCGCGTGAAGGTAGAAGAGTGACCGGCGCATCTAGGAAAAATACTGGAGGGGTAGTCAGACCACGGTGGTGGCAACGGCGAGTGGTTTAAGTTCGTAAACCTAAATTGGTCGGGGTGGGTTATTTTGATTCGTTTGCACTCTGCGGTTGATCGAGTGTTGTGGGGCTTTTGGGAATGATGGAGGAGGTGTCGACGAAGCGTCGACCGGAATCTCAAGTCCTCCGGTGGTCTATGACGCGATAGCGAGGTGTTTTTGTATCAGTGGGTTTCGTTCCAGTTTCAATGCAGTGGCTCGATTTTGAATTAACAACGATTTTGGGCGTTTGGTTGTGCGAAGCGAGGCTAGGGATCGTAGGAAACTTTCTGGTGAGTTCATCGTCGTTCGGCGATGGCAATCGTGGTTGTGCACGTATACGTGCATCGACGTGTATCAGTGGGTGTGATTGGGGAAGAAGGTAGGTGACTCGAAGTCTGCTCGGGGAGATTGAGAAGAAACTCGAAGTCGAACTCGAGTGAAATGGAGGGTGCACCGGGTCAGTTTTAACACTTACACAAAATTTTGAAAATTTGGGCACTCGGGTAAGTTTGGGCAAAAACTCGAAGCAGGTGGTGATTTGGCTCGGGTATGACCTGAAGCAGGTCTCGGGTTTTACGTTTCCAGATTTGAACTTTAACAAAAATTTAGTTAAATAAATTTCTAAAATTATTCCTTTTTATAAACAAAATTTTTATTATTCGTTCATAAGTTTATTGTTAAGTCAAAGATGATTTAAATTAATAAGGAAATTAAAGAGTGATTTATTTAATTTATAAATAAACAATTTAGATGTATTTATAAAAATAGGAATGATTTAAAGATTTAAATGAATTAATCCAAGGAAAATTTCTTAAGAAATCAATTAAGGAAAATATTAGTAGTTAATAAGGATGATTAACTAAGGATTTTTAAGTAATTAAAATATTGTGATAAACCTTGATAATTAAATTTATGGATTTAAGATAATCAAATTGAAATTGTTAATTACTTAATGAAAATAAATCAAGGGGTTAATTAAATCATGCAAATGGTTAAAAGGAAAACTTGATTTAATATGATTAATTAAGAAAAAATTAATAAATTAAAGTGTCTGATAAATTAATCTATATGAAGTGATTTATAAATTGATAAAACAAGATTTGATAATTAATTCATAAGTAATAAATTTACTTGGAAATAAAATTGAATTTATCGGGATTAAATGATTTATTGATTCTACTTATAAATAACTATTGAATACTTGACTTTACTTATGAATGTTTGAATCCTATTGAATGTCAAATTGTTTGATATCCCTGATGTACGATGCTTTATGATACACCCTGATTTATATTGCGATCTGTAATTTCTTTATCTATGATATATATCTGTGATTTGTGAATGAGAATAAGCGTTATAATTTATATCGCTTATTAAATATACTATCGTACCTGATCTGTGATGGTTGTATGATGTTGCACTACTGTGTGAAACCCTTGGACTACACCATACACACACAAATATGGATTTCACGTGGAAATCGGTTAAGTCACAAATAATTTTAAACTGGATGTTTTTAAAATTGAAATTCTAATTTCAATTGATTTTGAAATTGGAAATTTGGGTTTAAAGAAAAAAAAAACTTTTGGAAATGGAATTTCAAAAATAAAAGTTATTTTAAATAACTTAATCGAGTTTTGAAAATTAAATAATTAGATTTAAATTTGGATTCAAGTTTGAAATTAAGCTATGATTTGGAAACTAGGGATTAAAGATGATATAAATGTGTTTATATGAAGTTAAACCAATTTAAAAGTAAAATTTCGAGAATTTGAATTTAACCCAAAGATTTCAACTCGTATGAATGAATCAGATTTTCTGAAATAAAACTGTTTGTTTTCAATTGATAAAAGCTTTCATGTAAGAAATGAAATTCCAATTTAGTTAAGGGAATTTCAAGTTTGAATTAAAATGATGTTTTTCCAAGTTATAAATGAATTGTTTTTGAAAGCTATGAATTAAATCTGTCTATTTTTAACAGATTTAAAATGATGATTTGTTTAAACCATTCGAAATGAAATTATTTTGAATGCTATTAGTTAAATCTTTGATTTAAAGATTTAACGAATTAATTAAACTGAAATGGTAATCGATTTGGAAAATCTGTGAATGAATCTTTGTGAAATTAAGCGAACTTTGTGAATTGAATCTTTTTTTATTTAAAAGATTAAAATGGTAATTCGTTAAACCATTTGAAAGAGAAAGTTTGGGTTTAAATTGTGACTTAATTGAAATCCCATTATCCATTTGTTTTTAAATATCGCGCTCACTATTCGGGTTAGCCGGGAAAAGACATCTGTGTCATATAACCCATTCCGAATAGTGATACGTCGTATATGGATAGCATTTGAAGACCGGTGTTGAAGACCGGATATTTTCGAAAATGAAAGGACAACCTGTCGAATGTCTCTGCACTGGGTAGCTCCCGGTATAGAGATTTATATCACTCTTTTGTGATGGGAAGTCTGGACGTGATTTGAAAATTATCCGGATTTGCAAGGGCTTCGTGAGAAGTGCCTTCGGTTCTGTTCGATCCCGGAACAGACTTGTATGGATACATGTCTGACATTACACTTTGAGATATAAAGCCGATTTCTTTCAAATACATATCTGTTGGTGGCGGAGAATTTATTCTTTTAGCTTAACACCCTTCTCTGAGACGTACGAGCTCAGAGGTTATGTAGTTGAAATTTATCAGCGATATATCACAATTTGGTAATGTGGCATGCTGAGTGTTGCTGTGTGATGATCAGTGTTTGATCATTTGCGATATGATCATTTGTTTGATCTTATATCTTTGTGATCATAGGTTGATCATTTGTTTGACCCGAAGCATGGCTTTTTGAACAAAGCGTAGCTTTGTGGACGAGACTTCGTCGAGCCTCACACCCCGGAAATGGTCGAAACAGGAAGGATGCAGCAAGGTTCTAGGGAGTAGCGCCCCTTAGTGTATGTCATTCCTTCTGGATAAAGGTGGTATCATGGTATGGAGCCCAGATACTTAACCTCTGTGGTTGCTGCAAGTTTATTACTTTGTGGTTGTTGGAAATCGGGGATCCTCGGGAAGATCGGTGACGATCGGGGGATGGCATACGCGTGTCAGTAGTTACCTATTTTTGCAGAGGTAACCCGGCCTTGTGTTGGCAGAGATCCGGTTAGGTTCTCGGGTCGTCTATTCCAGGGACGTACCCATCGTGGATAGGAAGTTCCTTAGCCTGACCATTTGTTGGAAATCCATCTTCCAATACGAACTTTGTACGGTATTAGTTGTAGAACCTGCCATTTACGTACGGTGGTCACCACTGTTTAGATGGTAGCTATAGTAGGCATACGATACTGGTCGTATGTTGGCTAAGATTAATATTATACTTTCGAAATGTTTTCTACACTATGCACTAATAATAATATCAAATGATTTGATTTGCGTAGTAAGCATCTTTGACTATCATAAGAAGAAATCTCCTCCAATTCTGCGTTTGCATTGTGTGTGTGGTGGGAGGTCTTATGGTAGTTTCATTTTCTAAAAGCATTGCGGATTTCAATGTTTAAAATTCTTTTGTGTTATTTAAAGATAAACTGTTTTTGTTGCTCACACCAGTCCCACGACTGATCCGGAGTTTATTGTTCATTTCCTAAACTCTGGGTGCTCATAATTTTCTACACGAGCAGTCTAGAGTTGGGTTTTTCAGATAGTCAGATTAGTAGGTTATCTGGAGCTAGTTCAGTCTTTGGATCGGACTGCACTTGCTTATCTTGGTGTATCGTTATTGGGAGTTCAAGCTATTTCTGGATTGGCGCTTTGAAGATGGAGATTATCCGCTGCTGATGTTATCGCTTTCTTTTCCGCTGCTAATTGTTGTATCATATCTCTGATGTATATTGATATTCATTGTATCACTCTGTTGTATCAGATATTGTATATCAATGTATTATTCATTTCTTCCGCTGTGTTATTTACTTAACTGTGTTATAAGCTCCGGCGACTCGGATTTGAACGATCGAATCTGCGGCATTCGAGTACGATGTAAAGTATGGATGTCGATTTTCGAGCGGGCAAAATCCGTATCGTTACAGATGTTGTATTTTATATCGTTATAAACTGCAAGTTCACTATGGGTTGAAATTATACATACCCAAATGATCAATAGATTAAGGAAAAATCGTTATGGGTTGAAATTATAGACTCAAGCGATTTTATGGATTTTATTATTAATTCGGGATTGCAATTTGAAATGATATATAACCGTAAAATTTTAAACTGCGGATTGAATTGATAAATATCCGTATCACTTGACCCTAGGGTAGAAAATTATATACGGACACCGGATTGGTTAAATTTAATGATTTTGAAATTCTAAATTTTTGAATTAATAAAAATAATATCTTGAAAAAAAATTGATGTATATAAATTGAAGTATTATTGGAAAATCAAGTTTTGTGTTGAAATGTGAATTGGTTTAAAAAGGAATTGCTTTAAGAAATTAAATTGGAAGTTACAGTTAAACATTTAAGTATAAATGAAATTCTATCGAAATTAAGTTATTGAAGTTGTTTGAAAATAATTTTGAAATATTTTAAAATTGGAGTAATCCGAATTGATATTTGAACATGGATTGAAATGATATGAAATTCAATAGTTTATTGAAATGTTAAATTGAAAGGTTTGGAATTTGGTTTGTTGACTTGGAAATTGAAAATGGTCCAAATGCGTTGAAATGAAATGAATAGTTTAATTTGATATAAATTTCAAATTCATGTTTTAATATAAACTGCTTTAAAAATATATTATTTCAAAATTTCTAATTATTACGATTTTCAAAGTATTAGAATGAAAAAATGGTGAGCTCAAGAAAATGGCGAGCTCAAGAAAATGGAGAGCGATTTTCATCTTCTTTTGCTTTTCACCCATAATTAAGAAATTCAACTTCATCACATAGTCGAGAGAATTCTAGATCCTATTTTTCTTCGGTTAATGGAACAGATAGATTTTCTCAAACTCAATTCCATCGAGCTCGCAATTCTAATTGGAAAAGGGGATTTCGTTGCTATCGATGTGGAGATAATAATCACAAGATCAAAGACTGCTCTAATCCAATTCGTTGTTTTGGATGTGGAGTGGTAGGCCACAAAAGATCTTCGTGCCATTTGATTTTCAACCCTTTTCTAAATTTAGAGCCCGTCTTTCCCTATTTCGACTCTATTTTCTCGAAACCCATGAGTATTCAAGATCATCATTATCTTTTTGTTCTTGAATTCTTAAGATTAAGGGGATTGTTTTTGGATAGTTGCATAGGAAATATGGAGGAAGGTTCCTACCTTTTCAACAATGTTTTTTGGCACTTTGATTGCCTAACTGTAACGACCCAGTATTTTGGACCATCCGCATCCATTATAAGTGTATAGGTAGACACTCATGCCGGAATTGAATTGCTCAAAATACCACGTTGTTAATTTAAATTTGGGAAAACTGAACATATACAGTAAATAAATAATCATAGATCACAGACACAGAGTAATAAATGCAGCGGAAATAAAAGAGATAGTAGTTCATGAAGCTACTATATAAATATATAAATTACATCAGAGTTAAACCAGATACAACGGAAGAGTAATATGATACATCAGATACAAATCAGAATACATCACTGGAATCATCGAATACTGAAAGCAGAATAGATGGCTGGATCTTCAAGCAAAGCTCCAACTCCAAAGGTGAGTCTCGAATACTGGTACACTCAGTCTAACCCGAGCGTAAAGCAAAAACACAAGACACTCGAGTCAGGATTAACATTCTTATATCAATAAATCCAACTCAAGTGAAATAGCAAATGAAATATAAGTAACTTAAAGGATGTTTGGAATAACCATCCTTTAAGGATCCGTTAAACTATCTACTATGTAGTAGTGTACGATAAGTAGATAATGTCTATCAGTAATATAAAAAATATATCAAAATAGTGTTAAGTCATGGCCCATTCCACCCTTAACACATTTTTATTCCCAAAAGCATATACAAGACCGTAGTTTCCCCAAAACCTGAAGTCACCAGAGGGCAATCCATATACTAAATGTACAAAACAAATTCGTAGTGGTCGCGAATAGGGAATACAAGTATGACAAGGCACATGAGGCAATACCCAAGGTAGTGATACTACCGTTTGCCTGATCCGGACTGGTGAGAACGCAACGCCGCAGCGCCCGCAACACCGTGAAACAACACTCCCAAAATCAAGGGTGCACCAATCGACAACAAGTAATGAGTAGTTCGAAGAAGTGTGTTCACTTGAGGTAGCTAATCCTCCATTGGCCCGGCACGGCTCCTGTTTTAGTCATTTCCAATTTGACACAAGTGTCAAGGCTATCCATCATCGTTCTCTTTCTTCAATCATCACGTACATCATTCCAACCACTTCATTCTAGATCATCACTCCGCGTATAGTTATTAAAGTGGTTTTCGGTTTAGACAGAGAGTATGTCCATAACCGATTCCGGTCTCTTTAATAACTTTTGAAATTATTACACCGATTGGTCATTTAATATATTTCAAAACAAATCAATTTCAATTCAATTAGAATTTATAAATCAACATTTCATTTGTCCTTTCTAAAACAATTTCCATAATTTACGTTTCAAAACTTCCAAATTATCATTTCAAAATCTTATAATCCAACTTCAATCTGTATTTAAAACAATTCAAATATCGATTTAAATTCGTATATAAGTTTCATTTCGAAATGATTTAAATTAATTTAATTCAACATTCAAATCAATTTAAACTCATTTATCGATTTCATTCACTATTCATTAAGTAAATTTTCCATTCAAAACAATTTCTATTAAATTTCTAATTCATTAAATCCATTATTTGAATTCAACTTCATTTTAACAAAACTTACAAATTTAACTAAATTA
Source organism: Allium fistulosum (assembly GCA_030737815.1). NCBI lineage: Eukaryota > Viridiplantae > Streptophyta > Magnoliopsida > Asparagales > Amaryllidaceae > Allium > Allium fistulosum. Next base: position 413,139,950 of record CM060907.1, on the reverse strand, counting down.
AATTCATCAAATCAAATTCTTTAAATTTCAAGTCTTGCATTAATTTCAATAAATCACATTTTATTTCTTGTTAAAGAAATTCAATTTCACTTATTTACTTACTTAAATAATTTTCCAAAAACTTAATTAATAAAGAAACTCAATTTCAATTATTTACGAAGTAAATTCACTTATTCAAAAGTTCAATTTCTCTTATTAAAGAATTCAATTCAATTTGATCATTAAATCATTCAATCTTATTTAATTATTAAATAATTCAAAACTTAATTATTAAATAATTTCAAAGTTTAATAATTTCAAACTTAATTATAATTTCAAACTTAATTCAATCATTTCTCAAATTAAACAACATTCTTTCATCAATTACATTGTAAATATTTTGTTTCAGATTATTAAATATTGACATTTCCTTTCATTAAAAATTCAAATTTCAACTTCATTTCAAAACCATATTATTTATTCAAATAAAAATCTTTGTTTTATTTTTAAATCAAATTATTGACCAATCGGGTTTTATTTAATTCTCTATCCTAGGTCAAAGTTTAATTTGGGTATTTATCATTTCAACCCGATTCCAATTCAATTCAAAATCAAAGCATAACAAAGGGAACTTGCAGTGTGATAACTGGGATGGTGTCAAAGTAAATAAACAAGCAATAACAACAACCAATATCAATCCAATAATCAATTTAAATAATCCCGAAATAATCGTATTAATTCGCATTGTTATTTGTACGAATTAATATAATTAATTCTAGAATCTACACTATCATTTCATGTAGATTAAAGATTATTACATTACGGTTTTTCACTGGTCATTCAATTACAATTTTATACTACAACAATTAATCCAATATACGTCGATGGTTCAAAGTGTAATTTATCACTATTCTTCATGTCAATTAATTTAACAATTAAAAGGGGTCATATTCAACTAATCAAATTTTAACATATAAAGCAGTTTTAAATTTGTTAACTATCCTGTATCAATTTCAATTGCATACTATTTATCATTTTAACATTAACAATTTAACGTCCAATATAAACATCAAAAATCAATCAATTATCAGCCAAACTGTATTATCATCGCATAAATAATTAACAGATAATGGTGTTAGATGTCACAGGTGAACTGATACAGGTAATAACATATATAAAAGTGTAATTAACTAACAGCAGCCTATTTCAATTGTCGTTTCAATTGAAATCAAATTTAATAAATAAAAGAACGTTAATCGTGAGTGAGTGCTCACCTTCCGAGGTAAGAGAAGATAGACAATGGAAATGAGTTACGGATCCAAGCACGAATTTCCAAAGCAAAGCAGGATTGGCATGAATTTTGACGAACAAATATGATAATAGAAATTGATAGGAACGAATCAAATTAGCTTGATAAAAGGGAAAAAAAATTTAGGCGAGATGTATGTTATATTATTATTTTCCTTAAACCCCATATTAAATTTTAAAAATACATATACACTCTACATAAATCTTAGATTTAAATATATATATTCTGTAAAACTGTAGACTTTATATTATAAAATGCTGTAACTTATATAGTAGACTATAATGTATACATGTATATAGATAAAATAAAATATACATAATAATCTATTATAAATCTAACCATCAAAACTCAACAGTTTATATAAACTGACACGTATGCAAACTTATTATATACTTATACAACATTACAGACATGCTACAACTTATAAAACAACCTATATACTTATAAATTCAAGTTCAAAAGATATGCTTTAGGTATAAACTTATATAACAAAATCTACTGTAACCATTCAGATTCAAATTTATAAAACAATATATAAATGATAAATCTTCAGCTGACCAATGTACGCAAGGTATATAATATTATATTAAAGTACAGAACCATAACAGACCTTATAACATACAAGGTTATAATACGAAAGCATGTTAATAAACCTTCAAAGTAAAACTAGTACTATATATATACCTAGATTATAATGTATATATAAGACGAGCAGGTAAAATAAGAAAGCAAATAGATTCTTCAAATATAATTACTTTAAACATGTTGACTAAAAACTGTAACAGCTATGTTTCAGCTATGCTTCATAAGCAGCTACATATATTTGCTCTAAACAAATACTTTAGAAGTGGGACACAAATATACTTTGTATATAAAATATATGCTTATGCTAATACGTTAACACATAAACTTACACAAATAAACTAACTTATAAGTATAAATATAATACTTTAAAAATACAATACTATGCTCGAATATATATGTCATCGCCTTGTATATTTTCTTTCCAAAACCAATGCAACACAATAGATATATATACGAAAAGTATAAATGCATTACTGTAGCGCCCCACCTCTATACCCACGCTAACCAAGAACACTACGATGTAGTGTTGTCAATTAGCGCGGAGAATAAGGCTGTGGAGGAGCGACCATCCATGTAACTTCTTTGTGCGAGTACCGATACGTCAGATAGAATAGAATGCATATCTTTTAAGGAGGAAATCCGACATACCGATACAAACACAAAGCTATCACACGGTGGCTATATATAATCTTCGGAAAACAAACATAGAAATAATCATAACATAAATCAGTCACAGACATCCATATCACAAAGGCGGAAGAAGATATGAATAAATATATAACACATGAAAGTGTACATCAGAGTAGTGGTCAGAAAGATCCACGATAATACAAAAGAATAGCATCACGTGCTATACAAAAGAATAAGTACACAACATAGAGTCTATCTCTCAAAGGTGTACATCCAAAAACTACTAATCTATGTAGTTAGCCAAAAGTCAGAAATATCTGGAAGAGAAGTCAAGCAGAAGCACCTGTAACATCTCGGTCTGACCCGAGTATTATTTATAAGAAAATAATAAACGGATCAGTCTAACTATAAATATCAGATGATATGGTATAAAGAAAAAGGCATGACATGAACATGAAATAACCATAACGACATACTACTATAAGTATGTAAATGATAATCAACAAAAGATTAATCAATATCACAAGAATCTTCACAAAGATAAGGTAGGGTGTCATACCCTAAACTTGTATTCATAACAAGTCAATAACACATGAATTCACCAATGCACAAAAACTGATATCATATCAATGAAAATCATGAAAATTGGTGAAGCACAAAATTCTAGAAATCATCATCAGAAATCCAGAAAACACATAAAAAGGGGGGAGGCCTAACACATGAATGGGAGCATGAAAACTCACCTACGCGTAAACACATGACGAGAAGTTATCTCATGGAAGCTATCCATTAAATTTTCACACAGGAATGGCCCGAAGACCGTAGGAAATGTGATGGCGAAACATCACATAATCGGGGTATAGTCTCCCACGTAGACAAAGAGACATCGCTCAATCGCTAGTCTAAATCACAAAAATGATCGTCATGATCATAAGGAAGTGTCAATCACACCAAGCTAGTAAATATATGAGTTTAGCTTCATGTCCCATAACCACTTGCTTAACTTAAATATTTACGAACAAGCTGTAAATCTCCACTAGGAAATTGTCACAAAAAGGGTTCAATCGAACAAGTCCAAGAGCTAACCGACGAAGTGAACGCAAGCGTTTCATACCACTCGTTTTACTAAGTCGTTTAAGTCGATTTCTCATTCGAGTGAAGTAAAGTCTTGTATATACTAGTAGATTGAAAATCGGTTTGAGAAAACGAACTTTTGATATTTAAAATAGTGTTGAAATCGCTTTGATGAAAGAGTTTTGATATCTACTATTAGTATGGAAACCTTCATATATCTTTAAAGTGACAAGTCATAAAACGATTGTAGAAACAAATCAATTCACGTTCGAAGACGTGAGTAAAGTCCAAAGAAGTCAATCCCAAAACCATCAAAGTAGAAATTCTGATAAATGTTTTTCAGAAGAGATTGACTACGCAGAGTAATACGGTACGACTTAATGAGGACAAGCGACCAAAGGATGCAGGACGACCTAATAGCCGAACGACTCAAGGACGCCGAACGAGGCTGAATGACTTAAGGAGACCGAACGACAAAAATGCCGAATGCTCTAAGTGTGCCGATCGACTCAAAAATGCCGAACACTCAAATATGCCGAACAGCTTAAAGATGTCGAACGCTCGAAAATGCCGAACGCTCGAATATGCCGAACGCCTTAAAGATGCCGAACGCTCGAATATGCCGAACCGACCTAATATGCCGATCCGACCAGAAGATGCCGAACGACTACAGCCGAACGACTTAAAGATGCCGAACGCTCGAAGATGCCGAACGCTCGAATATGCCGAACGCCTTAAAGATGCCGAACGCTCGAATATGCCGAACCGACCTAATATGCCGATCCGACCAGAAGATGCCGAACGACTCTACAGCCGAACGACTTAAAGATGCCGAACGCTCGAAGATGCCGAACGCTCGAATATGCCGAACGCCTTAAAGATGCCGAACGCTCGAATATGCCGAACCGACCTAATATGCCGATCCGACCAGAAGATGCCGAACGACTCAACAGCCGAACGACTCGAAAATGCCGAGCGTTCAAGAGACCGAATGACTTGAAGATGCCGAACGCTCAGGAGGCCGAACGTTCAGGAGGTCGAACACTCAGGAGGCCGAACGTTCAGGAGGTCGAACACTCAGGAGGCCGAACGTTCAAAGATACCGAACACTTAAAGATGCCAGTCGACTAAATGATGCCGAACAGCTTAAATAGGCCGAACCAATCGACTCAACGATGCCGAACAGCTCTAGGGGGCTGGAAAATTCGTCAAAACGCTCAAAATGGTGTTTTCCGTCAATCCAATCCAAACCAAACGCAAATATTCATACAAATGCAATAGGGGATCATTCCCAACAGCCCAATGACCATTTAAGCAAGATGTGAGACTAAAAATCTCACCTTTTCCACGAAATAGATGAAGATGAAGATTGAAAGCAAGGAGAAGCAATCCAAAGCTTGAATCCACAATCTTCTACTTGAATTTGATGTTGAATCTCGGATTTGCAATAGAATTTGAGTTGGGAGTTTTAATTTCTCTTTCCCACCACCATTTTTGACAGAGCTTGAAGTGTTTGAACAAATGAGGAAGAGGGTTGGGCTGAACTAAAGGGGTGCAGTCCAAACCAAAGTCAAAGGCGGGAAAAAGTGCCGAAAATTTCACTATCTCCAAACATATCGAAGTTTACACTCAAAAAGATCGCAAACGTCATTTTGAACTCAATGGGAGTGGTCTCGAGTCCTAATTTGACCGTATGCAAAAAGTAGCTTTTCGGACTAACATCCGACTAACGATAAAATATTTAAATATAAAATCGATAGATATGCGGGTTGTTACAATTACCATCATATGGATACAAGTGAAAAGGAGTAGATAAGGTAGAGGTTGGATGGTGTACGTGTGGACAGTTGGCAATTTGGTTTACAAGTAGCAGGTCCAAGCATATTCAAGCAAGTTTCCACTATATTATAAATACATACCCTTTTTTTTATAGAAAAAAACCAAACAGAGAAGAGGTGAACAGAATGAGCACCATGAGGATGAGCAGATTTAAAACGTGGAGGAGTGGAATAAGGGTTCGAGCTACAGGCAAAAGATACATGACTGTTTGTATTATAAAATTTATACAAGTGGAACCTGAAAGAATGGAATATGAAACATGCACGATCAACGTAGAAATTGGAACGGTGGGATTTCAAAAGTCAAGCATTATCTGAATTTTTCGAATCGTAAATGCAAGTGGCTGTTAGATTCCAACAGACTGTCATTTGAATGGACAGAGGAAACAAAAAGGCTCAAATATGGAACCGATACAATGAACCGTTACGCAGTTTGCACCGTACACTGGACTTCAAAATTGGAAATTGAATATACTGTAGAGATCAGCATGATGAGGCGATCAAAACGGTATACAGATATCAGTGGTATGATTGAATTATAAAAATTCGAATTTTCTACTAGTGGAAAATGCAAGAAAATCGCTGAAAAATAAGATCGACGGAGCCAAAGATGTCCGAATTTGGAAAAACGACAAACTGACATCTTGCTCAGAAGATGGTTTAGAATTTTTCTATTTAAAAATATTTAGGTTTCGGAAACATTTTATTTTCATCGCTTTTTAACTGATTAAATTGAAGTGAATTTACGCGCGAAATAAACTTTCATATTTTCGGACGAAAATTTACCAGTCGCTATGTTTAACTAGGCGTATTCCAAATATTAAGTTTTTATTTCAAAATTTTATCGTTTAAAATTTAATAAAATTCAACTAATTACGTTATTAAAACAGTTGAAATTTTAAGGGTCGTTACACTCTCCCCCACTCAAAACTTTTCGTCCCCGAAAAGGAACGAGGTAGGAGAATAGAAACAACCAAAAAGAAAAACAGATTTGAAATACAAAATAAACAATTAATTTAAACCATATAAATTTCAATTTAAATTAATTAATATTTAACAATTTGATTTAATCCATTTGATTTTCTTAAGTTAAATCAAGCTTTAACTATTTCTAGATTGATTTTCTTATTATCCCATCATCTTTAATTAACAGTTTCAAAATCATAAATTTGAATAATCATTTATTGCAATCATATTTTATTTCAGCAATTTAAATTCTTCTTTTATTCCAAATTATTGTTAAATTTTATTATACTTAATATATCTTATTTCATATATTTAAACCATATAAATTAATTTAAACTATATAAATTAATTTAAACTATATAAATTTCAATTTTAAATTAATTTATATTCATTAATTGATTTTAAATTCAAGGTATTTTCATAAGTTGATCAAATTTCAATTTATTAATTCTTTTAAACAAATTTATTTTTCAATTATCTTATTATTCTATTTATCTCTATTAACATTTTATAATTAAAATATAAGTGTATAACATTTGTTATAACCACTCAAATTTTATTTATAAATTCAATTTATATTATGTATTATCCAATTACATATTCAACTTCTGAATGATTTAGGTAAGTTGTATTAGAATGCAGTTGAACAATACACAAATAAAAAATTTCCCAATTCAATTATTCAAGATTAAATATTTATTCCAAATTTTGGTTTTATTTGTAATTAAAATCATCCTTTAACAAAATTTAAGAATTAGATTTCCAATTAACTTTAAACAATTTAGAGATATATATATTATATTTATATCAAATCAAATTAAATTTTAAAATAAGATGCCCATATATATGTATATAAAACAAATTATACTGAAGAAATTCAAATCAAAATATTTTTCAAAACAAAACCATAGCAAAGCTACAGGATGGTTTCTCCACTTCGAAACTCAAAAATGAATGTCGATGATGCGGCCGTCATCACCGAAATTATTTCCCAGCGACAAAATAGGAGAGCACTGATTCAAACATTTAAAATTCTTTGAAATGATTTCAATTTGAAAATATTTAAAACTATACACCTAAAACTTTCAAATCAAAGTTGGAAATCACCGGAAATTAAATTCTCAAATTCTGATTTAAATTCATTTGAATTCCAAATTAAAATTTTAAACCAAGTTCTATAATTTCATTAATTTATCATATTAGAATAATCAATGGTTTTCCAAACAATAAATGAAAATCAAATATTATCATTTTTGACAACAAATTCTTTAACAATTTAATTTCATAATACTTATATTTATATATATATATATATAATCATACAAATCTTTTATTTTATTTTCCAAATTTGAAAATGATATTGTGTCAGTTTGCTTTGCTCAAGTGTTTTGGAAATCCTATCGATAGCGTTGATCAGACGAATCGATCGGAAACCCAAATCAACATCAACAACTCAAACAACACAGTATATATTAAAACATTTATATATTAGTTTACAAATACATTTCTTTGCTCGACGATACAGGAATGAATTTTCAAAATAAGGATAGGGATTCAAATTTTGTTGACTCAAATCAAAGAGAACTTTGATTCGAAAATAAGTTTGGAACAGAAGATATGATGATTAAATAATGTAATAACAAGATGGATAGGTTTATGTAAATCGTGGGCAACCTTAACCGGGTCAACCGTGACTTCAAGAATAAGATCGATGCTGAATTCCGACGTAAATCAACACTCGATCTCAAGAGATGGAATTCAGGTATAGCATGGAATAGATAGCATCGTAAACCGAGGATACAGAAATCTCCGGTAAATCGATGCCTATTAAAAAGGAGTTTTGCTCCTTTACGAATCATTCGAAGATTGGCGAGACCGTCGATTATTATAGATATCATTCAAAATGGAGTTATGAGGTGCTCCAGAATTGAAAGAAGACGAATAGTGAAGGACACGAATGAATTTCGGAACCGAGGGGAACGTTCCAAAATTTAAAGGAATTGAGTCAAGGGAAGAGATTGAAACTCGAATGAGAGTGATTCTGTAAATACATTTACCCTATATGTTGAGTTTTGCCTAGAGCTACCAAAGCTCTGATACCAACTATAACGACCCAGTATTTTGGACCATTCGCATCCATTATAAGTGTATAGGTAGACACTCATGCCGGAATTGAATTGCTCAAAATACCGCGTTGTTAATTTAAATTTGGCAAAATTGAACATATACAGTAAATAAATAATCACAGATCACAGACATAGAGTAATAAATGCAGCGGAAATAAAAGAGATAGTAGTTCATGAAGCTACTATATAAATATATAAATTACATCAGAGTTAAACCAGATACAACGGAAGAGTAATATGATACATCAGATACAAATCAGAATACATCACTGGAATCATCGAATACTGAAAGCAGAATAGATGGCTGGATCTTCAAGCAAAGCTCCAACTCCAAAGGTGAGTCTCGAATACTGGTACACTCAGTTTGACCCGAGCGTAAAGCAAAAACACAAGACAATCGAGTCAGGATTAACATTCTTATATCAATAAATCCAACTCAAGTGAAATAGCAAATGAAATATAAGTAACTTAAAGGATGTTTGGAATAACCATCCTTTAAGGATCCGTTAAACTATCTACTATGTAGTAGTGTACGATAAGTAGATAATGTCTATCAGTAATATTAAAAAAATCAAAATAGTGTTAAGTCATGGCCCATTCCACCCTTAACACATTTTTATTCCCAAAAGCATATACAAGACCGTAGTTTCCCCAAAACCGGAAGTCACCAGAGGGCAATCCATATACTAAAGGTACAAAACAAATTCGTAGTGGTCGCGAATAGGGAATACAAGTATGACAAGGCACATGAGGCAATACCCAAGGTAGTGATATTACCGTTTGCTTGATCCGGACTGGTGAGAACGCAACGCCGCAGCGCCCGCAACACCGTGAAACAACACTCCCAAAATCAAGGGTGCACCAATCGACAACAAGTAATGAGTAGTTCGAAGAAGTGTGTTCACTTGAGGTAGCTAATCCTCCATTGGCCCGGCACGGCTCCTGTTTTAGTCATTTCCAATTTGACACAAGTGTCAAGGCTATCCATCATCGTTCTCTTTCTTCAATCATCACGTACATCATTCCAACCACTTCATTCTGGATCATCACTCCGCGTATAGTTATTAAAGTGGTTTTCGGTTTAGACAGAGAGTATGTCCATAACCGATTCCGGTCTCTTTAATAACTTTTGAAATTATTACACCGATTGGTCATTTAATATATTTCAAAACCAAATCAATTTCAATTCAATTAGAATTTATAAATCAACATTTCATTTGTCCTTTCTAAAACAATTTCCATAATTTACGTTTCAAAACTTCCAAATTATCATTTCAAAATCTTAAAATCCAACTTCAATCTGTATTTAAAACAATTCAAATATCGATTTAAATTCGTATATAAGTTTCATTTCGAAATCATTTAAATTAATTTAATTCAACATTCAAATCAATTTAAACTCATTTATCGATTTCATTCACTATTCATTAAGTAAATTTTCCATTCAAAACAATTTCTATTAAATTTCCAATTCATTAAATCCATTATTTGAATTCAACTTCATTTTAACAAAACTTACAAATTTAACTAAATTAAATTCATCAAATCAAATTCTTTAAATTTCAAGTCTTGCATTAATTTCAATAAATCACATTTTATTTCTTGTTAAAGAAATTCAATTTCACTTATTTACTTACTTAAATAATTTTCCAAAAACTTAATTAATAAAGAAACTCAATTTCAATTATTTACGAAGTAAATTCACTTATTCAAAAGTTCAATTTCTCTTATTAAAGAATTCAATTCAATTTGATCATTAAATCCTTCAATCTTATTTAATTATTAAATAATTCAAAACTTAATTATTAAATAATTTCAAAGTTTAATAATTTCAAACTTAATTATAATTTCAAACTTAATTCAATCATTTCTCAAATTAAACAACATTCTTTCATCAATTACATTGTAAATATTTTGTTTCAGATTATTAAATATTGACATTTCCTTTCATTAAAAATTCAAATTTCAACTTCATTTCAAAACCATATTATTTATTCAAATAAAAATCTTCGTTTTATTTAATTCTCTATCCTAGGTCAAAGTTTAATTTGGGTATTTATCATTTTAACCCGATTCCAATTCAATTCAAAATCAAAGCATAACAAAGGGAACTTGCAGTGTGATAACTGGGATGGTGTCAAAGTAAATAAACAAGCAATAACAACAACCAATATCAATCCAATAATCAATTTAAATAATCACGAAATAATCGTATTAATTCGCATTGTTATTTGTACGAATTAATATAATTAATTCTAGAATCTACACTATCATTTCATGTAGATTAAAGATTATTACATTACGGTTTTTCACTGGTCATTCAATTACAATTTTATACTACAATAATTAATCCAATATACGTCGATGGTTCAAAGTGTAATTTATCACTATTCTTCATGTCAATTAATTTAACAATTAAAAGGGGTCATATTCAACTAATCAAATTTTAACATATAAATCAGTTTTAAAATTGTTAACTATCCTATATCAATTTCAATTGCATACTATTTAACATTTTAACATTAACAATTTAACGTCCAATATAAACATCAAAAATCAATCAATTATCAGCCAAACTGTATTATCATCGCATAAATAATTAACAGATAATGGTGTCAGATGTCACAGGTGAACTGATACAGGTAATAACATATATAACAGTGTAATTAACTAACAGCAGCCTATTTCAATTGTCGTTTCAATTGAAATCAAATTTAATAAATAAAAGAACGTTAATCGTGAGTGAGTGCTCACCTTCCGAGGTAAGAGAAGATAGACAATGGAAATGAGTTCCGGATCCAAGCACGAATTTCCAAAGCAAAGCAGGATTGGCATGAATTTTGACGAACAAATCTGATAACAGAAATTGATGGGAATGAATCAAATTAGCTTGGTAAAAGGAAAAAAAAATTTAGACGAGATGTATGTTATATTATTATTTTCCTTAAACCCCATATTAAATTTTAAAAATACATATACACTCTACATAAATCTTAGATTTAAATATATATATTCTGTAAAACTGTAGACTTTATATTATAAAATGCTGTAACTTATATAGTAGACTATAATGTATACATGTATATAGATAAAATAAAATATACATAATAATCTATTATAAATCTAACCATCAAAACTCAACAGTTTATATAAACTGACACGTATGCAAACTTATTATATACTTATACAACATTACAGACATGCTACAACTTATAAAACAACCTATATACTTATAAATTCAAGTTCAAAAGATATGCTTTAGGTATAAACTTATATAACAAAATCTACTGTAACCATTCAGATTCAAATTTATAAAACAATATATAAATGATAAATCTTCAGCTGACCAATGTACGCAAGGTATATAATATTATATTAAAGTACAGAACCATAACAGACCTTATAACATACAAGGTTATAATACGAAAGCATGTTAATAAACCTTCAAAGTAAAACTAGTACTATATATATACCTAGATTATAATGTATATATAAGACGAGCAGGTAAAATAAGAAAGCAAATAGATTCTTCAAATATAATTACTTTAAACATGTTGACTAAAAACTGTAACAGCTATGTTTCAGCTATGCTTCATAAGCAGCTACATATATTTGCTCTAAACAAATACTTTAGAAGTGGGACACAAATATACTTTGTATATAAAATATATGCTTATGCTAATACGTTAACACATAAACTTACACAAATAAACTAACTTATAAGTATAAATATAATACTTTAAAAATACAATACTGTGCTCGAATATATATGTCATCGCCTTGTATATTTTCTTTCCAAAACCAATGCAACACAATAGATATATATACGAAAAGTATAAATGCATTACCATCATATGGATACAAGTGAAAAGGAGTAGATAAGGTAGAGGTTGGATGGTGTACGTGAGGACAGTTGGCAATTTGGTTTACAAGTAGCAGGTCCAAGCATATTCAAGCAAGTTTCCACTATATTATAAATACATACCCTTTTTTTTTATAGAAAAAACGAAACAGAGAAGAGGTGAACAGAATGAGCACCATGAGGATGAGCAGATTTAAAACGTGGAGGAGTGGAATAAGGGTTCGAGCTACAGGCAAAAGATACATGACTGTTTGTATTATAAAATTTATACAAGTGGAACCTGAAAGAATGGAATATGAAACATGCACGATCAACGTAGAAATTGGAACGGTGGGATTTCAAAAGTCAAGCATTATCTGAATTTTTGGAATCGTAAATGCAAGTGGCTGTTAGATTCCAACAGACTGTCATTTGAATGGACAGAGGAAACAAAAAGGCTCAAATATGGAACCGATACAATGAACCATTACGCAGTTTGCACCGTACACTGGACTTCAAAATTGGAAATTGAATATACCGTAGAGATCAGCATGATGAGGCGATCAAAACGGTATACAGATATCAGTGGTATGATTGAATTATAAAAATTCGAATTTTCTACTAGCAGAAAATGCAAGAAAATCGCTGAAAAATAAGATCGACGGAGCCAAAGGTGTCCGAATTTGGAAAAACGACAAACTGACATCTTGCTCAGAAGATGGTTTAGAATTTTTCTATGTAAAAATATTTAGGTTTCGGAAACATTTTATTTTCATCGCTTTTTAACTGATTAAATTGAAGTGAATTTACGCGCGAAATAAACTTTCATATTTTCGGACGAAAATTTACCAGTCGCTATGTTTAACTAGGTGTATTCCAAATATTAAGTTTTTATTTCAAAATTTTATCGTTTAAAATTTTATAAAATTTCAACTAATTACGTTATTAAAACAGTTGAAATTTTACGGGTCGTTACACTAACTGCCGACAACATTGGTAAGTACTCGAACTTTGACAACTGCAATGGGTTTCAAGCTAAAGATTTTTCGAAAAGTTATAATGTTGTTCGTGATTTGGTGGATTTGCAAGGGATGGATTTTGAGAAGTTAAAAGTTTCAGTCTCGAATTTAGATATTCAAGCTAATTTGTTTCTATTAGATCCCGGTGTTAGTTCTTGTTATTCTCTTAATCATGAATTGGTGGATAATTTTCCTGGTGATGTTTTCAAGTCAGAAGTTTTGATTTCATCTACCTTGGATGATAATGGGAATACAGTAAATTCTGGTGGAAGTTTTTGTTCTATCGATAGTGATTTGTTGGATGATTTTGTTCCTAATTCTAGTTTTTGTGTTGAGGCTAGTGAAGATCATTTTAACTTTGTTGATGATCGGGATAATGTGGTAGTTGTTAGCTTTCATCAATGTAATCTTGGAACTGATGGAGAGCTTCAGTCTTCAGATTATGATGAGGATGTTTATAAGGTTAAAGGTTGCGGTTCAGAGATGTACCTTCATGGTGAATCTAGCTTTGAGGGTTTTAGTTCTTCTGAATTGTTTGGTACTACTGAGATTGAAGAGGAGGGTGGATCCTTTATTGACGTTGATGAATTGTTTGTTTCTTCAGGTAAGTCATTAAGTGATAATGTGGAAAAGAAGTTGGTTAGATCCTTTGGTTGTATAAAGTCTGCCATATCTAAATTTGCATGTAAGCTTGTTGTGTCACCTTGTAATACTGGTTCTCAAAAGACTGAGATGCTCAGTGATATAGTTTTGAATGTAGATTTGCGTGTTGTTGTGTCAGCTTTTGAAACTAGAGGGGTTGTTGTTTTTTCTTCTATTGGATTTACTTCACCTGAGGTGAACAAAAGGGAATCTGTTTTGTGCAAGGATGGTTTCAGGTTTCTTGAAACTGCTGGGTTCTTCATTTTTGATATTTCTAGTGTAACGACCCGGAATTTTGGACCATTCGCATCCATTATAAGTGTATAGGTAGACACTCATGCCGGAGTTGAATTGCTCAAAATATCACGTTGTTAATTTAAATTGGCAAAACTGAACATATACAGTAAATAAATATAATCTCAGATCACAGACACAGAGTAATAAATGCAGCGGAATTAAAAGAGATAGTAGTTCATGAAGCTACTATATGAATATATAAAATACATCAGAGTTTACAACAGAAGAGTAAAACGATACATCAGATACGAATCAGAATACATCACTGGAGTCATCGAATACTGAAAGCATAATAGATGGCCGGATCTTCAAGCAAAGCTCCAACTTCAAAAAGTGTGTCTCGGATACTGGTACACTCAGTCTGACCCGAGCGTAAAGCAAAAACACAAGACACTCGAGTCAGGATTAACATTCTTATATTAATAAATCCAACTCAAGTGAAATAGCAATTGAAATACAAGTAACTCGAAGGATGTTTGGAATAACCATCCTTTAAGGATCCGTTAAACTATCTACTATGTAGTAGTGTACGATAAGTAGATAATGTCTATCAGTAATATAAAGATATCAAAATAGCGTTAAGTCATGGCCCATTCCACCATTAACACATTTTTTGTAACGACCCGGAATTTTGACCAAATTAAATTGAGGATATTTAATTTATTTTAAATATTTGAACGACGATTTAATTTGAATCCCCGATTTCCATTTGAATTTGGCGATTAAATGGTATAATTTAATCTATTGAAGTTGAATAAAAATTTGAATCTTCAATTATAAGCTGAAGAAAAATATTCCAAAAGCTTTTAAAATTCATAATTATAAAACTGAAGATAATGGAACTCTCAGAATCGAATTTAGAAGTGATTCGTTCAGTTTGGAATTTAACGGTTTGAACCGATAATTAAAAATAGTCATTTTTCAAACAGTCTCGGAATTCGACGAAACCAGTTCCATTGGGTCCGTAATATTGAATTATTGTCGGATTTCCAATTTCGTATTTTTCGAAGATGATACGTGACCATACGGTGAGAAAATGCATTGAAATGTAAACTGATTCGATTTAAATTTAAATTTTAAATTTGTCAACGTCAACACTTTTCCTCCTTCAAACACGCGCCTGGAATCACGCCTAAAGTTTCGCCATTTCCTTCTGTTTTAATCACGTCTGCTCCCTTCCTTTCTCCATACTTCAGTTCAAATCAAACGAAGCAATCTTCGTCCCCCCTCTTTAAATCAGAAACAAAAGAAAAAAATGGCCGAAGCCAATTCAAACAAACAAAAAAAAATCACGAACGTCCAAAACATCGTCCCCAATTCTCTCGTGCAAAAGAAATTAAAAACGAAAGTGTCTCGTTTTCAAAATCTAAGGAAATCAAATAGGGGGATGAAGGCGATCGCGAGTTCGTCTTCGCGATGGGTTCGAGCTGGGTTGAAATGAAATCGAATGGCAGGGAGGCGCGCGTCGTTCTGGGGATTGCGAGATGGAGGTAGCGGTGGCGTCGACATCAGCTAGGGCTCGAGTTTACGACTGGCAAATCGATGGATCGGGGAGTCGCGATGAAATCGCGAACGAAGAGGAGCCACATAGTCGTCGATTTGGGGGGGCGGTAGCGATAGCTGTTTCAGGCGACGAAGTGGAACGGCGAGCATCGCGTGGCCAAGGCGAAGCGTTCGCATGCTCGTGTGGATGGCTGCGTCAACGAGGCAGTGATGGCGTGCTCGTGATGTCTAGTCGATGGCGAAGGAGGATCGAGGCAGTGGGCTCGCGATGGGGCATTTCGACGAACACTGGACAATGTCATCGAGGGGTATCTCGTGGCAGCGACGACGAGGTCAGGGAACAATCGCGAGGCAGTTAGGTAAATTTTTGTTTTTACTGGAAATCATATTACATACTAATTTATAAATATATGTGTTTGTGATATATATGTATAAATACAAAAATAAATTCAAGTATGAATAGATATATATATATGTAGAATTTTATATGCAGAAATTTAAATCCAATTTTTATTCTCTAAAATAGTGAATATACCTATATATGATCTCGTGAAAATAAAATAGATAATAGATATATTATAAAGGTAGTTTTAAATTTAATAAAACTTATTTGATTTTTTATAGTAAAGATATAAAAGAAGATTTATAAATACGAAAAAAGATAAGGTTTGAAAGTACAGAGATTTTGAATATTGAAAATTTTTATAAAATGAAAAAAATTGACTAAGTTAATTCCTTTTGTTTAAGTAACTTATTTAAAATTCATATTAGCTACTAAAAATAATTTAAAGAAAGAGAACTTAGTTTTAAAATTTTAAATTGAAGATTAGATAAATTTATTAAAGGAGAAGTTGTTAATTAAAACTATCATAACGGAAAATTTATAGTTCAATTTAATTCAGATATTAATAGAATTATAAAATTGTTTATACCAGGTTAAAATCGAGAAAACAAAACTGAAATGGAAACGGATTGCAATTAAAAGCTAAGGTGGGATTTTCTCACTCGAAGGAAAATTTTGATTTGCAGATATTGTTTGATTTGTTTGAATGTGCTATTAGATATGATAGGATATATCTATATATAGCAGTATATACATATTGGCATATGTATATATTGGATTGATGATTTCCCGCCTCGTATAGCAGATGAGACCCTATTGCGCCGTTAGTAAGCGAATTTATAAAAAACCTATATACCGCGATAATTCCGTACTGGAGCGGAATTGGTATTGTGCTAACGTCTTTGGATGCAGGGAAACAGGTTGGAGGGATCCAACTGGACCCCTCAATATTGTTGTGAATTTATTTTATTGTGATATGATAATTCTGTGAATGATTATATTGATACGATCGATGATATTGATGATTGGGAATTGTTTGAAAATAAAAATTGGCCGAATGGATGTTTGATATCATTGGATTCCAAAAATATACGAAATTGGATTTTTGAAATCAAAAATAGGAATTTCTAAATGAATCAATTTTAGAAATTTAATAATTTTGAAGAAAGGAATTTTTAAAGTATAAAAAGTAAATTTTTATAACCTTATGGAATAAATTCCAGAATAAAGTGAAATTGCTAAATATAAGAATTTCATAAAACAGTGATTATAAATTTAAGAATTTAATTTAAATTTGGATTTTTAAATAGATTGAAAGAGACAAAGAAATTTATTCTCTTCAAAAGGAATTTATTTAAAATGAAATAAGTTGGAAGTCCAATTAGAAATTAAATATATGAATTGAAATAACTTGGGAAATCAATGTAAAAATGATTTCAAATTGAAGAATTCTTTTGAAAATAGAATATTGAATAAATTGGAAAGAATAAGGAAAATTATTTAGAAATGATAAGATTTTGGAAATCAATCTGTAATTGATGTAGTATTTGGAAATGACGTTAAAATGGGTTTATAAAAGGGTAAATTTTACAGTTGTAAAGTTTTAAAAGAATGATCTTTGTAAATAAATGAAATTATAAGTATTTAACTTATAATCTGGATTGTGGTATATAAATTGAATTGTGAATTGAATTGGTAAATAAAGAAGATTTATAAACTGAAGTTTTTATAAATAGAAATAGAATTTATAACCGTGTTTATAAATTCGAAATCAATTGAATTTGATAAATTTAATATAGAAGATTATCAAAGAAGATATATTCGCGATTTTGGATAGCGAATTTTTATTGAAATAAAAATGTGTGGAAAAGATTGAAATTGGGTTAAGTTAATTATATTCACGATTTTGGACAGTGAATATATTGTTAAGTAAAATAGATATGGTTTTGGGAAAGTGATATTTGAAATGAAGTTAAACATTTTAAAGATGTTTTAAATGTATTATGAATCGAAAGCATAGATTTCCGCAGTTCTTGTTGAAATAGACGTTTTCGAGAAATTTAAGGAAATGGTGGACTATAACACTATTGTTATAGTAAATGATTTCCGAAAGGAAATGTTTTGATGTAGTATTGGGATTTATGTATCTATCTAAATCCGAATCCCTATACTAGTGATTTCGAGTCGTCGTAACGATGTTTTACGCAACATTCGTTTTGACTCAAATAGATGTTGAAATTTATGATTTCCTTAAAGAATGAATATATACTTAATTTGATTTAAGTATATCGAATATTTTCTAAGTGTTGAAAATAAATGATTTGTGAATTACTTATTTTTAAATAAGTATGGAATGTTTTCCAATATGAAATGAACGTTTTTGAGATTTATCTTCTTAAAGATAAATCGAAATCGAATATTGAAAACGATTTGAAAATCGTATATCAGTAGATATTTTGAAAGATATAAATTCTCTATGGAATTTATAAAGGAAAGGGAAACTGTTTAGAAAAATAAACATTGATTTATTTTTAAGTGTGGAAATTTTATATCTAGTAAAGATATTTTTGAAGATAAATAATTTGGGAAAATTATTTGGAATCTGATGATGTTGCGCATCTTTATTGATAGTTAAATAACCGACTATCAATAATTACCTTTAGATAGGTATTTGTTGTGAATTGGATGAATTTGAATGCCACACATATTTTTGAATAATCGCTCACTATTCGGGTTAGCCGGGAAAGGACCATGGGGTCGTATAACCCATTCCGAATATGTGATACGTCGTATGAATTGCATTTGAAGACCGGTGTTGAAGACCGGATATTTTTGAAAACGGAAGGATTACCGTCGAGTTACTCTACATCGACTGATCTTCGATTTAGAGGTTTTATCACCCTTAGTGACGGGAAGTCCTGACGTGATTGAAAATTATCCGGAAATGCAAGGGCTTCGTGAGAAGTGCCTTCGGTTCTGTTCGATCCCGGAACAGACTTGTATGGATTGTGTGTCTGACGTTACAATTTGAGATATAAAGCTGATTTTTTTCAAATACATTTCTGTTGGTGGCGGAGAATTTATTCTCTTAGCTTAACACCCTTCTCTGAGACGTACGAGCTCAGAGGTTATGTAGTTGAAATTTATCAGCGATATATCCCAATTTGGTAACGTGGCATGCTGAGTGTTGCTGTGAAATGATCAGTGTTTGATCATTTGTGATATGATCATTTGTTTGATCTTATATCTTTGTGATCATAGGTTGATCATTTTGTTTGACCCGAAGCAGGGCTTTTTATAGAAAGCGTAGCTTTGTGGATGAGACTTCGTCGAGCCTCACAGCCCGGAAATGGTCGAAACAGGACGAATGCAGCAAGGTTCTAGGGAGTAGCGCCCCTTAGTGTATGTCATTCCTTCTGGATAAAGGTGGTATCATG
This sequence comes from Allium fistulosum, assembly GCA_030737815.1. NCBI lineage: Eukaryota > Viridiplantae > Streptophyta > Magnoliopsida > Asparagales > Amaryllidaceae > Allium > Allium fistulosum. Next base: position 413,120,361 of record CM060907.1, on the reverse strand, counting down.
GTATGGAGCCCAGATACTTAACCTCTGTGGTTACTGCATTATTATTATCTATGTGGTTTGTTGCGAATCGGGGATCCTCGGGAAGATCGGTGACGATCGGGGGATGGCATACGCGTGTCAGTAGTTACCTATTTTTGCAGAGGTAACCCGGCCTTGTGTTGGCAGAGATCCGGTTAGGTTCTCGGGTCGTCTATTCCAGGGACGTACCCATCGTGGATAGGAAGTTCCTTAGCCTGGCCATTTGTTGGAAATCCAAAGAAACAATACGATCTTGTACGGTTTTAGTTGTAGAACCTATCATTCACTTATGGTGGTCACCACTGTTTGGATGGTAGCTATAGTAGGCATAAGTGCGGAATGCCTATGCTGGCTAAGATTAATATTCTACTTTCGAAATGTTTTCTACACTATGCACTAATAATAATATCAAAAAGAATTTGATTTTCGCGTAGTAAGCATCTTTGACTATCATAAGAAGAAATCTCCTCCAAGTCTGCGTTTGCATTGTGTGTGTGGCGGGAGGTCTTATGGTAGTTTCATTTTCCAAAAGCATTTCGAATTGACTTAAAAATTATCTTGTTGTTTTTAAAAGATATAACTGTTTTACGATCTCACACCAGTCTTGCTATATTACAGCATGATAGGGGATTCTCGCTTCGCAGTTTGGTGGCGAACGGGAGACTCTTACCCCTACATGTCCCTGAGAGGGATGGGTTGGTTAGGCAGATGCCGTGACAGTCGAGAGGCTGGCCGTAAAAGCAAGTTTGGGGTACCATTGTCAGCCACGGTGGGGCCGGGATGGTTGAAAAGCCTACCGGTTGTGACCGCTTCTTTCGGGATGTGACAAAGTGGTATCAGAGCATATGGTTAAGCGACAACCCTGCTCTGTTGGGTGTTACTCATTAGAGATAGAGTCAGTAGTACTCTAGAATGAGTTGAGTGTAATAATAGATACGAGCGCGTATTTGTTAGTGAATATAAAAAAAAAAAAATGTTTTATATTGTGTTTGCTTATCCGTTGAGATGTTTGTGAATTTTGGTCGGTATGTGGGACGCCATATTATCGATAGGAATTTCTAAACACTTAAACGAGGCAAGACGACACAGTATTGTTTTAAATAGGGCGAATGAAATAATTTTGCCCAAAACTATTTTTGTATAGAAACGAATTGATTTTCTATGAATTATTATAGTATATGGTTGCATGGATGTTAGAAGTGATAATATTTATGTATTATCATTGAAATTAAATAAGAAATTGGAATTGTAACTCCAAAGTTAAGGAATAAAATTCAAAGACAAATGAAATTTGAGAATATAAATTATAAATGTGAATTGTAATTTAAAACGGAATTCCAGAAAAGTTTTTGGAAATGTTTTGAGAAGAATTTGAAATTTTTGAGATTTGGAAAGTTTAAATTCTTTTTGGAGTTGGAAATGAATTTCAAAGGATTTTGAAAAGTATTTTGAAAGATGAAAGCTCTAAACTCTTTTCGGTCGCTGGAAAATAACTTCGGTAATGACTGCAGCATTACTGATGTTCATTTTCGGGTTTCCAGAAGAGGAAATTGCTGCCAAATTGTTTTAAATGGAAGTGTTTGAAAAATTTGGATTTTTGTTTTAGGAAATTCAAAGGATAATTTGAATTATTTTCAAAAATGGTTTTGAAAAGGTTGATTCTGGAATCCTATTTAAAATATTTATTGGATTGCTAAATGAATTGATAACTTATACAAGTTGAATTTTGATAGAATAAATTTAACTTAAAGAATGAGGTTAAGTTAAAATAAATACAAGTAAATCAATTAAATGAAAGTGAGATTGAATGTTAAAATTCATTTTGAATTTGTAAGTGAATAAGACTGAATTGAATTTAGATTTGTGGAAAACAAAGTGAACTATTAAACTAAAAATTTGTAAGTGAAGCTAATTGAATGAAGTGAATGAGATTAAAACTGAATGTTAAACTTCTTTTGAATTTGGTAGTAAATGAAGTTGAAACCGAATTTGAATAAATAAATTGGAGTAGTAACAAATGAATTGGAATGAGAGTTCAAATTGAATGAAATTGAATATGTAACTTCAATAGCGAATTTAAAGAGAATATAAGAAGTATATATTGAAAATTTGAAATCGAGTTTGCAAAATGATTGAATGCTGTAACTAGATATCATGGCTAGTAGATATATAGATATAAAGGAATTGGAATTTTGATTTCAAAGATAAATTTGAATTGCTCGACAAAAGGTACGTATTTGAATTTTAATATGAGTTTTTGATGATTTCTCTCTAGCCGCTTGGCTTTTTCTTTTTCTTTTTGAAATCTGAGAGTCCGTAGGGACGTTTTGTAGTCGTGCCATATTAGCCGCGCAAAGGAGACGCTGGCGAAATTTTTTGAAAATTCCGAGTGTTAGAAAATTTTTGAGAAATTTTGGAAGTTTAAATTTGAAATTAAACTCGAATTTGAATTTTGAAGTAAAACAATGTTGTTTTGAACTATAATTGAAGTTGGAAAACGAGTTGAGTTAATAACGAATCTTTAGTAGAAAGATTTGTTTTGATGAATTGATAAAACTATTGAATGTTGAAAAATAGTAGACGAGTTAAGGACCATTTTTCCTAACTTGTAATTTCGAGGACGAAATTCTTTTAAGGGGGGAAGTCTGTAACGACCCGGAATTTTGACCAAATTAAATTGAGGATATTTAATTTATTTTAAATATTTGAACGACGATTTAATTTGAATCCCCGATTTCCATTTGAATTTGGCGATTAAATGGTATAATTTAATCTATTGAAGTTGAATAAAAATTTGAATCTTCAATTATAAGCTGAAGAAAAATATTCCAAAAGCTTTTAAAATTCATAATTATAAAACTGAAGATAATGGAACTCTCAGAATCGAATTTAGAAGTGATTCGTTCAGTTTGGAATTTAACGGTTTGAACCGATAATTAAAAATAGTCATTTTTCAAACAGTCTCGGAATTCGACGAAACCAGTTCCATTGGGTCCGTAATATTGAATTATTGTCGGATTTCTAATTTCGTATTTTTCGAAGATGATACGTGACCATACGGTGAGAAAATGCATTGAAATGTAAACTGATTCGATTTAAATTTAAATTTTAAATTTGTCAACGTCAACACTTTTCCTCCTTCAAACACGCGCCTGGAATCACGCCTAAAGTTTCGCCATTTCCTTCTGTTTTAATCACGTCTGCTCCCTTCCTTTCTCCATACTTCAGTTCAAATCAAACGAAGCAATCTTCGTCCCCCCTCTTTAAATCAGAAACAAAAGAAAAAAATGGCCGAAGCCAATTCAAACAAACAAAAAAAAAATCACGAACGTCCAAAACATCGTCCCCAATTCTCTCGTGCAAAAGAAATTAAAAACGAAAGTGTCTCGTTTTCAAAATCTAAGGAAATCAAATAGGGGGATGAAGGCGATCGCGAGTTCGTCTTCGCGATGGGTTCGAGCTGGGTTGAAATGAAATCGAATGGCAGGGAGGCGCGCGTCGTTCTGGGGATTGTGAGATGGAGGTAGCGGCGGCGTCGACATCAGCTAGGGCTCGAGTTTACGACTGGCAAATCGATGGATCGGGGAGTCGCGATGAAATCGCGAACGAAGAGGAGCCACATAGTCGTCGATTTGGGGGGGCGGTAGCGATAGCTGTTTCAGGCGACGAAGTGGAACGGCGAGCATCGCGTGGCCAAGGCGAAGCGTTCGCATGCTCGTGTGGATGGCTGCGTCAACGAGGCAGTGATGGCGTGCTCGTGATGTCTAGTCGATGGCGAAGGAGGATCGAGGCAGTGGGCTCGCGATGGGGCATTTCGACGAACACTGGACAATGTCATCGAGGGGTATCTCGTGGCAGCGACGACGAGGTCAGGGAACAATCGCGAGGCAGTTAGGTAAATTTTTGTTTTTACTGGAAATCATATTACATACTAATTTATAAATATATGTGTTTGTGATATATATGTATAAATACAAAAATAAATTCAAGTATGAATAGATATATATATATATGTAGAATTTTATATGCAGAAATTTAAATCCAATTTTTATTCTCTAAAATAGTGAATATACCTATATATGATCTCGTGAAAATAAAATAGATAATAGATATATTATAAAGGTAGTTTTAAATTTAATAAAACTTATTTGATTTTTTATAGTAAAGATATAAAAGAAGATTTATAAATACGAAAAAAGATAAGGTTTGAAAGTACAGAGATTTTGAATATTGAAAATTTTTATAAAATGAAAAAAATTGACTAAGTTAATTCCTTTTGTTTAAGTAACTTATTTAAAATTCATATTAGCTACTAAAAATAATTTAAAGAAAGAGAACTTAGTTTTAAAATTTTAAATTGAAGATTAGATAAATTTATTAAAGGAGAAGTTGTTAATTAAAACTATCATAACGGAAAATTTATAGTTCAATTTAATTCAGATATTAATAGAATTATAAAATTGTTTATACCAGGTTAAAATCGAGAAAACAAAACTGAAATGGAAACGGATTGCAATTAAAAGCTAAGGTGAGATTTTCTCACTCGAAGGAAAATTTTGATTTGCAGATATTGTTTGATTTGTTTGAATGTGCTATTAGATATGATAGGATATATCTATATATATAGCAGTATATACATATTGGCATATGTATATATTGGATTGATGATTTCCCGCCTCGTATAGCGGATGAGACCCTATTGCGCCGTTAGTAAGCGAATTTATAAAAAACCTATATACCGCGATAATTCCGTACTGGAGCGGAATTGGTATTGTGCTAACGTCTTTGGATGCAGGGAAACAGGTTGGAGGGATCCAACTGGACCCCTCAATATTGTTGTGAATTTATTTTATTGTGATATGATAATTCTGTGAATGATTATATTGATACGATCGATGATATTGATGATTGGGAATTGTTTGAAAATAAAAATTGGCCGAATGGATGTTTGATATCATTGGATTCCAAAAATATACGAAATTGGATTTTTGAAATCAAAAATAGGAATTTCTAAATGAATCAATTTTAGAAATTTAATAATTTTGAAGAAAGGAATTTTTAAAGTATAAAAAGTAAATTTTTATAACCTTATGGAATAAATTCCAGAATAAAGTGAAATTGCTAAATATAAGAATTTCATAAAACAGTGATTATAAATTTAAGAATTTAATTTAAATTTGGATTTTTAAATAGATTGAAAGAGACAAAGAAATTTATTCTCTTCAAAAGGAATTTATTTAAAATGAAATAAGTTGGAAGTCCAATTAGAAATTAAATATATGAATTGAAATAACTTGGGAAATCAATGTAAAAATGATTTCAAATTGAAGAATTCTTTTGAAAATAGAATATTGAATAAATTGGAAAGAATAAGGAAAATTATTTAGAAATGATAAGATTTTGGAAATCAATCTGTAATTGATGTAGTATTTGGAAATGACGTTAAAATGGGTTTATAAAAGGGTAAATTTTACAGTTGTAAAGTTTTAAAAGAATGATCTTTGTAAATAAATGAAATTATAAGTATTTAACTTATAATTTGGATTGTGGTATATAAATTGAATTGTGAATTAAATTGGTAAATAAAGAAGATTTATAAACTGAAGTTTTTATAAATAGAAATAGAATTTATAACCGTGTTTATAAATTCGAAATCAATTGAATTTGATAAATTTAATATAGAAGATTATCAAAGAAGATATATTCGCGATTTTGGATAGCGAATTTTTATTGAAATAAAAATGTGTGGAAAAGATTGAAATTGGGTTAAGTAAATTATATTCACGATTTTGGACAGTGAATATATTGTTAAGTAAAATAGATATGGTTTTGGGAAAGTGATATTTGAAATGAAGTTAAACATTTTAAAGATGTTTTAAATGTATTATGAATCGAAAGCATAGATTTCCGCAGTTCTTGTTGAAATAGACGTTTTCGAGAAATTTAAGGAAATGGTGGACTATAACACTATTGTTATAGTAAATGATTTCCGAAAGGAAATGTTATGATGTAGTATTGGGATTTATGTATCTATCTAAATCCGAATCCCTATACTAGTGATTTCGAGTCGTCGTAACGATGTTTTACGCAACATTCGTTTTGACTCAAATAGATGTTGAAATTTATGATTTCCTTAAAGAATGAATATATACTTAATTTGATTTAAGTATATCGAATATTTTCTAAGTGTTGAAAATAAATGATTTGTGAATTACTTATTTTTAAATAAGTATGGAATGTTTTCCAATATGAAATGAACGTTTTTGAGATTTATCTTCTTAAAGATAAATCGAAATCGAATATTGAAAACGATTTGAAAATCGTATATCAGTAGATATTTTGAAAGATATAAATTCTCTATGGAATTTATAAAGGAAAGGGAAACTGTTTAGAAAAATAAACATTGATTTATTTTTAAGTGTGGAAATTTTATATCTAGTAAAGATATTTTTGAAGATAAATAATTTGGGAAAATTATTTGGAATCTGATGATGTTGCGCATCTTTATTGATAGTTAAATAACCGACTATCAATAATTACCTTTAGATAGGTATTTGTTGTGAATTGGATGAATTTGAATGCCACGCATATTTTTGAATAATCGCTCACTATTCGGGTTAGCCGGGAAAGGACCATGGGGTCGTATAACCCATTCCGAATATGTGATACGTCGTATGAATTGCATTTGAAGACCGGTGTTGAAGACCGGATATTTTTGAAAACGGAAGGATTACCGTCGAGTTACTCTACATCGACTGATCTTCGATTTAGAGGTTTTATCACCCTTAGTGACGGGAAGTCCTGACGTGATTGAAAATTATCCGGAAATGCAAGGGCTTCGTGAGAAGTGCCTTCGGTTCTGTTCGATCCCGGAACAGACTTGTATGGATTGTGTGTCTGACGTTACAATTTGAGATATAAAGCTGATTTTTTTCAAATACATTTCTGTTGGTGGCGGAGAATTTATTCTCTTAGCTTAACACCCTTCTCTGAGACGTACGAGCTCAGAGGTTATGTAGTTGAAATTTATCAGCGATATATCCCAATTTGGTAACGTGGCATGCTGAGTGTTGCTGTGAAATGATCAGTGTTTGATCATTTGTGATATGATCATTTGTTTGATCTTATATCTTTGTGATCATAGGTTGATCATTTTGTTTGACCCGAAGCAGGGCTTTTTATAGAAAGCGTAGCTTTGTGGACGAGACTTCATCGAGCCTCACACCCCGAAAATGGTCGAAACAGGACGAATGCAGCAAGGTTCTAGGGAGTAGCGCCCCTTAGTGTATGTCATTCCTTCTGGATAAAGGTGGTATCATGGTATGGAGCCCAGATACTTAACCTCTGTGGTTACTGCATTATTATTATCTATGTGGTTTGTTGCGAATCGGGGATCCTCGGGAAGATCGGTGACGATCGGGGGATGGCATACGCGTGTCAGTAGTTACCTATTTTTGCAGAGGTAACCCGGCCTTGTGTTGGCAGAGATCCGGTTAGGTTCTCGGGTCGTCTATTCCAGGGACGTACCCATCGTGGATAGGAAGTTCCTTAGCCTGGCCATTTGTTGGAAATCCAAAGAAACAATACGATCTTGTACGGTTTTAGTTGTAGAACCTATCATTCACTTATGGTGGTCACCACTGTTTGGATGGTAGCTATAGTAGGCATAAGTGCGGAATGCCTATGCTGGCTAAGATTAATATTCTACTTTCGAAATGTTTTCTACACTATGCACTAATAATAATATCAAAAAGAATTTGATTTTCGCGTAGTAAGCATCTTTGACTATCATAAGAAGAAATCTCCTCCAAGTCTGCGTTTGCATTGTGTGTGTGGCGGGAGGTCTTATGGTAGTTTCATTTTCCAAAAGCATTTCGAATTGACTTAAAAATTATCTTGTTGTTTTTAAAAGATATAACTGTTTTACGATCTCACACCAGTCACCATGACTGACTCGGAGTTTATTGTTTCCCTTCTAAACTCTGGGTGCCCACCAATTTCCACACGGGCAGTCTAGAGTTAGATTATCAGGATATTCTGGATATTCTGGAGCTTGGAGATAAGCTGGATGACGAGACGTAGTATTTGTATCTGATAGTATTTATTCCGCTGTGTATTCTGTATGAGGACAAGTTATATAACTGTCCATTGTTGTATATTGACTCTGATGATTGATGTATGTATAAAATGATATAGTTCTTTGTTTTAAAGACTAGTAATTATCTATTGTATATTATTCCGCTGCGATGTGTAAGATTCTGATATTGTTCTATTTCTGTTGCTGTTCTGTTGTTCTTCTTCTTTCTTTCTTCTCTTTTTCTTCTATCTTCTTCTTCTACTTTTTCTTTTTCTTAAAACCCTCACTATTGGAGTTTCCGGCACTCGATTGTTCGGCAGTCAATAAAGTGAGTATCGATGTCGAATTTTCGAAAGTCGAAAATTTCGGTATGTGACATTTTTATTCCCACAAGCATATACAAGACCGTAGTTTCCCCAAAACCGGAAGTCACCAGAGGGCAATCCATATACTCAAGGTACAAAACAAATTCGTAGTGGTCGCGCATAAATGGAATACAAGTATGACAAGGCACATGAGGCTATACCCAAGGTAGTGATACTACCGTTCGCCTGATCCGGGCTGGTGAGAACGCAACGCCGCAGCGCCCGCAACACCGTGAGACAACACTCCCAAAATCAAGGGTGCACCAATCGACAATAAGTATAAGTAGTTCGAAGAAGTGTGTCCACTTGAGGTATCAATCCTCCATTGGCCCGGCACAGCTCCTGTTTTAGTCATTTCCAATTTGACACAAGTGTCAAGGTTATCCATTATCGTTCTCTTTCTTCAGTCAGCACGAACATCATTCCAACCACTTCATTCTGGATCATCACTCCGCGTGTAGTTATTAAAGTGGTTTCCGGTTTAGATAGAGAGTATATCCATAACCGAATTCCGGTCTCTTTAATAACTTTCGTAATTATTACACCGATTGGTCGTTTATATATTTCAAAAACCAAATCAATTTCAATTTCATTTTCAATTCGTAAACCAACATTTCATTTGTCTTTCAAAACCGATTTCCAAAATTTACGTTTCAACTACCAAATTCATTTCAAAATCCTATAATTCAAATTCAATTTCTATTCAAACAATCCAAATATTAACTCAAGTTCGAATATAAGTTTCATTTCGAAAACATTTAAATTAATTTAATTTAACATTTAAATCAATTTAAATTCATTTATCAATTTCATTCAATATCGTTAAATTAATTTATCATTCAAAACAATTTCTATTAAACTTCCAATTCATTAAATCCATTATTTAAATTCAACTTCATTATATCAAAACTTACAAATTTAATTAAATTAAATTCATCAAATCAAATTCTTTAAATTTCAAGTCTTACATTAATTTCAATAAATCTCATTTTATTTCTTATTAAAGAAATTCAATTTCACTTATTTACTTTCTTAAATAATTTTTCCAAAACTTACTTAATAAAGAAATTCAATTTCAATTATTTACGAAATAAACTTCACTTATTCAAAGGTTCAATTTCTCTTATCAAAGAATTCAATTCAATTTAATCATTAAATAATTCAATCTTATTTAATTATTAAATAATTCATAACCTAATTATTAAATAATTTCAAAGTTTAATAATTTTGAACATAATTACAATTTCAAACTTAATTCTTAAATCATTCCAAAGTTTAATAATTTCAAACTTAATTCAATAATTTCTCAAATTAAACAACATTCTTCCATCAATTACTTTATTAATATTTCATTTCAGAATATTAAATATTCACATTTAAATTTCATTAAGATTCAATTTCCAACCTCGTTTCAAAACCATATTTTTATTCAAATAAAATCTTCGTTTTATTTTTAAATCAAATTATTGACCAATCGGGTTTTATTTAATTTTCTTTCCTAGGTCAAAGTTCAATTTTGGGTATTTATCATTTCAACCCGATTCCAATTCAATTCAAATCAAAGCATAGTAAAGGGAACTTGCAGTGTGATAACTGGGATGGTGTCAAAGTAAATAAACAAGCAATAACAACAAACAATAACAATCCAATAATCAATCTAAATAATCCCGAAATAACCGTATTAATTCGCATTGTTATTTGTACGAATTAATATAATTATTTCTAGAATCTACACTATCATTTCATGTAGATTAAAGATTATTACATTACGGTTTTTCACTTGTCATTCGATTTCAATTTTATCCATCATCAATTTAACAACATACATTCAGTGGTTCAAAATGTAATTAAACAAATCCTACGTGTCAATAAATTCAACAATTAAAGGGGTCATATTATACAAATGTCAGTTAAACAAATTTAACATTTAATTATCCTATATCAAGTTCAATTTCATACCATTTATCATTTTAACATTTACAATTTAACGTCCAATATAAACATCAACAATCAATCAATTATCAGCCAAACTGTATTATCATCGCATAAATAATTAACAGATAATAGTGTCAGATGTCATAGGTGAACTGATACAGGTAATAGCATATATAACAGTGTAATTAACTAACAGCAGCATATTTCAATTGTCGTTTCAATTGAAATCAAATCTAATAAATAAAAGAACGTTAATCGTGAGTGAGTGCTCACCTTTCAAGGCTAGAGAATACAGAAGAAGACACGGATACGCCCACTGATACGGATACTGAAATTGAATTTCGAATCCAAGCAAATCAAAATCAGTACGAATTCAACGATCATAGCTGATTGGCACGAACGTATGAAACGGATCAGATCAGAACTGGAACGATGAAGATAACCGGTATAAGCGAACTTATATAACCACCTATATCTATATATATACATATGAAATTTATATTCTAAATTCAAACACCACAAATTTAATTTACATGCGTTTCAAACATATAAATAGATAAATCATGATTACATTCATTAAAATCAAACATACACTTCAATAATATGTATTTGTCTAAATTAGATAGTAAATCTCAAAACGTACTATATCCATATAAAATTGAAAACCAAGTTCTCATATATATAAACAAAGTATATACATATTATATGCTAACTTTCAAAACAGAAATATGTGAACGTGCCAAACATATAACTATAGACCTTGCAAAACCAATTATATATATCTATATGCAGTCTTGGATAACTTGTAAAATAGGGTAATTATTACTATAAATAAATATATATGTACTTAAAACATAGCTTTCGTATAAATACATATTAAACATATACTAATTTTAAAATACAAAATACACACATGCAAAATATGTATATTTATTGAGAATAGTATTATACGTAATTCAATTACCAAATAAATCAAATATCTTCAACAATTTATCCAACACATATACGTACGTATATATAAGTATCATGTTTGTACTTAAAATGATATTAATTTACATATACACATATAACATATGAATCCAAACCAACATATAGAAACTGATATGGTTATCTAACTGTTGCTATATTGTAATTATTGGATAATTCATTTCCTTACTTCAATTACAATGTTTTATTTGTTTTGTTTACATTTACTCTGCTATATGCTCGGATGTATATGTACTCATCCCAATGACTATTTATAACAGAACATGTCTTATAAACTGGAAGCGGTAGAAGAAAATATAACCAAAACCTAACTTACTTATACAACTAACAGTATAGCAATGCTTCTAATGTACAATGCAAACCAAAGATTTAATATAACACACACGTTTAAAACACATACAGAACTCCAAAGTATATATTTTTATAATATACAAAACAAAGAAACAAAATTGTTCTTTTACTGTTTATCACAAATATTATACATAATAAAATACATAATAAATTAGAAATCACATATAATATAACTTACAAAGTATATAGAATGTAGGCTTATATGCAGACTCCACATATATAACTAAAAAATGTAACTTTAGACAAACTCATATATCTTTACCTAAAGTAGAATACTGGCAACAAACAGGGTGAGTGGCGCGCGGAGGAGGGAGTAGAAGTAGGCTGGCGAAGTAGCAGAGGTCCGGTCGGTGAAGGTGTTATCTCGAGATTTGGTCGTGGCACTAACGGATCGAAGGGCTGCCGAGGTCGGGAAGATTAGGAGGAGATGAGCAGCGATGGCAAATGATGGTTATGATGAAGGTGGGGTTTCGGGGTCTCCGCTGAGTGGGATGACATGGCAGGGGCGGTTGTCGGCCGATGGTGGCAGTGAGATGGTTTGGTGGCTGCAAATGGGAGGTTCGGCTATTGAATAGGAGGAGCCTACATGGCGGGTGAAGCTCCGATGGCGGACGCACGCTAGGGGAGGTTCGGTGGCAGGCTAATGATTATGCGGAAGGAGGACGCGTGGTGTTCGTTGGTGATGGAGTCTCGGGTTGAAGAAGGCATGAGGAAAAATCATGGTAGCAGCTCGATGGGTGGCCAAGAATATGAGGAAGTGGAGAGACGTACAGGTTGAAGAAAGGGAGCATGCTTCAATATTAAATTTTTATACTTGCAGAACAAAGTGAAAAGGCTAAAGCGAGCCAAAACAATATAGGGAACCGGTTGGAATGCTAATAGCCAAAGAATAACAAAAGTCAGAAGTTAAGTTTTTAGCAAATAATAGTGACTGATGGCTATTGGTTAATATTTGGGATATGAAACAGATGTCTCTTTGTTTTTCGAACGGTAGACAATGAAAGGACACTGGAAACTTAAAAGACCCAAATGCGGAACCGGTACGGACGATCGTTTTACCGATTTTGTCGCGTATCAGATTCTGAAATTAACAAACGAATATTCCGCAGTGATCAGTAAGACGAGACGATCAAAACGGTATATAGAAATCAGTGATACGAACATCCGATAAAAATCGATATCGGTACCAGAATACTGCTATTTTGCAGAAAATAAGAACGACGGAGCCAAAGATGTCCGAATTTGGAAAAACGACAAACTGAAATCTTGCTCAGAAGATGGTTTAGAATTTTTCTATGTAAAAATATTTAGGTTTTAAAAACGTTTTATTTTCAACGCTTTTTTTTTTAACTGATTGAATTGAAGTGAATTTACGCGCGAAATAAATTTCCATATTTTCGGACGAAAATTTACCAGTTGCTATGTTTAACTAGACGTATTCCAAATATCAAATTTATATTTCAAAATTTTATCTTTTAAAATTTCACAAAATTTCAACTAATTACGTTATTAAAACAGTTGAAATTTACGGATCGTTACACTCTCCCCCACTCAAAACTTTTCGTCCCCGAAAAGGAACGAGGTAGGAGAATAGAAACAACCAGAAAGAAAACAGATTTTACATACAAAATAAACAATTGGTTTAAACCGTATAAATTTCAATTTACCTTAATTAACACTCAATATTTGATTTAAAATTCAGGATATTTCAATAAGTTGATTTAATTTCAAATTATTAATATTTGATACCAAAAGATTTCTTCAAAACAAAATTTTATTTTATTTATCTCATTTATTCATTGTTTTATTATCCAATTATCCTTTATTAACAATTTCTAAAATCATAAACTTGAATAGTCTTTTATTTTAATCATATTTTATTCAACAATAAAAATTCTTCTTTATTCCAAATTATTGTTAAATTTATTCTACCTAACATATCTAACCACATATTTTTAACCCATATAAATTAATTTAAATCATAAAAGTTCCGATTTAAATTAATTTGCATCTATTAATTTCTTTTAAATTCAAGGTATTTTCATATGTCGATCAAATTTCAATTTATTAATTCTTTCAAAACAAATTTATTTCATTATTATCTGAATTTTACTTATTATCATATCTAACTTTATTAACATCTTTATAATCAAAATTTAGTGTATAACATTTATTATAAACACTCAAATTTTATTTATAAATTCAATTTATCTTATATATTATCCAATTACATATTTAACTTCTGAATGATTTAGGTAAGTTGTATTAGAATGCAGTTGAACAATATACAAATAAAAATTTCCCAATTCAATTATTCAAGTTTAAATATTTATTCCAAATTTTGGTTTTATTTATAATTAAAATCATCTTTTAACAAAATTTAAGAATTAGATTTCCGATTAACTTTAAACAATTTAGAGATATATACAATATATTTATATCAAATCAAATTAAATTTTAAAATAAGATACCTATATATATGTAAATCGAAATATACTGAAGAAATTCAAATCAAAATATATTTTTCTCAAACAAAACCGTAGCAAAGCTACAGAATGGTTTCTCCACTTCGAAACTCGAAAATGAACGTCGATGATGCGGCCGCCATCACCGAAATTATTTTCCAGCGACAAAGAGGAGAGCACTCATTTCAACGTTTTTAAAAATTCTTTGAAAACGATTTATATTCGAAGATATTTTCAAAAATATATACTTAAAATTTTAAAATCAAAGTTCGAAAACACCGGAAAACTAAATTCTCAATTTCTGAATTAAATTCATTTCAAATTCCAAATCAATTTATAAATCGTATTTATAAATTTATTTAGAACAATAAATGATAATCAAATATTATCATTTCAACAACAATTTAATTAACTAATTAAATTCCAGAAAATTTTAACTTATATTTTACAATAAAATCAACAAATTTATTCCATTTACCAAATTTGAAAATAATATTGTGTCAGTTTGCTCTGTTCAAGTGTTTTGGAAATTCTATCGATAGCGCTGATCAGACGAATCGATCGAAAACCCAAATCAACATCAACAACTCAAACAACACAATATATTTACATTTTAATATTAATTTACAAATATACTTCCTCGCTCGACTATACAAGAATGAATTTCAAAGCGAGGATAGAGATTCAAATTTGACAGACTCAAATCCAAGAGAATTTTGATTCGAAAATAAGTTTGAAACAGAAGATAAGATAATTCAATTACCACAATCGGGAGATGGATGAGTTTATTAAATTTTCGGGCAACCTTAACCGGGTCGTCCGTGACTTCAAGAATAAGATCGATGCAGAATTTCAAGGCAAATCTACATTCAATCTCAAGAATAGAATTCAGGTATAGCAGGAGATAAATAGCATCGTAAACCGAGGATACAGAAATCTCCGGTAAATCAATGCCTATTGTAAAGGAGTTTTGCTCCTTTACGAATCATTCGAAGGTTGGCGAGACCGCCGACCAATTATAGATATCATTCAAAATGGAGTTATGGGGTGCTCCAAAATTGAAAGAAGACGAATAGTGAGGGACACGAATGAATTTCGGAACCGAGGAGAACGTTCCAAACATTCAAAGGAATTGGGTCAAATGAAGAGATTGAAACTCGAATGAGAGTGATTCTGTAAATACATTTACCCTATATGTTGAGTTTTGCCTAGAGCTACCAGAGCTCTGATACCAACTGTAACGACCCGGAATTTTGGACCATTCGCATCCATTATAAGTGTATAGGTAGACACTCATGCCGGAGTTGAATTGCTCAAAATATCGCGTTGTTAATTTAAATTGGCAAAACTGAACATATACAGTAAATAAATATAATCTCAGATCACAGACACAGAGTAATAAATGCAGCGGAATTAAAAGAGATAGTAGTTCATGAAGCTACTATATGAATATATAAAATACATCAGAGTTTACAACAGAAGAGTAAAACGATACATCAGATACGAATCAGAATACATCACTGGAGTCATCGAATACTGAAAGCAGAATAGATGGCCGGATCTTCAAGCAAAGCTCCAACTTCAAAAAGTGAGTCTCGGATACTGGTACACTCAGTCTGACCCGAGCGTAAAGCAAAAACACAAGACACTCGAGTCAGGATTAACATTCTTATATTAATAAATCCAACTCAAGTGAAATAGCAATTGAAATACAAGTAACTCGAAGGATGTTTGGAATAACCATCCTTTAAGGATCCGTTAAACTATCTACTATGTAGTAGTGTACGATAAGTAGATAATGTCTATCAGTAATATAAAGATATCAAAATAGCGTTAAGTCATGGCCCATTCCACCCTTAACACATTTTTATTCCCACAAGCATATACAAGACCGTAGTTTCCCCAAAACCGGAAGTCACCAGAGGGCAATCCATATACTCAAGGTACAAAACAAATTCGTAGTGGTCGCGCATAAATGGAATACAAGTATGACAAGGCACATGAGGCTATACCCAAGGTAGTGATACTACCGTTCGCCTGATCCGGGCTGGTGAGAACGCAACGCCGCAGCGCCCGCAACACCGTGAGACAACACTCCCAAAATCAAGGGTGCACCAATCGACAATAAGTATAAGTAGTTCGAAGAAGTGTGTCCACTTGAGGTATCAATCCTCCATTGGCCCGGCACAGCTCCTGTTTTAGTCATTTCCAATTTGACACAAGTGTCAAGGTTATCCATTATCGTTCTCTTTCTTCAGTCAGCACGAACATCATTCCAACCACTTCATTCTGGATCATCACTCCGCGTGTAGTTATTAAAGTGGTTTCCGGTTTAGATAGAGAGTATATCCATAACCGAATTCCGGTCTCTTTAATAACTTTCGTAATTATTACACCGATTGGTCGTTTATATATTTCAAAAACCAAATAAATTTCAATTTCATTTTCAATTCGTAAACCAACATTTCATTTGTCTTTCAAAACCGATTTCCAAAATTTACGTTTCAACTACCAAATTCATTTCAAAATCCTATAATTCAAATTCAATTTCTATTTAAACAATCCAAATATTAACTCAAGTTCGAATATAAGTTTCATTTCGAAAACATTTAAATTAATTTAATTTAACATTTAAATCAATTTAAATTCATTTATCAATTTCATTCAATATCGTTAAATTAATTTATCATTCAAAACAATTTCTATTAAACTTCCAATTCATTAAATCCATTATTTAAATCCAACTTCATTATATCAAACTTACAAATTTAATTAAATTAAATTCATCAAATCAAATTCTTTAAATTTCAAGTCTTACATTAATTTCAATAAATCTCATTTTATTTCTTATTAAAGAAATTCAATTTCACTTATTTACTTTCTTAAATAATTTTTCCAAAACTTACTTAATAAAGAAATTCAATTTCAATTATTTACGAAATAAACTTCACTTATTCAAAGGTTCAATTTCTCTTATCAAAGAATTCAATTCAATTTAATCATTAAATAATTCAATCTTATTTAATTATTAAATAATTCATAACCTAATTATTAAATAATTTCAAAGTTTAATAATTTTGAACATAATTACAATTTCAAACTTAATTTTTAAATCATTCCAAAGTTTAATAATTTCAAACTTAATTCAATAATTTCTCAAATTAAACAACATTCTTCCATCAATTACTTTATTAATATTTCATTTCAGAATATTAAATATTCACATTTAAATTTCATTAAGATTCAATTTCCAACCTCGTTTCAAAACCATATTTTTATTCAAATAAAATCTTCGTTTTATTTTTAAATCAAATTATTGACCAATCGGGTTTTATTTAATTTTCTTTCCTAGGTCAAAGTTCAATTTTGGGTATTTATCATTTCAACCCGATTCCAATTCAATTCAAATCAAAGCATAGTAAAGGGAACTTGCAGTGTGATAACTGGGATGGTGTCAAAGTAAATAAACAAGCAATAACAACAAACAATAACAATCCAATAATCAATCTAAATAATCCCGAAATAACCGTATTAATTCGCATTGTTATTTGTACGAATTAATATAATTATTTCTAGAATCTACACTATCATTTCATGTAGATTAAAGATTATTACATTACGGTTTTTCACTTGTCATTCGATTTCAATTTTATCTATCATCAATTTAACAACATACATTCAGTGGTTCAAAATGTAATTAAACAAATCCTACGTGTCAATAAATTCAACAATTAAAGGGGTCATATTATACAAATGTCAGTTAAACAAATTTAACATTTAATTATCCTATATCAAGTTCAATTTCATACCATTTATCATTTTAACATTTACAATTTAACGTCCAATATAAACATCAACAATCAATCAATTATCAGCCAAACTGTATTATCATCGCATAAATAATTAATAGATAATAGTGTCAGATGTCATAGGTGAACTGATACAGGTAATAGCATATATAACAGTGTAATTAACTAACAGCAGCATATTTCAATTGTCGTTTCAATTGAAATCAAATCTAATAAATAAAAGAACGTTAATCGTGAGTGAGTGCTCACCTTTCAAGGCAAGAGAATACAGAAGAAGACACGGATACGCCCACTGATACGGATACTGAAATTGAATTTCGAATCCAAGCAAATCAAAATCAGTACGAATTCAACGATCATAGCTGATTGGCACGAACGTATGAAACGGATCAGATCAGAACTGGAACGATGAAGATAACCGGTATAAGCGAACTTATATAACCACCTATATCTATATATATACATATGAAATTTATATTCTAAATTCAAACACCACAAATTTAATTTACATGCGTTTCAAACATATAAATAGATAAATCATGATTACATTCATTAAAATCAAACATACACTTCAATAATATGTATTTGTCTAAATTAGATAGTAAATCTCAAAACGTACTATATCCATATAAAATTGAAAACCAAGTTCTCATATATATAAACAAAGTATATACATATTATATGCTAACTTTCAAAACAGAAATATGTGAACGTGCCAAACATATAACTATAGACCTTGCAAAACCAATTATATATATCTATATGCAGTCTTGGATAACTTGTAAAATAGGGTAATTATTACTATAAATAAATATATATGTACTTAAAACATAGCTTTCGTATAAATACATATTAAACATATACTAATTTTAAAATACAAAATACACACATGCAAAATATGTATATTTATTGAGAATAGTATTATACGTAATTCAATTACCAAATAAATCAAATATCTTCAACAATTTATCCAACACATATACGTACGTATATATAAGTATCATGTTTGTACTTAAAATGATATTAATTTACATATACACATATAACATATGAATCCAAACCAACATATAGAAACTGATATGGTTATCTAACTGTTGCTATATTGTAATTATTGGATAATTCATTTCCTTACTTCAATTACAATGTTTTATTTGTTTTGTTTACATTTACTCTGCTATATGCTCGGATGTATATGTACTCATCCCAATGACTATTTATAACAGAACATGTCTTATAAACTGGAAGCGGTAGAAGAAAATATAACCAAAACCTAACTTACTTATACAACTAACAGTATAGCAATGCTTCTAATGTACAATGCAAACCAAAGATTTAATATAACACACACGTTTAAAACACATACAGAACTCCAAAGTATATATTTTTATAATATACAAAACAAAGAAACAAAATTGTTCTTTTACTGTTTATCACAAATATTATACATAATAAAATACATAATAAATTAGAAATCACATATAATATAACTTACAAAGTATATAGAATGTAGGCTTATATGCAGACTCCACATATATAACTAAAAAATGTAACTTTAGACAAACTCATATATCTTTACCTAAAGTAGAATACTGGCAACAAACAGGGTGAGTGGCGCGCGGAGGAGGGAGTAGAAGTAGGCTGGCGAAGTAGCAGAGGTCCGGTCGGTGAAGGTGTTATCTCGAGATTTGGTCGTTGCACTAACGGATCGAAGGGCTGCCGAGGTCGGGAAGATTAGGAGGAGATGAGCAGCGATGGCAAATGATGGTTATGATGAAGGTGGGGTTTCGGGGTCTCCGCTGAGTGGGATGACATGGCAGGGGCGGTTGTCGGCCGATGGTGGCAGTGAGATGGTTTGGTGGCTGCAAATGGGAGGTTCGGCTATTGAATAGGAGGAGCCTACATGGCGGGTGAAGCTCCGATGGCGGACGCACGCTAGGGGAGGTTCGGTGGCAGGCTAATGATTATGCGGAAGGAGGACGCGTGGTGTTCGTTGGTGATGGAGTCTCGGGTTGAAGAAGGCATGAGGAAAAATCATGGTAGCAGCTCGATGGGTGGCCAAGAATATGAGGAAGTGGAGAGACGTACAGGTTGAAGAAAGGGAGCATGCTTCAATATTAAATTTTTATACTTGCAGAACAAAGTGAAAAGGCTAAAGCGAGCCAAAACAATATAGGGAACCGGTTGGAATGCTAATAGCCAAAGAATAACAAAAGTCAGAAGTTAAGTTTTTAGCAAATAATAGTGACTGATGGCTATTGGTTAATATTTGGGATATGAAACAGATGTCTCTTTGTTTTTCGAACGGTAGACAATGAAAGGACACTGGAAACTTAAAAGACCCAAATGCGGAACCGGTACGGACGATCGTTTTACCGATTTTGTCACGTATCAGATTCTGAAATTAACAAACGAATATTCCGCAGTGATCAGTAAGACGAGACGATCAAAACGGTATATAGAAATCAGTGATACGAACATCCGATAAAAATCGATATCGGTACCAGAATACTGCTATTTTGCAGAAAATAAGAACGACGGAGCCAAAGATGTCCGAATTTGGAAAAACGACAAACTGAAATCTTGCTCAGAAGATGGTTTAGAATTTTTCTATGTAAAAATATTTAGGTTTTAAAAACGTTTTATTTTCAACGCTTTTTTTTTTAACTGATTGAATTGAAGTGAATTTACGCGCGAAATAAATTTCCATATTTTCGGACGAAAATTTACCAGTTGCTATGTTTAACTAGACGTATTCCAAATATCAAATTTATATTTCAAAATTTTATCTTTTAAAATTTCACAAAATTTCAACTAATTACGTTATTAAAACAGTTGAAATTTACGGATCGTTACATCTAGTATGTTGGTGCCTCTATTTTTAATTCCCTGGGATTTTTTTGGATTTAAGTTTGGTATTTCATCATTGGTCAATGGATTGGAATATTCGTTGGAGGTTAAAAATCATTTGAATGATGTTGTTAAAGAAGTGATTGACCCTATTAAGTTTAGAATTGTGAAAGAATCAGTGGGTGTAGTTTCTATTATTCATGATGCAAGTGGTGTGGAGAACTTTATTATTGTTAGCAATGAGAGGGGAGATTTGGAGTGTTCCAATTTGCAGCAATCTGATCAAACTGTCTATTATTGGACCGGGGGTATCAGATTTGTCATGTATTGTTTTCTTGCGGCTCTTGGTAGATTTCCTAGTTCTCGTGCTCATGCTATTGAATTAATTCGTGAAACCAAATTAATGCGTGAAGCCAAATTAATGCGTGAAGCCAAATTAAGGAGAAGAAAATGTAAGAGCTTTTCAGCTAGTAATATTAGGGGAAGTCCTCGTTTAAATCGTAAAGTTTAAATGAGGTATATTGGTTTGTGTAGTTGTTGTTTATTGTGTTGTTTCAGCTTGGTTGTTGAGGTTGCGGATGCAGTTGTGGAAGTTTTTCTATTGGCTGTCGCTCTCTTGGTGTCGATCTTGATTGGACCTTCGGGTTGATGTTGTCTCTTTTGGGTAGATTTGTAGTTTTTTAGGAGCTTGGGTGGGTTTTTTTTCTTTTGTATGGGGGTTCTCTAGCTTCCTGCCAGGCTTGTTGGTAGCACTGTTACTTTTGTTAATATATATATGTACATGTGTGCTCTCCTCTCCTGCAGAGGACCACACATTTTTCTCAAAAAAAAAAAGATTTTCAAAGTATTAAACTATTTTAACCTGTATTAATTATATTAAATCATTTTAACCTATTTTAAACCATTTAATTTATTTAAACTAATTAACCTGTTTTAACTTATTTTAAATCTAATTAATCTATTTTAAAGCTACTTAACTTATTTTAATTATATTTAATCTATTTTAAATCTATATTAACTATTTATAACTATTTAAAACTATTTTCTTCTAAATTCCATACTAAGTAAAATGGATGGGTTTATATTCAAATTCTAGATTTTTTTAAGTGAATATGGTTAATGATATTATAACCTAAGTTGGGATTTAAATTACATATTTGGATTAATTTGATATTATGAAATGAGAGTTTAGCCTATTTTGGAAATATGACTTTTGAAAGGAAATATAATTTCGAACTATGATTTCAAATGTGATATGATTTCAACGGTGAAGATGATTTCGGAAGTAAGTAATGATTTCGAAAGTGATATGATTTGAATTGAATATGATATTTTGATAACAATTATGAAATGGTTTTGGAAATGTAAAAGAACCATCCGGTGTGTAATAAACGATTGGTTGTTAAAGAGACCGGTATCAGATATTGTCATACTCTCTGCCAATACCGAAAACCACTTTGACAACTGTGTACGCGGTGGAGATTCCAGAATGAAGTAGGATGGTTGGCGACGATCCTATATGAGGTATATACGTGGACCTGACTCCAATGAATTACCTTAAGGTGGCTAAAACAGGAGCAATTGACGGGCCAAGTAAGGTCATTCCTCCAATCGGGCACACTCCTTCGATACTATATTCTGACTTTGCGATTGATTTGGTGGCTACCCTCGATTTTTGATTTGGGCGTGTGTTTCGAGGTGGGCGGTAGTATCTGCTATGCGTTGCCACCAGTCCGGAAGTGTAATTGGTATATCTACCCTGACATTGCCTAGTTATGCCATGTCACCTACCCTATCGAGACCACTACGAGTTTGTATCATACCTATGGAGTACCCTCTGACGACGTCCAGTACGGACGGGATTACGGTATTGTATAGACTATGGGAATATATAAAAATGTGTTAAGGGGAAATGGGTAACGCCTTAACGCTATTTTAATAGTTTATCTTACTGTAGACATAGTATAATAGTGTATTGTACTACATAGTAGATAGTTTAACGGATCCTTAGGAGATGTGAATCCCGAACATCTCTTAAGTTATTGTACTCACGTTAGACACTGGATTGGAGATGTCAAACCCCATAAACATCTCTGAGGCTATTCCACTCATATTTATTTACCGTTGATTTAACTTACATAATATCTTTTAGTTCTGACTCGAGTGTTTTGTCTTTTCAATTCGCCCGGGACAGCCTGAGCATTTCAGGATTTGAAGACCTTATTTCTGGAGGACAAAGACGAAGATTTATACTACTATTATTTAATATATTTATTCCACTGCATTCATACCGTTCCGCTGCATTATTTTTTTATCTCTGATATGTGTAACTCTGATTTTGTATTGTATAAGTATAATCAAATGTTTTGTATACAGCTTCATGAACTGTTATTTGATTATTATATTTTGTCATTCCGCTGCGAGATTCTGTTTTGTTTTTTTTTCTTTCTCTGCTTTTTCTTATTCACCCCCAATAATAATTCGCCCTTTTGTATGGTTTGAGTTGACATGTGTGTCTGCTTAAAACGTACAAAAAGGTGGGATGTTACATGAAGTCTTGGCTTTGTAAGGTTACTTAGTTTGTTATGTCTATTGAACTATGCTCGACTGCCTCAACCTGTACGGTTATATTTCTAGTTTGACTGGAAATCCTATTGTTAAGCCCCCACTTGCTACAAGATAGTAACTTATGTATTTTCTAGCATTTCATTTTGGTTGTTATGAAGGTAGATTACGTTTTCTGGCATACCAGTGAAATGAATTTCATTTTGGGATAACTAGCTCAAGGCACGCACGTATGAACATATCTAATTGTAGGACATTGTTTGTAAGAAGAACATATGTACTTAAATACTTAATTGACTAGAATTGGATAGCAGACAATTTAGTTCATAATAGTTGGTTTCAACTATTATGCACATATGCAAATCATCTTCGATCATTTCATTTGCAACTGATAGAGCTGTATGACAGCTAAGGTTAAATAGGACTTGATCTTTTAATTACCTATAAATAAGGATATTAATTAATTTTTAGTTTTCAATACATTATTGTGTGATAATGTTAAGTTGCTGGCCCTTTATGTTGATCCTACATTTTGATCAAGTTGCTAATACGTACAATGTCTCAGAAGTGCTGACTTTTGCATGTTAGCTTCTTTCTGTAAACTCACATGTCCAGTCACATTTATAGTGTTCAATTTTATGGTAAATGTAATTTCATGTAGATCTTCAACTGCAAATTATGCAATTTTAGCACATTCAATGCATTTCAGTAAACAAAAAGGATTATTTAGTGCAAAGATTCTTGTATGCAAAATCCAAACAATGGTATGTAAAATGATTAAGTTAGCAAGGAACGTACGATCAACATCCTCTTCTTGAATTCATGTATATTTCAACGAGGTTGGTTACTTTATACCCCTAACACCCCACACAAAAAATAAACCCAAAGAAAACATAATGGTTTATCAAGAAATGATCTCAAACTTGTCAACAACACTATCAAATGCAATTAATCAAATAAAAATTATATAAACCATTCCTTTGTCGGTAGAAATATTTTTCTTCTAAACGGCAATATATAAATACTACCACTTATAAATTTATTGGAGAGTAATATCTGAATGTTATTAAGTTGTACAAATTAATCTAGCCTTCCTACCAAGGGCCCAAAGGGACTTTGTGAATGTGACACTACCTAACCTACATAAATTCAACTCGATAAATAAACAAACAGATAGATAAATAAATAAGAAGAATCAATGAAAACTTGCTAGAGTAAATATATAAATGTGTTTTATACCTTTAGAAATAAAATGTCTCATATTGTAGTGGAGAAGTCACTTTTCACTTCTCTGCTTTCTATAAGAAAAGCAAAATTCTTTTTGTCTTTTGTACTTTTTTCCCACCCCTTTTCCTTTCTACTTAACTTGCAATCATTAATGAACAAAATGGAACCACTTGTCTTGTGAATTAAAATGGTATGCACTATACTCATGCTTGTAGTCCTACTGTATTGAATCAGCTCTACAATAAATAAAATTATGCCACCTTAGCAAAAATCTATTTCAATTGTCATATATATATATATATGTATGTATGTATGTATATGTGTGTACACACACGCAGATACACATCTATTACAACACAACTAAAGATGATCAAGGACTCAAAACCCCACAATGAATTAAAATACGTAAGGCCAAGAAACTGCATCTGTATCAATAGTTAAACAGTCAAAGACGACACTGAGCTTTTACTAGAGTTTGGTCTATATTACATGCTTGCACATATTAGTGTTCACAGAAATGCCCATTCCTCAATTCATTAATTTGTACCTGTAATATGTAATTTAGTAATACCGAAGAGGATATAATAATATTCAGTCAGAAGGAATGCATAACACACAAGCATGGATAAAAAGTGTTCGATTTCAAATTGAAACTTGGACATCTATTTCTATTTTTTATTTAATTTTATTATGTTTTTTTATTAATTTTCGGCAACAAGATTTACTTCATCGACATGTATGTTAAGATAGACAAACAACATATACATCATCATGAATATGTTAAGATAGACAAACAACATATACCTGCACTATATAGTTCATGTCGGTAATTTACCTTTTTTAAACCACTAATTGGTTATTTCCTTTTTGGTGGCAGGCCAGTGCAAATCCAAAAAAAGAAATCACATGTCGTCAAGTATGGAAGAAAACTCACACGAAAAAGGATGGTACCATATCAGATTTGACTTCTTCCTACTTCGTAAGTTAAATAATCTATTGTTTTAGATGATAAATTAATAATGATTTATTATGACATATATGCTTACAAGTTTTATCAGACTACTGTTTTATATTAGTAACCTATCAATTAATAGTAATATCTCAAGTATTATAATGTTTTAGGGTAAAATTGCAAAAGCGAAGGAAACAATCAATGATAGTGATGAAGAAGATTTTTTATTGGATGAAGACATCTTATCACAAGTGTTTGTGTGATATCCCGGGATTTCAGGGAATTTAAAATGTGATAATCTCTTAAATTAATCATTTAAAATTTGTAAAGTGTGTTGTTTTCAAACAATAATAATAATGAGTTGTTTTTAAATATAGTTATAAATAGATTTTAATTAAACATATTATTTCAAAGTAATAGTGTGTTTGTTTAAATGTATATATATATGTATATTTAAATTGATTTTAAATAGGATAATTATTGACAATTAATAATGTGATTATTTAAATCTAATATATATATATATATTTATTTGAATTTATTTTTAATTTGGATTTTTAATTGACTTTGAATTGAATTTAAAAATTGAATTTAAAGATGTATATATATCTTAAAATGAAATAATATAGTTTGGATTTAAAAATATATGAATAAAGTTTTTATTTAAAAATAAGATTTCTTTTATATCATTTTCCTTAAAGGAATTTATTTATATGAATTTATAAAGTATTTAGTTGATAGTAGATAAATATAAAAGTTTTATATTAGCATTTAAAATGGATTAAATATACTATATATGATTTAGTTAAAATCTAATTGGTTTTTATTTTATTTTCTTTTAAAAGTTTTATTTTTATTAAGAAAAGCATTTATAAAATAAGATATGTATTTATCTATTTAGGAAATTTAATTTAAAAGCTTTAAAAATCACTTAAAAATAATATAAAAAGTAAATAATTAAAAGTGTTTAATTGTAAGGGCTTGTAAATACATGTGTAAGATAATTAGCATTCAAATTGACAAGTGTTAACATTTGAAAGCAAGAGTCATCCTTTATTTTTATTTCTTTTAATTTTTAATAATTTATAAATTACATTATATAAACAAACATCTCCTCTCTTCCATTTCTTTTTCTATCTTCTCATTTTAAAAGCAAGTGAACATAGCCTGTAGCCTCATTTTCTAAAACCAGAATCGAATTCCTCAACCCAAAGAAATTTTCATAAACTAAAATCTGAAGTTCATTCCTCAAAACAATCAGAGAAAATTCAAAACCCTATAACCTCCTCAAGCTAAAGCCTTAAATGCCTCAAACCAGAAATGTCATTTCCCTGCAAACCTTCTTCAAGTTTAAACACAAAACCTGTAATCTTTTCAAAGCCTATAACAAAGATCAACAAGCTTCAAGTCTTTAAAAGAAATCATCTCATCAACGAAGCATTTTTAAGGAGATCACAGCAAATCAAGCTTTTCAGTTTCAGAACAAGATCGTAACAAATTCGAATTTCCAGTTTAAAGCTTCAGCTTTCAAATCCCTGCTTTTCAAGTCTCTGCATTTTCAAAACAGTGAGTAAACTTAAACATAAAACATCTTTAGTTTTGATGCATGTATGTTTGAAGTGAACTCATAAAGTATGTCTGAAATATGTGTGCATGTTGTTTTTATCTGAATATATGTGTATATGCATGTGTGGACTACGCATGTATAAGATGTGTTCTTCTCTGTTTCTAAGTTACAGAGATTTAAATTTAGATCAAAGAAATTCTTTCCAGTTTTCAAAATCTAGTATTACAGTCCATTTTAAAAGCTCTCTGCCTTTTTAACTTGTGAGTAAATCTAATTTTAAAAACAGTTTTAAAATCTGTTATTATGTCTTGATATACCTGATAAATGTCACAGTAAAATGATATGCAATGTTTACTTGAATGTTCGGTATGAATGGATGTTTACATAAGAGTTGTTATGCATATGAATGTTCATTATTCTCTGTTAATTTCCAGTAAGTAAACTATCAAAAGCTTTAGTATATAACTTGGTGTTTGTGAAAAATATTTGAAGTATGCTGTGAATAATGTTTGTATAGATGTAAATAGGCCTGTATACATATATATATGTAAATGTTTACATGTGCATGTCTGTGATTACCCAGATATATATCTCTGTTTTTAGATCATAAGGGGAATCACAAGTTTAAAGATCAATTCCTTTCTGTCTAAACATTTTTAGGCTATGATCTCTAAAGAGGAAATGATGGTAAAACTGTAACATCATTTTTAAAAATAATTTCAAGTGAAATTTATCGAGTTAATATTTCGAAAATGGGAAATTACAGTATAATCTTTTCAAATCAGAAAATTCAATCATCTTAATTTCTAGTTTTGATTTTAGAAACAAATTCTTATAGAAGAATGATGATTTTAGATAATGATTTCATGATTTTTAAGATTGGGATTATTGGGAATTTCTAAGTTGATCAGAATTCAAACTTCGCTCGTTTTCTTGGCGATCGGCGATGGAGGAGGGTTACGCTTGAGTCTGAAGGTAGTATGAAGGTCGGCGATTAAGGGAAAAATGGTCAGAGTATTTCTCGTTCACCATGGTGGTCTGGCATAGGCAATCTAGGGTTTATCGACTGTTTAATCGATGGTTATGTCGAAGCAAATTTCTTGGTCGTGGATGTATCGGACTCGACCAGTGGTGGGGGAAATGAAGCATTGGACAGTGGAGAAGGTCTGGGTTGGTCGGCGAGTTCTCTGGTGATCTAGGATGGTGGTGCGAGGAGATTTCATCGAGGTGGTTTGGTTCCAGTTTTGGACTTTGGGCTCGTTTTCGATTCGATGACAAAATTGTTGAACTGAGACGACGAGGAGGATGGCAAAGTCATTGTCGACACGTTGGAGACCGGAAAGTTGGTCGGAATCGCGTCATTCGATCGTGCATGTGCACGTGTGCATGTTTGTTTCAGGCGAAACGTTGAATCTGGGGAAGAAGCAGTTGAACTCGGGTTGGTCTCGAGAATTCGTGAGTGCGACTCGAAGAGAAGAAGGTACGAGAGATATTTGTGAGTTGCTCGGGAATTTTGGTGAAAGACTCGAGTAGGAACTCGAGTGGAACGTGAGTGTTAACTGTTATGATTTTTAACAGTTTTGAAAAGCAAAGTTTTGAAATTTTAAAATGAATTTGTTTTAAACTCTTCTTAAATAAACTTCTTTCCATACAAATTTATTCTTTATCATTGATTAAAAGTTATATGATGGTTTTAATTTAAATATGTAAGTAAGTTTTTAGTTATTTTAAAGTATATTCTAAATTAAGTTATAGAAGAAATGTTTTAAAAATAATATGATTAGGAAATAAATAAAGGAAGTGTTTTATCTTAGGACAATTAAAGTTTTAATAATTTGAGATTAATAAAGTAAATAAAGTAATTTAAGTATAATTAAATAAATTAATTTATTAATGATTAAGGAGTAATTAATTTATTAATTAAAGATTTTTAATTTATTATAAATAGTAATTAAGATTTGATTAATTAATAATTAGTGATGAATTAATCAAGTGATTAAGATTAATTAATTAATGATTAGAGATTAATTAATTTAGTAATTAGAAATTAATTAATTAATAATTGGAGGTTAATAAATTAGTAATTAAGAAGTACTTAATTTGTAATTAAGTTTTATAAATTAATAATTAGGTTTTATTAATTATTAATTAAGGGGTGATTAATTTGGAATTAATCAAATGGTAATTAAGGGTTAATTAACTAATAATTAAGGATTGATTAATTTATTAAGTTTTATTAATTGATAATTAAGGTTTACTAATTAATAATTAAAAGAATAATTAATCTGTAATTAATAATTAATTAAATTGTTTAAGAGTAATTAAGGATGAATTACTCAAGTATAATTAATGATATGAATGTGATTGATTTAAGTTAATTAATTTGTAAATTAATTAAAGATAATCTGATGCTGATTAAAGTATAATTACTTAATGAGAAGTGATTAAGGATTAATTATTTGGTATAATTAATTAAAGGATTAATAATTAATTAAAGAGTTAATTAATTAGGGTAAGTAATTATAGGATGATAATTACTGTTTATGATTAATTGATGTGGATTAATAAAAGTGATTAATTAAAGTTTAATTAATTAATGTAATCAATTAAGGGTCAATGTAATTAATTATAGTTAATTAATGGAAGTAATTAATTAAGGATCATTAATTAATGTAATTAATGAAAGTAATTAAAGGTTAATTACTGTTAATGAATAAGAATAATTAATTTGTAAAATTAATTAAAGGATAAATACTTTATGTAATTAATAAATAATTAATCAAGGATGATTAATATTTAATGAGTTAATTAAAGGTTGTAATTAATTAATGATTGATTAAGCAAGATTAGATAATTAACTCTTAAGTAATTAATTTAATTTAAGATAATTAAATTAATTATAATATAGGGTTAATAATTGTTGCTTATAGCTGATTGTTAATATAGAATATCTAAATTGGATGATATCTATTGGATGATATGCTGTGATGTTCTGTGATATGATTTTGGATATATCTGTGATAAATGTGTGATATTTATCTATGTTAATGCTGTGTGAATTCAAGTATTGAATTGAATCAAATTGTTTAAACCTTTAAACAACTTGGCCTTAAAAGATACGTTTTGGATTTCGATGAGACCGGGATCGGGTTTCCGTATACCGATATTCCAGGTCTGGAGACCCGAATACCACATCGATCCGAATTAACGATAGGTCGTGAATCTCAAGTGAAGATGAAGATTCAGAGTGCAAGGGTTATTGTCGTTAACTCTGAGGGTGATTCCAAAATGAGTGTAACGAGATAATGCCTTCGGTTTCGTTCGAACCCGGAACGAACTTGTATGGATTGAATGCTTTCAGCACATCGTCAGGTGGACGATGAGCATTCTAAGTGATGTGTTCTGATTAAAGGTAATCGTGACCTCAAGCCTCATCAACCGGGAATGGCTAAAACAGGGGAGGTGCAGCAAGGTTAGTGGGTAGCGCCCAAGTAGTATAAGATTCCTCTGTCTAGAGTCCCTTTTTATTTCGGCTGTGTGGGTGGTTGTTTGGCCGCAACCACGGGGTTTCTTATGCGGGAATTATCCAGTAAGGGATGTTCCGGCCTTGTGTTGCAGGGGATTGGGCGTGATCCTCGGTACGTTGATCTAGGCCACGTACTGTGACGACCCGACTTTTTCTCCATAAAAAGTCGTATCATCAAGAAGAAAGAAAGGGATAGAAAAGAGATAAGATAGAGAAGAAAGAAAGAAACACATCAGAATCTAAACAGCGGAACGAATAAATTATATTAATCAAATAAGATATTACATTGTATCATATACATCAGAGATACACAGCTTATACAACACATACTAGACAGTTATAAACATCTGTCTAGTCATTACAACTCAAATACACTCAACAAATGACTCATACAGACTAACACAGCGGAACACTATATCTACGAACGCTGAAGCCTCCTGCTCCATTGCTCCTCCAGAATATTCGTCAAAGCAAACCTGAATCCCTTGGCTACTCAAATTAGTGGGTAGCACCCAAGTAGGACAAGGTTACCTCTGTCTAGATGTCCCTTTCTATTTTCGACTTAGTGGTGCGGTTGCTGATCCCAACCGTGAGGTATCTTGTGTGGGAATTATCCAGTAAGGGATGTTCCGACCTTGTGTTGCAGGGGATTGGGAGTGATCCTCGGTACGGTGATCTAGGCCACGTACTGTGACGGGCGGTACCCCGGTAGCCCTGCCATTGTATGGAATCCAAACTCCAATAAGTGCCGTACGTATTAGTTGTGCCCAACTATGTTGGAATGTGAGATGTAAGCATTTCAGCTATTTCCGTATTTTACTTGAAAACCCTAGACCCTATTATAATATAACTGGATTTCCTATCAAATGTTTTGGTTAGCGTAAGATAAAAACTTTTCCATGTTTATGTGTGGGAAGTCTTACGTGATACCTTTGTTTTCAAAAGGTTTTGAAGTTGATGGTTCAAGTGGTTCCAGGAATTTATCGAGTTACCTCGATTTCGAATTTCAGGCGCGTTCGAGGTTTTGGGTGTTCTTGACGACTGAGGGGAACATCAGCGATTTGTTGGAGGTCGCAATGATTGTCGGAGATGACCAGATTGATTGTGCACGTGCACGCGTGTACCTGTGTGTCTGGGTGAGGATGTGGGAAGATGCAGTTTTCTTGGGTCGATCTCGAGTTGTTTACGTGTGTGACTTGAAGGGAAGAAAGGACACGAGTAATACGGGGATAGCTCGGGGTTTTTAGTTGTTTTGCTCGAGCCTGTTTTGATAAGCTAACCAGATTTAAAAATTTAGTAAAAAGCATGAACAGTTTTTATAAAAAGCAAATGTTTTAAACTTAATATCTTAAGTTAATGATAATTAATTCCAAGGGTTTATTAAATAAGATTTTAATGAAAATCAAGAAAAACTAATTAAGATAAATGATTTACCTTTTAATTAATTAGAGTTTTGGGTAATTGAAGATTTATTAATTAAATGAAGGTAATTAAAGAGTAATTAATTAATTAATTAGTAATGAATAGTTAATGAATGTAATTAAGATAAGGATCGTTAACTAAAGATTTGGGGATAATTAATTAATATAATTAATTTAAGATAATTAATTAATTTAGGATAATTACTTTGAAACTGATTAAGTATAACTACTTAATATAATTAATAAAGTATAATTACTTAGTATAAGTAATTAGCAGTTAATAAATGAATGTAATTAATAAAAGGATAATTACTTAATGAAAGTAATTAGAGTTAATTAATGGAAGTAATAAAAGGTTAATTTCTTAAAAAGGAAGTAATTAAGGAATTAATTACTTAATGTAATTAATTTAGTTTAAATGTAATTTGTTTAAGTTAATTAATTAAGTTTAATTAATTTAAACATTTGATGATTTGATAAATAATTATTTAATTTAATAAATGGATTGTAATTACTTAGTTAAGTAATTAATGATAATTACTGTATGTAATTAATGGAAGATGATTTAAGGTTAAGAAAGGAATTTGGATTAAATTACTTTGTAATTAATCAAGAGATTAATTAAAGATAATTAATTAAGGAGTAATTAATTTATGTAATGAAGTAATTAAGGGTAGTTAATTACTGATTGAAGATTAATCAAGGGTGATTAATAAATGTTGTTTAATTAAAGGTTAATTACTTAATGTAATTAATTTAATTAAGTAATTAATAATTAAGTTGTAATTAAGGATCATTAATTAATATAATTAATGATGTAATTAAGATTGGTTAATTAAGTAATAATTAATAAATGAAGTAATTAATCAATGAAATTAATTAAGGATTAATGTAATTAATTATAGTTGATTAAGTTAATTAATTTTAGTAAATTAATTAATGAAGTAATTAAAGGTTAATTACTATAAGTGGTTAAGAATAATTAATTTAAGTAATTAATTGAGGATAAATTACTTGGATGTAATTAAAAGATAATTAATCAAAGATGATTAATTGAAATGAATTATTAGAGGATAATTAATTAATTGATTATAATTAATTAATGGTTAAGTAAGATAGATTTATAAAATGAAGTAATTAATTTAATTCAATTTAAATTAATTTAAGATGATATAAATCATTACTTATGAATGGGTGTTAGTATTGGATACTTGACTTTGATTGATATCTCTGATGAGATATATGCTGTGAGATTCTGATGTGTTGTTTCTTTCTTTCTCTTCTTTTCTATTTTCTACCCCTTTCTTTCTTCATAATGATGCGACTTTCTGGGCATAGAAAGTCGGGTCGTTACATATGAATAAACACTTGGGTACTCAAATTTTTACGAGTAGCCAAGGGATTCAGGTTTAGCTTTGACGAATATTCTGGAGGAGCAATGGAGCAGGAGGCTTCGGCGTTCGTAGATATAGTATTCCGCTGTGTTGATATCTGTGATAGTGTCTTGTCTTGTATTTGAGTTGTAATGTCTAGATAGATGTTTATAACTGTCTAGTAAGTGATGTATATGCTGTGTAACTCTTTAAATTGTGGTATACTATGTAATAGTTTATGTTATTAATATAATTTATTCGTTCCGCTGTGAGATCGTTGTTGTTGTTTCTTTCTTTCTTCTCTTCTTTTCTCTTTCTATCCCTTTCTTTCTTATTAACGATGCGACTTTCTGTGGAGAGAAAGTCGTGGTCGTTACATTTGGTATCAGAGCATAGGTTGAGCGAATGCCTAAGCTTTTGGTTAAGTGAATATCAGAACACTAGGTTGAGTGAATACCTAGGTTCGGAAGGATTGTTCATTAGAAATAGGATCTGTAGCAACCTGTTTGAGTCCGAGTGTGTATATATATATGAGAGCGCGTAATTGTTAGTTATATAAAAATGGTTTTATATTGTGTTAATTGATCGGTTGAGTGGTATATGGATTCTGGTCAATACGAGTAGCTAACGTTATTGATAGGGATCTCTAAACACTTGGACCAGGCCAACGGACACAATATTGTTTTAAAAAGGTAAATGAAATAATTTTACCCAGATATAATTTCTATATAAAAAAGTATCATTTTAAATGTATATGGTATTTGTAATGATTGGTTGAGATGATAACAATTTATCATCTAGGAGTCTGAGTATTGAGGTTGGAAGAGTATCTGTCGAGACTGTAAACCTAATACCGTCTCGAGTGAACTTTACAGTTGTGTAAGGATTTCACAATCTCTGAAGGAAACCTGTTATGGTTCGGAGTTTATCTTTGAAGTTGGATGAGTAGAGTTGGATCTGTCAGTGAGGCAGAAGAGAGTGATGGTATCTTGATACTTCTGGAAGAAGTAGCTGCGTGATGAGATGCAGTGACAATGGATGTTTCCGAAGATGTTTTCTTTGGAACAAGTTAATGAAGTGTGTCTGCTTCGGTGTTGTGGTTGAGTTCAGCATGGTGTTTCTATTTGGTTTGGGTTCGAGTTTCTCGAAGAGCTTTGGAAAAAGGAAGTCTTTGGCACCTGTGGCAGTAGTGCAGCTCGGAGTATTCTGTGCATTGGCAGGAAGTTTTCTGGCTGAGCAGTTTTTCTGAAGGTAGAGTTCAGAAGCAGTAGAGTGGATCCATTTCTTCGATAGATAGGATAGATAAGTATAAGCTGTTCTGATTGGTAAAGAGAGAACAGTTTTCTTTGCAGTTAGGCTGGATTGATCGCAAAAGTTACTTGCGATAGTTTGAGTATTCTCTTGAGTTATCTGAGATTTTCTGGGATGTGTTGTCCAGTTTGTGCTTGTGTTCTTCATCAGCATTTTCATTCTACTCCAGATTAGAGTGGTGCGGCGGAAGCAGTTTGGCAAGTGCTCCTGTTTGTCTTTTCCAGATAGGAGAAGTTTGTTAGATCTTCTGATGTTTGTGAGTAGGATTGTGTTCTGGATTATGGGTAGATCTTGAGAGGATCATTCTGTTGAGTTATTTTTAGTCTAGTTTGTTTCTAGAAGCATCGGCGAAGGTTGAGCTGATCAGAAAGGATTTGTAGACAACTCAGGATCGTCTGAAGAATTTCGTGGATAAGAGATGAAGGAATTTTGAATTCGAAGTTGGAAACTTCGTTGTTGTTGAAGTTTTCTCTGGTAAAGGGAGCTATAAGATTGGGTAAGTCTGGGAAGTCAGCTCCGAGTTGTTTTGGATCTCTTCTGTGTTCTGATTTGGATAAGAGCTTGGTCTACAAGGATTGAATGGTCAGTTTGGATAACTGGAATTCATTGTGTTTTACGTATCTCTGAGGGAGTACGTGTTTGATCTATCTCTGGTTTTGGAACCAGCAGTTTTGGAGGATTTGGTTATTGAGTCAGTCTCGTCTGTAGTCTGATATCCTGTTTAGTTCTGTAGATCTAGATGAGTAGGAGCTCTATAGCTTAGTAGTATTGGTTGTTTGGATTGTTGTAGAGCGAGTATCTCGGTATATATATACTTGGGGAAACTCGAGGAAATTCTATCTAGAATTTTGTCTGGATAGTTAAATTGTTTGATTGGATGATTTGGTTGCTATGGTTGTTAGCATATGGATGATAATATATGCTTGTGATTTAAAATTAAAATCTTTAATAAGATTATTAAATTACCTTTGTTTAAATTTCGGGGACGAAATTATTTTAAGGGGGAAGGAATGTAATATCCCGGAAATTTGGGGCAATATCAATTTAATAATCTGTTTAAATAATTAAATTGATATTGATAATCTTGACAATAAAATTTGAATTTAATTTAATAATCTGATTTAAATAAGTATTTAATTGGTAAATTTTATCTTTTAAAAACTAATAAAATGATTTCTATTTATAATGTATATATATATATGTGTATATATATTGTAAATAGATAGGCTTTGGTTTGAAATTTAATAAATAAATAAAGTCTTGTTTTAAATTTCTAATATACATTTTAATAGTTTTGGATTTTAAAATATATGTATGAACTTTTATTTATAAGTATAATTGGTTTTTTTTTCTTTAAAATAATATATATATATAGATAAGTAATTAATAAATTAAGTAAAGTCTTTTATTTACATTTAAAATAAATATAAATTAATAAAAAGGACATGTGTAATTCTCTAAAGACTTTGTTTTAACAAATGTAAACTAATTAACCACTCTAGTGACAAATGTCAAGTTGTGAATTTTTGTTTTTCTTTTTATTTGAATAAATCATTTTTACCTATATATGCATCTACTTCCATTCTCATTTCTTTTCTATTCTTTTCAAAATTTAAGAAATTTCAGCCTGTAACTATTCTTCAAAATCTGTAAAAAAATTCTCCTCTCAAAAACAAATTAGTAATCAAGCAAATTCTCAAAACAAAATTCTCCAAACAAACCTGTTAGCTATTTTCTTCAATCTGAAAATCTGTAAAACATCTTCTTCAAAACCATAAGCATCTTTCTCAAATATCCTGTAATTCATATTCAAATCAATGGCAAAGCTTTTTAGCCTACATTTGTAAATCTGGAATCAAGTCTGTAGCCTGCATCTTTTCAAATCTGAAAGCAAGTAACCTGGAATCAAAGCCTGTAAACATCTTTTTCAAATCTGGAAATTAGAGCATGCATGCAACTGCAATCTCTTCAAACTAAAGCAAGAAATTCAAGTTTTAAATAGCAAAGGCTTTTCAAATGCAGTTTCAAAGAATAAGCTCTGTTCATCATAATTGGTGAGTAACACTTTTTCTACAAACTTTATTTCCTGTTTATCAAATTAGGTGAGTGAATTACCTTTATAAAATCTGTTGAATCTTGATTTGCATGTGGAAATACTTAAAGTATGTTTGTATAGTAGTTGAATGTGCCTGCATGTCTGTAAATGATGATGTACATTGTCTGTGTGTATTTATAAATGCTATGTTGAAAATAACAGGCTCAACTTCATCATGAAAAATCCATATCTTCCTATTCAGCCGATTTTAGGCAATGATTTTAAAATGAAATATGGTTATAACAGTATAATGCAAATTTTAAAAATAATTTCAAATAAGTTTGTGGAGATTTTGTTTCAATAATAAGAAAATGTCAGGATTGTTCGATTTTAAGCCAAAAATAAATTGACTAGAATTCTTAAATTGATTCTATAATATGATTCGAAATTATAAATGATGAATTTAGGTACCTATATCATAATTTTTAGTTAAGAAATTACTGAGATAATCAGAGTTGAATGATTTTGGGTTTATCGCAAATTTTCGACGATCGACGTGGTATTGTGGGTCGGGGTTGATGTCAGGGGTAGCTGGTAGATTGGTGGTCTCGAGAAAAATGGAGCTCGAATTTTTAGAAGCTCGGCGAGGCTATGCGACGTCGAGGTAAGGTTTTCTTCCCTGTTTGTGTCGTCAAGTATTCATAGGGGATCGCGACATCAAGACATGATCGAAGGCGATCGCAAGGAGTGTTGTAGGAGCTGGTAGACGAGGCGGAGCTAAGGGGAGAATGGCGAGGCTTCTGAAGGCAGGGGTCGTCGGAGGCGAGTGAATTTCCGATGAAGTGGGTTTTCAGGCTGTGGATTTTAGTCGATTTCGATTCACGATGGAATCGAGTCATCTGGTGATCGCGTGTGGTTGCCGATGTCGGAGTTGAATTGTCGGAGGTCGGAACGTTGTTCGTCGACGATCGGGGTCGATGTACACGTGCACGGTGTACGTCCTGTGCATCTGGAAGTATGCTAGTTGGGGAAGAAAGCTTGGACTCGGTGTCGAACTCGGGAAGTTGTCGAGTGTGACTCGAAGAGAATAGGGACGAGAGTTTCTCGAAGTTGTCTCGGGGGTTTTCAGGTTTTGACTCGGGGAAAATTGTGATGGGCTCGGGTAGATTTTGGTTTGCAGTTTTTAAACCTGACAGAGTTTCAAATTTTAAAAATGAGTTTTAAAAAGGGTAGAGCAGGATTTAAAATAAGTTTTAAATCCAATTTGAAAATGTGGATTCAAATTTAAATTGTATCCTTGTTTGAAATAAATAAGTTTATAAAATTTATAATGTTTTAACAAATTTAAATTGTTAAAAGTATATTTTAAAAAGGTTTTGAATTTAACTAAATTGGTTTAAAATCTTTTTAATGTTAAGTATTTCTGTAACACTTGATTTTAAAAAGGTTTTGTAAATTTGATTTAAATTTGCTATATAGTGTTCCGCTGTGTTAGTCTGTATGAGTCATTTGTTGAGTGTATTTGAGTTGTAATGACTAGACAGATGTTTATAACTGTCTAGTATGTGTTGTATAAGCTGTGTATCTCTGATGTATATGATACAATGTAATATCTTATTTGATTAATATAATTTATTCGTTCCGCTGTTTAGATTCTGATGTGTTTCTTTCTTTCTTCTCTATCTTATCTCTTTTCTATCCCTTTCTTTCTTCTTGATGATACGACTTTTTGTGGAGAAAAAGTCGGGTCGTCACAGTTGGTATCAGAGCTGTAGGTTGAGTGAATACCTAGCTCTGGAATGATTTCTATCTATCTTGAGAGAGCGTATTTGTAATTTTTATATAACTATATATATTTATTTCTACCTATTTGTTGGGTTACCTGTTCGGGTTTTCCCAATATAAGATATAAAGGTAGATAAGGTAGTGGTGTGTGTGTAACACAACTACCAATGGTTGGAGTTTGAATGTTGAGGTTGGAAATGTATCTGTCGAGACTGTAGACCTAATACCATCTCGAGTAAGCTTTGATATGGTGTGAGGATTTCTCTGATCTCTGAAGGAAACCTATGAAGGTTCAGAGTCCATCTTTGAGTAGAATTTGAATCTGTCGAATGAGCAGAAGCGAGTAATGGTATCTTGACAATCTCAGGAAGAAGTAGCTGCGTGAGGAGATGCAGTAACCATGGATTGTGTCCTAAGATGTTTTCTTTGGCGCAAGTTTAAGGAAGTATGTCTGCTTCGGTGTTGTGGCTAAGTTCAGCAGGGTGTTGAGTTTGGTTTGAGGTCCGAGTTCCTCAAGAAGCTTTGGATAGGAAGTTTTGGCATTCTGTGTCAGCGGTGCAGCTCGGAAGTGTTTTGTGTTCCAGCAGGAAGATCTTTTGGCTTTGTAGTTTTCTAGAGGTGGAGTTCAGAAGCTGCGGAGTGGATCCATTTCTTCGATGGATTGGATAGCATAAGCTGTTCTGAGTGGTTAAGAGAGAACAGTTTATTTGGAATTAAGCTGGGTGAATCGCAAAAGTGACTTGCGATAGTGAGTATTCTCTTGAGTTATTTGAGACTTTCTGGATGTCTTCAGCAAAGTCAGGAGTTTGTCTGCATTTGAGATTGAGTTCTGTATCGACTTGATTTCAGGATTGCTAACGGTGGTTCAGCTTAGTAGAAGGATGTCTCCTAGAGAAAGGATTTGGTGAAGCAGCTCAGTATTTCATGGAACTTCTGAGTTTTATTTTTATGGATCTATTGAACCTTATCTCCAGAATGTGTTGTCTAGTATGTGCTCGAGTTCATCGACGGCATTTTTATTTTCTCCAGATCAGAGTGGTGCAGCGGAAGCAAGATGGCAGCTGTTCTAGAGTGGAAGCAACCGGAAGTTGGAATGATTTGGGATTAGAGAATTTCTACAGGAAATATTTTTAGATTTGTGTCCAGATTGGTGAGTGTATCTGTTTTGTCTTTTCCGGATAGGAGAAGAAGTGGTAGCCTACTGATGGTGGAGTAGATTTTCGGTAAATCTTGAGAGGATCACTATGTTGAGTTATTTTTGATCCAATTTGTCTCTGGAAGCATCAGTAAAGGTTGAGCTGATCGGTAAGGATGTAGGCAGCCAGGATCGTCAGAAGAGTCCTGAAGATTAGAGACGGAGGAATTTGGAATTCGAAGTTGGAGACTTCATTATTATAGAAGTTTTCTCTGGTAAAAGGGAGCAATAAGATTGGGTAAGTCTGGGAAGTCAGCTCCGAGTTGTTTTGAATCTCTTCTGTATTCTGATTTGGATAAGTGTTTGATCTACCAGTTTGGATAACTGGGATTCGGAGTATATCGCGTATCTTTGAGGAAGTACGTGTTTGATCTATCTTTGGTTTTGGAACTAGTAGTTCGGGAAGATTTGGTTGTTGAGTCAGACTCGTCTGTAGTCTGATATCTTGTTTAGTTTTATAGATCTAGATGAGTAGGAGCTCTATAGCTTCGTAGTTTAGATTGTCTGAAGAACGAGTATCCCGATATATATATATATACTTGGGGAAACTCGTGGAAATTTAGGAAGCTTATCCGGATCTGTGTCCGGATAACTAATATTGATTGTTTGATTTGAATTGTTGTTTGGATGAAATTGTTTGTTTGTTTGTGTTGACTAATATGTATGCTAAAATTGTTTGAAAATTTTTGAAAAAAATAATTTTGGATTATCTTTTGTTTTAAATTTCGAGGACGAAATTATTTTAAGGGGGGAGGAATGTGATATCCCGGGATTTCAGGGAATTTAAAATGTGATAATCTCTTAAATTAATCATTTAAAATTTGTAAAGTGTGTTGTTTTCAAACAATAATAATAATGAGTTGTTTTTAAATATAATTATAAATAGATTTTAATTAAACATATTATTTCAAAGTAATAGTGTGTTTGTTTAAATGTATATATATATATATATGTATATTTAAATTGATTTTAAGTAGGATAATTATTGACAATTAATAATGTGATTATTTAAATCTAATATATATATATATATATATATATATATTTATTTGAATTGATTTTTAATTTGGATTTTTAATTGACTTTGAATTGAATTTAAAAAATGAATTTAAAGATGTATATATATCTTAAAATGAAATAATATAGTTTGGATTTAAAAATATATGAATAAAGTTTTTATTTAAAAATAAGATTTCTTTTATATCATTTTCCTTAAAGGAATTTATTTATATGAATTTATAAAGTATTTAGTTGATAGTAGATAAATATAAAAGTTTTATATTAGCATTTAAAATGGATTAAATATACTATATATGATTTAGTTAAAATCTAATTGGTTTTTATTTTATTTTCTTTTAAAAGTTTTATTTTTATTAAGAAAAGCATTTATAAAATAAGATATGTATTTATCTATTTAGGAAATTTAATTTAAAAGCTTTAAAAATCACTTAAAAATAATATAAAAAGTAAATAATTAAAAGTGTTTAATTGTAAGGGCTTGTAAATACATGTGTAAGATAATTAGCATTCAAATTGACAAGTGTTAACATTTGAAAGCAAGAGTCATCCTTTATTTTTATTTCTTTTAATTTTTAATAATTTATAAATTACATTATATAAACAAACATCTCCTCTCTTCCATTTCTTTTTCTATCTTCTCATTTTAAAAGCAAGTGAACATAGCCTGTAGCCTCATTTTCTAAAACCAGAATCGAATTCCTCAACCCAAAGAAATTTTCATAAACTAAAATCTGAAGTTCATTCCTCAAAACAATCAGAGAAAATTCAAAACCCTGTAACCTCCTCAAGCTAAAGCCTTAAATGCCTCAAACCAGAAATATCATTTCCCTGCAAACCTTCTTCAAGTTTAAACACAAAACCTGTAATCTTTTCAAAGCCTATAACAAAGATCAACAAGCTTCAAGTCTTTAAAAGAAATCATCTCATCAACGAAGCATTTTTAAGGAGATCACAGCAAATCAAGCTTTTCAGTTTCAGAACAAGATCGTAACAAATTCGAATTTCCAGTTTAAAGCTTCAGCTTTCAAATCCCTGCTTTTCAAGTCTCTGCATTTTCAAAACAGTGAGTAAACTTAAACATAAAACATCTTTAGTTTTGATGCATGTATGTTTGAAGTGAACTCATAAAGTATGTCTGAAATATGTGTGCATGTTGTTTTTATCTGAATATATGTGTATATGCATGTGTGGACTACGCATGTATAAGATGTGTTCTTCTCTGTTTCTAAGTTACAGAGATTTAAATTTAGATCAAAGAAATTCTTTCCAGTTTTCAAAATCTAGTATTACAGTCCATTTTAAAAGCTCTCTGCCTTTTTAACTTGTGAGTAAATCTAATTTTAAAAACAGTTTTAAAATCTGTTATTATGTCTTGATATACCTGATAAATGTCACAGTAAAATGATATGCAATGTTTACTTGAATGTTGGGTATGAATGGATGTTTACATAAGAGTTGTTATGCATATGAATGTTCATTATTCTCTGTTAATTTCCAGTAAGTAAACTATCAAAAGCTTTAGTATATAACTTGGTGTTTGTGAAAAATATTTGAAGTATGCTGTGAATAATTTTTGTATAGATGTAAATAGGCCTGTATACATATATATATGTAAATGTTTACATGTGCATGTCTGTGATTACCCAGATATATATCTCTGTTTTTAGATCATAAGGGGAATCACAAGTTTAAAGATCAATTCCTTTCTCTCTAAACATTTTTAGGCTATGATCTCTAAAGAGGAAATGATGGTAAAACTGTAACATCATTTTTAAAAATAATTTCAAGTGAAATTTATCGAGTTAATATTTCGAAAATGGGAAATT
This sequence comes from Allium fistulosum, assembly GCA_030737815.1. NCBI lineage: Eukaryota > Viridiplantae > Streptophyta > Magnoliopsida > Asparagales > Amaryllidaceae > Allium > Allium fistulosum. Next base: position 413,077,704 of record CM060907.1, on the reverse strand, counting down.
ACAGTATAATCTTTTCAAATCAGAAAATTCAATCATCTTAATTTCTAGTTTTGATTTTAGAAACAAATTCTTATAGAAGAATGATGATTTTAGATAATGATTTCATGATTTTTAAGATTGGGATTATTGGGAATTTCTAAGTTGATCAGAATTCAAACTTCGCTCGTTTTCTTGGCGATCGGCGATGGAGGAGGGTTACGCTTGAGTCTGAAGGTAGTATGAAGGTCGGCGATTAAGGGAAAAATGGTCAGAGTATTTCTCGTTCACCATGGTGGTCTGGCATATGCAATCTAGGGTTTATCGACTGTTTAATCGATGGTGATGTCGAAGCAAATTTCTTGGTCGTGGATGTATCGGACTCGACCAGTGGTGGGGGAAATGAAGCATTGGACAGTGGAGAAGGTCTGGGTTGGTCGGCGAGTTCTCTGGTGATCTAGGATGGTGGTGCGAGGAGATTTCATCGAGGTGGTTTGGTTCCAGTTTTGGACTTTGGGCTCGTTTTCGATTCGATGACAAAATTGTTGAACTGAGACGACGAGGAGGATGGCGAAGTCATTGTCGACACGTTGGAGACCGGAAAGTTGGTCGGAATCGCGTCATTCGATCGTGCATGTGCACGTGTGCACGTTTATTTCAGGCGAAACGTTGAATCTGGGGAAGAAGCAGTTGAACTCGGGTTGGTCTCGAGAATTCGTGAGTGCGACTCGAAGAGAAGAAGGTACGAGAGATATTTGTGAGTTGCTCGGGAATTTTGGTGAAAGACTCGAGTAGGAACTCGAGTGGAACGTGAGTGTTAACTATTATGATTTTTAACAGTTTTGAAAAGCAAAGTTTTGAAATTTTAAAATGAATTTGTTTTAAACTCTTCTTAAATAAACTTCTTTCCATACAAATTTATTCTTTATCATTGATTAAAAGTTATATGATGGTTTTAATTTAAATATGTAAGTAAGTTTTTAGTTATTTTAAAGTATATTCTAAATTAAGTTATAGAAGAAATGTTTTAAAAATAATATGATTAGGAAATAAATAAAGGAAGTGTTTTATCTTAGGACAATTAAAGTTTTAATAATTTGAGATTAATAAAGTAAATAAAGTAATTTAAGTATAATTAAATAAATTAATTTATTAATGATTAAGGAGTAATTAATTTATTAATTAAAGATTTTTAATTTATTATAAATAGTAATTAAGATTTGATTAATTAATAATTAGTGATGAATTAATCAAGTGATTAAGATTAATTAATTAATGATTAGAGATTAATTAATTTAGTAATTAGAAATTAATTAATTAATAATTGGAGGTTAATAAATTAGTAATTAAGAAGTACTTAATTTGTAATTAAGTTTTATAAATTAATAATTAGGTTTTATTAATTATTAATTAAGGGGTGATTAATTTGGAATTAATCAAATGGTAATTAAGGGTTAATTAACTAATAATTAAGGATTGATTAATTTATTAAGTTTTATTAATTGATAATTAAGGTTTATTAATTAATAATTAAAAGAATAATTAATCTGTAATTAATAATTAATTAAATTGTTTAAGAGTAATTAAGGATGAATTACTCAAGTATAATTAATGATATGAATGTGATTGATTTAAGTTAATTAATTTGTAAATTAATTAAAGATAATCTGATGCTGATTAAAGTATAATTACTTAATGAGAAGTGATTAAGGATTAATTATTTGGTATAATTAATTAAAGGATTAATAATTAATTAAAGAGTTAATTAATTAGGGTAAGTAATTATAGGATGATAATTACTGTTTATGATTAATTGAGGTGGATTAATAAAAGTGATTAATTAAAGTTTAATTAATTAATGTAATCAATTAAGGGTCAATGTAATTAATTATAGTTAATTAATGGAAGTAATTAATTAAGGATCATTAATTAATGTAATTAATGAAAGTAATTAAAGGTTAATTACTGTTAATGAATAAGAATAATTAATTTGTAAAATTAATTAAAGGATAAATACTTTATGTAATTAATAAATAATTAATCAAGGATGATTAATATTTAATGAGTTAATTAAAGGTTGTAATTAATTAATGATTGATTAAGCAAGATTAGATAATTAACTCTTAAGTAATTAATTTAATTTAAGATAATTAAATTAATTATAATATAGGGTTAATAATTGTTGCTTATAGCTGATTGTTAATATAGAATATCTAAATTGGATGATATCTATTGGATGATATGCTGTGATGTTCTGTGATATGATTTTGGATATATCTGTGATAAATGTGTGATATTTATCTATGTTAATGCTGTGTGAATTCAAGTATTGAATTGAATCAAATTGTTTAAACCTTTAAACAACTTGGCCTTAAAAGATACGTTTTGGATTTCGATGAGACCGGGATCGGGTTTCCGTATACCGATATTCCAGGTCTGGAGACCCGAATACCACATCGATCCGAATTAACGATAGGTCGTGAATCTCAAGTGAAGATGAAGATTCAGAGTGCAAGGGTTATTGTCGTTAACTCTGAGGGTGATTCCAAAGTGAGTGTAACGAGATAATGCCTTCGGTTTCGTTCGAACCCGGAACGAACTTGTATGGATTGAATGCTTTCAGCACATCGTCAGGTGGACGATGAGCATTCTAAGTGATGTGTTCTGATTAAAGGTAATCGTGACCTCAAGCCTCATCTACCGGGAATGGCTAAAACAGGGGAGGTGCAGCAAGGTTAGTGGGTAGCGCCCAAGTAGTATAAGATTCCTCTGTCTAGAGTCCCTTTTTATTTCGGCTGTGTGGGTGGTTGTTTGGCCGCAACCACGGGGTTTCTTATGCGGGAATTATCCAGTAAGGGATGTTACGGCCTTGTGTTGCAGGGGATTGGGCGTGATCCTCGGTACGTTGATCTAGGCCACGTACTGTGACGAGCGGTACCCCGGTAGCTCTGCCATTGTATGGAACCCAAAATCCAATAAGTGCCGTACGATTTAGTTGTGCCCAACTATGTTGGAACGTGAGATGTAAGCATTCCAGCTATTTCTGTATTTTACTTGAAAACCCTAGACCCTATTATAATATAACTGGATTTCCTATCAAATGTTTTGGTTCGCGTAAGGTAAAAACTTACCCATGTTTATTTGTGGGGAGTCTTACGTGATTACCTTTGTTTTCAAAAGGTTTTGAAGTTAAGCAATTTAAACCGTTTACTCACACCAGACCCATGTCTGACCCAAGTGTTTATTTTCTGTTTTATTAAACTCTTGGGTACTCAAATTTTTACGAGTAGCCAAGGGATTCAGGTTTGCTTTGACGAATCTATGGAGGAGCAATGGAGCAGGAGGCTTCAGCGTTCGTAGATATAGTGTTCCGCTGTGTTAGTCTGTATGAGTCATTTGTTGAGTGTATTTGAGTTGTAATGACTAGACAGATGTTTATAACTGTCTAGTATGTGTTGTATAAGCTGTGTATCTCTGATGTATATGATACAATGTAATATCTTATTTGATTAATATAATTTATTCGTTCCGCTGTTTAGATTCTGATGTGTTTCTTTCTTTCTTCTCTATCTTATCTCTTTTCTATCCCTTTCTTTCTTCTTGATGATACGACTTTTTGTGGAGAAAAAGTCGGGTCGTCACAGTTTGGTAAGGATACAAGGGGCCGAACTCGTAGTATTGGAACCAAGATATCAAGAACACAAGTTAAGGCTTCTAATATTGCACGTAAACAAATCGAAAAGACCAAAGTAGACTCAGAAGACTTGAAAGCTAGGATGGACAATATGAAGGGTACACTGAAGTCGTTGGTTGACTTGTTCAAGGGATACATGGATAACAGAAAACACATACCAGATATTCCTTCCAATGAAGGAGGAAGTGGGACACGTTAGGAAAGTGTTTGAAGATTACTAAACAACGAAGTTAATAATCCATTGAGTTCGTATGGATCGGCAAATAAAAAATGTGAAATCCTAAACTTTGATCTAGAGGTCATTGCAATAGGTTATGTATGCAGAGATTCGACGACATCCATTATACATGGGAAGCCTGTACCCCAAACACATGAGAAGTTGGTTGTGGACAACATACTACTACCAGATAAGAACACAACCAAACAAAATCATCCTCTTGCTATGACCTTTGGTGAAGTTGGAATCAGTGGCTTTGTGTGCCATCCAAAGATTTCAATTCGATATCCTTAAACGCGAGATCAGGTAATAGTCTAATTTTAATCTATTTAAACTTATCTTTGTCTATTGTAAACTGTTTCTTACAAGTTAATGTTTTTCAGTCTAATTTTAATTGGATGTGTTTGATAGTCTAATTTGAATTTATTTCATAATATCAAAGTTTTATTACAATATAATTAGTGATGCAATTATATAATCTTAAGAAGAAATGTTTGTTTAAGAGTTGAGAAATAAATTATTTTGGAAATTGTTTAATATTGGATTTAAAATGAAATATTTGAATTTAAATGAATTGGAACTTATGAATATATGAATAAATGATATAACTGTTAACACACTTCTAGGTCTTAGAATCCAATGCGAAATACGATTATATGAGGATCGACTGTAACAATCCTAGATTCTTGTATATTATTTAAATTGGACTTTCTTTTATTTTTAAATTTTTTTAAATTTTTTTTTCAAACATTTCATTTTAGAATATAAATGTTGATTATTAAGTGAATTATAGTTTCAAACTAGTATAAATTGGATATTTCACTTAAAAGTGAATTTTTGTTCAAACTAGTGAAACTTTGACTTTTAAATTTCAAATTTAAATATTTAAATTCTTAAATTTTATCTTTTATTATGAAAATATATTTTATAACATGAATACTGCTTTTCGTTTCATTGGAAACGGATTTAAAATGTGAAAGTTATGTACATTTCAATTTTGAGTATAATTTATTTTATTTAACAATTTTGTCTATTTTAAATGATATAAATTTTATATTCTTTGTCATATTTTATTTTAATATGTGTTAATATGTTATTTTATTTATATTTTTGTCTTTTAATATTTTTAAACTGATAATAGAATTTTTCAAAAATATGTTGCATTTATTTTCTATTTTTAAAAGGCTAGTTTCCATTTTTCTGCTATTTTCTTCATTAAAATTATATTTAATTAAAATTTATTTATTTATTTTTGTGAATTAATTTTATTTTGTGTTCTTATCTTTATTTATAAATATTTTTATGTACATAAAAACTTTCTAAAGTTCATTGCAAATTTTGCTGTTTTATTTAATTAAATTATATATAATTAATATTTATTTATTTTTGTTTATTTAATATATTTTCGTATTTTTATCTGAATTTATATATATATTTCAGTTATTTAAAATTAAAAAGAAATTAGTGGAAATTTGAAAGGATGTAAACTTTTAAAATTCCAAGGTCTTTTCCTCTTCCGACCTTTCATTTTCTCAACCTCCTTCTTTATGATTTTGGCCGTACCTTTTCTACCTTCTTTCAGCTGCAATTCATTTTGTTTTCACGCACAAAATTTTCCTCCTCAAGCTCCAAAATAGTATGGCCATTTTGATAAGCAATTGGAAAATTTTTCTCTTCTCTTTTTCTTTGTTTTCTAGCTTTTTCTATTGAAATTTGTCACTTGTTCTCACCTTCATGGCTCCATTCCTCCTGAACCAGATCTGGTTCAACCTCCACCACCCCCTTTCTCTGATCATTACCCACCCTACTACACCACCAAGGCAGGCCAAGCACATCCATGGCAAGGAGCACCACCAAAATCAACAAAAAAACCATCACATATTACACTAGCCGAGCCTAGATTGTTAGCACCACCTTCTACCACCTCTAGCCGCCACTTCCACCACCACCACCTCTGACCTGACCTCCACCCTCTGCCACATCAGCCACCACCATCTAGACGTCAGGCCATAACCATAGGACCTAGGGCCGAACCCTTTTGTGGACTTGAAAGGATGAACTTTGGCTTGTAGTTGCATATGGTTGCACCTAGACCTATTCACCTTGATAACCCATGATGGCCGACCCTTTTGTGACCCAAACCAGACCCAATCACCTTCCTTGGCTAAGCTTAACACATGTCTAACTGAAGCATATGAGGTTGAGAACAAGTGCAAAGAAATTGGCATTGTTTTGGGCTTTGAATTCTAATGTTATTTGATGATTAATTCGAGTTGAAACTTACATATGCTTGTATTGTTTTGTGTAAGTAATTGAACAAGTCAAATTGCTTTGGCTCTCCACTCTCAAGTCATATCCATGTCATCGTGCCTTCATTATGTTTGTGTTGTGTGCTTTGGTGGATATCTCCAGCCCTGAACATGTGAGTAATTCTCACTAGACGATGTGTACTTACATAACTAGTAAACTGACACCATTTGAATCTGTAAAATTATATCGTCATGTTATAACAGTTATATTATGATCATATAATGTTCACACCTTTATTTACACATGTTATACCATATGTTACTGTTATATCATGCTATTCTATTATTTATATCAGTTTATCACACTGCAAGTTCCCTGTAGATTAGAAATCACTATGGGTTGAAATGATACATACCCGAACGGACTTTAGAATAGGGAAAAATCGTTATGGGCTGAAATGATAGGCCTGAACGGTTTTATTTATTTTATTTAACTTGGGATTGCGGGTTTGAAATGATAGAACCCAGTTTTTCTTTGTAAATTTTGGATTGAAATGATATATATCAGTATCACTTGACCTAGGCTAGAAAATTATATACAGACCCGTGGTATATATATTTTTCTGAAATTTAAAAAAAAAAATTAAAAATATAAATATTATGATATTTTGATTTAAATTTTATTAAAATGATTTCTATAAAATATTAGTGATTTTTAACAAATTAAATAAGTGAATTAAGTAAATGGTGAAGTAGAATTTGAAATATAAGCTAATTTCGAAATTTATGATTTTGTTTATAAATGGATTTTATGTAAAGTATGAATATATAACAAATTTGATTTAAAGATGAATTTAATGATCTTTATTAAGTAATAATAATTTTTAAAAGTGTTAATGATTTTGTATTAATTAAAATATGAAATAAATGAATATTTAAGCTGAATTTGGAAATATAACTTAAATTGAAATTTGTGGAATTTGTTTAAAAGTGAATTTTTAATTAAGTAGAATAAAGATAAATAAGTTATATTTTTGAAATTTAAACTTAAGTGTTAAGTTAAATTTTGAAATAAAGAAATGAAAGTTTATTTGTTATTTAATTTGATTTTTTGTACGGAAATTTGACTTTATAAAACCATAGAAAGAAAAGTATGTAAATGATTATTTTAAAGGGTGAATATATATGATTTTATAATTTAAAATGATTTATATTAAAAGTTAATTATGTGTGAAATTGTAAATAAAACTCTGAATTTGATTTGACAACATTTTTGAAATGTAATATAAAGATATTACAACATTGGTAAATGCTGTAGTTGTTTTAAATGAACCATATAGCAAATTTGAACTAAAGGTTATTATAGCGCTTTGTTAGTGCTCTAATTGTTAAATTTAACTAAAAGTTCAATTGAAACTAAATTAAGATATTACAGCACTTTAATGCGGTCTTTTATTAATGGATTGTTTTAAAACATAAAATTTCGTAGCATTTCCTAAATGCTGCGAAAGTTGAATTTTCATTGTTTTAATAAACTTAAATGGATAAATGATCTTGGAAAAGATTAAATTTTTGGAAATTAAATATTTGATTATTAAATATAATGAATTGACTTCGATGATTTAAAATGGAAAGGTGGATTTGGAATATAACTATCATGAAAGATGAGATTTAAATGGTATTTAAATTTAAATAAAATGAATGATATTTTGAAATGTGGAGTATTTAAGCTTTGAAATATACTAAGGATTGAATATTTTATTTTTGTGGATTAAATCTATATTTTAAATTGATAAGATTTGAAATGGTTTGTTGGTAAACTTAAATTGAATTGAAACTGATGGTTTGAGTTGAATTAAATGAAAATTTTGAAATTTGATTTTGATTTAATAAATTGGTAAATGTAAATAATTAAAGGATGATTTCAAATATTTTAATTTCTAAAGAGTTATAACTTTGAATGTATAAACTATTTTGAAAGTGAATATATGTTTGAAATAGAAATGATATTAGTTATGAAATGAATAAATCTTTGAAATAAAATGGTTTGGTTTCGAGGTATAAACTCTCTTTGAAATGAAGTTTTGGAAAGATATGATATTTTGATATATTAAAATGATTTGAAATGAAGTTTGGAAAGATAAGATATTTTGATATATTAAAATGATTTGAAATGAAGTTTTGAAAGGATATGATATTTTGATCTATTAAAGTGATTTGAAATGAAGTTTTGGAATGATATGTTATTTTAAATATATTGAAATGATTTGAAATAAAGTTTTGAAATGATATGTTATTTTAAATATATTGAAATGGTTTGGAATTGATTTAATCTTCATTTTGATAAAGATTTGGATTTGAAATGATATTCTATTTTGAAGTATAAAATATTATATTAAAATTATAACCACGGGTTATAATAACGATTGGTTGTTAAAGAGACCGGGATCGGATATGGACATACTCTCTGTCGATACCGAAAACCACTTTAACAACTATGTACGCAGTGGAGTTTCCAGAATGAAGTAGGGTGGTGACGACGATCCTAAGGTATATACGTGGACCAAACTCCCGTGAGTTGGCATAAGGTGGCTAAAACAGGAGCGATCTCGGACCAGTGAGTTAGCACCTCTTATCGGACACACTTATTCGATACCATTCTATTACTTGTGATTGATTTGGTGCGCACCATTGATTTGGGAGTGTTGTTCGAGGTGGAGCGGTAGTGGCTGCTATGCGTTTCCATCAGTCCGTGTGCGTAATTGGTATATCGACCCTGGCATTGCCTTGTGTGCCGTGTCACCTACCATATCGAGCTTTACTAGAGTTTCTATTTGTGTCGTACCTATAGAGTATCTTCTCGCCTTGCGAGGTATACAGGTACTGTGTAGACTATTGGCATATTACGTGTTAAGGTGGAAAATGCAAAGCCTTAACGCTATTTAAAAGTATGTTTGTTTTATGATTAGACATTATTATAATAGCGAATATTACTACATAGTAGATAGCTTAGCGGATCCTTAAAGAATGGGCAATCCCAAGCATTCTTTAAGTTACTTGTACCTTTATTACAGTTCACTTGAGTTGGTTTACATTGTATAAGTATCTATGTCCTGACTCGAGTGTTTGTTTTTTATTTACGCTCGGGTCAGCCTGAGTTATTCACAGATTTGGATTTCCACTCTCTTCGAGATTTGAATCGTTGTAGATTATCTGCTTGTCTTGTCCTATCTATTTTATTTCCGTTGTTCTACTCAGCTTGTACTTGGTTATGTTATTGAGACTTCTGTTGTACTCTATTTCTTCTGTTATATCTTATGTTACTCTGATATATTTATATAGTAGCTTCATGAACTACTATTTCTTTTACTTCCACTGCATTATTTTACTCTATGTCTGTGATCTGTGATTATTTATTTACTGTATATTCTGAGATTTGCCAAATTTTATTTACAACGCGGTATTTTGAGCAATTCAAGTCCGATATGTGCGGATGTGAATGGTTGAAAATATCGTGTCGTTACAGTTGGTATCAGAGCTTTGGCTTTGAGGAAAAACTTAGAATGTATGGTAAATTTAGTTACAGAATCATTTTCATTCGAGCTTGAATCTCTTTATTTTTATTTGATTTCCTTTGAATTTTGGAACGTTCCCTGCGGTTCCAAAATCCATTCTTATTCCTCACTATTCATCTTCTTGTGATTCTGGAGTATCCCATAACTCCGCTTCGAATGAGCTTTATAGTGAATTGGCGGTCTCGCCAATACTCTAATGACTTGTAAAGGGGGAAACTCCTTTACAATTAGCATCGATTCACCAGAGATTTATATCTATCCTTGGTTTAGATGCTAATATCTTTTATTATTCCAAACTCTATCCCTTGAGATCGGATGTAGATTTACCCCAGAAAAATACACATTTGATCTTATTCATTAAGTCACGATTAACCCGGTTAAGGTTGCTCGCGATTTATCTAAGCTTATCCATCTTCATAGTTTTTTAATTAATTATCTTGTCTTTGTTTCCAAAATATCTCCAAACATTTTAATTGTACTTGTAAATCTATGTTTGTTTTATATATTGTGTTGTTTGAGTTGTTGATGTTGATTTGGGCTTTCGATTGATTCGTCTGATAAATGCTATCGATAGGATTTCTAAAACACTTTGACAGAACAAACTAACACAATATTATTTTAAAATTTGGTTAATGAAATAAATTTTGATATATGTAAATATTATGGAACTTAATAAATTGATTTAAATTGATTATTTGAAATGATAATACTTGATTTATCATTTTATAAATGAATTTATAAATAGTCGTTATAAATTTGATTTGGGAACTGAAATGAATTTAAATAAAGAATTTGAGAATTTAATTTCCGATGGTTTCAAACCTTGTGTTTAAAGTTTTAAAAGGATATATTATATAAAGTATTTTTGAATAGAAATTTGTTTCCAAAGAATTTTAAAAGTTTTAAAATTTTAGTGCTATTCTCTTTGTCGCTGGAAAATAATTTCGGTGATGACCGCGACATCATCGACTTTCAGTTTCGAGTTTCGAAGTAAAGAGACTGTTCTGTAGTCTTGCTACAGCTTTGTTTTAGGAAATTTAACTGATTTGAATTTCTAAAATATGATTTGATTTATAATATATATAGATATATGAATTAAATTTGATTTGACAAATTATGTACATACATTTATTTATCTCTAAATGGTTTGAAAGGAATCGGAAATTTTATTCTTAAATTCTATCTTAAATAATAACTTCAAGAAAAAAAAGAAAATCAAAATTTTGAATAAATATTCAAACTTGAAATGATTGAATTAGAATGTTTATATTGTATATTAATTTTAGAAAGTTTTATTTGTATAATTCTCAATTTCATTCCAATATAACTTACCTTAAAATTTTAGAAGTTAACAATGTAATTGGATAATATACAATATAAAAGGTTTTATAAATAAAATTTGAGTGGTTATAATAAATGTTATACACTTAAATTTTGGTTATAAAAAGATTAACTAAGGTAAATAGAATAAACGGTAATTGAATAATTTACAATATAAATGATGTGAAAGGAATTAAGGATAAATTAAAGCAGTTATAATAAGTGTAAGTATATTTAACATAGGTGATAAAATAGATTGAGAGGGATAAATTTAATTTTAATTAGGAATAAATAGGAATTAAATTTATTAAGTACATTATGAGTATAATAATTGATTTTGCAAATCCATAATTTTTAAAATTGTTAGTTTAAGAAAATTGGATGATAAGATAATGAAATTAGAGATAGTTAAGGTTTATTTAACTTGTGTAAAATTAATTATCAATTTAAGCTGAAACCATGGAAATTTCAAACCTATTATCTTTTTTTTTTCAAACTTATTATCTTATTTTGTTTTCAAACTGTCTTTTGGTTGTCCTTATTTTCCTCATCTTGCAACAGACTGGTATAGGCATCGTTTAATAATCTTTCTGTTTAGAAATCTTTCTATAATCTTTAATAATCTTTGGTACTTATTTTGATCTGAGAATTGCTTGCCATCCACCTTGTTAAACTTACCTATAACAATAGTTGTCAGGTATAATCTCAATCTCCTTGTCATCCTATCTTAATCTTATTTCACTCCATTTTTTTTTGTGCTTTCCCGTACTTCATTACTTTTCGGGGATGAAAAGTTTTGAGTGGGGGAGAGTGTAACAACTCTATATTCTTGTATATTATTTAAATTGGACTTTATTTTATTTTTAAATTATTTTAAATTTATTTTATTTCAAACATTTCGTTTTAAAATATAAATGTTGATTATAAGTGAATTATAGTTTCAAACTAGTATAAATTGGATATTTCACTGAAAAGTGAATTTCTGTTCAAACTGGACAAACTTTGACTTTTAAATTTCAAATTTAAATATTTAAATTCTTAAATTTTATCTTTTATTATGAAAATATATTTTATAACATGATTACTGCTTTTCGTTTCATTGGAAACGGATTTAGAATGTAAACGTTATGTACATTTCAATTTTGAGTATAATTTGTTTTATTTAACAATTTTGTCTATTTTAAATGATATAAATTTTATTTTCTTTGTCATATTTTATTTTAATATGTGTTAATATGTTATTTTATGTATATTTTTGTCTTTGAATATTTTTAAAGTGATAATAGAATTTTTCCGAAATATGTTGCATTTATTTTCTATTTTTAAAAGGCTAGTTTCCATTTTTCTGCTATTTTCTTCATTAAAATTATATTTAATTAAAATTTATTTATTTATTTTTGTGAATTCATTTTATTTTCTGTTCTTATCTTTATTTATAAATATTTTTAAGTACATAAAAATTTTCTAAAGTTCATTGCATTTATTTTTTTCATGTTTTCAAGACTAGTTGCAAATTTTGCTGTTTTATTTAATTAAATTATATATAATTAATATTTATTTATTTATTTTTGTTTATTTAATAAATTTTCGTATTTTTATCTGAATTTATATATATATTTTAGTTATTTAAAATTAAAAAGAAATTAGTGGAAATTTGAAAGGTTGTAAACTTTTAAAATTCCAGGGTCTTTTCCTCTTTCGACCTTTCATTTTCTCAACCTCCTTCTTTATGATTTTGGCCGTACCTTTTCTACCTTCTTTCATCTGCAATTCATTTTGTTTTCACGCACAAAATTTTCCTCCTCAAGCTCCAAAATAGTACGGCCATTTTGATAAGGAATTGGTAAATTTTTCTCTTCTCTTTTTCTTTGTTTTCAAGCTTTTTCTATTGAAATTTGTCACTTGTTCTCACCTTCAGGGCTCCACTCCTCCTCAACCAGATCTGCTTCGACCTCCACCACCCCCTTTCTCTGATCATTACCCGCCCTACTACACCACCAAGGTAGGCCAAGCACATCCATGGCAAGGAGCACCACCAAAATCAACAAAAAAACCATCACATATTACACTAGCCGAGCCTAGATTGTTAGCACCACCTTCTACCACCTCTAGCCGCCACTTCCACCACCACCACCACCTCTGACCTGACCTCCACCCTCTGTGACATAAGCTACCACCATCTGGACATTAGGCCATGACCATAGGACCTAGGGCCGAACACTTTTGTGGCCTTGAAAGGATGAACTTTGGCTTGTAGTTGCATATGGTTGCACCTAGACCTATTCACCTTGATAACCCATGATGGCCGACCCTTTTGTGACCCAAACTAGACCCAATCACCTGCCTTGGCTGAGCTTAACACATGTGTAACTGAAGCATATGAGGTTGAGAACAAGTGCAAAGAAATTGGCATTGTTTTGGGCTTTGAATTCTAATGTTATTTGATGATTAATTCGAGTTGAAACTTACATATGCTTGTATTGTTTTGTGTAAATAATTGAACAAGTCAAATTGCTTTGGCTCTCCACTCTCAAGTCATATCCATGTCATCGTGCCTTCATTATGTTTGTGTTGTGTGCTTTGGTGGATATCTCCAGCCCTGAACAGGTGAGTAATTCTCATAAGACGATGTGTACTTATATAACTAGTAAACTGACACCATTTGAATCTGTAAAATTATATCATCCTGTTATAACTGTTATATTATGATCATATAATGTTCACACCTGTATTTACACATGTTATACCATATGTTACTGTTATATCATGCTATTCTGTTATTTATATCAGTTTATCACACTGCAAGTTCCCTGTAGATTAGAAATCATTATGGGTTGAAATGATACATACTCGAACGGACTTTAGAATAGGGAAAAATTGTTATGGCCTGAAATGATAGGCCTGAACGGTTTTATTTATTTTATTTAACTTGGGATTGCGGGTTTGAAATGATAGAACCGGTTTTTCTTTGTAAATTTCGGATTGAAATGTTATATATCTGTATCACTTGACCTAGGCTAGAAAATTATATACAGACCCGTGGTATATACATTTTCATGAAATTTAAAAAAAAAATTTAAAAATTTAAATATTATGATATTTTAATTTAAATTTTATTAAAATGATTTCTATAAAATATTAGTGATTTTCTACAAATTAAATAAGTGAATTAAGTAAATGGTGAAGTAGAATTTGAAATATAAGTTAATTTTGAAATTTATGATTTTATTTATAAATGGATTTTATGTAAAATATGAATATATAACAAATTTGATTTAAAGATGAATTTAATGATCTTTATTAAGTAATAATAATTTTTAAAAGTGTTAATGATTTTGTATAAATTAAAATATGAAATAAATGAATATTTAAGCTGAATTTGGAAATATAACTTAAATTGAAATTTGTGGAATTTATTTAAAAGTGAATTTTTAATTAAGTAGAATAAAGTTAAATAAGTTATATTTTTGAAATTTAAACTTAAGTGTTAAGTTAAATTTTGAAATAAAGAAATGAAAGTTTATTTGTTATTTAATTTGATTTTTTGTACGGAAATTTGACTTTATAAAACCATAGAAAGAAAAGTATGTAAATGATTATTTTAAAGGGTGAATATATATGATTTTATAATTTAAAATGATTTATATTAAAATTTAATTATGTGTGAAATTGTAAATAAAACTCTTAATTTGATTTGACAGCATTTTTGAAATGTAATATAAAGATATTACATCATTGGTAAATGCTGTAGTTGTTTTAAATGAACCATATAGCAAATTTGAACTAAAGGTTATTATAGCACTTTGTTAGTGCTATAGTTGTTAAATTTAACTAAAATTTCAATTGAAACTAAATTAAGATATTACAGCATTTTAATGCTGTCTTTTTTTAATGGACTGTTTTAAAACATAACATTTCGTAGCATTTCCTAAATGCTGCGAAAGTTGAATTTTCATTGTTTTAATAATCTTAAATGGATAAAAGATCTTGGAAAAGATTAAATTTTTGGAAATTAAATATTTGATTATTAAATATAATGAATTGACTTCAATGATTTAAAATGGAAAGGTGGATTTGGAATATAACTATCTTGGAAGATGAGATTCAAATGGTATTTAAATTTAAATAAAATGAATGATATTTTGAAATGTGGAGTATTTAAGCTTTGAAATATACTAAGGATTGAATATTTTATTTTTGTGGTTTAAGTCTATATTTGAAATTGAAATGGTTTGTTGGTAAACTGAAATTGAATTGAAACTAATGGTTTGAGTTGAATTAAATGGAAATTTTGAAATTTGGTTTTGATTTAATAAATTGGTAAATGTAAAGAATTAAAGGATGATTTCAAATATTTTAATTTCTAAAGAGTTATAACTTTGAATGTATAAACTATTTTGAAAGTGAATATATGTTTGAAATAGAAATGATATTAGTTCTAAAATGAATAAATCTTTGAAATAAAATGGTTTGGTTTCGAGGTATAAACTATCTTTGAATTAAAGTTTTGGAAAGCTATGATATTTTGATATATTAAAATGATTTGAAATGAAGTTTTGGAAAGATATGATATTTTGATATATTAAAATGATTTGAAATGAAGTTTTGAAAGGATATGATATTTTGGTCTATTAAAATGATTTGAAATGAAGTTTTGGAATGATATGTTATTTTAAATATATTGAAATGATTTGAAATAAAGTTTTGAAATGATATGTTATTTTAAATATATTGAAATGGTTTGGAATTGATTTAATCTTCATTTTGATAAAGATTTGGATTTGAAATGATATTCTATTTTGAAGTATAAAATATTATATTAAAATTATAACCACGGGTTATAATAACGATTGGTTGTTAAAGAGACCGGGATCGGATATGGACATACTCTCTGTCGATACCGAAAACCACTTTAACAACTATGTACGCAGTGGAGTTTCCAGAATGAAGTAGGGTGGTGACGACGATCCTAAGGTATATACGTGGACCAAACTCCCGTGAGTTGGCATAAGGTGGCTAAAACAGGAGCGATCTCGGACCAGTGAGTTAGCACCTCTTATCGGACACACTTATTCGATACCATTCTATTACTTGTGATTGATTTGGTGCGCACCATTGATTTGGGAGTGTTGTTCGAGGTGGAGCGGTAGTGGCTGCTATGCGTTTCCATCAGTCCGTGTGCGTAATTGGTATATCGACCCTGGCATTGTCTTCTGTGCCATGTCACCTACCATATCGAGCTTTACTATGAGTTTCTATTTGTGTCGTACCTATAGAGTATCTTCTCGCCTTGTGAGGTATGCAGGTGCTGTGTAGACTATTGGCATATTACGTGTTAAGGTGGAAAATGCAAAGCCTTAACACTATTTAAAATTATGTTTATTTTATGATTAGACATTATTATAATAGCGAAATTACTAAATAGTAGATAGTTTAATGGATCCTTAAAGAATGGGCAATCCCAAGCATTCTTTAAGTTACTTGTACCTTTATTACAGTTCACTTGAGTTGGTTTACATTGTATAAGTATGTATGTCCTGACTCGAGTGTTTGTTTTTTTATTTACGCTCGGGTCAGCCTGAGTTATTCACAGATTTGGATTTCCACTCTCTTGGAGATTTGAATCGCTGGTGATTATCTGCTTGTCTTGTCCTATCTATTTTAGTTCCGTTGTTCTACTCAGCTTGTACTTGGTTATGTTATTGAGACTTCTGTTGTACTCTATTTCTTCTGTTATATCTTATGTTACTTTTATATATTTATATAGTAGCTTCATGAACTACTATTTCTTTTACTTCCACTGCATTATTTTACTCTATGTCTATGATCTGTGATTATTTATTTACTGTATATTCTGAGATTTGCCAAATTTTATTTACAACGCGGTATTTTGAGCAATTCAAGTCCGACATGTGCGGATGTGAATGGTTGAAAATATCGTGTCGTTACAGTTGGTATCAGAGCTTTGGCTTTGAGGAAAAACTTAGAATGTATGGTAAATTTAGTTACAGAATCATTTTCATTCGAGCTTGAATCTCTTTATTTTTATTTGATTTCCTTTGAATTTTGGAACGTTCCCTGCGGTTCCAAAATCCATTCTTATTCCTCACTATTCATCTTCTTGTGATTCTGGAGTATCCCATAACTCCGCTTCGAATGAGCTTTATAGTGAATTGGCGGTCTCGCCAATACTCTAATGACTTGTAAAGGGGGAAACTCCTTTACAATTAGCATCGATTCACCAGAGATTTATATCTATCCTTGGTTTAGATGCTAATATCTTTTATTATTCCAAACTCTATCCCTTGAGATCGGATGTAGATTTACCCCAGAAAAATACACATTTGATCTTATTCATTAAGTCACGATTAACCCGGTTAAGGTTGCCCGCGATTTATCTAAGCTTATCCATCTTCATAGTTTTTTAATTAATTATCTTGTCTTTGTTTCCAAAATATCTCCAAACATTTTAATTGTACTTGTAAATCTATGTTTGTTTTATATATTGTGTTGTTTGAGTTGTTGATGTTGATTTGGGCTTTCGATTGATTCGTCTGATAAATGCTATCGATAGGATTTCTAAAACACTTTGACAGAACAAACTAACACAATATTATTTTTAAATTTGGTTAATGAAATAAATTTTGATATATGTAAATATTATGGAACTTAATAAATTGATTTAAATTGATTATTTGAAATGATAATACTTGATTTATCATTTTATAAATGAATTTATAAATAGTCGTTATAAATTTGATTTGGGAACTGAAATGAATTTAAATAAAGAATTTGAGAATTTAATTTCCGATGGTTTCAAACCTTGTGTTTAAAGTTTTAAAAGGATATATTATATAAAGTATTTTTGAATAGAAATTTGTTTCCAAAGAATTTTAAAAGTTTTAAAATTTTAGTGCTATTCTCTTTGTCGCTGGAAAATAATTTCGGTGATGACCGCGACATCATCGACTTTCAGTTTCGAGTTTCGAAGTAAAGAGACTGTTCTGTAGTCTTGCTACAGCTTTGTTTTAGGAAATTTAACTGATTTGAATTTCTAAAATATGATTTGATTTATAATATATATAGATATATGAATTAAATTTGATTTGACAAATTATGTACATACATTTATTTATCTCTAAATGGTTTGAAAGGAATCGGAAATTTTATTCTTAAATTCTATCTTAAATAATAACTTCAAGAAAAAAAAGAAAATCAAAATTTTGAATAAATATTCAAACTTGAAATGATTGAATTAGAATGTTTATATTGTATATTAATTTTAGAAAGTTTTATTTGTATAATTCTCAATTTCATTCCAATATAACTTACCTTAAAATTTTAGAAGTTAACAATGTAATTGGATAATATACAATATAAAAGGTTTTATAAATAAAATTTGAGTGGTTATAATAAATGTTATACACTTAAATTTTGGTTATAAAAAGATTAACTAAGGTAAATAGAATAAATGGTAATTGAATAATTTACAATATAAATGATGTGAAAGGAATTAAGGATAAATTAAAGCAGTTATAATAAGTGTAAGTATATTTAACATAGGTGATAAAATAGATTGAGAGGGATAAATTTAATTTTAATTAGGAATAAATAGGAATTAAATTTATTAAGTACATTATGAGTATAATAATTGATTTTGCAAATCCATAATTTTTAAAATTGTTAGTTTAAGAAAATTGGATGATAAGATAATGAAATTAGAGATAGTTAAGGTTTATTTAACTTGTGTAAAATTAATTATCAATTTAAGCTGAAACCATGGAAATTTCAAACCTATTATCTTTTTTTTTTTCAAACTTATTATCTTATTTTGTTTTCAAACTGTCTTTTGGTTGTCCTTATTTTCCTCATCTTGCAACAGACTGGTATAGGCATCGTTTAATAATCTTTCTGTTTAGAAATCTTTCTATAATCTTTAATAATCTTTGGTACTTATTTTGATCTGAGAATTGCTTGCCATCCACCTTGTTAAACTTACCTATAACAATAGTTGTCAGGTATAATCTCAATCTCCTTGTCATCCTATCTTAATCTTATTTCACTCTATTTTTTTTTGTGCTTTCCCGTACTTCATTACTTTTCGGGGATGAAAAGTTTTGAGTGGGGGAGAGTGTAACAACTCTATATTCTTGTATATTATTTAAATTGGACTTTATTTTATTTTTAAATTATTTTAAATTTATTTTATTTCAAACATTTCGTTTAAAAATATAAATGTTGATTATAAGTGAATTATAGTTTCAAACTAGTATAAATTGGATATTTCACTGAAAAGTGAATTTCTGTTCAAACTGGACAAACTTTGACTTTTAAATTTCAAATTTAAATATTTAAATTCTTAAATTTTATCTTTTATTATGAAAATATATTTTATAACATGATTACTGCTTTTCGTTTCATTGGAAACGGATTTAGAATGTAAACGTTATGTACATTTCAATTTTGAGTATAATTTGTTTTATTTAACAATTTTGTCTATTTTAAATGATATAAATTTTATTTTCTTTGTCATATTTTATTTTAATATGTGTTAATATGTTATTTTATGTATATTTTTGTCTTTGAATATTTTTAAAGTGATAATAGAATTTTTCCGAAATATGTTGCATTTATTTTCTATTTTTAAAAGGCTAGTTTCCATTTTTCTGCTATTTTCTTCATTAAAATTATATTTAATTAAAATTTATTTATTTATTTTTGTGAATTCATTTTATTTTCTGTTCTTATCTTTATTTATAAATATTTTTAAGTACATAAAAATTTTCTAAAGTTCATTGCATTTATTTTTTTCATGTTTTCAAGACTAGTTGCAAATTTTGCTGTTTTATTTAATTAAATTATATATAATTAATATTTATTTATTTATTTTTGTTTATTTAATAAATTTTCGTATTTTTATCTGAATTTATATATATATTTTAGTTATTTAAAATTAAAAAGAAATTAGTGGAAATTTGAAAGGTTGTAAACTTTTAAAATTCCAGGGTCTTTTCCTCTTTCGACCTTTCATTTTCTCAACCTCCTTCTTTATGATTTTGGCCGTACCTTTTCTACCTTCTTTCATCTGCAATTCATTTTGTTTTCACGCACAAAATTTTCCTCCTCAAGCTCCAAAATAGTACGGCCATTTTGATAAGGAATTGGTAAAATTTTCTCTTCTCTTTTTCTTTGTTTTCAAGCTTTTTCTATTGAAATTTGTCACTTGTTCTCACCTTCAGGGCTCCACTCCTCCTCAACCAGATCTGCTTCGACCTCCACCACCCCCTTTCTCTGATCATTACCCGCCCTACTACACCACCAAGGTAGGCCAAGCACATCCATGGCAAGGAGCACCACCAAAATCAACAAAAAAACCATCACATATTACACTAGCCGAGCCTAGATTGTTAGCACCACCTTCTACCACCTCTAGCCGCCACTTCCACCACCACCACCACCTCTGACCTGACCTCCACCCTCTGTGACATAAGCTACCACCATCTGGACATTAGGCCATGACCATAGGACCTAGGGCCGAACACTTTTGTGGCCTTGAAAGGATGAACTTTGGCTTGTAGTTGCATATGGTTGCACCTAGACCTATTCACCTTGATAACCCATGATGGCCGACCCTTTTGTGACCCAAACTAGACCCAATCACCTGCCTTGGCTGAGCTTAACACATGTGTAACTGAAGCATATGAGGTTGAGAACAAGTGCAAAGAAATTGGCATTGTTTTGGGCTTTGAATTCTAATGTTATTTGATGATTAATTCGAGTTGAAACTTACATATGCTTGTATTGTTTTGTGTAAATAATTGAACAAGTCAAATTGCTTTGGCTCTCCACTCTCAAGTCATATCCATGTCATCGTGCCTTCATTATGTTTGTGTTGTGTGCTTTGGTGGATATCTCCAGCCCTGAACAGGTGAGTAATTCTCATAAGACGATGTGTACTTATATAACTAGTAAACTGACACCATTTGAATCTGTAAAATTATATCATCCTGTTATAACTGTTATATTATGATCATATAATGTTCACACCTGTATTTACACATGTTATACCATATGTTATTGTTATATCATGCTATTCTGTTATTTATATCAGTTTATCACACTGCAAGTTCCCTGTAGATTAGAAATCATTATGGGTTGAAATGATACATACTCGAACGGACTTTAGAATAGGGAAAAATTGTTATGGCCTGAAATGATAGGCCTGAACGGTTTTATTTATTTTATTTAACTTGGGATTGCGGGTTTGAAATGATAGAACCGGTTTTTCTTTGTAAATTTCGGATTGAAATGTTATATATCTGTATCACTTGACCTAGGCTAGAAAATTATATACAGACCCGTGGTATATACATTTTCATGAAATTTAAAAAAAAAATTTAAAAATATAAATATTATGATATTTTAATTTAAATTTTATTAAAATGATTTCTATAAAATATTAGTGATTTTCTACAAATTAAATAAGCGAATTAAGTAAATGGTGAAGTAGAATTTGAAATATAAGTTAATTTTGAAATTTATGATTTTATTTATAAATGGATTTTATGTAAAATATGAATATATAACAAATTTGATTTAAAGATGAATTTAATGATCTTTATTAAGTAATAATAATTTTTAAAAGTGTTAATGATTTTGTATAAATTAAAATATGAAATAAATGAATATTTAAGCTGAATTTGGAAATATAACTTAAATTGAAATTTGTGGAATTTATTTAAAAGTGAATTTTTAATTAAGTAGAATAAAGTTAAATAAGTTATATTTTTGAAATTTAAACTTAAGTGTTAAGTTAAATTTTGAAATAAAGAAATGAAAGTTTATTTGTTATTTAATTTGATTTTTTGTACGGAAATTTGACTTTATAAAACCATAGAAAGAAAAGTATGTAAATGATTATTTTAAAGGGTGAATATATATGATTTTATAATTTAAAATGATTTATATTAAAATTTAATTATGTGTGAAATTGTAAATAAAACTCTTAATTTGATTTGACAGCATTTTTGAAATGTAATATAAAGATATTACATCATTGGTAAATGCTGTAGTTGTTTTAAATGAACCATATAGCAAATTTGAACTAAAGGTTATTATAGCACTTTGTTAGTGCTATAGTTGTTAAATTTAACTAAAATTTCAATTGAAACTAAATTAAGATATTACAGCATTTTAATGCTGTCTTTTTTTAATGGACTGTTTTAAAACATAACATTTCGTAGCATTTCCTAAATGCTGCGAAAGTTGAATTTTCATTGTTTTAATAATCTTAAATGGATAAAAGATCTTGGAAAAGATTAATTTTTTAGAAATTAAATATTTGATTATTAAATATAATGAATTGACTTCAATGATTTAAAATGGAAAGGTGGATTTGGAATATAACTATCTTGAAAGATGAGATTCAAATGGTATTTAAATTTAAATAAAATGAATTATATTTTGAAATGTGGAGTATTTAAGCTTTGAAATATACTAAGGATTGAATATTTTATTTTTGTGGTTTAAGTCTATATTTGAAATTGAAATGGTTTGTTGGTAAACTGAAATTGAATTGAAACTAATGGTTTGAGTTGAATTAAATGGAAATTTTGAAATTTGGTTTTGATTTAATAAATTGGTAAATGTAAAGAATTAAAGGATGATTTCAAATATTTTAATTTCTAAAGAGTTATAACTTTGAATGTATAAACTATTTTGAAAGTGAATATATGTTTGAAATAGAAATGATATTAGTTCTAAAATGAATAAATCTTTGAAATAAAATGGTTTGGTTTCGAGGTATAAACTATCTTTGAATTAAAGTTTTGGAAAGCTATGATATTTTGATATATTAAAATGATTTGAAATGAAGTTTTGGAAAGATATGATATTTTGATATATTAAAATGATTTGAAATGAAGTTTTGAAAGGATATGATATTTTGGTCTATTAAAATGATTTGAAATGAAGTTTTGGAATGATATGTTATTTTAAATATATTGAAATGATTTGAAATAAAGTTTTGAAATGATATGTTATTTTAATTATATTGAAATGGTTTGGAATTGATTTAATCTTCATTTTGATAAAGATTTGGATTTGAAATGATATTCAATTTTGAAGTATAAAATATTATATTAAAATTATAACCACGGGTTATAATAACGATTGGTTGTTAAAGAGACCGGGATCGGATATGGACATACTCTCTGTCGATACCGAAAACCACTTTAACAACTGTGTACGCGGTGGAGTTTCCAGAATGAAGTAGGATGGTGACGATGATCCTAAGGTATATACGTGGACCCAACTCCCGCGAGTTGGCATAAGGTGGCTAAAACAGGAGCGATCTCGGACCAGTGAGGTAGCACCTCTTATCGGACACACTTCTTCGATACCATTCTATTACTTGTGATTGATTTGGTGCGCACCCTTGATTTGGGAGTGTTGCTCGAGGTGGAGCGGTAGTGGCTGCTATGCGTTTCCATCTGTCCTTGTGCGTAATTGGTATATCTACCCTGGCATTGTCTTCTTTGCCATGTCACCTACCATATCGAGCTTTACTATGAGTTTCTATTTGTGTCGTACCTATAGAGTATCTTCTCGCCTTGTGAGGTATGCAGGTGCTGTGTAGACTATTGGCATATTACGTGTTAAGGTGGAAAATGCAAAGCCTTAACACTATTTAAAATTATGTTTATTTTATGATTAGACATTATTATAATAGCGAAATTACTAAATAGTAGATAGTTTAATGGATCCTTAAAGAATGGGCAATCCCAAGCATTCTTTAAGTTACTTGTACCTTTATTACAGTTCACTTGAGTTGGTTTACATTGTATAAGTATGTATGTCCTGACTCGAGTGTTTGTTTTTTTATTTACGCTCGGGTCAGCCTGAGTTATTCACAGATTTGGATTTCCACTCTCTTGGAGATTTGAATCGCTGGTGATTATCTGCTTGTCTTGTCCTATCTATTTTAGTTCCGTTGTTCTACTCAGCTTGTATTATGTTATTGAGACTTCTGTTGTACTATATTTCTTCTATTATATCTTATGTAACTCTGATATATTTATATAGTAGCTTCATGAACTACTATTTCTTTTACTTCCGCTGCATTATTTTACTCTGTGTCTGTGATCTGTGATTATTTATTTACTGTATATTCTGAGATTTGCCAAATTTTATTTATAACGCTGTATTTTGAGCAATTCAAGTCCGACATATGCGGATGCGAATGGTTGAAAATATCGGGTCGTTACATCGACAGATCAAGTAGAATCAGTATTTGCCTTTGCCTTTGATATGTTAATTTTACGATTAGGTTCCCTGATATATTTGCCATTGACATATGTATCATAGTACTATTTTGTTTCTGATGATATATTTATTAAATTTCTTTAATCAGTGCCTATTAATGCTTAAAAATAGTTGTTTTACTATTGTATCATCTGTTTCAGAGCATGGAGTTTGTAAGATTGTTGTGTAACTCTACCTAGATCACCAAAGAAATATTCTTTAACTATGGAGATGCAAGCTTTATAGTAGGTATTAATTTTTCTCATGCTTAACTATCTCTAATTATGCATGCCAGGTGAATTAGATTATTTCAAAAAATATACAGTTCTTTTATCGCTAAACTCTGTAAATAACCCAGTAGACTAATTGTCAGAATTTACCTAACAAGATAGTGAAATTTAGCTTGCATGCTCAACTTAACAGACCCACTATGAAAATGATAAAACAAGTGCAGTTTTGCAAATATGTATGCAAGGCATGATTATCCGATTTTAAATAGTAAGTTGTACAAGAATGGCGAGTTCGTTTTGCACTGTAGAATATAAAATTACCACTCCTACTTTAAAAAATATTGGGCAGTACGAAATGCAGAATCCAGCTTACTGAGATGAATTTTGGCTAGACCATGACAATGACAACAACGAATATGGCAATGCATTAACAATTTTGTTTCAATTGATAGAAATGCTAAAGCATAAAACAAATTTTTTTGGTTCATAAATCTTTTAGGTTTGGCTGTTTAGACATTATAAATGTTTTCATTGCCACATGACCCAAATATGCATGTTCAAAAAATACGTGGATACTTTAATCGATACAAAATGGAATATTTAGTATTCACGGAAATAATAAATATATACATGATGGTTAATAGCCCTAGGTACTAAATTGTATAGAAGATATAACGTCAGTTCAATATTATTTTATCATATCAGAAAAGAAAACTTAAAGGAAATATTGCTGCAATAGTCAACTAGTATATTGAAGTTCATAATGTCGAGTTCAGGCTGAATATAAAATTCTCCACTTACCATGACTAACATGTATTAAGCAATAATCATGCTTATTGAAGTTCATAATGGTGGTTGTGTTTTGAAAATTACTATAAGTACAAACCTCTAACTATAGAAAAAACCCCTTAAAATGTAGTTAATAATCAAGAATCAAAATTCATTGCACTCTCCTAGCACTATGAAATAAAAGATATAAGCATGTACGATCATTTGCTATTGTAGTTATGCATGCCGGATCTGACATATATACTCATAGTACTCTATTTATTTATAGGTTTTCAGATGGGATATTGACAGGAATATTGTTTGTCATTTCAGTTTTAATGCATTGGCAATGTGATCAGGCGATTAGAGGAAGGCCTTGCCAAAATATGTACTATATATTGTAATATTGTTGCTGCTACTGTTGAACTATGTAGTGTTATGTATTGTTGTTGAACATTGTAATTAAAAGATTTGTTATGTTTGGTTTTTGTGTTGAATCTATGAAAAATATTTTCTTTAATGATCTTTCTTTTTTGATATTATGTTAAATTTGCAAATGTTTGTATTGAGCATGATAAAGAAATGACTATTACTACCAGAGGGTAGAAAAGGCAATATATTTAAAAAAATTAAATTTAAAACGGTTTTGAGCCGTTGCAAAACTAATCAAACAAAGTTGTGCAATAACATTGTACAATGGCTTTTAGCTGTTCCTAAACCAAAATTAGCAACGACAAAAAGCCGTTGTAAAATAAAGTTTTACAACAGCTTTGAGCCGTTGTTAATTTTGGTTTAGCAACGGCTGAAAGCCGTTGCTAAATTTTTACCACTGCCAATTTCGCAACGGCTCAAAGCCGTTGCTAAATCCTTTTGCAACGGCTCAGGACCGTTGCAAAATGACATTTCTGGTGTAGTGCTTCCAAGGCTTATTTGTTTGATCTAAGAAAGTCCTTTCTAGAGTAACAAATTTCTGTAAGTCTTTGCTTTTTGGTTCTTTCACCATCACCTTAGTAGTAAACCTTAATTATTTTCGTTTCTTCTTCCAGGCATCTAAAGGCTTGCACTCTCTTTTGAAAGCTACCGTTGACATCTCTTCATCCCAAGAAGAGGTCGCTTTGTCAAAAGATCAAGCCTCTCTCTTATCAAGTGAAAAGGGTAAGTTAGGCACCTTTCTTTCTCGGGTTGAGTCGACCATTACTGAAAAAGAAGAAACTATTAAGGCCCAAGCCGATAAGATTGTTGTTCTTGAGTCTTCCTTGAAAAAGGCTAAGGCGAAAAACTCCCCGCTCAAAGAAAATCTCAAAAAGAAACATAGCTCATTCCCTAGGTCCATTAGTATTATAAAAGATGCTAAAAGTAAAGTATCAAACTTCATAGAGACCTCCCTGGTTGAGATGTTTGCTAATCTTTATGAAGAAGTACTTTCATTTGTCTACATCGATAACTATAAAAAGTGTAAGGATTTTGATTTTCCTTCCTTGCTTGATGATATTGTGGAAAGATTTAAAACCAGAATTCAAAACATAAAAGATTGAATTGAAGTTCCTGAAAAAGAGGGAATCGATATCAAAAGGCTGTTGGAGATTGAAAATCCCCCTTCAGACCATGAGACAGAACCTGAAGACGTAAAGGATAGTGAGAGAACAATATCCAACTTGGATAAGGGTGGCGAATATGACGACGACGACGACGACGATAATGATGATGATTGGGGCGCTACTAGTGGTAGCCCCTCTGGTGGACATAAACCCCACAAGGACAAAGATGGGGATGGAGGTGTTGATCCTGGAGCTACCAAAAAGCAAGACAAGTCGAAGGATGTCGGCCCTCAGCCAGCTCCTCATGAGTCCAATCCTCCAGACTATGTAGATTTGTCTTCCCTTGAGAAAGAAGCTGATACTACTTCTAGCAAGCAGAAGGAGAGGGTGGATAAAATTTCTTCAAATGTGAATCCTCCTTCCCAGGTATGAAACCTTTAACCTAAGAAGTCTTTCAACTTCATAGAATAATTTTTAACTAACATTCCTCATCAGATAAAAAGGTCTAAATATTATTATGATACCCTCCTTGAGAAGAAGCAAACGAGGATAAACAAGTTATATAAGAATTAGATAAATTGTCCAAAGACTATAACAAACTGTCCACTTAGTATTACAACCTTAACAAAAGTGCCTTATGAATTTTAAGAATAGAAAGGTAGCTCCATGACTACGGAAGGCTCGAGAACGCTATGAAAAACTATTGAAAGCCAACAAAGAACTTTTGAAGCTCTTCTGGATGTTGATTGAAGAGAGAGAAATTTTAGTGGAATTTTTGTACATGATTTATTGCAGATATGTGATGGTTGACTTCTCCTATCTAGGAGAATTTAGTGGAGGCTTACTTGGAAGATTCCATAAAAGGTACCTAGACGAGTTTGGTAGCGATCCACACTAGGGATAATATTAGAATCTTCCTAGAGTCTACTCGATTTCCCAAGATCTTCCTCTCAGAAAATTGAAGTATTATAAAGAAAAGTTTATTTCTAAAATGTATCAAAAATCCATTTTGTATGAACCTGAAAATGTTAAATAGTATATGATGCATTATTTTCATAAATCTCTCTTATTTCTAAATTCCATCTGCTCAACATGAAAATTGTTACGTTGTTAAAGAAAAACAGTCTTTCGAGCAGCCCCATTACTCGAGAATTTTTGGGAAATTATGTAAAGCTAAGAAAAGATTATCATAAAAAGACAACCATTATCAAAAAATCCAAGTTAGCGAGATATTGTTTTCTTCGGGATTTACAAGGGGTTTACATGAAGTGCCTCTAATTCTGATTTGACTTCTTAGGTGAAGAAAGAGATAAACATTTAGTGGAGTTACTAACTTATCATACCAAACTAATTTGCAGGCGTGATAGTCCTCCACCGAGAGAGTGGGATTATAGCAAATGCTCTCCCGTTAACACTCCTAAGTAAACCAAAACGACCTTCGACTTGACTATGCCACTTCCCACCAATTCTCCCAGCAAGATTAAAGGAGTTGTATCGATAATCGAATCGAAATAGGACAGTCTTTTAATGTGAAAATTTATGAGGAACTGTATCTTGTTAAAGATAGCATGTGATGATGAGAAACACACTCTAACATGTATTTTTTTTGTTGAAATAGAGAAATTTGATTTTCCATTTTGTTTATTTATATAGGAGACTCAAGCAGGATTGGTTTCAATTTTCGAAGCCCCTGCTTCGAGATTTGTAAAGATCAAGGATAAGTTAAGAGCGGAGCCTTAACGGAGTCAATCTTCCAAGGATTCCTTTACTTCCAAGCTGTCTAACAAACTTGTTGCTAAGAAGGGGAATAGAAAGTATCTTTTTCAAAGTCATATTATTCAAGAATTCTCTAAAGAAATTGAGAATTTGAAGTTAAAACTCAAGGAAAGTGCCCGAGATATTAAGGTCCTAAAGCATTCCATTGGTGGAGATATTAGTATCGAACTCGACTTTGGCTTGGAAGTAAAATTAAAAGATAGCTAGGCATCATGTTAGTCTTTGGAATTTATACTTGGCAACCCAGCTTCTAGTACCGACCCTGCAGTATCTACGGATTTGCAAAAGCAGTTAATTGAACTGCAATAATTTCAGCATATGCGATATATCTTTCCGTACCTTAGTAATGTTATGTAGCATAATGCAATGCAATGTATTATTTACAATGTTACAAATGCTACATGTTTTGTCATCTTTTTTTGCACCTTATCCGCCTTTACATTTAGACGTGTTTCTTAAAGGCTTATAACCTCTCGAGCTTTCCATCTTAACTCATGACACTTCTCTTAATTAAGTAAATCTACAAATCTTCTTGATATCATTAAATCTTTGAAGGACCCATAGTCCAAATAATAGTTACGAATTTAAGGTTAGAATCTTAACCCAAAAGGATAGTGTCAAAGATTTATCAGTTAACTTCTATAAACATTTATACTAGAAACCTACATGGTTCGATCGATGGCCCATATTTGAGATGTTTCAATATTACCCATAATTCATCATTCAAACATATTGAGGATTATAAAATTCATTCCTCACCCAGATTCAGGTGTTAATGATAGAGTTTTATAAGGTGTCACCGAAACCAGATTCGGGTACTAGTAGATGGAAGATAAGTTAACAGTCATCTTTTGGAATCCTCTGATAATAAGTGATGGAAGGTTAGAGTGCCAGTTTTAGTAAAAGAATATTAGAATATCGAAATACCCTCTCGGTAACAAGTAATAGAGGCCCAAAGTACCATCTCCGGTATTGGATAAGCAAAGAAATCCATATCTACTAATAGGATACCAGGATTCTCAATTTGGAATTAATAGTAGAAGTCTAGGAAACCATATTTGGTAATAGAAGTCCAGAATGCCCTATTTGGGATTAGCAGTTAATCGAAGACCAGGAATCCAGTCTGGCGTTAAATATCAAAAGACCAAAAATTCAATCTTGCAATAAGCATCGGTAGACCAGAAATTCAATATAGCAATAAGTATTAGAAGACTAGAAATTCAATCTAGCAATAGGTATTAGAAGACCATAATACCATTTCTGGCAATAGTTAATGATAGAACGCCAGAATACCATCCCTAGTAATTAATAATAGAAGACCGGAAAACCATTTTCGGTAATAATTAATGATAGAAGACCAGAATACCATTTCTGGCAGATGTTCATGAGGAGAAGTCAAAGAATTCCTTCTGATTCTTTTGTTGAATGTACCATCTTTAGGCTTTGATGATATCTCGCATGCTTTTTCTTTCTCGGGCCCGAGTTCATTATTCATTTATTTTGGTCTATTTCAGGCATGGACTCTTTTGTCCACTTTTGTTGCTTATTTGAGCAGTTACCATTTTAGGCGGTGCCGATTTCTAGAGGTTGCCATTTTAGGCGGTGTCGATTTCTGGCGGTGCCCATTTTAGGCAAGGACTTTTCTTAGTCCGCTGGACATTTCATCCGGTTTTCTGGTGCGCTCGGCTTGCTTATTCTCAAGCAAGGCCCGAGGACTTACTAGACCTCACTCTAGGAGGCACATTAACCTGGCCAAAGCGTGACACGTCTAAGGTCTTGTTCGGTACCTTGGCCAGGCCATAGCCTGGGGGGACAAAGGTATTACTCGTCCTTCCTCTAGGAGGCGTCTTATCCTGGCCATAGCGTGACACAGATAAGGGCTTAAGCTGCTTTAACCTGGCCATTTCTGACTTTGGCGCGGCTAAAGGCTTACGCCCTCTGTCCAGGATGTGCCTTGATCTGGTCATCTTGGCGCGACCAAGGGCTTTCTACCATCATTAGTAGCATACCATTTTAGGTAGTCCAAGTTTGAGGAGAATTTTACTCTCGACTATGCAGAGTGCTCTTATTTTGAGAATAGAATTTTTATTCCATAACTTGTTCAATCCTTTACAAACTATTTAAGTTTTCCTTGTCTTAGGAAGTGTATGATCATCTTTTCAAGTACCTCACATTGATTTGTATCATATGTTCGTTTATCAGATGAAAGTTGCAATATAATCCCTTAAGTTTCCTTTCAAACCTTGGCTTCTTTTTCTAAGAGAGCCAATAATTCAGTTCTTCTTTGGTTCGGATATAGATTTCTTCGATCGAGGTAGTAAGATTATATTCTCTAAGAAGTCTTGATTTTTGTGTCGTCTTTGACTGGCATCTAATTCTTTTGTGGCGTGGTTCAAGTACTATTCTCTAGGTGTAGGTTTCCTTTTCATTATCCATTGATCCTCTTTCAAGGGCGTTTCTTTCAATCTTTGGGTTCCAGTCAGGAATTTCATGGTAGTCTTTATAATTCCACTTGGTAATTCCTTTATTATCCACAGTTCTTCGGTTGTGGATTTTTCTATGCATTAATGGTTTTCCCTTGATTTGTAAGCCTCATTTATAATCTTACTCCATTTATGTATGAAACAGTCATAATCCTTTATCATTTCCTTTTCAAAGATAGTCCGATGGGAATAAGACTGAATGGTCCATTTTCATTTGTAGAAATAGATTCTCCTTCCTTGAATTCTCTATTTCGAGAGCAAAGATTAAGGTTGATCCCAAATGGAATGGGTCGATACTCCATTTTAAAGGGTCATATGGGATAATCTATCTTTTCGTCTTAATGACCTATAGAGCTTGAAGCCGAAGGGTTTGCTCTTCAAGTAAGTGTGGGTTATAATCCATTTGATGATTAGACTTTACTTCTAGAGGTTCCGTGGACCGTTGAACCAATTTTTCTTGGCGAAAAATTTCTCTTGTTTCGAACATTGTATCCATTCTTTATCCTTTAAATGCAGTTAGAAGAATTGCAAGTCTTTTATCCAAAATAGATCCTTTCTTGTCCAAAAAGAGAATTTAATGAGTCTTAAGAGATTAACAAAGTAGAAAAGTAGGTTGGGAATCCAATAAGGTCAGAGGTTCAAGCCCTCCTTCTAGCGCCAAAATGTTAACCAAATTTATGGTCAACACCCCCAACGTATCCTTGTTGAAGGACATGATGTTAAACGATCTCAAACGGATTCCTTGTGAGACTTGATGGACTCTTAGTACTAGGAATGGAGAGTTTTAATTTTGTAGATTTAGGCCTTATCGAAAGGTGAAAAGGGAAAATGGTTGGTCAAGATCCTAGCGAAAATAGTATAAAGTAAGATTCTGTTGAAAGGCATATGCATAGGGGTTCCATCCCATTCGAAATGTCCAAGCACTTCCTTGTTGAACCAATCCAGAAATGTTTTAGATGTTAATCCCACCAAAAGAGGTTTGGAGAATGTAGATTAGGCATATCCTTGATCAATGGTTGCAAATTATGACCATACCGAAAGACTTAATAAGAACTAGTAGAACTCCAATGGTAGTAGAAGGTTTCAGATCCGTAGTATAGTCTTTATGAAGATCCAAGGTTTTGACCTTGCCGAAACGTTAGAGCCAGTGGAGTATTCTTACGATAGGGGGTTTCAGGCCTGTAAGTTGAACCCAAGATGGTTTTCAGGCCAGGACAGAGGACCAAACGGCCTCATATTGAGCTGAAAATTGGTATGCACATACTACAAAACTTCAGCATTCAAATAAAAAAAGAAACAATGAATTCCGACTGGAAATGAAAAAGTTACGCTGTCTCAAATATAGACTCAGGCCACGTTTGCAACAGTTCAAAAAAAATTTAAAATTTTATTCACTCTGAATAAAGAGTAATGAGTTTAAATTAAAAAATTTGAAATTTTCCCAAACCATTATAATCTTAAACTAAATTTTCAAACAAGCTTTCTGCTAAATCATTTATTAAATGATTTTCTTTTTCCCCGGAATGCTAGGACATACAAAATTATGATCAACTTTATGTAATCATCATAAAAAAACATTTCGTTAAGCGGAAATATTTTTTTTATGATGATTACATAAAGTTGATCATAATTTTGTATGTCTTAGCTTTCCGGGGAAAAAGAAAATACTTTAATAAATGATTTAGCAGAAAGCTTGTTTGAAAATGTAGTTTGAGATTAAAACGGTTTGGAAAAATTTCAAATCAATTTAAAATTTCTCACTCTTAACTCAAGATGATAGAAAACCATATAAGATTTCATATCATTAGCATTTCATATCGAAAAACAGTGAATAGTTTAATCACTATATGAATTTCTGTAGTTAATTTATCTTAGTTTGAAATCTGTTTCATATTGCTTCTTTGAATGCTTGTATCTTTTGATTTCGACAATGAAATGCTATCGGATTTTATTCTATTAATAGTTCATGTGTTGTAGCATAAGTGTGCAAAATTTCATAGCAAAACTCTTTCGTTTGTTACCTAAAAACATTGCTGTAAAATCAATACAAACCCAGATTTTTTCCTGTTCACATATTGTTTTCTGAGTTATTGCAAACATGGCCCGAGTCCATGTTTGAGACAGCGTAACTTTCATTTCTAGTTGGAGTTCATTGATTCTTTTTTTATTTGAAAGCTGAAGTTTTCTAGTATGTGCATACCAATTTTCAGCTCAATCAAAGGTCGTTTGGCCACATATTCCATGTTTGTAAGTTGATCCGAAGATGTTAAACCTGTAGAAATTTCTTAAGGGAGATGTTGGTTTCAGTCTTTTCGGAAGGGCTTAGATGGTTTTGATTTCATAGATCAGATCTTAAGTGAACTCCTGGTCTGATCTTAAAGGGGATACCCTATAAGAATGGGTTTCGATGGGCAACTAAACCGAATAGAAAGGTTATCTTGAGGCTTTCGAACCAAAGAAATGTAAAAAGAGGATCGGTATTTGATTATATCAACATAAAGTGTATAAAGATGTGAAAACATAAGTCTCAAACATGTAATTATTTATTATGATTTGAAGTAATACATAGTAACACTTGTTGGAAATACCCCCAAATTTATTTAGAAATTAGGGTTACAAGCTCTCAAAACAGTAGTGATTTTGAAAACTATAATTCGAATCCCAAAAATGGACCCTTCGGGTCTAATTTATAGGTGCGGGTTGGCACCTTCCGTAGGGGTCATGGCGACCGTATCGGAAGGTAGGTTTCGCTTGTATCCTTCTGGCCTTGTGCGAAAGGAAGGCCTTTTGGCTTTGTCGAAAGGTTAGCTTAAGCTCTCTGAACACATCTGAATGCCCTTATCTCTATAGGAAGGTAAGAATGCGGCACCCACAACTTCGATCTATTGCTTCATTAGTTTAGCAAGAAAGCTTGTTTGAAGCAAAAGGGTGCCTTTCGACTCCGTCGAAAGGATCTTTCTGAAGGTAAGCAGCACTTCTAAAGTTCTTAATTAGTGTTGCCTTTCATCCGATGATCTGATCTTCTATAGCGGAAGCATCCCTTTAGATCCCATCGAAAGGTTCTTTTGAATAAGGTGGCAAGTTGGATTTGCAGAATGTAATATTTGTTTATAATGCCGATGTCTCTTGCAGAAGGCCTTCAACACGGAACCATTACTTGTGGAAGGCTCTTCCACGAATGCGATACTTGCGGAACGTCTTCCATTGATGTTGAGTTCTCTTCTGAGGAACCCTCCTATGCGGAACCAAAGGTGAAAGTCTTTATCATATGCCGAAGCCTCTTGTGGACAAAACCATCTCATGCGGAACCTTAGTTGTAGAAGCCTTCTTGATTTTTCCAGAAGTATCCCTTCGGTTCTCGTGGAAGGTCTTCCAGCGACCTCTACTCTCCATCGAAACTTAGTATCGGTGGTGAATTTTTGTGTTAACATTAGCTAACATGTAAGAATCTGTCACTAAATCTCTATATATGTGAAATTGCGCTTTGAATTCATAAGAGAGTTGTTCCCAAGAACAGATGGTCTTCCCTTGATAATTCCTAAGTCACTTAATAGCCGCTCCTTGAATTGTAACCGGGATAATTTTACATTGAATTGGTTCAGAAGTATCATATAAGTCCATCCAAATTTCAAAAGCTGTGAGGTGATCGTTTGGATCGGTAGTTCCATCATACTTTAGTGGGGGAATTTGAGTGGGAGGGGGAATGCTAACTGTCATATTTTCCTCTTAAAAAGGAGTCTTTTGCAGGATAACATATTTCCTTAATTCGTTGAGTACATTTTTTATTGTATCTTCAGTGACTTGGTTATGAATGTTGTCGCGATGACCTTTACTGTTTTCTATGACTAAACCATTTGATTGCTTAAAGGTTGTCTTAGCCCGACTTCCTTGATCCTTATATTGATCTTCATTTGGATATTGTACCTCACCTTCTCCTTCCATAATCTTTAGTGACACTTGAGACGGTGCTCTTCAAGAAATTCCTGCATGGTAATCATTTGTTGTTGTAGATGCTGGACTTTAATTTCATTTCTTCCAACCTCATTAAGGTCGAAGGTTGCCCAATTTCCATATTCTCCAAGTCGAAGTTTGGGACTATATTGTTTTCCAAAGTTGATTGTGGCTTAACTTCTTTGTTTGAGATGTCAATATTATTCGCAACTCCTTCCATCTTCTTCTTTTTGAACGAAGAACTCTATTAACCTTTGGTGAAAGTGATTAGGGATCAGAGGTTCAGGCCTACCTAGCTCCAAAAATGTTAACAAGAAAACTTGTCAACACCTCATATTTCAAGTTGGAGTATGGGTAGTACTATTGAAACCACCTTTCAAATGAGTTGGGATTGCTAAAGCTTTCCTGACTGGTAAATGTGATCAAAATTCGCCTTTCGAACCTTTCAATATAGTCGAAAGGGTATTTTCCTTCTTGGTAAATCCTTTCGAATGCTTTGATTAAGAAAGCTATCGAAACCACCATTCAACATGAAGAAGGGAGCTTGAGTTTGAGAGCTAATGGGCTTTGGAAATAGTTGGGTTGAAAATGGTTTTGAATTGTCGAGAGGAGTAGCGGTTGCAATCTAGTTGATTTGAGCTAAGGTTTCTAGGAAGTTAAAAGACTTAGTGTTTCGACTTGGTCGAATAGACCTCTTACGATCAAGTTGACTGTAGGTTCTCAAATTAACGAAAAATAAGGAAATCTTAGCAACTAAGTAAGCAAGATTGTCTCAAGCCTCTCTTAATTGAACTCAATTGTACAAATTGACCAAATCCCCAATTTGTTTAGAGAATTAGTGTTTTCAAGTTTGAGAAAAATACAAGTGAGAAGTAGAAGAAAATCAGATCCACTATAACTGACCCTTGGGGTCATATTTATAGGTGCGGGTTGGGAGCTTTCAACCCCAAGCTTTCGATGTGGTCGAAAGATCAACCCTTCTGCTTTCATGAATGTCCCTCCACCATACCTTTCGGCCTAGTCGAAAGGGCTTTATTTATTCTTTAGTTGCCGCTGGAGGATGGGATTCCCTTCCTTCCTTCATTCCCTTTCGACTTCGTTGAAAAGAGTTGCTTTATAGCCTTACGACCTTTTCGAAAGTTCAGTTGTTGCACCTTTGACTTGAATGCCGATGTGTCGAATGAGTTAACCTGAGCTCTAGACATCAACACTGTCGAAACGTGCCTTCTTTTTGGTTTTGAGTGAGTCGAAACTCCAAAAAGGTTTTATTGTGAAGGGTCCTTGTCGAAAGCCTCTGCCCCAACTGATTCAGAACCTGATGCCTTTATGGAAATGGACGTGTATTTCTTCTTCTTTAGGTGAGAGTGGCCGTAACCATTTCGAAAGGCTATATATGCATTCGGAAGGGTCGAATTGTTTGAATACTTCTCTAGCAGAAGTCAATGATGACGAAACAAAGACATTTCGAATGGCTTGACGCAAAATGTAGAGTGTCTGCTATCCATTGTTTTCGAGAGGTGTCTTTTAAGTACTTTGGATGCCGTTAACATGTTTGCTATTGTATTCGAAAGGTAGCCTTCGGCTTTGTTGGAAACTTCTTATTGACACAGTCGAGACTTCCTTCTAACTTTATCAAAAGGTATTGTTGGCGCTGTCGCCTTCTTGTTGGAAGCTACGTTTAACTTGTGCATCTTGGTGCTTTCTGATCTATATCAATGCTCTTATGTTCCTTCTTTCATACTTTTATCTCTGAGAATAATTTATGGACGACAAATAGTTTATATTAAATTAATAACAGAAATTGGAATAACAAATGTTGAATTTAAATAAAGAATTGAGTGAATGTTTTAATGAAAGAATAACATAAGTTGTTATTTGAAATATATCTCGGAGAAGTTGATTTTCAATAAGATAAAACATTTACTTTGTAAATAGTGTATAAATTTTGTTGTATTCGAAATTTTATAAAACATGTTTGAGTTAGTATAAGTGAAAAGAAAACAGTGTTTTATAACTAGAATTCGTTTGAAATTAGTAATGAAAATAATTAGAATTATATTAATTGAAATGTTTCAATTAAAAGGAAACTAGAATGAAATTGTAACGAATGAGTTAATATAGGAACTTGCATTTTTGTGTCAAAATGGAATGAACATTTTAATTGAAATAAATGCATGTTTTGAGACGCATAAAATAAAATTTTCTTTTTGAATACGTATGATTTTATAAAAAGAAAAATTGAATTTTGGAATAATACAGATAAACACAATTATTAGTATTCAAATTTTAAAATATATCAGAGGGTTCATGGTTGTATAAATGTTGTGGAATCAATTACAAATTACCTTGTATTAACAATTGTACATTAATTACACATGTTCACATATATTTATTTTTCCATTTTATATGTAGTTAAAACTTGTAAATTGGTTGCATTAATGTGACCTTTACAGTAATTAAAAAAGTAAAGTAAATCATTTTTATAATGCATATATATATTCATGAATTAATAAAATTGGTTTGAGTAACATAAATAAATATATATATTGATTGGTTGATCAATTGATTGACTGACTGTTAATTGATTGATTGAGTTAATGGAATGTGCACATATTAACATAAAATAAATGTTTTAATAAAGAATTAAATGGTATAAATATGTGTATATTTGGTTTTATTGAAATTAATTAATTGGAGTAAATTTTGGAGTTTTACCCCAAAAGTATGTTTACAGTATATAAGTGGTCCATTCATTTGCTTTATATTTATTATCACATCCACATTTTCTTTGTTTTCATTTTCAAGTTCTCCTTGTAGGTTCCACTTGAGCATCCATTTCATTGTTAGACTACTAATTCGTTTCTTATAATTAATAGTAGCCTCATTAGATTTATTTCGAAATAATAATTGCCTCATTTTTTTATTTGTTTCTCGTTTGTTTCATTTGCTCCTTTCCAAGTACTTTACCTGAAGTTTTTTCCCATTTTTAATGTGAACATCCAAATAAATATTCCTGCCACCTCATTAGCATTTACTACCTTTTCTGTAGTTCATTTTGTTTATGTATTACTAGTTCTTGTAGCTTCCTTTCATTGACAATTTATTTTCCTTAAGCTTCATATTTAAAAATGGAAGACTTATTTTTATCTTCATTCGTATTTTTATTCATTTACTTCACCTCTATTAATACCTACACTTTTTTTAAGGCTGTTCATATTTTCACTTTATTTCAACTCCTAGTTTGTTAATATTTACTTTATTTGCTTTTCATTTGTTTCCATCTTCATCCCTGTAGCCTCATTTCATTCTTCAAATCTCATCTTCTGTAGCTTCATTTTTCCAACCAATACTTCCATTTCATTTTTTTCACCTCTTCACCTTCCTCCTTTCTTCTTTTTCATTTCCCTTCTTCAAATCTCCTTCTTCTCTTTTTTCTTTCAAGGCTTCTTTTTCTTTTTTTTCTTTTTTTATTCTTATTCTTCAAATCTTCTTCTTCCTTTTCAAAGCTTCCTTTTCTTTTTCAATTCTTCTTCTTCAAATTTTCATCTTGTTTTTCAAACCTTCTTCTTATTTCTAAATCTTTTTCTTCAAATCTAGATCTATACAAACTTCTATGTTTCTTCCAAAACTTTCATAAAAAAATTAAGATACCAAGGAAACAAAACAAAATGAGAAAGTAGTAGCGGATCAAAATCTAACTAGAAATGGGAAAGCCAAAATGTGAGTGTTAAACTCACTCATGAAATACTAAATTTTATTGCTAGTTAAACCAAGTCATATAGTGATAAAATTATTGATTATTGGTTGGGAATTTTAATTGACATTTAATTTGAATACCCTTGATAGTTAAACATCAATATGTGATAACTAATAATTATTGTTGTAACAACCATAGATTTTGTATGTTATTTAAAATTGACTTTCTTTTATTTTTTGAATTATTTTAAACTTGTTATATTTCAATCATTTCATTTTAAAAATATAAATGTTGATTATTAAGTGAATTATAGTTTCAAACTAGTATAAATTGAATATTTTATTGAAAAGTGAAATTCTAGTCAAACTGTTCAATCTTTGACTTTTAAACTTCAAATTTAAATTATATAAAATCTTAAATTTTATTTTTTATTATGAAAATATATGTAATAACTTGAACACTGCTTTTTGTTTCATTGAAAACGGAGTTAAACTGTAAAAGTTATGTACATTTCAATATTGTGTGTAAACTGATGTATTTAGCAATATTGTCTATTTTAAATTATATTTTAGTTGTCATATTTTGTTCTAATATGTGTTAATACTTTTTTATGTATATTTTTGTCTTTTAATATTTTTAAAGTGATAATAGAATTTTTCCAAAATATGTTGCATTTATTTTCTATTTTTAAAGGCTAGTTTCAATTTTTCTGCTATTTTCTTCAATTAAAATATATTTAATTAAAATTTATTTATTCATTTTGTGAATGCATTTTTATTTTATGTTCTTATCTTTATTTATAAATATTTTCCCAGGTCCATATAATTTTTCCAAAGTTTATTCTGTTTATTTTCAAAGTTTCAAGACTAGTTTGCAATTTTGTGCTATTTTCTTATTTTAACCTTATATAATTAATAAATATTTATATATATATATATATATATATATAATATTTTGTTATATTTTCGAATTTGTGAATGAATGTATTATTATTTTCAGTAATATAAACTTATATAAAGAAATTTGAAAGGTTATGACTTTTGATTTGCCTAAGGCATTTTATCTTCCAACCTTTCACATTTGTAACTTACCTTTTCATCAATTAGCCTTTACTATCCACATCTTTCAGCTGCATACTCTATTTTCTATTCACGTACATTCATTTTCATTTCTGAAACAAAATAATTTTGGCCATGGCTATTGAGGAAAGTTTAGGTAATGATTTTAAAATATTTCTTATTCTTTTTATACTTGTTTACATTGATTTTTGCACTTGCTCTCTTCTTCTAGGCTTGGCTCCTCCTCAACCAGATCTGGTCCGACCTCCACCACCCCCTTTCTCTGATCATTACCCACCCTACTACACCACCAAGGCAGGCCAAGCACATCCATGACAAGGAGCACCACCAAAATCAACAAAAACCACCACATATTACACTAGCCGAGCCTAGATTGTTAGCACCACCTTCTACCACCATTTGCCGCCACTACCACCACCACCACCACCTCTGATCTGATCTCCACCCTCTGCCACATCATCCACCATCACAAGCACCCACTGGCCGTGACCCATGACCTCTGGCCAAACCTATTTGTGCCAAAGATTTGAGGTTATGTTGCATTGTTTAGCCTTGAACACCTAGTTTTTGCACCTAGACTTCACCACTTTGTTAACGCATGCTAGGCCGACCCTATGGAACCCAATACTAGATACAAACCCACCCCTTAGCCATGCATTTCAGATCTGGAGCTGAAGCATAGATGGTAGAAAGCAAGTGCAAACACTTTGGTTTTGTTTTATGCAGTTGTTCCTAACATTGTTTAGTGGCATCCTGTTTTGAAACTTATGTTTTATATATTTGTTTTGTGTAATGTTTTCAAGGGGTATAGCTTTGGCTCTTCCAATCTCAAATCATTTTCCTGCTTTCGTGCCTCTGGAAATCTTTGTTGTGTGTTTGTGGTTGTCATCTCCAGCTTGAACAGGTGAGTAATTCTCACCAGACGATGTGTACCTATATAACTAGTAAACTGACACCATTTGAATCTGTAAAATTATATCATCCTGTTATATGTAACGACCCCGAAATTTAAATTTATTTAAATTAATAATTAAATGAATTTTTGAATTAAATTGAGTAATTAAATAAAATTTTGGATAAAAATTTGTAAATTTAATTAGAAAATTGGAGCGAGTTTCCCCAGATCTTTTGAAAACTTGTTAAATCATTTAAATGTAAATATTGTATATATGAGAATGTATATATCTGTATTTGAACATATCTGACTAAATTTGAAATAATATAATATATATTTGATTTGTGTTTAAATCTTAAATAAATGGTTTAATAATGGTAATTTATGATAACGAATATTAAAATTTATGGTTAATAATAATTTGAAATTATAAATTTAATATAAAATAATATATAGTTAAATTCAAACAACATAATTTAAAATAGAAACTTATTTACAATACAAAGTT
Organism: Allium fistulosum; assembly: GCA_030737815.1. Taxonomy (NCBI): domain Eukaryota; kingdom Viridiplantae; phylum Streptophyta; class Magnoliopsida; order Asparagales; family Amaryllidaceae; genus Allium; species Allium fistulosum. The sequence goes on along the minus strand of CM060907.1, from coordinate 413,036,446 downwards.
AAAAACAAATTAGCTAAATTTTAATATGATAAGAATAGAACTTCATTCATATTGCTAAGCAACCAGACTAAAGCAAAGAAAAAGAAACATCTAAGTACAAAGCAAATAGATTGTTGTAAACAAAATGAGAAACAACAATTATTATAAGCCACCACCATTTCAAATATCTGCACAGCCGAGGGAAAATAAAATGTATATTGTACAAAACTCATAAATGCAAGCACCTTCAGCCACCATAATATAATCTATCAGCCGAGATAAAGGAATAAACAAAGTAAAAGTGATCAACAAATAAATGCAAGTACAAAATAACACAATATAATACTTACCAGCCACCATACCACATCAATGCAGCAATTAATGCAAGCATGGCCGAACAAAGGAAAAATATATCACTATATTGTACAAAATAATAACATACCATATCACCTGTACACTCTCTCCTCTATATCAACTTCTTTCCTTTATACATGTCAGCCATCTTCATTTTCTTTTCGCCCATTCCAAACTAAAGAAGAAGGAAATAAAATACTCAAACAACATTCCATTGAAAACAGCAAACAGGAGAAAGGAAAATGCAAAACATCACCATCTACAAACTTAACATTATTCAAGTTCAAAGCCAGTTTTCAAAAAATCTGGGAAACTTTATTCTCCGTTTTCAAATATTGGCAAAGGTGAGCAACTTTTCTTTTTAAACCAGATTCCCTTGTTTCTTTACCTGTGAGTAAACTTATTTTCTTGAAAATTAATTATGATATTTAATCCCTGAAGTTTGGGTTGCTTTATATTGTAAGCAAGAAGGCCTGTGCTTATTTCTGTGTACTGAAATTTTTAAGTTCTTCATTATTTCAAGCTTCTGAGTTAAAGAATATAAATACTTCTTCATTTAAATCGATTAACTTAGAGATGTAAGTTAATTAAAATTGTTTAACTTAAACCAAAGCCTGGTACTTTATTTGTAAAGTATAACAGGGAAATATTGAAACTATTAGTCAAGTTACAGTAGGAGGAAATCAAAAGCTAAAATTCGAATATCTTAATTTGTAAATTTGAAACCATATCTTAATTATCCACACAAAGTTAGGATTTTTAGCATAAAAATTATGAATTTTATGTGAGTGTTTAAGGCACAGTTTGAATATGAAGAAAAATTGCATTCTTGCCAATTTCAGTTGATATGATTAATTTCGATTGTTGAAATTTCGTATGAAGCAAGCTTGATGATGTATTAACACGGGAAAAATGCTAAAATAATTTTCGAATGCATGGATTGTGGGTTTGAATCGAATGTAGGGTTTAGTACATGGTTTTGAAGAGGGTTGGAAACGAGGAGAGTTCATCACCGATGATCGACCGAGTCGCGTGTGCTTTGGGGGGATGGTGGTTGGAAGTGTGACGCGTTCGTAGCCGGAGTCGCTCGAATTTAAGTGGTCGAGGCAGCGAGAGCAAGGCGTTGCCAGGTTCGTTGAGGGGCAGGTTTCCAGGTTTGGGTTTAAACCTGATTTTCTTGATTTCGCGTGGGTAAGGGGGTTCAGGTGATCGGAAATGGAGGGAAAGATGAATGTCGACTTGTTCGACGAGGTGGGGTAGGCTGGAGATGAACGGCGACGATGTACACGTGAACGTGCACGTTTTGCGTGCATCTGGAATTTTGTTTTGAGAAGACGAGCTCGACTCGGAGTTGTGCTCGCGTAGTTTGGTATGCGACTCGAAGCAGGTGAGTTCGGCAGATGACTCGAGGCTGGCTCGAGTTTTTAGTGTGTTTGACTTGGGTCTGGAAAGTTTAGTTGAAAACTTAGTTTGTGAATAAACCAGGTTTTAAATTTTATATTGTTTTAGTAACCAAAAGTATTCGAGTAATTAAGTGGATTTTTAAAAGTACTTAAATTTAAAATGGAATTTGAATTTGTAAAGGAAGAATGTAAACAAATTCCAGATTTGAAATAAAATAGAGTTTTATAAATTTAGATGTTAAATAAGTTTGAAGGATGTGATGTAAGGGCTTTAAGTAATTAAAAGGTTTAAGTTGAAGTGTGTGTCATGAAGAATTATTGCAAAAAGTTTATTAAATAAACTTAAATACAATTAATTTTTGAATAAGGATAAAGAGTTTATCTTAAGGTCTTAAGCGAATTCATGAAATTTAAAAATGATGTTAAATTACTTAAAGATAATTATTTAGTTAAAAGAAATTAATTAATGGTTAGAGTTGATTAAGGAATTAGAGACAATTACTTATTTTGATTAATTAAGGATAATTGATCAAAAGGAAATTAAGTAAAGATTAATTAAATAAGTAAAGGTTAATTAAATAAAGATTTGAGAATGATAATTAATTTATGATTAAAGGTTAATTTATTTAATTAAAGGATAATTAATTCAAATGGGGTGTAATTGATGATTAATTAACCAGGATTAAAAATTTATTCATAGAAATTAAATCCGATTTAGATCAATCAAAGAATAAAATTGATCCTACTCATAGATGTTTGAGTTCTATTGATTGTCGAATTGTTTGATATCCCTGATTGTGATGCTTTGTGATACGTCCTGATTTATGTCATGATCTGTGATTTCTGTTTCTGTGATATATTACATATGAATATGCAAACCTTTGACCCGTAAACGACACTTGAATTTCGGTGCGACAGGGAGTCGGATTCCAATTGGTTATTCGAAACCCACATCGAATTGTAATCCTTGTGACTGATAAATTTATTTTATCTATGAATCTGTGAATGAAGATAAGCGTTATCGATTATACCGCTTATCGATATATCTGTGATGATTGATGCTGCACTATTGTGTGTAAAACCCCTGGACCACACTTTTACACACACAAATATGGATTTCACGTGGAAATCGGTTAAGTCACAGATAATTTAAATTGATGTTTTGAAATTGAAATTTTAATTTCAATTGATTTTGAAATTGGAAATTTGGGTTTAAAGTGAAAAGCTTTTGAAATGGAATTTTCAAAGATAAAAGTTATTTTGAATAACTTAATCGAGTTTTGAAATTTAAATAATTTGATTTAAATTTGAATTCAAGTTTGAAATTGAATTATATGATTTGAAACTAGGGATTAAAGATGTTGTACAAGTTATATATGGGTTAAACTATTTTAAAGTATTGGTTTGGGAAATTGAAATTAATTCAAGGGTTTTGACTCGTGTAAATATAACTGGATTTTTCGAAACGGAACTATTTGTTTTCAAATAGTAAAAGCTTTCACATAAGAAAGGATTTCCAAATTGTGTTGAACGGTTTCAAGTTTGAAATAGAATTGCAATGTTTTGAAATTTATGAAATGAGTCTTTGATTCAAAGACCGAACGAGTTAATCTAACTTGAAATAAAATTGTTTTGAAAGGCTATGAATGAATCTTTGGGAACGAGTTTTGAGAGCTATAAGTTAAATCTTTGATTTAAAGATTTAACGAGTTAAATTGAAATGGAAATCGATTTGGAAAATCTGTGAATGAATCTTTTGTTTAAAAGATAAAATGTGGAAAATTGTTAAACCATTTAAGGTTGTTAAAATGAATCTTTTTGGTTTAAAGATTTAAAAATGGTAATTTGTTTAAACCATTTGATGAAAAGTGTTGGGTAATAAGTTGTGACTTAATTGAAATCCCAATATCCATATGTTTTTAAAGATTGCGTTCGTTATTCGGTTTAGCCGGGAGAGGACCTTTGTGTCATATAACCCATTCCGAATAGTGATACGTCGTATATGGATCGCATTTGAAGACCGGTGGTGAAGACCGGATATTTGCGAAAACGAAAGGACAACTCGTCGAATGTCTCTGCATCGAATGGCCCCGATATAGAGATTTTATCACCCTTTGTGATGGGAAGTCCGGACGGGATCGTGAATACCCGGAAATGCAAGGGCTTCGTAAGAAGTGCCTTCGGTTCTGTTCGAACCCGGAACAGACTTGTATGGTTACATGTCTGACATTACACTTTGAGATATAAAGCCGATTTCTTTCAAATACATTTCTGTTTGGTGGCGGAGAATTTATTCTCTTAGCTTAACACCCTTCTCTGAGACGTACGAGCTCAGAGGTTATGTAGTTGAAATTTATCAGCGATATATCCCAATTTGGTAATGTGGCATGCTGAGTGTTGCTGTGTGATGATCAATGTTTGATCATTTGTGATATGATCTTTTGTTTGATCATTTATCTTTGTGATCATAGGTTGATCATCTGTTGACCCAAAGCGTGGCTTTTTGAAAAAGCGTAGCTTTGTGGACGAGACTTCGTCGAACCTCACAACCCGGTAATGGTCGAAACAGGAATTGTGCGGCAAGGTTTCAGGGGTAGCTCCCCTAGGGTATGACCATTCCTTCTGGAAAAGGGTAGTATCATGGTATGGAGCCCAGATACTTACTCATGTGGATACACTTTCTTTATGATGTGTGATGTTGGTTATCGAGCGCTCGGATAAAGGTCCCAAAGCACCGGGGGTGGCATATCTGAGGTTTCTTTTATCCCTTGGGAAAAGGGGTTGCCGGCCTTGTTTGGCAGAGAACAGTTGTTTCTCGGAACGTCCCGCCAGAGGCGTTTCTTTCGTGGAATAGGAAGTTCCTTAGCCTGACCATTTGTTGGAAATCCATTTCTCCAATACGGAACTTGTACGGTTTTAGTTGTAGAACCTGCCATTTACGTACGGTGGTCACCACTGTTTAGATGGTAGCTATAGTAGGCATACGATACTGGTCGTATGTTGGCTAAGATTAATATTATACTTTCGAAATGTTTTCTGCACTATGCACTAATAATAATATCAAGATGATTTTACGTAGTAAGCATCTTTGACTATCATAAGAAGAAATCTCCTCCAATTCTGCGTTTGCATTGTGTGTGTGGTGGGAGGTCTTATGGTAGTTTCATTTTCCAAAAGCATTGCGAATTGACTTTAAAATTCTCTGCTAATTGTTTTTAAAGATAAACTGTTTTTGTTGCTCACACCAGTCTTGCTATATTACAGCATGATAGGGGTTCTCGCTTCGCGGTTTGGTGGCGAACGGGAGACTCTTACCCCTACATGTCCCTGAGAGGGATGGGTTGGTTAGGCAGATGCCGTGACAGTCGAGAGGCTGGCCGTAAAAGTAAATGCGAGGTGCCAATGTAAGCCACGGTGGGACTGGGATGGTTGCAAAGCCTACCGGTGCCCGCTGTCTGCGGATCGTTACATTTGGTATCAGAGCTAAGGTTGAACTTTAGCTCAGGAGTATAACACGTTAAGTAGCTCATTAGAGATAGAGTGAAATAAACTCTAGAATGAGTGTATCCCTAAGATATCCGTCTGAACGTCTCAGTAAATTCTCTTACTATTCAGTGATAGTGAGTATGAGTGTAAGAAGAGGATGAGATAGGGGACAGAGAAATACGACTATAATTAGTCAATACCCTGCAACAGTGGAAACAACTTTCTTATCAATTTTCTTTGATTCGATTCCAAATTTTTTGATTTCTTCATACCAGCTACAAGAAGAAGTTTCGGTGTGATGATGGCCCTACGAATCATTGTAGAAATTCTTACTTTGTATCTTCATCGGTTTCTTATCAGCTTTTTGGAATTAAACCTTAATGAACATGAATTGGAAATTTTAAATAAATTAGAAATTTAAATTGAGTTAAATTGATTAATAGAATATGAAGCTAAAATTGAATTAAATCAATAAAACGATATTGTTTAAAACCGAATTTGAAATTCTATTGTAATTTCTTGTGAGTACCAAAGTCTGAAGAGGGACAAATTGGTATGTAATTTGAAATATTCCGATTTGAATTCGGAATTCATATCGTAAGTTTGAGGAATTATAGGAGATCGAATCTGTCTATCTCTTCGTTTTTTCGTGCCTGCGAATTTCGAGGACGAAATTCTTTTAAGGGGGGAAGTTTGTAACGACCCCGAAATTTAAATTTATTTAAATTAATAATTAAATGAATTTTTGAATTAAATTGAGTAATTAAATAAAATTTTGGATAAAAATTTGTAAATTTAATTAGAAAATTGGAGCGAGTTTCCCCAGATCTTTTGAAAACTTGTTAAATCATTTAAATGTAAATATTGTATATATGAGAATGTATATATCTGTATTTGAACATATCTGACTAAATTTGAAATAATATAATATATATTTGATTTGTGTTTAAATCTTAAATAAATGGTTTAATAATGGTAATTTATGATAACGAATATTAAAATTTATGGTTAATAATAATTTGAAATTATAAATTTAATATAAAATAATATATAGTTAAATTCAAACAACATAATTTAAAATAGAAACTTATTTACAATACAAAGTTAAAAACAAATTAGCTAAATTTTAATATGATAAGAATAGAACTTCATTCATATTGCTAAGCAACCAGACTAAAGCAAAGAAAAAGAAACATCTAAGTACAAAGCAAATAGATTGTTGTAAACAAAATGAGAAACAACAATTATTATAAGCCACCACCATTTCAAATATCTGCACAGCCGAGGGAAAATAAAATGTATATTGTACAAAACTCATAAATGCAAGCACCTTCAGCCACCATAATATCATCTATCAGCCGAGATAAAGGAATAAACAAAGTAAAAGTGATCAACAAATAAATGCAAGTACAAAATAACACAATATAATACTTACCAGCCACCATACCACATCAATGCAGCAATTAATGCAAGCATGGCCGAACAAAGGAAAAATATATCACTATATTGTACAAAATAATAACATACCATATCACCTGTACACTCTCTCCTCTATATCAACTTCTTTCCTTTATACATGTCAGCCATCTTCATTTTCTTTTCGCCCATTCCAAACTAAAGAAGAAGGAAATAAAATACTCAAACAACATTCCATTGAAAACAGCAAACAGGAGAAAGGAAAATGCAAAACATCACCATCTACAAACTTAACATTATTCAAGTTCAAAGCCAGTTTTCAAAAAATCTGGGAAACTTTATTCTCCGTTTTCAAATATTGGCAAAGGTGAGCAACTTTTCTTTTTAAACCAGATTCCCTTGTTTCTTTACCTGTGAGTAAACTTATTTTCTTGAAAATTAATTATGATATTTAATCCCTGAAGTTTGGGTTGCTTTATATTGTAAGCAAGAAGGCCTGTGCTTATTTCTGTGTACTGAAATTTTTAAGTTCTTCATTATTTCAAGCTTCTGAGTTAAAGAATATAAATACTTCTTCATTTAAATCGATTAACTTAGAGATGTAAGTTAATTAAAATTGTTTAACTTAAACCAAAGCCTGGTACTTTATTTGTAAAGTATAACAGGGAAATATTGAAACTATTAGTCAAGTTACAGTAGGAGGAAATCAAAAGCTAAAATTCGAATATCTTAATTTGTAAATTTGAAACCATATCTTAATTATCCACACAAAGTTAGGATTTTTAGCATAAAAATTATGAATTTTATGTGAGTGTTTCAGGCACAGTTTGAATATGAAGAAAAATTGCATTCTTGCCAATTTCAGTTGATATGATTAATTTCGATTGTTGAAATTTCGTATGAAGCAAGCTTGATGATGTATTAACACGGGAAAAATGCTAAAATAATTTTCGAATGCATGGATTGTGGGTTTGAATCGAATGTAGGGTTTAGTACATGGTTTTGAAGAGGGCTGGAAACGAGGAGAGTTCATCACCGATGATCGACCGAGTCGCGTGTGCTTTGGGGGGATGGTGGTTGGAAGTGTGACGCGTTCGTAGCCGGAGTCGCTCGAATTTAAGTGGTCGAGGCAGCGAGAGCAAGGCGTTGCCAGGTTCGTTGAGGGGCAGGTTTCCAGGTTTGGGTTTAAACCTGATTTTCTTGATTTCGCGTGGGTAAGGGGGTTCAGGTGATCGGAAATGGAGGGAAAGATGAATGTCGACTTGTTCGACGAGGTGGGGTAGGCTGGAGATGAACGGCGACGATGTACACGTGAACGTGCACGTTTTGCGTGCATCTGGAATTTTGTTTTGAGAAGACGAGCTCGACTCGGAGTTGTGCTCGCGTAGTTTGGTATGCGACTCGAAGCAGGTGAGTTCGGCAGATGACTCGAGGCTGGCTCGAGTTTTTAGTGTGTTTGACTCGGGTCTGGAAAGTTTAGTTGAAAACTTAGTTTGTGAATAAACCAGGTTTTAAATTTTATATTGTTTTAGTAACCAAAAGTATTCGAGTAATTAAGTGGATTTTTAAAAGTACTTAAATTTAAAATGGAATTTGAATTTGTAAAGGAAGAATGTAAACAAATTCCAGATTTGAAATAAAATAGAGTTTTATAAATTTAGATGTTAAATAAGTTTGAAGGATGTGATGTAAGGGCTTTAAGTAATTAAAAGGTTTAAGTTGAAGTGTGTGTCATGAAGAATTATCGCAAAAAGTTTATTAAATAAACTTAAATACAATTAATTTTTGAATAAGGATAAAGAGTTTATCTTAAGGTCTTAAGCGAATTCATGAAATTTAAAAATGATGTTAAATTACTTAAAGATAATTATTTAGTTAAAAGAAATTAATTAATGGTTAGAGTTGATTAAGGAATTAGAGACAATTACTTATTTTGATTAATTAAGGATAATTGATCAAAAGGAAATTAAGTAAAGATTAATTAAATAAGTAAAGGTTAATTAAATAAAGATTTGAGAATGATAATTAATTTATGATTAAAGGTTAATTTATTTAATTAAAGGATAATTAATTCAAATGGGGTGTAATTGATGATTAATTAACCAGGATTAAAAATTTATTCATAGAAATTAAATCCGATTTAGATCAATCAAAGAATAAAATTGATCCTACTCATAGATGTTTGAGTTCTATTGATTGTCGAATTGTTTGATATCCCTGATTGTGATGCTTTGTGATACGTCCTGATTTATGTCGTGATCTGTGATTTCTGTTTCTGTGATATATTACATATGAATATGCAAACCTTTGACCCGTAAACGACACTTGAATTTCGGTGCGATAGGGAGTCGGATTCCAATTGGTTATTCGAAACCCACATCGAATTGTAATCCTTGTGACTGATAAATTTATTTTATCTATGAATCTGTGAATGAAGATAAGCGTTATCGATTATACCGCTTATCGATATATCTGTGATGATTGATGCTGCACTATTGTGTGTAAAACCCCTGGACCACACTTTTACACACACAAATATGGATTTCACGTGGAAATCGGTTAAGTCACAGATAATTTAAATTGATGTTTTGAAATTGAAATTTTAATTTCAATTGATTTTGAAATTGGAAATTTGGGTTTAAAGTGAAAAGCTTTTGAAATGGAATTTTCAAAGATAAAAGTTATTTTGAATAACTTAATCGAGTTTTGAAATTTAAATAATTTGATTTAAATTTGAATTCAAGTTTGAAATTGAATTATATGATTTGAAACTAGGGATTAAAGATGTTGTACAAGTTATATATGGGTTAAACTATTTTAAAGTATTGGTTTGGGAAATTGAAATTAATTCAAGGGTTTTGACTCGTGTAAATATAACTGGATTTTTCGAAACGGAACTATTTGTTTTCAAATAGTAAAAGCTTTCACATAAGAAAGGATTTCCAAATTGTGTTGAACGGTTTCAAGTTTGAAATAGAATTGCAATGTTTTGAAATTTATGAAATGAGTCTTTGATTCAAAGACCGAACGAGTTAATCTAACTTGAAATAAAATTGTTTTGAAAGGCTATGAATGAATCTTTGGGAACGAGTTTTGAGAGCTATAAGTTAAATCTTTGATTTAAAGATTTAACGAGTTAAATTGAAATGGAAATCGATTTGGAAAATCTGTGAATGAATCTTTTGTTTAAAAGATAAAATGTGGAAAATTGTTAAACCATTTAAGGTTGATAAAATGAATCTTTTTGGTTTAAAGATTTAAAAATGGTAATTTGTTTAAACCATTTGATGAAAAGTGTTGGGTAATAAGTTGTGACTTAATTGAAATCCCAATATCCATATGTTTTTAAAGATTGCGTTCGTTATTCGGTTTAGCCGGGAGAGGACCTTTGTGTCATATAACCCATTCCGAATAGTGATACGTCGTATATGGATCGCATTTGAAGACCGGTGGTGAAGACCGGATATTTGCGAAAACGAAAGGACAACTCGTCGAATGTCTCTGCATCGAATGGCCCCGATATAGAGATTTTATCACCCTTTGTGATGGGAAGTCCGGACGGGATCGTGAATACCCGGAAATGCAAGGGCTTCGTAAGAAGTGCCTTCGGTCCTGTTCGAACCCGGAACAGACTTGTATGGTTACATGTCTGACATTACACTTTGAGATATAAAGCCGATTTCTTTCAAATACATTTCTGTTTGGTGGCGGAGAATTTATTCTCTTAGCTTAACACCCTTCTCTGAGACGTACGAGCTCAGAGGTTATGTAGTTGAAATTTATCAGCGATATATCCCAATTTGGTAATGTGGCATGCTGAGTGTTGCTGTGTGATGATCAATGTTTGATCATTTGTGATATGATCTTTTGTTTGATCATTTATCTTTGTGATCATAGGTTGATCATCTGTTGACCCAAAGCATGGCTTTTTGAAAAAGCGTAGCTTTGTGGACGAGACTTCGTCGAACCTCACAACCCGGTAATGGTCGAAACAGGAATTGTGCGGCAAGGTTTCAGGGGTAGCTCCCCTAGGGTATGACCATTCCTTCTGGAAAAGGGTAGTATCATGGTATGGAGCCCAGATACTTACTCATGTGGATACACTTTCTTTATGATGTGTGATGTTGGTTATCGAGCGCTCGGATAAAGGTCCCAAAGGACCGGGGGTGGCATATCTGAGGTTTCTTTTATCCCTTGGGAAAAGGGGTTGCCGGCCTTGTTTGGCAGAGAACAGTTGGTTCTCGGAACGTCCCGCCAGAGGCGTTTCTTTCATGGAATAGGAAGTTCCTTAGCCTGACCATTTGTTGGAAATCCATTTCTCCAATACGGAACTTGTACGGTTTTAGTTGTAGAACCTGCCATTTACGTACGGTGGTCACCACTGTTTAGATGGTAGCTATAGTAGGCATACGATACTGGTCGTATGTTGGCTAAGATTAATATTATACTTTCGAAATGTTTTCTGCACTATGCACTAATAATAATATCAAGATGATTTTACGTAGTAAGCATCTTTGACTATCATAAGAAGAAATCTCCTCCAATTCTGCGTTTGCATTGTGTGTGTGGTGGGAGGTCTTATGGTAGTTTCATTTTCCAAAAGCATTGCGAATTGACTTTAAAATTCTCTGCTAATTGTTTTTAAAGATAAACTGTTTTTGTTGCTCACACCAGTCCCATGACTGATCCGGAGTTTATTGTTTCTTTCCTAAACTCTGGATGCTCAAAAATTTTCTACACGAGCAGTCTAGAGTTTGGTTTTTCAGATATTCAGATTTAGTAGATTATCTGGAGCTAGTTCAGTCTTTGGATCGGACTGCACTTGCTTATCTTTGTGCCTCGTTATTGGGAGTTCGAGCTATTTATGGATTGGCGCTTTGAAGATGGAGATTATCCGCTGCTGATGTTATCGTTTTCTTTTCCGCTGCTATTTGTTGTATCATATCTCTGATGTATATAGATATTCATTGTATCATCATTGTATCTGGATATTGTATCAGATATTGTATATCTATATTCTTTTATTTCCGCTGTGTTGTTTACTTAATGTTGTTATAAGCTCCGGCGACTCGGATTTGAACGGTCGAATCTACGGCATTCGAATACGATGTAAAGTATGGATGTCGATTTTCGAACGCGAAAATCTGGGACGTTACATTATAACTGTTATATTATGATCATATAATGTTTACCCTGTTATTACATATGTTATATCATCTATTACTGTTATATGATGTTATTTTGTTCATTTTATCAGTTTATCACACTGCAAGTTCCCTGTAGATTAGAATCACTATGAGTTGAAATGATACATACCCGAACGGACTTTAGAATAGAGAAAGATCGTTATGGGCTGAAATGATAAGCCCGAGCGACTTTTTATTTATTTTATTTAACTTGGGATTGCGGGTTGAAATGATAGAATCCGGTTTTCTTTGTAAAGTGTGGATTGAAATGATACATATCCGTATCACTTGACCTAGGCTAGAAAATTTTATACAGACCCGTGGTTTATATATTTTTCTGAAAATTTTAAATTATTTTAAAAATGTAAATATTATGATATTTTGATTTAAAAGTTTATTAAAAGGATTTCTATAAAATATCTGTGATTTTCTACAAATTAAATAAGTGAATTAAGTAAATGGTGAAGTAGAATTTGAAATATAAGTTAATTTTGGAATTTATGATTTTGTTTATAAATGGAATTTATGTAAAGTAAGAATATATGACAAATTTGATTTAAAAATGAATTTAATTATTTTATTAAGAAATAATGATTTTATAAAGTGTTAATGATTTTGTATAACTTAAAATATGAAATAAATGAATATTTAAGCTGAATTTGGAAATATAACTTAAATTGAATTTTTGTGGAATTTGTTTAAAAGTGAAATATTAATTAAGTAAAATAAATGGAAATAAGTTACATTTTGGAAATTTAAACTTAGTTGTTAAGTTAAGAATTTAATTAAAGAAATGAAAATTTAATTGTTATTTAATTTGATCTTTGTATGGAAATTTGACTTTAAAAAAATCATAGAAATAAACGTATTTAAATGATTGTTTTTAAAATGTGAAAATATATGATTTTATAAGTTAAAATGATTTATATTAAAAGTTAATTGTTTGTGAAATTTAAATTAAAACTCTGAATTTAATTTGACAGCATTTTTGAAATATAATGTAAAGATATTACAGCATTGGAAAATGCTGTAGTTGTTTTAAATGAACCAAATAGCAAATTTGAACTAAGGGTTATTATAGCACTTTGTTAGTGCTATAGTTGTTAAAGTTAACTAAAATTTTGATTGAAACTAAATTAAGAAATTACAGCATTTTAAATGTCGTCTTGTGTTAATGAACTGTTTTTAAACATAACATTTCGTAGCATTTTCTAAGTGCTGCGAAAGTTGAATTTTCTTTGTTTAATAAATTCAAATGAATAAATGATCTTTGAAAAAGATTAAATTTTGGAAATTAAATATTTAATTATTAAATATAATGAATTGACTTTAAATGATTTAAATGGAATAGTTGATTTGGGAAATACAACTATTTTGAAAATATGATTAAATGGTATTTAAATATAAATTAAATAAATGATATTAAATATTTGAATGAATAATTGAAGTTTATATTAGTATGAAAATTATTTGATTTACTTGTAATTTGAATCCATTTAAAAGATATTAGACTTATGAAATATAGGATAATAAAGCTTTGGAATTTATTTTATAATTTGAATAGTTATTTTGTGGATTAAATCTATATTTGAAATTTATAAGATTTGAAATGGTCTATGGAAATTTAATTGAAATAAATGATTGAATTGAATTGAAACTTTGGAAATTTTAATACTTGATTTGAAAGTATAATAATTACACTTTTAAATGGTTTAAATGAATTATTTTGATTGAAATATAAACTATTTAAAAGGTAACTTGAAATGATAATAAATGAATGATATCTTTAAATTTAAAAAGTATTTAAAGTTGAATATTTAGATTTGAACTCAAATGATATTTTGGTATATTAAAATGTTTTGAAATGAAGTTTGAAGGGATATGATATTTTGATATATTAAAATGTTTTGAAATGAAGTTTTGGAAAGATATGATATTTTGATATATTGAAATGATTTGAAATGAAGTTTTGAAATTATATGATATTTTAAATATATTGAAATGGTTTGGAATTGATTTAATCTTTATTTTTGATAAAGATTTGGATTTGAAATGATATTCTATTTTGAAGTATAAACTGTTTTAAAATTTTAACCACGGGTTATAATAACGATTGGTTGTTAAAGAAACCGGGATCGGATATGGACATACTCTCTGTCGATACCGAAAACCACTTTGACAACTGTGTACGCGGTGGAGTTTCCAGAATGAAGTAGGATGGTGGCGACGATCCTAAGGTATATACGTGGACCCAACTCCCATGAGTTGGCATAAGGTGGCTAAAACTTGAGCGATTGACGGACCAATGAGGTAGCACCTCTGATCGGACACACTTCTTCTATACCATTCTATTACTTGTGATTGATTTGGTGCGCACCTTGATTTGGGAGTGTTGTTCGAGGTGGGCGGTAGTGGCTGCTATGCGTCACCACCAGTCCAGATGCGAAATTGGTATATCTACCCTGGCATTGCCTTGTGTGCCGTGTCACCTACTATATCGAGCCCACTACGATTTTGGTTTAAAGATCCGACAGCGTTAAGGTTCACCATCCCCTTAACGCTATTTTCTATATGATTATACTTTACTAATTAGACATTACCGTATATAGCGTATATTACTACATAGTAAATAGTTTATCGGATCCTCAAAGAATGGGAAATCCCAAGCATTCTTTAAGTTACTTGTACCTTATTACAGTTCACTTGAGTTGGTTTACATTATATAAGTATATATTGTCCTGACTCGAGTGTTTGTATTTTTATTTACGCTCGGGTCAGCCTGAGTTATTCACAGATTTGGATTTCCACTCTCTTGGAGATTTGAATCGCTGGAGATTATCTGCTTGTCTTGTCCTATCTACTTCAGTTCTGTTGTTCTACTCAACTTGTACTTGGTTATTTTATTGAGACTTCTGTTGTACTCTTTTTCTTATGTTATATCTTATGTAACTCTGATATGTTTATATAGTAGCTTCATGAACTACTATTTCTTTTACTTCCGCTGCAATATTTTACTCTGTGTCTGTGATCTGTGATTATATTTATTTACTATATATTATGAGATTTGCGAAATTTTATTTACAACGCGGTATTTTGAGCAATTCAATTCCAGCATGAGTGTCTACCTATACACTTATAATGGATGCAAATAGTTGAAATTATCGGGTCGTTACAGTTGGTATTAGGGCTTTGGTAGCTCTAGGCAAAACTTAGAATGTATGGTAAATTTTGTTACAGAATCACTTTCATTCGAGCTTGAATATCTTCATTTTTATTTGATTTCCTTTGACTTTTGGAACGTTCCCTGCAGTTCCAAAATTCATTCTTGTCCCTCACTATTCATCTTCTTTTGATTTTGGAGTATCCCAAAATTCCACTTCGAATGAGTTTTATAGTGAATTGGCGGTCTCGCCAATACTCTAATGACTTGTAAAAGGGGAAACTCCTTTACAAATTAGCATCGATTCACCAGAGATTTATATATATCCTTGGTTTAGATGCTAATACCTTTTGTTATTCCAAACTCTATCTTTTAAGATCGGATGTAGATTTACCCCAGAAAAATCTACACTTGATCTTATTCATTAAGTCACGGTTGACCCGGTTAAGGTTGCCCGCGATTTATCTAAGCTTTTCCATCTTCATATTTTGTTAATTAATCATCTTGTCTTTGTTTCCAAAATATCTCCAAACAATTTGAATTATACTTGTAAATCTATGTTGTTTTATAAATTGTGTTGTTTGAGTTGTTGATGTTGATTTGGGTTTCAGATCGATTCGTCTGATCAACGCTATCGATAGGATTTCTAAAACACTTTGATAGAACAAACTAACACAATATTATTTTAAAATTTGGTTAATGAAATAAAATTTGGATATATATATTTATGGAACTTAATAAAATGATTTAAATTGATAATTTGAAATGATAATACTTGATTTATCATTCTATAAATGAATTTATAAATAGTTGTTTATAAATTTGATTCGGCAACTGAAATGAATTTAAATCAAGAATTTGAGAATTTAATTTCTGATGGTTTCAAACTTTGTGTTTAAAGCTTTAAAAAGATATATTATTTAAAGTATTTTTGAATAGAAATTTGTTTCCAAAGATTTTTAAAGTTTAAAATTTTGTGCTCTTCTCTTTGTCGCTGGAAAATAATTTCGGTGATGACTACAACATCATCGACATTCATTTTCGAGTTTTTAAGTGAAGAGACCATTTTGTAGTCTTGCTACAGCTTTGTTTTGGAAACAAAAAATTTAATTGATTTGAATTTCTAAAATATAATTTGATTTATAAAATATATAGATATATGATTTAAATTGATTTGACATATTATGTACATACATTTATTTATCTCTAAATGGTTTGAAAGGAATCGGAAATTTTATTCTTAAATTCTATCTTAAATGATAACTTCAAGTATATAAAAAAAAATTTAATAAATATTCAAGCTTGAAATGATTGAATTAGAATGTTTATATTGTATATTAATTTTAGAAAGTTTTATTTGTATAATTCTCAATTGCATTCCAATATAACTTACCTTAATTTTTAGAAGTTAACAATGTAATTGGATAATATACAATATAAAAAGATTTTATAAATAAAATTTGAGTGGTTATAATAAATGTTATACACTTAAATTTTAGTTATAAAAGATTAACAAAGGCAAATTGAATAAAAAGGGTTAATTGAATAATTTACAATATAAATGATGTTAAAGGAATTGAGAATAAATTAAAACAGTTATAATAGGTGTAAGTATATTTAACATAGGTGATAAAAATATTGAGAGGAATAAATTTAATTTTAATTAGGAATAAAGAAGAACTAAATTTATTGAATGATATACACTTAATTTTAATCAAATCCATGATTTTGAAATTGTTTGTTTAAGAAATTGGATGATAAGATAATGTAATTAGAGGTAATTAAGATTTATTTAACTTGTGTAAAATTAATTATCAATTTAAGCTGAAACCATAGAAATTTCAAACCTATTATCTTATTTTGTTTTTTTTCAAACTTATTACCTAATTTTGTTTTTCAAACTATCTTTTGGTTGTTCTTATTTTCCTCATCTTGCTACAGACTGGTATAGGCATCCTTCTATAGTCTTTCTGTTTAGAAATCTTCCAATAACCCTTGATAACCTTTGATACTTATTTTAATCTGAGCATTGCTTGCCATCTCCACCTTGTTAAACTTACCTATAACAATAGTTATCTGGTATAATTTCAACCTCTTTGTCATCTTGTCTTAATCTTATTTCACACTATCTTTTTCTATGCTTTCCCGTACCTCATTCCTTTTCGGGGACGAAAAGTTTTGAGTGGGGGAGAGTGTAACAACCCTAGATTTTGTATGTTATTTAAAATTGAATTTCTTTTATTTTTAAATTATTTTAAACTTGTTATATTTCAAACATTTCATTTT
This sequence comes from Allium fistulosum, assembly GCA_030737815.1. Classification (NCBI taxonomy): domain Eukaryota; kingdom Viridiplantae; phylum Streptophyta; class Magnoliopsida; order Asparagales; family Amaryllidaceae; genus Allium; species Allium fistulosum. Next base: position 413,019,176 of record CM060907.1, on the reverse strand, counting down.
AAAAATATAAATGTTGATTATTAAGTGAATTATAGTTTCAAACTAGTATAAATTGAATATTTTATTGAAAAGTGAAATTCTAGTCAAACTGTTCAATCTTTGACTTTTAAACTTCAAATTTAAATTACATAAAATCTTAAAAATTATCTTTTATTATGAAAATAGATGTAATAACTTGAACACTGCTTTTTGTTTCATTGAAAACAGAGTTAAACTGTAAAAGTTATGTACATTTCAATATTGTGTGTAAACTGATGTATTTAGCAATATTATCTATTTTAAATTATATTTTAGTTGTCATATTTTGTTCTAATATGTGTTAATAATTTTTTTTATGTATATTTTTGTCTTTTAATATTTTTAAAGTGATAATAGATTTTTTCTAAAATATGTTGCATTTATTTTCTATTTTAAAAGGCTAGTTTCCATTTTTCTGCTATTTTCTTCAATTAAATTATATTTAATTAAAAAAATTTATTCATTTTGTGAATGAATTTTTATTTTGTGTTCTTATCTTTATTTATAAATATTTTCCCAAGTCCATATAATTTTTCCAAAGTTTATTCTGTTTATTTTCAAAGTTTCTAGACTAGTTTGCAATTTTGTGCTATTTCCTTATTTTAACCTTATATAATTAATAAATATTTATATATATATATATATATATATATATATATTATATTTTGTTATATTTTCGAATTTGTGACTGAATGAATTATTATTTTCAGTAATATAAACTTATATAAAGAAATTAAAAGAAATTTGAAAGGTTATGACTTTTGATTTGCCTAAGCCCTTTTATCTTCCAACCTTTCACATTTGTAACTTACCTTTTCATCAATTAGCCTTTACTATCCACATCTTTCAGCTGCATACTCTATTTTCTATTCAAGTACATTCATTTTCATTTCTGAAACAAAAGAATTTCGGCCATGGCTATTGAGGAAAGTTTAGGTAATGATTTTCAACTTTTTCTTATTCTTTTTCTACTTGTTTACATTGATTTTTGCACTTGCTCTCTTCTTCTAGGCTTGGCTCCTCCTCAACCAGATCTGGTCCGACCTCCACCACCCCCTTTCTCCGATCATTATCCAACCTACTACACCACCTAGGCAGGCCAAGCACATCCATGGTTGGGAGCACCACCAAAATCAACAAAAACCACCGCATATTACACTAGCCGAGCCTAGATTGTTAGCACCACTTTCTACCACCATTTGCCGCCACTACCACCACCACCACCACCTCTGACCTGACCTCCACCCTCTGCCACATCATCCACCATCACAAGCACCCACTGGCCATGACCCATGACCTCTGGCCGAACCTATTTGTGCCAAAGATGTGAGGTTATGTTGCATTGTCTAGCCTTGAACACCTAGTTTTTGCACCTAGACTTCACCACTTTGTTAATGCATGCTAGGCCGACCCTATGGAACCCAAAACCAGATCCAAACCCACTCCTTAGCTATGCATTTCAGATCTGGAGCTGAAGCATAGATGGTATAAAGCAAGTGCAAACACTTTGGTTTTGTTTTATGCAGTTGTTCCTAACATTGTTTAGTGGCATCCTGTTTTGAAACTTATGTTTTATAAATTTGTTTTGTGTAATGTTTTCAAGGGGTATAGCTTTGGCTCTTCCAATCTCAAATCATTTTCGTGCTTTCGTGCCTCTGGAAATCTTTGTTGTGTGTTTGTGGTTGTCATCTCCAGCTTGAATAGGTGAGTAATTCTCAACAGACGATGTGTACCTATATAACTAGTAAACTGACACCATTTGAATCTGTAAAATTATATCATCCTGTTATAACTGTTATATTATGATCATATAATGTTTACCCTGTTATTACATATGTTATATCATCTATTACTGTTATATGATGTTTTTCTGTTCATTTTATCAGTTTATCACACTGCAAGTTCACTGTAGATTAGAATCACTATGGGTTGAAATGATACATACCCGAACGGACTTTAGAATAGGGAAAGATCGTTAAGGGCTGAAATGATAAGCCTGAGCGACTTTTTATTTATTTTATTTAACTTGGGATTGCGGGTTGAAATGATAGAACTCGGTTTTCTTTGTAAACTGCGGATTGAAATGATACATATCCGTATCACTTGACCTAGGCTAGAAAATTTTATACAGACCAGTGGTTTATATATTTTTCTGAAAATTTTAAATTATTTTAAAAATGTTAATATTATGATATTTTGATTTAAAAGTTTATTAAAAGGATTTCTATAAAATATTTGTGATTTTCTACAAATTAAATAAGTGAATTAAGTAAATGGTGAAGTAGAATTTGAAATATAAGTTAATTCTGGAATTTATGTAAAGTAAGAATATATGACAAATTTGATTTAAAAATGAATTTAATTATTTTATTAAGAAATAATGATTTTATAAAGTGTTAATGATTTTGTATAACTTAAAATATGAAATAAATGAATATTTAAGCTGAATTTGGAAATATAACTTAAATTGAATTTTTGTGGAATTTGTTTAAAGTGAAATATTAATTAAGTAAAATAAATGGAAATAAGTTACATTTTGGAAATTTAAACTTAGTTGTTAAGTTAAGAATTTAATTAAAGAAATGAAAATTTAATTGTTATTTAATTTGATCTTTGTATGGAAATTTGACTTTAAAAAAATCATAGAAATAAACGTATTTAAATGATTGTTTTTAAAATGTGAAAATATATGATTTTATAAGTTAAAATGATTTATATTAAAAGTTAATTGTTTGTGAAATTTAAATTAAAACTCTGAATTTAATTTGACAGCATTTTTGAAATATAATATAAAGATATTACAGCATTGGAAAATGCTGTAGTTGTTTTAAATGAACCGAATAGCAAATTTGAACTAAGGGTTATTATAGCACTTTGTTAGTGCTATAGTTGTTAAAGTTAACTAAAATTTTGATTGAAACTAAATTAAGAAATTACAGCATTTTGAATGTCGTCTTGTGTTAATGAACTGTTTTTAAACATAACATTTCGTAGCATTTTCTAAGTGCTGCGAAAGTTGAATTTTCTTTGTTTAATAAATTCAAATGAATAAATGATCTTTGAAAAAGATTAAATTTTGGAAATTAAATATTTAATTATTAAATATAATGAATTGACTTTAAATGATTTAAATGGAATAGTTGATTTGGGAAATACAACTATTTTGAAAATATGATTAAATGGTATTTAAATATAAATTAAATAAATGATATTAAATATTTGAATGAATAATTGAAGTTTATATTAGTATGAAAATTATTTGATTTACTTGTAATTTGAATCCATTTAAAAGATATTAGACTTATGAAATATAGGATAATAAAGCTTTGGAATTTATTTTATAATTTGAATAGTTATTTTGTGGATTAAATCTATATTTGAAATTTATAAGATTTGAAATGGTCTATGGAAATTTAATTGAAATAAATGATTGAATTGAATTGAAACTTTGGAAATTTTAATAATTGATTTGAAAGTATAATAATTACACTTTTAAATGGTTTAAATGAATTATTTTGATTGAAATATAAACTATTTAAAAGGTGACTTGAAATGATAATAAATGAATGATATCTTTAAATTTAAAAAGTATTTAAAGTTGAATATTTAGATTTGAACTCAAATGATATTTTGGTATATTAAAATGATTTGAAATGAAGTTTGAAGGGATATGATATTTTGATATATTAAAATGTTTTGAAATGAAGTTTGGGAAAGATATGATATTTTGATATATTGAAATGATTTGAAATGAAGTTTTGAAATTATATGATATTTTAAATATATTGAAATGGTTTGGAATTGATTTAATCTTTATTTTTGATAAAGATTTGGATTTGAAATGATATTCTATTTTGAAGTATAAATTGTTTTAAAATTTTAACCACGGGTTATAATAACGATTGGTTGCTAAAGAGACCGGGATCGGATATGGACATACTCTCTGTCTATACCGAAAACCACTTTGACAACTGTGTACGCGGTGGAGTTTCTAGAATGAAGTAGGATGGTGGCGACGATCCTAAGGTATATACGTGGACCCAACTCCCGTGAGTTGGCATAAGGTGGCTAAAACAGGAGCGATTGACGGACCAATGAGGTAGCACCTCTGATCGGACACACTTCTTCGATACCATTCTATTACTTGTGATTGATTTGGTGCGCACCTTGATTTGGGAGTGTTGTTCGAGGTGGGCGGTAGTGGCTGCTATGCGTCACCACCAGCCCGGATGCGTAATTGGTATATCTACCCTGGCATTGCCTTGTGTGCCGTGTCACCTACCATATCGAGCCCACTACGATTTTGGTTTAAAGATCCGACCGCGTTAAGGTTCACCATCCCCTTAACGCTATTTTCTATATGATTATACTTTACTAATTAGACATTACTGTATATAGCGTATATTACTACATAGTAAATAGTTTAACGGATCCTTAAAAAATGGGCGATCCCAAGCAATCTTTAAGTTACTTGTACCTTATTACAGTTCACTTGAGTTGGTTTACATTATATAAGTATATATTGTCCGGACTCGAGTGTTTGTATTTTTATTTACGCTCGGGTCAGCCTGAGTTATTCACAAATTTGGATTTCCACTCTCTTGGAGATTTGAATCGCTGGAGATTATCTGCTTGTCTTGTCCTATCTACTTCAGTTTCGTTGTTCTACTCAACTTGTACTTGGTTATTTTATTGAGACTTCTGTTGTACTCTATTTCTTCTGTTATATCTTATGTGTGATGACCGCCCACGACCCCTGCACTGAACATAGAGATAGTGCGCTGTAAAGTGTGCTAGGCAGCCATGGACGGTTGCCAAGGTTAAGTTAAAACAAAAAAATCTATCGTATTACTCACAGCGCATGGATAAAAATACAATAGAGAATATATATAGTGAAGCATCTCAAAATAGAATCTCATCAAATAAGCTTCATAATAGTTGAATACAACATCTGAATAGTCAATACATCAAGCCTCACTACATATCACTCAGAGAATTATACAAAGCAGCGGAACATCCGATACATATAGTAAGAAAATAATATGCAAGCCTCCAGCTCGTCTTCGTCATCAGCATCGTCGGAAACTAAGAACAGCACCTGTCACCTGCTACCTAGTCTGCCCATCCCAAAGCGAATGAACAGCCCAAGGCAATAAGAGTTAAACATAAAGCCTTGAGTCAGACAACAGTCTTAGTGAGCGGTAAATTAACTAACAACATACCAAAAGAGCATAAAGGAAAAAAGGAATATGAATCCAACTCTCCCACTCCACCTCTTTCTACAATGATAGCCCCCAGACACACTAAGCAGAAGTAAACATAGCAAAGCAGACAATTAAAGTAAAGCAATTATCACTCGAGTCAAGGTCAACATTTTCCAAGTACAAACCCCCAAGGCCTAAACCAAGATCAGATAAGCACCCAGAAAACATTGCTCTTGAGACCGAATGACGATACAACCAAACATCCATGACTCTGGCTATCACTGTTATCTTTGCTTCGATACCACCGTTAATTGAATGACCGGCACATTCTTTCAGCCGTCCGTCAAGGGTTAATGGCAACCCCGGTTCTAGACAGAACTCCGCATGTCGTCGCAGCCCGTGCCTAGGACTATCAAATCTGCCTAGAGTACTTGACTACAATCATAGTCTTTAGGGACTATCGAATCTGCCCAACGTACTCTTGCTTTGAGTCTGCTAGAACCTTCAACAACGATGAAAACTCAGCCTCCTAGTCATCCTCCTCGATGACTATTTCCATACTAGCTCAAGCGCCTCTCGAGCAAACCATTATCCTCAACTCGAACCATTTCACCGAGTTATCAACATGCTTGGAATGATCCCGTCTGGAATAAACCAAGGCTATCTCATACCATGCCTCGCTTCATCTCATCATAGCAAAGCCTCATCTCAACATCAACATCATCAAATCTATCCATATGAGCTTCATCATCCGCCACATATGCCACGAGCAGCTTTTCCAATTCAAGAGCCTTTCCCTTAGCTTTTGAATCATCTTCGACCATCTTGTCCAAATCAAATCATCAATCAACTAATTTATAACAATCAATCAAGTCAAACATTAATCGAAGTAATCAAGCATTCAAACGTGATCTAATAAACAATTATAACAATAATGGCAATCTTGTAAATAAAGAGTCCAAATCTACAAGCATGAATTATGAGCAATATCTCTACAACTTGATGAATGAACTTACATAGGTTAACATATAGTAAAATGGATGTCAAATCATCATGAACAATAGATCTACACTTAAGTTTATGAAAATGCATGGAAATCACTATTTTAACACCTAATCAAGCCAACAATCCGATATACTCCTTTGGATCCGTGTGAGAGATAACCACCACTCACCAAATCACCTAAACACCTCAAAAGAAACACACTTCAGATCTGGACAGCGAAGAATCTAACTCGATCTATCAAAACTTTGCTTCAAATGATGAAATCTCTCTTCGATGGATGAAGATCTTCAATCTAAGCTCTTGGATCTTCGATTTGATCTTCGATTTGGATGGAAGGAATCACAAGATTAAATTGGAGAAAAGAAGTGAAGAAGTATAGAACTCGAGCTCTCAAAATAGCAGCACTTCGTCGCTTCAAAATCCGGATTCCAAAAAGTGAGAAAAACCCGTGTATTTATAGGCAGTTCCATAGGTCGTTCGCTCTTAGGTCGTCCACGACCTAACAGTTGCCGACCTAAAAACCCCGACCTAACGACCTAACGACCTAAGCCTTTGCGCATCCACGACCTAACGACCTAACTGCTTACGCGACTTAACAACAATCGCGACCTAACACTTGCACGACTTAGCTGGGTTACGACCTAACACCTTACGACCTAACTATACCCAGCATACTATCATAGGTCGTCTACGACCTAACTAAACATACCATAGCGACTCAACGACTTATCTTAACTCGTCCACGACCTAAGAAAACCCTACGACAAAATGCCGCTTATCTCGTTAAGTTGCTAACCCCCTTAAGTCGTTCACTCGGCCTAAGCCACCACACGACCTAGCTTCTACACAACTTATCCCATAATCCTTAGGTCGCCAACTTCCTTAGGTCGCCAGCTTCCTTAGGTCGCCAACTTCCTTACGTCGCCAACTTCCTTAGGTCGCCAACTTCCTTAGGTCGCCAACTCCCTTAAGTCGCTCCACCGGCCTAACTACTATACGACCTAAGCTCTGAACGACCTAACTCGAGACGCTCTAACAACAGTTTTACGATGTTTTGATCCGTAAAAATACGGGTCATTACATTATGTAACTCTGATATATTTATATTGTAGCTTCATGAACTACTATTTCTTTTACTTCCGCTGCATTATTTTACTCTATGTCTATGATCTGTGATTATATTTATTTACTGTATATTATGAGATTTGCCAAATTTTATTTACAACGCGGTATTTTGAGCAATTCAATTCCGGCATGAGTGTCTACCTATACACTTATAATGGATGCGAATGGTTGAAAATATCGGGTCGTTACAATTGTGACATGTTATTGAATTGGTTGGTTAGTTGAATTGGTTGATCTAAATGTTCGTTGTATGTTGTGATGGATGCTATTGTGATTGAATGTTTGTTTGTTCATTTATTTTGATATATCCCTGTTACCACCCTATAGTTTATTATAATCATATAAATTTTCATATTGATTACTTGAACAATGAATAAGGATACAAAATCCTTGGATTTTTTATTAGTATTTTTAGATTTAATATTTGAAACATGAAAACGATTTTTGAGAAATAAACTACCGCTAACTTATTTTAAAATTTTCAAATTTAAATTTTGAAATCATGGGAAGTTTTCATAAATTTAATTTTGAAACTTTGGAAAATTTATATAAATCAAATCTCTTGAACTCTGAAATTTAATTTGGAATTTTTCTATAAATTTGTAAGTTATTAGAACGGATCTATTATGAAATCTGTTGTATTTTGAATATGGAAGTAAATACTTTCCTGGAAAATTTGAAACTTTAAAAATGCAATTATCTGCATTCCATATTTCATCTGATTCTGAATTAATTTGCATAAGAATTTTAGTTCTGCCTCGAGTGTATTATTTTCTTTTATGCTCAGGTCAGCCATAGCATTTCAGTGTTTCGAAGATATTATTTCTTGAAGATGAAGGTGGAGTTTGAAGACCGTATTTATTAATATTATTCCGCTACATTACTTTGTTATATCTGTAAAATGTAAAAATATGATGATATTGTAATGTGAAATTATTGTATATTGTTACACAGCTTCATGAACTGTTTACGTAATTATTATATTTTGTCATTTGGCTACAAGATTCTGTATTTTTATTCTTCTATATCTTATTTCTTTAGAATAAAACCCCATTGATAATCTGTTCACTTGGGCTATTTGAGACAGACATGTGTGGTTTATTGTCGACTTTAATCATCCAAAATGGTGGGTTGTCACATCACCCTTCTAGATATATATTGTTAACCAAATGTATGGTCAACACCCAAAAGTTATTCCCAAGGGGGATGGAAAGGCTCGTTTAATGATGGGCGTGAAAACCTTGAGAATTACTTTGAAATTTACTTTGTCTTGTTGGGGATTCTTGGATTGGACCTTTCAACGTCCTTGAATGGTTTGATACTTGAGTTTGAATTCTTTTGTCTTAGTTGAACTTGTATGTGGTCTCTTGTTTATTTTCCTTTTGGGTTAGGTTGGATTCTCTGAGTTTATCATTTTAAGGGTGGTTTAAACCTTACCGTAAGGTTAGGGTGGAAACTTCCTTAAGGTTTAAGCTGGTTATCAGACTCATTGTTGAATTTGTAGCAGCTTTCAACCTTGTCGAAATGTTTGATCTATTATATGACGTAGGTTTCGACCTAGTCGAAAGGTATGAGAATAGTCTCCTTTAACTTTGACCTTATCGAAAGGTTTGGTGACTTGGATTATGATGTCGAAAGTTTATTGGAATTGTTATAGCATAAGAGCCGACGACCTAGTCGGAAGGTTTGCGGCTCTAAGTTAATCGCTCCAGGAGGTTGTAGTTAGCGTTTGGACTAAATGTGTTATCAATCTTGTCGAAAGGTTTAGCCCTTTGATATGATTTTGGAAGGATTTAATAAATATTAAAGCAATTTTGTTATCAACTTAGTCGGAGTGTTCTGATTGTAGAGTTGAAGACTTCGAAGGGTTTAAGTAGTTGCTTATAACAGAAAAGTTGTCGACCTTGTCGAAAAGAACCTTTCAATGAAGTGGATCTTGAATTTAGGAGTTAATCCAGCAAAGATTTAAGTAAACACAAAAGTAATTAACAAAGTTTAAGACTTCCCTCTTTATCCAAGAAAAAGCTTTATTTTACTAAATTCTCCAAATCAACACCATACTAGGGTTACAATGCTCTAACTAAGAAGATACAAGTTTAGAATGAGAGAAATCAGATCACCAAAACTAGACCCCTTGGGTCTTATTTATAGATGTAGGCGGCCCTCCTTTTGACTTCAAGCTCTCGACTGGGTCGGAAGGTCTCCCTTTGAAATGCCGCCTTAATTCCTCCGTCTTCATCGAAAGGTTTGCTTTTTCATCTGCTATTATGAACATTCCGCCTTTGTCAGAAGTTTTGCTCCTCTTATGTCTCCACGATCTTTCTGCCTTTATCGAAGAGTTTTTCTTCTTTATACTGTTATGAACTTTTCGGCCTTGTTGGAAGGTTGTTCTTCTCTTGTCTATTGTGAACCTTTTGACTTTGTCGGAAGGTTGCTCTTCTTCAATGATGTCAAAGGTTGCCTTTCATTCTTTGTTGACTTGTGAGTGTTGTTTTCTTGATAAACCTTTCGTGATTGTCGAAAGGTTCCCTGGATGTGCTTCAACCGGTTCGAAATGCTTATTATGCTTTCGAAAAGGTCATTAAGTACTTGCTCACACTCTCTTTGACTTCTTCATCCCCTTCGAAAGGTAAGAACACTCTGGATATTAGAGAAGGAACCTTTCGACTCCTTCGAAAGGTTTGATGCTAATGAAATTTGATGATTGCATCCCTTCGACTCTTTCGAAAGGTTTGGGCTGTGTTTCTCTTCCTTTGCTCTTGCTGATAGACCTTTCGTCTTTGTCCAAAGGTTGATTTTTAGTTTAACATTTGCCCCTCATTCGAAGGGTTGCCCTTGACTTTCCAAGTCATCTTTGTCAAAAGCTACAAAATTTCCTGCCTCTTCTTCCTGCAAATGAAATTATCGAGTACAAGTAAAAGAATTCTCCCAAACTTCGTAATCTTTTATTTTAAAACAACAAGGTAACTTCTCAAATTCGATTCAAAATTTTATATTAGCCTCCTTTCTTACATGTATTTTGATGACTTTGGCCAGACCTCTTAACAACATCAACAATATCAATATTTTCCATCTTAGGAATTTTGAGATTTTAGGTTTGACCGTGTCGAAATGTCTTGCCACTTAACATTATGTTACACTTTTTGTAGATCTAGGCTTCCATGGAGCTTTCAACAAAGTCGAAAGGACTTTTCTACGAACTTTCCGATTTGGTCGAAAACTTTCTCTATAAACCTTTCGACTTCGTCTAAAGCTTTAACTATCAAGTTTTTGACTTAACCTTTTGCATCATCATCATCATCATTTTTTATATATGTTTTGGTAATCAGGCTTTTTAAGGCAACTTTGTTTGCTATTTTATTAGATAGGATCAACAAATTTTAGGAAAACCAATTTTCCTTCAAAGTCGGTAACCCAATCCTTCTATTTACTTTCTGTATAACAAAACATCATTCAACAACATATTAATACAACAAGCGCATTTCTAGTTACATAATATCATTCCAGAATCAACATTTAACAACAATTAAACATTAGGAAACTTTAACTTATATGCAACATATGTTACATCCCTCAAAATTTAACCCCTCGAAGGTACTGTTAGTAACTAGTTAGCATATATGCATTCAAAAAGAAGCCACTATTTCAAAATCAAACATCAGAGACGAATTAGCAAAAAGATGAGATAACCCGCCAATCATTGCTCATTCAAAAACAGGGGTAGGTTTGGAGCAAAATTGACTAGGTTGACGATGATGTGTTCAACCCATATTGGCTGATAAGGTGAATACATCACCAACGTAGGGTTTTCATTGGAAGTGTCCCAGATGGCCAAATCCATCCAGAACGTGGCTGAAGTCAAGTCGTAAAGCATGGACCATGTAGCCAATATGTGTTGATTAAAGAAATTAGGTTGTTGATGAATTGTATTGCTGGACTGAGTGCTTTGTACTTCCTCTGCCTCTTGCGGATGATTTAATATCCCCAATGCATAACAACAATAGGGTGGCACTTCCACATCAACAAAATCGAGATGAATTTAGTGAATGTTAAAGCCTTCCATTGGTGCACTTTTTGTTGTAGAGATAAATGATTTAATAATAAATTTATTAATATCTATATAAAGAGGGGAGAAGACGAACAGGTTCTAGATTGATATTTTTGATGAGAAAATTTATGCGTTCTCTTTCATATGCCTTGAAAATATAATAGATTTATTTTGTCATTTTGTATAATTATAATTTTCATTTTATTTGTAGATGAATAATGAATGGAAACTATATGACGAATTCCTACATAAGGCAAGCTTTCTATATAAATAGCTTTGAATTCATGGATCATTTCGAAACCCATAAATTGTCCATAAGTTCCTCCCTGGTATCTTTTAAATACCAGAGAAATGGTTCTTAACTAGAGAAAGCACATCTCCGATACGACGCCTCTCAAAGGAAAATAGAGAGTTGTCAACCATATTCTGGATGATGGCGGTAGAGAGAGATATTTTAACTAATTTTGTATAAAGTATATTATTGACAGTTAACCATAAATTTTTTATTCTTCGGTGAATCTAGTGTGGGTCTACTTAGTCATTTCCATAAAAGGCATTTAGATGAGTTCGGATCTAGTCCGCATGCTGGAATTTAGCTCGGGTCAGATCAATTCCTCAAAATCTTCCCCCTGAAAAGCTTAAGTATTTTAAGGATATATCTGCTTCTGAATTATTTTCTAAGTCTATTTTATATGAACCGGATGAATGACTGTAACAAATAATTGATTTATGAATACATGTTTTTGTTATGCTTTCTATGCTTAGCTCATTTTTACTATATTATTTTAGAATACCAGTTCTTTAGGTTGGGCCATCCTAAGAGACCACTTAAGTCAGTATGTTAACCTGAGGAGAGTTTACTCTAAATATAGACCAATTTTAAGGACTTCAAAGTTAGCAAGATATTGCTTTCTTCGAGATTTGCAAAAATTATACTTGGAACCGTCTCCACTTCGACTTCCTCGATGAAGAAAAGGAATTGTTCTTAAAAGAAATCAGGATATTCCATTCCAAATTAATTTGTGGTCGCGATAGTCCATCAGCCAGAAAATTGGATTATAGTAAATGTCCGCCGTTTATAACTCCTAAAGGAGTCACTGTACCTTTTTACTCAATAGTCATGCTTTCTGCAAATACTCTAGGAAAAATTAGGAATGTTGCCTCCCAACTTTAGATGTAATGAAATCGTTCATTGTTCCTTTTAACTTTGTGGCTACTTGAGTTGTAATCCATCATTATAGTAAGAAAGATATCTTTTAACTCAATTTTGATCTCAGTCCATTTTTTTGATTTAAATAGGAGCTAGGATTTGCTATGATCCGTCATTCTCAAAATTTACTTCCTCGTGTTGGCGTTATAAGAGATAGGTTATTAAGCCAAAATGATGGGACTGTAGCTCATGATGAAGTCCTTCTTGAGCATTTCAGTGGTAACACTGAAGTCGTGAATTGGCATAAAAGGTATTTCATCCAAGCGATCACAACCAACAATCATTGGGATCACATCCACTATCTTGAGACTAATATTAAGATAAAAGATGAAGCAATTATTATATTTAAACAACAAGTGAAGACAAATCGTACAATCAACTTCGATGAGAGATGTTCGAACTCGTCGAATGAATAAGTGATTTAGAATTAAAATTAAGAGATAGTCAAGCTCAATGTGCCTTTTTACACCAACTCTCTTGGTAAGATTAATGAAGTCGCATCAAAAATTGTTTCGAAACATAATATGCTTTTAACTTAAAAACTTAGAAACACACTTTAACATGTATTCTTATTGTTGAAATGAAGAAATTCGATGCTTTGTTTTGTTTGTTTATATAGGAGACTCAAGCAGGATTGGCTTCACTTTTTGAAGCCCCTGCTTGGAGATTTGTAAAAATCAAGGATAGGTTAAAAGCGGAGCTTGAACGGAGTCAATCTTCAATGAAATTGAAGATTTAAAGTTAAAACATAAGGAAAGGGACTGAGATATTAAAGTCTTAAATCATTCTATAGGTAGACATACTTGTATCGAACTTGACTCCAAAATGACCAAGATTTATGAGTGAATTGATGGTTTGGAAGTAAAATTATAATATATCTAGGCATCATGTAAATCTTTGGAATTCATACTTAGGAGCCCAACTTTTACTACTGATCCTGCAGTATCTCCGGTTTCATAAATGCAATTAATTGGACCGCAATAATTTCAGTATATACGATATATTATCCATACCTTAGTAATGTTATGTAGCATAATGCAAGGCATTATTTTTAATATTATAAATACTAAGTGTTTTGTCATCTTTGTCTTCACCTTATCTGTTTTTTCATTTGAATGTGTCTCCTAAAGGTTGAAACACCTCTCGAGTTTTCCGTCTTAGCTCACGACCCCTCTCTTGATTGGATAAATCTGCAAATCTTCTTGATACCTGTAATTCATTTTTCGAACATATCGAGGATTATAAACTTCATTCCTTATAAGATTTCCTATCATTCTGACTTCCCCGAGAAACAAGTAGCAAATAATAATTGTTAACCTGAAATTGACATATTCATCTAAGTATATCATTTGTCTAGATTAGCAAATCATCTTGCCAATTATATGAAAAGTAATTTATTCAAAATGTCAAGATCTCATCCTTAACAATGATGAGAAATGATCATGGATTTAACTCCTTCCAGCTGATTAGATATTAATGTGTGAAATTTTGATGCAGCAGCTCTTCAACCCATTCCTTTTTATTAATGGGATTTTAAAGTGTTATAAGCCTGAAGTTCCCATTCAGAAACTTTTAATAGAGATCCTCTTTTATAGTATTATTTGGCCCAGATTTAGGCACTTGAGATGAGTAGAAATCCAAATATTTTGTACCCAGATTAGGGTTTTAAATAAACAGCGATCTTAACACCTAGATTTAGGTGTTAATGATAGAGTTTTTTGAGGTGTCATCGGACCCAGATTCGGTTACTAGTAGATGGAAGATAAGTTGAAAGTCACCTTTCGAAATCCTCTAATAATAAGTGATGGAATGTTAGAGTGCCAGTTTTAGTAAAAGAATATCAAAATATCAAAATACCCCTCTTGGTAATAAGTAATAGAGACTTAGAGTCTCATTTCTTTTAATGGATAATATAAAGTAAAAAATTCATATATGTTGGATTTTCAATATGGAATTAATAGTAGAAGTCCGAAAAACCTTACGTGGTAATTAAGTAATAGAAATCCATAATACCCGATCTAGCATTAATAGTTAGTAGAAGACTAGAAATACAACCTAGTAGTAAGTATCAGAATACTAGAAAACCAATCTGGAATTAAGTAATAGAAGACCAGAATACCACTTCTGGTAATAAGTAATAGAAGGCCAGAATACCATTTCTGATAATAAGTAATAAAAGACCAGAATGCCATTTCTGGTAATTACTAATAGAAGACCAGAATACCATTTTTTGTAATAAGTAATGGAAGACCAGAAAAACAATTTGGCAGATTTTCACGAGGAGAAGTCAGAGAATTCTTTCTAATTATTTTGTTGAATATGCCATCTTTAGGCTTTGATGATATTTTGCTTGCTTTTTCTTTCTCGGGCCCGAGTTTCTTTATTCATTTGTTTTGGCCTATTTAAGGCAGGGACTTCTTCGTCCAATTCTTGTGCTTATTTAAGAAGTTGCCATTTCTGACGGTGCAGATTTCTGGTAGGGACTTTTCTTAGTCCGTCGAACATTTCATCAGGGTTTTCAGTGCGCTGGGCTAGCTTATTCTCAAGCAGGGCCCCAGGACTTACCCGACCTCCCTCTAGGAGATGCCTTAACCTGGCCATAGCATGGCACGGCTAAGTGCTTGTTCGGTACCTTGGCCATGCCATAGCATGGCGGGACCAAGGGATTACCCATCCTCCATTCAGGAGGTGCCCTATCTTGGCCATATCGTGACGCGGATAAGGGCTTATGCTGTTTTAACCTGGCCATTTCTTACTTTAGCATGGCTAAAGGCTTACGCCCTCCCTCCAAGGGGTGCCTTGACATGGACATCTTGGCGCGACCAAGGGCTTTCTATCATAATCGGTAGCCTACCATCTTAGGTAGTCCAAGTTTAAGGAGAATTTTACTCCAGACCATGTAGACTTCTCTTATTTTGAGAATAGAATTTTTATTCCATAACTTGTCCGATCCTTTACAAACATTTTAAGTTTTCCTTGTCTTAGAAAGTGTAGGACCAACTTTTCAAGTGCCTTACATTTATTTGTATTATGTCCAATTATCAAATGAAAGTCATAATATAATCTCTTAAGTTTCCTTTCAAATCCAGGCTTCTTTTTCTGATAAGGCCAATAATTCAATTCTTCTTTGGTTCGGATATAGATGTCTTCGATTGAGGTAGTAAGATTATATTCTTTAATAAGTCTTGAATTTTGAGTCATGTTTGACTGGCGTCTATTTCTTTTTTGGCTTGGTTCAACTACCTCTTCTCGAAGAGTATGTTTCCTTTTCATCATCCGTTGATCCTCTTTCAAGGGCCTTTCTTTCAATCTTAGGGTTTTGGTTGGAAATTTCTTGGTAATCTTTATACTTCCACTTGGTAATTCCTTAATTATCCTCAGTTCTTCGATAGTGGATTTTTCTATGCGTTCATGGTTTTCCCTTGAAAGCTTAGCCTCATTTATAATCTTACTCCATTTATGTGCAAAACCGTCAAAATCTTTTATCATTTCCTTCTCAAAGATAGTCCCATGGGAATATGACTGAATGGTCCTTCTCATTTGTAGAAATAGGTCTTCTTTCTTCGAATTCTCCTTTTCGAGTGTAAAGATTGGGGTTGATCCCAAATGGAATGGGTTGATACTCCATTTTAAAGGGTCGTAGGGTATAATCCTTCTTTTCCTCTAAATGACCTGTAAAGCTTAAAGCCGAAGGGTTTGCTCTTCAAGTAAGTGCGGGTTACAATCCACTTGATAATTAGACCTTACTTCTAGAGGTTTCGTGGACCCTTGAAACGATTTTCCATCGCAAAAACTTTCTCTTGTTTCAAACATTGAATTCATTCCTTGTCCTTTAAATAAAGTTAGAAGAATTGTGAATCTTTTATCCAAAATAGATCATTTCTTGTCTAATAAGAGGAGTTGATAAGTCTTAAGAGATTTAACGAAGGAGAAGAGTAGGTGGGGAATTCAATAGGATCGGAGGTTCAAGCTCTCATTCTAGCGACAAAATGTTAATAAAATTTATGGTAAACACACCAAAGTTATTCCAATGGGGATGGATAGGATAATTTGAATAATGGGCATGAAACACTTGAGAATTACTTTGAAATTTACTTTGTCTTGTTATGGATTCTTGGATTGGACCTTTCAATGTCCTTGAATGGTTTGATACTTGAGTTTGACTCCTTTCATCTTAGTTGAACTTGTATGTGGTCTCTTGTTTATTTTCCTTTTAGGTTAGGTTGGATTGCTCTGATTTTATCCTTTTAATGGTGGTTTAAACCTAACCGTAAGGTTAGAGTGGAAACTTCCTTAAGGTTTAAGCTGGTTATCAGATTCCTTGTTGAATTTGTAGCAGCTTTCGACTTTGTCAAAAGGTTTGACCTCTTATATGATGTAGGTTTCAACCTTGTCGAAAGGTTTGAAAATAGTCTCCTTTAACTTTGACCTTGTCGAAAAGTTTGGTGAATTGGATTATAATGTCGAAAGGTTATTGGAATTGGTATATCATAAGAGCCGTCGACCTTGTCGGATGGTTTGGGGCTCTATGTTAATCATTTCAGGAGTTTGTAGTTTGCGTTTCGACTAGATGTGTTATCAATCTTGTCGAAAAGTTTAGCCCTTTGATTCAAAGATTTTGGAAGGATTTAGTAACTATTGAACTAATTTGGTTATCAACTTAGTCAGAGGGTTCTGATTAGAGAGTTGAAGGCTTCAAAGGGTTAAAGTAGTTACTTATAACAGAAAAGTTGTCGATCTTGCCGACAAGAACCTTTCGGTGAACTGGATCCTGAAAATAGGAGTTTGATGCAGCGCAAGCTAAGAGTTCACAAGACTTAGATCACTCACGACCTAACAATCCAAAACTGGAAACTAAGTCGTTCAAAATTGAAGTCTTAGGTCGCTCACGACCTAATGGGTTCTTAGGTCGCTCACGACCTAAGGAAGATGGGCTACGAGCTAACGGAACCAATGCTCAGGAAAACAGCTCACGACCTAGCGAGATAGAGGAGGGAGCAAGTAATGCTGGGAAAAGTAGCAGGGTCCAAATTGGTGAAGTATTAGGTCGCATACGACCTAACGAGGCTTCTAGGTCGCTCCAACGACCTACCGGTTTCAAAGATCACATGCTACGATCTAACAGTCTGAAGGGAAAGGTGCTTCGACCTAACGAGTTACGAGCTAAGTTAGGTCGCAAAGTCTTAGGTCGCGGAGGCCTAGGTCGCAAAGTCTTAGGTCGCGGAGGCCTAGGTCGCAAAGTCTTAGGTCGCGGAGGCCTAGGTCGCAATGTCTTAGGTCGCGAAGGCTTAGGTCGCAAAGTCTTAGGTCGCGAAGGCCTAGGTCGCAAAGTCTTAGGTCGCGGAGGCCTAGGTCGCAAAGTCTTAAGTCGCGAAGGCTTAGGTCGCAAAGGCTTAGGTCGCAAACAATTTCTGAAGCCGCTTCTGTTAGGTCGCAAACGAAGGGATGCCGTTCATTCTTAGGTCGCAAAGCTCTGGATACCATGGATTTCCTTAACTCGCTGATCTGGAATGCTTTAGGGTCTTAAGTCGCGGAAGATTGTAGCCGTAGATTGTTATGCCGCTTTATCAGATGCCGTTCATTTGTTAAGTCGTTGAATAATGTAATTAGGCCGTTACGACCTAAGTGAGTCGTTTATCTTTAAGCCTGTTTGTTTTTAGGTCGCTGTGTTGTACATAGGTCGTTTCCGACCTAGGAGTTGTGAATTTTTCTGCTGTGTTGAGTTGTAGCCTATAAATAGGCGTGTATGGTCATTTTGTAAAGGTTGTTGATTTTTGAATAAAATTCTCTTTTGATTGCTTTGTGCTTTCATTCCAAATTGGTAGTTGAGTGTAATCTCCTATCTCCTCTTTCGGTTAATCGAGTGCGCTCGATTCAACGATTGTAGAAGCCGATTCGCGGAATCAAGTGCGCTTGATCAACGCTTGAAGAATTGAAGATCTTTGAACCCGGTATCGTGCGCGATCAACGAGTTCGAGATAGCTAGAGTTCGGTATCTTCGGATCAACGAATTCGGGCAATTCAGCATTCATCAATCCATCGACTGCTACTTTCACCGATCTACATTGTTTTGTAACATCCGCTGCGTCAGTTTTGGTATCAGAGCTTGTTCTAGCCAATCATAGCTAGATCGAGACTTGGAGCCTAATCATTTGAAGAGATTTGAAGTGTGAAGTGATAGCCGAGAGCTTGAGGTGTGAGCCGTGAGCAAGTAAAGTTGTTCGACCTTGCATTGAAGATTGTTTGATCGAATTTGTAGTGGGAGGCCGAAACTTTGTCCATCGTGTTCATCGCGATTTGCTACAAAGTGGAAGTTTTCGATCCGTTTCATTTTGGATCAAAATCCGGAAAGTGTTTGAATTTGAAGTGTTGAAGAATTTGTGAAGTTTTCAAGTATGCCGTCAAGAAGAGCTAATCGCCACCAAAACGTAGAGGCTTTGTATCGAAGAGAAGAAGCTGATGAGATGGAGCAAAGAATCAATGAGAATTTTAGTGAGAAGCTTAATGAAGGAATTGGCCGGTTAGAGAAGCTTATGACGGAGATGAACCAAAATCGGAGAAGGGTTTCACCAGAATCTAACCATGGGGGTAGTAGAGTCTCGCCACATTCTAATCGAGACCGAAGTATTGAAAATGATCAAGGACGTGGGAGGAACGTGAATGATCGAGAACGGAGGAACGTTGATAGAAGGGATGATGGTGGAAGGCGTAATGGTAGTAGAGATGTTGGTGGTCAGAATCGACATCGTTATGCATCTGATTTTGAAGAAGAGTATGATGGTGGTAGTGTTCAAGGAAGGGGTCAAGGAAGAAACTATTCTGAGTATGATCACAAATGGGAGTCGGGGATGAAGACAGAAATTCCTGAATTCAAGGGTGGTATGCAAGCGGAGGAGTTTCTAGATTGGGTGGCTAATGTAGAGGAGATTTTTGACTTCAAAGAAGTACCAGAACATCGTAGAGTGAAGTTGGTTGCTACGAGGCTGAGGGGTAGAGCTTTGGCATGGTGGCAGCAAACCAAGCTTACACGTGAACGTATGGGAAAGTCAAAAGTTGAATCTTGGGAGAAGATGAAGAAGTTGATGAAAGCAACGTTCTTACCTTACAATTATCAATCTTTGATGTATCAACGTTTGCAAAACTTGAGGCAGGGCACAAAGACAGTTAATGACTATGCTGATGAATTCTATCAACTTATTGCGAGGAATGATATTATGGAAACAGAAGAGCAGCTGACATCTAGGTTCATTGGAGGATTGAGAATGCAGATTCAGGATATGGTTAATATGTTCGATCCAAGATCTGTAGCAGAAGCACATCAGAAAGCGTTGGCGTGGGAAAAACAAGGGAGACGAGGAGGAGGTGTGTTTACAAATTCCAACAATCCGATGAAGGGAGTTAGTGGGAGTTCGAATGTTTCAAAAGCTATTGCAAAACCAGTTGTGAAGGAGGCTGAGAAGACAAGGGTTAACAATGGGTTCAAATGTTACAATTGTCAGGAATTGGGTCATAAAAGCAGTGAGTGTCCAAAGCCAAAGAAGAGAACCATGATTGTGGAAGTTGATGATGAGGATGTTGATGAGGAGTGTTCTAGTCCAGTTGAGGAGGATAAGCAGGATATTGCGTCAGGAGACGAAGGTTGTAACCTAATGCTGAGGAGATCGTGTTTAACACCGAAGCAGGAAGAAGCTAGTTGGTTGAGGAGTAATATCTTTCAGTCAACATGTACTATTCTGGGGAAGGTTTGTAAGTTTGTAATTGACGCAGGAAGCTGTGATAATATTATTTCAACCGAAGCTGTGACGAAGTTGAAATTAAAGACAGAGAAACATCCGAGTCCATACAAGTTAGCATGGTTGAGAAAAGGAGGAGAAGTGAAAGTGGATAGACGAGTTCGTGTACCATTCTCTATTGGGAAGAAATACAAAGATGAAATATGGTGTGATGTAGTAGAGATGGATGTTTGCCACTTATTATTGGGAAGACCATGGCAGTATGATCGAGCAGTACTACATGACGGTCGGACCAATAGCTACAGTTTTATGTTTAAAGGCACGAAGATTATCTTAGTTCCGAAGAAGAGATCACAAGAAGAAAGTAAGTCAGAAGAAATTGAAGAACTGAAAACTTTATTGACTTTAAAAGAGTTTGTTAAAGAGGTTGAGGAAGAACCAGAAGTATTCTTGTTGATTGGACGAGAAAGCGGTGAAGAAGTTGAAATTCCTGAAGAAGTTAAACCAATCTTGAAAGAATTTGACGATGTATTTCCAGAGGAGTTACCTACGGAGTTACCGCCGTTGAGGGACATACAACATCAGATAGATCTTGTTCCAGGTGCTGTATTGCCACACAGACCACATTATCGAATGAGTCCGAAGGAACATGAAGAGTTGCGGAGGCAGGTAGAGGAATTGCTTGAACAGGGGCGTGTGCAGGAGAGTTTAAGTCCTTGTGCTGTACCAGCTTTATTGGTACCCAAGAAGGATGGGACGTGGAGGATGTGCACTGACAGCCGAGCATTGAACAAGATTACTGTGAGATATAGATTTCCGATGCCGAGGTTGGATGACTTGTTAGATCAAATAAGTGGAGCTACTATATTTTCGAAGATTGATTTGAAGAGCGGATATCATCAAATTCGTATCAGACCAGGAGATGAGTGGAAGACTGCTTTTAAAACCAGGGAGGGTCTATACGAGTGGTTGGTCATGCCGTTTGGCTTATCAAATGCACCAAGTACTTTCATGAGGGTGATGAATCAGATTTTTCGACCATTCATTGGGAAATTTGTGGTGGTGTATTTCGATGATATTCTTATTTACAGTGGGAGTCCAGAGGAACATTTGAATCATCTTAGAGAAGTGCTGATGGTATTGCGACAAGAACAATTCTATGCTGCAACGAAGAAATGTGTGTTCATGACGCATAGTGTTTTATTTCTGGGGTATGTTGTTTCAGAGAAAGGAATACAGGTTGATCAAAGTAAAGTTAAGGCGATCAGAAATTGGCCGCAACCCAAGACGATAACGGAAGTTCGTAGTTTCCATGGGTTGGCTTCATTCTATCGAAGGTTTATACCACACTTTAGTAGTGTGATGGCACCTGTTACAGATTGCATGAAAGGTAAACAGTTTGCATGGACAGAGGAAGCAGGGAGTGCTTTTGGGAAGATCAAGGAATTGCTGACGACTGCACCAATTCTAGTATTACCTGATTTTCAGTTGGTATTTGAACTACATACTGATGCATCCAAGGTTGGGATTGGAGGGGTGTTGAGTCAGAAGGGACGTCCGATTGCATATTTCAGTGAGAAGTTGTCAGGAGCGAAGATACGATACAGTACATATGATGTGGAGTTTTATGCTGTTGTACAATCTATCAAACACTGGAGACACTATCTATTTCAGAAGGAGTTTGTTCTTTACACCGATCATGAAGCATTGAAGCATTTGCAAGGGCAAGACAAGATTTCAGCGAGACATGCATCGTGGATTGCATATCTACAACAGTTTACTTTTGTTGTGAAACACAAGTCAGGGGTGACAAATCGAGTGGCTGATGCTTTGAGTAGGAGGAGTCATTTGTTGGCTACGCTGAAAGTTGAAGTGACGGGGTTTGAAATATTGCCAGAATTATTTGTTGAAGATCCTTACTTCATGAAGCTTGTTGATAAAGTTAAGGAGGGAAAGACGGATGAGTTTTTGATGGTAGATGGTTTTCTTTTTAAAGGAAGTCGATTATGCATACCGGAGGGTAGTCTGAGAATGAAGATTATCAAGGAGTTACACGAAGAAGGGCATGTTGGAAGAGACCGTACCTTACAGTTAATTTCACAATCCTACTTTTGGCCATCGATGAGGAAAGAAGTGGAGAGGTTTATGGAGCGTTGTCATATTTGTCAGGTTTCGAAAGGAACTGCGACTAATGCTGGTTTATATATGCCATTACCTGTACCAAGTAAACCATGGGTTGATGTGAGTATGGACTTCGTGTTGGGATTACCAAGGACACAGCGTGGTAACGATTCCATATATGTGGTGGTGGACAGATTTTCGAAAATGGCGCATTTTATTGCTTGTAAGAAGACGGCGGATGCTGTTCATGTTGCTCAGTTGTTTTTCAGGGAGATCTATCGACTTCATGGATTGCCAGAATCTATTGTGTCGGATAGAGATACTCGATTTCTGAGTCATTTTTGGTTGAGTTTGTGGAAAATGGTGGGAACGAAGCTGAAATTTAGTAGTGCTTATCATCCGCAAACTGATGGACAAACAGAGGTGGTTAATAGATCATTGGGAAACTTGTTGAGGTGTCTTGTTCAAGATAATCTGAGGAGTTGGGATGTGAAGTTATGCCAGGCAGAGTTTGCCCATAATCATGCTGTGAATCGAAGTACTGGGTTCAGTCCATTCCAGATTGTCTACTCGAGCTTACCGAAAGGACCGTTAGATTTAACAGTGATACCACATTCAAAGGGGGCAATTAAGAAAGCTGCTGATTTTGTTGAAGGGCTGACGGAGTGTCATAAAATCGTTCAAGAACGATTAGAGAAAGCAAATGAGAAATATAAACGAGCTGCAGATTTGAAACGACGAAATATGGAGTTTAATGAAGGTGATCTGGTTTATGCAGTATTAACAAAAGATCGTTTTCCAGTAGGCGCTTACAATAAATTGAAAGCACGGAAAATTGGTCCGGTGGAAGTTATGAAACGAATCAATGAAAATGCTTATAAACTGAAGCTACCAGATGATGTGTATACATCTGACGTGTTCAATGTTAAGCATCTCGTACCATATCATGGGGATGAACGAACTGATGGAGATGAATTTACAAATTCGAGGTCGAATTTTTCTCAACCTGGGGAGGATGATGCAGCGCAAGCTAAGAGTTCACAAGACTTAGATCACTCACGACCTAACAATCTAAAACTGGAAACTAAGTCGTTCAAAATTGAAGTCTTAGGTCGCTCACGACCTAATGGGTTCTTAGGTCGCTCACGACCTAAGGAAGATGGGCTACGAGCTAACGGAACCAATGCTCAGGAAAACAGCTCACGACCTAGCGAGATAGAGGAGGGAGCAAGTAATGCTGGGAAAAGTAGCAGGGTCCAAATTGGTGAAGTATTAGGTCGCATACGACCTAACGAGGCTTCTAGGTCGCTCCAACGACCTACCGGTTTCAAAGATCACATGCTACGATCTAACAGTCTGAAGGGAAAGGTGCTTCGACCTAACGAGTTACGAGCTAAGTTAGGTCGCAATGTCTTAGGTCGCGGAGGCCTAGGTCGCAAAGTCTTAGGTCGCGGAGGCCTAGGTCGCAATGTCTTAGGTCGCGAAGGCTTAGGTCGCAAAGTCTTAGGTCGCGAAGGCCTAGGTCGCAAAGTCTTAGGTCGCGGAGGCCTAGGTCGCAAAGTCTTAAGTCGCGAAGGCTTAGGTCGCAAAGGCTTAGGTCGCAAACAATTTCTGAAGCCGCTTCTGTTAGGTCGCAAACGAAGGGATGCCGTTCATTCTTAGGTCGCAAAGCTCTGGATACCATGGATTTCCTTAACTCGCTGATCTGGAATGCTGTAGGGTCTTAAGTCGCGGAAGATTGTAGCCGTAGATTGTTATGCCGCTTTATCAGATGCCGTTCATTTGTTAAGTCGTTGAATAATGTAATTAGGCCGTTACCGACCTAAGTGAGTCGTTTATCTTTAAGCTTGTTTGTTTTTAGGTCGCTGTGTTGTACATAGGTCGTTTCCGACCTAGGAGTTGTGAATTTTTCTACTGTGTTGAGTTGTAGCCTATAAATAGGCGTGTATGGTCATTTTGTAAAGGTTGTTGATTTTTGAATAAAATTCTCTTTTGATTGCTTTGTGCTTTCATTCCAAATTGGTAGTTGAGTGTAATCTCCTATCTCCTCTTTCGGTTAATCGAGTGCGCTCGATTCAACGATTGTAGAAGCCGATTCGCGGAATCAAGTGCGCTTGATCAACGCTTGAAGAATTGAAGATCTTTGAACCCGGTATCGTGCGCGATCAACGAGTTCGAGATAGCTAGAGTTCGGTATCTTCGGATCAACGAATTCGGGCAATTCAGCATTCATCAATCCATCGACTGCTACTTTCACCGATCTACATTGTTTTGTAACATCCGCTGCGTCAGAGTTAATCCAACAAAGATTTAAGTAAATAATAAAGTAATTAGTAAAGTTTAATACTTCCCTCTTTATCAAAGAAAAAGCTTTATTTTATTAAAATACCCAAATCAACATCCAATTAGGGTTACGATGCTCTAATTAAGAAGATACAAGATTAGAATGAGAGAAATTGGATCCCTAAAACTGGACCCCTTGGGTGTTATTTATAGATGCAGGTTGCCCTTCTTTCGACTTAATGCTCTCGACTGGGTCGCAAGGTCTCCCTTTTATATGCTGCCTTAAACCCTTCGTCTTCATCGAAAGGTTTGCTTTTTCATTTGCTATTATAAACCTTCTGCCTTTGTCGAAAGGTTTGCTACTCTTATGCGTCCATGATCTTTTCAAATTTATCGAAGAGTTTGTCTTCTTTATACTATTCTGAACCTTTCGGCCTTGTCGGAAGGTTGTTCTTCTCTTGTCTATTTTAAACCTTTCGACCATGTCGAAGGTTGCTCTTCTTCAATGATGTCGAAAGGTTGCCTTTCATTCTTTGTAGACTTATGAGTGCTTCTTTCTTCATAAACCTTTCGTCGTTGTTCAAAGGTACCCTAGATGTGCCTCAACCGGTTCGAAAGGCTTATTATGCTTTCGAAAAGGTCATTAAGTATTTGCTCACACTTGCTTTGACTTCTTCATCCCCTTCGAAAGGTAATAACACTCTGGATACTAGAGACGGAACCTTTCGACTCCTTTGAAAGGTTTGGTGCTAATGAAATTTGATGATTACATCCCTTTGAATCTTTCGAAAGGTTTGGGTTGTGTTTCTCTTCCTTTGCTCTTGCAGATAGACCTTTTGTCTTAGTTGAAAGGTTGATTTTTAGTGTAACATATATTTATGGATTTGGTTGTGCATGTGAGTTCTCGAGGGAAAGGTTGTAAAGCAACCGAGATAATGACATATTCGGTACTATCCCGTAAGAGATAGGCCGATTTTGTGTGGCGGAGGTTCTACGCAAGGCATTGGGTGCATTTTCCATAGGTTTACTATGGTAGGTCGTACCCCGATGCCTTGTCGTTGTGTGGAATCCATTCTCTAATACGTGCCTTTACAGACATAATTGTATACCAATTGTGCTAGAATTTAATTAATGTAACAATTTTGGCTATGATTCCACGCTTATTAAATCCTAGACGTTATTATATTATCACAAGAATTCTTATAAATGATTTGGTTATCGTAAGGTAAAAACTAGTCCATGTTTATGTGCAGCGTTGTCTTACGAGATACTTTTATTTTGAAATGTTTTATAACATCAAAATCCATATTAGGTGTGTTTCTCTCGCTGGTTTACCAAACTAATATGGTGTTATTTTTCTATAATACTGGATTCTACAATAAAAAATGTTAAGGTTTGTTGTAGATATTGGGTCCACGTGGTTTCAGATAGTGCAGATATACAATCCCGGTCTCATCGAATTCGAACGATAATTTTAAAGGGCAAGTCGTTTAAATAACAATTTCACAACCAGGATTCCAATATTCACTTATGGAAATTTATTCTGTAGGTTTATTTTATCATAACTAGTCCATCGAAATTTGTTTGCTTGAAATCATCATATTTTCCGAAATCAGAATAGTGATCAGTATGAGTCGATTTATTTTCAATAAATCATATCAAAATTTTTTTTACTACTTTAATTTGTTTGAATACTTAATGGCATAGACAATAGGTAATCGAAATCAATATTTAAGAAAAACAATATCAGTCAACATAGATCATTAACTCAATCGACAATTTATAATTGATATTAAATCGGGTTACAATTCAGGATTGAATTAGTTATAAATTAATAGAGTTGAGTTATGTATATTAATCAAGATTACTTGATAATTAAGAAGATTTAAATAATATATTTTTAGTTAATTAAAATCAAACAGTCCATTGGAAATTGCTTGATTAGTAACATATAATTAATAATTATGAAATTTCTATTTATTTTCTTTCCTTTGTTTAAAATCATTAAATTTATGCTTTGTAGATCACTTAAAGATATTAGTTCTTATAAGAATATTTTGTGTTTAGGTCTCGAAGTAAAAATCAGCTCGTTGATTGCATTTAAGATGAAGTGGATATATTGCTTTAAAATTATGGGACCTTTGACAATTTAGTTGATTTAACAACCCAGCCCACATCAAATATCACAGCCCAACCAAGCTTAACCCAACCCCAATCTAAATGTTATCAACTCGATCCAACACCTTCTTCTTATCTTCCTAGTTTATTTCCTCCATCTCCTTTGTTCGAACACGAAGGCAAGCACGCTTGAACAAGTGCATATGCACTCAAGCCCCCGCTGACGAACCTTGCCGCTGTCACCCAGGCGAGTCGCTACCGAACCCAAAGTCTCGTCCACCCACCCAGAAGTCCACATCATACCCTCATTCTAAAATTCGAAGATCCATCCAGAACTGGAAACAAAACCATGCCACTAAAACTACCTCGCCCAATCACCACGACCACCATCCACCATCAAACGTCACCTAAAGTATCACCATCATCCTCTCTATAACTTCCCCATTATGTGCACGCTCAACTTTCTCTCTCTACACCACCATCTTTCGAAACCGAGATCACTATATAACACCCTAAAACCCTACTTCAACCATGTATAGCTTACTCACGTAACTAGAAATCGCCGTGACATTTTTAGTGGATGCGCCATCAACAAAGCCACCTCCATGCCAAGCACCATAACGCGAAATCAAGCATGTCGTCGGAATTTGAACAAAACCCCAAACCAATCATCTCCATATTTCTCCCTCCACATGCAACTAGAAATTCCCAAACCGCTCGTAAAAATCAACTTTCTCCACCACGAATGCAACCGTATAATCCATGGAGTAAATTATGACAGTCGAAACTCGACCAAATTAGACCCACCCACTGTAAAATGGGGTTTTCTCACTCTCTGCTTAATGAAATTTAGTGAAAACAAATTTAAATTTGTCTATACTCAATGTCAAACAAGTTTTGTTTTAGAATCATGCTTTGAAACTTAATAGATATTTATTTTCAAAGTCAATGACTTAACTGTTTTATCAAGAAAACATGAACAGAGCAACTTAGAAGAAGAAGCATAGTATTTTAGAGAAACTGACCATGTCGAGTACAAAGATACATACACATATTCACATAACATTCACATATAAATTTGACATAGGTCAAAAAAAATTCATCCAAAATCACAGTGTGTGTGTGTGTGTATGTATGTATAACCAGTAAACAAAATTAAGTGTTTTACTCACTTGTTAATAGTAGATGAACTTCATCTTTTTTCTTTTCTTTTTTTCATCTCTTGCTTCAAGTTTTTGAATGTATTGATCTCTTATGTTTTAATGGAAGGTCTTTGTATTTATTATTATTAATATTTTTTATAAGTGTGCACAACTTGAACAGGCCTGGTAATCCATATATATATATATATATATATATATATATGAAGAATGAAGTGTACAGTGCAAGCATAAGGAGGTTGTGCACATGTACAGGCTTCTTCCACACTTTATTATTTTTTTCTTTTTCTGATTTGATTTTGCTTTTGAGTGATTTGATCCTTTAAATGCTGATTTGATTTATTACATTTTGATTTGATTTTGTGCGTGCTTGATTTAATTACAAGTGTTGGTTGGATATTTTGTGTGCTTGACTTGAAGTTTGCTATGATGATGTTTTCCTATTTATATATATATATACATGCATATATATATATAGATATATACACTTACACACACACACATCCTCACCATATATACATATATATATATATATATGCATACATATACAATATACATATTTACTTTATCATATTTACATATACATACATACATACATATACATATGTATATTAACATATTTACATATTCATATATACATTTAAATACACACATGTTTACTTATATATATATATATTTATATTTCCATATGCACTATTTTTATAAACATATACCCATATATACATAGTCGAGTTTGAGATTTGCCATTATGAAGTTTATACATTCATGTATATATATTTATTTACATATACAATATTTTTATAAACATTTATACACATATAAACTTATATATATTTTTGCCATCAAAATGGAGCTTGTATATTTTTGTATATAGATATATATATTTTATCACGAGTTTGTAATGGTAAAGTTTCACACATACATACATACATACATACGTACGTACATACATACATATATATATATATTAATTTTCCTTATTCAGAAATTTGCATTTTAAAATTTTATATAGTTTAATCAATTTATAAATTCAAATATGTCAATTATCATAAAATTTATCTATTTGACTTATAAAAATTAATATTTCAATATTTAAATTAGTTAATCATTTTTTTATAACAAATTTTGTTATTTTAAATTTTATTTAAGTTCATATCCAATAAATTACCTTAATAAATCATTAAATTTTATTTTTAACCATTTTAATTCAAAAATTATATTCAATTTAATAATTTAAAATATTTAAAATTACGGGTCGTTACAATCTCCCCCACTCAACACTTTTCGTCCTCGAAAAGGAACGAAGTAAGAAATTTAACCTACGATATATTTTACTCAAAATAATCAACTTATAAGACATAAGAATCATTAATACAACTGTGTGCAACTCATAAATGTAATGCAACTAATAGGGATAATGTCAGACTACATGCAACCAAATAGCATAGCAATCGTAAGCTAAAAACACCATAGCTAGCCACCATAGCATACAATAATTTTTCAGAATGTGTACGATATATACCATTCGTACGTATAATAATTTTGACCTTATTCGAATATGCAACTTTATTTTCTGAACTAGTGTTGGTAACCCGACTACTCTAGTATGGACTATAATCTGATTTCCTGATTAGAAACTTCCATCCTCCTTACATAGTAATAAACTATGATAGAGAACTTCAGATTCATATCAAAAATCAATATCAGTGTTTGTCATCGAGAATCGAGTGAACAATCCTAAATCGGACATGTATGAGTTAACTTAAAATTGTGTATTCAAATTTGAATCAAAACTGTAAATGCAATTAGAATGATCTATATACAACTTACATATTTATTCTATTGGTTTCTTAATTTCACCAATAGATAATACAAGTGGTTTTTATATTGAAATTTTAAATGATTGAAAATTTTTCTTTGTTAAAAGTTATTTTATAACGAAATACATATTGAAATTACTTTTGATAACTCAATGTTTGAACAAGTTTTTCCTCATTCTTATAGAATTCTAGTAGTACGTTGATCAGGCGCAAGACTGGAAATCTCTAAGTACTTAGTAAACCCGTTTCAACTCCTAGTTAAAATACTTGAAAAACTTTTAAAAAACGGATATGGAAAGTACAATCCAATCACTGGAATCAAACGAACGGGATCGTCATGTAACGCATTCCCTAAGGTCGCTCTCTCGCTAAGTCGAAAGGACAGAGCAATGTGGCCTTAAGTGCCTTTAGGCAGTCACTACCCCACGTCTTATGCCATGACATCCAGAAACCCATAGATCGCAGATACATAATGGTTTCGCCTGCGTCCCCCATGTAACATCCATACCTGTGAGCAATCACTTCACTACGAATTACGCTATGCAAAAAAATCGCATGGATCATAATCTACTTAATAGTAACACTGGTGGTTACATCGCTATCACCCATAGAATCAAGGCAATCATCTGCCCCATCGAATTATGCCATATGGACCACAAATACAAAATGATTTTGCCTAGTTCCCAAGGAAACATCTGTACCATAGGGCAATTGCTCTACCTAGGTGGATTACGCCAAAAACAACCATAGATCGCAGTTACACAATGGTTTCGCCTGGTTCTCCAAGGTAACATCTGTAACAGCAAGCCTTTACAGCCATACGAATTTCGGTATGCAGCCTAGTCAAAGGAAACTTATGAGTATTATGTCCAGACAACCTATATCGATTAGGATCCATTTCTAGATCCACCTAAGTCCATTTAGGATCAAATCAATGAATCAATAGAATGTATCCACAATGTAGGCACAAAGTGGATAATCAAGCAGAAGGTACTTCCCATATCTACAATTTCAAAATGTAGATCATACTATACATAGTACGTTTCAAATCATCACTTAAAAATCAATCTTATATAAGTTCCGTTATATATAAGATCATCACTTTTCAAATCGACTACTTTTCAAAATCAATAGTTTTTGAATTAACTTCATACTTATACAATTCATTTTATATAAGCTCAAAAACTTCCAAATCGAATTTTTTTCTTTTATTTTACAATCAAAGGTTCTCGAAATCAATCACTTTCAAATATCGGTTCAGCTTAAAATTCATATATTATTTCAACAATCATTATCCTCAAATCAGATATCATTCAAATTCAAAGTTTCATAATTTCAAATCAAGAGTCTCAAAATTTTATTTCAATTTCATATTTCGTTGACATATCTACACAAAATCAACTTCCTTTCTAAAATCACTTTGTAAGCAACTAAGTTTTAAAACAAAAATTTCTTTTCAAAATCAAATAATTTACAAAAATTCTTTATATATAAATGACCTTATAAATTATTATTATTATTATAAATTTTTTTTTCTTCGTAAATATTTCTCAAACAGTTTCATTATAGAACTTTTCAAAGCTAGATTTTATATTTGTACATAATTAAAATTTGCCTTCAAAATCATTTTGCAAATAAATAAGGTTTTATAAGTATTTATGAAGTCCAAAGCACTTCTTAAAACTCAATTTTATTTAAAGCAGTCCAAAACCAATTTCCTCTTTGTATAATACAAAATAATTTTATTTATTTTACTTATCAAAATATTTAACATTTTAAAACTTATCCAACTTCTATTTACCTTTATTTTAAAATTTTCAAAACTAAACTTTATATACTTTCCAAAATACTTTTATACTTTTCGAAAATGCTTAGCTTTAAAAATTTATTCTCAATTTGGAAGTGTTTGACTATTCAAAATAGTCGGAAAAATCAAATTCTAATTTAAATTGGAAATCAACAATCAATCATCTCGACAAGATGCACAATCAATCAATTAATCAGTCCGAATGCATTGGATACAACCGTTCATAATGTTATTCAAACTGAAAACTCGAGAATTGAACACCGGGTTCATTTCAAATAGATATATAAAGATATTTTTCGAATATCAAATCATACTTCAGGAATTTGAATCAAATCAATTTCATTAAACAATCGAGTAGCAAAGCTACTTAAAGTGGCCTCCCCCACTTTGAAACGCGAAAATGAATGCTGATGATGTTGTAGTCATCACCAAAATTTATTTTCCAACAATAGAAGTGAGTTTCGGACTTTATTTCATTTAAATCGGTCGAAAATCCCTTTTTCACATCACTTTGAAATCATTTATAATAGTTTTATTCGGAAAATAATATCAAATTAAACTATTATATTTTTAGTGTAACGACCCGCCCTCCTACGCCCAGGAAGACGCATCATTTTTAAGAAAGAAAGAGGTGAGAAAATAGAAAAGATAAAGAAGAAAGGAGAAACAACATCATAATCTCAACAGCGGAACGAATAAAATATAATATATCACATAAGAGAATACATAGTATCATATACATCAGAGTCACACCGATAATACAACACATACTAGACAGTTATAAACACCTGTCTAGTTAATACAACTCGATACAACTCACAACATCACAGAGATACAACACAGCGGAAAAACATATAAATACTACACAGCGGAACCAATATATCTATCTACAACGCTGAAGCCTCTTGCTCCATTGCTCCTTCCGAATTCGTCAAAGCTAACCTGAATCCCTTGGCTACCCGTAAAAATTTGGGTACCCGAGAGTTTAGGAAATAAACTCCGGGTCAGACATGGGTCTGGTATGATTAAACGGTTAAAGTTGCTTAACTTTAAAAATCCTTTGGAAAACAAAAGGTATCACGTAAGACATCCCACACATAAACATGGAAATGTTTTTACCTTACGCTAACCAAAACTTTGATAGGAAATTCAGTGATATTATAATAGTGTCTAGGGTTTTCAAGTAAATATGAAATAGCCGAAATTGTTACATTCATTAAATTCCAGCATACTAGGTTTACAATAAAATCCGAGGGCGCTTATTGGATTTTGGACTCCATAAAATGGCAGGGCTACTGGGGTACCACCCGTCATAGTACCTGGCCTAGATCAGCGTACCGAGGACCCACCCTAAGTCCCCTGCAACATAAGGCCGGACCCATCACTTACTGGATAGTTCCGAATAAAATCACCCCACGGTTGGGATCCACAACCGCACACTAAGCCGAAAATAAAGAGGGACATCTAGATAGGGATGACCTTACTCTCAAGTGGGTGCTACCCACGAAGCCTTGCTGCACCTCCCCTGTTTTAGCCATTCCCGGTTGATGAGGCTTGAGGCTACGATTACGTTTAGAGAACACATCTCTTAGAATGCTCATCGTCCACCTGACGATATGCTGAAAGCATTCAATCCATACAAGTTCGTTCCGGGTTCGAACGAAACCGAAGGCATTATCTCGTTACACTCATTTTGGAATCACCCTCAGAGTTAACGACAATAACCCTTGCACTCTGAATCTTCATCTTCACTTGATATTCACGACCTATCGTTAATTTGGATCGATGTGGTATTCGGATCTCCAGACCTAGAATCCCGATATACGGAAACCCGATCCCGGTCTCATCGAAATCCAAACCGTATCTTTTAAGGCCAAGTTGTTTTAAAGTTAAAACAATTCAATTCAATATTATCTATATACTCACAGATAGATAAATCTCAATATCACAGATAGATAATCAACATTATCATCACAAACAGATAATCCATATTATCAACTCAAACAGATAATCAATATTATCAAACAAGCATCCATATCACCTAGATATTACTCATCTCATATCTGAGATCACAATCAATCAATGAAATAACATTCATTCATAAGCAACGATTTATAAACACACCATTTAAAATTAATTTAAAAATGAATTAAATTAATTATCTTATCTCTTATTAATTTAAAGTAAAGTAAATTAATTACTTTATTATATAAATCCTGCTTATACTCATTAATTAATTATCAATCAATTAATTTATCATTCTCAAATTCCATTTTAATTAATCATCCTGATTTAAATTGACCTCTAATTACATTCCAGTAATTTATCATTTATTACTTCTTCAATAACATCAATAAATGATTCTTAATAAATTATCAATTTATTAACTTCAATTATTCACTTTCCATTTATTAACTCAAACATATACAGGATTTCCATCCTGTAATTATATTGCCTTAATTAATTAACTCTTTGATTAATTATATAATTCATTAGATTTATTTACACTAAGTCATAAATCTTTAATTACTATTACTAAGTAATTTTACTTTAATTTACTTACCATTTAAAGTAAATTTCCTTTAATTAATACATTCTGTAATTATACCTTAATTACTTAACTGAGTAATTTTACCATTAAATTCATTAAGTATTTATACTTACTTAATCATCAAATTATTTCCTTTAATTAATTTACAATTAATTAACTTGAATTAAACTCATTTATTTAATAATAAATTTGGTAATTCATTCTTTAATTAACTTAAACAAATTAATTACTTAATTCCTTTTATTTACCAGTTACTTATCGTTTAAATAACCTTTAATTAAACCTTAAATTTTAGATCAATTATCTCTTAATTATTAATTAATAAACTTAATTATTCATAATTCAATCATTATCATTAGTTAATTAGTCAATTAATTATTCTTGAATTAAACACTTAATTAACCTTTAATTCTTAATAAATTAAATATATTACTTATATTTAATTTCCTTTTAATTCTTAATTAAATTTATAAAATAAAATAATTATTAACTTGATAAACTTAAAGTTATAAAATTTCCTTTAACATTTAAGATATTTTCAAGTAAAAGTTTAAAAACAAATTTAAATTTAAATCTCAGAAAAACTGTTTTTATAAGAATTTCTGGTATGCTTCGAGTCGGACTCGAGACCCACTCGATAGCCACTCCGGGTTTACCTGAAATCTCCCCTGGTTTAAAAACTTAGACAAAACCCGTTTGGTTTCATTTTCTATTTTGAGTTTTGTGTTTTCAATTTGCACTAAGAAATAGCAAGAAACAAGAGAAGAAGATTTATAATTCTTAGTCGTTGGGACGACCAACGGACAACGAAAGAATTTGATTGTTCTCCGTTCTTTTGTTATTACTCGAAACACGAAAAATAAAATAAACTTGTTTTCTATTTTATATGTTAATTTCATTTTTCAAAATTGTTTGTTTTTCAACTATACATACAACGTGCGCGTTTTTGTATAGACGAAAACACAAAACTAAAAACGACAAGCCAAATGAGGCCTTAAGCTTTAAAAAAATAAACAGGCTATCTCTCCTGTTTTCTACTCGAGTTCGCACCCGAGTAAAACCCCCAAATCCCCGAAGCCTACTTCGAGTCGACATCATCTTCCCCAAACGAACGAACCCATACATCACCGTGCACACATGTACGTGCACATCTACTCTGGCCACCAGAGATCAACGCTCCGACCCTCGCCACGTCGTCGAACACCTCCTCAGACGAACTCACCACCCAGAACAAGGAATTAGTCACGAACTCGAAATCGAGCAGTTCGATCCCCCAGGCACTCCAACCCAATCAACTGAAATGCCTCGCCGCCGTCGATCGTTACGACTGCCTCACCTGCCACCTATCACAATCGAAAGCACATCCATTCCTCTTCCTTCCTACCCAAAATCGAAGAACTCGGTCGCGTCCCCAATCTCCAAATCGATCGCGTTCCCAGGCCATACCAGAACTCCTTAAACCCTAAAACATCTTCGATCATCCAGCTTGGTATGTACGAGAATTCCTGACCATTTTTCCAATGATCCCCAGACACCTAGCCTTCCTCGTTCGAAATCCCGACCCTCAATTCGTCGTGGGTTGACGAGGATCAATGGAAACATGGTTTCCGTTCAACTCACTATTTCTCGCCATCTAATACACTAAAAATCTTGAAATAACTTTCAAAAATCATATTTCGTCAACACTCTTCTATTTAGATAATCAAAACTTGAAGATAAAAACATTAAAATTTCAAGTTTGAAAAGATCTTACTGAATTATCCAAACTGCTAATTATTTTCTAGATATAGATGTTTGAGACCATTTTTAATTCGAATGTCTTGTTGATTCAAACATTTTTCATCTATACATCCAAGTTTATAAGTGAAAGATTAAAGAGATTTTGATTTCTTTACTTGTTCTAACCTGTAACAAAGGAATAAGCACATATACCTGTATTCACATAATTAAGTCTACAGATACACCTATATATATATAGACATATGAATATAATCTCATGCTATATACCATTTTTCCATAGCATATATCCAGTGTAGATCATATGCAAGACAAATCATACATATATATGTAAGGGTTGAAGTGTTTTCTCAACAAATAAGAATGAAGAACAGAGGTAATAACAACACAATCATGCCCAGTTCAAACATATAGCACACTTAATCTACACATGCAAGC
This sequence comes from Allium fistulosum, assembly GCA_030737815.1. Lineage (NCBI taxonomy): Eukaryota > Viridiplantae > Streptophyta > Magnoliopsida > Asparagales > Amaryllidaceae > Allium > Allium fistulosum. The sequence continues at coordinate 412,982,798 of CM060907.1, read as the reverse complement.
ACTACTTGTTTTCAGAGTTTTATAAGCAACAAATCCTGCATTTTCTTAAAATTTTAAAACAGGAGTTTACTCACCAGGTTCAAAATGAAGAACAGAGGCTAGAACTTGGAACTGGAAATGAAAACTTGAAACTTGAAAAGCTTTGTCTCCATGCTTTAAAAAGAATGGTTTACTTGCTTCTTTAAAAACTGAAAGCTTTAAAATACAGGAACTTTGAAAGCTTGCTTCCCTTTTGAAAACTGGTTATAAAGTGTTAACGATAAAAAGTGAACGCTAACACCCGGTGTGTGTGATAGAATTGTGAAAGCACCACCCGTTGGTACGGGAACAGAATATAAGCTAAAAATAGCAGAAAAGCAGTAAATGAACAACAGATTTCTAGTGGTTCGGCCCGTAATTGAGCCTACGTCCACTTTATAGTCTTATTGCTGATTCGGTTACAATTTGGTACAATATCCTTCAAAATACAATACAACTTGATCATGAAAGCACTCTTGACTACTAACTCGATCTTTGATGATGAAACTCGACGAATCCGTGTTGGATGTAAGGAGTTCTTCTCGAAGATTGTTGTATTGTCTCGAATGCTTGAAGATCTTTGATTGCTGAATGAGAGGAGACTTCGACAGCGTAACGGCGCTTGAAGAAATGAATGGCCAAAAGTCCTCTTCATGTTGGAAGTGGTGGCCTATTTATAGGAGTTGAATTCTGAACTTTCTTTTTGGCCAAGTCATGAGTCGTGACCGACTTATGGTAAGTCGTAACTCGTATTTGACTTAAGATATCTCGTGGGTGCCATACTGGGTTCTTCTTGTGGCTCAGTTGAAGACAAGTGCTAAGTCGTAGCCGACTTACCAGGTAAAAGTAGCACAGGCACGGGCTTTGGATTTTACCCTGATAGCCTTTAAGTCGTAAGACCTTTAAGTCGTGAAACCTTTAAGTCGTAAGACCCTTAAGTCGCAAGATCTTTAAGTCGTAAGACCCTTAAGTTGTAGCATCCTCCTGAGTCATAAGTCCTTAACTCGTAGAGAGCTCAACTCCTTGAGTCGCGCAGCCCTTAAGTCGTAGAAGAATTAACACCTTGAGTCGTAAAGCCCTTAAGTCGTAGAAGACTTAACTCATTGAGTCGTAAAGCCCTTAAGTCGTAGAAGACTTAACTCGTTGAGTCGTAAAGCCCTTAAGTCGTAGAAGACTTAACTCGTTGAGTCGTAAAGCTCTTAAGTCGTAACAAGCTTAACTCGTAGAAGACTTCAGCAATTAGGTCGTTAACTCTTTTAAGCCACTAAGTCGTGACATAACTTAAGTCGTTCACTTCTTATCTCATAAGTCGTTGATAGTGTTAACTCGTTAAGTCGTCTGGGCTATGAGTCGTATACTTCTTGAGTCGAAGAAAATTAAGGGTTAACATAAAGTTTGTTTTGCAGTGTTTTGGAAAGAGTTTTCAGGGAGAAGAAGAATGTTTCAGGTTTTTGGTTTTCTTTGTTTACATAGTTCGAATGAATGGTTTAAATGAAAATGGAAACTGATATAAAATATAACAAGTGCAGGCTGAAAAGAAGGGGTAACTGGTACACATGCATTAATGAGGCAGTCATACTAATTTTCTTTCCAGGTATGAAGGCTGAGATAAAGCAATTTGTACACTAGCATTAATTAAGCATGTTGCATTTACATCCCATATTTAATTTCATGTACTATGTTTTCTCTGGCCTGCAAAACTTGAGGCTGAAGTATGTATTCCATACTTGACTTGATCTCCTACTACATGCATTTATAAAGGTGATAGGGTGTGTATATTACTATGCAGGTATATGTTTTTTCCTGGTTTGCCTCTTTGTTTTGGTTTATGACTTGGTCTACTAGTATATTTTCTATTTAAAACTTAACTACAACACTACACTAATATTTATATACATGTATTTATTTAATACTTATGTAAAAATATGTTACTGAAAGAATATAACTTACATTAATGACCATATATGGGTTTTACATTTATTTTCAGTATTACAAAGATTCATTTTAAATTAAGACATTTATTACCAAAAATTACTCCAAATATTATATACATAGATAAAATATGAACAAGTGGAACTTTATTTATATTAAAGATAGATTTTATATAAATTATATTGAAATGCTTCTATTTTAAAATTCACAAATCATAATTTTCTAAACTACATAAATAAATATACATTTTAAAATAACACTTAATAATTTTGAAATAATAGAAATATCTAAATCTATTTATAAAATAACCCAGATTAAATTTGTGATAAGATATACTTATTTAAAAATCAATTAAAACCATATTTTAAACATCATATTATTAACTCATCTGGTTATTATATTTGAAAACAACAATTTAAATCAATTTTAAATAATTTAAATAAGAGATTATCGCATTTTAAATTCCTCGAAATTCCGGGATATCACATTTAGAATCTTAAAAAAATTTCAAAAACTCTTGGAATCCTAACTCACAAATTTTTAGTTTGAATAACCTTTTTATTTATTTATTAACCATGTGTACATAAACCATATTTCATATATCAATTTCAAATGTTATCCATTATTCTTTAAAATGGTATAGGGGGAAATTCAAATATATATTCACTTCAAAATCCATGTTAATCATGCAGTTTCTCAATAGACTAAATATTTTTCAAAAACTCAAATTTTCCAAGGATAGTCAAATGCTCAAATCAACAGTCAATAGTCGATGCTCATAAACTGGCCGAACGTGACTCATCAATCAATAATTGATAATATGCACATCTATATTAATCAAACAATCAATCAACAAAGAGATAACATCCAATCATCATCAACACTCACAATTGATTTTACTAGTTTATAAAATTCATTCTTTTATATTCTATATAAAGTCTAAGTTAAAATCATTTCATCAAAATATTTTTATATCACTAATAATTACGCTCCTCTTATACGTATATACACTCAGACTCATTCTAGGGTACTACTGACCCGACCTCTAATGAGTAATCTCCACCAAGGCCAAGGTTCTCACTTAACCTTCAGCTCTGATACCACATGTAAAGGCCCGGGGATTTTCGACCCTCGAAATTCAACATCTATACATTCACTGTATAACATGTCGAATAGTCAATTGCCGGAAATACCAGATCATTAGGGGTTAAGAAGAAAAAGATAGAAGATGAAACAGAAATAACAACAAAGAATCTCACAATCGCAGCGGATTAAAATATAATATATAATAACCGACTGAATTTGTAACCGTTAAAGTATATACGAATTATCAAAGTACAACCTTCAACATAGAAATCTGGACAGTTATAATGACTTGTCCAAACAAGTGCTGAATATACAGCCTATAATACATAGCGGAATATAATCAAGTACGTAATACGTCACTGTTATCCAGCTCTTCTCCTGAGCTCCATACCATCCTAACATGGATCTGTAATACTCGGTCTTACCCGAGCATTACAATAAAATAACACTTGAGTCAGTCTGGGAAACCAGCATGAGTAAACACACTTAATCTGAATTATTATTAATTTCAAAATGCTCTGAAAATAAAGGTAAATCGTAAGACTGTGTCACCCATAAACACGATGGATTTTTCCCTTATGATAACAAAAATATTTTGTAGAAAACTCCATGATATTAAAATAGTGTCTAAGTATAAATACTTATTAAATAGTTGAAATTGTTAAATTAGTCAAATTCTAGCCTACTGGGTTCTACAATCAAAACCGTTAAGGTTCGTGGTGAATATTGGGTCGAAGTGGTTTCGGATAGTGTAGACATCTGATCTCGGTCTCATTGAATCCAAACGATAATTTTAAAAGGCGCGTCATTTAAATAACAATTTCACAACCAAGGTGCTAATATTCACTTATGGAAATTTATTCCGTATGTTTATTTTATCATGACCGGTCCATCAAAATTGATTTGCTTGAAATCATCAAATTTTCCAAAATCAGAATAGTGATCGTTACGAGTCGATTTATTTTCAATAAAACGTATCAACAATTTTTTTTACTACTTTAATTTGTTTGGCTACTTAATGGCATAGACAATAGGTATTCGAAATCAATATCTAAGAAAAACAATATCAGTCAACATAGATCATTAACTCAATCGACAATTCATAATTGATATTAAATCTATTTACAATTCAAGATTGAATTAATTATCAATTAACAGAGTTGATTTATGTATTTTAATCCAGATTACTTGATAATTAAGGAGATTTAAATAATATATTTTAAGTTAATTAAAATCAAACATCCCATTGGAAATTACTTAATTAGTAACATATAATTAATAATTATGAAATTTCTATTTATTTTCTTTCCTTTGTTTAAAATCATTAAATTTCTGTATTGCAGAACTCTTGAAGATATTAGTTCTTATAAGAATATTCTGCATTTAGGCCTTGACTTAAAAATTGGAACGTCTGTTGCATTTGAGATGAAGTGGATATATTGCTTTAAAATTATAGGACCTTTGACAATTTGGTTGATTTAACAACCCAGCCCACATCAAATGTCAAGACCCACCCAAGCTAAACCTAACCCCAATCAAAATGTTATCAACCTAATCCAACACCTTCTTCTCTTCTTCCCAGTGTATTTCCTCCATTGCCTTTGTTCGAACATGAAGGCATGCACGCCTGTACACGTGCATATGCACTCAAGCCCCCACTGACGAACCTTGCAGCCAATCACCCACTCGAGTCGCCAACGACCCCAACGTCTCGTCCACCCACCTATAAGTCCTCAGCATACCCTCGTTCGAAAGTTCGAATATACACCCAAAAATGGAAACGAAACCATGCTACTAAAACCACCTCGCCCAATCATCCACGGCCACCATCCACCACCAAACGTCACCTATAGCATCACCATCGTCCTCTCTACAACTTCCACCTAGTGCGCACACTCAACTTTCTCCCTCCATGCCACCGTCTTCCACGAAACCGAGATCGCTATGTAACACCCTAAAACACTACTTCAACCACTTATAGCTTACTCATGCAACTAGAAATCGCTGCTAATTTTTTAGTGGATGCGCCATCACCTAAGCCCCCTCCATGCCAAGCGCCACGACGGGAAATCAAGCACGTCGTCGGAATTTGACCAAACACCCCAAACCGATCGTCTCCATATTTCTCCATCCACAACCCGCTAGAAATTCCCAAACCGCTCTTAAAAACAATTTTCTCCACCACAAACACAGCCTTATAATCCATGGAGTAAATTATGACAGTCGAAACTCGACCAAATTAGACCCACCTATTGTATGTAAAATGGGGTTTTCTCACTCTCTGGTTAATGAAATTTAGTGAAAACAAATTTAAATTAGTCTATACTCAAAAACAAACAAGTTTTGTTATGGAATCATGCTTTAAAACTTAATAGATATGGAGTTATTTATATTCAAAGTTAAAGACTTAACTGTTTTATCAAGAAAACATGAATAGAGCAACTTAGAAGAAGAAGCACAGTGTTTTAGAGAAACTGACCATGTCGAGTACAATGATACATATTGTAACAACCCATAAATTTGCGATAATTTAAATTGTTAATTTGATTAAATTTTGTGATTTAATATTGAAAGAAATAAAAATTTATGATTTATTAATGAAATTAACGAATAGAATGAACTGTAGCAATATTTAATTAAAGCTAATCATTAAAAATTGAAATGAAATTCCAATAATGAAATAATGTAAATTGTTATACTTGGTAATAAGATTGAAAATAAGAAACAAATGTAAATATTTAATTTTCATATAAAAAGATAGTTAATGGTAATTGAATAAAATCCGTATTATTTGAGAATTGTAACATTTGTTTATGAATAATGAATTCATAAGTGTAATTAAAAGCTATGGTAACGATGGTTATAAATTACCTGTTTATTTGGTCTATTAAATTTAAATGGGAAATCAATTAGAATTAAATAAACTTTAATGTTACATTAATAAGATTAAAACAATAACTGAGATTGTGAATGTAACAAAATGAATAATAAATGCTAATTTTATTCATAAAGTAATAGTTGATGTAATAAAAGAATGGAACCAAGATAAATTAATTAATTGGATTTAAAATCTTAATTAATGTGTGAAATTGACAAAATTCAATATAGTTGAAATATAGTAATTAATACAAATAAAAGACGGAAATCAGAGGATATAAATTTAATGAAATGTAGACCAAATGCTAGCTATGTTATAGAATAATAATTGATTGAGATAAAGATTTGAGTCAAATAAAATCAAATTATTGGAATTAAACTTTAATTAATTGGATTTATTTCAGTTGAATTTGAACGCTGTAATTATTAAAATAATCAACACTGAAATTGATATGTAAATTTACTTTAAATTTTTATATGTGTCTAGGTAATCAAAATTTATGAAATTTGTTAATAATTAAATTTGAAATAAAAAGTGATTTATTTAATTAATGTGAAAATATCCATTTTGGCCACTGACTTGGATTTCGACGAAACCAGTTTCATCAGACACGTAAAGGTGAATTATTGTAGAATTTCCAGTTTCGTAACGATCGGACTTATCGTTTGATCGTACGGGCTCGAAACGCCTAGAAATCAATTTAATTAAAATCAATTGAAATCAATTTGAAATAAGCTGATTTTAACATAACTTATTTATATGATGGAATTAGGAGTTGAAGCCTATTCCATCGAGTTTAAAATATTTGAAAGCATCTATTTTGATATATGGGTTGATCCATTTTCGTTCCGGAGTCAAAACGGGCTTTTCGGGTCATTTATCGATCAAACCCAAATCGATATAATCCATTTGTTCTATTTCTGATCAATCTATAAATAGCCTATTATAAACCATAGCCACTCCTTATTCTCATTTGTCTGTACGTATAATTCCATTTGCTTCTCTCTTTCCAATGGCTGCAAACCCAAATTCCCAAATTGCAAATCCAAATCAAAAATCAAATTGAAAAAAATCAAACTCCTCAAACTATATCGAATTACATACCGATTTGAAGCTCTCGACGAGCGCATCTCAGATCTGTAATTTGTTTTCCAATTTGAACCACTATTTGTCCACAAATTGAAGAGCAAATCTTGGCCATTCATTTCATCGTGATCAACTACAGCGGATCGAAGATTCGTCGATACAGTATGGTGGAGAGTACCGCGCGTTGTGCATCTGTGTGTTTTGTTTGACGGTTTGATGGTTGGACGGGGCATAAAATTCGAGTAAGGTTTCCATAAAAACTGGCGATGGCTGCACCTTTTGTATGCGACCGGGTGTTGATGGATGATCGCGTGGTGTTTGAGGAGGGTAAGGGAGGTCGTTGACGTGTTAGGTCTTCGCTGTGATGGCCAGTGGCGGCGTGTGAGGCGATCGAATCGACGTGCGGCTAGGGTTCGGTGTACCTGGGAACGATTGCGCTACTATTCAAACGTGGTCAGTGTTCCAGTGATGCTTCGTGGCGAGTTCGTATTGGTGGGGTTTTATTTTATTTTTGTTTGTTTGTTTTAAAATAAATCGTTTAAACTTCTAACCTCCATAACATTTACATATGAGGTCCAATTCATGCGCAGTTTTCTCCGCTAGGTTCGTATTGAAATTCCGGATATTTTGGCATTGGTTTGGACAAATTATGAGATTTTTTGAATTTTGGGCTTAAATTGGATTTCTTATGTTTGTTAAATTAAATTTATGATGTGATTGGAAATTTATTTATGACTGTTTGGTATATTTTTAAATCAGCATCTCAATTAATTTAAATTTATTTGAATTAATTCGTTAGTTAATTTATTATTGAATATAAATTGCCAGTTAAATACCTGTTATTGATTATCAGTTCTATATTGATATTTATTGATTGATTTGGATGATGTTTGTAATGGATGTTGATTGTTGATATTGGATGAATGGATGTTTTATTTTATATCGTTATAAACGGCAAGTTCACTATGGGTTGAAATGATACATACCCGAATGATCTATAGATTAAGGAAAAATCGTTATGGGTTGAAATGATAGACTCGAGCGATTTTATGAATTTTCTTATTAATTCGAGATTGCGGATTGAAATGATATATTACCATAACATTTTAAATTGCGGGTTGAAATGATAAATATCCGTATCACTTGAACCTAGGGTAGAGAATTATATACGGACACCGGATTGGTTAAACTAAATGATTTTAAATCCTTAATTTTCGAATTTAATTAAATGATATCTTGAAATAAAAGTTTATTTATGTAAATTGAAGTATTATTGGAAAATCAAGTTTGTGTTGAAATGTGAATTGGTTTAAAAGGAATTGCTTTAAGAAATTAAATTGAAAGTTTAAAGTTAAACTTTTAAGTATAAATGAAATTCTATCAAAATTAAGTTATTGAATTTGTTTGAAAATAACTTTGAAATATTTTGAAATTGGAGTAATCTGAATTGATATTTGAGCATGGATTGAAACAATATGAAATTCAATAGTTTATTGAAATGTTAAATTGAAAGGTTTGGAATTTGGTTTGTTGACCTGGAAATTGAAAATGGTCCAAATGTGTTGTAATGAATAGTTTAATTTGATATTAATTCCAAATTCATGTTTTAATATAAACTGTTTTAAAAATATATTATTTCAACATTTCTAATTATTAAGATTTCAAAGTATTAAACTATTTTAACCGGTATTTATTATATCTTGCCATTTTAACCTATTTTAAACCATTTAATTTATTTAAACTAATTAACCTGTTTTAACTTATTTTAAATCTAATTAATCTATTTTAAAGATATAATCTATTTAATTATATTTAATCTATTTTAAATCTATATTAACTATTTATAACTATTTATAACTATTTTCTTCTAAATTCCAAACTAAGTAAAATGGATGGGTTTATATTCAAATTCTCGATTTTTAAGTGAATAAGGTTAATGATGTTATAACCTAAGTTGGATTTAAATAACATATTTGGGTTAATATGATATTTTGAAATGAGAGTTTATCTATTTTGGAAATATGACTTTTGAAAGGAAATATAATTTCGAACTATGATTTCAATGTGATATAATTTTGGAAGTAAGTAATGATTTCAAAAATGATATGATTTAAATTGAATATGATATTTTGATATCAATTATGAAATGATTTTGGAAATGTAAAAGAACCATCTAGTGTGTAATAAGCGATTGGTTTTTAAAGTGATCGGGATCAGATATTGTAATACTCTCTGCCAATACCGAAAACCACTTTGACAACTGTGTACGCGGTAGAGATGCTAGAATGAAGTAGGATGGTTGGCAACTATCCTATATGAGGTATGTACGTGGACCTGACTCCCATGAGTTAGTTTAAGGTGGCTAAAACATGAGCAATTGACGGACCAAGTGAGGTCATTCCTCCGATCGGGCACATTCCTTCGATACTATATTCTGACTTTGCGATTTATTTGGTGGCCACCCTCGAGTTTTGATTTGGGAGTGTGTTCCGAGGTGGGCGTTAGTAGCTGCTATGCGTTACCACCAGTCCAGAAGTGTAATTAGTATATCTACCTTGGTATTTCCTAGTTGTGCCGTGTCACCTACCCTAGCTCGCCTTCTACGAGTTTGTTTTTTGTCATACCTATTGGGTATTCTTTGGCGGCCCCAGTTTATGGGGAGTCACGGTACTGTATAGGCTATTGGCATTATAAAAATGTGTTAAGGGGGAAATGGGTAATGCCTTAACGCTATTTTAATAGTTTATCTTATTGTAGACATATTATAATAGCTATTGTACTACATAGCAGATAGTTTTACGGATCCTTAGGAGATGTGAATCCTGAACATCTCTTAAGTTACTAAACTCACATTAGACACTGGATAGGTGATGTCAAACCCCGTAAACATTTTTGACGCCGTTCCACTCATAGTTATTTTCCATTGACTTAACTCACATAAGATCTTTTAGTTCTGACTCGAGTGTTTTGTCTTTTCAATTCGCTCGAGTCAGCATGAGCATTTCAGGATTGGAAGACCTTTCTCTGGAGGACGAAGATGAAGATTTGTACTACTATTACTTATTCTATTATTCCACTGCATTCATACTGTTCCGTTGCATTTGAATATTTATTCTCTGTTTATGTAACTCTGATTTTTAATTGTATAAGTATAATCAAATGTTTTGTATACAACTTCATGAACTGTTATTTGATTATTATATTTTGTCATTCTGCTACGAGATTTTGTTTTGTTATTCTTTCTTTGCTTTTTCTTATTCACACCAATAATAGTCTGCCCTTCTGTATGGTTTAAGTTGGCACGTGTGTCTGCTTAAAACGTACAAATAGGTAGGATGTTACACATATTCACATAAAATTCACATATATATTTGACATACGTCAAATTTTTTTAATCCAAAATCACAGTATATATATATATATATATATGTATAACCGATAAACGAAATTAAGTGTTTTACTCACTTGTTAACAGTAGATGAACTACTGCTTTTTTTTTCTTTTCTTCATCTCCTGCTTCAAGCTTTTGAATTTCTTGATCTCTTATGTTTTAATGGTAGGACTTTCTATTTATTTATTTAATTTTTTTATTAGTGTGGAAAACTTGAATAGGCATGGTTATATATATATATATATGTATGTATGTATGTATATATATGAAGAATGAAGTGTGCAGTGCAAGCATAGGGAGGCTGTGCAAATGTACATGCTTCTTCCACACTTATTATATGTATTTTTTTTCTTTTTTTGATTTGATTTCCTTTTGACCGATTTGATCTTTTATATGCTAATTTGATTTAATACATTTTGATTTGATTTTGTGTGTGCTTGATTTAATTTCATGTGTTGGTTGGATATTTAGTGTGCTTGACTTAAAGTTTGCTATGATGATGTTTTCCTATGTATATATATATATACATGCATATATATATATAATATAGATATATATACACTTACACACGAATATCCTCACCATATATATATATATATATATATTTATATGCGTACATATACAATATACATATTTATTTTATCATATTTACAAATTATATACATACATATACATATGTATATTCACATATTTACATATTTATATATACATTTAAATACACACATGTTTACACATACACACACACACATATATATATATATATATATATTTATATTTCCATATGCACTATTTTTATAAACTTATACCCATATACACATAGTCATATGTTTGAGATTTGCCATTATGAAGTTTATACATTCATGCATATATATATATTTATTTACATATACAATATTTTATAAACAATATACACATATAAACTTATATATATTTTTTCCATCAAAATGGGGCTTCTATATTTTTGTATATAGATATACATATATTTTATCACGAGTTTGAAATGGTAAAGTTTACATACATACATATATATATTAATTAATTTTCCTTATTCAGAAATTTACATTTCAAAATTTTATATAGTTCAATCAATTTATAGATTTAGATATGTCAACTATAAGAAAATTTACCTATTTGAGTTATAAAAATTAATATTTCAATATTTAAAATTAGTTAATCATTTTTTTTCATAATGAATTTTGTTATTTATAATTTTATCTAAGTATTTTATTTTTAACCATTGTAATTCAAAAATTATATTAAATTTAATAATTTAAAATAGTTAAAATTACGGATCCTTACAGATGTCCTTATCATAATCAAGGTGAATAATAATCTAAATCATCTCTATTTTATTTTATGATTTTTTGGCTTAAGACTAAATCCATTATAATGATGATTTTGATGATGATATGCTTGGATTTAATGTGATGTTAACTCAAATAAGATTATTTGATAAATAATTTACACGATTTTGAGGCTAAAACTGATTATAATGATTTTTGTATGCCATGAGAACATTTTATGTTATGGAAAACATGATTTTAGAGATGTGTTTAATTTTTATAATTTTCCAAGCTAAGGAGAGTTTCTTATGATTTTTCAAGGGAAATATGAATACTTGGGTTTAGAAATTAATTTTGGTTATTTTATGAAGAATTTGGGTCTGAAATTTTTATATGTTAGATAAAATATTGAAAGTGAATTTGTGTAATTTTTGGGGATTTTTCCTAAGTGATTTACCATGGAAATTAAATTAGAAAGAGGATTTAATTGTTTTGCTTAATGGAAGGGCTTAATTGTTAAAATTAATCTTTGTTTAGATCTGAAATTATGTGGTAGTTATTTTGAGAAAGAATTTAAAAAGATTAAGGCAACTTGTTAAATGTTTACTGTTAACTCCCATTGAGAAGCGACCTAAAATATTGAGTGAGTCAATGAAGCTTGCGACCTAACTGCTGAAGAGATTCTGCGACCTAACTGAAGTCTGCGACCTAAGACACAGCGACCTAAAGAACGTCGCGACCTAACTGCTAAAGGAAGCTCGCAACTTGCGACCTAACTGAAGCCTGCGACCTAACTATCTCAAGAACCTTGCAACCTAAAGACTTAGCGACCTAACTGCTAAAGGAAGCTCGCAACTTACGACTTGGTGAAGCTGCGACCTAACGACTTAGGGGATATTGCGACCTAGCAGTATTGCTACCTAAGCGACCTAACAGGCTACGACTTAAAGAAGTCTCCGGCTTAACTACAGAGCCAACCTGAGGAACATTGCGACCTAGCAATGTTGCGACCTAAAGAACTACGACTTAAGGAAAGCTCCGACTTAGCGGTTTGCGAGTTAAGGATGGCCACGACCTACGAGTTAAAAGCTTAGCAACCTATGGGTTAACTCTGCTCCGACCTAATAACACCGAGTTATGAAATGCTCCGAGTTAAGAAGTACTACGACTTAGAGGATTTGCCGACTTAACAAGCTGCGACTTAAGGAACTCGTGACTTGGCTTAAGTCGTCCACGACCTAAAAGCCACGAAGTTAAAGTCCAGAGCCCATACCTTTATCTGATAAGTCGGCTACGACTTAGCACTGGCCCAATCCCTTAACTCGTCACTGACTTACCTTAAGTCCTCCACGACTTAGGACTTGGGAAAATCTCCAGACAACTTCATCACTGCATTTCTTGAGTCGTGTATGGAATGCGACTTATCTTAGGTCGCTCGCGACCTACGACCTAGCTTAAGTTGTACGCGACCTAAGACTTAGCCATTTCTCTGCCCTGAATTCAGAGTTGTTCCTATAAATACCCCATCACTTCCAACATGAAAGGGACTTTTGCCATTCATTTCTTCAAGCGCCGTTACGCTGTCGAAGTCTCCTCTCATTCAGCAATCAAAGATCTTCAAGCATTCGAGACACTACAACAATCTTCGAGAAGAACTCCTTACATCCAACACGGATTCGTCGAGTTTCATCATCAAAGATCGAGCTAGTAGTCAAGAGTGCTTTCATGATCAAGTTGTATTGTATTTTTGAAGGATATTGTATCAAATTGTAACCGAATCAGCAATAAAAGACTATAAAGTGGACGTAGGCTCAATTACGGGCCGAACCACTATAAATCTGTTGTTCATTTACTGCTAATCTGCCAGTTTACTGCTTAAATTCTATTCCCGTCACACGGGTGGTGCTTTCACGATTCTATTACACACACCGGGTGTTAGCGTTCACTTTTTAGCGTTAACATTTTGGTGCTTTCACTAAGAACCCAACTCAGGCGATCATCCACCGTTGCTTCGCAAAGATTCATAAAAAGAACCTCTCTTAAAAACCAGATCCGAAATAATGTTTCCTGGAAGAAGAGGTAGACCTATCAGATCCGGAAATGCTCACGATAGGACTTCCGCTTCCCCAACAACAGACCAAGCAACTCCAACCGTTGGAGTCACCAGGGCTGAATTGGATGATGCAGTTTCTGGATTGTACCAACAGATTGAAACCCAAAACGCTTTGATGATGGATAGGTTAACTGCTCTGCTCGGGGCAAATCGCCAACCAGAAAATCGTCAAACTACTCTTCCTGAAATGCCACCTTTCCAGGCTGATGGTTCTATGCCGCAACCAACTTGCCATGAACATATGCCCGGGCAAACTTCTGAGGGAAGAACTGATGCTTGTCCGGAGGTGTCTTTGAACAATAAAGAATACCTGTCCGAAATGGTTAGCCGCATCATGAAAGAGAGCATACAAAGGGAAGAGGATGAGAACGACTGGGGATTCGCGCCAAGCAGAACTCCGTTTACTGAAAGGATCCTGAGAGCGGAGTTTCCAAGGAAATTTGCACCTCCTACTATCCAAGCCTATAGGGGAACTGGTGACCCTAATCATTTCCTATACAAATACGATTGGCATATGACCGGTGCAAGAGCATCAGACGAGATCAAGTGCCGATACTTTCCGGTATACCTGGAAGGTGTGGCTTTACTTTGGTTCACAAAGCTTCCAGTTCGGTCTGTAGATAAGTTCTCCGACTTAACGCAAAAGTTCAAAGAACAGTTCAGATTGTATGCTTCAAAAGCTAAGGATATAATGTCACTGTCTAACCTTGAACAAGCGCCCGGAGAATCAATCAAATCTTTCTTGAGCCGTTTCAATATAGCTTTAGCCGAAGTAGAGAATGCGGAACCACGCATGATCCTGACTTATTTGATGCGAGCCATTGATAAATCGAGTAAATTTGGAATATGGCTGAAGATGAAGGAACCAAACTCACTTGATAAATTTTATAAAAAGGCCGACGAGTTCATTCGCCTTGAAAGCCTTCCTACGACATCGAAAGTGGTTGCTGCCCAAACTAATAATAACAATGTCCCATCTAATAAAAGGGAATCTGAAAGTCAGAAAAGGGAGAATGAAGGAGGAAAGAGCCAGGGAAATGAAAAGAAACCTCGCCGCTTCAATCCTTCGAATTTTACTCCTTTAACTGATACACCAAGAAATAATTTTTTTGCAACAAAGGACGTTGTCAGGTATCCTAAGCCACCTGAGATGACGAGAGGTGCAAAGCGTAATGGAAAATTCTGCCAATTTCACAATCAACCTGGCCATGACACTGACCAATGTCGCCAGTTAAAGAATGTGATTGAAGAATTGCTGGAGTAGGGTAAACTCCAACAATACGTTAAGAGAAGCGGAGTCGCTCCAACCTCATCCACTCGGGATCAACAACATCCTACCCACCAATCCGACTCTCTCAACAACACTGCAGTGCAAGATACAGAAAAGCTTGTCATTAATGTTGTCACAGGAGGTCCACACCCAGCAGGCAGAAGTTGGGATGACTACTAATGGTCCACGAAACTGCAACTGGGGCATCTTTCACTTTCTCTGGCATATAAATCTGAAGCTGCAAATCTAGCACAAATGGAAATCCAGCTTGTAGATTCTGAAACAACAATAACTAGCATCCATTTTTTACTTAACAGTGTTGCTTAAATTTGTAAAAAAAATGATGATGGATGTGTGACTTCTGCATTGTAAAACGCTGAGAAATCAGTGTGACTGAATAATGAAAAAACTATGCATTCTGTGTTTTCTATTATAAAATGCCTGTTATATTTCGATGTGTAAATACTCTAAATGTATTGCTAAAATGTCGATCTAATATTGCAGGTCATTAAAGCAAAGCTCACCCATCGCAAAGCTAAGCGAGCCTTACAAATCATTTACTAAAGCAAATACCAAGCAACAAAAAATTCCAGATTCAAATCCTATACAAGAAGAACCTCACATAAAAAGTTGGCAACTTCACTGGGGCAAGCCTTCGTTAACCGGTTGTGATTGTCAATATGAACAGACATCCATCTAGGTAACTCGCGTTTGTCCCATGAAGTTATTCAACAGTGAAGTCCACTTCTTCGGATAAGGCAATTTACTTACAAAAGGAACGAAGATACGCTTGGAAATGATAGTAAAAGATCGCTAGTGGGCAGATGATGGGAGAACATGGCCAAGCAAGCACGGAAGCAACCAAAAGGAATTTTGCTCCTCAATAAAAGGGCCGGTAGAACCACCAAAGGGCCCTTGCTAACTGATCGTGATGCATCCGATCAGGCAGCTTGCGTCCATCCCGTGGATCTACTCGCCCCTGAGAAGCAACCTTCCTGGCACACCAACCAACCGATGCTCCTTCCCAAAGGTCAACAAAGCCCTCTAACGAGGCACGCCAATAAATGGGAGAGCTTTCCTCAATCAAAAAGATCGGTGGGACTAACAAAAGGGGCACCGTGTTAGTTAATTGCGATCGTTTGTGCAAACAAACATCCAATCAAGCAACTTGCGTTTGCCCCGTGGACCCCTCCGACCATGAGAAAGTAACTTCCAGGCAATCAAAAGCCCTTTTCGGAGGCACAAGCCCTCTTCGGAGGCACAAGCCATCTTCGGAGGCACGCTTCACCATGCTTGAAGCACAAAATCAAAAGCCCTTTTCGGAGGCAAAAGCCCTTTTCGGAGGCACATTTCACCCGTGTAGAAGTGCAAAATGCTTCTCTTCGGAGACCCACTTCACCAGTGATGAAATGCTAAAAAGCCCTTTTCGGAGGAACATTTCACCCGTGTAGAAGTGCAAAATGCTTCTCTTCGGAGACCCACTTCACCAGAGCTGAAATGCCAAAATTTCTTCTCTGCGGAGACCAAAATTGCTTCTCTTCAAAGACCAAAATCGCTTCTCTTCGGAGACCAAAATTGCTTCTCTGCGGAGACCAAAATTGCTTCTCTTCAGAGATCAAAATTGCTTCTCTGCGGAGACCAAAATTGCTTCTCTGCGGAGACCAAAATTGCTTCTCTTCAGAGACCAAAATCGCTTCTCTTCGGAGACCAAAATTGCTTCTCTTCGGAGACCAAAATTGCTTCTCTTCGGAGACCAAAATTGCTTCTCTTCAGAGACCATATGACCTCTGCAGAGGCGTACTTCACCTTGCTTGAAGTACCAAAAATAAACCCTTTACTGGGGCACAAAAATCAAAACCTTCTTTAGAAGCTCATTTCATTGTGCAGGAAAATTCATTTTTAAACAAATAAAAGTGATCATTCCCAAAAGTCGAAGTGTTCTTCTGACAGAAAGAGAAAGTAAAAATTTCTCCAAAAACGAGATATACTCTATTAAAAGCAGAATGATTCCTTCCTCAAAAATGGAATAGTTATTCTCTAATATAAGAGTATCAGTCTTGTAAAAGCGAGAAATATTGCAATGCACTTGTGGTGTGGGGGCAACATTATACAATTCAGTTACATTAATAAAAGTAATATACAAGCGACACACCACAAGTTCATTACAATATAACATAAAGAAGATGTGGAATAAATGCGTTCTTGAAACACAGACAAGAGTTTGTACAAGTAAAAAGAATCGTTTACTCTACACTTCAAATGAAAAACAGATATATTCCTACATACACAAGAATTTGTACAAGTAAAATAGCTATTTTATTCAATATTATGGAAGCTTTTTACATTGTGCAGATTACAAAAAGGAGCGGAGACCGGTATCCGCACAATCTCCGATCAATACAAAAAGCAGAAAAAGACAAAATCAAACTCATTTCTCCTTCTTCCCACCCTTGGAGCTTTTACCCGGCCTGGTAATTAGTTTCGAAGGCCGTATCGGAGAAGAAGGAGAAAGAGACTCAGCCGGATCAATCTCTGCTTCATCCCCAGCAGCAGAAGAACTCTTCTTTCCTTTCTTCGAAGCCACATGTTTCCCCTTCTTCTTGGAAGAAGACTCACTCCCCGGAGTAAGAAATGTAGAAAGTTTTGTGTCGTAGTCAAAAGACTGCTCCGGGGTCTTCTCGCTATCTTCCAGATCTTCTGCTTTCTGCTCCTCGGAAGCAGGTGGTTCGTCCAAGCCTTGAAGGGCTGCTATCTGTTCTTCCTGTGGACCTGGTTGAGAAGCTGGAAGAGAAGTAACTTGAGAAGGAGGAGGAACGGCAGCTGAAGAAGGAGAAATTGGTGCAGTTTCCGGCACATCCGCTGCATAATAAAAGAAATCAAAATCAGTATTCTCCGAGGAAAAAGAAGACAGTGGATCGTCAAAGCTTAAGTAAATAAGTAAGAAGTTCGTCGAACTCGGTTGAATCGAATAAGCAATTCACTGAATTCTTCTCGTCAAAGTTACCTGGAGAAGCCGGTTTAGCGAGATCAATCTCAAATTCCCGAGCCTGAAAGTCCTTCATTGCCTCTTCTTCTGTAGGAGTGGTCACAACTGGATGTGAAGGATGAGAGCTGGAATCCATAATGTTTGCATCAGCTGAAGTGGAAGTATGAACAGGGGCAGTTAAAGGAGCTTCCTCTTTTGAAAACTCTTCTCCCAGTGATTCAGCCCACGCTTTAGCAAGCTGTTCCTTCCCTCTAACAAGAGCGGCGCGAGCCTCATCATCAAGATAGCGAGCCTCAAATTTTGCTTCCTCAAATTTTGCTTCATCATAGCCGGCACCTTTAAACATATCAAGTGCGGCTTCCCACACTTCAGCCAGAGTGGTTTCATAATCTGGACCCAGAAAAGCAAGGCTCCCACGACCCAGAACGCAGTGTAAATAAAAATCGAATAAGGTAGAACTGATGTTTGCTTTCGTTGCCTCATGTGATTGCTCAGCCGCTTCTTTTTCGGCAATGGCAGCAACCCTACCAGTAATAGCCTCATCATGAGCTGTCTCAGCTTTAGCGAGTCGAGACTTTAGTAACTCAATCTCCACGTTCTGGGAGGTGACTTTTTCCCACAGTTCGGCGTTTTCTGTGCGATACTTATCATTAACGTGCTGTTCGGCGGCAAGCTTCATTTCTACATCTCTTTGTGCAGCATGTGCATCCCGCACTTGCTTTTGAAATACTTCTTCTTTTTGAGTATATGATGCAGAAGAAGAAGCGAGATTTTCCTTAAGCTGCTTAACTTCAGACGCAAGCTTTGCATTGTCGTCTGCAATGCTCGTCATCTCTGCATCATGTTGCTTACGCCATTTGTCCCATTCTGATTTATCGTTTTCCATGGTCATCATCACCTCAAGGTTAATGTGATTGACCCTTTGAAGTTCATCAACCAACTTCTGCCATCCAGACATTCTTTCAATATCAAGCTTGACAGCATCGACATTTCTCAGCATTGCCTGCTTATCAATGGGAACCAAATCAAAGTCAAAACGGACTCCTCTTAGACACCAATTCGGAAATCGGCTCTGAAGCGTTGGAGGGCCGTCTTTAACTTGATATTGTGGCCTGTTAATGATGGTTTGAATATCAGATTCCTTTAGAGGAGGAGAACCAGCCGGAATGTCAAAAGAAATGGGAGCGTTAGTCTTCTCAGAAATAGCAGACGCATCACTTGGCTTAGACCGTTTGCTCGATTCATCAGTAATATGAGTCTTCCCTTTGTCATCATAAGACTTTCGCTTATGAGAATCGTAAGTTCTATAAGAAGAATCATATCGATCAGCATCTCTTCTTCTCTGCCGCTGCTCATAATCCCATTTTTCTTGAGCCTTCCTTTGGGCCCGTTCCTCATCCGTCTCTCTCTGGTCACCAAGATATTTCCTAAAGTCATAGGATCCACGGCCTCCATGGCGTTGAAATGAGTCATAATATGAGCCGGAGCGTCCCATCGGAGAATCTGAAAAACGGAAAATAAGTAAAGCTTAGAAGTTTCCAGAAAGAAAGGGTAAATGCTTATAAGTGCAGAAAAATCCTAAGTGTGTGCGGCGTGCGAACTACGTGCGTCAAACTACAAACCACGCTTTAGTGCGGGAACGGAGACGACGGGTGTAGAAGGCGTCGAGGTCTGTTTCAAAGAGGAAGTCGCTTCAATGACATGAGAGTTCGCCTTTGGAATATTATCCTTGAAAAGCTCTTGAGAAGTTATCATTATGTCACTCAAGTCATCGAAGGTGTCATCATTATGATGCTCGACAGAATTCTCCTTCTCAACTTCCACATCAGTTGATTTTTCGGAAACTCGAGGATTTTCTTCCTCTTCGATAATTGGGGCAAGTGCCGATTTGCTGGCTAACCCTACAAAATTAGTGGATGCGGAACACTTTATCAAAGCAGCCTCTACGACAGGTGTTTCTGATGCAACTTCTTCTGCAGAAATTGGGGCATTCAATGCCTCTGCTTGAGAGCCCGAAGTAGCTAACATTTCTCATCAGAACTAGAAATTTCATGAATCTGGGTCGATCTAGAAGGATGTAAAAGACCAAATTGGTGCAGAAATTCATCTTTTAGCAAGAATTTGGCACTCCTCTCTTCAACATCAACGGCACTCAAAGTATCTAAAATTAACTTGTGATTGGTATCTCGAAGTGGAGGAGGAAGTGCTGCAAAAAGAAAGAATGAAGTTAAGCATTTGACAGTTCGAGTTCTGAAAAGTCTTAAAAACAAATCAGAAAGAGACAATCTTACTTCCGACTCTCCAGATGGCATAAAATCCCGGAGGACAGCGGACATAAAAGAATTGAGTCAAGAACCCATGGGCACTTTCAGGCAAGTCCAGAATTAGTTTACGGTTCCTGGCACTCCTCACAAGTGTAATGGAGGGATGATCTTTGTTCTTTGCAAATGTGCACAAGAAACGAATTTCGGCAAAACTGGGAAAACGGCCCAACGTTCTCCTGAAAAGCACACACAGTCCCAGCAAGATGGAGTATCCATTAGGATGCAGTTGAAAAGGGGAGATAGATAGCCGAAGGAGAAGTTCTCGAAGACAATCATTAAAGAGCCGAATAGCTCCGCTCAAGCACATCTAACGATTCACAGCAACAAAGCCAAGAGGCGGCCTATCAACAGTGTCGCTTGACCCAGGAAGTAAAGCATCTGCTTCGGCAATGCCGAACTGAATGCACAATTGTCTGAAGACCTTGTGGCTCAGAGTACTGGAAGTCCGTTCCGGAGGGTCGTTCAGTGGAGTAGCAATTGGAAAAGCTTCTCCAGCTATTTCCAAGTCTTCCTGTTGAGACGCCATTCTACACAAGGAACTGGACGATCAAATATTAAGGTGCACGTTTCCTAAAAAAGAGTGAAGTGTTGTGCAAAACTAACGCAATAACAAGCAAATATAAATGAAACTAAATTAATTGATACTTGTCGATTATAAAGTTTCGGGGCTTGATATCTTAAGTCCAAGAACAGTGTTGTGTTGATGCAAATAAATCAGCTTTAGTTGATTGTTTCAATTTTGCTTTAATACTTCACTTAGATTTGTTAGTTCACAGCATTTCATTCGCGAAGTTTATTTAAGTTTGATATTGTTTGTCGACTAATCTGTCGTTTGGTGTGGGCAATCAATGGCAGTATATTCGTCCCATTTTTTCTGTGAATATTGCTTCTAAACAGGTTATCAGCATTAAAGTTAAGGCAATCTGAAAAGAAGTACAACGAAGTTTAAAACAATTCAAATTCAAAAATCAGCCAAATTCTGCCTAAATTTCTAAGTCCCGGGTCGTTCACGACCTAACATAAGTTGGAGCAATTTTAAGTCGTGCAGTGCAAATAAAAGCATTCAGAGCTGTGCAGAATTGTTTCAAGTTCTAGGTCGTTCGGCGACCTATCCTTGGTCGAGGCACCTTTAGGTCGCACAGTGCAACTGAAGGGTTAAAAGCAATGCAGATTTGATCAAGTCCTAACTCGGCTGCGATCTAAAGCTTATGTCACGGGAAAGTCAAGTCGAGCAGTTTCTGGTTCAAGCAACTATTAGGTCGTTCAGCGACCTAACACAGGTTATAGTCTTCCTTAGGCCGAACTATTCCTTAGGTCGTGAATGGTCTTAAGTCGCCTGAAACCCTTATGCTGCTAACTTCCTCTCCACGCCACAAACCACCAAACCCTATAACCCGTTATCAATTACACTTATAAACCCATCGCCTTCCTCACCCCTTCAATTCATCGAAAGATACCAAAAGCGATTCAACACATCCCCAATCCATCGCAGATTCAACACGTTACTATGCCCTCATGAATCAGCCAAAGCAACTATCGAGAGTCAACCACGACAGCCACTTGAGACAATGCACAGCTCATAGAATGGGGCTAAGGTCGAAAAAGCCAGAATTCAAGATTAGACGATGATTATGATAGGATGGATATCAAACTCACTTACGGGATGTATTGGTAAGGAAGAATCGACGACTGGAATAGGTTGAATTCGCCTTTGAAAACTCGAAAAATTCGTCAATGGCAGCAGGGGATCGAAGCAGTAGAGTAGGGAGGAAGAAGCGACCTAACCGGTTTATATGAAACCAAGAAAGGAAGATGAATAGACATGCAAGTTAGTGTTTTAGGTCGCTCGCGACCTAGCAAAGTTAAGTTGAAGCACACGACCTATGACTTCGGCCCGTACTTCGAGGGGCAAATGTTAACTCCCATTGAGAAGCGACCTAAAATATTGAGTGAGTCAATGAAGCTTGCGACCTAACTGCTGAAGAGATTCTGCGACCTAACTGAAGTCTGCGACCTAAGACACAGCGACCTAAAGAACGTCGCGACCTAACTGCTAAAGGAAGCTCGCAACTTGCGACCTAACTGAAGCCTGCGACCTAACTATCTCAAGAACCTTGCAACCTAAAGACTTAGCGACCTAACTGCTAAAGGAAGCTCGCAACTTACGACTTGGTGAAGCTGCGACCTAACAACTTAGGGGATATTGCGACCTAGCAGTATTGCTACCTAAGCGACCTAACAGGCTACGACTTAAAGAAGTCTCCGGCTTAACTACAGAGCCAACCTGAGGAACATTGCGACCTAGCAATGTTGCGACCTAAAGAACTACGACTTAAGGAAAGCTCTGACTTAGCGGTTTGCGAGTTAAGGATGGCCACGACCTACGAGTTAAAAGCTTAGCAACCTATGGGTTAACTCTGCTCCGACCTAACAACACCGAGTTATGAAATGCTCCGAGTTAAGAAGTACTACGACTTAGAGGAGTTGCCGACTTAACAAGCTGCGACTTAAGGAACTCGTGACTTGGCTTAAGTCGTCCACGACCTAAAAGCCACGAAGTTAAAGTCCAGAGCCCATACCTTTATCTGATAAGTCGGCTACGACTTAGCACTGGCCCAATCCCTTAACTTGTCACTGACTTACCTTAAGTCCTCCACGACTTAGGACTTGGGAAAATCTCCAGACAACTTCATCACTGCATTTCTTGAGTCGTGTATGGAATGCGACTTATCTTAGGTCGCTCGCGACCTACGACCTAGCTTAAGTCGTACGCGACCTAAGACTTAGCCATTTCTCTGCCCAGAATTCAGAGCTGTTCCTATAAATACCCCAGCACTTCCAACATGAAAGGGACTTTTGCCATTCATTTCTTCAAGCGCCGTTACGCTGTCGAAGTCTCCTCTCATTCAGCAATCAAAGATCTTCAAGCATTCGAGACACTACAACAATCTTCGAGAAGAACTCCTTACATCCAACACGGATTCGTCGAGTTTCATCATCAAAGATCGAGCTAGTAGTCAAGAGTGCTTTCATGATCAAGTTGTATTGTATTTTTGAAGGATATTGTATCAAATTGTAACCGAATCAGCAATAAAAAACTATAAAGTGGACGTAGGCTCAATTACGGGCCGAACCACTATAAATATGTTGTTCATTTACTGCTTTTCTGCCAGTTTACTGCTTAAATTCTGTTCCCGTCACACGGGTGGTGCTTTCACGATTCTATTACACACACCGGGTGTTAGCGTTCACTTTTTAGCGTTAACATTTACTAATAGGCAAGTTAGTTATAAAGTTACTACTTTAAATAGCATTAATTCAGCTTTTACCCAAAAAAAAGTTTGTTCCGCTTCTTTCAAAATCACCTTTTGACCCATTACTTCTGCTTTGACCAAGTCGAAACCTACCAAAGTTGAAACCAATAAACAAGGTATCACAATGATGATATGTAGTGGGTTGGAGAAATGTGGAAGACATGGTATCGAAACCGTTGCTTTCGATGAGGTCTAAACCATTGTTACGCATTCCAAAGATAAACGCTTGCCTTGTTTTCAAAAGAATGCTTTCAACCAAGTCAAAACCTTTTTAATCTTTCGAAGACATTCCTTTCGAACCCGTTGCCACCTCTTTTTTTAAATGGGGCTTTCGAATGAGTTCCTTTGTTTATAAATCAACGCTTTCAAAAAGGGTGATTTTAACTTAGTAAAAACCTTGCTGCCAATCTTATGCCATTCAAAGGTATTTAAGTAATCAATGCTTCCGAAAGGTGGCTTTTGTTTTTAAAATTGGACTAAGGCACTTCCTAAAAGCATTCGAACGGGTTCAAGGGTTTCGAAGGCAATGGCTTCGAAATGGGGTTTCGATGCTATCCTTCAATATATTACTTAAATGATTTAAGCTTTCCAAGGGATGGTTTCGAAGCCATCAAATTTTTCCCCGGACAATTTTTCCTGAAGATTAATAGTTTCGAAAGGGTTACTTTTGTTTATATTCACTTTGATAAATGATATTTTTAAAGATATACACAATGGTTTTGAAACGGGTACTTTTGATGATTTCGATGTTATGCTTCTAAGAGTTTATAAGTGATGCTTTAATACTTTCGAAAGGTATATTTGGTTTCGAAAGAGATGTTTTATAGAGCTTTGAAAGGTATATACTTAGTGTTTTGAAAAGAAGTTTTCAATGCTTTCGAACGAGGTTATCTAGGGGTTTTGAAAGTGATGTTTTAAGATTCAAAACAAATAACCCAATCTCATTTTAAAGTAAAAACAAGGACATAAATAATGATCTTTGAAATGAAGTTTTTGAAGAAGGTTTTCTTGATTAACAAGTTAAAGGGTGTGACGACCCGGGTTTTCGGACCAGTCAAAATCGCCGAAAGACGCGTCCGTTCTAAAACTACCAACTTAATACACAATATTTGATAAATATTCAACACTACTGAATGTATAAGATACAACTTTAAATTTTACAAGTTATCAAAGTAATTAATTTAATCTACTATTGTGCTTTAATACAAACCCAAAATCAAATACTACAAACCAACTGTAAATCTACCGCTGTGCAACTCTAATGAGAAACAACAATATCATTACCTGCAAATTCAATAAACAATGTAAATGCAGAATAAAATAGTAAGAAAGAAAGATACAACAATACATGATATATGACAAACAACAAAAAAAAAATTTATGTTATTATTGGGGCTGCATCACTACCACTTGCGACTGCCTACGTACCCCTATCTAATTAGGTACCCAATTAGATACAGGATCAAGCCAACGTAGTTCTCCTACCGCAAATAGGACTCATGGAGCCTATGATGCAACAAACAATATGCAATTCTCAAAACTACCCACATATGCTTAATCTTCAATTTTAGATTTTCAAATCTAATTACCTTTATGGAAATGATCTCTTGGACTTTATTCTCGAATTCTTATTTCAAAACTTTTGAAATATATATCTTTTATATTCAAATTATACTTTACTTCAGGATCTTAAATCAAATCTCTTTTGAAAAGTTTATTTGAAAATCCTAAATACTGTAATAAAAACATATCAAACCATATGCAACCATATCGGGAGGTTTCTCCTAATAACAAGGCAACTAGGTCCCAGCCTTCATACAATCGATAAATAAGTACATCCCTCTATTCCAAGAGCGGACTATACCAAAAACATATGCCCAGTTTTTAGTTACGGGTTACCCGAATCATTGGTAACATAACAAATCATTTTATATCCCGAAGCGATAAATCATTTCACACTAATATTCACAAGTACTTTCAAATCTATAATAATTTTCATTTACCAAATCTGTTCAAAAATCATCTTAAAACCAAAGGGTTTAGTCCTCGAAATTCTTTCCGTTTTATAAAACATTTTTATAAAACCATTCTTATATAAATCACTTTTATATAATATAACTTCAAAATATTCATTACCAAACATTTCTATTTCTTTTAAAGGGAAAACATTTCATAACATTTCCATTTGAAAACCAATTTTCAAAATAATTCATTTAATTGAAGTGAACCAAATAAACACCTTATAGTCAAATCATGAAATAAATCACAAGGAGTAATCCTACAATAATTTTCTACCCAGCCCATGCATATGGATAATTAATTTCTCATAAACTGGTTGAGAAAAGTCAACGATCAATAAATAATAATCAGTGCTCATAAACTGGTCGAGCGCAATCCAAACAACCAAACAATTAATTAACAAAATAAACACAACAATAAATGATAAATCAACGCTTCAATCTATCAAATATTTGTAACACTTTTTATTTTATCTTGGGTTAAAATGATTTGATATTTATTTTGGAGCATCCGGGCTTTCCCTTCGACATGTTCCGTCCCTCGTCCAAGTGTCCTTGGATCTCACAGACAAAACACGTGTATTAGTCGTTTCCACATACCCCATTACGTATTTAACTTCTAAATTTTAAAATAATTAATTAACCATCCAAATAGTCAAACAAGGAAATAAAACCATTTTTTAGCAAACAAAGTAAACAAGTATTCAACAAGGGTTTTCAAACAACACTTAACACTTAAAGTTCCTTTAGCAATGATTTTAACAAACATAAAGGAAGAAATAACTCACTAAACTATGAAAACAGGGAATATACTCACTAAACTATGAAAATAGGGAATATACTCACTTCCTATTTGCTTTGATGGAGACTTGGAATACTTCACCTCTAATAATGAATTTTAGTTCTTTTCTTTAGTTTGTGAATCCCTAAAAATGAGATATGGACTTGGCTATTTATAGGTGAAGAGAAGGGTACTTTAGTCATTTCCTATAGCCTAACCAGATTCGACGAGATTTTGGTCCAATAGAAACCAACCTTATGGCCTAATTTTATTCGACCACATTTTGGTCCGATAGAAAACATCTTGATGGCCTAATTTGATTCAACCTCATTTTGGTCCAATTGCAACCATCCGCATGGCAGAACCTGATTCGACCAGATTTTGGTCCAATGGCAACCATCCGCATGGCAGAACCTGATTCGACCAGATTTTGGTCCAATGGCAACCATTCGCATGGAATATAATATTCATTATGCTATTTTGTTTCATTAGGCAAGTAATTATACTGTTCTGTTTTATTAGGCAAGTAATTATACTATTCTGTTTTATTAGGCAAGGTTAATAATTCTCTCTTGTTTTATTGGGCAAGTTATTATACTATTCTGTTTTATTAGGCAGGGTTAATAATTCTAGATATAAAATCCATTATTTAATCGTTTAAAAACATATAACTATTCATGTTCAAAGTGATTAAATTATGGGTGGTCATATTTTACATATTCGAATTTGATGACCCAAAAATACGGATCGTTACATTCTTCCCCTCTTAAAAGAATTTCGTTCTCGAAATTTGAAGGACGATTAGATAAAATGAAAACCAAACAATTAACAAAAGCTAAGCATACTAAAAATATTATCGCCCATAACCCCGGTCGGAGGTACGGTGCCTTATCCTATCCATTTTTATTTATCAATTTAAGGTAGTCTCATTTTAAAATTTCTAGGATAATTTACTAACCTAGACAAATTTTACTTAGGCACCTAACCTAAGCTTTGATACCAACTGTGACGACCCGGGTTTTCGGACCAGTCAAAATCGCCGAAAGACCCGTCCGTTCTAAAACTACAAACTTAATACACAATATTTGATAAATATTCAACACTACTAAATGTATAGGATACAGCTTTCAATTTTACAAGTTATCAAAGTAATTAATTTAATCTACTAGTGTGCTTTAATACAAACCCAGAATCAAATACTACAAACAAACTGTAAATCTACCGCTGTGCAACTTTGATGAGAAACAACAATATCATTACCTGCAAACTCAATAAACAATGTAAATGCAGAATAAAATAGTAAGCAGGAAAGATACAACAATACATGAAATATGACAAACAACAAACATAAAAATGTTATGTTATTATTGGAGCTGCATCACTACCACTTGTGACTGCCTATGTACCCCTATCTAATTGGGTACCCAATTAGATACAGGATCAAGCCAATGTAGTTCTCTTACCACAAATAGGACTCATGGAGCCTACGATGCAACAAACAATATGCAATTCCCAAAACAACCCACTTATGCTTAATCTTCAATTTTAGATTTTCAAATCTAATTACCTTTACGAAAATTATCTCTTGCACTTTATTCTCGAATTCTTATTTCAAAACTTTTGAAATATATATCTTTTATATTCAAATTATACTTTACTTCAGGATCTTAAATCAAATCGCTTTTGAAAGGTTTATTTGAAAATCATAAATACTGTAATAAAAACATATCAAACCATATGCAACCATATCGGGAGGTTTCTCCTAATAACAAGGCAACTGGGTCCCAACCTTCATACAATCGATAAATAAGTACATCCCTCTATTCCAAGAGCGGACAGTACCAAAAACATATGCCCACTTTTTAGTTACGGGTTACCCGAATCATTGGTTACATAACAAATCATTTTATATCCCGAAGCGATAAATCATTTCACACTAATATTCACAAGTACTTTCAAATCTATAATAATTTTCATTTACCAAATCTGTTCAAAAATCATCTTAAAACCAAAGGGTTTAGTCCTCGAAATTCTTTCCATTTTATAAAACATTTTTATAAAACCATTCTTATATAAATCACTTTTATATAATATAACTTCAAAATATTCATTACCAAACATTTCTATTTCTTTTAAAGGGAAAACATTTCATAACATTTCCATTTGAAAACCAATTTTCAAAATAATTCATTTAATTGAAGTGAACCAAATAAACACCTTATAGTCAAATCATGAAATAAATCAGAAGGTGTTATCCTACAATAATTTTCTACCTATCCCATGCATATGGCTAATTAATTTCTCAAAAACTGGTTGAGAAAAGTCAACGATCAATAAATAATAATCAGTTCTCATAAACTGGTCGAGCGCAATCCAAACAACCAAACAATTAATTAACAAAATAAACACAACAATAAATGATAAATCAATGCTTCAATCTGTCAAATATTTGTAACACTTTTTATTTTATCTTGGGTTAAAATGATTTGATATTTATTTTAGAGCATCCGGGCTTTCCCTTCGACATGTTCCGTCCCTCGTCCAAGTGTCCTTGGATCTCACAGACGAAACACGTGTATTAGTCGTTTCCACATACCCCATTACGTATTTAACTTCTAAATTTTAAAATAATTAATT
Source organism: Allium fistulosum (assembly GCA_030737815.1). Classification (NCBI taxonomy): domain Eukaryota; kingdom Viridiplantae; phylum Streptophyta; class Magnoliopsida; order Asparagales; family Amaryllidaceae; genus Allium; species Allium fistulosum. The sequence continues at coordinate 412,953,681 of CM060907.1, read as the reverse complement.
AACCATCGAAATAGTCAAACAAGGAAATAAAACCATTTTTTTAGCAAACAAAGTAAACAAGTATTCAACAAGGGTTTTCAAACAACACTTAACACTTAAAGTTCCTTTAGCAATGATTTTAACAAACTTAAAGGAAGAAATAACTCACTAAACTATGAAAACAGGGAATATACTCACTAAACTATGAAAATAGGGAATATACTCACTTCCTATTTACTTTGATGGAGACTTGGAATACTTCACCTCTAATAATGAATTTTAGTTCTTATCTTTAGTTTGTGAATCCCTAAAAATGAGATATGGACTTGGCTATTTATAGGTGAAGAGAAGGGTACTTTAGTCATTTCCTATAGCCTAACCAGATTCGACGAGATTTTGGTCCAATAGAAACCAGCCTTATGGCCTAATTTTATTCGACCACATTTTGGTCTGATAGAAAACATCTTGATGGCCTAATTTGATTCGACCTCATTTTGGTCCAATTGCAACCATCCGCATGGCAGAACCTGATTCGGCCAGATTTTGGTCCAATGGCAACCATCCGCATGGCAGAACCTGATTCGACTAGATTTTGGTACAATGGCAACCATTCAAATGGAATATAATAATCATTATGCTATTTTGTTTCATTAGGCAAGTAATTATACTAATCCGTTTTATTAGGCAAGTAATTATACTATTCTGTTTTATTAGGCAAGGTTAATAATTCTCTCTTGTTTTATTGGGCAAGTAATTATACTATTCTGTTTTATTAGGCAGGGTTAATAATTCTAGATATAAAATCCATTATTTAATCGTTTAAAAACATATAACTATCCATGTTCAAAGTGATTAAATTATGGGTGGTCACATTTTACATATTCGAATTTGATGACCCAAAAATACGGGTCGTTACATTCTTCCCCTCTTAAAAGAATTTCGTTTTCGAAATTTGAAGGACGATTAGATAAAATGAAAACCAAACAATTAACAAAAGCTAAGCATACTAAAAATATTATCGCCAATAACCCTGGTCGGAGGTACGGTGCCTTATCCTATCCATTTTTATTTATCAATTTAAGGTAGTTTCATTTTAAAATTTCTAGGATAATTTACTAACCTAGACAAATTTTACTTAGGCACCTAACCTAAGCTTTGATACCAACTGTGACGACCCGGGTTTTTGGACCAGTCAAAATCGCCGAAAGACCCGTCCATTCTAAAACTACAAACTTAATACACAATATTTGATAAATATTCAACACTACTAAATGTATAGGATGCAACTTTCAATTTTACAAGTTATCAAAGTAATCAATTTAATCTACTAGTGTGCTTTAATACAAACCCAGAATCAAATACTACAAACAAACTGTAAATCTACCGCTGTTCAACTCTGATGAGAAACAACAATATCATTACCTGCAAACTCAAGAAACAATGTAAATGCGGAATAAAATAGTAAGCAGGAAAGATACAACAATACATGAAATATGACAAACAACAAACAGAAAAATGTTATGTTATTATTGGAGCTGCATCACTACCACTTGTGACTGCCTATGTACCCCTATCTAATTGGGTACCCAATTAGATACAGGATCAAGCCAATGTAGTTCTCCTACCACAAATAGTACTCATGGAGCCTACGATGCAACAAACAATATGCAATTCCTAAAACAACCCACTTATGCTTCATCTTCAATTTTAGATTTTCAAATCTAATTACCTTTACGGAAATTATCTCTTGCACTTTATTCTCGAATTCTTATTTCAAAACTTTTGAAATATATATCTTTTATATTCAAATTATACTTTACTTCAGGATCTTAAATCAAATCGCTTTTGAAAGGTTTATTTGAAAATCCTAAATACTATAATAAAAACATATCAAACCATATGCAACCATATCGGCAGGTTTCTCCTAATAACAAGGCAACTGGGTCCCAACCTTCATACAATCGATAAATAAGTACATCCCTCTATTCCAAGAGCGGACAGTACCAAAAACATATGCCCACTTTTTAGTTACGGGGTACCCGAATCATTTGTAACATAACAGATCATTTTATATCCCGAAGCGATAAATCATTTCACACTAATATTCACAAGTACTTTCAAATCTATAATAATTTTCATTTACCAAATCTGTTCAAAAATCATCTTAAAACCAAAGGGTTTAGTCCTCGAAATTCTTTCCGTTTTATAAAACATTTTTATAAAACCATTCTTATATAAATCACTTTTATATAATATAACTTCAAAATATTCATTACCAAACATTTCTATTTCTTTTAAAGGGAAAACATTTCATAACATTTCCATTTGAAAACCAATTTTCAAAATAATTCATTTAATTGAAGTAAACCAAATAAACACCTTATAGTCAAATCATGAAATAAATCAGAAGGTGTTATCCTACAATAATTTTCTACCTAGCCCATGCATATGGATAATTAATTTCTCATAAACTAGTTGAGAAATGTCAACGATCAATAAATAATAATCACTGCTCATAAACTGGTCGAGTGCAATCCAAACAACCAAACAATTAATTAACAAAATAAACACAACAATAAATGATAAATCATTGCTTCAATCTATCAAATATTTGTAACACTTTTTATTTTATCTTGGGTTAAAATGATTTGATATTTATTTTGGAGCATCCGGGCTTTCCCTTCGACATGTTACGTCCCTCGTCCAAGTGTGCTTGGATCCCACAGACGAAACACGTGTACTAGTCGTTTCCGCATACCCCATTAAGTATTTAACTTCTAAATTTTTAAATAATTAATTAACCATCCAAATAGTCAAACAAGGAAATAAAACCATTTTTTAGCAAACAAAGTAAACAAGTATTCAACAAGGGTTTTCAAACAACACTTAACACTTGAAGTTCCTTTAGCAATGATTTTAACAAACTTAAAGGAAGAAATAACTCACTAAACTATGAAAACAGGGAATATACTCACTAAACTATGAAAACAGGGAATATACTCACTTCCTATTTGCTTTGATGGAGACTTGGAATACTTCACCTCTAATAATGAATTTTATTTCTTTTCTTTAGTTTGTGAATCCCTTAAAATGAGATATGGACTTGCTTATTTATAGGTGAAGGGAAGGGTACTTTAGTCATTTCCTATAGCCTAACCAGATTCGACCAGATTTTGGTCCAATAGAAACTAGCCTTATGGCCTAATTTTATTCGACCACATTTTGGTCCAATAGAAAACATCTTGATGGCCTAATTTGATTCGACCACATTTTGGTCCAATTGCAACCATCCGCATAGCAGAACCTGATTCGACTAGATTTTGGTCCAATGGCAACCATCCGCATGGCAGAACCTAATTCGACCAAATTTTGGTCCAATGGCAACCATTCGCATGGAATATAATAATCATTATGCTATTTTGTTTCATTAGGCAAGTAATTATACTGTTCTATTTTATTAGACAAGTAATTATACTATTCTGTTTTATTAGGCAGGGTTAATAATTCTCTCTTGTTTTATTAGGCAAGTAATTATACTATTCTGTTTTATTAGGCAGGGTTAATAATTCTAGATATAAAATCCATTATTTAATCGTTTAAAAACATATTAACTATTCATGTTCAAAGTGATTAAATTATGGGTCATTATATTTTAAATATTCGAATTTGATGATCCAAAAATATAGATCGTTACAAAGGGATTAATTATGGTTTATATAAAATGATTTCGGGGATATTTAACCATAGTCTTTGGTATTACGATATTCTTACGATTTCTTCTTCATATATTTGTTCACAATGTTATGAACCCATAACGGTAGTTTGGTGAAGGGCATAATAACTAGCTAGGTTGACCCAGTAGTGAATATAACTTAAGAAACGTTAAAATCTTAATCAAAGATATTGGCAGGGGCTAATAGGTTCACAGTAAGCCCATGAAAACTGTATATAGCAAAAGATATTAGTAGGGGCCAATAGGTTTATAGTTAGCCCATGAAAACTATATCCGGATTAAGGAATTGACTGTTAGTAAATAGGTTTCTAGTCAGCCCATGAAAACCAGGATAAGAAATTAAGATATTGATAGTTAGTCAATAGGTTTCTAGTTAGCCCATGAAAACTAGGATAAAAAATTAAGATATTTATAGTTAGTCAATAGGTTCCTAGTCAGCCGATTAAAACTAGGTTATGAAATAATGATATTGCAGTCACCAATAGGTTCTTAGTAATCCCATGAGAAATATGAAATCAGATAGGTAGTCCATAAACATTTAACAGGTTATCAGTAAGCCTATGAAAACTAGGTTAATAGTAACCCTAGAAACTATAAACGTGATAGATAGTCAAAATCAATGGGGATGGGTAATTCAGATTTAATATACTTGTTTGCATATCATCATATTATTTTGAATTGTTTTTAACCATTGGGGATGCTCGAGCACAACATATGGTTTTATAAAGTTTTTAAGATACTAGTGAGGGAAAAACCCGTTCTGCTAAGCGGCGTAGTCTCACTTGATATCTAAATAGTTTGAGATGGTAGATTATTATTCATACCAAGCTTTATGTCTAACTCGAAGTTTATGTTTCTCCCTTAAACCCTCGGGTAATCAATTGATTTTGAGTAGTTTGAGACTTGAGGATTTCAGGTTCTTTTTAGACAAATAAAGCTTCCAGAGACGTGCAGGAGGCAAGTTAGTTAATAAGAGTTCTTTATATTCCGCTGTGTCTTGGTTGCAATGGCAAACCTTTTTATAGCATTATTATATACTCTGATTAACCAAGGGAGCATCTTCATATGTCGCTCTTGGCATATGTTGTAAAATGTATATTTTGTCTGAACGTAATTACAATTGCGGGATTATGTAAGGAACTTGAATTGTTTTTTTGAAATGGAATGTGGAATGTGCTTTGATGATTTATTTTTTTTCCATATTTATGTGTTTCGGTGTACCAATGTACCTAACATTACTGTACTTGGTCGCCAAGGATTAGTAACTATGGATGACTACAACATCCGTAGCCATTAGTTTTGAGCCTGCAAGTGGGTGATGTTTCATTAACCCACCAAATAAAAAGAAATAAAAAAATTGTTTATATGTCATATACACATATGTAACATACAAATGAATCCACTATTATGCACATGAACATATGTATACATACATATATACTTATACACTTACAGATACACTCATTACAAAATCTAAGATATTTTATAAGCAAGCTTCCTCCTTAAGCTTAAACAAGTCAACACATGCATACATAAAGTAGATGGAAGTGATGGGCAAATGGGGGGAAGGCTATTGCTGGCCTAGGGAGGAGGAAGGTGTGTTGGTGAAGCCATAAACTGTTGCTGTGTGTATGGATTCCTTTACACTCTCCCTTTGGCTATAAATAGCCCGCCCTCTCATCACATTTTTTCACTTTCTTCACTTTAGCTAACATCCTCATATCAGAGTGAAAGGAGGGTGTAACGACCCTGAATTTTAGACATTGGAAATCAGGATATTTAATTGATTTTAAATATCTGGAAGTTAGTTTAATTTGAAATTCGAGATATCAAAGTGAATTTGGCAATTTAATTATTGAATTTAATTATTAAATCTAGGTAAAAATTTGAATCTTCAGTTTCAAGATTGTTAAAAATATTTTCAAGGCTTAGAAAATTATATTGATAATACTGAAGATAATAAAACTTTCAGAATTGAATTTGGAACTGTTTTGTTCAGTTTTGAAATTTTATCGTTTAAATCGATATTTAAAAATAGCGTTCCGAGGCACAGTCTCGAAATTCGACAAAAAAGGTTCAATTGGATCCGCAATATTGTATTATTATCGGATTTCAATTTTCGTAGTGATCGGAGTTGTTGTGTGAGCGTACGATAAGTAAATGCACTGAAATTTTATATCGAAATTCAATATTATAACTGGTCCAAAAAGCTATCTTCTCCATACAATCGAATTTGGACTCGAAACCTTTTCCATTACGTTCGAAATAGGCGTATAACATTATAAACGCCTAGCGGCATGCCTTGATACGAAGTCGAAATTTTTGACTTCGTTTTCGAGTTGATTCGAATTTGAATTTAAATTAATAATACCTATTTGTCCCCAGTAAAAAACGTATCACATCAGCTTTTGCTTTTCAAAAACACTGTGGAGTTCCTCAGCACGCAAACGTCAAGTCCTGTACCCCATTCTCTCATTCAAAAGATAAAATCAAATAAATGCCGAGCCCTTCTCTTTTTCAACTCTAAATCGAACGAAAAAATCATCAGGACGAAAGCAAAAAAAAATAAAAAGAAATGGCGCTTCCTCATATAAATCGAAACTGAATTCGAACGCGAGTGAATCTCGTTCATATAGCAAGTTCGAGCGAATCTAGTAGTGAGAAGGGGGAGTGCCTCTTGTCATCGTGGCGGCCTTCGATTGGAATGGAAGAGGGTTCGTCGATTTAGGGTTTCGATGGCGAGACGATAGAGTAGTGCGTCGACGAGGCCGCGACTTCGATCTGAGATTGTCGGGACGTACGGCAGCCACGTGGTCTCTGGTTGGAGCAGCGAGCGGGATTATCGCGGCTGGAGGAAGGCGCGAGCGAATATGGGAGGTCGCGATTTCTGGACTTAGCACACATGGAAGGATGGTCGGCGACGTCAAGGTTCCGGTGTTGAACGAAGTGCGATCGGTTTGAGTGAGGTATTCTTTTAAATTTTTACAAATTAATTTTGATTTTTATAAAATATATAACAGTGATAATTTTATAGTAAGATAAGTTTTTACTTAGGAAAAAAATTATAATAATGGTACTTATATGAATCAGTTAATTTTTAGGGTGGTTCGTATATTTATTTGAGAAAGGGGGATATATATATATACATATATATAACCTGTCGTAAAATTTATAAACTGGAAAACAAGGGGAAATATAAATTAGATTAGTCTAATTATCATTTAACATTAGTTCAAATTAAATTAATGAATGGTAATTTATATTTCAATTATTTCAGATATTAATAAAAAGTATAAAATTGTTTATACAAGGTTTATAAATTAAGAAAACAAGCTGAAATGGAAATGGACTGCAAAATAAAAAGCAAAGGTGAGATCTTCTCACTCAAATTAAAATTGGAATTGCAGTTATTGATTGTCTGTTTGGATTGTGATAATATATATAGTAGTATATAGCAATATATATATATATATATATTGGAATATATATATATTGGAGTTGTGATTTCCCGCATTATATAGCAGATGAGACCCTATTGCGCCGCATAATAGCGGATGATATTTTATAAATCCCATATACCGCAATATTCCACCTCGAAGTGGAATTGGTATTGTGCTAACATCTGTGGATGCAGGGAAACAGGTTGGAGGGATCCAACTAGATCCCTCAAATTATGTGAATTTGTTTCATATATTGTGATGTGATTGTTTTTAATCTGTGTGTGATTATATTTGATATTGGAATTGTTGAAGGCTATAATTTAGCCGAATGTATTTTTGGTATCGCTGGATACCAGAAATAAATAAAAATTGGATTTTTTAAATTTAAAGTTGGAAATTTTAAGAAAATTCCATTTGAAAGAATTAGATGAATTTAAAAGAAGGAATTAAGGTATTAAAATTGATTTTTGTAATCTTATCGAATAAATTCCAAAATATGGGAAAAGATATAAATAAATGGGTTTTGGAAAATATTGTTTAAAAGTAGAAGAATTTATTGAAAATGGAATTTTGAATAATTTGGAAAGAATAAAGGGATTTGTTTTAAAAGTGGTAAATTTGTTTAAAACCCATTTGATAATTAATCTGGTATTGGGAAATAAATTTTTGGGAAATTAATAAGATAATTGAGTTAGTGTTTGAAAAATAAATTGGAAGAATCAATTTGTAAAATTGATTTGGTATGGAAAATAAATGGTAGAATCAATTTGAAATTTGATTTGGTGTTGAAGTAAATTTAGAAATCAATTTGGAATTTGATTTGGGGTTTGAAATAAAATTGAGAAATCAATTTTGAATTTCATTTTGGAGATGAAAGTAAATATTTGAGAAATCGATTTGAAAATCGTATGAAAGGTGGATATTTGGAAATGTAAATTCAAAATGGAATTTATAAAGGAAAGGAAATTTGTTTTAAAAATAAACACTGATTTATTTTTAAAGTGTGGAAATAAATTTATGGATTTGGAACGTAAATTTAAAATAAATCGATAAGGATTATTTAATTGGTTTAAATGAACCATTTTGAAGTGAAAGTGTATTCTCACTTTAAAGCCGAGTATATTTCCAAAGTAGCTTTTAAAAATATAAATTAAAGGTTCTAAAGTTGGTTTTTTTAAAAGAAATATTTGGAAATATATTCCGCGTGAGGGAATTGATTTGAAATTTATTTTCAAAAGTTGAAAGGTGAAAAGTGATTTGAAATTTGTTTTCAAAGTGTTGAAGTGTAGAAAAGATATATATCTTATGAAGATATTTTGAAAATAAATAATTTGGGAAAATTATTTAAATCTGATGATTGTTGTGAATATTGTTTGATAGTTAAATCACCGACTATCAATATTTTCCTTTGAAATGGCACTTGAATTTGTTTTAAAACAAGCGCTCATTATTCGGTTTAGCCGGGAGAGGACTTTGTGTCATATAACCCATCCTGAATAATAATATGACGTTATGAATTGCATTTGAAGACCGGTGTTGAAGACCGGGTATTTTTGAAAATGAAAGGACAACCTGTCGAATGTCTCTACACCGAATTGCTCCGGTATAGAGATTTATATCACTCTTCTTGTGATGGGAAGTCCGGACGTGATTATTGAATATCCGAATTGCAAAGGCTTCTTTGGAAGTGCCTTCGGTTCTGTTCGAACCAGGAACAGACTTGTGTGGTTACATGTCTGACATTACATTTTGAGGTATAAAGCTGATTTCTTTCAAATACATTTCTGTTGGTGGCGGAGAATTTATTCTCTTAGCTTAACACCCTTCTTTGAGACGTACGAGCTCAGAGGTTATGTAGTTGAAGGTTATCAGCGATATATCCCAATTTGGTAATGTGACATGTTGAGTGCTGCTGTGTGTTGATCATTTATTGATCATTTGTGATCAAAGCATGGCTTTGTGGAAAAAGCGTAGCTTTGTGGACGAAACTTCGTCAGACCTCACACCTCGGAAATGGTCGAAACATGAATGATGCGGCAAGGTTATGAGGGTCGCTCCCTTTAGGGTATGTCATTTCCTTCTGGAAAAGGGTGGTATCAGGTATGTAGCCCTGGTATTTAACCTATGTGGTTGCTCCAATCTCATTTACTGTGTGATTGTTGTTGTATGATCGAGGCGCCTCGGATAAATGTCCCAAAGGACCGGGGGGTGGCATATTCGTGTAGTAGTTACCTAGTGTAAGGGGTAACCCGGCCTTGTGTTGGCAGAGAGCTAGTTAGTTCTCGGGACGTCCATCCAGAGGTGTACCCATTGGCAGTAGGAAGTTCCTTACCCTAACCATTTGTTGGAAATCCAATTCCCAATAGGACCTTGTACGGTTTTAGTTGTAGAACCTGCCATTTACTTATGGTGGTCACCACTGTTTAGATGGTAGATATAGTAGGCATAGCTCGAAATGTCTATGCTGGCTAAGATTAATATTATACTTTCAAAATGTTTTCCACACTAGACATTAATAATAATATCAACTAATTCTTCGTAGTAAGCATCTTTGACTATCATAAGGAGAAATCTCCTCCAATTCTGCGTTTGCATTGTGTGTGTGGCGGGAGGCCTTATGGTAGTTTCATTTTACAAAAGCATTGCGAATTTCTTTTATTTTCTTTTTGAAAATAACTGTTTTACGATCTCACACCAGTCACCATGACTGAATCGGAGTTTATTTGTAACGACCCGTAAAATTTTCAATAATTAAAATTTTAAGTTAATAAGTTTTGTTAAAAAAAATTGGGGCTTCTTTATAAAAATAACTTGAATTTATTGCAAAATATCACGATTCCTTTTATTTCCTTTTAAATTAACGTTAGACCTTAATTTGTTGCTTAATATTAAAGAATTTACTAAGTTATAAATTTTAACACAAAAATAATGTTGTATTAAGTTTAAGACATTATTTACAGTGATTTGTATATACATATTTGTGTGCGTTAATTTGACTTAAGATTTATAAGATGGACTTGTATGCAAAGTTATAACTTTTTAATCTTAAACCCTTTTAATCTGGAGATTTGGTTCAAAATTGTTGTCTTTAATTTTAGGCTCATAAAATATTGAAACTTAATTTTAACACATTTATATGTATAAGTCTAGTATATATATACGTATACGTATATGTTTTTAATAATAATACTATGACCAATAAAGATATATATGAAGGAAACATCATCTTTGTACACAATCTAGTATATTGCACTTACATAATTTACTATAGAATACATTTGAACATAGTTACATTCCATGTCATGAATAAATAGCTTGTTAATGACATTTAGTTTATCAATCAATTTGATTAGAGAAAGAATGAAAGGTTTCTCTCTCCATATACATAATTAAGCTCTAAATTAATTACCTGTTTTTAGGGAAAGAAAAGAAAGGTTACCTTAATTCTTACCTTTTTGTTTTCCTAACATTTATTCCTTTTCTAGGCATTCATTCCTTTAGTTTAGCCGTATACTTTGCCTTGCAATTCACGTACAAGTTTCTCATTTTCTCATCTTCTTTATTTTCTCATTTCCTAAGAGAGAGAAAAGTATTACAAGCTCTAATTTTTCATCGCTTCCCTTCTTCTTCTTTTTCCCTTTTCCTTTTTTTTGTCCTTTTCTAAATTTAGCTCGCCCAAGATTTTTATTTATAAGAAAACTCTAAAATGCATATTTTGGTTATAAATTTACGTTCATTGGAATCTAGATCTTTTTCTAGTTTTCAAATCTGTTAGATTAATTGAATAAATTCACAACAACCTTTATTTCACTTTTTTCTTTAAAATAGATTTTATACCTTTTTAAAATAAATTAATTTATACCGTTACTTATATACACTTTTGTAATAAATTTTTGGTAAATGATAAATGAATGAATAAAAATCCAGTGTAAACAAAACATATCTTAGTAAGTAATAAATTTCAAGATTCATAGTGTGTAAAGAAACTGTTTAAGTATGCATTTAAAGGGCACGTTATGTGATAAATGATAAATGAATGAATAAAAATCCATTGGTAGTAGGAAGTTCCTTAGCCTGACCATTTGTTGGAAATCCAATTCCCAATACGAACCTTGTACGGTTTTAGTTGTAGAACCTGCCATTTACTTACGGTGGTCACCACTGTTTAGATGGTAGCTATAGTAGGCATAGTTTGAAATGTCTATGCTGGCTAAGATTAATATTATACTTTCGAAATGTTTTCCACACTAGACATTAATAATAATATCAACTGATTCTTCGTAGTAAGCATCTTTGACTATCATAAGGAGAAATCTCCTCCAATTCTGCGTTTGCATTGTGTGTGTGGCGGGAGGCCTTATGGTAGTTTCATTTTACAAAAGCATTGCGAATTTCTTTTGTTTTCTTTGTGAAAATAACTGTTTTACGATCTCACACTAGTCAACATGACTGACTCAGAGTTTATTGTTCCCTTTCTAAACTCTGGGCGCCCATAATTTTCCACACGGGCAGCCTAGAGTTATGTTATCAGGATATTCTGGATATTCTGGAGCTTTGGAGGCAGGCTGGATGGCGAGACGTACTCCCGTACTTGTTTATTTATTCCGCTGTGTATTTTATATGAGGACAAGTTTATATAACTGTCCATTTTTGTATTGAGTTGTATATTGACTCTCATTGTTGTATTGTTTAAACTGATATAGTTCTTTGTTTAAAAGACTAGTGATTATCTATTATATATTGTTCCGCTACGAATGTGAGATTCTGATATTGTTTCTGTTTTCTGTGTTTTTCTGTTCTCATTTTCTTCTGTCCTCTTCTACCTCCTCTTTTTAAACCCTCAGGGTTCGGTTTTCCGGCATTCGATTGTTCGGCAGTTGATACAGTGGACGTATTAATGTCGATTTTCGAAAGTCGAAGAATCGGGTATTGACAGAGGGAATTCTTTTATTAAAACCATTCAAAATTTCAGTGGCTACAACTTTCTATTTGACCACTTTTCCCACATTATAGTTAACTATGCTCCAAACTCAATTTTCTCCAAAGCATTTTCGAGCCCAGTTTTAATGGCTGAAAATACCTCCTTTTCATTTGAGTATAACTACTCCAAAACAGATGCAAATGAGGCAATACTTTGTTTTACACTATGTGAAATTCCGGTGGCTACAACTTTCATGTTTAGCACTTCTTCTAGTTTTGAGTCTGACTATGTCAAAATACCACTTTTTTTATAGTGCATTTTCGGACTTCATTTTTATGAATCCTAGAATACCTCTTCTTCACTTGGAAATAACTTCCTAATAACTAATCCAAATTAGATGATTCTTTTATCCAAACCATAGAGAAAAGAATTTCCTACAACTTTCATATTGACTACATTTCAAAATTCAGAGAGTTGGGTGTCCAAAACCTAAGAGAAAATGACCTATATTTAGGTCTATTTTTTGATAAATTCAATAATAATCCCAAGCCCTACACCTCATTCCTATTCTTGGTCGAGCACCACTTTTGTCATGGAATGGCCGAGCATAGTAGGCGGCAAGGTGTTGGGGTTTGTGAGCTCGGATCGCAACTTAGTAAAGCTATAGCGTTTATCCAATAAAGAATCAATGTGAGAACTCCTAAACTATAGTTTATATTTTTGGATGATGATATGATTTTTTCAAATGGATGTTTAATAAGCTTTGATCATCAAGTTTGGTTGTTTCCATAGAATGTTGAATATATATGCAAGTCACAAATATACACGTCGATAAGCACAAAGGAAATCACTTTCCTTTAATTAATGAAATAGTGTGAATGAAATTGTTAAACCATTTAAAAATGGTTTAAATTGTATTTGAAATGTTTTGTAAAAATTTAAAAGTGTTTTTGTAAAGTTTGAAAAGAAATGGAAATTTTAGTTAAAAATAAGGGCGTCACGTAACGGTAGTTCGCGATTTCGCGCCATAAAAGTCAAACAAGTGTAAAAGTTGGAATATAGCTTGGAATTCTTCGAGATAAGAATTTTCCAAACTATTATATCCACAGTTTTCCAATGAAGAGAGAAAATCAAGATTTTGATAAGTGGATTTTTAAATATGAGTAAAACAAGTTTTGGAAAAATCCCGATTTTGCACTTCGGAATCCAAAATTGGATTTCTTCGAAATTATGTTTTAAATTTGTTTAGAAATTTAGAATAAATTTTATAAATCTTTTAAAAAGTTTTAAAAGTAGTTTGAGCAATAAAAATGAATTTTCAAATAATAAAAAGTCGTTTTGATCAATATAGCTAAAAAGTACTTTCTACAGCAATTTTTCGCACCACTTTTCAATAACTTTTGAAATATAGTTTTAAACACAACCATTCTTTTCCAATTAATTTATATATGTTTTTAAATGGTTAACAAAGTGTTTTAAAGATAATTTGAAGGATTAATGAAATTATCAAATGTTTTAATGACTTAGATTCGATCAAATTACTTGACCGCCATATGGGAGTTAGAGGGATAGTGTCTAGCCGTGGGTTTGGAAAACCAATTTCCTACTCTCCCTAGTTATCTCGACTAGCTCGATGGAGGGGATAGTAAATTTTATTTACTTGGATTGGAATCTTTCAAAGGATAAGAAAGATATTTTCTAGGATTTAAACAATTTGGATTTTATAGAGATGATCTTCTTGTACTCAATGTTAAAGCCCGAAATGGGGAACTCGTACAACTCGTTGAATTTAAAAGGTGATTTTACCATTATTCCACCCATAATATTTGCTGAATACGGGGATCGATATTGAGTAGAATAAGATAATTTCTATAGATTATGCTCATATAATATTTACTGGTTTTTGACTAATATCCTAGATAACATGTTTTCAACTAAACTAAAAGAATGAGTTTTGAATTAAGAATCTTTGTTAAGATTTAAATGAAATGATTTAGAATATTTTCCAAAGAAAAGATGAAATGATTTGGAGTTTAAAAATTGTTTTATGTAATCAAAGGATTTAATAAGAGAGGTTTAATGATTCCTTGTATCCCACAAATGAATGTTTTAGAAATATATATCTCCGAGGGAGCTTTTTGATAAAAAGAACATAATCAACTAAGGAATGATTCCCTATTCACAATGCCTATTTTTATCGATGATGGTTCGAAGGAACCGGGGTCGGAACTGGGTAATTCCTATACCGAATCCACTTTGAACCAATGTATGCGTTCGAAAAAATGAAGACTTGATAAAGAAAATGAAGGATGAAGACCAAATATTTTCGAGTTGAAAGGACTTCTTGTTGATAATTCTGGTTAGCTCCCAAATACTAAAGTAGCAGTAGTCCCTTCATTTTTGAAACTCTTTGGTTTGCAAGGTCTTCTCTCTACTAATCCTAGGGATAATTCTCGACAGGATCAGGTAAGAGGGTGCATTTGGTTTTGTTTAATCCTAGAATGAACTTTTATGGACGGATATCTGACATTGTATTCTTAAGATTTCATCATTGACTTTTTATTAACATACATCTGTTTGGTGGTAGAGAAGGAAACTTCTCATAGCTTAACACCCTTCTCTAGGACGTATGAGCTTGGAGGTTGTATGTTTGTGGAAGTCAATATAGAATGATGGAATGGTACTGTTGCATTCAAAGGAAGATTATATGCTATGTGAAAGGTAATCGTTACCTCAAGCTTCACACCCGAAAATGACCAAAATCGGGTAGATGCGGCAAGGCTATGTGGTTCGCAACCATTAGGGTATGATCATCCCCTTCTAGATATATTTCTTCCCACTATGACGTTTGGGATGTAAATTATTGTGGATGTTTGCTACGAGGGCCCTCAGATATGTTGCTAACGACCCGGATGATGACATATTCGGTAGTATCTATGAAGTGGTAGGTTGGTCTTATGTTGGCAAAGGACCATCTGTTAGGCCTTGGTACATTTCTCTAGAGATGTACTACCATAATGTAGTCCTTTCACCTGGTCATTTGTATGGATACCCATTCTCTAATAAGTGCCTGCCATTTTGTTTGTAGAGCCTAATATGCTGGAATTTAATAATGTTATCGGCTAAGATTAACAAGTTTACTTGCGAATGTTTTAAAAGATATGTCATTAAAAATAATATCAGGTATTTTGACATAGAACGATTTGGCTATCTTAATGTCAAAACCTGTTCCGTGTTTATGTAAGGTGTGGTCTTATGAGACTTCCTCTTGTTTTCAAAATGCGTATTTTGAGTTCTCGTACCAGTCCCATGACTAACCCATAGTTTATTTTCCTTTTCCTTAACACTAGGTGACCTAATTTTCCCCAGGAAGACTAGTAGTCGGGTTTAGTTTAGAAGATATATGGATGGAGTTCGAAGCATGGCATCAAAATATTTTGGTCTATTTCCACCACACTGATGTACTATATTATTCCACAAGTGTCCATGTCTTCAACTCTAGTAAATGTATTTTAATTTCCGTTGTAAAGATTTTATGTTGAAATAACATATGTGAGATTCTTTTCTGTCTTTATTTTTCTTTCCTAAGCTTAATGATCTGTTTCTTCGGCACTTGGATCTACGACATGTGAATACTGAGGATCTATTAGTGTCGAGTTCTAGGTGTCAAAGAAATAGGCCGTTGCATCGTGGTATCAGAGCTTAGGTTGAGCAAATAACTGTGCCTGATAGAGGTAAAAAGACTCATCAGAGATAGGGTTAGTAAAGCCCTAGGATGAGTAACCCTTTAGAGATAGGGATAGTAACACCCTAGAATGAGTTTGAGAGTATTAAATATGAGCGAATATTTGTTAATATTACATACAAATGATTTAGTTTGAAAATGGGTAAATAATTTTACCTAAGATTATATTTTAAATATAAAGAATATTTTTCAAATAATATAGTTATTTGAATTAAGGAAAGGATAATACTAATTTATTATCATTTATAGATTAGTTGTTTAATTTAAAAGTTTAAGTATGAACACCTCATAAATTTAATTTCACAATTTGACTATGAGGTATTCAATAAATGTTTATTAAAGGAATTTATTTAAGATAAATAAATCTTATGAATATGTTTTATATAAGTGATTTTGTGAACTGGATTATAAAACATGCTTTATAAAGGAATTCTTGAGAATTTAAATTTTGGTATTTTTGTGTGTGATTTCAAATGATTTTTGGAAAAGGAATAATAATAATATTATTCCTAGAAAGGGATACTGAAAACGAAAAACATTCTTATGATTAATTAATCCGAGTGGCATGAGAGTAACTAAAAATGGGCAGGAGATGTGTTCGGATGGTAAACGATTCTCTTAGTATTCCACTTCTTATTAAGGAAATATGTGATACTACTGGTAGTACACAGTTTCTTGGTATCATTTTTGAGTTACTCGATCTATATAATTTTTTAAAAGGGGTAATGTGAATCATTAGTTGATAAATTAATTAATAATTGTCAATTCTTGTCAAAGTGTATTATCTTAATTGTTAAGCGTGGGTAAGCTTTGATCTTTAAAATAAATATTTCAATTTAATAATGAATGTTTTTGGGTTTGTAGTAAACGATGTTTTAGCAATATTTGTTTTTAAACCCTTGAATGGCACTTTGGAAGAAATTTTATGAGTATATTTTGATCTTTAATAATGGGACTTTAAAGATAATAACAAAAGTAGGAATCTTTTATATAAAGATAGAAATGTTAGGAGTTCAAATTATAAAAGAAAAGAGAAGATCTTTTTAATAATATTTTGGTAGTAAATGTTATAATCGCTTTGATTGTATTTTAAAGAAAGTAAAACTTGTTAAGTAAATTATGAATATACTTATGACATTTGAATAACTATATAATACTTTTTATGTACTAAAACTGGTATAAGTAAAGAGAATATATATAAAGGAAGTTTTTAATTAATAAAGGAGTGTTAATTGATAAAGTAAGTTTTAACTAAATAAAGAATGTTTTCACATTTGATATTGATTAAAGGATGTCTATGGTCATTTATCAATTTAATGAATTATTTTGAAAATAAATATTTCAGAAACCATTAAGATAGGGGTTTAGAGATGTGTTATAGTAAAAAAGTTATTTATCTTTTTAAAAGAAATGTGTTTTAAGTATAAATATTTGGAAATAAAAAAATTGTAAAATGGCTATGAAAAAAGAAGTACCTTTATAAAAAGTTTTAATAAAAGATGAAATTTTTATGAAATTTTTTCGAAAGAATTTTGGGAAGGTTATTAAATACATATGAAGTATATGGATTATTTTGTCACACGCTTTAATCTAAGATTTGAGTATAGACTTGGAGGTATTTAGACCGGTCCGAAAGAGGATTTATTATTCGATTCTTGACGACAAACATTGATGAGGGTTATGGATAGATACTTGAGTTTTCAATCATAGTTGAGAGTTATGCAAGGAGAATTATGGTTCGGATTAGAAAGCCTGGTCAGAGTCCATACTAGAGGATTGAAGGATCAATACTAGATCGAAAAAAAGTTGTTGATTCGAATAGTAGGTCGAATCAAATATTGAATACGGGTGATCTATATACATCGTACATGTAAAAGTTAAAAATAAATATTTTGGGCAAACCTTTGGGTTTTTGTTTTAGGTAATTTTGGGGATAAAATTCTTTTAAGAAGGGAAGTCTGTAATGTCCCAAAAATTTATCACTTTGATAAATTATATTTATTTTTAAATTTATTTAAATAAAATATTGATAATTCAAATAATATTGTTTTGAGTGATAATAAGTAATAGTAATTTTATTTTGAATAAATATTTACAAAAATATTTTCCTTGAAATCTAAATCGATAAAATGTTTTATTAATAACCGGCTATATAATCGTAAAATGTCATGCACGAAGCTGAATACATACACTTATTTTTATAATTGAACAAGAATATAAAATAAAATCAATTGATTTGTTTTTGAAAATAAAATGTGTTTTTAACATTGTTAATAACGCCCTTAAAAACGATAATTGATTTAATAAAATTTAATTGAGATTTAAGGGTTAAATAATTATTTTATTTAGTAAAATAATTATTTTGAATGATGATAATTCATTTTGAATAGTTATAAAGTGATAATAAATCATTTATAATAGTTTTATAAATATATATTTGATTTGAAATTATAAGGAAAAATTGATATCGCTTTATCAGTATAATAGCAATTATTGTAAATAATTGTCAATATTAATTTATATTGTTTTACAAATGAAATATGATCATTTTAGTTAATTTAAAACGATAATAAATTTATTTTCACAGTTTGTTCACAAAAATGTGTACGTTAACTAAGAATTGAAAATGTGACCGGGAATCGATTCTCCGATCGGCAACAGTTTATCGAGCGAAAGTTGTTCGGAATCGATGCAATGTTGTTTGTAAGTCATGTACACATATGTAACATACAAATTCATCCACTATCACACACATGAACATATACATACATACATATATACATGTACTCTTACAAATACATACATATTACAAAATCTAAGTTATTTTTTAAGCAAGCTTCCTCCTTAAGCTTAAATAAGTCAACACATGCCTAAATGAAGTAGATGGAAGTGATGGGCACATAGGGGGAAGGCTTTTTCTGGCCTAGAGTGAAGGAACGTGTGTTGGAGAAGCCATTAAGTGACGATGTGTGTATGGATTCCTTTACACTATTCCTTTGGCTATAAATAGCCCACCCTCTCACACATTTTTTCACCTTTTCACTCTAGCATAACTTCCTCATATTGGACTAAAATGAGGGAATTGTTTAACTGAAACCATTCAAAATTTCAGTAGCTAAAACTTTCTAGCTGACCACTTATTCCGGTTTTAAAGTTAGCTTTGCTCGAAACTCCATTTTCTCCATAGCATTTTCGAGCTCATTTTTAATGACCGAAAATACCACTTTTTCATTCGAGTGTAACTCTTACAAAACTGATCCAAATAAGGTAATTATTTTACTTAAACCATGTGAAATTTTGGTGGCTACAACTTTAATGTTTAGTACTTCTTCCAGTTTTGAGTCTGACTATGCCGTCCAATTTTTTACAGTGGATTTCCGGGCTTCGTTTTTACGAATTCGAGAATACCTCTTCTTCACTCGGCCATAACTTCCTAATAACTAATCCAAATAAATAATTCTTTTTCTAAAACCATAGAGAAAAAAAAATTCCTACAACTTTTATGTTGCACATTTCGAAATTCAGAGAGTTGGGTATCCAAAAACCCGAGAGAAATTGACCGATTTTTAGGTCTAGTTTTCGATAAATTCAATAATAATCCAAAGTCCTACACCTCATTTCCCATGATAGGTTGGGCACCACTTTTGGCATGGAATGGATGAGCACACTAGGAAGCATGGTGTTGGGGTTCATGAGCGCGGATCGCAAGTTAGTGAAGCTATAGCCTTTTTCCGATGGGAAATCAATGTGAGAACTCCTAAACTGTAGTATTATATTTTTGGATGATGATATGGTGTTTGCAAATGGATGTTTAATATGCTTTAATTATCAAGTTTGGTTGTTTCCATATGAATGTTGAAGATATATGCAAGTCACGAATATACACGTTGATAAGCACAAAGGAAATCACTTTCTTTGAATTGATGAAATGGTGTTAATGGAATTGTTAAACTTTTTAAAAATGGTTTAAAATGTATTTGAAATGTTTTGTAAAGATTTAAAAGTGTTTTGGTGAAGTTTGAAAAGAAATGGAAAATTTAGTTAAAATAAGCACGTCGTGTTATGATAGTTCGCGATTTCACGCTATAAAAGTCAAACAAGTGTAAAAGTTGGAATATAGCTCGGAATTCTTCGAGATATGGACTTTCTAAACATTATATCCATAGTTTTCCAATGAATAAAGAAAACTGAGATTTCGATAAGTATATTTTGAAATATGAGTAAAACAAGTTTTGGAAAAATCCCGATTTTGCAGTTCGGAATTCAAAACTGGATTTCTTTGAAAATGATGTTTTATTTTTTGTAAAAATGTGTAATAAATCTTATAAATCTTTAAAATGTTTTAAAAGTTATTTTGAGTAATGAAAATGAATTTTAAAATAATAAAAAGTCGTTTTGATCAATATAGCTTAAAAAGCAATTTCCGCAGCACTTTTTCGCAGCACTTTTCTATAACTTTTGAAATACAGTTCTAAACGCAACAGTGCTTTTCCAATTAATTTCTAAATGGTTTTAAATCATAAACAAAGAATTGTAAGGTAATTTGAAGGGTTTATGAAATAATCAAATGTTCTAAGGATTTAGCGTCGATTAAATTACTTGACTGCCTTATGGGTGTCAAAGAGATAGTGTCTAGGCTTGGGTTTGGAAAACTAGTTTCCTGCTCTCCCTGGCTACCTGGACTGGCCCGACGAAGGGGATAGTAAATTTGCCTCACTCAGATCGGAATTTTTCAAAGAATAAAGAAAGATATTTTCCAGGATTTAAACAATTTAGATTTTATAGAGATGATCTTCTTGTACTCGGTGTTAAAGCCCGAAGAGGGAGCTCGTAATTTTTATGGAATTTGAAAGGTGATTTCACCGTTATTTTGCCCATAGTATTTTTTGAATACGGGGATTGATATTGAGTAGAATTAGATAAATTCAATAGATTCTGCTCACCAAATATTTACTACTTTTTGATTAACATCCTAGATAACATCCTAGATAACATGGTTTCAAC